>OX439351.1:13374671-23374671 GCA_949319445.1 Mythimna lalbum | reverse complement strand
AACTAGATAAGACTATTTCTGACCATAAAGTCTAGGCATGAAATTTAAAATGAGTTTGTAAGTAAATATAATTTAGCATTCTTATAATAAATAAAGTGACAGAACCTTTCTTACCTTGTTATTGTACTCTTCAACGAAGCTGCCAAGTGCGAGGCGGAACCGTTTGTCTGGTCTCACGGACCAGTTCATTGAGTACAGAGGCCATGGTGCCTGATATCTGTGGATGTCAAACAGTTCTTAAGTATAAGTGTTGTTTTCTATAGCTTTGTGTAACTTAACAAGAAGCAAAAGATAAATGATTAGAAGACTGTTTCTCAGTCTCTTTATTTTAAAATGATACTCCAGGCAAGATCATTTATAAAAACTTAAGACAGAATCTAATTGGAAAGTTTATTGTCAACTTAAACCATACACAGTTTGGACTTTGGTTTGTTGATCATCAATACTACAAAAGTTTTGCACATCTGGGCAGTTTTGGGTGACTGCACACTCACTTGTATATTTCCTTGCGTTTTGTGCTGGAACTTGTGGTACTTGAGCTGCTATGTGGCATCGACATCCTAACTGCTTGGATTAACCCTGTGAAAAATTAACTAGTATGGTATATTTTCCTAAGGAACTTGTTATTAGCTACCAATCACTAAGAAACTGCGTTAATTCTAATGTTTACATAAAACATTACAGTAAATGATAAGAGATATAAACAATCATTTCTTATAAAGAAAAAATGCGAAATGAGAACACAATATTGTCACAAACAAACCTCGATTTACAATGAAATTAGCACTACCTTTAAGGATTTAATACATGTGTCGTATTACACGGAAAATTATAGATGTTTAATTAGGACAAAGCCTAGTTTAAAACTTTATTTATAATCTAAATTCCATGTGAAACGAATGAAAGCATTATTTTTACAATTTTGACATTACCGATGACATTAGTGCTTAATGTTGCTATTCGTGTAAATTTTACTGTCGATTATTGATTTTACAATGGTGCTTATGGCAGCACCATGAGTGTTTTCTGTGGCGAAATTATTATTTAAATTAACTTTCTGCAGGCGGGAATCAGAGCCAGTTTTCATAATTATTTATTTGTAATTACGGCTTAATTGATGGAGTGTGAGGCAATAATAATATTCCACAACTATCACACAACGTCGTCTAGTCCCAAGCTAAGCAGAGCTTGTGTTATGGCTACTAGACAACTGATAAACATACTTATATATTTCTAAATACATACATAATATAGATAAATTACACCCAGACACAGAACAAATGATTATGCTCATCACACAAACATTGTCCTGGGTGGGAATCGAACCCACGACCTCCGGCATAGCAGTCAGGGTCACTAACCACTAGACCAACAGGCCAGTCAATGCTTATCTACAGTGCGTTTCACTTAAGACGTTCCTTTGCCGTAATGTTGGCAAAACGGAAAAACAGTGTTGCAATATTTTTAGCAATTAAATTACTTAATATTAGGGAGATTAACTTCTATTTCGTTACTTTTAACAATTGCGTTTTTTTTTGTTTTTCTTTTTACTATTTTTGAAAAAAGTATAGGGCGCTGGGTTCCATTCCGATTGTCTTGCAATTCTTTCAAATATCGAAAACGCCATGCCACAATATCGTATCTTTCTATAACAACGTTCTTTTAGATCTGCTTTTTTTAAATAAAGTCCCATTCCCCTCATAATTCTCCAAAAAGTGCTGCAACTACCGTTAAAATCGATTTCGTAGCGCATTTCGGGGATTAATTTTGGTAGAGTAGGCAACTCTTTCCTTTTCCCCTTCTTTTTTATGTAGACAGACAGGGGAGCCAACATTATGCCGAAGTAACTTCTTAAGTGAAACGCACTGTAGTATGTTTAAAAATGTTATGGCAATTCTTTTTCTTATTTTTGAAAAGCTAATAAACGCCGGGAAAAGAAACTGACGGAAAAAAAGTTCAGATATTTTTATAAATATTAAAACGTAGTGATTACATACTCTTTGATAAATATGAGGATGTTTTGATTTCTCTGCCACCCGATTGTTACGGTACTGCTATACAAAATATTTGAAAGTAAAGTTAAAAAAACGGCGGAGCTTTGTGGACTTCTTTCTTCTTCTTTCGAACAAGCTAGATTCAGGAAATGTATAGAAAACACGCAATAACGTATTAGATTATCGACACAAATGCACAACACACACAATACTCACTCTTTTAACTTTACCCTCTGTGCCGGTTCCTGCCAGCCAGCCAGGCTGCCGAATCTGCCGATGCCGTTCTGTCCTGTTGCAAGCAGCATATGCGCTGAGACTGACGACCGTATTATAGCTTTCTCTTTCTGACATGTTCTACAAAATCCATTAAGTACATAATTATATTCTTTATGGTAGGTATCCCTAATGATTTTCAAATAACTGCTGACCACAAAATCACAGTTAGTAACGACCTATAGGGGTAATGTAGTGAACAAAAGGTAATGACATTAATGAGGATAACAACTTAAACTGAGGTTTGAGGTAGATTTATTCTCATTAGAATTAGGTAGGTACCTACATGATTCACTTGTGACCCACGGATGCCCCTCAAGTTGAAGGGTAAAATCTACAAATCCGTGATAAGGCCTGTCATACTATAAGGATCAGAATGTTGGGATGTGAAAAAGACGGATGAAAAAAGATTGCATGTAGCGGGAATGGATAAAGTGAGAAACGAGTATATTAGAGGAAGTGTGAAAGTAGCGCCAGTGACTGAAAAGTTGAAAGGTAATCGGTTGTCTTGGTATGGTCATGTGAAGAGGAGGGATGAAGCACATATTACTAAAAGAGTTCTGAGTATACATGTAGATGGATGGAGAGGAAGAGGAAGGCCGAAAAAAAGATGGATAGATTGTGTGAGGAGAGATATGAAAGAAAAGGGAGTTAGTGATAGTTTGACGGGTGACAGGATAGAATGGAAGAAAAAAACGTGTTGAGCCGACCCCAAGTAATATGGGAAAAGGGCAGGAAGAAGAAGATTCACTTGTCAAGAGAGATATTTAATTCATGAATCCCCAAGCGACACCCGGTGGCCGCGCATCTATTGTCTTACTATTGTGTCTCTAATTGACGGTATCTGAAGGGTTAAAACACTAGACATCGTTTGTTTTGAGGGTAGATTAAACATATGGACATAAGTTGCACGCCACTATCGCGGTGGTATTTCCCCTCTTTGAGGAGTGGCTGGGGAAGCGCCACAGTTTCTGTTTGGGATTCAAGCGGCAGAAACGCCCGATGACTATAGTATTATTCTTGTAAATAAACTGATATTTAAAGTTCTTTTAATACCTAGTTTAGTTATAACGATAGGTATTTTATTTTTGAAAGTACTTCTAGTTCATTATGAGTAGCATTATTAGTAGTATTTCTAGTTAATAACAAAGTAAACATAGTTAACATAAACTTACATATTATTAAAAATACGCATTGCCTTACAATATAAAATTGTTTTACCATGACTTGTCAAAGAAATAAGTTAATTAATAAGATCAGATAATCATAATTAGCTAATAAATAAGTATTGTTAGCGATCACTTACTTTACTTAATTACTTATATAGATAACAACAAAATACAGGGCGGGTAATATAATGGAAATTTTCTTAGGAAAATTGTATGAAACGGGCGTTCCTGGCGCCCGTGGGCAGTCGCCACACTGCTCCCTGAGTCCTGACCCTGCCCTAAGGCTACTGTTTGCTGCTAAAGGGCCACTGCAAGTTGACTTCATACTTTGGTACAGCGTTCAAACGTCTGGTAACTGTGGGTCTCGAGAATGACACAGCCAAACATACAAATAATCCATACAACACATTTTTTATTAATTTTTATTTTTATTGATAGGCTCGTGTTTGACCACCATTTATTTTGCGATGTGGAGGTATCTGTTAGGGCTCAAAATGCGGAAACGCCTCAGGCGTCGGGAGGACTCGGGAGTCGCACGACCGGCTTGCGGACAGTGAGGAATCAGTAGCTCGCCGTCCGGAAAGTACGAAGCCCGGTAAGACAGCGGCCACGAGTTATCATTAAAACGGACCAGGCCTACTAGGACCGATGATGCTTGCCATAGCATTAGGCGGGGTTATTCGAAATACTTATTGCAGCTCTGTAACACAAAGGCCAAGAAACCAAAAACGAGCCATTGTGACCAAAGTGATGATGCAGTCGTCGAATCAAAACTCCCAAGTGTTGAACATCGACACCGTGTTGTTAGTCTTTTTCTTTCGTTAACATACCCTGCTGAGATGTGTGCCATCGTGAACAAACTGGTAAATGCTGGTCATCTTAAATTAAATAAACAAAATCTGGGCAAGTACGAGTCGGACTCGTGCACTGAGGGTTCCGTGCAAACTACAATTCCCGTATGGAGTCTCGAAGATTTTGCCGAATTGCATTTTTTTTCCTTTATCTGTGCTATAAGACCTTGCTTTGTGCCATATTTCATGTTTCTGGGTCAACGGGAAGTACCCCATGAATTTCGATCTTGAGAGTATCAAAATATACGTTTCTTTGCGACATAAACGGCCATATCTTTTTTATTCGTTAACTTAGAAGTTTGATTTTTTTCACAGTTTGAAGGGACCGCAGACCTGAGTATATTGTTTCATTTCACTCGATACCTCCACGCGTTCTTGAGTTATAGGGACGGAAGGACAACAAAGTTATCCTATAAGGATTCCGTTTTTTTCTTTAGAAGTACGGAACCCTACAAACAAACTAACCAATGACACATACACATGAACCAAGCAATTGCAATAAACATTAATATGATGCAGGAAGTTAATTATGAGATAACTTTATTTTATCCACAATTTACGACTAGACATTATCCAATGAATTCTATTTTATATTTGTTTAACAAAAATCACGAGTCTGGATGTTTATTTCATACGAGTGTTAGCACTAGCTTCCCGGATATTACGTAGCTCGTGTCTTATTGTGAGAAATAATGTTTATTATAGGCAATAAACTAAGAAACTAGTTGTGTTAAATGTTAGAACGTCTACTGTAACCTATTTTCACCCACAGCTGGGTGTATTTTATTTATTTATTTTGTTTTGAATGCCTGCCGGCAGCCGCTGTTAGCAGCGCCTGCCCGAAACATCATATTTTCACGTAACTGCAACATATTTACCTGACCTAAAGCGTAGGCGCAAGCCGTCTTATTTTTTTTTTATGGAAAAACGTAATTCGGATCCAAAAGTTTTGAGACTTGAGTTCCTGAGATCGATGGACTGGCCTGTTGGTCTAGTGGTTAGTGACCCTGACTGCTATGCCGAAGTTCGTGGGTTCGATTCCCACCAAGGACAAATGTTTATGTGATGAGCGTGATCACTTGTTCTGTGTCTAGGTGTAATTTATAGTACCCATAACACAAACACTGCTTAGCTTGGGACTAGACGGCGTTGTGTGATAGTTGTGGAATATTATATTGTACCTACATTATTTTTTATTTTCAATTCGTTTGAAACGTTATAGTATAGTAGCACCAACTACCCTTGCAAAACCAGTTAATCTCTATATTCAAAATCAATACGATAGTAAATCAATGGCAAACTATTAGATCAACGTACAATCATTGCTGCCAATTTGTGGCTTGGTAAATAGAATATAAAGAATCGATGATATCCATAAAAATAACGTGATTTATGATAAAATGTTGCACTAATACATCATATAATTATATCTATTGCCAGTTTTAATATATTGAAAACAATGATATTTTAATAAACATAGATATGTTTAATTGAAGGTAAAGTACCTAACTAAACTTGCTAAACTTGTCATCAAGTAAATAAATCAGAACAGAGAATTAAACTAAAAATAAATTGTTATTCTCTCCTTCTGATTCACGACTAGCTAATTTTATGTCTATTGCACACGTACGTAATAAATATAAATTGAATAGTTATTAAATTAGTCACCTTAATCCGAATTTTGACCTACATTCAAATAATTCGGACGTGCGCCTTGCATTCCTGCGGCGCGCACGCAATGGCAGTGTTGCCAGCTTGAAGGCTACCCCTCAAAACTGTGCAAATAGAGAGCTCTACGCCTCACTATCTCTCTATATGTGTGCTATTTTCTTGTTTTTACGGTTGGCGCAGTGGTTGAGCGAGGGCAGGACATTGCGTATCGCGGGTTCGATTCCCGCACGTAATAAATATTTGTGTGACTTACAGATAGTTATTCCGGGTCTGAGATATGTCTTGTGTATCTGTGTTTACATGTTTGTGATCGCACCCATGTTACATGAGTTATTTCAGGTGAGGTAAAGTTTATAAAATAAAAAATTACATTTCAAATTTAGTAGATTAGATTTGTTTAACTTTTTATTGTAACTAGCTGACCCTCGCAGCATCACCCGTGTCTTTAGTTGTTGGCTTGGCTCCAACCAATGTTAAAACATTTTTTCAATTCGAACTAGGTTGTAGTTTCTGAGATTAGCGCGTTTATCCAAATTAACAAGCGCTTCAGTTTTTAGTGGCCATAGTTAGGTAATTCCCGTTTTTTTTTTTATGTGGGAAATAATCAAAATAACTCCTCCCGCTCCACCCGTGTTTCTTCAGTTGTCCTTTGCATCCAGTGCCACGGTAACTCTTATAGAGTATCGTGATAGCCTAGTGGTTAAAGCACACGTCTTTCATGCATTAGGTGGCGGGTTCGAGACCAGGCAAAGTACTAAAGTGAATGTTTCAATTCATTTATGTACTTTACACACCATGCCCCAGAAAGCACGAAAAACCGTTGGTCCCTTATCTTTGACGACTTTAGCAGTCGTTATAGGTAGTCAGACGCCAGAATGTGTAACCATCAGTTTATCGAGAAGTATCGTGGTGACCAGTGATGTGGTCGTGAAAGTCTGATAGGCAGTCGTTAAATACAAAACACGGGTATTCAGTTGCATCCGCTTAGGCTAGCAGCGGGCCCTAAGTTGGGAAAAGGCTAAGGAGCAGACCATGCCAAACCATTGGCACTTTTGAATTGGGAAAATGTCGGTCCGTTATAAACAAAGTGAAGCTAAATTGTACGTTCCAGAGCGTAGATCTCTATGGAGAAGAACGTGCAAGAAACTCCATGGACACCACTCTTTTAAATCATATTATGAGGATATATAAAATCTTTGATTATGAGTGATTTTTGGGGTAATTTCCTCCTCCACACATGGCAGTACACAGCACAGTCGACCTTATCAATTCAGTGCGCATACTGCTAGCTCCGGTTAAGGACATCACTTTCTTTCTTACGTCAAGATTCGTTTAGGGACTCATGATATAATTAGTTGCGCAAGAGTTGCCCGCCCAAGTGTTTCAAATGGACGCATAGATCATAATAATATTGAAGTTATGATTCAACTGATAGGCACCTTCGCCTAATAGTTGGTACTAGAAACCTACCCTACCTACCTATGACAAAAGTGAAAATATTTTTTATTTATTTATTTTTTTTATTCCTAACTATATTTCGATACATTTACGTTGTATTATGTGTATACCTAGTTATTTTTCTTCTTTTTTTGACTTAGGTATAAAAAGTGAAGTAAATACATGAAATTGACTTCTGTACCTATCTATTTTGTGCTCTTGTTTCGTTGCCGTGCGCGAACGAGTCATAAATAATGTGTTTTAATTAGTCTGCTGTGTTTCGACACAACACAAGAGTTACTATACAATTAATAGGTGCCTACTTTACCTACTGTTGTTTCGTCAGCGTGCATGTAATACTGTTAAAGTTGTGGAGCTTCTTTGTTATTTGAGTTTGGGCCGATTTTGAAATGGTATCCTCGAAATGTTCTTTAAAATATTAGGTCTGGTTGTAGGCCATGATTCCTACTTTTATAGTGAGAAATCTCGAGATATCTGTCGACAACGTGAGTTTGGGTTATAAAGTTGTTGTTTCATCCAACACAATGTTTGATGAAGAGGCAAGACAAGCGTCTCTGTTCCTGCTTCGCAGAATATATCTCTGGAGTGCACCGACCACCTTCAGCTCTTGAGAGTTGAAGTTTCCTCAGACCTCAATTTTGGGCGATTTATTAAGTCCAAAGCCAAGGTAGGTGCTAGGAAACGGCGTTCATGCAAAGGTTCGGCGGCACTTCACACCGAGACAGCTAATGTTATTCAAAGCACAGATCAGATCGTGTGTGGAGTATATCAGCAGTATTGAAGACATAGAAATATACTCGTAAATAAATCTATGATTGAAGATATATCAGTTCAGAATGACTCGTTTTATCAAACACCAGTTTCATATATTATGTAATTCCTAGGTGCTCATCATACTGCAGAAGTTTCTAAGCTAATAATTTAATCTTATTGATTATACACTTTTTCATTTTCCTGATACGCCTCCTTTACCGTAAAATTGTAGACAAACAATCTATTGGCAATATACCTGGTATTAAAACATTCCGCCTCAGAGATTAGATCACACAGAATCCTTGAACTTTGGATAACTTCCAACATCCTGAAGATAAAAGTTTAATTAGTAAATAAGCATTATGTGCCGGCTATTCGTAATGTTTTGTTACTTCCTAAAACAGCAGTTTTTGAACGGATTCGGTGAAGTTGTAATGAAGACTGGTTTTTATGGAAGCAGTAGGTAATTAACTTTTATCCAGTTTAATCACAGAAGATGAAAGAGGTTAGAAAGGAAATACTTCCCGATTTGCACTACAACTAGTGTCGCTGTTTTTCTCCCACCCTTTAAGTCCACTACAGGCAGTAAACCAATACGAACGCGCATTACGCAACTATCAGACCACGCACACTTAGATCGCTAAGTTTGCTATTGGTAGTTGAACTATGAGCATTGCCTTACTTTGTGGTACGCCTGCCCCGCCCACAAGGCCATTCTAGCCTCTTTCATCTGTTCTGTGACTTCTGTGAGTATGACTTTGAAGTAGTTATCAATAATTGCAACGGTTGTTTACGTTGTGGGTGTATGTGTGTGTTATATTTCTAAGAAACTGCTAACGAAACTCTTGCTGTAACTGTGAAAGAAACTTCTTAGTATTTTTGAGTTTTTAGACACTGAAAAAAGGGAATCAAATATAAGGCAAAATAGTGTTTTGTTAACAAACCTTTGTACAATGTTAATTTTTTTTCTTAATATTAATTAATCATATGGTATTTTTAATACTGGGTTGTCCTAAGATTATATTATATTACTAGCTTTTGCCAGTGGTTTCGCCAGCGTAAATAAAATATAGCCAATGTCACTCAGTAATGAAGCAGCCTTTCTACTGGTGATATTTTAGAAATCGGTTCAGTACTTTCAAAGATTACCTCCTACAAACAAAAAAAAAACAAACTTTACTTCTTTATTATATTAGTGTAGATTTGGTTGAATTAAGAGGTTAAGTGGCTTGCTCCCCTCGAAGGGGATAACAGGAGCAAGAGTGATTTCTGATTCATTCGTAATCATTTTTATAACCTACTAGGAGTAGTTCGATTCCCTTTGTTCACTGACAAGAACATTACATTTCAGAGCTAACATTACTTCATTTTAAACTGACCCGTTAAATAATAGCTGATCTCAATAAATCTTTGGTTTACTAATAAATACCTTCGCAGTGCGGAGCACATTATAACCGTAGGTAATAATATAAGACCAGTAGAACAATGACAAACATACAACCACCACACCTCACGGCACCATTCAAAATTGCTAATAACAAGATACATACGAATTCGTATCAAACACGCGATTAGACGAACAATCCTTCATAATAGTGTCCGAACGAAACTGGTTTTTTAACCGAAACCGAATTTCGGCAAATGTCTCAGCCGAAACCGAAACTTCCTTACAAGGATCATGTTTTGAGGGTAAAATAAAGAAAACGTTATTATAATCCGTCAGTCCTTACTTATTTTTTCTTATTCTTATTAAATTTAGGTATTTATAATCATTGACTGTCATGAAATTTACTGCACTCGATTTTAGTTTGGGATTAGGTAAAACGAACTGCAAACATAAGCCAATAACGACATGATTAGGCTCGTGGACACGGCAAAATGTCTTCGTTGCTTACTCGCATGGAAGGAATTTAACGCGCTGTACATGACCGATCACAGCGCGAGAACTCCCGAGTGCAGTTTCGGCAGGTTTGCCACCGAAACCGAAACTCGACCGAAACCGAAACCGAACATTCGGTCGGACACTACTTCATAACGTTGGTAATCTCACAATCTTGGTACGAATGGTCAGCCTTTCATCGAGTAGTAATTGTTTTAGCACGGAGCAAAAGGTCGCGGGTCAAGGTACCACCGATGGGCATTGTTCGATTAATCTGATCAGCAGAGGTCACTTCCCGGCTTCAGTCCAAACTGATTGAACTGCCGATAGTCAGTTGTGAAAGAGTGTGACTGGCATTTGTGGAGCGACAAAGACGTAGTTGGTAATGCTTAGTGACTAATTGGACTTCATTGGAGTTTTGACTATCTCATTTTATTTATTTTATAGTTTTTGTCTTTTTATACATACGTATAACAGAAGAAGCATAATAGCATAATCAGCGTTCTCACTGCTGGGACTCAGGCCACCTTTCTAAGAGAGGGAATGGGCTGTAATGGATTGCGTGGTGGACCACACGGGCCCAGTGAGGTTTGGTGAATGTCACATGTCTTCGAATTTTTAGAAAACAGATGATTATAAAAATTTGTAAAATAAATATTACTTAAGAAATTTCTTTGTGGAAACAAAAAAAGAAGATTTATGCTAGTGAGGCAGGGGCCCCTACAAAGAAGTTTTAGAGATGTAAAGACAGAAAGTGACAGAGGACTGAAGAAGTTCGATGTTAACCTACTGTAACCTGAAATATGTATAAGTACAGTAAATAATGTATATACTTTAGAGCAAAAACTCTGAAGTATATTAAACTTCGACTAGGTACATTTGCCCGTGCGTGACGACGTAGTAAGTAACCATCCCAAATAGGCTACTATGTAAGTTTGTGAAATATAAATATACCTTTTTTTTGAGGTGGAAAATCATCCAATGATTTTTCTCGCTCTATGGTGGAGCACGAGGGCGTGTCAGATTTTTACTGACCTCGGGCCTTTATGGTTTTGCTGATATCTTTTTGACGCACGTGTAGAAGACTGTGCACCGGCCGCCTCCTCCACGCCGTTGGCCATTTTTACTTTTTTAGTGCTTTATTATGCCAAACGGATCTTCTGTTTTATTAATTAATTCACTACACAAACCTACGATCAAACCAGATCACGTTTACGCCTATTAAACAATAAGCACGGAACACCTACCAACCACACCAAGGCAAGACCCCGCATTTCTCAGAACAATACAGATACCACATTAAAAAGTTAATCTAACCGGTTCGCTGTTAAAATGTTAACCTTTGACGATCTGCGTGTTAGAGTCGAGTTGTCAAAACATGACGAATGGTGCAGCCGGACAAAAGACTGCTGGTAATATCAGGGACCTTGACCCGACGAGGTCTGCCCGATGAATGGACTGCTGCGTTCTTGGGATCGTGTGTTACAAGCATTTACTAGTTACTATTTAGATCTGGTAACATTGTACCCAAACAGTAAGTACGATTGAGTACAATGTTAACTGCTGTATTATTAGATTTATCTATAACATGTAGGCATTTAGAAATATATAAGTATGTTTATCAGTTGTCTAGTACCCATAACACCAGCTCTGCTTAGCTTGGGACTAGACGGCGTTGTGTGATAGTTGTGGAAAATTATAACTATTATTTAGATGCTGTGTGCTAGAGACAGGCATTTTGTAGTTCAGTTTGCAATTAGTGGGAATTTTTGATAAATCCAATTAATATGGATCCTAATGTAACGCGTGCTTAGATGAACTTTCTTACAAGTTCTCCATAGAGATCATTGCTTTGGAATATGCAATTAGCTTCATCTGACTAACCGACTTCAAAAATTCCTGTAAATCACACGAATATTAACGAAAGTTTGTGAGTAACTAGTATGTATGTTTGTTACTTCGTCAGGCTCGAACGGTTAAATGGATTTGGATGAAATAGATGCTCATGGAGTTCTTTATTTCACCTGGAGTATGTTCCCTTAGGAAAATTCTCTACTAGCGGGCAAAGCCGCTGCCAGCAGCTAGCAGCTACGAGTAATAGTTTAGGTATATTTTCAATTCTCATTCGTACACTTTTGACAGAGTGGTCGTAAACATGTCTCGGTCGAGTCCCGCACCACCGCCTCTCTCGCGATACGACGCCATGCAGCTCTGTGTTTGGCGGCTTGGGAGCCTTCATTTATGCTGCAGTGTGTCACAGTTTTGATGAGGTCCGTCCACCGTGTTGGAGAGCGTCCACGAGATCCTTTGCCCTCGACCTTCCCTTGCACCATCAAACGTTCCATCGAGTCCTCGTTACGTGTGAAATGCCCGAGGGACTTGAGTTTAGGTATATAACGGGTAGGATTTAAAGAATTAAATGTTGTTTTTTCTAGGTACTTACGCTTTTTAAAGTTAAACTTATCGATCTCACATATAGTGTGATAGTGTATATGGTGTTGTACAATAACATTACATGTCTTAGCAGAGTTTCTAGATGACTGTAATGATTTTTGATGCTGTTGTTTAATTTAAACTATCATGATTTAGTGACGATTAGGTACGCGATGAGCTTGCAAAAAGGCAGCTCTCTTCTGCGTTCCATTTCACTCTCCGGACATGATTTGCAGCTTAAAAGCAAAAGTCTGCAATACCTAGTCAGCACAACTCCAAGCACGATGCAGTCATAATACATTAGATAAAGTAATGTCCGTTATATTGTAAAGTTCAAATAAATGTAAAGGTTAAAGATATTATCAGAACCACTTCTATAGAATTTAATATGGTCGCCGGTAATTTTGTTGATATTACGAGCTTCGTGTGTATTTATATTCAGATAGGAGTTAATATTTTAAATAGAAGTATGTAGTGTTAAGATAAATGTATTTTCAGTTGCTTTATATATGTAATACTAAGTATAAAATGAAGAAATAATTAAATGATTGAATGAATTTATGAAACAGTTTTAAAATTATAGGTAACTGAAATGTATTTATTTATTTAATATCAGTAATATTATGCTATTTCTATTTAAATTGGAATGTAGCGAAGCAAGATCAAATTTGCTTTGTTTCCATATTAAACCAGGATCAATTTTACAGTTAGCAAATAAAATAAAACGCCTAGAAATACCGGTCTAGTGTTCCAATTGCCAAGAGGGGTTAATCTATACCTACTTACATGTTTTATGTTCAACTCAAAAGATTATGACAATAGCCTTTTTTTTAATGGGAAACCATTGCAATCATCAAATCTCACTTTACTCACTCTGGGTGGAGCGGGAAGGAACGTCAGACTTTTGCTGACTAACCTAACCATTGCAACCCTTTTATGATGACGTCCAGCCAGATATCAATAGGCTGAAACTACTTTCTCAAATCCTCGCACAAAGCTTTTCCAATGAATTACTTAATTTTAAAGTTACTCAATGGACTTGCGTACCAACCCACTGCAAATCTGCAATACTGATAACGGGTCGACCTTCAGTTACATTGCACACTTCTTACTCCATTTCCCTTAAATACTTGCTCGTATGTACCTATAGCTGCACTATACCACTTTCGCAAAATTAAGTGGTTGTCGCACTGCTCCGAGGGCGGAAGATGATCATTGCAGCATACCACAGAAAAGATGGACTGGGTATTCGAAAGATTAAATAAAACTACAGACTAAAAAGCAAAACAATTCAAAATGTATGTCCAAAAATAACTAGTGTCTACCGGTATGTCTTGGAGGAGAGATCATAAGAGACGGAGGAGCAGGAATGACTCTGTACTTGAGGTAGAGGCTGCGCAGCACGATGGCGATGACGAACAGGACTCCGGTGAACAGGACCACGTCCCCCAGTTGGAGATGAGACACGCCGTTATAAATTTCATAAAGCCCACTTCCCTTCCGCTTCAGATTTCTCATGTAGATGGACTTCTTCAATTTGTACAGTCGCGATTGCTTTTTCTGGCGCAACAAGCTGAACATTTAGGATGAGGAGGTTTCTGTTTGATGAACGGCTCATAGTTTTAGAGCTAAAAAAAAATTCTGTAAGAAAAAAACGTTTTTAAGTGGCGACTTGTGATAATGATGAAAATTAATGTGGAAAGAAGGGAGACCATAAAATACTGGATAAATTGTGTGTGTGAAGTTGTCTTTGCCTAATCGTAGTATCCATATTGTTTCGATAAGAAATAAAGTTACACAAAATATATTTGGCCCAATATTCAGGGATGGGATTAGTATTCACTGGTGCAACCAGAAGGTGCACTCATGCTAACATGTACCTAAGTACTTGACCGTGATAAGGTATGAGGTGCAAGACGTAAGGTTTGCAGAGAGACGTCGCATAAATATTGAAAATCAGACCTATACCACTTGAGGAGGTTGTCTTCACTGCAGCCGACCAGAGAGAAGAATCTAATTAAAGTTTTCCAGGTCACCCACGGTAACGAGTGCCCAGGAGTACCTGGTGGCTTGATGAAATCATAATCATAATCATTTCAGCCGAAAGTCGTCCACTGTTGGACATAAGCCTCCGCCAAGCGTCGCCGTTACGACCGGTCCTATGTATCTTGGACCATCGAATTCCCTTCGAGGTCGGTCTACCTTATGGGAGGCTTTCCAACCCTGTATTTTCCGGTTCGTGGTCGCCACTCTAGAACCGTTCGTATCCATTAACGATTTGTTCTGCTAGCAATGTGCCCCTGCCCTCTGCCACTTAAGTTTGGGGATTGTTTGGGCTATATCGTGCAATCACGCAAGGACACATGTTGATGTTAAGGGAATTAACGACTATGGTTGTGGGCTAAAGAGGAGGAATTAATAACAGAAACATTTTGTGCTGATCCATCCTGAGTCACATGGCGTATGGACAGAATGAGAGTCTCCAACACCGTTACAAAAGCAACTAACTACTTGATTTCACAAAGTCAAGGTACCTCATTAATCACGTTCCTAATTGAGGGGTAGGATCCGGTTTTATATACATCAAGTACAGGGATCTAATGACTATAGCAATGACGACGAGCGCGCCCGTCATAGCGACCATGGTGGACAACGGTGAGCCCCATTTGTCACTCACAGCCGCGGTTATCCATTTTTTCCCTATCTTTTGCTTCTGCACCTTCAACTTAGGCTGTCTGTTTGGTACAGAACTACCAAGTTTTGACTTCCACGCTTCTGTTTTCATCCCCATAGTGTAGTTTAGCCTTATTCATCTTTTTGTCATTATTGCACTAATATTTCAGTTTTTATTCCTTTGATGACATCTTGGATGGCTGTTGCACTATTTTTAACTGGATTTTGAGTCCTTTAATTGTAATTTACGAAGAATTTGGTCCACGCTTTGTTTGCTGACATTTTGAAATGAGACATCGTTTTTCGTTTTAAATGTGCTATTGATAGAAGGTGGCCATGTCAAGGAATTGTTAAAGAAGTATTAATGCAGAAATGCGTAAACTATTTCTACATACGAAAACATAAAATACACTCAGACAATTTTTTTTATGGTGGGGAAAATCATCCAATGACAACTCCCGCTCTTGGACGGAGCGGGAGATAGTGTCAGACTTTTACTGACTAAAAACCCACCCCGTTCCTTCTAGCCTTCATACCGGGGCTCGAGCTCCCTTTCGGATAACCGTGGCCCCAGTACGCTTCGACCCGGTTGGGCCCCTGCTGTTGCTGACAACTCCGTGAGGCGCGCGGGAACAGTGCGCGCCGTCGACGACTTGGGCTCGGTCCGGACAATTACCGGACGGTCGGACAGCGAGCTACCCAATGCTCACCGTCTGCAAGCCCGCACCTACGGTGGCCGGAAATCGGAATCAGAATCCCAACGACCGGTGGGGCGCTGTTAGCGCCGCCATACATACACTCAGGCATTGAAGTTAGTCCTCCATATCGCTGTCATTTGGAAATGTGCTCCGAAGACTGGCAGTATTACCACGTTGAATGGCAAATCCAATTTTTTTGAATAAAGAACAAACCTCTGGTCAACCCAAAGTGTCGGTCAGTTAGTTTGAAATATCCTTGAAAACGTGCCCTCGGACCCCATGACCCAATCGTTTCAACCTTAAACGTAATGCAGAAACAATTTTTGAAGTATTCGGAGACAGTGTCTTAATATCAAGCTGAGAAAACGTTAAAAGGATCATTTAAATGTGGATACTGTCGAAGATAAATAAATACTTAACCATGATGGCTTAACGTCAATGTTTGCTAATTTAAACATACATTGACTGACTGCTAATGACATTGGAAGGATGCCTGGTGCCTATGAAGCAATGGACTTTGGAACACTTATAGTGCGTTGCTACTTACGACCTTAGACTCACGGAGTTACGGGGTCCACCGATGTCACGAAGACGTTGCGAAAATGCGTTTATTTGTGCTCAAGAGTCAAGACACGTTGGTGGAATAAACTGCGATGTCCTTCAGCTTGCAACATTGAACCGTGATCAGGGATTCATCTCAGAGAAAGGAGGGCCATGTTATTAATGTAATTGTTTTGCTTAGGTATAAAAGACTAAAAGAGTTCTGAGTATACGAGTACATGTAGATGGACGGAGAGGGAGAGGAAGCCCGAAGAAAAGATGGATGGATAGTGTGAGGAGTGATATGAAAGAAAAGGGAGTTAGTGATAGTGCGACGGGTGACAGGACAGAATGGAAAAAAAAAAAACGTGTTGCGCCGACCCCAAGTAATATGGGATAAGGGCAGGAAGAAGAAGAAGTTTTGCTTAGGTATGCAGAGATGCCCCCTATTATATTATGTACGTAAATCTCATGTCGTCATTATCATTAACTGTTGGAATAGGCCTCCCCCAAGTGTCGCCATAATGACCGGTTCCGTGCGTCTCGCATACATAGGATTCCCACATCGAATATTTGAACACCACCATCAATACACATTATAAAACAAAGGCCCCCGCCACGTCTGTCTGTCTGTCTGTTCACGATAAACTCAAAAATTACTGCACCGATTTTCAAGCGGTTTTCACCACTCGAAAGCGTGATTCTCGAGGAAGGTTTTAGTATATAATTTGTTGAGTTTTTGTATTTATTTCTAGAAAAGAACCCATGCGAAGCCGGGGCGGGTAGCTAGTTTAAATATATAAACCACAATACTTAAAACTACACGATTATCTGTCGTCACGACAAAGTGGAAACGCAGCCTTTGGTATCGCCTAGTGTGAAAAGGGCTGATGGTTGGTAAACTTAGTAAAACCTAGGTACTTAATAAAAAGTTAAACAAATTAAAACTAAAATTCCTTTTAAAGGAGGAGGGGGAAGGCAGCTCCTCTTTCCCGCATGTGATGTGTAACGCGTGAGCGAGATTCTCAAAGTATAAACCCGATGATATTGCGGCATTTCGAAAAAATTCAGGATTTCTCAATGAAAATCTGGCATTTTCTCCGGAGCTTTGATTTTTTCATCTGGTAACCCTACACGTAGATAAATCAGTGTTCTTAACAAATTATTCTCCGTAATATATCAGGGTAAAGGAAAGCGTAACAATCTAATACAAATAGTGGCCATTCTTTGTGAGCAACATCCTCTGCGCGAACAATGCGCACGCGCATCACCTCTGTGCGCCTGTTTGCTCACAGATACTGCTACGGAGATGAATTGAGTCGTTTATTTTCAACAAGATTTATTCGATTCTGTAATTTCTTCGAATTACTTACTTGCACATTTTTAGGAAAACGTAAAAAGTTAAGCTAAGCTGTGGTTATTTGAAGTAACATTCTTACAGTGCGTTTCACTTAAGAAGTTCCTTCGGTGTAATGTTGGCTACCCTTTCTGTCTACACAACTACAAAAAAGAAGGGAAAAAAGGAAAGAGTTGCCTACTCTACCAAAATTGTTCCCTAAAAAGCAAAACGAAATCGATTTTATCGGTAGTTGCAACACTATTTGGAGAATTATGAGGGGAATGCGATTTTATTTAAAAAAAAAGCAGGTCTGAAAGGAAGTTGTTAATGGAGAGGTACGATACTATGGCGTGGCGTTTTCGGTATTTAAAAGAATTGCAGGACAATCGGAATGGGGCCTAACGTCCTATACTTTATTAAAAATTGTAAAAAAAAGGCAACTGTTAAAAGTAACGATATCAGTTAATCTCCCTAATATTAAGTAATTTAATTGCTAAAAATATAGCAACACTGTTTTTCCGTATTGCCAACATTACGGCGAAGGAACTTCTGTAGGTTTTAAATCAAGGGTAATAATAATAATATTCCACAATTAACACACGGCGCCATCTAGTCCCAAACTAAGCAGAGCTTGTGCTATAAGTACTAGACAACTGATAAACATACTTAAATATATTTCTAAATACATACATTGCATAATATAGATAAATTACACCCAGACACAGAACAAATGTTCGTGCTCATCACACAAATATTTGTCCTGGGTGGGAATCGAACCTACGACCTCTGGTATAGCAGTCAGGGCCGCTGATCTCTGGACCCACAGGCCTGTCAATATAGCTTGTTAATTGAATGCAAAGTAAAGTGAGAACTTGACGTTTCCTTCAAACGTTTTCCTTGTATTCTCAAGTTAGACCAATTCTAACTTAGTGTTACATAAGTGAGAGCAGTAACGTGTGAATGAAAGTATGTCCACTTAATGTGCCATTAGCTGCGACACGAGAATGCAATGGTTTAAGTAAGCATTATTCTTTCCTTTTTTTTTGGAATATGCAGAAGTTAATATTGAGTGCCTCTCTCTATCTAGTGGCGGATTGGTCACGTAGAAAAATAGTAAAAGCGTAAAAGCAATTTTTTTTATTAAGGCGTCAGAAATCATCCAAGGACTCAAGTGCATATAAAGCTAGTCATACATGCTGGGGTATACCTTGCTTGTATGGAAACCTGCACAGTTGTGCAACACATACGCTCCGGTTCACCTGTACAGGCAAAACTGTCAGCCGATACCCTAGTCGTTTATGGCGGGCATTAGGGTGGTCCTGTCATCACGCATGAGTTGCTGGACCAATTATTTCTCTAATCGTGTAATCAGGGAAGGTCTTATGAAAGAAAAATTTATAAAATTACGCAAAAATTCCAAAATTGAAACTGCGACGACTATTTAATCTCGCGTTTGACAGTTCATAATATTAAGACAAGACCACGTCTATTGTGTTAGATACTATATAATAAAATAAATAAAAATAAAATAGCCTTTATTTTACTGAATTAGCTTTACAAATAAAAAAAAAACACTATACATAACTCTTTGCATTTTCATGTCACGCCAATAGGCACACTGAAGTGAGAGACATTTTATAAAAAAAAGGAAAAAACAAAATAGAAAAAATACAATAAATCTTTACTTTTCAGGTCTACTTGATATACAGACGTGAAAATGCAAAGATAGTATATAAAGCTGGCTAAATCCCGTATTACCTCTACTATGCAGTGAGATAATGACCAAACGAAGGCTTGTCCATAATACGTATACCTACCTATATCATCTCACCTGGAAAGCCCAAACGGACATGTATTTAGGTACAAATTTTGTCATTTAAGTTAGGCTCATTTAAAAGGGGTGAGCTGGTTGCCATCAACTAAGCACAAAGACACTCGCACCAAGAATCTAATTCAGGACTTTATGCTCAAAATAAAACCACAAAAGAAATAATTATTGTAACCATTGAACAAGTTTGATGAATCAAAACTGTTTCATTATAGCGCGCAGTGGAAAAAAACAAATTCCATTGGAGATTTTATCAGCGTATTTGCAAAGATAAGTATTGAAAGAAAGTATTTTTACAAAACAACAGTCCTTGACATATCTAGAACAAGTCATACGTTGAGGCAACTTGCATGTAAAGCAACTGTGTCGATAAACAATCTCTTTTTGCTGCAAAACGGCTTTTAACACGGCGGAGTATGGTTTAATTTATAGTTTAGTAAGTGTAAAAGTAAGTTTGTGCTGTTACATTTGCGATGCGGCCCGCGGCAAAGTTATTCGTTTCGGTTTCGGAACGCAACACGTTATCGTAACATTTTACTGGCTGAATAACCAATGGCCATAGCCTCGGAATGTTTTGTTTAACATATGTCATTGCGGTCGCTCGCTAATTTTGGCGCCAATTTCTATCCTTTTTTTTTCTATGCAGTCATGCATAGATTATATAAGGCTTATTTGTTTTGACTAGAGCAAGTGGATTGTCTAGTTTTTAAGTGGTGTGAGTAATACACGTGCACCTAATGCATCTGTGGCCTTAATATTTACAAACAATACGGAAACTGTTATTAAATGCCTTTGTTGGATGCAGAAAAATCATTTTATTAATAATTACGGGCAATTACGTATAGTAAATAAGGTAGTCCAATGCAGACAATAAGATTGTAATGACGTTTATTTGACATAATAGGCTGTCCAAGGATGATTATGGACGTCTGTCGTTTTCCTAAAACATCATTAAGATGAACCCAAAGATTTTATGTATCCGATGAACTAAAGTGGTTCAATAGTAGATAAATTTGTTAACCAGCAAAAAGTATCCAGCTATGTCTATGTGTTTATGTGTTTTGGAGTTTTTTGCACGTTCTTCTCTATAGAGATCTACGCTTTGGAACGTGTCATTTAGCACTTTTTTGACTGACTGACATTTTGACAATTCAAAATTGCTTGTAATTGGTCTATTTCAAATAAACTTTTCTGGTTTCTGTCTTTATCTTGGCCATGATCTAATGTCTGTTAAGTTTAAACAAATTCATTCAGACGAGATTTCAAGCGCTGCGAAGAATGCAATTTATTTGTGAATGCAAAAAGTCACAGATATTATCAGAATTACAGAATAGCCAGCCATACTGAATTTAATCTTGTACAAGGAAACAAATAAATATTTTTACAACAAAAACTGGCGGCACGAATGTGGCTCAACGGATCACGATTTAGTCGAAGCTATCGGCAAAAACTGGGGTGACGGGGCGTGGGAATTAGACACATTAAACACGTGAAATGTAATTTCAGGCTAGAACTATATTTACTGAAAACATTTGAGGATGGATGGACAGTGTATTGCATAATAATATATTTTTTTTCAAATGTTAGCTAAGGAGTGGAACTTCAGTTTGTGTTTCCGGATAGCTGCGACCTAGGGGACTTTATGTGTTGAGTGAATGTTACTTCTTGGCAAGTGCTCCATCGTCGACTAAGTTTAGGATTTTCCAAAGTTGAAAATTATGAATTCTTATCCTATATTTAACTATAATAAGAGATATGTTTTGAATGGATTATTAAAAAATCATCTCTGATTTTTTGTGCAAACTAGACTGGACTAGACTCAGCGGTTTGCGTTAGAATTATCGATTTTCTTATTTTGATGAAGGTCTCAAAAAACCAAAGAACCTGTTCTGAAAAGCAGTTTTTGGCGCTTCTCTGTCAGGTCCGCGGGGATTCTCTGAAATGGAAACCCGTGGTCTTAAAACGCTAAGGGCAACTGAAGGAGACAGATGCGGTTTTAGTTAGAAAAAAACTGACTCGCTTTACCCAGAGCAGGACTAGTTATTGGATGATTTACCTACCACTTTAAAAAAACAATCGACAGACCATGTCCAAACCTTTCAGAAAACAAATAAACAAAGTACCTATCTAATAATCCACCATCGATAATTTCAGGATAAAAAATGAATAGAGCCAATCTACGTGTCTATTCATAGATAAATAATTCTATTAAAAAGAAACAGATTGTAGATCACGACCTTGCGAAGTCAAAGATTGACAAAATGAGTAGTTCAGAGTGACGCACAATCGGAAACACAGCCGGACAATTGCGACCTTGGATCGGACAATAAGCATATTATAGAAACGATTTCGTGGGATTACTTGAAAGCCTCTCTCTTCTGAAATTCTTTAGTAGTTACGAAATAACTTTTGTTGCATTATTTTTCTATATTTTAAGATGAAGGACATGCTGGGCACGCCACGATTATGGCGGTAAGTCCCCTCTTTGAGGCGTGGCTAGAAAGACCTCACGGCGTCCTTACCTTCCGCATGACGCAGGTCCTCACTGGACATGGCAAGTTCGGGAGGTTCCTGCATCGGATTCAAGCGGAAGAGACGCCCGGGTGTCGCCACTGTGCGCAACGCCCGGAGGACACGGTGGAGCACACCGTCGAGGTGTGCCCTGCCTGGGCGGAGCATCGCCGTGCCCTCGTGGGGGCGATCGGCGGCGTAGCCCTCTCGCGCCGGGCTCTGGTCGAGGCCATGGTCCGGAGCGAGGAGGAATGGCAGGCGGTCGCCTCCTTCTGCGAAGAAGTAATGCTTGCAAAGGAGGAGGCCGACCGCATCAGGCAACGGCGCCCTCGCCGCCGTCGCCGGGATTCCGATCCCGATTTCCGGCCACCGTAGACGCGGGCTCGCGGACGGCGAGCCATGGGTAGCTCGCTGTCCGAACGTCCGGTAATGGACCGAGTCCAAGACGTCGACGGCGCGCACTGTTCCCGCGCGCCTCAAGGAGTTGTCAGCAGCAGGAGGGGCCCAGCTGGGTCGAAGCCTACTGGGGACAGGGTTGTCCAAAAGGGAGCTCGTGCCCCGGTATGAAGGTTAGAAGGAATGGCGCGGGGTTTTTAGTCAGTAAGAGTCTGACACTATCTCCCGCTCCACCCAAGAGCGGGTTTTGTCAAAGATGATTTTCCCCTTCGACAAAAAAAAAAAAGATGAAAGATGACATTGGGCGAGAAGTACTGTCAGATTTTGATTGCCATCAAAGATTTTATCAAAGAGATTAAATATATACAATAGAGCGGCCATCAGAAGAAATGTCTTAGAAAAGCTGTTATTCTATGCTTCAGTGAAGACGAAAAATATTTACGAAAGTAAACTGGAGTTAGGTCCAGTGGTTTTGCCATAATACGATTTACAATGGTGCAATTCGCAACTCCGGCCATATTTCTCCAAAAAATATTTACTTTTGGTGCGTATACTGGACACAAACGCGACTTGACAGTACAGGTGACAGCGACTTGTTACTACTTTAGTAACAAGTCTCGGATTAGAATTTTGTTCGCTATGTCCTGTCTATTGGTAGTATATATGTTTAATGTCTTTTGATTTTATATATCCTACTGCCATCGACGTCAAAAAGTAAAATTGGTTTGTGTCAATATGCTCAGCTTAACTATGAGTGTAGCTTAGGCCAGATAGAATACGCATGCTCGACATCTGGTAACCATTGATAGTTAAAAAAAATCACTCCAGAGTTACAGATCTATGGAATTAACTCGTTTGTATTGAACAGGAATATCGCGGTATCAAATTCATCATCATCATCATCATGCCAGCCGAAAGACTACTGGACATAGGTCTCCCCCAAGTGTTGCTACAACCGCCAGTCCTGTGCGTCTCCCATCCATCAAATTACTGCGACTCTCATTAGATCATCGGTCCATCTTGTGGGAGGCTTTCCAACGTTCCGTCTTCCGGTATGCTGTTTTCAAATTATGGTGACGGTATCTAGAGTCATTATTTCAGGCAACGTAGACGATCCTGTCTACTATTGACCAAGAAGTTACATTTAAAAAATACCATTGGTAAAAAACTAGAATAAAACTTCTCGTCCTGATGTTTCAGTTTCTGATCTTTTTCATGAATTTTTGGGAAACCATAACCTTTAAACTAAAGACAAACTTTGCCCACGTATTCCGCGTACGCTACGTGTTACGATATCTAGACTTTTGAATTCGCTTGAAAATGGACGACATACGTGGGACACGTGTGTGACAGCGTTGTGTATGCCAAAATGTTGACGTCCCACCTACACGCACAAAACGTTTTGGAAACACATTCATTGTGCGTCTAGCTAAGGAGTGAAATTCCTTGCCGGAGTCTGTGTTTCCTGATAGCTACAACCCGGGAATCTTTAAGTCGAGAGAGAATAGGTTTCTTCTAGGTAAGCGCGTTCCATCGTCGACCGCATCGTCGCTTTCCATCAGGTGAGATAGTGGTCAAGCGCAAACCTATCAACATTTAAAAAAAATGTTTCTAAGTCGTCTGTTTTTGAGCAAATTCAAGAGACTAGAAGTCAAAGTCATAATGCGTCGCATACGTGGCATACCTGTGCTCAATTTGTCTTCAGCTTCATTCTCAAATACAATAGCTACTTCGATGGCCACATAACATTTAGTATTCCTAGCTGTGGCAGTAATGTAACAAGTAACGCATGCTGTGACGCATGGGTGGAAAACCGGACCTCGTCGACCTTCTGAGGAATTTTTTGCAACAAGGAATCTTAAGCATTTGCGTATGGATATGTGTATGTTAATAATTGTAAAAAATGTTTTCAGGATACCTCTGTAATGTCCATTGTATCTATATTGGTTAGCTTTTTTCGCAAATGCTGACCGATCAGGGGTCCCTGCAGAAGAGTTGTTCGAGATTTTATGAGATAATGTACTTTCATTTAATTTAAGCGTAACCATAAGAGAAGTCAGAGTATGTCACTCTTGCTTATTGACTTATGTTTTCACTGAGAACAATAAGCAAGATTAAGCATTTCCGTAACGATTCGGCAGAATTTTTTAAATGTTTTATTAGCTTATAGGTATTGAATTGCATTGTTAGCTCCTTCTTATTTCTCCGATCTCTGGTCAAGTTTGCCCCGCAAACATAATTAGATCGTCAAACCACCTTCGACCTAGACGATGTCGTCCTCTCTCAAGAATTACCAATACAAAAAATTTGATAAGTTCTATTCTTGCTGAACACATTTTTGGGACAATATTCCAAAATACACTCCTTTGTTCCACACGTTTGTCCTACAAGGAAATCCTGCTTCCAACCATAGCGGTTTACAGTATCTGCGTGGTCCGTCACTGAATAAATTAGCTTCCATAAAAATGACAAGAGTCTCTTTATAGAAAACGATACAAAGAAAGAGTTACCGTGACTCTTGAACTAAAGGTACACAGGTGGCCTTTAGTTAATAAAAATTTGCTCTGGTTTCACCTAGAACTGGAGGCGTTATTTTATGATTTCCGAAAAAAAAAAACAAAAGGCCAGCTTAACTACAAGTAAATACCAACTTCTGAAAGAATCAAAAGCATTTCTTCATATATTCCACTATGTCCTTCATAAAGCTAAAGGCTAAATTACACAGTAACGCCTGACGTAGGAGCCGGAGGCGGCCGACCTTGTCGCCGCGCCCTTTGCTTGACAACCATAACTGGGGCACGCATGCTACTTGTGAATGCTCCTAAATAGAGCGCTTGAATGGCGTTAAAATGTGGAGGTGTGGCGGTATCAGGCTGTGTGGTAAGTAGTCGGTTGAGCTTGAGGAACTGCACGGTCAATTAGTAAAGTTAAGCAAAGCATGATGAGATCAGTCTGTGGATGGGTGACATATAACAGTCGTTACGTATAGGCTAGGAAATCCGGCGCTGCATGCTGTAAATACAGGCCAGATGATATTTCAGTATAGGTCAAGGCACTCAGAAACTACTACTAACCTACTTGGGAACCTAGAAAAATAAGCTAGAAATAAGTAAAAGAAAGAAAAGTAGTTTTATTTGTACACAGATACACGCTAACTTATGTATATAGTTAAGTCCTTATTTTTATGCGGGAAATCAACGGCTCCGGTCCTTTGATAATAAACTGTAAATATAATTTCATCTGTATCTGTACATATAATAATTCTGTAGATTTTAGTTGTGTGCGCATCATGTACGAAATTAATGTAGATAACTTTTATACATAAAAATTGTGTGTAACTCTATATATTACTTAGGCTTTATTTCATCGCAATTAACTGTTAGGCGGTACGAAGTTTGCCGGTTCAGCTAATTATAGATATACTAAGTCTAGTTCTTACCAACCTAACTTAATGTTCACAATAGTAATTACAAGCTAATTCTGTTCAGCAAATGGCGGCATTGGCGGCTGTGAAATGAGAAATTATAAAAATAACACGAGTGCTGCAGACATTAGTAATTCCGCTTCCGCCTACCGGAAAGTCTAAATCATTCACACTTATGTACGTACGTTACTTACGTATATCTAAGTTTTAATGTTTTCTAGGTTCTGATTACTTCACACTAGCTTCTTCCAGCGGCTTCACTCAGAAATTATCCAAACGGAACATTATCTGGGAATAAAAAGAGTCCTTTATCCTATTCCAGAATAATGGTCTGTCAACTCGTGTTAAATTCAATTCAAATTCGTTTACAATTTGAGCGAAAAGAGTCCTTTATCACATGGTGCTACTGAGTGCGTCGATCTGTAGCTTACGCAGGTTATTAAAAGTGTATGAGGAGTACGCGTACAGAAACAGCCTCTTGTACAATGTCGTCAAGAGTCAATACATGGTCTTTCAGGCTGGCTCCAAATGCCCTCAACATGTCCCACCCATTCGCCTGAATGATGTACCTTTGAAACAGGTGGACCAATTTCAACTTTCAAATAACGTGATTAGAAACAATAGTAAGACAATGAGAGAGCGAACGCATTTGCTTAGGGTTGATTAAATTAAATACTTGGGTGACAGCCAACCTGAGGGACCATTTTGACATCAAAAGGGAGTGAAGAGTACTGTCTAAAAGAGCAAATATGATAGCCCGTAGTATATAGCACGTTGTTCAAATTAAGTTAAGGTCACACTTTTTACAGGATATTGTCTGCCTACCAGTATGCCAAATTAGATCCAAATCCGTTCACTATTTGAGCGTGACAGAGTAACAAACATACACACACGTCTACATTGTACATTGTATGCTAACTTTCGCCTTTATTATATTATTATGATTAATAATAACAACGTTGAGTTTTTAAACCTTCAGATACCGTCAATTAGAGACACAATAGTAAGACAATAGATGCGCGGCCACCGGTGGTCGCTTGGGGATTCATGAATTAAGCGAGATTTTTTCAACTGAAGTTCAGTGGCAGTTTTGATTATTCGCAAAGTGATTCCTAGCGGATATTGTGATCTGAAATTTGTGTAGTTTTGTATCTCAAGTGGTACATAGATGGTCAATATGTCGAATCATTGAAACAGGCGCGATTTCGGTAAAATGGAGCTTAGAATTTTATTACAGTATTGTCCACCTCAGCGAAGCTTGCCGAGAAGGCTGACTAGATACTAAACACTGGAAGAAAATTAGAATATGTTACACCCGCAGTCTAATGGAACTAAAAATAACTCGGTGACTGAAAATTAATTACTTTCTCAACTTGACACTGGCGAAATGCACAAACCGTGTAAAGTCAACAACAATTACAACGTTTTAATATAGAGAACAGACTTCCTGCATTAACGCCGAGACCATCGAGAATTATGAGTTAGTAGAGAAGGGCAGCAGCAGCAGATCTTATTTTTTAAGTGGAAAATTATCAAATGGAATCTCCCGGTCTTGAACGGAGAAAAAATATAATTAATTTATTCCAGGTACCATTCTGATCCATATAAAAATCATTCACATTTAGTTTATCATCACTACATAGTATAAAACAAAGTCGCTTTTTCTGTCCCTATATCCCTATGTGCGCTTAAAGCTTTAAAACTACGCAACTGATTTTGATGCGGTTTTTTTTAGTAAATACAGTGATTCAAGAGGAAGGTTTATATGTATAATATTGCACCCGAGCGAAGCCGGGGCGGGTCGCTAGTAAAAATTTAACATAAATAAACACAAAAATTAAAACCCGGGGTTCACTTTCACACAACACAACCCATGGGGGATTAAAGAACTGAGGCCTCACCATAACGTGTTAAATTGGCAGACATACGAACGAGAAAAAGTACTGACCCGTGGTGGTACTTAACTAGTTTTGGTTTAAGTTTAGAGGTTATATCTAGGACAATGCCATGGCCACTCGTAAGAAAAATCATTTCAGGTTAGCAGTTTTAAATTAGTAACCAAAAAACCACCCCGATTATCATGTCAAGGAGTTCTAGGCTCCACTACAGATTAACATGAGACACAATTGTTGTGTCGGTTTGCCCAGCTTAATGACTCAGCTAAATCCACATCCTTGAAGGTAAAAAATCAATATCCAATAGCAAAAGGCATAAGCAAAAGGTCTTTATCAAAGTTAATTCATACATTGCTACTTTAAATAGACTTCATTAACACTACAAAAAGGCAGTAATAGGCAATTAGGCATATCATTCACATAACGGTATGCATGCACATATCCTGGTGCCGCGAAAGGACTTACTAAGTCCGTATATGAACGAAAGCTTGCTATTGGTTGTGACGTGACCTTGACAGCGCGCGCTTTGATAGTGAAATGAAAAAAAAAGTTGACAGTCGCTGCATTTGAAAAGAGCGCGGGTTTGGGATTGGAATAGAAAACTTTATTAACTATAGGCTTGATTTATGTGGTTTTTACATTTTTTTTTAAAACTGTTTGTGAATGAACACCGTCCATATTTACCTACGTATGGAAACTATGGTCGTTTCTAAGATAGAATTGAATAAAGCCAGAACTACATTAGACCGACGCATACGTGTAACATGCCTGATTTGTACGTGCGTGGCGTGGATCTACAAGTCTAGTTTCCATATAAAATGTATGGAGACCGATGCGCCCAGATCGGAGTGTGTGGCATACATGTGCGCAGTGTAGTTCTAGCTTTAACTACTCTCTCTATTCTCCATTATAGCTAGCCTGTATTCTTTCCTACGGTCATGGTTCCTCGCCTTCTCGTTTCAGTTCTTAAAGAAGACATCCAGGTCTTCAAGCCATTACCTTCGTGGTCTGCTGCGGCCCGGCGTCGCTGTGTTCGGGCACCAATCCTGTGTTTTAAGGGTTCACAGTTTGTCAGATATGCGGCAGACTTATCTTGTCCAGTCCGCTTTTGAGCCACATCAACAATCTGCGTTTCAGAGCCCAGTGTAGAATTTCGGAACTATTTTTTTCCTTATTTGCTTCTCGATGTTTATTGCATATAAAAAAGTAACAAATGCTGTGTTTTTTTATATACTGCAACAATAGTTAAATAGCATCACTGTCACTGGTTATCCGTAGACAGTGGCCTATGTGGCTTCGCTCCCAAACCTCATAAATAGTTTATTCTGAAAAAAGTCCAGAAAAAATAGACAGTTCGATAAAATAGGCCACAGCTGCACAGGAGCAATAATACATAAAGAATGAAAGATAATATGTTGTAAAAGTACATGAAGCGTCAAGGAATTAAGAGGGTCCTTCTCCACTCGCTTATCGTAAACATCGAAAATGGATTAAAAGCTTGTTACTTCATTTAATGCAATCCAACGCGATGTTTGACGAAAAGGCAACGCAAAAAAAGAGAGATAACGCCTGGAAACTCTGTTAGTATTCGGTAATTCCGAGATTTACTCGAAAATTTCACAAAACTTGCTCCAGGAAATAGCTGTTTTTTTTAAACCCTTAAAAGTTTTTTGGAAAAAGTGGTCGTCATTTAGAATCTTAATAAAATTTGCAAGGTCTCTAGAGGATAACTTTTTTGACTTTTTTAATTTTTAAGCAAATTATGAAGTGTCAAAGTTCATACAAAATAGGACATTTTCAGAGGATTACACAAATTTAGAAATTGGTTTCTTTAGAAACCTAGATAATATCCACAAGATACTGTGTTTCCAAAATATCTAATGAAAAATGTGTAATAACGTCATAATCAGTTATGAGCGGTTGTATGAAAAACAGTGAAAAAGTGAGTCATGATGCACCACCTTAAGACCAGCCATGTGAAGACTGGCTTACTGCGTAGATAAGGATCACCTAAAAAACATATTCCTAAAATAAATACTGGTCTAAAGACGAATTAATTCATGAATCCCCAAGCGACACCCGGTGGCCGCGCATCTATTGTCTTACTATTGTGTCTCTAATTGACGGTATCTGAAGGGTTAAAGTACACTAACACTAGGTATTCAATTTATTTTTTCTGGCTAAGTGTAGATAATAAGTTAGCTACGTCTGTTTACAATCAGGACAGTCTATTTTTAACACGCTAATGTATTATGGTTTAAATCCCGTGGGTGTCAAAAAGATAGCTTTGTGAACAGAAAGGAATGCTGTCTTTTTCGACACCCACGTGATAAAGAAAATAAAAAAGTGTTAGTCTGAGCAGGCTGAGAAGAACAGACAACCTTCGTAAGTTGACCTGTGTTCAAACAAGTGGCGTAGCGAGCCCAAATGTGTCCCGTATCAAAAATAATCAAGTATCGCTTTGTGATTTTAGGATTCCGTCTAGTAAGAAGAAAGGAAACCCTTATAGGACCGTTTTCCTCCGTCTGTCTGCCTGTCAAGACCCTTTCTCTTAGGACATGGGGGTATGAAGCTGAAAACAGAGCTGGTCTGCTACCCCAAGCAGGAGTGAAAAGAATCGAACTTTTAAGTCAACGTAATCTATAGCTGAGGCCGTTTTGCTGCGTTTAGGCACATATTTTATAGAAAATAATCCTGAAATTTGGCATGAAACTTATAGCACTAATATTGGAAAAAAAAAATCTTTTTAATTTTGTTTTTGTCGTAAGCTCTACCAGCACTGAGAGAGTGAGACTGAATCGCGATAGCCATCTAGATTTATTATATCCATGTAATCATGTAAGACCGAGACCGATACTGAGACCAAGATCGTGGCAGAGATCGAGACAGAGATTGAGACCGAGACCAAGACCAAGACCGAAACCGAGACCGAGACCGAGACCGAGACCAAGACCGAGACGAAGACCGAGACCAAGACCGAGACCAAGACCGAGACCATGACCAAGACCGAGACCAAGACCGAGACCAAGACCGAGACCAAGACCGAGACCAAGACCGAGACCAAGACCGAGACCAAGACCGAGACCAAGACCGAGACCAAGACCGAGACCAAGACCGAGACCAAGACCGAGACCAAGACCGAGACCAAGACCGAAACCAAGACCGAGACCAAGACCGAGACCAAGACCGAGACCAAGACCGAGACCAAGACCGAGACCAAGACCGAGACCAAGACCGAGACCAAGACCGAGACCAAGACCGAGACCAAGACCGAGACCAAGACCGAGACCAAGACCGAGACCAAGACCGAGACCAAGACCGAGACCAAGACCGAGACCAAGACCGAGACCAAGACCGAGACCAAGACCGAGACCAAGACCGAGACCAAGACCGAGACCAAGACCGAGACCAAGACCGAGACCAAGACCGAGACCAAGACCGAGACCAAGACCAAGACCGAGACCAAGACCGAGACCAAGACCGAGACCAAGACCGAGAACAACACCAAGACCGAGACTAAGACCGAGACGAAGACCAAGACCTAGACCAAGACCGAGACCAACACCAAGACCGAGACTAAGACCGAGACTAAGTTCGAGACCGAGACCGAGACCGAGACCAAGACCGAGAACAACACCAAGACCGAGGCTAAGACCGAGACGAAGACCGAGACGAAGTCCAAGACCTAGACCAAGACCGAGACCAACACCAAAACCGAGACTAAGACCGAGACTAAGTTCGAGACCAAGACCGAGACCAAGACCGAGACCAAGACCGAGACCAAGACCGAGACCAAGACCGAGACCAAGACCGAGACCAAGACCGAGACCAAGACCGAGACCAAGACCGAGACCAAGACCGAGACCAAGACCGAGACCAAGACCGAGACCAAGACCGAGACCAAGACCGAGACCAAGACCGAGTCCAAAACCGAGACCAAGACCGTGACCAAGACCGAAACCGAGATCGAGATCGAGACCGATACCGAGACAGAGATCGAGACTGAGACTAAGGCCAAGATCGAGACCGATATCGAGACTGAGATCGAGACAAAGACCGAGACCGAGACCGAGACCAAGACCGAGAACAACACCAAGACCGAGACTAAGACCGAGACGAAGACCAAGACCTAGACCAAGACCGAGACCAAGTTTGAGACCAAGGCCGACCCCAAGACCGAAACCGAGATCGAGATCGAGACCGATACCGAGACAGAGATCGAGACTGAGACTTAGGCCAAGATCGAGACAGAGATCGAGAAAGAGATCGAGACCGATATCGAGACTGAGATCGAGACCGAGACCGAGACCGTTTATTGTTACATTCTTTACATTATTACATGATTAGATAAGGTTTACTTTTTATTGTGATCTTATTTAGAAAATGCTAGAACGAGCGGAACAAGCTACAATAATGAAATATGCCATAATATAGTTATAATTCATTAACTACGAGCCGTAACTCATCAATAAAAAATGGAAAGTTCTGGATAACGTGTTACGAATTTTTCTACACGTCGAGGCCCCTGTGGCCTGGGGCCCTTTATCCTTGCTACGGCTGATACAGCGACAGCTACGCCCCTGTTCCAACACAAGTCGTCGTTATTTTATTGGAAACTGATATCAGTAACAAAAGTAACCGATATCACTGAACCGTGCATCTTGTCTTCCCAGTTCGGAACACTTTGATATGAAATACTTTAGTTTTTATAATGACGTTTATTTCTTGAGGCGTGAAGGTCGGTGGTGATATTATATTGTTGTCTATGATTTATTAGGTTTTTACTTTGATTTGTTAGTATTGGGTGTCTTTTGACACCAGTTGATATTGTAAGAACTAATAAATCTGCCTGAATGCCGTAGTATTTCACTCAATGGGTATTTTTCTGTTAGCGATAAGAATCAAGGCAAAAACAGGTCCTGTTTTATGGAAAATATGAATGATTTTTTTATTTTTTTTATTTGACCAATTTTTTTTTTTATGTTGGGCCCCGCTCTTGGGCGGAGCGGGAGATAGTGTCAGACTCTTACTGACTAAAAACCCCGTTCCTTCTTGCCTTCACAACGGGGCTCGAGCCCCATTTCGGATTACCCTGGCCCCAGTAAGCTTCGACCCGGCTGGTCTCATACTGTTGCTGACAACTCCTTGAGGCGCGCGGTAATAGTGCGCGCCGTCGACGTCTTGGGCTCGGTCCGGACAGTTACCGGACGGTCGGACAGCGAGCTACCCTTTTTGCTTGACCTGGCAAAATTTACATTCCCGGCAGCAAAGTGATAGATAATGCATCCTTCAGGAACTATTGAATAGCACTCTTTATAACCCTCCACCCTCTTCTTTTTGCCCTTTTCTTCCCTATAAGTTCAATAGTGAAACTATCGACCGTCAGTATTTATTCATTTTAAAATTTTCATCCTAATTGGCAGTCTGGTTTTCTCCTTTGGCAATACTGTCTGCGTCAGTAGTATCCGGGTCTATTCTTCTTTTACTTGTAAAATACATAATTGATCTATTGTAATTGTAATCATTTGCTAATAGGCTCTTAGGTACTCTAAAAACGGCTCAAATGAGCAGCCAATAACCGTTTATTTTATTTAGGGCCCCCCAAACAATCTGGATGAGAAAAGTCCAAAAACATACTCGTATGAAAGTTTTGTCTACAGGAACAAGACGTGGCAAAGCGAGGCAGATGATGAAGAAGAGGATAACAAATCATGAAAAAACTTTTCCCGCTCAGGGTGGACAGAGAGGCTTATTATGAGTAAAGCACTGGTTTTACTTGTAATTAGCCTTTTAAACGCCCGGTGCGAGTTTCTATAAACGCGCCCCTAGAAAAAGCAAATACAATACAAACATAAAAATTTTGTGCCCCTCCAGAACCATTGGCTTGTGCTTGGACACCCCTGGCACAACCCTAATGACGGCACTGAGAAAAACTCACCTGTATTTTTTCAGTTGTCTTATGCATTCCAGGGCCATGCTGACCTTCTTGAGCAATACCGAAGCCCTGAACCTCATCACAGCTGTCAGTCCAGCACCGGTAGTACTCGTCCCAAGTGACAGGTGTCGCTCTCATCGTCAGGGCCATTTCTAATGTGTGAGCTTCCTTCCATTGTTCGTGATGCTGGACAGTAATTGGGGAAGTGGCTTCTTGTAACAATAGCTATGTGACCTAAGTCAGTGAGATGTTGGAATATCCGAGGAGGGAAATTACTTTGAGATGTCATGACAAATATGAATAGGTGACACACACTTCACACATATTACATTATTTTTAGTATATGCGGACCTGAATATAGTAGAAAATCAGTAACAATAGCTTTTACACCATGTTATATTTTTTGCAAAAAAAAATTAAAAGGTCACAAATTGGTCACCTCCAATACTAAGTATAAAACGGTTTAGACAGTTCATACCGGGTGTTAGGCGCCATGAAACAGCTGGGTGCAAGTGCAAAACAACCCCTAAGTCACCTGGATGACCCGGTGACCTTATATTTCTGCTGAAATTACAAGCTTAGAACTTTTTGATTTTTCATGATACAGTTATAGATTCTTTACAAAAAAATACTAGACACATGTTTCAGGTTAAATTAAAAATAATGTCGTTTATAGGTAAAAGTTTGCATGTGTGTGTATTTACTATTCCTTCATGATGAAACATAGGATACTTTTTACACCTCCTCGATAATTAAATGTCATAAAACCCTCACATAAAAGTAGAGTTTCCAATACAAATATAAAGCCGTATTTATCTTAAGAGGCTTGAATTATTACTTCACTCAAGGTTTAACTGTACATTAACTCTTTCGTAGTGCTCGGGAGTTAATTAAATAAGTCCCTCACTGTGTTCGGGATTAAAACTTAGCAACCTTCGTTTTGTTCAGAATTCAACGTGCTGCACTGCTTTTTCCTGATCACATAATCTATTATGTTTTTCTCAGGTGAATATTCTCTTGGGATAGTTTTCTAATTTCGCTGAAAGAGGCTAGCAAGGCATAAACCGTTCAAAGGGTCTAGTTCCAGAGTCAGGAAGTAAGCATTTTGGGCTGAAATGTTGACGCAAGTTACCCAGCTTACAAATACTTTGCGTCATTCATAACTTCATTACATTCTAAGCTTCTGAATAGCAACAAAGTTACAATCTATCAACTTAACTCTGATCTATATTTCACAAGAATTTCCTGGAATTTATAATCTGCATAATAACTGCAAGTAATTAGCCATACAACTAGTTTCCATTGCGCTTACGTAAAGTACAACAGGTTCGATTCCGATCAACTGAACTGTGGTAAAAGAGATTATACTGAATGTTATGTTATGCTGGGAATGTACCGTGGCATAAAAACTTACCTACATCTTTTTTTATTGTTGGTAGGTTTACGCTTTACCGCCGCTATCTCACCTCTACATTATGACCAAATTATCAACTTGGCTAGGGGTATTAGCCAAGTTGATAATCTGCAATCGTTAACGCTAGTAGAAAGCTTCAAATGTACGGGAATGACGTCATCTCAACGCTCAGTCACGTGGTGAGAACAAAAGAATTGGGGGCGTGGCCAACTCGAGGCGTTCGATGCAAGCGAAACGGTTGTAACTTGGCTAGGGGAGCTGATGGAAAGCGACAATGAGGTCTATAGAAGTAACCTAATTACAGTAATTAGGTTACTTCTATAGACCTCATTGTCGCTTTCCATCAGCTCCCCGTATCTTTAAGTCAAGAGACTTAAAGATTACCGGATTGTAGACATCAGGAAACACAGACTCCGGCTGGGAATTCCACTCCTTAGCTGTATACGCAATGAATGCACATTTCAGCTGAAATACGTCCACAGTTCATTATTATGTCTAGTTTCTTCCAGTCTAATTAATTATGTGATTGTGCTGTGATGTGATACGAGGTAGGTACGTAAGCCTGAGCTGAATATTATTGATCCTGTTTAAGATTTCACAAAATCAACCATTTTAAAGTTTCTGAAAATTTACAACTAGTCATTGATTTTCCACGAAATTGTATCTTTTAAAAATAAACGATACGAATTGTAAATGAACCGAGGTAATATCCGTATGAAATAGTTATCTCCACGCGGATACGGGCGTCGACCACAAGTGTCGGTGGCCGGTGGCGCAACTGTTGCGGTCAACACTCTCGTCTCGTTTGTGGGTATTCCTTACTAATTGAGCGATGTCGGCCGCAAGACAAAAATGAGATAATCTAATAAGTAACTATATATATAAAACTATTATATTTTTTTCGTATTTGATGCGCTGCTATACTGCAGTAGTGTTCTTCAGTTTAAACACTTACCTAGGGTTCTTTTTTGGTGGTAATGGGAAATCATCCAATGACTTTCCCATTCTGGGTAGAGCTTAACCCTGGAGTTGAAGCTACCCTAGGGTACATACAACTCCAATTTCGCGGGCTATCCTTTTTTTTTAGGAGGGCCATCATCTAATTAATGACTTCGTTTGCTTTAGGGCGGAGCCACACCTTTATTCCTTCTTTCCATTCCAGGTCAACGGGATTCCCTTTTGGAAATCAACTCATAGCCCCAGTGGGCTTCGGCCCTGCTGGGCTGCTACGGATTTACTCACATTTTGCGTCGACGCAGGGCACAGGGCTCGTTCCGAACGGACTGACGGCGAGCTACTAATTACTCGTCTTCAATAAGGCCATGCCTGCTGTAACTGGTAGCCTGGGGCCGGGATCCCGGCGGCTAAGGCATGAGGTCATCAGTTCCCTCACGCGGCCGCCTCCTTCACGAGTTACCCTGGAGCGTTAATCTTAAGTGTTTTTTAAACTAAATTGAATTGACACAAGCCTTGATCTTAACTAAGATAGTTTATAAATCACATTCAGGATTCAGGATATAACATTTACATCCAAAATAATAGAATCATTCTTCATCCCAAATTAACAAAAATTAGAACATGATTTATAAATAACAACCTATCTAGACAAAAACTTGTTATTTATTACATATAATAGATAAATAATAAACTGGTACTTCCTTATAATACAAGTGCTATAATAAAATAATTAAGATTTCAACCAGTTTGTTTTCCAATTAATGAAACTGTAATAAGTTATTAATTAGTTAAGAATCGTTGAGGAAATTAGTTCAAAGTTTGATGAATAGCACATGTGACGTTATTAAATATCAACCTGTAAATAAGTGTTATATTATGTACCCACTCGTTCTCATCTCGTCAGGGCTACCAGAATAAACAATGTCGTTCATTGGTGTAAAACATAGTTTCTCCCAATATTTTATGAACTACTGCCCCCTTCACAAGAAAACAAAATTAATTGGAATTCAATTAAGAAAAAACTAAAACATTTACTCCGGACAAAGACCATAAAAATTGTTAAATAAAATTGTAAAATAAGTAATAACCAACAAATGCAAGAAATTGCTAAAAACTGGAGCACCCCGCACTGGGGCAGGCAAAGAGAAGACGATAGATTAAAATTAGTAAAAAAATATTATAAAAAAAAATATTTATTATTAAACATAGATAACAATGAGACGGTTGAGGCTGATGGAGTTTTAACAATTTGTAGATGTCGGGTTTCAATTTAGTTAACATCAGTCGCAAATCACGCTCAGTAAATTAGATACTGTACTAACCCCACGCTGCGACCGCCTCTTTGATTGACATTAAGCCCCCCGTTTGCCTTAGAACCCGCTACCGCTCCCCATGAAAGCTCCAGCACCCACTGGGGGGCGGTACCGCCCCCGTTGGGAATCTATGGTTTAAAAGAATAACAGCTTCTCATTATTGAAAACAAAGTCTTGGATGTTGTAAAATCAGCCTTTCTGTCAGTATTATTTTAATTTATCGCTATCATACAGATAGATAGACGCAGTCCCCACTGTATATGTCCAAGAATTTTGTATTTTTTTAACAAAATAATCAACTCGGTTCATTTATCTCAATAAATCAAAAACAATTTATTCATCATTCAATATATCAAATAAACTATTTTATAAGCACTTCTCAATTTTTTAAATGTCGATCAGTCAAAAAAGTGAAGCTAAAATCTCTCTATGGAGAAGAACGTCCAGAAACTCCGTGGACATCCTTTAAAATCATGTTATGAGTTATTATAATCGAACCGAATAAAATGAAAAATGTCAAATGATGATTATGTCAAAGGAAAAATATTTCTAGTAAATATATATATTAAAAATAATTTTACCAGTTTACCGTAATATGGGTATGGTAGGTGTAAACAATATACGACGATCTAACTGAGGAAACAAAAATTAAAACCTTTTGCGCCGACCCTAAGTACTACAGGATGGGACAAGGCCATTTGACATAAGTTTTCACCTATTTGTTTTGACACCAAAAAAAATTAATCGTCTAAGGTTGCCCTTAGACTTACTATACGGAAAGACGGAGCATTGCGTGTAGCCCAGCTTAAGCAGCCCCACGGTTGAAAAAGGTTGTCCTGTATGCGCGGGGAGCCGCCGGCACCCAGGGCGACTGCGCCACAGCTGACATTATCGTGACTGTGACAGTGACATTATTTTTTTTGGTGATCTTTTTTTGTGTTTTTTAAGTAGGTATTTTCTAACAGTTTTATATTGTATAGTCATATTTAAATCCGTGCAGTGTACATATAGTTTTAAGTGCCTTTTTGATTGGTTTAAAAAAAAATCAAGTTTTTAAATGATTTTAGTTGTAAGTACCTACTGCATTTAATACAAATATTTTAATGCCAAATGCTTGTGACGACAGTAGTGATGCCGTACGAGGAGCCAGTCAACCTGCCACATCGCTGGATGTCTTAGTAAGATGTCCTCATTGTCCCCAAGCACGCTTTTTCAAGGGTGAGCGAGGCTTGAAGGTACATTTGGGCAAGAAACATAAACCCGTCAATGTACCTTCAACATGCCCAATAATACCCTCTGTTTTAACACCTGATTCTTCTCCCCAACCTTTATGGAAAACACTGTCAAAATTTAAAACTACTACTCCTGTTTTGAAAAGAGTTCCTCGTGGTGCGAGACCATCAGTAGCTTCAAATTTAGCACGATGTGTCCGCCTCGCTGTCCGAGAGAACTCATTGAGTGCTTGGGAACAACTGCTCACCTTCCCGTTTAGGATTCTACATGTGCAAAAAAATTTGGCAACAAAAAAAACTTTAACAGCTCAAATCAAAGATAACTGTGATATTTCGGCCCAAAGTTTCGAACCTAAATTAACATCACACCTCCCTCAAAGAGGTTTATTGCATCATGTTGAGTCCAAACTGGGTGAGGGTGATATCCGAGGCGCTTCTAGGATTATCTTTAGCAGCGATGTGGTTGCGCCGTACTCTCCAGAGACACTTATGGCTCTGGAAAGTAAACACCCCGCCCCGGCAGATGATCTCACCTTCCCCGATCCTCCCAATCCAGAAACCAACTCCCTTCAAATTTCAGCTCAACAAGTGTGTGCGGCCGTGTGCTCCTTCCGGAGTGGATCCGCTGGCGGCCTCGACGGCCTGACACCACAACACTTAAAAGATCTAATGTGCGCGGGCGCCGGGGAAGCTGGTGAGTCCCTCCTAAAGGAGCTAACGGCCCTCATCAATCTCATGCTCTGCGGCAATGTGAACGAAGCCGTCATTGATGTCCTGTACGGGGCAAACCTATGTGCTTTGCGCAAAAAGGATGGCGGCATTCGTCCCATTGCCGTAGGGTCCACCTACCGACGTATCGCAGCCAAAATTTGCTGTGCATTCTACAGCGAAGCACTCGCCAGCAAATTTCAGCCCCTACAGCTTGGTTTCGGATCCAAAGGGGGCTGTGAGGCTGCGGTACATGCCCTTTCTACCTACCTCAACAACAATGAAGGTGAGGTCATTCTTAAGGTTGACATTAAGAATGCTTTTAATTCCGTGAACAGGGACACCTTGTTGACAGAAGCTCAAAAAGAAATACCCAAAATTTACAGTTTCCTTTATCAATGTTACAGGCACCCCTCAAAATTACTTTATAAAGAAAACCTTTTGGAATCAGCTGTCGGCTGTCAACAGGGTGACCCTCTTGGGCCAGTCATTTTCAGTTTGGCAATAAATCCAATCATTCGGCAGCTAAATTCGAAATTCAATATCTGGTATTTGGATGACGGAACCATAGGAGGTGATGTAGACACGGTCTTCAAAGATTTTACTTTTTTGAAAAACAAATTTAATTCTATTGGATTACAACTAAATCTTTCGAAATGCGAAATTTACCTCCCCCAAACGACTGACAGACAGACGACTTTAGCAAAATTTAACTCAATAGCACCAAATATGCAAATCACCGATAGAAATTCTTTTCACCTCCTGGGTTCCCCAATTTTCGATGAATCTTTTCCAACATTTATTGAACAAAAGATACAAAATTTTAATGACGTCTCGGAAAGACTTTTCAAAATAAACATGCATTCGGCTTTCACACTCATTCGATACTGTTGTTTTGGGCCAAAATTTACGTATAGTCTTCGCGCTTCCCATCTTTGGAAACATCCACAACTTTTAGAAAAAGTCGATCAAATTATTAGGAACACTTTATCTTCAATCCTTAATGTGGCCTTGGACGACCGAGCATGGCAGCAAGCCACGCTTCCCATCCGGCTAGGTGGCCTTGGAGTCCGCAAAATTTCTAGTATAAGTTTACCAGCTTTCCTCTCCTCGGTGCACAGTACTGAAACATTAACCAGGAATATTTTATCTTCCACACTGGTTGATGTTGAGGTACCGTGCTTGTCTGATGCGTTGAACGCTTGGAAAATGGCTTGTCCCAACACGGATTTGCCCGACAACCTGTCCTCACAGAGACGGTGGGATGTGCCGCTCTGCAGTATTGTACGGAATAACCTATTGAATACGTCGTCAAGTACTGCTGAGCGTGCGCGTCTGCTGGCTGTGGGGGAATGGGAGTCGGGTTTATGGCTTCAGGCACTCCCGTCATCCACCATAGGTACTATGATGGATGACGCCTCGTTTCGGCTAGCTACCTGTCTACGCTTAGGCGCACCTTGTGTTGCTCCACATCGGTGCCACTGTGGAGAAGCTGTCGACAGTCTCGGACACCATGGCCTGTCTTGTTGCAGGAGCGCAGGCCGCATACCACGACACGCTAGCATCAACGATATAATTCGTCGAGCTCTTGTCACCGCCGGCGTACCTGCCGTATTAGAACCAAATGGCTTGGTACGTGACGATGGGAAGAGACCAGATGGTATGACGTTGGTACCGTGGAAGGTGGGTAGGCCTCTGGTGTGGGACGCAACCTGTGTCGATACCCTTGCGCCATCCCATATTCCAAGTACGGCGGGCTGTGCTGGTGCTGCTGCTTCTGCTGCTGAGACCCTTAAACGGCGCAAACACTGTAACCTTATTGGTAATTACAGTTTTGAGCCGTTTGGGGTCGAAACGCTTGGCTCATGGGGTCCGAGTGCGCGTCTCCTTTTCAAGGATATTTCACGCCGACTGATCGACACTTTACGTGACCAGAGGGCTGGCTCGTTCTTTGCCCAAAGAATTAGCATTGCCATTCAATGTGGCAATGCTGCCAGTCTTCTGGGCACATTTCCGGATGACAGCGATGTGGAGGAGTACTTTGACGCCTGAGCGTGCTTTGTCTTTTTGTATCATATTTATGTACATAGTTAGGTTTTAGTTTAAATAGTTTATTTAGTATTTAAGGTTTTTTTTATGTATATATGTAATAAATTTCTGGTCAATAAATATCATTTATCGAACCTAATTAGTCCATTATACACTGCAAGGCAAAGGCCTCCCTTTTCCTTTGCCACACACGTCTGTCTTCAGGCATCGTTGGCCAGACCAACTGGTAACAGTCAAGCTCATCTCTTTACCTTCGTCTTAGCCTGCCACGATGTCACCTTGCATTCAACGTGACATCTGGCATGTGGCAGACATATCTGGTCCAATCCCACTTAAAGAATAGCAGCTTTTCGGGCAACATCTTGTGATCTTAGACATTGTTTTGTATTTGTTCGAGTTCACTGATACGAAAACAAGAACTCGGTCATAATTTTAAAAGGCGTTCTAAAATAAATCAACATTTTTATAGGCTCTTAAGTGTACCGCCTAAAATGTGCAAGCAACCCACATAGTCAAGTAAAATGTAATACATTATATAAGTAGTTTAATTAGTAATTTATTCGTAGGTAACAGTGTAGCGTAATTTTGTAAATTAGGTGGTAATGCCGCTTCGAGCACGCGAGTTGTCGCGGGCGGTGACTGCGCATGCGCGACGCAGCGGCCCGTGCGCTTACTTGTGAGATAATTAGCTAGTTAGAAGGAGAAGTATCTTCATCAGTATTTCAGCCTGGAATGACCTAGATACTACTGGTAATAGGCCACGCTTTTTTGCTATAATTCCCTGTTCTCTGCGTCCTTCAACTGCGTGTTTCTACTTTGACGTTCTTCAATTCATCATCGACACCGGTACTAGCTTTGTCCTAGGTCCTAGCGATAGCCCCTGTTCGGTCAAAGCTTTGTTACATAGATTCTCTCCGCATTCATCCAGATATAATTAATTGGATATATTCAGTATAGCTGCTAAAAACTTCTTGATTGAATGTACTTCAATCTCCTTGACCTAGATACTACTGGGAATAGGCTACCGTTTTTTGCTATTATTCCATGTCCCTTGCATCCTTCAACTGTTTGTTTCTACTTTGACGATTTTCAATTCATCACCGACGCTGGTAGTTGCTTTGGCACAGTGGTAGCTCCCGTCTGGTCAAAGCTTTGCTGCATAGACTCTATACGCTTTTATCCAGACGTGTTAAACTATGCTAATGGTGCAGTATAAAGGCTGGTGAAAATTTCTTGATTAAATAAATATCACTCTCCCGCAGATTGAACTCAGGACCCCGATGCTGCAAGTTCTATCAAGCTGGTGAGCGTAACTAGTCGACCAAGTATGTGAGCCTTTAGTATATTTTTTTACAATTCTACATTTTTTGCTGACGATCGGTTTTCACTGCAGCAGCAGTAACAGCCTGTCCTTCAACAAAGTCCTCCTCCAAAGACATCCACCTATCTCTATATGTAGTGATTCTGATCCATTCTGGACCGGCCAATTCCCTGCTGCGGTCTTCCCGTCCAATTATAATTTAGGTATCTTCAAGGCTAGAGTGAATAGGCTCTTAATAAACTAGTGCGCCTCATCATCAACGATGGCGTCACTGCTTACCATCAGGTGCACACTGCAGCACTGGTTTATGTCATTAAAAAGCTCTACTGATATTATCTTCCCAACGGTTTGTTTGCCGACCTTTACTTTTTTGTTATCTCTAGTGTTACCCCAGGGCAAAACTTTTAGGGCTCATCAGATATTCCAACTGAATATATTCCATAATCAACTAATTCGTCTTTGTTAACCTTCTTTATTATTCATAAGGTTATGCAGGTATTGAAGATTAACCTTCTTTCTTAGTTGTCAAACATTCCATGACACATTTCCTCAATCCTTATCTCCTACCATTCTTCAGAACTCCAGCTTTCTGCACTCAATGACGTCCAAATCTAGATCAAGGCCATATTTGGTTCCTGATGCAACACGGTCAATGAATCTAAATACTTCATGCATAATATTACGGTCGCACTAATAAGCTTCGTTAGATAACTTAATGTCAATTGAAGGTCATTTCGTTACTCGGATTGAAAGTTTGCTTGACAATGTCATCGTCTTCAAAATGTTAATAGTGTGTGTGACATATGGATGAAGGACTAGTTTATTTATTCAACTCTTTAAAAAATAAAAGTTATTCTGCCAGAAATGTTCAATTTACTTCCCAAAATAAAAGTAGATAGTCCTTTGCAGCGTCCATCATCGGGCATTCACCAGAATTGAAGATTTTTGCTCAACGATCAAAGTACATGCGGCTGATGGAACCCGGCCAATACCATTTCAAACTTGTAAATAATTTGCCTACCTTTTGCTCGCTATTTCGCCTGCGTATTTAAAATACAGTTTGTCTCTCAGGAATAAAGCAGCTTTCTATCGGTGAAACAATTTTAGCAATCGGACCTGTATTTTCAGAGATTACCTACCTGCAAAAAAAAACAAATTTTACCTCTTTATAATACTCTGTAAATGTAATGTAAATAGTGTAAATGAAAGGACTTAAATAATATAGGTACCTCAGAAAATTCCTGTACCCGTGAAATACTTGAAAGTGTGACTAAGTATTTAAAATACAAAATATGTCGCAAAAAGGAGTGCGAGACTTTCAGTGAACTACGCGCTACTTACTCGTAACTTAGATCAATGTTCGTGCGAAACCAAATGAAATCGGAAGTAAAAGAAATATTGTACAACTATAATTTCAGTAAACACGTCGTTTACTGTCCAATGACAGCTCGTAAAAATTAACCATTCATTGAAAAAAAAAGACTGTAATAGACATCCATGATTGCATTATTAAAGTTGCTGTAAAACTTATTGTAACATATAAATTAAATGTAATAATGTGTGTCGGAAACTTTCTACAGGCCATTTAAATTCCGTATTTCGGGATTATCGCAGTAGGAAGCAAATGATCCAGATCGATCCGTTCGACACCGTGCAGTGAAAACATTGAATGTAATTAATATAATAATAGTTTGGGGGGGAGGTTATATAGTGGGCGCCCGCGCTCGCCCGCCATTCGGCGCGCGTACCCTTCGCGCATGTGCATGCCTCGCGAGTGACATTAGTGACAGTTTAACCCCAAAATGGCGGCCAAATTTTACGTAAGTGTCAAAATTAAGTGCAGATTTGTGGTTGTAGAACGCACCCTCTGGATTTCGGATTCGCGCTCGAGTGATGCAGTGGTATTTTTGTTTTTTAGTGGAACAAACGAGAATGTCTATCGTAAGGTGGTTCTAAGGCACATTTCTGCGTCCATTGTTTTTCATGTGAATAATTGATGTTGCAGTTTGATATTTGGTGAATTGTAAGAGTTGCCTGTATCTGTTATTTGTGCATAGTTCGTTTTGTTCAGGTTTACATTTTTTGCGGCGCTATTTGTTGTTGTATAAAAAGTGGAACAATTTGTTCAATGCTTTTTACTTTGAATTGTACTTACTTTTTTGTGCTAGTTGACTAAATTGACTTTTACGTTTATTTTTGGATCTATTTTTAAGAATTAAATTATATCCGAGATTTTTATACCAATAATAATTTAGTATAATAAGTTTCCTACTAACTAAATGATCGAATAATTTAGGTACAAAGTTAAATTGTAACTACGAAACATTTGTAGAGCATTTCAACTCTGAACTTATTTTGCATTCAAGGACTCGAAATAAAATGAAAGTTAAACAAATGCGATATATTCTAGAAATGTTAGGCAATAAGATTAATGCCTAGGTCTAGTCGGTCACACTCGGAAAGGACAACTGGTTGTCCGGGTCGACAACCTTATTCTTGATATTTTATGGCTCTACTGATATTCACAGACCACTTTCGCATTTGCAGGGTTGATGGCCTAGAAAGAAAAAGTACAGAAAAACTGTCTAAAAGATCTTGTGATTAACATGCAAATTAATTGCATCAATAACATAAATTAACAAATTGCATATCTATTAAAAAAATTGTGATCAATTTCACGATAGTATTTTTATTGGTTACTAATTTATTTAAATCAGATAGCAGTGCCACTAATTTTATTATGCATACTATTCATATAAATTAAGCAATTTGTTTAGCAGTAGTTAATGTCAATTAGTATTTTGATATTTAAAAATAAACTGCTTGCGAGAACTGGAACAAGGATTAAACAACTTTTTCTGAAAAAAAAAAACCTGTATCTTTTATTAATATTTTTGACAGCTAAAATCAAAACATTTTACGAATTGTAAAACTTAATTTATAATCGTTAAAATAATTTACATTTGTAATTTTTTTTAAACGTGTGTACATTCTTTATTATTTTACATATGTACAAAAAAACTTAAACTACTTACTTATACTACACCCTAAATAAATACATAACGTACATAAATAAAATTTTAAATTTTACATTTGTAAATAATAAAACCAAATTACACTTTTTGACACTTCTAACGAGTTTGCGTAAAAAGAATATTAAGGAACTAAGTTTTAACTTACGGTAGCCGAACACCTGCTATTTCCACTCGATGCCTATCTTAACAGCGATAAAAATCAACACAATTCTAAAAATGCTCTCCATTAAAATTCTCGCGCAGTTAAAAAGAATTACCTAACAAATGTTAAAGCAATCGTTAGAGAAAACAAAGAAAGTTAACTCGGATGGGACGGAAAGTGAAACTTATCGCGGGAAGCGTACGGTCCGACCGTCCGACCGACAGACCGACGGACCGATGACCGTTGTGTCAGCTGATATAGTACGCGAGATATAGGATCCATATTTATTGCGTGCTAGAAAAACAAAAGAAGAGTGAAGACCGAGAGTCTGGATTACGGTTATCAGTTTTGATCATGAATTGTGCACTGGAGATTGCATTCACAGTTTTGTTTTTCTTATGGCGGTAATTTTTTATCTTTGCCTGGAGCAAAAATTTTAAAGGAAATAGTGGAAGGCTTTGCAAAAGTTTGCTTATCATTCCAGGGGAAATACATTTTCAAGAACATAAAAAAGAAAATTTTTAGACAAAACAGATTTCTTGTAATTAAATTACCTAAGTCCTAAAATTAAACCAACGGCCCATTCACTCTCCTAGAGAAAAGGCCTGAGTCTCAACGTTGGGAACATTAAAAAAAGGCTGCTGATGATGATGATGATGATGAAAATTCCAGTAGCTGTAGTAGATTTTTTAAATTAGCCTTTGATTTTATAGATGGACGATACTACGATAGCCTTACATCTGATTTTATAGATGGACTACAATATCCCTGCAGCTTATTTCACATCTACGTCAACATTAGGGAGTATATTCAAGGCTACCATTCTATTAATATCAGTCACGCCTCCATATCAACCAATCTGTATATCTTTCATTATGTCGACGTGCCTATTCACCTTACATCTAGATTAGGTCCGCCCCGACGAGCGCGTGGGCCATGCGGCCTGAGCGACCATTGCAACAGAACCCGACATTATCATAATTAATGGCTATTTTACCAGCTGTACCGTGATTCATACCATTGATATATTACCAGTCTATCAGGGGAGTTGGGTGCTGGTATTCTGAAGTGAGTTAGAAATGTGATAACCTAACCTAAATACTGAAGATATCGGATTTACAGTCATGAACGAGTAAACTGCTAGATTTTTTTTTGCGATCCCACCTGATGATAAGCAGTGATGCAATCGTTGAGGCACACTAGTTTATTAAAAGCCTATTCACTCTAGCCTTGAAGACATCGACACGAAGATAATTGGACCTAATAATATAATTGGAGACCGCAGCAGGCCAATTGTTCCAGTCCTTCGACGTATGCAGTATAAACGATGAACCTGCTTTCCTGTGATATACAAAGTAACGAAAGTATGGACACATGATAGATTTTCTTAGATACTCAAACCTGCATCTCTGAGACTAGTAATCTTTACTTGCAGCCTCAGCGTCATTTGGTAGCATACACAGAAAAGGTTGTGATTCCTAAGGTCGCTATAATAAGGAAGTTCTGCTGACAGTTAGACTTAATCTGTACGGTCGTTGACTTAATCATACGTTTATTTTATTATTGATAGGCTCGTATTAGATAATATCTTACCTTGGTAAGCGATGATGTGCTCGACGATGGAACACCCTATTCACTCTTGACTCATAGACTCCTAGGTCTCTCCTAGGGCTCTCAAGAAACACAGACTTTGGCAAAGTATTATACTCCTTAACTATAAGCACAATGATAGTGTTCTCAAAACAAATAGGTAAGGAGTCCATCGTGTATCGGTGGCACATCGTCGAACAAATGGACCAAATCTGGATAACTTAAACTTTGACAGAGTTTTCCTTTAGTTATAGTATTTCTAATGTCATAAAGTCTCTGAAATCTACTACATGTTAGAACTTTCAATTATACATTCCAAACACAATATGAACTAAAACAATTCTAATTTGCATGTACCAATATTGTAGTACCTTCGTGGAAGGCTTGTAGGTCAGGCGCGGGGCTAGAGTGAGAGGGGGTTGCGGGTGGGGGAGGGGGTACAACATGCGCTTGCGCAATCGTCCTAGTTCCCAGCCAGGACTCGGAAGTGTACTGGCTCATTGAATTTTGGTTTATAGAATTAAGTTCGTTTAATTCAGATTATGAATTTACAATTGGCTGACTATACTTACTAAGTTGCTCTTTTTTATTAAAAAATATGATTGACCTCGTGTCTTTTGAAGTTTTCTTTTGAGTTGTTACCCCAAAAATTAATCTTGACCGAGGATCACGCTCGAGATGAGATAATAATACGAGTATAATAATATTCCACAACTATCACACAACGCCGTCTAATCCCAAGCTAGTTTGTAGTTTTTCTAGTTTTTACTAATGATAGAAATCATTCATCTATGGGATGATCTTTATCTCAGCTCAAAAATAAAAGTGACCGATATCAACGTAGAGTCAAAACTACTGGAACTAGGAGCATTGAAATTTTACACAAGGTCTCCTTTTCTGACGCAGACTAAGAAAGGACTTTCCTAAATTCACCCCCTAAGAAGGTTTAAAATCTGTACGGATAAACCTACTTTGACCCAGGTAAAGGCACCAGCAGAAGATAGTCTAGTATATAATGCTGTGTTATAGATCTGCTTCTGTCGCTGCGCACGCGCAATAGCAACCGGTCTCGTTCTCAGAAAGGACACGGAAGTGTCGATGGGTTCTGTGTCCTTGCGAAATGTAGATCTGATAGCGATCTGTATCTAACGTTCTGTTGACATAGATATTTGCATAGGATTGTAAGAATGATGACGATATCTGTAGGTAAAGCGCGACAAATAGAAAATGTAGAATCATCTAGATATATCTATTTAAAGAGTGGATTGGACACGAGTTGTAACACAGAACAATTATGGTGCTCAAACTACTTAAGAAAGGCGGTCGGCTGACTAAGTCTATCTCATGAAAATTGCCAAAGAAACAGAAAAAAACTGTATCACGTAGTAAATACTTATTATACCTAAGTAGTTATTTTTTATTAAATAGGCTCACGCTTGACCAATATCTCATCTGAGGTAACGGAGTTGATGATGGAGCAGGCTTACTTAGAAGTAACCAATTTAGACCCTCAGGTTGTAGGTATCAGGAGTAGGTTTCCGTCAGGGAATTTCACTTTTTAGCTGTGATGAATGTCTTCCCAAAATACTCGACTGAACAAACAAGAGAATTACTGTACTCTCTCGATTTTTAAAATCGAAAGATCACTTGAAGTTGACTCACTGTTTGTAGATAGATTAATTGAAGATTGCATTGCGAATTGCTCCGTAAGAACTCTTTTAATTCTCAACTAACTAAAATTCATAAACCTTCAGTTAACAACATTAAACGAACAGTTAAACAAACAATCATATTTGACATTATTCTCGTGGGATCTAGGTCGTGTGGCGTCGAATGTGGTGCACCCAATAATTTGAGCTTTTTATCTGTCTCGTGATTATCACGAGGAGGTTACTGCACAATGGTTCTGCTATTATGTTCGATAGTATCTTATCTGTCGTCTGTATCTGTAGCTGTTTGAGTTACGATAGTTTTCATTCCAATGTTTGTTTTTCTAAGTTGTCGTGTGTTACTTTTGTCTTCTTATTTAATGGAGTCAGTTTAACTAATATTTTTTATGATATGTGGTTGTAAACTCATTCTGACTTTTACTTTTCGGCCTTTTTCTTTTCCTTCTTGCTCTTCCAAATCAGCTTTATGATTTTCCCACTGCTGGGACTAAGGCTAAACAACAGGTCAAACTTTCGCCTTTATAATTTTAGAGTGACAGTTATTTTTTAAATTTATTATCTTTATATGCAGTTAATTGATTTGTATTATAAATCTCGAAAATAACTGTTTGACTATATTTAAAATATAACACTCTTGTAAAAATCACTAGTTTAAAATTTAGACCTATGGGAAATTTTTTGAGTTTGTTAATTTTTAAATCTTAGGTATATACTCACTCATCTTTGATAATATTAACGACATCGTCTAGTTACTTGAGTATTTGAGTTCAATCAAGTAGGCTTATAAAGTGCAAATCAATTATAACCACTTCACCATCTCCACTTAGAGCAAAGTGTAGCAATAAAGTAATAATGTGCAAGTTTAAAGAGCAGGAGTGATCACAAAAAGCGACAGTAAGTTAGTTTGGTTCAGTATTGACAACAAAAACTGCGTTGACCAACTCTAGATTGATTCTTGCAAGAAGGCTGTAACAAGCATCTCACTTATCAGTCATATGATTAGACCGGTCTCCATTTTAATTTTAATAGTCTATTGTATGACCCACTGCTGGGCGAAGGCCTCCCCTTTCTCCTTCCAAACTTTTTTGTCCAGGGCGATCTCTCGCCCCGCGAACATAATCAGATCGTCACACCAACTTCACCGCGGTTAAAATTTTGTGTGTGGGAAGATCAGAGCAACAAAGATTAAATAGCTGTCCCCCGGTTTTAACTATATTTTTAGTTAATGCTCCGGTTCTGTAAGTCGTAACGTGATGTTATATAGTGAGATAAATGTGCTATCCCACGTGATATTTTTTAAACCTGCTGTTGCAGAAATTAGTGCTTTCGAACAAAGCTTTATAATATTAGTATTTGGCTAGAAATGAGGTGACACTATGGAGATACAACGTATATTAGAAATATCCTCCATAATGTAAATACAAATGAATTGCGAAAAGGTTAAGAGGACAATAGTAGAATATGGTGATGAGTAACTTTAGGTTAAACAATAAATCATTTCAAAGGATTCACGACGTCTAATCGAATATATGCAGACTTGTGTCTAAATAGGTACAAAGACTACTCACCTTAATTTTATGACCGTTAGGACTACATAAATTGCCATTTACATCATGACATCTTCAATCTACTTTCCCAAATTGGTTAAAACTACCATTTTATTCATGTCATCAACCGAGGACAAATTCTCCACCACAAGAAGGCTGAAAGAATTAGAAACTTTACAAACATGTCATCTGCAATTAACAATGCCAAAAAAGTAACAAATTAACACAGAATTCTTAAATAGAATTATGCAGAGGTACCTACTTGTTTTTAGAAGACAAGTCAATGTACGTGAGAACGCCGGTGCAAGCGAAACGTTGACAAAAACACAATGTAGATGACACGAACTGCGAACATATACACATGAACGTATAGGTAACGCAGGTCATGAAGAGATGGAAGGGCTGATTCTAAGAGAACCAGCTGATGAAAATGAAAGAAATGATCAAAAGTTAGTTGAAACAGAAGAGAAGGAAATAGAGGGAGAGATACTAAAATGACGGCACTGAATGGAGCAAGAAGAAGTGTCAGGCTTTTACGGACTAACACCCATCTGTGATCCCGGTTACTCTTTCGAAACATCTTGCTGCCAGCGAAAGCAGCTCAGACCTGAATGGATATAAATTAATTATGTGTAAAGAGACACATATAGATTTCGAAGAAGAAAATGAGAACATTAATGAAAAGGAAGAAAAGAAGAAAAACACACATGACTTGATTCCGTCATCTATCATTGAACACGCGACGTACAGCGAGTGTCCACCCATACATTGTTAGCACCTCTACGGTCCGGACTAAGTGTTTCACTTCGTCGTTTATATCGCATACATCGAAAGACTGGAAAAAACTTGTATTGGTATTCCCGTCCGATTAATTATAATTTAGGTGTCTTCAAAGCTAGAGTGAATAAACTCGTAATAAATTAGCTCCTAATAAAACGCGCTTCACCAACTACGATCGCATCACTACTTACCATCAGGTGGAATCGGGGGGATCGCAGGCAAGCACTAGAAAAAAACACTTTAAAAACAGTTTACTATTTACGCCAGGATATGACATTTGTCATGCGTCTAAATGAAATTAAAGTAATTATGATAATCCGTATTCACACCTCATCGAAAGATGTCGAGAGAGTAAACAGAAAAGATACGCATTTTAAGCCCAAAGCATACCAATGCAATAGTTTTCAAAACATTTCTTTGTATGTAACAATGGATAAGGTCACACAGACGGTTCATAATATGAAGGTAAATACAAAATGGTAGGAACAAAAAGGGAATTAGATATGGATAACATTACTTCAGTGTAGTGACAACATAGTTAGACATGAACGTGATACGAATACTAAATTAATGCTACCTTTGGGTAAGTTTTACAACTTTATTGCACAGCTTATACTCGTAATTTGGACAGAATAAACATTTGCTGAAATTAAATGTACAATTGGTGGTCTTATCGCACAGGGCAATCTCTTACATACACCCTTAGGAAGGACTGAACGAAAGGAGATAGGTTTGGGATTTGGAGGTGTAAAATAATATCTTCAATTTCGTTTGAGTTTTCAGCGGTCCGATGGAATATTAGTAGTCGTAAAATAGATTCCGATATCGACATAAGATATTATGCTTGTTGAATTTAAGTTAATTATAATATTTTTTCATTTCAATTTACGTCAAATGTGACTATTGTGTGTTTTTATTACATTAATATTATAAAAGCGAAAGGTTGTGAGTGTGTATGTGTGCGTGTGTATGTTCATAACTACTTCATGCTTGAATCAAATTTGATACATGGGTAGATCATGTCCTGTAGCACATAGGATACTTTTGAAACGGAGAAACCCCCGGAGAACTTTCTCAACTATTTTCTATTTTCAAGTGGGCGAAGCCGCTGGCAGCAGCTAGTATTTTTTTTGAGTCGATGATATTTTGTAATAATTAAATTATTGTTATTTATTGACAAAAAATTCAGCTTCGCGAACTCCGTTGATACAATCATGAAATTCTCAAGTATGATGATGTCACGAGATAGACTAATATAATGTAATTCATAACAATTGATTCGTGAATATTTTTCAATGGTGAATTTAACGTGCATGCCACAATCTACGAGTATCGTCTATTGCTAACGACAAAGATATCGATCTAAAAAGAAGACACAATAAAAAATAGTCGACTTATGTAAAGAATTATAGAAAGATATTCCATTCAATTGAACTCGATTAACCGTTATTCGACTTATTCGATTATATATCGATTGCGAAGCTACATAATTATTTTTATTGTATAATTATATAATAATTGGATGACTTATCTCTTGTGAAAGCCTATAGTTTAATTGGTACACTTATCAGAAGTATTGGGTACAGAAAGTTATTATATAAAAGCTGTGAATATTTTTTTGCAAATATGTTGTCTACATTTTCGTACGGTAGGTAGGTATATATATACCTTACTGTATGGCCTGAGGGAATGTTTGAAAGAGTTACCGTGATCCTGGAATGCAAAGGGCAACTGAAAGAGCACAGGTGGGCTTTAGTAAGTAAAAGTCTGGCACGCTCTCTCGCTACACTCTAGACGGGAAGGACTTTTCATGATTTTCCAAATAAAAAATAAGTATTTGTCTTTTTGCGTATTTTGAACTCAAATTCAAAAGGAAGACTATTCGGTTGATTTTTTAAATTTATTTTTTAGACTTCTAATACTAATAGGTATTTCTTGTCTCCATTTTATTGGTGTAATCTTTTTCCCAGCATGACTTATTTTACGATGAAATGATCGACCTTTGTGTGAAAATTTACTAATCCTATTATCTTCAGATAAAAATAACTTTATGCGTGTGAAATAATGCAAAAGGGCTTTAAATTGGCAGTTAACCCTTCAGATACCGTCAATTAGAGACACAATAGTAAGACAATAGATGCGCGGCCACCGGTGGTCGCTTGGGGATTCATGAATTAATACCGAAACATTGCGTCGCTTGAGATATTAAAGCCTAATAGTGCAGAATTTTAATGAAGCATGTGATAATTTTTAATCTTGAAATTTATAATCTACGTATATATAAAAAAAAAAAACTGACTGACGGACATATCAACATATAGCCGAAACTACTGGAAGTAGGAACTTGAAATTTTGCACAAGTCTTCCTTTCATGACTAAGGGGATGAAATGAGAATCCAAAGTTTGTATGGAGAAAACTAATTTCACGCGAACGCAGCCGCTAGCAGAAGCTAGTATATAAAAGGAGAGACTAACTGTCTGACATATTAACGGCCAGCCGAAAGTACTGGGACTAGGAGCATGAAATTTTGCTTAAAGCTTCTTTTTATGACGTAGGCTAGCACTAAGAGAGGATTTTCCAGCATTCATCCTTCAAAAGGATGAAACGGGGATCTAAAGTTTGTGTGGAGAAAACTATTTTCACGCGAGCCATGCCGCTGGCAGAAGCTAGTATATATATAAAAGGAGATACTGACTGACTGACATATTATTTCACAGCCGAAACTACGATTACTTGGATTAGGAACGAGAGTTTATGCACAAAGCCAAAAAATAATAATTAGGTAGCCGAGCATTGAGAGGATTTTTCAAAATTCATTCCCTAAGGTAGATTAGAGCCCATTCCCTCTACTAGAGAGGAGGCTTGAGTCCCAGCAACGGGAACTTTAGAGGCTGATTAGGCTATGCTATGAATTCCATAAGGTGATGAAACGGGGGTCCGAAGTTGCTGCGGGCGAAGCTGAGGGTAGCAGTTAGTATGTTTATATTTCATGCTATGTCTTAAGTATGACAACATTATCTTAACCCTTCAGATACCGTCAATTAGAGACACAATAGTAAGACAATAGATGCGCGGCCACCGGTGGTCGCTTGGGGATTCATGAATTAAGGACACATAATTACATGAATGATATTGACTAATGAGGTTCTATCTAATAATTTTGTGCCCCAATCTCGCTCGGGGCGCTTCACGTACTCGCAGCATATTAATCTGTCTCCTATTAAAAATATGTTTCTAAATTGTGGGGCAATTTGCCACCTGATGTCCCAAAGCTGTAATTTATAGATTGGCTCGATATATTAGTACATTCTCTAGAGATGTATGTCAATTCATCATATTTACTTACAACATAATTAATCAGATGGTAATGTGTAAAGTGTTACATTACTTGACACTTACTTGTAATGATGTGGAATTAATTTGAGCGTGTTTTTGTGAAATGTTTTATTGTTGTGACTGTACTTGTAATACTTGTAAGTGGGTCTTTAGTTTGTGTAGTTGAAAGGTTAGATATTTATCTTGTTGATTGCTCGAAATGATTTGTAATGATACTTTGATGAGTTTAAATAAATCAATCTTTCTTTATTCTTTTACTAGCTTCTGCTAGCGGTTCTGCCTGCGTGAATACAGATTTCTCTATACAAACTTAAGACTTTTTCGTTCCCTGAGGGTATGAATTTTGGAAAATCCTTTCTTAGTGCTTGCTTACGTTATACAAGGAAACCTTGAGCAAAATTTCATGTTACTAGTCTTAGTAATTTTGTCTGTACGTTGATATGTCAGTCAGTCAGTTTCTTCTTTAATATTAATAGATTTGTAATGGATTATTTAGATAAAATCAATGATTTATTCTTTTTTTTTATGTCTCTGGATTAATTTTGAAATAGTTATTTCTATCCGATTGTGTTGTTTAGTGTACCCCTATACTTATAAAAGTTAGTCACGAATAATATTTTTCATTAAAAAAAATTGATGTGAGATATCAAAAACCTGTTCAAAAAGTAAAAAAAACGTTACGTTGAAAAACACGACCTGCCATTGCAAAAAAAAAATAATATCATTAAATTTTAATACAGGCCCAATAAACACAAAGTCTTATCGCCAAAACCAAATGAAACTTCATTTAAAGTTAAACCTGAACCGTTAAAGAGAACCCGCTGAGCATCACTGTTGTAACGCGGCACCCGCAAGGCTAGCTAGTGTCATTCCCACGGTCTGGATCGTTGCATGCATCACTTGCTATATGTGTACGACTGCATTTGGCAACCTATTGGCACATCTCTTAAAACTATCTGGATTTTATTTACATTTTTAACGCGACTACTTTGTTTTTGGTGATAAATTATTTTTTTATATACAAAATTAGCATAAAACTGTTTCAGTAAGCTCAAGTAACCGTGACCTTCTGTTTGGTAATATACTTTAAATATTTCAGCAAAATTATTATCCATATTTCTGCTTTTTTTATTTAAAAGAGTCGCCGTGGAGTTTCTTGCACATTCTTCTCCTTAGAGATCTAGTTAGGTACGTTATAGAATGTGCTTCATTATTCTGACTGACTGACTTTTTGACAATTCAAAAGTGTCTGTAAATCATTATTTTTTGATAAACGACCCCTTTACAGTTCAACAGTGTTTTCATTAAAATTAAATGCATTGAGTTTCAGTTTTCTATTAAAATAATAAACTTTTGAAAGCACCGGTGGCCAAGTGGTAATGGCTCCGACTTACAAGTTGTAGGTCGCGGGTTCAAACCCTGCCAGGCGCATTACTTTGTGTAATTTATTTAATTACCTCTGCTCTCAAAACGGCGAAGGAAAACATCGTGAGGGAACCGGCATGTCCTAGAACCAAAAATTCGAAGACATGTGACATTCGCCAACCCGCACTGGGCCCGCGTGGTGGATTACGGCCCATCCCCTCTCCTAGAGAGGAGATCTGAGTCCCAGCAGTGGGAACATTAAAAGGGCTGATGATGATGATGATGAATAATCCTTTGTATGTAAACAAACATTTAAACTCACATGGAGTGGAATTCCTTGCCGGAGTCTATGTTTCCTGATAGCTACAACCCGGGAATCTTTAAGTCGAGAGTGAATAGGTTTCTTCTAGGTAAGCGCATTCCATCGTCGACCGCATCGTCGCTTTCCATCAGGTGAGATAGCGGTCAAGCGCAAACCTATCAACAATAAAAAAAAAACATACACAGCATACCCAGACGAAACACTTATTTATTTATATATTCTTTATTGCACATCACGAATAAAAATGTACAAATATAACTTATCTGTATGCCATAGGAATATTTGTAGCGAGAATCGAACCCGCGAGAGCACGTTAATCGCCAACCATCGTATTAATTTACATAAAGACGAATAAATAAAAACCAGTGTACAACTTAACTTAAAGCCAATATATAAACAAAAACTAATCGTGATGTTCAACTGTTTATAACAGAATCTCGAGACAAAGGTCACACAACAAAGAGTTTCCGCCGTGACCCCGGGTGACCTCGAGTGACCCCGAGTGACCCCGAGTAACGGCTCGTGACAAAACACACGAACATCTTCCACGTCTTCCACGTTTTTGTTAATTAATCGATCAATTACCTGTTGATGTTAGTTGTTATTGTTGTTATTTTTTTAGTTTTTGGTGGGAATTTATTCAATGATTTCTTCCGCTTTAGGGCGGAACGGGAGGATGAGTTAGACTTTTACTGACTAAAAAGTAGGTTTAAAGAAGGAATATAGGAGTAGTCCTGCAGTAGTAGTTCCTGAATTCCGAGCTTTCTTTTTGGAAGCCAACACACATGGCCGCAGTAGGGGCACAGCCGGGCCTAACATCCCTTTGAACTTTTGTTTTTTTTTTTTTTAAACTCAGTTATTGCAATTATAAAATACAGGTCTTACCTTAAATCTCAAACTCGCCAAACTTAGACGTTTGAAGGCGAATATATGTGTATGTTTGTTACTACGCTAAAACGGCTGCACAAATTAAGATAGAATTTGGGATACGGGTAGATCATGTCTTGAAATAGCAAAAATATACATTTTTATATTTTTTTTTAACGCGGCCAACGCCTCTGGCGAAAACAAGTAATCAATATACGCAGTTTATAAAGCAATTCCACAAGTGAAACCGATGAGATCTTATAAGTAACATGTACGTTTGTAATAAAACAGATAACATGCACTTTCTCCGAGAAAAGTTAACGTATGAAGCAGTTAATCTTAAGTTAAACTGCACTTACAATTCGAGGTTAACTGCTGTGGCCGATTGATTAGCTATTTCATGAATTAGTTTTATTGTTGATAGATTATTTTTAGAATGAAAAGTAAATCGCTAAGAAAAAGGAGGAGGTTCTCAATTCAGTTGTATTTTTTGATACCTCAGAACTCCGTTTATTTTTTATCTGATATACACTAGTGTTTGATAGCGATCTTACCTATGGTAGGCGGTGATTCAGTTATGATTTGATATATTATGTTATGATATTGATTTACAATTTTTTTTTACAAAAATGATGTGCCAAACTGGACAGATTGGTCAGATTGATTTTCAAAATCCAGTTCTAGTGATCGCATCCATGAGGAATCGAGGGAACTCCTCAAATATGATAGGCGACCATGAATGATTTTGGTATTTTCGTCGAGAACCTCAAAAATATTATTAATATTAATAAATAATATATTATTTTAATAATAATAATACATTAATATTAATATATTTATGTTAATACCTATTATTTATATTTTTTATTAGTATTATTTTATTTATTTGGATTTTTTTATTTATTGGTTTACACTTTTGAAGAGGTGATGACGTAGATAATAATATATATATATGATAAATAGCAGCTAGTACAGTCTTCTTTTATTATTATGACAGCTTAAATAACAGATCATACAGAATGAGATGTGACTGTATGTTCGTCTGTCGTGACCGACGCATAGGTCACTTGCTCGTATTCGTACATTTCACTCACTCACCGACGCCATGTCCGCGCCGCCTCTTGTGAAACTAGCGACTCTGACCTTCTACCTTATAAATATTTATTGGTTTATTTGTATTGCTTACCAATTGAAAGATTAACAATAGGCTAAGATGTTTAAACAACTCATTAATGTTCCATTAATATAAAATAGAAATTGCTAACGCAATGTTTAATGGCAGCTATTTTCACTATCTTAGGAGAAGCTGGAATTCTAAGATTTGCTGTTTCTATTTACTGATTTTGAAATCTGTTTTCAGTGAAGATAGATTTCCAATTTTCCATTTTCTGGTCTATAGGTTTATCTCATTTTGATGGAATCAGTTTTGAATACGCAATGGTAGATATTTACCTACTTGTTGGTTTAAGATTGGATGGTTTTTTTTTATGTGAAACATCATCCAAAGACTTATCTCGCTCTATATTGTCAGACTTTTACTGACTAACACCCATTCCTATGTTCCTTCGTTACCTTGCGTTCCCATGGCCCCAGTTACCTTTGACCCTGCTAGGCCCCAACGGTACTGCTGAAATCCGCTTGAGGCGTGCGTGGAACACTGCGCGCCGTCGACGACTCAGGCTCGGTCTGGACGGTTACCGAAGGGCTAGATGGTGAGCTTCTCATTACTCACCGTCCTCAAGCCTACGCCTGCGGTAACTGGAAGATTGGATATTGGCATTACAGAAAAATAAACAGTGGCTTCGCTGCGTGAAAGTAGAAATTAATCTCAAGGGAACATACTCCCGGAATAAAAAATCCTATGTGCTATAAAGACCGGGTCTACCCATGTGCTAAATTTCATACAAACCGGTTTAGCCCTTTAAGCGTAAAGGAGTAACAAACACACAGACAAACTTCACCTTGTATAATATTGTGTGATTAGTATAACTAATAACTAGTAGGCCATTAAATTGAGACCCAACACACTACATTCACGCTTACATAGCCAACAAGTCAAGCCTAAAAAACCCGTAACAGAAATTACCAAATATTACATAAACGCAAATGGTTTCTAGAACACTTTTTATTCGCACATAAACCTCACGTGGTAACGTTGGTACTATTGGCAAACAAATATTCACGTGGTTAACGGTGGTACTACAAGTGAAACAAAATGTCCATATTAACACAATTTCATTTTATTTTCAATATTTTTTGGTGGTGTCCAAATGACATTACCAAAATTGAAGCTGTTTAGTGCATTAAAAAAAAGCAGTCCTAATTTAATTCATGAATCCCCAAGCGACCACCGGTGGCCGCGCATCTATTGTCTTACTATTGTGTCTCTAATTGACGGTATCTGAAGGGTTAACATAAAGAGATTTGTTATCCGATGTTGCCGCCTTAAATCCAGCCTAAAATAGTTTTAATAACGCGTTTTTTCCCATCTACAATAATACTATAAAGAGGTAAAGTTTGTTTTCATGTTTTTTTTTATTTGTAGTAGGGGGTAGTCTTTGGGAGTACTGGACCGGTATCAAAATTTTTTTTCTACCTACTTTATTCCTGAGTGATATATTTTATGTATGCGGGTAAAAGCTAGTATATTATATTTTTAACCCTTCAGATACCGTCAATTAGAGACACAATAGTAAGACAATAGATGCGCGGCCACCGGTGGTCGCTTGGGGATTCATGAATTAAACTTTTTATCTGACTGTACTAAACAGTGCGTGTCCGAATCGTCAGTGAAAAAAATATTGAAATAAAAATGTGTCAATGCGCATATTGTGTCCGGACCGTCAGCAACTCGGTACTAATAATAATAATAAAAAAAACCAGTAACTCACCATATTACAGTTTTGATTTATACTACTTATATAAAAACAAAATTCTTTGCTAACTATTTAAATAAACAATATTCTTTGCAACCTCTTTTGTCTTTTGAAATAGGCCTCCCAATTTCCTTCCAATTATCTCTATCACCACAGAACGCGGTACTATTGATAGACAAATATTGACGTGGTAAAGTTGGTAGTATTGGGAGACATAGACAATATGATCACCTTCAAAAAGAGCAACGTTTTTGCTGCAAGGTTGCTAGGCAGATAATAGGCTGAATGCAATTGTGCATGCCACACAATGGACGCCGCATGAATCAAGTTTTACAATAATTTTTGATACTACAAGGTCGGTTTTGAAAGTTTTGTGAAATATCTGTTTTGTGTAAATGTTTGTACACGGATGTCTGGTAGAATTTTAGAAGAAAAGAATGTAATTTATTCTTTGTTACGTTGTTTTCGTTTTACACAAGAAATGTAATAAAATACCTCTTTTTAAGAGGAGCGCATTGTAGAAAGGTACTGCAAGGAACAGAGAATGTCATCATTAACAAATTTTGAGAAAAGTTTAATTATTTTGGCAGTAACGTAGTGAAAGTGACATTTTTTTGAGTTTTCATTTAAACTATTATTTGAGAACTAAATTACCAGATCCCAGTACTAAAATAAAAATAAAATACAAAAATCGTGACATTCCATTTTGCCTATATTTTCCTCATAGGCATAACTCATTAGAAGTTAATTTATTTTTCCATGAGTAGTGAGACGTTCGGGACTGGGACTATGGTTCCGGATTCCAACCTGCAATACAACAATAACAAATCCTTTTTAGTAGTATTTTGAACCACAGTAATAAAATGAATATAATTAGGTACTTATATGTCTCGGGAAAGTACGGGCAATCACAAATTATCCAAATAAAATACATTTATATTTTTATAAAAATGGGTAGTAAAAAATATTTAATTCTAAAAATTGCAGCCTTTTATTAAAATTAAACGTAAATTAAAAGTTTTAAAATAACACAAAAACATTTAAGCTTTTAACTAACACAAAAAGATAGTCATCATTAATTAAATCATTTATTTATCAAGATTACTCGTTTACCAAAACAGTATAACTTGGAAATAAGGAAGTAAGCTATTCCTGTTAGCGCAGCTTAGCGTCGAGTCCGACTGGGCGAGGCAAAGTACAGGGTGTTCACTTTTCCGCAAGCGCTGAGTTACATCGCAGATAACATTATTACTGTGGTTGCAAGCTAAGAGGCGTAGTCTGTCACAGCCTGTGGCTCAGTTAGTTTAGTATTTATCAATGTAGTATTTTCTCTAGATGACTACTATTTTTTCCTAAAATCATTGGAAATACAGAGACATTCTATTGATTCCCACAGAGTGCTTGGAAATAAGTCAGATACGCGGAAGTATTAATTACTGTGTGTGTTTACGATGAAACTCCTTGTAGACTTAGTGCTGAGAATCTTCAAGAGACAAAAGAATAGATAACTTCCAGGAATGTATGACCTTTGAACTGCACCTGGACACTGCATACATTTTATTATAAAAAAAGACCCAATCTAGGAATTACTACTGGATTCACAATTCACTTTTTTTTTTTGTTGATAGGTTCGCGTTTGACCACCATCTCACTTGATAGTAAGCAATGACGTGGTTGACGATGGCGCTCACATATAGCAGACCAAGAACTATCTGTAGTTCATACAAATATTTAGGAATCGAACTCGTGACAGGTAGCGCAGCAGCCGATCGATCAAACTAACTAAAAGATAAATTAAATAAATCAATTATTCACGATAACCTCACTAAATCATACTTATTAAATCTTCTCCAATTATTACACAATGAAATAATGAGAGATGAAAATAATGAAGCCGCGATAGGCTTTTTAAACAGTCATATTATCTAATGTAATCAAGAATAATCGAAACAATCGATTATAATAATAGATTATATCGATTGTTGATCAATCATTAGACGAATGTGGTTTAGAAAGTTTGTTTTATATAGCGGAAGGCCTATTCTTGTTGTTACTGTTATGTAAGTAGGTAATGATATCATTAGTTGATCATGACCCCAAAGTGAATAGCAGCCTAGTTATTCAGTTACTTTTTCCCACGTCCGGAAAAGCTTTCTTGTTTTCAAATATTTTGGTAAAATTTTGGAGGTTCTTGTTCTTTTAAAAAAAAAAATGATTGTTATGCCAAATATGGTCTCGTCATCATCATCATTATCATCAGCCTTTTTAATGTTCCCACTGTTGGGACTCAGGCCTCTCCAGGAGAGGGAATGGGCCGTAATACACCACGCGAGCCCAGTGCGGGTTTGTGAATGTCACATGTCTTCGAGTTTTTGGTTCTAGGACATGCCGGTGGACACAATGTTTTCCTTCACTGTTTTGAGAACAGTGGTGATGAAATAAATTTTCGGTTCGAACCCATTACATACAACTCGTAAATCGGGACCATTACCACTCGGCCACCACTGGTCTATGGTCTACATGAACCCAATCCGCAAAAATGACGAACTTTAAGAAAATTATACGAATATAGAAAGGCATTTGCTATCTAATCTTTTTAGCTGTGTGACAAATGTTTATATGATGACCACTATGCTCATGACACAAACATTTATCCTGGGTGGAAATCGAACCCACGACCTCCGGTATAGCAGTCAGCTACACTAACCACTTGACCAACAGGCCAGCCAAAGAAAAATAAGTTCCAAATTTCCGTCCCCGACTAACCCAGTCCCTCCAGATGACATGAGTCATGTTAGCAGAGCCTCCTCACAAGCAGGTCGGGGTCACGTGCGCCTGATACCTGCTGTTAACAGCCATTGTGTCGTTATCAGCGTGGCGCATCTCTGTGAGGAAGGTACGCAGTTGCTCTGTTGGTTGAGGTTGTAGTGCTAACGAAAAACTGTACTGTGGTTATTTGATAAAGGATTTTTATTTGGCACAGCGATTAGCATAGTCGGCCTTATAATGTTCCCACTGCTGTGACTAAAGCCTCTTCTCTAGGGCAGCAAAATGGGTCGTAATCCATCACGCGGGCCCAGTGCGGGTTGGTGAATGTCACATAAATTCGAATTTTCGGCGGTAGAAGATAACGCGGTCCTCACGATGTTTTCATTCACCATTTTGTGAGCTGAGATGATGAAATAAATTACACCAAGTAATGCGCCTGGCTGGAACCTATCACCTGCAACCTACAACTCGTAAGTCGGGGCCATTACCACTTGGCTACGACTGCATATTCTTATTTATTTATTTTATATTCCCAAACAATATCCTTACAGACTATTGTAATAAGGCTTCTTATTACCAAATTAAATAATAAAACTCATTTAACCATTACCAAGTTTTAAAAAGCGCTATCTTAGTAAATTCAATGAGAGTACAATAAAATATATGCGGAGTTATTTTTCAATAATATTTAGGTATTGATTTAATTATAATGCCTCGAATACATTTAAATTATTTGGTTCGTTATCGATATAAAAGACACGTTAAAAAGGAAAACGTTGTCCGTCACACAAAGGTTTGTTGGCAGAAAAGTAATTGTGATCTATGTTAAGTTTTGTTATGTGCAATTAAACATTACGAAAATAGTCTGTATTATAAAGTGCATACAGACTATTTTTTAAACCAAAATGTGCTACTGCAATAAGGAGTATTGCTGTGGCCATCGATATATAATAAGGAAAGATAGGTTATACGTTAGCATTGCAATCAGAAAACCTGGGCATCAAGTCTGCTATTACAATGGTCAACCACTGACAATTCATTGAAAGAAGTGGCTTAAAATGGTAATCTCGTACATAATGGCAAATGAATATCAGACGTATGCGGCAATTTGCAAAACTTTTGACAGTGGTTTTGATGAGTGACCTACCATTAGAACGTTATTGTGCAGTTATTGGTTTTAATAAGCTCGATATTGTCATTCTACCACCACTCTATCACGAGACCAATGACCGATCATTATGATTTAGCAGATTACGAACTTTTAGCTAAATGATAATGGGATCGTGTTGGAATGACGAATTTATAAAAATAGCAGACTCGGGCCACTGGACTCTGTGCTCAACGACATGCACGATTGAAATGTGATTCCATGTAATTTGTATTTGTATGATATATACAAAAAAAAAAAAACGGAACACGCTTGTTTATATGACTGAGCCACGGAGCTTGAGGCGAGTCACTTATCTTCCGCTGTTTTGATTTAATCTAAGGCTGTAGTAAATTTTGATGATGTCTATTGATGTCTTATCTGATTTTCCTGTATGGATTTTTTATAATGATGTCTGAATAATATCTAACTGAATTGCAAAGATACTTTACATTAGATTGTAATCGAATAGGAATCTAATATCCGCATGTTTGCGCTTGCTTAGAGCCCTCTATAGACATTCCAACTTACTGACTACCTTTATAGATAGAGAATATTACCTACATAGTCTGAAAATGTTAATCATTCCTCATATAACATCGACCAAACATAATAAATGAAAAAGTAATAAATACACCGCCATGGTAAATACGCCATCTTTTAATGGAGCGCGTTGATGTCTTTGGTTCCTGCGATTGCGGTGCTTTCATTGTTGATAATAAGATAACAATTTTTTTCAACAATTTTTAAATTTTTCAACTTATCAATTTTTTCAAACTTTTCAATTTTTTAACAATAAAAAAAAAAGGTTTTTCCATACAAAATATGGACTCGCGTTTCACCTCTTTGGGAGGAGAATTTAGGAAAATCCTCTCTTAGTGCTCATCTAAATGAACGTCATAAAACGTTCGTGAATAATGTATGGCATAAAAGAAAACGTGAGACATACAATGTTAGTTTTTTTTGTTTTGTTTTTGTCTAAAGCTTTTATTGTCTAAAATGTTTTGTGCACCAGAATAAATACTTTTCTTTCATTCTTTGTACCAAATTTCACGCTCCTAGTCCCAGTAGTTTCGGCTGTGCGTTGATATGTCAGTCAGCAGTCAGTTTCTCCTTTTATATATACAGATTAAGTTTATTAATACTAGGTGACTTGGTAAACATTGTTCTGCCATAAAATAAAAAATAAGGCCTACTCCTAAGTAGAAGGGTAAAAATAGCCGCGGACCTTTTCTCAAACCTTATGCAAAAAAAAAAATTCTATCAAGCCGTTTCTTAGGAATTCGATAACAAACGCTGTCATACGAAATTTATATTTGAATATGCTATTTGTCTTATGTTAGTGGCTTCTGCGAATGAGGAAAAAAATTGTCTGAAAACGTACATTTTTAACTAGATTTCTAATTGCATCACTCGCTGATGGAGAAAGTGTATGATACTTGAAATAGTGAGCAAGTAGGTATTATTGTAGGAAACGTTTCTCGATCACTTAGGTAACGTTGGCCGCCTGTCGCCGCCTGTAAAAAAAAAATACATAAAAAGAAGTACGCGCGTACTTCTTTTTATGTATTTTTTTTACACATTTATCACACATCTTTATCTAGTCCCAAAATAAACAGAGCTTATACTATGAGTACTAGACCACTGATAAACAAACTTATATATTTCTAAATACATACATGTTATAGATAAATTACACCCAGACACAGAACAAATGATCATGCTCATCACATAAACATTCGTCCTGGGTGAGAAACAAAAATTAAAAAAAAAATACAAATATTTTATTTTACATGGGTACATATAAAACGTCAGAAGCTAGTGCACGGTTTCAAATTGGTCGTTTGCTATGGAGAAGACTCGGCAAGAAACTCCATGGTTACTCTTTTTTTTTAAAGTGGTTGTTGTTACAATATTTCCATATTACTACAGTAATAATAGATATCATGTAAGAATAGTGAATTGAACCCAAAACCTCCAGTATAGCAGTCAGGATCACTGACAACTAGACCAATCAAATTAAATCAAAAGCATTGGTTTCAAATAGACTAATTACAGGCACTTTTGAATAGTTAAGTGTCAGTCCAAAAAAAAAGTGATCGAAAAGTGGATCTCTGCGGAAAAGAACCTACAAGAAACTCCACCAATAGGCTTGTCAAAAAAAAAATGCTATGACTGATTCCTTCCGTTTTAGACGTAATAATAACAATGCAGTAATTGGTGATTACAAGTCTTGTTAACGATATTCGGATATAAGTAAAGTCCGCTAAATAAATTGACAAATATTTCCTCATTACCTTACAATTTCCGCTTTTTGGTTAGTTTAACAATAGCATAATCAGCCTAAATAATGTTCCCACTGCTGGGACTATGACCTCCTCTGTATAGGAGAGAGAGGCCTGTTATCCAGCACGCGAGCCCAGTGCGAGTTGATGTTACATATCCAATATCTTCAAAGCAGGAAAAGGAGTGGGTTTCAGCTAGTAAAAGGCTGACACGTCCTTCCGCTCCACCCAAAGACGGGAGATGTCATTGGATGATTACCCACCTAAGAAAAAAAAAACATGTTTTCGATGTTTTGGTTCTAGGACATGTCGGTATCCTCACAATATTTTCCTTCACCGTTTTGAGAGCAGTGGTGATAAAGTAATTAACACAAAGTAATGCGCCTGGCTGGGTTTGAACCCGGGACCTACAACTCGTAAGTCGGAGCCGTTACCACTTGGCCACCACTGCTCTTCTTCTTACATTTTATTTGACAACTAGCTTTCCGCCCGCGGCTTCGCCCGCGTGGACTACAGTTTATATCGCGCGGGCAGAGACCCGTGCTCAGCAGTGGAATTATAGGTAGCCTATGTGTTATTCCAGTGTCTCTTCTATCTACCTACCAAATTTGATCTAAATCCGTTCAGTAGTTTTTGCGTGAAAGCGTAACAGACAGACAGACAGACAGAGTTACTTACGCATTTATAATATTAGTAGGGATTATTTAAATATTTATGCAATTAAAAACAAAGCCTATAACACTGGCCACATGCTTGCAATAAAACCAGTTTCTTGTGCTAAGGGCTCTAAGTAGAGCGGCGAGAGTAAAGCCTTTCGGTGAAGGCTCTATGTGGACTTGTGGAGTAGGTTAAGAATTTCGACTGAGCTTGAAAGTAATGTAATGTTTACTTTCACTGAAAATGTAACTGTTTGGTAACCTTCACATTACCAAACAGTTAAGTTGTAGGCTTCTGGGGTGGTTTACTTTAGTTTAGTGCAAGGTCGTTTGAGTAAAATAAAAAAAATAAAAATTGTTGTTGTATGTATTATGTATGTTATATATTTATAGTAGAAGTTATATATTATTTTTACATTTAATTATATTTGGATTAAGACTTCACACATTCTGTTTTTTTGCTTCCTACACACTATTGTCTACATTTCTTTTTCATTTCTCCTTTCGCAGGTCTGCAGGAAGAAATTCCTTTGGAAATAAGCAGTACCTTTGTACTAATGTCTCTTATGTATTATCTTTTAAATTTTTTATTAGTAAATATTTTTATTTATTTATTAAATAAATAAAAATATTTATTTTAAACTAGCTTCTGCTTTGGTACTGGGACGCAAAGGAGAACTGAAGGACACAGATGGCTTTTAGTCAGTAAAAGACTGACTCGCCCTCATGCTTCAGCCTAGAGCGAGAATCATGATGATTTTACACCTAAAATAAATAGCTAGCCAAAAATGCTGCATATCTTTTGTTTATTTAAAACTTTACGTACTAATGAACCATTGTCCAAAAGGGATAAAGTCCGCCTTTGGACTCCAAAGTCCCTTAGGCATTTTCTACCAGTCGACCTTAGGGTGGTTTTTTTATGGTGGGTAAATCATCTAATGATAACCCCCGCTCTTTGGCGAAGCGGGAGATAGTGTCAGACTCCTGCTGACTAAAAACCCACCCTGTTCCTTCGTGCCTTCATACCGGGGCTGAGCTACCTCTCGAGACTAACCCTGGTTTTTTTCCTTTATCAGGAAAGAAATAATTTTCTTAAACCTGAGTAGTCTTATCAAACAGTTTAAACATCCACAAAAACAGACCAGGTGGCCGTTCAGTCCAAGGACAGCAACTATCCACGATCACAAACTTTCTTCTCCCTAGCGCATAACGTTGCAGCCGCAGTGGTCTATATAATGCCCTTAGGACCGGTTCCTGCGCAAGCGCCGGTCGCCAACTGGCACACTGTTACATAAGGACCATTGCCTTCTTTGTTGAAACTTTGAAAGTTCCACTCTGATTGTAGTAGGCTTGAAGTAGGCTGTCTAGAATTATTTGTTGTTTGTCGCGAATTTGGTTGGTTTTCGCGATTTATGATTTTTTTTTTCGAGGGTTAAAAATCATCCAAATGACATACCCCGGCATTTGGGCAGAGCGGGAGATCAGACTCTTACTGACTAAAAATTTCATACCGGGTTTGAGCTTCCCTTTCGGAACTAGACCCTGGCCCTAGTAGACTTCGACGCAGCTTGGTCTCTGCTATTGGTGACAACTCTTTGGCGTATCTAGAGTTAGTTTTTCAGGTATGGCCACCCCTGACATTTTTGTAAGCAGTTGGGGTCCATCATAAAATTTTAAATCGGTAGCTTAATATCCTGAGGTGGGCGCTAGACAATAGAAGGGACGGCCCACTTGCTCTCCAGAGGATCATCAACATAAGCTATAGGGATACGTCTATGTTGATGATCCTCATATACTATCAGTCGTTTGAAATTGTTATAGCAGTTCTCGCTTAGCAGATAATGCTGAATGAGATGACTATATATTATATACCAATTTTCTGACGCTCTTCCTCCATTTGTGTCTAGTTCGTGCCTGTTGCGGTATATCGGAGATTTTGGGTATACAGGTGTTGCTTTACATAGTGAAACGTTTACGGTCGGTTTACGGTTCGTCCCCTGGACTTGGTTCCAGGTCTACCGTCAATCTTCTCGGTTATAATAAGCCAAAAAATGACTTGCATACCTTATACATTTGAGCGAATTGAATACAGAAAAAGTAAGTGAAATCGGAAGGTGTCAGCTTGCGCGGACTCGCGCGTTTTGCGTAAGCAAGTTGACGAACAAGTCGACTTTAGGGATCTTCAAATGTCAGCTTTACTTGTTTGCAGCATCATCATTGTCATAATTTCAGCCAAAAGTCGTCCACTGTAGCGTCCGTCGGATTTCCGCGAACCTCACCAGGATATCGGTTCACCACGATCTTTGTGGATGGCCTTCCTACACTGCAGCTTTCGGTGCGCGATCACCACTCCAGAACTTTTTAGCTCTATCGATCATCTGGTCTGCGAGCAACGTGCCAAGCCCATTAATTTTGGTGTTTCTTCGATCTATGTCCAGCAACCTTGGTGCTCCTGCTCCTGGGCAGTGTAATAATCGAAATAGATTATAAGAACAAAATCAAGGTCAAAATTAAGAATGAAATGGCAATAGTAACAAAACATTGTTAACAAACAGTAAATTATAACAAATCAATCAACTTTGTATGTAATAATCGTAACGTTTATGTAACGTATATGAGTGCGATATGTGATAATGTGTGCAAATATTTGAGTGTGCAATGATGCGCAACATCACGCCAGCTACGGAAATGGAACGCGCTCGATCATCAGCTGTTTATGCATTAATTGCTTTACTATCACCAAGTAATTACAGGGTATTTGAAGTGGTTTATTGGCTGTTTACGTACTGTTTACTGCTTAAGCGCGTTTACTGTGGTTAGTGGCTTACTTAATAGTTTATAGCTATCTACAAACTTTGATGAAACTCCGGTTCAAAAGATTAGCGGGGGAATTCTGAAGAATAACCTTTTGACTGGCCTGTTGGTCTAGTGGTTAGTGGCCCTGACTGCTATGCCGGAGGTCGTAAGTTCGATTCCCACCCAGAAAAAATGTTTGTGTGATGAGCATAATCATTTGTTCTGTGTCTGGGTGTAATTTATCTATAATATGTGTGTCTTTGGAAATATATAAGTATGTTTATCAGTTGGCTAGTACCCATAACACAACTTCTGCTTAGCTTGGGACTAGAAATCTTTGGACAAGGGTTGTGGAGGTCTGACCGGCAGTCGCTCTATGTAAAATACAAGTATTCAGCTCCATCTTGTCAGACTGGAAGCTGACCCCAACTTAGTTGGGTAAAGGTTACGGAGATGATCAATAGGATATGCTGGAACTTAGGCGCAATCTACCACGCGGGTCCAGTGTGGGTTGGTGGATGTCACACTCACATGTCTTTGAATCTTAGGTTCTAGTACAAGCCGGATTACTCACGATGTTTTCCTTTACTCTTTTGAGAGCAGTGATGAACTGGGTTTGAACCATGATCATACAACTTGTAAGATAGACCCGTTACTGTCAAACTCAAAATATTTTTACATAGGCCTACATATATGGGCACTTATAAAACGTCAGAATCTAGCGGTCGGTTCCAATTGATCGTTTCCTATGAGGAAGAACCGGTTACAAACTACATGGTTACTCTTTTAAAGAAATGACATTCTCAGAGGACAGTGGTAGTAGCACTGTTCTCTGAGAATTTCAACATACCACTCAAAACCCGGAAGACGCAACGTTGGAAGGCCTCCAACAAGGTACTCTGATGACCTGGTGAAGGTTGCGGGAAGCCGATGGATGCGAGACGCGCAGGAGCGTTCGTTGTGGCGACGCTTGGGGGAGGCCTATGTCCAGCAGTGGACGTGTATCGGCTGAAATGATGATGATGATGACTCAAACCCCACGCGAACGCCGGCGCTCGCGCAGAGATCTCGCGCCTTCTGTTAGGTAATCGTCAAGTGAACGTCGGGTACGAACAAATTATTAAAATATTGAGCGTTTTATTTATAAAGTATGTAGTGTAAGAAGTTTTTCATAAAGTAGTCTGTACACATCGAAAATAAGCAACTTTTCCACTTATTCCATATTTATACCCACTTAGTGCCCAAGCCCCAAGAGATAAGAGATTTAGATATCACAAAACCCCTCTTGTTATCCCGAAGGTTAATTTTCTGGGTTGGTATATAATCAAATAAGATCTCCCACTCCCCGGTCCAACTTTAGAAAATCATACAATTTACTTGTAAAATTCAATTAGCTACCGAGATTGGGAAATTATGCGCAGCAGTCGGCATTACTCATTATTTGCTTGACCTATGGCCTGTTTTAATGATACTGTGGCTTAACTTGGGCAGAACATCATAGCCTGGTGGATTATGGGTCCTCTTTTAAATTGTTAGTGAGGCTCTTAATAAATTAGTGCGCCTCACCATCACCGATTGCATCACTGCTTACCATCAGGTGGGATCGCAGGCAGGCATTAGGTTATATCTATTAAAACAAAAATTACATGTCAAAATCTTCATAATCAGTAATTCAATTCAATGATTCAGTTTAAATAATTTCACAGGTAATATTTTCATACTAGACGTGTACATAGTTACCTACTTAGGCACGAAAATAATTGCAAAATAAATGTGGAAAGTTGCCAAACACGCTTTTTATGCTTTGATTCGTAGAATAAATATTCAACAGTTAAATGCTTCCTTGAACTTGTGTTTCACCAGGAACTGATTGTCAGTTGAAATTTTACAAACTGATGTTATTTCTAGACAGGTATTTTTTGGGAAGATAGTAGCAAAGTCTTCCGCTCTAGGTGAAGTGAGAGGGACTGTCAAAACTAAAAATCACTTGTATTCTTTTAGTTGCCCAGTAACTCTTTTAAACCATTCTGTAGCTCTTCCAGACAGACTATAGTTGATTTCAGCTAAAATGTCACTGCGACACTGGAATAAAATTTAAATAACAGCTAGCCAACTTGACAGACCTTGTTTTACCAAATAAATCATTTCAGCCCACCCTTATCACCAAATATTTACGTATTACATACGATAGGTCATCCTCAGACCAAATTTCGGAGGAGGAGTTCGTAGCAAAAGCTTGTGACCCGAGATTTTTATATATTAGACTAAGCTTTGGCAAGGGCAATGGAAAGGGCTATGCTCGGGGTTACCTTGCGTGATCGAATCAAAAATGAAGACATCCGCAGGAGAACTAAGGTTGCCGACATAGCGCAAAGAATTGCCAAACTTAAGTGGCAATGGGCAGGGCACATTGCTCGCAGAACAGATGGCCGTTGGGGCCGAAAGGTTCTGGAGTGGCGACCGCGTACCGGAAGACGCAACGTTGGAAGGCCTCCAACAAAGTGGTCTGATGACCTGGTTAAGGTTGCGGGAAGCCGATGGATGCGGGACGCGCAGGAGCGTTCGTTGTGGCGACGCTTGGGGGAGGCCTATGTCCAGCAGTGGACGTGTATCGGCTGAAATGATGATGATGATGATGAGACTAGCTTTTGTCTGCGGCTAGCTTAGCTTGGGACTAGATGGCGTTGTGTGATAGTTGTGGAATATTATTATTATTATATGTAATTTTACTTTATAGGTGTACAAATTTTGGCAATCGAACCAGTACTTTCAGAGATTACCTCCTACAAAAAACAAAAATAAAAAATAAACTAATTTGACCTCTTCATAATATTAGTGTAGATGAATCATTTGACCACATAGTAAGATTGCTTCACAGTACAGCACATGCTACATTGTTTACACCACCCAAAGTGAATGATACACACATAACATACATTCACTTTTCATTCATAAATCTACAAACCCTTATCTCCACTACACAAGGTTCAAATTCCCCCGCCATTGAGTACATAATGTGTGAACATAATAATTTGATTAGCATACCTTCCTCGTGGGGAATAAATGCAAGTTTCTTAGTTTTCTACTGTGACTTGTTATGAAGGAAATGTCAGATTTATTACTGTTATGCAAAATATTGCGTTTACTAAATTGGTTGAATGATAATTAGGAAATAGTGGTCATAAAAACAATAGGTGAATGAGTTATACTACGCTTTAGTCTACTCGGTATAAATTCCTGAATAAATTTGCCTCTGCTGTGCAGTTTGAAAAACTCTTTGTAAACAAGTCACCCTTATTTCCACCTTAAATATTAAAAACACATTTTTTAAATGCCATTTCTTTGTTAAGATGGATACCTTCCTCAGACCACCCTTGAGTAGTATTAAGATTTAAGAGGAATGGAGGAGGTCGCCTCCTTCTGTGAAGTAGTAATTCTAACGAAGGAGGTGGCCCACGCATAAAGGAACGGACTTGGTCACGCCCCAGCCGCCAGGATCCCGACTCCGATTTCCAGCCATCATAGGCGTAGGCTTGCGGACGACGAGCTATAGGTAGCTCACCGTCAGGCTGTCCGGTAGCGGACGGCACGTAGTATTCCACATGCGCCTCAAAGAGATGTCAGCAAAACCGTAGGAGCCCAGCTGGGCTGAAACTTAGTGGGGCCAATGTTAGTCTGAAAGGGAACCCCCTGGTTCTGAAACGCAAAACAAAGAAGGTATATAGGAGTGGGTTTTAGTTTCTAAAAGTCTGACACGACCCTCGCACTCCGCCGCTGATTACTCATGTAAAAAACCGTTGAGTAGGATTACTTAACCTAAAAGATCGATCCGTGCGTCTGATATTATTTTAAATGCCAATTTATTATGAAAGCAAAATAAACATCCCACTCTTCAAGATCAACACTATAATGATAGCCTCAAGTTGATGTGGCTCGCAAGGCTCATGTTATCTTTCGTACCAAGATCAAGTGGTGCAACAGAGATCAGGCTGGTCAGTGGTAATGACATGTTTCATCATGATAGTATAGTGGCGTGACCTTCGGGGTTCGCATCTGCTTGGCTCGTAAAGATTTGGACAGGAGATTCTGATTATAGGCCTACCAGTTGTTGCAAGTGGCTTCACTCGCGTGAAAATAGAAGATTATCATAACCATGGCGCTTGAAACGCAAAATTGACTAAGCGACATTGAGTTAACTTTACAGAATTTATATCGGAAATTTTTAGATTTTTTTTTGTTAAAAATGACGAATTAGTCGGATTTAGATAACATCATGGTAATAGTATCTAAATCTGACTTTTTTTAACTAAAATTTTTTTTTTCTAAAAAAAAAACTTTTAATCAATCTCCTGTAGAGTTTATTCAATGTCGCTCAGTAATTTTTGTCTTTCAAGGATCGATGGAGTTTCTTGTCAGTTCTTTTCCATAGGAAACGACCAGTTGGAACCGTGCACCGGCTTCTGACGTTTTATAAATGTCCTACATGGGCACTACAACACCGGTATTCAGCCGCATCTGGCTGGACAGGAAGCCTACCCCAAGCTAGTTGGAAAAAGGCTAGGGAGACGATGGAGGATAATATAAATAAAAAAGCAAGAATTTGTGCCTAATGAAAATAAAAACCCTACGAACACTTTTCCCAAAGCTTTCTAGATATTTCACAATTCAAATTGGTTTTTAATGCCTCTTAAAACTATATCTTAGTACGCACTTGTGTTTCATAAAACTTAAAACCAGACGAATTTCTCATCATTTCCACTGCGCATTGATAAAGACGACTCGAGGTCAAAATTGAGTAACAAAACCTCTGTAATATACATACACCTTTCTGACGTAAGTTAGAACAATACCAAGTTTAAAAATTCGCAATTTCACACTAAATGTATACCTTCTTAATTAAACTTTAGTACTGCATCACAACAATGGGATAAGTATGAATTTCACAAAATAATGTCAACAATGTTTTGCTTATTTCACAACACGTTTTTATAATTTTTTTAAATGTTATGCGTGTTGAAGTGTTCACACGCATTTATTTTGTTTATGGCGTATTGTGGTAATGTTTTCTAACGCAAGTTATCGAATAATGTGTTTGAGAAAGCGGTTTTAGGGTTCTCATGATGGTTCGCATGTAGTCATCACGGTAGTCGTCCTTCACTAAAAGTTTCTGTATCTGAGCATCAAAAGTTGAAACATACCTAGCCTACCTATATATACCTAGGTAGGTATAGACTTACCTAGGTATATTTTTTGTGTCTCGCACATCGTATATGTAAGTCATATGTATATAACAAGTATGTCTTATATCTAATACCTCAAGCATTATGTAGAAGGATCTCTTTTTAACCGACTTCTAAAAACGGAGGTTTTCAAGTCATCCGTTTTTTTGTATCTTGTTCTGTGATATCTTCATCAAATGCTTTCGCATTTTGATTATTCTGGTTTTGTTTTTCGTTTTTTTAACACCGACTTCCGAAATCTATTTTAGGTCGATTGTTGGTGTAGTTTTTTGTAAAAAAGTTTTTACAGTGTCAGAACAAAATATACTTGGCTTCAAAGCTAGCTTTAGGTAACTATTGTTGTACTGTTTTTTTTTGTAGTACAGTAACTATTGTACTTTATATTTTGAAACTGCTGCTGCAAAAAATGTCGCAAAATATTCTTGATGGAATGTTTTCTTATTAAATTCAAATTATATTCTAATTTTGCTTAACTCTTTAAAATTAAATTAATTCACCCAGCCTACATGCTAAAAGGATTTTTTTTTCATGCGATCTTCTTCAAAGTCACACAATGTATTTCTCTACACCTACGCTGACTCAGCGGTAAATATGATATAGATTGTACTACAGTTTCAAGGAATGCGGAATGCCTTGCAACTATTTACTGATGCGGAATGCTGTCTGATATCTGGTTATTATTAAACTAACTTATCACTACTGAGGCTGTCGTAAATGGTGACTAAGAAGCTGTGTCTGGTAGAAGAGATACTGCATTGTTCAGAGTGCTTCGGCTGGAGATCATAGAGAGACTGATAGATGTATAATATAAGCTGTATTTTAAAAACCCATTTTTTTTAAATTTATTTATAGGCTCGCGTTTTACCACTATCTCACCTGATGGTAAGCGATGAGGCGGTTGACGATGGAATACGCTTGCTTAGAAGTAACCCATTTTGTCTGCACTTAAAGATCTCCAAGGCACACAGACTCCGGCAGGGAACCACTCCTTTGCTGTACGCATAATGAATGTGTTTACAAACTTAAACTATAGTAAGACTTTTTTAAATAAATAAATAAAGTTTTACAAAGTTCCATGTATCCTTAATATTTCTCGATAAGGTTAGGTCAGGTTCCCTGCAACATATAACGCCTATGACATACCTTTACCGGTTAAGAGTAAGTAAATACACAAATCTAAATGTAAATAGTGTGAACCTGTTTCCGAGTGCGTCCATATAGACAGGGCTACGAAAGGTCGCAGCCGGTTTACCTACATTACGGGTCTCGATGCTCTTCTCAGAGTAATTGCCATTCATTTTGAGATTTAAATTTATTAAGTATATTAATCTGTGCCTTTCGTATGAATAAATTGATAGCATTTAATAATTCATTCATTCTCTGCTATGCCGGAGCGGAATCGTGGAATTCCCACTCAGGACAAATGTTTGTGTGATAAGCATGTATTTATGTATTTAGAAATATATAAGTATGTTTATCAGCTGTCTAGTACTCGTACTACAAGCTCTGCTTAGTTTGGGACTAGATGGCGTTGTGTGAAAGTTGTGCAATATTATTTGCATTGTTCGCCAATTATATTGTTATTATTTATCTTTAATTCATTGATAATCAGAAATCCAAACAAGAATCTAAAATACAAATGTTGCCAGGTTGATAGTTCGATACAAATACTGCACATAAATTCGATACGAAAATTAGCTTAAAAATGCTGGGGGCAGAAAATACATGATTTTCAATACACCGGATGTTTAAACACTTAACCTAAAAAATAACTCGTCCATGGCCTTTAGCTTGAACAAACTCATAAAAAAAAATCTTTTATTGACGTATATCCACACATTATAAATTTTATCTGCATTATTTACTTATTAAACATTGCCTTTTAAGTTTTAACTTTTAAATGAAGTAAACTGTAATGTCAATGGCCGGAAATGAGCCTATTAGGAGCGAGGGCTGCTTATCAGATGATCGTAGGTTCGAGTCTTGTGCGTTGAACTTTGAGAACACATCTTGTGAAGCGCAGTGCACAATGTTTTATGAGGTTAATAAACATTGAACTAATGTATAAACTAAAACGTATTTTAAAATAGTGAATTTATTTACGTTCTAAAACTATAAACCAGTATATTGTTTAATTTCTAACATTTTATTTAAAAGTTACAAATTGCCAGTACATTCTGTTCAGAGTAACCGCGTTTATCAAAACTCAATTCTATATTTTTTATAAGAACATGACATTACTATTTTGGTGTACAATAAAGTTCATTCTAAATGATAAATTATATTTATTTTGCAAGTAGATTTTTAAAAACACTTTTATACATACATTTTTTCGTCAATTTAAACTAGATGAGGCCGTCTATCTCTATTCATTCTATTCTATTATATACCTGCTATATTGCTGGACTGTTTAAGATAAATTATACTATTATATTAACTAATATGATATTCGACTTAAAATACACAAATACATACATTATACGACGTTATACTTATAATTTTTCTTTTATCTTTCCAGGTAAGTACCTCAACTACAAGAAGCAATACTTCGAAACCTTTCATGAAGCAAAACATGCAGTAACTATGCGCCGTAAGCCTTCATTTGTCTTCTCCTAACATTGCCAACGATACGCACATTCTATTCAGCGGCTCGAACTGAGAATGTAACTATACGAATAGTTAGGATTTATTTATAGACAGTTATACAATAAAAGTGGCCTGTAGGATTTTCCAAAAGAGTACCGTGAACCTGCTAAGTAAACTGAAAGAACACTGGTAGGTTTAAATCCGTAAAAGTCCTTGTTTACCCAGACCTGGAGACATTTGATTCATCATATCATCATCAGAATTAGCCTTTTAATATTTCCACTACTGGGACTCAGGCTTCTTCTTTATGAAAGGGGCTGGGCCATAATCCACCACGCGGGCCCAGTCCGGGTTGGTGGATGTCAGATGTTTTAAGATCCTGCTTTCCTCACGATGTCTTCCTTCACCGTTTTGAAAGCAGTGGTGATGAAATAAATTACACAAAAATGCACATGGCAAATAGTTACCTTTCTTCCAAAAAGCTTAACCGACAACGTTAAGAATCTGTGGTATCCAAGACCATTGTTACCAAACAATTCTTCGCAAAATTGCTAACAATCGCTTGAGATAACATGTAATTTTCCACGTGTTACATTTTCCATAAAACCAACCACATATTACCCTAAACCAATAGCAGGTTAGCAGCAGACAGTTGTTCGGCTGCGGCGCAGGAATGGGATTAGAAAGGATCTCACCAAGGTCGCGCCGTGTCCGCCAGGCTGTGCCGGCGCTATGGCTTGTGTGTAGCGGCTCGTGGAGTCATGGGCTGAGCTATGAGGTTCATAGGTGATTGGCATTGGTTTATCAATTAAATAAGCTTCAGAAAAAACTGAAATAACTTTAAAAGAAGCCCTGAATTATTCCATTACGCTATAAGAGTCGAGAAAGGTAAAGTTGAAATAGTGTCCAAAAAGGGTTTCGCGATCCTTGTCTAGAAAAGTACATTAGTAAAATACATGTAAATTGGTAACAATTCGATTTTTCAGTCGTATATTAGACCTTTAAGATATTTTTGAGATGACCAAAAATATTTAGAAAACATAGATAACTATAGAGCTAATTATTTACTTTGCTGTAAAAAAGATTAAAGTCGGAAATGGTTTTGCATTTGTAAAACTACGTCCTTACCTCATGGACCTATTGGATATGGTACCTACGATTTCAAGTTGGATTACTTGCAGGTCCATAGTTTCTTTCATAGATTATATTAATCTCATCATAGAGTATAAACCATAGGGATTCCTTTTAATATAGCCAGCTAAAAATAATAATAACACACGACCTCAGCCATAGTTGACATTTTGCTACCATTTCGACACGATAGTTGATCTAAATGTCGGTTCCATTTAGTTAAATCAATAAAGATGGAGGTCGATGTGATCATTTGATCATTGACTGTGATTTACTGATAGGAATCAACTGGATTCAGATTAGTGAGATAGATGATATAGAATTGACGAGCTACGTCGCAAGGACGTTTAGAAGTGATTTATTTAGTTCAAATCAATCTATTGTCTTCATTTGGGCAGAGCACTGTGCTCGCAGAACAGATGGTCGATGAGGACGAAAGGTTTTGAGGAGGCGACCTGAAGATGCAGCGTCGGAAGACCTCTCACAAGGTGGTCTGATAAACTGGTGAGGGTTGCGGGAATCCAATGGATGCGAGACGCACAGGATCGGTTGTTATGGCGACACCTTGAGGCCTATGTCCAACAGTGGACGTCTTTCGGCTAAAATGATGATGAAGTTCATTTTATTTAAGTACCTTCTTTCTGATAGAGTGGAGTGGAGTGGAGTGGAGTGGAGTGACAGGACAGAATGGAAGAAAAAAACGTGTTGTGCCCACCCCAAATAAAACGGGACAAGGGCAGGAAGATGATGATGACCTTCTTTCTGGCATGTACTACAGTACTACTTTCTTCATCTTCTTTGTCTTCTAGGACTTTTACTTCTCATCTTTCAATCCACTTACTTCTTCACTCCATCTTTCTCTCCATTCACCCTCTCGCTCTTGTATCCCACACTGTAAAAAGTCGTCACGGCCCATTTCCACGCTCCGTGACGGTTACGCAACGAGTCCGTGACGCGTCGTGACAGCGAGTTGCTACACGGATGTCTGTGTGTCCGTCTGTTCGTTGTGCGCCGTGACTTGATGGCACGCGACGATGGTAATATGGCTTGTTTGAACAACAGTTGGTTTAGTTTTATTATGTGTTTAGTGTGTAAACATGTTTTGATGCGGATGGCTTGGTGGTATTACGAGTATACATGTCATGGCTTATTTAAGACTAGTAGTGTCAAGTGAATTCACTCCTATGATTCTTAATAATAATATGCCACAACTATCAACACAACGCACCAAGCTAAGCAGAGCTTGTGTTATGTGACAACTGATAAACATACTTATATATTTCTAAATGCATACATATTATAGATAAATTACACCCAGACACAGACATGCTCATGCTCAGCACATAAACATTTGTCCTGGGTGGGAATCGAATTCACGACCTCCGGCAGGGTCACTAACGACTAGACCAACAGGCCAGTCTAAAAAAGCAACCTATATCAACTGAGGTTGATTAGTGGAGCTTTCTATTAATATTTTCATAATTTGGATCAGTAATTTCAAAGAGAAGATTACCTTAGTGACCGACTTCGAAAAGCAGTTTTTTTTTTTTATATTTATGTTCACCGATTTCTCGGTCAATTAATTCAAGCGTTCGCGCACCCATTGTCTTTCTATTGTGTCTCTAATTATCACGATTGAAGAGTTAAGGACCTATAATTTTTCAGCAAATTTTATTAAAATTCTAAATGACGACCACGTTTTTCAAAAACTTTTAAGGGTTTAACAAATAACAACAAATAACAGTTATTTCCTGGAGCAAGTTTTGTGAAATATTCGAGTAAATCTCGGGATTATCGAATACTAGCAGAGTTTGAAGACGTTATCTCTCTTTTTTGCGTTGCCTTTTCGTCAAACATCGCGTTGGATTGTGTTAGATGAAGTAACAAACTTTTAAACCATTTTCGATGTTTACGATAGGCGAGTAGAAAAGGACCCTCTTAAATAACGAAGAGACGAAACTATTCATAAACATATAAATAAATATAAAACTATTAATTTGTTGTCCTTTGATATATCCTATGATCTTCTGTTAGTTATGTTTGAATTATCCAGTATTCTATTTTGTTAATCAGCTATAATGCCCACACAATTATTTCTAAGAAGTTTTAAAACGTAAAATATGTATATTTTTTAGTTCAGCACATTACTGCAACTATTGAGGAAAAAGCAAACATAAACTAAATACACAGAGGGTGTGATTTGTCAACTCATCTTAGATATTCGTATCTTTTCAAAAAACACGCAAATCATTTTAACTTTCATCCAAATTTTAATATCATGTTCTCTTACGTTTGCGCACCCACGCATGAAGTTCTGTTTTATTTTTAAAAACAACCGGCAATTGTTTTTTATGTAACCATAGATTATTACAGATTAAAAATCTTATAATCAAAGCGTCTATGGTGAAAGTTTTAATAGCTATCGCTATAATTATGAAATGGAGGTAAACCCATTATTTTCTATGTGAAGAGTCGTGAGGAAATGCTGATACAATGCTTAATTACTGATTAGTTTAACTGCCTTTTAATATTTTATGATGGTAAAAAGTAGAGAATGTTCATTGGCTCCTGAAAACCAACCTGGGAACGGCTTTGGCAATTTATTTCACCACCACTGCTTTCGAAACGGTGAAAGAAAACATCGTGAGGATATCAGCATGCCCTAGAACTAAACAGAGACAGCCACCAATAAGCCTTGGGCTCATGTGGCGGCACGACACATTCTCTCTCTCCTAGAGAGGAAGCCTGAGTCCCACTAATTGTGCTTGTGTGTGCTTCTTTTTGAAAACTATTAGTGATCTATTAGATCCCTATTCCTTGCTATCCCACACAGGAGTTTATCTCTGTCTCCCCATTCCTGAATACAGACACTTTTATCATTACTAAAAGACCCCACAGTCCACTATTTCTTCATCACGTCCAAATTCTAGCAATAAATAGACCTCACACGTCGAAGTAGTTTTAACGATTAATGAATTAGTCGTGAATCGTGAAGATGCTACAAATACGAATCTCCCACAATCAATCAGTGTAACGATCGCATCGGGAAACCACTTTCGCTAGATCTTGACCCCGTGCGACTCGTAACTGGTTCTCATGCGAGTGTCATGTGCCGCTGGTCATTAAACTTTGTGGGAATAGGGGAATGGAGTCGTGTTGAAAATATTTTTTTTTTGTGTAAAAATATGTGAACCTTTCTACAAGTCCATTATTGACTGGAAAACTATAATTACTTAATTACACATACTTAAAACTGTCCATTGTACACTTATTTATAAAAATGTTTGCCCTGTATTTTGATTTATGTGGTGTACAATAAGAATATAAAGAATAAAATAAATAACAATAAAATTGTATTTTTTTTTTAACCTGAGTCAATAGAATTAAAGTAAGAAATATTTTTAGAAAGGCAAACCGTCAAATATAAATTACGAGCTTGCCAAAAATACCTAATTATAAATCTAACAAAACACTAAACGACACCTTGAACTCTCAATAATTAAAATGTAAATAGAAACGCAACTAGGTAATTACAGACAAACGATCACGAAAAATCATGACATTAACAGACAGGCTCCGGGTAACCCTAGCAAGGGCAGGCCGTTCACATCAGCCGTACAATTATTTAAAAAAATGTGACGTTAATTACAAGATAGCGGCTAGCTGTCAAGGTCAACTGTCAGGTGAAAGTTTTGGCGGGAACTCGGGAAGTGGAATGGGCGAGATTATCTCGATTGATATTGTTGTAATGATTGATTTGGAAAGGTCGAGGTTAACTTTTAGGCGATAATGAGTTTAGATTAACTAGAGTAGTTTGGTGCTTGGTAATAGCCGTAGGAAGTTGTAGCGTGTAACTTATGATTACGTACTGCCTAAAACTTTTTTATTGGATGTTTTATAAAATGTAATGGTTGTGAGCATCCGTATGCAAAAGCAAATGTCACTAAAATTTATATTAATATTATAAAGAAGAAATATTTGGATTTTTGTTTGTAATGAATAAATTCTAAGACTACTAGACTTATTAAGAAATATTTTAGCAGTAGAGAGCTGCTATACAGTAGCAGTTTACTGGTGGTAAAGAATTAGTGAACTGAGGGAGATAAACATTGAAAAGTTGCTGGATCATTTTTGGATAGATTTTCACTTTCAGAAATATCTTTAAAAAGAGGAATTAAGTAATAGGTAAAATAGTAAAAACTCTGTACTGCTTTCGTAATTACAAGTACCTTGTTAAGATTCTCGAAACCTATTTCAATTTTACAAACTACAAGGTGACCATAGACCAGTAACCTCGCTAGCCAATCAAAAGTTCACGTTGATTGATGTTGCCATCTACAAATGTATGAAGACAATCATTTTTGCTATTGGTTACCCTTGAATCTGTTGTTTTGATGGATGGGCTGTATCTTGATAACTTTACGAGTGAAGCTAGAACTACATTAGACCGACGCACACGTGTAACACGCCTGATTTGTGCGTAGAATGACGTCGCGTGGCATGGATCTAGTGTAGCTCTACAAGTCTATAAGTTTCCATATAAAATTTATGGAGACCGAACGCGCCTAGATCAACGTGTGTAGCAAACGTGTGAGCAGTGTAGTTCTAACTTAATGCTTACATGGAGAAAACTAGTTCTTTTTGGTTTAAATTACTTTGAATATTGGTAAAGAGATAAAGAACAGGCAAAAGTAGGTAATTCGTTTATAATGAGGGAAGCACTTTTTTTTTTAGTCATATAGATCTCGCATTGCAACATGACATTGTTCTACAGATCTTTAAGATTCAATTCGCCAATATCTATTGCAAAATATACCATTATAATTGAATTAACAAGACCAGAGTGCCTTAAAAAGTTACCCAATAAGAGTTGTACGTGATAAAAATAAAAGAGAACTCTATAATTTTCCACACATCGGTAAGAATCGAGTAAAAAAACAACTCGAGTCGGAGTATCGATTCTAAGTGCACGCGTTACCGATTTTCAATAGTGCGTTAACGTTGCGACACATATTAGTTGCGTAACGTTATTATTCAATGTTGCTGACGGTAGGTACTACGCTGTTCTCACATACCGACCAAGGATTTGCGTTATAAATATTGATTTGTTTATCGAATATTTTGTTAATCGATTGGAAACAATCGGAAATTGGTACGAATGTGTGTTTTGTGCTGATGACCTGCATGTTTGATTTAAAACGCTTATTGTCCTTGTGGCGTTAGTAGGTAGTTAATTCTATTGTGTAACAAATTAATTCAGTAGGTGCCTGCCTAATCTTCTTATTTATACGTATATATAAAAGAAGTAACTGACTGTCTGACATAACAATACACAGCCGAAACTACTGGGATTAGGACTGAAATTGTGTGTCCTTTCATTACGTAGGCAAGCCCTAAGAGAGGATTTTCCAAAATAATTCCTCTAAATGGATGAAACGGGTGTTCAAAATTTGTATGGAGAAACCTATTTTTAATTTTTAAGCGAGTGAAGCCGCTGGTAGAAGCTAGTTTTATGGCTAATCCTAGAGATGATGCTGCTAAGATTACATTTGACATGGCAATGTGTCGGTAGCTCAACCTTGGTAAAAACATTTAATAAATTGTGCTGATTATTAACCCTTCAGATACCGTCAATTAGAGACACAATAGTAAGACAATAGATGCGCGGCCACCGGTGGTCGCTTGGGGATTCATGAATTAAGTGGTTTTTGTTTATTAATATAATAAATTAAATTATGTACTAAATAAACTATTTATACTAAAACCTTACTATGTACATAAATATAATACAAAAAGACAAAGCACGCTCAGGCGTCGAAGTACTCCTCCACATCGCTGTCATCCGGAAATGTGCCCAGAAGACTGGCAGCATTGCCACGTTGAATGGCAATGCTAATTCTTTACGTTATTTATATAAAAAATTAAAGCCTCTTTTCATTGGTCACACGATAACTTGAGAATAACTGAATTGATATAAGTCAAAGTAAGATATTCTGATACTTCGTAGACGGTTTTTACTAAGTAATTTAGTGAGAGACGGAAACTGTTTCTTGACTAATTTAGAGTGAGTCATTCAGTTATTAACAAAATTAAATTCTTTAGGTATTTCTTTTTTGTTTCTAAAAAACCTTTTAACATTTACAAACACCGAATGGTGTCAATAAATCATGGCTATCATACAAGGAAGCCCATACATCATACAAAACTCATGTATTTTTGTAGATCCGGATCTAATAGGAGCTCTCCGTCGTTAGTATTGTATGGTAATGCTACAAGATCATGTTTGTATGAGTTTTGGAGATTATGAAATCGTTCTAGACTTCTGAAGTTAAGGCCAGATTGTCTTTGACCTTTTCAAAACGGATTTGTTAAACCAGGCGTAAATGTCCGAGCCGGTAACGTGGCCACGTGCAAAACACTAGTTTTAAGTTTTTATACTACTAACAAAATGGATTCTAGTTATCTGAATTAAACGTATTATTATTAGTTAATTTATAAGTAGATATGACGGTGGCGCGGCGATGTAAACTAGACACTGCGAGCCTATTTTTTTACGGATTTTGCCTATGGTCATTGGTCTATGTCGATTTCGCGGTCCCTTAACAGCGATTTTATTTTTATAAAAAAAAAACATAGTAAGTATTCAAAATGTTGGTTCTTGCCAGACCCTTTTAAAAAACGTGCTTGTAAAGATTTAAAATGGTAAGTTAGGGTTTGATTCGTAAATTTTTTTTTATCGAGCCAACTAATTTATGATGTTATTAATGTGGAGCAAGTGGGTAAATAGTTAATTAAAACAAAGGTCCTTATTTAATACAAATCATAACACAAACTATATCAGTTATAACTAGTTTGTTACCATTATTATCAAAATGATAAAGACACAATTATCTATTTAGACTGTAGAGATTAAATGTATTATTTAAGAGCTATTAATATAAACTGTTCAATGTTAATCAACAAACGACTGCAAATAAAATAAAACTAAATAGGTTTTCTATTACGTTCATGACAGTTCAAAAACATACTACACTAAACCAGTCGTGAGCTCATGACAGACCAATCTTGATATTATTAGGTAGGTATAAATCTATATCACAACATTCACAACAAATCTATGAAATACCGTTTGACATTACATACTATACTGGAATATCTTAAACATCTAAACCATTTTCAATTTAAGAAAACAGTAATGCAGTGGCTAAACAGTTTCAACTTTGAGGAAACAGAAAATCTAGTCGGATCAGTTACTTAATGCTTTTATACACACTCACAATCACTACACACCCACTCACAAATACTATACACCTACTCATCCCTCACTCTCACACCTCACACTCGGGGTGAGTGGCCCACTCTTGACATGTTTTAAATTATTTTATGAAAGTAGTATCAATTCGAAATTATTTAGTTTTTTTTTTGTATTATTGCTATTATTACGATTTTTTTTGCATGCTGACTATATTATTATTATTATTTTTCCTGATTGTCTATCACGCTTCTTTTTATTAATCAACCTGTATTTTTAGATGTCTGGCTCTTGTGAATCAGGATATCCTAGTAAAAGAGCCAGAGCACCACTGATATTTAGTTTACGATGTTTAAATAATACTTTTCTACAAAAATAGCTTTGTTTAGGCGAAACTCACACTATTTCTATTATCTTTTTCGTAAAACAATTGAATTATGAAGCTATTTTTATTTTATCATAACATATTATACAGTTTTTATTCAACAAATAAAAATTTAAATGTACTACTTGTACAACTGTCAAACGGTACTACTTAGATTTGCCGGGCTCTAATTTCGTAATCTCGATTCTTGTACCGATTATCGAGAATCGATTCCGTCTTAGAATACAATTATAGTTACGATATCGAGTTTGTGAAATATACAAATCATTCATTAATAACAATTTCTTCTATTGTAAGATGTTGTAAGCAGAGTAGCCGGGGTTTTGTAAGAAAAACATTGAAACAATGTAACCGTTCGGCGGCCCCGCGGCGGTGGACCAAGATACCGCCGTGATTGATATGTTTGGGCGGACCTTTATGTAGCCGGTATTATTAAGATATGACCTCTATACGAATAATAATATGATACTTGTTAACTATCTCGTTGGTGTCGTAGTTGCAAGTCACAAGTTGAGCGTTTGGTCCTAAATTCGATTGATAAGTCAAGGAAAAACTACATTTTGAATTTTTGAAACAAGTGCAGAAAATGTATTTATGACCGAGGCGGAATTCGCCCGAGCCTATGGCGAGGGTGTTATGGAGCCGAGCGCTGCAGTGACAAATTTGCACGTGCAAATGCATGTTATCAGTCGTCAGTATAATGTATATACTGTAAACAAAACAAACTTTCGCCGTGTGATCCTGATGTAGAGAAATTGCGATTGCACTCACATCTATCACACCTAATCTTTAATTAATCCTCTCAGCATTGAATCTAAAGCCTCTTCATCCATATTAAACACCTCTTGCATAATCAATCCCAATCAATGTCAATGCTTGAGAGCAGTATTGTCCGAGTGGTAACGGCTCCGACTTACGAGTTGTAAGTCGCGGGTTCAAACCCAGACAGGTAACTTTGTGTAATTTATTTCATCACCATTGCTCTCAAAACGGCAAAGCAAAACATCGTGAGGAAACGGCATGTCGTAGAACCAAAAATTCGAAGACATGTGACATTTATCAACACACACTGGGCCTGTGTGATGGATTACGGCCCATTCCGGCCCAGGCCTGATTCCCAGCAGTGGGAACATGAAAAGGCTGTGTATAATGTTAGCCTGTGGTCCGTCAGTCCATCGACCACAGTCCGTCAGTGAAACTGTTGGCTTTCTAAGTCGCGGCCAGCATGCGCGATGCGGGCGACTCCTGCGCCGGCGGACGTAAGTCGAGTGAAAGCGACAGTGATCTAGCTTAGTGACTTCTCATAGTTAGGAATTCTAAATGGTGATTGCAGTACTATGTAGTGAGGGTTCGATTCTGAGCTTAAGTATTTCTTGAGCGACACATATTAGACAGCGTTTTTTTATCACTTGTGTTTTTGTTTTTTTGGGCAGTTTCGATATTTCACGACTAGTATACGCCTCAGTCTAACTCCTCTGAAAATGCAAACGTGATACTGTAATGTTTCCAAAACAAGCGTGACTCTTTATAACATTTTTTTTTTGTTGATGGGCTCGCGCTTGACCGTTATCTCACCTGATAGTAAGCGATGATGGAGCATGCTTGCCTAGAAGTAACTCTTAAGTCAAGTCTTAAGAGAGGTACACAGTTGTAGCTATCAGGAAACATAGATTCCGGAGAGAATTCCACTATTTAGCTGTACGCACAATGAATGTATTCCCAAATCCTCTGCGTATTGGTGGGATGCCCACCATGTACCGATGGCGTACCGTACATTCTTTGCCTAATTAATGTGTCACAACTGGGCAAAGCTTTGGGTTTTTTCATTGATTTTACGTGTCCCGGTGTTTGAAGGTGGTGCTTGCCATCCCCGGGCTTCGGAAAGCATGTAAAGCTACTGATCCTGCGCATAATCTCTCCCTTGTCGTATAGGATTACCATCCTATCAGACTATGACAGTAAACTAAATGTGTTCACAAAACATTTTGTGCATATATAGGGTGGAGTTCATCATGACAAACTTACAGCCTAAAACTTTTTTTTAACTGATATAAACTAGTGCTTGACCACGGATATCGTGCTTGACAGATCCCTCTTGATGGTAAGCAGTGATACGATTGTTGCTGGTGAGGCGCACTAGTTTATTAAGAGCTTATTCACTCTAGCCTTGAAGGCACAGAAATTATAATCGGACGGGAAGACTGTAGCAGGCAAATTCAACGATTCAGCATGACGGAAATTTCCGGACTACATTCAGCATAGCATTTCCGTTTCACAATAGAATTTTATCTTCTTTGACAAAACAACATATCCTCCAAATTGTTATGCCTATCACCTCCATTACGACCGTTACGTGGGTAAGAGGCCACTTAGCAGCAGTATGACGACCACCTCACGATTATGTGTTGTGCGGCGACGTACATAACCGATGAGTTACGGCTCTTGTGCGCGTGCGCGTGTCATGCTTGCTGGCCATCTGGCGCGGACTAACTGGATTAGGGAAAAAGTGGATTGAATTAGTGTTAATGTTGTTGTGGCGGTTACGTCGCTGTAGTAGAGTGTTTTATTAGTTACACTGTCAAATAATGCCTCAAGTTACAGTACAGTGCAGTATACTTACATCTATACATATAAAAACCAAATGTCATTTATCCGTGACTTCACTCACGTGCACAAAATATACGAGTAGCCTATGTCACTCAGGAATATAGTAACTTTCTAGCGGTGAAAAAATTTTAGCAATCGGACCAGTACTTCCAGAAATCCTTCAAACAAAAAAATAAACTACCTCTTCTCTAATATTAGTGTAGCAGTAGCAGTGTTTTTTCACACTTCTGTCTCCACCTGCGACGTCTGTTATTATTTCGATTTTTTTTATTACGGATATGTTAGCGTTTGACCACTATCTCACCTGATGGTAAGCTATGACGTGGCTGACGATAGAACATGCCTGCCTAGAAGATATCTAATCACTGTTGACTTAAAGACCCCTGGGCTATTCCGATTCCGGTTCCGATTCTGATAAACTAAATTTAGGAATTCTGGTACCGAATTAGGTTCCGATATAGCCAATTCCGTTACTCTTTAGCATTATGGTGGATACTACATGATAAGATGGTCAATATCGCTAACATACATCCTAAATAGACAATATTGATCCATGACAGCAAAAAAACTAAACACAATCAGATTTGACCTATTACTTAAAAGCTGTAATTTGTACAATCGTGCACACTTACTGTCTATGAATCAAACGGTTCCAACATTCGTGCCCGTAATGACTTTATCGTGTGTAGCCAGCTTTAGTCTGACTTCTGTCAATTGTCAGAACTATGTTAAGTGGACTGAACGATTTCCGATACCAATTAGACAATTTGTTTGTTGTTAATTAGGGGTTGTCAGGTATTTTGTGAATGCTGTTGTTTGAATTGTACAATTCTAGCTTTGGCTTTGTAGTGGCCGTGGCTAGGACAACCGTTCTCTTTGATTGTCCTTTCACAGTTCTAGGCTCGAGCTTACCGTTTCTATGCGTTTGAAACTGTTTTACTGTAATCCGTCCACCGCCATAACTATCTGGTTTTATTAGAGGAAGAGAATTGTAATGCTATGTGTTACTTTTCACAATATCATCATCGTCTTCTTGTCTATGTTCCTTATTACTGCTTGAGGTTGGCGTAACATGTTTTATTCCTTCATTCTGTCCTATCAGCCGTCACGTTGTCACTGACTCTAGTGTCTTTCATATCAAAAAATCTATTCCATTTTTTCTTTAGCCTCCAAATACTTGTTTAAATTGTTGATAAGTAGACACTTTGTTGTTGACACTGGCTTTTTTCCCTCGGCCAGAAACATGAAAATTCCAAGTGAATATACTTCTGACATAAAAAGTATTCTATCTCCTACACATGATCTAATCTTGTGTCAAGTTACATCTAAATCTGTTCAGTCGTTAAGTCGTAAAAAGGAAAAGACAGACAAAGTCACTTTCGTATCAATTTCGTCGTCTAAATTTCTATCCATCCGAGTTTCAAGTTTTTAGTTAACAGCAGCATACAGTCAGGTAAGAAATGTATGTTACTAGTTACAATAAGAAATAAATGTCAAAATGACACCTTCCATTCTTTTAATGACCATCTACAAGCGCATGCAACAGCCTGACCGAGAGCAGTGTCGAAAGTATCAGAAATTGTCATTTGATTACGTCTATTTATATGTCGTTTGTATCGTGTGTTGCGATGCATAGGTCGCCTGTCGACACTCGGCCCATTTGCCCAGCTGTGGCGCCATGCGCTGTAATATGAATGAATATTGACATCACATCCCATACGAGAACTTCACTTCAGATCTCCTACTTATTTTGTCAATGGCAATCAAATTTGCGTCATCTCATACATTCATTGTGCTAGCTAAGGAGTGGAATTTTCTTGCCAGTCTGAGTTTCCTGGTAGCTGCAGTCTATGGTCTTTAAGACAAGTGTGAATAGGTTACGTCTAGGTAAGTGTCCATTGTAAACCTCATGGCTTACAAGCTGAAATAGTGGTCAAGTACGAGCCTATCAAGAATAATAAAATATATCTCAGAACGCAGCGAATCCAGTCGACGTCATAAGCGTCCATTGTGGTTTCTACTTGAGTTGCCATTTTCTAAAAAGTCTTAAAACGGTCAGACTTAATATTACATTAAGTCTTCACCTAGACTTGGACGAGGCCTGCGGGCGGTACTAGTCCGGGGCACCAGAAGTCACACCGCACCCACATCCTCCATCCGAGTTTACTCTTGGACACTACTAGTGTTCGAGAGAAAACTGGAGTGGTCAAGTCACCACTTTAGTGTGTAAGACTCTGATAAATCCTTTTACCCACTCCAAGACATCCGATTTTCACCTCGAGAAAAAGACTAAAATCCTTCACCGAGATAGCTAGTTTGGAAGAATTCAAAATTTCTACATAATATTTTTTTATGCTATTTACGTTTTGCATCGTTTTACCTTCTACAGTTGACGTAATTGTCTGCGATAATGAGCGTGAAGATTAAATAATAAATCACACAATCGTGCTTCCTAAACAATTTAGATCATAATTTGCGTGTAACCGCTGAGCCAGCCGCAAACCTCAACCTTGGCCAGCTAATCACTAGAGCGGCAATATTTTCTTTAAGAAGATTGTTGGCTCTGAATTTAATTTGGCTGTTATCTTTTATTACATCTCAAAAGGAATGTTACTTGTGCTAGACGGTGCAGAAGGATATCCTTGTATGTAAAGCTAGATAAATTATTCCATATTGCAGTTTTATTAGTCTTTTATAGCTTAAGCTTTTTTATAGGTCCGGTTCAAGGAATCCTTAGAACTGCATAATTATGGCATGCATGAAGTCAAAAAACTTATTTCAAAAGTCAAAAAACAGTCAACCAAAGTTAGAAACCGACAAAGATATCAAATACAAGCTTTTGCCCGCGGCTTTGCCCGTGTAGTTAAAATAGAGATTATGTCACTCGGGAATGAAGCAGCACACCGATAGAAAGGTGTTAGCAATCGGTGTAGTACTTACTTTCAGAGATTACTTCCTACAAGAAAAAAGCTCAATTTGCCTCTTTAATTAGAGTAGACTTAGTTTAGAAGTCAAAAACTAGACCGCTGGAGTCTGAGATTCCTGATAGCTATAACCTAGGAGTCTTTAAGTCAAGAGAGAATAGAGGCAAGCATGCTCTATTGTCGACCACATTATCGCTTACCATCAGGTGAAATAGAGGTCAAGCGCCTACCAATAATAATAACAAAAAAACTGTCCTACAGATTAGACTAGATGTCAAAAACTTAACAAAAAATTACAGTTACACCAAGAAATTAAGACATACATATCAGGAAACCACCCAACGCAATGAGCCATAACATTAAACACTATTCATAACTCAAACACAAAACCTACTTTCTCAAAAGCCGTATCTTTCTCAACACTTCACCACAAACTATTAAACCAGCCTACTGAACAAAAAAATTAATAATAAACCTATAACCGTCGGCAGCAGACCATTAAATGGACCTCAAAGTTACATTTAACATGAATAAATACAAGATTACATCATCACATTACACTCATTACAGTTATGATATATTCGCCCTAGTTTTAAAACTAGCTCTTTATTCTCGTTTTGCTGTAAATTATATGCAAATATAAATTATGACATACGAGTTACATAGCTGACGTGACAAGCAAAATGTAGATGTAGACGCGGGCTTGTGGACAGCGAGCCATGGGTAGCTCGCTGTCCGATCGTCCGGTAACTGACCGAACCGAGCCAAGGCGTCAACTGCGCGCACTGTTCCCGCGCGCCTAAAGGAGTTGTCAGCAACAGGAGGGGCCCATCTGGGTCGAAGCCTACCGGGGTCGGGGTTATCCGAAAGGAAACTAGAGCCCCGGTATGAAGGCTAGAAGGAACGGCGCGGGGTTTTTAGTCAGTAAGAGTCTGACACTATCTCCCGCTCCACCCAAGAGCGGGTTTTGTCAACGATGATTTTCCCCGTCGACAAAAAAAAAAGAAAAATGTAGATATTTTTTTGTTTATATGAGAAAACCCGTGGCGGTTACCTTGTTAGGCTGATGACTTTGCGAGATCATTTGAAAGAGTTATCGCTGGTCTGGAAGGACAACTGAAGATGCAGCTTTGGGTTTAAGTTAGGAAATGTATTACACTCCTTCTCGTCCCACCCAGAGTGGAAATAATAATGTGGTCACCAATGGAGCACGCTTGCCCTGAAGTAAGCTATTCACTTTTGACTTAAAGTCCCCAAGGCTGTAAGCTATCAGGAAACACAGACTCCAGCAAGGAGTTCCACTAACTGTACGCACAATGAATGTATTCCCAAAACGTTTCGTGCTTATTTATTACAACTGAAAGAAAATGAGTGGGGTACGACCTAAGCCGGAAAAGCTCTTGTAGTTTTTCAATCATCAATCAATATGAGAAAAAATGGTTTCTGCATTTGATGCAAGTGGGTAATCTTTGTCATTGCATTCAGGCCCGAGCCGAAGGCGAAGTCTTTTGGAGTCCAGAAACTTCTATAAAAATGGCTCACGTTTTTAAACATACTCACTCGAAAATAATAAAGTCAAACTTGCAACAGTGAGAAATGGATTGTGGAAATATATTCATGCGTTTCGGCAACCAATGGGGATTGCATGGCAACCAGCCTGATAGAAAAAATATAACAAATTCAGCGTACTTTCTGCACTAGTGCGAAATACACCATATTACGATTTTGAAAGATATTGCAGTAAGACTAGTAGCGGGTTTTCGAGTGTACGTCTAAAAATAATTATCTACTTCAAACATGTGAATTTTAAATGAGCGTCTACATATAAATAGTATTTCCTCAACATTGCAAGATATTACCGTCATAAGCAGCTAATTACCTCATTCAGCTTTATCTTCCGCAGATTAGTGGGAAGTTGAGAGTAATTAGGAGATTATAAACGGTTTTATATCTTCTTCGCTCTGGTTGGCATAGAATCCGTGTTGGACCACGCGGGCGAAGCATATAGTTTTAGTTATGACATTACAGTTTGCACTTAGGGTGTAATTATTAGAGATGCGCCGAATATTCGTTTTGTATTAGGTATTCGGCTTAATTTTTAAGTATTCGGCCAAATTATTCGGTGGAAATGCTGAATGTATTCGGTTTAATGGATTATTATAAATCAGATTTTAGAGCAAACTAAATTAAAGGCATCCTATCAATTATATTGTAATAGGAAAGATTTATTTATGTATAATGATTGAATTATGTTCTCTACTATTATTGTTATTATTATAATTAGCCCATATTGTCCCACTGCTGGGCAAAGGCCTCCCTCCACTCCTTCCAACGATCACGGTTCCTCGCTTTCTCATTCCAATTCTTAAGGAAGCCATCCAGGTCGTCCCGCCATCTCCTTCGTGGTCTGCCTCGGCCCGCGTTGCTGTGTCCGGGCACCAATCCTGCGTTTATCTACTATGGTACTAATAAATTTGAACATAAATAAATCAAGAATATTTGTAACTAGCTTTTGCCAACCCCTTCGCTCGCATTCCTAAAATAAAGCTTATGTCTCTCAAAAACAAAGCAGTTTTCTATCGGTGAAAAAAAAATCTCAATCGGACCAAAACTTTTAAAGATTACCTTCTACAAACAAAAAACATAAAAACCAACTACCTCTTTATTATATTAGTGTAGATTAGAAGATGTAACGTGCAGTGGGAACAGTATAAGGCCAATAAGGCTAAAATGTTCCCACTGCAGGGACTCAAGCCTCGTCTCTGGGAGAAGGAATGGCCTCAGGGGATGGTGGAGGTCACGTTTCTTCTAGGACATTGCGGCTTCCTCACAATGTATTCCTTCATCGTTTTGATCGTCATCGAGCAATGGTTATGATAATAAATTATTAAAAGTAGTGCGCCCAGCTAGGTTTGAACCCGCGACCTACAACTTATAAGTCGGAGCAGTTATTATTTTGCCACCACTCTTTGAATATAAGACTGATAATTCTATCATACTATGTTAGTGATTTGTAATCAAAGTTCTTATCACAATATAAAAAATACCAGGGCATGAGATATCGATGGTACATAATGCTTTTGCACCATTCTATTAATAGTTTTGGACAATAGTTTTATCAATTTTCACACCCACTGCGATCTCTTTATCCAAACTACCAGGGCGCCAGAAATCGTAGAAGATAACAACATGAATGAATGACTCAGTAGGGACACGAAGCGCTCGTGAGTTGCGTCGGTACGAGTCCTCAGGCATAATTACTTGTTACCTAACCAGCCACGGTCACGACTTGTGGAACTCCGTCAGGGGGCAGTAATGTGGGTGACGTGATGAAATTGGAGCAGTCCACCAGATCTTGTTAGATGATAGCCCTTTTTGGTGACGGTGGAGGCGGGTTTAATGGTGATTATGACTTTCTCTCTTTGAATGTGAATTATATCACACTTGGTATGAGCAATTTTAAAAGGAATATTTTTTTTTATTGCTACTACTTTTCTGAGAACTTAAAAAGTGGAGCTCGGGGCCAATTAGGCTCGGTCTCCAAGATAGCGAGGTCGGTCTGAGGATGGGTGATTGTCTTAAGCCTCAGATACACGAGGGGATAAACTGTCCCCCAACAAGACGCGCAGCGCTCAATCTGCGAGATGCCGCAATGTAAAGGTACTAAGGCCATGGGAGGAATTCTGAAGCGGTAACCCTTGCTAATAGAACGCAAAGGGAAACTGAAGGAACATAGGTGTACTTAGTTTTAGTCAGTGAAAGTCTGACGAGCGTTCCCGCTCAGCCTAAGAGCAGGATTTTCCTAAAAAATACTATGCATTAGAAAATAACATCCAATTGATCAACCATTTTTGTGCAACAAAGTTTCCTATTTCAATATCAACCAATTTGGCTGTACCAAAAAAAGAATGTAGTCTGAGAGTGACGTATGAACTTGATTCTAGATAGTAAATAAAGAAAAAAGCATTTGTTTATTTTAAAACCTGTTCTGTCAAGGTCAACGACTATTCTATGTAAATATAATGAACTTATTAGTCACACTATTGGTATATCGTTGAGTATATTTACAGAAAATGCATTTTTTTGCAATGTTATAAAAATGACCGTAAAAAAGATAATCAGAAACAGTCTATCTTATCTACATGTATGTACATAGTATGTGGGTTGCGGAAATTGTTCAAAAGAGTTCCCGCAGCCTAAGAACACCACGCCCGTAATGAACTTAACGGCACCATTTTGGTTGGAGCAAGAGGAATTGTAAGACTTATACTGAAACCCGTGTTCCTCGAACTCCAAATCACCCGGAACGCAAAGTGCAACTCTGCGTTCTGATTGCAAACAAACCTGCAGACACTGATATTACCAAGATCAAGTATTATGCTACAAAAGCTATAACTTACATACTGCTCTGGTTACTCCTAAAGCTTCAGATACATTAGCGGATAAATATCCCCCTACATGACGTCTAATGCTGTCGTAGTTTTTTTCGTGACAACGTTCGCTTCAGCCAAAACGTTACGATTGAGTGTTATGGGGACAAAATGTCCCCTAACATGACTCGTAACAATCCATCTACGTGATCCTCCGTCTCGCAACTTGGCCCCTAATATTTTATATTGCATTCACATGACGTGGAACAATTGCTGGACAATTTAACGACGTCATGCGACACGTTCAGGGTTTTATCCAAAGAAAAGATGAAAGAGGTTAGAAAGGAAATACTTTCCGAATTGTACTACAACGAGTGTCGCCGCTTGTCTTCCACCCTTTAACTCCATTACAGGCAATAAACCAATACGAATGCGCATTACGCAACTAACAGACCACACACACTTACATCGCAAGTTTGCTATTGGTAGTTGAACTATGAGCATCGCCCTACTTTGTGGCACGCCTGCCCCGCCCGCAAGGCCACTCTAACCTGTCATCTGTTCTGTGGTTTTATCCCTACAAAATGTAACTGAACTAAGACATTTAACAAAATATTGCACAACACTACTAAGGACGGGTACGTTCCTTTCTAAGCGATGAGGCGCGACGCATCGATGACGTGCCCTTAATGTGTATCAGATAACGAACATGATTTATATATGTTAATCATGTATGTGTAACTCCACATTGGATCTGCTTGTAACAAAAAAACTGGCTAGACGGAACGATGGTGGAGTGGGTTGGAAATCGGTTTGTTACGGTAGGGGTCGTGAGTTTAGCTGCGAGAATGTTTGAAAGAGTAACTGTGACCCTATTACGCCTTCCGGTAAGAACCATAGCCCCAAAGGTCGATAGCACAAAATATATAGGTACAGAAGTCAATCTACATACAAAGCGCGTTTGAGCAACGTACACATAGACACCGCTCACGGACACGATAACTCCGAGTTCCTCGGCCCGCTCGTCGAACAGTTCCGGCTCAAACGCTCATGAGATTGTATGCTGTACCTATCTATTTTGGATAGTGACTAGTGGTTTACATGCGCCTCAAAGAGATGTCAGTAAAACCGTGCAGGCCCAGCAGGGCCATGGGAAATTTCGTCAAGCAAACCCGTGGTCCTAGAACTACGAATGTGTAGCGACATCTATGGCTCTAAATAGGAACTAAAATTCAAAATAAATAAATGTGATACAAGATTTTCAATTTCATGCAACAAAAAGTACAAAGGCGGCTTAATGCGGTTCTCTGAGTAGAACGTATACAATAGTCTGAAATATCGGGGTTTTGCCCGGACCAGACATAGATAATTAGAACATCTGTCTGTTTGCAGGACTTGACAACCTCTAAACTACTTTCCATCTAAATATATGGAATAAAATGCATTTCAAGCAAAGAAAACCACCCACATTTAGTATACAGAACAAATCGTCTCTATTCATAAAACTGTACTATTTAATATTACCACCGCGTACTACACTTTCGCTACATTAAGTAACTATGTACATAATACAAGTATGTTGTATGTATAGGACATTCAAATGTGGTCCGGTTTTCTAAACATGTCTAGGTTTTATGGTCCCCTCGGGGGTAGGCTCAGGCGCAACATCGCTGACAACGTGCTGGTGTGTGTCCATTTTAACACATTGTGTATAAGGAGAAGGTTATGCTTTCATGAGTGATATTGTGTCATGGACCATGGATGCCCTTGTGAGTGAGGATTTGGGTTTACTTTTATTAAAACTAGCTGCTGCCAACGGCTTCACCCGTTTAATAGTAGAAATTTTTTCCAAGGAAATATAATCCCAGGATCGAGGTCCTTTGCCATCCTCTGAGTTCTACGTCAAAATATCAGAAAGAAAGAAAGAAGGTCCTCCCACAGTCAGACATTGGTCGACGGACCTGAAGCGGGTACGACTCCACATCATCATCATCATTTCAGCCGATAGACGTCCACTGTTGGACATATGAATCCCCCAATTGTCGCCACAATGAACGATCCTATGCGTCCCGCATCCATCGAATTTCCGCAACCTTCACCAGATCATCGGTCCACCTTCTAGGATTCTGACGCTGCGTCTTCCGGTACGCGGTCGCCACTCCAGAACCTTTCGCCCCCAACGGCCATCTGTTCTGCGAGCAATGTGCCTGGCCTTTGCACCTTAAGTTTGGCGATCCTTCGTGCTATGTCGGCAACCGTGGTTCTCCACAGTTGGGTTAATATCCATTAAAATACAAACATCTCACATTCTCGATGCTTCAGGAAATAAGACCCATAGGTCAAATGCACATAGCTAAAAGTTCTTGGAAGTAAGTTAATGCACATGGGAACAACTAAATTAAGAAAAAACAAAAGAATTCTTCACGACTGCTCACTCCATGGTCAGAGTATCTAAGCCTTATTCTGACGGTCGGCCGTTAAATTATTTATTCCCACATTAATCGTAGGTTCTCTGCCACTGGTTATCCTTGCATCTAGCGTTAAGGTCTGAACTCACTGCGGTGTAACTTTGTCAGTTTGTTGTGTGACTCATGGGCACATTTACATTTAATGGAGTGATGAATTGTCAGATCTGTGGTTTCTGAAAGCTACAACTGTTTAGCGTAGGGTGTGTGTAGGATCCTGATATAGCTATGCGTGTACTAGCTATCCTTGGGCAAACTAAGAAAATGGTTTTCAATGAGAAATTCTTAATGACAGCTAGGGTTATTGATTCCACTGTTGGGACTCAGGTCTCTTCTCTAGGAGAGGGAATGGGCCGTAATCCACCACGCGGGACCAGTACGGGTTGGTGAATGTCACATGTCTTCGAATTTTTGGTTTTTGGTTAGGTTTCTTCACGATGTTTTCATTCACCGTTTAATGATTAATAATATTTATTATAGAACGGAAAAGTTTTTCAATTAAAAGCTTACGAATGTCCTTAGCGCAATCAAAAATATTTTATTTATGATAAAGTGGGCAGCTACCTTCACATATAAAACACATATCGATTGCGACAGAGCTAACGAGTTTGATTTGTGATTTAATTTTAACACATCCATAATTAAACGATTAGAACTCGATTAATTAATCATTAATTTTGATTTTTTTTTGTAATATTAATATTGATGGAGATGTAAATGATTATGAAGATTTAATCATGCTAATTTATTTAAACTTTGACAATCAATTTAAGTTAAACAAAAATCATGAGTTGAAAGACCAGTAGCGCCATCTGCCGTCGTAAAGTACTTACTACCGCCGAAAGTTCTTGTTCCTTCGAGAACGTGTCTTTTTTCTTCATGAAGGAACTCTATGCTTTTTTCGTATCCCTGACAATGTATATCATTTAGATTGGCTTAGTGATTTAGGTGGGAAAAGACAACAAACAAAAAAAACTTACTTTCGCATTTATACTATTACTAGCTTTCCGCCCGCGGCTTCGCCCGCGTGGACTACAGTTTATATCGCACGGGCAGAGACCCGTGCTCAGCAGTGGAATTATAGGTAGCCTATGTGTTATTCCAGTGTCTCTTCTACCTTCCTACCAAATTTGATCTAAATTCGTTCAGTAGTTTTTGCGTGAAAGCGTAACAGACAGACAGACAGAGTTACTTTTGCATTTATAATATTAGTAGGGAAGGGATTATTATTGCATTGTATTTTGAAAGCTTCTTACACAATATTACTTATTATTACGTTTTAGACGCGATCATATAAAAGCACGGTTGGCGCAGTGGTTAATAGATTGCGTGGTGCGTTTCTGGTCACAGGTTCAATTCCCGCACGTGAAAATTTATATGGCAACGTATTCACGAACGATACAGGAGTACCTAATTTGGGGCAACATTCTTTAAAAAAAAACAAGTTTTTGACAATAGTTACTTTAAAAAAACCTTAAATTTACCCATCGGGGAACACTACTAACCCAACTATGTGCGTTTAAATGATAATGATCTTTATTTTGTAAATAGGTTTTCAAAAAACACTTTTACACGTCAATTTTGTTTTCAGTCAGTTTTAACGAGATGAGGCCGATGTTTCCTAGCTGACTACCCTGAGAAGAAACACCGAAACAAACTCAGGGGTCAAAGTCTCTTTTAAAGTCCATACAGTAAACATGTAATGGTCAAATCATATGAGAACCATGCAGACCAGTGTCTCAGATGCCCTTTTGAGGAAAGAACCACACAGATTTGAGTGGACCTGTCCAGTCAGTGCAAGCATTTGTCAGTATTCGTGTAGCTCAAACTTAGGACTACCAAGGAGCTCAACGACTTGACGAACAATACCAAAGATAGGACATTTGGGTAGGCCGCGTCAAATACTCAAAACTGCCAGACATCATATAAAAATACAGAAAAGAAAAAAGTAATCCACATAGTTCCCACATTCACAATAATAAAATACTAGTATTTACAAAATGTAACACTCGACATATTTAAAATAAAATAAAAAATATTATTATCAATATTTATCAAATCATTAAAATATTATCAAATTAAAATAAAATAAAGAACCTTCTAAGTTCTAAGTCTAATTGTAAAATAAAGTTTTAAACAAGAATCATCAAATGTCAAAATGTAAATAAAAATAATCATTATAATATATATAGTAGTAAATAATCAGAAAATACTTATATAACAACTAATATAGACAGTACTGGAGCAGATCAATCCCAAGCTGTTTTGTCTCCAAGATACTCTTTTACAGTATAAAAAGCCTTCTGACAAAGTTTCCGCTTTACAAATGATTTAAACTTATTCAGGCTAAGTTCTTGAATGTGACTGGGAAGTTTATTATAAAAGTGTATACATTGGCATCTAAATCAGCCTCCTATTTTTTTGAGCCTGGTTGCAGGAACTACAAATTTGTGTTTGTTCCTAGTATTTACACTATGGATATCACCATATTTTTTAAACATGTTTTGGTTTTTATGAACATACAAAATATTGTCATAGATATACTGAGAAGGTACAGTCAAAATATTAATATTTTTAAATTTATCTCTGAGCGAGTATCTGGGACTGAGTATAGTTTATGAACAAAAGAGAGGATTTTACAAATATATCTACAAAGCGTACAAGAAACAGTAACATTTCTCATTACCCACTATTATTTGCCTATTAAGATTACATCTCAAATGAATGTCCACATTAGAATATTCACAGCGGATGCTGCAGAACACAATGACACTTTCTCGGTAATAGTCTTTGTAATAGACGTTTAGAAGAAAAAATGCAATAAAGTGATGTCATAATGACAATTGCCCACTCTTATTACACGGTCGCTTTCACTGCGGTGGGTGCGTGCGCTAAGGAAATTGGATTAATCGGTAAATGAATTAAGGGCTTCATACGGAAATAATTTCATATTTAAATGCTTTATTTCACGGCATGTAGGTATTGTTATGAAGTTCCGGTTTTCTTTGCCAGTCGAAAGAATATTTTGGGCAGGTACAGCTGAAAATGTGAATGCGAATGTTACCCGATAAAAAACACTAGCTTGAGTCTGATTCATGACTCAGATATTAGAACTCCAATAGTAACGAACGAGTACGATTTCTGCTATAAATATTGATTTTTCTAAAATCTTATCTCATCTTTTTTCTGATGTTTTTAAGTTACATCAAAATTGGGCCCGAGATTTCGTAGAGTAAGATTGCTATTCTTTATAGTTTTCTATTCAGCTATGTGCGTAGCGTACACCAAGCGTAGATATAATGACGAATACGCGTCTATGAAGCTACGCGTCTGAAGACAGTAGACCTTCGACAGGCCATCCTTGATATACATAATTTAAATAATAACAAAAACATTTTTATTTAAATGACAACAACGGTCCAATGGTTAGCAACAACATATCAAATTAAAATGTAATAAAAAAGTTTAAAAACCAACAGCTGTTTCTACCGTGACTAACACTAATCACAGTAGAGTGAGCACGTCTTAAGGAAAATATAGGACAACATTAAACTAACTCAATTACGTACAGCCTTTTTAGAACGAAGTAATTTACGCAGTATTTTCGGTAATTCGTGAGAAACGTTTATCATTTTCCTAATAAAGTTCGTCTTAATTGAGCTGTGGTGAGTGACAGGTGATTGGGGCCTTCAAATGCCGTTGAAATGCTTTAAAAGTTCATTAATTAAAGTTCTCAAGGTTTAATTATAAGTTAATTTGTGGGGTGTGGATGTTGTTTATGTGGTTAACAGTCATCAGTGTTGTTAGTTTACGTTAAAAGGAAAGGCATAGTCCTACTTTAATGCTTAGCAATAAAATAATGTATGTTATAATATATTATGACAGCTTTTATGAGGCTTCGGTAATTTATTTGATCCGTCATCGCCTTTTTTTCCGCCATCTTGAACCAGATTTCGTGGTGTAGAGTGACAGACATAAGAATGTCTTATTTTAATAAAGTTACATTAACTTGTTTCAAAGGATGTGTATAGTCTTCGTCTTCCTTTGTAAGTACTCGTCTTTTATCATGTATCTCAAGCAACTATACTTTGTTTTTCTTTTTATTAACCAACACAATTAAAAAGCTTTACCAAATAAGTGCAACCGTTCTGCAGCGCTACGCTTACATACATTCTAAATTGATTAGAAATTTTTATTTAAGAAAATCCGCTTTTCCAGCTACAAAAAAAATAATAACCAAAAAACTAAAAATGTCCCATATTTTAAGCGTGACAGTTTTCCTTGCGTCATGGTCTCCCTAGCGGCGCGGGCGCTCCGGTGTGCAAGTGGGTCGGAATGCGGCCAGTTTTGTAATTAACCGCTGTTACGACAATTGTATCATGTCATTACAATTACGTGATATTGAATTACTCTACTTCTTACATGACTTTGTGGCCATTTCACTCGCTAGATATTCGCTACGATTTTAAGCAAAATTCGTAGTTTGGACAGAAAGTAAAGGAATTAAGACTTACATCATTACCTTACCCTAATTTGCTTAATCAGTAAGTCCGAGTAGTCTAGAGGAATTATTGTTTTATAAATCTAATAACCTAGTGTATTAGAGTACACTAATGTACTCATTACATGGTTATATTCAGCATCGTCTGCGGGATTGTTCGAAAAACTTAGCGTGGCCTCTAACACAATGGGCAACTAAAGGCAGGCAGGTAGCGTTTCATCAGCAAAAGTCAGATATTTAAACTACAACCAGAGCGGGATTATTTGATAATTTCCCGACTAAAAACAGAAATATCTAGTATTTTGATATCATTGAAGTGAGAATATTTTTTTAAATGTTACAATTTCTGCTTGACTGCGATCTTACCTGCTGCCTTGTAAACAGTGGTGCGATTCAGTGGTCAAAATTCAAGTGAAGCTCACTAGTAGACATCTAAATTATAATCGACCGAGAATAACACAGCAGGCAAATTGTTCCAGTCCTACGATGTACGCGGTATAAACGATGCAGCGATGAGGCGAAACGCTTCGTTTGGACCGCAGAGGTGTTAACAATGTGGGAGTGGAAACTTGTCGTATGTCAAATTCGTCGATAGTAGAAAGGTAATAGTGGAATCAAGTCAATTAATTTCCGCGCACACTCTCCAAAATGCATCTATCCTGTAAAATACCGAAAGGCTCTGTAGATTGGTGTTAACCTAATCTGAATTACCAATTTAGCCTTTTCTCATGCCTTTCTCAATAGAAACTCAGTAGTCCAAATACTGTGTTTCTTCTGAGAAAGGCTGCTAAATGGCATTAGACAGCACTAACCGTATGTGGCTTCAGTACTCCACATTATCACACGATTGGACTTGTTCACGATCGGATATTCCTAAATGTATCACCCCTATCAGATTTCTAATAGGATAGTTAATTGAGTAGTTTTCCATAAGAAATCATGAAACTCCTTAGCACATAGAAAGTCAAGGTCATGTAACCTAGCCCTATCTATACACACACACATCCACACACAAATTGTCACCACACAGTCTTCACCACAGAAACTCGTTAACGATAATCTGCGCTTACGCATTATATAAGAGAGTTGAACGGCCGCGATGAGCCTGACCTCTGCTGTGGGTCATGACTAAGGGCCCAGGTCAAGTCATAATGTGCTCATTATGATGCGGTCGTCAATATTGATGGTGGTACGAGGTTAAAGGTGATTGACCCCTAAGACACTAAGTTTTTTTTTAGATAGGAAAATCGTTCAAAGGCATCCCCAGCTCTTGGGCGGAGCGGGAGATAGTGTCAGACTTTTACTGATTAAAACCGACTCCTGTTCCTTCATTGCCTTTCGTACTGGGGAGTCGAACCTTCCTTTCAGAAACGAATCCTTGGCCCCAGTAGGTTTCGACCCTGCTGGGCCCGAAAAAAACATGGGATCTATTCTGGGATTATTTTTACAGGGTCGTAGCCTACTGGGGCCATGGGTGATGCGAAAGAGATCCTTAGGGCCCTCGAACAATGGCAAAAAAGGAACAGAAGTGGGTTTATAGTCAGTAAAAGTCTGACACTATCTCCCGCTCCGCCCAAGAGCGAGGGATGTCATTGGATGATTTTCCCACCTAAAAAAGAAACTACATAATTATGTTTATGTTTCCATTGCAAATATGATATGATATTCACATCAAAAGTAAAAGTACATACCTACATCAAAATGTGTCATTGAATAAATTAATCTAATTGATTCGCGTTTATGTATCATAAATTATCGCGATTACAAACAGATCGAGTTTGTTTTGTATCTACATTTATGCTAAGAACACCTTTAGAATTAAAACTAATATTTACAAGTTTTACGACATCATTTGGTATTTTAATACATATTACGAAACGTTTTTACATACATAGGATACACGCTTGAACTAAATCAGTTATCGATATAATTTGTTCCGCTAGTAAAAGGTCTTCTTAAAAAAATAGTTTAAAAAGAGCATCGTTGCCGAATAGCTAAGAATGTTTTAGTAACACGGATTTATGGTTCAATGGAAGTTGTTAATGTTACTGAAACTTTGTTTGAGCAAGCCTAATATAATATCAGATCGCACATAACGACACAATAGAAAGACACTGACGAGAGAGCGAGTTGGGGTTAAATGAATGAACAAAGCAACGTATGCTTCATCATATCATCATATCAGCCGAAAGACGTCCACTGCTGGACATAGGCCTCCCCCAAGCGTCGCCACAACTACCGGTCCTGACCAGGTCGTCGGTCCACCTTGTTGGAGGCCTTCCAACGCTGCGTCTTCCGGTACGTGGTCGCCACTCCAGAACGTTTCGTCCCCATCGATCATCTGTTCTGCGTGCAATGTGCCCTGCCCATTGCCACTACGTATGCTTGGGGTTTAATAAATGAATAAAGCAACGTAAGCTTGGGGTTTAATGAATTAATAAAGCAATCTATTCTTAACAATAGAATAAGACTCAAACACAGCCCACTTTGTCCCACAGTTGGGAAAAGGCCTCCCCTATATTTTTTCAGCTCTTATTAAATCTGGTCTTTAGAATTTATTCCAGCCAGCTTGTCCGAAATGAATTGAGAATGTTACTGTACAAGGATTACACGCAATATTAATATTGTTGCTTTTTTTATTACATACTATAAAACAAAGTTGCTTTCCGCGTTTGTCCGTTTACAGGCAAACTCTTCCTTTTGGAAGAGTACGCAATAGATACGCAATAGATACCACGCAATAGATTTTGATGCAGTTTTCACTAGAAGAGACCGATAAATAAGGAAGGTTTAAGTATTCAGTGTTACATATTATGTAAATACTAACACCATAAACAACAACTTTTGTTCTATGACTTTTAAAATTGTAGGTATTTAAGTTCATCGGATTTTCTATACAAAAATAAAATATTTAAATTGAACGTTCTAAATATTACGAAGACGAAGAAAATAGCGGAAGGGAGCGGGAATCGGGTGGCGAGGGTAGGTATAGCAAAATACAGAGTGGAAATGTGTTAGATAGAACAACGGCATCTTGAAGGTTTGTTTTTGCTAAATGAATATTATGTTTCGTAAAAAGTCATAGAACAAAAACGTTGGTTATGATGTTAGTAATACAGTCCTGCAAGGTTGACAAGTGTTAAAAATACCCTTGTATAATTTGCACCAGGACGAAGCCGGGGCGGATTACTAATCACTTATAAAGATACTTACTATAGAACGAAGCTGCAATCCTCAATTGCTCCATGTTAATTAATCCGAGCGCAACTTTTTCCAAGCGATTAGTCACCTGTCTGTACAGTCTAGAACAAAATAGACACACATTAGTTTAATTTTCAGTTTAGTGGTGTCGAAACTTTAGAGATGGATTGTACGAGACCGGCCTTGTATGTAAATGTCGTTGGTCTTTTGTAATGATGTAGGTAGCTGGTTAAAATAAAAACATACAAAATAGTTTTTGTGTGGGTTAAACTAAATCCTGTTTTCTTACAAAGCGAGCATTGATTGACGGTGTTCGCTTATCTATTGAGTTATAATAGTTCAGCGTTGGGCGTAACTACGTAGTAATGTGTGTTGTCTGCAAGATATTGAGAGGCGAGGGCGAAGAATACTTGATATATTTATCAAGAAAATCGATTGTTCATTCGCTCAACCAAATAAATTGAGAACATTAAATACATCAAATAAAAACATCAGTTCATTCATTCAATCAAGTTAATCTTAAGTTTGATGATCGTCACAATGAGAGTTTACAAAAAGACAAATGAAGGACGTATTTCTTCCTCGATAATATACAATTATCCGTCACAAAAGGTTCTAACTGATCCTTACCGTAAGACGGCAGAATGATCCATATTCGTGTATTCTACTCATATCTTTATAATTTGTAGTTACAAAAAACGATAGCTGTCAAAACCCAGCCTAAAAACGTCAGCTGTTCGAAAACCCAATTTTTTTTTAAGTGGGTAATTATCCAGTGGCTTGTCAGAGTTTTACTGACTAAAACTTACTTCTGTGTTCCTTCTTCGCCTTGCGTGCCAGAACCCCTAAATAAACCTCTTCTATTTTTTATTTCTCTACTACTCGCCAACTAACATTCACTTTCTTTCTTCCAGATGCTGTGCGTACTTCTGAGTGTGGGCCTGGTGGCAGGCGCCCGTCCCAGGCCGAGGCTGCAGCAGCCCATCCAGGACGAGTACGACTACGAACCGCAGGCTCAGGATCGCGCCGCTGGAGATCAGGTAAGAATTATTTACGTCTTTCTTCCTTTCTCTTTATTAAAAGTCCATAATTAAAATGGATGGCAGCCACTGACTGGACCCTTAACGACAGGTACTGAAAACAAAACACGGTAGGCCTAAAAGGAGATGACGTGACGAGGGGGAGTTCTACTTAAAAGATTGGACAGATATAGATGCTCTAATAGTCGATGGTCGATGGAGCTGAAAGTTGCTAGAGTGGCAAGCGCACACCGGGAAACATCGCTGGAATTTCTCCCACAAGGTGGACCAACGACCTGGTGAGAGTCACGGGAATGCGGTGGATGCCAGACGCACAGGGTCGGTCGTTGTGTTGACGCTTGGCCTTCGAAGCCGAGGCCTCCCTGCCTATCTCCAACAGTGGACGTCTTTCGGCTGAAATTATGAGATGATCTAAAGACAAAAAAAAAGCGGAAGAAGGGAAAAGAGAAAAATGGATACAGGCAATGTTTCGTATGGAATCTCATTAAGGACCTTCGTCTGTGAAGAGACTTATAGTTGTAATTATTGAGAAGAAACTTTTGTAACTTCAGTGGTAAAATACTCGATCTCACTGTGGATTATTACCAGTTGGAGTAAAATTAAAGAAAATTTGATTTGTTCAGTACTCAAACTGTAAAAAATAGGCTGGACGCAATATGTTCGGACACAGTATCCGAATTGGCACATTTAAAACGTTTTCTATCTAACTGTACTGAACAGTTTCCATAAATTTGGTGGTGTCCGATTGTTTTGTGTACAAATTGTCAATTTTCAAAAAATAAACTGTTTGACTAAGATGTCCATTTAACACATCTCCAATTGTTTTTAGGTGGTGCTAGTAGCCGCGGATTCGTACGACGGCCTGTACCGGGCTTCAGACAGACTCGACGAAGAATACGAGCCCCGTGCCCTGCAGCGCCAGCCCGCCAGGCAGAGGCCGCAGCAGCAAGTCCAGGAAGGACCCAAGCAGCCGCCCGTGCAGACTATCAGGAACTACAACAAGGTATGGAGGATCTACAATAATCTATAAAACCAGCCAACGTCTAATATCGATAACATTCATTTCGAAACCCGAAACACGTGTCTAATATTTTTGTGAAATAAATTTTGTACATATTCTATGTACAAAATTTCATAACTGTGTCATAAAAAATCACAAAGTTATAAGCCTATTATGTTACCTGGTTGTCCGCACAAATACATGGTCAGGCCACCTGGGGACTAAGGAATGGTTTTGCTTCTGCACCCAGTTGTACCGTTGTACGTTGGCCTTTTTTAAATACTTTTTGGGGAAAAAATAACATGGTGTAAAATTACTGGAATCAGAATACAGTTACTGATTCTGAACAAACAATATTCAGATTTCGCATATACTAATACGAGTAATAATGTTGTATGGTTCTAATGACTAAAAGCTTTTTCCTTCGTTTCGCCTTTCTAGTTAATAAAAGTTGGGAATTTTCCTTTTTTCTATATCAGTGTTTTTCATTTTCCAGGTCAACGATGACGGTAGTTTCACATTCGGCTACGAGGCAGCCGATGGATCTTTCAAGGAAGAGACGCGAGGCACGGACTGCGTCGTTCGTGGCAAGTACGGCTACGTCGACCCTGACGGCAACAAGCGGGAGTTCACCTACGTCTCCGGCAACCCCTGCGACCCCAACCATCCCAACGAGGAAGAGGATGATGAACCCGCCGCCCCCAACTCCGCCGAAAGGGACGACCCAGAACCCAACTACCCACGACGACCAGTAGCCGCCCCTCGCCCCACGACCCCACGACCCCCTACGACGTTCTTCCAGAACGATTTCCGTGATGCTGATGAAGATGAAGTAGAAGAAGAGCCTCTGCAACATATTAGACAGAGAGTAGTCCAACGCCCGCAGCCAACTAGACGCCCTGCGTACCAAGCTCAGCCCATCGCCATTACTCCTCGCCCTCTACAGGCTCTACAAGTAACATCGCCCAGGACTGCGCCCCCAGCGACTACATTCAGGCCACAGCTCGTGCAAGTGACTCCTAAGCCCCAGATTCAGTACAGTCCTCAGCCAAACTACTCACCGTCTCCTGCTCCAGCTGTGATCACCACTGTCAGTCCGTCCAGACCTGGCCAGATCGACTTTGCTGCTGAGTTCGCTAAGTTCCACCGTGAAAACCAACAACAACTGCAGTCGACAACGTCCGCTGGCGCTAACCCCACAAAAGCCACATCATTGGCTTCACCCGCTCCCAGCAGCAACCCTCTGTACTCCACCGAGCTGGTCTACGACCCGTCGAGTGGCTCCTACAACACACAACTATACCAGAGCTTGCCTCAGACTAAAGGAGAACTGAACTTGAACCAGAGACTGCAGCCTTACGTAGCCACTGCGCAGCAGCAGCCCAGGCCATTCGTGCCCTCTCCTCAGCTGCCATCAGTGCCTTCATCTCCAGCGTCGAATGGGCCATTGTACAGACATCAGCTGCAGAATACTCAGCAAGTGTACCAGAGGCAACAGGCTGAGAACCAGTTCCAGAACTCACAGCAACTGTTTGCTCAACAGCAACAGCTGCAGCAGAGTCAGTTGCAGAGGGACCGTGCGGCCGCGAGAGCGCAGGCCCAGCGGCTACAGTCATCATCGCAGGTGCAGGATGGCTCCCCACAGTTCTACTACGTCGCGCCCCGCGGAGAGTCCGCCTCCTCCGGACAGATCGACGCATTCCTCAGAGGGCACGGCATCCAGTTTTAGTTCGTAGAGCTAAACTAAGCTGAGCTAGTTAATCGCTATCGACCAGTCAGCAAGTCTCTTCGGTAAGGCCATAAGCAATGTACAAGTCTCCGATTGGTCGAATAGTATCGAGTGCGAAAGTGTGTATGTTTTTATATCTAGTGTCTATGGACGGACAGTGGTCGTCTCGTGTACATAATACGCTGTGTCTAATCAGTACCTTAATGTAAATCTAGGAAATAGTGATTTAAGTTTATAATAAATATTGTAACGTATGGAATGACTTTCGTGCGTGACAGTCCCGACGCGCGTTGTAAAATTTACAAATGATCATTTGTAACATTTTTGTTTTAATAATAAATTATATTTTTTATAACGTTGTTTATTTGTAATCTGTCTTCGCCGTTACTATTGTTATTGTGACTACATAACAATGAGTTGTTCGCTGAAGCGAGGAGTGAAGGTGAAGGTTTTGTTAAGTAAAAAACTTCGTGAAGCGCACTGAAACGTTCCGGCTATTAATTTATTAGTAACGGATTCTATCAATAAGTGTTGAATAGTGAATATTCTATTCCATTTGGGTTTAGTTGGACATCTATTCTTATTTAGCAGGTGGTTATGTAGGTGGAAAATCATCAATCAATCAAAAAAGTTCTCCCATTCTGAGTAGAGCAGTGAGGTATCAGTTTAATTCGCACTCCTTCAGTTACCCTTCAGTACCATACCATAGCAGGTCCAGTACCATAGCATCTCTCAGACCACTCCTCTAAGAGGAGACATATCACCATGAAGGTGTGGCCCCCAGAAGGTTGGGTAGCAACACTAGCTACTTCCATGCCATCATGAAATCCTACTAAAGCAGTAAAAGGCTTATTCACACAAATTTTTTAAAGAACTATCAATTCGTAAATTCTGAAAGGTGAATTTATTCGAAACGAGTTCAATAATAGAGCTGTCCAGGTTTCCAAATACTCCATCGACTCGATGAAAACTTACGTAAACTCGATGAAAAATTATCAATAGACTACCTCCTGTGGATAAAGTTGAGTCATTAGCCATGTTTCTACAGTAACGTTAACGTTTAAGTAATAACTTAAAGGCAGAACCGAAATATACTATTTGCGAAATAAATATGTAGTTTTAAACCTGTAGAGAAGCTAGCAATATTTTCGGAGGACTAGAACAATTATCTAGCTGCGGTCTTTTTAACTGATTGTAATATGAGTGTCTTCAAGGCTTGAGTGAATAGGCTCTTAATACACTAGTGCGCCTCACCATCAACAATTGCAACACTGCTCACCATCAGGTGCGATCGCAGGCAAGCACTAGTTTATCATTAAAAAAACTATACAGAGACGTTCTTCCAGGTGTCTTGTGTATGTTTTACATGTTTTTGAACACATCCATAAAATAGGAGTTATTCCTAGTGTACATATGTAGTACCTTTTTAATAAAAAAGAAAAACAAAGGGAAAACTTTACATCGGCAAAAATTCATGGTAAGCATGTAGCGAGTACAAATAACCATTTCTATGACAAGTATAACTTATTGACACCTACTTGTCAGCACCTTACATAACCTGGTCACCACCGTACCTGCCTACTCCGCCTGAGGACTAGTCAATAATTAACCAGCTCATAATATACTAGTTGCTCGCGCGTCGAGCCTTCCGCATTTTTATTGGAGAAACCCGATAACAGTCAAATGAGCCACTTTCATATTTCTTAGAATTACTTTTCTACTTAAATATTGTCACGTAGGAGTTAGGTTTATGGCGTGTAAAGCAATACGTTATAGTTATATGACTTGGTAAAAATAGCAACTGATTGGCGACTTTAGGAGAAAACAGATCTTCACTAAGAGCTCTAGTTTTTTAAATAAAATGTGCCAAGCTGGAGAGATTCTCTCCAGATCGGTCACCTATAAATCCTTCAGGAGAAAACAGATCGTCCTTTGATACTCTAGTTTTTTTTATATTCAAATTGGACTAAGCCCAGGTGTTTACCAGATCGGTCACTTATAAAAAGTAATTAAATAACTTTTGAACCACAGGTTCAAAAGTTATTTAATTAGTTTTTTTTGATATTTGGCAACTGATTCCGATTAATTAGCGTCAACATTTGGCATGAAACAGATCTTCGCAAGGTTATTAGTAATTAAGATTCAAATTGGGCCAAGCTGGACAGATAGTCCCCAGATCGTCCACCTATAAACCCTTATAACTTTTAAACAAGTGACCGACAAATTCTAATATATGGCGACCAAATTCGATTAATTAGCAACAAATTTTTGATGTTATCAAAATTAAAATCCCTGATATAGTCCGGTCAATTTAGACATCCAAGGTTGGGGTTGGGATTCGCACCTAGCTGAAAATTGGTAGGATTGTTCAAAACACCATCATAAATGAAATCTAAAACGTCCTCATCGATCCGACACCTGCACCTGGGAAAAAAAAATATGTAAAAATAATAGTATAGTGACACTGGCGTGGCAACTATTATTTGTGTCACACAATACCGACGTCAGTCACATCCTTACTACTAGTTTTGTTTATAGGTTCACGCTTGACCGCAATCTCACCTAATGGTAAGCGATAATATGGTCGCCAATGGAACACGCTTGTGTTTACCGGAAATATATCACCTTACATCTGGTGGTCCGATGATGGAACGGGCTTAGCAGTTTCTGTTTTTTGACACGGATTGGAAATTTTCTGCTCGAGTCTGTTTCTTGATAGCGACAACCTAGGTGTATTTAAGTCAAAGGTGTTCCATCATTGCTTACCATTAGGTGAAATAGTGGCCAAGTACGAGAAAAAAATGTTGACGCCTTTAGACAAATGACTTTTCTCTCAGCATTCCCACAAAACGCTACACACAAAGTTACCACCCCCTCAAATAGGCAGTCGCTGCATGTAGAATACGGGTAGTCAGCTACGTTCGGTTAGACTGAAAGCCGAAGCCTACCTACAACATAGTTGCTAAAGGCGGAACGGATTGATTCTAACCGATGCGGTACCGCATGTATAAAAGCTCCTCTAGAACTACGAAGGTTAACAGCAGAGGAGTAATAATTATCTGCGGATTCGAAAGAATCGCTTGGCAGACACCTCCAGACCGCAGCCCTAAAGCACAAAGATCACCTGAAGGAATACAGGTGTGTTTCAGTCATTCTGACACTCCTTTCTTAGTCTGACACTACCTCCACCCAGAGCGGGAGAAGTTACTTATTTAACCAATTTACCGCTTCAAAAAAAGCAGTTAGAATTATCACAATTTCCTTATGCTAGTTTGTTTTACTGTTGATAGACTTGACCTTAACCACTATCTCACCTGATGGAAAGCGTCGATGTGGTCGACGATTGATCACGGTTGCCCAGAAATAACTTTAGTTTTAACTTACAAAACGACCTCAATAAATCTATTTGTACAGAATCTCTTTAACCTCAGTTCTGTGCTAAAGTTTTATTCTTGTTGAAGTCCTGAGTCCAGAGAAAAGAAGGAATTTTCATTTAGAAGAAATAATGAACATATTTATTTCTTCTAAATCATAAAGTAGAACATGACAAATTAAGCACACTAATTTGACCACTTGCTTCTCGCACAGACATCGCAGACAAAGGTATGGTAATAAGGAATAGATAGGGTCCTATATAATAACTTGTCTACTATGATAGCAATAACAATTTCTTCGACGATATCCGGTCAATGTTCTGCTAAAAGTTTTAAAACTTCCGATACAAGTAATCCTGAAACATGAGTCAAAATTGAGTCCTATAGAAATAAACCACGCACACACATTTTACCACGTTCTGCATGGATCTTTTTTTGTTGAGGTAGGAAGTCATCAAATAACTCCTCCCTCTCTAGATGAACTGAGAGAGAGCATCAGACTATTACTGACTAAAACCCACCCGTGTTCTTTCAGACGCCCATTGCATTCCAGGACCACGGTAATTCTTTCAAACAACCCTTCAGCCCACGTTCTACACCCTTGGCATTTAGGTCGATATTTTTAAGCGCCCTCTAACGTTACATACCTGAAACTCGGCGGAACTCGGCAGTAAACTCAATAGATGCACACAATGTTACTAAGCTAGCTGTCAAAGAAACTTTCAAACTAGGCGAGTTCTTACGTTTTAAACCAGATGGAGCTGTTGTAGTGGCGGAGCGGCAGCGGCAGCGGCAGCTGCTGCTAGCTGCTGTAACCTTCTTCTATAGTTTTTAGTTCATTGTTCTATACATTTACTGTATGGATCAGAGTGTTGGGCTGTGAAAAAGACGGATGAAAAAAGATTACATGTAGCTGAAATGAGAATGGTAATATGGATGTGTGGTGTGACGAGAATGGATAAAGTGAGAAATGAGTAGAGTTAGGGGAAGTCTGAAAATGGCACCAGTGACTGAAAAGTTGAAAGGAAACCGTTCTTAAAGAGGAGGGAGTTATGAGTTTACATGTGAATGGATGGAGAGGGAGAGGGAGGCCAAATAAAAGATGGATGGATAGTGAGTGATAGCGTGACGAGTGACAGGACAGAATGGAAGAAAAAAACGTGTCGCGCCGACCCCAAATAAAAATGGGACAAGGGCAGGAAGAAGTAGAAGTGTTCAATACATTTATAATTTACATTAAATACAACAAAAACTGTCTGAAACCTTTTAAAAGTTTATGTGACAATGCAGCAAGCTTGTTACATCAAAATCAAGTTAAATTAGCTTAACAATAAATCTTGAGATGTGATCAATTAGCACTGGTAATGTAACAATACCTGAGTAAATACATCTGAGCGGTTCCTGAATTGAGAATTGAATAAAAAACGTGTTAACTACCTAAGTATTTTTTGATAAGTTTTCAGGCTAAAATAAAGAATGTCAGACGGTCGCCTCCTTCTGCGAAGCAGTAATTCTAACGAAGGAGACGGCCGCACGCGTTATTGAACGGACTTCCTCACGCCCAGCCCCCGGGATCTCATCCCCGATTTCTAGCCACTGTAAGCATAGTTATAATAGTTTATTGGTAAGTGATTCTTACAAGGCAAATACAGAGTGTTACGTTATATTTAGTCAACAAATACAGGTTTAGGCTTGCGGACGGTGAATAATGGGCAGCTCGCCGTCCAGTCGTCCGGTAATCGTCCGGACCGAGCCAGAGTCGTCAACGCCACGTAGCGTCCAACACACGCCTCAAGGAGATGTCAGCATAACCGTAGGGGGCCAGCAGGGTCGAAGCTTACTGGAGCCATGGGTTTGCTTCTGAAAGGAAAACCCAGGGTGCTGGAACGCATGGCAAAGAAGGAACATAGGAGTGGATTTCATTCAGTAAAAGTCTGACACACCCTCCTGTTCAGCCCTAGAGCGGAAAAAATCATTGGACGTTTTCCCAATAAAAAGGCTAAAGTAAATTTTAAGTACCTATACTCAACTCCAAATGAATCAGAAATCGGAATAGTCTTTTCTTTCGTAAGTATAACATTGAATGCAAGCAATCTTAAACGCCTATTTTGAAGTGAAAGAGCTCGTGGCTAGAATAACAATAGCCGCTAGGGTCGGTTTTCAAGATTAGGCAACGCATGCCGAGGTCGGATTGTAGATGGGTGACCATATTAATATACCGAGATTCCTCCGTGCCTCGGAAAGCACGCTAAGTCGTTGGTTTTGGCTGTCGTCTTCGAGGACTCTAATCTCAACACATTTTTTTCTGTATAATTCGAACATTCCATTAATCCTCCGTCCGGTTTTTAATAGTGCCGAATTAGTGAGATCCTTCTGTAATTGATCTTACTAAGGTATTATACCATTACAAACAACCACAAGATCCTCGAAACCGCAAAATTTTCTATGCCCTTTTAGTTCATGAAACCTTATACATTTTGGGTGTTACCCAAATCCTAATTCTTCAATGTCCTTGCGGCTTACACCATATAAGTTGAGACAAAGTTAACAAATTCATACAGACCCTCACTGGAGGTATATTTGCAACCATTCCGTGGGAACCGTCATTTGTGAGCACAATCATATGTAAGTCACAATCGTCATTGTTACCAGTAATACACAGAGATTTATTATGTGCTTAATAACTTGTTGATGTTTTTATAATAATCTGTATGTTTTAATTTTCATTATGGAGCTTTGAATTTGGTCTAATGACGGAATTTTTTAACTTTCGCGAAATTAGGGGCATTATTGGGTCTCTCCTTCTTATTGATAATCTAATATCTATGGCACATAACAATAAAGTTTATTTTCAGACCATAATAATGAGAGATCCATTACGAATGAATAAGCCAAAAAATACCTACTTGAAATTAAATAAACTAGTAGACTGCAATCCCACCTGATAGAAAGCGATCGTGCAATCGTTGATGGTGAAGAGCCTATGGTCACTCTAGTCTTGAAGACACCTAAATTATAATCAGACGGGAAAACAAAACAGTAATTTCCCGAATCGGGAAAAATCACGAGCTTATAATGTAACAATATTATCAGATATTCGATCTATGAAATATGAGTACGACAATTTGTACAAAATTAACTGTTACGTTTAATTCAATTGAAAATGTGACAATGTAACCAGGTATATAAATAATTGCTCGTGACTGTACATAAGGCACTTATGAGCTGCGGATATCTACCTAGAATCAGATAAATACCTTGTTTTACCAATTGAAAAGTATGTTAAGCTCTTTTGCTGAAACACCTAGCGTCCCTGCCCGAATTTGCACAGATGTAACATAAACAAAATGTTCTTATTTATCGCAATCCGTATCAAATCCCGTTTAATTCATTAAACCCGAGCGAACGCCGGCGTTCGCGGCAATGGCGCCCTCGCCGCCACCGCCGGGATTCCAATCCCGATTTCCAGCCACCGTAGACTCGGGCTCGTCTCAGTAAAAGTCTGACACCATCTCCCACTCCACCCAAGAGCGGGTTTTGTCATAAGATGATTTTTCCCATCGACAAAAAAAAACGCCGGCGTTCGCGCACCCATTGTCTTTCTATTGTGTCTCTAATTATCACTATTGAAGAAAAAAGAAAGGAAGTGGATAAGCAGATGTACATGCGCGGAAAGTTTTATGTTATGAATTCATTTAAAATCTTGAAACTACCTATATTTACAGGTAATCCTACTAAATTATCATCATACTGAAATAATAATAAAGTTCCATATTTTGTTAGAAACAATATCTTCAAAACTAATATTATAGGTGTTAACAACACAATTATAATAATAATAAAGTTCAATAATAATAAAGTTTATTTGTACATAAAAAACAGCACATAGACATAGCTTAAAGAAATAGGTAGGTTGTACAGATTAGTCAAAATTGTTATCGAATTCCCGAGCTCCTAAACTAGGTACGCAGACCTGTATCTTAGGAGTCGGAGTTTTTGCGGCTTCTTTTTATACAATAGAACCGTGACATAAAAATGTCACAGTTGTAAAAACACACACACACACACACACAGTTACACACAGTCACAGTTATAAAAAGTTAACACAGCAAATGTAAAGAATAAATATGTGTAGGAAATGGATGTGTATGTGTGAAAGGGCGTGTTAGTGTGGAGAGTGTAGGTGTGTGAGCATTATATCATATGTGTTTCTTTCTAAATTGACGAGTCTATTTTTAATATTTTATTTTTAATTACACACACAACTACACTGTGACATGAAGCCGATCTTTTTTAAAATAGAGGAATGTACAGAACATAATTTTAATTAATTGAATAAAAAATAGCACAATTTTTTTTTTCTTTTTTTACACATTTATTGATATGGGTTAGGAGAAGCCTATATTTTCCGCTAAAAGGCGATAATAATGATACCGAACGAATTTTTTTTCTTCGTACGGCTATCTTATTTTTTTTTCTAAATATAAATCACCATCGAACTGTCATCTAGTTCTTAGTTGAAAGATGAAGTGATGTAAGTATCTGCTTACAAACACATATAAACGTACTATAATCTTAATGAGACCTGTGGGTGAATAAAAAGAGTAACTTATCTATGTTAGTTTTACTTACCTGGACATCGAACTCATGATTCAAGGCACTATTCGCCACCACTACACTAATTAAGTGATATATACTCGTAATAACTAACAAAGACAAATGAACAAACGTACAAACTGTCCGTGAGAACACTGATACGGATCATCTGTCAGTCTGAACAGCAAGGTGAATGAATTGAATCAACTCACTGCGGAGTTTCAGAGGCCAATGGCCACTGCGGTGGTACTCCATCATGTTGATGAAGATAAAGGACTGGCCGAAAAGACCTTAATAATACATTGGAATTATAGAAAAAGAAAAAGTGGATAGATGGAGATAACGATATTGTTTAACACAACCTTGTATGTAGATTAATTTTTGCAAGAACAACGTTCTATTACTGAACTTAGAAGCTTTTCAATGTTGATGATACACACTCCTCAGATATGGTTGTAATTAACATTGGCGTGACCTAAAAACCGCAAGTGGTTATTACGAATTTGACTTTGACTACCGTGGGAGCAGACAGACAAACAGACTGCACCAACCGCCCATTCCATACACACAAACAATCGAACAATTAAAATAACAGCAGCGCCGAAATCTATAACGCCCTAAAAAGCGAATCTGTCCACATACAAGTAATTTAACAAAACTATTTGGACAATTAAACAATTGGGAGCTTACGGCACAAGTGTAGCTAAAGAGAAAAAGATTTTCCGTTTCAGATAATGAAATGACAACAATAGTGGCGCTTGCGCAATATTCGCACGGTAGCTTTGAGAGTGGGGCGATATTTTTATATAGGGGAGCCGCGGGCGCGCCGCCGCCGTACCGTCGACATGCCGACAACCAGCCTGACGAGATGATCGTCCTCATCATCATCGCGTGCATCACAACCGTAGCTGCGACCAACTCCACCGAATATGCCACCACAGAGTCAACAACCAACTCTACCAAAGAGATCCTCAAAGCCAGTGAAACAGCTGATCCGAAAAAGGTCCAAATCGTAAAGCAGATCCGACGCTTGAATGACGATGGTTCGTACACCATTGGTTATGAAGCCGACGATGGCACGTTCAAGATCGAGAATAAAGATGTCCTTGGAAATGTTAAGGGCACTTTCGGCTACATAGACCAGGATGGCGAGATCAAACGAGTGACGTATACATCTTCGAGTGATAGTACTCCTGTCCCGGTGACCAGTACTAGTACGACGCCAAGTCCTCCGACCATGATAGTGAGGGTAAATAAGACAGTGTCATCGACTACTAGAAGACCTTTGCCAACCGTTGTTTATCCTACGAGAGGGTCATATACCACGCGAGGGACAGTGATTCAAGCTATACCAAGGAGACGAGCTCATTCCAGTTCAACGAGGGCTCCATATGTGGAAACCACAACAGATACTCAAAAGGTTGAAGAAACAACAACAAATATTTTAAGTTTGTACAAACCGAAACTCGACGATATGAAAACACGGACGCAGATCTTAAAACCGATGTCGGCGACTGTGAAAGATGACTTGATTACGAGACAAACGACTACGAAGATTCCCGCGACAGTGAAGCCAGTGTACGAACGTGTTACGGAGAAAACTCAAGAAAGTGACCCAAACAAAGCTAATACTATTCGTCGTGAGTTAAGTGGAACCAGCCCCAACCCTCGCATGATCAGCTTACAGCAATCTGTAGGGGATGATTCAACTGATGTGTATGGGAGCCACCTGTCCATGGGAACTGTTCGGCCTCTATTTACAACTACAACTCAGCGGCCAAGACTGGTACCTATACACTCGTTGGTGGCTGCCAGACAGAAGATCCACGAACAATATCAAGACGCCAATATCCAAGAACAGGAAACCACAATTGAAGCTAGTACTGGTCGAGTTTTTGACCAGGACCATGTGTTGACCACAAATGCAGTACCTGTAGTTCATATTCAACCTCAAAGACACCATGATGACCAAGAGTATGAGCACCAGCAGCCTATCTACAGACGACCACCAGCAGCAGTGCATTTCCGCACAAGAGAATATTTGAGAGACAACCCGGGTGCACCAGTACCTATCGGAAACACACGGCCATTCATACAATATGAATTCCAGAACAAACAAGTACTGGAGCCCCAGTATGTGAAGGAGACCTCTCAACATCCACAAAGACCTCAACCAACAGCAGAAGTGACGCAGCAGCCTTACGAAGTGAGACCAGTGACCAGAATCATACCAATTCCTGTGGACGACCGAGGCGTGCCTCTCCAAGGTTACCAAGGTCGCTTCGTGAACCCCTACCAGAGACCCGCCCTCTTCCAGCCGCGATACGACCCCGTGGAGGAGATGACCTCCATCGCCGCCCCTGTGAGTACCAGAGATTTGCGCCGCTTGCTTCACATTCTGATATTACGGCAGAATAAGTTGCAAGTGTTGATGGATCACATGATGCCTGGCCCGTCCTTGTACCGTCCTGAGAATGACTATCGATACCAGCAGCGGTACCAGGACGACGACCGCTACGACTACCGATACGATCAGTACAGGCAGGAGTATCAGAACCAGGGTTACGAGAACCAGTATGAGAGTCAGCGGTATGTTCCGCGGAGGAGGTTGTACCCTCGGCCGTACGACACAGCTGGCTCCTCCTCCAACCATATCGAGGAGATGCCGGAGTTCCTCCCACCAGAAATAAGAGAGGCTTTGTTGTTGAAGATGCTGATTCTGGCCATCAGTCCGGACTTCATGCCCACGGTGGCGCCCCCCACGGAGCTGACCACGGCCGCTCCCCCCAGGAAACAAGTGAGGAACATCCAGATCCTGGGCGAGGAGGGCTCCATGGATGACAAGCGCCAAAGGCACTGAGGTAAATATTTATTTTTAAATGTTTTTTGTAGAAATACTCATGTAATGTAAATAGTAATTTTTTATGTAAATTTTGTGGTAATGAAACGATTTAAAAACTTAGTTTTGCTGTTTGATTTCAAATCTTTTGATTAAATCCTCGATATTAATCAAGTTCAGACAAATGAGCCGTGATCAGCTACTCACTGCAAACCACAGATTCAGAGAACTCACATAATATTCGTATAACGAGTACTTACATTATCGTAATCCCAAAACAACGGGATGTGTCTCCCAACCATGAAAGACAGTAGTTAGAAAATTTATTGTCCAACATTTATAGTGTGTGTGTAATATAACAAACCGTATCGTAGACCGCAGTATCGCAACTTCCGCCGCACGCATCTAATAAACGCTCCGTATTAGATACGCTTCCATAAAACTTACATACGTAGGATGTAAAAGAAAGACAAGAACGCATAAAATAATCAACGCAAGCGTACTAACTTTATTGCATATTTACCAACCGTTAAACAAACGCTCTAACATGAAGCAAAAATGAAAGTTGATAAGGTCAATTTTGCGTTGAACAAAATTACCAATTAATTTTTTTTCTTTCTTAATCTTTATTGTACGCAAAACTTTAAAATTCCATTTAAAACCACTGATTTTTGGCTTTCATACCTAATACAAAACGCAAGATTGTCTATCTTTAAACGTCTGCCTGAAGTTATACTATGGTAAAATAGTCTCAATCCAAAAAAAGCAACTAAATGATAGTACTGTTTTTTTATGGTGGGGAAAATCATTCAATGACAACCCCCCCCCCCTCTTGGGCGGAAAGGGAGATGGTGTCAGACTCTTACAGACTAAACACCCACCCTGTTCCTTCTAGCCTTCATACCGGGGCTCGAGCTCCCTTTCTGATAACCCTGGCCCAAGTAGGCTTCGACCCGGCTGGGCCCCTGCTGTAGCTGAAAACTAATTGTCTTTACATAGGATTGTATTCCCTTATAATATTTAAATAAAAATATTATGAAGGTCTGATAGGCAATCGCTTCAAAATTCAGCTTTGCGGGATAGTTCCAAAAAAGAATTTACTGCGACCCTGGAAGGGTAACTAAAGGGTGGGTTGTAGTAAAAAAAAATTCGAGACTCTCTCTCGCTCCAGCCAGAACAGAGAGTTTAATAACTTATCCCGCAGATGATTTCTCACAAGGAAAAAAATATAAAATTCAGTTGCATAACGTTATACTGGGCACTGTTTCCAACATGAAAGCAAGCTAGGCAGGTCATGATATAACTAATTCATCCAGCCAATCTAGTATATCTTCACGATCGTGGCTCTCTTATTGAAACAACCATGGTTCATTCAACCGTCACCAGTCTAAATTATTCTAGAACTCGTGTTAACACATCTACATACAATCTCAGCCACATTGCGACAATTTCCAAGCACCTGCCTACCCCTGTTGGCCAAGAGTCGCAGGCATGAAGGTTGGCTATTGTTTACACAGCCGCTGGCAATATTTTGGGAAAAAACCTTGAAATACTACTGTGTTTCTCTCTAAGATTAATGAGAAGTAATAATTAAGCATTTGTTTACCTTTTCCCATGGATTTTGGCATGGGTAATACTTAACATGGTGGCAGGCTACCTTGAAATATATTGGTCTGATCTCATCTCATCTCTTACCTTGCACAACTGCACTAATAGAAGGACCGCGCACATCAACCCCACATAGTGGGTGGTCACAAGGTATCAATCGAAATTTACCACCTGTTAGAGTCATCCAATAAGCATCCCCAGGGGTCCACATAATGTGGATGCACTGTGTTGATTCACTTATAGACTCGCATGACTCAGTCTGCAAATGTTTATTTCAAAACGTCTTTTCCAATGGCTTATAAATGTCAGCAGCAGGAGGGGCCCAGCTGGGTCGAAGCCTACTGGGGACAGGGTTGTCCGAAAGGGAGCTCGTGCCCCGGTATGAAGGCTAGAAGGAACGGCGCGGGGTTTTTAGTCAGTAAGAGTCTGACACTGTCTCCCGCTCCACCCAAGAGCGGGTTTCGTCAAAGATGATTTTCCCCGTCGAGAAAAAAAAATGGCTTATAAATACGCGAGTTATAGCTTTTCCGTATTCCAGTGGTTTTGTCATTTTACAGTCTGTATGATGGGATAGATCTAGCCCATTATGTCCCATTACAGGGTGAAGGCTTACCTCGCCCTCTCCCTCTATACACATATTTCTGTCTTCTTTCTTTCCAATAAGAGTCATGTTCATCTGATGGGTTAGAATTGGTTGTAAATCCTATAGCCAATCCTATATAAGCTTCTGTATTCGGTTTAAAAGTTGGTTGTGGTTTTTAAATATGTATAATATTTTTTTTTTTTTGTGGTTTAAGCGGAAAGACTTTTTTTCTAAATGCCTCTCAGAAAGGAATCAAGTTGCTATCTTCAAAAACATATCAATAGCTCTTATAAAACGACATACAATCAACCAGATTCACTTTCGTGACAATGACGTGATGGTTGACCTGAAAACTGTTCCTAAACTATAACATGAGAGCAGTAGACCATTTAACAATCAACACACACGATGCATGTTGTGTTTAAAGATAATTATCAGTACACAAACAAACTGCACAGCATGAGAACTCATTAAGTAACGCATTTCCGCGAGATGACTTAACTTGAGACGATATTATCTAAGTTTGAAGAGCGCGTGAAGTTGAACACTTACACTATCTGCAGCGTAAGTAAATAATAATCAGGAAGAACATTTTTTTTTAATAGCCTATACTGCCCCGCTCCTATATTTGCATTTGCCTATGCAGGCAAAGGCCTTCCCCAACTTCCTCCAGATATACTTTTCTTGAGCCACCTCAAACCACGGTAGGTATCCAGGTCGTCTCGCCACCTCTTCCTAGGTCGACCTCGGCGGCGTCGTCCATCTTCAGGTACCCACATGTGCAGATTATGCTTATTTATTTATTAAATACTTTATGCACACAAGAGCACAGAGGCAAACTTAATGCCTAAAGAATTTTTTCCAGTCAACCTTTGGGTGATGCAGAAAAAAAGTATTGGTAGGCGCAATAAAAGAGTGAGAAAATGGCGAATACAAGAACAGATACGAGTATACTATCTATATATATCATAGAATATATATGCTTATAAACCATAGAATAAATATAATATACTATACACTTAAACATAATAATCCACGTGACTATTGACCCTAGTTTTTACGACCAAAAAAGTAAATGGAATCCGCTTTCAACAGCACCGAAATTTACACCTTTCCTATGTAAAACAATATTGTATTTGTAGTTTATTTTTAAAGACGAAAGGCAAATAAACTGTCTTACTTTTTTCAAAGTAAGGAAAACATCTAATGTCTGTCATGTAGGCCTAAGTGAAATAAAATATTTTGACTTTGACTTTAATCATGGCTAAGTAAGAAAAGTAAAATTGTCAAAACAACCATGCTTGTCAGATGTCTTAATGATGTTGCTGAAAACATTAAAGTCTATTCCCTAGTTAATAGGAGAGGACAGCCATAGGACAGATACGCCTAAAAAGTAATGGCTCTTTATAAAAAAAAAGTATAAAGAAAATAATATATCATAAAATCGTTTCCCATTTTACCGTCTACACCACTTAAAACACCTAATAAAACAAAACGCTAAACAATTAAAAGCTACTTAAAACCAGACACAACATTCTAAACTAATGCATAACGACTCTTATAAATTGCGCAACGTTCTTGAGAAATATGCCACACATACGTACATACACACGGCTCTCATGCGTGCTGAATGGTGGGAATAAGTCCCACGTCCCAGATGCGGGCAAGTAAAAAATGACACAAAGGTGCATTCAATAATGTAATGTGTTTCGTCATTGTGTATGGCTATGTATCGATGGGTAGGTGGGCTGGATGAATCAAGGTCGATGGCTTCTGGGCTGGTAGCAGCTGATTGACCTGCAGCAGTCCAGGGCACTCAAGGGAAGAGTGAACATTCTTAACAGATATGATGAGGCTCCTTCTTGCCTTTGGAAGAGCTATACAGGTCGGTTTTTGAGACTAAATTGTCGGTTGCGAGTTCAAACAAGACCTGACATTACTTTGTGTAGTTTATTTCATCACCACAGATCTCAAAAATGTGAATTAAAATATCGTAAGGAAACTGGTATCATGTCCTGGAACTAAAAATTTAAAAACCAGTCCACCAATCCGCATTGGACTCACAGCCTATTCCCTCTCCTTAACCCTGGGGGAGTTAAGACGAGGGGTTAAGGCTTTCCTTAATGGAGGGTGGTTTGGTGGATTAGCTAAGACTAAGCCCCAGCAGTTGGAACAATATAAGGGTGTATGCTTATTATGCTTAGATACCTTAACCGTTAGGAAAACGTTTCTAAGAGACCACTAATTATGTAGATTTAAAAAAAAAATACAGTTAGACAAAAAAAGGCAAAAAAATCTGTTCTTGTTCTATGATCAAAAGACTAGATAATCCACTTTGTCCAGTCCCAGTGGCATTCTTAGGCATCCATGGCTGCCTGATTTGGATCCTGATATGAGAAGAAAGATGCCTGAAAACCAGATAGATGTGCCTGATCGGACCGTAAGGCTTATCATGTTGGCATCAATTTCAACATCAATTGATTTTAATTGGATAATAAGGACTAGCTAAGTTTAGGCTAGGATTAATCCTGTAGGTATGTGGACGCGTTCTCAAACATGTATACGGAACCAATGTTCTGTAGGCGCTTTCCACGTCTGTATGTTTATTCGCTAAATCCTCCTGAACTATTAAACGGATTTTGACGATTTTACTAAAAGAAAGAACGACAAGAGAAAAAGGTTTGTGTCTTTTCACTTTTCCCCCACAGAAATCTTCGGCGGATAACTAATTGAAGATAAATTAGTAGACTTTCCTACAACTATGTAAGTACAAAACATGTTCTTTTTAATTTACGTAAGTATAATCAGCTTTTAAGATCTTCGTTTCAAGACAGAAAGAGATAGATAGGGCAGGATCTTACGTCTGTGAGAGATAGTCCTATGCAATAAGACACAAGAGATGATTGTACACTTTTATATATATGTTTGTCCTGTGTGTTTACGAATTAGAGAATAATAATACAGATTTAATCATTGATTTATAGTGGGATTTCTATTTTTATATTTTTGTACTTAATGGCAATGGTCACTCTGTATAAATAAATTTATTGTCTATTATTATTATTTGGTTTCGATTTAGGAACTGTGTAAATATCTAAGATACTAGCATTTGCCCGCAGCTTCGCCCGCGTACATAAAATATAGCTTATGACACTCAGGAATACAGCAGCTTTCTATCGATGAAAAAATTTTAGCAATTGGACCAATACTTCCAGAGATTATCCCCTTCATACAAACTTACAAATTTTACCTCTTCAAAATATTAGTTTAGATAAAGCCAAATTCAACTGAACTAAATACAAGTATCGTCGCCTTAAAATGAAAAACTCGGACACGTAATTTTTGTAGTTTTTTAATTAATTATTTTTTAAAGGAAAATCTCAAAAAAAATGCTTCAACCAAAACAGTTTAGTAACATCATCAATATCGGATCATGAGAACCTCGTAAATAACCGCAAGCGACGTTACAACAAGCTCATAAGTGACATTTTATGTTTTTTGCGATAGTGACTTGAAATATATACTGATATACTATGATAATAAATTCTGCATCAGAAAACGTATCAAAATTCGACCTACACTGAACAGATTTATACTCGCCAATAAACTGTGGTAATGATATTTTACTGACTGTTGTTTTTCTTCCTCCTGTTTCTCCTACGTATTGTTTTCAATACACTTACTCGAAAACCTACTCTTATCTCACTTCTTTTAGGCACGCATTAGACTGTTGTCTATTGTGTGAGTAGTGCAGAAAAATGCGCTTGCTTACCCCCGCCACAATGTTATTTTATCGTATCAGGCTGGGCGCGCAGCTACCCCCAGGAGTCGACGGTCAACCCTGTATATTCATTTCCTTGTAAGTGTGTTGAAAAATGTCGTTTGATTCACGTGCAAACTTGTCACTGCAGCCCTCGCTCCATAACACACTCGTCTACGGCTAGTGCGAATTCCGCCTCGGTTACTATGAAAAATTTTCTGCACTGCATTTAACAGATAGCATCCTTGAATTCTTCTTTAATACGGACTTAAGATGCTCCTGATACAGCGTCATACAACAAAATTGTGCGTACAGCTGTTTAGAATTCTAAATTGAGAGCTACAACAGAGGTCTCGAAGTCAAAAGTGAATAGGTTACTTCTTGGCAAGTGTGCTCCATCGTCAAACACTTCGGCGCTTATCATCAGCTGAAATAGTTGGCAGACGCGAGCCTAACAATCATAAACGAACATGAACGAAGACCAGGTCAGCATGGTGACTAGCACACTCTAAAAAAATTAAATTTATTCTTGTATCAACTGCTTTACTGATTAATTCTCATCACTTCGTTATCTTGTTAATTTCGAAAATACATTATTTCCCATTTTTACTTGTTATTTTCTCTCAGGATAAAAAGTATCCTATGTCCTATTCCAGGACATGGACAGGACATACACACATGCATATAAACAGACCTGTCTGCCATTACAAATTAGTGTGATTTTGAACAGCAACGCTTTGCAGTTAAGGCGAGTTGTAATTCATGAAAGAATAGTCTACAGAAGGAAGGAGGTTCCTTACGCGAATGGTATAAACTGGTTTTTAATAACAAAATCCGAATCCGAGGTAAAAAATCAATCGGATGTTCTGAACCTTCGGAATTGGAATCGAATTCGGAGGTTTCGAGGTAATAGAAACCACCCACCTCTATCAAGATAGAGACGTAAACGATTACGTTTATCTGGGTTAGACGGTTCTATTTGGTAAGTCTAATTTCGAGAGAGAGGTTAATTTCAGAACAGATGATCGATGCGGCCGAAAAATTCTGGAGTGACAAGCGCGTACCAGAAGACACAGTGTTGGTAGGTGTCACAAGGTGGACTGACGACCTGATGTAGGTCACGAATCTGATAAATGCGAGACACACAGGAACGGTCGTTGTGATGACACTTAGGGGAGGCCAATTTCCAAAAATGAATGTCTTTCGACTGAAATGATGATCATCCTATAGTAAACCGTGACCATAGTTTCAGTGTGTAATCAAATGGGCAGGATTTTCCATTTAGGTTTTAAGGCCATACAACAAACCAACATACAATTTCCACATTTTCTTTTACCAAAATCAATTGATAAAAAGAAAACAAAACAAGTTTGTTTTTAATTAATAATTATAAAAAAAATAGTCTACATATTTACAAAATGACATTGAGATTTATTCTAAACCTAGTAGGAGCCGAACGTGATATCGTGGAGGGGGGCCGCTCCATTCTTGGGCAGGCCGTATTCTTTAAGCAGTTCATCCAGCATGGAGTAGGGTTGGTTCTGGTTCCTCCTAGGAGCAGGTTGGGGGGCGAAGTCTGGTGGGTTGAACTGCTGGAGCGAGGGTGATGCGTCCGTGAAGTCTGGGAACGGGTTAGAAGGCCTGTAGGCCTGCTGCTGCTGTCTCTGTGGTTGTTGCTGGAAGGTCCTCCGTTGAGGAGCTGGCTCGGGGTTGAAGAGGTTATCATTAGCGGGCACTGGGGCGGCGCCGGCGAAGAACTGTGGCTGGAGAAGGAATATAAGCTTTGTTAAAAATATATTTCATGACTGTGATATTTTAAATAAGAGTTTTAAACATGATAACTATTATGTTCAGAAGGATGCGGTTCTGTTGATTTTTGCAATATGGTTTACTGGTGCAGCTTGGTTTCATAGTACCTAATAAAAGAGGCTACCTGGAAGCTAAGGATGGCAATAGTATTACGTGCTGTTCCATAAGAAAGAAGAGGGATTTAAAAGTACATAATATTTTCCCGAGGAAGACTTCCTCGTTGAAAAAAGCGGTAAACTTTTCTTGCGTGATGTATAACATGTGATACGTCTAATGGCGAAGAAATTTGAATAATTATAAAAAAAAAAATTCTCTGCAGTAAGACCGTCCCGGTCCTAGAACACAAAGGGCAACTGAAGGAACATAAACACTACCTCTCACTTCACCCAGAGCGCGGGACTTATATGATAATGTCCCAGCTAATGATAAATTATATTTATTTTTGGAAATAGGTTTTATAAAACACTTTTTCACGTCAATTTTAAACTAGATGACTACCCTGAAAAGAAACACCGAAACTCAGTGGTCAAAGTTTCTTTTAAAGACCATACAATAAATATGTAATGGACAAATCATATGAGAACCATGCAGATTAGTGTCTCGGATAGTCTTTTGAAGAAATCTAGTCAATGCAAGCATTAATTTGTCAGTATTCATGTAGCTCAAACTTAGGACTACTAAGGAGCTCAACGACTTGACGAACAATACCGAAAAGACATTTGGGTAGGCCGCATCAAATATTCAAAAGTGCCATACATCATGTTAACAAAAATAAGTTTTTTCCTGTACTGTTACTAAAGAACCCCGTTGGGGCTTGTATTATAGCTGATGCATCAGTTGTGTAAGTTTGACCTAGGGTGGTGCGGGCAGGTTTTCACTCCCTTACCTTGGGTGGAGTAGGACTCTGCTGCGGTGGTCTATAAGGTGCTGGCGTTGGCGCTGGCACTCCAAACTGCTGCCTCGATGGTTGTGGTTCCCTGTACTGTTGCTGGGGCGTGGGCTGGGGCCTGTACTGTTGCTGGGGCGCCGGTTGAGGCCTGTACTGTTGCTGGGGCCTTGGGGCGGGGCGGGGTGCGGGTTGGACCGGCGCTTGGGGCTCGTCGTTGTAGTCGTAGTCTATATTTTGAGATGGGGCGGGCTGGTATTGGTTGCGGCGAGCCTGGAGGAGAAATTGTTATGGGGTTAGAAATCATTTGCATCGATCACTACCAGAAGATATCTTCTCGAAGGAAATAGAGCAATCAATTACTTTTCTACAAAATGAACACAACGTTAGACTAAAACCATATTTGTAAACAAAAAAATTATCCAACATTATTTTTAATATATGCGAAACCTGAAAATAGTTTGTTCAGAATCAGCAAATGAATCGATTCCAATAATTTTTACATCATCATCATCAGCCTTTTTAATGTTCCCATTGCTGGGACTCAGGCCTCTTCTCTAGTAGAGCGAATGGGCCGTAATCCACCACGCGGGTCCAGTGTGTGTTGGTGGATGTCACATGTCTTCGAATTACGCCATGTTATATTTTTTCCAAAAATATTTAAAAAAGATCACAATTTGGTCACCATCGATACTAAATACAACACAGGTCACAGCAGGTCATAGCGGGCATTAGGTACTAGCAAAACAACCCCTCACTCGTTCAAACGGCCCGGTGACCAAGTATTTGTGTGAACAACCAAGTAACATGACAAGCTTGTTATTACTTTATTATTTTTCATGATACAGTTATGAAATTTTGTACATAAAAATACTAGACATGTATTTCAGGTTCATATATACTAAAACTTATGTTGTATTTGAATGAAAGTACGATTACATTGTTTAAGGGCATTATTCATGACAATTATTTATACAGGCTCTTGTGAATAGAAAACTAGTGACATAGCCACTAACCTGCTGCGGCTGCTGCCTGTTCTCCTGCCTCTGCCTCTCTTCCTTGGTCTCATCCACCAGTGTAGGGGGCGCCACTGTGATGCCCTCGCCGGACGGCTGGAAACCGAACTTGTTTGCTCCGTACTCGATCACACGAACCTGGAATAGAAATCAATTTATCATTAAGTTTCGTTTCAACCAAGAATTAAGAGTGGAGGAGTAAGAAACTGAAAGTAGGAAACACAGCGCAAATCGGTGTAACGAAGTTTTTTTTGCAAAATGACATCTCCCGTCCTTGTGTGGAGTGGGAGGGCGTGTCAGACACTAACAAGAAACCCACACTTGTGCTTTCTTTGCCACTGTTCCAGCGCCCCGGGGATCTTTTTCGCATCACCCATGGTCCCAGTAGGCTTCGACCCTGCTGGGCCCCTACGGTTGCTGACCACTCTTTCGGCCGCGCGTGGTACACTACGCGCCGTCCACGACTTAGGTTCGGTCCGGACGGTTACTGGGCGGTCGGACGGCAATCTAACCATTGCGTGCGAGACTTCGAGACCTTAAGATACAATTTTACTAAGAACAAGGAAAAACGAAGCCCAGTATTCAATACACGAAAAAATATTGCTAACATCTAATGGCTATGGAAATAGTTAAGGAAGAAGTTAAAATCTAGGTATAACAAATAATCTAGGTATTTTATTATGGAAGTTTATTCTGAAATAAATAGATTATTATTTCCTTTATTCATTGTACAAACATATAAATTATATTTTTAAATATTTAAATCATCATCATCATCATCTTCCTGCCCTTGTCCCGTTTTATTTGGGGTCGGCGCAACACGTTTTGGACGTCCCGTTTTTAAATATTTAAATAAAAAATAAAAAAAACATTTAAAAATATAAAAAATTGTGTCCCACCGGTTTCGGGAACAGGGTCCAAGCTACCGGTGGTCAGGGCTCCAGAAAAAGGAACCTCCTGACTATACGAGCCGTGTCCAGGAGTACCGCTTTCTGAATCAAGCCCTTGATCCAGCCGCCTAACGAGAGCCTCCTAAGGTGTTGGTCGAGGCTCTTGGCTATTAAGCCATTGGCTGAAACGACTATCGGTACAATAATCGCTGAATCCACTTCCCACATGTCGACAACCTCGCGAGCCAAGTCGAGATTATTATTATTATTATAACCAGGACTAAAAGAAACATGGGTAAAACTGAGTAATTTTTCACTAATTTTTTTTAGATTGTTTCATTTTATCTTGCGTTCCAAACGAAGCGACAATCTGTCGTTGATAAATGAGCGGTCATCGCAATGCAAAGAATACACTAATATGTCGTATATATGCACATATATATATAGTATACTATATAGTATTTTGCTATACCCTTACCTTGCCTGTATCGTCTTTGTATCCGTATTTGCCCTTAACCTCTCCAGCAGGGGACTTGGTCTCGATCTTGAAGGACCCATCAGCAGCCTCGTACCCGTATGTGTAGGAGCCATCCTCGTTGTGCCTGTAATGTGTGAAGTATACTATGTTAGAACTTATTTGGTTTCGGCTTCTGAATAATTTGAACAGTTTTCGTTTTTTACCAGAAAAATTTGGTTATGCCATTCTATAATATGCATAGAGTTATATATAAGTAGGTAATAACGGAAAGGTTTGCTTATTTTGGAACTTATTTTTGATAAGTATTTACAAACTCGTTAATGAAGAACTTTTTATTTTCGTTCTTGTATAAATACCCTTTAAAAAAAACCGCTCAATATTTTATAATCTATGCGGCGTTTGCTTGGTGTTAAACGGAAATGGCGTAAAATCACGTGCTAACTTCGTCGCTTGAGGAAGTGTTCTTTATTGCAGGGATAATTTCTTTTTTACATAATTATTAAAATTGTAAACCAGTTCAGTGGTAGTATAGGTATACTTCGCAGCTCTTCAGCGAAATAGGTCGTTCTTTTAGTTTCAAAGTCTTTAATTAGAGAAAGACACGTAATTTTTTGTTTGTTAAAAAAATATCTACGTAATATCAACGTAGGGAAAAGAGCAATTCAATACGTAAGGAACAGTAAAAAAATGTGTTAGGAATTTTAATTTTAAGGCACAATGTATTTCTAAAAGATTCCTTTTGAAACAAGAATTGTGTAACATATTATATTATAATGCATATATATATATATATATATATATATATATATATATATATGCATTATAATATAATATGTTACACAATTCTTAAATATATATATATATATATATATTTATAGTTAAGTATTGTTTTAATATGTAGTTAATTTGTTAGCAGTACACCACAGACTACCCCTGTAATATTTTAAGTTCTTGTCCATCCTAAGGTTTTCTGGAAGAAATCGCTTTCAGCGATAAGACCGCCATTGTACCCGTACATTTAATTTTATGTATAAGCTGTGTTACTTTTTGGTGTACAATAAAGTTTATTCTATTCTATTCTATTCTATTCCTTTATCCACATTAGGTTACCATAAAAATTTACTGGATTATTTTACCAACACATAAAGGAACTATGGCCGAGTATAAATTGCAATCAAATAGTATTATGACTGTACTTAGTTATCTATAATAAATTACAAGTTACACTTGAAACCAGTCCCTTACGTTTAGGTATTTTAGTGCCTTGCCCAATCCACTGTGCCTAGAATACCTAGGTTTATTAACAAATAGTCAAGGTTGTAGGCGGTAAACTAGACACGGGGAAATGTGCACTAGTGCACTAACTGTTGTTATTAATTATAACTCTAGACAAAAGTGTGTCAGGCATAGGAGTAAAGGCTTTACGTAAGCAATAAATATAAAGAATTGCTCAAGAAGAAATATCTTCTGGATTATAATGCGATCCAGAAAGTATCTTTTGAAGGTGTCCTATGTATAAACTACTGTTTGTCTAAAAGTATGTTTTGGCGCCGACTTTGTCTCATCTGACATACCGCTATTAAACCCGCGATGGTTGGCGCTGGTATGTAAAAACATTAACATGAATGTACCTATTAATGTTGTTGTTTAATAATCGTAAAAAACTTTCTGAGTCACGGGGGTATAACACCACCAATACCAAAGAGAAATATCTCTTTATCAGGCAGGACCCCATGGTCGGTCAGTAGTTGTGCATGCGACCACAAGACCGACAAGATAGCTTTTAATATTATAACTACAAGAACACACAATCACACAAAGAAAGGAAGAAAGCAAATAAATAATTCTGCTCGTACCCAAACAACATCATCACATCTAAAGTGTATCCCCAACTGGACATATGCATCCTAAATTTCCTTTGTCGCAAAACGTGTCTTTCGCAGAATGACTCTTTTTGAAATTTTCGCATTCTCGCAATGTCCTTTTCTGGCTCAGCTCTCAAAACTGGATACTGGCAAGATTTTAAAAACCAGTTGCCATAATAAAAAGAAAAAAAACAAAAATAAGGCTCTTTCGCAAATGTTTGCGAAAAAGCCTTATTTTTCTCGCAAATGGTTGCCTTAGCAACTTAGAATAAAATTTTCCAGGTTTTAAAAAGAGGTTGGTATTTCCAATTCCTAATTAAATATATACGAATAAATGATTATCTTATCTTTACAATTTTTTCATTAGATCAAATATTATTATTATTACAATCAGTAAAATGTCAGAGAAAGAGACACTTTAGGACCTGGAGACATTTTGCAAAAAAGACATCTTGCGACTGAAACCAAAAAAAAAAATTATTTACCCTTAGCATACGCGAAATAATTCAGTAAAATCTGTTTTCCAAAATTTTACAGAGTAAAAAGGCATTTAAAAGGGTATTAAATAAATTACTTTAGTAATAGAGTGAAATGACAGATAATATGATATAATCCAGAAATACCCCATCGGCACTATAGTGTCGTCGTCTAGCAGGTTCTCTATTTTTGCGAGATGGTCAAAAAACACTGACTTCGTCGGGTATTGAGGTGTTGTGATATTGTTCAGTTCATCTTCCATCCTAGAAATAAAACTCATATACTTTATGATTACTTCCTAAAGTCTCGCTTGAAGAGCTTGATAAGTTTCATGAGACAAACTATTATCTTGTTCTTTTTTAATTATTATTATTATATATTGATGAGACTGCGTTGGAACACTTTTACACATGATGGCTGACGATGATGTGGTTGACACTGATGCACGCTTGTCTAGAACACTCCAGTGACCTTTTCTGATGACAAGCTAATTTATTTATTTTCTTCTCAGTGAGTAATGTTTCTTATAAGTAATTTTTATTTGGTGACCTGGTGAAACAATCCAATTTGCACACGTTTATATTTTGAAAAACGTCCTCAATACTTTCGGCCTGATATGACCTACCAATTGATCTGAGATCGGCAAGAGAGTGGAGGCAGAGGCTTCGGGCGTAACTGAGGCTTGGGCTACTAAATATTTTAGGAGTATGCGAAACAAAGTATCAAGAGTCCCACAAACCTTTGTTGAAAAAGGAGGATAATCCGACCATAAAAGTGTGGTATCTGGTCCGGGCAACTATCAGATTGTTAATTTCGGACTGTTGTAGGTATATGTTCTAATCACGCGGAGAACTCTCGAATACCGTGATGCAGGATTTTGAATTTCAGTTGCTATGAGGCGTCATAGTTGTGGCTACAATATATAGCCTTACATAAATTAATTATTATCTATTGATTGGTCATAATTACCTATTTATTTGCTTGAGGATGGCGACGGGTGGTGGGGCGCTCTCCTTGGGCTCGGACGCGATGTAGCGCGGCGCGCGCTCTTCAGAGTACTGCGCCTGCACACACGCCACTAGAGCCAGCACCGCCTGAGCACGAGAGAGGGGTTCTATTAGTTATGTGAATATGATGGTGATGAAGAGTTTACGTGGTAGGGTTTCTATGCCTGAGATAGGTGAGTTTTTTTTTTTCAAATTGTGATTGTGGTGACTGTATTCACTTCATCAAACAATATAATAATACAATAAAGATATAAGCCGTGTCGTGATGTCGTGAGGTTTTTTCACCTTGCCCAGACACCATTTGGTAAACTACTCTAAAAGTTACAATAAATGTTTTAGTATAAGTCGATAAGTTGTTTATATTATAACCAGTATTAAGCAAAAACTAGTCCAAACATATCAGACCAAGTATGTAGATAATATCGAAATCAAATTAAAACATTTTCACTGCAATTTCTTTTACTGCCAAAATGTAATGTAGTGGCTAACGAAACCGCAGCACTTGAAACATATCAATTAAATAGTCTAGTGTGTTACAGTAACCTTGTTGGGCAACGCGGTCCTTGACACCTGCGCTTGTTGTATTAAAGTGTAATGTGTCATGTTGGAGTAATTGTGGGCGGTGGCGGAATTTACAGGCGGGAGCGGTCTTAGAAAATAACGATTTTGTTAAATATGCTACATCAGATACGGTGCTAGATTAGTTTAGGACAAGTTAATGATACATAATTATGTTGTGTAGTATGTTGTTAGTTAGGTAGGTAGGTCAATAACCTTAAACTCAGATGTGATATTATGGATCAAGAATTTTTGCAATGAGCCATTCTTTCCAAGTTTTAGTTTTTTTTCAGGGGGAAATCATCTAATGTCATCTCCTGCCCTTGGGCGGGGTGGAAGGGAGTGTCAGACTTTATTGACTAAAACCCAACTCCTGTTTTTTGCCTTCGTTTTATGACCCCGAGGTTCTCTTTCTTATCACCCATGGCCCTAGTAGGCTTCAACCCTGCTGGGCCCCTATGGTTGCTGACATCTCCTTGTGGCGCGCGTGGGACACTCAGACAATCACACACAGCCGTCGGGATTGGATTCCCAGTGGCAGTGGGGAAAGTGCCAAGCCATAACAAAGCATTTCCCCGCTAGGGCCACGTCGAATTTTTGAAAGGGAAACCGTGGTCTTAAAACAAAAAGAGTGCCTAACTGAAATACCTATAAAGGGGGTTTTAGTCGGTAAAAGTATAACACGCCTTTTTGATCCACCTTAGAGTGAGAGAAGTCACCGAACGATATCACATCCCAAAAAAAAAAATACAAGGCATATTGACGTAGTTTACTGAAGCTGAAAATTATATCATAACTAACTTCCTTACCCCTTGTTAGTGTTACAGACACGCTACATTTCCATGGCTTGTACCACACCCCAATGACGAAAGTTCACGCATAGATGGCTTAACGTGTCAAATCCAGCAGTCTGTCACAACGCACTGATCTAGACTTAGGTCTGAGTGCACTGCAACATTACCTGTGTGTACACTGTGTGCCTATAGCTTGCTTCACAAGTTGCACAATGCTGTGCTGTTCCAATGATGTATTGTGGTCAATAAGTTCATACAATTCGTTGTTTGCAAGCGGATTTTTCCAGCGATTGGGGAGGTCTTTTGTATTAAAGTGATCCTCCTTTCGGGATGTTCCGTAAGACTTCATCCAAAGACTTTTCCATCTCTAGTGTGGGGCAAGACGGCATGTCTTTAACTGACTAAAACCACGACTGAGTCCTTCAACGACCTCTTGTCTTCTAGGACTATGGAGTTCTTTTCCAAAAATGCTTGCAGCCGGGCGGCTATAGCGGGTATCGGCACTATGAGCACAAGTGGCCACAAAAAAAGGGGGGTGACTAAAGAAGCACAGGAGAGTAAAAGTCTGATTTTCTCATAACTTTTCAAACTCTGGGTGGCGCCGAGAGGAAGTGATTTTTAAGACTTTTGACGATTAAACCGCGCCTATGTTTCCACATTTTCGCTTTGCATTCTAGGGTAACTCTTTCGAACAATCCCACAGCCCTGGTTTGAACTCCAGATGACCAATTTTGGGTTGACTTTCAAAAGGGAACTTCGGGGTCCTGGAACGTAAGGTAAATAAGGCAAAAAGTCAGTAAAAATCTGACATCCCGCTCCGCCCTAAAGCTGTCTCCCGCTTTTGAGACTTCTCAGTCATTGGTTGATATCCCACTGTGTGGTGTCAAATGGGCTCTGACTTTGAAAGAGATTCGGCGTAACGCAATACACAATTTTGACAAACAATTTTAGTTGTCATTTCTTTTACAGTTGACATCACCTAACCGTACGATTTCTACTCTTGACATTGATACTTATTCGCTTTGTTTTAAACTAACTGTTGTTCCATGTACCCAGTAACTGTTAAGCAATCTGTGGTTGTTTAGTACTGTAGTTTTTTTACCATAAAAATAAAACGTCGATAAACGGTCCGTGATAAAACACAAACGTTGCAGTGTTGTTATTGCGCAAAATCAATTTGGTGTTGTTGTGACATATAGTTGTTTATCTTCTATCTATACTTATAATAAATCTGTAGAGAGGTCAATTCTGTACATGAAATATATTTCCAAAATAACTATCAGGGGGTGATTAGTGATCGATACTGATGCTAAAAATGCAAACAGTAAATTTTTTGTCTGTCTGTCTGTCTGTCTTTCTGTCTGTCTGTCTGTCTGTCTGTCTGTATGTTCTTTATAGAAACAAAAACTACGCGATGGATTTTAACGAAACTTGGTACAATCATTCTTCATACTCCTGGGCAGGTTATAGTATACTTTTCATCACGCTACAATCAATAGGAGCAGAGCAGTGAAGGGAAATGTTGGGGAAACAGGAGAAATTACTCCATTTTTTAAGCTTCCGACGCGTTTGCAGCCTTAATGGTTAAATCTACACAGAAATCATGTATCACGGAAATATTTACCCTAAAATTATATAAAAAATATCCCACGACAGCATATGTCTATCTTTTATGGTTGACTCACAATAACACGTGTAACTCCCGATAGCTTAGCAGTTTGGAGCTTTCTGTTTATTTTTATCTACTCTTACGTTTATAACACTCTCACTCATCCCTAATTTAAAAAGTTAACATTATTATCTATTCAATAAAAAAAGAATCATAGAAATCGGTATAGAAACACCAAAGTTATACATGAAATACGCTAATAAGAGAGACGTTTCAGATCTTTGATTTTGACGACCCCGTTGTCGCTGGCATAAGCAACAGGATCCGCGTACGAAGTCGCTGGCAGAAGCTAGTCATTACTATAAACGAAAATGTTGACTTGCTACCTATGTATGTAGCGAAAGCCATTAAATTGAACACATTGTTTTAATTAAGTTTTGTGTAACTAGACAAACGTAGTCAATGTCTTGTTAGTAAGAGACTTTGATAAGTTTTGTACTATTATAGATATATTAAAGGTGATAAGTTTTATTATCTATACTTATAACATGCTTTATCCTGAATCAACGACTGGCCTATCAACGCACAGTCTAAACTGCTGATGGTAAGTCTTCACCATCAGCAGTCTGAAACTTAGAGGGTATGTTCTTTGTATGACTTAGCCATCTGATGAGAAAGGATTATTCGAAATTCTTCCCCCAAGAGGTTGAAAAAGGAGGGGAGGACTAAGTTTGTATGGTATGGGACAACGTGATTCCTTGGCCAATCTACTTCATATTTTTTGTTACGTTTTTTATTGAAATTCCTCAAAAAGTCTATTTACGTATATAAAAGGAGAAACTGATTGATTGACATATTTGTCAACGCAAAAGCGCAACAACTGGGACTAAGAGCGTCTCACGGTCGAAGCCACTGGCATAAACTGGTATATGCTTGTACTATAAAAGGTGATAAGTTTTGTACTACTAAAGGTACTATTACAGGTAACAGTCAAAAGTGCAGTTCATTGGTTCACACCTAGTCTATTTAATACTTTATATTCTATGCTGCAAATTAAATTAGTCATGAACCATTGACCCCCTTTTACAAAGAAATTACTTATAAATAAAAATTTAACAGCATTGTAGTGACGCAGCCTACAATCTTAATTTAATTTAAGCCAAAATGCACGATTTCACGTTTATTTGCACGCTCGATTTGCTTTTTCACGCCATTCAGTTGGCTCGTTCACAAAAAAACCTAAACATTTTAATCTTACTTTGAATGACATGCACGATTTCAATGAAGAATCGTGATATTACAGGCTTCCGGGACGCTCGACGCGACAATGCGACATCGATAAACACACACACATTAATATATGCGTATATATATATACTTATATATTTATTTAATTCCCATATAAGAAAATTGATTTTCATCCGTACCTGCACTCAAAGGTTAAGTTGAAAATCGGCGATAGGCAATTGCTACATAGCTGTCTAGCATTATGCTGTAATAGATCTACTTGGCGCAGCCGTGAAACATATGTTATTGTTAATTTTATTTCTTTTTTTTTTCATGTATAATTTAAGTTTGCAATTACTTATCGTTTCATATTCTGCCAAATAAACATATTTTCTTTTTTTTTTCGATGTGATATCGATGCGACATCAACCAGACAACGGCGTGACAACGAAAACATATTGTCAAGTCGCGACTGACTACGAGAGCCATAAGTCCTGCCCATATCGAATAAACGCACAACTTTCAATAGTGTTTTTATTTCCTACTGTATGTAAAGGTGGACCAGTATTATATTATAAATAATTATAATACAGCACAAAGGGGCTAGGAAAGTGGTGGTTAGAGGCCACGGACCGTTCACTGGACACAGAGCAGCATAATCCAATACAACAAGTCTGCCACGCCCTTGGGTTGACGGAGATCGATACGCAATTTTGATCTTTATTTCATTAGTACACGGTTAATAATCATTCAGATTCAATGTCGGGACTAGTTTGCAGTTGTAGGTAATTTTATATAGTGCAAGTTTAGTGCTGTGCAGTTTTGATTCGTGTTACCGAAGCGTAAAGTTGAATATCGATTGTGATCAATTGAATTGATTGCAAAGAAAGTATGCGGAAATATAACGCATATATCGAGACAAGTAATTACTTTTTGTTTTACTGTCAAGGTCTTACTTGAAGTTGTTTCAGATTTATTTTGTTATGGCTTCAGATTTTATTTTATTATTTTTGTACACACATAAACCTATATATAGGAAGGAGATACAGTATTATAAAAAAAATACATAGGTGCTGCTTATTTCTTAAAAAAAATTCTTATAGCAGACCTGCGAAAGAAGAGACAAAAAGGTTTTACTCTGATAAAACATTTATAATGTCATGAATTGAGATTATAAATCACTTACTGCATAATAGCGACACGAATGTTAAGTTTCATCATGAAAACTGATAGTAGATGTAATCAAAATAAATGCACAAATGTTTATCATTGTTCATGCTTACTGGACTCTCATAATTTATGAGTAATTAGTTATTTACACTCTCTTCACATTTAGATCCCTTAAACGTAACAAAGTCGTTTATTTCAAGATAAAATAATAACGAGTATAAGAGCGACTATAGCGAGCTGTGTCTTCCGAACTATTAGAAGATATGCAGCTCATGCAGTCTTAAATGATTTTAAGCAGCTACTATTAAAGTTTTAGGATTATAATAGAATTAGTGTATAATACCATAAAAAGCAAATGGCAAAATATGGTTCTCCAATAAGTACAGGTCACATCTTAGAAAAGGTATAACTTAGTCGCGTTAAGCTGTCTTTTACAAGCTTTGTTTTTCAACCAGCTAGTAGCCTTATACGTAGCCAAAGGACAATAGTTCTTTCCAATTTATACTAAAATCCATTTTGTGGTTTTGGTCCATTATACAGCTATTAGTTAGCTATTCGTATAACAGTGTAGAAATCACCGTATACAGTCTCAAGAATCGTCTTGAACGTTACTGCAGCTAAGTACATTAGAGCCCTTGACTGTAATAAAGCTTATTTATGGATGTAATATCCGCTAATGTGTAGCTTGGGCTACTGCACATTGGGTTCACTGTGACAGTGCGGGCATAAGTCCCTGGTACTATGGCTCGGTAATGATTTAGAGCATATTGTCACTCAACTAGTAACGTGACCATTGGCACTGTCTTATGGAACGTGACGCGGGATTTTACAATGGCAGCACCGTTGGTTCAATGGTTTAGCGAAGAGCTGCAGCGCTGCGTGTCGCGAGTTCAATTCCCGGACGGATCAAATACTTGTATGACCTACAGATAGTTGTTCTGGGTTCGGGTAGCTTGTTTTTGTGAGCTTATATGCTTAAGATCATAATCTAGATACAGAAATAATTCCTAGTGTGGGTATAAAAAGCTGATTACTTTTGCACTCAATTATACACTTTTTTGCACCTTCGGTAGCGGCCATTCACAATGTATGTAGGTATTTATGTCCAATGAATTTAAGTACAAGTATCAGCAATCGGTGTTTCTTTATGATATGTAGAAAAAATAGTTGCTGGCACAATATTGAAAAAATATGGTATAATAAGAATTTGTTAACAGGCCTCTGTTTATTTCACTTATTCTCGTTTTTAATTTAAACTTTATCATCTTTCATTAATCTTAAAACGAAACCTCAGCAAGTGTTCACCCAATCGTTATCTCTTATCGCAAGTTAACATTTCGCAATTACCTCGCTTAGTTTGAAACAACTTCAAATGTACTGCGATCAGAAACTAGCTCGAAACTCTAGGACAACTGCATTTAACATTACACACTTATTGCACTACGGAGCAAAAATATGAAATATTTCGTCATTGAAAAAATTTCGTAGTAGCAAGACGAAAATCTTGTAAACAATATGGAATATTAACAGTGAAAATGTTATAAAAAGTTGTAGAAAAACAAACGAGATATAAAAATTTTAAATATATATCTGTCTCTCTCGTCGAATCACCGTTTTCTATGGCGGCCGTTTTGGCGTCATAAATTTTGACGTCAAATTTCCATGTCAGACTTCTCTAACAAGAAATTAGCAGCTTTGAAGCTTTATAATTTCGTTTTTGACAAAGATATTTGAGAATTCTTTCATATTTGTTTATAAAATCTAAAAAATATTAAAATTTAATTTAGCAACACAAGTGCATTTTATAACTGGAATTACTTCTAACTCTATAATTTTATCTAAAACAATAATTTCATTTAATAACCAAAAAGCCGATGCATATAGAGTTGTATAAGATAAAAAAACAATCAATGGCTTGATCACTCTAAACAGATAAACTGTTTTCATATCTATGAAAAGTTTTATCAACCGACTATCATGTTGTTCATCATAATTTGCACTAATTAGAAACATTATCAAACACACGCGAACCTTATCAAGCACAGCACTTAATTGTTAACAGCTTTAAAACAAAGGAACCACTTCAAGTCACTTGTCCATTACTAACTTTCACTTAATAACAAGCTTATTCATAAACACTCACTGAAATAAAACCATTAGTAAACAAATATGTAAATGAAATTAAGTAAAATAATGGCGTAATTATGATAGCACTGTAGGTAGCAAATTATGTAAGTAATGGGTGGGTTACTTACAAAAAAATAAATTATAAACTAAGCCATTATCAAACAAAGAGATTACATACAGTTCTAATTCATTATAATAATAACTTGAATAATAATCAACTTACAAAAAGAACAAAACATTATCTCTGACAGTTATTTTTTTTAATTCAATTTTTTTTTTCTATCCAGCCAGTGCTGAACTGTCAAAAATGACATTTGTTACCCAAAAAGGTTTTATTATTTTCGTTTTTTAAAAAAGGTTTAAAGTAACGTACCAATCGCGTGAACGGTGTCATGTCGGCAAGTCGGAGGTGCTGCGCGGGCGCACTTGTCTTTTATATCAACTACGGGGCGAAACCTTTCACTCAATTTTTATATATTTCAACTTTAGGGGTGTTGGGAATCAATATAGATCAAAACTGCACCATCTAAATGGGTACACATAGCTTTTTTACACTATATTTTTAGGAGACCAAAATACACGAACTTTAAATAGCAATAAATTATTTTATTTGCGTGCACAGCTGCATCTGCTTACAGAAATTCGATTTATATTTATAACAAATAAAAATAAACTATTCACAATAAACTATTTTCAGTGTTTTAGCGATAAAAAGTATATAAATGTTTTACCATTGACCTTCGCAGTTCGTACAGGTATGTGAGAAGCTGATTTTGATCCACAACCTTGAATAAAGTATTTAGTTATCACTAGGTTCTTGCTAATATACTTTGACAATATTAAATTACTTAGTTGCTGGCTCGAGCTTATGGATTTAAAGATTAAGAATAATAACAATGTTTATAGTTCATTGTTACAATAAATAAAGAATACCTTAAAACTATTACATAATCATTAATATTGTCTGTAACTAATTAGGAACATATATTTGGATGGTGTTTCCCAAACTAGGTAGAACCTGTATCTTGGGGACCTGAGTTGAGATAACTTTAATTTATAAGTAACTATAATAATGATAATTGTTTGTTTTTTGTTTATTGTTTATTCTATTTTTTTTTTCATGGATAAAAAGCTGCTTTATTCCTGAGTGGCTTTATTTTATGTACGAGGGCGATGCCGCGGGCGAAAGCTAATTTCAAATAAACCATTTACAGGCACTTTCGAATGTCAAGAAGTCAGTCAGTCAGAAAAATGATGCTAATTGCACATTCCAAAGAGGAGATCTCTATAGAGGAGAATATGCAATACCTTAACTCCATGGACACTCTTTTCAATAGTGCTGTGTATTACTAATATCTTGGTTACAATAACAGTAAGCACCCTTTTAAAATAGGCAACTACAGTGTACTGTTGCAATCTAAATACAGGTCTAGTTTTCAGCAAGGTGGATAACCAGGTTAGTGACCTGCATAAGGTTGTGTCTTTGTTTGTTTACGCGAGAAATAGAAGATAGAAAGATTCAGGAAAGGACATCTGCATCTTTGATTTCAGCTCTAGATTTTTATATATAGATTTAATTTCTTAAGGAAGAATATTTTCTTACATCTTTAAAAAAAATGTTTAAGTCCTGCAAATAAAATGCGTTGATTTAGCTACAGTTTTTGAGAGATATTCTTAATTGTTTTTTTGTTAATTTCAGAGTGGTGTATTCAAAAATATGTAAGAGGTGTTTCTCGGACTCGTTGGAGTTTTATTACCTAACTAGCTGTTTCCAGCGGCTTCGCCCGCGTGATAGCAGAAAATTATCCCAAGGGAAAATACTTCCGGGATAAAAAGTATCCTATGTCTTATTCCACGACATGGTCTATCCGTGTACCAAGTTTCATCAAAATCGGTTTTGTCATTGAGGCGTGAAGACGTAACAAACAAACAAACAAACTCACTTTCGCTTTTATAATATTAGTAAGGATCGTGACGTAAGGTGTGAGATAATATTCAATTTGACTATGTATAGTCAAATTACACGACATCGACAGTACGTCATACGACACATGCTGTAGTTACCTGCTAACGTTACGGGTGTGAGGGAAGCAGGTCAACGGTACAAAAACTTCAGAGCTGGCTTGGGACCTGCTGATGTAACGTTGGACAAAAACATGATTAATTCACCAGTTAGTCTAACCTAACCTCACCAGTACGAACACTGAAGTTGAAAAGGTAATAGTTTAGTAAGCTACCCAGGAAACTCAATTCATCATATCAGCCGAAAGACGTCCACTGCTGGACATAGGCCTCCCCCAAGCGTCGCCACAACGACCGGTCCTGTGCGTCACGCATCCATCGGATTCCCGCGACCCTGACCAGGTCGTCGGTCCACCTTGTGACTCTCAAACTCAATTAGTTTCCTTAAAATATAAAAAAAAAACTAGCCAAGTGTGAGTCGTACTCGCACATGAAGGGTTCTATACGACAATAATAATATTGAGAAAAAAACTTCAAAAATATTACATTTGTTCAATATTTATCATATTTTAATTTAATAATTTATTTTTAAGTCGAATATACAACTAAATCTGTGAATATTTCAAGCGTCTACCTTTTGCTAATATCAAAATATCAGTTTAGTTGTATAGGCTTCAATATTTATATTATTTTGTTTTTAGTACTTGTTGTTATGAGATACACAACCTGGTAACAGACAGACGGACAGTAAAGTCGGATACGGAACCCTAAAAATGACGTCTCCCTAGTTTTTAACCGACTTCGAAAAGGAGGAGGTTCTATGTTCGGCTGAATGTATGTTTTTTTTTTATTTTATTTTTTGTATGTATGTTCACCGATATTTCGGTCAATTGTGCACCCCATTTTGAAAATTTATTTTTTGATTGAAAGGTTATGCTTCCAAGTTGGTCCGATAGAAATATTGTTCTGATCATGAACTTCGAAGATATGAACAATCATAGCAGAATTGTCATAACAAGTAAAATTGCTTTATTTATACGTGTAGTCGATGACTGACTGAAAGAAAAAGGGGAGGGGAAAGGGGTAGGGGGTAAATTCATGTAATATAACCGTATTTGGGATTATAAGAATCGTTATGAGATGCACTCTGGCTATAAGGTAATTTATGTTTAGCTGAAGGGTAGGTACTTTTTAGTGGTGCTACCATAACTAAAAAGTGAAAAATAAAAAACTTTTTACAAAAAAAATTAAACCGACTTCAAAAAGTACTAAATAACTTTAATTTCGGAAGTCGGTGTTAAATAACGAAGAGACAAGATTAGGTATCTATTATAGAAACACCGACTTCCGAAATTAAAGTTATTTTGTACTTTTTGAAGTCGGTTTAGTTATTTTTGTAAAAAGTTTTTTAAAAACGGAATCATCAAATCTCCTCCCGCCCAGGGTGGAGGGAGAGGGGAGTTTCAGACTTTTAGTTAAAAGTAAACTAAGAGTCTGATAGTTGTTTAGTACCACGGTAACTCTTATAAAGAATGCTGCAGTCCATAACCACGGTAATGATATTATTACCGTGCCATAACATCACCCCTTTACTCCCGTAGCGTCAGGTCAAGGTGTAAACCCACATTTCCCCCAAGTTCCAACCCCAATTTGGTTGTTTTTCTATAACACTTTTTCCAGCCCGTCAATCGAGCCCCAAACTTCGTGTTCAACAATAGCTTGCGTCCACGAGGCATTAAATCAAAGAAAGCAACTAGTACGCTTCATCGTCGACCACATCGTCACTTTCAATTAAGTGAGTTAGTGGTTAAGCGCGAGCCTATCAACAATAAAAACCTTTTCCTAAGAATGCCAAATAGAATATGACCAAAACGCTGTAATTTAAACAAGTGAAACAGATTGATCTATTTCAAAATTAATCAGTATACGAAGCCTGATCTTGAAACCAAACCAATTCCACCAAAAACTTACAAAAGCAGCCAATCAATTATAATTACACACAATAGGTGAATTCTCGTGTAACCTGACTAGCTCCAGCACGTGAGCTATGTGACCTTCAGACGAGCGGAAGAAAGTCTCGCCACACCTCACACATCAATGTCGAGGCTAGGTTAGACTGGCAGTCTAGCTGCTTGAAATGTACATTTGAGATGTGCAAAGTCAAAAAAATATGTCTAGTTAAATTTAGAAACCAACAAACCCATTTTAATAAATACATAACGTACATAAATAAAATACAAAAACACAAAGTACACTCAGGTGTCGAAGTATTCCTCCACATCGATGATCCTCCATCCGGAACCGTGCCCAGAAGACTGGCAGCATTGCCACGTTGAACGGCAATGCTAATTCTTTGGGCGAACAACGAGTCAGCCCTCTGGTCACGCAAGGTATCAATCAGTCGGCGAAAAATTTCCTTAAAAAGGAGGCGCGCACTCGGACCCTATGACCCAAGCGTTTCAACCGTTGTTTCTTATTTTAGTTAGGTTTTAGTATAAATAGTTTACTTAAGGTGGTGCATCACGACTCACATTTTCACTGTTTTTCATACAACCGCTCATAACTGATTATGACGTTATTACACACTTTTCATTAGATATTTTGGAAACACAGTATCTTGTGGATATTATCTAGGTTTCTAAAGAAACCAATTTCTAAATTTGTTTAAAACAAATCCAGTAAAAACCTCTGAAAATGTCCTATTTTGTATGAACTTTGACACTTCATAATTTGCCTAAAAATTAAAAAAGTCAAAAAAGTAATGCTCTAGAGACCTTGCAAATTTTATTAAGATTCTAAATGACGACAACTTTTTCCAAAAACTTTTAAGGGTTTAAAAAAACGGCTATTTCCTGGAGCAAGTTTTGTGAAATTTTCGAGTAAAACTCGGAATTACCGAATACTAACAGAGTTTCCAGGCGTTATCTCTGTTTTTTTGTTGATTGCATTAAATGAAGTAACAAGCTTTTAAACCATTTTCGATGTTTACGATAAGTGAGTGGAGAAGGACCCTCTTAATATTTAAGTTTTTATGTACATATTATGTAGTTAAATAACATATTTTATTTATTTTCCAGTAGGCTTCGGCCCTGCTGGGCCTCTACGGATCAGCTGACAAGTCTTTGAAGCGAGCGTGGCGACGCGCTGTCAACGACTCGGGCTCGGTCCGGACGGTTACCGAACAGCCGGGTGACAATGACAAGCTAGCCATTGTTTGTCTTCCACAAGCCTACGGTGTTTGGTAGTCTGGATCAGGGTAGCTGGGGGCTTGAGGATGATCATTCCCTCGCGTGCACGGTCTTTTAATCTATCATTATTACTTTCCATCACCATCATCATCCTGTCCATGTCCTAACTACTAGCAGTCGGCTCAACATGTATTTCCATCAGTGATTTAATTTTTACCACCATGTTTGGATCGGCTTCCAGTCCCACCAAATACAGCTGAGTGCCCAAATTTTGTCTACCTGAACTGCACACCCCAGCAGTTTTCACTTTCTAATTATTTTCACATTAATTAATATTATGAAGCCGAAAGTTCTAATTTTCAAAACTTGTAATCTTTTACTTATTATCCATTTCGATACAAGTGCAGAAAACTTTGTCATTGCGACCGAGACAGAATTTGCACGAGTCGTAGACGAGTGTGTTATGGATCTGAAGGCTGCTGAGACCAATTTGCAGTGTATCAAACCACTTTTTTCAATACAATATAAACGTGAGTTGACGTGCGCTTCGTGGAAGTCGACGCGTGCCCAGCCCAGGGCGAGCACGTGCATTTTTCTGCACTAGAGCAGAAAACAGTCTATTACGTGCCAAAAAGCGATGGGATAAGAGCGGGTTTTCGAGTAAGTGTATTGAAAAATAATGTTTTCTTCTTTTTTTGCACCTGCTGTAGGTATTGCCACTCTTAGTTGACTGGTAGAGATTGAATAAGGCAATAAGCCGCCTTTGTACCTTTGTTTGTGTTGCATAAAGATTAAAAAGTAAATAAACATGTCAATGAGAGCGACTTCCTGACTAATCTAGATTGCACTACCGTACCTGATCGCATATTCATTGTAGACTGCTGGTACCTAATTGGTAACAGCCTGAGAGAACAGTTGGTATGCTGAAGCAGTTCACTTTCATCTCACTTGCGATGTAGAGGCACGTACTGGGTTTTGCCCTTGGTTAAGGCTTATAGTCCCTTGAAAATCTGGACGAAGTTAATGGACACAATACTCGAATAGAATAGAATAGAATGGAATAGAATAGTATATAATATAATATAATATAATATAATATAATATAATATAATATAATATAATATAATATAATATAATATAATGTAATATAATATAATATAATATAATATAATATAATATAATATAATATAATATAATATAATATAATATAATATAATATAATATAATATAATATAATATGATATAATAGAACAAATTTTATTGTACACCAAAATAGAATCCTGTTAAAGCCTCGCTAACCTTTAAATTCATTTTCTTTGCGAACTATTGGTTATATAATATGCTAAGCATTCACTTTGAAGAATATTAACCGCCAATTTTTATATGTAGGTAAAAATGTTTCTAAAGATCCAAGCCGTTTCGAAGGAGTAGGGGAAAAGCTGCGAAATTGCTTAATATTTTTTTTTATACAAAAGTATTAATCGCACGAAAAAATCAATAGTTGATAATGTTGTTCATGAATCTGTAATAAACATTTTTTTTTTAAATCTGTTGACCTGGCCTTCACCGAGGCTTAGGCTTCAGAAAGTCACTGTTTTACGGCACTGCTCGGGCGCTCGGGCCTTAAGCACAAGTGCTGGGCATGCAGAAATGCAGTGTGTGATAGGTGTAACTAATTGGTCTGTATTCTTTAAGACGGAAGGGCGCCATAACGTTCTTTAAGGTTTCTGACCGATTCTAATCCATTTTATGAGTTTTCAAGATTGATGCGCTCTAAAGCCTGCTTGCGTTACTGAGATAGAGAGATTCAAGATTGGTTTGTAGTAGATGAATAGACAGACGTGCCACACATATTACCACCACCACCATATTATTCGGCACCACCATGTTATTAAGCAGTAATAAGTATGTGTGTGTGTTTTCAGATTGTTTGTAAGATTTTGCTGATCACTGTTCACTATTGGCCATAACTATAGGCCAAGACCCAGGGTGGTAGATCTTTATAAGGCCTTAGTCTTTTTTGCAGAGTATGTTAATCAAGAAAACTTTTACAAGAAAAAACTGCCTTCACTTCAAAAACGCTGGGCAAGTGCAAGTCGGAGTCACGTACTAAGGTTTCCGTACAAACTTACCAATGAAAACGCTTCAATTGCCGAATTAAATTAATCATCATCATCATTTCAATCGAAAAACTTTCACTGTTGGACATAAGCCTCCCCCAAGTGTCGCCACAATAACCGGCCCTGTGCGATTCGCATTCATCGAATTCCCGCGACTCTCGCCAGGTCAGCGGTCCACCTTGTGGGAGACCCTCCAACGCTGCGTTTTCCTGTACGCGGCCACTCCAGAAACTTTTGACCCCAACGGCCAACTGTTCTGTGACCAATGGACCCAGTTTGGAAATTTTTAGGGCTATGTATAACCTTAGTTCTTCTGAGGATATCTTAATTCCAGATGCGATCACGCAAAGAGAATCTAAGCATAACCGTTTCCATTGTCCTTCAGTTGACTTTAATTCTTCTGATCTGCCTCATGAGTATTTCTGCTTACACCCGAAAATAAAACAGTCCAATGTTACCATTACGTAAGTATCACATCATGATTAGCGTTCAGGTCGCGTATTCGTGTCTCGGTTAAAATCTGCACGATTCAGGTGCGATGTGCCCGGCCGGCGCCGGCGCATGCGGCGTAGGGGAGTCGATTGGAGATCGATGCATTTAATGTAGATAATACGAGGTACCTTAAGCTACTTCTAAGTTATATAATAATTACCCTTTGATAATCAAAAAATCTGTAAATATTTTTTTTTCATACCAAATGGAGTATTTCAAATAAATAGTATTATAATTAAGTAAAGTCAACTAAAGTACTTACTGGGTTGATTTTGTTAATCGGTATAGATGTACATTAAAATATAAAAATAAATTATTCAACAAATATCAGTAGTACTCTGGTTCTTGTACTAGGATATCCTGTATAACATAGCCAGACCTCTCAATATACAGGGTGTTTAATAAAAAGAAGCATGATAGACCAACAAATATAAATAATAACGTAGATACTCATCATAGTCATCATGCAAAAATACATAACTAGCTGCTCCCATCGGCTTTGCCCGTGTGATAGCAGAAAATTATCCCAAGGGCACATACTTCCAGGATCAAAAGTATCCTATGTCCTATTCCAGGACATGGTCTATCCGTGTACCAAGTTTCATCAAAATGAGTTTTGTCATTTAGGCGTCAAGACGTAAAAAACAAACAAACAAACTCACTTTCGCTTTTATAATAATATTAGTAAGGATAATGGCAATAATACGAAAAAATAATAACAATAAAACTACATATTTCGAATTGACACAGCTTTTAGAAAGAAAAACATGACAGAGTGTGCCACTGTCCCCAGTGTATGAAGTCTGAGTATGAGTCTAAATGTCATATTGTAAAATGTACTTTAATGCATGCAAAATTATAATTACCACTAAAAAAAAAAAAACAAAAAAAAACCATCCATCCATCCCAACCACTATCATCAATTTCAAGTTTTTTCATTCTTACATGTTGAATTTTCATTCTTAACATCTTATTTAACAAGGTATTCTATTCATGACATCAATTACAAAATGCCTCTATAATCTACGTGACCTTGGCTCACAATTTTCTCCGCCAGCTCTAGTTTATACGGACCAAATGGCACAGCAGTGCAGTGTCCGCTTTCTGAGCTCAAGGTCGCAGATTCTTTAACAATAGGACAGTTTTTTTTACTTCCGAGACAACAAGACCTATTGTGACGGTTTGAAAGAATTACCGCGGACTTGGAAAGCAGGTTTTTTCAGTAAAAGTCTGACATTCCTTCTCACTCCGCCTGAAGCGAGAGAAGTTATTCTATGATTACCCATTCCCATCTAGAAAAAACTGGGCAAGTGCGAGTCGGATTCGCGTAAACAGTTCAGTTCCCGAATGAAGTCTCAAAGATATCTCCGAACGGCAAAAAAAATGTTGTGACGTAACAACAAAACAGTTTTCAGATTTATTCTTATATCTAAGCTATATGAAACTGCTTTATGCCAAATTTATTCAGGATTCTGAGTCAACGGGAAGTACCCTGTGACTTTTGATTCCCTTGAAAGTGTCGATATACGTTTTTTTGCGACATAAACTGACGTATCTTTTCTTTTTTTTTTGTTTCCTAACGAAAGAAAGATACGATAGAAGTTTAATTTTTCTCTAGCTTCAAGATTTCCTTGAAGCTGAGAAAATGGATAAACGACTGATCGATCGGAGTAAATGGTTTTAATTTCAACTCGATACCTCCGCACGTTCCCGAGATAAAGAGTCTTGACTGACAGACAGACGGACAACAAAGTGACCCTTTAAGGGTTCCCTTTGTTCCTTTTGAGGTAAGGAACCCAGTGAACTAGGCCTGACGAACCGGTTCCGATATTTACTACTGAAATTATGATTAAATACCCTAGTGTAAAGGGTTTTTAGAAAACACTGGCAACTTCTCATGACTATATTACTAACATCATAAAAAAAACGACTTTTGTTCTATTGTATGACTTAAAAATTTATCATATTTTAGTAAATCAAATTTTCAAACAAAATTAAAAATTTAACGTTCTAAATATGGCGAAGTCTATGCAAAGCAAGCGACAGCACAATAACGTAAGGGGTGCTTGATGCGCTTGCGTCGCGTCATACAGACGTAGGTAGGTATAGGAAAATACAGAGTTGAAATGTTTTAGATAGAACAACGAAATCTTAAAGGATTATTTTTTGCAAATTAAATAGCCTTGTACAGCCATCACCTAAGTATTTAGTTACGTGTATGTTGGCAGCCCTGTATAACCTTGTCAGGGCTCCAACCGAGCCCTGAATACCCAATCATGCATTTGGCACAGAATTCGTGCACAAAAAGGCATTTGTTTAATTTATTTCGCATCTGTTCGGTTCAAGACATAATGGTTTGGTGAATCTTACTGTATTTGGTCATTGGAAGTATCAATTAGACAAAAAAGTAAGAAAAATGTAGGTTAAGCTACATAATAGTTTAGCGTTTACTTAGAATAATGCTAAATGGATAGGTCATTATGTCACTGTGTTACTGATTTTAGTGATTTTTAATTACCAGGTATGTAAGCAATGACTATGGGATTAATTGAAACAGTTACTGGCCCTGGAACGCAAAGGGCGTCTGAAGGAACATCTCCCGCTCAGTCCAAGATTTTTTTACTGACTTTTACTGACTAAAAACCCACTCATGTTCCTTCCTTGCCTTCGTCCAAGGGCCCTGGGTCTCATTTTCTAGCCGGAACCCTGTATCCCGGGGCAAGAGAAAGACGGAACATAAATGTGGGTTTTAGTCAAACCCTAGAACGAGAGAATTTCATCTAAAAAAAAGGAAAAAATCCTATTACTCACAATTAACTTTAAATCCTTGGTTCCGAATTATCACATCACTTCGTTACGCTGACTACAAAAATGCTAATTACATACTTTTAACAGAATCCGATTTCAGAAATAAATTCTCACATAAAACCATTAACCTTCGTCCGTTCCTAATTGATATAATCTTATCTATGTAAAGGAATGCGACGGTACTCTGACTCTGTTCTTATATTTTACGTAGTCCGCAACTTTATTAGCAAGCAAATATAGCTTCACGAGGTTCTAGAGGGGCAACCAAACACCGGAAAACGCAGCGCTGAAAGGCTTCCCACAAGGTGGACTGACCTGGTGAGAGTCGTGGGAACCCGGTGGATGCGAGACGCACAGGCTCGTTCGTTGTGGCGACGCTTGGGTGGGGGGCTATGTCCAACAGTAGTCCTCTTTCGGCTGAAATGATGATGATGATGATAACTTCACATTTGTTGAAGCAGGTGTCAACCAGAGCAACTGGAAAAATAGGTATGCAACGCACATTTTAAAAGTTATGTTAGCATAGCATAGCATAGTCGGCCTTATAATGTTCCTACTGTTGAGACTCAGGCCTCCTCTCTAGGAGAAGGAATGGGCCGTAATCGTGGGTTGGTAAATGAAAATGTCACATGTCTTCAAATTTTCCCTCACGATGTTTTCCTTCGCCGTTTTGAGAGCAGTGGTAATGAAATAAATTACACAAAGTAATGCGCCTGGTAGGGTGTGAACCCGCGACCTACAACTCGTAAGTCGGCACCACTCGGCCACCACTGCTCTCCAGCGCCTTAGTCTTATTTAACTTGACACATTCTTAAGCTTTTCTATATATACATATAAATAAAATAGGAGTGTCTGTTTATAATATTGAAATAACCGCTTTTTAATACATGATAGACATCATATATACGGTACACACACCAAAATATATTTTTTACAATTTTTGTCTGTCTGGCTGTTTGTTCCGGCTAATCTCTGTAATAGCTGGACCGATTTTGACGGGACTTTTATTGACAGGTCAAGACCGGATATATAATAAGGAAGGAGTAACTTAGGCTACTTTTATTTTAGAAAAAATAAATTCAAAATCCGATAGTCCACTCGAACGAAGTCGCAGGCACAGCTAGTCTTGAATAAATCATGTTAATACGTGCGAAGAAGAAAACGCTACATAACTCCCTTGTCATAAAAGTGAGTCAAGGTTGAAATCAATACAGTTCAGCTGATCAGCTCATTCAATATTCCTCGATTCCTAGACACGATCCTTGAACACCAGCCAGCAGAAGCGAGTCGCACCTACGTCGGCAATCCAGTTGATAACCGTGAATGATTAATATCATAGACGTAGAGAACTGGATCGTGCATGATCGTCACTAAATTGATCAATCTGTACAATAATGTAAAATAGCGAATTTACGACAAATATACATCTTTTAAAAAGGTAGTTCTTTACTAGCAGTGAAGGATGGGTGGGTTTTTTTAACCGACTTCTAAAAAAGGAGGAGATTCTCAATTCGGATGTTTGTATGTTTTTTTTTTTTATGTTTGTTCGCGCATAACTTCGTCGCTTGCCAACCGATTTGAAAAAATATTTTTTTGTTGGAAAGGGTATACTTCCCAAATGGGATCTGATGATGGAATCTTGGCGAAATCGAGGGAACTTCTGAAATTCAATTAAATTTTTTAGGGAAGTCGATTATTTTTTTTTATAAAAAGGTTTTATTGGAGTTCAATGTCTGTGCTCCGTTTTCGCAAAATTATTCATTGTGGACATATAAATTGGTGTAGTTATGTACCTTCAGTGCCTGTACAACGGGATAATATTATATGTGGAATCATTGAAACAAGTGCGATCTCAGTTAAATGAAGCTAAGACGATGAATTTTATCGTAGTATATTGACTACCTCAGGGAAGCTCACCGAAAAGGCTAAAAGAGCAGTGGTGGCCGAGTGGTAACAGCCCCGACTTACGAGTTGTAGATCGCGGGTTGAAACCCAGCCAGGCGCATTACTTTGTCTCGACCTGTTTGCTGCCAAATACTGCTAAAAAATTAGAATTTATTACATTCTCATTCTAATTAAATACAAAATTACTGCATTCTGTGTCAAAAACTAAATAATGTAAAAGAAAAATCACTGCAAGCGTTCCCTATCAAGTTATGCAGAGAAGGCTAAGTCCAGTTTAACGAAATACAACGTGACTGCATTCTCTATCAAAAACTAAATACTGCAAAACAAAAATAAAGAAAAACCACTGCCTACCTATCAAGCTATACAGAGAACGCTAAGTCCACTCCTTTATGTCTATGTATTCAGATTATTATCTGAACACAGTTGTCTATGGTCAGTGGCTCTCATTACAAAGACATTAACCTCCTTATCACTCCGATCACGAAATTGTTACCGTGTGTTCAACTTTAGATTCCATTGTAATTGGTTGCAATGTAATTAAGGATTGATTTCAAGTACATAAGTAATGGTATATGTACTTTTAGTTTGTAACATTCTAATCTAATTTAACTAGCCCATAATGTGCCACAATTTCGGAAATCCCTTTCTCTCTCTTTTTTATAAAATTCTGTTTGCTACTGAAATTTAACGGATAAAAAACGTGCTTCGAGATTTAAAAACTGATTTTTAAAGACATTACAAAAAATAATTCAATTGAGTTGACAATCTCTTTTTTTAAGTCGGTTATGAAACTTTACCTAAAAGTATTAATTCAAGATTAGTTTTAGCTCTTGATTCTGCCAAACACCGGCATTACTTTGTAGTTGTTTGAATGATGTCAAAACGCGCTCGCGAGAGCTCGCTGCAGCTATCGCCCCCACGAGCACGTTGTGGTATCCTATCCAAGTATACCAGTAGTGTACCGGTGAAGCATACCTTCACTGTATGCTCCACCGTGTCCTCCGGGCAGTCATCACAATAGTGATACCCGGGTGTTTCTTCCTCAAGAATCAGGTGCAGGAACCCCTCGAACTTACCATTACCGATAATGACCTGCGTCATGCGGAAGGTGAGAACACCGTAACGTCTTTCCAGCTACTCATCAAAGAGAGGACTTATTGCCATGATTATGGCACGCTAAGACCGGTATGGGGTGCTAGTAATATACCTAGTGCCTATGATGTATCAGAATTAATTTTATAGGTGCTTTATCAGATCGTCATTTCCCTTTCAAACTATTCAAACAAGTGATGTTTATAAAATAACCACAAGATGTGGTCACGCAGAGCAAAGCAGCCCACCTCGACAGTTCTGCATTCTTCACGCAAAGGTCAGCCATCAGGGCGAGACTGCGTGAAACTGTCTCAATCATTTCAAATTATATTACCTTAAATTGTTTGAACGTTGTAATGTCTGGCTACCTATTATAAAGTATAATCCATTTAACAAAGAATAACTGCTGCTAGTGACTTCGATTGCATGATAGTGGAAAATTATTCTAAGGAAACATATTCCCGGAATATTTTTTTTTTTCGATTGGGAAAATCATCTTATGACAAAACCCGCTCTTGGGTGGCGCGGGAGATAGTGTCAGACTCTTACTGACTAAAAACCCCATCCCGTTCCTTTTAGCATTCATACCGGGGCACGAGCTCCCTTTCGGACAACCCTGTCCCCAGTAGGCTTTGACCCAGCTGGGCCCCTCCTGCTGCTGACAACTCCTTGTGGCGCGCGGGAACAGTGCGCGCCGTCGACGTCTTGGGCTCGGTCCATTACCGGACGATCGGACAGCGAGCTACCCATGGCTCGCCGTCCGCGAGCCCGCGTTTACGGTGGCCCCCGGAATAAAATGTATACCATGTGGTATGGTATGGTATGGTCGACAAGAATTGGTTTTGAAGTACCAATTTTGTCACTGGAGCACTTTTTGTGGACGCATGACGCCTGCTGCAGTCTTGTTCTATTTGAAATTGACTGACAAAATAGATAAGCTGCCCATAGCTATACCTACACTATGCTTAGTATACACTAAGCTATACAGCTATGGCCAGCATCAATAAAGAGGTTTACGAATCAAAGAAGGATTATGAATCAAATACTTATCCGTCTTGTTTACAATTATACGTATAACCTACAATGGAAGAGCGCTGCTGTCTGAAATCATGATCATCATTATCAGCCTTTTTTATGTTCCCACTGCTGGGACTCAGGCCTCCTTACTAGGAGAGAGAATGTCTGAGCTGTCTGAGATACAGATATTTATTTAACTATTTCAAACACAGATGTTCATTGTATTGAATGTTTTTTTTTTTTTAAGTTGTATCTCAAAGTGTTTGTTTTGTGAACTTAAGGTATTTGTTCCATAAATAAATTACTATTATGATATTAATATAGATCAGGCGATTTACTGATGCTTTATAAACACCAAAGCTCGAAAGACATTTTAAGTTTGTTATTTTTTTACCAAATAAACAGGTTGTCTTTCTTTCTTCCTTTCATTTTGTGAGTCGAATTCTTACTCCTATTTCTAAGGCAAACAATAAAGATTATCCAAACTATACTCATTACGTACTATATTATGCTCATATCTTCATCAGTAGGTAATCTACGTAATTATAAATTTCATGATTCTATTAATGAAGTATACATTATTATAAGTATACATAAGCTTCAAGATCACAGTTAAATTACATTAGTTCTTAAGTGCGGCCAACTCAAGATACATCATTATCATCATCATTTCAGCCAAAAGACGTCCACTGTTGGACATAAGCCTCCGTCTCCCGTTGCCACAACGATCGGTCCTGTGTACCTCGCAATCATCGAATTCCTGCGACCCTGCCGTGGCGGACAGAGCTCATATGAAAAATGGCATCAAAGAGAAATGGCGTCAGCGACTATCGCCACTCAAGTGCTGGGCACGCCACAATTATGGTCGAACCAATCCCAAGACGTCGACGGCGCGCACTGTTCCCGCGAGCCTCAAGGAGTTGTCAGCAACAGCAGGAGCCCAGCTGGGTCGAAGCTTACTGGAGCTAGGGTTAGTCCGAAAGGTAACTCGAGCCCCGGTATGAAGGCACGAAGGAACGGGGTAGGTTTTTAGTTAGCTGGACATTACATTGGATGATTCCACCATAAAAAAAGGTCATCTGTCCTCCTTGTGGGATGGGGACAGATGATCGATGGAGATGAAAGGTTCTGGAGTGACACCGCGTACTGGAAGACGCAGCGTTGAACGATTACGACGATTACGACGTTATTATTAATCTAGCTTATAAATTAGTTAAACCAATAACTTCGTTGCATATAAGTATACAAGTTATAACTTACATGTAAACCAGTTCGAGCTCAAGTAATGAACTTAACACCCGCATGACATAGCCAGGAAGTGCATGCGACCTTGTGGCCACTTTCATACGTATGTCACGACTAAGTTGTGCTGTCAGTGAGCTTAAGTTATGAAAGTTACGGTTAAGTGATGATTAAGTTAATTGTTGTTTATTGGCATGTGAATAATGGCTTCATAAGTTGACAACTTAATTCTTCCCGTTAAACACAGTGTTTTTCTTTTTGCGAGTATTTCTTACAATAATAATAATAATAAATTCATTTATTTTCGGCATGGAATACCCGTAGTCAAAATACAATTTGAAAAAGGTAATTATATTTTGTCTCTCTTTTCTTTGAGGTGGAAATTCATTAAATTACTTCTTCCACTCTGGCTGGAGTGAGAGGTGACACTCCCTCTCGCTCCACCTCGCATTTTTACTAGCTAAAACCTACCTCTGTTCTTTCAGTTGCCATTTACGTCCCTGGGCTACGGTAAGTTTTTGGATGTATGTCTTTTAAGTAAGTTTTTAGTTTAATTACTTCATGAATTAAAAAAGAAAAACCTGACTTCACTAAAAAAATACAGTAAAACGATCAAAATAACTTTAATTTTCTTTTTACGGCGGGCAAAAATCATCTTATGACAACCCCCGCTCTTGGGTGGAGCGGGAGATAGTGTCAGACTCTTACTGACTAAAAACCCACTCTGTTCCTTCTAGCCTCTTCATGCCGGGGCTCGAGCTTCCTTTCGGATAACCCTGGCCTCAGTAGGCTTCGACCCAGTTGGGCCCTTCCTGCTGCTGACAACTCCTTGAGGCGCGCCGGAACAGTGCGCGCCGTCGACGTCTTGGGCTCGGTCCAGACAGTTACCGGATGGTCGGACAGCGAGCTACCCATGGCTCGCCGTCCGCGAGCCCGCGTCTACGGTGGCCGGAAATCAAATAACTTTAATTTCGGAAGTCGGTGTTTCTTGATATTGTTTGTTTTTTATCACCGACTTCCGAAATTAAAGTTTTTTGTTCACACTTTTTAGTTGCGATACACTTAGAGTACATTTAATTAGTAGGGAAAAAAATATATTTGCATATCGTTCCATAAACGAAGGAGTTCTGAGGTAACAAACATAAAAAAAAAACAACCGAATTGAGACCCTCCTCCTTTTTTTGGAAGTAAGTTAAAAATGACGCACGTCGGGTGCAAGACCTTTTTTTTTCTTTTCCGATGGGGAAAATCATCTTATGACAAAACCCGCTCTTGGGTAGAGCGGGAGATAGTGTCAGACTCTTACTGACTAAAAACCCCACCCCGTTCCTTCTAGCCTTCATACCGGGGCTCGAATTTCCTTTCGGATAACCCCGGCCCCAGGTCGAGTGCAAGACCTGACGTCAGCAAAATATGCAGTTTAAGACTGTACACACATTATGTATTCGTACTGTAATTAATAACCTTCTAATATAAATAAAAATAAATTATATACCTATTATTGTATCGTAATTGTTTGTACAGCTTTTTTAGTTTGATTTAGAATCGGACAAGGATACGGAAGCGGGTACGTTCTTGTGTGCAGCTGACATTTGATTTTGTGACCCAACTTTTTTTTTAATTATATTAATAGGTACCTATTTCATTTCAGATCCTGGATTGCTGTTAGTTTATAATGAAAAAAAAAATTATGTCAATCTTTTAAAATGTGAAAGGGATCTTTTAAAATGTGAAGGGGAATCAGTCGCTGTTACCGGATAGTGGAAATTACCTACATCATCATCTTCCTGCCTTTGTCCCGTTTTATTTGGGGTCGGCGCAACACGTTTTTTTCTTCCATTCTGTCCTGTCACTCGTCATGCTATCACTAACTCCCTTTTCTTTCATATCACTTCTCACACAATCCATCCACCTTTCCTTGGCCATCCATCGACATGTAAAATCATAACTTTTTAGCAACATGCGTTTCGTCCCTCCTTTTCGCATGACCACACCAAGGCAGACGATTCCCTTTCAACTTTTCAGTCGCTGGCACCTCTTTCAAACTTCCCCTAATATACTCATTTCTCACTTTATCCATTCTCGTCACACCACACATCCATCTTAACATTCTCATCTCCGCTACATGCAATCTTTTTTCATCCGACTTTTTCACAGCACAACATTCTGATCCATACAGTACGATAGGCCTTATTACGGACTTGTAGATTTATTACCTACAATAGCAATTATAATTATTTGCTGAAAACAATGCCCATTTTCTTAAGCCCGTCTTCCAAGTTACAAGAGAGCGAAAAATAGAAAAAGTTTGGAAAATATGTAGAAGGCATTTCTGTTTTCATTTTTCTATTACGAGCTTTTAATGCGATCCATTTCACGACCTAAACTAAACTGTGTATAGGCTGTATAGCTCCATCTCTTTTTCTCTCTCACACGACTGTCAAGATGGTACTGACATCCTTACGCCTCAGGCGCCGGGACCCCGAGCCTGATTTCCAGACGAACAATGGGTGGCGCGTTGATCAGCCGTCCAGTAACCGTCCGGACCGAGCCCCAGTCGTCGGCAGCGCGTGGTAGGCAGTAGGGGCCGAAGTCCATAGGAGCCATGGCTTCAGTTGTTCAGATACTAAACAACTGGGTGCTTTTTATGGGGAGGTGCGAAAATTGATTGGTTCAAGCTATCGTGCCAAGGTACCTATCAAATGTCGAGACGGTTCAGAATTACTGTCATCTGAGAACGCTGTGCTTGCGCGCTGGGCTCAGCATTTTAGCGAGCTTCTTAATTTAGACCGTTCAGCAGACATGGAATATATTATATCTGTGCCCACACTCCCCACAGCTACTGGGTTGGACGAGCCACCAACATTGCAGGAAGTCAGGGATGCACTCTTGCAATTACATAATAAAAAGGCGGTCGGTATTGATAACATCCCAGGGGAACTTCTTAAATATGGGGGTGAGAGACTGCATGAGCTTATCTGGAAGTTCTTCGTGATTATGTGGGAGGAGGAACGAGTTCCGGATACTTTTAAAGTATCAAAAATAAGCGCCCTATATAAGAATAAAGGAGACCGATCTGATTGTAATTCTTATCGTGGAATTTCGCTTCTTTCAACCCCGGGAAAAGTATTTGCAAGAGTTCTTCTCAACCGCCTTATTCCTATATCAGAGGCAATCCTTCCGGAGACCCAGTTTGGTTTTCGCCCTGAGCGGGGAACATGTGAAGCTATATTCTCCATCCGCCAGCTTCAAGAGAAAAGCAGGGAACAAGGTCGACCTCTGTACCTCTGTTTTGTCGATCTCGAAAAGGCTTTCGATAGTGTTCCCAGGGAAGCTCTTTGGGTCCTGCTGGTAAAACTGGGATGCTCTCAAAAGTTTGTGAGGATGATGCGACTCCTGCATGACGGCATGTCCTGTTGCGTCTCGGTGGAAGGCAAGCAATCAGATTATTTTGATGTCACCTGTGGCGTGAAGCAGGGCTGTGTACTTGCGCCTACACTCTTTGCCTTATACTTTGCTGTCGTCATTCGGGAAACCCTGGAAAGAATTTCGGGAAGTATTCGGATTCGTTTCCGAACTGATGGCAATTTATTTAATCTTGCCAGGTTGAGGGCTCGCACAAGGGTTTCTTATGACACCATCACAGAGATCATGTACGCCGATGACCTATGCTTTGTGGCGGATACGTGCGATGGATTGCAGGCGCTGATAACTGGACTCAATGATATTTGTACTAGGTTTGGACTTAAAATTAATGTCAAAAAAACCGAAATTATGGTCATGAGTGAAGAAGATCTGTCGGTAGTCCCAGACATTTTAGTCGGCGCTAGTAAGTTGAAGCAAGTGGAGAACTTCAGGTATCTTGGTAGCATGATCACAAGCAAAGGAGATCTCGACGCTGAGGTTAATCAGAGGATTTGTGCGGCAGCGGCAGCTTTTGGTAAGCTGCAGCCAAAGGTTTTCCGTTCTCACGATCTCAAATTGAACACGAAAATCTCTGTGTACATGGCTATAGTTCTTCCAAATCTTTTGTACTCATCGGAGACGTGGTGCCTATATCGGAAGCATATACGTACTTTGGACAGATTCCATCTTAAATGCCTTCGAAACATTATGGGCATTAAATGGTCTGATCGTGTTAGAAACACAAACGTCCTGAGGAGAGCCAAGGTCTTGGGCATTGAAGCCTACTTGATGAGACGGCAGCTCAGGTGGTGTGGGCATGTCTCTAGGATGCCCGAACAGAGATTAGCGAAGCGTATTTTCTATTCTGAACTCCAACAAGGGAAGCGAAATCGTGGCGGACAATTTCTGCGCTTCAAAGATGTTTAGAATAGGCACATGAAGAGATGCGAAATTGACCCCGCCACTTGGGAGAAACGGGCACAAGATCGGCCTGAATGGAGACGTCGTGTGCAACAGCACGTGCAGGCCTTCGAAGATAGGAGGAGGTTGGAATTGGACCAGAAGCGTGATGAACTCAAAGCTAGACCACCAACAGCTATAATTTATAATGTCGTTAATGGTGTCCTGACATGTCCGCTTTGTGCTCGGAGTTTTTCGGCCAAGGTTGGATATGCAAGCCACATGAGGGCGCATAAAAGAGCTGCAGATCTGAGCTCACAACCACTATGAGAGGCCAAAGAGTGCGGTCGCTGTGGCCGAAATCGGCTAGATGGCATCATCATCATCATCACTAAATCAATCACAACAATAGCCTCCGGGTAGTTGACATTAAGCAGCCTACAGAAGATGTATTCACACACCTGGGACAGGCGAGGACGATCACTTCGCTGAGGACACAGATATGGAACATGACCGTACACTGATGTCGTACACTGGCTCACATGAGGAAGTGGCATTTAGTAAGTGTGCAGATTAATATTGTGAACACAGAGTAATAATGGGACAGAAGCTTTGTTTACTACAATATTATTTACTAGCTGCTCCTTGCGGCTTCACCCGCGTGATAGCAAAAAATTATCCCAAGGGAATATACTTCCGGGATAAAAAGTATCCTATGTCCTATTCCAGGACATGGTCTATCCGTGTACCAAGTTTCATCTAAATCAGTTTTGCCATTTAGGCGTGAAGACGTAACAAACAAACAAACTCGCTTTTATAATATTAGTAAGATATTATTTATTACAACTTTCACACAACGCCATCTAAACCTAAACTATGGTAGATAACCAAGGTGTGATTAAGTTTTAGTATAATTTTTTTTTTCATAGCTTTGTACATTTTCATGATATCTCAAAATCATACAATTTAACCATTGATCTATCACTATTTATTTATTTAAATTAATTACAACGGTTAAACAACCAATTACCGTAACTAAACAACTATATCGACCGAAACTATTTTTTTCCAGTAGTACATACTTGTAAATCTAATAATTTTCGAATTTCCAGCTGGTGCAACTTCTAGGAAAAGGTACCTAGTTGTTACATGTCTATCTACACTAATATTATAAAGAGGTAGTTATTTTTTTATACCTCTGAAAATAACCGATTGTTAGCTAAAATTTTTACACCGATAGAAAGCTGCTTTATTTCTGAGTGTCATAGGCTGTATTTTAGGTACGCGAGTGAAGCTGAGAGCAAAAGCAAGTCTAAAATAATTCAACTTTAAGGCTCTGTTGCTAGTCTACTCTGTGGCATATACTATACAGGGAGTGGCCGACATTACGCGACGAATTTGTTTCAAATTTTCAAGTCATTGCTCGCGTTTGGAGGCCTCGCCGACCTCAGCCGATAGCCGATTAGTTCGGTGCCTATTTATTTATTGCCTAAACCTTTTACTGAGGTCGTTTTTAATAATGCCAAATACATTTGCATGGATATTATGATGTAGGTGAAAAACAAACCTAGCTTCCTTATCATTTTACATTTTTTCTGTTTACAAGTTTAGTTCTTTTTTTCGAATCAATGGCTAAATGCTTTAAGTAATTTGGGCCTCTAAGTCGTCAACAGCGCGTACTGCTCCACGCGCGCCTCAAGCAGATGTCAGCAAACCGTAGGGGCCCAGCAGGGTCGAAGCCTACTGGGGCCAAGGGTCTAGTTCCGGCTCGGCCCCGGTATGAAAGGCAAGAAGGCTAGCTCACTATCCGACCTTCCGGTAACAGTCCGGACAGAGCCCAAGTCGTCGACGGCGTTCACTGTTTCCACGCGCCTCAAGAAGTTGTTAGCAACCGTAGGAGCCCAGGTGGGTCGAAGCCTACTAGACCCAAGGGTTTAGTTCCGGCTTGGCCCCGCTATGAAAGGCAAGATGGAACGGGGCAGTTTTTTTATTCAGTAAGAGTCTGACACTATCTCCCGCTCCGACCAAGTGAGGGCGATGTCATCTGGATGATTTTTACCCAACGAAAGAAAACAAAAATCACTTACATGTAAAATACCTAATATAGATAGGTACGTGTAATTATAATTTATTTTGATAACGAAACAGGATCGTATCTGATAAACTTGATATGAGATTTCGGAAGTATAGTGCAATAAAATTAAGAGACAAATTTTTAATTATATGGAAACACTACATATGGTTTTAAAGGTCATATTGTCATGGATAATGAATGTTTAAGATTATTTTATTACGGTCTTTACGACTCGGATGTAACTGTTAAAATTCTTAAAATTGTTGTCATTAAAATTTTCAAGGTGAGTGGGGTTTAATGATACATTATTGCTTAACTATAAATCAGTCAGGTCTTGAAATCCCGTAAGCCTAAACCTTAGCTTTTCATCATCTATACATATCATCTTTCATCATAATTTCAGCCGAAAGCGTCTCCTGTTGGCTATAGGCCTCCCCCAAGTGTCGTCACAATGAACGATCCTGTGCATCTCGCATCCATTGCATTCCCGCGACTCTCATCAGGTCATCGGTCCATCTTATCCTTTCCAATGCTGCATTTTCCACTGCGCAAGCCCACCGGTCATAGGAGGGGCCCATCTGGGTCGAAGCCTACCGGGGTCGGGGTTATCCGAAAGGAAACTAGAGCCCCGGTATGAAGGCTAGAAGGAACGGCGCGGGGTTTTTAGTCAGTAAGACTCTGACACTGTCTCCCGCTCCACCCAAGAGCGGGTTTCGTCAATGAAAATTTTCCCCGTCGTGAGAAAAAAAAAAAAAGCCCACCGGTCATTCGTTCTACGAGCAGTATGCCCTGCCCACTGCCACTTAAATTTGGTTATTCTTCGGGCTACGGACCTTGGTTCTCCTGCGGAAATCTTCATTCTGGATGAGATGAAATGTAATATTTTGTACTCGTAATCACAATACATCCATAAAAACAGAAAAGATTACTGTATAGTGTATAAGCTCCTACATTATTTCGTCCTCCATATAAATCGTTAACAGTAATGTTCCCTAAATACCAATCAAAAATAAACAACAAACATGTAAATATAATACCTGCCAAATATATCCGTTCTTATCACAAAAATCACTCCTAAAAACATACTTAACATTTTAAGAACTATTAAAATGCTAAGTTGTCTATAGCAAGTTGTCCCCATAAAGTACGAACTGTATCAACATCACTTAACTTGATCCGACCTTGCAACTCACACTTGACATTTTGACGACATTATACAACACAGGAGCAATTAATTTTGCTCCAGTTTTATTATGAATATATTTTAATTTATTATAGTAACACCAACTTGATTGGTTTTCTGTAATTTGGATTATATTAGCAGATAACGCAGAGCTTCGATATTTCTCTGATTTTTTTTTTATTAATTTGAGATTTAGTGTTATATCTTATTAATCATCATCTTCTTTATCTGCCTGCTGCTTGCTCTGAATGCCCGCAGCTTCGCCCGCATATATAAAATATCATTCAGGAATAAAGCAGCTTTCTATGGGTGAAAAAATTTTCTCAATCGGACCAGTACTTACAGAAATTACCGCCAACAAACAAAAAAAAAAACTACCTCTTTATAATATTAGTATAGAAATAATGTACTCTATGATTTTCATTTCCCATCCAATTTCCTGTGCTAAACTCTTATATGTTTTTCTCGTGATGCGACCACCTCGTCTGTCTAGCTTGCTCCTAGATTTTTTCACTCGGTCGCTACCTATAATAAAAACGCTTATTAAATACTGTTTTTAAAAACTGATCTGAACGAATAAACTTTGATTGATTTCATCCGCGTTAACGGAAACAAAAAAAGGTTACAAATGCTGCATTCTTTGCATGCAATTGTCTTTTTTAGGAAGGTGGACCGATGGCCTGGTGAAGGTTGCAGGAATCCGATGGATGTGAGACGCACAGGATCGTTCATTGTGGTGACACTTGGGGGAGGCCTATGTCCAACAGTGAACGTACATCGGCTGAAATAATGACAATGATGATCAAAAAATTATAATTGTCAATCATTCGAGTACCCTAATAACACTCAACGCTAACATTTGGTCCGAGTGACTAAGGCCGCCTGCTCTCGAGCCGGATATAGACTCCGCCTACGGTATTTCCTCTCTATACTTGTATTACCAGTTTGTTGACGCCCTTATAATTATTGTCGCACCTACTTCCCAAAATAAGGCGCCTGATTGTAAAGGTCTTGAGGTCAATACACCCGTCAGTAAAACGATAATATCCGCGGAAACATATGGTAATGTTTCAGCCTCTTTAGGGTTCCGTACCTTTATTTCAAGCCTATTCCTTATTTCTTGACTTAAAACTACAGCTCATAAATTATTATCGAAACCAACATGTTTACACATGCTTGTACCAATGTTAACGAAAGTATGGGGTGAAAGCTTTACTTATTTTTGCTGACACAGGAAAGTGGAGTTAATATTTGCAAGAAGTCTGCTTACGTTATACTTGATCGGCCCCTAAACCTCCCGAGACTCTTCCAAGTCCCAAGTGTCACCACAACGAACGATCCTGTGCATCTCATATCGATCGGATTCCTGTGTCAATTGATGTCAGCAGGTAAATTGTTCGTTAAGCGTGGATGCCTAAATATCCTTGTAAATAAATCCTTAGATGGGACTGCTTGATCTTCTGAGACAGTCTGCTTCAAGATCTAAACTAAAAGATTACTTACTCTTGTCAGTATATGAAATAGGGCAAAATCTCAGGCTGCCAGAAGCTTCTATTTAGTAATATGTTATCCTTTTTTGCTAATTGTACAAAAAAGTTTTGACCTATACAAAAAAAATATGAGACGTAGAAGGCACCCCGTATCTCGGAAAGCACGTAGATCCGGTAATTCCGGCTGTCATTCGTGGATCTTTCGCAGACAGTACAAATAGACAAACACCATAAAGTCTATCCAATAAGTGTCGTGTTGCCCAGTAACTGGGTTGTGGAGGTCTGATAGGTAATCGCTCCATGTAAAACACGAGTATTCAGCCACATAGCTTTAGACTGGAAGCTGACTCCAAGCTAGTTGATAAAAAGCCAGGGAGAATCAGGGAGATCATAATGATAAGGAATATAAAATACGAAGAAATGGGAAAAAAAAAATATTGAAATTATTTTCGGGTCAAAATAAGCATGTAGTTTGGGGCGACCTAGGATTTTTTTGTCTAGGTTTAGGTTTGTTAGGTAGCTGTTGTTCAGCTGTCGTTGTTCAAGTTGAAGTTGTTGAGGGGCAAGTTGTGTGTGTGCGTGTACCTATTCGAAAACCATGCTTTTGCCCGTTGTTACCTCATTAATTTTTTTTACCCATTAGTCGAATCATATTGCTATTTCATTCATATCTTTTCACTTTCAATATGCAGACGGGCCCCCATAAGGATCCCTTTCTCCATTTCGGTACGGAACCCGCACAACTATGTAAAGAAAACTCCCAACCAATATCAGACAAGAATAAATCAATACAGGAAGAAGAGAATTGTAGTTCCGCTGGCCCCATGCGCGACACATGACATCCATATTGCACACCTGTTCTATATTGCAATCACTCCCCATTTGATCGTGTGCATGACAAACGAGTACCTACTTTGAACCGTAACTGGTGCACTTTCTCTGTGTCAAGAAAAGGAAACAAAGCAATTATTACATAACACTTTATTTAATCATATATTTACAATCGGTACACGTATTATTTCGCACGAGCTGCTGTTTCGTACGAGTGCGTAATCAATAGTTCGTTTATTGAATTTTTATTTCACTGTTAGGTACTATTTATTTATATTTTTATTACATTTTTAAGGATAGTTTGGCAACACATTTACTAAATAATAAAAAGCAACTAATATTTCAATAATACAATAAGGTTATGAAATGGCAATTTCAATTGTGGTAGTTTCTAGCATAAAAACTATTTGTCAGAAAATTGTATAACCACTTTAAAATAAAGTTTTAAAATGTTTCCAAAGAAACTACTTCAAATATCTATCTTAGTACAAAAGCAAGTCTTTCTGGCGTGTATTGCTAAGAGTATAAGAAAAGACAAATAACACATTTGGCAGATAAAACCGCTTGCTCGAAAAGTCACCAAACACGTCTAGTAGTAATTCAAATTCCATCAAAAAGCGTAACATATCTGATATATTTCTATAAATATACTATTCAAATTGATGAAACGTCAGATGCCAGGTACATAGTTCCAATTGGTCGTGTCCTATGAAGTAACCAAGAAACTTCCTGGCTTTGTTTATTATTCTTGCACCTATTGAATTTAGTGAATTATCGTGCAAGTGGCCTAAAGATTTTCGCCTAGTAACCTCAGCCAATCTGAAGTCCGCAGTTAGGCTGCCATAAATAAGTGCCTGCAGTACCACGGTTTGGCTATTGATGACTAGCTTTTATAAGCTAGCTGCTAAATGTGTTATTAGTTTTAAATTTTATGTCCTTTACACGGCCATGGTCTTCAAAAAATCATTACTTACTGAAAGGCCTACTTGCACTGTAAGTAACTAAATTAATTTAGGTCTAAACGAATTTAAATCATCATTCTATTTCTGTCGATTGTTCGAAGATAACAGACAGAATGATGTTTTAAATACATTTTGCGTTTAATGCATTTAGTGGTTTCCTCTCCTAGAGAGGAGGCCTGAGTCCCAACAGTGGGAACATTATAAGGCCGACTAAGCTAAGCATTTAGTGGCTTGTGGTACAAGTGGGCCTTGTCAACAAACAAAATTAAATATTATACTGTTAATTTAAAAGACGGTTCGAATAAGTAAATAAATTCTAAATATGAAGTTAATTTACTATTAATTTTTATGAAGGCTAGGAATGTGTAAATAAATAAAGACTTGTAACTTTTCTGTGTTGCCAAAGTTCCTAAACAAATTAAAATACTTATGATAGGTATATGTACATATTGTAGTAAATAATTACAAAGATATTATTAACTACATGATTAAAATATAATTATATACAGCATTTACACTATATTTCGATTATATACTTACAAATAATATGTACCGATAAGAGTAAACAAATAAAATGACAATAAATACAAACATACGTACACATGATAATTTTGTGGAAAATAAATACATAGAGGTTAATTTAATAAAAATCTGAGTGACGGATAAACCGAGATATACATAAATAAAAATGTAAAATACAATTTTGTAGTGCCTTTAAAGTATTCCCATAATTTTAATGTAATAGAAAATATGCCGCAAGAGTATATACATATCTACATATTATATTGATTTTATAAATAAATCCTTACAGTAAAGAGAAGTATAAAATAAATAATTTAATTCATATTGTTAGTCACAATATAATTAAAGCTCCTGCCGACAAAATTTCACTCCAAAATAACTGACTAGTACTAAAACTATACAAAAATCGTAAAAAAGGTGTCGTTCGTCACTTTGGGAGATACCCTTTGAATATTCAATATTTTGTACAAAATATTATATCAGAAAATGTTGGTTTAATAGACGATTCATACTTGCAGTTACACCATTATTTTGTTCGTTGATCATCGTTCGATTTCTATCAACCATTTCATATCTGAATAAGTTTAGCGTTAAATGCGTGATTTGTGATACAAATGGACCTTAACCTGAACATCTGACACCAGTATTACCCAGTAACTGGTTTATGGAGGTCAGATAAGCTGTGGCTGCATGTAAAATACTGGTATTCAGCTGTATCTGGTCAGACTGGATGCCGACCCAAATATACAAAGATAGATTTTTTAGCTAGACAATTTTTTTTACAAATGGACCTAAACATCTGCAAACCATGAATCGTTTACCCCACCTGTATCTTACTTCTAGCACACCCTCAAACAACTACATATATAACAATCAGCCCATCACAGCTTAACCAGTAAAGTTAATAGAATAAGACCCAGTGTTTGGGTCAAAGTTCTGGGCTGGGTGCCCGAAGAACGGGTTGTAATTCTGGTTCTGACCCTGGTAGTTCTGCTGTGGCTGGTACTGTGACTGCTGATACTGTGGCTGCGGCTGGAAGTTCTGGCTCTGGTATGATGGCTGAGGAGTGTACGCCTGATATGAGAACTGGGGCTGTTGGTGATAGACCTGACTCTGCGGACGGAATTCTTGATTTTGAGACTGGAATTGATTCTGAGACGGAAACTGCTGAGGACCTTGGTTGAAGAGGCTCGTCTGCTGAGAGTATAGAGGAGATGATCTGAACTGACTCTGCTGCTGGTATTGAGGCGCTGGTGCAGCCGTTGGAATGGGTGCAGCTTGCTGGTACTGCCTCGCAGGCGCAGGTTGGGCTGGCTGATGGTACTGCCTGATAGCAGCTGGTCGTGGCTGCGCTCTGCTGTTGTACTTGGGGTCCTCGTAGATGCTGGGATCTTCGCGGTACTGGCCGTCGTCTTCTTGGCCGTCGGTGAGGGCGTTGGTGGAATGCTGGTTATTGTTTAGCGTTGGTGGGGGCACCATGATGCCGGGACCTGGAAGGAGACGGGTTTTTTAGAAAAAGTAAAATGATAGACCTCATAGGTGGAGGTAGATGTGGAGGTAGGCTTGGGTTATCTCAAAGTGTATGCTCGTAGTTTCCTACTAGGTGACTTAGACTGTGTCATTTCTATGGCAACAATTTCAAAGCATGTAAAAGAGAGGTAATTTAGACGAATTATTATTTACACACTGAAAAGAATTCATGGTTTCGTTATGAAATTAATGAATATCTATCTAAATTAATCAGATGTAGCTTATGTAGCTAGCCATCTTTTCTTTTTTTCACCTGACTTTTTAAACGGTCTGGTGTAATGTTTCTGGTTTAGGGATCAATCCCCAAAAATTGGTCCCTGAACCTATGTAATAAAATTATATAAAGTAAATCAATAGTTTCGTTTTTAGCTTTTCTTTTGTGCAAGACACTTTACGGAATCTCAATTAATATTATGATAATGATAAAAATAAAGAGAGCCTAACAAATTACCTATGAATCAAGTTTAAATAAATTACCACTGTTTTGCACAATTCTTTTTATTTTAAGTTAGCAAGTATTAAGTAAGCTGATCTTCTAGTTAGTGAGAATTATGTCGTTAGATAGGTTATCAGGGCGTGAAGGTTGCTGCCAGTTGAGAGCCAGTTGTAGGGTAATTGGCATAGCATAGGTATGAGTTTTCTAGTCCAAGAGTTTAGCGTTCCATTTCGATAAATATGTGATAATTGTTTTAATTTTCTTTGAAGTTGTGAAGAAAAGGAAATTGCGAAAGCAAACGATCACGCGGTTATCATGATTATTTACGTAATCAACCCATAACACTATAACGTTATGTCGTATACACAATAAACACAGAGCAACTGACGTCGTGGCCAGTTTTGATCCATCCTAGGGAAAGTATAGACGACATTCTGCTTACTGATGAATTTGGTTGTTTAATTTATAAACCCGAATCTCTAACTATGTTTCTAATGAACTCTACAATTACCACAGCTAGCATATAGGCAAGCTTTTAATAATAGCAAGTGGCCCATAATTTATCAGGATATTCCAGTTTCCTCACGATAGTTTATTCTATTAAAAATCACCATTACAAGAATAACTTAAGTCAACTCAAGTGTTTATTGTTGATACTTGTTGTGCAGTTTAAACATAAGTTATTTGGTACAGGCAACTACATATCACGATTGAACAATCGTGTTAATTCTGGCCGATATAAATCATAGAAAAATACGACTTGACTTTGACAAGACTTTACCTGATTTTGATCAAAAATTTACTTATGTTCTTTTGGCTGCCCATTTTTTTAGCAGGCCTCATGGTTCATCACCATTACGAAAAAGTACTACCATCTCAAGATAAGCATAATAAAGTAGAAAATTGGCTTGAAAGACATTCCAATGCATTAACTAAAAGGCTGACAACTCGAAGCTACAAAAAAAGACTAAACAGGAAAGATATTTTGGGCATACAAATGAATAATTTCCACTTTACACTGTGTGTGTAAAGTGGACATTATTCATTTGTATGCCCAAAACACTGTATGTCTATCTTTCAGTAATGGCTTTTTCTCTTATATTTTGCAATTACTAAAAGATAGACTCCAACCGACAATATCTTCCAACACACCAGCGTATAGCAAAACCTGATGGTAGATAAAGTAAAAATTAAAAATGTCTTTAGGCACATTTACTTCATCTACCTAATCAATTTCTTGGATTGTAAAATGTGACCCTCCACAATGATTCATTCTACATTGTGTTGAATGATCTGCAGTGTTATCAAATCAATTGTACTGAGAACAATCAATTTGAATGTACTCGTGAACCCTTAAACATTATCGGTATTGTTAGAGCTTATCATGCAATATACGTAATGATGATTCAACTGATACATGTATGATGGTCACACTACTGTATCAACTTTCATTGTTTATGACGTCAGTTTTATGCTGTTTCACTAACATGAGTCGTTAGATTCAAAATCCTAATCATGCTTCAAAAAAATCATTCAGTCATAAAGTTTTCTAACCAGTTGACAGCTAGTCCATATGACTCGACACTTTTAAAAATCCTAAACCGTCTTTCTTGCTATTTAATCTCAACATAGAATAAAACAAAGTCACTTTTCTGCATCTGTATGTTTATCAGTTTTCTTTTCCTTAACCTCGCAATGTATTTTGATGCGATTTTCACTAATAGAATGAATGATAAATGAAGAAGATGTAAGTAGATAATTAGCAACACAAGGCAGGTCACTAGAATCAACTCAATTCTCTCAAAAATGTTTAGTAACAATAAATTGGAGATGTCAACGAAAAACGGTAAGTTACCCTTTCAATATTTGAAAAGAAAACTATTCATGTGATATACACAGCAAATGTAGCCCAGTGTATCGATCCCAGGGAACGCCTAGACATCACTCTTGAATTGTGGCTACTTTGGTTTTTTAATAATGATTCTCAATTAGTGATTCCAATGAACACCAAAATTGTGGAATTTTTCAGAAATAAACAAAATTCGTGGAATTTTTCAGAAATAAACAAAATTGTGGAATTTTTCAGAAATAAACAAAATTGTGGAATTTTTCAGAAATAAACTAAACTGTGGAATTTTTCAGAAATACAAACAGTAAAGCGACGCAGCAAAAATTGATCTATGACAGGATAATTATATGATGGTTGATCTGTATCTAACAGCCGTTACTTCACACTGATCTGCAATGACAAATCATTGCTGACGTCAGCGTCCACCATAACATTACACCATGCGATGTGTCGATTGCCCCACGAGTATTAGAGAGCGGTGAGGTAACCGCTCCAGATAGTCAGCTGGCTGTAGGCTTATTACGAACAGAAACAGTAACTAATTGTTGAGGGAATTGGTCATTAATGAGAGCAATTTCTATTTCGATAGCTTGGTTTCGAATTTGCCCAAGAATTGAACGGGTCTCTCAAGACCCTTCTGCTAATAAAACCCCGAACGTGATACTACAACTGAATGGCTTATTGTATCCAACACTGATCGCCAAGTTACAAAATACATTAAAAAAAATTGTTGAGGAGAGCAATTTCTATTTCGATATCGGAGTTTTGAATTTGCGAATATTTTGAGCAGTAATTTTGCATGATATCAAAATATAGACAATGTTGTGTAACTTCTCGAATACGCTATTTAGAAAGCATAATCGGCCTTGTAATATTAACATTATAATTTTTCTATTGTTCACCTAGTTCTATGCGCATGCTGTGATCTGCTGTAACTGAAGAAACACACGTTAAAGCACCCCATGCGTAGTTGTGATCTCTGTTGTAACTGTAAGTCCTTAATTGTTGGAGATCCAAACAAATATATAATGTTTCCGCTGCTGGGACTCAGACCTCCTCCTCCTAGAGAGGGAAACCTTTCACTACTTACTCGTAAGTAATATTTAATGATCGTACACAAATGTACAGCATTTTTTTTTGTTACCCATTGGCCCTATACAATGCTATTGTATCTTGAAAATTAAATCAAGATATCTTTAAGCCGAGATTAAATAATTTAGTTCTAAGTAAATGTGTTCCAGTGTTGATCACATCATCGCTTACCATCATCATCGAGGTGAGATTATGGTCAAGAGTGACCCTAACAATATTAAAAATAATAACACCTTATGGTCTATTGCCACGTAAAAACAAAACAGCTAGCACAATAACGATCCTACCTTCAGGCTCGAAACCTCTTTGACTGCTGGCTCCATAAGAGATCTCCCTGGTCTTTCCATCGTCATCTACATATCCGTACTTTCCAGCAACATCTCCATTGGGGTACTTCGTCTCGATCTTGAAGGACCCATCGGCAGCTTCATAACCATAGCTATAGGACCCATCGTCGTTCTGTCGGTTGATTTGCTTGAGGATAGGAACTGGGGTCGTGGTGGGTCCGTTTGGTCCCTGGCAGTGGACTGCTAACCACGCCGCACAGATGATTAAAGTCTGAAAAGAGAGAGAAATAATTTTGAATTAAATGGAAAGAGTGTTTGAGTTGTTTTGTTTCGGTGTTCCACAGGGTCATATTCTAAGCCCTATTAAACTTTGACATACAATAACATTAATTAAATTAATATTTTTTTCTTTGACATTTTATTCGTTGAAATTAACATATTAAGTGTTTTTAAATCAAATGTTTTATGTAAATATAGTGATTATGTCTGTGTTGCAGCACTAGTATAGTGTTATGAAATGTACTTCTAGATTTCCAGTGCTTGTAATGTTGTTGATCCTAATAAATAAATAAATTAAGTAAAAAAATGAAAATCAAACACATAATGGACACAGAATTGTAATATTTTTTATAAAGAATTCTCGCTACGTATCCAGTTTATTTCAGCTTTAGCTAGAGGAAGGTGTCTGAAATTAACTGGTTTAGTCTTAAAAATAAAACAAAACAACAGCTTATTATTTCGGAAGTAAAAATAAAACAAGATAACTGCACTTTTAACTAGCTTCTCAACGAACCGTGATAACTGAGTTAAACTTACACAACATTACAAAAAATAACAGCGTTAAGTTATTTGGAACAGTCAAAAGCGAGCGCCCTTGATCTTGCCACTGCGTGGTCGTTGCGTAACCGTTGCGTGGTCGTTGCGGAGTAATTGGAGAGTTTGAGCTGAGTAATTATTATTGTTATTTGTTTCATTATAGTGTAAGTTATCTGAGGGAGTGGTTATGTTAGTTAATTGAAACGTGATTACTTAGTTTGTACGTAATACAGAGCTTGTTACACTGTACAGTGCAGTGTTTTGAGCTTTCATTTACATCTATTATATTTATTTTTTTAGAAATGTAGTACAACGTTTAAGATTAGTTTCGAATGGCCACGTCATTCGAGTTTCATTCAAGACAAGGGGCTCGAATCATTACTTATACACAATATTTGTAGTTCAGAAAGACAAAAACCATAGTGTTGAAATATTATAGAATTTTATTTTCTGTATATTAGATATTTCATAATGACCTTATTCAAACTAACATTTTAGTTTTAATCTGACCACTTCACACGTCAAAAAATGGTACAAAAAGTAGCTTAAGCAAAAAGCATTTAAAAATAACTAGATAAGTATCTCTACAAGACACAGCTTCTGACGCCATAAGAAGCTTTATAAGGACAAAGTGCTCGAACAATTTGCTCCGACTATCGATACATTTTTTCTGCAAATTCTTGGTAAAGTAGTGACACAAGAAACTTAGTCGGCTCGTTGACGCCCACAGCACAGTACATGTACTTAACAGTAGAGCAACTACGATTAAATACAAAAGTCGCACACACTACCCTAGACACGCGTAACGAAATCTTTCGTTGACGCACTGTCTTTTTGCTGTCGCGTTTGTATCCGAACGCATTTTAGGTTCATTTCCCATGGCGTATGATATCACCAGTAAGTTCCCATGGCCTCACTACTTCTGGTCGCACACCCTCGAATAAGTTTCAGCGTGGGCGTGAAACCGGCACGGCACGGTGATGTCACGCACCGTGGGCTACTAGCTTTATATTCATATTTTGCAATTCAGTTGTGACTAGCTGGAGAGATGCAGTCAGTTAAAACTAACCTAACAAATTAGACAGACTAGTTTTGCTGCGGTTTTCGAGATTTTTTAAAGAGGTTGGGTTGACAATACCTAGCTCTTTAGTTAGCCTAAGACTGCCTCTTCGCTGAAATAGTCAATTGCGGTGCAAGTGGTGGTTCTAGGTTGCATTTGTTTTTTTGGCGTAATTAAGTTGGCGTTACCAATACAAGTCATATTTAGATAGGTCTTTAGTATATATATCATTTTTAATTATTTAAGTTTATTTTATAATTTAATTTGTTTAATTATTGCCCTAATAAAAATATCCTCTCTATAGGATTGCACAAAATCCTCACCAATACAAATATTTTAGTAGCAGTCCAAAATCTACCCAAATTGTTTTCCACAATCTCGTTCCATTTTTGTTTCCTATTTACCTCCGTCTTTATCTTCGAGAAACAGTCGTGATAATTATATGTTTTGTCTTAAGCTTAAAAGGAAATTTTCACAAAAGTAACAAAGTTGAAATACTGTTCCATATTTCACTGTGCCGGAGAGAATGTCCTAACTTAGCAACTTAGCCTTGTGGTCAACGCGGACATGCGATACTTTGTTTATATACTTAGTATATATTGATGGAAGTATATAAAATTAATATCGTTCGCGGTTACTGGAAATTGGTTTATGATTAAAACATGATGGAAATGCTTATGAAACTACGAGTACGACTACTAATGAAGATTTAGTACTAGAAATTATGATTTTTTTTGCGGTGGAGTTGTGATCAGGACATGGACAATATAGGTCCAAGGGCCTAAACACAAAATTACGATGCGATGTCGCATTGTAAGGATCTGTAAGCTCACACGATGCATTGTAGGAACTTGCGAATTAGATCGTATCGCACATTGTATGGACACCTGAAAGATCGCTTTACAGCACTAAATCGTATCACAGCAATTAGCATAGCAGGCTATTTTGATGCGGCGTTGCATCATTTTGCATCGCGGTTTTGTGTAACACCTTAAAACAACTTATCCGTTTTATTAATTTAAACAAATGCAAGAATGACGTTTGCACACTCAATTGTCGACATTTCAGTTATTCTTTTAATTTTCAGGAAAAGAAGTCTCTATACTTTAAGATCGTTAGAAAGAACCACATCTATTAATAAACTAGGTATTAATTATTCTGGCTGATTTATTCATTGTCACAACTGGAGACCGACTACTAACCTTGAGATCTTTAGTTCGATTACCTGTCAATTCAGAGTCAGTAAAAAATACATTCAGTATCTCTGGCTACTGAAAAAAACGTGGAAATCCTTGATTGCAATAGATAAAGGAATATAGATCTAAAAATAGCCTTTACTACCTAGCTCAGAATCCAATTAAAATAGTTCCACATACTTAACCCTTCAGATACCGTCAATTAGAGACACAATAGTAAGACAATAGATGCGCGGCCACCGGTGGTCGCTTGGGGATTCATGAATTAATGATTTAATTACCAATACTATCTATCTGACAGCCAACGCAAATACCTAAATATATAATGTATAGACTTGCCTTTTTCGATCACTGTCATGACATAGCATAAATATCTTTGTCCAGCAGGTATTTAACCCTTCAGATACCGTCAATTAGAGACACAATAGTAAGACAATAGATGCGCGGCCACCGGTGGTCGCTTGGGGATTCATAAATTAATAGGTTGAATACATACGTAGGTATCATTTGATATGGCTGATAGAAGCTTCTAGGTTATAGCTTTTTATATTATATCCTTATAGAACTGAACGAAAATGATGGCACGGTGGAGCAGTGGTTGGTAGATAATGTGGGGCAAAGTGTAAAAAAAAAATAAAGGTAACAAACTTACTAGCGTATCACCCCAGCCCCACACTACCGGGGCCGGGGTTATCCTACCGGGGCTGGGGTTATCCGAAAGGAAACTCGTGCCCCGGTATGAGGGCTAGAAGGAACGGGGTGGGGTTTTGAGTCAGTAAGAGTCTGAAACTATTTCCCGCTCTACCCAAGAGCGGGTTTTGTCATAAGATGATAATCCCCATCGAAAAAAAAACCCAGCCCCACATAGCTTTTAGAAAAGATCAAAACACACTCATGAATCACTCTAAATCTACACTAATATAATAATGCGGTAAAGTTTGTTTTTTTTTTGTTTCTAGGGGGTAATCTCTGGAAGTCCTGGTCCGATAGCCAAAATATTTTTCACCGACAGAAGGCTGCTTTAATCCTGAGTGAGATAAGCTATATTTTATGTATACGGGCAAAACCGCGGGGAAAAGCTAGTGTTGTATTAACTACATGAAATTCTGTTTAATAACTTTTGAATTTATTGCGATGAGACAGAGATGCGATGGTGGATTCTGTTTAAAAAAAGAGCAGAGCTTTGATGTGTTTCATAAATACACTTTTTAGATAGGAAACCAAATATCTTCTCCCGTTCTGGATGGAGCGAGAGGGAGTGACCAAAGCCCACACACGGTCTTTCAGTTGCTCTAACATTTTGCAACTAATCAAAGCTGTTATTCATTACAAAACAAAGCAACAAGAAACCAAATAAAAAGCCTGATATCGGTAATTCATTTCTTTAGAAAATCGTAGAGAATATCGATCAAGAATTCCATTACCCACTGATTAAGTATAATAACCATTAATTCTTGACAAACTAGTCGCCAGGCAGGCTTTATAGATGTGAGCTATGTACTGGTCTAGATACTAGATAGATCTAGTGCTTACGTAACATTCAGGACATTTATAAGGCTAGTACTACTTCCTACACAAACAACGTCGAATCGTATACCTCATAAGCTCATTGATATTCAATCTGAATACAACAGTACCCGATTCCTATAGATATTACCCTAAGCCATCATCCACCATCTTCTATGCCAAGCTGCACCTACTATATTATGTTTCTACATCACCCTAAGGTCAATTGGTAGAAAATGCCTAAAGCATTAAGTCCGACTCTGTACCGTGTTTATTACTAAATTAAATTTAATAAATAAATAAATGAATATATTCGAGTTTTCGGGAATCGTTTGTCTTGGTATGGTCATGTGAAAAGGAGGGATAAAACGCATATGGCTAAAAGTTATGAGTTTACATGTATATGGATGGAGAGGAAGAGGGTGGCCAAAAATAAGATGGAGAGGCTGGTGGAGGTAGGTGGGCTGAATGACGACAATTTTCCTGAAAAACTTATAAGAGTTTTAAATGGATCCTGAATACTGGATCAATTTTTGTGAAATATTTGAGTAAATCATGGAATTACCGTACGCCAACAGAGTTCTCAGGCGTTCTCCCTCTTCCTGTCGCGTTCCCTTATCAAGCGTCGCGTTGGATTGCGTTACATGAAACAACAAGCTTTTAAACCATGCTCGATGTTGACGATAGGTGAGTGAAAAAGGACCCTCCTGAAGGAGGGCGGAGTGGGAAGGTGCGGCCGACTTTTACTGACAAAAACCACATTTCGTTCCGTCAGTTCCATTTTGCGTTCTATGACCAGGCCGGCCCTGCTGGGCCTCTACGATTTTGCTGAGGAGATCGACCCATATGGCTGGTATTATTTTGAGCATGAGGTTCAAGTTTTGCGAGCTGCAAAGCTTAAACGTAACAAGAAAATACTAGAAACTTCGAAACGGAAATCAGCTTTTCATTGCGCAGATGGCATTACCAAGGTGACAACAGGCAAATAGTGCCTGTTCATTAATATCGATATAATTATTTCATGTTGCATACCTGTCTAAGAATGCGGTTTGGTTCGCGAGTAAATCAGATGTATAAGGGTGTGTTCAGACAGCGAGACAATCATCTGGCGTGGCTGGTTTTAGTCGTGTCGTTTGGAAACATCGTTTACATACGATTGAATTGATAATGTATGTAATGTTATGATAGGTTTATTGTTTGGTATTGAATTTCATTAGATCAGATTCAGTGCTTCAATTGAAACCTAAGGGAATGGCAGAATTTTACTGAATAAATCCTCCGCGTGTCCCTTTAGTTATGGGACCAATCTGGAAGCAAATTTTTTATTATTGTGGAAAGACTCGTGCTTGACCAATATGTCGCCTGAAGAAAAGTGATGATGTGGTCAATGATGGAGCACGCTTGCCTAGATCTAGTCATTCATGACTTAAAGATTTCCACATTGTAGTTATCAGGATATACAGACTCCGGCAGAGAATCCTTTCCATAAAAAGAAATTTGGTCATCTACACTAATATTATAAAGAGGTAAAGTTAGTTTTTATGTTTGTAGGAGGTAATCTCTGGAAGTACTGGTCCGATAGCTAAAATTTTTTCACCAATAGAAAGATGCTATATACCCGAGTGATATAGGCTATATTTTATGTAGGTCCGCGCGGGCAAAAGCTAGTTAATTATACAAGGTGTAAGGGACAGCCCTCCGCAAACTTTAAGGGCTGGTTCAGTCTGTAGACGAAACTGAATAACCTTCCACAAGATTTTTTTTTCAGGAAACGAAAAAGAAAATCAGCCTCACCATACAAAATTACAAACTTGATTGAACAGTTTGTATGGAGTGGTATTGTGGAAAGTTGTTCAGTTTCGTCTACTGAGCAAGCCCTTAAATTTTGCGGACGGCTGTCCCTAACACCTTGTATATGGAATTATGGATGGTGTCATTTCCCGCAGATAAAGTATTTTTTTTTCTTTCTGAATGACGAAGTTCTAAGTGTAACCGAATTAATTTGATGAAGATTGAAAGAGAGAAGAGATGAAGAAAATTAAAAAACATACAAACGACAATGCAAAACTAGGTATGTTCAACAACGTTACTCTAAAGACTCTATGGCCCAGTAGACAAAGTTACCTATGTCGACCAAACAACCTATTTAAACCCGATACTAATCGAACATGTTTCTAACCACGTACCACCATAACATTTCGACAGCCCACTACTTAAACGAAGCATGTCTGTCGCACGTTCTTTGAATACGTCGCGGTCGTACCGTCTGGCCGCGTCCTAATTTCGGCGCACACAAAACTATTATAAGGTCATTTTTTACATAATTTCCTTTGATCGGTTAATATGTACCTACACGTTCTTATAATTAGACCTTGTCGTATAGGTTTTAAATAATTATTGGACATTAAAGTGTCGTAATATGATTGTAAATACAGAAAAGAAATGTAACAACATGCATTGCATTATTAATTTTTTGGTCTGGTTATTTTGTTAATGGAGGTTCAGTTACTTATGACATGAGTTTAATGCTAAGATATAAATTAGTACAAGATTTTTACGTAAGCATTAAAGATCATTTCAATTTGACAACACCTTAATCGCCCTTTAAGGTGGTGCATCATGACTCACATTTTCACTGTTTTTCATACAACCGCTCATAACTGATTATGACGTTATTACACGTTTCTCATTAGATATTTTGGAAACACAATATCTTGTGGATATTATCTAGGTTTCTAAAGAAACCAATTTCTAAATTTGTGTGAAACTAATCCAGTAAAAACCTCTGAAAATTTCCTATTTAGTATGAACTTTGACACTTCATAATGTTAGCGATTCTTATGATAATGTTACATACACTGATTATTTTCTGTATTAGCAACATTAAATGTACTTTTGCACTGACAACTGGACCGAACTGTGACTTGACAGCGCGGCACTTTTTGACAGTTTGAGAGCTTATAAAAAGGCACGCCGCGCTGCCTCGAGTCTCTTTCAAGTCCAGTTTTCAGAGTAAGCAACATCTTACAGTACACTAAATAACTTTCTTAGTCAACCTTTTCTCTAAAGGTAACACATAGATTACAATTCAGAAGTGGGATAAACGGGTCGTTTATTTTTAAATGCATTCGTTTATCCCGCCCACAAGTGATTTTTTTTCCCCCTAATTTTGCATCTTCTACTTTTGTTTTGCTTTGAAAGTACCTACGTAACCTAATGTAAGCACCGTTAAAATTTCTTTTTGATAAAATGGGTACTATTTTATCTAAGCGGGCATAGTGATGTGTAGTTTTGAAAGGTGTCCTCGAGTTTCTTCTAACACTCTGGGGTACTACCGCACCACACGTGCCTCGCCAGGGCTACACCCTGGAGGCACTGCACACCACACGTACCTTGCCAGGGCTACACTCTGGAGGTACTACCACACCACACGTACCTTGCCAGGGCTACACTCTGGAGGTACTACCACACCACACGTACCTTGCCAGGGCTACACTCTGGAGGTACTACCACACCACACGTACCTTGCCAGGGCTACACTCTGGAGGTATTATCACACCACACATACACATGCCGCGCCAGGGTGGCACCCTGGATGCTATTGCCACACCACACGTACCTTGCCAGGGCTACTCCCTGGAGGCATTACCACATTACACGTACCTCGCCGAGGCTACACCCTAGAGTTGTTAGAGGACAACTCGGGCTTTGTTCAGGTGGATTATGGACAGATTTTGGATCGTTGTTAAATAACCGTAGCGAACATATCTATCAAATTATGAGTCGTTGTTACCATAGCCAGAGTTTGCTTATTAATTAAATGAGCGGACCAGTGATAAGTACCCACTTTTATTTGGAAATAATCTAAATGCAACAAAAGGTTGTTATGTTAGCTAGTTATGTTATTGACACTTACTGAAGTTAAAATTAGGTAAATTAATATTATTAGGATTGCGTTTTGACAGATAGTCCGACATATATTGCCTGCTAGCTTTTGCTCGCGGCTTCGCCCGCGTACATAAAATGTGGCCAGTGCCACTCGAGAATGAAGCGGGTTTCTGTGAAAAAAAAAATGGCAATCCGACCAGTGTTTTTAGAGATTACTTCTTAAAACCTTATATATCATCGTCATCATCATCATCATCATATCAGCCGGGGGGCGTCCACTGCTGGACGTGGGCCTCCTCCAGACGTCGCCGCAGCGACCGGTCCTGTGCCCACGCATCGGAATACGCTGCGTTAGGCCTCCAACAAGGTGGACCGACGACTTGGTCAGGGTTGCGGGAACCCGATGGATGTGTGACTCACTTAATAAATACTTAGGTATAATTTTAGAGTGAGCGTGCGACGATCATCCCTCGTTCAATAACCGTGAGTTCATAGTGCTGCGCTCGCTCGGCTTGTTTTCGATCTACCGTGCCTTGCGTTATTGGATATCCTGTGTATATTTCACTATAACTTATAAATATACTAGCTGCTCCCTGCGGCTTCGCCCGCGTAATAGCAGAAAATTATCCCAAGGGAACATACTTCCGGGATAAAAGGGTATTCTATGTTCTATTCCAGAACATGGTCTATCCGTGTACCAAGTTTCATCAAAATCGGTTTTGCCATTTAGGCGTGAAGCCGTAACAAACGCGTAATAAGTAAGGATTATTATTCCATTACTACTAGTAAACCATGCGTTGTCCCAAAATGTTCAGATTTACATTTCAACCACAGAGTACCTACTTACGGCGGCAGAGATAATTATTTTACAATAAATAATGAGTAACCGTAAGTTTCATGTATTTTGGGTGGATTATCTGACTGTCCCTTTTTCGAATCCTTTGTACATTATTAATTTAGTTCATACAACTGAAAGCGGTGAAACAGAACGAAACACTGCGCCAGTAAATCGGTGTTAGCATCGATATGTTATATACTCGTATGTACCACGCACTAGATTATGCGTGCCGAACACTCGCTTCAGACTACTCGGGTGTGATTTAGACTGTACACATTAAGCATAACATTATGTTGAACGTGTAACTGCCACGAAATTAATAGTCAAAAAAAAAAAAAATGTACCCTCTAAAAGCTATATTAGCGCTGCATGTTCCGTAAAGGCTTGTTGTCTATCACTAGAAAATAAGTCGATGAGTGCTAGGTACTTGAGCTGGCAAATTGCGACTGAGCGGAGCGTGGTAATATGACGAGCCACGCGGTCACGTGACTGTTACCGCGATTTATGCGAAACTTGAATACTTATAAAATCACAACTTCTTGGTATTTTCAAATAAAACAATGGTGTACACCGACCCTGGGTACAGCACGGGTCGCGGCAAGTCATAGCACCCATTGCGCCTACCAGAGCACAGCTGGGTACGGGATTGAAGCGGCCCCTTAGTCGCCCGGATGGCCCGGTCACTAGTGATGTTCAATTCCGCTATAAACTCTAAACACGCTATGGACTATTGAATATATTTTTATAGCGCGCTATTTTATATGCTAACACTATAACGTTATAATTAAACACGGCAATCAAATGAATGCGGAGGCGTTATCATTTTATTCGGCAACGCGCTAAACGGATACAATAAACGTTATATTGCTATCCCGTTTTGGACCCGTTGTTAACGTTTTGTTGAGCGAGACGTTATATTATAGCGCGAAGGCAGAGCCAATATAACAAACGCTATACGCTATGAACAAATAGCGTGCTATATTTTGGCGCTATACGTTATATTAGCCATCACTACCGGTGACGATGTAGTTCTAGCGGACAACCAGGAAACTAAGAAGCTTATGACTGGTTTTGCATGATAGCTATGGAGGTTTGGTACCTACATTGATTCTTTACATTTCGCATATACTGAAACTGGTGTTGTAATATGGCTTTGCTGTTTGAAGAGATTTTACATACTTACTAGCATTGTCCATTTAACTGAAACCAGGTTAAATGGCGAATATTTTGTCATCTCACAAGTACAAATAGCTTTGCTGGCAAAATTCATAGATAAATATTTATCTTATTTTTCTGCGAAACGCATTGTAATTATAAAGAGCATTGGAAGAAGTAGGTAGTAAAGTTAGCTGCAAGCGCTTGGCGGGTGAGTGGGTACTTACTCAGTACCATAGTAATATTTATTTGAGCTAGCTGACCCGGCAAACTTCGTCCCGCCTGGCAATCAATGTGTGGTATATCTTTCGATATGGTCAAAAGTAATATATCAATATCAGGTTGTACAGAATTTTAATATATGAAATTATCTGCATTGACTTATAATGGTACAATAAAACATTAAGATGATGACCTATATGATTTACCATGGGTAACTGAATATAAAATTGCATATTATTTGTTTGAACATAAGTAGTTGCCAAATACATAGTTTAATATATTGAAACATAATACATAGCTTTAAAAAAAAAAAAAAAAAAAAAACATAAGGGAAATCAATGAATTATAAAATAAATTTAACTAAGAGGAAATGAAGCAAGTAATCACTAACCAAATAAACTAATACTTAGAGTATAATAAAGAATGTGGAAAAAAAAAAAAAGTTTCAGTATTTTAATACTGTAGGCATCAGGCGTATAATATGTAAGCATCATCGCTTGTTGGCTCTAATTGAAACAGATGATGAATAGTACTGATAGTTGAATAATCAAGGTAGAATAAAATCATTATATTCAACAAAATATGTTCGGCAACTGTCTGAACTGTTGAGTGTAAATATTACCATAATACAATTTTGCTGTTGTTTAAATGTTTTGTATTATTTTTAAGTGATATGGGTACCAAGAATTGGCCGAATCCCATTATTTTAGTTCTTGTCCAACTGGGAAAACTAGTTTAAAATTTGTATTTGTTCTTGGTTTAAAAATACACCCTGAGTATGTACTGTGTACTTTCAAGGGAATAGCTACACACAATTTATTTTCTATTTTTAAATATACCTACACTGGTGATAAGTTGTGACTGCAAGTCTGAAAAAGTTTAGTCTAAACTTGGCCTTACATATTGCAACAAACGGATATTGTGATAAACTTGCAGTACTGCAGCCATTGTTGATGTCCGATAACGGTAGACTGATTAATAGATACAGTGTACTTTATCTATGGAAACATAAATAATATTGAAAATTTTAATTTTATATACCTACCTACAATTTGGCAGGAGAGTGCTCTGAGCATTAATATGTGGACTTTGGTGGTTTGTTGGGTTTCCAGTCTGATAAAGTACTTTTCAGATACACTTTCTTTGATTGTGCGAACTAGGGAATTATAGGTATTGGTCGAAGTGGGGAACAATCACGGTGATAGTAGCGTGAACTCATTTCGAAATGACGCTATGTAAAGCTGATCAATCACATGGAGTTTTCCTACGCACCATAACGTTTCCTTCGAAACATTGGAGAAGTTGACATTGTTTTCATGCTCGAGGTCATTCTGCGGGTTGATTGAGGTTGGTGTTGACCTGCAAACAGTGACGAGTGTCATGTCAGTGACACTGCACTGCTGTCAAACAAACGTTTCATGAATGTTACCCACTTGAATACTTGTTTTTTTGGGCTTAGTTTGAAACGTCATTACGGTTTTAGCTTCTGAACTTTATAAGACCAAATAAATAATACTGACTTTAATTATGACTTTCGAAATTAATTTTCAATACCTTTCGCGTAATAAATATTTGTATGAGGTTGCAATTCCTGTAGAGGTCTTAATTCAATGACCTGCATTGAGCCTTGGTCCTGCAGAATTTGCAATAAATATAATGTAAATTCTATATAATGACTTTGAAGCACTACCAAAATGTTTATCAGTTGTCGAGTACCCGTACCACGGACTCTGCTTGATTTGGGACTGGATGGCGTTGCGTACAAGTTGTGGAATATTATTACTATTATTGAATTACTAAATTTAGTGTACCAACAGAGGCGTCACGATTTTAATGGATCTTGAAGCTACCGTATTAGCATTGATCAAATTATAGGATGTATTTTCATGGAAATAAAAACACAGGTGCAGCATAAAGTAGTTGCTACAGTCAGTAAGCCTTTTCACGGCATTATTATAATTAGTTTTCTTATCAGGTGTGGTTAAAAGTGATTGCAGATAAATATAAAACAAGAACTTCCAATTTATTCACTAGGGACATGGAAGAAATCTTCGCAGATGTCTCACTATTGGCATTTGTTTCTACTAGACTATCACTAATAAGGTCATTACAATGTTTATTTATTACCGTACAGTATGTCCATGAATATTTTGATTACCAAAGGATATTTTTACAAAGTGTACTTAACTTCCTACATTTAAAAGTATGGTAATAAAATAAGTGATTAACGTGAAACCTATTTTTGCGTGAAGAGCAACCAGTCTCAACTATATTTGCATTGAATATCTTAAAAGTGGTGGTATTTACACGTAGTTCTTAGTTGGTAATTTTTAATGAATAAAATAAAATAGAGACGAAACTGTTTCATAGTTCGTGATCATGCATTTTGAATAGCTATTGAATCGGAGTTTCAATAAGAACTAATTAGAGTCGAAAGAGTAAATTAAATAATATAACCCTTACGTTTTAGTCGGGGTAATGATTATAACTGATATCAAAAATGCAAACGGTCATTGTTGGTCAGTTATTGGCTGGATTTCATTGTCATAAATATTGAGTGAAAAGTAATCATTGAAGACATGCGCTTGAAACTTATCATGTACCTGGCCTAAGTGACCATATCAAAATCAATAGGAGTATTGGCCGAAAATTGTGCAGAATAACTGAGGCGCCTGTTCAGGACAATTAAGGAGCCTGTTCAGGACAAACCAGGAGCATATTGGCTTTAGCAGGCAATTGTTTATTTACTAATGTTTGTTTTGGTTATTTACAGACAGGACATTTGAGGGACCTGTCTGTTTGCATTTGAGGAGCCTGTTATTTATGAGACAGGACGTTTAGGGACCTGTGTGTTTTTACTAATGTTTATTTTTTATTTACAGGCAGGACATTTGAGGGACCTGTCTGTTTACATTAAAGGCAGGACATTTGAGGAGCCTGTCTGTTATTTATTAGAGACAGGACGTTTTAGGGGCCTGTGTGTTTTTACTAAATGTTTATTTGTTTATTTACAGGCAGGACATTTGAGGGACCTGTCTGTTTACATTAGAGGCAGGATATTTGAGAAGCCTGTATGTTTTTCATTAGAGACAGGACATTTTAGGGGCCTGTATATTTTTATTAGAGACAGGACATTTTAGAGGCCTGTATACTTTTCATTAGAGGCAGGACATTTTAGAGGCCTGTTTTTGAATGACTGTATAATAAATGAGCTGACACTGATATATCTGCACTTTCAGGTGCCATTACTATATATATTTATTTTAAAAGTTGTGTATGGATAATAATTGATAAATTGGTAATTGTTCAATTGGTTTTGTTTGTACAATTAATATAACTTCAGTGTCGTTCTTAGATACAGCGACCGGTGTATGAATAACTTAAATATTTATTCGTTTCTGTATTAGATATCTGTTTACTCGTAGATAAATATTTAAAGTATTACTAATGTTTTTTCTTAGGTCATTATTTTGTGTGTAAAACCAATTTTTTTTTACTTATTTTGTTTCTCACATACGAGGTCGTATTTGTTATATGGATGGCCGACTGTTAGCGATTCTTATGATAATGTTACATACACTGATTATTTTCTGTATTAGCAACATTAAATGTACTTTTGCACTGACAACTGGACCGAACTGTGACTTGACAGCGCGGCACTTTTTGACAGTTTGAGAGCTTATAAAAAGGCACGCCGCGCTGCCTCGAGTCTCTTTCAAGTCCAGTTTTCAGAGTAAGCAACATCTTACAGTACACTAAATAACTTTCTTAGTCAACCTTTTCTCTAAAGGTAACACATAGATTACAATAATTTGCCTAAAAATTAAAAAAGTCAAAAAAAGTAATCCTCTAGAGACCTTGCAAATTTCATTAAGATTCTAAATGACGACCACTTTTTCCAAAAATTTTTAAGGGTTTAAAAAAAACAGCTATTTCCTGGAGCAAGTTTTGTGAAATTTTCGATTAAATCTCGGAATTACCGAATACTAACAGAGTTTCGAGGCGTTATCTCTCTTTTTTTGCGTTGCATTTTTGTCAAACATCGCGTTGGATTGCATTAAATGAAGTAACAAGCTTTTAAACCATTTTCGATGTTTACGATAAGCGAGTGGAGAAGGACCCTCTTAAATCTAAATATTTAAAATTATTGAAGTTTCAAAATCTAAACGGAAGCAATTCTCAATAAAAATCCAATTATCATAATTAATTAGTAATATTAATCACATATATATCTACATAATTTAAAACTAAACTGTATTAGTAAAACTCATGACCATATATCCTTGTTAGTATAAAGTTAAAATAACAAAAAGAACTCGAGCAAATTGACTTTAGGATCATTTCCGCAATTCCGCCATATCCGTACTTAAACCCACGCTACACCGTTCACTTGTTTTGTTCAAAACAATAACAATAGCAATACAAAGTAATTGGTAGATTAGTGTTATTGATAAACCACCTGTATAGGTAGCTATTGACCAATGCCTAGCAATATTGCATGTCCAGACACAAAATTTTTAAATTAGATTGTAGAAAAAATAACGTTCATTATTGCAGGTGCAATAAAGGATTTGACCAATTAAAAACGTTTCGGCAAAATGTTTATACAACAATCTATAAGATTTTTAATTAATATTTTTATAGTCCACATTTATAATATAAAATAAGACCATGTGCATGTACTTATATAATTTTACCATTACATATTTACTGTTTGAACTTCAAAAGATACTTTGATCCCTGAGTTTGTTTCGGTGTTTCTTCTCAGGGTAGTCAGGTAGGAAATACCGGTACAGCAACCAGGGCCACTAACTGCTGGATCAAAAACCTAATCAATTTGGTTCAATTTACCAGATATACCAGCTATTCTATATGAAAATGCGCTAGCATTGAAAAAGATGACGCAATGTTTACAAAAATGTCACACGTTTTCATGCTATGCTACGAAAAATGTTTAAAGCGTGAAAAGTAAACTTGTAAACAAAGAGATAATGCGGCAAAACTCCACAATGTTCTTGCTAAACAACCTATGACAATGATTACATGAACAATACTTCAATTATCTAATAACTAAACCGACAAAAACCGATTTCACATAGATCGCATAGACAACAAGCTTAAACTTTAAAAATAAAAGGCGCGAAACGCCGTGCCATTGAATTTTTTTTTTTTTAAACAGTGATTTTGTCAAGCGGTTATACAGCCACTTATCTCATGCCAAGACATAGAGAACTTTAAGTTTTGGCGGCATTTTTTCGAGTGAAGTTATGAATTATTTTCAAAATGATTCCTAGTGGATATGGTATATAAAATTGGTGTAATTTTGTGCAACTGAACAATAATGATCATTGAAACAGGCGTGAACTCGGTAAAATGAACCTAAGAATTTTATTGAAGTATTCATTACATCAGCAAAGCTGTGATACATTTGCTGTCAAAGACTACAAAAACAGAATGTAAACCGTCGTGGTCCAATGTAACTCAAAAAAGATAATTATTTATTACTAGCTGCTCCCAGCGGCATCGCTCACGTGATAGCAGAAAATTATTCCAAGGGAACATACCTACTTCCGGGATAAAAAGTATCCTATGTCGTATTCCAGGACATGGTCTATCCGTGTACCAAGTTTCATCAAAATCGGTTTTGCCATTTAGGCGTGAAGACGTAACAAACAAACAAACTCACTTTCGCTTTTATAATATTAGTAAGGATATTAGTAAGGATTGATAACGAAGCGGTATGGTCCAAGATCTGCTCAAACGGGGAACAAGAAAAAAAAACTAGAGAACTGTCAAGATTGAATTGATTGTTCTGTATTCCCGTCGTAAGGTAGAAAAGATCCTTGATTCCCGTACATTAGATCGGGAATCAACACAATCATTAAATTATGACAGTTCACTATTTTTATTCTGCTCCCCATTTGAGTTCAATTTGAACGTTTTCAAACACTTGTCAAAATATGAAAAATTGCAAGTGTTATTGACAAATTGCAACTCGACGTCGCGAAAGCGAACGTTCCTTAAAAATTTGAGAATGACCCTCGAGTTGCGTAAGCTGAAGTGGGTTGCGTTGCCAAGTTATCTATTTCCATGGACAAGACTTGCATATTGATTACTTGGTCTATAGAATAGTAATGACTGGTTTGTGGCCTATAGATTTTGAGGTTGTTGTTGGTGTACTTTCGATATCATGGAAGTATTTTTGTGATAATTGTGTGAAGACCAATACTACAGTAAATTCAAAAACAAGTGGCTGAAAACTGAAGCTGTTCTTTCAGAATGTGTAGATATGTTGAAATAATTGAAATTAATGCGATCTATTTGAAGATTAATTGATCATAGAAGTCAAGAATATCCTACTAATATTATAAATGTGAAAGTTTGTATGTATGGATGGATGTATGGATGGATGTATGGATGGATGTATGGATGGATGTATGGATGGATGTATGGATGGATGTATGGATGGATGTATGGATGGATGTATGGATGGATGTATGGATGGATGTATGGATGTTTGTTACTCTTTCACGCAAAAACTACTGAACGGATCTCGATGAAACTTGATATGGTACACGAGTAGACCATATCCCAGAATAACACATAGGATACTTTTTATCCTGGGATTATGTACGCGGGTGAAGCCGCGGACAAAATCTAGTTACTAAATAAACTCCAACGCGCGCACCATTTATTTGCATCTGTGCGTTTATGTCTTTTGTATGGAACTACAAGAGAAGTGCTCTAGAATAGAATGAAAACATAAGGTAGGTATTTGAAATGATTTTAAATATAGCGATATTATAAATAATACAAAATACAAAGAAACAAATGGATTTCTTATTGCAAAAAACGAATAATAAACATTTTGTTCTAAATCAATTTGCAATTGTCACAGGACAAAGTGACCCATTTTGATAAACGGCATCTTTGTAAATTAAACATAAAATTTATTTAAAAAAAATGACAACGACAAAATCTTTTGACTCCTATATCTATATATATAAAAATCAGGGACCATTTTGGTTACCCATTGAAAGGGTTTTTAATAGGGTTTTGACAAAGGGTTGTTTTAAAACCCATTCCGTATTGGTTACACTTTTTTACGAAAACCCTCATCAATGGATAACCTCTTCAAAACCCTTTCGATTTGCTTACCTGTTTATTCAAAAACCCATTCTGAAGGGGTTATATTTTTTAATGGCTACACGTTTTGAACGGGTTACCCCTTCAACGACTGAGGGTTACCCATTCAGACTACAAATATTACAAATATTATCGCTCGTACCTTAATTTAAAGCAGTGATGGGCAAAAAGTAATTAGATTAACAATTACAAATTACGGTTACATTGTAATTGGTAATTGAATTACTTTGTAACAGATTACTTAAGTAATTAATTACAATGAGTACTCACTGTAATTAAATACAAAGTAATTAAATTACAAGTTAATCTAATTACATTATAACAGATTACACAAGTAATCTGATAAAATGTAATTACACATTTTTTTCCGTTTTTTATTTACATGTTGCATTGAAATTTTGCGGAAAAAATCACTTGGGAAAAAAAATAAGAATCTTTCGAATATTTCGGTTTTATTTGGTGGATGGGCATAAGTCTGCCCCTCGCTATATTGACCGATGTCCACTGTTGGACACAGGACTCCACCTCATTGTAATGACCTGTGCCCACAGTTGGACATAAGCCTCCCCGAGTGTCACCATTTAGGCACTATAATGACTGATGCCCATTGTTGGACAAAAGTCTGCCCCTCGCCATAATAACCTGTGTCTACTGTTGGACATAAGCCTCCTCCAAAGTGTCACCATTTAGGCGCTTTAATGACTGATGCCCACTGCTGGGCATAAGTTTGCCTCTCGCTATAATGGCCGATGTTCACTGTTGGACATAGGCCTCCACCTCGCTATAATGACTGATGCCCACTGGTGGACAAAAGTCTGCTCCTCGCCATAATGACCTGTGTCCACAGTTGAACATAAAGCTCTCCCAGTGTCGCCATTTAGGCGCTATAATGACTGATGCCCACTGCTGGGCATAAGTTTACCCCTCGCTATAATGGCCGATGTCCACTGTTAGACATAGGCCTCCACCTCGCTATAATGACCTGTACCCACTTTTGGACATAAGCTTCCCTAAGTGTCGCGGTTTAGGCACTATAATGACTGATGCCCATTGTTGGACAAAAGTCTGCCCCTCGCCATAATGACCTGTGTCTACTGTTGGACATAAGCCTCCTCCAAAGTGTCACCATTTAGGCGCTTTAATGACTGATGCCCACTGCTGGGCATAAGTTTGCCCCTCGCTATAATGGCCGATGTTCACTGTTGGACATAGGCTTCCACCTCGCTATAATGACTGATGCCCACTGTTGGACATAAGTCTGCCCCTCGCAATAATGACTTGTGTCCACTGTTGAACATAGAACTTCTTTTAGCTATTATGACCGATGTCTACTGTTGGACATAAGTCTCCCCCAAGTATCGCCATTTAGGCGCTATAATTACTGCTGTCCACTGTTGGACATAGGCCTCCCTCTCGCTATATTGTCCGACGTCTTCTGTTGGACATAGGCTCATTAACTAGTGGGCCTCACTATCAGATTGCATCACTACTTACCACCAGAGATTCTGTGATGTCCCAGCCTTATTTCCATGTCCTTACAGGTACCAATATCGTAACCAAGCGGTGCAAGTTTGCGACCTTTCATATTCAAAGCAATAATTACAATATATTTAAATACTATGTAATTAGGTTACATTGTAATTAAATTACTTTGTATTTAAATACATTGTAATTAATTTCATAGCATATCCAAAGTAATCTAATTACAATGTAACTCAATTACTATGTAATTCAATTATTAATTAGATTACAAGAGTAATTAATTACGCCCATCACTGCTTTAAAGTACTAAACTGCATGCATTCGGTAAGTATGCGTCAAGTCGCAACATGCAGTCAAGGACCTAGCGACTCCACAGTCCATACACATACGATCACGGAACACAGAAAAATAGTGGAAGTTGTGCTGGTTGCCGAGAGTGGCCTAGAGGTCCAGAACAGATCGGAGGTGTGGTGGCACAGACTGGAAAGTGTTGACCTGAAATTGAGTAGAACCAAAACGGAGTACTTGTGCTGCGATTTCGGCGGTCTCTCCACTCCAGTGCCTTTAGCTCTCGCCGGAACGCCCATACCGATCTGTTCCGACTTTCGGTACCTCGGGTCGCTTGTCCAAGGGGATGGTGAGGTAGACCGGGACGTAACTCATCGAATCAACGCAGGATGGATGAAATGGCGACAGGTCACGGGAACAACTTGTGACCCACGGATGCCCCTCCTAGTTGAAGGGTAAAATCTACAAATCCGTGATAAGGCCTGTTGTACGTATATGTATGGATCAGAATGTTGGGCTGTGAAAAAGACGGATGAAAAAGATAGCATGTAGCGGAGATGAGAATCTTAAGATGGATGTGTGGTGCGACGAGAATGGATAAAGTGAGAAATGAGTAGATTAGGGAAAGTTTGTAAGTGGCGCTAGTGACTGAAAAGTTGAAAGGGAATCGTTTTTCTTGGTATGGTCATATAAGGAGGAGAGATGAATCGCATGTTGCCAAAAGAGTTATGAATTTACATGTGTGGACGGATGGAGAGGGAGAGGGAGGTCAAAGAAAAGATGGATGGATTGTGTGAGAAGTGATATTGTTACGCCGTTAAACTTCAACACGTCATATTTCCGACAAAATAAAGAGTGGCAACGAATAATTAAAACGCATTGCTGTTCGAAAGCTCTAGAACCAAAGTACCTACTTAGCCTGGCAAGATCTGGAACATTCCTTCATAAGTACTCGTTGTACCTACTATTTAGTAGGTATGTAATCTGTAGGTATCTATAGGTGGATAAGGGAAATGGTACTTTCCGCCATTAACAATAGAGTCGAAATTCGCGTGAAAGTGACTCGCGAAGGACAAAGTAATAAAATTGATTTATGGCCCCGCGACGCGACTCTATTGTTCTGGATCTATCCTAAGGCGTCAGTATCTAGAATTTTCTTTGCTCCGCGTATAAATACGAGCCCCCGAACGGTAGTGAGTCTGTTTTGATTTCGACTGCGATCAAGAGCGATCTACCTAAGTGTGCAAAGTGATTTTATCTAACGACCGAGGCGATAGTGTAACGGAACTCTAGTGCTAATTGTGATTTTGGATTATTGTTGACTGGACTAATTACTTATTGTTTGTGGTAAATAAAGTTCTTTATTGGTAAATTGGCATTTTGTTACCCACGTACGTAACAATATGAATGAAAAGGGAGTTAATGATAGCGTGACGAGCGACAGGACAGAATGGAAGAAAAAAACGTGTTGCGCCGTCCCCAAATAAAACGGGATAGTGGCAGGAAGATGATGATTGCAGAGACCTGAAATTTAGGAAAATAGCAGATAGAATTTATAAAAAAAATACAAAAATATATTTAAAATAATCCTGTATTTATATTTTAGGAGCACTAAGGCTAAAACACCAGGGTCGCGCCATAGAAACTGTGAAAAATTAGTTTTTCGCCAATATTTTGCTGAAAAAGCATTGCAGACGTCTAAAGTTTTTTGTAAAACACAGATTTAAAGATCATTGGGCACCTAAGTATGGAAACCATACCCACGGCAGACACAAACGAAATATAGCAGTATATAATGATATAAGACTCTGATTTCCTATGGCAGTAGCCTCATTAATGTGAGCCACGGGGATCTAGATAAATTCAAGTGTCATAAACTGATTTGGGAAATATGAATAAAATGCTAATCCATTTATAATTTTTATTAAATTTGATCCAAATCAAGCATAAGATCGATAAAAAGGCAGCGGGCGCGTCTGTTGCTTCCTGATGTCTGGCCCAAGACAGATAGATATTATGCTAGCGATATGGGCGCAGCTCCCTACAGTGCGGCGGCCGAGTATACATGAGCAGTAGTACTCTTCTATACTTTGTCGTCCTTGTTGTGTTGGATTTAACAAAATATATGTATAGTACTGTCGTAAAAGCGTACGTGAGTGGGCGATGGTTTGTGATGACCACGAAGTTTCGTGCCTCTACCATGTGACGAAAATACCTTAAAGCTTCGTACACTGCCAACAACTCACGGTCGTACGAACTATATTTTTTCTGTGCTGAGTTCAGCTTCTTGGAAAAGAAACCCAGTGATTCCCATTGCAGAAAACTGAGATGGAGGAGTCACCGTTGGAGGCACCAAGATCTCTAACCTCCAGTACGCAGACGGCACCACGCTTCCGGCCGCCAATGAAGCAGAAATGGTGGAGATACTGAATAGAATTGAGCGCAATAGCCTGGAAATGGGTCTCAAGATCAATCACAGCAAAACCAAGATGATGGTAGTAGACCGAAGCAGAAAGCTGCAACTCACGGGAACTCTTGGGCTTGAGGTGGTTGATAACTTTATCTATCTCGGTGCAAACATCAGCAATACAGGTTCTTGTGAAAAAGAAATCCGGAGGCGCATACAAATGGCCAAAAGTGCAATGTCGCAGTTGCAAGGCATATGGAGGGATCATAACATTTCACGCAAAACCAAAACCATACTGGTCAAAAGTGTAGTCTTCTCCATATTTAGCTACGGGGCTGAGACTTGGACTTTAAAAAAGGCTGACCGCGACCGTATTGATGCCTTCGAGATGTGGTGCTGGAGGAAAATGCTTCAAATTCCCTGGACTGCCTCCCGTACAAACAGCTCTATCTTACGCGAACTGAACATCAAGATCAGACTGTCGACTACCTGCATGCGCAGAGTACTAGAGTTCTTTGGCCACATTGCCAGGAAAAATGGCCACAACCTTCAACTGCTTGCACGTCGCACTTCATGACGCTAAGAACCGTCACAGATGGCGAGATACCATTACTAAGAAGCTAATCCAGCGGTAACTTCACGACCCTCAGTAATGAGGAATACGACTCAAGGAGGAGGAGGATTCCCATTGCTTAACATCTTGTTGCTGCAGCAAGGCCCCTATTGACATGTCAGATGCATTTGTTATTTATTTATTTATTTGGATCTCCAACAAAGGTTACACAGACATAGTATAAATCACTAGGCATGGGGTCCTTTAACGTGTGCTCCTTCAGTTACAGGAGACCACAGCATGCACATATAACTAGGTGAATATAAAAAATAAAAAAGTTGAAATTCACATTAAATACCATACTGATTACACAAAATTTGAAATTCAGAAAGAAAAATCAAACAGATCTCAAAGAAAGAATTATCAAAGAAAGCTCAGCATTAGAACGCGGATGGACTAAAATCGTAGCGTTGGAAAGCGTATCGGGCCGTATGTGTTGATGGCTGACCCAATCGCAGCTGTTAAGCCGTGGGCACGCCAATTATAGCGGTAAGTCCCCTCTTTGAGGCGTGGCTGGAAAGACCTCACGGCGTGCTTACCTTCCGCATGACGCAGGTCCTTACCGGACATGGCACGTTCGGGAGGTCCCTGCACCGGATTCAGGCGGAAGAGACGCCCGGGTGTCGCCACTGTGTGGAACGCCCGGAGGACACGGTGGAGCACACAGTCAAGGTGTGCCTTGCTTGGGCGGATTGCCGTGCCATCGGCGATCGGCGGAGGAGACCTCACGCGCTGGGCCTTAGTTCAGGCCATGGTCAAGAGCGAAGAGGAGTGACAGGCGGTCGGCTCCTTCTGCGAAGCAGTAATGCTAGCAAAGAAAGAGGCCGACCGCCGTAGACGCGGGCTTGCGAACAGTGAGCCATGGATAGCTCACTGACCGACCACCCGGTAACTGTCCGGACCGAGCCCAAGACGTCGAAATAGCGCACTGTTTCCCCACGCCTCAAGGAGTTGTCAGCAACAGCAGGCGCCCAGCTGGGTCAAAGCCTACTGGGTCCAGGGTTATCCGAAAGGGAGCTCAATCCCTGTATGAAGACTAGAAAGAACGGGGTGGCTTTTAGTCAGAGTCCGACACTATCTCCTGCTCCGCCCAAGAGCGCGGGTTGTCATTGGATGATTTTTGACCACCATAAAAAAAAAGCTGTTAAGCCGTGTTTTGTGCTCGTGAATGGTGTTTTAACGCGAAAACGCATAAATCGGAACCGGTGTCTATTAAAATAACATTTTCGAATGGTGGTCCGTTACAATAATACGGCCTTCAGACATTTATATTTATTTTCCTTCATTGATATTTAATTAAATAATTATATACAATTAAAGGTTATAATTTTCCCCTTAGTTCAAAACTATTTTGATTAATATCTGCACGTCGGGGTCACCAATGTAGAATGAGTGTGTGAGTGATTGAAGAGGAAGATAGTGTGAAGAGATGAGTAAAAGTCCGAAGTACACAAGAAGAAGAAGAAAGTTTATTGGACACAGTCACAGGTTACAGTTCACGTACACACAAGAATTCCACTAAGAAGAGATAGAAGGAGTGGTAGAAAGATAGATAGACGAAAGTAAGCGGAATACAATATAAACTTATGCGCGGCGAGATATCGCGGAACAGACATACGTTAGGCGGTAGACTCGGCAAAACGTACTGCCCGGTCATGCATACCGGCTGACCGATGCGCGGGCGCGAGCGCAACACTAAGATAGCGCTGTCTCGCTTGCGCGCGCGGTTCAGGTAGCGCGACTGACCTGCCGGGCGCTGGACGATAAATGTATCGTATAGCTACGGCCGGTCAACTAATAACAAATTAGCTACTAAGGCGAAATTGACTCGGTCGGTTTGTTCGTTGATGTTAGGACATTGTTTGTTTATTTTATTCTTGATTCTATATAATACTAGTTGTTAGTGTATGTACATTATGTAAATTAATTATTTTATTTTGATTTTATATAATTAATTAATTTAATATAATATTAACAATATGTAGGTCACTACAAGTGCTTCACAAAGCGGGTCAGATATGCCCAATGATCTTTATCAAAACTAGTACAAATACAACAAAAATCCTAGCAAAAATATTCAGACGTTATTAAAATTTAAAAAGAAAGCACTGTCCTATCAAACCGAGTAAAAAACACTTATGGACAATTCTATACGATTCCAAACTTTCAAGGTCAAAATCTATTCCTGCTCTCTAAAACCCTTTAAAACCCTATGGTTATCAAAGGGTTTTAAAGGGTTTTGGACGACGAACCCTTTCAAAGGGTTATTGTTTCAATTGGATATCATACAAGAACCGGTAACCTCTTGAACGAGTTAACTTATTGAAAGGGTTACCCTAACGTTCGGGTTATGAAGGGGCTAGCACTATCAAGAGGTAACCCTTTCCGTTGCTATAGGCGTTCAACCTGTAACCCTTTCGAAAGAGTTAACTTATATTCGGGGTTGTACGGTCCCTGATAAAAATCAATGCCACTTTTCGTCGTTATTTTATAACTCAAGAACGGGCTCACCTATCCAAACCAAATTTTTAGGCTTTGTTCGGACTATTTAGTAGATGGTTTATGTGAAGTTTGGTAGGGTAGAGTAGGGTATAGTAGGGTAGAGTAGAGAAGAGCGGGAGCGAAGCCGTGCGGGCAAAAGCTAGTTATATACAAACCTACGATGCGATTTGATGCGGCAAAGCATTGGGTCAGATGAGCAGTGGGCATACAATTTGCGAACTTAAATATTGACCTATCACATCCATCTTAGATTCAAAAATTCAAAGTCATATGTGCCATCCATGTTATCTACAATGAGCCCATGTGGTGGATTACGGCCTATTCCCTCTCCTAGAGAAAAAGCATTAATATAATACTATAAACGGTACGTTAGCTGGCTTGCGATTACTCAAACAATACTCTGCTAGCGAAAAATCACCCCTCACAAAATTAGATGCAGTAGTAATACCTCTACTTATCTCTCTAATGCCAGCCACTTATTTCTTTTGACAAGAGCCCATTAACTGCTACCTCACCGTCCGATCTATTACTACTTAGGAAACGATCTAGCCCAGGGGAGCTCAAACCAGCAGTTGCTATCGATTGATTGCGAAAGTTTTCAACTCAATCGAAGACATTCCCAAAAGGATAAAATCGAATCACAATAGTGTCTATGCTTCATTTTTAACACTGCAAAAGTACTCATATTAACGCTTAATTACCCAAAACTAATTATATTTTACCTACTTCCTAGTAGGTACTTACTACGAAAATATTTTGAAGCAGACCGCCCGCCGGCACTAAAAATCTTAGTACTAAATTTTTTAAGGGTACCTCATTATCAAAGAACCTCTCCCGCTTAAATGGAATTAAAGAGAGTATTAACACGCCCTAGGCAGTGAAATTTGGAAGTAGAAAGGGAGGCCTTTGCCCAGGAGTGGGACACACAGAAGGCTTTATAAAAAAAAAATTGACCGAACCCACAGAACAACACAGTTGAGTTATTAGTGGAATAAAAGAGAGTATTAACCGGACCATGGCCAGAGATAGCCCTAGACAGAGAAGCTTGGAAGCAGAAAAGAGAGGTTTTTGCCAGGGAGTGGGACACACGATAGGCTATATAAAAAAAAATATTAACCGAACCCACAGAACACAGACTAAAACCCACCCGAGTTTCTTCATTTGTCCTTTGCGCTCCAGGTTTTTGGTCTCTAACGAAAAAATCCCGTCTCACAAGTCCGAGTAGCCCATAACCCAGCTGTGAAGGCTGCAACAGCGCTGAACGCAAGTCTATCATCGGAGTGAGGCAACCGCCGCGCCCACCTACTTTTGTGTTACATTCCGACTTACAACTTGTGCTTGTGAAATAGATTACTTGTCAGCATTATTGGAATTTCAACTGATTGTATGCTAAGCTAGCTGCTCCCAGCGGCTTCGCCCGCGTGATAGCAGAAAATTATCCCAAGGGAACACACTTCCGGGATAAAAAGTATCCTATGTCCTATTCCAGGACATGGTCTATCCGTGTACCAAGTTTCATTAACATCGGTTTTGCCATTTAGGCGTAAAGAGGTTTTTTTTTCTGTCGACGGGGAAAATCATCATTGACGAAACCCGCTCTTGGGTGGAGCGGGAGACAATGTCAGAGTCTTACTGACTAAAAACCCCGCGCCGTTCCTTCTAGCCTTCATACCGGGGCTCTAGTTTCCTTTCGGATAACCCCGACCCCGGTAGGCTTCGACCCAGATGGGCCCCTCCTGTAGGCGTAAAGAGGTAACAAACAAACAAACAAACTCACTTCCGCTTTTATAATATTAGTAAGGATGTTTCGGCAATTTGGACTGATAAGGCTCCTAACAGACGGGTAGAAAGTTGCTGTTAGACGTGACGAGCTCCTGAAGATACGAACCTCAGAAGAAGAAGTACAAATTTTAAAGTTACTTGGTAAGCAAATAATAAATATTATTATGCATAATAGACGCGGCTTAATAAGAGCAGTGGTAACCGTTGTAGTTGCGAGTTCAAATCCAGCCAGGTTCATTACTTTGTGTAATTTAATTTCACCACCATGCTCTCAAAACGGTGAAAGAAAACATCGTGAGGAAACCGAACCGAATGTCCGATAACCGAAATTTCGAAGACATGTGACATCCATCAATTCGCTCTGGTGTCGAGTGGAGCAGTGGATTATGGCCCATTGCCTCTCCTAGACAAAAGGTCAGACTCCAGCAGTGGGAAACTTATACGGTTGATCATGCTTATATGAATTAATCCTTACTATTACTATAGGTATTACTAATACTATCCTTACTATACTATAAAAGCGAAAGTGAGTTTGTTTGTTTGTTACGTCTTCACGTCTCAATGGCAAAACCGATTTTGATGAAACTTAGTACAGGGATAGACCATGTCCTGGAATAGGACATAGGATACTTTTATCCCGGAAGTATGTTCTCTTAGGATAATTTTCTGCTAACATGCGGGCGAAGCCGCTGGGAGCAGCTAGTTTCAACATATTTTTCGCTCTTTTATTATTTGCATGAGTTCATCGGCCTGATAACAAAGTATAAGTAAAATTGCCTTGTTATTTATCAAACTATATTTAAGTTTGAATTAAACATAACTAACAAAATGAGAACATTGAACTCTATATCAAATAGGTCAAAGTTCAAATTCCATTGAAATTCATATTTTAATAGGGTATTTTAAATCTAAATGGATAACTTAAAATACACAAAACTGTATAAAATTTTAGTAATAGTAGTAGTAACATCATATAAATTAAGTACCTATTGTTTTTTTTATGACTTGGTTTGTCTTCCAGCCAATGCATTAACCCAGGGTTGCGGGATTTATCGAAAAAGTCAGTAGGTCCTGAAGTGCAGAGAGCAACAAAAGGAATATATAGGCTGGGTGTTAGTCAGTAAAAGTCTGACACTTCCTCTAGCTCCAAACGGTGCGAGAAAAATTATGAATTGAACTCCTTACTAATATTATAAAAGCAAAAGTGAGTTTGTTTGTTACGTCTTCACGCCTAAATGGCAAAATCGATTTTGATGAATTTTGGTACAGAGATAGTTGGGACCTTGGAGACGGACATAGGCAATTTTTTTTAAGTGGGGAAAAGGGGGGAGAAAGAGGAAAGTCAAGTACAAATATTATTATTAAATTAAGGTATATTAATTAACGCGGGCGAAGCCGCGGGTAAAAGCTATTCATTCATAATTTTTCTCATCCAAAAAAAATACAAACCCTTTACTATTTTATTAATCGAATCCACCAAAGCACTTAATTTTGCAACTTATAGAAAGTTATTTGACATAACTGACCATTATTAATTACCTACACTAATTATCAGTTCCAATCTCACCTAGATAATATCGCAAGATGTCCTTATTGGTAACGAAATAATAATATTGCGGAAAACATTCAGCCTCAATAAGAATTTATTTTAACATACTTTCTGGCCTTGTTCACGCATTTACGTAAACTAGTTTGCTCCGCAGTTCCCTTTAGGCTGAGTGCAGAATGGAGCGAGGCGAGTGACGTTTGTGCGTAGGTACTGACTATACGTCATCGATTGCACAATTTGGAGTACGTATCAAAATGTATTAGTTAACTAAACACTTTATCAATACACATGTGTGCCTTTATCAATTAATAAAAATAAAATAAAATATGCAAAAAATACAATACTAATCGTAGAAACAATATCAAAATTGGTAGGAAAACAAACGAGATATTAACAATTTTAAACAAATATATCTGTCTCTCGCGCTAAGACGCTGTCCTGAACACAGACACACAGAACGCCGTCCTGACAGTCTGAACGAGTGTCATGGCCTTTGACGTCAAAGGCCATGTCGGACAACAAAGCTGCTATAATATTATGAAAATACTATAGCATAATATTTTCATAATATTATAGCAGATTTGATGAAGATATTTTTACTAGACAAACAGACAGACAGACAACAAAGTAATCCTATAAGGGTTCCGTATTTCCTTTTGAGGTACAGAACCCTATTAATGCATGTTGCCCTATTGTCTGCCTGAATTCGTCAAAAATTTTACCTATGCACCCAATGCTACCGACATAAATTTATTTCCTGAAAGAAAAATGGATTATGGGGAAATTTTATAACTTGAATTAAATGATTTTTATTTATAAGCTTTCTACGTCTTGGATGTCATATTCATATGTCTTCTTTAAAAATTGGAAAGAAGTGTCGCAGAACCCGGAAAGATGGAAATAATGAAGGGAAGTTTTGCCCAACAGCGAGAAAGCACAGATTAGAAATAATAATTATTTACTTTGTCCAATTAAGCAGCAAAGGAGTCGATTGCTATTGCTTAGATTAATCCACCTGGTAATCTAAACTTAATGAGCATTTGAGCAACTACAAAGTTAAGTACCTAGTCAGGTTATAGAACCACTTAATAAAACAGCAAATTAATCACTTTAGACAGTTTATGCTATCATAATATTATGACATCGTACATCAAAGTGATAATTTATGACAGCTATGAATCTAGGTCGAGGAGGATCACACTTGACCAATCCCGACTATCTAAACTCAGCTTTATATGAAACCTGTTGCATGCACACCGCATTGTAATATTCCATTAAGTTGACAATTTTATGATAAAAATATATTGCATTTAAGAAACTCGTACAAATTCCATAGGTCCTGTGCAATAAAGCTATAATGGTGCGTCAACCGGTCCAGACTTACGTAGATTTCTATAGAAATTTGTCTATGCTACACGGCTGTGCAGGCAAATGTCAATTATCTACAAAAATCTTAACTAGAACCCAGTAACAATGCATGCATGCGTGCATGTTTGCAGTAACCATGTGGACGCATCATTAGATTCATCTTGCTCAAAAAAAAAACTCCATTATCATTACCTAGTCCATTCTAATGCAGTTAAAAGTCATTATTTTACAGAGACTTACTACTCAGCCTTCTCAATCCAATTATTTTTTGGCAACACACAGGTAGGTGAGTAAAACAAACCACCACACCATCAACGATTGCATCACTGCTTACCATCAGGTGGGATCGCAGTCAAGCACTACCGTAAAATGGGGTGAATAGAAATCGCGGGGTGAATAGAAACAAACTCGGAAATTTGATAAAGTTATCTCTAGTGGGTCTATGGGCTATTGGCGAATATTCATTTCTACTATTTATTAAACGGCAACATTTTGCCTTTAAGCTGGCTACCCACAAATTTACGTCAAGTGGAATGTCATAAAGAAAAAAGCGGTTAAAAGTGAACGTGTGTATACAAGTGATTTTAGGCTGCGTAAAACTTTTGACTAAATTTAAGTTTTTCAGTGTTATCCCCTAGCAAATTTGTGTATTTCATTAGTTAAGTTGATCATCTATTACGGATAGAAAGGCGAGTGTCATTATTCAAACGTATCTTTCTTATTTCAAGTAAAATCAGGATGCTTTTACTTTTCTCTGGATTCGAGGTGAATGGATACGGGTGAGGGGTGAATAGAAACGCCTTTAGGGTGAATAGACACGAAGAAAGGGGTGAAAAGATACGAGTGAGGGGTTAATAGCAACGAAACAGGGGTGAAAAGAAACATGATTTTTAGGGTTGTCAATCGATTGTACATACTAATTAGTATGATTATTTTTTTAAGTGACAATCGATAAAAACATTTAAAAGATCTGATGGACTTAGATTAGAGAGTAGTATGCCATTATTTTGATTTCCAAAACTTAATTCTAATGTGATTTTTATTATTTACTAGATATTTCTAACAAATTTTGTGACTAATTGTGATACGTTTGTACTTGATCTCAACCTAAGAAACATACAAAGACTAAAATATTTAATAAGTATAGATAAGAAGTTTTTCTTTGTTTATATTGGAATTTGGAAAGTTAATTTATTTTTGTTATTTTTTAATAATTTTAAACTGGTTTTCTAAGATAAGAATACCTATTTAACATATCTTCGAACACACCCGCCTGCACACTTATTATTATTATTTTTTCATACCACTGTTGTACTGTTGTACAAGGACTTACTTACAATGAAAATAAGTTTTGACAGCCCTAGCGTTTTATTTCAATTCACCCCTCTCTCGTATCTTTTGACCCCAGTTTCCAGATAAATAGAAACGGCCCACATTTTCCTAAATAACAAGTAATTAACGTATTTTTACATATTTTAAGCATTAGTATTTGGTAAATTACAACGCGACTCTCAATTAAACAACGTTTTAATAACAGCATGGATAGAAAAAATGTAAGAAAATCGGCTTAGAACTTAAAAGTTGTGTCTATTCACCCCATTTTACGGTAGTTTAAAACAATTTAAAAAAATCAAGACTGCTTCCAATGTAATTTAAAATCCAACTCAAAAAAATTATAGCATTAACACTTGCAAAATAAAATACAATTTGTATATAAAACTGAATTTAAAAAGCAACCATTAAGAAAGACAGACAGTTAAGCCTAATAATTCACTTTTAGAACACAAAGACCACTTAACCGAGCTGAGCATTAGGCTAAGAAATAGAGCACATTGCGCTAAACATTGCGCATTGGACGCTAATGGACGAACATAAGCACTAAGTACCTAAAACATTACAACAACCCCGTGAGAAATTCACATTAATTCTAAAGCTCTAATTATTCTTGCTAAATGAAGGTATCATGGTAATTTGTTACAGATGAGATAACTCCAAACCATGGTAAAATTGATATAATTATTTTCTAATTATTCCATGAGACTGTTCCATTTCGAGATACATCATTATTCATCATGACCTTCTTCACCTATATAATTTGTGGCAACAAGTAGTTTAGCACTTTGTTTAATTATCTTGTTGGCTTAAAAAACACAATGGCTGCAATTAAATTAAAAGTTAATTACAGAGAACCACAGAAGCTGCAGTTAAATCACCTTAACAAATCTGCGTCCAATATAAATATGTATAAGTAGTAGAGAGATATCCATAAGAAACCATAAGGTCACAGTACATTCCCATAATAGCATTCAATGTTGAATACTTAATAGTTCACACTGTTTTAAGTTACTATTATTAGCGCACTTACATGACAATACGAACAATAAAAAACACTTAAAAATAAAAAGTTTATTCCGGCACTAAAAAACACAACTTCAACCAAAAAAAAAACGCATTTTGCTTATGAAAATTTAAAAGAAAACTTAAAAAAAATAAACGTCAAAATTTCCCGCCCAAAAAGAAACGTCAAAAATTTTCCCGCCACATTTTCTAAATATAAACTCACCTTCAAAACCAACATGGCTGCTTGTCAAATTTCCCGCGATTCGCGCGCGTTATGGCGAGCGATCACAACACACGTCTGCCGTTTGCTACACCGCCACTTGTATTTATAATGTCGCTAAGTTAGCCCAGTGGTTGGTCTGATATTGTTATTCTCCGCAGTGCCCTATGGTAACGTAACACCCCCGTTGGTCAGTTATGTTTCTGTTGACACATTTACTAATGATTCATGGAGGAAATACGCTTGTTATTTAATCTAGTTTTTTTTTTGTGTGCAAATGACTTGGCTGATTTGATTAAAACTTAATGGCAATTATCATAACAACACAAATAAAACATATCAACCTGTGTTGAGACAAATAAGATATTTTTATACCAGGCAATGCATTGTAAACGACTTTTAAGTAGTATCTGGGATAATGGTAAAGGACTGCAGGGTAGTGCAGGGAACTAAGCTGGGTTCACTGCAGTCCTTTAAGTTAGCCAGTTCCATAAGTAATTTTGAGTATATCTAAACTCGGATATTTCATGTAACAAATGACTTTTAAATCCAAAAGAATCCTTCAGCCCTTTGGAAAGACTATTCACATGTTCCGCCCTTCAAAAAGACTGTGTTCACATATGAATCATATCTGATAATTTTGGACACGAAATCAGAAGCATTCGGAGTTACACTTATACGGAAATAGGGCAGGTTTTCAATTTAATCAAACACTCGAAAGATTGAGTTACTATCGATTAATCCTTAACCATTTACGTAAGTGTTTATGGAGTAAACAAGAAATAGTACATAAGGAGATAGATTGTATCTTTATAAGACATGCATACCGATTTTCTCGACCTCACTCCAATATGTAAAGTTTTCTATAGTTTATTAAGAGTTTATCCTGTAAAAGCGCTACCGAGTATGTTGATCAGTGGACGTTCAAACGAGGTCAAAGCTAAAGTCTGTTGTTTTGAACATGTGTTTATGTACAGCAGTCACGCATTTCTCCTTTAAGGCCGTTTACGTACGATTCCTAATATCGTACGAACTGTTACTACAGCTGGTTAACACTAAGATATTCTCGTATATCTCAGAAGAAGAAGATAAGAAAAGGGCTCAAAGCATTTATAAATTTAAATGGCAGCTAGAAAAAAAATCTGTATACATTTTTAAACAAAAGTCTTTTTAGAGAGGGACCTCAAGAAAACCCAGTTGCCAAAACTGACAGCAACCACTAGATATACTATAGAGCCACTTGGTGTAAGAAAATGAGGAGACCCAACCCCAAATAATGGACTATGTGGAACAGGGAAGGAAGAAGAAGAAACATTTTAATTGTTTTTTTTTTTTTGGAACAGGTTAATAGCGTTTATGTAGATTTTCTTCTAATTAGGATCCTTATAGTTAGGTACGCAAGCATCGGCGTTAGACATATACAGCTTTAATAAATACTTTAATGAGTAATAATGTCTTCCTTCCTTACATATTATAAAAGAAAGTCTTCCATCGTGTCTGTCTGTTTGTATGACCGCGATAAACTCAAAAACTACTGAACGGTTATTCTTGCGGTATTCACCAACAGACAAAGTGATTCTTGCGAAAAGTTAAGGTGTATAATAAATGGAAGCCTGCGTCTACGGTGGCTAGAAAGAGCGGTCGAGATCCCAGCGGCGTAAGGACCGTTCCACCACGCGTGCGGCCGCCTCCTTTGCTGGCATTACTGCTTCGCAGAAGGAGGCGACCGTTTGCCTTTCCTCTTTGCTCCAGATCATTGCCTCTACCAAAGCCTGGAAATGCATATTATAATAGAGAAAAGCCGAGTATTTCAAAGATTTGTAACACCCAAGCGAAGCGGTAATGGGTCGCAATTAAATAATTAAACGAAAGAGTTTTGCTAATGTCTGAAACGAATAGTATAGGATACAATAAAAAAAAAGCTTGTAAAAATCATACTACGATACATGGAAGCAGTGCAGTAACTAAGGACGCGGGTAAAACCGAAGGACACAACTAATAAACTTAAAACCCTAGAATATTAACTTCGATAAAGTTGATAGTGTATTAAATGATAAATGATAAATGATATTTATTTTTGCAAATAGGTTTAAAAAACACTTTTACACGTCAATTTTTTTTTTTTTTTTTTTGTCTGTTTAAGCTAGATGAGGCCGGTGTTTCCTAGCTGACTACCCTGAGAAGAAACACCGAAACAAACTCAGGGGTCAAAGTCTCTTTTAAAGTCCATACAATAAATATGTAATGGTCAAATCACATGAGAACCATGCCGATTAATCTGAGATGGTCTTTTGAAGAAAGAACCATACAGATTTGAGTGGACCCGTCCAATCAGTGTAAGCATTTGTCAGTATTCGCAAAGCTCAACTCAGGACTACTAAGGAGCTCAACGACTTGACGAACAATACCAATGAAAGGACATTTGGGTAGGCCGCAGAAAATACTCAAATTGCCAGACAAACGGTTAAGAGAAATAAAAAAGTAACCAACATAGTTCTCACATTCACAATAATAAAAAGAAAGTTAATTTTTACAATGTAAAAATACTTACAAAGTAAATATTTATGTCAAAAATTAATAATAATAAACATTATTTAATGTAACATGTCAAATTGTAAAATAAAATAATTTACAATGTCAAATTGTAAAATAAAATAATATTACAATGTCAAATTGTAAAAACTAAACATTAATGTCAAAATGAATAAAAAAAATGAATGAATAATAAACACAATTTAAAACAAAAAAAAAAAAAAATTACAACAGTTATGTTATAAGAATTAGAGGGTACTGGAGCAGGTCAGTCCCAAGCCTTTTCGTCATCAACATAGTCCTTTACAGTGTAAAAAGCCTTTTGGAAAAGTTTTCGCTTTACAAATGATTTGAATTTATTAAGGCTGAGTTGTTGAATATGACTAGGCAGTTTATTATAGAAGCGTATACATTGACATCTAAATGAGCCCCCTATTTTTTTGAGCCTGGTTGCTGGAACTACAAATTTATGTTTGTTTCTAGTATTAAAATTATGAATATCACTGTATTTTTTAAACATGTTTTTATTTTTATGTGCATACAAAATGTTCTCGTAAATATACTGAGAAGGTACAGTCATTATATTGATATCCTTAAATTTATCTCTAAGGGAGTACCTGGGACTTAGTTTATAAATCGAACGAACAGCCCTTTTCTGCAAAACGAAAATTGTCTGAATATCAGTGGCATTACCCCACAGTAGAATACCGTACGACATGACACTATGGAAATAGCTAAAGTAAACTAAACGGGCAGTCTCTACATCAGTTAAATTTCGAATTTGTCTAACAGCGTATGCTGCAGAGCTAAGTTTTTTTGATAATTTGTCTATATGTGGGCCCCACTGAAGTTTAGCATCTAGAGTTATGCCCAAGAACACTGTAGTATCTTCAGGACTCAACTCTTTACCTTTTATTAGCACACTAGTTTCTACTTGCCTAACATGAGGCATGATAAACTTAATACATTTAGTTTTCTTTTCGTTAAGAAGTAGGTTATTTACATTAAACCAGTGTACTATTTTTGAGAGAGCTATATTTATATCGTCAGTAACCGCTTGCTGACGTTTAAGTTTAAACAAAAGTGAAGTGTCGTCTGCAAACAACACTATATTATGGTTATCCTTTATGAGGTAAGGTAAGTCGTTTATGTATATAAGAAACAAAAACAGGCCAAGAATTGAGCCCTGGGGGACACCCATTTTAACTACAGATCCAGGAGATCTTTTTCCGTTTACATCAACTCTCTGAATCCTTTCACTAAGATATGATGTAAGAAGATCCAGGGAGGAGTTCCGGATTCCGTAATGGTGAAGTTTCCTGATTAATGTTTCATGGAGAACGCAATCGAAGGCCTTAGACAAATCGCAAAAAATGCCCAGGGTATCGCATTTGTCTTCCCATGCATCATAAATATGTCCTAAAAGTTCAACACCGGCATCGGTTGTTGAACGACCCCTTGTAAAACCAAACTGTTTGGTATGCAACAATTTATGTCTGTTAAAAAATCTTTGAAGTTGCTCTAAAATAAGTTTTTCAAATATTTTACTAAAAGTGGGTAGTACAGAAATGGGTCTGTAATTCGTGGGGTCAGATGTACTACCCGATTTGAACAATGGAATTATTTTACTATTCTTCATTAGGTCAGGAAACTCACCACGATCGATACAATTATTAAAAATATAAGCTAAAGAAGGAGCTACAATATGGATTATAGACTTAACAACTTCCACAGAATTACCCCATAAATCTGCAGTCTTTTTTACATTCAAGGAGTTAAACGTCTTAATAACATCTACATAAGTCACATGTTCGAAACTAAAATCCGAATCGCAAACTTTAACATTCTCTTTAAGCAGAGACTCTGCAGCAGTGGGTGATGAGTTCAGAGATTTTGTTGTTGATATGGGAATCTCTGAAAAGAAGTTCTCAAAAGCCGCGGCAACCTGTGAGTCCGAAGTGATCACATTGTCATTAATTACAAGTCTATAGTCACTAGATGGTCTTGTAGATCTTCCAGTTTCACTATTTATAACATTCCAAGTGGTTTTAATAATATTATTACTATTTTTAATTTTAGAACTCAAGTAACGCGATTTCGCTACAGAACAAAGTTTTTTAAATAATTTTGAATAATTTCGCACATATAAACTAAATTCAGCAGTATTGACAAGAATCCTTTCTTCATACAATTCGTAAAGCCGAGTTCTACTTTTATGAATACCAGTGGTAGCCCATTCACTAAACGACATGTTACTATTGACCGAAATATTCTTAGGTATAAAAGTAGAATTAAATTGATTACAATACATGTTAAAGAAACCTTCATATTGATGATTGAGATCATCATATGTAGACAAGTCTGGTAAATTATCAATGAGTTTAGTTTTAAAAATTTCAAAACGACGTGCAGTTTTAGGGTTAACAGTGATATTCTTTTTAGCCACTATGTGATTTTGATTCTGAAAAATAATTAATTGTCCAGAATGATCAGAATCTAATAAATTTATAATTTCTTTATGAGTTGGTACAACATCCGTATAAATATTATCTATGCAAGTAGCACTAGTAGGAGCTATTCTTGTGGGCTCCAAAAATAAGTTAACAAGATTGTAGGACCGAAACAGACTTATAATTTTAGTACATAAACCTGAGTTTTCTAATAAATTAACATTAAAATCACCACAAGTAATTATGTATTTGTTTGAATTGCAAATCTTGTGGAATACTTCATCCATTACCTTTTCAAAGCAGTCATACAATCCAGAAGGGGGTCTGTACACACTTAATATAATAAACTGCTCCAATTCAATACAGGCTATTTCAACTGACCGCTCAACAGATAGGCTCACAATATCCTCACGTTCTTTGAATTTAAGGTTGTTGCTTACTAAAATTAGTGAGCCACCCCGTATGGCATCACATCTACAGAAAGAACTACCAACCTGGTGATTACTAAAATTGAACATCAACTGGTGGGTCTTAAGCCAATGTTCTGTTAAGCAAAGAATATCAATATTATTGCAATTAAGGAATAAGTCTACTTCTAAATCCTTGTTCATAAGTCCTTGTATATTTTGATGCACCAAGTTGATACTACTTAACGATTTTAAAACTTTAATTGAAATATTTTGGTTTACATTTATGCTAGAGATTGACTCTGTTGTCTTTATTTCTAATTTAAATTAATATTTGATGCCAAGTTATTGGCAAAATCAATTATTATGGTGTTGCGTTGCTCAATAGGAGCAATTTGTTTAGCCAAGTTCTTGGCTGTAATAGAAAAATAGTATGATAGCGACATAGCTATCTGTCTCCTACAATACTTTGAAAGATAGTAATTATCTACAAGATTACTATCTTTTGTCAAATAATAGTCCTTGCCAACATAATTGTTGGAATCAATTAAATGAAATAAATTATTATTTAATGTTAAATTGTACAAAGTTGTATTGATCTTATATCTAAAGAGATTTTCTTCCTGTGGCAAACTTTTACTATATGGGAATGTAAACATTATTGCCCAAGGGCCCATAGTAGGTAATAAACATTTAAGTAAGTAAAGGTTATTCTAATTTTGCTAGTTACCATTTGTAGCTGGACATTCAAAAGTTCAATAGCTAGATATTAGATTAGTTTTAATCGTCCATTGTTCTAGTTTGTATACGCTCCACTAAGTTTAAAAAGCTAAGGTGTCAAAAACCCACTTGAAAATGGGTGTCTAATCTACTTACCGTTGACCCAGAATCCTGAAATTTGACACAAAGCAAGGTCTTATAGTACAGGTATAGTAATAAATAAGAAAACAGAAAATTTGTTGTTACCTAAGTCACAAGAAAAAATGTTTAATTCGGAAAAATCTTCGAGACTTCATTCGAGAATTGTAGTTTGCACGGAACCCTCAGTGCGCGAGTCCGACTCGCACTTGCCCAGTTTTTTTAAGGTGGCAAATCATCCGGTGCTTTCGCCCGCGGTGTAGCACAAGGGCGTGTCAGACTTTTACTGACTAAAACTACACCTATGTTGATGTTCCTCCTTTGGCCTTGCGTTCCAGGACCAGGACGATTTTCCATTTCGCAAGTCAAACCCCAGTCCAAGAAGGCTACGGTTTTGCCGATTTGACAACTCTTTGAGGCGCGCATGGAACACGACGCGCCATCGACGACTCGACCTCGCTCCGGACCGGATAGCTGAAGGACCCTATAATGCATTTTATTACAAATGATGTCCTCGGATTATCAGAAATTAACGCTTAACGTCATCCGAGCGATATTTCAGTGTTTAGACATACATAAAATTAACCTTTTAACACACTTTAATTATCTTCAAAAAACTCCGCTTTAAATAATTACAAAAAAATACAGGTCCTATCAATTATATTATTGCTAAAAGTTCCTTATACTCGAATGATCCAATTACATAACAAGATGACTTTAATTACAGTTATATATCATTTATAATTATTGAAACTAGTGTTACTATTTAGGAAATAAATCCTCAAACAAATGTTGTCAACAATTTTTTTTTAATTCGTATAAGCTAGTGCTTGACTGCGATCACACCTGACAGTAAGCAGTGATGCAATCTCTGATGGTGAGGCGCACTAGTTTATTAAAAGCCTATTCACTCTAGCCCTGAAGATACCCAAATTATAATCGGACGGGAAGACCACAGCAGGCAAATTGTTCCATTCCTTCGACGTACGTGGTGTAAACGATGAGACGAAACGCTTAGTCCGGACCGTAGAGGTTTCAACAGCGTATGGGTGGATACTCATCGTACGTCGGGTTGTTCGATGGTAGAATTGAGATGGCGGAATCAAGTCATGCAATTTCTGCGCACACTCTCCAAAAAGCATCCTGTAAATCTATAAAACGTAATAGCAGGCTATGGAGCAACTCACTACGTGCTTTTTTGTCTATGAAATCGTTCGTGTGGATTTTAAGTGACCCCCCAAACAATAAATCCTTATTTTACTAGACTCCTTAACTACAATATTAGTAGATATGCCTCTACCCTTTCTCTGTATCTACCCTGGATTGCCAGGAAGGAGAAGAAATTAACAAAATAAGCCAAGAACTTCAAGAAAGAAGTCAATCATATAATCCGAATCGGTTGGGCAGTATTCGGGAAGCTGGGCAGTATCTTCTCATCTAATATACTGCAGTGTGTCAAGTTGAAAGTCTATTATGACCAGTGTGTTTTGCCAGTAATGTCATATGACTCCGAAACGTGGTTACTAAAAATTAAATGGGCTTCATCAGAAATCACCCTAAGGGCGATGGAAAAGGCTATACTGGAGGTTTCCTTGCGTGATCACATCAAAAATGAAGATAAGTGAACATCTGTGGGCTGAAATGACTTCTTGGCTTTATCAGATGATGAAGAATATAAGATTTAGTATAGAGATGTAAGCACCTGTTAAAACGTCACAACGTCAAAGATAGACAAAGCTCATGTAACAATAGTTACCACAATAACAATAATTCAATTTATTACTACACATATTTAGGAAGTCCTCAGGCCTCGCTGACAGATCACTTGTAGGTATAAACATAACTCAGGCGTGAGTCCCTCGGAGCCCCCACAACGAGTTGTGGACGCCTGCAGCAAGGCCAAGTACGACCAGACCAGTCTCTGTCAAAGTATGTAGTGTAGGAGCTAGCGTGCGGATATACACGTGATCGAGATTGAAAATAAACTTTTTTTTTGTGTTGTTTAGTTAGATAGTTTTTATCTTGACTGGCCTGTTGATCTAGTGGTTAGTGGCCTTGACTGCTATGCCTATGCCGGAAGTCGTGGGTTCGATTCCCACCCAGGACAAATGTTTATGTGATGAGCATGATAATTTGTTCTGTGTCTGGGTGTAATTTATCTATAATATATGTAATGAAATGACATTTCATTAATTCAAATTTGCCGCGCTTCGCGCGTTGAAGTTGTCAATGGAATTTATGTTCTGTGGAACGGGGTGACGTGTGATTGAATGGCAGATGATGTTTAGATTGTTTTGCATATTTTATTGTTAAAAATTCTATTGTAAAGAGATGAAATAAAGGGATATAATTGAGGAGGCGATATTAGTAAACTTTAAATGTCGTTTCTTTGATTTTCAGGTAAGTTATAGGTGTAATGATCATAGTTAAACGTTGTAATATAGTAAGGACGTATTAAATAAACAAAACTTTGATTTTCAGAGAAACAATTTGTGGTTTATTTGGAAAATCCTCAATAACATATCTTATATATATATTATAGGTATTTAGAAATATTCAAGTATGTTTATCAGTTGTCTAGTACCCATAACACAAGCTCTGCTAAGCTTGCGACTAGACGGCGTTGTGTGATAGTTGTGGAATATTATTGTTATCTAGCGATGGTGTGTGTGTCTGTATGTTTCTTACTCCTTCACGCTCAAACGGTAGACCATGTCCTAGAATAGGATATAGTAGACTTTTTTATCTATGGAATAAGTTTTTTTAGGATAATTTTGTACTTCCACCCAAACGGTGCTCTAGCAGGATCTAGATAATAATAAAAAAAAAAACGTACCTTAACTTAAGGAGAGATCCAACTTTAAAATAAAATACGGATGCCTCCTGCAGTGAAGTAGTTATGCTAGCGAAAGAAACAGCCGTACGTACTGTCCTGGTAGGCGTAGGCTTGCGGACAACAAGCTGTGTGTAGCTCGCCGTCCGGCCGTCCTATAAAGGTCCGAAACAAGCCCGAGACGTGTGTGTAAGCGCGAAATGTTCCACGCACACTTTAAAGAGAGGTCATCAATACCGTAAGCGTAAGAGCGAGAAAAGTAATTAAATGATTTCCCACCTTATAAAAAACTTTTAACAAAGAATTCAACTTCATTGAAAAAAAAACATAGACTAATCTCTGAAAAGTGTATCCACAAACAATACATACCAGTATAGCACACATGGAAAATGACATACTATGCTGTAACAAAATCCCATTATCTTTGGATGTCGATGCAATATTAATTTGGACGACAGATGTAAGAACTAAGACAATGTGGCATTGTACCTAGCACAATGAGTACTAGAACCTACCGGCTCATTTAACATCGAAACTGCGAGGAAATCTATGTCTACGTACACCTACTTCTGATAATCATCATCATTTGCGCCACCAGATCCCAGCGCGAGAGGTCGCTGCCGCCGATTGCCTACCCATGCGCTAAGTAAAAAATTTCATTATCCTGTAACAAGACAAAAAATTTTTTTTTCTATGAAGTTATTAAAAACCGTTTTTTTTTTACCTATAGAAAGCTGCTTTATTCCCGAGTGACATAGGATATATTTTATGTATGTGGGCGAAGCCGCGGGAAAAAGCTAGTTTATCCTTACTAATATTATAAAAGCGAAAGTGAGTTTTTTTGTTACGTCTTCACGCCTAAATGGCAAAACCGATTTTGATGAATTTTGGTACAGAGATAGTTGGAACCCTGGAGGTGGACATAGGCTAAGTAAAAAAAAAGTGAGAAAAGAGGGAGAAAGAGTAAAGTATATTAATAAACGCGGGCGAAGACGCGGGTAAAAGCTAGTAGGTATATAAAATCGAAATATCACTCACTGATCAATCAAGAAATTTCAGAAACTATAACACCTACAAACTTAATTGGCAGGTAGGTTCCTTAAAGGGTGTAAGAGCGGATTTTACGAAACTCTACCTCTAAGGGGTAAAACGGGGGTCTGAAATTTGTTTTTTGCCTTTTATGCGGGCGAAGCCGCTGGCGGAAGCTAGTAGGTATTCTTTAAAACTGCTAATTGAAAAATAGGATTTTCAAGAAACCCATGGGATTACCTCGGTTTTCCTCGGGTGATTAATTGATATATATCACATTATTACATCGTACAGGAAATACTTCGAATTATCGGACACCCAATATTTTCCATGAAAATTGAAGCTTTAAAATTGGAAACCATAAACATATTCAAATGATTTTATTGTATTTTTATTATTGATACGCTAAGGCTAAAAGCTTTTAATGAATTAATGATACAAGTAAAAAATTGTTTGCTAGCTCCCTGACTACCAATTCATCGTTACATCGCCGCAACTGCTCGTAATGTATGCGTACGCGCATAAAGGGTGTAAGAGCGGATTTTACGAAACTCTACCTCTAAGGGGTAAAACGGGGGTCTGAAATTTGTTTTTTGCCTTTTATGCGGGCGAAGCCGCTGGCGGAAGCTAGTAGGTATTCTTTAAAACTGCTAATTGAAAATTAGGATTTTCAAGAAACCCATGGGATTACCTCGGTTTTCCTCGGGTGATTAATTGATATAAATAAATCACATTATTACATCGTACAGGAAATACTTCGAATTATCAGACACCCAATATTTTCCATGAAAATTGAAGCTTTAAAATTGGAAACCATAAACATATTCAAATGATTTTATTGTATTTTTATTATTGATACGCTAAGGCTAAAAGCTTTTAATGAATTAATGATACAAGTAAAAAATTGTTTGCTAGCTTCCTGACTACCAATTCATCGTTACATCGCCGCAACTGCTCGTAATGTATGCGTACGCGCATAAAGGACACAGATTTCATCTCCCGCGCATACCAGAGACAGCTTTTTATTTATTACTAGCTGACGCGGCAACGTACCCCGTAACAGTAAATGATACATTCATAGACTGTTAGGCGGTACATCTCTCAATATAGTCAACCGATAGCGATAAAACCAAGCCTAAGTAATACATCAAGTTACACCCAATTTTAACCCTTCAGATACCGTCAATTAGAGACACAATAGTAAGACAATAGATGCGCGGCCACCGGTGGTCGCTTGGGGATTCATGAATTAATGTATAAAAGTTACCTACATTGATTTTGTGCATTTTACGTGATGAGCGCACAACTAAAAACTTCTACAGATTTATTATATGGTATAGATGATGTGGGCGATGACATTGTGCTTATATTATGTAATGAAATTGAATAATGTAATAAAACTGTAATTAAATAATGTAATTAATTAATTTATTATTATTAATGTGATTATTGTATTTATGTGAATCAAATCGTCTCAGTATAGGGGGCCTGGTGACCTGACACACAGGTTCTGTAAAGAACCTAGTTCAGGCACCAGTCCTCCACAAATTTATTTTAATTTCGTATTTGTAGATTTTTAATTATTTTCACTGTAATTTGTGGTAAGAAAATAAATAAATTATTATAATTAAATAAATTATTATTATTATGTATATCAAAGAGATAAATAAAAATATTGGCGACCAAAATATGGAGGCTGGCATATTTGAGGACGTAGACAGAACCATCAGAGTGGTTTCAGCCCCTTTTTCAAATAATATCAGTCCCCCTAGCCCAGCTGCTAATCTGCAATAGTGAACGCTAGTAGAAAGCTTCAAATGTACGGGAATGACGTCATCTTAACGCTCAGTCACGTTGTCAGAAAAAAAGAATTGGCGGTAATGTCAACTCGAAGCGTTCGACGCAAGCGAAACGGTTGTAACTTGGCTAGGGGAGCAGAACCGTGGTTCTTCTGCGGATATATCTTACTTCCTGATGCGGTCAACTATAAGCAGTCCAAACCCAAGCAGTTCGTCGACGGCGCGCACTGTTCCCGCGCGCCTCAAGGAGTTGTCAGCAACAGGAGGGTCCCATCTGGGTCGAAGCCTACCGGGGTCGGGGTTATCCGTAAGGAAACTAGAGACCCGGTATAAAGGCTAGAAGGAACGGCGCGGGGTTTTTAGTCAGTAAGACTCTGACACTGTCTCCCTCTCCACCCAAGAGCGGGTTTCGTCAACGATGATATTCCCCGTCGGCAGAAAAAAAAAACCCAAGCAGTTGCTTTACTTTTAGTAATTTGTTTCTTCATCACTATTACCTAAATTTTTAAGGGATACATCATGAGATAACCAGCATGTGTTAGATCAAAATACGAAGACATGTGACATCTACTACCGACCCGCCCAAAAAATCGTCTAACCAAAATGGCAGTGGGCAGAGCACAGATGGTCAATGTGGCTGAAAGGTTCTACCGGAAGAAGCAGCATTGGAAGGCCTGCCACAAGAAGGACCGATGACCTGGCGAGGGTTGCGGGAATCCGATGGATGCGAGACGTACTAGATAGTTCTTTGAGGGCTGGCGACGTTCGTTGTGGGATCATCATCATCATCCTTTCAGCCGATAGACATCCACTGTTGAACACAGATCTCCTCCAAGTGTCGCCACAATGTACGAACTTATGCGTCCCGCATCCATCGGATTCCCGCAACTTTCACCGGGTCATCAGTCCACCTTGTGGGAGGCCTTCCAAGTTCCAACACTGCGTCTTCCGGTACGTAGTCGCCACTGGTTGTGGGATGATGACAAAAATGTCGTAAGTCAGAGCCTCTGGACCACTGCTGCTCCTTACATAACACGTAGGTATAACATTACATTACTTAATACATACCTACATACTTAAAATAACAATTAAGTAAGATATCTAGCAGATATCATAAATTATACTTATTGCGAGTATGTAGTGTCACCGTTCCACTCTAGATAGCGTGCAAACTGAATGACCTATAGATGTTACAAACTTGTTTATGTTTTTATTATTTGTTGTATTTATTTTACTTTTAAATTAAAACAACAATCATTTTTCCTGTGATTTCTTGAAGGAAACGGGTTTCAAACATCATTTTCTTACAGAGAAACCCAAAACTTACAGAAATATGGTTATTTTTTCTGAAACAGATACCCATTATTCTTTTTGAAAAATCTACAAATTTTCTTACAGGAAAGCCCATAAATTTATTTATTTATTTGTCGAAGCGTTGGCGCATATCAGTCGGTCTGCATCAGCGCCACCTATCTTTCACTGGAGGAACTATGTAGTTAGATTGAACAGCTTACGTTTGGGAACGTCAAGTATTAACTTGGGGATGGTTAGCGTGGAGTAATAGCAACACTGAGCGAATAGTCGAGTCAAATGTCGATCCGGAGGTATAATCGATTATTCGACATTGACAGGTACTGACGTTGACCGGTAAATTGGCTAACCGGCAATAGGGCCACGTGTCGGGTGTCCGTGGATTTGGAGGACACTTTGAATCGGTCCGGCGGTCAGGGAAGACATTGGTTACTCCACGCTGAACTTCCCGCGTTCCTAAATTCTTAATCAAGCCATATCTCAGGCATCCTTGATTATTTTGTACTGAATGTGTGTTACGAGTAATTAAAAGTGTTATCAAAGGTTTTTGTGAGTGTTATTTCCGATGTCGCGACCCACTGATATCGATCCTCCGTCATCAGAATTGGGATTGGACCACGACGACCCACGTGTTCAAAAATGAAAACGCTAGCGACGAAAAATGGATGCGTTTGTTGGAACAACAGAACCGCAATTTTCTGACGCTGATTCAAGCCATGAAAACACCTACTACGTCGTCACATGGCCTTCGTTTACCGGATTTCGATCCTGAGAAACAAGATGTAGATGCACGTGCTTGGTTGACGACTGCAGAAATGTGCTTGACGGACCAAGACCAACATGGCGCCCTGCTTATGGTCGCTTTAAGAAAGTAAGAACCGGATTGAAGAGCTGACTTAAATGGTCTGATTAGGTTTTTTTCTGGGGTTGTTCCCTAATCCTGAGCAACAAATGTTGGACCATGGTACCGCTGTATCCCCAGAGAGCAAATTACAACGTACCACCCAGCTAGTGACCGGGAAAAGAGCGATGGGTGCAAGTGCTCGTTTACGATGTACTACTTTCCGATACGTGCTTCGCGTGTGTGTGTGTGTGAGCGTGCCTGAGGTGCAGTGTGTCGAGTGCGATACCAGATCAGAAAACGTTTCACACAAAACGCTTGAAGTCGTTTCAAACGCTACCTGTCAAATGTTACATTGTGGAATAATTGGACGAAGCAAGCGACGTGAAGGCGATGGTGGTGCCAAGGCATCACGTAGCGAGTGACTGGATGACGTATGTGCTGTCAAAGGAACCAGGAACAAGGTCAGGTATTCACATTCCATTTTAATTCTGATGCTGAGTGTTATCTCTCTTTCACTTTAAAGTCTGTCATCACTATTTCACGGCAAACGTAAACACAGTTTTGTTACATTGAAGGGTCAGTTTAGCGTGTTCAGATTACTTGCGTAGTTTGATTGAGGTTTTATTCCATGCTTTGCCCAACATCTATTTGCGAAATGATATTTTGGCCGTGAAATATTGTTGCAAGGATTCAGTTTTAAATAGTATGATCGTGCGTGACACACTTCTTTTGTTAAATTGCTAAAGTTCATGACATAAACAATTGTAATCACATCTACCCTCGGTATATCCGGTAGATACCGTTTCGATTTTTGTTTGACAGTGATAACTCCTCCATAGATAGTTTTTACGTTATTGACATTGACGTGTACGGGTAGATGAATTATTGACATTGACGTGTACGGGTAGATGCTTTAAATTCCTCGCCAGAGGCCTCAATTGCTTTATTGAAAGAAAACGTGCCAGGCTGTCCGGTTGAATTTCAATTCAAACATATAAACCCCATGACAGTCATAAAGGCTTTCCGGCAAATAAAAATAAAATTAACCGAGGACCTATGGGGAATGTCTGTTAAAGTTTGTATATCTATGATCGAGACCGTAGCACCATACCTGGCTTTAATTTTTAATTTGTGTGTGGACCAAGGAGTCTTTCCAGATGTAATGAAATTCAGTAAAGTTATACCTCTTTTTAAATCTGGCGACCATAATGACACCAATAATTATAGACCTGTATCCGTGTTGCCGGTTTTCAGTAAGGTCTTTGAAAAAGTTATGCTCAATCAAATGCTTATTCATTTTAACAGTAATAAAATCTTACACGAACAGCAGTATGGTTTCACCAAAGGACGTTGTACGACTGATGCTGGTGTCTCCTTATTAAAACACATATTTGCAGCGTGGGAGGAAGCCCAAGATGCTATTGGAATCTTCTGTGACCTCTCAAAGGCTTTTGATTGTGTTAATCATGAAACCTTGCTTTTAAAGCTAGAACATTACGGATTAGGTAAACTTGCACTAAGCCTAGTGAAATCTTATTTAAATGACAGGCAACAGCAAGTTCAGATAAATGGTGTAAATTCAGGGGGCTTAAAAATAAAAATGGGGGTACCACAGGGCTCTATATTGGGTCCTTTCCTCTTTCTGGTGTACATAAATGATCTACCGCATTTATTGAAAAAACAACCACATATAGTATTGTTTGCTGACGATACATCCTTAATATTTAAAATCAATAGACGTTCCACACGTATTGATGACGTAAACAACGCTCTACAGCAGGTCCAAAACTGGTTTACTGTTAATAATTTAGTACTCAATGGAAAAAAAACGAAGTGCATAAGATTTGCGTTGCCGAATGTTAAAAGTAATGACTTGGAAATAATATTGAACAAGGAGAAACTAGAAATCGTCGAAAACACGGTTTTCCTGGGAATCACGCTCGACTCGAGGCTACAATGGGGCCCTCATTTAACATCTCTGGCAGGACGGCTTAGTTCAGCAGCATATGCTGTCAGAAAAATCCGTCAATTTACTGATGTACATACCGCGAGGCTGGTCTATTTTAGTTACTTTCATAGTATCATGTCTTACGGTATTTTGCTATGGGGACGGGCTGCAGACATAGAGTCAATTTTTATTCTGCAGAAAAGAGCTATCAGAGCCATATACAATCTTCGCAGGCGCGATTCTCTTAGGGAATTATTTAAAGATATAAACATCATGACGGTACCTTGTCAATACATTTATGAAAATATAATGTATGTCCGTAAAAATATTCATCTTTTTACTAAAATAAGTGATAGGCACAATTTTAATACTAGAAATAAGGACAAGTTAGATCAACCTCGATTCAGGTTAGCTAAAGTAGCTAGTTCTTTTATGGGGTACTGTGTAAAATTTTATAATAAAATTCCACTAGAAATTCTCCAATTAAACGAGTCAAAATTTAAAACCTGCATTAAACGCACACTATGTAGACAAGCATATTATAAATTGGAAGATTATCTCCTTGATAAAAATGCTTGGCTAAATGCCGGTCCTGCTCCACAGCCACATACTTTTGTAGCTACAAATTAGTCTTTATATATATATTCGAAGAGATGCTGCTGCCCTTTTCGTATTGTTGTTTTCAGTATTTTATTTTTATTTGATTAGTTTATTTCAATAGGACTTAGGATTTCTTTACATGTTATATCTAAAAATAATAGCATTGTATAATGTAGAAGCACTTTTTTTCCAAATTTGTGAATGTGAAGTACCATGGAGCATTTTTGTTAGGTTACAACTTTTTATTATTTTATTTTTTTGACATTGCGAGCATGGCAGTTGAGAGTTTGACATGCTCACTCAAATGTCTCGCTGTCGGTGGCGCGTGTTATTGGGTCATTCGGTTCCCTTCAAAGTGGTTGAGCTGAGTGGGGCTGATGCACGCGTCATGCTCGTGAACGGGTGCCGTTAGATGAGACTGGTCATCTCTTAGCTGCCAGTGGCTTAATTCAGTTTTTATCTTTTAATATTTTTTTAATTTTATCTACATTGTGCTCACATAATAGAAGCAACAAGAAATATGTAACCAAACACTATATGTAACACATATGATTTAAAAGAGTGTCCATGGAGTTTCTTGCACGTTCTTCTCCATAGAGATCTACTCTTTGGAACGTGCAATTTAGCTTCACTTGTTTGTTTGACTGACCGACATTTTGACAATTCAAAAGTGCCTGTAATTGGTCTATTTGAAATAAACGTTTTTGATTTTGATTTTGATTTTGATTTTGATGAACTAAACAATAACGTGCCTTACTGGTATTCGTTGCCACTTATCTCGGACCAAATAACTCGTTTACATAGTGCGCTTTATTTTATAAAAATTAGATTGTATATAGGCTAGGGTTAGGTTAGGGTGTTGTGTTGGTTGTGTGTGTTTGTGTTGGTTGTGTGTGTTTGTGATGATGATGATGATGATGATGATGATGATGATGATGATGATGATGATGATGATGATGATGATGATGATGATGATGATGATGATGATGATGATGATGATGATGATGATGATGATGATGATGATGATGATGATGATGATGATGATGATGATGATGATGATGATGATGATGATGATGATGATGATGATGATGATGATGATGATGATGATGATGATGATGATGATGATGATGATGATGATGATGATGATGATGATGATGATGATGATGATGATGATGATGATGATGATGATGATGATGATGATGATGATGATGATGATGATGATGATGATGATGATGATGATGATGATGATGATGATGATGATGATGATGATGATGATGATGATGATGATGATGATGATGATGATGATGATGATGATGATGATGATGATGATGATGATGATGATGATGATGATGATGATGATGATGATGATGATGATGATGATGATGATGATGATGATGATGATGATGATGATGATGATGATGATGATGATGATGATGATGATGATGATGATGATGATGATGATGATGATGATGATGATGATGATGATGATGATGATGATGATGATGATGATGAAACGAAAACGTGGTCTCTGTTTTTCAACGTCATAGTTTGAGTTGTCAATATTTTGACTGTTTTGGAATCTATTAAGAACTTCGAGAGATTTAATGTAGTACTAGCTTTGCCCGCGCGGCTTCGCTCCCGCTCTTCCCTACTCCACCCTACTATACCCAACTCTACCCTACTCTACCCTACTCTACCCTACTCTACCCTACTCTACTCTACCCTACTCTACCCTACTCTACCCTACCCTACCCTACCCTACCCTACTCTACCCTACACTACCCTACTCTACCCTACTCTACCCTACTCTACCCTACCCTACCCTACCCTACTCTACCCTACTCTACTCTACCCTACTCTACCCTACTCTACCCTACTACTCTACTCTACCCTACCCTACCCTACCCTACTCTACCCTACCCTACCCTACCCTACTCTTATTTTTTTTCCATAAGAACCTTGTCCTCACGATAACAATCACAACAAAAAAAAAATCAGCCAAATCGGTCAAGCCGTTTTCATGCCAAGTCGTGACAACGGAAAACGGGGGTCATTTTTATATATATAGAAGATTACAAACGTTGATTAAAGCCGGATTTTCATTAGATTTGAAAGAGTGGTTGTTTTTCATAATGCAAATCGAGTTGTTTAGGATATGAAATAAAGTCAAGTGCTGAAGTTAGGAGATATAGAACTTCGGAAAGCAGATCGCGTACATTCGATTCTGCTCTCTACTCTACTTTCGATGCTGTTTATCACAGCTCAGTTGGGACAGTTAATAGGTCTAGTAGTTTACTTCGGGTGGTTTGTACCTAAATATTCTCGTGTATGGGGAAGTTCTTCTAAAGATTTAACGTGCGGTAAAGTTTCTTTTTTTGACAGCAGCGCCACGAAAACTGAATAAGGATTAATTTAATGTTTTGTGAAAGAGTCGGTTAACCTTTAACGTTTCAAATTTTTCAATCGTGTCAATTAGAGGCGCATAGAAAGACAGTGACACCGCAATAGAAAGAAAATGAAACGCAGGCGTTTCAGTGGGAACATAAAAAAAAAGAGGCTGATGATGACGATGAACTTTACAGGATGAACTGATTATAGGAGATTTGATTTGTAGTCGTAGCTTAATAGAAACCGGTATCTAGCGGTCACAGTAGTCCGTAAGTACGCGGTATTCAATTCAAATGTTGATCAAACCTGGGACGTACTGTGGGAAACCATTAAGTCTTGAGAGACTTGGCGATCCTGGAGGGATGCGCAGGAGTGATTGAGGTTCTTGCTAACGGCCACCATGACCGTTATGTTTCGAAGTACGCACATAACCGCCTGCGAAAAATAACTGACGTTGACATGCACGTAGGCGATGATGACGAGACTAGCTATGACGAAAATGATAACGCTGACAAGACTAGTTGAATACTAAGTAGTCAACTTAACATTTAGAGTACCTAGCATAGTAAGAGTTTTCTTATAATCTGTAACGTTATAGGAAAAATAAAGTAACATGTTGAACAAACCTACTTTAAGGATTATTTTGATTAAAGGCTCGAAATGATTATCTTGATGGTGTTGTTTGTAACCGGATGGAGGTTACATGTGGAGGTGACCGGATAGAGGTTGCCTGTTGTGTTAGTAACCTGATGGTGGTTACGTGTTGAAGACCGGATGGAGGTCGATTGGTTTGATGCTTATAGCCGGATGGAGGTTATAAGTGTGATGATGAAGACCGGATGGAGGTCGATTGGTTTGATGCTTATGGCCGGATGGAGGCTATAATGTGTCATGATGAAGACCGGATGGAGGTCGATTGGTTTAATGCTTATGGCCGGATGGAGGCTATAATGTGTTATGATGAAGACCGGATGGAGGTCGATTGGTTTGATGCTTATAACCGGATGGAGGTTATAAGTGTGATGATGAAGACCGGATGGAGGTCAGAGTATGAGCACTGCAATATTTTAATGAGTTTCCTATTATTTGAATGAGTTTGAGTGTTGTTCAACATGTCGGCTTTGAGAGATTGAGATTGTTGTGATTTTCTTCTAGACATGATTGATGATTTTGATCAGAGTACCTTTTATGCCCCACCACCTTGAGCCAGGATTGGCCGAACGACTAGAATGAGTACTGTTCGAGGATTTTCTTTCATTCCAGGTACTCCACACGAGGACGTGTGATCATCAGGACGGCCGTGTCGAAGCGTTGGCGCATATCAGTCGGTCTGCATCAGCGCCACCTATCTTTCACTGGAGGAACTATGTAGTTAGATTGAACAGCTTACGTTTGGGAACGTCAAGTATTAACTTGGGGATGGTTAGCGTGGAGTAATAGCAACACTGAGCGAATAGTCGAGTCAAATGTCGATCCGGAGGTATAATCGATTATTCGACATTGACAGGTACTGACGTTGACCGGTAAATTGGCTAACCGGCAATAGGGCCACGTGTCGGGTGTCCGTGGATTTGGAGGACACTTTGAATCGGTCCGGCGGTCAGGGAAGACATTGGTTACTCCACGCTGAACTTCCCGCGTTCCTAAATTCTTAATCAAGCCATATCTCAGGCATCCTTGATTATTTTGTACTGAATGTGTGTTACGAGTAATTAAAAGTGTTATCAAAGGTTTTTGTGAGTGTTATTTCCGATGTCGCGACCCACTGATATCGATCCTCCGTCATATTTATTTAATACTTCATGCACACAAAAGTACAGAGGCGGACTTAATGCCTTAGGCATTTTCTTCCAGTCAACCTTTGGGCGATGCAGAGAACAATAGTGGTAGGTGCAATAAACGAAATAAGGTGAATACAAGAATTGATATACTAATAAACTATAAACATAATATAATTATATATTAATATATACTCAATTTAATAAATTACATATATACACTAATATTGTCAAACAATTTGTTCAAATCAACAATTGGAAAACCTTAACGTTGTGATGATATCACTGCCAACCTCTTATGAATTATCTCGCGAACTTTAGATTTGAATGATAATCGGTATGTTGCCATAAATCTACATCTACACTAATATAATAAAGAGGTGAAGTTTATTTATTTGATTTTATGTTTTTTGTTTGTAGGAGGTAATCTCTGAAAGTACTGGTCCGATTGAATATTTTCACCGATAGAAAGCTGCTTTATTCCTGAGTGATGTAGGCTAATTTTATGTACGCGGGCGAAGCCACGGGTAAAAGCTAGTCTTATAATAAATTTTATAACAGAGTTTAATGTTACAAAATTTATCTATTTTTACTTTTACAGAAAAACCCTTATACTCTCGCCTCCTAATCATCACTAGACTATTAAAGAGGAGTTCAGCTTGTGCGCTAGAAAACTTGCAAGCCTAAGCTAGCTTGCACAACATGATACTACTACCCATTTGATATGGAGCCTGGGATATAGTGTTGGGTTATTCGATTCCCCTCAATGGTTGAGCTGAATGTTGCTAGCGCATGAGTCATGTTCGTGAACGGGCGCTGTCAGGGACTGTAAATCTCCCAAACGCGGTTCATTTTAATTATTATATTTGTTTTTTTTTTTAATCAGGATGCTTTTAATGTGCACGTCTTTTCACATTGTTCACACGAGTATAATTAATTATTTTAACATGTTAATGTTAAAATAATCTTAAGTACCTAGTACTTAATTATAATTTTGTAACTATTATATAATATTTGTTTATTTGAAAGAGTATCCTTTAGAGTTTCTTTCAAGTTCGTCTATATAGAGATCTACGCTTGTGAACGTCCAAAAACCTTTTTTTTCCATTTTAACACTCCAAAAGTACTTATTTAGAAATGGTTTCATTGAAATAAATTCTTTAAGTTTTAAATTTAGTGTGAGAATAATTTGAGGTTTTATGGCGTAGCTCTACGAAGTCTTGTAGACTGTTTGTAGACTTAAAAAGTTTACAAGTTTAACGTATTCTTTCGTCAATCAGAACCTTTAAAGCGGAAACCGTAATGAAGACCTTAGTTCCGTACCGGAAGTTACGTAAGACTACATTATAGATACATGGGTATGAACATTGGTATTACTCTAATCCTTCCTGCAGTTCGCGGGGTAAGCACCCATGACGAGGCGACCATGTCAATATAACAGGAACTGAGTTTTAAGTGACTCGCTTATAAGTTGACGGTTTCCAATTCTATATTTTTGATAGGCTCGCATTAGACCACTATGATGGCACACTAGGCGATGATGTGGCCGATGATGGAACACGCTTGCCTAGAAGAAATTCACTCTTGACTTAAAAAACCCCTAGGTTATAGTTATAGTGTACCTTATATGCCTTATCATACCTGACTTATATCCAAGCACCGTATGAACTTGGTCGGGGATAAGCACAGATACTTAATTTTTTTTTGACGTTGAATTAATCAAACAACTTCTCCTGCTCTAGATGGAGCGAGACTAAGCAGACTTTAGCGGACTAAAACCTACGTGTTCGTTCAATTGCGTTCCAGGATCGCGGTGACTCTTTCCATTAATCCGGCAGCCTTTGAAGGTATCGGCTCTGCCGCCGAGCCTCTTCAGTTTTCCTGACATCTCTTGTGGCTTGTGCACTTGCACACCACGTTTTTCAAACGCGGCGTTGACGCGCGCTTTTAGATACGTGCGTCGACGGCGCGCTTTTATCCTGTTAAAGGTCTATAGGCTGCGGCTGACTCGCGAGCGTATCGCGTCTGTATTATGGTGCGTTTAAAAAACGTGGTGTGTACAGGCCCTTAGAGGCGCATGCACTACGCGCTTTCGACAACCCGGGCTTGGTTCTTATCTTGTGGGCTAGCGACTAGTTGTCTCAAAACTTAGGAGAGTTTACAACACTGCTACCTATTAGTAGAGAAAATATTTCCGCAACTTCCGTTTAAATGCATAGTTGCATAGGTACTCACTGCTGATTTTACCTAGGTAAACACTACTATATTTACTGTTACCACGAATAGTCCTTGGTACCTTACTGACTTTCAACTTGACTTATTGGCTTACTTCCACAGAATCAGCTTCAAGTTCATAAAAAAAGAAAAACATTTTAATAAGAATTACCTTCAAACGTCAAACTCTTCTCAGAACATTTAAATTAAACAAAAGATTTTATATCTGTACGTTGTCGTTGAAAACGACAGTGTCCACACACTTCCGTGTCCGAAGCTCTGTTGACTCAACGATCTTTATGCGTCAGGCAGGATAGATTACCTGCTCATTGCTTATTGATTGCAGGATGTTGTTGAATAAGAAATAGCACTGACAAAATAGTAGGTATTTAGGTGACATTCAGTCCATCCTAAAGTTGTCCGTAAAAGACTGGCCTGTGCGATAAGATAAGACCACGCATTGTACACTTAAACTAGAACTACATTACACCCACACACACGTGTGACACGCCGGAATTGTTCGTAACTCCGCGTGGCGGCGCGTAGCGTGAATTAAGTGTAGCTCTACAAATCTAGTTTCCATATACATAAAATGTATGAAGGCTAAATGTATGAAGAATAAACTAGCTTTTGCCCGCGGCTTCGCCCGCGTACATAAAATATAGCTTAGATAAGTCACTCAGGAATAAAGCAGCTTTCTAGCGGTGAAAATGTTTTTGCAGTCGGACCAGTATCTACTTTCAAATACAAAAAAAAAACATAAAAACAAACTTTACCTCTTTAAAATATTAGTGTGAGAGGCTCGCTCTTGATCACAATCTCACTTGATGGTAACCGACCATTTTTTTTAGATGGGAAATCATCTAATGACATCCCCCGCCCTCGGGCGGGGCGGGAGAGCGTGTTAAACTTTTACTGACTAAGACCCCCTCCTGTGCTTTCTTTGCCTTCGTTCCAGGGCCCCGGGGTTCCCTATCGCTCAACACATGGCCCCAGTAGTCTACGAGTACGACTCAGCTGGGCCTCTACGGTTTGCTGACATCTCCTTGAGCCGCGTGTGGAACATCACCCGCCGTTAATGACTTGGCCTCGGTCCGGGTGGTTACCGAACGGTCAGACGACCCATTCCTCGCCGTCCGCAAGGCTTCTTGAGACCTCTGAGTTTGTATTCTCATACGATCCCCGACCTCATCATTTCTGATAACCCTTTTCCAACCCTCACAATACCTGGGAAACTACCGCTGGCTGCATTCAAGCCAACAAATACGAAGCTATCTGAACCGCTACATTAAAAAGCGATAGTCACGCCCTCTATATTTCCGACGGCCTATTTCAATGGCGCCTGCGTCATTCGCGAAATGTGGCAAGTACTTACGACAAAAATGCCGATCCTCTGAGGATCAGTAAGTATGGTAACATTAATATTCTGTGTTACTGCCATCAGAGTAAACCAGTGCAGTGTAGCAATAGAACATTGCAATAGTAGTGGGCTAGTGATAACTTGTTATCATTGGTTGCAAGGACCGTTAGCCATTAGCCTCTTTTTCTGGTTATACTTACGTCTCTCTATTAAAATAATCTGAGGCAAGTAGAATAAATATGCAGTAGAGTGCGTTTTAAATAGGAATAGAAATGTCAATGACCTATATCTGTCAAATGCAAAAGTAAGGTTCGATTTAACTAGCACTCGGTCGTTTAACCAATTTAAGTCTTAGTTAAATCAATAAAAAACATTAATTAATCCATGTTTTAATATAGAGGAAAGCAGCAGTGATGATGATGGGGATGACGATCGTCGTCATCCGAAACGATGATGCAGACATGAGGGGATATAAATTCTGATAAAAATTCTTCTCTTCCTTTAATAAAGTTAGATAAACAGATATGTGTCGAAGGTCGAAAAGGCTTTCGTAACCGTAATTCATTAGCGCAGCTGCAATAGAAGTACCTATCTACCTACTTAGTATTTCTACATTTTTATTGTTAGTAGATAGCTTTGACAGTATCGATCTCATCGTTAGTAAAAATACCTAACTAGATACTAGAAGTCTTCCTAAGCGCATCAATAATCTTATTAAATAAAGATGATATAAAAGTATAAAAAAAACTTCTGAAGAGGTAAATAACGGAAATTTGTTACTAGGAAATCCCCAAAACTGAAAACTCATTAAAGACAATTCCAAAACAAATACCTTGCCTAACTAAATGTCCTCATACGGCAATTACTCAAAATTAACAATAGAATCTACTAAGAAAATTCGAGGACTTTGGCGCCAAATTTTCTCCACATTACGGCTGCTAGGCGCGTGGCGGCCATGACACCTCCGCCATTTATATTCTTTGCACGGAGACATACGAAACAGTACCTAACCGATAATTGCATATTATTTCACTTGTTACACGTATAGCGTTATGTATGATTTAATGACACAGTTTTTTACGTTCCTGCTGCAGTATTGTTGCGACAAAATGACATTGATGTGGTGTAAGCAGGTTGCTATGTCTGATCAGAGTAGGTAACATTTTGGTGTTATTTTTCGCGATTGCTTGGCGAATTGCGATGTCGTACCTAACTCATTACAGGCTATTTTGCAGATTGAACATTCTGGTCATGTCCGGTCATTCTAATCAAAGAGAAGAGGGTTGATATTTGAACATTTTAATCACCTATCTTATACTTAACTTAACTTACTTACTTAACTTAGCTCGTCCAGCACCTAAAACACCCGACCCGCCTCACACGAAAGATTTCGGGTTCGGGCAAGCACTTCATACCTATCTATTTTAAGTTCACCTAGGACATTACTGACGCCCAGTGCGTTGGAAAGTACTTAAACCTGTTTATCCAGGTTGTCATTCGCAGATCTTCGACAGTCGTTACAGTTAGTCAGACGCCAGAAATTCTGATCATCAGTCTATCCATGGAGAACCATGTTGCCCAGTAACTGTATTGCGAATTTCTAATAGGTAGTCGCTCCTGCCATGTAAAACAGATATTCAGCCGCATCTGCTTTGAGTGGAAGCCGTTCCCAAGCTAGGGAGATATGGGAGATAACTCTTTATACAAATCATGTAGATACCTACCATAAAACGGGGTGCATAGAAACGCAGGGATGAATAGAAACAAAACTTTGGTTTTGTTTTTCACTTTGATATCAAATTATCGGCTTCTAACAAAGAATCGACTTAAAATATCAATTCATTAATAAATCTATATAGTTAAATGCTGTCGTGAAAATACCCTTTTAGTTTTGTTTCTATTCACCCCATTTTCATCATCATTCCAGCCGATAGACGTCGACTGTTGGACATAGGTCTCACATCCATCCGATTCTCGCACCCTTCACCAGGTTATCGGTCCACCTTGTAGGAGGGCAAAAGCCCTCGCTGCGTCTTCCGGTACGAGGTCGCAACTCCAAAACCTTTCGGCTCCAACGCCCAACGGCCATCTGTTCTGCGAGCAATGTGCCCTGCCCATTGCCACTTAAGTTTGGCGACTCTTCGTGCAACCTTTACCGTTAATAAATAAAAATGCACAAATTATATCAATAAAAGAAACTTTATTAATTGCTAAACAGAGAAAAATATACTAAAAATTACATGAACAATGGCTTCTATGCGCTTACACTTATCTTACAGTAAATAGAGCGAAAGGAAACATTCACAATTTTGTACACAAAGCTCCTTGCCCACTGAGGCGTAACATGACATGTTTTAGACAACCTTTTCATTTGACATTTGACAGGTTAATATAATACCCTAGGGAAAATTAATTTACTTTGCTTTTATAGATACATTTTTCTCGTAAAAATATTATTCCTTTGAAGGTGTTTCATTATTCTTTTATTTGCGCTTATGTACACGTTCATCTTATAAAACTTGTGCGTTCTTTCATATGATCATGTTACGCCGCAATGGACGAAGCCCTGAAACCCACAAACTCATTTCATATAAATCCGACAATACGACACGAACAGCAACCTCTCAAAATCAACAAACAAACAATCTTGGATCTGACAACTTTTATTTAATCATAAGATTTGAGTAATCGAATAGATTTTCGTGCAGTTTATTAGGGCAATTCAATTTTAATTAGGTAAAATTTTATGCATCTCAAAAAAACTTTTTAATTCAAAAAAGTTACTTATTTTATAATAAAAAAAAAGTCAAAACTCGTAAACTCTGAAACAATCAAGGGTCATTGAAAAGGGAATAGTGTAAGTATTCAGATAGATAGAAGTTTCTAGTCGGTATGTCCATACAGAGAGCAATAGTGGCCGAGTGGTAACAGCCCAGACTTATGAGTTGTACATAATCGTGTGGAAACCGGCATGTCCTCGAACTAAAAATCCGAAGACATGTGACATCCACCAACCCGCACCAAGCCTCGTGGTGGAATACAGCCCAATCTCTCTCCTAGAGAGGAAGCCTGAGACCTAACAGTCGGAATAAAAAAGGCTGCCTATGCTATCTCCATAGAAAATTACCCATTGGAACCTATCTTCTGACGGTTTATAAATGCCCATATGAAATATTTGCATATTACATTTATAATACATAATTTAGAAAAGGTTGTCAAATCCAAAACTCTCAAAAAGACTACATAACAATCACCACACACTACCGTAAAACATTATGTACAAGTTTACATTTGATTTCACTCTGACGCCAAAGATCACACGATTCAGACGCACATATAACCATTATTAGTATTTGTTTAGTTTTGTTTTGGATTGCATTGTACCGAAAAACCTTAATGTTTCATGGTTGGACAGTAAGTAACTATAAAAAGGCGTGTTATTGTTTATTAGTAGAATAATTACACTGAAAACAATACTTCTTCAAAACAATTAAATGGTTTTTGCCACATTTTTGTATTAAAGAGGCCCATAATGCACCACGCTGGCCAGCAAAGGGTGGTACCCGACAATGACACCTAAATTAAATGCGGATTATGTCCAGCTTAAATTAAAATATGTTACAATAAAAATATATGACACAAATAAGGAACTCTAAATTACATAATATTTTTTAAGGCATTGTAAAGGCATTCTGAATCATCAAAGTCATGATCTATCATTCGGCACAATCAATCCAAAATTAGTCATTAATATACATGTAATATCAGCAATAAGTTTACAGACTTCTACGTTTTTTAACAGACATATACATGGGAGTTGTTTAAAAAGTATTAGGGTAAACTCTATTAAATCACATTTACCCTTCCGAAAGATTATTTTAATTCCAAGTGAAATGTTTCAATCATCATCATCATTTTCCTGCCCTTGTACCGTTTTATTTGGGGTCGATGCAACAAGTTTTTTCAATGTAAGCAAAATTTGTCTATCGGATCAAATCTCTTCTGTTGAATTTATATTATTTAAATATACAAATTGTCGTGTCATTACGAATTAGTTGCTTGGACTTCGAGGCAACCTTTGCGACAATGTTTACAAGAAAAGTATACGAATAATATAGTCATGTCAAAAGTACTCTCATTGGATTATCCCTACTAATTTTTAAACAACCCCAACATTAACAATATGAATTTGAAAAAATAAGGCATACAAATGGTACTTTATACTAATTTATAAAGAATAGGCACTATTATAATTATGGTCAAATTATATTAAATATTAAAACAAAAACGTAGATAATTCCAAATATAATATGAATACTATTCTCATGTAATAATTAAAAAAATAAGGCATTCGTCGAAGTTCAAAGTTTGAAAAGGCACTATTATAATATATAAATATAGTGTTGCGTGTAATTTATGACAACAAGCAATGTGTTATATATGAAAAAACACTTTGTAAAAGAAAACATTTATGAAAATTATACTACCTATTTAGTTAATGTATACATACAAAAGTAGCGGAGCTCATGTACGGGTTTAGTGAATAATTAAAAATACAAATATATACTTTTCTTCATCATAATTAAACTTCTTTATACCTAACATACAAAAACTCTTGTTGAGTCGCTCCGCGTAAAAATAGAGATTCTCTGTCATAGATAAACCTGATGTTACACTTGCACTAATGAGCATAAAATCAGTTTCTATGAACAAAGTTAACCGAAATTACCCTCTTTCAAAATATTGGGTAAAAACAGTCAATCTCTTAAGGCCCATACACTGTTTTACTCAATATTGATTTAAAAAAAACGACTAAATCCGTACGGAGTTCCGTATTTCAAGTGGACGGTCATACAAGCTATATTTAGGCACGATTCAAGAGGCCATACGTTTTGTAACAACACGTTCAAATGTATATGAAAACCACATTTAGTTGACGCTGCTTACAAAATTTTAATTATATAAACATTACATTTATATAAAAAGCTTGTAAAATAGTTTACAGTTTTATCGAGTGTCGATCATTACCGTTTACCGAAAGGGTATTTTTTTTTTGTAACTGTCATATTATCTGACAGTTCATGTTTTACGTATAACTAAAGTTCTGTATTTTCCTTTAAGTATTTGAATGCAGCATCAACGGCAATAATTATATGTGTAAATATTTATAATTATCTTCATAATATTTAATTCACTGGATTTTCAGCATATGTCATCAAATACATATATGCCACGTAAGGCGTCAACTTCTATTACATGGGTCAAATAGATTTTAAGACGCAGGTACAGTATGTTTGTTACGATAAATACTGTTTAAATGAAACTGATCTACATTAACCGTCTTGGTTAGTTAAAATTAGTTTTATCAAATTAATATTTATGATGTTATTAAACATCTTTAAGCTATATTTGATAAACAGCTGTATAGCATTCTATAAACATTGCAAATGAATATTGTTGTGCAGCAAATAATTCTGGGCATCATTAGATACGCAGAGAATTGAAAAACGTGTGGTATTTACGGTCTTTTGCAAATAAAAATTAAAATAAAATTACATCACGCCGCTTTAATTTAATTTACCCTTCGTTAGGGTAAAATGAGGTCAAACTGATAAAAGTAATAAGATGCAGGTTTTGCTTCACTTGTGATTAGTTTGCGTGTTGAAAACGTTAGTCATTGCAATATTTCAATAGAAAATATATAAGTTTTATATATTTTATTATCTCTAGTATAACTGGGACACGCAACAGTCACTCTTTTGGAGGAACTAAATCATTTCTTATTAATATTTTGAGATCAATCACATTTTTTCTTTACTTCTTCCTGCACATGTCCCCTGATTTGGTTTTAATTCATTTTTTTTAGTAAAACTGTCACTCCTAATAACAACTAGGTACAAAAAATTTAGCTTTGAATTTTTTCGACTTTTTGTTGAAATATTCCGAGATTATTTTATTTAAAAATAAAACATTTACAATATAAAAACTATTACGAACAAAACGATTTATAATGAAATTGCAACATTCAGATTTTACAATTTACAAGACAAAATAAATTCTGTCAACTTTTATGATGGCACGATTTAAAATTATTGTCAAATGATATTTTTTCGACTCGGACATCGCCATTTTGTTAACCTTTACTATCTTTCTCTCTTCAGCATACAAGCAAACCCTGTGTCTCTCACTCATACCGCTTTCTATACATTAATTATAATCTACATAAAATCTTCTCTATATCCGATTAACGAGTCGAAAAAAGTCATTTGACATACTTATAAATGTTATAAATACAATTACTGTAATATATAGAACACATGATCGTCACTATGCTATGTCAAGTGAAGTTTTGTGGCTCATTTGTATAAAATATTTAGGAGTCTGACCGAAATAAGGCCTTACCATGAGGTGTTAGAATGTCAAGCGTGCGATCTCTATCAGTTCAGTTTAAGCCTTAAAATGTGCACTGCTGAAATCTGCTTTATTTTTTACTCATAAACAAACAGTTAACATGTGTTAGATAAAAATAATAATTAAAGTTTGTGAAAAACAAAATTATATTACATGAACACAATTATAAATATTTCTAAAATATGTCACTATTGAACACTTACATTTTATAGGACCTCATCAAGAAGCCTTTCCCAAATAATGGAATATTTCAGATTATAATTCCATAACGCGCGTATTTCCATACATTTTAATAGAGCGGCACACACATACGAAATCAGATAATGAATTATTTCAGTTTATATTATTTTAGTATCAGTTGACACTGCTAAAATCAATGCAATTAATACTAATTCCTCTTCCTTATAGACGTTTGCATGTGCCGGGAATCACGAGACTACTGATCAATCTGAATTTTGAAGACATACGTGTGAGGCAATGAATTAAAACTATTAATCCAGAGAGCCATTCCGGATGTATGAGGCCAGCCTTAATTGAGCATTTTACCGACCGACCAGAAAGATTCAGCTGATGATGGCGGGTGACACACAAGCCGCGAATTCACCCGAACGACCCTCGATAATTCACGAATGTTTCCGAAACTAGATTATTTTTTGTCATAACTGAACTTTCAGTCGGTCACTAAAAATGTTGTGCAAATCAACATTCCAATTTTAGAACATTCAACTAACGTTTGCAATATTTTTGGCGTTTTTAGATTAGCTGCGTAGTTGCAACGTATGTCTTTAAATATATAATAGACTTACATTTACTTCAGTAAATATTACTTAGGTCTGTGGTAGTTTACAAACAAGATGCAGAATTGATGATTTTTTTAATACAGTTCTACCATTTTGTTTTTACGTAAAACGAAACTAATTTGCACAAAGAGCCACAAAACTTAAATAATGATTTTGATGTCAGTTAAAATAAAAATTGCATTAAAACTAAATCTAAGCTAATATAAAGTATATGAAACTTACACACATAATTATGTCTTATTTTAATAATAATATATTTATAATAATATACTAAAACATAATATCATCAATATCGAACGAATTTATGGCGAACTTAGACTTTTGTGCTTGACATTACCAAAAAAAAAACAGTTTTTAAGCGTTATTTATTTACACCAATAATATCTTTTTTACCTTATCATAAATTATATTGACGAGTATATAGTAAACCTTAATGTCTTTATTCATTATAATACGCTTACAAAATACGATTCAATAAATTGGACACATGGTTTGAGCTGCATACTTGTAAAATGCCAATTGGGGCTTTATTACAACACAAAACATTAAAAACAACGATTAAAAATATTCTGTCACGTATAAAATACAAAATGCAACGGTTGAAATGATTTTTGAGATTAAAGAATTTTAATACCGGATACCAAAGTACGGTGGGGGGTGTCGAGAGTGGGGGGCGCGGACTCGGCTAGGACACCGACGAGATGGCGTTGTGCGGCGAGCCCATCTGCGTCAGCACCTTGTCCAGCCACTGCAGCGGCCCGTGCAGGTGGATCTCAATCCAGCAGGGCGTGGACGTCACGTCCTGGCGGTGGTACTCCGCCCCCCAGCCCTTCACGAACGACATACGAATCGTGCACATCTTCGTCAACTCATAAACCGCTTCGAAACCATGATTGACGCTTTGAGACAACAATTGCGCAAACTCCCTATTGTTAAAGATCTTCAGCGAACATCCCGGAGGTATTTTACACACGGTCGAGGGATGGAAGCCGTGGTGATGGTTACAGTTGCGGCTCTGGACGAAGATGGCGGCGTCCGACAAACACTCCGCGTACACTTCACCACCGACGTAGTACAGGTGGACCCCCTTCCCTATGTGACGTCTCGTGTTCTCGATCGTCGAGTTCCTGTTCACGTTACTGAGCTGACCTAAGCAGAACCTGTCACTGTTATTCGAGGGATCCGTGAACCCATCCACCACGACAGAATGGGAGTTACAATGGAAAACTTCGCCTACACGACAGTTCAACTCATAATAGGCTACCGATGCCCAGTACAAGGGTTCCTGATAGGAAACCGGCGCGACTTCCCCAGGAGGTTCAGAATCGTCTGAAGGTGGGGAATACGCTGGAGGCGGCGTATCAGGCAGTTCCGAACTAGCTGATGGAGGAAACCCTGACCCTGAGTAGGAGACGTTATGAGGCATAGACGGTTCCGCAGTCCTTTGGAAGGGGAGTAACGAATGTCCTGGAGCGAATTCAGAATGTCGTGGTACTAACACTGGGGGTAAGACAGGGCTTTCGACTCGCTTGTAGTGATAGGGGTTGATGCAGACCTCCTTCTGTTTGGCGCTGAAGGGGTACTGGCAGATCTCAAGCGGTTTGAGCTCGTGGTGGCTCTGGAGGTCAGGCCAGCGCCAGACGCGGCAGTAGATTACGTGCGGGAGGCCCTTGCGGTGTGATACCTGGAATTATTGGGTTTATATGTTAGTGATCAGTTATAATAGAAATTTGCAGAATAAATCAGTAACCGTACTTTTACATAATAGTGATTATTCAAATTACGCTTAAATAAGATTGAGAAGACTACTGGTCTGACTTTCATCTTGACTAATAGCCACCTAACAGTCGCACGCGCACCTACTACACTGTTTTGAAGTGGTTTGATCAGCATCCAGTAGTAATGGTGGGGAAGCTGGGCATGAGCGGAGCACCAGCCGAGCACACATTCGTGTAGTGTGGTCCGACTTCGAGCGTTTGGTTCGTGCTCGAATGTGCTTCGCCTATTGTCGGTTTTTTGACGAACACAAACGTTCACACTTGACACTGCGAGTAGAACGGCTCAACTTATGCTTAGGTCGAGCTCAGTTCCTCTAGACCTACATTAAGTTGCCCACACTCTAAAGACAAAAAAAAATGGAAGTTATCTGTCCAAGTGGCATGTGGTATGCGTATCCTCAAAGTTATAGATATGCAACCTTTGCTTTTTACTTTAGACTTATTGATATCCCGGATTAAAGATCGGGATCTTTGGAATTAGTTTTAAATCCTACTACTTAATATTATAAATGTGAAAGTTATTCTGTCTTTCTGTTACGCTTTTATGGTTAAACCAGAGAATCGGTATTGATGAACTTTGGTATGAACCGAAGGACGAACATGGGCCGACGAAGCTGCTAGCATAAGCTAAGATTTTGAAACTAACCTGCAACCTGCCATCAAGTGACCTAGGAATAGTGACACATTTGGACGGCGTGCCGGGACACGACAGCGCCCGCTCCAACTCCTCGATGGCGCCCTTCCGTTTCTTCAGCTTTTTCACCAGACTGTCCACTGCTTTTTCCGCCCATTTCTCTTCTTCATCGCCCTGAAAATGGCAAAGATGATACGGTTAAAAAAAAAAGTAGTACTGATGGTTTTGTATGAAATAAAAGAAAAAAAACCATTTTATTTGCCGGAAAGAGCGTCTTCGAATTTTTAGTTCTAGGACATGCCGGTTTCTTCACAATGTTTTCTTTTAACGTTTGAGAGCAGCGGTGATGAAATTTGACTGGCCTGTTGGTCTAGTGGTTAGTGGCCCTGACTGCTATGCCGGAGGTCGTGGGTTCGATTCTCACCCAGGACAAATGTTTATGTGATGAGCATGATCATTTGTTCTGTGTCTGGGTATAATTTATGTTTAATTAAGTATGTATTTAGAAATATATAAGTATCTTAGCTTGGGACTAGACGGCGTTGTCTGATAATTGTGGAATATTAATCGGACCAGTACTTCCAGAGATTACTTCCTACAAACAAAAAAACTGCACAAGTGCAAGCTGTGCAAGTCGGACTCTCGCACGCTAGGTTCTGTCATGTCACCGTCTACGTCTGTAGAAAAAAACTGCAAAAACACCGCGTTTGTTGTATGGGAGCTCCCTAAAATAATTGTTTTAGCCGCCCTTAAATATTTATTTTATTTTTAGTATTTGTTGTTACAGCGGCAATAGAAATACATAATTGGTAAAAATTGCAACTATCTAGCTATCGCGGTTCTTGAGATACAATCTGGTTACAGACAGACGGACGGATAGCGAAGTCTTAGTAATAGAGTCCCGTTTTTACCCTAAAAACAAACTTTACCTCTTTATAATATTAATGTAGATATAGCAGATCTATAAATCTGCTAAGATAAACAAATGTGCCTATAGTGAGTGACCAATTTCAAAAGATCGCTGTCCGACCGTCCGGTAACTGTCCGGACCGAGCCCAAGTCGTCGACGGCGCGCATTGTTCCCGCGCGCCTCTCCTGCTGTCAGCAACAGCAGGGGCCCAGCTGGGTCGAAGCCTACCGGGGCCAGGGTTTCGAAAGATAGCTCAGCCCTGGTACGTAAGGCAATGAAGGAACAGGAGTGGGTTTTCAGTCAGTAAAAGTTTGACACTATCTCCCGCTCCACCCAAGAGTGGGGTATGTCATTAGATGATTTTCCCACTGGAGAAAAAAACAAAAAACAAAAGAATTCAAGTTTCAAGCATTCATTCAAAAGCTACTCTCCATCTAATCAACATTCAAGTTCCCCGTGAGGAAGGAAACTAGGTAAACTAGTACATCTTATCAATATTCTAGACATGTGACGCGTCACATTAGGATGCACTACTGACGTTAAGTGCACCATTCAAATGGTTAGAGTTCACAGTTGTATTCAGATTCAAAAGCTCCTTAGGCTTAGGCCTTAACTGAACTAGCTAATAAAACCTTTTTATAAAAAAAAAATAACCGACTTGACTAATAAATTGGATTGAAATTGAGGAGTTCCCTCGATTTTGCTAAGATTCCATCATCAGATCCCAACTTGGTGACTATGGGACCATTTGGGGAGCCTAGCCCTTTCTAACAAAAAAAAATAATAAAAAATAATTTTTCAAATCGGTTGGCACACAACAAAGTTATGCGCAAACAAACAAACAAAAAAAATACAAACATCCAAAGTGAGAACCTCCTCCTTTAGAAGTCGGTTAACACACAAGAGCTAACTAACTGACTAATATTATTGGTAGAAAAACAGTAAAGATATTTATTTTTATTTTTATTTGGGTCTATAGGATTGGATGCAGTAACATGGTGCTGCAGCAGACCATGTAGGAGATAACGAGACAATCAGGATGTTTTCCTAGAGAATCGGAAAAAGTAATAAGCAAGAAATCATTATCACTTTTCGTTAATAAAACTTTGCCCCAGGCCCACACTAGGAATAACTACTATATTATAGGTATGCTCACAAACACATAAACTACAATAGTACAAGGAACAAACATCTGTAGTCCATACAAATGTTTGTTCCTTGCGGGAACCGAACTCGCGGCACGCACTACAACAGCCAATCGATCGACCACTGTACCAACCATACCACCAAAAGGAATGGAGGAAAACCTAATAATGATTATTAAATATAACCACCCATAGGAACTTCATACGGTGCAGTTAAGAGTCACAGAATTCTTGAAGAAACCTCACACAAAAAGGAAAAAAAACCCAAGGTGTTATCAAAAAACTTAAAATAAATTCAAGGTCAATGTGTCACACAGAATTCCATAAAATATATTTTGTCACAGGTAAACAAACATCAATAAAAATAACGATATTTCCTCAAATAATTTCTAGCTAAAAAAAAGGATTTATGTGATAGTAAACAACACCATGATTCACAGTTCCCAAGAACTAACTGGCGGTAGTATGACTCATTGAAGTATCAATAACTACATTTGGTAACTGTTCCCTGTAGTTAATCCTTGTCATGGGTTTCCCCAAGTGGGAACGCAAGCACCTGGGCTGGCCTTGGGTTGATTGGATTGTTTCTGAACTTACTAACAATACAGAAAGTTTGTCTTATTATTTCGGCAATATTATTTTCTTCATAAAAAAATATGATACTATTTAGCAATGCACATATTAAAGCATAAGAAAGATTTTAACATGTCTTAGAAAAGTGTTTAAAACATTATAACACACCCCATGTTATGCCAGGTCCGCTTCACAAATTTTCTAACATGTTATTATGTTACCCATTAACCCGAGACCGAGCGGAGAGCCGACCCCAAATAAAGGGACATGGCTAGGCAAGAGAAAGAGATTATGTTACCCATTCGTCTAGGCAAACAAAAACTGTTAGGCCGCACCCCTATTCGGTTAGCAAACAATGTTATTCTGTTAGCAAACACGAAAGGCACATTTGCTAGTGAACGTTTGGGGCTCCCCAAGTTTGGAGGCCCCCGGGCTACCGCCCCTTCATAGTCCTTCAGTAGGTTCTGACCAGATCAGTTTATCTGGTAAATTCAGTAACAAAAAATTGAGTTGATTTATTAACCTTTCAACCATGGTAATTAGCGACACAATAGTAAGGTTAGCGAACCCCGGTGTTTACTTGCTTGGGGATTCATGAATTAATAGAACTGCACATAATAAATCTGTCGCTCAGTCAGACTGTCATTAATTCTTACATAATGTTTCATCAGTTTCTCACAAAGTCATCATGATGTAAACTTTTACACTATTACAGTTGTAACACTTTTGCAATTATTAGTCTCTACTAAATATAAACAATATTTATTTATTTCATTTGTAGTTACACCGATAGAAAGCTGCTTTATTCCAGAGGCTATATTTTATATATGTGGGTGAAGTCACAGGTAAAAGCTTGTATTTAATAATTTTATTGAAAGCCAGGAGGAGTGGGGGAGGACCTTGTTGTAACCCCTTCCAGCGCACATAGTAACCTTTCAGAGCTCTCAGAGGTAAATCAAAGCAGTCCGAGAATTGCAGATCATCCATACAAATGTCCCCATGAAAAAGATAGTTTGGTAAAAACTTTTCACAGGTGAATGTTTCAACTATTAAGTATAGCATTCTATGTTTATTTTAGATTAGCCATAGTCATTCGTTAATGACTTGAACACTAACCCATGTTATGAATTACTAAAATTTGTTTAAGTCAGATTTGAATTCAAAATCACTTTCTTCAAAACCGCTATAGGGTTCTGTATATTCATATAAAAAATTGGCACCTTCATAGGATTACTTGTGGGTCTGTCTATCACAGCCAGGACCGATTCAGTTCAAATTTGGAACATGTAAACTTATGTTTTTAATTCATGAATCCCCAAGCGACCACCGGTGGCCGCGCATCTATTGTCTTACTATTGTGTCTCTAATTGACGGTATCTGAAGGGTTAATTCAAAATGTCAATAACCTAAAGGGATCAATGACCATTATCAGCATGTTAACAGGAATCAACTTCAAGTTTAAGGCTTTTAGGATAGTAGGTTCTCATGCAGCCAATTCTAACCCTACTATTTAGAGCTTTCATTGATTCTTAGCCAACAGGTTATGTACTAAAGATGATGTTCATGATAAATACTTCCTACAATGAAAAACTGGAGTCTAGTCAAGTCAAGAATGTAAGCTCTGGGAATTATAGTAATAAACAGAAGTACACAGACACAATTTGCACTCCCATGCCTTTCTAGTCTACCAAAAGCTATTCACATAGCAGTATTGTGTATGAGATAATACAACTAGGCAAAAAACTAAAGGATTAGACCAATAAACACTAAACATTTTACTGTTTTACACATTCTCAGGCAGAAAACTACCTGATATGGAGTTAGATATAGATAGAAATACTTGGAAACTGAACACAAGTTTATATTACAGAGAAATTGACAATTTCATAGGAAAGTAACATGAGCCTTTTATGATAAAGTTTGTAATCGTACCTGCTTCCACCCTAATAACTTCTTGACCGCAGGACTTGTAAATGAGAACAGGCTGTTCAGGCTGGACATGGGCCCGCTGCTCGAGGATTCCCCATCGTCGGTATCCATGGTGGCCAGGAAGCACCAGTCCGCGAATGAGTCACCGAACTGTGGGAGCCCGCCTCCCGCCAATAATCACACAGCGGAAAACACTCAAGCCGCCATCGATCCCAAACACCACTTGGTATTCCCCACAACGTCTAGGAACCAATTATGAACACTACAAAATAGTGATTGGCGTGACAAGCGTCGGTCCCACTAAATGATTTACGACGACAGTACTACGCAACTGTCATGGCTTTGCAGCGACACCTATAGCGCCACTTATGAACTAAAAGTTCGAATTGTTCGAAATCCTACATTCGCGCAATTAAAAGTTCTCCACGCGATTTGAACAATAATTTAAACAACGGCTCGAATTAACCTATTGGGCAGTTGCTCGGATCAGATATGAATGACACCCGTACATTCTCAAAATGAACAGCTTTACGATGGCTATAAAAGTGGTTTTGAAAGAAAGAACACGGCATAAATAAGATAAAACACTAGGAAAAACTCTGCGTAGGACAGGACAGGTCAGGAAAGAAATATTTTTAAATAATTGAAGAATCAATTTTATACGTCAGTAAAATCGATATCAAACAATTGATTAATTCTGTAAATCGGTTTTAGAAACTTGAAATCAAGATTCTGGTTCAGATTGTTATTAAAAAAATATATATATAAAAATCACATTGCTTCCTCAAACAAATTTTTATGTGAATTTTACACACTTAGTACACATCCCATTTCATCAGTCAAGATTTGAAACATAGTGCGCTTTAGCCCCGTGTAGGATCGTACATATGAATCAGTGCCTAAAACGCAACTTACGGGTAGATCTTTCAGAACTTGATTTAATATTGAATCAATTTTACAGAACTCAATTCCAATCGATTCAAAATATATACTCAGGAAGAATCGCATCCCTATTTTTAAGACACAGATTAAAAAATCAAATCTATAAAAGTTTCGTTGGGGCTACCAACTGCAAAGATTTTATATATAATCCTAGTACGATTAGAGATGGTTTCTACCCGGTAAATACCGGGTAAATACCCAAATGCAGGGTTTTTACCCGGGTAAATACCCAAATGGTGGGTTTTTACTTTTTGAACATTTTTTGTTTTTTATACATTTTTAGCAATAAAAAAATGTTTATCAAATATGTTTTATGCTGAAATGTTAATGGTGTCGGCAAAGAATAGTTTTCTACTCTACAAACCATGTAAAAATTGCACGAACGTATTTTTTTAAATATTTTACGTCTGTATTTTATTAGGGACACTAACACAGATATACAAAATTAAGAAACAACATGTAGAACACTTAAGATAAAATTAAAAACAAAAAAAAAATAAAAAAAAAACATTGTATAAGTTATTTATTGTTACTAAAAATCAGTCGAAATTTTACATTTATGCTAAAGTAACAGTTAAACTTCACTTAACAAAAATAATAATCAGGCGTTGAAACGTAAAAATATACGAAAGGGGGCGAATTTATAACATGGAGGTGTTCAAAACATATAAACGATCTAAAATTCGATTAAACTTTAATAAATCATCCCAAAAAGTGTTATTGGTGCATAACCATGGTTTTGGGTATTTACCGGGTAAAAACCCTATTATGCCCAAATTGGGTATTAAGGCCAGGCCAGTAAGACTCTGACACTGTCTCCCGCTCCACCCAAGAGCGGGTTTCGTCAATGATGACTTTCCCCGTCGAAAGAAAAAAAAAAAAAAAAAACCCGGTAAATACCCGATGGGTTTTTTTTACCCACCGCCCATTTCTAACGGTACAGCAAGAAGTTCTTGAATGAAAATCAATTGACAGAAGTCTAAAAAGACGTATATTCAAAAAGTGTTATTTTATGAAGAAAACAAATTCTGACGTAAGTGTTCCAGTTGAAGCAATAAAGATATTATGCATCAATAAAAACGAATGTGATAGCTATATCCAAAACTGGTAGAGTGTAAAAGAGCTCCATATTAATTTGTCAATGTCCGTATGTTAAAAATTATGACCAAGTTTGGAACGCATTGTTCTATTTGTTCTATCTAGAGATGAGATATACCTGCCATTCTCCATACCCGGCCTTTAAGGTATGGGTATCACTAAATACCTGGTACAAATACCAGGTATCAAAATACTTCTAAGTATTTGGGTGTGGTAGGATTTCGATAAGTAAACGTATGCGATAAGTATGGTATGCCTCCAATATAATGTAGGTACGACGTTTCTAAGTACGTACCTACAGTACCTACACTAGACAACGTAAACATTCAAACACGTAATAATATTCCCTAACATAAACAAACTAAGGAACTCTTTCACTTCGTGACAAAAAATTTAATTATGCAATTATGTTCCTTAAGTACGTAAAAATAAGTACACATTTTTTCTAACTAAATTAAATCATCCGAATGTTCATAAAGCACGAATGACGTTTCCCTTCGTAAGCTGTCGGGTAGCTTCGGGTGGCTTCGGCGTACCGAACTACCGATACCGCACAAACTGGGCGCTACCTTGCGGTAGCGGTTCGTATCGTACTATGCGTCTGACGTCATACCTTCAAGGTATTTACCCAGTATTTCGGTCCGTACCCGGTCTGTGTACTGGGAAGCACATACTTGGTATATATACCTCTACCAGTATATACGTCTCATCTCTAGTTCTATCGCATTTTACGAGAATTTTCTCGAATTTGAAGTGTCATTTCTAGACTTCGTGTTGCTTGTTTGAACTCGAAGAACAAATGTGAAATAGAAAAGGAAGAATTGTTAAGCGAGAAACTAGAGTATTTAGAATTAAATATTTTATTGCATTGTGCATCTTTTGTTTTATCAGTTGTTAGCAGAAAAGAATCATGGCTCAGGTAAGAAGAGGTTATACCGACGCTTTACGATTAGAATTTTGAATGAAGTAGCGTAATTCTTTAATGGTTACCTTTTTTAGGTGAATGAGTTAAAGGAGCAGGGTAATGCGGCGTTATCATCGGGCAACTTCGAAGCAGCCGTCAAATATTACACGGAGGCTATTGCCTTGGACCCAAAGAACCACGTTTTGTATAGCAACCGGTCGGCAGCTTACGCTAAAGATGAGAACTACGCCGCAGCTTTAGAGGACGCCAACCAGACCATTGCCCTGAACCCTACGTGGAGCAAAGGGTACTCTCGCAAAGGTTCAGCATTAGCATACCTGGGTCGTCATGAGGAGGCCGTTCAGGCTTATGAAAAGGGTTTGGAGCTGGAGCCTGGTAATGAACAACTTGCTGCAGGCTTGGCCGAGACCAAGAAACAAGCCATTGATGTTAAGGTGAAAACAGAACAGTTGTTCGAGAAGCTCAGAGCAAACCCACAGACAAAGGAATGGCTGAATGATCCGGAATATGTCAAACTGGTTGAAGTGAGTATTGAATTTTATTTGTGACGGCTTTGTAAATCAGGTTAACTATTTCTTCCTTTTATATTGTTCTTTTATCTTTGTAATAGTACATCTGGTCAGTGGGTCACCTCGTAATTAATTCTTAAGTTACATATTTTATCATACAGTAGATTAATTTTATTGTTATTCAAGTTTGCATTGCTAAAACTCTAAGTTTTCTCTCCGATAAGAAACATTATAGGTACATTGATTTTCTTTTGTGTTGTGCATAAATTATCATTTTATTAAGAGTGTGTCTGCTATGAATATTCAGCTGTTCGAATTTAAAAACATTACCGTAGCAACGCTTTACTTTTGACAAAACTAAGTACTAATAATAATAATTGAAGTACTTCTAGAATGCTATGTTTTATCTATTCTATCGAGGTCAATTATTTGAAAAGAACACCTTATGCGGTAGAACATAGAACACGAATTCGTTTTAAAACTTTATTTTTGTGTAGTTTCATGGGTAGGAACCTAGGTTTTTTGCCATAGTACATGATGTGTGTAATAAACTGATACTATCTTCCCTAATAGAATAGTTATTTTGACTACCACCATCCCCAAATTAATACATGCAGTAATTATTATGAAAACATAAAATTAATTTTTAAGCACGTTTTATTGTATGAGATTTGACTTTTTGGAATGAACCCTAACTAATTAGTAAAAATCCCACAGAGAATAGTTCGGAATCCGTTCGATGTCCAAAACCTTGGCTCTAAGATGGAAGACAAACGAATCCTAGCAACAATTAGCATCATGTTTGGATTAGACCTTCACATGCCCATGGATGTAGACCCACCAGCACCAGAAAAAAAGACTGCAGATCCACCGAAGAAGGAAGAACCAGAAAAACCGAAATATGATGACCTGCCTGAAAACCGAAGACTTGCGTTACAAGAGAAAGATCAAGGAAATGATTTTTACAAAAAGAAAGACTTAGAAAGTGCTCTGAAACATTACCAGAAAGCTATGGAATATGATCCTACGGACATAACCTTTTACACAAACATGGCCGCCGTCTACTTTGAACAGAAAGAATATGAGAAATGTATTAAGGAATGTGAGAAAGCTATAGAAATTGGTAGAGAAAATAGAGCTGATTTCAAGTTAATAGCCAAGGCTTTCACTAGGATTGGTGAGTTGATTTCTTTTTTAATTATACCTAATAGAGTTTTCTTCTATTTCATAGTGTTGAACGTTGAATTAACTAAGGTCTATTTTACATGGCATGGGTAGGATGACAGCAGGACGAGAATATACCTATATATAGTATATATATCTTTAAGATGAAAGTAAAGGATAGATATATTGTATGAATCCGACAGCTGTCACCTGTACCATCCTATAACAATTATTGTTGTGTTATGACATCACATTTGACTAAGGCATTGGGGCTAAGTAACAGCTGACTATAGTGACAACTTGAAATTTTAAATTAATGGCAATATTTTTTTTTGGTGGGTTATAATCATCCAGATTATATCTCCACCCTTGGGTGGAGCGGGAGATAGTGTCTAACTTTTACGGACTAAAAAACCCACCCCAGAATTCGATTCGGCAATGGCATTCTGTTTTATTATGGCAATTGATCAATTTTTAATTTAAGTAGAATATAATTTAAAAAAATCTTTTTAATGTTATTAGTCTTGGTAAAATGGCTGTGATACAGGCAAGATGAAAGACTTTCAAAATCAATCAACTATCAACAATTTTATGACCATAACTCCAACACTTATTAGTTCCATACATACGAGAACAAAGGAAAAAATGCCCATAAGTCTTGTATAATGCGTGTTACGATTACGAATGATTGTTCCCACAGTTTTTGTTTATCAGCTATTACTGATAGCAGCCAGTGTTAGACAGATAACGCATTAGATACCCTCGATGTGGTTACATGCACAGTTTGATTATGATTGGTTTATGAATATTGTCAGAAAATTAGTTTACGAGAAATGAAATCATGCCAAAAACTCTTCCTTCCGATTCCGAATCTAGGGAAATTCTGGAAGTTAAGAAATTTTAGTTGATTTTTTTTACTAAGGTTCCACGGCCACGGCGACTTTTTGTAGCGATGTTGTAGCGCGTTCGCATCGATACAGTCGCGATGCTGTAGCGCGTTGGTATCTTTTCTATAGCACGTGCTAATGTGACAACGCGCGTTAGTAGCGATGCTGTAGCGCGCTCACGAAACGCGCTACAACATCGCTACAAAAAGTCGCCGTGGGCGTGGGGCTTTAGGCAGGTATATCGGTACAAAAAAGTCCAAAATACTTGTGTGGAGAATCTCCCTCTACTCGTGGCTTCTGTCGATTACTCTCTATCACTTGTTTTATTCGGAATGTTGTGAACAGTTGTGAGTTTGCTCCTCATTTATACTTATCCCGAGTATAATTTTATTAGTTTTAGAAGTGTTTGATTTGTTGCTTCTGTCTCGGTTTTAATTTTTAAAACTCCGGTTTGAATTCGGTTCCGACCATTGTATCCCTACTGTATAAACAAGACTAGTACAGTGCGTTTTACTTAAGAGGTTCCTTTGCCGTAATGTTGGCAATACGGAAAAACAGTGTTGCAATATTTTTAGCAATTAAATTTCTTAATATTAGAGAGATTAACTGATACTTCGTTACTTTTAACAATTGCCTTTTTTTTACTATTTATGTATAACGTTTAGGACGCTGGGCTCCATTCCGATAGTCCTGCAATTCTTTCAAATACCGAAAACGCTACGCCACAATAGCGTACCTCTCTATTAACGACTTCCTTTTAAGCCTGTTTTTTTTTTTAATAAAATCCCGTTCCCCTCATAATTCTCCAAAAAGTGTTGCAACTACCGTTAAAATCGATTTGGTTTCGCATTTTGGGGAATAATTTTGGTAGAGTAGGCAACTTTTTCCTTTTTTCCCTTCTTTTTTCTGTAGACAGACAGGGGAGCCAACATTACGCCAAAGGAACTTCTTAAGTGAAACGCACTGTACCTACCTAGTTAGTTACTTTTTATGCATATCGCAAAACACAAAAATGCAATAAGCACTAAACAAATTATCCCATGATTATCAATCAATTACCCCATAATATCAAATAATTATCAATCATTTGAAGATGACCGAAATAATGATTGGTTTGAAAACGTTTGAACACTTGAAGCGCAGGCGTCCCAAAGATCCATTCCTATGTTTATCCTGCTCGTTTTACTATGCTTAGAATCGCAAAGTAAATAATAAAGTTTAATTCATGAATCCCCAAGCGACCACCGGTGGCCGCGCATCTATTGTCTTACTATTGTGTCTCTAATTGACGGTATCTGAAGGGTTAAATATTATATTATCTGTCAGTTACCAGTTCCATTTTATATCATTTTTATATACAATTTCTCCATATTACTGTAGCAAAAATGAAATGGCCAAAATTGACATTGATATTCCACGTTTCTAATGTTAAACACTTCTATTGATTTGTGGTGCAAGTAAGCCTTTAGCCTCACTGCCTTCTAATGAATGAAAATTGACCTTCGCTGACTACAAATGGCGGTCGCTAGCAGGTCGTGTGACGATACGCTAGTCATAAGGTTGCCCGTGTTTTGTAGTCATCGGTAAAGTGATTGAAAACTATAAATGGCTTAACCCGGAAGGATCATTGCAAAGTATATCGCAGTTACAAGTCAAAATCAACCTTATCGTCTAGAATTAGAACTTAAAATCGTTAATCAAACTTACCCAAAAAATGGCGCAAGGTTTGGTATCACCCACGAAGCAAGTACAAAGAGGAGATGTTGTAATAAGATTTCCCTAAGTAAAAAAGCGTGACATTTTGCGGGGTGAGGGGTGTTAGACTCCGCCCATTTTTTTATTTGCCATCTGCCGGTCAATAGCAAAACTACTTGCTCGTTCTGTTGATTTTATTTTGTAGTTACGTAACTATCTCACACTAGATGTCATTAAGTGCAGGATGCAACAGGGTCGCACTCAGAATTACTAGGGATATTTGTTTTTTAAATTAATTGTGTAAGTGTAAACCATCCGATACGTATATTTTTCATTGAAATAGTTATACTATTATTTGATGAATGACGAATGAAGATCATTCGAAATTCATCAAAAACCTTTTTATTGTAACATTTTTTTAAATTCTATTTTTATTAGGTTTTACTTTTTTAAAGGCTTATTTTTATAGAAAGAATGATCAAGATTGATTAAAAAGCTAGTTTAAAAAAATACTTTAAATTCCGAAACCATTCAATAATAGTAAATTATGTGACTAGGGGATAAAGCAGTGTCTTAAAGTCGCGGGCGGCATGTTGAATTCCGAACGAAACGAAGGTTGCTGATTTTAATCCCGAACGTTAGTGAGGGATTTATATAATTAACTCCCGAGCATTGAGAGTTAGTAGATTATAAAGAAACCAGAGTGAAGTGAGGAATTCAAGCCGCCCAAGACAAAGACAGCGTTATCCCCGTGTTGCATACTCTACTTTTTACACCAAATGTGAGGTAATTAAAAAACAATTCATATATTAAAGAAATATAAGTATTATACTCGTATTTACAAGTTCATAAGCCGTGGGACATTCGGTAAAATAATTGACTACTAAATACTGCCCTGTATTTTTGCTATTTGACGATAGATGGCGACCTGTGTACAAAATTATATAAAAACTACAAAAATAATATTTTGGCGATTAAAGGACCTTTAGGATTGAATGTTGATCAAATTTCAGTACGTATGATTATTAAAATATATTAATACTGAGCTCTACGTGCCTAAATATATTTAGTTCCCATGACACAAAGTGTCGCCATCTAATGTCGAGTAGAATTATATTTGGAAATGCTGACTTTAAGAGATTGTTCTAGAAGTATTTTAATAAATTATGCCTAAAATTACTTACAAATGAAATGTGATGGCATCCATAGCATCAGAACGTCTATCCAAGTAGTTTTTACAAGATAAAATATAACATTTAATTTTTATGTTTTTCTATCGCGAATATAATGCCAAATAAGTAGGTTTACGAAGTTGTGCACAGGACGAACGCCAACAATACACTGATTTAAGCCACGCCCACCGTGATGACGTCAGGACTCAGTTGAGAGTCACAGTGCACAGTTGTTTAGGCCACCTCCTCTTCTATACTTACTCCGTGGTATCACCAGTGCCGTAACTAGCTTTCTATAAGCTCGGTGCGAGCTTCTATAACTGCGCCCGTAGAAAAACGTCCAATATAAACTGCGCCCGTAGAAAACCGTCCAATATAAACATAAAGGACTAGATCTGCTGTGGACTTAGCGCTGCGTTATTTTACATTTTTGTATAAATACCGCAGCATATGCTGAGATAGGAGCCTTTTTGGCCTCGCATAGGACTGTTTTTTCTTTTTATTGTTACATTTTAAGTTATTTATATGTAGTTTAGATTTTTTTTTATTGTTATATTTTAAGAACGAGTCACAAATAAATGCTTTTCCTTCTTTTCTGTAGATAATAAATTTTTCGCCCGCCCAGGGACTGCGCCCTATGCCTGGGTACCGCTCTATAGTTACGGCACTGGGGTAGTGGGTATCACGTAACCTACTGTAGGCTACGTGATACCCACTACCCAGTGCATTGGGCGTTGACCCTTATCTATCTTAAGTAGTACAAGTTCAATGTCCTTTAAAGATCACGAACCAAAGAGTTATCTCTTCGAACTTTATATAGGTAAACGAGTTTAAGTTATTAATACTGCTTGTTTATATAACTGGATAAAATTAATTATGGGTTACGGATTAAAATACTTGGGGCTAAAATAATAACAGATCGATTCGTTTTTTTTTTTAATTTTATCGTCGCAGTTATTTGTCAGGGAAATAAGCAGAAGTGCTGAGGTGCAATACCTCTTCATAATTAACAAGACTATGTCAATATTACATCTTTGCTTTGCACTTCAAGGTGGCTTTGCCAGTATAGTATTTAGATAGGTATATGTAGTACTTTCAGCGACTTCAACCGCGTGAAAGTACCTTCTTTTTGAGCGCTTACCATATTGTCTCTACCTTAGGTTGACTGGCAGAGAATGCCTAAGGCATTAATCCTTCAGATACCGTCAATTAGAGACACAATAGTAAGACAATAGATGCGCGGCCACCGGTGGTCGCTTGGGGATTCATGAATTAAGTCCGCTATGTACTTTGTGTTGCATGAAGATTAAATAAATAAATAAAGTAGGTATACAACAAGCTTTGAACCCCCGTTTGATCCCCTTAGGCAGGGCGCAACCGTGTCTTGTGTCAGATACAAGCTACCGATGAATATTTGGTTTCTATAGAACCAGTATGAAATCATCCACTTATACGCGCATACGTAAGCATATTTTTCATTACTCATACTCTGAAAGTAGGTCTGAAGTTGCCTCAGGAGCGGGCTGAAAATTACAACACTTCATCCCTAGGGAGTTTTACTTTCACCTAACAACTGCCAAATTATTTTAAAAAAAAAACTAGGTCTATCTTCTTGTATTCGTAATCAAAAGCACAATGCTTACCTCGGGGTTAAAGTTACTTATTTAATCCCTCGAATTAGCGACCTCGCTACGCTCGGCCAACTCCGAAATAAGTAACGACGAAATAAGTAACTTTCACCCCTAGTGTAACAATGTACTATTGCGTCCAGTTTCTTCCACTTAACACATCTTCATGACGATCAATCGATCTTCGAAGTGTTCGTTGTCGGTAACTGAAAACTTGCAGCGCCTTAGGTAGTAAATTTTGGAAAATTCTCACTTAGTACTCGCCTACATTTATCGCTCTTATTTACATACATGAAAGGTGAGAAATTTTGCACAAGGTTTGTGTAAAATTTCACGGTATCACCAGACAGAAGGTTAAAATGTTTATAGTGGTACTTTGTATAGATCGTTACGATTATAATGTGGTTTGGCATCGCGCCAATTTAGCATTTCACTAGATAAATTATTGATTAATGTTTTACGTAAATAAACAAACGCTCTGCCAAAATAAACAAGAGTTTGACGGTAGTTGATGGAGCAGGGCTGATGTGGAACTACTAGATCAATCTAAATTACTGATGAATATTTTCTTTATGGTTTCTCTTCAAGATTATTTAAATTACTAGCTGCTGCCCGCGGCTTTGTCTGCGTGATAGTAGAAAATTATCCCAAGGGAACATTCTCCACGGATTTTCTTTTCGAATCGATGGTAAATTCATTAAACGGTTTGAGTCCAGTCGGTGGCACTCATTAAATCCTCCAAGGTGCAGGCACTTGGGGCACTCCAGCGTGCGCAACCAATTTAGTGCTTTCTTCAAAGAGCACTGCAATTTACTGTTCCTGGAGTTTCGCAAAGTATGGTCTACCCGTGTACCAAGTTCAATCGAAATCTGTTCAGCTGTTGGAGCGTAAAGAAGTAACAGTTTCACATACGCTGATTTAAAAGAAAGCACATAGAGAACCTTAAAAAATTAGACATTAGTAATTTTGTATGGGAATCACCTCTAGAAGGTGGGAAGGAGTAATTTCACGAGGGCAGAGCCACGGATGGCTGCTAGTTCTTCATTCACTTCAACAGCTTTGTGGGTCACGTGCGAATTACAGAGCACACAGTCTTGGGTTCGATTCCCAGAAATGTTTGTACTATATTGAGACACTTCTGCTATAGTCTGTCTAAAAAGTCATACGAAATGGGTAGTATTAGTGTAAAATGAAATCTGATGTAATCGACACTGGTTCAATAATCAAGGTTGATTAAGAGATCTTGATCATTGTTTACTAATAGAAGAACTTTATAAAAATAACTAATACTTAATAAGTATTTTTTAAATGATTAAATATTAAACAAAATTCCCAAGTTGTTTGACTTTTTAGACTTACTATAGCCTTTCGTACAATAAATGGTGGTGAGGAATGAAGTTTTATTTATGCTTTACATCTTTTTTCCTAATCCAGGTAATGCATACAAAAAAATGGAACAATGGAAGCTGGCAAAAACGTACTTCGAGAAGTCAATGTCTGAGCACCGCACTCCGGAGATCAAGACCCTCCTCAGCGAGGTGGAGAGACGGATAGCCGAGGAGGAGAAGAAGGCCTATGTGGACCCCGTCAAGGCTGAGCAGGAGAAGGAGCTGGGCAATGATTACTTTAAGAAAGGTGAGTGGTTGTTTGTGTCTTTCTTTTTAACTATTAAAAATCAAAGCATTACCATTCCTTGGCAGTCAAGTCGGAGAAAAAGGAAGGTAGAATTTCTTGTGGCATACTATGTAGTTGTTTACAGACTTATTTCATCACCATTGCTATCGAAACAGAGAAGTATAGTGATGTAACGAATATTCGCATTCGGGAACATTCGTCCATTTTACGCATTACGCATGTTTCTCCTCGTGAATTCGAATGTGAATATCATAAAATGTGCGAATATTCGCGGATGCGAATGCGAATATTCGTTACATCACTAGCGAAGGATATCAACATGAAGAAATGGATTGCAACCTATTCCCTCTCCCAGAGAAGATCTTAGCAGTGAGATGATGATTTTTCTATCAATCAGAAAATCTTATAAAATGTCCCATAAATAAATAAGACTTCGTCTCTCAACAGGTGACTACAGCACAGCAGTGAAACACTACACCGAGGCAATCAAACGCAACCCAGACGACCCCAAGCTCTACTCCAACCGCGCCGCCTGCTATACCAAGCTGGCTGCCTTCGACCTTGGCCTTAAAGACTGCGACCAGTGCTGCAAACTGGATCCCAAGTTCATCAAGGGATGGATCCGGAAGGGAAAAATTCTTCAGGTATGTTAATAAACTGGACCTGGACTAGTGTTTTTTTTTTGTTAATGCATTTGGCTTGGATGCTAAGTCTTTTGAGCCATGTCTTCGTATGAATAGTTCATTAGTTTACTATTAGAATTTGGTACACATTGTGATAGTATTTGTTAGCAAATGTATCAAGCCAACCTTCTCGGCAAAATTCGCTGAGGTATCCAAAACTACAATAAATTTCTCAGCTCCCATTTTGCCGAGACTACGGCTGTTTCAATGGTTCCACAAGGAATCAATTTACGAACGATAAAACAGCTGTTGAACTTACTAGAAGAAAGCCCGCCAAAAACTCCCTGGACTTGTTAAAATAGCATAGATATAGAATAGAGTAAACTTTATTGTTCAACAAAAAGTAACACAATTAACTCAAATCTATGTAATGTTAGATCTATGGACTATATTGTGAAGCAGCTCATAAAATTTGAACTTCCCGGGCTACCTTTGGGTTCATATTTGATGTGGTTCCACCTTCTACAGAAGTTGATCTCCAAATATTGTCAGAGTTCTTGAACCTGGAAAAATATTATCCATACTGCATATAGCACTGTGGCCATGTTTCTTCTACTGCCCATTTTCTCACAGTGATGGTCAGGATGATGGTTTTCTCAGGAACTCAAATATGTTTTTTTTTATCCTCATTTAACCCTCCACACTACTACAGGTTCAAGGTAAGTTTTTACATCAAAATCAAAAAATTTTGTGGTGGGTCTTTTTTACTATGCATTGAATCATGTATCAAGCATAGTAAAAAAAAAATATCTATCTCACCTGATGGTAAGCTATGATGTGGCCGACAATGGAGCACGCTTGCCTAGAAGTAACCTATTCACTCTTGAACTCAAATTATCAAATAACTCCTCCAGATTTGTTTGGAGCGAGAGAGAGACAGAGAGACTTTACTGACTAAAACCCTTCGGTGTTTCTTCAGTTACCCTTCCCGCAGTTCAAAGCTTCATAATCAAACTGGCGTTTTAAAAACGTACACATCTCCTTCTCATCCAGTCTTTTCGTTCTAGTTAACAAACCCCATGCGGCGTGAGCGTGGCGTGCACAAGGCGAATACGCTGCGTAAACGCAGTCACGCTGGTGACTCGTCCGTGTCCGCAAAACGCAAGTGTCATAGAGGCCTCATAATTTTGGTGAATTGAAACAATGCATTTTAAACTAAATAAAAAAAAAATAGAAACCATTAATTCCATACCGAGTTGTAAATCGCGGGTCAAACCCAGTCAGTCACGCGTATTACTTTGTGCTGTTATCAAAACGATGAAAGAAAAAATCGGAAGGAAACCGACGTGTCATAGAACCAAAAATTTTAAGATACGAGAGCGGGTCAATTAAGTCCGTGACTTTTTGATTTTTCCGCCTCTTAATTGAAATGGCAACACTGCTCCCGTCAACAGTCATCTGTCAGATGACTCCTGTCAAAAATTTAACAAGTTGTGACATTTAGTTTGTTTTTGACAGCCGTTAATATCAGACTACCGCGTTGACTGAGAAGAAAATGGAAAAAAGTGAATTTCGTGTGCTCATTAAGCATTATTTTTTGCGGAAAAAATCCATTACGCAAACCAAGGCTAAGCTTGATAAATATTATGGGGACTCTGCACCATCCATTTCCATGGTAAAAAAGTGGTTTACTGAATTCCGATGTGGCCGTACCAGCACGGAAAATGCCGAACGTTCTGGACGCCCAGTTGAGGTCTCCACATCCGAAACAGTTGAAAAAATCCACAATATGGTTTTAGCCGATCGGCGATTAAAAGTGAGAGAGATTGTGGAAGCCATAGGCATCTCGCATGGCTCAGTGGTTTCAATTTTAAACGATCATTTGGGTATGAGAAAGCTTTCCGCAAGATGGGTGCCGCGTTTGCTCACAATCGACCACAAACGCAAACGTGTGACAATTTCGCAGGAATGTTTGGCGTTGTTCAATCGCAATATGAACGAGTTTTTGCGCCGTTTCGTAACCGTGGACGAAACGTGGATCCACCACAACACACCGGAGACCAAACAGCAGTCAAAACAGTGGGTTTCTCGGGGTGAATCGGCGCCAAAGAAAAGGGAAAGGTGGGATTGTCAGCCAATAAAGTCATGGCGACTGTTTTTTCGGATGCACGCGGTATTATCCACATTGACTACCTTCAAAAAGGAAAAACAATCAATGGCGAATATAACAGCAACTTATTGGGTCGATTCGATGAGGCATTGAAAGAAAAGCGACCGCACTTGGCCAAGAAAAAAGTCTTTTTCCATCAGGACAATGCACGGGTGCACACATGTGCAGTTTCTATGGCAAAAATCCATGAATTGGGCTACGAATTGCTCCCTCATCCGGCCTATTCTCCCGATCTAGCCCATTGTACTACTTCTTAGAATAGAATAGAATAGAATAAACTTTATTGTACACCAAAAAGTAACACAGCTTATACATAAAATTAAATGTACGGGTACAATGGCGGTCTTGTCGCTGAAAGCGATATCTTCCAGACAACCTTAGGATGGACAAGAACTTAAAATAATACAGGGGGTAGTCAGTGGTGTACTGCTAACAAATTAACTACATATAAAAACAATACTTAACTATAAATATATATATATATATATATATATATATATATATGCATTATAATATAATATGTTACACAATTTCATTAAGATAGGGAAGAATAAAAGAGTAAAGTAGGGTTGGTGGAAGAAATTAAATTACTTAGAATCAAGATAGGTAAGTAATGTTACAAAGAAAGGAAATGGTTTTTAACTACATTTTTAAAAGAAACTAGTGACTGGGCTTGCCTAATAGGTAATGGCAACGCATTCCACAAACGCACCGCCTGGATCGCAAACGACTTGTCGCAAAATTTTGTAGAATGCGAAGGCATTAAAAGGGTCAAATTCACCGATGATCTCAAGTGTCTAGAATGTGTGTCATGAATGAACTTAAAACGTTCTTTGAGATAAGAGGGGGTTGTAGGAATAAACAGGACACTGTAAAGCAACGATAAAATATGAGCATTCCGGTGAAGGCGGATTGGCAGCCACTTGAGCTTAATACGAAATTCAGAAATATGATCATATTTGCACAATCCAAATATGAATCTAATACAGAAGTTTTGAAGTCGCTCAAGCTTATTTAGCTGCACTTCGGTTAGATCCAGATAACTGACATCGGCATAATCAAGGATTGGGAGAAGGAGGGATTGGGCGAGCGCAGTTTTGGTAGCAGTTGTGTTCTTAAAGACCCCGCAGACGCAAACAACTTGCGGCTAACTTCCTGCACCTGAGGACTCCACGAAAAATCTTTATCAATAAGAATACCCAGGTCCTTCACTGAGTCGCTGTTCGGTATCATTGAACCATCAAAAACAATTGGTGGGAGGCTCGTCCAGTCTATTTTTGACCGCAACCTAGGGCTGCCGACAAAAATGACTTGGGTCTTTAAAGGATTGACCTTCAGTCCGTGGGCCACACTCCACTCAGATATACGAGCTAGGTCTTTGTTAACCATGTTGACTGCCTCGAATAGTTCATCTAAAGGAGCTTGCGAATATATTTAGTTGCGAATATATAAGGTAGTAGTATGAGAGAAGTTCATTGGAAATTGAGTTTATAAATATAGCGAAAAGAAGAGGAGAAAGAACGCCCCCCTGCGGTACGCCAGCAGAAGTATTGCACCACGACGAAAACGAACCTTCAAAGCAAATACGTTGCCAACAAGTTACTTCTTGTTCCCAAACTTAAAGAAATGGCTCGGTGTAAAGAGATTTGCCTCCAACGACGAAGTCATCTCACAAACAAATGCCTATTTTAAAGACGATAAAAGGGATAAAAAAATTGGAGAAACGTTGGGCTAAGCGTATAGAGCTCAAAGGAGACTACGTTGAAAAATAAAATAACTTTTTATCTAAAAATTTGTGTTTCATTTAAAAAGTCATGGACTTATTGACCCGCCCTCGTATGTGACCTTTACAAAACCGCGCTGAGCCCACGTGATGTATTACGGCCCATTCCCTCAGAGAGGAGGTCTGAGACCCGGTAGTGGGAACATCATTATAAAGCTGATTATTCTATTATTATATTATGAGCTGAGAATGGGCTCTACATATTCAAATTAATGTTTATTTGTATTGTACTAAAGACCCGCTCCAGTTTCTCACGGCACGGGAGCGAATTGTACAAATGAACTTTCCTCATTTATTGTTCTTACCATTGATGAAAACCGCAATAAAATCCAGTAAATGAGCAGTGGTAGCCGAGTGGTAACGGACTTACGGTTCAAACCCAGTCAAGCGCATTACTTTGTGTAATTTATTTCATCGCCTCTGCTCTCAAACCGGTGAAGGAAAATATCGTGAGGAAACCGGCATGTCCTAGAATCAAAAATTCGAAGACATGTGACATCCACCTATCCGCACTGGGTTATGGGTCGCATAGTGGATTACGGCCCATTCCCTCTCCAAGAGAGGAGGCCTGAGTCCCAGCAGTGGGAACATTAAAAGGCCGACTATGCTATGCTGTGCAATAAAATCCATTGTGTGGTTTAAGAGGAATTGCAGATAAATAGACAGACCTGTAAAGCGACTTCGTTGTGAATTATGTAAAGAAGAAGTTCTTTTATCAGCAATGGCTTCCTCTTTTTCCTTCCAAACCTCTCTGTCTCAGGGGATCTTTAGGCAAGTTTGCCCCGTGAACATAATCATATCATACCATTGTAATTATAAGAAATTATAAAACATATACGTTTTTGTTTCATTGCATGTGTGCTATGATCCTGCGATGGTCGAAATAAACTTATTATTATTATATCGTCACACCACATTCGACGGAGTCGACATCCCAAAGGCGTCATAAGTGACAATCCTCGCCCACCTATCGGGGTGCATTCGTGCGACGTGGCCAGCCCACTCCCACTACAGCCTGGCTGTTTTTCCCCCGACATCTGCTACTTGAGTTATGGAGCGCAGCGTGGTGTTTCTAACACAATCTATTCGTTTAGCACCTGTTTGTATTGTGCTCTATTAAAAATATAGACTAAAATTAGAAAATAATAAATATTCTGTCAGTAAGTGTGCTACCAAAGTATTTACAATACATTATCATAGCCGTTTCCAAACCGTGTGAACGTAACACCGGAAACTGTGACTCATTTATTTACTGCTACATTGTAATTTATAAAACTAAAATGAAAAACAAACCTTATCTTCATACTCTATCTTCATCATTTTATTTTTACGGAATACTATCGTGATTTTGATACAATCTTATCGCGTTTTATACCCTTTTTTTGATATGTGAAATCATTCAATGACTTTTCCTTATCCGTATCCTTCAGTTACGTTCTAAGCCCACGGTTTCCCTGCCAAAAATTCTTTCAGCATTTCTCAAGCTAGAACTACATTGTTCACACGTGGCCCACGTACGCCGATCTTGGCGTGTCGGTCTATATACATTTTGTATGGAAACTAGAATTGCAGAGCTACATTAGATCCACGCCACGCAACGCAACGCTATGTACAAATCAGGCGTGGTCCACGTGTATGTCGGTCTAGTGTAGGTCTCGGTTTAATTCATGAATCCCCAAGCGACACCCGGTGGCCGCGCATCTATTGTCTTACTATTGTGTCTCTAATTGACGGTATCTGAAGGGTTAAGCCTTTGATTCCATTACCAAAAACGTCTAACCACGTCTCTTTCGTTCCAGGGTATGCAACAGCACTCGAAGGCGCTGACGGCGTACCAGAAGGCTCTCGAACTGGACCCGAGCAACGCTGAGGCGCTGGAGGGCTACCGTGCCTGCTCCACGCAGCTCAACTCAAATCCTGAGGAGGTAGATAACTTCAATTGAATCAGTAAACAGTAATTTATGGCAACAGTAATTTATGTAGCCTAGAAGAGATACAGCGATGGAAAATCTTCCAGTTTATTCATCAACTAGCTTGTGTCCGTGGCTTTACCCGCGTACATAAAATATTGCTATTTCATTCAGGAATAAAACAGCTTTTTATCGGTGAAAAAAACTTTCAGAGATTATTACCTCCAACAAACAATACAAAAAAAAAAAACAGACAACCTCTGTATAATATGTTCATCTACACTTCTACCACTAATAACTGAATTATCAGGAACAAATTGTTAGGAAAGATTCTGAAATTCTGTTCGCTTTCAGGTCCGCAAACGCGCAATGGCCGACCCGGAAGTACAACAGATACTTCGCGACCCCGCAATGCGTTGCATTCTTGAACAGATGCAACAAGATCCCCACGCTCTACAGGACCACCTAAAGAACCCGGATATCGCCGCCAAGATTCAGAAGCTTCTAGAATCTGGCCTTATCGCTATCCACTAGTTTACGAATGCCTCGTTTAGAGATTAGGGTTATTATATCAATTACTATTCGAATCGATTAGAAAAACTACCATTATAGTAAATTGTTTTGTTGCTGGCAACGGTTCTCCAGTGTTTTATTTGTACACGAGTCGAAGTTTGGCTGATGTGCAAAACATTTTATTTCACATGATGTCCAGCTGTATGAACCTTTAGCTTTTGTAATCGATTCAGGTACAAGTTCAGAGTCTCGCCATCTCGGATACTTTAAAATGGAGTACGAGTTACTGTTTTGAAAAGGATTTTCGCCTACCAAACGATGAATTAAACTTAATTAGGTATTTAAAAGTCATCGCTTTTTTACTGTGATTTTACTCAGTTACGTGTTATGCTTGTCTCAAATTGTAGGCTTGCGGACCATTCCAAAGTATGCTTTTTCAGTAAGTTATGCAGTTTGGACTTTTTCGGTTTTAGGTTTTATTTTAGCATACCTCTTAATTTGAAGAATATCTTTATGCAGATATACTGCCTGATTGGAATTTACATTAATAGCATTTTTTGTAATTTATTCAATAATAAAGAAATATGTAGGCAATCTTTTGTTTTATTTATTTATTCCAAGCCACATTTGTCAAATAAAGCACAAGTTCTTACTATACATTTAATATCCAGGTGAAATATGTATAGCGATCAGCCTCTTGGCTGATTAACAATTCTAAATTTTAGACATTCTTGACAATTTTACTAAAACTGTCAAGAATGTCCAAAAGCCGTCTCCACTTTTTATGCCGAAAACAACAAAATAACACTAAAAAGAAACCAAAGATTTTATATATTCTACTAGAGTAGACTAGATTGACTACGAAGAAATATGACAGTCTTTAAAGTGTTCTTTATTCTCATTAGCATTAAGTTCATGTGTATTATTGACACGCAAAAGGGAAAAATGGCCTGGAGCAAGACACTAAGATAAATCCTCTCTGTCCCTTTCTCACATACTACCAGAAAAAAATAAGAAACAGATGGTAGTTTTTAGATTGTTCCAGTTATCGTTAAATAGTCCGTGTTCATGCATTTTGATAGGTTTATGCAACATACAATGAATTGCAACTAAATGTTTTATTTCAAATAATGCTTCTTGAAATTTTATACGCATTCTTCTTGTATTTAACGATGATTTCATTTAGATATAATAGCTATTCGTAGTAATTTTAAAATTATGAAAGGCAACATTTAGGAGGTTTCAATTTGACAGAATTTGACATCAATAACCAATATGGCTGATGCTTCATAGGGCCAAAGTTGTATTTTTAATTGTTACAAGTTTTTATCTCAATATTTAGTAAAGTATAAAGTGTGCAAGATGTTCAAAACGTTGCTGTGTAAAGTTTCGCAATAGTGATGGGTATCCTGGTTGTGGAATTTAGTGTTTTTTGGTAAGTTTTCTGTTTTGTTTACAAAATATTTATGTAGGGTGACAACAAACATCGTTTTGAATTTCATGCGGGAATTAAAACATATTAACTGCCTGTAAAAATACATAGAGAAGGGGCATCATAAACGATTCAGAAGACGGACTGGGTGCTAAATTTTATAAGATTTTGTTGTCTACTGTTCAAGTTTTATATTATTATAAGCAAATTTCTAAATATCTGAGGAGGCTCAATATATTTTTTTTTTTTAATAAAACAAGCGCGTACCAATTTTACTAATTTTATCTTTTTTGTTGATCGGGCGCCTTTGGCCGCTCGGCAATCTTCGGCTGCTCTCGTGACACAACGAAAAGCGGCGAGCAGCGGCGGCCAGAGGTGCGGCATGCGGTACGTGTCTTCGGACCAATTCAGTATATAGTTATCTGTGACCAGTTCTTAAAACGACGAGTTTGCACTCCAAAATCTTCTCCACATCGATATAGTACATTCGAGAATTATATTCATTTTAAATCATAGTCTACTGTCTTTAAGTTTAGTCCTGAGGTAGGTCCCTAATAAATGCCGCACGCAATGCTGCACGTATGTGGCTTTACCCTTAACCACTAGTAATATATTATTTTTTATGTTTTGTTGTAGATTTCCAAGAAACGAGAACCATCGGCAACAATGGCTTTGAAGTTGTGCCATTAAATTTTTTTTTCAGCAACAGTTTTATTTGTAGTCTGAAGATGTAAAAGTTCATAAAGTTAAATCAACACTAAAACCTGATTCTATTCCATCTAGTTGTTAAAAATCCGTTCAGTAGTTTTTGAGTTGATTGCAAACAGATATAGATAAACAAACATAGTGGGAGACTTTTTTTGATGTGGTAAAATTTCCAATAACTTATCCTGCTCTAAGGTAGAGCGCCTTACGCTCCATCTTAGAGCGGGATAAGTTATTTGAGGTTTATACTGAATAAACCTACTCGTGTCCTTCAGTTGCCCTTTGTGTTCCAGGACCGTGGTATCCCTTTCGGAAATTCCCTGTGGCGCTAACGGGCATCGGCAATAATTAGTAGTAGTAGTAGTTATTATAAATAAATTTATAAACCAGTCGAGGATTATTTATTTAATGTATTATTTATTTGTTAGTTAATAAGTGCAATTTAACGTAATAAAAAAATGTCACGCATCAGTCTATTTTTAATTCATGAATCCCCAAGCGACCACCGGTGGCCGCGCATCTATTGTCTTACTATTGTGTCTCTAATTGACGGTATCTGAAGGGTTAATTTAGTTTTATTATAAACTAACTAGTTTTTTCTTTCAGACAAACCTTATTCTGATAGGTGAAGCCGTTCAGAAGTGATCGTCTTACGTAGGTACACACATATTAGGCATTTTTTATCAGTGTAGGTATTTCATACTCGCATAAGAGGATATTGCTATTATATATACTATACGGACATCAGCTATTTCCTAGTCATTACAGAGACAACTCACAGTTCCCTTTTGGTAACTTATTATACATATTAATTCATGAATCCCCAAGCGACCACCGGTGGCCGCGCATCTATTGTCTTACTATTGTGTCTCTAATTGACGGTATCTGAAGGGTTAATTGTTTTTGGACTTGCATGTCTATTTTAATGTATCAAAAATATCTTTAACTAACTTTTGAGCAAAATTGTCCCGTAGTGTGTAGGTAGTGTATGGACACACTAGTAGAACGAGATGACAGGACTCTTTCTGACTTTCCTTATCAGGTACGCTTTTGAGGTTGTCGTAGTCAATCTAGTACTAGGATATATAAAATCTTTGAAAGAAACCTCTTTCTGAAAGCAGCATTCAAATTGTCACTAAGTGAAGCAGTAAATAACATTATTTTCAAGTATTGTTATAAGGAAGAGAGTGAGGGCTAGGTGGGGACATCTCGCTGTCGCTATCTCATCTCTACGCACGTAACCTAATGGCGGTGACGTCACATTTCAGTTGGTGCATTCTTTTGTTAGGTATTTAACAGTTTCCCTGTCTACACCAGATTATAAATAATTCTCTTGTACTCTGTGAAACGATTTATAATATTTTTTGCCATTTCTAATAAAGTTATTTTTTGAGAAAAACAATAGAAATTTACAGCTCCATCATTCTACCCTCGTCTCCTGTTAATTAGGGTCATGCACCACGTTTTAAGGGTTACGGACCCAAATGGTACAAACGAGATCCTATTGGTATCACTCCATTGTTCGTTTGTCTATCACCGGGCTGTACCTCATGAACTGTGATAGCTAAGTTGTTGAAATTTTCACCGATAATGTGTTTCTGTTTCCGCTACAACAACAAAATACTAAAAACATAATAAAATAAATATGCCCCCCCCATAAACAAACGAGATTCTTTTGCAACGGTACAGTACACTTTGTGCGCGAGTCCGACTCTCACTTGGCCGGATGTCTTTGTTCATTATTTTTTGTTTTAGTAATTATTATTATAGCTGCTATTCTATCCTATCAACGGCCACACCATCACATTTTTCTTTCATACATATCATTGTTCACACAATCCTACCTAAACCTAAGGAGTCTGTTATTAGTAGAAAAGAAAACTATTACTCTTGTAACATTTCGCAAATGTCATTAATAATCTCTTTTGAATTTGACATTGACAGAACTCAAATCAAATCATTCATTCGTTCGTAATTTCGTATTCGCGGAAACACTTTACGGCGATTGCACGTAAAGTTTGTTTACATATTTATTACGTTTTTAGTCAAATTAATTGATAAGTGTTGTTCGAAATAAGTCGCGAAAATGTTATTAAGTGATTTAGGTGATTTATATTCAATATAAGTGCCGGTACCAAAGAGTAAATACAAAATAACGTGCGTGACAGTGTTTGTTTAGATATCGTGATATATTAATGCAAACGTGAGTAAAATAAACAGTCTTATCTAATTTAATTATATTTAATTCAAGTATATACGATCTACGTAGTTTTAAATTACAGACATAGTGTGATAAAGTCGCAAAAGTTACTCTTTCGAACTAATTAGTGTCAATTAAAATTAATTAAGTTTATTCCGAATTAATTCATGAATCCCCAAGCGACCACCGGTGGCCGCGCATCTATTGTCTTACTATTGTGTCTCTAATTGACGGTATCTGAAGGGTTAATTCAGGAATTCAAATGACATGGTAAATACACAAAATTATCAAGTAAACAAAAAAAAAACTTATAAGTTCTCTCTCCTAAGTTACATATAAAAAAGTTTCATTATTGCTTATATCACCAATTCATTTTTTATTTTGGCGACATACCTACCCATTTGATGTTATTACAGTCGCGAATGAGAAGACTCATTAAATAAACAACAATAATCATTTAAAAGTTATTAGCAAATTATGATAATTATGTCTAGGTCATATTCTGTGATAAAACAGAATATTAAAAAGTAGCAATATAATCTATGTTCCAATTAAATGTCTTTGTCGTTGTTTTATTGCTAAGCTCTATGACACAGTAAGTACTTGTTTTGTTTACTCTGCTCAGTGACAATGTTATGTAAACATAGAAGTTGGTTTTGAAATAGCATTGAAGGACCATTTTCAAGGAAATTTTGGTCCTTAGATCCAAACTATAAACATAATTAAGTTTTTATGTAGGTAATATGAAAATTCCCTTTTAATTCATTTTTTTTAAATGGCATTCCATATACCTAAATGTAAACAAATTACAAACAGGAAAAATTGTTTGTTTGTTTTTGTTTTTAACTATTCAATCGTCATAATTAGAGACATAATAGAAAAACAATGGGTGTGCGAACACTTGGGGTTTAATGAATTAATATGTAATCTATGGAAGTACTGGTCCAATTAACAATATTCTTTTATGGAAATAAAGCGGCCTTTTGCCCAGTAAACCTGGGTTGCCAGATTGTTCAAAAGAACCTTGACACTTGCATATGATGGTACATGACTGTGGGTTTTAGTGTCCATAAAAAAAAGTTAAGAGTTTAACATTAGAGGCAGAGAATGTTAAACTTTTATCTTTTGTTTTTCTTTCTTTATTATATTCATTAAATGAGTTTTCCTGCTTCATCTAGAGTAGGAAAAGTTATTTAATAATTTCCTACTTTTCCGGCCTGTTGGTCTAGACTAGTCTAGGTCATGGGTTTGATTTGTTCTGTGTCTAGGTGTATAAATTACACCTATTTATTTAGAAATATATAAGTATGTTTATCAGTTGTCTAGTAAGTCATAACACAAGCTCTGAATAGTTTGAGACTAGACTAGTTATGTGATAGTTGTGGAATATTTTTATTATTATGTAAAATTATTATGGTTTTTAATATGTCACTCAGGAATAAAGCAGCTTTTTATCGGTGAAAAAATTTTTGTAATCAGACTTTCAGAGATTCTCTCCTACAAACAAAAACAAAAAATAACAAACTTTAGCTCTTTATTATATGATATGTAGATTATACATATTATGTAATCTTAAATGTAAATTTATATACTTGAATGTTACATATTAATGATCCAACAAAATTAATGAAATTTACATAGATCATTGTAATCTTAATATAATCTTTTATAAAACTATAACATATTATCTTCTTGATTTATTTGCTTATCGCGGCTATTTTAATGCTAAATAATCTTATGTGGACTAAAATAGTTTGATATTAAACTTTGTACTTAAGTATAAACTAAACCTAGCTGATATCAATAAGTATTAATTCCCTTACTGGAGAAACCCTCTATATTAATAGAGATTACGTTCTACACTATCAGATATTATACATGGGATTAAAAATCTAAAAAATGGTAAGGCTGCTGTTCTCTGTACTGTCAAGCAACTAAAACATCTTGGACCAGTAGCTATATTCTGGATACTATCCTTGTTCAACTCCTGCCGCTGGGAGTATAAAATCCCAAAAATTTGGAGGTGTGCTAATGTAGTTGGTTTTTTAAAGCCAGGAAAATGCCCAGAATACCCTTAAAACTATAGACCTATATTCCTTCTCTGCCTCATCCTCGCTATATTGGTATCAAGAGATCCTCCCTAGATCAGTCTCTAACTTATAAGTCCCACTGCATAAAAAACTAAAAAGAAAATCGGGTCAAGATACATAGTTCTTCGCCGACTACCACTAGCTTGGGAGCATCACCACAGGTACTGCGCACAACCAGCCTGTGTCTTTCATTTTCTGGGTAGGAGTATGCATGCCCAGTGTGGCATCGATCCGCTCACGCTAAAGAGATTGACAGCGTTGAACGATACCTGTCGCATCATAACAGGTTGCTTAAAACCAACCCCACTTTCAATGCTGTATCCACTGGCGGGTATAGCTCCACCGGAAGTTCGCCGCGAAACAGCCAGCCGCATTGAAAAAGCCAAACAGGAACGAGATAGCCGTCAAAAAAGCCGATCGCCTAAAGAGTCGCAAAAGTTTTCTGCGAACTACGACCTCCTCGGAGAACAGCGATTCGGACCAGAGACGCGAACTGTGAAGAAAAAGATATCCCACTCCCCCAAACTTTATCTCTCCGGCAGAACATCTGCCACCGGGACACGAACTGCAGTGGCCAATCTGGAAATCTCTGAACCGACTGCGGACTCACGCTGCAAAGATAATCTGGCAAAATGAGGTTTCCTTCATGGGTTTCCAAATTGGGGTTTAAAAAAAAAACTAAGTTTTTGTCCTTTAAGTTGCATGTGTGCACACTTACAGTCAACTCCTAGAGAATGCCTGAAAGTCTTCATATTACGTATACATAAATTTATCTATACTAATATTATATTATAAAGAGGTAAAATTGGTAAGTTAGTATGTAGGGGGTAATCTCTGGAAGTAATGGTCCGATTGCTAAAATTCTTACCGATAGAAAGCTATTTTATTCCTGAGTGGCTATATTTTATGTACGCGGGCGAAGCTGCGGGAAAAAGCTAGTAATAAATAAAAGAGTATTATAATGCCTGATATTTCCTTAATTTATATTTAGGTCACTGTGTGTTTATCTGTTCCATTTAGGTCATCATTTTTTGTAGAACTTCTTGTGATGATTAAACTGACCTACAGACATTATCACTCATTATCAAATATTTTAGTTCTCACCCGAAGTAGTGCACGCTAAAGTGCTTTAAAAAAACATTGAAAATATAGTGAAGGATTTTGTACTATAATATTTCTTTCCATGTCCTTAATCATATATTTGGATATGCAATACGCATATTAGTATATTAATTAGTACTGTACCTATGTATGTCATGTATTTTATTATTCTTTATGATGTACACTGACAGCTTTATATACAGCTCACTGCAGCACCTTAAGTGCAGTCCATCGAATGGTTGTTTGTGAAATAAATAGAAAAATACCCCACAAAAAACTGTTAAAAATGGGTGTTTTTCCATCAGAGATGTGCTATGCAGCTCTATGCTGCGAGGATGCGAAAACTAAGCTCAAACTATAACGTTTACCACTGATGCTAAGCTATGTAGTGAGACGAGTAAAGGTAAAACGTGCGCCGACCGCGCGCTTACGCGCGTACACGGCGCGTTTAAAAAACGTATGCATAGGTGTATGCATAGATAGATGTGCTGTTACGATTGACGATGCGCTGCCGCGAGATAACTGTGCGAGAAAAATGCGCAGTTCGAGCTATGCGATGTATCTACAGTAAGGCTGCTTTTCCATTAGAGATGTGCTATGAAGCTATGCCGCATTTTTTTGAAAACTATACTTTTCAATCAAAATTTGACACATCGAGTTCATTGGCTTTCCTATTCTCATTTGGAACGCACAGTAGATGTGCGAGGAAGATGCGCAGCCCGAAATATGCGATGTATCGATAGTTGGGATCCATAGCTCGCATCCATAGCACGCATCCATAGCACACAACTTTCTATATAAAAAACAAATCTTAGTTGAATCCGTTTCCACTAGTGCTAAGCTATGTGCATCAATCAATGAATATGATTATTGGATATCAAACGCATCTATAGCAACGTCGCATAGCACATCTTTGGTGAAAAAGCTCCCTAAGCATCACGCGTCTACTGTAGGTAATTTGTTCTGCACGTAACTAGTTATGGAAAAGCGCCCTAAAAGTGAGAAGTACTAATTTCACGAGGGCGGACCCGTAGGCTATCCCGAGTTACAAGTTATGGGTCGCGGGTTCCAACCCAGCGAAGCTCATTACTTTCACTACAGCTCTCAAAACGGTGAAAGAAAACATCTTCAGGAAACTGACATGTCCTAGAACCAAAAATTCGAAGACATGACATTCACCAATCCGCACTGGGTTACGGCCCATTCCCTCTTCAAGAGATGACGCTTGAGTCCCAGCATTGAAAACGTTAAAGGGCTGTGGCAGTGGGCAGGGCACATGCTCGAAAAACAAATGGCTGTAGGGGCCAAACGGTTCGGGAGTAGCGACAGCGTAGAGACGCAGCGTTGGTCTCCTTAAGGTGGACCGATGAGATCAGAGAACAGGATTCTTGAGTTCCAGCAGTGGGAACATTCAAAATAAAAAATCAAAGCATTTATTCCAAGTAGACCATTTGCAGGCCTTTTTGAATAGTCAAATGTCGGTCAGTCCAAGAAAAGTGAAGCTAAATTGCACGTTCCAAAGCCTAGATCTCTATGGAGAAGAACGAGCAAGATACTCCATGGACACTCATTATAAGGTCAATTGACCCTGTAACTTAACTGGCATATCCATAAAGTATAATTATTCTTTATGGTTATGCCAGTAGCCTTATGAGCTAGCCTACTTACTGATAACAGAGAGCTGTAGCTAATCAGACATTGTAATTAATTATTGCATCTTATCTTATTACTTTATTCAACACCTAATGCAATGTCATTGAGAATGCATACTACATACCATTCAGAACGTATATTCTTGCACTCGATTTGTAACAAGAGGGCTTTATCGTAAACACTGGCGTATGGGTAATTTTTCAGGGGAAGGCCTGGCCCCTGACGTGCTTAATTTTTGTGTGAAGTTATCCGTAACACGGCTCGGCCTACTCGGTTTCCCCTATAGGTACCTATACGGCTATGATCATCACGTTAAGTCTTCGCCAAAGTAAAACAAAATAGGGTAGTCATTTAGAACCAGAACTAGAAGTATCATAATGGTGCTGACACTCCCTCGAATTTGGTACGACCAACCGAATCCGTTCTCACAATAGACGATCGGACCGGACTGTTACTTTGCGTACGACATCAAGAATCTGTAAAATTGGATCAAACTTTATTATATGCTATGGTTTTGATATCTACTATTGCTTTTGGTTTCTCTCAAAGTAGCGGTCAAAATTACAGTATTCTTCTCGGGAAATTCTAGCTTGATTCCCTCGCTACACTCAGGATTCTTAACTTAGTTCCCTTGCTTTGTTTGGGAGTTAACACTTGGTCCCATCGCTGTGCTCGGGGTTTGACCCCCGAAATCTTTCGCAGCACTCGGGTTTAAATATGCCCTTGACTTAGGACACTGCTTTTCCACTTGGATATTGTACCTACAAAAATGATGTACAAGTAAAAGCTTAATTTATGTCTTTTGTTCCACAGGTAGTTAATAGAAATTAAGATGGTGTCGTCGGGGGCGAGGACCGGGCTCCTGTTGGGCTTCGGCTCTTTTATGGTGGTCGCTGGGGCTGTCATGGTGGTATTCTGGCCGCCTTTGTTCACATCACAATTACGAAGGGTAAGAAAAACTATATATTTGTTAGACTTATTGGGTGTGTTAAATTAAACTGATGTAGCAGGGAGGCATTGAGGAATACGACGCAAGGAGGAGGAGGGTTTGGGTGTGTTACTCTTACTTTTATTTTTTTGGGTGGGTATTCATCACATAATTTCTCCCGCCCGAAACGCGATCTACTGACTATAACTCACCTGTATTCCTTCAGTTGCCCTTGGCTTTCTAGGGCTTCGGTATCTCTTTTGACTATGCCGCTTCTCATTCCAATTAGGCTGAGAATTAGTGCATTTAAAGGTCAAAAAAAATCTGCCTAATTTAGAACCTCCTTTCTTTTTGGGAAGTTGGTTGAAAAATTACTATTGAAAGACAGTCCAATCCAATCGCCATTTTTTAAATTGATATAAACTTTTGCTTAACTGTGATGCCACCCGACGTTGATTTCTTGGTGTTTTAAAATTCTTCTTCTTCCTGCCCTTATCCCATAATTATTACTTACTCGGGGTCGGCGCAACACGTTTTATTCTTCCGTTCTTTCTTGTCACGCGTCACACTATCATTAACTCCCTTTTCTTTTATATCACTCCTCACACAATCCATCCATCTTTTCTTTGGCCTCTCTCTCCCTCTCCATCCATCTATTTGCATACTCAGAACTTTTTTAGTGGCATGCATTTCTTGGTGTATTAAAATTAATTTTCCTAAAACAAATGGTAATAGTAATGTACTGGAAAATATTATTATAATTATGAATGAATAATTACAAAATGATTATTGATATGGCAGTCAAGCGATTTGTGACTAATAATAGGGTTCTGATAAGGCTGTGCACATGTACTCCTATTGATAAGCGCTACTAGCTGCTGCTGAAATAAACGATAGTTTTCTTATCTACAGGATAATAATTAAACTGACTAAAGTCTTATTTTAAAATAGCTCAGAAAATTACTATACTTTTCCGGGTTGTTTTTAGGTTAAATGAATTACATGGATATAATTTTACTACAGTATCTACTATTATAGTATGAGGTAAACGTCGTTTTTTCAGTGAACTAAAAATAACAAAAAACCAAATAAAACACTTGTTTAAAACAATTTAAAATGTTTGTTTTATAAAATTAATAATTAAACTGATATTTTTCCAACCTATCAGGGTTATAATGATCCAAAGTTGCCTCTTAAAAAAATAGAATCTTTTCTAAATGAGAGCGAGCTAACTTAAGGCCAGATTCACGAGAGAAGAGATCCACAAATATAAAAGAGAACACCATAAAAAAATATTTTATTTAAATTGACTACGAGTATATGACCAACCCGCACTGGGCCCGCGTGGTGGATTACGGCTCATTCCCTCTCCTAGAGAGGAGGCCTGAGTCCTAGCAGTAGGGACATTAAAAAGGCTGATGATGATAATTATAATTTTTTTTGATGAGCTTTTTTTCTACGGTGGGCAAAAATCATCCAATGACAACCCCCGCTCTTGGGTGGAGCGGGAGATAGTGTCAGACTCTTACTGACTAAAAGCCCACCCTGTTCCTTCTGGCCTCTTCATACCGGGGCTCGAGCTTCATTTCGGATAACCCTGGCCCCAGTAGGCCTCGACCTAGCTGGGCCCCTCCTGTTGCTGACAACTTCTTGAGGCGCGCGGGAACAGTGCGCGCCATCGACGTCTTGGGCTCGATCCGGACAGTTACCGGACTACGAGTACAATTAGCTCTTAAGTTTATGTTGTCCACTCTAGCACAGACATACACTCTTCAAAGTCAAAGTCAAAATATTTTATTTCACATAGGCCTACATGGGCACTTATAAAACGTCAGAAGCTAGTGCGCGGTTCCAAATTGGTCGTTTCCTATGGAGAAGAACCGGCAAGAAACTCCATGGTTCACATGTTTCTTGATTTCACATGTCGCACTACTATTATAAAAGCGAAAGTTTGCAATGTGTATGTGTTACTCCTTATAGCTCAATTGGCTTAACAGAATTGAAAGACATTTGGCATATACACCAGTTTTATGGTTCCATACCTAAGTCGGCGTGGAGGTGTGAAGCTGAAAATAACTTATAGGTAAAATTTTTGGTAGGGTATCATTCAATGACGTATCCCACCCATGCGCTGGGCGGGAGGGCTTGATAGATCTTTACTGACTGAAAACGTCTCCTGTTCTGTCTTTGCCTTCGTTCTAGGGCCCCAGGGTTCTCTTTCGCATCACCCATGGCCTCAGTAGGCTCGATGTTGCTGAGCCCCTACGGTTTGCTGACATCTCCTTGAGGCGCCCGCGTGGAACACACGCACCGTCGACGACTCGGGCTCAGTCCGTACGTTTACCGGACGGCCGGACTGCCAGCTTGATACTTGGTCCTAATATCTCTGACTGAAAGGCTCCACTAAACAATTTAACGCAATCCGTATCAAAGGACCAAATTTTGCCATTTTACTGACCCTACTTTTTCTTTCCAGATGCTGGTTCTAACAACAGAATCCATGTCGTTCAGCATATGGCGGGAGACGCCGATACCTATGTACCTGGAGAGCTACTTCTTTAATATAACAAATGTCAACGAGATACTAGCAGGGACAGCAGAGAAGATAAACGTCGTACAGATGGGCCCATATGTGTTTAAGGAGTCACATACGAAGGTTAGTCGATTGTTTTATCTGTCTAGCCTTTTCTCAACTATGTAACGGCCCGTTCATGATCTTGCCGGTGGGAGCGGAGCTATGCGTGCGGCGACGAGCTGTAAAGCTGTAAGAACAGAAGTATGAAAATGTTTGAAGCACGCCACTAGACGCCGCTCACCCGCCTACCAATGTTGCCCCGCTCGTCGCCCGCTCGTTGCTAAGACAGAACTCATGACCAAGCCGTTAGGGTCGACCACATGCAGCTGGATACCAGTATTTTCCTAATTGACTTTCACAACCCTGTAATTGGGTAACATGATAACCCTTAGCAAGATTCTTGTCTGATATCCTGGATTCCAACTATCCGTCGCCTTAAAGCTTCATATGACAGTCGGGACCAATGGCTTTCCGAAGCACGGAGGTATCTTGATAAGTTGAAATGATCACCCATCTAAAGACTGTCCTCGGCAAGCGTTACTTTACCTAGAAGAACTCGTGCGACTGACATTATTTTAGCCACAAGTTCCTTCTAAAATGAGTTGAAGACCTTGGTACCTTAGGTATCAATGAATAATTACTGGCCTGGTTTGTCTGTATGTATTAATGAGTTGCTGACTTTTTTTTAACTGATATAAACTAGTGCTTGACTGCGATCCCACCTGATGGTAAGCAGTGACGCAATCGTTGATGGTGAGGCGCACTAGTTTATAAAGAGCCTATTCACTCTAGCCATGAAGACGCCCAAATTTCCTTCGATGTACGCGGTATAAAAGATGAGGCGAAACGCTTAGTCCGGACCGTATGACCGCGGTTTAATGGATCAAAAAAGCGTTTGATATGATTAACCAAAGTGTTAAAGTTTTCTTTGGAGGACAGGATTCTCTGGACATACTGATGTTCCTACAAGGTAGACCGATGACCTGGTGAAAGTTGAGGAAATCCGGTGGATGCGGGACGCACATGATCTTTCATTGTGGCGACACTTGGGGGAGGTCTATGTCCAACAGTGGACGTCTATCGGCTGAAATGATGATGATGACTGACGTTTTATCAGCGTCAATAAGGTCCAATAGTCTACAAGTCCAAAAATCAATTCCATCGAACGTTGACTTTTTGGCAATTATTAATGATGACCAGATATGATTTTGTCTTGGCCTTGAGGTCTTAGTGACCATTTCCCACGCTATTTTATTCAAATCACGTCCACAATCTCAACAAAAAAAAAAAAAAAACTAGGAAATTGTTACCTAAATTTCCGCGTAAACGAAATAGCTGTGTAACAGTAACTGTATGTTAGGAATTAAAAAATACCTTCCTTCAGAAAAGCGTGAACTGATGCTTACGCCGTTCTTCCTGAAATAAGTCGATTTGTTTACTACAAGCGCAAAGAATGACGCCAAATTCGTCTGAGGCTATAACGACTCACTAACATGCATTTAATTAAAATGTTATGATCTTCCTGAAAAGGGCTCGAAATTATGTAACTTTGCTATAAGTATCGGCACGGGTCTTGAGCGCTCGGCGTCAGAGTAGGGATCGCTTTGCGCATTCCATACATTGGCGAGCCAATCGTCGTCGTTGTTAGATACATGCAGCACACGCAGGGAACGAATCACGAGTGACGTCTATGACGCGATAGCGTGGCGAGCCAATTACTGACGTTCCCCGCTTCCGCGTCTCACTTCGTACCACTAAAGATACCGAATATTTGACTTCTGCGCAACCTGAAGCCAGTGCTCAAGATCCGTGCCGGTAGTACCACTTTACCTTTGTAACTTTGCAAGCCAGGCAACCAACAAGTTTTGGCAAATTTGTGTTGTATAAACAGGATTGCAATCTGTTCTTGCTGGATAAATGCCTTTAAACAGGAAGGAATATCAAGAACCAAATAGATGTCTACTGCTATCCCATCTAAATCACCAATCTTTCGATGTAAAATTAATGTCATATGACTTAATGTGACGTTACCATGACGAACAGTCAGTGTGCCTAATTAGGAATTCCTATTTAAGTTCTTATTTATAGTATAAGAAGAAGAAAACTAGCTTCAACCAGCGGCTTCGCCTGCGTGGGGGTTGGTTTCTCCATATAAACTTTAGACCCCTGGTTCATTCCCATTTTGGAAAAAAAAAATCCTTTCATTACTTCTTCTTATTCATTGTATATGAATAAAGAAATATAATGTTGTTGTTATGTTTGTGTTAAAATGTTGATTGCTAATATAATGTTCTGTGGTCTGCACAAATGTAACTCTCAAAACCCTCCCTCTTAACCCCTCTTAACAATAGGGTCTGTAATTTATTTCATATTATAAGTTTTTAAACTAATTGTAGCGTATCATCTCTGATACAAAGCGTCCTAATCTGTAGTTTCATTGTCATTTTCGACTCGAATGACAATCGTACGAGTAGGTACCTACTTATTTTAGTGTATATAGTTATTGACTATCTGTGCTATCTTCAATAACAATGTTATTATACATATAGTATTCCTTTGTTTTAGTAGGTATTTTACCTTTTATCTTATCTGGAATAACGTATATCATGACAGAGTACCTATGAATTACCATAATAGCGACATCACTTCCCACTTATGATTTTATGACGCAAGACCCGAAAAATGTTAGCTAATTTTAATAAAGTGCCTAAAAGTCCGATAAAAGTATCCCGTACTAGCTTTTACAAAATAATAATATTCTACAACTTTCACACAACGCCATCTAGTCCCAAGCTAAGCAGAGCTTGTGCTATGAGTATTAAACAACTGATAAACATACTTATATATTTCTAAACACATATTTAATATAGATAAATGACACAGAGACAACAAATGTTTGTATGATTGATCGTGTACATCTTCATATTCTGCATCTGTAGAATGTAGAAGATTGTATAGAAGTTTTTCAGGATCGTAGTGACGGTGGTCCAATTTTCTTTCTCTCTTGCAATCGTTGACCAATGTGATTGTTGTCTAAAATATCGTAACATTTTATAGAATGTCAATGTCAGCCAATTCAATCTACCTTTTAGCATAGGCCTCCTTTAACAACTTCCATTCGCTTCTATCTCTAGTAGAGTGTAAAAAGTCAAACGACTTGGATAATTATTTAGGTAAAATGAAATCTGCTGTAGTCAACATTGGTTCAATAATTAAGGTTAATTAAGAGATCTTTATCATTGTTTGCTAATAGAAGAATCTTATAAAAAGTATCGAATATAAGTATTTTTTAAATGATTAAATATTCAAAATTTCCCTTGTCGTTTGACTTTTTAGACAGACTATATTCCTCAAATTTTTAGTAACTACAACTTGGGGGTCTTTAAGTCAAGAGTGAATAGGTTACTTCTAGGCAATCGTGCTCCATCGTCGACCACATCATCGCTTACCATCAGGTGAGATGGTGGTCAAACGCAAGCCTATCAATAATAAAAATATCCTTTTTTATATTTGTTCCTTGTAGCTACTACTTTTAAATGTGATATGTTCTTTAAAATGCTAGCATTTTGTGTAAACATACTTCTAAAGATCAAAGCCGTTTGAAAGGAATAGGGAAAAACAAGCGCAAAATATCATGCTGTTAATTTTTTTTTGCAATACTATTAATCACGAACAAAATCATATGTTGATAATGTTGTGCATGAGTTTATAATAAACATTTTTTTTTTTTGACCTAGCCGTTATCGAGGCTTCAGAAAGTCACTGTTTTATAGCACTTCTCGGGAGTTAAGCTCATTTCAGACTAGGCTATTTTATAATAGTATATAGCTTATAGTTCATTCATAGCACAACAATATCGCTCACCGTACATTTATTTAGAATACGTTCTGACTTTGCTATACTATACAGGGTTATTTGTAAAACACCGGTTACCTTTTAGGACTATGTTACTGACATCATAAACAACAACTTTTGTTCTATGACTTTAAAAAAATCATATTTTAGTTCATCAGATTTTCACACAAAAATAAAATTATTTAAATAGAACATTCAACATTCAACATGTTGCGCCGACCCCAAATAAAACGGGATAAGGGCAGGAAGATGATGATGAAATAGAACATTCAAAATATTACGAAGTCTATGCAAAGCGAACGATAGTACAATAGCGGAGGGTGTCCCTGTCTAGCGGCGGTAGAGCTTGATGCGCTTGTATAGAAACATACAGAGTTAAAATGTAAAACAACGAAATCTTGAAGGTTTGTTTTTGGCAAATGAATTATGTTTTGTAAAAAGTCATAGAACAAAAGTTGTTGTTTATGATGTTAGCAATACAGTCTTGCAAGATTGTTAGTGTTTTACAAATAACCCTGTATATTATTGGCAAAATTAAATAAATGTATAGTGAGCAATATCGTACTACAAATTAAGCTATATGCTATTATATTATAGCGTAGTCTGAAATGAGCTTGAGAGCCAATCAGAACATCAAACCTTAAAGGAACAAGAAACTCAAGAGATATTCGCTTGTTACTAAGCAATATTGACATTACTATTTCGTAACATTCATCTAGCATCCCATGTAGCATTTCTGCACTTGCAACTATCATTAGAAGAGTAATTTTCGCTACTATAGCGCTCTCTACCCCACGGGTCTTACGTAACATAAGTGTATGTTCACAATAAAGACATGAGGTATAAACAAAAGGCGTTTGTTGAACACGATGTGCCAAATCATCATTATTACCGACTACATTGTTGTCTCCGAAACGAGTATTTAAATGACTGTTGTCAATGTGTTTTTGCTTTGGAAGATGTAGGAAACACGTGCGTTGATTTTTATAAATAATATTCCACAACTATCCCAAAACGCCGTCTAGTCTCAAGCTAAAATATATATAGCTAAAATATATAAATATAATATCCCAAGCGAAAATATCGACAAAATTCCACTACTTTGAGGTCCAGAATCATGGACTGGATCAATGGTATTCGTTTGTGCGTGGATGGCAGAGACATCCCGTATATTTCTAAATATATACCTATTATACATAAATTACACCCAGACACAGAACAAATGATCGTGCACCGGGTATTTGTTTGTGCATCGATGTCAGAGACACCCCTGAATATTTCTAAGTACATCCATTTTATAGATAAATTACATCCAGACATAGAAAAAATTATTGTGCCCTCACTCAAACATTTGTCTTGGGTGGGAATTGAACCCACGACCTCTGGCATAGCAGTCAAAGCCACTAACCACTAGACCAACAGGCCAGTCAATAATGATCTTCTTCACCGTAAATGAATTTTCCGTTCTATTACATATCTTACAATCCAAAGAAGACGTTTTAAAACTTTGAATGGCAATTTTAAACGTTGACTCTGAAATTATTCGTGTTCTGGGCTTGTGTTAGTAGACTGTCCTTTGCTGAAGCCATACTTCAAGATCTTAACGCGATCCATTTTACGACCTACACTGAACTGTTACTTATAGTGTAACTAGCGATCCGCCCCGGCTTCGCTCGGGTGCAATATTATACATATAAAAACCTTCCTCTTGAATCACTCTATCTATTAATAAAAACTGCATCAAAATCCGTTGCGTAGTTTTAAAGATTTAAGCGTACATAGGGATATAGGGACAGAAAAAGCGACTTTGTTTTATACTATGTAGTGAAGCTCCATCCTTCTTTCTCACTCGCACGACTAACATTTTAACATGTCATGATAAGGACCTTGATAAAACGGTGTTCGCAACAACACTGCGCCTACTTAATTTAGTCAGAAGTACTCCTACTAGCTTTGGAGGTCGAACTGTGCGAATTATATTATTCTAGCTTTTTTAAATATTGATAGGCTCGCGCTTGACACGTATCTCACCTGATGATGAGGTCGACGATGGAGCACGCTTGCCTAGAAATAACCTATTTAATCTTAAATTATAGATGGTTAGGTTAACAGGTTGTAGCTATCAGGAAACATAGACTCTGGCAGGAAATCCATTCCTTAGTTGTATCTTCTATATATATAAAAATGAAATCCGTTTTCCGTTGTCACGACATAGCATGAAAACGGCTTGACCGATTTGGCTGATTTTTTTTTTGTTGTGATTGTTATTGTTGTTATTGTGAGGATAAGGTTCTTATGGAAAAAAAAAATAGGGTGGTGTAGGGTAGAGTAGAGTAGGGTAGAGTAGGGTAGAGTAGAGTCGAGTAGGGTAGAGTAGGGTAGAGTAGGGTAGAGTAGGGTAGAGTAGGGTAGAGTAGGGTAGAGTAGGGAAGAGTAGGGTAGAGTAGAGTAGGGTGGAGTAGGGTAGAGTAGGGAAGAGTAGGGTAGAGTAGAGTAGGGTAGAGTTGGGTATAGTAGGGAAGAGCGGGAGCGAAGCCGCGCGGGCAAAAGCTAGTGCACAATAAATGTGTTCTCAACATGTTTTGTACATATGGGTGTGATGTCCACCATGTACGATGGCGCAACGCCCGTACGTCTAGTGGTCCGATGACGGAACGGGCTTGGCGGAATTAAATTGTGCAATGCCAATGCACACTCCCCGAAATGTAAACGATAGAAAATCGATAGGCCAGCTACTAGCTCCTTGTGTAAAATGGTGGTTTAATGTCAACTTGTCGAACTATTTGGTACAGTCAACCGCATGTTTTGAAACGATCTAGCGTAGTATGGAGTTTTAAAATATTATGAGGTCAGCCTTTTCTAGTTTCGTTACTACTAATAAACTAGTGCGCCTCACCATCAACGATTGCATCACTGCTTACCATCGCCGTACGGTCTACTGTATTTCATTGTTCCAATTTTCATACATTTAAAACTCATAGAAAACTGGTCTTTTAGAAAAGTATGGTTCTACTTCATTCGCAATTTTATGACACATTTAAATAAACCTTTTTCACCGTTCGTTCAACTGATTTTGACTTCTATTCCTTAGGCATAAGGATGGTATTCAACGCAAAAAAGTTTTTAGTGTAATCATCACTTTTTATCTGGTTTAAATCTTAAGAAAAGGATTAGTGATAGTGTGACGGGTGGCAGGACAGAATGAAAGAAACGTGTTGCGCTGGCTTCAAGTAATATGAGATAAGGGCAGGAAGACGCAAGGCGGAGTGGCAGGCGGCCAAGGAGGAGGCCGACCGCATCAGACAACGGCGCCCTCGCCGCCGCCGCCGGGATTCCGATCCCGATTTCCGGCCACCGTTGACGCGGGCTCGCGGACGGCGAGCCATGGGTAGCTCGCTGTCCGACCGTCCGGTAACTGTACGGACCGAGCCCAAGACGTCGATGGCGCGCACTATTCCCGCGTGCCTAAAGGAGTTGTCAGCAACAGGAGGGGCCCTACTGGGGCCAGGGTTATCCGAAAGGAACTCGAGCCGCGGTATAAAGACTAGAAAGAACGGGGTGGGGTGTTTAGTCAGTAAGAGTCTGACACTATCTCCCGCTCCACCCAAGAGCGGGGTTTGCCATAGGATGATTTTTGCCCACCGAAAAAAAAAGGGCGGGAAGAAGCAGAATCTTTTTAACACCCCACCTGTACTCTATTCGCAATTAATTCATGAATCCCCAAGCGACCACCGGTGGCCGCGCATCTATTGTCTTACTATTGTGTCTCTAATTGACGGTATCTGAAGGGTTAAGTACAGGTAGGGTGTTAAAAAACTTGGTCCTTTCGGAAGTTCTAGTTCCTAATTTTGTTTACAAATATCTAATTATTGTTGTACATAAGTAATTCTCACACTGCTTTGTTGATTGTAATTGTCTTATGTAGAGTAAGCAAGTGACTGACCTCAACATACGTATGTATGTATGTATGTGAGTGTTCACAAAACTCATTGACCTGGTTTTTGTTCCGTAATACTACAACAGCGTAAAAACGCGAGTGAAATTACATTATGTTATGTGTATTTTAATTGTTATTGTTATACAAGATGATAAAACTGTGATTTACTGCATTTATAGTTATTTTTATTGTTCTATTGTTTGTGATTGTCTTGCAAAAGGTGTCAATATTTTTTATAATGCATGTTTGTTTTCGTATCTTATCGTAAAAACAAGTCTGCTGTATTATTTTACGTGTATAGAGACAAAATGTCAAAATATTTTAGTACATATATTTTTACGATTTCGTAATTAACATTTCCGCTCTGTATCCTTTTTTTCTTGTATCGGCAGAAGTAATATTGCTAATTAAGAAAAAAATTGCTGTTAAGAAAATACCGTTTTTCTTTATATCGTAGACTAGCTTCTGATAGCGGCTTTGCTCGCGTAAAATTAGGTTTGTTCATATAAAATTTGAACAGTTTGAAAATCCTCTCTAAATGTCCCCGCACACGGCCCACAAACAAAAGCTGAAGCGCGCGACAGCTTGTAGCCGGAGGCTGCTACATTTTTCAACTCAAAAGCCAATTGTAGTTTTTTTAGTGTACATGCACTAAATTCGCAGAGTCTTCAAGCTACGTCGGCCCTGTACGTGCGTGTGCTGCCTTTGATTTGAACAGATTAACTGCTGCAGCGACCTTGGCCGCACACAGCCCCCAAAAAACACCTCCACAAAAGAAGCTAGAAGCGGCTTCTAGCTTTTTTTGTGGCGGCACCGCAGCACACGAGCCACAAAAAGAAGCTAGAAGCGGCTTTTATTTGTGGCCCGTGTGCGGGGGCACTTACTGCTCGTCTATGTCATTAAAGTAAACCTTGTGCTAAATATCATACTCCTAGTCCCAGTAATTTTGGCTGTGCGTTGATATGTCAATCAGTCAGTTTCTTCTTTAGATTCAAGCTAGAACCACACAGCGCACACGTGTGCCACAAACGCCAATCGGGCGCGTCGGTCTCCATACATTTTATATGGAAACTAGACTTGTAGAGCTACACTTGATCCACGCCACGCGACGTCGTTCTACGTACAAATCAGCGTGTTACACGTGTGCGAGGTCTAATGTAGTTCTAGATTTAGTATGTAGATAAGCGTCACGTTTGGCGAAACGTTAGGGATTTTAGAATATCCTTATCTATGATAATGTAAAGAATATCCGTTTTAGTAATCTTTATACCATTATGTTACGTCAGCGATCATGCCGTATAGCTAGACGTTACTAATTCATCATGATTATGTGTAAATAAATAGGTAAAGAAAATTCTTTTGGTATCATTTAATGTAATAGATTCGCTGAAAATGGAGATTGCTAGCACGTTTCATCATCATCATCATCATCATATCAGCCGAAAGACGTCCACTGCTGGACATAGGCCTCCCCCAAGCGTCGCCACAACGACCGGTCCTATGCGTCACGCATCCATCGGATCCCCGCGACCCCTACCAGGTCGTCGGTCAACCTTGTTGGAGGCCTTCCAACGCTGCGTCTTCCGGTACGTGGTCGCCACTCCAGAACCTTTCGTCCCCATCGACCATCTGTTGCACGTTTCGCTTTCGTATAATTCACTTCAAGGCAAACGGCTCACCTTGACTGGATGTGAACTAACAAATAATTTTAGTTATCTTTGCGTTAAGGCGCTAACTCCCGAGCAGTGCTATTATTAAATAGTGACTTTCTGAAGCCTACTGCTTGGTAACGGCTAGGTCAATAGGTTTGAAAAAAAAAAAAGGTTTTACGGCCCGTCCCGGCTTCGCACGGGCTAAAGGTATATCGAGCCTTTTTAGGAAGGACATCGTAAGCGACAGTGAGCGTTTTTGCAGTACTAGTAGGTTTTCTCTTTAATAATTATAAAGTATTTACGAAAATATGTAGTAGCAACAATTCTATTAGATCGGTAGATATACGAAGTTATTTCTTTTATTTATTATCATGAATTAATACTTTTTAATTATGGAAGACAAAATCTACTAGTACTGCAAAAACGCTTACTGTCGCTTACGATGTTCTTCCTAAAAAGGCTCGATATGCATACGTTAATCAGGGTGAATGTAGTTTTCCAAAGGTGAAAGAATTTTTAAAATCGGAACATCAGTTTTGGTTTTATTCATTACAAACATACACACAAAAATAATATAAAAACCCTCTTTATAATATTAGTGTAGATTCATGTAAGTACAACATTATTAACATAAGATTTTTTTCGTAAAACTAATAAAACTTTTACCAAAAAAAAAATTAACAATATGATATATTTTCGCTTGTTTTCCCTACATACTCCTTTCAAAAACGACTTTGATCTTTAGAAATATGTTCACTTACACGAAAAAAATGCTGGTTATGTGTTCTTCAGAATGTACATAGTATATGTAAATCAGTCAATATTTCTTAAACAAAATGGATTTAAAGGTCAACGGGGCTCTTTCCGGCCGGATGTTCAAGGGACTATATGCCTTAACGGCACAGTCACTACTCTGCTATTTGTAATTAGCATTTAATGATGTAATCACAGCAGAGAAATGATGTGATCACCGTAGGTGCGGGTTTGCGAGTCACAAGCAATGGGTCTGTCTTCCGGCTGTCCGGTAACTGTCCGGATCCAGTCCTAGTCGTCAATGTTAACCCTTCAGATACCGTCAATTAGAGACACAATAGTAAGACAATAGATGCGCGGCCACCGGTGGTCGCTTGGGGATTCATGAATTAAAGAGATGTCAGCAAAACCGTAGGGGTCCGATGTGATGTGTGTTCAGATAAACGTTTAGGCAGGGCGAGAAGATATGTCTTGTGTCAGATACAAGCTACCGATGAATATTTGATTTCTATAGAACCAGTCTGAAATCATCCACTCCCTGCGCAAACGTAAACATTTTTTGTGTCCAGTTGCTTCCACTTAAGACATACTCATGACGATCAAAAAGTGTTTGGTGGCGGTAACTGGAACAAAAAGTGTTTCCGTCTGCGCAGCGCCTTAGTCCTCCACTGCTCAGGTGCAAGTTTGTAATGAGTCACTCTAAACCTCAGTAAAAATTTTACACGCCCTCTCATTCCACCCTAGAGCGGGAACAGTCATTGGATGAATACCCACCTAAAAAATAAAACTGGAATGTACGCGAAGTAGGTGTTCGTACCTAACGGAATCAGAGAGATTACCTAATTACTTATTTACGCAATTATAAAATCCTTCATGCAGACTGTCAGTGGTATTAAATCTTATCTTAATTATATACTCAATCGTTTACTTTAAAACTTGAATGACAGAATAAACTTATTTATTAGTGTTTAATTTCTTACTAGTTGTCCTCTGCATCTTTGTTTACTGCACCGCTTGCTGTTATATAGCCTTCTTGAATAAAATAGGATCGATCTATCGAACATTAAAATAATAAACTAGTGCGCCTCACCATCAGAGATTGCATCACTGCTTACCATCAAGTGGGATCGCAGTCAAGCACTAGTTTATACGAATTAAAAAAAATCAATTCGACCCAGTAGTTTCTGAGATAAGCGCGGTCAAACAAAGAAACTCTTCTTGTAATATTCTAAGTATAGATAAATTCGTTTAGTCATAATCGGCTATCTGACCTTAGATCTTATCTTAATTATGCTTACTATTATTTATTTTAAGACTAGAATTAAAGTTTATTTCCTTATTTAACAATGTGCTTTTGCTATACCATTTGAAGAGGGCTTGATGAAATAGTTTTTGCACCAGATACTTTTAGTTAGCCTCCCCGCACACAGACCTAAAAAAAACGCCGCTTCAAGCTTCTTTTTGAAGCAGCCTTTTTTTGTGGCTCATGTGCGGCGGTGCCGCAAAAAACCCTTGAAGCCGCTTCAAGTTTCTCCGGCCACAAGCTGTCGCGAGATTCAGCTGTTTTTTGCGGCGCGACGGCGGCTTCTAGCTTTTTTTATGTGGCCGCTTCACCGTGACAGTTAGTTGATAAATCCCTTTTTGTTGTGGTGGAAAAATTAAATAACTCCCCTCTAAGTAAAACGACTGCGTTTACTGATCTTCCTATGATGTATTTTACGTTTGTTTTAGTTTTGCGCTCAATCTTTGGCAGACGAGTAGATCACGTCCCTCATAGGATTTATTTATACAGGGAGTATGTTTTCTTGGGATAATTTTCAATTATCAAGCAGGTGAAGTCGCTTGTAAAAGCTACTACTTATCATCTTCCAGTACTAAAAGCGGTGCCGTAATAATAGTCATATACATAATTTAATCATTAACCACATCGCGTACCTATTAGTGGCATAAAATAACGGGACTTGTATTTTAGAAGTAGATACCTAATAGGTATTTCGTTATCACCACATTTTAGAAACATTGCATTCACAACGATGCGATAGTGTTGTCCGTATGCATAGTAAAACAAGATTCCCCAACGAGTCTGTCTGTCTGTAGGAACGGGACAAACTCAAATACTACTGAACAGATTTTCAAGCAGTTTCCACCAATAGACAGAGTGTTCACAAGGAAAGTTTTTGTGTACAGTAGAGGAGATAGTAAAATAGAATAAAATTATTAAAAAAAAAAAATACTTAAAAATATTTTATTTTAATAAAATTATTTGCCTTACTTTGTAAATAGTAGTTTATTTTTTACTTTGAAATGTTTTTCTTTTAATATTGAAGTCGAAAAAAAAATATAAGAAAAATCAAATTGTAGTTCAAGCATCGGATACCTAGAACGGGTAATAATTACGACACCATTATAACTTTTATTATTACATATATTAAGGAAAACGAAGACATATTTCTAGCGAGTCTTCTCTTCGCTTAGTTTTTATTTGCTCAGACTTATTACGAAGAATGTTTAGGTATTTAATTCTCTGCGTGTGAGTTCGGCCGCCGACGCTTTTCCTTTGGAGACTTGTTCGAGAAAGTGCGATCGAGAAAATTATAATGATGACCGAATGCATGACTACGAGTATGATTGCGGACTGCATCGCAGCTGGTATAATAAGTGTAATAGACTTAACGTGAGATTTAATCCAGTCAATTTTATCTCGACCAACTTCTGAAGATGCCAAAAAGTTGTGTTATTTAATAACATTCCTTCATCTGTCATTCCGTCTTTGTTATAGCAGAGCATAGCATAATCAGCCTTTTAAGGTTACCACTGCTGGGATAAGGGTTATTGACGAGGATTTGTCCTGAGATTTCAGGGTTTTTTCTTTTCAGGATTGCGGCTAGATTTTGCAAATTTTTGGGGATTTTAGAATTTTTAATAAAATACAACTTCTAACACTTAAAAGTTAAACAATCTTAAACAATAAATTAACAAAAAATATTTTTCCTTTGTTAAAAGGGGGTTCCGCTGCCACCCCCACTACTTTGAGTGTGATGTGCAACGATGATTTAGATCCGCGGTGTGAAAAAATCTAAAACTGAAAAAATATCAGGATTTTTTAATGGAAATCGGGCTCTTTCCGGACTTTTGATTTTATGATCCGGTAGCTCTATCTGGAACTCAGGCCTCCTCTCTAGGATAGTAAATAGGCTGTAATCCTCCACACGTGTCTAGTGCGAGTTGGTGAATGTCACATGTCATCGAATTTTTGGTTCTAGGACATGCTAAACCAGCATGTCCTAGAACCAAAACCTCACAATGTTTTCTTTCACCAATTTACATAATATACCGTCTATTTAAGTATACGTAAATACGTAGTCTAGTTATATTAAAAGTGATGATGTTATACAATATTAGAAGGTACGATGTGGTCGGGTATATCTGGTTAGATAAAAACCCAAATACAAATAAAGAAAAATAAAATAGGTGTAGGAAAATAACAACGGTAGGTAAATATGACAAATTGTAGTGGTTAGTTTCAAGTCCAGTAATTGTAGTAGGTATGAGGTATTAAATTTATTTTTGCTATTGTCTTCTTACCAAAGAGCATGACGGTCCATAAAGTATGGTATTATAGAATGAGTGGTTTTGTTCAATACCTAAGTAAACAATGGTTGAAAAACTTGCTACATGTAGAGTCAGGGGTCAAAAATGCAATTGCACTAGCACCTAATTTTTCTTTATAGAAGGGGTGCCCCCTTCTCTTAATGGTTCATGACTAATTTTATTTTTGTTGCACAGAATCTTAACCCTTCAGATACCGTCAATTAGAGACACAATAGTAAGACAATAGATGCGCGGCCACCGGTGGTCGCTTGGGGATTCATGAATTAAAATCTTTAAAGCTAAACTAATATCAGCCGCATGATCTTGTCGGGTCTTAGTACAGGCCATGGTCCGGAGCGAAGAGGAATGGCAGGTGGACGCCTCCTTCTGCAAGGCAGTAATGCTAGCAAACAAGGCGGCCGCACGCGTGAGGGAACGGCTCCCACGTCCCAGCCGCCGGGATCGGGATCCCGATTTCTAGCCACAGTAGGCCCAGGCTTGCAGACGGCGAGTAGTGGGTAGTTAAACGGGTCGTAGGCATGTAGGACGACTTTATGAATTCCTTGTGGAAATGGGCGTAACACCACCAGGTATTATTTTCCAGTCGACCTTCGACAATGACGGGTTTACGCATCATATTAATTGCTTCGTATCTTGAACAGGTGAACATGACGTGGAACGACGAGAACAGCACGCTGACGTTCTACAACCAGCGGTTCTGGCACTTCCAGCCGGAGATGTCCAGTGGTCCCCTTTCCGATAATGTCACCAGCATCAACCCTATTATAGCTGTAAGTACTTGGCTCACAGAACCACAACGCGAGATTAATTTTTATTTCCATAGCACACTTACTCGAAAACCAGCTTTTACCACCACCGAAATATTTATCGTATCAGGTTGGACGCTAGCTAAGCAACTGCGACGAGTCGAGCGTCAACGCCCTTTTTTTTGTAAGTGTATTAAAAATGTCGTTGGATACACGTGAAAATTGGTCACTGCACCCTTGCCTCTGCCAAATTCAGCCTCGGTCGCAGTGACAAACTTTCTACACTTGTATCAAATTGTACTATACACGTTCGTTTTCTTATCTGTCAAAAACACCTTTTAGTCCAGAGAGAATAGACATTCCAATTTAAAAGAAAGAAAAGTATTTATTTTGGCGCACAAAACATTGTAGGCAACAAAAACTTAATACAATCACAAAACAAAAAAATAAAAAAAATAAAAGTAACATTATGTCTCACGTTTGAGCCAAAAAAGGTCCAGTTCAGCGAAAATGCCAAACAATTACGATTTGCATTAATTCTTAGGTGGATTTTTGTTACATGTTGTATAAAGGCTTTCAATACTTTCGAAGTATGTCTATTTCTGTTATACCTTTACATTATTGGCCAACAGACAGTAGCCTACATGATGCGCAACCAGAACTACTTCATCCGACTAGGAGTGGAGGGCTTCCTGCGGGTGTACCACAAGAACATGTTCCTCACCGCCAACGTATCCTCGTGGATGTTCGACGGCATCAGCGACCCGGTGCTCAACATCGCCATGGAGATGCCCCAGCTTCCTATCATCATACCGTATGATAAATTCGGTTGGTTCTATGAGGTGAGTGATTTTTTTATTTATAGGAGAACCAACAGCTATAAATAAAAGAAATAAAAGGATAAGAACAGTATAGGAAACATACAGCCAATTACAGGTCCTCACGGGTAGAAATAGTTAAAATAATAGAAAACTTACGATCACACGTAATAGATAGTTTTAATAATTTCTTTATTGGTAAGGTTTTTCGACTCGACTTTAACTTTCCAAAACAGTCTTTCGGCTATTGCGCTGGCATAAGTGACATTTGAAAGGTTTTTCACCAGTGTGCACTCGACTATGACTTTTCAAAACACTCTTGCGGCTAAAATTGCGCAGGTATACGTCACATTGAAAGGTTTTTCACCAGTGTTAAACGCCGAGTCTTCAGGGTTAAAGTGAATAGGCTCTTAATAAACTGGAGCGCTTCACCATCAACGATTGCATTACTGCTTACTATCAGATAGGATCGCATTTCAGTCAAGCGCTAGTTAAATCATTGATAAAATCTCGTTATTTATTTTTACGTTTCGACATCTACATCACTACATAGGAACTGCAATACAAATATTGTTTTCAGTGTGGTAGTCGAATTCTTTAGACGCCAGCAGCAAATTGCTCAACCACCGTGCGGTTAAATGATCAATATGGACACTCATATTGATGATTTGACCGATTTTGATTTGATAATGCCGGTGGAGGACTATGGCCCTTCGCCTACAACGACTTTTTGTAGCGATGTAGTAGTGATGCTGCCGCGCGTTCGCATCGATACAGTCGCGATGCAGTCGCTAGCTGTTAGCCCTCTCCAACATCACGATTCTCAGTCGCGGTGCAATTGCGATACTGAGGCGCTTCCGTCGCGATGCAAACGCGATTCAGGAACAAAAATGTAGTTTTTGTAATTAGAATGTTTTACTCGTTCTCTTTTCGTTTGCATCGCTAGAGTCGTGATGATGTAGCCCGTTGGTATCACTTCTGTATTAGTAGACTTATTGTATGTAGTATTGCTTTAAAACCATTCTAATCTAAATCTATCTAATTACCTAGCCCATTATGTCCTACTGCTAGGCGAACACCTCTCCTCTTTTCCACACACGTCTGTCTTCCGCCATTGCGGGCCAGTCCCTCCGGAAAGATTTAAGTGTTAAGGTTTTTTTTCGGTGGGAAAATCATCTAATGACATCCCCCGCTCTTGGGCCGAGCAGGAGATAGTGTCAGACTTTTACTGACTAAAAACCTACTTCTGTTCCTTCGTTGCCTTTCGTACCGGGGCTGGGCTACACCCAGTTGGGCCCCTGATAAGTGTTACGGGTTTAAGTTTAAACCGCAGTCTCTTCTTTCCAGTCAAAGCTATGTCTCATTTTGCTAGCGAATGCTTTTTTACAGTTGATAACTGTGATGAATCAACAAATAACCACAATGACAGCCGTTTGTGCAAATTGGAATAACCTTCAATTTTAAATTACCTTGATGATTCTGTTTCATAAACGATGGCTGTCACATTGCATATCAGTTTCTGTTAGATACTAACTCACACTGCGCACTTGGTCTTCTTAGAAAGACTAGCCAGTCTGAACCTCTAAGTCCTGCCTCAAAGAAGAAAGAAGTAATCTCCCGCTCTGGGTAGAGCGAGAGGGATCGTCAAAATTTTACTGGCAAAAACAGAGAGTTCCTTCAGTTGCCTTTTGCGAAGGCCTTGGTAACTCTTTCGAACAATCCGCAGCCCAACATACAAGTCCTCCAGAGCGAGAAGGAATGACAGGCGGTCGCCTCCTTCTCCGAAGCAGTATTGCTAGCGAAGCAGGCGGCCGCATGCGTGAGGGAACGGACGTCGTTACGCCGCAGCCGCACGCGCCGCCGGGAGCCCGACGTGGACCTTGACCAACCGAAGGCGTGAGCTTGTGGACTGGGTGCTCGCCGTCCGGTAACCATCCGGACCAAGCCCGAGACATCGATGACGCATAGTATTCTACGCGCGCCTCAAAGAGAGGTCAGAAAAATCGTAGAGACAGTGCTGGGCCGAAGCCCACTGGGGCCATGGGTTGACTTCCGAAAGAGAAATGTTGTCCTGGAATGCAAGGGCAAAGAGGAATTATAGGTGTGGTTTTAGTAAAAATATGTGCCCTCCCGCCCCGCTCTAGAGCGGGACGAAAAAACATGCAAGTCCTGTGAACGGCAAATCTCTCGCAGTAGTAAAAACATCGAAGGCTGAAACATATAAAAAAACAGCATAACAAAATACATTGATAATAGTTTCGCGTTATTGTGCCCCTTTTTATCTATAATGACTAACGATGACCCAATTACCACATTTAACTTGTAAATTTAAAACAAAACATAGATTCTTTAAGCCACAAAGCAACCATCATTTATCTATGGTACAAGGTTCGGCCTGACAAATGAGTACAATATGTATGATGGCATGCTGTGATTCATAATAACTATGATCTTTGAACTGTTTTGTCGCCATTACTTCGATAAGTATAAAGCACGTTTCATGATTTTGCTATCTTTACTTCTTTTCCGGGATGATTCATCTTGTATTTGACTGTTGTTTTTTACTGTCATACTATTTTTTCTTTCTAAACATAAGAAATGCCGCCATCATTATCACTTCTGGTAATAGACATCCGCTGTAGGACATATGTCTCCCAAATCGGCCCAATGTTGGCCATTTAAACCGGCGGCTTTTTTCTACCATAATATGCATATTATAATACATCTAAACCTTCCTCATAAATCACTCTGTCTATTGGTTAAAAATACATCAAAATCTCTTCAGCCGTTTTTGAGTTTATCGTGTTCATACAGACAGGCAGAAGCAATGGAGGACTTTGTTTGATTTGTACGTATTTTAACAATTTCCTTTTACATGATATGTAAAAGGAAGTCCCTCGCCGTCTGTTTGTTGGCCATAAACTCAGAAACTGTGCGTGCTTAAAGTATTTTCATAAAATAAACCTAAAATTTTTGCAAAAATATTCAAAAAAACGTTAACTAAGATTTCTTTTTCTGTAGCGTTCTCTTGAAACATTATAAGACGAGCGATGACTAACTGCTCAATTACTGCCCTCATCATACAGTTTATAGCAATTACTGTTCACGTAGGTCAGGCCCACAGACTTACATTGGCGTCAGGCCCGTGTTTTATGTAGTTTCTAGTAAATTCTACTACTACTACTTTTAGGTGACTTCAAGGCTAGGGTGAATAGGCTCTTAATAAAATATTGCGCTTTACCATCACCGATTTTTGCATCACTGCTTACCATCAGGTGGGATTGCAGCCAAGCACTGGTTTATATCAATTAAAAAAAGGACATCTAAGTCCCAATACTGGTAACATTAAAAGGCTGATTATGCTATTGCCACCAACCGAGGTCTTTTTTTTCGGTGGGAAAATCATCCTATGACAACCCCCGCTCTTGTGTGGAGCGGGAGATAGTGTCAGACTTTTACTGACTAAAAACCCATCCCGTTCCTTCTAGCCTCTTCATACCGGGGCTCGAGCTTCCTTTCGGAGAAACCTGCCCCCAGTAGGTTTCGATCGAGCTGGCCCCTCCTGTTGCTGACAACTCCTTAAGGCGCGTGGGAATAATGCGCGCCGTCGGCGTCTTGGGCTCGGTCCGGACAGTTACCAGACGGTCGGACAGCAAGATACCCATGGCTTGCCGTCCGCGAGCCCGCACCAACCGAAGTCTAATCCAATTTCCAGGACCTTCCTGAACTCAACAGTTTTTGACCTGGAAACAAAACCAGGATCTTTCGCTTAGAAGCAGAACTTACGACTCCTCAACAAGGCAGTCTAAGCTATTATAATAAGCTTAATTTCTCGTTAAATCCCAATCTGAGTATGTTTTTGCTGAATATTATTCCAGCCTGATGAACTTGCGCAGTTCGGCAGTCTGTTTCGTAAGGCAAACAGGATATTATTGCAGTTAAATGACCGTGTTTGGCAGATGATGCGACGACGTGGTATTTACCTACTGATTAGAAGTCTTGTGATTGTTTAGCATAGCTAGCATAGTCGGCCTTATAATGTTCCCACTGCTGGGACTCAGGCCTCCTCTCTAGGCGAAGGAATGGGCCTTAACCCACCACTCGGGCCCAGTGCGGGTTGGTGGATGTCACATGTCTTCGAATTTTTGGTTCTAGGACATGCAGGTTTCGTCACGATGTTTTCCTTTTGTCAGGAACGAAAAAGAAATCGGTCTCTCCATACAAAATTATAAATTTGATTAGTTAGTAAAATGCACAAAATGTACATTTATCCCCTCGGTTATTTTTGCGCTGATGCCTACATATATACAAACACGTCCTCTTCCTGTTAGATTTCATTATTATCACCAGCACGGGGAGATATGGCGTAGTTACAATTATTTGTAATAATTCTTAAATGAAATGTTAGTATTGCAGTTTTCGCTTCCAGAGACTATCGGCTTCCATTCCAGCTGGCCAAGCTAGCCAAGTTACAACCGTCTCGTTTCGAATTTCTTTCTACAGTCGGTAACGCCTCCGATTCCTTTGTTCTGACCACGTGACTTTACGTTGAGATGTCATTCTCATAGATTTGAAGTTGTCTACTAGCATTAACCATTGTACATTATGAACTTCGCTAAGCCCCCAGTTCGTTTATTACTTGGTGATCCGACCTACGTTGTCCTGTCTTTGTAATGAATTGTCAAACGCGAACGTGTCTTCGCTTATGCCACAGAGTAATCTGCTAACCTCCTGCGGTGTATTTCACTAGAAATGGTGTCGGAATGAAGATATCCTCAGTAGAACCAAGGTTACCGACTTAGCCCGAAGAATAGTCAAACTTATGTGGCTATGGCAGTGGGCAGGGCACATTGCTCACAGAACAGATGGTTGATGGGCCCGGTTCTGGAGTGGTGACCACGTACCGGAAGACTTAACGCTGGAAGGCTTTCCAAAAGGTGGACCGATGTCCTGGTGAGAGTAGCGGGAATGCAATGGATGCGAGACGCACAAAACCGGTCGTTATGGCAACCCTTGGGGGAGGCCTATGTCCAGATGTGGACGTCTTTCGGCTGAAATGATGACGATGCTTATGATAACTACCAAAAATTACCTTTGACAAGCATAAAATTCAAACAGCTCGAAATTAAATTGTGCAATGCCGATGCACACTCCCCAAAATATAAATGAAAGAAAAAAATCTCTCTCTAACAATTCTCTGCAAAACTCAACAGTAGGAAAATCCTATCTAGCAACAAATCAATCTAGCTAAATTGTATGCTATTCAACAATGTTTCATAACATCAATTGCGCAAACATTATATAAGACATAACGGATCGGCTGACCGATTTGTCAATGTCACGGCACAATGAACACAGTACCCAACTTCTACAGATTTTGCGAGTAATGCTGACTTAGACATTCAACTTTTGTATTAATTTTTAAACAAATTTAAATCAGATCGTTAGTGTTATATTGAGTCATCTGAACTAATAATATAACAAACTAGCCTGGAAGTAGTTCTTCTTCTTCTCAGTCGTACACTCTTGATAGAGTGGTCGTGATCATGTCTCGGTCGAGTCCCGCACCACCGCCACTCTCGCGATACAACGTCATGCAGCTCTGTGTTTGGCGGCTTGGGAACCTTCATTTACGCTGCAGTGTCTCACGGTTTTGATGAGGTCCGTCCACCGTGTTGGAAGTAGTTGAATACCAGTATTTTACATGGAGCGACTACCTATCTGACCTCTACATACTAGTCTAGCTTTAGAACATGCGATTAAGTTTCACTTTTTTGACTGATCGACATTTTGACAATTCAAGTGCCTGGAATTGGTCTATTTGAAACAAAACGTTTCTGATTTGTGTTTTCTGAGTTACTTGGTAATACTTTACCTCTTGACTAGACTGGTGTCACATCTGGATTCTCACTATCGGTTACGACCGTCAGAGTTCTACAAATGACACCCAAACCAACGCCTAAAGGTTATCGCAGAAAAATACTAATCTGATAACAGAAATTCTATAGATAGAGGACTTCAAAGTCACCCAAAGGGCAATAGAAAGGGCAATGCTCGGAGTTTCCGAGTTTTCGATTCCTTGCGTGATCGAATGAGGAAAGAAGATGTCCACAGGAAAACCGGAGCTACTAGCAAACAAAGTGAGGAGCAAAGCTGCAGGAAAAAAAGTGATTAAAATCAATAAGTTTTGAAAATCTATCAAGCTATTTGCCAGAAGACTCCTTTCCTCAGAGGAAACCTCCCAGAAAGTCTTAAAAAAATTAGAAGAAAAGGTACTTTCCTCGTACCTCCATGCAGTTGTACTGTTTTCGTTTCTAGCTATAGCTTCGACGAGCGACTTTAGCCGCGTTAAAGTAGGAAATATCCTTGCTGGCCGATCAGCGTGGACGAGGGCTGGTGCTGAAAATCAGCCCTGTGGCTCAGTCTTAAACGAGCCCCAGCATTTTGCTGAGCGCTGGCCGTTTTGCGCGGATTTGACGCATCTTAATTACTTACTACTTACAAGCGGATATTAGATCAGCCCCCTCGCATTCCTTGGTTTGTGGACACCAAAATGAGCAGAACACTCATAGTAGTGGCTTTAACCCTTAAATGCATAAAGTTGTAAAACTGCAACATACCATTCAAACGACCATAAAATTATTAGTATGAGTTCAATTGTCTAGTGAGTGCATGGTGTTGTAGTTCTGCAACATATGGTTTTTAATAAAAATAGCTATGAAAAAAATATTTAAGATTTTTTTTATTATTTTTCCCTGAATCAGCATATTCATGGCTCCAAAATAAATTTTTTCTCGGTTTAAAAATAAAATCATGCATTCAAGGATTAAGGCTTCTTTCTGGACACTATCCCACCAAAAAATTTGCCGATATGATGAAACAATTAGATTTCCCAAATTGTGACGTGTGTGGAGTTATTGATGATGTCCAGCATCTTTTGGTGGAATGTATCAAGAATCCGGCTACTGACAAAATTGCAAAACATCAATAAAATTTATACAGGTTTTATTTTCGATATCCTGGTTAATCCTAGAAGTCCCTAAAAATAAAGAGAAAGAAAAAAAGCCGATGTTATTTGTTTAATTTTTTTTAGGATATGCGCCTTGTTTGATGCAAATAAACTCTTTTTCTTACTTTCTTTATAATGTGGTTGATTCATTTTTACATGGTTAGATTGATCTAAGACGTACAATTTCTCCCCTCTTCAAAAGAAGTGCGCTACAAAACAAGCGATCGTGAATAGCTTGCATCACAGCTGTTACGATCGGTAGAATTCCTTTCTGGATCATACGTGCTGCTTTCTACGTTGTGCAATGAGCGTAATGATGATATGAGCACGTGCAACTTGCTCATAATTGGGGTGGAATATGCACTAGACCTTTTTTTGACAAGCAGAGGATTCATACCACGAGGTTAAAAGAATAAATACACTTTTATTTAAAGATTCTCATAAAGATCACAAAAATTGTTGACATTATAAATAGATCATGCAGTTTTATAAGGGTGTTTTTAATATTGAGCAGATTTCATCACGTTTGCGGTTTTGTTTCGCAAGTATTGCGTAGAGTAATTTGTTCCATTTGATACTATTTTGAATTTATTGTTCCCACTGCTGGGACTGGGCCGTAATCGACCACGCGGCCCCAATGCGGGTTGGTGGATGTCATATCTTCGAATTTGTGGTTCCAGGATATGCCGGTTTCCTCACGATGTTTTTCTTCACCGTTTTGAGAGAATTGGTTATGAATTAAATTACACAGAGTAATGCGTCTGGCTGGACTTGAACCCGCGACCTACAGTAAGTCGGGGCCGTTAGAGCAGGATGCAAATATTTGCCATTATTTGTATAATTATATGCATGGATCCATTAATGAAGTGGATTTGAGCTAATTTATCAATTGTCAAAGATGGGGCTTATCTTAAGCGCCGTGTCCAAAGTCTCATGATTGGCGTTTCTTAATCGGCTTATTAATTTCCAATCTTAAGAATTTCTTTTAGTTTTTATTACACTCATACAATTATACAATATTAAGATAATAATAGATTTAACGGAAGTCGTAACGTTGGAAGGCCTCCTACAAGGTGGGCCGATGTCCTAGTAAGGGTTGCGGGAATCTGATGGATATGAGACGCACAGGACCGTTCATTGTGGCGACACTTGGGGGACGCCTATGTCCAACGGTGGAGGTCTTTCGGCTGAAATGATGATGATGATGATGAGATTTTATTTGAATTACCATTATGAATGTTGAGTACGACAAGGTTTGAGGGATCCGTTGGAAATTGACTTAAGAATTAAGATCCTATGTCCCCTAGCTGGGGCAAGAGGCATCCACAGTAGTCACCCATCGCAACCAGTCTTGAGCTTTATGCTTCACTTTGCTCCATGCCAATCCAGGTTTGCCACGGACGGCCACGCTTTTTTTCCCGTTAATGGTTCTAGCGCAAAACCCGTTTAGGTGTGTGATCGGGATCCCTCCTAAGCTTGTGACCAATCCATCTCCACTTACGACCATTGATCTGGTGGTCGATAGAGCTTTCGTGGCGTTTCTCCTGCAGCCCTACGATAGTGAGCCCTGGGGCCCGAGTCTGCTATTTTTATAAATTCGTCATTCCAACACGATCCCATTGTCATTTTGCTAAAAGTTCGTAATCTGCTAAATCATAATGATCGATCATTGATCGGTCAATGGTCTCGTAATATAGTGATGGTAGAATGACAATATCGAGCTTATTTAAACCAATAACTGCACAATAACGTTCTAATGGTAGGTCACTGATCAAAATAACTGTCAAAAGTTTTGCAAATTACCGCATACGTCAGATATTCATTTGTCATTATGTACGAGATTACCATTTTAAGCCACTTCTTTCAATGAAGTGTCAGTGGTTGATCATTGGAAGTCATTATGACGCCATTATATTAGTAGATTTCCAAAACTTGTCAAAATCAACAATTATAAAGTCAATGATAGACCATTTTTATTGTAATAGCAGACTTGAGGCCCTGGTCTCGGGTCAATAAATCCCGAGGATGCGACGAGCACTGATGGATTCCACATTTTTGTAAACTGATGTTTACAAAAATGTGGAATCCGTTTGGAGTCTATATTAGCTTGAGGGGACTGTATTATCGGTAACTATACCGTTTATAATGCTACAATGTCTGTTATTTTCTTTGCTGCTTTTTGTTTTGGGCGGAGCGGGAGATAGTGTCAGACTTTTACTGACTAAAAACCCGCTCCTGTTACTTCGTTGCCTTTCGTACCGGGGCTTGAGCTATCTTTCGAATTAACCCTGGCCCTAGTAGGCTTCGTCCCAGCTGGGGCTCTTTCTTTGCTGCTGCGATGATCTTGTAATACTGCCTCTACATATTCGTGGTCGTTACTCGTCTCGCCAATCGCCTCGTCGCCGTCGTTAGAAAAAACATTTGAATGTAAAGTGCACGCAGCGAATAGTGAACGCGCTGTTTATATTTTTGCGTGATCATTATTCGCCTAGTCATCCGTCCGAATGTGCCATTGCGGTTCGATATTTTCCCCATTAGGATATATACCTATAGATCAGTCATTGTAGGCTGTAAAAGGGCGTCAACCTCGTCAAAATCAAAGATAAGCTGATATTTTTTTACATAGTTTTTTCGGTATTTTAAATATATACAAGGTCGTAAAAACCAGTTTTTATCTATCTCGCTTCCTATGCTTCGAATCGTATTTACATTACTTTATTATCTACTAGCTTTTGCCCGCGGCTTCACCCGCGTACATAATCCCAGGATAAAAAGTATCCTATGTGTTATTCTGGGATATGGTCTACTCGTGTACCAAGTTTCATCGAGATCCGTTCAGTAGTTTTTGCGTGAAAGAGTAACAAACATCCATACATCCATCCATACATACAAACTTTCGCATTTATAATATTAGTAGGATAGTAGGATAATATAAAAATGAATCGCAAAATATATAAGCGCCAGCTCAACAACGCCTGGACCGATTTCTTTGTTGTGATTGTTATTGTGAGAAAAAGGTTCACATGGAAGAAAAATATTAGGGTCGTGTAGGATATAGTAGAGTAGTGTAGATTAGGGTAGAGTAGGGAAGAGTAGTGTAGAGTAGGGTAGAGTAGTGTAGAGTAGGGTAGAGTAGTGTAGAGTAGGGTAGAGTAGTGTAGAGTAGGGTAGAGTAGTGTAGAGTAGGGTAGAGTAGTGTAGAGTAGGGTAGAGTAGTGTAGAGTAGGGTAGAGTAGTGTAGAGTAGGGTAGTGTAGAGTAGGGTAGAGTAGTGTAGAGTAGGGTAGAGTAGTGTAGAGTAGGGTAGAATAGGGTAGAGTAGGGTAGAGTAGTGTAGAGTAGGGTAGAGTAGTGTAGAGTAGGGTAGAGTAGCGTAGAGTAGGGTAGAATAGAGTAGGGTAGAGTTGGGTATAGTAGAGTGGAGTAGGGAAGAGCGGGAGTGAAGCCGCGCGAGCAAAAGCTAGTACCTAATATAAAATATTCAGAACATTACATTCACTACAAATCAAGCAATGTGCATATAATGCAATTACCAGTGCATTATATACAGTTGTCTAGTACCAATAACACAAGCTCTGCTTAGCTTGAGACTAGATGGCGTTGTGTGATGGTTGTGGAATATTATTATTTAATGCAATTACGTTTTAAAGCATTGCAAGCGAGATTATTATGATTAACTTTTTTTCTGAATAAAATTTTCCGCTTTTTATCTATCATTCCGAACGAGGGACTGAATTATGCTAAGAAAACAAAGTAATTAATCTTTGTCATACTTTAGTGGATTAATTTGAATTAAGATTCTAGGGGGTATTAATACAATAATAATTTTAAAATACATTTACCTAATTCAGACTTGAATACATAAAATAAGATTTTAAGGGCATGCAATTCGACATACATTTTCATTGTTTTTCATAAACCCAATTATGCGGCTTATTTTGCTTTAGATATTTTAGAAACAGTATCTTGTGGAAGTTATCTAAGCTTCTATTGAAATCAATTTGTTTTGTGTAAAACTAATCCTAAGACCTCTAAAAAACTGCTATTTTGCAGATTTTCTAAGCGTTTAATATATTAAAAAATTAAAGAAAGTATAAAAATAAAACAATAGAAGCCATGCAAATCAAGATTTGATTTGCCGATGGATGCGAGACGCACAGGAACGTTCGTTGTGGCGACGCTTGAGGGAGGCCTATGTTCAACAGTGGATGCATATTGGCTGAAATGATGCTGATGATGATATCAAGATTCTGAATGACAACAACTTTTTTCAAAAACTTTTAAAGATTAAAAAAAACACATATTTTCTGGAACAAGTTTTGTAAAATATTCGAGTAACACAGAATTACCGAATGCTAACAGTGTTTTCAGGCGTTATCTCTCTTTTTTCGCGTTGCCTCTTCATCAACATCGCGTTGGATTGCGGTAGCTATGTTGACGATAGGCGAGTGGAAAAGGTAAGGCGCTGCGCAAATGTAGACACATTTACTTTTCAGTTACCAACAACCAACACTTTTTAATCGTCATGAAGATGAGTTAAGTGGAAGCCACTGGACACAAAAAATGTTTACGTATGCGCAAGGAGTGGATGATTTCATACTGGTTCTATAGAAATCAAATATTCATCGGTAGCTTGTATTTGGCACAAGACACACGTTTGCGCCCTGCCTAAATTAGCTAGATTACATTAAATAGGGTAGTTTCCAGGGTCAAAAAATCTACATTTTATTTAGTACGTATTTTAGACTATAAAAAAATATCAAACACGTATGTTTCCTTTTTTCGATTAAACAAAAAATAACAAAGATACAGCCCATTAAAGTTATTTTAGTATCTTATATTTGTCATTTTTGGTTTAATTTAAAAGTAAAAAAATACGTGTTCCTTATTTTTGAATAATCTAAAAGACGGACTAATTACATTTTTTACGGCAACTAGCCTATTACAATTCATTTCTAATTTAAAAATTAAAAATCAATAATAATAATAATACATTTTCCGATTATGGTAAATAAATAATACAATGATTTAGTTCATAAAATAATAAAATAGCACAATCAGTTCATAAAATATTAAACACCCAAGAACCTAAAGTAATCTAACACTTTGTAACACATTATGTTATTCTAATGACACATTTGATAAAATACGTAAACAATGTGGTCGCACGTACTTGGCTATTTTTAGACGATAAGTACTCGAGAGACAGCGCAGTTAAGAATAAAGCCGCGGATACACTTGGGGACAGAATGTCCCCCAATATGAATGACGCACAACATAGCATAGCATATGGTCACCTTTATAATGTTGCCACTGGTGGGACTCAGGCCTCCTCTCTAGGAGAGGGGTAATCCACCTAATGCGCCGTAATCCACCATGCGAGCCAAGTGCGGCTTGGTGAATATCACATGTCATCGCATTTTTTTGGTTCTAGGACATGTCGATTTCCTCACGATGTTTTTCTTCACCGTTTTGAAAGCAGTGATGAAATAAAATACACAAAGTAATGCGCCTGGCAGGGTTTGAACCCGCGACTTGCAAATCGTATGTCTGACGAAGCCTTTTCCACCCGGCCACCACTGCTGTAGTGTAAGGTTTTCTAACAACGGGACATGTTGTCACGTGAATGCGTTGTATGAAGGTATGATTCCGAACTCGGCAACAAGCAGCAGTGTTGTTGCCGCAGTGCTGCCACACATTGCCACACTGCCTACATTGCTGCCGCGACATTGCTGCCTAGCTCGGAATGTAAACTCATATAAGCTTATAGAAATTGTATGGGTACCAGTAGTGTCGCGGCAGTAATGCTGCGGCAGCAATGCTGCGGCAGCAATGCTGCGTGCAGCGTGGTTCGGAATCGTACCTTTAGGGACAAGTTGCGGGTCACTAGGTTGTTGGTTGTAGTTGCGAGTCATGCTAGGGGACATTCTGTCCCCTAGTGTGTCTAATGAATGAGCCATGCCAATCTACTCCCACACACGGAACTACAGATTGGATCAAACCTGTAGCGTCAAACCGATTGGACGATAGGTAGGATGGTGTATGGCCGGCATTATAAGACTTCATGCGCTCAGTTGACGTCAAAGTTAAGTAGCCGTAAATAATATAAAATATATTTGCTGTAGTAAAAAGTGGTAAATGATACCTTCCTTTAATAGGTACCTATTGTTTTATAGGAAAATATGAGATGCTTGATGTCTTACGGACAATACGAGTAGTTTGTAGCTCTTGTCGCAAAATGTAATCCAAAAATGTATTATAATAATTTTTTAATTTGAACAACTGGTTCGAAACAAACTCTTCAGCTAATATATTGGTATAGATAGATATTAGTGTGATATATCGGAATTACTGTAAGAACTAGTTATCAAAGTACTTACTACGAGTAGGTACGATATAAGTAGAGTCTGTATTATAATAATCATAATTATTGGTACATTAGTTAATTCATTAATCCCCAAGCGACCACCGGTGGCCGCGCATCTATTGTCTTACTATTGTGTCTCTAATTGACGGTATCTGAAGGGTTAATCCATGGAAACTCTTAACTAAAATTGCTATTCAACAAGATAAACACATTAAAGATTATTTTATTAAGATTTAGATATACTTTCCGAAGATAGATCGAAATTAATTACTCCTGTATCGTTGGTGCGTTCATAAACATGTAAACTCACAGACACAAAACGTTTGGTGTCTTTCAGAACAATTACCTGTAGTCCGTCTGTCGGTTGAATTTTAATTTGATATAAACTAGTGCTTGACTGCGATCTCACCTGATGGTAAGCAGTGATGTAATCGTTGATAGTGAAGCACACTAGTTTATTAAGAGCCTATTCATTCTAGCCTTGAAGACACTAAATTATAATCGTACGGGAAGACCGCAGCAGGTAAATTATTCGTCTTTCGATGTACGCGATATAAACGACGAAGTAAAATGCTTAGCCCAGACCGTAGATGTTTCAACAATGTAAGGGTGGATACTCGCCGGAATGAAGTCATGCAATTCCCGCACACGCTCGTTAGAATGCAGGGCTCGATCTAGCTATTACCCGCTCCGGGCAAAGATAATTTTCGCCGCCCCTTCCATGCACAAAACCATATAAGTCATGATGAGTCTTAAGTCTTAAATATTTCCACTATCCAATCGGAAGTAGGTTGGAAGGTGGCACATAAAATTGTCAACCTGCCAATTTGGGTGTGGATGGCTAATGGCTAGGTTGGAAGATAGGAATAAAATTTTGCCGCTCTGGGCAATTGTCCAGCTCGCCCCCCCTTAGATTGGGCACTGCCAGAATGCGTACTATAAAATACCGAAAGGCTGGCTACCCTGCGCCTTTGTAGATTGGACTTATGTTTAATAAAATTCCTTTCCATTCACAGCGCAACGGCTCCTTAGAGTACGACGGTTCCTTCAACTTAAACACCGGTGCCGCCGACTTCTCAATGCTCGGTAACGTCCACGAGTGGCGGTACAGCAACAGGACGAACTACAGGGATGAATGCGGGGAGGTCAAGGGGTCTACTGGGGAGCTGTGGGCCCCGGAGGAAGGTCAGCCGGAGCTGTATGTGTTTGCATCGGATATTTGCACGTGAGTGATGCTACTCGTATTTTGTTTTTTATTTCGATTGGAAATATAGACATCGAGATAAGGTCCTCGCCGGAGACGCGATACATTAGCTGCTAAATAGGTACTGTAAAAGCATAAAAATGTGTTACATCCACATTGTAATAGAAAACAAATTGTGACGACTTTTTACGAAGACATAGCTTGATTATATTGAAGTTTCGATTTACCTACTGAGTATCAATGCCTAATAAAGCGGTAATTTTCCTGCTTTATATCAATTTGACAGGTCTCCCACGAACATATCGGCACGGTTGATACTATTACCGTGATATCGGTCTAGCGAAGTCAATGAATGCGACTAGACCATTTGAAAGTCATTAACAAAGAAAATAATAAGAAACAATGACACTTTATTATCAGCAATTGATAAGAGATTATTGATCGGTGCTAGGATAACAGTCTGTTCTATAGAAAAGATAATAGTTTATGAATCAAATCATAGTTCTTATCTTAGAGTAAAGGATAAGCATACATACTTGTAGCGGTGAGGGTCGACTGCCGGACACAGACTCGACGAAATAGGTATATGATGTTTAATTTAAACTGATGTAGCGTCTATTTTACAAGTTTTTATTTATATTGACCTGTCCCGATGTTTGTCTGTAATCAAATCTTGTAAACTGACCCATTTCCCGGTTACCGATTGAGCTGAAATTTTGAATGCATGTGTAAATCAGATGACAATGCAAAATTATTATGACAAGGAGCTGATCTGATGATGAAACCGAAAGGTGGCTCTAAAAACCTGTTAGTTAAACGAAACAACCCCATCGAGTTTGAGTTTGTATGATTCGTCTTGACGAGTATTAATTATATAGGTATTCCGAGCTATTTTATAGCTTGCTATGAAAAAATGATTTTCAATAAAAGCTTGTTAACCTTTTCACCGCCTACGTCGCATATATCCGACAAACACTCTCGCGTTTATTTCGCAAGAGTCGCACATCCACGAATAATACTCGCATCTCGTCAGCTCTTTTGTCACTTATGGGGATTGAAGAGCCAAACGAGATGAAGTACACAGTCGCGAACACGACCCTGGCGAATAGGACGCGAAAACACTCGTCGGACCAATCCGACGCAAGCGGATAATAGGTTAAAGAGTAACCATGGTGTTTTAATAAGGCATTCGGAAGGCATTTTGATAACCTTTATCCCACGTTTTGTGTAACACGCCCGTTTATGTGACTGAGTGAAATCAAGCCACGGAGGCTTGATTTTAAAGCGGTCGGTCCATGCGCTAGAGACGAGTCACCTATCTTCCGCTGTTTTGATTTAATCAGGGTACATAGTCCGGTCAATTTAGACATCCGAGCTTACACTAATTCACATCCTGCTGAAAATTGTTAGGATTGTTCAAAACACCATCAAAAATGAAATCTAAAAAAGTTCTCATCGATTCGACACCTGGAAAAAAAGTATTCGGAGTCAAAGGTCAAAAATGAGTTTGTTTTATACAAATGCTATTTTAATCATTTCCAAAAGCAACTTAGTAGTCAGGCTAAGCAATACAAACATCTCATAATACCGTTTCAAGTTCTACTTGTATACAAAATCTTCGAACGATGCGTGTCCCAAATCACAAGGTCGCTGACCTTAGGTTATGCGTGCCGGAGAAAAATGTGACTGGTTTTACAATACTACTTATCGTTTTTTTGGCGTCATTAAGATATTTATGTTAAAATCGTAAATGTGAACATGAAGGTTTATGAAATGTTTTTCAAGTGGATTATGAAGGTTTTGAAAAGCCAGAAAGTAAAAAAAAATACCTACAAGTTTTTTTTTTGTAAGTGGGAACATCATCCAATGACATCTTCACACCCAGATGTCCGAAGGGTCAAATCCTACTGGGACCAAGGGTACTGCTTCTGAAAAGGAAGATTCGGCCCCGGTACGAAAGGCAATGAAGGAACAGGAGTGGGTTTTTAGTCAGTAAAAGTCTGACACTATCTCCCGTTCTGCCCAAAAGTGCCTTCGCTGTACGCGACCAGGCGTGCGATTCTTTAAGCCTTGAGCGCGGCGCTGGCAATGGCAATGGCAAATGGCACTGCTGATCATCTGGCCACCTCTTTCTAAGCTGGCCTCGACGTCCACAACGTCTTCCCTCTACATGAACCCACAGCGGTCATATTGATAATAATAAATTGTTAGATAAATAAATATGACCCAGCCAGGAGCATTACTTTGTGTAACTTATTTCATAACCTCTGCTCTCAAAACGGTGAAGAAAAACATCGTGAGGAAACCGGCATGTCCTAGAACCAAAAATTCGAAGACATGTGACATCCACCAACCCGCACTGGGCTCGCGTGGTGGATTACGGACCCCTTCATCTCCTAGAGAGCCTGACTCCCAGCAGTTGGAACATACGGCTGGTTATGTTATACTCTTTTCTGTCCTTAGCTTCTTCTGGCCAATCCTTAAGGCTGCCGTCTTTTAAAAATTCACCCGCGGCAAATTATTAGCGCATCGTTGTATGATTTTTTTGAACAAAATAATGAAACAACTTAAAATATTATTATAGCACATATTTAACCATAGTATGAGTAGTAGCCAGTTATTTTTTTTAAGTCAATTTGGGTGTATTATGTTTGGTAAATCAAGCGTTAAACATAGCTCTTTCGTGCCAACATCATTTCGACTTACGTTTGTGAGCTTCGTTAATGGCATAATATAACGAATTTACAAATCTTACAAATGGAAACTAAGCGCAACATTATCATCTTTGAAATGCATTCATGGCTAGTTCTAATTATGTTTCATTTTTACCGACTTCCAAAAAAGGAGGAGGTACTACGTTCGGCTGTTTTTTTGTTCGTCGAATACTCCCCCAAATGTGGACGGATTTTCAAAATTCTTTTTTTGTTCGAAAGTAGATAGTTCTGAGGTGGTCCCATTATCACTAAATGAGGATCTGATGATGGGATCTTGGAGAAATCGAGGGCAACCTTCAAATTTTATAGGCTCACCGTATGAAAAACCTTATTATTGTTGGCTTTACGTTCATTTTTTGTAAACGTTATTTGAATAAATTATTATTATTATTATTATATTATTAATGATTTTCGCATATTTTATGAAGTATCTTGTGTATTTGCGTATGGTCGTCACCATCTCAGGTAGCTGGGCTGATGATGGAAGGTACAACTCCTTAACAGTAAGAAGTTACTCGAACAGGCAAGGACTGTTTTAGTAAATTGTTTTGATGTTTGATAGGGCATTTGCCACATTTGGTCTCATGATCATCAAGTCATGACCTGATGCTGCAGTCAGGATAGTCTGCAGAGTACCTAAGTCCTCGACAACAAACAGCAGATATATCGAGTACTAATACTACAATACAAATACTAATAATTTATACACATTTTTTGGACATCTTTTAAAATCAATATTTTTGATAAATTATGGTGATTTGGATTTAAACTTTTTTATCATTTGCTTTATTGAAGTTTGATTATTTTGTTCAAAAAAAGCATACAAAGTTGCGCTAATAATTTGCCGCGGGTGAATTTTTACAAGACTCCAGCCTTAAGGTCCAAATCGGCACGCCATCTCCTTCTGGGTATACCGCGTCGCCGGCTCCTGATGTTCAGAATAACGGAAGGGAGGCCTTTGCCCTGCAGTGGGATACAACGGGCACCTGATAATAATAATGCTATCACTACATAGTATAAAACAAAGTCACTTTTTCTGTCCCTATGTCCGTCATAGGGATGTACCTACGCTTAAATCTTTAAAACTACGCAACGGATTTTGATGCGGTTTTTTTTTAATAGATAGAGTGATTCAAGGGGAAGGTTTATATGTATAATATTGCACCCGAGCGAAGCCGGGGCGGGTCGCTAGTACTAAATAAACGATGTTTTGTTTTGCAGATACATTACACTGAGTAAAGAGCGTGACGTGCAAGTGGAAGGGATCGACGGCGTCCAATACAGAGCGAACGACTCGGTTTTCGACAACGGACATAAATACCCGCATATGGTACGTTTGTAGACATTTTTTGAGCGTAAGAAAACACGTTTATTTGGTACACAGGTACACACAATGAGTTAACAATTATATAGTATAGAAACTTAAAACTTAAACTTAAAATACATCTTCATTGTGTGTTACACGACTGCGCCAAATAGGTCCAGTTCAGCATGATGCCAGGCCACTACGTAGCAGTTGCCTGACGCTGGTTTTCAACTCAACCTTGCTATGAGTCTTTTTGACTCTCCTCTAACACATTTCACTCTGACTTTGAATGTATTACTGCATGAGTTGCTTTTGAGAAGAGAACCACACAGATTTATAATAATATAATATAATAATATTCCACAACTATCACACAACGCCGTCTAGTCCCAAGCTAAGCAGAGCTTGTGTTATGGGTAGTAGAAAACTGATAAACATACTTATATATATTTCTAAATACATGCATATTATAGAAAAATATCACCCAGACACAGAACAAATGATCAGCTCATCACATAAACTTATGTCCTGGGTGGGTCCTCGCATAGCAGTCAGGGCCACTAACCACTAGACCAACAAGCCAGTCAGCACCTATTTGAATGCACGTATCCAGTCAGTGCAAGTGATACTGACAAAGCTGGACTAGAGAGCGTCTTTAGCTCAACGACTTGACAAACAATACTGAGATTATAAACAAAATTTTATATCAAAGTATCCGTTTTTATTACATTTATTAAATAGACAGGAGTATTTAAATACTGGGAAAATGTTTGAATTATCGCGAAGATCCCTTTCAAACTTTGTTTCTATTTACCCCTTTTGACTGTAACAACCGAAGTTTTTTGTGTGGCCATTCGCTAGTCAACCTATGAGGTTGTTGATGGCTTAAACCAGACTTACCTCTAGTGTCTTAATTAGAAAATCAAAAACTCCAGCTAGGGCTTACTTAACTAAACCTGAAGACTAAGGGGCTACACGCTTGCGGGTACTCTCTGTGGGGTACAGAACTCGGATTAGGGCGTCCCAGGGGGGGGGGGGGGGGGGAGGAAAGGCCGTAAGGGACAGGCTAAATCGAAAAAAGCTTATTACTAAATGGAATTTTGGATGACAAAGACATCGGCGCGAGCTGGCTCGAGCAAGGTACGGGGACCAAGGAAAGTGTTTTCTCTTACCCCTAATAATTAAATACATTGTTGTACCCCTTCCAGGCATGCTACTGCGACAACGTCCGCGACATAAACTGTGTGCCTTCAGGCGCGCTCAACGTGTCCGAATGTCGATACGGCGCGCCCGCCTTCGTGTCGCTCCCTCACTTCCTGCACGCTGAGCCCGTCTATGCCAGGAAGATCAATGGACTTAATGCTACAGAGTGAGTAATACTTAGTACTTGAGTGAGACAGAAGAAGGGTAAGATGGCTCGTGTTGGTGGGGTAAGATGGCTAGTATTAGTGGGGATATATGATTCGTGTTAGTTAGTTAGTTTTAGATGGTCCGAATTAGTGGGGTAAGATGGTTCACATTAGTGGGGTTAAGATGACTCGTATTAGCGGGGTAAGATGACTCGTATTAGCGGGGTAAGGTGACTCGTATTAGCGGGGTAAGATGACTCGTATTAATGGGGTAAGGTGACTCGTATTAGCGGGGTAAGATGACTCGTATTAATGGGGTAAGGTGACTCGTATTAGCGGGGTAAGATGACTCGTATTAATGGGGTAAGGTGACTCGTATTAGCGGGGTAAGATGACTCGTATTAATGGGGTAATGTGACTCGTATTAGCGGGTTAAGATGACTCGTATTAATGGGGTAAGGTGACTCATATTAGCGGGGTAAGATGACTCGTATTAATGGGGTAAGGTGACTCGTATTAGCGGGGTAAGATGACTCGTATTAATGGGGTAAGGTGACTCGTATTAGCGGGGTAAGATGACTCGTATTAATGGGGTAAGGTGACTCGTATTAGCGGGGTAAGATGACTCGTATTAATGGGGTAAGGTGACTCGTATTAGCGGGGTAAGATGACTCGTATTAATGGGGTAAGGTGACTCGTATTAGCGGGGTAAGATGTCTCGTATTAATGGGGTAAGGTGACTCGTATTAGCGGGGTAAGATGACTCGTATTAATGGGGTAAGTTGACTCGTATTAGCGGGGTAAGATAACTCGTATTAATGGGGTAAGTTGACTCGTATTAGCGGGGTAAGATGACTCGTATTAATGGGGTAAGGTGACTCGTATTAGCGGGGTAAGACGACTCGTATTAATGGGGTAAGGTGACTCGTATTAGCGGGGTAAGATGACTCGTATTAATGGGGAAAGGTAACTCGTATTAGCGAGATAAGATGACTCGTATTAATGGGGTAAGTTGACTCGTATTAGCGGGGTAAGATGACTCGTATTAATGGGGTAAGGTGACTCGTATTAGCGGGGTAAGATGACTCGTATTAATGGGGTAAGATGACTCGTATTAGTGGGGTAAGGTGACTCGTATTAGCGGGGTAAGATGACTCGTATTAATGGGGTAAGATGACTCGTATTAGTGGGGTAAGGTGACTCGTGTTAGTAGTGTAAAATGTTTTTATTTTTATGTGATATAAACTAGTGCTTGACTGCGATCCCACCTGGTTCGTATTAGTAGGGTAAGATGGCTCCTATTATTAGGGTAAGATAAATCGTGTTAGTGGAGTAAGGTATTTAGAAATAAGTTGTGAAATTACAAGAAAAAACTTAAATTTTATTTGTATGTGTACTGTTGATATTACATGTATAATATCCTACTTACCTCTTCCACAGTGACATGAACTTCAGGCTGGCGCTGGAGATGTTCACGGGCATGCCGCTGTCGGTGGCGGCGCAGCTGCAGATCAACATGCTGGTCAGGAGGATCAGAGGCATTCCGTGAGTTCATCATCATCATCATATCAGCCGAAAGACGTCCACTGTATGACATCCATAGGATTCCCACGACCCTGACCAGGTCATCGGTCCACCTTGCAAAACCACCAAAAATATAACGCTGCCGCTAAATATAATGCATTGCCGAGTGAGGACAGCAAGGGACGCGCTGGATTGAACATTGATTTATTATTTTGATACGGGCAAAGATTGACCATGACATCGTGACAGACAAGGCGGCGAGGACGGAGAGGAATAGACTGTGGCCAATATTTTTTTTTTATATAATACTAGCTTTTGCCCGCAACTTCGCTCGCGTTCATAATATATAACCTATGACATTCAGGAATAAAGTAGCTTGCTCTCGGTGAAAATAGTTTAGCAATGAGACCAGTACTTCCAGAGATTACCTCCTACAAACAAAAAAACGAAGTATGGTAGATTGTTGGCTTGGATACTTATCCTTTGAGCCATGTTTTCGTATGAATAATTCCATTTGACCGCGAGATCGAGCCTGGTAGGTACCACCTAGTCTCTATCTGCGTTCACATGATTGTATTTCCGCATTTAATTTTATGTATAAGCTGTGTTACTTTTTGGTGTACAATAAAGTTTATTCTATTCTATTCTTGGCAGCATAAATAACGCTCTGCCGGACCCGGACACGATGGTGCCGATGTTCTGGTTCCGGCAGGAAACGCAGATCACGCCCGAGTACGCCTCCCTGGCGCGCTCGGCGCTGCGGCTGCGCTACTGGGTGCCCTATGGGCTCTACGCGCTTACTGTGAGTATTCATACTTTACATATCATTTACAATATTAAATATCCAAGTACTAGCTTCTGCCAGCGGCTTCACCCGCGTAAAAATATTCTTCTCTATACAATCATTGAAACTCCGTTTCATCCCCTTAGGGGGTGAATTTTGTAAAATTCTCTCTTATTGCTCGCCTACGTTATAAAAAGAAGCCTTGTGTAGAATTACATGTTCTTAAGCTCGGTAGTTTCGGCTGTGAGTTGATGACAGTTTTTTTTTTATATACTTATACAGTGTTATTTGGAAAACACTAGCAACCTTTAAGGAGGAGTACGTTTACTTTTGTATGAAAATCTGTTGAACCGAAATATAATACTTTTTTAAAAGTCATAGAACAAAAGTTGTTGTTTATGATATTCTTAACTAGCACCTAATAGATTGCTAGTGTTTTACAAATAACCCTATATATTAAGTTTAGCTTGTTAACAGGAGAATCTTCTACTTCTCACCCCTCAATATGCACCTAACCTCACATTCTACCTTCTGTTTCCAGGTAATCGGCGTAGGTCTACTAATAGGTGGTATAACGATATTAATAAGAAGACTACTGAACTCGTCTGACAATCCACCTCTAATACCGGCAGAGGAGACGTCATCAGAAGATTAATTATATTGTAGCATACATCCATCCTAAAGCAGAGTCGTCATAACTAGGTCCTTAGTAACACCGGCCCCTAAATCGACGGACTCAGTGACTTAGCATATCATAATTAGGTTTATAATGTTGCCACTGCTGGGACTCAGGCCTCCTCTCTAGGAGAGGGAATGGGCCGTATTATACCACGCGGGCCCAGTGCGGGTTGGTGGATGTCACATGTCTTCTAATTTTTGGTTCTAGGACAAGCCGGTTTCCTCACGATGTTTTCTTTCACCGTTTAGAGATCTGTGGTGATGAAATGAGTTATGCACCTTGCTGGGTTAGACCCCGTGGCCTACAACTCGTTTTTCGGGGCCGTTACTACTGTGCTACTACTGCTGTCTACTAATTCAGGGTAATTTTCCCGAAGGTCCTAGGACCTTATCAGCAGCTCCATGAGGCTCCAACACCAGCATAGCATCTTTACTAGGTTCCTAGTGACACCGGCTTCCAATTCCAATTCCAGAGGAGTCACAATGACTAGACTCTTAGTGAAACCCTAAACTGTCAGAATCTGCATCACTAGACTCTTAGGGCTATATTTTAACGGGTCACAAAAAAAAAATGCGCGACCAGTTGCTCCGCTATTGTGTCCCGGTGAAATATAGCCGTAAGCTACCAAACGAGACACCAAACAGACACCAGAGTCGCCACACGTCCGAGTTGGTAGCTCCACCAAATTGGTTGCGCAACCAAACGGACACCAGGTGAGTAACTCTCTATAGAGCTGTATACATTTTGTTGGTAGCGCCATGCCGTAGTGTCTCGGTGAAATATAGCCCTTAGTGATTCAGATCTTCACTAAGATATTAGTGATAGACACTTATGATTATTTTTTTATTGATTTAGACTAGCGCTTGACTGCGATCCCACCTGATGGTAAGCAGTGATGCAATCGTTGATGGTGAGGCGCACCATTAACGATTTTCTTAGTGAATTTAAATATAAATGAACTCAAAAACTGAAACTTTAAGTGATAGTGAAAATATAAAAATTAAGTGAAAAAATATAAGAGTCATTTTATACAACGTGTACTGTGTAAGGTTTTATATTTATATATATTAAATATATAGAAAATGTGACATGAGACATGATAATCATTATTTTCATATTTAGAAGCAAAATGCTTTTTTCTTTTAATTATTCTTGAATACTAAAAAAGTGTATGTCAAAACAAATTTCGAATTTGTTTAAAATCAGTTGCATTATAATTTTGTTTAAACAATTTTCTTCCAACAAATAAAATATAATATAAGTGTTTTTTTTAGCTTTTATATGACATTTACTTTCTATTTGAGATGGAATTTCTTTCAAATATTATTTCCACGCCCAACTTGTAATGTTAAAACAAATTTTACATAAGATGTAAATAAGACATTTTTAACATTTTGATCGTCACGTCAAAAAAAAAATAACGGCCAAGCGCGAGTCGGACTCGATAAGGAAGAGATAAAAAAATTTTTTTACACAATTTATTTTAATTTATTTTCAGTATTTGTTGTTATAGCGGCAACTTAAATTGTCATCTGTGAAAATTTCAACTGTTCAGCTTTCATGGTTAACGAGATACAGCCTGGTGACTTACTGACCGACAGTAGAGGAGTCTAAGTAATAATGACCCGTTTTTACCCTTTACTGGGTACTGATCTCTAAAAAAGCAGCTCGGTTTAGCAACTCAAATAAGAAAAACAATACTTTCTTAAAGATTTATTACCGTTTAAGTCTGTCATGTAATCTGATGATGATCGTGGCGTGCCGGGCATATTTTACTTGGTCATGTATAGATGACTGTGGCGATCAAAACGTTAAAAGAAATCTTGGGCTAACGTGGACCAAAATATCCAATGCAAGTATTGCTAATACTAACTAATGACTGTTGACTTTCATAATAATTAGCTTTAATTTAGAATAATGAGCTTCCCACGTAATTGTCTGCCATTACAAGTTCCAAATGTGTACACAGGGTGGAAAATATTGTTTTAATTAATAAACACCCTGTATATGCACTGAATTCCTAGTGCATGCTCAATTTTTGTTATATTTGTTTCATAAGTGCCTTGAAAATGCTAAGAGTAAGCTAACATGTAAATATTTTCTTGTAGTCAAATATTATGACAGAATAAATGCTATTCTGTTATTTGTAGAGACCAACAGAAAGACTTGGTAACGGTTTTCGCCACTGGCCTCTACTATACAGGGTTATTTGTAAAACACTGGCTCATAATGCAAATAACTGTAGAGAAATGTACGGTACTCTAAATTATTTAAGATACATTTTGAATTAATTTAGGTCGAATTCTGTGTTATTCCTACTTCACGAATTATATAAAGCCTGTGTAAAATGAGATCATGTGTATATTGTAACTGTCCCAGCACACGGGCTTTAAAAAACGCCGCGCCGGTTCAAGCATCTTTTTGAGGCTGCCTTTTTTGTGGCTCGCGTGCAGCGGTGCCGCCACAAAAAAACGCTGAAACCGCTTTAAGCTTCTCCGGCCACAAGCACAAGTTTTTTGCGGCGGCTTCTAGCTTTTTTTGTGGCCGTTTCTAGCGTTTTTTTGTGACTCGTCTGCGGGTACAGGATATGGCGCGTCAGTTTTAGTACCGTAGACACTCGCTACGGCCGACAGCGCCAAAATGGCGGATATCAAACGGACACAAAAGTACTTTGACAACTACCAGTCCAGTGTGGTAAATAGTTAGAGGAGGTTTTCGCAAATAAAACTTGTTTCGGAGTTTCTGTTTCTTGTGTGGCGTCCATATAGCTAGGCCAAACGAGTCGAACCCCGCACGGGCTGGGGATGAAGACGACCAGTACTTATGAATTGTTATTTTTATGTTTTTATATTCAATAACTACACTAGCGGTCCCGACAGACGATCTTTAGAAAGCTGGTGTTTTGTTAGTGAAAAAAAATTGAGAACCCGATTGTTGCGCCATTTACCGAGTTCAATTTTATTTTCAAACCGTCCAGGGAAAAAAAAAACACTATACAAAATTATACCAACATAACTTGATTGGACAGTAACTTTCAAATCAAGTTATATAGACTGTATCAGGCATATAAACTGTTTATATGGAGAGGCCGTTTTTCTTTTCGTTTCTTAAAAAAAAAGTGGTATGAAATTCAGTTTCTTTAATTTGTGCCCTTCTTCCCTTAAAATCTGCGGAGGGCTGTCCCTTACACCCTGTATACACACAAAGTTTCATCCAAATCTAAGGAGGTGACAAACACACGTACAGAAGAATCTTTTTATACATCATTTTTTATGTACGTGTGTGTGTTTGTCACCTAACCGCTTCTAAACGGTTTGACCAAATTGGATGAAATTTTTGAGTATTTTTTTTTATTGATTTAAACTAGTGCTTGACTGCGATCCCACCGAACAGTAAACAGTGATGTCGTTGATGGTGAGGCGCACTAGTTATAAAGGTAGTTTGAAAATACAATTGGACCCGGTAGGTGGCGCTGCAATCGGGGCCAACATGCTAACTTTCAAAGAGGACTGCGACTGTCGGAACTGTTGATTTCATCAGTTTTAATTCCATACCTACCAAATGTTTTAGTACTTTTATTATAATGTTTTTATACTTTGGTTTTGTAGGTGTATGTGTAAATTATTAAGAAAACATCACCTTATGATGTACTTTTTATACCTTATTGTTTTAACTAAACCATGCATAATATTATAGCCACTCAGTATGATAGTTATTACAAATCGTTTTTTTTATAGATTTATATTTACTTGGGAGTTACCATTTATAGAACACCAATGCAATATATTCTATTATTATAGGTATATTAAATACCTAAATATGTTAATAAAATATCCTGTTACTATCTTGATTCAATGCAAATAATATTATAAAAAACTATTTTTTTTTTGTCAAATTTTAACCTATATCTTGGTTACGTCGGATATATCCGACAAAGACTTGAGTTTATTCTGCCAGGGTCGCACATCCACGACCAAATACCATCTAGTCAGCTCTTCTGTCACCGAGATGAAAAGCTAAACGTTATGGAGTCATCATCATATCAGCCGAAAGACGTCCACTGCTGGACATAGGCTTTCCCCATCGTCGCCACAACGACCAGCCCCGTGCGTCACGCATCCATTGGATTCCCGCGACCCTGACCAGGGCATCGGTCTACCTTGTTGGGGGCCTTCCAACACTGCGTCTTTCGGTACGTGGTCGCCACTCCAGAACCTTTCGTCCCCATCGACCATCTGTTCTACGTGCAATGTGTTCTGCCCATTGCCATTTAAGTTTGGCGATCCTTCGAGCTATGTCGGTAACCTTGGTTCTCCTGCGGATATCTTCATTTCTGATGTGATCACGCAAGGAAACTCCGAGCATAGCCCTTTCCATCGCACTCGCGATGGAGTACCTAGTCGCAAACACACGGCCCTGGCGAATAGGACACGAAAACACTCGTCGAACAAATCCGACGCAAACATTCAAAGGGCTGTATAGATTCCATGTTTTTCTAATAAATTGATTTTATTCATGTTATTTATAAAACTGTATTTTATATATTTTTAAATAGTTTAATGTACTTATTGTTTTTTTTATAAGATCAAAATGAAGTGTAAATAGAATTTAATTATGTAAATACAGTGTTAAATCAAGTTATATTATGTTTTGTTGAAAAATATATTTTAATATTATTTTTGTATCATTGGATCTCACTTGTTCAGTATCCCTTCCTTATTTTTCACTAGTTTATTAAAACAAAAACAAAAAATGTTCCTTTATCTCGAGAACAGTATCAAAATAATACGGGATATAATAGACCGATCTGTTTACCGGTTATCATAAATCAAAAGAAAAATAGACATAATATTATTTTGTTTGTTTTTTCATGATTTTAATTATTGTTGAATAATATGTTTACAAGCGTTCGATGAACTTAAAAACTAACTTTATCAAAACATAACTAATAAAAATATCGAGCTTATTGTTACTTTATAGAGCTTTATTCAAATAGCTCAGAGTTTATATAAATACTGTAAAGTATAGGTAAATACATTAGCCATAAACTAAGTCTTATGTCACGGCGAGGAAACAAAATAAAATACTGCTCCCGAGCATAGCGAGAGGGAGTAAATATCTAATATTTTTACTAAATAAAACGAAAAAACAAACGCGGTGACACTTTTAAATCCCGCAGCATATCTAATATAGAATCTTATAAGAGTTGTTATGAAATAATTCCATCGTGCTGTATTTCAGATGTGTAGCCAAGGAACCATATTATAACGTTTTAATACCATCATGAGTCTAGAACGAGATAGAGATGGAGCTAAACAAGTCTCGACGGTCGAGGCTCTCTTTCGGCGGCGGCTGGAGCGTGAGGATGGATGTTTGTTCCTTCACGGTTCCGGCCGTCTCCTTCGCTCGCAATACTGCTTCTCAGATAAAGGCCACCGCTTCTCATTCCCTCTAGCTCAGAATCTTCAAGCCAGGATTCTGAGGCCGTTACGGGCCGGACGGGAGAGGTTGCCGCCACCGATTGCCTCCACGACCACTCGACAACGCTGCGCCCAAGCGGTGCTAGCCTCCGCTATATGCTCCACCTTGTCCTCCGGGCGATCTGCATAGTGGTGACACCTGATTACTGCAACCCTTACCAGGTCTTCGTCCACCTTGTTGGAGGCTTTCCAACGCTACTCTCTTCCGGTACGCAGTAGGCACTCCAGAACCTTTCGGCCTCAACGGCCATCTATTATGTGAGCAATGTACACGACTATGTAGATAACCTTGGTTGGTAGGCTGATTCTAACGTATACCTACTTAAAATACGCTCCACACATTTTAATAATTTTATCACTAAATATATCTAAAGATTTATCAGTGCAATGGCGCCAATTTCTTGATATCTGAACATGCAATTATGGCGAATGGCGAATGGCGAGACTTTTATCGGACATTCGACAAATTGTGACTGTTCATAATCTACGATTAAATCGATAACCTTAATGAGGTATATATTGATTAAAAAGCAGATTGTAACCAAATGAAAAAAGCCGAAGGTCCCGAACCCTGGAACGAAGGCAAAGAAGAACATAGGAGCACAGTGGGTTTCACAGTCAGTAAAATTTTGACATGCCCTCTCGCTTCGTCCAAGAGCAGGAGAAGTCATTGGATAATTTTCCAAAATAAAAAAAAAACAAATGAAAAATGAATTGCGAGCAGGTTCGTTCGCATGATAGTTGTAAATTATCCTAAAAGGATATGGTTACTCTTACGATAAAAATATCATATTGCTATTTCAAATTTCATCTGAATTCACATTCATCATTCATCAAAATTCTACATTTGAGCATGTAGCATTAACAAACTTACATGACAATCTTTCGACTTTATAATGTTGATGAGATATTTGCAGCGCCAAAATTCTAGCTTTCCTATGTCCAACAGTGGACGTTTCGGCTGAAATGATGAGGATGATGATGATGTAGTTTCCAAAGTTTAGTTGACAATTTTATATCTAAGTTTTAATGGCTAACTTATTAGGTACGTACTTATCCATCTATATTTTTCGATCAATTTTGTTGCAACATGTTGTACTGATTAGAAATTATTGTTTTAGATATTTTTTTTATATATTTAATAATAAAAATATCACTACCAATTCTTGTGTTTTTCTGTTATTATCTACTTGACCTACTTCTCCCTTTCTAGGGCTTGTCAGAGTTTTACTGACAAGCCCTAGAAAACTGACCAGCGCCAGCGCCAGTGACTGAAAAGCTGAAAGGAAATCGTTTGTCTTGGTATGGTCATGTGAAAAGGAGGGACGAAACGCATGTTGCTAAAAAAGTTATGAGTTTACATGTGGATGGATGGAAGGGGAGAGGGAGGCCAAAGAAAAGATGGATGGATTGTGTGAGAAGTGATATGAAAGAAAAGGGAGTTAGTGATAGCATGACGAGTGACAGGACAGAATGGAAGAAAAAACGTGTTGCGCCGACCCCAAATAAAACGGGACAAGGGCAGGAAGATGATGTCAGAGTTTTACTGACTAAAACTACACCTATGTTCCTTCCTTGCCCTATGTATTCCATTTCAGAAGTCAATCCATGGCCTCCGTGAAGAAGTAAAGCGGGAACTACATTAGACCGACGTACACGTGGGCCTCGTCTGATTTGTACGTAGAATCGCATCGTGTGGACCTAATGTCAGTAGCTCTCCAAGTCTAGTTGCCATATAAAATGTAAAGATGCCGATGAGCCCTGCGGAGAGGGTACGTGGCCCACGAGTGCCCAATGTAGTTCTACCTTAATACCTAAACATTTAAAATAAACATGATGTGTGTGTTTATCCTAATCCCAATGTCATGAGTTTATCTTCGAGTGCTACTCCACGTTATCTTAATGACAGACAAAAATAAGTAAACGTAAATTCGTTTTGTTTATCTTCCGTTTGTGAAGATGTCTGCGCGTTATAAATGTTACATAACTTTTCTAAACATTTTGTTACGGAGCTCCATAGTTCCTAAAAAAACATCCTCACTTCACAATACCAGAAAATCTATAAAAAAATATGTTTACAAGCGTTCGATGACCCTAAAATTTAACTTTATCAAAACATAACTTATATCGAGCTACTTCCTACAACACAGACCTAGACAAATACTATATGTATAGGACAAAGATTTTATATCTTTTTGGTATAGGAGAGTTTCAGTGTCGGATCAAGCTAGCTTGAGACTTGCATATTTGACCAAATAGGCCCCCAAAATCTTGATAAATGATAACGAATTAAGACTTCTTTGGTTAAATTTTTAAAGAGACCACGCGGCTTATGTAGCGATGAGTCCGTATACAGTTGCCTACGGAACCCTCAGGGCGCGAGTCCGGTTCGTACTTGCCCAGTTTTTTTTTGTGATTCGGAAATGTCTTCCGAGGCTCCATTCCTTCCGGGCACGAGTCCGCAAAAAAACTGGGAAATAGTTTTCTAGGATTGGTTGACTTAGGTGGTGGGTTCGAAGTCAACAAGCATTTTAGATACTTTGTGTTATTTATTTTCGTCAACGTTACTCTCACTTCTAGTGATAACATAAATGATTGATATAAATGATAGGAAGAGACTGTGGCTGAATGCTGCGTATAAATTGAAACTAAGATAATACGATATAGGTAAATATTTTAGACATTGTTTCTCAGTAAGTGATCTTCTTCTTCTTTTCGTGTCGATGCTCTCAAACTATACTTTTTCTGACCAATATTTAGCAACCTGTACGGCTCTATTGTTGGCCTCATATAGATCTTGAAAACTGCAGGTGGTAATGCAGGATGGGCAGCATAGCAGGTGGCGCATGTCCTGTGGAGAGGCACCACACTGGCACTGTGCTAGAGATGGGTCGAGGAAGCCCCATTTGGCCAGATTGCTTTTACAGCGGCCAACCTGGGTTCGCAAGCGGTTTAGGGATTTCCAAATTGGCCACTGTAGTTCGCGTCCAGGGGGAAGATGCTCCGATGGGGTGATAAAAAGTGGAGGAGTAAGTGATTTACGTTTGCAATTCTGTATCTACACTAATATTATAAAGAGGGAAAATTTGTATTTTTGTGTGTATGTTTGTAATGGATAAATTCAAAAACTATTGTGCTAATTTTAAAAATTCTTTCACCATTGAAAAGCTACATTCACCCTGAGTAACATAGGCTATATTTATTGCCTGTGCGAAGCCTTGACGAGCCGCTAGTGAGAAATAAAGGTTTTCTCGTATTAAACCTTAGCTTTAATGATGGCTATTGGCTATATCACTTGATTATGTGGTACCAACCGAGCGTGACCCGTCGAAGCTTCCACGAAATGCTGCGAATTGGAATCAATGTCGTTGTTAATCGAGGCCTAAGGGGTGAAGGGTTACTTGATTTTGAGCCATTCACTCACTCCTTTGATTCGAACGTGACCGAGGTTACACAGATCAATTAAATTATTACAAGCTTTTATTTAGTTTCACCTGTTCCGATGTTTGTCTGTAATCAAATCTTGTAAATTAGATTTGACCTACTTCCCGGTTACCGATTGAGCTGAAATTTTGCATGCATGTGTAAATCAGATGAAAATGCAAAATTATTATGACATGGAGCTGATCTGATGATGGAACCGGAAAGTGACTATAGGAACTTGGTAGTCAAACGACACAACCCCATCGAGTTTGGGTTCGTATGATTCGTATTAACGTGTATTAATTATATAGGTATACCGAGCTATAAAAGCTCCATGAAAAAGATATTTTCATTAAAAGCTTGTTTTAATGTCAGTATTTACATACTTACCGTACGTGTGTCTTGCTTGTTACCCTGACCAATTTGCAAATGTTTTTTGAAGCTTGATTTACTTCGTCTATAGTCGTGTTATTAATTAATTTTATTATAATATGACGTCACGGTTGATGCAGTGGTGCACCGATTGGTTGCTGCGCTGCGTGTAGCAGGTTCGATTCCCGCACATCATCATCATCATCGTTTAAGCCGATAGACGTCCACTGTTGGACATAGGTCTCCCCCAAGTGTTGCCACAATGATCGATCCTGTACGTCCCGCATCCATCGGATTCCCGCAACCTTCACCAAGTCAACGGTCCACCTTGTAGGAGGCCTTTCGACGCTGCGTCTTCGTCGGTACGCGGTCGTACTCCAGAACCTTTCGGCCCAAACGGCCATCTTTTATGCGAGCAATGTGCCCTGCCCATTGCCACCTGAGTTTGGCGATTACCGCTCAGAACAAATATTTGCTTGGTCTATGCAGATAATAATTCCTGATCTGGGAGTCTTGTGTATGTGAGTTTACATGTTTGTGCACGTAACCACGATACTGGAGTAATTTAATAAAGGAAAATAGTAGTTTATGTGACTAGGGGATAAAGCAGTGTCTTTAAGTCGCGGGCGGCATGTTGTATTCCGAACGAAACGAAGGTTGTTGATTTTAATCCCGAACCTCAGTGAGGGATTAATATATTTAACTCCCGAGCATTGCGAGGAAGTTAATAAAAAAACCTGAGTGAAGTGAGGAATTCAAGCCGCCCAAGACAAAGACAGTTTTATCCCCGTGTTTCATAGTCTACTTTTTACACCATCTGTGAGATAATTAATTCATGAATCCCCAAGCCCACCCGGTGGCCGCGCATCTATTGTCTTACTATTGTGTCTCTAATTGACGGTATCTGAAGGGTTAAAAGACAATTTGGTCGATCAAATCATATATTAGAGATAATTATGTATCATCATCATCATCATCAGCCTTTTTTAATGTTCCCACTGCTGGGACTCAGGCCTCCTCTCTAGGAGAGGGAATGGGCCGTAATCCACCACGCGGGCCCAGTGCGTGTTGGTGAATGTCACATGTCTTCGAATTTTTGGTTCTAGGACATGCCGGTTTCCTCACGATGTTTTCCTTCACCGTTTTGAGAGCAGTGGTGATGAAATAAATTACACAAAGTAATGCGCCTGGCTGGGTTCGAACCTGCGACCTACAACTCGTAAGTCGGGGCCATTACCACTCGGCCACCACTGCTCTACTCGGCCACCACTGCTCAAATTAATAATTATGTATAAGTATTATATTTACAAGTTTATTAAACAAACAAAATTCACTACTCCAAGATTCTATAGTTTCAATTTTCTAAAACGCTCCCAGTTCGCAGTCAGTAAGCAGGTTTTATTCTATTTTCTTTTTTTTTGTTAGTGGCCAGTTTGAAATTCGAGTCATCTTGTTCGATGCACGTACATTTTAATTCACAATGTTGACGATTTTAATGTTCCAAATTGAAATCTCATTATTCCCTATCGGCCATACTGCATTATTTCCCTAGAGAATAATGACCTGCTTTAAGTGAAGTTTGTATGACGTATAAAACGACATTATCGAGCAGGTGGTGTAAAAATAGTAGATTATGCACCGAGGGGCTAAAGTTGTGTCTTATGTCACGGGCGTCATATTGAATCTCGAGCGCAATGAAGGATTCGGGATTTAACTCACGAGCAAAGCGAGGGAGTTAATACAAGAATCCTGAATGCAGCTCGAGATTCAAGCTAGCCCAAGGCAAAGACACCTTTAGCCCAGAGGAGGATACTCTACTTTTTACACCTACTGTGAGAAATTAATAGTCACATTATTGACCAGCGGGTCATAATGAAAACATTATTGACCGGCTGTGCCCCCGGCCACTAATGACTCACTTTAGTTAGGTTAAGGTTGCTTGACATATAATTTGACATTTTCGAGCAGGTGGTGTGAAAAATAATTTACTTACTTGTTTGAGTAATTTTTTTATCTATACTTATAATAAATCTGTAGAAGTGAAAATTCTGTGCATTGAAAATATAACAATTTTGTTACTAGACCGACACCGAACCCAAAAATGTGATTAAAAAATGTTTTTGTCTGTCTGTCTGTTTGTTCAAGCGTCACGCAAAAACTACCGGTTCGATTACGATGAAACTTGGTATAATTATTTTTTTATATCCTGGGCACCACACTGGGTACTTTTTATCCCGGAAAAGTATATACAATAAAAAACAAAATTTTGCGATTCGATCGCGTATGTACCAGTACTGTAGGTACATGAAGTTTAGATAAATAAAAAGAAAGAATGATTACCTAGTAGTGAAAAGAAGTTGATTTTTGTGGCTTTTTCAATGTAAGCCCACATGCAGAGGCATGCAGATATAATGCTAATCAGTGAGAAGCTATAAAATTACTGTTCATTGCCCCGAATGGCTAGGTAGATAGATAGGTACGGTTAGCAACAAAACTCAATCGTAGGTGGAATATAACGCGCGCCGCTAGATTTTTTTTTATAGATATAAACTAGTGCTTGACTGCAATCTCACCTGATGGTAAGCAGTGATAGAATTTCTGATGGTAAGGTGGAATAGTTTATGAGCCTATTCTAGAGTGACAAAATTATTTTCCAAACAATCACAGTAGACTTATAATGCGACATCATTGATCAACTCCATCTGTAAATACCTAGTAAAACTAAGACTCTTCATCCCTTGACCGCTACACATTTTTGGCCAACAGATGTCACTACCAGTTCGGCTAAACAGGTGTCTTATAGAACTTGCACATTGTTTAGGTTTACATAGGAAGCGTAAAAATTTCGGAAATCCGTGTTCAGTTTTATTTTACTTCATGTAAAGAAAATGTTTTTAGGTGTCTTCAAGGCTAGAGTGAATAGGTTCTTAATAAACCAGAAAAAGGTCAGTCAAGCGACTTTTGTTGGTATCCCTACCTACCATGGTACCACGTTGACATACACGGCGACCCACTGATTAGATAACGGATACCTATTTGATGGATAATACTATGTAGATCCGTCGTGTAGTAAATAACACACCAAAAAAAAAAGCATAGTCGGCCTTATAATGTTCCCACTGTTGGGACTCAAGCCTCCTCTCTAGGAGAGGGAATGGGCCGTAATCCACCACGCGAGCCCAGTGCATGTTGGTAAATAATAACAATATTCCACGACTATCACACAACGCCGTCTAGTCCCAAGCTAAGCGGGGCGATCGGCGGCGGAGACCTCTCGCGCCGGGCCCTGGTCGAGGCCATGGTCCGGAGCGAGGAGGAATGGCAGGCGGTCGCCTCCTTCTGCGAAGCAGTAATGCTTGCAAAGGAGGAGGCCGACCGCATCAGGCAACGGGCCCTCGCCGCCGTCGCCGGGATTCCGATCCCGATTTCCGGCCACCGTAGACGCGGGCTCGCGGACGGCGAGTCATGGGTAGCTCGCTGTCCGATCGTCTGGTAATGGACCGAGTCCAAGACTTAGACGGCGCACACTGTTCCCGCGCGCCTCAAGGAGTTGTCAGCAGCAGGAGTGGCCCAGCTGGGTCGAAGCCTACTGGGGACAGGGTTGTCCGAAAGGGAGCTCGTGCCCCGGTATGAAGTCTAGAAGGAACGGGGTGGGGTTTTTAGTCAGTAAGAGTCTGACACTATCTCCTGCTCCACCCAAGAGCAAGAGCGGGTTTTGTCATACGATGATTTTCCCCATCGCAAAAAAAAAGCGAAGCAGAGCTTGTGTTATGGGTACTAGAAAACTGATAAACATACTTATATATTTCTAAATACATACATATTATAGATAAATTACGCCCAGACACAGAAAAAAAATCGGCCTCGCCATACAAATTGTCCAATCAAGTTTATAATTTTGAATGGTGAGGCTGATTTTTTTTTCGTTTCCTGAAAAAAATCTTGTGGAAGGTCAGTTTCGTCTACTGAGCAAGACTTTAAAATTTGCGGAGGGCTGTCCCTTACACCTTGTATATATTTAGGTAAAGAAAATGCAAGATTCGGAAAAACTTTGAGACTCGATTCGGAAATTTAACTATTAACATAGGTAAGTTTGGAATTCTCGAAGCGCAAGTCCGACTCGCACTTGACCGGTTCTTTTAATAAATTAATTAGCATCCTGGATAGCTGTGAATTTCCATAACCTTCTGCTCAAATCTCGACTAATTGCGTTGCCATTACCTATTAGGCAAGCTCAGGCACTAGTTTCTTTTAAAAATTTAGTTAAAAACCATTTCCTTTCTTTGTAACATTACTTATCTTGATTCTTAGTAATTTAATTTCTTCCACCAACCCTACTTTACTCTTTTATTCTTCCCTATGTCATTGAAATTGTGTAACATATTATATTATAATACATTATATATACATGTAATGATATGACATTTCATTAATTCAAATTTGCCGCGCTTCGCGCGTTGAAGTTATCAATGGAATTTATGTTCTGTGGAACGGGGTGACGTGTGATTGAATGGCAGATGATGTTTAGATTATTTTGCATATTTTATTGTTAAAAATTCTATTGTAAAGAGATAAATAAAAGGGATATAATTGAGGAGGCGATATTAGTAAACTTTAAATGTCGTTTCTTTGATTTTCAGGTAAGTTATAGGTGTAATGATCATGGTTAAGCGTTGTAATATAGTAAGGACGTATTAAATAAACAAATCTTTGATTTTCAGAGCAATAATTTGTGGTTTATTTGGAAAATCCTCAATAACATATCTTATATATATATATATATTTATAGTTATGTATTGTGTTTTATGTGGAGTTAATTGGTTAGCAGTACACCACTGACCACCCCTTGTATTATTTTAAGTTCTTGTCCATCCTAAGGTTGTCTGGAAGATATCGCTTTCAGCGACAAGACCGTCATTGTACCCGTACATTTAATTTTATGTATAAGCTGTGTTACTTTTTGGTGTACAATAAAGTTTATTCTATTCTATTCTATTCTATTCTGTTATATTCTAATCTCAAGATATTGATGACTACACCTTTCTGTTAGTAATAAGAACGTATTATCAGATTTTTTCCAGATATAGTTGGTTTCGAGGAAAACAATCATTCATTAAAAGTGACTAAAAAGAAAAATATTTTAGGGCTTGTGTCATCGTATCCGGAAAGATTATCAATTACCTAAATTTCAACTTAGTGTCTAACTAGAAATGAATTTGAAAGAAATTATTTGACTGATAAGATACGTTAGCAAGAATGTATCACGAAGAAACAGATTATTTAGATAGTAACCTAATCTGAATGTTGAATGTACGTGTTTGTGTATTTGTTACTCCTTTATTCTCGACGGCTGAACAAATTTGAATGAAACTTTGAACATGTCCTTGAATACACACAGGATACTTTTTTTGTAAAAAAAAACCGCAGCAATCAACACTCAATAAATTGTTATTGAGTGTAGATTACTTCTCTAAAAAATAATTATTTCTAGATATAAACTTAAATTAATTAATACTAACTTAAAAAATTAAAATAAAACCCTAGAGAACTAAAATAAAAAAATAAATAGAAATGGCAATTTAATGTAAGGCGTCGAAAAATTCCTCCGCATCGCTGTCGACTGGTAATGTACCCAAAAGGCTGGCGGCATTGCCACGCTGAATGGCAATGCTTATCCTTTGACCGAAGTAAAAGCCAGCCTTTGGGTCACGCGAAGTGTCCACGAGGCGTTTGGAAAGTTCTTTAAATAATTTGTGAGCACTCGGACCCCACGATCCAAGAGTTTCAACCCCAAACGGCTCGAAAACATAATTACCAACAAGGTTATTATATTTCCGCCGCTTGAGGTTCTCTGCAGCCGCTGCAGCAGCACCAGCACAGCACGACGAGCTAGGAAGATGGGATGGCGCAAGAGTATCGACACAAGTAGCGTCCCACACTAAAGGCCTACCCATCTTCCATGGAAATAGAGACATACCGTCCGGTCTTTTGCCATCGTCGCGTGCCAGGCCATGAGGTTCCAATATGGCCGGAACGCCGACGGTGACAAGAGCGCGACGGATGATGTCGTTGATATTTGCGTGCCGCGCTATGCGTCCTGCACTTCGGCTGCATGACAGACCGTGGTGACCGAGGCTGTTGACAACTTCGCCACAGTGGCAGCGATGAGGAGAACAACAAGGAGCGCCAAGACGTAGGGCAGTAGCGAGGCGGAAGGTAGTATCATCGAGCAAGGTGCCTATGTTCGACGACGGAAGTGCGTGAAGCCAGAGTCCCGATTCCCATTCACCCACAGCTAGCAGGCGCGCACGCTCTGCAGTAGTCACTGATGTTGCCAACAGATTTTCTTGTACTACTTTGCAAAGCGGCTCATCCCACCGTCTTTGGGAAGAAAGGTTGTCGGGCTGTTTAGAATTCGGGCAAGCGAGTCTCCAAGCGTCTATAGCCTCGGTGAAGCACGGCACATCAAAATCAATCAGTGAGGAAGATAGGATATTCCTGATTAATTTTTCAGTGCCGTAAACCGAAGATATAAAAGCTGGTAAACTGATACTGGTAATTTTGCGGACGCCGAGGCCTCCCATACGGATTGGAAGGGTAGCTTGAGCCCAAGCTTGATCGTCCAAAGCCACATTTAAAATTGATGAAAGAGTATTTCGAATAATTTGGTCCATTTTTTCCAGAAGATGGTTGTGTTTCCATAAATGAGAAGCGCGGAGGAAATATGTTAATTTAGGACCGAAACAACAAAAGCGAATTAAAGTGATGGCCGAATGCATATTAATTTCAAGCAATCTTTCCGAAACATCATTAAAGTTTTGAATTTTTTCCTCAACGAAATTGGGAAAGGAATCCTCGAAAATAGGAGACCCAAGGAGACGAAGAGAGTTTTTGTCTATAATTTTGATATCCGGGGCTATTGTGTTAGATTTGGAAAGAGTCTGTTGTCTGTCAGTACTGTCAGATAAGAATAACTCACATTTAGAAAAGTTGAGGTCGAGTCCTATTGAGTGGAGTTGATTTTTTAGGAAATGTAAATCATTAAAAACTATGTCTGCATCGCCTCCTAGGGTTCCGTCGTCGAGATACCAAACGTTTAATTTGGAATTTAACTGCCGAATAATAGGGTGAATGGCTAAACTGAAGATCACTGGCCCGAGGGGATCACCTTGTTGACAGCCAACTGCGGATTCCAAAAGGTTTTCCCGATATAGTAATTTGGAAGGTTGTCTATAACATTGCCAAAGAAAACTAAAAATTTGGGGTACTTCTTTTTTAGATTCTGCCAGCAAGGTGTCCCTATTAACCGAATTGAAGGCATTCTTTATGTCAACTTTCAGGATGACCCCTCCTAAGTTAGAATTTAGGTAGGTCGATAAGGCGTGTACGGCAGCCTCGCAGCCCCCTTTGGAGCCGAAGCCTAGCTGCAGGGGCTGAAATTTTTTCGAAACAGCCTCACCATAAAATTTACAGCAAATCTTGGCTGCCATACGACGGTATGTAGTGCCCACGGCAATGGGTCGGATGCCGCCATCTCTCTTGCGAAGAGCACATAAATTGGCCCCGTAAAGAGTGTCGATGACGGCCTCGTTCACCTTGCCTGAGAGCATTAGGTTAACCAGAGCCGTAAGCTCCTTCAAGAGCAACTCACCAGCTTCCCCGGCGCCTGAACACATGAGGTCCTTCAGGTGTTGAGGACTTAGGCCGTCGAGGCCGCCAGCAGAGCCGCTCCGGAAGGAGTAAACGGCTGAGATTACCTCTCGACCTGTAACGGTGAGGGTGTAAATGTCCGAATCAGGAGGGTCAGGAAAAGAGAGGCCATCCGCTGGGGCAGGGTGTTTACTCTCCAGAGCTACTAGAGTGTCTGGAGAACACGGAGCCATCACATCACTACTGAAAAGAATTCTGGCTGCTCCGCTAATGTCACCTTCCCCTAATTTAGATTCGACCAGATATGGAATACCTCTTGTAGAGGTATAACTTTGTGTCTGTGTCGAAAATTTTGAATCCAAATTATAAGCCGAAATATTACAATTTTCTTTAATTTGTGTGGTTAAGGTCTTTTTGGTTGCCAAATTCTTTTCAACATGCAATATTCTGTAAGGGAAGGTGAGCAGTTGTTCCCAGGCACTTAGCGAGTTCTCCCGGGCAGCAAGACGAATGCATCCTGCTAAGTGTTGCGCTACAACAGGCCTAGCGCCGCGAGGAACTCGCTTTAAAACAGAAACAGAGTTTTTGAATTTTGTGAGAGTTTTCCAAAGCGCGTCAAATGTTGATGTAGTCGGCGTAAGAGGTGTAGAACCAATAACAGGGTCTGAAGTGAGTGCATTTTGAGGTTTGTGTGCCTTCCCAATATGCACCTTCAGACCCCGCTTACCTTTAAAAAACCGTGCCTGGGTGCACAGAGGGCACCTCTCCAGAACATTCAGTGATGTCGAAGGTTGACTTGCACTGACTTCCGCAACATCACTGCTGCCACTTAACTGCATGTATTGTATGTAACTATTTTAGACGTGTATATATATAAATATGTACAAAAGTTCCACTTATATACTAAATAAATAATTTGAAAGAAACAACAACGTAGAAAAAACTGATAAAAACACAAAATGTCATCGGTGACAGATGTCAGCGGGGCCTGGGGCGCCGCGGCACCGACGAAGGCACTTCGGCGGCGGCGCCCTGACTACCGTTGCTCAGCAACAGCGTTCTCGGCGTCACCTCGTTGCAATATATTTATATTGATGAAAACGCACTGCACGCGCCACCAATCTTATTTCGAAATAGGTATTTATATAGATATTTAAAATGATGGAGCTTTACTTTTAAAATCTTTAGTACCTATTTTATTATTCAACGGTTGGGTTTGGCGAAACCTTTGCTGAATACATAAAGAATATATTTTTAGGATTCCGTATCTCAAAAGGAAAAAAACGGAACCCTTATAGGATCACTTTGTTGTCCGTCCGTCCATCCGTCCGTCCGTCTGTCTGTCTGTTAAGACCCTTTATCTCGAGAACACATGTAGGTATCAAGTTGAAATTACATACTCAAGTCTGCGGTCCCTTCAAGCTGTGAAAAAATCAAACTTCTAAGTTAAACGAATACAAAATATAAAAAACGTCGCAGAAAACGTATATTTTGATGCTCTCAAAGATCGAAATTCATAGGGTACTTCCCGTTGACCCAGAATCCTGAAATTTGGCACAAAGCAAGGTCTTATAGTACAGGTATAGGAATAAATCTGAAAACAGTTTGTCTACCTACGTCACAAAAATAATGCATTTCGGAAAAATCTTCGAGACTCCATTCGGAGATTTGTAATTTGCACGGAACCCTCGGTGCGCGAGTCTGACTCGCACTTGCCCAGTTTTTATTGGTATTCCCGGGAGTATCTGTTCTTATCGAGTTCTTAGAATAAAACTTTTTAGGTACCACTACCCTACCCTACTGGCTACTAATAGCTTCTGCTCATTGAAATGAACCACTTTTTTCAAGGAAGACATGTATTCCTATAACAAATTAACAGGCTTTCGTTATAAAATCATCATTAATTTACCAAAATCAGTACTAATGGGATGTCTAATTTTTTTACTGAATTCATATAGAATTCAGACTTTCTCTAAGAAAGTTTATCTACGGGCAAAAGCGGTCTGTAACCGATTTGTGTTACACCGTTTATATTTAATACCTACATAGAACTCCCGTAGAGACCCTAATTCCCCTAGGGTTACGAAGCGGAATTCGGAATGTATTCCCTATTACATGTCAAATGCCCTAATCTGAGGAGTTACGACATTTCAGTGAAGGGCAGCGGACAATCACCTCGACCTATATAATATAGACTCTCATAGATAATAATATTACTGTTGGCTGGGATAGGAGTCCTGACAGTTTTATAGATCATTTCTAGAATTATCTACATTAGACCGACACACACGTGTAACACGCCTGATTTTTACGTAGAACGACGTCGTGTGGCGTGGATCTAGTGTAGCTCTACAAGTCTAGTTTCTATATAAAATGTCTGGAGACCAGCGCTAAGACGTGTGGCACACGTGTGCGCAGTGTTCTACCTTTACTTGTATATTTCCACTCATATGTACAAAGCAGGGGTCATGTGAAGAGGAGGGATGAACCGCATGCTACCAACATGTAGATGGAGGGGAGAGGGAGGCCAAAGAAAAGATGGATGGATCGTGTGAAGAGTTCTTCTTCTTTTCATGTCGATATATACTTAATTTTTTTTTCTGACCAGTATTTTGCAGCCTCTTTATTTGAAGACATGTGACATTCACCAACCCGCACTGGGCCCGCGTGGTAGTTTACGGCCCATTTCCCCTCCTAGAGAGGAGGCTAAGTTCCAACAGGGGGAACATTAAAAAAAGACTGATGATGATTTGGCAACATCTACGACTTTGTTAATGCCCTCGTATGGATCTTGAAAACTGTAGGTGTTAAATATTGATACGAGAGAAATGGGAGGTTTTGATAGCATATCGGGTGACATTATAAAATTCAGCTTCGCCATACAAATTGTCCAATCAAGTTTATCATTTTGTATGGTGAGTCTGTTTTTTTTTCTTTTTTCGTTTCCTGGAAAAAAAATCTTGTGGTTGTTCAGTTTCGTCTACTGAGCAAGCCCTAAAAGTTTGCGGAGGGCAGTCCCTTACGCCTTGTTTACGTGTAGTCGATGACTGACTAAAGGAAAAGGGATTTGGGATATATCGAACTGATCTGCTGTTGAAGCTGGAAGGTATTCACCGGAACTCTGTAATAAATCAATGTGACCTAACTGTAGCTTGGTTTATTGGAATCATGCAATATTTGAAAGATTAAATATTATGTCAGTGTGCGGACCTCACGAGAGCGGCGCTGGGTCGAACATGTTAATAGATTATACCTAATGAGTCCCGACACACTTATGTTCTTATCTCGCTACCTAGCCGGACCAACTCTGCAGTAAGTAAATAATGTGTCGCACAGTCGCACTTATGTTCTCTCGATAGTGTGAAGTGTGTGTCTACGAGACAATGTCACGCTCTTATATAGGCCAGCCTATGAAGAGGTTAGGTTCGGATGCTGCGGTCAAGGACTAGATGAGTCATCTATCATTTATTTCTACTAACATTTAAAAAACCCAGGCAACTGCGAGTCGGACTCGCGCACTGAAGTTCAATTCCCGAATCGAGTCGAAGATTTTTTTAGACGCAAAAATGTCCGCCGGGATCCCGACCCCGAGTGCAAGTCGACGGTTCATAGTGTTCCACGCGCACCGTAAACCGGAGGGGTACTGGAACTAAAGCAAAGAAGGAACAGGTGTGGGTTTTAGCCAGTAAAACACGCTCCGCCTTAGAGCGAGAGAAGGCATTGGATGATTTCACGTCTAAAAAAAAAAATTTTTATTTGTGGCGTAACTTTCAGCTTTATAGTTTTCAGATAGGTTTCCCTATAATTGTGCTATAAGATCTTTCTTTCTTTATGGGACAGAACCCTGACGCAACCGGAGAGTTGAGATGCAGCCCGCAGGACCAATGGCTTTACTTACTTTCCAAGGCCCGGGGGTGTCACCCAACCAACTCTTTAACTTCGAACCGCTACAGAGTAATTCTGGAAAAACACAACATAGAACCCAGGACACCACACTGTCTGTCCCGGCACACGGGCTTTAAAAAAACGCTGCTTCAAACTTGATTTTGAGGCAGCCTTTTTTGTGGCTCGTGTGCGGCGGTGCCGCCTCAAAATAACGCTTGAAGCGGCTTCAAGCTACTCCGAACACGCGCTTCAGCTGTTTTTTGGCGGTAGCTTCTAGCGTTTTTTTGTAGCCGCTTCTGGCGTTTTTTTGTGGCGGTGTTTTTTTGAAGCCTGTGTGCGGGACCACTTAGTAGTCACGCACGCTTGCAACTCCGTGACTAACGAGGCAGTTAACGAGAATATATTTTTTTTACGGTTTATTTCAAGCATTAATCCATTATTAAATTATTACACCATAATAGATTAGATACATTATTGAATAACCAAATTAAAATTGAGAGTATATTCTAACGTCTAGGAAGCAAGTTGGTACACACAGTCACACAGCGAAATACTACAGACACTATCTGATATTACACGCACATAGATAATTGAGTCAAGAAAGATACCTTGAGACTCCTCAAGAGCCCGTAAAAATCATAGTCTGTTCTCAACGAACATGCCAAGTGCACTACACCGCCAGAGGACATCATTATATTGTGCACGAAAAGGTTATGAGCACCCTTCGTGTACACAGGTACCTACCAGCAGCCACCACAGGTAACTCTGGTACAGAATAGAGTTGACTAGTGTAGAACTACTGGCAGTAAAGATAGCTATACACGCTAGGGTATACCTGACAGATTTACCTGTGTGAGTTGAGTTATACAGGTAAACCAGAGCGTGTATGTTGTACTGTGCAGGTTTCCATTCAAACTTACCTGACAGTCATAACTGTGCAGGCAAACCTGTTAGGTATACCCTTGCATGTATGGCTACCTTAAGCCTTGAACAGAGTTATTTCAACTTAGAACCGAGATATTTAAATAAACAGTTTTGCTATGAGCGCGCACTCTTGAAGGATCCTAATTGGGATCCTTGCATTTATGCGTCACGCATCGGATATACGCTGCGCGCTGCTACGAAATTAAATATAAAAAGAAGCCTTCGTGTGTGTTTAGAAAGTGTACCAATTATGATACCAAAGTAAATAAAACACAGGGAATCTCATACCACAAGTGCTGCCGCTGTTGCGTGGAACACATTTTTCGATTGATTTGTGAGTGTATAACATATCTGTTTATTAAAATGTCATTGCTTAAAACAATCAAAAAGCAAAAAATAGTAATTAAAGTAGGTATGTCTTCTCGTGGACATAATTATATCATCTGCTTTACATCAAAACTTCAAACCAGCTAATTTTGAAATAGCCTCAAAGCCTTTTTAGGTAAAACATGGCGTTTCAAGGGCGCCTTCATAAGTAAGGTACTAGTTTGATAATTATCGTCCCACCCACAAATCGTTGACACAACATTGCAAGGTTGGTGGATTGTTCGTAGGAAATCTATGATTAACTTACGAACAAACCTATAGACTAGGTAAGTACCTACTCGTTTCATTGTATGCATATGCGGACGGTGAGCCATGGGTAGCTTGCCGTCCGGCCATCCGGTAACTGTAGATTGTGTTCCACACGCATCTCAAAGAGATGTCAGCTAAGTTATAGGGCCTAGTTAAGCCAAGGGCCAAGTTAAGGGCGACGCGACGTTTGCAGTCAGCAGAGTGCCAGGGCTGCGAATGCTCTCGCAATAAAAGGTAACTGAAAAAACACTGACGCACAGGACCGGTCGTTGTGACGACGCTTGGGGGAGGCCTATGCCCAACAGTGGAAGTCTTTCGGCTGATATGATGATGATGATGAAGGAACACTGGGTCGGTAAAAGTCTGACTCTCCCTCTCACTCCACTCAAAGTGTAAGAAATTATTTGATGGCTAGCTTCTGGCAGCGGCTTCACCCGTTTTAAAGTAGATTTACAAAAAGAAGACTTGTGCTTTTCAGTGTATTTGATTACTGATTATATTATTTTAGTCAGTAATCAATTACGCTAAAACAATTATTAAGCTGTTTTTCGAAAATAAATAATTCACAACAATAGTTTTTTTCTCATCGACTCCTGGTGGGACAGATTTTGAAGCGCTTCAATTTTCTGATTGGTGTTGGTCGGAGGAACAAAATGCGTGCATTCTGGGCAGAACTTGGCCCAAGTCCCATACAAAGATTGGGAATGTCTTTTCACATACCTAGACTAAGTAGTTTCAGCCGGGCATTGGTATATCATTCAGTCAGTTCAGTCATTCAGTCAGTTAGTTTCTCCTTTCTTACATAAATTAGATTGCGTAGGGCGCAAAAAAGGTACACTCCTCGTTGAATTTGGAAACTCTTTTACGGTAAAATGGGATGAATAGAAACTCAGGCGTGAATAGAACCGAAACATTTAACTATATCAATTTATTGATGAATTGATGTTTTAAAATTTCGATGCTTTGTTAGAGGCCGATATTAAGGTATCAAAGCGCGGACTTGCGGACGGCGAGCCATGGGTAGCTCGCTGTCCTACCGAGCACAAGTCGTCGACGGCGCGCACTGTACCCGCGCGCCTCAAGGAGTTGTCAGCAACAGCAGGGGCCCAGCTGGGTCGAAGCCTACTGGAGCCAGGTAACTGAAGAATCACATGTTAGAGCCTAGCTCCTCACGCTCCCCGACCCCGATTTCCAGCTACCGCACCTTAGGCGTGGGCTTACAGACAACGACCAATAGGTTGCCCGAGTTGTTCGCTCCTCAAAAAGCCAGCAAGACCGAAGCCTACTGGGACCATGGATTGACTTCCGATAGGAACCCTGGAACGAAAGGCAAAGAAGGAACATAGGTGTGGTTTTAGTCAGTAAAAGTCTGACACGCCCTCCCGCTTCGCGCTACAGCGGGAGAAGTCATTGGATGATTTCCAAACATAAAAAACAGAAGTGGGATTTAGCCAGTAAAACTTTGACACTCCCTGTCACTTTAACCAGAGCAGGAGAAGTTTTTTCATAATTTCCCGCCCATAAAAAGTTAAGTAACTGGTCGCCTTAGATCCTAAAATAGAAAATTTTGTTAAAGTATACAAAAGGAAAACCTACAAAGGCAGCAAGCGTATTCCTTGAAAACAGTGAAACCGTATCACGTGTTCTATAACCAAATATTGATGTAAATTTCCTAATTCGCTTGCAGACAACGAGCAATTTGTAGCTCGCCGTCTTACCAACCGGTAAGGCGTGTAGTGTTCCACGCGCGCCTCAAAGAGATGTCAGCAAAGTCATAAGAGCCCAGCAAGGCCAATGTTCGCTAGAGGCACGGGGGATTTCTGAAAAGGTTCTACAAAGCAAAGGGTAACTGTAGGTGTGATTTTATTCAGTAAAAGTCGGACACTTCCCCTTCCTCCACTCAGAGCGAGGAAAGTACTTTGTTCATTACCCACCTTTCGATCGTCCGGTAATGGACCGAGTCCAAGACGTCGACGGCGCGCACTGTTCCCGCGCGCCTCAAGGAGTTGTCAGCACCAGGAGGGGCCCAGCTGGGTCGAAGCCTACTGGGGACAGGGTTGTCCGAAAGGGAACTCGTGCCCCGGTATGAAGGCTAGAAGGAACGGCGCGGGGTTTTTAGTCAGTAAGAGTCTGACACTGTCTCCCGCTCCACCCAAGAGCGGGTTTCGTCAAAGATGATTTTCCCCGTCGACAAAAAAAACCCTGAAAAAAGGTAAGCAATTGGTGACCTCAGATCCTATACTAGAAAATGTTGTAAAAGTATTCAAAAGGAAAACTTGTAGGTTTTCCATAAACAAGCGTTTTCCTTAAAAACCGCGGGACCGTATCTACGTTGAACTCTACGTAACGTAACTACAATTCAACGTAGATCTCCCAATATAACGTAACAGCTTAAAAAAGTAACGTGAATCATACCTATATAAATACTCGTTATATATTTGTTTATATACAAAGAAGATCCTATGTAAACTCCGTCTTAATGATCACTTGTACATATAAACGTAAATAACTTACTAAGTACATAATGATATGACAATTTATATGTAGAACGGTTTTTTCAATAATGAGTTTTTGCTAAGCAAACCTCTAAGGTCGGTTAACCTTTCTTTAGTGTGAATACACTTGGAGAAGGCCTCGGTCTAACAATGGTGGATCCACAGTTTATGCGAAAGTGAACTCCGGAACCTTGGAACGAAGGTAAAGAAGGAACAGGAGTGGATTTTTAGTCAGTAAAAGTCTGACACGCCCTCACGCTTTGCCCTAAAGCAGGAACAGTCATTGGATGATTCTCAACCTTAAAAAAAAGTTTACCAAACAAAACACCGGAAATAGACTTATCATCAGAAAAACTACGTCCAATTTCAATATACGTCAATTTTTCATCGATAATTTTGACGTCAAGCTAGTTCAAATTCATTGGTTGATATGTCAATAATACTCTATTACCTATCATCCAATTCAATATCCAATGAGTACGAGTTCAGGATCATATTGTGATGTGAACATTATCTATGTACACAGAGTACATAGACGTACTCAGTTACATTTGACAGCCCGTAGTGGACGCACGCACCCGTATCGCGGCGAAAATACATCGGCATTTTCGTATCGTGATTGTGCTGAAAAACATAAACCAAAGTTTAATTTTGGTGTTTTTTTTTTTTTAAGAATAGTGGCTAAACGAATAGTGTTGTCATTTAACTAATCGATTAGTTTTATAGTGGTTCCATATTCAAAATTTTTGGACGGAAATTCGAAAGGTGAGTTTGTGATTTTTGATTTGTTTGTTTATTTAGTCATATGATAATATGTGTTAATAATTTAGAATTCTGTAATTAAAATTACAATATGGCTGATAGTGTTCACCTGTTTGCGTTTTCTTAATTCATGAATCCCCAAGCGACCACCGGTGGCCGCGCATCTATTGTCTTACTATTGTGTCTCTAATTCGTGGTCTCTAATTGATGGTATCTGAAGGGTTAAAAGTTTGGTAGACTAAAAATGTATAAGATTAGAAATTATCTATTTACACTATCAGGGCTTGGCGCAGACATTTCGAAGTATTTTCTTTAATCGTGGAAAGATTTTTAAAGGCTGGGTTTGTTATCTATTTATCAGGAAATTATTTTTTCTGAATGATTTAAGTCAATGTTATACGATTGAATATTTTTATGTGATTTATACAATTGACCTTTCGAATACCGTAATTAGAAACACATAAGAAAGACAGAGATCGAACGCCGGCGTTCGCTTGGAGTTTAATGAAAAATTAAATATCTAAAGATATTTATTGGCACCAATCAGTAAAGTTCTTTTTAAAATTAATTACTTATAGTAAATGTTAGGTAACATAGATATTCTGACTATTTTTATTTATGTCAAAAACTTAAAAATAAATAAATTAAAAACAGCTTTGCATATCATTTTTATTATCTATAAATTCTTTCTTATTAATTTACTAATTCTGATAAGTATTCTATGATATCTGATTACTATCTTGGTAAGTTATTTTACGCAAATCTCCAAATAACAAAACAATGATAGACTAAAAAAATATTTTTACACCTAGTTACAAAAGCCGTCATTAAAATACGACATTAATTAACATAAGTACTTAATACACAGTATTTTATATTGGTAACGCATCAATCAACCACCAAATACACGAAATGCAGAAGATTCCCTTTTTACCCGACTACAGCAAAGCCAAAGGAGGTTATGATTTTTTTCGATGAGGTTATTGAAAGGAAAATCATCACCTAGATTACTTTGTTTTTTAAACATTGCCTCTACACTAGTAAGTACTCCTGAGGGCGCGTTCACAAACAATAATACACAAGACACCCAAATCCGAAATCTACCTTTCTCCTGTAGGCTATACAAATATTCTGTTCCGTGCGGAAATCGTACCCGCGACATGCAGCGCAGCAGCCAATCAATTAACCACTGCGCCAATCGTGCCGTTATGGCCGTATCAGCAAAATATCTTTTACTTAAAATTAAGTCGGATACACAATAAATTATGCGAACATAAATACAACAAATCCTAGCTTAAATATTTTAAACTAGCATATGTTGCAGGTTGAGATTTAATAGATGTTATTATCCATTTCCATATTGCTATATCAACTGGAAAACCTACTTAGGACCTCTATTTTTCCTCTCCTAATCTCCATAGAAAATTATTTATTTTGCTAAAACATGAATATACTGACATAAATGCAAGATGTTTCATCATATACAACATCGTCATGATCATATAGTTTAGCTTTAATTTAATTAGTTTTTTTTTGTTCTTTTTTAGTCACATAATGGACGAACTCTATGTGTGACACAGTTTTTCATGAAGGTTTATTGATCTTGTCATTTTGGACCACGTCAATTGATTGTAAAATTACGAAACATAAATAAAAAAAAATCGGAAAGAATATCTGAAAATTATGGCGAATAAAAAAAAACATAATTTAAAGTTATATACAGCCTTTTTTTAAGGTTTTTTTAAGGGAAATCATCTAATGACTTTTTCCGTTTTAGGGCGGAGCGGGAGGGTGTGTCAGATTTTTACTGATTAAAATACACCTTTGTTCCTACTTTGCCCTTGCGTTCCAGGACCATGGGATTCCTTATCGGACGTCAACCCATGGCCCCAGTAGGTTTCGGAAAGTTGTTTACAGCCGAGTTTCAAACGATAAACACAATTACAATGAATGACAAATACAATTAACGAATGCCTGATTATTTTACAATATTTTTCGCAGTTATAAACCAAAAAATCTTAATCTATAGGTACCTAATAATATATAAATGCGAAATACCACATACTGATTAATCGAGAAATCTCAGAAACTATAACACATACAATCTACATATTTAAAGTTTGGCAGGTAGGTTTCTACTTTTTCTCTGCATCACCCAAAGGTTGACTGGATACTTTATGCAGAAATGTACTAAGGCGAAATAAATAAATAAATAAGGGGTAAAATGGGGGACCAAAGTTTTTATGGAGAAACCAACTTTTACGCGGGTGAAGCGACTGACAGTAGCTAGTGATTTTATATCTCATCTTTAGAACTATAAAAATGATGCAACATTTTCTCATCTTTGACGATGATTCACTAAAACGCACCTACGTTAACGTGTTCTTACGTTACTGGCCCAAACTCTGCCGAAAGTTCTTTGGACTCATATAACGTGTTCTTACGTGAATGGCCCAAACTCTGCCGAAAGTTCTTTGGACTCATATCTGCTGACTAACTTCCAAAGTAATCATTGAACCAACTGTGTGTCGGCCATTTATTTGGTCTAGCAGATTAAATAGTGGTGTAACTTCTAGATGTAATCTAATCTATTTTTTTCTGTTATCAAGTAAAACCCGCCAATATTTTATGATTACGCTGCTGAAGCAAAAAAAATACTATCATTTTGTTATTACGTTATGTATCTTTCATATTTGCATCGGTATACGTATACCTACAGGATGCTATTCACCACAATTTTTTAATAAGTACAAATACTTATAGGGCTTATTAGAAAAAGGTCTTGTTATTATTTAAGTAGTCTCAATAAATAACATTAATAAACAGCGAAGTTATTAGAGTTTGTTTATATCCCAAAAAGTCAATCAATTTATGGAAATATTGTACAGGCTATTAACTCTTTAACCCTTCAGATACCGTCAATTAGAGACACAATAGTAAGACAATAGATGCGCGGCCACCGGTGGTCGCTTGGGGATTCATGAATTAAATGCTTTAAGTTCCACAGTGCGACATAAGTGTATTAATTACAAGTGATTAGCATTCAATAGGTTAATTATGAATGAAAAACTATTGAAGAACTCTGCGCGTCTACCAATTATTTTTGAGTTTTTGTTTTCTTTTTAGGGTTACGAACCTCAAAAGGAAAGAACGGAACCCTTATAGGGTCACTTTGTTGTCCGTCTGTTTGTCTGTCAAGACCCTTTATCTCAAGAACACGTGGAGGTATCGAGTTGAAATTAAAACCATATAATCCGGTCTGCGGTCCTTTCAAACTGTGAAAGAAAGAAACAAAGGAAGGTCTTATAGCACAGATATAGGAATAAATCTAAAAACAGTAAATTTGTTGTTACAAATGTCACAAAAAAAAATTGCAGTTCGGAAAAATCTTCGAGACTCCATTCGGGGATTGTAGTTTGCACGGAACCCTCGGTGCGCGAGTCATACTCGCATTTGCCCAGTTTTTGACTTTTAAACTTATATTCCGATTTACTAGATGTACCTTGAACAAAAAGTTTGCGAAACACTGCAACAGTTAGTCAACAATGAAATCTCTCTTCTAAAAGAAGTGCTCTATATCTATGTACTATATGTTCAAGCTAAGGGTAGGTACAGGATGTGAAGAACTCCTTAGGTAAGAGTTACTGACATGACCGTGGGTACGTCTCAACTCTTTGTCCCGTCGGGTATAAGTACATAAAGATTAACGACGTTTATTGAGAGTTCCGGCGCTTCAACTGGGCTTATTGGAAGAAAGGTTGAAGTTGTGAGCATTTCTTTGTATGTCATTCTACGTAAGGATTTTTTATTTAATTATTTATAAGCTCACGTTTGGCCACTATCTCGTCGAAAGGTAAGCTTGGTCCCGGTACGAAGGGCAAGAAGGAACAGATGTGGGTTTTTAGTCAGTAAAAGTCTGACACTATCTCCCGCTTCGCACAAGAGCGGGGATGTCATTGAATGATTTTTCAAACGCGAAAAAAAAATCCCACGGAACAGTACAAACAGTTTTACTGTTCCGTGATCTCACCTGATGGTAAGAAAGAAAGATAGATTTTTTTTAGGTGGGAAATCATTCAATGACAATGATGTGGTCGCGAAGAAGCACGCTTGCCTAGAAGTAACCTATTCATACTTGATTTAAAGAATCCTAGGTTGTAGCCATCAGGAAACACAGACTGCAAGGAATTCCACTATATAGCTGTACGCATAGTTGATGTGTTTCCAAATGGCTTTGTACGATACAGACAAAATTTAATTGTACTTACGTGTTTAATCAATTTTGTCTTATTGTTGCGTGGATTTGATTTCTTGACCAGAAGGCGTAGACAAATGACTTTTTAATACACTTACTCAAAAACCCACCCTTACGTTTTGCGGAGCGAGCATCAGCGAGCCCGCGTCACAACTTATCTTATTTACCGTATCAGGTTGGTCACCAAGCAGTACCTATTGAAAAATGTCATTTGATAAACGTGGAAAGCACTCGGCTTCATAACACCCTCGCCTGTCGCTCGGGCCAATTTAGTCTCGGTCGCACATCGTAATGACAAAGTTTCTCCATTTCTTTTTACGCTTCACATAACATAACATTTACCTTTGTAATTACTCTTAAGATTTTATGTAACCATTTTACCAAATTTTACCCTGAATAAATATTATTATTATTTCTATCAAAATGTACTATTATTCTGTTAGTGTTCCCGCCAAAAGATAAGTACAGTGCGTTTCACTTAAGACGTTCCTTTGCCGTAATGTTGGCAATACGGAAAAACAGTGTTGCAATATTTTTAGCAATTAAATTACTTAATATTAGGGAGATTAACTTATATTTCGTTGCTTTTAACAATTGCGTTTTTTTTTTGTTTTTCTTTTTACTATTTTTGAATAAAGTATAGGGCGCTGGGCTCCATTCCGATTGTCTTGCAATTCTTTCAAATACCGAAAACGCCATGCCACAATATCGTATCTTTCTATAACAACGTCCTTTTAGACCTGCTTTTTTTTAAATAAAGTCCCATTCCTCTCATAATTCTCCAAAAAGTGCTGCAACTACCGTTAAAATCGATTTCGTTGTGCATTTCGGGGAACAATTTTGGTAGAATAGGCAACTCTTTCCTTTTTCCCTTCTTTTTTGTGTAGACAGACAGGGGAGCCAACATCACGCCAAAGAAACGTCTTAAGTGAAACGCACTGTGTATTAAGTAAAAAATGTATGACAATGACATTTACTTTGCACGTCATTAGTCACGTGACTTTTCGCAGGTAATGTCATTGCCATTTTTTTTTTGCGGTTGGCGGGAGTGCTAATAAAAGTAATTTATCTAAACCTAGTGGTACGTAAGAATATAATTAGCGGACACACAAGACATTTTTCGTTGTAAGAATTAAAACAGAAAAAACTCTTTCAAAACCTCATTTAATTACAAACTTTTTTCTGGGGATCCCTACCAAAAACAATATACTGGCCATTCTTCATGAAAAAATTTAAAAAGCCCTATATTTTATTACCTTTAAATTTATTTTTTATCATTGGTCAATCGGGCTTCAAAGTTTTTTTGAGTTAAAACAGCCAGTGTTTTCTTTAGATATTTCTTTTTAATTTATCTCTAAAAGGAGTGTATAGTTTTTCGCACATATTACATAGTCTTACGTCCATGTTTTTTAAGTGATAAGTTTTTAACGATATCATTTTATTAGTGACATATTTAATTAGGATTTCACAGCAAGTACCTTTATCGTTTAAGCCTTCTTCAGAAACCGCGCTGAGCTCCATTATTATCATTTGAGTACCTACGGAATACTAAAACGGGTAAAATTTGCATACTTTTTCTCTGGTTTTTTTTCTGAATCTCAAATCCTGAAACATAAAACAATCTAGGTAGAATCAATTAACGAAATAGAGAATTGTACCATAATACACCAATTTCGCTTAATAGATGGTCGTATAACTAGCTCCATAAAATCAGTCTCGTCTACTTGGCATCCATTACATATAAGAAAGTGAATCAATCACGGCACAATTGATTGTTATAGAAATAACGTCGAATGAGACATATCGTCGTGTTGTAGAGTCGGACAAATTGTCGGTCATATGTCAGTCGATGATGTTTGTGGCGATCAATCAAACGTTTATCTGAATATTACATATACAAATACTATGTTGAGAGGAGCAGTAGTGATCCAGTGATATTGGCAACGGTTTACGAGTTTGTGTTATTTATTTCATAATTTCATTACCTCTCAAAATGCTAAAGGAAACCGGCATGTCCTAGTTTACACATATATTGACAATCCAGTTAGCTAGAGCTAATTTCGAGAAAGAGGTCAACTGTAGAATCCGACTCGGCTGGGCGGCGGGAAGGTGCGCTGTATCTTCTCGTCCAATATACCACAGTGTCTCAAGACGAAAGTCTATGACCAGTGCGTGTTACCAGTGATGACATATGGTGCCGAAACGTGTTCGTTCACAATGGGCCTTATTAGAAGGCTTAAAGTCACCCAAAGGGCAATGGAAAAGGCTATGCTCGGAGTTTCCTTGCGTGATCGAATCAGAAATGAAGATATCCGAAGGAGAATCAAGGTTGCCGACATAGCCCGAAGAATCGCCAAACTTAAGTGGCAATGGGCAGGGCACGTTGCTCGCAGAACAGATGGCCGTTGGGGCCGAAAGGTTCTGGAATGGTGACCGCGTACTGGAAGACGCAACACGGAAGGCCTGAACCGATGACCTGGTGAAGGTTACGGGAATCCGATGGATGCGGGACGCACAGGATCGATCATTATTGGCGACACTTGGGGGAGACCTATGTCTAACAGTGGACGTCTGTCGACTGAAATGATGACTGACAAATGCTTACTCTGACTGGAACGCTCCACTTACTACCTTGTTATTATTCGAATAATGCAAAAGAAATCATATGCTTTTCCACTGGCAAACCCGAGTCGACCCTGCGTAGTGTTCCAGGTTTCCTTCAAAGAGATGTCAGCAAAACTGAAGATGCTCTCTGATTGTAGGTTTGACATTGACTTGAAGGTCGTAGAACGCCAACAACTGGCAACGCCAACAACTGTCAGCTGCTGCGCCAGTTGCTGGTGGCAACTGGAGGACGTAGGTGGCTTTTGGTCAGTAAAAATGTAACACGACCATCGTCGACCGCATCGTCGCTTCCTATCAGATGAGATAGCGGTCAAGCGCGAACCTATCAAAAATAAAAAAAGTTCTCTCGTTCCGTCCAACAGCGGGAGAAGTCATTTGATGATTTCCCAAGTCAAAAAAAGGGCACGAATTTCTAGAAATTCTTCATTGATGCTTCGTTATCGTTAGGGATTTATGGGCATATGATATGACATTATGACATAATATTTTATCATACAAAATGGACATAATTCCTGTTGGTCTAGCTAGAGGTTAGTGACCCTGACTGCTAAGCCGAAGGTCGTGGGTTCGATTCCCACCCAGGACAAATGTTTGTGTGATGAGCATAATCATTTGTTCTGTGTCTGGGTGTAATTTATCTATAATATGTATGTATTTAGAAATATTTAAGTATGTTTATCAGTTGTCTAGTACCCATAACACAAGCTCTGCTTAGCTTGGGCGTTGTGTGATAGTTGTGAAATATTATTTATTATTTCCTTTATTCCTCAATTATACATAATTTGATATTTTTAAATATTTCTTAAAACAAATATAAAAAAAAAACATTTAAAAATACAAAAAATAGTGGTCCACCGATGTCGGGAGCAGGGTCCAAGCTACCGGTGGTTAGGGCTCCAGAGACAGGAACCTCCTCACAATGCGTGCCGTATCGAGGAGTACTGCCTTCTGTATCAGGCCCTTGATCCAACCGCGCAACGACAGCTTCGACAGATGGTCGTCGAAGCTTTTGGCTATAAGGCCATTGGCGGTCACGACAATCGGCACAATGATAGCCTAGTCCACATTCCACATGTCGACAACCTCGTGTGCTAAGTCGAGATATTTTATTTGTTTCTCTTTCTCAGCTTTCACGAGATTCTCGTCATGCGGGATGGTGTCATCGACTATCATTGCGCGGCGCGCTAATCGGTCTATTATATTTATTATTATTATAATTACGTTGATAAGCGTTTTGCTCTAGAAGCAACTCTAATACTTGTCATTTGCAAGTGTTGCGGCCGGCACAAAAGTTTAACTAATAGCATTTACTATGGCTACTTATATTACACAGAGCAGTGGTGGCCGAGTGGTAACGGCCCCGACTTACGAGTTGTAGGTCGCGGGTTCAAACCCAGCCAGGCGCATTACTTTGTGTAATTTATTTCATCACCACTGCTCTCAAAACGGAACCAAAAATTCGAAGACATGTGACATTCACCAACCCGCACTGGGCCCGCGTGGTGGATTACGGCCCATTCCCTCTTCTAGAGAGGAGGCCTGAGTCCCAGCAGTGGGAACATTAAAAAGGCTGATGATGATGATGATGGCTACTTAACGTTATGAGATGCAAATAATGATATATTTTTATTTAGCGTGGTCTGTACCCCTAGCCATGTTGCTAATCTGCAATAGTTAACGATAGTAGAAAGCTTCAAATGTACGGGAATGACGCGCTCTCAACGCTCAGTCACGTGGTCAGAACAAAAGAATTGGCGGCAAGGTGAACTCGAAGCGTTGGACGCAAGCGAAACGTTTGTAACTTGGCTAGGGGGGCTGATGTTATATTAACAACAAATAGTATATTGGACGTTACTGGGGGTCTACTCGCTTTCTCCGAAACGAAACTTTCGTAAACGAACGATATAAAATTGCAAATAATCCTCTGTCATAATTACATTATTTTTTTTCGAAACATAACTGCCTAATTAGATTTAGATTTAGAGATTAGAGATTAGGTTTAGAGATTCGGTACGTCAAACAATTTTCGTATGTGCGAAATTTCGGGAACAAAAGGAACCGTGTTAGAAAACACGCGAAATTTCAATCGAAACTTCGTTTTTCGGAGAAAGCGAGTAGACCCCCAGGTCCGAATATTTTTCATGTGAATGACAAACTCAATAAAAAATACTGTCAAGTATCTACTTTTATATTTCAAAGACGTTGTAAAATTGAACGACATGTTGGAACATGTCGTGTGTTCAAGCAATTGCCGCACATTTCTTGATTGGTCAGGCTAAACGGCAGTCTGATCACTCTAGAAGATTGAAATACGGGACCAATATCATATATTACATCATACCTATAACAGATATGTACATATAGGTATATTATTATCTGGATTACTTATCTACACAATCGCTGTATGGCAGACTGTCAAATACAAGATAGATATATCAATATCTATGTCTATTTTGTTTTATTTTTATTCCTGTCTGTTTTTGCTATATGTCAGAAGTTTATGGTTTTCTGAAGGAATGGTCTCGTCATCTATATGAACTGTTTGATTGTTTTTAACAGTTCGCACGTGTTATTGGCAAAATTGTGGTGTCTCTTCCATAAAGGCCATTAATTAAGAGTTGAAGTTAAAGTTGAAGATCTTATTCTTGATCAATCAAAAATAATTTAGACTTTTTGACATTGATTGTCAAGGAGATGCATGGAATTAGTAGGTACTTAATGTTTTCTAACGGGACCTGTTTTTTGTCTGTGTTTGTAGATATATAATTAAGGTCAACTGGTGGAAAATACTTTGTATAGTGTTTACTAGTGCATAAAGTTTTAATAAATAAATAAATATAATCTGTTATATGCCAAACTTTCTGATACAGTTTTTTTTTTATCGTTTCAGTTAATCAACAGTTGTTTTAGTATTATTTTCAATTTATCCAAAACCTGTGCGCCAGGGTTTCAATCTATCACTTTAATTCTCTGTTTACATAGGAATTACACAGATAAGACAAACCTAATTGATCGGATTGTGATGTTTTATGTAAACTTTGATTAGTTCAACACGTTCTTTTCATTTTCTCTACCACAAAAGGATTTACCATGACGTGGTAATAAAGGTTAAGTGTGCAAGCGAGAAAGAGGGATAGAGCTATAATCCCTACACCGCTAAAGATCGTTTTAATCCCGTGGAGGGTCGATCCAGTATATGGAACTCTATCGATTTGTAACGATAAAATTAAAAAATAAAGTACCGACCTGTAGGTAGTTAATACGCAACGCCGACTACTACCTACAGGTCATTGGACTCGCTCAGCTTTTCTTAAAGAAATTAATACGAGTTTTTAAAAAAAGGTACTTGGAAGGAACGACCCTCCACGGGATTAAAACGATCAAAATTTAGCGGTGTATATAGCTCCATCCCTTTAACAGTTTAGTTTAGGTCGTAAAATGGATCGCTTTAAGAGCTCGCACTAGCACTACCGGAAATTCAATGCCGGATTCCGTGTTTCCTGATAGCTACCAGCTAAATGCCTGTACGTTAGGTGTACCAATAAACATAATCAGCTTTATAATGTTTCCACTGCTGGGACTTCAGCGTTCGCACTAGGACAGGGAATGTGCTGTAATCCACCACGCAGGGCCATTGTGGGTTGGTGAATGTCACATGGCTTCGATTTTTTGGCTCTAGGAGAAGCCGGATTTCTTAAGATGTTTTGCTACACCATTTTGAGAGCAGCAACAAACAGCACAGCACAGCATCACTGCTTTCCATCTGGTGGGATCGCAATCAAGCGCTAGTTTATATCATTAAAAAAAGCCTATAGTTAAGCGATCTCTTTACGCTCGGACGCAAAACTCTTTCTCGCGACTAAATAAGTTACTTTCTTCCCTAGGGTAACAATGTACTATTATTTATTTGAAGAATAGTAGATTATGTGATTAGGGAATAAAGCAGTGTCTTAAGTCGTGGGCGGAATGTTGAATTCTGAACGAAATGAAGGTTGCTAAGTTTTAATCCCAAACGCCAGCGAGGGATTTATATAATTAACTTCCGAGCCGAGGAATTCAAGCCCTAAGACAAAGATACTTTTATCGCTTTGTTGAATACTCTACTTTATCCATCTTGTTGTTGATAATTAATAGTAGATTATGCACCGAGGGGCTAAAGTTGTGTCTTATGTCACGGGCGTCATATTGAATCTCGAGCGCAATGAAGGATTCGGGATTTAATTCACGAGCAAAGCGAGGGAGTTAACACAAGAATCCTGAATGCAGCGAGGGATTCAAGCTAGCCCAAGGCAAAGACACCTTTAGCCCAGAGGAGGATACTCTACTTTTTACACCTACTGTGAGAAAATAATAGTCACATTATTGACCAGCGGGTCATAATGAAATCCAGTACAACATTATTGACCGGCTGTGCCCCCAGCCCATAGATATAATATATTTCTATGCCCCGGCCACTAATGACTCACTTTAGGTTAAGGTTGCTTGACATATAATTTGACATTTTCGAGCAGGTGGTGTGAAAAGAGCATTTTCCTAAAACAAATTAAATATTAGAGAAATATAAGTATTATTTACAAGTTAATCTTAACTATGACTTGACATATTTTCAGACTAGCTTTTGCCCGCGGTTTCGCTCGCGTTAGATTCGGGGAAACACGGTTCCCCTGGGAAGTGGGGATTAGAAAGAGACAAAAAGTAGCCTATATCACAACATCTTTTCAACTATCTCCACTTAAAAAGTCACGTCAATTCGACAGTCCGTTTTATAATATTAGTATAGATTTGAAACAAAGGTCACTATTCAAATGTATAGGTAGTGTTAATTTTCAGACTCGTTAGTAATCACATTTTTTGTTAGCATCTAGTTTGAGTTTTTATTAAACTTCTTTGATGCACGCACATTTGATTTTACTTAATGTCTTTATTTTTTCAAAATAAAGGTTTCAAAAACCAAGAACCATTCCAAATTCAAATCTTATTATTCCCTAGGGATCGCCCATACCAAATTATCTCCGTAGGGATAAAATTACTTGCTTTCAGTGACGGTTGTAACTTGTATGACATATAAAAAGGGCACTATGGAGCAGATGGTTTAAAGAAATACAATACTTAATTCATATTCCTTACACGTTTAAACAACAACAACACATCAATAGACCAGAAATCGTTGGCGTTAATCATTTAGGAAGGCTTTGCCCTTCGAGCATTAAGTCATTGGCTTCTCTATGGTGGCTTAGCAGGGTGGACCTTGAAGTTTTAAACACAGAACAGGAATTCCGCATAGAAGGGATAATAGTTATAAAATTTTGGTCTAAAAATAATTAAGGTTTTAAAAAGAAACCTATTTTTGTGGAACTATTCCAGTGATTTACGGAATTACTGACTACAAGATTGTCTATGGGTGCCCGCGTTTCATCTTTTACCAAATTCAGATTGACGATAGACGAGTCGGAAAGGGCCCTTGATGGAAGGGGGGGAGGCAGGGGTGTGACGTCATATGTCCTTATCTAACTTTGATAATTAATTAATTATTTATTAATTTCCTCAAATTAAGATCCTACGAAAGAGTAAAAGAGTTACTCTCTGGAACGCAAAGAGGTAACTGAAGAAACGCAGGTGGGTTTTAGTCAGTGAAAGTCTTACACTCCCTCTTACTGCAACCAGAGCGTCAGAAGTTTTTTTATGGTTACTCCCTTTAAAAAAGGTAGTTGGTAGTAAAAGCTTGTCATCATCTTCCTGCCCTTGTCCCATGTTATTGTGGGTCGGCGAAACACGGTTTTTCTATCCTGTCACCCATCACTAACTTCCTTTTCTTTCATATCACTCTTAACACAATCCATCCATCTTTTCTTTGGCCTCCCTCTCCCTCTCCAACCATCCACATGTCTACTCATGACTCTTTTAGTAAAATGCGTTTTATCCCTCCTATTTACATGACCATACCAAGACAAACGATTCCCCTAGAACTTTTCAGTAAAAGCTAGTATTATGTAAAAATAAACAGTAATTCCACGAAATTACGTAATAATGATTGGAATCCTTGGCAACGTGTTCCACATGTTGATATAGTAAGTGGTGACAGTTTACGATAAGGGTCATTAGGGGTCATTGACTTACAACATTATTACGTTCTGACGGCACGGTTGGTGCAAAGATTGTGCTGTGTGTTGTGGGTTCGATTTCCGTACAGAAGTTTTTCCGGAAAAAATCACTATTCTAAGATGCTATAGAGTTTTAATTTTCTATAACGCTCCCGCTCTTTGATTTCTTTTTTTTAGAGTCTCGTCAGTAGAGTCTGTTTAAAAAGTCAACCGACTTGGGTAATTATTAGGGCAAAATTTATTTATTTATTATATATCTACTAAAAATTTATTACATTTATACATAAAAAAAAAACTTAAATACTAAATAAACTATTTAAACTAAAACCTAACTATGTACATAAATATGATAGAAAAAGACAAAGCACGCTCAGGCGTCAAAGTACTCCTCCACATCGCAAAATGCAAAATAGGGCAAAATGAAATCTGATGTAGTCAACACTGGTTTAATATTCAAGGTTGATTAAGAGATCTTGATCATTGTCTACTAATAGAAGAGCCTTATAAAAAATATCAAATATAAGTATTTTTTAAATGATTAAATAGTTTACAAAATTCCTAAGTCATTTGACTTATTACACAGACTGTCTAAATTTTTTTTTAGTGGCCAGTTTGATTTTGAATAAAGTTCAAACAACTTTTGTGTTGGAAAACCAAAACACGCATTTTTTTACCCCAACAGTGGGATTAGGTCCCACCAATTATGAATGGGTTCAAAACATCACAAAATCTTTTAACACGGTTCAAAGGCCAATGAAACATCGTCTTTATTTATATGTTAATGAGTACGAACGGTGTTAAAGAGGCCCCTTCTGATTGTTATTCATTTATTACAGTTGATTGGTTTATTACAAATCCGAGATACACAATAGATTTAATAGAGTAGTCCACCGGTGTCGGGAACAGGGTCCAAGCTACTGGGCTTCAGAGACAGTAAACTCCTCACAATGCAAGCTGTATCGAGAAGAAGTGCCATAAAATATATATGTACAGTCGTACAGAAGTCAATCTACATACAAAGGGCGCTCTCACAACGCACACATAGATACCGCTCACGTATACGGTATCTCGGAGCGTCTCGGCCCGCTCGTCGAACAGTTCCGGCTTAAACGCTCATTAGTGTGCGTCCACCGAGCGTAGGTATAAAAAGTGAAGTACATACATGAGATTGTCTTCTGTACCTATCTATTTTGTGGTACTGCCTTCTGTATCAGGCCCTTGATCCAACCGCGCAACGACACCTTCGACAGACGACAGATTCAACTATCTGCAGCAAAATGCAGACAGATATGATTATTATTTTACTATACAGCTTTTGCCCACCACTTCGCCCGCGTACATAAAATATAGCCTATTTTACTCAGAAGTAAAGCAGCTTTCTATCAGTGAAAAAAAACTTAGCAATCAGACCAGTACCCTTAGCCAAGTTGCTAATTGAAAGCTTCAAATGTACAGGAATGACGTCATCTCAACGCTCAGTCACGTGGTCAGAACAAAAGAATTGGCGGCATGGTCAACTCGAAGCGTTCGACGCAAGCGAAACGGTTGTAACTTGGCTATGGAGGCAGTGCTTCCAGAGATTACTTCATAAAAAAAAAGCAACAAACTTTACCTCTTTATAATATTAATGTAGAAGAATATAAATAAGAATGTTCTAACAAAAGCTGAATCTTAATACTGTTAATGATGTCATAAATCGTATCTAAACGAGATGATGGGAGACGTATAAAGGTGTGACATTTTGTAACAGCAAGATATACAGGGTTATTTGTATAACACTAACAACCTTGCAGGACTGTATTACTAACACCATAAGCAACCACTTTTGTCCAATGACTTTTTACAAAACATAATTCATTTACTAAAAACAAACCTGTTTTTGGTCAATGAATTAAGTATGTTTTGTTAAAAGGGTCCTTCTCCACTCGCTTATCGTATACATCGAAAATGGTTTTAACAGCTTATTACTTCATTTAATGCAATCCAACGCGATGTTTGACGAAAAGGCAACGCAAAAAAAGAGAAATAACGCCTGGAAAGTCTGTCAGTATTCGGTAATTCCGAGATTTACTCGAAAATTTCACAAAACTTGCTCCAGGAAATAGCTGATTTTTTTAAACCCTTAAAAGTTTTTGGAAAAAGTTGTCGTCATTTAGAATCTTAATAAAATTTGCAAGGTCTCTAGAGGATTACTTTTTATACTTTTTTAATTTTTAGGCATATTATGAAGTGTCAAAGTTCATACAAAATAGGACATTTTCAGAGGTTTTTACTGAATTAGTTTTACACAAATTTAGAAATTGGTTTCTTTTGAAACCTAGATAATATCCTCAAGATACTGTGTTTCCAAAATATCTAATGAAAAATGTGCAATAACGTCATAATCAGTTATGAGCGGTTGTATGAAAAACAGTGAAAATGTGAGTCATGATGCACCACCTTAAGATTTTGTTTATATAGCAAAATACAGAGTTGCTACGCCTACCTACGTATGTATGACGTGACGCAAGCGCATCAAACACCCCCTCCGCTATTATACTATCGCTTGCTTCGCATAGACTTCGTTATATTTAGAACTTTCAGTTTAATTTTTTTTTTTGTATGAAAATCTGATGAACTAAAATATTATCATATTTTGAAAGTCATGGAACAAAAGCTGTTTTTTTATGATGTTAATAACATAGTCCTGAGAGTTTTTACAAATAACCCTGTATAATTTTGCTATTTTTCCCTGACTACGGCAAAGCAAAAGGAGGTCTCGCGGGCGCAGCCCAATACGTTGGTCCGACCAGATCCGCACCGCTCTTGACTCTACGATGTACAATGCCCTTCACACCGCCAGAGACAGAAACACATGGAAGGATATCATAAGGATTAAAGTGATGAAGCATGGAGGTCACGACCCTCAGCATTGAGGAATACGACGCAAGGAGGATTGGTGCAGAACAGAATCCGACATACTATAATATATACTATCATAGTATGACGAAGTCTGCTCAGACGGAGACACATGAATTTACTAGCTTTTGCCCGCAGCTTCGCTCGCATTAAATTCGGGATAACACGGTTCCCCGGGGAAGTGGGGGGTTAGAAAGAGACAAAAAGTAGCCTATGTCACTCTCCATCTTTTCAACTACCTCCATTTAAAAAATCACGTCAATTCGTCATTCCGTTTTGCCATGAAAGACGGACAAACAGACACACACACCCATTTATAATATTAGTATGAATATGGTTAAAAAATATGTTGGTCTGTGTGTGACATTCTAACACCTAAATATATGAACCGATTTTGATCAAGCTTTATTATTAATGGCTTACTGATGTGCTATAATTTAAAACTTGCATCTGTTATTGGCAGTTTTAGTGCACAGGTGTTGCTCTCAAATGCTAATAATGCACGGAGAACTGGTTTTGAAGACTTAAAACCTATATCTTTATTCACGGAAGTGTGCCGTTATTACCCCAGGTGTCGTTAAGTTGTCGCTTGTAAACTAGTTGTGACTGATCGAAGGTTTAATTTCGGTTACGGTAAACAAAAAAACTAGTTTCAGTTGTAAGTTTTCCGAAACCTTGGCTGTACCGAAAATCAACGTTCGTGAATTTTCGCGCATCTTCGGCTGACTTCGGATGCTTCGAGTTAGTAGGTACGTGGCTCGTGTGATTTATGTTATCTTACTTAGTAAATAATAAAAACGAAATATTATTCTTTAATTAAGAGAAAGAAAGAAAATTATTCTGCCTAAATAGACGCACAATTATTTACAAAAAACAGTTTCGCCTAACAGTTGCCATAACTGTTTTGCACCTTATGATCATAGACTACACTGGTTTAGGTTGTCTATTACAACTATGATACCGGCCTCAGCAGAGACAACCACATGGGCAAACATAAGTGACATAAACAAAAATAAAAGAAAAAAATAAAAACATAATTATACCAAAATTAATCTATAAATACAAGTTCGAAGCAAATTCAGCTATCTACGATGCTGATTTTCAGCAACCACCATTAAATGACAATTTGGCGTCCCCTCCGCGGAAACACAGGAATCATACAGTAGTTTTAAGTTAACCCGGAAGTATTTTCCCTTACGACAATTTTCTAATTCCATGCGGGCAAAACCGCTGGAAGCAGTTAGAATAGAAATTAATTTTAGTTATCAAGTCAGTATTGATATTACCTTTAACAAGCTGTTAATGAAAATCATTTTTTCATAGCAAGCTTAGCTCGATATACCTATATGATTAGTACTCGTCAAGACGAATCATACGAGTCCAAACTCGATGGGGTTGTGTCGTTTAACTACGAAGTAACCTTCCGGTTCTATCATCAAATCAGCTCCATGTCATAATAATTTTACATTATCATCTGATTTACACGTGCATGCAAAATTTCAGCTTAATCGGTAACCAGGAAGTGGATCAAATTTAATTTGCAAGATTTGATGACAGACAAACATCGGGTTAGGTGAAACTAAATAAAAGCTTGTAAAAAACAAATAATTGTACGTTTTTGTAATATTAGTTTTTTTTTTTTCGGTGGGAATAACGTCTAATGTCATCCCTCTTTGGCGGAGCGGGAGATAGTGTTAGACTTTCATCGACTAAAAACCCACTCTAGTTCCTTTGTTGCCTTTCATACCGAGGCTGAGCTACCTTTCGGAGCTAACCCTGGAACTTCGAAGAAGGCTTCGGTCTCGGTCCGGACAGTTTCCGGACGGTCGGACAGCGAGGTACCCATTGCTCGCCGTCCGCAAGCCCTTGTAATATAAGACTAGAATTTTAGTCCACATTCCGTGTATTTATTGTCGCAATCTTTGGTTGAGTAAAGAATTCAAAATCTTACGCAAAAGCCGGTTTGCCTAAAAGGTGTAAATTTAATGGGTTTGGTTAAAAACAAACAAACGTTGTTTACACTTAAACCGGTTTGGTAAGTTAGCCATAGGCCTTTATATCGTAAACTATTTGTAATCTCTGAATACAGCTAACTAACCGCACCTCCATGGTGACAAGACAATGATAGCGTCATTGTCTATTTATTTTAATTAAAGAATTCCTGATGAGCCTGTGATTTTTTAAATTCATAATGACTAGCTTTTGACAGCGGTTTTGCCCGCGTCATCATCTTCCTGCTCTTGTCCCGTTTTATTCGGGGTCAGCGCAACACGTTCTTTTCTTCCATCCTATCCTGTCATCCGTCATGCTATCACTAACTTCCTTTAATTTCATATCACTCTTCACACAATCTATCCATCTTTTCTTTGGCCTCTCTCTCCCTCTCCATCCATCCACGTGTATACTCATAACTCTTTTAGTAGCATGCGTTTCATTGGTATGGTTTTGTAAAAAGGAGGGACCTTTTTACAAAACCATACCAAGACAAACGATTCCCCTTCAACTTTTCAGTCACTGGCGCCACTTTCAAACTTCCTCTGATATACTCATTTCCTACTTTATCTTTTCTCGTCACATAAATAGAAAATATAACTATTTTATGTGATAGAAAAATAAATGAATTGGACACTTTCGATATGAGTCGCAAGCACAGAATTATTATTTAATGTTTTATTTTGTGTTAGCTTTGTAATTGCACCTAAACAAACTGAGTTTCAAAACCATTTATTTTTAAAATAAATAACACCAATACATAATGCTATAAAAATAAGTAAAACTATCAAAATTAAAAATAAGTAGTAGCAAGAGTAGGGTTAAGGGGGAGGTGTAGCGGGGGGAGGAGTAGGGTAACAGGGTGTAACGTGTCGTAGACCTCCATTGAAAAGGAAGAATCATCCGACCAGATGGGTGTTATGTCTGGTGTGGGCAACTACCCGATAGTTGGTTTCGGGTTGTTGGTTTTATGTTCTAATGGCGCGGAAAAATCTAATAGGTACCTACCTACTACATCGCAGGATTTAGAATTAGATCGCAGGATTTAGAACTAGAATTCATCTAGTTTCTATGTGGCATTATAGATGGCGCTACACACACATACATAATGGTAAAATGAATATCGCAATACCTAATACCTACATACTTATTTATATTAAAGATAAGTATATAATATCACAGTAATATGCGATTAGGGCGACATGGAAAGATAGTGTTCTTTCGCTTTTTTGAGGACTGCAAGAGATTGGCTCTTTTGCAGTCACTAATGGCAGACGACAGTGGTATCGATAACCACACGGCGGAGGCGTACGCATTGAAGAAGTAGGAATTGAAATTGGTGACGAGACGAGATGATTCGATCTGCAAAGCTCATCAGGAGGTCGGGAGTAGGTGAAGCGTTCCTGGAGGTAGGAGGGCAACTTAGAGGGAATGAAGGATGTTAAAGAGCAGACACAATAACTGGGAGCTCATGCCAAGTTGATTAAGAAGCCACATGGCCGTTGGGGCCCGAAAGGATCTGGAGTGATAACTGCGAACTGGCAGACGTAGCTTTTAAAGGCCTCTTTCAAGGTGGACCGATGACCTGGTAAAGTTTGCAGGAATCCGATGGATGCGAGACGCACTTGAGCGTTAATTATGGCGATACTTGGGGGAGGCCTAAGTCCAACAGCGGACGTCTATTGGCTGAAATGATGAGCGTCTCAAATTGTGGTACATACTTTAGAAAGAACTACAGTAGTGTATTATCACGGCCAGTTCTGCCTGACCACTTAAACTAATCACTTGAATCCTTCGGCGCGGCGCCAAACCCAACAAAATTTTAATTTCGAGCGCAAGCAAAATTGAACTTAGCTGTGGTCAGGCGGAAGTGTTGATGGTACATGCCACGGTGCGGCAGTATTTTAGTTAAAAAATTACTACTGATTGTGCTGTTGACCGAACCAATAATTTATTCATTAATCTTGTTTAACTGGTTTTAAAAAGTCAGTAATGTTATTAATATTACGTTGATTCAGATTGGGGCCATCGAAACTGAGGTACTGTGTTAAGGTCAGGAAAAAGTTTTGTATTGTTTGAACTAAAAATGATTCTACTAAAATCAAAGAATCAGGGTTCTCAGCGTGAAAAACAACAAATACAGAATAAACTATCGGGACAGTATCCCGGACCAGATACGACACCTGTCTGGTCGGAGGATTCTGTCTTTTTAACGGAGTACGGATTTCCGTGTATTGTTTCATCTTGAGAATTAAGAAAACAAGAAAGAAAAATATTTATTTGGCAACAGTCACAATAAAACAAAAATAAATAAAAACAATATCATTGTGTGAATTACATAGTGCCACTATATGAAGATTGCTGATGTTGCATCCGCGCCAATATTCAATAATTTATTTACTCGCTGACAGATGCATCTATGACGTTAACTAATTTCGCAAGCTGTTGTTTGTTCAATAAATTGTAAGAATGATCATTCTACTATCCTACTTCGATTTAGAATCATCATTCATAGGTTTTATTTTGTAATATTAATTCAGTAATTAAATTTATTTAAAATCATTTCGGTTTTTTTTCGATCCTCTGATCGCAGTAAACGTAATTGGCGCAGTCGGTAGGATACTCGCGGGCCGATTCGCAGGACTGGGAATAGGTAGCTAGGCTTCGTTACCAATCGCGTCGCGAGTCACCCGGGCGGCTATCAAGCACCATCATCGAGTATCCAGAATCTACGGACCTGCTGCAGACCAGAAGGAGAATCCAGCCATCGATTCACGGAGAGGAACCAGAAATGAGATATCTGTAAGTACACTTGAATCATTCTCGTGTTGCACCCTTTTAATCTTAAACCTCAAGATTTACCATCCAAGGGCCTCTTGTGCGCGGGAGCCTGAATCACGACAGGCTCGCCAACGTACAGTAGATATAAATAGAGATATAACTTTAGAAGTTTTAGAATTAGATAATATGACTCAACCTCAGAGTAACCCAGATATTATATACAAGGCTCTTCGCCTTGTTCCAGAGTTCGATGGCAACCCTAACATTCTTACCCGTTTCATTAGGATTTGTGATTCGTTAGCTGCACAGTACTTAAGTAATTCACCTGGTAGCGAATTTTCTAACCTTTGCTTACTAAATGGTATACTTAATAAAATAACCGGTACCGCGGCATGTACTATTAACGCCAATGGAATACCGGAGAGCTGGCTAGGCATTCGAACTGCCTTGATTAATAACTTTTCAGATCAACGCGATGAAACCGCGCTGTACAACGACCTCTCTTTAGCTACTCAGGGTAACAAAACGCCACAAGAATTCTATGATCATTGCCAAACGCTATTTAGTACGATCATGACATACGTGACTTTACATGAGACTGTATCGACGACTGTAGAAGCAAAACGCGACTTGTATAAAAAGGTTACCATGCAGGCATATGTCCGAGGGCTAAAAGAACCCTTAGGATCCCGTATACGTTGCATGCGCCCACCTACAATAGAAAAGGCGCTTGAGTTCGTTCAAGAGGAACTCAATGTAATGTACTTGCAACAACGGGAGGCCCCAAAAGCCCAAGTTCTCTCTAAAGTCACTTCTCCCACTGTAGCGTTCGCTCCACGACCCCATAACTTCTCAGCACCAGTGCCTAATTGGCCGTTGCCCATGGGTCAGCGTCCAACGGGACCCGCACCTCAATCTTTTAAATTCCCTGTACCAGGGCAACATCATCATCGTATGCCAACGAACACACAGAGAATGTTTAGTGCGGCACCTCCTAATTACACTCCCCGGAGTAACGTATTTAAGATACCACCTCGACCTAATGGACCCCAAGGCCCTCAGCCAATGAGTGGTGTTCAACGTTTTACTCCCAAACCTCTACCTCCAACAAATAGGCCCGCAGTCCATGATTGGAATAAATTTGGCAATCCACCACCCACGAACTATTTTAAGACCCGAGAAATGAATATGAATCAGTGCATGACCTATGACGACTCATATTACAACTATTACTACGAACCGGAGTACAATTACTATACTGATTATAACGACAGTGACTATGACCCGAGTCTAGCCGCTGACTCGACTTATTATAACGCGTCAACGACCGACCCAGTATTCGATGAATCGCAAGCGGGTGTTACTACTAACTATGCTCAGCAGGATTTTCAGGAGGCTTCGACGTCACAAAAACCAAAATAGAATTAAACCTGCAGACACAGAGGCAACTTCCCTATATACAAATTAGAGACCCACCTTTAAGACTTTTAATAGACACTGGCGCTAACCAATCTTTCATTAGCCCCGAAGCCGTAGAAAGGTATTTCCCCGAATATCCTTTGAATTTCGACCCTTTTGAGATAACCAACATACACGCGACAAGTAGGAACGACTACTCTATAACTTTGCCATGTTTTGCGGAATTCAACGACGCCAATAGCATAAAATTATTCATCTATCGGTTTCACGATTATTTTGATGGCCTCATCGGTTTGGACCTGTTAAATAGTTGGGAAGCTCGCATAGATTTGAAAGAAAATATGTTAGTAACCCGATCCGCGACAAACCCAATTGTAATGTATAACTCATGTAACGTTAACTTATACGAGGAAATTATACCTGCTGGGAGTACTAAAGTTATTCGTATACCTATAGACGTGCCAGAAGGCGACGCTTTCATTCGGGAACAAATTCTCTGCAACTGCATAATCCATGAATGCATTACCACCGTAAGCAATAATCGCGGCTACTTGGAAATCGAAAACCCGACATTAAACGATGTAATATTTTCACTCGATCGCCCAGCCCACGCGGAATTATTTAATATTAAGTGCAGTAGTACTCAACAAACATCGACTCGCGCTCAGGAAGTAGTCTCGCGTTTACGAACTAATCACCTAAACCCGGAGGAAAAAGCCAATCTTATAGCTCTTTGCTCACGTTACTCGGACGTCTTTTATATTGAAGGGGAGGAACTAACCTTTACAAATAAGATAAAGCATCGGATAAGAACTACCGATGAGACTCCAGTGCACGCTAAAACCTACCGGTATCCATTCGTACACCGCCAAGAAGTTAGGGACCAAATAACCAAAATGCTTGACCAAGGTATCATAAGACCATCGGAATCTGCTTGGAGCTCGCCCATTTGGGTAGTGCCAAAAAAGATAGATGCCTCAGGAAAGCAAAAATGGCGTCTAGTAGTTGATTTTCGTAAGTTAAACGAAAAGACACTGGACGATAAGTACCCCATACCTAATATAAATGACGTACTCGACAAGTTAGGCAAGTGCCACTATTTCTCGACCTTAGATTTGGCCAGTGGGTTCTACCAAGTAGAAATGCACCCTGATGACGTAGGAAAGACCGCTTTCAATGTAGAGCACGGTCATTTTGAATTTCTCAGAATGCCGATGGGTTTAAAAAACTCACCGTCCACATTTCAACGTGTGATGGACAATGTCCTGAGAGGTCTCCAGAACGAGATATGCCTTGTATACCTGGATGACATAATCATCTTCAGTACATCACTTCAGGAGCACATAATTAATCTCGAAAAGGTATTTCAGAGACTTCAAGAGTCCAACTTTAAAATCCAGATGGACAAATCGGAGTTCCTTAAACTTGAAACCGCTTACTTAGGTCATATCATCAGTAAAGACGGCATTAAGCCAAATCCCGATAAAATATCGGCAATTCAAAAATATCCCATTCCAAAAACAACGAAGGAAATAAAACAGTTTCTGGGCCTTCTCGGTTATTACCGAAAATTTATTCCTGACTTTGCCCGAACAACAAAACCTCTTACTCAATGTCTAAAAAAAGGTCGAAAGATCACCCTTGACCCTGACTACGTGAACTGTTTCGAAAAATGTAAGACCCTACTGACCAACGACCCCATCTTACAGTACCCAGACTTCAGCAAAGAATTCAACCTGACGACAGACGCTTCGAATGTAGCCATCGGCGCTGTTTTATCCCAAGGACCTATAAATTCAGACAAACCTATCTGTTATGCATCTCGAACTCTGAATGAAAGCGAGATGAACTATAGTACTATAGAAAAAGAGTTACTCGCTATAGTTTGGGCTACGAAATATTTTAGACCCTACCTATTTGGACGTAAATTCAAAATTTTCACTGACCATAAACCATTACAATGGATGATGAACATGAAAGAACCAAATTCCAGACTGACAAGGTGGAGACTTAGACTAAGCGAGTACGACTTTACAGTTATTTATAAAAAAGGAAAATCCAATACGAACGCCGACGCACTTTCTCGTATTGAAATTCACACCAAAGAAGCTATGTCCTTAATAGAGGAAATTGACGAACTCAACTCCCTAATGGGTAACCCATCGGAATCTATCCTTGGCAAACCGGACTCCTCAACCGAGACAGTGCATACAAGCGTAGAAAACCCTATCTTAGAGATTCCCATAACTGATGAGCCATTAAATAAATTTAACAGACAGATATGTTTCACCATTGTAAATGACGTTAAAAAACGACCTGTTATTACTAAGCCATTTGACACCCATACACGCATAAGCATCCAGCTATCCGAATCTAACTTAGAGGAAGAAGTGATCAGTGCCATAAAGGAGTACGTTAACCCCAAGGTTAAGACAGCTATCTTAATTAACCCACCTTTAGCCATGTATTCGATTATACCGATAATACAGGACAAATTCAAAAGTTCATCCTTAAACCTAGTTTTAGCTAAATCCGAGTTAGAAAATGTTAAGGATTATCTCCGACAACAGGAGATAATACGACACTATCACGACGGTAAAACTAACCATCGTGGAATTACTGAGTGTCACTTAGCCTTATCTCGTAAGTACTACTGGCCAAAAATGAAAGACCAGGTAACTAAATTCATAAATGAGTGTACGATTTGCGGTCAGGCCAAGTATGATAGAAACCCAATAAAAACACAATTTAACATTGTACCACCAGCTACTAAACCGTTTGAAATAGTCCACGCGGATCTATTCACTGTACAGGGCGAAAAATACATAACATTCATCGACGTATTTACAAAGTACGGTCAAGCTTATCACCTACGTGACGGGACGGCTATTAGCATATTACAAGCCCTTTTGCAATACTGTACCCACCACGGTGTCCCTATAACTATTATCACCGACAATGGGACTGAGTTTACGAACCAATTGTTCATGGAGTTTACGAGGCTTCACAAAATCAACCACCATAGAATATTAGCTCACTCTCCTAATGACAACGGAAATATCGAACGATTTCACTCAACCCTTCTGGAACATGTTAGACTCCTTAAGTTACAGCATAAAGACGAACCGATAATTAATCTTGTGCCCTATGCGTTAATAGCTTATAATAGCTCTATACACAGTTTTACAAGATGTCGACCCTTTGACTTACTGACTGGTCATTTTGACCCCCGAGACTGTAAAGATATTGACCTTACACAGCATTTATTGCAACAGTATACACAAGTTCATCGAGATAAAATGAAACATGTTTATGACATCATTAACTCGTCATCGCTAGCTCATCGGAGCGCGATAATTGAGAAAAGAAACGAAACCCGCGAACCCGAGATAGAATACGCACCCCAACAGCAAATATTCATAACTAACCCCCTTGCTAGTCGACAGAAAACTGCCCCACGATACACACAGGACACAGTTTTAGCAGACTTGCCAATTCACATTTACACATCTAAAAAACGTGGCCCCATAGCGAAGTCAAGACTTAAGCGTGTACCTAAATCAGCAAAATTGTTACAGGATCCTACTGATAACAATTCTCCCCATGACGCAATGTCAGGAGATAAAACTTGAAAGCCTCGCTGACGGACCAGGACTTCTACCCTTCAAACTCGGACAAATGAAAATTACAACTCATCATCATACTTTCATCCAGTACGTACAACTAAGTAATATCGAAGACAATGTTCGCTCCCTGCAAACCCAACTAACCATTTGTCAAAGCCAAATGACTAACGACACTTACGCGCTATACGAAATTCAACTAGAGTATCTTGCTAGCAAACTTGGCAATGTTCTCAGACAATTAAGATCCTTAGAGCCCAATAGAGCAAAAAGAGGTCTTGTAGACGGTCTAGGTTCAATAATAAAAAGTCTAACCGGGAACCTAGATCACGAGGATGCGCTAAAGTATAATCAAGTAATTCAAATTTTAGAACGTAACCAAAATAAATTAGAAACCGAATTCAATGATCATATTAGTATAAGTAGGGAGTGGATGTCTAAATATAATAATGTAATTACACAGATAGTACAAAACCAGAATAAAATTAATACTACTTTAGAGATTATATTGCAAAGTAATGCACTCAGAGAAAATAGTTTAATAAAATATGCTCATTTTGCCCAATTACTTGAAGTTATAAGTGATAATGTAGAGGATTTAACTCAGGAATTAATAAGGATAGAAAATAGTTTAGCTTTTGTTCGTGCGAGTAGTACACACCACTCTATGATAGATATAGAAATACTAGAGTCAATGATAAGAAAACTTAAGACCATTTACGCTGAAGAGCAAATTTTAGATCTAGAACTTAGAAATTATTATGATATTATAAAACCAGGATCATATTACGTAGATAAGCAGATAGTATTCGTATTTAAATTCCCAATCTTTTCCAAAGATAGGTACGATTTTTATAGACTCTCTGTAGTACCCAATAAACACGCACAAGCCCTTATTCCACCCTTTCCCTTCTTTGCAACTAACGAGATGTTGCATGTGTACATAGAGGCTGAATGCCCGAAGCTGAAAGACTGGTACCTCTGTGAGAAAGATATTACCCACCAGACTCACACCAAAGCTGACTGCATCCAGGAGTTAATAACCAACCAAGTTCTACAGGACTCCTGCAAATTTACCACAGTCACCCTGATGAGAGAAGCTATGGAGAAGCTCGACGACCAACATTTCGTCTTATCCTTCCCTCAAGAAACGAAGGTACAATTAACCTGCAATCAGAAAGACTACACATCGCTTCAGGGTAGTTATCTTGCTACGATTCCTATTGGATGCTATCTGAAATCTGAAGAGTTCACCATCGCAAACGTTAACGACGAAATTAATGGCCAACCCTTGAAGATAATGAAGATACCCTATGACGCTCAGCAACAGGCTACCACAGCTACCCACGTTAACCTGAACTCTATTAATCTTCAAGGACTACACCGCATCCAGGACCAAATTATGATCCAAAATCCAGTTCAACTTGAGAACGTGCACACCAACGCACTTTACCACACTACAATCCCATTCTATGGAGTACTATTGAGTGCAAGCGTACTCGTTATCGTCACAGTAACCTGGCGCTACCTACGCAGACGTGCTAACGCTACAAAAAAGGATCAGCAACCACAGGCCGCAACCTTGGAAAATAATGAAAGTTCTGGCGAACATCCGGCGACATTTTCACTCAACGTGCTAAAATAGTCGCCACTCTAAGGGGGGAGGAATTACATAGTGCCACTATATGAAGATTGCTGATGTTGCATCCGCGCCAATATTCAATAATTTATTTACTCGCTGATGCATCTATGACGTTAACTAATTTCGCAAGCTGTTGTTTGTTCAATAAATTGTAAGAATGATCATTCTACTATCCTACTTCGATTTAGAATCATCATTCATAGGTTTTATTTTGTAATATTAATTCAGTAATTAAATTTATTTAAAATCATTTCGGTTTTTTTTCGATCCTCTGATCGCAGTAAACGTAATTTGTGTGTCTCACGACCGCGCTAAAAAGGTTCATTTCAGCAAAGTTGCCAGACTGAAAAATACCGTCTGACGCTGGTCTTCCAATGAACCTTTAGTGATAAGTTCAATAAATAATTAAAAAAAAAACTAATTTGTATAAAATAGTTCAGTCATTTTTGAGTTTTCCCTTAGTAACATTCAGCCATAAATTTTTATTTTTATAAATAGTTCATAAAATACAAATATATTCAGTAAAAAACAATAGCATCTAAAGGTCGCATTCTAATGTGACGTTTATACATTTTGATTCTATATACTATCAATAGCTTTTATTTGGATCAGTAGTTTTTGAGTTTATTCCTTTCTAAATTTGTGTATATATATACTAATCCAGTAAATACCTCTGAAAATCTGCTATTTTGTATGAACTTTGACACTTCATAATTTGCCTATCAATCTATCTATCTATACCCTATTCACGTTAAGATTAGACATTTAAAGAAACCTTTTGACTGTCTGTTCAACCAATTTTATTCTCTATTTCGTAGGCATAAGGATGGCATTAGAAGCAAAAAAGTGGTTACAATACCAACTATTTACTGCAAACGCCATTTGTCATACCACCAACGTAATAAAAGTCAAAATCGATTGAACGGACAGTAATAAAAAGTTTAAACATTTATAAATGTTTAAAGTTTTTTTGAATAGAGTATAGCTAGCCTGTTGTGTTAATTCTCATCTCATTTGTAACTAGTTTTTGTAACCTAGTTCTAATTATTAGACGAATGGCTATGTGTGTATGTAACGGTATCTACTGTTAGTCGTGATGAAGGCTGGTTTTATTTTAATTGTGTTATCCCCAGCGAATAATATCGTAATTGACTATTGCGATAGAAGTGCTTTTATGAGGAATTATTGTTGTAGAGGTGTGATTACACCCTGTGAATTTTTTTCACATGATTCGTGCTATTACTTTTCGAGCTAGACATTTTGTAATGAATTTACCTGTACTATCCGCCTCTAAATAAAAACTTTTTTGTATGACGAATATCACAATAGATTAATACTGACTCTTCATAAATTTCCCATTCCCAGCAAACTGTAATTACAAATTTATTCAACGATCTCTCTATGTAAACCTGTTAAAAAGTTATAATCAAAAAACGGTTTTTTATTTTTCCTGTAAAATTTGGTGTTTTTAGTTACGATATTATTCGCTGGGGACGGCGATATAATTTAGCAATTTTTGTGATATTAATGTAATTTTTCCACTGTTATTATTGTCTTTATCATACTTATCGAAATCAGGTGATAGAATTAATCTTAAGCGTCTATAAAACACGTGCAAATGTGCAGTGTAATGTTTTCAAACAGTACATGCCTGTTTCATTATCATCATTTTAGCCGAAAGACTTCGGCTGTTGGACATAGACCTTCTTCAAGCGTAGCCACAACGACCGGTCCTATGCGTCTCGTATCCATCGGATTCCCGTGACCCTCACTAGGTCATCCGTCCACCTTATAGCTTTCCAAAACGGCGTCTTCGGGTACGCGGTTTGCACTCCAGAACTTTTCGGCCCCATCGACCGAACGAATACTTCCAGTCCACTGCCTCTCAAGTTTGGCAATTCTTCTGGTCGAATCACATAAGGAAACTAAAAGCATAGCTCATTGCCCTTTGGGTCACTTTAAACCTTCTAATGAGGCCCATTGTGAGCGATCACGTTTCAGAGCCATATGTCATCACTGGTAAATCGAACTAGTCATGAAAAAACACCTATCTATATCTTCTTCTTTTCTTGTCGATGTTCTTAAACTATATTTTTCTGACCAATATTTGGCAACCTGTACAGCTCTATTGTTGGCCACGTATAGATCCAGAAAACTGCAGATCATGGATGGGCAGCATAGCAGGTAGCGCATGTCCTGTGGAGAGGCTCCGCACTGGCTGCTAAAGATGGGTCGAGGAAGCCTCATTTGACCAGATGGTTTTTACAGCGACCAACCTGGGTCTGACCTGGGGGTATCTCTAAACCGACCTATCTACAAGGTGTAAGAGAGTGTAAGGGACAGCCCTCCGCAAATTCTAAGGGCTTGCTCAGTAGACGAAATTGAACAACCTTCAACAAGTTTTTTTTCAGGAAACGAAATAAAAAATACAGCCTCACCATACAAAATGATAAACTTGATCGGTCAATTTGTATGGCGAATCCGATTTTTTTCCCTTAAAGTTTGCGGAGGGCTATCTCTTACACCTTGTATATAAGAAAATATTATTCTAAACTAGCTTCCCGCCCGCGGCTTCACCCGCGTGGACTGCAGTTTATATCGCGCGGGCAGAGACCCGTGCTCAGCAGTGGAATTATAGGTGGCCTATGTGTTATTCCAGTGTCTCTTCTACCTACCTACCAAATTTGATCTAAATCCGTTCAGTAGTTTTTGCGTGAAAGCGTAACAGACAGACAGACAGAATTACTTTCGCATTTATAATATTATTAGGGATATTAGGGATGATGAAAATACTTTGCTTTTTTCAAGTGTCCTCGATAGTTATGGGGAACCATAACTTTCAATAGCAGGAAAATACGGCAACAGTAAGGCTTCGTTGGTTTCACTTTCAAATCGTCACCCTAACTTACTCTGTTACCAAGGTCGGTGTGCTTTGTTTCGCTCCGTTTTTCATTATAACTTCTTCCAGTGGCTTCGCTCTCCTAAAAGTAGAAAGTTATCCCAAGAGAAAATGGCCAGGAATTAAAAATAAATTACATCCTGTAAACTATTTCTGGACCTGTACATATGTGCCTAGTTTCGACTTTCGTAACTAGGCACACACAGACACATATTATTATGTTACCGGTAAATTGCAGACTATGTATGATCGTAAACAAATCTTTATTAGATTATAATTTCTAGATTATGAGGAGTTATCCACCCAGAGTTTAAAAAAATAATTGATACTTTACCAAGTAAAAAAAGCATAACACTGTCACTAAACATTTCCGTGTAGGGAGGATTAGGCTGACTTCTTTATCTAAACGTACTTTACATAACCTAAGACAAGATAATCTATGACATGATAGGAGAGATTCTTATCTATAAGTAAGAAAAGGTACTCTTATCAGTGGAGAGATCTTCTGTAAAGCCTTAAAAATATGGCGCAACTTTTGGGATAATTTTGCAATGTTTTTTTTTAAGTTTAGTTTTTGTTTATAAATTCGTTCTTTCATTTTAGGCCTATGTATAATAACAAATTCTGAAGTAATATAATAAATCCAGTAAATGTTCTTATTTTTCACATATTTATAAAATGCACTCAATTTATGCGTTCGAAAAATCTCCGCATCACTGTCGACTGATAATATGCTCAAAAGACTGGTGGCATTGCCATTTTGTATTGGCAATCGGTAATTCCGGCTTCTTCTTCTTCTTCCTGCCCTTATCCCATATTACTTGGGGTCGGCGCAACACGTTTTTTTTTCTATTCTCTCCTCTCACCCGTCGTTAACTCTAATATTTCACGAAACTTGTTCCACGAAATATGTACGTGTTTTCTTAAAACTTAATAAGTATTGGGATAAAAATTTACATTCAAAATGCGAAAGGTTTTTTTCAATATTTATGTTTTTAAATTTATGAATACATTATAAAGGGCCATTGAAGTTCACGCCAAATAGCAGAGTTTTAGAGGTCTTTACTGGATTAGTTTCACCTTATGATTTCATTTCAATAAAAACCTAGATAATATTTATTCTGGTTGACTGGTAGACAGTGGTAGAGTATGCCTAAGGCATTAAGTCCGTCTTTGTACTTTGTTTTGCATGAAGATTAACCTTTCAATCGTGTCAATTAGAGACACAATAGAAAGACAATGGCAGCGCGAACGCCGGTTTTTACTTGGGGTTTAATTAATAAAATCTATAATGGATATCTGTGCTTCCAAAATAACGTCATAATTACGTAAGTGCAGTTGTAGCTGTGCAAAATAACGAAAATGTATCTCGTATTAGACACACTTAAAGCACAAAATAGATAGGTACAGGTAGAAGAGGTAGTAGGTATATAGATAGGTAGTAGGTATAGGTAGAAGACAATCTCGAAAGGGAGCTCGTGCCCCGATATGAAGGCTAGAAGAAACGGGATGGGGTTTTTAGTCAGTAAGAGTCTGACACTATCTCCAGCTCCACCCAAGAGCGAGTTTTGTCATACGATGATTTTCCCTATCGGAAAAGAAAATGTAAGTACTTCACTTTTTACCGACTTCCCAAAAAGGAGGAGGTACTACGTTCGGCTGTTTGTATGTTTTTTTTTTTTTTTTTTGTATGTTTGTTCGTCGAATACTCCCCCAAATGTGGACGGATTTTCAAAATTCTTTTTTTGTTCGAAAGTAGATAGTTCCGAGGTGGTCCCATTATCACCAAATTAGGATCTGATGATGGGATCTTGGAGAAATCGAGGGCAACCTTCAAATTTTATAGGCTCACTTATTGATTTTCGCATATTTTATGAAGTATCTTGTGTATTTGCGTATGGTCGTCACCATCTCAGGTAGCTGGGCTGATGATGGAAGGTACAACTCCTTAACAGTAAGAAGTTACTCGAACAGGCAAGGACTGTTTTAGTAAATTGTTTTGATGTTTGATAGGGCATTTGCCACATTTGGTCTCATGATCATCAAGTTATGACCTGATGCTGCAGTCAGGATAGTCTGCAGAGTACCTAAGTCCTCGACAACAAACAGCAGATATATCGAGTTTAGGCTCATTGAAAACGGCTCGATGTGTGGATAAACGTACTGCTAATAAAGAACACCGAAGTACATAGAGACCTGATGCTGAAGCCAGGAGCATCAGGAAAAGTACAAACCTTGAAATTACAGCACCGTAGTCGTGTTTGGGCTCATTTTAAACAGGACTAAATTTTAAGTTCATTGCAATGTTGACATAAATCTGGCCTGATGCTACAGCCGGGATTATCAGCATCTAGTCTAATGACTGATTGAAAGATTTATCTTTCGGCTTCATCATCAGATCAGTTCGATATATCCTTTCCCTCTCCACCATCTAGTCTAATGACTGTTTGAAAGAAGAGGGGGAGAGGATATATCGAACTGATCTGATGATGAAGCCGAAAGGTAAATTAATGTAATCTAACCGTGTTTGGGATTATTAGACTATAAGGTATTTAAGTTTGACTGAGGGGTACTTTTTAGTGGTGGTACCATAACTAAAAAGTGTAAAATAAAAAAAAAACTTTTTACAAAAAAAATATAACCGACTTCAATGATAAAAACACTGAAAAGTATCAAATAACTTTAATTTTGGAAGTCGGTGTTAAATAACGAAGAGACTAAACTATTAAAGAAACACCGACTTCCAAAATTAAAGTTATTTGATACTTTTCAGTGTTTTTATCATTGAAGTCGGTTATATTTTTTTTGTAAAAAGTTTTTTTTTATACCTACGCTCGGTGGACGTACACTAATATACTATCGTGTCCGTGAGCGGTGTCTATGTGTGCGTTGTGAGAGCGCGCTTTATATGTAGATTGACTTCTGTATATATATCCTATATATTTTGTGCTTACAGCCTATCCAGGTCCCTTTTAAACGGAAAGTTTTTTTTATGGTCTACACGTGAGACACTAACTTATGTTCATGATACTAAACATGTTTTGTTATTAACAAGTATTTACATATATAATGGATTACAATAATACCAAAGGTTGCAACCGCGCATCCATTATACTCGCCACCATTATCGTAAACATGTCCATTTTAATCTTATGTAACTGTCTTATTGTTTAAAAAACCGGTCAAGTGCGAGTCGGACTCGTGCACGAAGAGCTACATACCCTCCCTCTATATATTTTTTTAATTTTTTATTCTGCTTTTAGTATTTGTTGTTATGGCGGCAACAGAAATACATTAGCTGTGAAAATTTCAACTGTTTAGCTGTCGCGGTTCATGAGATAGGCATGGTGACAGACAGACAGACAAGTGAAATATGGTCTCGTTTTTACTCTTCTTTGTGTATGAAAGTCTAAAAATAGACTATAACTAGAATCGCGATAGAATAGAATGGAATAGAATAGAATAGAATAGAATAGAATAGAATAGAATAGAATAGAATAGAATAGAATAGAATAGAATAGAATAGAATAGAATAGAATAGAATAGAATAGAATAGAATAGAATAGAATAGAATAGAATAGAATAGAATAGAATAGAATAGAATAGAATAGAATAGAATAGAATAGAATAGAATAGAATAGAATAGAATAGAATAGAATAGAATAGAATAGAATAGAATAGAATAGAATAGAATAGAATAGAATAGAATAGAATAGAATAGAATAGAATAGAATAGAATAGAATAGAATAGAATAGAATAGAATAGAATAGAATAGAATAGAATAGAATAGAATAGAATAGAATAGAATAGAATAGAATAGAATAGAATAGAATAGAATAGAATAGAATAGAATAGAATAGAATAGAATAGAATAGAATAGAATAGAATAGAATAGAATAGAATAGAATAGAATAGAATAGAATAGAATAGAATAGAATAGAATAGAATAGAATAGAATAGAATAGAATAGAATAGAATAGAATAGAATAGAATAGAATAGAATAGAATAGAATAGAATAGAATAGAATAGAATAGAATAGAATAGAATAGAATAGAATAGAATAGAATAGAATAGAATAGAATAGAATAGAATAGAATAGAATAGAATAGAATAGAATAGAATAGAATAGAATAGAATAGAATAGAATAGAATTTTATTTTGCGATAAGCTGGTAATAGACTAATTAACCCATAAATAGCTTTTACTCGCGCGTCTGTGCTAATAATTAATTTCATGCGTTTCTAATTTGATAATCAAATCAGGTAATTGATTGACATAGGAAACATTGACGTTAATACAATTAACTTATGTATTTATTCAGGTCTTTGGTTAATTCCATTAGAGTGTAAATAGTTACAAAAGAAAAGAGAAACAAACGAGACCATGTAATTTGGTTGTCTTCAAGGCTTGAGTGAATAGGCTCTTATAAAGAAGTGCGCCTCACCATCAGATATCATTGCTTACCTACCATTAGGCGGGGTTGCGACCCCATGTCGCCTTCTTCTGCGAAGCAGTAATGCTAGCAAAGGTGGAAGTTGACCGACCGCCGCCGCCGGGATTCCGATCCCGATTTCCGGCCACACGCGGGCTCACGGACGGCGAGCCATAGGTAGCTCGCTGTCCGATCGTCCAGTAACTATCCGGACCGAGCCCAAGACGTCGACGGCGCGCAATGTTCCTGCGCGCCTCAAGAAGTTGCCAGGAACAGGAGGAGCACAACCGGGTCGAAGCCTACTGGAGCTAGGGTTATCTGAAAAGAAGCTCGAGCCCCGGTATGAAGAGGCTAGAAGGAACGGGGTGGGTTTTTTGTCAGTAAGAGTCTGACACTATCTCCCGCTCCACCCAAGAGCAGGGGTTGTTATAAGATGATTTTTGCCCACGGAAAAAAAATGTAATTTGGGTATCTTCAAGGCTACAGTGAATAGGCTCTTAATAAAGAAGTGCGTCTCACCATCAGCGATTGCATCATTGCTTACCTACCATTAGATGGGGTCGCGACCCCACCTAATAGTAAGCCCCTACAGTAGCACCTAGTACTTTTATTAGTTGTTGACTGCGATCAAAAAAGTATGTACATAAGTACAGAAATACAATAAATCGTAGAATTTAATAAACGAGTATATGCCACTTATTAGCTAGCAGAGTCCATTATGTCACCAATAAAAAAAATCAAGCATCAAAAGTAAAAAAATAAAATATGTGGCTTGGTTCAAACCCACGCAGGTGTTTTATTTTAATATGAGGATGATGTAAAAAAAATGTCCTGGAACCGTAAATTATACATACAAAAACCGACTTCAAAAAGTACAAAATAACTTTAATTTCGAAAGTCGGTGTTTCTATAATAGATACCTAATCTTGTCTCTTCGTTATTTAACACCGACTTCTGAAATTAAAGTTATTTTGTACTTTTTGAAGTCGGTTAAATTTTTTTTGTAAAAAGTTTTTTATTTTTCACTTTTTAGTTATGGTAGCGCCACTAAAAAGTACCTACCCTTCAGCTAAACATAAATTATTATTATACTGGAGAAAACTGTTGAGCAAACAACTAAAAAGAGAGATGAAAATAACGAGACTGAAACGTACAAAGATAGCAAGACTGAATTGAATGCAAACCAAGAATTAAAACAGCCACAATCTTTAAAAAAAATAAGTTTGCAGTTTGTGAATCAATTCTTGTTACATGAAGGCAAAATTGTAAACTCGAACCTTATAAATTTGCCACTAAAAAAGAAGACGAAAAAGAAAGCGGTGGCATCAAACGTCCGTTTCCTACATGAAGTGTCTAAGACTGACAATGAAAATTTACCATTTTTGGCTGTATGTAAAACTGATTTACCAAAAAGTCTGCAAACGTCGAAATCACCTGATGAAAGTGGTAGTCTTATAAAGTTTGCAAAAAAGGCCCATGTAAACTTTTTACCTACGAGTAATGTATTATTTGAGGCGGGATCATCTAATATGGCTGTATATAAAGAAGATTTAACAAAGAGTCTTCAGATGACGAAAACAGTGGATTTTGGTAGTGGAGGTTTCTCAAAGTCAGTAATAACATCTCAAGTTTTGAAAACAATACCAATTCCGCGAAATCACGACAATGTACAATTCAATAAGAAAAAAAATGAAATATACAAAACGATGAAGCCTTCACAGTATTCTAGTTCAACTACAAGTGTTTCTGACAGCATTGAAATGGAAAATGACATAGGAAACGCTCCACTTTGGTGTTTTGAACACGCAAGACCACAAAGTGCAAATAATTATAACAGTATCCCAGATGACTTTGACGACAAGATGTCTTACGATATTACGAAATGGAACAACATAGACTTATATGATTCTAAAATACAAAACCAATACGAACCTGATTTCTCCCAAGATCAAAGTAAGGTCTCGACACAAGGCGAATGCCCGAAGTTCGACACATACAACATATCAAGACCAGCTTCACTTCTCCCTGTTAGTGATCCCAGCCAACTTGTCGAAAATTCGAATTCACAGGTGTCACGTCCGTCAATGTTCGAACACTCAATGATCAAAATTACTAACGAGAATGATGCTGTGCTGTCAGATAAAATACCAAGTCCATCAGACAATGAAAGTGAACAAACATCTTACGATTATTCTGTGAATGATAAAGTTTTGGTGCGTTATTATGCCAGGAATAAGACATGGAAGTACTATATAGGAGTAGTTACGGCTGTTAATGCAGACCAAACTTATGACGTCTCCTTTTATGTTATGACACGTAATAATGGCGAGATAAAATTTAAAAAGCCTAAAAAAATTGACAGAGATACAGTCCCAGAAACATTGATGGTAAAGATAATTGAAATTGATAGAGTATCAGATAAACTAGAAGAGTATATATTACATGACTCAGCAGACGCAATTTATTTCTGATTGGATTGCCTTTAATTTGGAAGTTTACTTGTTTTTTTTTTGTGTTTATTTTGCTAGTTTTTTTAAAACATTTCCGTCCATCCATCTCTTCTTTGGTCTCCCTCTTCATCTCCATCCATCCACACGTATACTCCACTCATAACTCTTTTAGTAACATGCGTTTCGTCCCTCCTCTTTACATGGCCGTACCAAGACAAAGGATTCCCTTTCAACTTTTAAGTCACTTGCGCCACTTTCAAACTTTCTTTAATATTTTTATTTCTCACTTTATCTATTCTCGTCACGCCACACATCCATCTCAATATTGTCATTTCAGCTACATGCAATCTTTTGTCATTCGGCTTTTTCATAGCCCAACATTTATTAAGGGGCCAAATTTGCAGGCAGCTCAAAATAAAATCATTTCCTTTTATACAAACAGTCAATACTTCATCATCTTCCTGCCCTTATCCCATTTTATTTGGGGTCGGCGCAACACGTTTTTTTCTTCCATTCTGTCCTGTCGCTCGTCACACTATCACTAACTCCCTTTTCATTCATATCATTTCTCACACAATCCATCCATCTTTTCTTTGGCCTCCCTCTCCCTCTCCATCCATACTTATAGACAGTCAATACTTACTCAACAGAAACAGTTAATACTTACTTAACGGAAATGTGTTACACCTGATTTTTTTTGGCGAGTTTCAAAGTTGGCTCATTAGTAAAAGTTGTTCTTGCCTATCTAGAACTAATTCAAAATCATTCCTTAAAGAACTCGGAATCCTTTTTATTTTTTTAACTCGTGGTATATGATAGGTAGGTACGTAATTCTTGTTAAGTTTTATTGTATTTTTATAAATGTCATTATTAAAAGTACATCGCTTAAATATCGTATTTTATTACTCCTGTAACACTGCATGTCCTATTTTTTTTATCTTGTATTTATTTAGGTTATATATTTAACCATTATGAAACCACCTTTACCCAAAATATGTGTTACTTTTGTGTTACTTTTGTGTAACGGTAACACAAAATCTGTTGTGTTACTTTTGTGATATAATTGACAATTTTGGCGGCCTTACCCATAAATGTTTAAAGTTTTTTTGAATAGAGTATAGCTAGCCTGTTGTGTTAATTCTCATCTCATTTGTAACTAGTTTTTGTAACCTAGTTCTAATTATTAGACGAATGGCTATGTGTGTATGTAACGGTATCTACTGTTAGTCGTGATGAAGGCTGGTTTTATTTTAATTGTGTTATCCCCAGCGAATAATATCGTAATTGACTATTGCGATAGAAGTGCTTTTATGAGGAATTATTGTTGTAGAGGTGTGATTACACCCTGTGAATTTTTTTCACATGATTCGTGCTATTACTTTTCGAGCTAGACATTTTGTAATGAATTTACCTGTACTATCCGCCTCTAAATAAAAACTTTTTTGTATGACGAATATCACAATAGATTAATACTGACTCTTCATAAATTTCCCATTCCCAGCAAACTGTAATTACAAATTTATTCAACGATCTCTCTATGTAAACCTGTTAAAAAGTTATAATCAAAAAACGGTTTTTTATTTTTCCTGTAAAATTTGGTGTTTTTAGTTACGATATTATTCGCTGGGGACGGCGATATAATTTAGCAATTTTTGTGATATTAATGTAATTTTTCCACTGTTATTATTGTCTTTATCATACTTATCGAAATCAGGTGATAGAATTAATCTTAAGCGTCTATAAAACACGTGCAAATGTGCAGTGTAATGTTTTCAAACAGTACATGCCTGTTTCATTATCATCATTTTAGCCGAAAGACTTCGGCTGTTGGACATAGACCTTCTTCAAGCGTAGCCACAACGACCGGTCCTATGCGTCTCGTATCCATCGGATTCCCGTGACCCTCACTAGGTCATCCGTCCACCTTATAGCTTTCCAAAACGGCGTCTTCGGGTACGCGGTTTGCACTCCAGAACTTTTCGGCCCCATCGACCGAACGAATACTTCCAGTCCACTGCCTCTCAAGTTTGGCAATTCTTCTGGTCGAATCACATAAGGAAACTAAAAGCATAGCTCATTGCCCTTTGGGTCACTTTAAACCTTCTAATGAGGCCCATTGTGAGCGATCACGTTTCAGAGCCATATGTCATCACTGGTAAATCGAACTAGTCATGAAAAAACACCTATCTATATCTTCTTCTTTTCTTGTCGATGTTCTTAAACTATATTTTTCTGACCAATATTTGGCAACCTGTACAGCTCTATTGTTGGCCACGTATAGATCCAGAAAACTGCAGATCATGGATGGGCAGCATAGCAGGTAGCGCATGTCCTGTGGAGAGGCTCCGCACTGGCTGCTAAAGATGGGTCGAGGAAGCCTCATTTGACCAGATGGTTTTTACAGCGACCAACCTGGGTCTGACCTGGGGGTATCTCTAAACCGACCTATCTACAAGGTGTAAGAGAGTGTAAGGGACAGCCCTCCGCAAATTCTAAGGGCTTGCTCAGTAGACGAAATTGAACAACCTTCAACAAGTTTTTTTTCAGGAAACGAAATAAAAAATACAGCCTCACCATACAAAATGATAAACTTGATCGGTCAATTTGTATGGCGAATCCGATTTTTTTCCCTTAAAGTTTGCGGAGGGCTATCTCTTACACCTTGTATATAAGAAAATATTATTCTAAACTAGCTTCCCGCCCGCGGCTTCACCCGCGTGGACTGCAGTTTATATCGCGCGGGCAGAGACCCGTGCTCAGCAGTGGAATTATAGGTGGCCTATGTGTTATTCCAGTGTCTCTTCTACCTACCTACCAAATTTGATCTAAATCCGTTCAGTAGTTTTTGCGTGAAAGCGTAACAGACAGACAGACAGAATTACTTTCGCATTTATAATATTATTAGGGATATTAGGGATGATGAAAATACTTTGCTTTTTTCAAGTGTCCTCGATAGTTATGGGGAACCATAACTTTCAATAGCAGGAAAATACGGCAACAGTAAGGCTTCGTTGGTTTCACTTTCAAATCGTCACCCTAACTTACTCTGTTACCAAGGTCGGTGTGCTTTGTTTCGCTCCGTTTTTCATTATAACTTCTTCCAGTGGCTTCGCTCTCCTAAAAGTAGAAAGTTATCCCAAGAGAAAATGGCCAGGAATTAAAAATAAATTACATCCTGTAAACTATTTCTGGACCTGTACATATGTGCCTAGTTTCGACTTTCGTAACTAGGCACACACAGACACATATTATTATGTTACCGGTAAATTGCAGACTATGTATGATCGTAAACAAATCTTTATTAGATTATAATTTCTAGATTATGAGGAGTTATCCACCCAGAGTTTAAAAAAATAATTGATACTTTACCAAGTAAAAAAAGCATAACACTGTCACTAAACATTTCCGTGTAGGGAGGATTAGGCTGACTTCTTTATCTAAACGTACTTTACATAACCTAAGACAAGATAATCTATGACATGATAGGAGAGATTCTTATCTATAAGTAAGAAAAGGTACTCTTATCAGTGGAGAGATCTTCTGTAAAGCCTTAAAAATATGGCGCAACTTTTGGGATAATTTTGCAATGTTTTTTTTTAAGTTTAGTTTTTGTTTATAAATTCGTTCTTTCATTTTAGGCCTATGTATAATAACAAATTCTGAAGTAATATAATAAATCCAGTAAATGTTCTTATTTTTCACATATTTATAAAATGCACTCAATTTATGCGTTCGAAAAATCTCCGCATCACTGTCGACTGATAATATGCTCAAAAGACTGGTGGCATTGCCATTTTGTATTGGCAATCGGTAATTCCGGCTTCTTCTTCTTCTTCCTGCCCTTATCCCATATTACTTGGGGTCGGCGCAACACGTTTTTTTTTCTATTCTCTCCTCTCACCCGTCGTTAACTCTAATATTTCACGAAACTTGTTCCACGAAATATGTACGTGTTTTCTTAAAACTTAATAAGTATTGGGATAAAAATTTACATTCAAAATGCGAAAGGTTTTTTTCAATATTTATGTTTTTAAATTTATGAATACATTATAAAGGGCCATTGAAGTTCACGCCAAATAGCAGAGTTTTAGAGGTCTTTACTGGATTAGTTTCACCTTATGATTTCATTTCAATAAAAACCTAGATAATATTTATTCTGGTTGACTGGTAGACAGTGGTAGAGTATGCCTAAGGCATTAAGTCCGTCTTTGTACTTTGTTTTGCATGAAGATTAACCTTTCAATCGTGTCAATTAGAGACACAATAGAAAGACAATGGCAGCGCGAACGCCGGTTTTTACTTGGGGTTTAATTAATAAAATCTATAATGGATATCTGTGCTTCCAAAATAACGTCATAATTACGTAAGTGCAGTTGTAGCTGTGCAAAATAACGAAAATGTATCTCGTATTAGACACACTTAAAGCACAAAATAGATAGGTACAGGTAGAAGAGGTAGTAGGTATATAGATAGGTAGTAGGTATAGGTAGAAGACAATCTCGAAAGGGAGCTCGTGCCCCGATATGAAGGCTAGAAGAAACGGGATGGGGTTTTTAGTCAGTAAGAGTCTGACACTATCTCCAGCTCCACCCAAGAGCGAGTTTTGTCATACGATGATTTTCCCTATCGGAAAAGAAAATGTAAGTACTTCACTTTTTACCGACTTCCCAAAAAGGAGGAGGTACTACGTTCGGCTGTTTGTATGTTTTTTTTTTTTTTTTTTTGTATGTTTGTTCGTCGAATACTCCCCCAAATGTGGACGGATTTTCAAAATTCTTTTTTTGTTCGAAAGTAGATAGTTCCGAGGTGGTCCCATTATCACCAAATTAGGATCTGATGATGGGATCTTGGAGAAATCGAGGGCAACCTTCAAATTTTATAGGCTCACTTATTGATTTTCGCATATTTTATGAAGTATCTTGTGTATTTGCGTATGGTCGTCACCATCTCAGGTAGCTGGGCTGATGATGGAAGGTACAACTCCTTAACAGTAAGAAGTTACTCGAACAGGCAAGGACTGTTTTAGTAAATTGTTTTGATGTTTGATAGGGCATTTGCCACATTTGGTCTCATGATCATCAAGTTATGACCTGATGCTGCAGTCAGGATAGTCTGCAGAGTACCTAAGTCCTCGACAACAAACAGCAGATATATCGAGTTTAGGCTCATTGAAAACGGCTCGATGTGTGGATAAACGTACTGCTAATAAAGAACACCGAAGTACATAGAGACCTGATGCTGAAGCCAGGAGCATCAGGAAAAGTACAAACCTTGAAATTACAGCACCGTAGTCGTGTTTGGGCTCATTTTAAACAGGACTAAATTTTAAGTTCATTGCAATGTTGACATAAATCTGGCCTGATGCTACAGCCGGGATTATCAGCATCTAGTCTAATGACTGATTGAAAGATTTATCTTTCGGCTTCATCATCAGATCAGTTCGATATATCCTTTCCCTCTCCACCATCTAGTCTAATGACTGTTTGAAAGAAGAGGGGGAGAGGATATATCGAACTGATCTGATGATGAAGCCGAAAGGTAAATTAATGTAATCTAACCGTGTTTGGGATTATTAGACTATAAGGTATTTAAGTTTGACTGAGGGGTACTTTTTAGTGGTGGTACCATAACTAAAAAGTGTAAAATAAAAAAAAAACTTTTTACAAAAAAAATATAACCGACTTCAATGATAAAAACACTGAAAAGTATCAAATAACTTTAATTTTGGAAGTCGGTGTTAAATAACGAAGAGACTAAACTATTAAAGAAACACCGACTTCCAAAATTAAAGTTATTTGATACTTTTCAGTGTTTTTATCATTGAAGTCGGTTATATTTTTTTTGTAAAAAGTTTTTTTTTATACCTACGCTCGGTGGACGTACACTAATATACTATCGTGTCCGTGAGCGGTGTCTATGTGTGCGTTGTGAGAGCGCGCTTTATATGTAGATTGACTTCTGTATATATATCCTATATATTTTGTGCTTACAGCCTATCCAGGTCCCTTTTAAACGGAAAGTTTTTTTTATGGTCTACACGTGAGACACTAACTTATGTTCATGATACTAAACATGTTTTGTTATTAACAAGTATTTACATATATAATGGATTACAATAATACCAAAGGTTGCAACCGCGCATCCATTATACTCGCCACCATTATCGTAAACATGTCCATTTTAATCTTATGTAACTGTCTTATTGTTTAAAAAACCGGTCAAGTGCGAGTCGGACTCGTGCACGAAGAGCTACATACCCTCCCTCTATATATTTTTTTAATTTTTTATTCTGCTTTTAGTATTTGTTGTTATGGCGGCAACAGAAATACATTAGCTGTGAAAATTTCAACTGTTTAGCTGTCGCGGTTCATGAGATAGGCATGGTGACAGACAGACAGACAAGTGAAATATGGTCTCGTTTTTACTCTTCTTTGTGTATGAAAGTCTAAAAATAGACTATAACTAGAATCGCGATAGAATAGAATGGAATAGAATAGAATAGAATAGAATAGAATAGAATAGAATAGAATAGAATAGAATAGAATAGAATAGAATAGAATAGAATAGAATAGAATAGAATAGAATAGAATAGAATAGAATAGAATAGAATAGAATAGAATAGAATAGAATAGAATAGAATAGAATAGAATAGAATAGAATAGAATAGAATAGAATAGAATAGAATAGAATAGAATAGAATAGAATAGAATAGAATAGAATAGAATAGAATAGAATAGAATAGAATAGAATAGAATAGAATAGAATAGAATAGAATAGAATAGAATAGAATAGAATAGAATAGAATAGAATAGAATAGAATAGAATAGAATAGAATAGAATAGAATAGAATAGAATAGAATAGAATAGAATAGAATAGAATAGAATAGAATAGAATAGAATAGAATAGAATAGAATAGAATAGAATAGAATAGAATAGAATAGAATAGAATTTTATTTTGCGATAAGCTGGTAATAGACTAATTAACCCATAAATAGCTTTTACTCGCGCGTCTGTGCTAATAATTAATTTCATGCGTTTCTAATTTGATAATCAAATCAGGTAATTGATTGACATAGGAAACATTGACGTTAATACAATTAACTTATGTATTTATTCAGGTCTTTGGTTAATTCCATTAGAGTGTAAATAGTTACAAAAGAAAAGAGAAACAAACGAGACCATGTAATTTGGTTGTCTTCAAGGCTTGAGTGAATAGGCTCTTATAAAGAAGTGCGCCTCACCATCAGATATCATTGCTTACCTACCATTAGGCGGGGTTGCGACCCCATGTCGCCTTCTTCTGCGAAGCAGTAATGCTAGCAAAGGTGGAAGTTGACCGACCGCCGCCGCCGGGATTCCGATCCCGATTTCCGGCCACACGCGGGCTCACGGACGGCGAGCCATAGGTAGCTCGCTGTCCGATCGTCCAGTAACTATCCGGACCGAGCCCAAGACGTCGACGGCGCGCAATGTTCCTGCGCGCCTCAAGAAGTTGCCAGGAACAGGAGGAGCACAACCGGGTCGAAGCCTACTGGAGCTAGGGTTATCTGAAAAGAAGCTCGAGCCCCGGTATGAAGAGGCTAGAAGGAACGGGGTGGGTTTTTTGTCAGTAAGAGTCTGACACTATCTCCCGCTCCACCCAAGAGCAGGGGTTGTTATAAGATGATTTTTGCCCACGGAAAAAAAATGTAATTTGGGTATCTTCAAGGCTACAGTGAATAGGCTCTTAATAAAGAAGTGCGTCTCACCATCAGCGATTGCATCATTGCTTACCTACCATTAGATGGGGTCGCGACCCCACCTAATAGTAAGCCCCTACAGTAGCACCTAGTACTTTTATTAGTTGTTGACTGCGATCAAAAAAGTATGTACATAAGTACAGAAATACAATAAATCGTAGAATTTAATAAACGAGTATATGCCACTTATTAGCTAGCAGAGTCCATTATGTCACCAATAAAAAAAATCAAGCATCAAAAGTAAAAAAATAAAATATGTGGCTTGGTTCAAACCCACGCAGGTGTTTTATTTTAATATGAGGATGATGTAAAAAAAATGTCCTGGAACCGTAAATTATACATACAAAAACCGACTTCAAAAAGTACAAAATAACTTTAATTTCGAAAGTCGGTGTTTCTATAATAGATACCTAATCTTGTCTCTTCGTTATTTAACACCGACTTCTGAAATTAAAGTTATTTTGTACTTTTTGAAGTCGGTTAAATTTTTTTTGTAAAAAGTTTTTTATTTTTCACTTTTTAGTTATGGTAGCGCCACTAAAAAGTACCTACCCTTCAGCTAAACATAAATTACCTTATAGCCAGAGTGCATCTCATAACGATTCTTATAATCCCAAATACGGTTATATTACATTATTTTACCCCCTCCCCCTTACCCCTCCCCCTTTCCTTTCAGTCAGTCAACGACTACACGTATAAACAAAGCAATTTTACTTGTTACGACAATTCTGCTATGATTCTATGAGGAGTTCTGTTCCATATCTTCGAAGTTCATGATCAGATCATAACAATATTTCTATGGGACCAATTTGGAAGCATAACCTTTCAAAAAAAAAAAAAATTTTCAAAATCGGTCCGCAATTGTCCGAAATATCGGTGAACATAAATACATTCAGCCGAACATAGAACCTCCTCCTTTTCCTAGAAGCTCCCCTTCCAAAACTGGTGTGGAATGCAACATGTGTCGACACCCTTACGCCATCCCATCTTCGCAGTACGGGACTGTGGTGGTGCGGCTACTGCAGGTGCAGAAAACCTCAAACGGAGTAAATATAACAACCTCATCGGAAGTTATATTATGTTTGAGCCGTTTGGGGTTGAAGCACTAGAGCCATGGAGTCCGAGCGCTCATCGAGTTGTTCGAGATATCAGCAAACAGTTGGTCGACTCTTCGCGTGACCAGAGGGCTGAGCTTTTCTTCGGTCAACGAATCAGCATTGCTATCCAGCGTGGCAATGCTGCCAACGTTTGCCAACGGCACATTCCCATTGACATCGATGTGGACGAATTTTTTGACGCCCTATAAGTTTCTTTTGTTTTTTACCGTTTGTACATATTATTACTTTAAGTTTGTATACATACCTATTAGTTTATAATATTTAGAAATTAAGATGTATTATATATGTATGTAAATAAAAAACTTCCTAAAAAAAATCTATATTGATCTAGTGTTCACTCAACACAAGATCATAAATTAAAACCATAAAAATTTTGGCTATTAATAATATTGGATAAATCGTATAGATAAGGCGATTTGTATTTAAAAAACATTGGCATTATATTACTTATCTAATTAATTATTTTTTTCTTGCAGCAGGTCATTGAACTGTTGCTACGTGATTAGTGATAGATAGAGTGCAAGTTATAATATTTTTTTTTTAAATATCCTTAAGATTATTTCCCACAGATTTTTTTTTTTAAAAACTTTGTTTAGAAAGTTTTATTTATTATATTCAAGTAATTTTATTATGTAACGTCATTTGATACTCGTGGCCAATTTCAATAGCAGTTTCTTGGTAACAAAACGGCTTCTCTTTCTACTGGGGCGTGTATTTCACTTTGGCTGCAATGATGGCGAAGTTCAAACATACAAAAGATTTACAATAAATCCCGTAAAAAGTTTATTTGTGGTTTGCATTTATGTTACTGTTAAGATATGTCATATTAAAACTAGTAAGTGGCCAGTAATCAATCAATCAAAAACATTTATTTCAATTTTTCAATTGGAAGCAATGTCGCTCAGTCAAAAATGTGAAGCTAAATTGCACGTTCCAAAGCGTACTTAGATCTCTATGGAAAGAACGTGCAAGAAACTCCATGGACACTCTTAAATCATGTTATGAGTTACAAAAATCTTGGTCACTTTTTGTGGCTTCTGTTATGTGAGGACACTGTAAATAAATAATGAAAAAAATGTAATTAAAGAATAGAAAGTGAAATAGACAGCCTTATCAGTAGCTTATATCAGCCTTAATATAGTATGGAAAATCCTAGAAAATCACACTATTCGTCAGTCTAAAAATATAGATCATCATCATCCGCCTTTTTAATGTTCCCACTGCTAGGACTCAGGCCTCCTCTCTAGGAGAGGGTATGGGCCGTAATCCACCACGCGGGCCCAGTGCGGGTTGGTGAATGATGTCACATGTCTTCGAATTATAGGTTTTAGGACATGCCGGTTTCCTCATGACGCCTTCACAATTTTTAGAGCAGTGGTGATGTCATAAATTACACAAAGTAATGCGCCTAGCTGGGTTTGAACCCGCAATCTATAACTCGTAAGTTGGGGTTGTTACCACTCGGCTACTACTGCTCGTTAATATAATTGTGGCAAATCCTAGAATATCAAACTATTCTGTCTGATTCTGTCAGTCAAAAACTAAAGATAACTATTGCGACGAATTTGCTCTATTTGATATGCATGACTTACACATATATATCACTTTTATCTAATCGCACCTATAAACATTTGGCATTTTGAGAATTCATAGAACATGTAATATACATATCTGATACTGTGTCTCTGTTCTGTATATCAGAATTTAATCAGTAGGTAATAAATAGAACATGGTACGTCTTTGTTACTTGTCGTAAAGATAGGCGAGCTCTCGCGCCGCTCTGGTACAGGCCATGGCATGGAGAGACGAGAAATGGCAAGCGGTCGCCTCTTTCTGCGAAGCAGTAATGCTAGCAAACGAGGCGACCGCACGCGTGATAGAACGGACTTACTCAAACTTTAGCAAGTCAAAAAAAAAACCACATAGCTACAACTTGGGGGTTTTTAAGTCAAGAGTGAATAGGTTACTTCTAGGCAAGCGTGCTCCATCGTCGACCACATCATCGCTTACCATCAGGTGAGATGGTGGTCAAACGCGAAAATATCAATAATAAAAAAAACATACGTTACTGCTGCTTCCTGTTATTGACTGTTATCAATATTATGACTGATAGTGACTGTCCATCTATCTGATTACTGATAAGGATTTGGAACACTATCACCAACTGTTCATAAATCAAAATAGATATGTGTTGAAAGTTGATTATCCTAGACAATAGATATTCTAGGTACATAATATATATATTCGATCATGTCATATTTATAATATTACTAGCTGCTCCCAGCGGCTTAGCAGAACATTTTCCCAATGGAAAAGACTTCATTTTCCCAATGGAAAAGACTTCCGAGATAAAAAATACCCTATGTCCTGTTCCAGGACATGGTCTATCCGTGTACCAAGTTTCATCAAAATTGGTTTTGCCATTTAGGCGTGAAGACGTAACAAACAAACAAACAAACTCACTTTCGCTTTTATAATATTAGTAAGGATGCCAGAATCACTGGGCGGAACTGTACCTCCTTTTTGTGTGGTACTTCTCGTGAAATATTAAAAAGAAAGTAATATAATCCAGAGCTCGACTGCTATCCCATCTGATGTAAGCAGTGGTGCAATCATTCACGGTGATTTTTACTAAATTTTTAATTCTCAGATTTCTGTATTAGAACCTGCTTATCGTCAACATTAGAATAAAAATCCATACTCAGCCCCCCTAGCCAAGTTACAACCGTTTCGCCAATACACGCTACAATAGTCGCTATAAGTAAGACTTATAGCATAGCATAGTCGGCCTTATAATGTTGTTGGCCTTTCTTTTTTAGGTGTGAAAATCATCTAATGACATCCCCCGCTCTTGGACGAAGCGGGAGATAGAGTCAGACTTTTACTGATTAAAAACACACTCCTGTTTTTCTTTGCCATTGCCAGGGCCCCGCGGAGTTTTCCTTCACCGTTTTGAGAGCAGTGGTGATGAAATAAATGACACAAAGTAATGCTGGGTTTGAACCCGAGGCCTTTAACTCGTAAGTCGGGTCGTTACCACTCGGCCACCACTGCTCTCTAAGGCTAAGTCAGACTTGTCTAATTAATATTTATAATTTTTAATATTGGTTCGGAGTCTAGCGGACAGGATTGATTGTTAAGCACAAACATGTGAATTCCATCGTGAGGCCCTTTGTCGATGAGACAATATCAATATAAAACTGGCTAAACGAGATAATTTTTTTCCGTATTTCTACCGGTTGCATTTTGGGGAGTGTCCGTCGGAATTTCATAACTTAGTTCCGCCTAGCCTGTTCCATCCTCGGACTACCAGATGTACGGCGATGCGCCAGCGGTACATGGTGGACATCCCGTCCACACGCACAAAACGGTTTTGGGAACACATTCATTGTGTGTAGGTACAGCTAAGAAGTGGGATTCCTTGCTGGAGTCTGTGTTTCCTGAGAGCTACAACCTGGGAATCTTTAAGTCGAGAGTGAATAGGTTTTTTTCTAGAGAAGCGCGCTCCATTGTCGACTGCATCGTCGCTTTCCGGTGAGATAGCGGTTAAGCGCAAACCTATCAACAATAAAAAAAGTAGGGTTCATGAAAACCTCTGCAATGTAGGTATAGAGATAAAAAAAAAAAAACAAAAAATCTCTCTTTGCCGTACTTACCGTCAGCATCAGAGACCAAATTGCTAAAATTCTAAGAATTCATTTAAAGTCTCGTTTGTGCACTCATTTAAGAATTCAGATAGAATCCTAGCGTGTCAGTGTTCAGTAAAAAGTGACACAATAATTGGCGCTATTAATTAAATTGTTGGTCTACTGCTCATAGACTAAGACACAAAATAGATAGATACAGATGACCATCTCATGTATGTACTTCACTTTTTATACCTACGCTCGGTGGACGCACACTAATGAGCGTTTGAGCCGGAACTATTCGACGAGTGGGCCGAGACGGTACCGAGATATCGTGTCCGTGAGCGGTGTCTATGTGTGCGTTGCTCGAGCGCGCTTAGCATGTAGATTGACTTCTGTACCTATATATTTTGGGACTAAGTCTAGTGTGAGTGAACCACTCTTATGTAATGCGTGATAAAGAGGCAATGCGAAAAAAGATAGATAAATTATTTTTTTATATTCAAAATTATGTAAATAACACCATTACAGCTATTAACTCTAATGTGGTGCTATTACCAGCTATAAATATGTATAATGTATACAAAGAAATAACAAATATACATACATAAGCTATTAAATAAAAAAAACAACATAGACATCTATATATATAAAAATGTCACCCGTTTTCCGTTGTCACGACTTAGCATGAAAACGGCTTGACCGTTTTGGCTGTTTTTTTTTTATTATTATTTTTATTGTGAGGAGAAGGTTCTTATGGAAAAAAAATAAAACTAGGGTAGTGTAGGGTAGGGTAGAGTAGGGTAGAGTAGGGTAGGGTAGGGTAGAGTTGGGTATAGTAGGGTAGAGTAGGGTAGAGTAGAGTAGAGTAGAGTAGAGTAGAGCAGAGTAGAGTAGAGTAGAGTAGGGTAGAGTAGGGTAGAGTAGGGTAGAGTAGCGTAGAGTAGGGTATGGTAGAGTAGAGTAGGGTAGAGTAGGGTAGAGTAGGGTAGAGTAGGGTAGAGTAGGGTAGAGTAGGGTAGAGTAGGGTAGAGTAGGGTAGAGTAGGGTAGATTAGGGTAGAGTAGGGTAGAGTAGAGTAGAGTAGGGTAGAGTAGGGTAGAGTAGGGTAGAGTAGGGTAGAGTAGAGTTAGGTATAGTAGGGTGGAGTAGGGAAGAGCGGGAGCGAAGCCGCGCGGTCAAAAGCTAGTACATTATAATATTAATTAACCTGTACCTATATTTTCAATGCACTTTAGTACTGCTTCAGTTTTCCTCGGCAGGCTGTCTAATTTATTTCTAAAGTTTACAAATATATATCTACAGGGTTATTTGTAAAACACTAGCAACCTCTAAGGTCTGTGTTAAGAACAATGTAAGCAACAACTTTTGTTTTATGACTTTTAAAAATTTGACATATTTTAGTTCATCTTTTCATACAAAAATAAAAATATTTAAATTGAACATAGCTAGTGTTTTACAAATAACCCTGTATACAGGTTTATACCCAATGTGATATTTTAGTTTCTTTATTATATAGAAAGAAAGAAAAGAAAAGAAAGAAAAAGAGTTTATTTGCGTATATAAAAACCGAATATGCTACATGTTTGACATGGCGCATGTCGGTTTTTATCAATTAAATACCAATTGAAATAGTGCCATCGTATACAACCACTGTATAAAACCATTCTACGTTTTGATTCAACGTGACGTAGTTATAAACAGGCTAAACTAGATAGATTGCATTATGCATTTAATTGGACAGCTTTTCTCATTGTGATCCTAATAAAAAGAAACTACCTCTTAATTTATAGCCCAATAAGAAATAAGAAACAGGAACTCTTCAGTTTTTTTTTTTCTAAAAAGCGAGCGTTCTCTGATCATTATACTAAGAGACTATATTATACCGAACTCAAGGGACCGTTTTAGGAACGTTATAGATTAGTATGCCATTAATGATTACCTACCTTCAGCCAGCGGCTTCGTTTACGTAAATTTAAAAATATATCTCATGGGAATATTCTCCCGGGATTGAAAGTATCCTATATTCTATTCCAGGATGTGGTCTACCCATGTGTTATATTTCATCCTAATCCACTTTTCCGTTTGACCGTGAAAAAGTAACAAACATGCAAATACGTATTTGTATTTACGCACTCGCTAACTTTCGCATAATATTACTGTGGTATTTCGCCATTTAAAAAAAAATACAAAAAAGGGGGCTAGTGATAGTAAAATTCCTAGACTAGAGATTTACACAATAAACAAAACCTCCGAAACGGCGTATTTGGTAGGTCTCAGAAATCTGAGAATAGGTTGTAAGGTATTTTTCACTGTCCTACCCCCACTCCCCATTGTTTTTCTTTGATATTTTGTATTGCAGAAAAACATATGACGACTCAGCTAGTAATATGTATAGTCTGACTAAAAAGTCGAACGACTTGGGAATTTTGTATAATATTTAATCATTTAAAAAATACTTATATTCGATACTTTTTATAAGGTTCTTCTATTAGTAAACAATGACCTCTTAATCAACCTTGATTATTGAATCAGTGTCGACAACATCAAATTTCTTTTTCCCTTAATAATTACCCAAGTCGTTTTACTTCTTAGACAGCCTCTACTGTATGTGATGTGTATGTAACATACAGCTGGATATATACTAAAACCGAAAACAATATACATATTCATTAACCCAATTAATAGTTTCTTACTCCCAAAGTTAACTCCTACCAACAAGAAATTAATTCTTCAAAATATTTGTTTAAATTGAACTCAAGTTCATCATCCGTCGCGCTCTTGTCACCGTCGGCGTTCCGGCCGTATTGGAACCTCATGGCCTGGCACGCGACGATGGCAAAAGACCGGACGGTATGTCTCTATTTCCATGGAAGATGGGTAGGCCTTTAGTGTGGGACGCTACTTGTGTCGATACTCTTGCGCCATCCCATCTTCCTAGCTCGTCGTGCTGTGCTGGTGCTGCTGCAGCGGCTGCAGAGAACCTCAAGCGGCGGAAATATAATAACCTTGTTGGTAATTATGTTTTCGAGCCGTTTGGGGTTGAAACTCTTGGATCGTGGGGTCCGAGTGCTCACAAATTATTTAAAGAACTTTCGAAACGCCTCGTGGACACTTCGCGTGACCCAAAGGCTGGCTTTTACTTCGGTCAAAGGATAAGCATTGCCATTCAGCGTGGCAATGCCGCCAGCCTTTTGGGTACATTACCAGTCGACAGCGATGCGGAGGAATTTTTCGACGCCTTACATTAAATTGCCATTTTTTTTTTTTTTTTAGTTCTCTAGGGTTTTATTTTAATTTTTTAAGTTAGTTTTAATTAATTTAAGTTTATATCTAGAATAATTTATTTTAAGGGTAGGCAATTAATTAAACAATAACAGTTAGATAACAAGTTTATTGTTTTATCAGTAGTTATCATATTGTCTGGATGTATGATAACTGTATGACTGTGTGAATCAAGCGAGTGAGGACCAGTGATGCATAGGTTTGTAGTCTGATATTATAGACAGGGATGGACTTAGAGAGTTTGTACCATTATTTTTCAAAGTATCACGACACTTTACACCTGCCTCTCATGCAGATTCAAAACTGAATAAGTACCAATGTGAATTTTTCAATTCATAAAGTACTTATCTAAGTTTATCTAGGACATTGCAATGTATTGTATAATGTAAACCGCGGAAGTCTTTCTATGTTTTAAAATCACAATAACATTACAAATACCTCTATGGAGCTTTGTTTTAACATTAAAATACATAGGTACATTTTGCCTTTCTATGATTATTTGTTAGTTGTCCTCGTTGTTGTCCTCTCTGATACGGCTTGACCGATATTTATGTTTTTTTTTCATCTGCATTTGCTTAGTCCGAGAATAGATCGTAGGCGGTTTTATACCCCTAGGAGATAAAGGCGACCCAAAATAATTTAAATGGCAAAACAACGTTTGCCATATCCGATCTGTGCCGTCGGTCTCCATATATTTTGTATGGAAACATGATTTGTAGAGCAACACTAGAACCCCACCACGTTATGCCTCGCGATGTCATTCTACGTAAAAATCAGGAGTGGTCCACGTATGGGTAGAAAATAACTTTTTTTTTTGAGGTCAAGAAATGTATTTTCCTGTTCTACGTGAAATGATACTGTCAGACTTTTATCGATTAAAACACAACTAAGTTCTTTCAGTTAGCCTTTGCGTTGTAGGGCCACGGAAGACTCCCGCAGCCCTTTCGAAATAACTCTGGAACCCAAACTTTTTCTACTCTAAGTTTGTAGGTACTATTTCACCAAATCGGTACAAAAAAATAAAAAAAATAAACTATGCTTAAAAATCATGAGTATTTTTTTAGGGAGACATAATAACATAACTTTTATGTTGTACCAGAATAAATCGGTGAGGAAAGCCATTTGTTTTAGTCAACAGTTCACTAATACGTCCCTGTGTTCTCGGGATCACGCTCGCCCGGACCGGACACGGTCATTACCTACTTGTGCCTTGTGGTCCGGTCGCTCGAACCCGTGGCAGTACCGTAACTTGGCGTGGGCGAAGAGGGCCCTCATCCACGGACTCTCATCCAAAAGGGCCTACCGCGTGCGAGGGCTCTTTAACTACGAGAGTTTTGTTCTATAATTTACTAGCTTTTGCCCGTGAATTCACATGCGTACATTAAAAATAGCTTATTCAATCAGAAATAAAGCAGCTTTCTATCGGTGAAAAAAATTTACCAATCGTACCAGTAGAGTCTGTCTAATAAGTCAAACGACATGGGTAATTCTTAGGACATAATTAAATCTGATGTAGTTAAAACTGGTTCTATAATTAAGCTTGATTAAGAGAATTTGATCATTGTTCACTAATAGAAGAACCTTATAAAAATGATCGAATATAAGAATTTTTTAAATGATTAGATATTATACAAAATTCCCAAGTCGTTTGACTTTTTAGACAGACTATACTTTCAGAGATTACCTCCTACAAACAAATAATAAAAAAAAAACTTTATCTCTTTATTATATTAGTGTAGATAAGCTTTCGTTTAACTACTATTTCACCTGATAGCAAATTAAGATGTGATGGAACACTTGGTTGCGACAGTCGCTGTCTCGTATTCGAATTTATGAGACAAAAAATGTCTGGCTAATGCGCCTTCGCCCTCGTCTAAATTAGTTCACGCTACGCCTCTGCCTGTGATCATCGACCGACGACTCCTCGACAGTCTGTGCCACTGGTACATCTCCGGGACCGCTGTGTGGTGTTGATTTATGCTCAAGTACTTCTGTACTGAGTTGTCCTAGTTCTTACCAAATGATGTGGTCTATTACCTCCTCAGTAGACCTGCTTTGGTTGTACTTGTTTGGGTACTCCTGTACTCAAGTGGCCTTTTGGTAGTCACCGAATTGTCTTTCCGGATTAAAGTCTCAGTATAATTTAGCAGATTAAGTGGGAAATGTTGTTTTTAGAGTTCTAGTGTGTTCATCATTTCATTTTGAGTAGTGGTTTAGAAAACATATGTTTTGTAAAGAAGAGTATTTTCTGCGCAAGCGTAAGATTGTGGGATTGTTTTACCTTGGCCCTGAAATATGAAGAGGAATTAAAAGAGCTCTGGTAGTAAGAGTCTAATACGTCCACGTCAATACCTGTATTCTGTTTAAAATAACATTAGAAATTTTTGAAAATGGGGCATAGACAGGGAAAAGATATTTGTTTTTTTTTTTTAAATTGTCAAAAACTAACGAATACTCGTAACTACTTATACCATAGTGTAACTAATCAACATCAGTATGTAGTAATATCGCCTTGTTCCGTGCTTACATAAAAATAAAGTTATGGAGATGCGAATTTCTCTTCGTCGAAAACGGCTGGTGCTGAAAATCAGCGCTGTGGCTCTGTCCTGCACGAGCCCCAGCATTATGCTGAGTACTGGCCGTTTTGCGCTGATGTGACGCATATCCTATCTAGCTGGTAGTTTTAAGTAGGATATTGGTATTTTGTTATATTTATTTATTTTTGGGATATGCGTCATGTTGGGCGCAAATAAACACTTTTTCTTTCTTTCTTTCTTTCTTTCTAATTTCTGGTAACTTGGGCACTTACTGAAAAATAAAATCTTTAAAATTAGGATTACACTTTGTTACTGCTGAAATTGGAAATAATCACTCTGTTATTGTAATGATGATAGGTTTAGGGCTATATTTCATCGGGACACCAAGGCGGCACAACCAGTTGCGCCACCATTGTGTCCCGGTCAAATATAGCAATAAGCTACCAAACTAAACACCATACAGACGCCAGAGTCGCCGCACGTCCGAACTGGTCGCGCCACAAAATTGGTTGCGCAACCAAACGGACACCAGGTGATTAACCCTCTATACAGTTGTATACAATTCGTTGGTAGCGGCGGCTGGTCGCGCCGCCATTGCGTTTCGGTGAAATATAGCCCTTACGGTCGACCAGGATTCAGAATATACCCAGAAGGTATGATTGACAATTGACAATGAAGCATGCTTAGTAACCTAACCTATTCTCAACAAACTGGAAACATCCAGATAAAACCTAATTAAGTCTTTTTAACTCCACCAAGGGCCATCAAACACACCTCTTAATTCAAAAAATCACACCAATAAATGAATTTTGAATTTGAATTTGAATTTGAATTTGAATTTGAATTTGAATTTGAATTTTGAATTTTGAATCATTACAGCCGTAAGACGTCCACTCTTAGACACATGTCTCCTCGAAGTATCACCACATCGCCCGGTCCTGTGCGTCTCGCTTCCATTGAATTCCCGCGACCTACAAACAAAAGCATCAAGAAAAGTCGTCGTACTTACTCAATTTTTTTTTTTGTAGCTAGAATCCAGTGTTTTAGTTCGCATATCCCTCATATTCCATATGTATCGTCTGTCTTCAAAAGAAAGCATGGCGCCTACGCACCGCCGACGGATGCTCCAATTCGCCCCAGCAGTTGTACGCATCATCGCTTCATTGGAAGATTACCGTAATCATCGTCACGGCGACTATACCTCTGTTTCTGTCAGTACTCTCGCACTGACATTATACATAATAATATACTTGGTTATTTGACGTTATGGTGTCTTGAATCGAAGTATGCTGACAACGGGTAGGACGCATCGTAACTTCTAGTTTAAGAGGTCGCTTCCTGCGTCTATCATCAACGTGAGCATGGTTTAAAAGCTTGTTGTTTCATCACACGAAATCTAAACTAATATAATAAAGAGGTAAAATTGTTTTTTTTTTTTTGTTTTTTTGTTTGTAGGAGTTCGATTGTTAAAATTTTTTTCACTGATAGAAAGCTCCTCTGTCGAGTGGTCGAGGCTTACCTGTCGGACAGGTCCATTATCTACCCCGGTCACCAGGGAGAGTGGAAACGTCGAGAGATGTCGTGCGGTGTTCCGCAGAGGTCGGTTCTATCCCCACCCTTGTGGAACATCGGCTACGACTACGTGCTGCGCGGCGACCTCCCTGACGGGGTCAGCGTGGTCTGCTACGCAGACGACACGCTGTTTCTAGCGCAGGGAGAGTCACACCAGGCGGCGGTCGCTCTAGCGACACGCGGGTTTGCGATAGTCGTTGGTAGGATCCAGGAGTTGGGACTCGAGGTGGCGCTGCACAAATCCGAGGCCATGTTTTTCCACAGCGCTCGGAATGCGCCACCATCAGACTACCAACTTACGGTAGGAGTTCGCATCGGCGTCGGGTCGACGATGAAGTACCTGGGACTCGTTCTCGACGGCCGATGGAATTTCGGAGAACACTTCCGACGTTTGGCTCCCAAACTCAACCGGGCCGGGGCTGCTCTCAAGCGGCTCCTGCCCAACCTTGAGAGTCCAGACGCCTCCTGCCAGAGGCTCTACGCGGGGATCGTTCGGTCCATGGCCCTCTACGGGGCGCCGGTGTGGGCGCCGTCGCTGAAGAGGCGACCGGCGGCCATACTGAACGCCTGCCAGAGGGTCATGGCAATGGCACGGATGGTGCGGGGTTACCGCACGATCTCCCGCGAAGCGGCGAGCCTTCTGGCTGGCCTACCACCGTGGGATCTGGAGGCAACAGACCTTGCACACATGCAAGATAAGCGCGTGGAGATGCAACGCCGGGGTGAAATTCCACTACCGCGATAGGTCGAGGTATGGCGGACAGAGCTCCGGCGGGACCTCACGGTGAAATGGCGTCAGCGACTATCGCAACTCAGTGCTGGGCACGCCACAATTATGGCGGTAAGTCCCCTCTTTGAGGCGTGGCTGGAAAGACCTCACGGCGTCCTTACCTTCCGCATGACGCAGGTCCTCACCGGACATGGCAAGTTCGGGAGGTTCCTGCAATGGATTCGAGCGGAAGAGACGCCCGGGTGCCGCCACTGTGCGGAACGCCCGGAGGACACGGTGGAGCACACAGTTGAGGTGTGCCCTGCTTGGGCGGAGCAACGCCGTGCCCTCGTGGGGGCGATCGGCGGCGGAGACCTCTCGCGCCGGGTCTTAGTTCAGGCCATGGTCCGGAGCGAGGAGGAGTGGCAGGCGGTCGCCCCCTTCTGCGAAGCAGTAATGTTTTGCAGTTTGCTCACCGCCGCCGCCGCCGGGGTTCCAGCCACCGTAGACGCGGGCTCGTGGACAGCGAGCTATGTGGGTGGCTCGCTGTCCGATCGTCCGGTAACTGTCCGGACCGAGCCAAGGCGTCGACGGCGCGCACTGTTCCCGCGCGCCTCAAGGAGTTGTCAGCAACAGGAGGGGCCCATCTGGGTCGAAGCCTACTGGGGTCGGGGTTATTCAAAAGGAAACTAGAGCCCCGGTATGAAGGCTAGAAGGAACGGCGCGGGGTTTTTAGTCAGTAAGACTCTGACACTGTCTCCCGCTCCACCCAAGAGCGGGTTTCGTCAATGATGATTTTCCCCGACGACAGAAAAAAAAAAACTGATAGAAAGCTGCTTTATTCCTGAGTGGCATAGGCTATATTTTATGTATGCGGGCGAAGCTGCTGGCAAAAGCTAGTTTTTTATAAAGAGGCAAAAGAAAGAGAGATGATGCGTAAAGGCCGCATCAAAATCCGTTGCGTAGTTTTAAAGATTTAAGCGCACATAGGGATATAGGGACAGAAAAAGCGACTTTGTTTTATATTATGTAGTGATATTCGAACAATTGTTAATATCAGGGATAAATGTGGACGATGCTATGACCATTTTTCATATAATAAATATTATTTCGGTAATATAATAATACTAATAATAATAATAATATCCCCATCTTCGTATCTCTACGTTGACGTCGTGGTGGGGCTTGTGTGCTCCAACATGCCCCCTAGGTCTGTATCGGTAGAATTTCCTTTACCGTAACATACCTAGGGTGAGGGGCCAGACTAAGAGAGATACAATCCGCAGGGCAGTTTTGTGGCGAACTGTTGGGTATTAGCGACCCCACGGAACCCGATCTCCCGGGAGAATTCCTGTTCTTCATCTACGGCTTGTCTTTATTGGCCGGTCGTAGTGAACACTGACGAGGAACAGAGCTCCCACCTCTCTCTTGCCTTTATTGGCTGGCTTGAGTGGAGAGTCGCAAGAGCAAACTTGCTCGGGAGATGGCTGCATAATCCAGTAAGGTGCTGGTAGGGATCTTGACCGTACTTCCGGGATTGTCCTGATAGCCGTGGTATGCCTCTCCACTCCTCAAGCGCCTCAGGATATGTTGCCCTCTTGTTGCTACGTCACATCGTGCTAGCGGCCGTTTTGGGGGCCCATTTATTGAGTGTGCAAGTCACCCCCTGCCTTTTATCGATTGATATTAATGAGATTGTTCAGGCAGGGGCCATAGTCTTAACATAGTTCCATGTTACCAGTCCACTTATGACTCCAAAAATCATAGCCCTATTATTTTGTTTTCCATATTATGTCGCAATAGTTTTTCAAACCGGGGGTTGTCCTTGGATGCACTAGCACAGCGCGTACAGGGATAATCACCGGTTGATACCACGTTCCATTAAACGCACAAAAAAGGCCTCTTCGAGCTGGTTTCGGCCCCTTGTACGCCTCCCAAGGGTCCAGGACCTCAGGGTCCTGAGATAAATAAACTAATAATAATAATATTATTCGTATCACCGCTTAAGCGGTTTTGAAAAGAAAATAAAATTGGCGGGCCGACTGGTTGGATATTGATTCTATTTTAGGAAAGAGGTATTGGTTTTTCCATGAGGGATTCATGTCCATTTATGATTAGATAGTGTCCTATCGCTCCCGCCTAGTACCTATGCGTATAGGTACACATTACCTTTGAAGAAAATAAAAACGACCTTTATATAAGTAATATTCCTAAAGCATTGCCAAGTAAAAATGCTAATAAAATTGCTTCGAATGTCCTTCTCGCCCGTCACGTTTTTTACGCTTCTCAGGCGTTCATAAGATATCCAGTAATTCGATATCCATCAGAGCTTGTTTACTTCTTACATAAAAATAAATAACGTTAAAGAGGACGAGAAGATGTCGTGAATACGTACTAGTTAAGTCACATATCAAAGATATTATTGAACTATGACAGCTGCAGACGAAGCCCAAATTGCGAAACCCATTTAGTAACTGAACCAAAGTGGTGTAAGAGACACATCTTGTGTAGTTATACTACTTTATCTAGTTTCATCAAAAATTTTATAACTGGCATACCTACCTTTTCTCGAAGTGTTTCGTCGTTTTTTTGAACCCTCATAGAGTTGGTTTCCGATGCACCAGATAGTATTATCAGGATAGATTTAGTAAACATACAAAGTCTCAATTAAATAGCTTTAATAATTTAGATTTAATTGATATCTAAAATACACCGATTTCGTCACTGACACACTGATGATCATCAAAATGTTTGGATACCTCCTGAAGTGTTGAAGCTGAAGGTATGTAATCTAAGTTTAGTATACAACCAACAAAAAAATTCATAAACTTGTAACTTTCGCCCCCTATCCTCTAAAATGGGGGAGGGGGGGGGGAATAAAGACTGCCTAGCAACTTACAAAAAGACCTGAAATCCCACCAAAAACATTTCATGTAAAATGTTGCCAAGACGACCACATAAGGTTTGCTCTGTGAAAAAGAAATGATATAGATCTCAAATAGAGCCAAGTTCAGATTCAGGAACTTGGCTCTATATACTATATATCTCTGTATATATACACGGCCTAACTCTACCAACCCTAACTTCACAAATTTTATATATCAGTAAAAATGTATGGCTTGGCTGTTTCGTTACTTACTTCAGAAACTAAATATTCGCATCATCTCCACGACTGTAGCGAAACGGCGAAGCCATACATTTTTACTGATATGTACAATTTCTGAAGTTAGGGTCGGTAGAGTTGGGCCGTGTAGATTCCGAAACTTGGCTCTATATGAGATCTGATATCTTTTTCACAGAGCAAACCTTATGTGGTCGTCTTGGCAATATTTTACATGAAATGTTTTTGGTGGGATTTGTGATTTTCTGATCTTGCCTTTATAAGCACTATATAGAGCACTTCCACAAATATCTAACGTATATAGTAGCAAAGCAACTTCGAAGATATTGTGCAGCATTATTTATTTATTAATTTTGTTTGTTTGTCTTTAAATCAAAAGAGAATTCAATCCCAAGGCTCGGATACCGGTTAAATTTTCAAACCGTTATTATGTACTTGACGCAAAACCTTTTACATTAGGTTTCGTTCGCATATACCGGTTTTTTTAAACCGATATTTGGAAGAGTATTTATTTAAAGGTTTTTTCGGATTAAGCGGTTTAGAGCAATAAAAACCGGTTAATACGGACGCACAATAAAGAAACGACGCGCGCAGTTCAGATTTTATTCAGTTGTAAGAATTGTTTTGTTTTGGGTCGGACGTTTATAATGTCAGTGCATCAATAAACTACGCCGCAAAAACATGAAAAAAATATACATCTCATACCGCGCCGCTAGGGGTGCCACGACAGAAAACCTCCACGAGTGCCCGCGGACTGTAGTTCCCTTGCGGACACGTCCTGAGGGAAGACCATTCTGCGGGACGGTGCACCCTGGGAGGCGGCCATAGACCCCCTTGGGCACTCCTACCCAAGGGCCTCTATGGCCGTCTGCGAATGTTCTGTCTGACGGAACGCTTCAACGCGTGTCCCTCTGCTATAGCAGAGGGCACAGTGGCGAAGTAAGAGCGGGCTCGGTGTGCACTCACACTGCCGCCGGGCAGGCAGGAGGAAGACGTGTTCCTCCTTCTGCCACCGTTAGTCTCGTAGCCCCAGAGATTGTCCAAGGTCATGTTTCTGACTCTTGATGGGGGACGAGGGCCTTGGCTTAACCGCCCGGGCCGCGAGGAAGACAACCTCTATAAAAAATTACCCCAAACCTCCAAGCGGCGGCGCACCGTGAGGGAGGTTGTTAGCTTGACTAATGGGTAGCTAAATTAGTCTCTAGTGCGAACCACGTATTTGAGCCAGTACAACAATATATATACTCGTGGGAACAAAATGGATTCGAAATTTTTCATAAAACCACAAGTGAGTGATGCGCGGTCGGAGTCCGACGCGGCATCCAGAAGGAGCTCGGAGGGCTCGGAGAGTGAGGTGGAAGCGGGCGGTTCTGGGAGACACTCTAGTCTCTCCCAGAAGAAGCGCTCCGCTTCTTTTAGAAAGGAGGACGGATCGTCCTGCTCCGAGGGGCGGGCAAAGATCCCCACCAGCAGCCGTGGCGCGGGCCGAGCCCGCGGAAAGGGAAGGGGCCTCACGGCCAAGAAATCCGCCGAGCGAGCCAACAGGCTTGCCGCGGAGGGGCGCCACCCCGGTGCGGGCGACTCTGGGAGGGATCTCTCAGAGCCGTCCGGCAGCGAGAGGCGCACCGAGGCGGAGTCAGGTGGGGAGGCTGCGGTGCCCTTTAAGGAGCTGGCCGTCACCCTGCTTAGGGACATGGCCCGCCAGAGGGACAAGGCCACGCGGGAGCGAACGATCCGTCGCCACGCCGCGTCCCTCCAGGGGGCCTTAGACGCTTCCGTCAAGAAGAGGGTAGCGGAGCTCCGAGCGGAGCTCCAGGCCGAACTCCGAGCGGAGATTCGGGCGGAGCTCGCCAGAGCACCGAACAGAGGCCGCCAGGAACCCATGGAGGAGGAGCGCGAGCAGAAGCAGGGGCTAAGCCGGCCCCAGCCCCAGCCCCAGCCCCAGTCCGAGCCGGAGAGTCAGCTGCTGTCACTCGTGCAGCAGGAGCTCGCTGCTTTTCAGCAGGGGCTGCAAAAGCAGCAGCTGGAATTCCAGCAGAGCATCCGGCAGCAGCTTTCTCTCCTGGAGGGTATAGTTCTCCGTCCTCCACTGGCGGCCTCTGGGCAGAAAAAGGCGGCTTCTTATGCCGCTGCTGCGGCCACGGCTTCCGCGCCTAAGGCGGGCCCGTCGGGGCAAGTGGGGCGCGGGGCTGCGGCGCTGGAGTCCGCGAGGCCAAGGCCGGAGCCTGCGAGGCCGGCCCCGACGGGCAAGCAGCAGCAGCAGCGAATAAAGGGTGCGGCGGTGCCTGCCGCTAAACCGGCAGGTTCTCCTGCCGCTGTGGCGACTAGGCCGCGCTTGCCACCTCCTCCACCCGAGGAGCCTGGCGCCGAGTGGACGGTGGTCGGCGCCAAAAGGCAGGCGGGCAAGGTGGCCAGGGCGGCCAAAAAGCGCGCGAGGCGGCAGGAGCGCAAGAAGCGGGCCATGGCGGCACGTCTTCGCGCCCCGAATTCCGAGGCTGTAGTAATTACGCTACAGCCTGAAGCGGAAAAGAGGGGCGTGACGTACGATGACGTCATGGAGAAAGCGAAGCAGGCGGTGTTGCCCCATCTTGGCGAGCTCGGAGCCGCTGCGGGCTTCCGCATGAGGCGCACTATCACCGGGGCCCGAATTCTCGAGGTCCCCGGTGTGGCCAGCGGCCCTGCAGCAGATGCCCTGGCCGCAAGGATCAGGGCGTCCCTCAGTGCGGAAGAGGCCCGAGTGTCCAGGCCCACAAAGTGCATTGACATGCGCATCATGGGCCTGGACGATTCCGTCAAGGTGGACGAGGTGGTGGCCGCCATCGTCAAAGCGGGTGGGTGCACGACCGAACAAGTTCGGGCGGGCACCATCCGTGCTGATAGCACGGGCATGCGAGCCGTAACGGTGAGCTGCCCCGTGCAGGCGGCCAAAGAGATCACGGCCGGGGGCCGAAGGCTTTTGGTGGGCTGGGTTTCGGCCCAGGTTAAGATGCTGGAGCCCAGACCTCTGCGGTGCTTCCGCTGCCACGTGGGGCACCACGTGGGAGCCCACTGCGCCGCGGAGGATCGCAGTGACCGCTGCCACCAGTGTGGCCAGCCCGGTCACAAGGCTGCAGATTGCCGTGCTACGCCGCACTGCTACGCATGTGCGGCGGCCGGCAAGCCGGCCGACCACCGGGCTGGGGGCAGGTCCTGCGACCCCCCCGCCAAGGCCAAGGGCAAGGCCCGCAGGCCCATCCCCGCCGAGGTCCTCGCCGCCGCAGCCACCTCGTTGGCCGCCGCCGCTATCGCCGCCGCACCCGCCGCCGCTGCGGCAGCGCCCCCTAGGGGGGCTCGGGAGGAGACCGTAATGGAGTGTCAATAACGGCCCCATTACGGCTCCTCCAGGCGAATATCAACCACTGCGCCGCCGCTCAGGATCTGTTGCTCCAGAGCATGGCGCAGTGGTCGATCAATGTCGCCGTGGTCACCGAGCCGTATTTTGTCCTGCCCAGTGGTGACTGGGTTCAGGACCTGGACGGCTCGGTGACCTTAATTACGTCGACCGCCGCCGGTACCCCGCCCCCCGAGTCCGTCACGAGGGGGCGGGGTTGCGTGGCAGCACGGTTCGGGGACATCGCCGTGGTAGGCGTCTACCTGTCCCCGAGCCGATCTCTCGACGAACTCCATGTCTCCCTGATGGAGCTAAATTCCGTCGTCGCTGGGTTCGGTTCCCTCCCCATGGTTGTTTGCGGGGACTTCAACGCCTGGAACACGGCTTGGGGTTCCCGGTTCACGAACCAGAGGGGTCGGATGGTGGAGGACTGGGCCTTGGAGCTGGGCCTGGTCGTACTGAACCGGGGTTCTGTCCCCACGTTGGTGCGGATGCGGGGTGAGTCGGTGGTGGACATTTCGTTCGCCAGCCCCGCTCTGTCGCCGCGTGTCGTCGACTGGCGCGTGATGGAGGAGGTGGAGACGTACTCCGACCACCGGTACATCCGGTTTGACGTCTCCGCCGAAACCTCGGCCACGCCGGTCCGACGGAGCCCTTGCGGTCCGCGGTGGGCGCTTAAGCAGATGGACCGGGAGCTCCTCCTGGAAGCCGCGACGGTACAGGCCTGGGTGCAAGCACCGGACAGGCCTGTCGACATCGACGTCGAGGCGGAGTGGTTCCAGGAGGCCATGTCGCAAATTTGCGATGCGGCAATGCCCCGTGTCCGTCCAGGACGAGCTAAGCGCCAGGTGTACTGGTGGTCGCCGGAGATCGGCGCACTGCGCAACGCGTGCAATCACGCGCGACGCCGGTACGCCAGGCACTGCAGGCGCCGCATCCGCCCGCCGGATGCGGAGGCCAGAGAGGCGGAGCTGTATGAGGGATACAGAGAGGCAAAACGCACCCTCCGAACGGAGATCAAGCGGGCCAAACTCGAGGCCCGCAACGTGTGGCTGGGGTCTCTGAACGCGGACCCGTGGGGGCGCCCGTACAAGTTGGTACGGGACAAGCTTCGCCCCTGGGCTCCGCCGCTGACTCAGAGTCTCCGGCCCCAACTCGTGGAGGGTGTGGTTAGCACTCTGTTCCCTGCGCAGGGGGAACACTCCCCCCCGCCCATGGCTCCGCCTCCGCCAGCGGTGTCTGACGCGGATCGCAACAGCGACGACGACGACAATGTTCCAGAAGTGACCGAGGTAGAGTTGAGAGTGGCGGTGCGAAGGCTGAGTGCCAAAAACACCGCCCCAGGACCCGACGGCTTGCCAGGGAAAGCCTGGGTCCTGGCCATGGAGGCTCTCGGGCCTCGACTGAGAGGGCTCTTCAGCGCATGCCTGGAGAGGGGCCAGTTCCCACTTCGCTGGAAGACGGGGAAACTGGTCCTCGTAGCGAAGCCAGGGCGCCCTGCGGACTCTCCGTCCGCATACCGGCCCATTGTGCTGCTCGACGAGGTGGGCAAGCTCTTTGAAAGAGTAATTGCAAACCGCCTCGTCGTGCGGCTAACACGGGTGGGGCCGGACTTGTCGGACGGACAGTTCGGCTTTCGCAGGGCGCGCTCTACTATAGACGCCATCATGCGCGTGCGAGCCCTCACGACAGGGGAAGCGGTGTCCCAGGGTAGGTGTGTCGTGGCAGTGTCCTTGGACATTGCCAACGCCTTCAACTCCCTGCCCTGGAGTACGATCCGGAGGGCACTCCGGTACCACCGGGTGCCCGAATACCTCTGTCATGTGGTCGAGGCGTACCTGTCAGACAGGTACATTGTCTACCCCGGTCACCAGGGAGACTGGAAACGTCGAGAGATGTCGTGCGGTGTTCCGCAGGGGTCGGTTCTAGGCCCACCCTTGTGGAACATCGGATACGACTACGTGCTGCGCGGCGACTTCCCTGACGGTGTCAGCGTGGTTTGCTACGCAGACGACACGCTGATTCTTGCGCAGGGAAGTTCGCACCAGGCGGCGGTCGCTCTAGCGACACGCGGGGTTGCGATAGCCGTTGGTAGGATCCAGGAGTTGGGACTCGAGGTGGCGCTGCATAAATCCGAGGCAATGTGCTTCCACGGCCCTCGGAACGCGCCACCATCGGACTCCCAACTTACGGTGGGAGGAGTTCGCATCGGCGTCGGGTCGACAATGAAGTATCTGGGACTCGTCCTCGACAGCCGGTGGAATTTCGTGGAACATTTCCGACGTCTGGCTCCCAAGCTTCTCCGGGCTGGGGCTGCTCTCAAGCGGCTCCTGCCCAACCTTGGGGGTCCAGACGCCTCCTGCCGGAGGCTCTACGCGGGGATCGTTCGGTCCATGGCCCTCTACGGGGCGCCGGTGTGGGCGCCGTCGCTGGCAAAGCGACCGGCGTCCATACTGAACGCCTGCCAGAGGGTCATGGCAATACGGATGGTGCGGGGTTACCGCACGATCTCCCGCGAAGCGGCGAGCCTTCTGGCTGGCCTACCACCGTGGGATCTGGAGGCAACAGTCCTTGCACACATGCACGATAAGCGCGTGGAGATGCAACGCCGGGGTGAAAGTCCACTGCCGCAACATGTCAAGGCATGGCGGACAGAGCTCCGGCGGGATCTCATGGTGAAATGGCGTCAACGGCTATCGCAACCCAGTGCTGGGCACGCCACGATTATGGCGGTAAGTCCCCTCTTTGAGGCGTGGCTGGAAAGACCTCACGGCGTCCTTACCTTCCGCATGACGCAGGTCCTCACCGGACATGGCAAGTTCGGGAGGTTCCTGCATCGGATTCAGGCGGAAGAGACGCCCGGGTGTCGCCACTGTGCGCAACGCCCGGAGGACACGGTGGAGCACACCGTCGAGGTGTGCCCTGCCTGGGCGGAGCATCGCCGTGCCCTCGTGGGGGCGATCGGCGGCGGAGACCTCTCGCGCCGGGCCCTGGTCGAGGCCATGGTCCGGAGCGAGGAGGAGTGGCAGGCGGTCGCCTCCTTCTGCGAAGCAGTAATGCTTGCAAAGGAGGAGGCCGACCGCATCAGGCAACGGCGCCCTCACCGCCGTCGCCGGGATTCCGATCCCGATTTCCGGCCACCGTAGACGCGGGCTCGCGGACGGCGAGCCATGGGTAGCTCGCTGTCCGATTGTCCGGTAATGGACCGAGTCCAAGACGTCGACGGCGCGCACTGTTCCCGCGCGCCTCAAGGAGTTGTCAGCAGCAGGAGGGGCCCAGCTGGGTCGAAGCCTACTGGGGGCAGGGTTGTCCGAAAGGGAGCTCGTGCCCCGGTATGAAGGCTAGAAGGAACGGCGCGGGGTTTTTAGTCAGTAAGAGTCTGACACTGTCTCCCGCTCCACCCAAGAGCGGGTTTCGTCAAAGATGATTTTCCCCGTCGACAAAAAAAAAAAAAAAAAAAAATACCGCGCCGCTATGCGCGGAATCCATACAAGTTGCAACGCGTTTACCGACATGCCATTTGCCGAATAAACCGGTAAATTTAGATTAAAATAAAGTTCTTATAACGTTCACGTTCTTAAGAAAAGTTCGGAGGAAAACCGAAATAAACCGGTGTTAACCGGTATTTTTTAAACCGGTTCCGAGCCTTGTTCAATCCATCTTTGTTTTATTTGGCCTACCTCTCCCTCTCCGTCCCACCACATGCATACTCAAATTATTTTAGTAAGCGTGAGTCTTAACAGATGACACGCTAATTGCAGATTTGTTGAGTCGGATTATTATCAATTAATAAGTACAACGCTCATTAAGCAGGTGAAGGTGCATGATAACAGGGACTGAACTGTTTTTGATAACCTACTTCTAGCAAACAAATTGTTAACCTAAAAAAAACATATACTAATATACTTAATTAATTGTGTTCGATTGACATTTTACATCTTCAGAATTAAACTGATATATAAGTACTCCATTCACAATATATCTTATTAAGTAAATATAAATTGAGAAGTGCATTTAAATTAATGAGAGTTTTTAATGAGAGCAGTGACCCAGTACTAACAGCTCCGACTTATGAGTGATCGTGTATGTCGTGGGTTCGACCCCAGGCGGGCGCATTACTTTGTAATTGATTTCATTATCACTGAGTTCTCAAAGCCGTGTATATAGAGGACTAGCTTTCCGCCCGCGGCTTCGCCCGCGTCGACTACAGTTTATATCGCGCGGGCAGACACCCGTGCTCAGCAGTGGAATTATAGGTAGTCTATGTGTTATTCCAGTGTCTCTTCTACCTACCTACCAAATTTGATCTAAATCCGTTCAGTAGTTTTTGCGTGAAAGCGTAACAGATAGATAGACAGAGTTACTTTCGCATTTATAATATTAGTAGGGATACAGCGTGAGGAAACTAAGTAGAGACAGAGATATTACGACCAAAATCGCGATCACAGATCTTGTCACACAAACATATTGTTTTGATTTATACTACGTCTCAAATCAGCCCATGTGTAAATGTTTGTTTACTATAATACAAAGTAACGATGATCAGTCATTAGTTAATGAATCAGTTTTACACATGTCTCGCGTGAAGGTCATTGACAATCGCAGATAGCCGGCGCGTGGCTCTGTGCTTAGGAGTAGGTGTTTGTCTATAATTAGCGTTTGGTTTACGTTGTGCGTTTGTGCGTGCACGGGTGTGTTTGGAATTTATTAAGCGAATTTGCATCTTATTGTAAGTCTAGTAGAGATGAAAATATCTTATTACAATCCGTGTGGTTGTGTTTATTGACACTTAGCGTGATCCAAGAGCTAGCTTGTACCTCAGTCAAAGATTAAGCATTGCTATACAACGTGGCAATGCTGTCAGTCTTTTTGGCACACTTCGACAGCGATGCCACGAAATCTATCTATTTGTGGCGATGCGAAGGATTACCATATTATAGCTAGGAGTCATTGTCTTCAAGTTTGTAGTTTTATTTATTTATTTATTAATGCTTATTACGCATAAACTATACAAAGGCGGACTTATTACCTTAGGCATTATCTACCAGTCGACCTTAGGGTGGTGCAGAAACATAACATGGTAGGTGCGAACTTCAAAGCAAACAAAACAAAAGGAAAATTAAAATCAAAATAAATACATAATTATAAAAATAAATACTTATATAAATACATACAAATAAACAAAATTATTATGAGAAATGAGTATAACAAATCACTACTGTGATGATTCTGCCAATTTCTTCCGAATGTGTTCACGTGCCATTACCTTAAAAGAGTCATTTAATTAGTTAACTGTTTTTATTATAAATACAAATATTATTAAGAAAAAAAATCTTATTATTAAGAAATGGTTTAAAATCTAGTAGCACGAAGTTTGGCATGAATCTCGCAATAATTCTAAACTTATGTTTTTTAATTGTGTTTTTAACTGAGCATTTTCCAGAAATACGTCATGATAGAAACAAAAATCCGTTTATTTAATTAATATAGGGGAGCCAAATAAAAAAACTCTGAATTTACTAATGCTCATCATTTGACAATTACAGTAGCTCTGTTTACACACATACTGCGGTGATGGTGAGTCAAGCATAGGTAGAACAACGTCATAATTTATTATTATGTTATCAAACGTGTCTTCATTACCATGATATTTAAATGATTATTGCATATAAATGGTTGTGTCACTCAGTCAGTTGAAAGTTACAATATAAACAGAAAAAATGTTGTCAATGAGTGCATGACGACCCTGGAGTTGAACGTTGTCAAATCTTACTTATGAGGCTATGCTTGGTCTAATAAAACAGAACAGCGCATCGTCTGAACACAATTTTCTAATAAAAAAAATCAATCCTGCAGACGTATATTTCTGCATTTCTGATCCCGCAAAAAAAGGGCGAGGTCCCGAGTTTGTGGGATTGGAATCCTTAGTCATGACTCTTTTTGTTATGTGCAACTACTACTAATAAATATTGTATTTTAATAGACTACAAGCGTAACTAGGTACCTCCTTATTTTTATGACATTTGTTTAAAACTTGAACAAAAATCGCAAATAGAAAGATTTTAGTAAATCAAGTTAAAAACCTTTCTAATCTGGTTAAAGGAGAAACTGTCAAGTAACAGAAGCAAAATTATGCTCAAATGAAATATGACGTCATCACCACCATTTACATGCGTAAAAGAGATAGCCAGTTGTTTCTATCTCGTTCTGACTCTTTATAATAGCAAAATTTAAAATCATTGATTATATTTCTAAATTTGAAATGCTAATTGTTATGCCGTTGTCAGAAAAACAAATAAATTTAGTGTTATTTGTTGTTTAATATAAAATATTTTAGAAAAAAAAACAGGAAATTTCCAATTCTATTTTGGTGTTTAATCTAGTATATTCTATATATTTATTTATCTATTTTGGACTATACATAATTATGTGCATAATAAAATGATTGCGGCTAATGATGACTGTCTAGCCACTAGGCAGCAACCGACCAGTTGGCAAACCTCGAAATTAATTACTGATAACAATCGAGGAAATCTTTAAAATATCTTATTTTATCTAACTAAGATCTAATCTAATCTTAGTTAGACAACATTCAGTCTAATTTTATGTCCTCGAGATTACAATCTATTTTGATTTTATGTCCAAAATGTCAATGCTAAAATTAATTAAGAAAATAACAACAGAATACGATTTATTTATTATTAGCTGGTGCTAGTCTGCGCGAAAGTGGTTAATTGTCCCAAGGGAACAAAATCCCAGGATAAAAAGTATCCTATGTGCTATACCAGGACCTGTTCTACCTGTGTCAATCTGCTTTTTTACAGTACTATTCCTCAAATTTCATACAAACGCCATATATGCTATGAGTACCAGACAACTGATAAACATACTTGTACCTACTTATATAAAATCAGCATTTCGCTTGTCCCTATTAACAATGTCGGATATGTTTTTTTGCCATTTTCTTTTTATTTCACGAATCACTCTCAAAAAGTCCCTTTTTTAATAGCAGCAAAAAGAAAAAATAAATTACTTACGTGTAGTTTTTAAAATGGGCCACGTTAACATTGTCAGATGTGGCCCATTCGCCAGTTAACAATGACGTATGTCAAACTTTAACTCGCTCTCGTGTAAAGTTGCCAATTTTCACATCCGACATTGTTAATAGGGATAAGCGATTTATATCAAATAGACACTTTTGTAGGCACTTTTGAATAGTCAAATGTCGGCCATACCAAAAAAAAGATGCTAAATTGCAGGTTCCAAAGCGTAGATCTCTATGGAGAAGAACGTGCAAGAAACTACATGGATAATCTTTTAAATCATATTATGATGAGTTACATATAATCATAGTTACATATTATTTCTAAAAACAAACATATTATAGATAAATGACAACCAGACCAAAGAGCAAATGTTCGTGCTCATCACACAAATATTTGTCTTGGATGGGAATCGAACATACGACCTCTATTTTATATGGAAACTAGACTTGTAGAGCTACACTAGATCCACGCCACGCGACGTCGTTATGAGTATAAATCAGGCGTGTTACACGTGTACGTCGGTGTAATGTAGTTCTAGCTTTATAGCTTCGGTGGGCCCAGAATTTGCATCCTCCGTTTCATCCAAAGGGCGGGGGATGTTATCTGGATGATTTACCCCCTTTCATCCAAATCCATTCAGCTGTTCGTGCGTAAAGAAGTAACAAACATAAAACAAACTTTCCCCTATTACTTACCAGTGTGATGGTGTGATTAACAGAATCACGTTTGGCCACCATCTCACCTGTTGCTGAGCGATGATGAGGTCAATCAATTATGGACATTAATAAACAAAAAAACACAAAATGACACACAAGTTTACTATAAAGGCAGGTCATCGGCATTAATTAACTTAATAGCTTTGTCTTTTATTGAATAGATATCACAATAATATTAATATAGTTTGCGAGTGTGTTTTTTTTTAGGTGGGAAATCTTACAATTACTTCTCCCGCTTTCGGGCGTGTCAAACTTTTATCCACCCTTCTTTCTTTGCCTTGTATTCCAGGGCTTCAGATTTCCTTTCAGGATTCGCTTCTGAAAGGAAAATCCATGATGGTCCATCTATCCACGGTGAAACCCAAGGTCCCAGTAGGCTTCGGCCCTGATGGGCTGGCCGGCTACGGTTTGCTGACATCTGCTTGAGGCGTTCGTGACACGAGGATAATTTCCTTCCACAGAAATGGTTTTGGGTTTATAACCTTTCCCCTTTGAATTATTGTGATTAGGGAATCCAATCCAGCAAGCGCGGGATTCCGCACCTTTTTCGTCTGCGGGATTAAAGTTTTTTTTTTTGCCGTTTTAATTTTAATTATTTATTAGACCCAGCTTATGCTCATTAAAAAGTGATGACACTTTACATGGCAATAGTGATTTTTTTTAAAGTACTTGTCTAGAAAATAGTTATTTTGTTGATTTTACCTTGCAGCTAAATATTTTTTTAAATTTCTATTTTGTGTTGCGTAAGTCCTGTATCGCAACTGGAATGGAACGTAATCAATGTCAGTTTAGGTACCTAAACTATTACCAGGGATTCCCCAAAGCACGTGAATTTAATTTTTTAAAAGATGTTTTGGAAAATCTTCGAAACTCGGTTCGAGAATCGATCGACCTATTTACATAAGTAGGTAAAATAAGAAACTCTCGGTGAGCAAGTCCGACTCGCACTTGACCGGTTTTCAGGTTTATTACTACTTGAAACGACAAAATAACCCAATCCCGATTTTGATGCGGGATTAGATTCCATTATTTTATTGTGATGTGAATATGACAATAGATATTCATCATTATCGGTAAAGCTCTTTGAACCTTACCCCTCTAAGGCTATCGAGTATCAACTCTGAACTCAACAGTCTAACAACTTATCCTTCAAAGTTGGTTCCTTAGTTCACAAATTACAGAAGTTTCAGTTACGTAACTACTGCTAACAGTGTGCCCCTATGTATCTTTTATTCTCTGTTTAAATATGAAATACCTATTTCTCTACATGTGGCTGTGAAATGTTTCTAACGCCAAATAATCAATGAGTTTAAGATACTATAAATATCCGAGATACAGGTACCCTCAAGAGTTTATAGAATATACATATACGCTGCTCGCCCACGACAGACTTTTTGTAGGACAGATAATCGGGCCGATTTTGTATATTTTTAACATTGTTCTGTATTTCTGACCGACTTTTTGTAGGACGTGTGCGTTATACAATTGCTATCAGTGTGTTCTATTTTTCTCCTACAAAAAATCGGTTACCGATTATCGGAAGTAGGTGAGCAGCCTAAGTGTGAGTCGGACTCACATGCGACGATTTCTGAATGAATATGGTTTTTTTCATAATCATTGTCTTTTCAGCTGAAAGATGTCTACTGTTGGACATAGGCGTCTTCCAAGTGTCACCATAACTACCGGTCCTGTGCGTTACGCGTCCATCGTCGTTTATTTTTGTTTGCACTCGAACAAAAACTTCAAAGGGTTTGGTTTGTAAATGTGAATGTTCTTACAAAATTCAGAATTTTACCTTCAAAAGTATCTAAAAATACAAATTGGGGTTTTATTTTAACCCTTGTTGCCAACGTGATTTCTTTATTGTGTTAGACCAAGAACTCGAAACTAATTGAAAGTTGGAAGTTTTTTTTTTTTGTTGGTTCTTTTTGAATGACGTCAGTTACCGGGGGAGAACCAGGCACGTTACAACACTTTTGTTGATCTTGGTCTGAAGTTCTAATCACGTGGATGCTGAATTTGGGGAGCTTTTTGAGTTATATAAGGAATTTAATTTGATGTGTTATGTAAACGGAATGAGAGGAATTGGAGTTAGTCTACGAGAATACTAACACTAACTGACCCGGCCAACGTTAATCGAATATTGTGTGGTGTTTCTATAATAATTGCATCACCGCTTACCATCAGGTGGGATCGCAGTCAAGCACTAGTTTATATCAGTAAAAAAAAATGTTATGTCTCTTCGTTATTACCAACTTCCGAAATTAAAGTTATTTTGGAGTTTTTTTTTACATTGAAGCCTTTTTTGTAAAAAAAAATATTTTACACTTTTTACCACAAATAAAAGTACCCTTTAGCAAATAAAGTACCTTTCAAACTGAAATAAGTTCAAAGTTAAGTACCACCTATGTGACCAACTTGGAAGCATAACCATTCAATCAAAAAAAATAATTTTCAAAATCAGTTCACAATTTACCGAGAAATCGGTGAACATAGACAAAAATAATATTAGATAAAAAATATTCTGCCGAATATAGAACCTCCTTCTTTTTGAGGTCGGTAATCGGAATAAAAACAATAGACAAATACGTGGAACGCGATCACATTTAATTTCTTACAATCAAACAGACTAACTTCGTGAAGCAAAAGTTAATTTGACGTAGTTACAACTTCTTATATAAACATCTAATTTCGTACGAAAAACTTTTGTCATAATGTTGCAATATGAACGGATCTTATTGACTGCCGCATACTTTCAATCTTTTGAAGTCTTCAAACTATTATATGTATTGGTCTCTAGTCGATGGTCTCTAGCGACTGTCCTCAGCTTCGCCCGGGTGTTACAAATATTTGAAAAATTCAGCTATTCTTTTCTAGAATATGCATAAAAAGCTAGAACTACATTAGACAGACGCACACGTGTAACACGCCTGATTTGTACGTAGAACGACGTCGTGTGGCATGGATCAAATGTAGCTCTACAAGTCTAGTTTCGATATAAATATATGGAGACCGACGCGCCCAGACCGGTGTGTGTGGCACACGTGTGCGCTGTGTAGTTCTACCTTGATACATGTATTCCTGGTCAACAGAGGTTTACGGGACTTTACACACTGCTCCGCCTCCCCCTAAAATACCATACCGGCTTTTAGAAAGAAGAAAATTATCCCAAAGAAACATATTCTCGGTATAAAAAACATCTTAGCGCATGAACAGACTATGTTTTTTATATGCGCCGTTAACGCGCGCTTGTAGCGACACAGACTCGATACGTACGCAAGTCGGACGCAGCCTACGACCAGCGCCGACGACGCACGTTTCTAAAACGCGCGTCAACGGCGCGTTTAAAAAACGTGGTGTGCACAGGTCCTTATGTTCTGTTCCGAGACATGGACTACCCGTGTACTCATCCAAATCTGTTCAAACGTTTGATCGTGAAGAATTAACAAACACAATTGTAAACAAAGTTTCACCTTTATAATAAAAAAAATCTAATTTGATTGATTGATACCTACTCCTTAATGTACACCATAAATAAAATTTGCGGGACTGTACCCGGTTCCGCCAAGCCCTAAATACGAGGTATACCATACCGGCTTTTATCACCAGTTCCGCCCGCGAGAAAATAAAATTTAATTTGGAGCATAAAAATTAATAAGTCTCTAATCTTTTGGTCTAACAAATAGAAATGGCTAAATAAATACATATTTTTTTACATAATTATTAAATGTCACGTTAACAAGGAATTAATTGGCAATAAATCAAATTTTTATCGATTTTGGTTCATAAAAGTGTTAAATTAAAAAATAAAACAAGTTTTTTTTTACAGAAAATGGAAAATATATTAGTTTCTTTACTGTTGCTATGCCTAAGTCAGATTTCTTCAAACTTTGTCTCTCGTTGCCAACCAGGTGCTTGTTAATAAACAATAAAATAATAATATACATTTACACTAATATTATAAAGAGGAAAAATAGTTTTTGTGTTTGTATAGGAGGTAATAATAATCTCTGAAACTACTTCCTGGTCCAATTACTAAAATTTTTTCACCGATAGAAAGCTGCTTTATTCCTGAGTGGCATAGGCTATATTTTATGTACGTGGGCGAAGCCGGGCAAAAGCTAGTCTTAAATAAATAACATGCATCACAAATAATGAAATGCATTATAAATGTTTTTATAGAAATTTTATTTCTCAAAGACTAAAGTCACTTACTTATGTAAACAATTAATAGTGCTTAATAATAGGATTTTCGTCATTTACATTTTTATTGTTTGTTAAAATGTGTTTTTTTTTTTAATAATATAAGTACATCATTAATATTATCGATCAGTATTTTGAATAGATAGAGAGGGAAGCCAAAGAAAAGATGGACAAATAGTGTGAGCTGAGATATGAAAGAAAAGGATAACTAAGAGATAAGAGATAGCGTGACAAAATAGAATGAAAGAAAAAAAGGGTTGCGTCGACTCTAAATAACACAGGTATTTTGAAATCCACAATAATCATATTGGGCCAATATTACATCTAAACTAACATCATAAAAGATCAAATTGTTTGTTGGTTTTTAAGAATCTTTGGAAGTGTTGATCTGTATATCCTAGAAGCGGCTTCTAGCTTCTCCAGCCACACGCTGTCACGCGCTTCAGCTTTTTTTTGGCGGTCGCTTCTACCTTTTTTTTGTGGCCGCTTTAAGTTTTTTCTTGCGGGGACACTTGAATAATCGTCTGTAATGTTGTAATAATAAATAAATAAAACAAAAAACCACCCCTTTATTTTAACCCCAGTAAAGCGTTCATACAGAAAACTTTCATAATAAGTCTTTGAATTATGGAGAGCTAAATTTCTCAAGGGACTTGCTGAATGTAAGACATAATCATATTCTTTGGCCTTGTGATAATATTATAAGCAAACTAGTTTATGGATGTACTAGCTTTTTTTTTAGGTATAAAAATCTTCTAATGACATCGTCCGCTCTTGGGCGGAGCGGGAGATAATGACTAAAAACCCACTCCAGTTCCTTCGTTGCGTACCGGGGGCTGAACTACCTTTCGGAGCTAAACCAGGCCCCAGTAGGCTTCGACCCAGCTGGGCCCCTGCCGTTGCTGACAGCTCCTTCACGCGCGGGAACAGTGTGCGCCGTTGACGACTTGGGCTCGGTCCAGGCAGTTTCCGGACGGTCGGACAGCGAGCTACCCACTGCTCGCCGTCCGCGAGCCCGTGTCTACGGGATGCACTAGCTTCTGCTAGCGGCTTCACTTACCTGAAAGTAGGTATCTCCATAGAAACTTTAGACCCTCCGTTTTATCCCCATAGGGGCTGAAACTACTCTCTATGTCATAAACGGAAGCATTTTAAAGAATAAAAACAATATACTGTATGAATGACAACACTGTGATTCATGATTCCACTATATTAAACAAAGGTATAGCGTGTTTTCCTAGGCTCAATTTAATAAAGCTGATCACTCAAGTACATAATAAGGCTGATTATGCTATATACTATGTGAGGACATGCCAGGCTTTTACTGCCCGCCCTTGACCTTGAGCGGGAGATAGTGTCTGAGTTGTACTGATTAAAAACCCTCTCCTTGTTCGAGGACACCGGGGATCTCTTTTGCATCACCCATGGCCCCAGTAGGCTTCGACCCTGCTGGGCCCTACGGTTGCTGACAACTCCTTTAATAGTACACGCCGTCAGCGACTTGGGGTTAGTCCGGACGTTTACCGGACGGTCGGACGGCGAGCTATCAACTTGCCATTCGCAAGCCCGCACCTAGTGTGGCCGGAAATCGGGATCGGGATCCTGGCGGCTCGTATGCGTGTGGCCGCCTCTTTTGCTAGCATTACTTCTTTGTAGAAGGAGGCGACCGCCTACGAGTCCTCTTCGCTCCGGACCATGGCCTGCACGCGCAGCATGGCGCGAGATATTGCTGCCACCGAGCGCGGCCACGAGGATACAACGGTGTTCTGCCCAGGTGAGGCACACGCTCTACAGTAGGCTCCACCGTGTCCTCCGGGTGGTTCACACAATGGTAACACCTGGGCATTTACTCCGCACGAATCCGATGCAGGAACCTCCCGAACTGACCATGTCCAGTGAGGACCTGCGTCAAGCGGAAGTTAAGGACGCCGTGTCGTCTTTCCAGTAACTCCTCAAAGAGGGGTCTGTCTGGGACTTACCGCCATTTTTATGGCGTGCCCAGACTGAAGCCTACCTGTGTCGGCGAGCCATGGGTAGCTCGCTGTCCAACCGTGCGGTAAGTGTCCGGACCGAGCCCAAGACGTCGACAGCGCGCACTGTTCCCGCGTGCCTCAAGGAGTTGTCAGCAACAGGGGGGGCCCAGCTGGGTCGAAGCCTTCTGGGGCCAGGGTTATTCGAAAGGAAACTCGAGCCCCGGTATGAAGAGGCTAGAAACACACGGTGCATTTTTAGTCAGTAAGAGTCTGACACTATCTCCGGCTCCACCCAAGAGCAGGGGTTGTCATTAGATGATTTTTGCCCACCGTAAAAAAAGCCTACCTGTGTTCCTCTAGCCCTTTATATTTCAAGGCCGCGATAACACGTGCATCCCCGCAGATCATTCACCTGTACTTATCCTATAAGTTTATTGCCTGGCTTCGCCTGATGTGTGTTCAAACTTATTAGTTTGCCTAGTCAGTGAAATGAGGTATTCAATCCATGATACATGCATTATTTGCTTGATGTCTGGGTTAGTTTAGGTATAAATAGGTTTATTGGTAGCTTACGTAGGTGACCTTTCTAGCGTCTGGAAAGTTTTTAAACGTTCCTAAAATAACAGCTGCCTATCCTGAAATGGTTCATGCAGACACTTGTATTTGCATTTGGATTATCAATGATAGAGAACACGCAATTTTTATAGCCTGTCGTGTGTCCCACTGCTAGGCAAAGCCTCCCTTTGTCTTTCCAAACTTCTCTGTCTAGGGCGATCTCAGGCCAAGTTTGCCCCGCGAACATGATCAGATCGTCACACCACCTTCGCCGCGGTCGACCTCCTTCTGGCGTCTATTTAGTGACAATCCTCGCCTACTTCGACTCTATAAGAGAATCATCGGCAATGATGCACTAGTAGAGTCGAAGCCAAAGTCTTGAGCATCGTTGTCGAGTTGCTAGCCTGTCGGTTTTCTATCGTCTGCATTTCGGGGCGTGTGCACTGGAATTGCACAATCTAATTCCGCCAACTCCAAATTCCATCATTGGACCACAAGACGTACGGCGTTGCGCCACCGGTACATGGTAGACATTCCACCCATACGCACAAAGCGTTTTGGGAACACATTTATTGTGCGTACAGCCAAGGAGTGGAATTTCGTGCCGGAGTCTCTGTTTCCTGATAGCTACAACTTAGGGGTCTTTAAGTCAAGCAAGGCAAGCGTGTTCCATTGTCGACCACATTGTCGCTTACCATCAGGTGAGATGGTGGTCAAACGCAAGCCTATCAATAATAATAATAATTAAAAAAAACCGGGTGCATTCGTGCGAGTCGCCGCTCACAGCGTCCTGCGCCCGCTTACCGCCCCGCTCACCGCGCCACTCGCCGCTAAGAGCGAAGTAGTGAACAGGTTGTTCCGTATCTGCTTTGGTGCTTGCTGATATTCAGAAGTGTAACACTACCAACTTCCAAAATCTAGGCTGCTACAGTTAAATGTTTAGTAGAAAAACCCAACAGCCAATTGATCCGCCCCGATAATTGAACCCAGGATCTCACGCTCAACAGTCGCACTTGTAACCACGAGGCCAGCGAGGCAGTTCAAGTTCTATACCTAAAGACAAGTTCACGGTTACACATTAACTTGTAATTTGTCAAGTCAGTGAACGTTTCATGAAACATTACACACAGGTTGTAAGGTAAGTCTGCGGTAAATTGATCTTGTTGCCAAGGCCTTGGCTTCTGATAGGGCAATCTCAAAAGTATATAAATATTTAAATATATAAGTAAAGAAAAAAGAAAGAAAGAGAATTACGTTTATAGGCATCCGTGGGTTTTGCGAAAGTGTACCCCGGGGCACTAGAACGATGGCAAACTAGGAACAGGTAGGTATAGACTTTAGTCAGTAAAAGTTTGACTCGCTTTCCTGCTCCGCCCAAGAGTGCGAGAAGTCATTGGATAATATCACAAACTAAAAATGTTGAGTTTACCATCATCTTACGAGATCATAGCCACGCGGGCCCTTAGTTATAAGTTCTTTTATTTTTAAACTAGCTTTTACTCGCGGCTTCGCCCGCGTTTATTAATATACTATAATTCCTTTCCCCTTTTCTTTCCACTTTTTCCCCCTTTTCTCACTTAAAAAAAATAGCCTATCTCCGTCTTTAGGGTCCCAACTATCTCTGTACCAAAATTCATCAAAATCGGTTTTGCCATTTAGGCGTAAAGACGTAACAGACAAACAAACAAACAAACAAACTCACTTTCGCTTTTATAATATTAAGTAGGATTAACACCATTAAAGTTTCTTTTTGAGTTCTAATCTCTGCTAACAACAAAGAAACCAAAGAGCTTCCAGATCACAAAAAGGTTGAGAACTACTGGTCTACCTAGATGTGTTACACGATACCGGTATCGATCGGCTGCGGTCAGCAAGTCCTTATGTAACACATCTAGACTTACTATGTCAGGGTTGCTGGGGCTTGGAACATCCGAGATCATTGAAGAATGCCAAGATTTCTATGAAATCTGGGCCCACCTTAATAGCTATGTGTGTTATATTGTTGGAAAGATTTTTTTGAATTGCGTAAAAGTTACTGTTGTACCACACAGTTTAATTATATTTATAAAGTTTATTCAGTTGAAAAGTAGGTATTTTGAAGATACAAATACCTTCCAATTTAACTATGTAATGGATGATGGGTCCAGGATTTGCATCTTCTCTCCTTTACGCCTATTCGAAGCTTATGTCACGAGCGTAGCAATTGCAGATTTTTTCGCGTGCAGAGCTTGCGTAGCAACTATTATATTTCGTAGGCGCTGCGTAGCGTATTACAGAATTTGCGTAGCAACTGTAATATTTTCGTAGGCGTTGCGTAGTGTATTACAGATTCTGCGTAGCAACAAGTTGGATTGAGTAAAATGGCCTTTCTTTTCGTAGGGTGGTCAATATTTTTCGTGGTGAGTACACGTATGCAGTGACGTATAAGGCTGTGCCATCGGTGCTATGGCACAGGGCGTCTATAGAGGAGCAGAAATTATCAAACTAGGGCCAAGTTTTGGATTTTAGTTTACATACAATAACGTTATTTATCGTATACATAGGTTGTAGACGCACCCTACCCGGAGTGCCGATTGCGTAGATGCTCATATTGCGTATTTTATATATCTAATCTTTTTTCGTTTTATATTTCGAGGCGTGTAAGATTAAAACTTTTTTTTTAAGAGCAGCTATAAAAGTTTGCACTGGGCTTACAGAAGGCTAGTTACAGCACTACAACAACTCACCCCCTCCCCCTCTCCTCTCTCTTCTCTTTTTATCTTTTTCTTTCTTTCATTTCACTGCACTTATGTAAGAGTAAGTAGAAGCGAGCATTGTTTTTGTGAGCAAGTTTTATTGTTTTTCTAAATAATGAGTAATTGAGTTACCTATATGTAGAACCTGTCATGTAAAAGAATAAAGATGCACACACTCAAATATAACGTCATCGTCATTAGGTTACATGTGTATAAAAGAAATAGCTACATGTTCCAACTACGCCTCCACTCTTCCACATCAATATTTGAAATGCTAATTATTTGTTGCTTGATTTAATAACCGACTTTGATGGTATTATAGTATCTCACACGCACACACCATACTAATCAACACATCAACACACTAACACACACACAATTTTTTTTACTCTTTGTGTACCATACAGTAGAATGACACAGTCCACTTGCGATAAGTTTTTGTCTAATTACTGTAACCTTAGACCGCAAACTACCTCTTAAAATACAGGTATACCCTAGCTTAAGAGGTAGAGTATTACTCTTGTACAGAACTCACAATATTAGATGTATGTACTTATCAAACTGTAAGTCAAACTCTGTATGTTTTTGGGTAAATAAAGAATTATTATTATTATTATCCGAGAAAGATTTTTTTTTTGTTTAGTAGATTATATTTTACACTATAATATTATAAAGAGGCAAAGTTATTTTTTTTTGTGAATGTACTAGTCCGGTTGGAAATTTTCGCATATAGAAAGCTGCTTTATTCCTGAATGACATAGGCTATATTTTATATACGCTTGTAAAGCCGCGGGCAAGCTATTGTATAAAGATAAGCCCAGGCCTGATTCATTGAATAAACACAATAATTTCGCAGTGACATGCACAGATAGAGTGATCGGACAATTATTTTTTTGCAGCTGCGTTATCGTATGATTTGATAAGAATGTTGCCATTGATAAAATGAGATAGACATCGCAGGCACCACGTAATCTTAGCTTGATATAATCTGATAGCACTCGCATTGTGTGACATCGTAATACAATCAATACAGTAATAAAATGACTGTCGTATTCGTCACAATATATTTTCTAAAATATGCGATTGTATTTATTGTATCTTTAACTTCTTTATAATCGTGAATTTATCTCTTCATTCTGTTGTTAATTCGTTCTAGAATAATCTCGGGTTTTTTTATTATTAATATACTCGCTTTTGATCACCTCACTTGATGGTAAGCGATGATGGTCGACGATGGAGCACGCTTGCCAAGAAGTAAACTATTCACTCTTGACTTAAAGACCCCTAAGTTGTAACTATCAGAAAACAAAGACTCCGGCAGGGAATTCTACTCCATGGATGTAGGCATAAAAAATGTGTTCCCAAAACATTATGTGCGTATGGGTGGGATGTCTACCATTTACCGGTGGTGCAGCGTCGTACGTCTATTGGTCCGATGATAGAACGGACTTAGAAGAATTAGATTGTGCGATTCCAGTGCACACTCTCCGAAATGTAAATAATAGAAAACCGACAGGCTAGTAACTTGGCGGCGATGCCAACTTTGTGTTTGAAAGAACAGAGTGTAAAGTCCAGCAAACCTTCTTCGAAAAGGGAGGATCCTCCGACCAGACGGGTGATATGTCTGATCTGTAGAACTGTCCGATAAATGAAATCCTGAAATCGCACGGCGGGGTCGTGGCAGACCAAGGTGATGGTGGGATGACTTACATGTCTTCCTTAGGAATTGGAAAAAAGTGGCTCAGAGCCTCGAACACTGGATGGAATGGAACTTTGCCCAGCGGTGGGACAGTATAGACTAGGTTTAATAATAACAAACAAATATTTGGTTCGTACGAGAAGCGAACCTGCGACACACAGTGCAGAAACCAATCGCTTAACCACTACGCCAACTGGAGGTACCTACAAATATAGGTCTTTATTTTGATATCATTTTTTTATGATACTTAGTTTTGTATGAATTGCTCATTTATATCGGATAATAGACAATAATAATAAAACTTATTTCCGTCACAAATAGTTTAGATAACACTTTATTGGTGTCACATCCATTATGATTAGTAAGTTAAGTTATTATTCAAATATCTTCGAACCTGGCTAAATGGCAGTTTAGAATAGCTACTGTTTTTGTTAGTAATATTTGAAATAAACTAGCTAAAACTAAACTAATACTCCCGGGGTATTGTTCCGGGTTGGGTATTGCCTCGATAAATGGATTATCCAAAACTAAAAGATTTTTTCTGAGATTTAGCGCGTTAAAAAAAACCATATTAAACTGGATGTCTCAGAAAAAACTCACTCAAACATTAGACAAGAAATCATCAACTGTCCTTTAACTTCGGAGGCGCGTTTTCATGAATGTAGAGATCGTTTAAGATGATATTTAAATAATGTTATTTGCAAAAAGTAATTTTCGCCTGTCTTCAGTTTCTGATTTTGTAAATTATAGCGTACTAGCTTTTGCCCGCAGCTTCGCCCGCGTATGCATACAAAATATAGCCTATGTCACTCAGGAATAAAGCAGCTTTCTATCGGGGAAAAAATAAAGCAGCTTTTTATTGGTGAAAAAACATAGAAAAAAAAATACAAACTTTATTATATTAGTGTAGATATAATATATGTAATGAAATGACATTTCATTAATTTAAATTTGCCGCGCTTCGCGCGTTGAAGTTGTCAATGGAATTTATGTTCTGTGGAACGGGGTGACGTGTGATTGAATGGCAGATGATGTTTAGATTATTTTGCATATTTTATTGTTAAAAATTCTATTGTAAAGCGATGAAATAAAGGGATATAATTGAGGAGGCGATATTAGTAAACTTTAAATGTCGTTTCTTTGATTTTCAGGTAAGTTATAGGTGTAATGATCATAGTTAAACGTTGTAATATAGTAAGGACGTATTAAATAAACAAAACTTAGATTTTCAGAGAAACAATTTGTGGTTTATTTGGAAAATCCTCAATAACATATCTTATATATATTTGTTAATTTTGTATGTTTTAAAAAACCTGAGTGTCCCTTAGACACCCGATATTATTATAATTAAGTTCTTATAGACACCACAGTATCTACGGTCAATCTCTTGTTAAGGCTGCGGGATTGTTAAAAAGAGATCATAAAAGGCAACTGAGGGAACACAGGTGGGTTTGAGTTAGCAAAAGTTTGCCGGTCACTCCACCCAGAGCTTTTCCCACCTAATAAAAAAAGACTACACGCTACGGTATACCTGACAGGTTTGCCTGCACAGTTATACCTGTCAGGTAAGCTTGTGTGGAAACCTGCACAGTTGTGCAACATACAAGCTCCGGTTTACCTGAACAACTCACCTGTACAGGCAAACCTGTAAGATGTACCCTAGCGTGTAAGGCGGGCATTACAAAGAACAAAACTAATTGCAATATTTTAACGAATAAATGCAGTTATTGTTATTTAGCTAATAAAGGATTGTTGTTAGATGTATGACATAATATCTAATACGATACGTGATCAAATGACGGATTGTAACATCTACTAAGTACACAATTAGATACTTGACTTTATAAATATATATTTTAATTGATATAAACTATTGCTTGACTGCAATCACACCTGATGGTAAGCAGTGATGCAATGTCTGATAGTTAGGCGTACTAGTTTATTTTAAGAGCCTATTCACTCTAGCCTTGAGGACACCTAAATTATAATCGGACGGGAAGACCGCAGCAGGCAATTTGTTCCCGTCCTTCGACGAACGCGTTATAAACAACGAATATATTATTATATATAACTGATATTTGAAAAAACTAATAAAAAATTACAGCTAGGTTCTGTGTCGGTTCTTCAAAGTGAACTTGTCCATATTTTTATCGAGATTTTTTTTTTATTTATTTTATAATTTATGTACACACAACATTCAGAAGAAGATGACATAATAATAAAACTTTGTACAAAGTAAGTTGTAAAAGGTACTGCTTATTTCACAAAGAAATTTCTTCCAGCAGACCTGCGAAAGGAAAGATTAGAAGAGATGTAGACAGTAGTGTGCAGAAATAAGTAGAATTAGTGAAATCTTAAATTAAACTAATAAATACTTATATAACTATATATACCCTATACTAAAAATAAATACATAATATAAATATATTTATATACAAATATGATCGGAATTGTATCGGATACTGGGTTCGATTAGTTTATGTTGTGCACGCCAATTTGTGTTTTGAGTGATTGATTTTAGACGCATCTCATTAAATATGATATGAAATAGAATAGAACTCTATTGTCGCCGAAAAAAAAAAACAAAAAAAGGCTTAAAAAAAAATTATGACCTAAATAATAATTCACAGCTAAACACAAAATTACTAATACAATGACAAATTAGCTTTAATGATTTTAATAACAAATAAATTAGGTTCTTAATGATTATTTGTCGATAATTTTAGTGATTAGCGCTTATCACTACACGGCTGTGTATAATAATATCAGTATTATACGAACTGTCAGTGAGGTTACTACTCGATTAAATAAATGACAAGAATATAATAATACACAAACTAAATATACAAAGTCGCTAGTGATCGATACTTTTAAAAGTAGTTTAGGAGTTTTCGAGATAAATAAATTGCAATATATAAGACAGACATAAAGTGTTGTGATAAAGAGTGTTTTTCTGTTTTCATTGTATTTCTTTGTGAATTTATCTGCACACGTGAGTGATGTGTTTTGCGCGCCTACAATGTGGGGATTGGATGTTCTTTTGTATGTTCAAGAAAAAGTATGTATGCTGTTTTTTTTATTCTGGATAGGCTCGCGTTTGACCAAAGTCTCACCTGGTGGTAAGCGATGATGTGGTCGACGATGGAGCACGCTTGCCTAGAAGTAACCTATTTACTCTTAACTTAATTCATGAATCCCCAAGCGACCACCGGTGGCCGCGCATCTATTGTCTTACTATTGTGTCTCTAATTGACGGTATCTGAAGGGTTAAAGACCCCTAGGTTGTAACAATCAGCAAACTTAGACGCCGACAGGGAATTCCATTTCAAATTAGATTCTTTATAAGTATTATTTATTTTTGTGGCTTAGTTTATTTTCAACAAACTTTAATTTTTTTTATCATTATTATTACTTCAGAACTCTGTCATTTATGGACCGATTTGCAAATTTTTTGTATCACAACTAAAAAGTTTTAAATTACAAACAAACAAAACCAGAAACACCGACTTCCAAAATGAAAATTATTTTGAACGTTGTAGTGTTTTTTTATGCACAGAAGTCGATATTTTATTTTTGAAAAAGTTTTTATGATAAATAATTAAGAGTCCTTTTCCAATCGCCTATCGTAAACATCGAAAATGGTTTAAAAGCTTGTTACTTCATTTAATGCAATCCAACGCGTTGTTTTATGAAAAGACAATGCAAAAAAAGAGAGATAATGCCTGAAAACTCTGTTAGTATTCGGTAATTCCGAGATTTACTCGAAAATTTCACAAAACTGGCTCCAGGAAATAGCTGTTTTTTTTAAACCCTTAAAAGTTTTTGGAAAAAGTGGTCGTCATTTAGAATCTTAATAAAATTTGCAAGGTCTCTAGAGGATTACTTTTTGATTTTTTTAATTTTTAGGAAAATTATGAAGTGTCAAAGTTCACACAAAATAGGACATTTTCAGAGGTTTTTACTGGATTAGTTTTACACAAATTTAGAAATTGGTTTCTTCAGAAACCTAGATAATATCCACAAGATACTGTGTTTCCAAAATATCTAATGAAAAATGTGTAATAACGTCATAATCAGTTATGAGCGGTTGTATGAAAAACAATGAAAGTGTGAGTTTTTTTCCGGGATTGATTAAAATCTGTCACTCAATAAATTCTTGACATTATCTACTGAGCCAATATCAAATGCGATGTATTGTGTCTACGTTAATTAACGTGATAATGAAATCAGGACAACGGTGTTTATTTTTATTAGATTACTCAATGAATATTATTGTTGCTATTTGAATTATATTCCTGCATTAGGGTTGCCCACTTTCTTTTGAAGAAGTAGAGTATATATCTGATTTTAGCTATTGGAAATATTCCCTGCATTCCGAATGCGCCAAAAGCAATTATATCGCGAATCCGACCAAAAATAGCTACAAAATATAAGGGCTATTGAGTTTTATAATTTTGACGTTGCGCGTTGGTCGTATTCGCGATATTATCGCTTTTGGCTTAATTCGGAACGCAGAGTAAGAGCGTGTATATTTATTAGTTAAAAAGTAGGTGCGCTTCATTGGTTTAGTTTTCAGGAAAACACATTTTTTTAATTAGTGTACTACCTACTATATTTTTCTTTGATCGTTTTTTTTGCAATTTATGACCAAACGTACAAAAAATATTGGAGTAAAATATAAAAATGGCTGGATTTCATTTAGTTTAATTAGTAGATACTTTATTGCGTTGAATTATTTAAGTTTATTTTATAATTTAATTTTCTCTAGTACCTGTAAATAAATAAAAAGTCATTTCAACTTTATTGCGTTTATAGATTATACTGTACTCCTCAGCAAAAAAAAAGTAGGTAGGTTATTCTGTACATCACTGACTACTGGGTAAAAGAAAGCATCGTGTGGAAACCAGACCTTTCCCGTGTGATTACTGACCGTGATTCCTCTGAGAGAGGGAAGTCCCTCGTCAGAGAAGCTTCAAAGAAGAGCTCGCAGTGGTAGTAAAAGTCTTACACGTTAATTTCCTTGTTTAAGCGTGTCTCCCCTGTCAGCGAAGATGCGCGGGCGCACGCCGCGCTGGCTGTGGGTGGGCGCGGGGAGCGGTGCGCTGCTGGCGCTCGCGGCTTTGGCTGCTGCGCTCGCCTGGACTAGCATATTTGATTCAGCTTTAGCTTCTGTAAGTATAATTTAATTAAAATTAAGCATAAGTTTAGTTTAAATTTTTATTTAAGGGCGTAGTAAGGCGTGGGCGAAGTGGCCCTACGCTCACAGCCTCACACCCTCCACCTTCACAGGGGACTCGCACAAGGGCTCACTATTATTAGTTGTTTGACCACTATTTCACCTCCACGCGTGGTGGACAACGTGGTGAAATACTGGGTTGCGACAGGCCAGATTGCTCTAATTTTTGTTTTAATTGATGTAAACTTTTAGTTGACTGCGATCCCACCTGATGGTAAGCAGTAGACAATGCTATCGTTAATGGTGAGGCGCACTAGTTTATTTAGAACCTATTCACTCTAGCCTTGTTATCCTTCGTTACGGGTTTTTTTTTTGTTTGTGAGTTTTTTTTTTGTTTGTTTGTTACGTCTTCACGCCTAAATGGTAAAACCGATTTTGGTACAGAGTTAGTTGGTACCCTGGAGGCTAATTTAAAAAAAAAAACAGAGAAAAGGGGGAGAAAGAGGAAAAATTAAAGTGTACCTATTAATAAACGCGGGTGAAGCCGCGGGTAAAAGCTAGTTCAATTATAATCGGAGAGGCACATTGTTCCAACCCTTCAATGTACGCGGTATAAACAACGAGTCAAAACGCTTAGCCCGGACCGTAGAGGTTTCAACAACGTAAGGGTGTATACTGACCGTACGTCGGTTTCTCCAATGGCAGATGGTAGAAATTAGATTTTAGACCAATTTCAATAGTCGCATTCATATTCTGAAGACGTTTAGTTTTCATGAGTGCCCATCCACTTTAGTCTCATCAGGTGGTCAGTCCCGTCAATTAAAAAGTCACGTACGGACAATGTAAGTCTTCACGCTAATCCCCAGTCTGTAGTACTACTGAAAGATGGTTCAGAACACATGTGTGGGTTTCCCAGTCGTAATTTATTACTCATAGAGCAGAGAAAACGATTTTAGATGTTATGGAGATACCGAGATCTTGAAGTGAATTCTGTCAAGCGATGAAAACTGATGAAACTGTAAGTTAGGTATAACTTGTTTAACAAAGAATTAAGATACTGGATGAAAAAACATACTTTCCCGAAAACAAAATCCCACTCGTCAAGCTAGGGTTGTGAGATTGTTTAAAAAAGTTACCGCGACCCTGGATCACAAAGGGCAACAGAAGAAACACTGGTGGGTTTTAGTCAGTAAAAAGAAGTGTCTTTTACTGACTAAAATCCTCTTTCATCACCCAGAGCGGGAGAAGTTATTTGATGATTTCCCATCGTCAAAAAGACGACATTAACAGGCTGATGTAAATGTCAACGTAGGCGCAGGCTTGCGGATGACGTGCAAGGGATAGATCGTCGTCTGACCGTCTGGTAGTCGTCCTGACCGAGCCAAAATCGTCAATGGCGAGTAGTGTTTCATGCTGAATTTAAAGACATTTCAGCAAAACCGTAGGGGCCTGCAGGGCCGATGTCCGCTATTAGGGAATGCAATCTCGATCTCGCGAGATCTCGCGAGATTAACGAGATTGTACTCGAGCATAAAAACGTCTTATTCAAAGCACGGATTGATACGGACGTTAAAAAATTATAGACAGATACGTCAAACAATGTTTGATGCAAAAAAAGTATTGCAAAAATTCGTGAAAATAAATGTTTATCTTATAATACTTTTTTTTGGTGGGTAAAATCATCCAAATGACATCTCCCGCCCTTGGGCGGAGCGGGAGATAGTGTCAGACTATTACTGCCTTCGTGCCTTTCATACCGGGGCTGAGCTACGTTTCGGAACTAGCCCTGGCCCCAGTAGGCTTCGACCCAATGCGCGCCATCTACGACTTCGGCTTGGTCCGAACAGTTACCGGACGGGTCGACAGCAAACTACCAATTGCTAGCCGTCCGCAAGCCCGCGCCTATTAATATTATAATACTAATTTTTTTCTTAATTTATTCAAATATTGTGAAAATTTGCAAAAAAACACACAAAACTGCCAATCTCGCTAGATCTCGAAGTTAGCGAGATCTCGCGATATTGTTGTTCATAATCTCGCGAGATCTCGCTCAAGCCCCAATCTCGCGAGATTTGCATTCCCTATCCGCTATGGCGACGAAAAATATATAATAATAATATTCCATAACTATCACACAACGCCGTCGAGTCTCAAGCTAAGCAGAGCTTGCGTTATGAGTACTAGCCAACTGATAAACGTGAAAAGGAAACACATGGTCCTAGATCGCAAAAGGCAACTGTGGAGGGGTGGTTTTAATCTGTGTTTCCTGATGGCTACAATCCGGGAATCTTTAAGTCAAAAGTGAATAGGTTGCTTCTAGGTAAGTGTGCTCCATCGTTGACCACATCGTCACTTTCCATCAGGTGAGATAGCTGTCAAGCGCGAACCTATGAACAATAAATAAAAGTAAACATCTGGCACGCGTTCCTGATCCACCTTAGACCGAGAGATGTCACTAGAAGCTATCACACCTAAAAAAAAAAATATGATGTAAATCCTTCAAACACTAATGAATGTGAATCGTGTGACATTGAAATGAAAACAATTATAATTAGGAACGTGCCAAAGATCTGTTAATGAGATTAAATTAATCGCAATACTTTACTGAAGCCCTATGAAGTAATCTGTTGCTAGTGGAGCGCCTGTGTCAATGTCGGCGCGAATTCTTACTGAACTCGTTAACGGTTATTATTTTAATCTAATTATTATAATTTATTGATTTCTAACTGTATTGTTGATCTAGCAACGAGAGGTAGAGTATAGTACCTCATCTACCCAGCATAAGTCTGGGTGGATCAGATTCTAACTAATATGCTTTCCAAATAAGAATAAGATCTGACTGGCCTGTTGGTCTAGTGGTTAGTCGTCCTGACTGCTATGCCGGAGGTCATGGGTGTGATTCCCATCCAGGACAAATGTTTGTGTGATGAGCATGATCATTTTTGTTCTGTGTCTGGGTGTAATTTATCTATAATATGTATGTATTTAGAAAAATATGTATAATATATAAGTATGTTTATAATTTGTCTAGTGCTCATAACACAAGCTCTCTTTAGTTTGGCGCTAGACGGCGTTGTGTAATAGTGGTGGAATATTATTATTTCCATGAGGTCCTGGAACTTTGGGAGACGTACAAAGGGCCGAAGCCAACTCGCAGAGGCTCTTTAGGTTGTTATAATGAGACGTGATACCAACCGACGATTATCCCTGTACGCGCTATACTAGTGCACCCAAGGACAACCCCCGGTTTGAAAAACTATTGCGATACAATATGGAAAACAAAATAATAGGGCTATGGTTTATATTATAAAGTATATATTATTTTGTATTATTATTAACTAAGCACCATTTGGTGACGTCATAGCTGTCAAAATGAATCGGGTAGGGTGACCTATACAACCAATTGACCAATTTGTTAATTTCATTGAATCACGAATAAACAAGCTTAATCTGAATTTAGTTGTTCAGTTCTGCTCATCTCTACAAATCAATGTGTGAAAAGTCTGGCGAATTTAAGAAGAAGGCGAATTGTTGCCAAAAATGAAAATAAGAAAGAACAATTTTTTTTAGCTTATTATTTCACTTCCAGTCGGCAGCGATGCGTTTTATGACGTCATATTTTAGCTAGGATTATTGAGTTTTAATTAGTCAAGTGTTTTTATTTTAATGTTTTATTAACCATATATTTATTATCACATTTTAATTAATAACCTTTTATTATTAGTTAACATAAACAGAGTAAAAAAAACGCTATTGATACGCAAATAAATTTTCCGTGTCATGAAAAATCTACAGAAATTATCATACGAGTAGATTTACATAACAACTCAGGTTCAAAGGGTTACACAACGCTTGTTATCGCGGGTTGGGCTGTTATATCAATAGAAATATAAGCTTTGTCCGTCTGTCCTCTATCTACGTTTGAAGTCCAACGTGACGCTTACGTGGAGCTTACGGCGTAACTCACACTGATGCGAGTTGAAAGGTCGCGACGCGTCATATGTTTTTGTACCTGTAGCATATTCATCTCAATTTTTAGGGTTCTATACCTCAAAAGGAAAAAGACGGAACCCTTGTAGGATCACTTTGTTGTCCGTCCGTCCGTCCGTCGTCGGTCTGTCTGTCTGTCTGTCTGTCTGTCTGTCTGTCTGTCTGTCTGTCAAGACCCTTTAACTTGGGAACGCGTGGAGGTATCGAGTTGTAATTAAAACCATATACTCAGGTTTGTGGTCTTTTGAGGCTGTAAAAAAAATCAAACTTGTAAGTTAATGAGAAAAAAAGATACTCCGGTTTATGTGGCAAAAAAAGGTAAGTACTTCGACACTCCTCGAAAATCAAATTTCATCATAATTCCCGTTGACCCCATAATTTAGCTACCTCTTCATTTACATAATTATCTTAATAAAGTGTTGGTACCGCCATTATGACGTCAAGATGGAGAGACCAAACTAATAAACTGCTCCTCGGACTGATCTACGTAGTTGGTGTTTTAATAGAGGTGCGAAGCAGTAAGGATAGCAAAGGAGGAGCCCGACCGCATCAGGCAACGGCGTTCTCGCCGCCGCCGCCGGGATTCCGATCCCGATTTCCGACCACCATAGACGCGGGCCTGCGGACGGCGAGCCATGGATAGCTCGCTGTCGGCCGTCCGGTAACTGTCCGGACCAAGCCCAAGACGTCGACAGCGCGCACTGTTCCCGCGTGCCTCAAGGAGTTGTCAGCAACAGCAAAGCCTACTGGGGCCAGGGTTATCTGAATAGGAGCTCGAGCCCCGGTATGAAAGCTAGAAGGAACGGGGTGGGTTTTTAGTCTGACACTATCTCCCGCTCCGCCCAAGAGCGGGGGTTGTCATTGGATGATTTTCCCCACCATAAAAAAAAAATGCGACGTGACTCAAAGCTTTGACTCGGCGCTAGTCTAGTGTGAGTTGAGCCTAAAGGTTGTCTAACAAGGAACGTGTAGGACGTGCTCCATTTTACTTTTTGATTTTTATTTCGGCATTTGAAGGGATTACGGCCTATTCCCTCTTCTAGAGAGGAGGCCTGAGTCCCAGCAGTGGGAACATTAAAAAGGCTGATGATGATGATGATGATGATTTGAAGGGATTCATTAGGTAATGGTTTGGGATTTCACAAAATACGATGTTGAAATATCGTCGCCTAGCTAACATAATAACCATGTGAAAAATATTTTGAATAAGTAACATTTATTTACGCGTAATGGGAATTAATATTCTCTGATAGACATTGTGAAATAGGAAAATATAAATTGCCGGCAGAGATGTTTTAGGATACCTAGGCTAAGGCGTTTTTTTTATTTTACGTTCTGTAAAAATAACAATACAAAAGATGGCATTTACACCCTTGAGATGTAGAAAATAATAAATAATTATAATGATGTACAACGATCTGAGTTATAATTTTAAAATGTTACCTCACACTAGGATTAAAGCTGGAACTAAATTAGACCGACGCACACGCGGACCACGTGTGATTTTTGCGTGGAACGACGTCGCGTGGCGTGTAGCTCTACAAGTCTAGCTTCCATATAAGATGTATGGAGAATGACGCGTTCAGATCGGCGTACGTACGTGGCGCAGATGTGTGCAGTTTAGTTCTACATTAACTCGTGACCGTAGGTGAGTTCACAAATACGTAAACTCACATTCACAAGACTCTTAGATCACACCCAGACAAATATTTGGTCCGTGCGGGGATTGAACCCGCGACACGCAACGCGGCAGCGAATCGCTCAACCACTGCACCAACGGTGTCGTCGATTATATGTGTTGTGTTATATCAGCATTCTACTAGAAAAAAACCATCATGAGCCTCATTTTGTATTTGGGGAATCTCTATCCATTCCAGGTTGCCTGGAAGAGGTCTCAAAATGCGATACGACTGCTGATATATTTTGTTGGTTTCCAAACTTAAAACTCCCTTTTTCACTGTCTTATAAAAAATCAGAAGCTGGTGCATGGTTCCAACAGGTCGCTACCTATGGAGAAGCACCGGCAAGAAACATCATGGTTTAAGATTCTTATTGTATTATATACTAGCTTCTACCAGCGGCTTCATCAGCGTGAAAATATCTGAGGCCTATGTTACTCAGTGATAAAATAACTCTCTACAGGTGAAAAAAGTTGAAAGTTGGTCCAGTAGTTTTCGAGTAACATACGAACAAAGTAAACTTTCATAAGCATTCAGTGAAATTCTGTTATTTTGATATTTTAGTTTTACTATAATCTACTTCTGAAAATAAAGTTATTTTAATAGTTTTGATAAAAATAAAATTTACAGGATGACTGACTACTTTGTGTTTTTCGTATTTTATTTATGTACGTTATGTATATATTTAGGTTTTAGTATAAGTAAGTAGTTTAAGTTTTTTTAATGTACGAACAAAAAACTCTAATCTTTCCTCTTTATAATATTGGTTCAGATTATTTTGGTGTACAATAAATATGAAAAAAAAACCACTCGGATACAGAAAAATTATTAATCGGTAACTAAACACCCAATGCCTAAGTAGACAGGGATAGATACCCACTGACGTCAAACTCCAACGACTAATACCACTCAAAACCAATTGATTTGTCAAACTAATCTAAGGCCTGACCTGACAATTGACTCATATCATATAACACAGTTGTTAACAAGAAGTTCGAATCAATCAATATGTAGCATCTGTTCGCTCTCCTTGAACGACAATCAATTAATCGAGGATGAACTTTTTAATTACTAACATTATTGCGATGCCATGCGGTCAAATGATTGCGTGTGATCAGATGCAAAAAATTGATTGATCAGTTATTTATTCGGACATCTGATGTCTTCAGATTGATTGATGATCAATACATAGTATAAAACAAAGTCGCTTTTTCTGTCCCTATATCTCTATGTACCTACGCTTAAATCTTTAAAACTACCCAACGGATTTTGATGCGGTTTTTTTTAATAGATAGAGTGATTCAAGAGGAAGGTTTATATGTAAAATATTGCACCCGAGCGAAGCCGGGGCGGGTCTCTGGTTGCAAATATGTTATAAAATAACACTTTTACATGTAAATTTTTTCGTTACTTTAACTTACTCTCTTTTACTAGATGAGGCTTTTTTTTGTGGTGGGGAAAATCATCCAATGACAACCCCCTCTCTTGGGCGGAGTGGGGGATGACGTAGACGTGGGCTTGCGGGCGGCGAGCCATGGGTAACTCGCTGTCCGACCGTCTGGTAACTCTCCGGACCGAGCCCAAGATTTCGACGGCGTGTACTGTTCCCGCGCGCCTCAGGGAGTTGTCAGCAACAGCTGGGTCAAATCCTACTGGGGCCAGGGTTATCCAAAAGGGCGCTTGAGCCCCGGTATGAAGGCTAGAAGGAAGGGGGTGGGTTTTTAGTCAATAAGAGAAGGGTTGTCATTGGATGATTTCTGCCCACCAAAAAAAAAAAACAACCATGGTTCTCCTGCAGATATCTCCATTTCTGATTCGATCACGCAAGGATAGCCCTTTTCATTTTGGATGATTTTAAGCAATTCCGTCACTCACTCAAATAAGAAAATTTGTTCCTGTGTGTTAAGTGTATTTTTTAGGTCCTTAATTTTTTTTTGGAATAAAAATTTATGGTAGAATCTCAATCAAATGTGCAAAGTTTCTATATAATGAATTGATTAGTACATAGGTCGGCAACACGTGGTGTAAAGTAAGTAAGTAAGCTTTACTAACTTACTTACGGCCCGTCATGTTTTGTATGTAGAAAAAATAAATATGCTTCTCGTCTCACAGATGAGCATTTGAGAGCTATTCTACGAATTGTCACGACAAATATGACTGCTAAGATACAAGAAATAGCCTCTCAAATGCAACCTCAGACATCGCACTAAAATTTGTGTAAAATCGGTTTCCTATTTAGGTAGGTTAGCTTGTAGTTTGCATTTCTTTATATTTCTATTGTTTTTATTTAATGTAAGTTTTACGTGTACGAATTATATTCTGTATTTTTAAACAATATTCAATGGCATTTTTATATTTTCAATGGAATATTACCAATTATTATGTGAAGGTATGTTGGGCTTCTTGGGTTAACGCGAGTATAATGACTGCGGCCCGCCTATAGTTTATTTTGTCACCTTGTGGCCCTTGCTTGCCAAAAGGTTGCCGACCGCTGGGTTAGTACATCACGAAGGGCCAAAGTTCATGCAAAATAGTAGGTTTTCAGGGGTCTTTACTTTATTAGTTTTACACTTTGTGATTTAATTTCAATACAAACGTACAATACGCTTACGTCAAAAAAAACCTGATGCATAATTTCACGCTCCTAGGCCCAATAGTTTCGGCTGTGGGTCAACATGTCAGTCCAGTTTCTCCTTATATGTAGGTTTGAGTGACAAAAACATAAAAATGGATTACTAAATAGTTTTTGTCTTGTTAAAAGCAGTCAAAAAGATTTTTAATTAGACAAAAAATATCAAGTTTGTTTTTGTTGCTTTTTGCATAACCTTTTTGAAATACGAATAGATATACGATATATGTGTATATTTTTTTTTTTTTTTTCTCGACGGGGAAAATCATCTTTGACGAAACCCGCTCTTGGGTGGAGCGGGAGACAGTGTCAGACTCTTACTGACTAAAAACCCCGCGCCGTTCCTTCTAGCCTTCATACCGGGGCACGAGCTCCCTTTCGGACAACCCTGTCCCCAGTAGGCTTCGACCCAGCTGGGCCCCTCCTGCTGCTGACAACTCCTTGAGGCGCGCGGGAACAGTGCGCGCCGTCGACGTCTTGGGCTCGGTCCATTACCGGACGATCGGACAGCGAGCTACCCATGGCTCGCCGTCCACGAGCCCGCGTCTACGGTGGCCGGAAATCGGGATCGGAATCCCGGCGACGGCGGCGAGGGCGCCGTTGCCTGATGCGGTCGGCCTCCTCCTTTGCAAGCATTACTGCTTCGCAGAAGGAGGCGACCGCCTGCCATTCCTCCTCGCTCCGGACCATGGCCTCGACCAGGGCCCGGCGCGAGAGGTCTCTGCCGCCGATCGCCCCCACGAGGGCACGGCGATGCTCCGCCCAGGCAGGGCACACCTCGACGGTGTGCTCCACCGTGTCCTCCGGGCGTTGCGCACAGTGGCGACACCCGGGCGTCTCTTCCGCTTGAATCCGATGCAGGAACCTCCCGAACTTGCCATGTCCGGTGAGGACCTGCGTCATGCGGAAGGTAAGGACGCCGTGAGGTCTTTCCAGCCACGCCTCAAAGAGGGGACTTACCGATATATGTGTATATCGATAGTATGTGTCCTTTTCAATTTTTAGACCGACCGGGTGGGTGTGAGAGGTATAACTCTGAGACAACTTACAATTTACCACATTATGCTTATGTTAAAGTACAGTATCCCTAGTCAAGTTGCTAATCTGCAATAGTTAACGCTAGTAGAAAGCTTCAAATGTACGAGAATGACGTCATCTCAACGCTCAGTCACGTGGTTACATCAAAGCGAAAGCTGGCGTCGAAACGTTCGACGTAAGCGAAACGATTGTAACTTGGCTAGGGGGGCAGAGCTACTTCTTGTAAAATTGTGAAGCTGGAATTTAAGATTTTCACTATTATTTATTATTAACTGACCCTAATCCTCCTTTTTCAATGGAGATATGCAGGGCTATATGTATCTTCATCATCATCATTTCAGCCGACAGACGTCCACTGTTGGACATAGGCCTCCACCAAGTATCACCACATTCCCCTGGCCCTTACCCCACCCTCTTTACCTTACCCTGTATCTTATACCTCTTAAATCTAGTCACACATAGCACAGTAGGTAGACGCTCAGCATAGGGCACGCGCGAAGAGCGCGCGCGCATAGTTACATTAAATTTTATATATAAGCTGTGTTACTTTTTGGTGTACAATAAAGCTTATTCTATTCTGTTTGTTTGTTACAGCAACTAGCCCTGACCCCGACCTCCCGGTCGTTCCGCGACTGGGTGGAGCCTACGGTGCCGCTGTACTTCGACATCTACTTCTTCAACTGGACCAATTCTGAGCGGTTTCCTGATGAGAAGCCTGATTTAGTGCAGTTAGGTAAGTGAATGTTCTTACTAGAGGGGTAAAGGAAGCGACTTTTTTATTTAAACTTCATGTAGGTACAGTTGTGGTACATAATAGCATAGCTTAATCAGTTATTCTTAATGTCCCTACTACTGGTACTCAGGCCTCTTCTCTAGGAGAGGGAACGGGCCAACGGGCTGATTTTTACGCCGGTAAAGCTCTGATAGAAGTTAGTATGTCAATAAAAGTTGGAAAGTAATAATATGAAAAACTAAAGTAGGTAATTAAAACGTTTTTGTTTTCGAAATTAAAAATGCACGATTAGGTCGTTCTTCTAGTTTTGAATATAAATTTATTTAAATTCTTATTTGACATGACATTATTTAAAACATTTTGAGCTTAATTTCAATACATCAATTTTAAAAATTTGGAAAAAAAAGAACAAGTTTTTGTTTAAACTACTTTCTATTTAATTAATAGGTATATTAATCTATACTTATAATAAATCTGTAGAGAGGTCAATTCTGTACATGAAATATATTTCCAAAATAACTATCAGGGGGTGACTAGTGATCGATACTGATGCTAAAAATGCGAACAGTAAAATTTTTGTCTGTCTGTCTGTCTGTCTGTCTGTCTGTCTGTATGTTCTTTATAGAAACAAAAACTACTCGATGGATTTTAACGAAATTTGGTACAATCATTATTCATACTCCTGGGCAGGTTATAGTATACTTTTCATCACGCTACGATCAATAGGAGCAGAGCAGTGAAGGGAAATGTTGGGGAAACGGGAGAAATTACTCCATTTTTTAAGCTTCCGTCGCGTTTACAGCCTTAATGGTTAAAGCTACACAGAAAACATGTATGACGGAAATGTTCTCCTCAAAATTATATAAAAAATGTCCCACGACAGCATACGTCTATCTTTTATGGTTAACTCACAATAACACGTGTAACTCCCGATAGCTTAGCAGTTCTGAGCTTTCTGTTTTTTGTCTACTCTTACGTTTATAACACTGAATGTCACTGGCATAAGCAACAGGATCCGCGTACGAAGTCGCTGGCAGAAGCTAGTTTAAATAATATATGTGTATTGTATATTTAATATATCGTTAAGAGTTGCTTCTAGTATTATTATACCTTGCCTTATTCATCACTCTTCATATGTCTCCAGGTCCATACCGTTTCATCGAGAAGAGGAAACACGTGAATATAACGTGGCACGACAACAATGGCACCATCGCGTACAGAACACAGAGGAGCTGGTTCTTCGATGAACAGTCCTCGAATGGAACCCTCCAGGATAATATCACGACGCTGAACGCTATTGCTGCTGTAAGTATTAAATAATGATATGGACTGGCAATCATTGAGCTGATAGTCGTGTCAGCCAATGCAAAGAGATTAAATAGATACAATAGAGCGGCCATCAGAAGTAATGTCTAAAAAAAAACGGTCATCCTATTCTTCAGCGAAGACGAAAAATATTTACGAAAATAAACTGGAGTTAGGTCCAGTGGTTTTGCCATAATACGATTTACAATGGTGCAATGTGCAACTCGGCATATTTCTCCAAAAAATATTTTCATTTGGTGCGTATAGCGGACACAAACGCGACTTGACAGGTACAGGTGACAACGACTTGTTACTACTTTAGTAACAAGTCTCGGATTAGAATTTCGTTCGCTATGTCCTGTCTATTGGTAGGATATGTTTAATGTCTTTGAGCCAATGGCTTAATAGCCTCGCTCAAAATCTAGGATCTCTCTATGAAATCGGATCAAGGACTTATTCAGATGCCACTAACCATTAGACCAACAGGCGAGTCTATAAATAAGGTAAGATTTTATATCGCGACAAAACGCAATAATTATATGGTTATTTTATTATCTTCCCCCGGTTATGTCGGATTGTCATACCATCGGATTATGAGAGTAAAGAGACAAATAGTGCCCCTTTTATTGCTCACACTTTTGTGCTCAATAATTCTTCTGCATAGCTGGATTCTCCGTTGAGAACGGATTATCCATTGAGATTGGTCACTCGCAATCGAAATTCAGTCGAGAGGATTATATTTTTCTCTTCCGCCAAAGGCCACATAGTAAGCCCCTCGTTAACTCTTACCGAGCCTATAAACCGATTACATGGAAGATGAAACGATTAAAATTTGCCTTTCCATTATATCTTCTCATTCTTCTTGCTTGCAAAGTTTAATTATTGCCAGGGGCAAAGTTTGACCATAAAAGTGAATGGGCTACGTGGTTTGTTTCCCCGTCCCTTGCTCAAGCTAGCTCGCGCCACTGAGTCTGTAGATTTTTAAATCGTTCCTAAATAATAATCTATATTCAATTCAGCCTGTCCCTTGCTACCCTTGGGGTCCAAATGCATGTAGTCTTGTAAGTCCTGGCTAAAAGCTTTTGGACAAGCAACAAGGCAATCGGGCTTGCCGCCAAAGGCAAGTACGATTCACAGTCAGATTCACCTGGGAGTGGTTACTCATAAAAAAATGCTTGGTTACGTGCAAGGTCAAAAGCAAGGATTTGTTTCGAGGTTCTAGTGATTGCTTAGCTCACCGTTTGATAAGAACCAAACAAGAGTCAACAGTATGTTGTGTTCCACACGCGCGTCTCATAAAGCTAGCAGCAGACATTACGGAGCCGCCAGGGCTGATGCCTACCGCCAGGGCTGCAACATTGTTCGAAAGAGTAAAGTAGATCTAATTTTCACCAGGATAAGTAGACAATGCTATACGCTATGAATATTGCGCCAATGATATTACATTTATTAAAAAAAATATTGCAATCATAACCGCTCTTTATCTTAATTTCCAGTCAGCAGTCTACCGCTCCAGATTCTGGGGCTTCCTCCAACAGAAGGGCTTGTCCATGGGGCTGGCGATGTTCAACCAGAACATAGCCGTCTCCAAGCTAGCGAAGGAACTGCTGTTCGAGGGCTACGACGACCCGCTGCTGGACTTGGCGAAGAGTCTACCTGCCAGCACCACGGGAGGAGCCCCGCCTGTTGACAAATTTGGATGGTTTTATGAGGTGAGTGCTGTAGGAGTGTAGTTTATTGTGAGTTGTATGTTAATAAAGTCGCATTTTCTTGTTCGGTCGATATAATCCCGAAACTACAAGATTGTGACTGATCAGCTAGCCTTTATACTTTAGTTATTCATTCCTCTTTAGTCAGGACTCTTCACCTGGGTACTTGCAGCTCTTGGAAGTAAAGATACTCCCCTAGTTTGGCACGGAAAAGTTGTTTATAGCTTAAGTTTTTTTTAAAATCAAATATAACTTAACACGTTTATTTAATGTTTCAGAGGAATAACTCTTTGGAGACAGACGGCTATATGGAGGTTTCGACGGGAAAGCTGGCCGGCACTCTGCCCGGGCAGATCCTGAAGTGGAATTATGAGGACCATATCCCGTACTATGAAGGAGAGTGCTCAAAAGTAAGTAAAAACAAAATATATTAGCATTTTTTTACCATTTCAAAATATGAATACTTCAAAGCAGTAGTCATCAGCTTACAATAATTTAGACTCAGATCAAATATAGCATTTCAAACTCAGATCCAATGTGAAGACCCTTCGCAGGATATTTTATCTGCTTTTCTGCTCTTTATACCTGCACGCGCAAGGTTCTGATCGTGTCAATTGATAGATCGATCGAAGTAAACTCAAACTTAACAGTACGCAAAGTGATTAAAACTTTTCGGGAAAACACCAAAAAGTTTTGTGTGCAAGGGTGGAATGTCCACCATGTACAGGTGGCGCATCGCCGTCCGTCTGGTTATCCGATGATGGATAGTAGGGTAGCACTTTTATGATGGACAGCAGATATAACAGGATTTGATTGAAATACCTTCAAATTGTCCAGCTTTCAGGAAGCGCTGGAGAGTTCATAGCTCGCAACCTGACAGAAGAGTCCACCCTCACGATGTTCGTGCCAGATCTGTGCAGGACTGTCAACATGGAGTACGTGGATAGCGGTGAGCACGAAGGGCTGGTGTTCAACAAGTACGCGCTCACGCAAACCAGTTTTGATAACTGTAAGTTTACTTTTTTTTTGTTCTAAAATATTATCATGTTCGGATTAGAAGCAGAGGTAGAGTAGTTTTGGTGGTAAGTCGTTGTCGAATTTTTGATCGATGAAACGCAACCGGTGTTGCGACGACAGAAACGGTTGTTAAAAACTGTCCTCGTCGCGACTGGTTTGAAGACGAAACTATTGTTGAGTGAAGTAGTTGCAGAAAATTTTCGGTGTCTCAACTAGTTTGAGGACGATTTAAGAGTGACAATAAGATTTTTGTTGTATTTCATAGGCATAAAGTTCAATTTTCATTTTTTCTTTACCGTAAGATAACAATTCGCATGTAAGTCGAAGACTAGTCTGTGCAACAAAGATTGTTTGGTCGCAGGATGGAAAACTGATGTTCCGTTGTAGAATAAAAAACGGTCTTTGAAAACTGTTCGTTGTTGAAACGCCCACCGCTAATTCCTTTATACTACAGACCAAAAATAGATTTAAAAGACCTTGAAAAATTTTGTACTACTTTGAAAGATACGGCATTGTATTTTTGGATTAAACTGAAGGGCCAGATTTATCAACAAGGAATTTTTTGGTCTCTATCACGTCCAGCCAGAAACTAAAATATAAATATCTGCATTGCTCACAGTGACAGACTTATGTATCCACCAGGACTAATTGGTGGCAAAAAAAAAAATTATGGTATAGTCTAAGAAAAAGACCACAAGGAAGTTTACTGCTACAAAACTAGCCACGTCTGTAATTCATAGTAAAGTCTTACTCATTCTCACACTCTTTTTTTCCAGCAACGATCTTCCCATCGAACACGTGCTTCTGCAACGGCGAGTGCGCGTGGAGCGGCGTGATGAACGTGTCAGCTTGTCGGTACGGCTCTCCAGCCTTCCTGTCACTCCCGCACTTCCTGCATGGAGACGCTCAGCTCAGGGAGTACGTGACAGGAATGCAGCCTGACCCTGAAGCCCATTCTTTTTATTTTGCTGTTGAGCCTGTGAGTATATAAAACTTAAGCTTGCACATATATTTCCTGTGCTCTCTTATGAGCACTTGTATAGTTATTCGTAGTCGAAATATCACAGTGTCTATAATCGCCTTAGGCACACCATAATAGCGATGGTGAGTCCTCTCTTTGAAGAGTGGCTAGAGAGGCACCCTGACGTCCTCACTTTTCGCCTGACACAGGTCCTCACCGGACATGGGTGTTTCGGGATATTCCTGTTTTGAACTCAACAGGAAGAAAAACGCCTAGTCGGGCATTTGAATAATGAGCCTGTAAAGCCGTTGATCTCGGTGGTCATTTATAGATCTTTGACAGCCGTTCGCAAAGAAAATCTGACCATCAGTCTATGCAAGAAGTATTGTGTTGCCCAGTAACTGGGTTATGGAGGTCGGATAGGCAGTCGCACCATGTAAAATACGGGTGTTCAACTAGATCCGGTTAGACTGGAAGCCAAACCCAAGCTAGTTGGAAAAAGGCTAGAAACATGATGAAGCCAGTAAACTCACTAGAGCTCGATACGGTTACTTGACAACCATATGTGGCCATCTTTTTAAGTAAGAGTTTATTAAGCATCTAATTTTTTATACTGGTTTCAAAAGATTAGAACAATAAGTTAAGCAAAAAAAGAAACGACAGACTAAAGATAATATTTTTTTTTTGTTTTGTTATCAGAAACTAGGAGTTCCATTGGAGGTAGCAGCCAGGTTCCAGCTAAATATCTACTTGGAACCAAGCGATAATGTCAAGTAAGTATCGAACTATTAGTATTTAACTAAAAATTTTTCACAGATAGAAAGCTGCTTTATTCCTTAGTGACTTAGGCTGTATTTTATGGACCCGGCTGAAACCGCGGGCAAAAGCTATTAAAAATATAGAAACAACATCGATCTATCCTTCTTATTCAAATTATCTAGACCAGAGATTGCAAACATTTTCAAGTATTTAGTAAATGGGTATAAGTTATTATTGAGTTGTTTCTAAATTATTATTTTTGTGGCTAAATATTTGGACCGTTGAAATTAAAACATTACAAAGTGGTATCAAATAAACACAGCAACTACTGGGCCGATTTTGAAAATTCTTACATCAGTAGAATGCTCCTCTAAAAAAATATGTTTTTGTCACTCAGTCAAAGACATGTTTTATTCTCTAAAGAAGTTAATACCTAGATATACTAATTGATGTATTTTATTAATACTACATATTTAGTGTCTATGCATCCGGCTCGAAGGACCATATGTTGCTGCTCGAGCGTTGTGGGTTTCGATAGCATCAGCAGTTTTTAAAATACTATACATACTTAGTGTTTATTTAGCAAAACTCTGTTAAAACAAAACCTAGTGCTTAATTAAAAAAATCACGTGTCAATTTAAAACTAGTCTAACCAGAATCGTTTATTATGCATGCAATTAACATTTATTTGCATTTATTGTCTCATCTATTTTTTATAAATATCGGTAACGCAATGTCTAAGATCTTTTGTAAAGGTTATGCAGTCAATGATCATTCTTGTCTCATCATCATAATGACCCCAAGGCTGCGTAATATTGTCACTACTAGTTGCTGCCAGCGGCTACGCCCGCGTGGATGTAGCTAATTGTAGCAAAAGAACATAAATGAACGAAAAAAGGAAACACGTTTATTTGGCACACAAATTGACGCCACGGGTTGTGAGAAAGAGAACCCCGAGGCCCTGGAACGAAGGCAAAGAAGAAAGCCAGGTACCCCAATACATTTTCTTCTTCTACTGTAAACCATGAGTGACAATGCTGTACACATCGAGATTTTTTTTAAATTGTTGATAGGCTAGCGTTTGACCACCATCTCACCTGATGGTAAGCGATGATGTGGTCGACGATGGAGCACGCTTGCCTAGAAGTAACCTATTCACTCTTGACTTAAAGACCCCCAAGTTGTAGCTATCAGAGATAAAGGTTCAAAGTCTTGAACATCGATGTTTCCAAGTCCATCAACAGGCTTATAAACGTACGGCAATGCGCGACTGGCACATACGCACAAAAGGTTTTAAAATACACATTCGTTGTGAGGAGTGAGGTTCTCCTCACTCCTCACAACGAATGTGTATTTTAAAACCTGGTGAAAGGAGTGGAATTCGCTGTCGGATTGTTTGATAGCTACAACCTTTAGTCGTAAGTCAAGAGTGAATAAATTACTTTTAGACAAGCGTAGTCCACATTATCGTTTAGCATGTGATAATGATCAAGATCGAGTCAATCAATAAAAAAACTCAACCATGATTTATTAATGTGAATACAAAAAAAGATAATACACATTATGTATTAGTACAAAGGTACAGCTTCTTCCCAATTAATAACACCCTGCGTATAGCGCTAATTAATGTCTTCCAGCAGACCTGCGGAGGGATAGATTAAAACAAATATAGACAATAGTGTGTAGAAAGCAATAAAAAAAAGATGAGTGTTTGAAATCTTAGTCTATTTTGATCTTATTTTGTTTTTTTCTTTGTCCACAGCCTTTACCAAAACGTGCCCAGAATGCTATTCCCAATATTCTGGGTAGAACAAAAAGTGAACATGGAGAGCGCTGTGATCGCCGAGCTACGGTTCGTGCGCGCCATCTTTGATTGGGGCGGGACCGTATGCGCCTGCGCTGCACTAGTGTTCGCAGCTCTCGTCACCATAGCAACCTGCTGGGCGAGAAAGCCACAGCACATAAAAAAGGAGTGTGTCTACGGGAAGCCGAAAGACGAAGCCGAATTAAAGCTCAACCCTATATGAATGATAAATTAGTTTGTGTACATACTCAAATATGGAACGTAGATCTACGAAGGGCAAGTGCAACTTCGTTGAAAAGAGATGTGACTGACGAATTGATTCGTCAAGTTTTATTTGACTTTTAGATGGTTATGTTGGTTATAAATTAAATTGACGATTTCTATGGTTATGAATAAAAACCATTAAGCCATTAAATTTTTAAAGTTTTACTTAAAACAAGGTGTGCCATACCTACTGTTAATTCTGCGTTTTGAAAGCAAATTATTTGGCCCGCCTGAGTATTTTTTTTTGAAATCCAGTATATTCTTTTTGCATATTAATATGATTCCGTCCAAAAAAAGAAACGAAATAAAAAACAGCGATGTTTCGAATTCATTAAAAACAATATTCAGATCTCTATGTTTGAAATATAGATTCACTAAAAGCAGGGGTAAATAACACGCAATTAAAATCACGTGAAAAAATACTTATCTTTTGTTGCTTATCAGAAATATAAATAGAATGTTCTGTGATAATGTAAGTATGTGTGTGTACAACTGGTTTTGATATGTCTAAACGTTGCCATGTTAGTTTTAATAAAAGGTATAATTATTATCACAAATAAAAGAATTTATATAAAATATTTGAGAACAAAATAAGTATAATTTTGATATTTTTTTGTAATATAAATAAAAGTATTTGTGATAATAATTGTATCATAGTAAATAATTTACATTATAATTAAATGTATTATTAGTTTCAGACCAAAGAGATTTTATAATGTGTTAAAAAATAGATTTTAGTGTAAAACAGATTTTCCATATCGACAATCATTCCAGTAAAAATAGGAAATAAAAAATATTCTTATAGTAAAATATAAATATAAAAAATAAATAAAAGCTCATTGAATTTTGTGATAATAAAAGATATTATTTTTATGACAATTTCAACAAATGACATAGAATTTAATATCTTTACTCTCTTTGCTTATTAATATTTAAAGATAGAATTATTACCTCAGTTTATACATTATTTTACTGTAAATTATATGCAGCAAAATTAAATAAATCCGAGCTATTTGTATAATAAATTAACGCATTATTTTCTTATAATATTTTTATAAATGACAATAGTATAAGTATTAAATTTTATTTTGTAAATATAAATGTAGTTTAGGAATTAATTAATTTAAACATAATGTTAAACTACACACATAATGAACAATACCTACGCTTGATGTATTATCTATCAACAATGGAGTATTTTCTTCAGCTGATGCATTAAAAAGATTTGTTTTATGTAGTCTCTAAATAAATACAAACCCACCGCATTGATGCCATCATTATTGTGGTCGAAAATCTAATGAGTGGTCCTATAAGTACATTTTGATACAACTGGAAAAAGTTTGTCAGTACTACCGAGGCGGAATTTGCACGAGCAGTAGGCAAGGGCGTTCTAGAGCCAAGTGTTGTACTGACAATTTTTTCCACGTGTATCAAACGACGTTTTTCAATACACTACGAAGACAGATAAACGGGGTTGGTTAGTGCCCAGCCTAATACGATACATGTAATATACTGCGACGGAAGCGAGCTCGCCTACTTTTAAAAACAGTAAATTGCGTGCGATAGAGATAAGAGAGGGATTTTGAGTAATGTATTGAAAAATATAAAACAATATTGTTCTCTAGTAATTTGTGGTCATGTGTGGTCGTTGACTGTGATTGTTAAAAAATGTTGACTATACCCTTCATCACGAAAAAAAAATTCGTTGACAAAGTGGTGATTATGTAAATATTTATTTAGATTATATATTTGTACAAAAAAAGTAATACGTTTTGAAAATATAAAAAAAATAGTTTAATTTTTTTGTTAGTTTCAATGTTACCTTGTCCTTAAAATAAATATCCTACCAGGGCGGCGAGGTTGAGAGAAAGAGTCACTGCTACCTTGGATCGTAAAGGGAAATACAACATCATCATTTCAGCCCAAAGACGTCCACTGTTGGAAATAGGCCTCCCCCAAGCATCGCCACAACGACCGATCCTGTGCGTCTTGCATCCACCACATTTCCACGACTCTTACCAGGTCGTCGGCTTTCCAACGCTGCGTTTTCCGGTAAAGAGAGATTGAATTAACACAATTGAGTTATTAAAAATTTGATATCTATCCCCTTCTATCCAGGAGAAGTTAATTGATGATATTCCATTAAAAAAAATATTAAAATATTCTCTCGTTCGAAATTTTTTGCATTATTATGCAAATTTTTTTGCCAAAAAGATACGATTTCTGGTTAGTATAAAACATATAAAGTAAGGAAGGGATGTGTGCTAAAATTCTAAATCAAAATCATAGAAGATTCTTATATTATTTTGATTGCCAACTTGTACAGAGCAGTGGTAACCGAGTGGTAACGGCCCTAACTTACAAGTTCAAATCTTTATAAAAAAATACCTTAAATAAAAATTTCAAATTTATTTCATCACCATTGCTCTCAAAACGATGAAGGAAAACTTCAAGAGGAAACCGGCATGTCCTAGAACCAGCCCTCCTAGCCAAGACAACCGTTTCGCTTGCGTCAAACGCTTCGACCTTGCCACCAATTCTTTTGTTCTGACCACGTGACTGAACGTTGAATGACGTCATTCCCGTACATTTGAAGCTTTCTACTAGCGTTAAGTATTGCAGATTAGCAACTTGGCTATACCGTGCACAAAGAGGCTCAGGGGAGACCACTGTGCAGTCTCCTCAGGGATGTGCCCTAACCGGCGTTGCACAAAGGGGGTTCCGAAATGCTCTTTTAAGAGGTAACGGCGCCCCTTCCAAGTGCTGAAGGTGATCACCGGGGTGGTTTTAGTGAGGTAAAAATCCCACACTCCCCGGACATTTCCCCAAAGTCCGGGCGCCTTTTGAAGGTTTCCCCTCGAAAACAAAAAAAAGGGGTACAGAAGACAATTGTGTCATTCATCAACCCGAACTGGTCCCGCGTGGTGGATTACGGCCCGTTCTCTCTTCTACAGAGGAGGCCTTAGTCCCAGCAGTGGGAACATTAAAAGGCTGATTATGCAAGTTTTTATAAAAATATTCTTGCGAACGAAATCGCTGGTAAAGAGCTAGTCTGTATTGTTATGAGTACGAGACAATTGATAATCATATTACTTACTTGTTTCTTAGTACATATATACCTATCACTACATAGTATAAAACAATGTCGCTTTTTCCATCCCTAAATCACGGAACAAATGAATGCTCATCACACAAACATTTGTCCTGGTTCAATCGAACCCACTACCTCTGGCATAGCAGTCAGACCCACTAACCACAATACCGTTTTAAGATAGGTTGAGTGACGCTAGTAGAGTGGCTGGATTTAGATATAATGTGAATTTGTGAAAAATATAAGAAACCTGAATGATGTGACTTTGTTTGATTTCCCACCAGAACACCTTTAACAGTACTTTTTTTATTCCACAACTATCACACAACGCCGTGTAGTCCCAAGCTAAGCAGAGCTTGTGTTATGGGTACTAGACAACTGATAAACATACTTATATATTTCTAAATACATACATATTATAGATAAATTACACCCAGACACAGAAAAAATGACCATGCTTATCACATAATCATTTGTCCTGGTTGGGAATCGAACCCACGACGTCCGGCATAGCAGTCAGGGCCACTAACCACTAGACCAACAGGCCAGTCACCAGTATATTATATTGTATGGTAATTGACAGCAATACAAATTAAATAGATAAACAAGTTTTTAATGAAAATCACTTTATCATAGCAAGCTTTTATAGCGCAGTATACCTGTATAATTAATACTCAAGACAAATCATACGAGCCCAAACTCGATGGGGTGGTGTTGTTTAACTACCGAGTTCCTACGGCTAGCTTTCGAGTCCATCATCAGAGCAGCTCCTTGTCATAATAATTTTGTATTGTCATCTGATTTACACATGCATACAAAATTTCAACTCAATCGGTAACCGGGAAGTGGATCAAACATTGGGACAGGTGAAACTAAATAAATTAATTAAAACTAACTTAAAAAATTAAAATAAAACCCTAGAGAACTAAAATAAAAAAATAAACAAAAATGGCAATTTAGAGTAAGGCGTCGAAAAATTCCTCCGCATCGCTGTCGACTGGTAATGTACCCAAAAGGCTGGCGGCATTGCCACGCTGAATGGCAATGCTTATCCTTTGACCGAAGTAAAAGCCAGCCTTTGGGTCACGCGAAGTGTCCACGAGGCGTTTGGAAAGACGTCCTGACTCCTTTTCCGACTGCTTTACCGACGTCTTGGCGGTAGTTGAATGTTCAGCTGCACTCGGATTGGTGCATCTTGAACTAATATGGCCGAATTCATTGCATCGAAAACACTTCAACCCATTACGGCACGCTTTTGCTTTATGATCCTTATCCCCACAATTAAAACAATGTTGAGGGGATCCCGATATGGATTCTCTGCCTGACTCTGCAGACCGCCTTACTTGTCGTTCAACATTCTGCTTTACCGCTTTTTTCTTAATGTTCTCGTAGACTATCAGTTTCTCTTTCAGCACTGGGTAGGTCACGGCGCCGTACAACATCATCTTGTTTATTTCGAAGTCAGTAATGCCGTCAACAATGTATTGAATAGCTACATAGTCCGGAAACTTGGCACGCTTACCCATCTCTTTCATTATTAACATGTACTGTAAACATGATTCATCTTTCCGCTTCTTACGCGCCGCCATAAGTTCATGCATTTGTTTGCTGTTTACAACATCAGGAAATTCTTTGAGGACAGCTGCCTTTAATTCCTCATAAGTTTTATAGACCTTCTCTGTTTTCAACCACAGCTCAGCGGTTCCTGTCAACGACCTACGGGCGATGATAAGTCGTTGTTGAGGTGACCATCCAAAAATCTTCGCGTTGTCGTCAAGATCCTGAGCCCATTTTTCAGCGGTGTATGTAAGGTCTTCGCCACTAAATTTCGTAACTTCATACATGGTACAAAATAAATCTTTGGTCTCCGTCATCGTGATATCGTCTGATCCGTCTTTCGTCTTACTGTTATTACGCCTTTCGTCTTTCGTCTTCGCCTTTTCAGATTCCAAGCCTAGCCGTCGCCACATTCAACTGTTTTTTTTTCTCTTCTTCTCTTCGACTTTCCGCGTTTTATTAGCAATCCCGGACGAGCCCCCAAAAATTACTCTAAATTGCCATTTTTGTTTATTCTTTTTATTGGATAGAATGTATTTTATAACAAATCTAGTACATTAAATAATATAACGCGGTGGGATTGCCTAAGAAATTCCTGGCCAAACTATTATTAATTAAAAATTAAAAATTTACATTTTTATTGAAAAAATGCACCAATGTCTTTAACGAATTTAATACTAACCGAAAGTATGAAGCCTTTATAGAATACAAAAACGTTGACTTGCCTATTTGTATCCTGGCATAACTATGAGTTGCCAGGTATAAACAGGTATGTCAACACTAATTATATATCATCACCCACCCTTAGGAGACGTGAAGGAGGCCCAGCAGGGTCAAGCCTACTAGGGATCATCAGAACTGGATTTATTTTTGACTAATCTGAAAGCATATTGGTTAAGGTGAAAAAAAAAAAACTGACCAGGAACTTCTTAGGCAATCCCCCGCGTTATATTATTTAATGTTCTAGATTTGTCTTATAATACGTTTCAGCCAATAAACAGACCGGTGAAGGTCGTTCTTAATCGTATCCTCTACTATAATTCTTCTGGAGGTCTCACAGAAAGATCTAGCAAGAATCTAGTCCACAAACGTGAGCGTGCTATTACGCCTAGTTCTAAGAGCTGCAACACAAAGCCACATCCTGCATCCTCATCACATCTCCTCATCCTGGGGTCCGGCCCGTTGACATTGTGGAGACAGCCAATTACGAGCCATCTACACACAATGCGGCTCTAGTCACATCTAGTTGCAAGTGAATAAGGTGCAAAATTGTTTGTTATTGGTGAAAAGATAAGCTTGTGGTCTGGAGACGATTTGTTTATTAATGTTGAATAGATTGTGCGCAAGTTTGGTCTAGATTTTCAGATTTGATCTGGGTTCTGTCTTTTTTTTCTTTTAAAGTGAACATTATTCCATACTAGGAAATACTCCTGTTTTGTCGGAGCGATCAAAATTAAGTAAACTCACATACTAGATGTCCAGAGCCGAAACAGCTATCAATACATATTTTAGCTAAAAAAAATCTATTTAAGTCATGACGATAGACTCATCTTGCTAGCCATTTCCCAACTAGCTCGGGGTTGGCTTCGTGCCTAACTGGATGTGACTGAATACACGTGTTTAACCATTGATTATCTGCCTATCACATTTCCACAACACAGTTACTGGGCAACATGATAGTCCTTAGATATACTGTGGGTTACACTTTTTGACTTTTGACTACCTGCAACGATGAATGACAATCGGGACCAACGGCTTTACGTGTTTTCCGAGATAACTTTTGCCTTAGTGTGATGTGATGCGTATACATATACGATGTAATAGTCTGTTTGTGGTAAGAACTGATACGTTTGCCTATATATCTTTCAGATATAAACTGGATGAACCTAATCGATAAATTGAGATAACTGCCACCGAAATATGATACGGATAACGGATAGGATGAATTCACACAAGATGTTACTGAACCGATGACATCTTGTAAGACATTGTTAGAACTAAACGTTTTGAGAGCACTTACATAGTGTGTAAAATTAAAGCGTGGCGTTCCCAGTTGGGGTCTGTGGTGTGGTCTCCTTCTGGTGCAGTCGGGTAAAATAGATACCCCAGCCTCCTTCTAGTGCTGTTGGCTAAACATACGATGTAGGCACAATCTACATACAAACCTACGCTACTATTCATTACGTAGGATGACAGAAAATAAAGATTTCTTCTTAGACTATTATGTCACTCAAAATTAGGCTGGCTAAAACTGACATCGCAAAAAATGCTTTAAAGCACTCACTGATGCAGAAGACTGTAAGTGACTTGTATTATGGGTAGGTACTTGTTATAGGCCTTGTTGGTCTCGTGGTCACAAGTCCTGAGTTCAATTCCTAGGTCGCGCGTTTCCGTAATGAATTACTCTATAGGTTTTCTGGATATTCCCACGCCCCAGTCACCGCCACAGCAGAAGCACCAACCATCAGAAGTCACAGAGTGATCCCCTGTTCTGGCGGTATACGACGAGTAGCGGATAGGTCGCCACCCCAGCCGTACGGTAATGGGCCTACCCTAGTAAGCCCATTACCAGTACAGCAGCAGTGGCGGACCTACCTAGGCCCTTAAGGGCCGAGCCCGGGAGAAATCATCAAATATCTTCTTCCGGTCTGAGAGGAGCAAGAGGTCGTGACAGGTTTTTACTGGCTAAACCCTACCCCTAGGAAGTGAAGGATCGCTTGTCCTTTGTATTTCAGGACCACGGTAACTCTTTTGATCATCGCAGTCCATCAGGTGAGCCATTCGCCATCCAGTAACATAACCACCATACCATACCATATATGGTTAGTGTTATGTATTTATATTCTAGCAGACTGGAAGGTGGACCTTCTATACATCCTGTATGTATGTATCTTTTTCTCCTCCTAAAGGAAATGCACCCACAGTGCACGATAGCCACACATGCTAGGTGCGTGTTGTCACTATAAACGCTTCCTAAACCACCTAGGAACGTCATTTCTGTCCTTGGTAGCCGTGCCATCTCAAAACCACTTTAGAAGCAATCAAGTCGTCAGTTTGATTGGCCAATTTTATAATAAACAGGTGCCTGGGTATGCCAGTCAGATACGGGACGGGCGCGAACATTGTCAAGTACATTATAAACTCTTTGAGTGGAAAAAAAAAGAATTTGACTACAAAATGATTCGACTATTTGTTTTGGCTTTTGCGGGTATGTTTTTTTTTGGTTTTTATGACGATCTGTATTTTTTTTTTTACGAAATCCAGCATTTTATTGGTGTATTTTAAGATAGCTACGTATACTCATAATAATATTGGTTAAACTTGATTTTAAGGAGCTTTACTGTTTTGAAAAATCTCCTGTGAAAATTTTAATAGCAACAAATCAGCAACAGTTATTTTGCTATTTAATTTCACAAGGCGCACTAAACGACAAAGTTTATAGCTATTACTTTTTCACAAACTGTTGGGATTGCTTTATATAAATAAGAATAATAATGAAAGAATATATTGGTTAGAAGAATAATGTTCCTTGTCCCATATTACTTGGGGTTGGCGCCACACGCTATCATTTACTATATACGTAGGTAGATATTTGTACCATAACGTATATCATATTAATTCATGAATCCCCAAGCGACCACCGGTGGCCGCGCATCTATTGTCTTACTATTGTGTCTCTAATTGACGGTATCTGAAGGGTTAAAATACATAAAGAAACCGAGAAGAACAAGGGCTTTATTCCTGGTTAATGCATTTTTAGTTACATGCAAGCATTTAACCCTTCAGATACCGTCAATTAGAGACACAATAGTAAGACAATAGATGCGCGGCCACCGGTGGTCGCTTGGGGATTCATGAATTAACAGGTAACGTAAGTACATAACAATCTGCAATCAAAGACAGACGACTGTTTTCTAAGCAGCCATATTTTTTAAAGTGTTCATTGAATAATATGGAACGGTTTAGAAAATAAAACGAAAACCATTCTTAATTTAATACACGCTTAAATTTAAATGAGTCACTACGCCATTACGCAGACATCTCCGAAACATTCAAAGCCAATATTTATACTAAGATAACCCAATTTCTGTGGGATTACGATGAAATGACTCATTTATGAGAAGCTTCCGCTGTGGATCAAAGTATTCGCAAACGCTTGCACCAGATACACGACTGTGTAACCATAGACTGGTTGCGAAATCTATGTGTGTATAAAAGTAGAGACTGACTGACTGATATATCAACGCACAGCCGAAACTACTGGCCTACTGGGACTAGGAACGTGAAATTTTGCACATGGGTTATTTTTATGACGTAGGCGAGGACTAAGAGAATATCTTACAAAATTCACCCCCTAAGGGGATTTTTTGCGGTTGGTAAAAATCATCCAGATGACATCCCCCACCCTTGGGCGGAGTGGGAGATAATGTCAGATTTTTACTGACTAAAAAACCCACTCCTTTCCTTCGTTGCCTTTCGTACCGGGACCGAGCCTTCCTTTCAGAAGCAGACCCTTGGCCGCTGGGACTCCTACGGATCCCCCTAAAGAATGAAACGGTGGTTCAATTTTTTCTTGTAGAAAGCAACTAATAGCTTTAGTAACTTATATAAGTTGAAGATATCGGCGTCATCTAGCCAGACTTCACCACTCAAACGCTAACGTTAAACCCACAATGTTGGTTTCTTTTCTTTCATAACACTAGGTATTTTATATGTCCTGTACTTACATATATTTGGGATAGTGAGAAAGAGGTCAATCGTCGAATCCAGCTCGGTTGGGTAGCATTTGGGAAGCTTCGCGGTATCTTCTCGTCTGATATACCTACCACAATGTCTCCAGATGAAAAACCATGACCAGTGCGTCTTGCCAGTGATGACATATGGCCCCGAAACGTCATCACTTACAATGAGCTTCATCAGAAGGCTTAAAGTCACCCAAAGGACAATGGAAAGAGCTATGTTCGGAGTTTCTTTGCGTGATCGCATCACAAATGAAAATATCCGCAGGAGACCCCAAGGTCGCTGACATAGACAGAGAATCGCCAAACTAAAGTGGCAGTGGGCAGGGCACATTGTTCGCAGAACAGATGGTCGATGGGGACGAAAAGTTCTAGAGTAGCGACCACGAACTGAAAGACAGCGTTAAAGGGCCTCCACCAGGTAGACCGATGATCTGGTGAGGGGTGCGCGAATCCCATGATTTGAGATGCACTGGGCCGTCCGTTGTAGCGACACTTGGAGTAGGCCTTTGTTCAACAGTGGACGTTTTACGGCTGCAATGATGATGATGACTCAAACATAAAGAATAAAGAGATAATAAAAGCAGCTAATATCAGAAGTATTTGTAACAAGAATGTTATGCAGTCCTTATTACGAAACTAGGTATAACGGACGAAACGGAACGGTCGGTAACCGTAACCTTGGTTCTCTTGGGGATGTCTTCACATTTTTTGATGTGATCACGCATGGAAACTCCGAGCTGTGTTTGAGTACTTGATTGTAATCTAATATTTTTATTAGATGTTTTTTTTAAGACCCGGTCACGCATGTAGGTACCTTATTGTTGATAAATTGATATCTATATTAAAAAAAATACAATTTTTCAGGAGTTCTGGAAGAGGAGCTTCTGTAATTGCTAATATTAAAAGTATTTCGTAAAACATTTTTAATTTATGTTGTTACGTTTTCTGCCGGTAATAAGAAATAAGAATGTAGTTAACATAGTTATATAAGTAAATATATTTCTATAATACCTGATATGTTATTCAAAAAATATCCTACGACGATATGCGTAAGAGCTATCGAAATGAAAACCATCCTACGAACGACCTCAGCAAATATTGCTTAGCTTCGAAGAGCGATCTGTTTGGCTAGTATTATATAGCTACAAACCCCTATAAAGAAATAGTTAGATTAGCGTTAATTACAGTCCAAGCTAACCAAACGATTTCATAGAATCGATTTTCTCGTAAATTGAGTAACATAAATCGCGTAATAGACACAAAAGTCGAATAAAGACTAGTTTAAGACATCCAATGGAGGAATGCAGACGCAATAAAATCTACTTTCCAATAAAAGATCAAACATTTATTTCGCGCCATAAAGTCCTGCCATTTCCTACTTCCAAAGAATTTATTTTAGATTCACAGTAGAAAGACATTTCATCTAATTGTAAATTGCGGTACCTATAATAGTATCTACCTAAGTTAAGTACTTAGATACTGCGCGATTATCCATTAAAGACTTCTATTTATATACTTAAAAATAAACTAGTTTTTAACCGTGGTTTCGTGGTTCGCTCGCGTACATAAAATCTAGCCCATGTCACTCAGGAATAAAGCAGCTTTCTATCGGTAAAAAAATATAGCAATCGAACTGATACTTCCAGATATCCCAACATACTAATAAAAAAAAACAATTTTATCTCTTTATAGAGATAAATATATATCTTCTATCTATATTTATAAAAATGACCCCCGTTTTCCGTTGTCACGACTTGGCATGAAAACGGCTTGACCGATTTGGCTGATTTTTTTTTTGTTGTGATTGTTATTGTGAGGAGAAGGTTCTTATGGAAAAAAAAATTAGGGTAGTGTAGGGTAGAGTAGGGTAGAGTAGGGTAGAGTAGGGTAGAGTAGGGTAGAGTAGGGTAGAGTAGGGTAGAGTAGGGTAGAGTAGGGTAGAGTAGGGTAGGGTAGGGTAGAGTAGGGTAGGGTAGGGTAGGGTAGGGTAGAGTAGGGTAGAGTAGGGTAGAGTAGGGTAGAGTAGGGTAGAGTAGGGTAGAGTAGGGTAGAGTAGGATAGAGTAGGGTAGAGTAGGGTAGAGTAGGGTAGAGTAGGGTAGAGTAGGGTAGAGTAGGGTAGAGTAGGGTAGAGTAGGGTAGAGTAGGGTAGAGTAGGGTAGAGTAGGGTAGAGTAGGGTAGAGTAGGGTAGGGTAGAGTAGGGTAGGGTAGAGTAGGGTAGAGTTGGGTATAGTAGGGTGGAGTAGGGAAGAGCGGGAGCGAAGCCGCGCGGGCAAAGCTAGTCTATATTATAAAAATGACCCCCGTTTTCCGTTGTCACGACTTGGCATGAAAACGGCTTGACCGATTTGGCTGTTTTTTTTTTTGTTGTGATTGTTATTGTGAGGAGAAGGTTCTTATGGAAAAAAAATTTAGGGTAGTGTAGGGTAGAGTAGGGTAGAGTAGGGTAGAGTAGGGTAGAGTAGGGTAGAGTAGGGTAGAGTAGGGTAGAGTAGGGTAGAGTAGGGTAGAGTAGGGTAGAGTAGGGTAGAGTAGGGTAGAGTAGGGTAGAGTAGGGTAGAGTAGGGTAGAGTAGGGTAGAGTAGGGTAGAGTAGGGTAGAGTAGGGTAGAGTAGGGTAGAGTAGGGTAGAGTAGGGTAGAGTAGGGTAGAGTAGGGTAGAGTAGGGTAGAGTAGGGTAGAGTAGGGTAGAGTAGGGTAGAGTAGGGTAGAGTAGGGTAGAGTAGGGTATAGTAGGGTGGAGTAGGGAAGAGCGGGAGCGAAGCCGCGCGGGCAAAGCTAGTTATTTATAATTAACGCTGGCTAATTAGATTAACCATTGCTTGCTGTAGGTATTTTAATTTGTTGAAGTAATATTATCATCAGACTAATAAAAGGATTTATGTTAGTAGTTTTAATTAGAAAGTAAAAATCACCCATTTTCATTCGATCCGATTCTCAAAAGTCTCGTTTCCAAGTCAAGCAAAAATCACGACCGAGCAAAAAAAAAACAAAACAAATTTAGATTTGCGAGTGGCGAAATTATGTACTAACATAATGGGCAGGAATACGTAACTGCGTCGTAGACTACTAGCGCCATAAGACAGAATAATATTAGTGGTAAATAAGTAGCATCAGTTGGTAGGTTATCGTTCTTTTGGTTATGTTATTAATAGAAAACCAGTGTTTAACATTAAGTAGTTAATTATATAACAGTGAACTATATAAATTAAAGATTCTGGTTTGTAAAACTTCATTATTTACGCTTGAGTAAGTTCAAATCGGTTGATAAACAATACACGTCCTTGAATTCACTTTTGTTACCTATATTATCGATTCATGACGTTTAGTTTTAGTGTTGCCATAACAACAAATGAAAATTCTACTAAAAATTATGTACCGTTTTGGTAGAATATGTAATAAATTGAGTTTTTTTTTGCAGCCATTGTGGTGAGGTCAGAGGAAGAACCAATGAAGAACTTAACAACTATTTCCTGGGCTCATGCCGTCAACAACAAAACATACCTACAAGCGACTTTAGCAAGTGAGTATGACTATTACATATTTTTTGCAGTAATAGTACAGAAGTAGAGCGAGTAAACACTAATTAGAAGTTAAAATATTGACATTGGGTTTTGACTGTTTTTTTTTTTTTTTAAATTATGCAGTGATTAAAAAAGATAAGAATATAACATTTTTGCCGTTTTACGACGTGATACCATATTTTTCTTTTTCTTTCATAATAATACTTTTCTGCTCTTACTAAGTTATCTCTCGACGATTCTTGTTTGACTGGTAGAGAATGCCAAAGGTAGATTGACAAATGATTGATTGTAGATCACGTTACATGAAGTTTTAATAAACAAATTAGAATAATAAGATACTTTTTAACCGCCAAATTTTTATACAGCTTTTAAGTTTGTAATAAACCATCTGATAAAACTTTGTCAACAAATTCATATAAAAAAATGAAATCAAAATGAATTATCCTACAAGCACAAAATTAGCCTGCGAATATATTTTTTTTTAATTTTTTATATTTAGCGGGCTATCTTTGAGTATCCCTACCATAATTGTAGCTTACTATATCACTGTTAATTTCATTGTTCGGTAACTCTATTACACTTCAAAACCAATTACGTCTACGTTACGTTACGTACGTTAGTCACCGAATCTCAGAAACCAAAAACTTAATTTGAAATAGACCATTAACGGGCACTTTCGAATTTTTAAAATGTCGGTCAGTCAAAAAAAAAATGAAGCTTTATTCGCACGTTCCAAAGCGTAGATCTCTAAGGAGAAGATCATGCAATAAACTCCGCTCAGCTTGTAAACTGAAATCAGTAGTAAATACTCAACACTCAAAGCCTATAATATTATCATTAAAGCTACATTTCGCTACTAAGAATATTAGCAGCTGGACTAGCTATCCTTCAATTAAGTTTTCTTTTGTCCCTTTCTAATTTAAAGTGCTAGAAAGAGAGGCGATCCGGTTAGCACAAGTGTAATATAAATTGATTGAGTGTGGCAACACTGGTGTGCTTGGCGTGTGGTGTAAGTTAAGGTGAAAGATGTTTTTGATGATTTTTATTCAGTTTGCGAATTTAACGTTGGGTTCTAGATAGAATTATTATTGTCACTGATCTTTTTTTTGTTTTTTTTTTTCGTTAAACTTTCTCACTGCTTGGCAAGGACCATCAAAAACTACTTTATGTAATTTATTTCACCCTCTTCTCTGCACAATAGAAAACCTACATAACTAAGTAAAAAAATATATATATATTTATAGGGTAGAGGGAGTTGTGTTGGTGATATAAGTAATTTGGTGATAATATATATTTTTTTTAAACAGAATACCACACAGTTTTAAGCAAGCACATTCATAAGCCAGCGCTAGCGAGTTATTACGAGAGTGAGGAGATGAAATGTCTGTATCGGAAACTGTATGGTATCACCAAATTTCTAATATCACCAATATAACTCTCCTTATAAATTTCCTCTAATAAATACTAATTTACACTAATATTATGTTTATGTCAATTGTGAAAGGAAGGAAGAAGCCTTTATTATTTTCTGTAAAACAGGTTAATGTTTGGATTTTTACACGTTTGAACATTTTACCTATACAATTTTAGCTTCTCAATTCCAAGCCCATAAACCTTGTAATTTGTACCACACTCCATCAGGAATAGCTCTCATTCCCAACATTGCCAATTCATGGAACGAACAATTTATAACAATTAACGTTATGACAGATTTGGGCTTCACACGTATTCGGAACCACAGAGTAATATCATTAATGGAGACCTCATCAACTTACATATGGGCCAGCAGGGTCTAAGCCTATTGGAGCCAATGGTCTGCTTCTGAAAGGTAGGCTCGGCCCTGGTATGAAAGGCAACGAAGAAACAGGGTGGGTTTTTTAGTCAGTATAAATCTTATATTATCTCCCGCTTTGCCTAAGGGGATGCGTTTCAGGGCTACGGTAAATCCTTCAAACAGTCTGGCAGCTCCTTCCGTACAAGTAGTACTTGCCTTAATCAACGCCAACTATAGACAATCAGGCGCCATGATAATACATGGAAAGCAGTTATCTAGGCTTTCTGGTTTGTTTGTTGATATATATACGACAGATATTTACTCGCTCTAAATAATTTTGTGATTAATAACGTTGTAACCAATAATGCGTTAGCCCGCTATACCCAGCCACCGCAGGAGATGTCCTGCGGTAGCTGGGAATGGCGGACGTCTTATCAATAAAGCTTTTCATCGTTGCATGCCGGCCGAAGTAATTACGACCTTAGAAAGCAAAGGAACATAGGCGTGTTTTAGTTAGTAAAAGTCTAAAGTAAATTGTTCTGAGCCACTTCTTATCAATTCCTAGGCAAAACATCTAAGTCGTCCCGCCATCTTCGTCGTGGTCTGCCTCGACCGTGTAATACGATTTTAGGACATCAATTTGTGCTTTACATACCCATCGCTCGATCGGCATATGGCAGACATATTAATAAAGTGTTTGATCGAGACTTCTTCTTAATTAGACCGATGGCTTTCATAAAAACAAACATAACTGATCCATTCCTTGGATTTTAATGACTAGATTACTACATTCATCTTGAAGAGAAGGCCTGAGTTCCAGCAGTGGGAACATTATAAGGCCGAGTATGTAATGTTCTCACTGCTGGGACTCAAGCCTTCTCTTCAGGATGAATGTTGTCAGCAACAGGAGGGGCCCAGCTGGGTCGAAGCCTACTGGGGCCAGGGTTATCCAAAAGGAAGCTCGAGCCCCAGTATGAAGAGGCTAGAAGGAACGGGGTCGGTTTTTGGTTAGTAAGAGTCTGACACTATCTCTCGCTTCACCCAAGAGCGAGGGTTGTCATTGGATGATTTATCCCACAAAAAAAAAAAAAACAATAGGCCGAGTATGTACTCCATTCATTTGTTATTCTGTGTACCGAGCGCGCGAATCGTTTGAAACAATAATATGCAAACAGGATTGCTTACAACTGTTGCATTAGCTAGAACTTATGTAACGTAAATATGTACATTGTTATGTAATTCGTTACAGTATTAATTTCATTCTAAACTATTTTTACGGGCAATTACTGAGTACCTTACTGTTATTGTTTATGATTTCCGGTCGTTAAGTATGTAGGTATGAAGCTGAGAGCTTTGATGGCCCAGTGGTAACTGTCCCGACTTATAAGTACGTTTTTTTTTTCGTTTGGCAAAAATCATCTTATGACAACCCCCGCTCTTGGGTGGAGCGGGAGATAGTGTCAGACTCTTACTGACTAAAAACCCCACCCTGTTCCTTCTAGCCTTCATACTGTTACCTTTCGGATAACCCAGGCCCTAGACTTATAAGTATGGTTTAAGTCACGGGTAAACCTAACTACTTTGTGAAATTTATTTCATCAACACTGCTTTCAAAATGGAGAAGGAAAACATCGCGAGGAAATTGGCATGAACAAAAGATTCGGAGACATGTGACATTCACCACCCCGCAGTCCACAGCCCGTGAGGTCGATTACGGCCCATTTCCTCTCCTTGAGAAAGAGATCTGAGTCTCAGCAGTGAGAACATCAAAAAGGCTGATGATGAAGTATTGCTTCATAAGTGTGTGAGAGTCTGTAACGCGACTAGTGTAAATAAAGTCAAGGGGATAGGCGGTGGAATTTTTCTGCTTTGCAACACGTAGTTGAACGATTGGCTGTTGTACTACTTGTCTTGTTCGATTTCTGTTCAAACCGTGCGAAGCGGAAAAAAGTACCATTCGTTGTGTTTTATTTTTTTATTTAATCTTCATGCAACATAAAAGTATAGAGGCGGACTTAATGCCTTAGGCATTCTTTATCATCAACCTAGGGTGGTGGAGAGATAGATACTTTGATAATATGGTAGGTGCATAAAAAATACGAGTAACACTATATTTAACTTTGTTTTCTGATAACATAAATTATGTAAAATATTATTATGTGTGTGTATAAGTACACACATAGTTAAAATAAATATAGGTACATGTACAACGTGTAACGTTAAATGCGCAAAACCTCAGACATCCCAAATGATTTTTAATTCGATTGACCTAATAATGTGAAAAAAAAAACATTAAAAAAAAATTGAAGGTTCTTAAGCAGTTTTAGTTGGTTTAAAATTCATATTTGCATTGAAATAAGAACTTTTATTATCCCGTGTATGAGAAAATTTGATTGGATTACAACTATGTATTTGTGTTTGTTTACCTATTTCAGCGGGTTTGGGCATGTGATGGCTTGACCTATTCATAAATAGGCCGGTCGAAGTTTTTAATGAACATTTTTTTGAAAAATGTAACCTATATTAAAAAGTGGTTTAATTGATTCTGCTCGTTATTCTGATTAAACTAATTTCAGGTTTTGCGCATTTAACGTTACACCTAGTATGTGAATATAAAGTAAAAGAAAGAAGTTTAAGAGACGATTCTGCTGTTAGTGGAGAAAATAATTCCGCAAATTCCGCCGACTTTTGACCGAAAAAAACTTGACCCTATGAACCCCTTTTGATGAAGCTGACCAGCTAGGCATAAACTTATTCACTGTATTCTTCCCATGAATTCTACTCCAGTTCCATTCTATTCTATTCCAGGCTCTGTCTGCATGCTAGAAGCTGACATCGTCATGGGCACTATCGTCGGCAAGGACGGCCCACCCGTCCCCGTAATGGCCCATCCTCCAGCGACTACCTCCGACCTGACGCTGGCGGAGTTCCTGGAGACCATAGCTCAGCATAACCTAAAGGAGAGCAATCCGGCTAGTAAGAAGGGGGCCAAGCTGGATTTTAAGAGCATTGAGGCTTATGAGGAGAGTCAAGATCTGATCAGCAAATATCAGGTATGTTTGAAATATATACCTATATATACAGGGTTATTTGTAAAACACTGACAACCTCTCAGGACTATGGTACTAACATCATAAACAACAACTTTTGTTCTATGACTTTTCAAAAAAATCATATTTTGGTTCATCAGATTTTCATACAAAAATAAAAATATTTAAATTGAACGTTCTAAATGTTGCAAAGTCTATGCTGGCGTATCAATTTTCTAGTGTGATGAGTACACGAAAATGGTGCGAATGCTTGCTAGGTAGGTGTGATGACAATGTTTCGGAAACCTGCTTCCTATTATTATGAGAACAGTGCGTGCGAGCCGTAAGTAGATGCGGCAAAATACAGAGTTAAAATATGTTAGATAGAACACGAACTCTTGAAGGTTTGTTTTTCATAAATGTATTATGTTTTGTAAAAAGTCATAGAACAAAAGTTGTTGTTTACGATGTTAGTAACATAGTTTTGAGAGGTTTTACAAGTAAGCCTGTATATAATTATATTAATTAACTAAACCAGTGCTTGACTGCGATCCTACCTGAAGGTAAGCAGAGATGCAATCGTTGATGGTAAAGCGCACTAGTTTTTTAAGAGCCTATTTACTCTGGCCTTGAAGACACCAACATTATAATTGGACGGGAAGACCGCAGCAGACAAATTGCAATAATCTAGCCCTTCGATGCATCTCACTCCTAGAGCGGGAGCAATTATTATTAATTCAACGATTCTATTCTTCTCGTTCAATATACCACAGTGCTTAAGACGAAAGTCTATGACCAGTGCGTGTATCCAATGATTACATTATGAATGGCGCTGAAACGTGGTCATTAACAATGTGCTTCATCATAAAGTTTGAAGTCACCCAGAGGCTATGCTGGGAGCTTCCTGCGCGTTTGATTAGCATAAAGCATAGCATAATCAGCCTATGATCCCACTGCTGGGACTCAGGCCTCATCTCTAGTTAGGTAAATGAGCCATAATCCACCACGCGGGTCCAGTGCGGCTTGGTGAATGTCACATGTCTTCGAATTTTTGTTTCTAGGGTATGGTTTCCTCACGATGTTTTCCTTCACCGTTTTGAGAGCAGTGTTTCTTCTTCTTCTTCTTCCTTGCCTTATCCCATTATTTGGGGTCGGCTCTCCTCGTCTTTAGGCGCCAGGATAATCTATCCTGGGTTGTCTGTGCGTCCAGCTGAGCTCGTTCCAGATCTTTGGATACGGTTGTCAACCACGTAGCTAGAGGGCGCCTTGAGAGCAGTGTTTATGAAATAAATTACACAAAGTAATGCGCCTGGCTGGGTTTGAACTTGCGACCATTACAACTCGTAAGTCGGGGCCGTTGCCACTCGGCCACCACTGCCCTCTGCGTCTGACTGTCTTTATATAATTAAATTATAATACTATACTTAAATAGACATCCCCAACATAATAAAAACTGGAATCTACCGAAACATTAAGTCTAACGGTTAAAAAAATATGGAGTTCCCACATCCGTTGGTATTGCAACAGACCAGAGACAATAGAAGCTGCAGACAATTTAATTGAATGAAGTAATCAATTTAGTTATCATTTGTATTAATTAGTTATAGCATCAGCCATGTCCCATGGGGAACCCTACACAAAGACATTGACTACACTCAATAATCAACCTTAACTTTATGAGTACAAGGTTGATTTTCCAAAACATGTTTATTGGGCCTACGGTTTTGGTTGCCTAAGAAATATGGACTCTATATTTTTGAACTAAAGGGTGAATATTGTGTAGGACGATGGGAGCAGACATCTTAATTAGGATAATGACATAGCGTGTGAATAATCGGGAATTTAAAACAACATCTTGTGTGGTCGGTCTGTGTAGGGGTGTGTCCATGAGAACAGCGGGGGCATGAGCGGCAGCGGGCTTACATGCCACAGTCGTTCTATATGTTTATAATTTGTGTGCAAATAAAGAAAAAAACCTAACTGCATTTATTTAGCCCATAGCCACACACAAAATGAAAAATAAATATCTATGTAGAAATTTAAATTAAATAAAGAAAGAGAAATTTTCATTTATTTAGCCCATAGTCACACACAATGAAGAAGGTTGATTTATAGAGACAGTAGTTTTTAAATTGGAAACTAGCCCTTACTACATCGATAACATACACTATAATATACAATTTTACTATGAATCTAGACCGAAATATTGCATTTAAAACTTCTCTTCGAAATAATAACGTGTAAAATGGCTATATTTTTAGTACGCGGGCGAAGTCGCGGGCAAAAGCTATTTTATTATAAAACAAGGTCCCCCACCGCGTAGGTCTAGACAGACAAACGCGGTGGGGGCCCTAGTTCGCAATAAATTCAAAAACTATTGAACAGTTATTTATGCTGTTTTCACCGATAGAAGGTGAACCATAGAGAAGTTTTAGATCAGAGGTAAAGGGAGGTTTAGATGTTTAGTAAATTTATATTTACAGTGGAAAAAAATCTTAGAATTTCAAAGATTTGGAAAATTCGTGCAAAGCTGAGGCAAGTTACTAGTTTTAAAACCATAATAACCATTCTAAAACAGCACTAAACGTGTTGAAATGTCAAGCGTGCGAGCAAAGAAAGAGGGATGGAATCATCCACCTTATGTAAGGCCATCCCTTTAACAATTCAGACTAGGTCGTAAAATAGATCGCATTAACAGCTCGTGGCAGGGCCTCTAATCAATATACGCTCGACCTTATTGACCTCCCACGTCGCTGTTTTCATGGCCCCACAAGAAACAAACACAGATGAACCAAGACACATATGTCGCGGGTCGCTAGAAACATTTGTTATAACAGACCCATGATTGAGAACCCCTGAAAAAATGGCCGCCCGTCGACAGATTTAGCAGATGTGCGTTATAGGTGTCACTTATTAATTGCCTGTATCCTGCGCAGTAGTGTGGGAAGCCTTTTGTTTTATTTAGAATAAGTTTTCTGACTATCCATATTTAGAACTTACTTTTATCATGTATAGCATAATCAGCCTTTTAATGTTCGCTCTGCTGGGACGCAAGGCCTCTTCTCTAGGAGAGGGAATGGGCCGTAATCGACCACGCGAGCCCAGTGCGGGTTGGTGGATGTCACATGTCTTTGATTTATGGTTATAAGACATACTGACAGACGTACTCTCACGATATTTTCCTTCAACGGTGAAGGTACTGCTCTCAAAACGGTTTGAGATACACTTGTAGAGACAAACCTCCAAAGTTAACATCGAGTTGCTAGTTCTGTCGGTTACATTTAGGATAGTATGCATTGGAATTGCATAATTGAATCCCAGCCATGGGTAGCTCGCTGTCCGATCGTCCGGTAACTGTCCAGACCGAGCCAAGGCGTCGACGGCGCGCACTGTTCCCGCGCGCCTCAAGGAGTTGTCAGCAACAGGAGGGGCCCATCTGGGTCGAAGCCTACCGGGGTCGGGGTTATCCGAAAGGAAACTAGAGCCCCGGTATGAAGGCTAGAAGGAGCGGCGCGGGGTTTTTAGTCAGTAAGACTCTGACACTGTCTCCCGCTCCACCCAAGAGCGGGTTTCGTCAATGATGATTTTCCCCGTCGATAGAAAAAAAAAACCCTGCTCGTTCAATAATCGGACTTCCAGACCTACGGTGTTGCGCCTCGGGTATATGGTTAACATCCGAGCCATAAGCACAAAACGTTTCGGGACCACATTAATTGTGCGTAGCTAAGGAGAGGAATTCTCTGTTGGAGTCTGTGTTTCCTGACGGCTGTTTTTTCAAATGTTTAGTTATCACGGTTCATGTTCGTGAGATACAATCTGGTAACAGACAGACAGACAGCGCCGTGATAGCAATAGGGTTCCGTTTTTACCCTTTGGAACCCTAAAAAGACTAGCCAATCGAATAACAAAATACCTAGATAAATTCCTCTGATGCACAGAGCGATCTTATAGCTTGATTGCTGGGAAAAGTCTGGCCTGAATGAGATTTTGTCTAATAATGGGTCAAGCAAGCTTCCGTGTGGTTCCCATCAGAGCTGGGCCACCCGCGGATTGTAGAAAGGTTATCAGGAAGAGGCAAGATATATGACATCTTGGGCAACATTCCTCGCTCAAATCAAAATCTTAAACTAAATATTTCTACAAATCTTAAACTAGGTGACAGCTAAATATCAGAGCATATAAAACGTACCTACCAAATGTAATTGCCTCTTATTAAAATAGCTGTCATCGTATTAGATTTCGACAGTACTGTCGGTGAAGTGGATGAGTGATTGACTACTGCGCTGTGCATCGTGGGTTCTATTCCCACTCGGTGCAAATATTTCCATGGCCTACAGATAGTAATTCCGGATGGGGTGTTTTGTGTATGTGAGTTTACATGTTTCTAAACATATTGTTTTTGAAACGCACCACGATACGAGCCAATATAAAAGATTTTTTTTTTAAAAGAAGGCACTATTTGGCCACCATAACAGAAACAAAAACGTTGCCTCTAAGCAGACATGGATTGCTTCTAAGAAATTCCTAACAAAACAAAGCATCACTTATCCGACGCGACAGAGCAAATCCAGGAACACATTATGAAGTAAAAAATAACCGGGCAAGTGCGAGTCGGATTCGCGCACTGAGGGTTCCGCACAAACTTACCTATGTTTTTTGTCCGCCGAAGATTTTTCCGAATTGTAAAAAAAGTAACTACAAATTTACAGTTTTTAGAGTTTGCTTCTTAACAAATTTCAGAATTCTAGGTTAACGGGAAGTACCCTAAGAATTTTGATTTCTTTGAGAGTGCTGAAATATACGTTTTTTGCGACATAAACGGCCGTATCTTTTTTATTCGTTAATTTAGAAAAAATAATTTCGAAAAATTGTTTTGAATTTTTTCACAGCTTAAAGAGACCGCAGACCTGAGTATATGGTTTTAATTTCAACTTGATACCTTCAGGCTTTCTCGAGATAAAGGGTCTTGACAGACGGACGGACGGAGAACAAAGTGATCATATAAGGGTTCCGTTTTTTCCTTTCGAGGCACGAAAACTTAAAAATCTCTTAAATCATCCTAAAAGCCACCTCTATATTTAGGCCAGAAACACATAATTTTTCAATCCTCAAAAATGCGGTGAAGGTCATATTCTCAGAAGGATCTTCCTTAGCTTTAACCAGAAGTAATTTAGTTCCAATTTAGGAGATTATGTCAACGGTTTGAACCGCAGTTACTAACTATAGTTAGTAATTGACTGCAATTGGTCGTAATTAGAGAAATGTCTTCATCACAAAGGAGTGATTCACGGTCATGATACTTAAGGGATGCTGTAGTGGAAGATAGGCGATTGGGTAAGGAACGATATGTTTTACGCTGCTCGCCCACGTCAGACTTTTTGTAAGACAAATCGGGCCGATTTTGTATATTGGTAACATTGTTCTGTATTTCTGACCGACTTTTTGTAGGACGTGTGCGTTGCACTATTGCGTGTGTGTTCTATTTTTCTCCTACGAAAAATCGGTCACCGATTATCGGACGTGGGCGAGCAGCCTTAATAATAGATATCCAGTATGTGCTGCTACGCAAATAAAAATCATTTTTTTGCACTACAATTTTTTTTTCAATCTTCGAATCTTTTTTTTTCAATAAAAAAAAAACTTTATTCCTGAGTGAATACAGGAATAAAGGCTATTCCTAATATATAATTTGGCTATATTTTATGTACGCAGACGAAGTCGCGCGTAAAATCTAGTTTTCAATAAAGGCTCTCCCCTCTCTTTGTCGCACACGTCTAGCTTTTGCTATTGCGGTACATTTTTTCCGTGAATGACAAAGTTCATCTCTCCATCTTCAACCTTATTGAAAGACGACACTGGGCTTTTATATAGATACAGAATATTTAAAAAATGACTTCTCCAGTCAACAACAAACAACAACACCAATACAACAACAATCTATCCAAAAGCCAAAACCCAACACACATGGTAATTTAAAATTCCCTCGCATCGCCTCGCTTCCTCTCATAGGACACTACCCAACTTACTTGCGCATATGCACATGTGCGCGTCTTCCGCGTATCATTATCGTGTGTAATCGTCTCTGCGTCCGACTGTACGTCTGTCAGTCTGTTTGTCTGTTAGCAAGAATTTGCGTCGAGTACATTGGTCGTGAACTTGGACTGAGATCGGAGGGTAAGATAGCTTTTCGGTTCAGTTTGAAGATTTTTAATGAGTTAGTGACGATTTGGACACTGTGTCCTTCGTCATCATTTGTCCTTTGTCTGTAATTTAACTATAATATGTATTATCCTACATATAGTATAAATGCTAAAGTTTTTATGTATGGATGGATGTATGAATGTTTGTTACTTTTTCACGCAAAAACTACTAAACGGATCTCGATGAAACTTGGTACACGAGTACCTAGACCATATCCCAGAATAACACATAGGATACTTTTTATCCTGGGATTATGTACGCGGGTGAAGCCGCGGGCAGAAGCTAGTTTGGAAATATATAAGGATGTTCATCAGTTGTCTAGTACTCATAACACAAGCTCTGCTTAGCTTGGGACTAGACGGCGGTGTGTGATAGTTGTGGAATATTCTTTATTTTTCACTGACGATTTGGACACCACCAAATTTATTAGTAAGCACAGTCAGATAAAAAGTCATAAAATAGTCTTTAAATACACATCAAAGCGTGGATATTTATGGAGAAGAACGTGCAAGAAACTCCATAGACACTCTTTTCAATCATGTTATGTAAATACAAATATCTCTGTTACATATTTCTTGTCGCTAGCAAGGGATAGGCTGGATCGAACTAGAAGGCATCACGTCCATGTCTCAACATGTAGTCTGCAAGAACAACCGTCTAGACTCTGTCAAGTGGTATGACGTCAGACCGCTATCGTACCGTTGTCAAGCTGGCTCCTGACTTTACTGATATACATACTGTATATAGGTAGGTTATCGATGATTGTAGCAACTAAATAATAATATGTCTATAGTCCCAGTGAAAAAAGGTATATTTAATCTTATTTTATATCTTCAAGTAATTCATTTTGTGAGTGAGCGATGGTGGCCGAGTGGTAATGGCTCCAACTTACGAGTTGTAAGTCGTGGGTTCAATTCAAACCCAGCCAGGCGCATTACTTTGTGTAATTTATTTCATCACCACTGCCCTAAAAACGTTGAAGGAAAACATCGTGAAGTAACCCATTTTTTTTTTTCAGAACCAAGAAATTCTTAGATCCCTTTTCAAGAGCCCAACTGAAACCTAAAAATGGTTATCTTATTTCCATTTTATTACCTGCTTCTTTACTATCTCCCACAGGCCTTACCAGTATGGCTGAACGCAGACATCCTCCCTGGCCCTGTAGACGCCACCACTAAGCCAGTAGACGCCGCCAAGTTCTTGAAGCTTGGCTCCAATCACCACTGCGCGGTCCTCTCCGTTGGATGGACCACCAACTACGGAGGGAACATCACGGAGGGAGAGTATACCACGGAACAAATTGGGACCATGCTCAGGATGATCAATGAAAATCATATCAATCAGACTGTTACGTTCCCTGTAAGTATGCAGCATCAGGTTTTTAGAGAAGTCTGAATGTGGAGTGAGGAATGAGAGGTTTATGCCTAGCTGTGGTAAAAGTTGGCTTGTGGCTGACTTTAGTAGGAAATTGTAAGTAAACCTCTTTTTCTGGGTCAAAGTAGAGTTAAGCTTGTGGATGCCATGATGGCCACTGCTGGATAAAGCATTGCCAAAAAGTGCTCGCGTCTATTATGTCACGAACCATAAACTATGGGTTAACGATCACTATTACTAACACGTTTGGGTTGTATGGAATTATCATGTCAGGATCTGGAGTCACCCAAATCCTCTTATTTTCAGGTCCGTGCAGGTCTCGCAGCCAACAGCCAGCCGGTTATCCTGGATCTTCTCAGAGAAACCTCTTCCCTCAACTCCACCATGACCGTCTGGTCCAGCGAGGGTGATCACGTCGAGGTGGACCGTCTGCGGGCTCTGATCCTCACGGTCGGCCTGGAGAAGACCTACCTGGACGTGCCTCAGGAGTTAGCGGGGAAGTTGCACCTGCCCCCGCCTGATGCGAAGTCCAAGAACTAAATGTAAAACTGTAGAAAGATTTAGATATTATTATTACATGACGTTTTATTTTAACATCACCCGGCGTTTCATTTGAAGATTGACAAGAGCCTTCCAATCCATAGAATTTACTTTGATAAAAGACCTAGGAAGGAGGAATAGCTGGATTGCCTTAGCTAGTTACTCTCAATCAGGATGACGAAAGGACCGTACGTTGTGGTGACATTTGGTAGAGGCCAAGGAAGATAATTATGTAAAAATCGATCTAATAAAAGAAGACTGAAGCAATCAAGTGATCAGCTAACTTTCTCAGACAGCTGTTGTTTTTGTGACGATCAGTTTTCGTGGCGATCGATCTTAGATGATGGATATGATAAACCATGTATGAATAATTTGTCACGCCAAAGATACAGCAAAACTAAACATAAATAACTTTCTCTTAAGACCCTTCAAAGACAACCGCCGGAAGAAAGCCGAGCCCTTTGAAACACATGCCATTCTCAGCAACGCCATTATAATTAAAACAACAGTACTGCTCATTAGCATAAGACCCGCCCTAACATAAGGTCGTGAACATCCAAGACCTACACTTTAAGGTCAGGAATGCGGCTTGCTTGAGCATGGCTGAACTAGTAATTAATACAAAGTTAACGCTGGTTTATTATAATATTCCCATTGTCCCGGACTTGTCCTGTCTCCTACCAAAGCTAGCACATGCAACAAGCAAAAGTATTCTTTAAATCTTTAGAGATAAGAGTCTTGAAGACTGCAATTTTCGGTTGGTTTTCAGTCCTGCAATAACCAAAATTCTTGAAGATCAATTAAGCAATTTTGAGCTTAATTTTAATGAGTTTAAAGGTGGTGATGACGGTAATAAGAAGGGTGTCCCGAAGGGCGCTGACCTTTGCCATATGGTGCCCACGTGACTGCCTAGCACTATAGCCGATTGTCATTCAACAGTCGTTGTTTGAACAGACATGAATCTATTGAAATTGGTACCTGAGTGAATGAGTGAATGGGTGAATGTGTGAATATTTTACAATTACAGATGGTAATGAAGATGTTCTCATTTATGGGTGTGTGAGGATGTTTGTAGCTATTTGAAGATGAGTATAGGCAAAGGCATGGCATTATATTCTTGAGCTTGAATTTGTATGATACTTTTTTTAATTCATGAATCCCCAAGCGACCACCGGTGGCCGCGCATCTATTGTCTTACTATTGTGTTTCTAATTGACGGTATCTGAAGGGTTAAATTGATATAAACTAGTGCATGACTGATCCAACCTGATGGTAAGCAGTGATGCAATCGTGAATGGTGCAGCGCATTCGTTTTTTAAGAGCCCTGTTCACTCTAATCAAGAAAACTTAATTATAATTGGAAGGGTAGCAAACAAATTGTGTGAGCTTTTTTTAAATATTCTTACAAGAACAAAGTACCGATCAAAATTAAATATAGCGACAACCAGACAAACAAATTGTGTGAGCTTTTTTTAAATATTCTTACAAGAACAAAGTACCGATCAAAATTAAATATAGCGACAACCGGACGCTACATGTTAAAAAACAAAAAAAAAACAACCAACTATGTCAAGCGATGTACTAATGATCTGGTGAGGGTCGGAAATCCGATAAATGCTAGACGCGCCGGACCGCTCGCTGTGGTGACGCTTAGGGGTGAGCTATCGATCAAAATTAAATATAGCGACAACCAGACGCTACATGGTAAAAAAACGACCAACTATGTCAAGCGATGTACCAATGATCTGGTGAGGGTCGGAAATCCGATAAATGCTAGACGCGCCGGACCGTTCACTGTGATAACGCTTAGGGGAAGGCTATGTCAAACAGTAGACGTCTTTCGGCTGAAATGATAACATCATAATCAACTCGAGTGACGTATATTTTTGGAATCGTATCTTCAAGGTATGATTCCAAAAATATACATCACAAAAATAAACCGACTTCCCTAACCAAATTGTCAGATTATCTACATTTACACTATAATAATAATAAAGTAAATTTTTTCTTTTTCTGTTTTTTTTTTTTGTTTTTCGGAGGTAATCTCTTAAAGTACTAGTCCGATTGCTAAAATTTTTTACCAATAGTAAGTTGCAGTTGCTTATTATTTTTGAGTGGCATATATTTTATTCACAGTCACGCAGATGTGAAGAGAGACTTTGTAGCTTTTGTTTCGGTTGAAAGTTGATCACATAATCAGTTTTCAACCAAAACAAAAGCCCTACGTAATTATTTAGATTGTAACACTCCCCGACCAACCTCGACCCGAAACAGTGGCCAGACTAAATTTGTGGCATTCCGATCTGATAGGCCCCTGCTGGACCCATTAGCGCCTAAGTAATAGACACGTGTCTCAGACCACCTAGGGTTACCTTTAATCTATAGACTGACAATTTGGTTGGGAAATTGAAATTGGAGAGGGATTGCGACAGAATTGCAGAATAGAGCTCCATTATATTCAGAGAAGGTACGGGCATTGATCACACTATCTACACAATTGCTTTCTTAGAAATTGCGTGTTATAGTGCAGTTTCTTTTTTATTTATTTTAATTCATGAATCCCCAAGCGACCACCGGTGGCCGCGCATCTATTGTCTTACTATTGTGTCTCTAATTGACGGTATCTGAAGGGTTAAACTAGCTTTTGCCCGTGGCTTCACTCGCGTACATAAAATATAGACTATGTTACGTAGGAATAAATCAGCTTTCTATCGGTAAAAAAATTTTAGCAATTGGACCAGTACTTCTAGAGATTTCCTCCTACAACCAAAAAAACAAGCTTTAACTCTTTAATCGTGATAATTAGAGACATAATAGAAACACAATGGGTGCGCGAAGGTTTAATTCATCATTTCAGCCGATACACGTCCACTGCTGGACATAGGCCTCCCCCAAGCGTCGCCACAAGGAACGTTCCTGTGCGTCTCGCATCCATCGGCTTCCCGCAACCTTCACCAGGTCATCAGACCACCTTGTTGGAGGCCTTCCAACGTTGCGTCTTCCGGTACGCGGTTGCCACTCCAGAACCTTTCGGCCCCAACGGCCATCTGTTCTGCGAGCAATGTGCCCTGCCCATTGCCATTTAAATTTGGCATTTCTTTGTGCTATGTCGGCAACTTTAGTTCTCCTGCGGATGTCTTTCGTCGTGTTGAATTTGACTTTCGAATTAAAGGTTTAATTAATTAATTCAATTTCAGATTAAAATAATAAACAATATTTTTTTCTGCTTTTCTTTGAACAGTTTCAAGAGTCTCTTCCCAAATGCTTACGTGACCAAACAGACATCATCGCAATGTTTTTACTAGTTCAGTTTTTTTAGCCAGATCGATGTCTGCGAACGAATCAGGTCGCTAGTTCAGAGTGACGTATGAATAAACATGACGGTTGCCAACTGGTGGCAAATTGGATGTTATTTATTTTACTTGGGTGTTCCATGATGAATGTCTAGTGGGGTGAGCAGAGACAGTCTGACGGTGGTCGTTAGTTTTATTAGTAACTGGGTCTCGTTAAGTGTTTTATTTTTAACAGTAATAATATCGGTTCTGTATTATTGCTAAACAAAGGGAGTCGCTTGTAGGAAACTACTAGGAAATAATCTTCCCGATCGCTAACACTAAAGCTAGAAGAGCTACATTAGACCGACTCACAGGTGTAACACGCTTAATTGTGTATCTACGTAGAACGACGTCGTGTGGCGTGGATCAGGTGTAGCAATACAAGTCTAGTTTCCATATAAAATGTATGAAGCCGGACGTGCCCAGATTGGCGTGTGTGGCACACGTGTGCGCTGTGTAGCTCTACCTTAACTCCTGAATAAATATTTGCATGGCCAGATATAGTTGTTTTAGGCCTAGTCTTGTGTATGTGAGTTTTAAGAATGATGTTTGTGAACGAACCCATCATAATACAGGAGTTATTCTTAATGTAAATTTAGAGGTATGCGGAACAGAGTGTAAAGTCCCACATACCTTCGTTGAAAAGGGAGGATCTTCCAACCAGACGGAAGGTTTGTTTGTTTGTTGCAAATCGTGTGGAGAACTGTAAATTAGTTCATATGTGGTACTTTGGAGGTAGGCAGAACAGAGAGTAAAGACCCGCAAACCTCCATTGAAAAGGGAGGATCCTCCTACCAGACAGGTGTTGTAGTCTGGTGGGCTACTGCTCGATAGTTGATTTCGGGCTGTCGTATATATTCAAATCACGCAGAAAATTTTGATTGCGCGACGCAGGATTTCGTAGTTCTTATGTGGCGTCATAGATGTCGCTACATCACTCCCCTCCGGAGATCGGACATCGATACTAACATGAAATTGTTTCGGTCGGTATGTTTGTTGATGTTCTTTTGTGTCTGTACATATGTAAATAAATTATTTAATTTTAATTTTATACAATTAACTAATTTAATATAATTTTAATGATATGTAGGTTACTCCAGTAACATAGATGTCGCTACGTGAGGTAAAATAAAAAAAAAATTGACCGAATTTCGATCACGATGGCCAATTTCAACACAGATTAAGCCACGCATGAGATATTATCATGCACAAGCGTATGCGCAAACACAAGTGCACTCTCTGTTCTTTTACTCTCATGGACCGATGTTTACTACTTGATGGTTAGGTAATTTATTATACCTAGACATTCGGCATACCCAGTCATAGTTCCTCCCATCAGAGAATGTTCATATAGTAATGACTAAATATTTATTTTAAGTATATAGTTCCTAACGAGTTACTGGCGATTCCGACACAATATATTGGGATACAGTGTCCGAATCAACACATTTTATTTTCAAAATTTTCCACTGACCATTCGGACACCACCAAAATTGAACCTATATAAAGAAGTATTAAAAAAAAAAATTGCTGAAGTTGTCGCCAAAAATCCTGTCTAACAGTAGATTATGCACCGAGGGGCTAAAGTTGTGTCTTATGTCACGGGCGTCATATTGAATCTCGAGCGCAATGAAGGATTCGGGATTTAACTCACGAGCAAAGCGAGGGAGTTAATACAAGAATCCTGAATGCAGCGAGAGATTCAAGCTAGCCCAAGGCAAAGACACCTTTAGCCCAGAGGAGGATACTCTACTTTTTACACCTACTGTGAGAAAATAATAGTCACATTATTGACCAGCGGGTCATAATGAAAACATTATTGACCGGCTGTGCCCCCGGCCACTAATGCCTCACATTAGGTTAAGGTTGCTTGACATATAATTTGACATTTTCGAGCAGGTGGTGTGAAAAATTATTTAAGTAACGCCTTTTCCCCATTAACATTAATATTGTAAAGAGGTAAAGTTTTTTTTTTTTTTTGTTTGTTGGAGGTATTCTCTGGAAGTAGTGGTCCGATTGCTAAAATTTGTTCACCGATAGAAAGCTGCTTTATTGCTGAGTAACATGGACTATATTTTATGTACGTGAGCGAAGCCGCGGGCAAAAGCTAGTATATTCTATTTTAAAACTTTTTATCTGACTTTACTAAACAGTGTGTCCAAATCATCCGAAAAAAATTGAAATAAAACTGCGTCTATTCGGACACTGTGACCTAATCGTCAGTAAGACTTCATAACCACTGCGAGAGATTTTCACCGCGCTAAGACCTCTCCCCTCATTTTCAAACAATAAAACGCAGTCAGATGCAAATAACTTCCTAAGAAACATCTTCGTTAATTTCTCTACAATTTCTAAAGAACGCGCCACAGTCTCCCCTTTGTTTAATATTATTAATTCTAGGTATTTCTGTAAAATGCGGCACTCTGGCTGACTTTGTTGCATACTTCTTTGAATCCGAACTCATTTGACGACATTGTAATGATGTTTTTACGATGCATTTAGAAATGCATCTACTGTGCACTCAGTGTTTGGGAGAGTCACTAATTTTGTGGAATAATTTTAGACTAGGGCTTTCGTCCCGGGATTCTCGGTCTCGCTTTCGAGACTCTCGTTGATATTTACGAGACTCAAGGAGGTATATCATACTTAAATTATAGGCAATCACAACAAAGTATTTCAATCATAACTTGTATTTTAACATCTTAAACAAAAAAAAAACTATTACAAATGTAATTTGCATTAGCTGTCAATGTTCTCTGCTTCGACGCCAGTCTTCTAGATACTTGTAATATAAAAAAACTTTGCGTATTAGTGTTAGTGTGTGCATCGGTGCATATAACATCAATTAATGTCTCGCTGTGGTCTGTGAAATGGGTTGGCTGAGATACAATTTGATTTAACTTGCAGCATAGCAGAAAATTGTTTAGGAGTTTTGTTTTATTATTTGTATGACTTAACATGTTAATATTGAAGTCGCCCAGCAAAATAATTTTATCCACTTTAGAAAAAGAGAAAAGAGAGTCTGTAATTGCATCCAGGAAAACATTGACATCGAGCCACGGCGGTCTGTATGCAGTTCCGACGATGACAGAATGGGAGTTGACACTCAGCCGAAGCCACATCTGCTCGACCTGCGGCGCAGACGGGTGCGGCACGGTGCACACGCGCAGTCCGCGGCGAACAAAAAAGCCAACACCGCCACCGCGGCCGGCTCGCACGGACTGCGGGCGCGGCACGTGCCGCAGCCGATACCCCGGGACGCAGGGCGCACGGCCTTCCTGTCCGCTCTTTAGCCAGGTCTCGTTTACCGCTAAGATGTCAACCCCAATGCCCTCCATAGCCACAAGAAACTCGTCGTGACGTGATCCCAGAGACCCAGCATTAAACAAATCAACTTTTAAGTTTTTAGTCTTAACCATTGTCACTGCAGGGAATTTTACAGAATTAAGTATATGTGTTTAGTTTTAGTTTTAGTTAAGTGTATATAATGAATGGTATCAACATTAGTAGGAACCCACACTACATGGAATTGTTCCTGGTTATAATCTTAGCTACAGTGTGCCCAGTATTTCTTTATAGACAGTAACAAGTCTATACACTACTGGGCACACTATACTAGTATTTTAATGATGAAATAGTAATGTTTATTCATTACGACGCCATTAAACAGAAACATAATGTTTTCCGTCTAGTTTCAGGCATGATTTAGTGGCTGCCACTAGGCTTACACAATTTTCAGATCATTACAAGTTTGATGGCCTGAAACTTGTCTGTCTAGTGTATGTGGGTCTTGGGTTCATAGCGGACATTACACTATAATATTATAAATGGAAAATGTTTGTATGTATGTATGTGTTACTCTTTCGCGTCCAAACGGCTAAAAGAAATTTTTTGGAAGTTGGTACATGAGGTAATTGGTAATCGCCTCGATTTACGAGTTATAGGCCGCGGGTTCAAACCCAGCCAGGCATTTACACAAAGTAATGACTTTGTGTAATTTATTTCAACACCGGCAAAACCGGCATGTCCTAAAACCAAAAATTCGCAGACATGTGACATCCACCAAACCGCATTGGGCCTGCGTGGTGTATTACGGCCCTTTTCCTCTCCTATAGAGGAGGCCTGAGTCCCAGCAATGTGCGTCTAGCATCCATCGGATTAAATTCCCATGACCCTCAACCATTCATAGGTCTATCTTGTAGGAGGCTTTCGACGACACTTTTTGGATGTGCGGTCGCCACACCAGGACCTTTCGGTCCTATTGTAGACAGTACTGAATAGGTATCTAATCTTGCAAATGGATTTGAAGAAACAATCCAGCATATCAAAAACCTATGCCCTTTCTAAGCTGACCTCGTATGAGCAATGGCTCGACCTGCCGGCATTTACGAAGGCATTTGCAAGTTATGACTTGTATGACATGCTGCCATTGATTGTGGAAGCAAGGAAGATATGCCACACATCACAAGTAGTTGCTGAAGGTTTTAGGCACACAAGATCTTCAAAATAATAAAAAAGGATCATTAACCCTTCAGATACCGTCAATTAGAGACACAATAGTAAGACAATAGATGCGCGGCCACCGGTGGTCGCTTGGGGATTCATGAATTAAAATATAACCAATAAATTGCTGGGACTCAAGCCTCCTCTCTAGGAGAGGAAATGGGCTATAATAATCCACCACGTGGGTCCAGTGCGGGTTGGTGAATGTTACATGTCTTCGAAGTTTTGGTTCTAGGACATGATGGTTTCCTCACTATGTTTTCCTTCACCGTTTTGAGAGCAGTGGTGATGAAATAAATTACACAAAGTAATGCGGCTCGAGGCGTAAGTCAAGGCCGTTACCACTCGGCCACCACTGCTCTATATATTTTATTGTTGTAGGTTATTATGTTGATATCTATACCCTACCTGTACCTATATAAAACACAGAAATTGAATAAATTAGGTTTTTTTTTTGTCGACGGGGAAAATCATCTTTGACAAAACCTGCTCTTGGGTGGAGCGGGAGATAGTGTCAGACTCTTACTGACTAAAAACCCCGCGCCGTTCCTTCTAGCCTTCATACCGGGGCACGAGCTCCCTTTCGGACAACCCTGTCCCCAGTAGGCTTCGACCCAGCTGGGCCCCTCCTGCTGCTGACAACTACTTGAGGCGCGCGGGAACAGTGCGCCCCGTCGACGTCTTGGACTCGGTCCATTACCGGACGATCGGACAGCGAGCTACCCATGGCTCGCCGTCCGCGAGCCCGCGTTTACGGTGGCCGGAAATCGGGATCGGAATCCCGGCGACGGCGGCGAGGGCGCCGTTGCCTGATGCGGTCGGCCTCCTCCTTTGCAAGCATTACTGCTTCGCAGAAGGAGGCGATTGCCTGCCATTCCTCCTCGCTCCGGACCATGGTCTCGACCAGGGCCCGGCGCGAGAGGTCTCCGCCGCCGATCGCCGCCGATCGCCCCCACGAGGGCACGGCGATGCTCCGCCCAGGCAGGGCACACCTCGACGGTGTGCTCCACCGTGTCCTCCGGGCGTTGCGCACAGTGGCGACACCCGGGCGTCTCTTCCGCTTGAATCCGATGCAGGAACCTCCCGAACTTGCCATGTCCGGTGAAGACCTGCGTCATGCGGAAGGTAAGGACGCCGTGAGGTCTTTCCAGCCACGCCTCAAAGAGGGGACTTACCGCCATAATCGTGGCATGCCCAGAATAAATTAGGTACACATAGGTAGCTTTGATTGGTTATTGGCAAAGTTATCATGTCAGTCTTGAGCATCGTCGTCGAGTTGCTGGCCTGTCGGTTTTCTATCGTCTACATTTCGGGGAGTGTGCACTAGATTTACACAATCTAATTCCACCAAGTCCGTTCCATCATCGGACCACAAGACGTACGGCGTTTCGCCACCGGCACATGGTAGATATTCCACCCATACGCACAAAGCGTTTTGGGAACACATTTATTGTGCGTACAGCCAAGGAGTGGAATTCCCTGCCGGAGTATGTGTTTCCTGATAGCTACAGCTTAGTGGTCTTTAAGTCAAGAGTGAATAGGTTACTTCTAGGCAAGCGTGTTCAAAAGTCGACCACATCATCGCTTACCATCAGGTGAGATAGTGGTCAAACGCAAGCCTATCAATAATAATAATAAAAAAAAGTAAAATAAACAATAACTTTGAAGGGACTAAGATGTGGAATTTGGTGCCAAAGTAGTACAAATAGCCATTGGAAGGTGTGTCTAGGATTTGTGTCTTTCTTTATCTCTTTCGCATGTCGGCGCATCACTACGAACGAACGCTTAATACGTTTTCTCTCTAAAGCATCGTTTTGTCTTTTGACCTATGACACCCAGCCAGCATTTTAATTACCATTCTTTACGAAGTGTTTTGAAATCGAATGTAGCGTTGAAAATGAATGGGAGATGTCTCGTTAAAAATAAACTATGACAGATGTCTCCGAGAAAACCAAATGTATGGGCAATAGATGTCACCGTGTGGATAAATCCACGATAAATTAGATTATCGTTTCCTGCGAGTTTCGTAAGAAGCGGTGAGCTAATGCAAAGCGCTGGGTTTGGTTAAAAATTTTAAAACTTTAAATTAAAATCTATTGTCGGAACTATATTTCCATACCAATGACATAACTCCTCATCCTTACTAATTTTATCCCTTAAGTTGTAGCTATCAGGAAACAGAGACACCAGCAGAGAATTCCACTGCTTTGCTGTACGCACAATAATCCATTTTAGCCAAAACACGTCCACTATTGGACATGTATGATTCCTGTGTTCTGTGGTTGGACATAGGCCTCCCCAAAGTATCGCCATAATGACCAGCCCTGTGCGTTTCGCATCCATTAGATCCCCGTGACCCGGTCATCGGTACATCTTGTGGGAGGCTTTCCAACGATGCGTCTTCCAGTAGGTGATCGCCACTCCAGAAACGTTCGTCCCCATCGAACATCAGTTCTGCGAGCAATGTGCCTTACCCACTGCTACTTAAGTTTGGCGATTCTCTGGGCTATGTCTGTAACCTTGGTTTAACACATTGCCTCACACCAGAAATTACGGACGGAAACCATCCGGACCGAGCTCAAGTAGTCGAAGATGCGTAGCGTTCCACGCGCGCCTCAATGAGATGTCAGCACAGCCGTAGGAACCCAGCAGGATCGAAGCCCACTGGGGCCTTCGGTTTACTTCCGAACCGGGATCCCGTCGTCCTGGAACGCAAATGGCACCGAAGGAACATAGGTGTGGTTTTAGTTTGTAAAAGTCTGTCACGCCATCCCAATCAGCCCTGGAGTGGGTGAAACCATTAAATGATTTCCCACCACGAAAAAAAACCATCTCTTTACCCTGATCCTCACCAGGGGCCTAAGTCTGCTATTTTTATAAAATCGACATTCCAATACGATCCCATTGTCATTTTGCTAAAAGTACGTAATCTGCAAATTCGTAATGATGATCGATCATTGATCGGTCAATGGTCTCGTAATAGAGTTCTGGTAAAATGACAAAATCAAGCTTATAAAAGCAGTAACCGCCAAAGATTTTATATATCCTAGTACTAGATTGACTACGACAACCTCAAAAGCGTACCTGAAAAGGAAAGTCAGAAAGAGTCCTGTCATCTCGTTCTACTAGTGTGTCCATACACTAGCTACATACTACGGGACAATTTTGCTCAAAAGTTAGTTACAAGATATTTTTGATACATCAAAATAGACATGCACTTACCAAAAGGGAACAGAGTTTTCTCTGTAATGACTAGGAAATAGCAGATGTCCGTATATATTATAATAGCAATATCCTCTTATGCGAGTATGAAATACCTACACTGATAAAAAAATGCCTAATGTGTGTGTACCTACGTAAGAAGACCACTTCTGAACGGCTGCACCTATCAGAATAAGGTTTGTCTGAAAGAAAAAACTAGTTAGTTTATAATAAAACTAATATTATTCTTTTATTTTTACTTTATTAAAAATAGACTGATGCGTGACATAAAATTGTACATGTTTTATTACGTCAAATTGCACGTATTAACTAACAAATAAACAATAAATAATACATTAAATAAATGATCCTCGACTGGCTTATAAATTTATTTATACTAACTACTACTACTAATTATTGCCGATGCCCATTAGCGCCACAGGGAATTTCCGAAAGGGAAAGCATGGTCCTGGAACACAAAGGGCAACTGAAGGACACGGGTAGATTTATTCAATATAAACCTCAAATAACTTGTCCCGCTCTAGGATGGAGCGTAAGGCTACCTTAGAGCACGATAAGTTATTGGAGATTTTACCACATCAAAAAAAGTCTCCTACTATGTTCGTTTGTCTATATCTGTTTGCAATCAACTCAAAAACTACGGAACGGATTTTTAAAAACGGATGAACTTACAAAAGGGTATATAGATGGAATAGAATTAGGTTTTAGTGTTGATTTAACTTTACATCTTCAGACTTAATGTGGCAACCACAAATAAAACTGTTGCTGAAAAAAAAATTTTTAATGTCACAACTTCAAAGCCACTGTTGCTGATGGTTCTCGTTTCTTGGAAATCTACAACAAAACATAAAAATAATATATTACTAGTAGTTAACGGTTAAGCCACATACATGCAGCATTGCGTGCGGCATTTATTAGGGACCTACCTAAGGACTAAAGTTAAAGACAGTAGACTATGATTTAAAATGAATATAATTCTCGAATAAACTATATCGATGTGGAGAAGATTTTGGAGCGCACGCGCGTCGTTTGAAGAAGTGGTCACAGATAACTAATACTGAATTGGTCCGAAGACACGTCCTGCATGCCGCACCTCTGGCCGCCACTGCTCGCCGCTTTCTGTAGTGTCATGAGAGCAGCCGTAAATCGCCGAGCGGCCAAAGGCACCCGATCAACAGAAAAGATAAAATTAGTAAAATTGGTACGCGCTTGATTTATTAAAAAAAAAAAAAATTGAGCCTTCTCAGATATTTAGAAATTTGCTTATAATAATATAAAACTTGATTAGTAGACAATCGAATTTTATAAAATTTTGCACCCAGTCAAAAAAAAATTCAAAACGATGTTTGTTGTCACCCTACATAAATATTTTGTAAACAAAACAGAAAACTTACCAAAAAAAATTAAATTCCACAACCAGGATACCCATCGCTATTGCGAAACTTTACACAGCATCGTTTTGAACATCTTGCACACTTTATACTTTACTAAACATTGAGATAAAAACTTGTAACAATTAAAAATACAACTTTAGTCTTATGAAGCATCAGCCATATTGTTTATTGATGTCAAATTCTGTCAAATTGAAACCTCCTAAATGTTGCCTTTCATAATTTGAAAATGACTACGAATAACTACTAAATCTAAATGAAATCATCATTAAATATAAAATTTCAAGAAGCAATATTTAAAATAAAATATTTAGTTGCAATTCATTTTATGTTGCATAAACCTATCAAAATGCATGAACACGGACTATTTAACGATAACTGGAACAATCTAAAAACTACCATCTGTTTCTTATTTTTTTCTGGTAGTATGTGAGAAAGGGACAGAGAGGATTTATCTCAGTGTCTTACTCCAGGCCATTTTTCCCTTTTGTGTGTCAATAACACACATGAACTTAATGCTAATGAGAATAAAGGACACTTTAGACAGTGTAATATTTCTTCGTAGTCAATCTAGTCTACTCTAGTAGGATATATAAAATCTTTGGTAACCGCATAATGACGTTCTAATGGTAGGTCACTGATCAAAGGAACTGTCCAAATTTGACTGCATACGCCAGAAATTCATTTTTCATTATGTACGAGATTACCGTTCTATGCGTTTCATTGGAGTGTCAGTGGTTGACCGTTGGAAAATCACAATGACGCCATTATATTAGTAGATTACAAAACTTGCCAAAATCAACAATTATGAAGTCTATGACCGACAATTTTGACACTATTGTATTAGCAGACTTGAGTTCCAGGTCATCAGTCCACCTAGTGGCTTTCCAATGCTGCGTCTTCCGGTTCGCGGTCGTCGCCCCAGAACCTTCAGGTACTTCCATCAACCATCTATTCTTGATACCTATTTGTAATTAATAGCCTTATGCGTGTGAAATGGTTTCAATTCTTAGTAAAACGATATTAACTATTTACCATTATTGGACTTATAGGAACTGTTTAATAGGTTAAACATAAACTAGATTTGGTGTAAATGTGTAATGGACTAGTTTTTGCAGCGGCTTTGTTTCCGTAGCCTATACTGTGAGGATTCCTATACCTGTACCTGTGCTATAAGATCTTACTTTGTGCTAAATTTCTGGATTCTGGGTTTTTTTTTCTTTTTTTCTGTCGACGGGGTAAATCATCATTGACGAAACCCGCTCTTGGGTGGAGCGGGAGACAGTGTCAGAGTCTTACTGACTAAAAACCCCGCGCCGTTCCTTCTAGCCTTCATACCGGGGCTCTAGTTTCCTTTCGGATAACCCCGACCCCGGTAGGCTTCGACCCAGATGGGCCCCTCCTGTTGCTGACAACTCCTTGAGGCACGCGGGAACAGTGCGCGCCGTCGACGCCTTGGCTCGGTCCGGACAGTTACCGGACGATCGGACAGCGAGCTACCCATGGCTCGCCGTCCGCGGATTCTGGGTCAATGCGAAGTACACTATGAATTTCGATCTTAGTGAGTAACAAAATATACGTTTTATATAAACGGCCGTATCTTTTTTATTCGTTAACTTAGAAGTTTGATTTTTTCACATCTTGAAGGGACCGCAGACCTGGGTATATGGTTTTTCACCTCGATACCTCCACGCGTTCTCGAGTTAAAAGGTTTTGACAGACAGACAAACGCGAACAGACAAGAAAGTGATCCTAGAAAGATTGCGTTTTTTTCATTTTGAGTTACGGAACCCGGAATTTATAACATCTTGTTAAAAACAAGATAAAAATGAAAGCAGTCACTCATTTACCCACTAACTAAACAAGATGTCACGAAAACTACTTGATCTACAAAACAAAAGTTTTCATCGCCAAACTGTACTTATATTAAAAAGTCCACCGACTACGATGAAAACTTTTATTGTGTAGACTAAGTCGTTTTCAAGACATCGTGTTTAGTCTGGAGTGAATGAGAAACTCACATACATACATACATACAGATCATGAAAGAAGAATATTAGTAACTAGCTTCTGCCAGCGACATCGTACGCGGATCCTGTTGCTTATGCCAGCGACAACGGGGTCGTCAAAATCAAAGATCTAAAACGTCTGATGTCGAATTCTAAGAGCCCGGGGACTGGAAAACAACGTGATGCGCGAGACTATTCGAGACGTTCCAGATCTCTCCCTTCCACTTACGCGCGTGACAGTGTGCACACACCTTATTATTATAGCGTGATCTAACTTGACGCCAACGTCATTTACGAAACGTTTAGAAAACGGAAACTACATATTATTTACCCAAACATTATAGTATCTTAGCCATATGCAGCGCCCCTTAGTGAACTCCACAGCGGGTGACGTAACCTACGACCAACTTATTATTTGCGGTTGGTACAGTAATCAGGTCTAGGGATCGAACCGCAAAATTAAGTTTGTTTTTATTGTATATACTTTTCCGGGATAAAAAGTACCCAGTGTGGTGCCTAGGATATTAAAGAATAATTATACCAAGTTTCATCGTAATCGGACCAGTAGTTTTTGCGTGATGCCTGAACAAACAGACAGACAGACAGACAAAAAAATTTTAATCACATTTTTGGCTTCGGTGTCGGTCTAGTAACACCCGCTGCCGTTTATTTTTTTATATTTTCAATGTACAGAATTTTCACTTCTACAGATTTATTATAAGTATAAGTAGGTACCTAAACTACGTCTAATAGAATGAAATAATCTATTTGATACCTAGGTACTTGCCTATTTAAAACTACAGCTAAATAAATTAAAAAAAAGGGTTAATTTATAATTAAGCTAAGAAATATTTAAACACTACCAAAATACCTATTTTATAAAATAATAACCAAAGAAATCTAAAAATAAATTATTAAACGTAAGAGTAGACTAAAAGTCGCGCTGATAAGCACGGTTTGTTAAAATCAATTATTGTCTGTCTATAAGCTCGAACATTCTGAACGTCTATTCGCATCAACAGCCAAATATTGCCGCCGCGAGCCGCGTCGAGCGCAGCGACCGTTACACAAAAATAATCCTTATAGCATGATTCAGTATTCGCGCGCGATGGCTTATTAGCGTATTTCATGTAAAACTTTGGTGTTTCTATACCGATTTCTATGATTCTTTTTTTATTGAATAGGTAATAATGTTAACTTTTTTTAATTAGGGATGAGTGAGAGTGTTATAAACGTAAGAGTAGACAAAAATAAACAGAAAGCTACGAACTGCTAAGCTATCGGGAGTTACACGTGTTATTGTGAGTTAACCATAAAAGATAGACATATGCTGTCGTGGGATAATTTTTATATAATTTTAAGGAAAACATTTCCGTCATACATGATTTCTGTATAGCTTTAACCATTAAGGCTGCAAATGCGACGGAAGCTTAAAAAATGGAGTAATTTCTCCCGTTTCCCTAACATTTCCCTTCACTGCTCTGCTCCTATTGATCGTAGCGTGATGAAAAGTATACTATAACCTGCCCAGGAGTATGAAGAATGATTGTACCAAGTTTCGTTAAAATCCATCGAGTAGTTTTTGTTTCTATAAAGAACATACAGACAGACAGACAGACAGACAGACAGACAGACAGACAGACAGACAGACAGACAAAAATTTTACTGTTTGCATTTTTGGCATCAGTATCGATCACTAATCACCCCCTGATAGTTATTTTGGAAATATATTTCATGTACAGAATTGACCTCCCTACAGATTTATTATAAGTATAGATATAGATAGAAATCAGATCAGCTCTTCCAGAAAAGGACATTTACAAACAAACAAACAATTTTACTACTACTTGAAGTCCTCTCAACTTTAGTTCGGTCTTCGTCAGAATTGTTATTATTGAGTTATCGTAATGATTTGATAATTTTCATAGTATTTATTAGTTTATTAATATAGCGTATTAATGTATTTTATTATTATAAATAACTTATTTTATATTTTTCCGTTTGTAGTATCTGTTATTTGTTTATTGTGCAAACCTACCACAGTGTTGTCTTTTTTTAACCCAAAGGTTGACTGGTAGAGAATGCCTTGTTGCATTAAGTCCGCCTATGTACCACTACTGTACATGAAGTTTAAATAAATAAATAATAAATAAATTTTGCTTCTGCACAACAAAGTTATCTTAGGTGCATTTTCAGTGCAGAATAATGACTAATACTAAGAAATAATTCCGGATGCAATAACTAGTTGTCATAAACTACACAGTTTTGCATGTTTATTATCTATGTATTAGATTGCTCGTAAATGTAGTTATCAAGAAATTAACTGAATAATGTAATTTATACTGGTGTTAAGTTGGTCATTCATGTGATGTACCGGTGCCGGCAATATTGCCGTGAAATGGGAATATTGCCGGGAATATTGCCCGAAGTATGAATATTGGTGGCAATATTGCCAGCAATATTCCCATATTGCCGGCAACGGCACATCTCCATGACTGTTCAATAGTTTACTTATATATGCTATACCTACTCTTGAGGAAATCTGAATTCGTGAAGGACTGAGTGGAAGATTGGTATGGATGCCTCCATTATTATTATTAGTATATCTAGCCCATACTTTCCCACTGCTGGGCAAAGGCCTCCCTCCACTCCTTCCATTGTTCCCGGTTTTGAGCCACTTCTTTCCAATTCCCAAGGAAGACATCCAAGAAGTTCCGCCATCTCCTTCTTGGTCTGCCGCGACCCCGCCGTGAATTTCCATAATATTTTGTTTTGTTAGCTTGTTCTGTCCCACTCCCGGACAAAGGCTTCTCTACATTATTTCCATTTTTCGCGCGCCCACGCTTCTTCTTGCCTGTTCTGGTGGAATCTGTCTACTTCGTCGCGTCATCTCCTTCGTGGTCCAACACGACCCCGTCGCACTGTTCCCCACCAACCGTGTTCCCACGTTGTCGTCGTGGTGGGGCTTGCGTGTCTCAATGACCTTGAGGGCTATGCCGGTAGAGCTACTCATGCCGGAAGGCCTCAAGCGAGAGACCAGACCAAGAGGAACACACGGCGGAGTCCAGTCGGACCGCCCGGCGGGTGCGCTGTCCAGGAGCGCTGGCACCAACAGCTGTTGGCGCCTTCTGGACAGCGATTTCGAGGAGTGGGTTCGCCTCGGGTACGTGTCTGCTCATCAGACACGACCACGATGGCGAACGTGTCACTGGGGACCCCACCCCCATAAAAAAGGCAAAGCTGTATTCAGCACACCATGGCCGCGCATCTAAAAAAGATATTACCCCAGGAGGGTACCGCCTGCCCCGCAGGCGGAGAATCCCTCCCCGAGCAGAGCTCGGGCTGCCCCTCGTATTCTGGGGGGGGGCAAAGAGCGCGCCAGGTCCATTACGGACCTGTTTTTACCGTCCTTTGCGGACGCATCGAGCCAGGGTGGCTCACTAGCCGGCAGCGCGGAGTCCCTGGGACCAGTTCCCAGCACGTCCGCGACGCCGGTGGAGGCTGGGCGTAGCTTCGGCCTCAGGGAGGTGAGTGAAGACGCGGCGTCGGACTCTGATGCCGCGTCTTCACACATCTCCGATGTTATGGAGGTGGAAGAATCCACCTCCATCAAAAGGAAGGCGGAGTTTCTGCGCTCCGTCTCCGATGACGAAGCGGTACCTGCCCGGAAGGTCTCGACCTCGGGGCGGGGTACCGATCGAAAGATGGGTAAAGGGAGAGGGCTCCCCGCTGAGAGCGCCAGCGAGGGACGCCAGGCCAGCCTCATACCGCCGGAGATCCCTACCGAGCTGCCGGAGGGAATGGAGGAGGCCATGGCTAAATTTAAGGAGGTCGTGGCAGCCGCCATCATGAGTGTGGCCAACAAACGGGAGAGGGTGGCCAAGAAGCGCTCCATCGAGCTGGCCAATATCACGATTGGGGGGGCTTTGGGGTTCGTATTCGAGCCCTACGAGCAGACCCTCAATGGGAGGATTGGCCGGCTCGAGGCCTTGGCTGGTCTCCAGGACCCCCGCCCCGAGCAGTCACCGGAAGGGCGTAGCACGCAGGAGCAGGGCCGATCCCTGCCGATGCCCCAGGAGGAAAGCGAGGTGATAACCTAGCTGCGGCAAGAGCTGGCTGCTGCCAGGGAGCAGCAGCAGCAGCAGCAGCAACGGTTTCAGGAGCAGATCACGCGCCAGCTTTCCGTCCTGGAGGGCATCGTGCTGCGTCCCCCACTCGCGGCCTCCAACCAGAAGGGAGCGGTGTCATATGCCGCTGCCGCCGCAGCCACTGCTGCTGCGCCCAGGGCAGGCCCGTCGGGGCAAGTCGGGCGCAAGGCCACGGCGCCGGAAGCGGTGAGGCCAGCCCCGGTGACCAGGCAGCAGCAGCGGCAGGGGAAGCCCGCCGCCCCCCCGAAGGACAAGATGGCGGCAGCTCCCAAACCGGCGGGCCCTCCTGCCGCGGCGGTGACTAGGTCACGCCTGCCGCCTCCTCCGCCCGAAGACTCCTCGGCTGGTGCCGAGTGGACCGTCGTCGGCGCCAAAGAAAAGGCGAGCAAGGCGGCTAGGGCGGCCAAGAAGCGAAAGCGGCGACGGGAGCGGAAAAACCGCGCCATGGCCGCCAGACTTCGCGCCCCAACTTCCGCAGCTGTAGTGATCACACTACAACCAGCTGCGGAAAAGAAGGGCGTGAATTACGACATGGTGATGGAGAAGGCGAAACAGGCGGTGGTGGGCCACCTCGACGAGTACGGAGCTTCCGGGGGCTTCCGTATGAGGCGCACTGCAACCGGAGCCCGAATCCTGGAGGTCCCAGGTGCGGACAGTGGACAAACCGCTGACGCCCTAGCTGAAAGGATCAGGGCGTCCCTAGACGTCGAGGTGGCCCGAGTGTCCAGACCCAGCAAGTGCATAGATATGCGCATCATGGGTCTGGACGACTCCGTCAGGGTGGAGGAAGTGGTGGCCGCCATCGTCAGGGCGGGAGGGTGCACGACCGACCAGGTCCGGGCGGGCACCATCCGTGCTGACAGCACGGGCATGCGAGCCGTTACGGTGAGCTGTCCCGTGCCGACGGCTAAGGCCATCACGGCCGAGGGCCGAAGGCTTTTGGTGGGCTGGGTTTCAGCCCAGGTGAAGATGCTGGAGCCCAGACCTCTGCGGTGCTACCGCTGTCACGTGGGGCACCACGTGGGGGCTCATTGCGCCGCGGAGGTTGATCGCAGTGACCGCTGCCACCACTGCGGACAGCCCGGACACAAGGCCGCCGAATGCCGTGCACTGCCGCACTGTTACGCATGTGCGGCGGCAGGCAAGCCGGCCGAACACCGGGCTGGGGGTAGGTCCTGCGACCCTCCCACCAAGGCCAAGGGCAAGGTCAGGAGGGGCATCCACCCTGACGTCCTCACCGCCGCAGCCACTACACTAGCTGCCGCCGCCATCGCCGCCGCTCCCGCCGCGGCAAGAGCCTCGCAAGAGGCTCAGGAGGAGACGGTAATGGAATGTCAATAAGGACACCATTGCGTCTCCTCCAGGCGAACATCAACCACTGCGCCGCCGCTCAGGATCTGTTGCTCCAGAGCATGGCGCAGTGGTCGATCAATATCGCCGTCGTCGCCGAGCCGTACTTTGTCCAACCCCGAGGAGACTGGGTTCAGGACTTGGACGGCTCGGTGACGTTAATTTCGTCGGCCGCCGCCGGTACCCCGCCCCCCGAGTCCGTCGCGAGGGGGCGGGGTTGCGTGGCAGCACGGTTCGGGGACATCGCCGTGGTAGGCGTCTACCTGTCCCCGAGCCGATCTCTCGACGAACTGCAGGTCTCCCTGATGGAGCTAAATTCCGTCGTCGCTGGGTTCGGTTCCCTCCCCGTGGTCGTTTGCGGGGACTTCAACGCCTGGAATACGGCTTGGGGTTCTCGGCGCACGAACCGACGGGGTCGGATGGTGGAGGACTGGGCCTTGGAGCTGGGCCTGGTCGTCCTGAACCGGGGCTCTGTCCCCACGTTGGTGCGGATGCGGGGTGAGTCGGTGGTGGACATTTCGTTCGCCAGCCCCGCTCTGTCACCGCGTGTCGTCGACTGGCGCGTTATGGAGGAGGTGGAGACGTACTCCGACCACCGGTACATCCGGTTGGACGTCTCCGCCGAAACCTCGGCCGCGCCGGTCCGACAGAGCCCTTGTGGTCCGCGGTGGGCGCTTAAGCAGATGGACCGGGAGCTCCTCCTGGAAGCCGCGACGGTACAGGCCTGGGTGCAAGCACCGGACAGGCCTGTCGACATCGACGTCGAGGCGGAGTGGTTCCAGGAGGCCATGTCGCAAATCTGCGACGCGGCAATGCCCCGAGTCCCTCCAGGTCGTGCTAAGCGCCGCGTGTACTGGTGGTCGCCGGAGATCGGCGCACTGCGCAACGCGTGCAACCACGCGCGCCGCCGGTACGACAGACACTGCAGGCGCCGCAACCGCCAGCCGGATGCGGAGGTCAGAGAGGCGGAGCTGTATGAGGGGTACAGAGAGGCAAAGCGCACCCTCCGAACGGAGATAAGGCGGGCCAAACTCGAGGCCCGCAACGTGTGGCTGGGGTCTCTGAACGCGGATCCGTGGGGGCGCCCGTACAAATTGGTACGGGACAAGCTACGCCCCTGGGCTCCGCCGCTGACTCAGAGTCTCCGGCCCCAACTCGTGGAGGGTGTGGTAACCACTCTGTTCCCTACGCGAGGGGAACACTCCCCCCCGCCCATGGCTCCGCCCCCGCCAGAAGTGTCTGACGCGGACCACAACAGCGACGACGACGACAACGCTCCAGAGGTGACCGAGGTAGAGGTGAGAGTGGCGGTGCGAAGGCTGAGTGCCAAGAACACCGCCCCAGGACCCGACGGCTTGCCAGGGAAAGCCTGGGTCCTGGCCATGGAGGCTCTCGGGCCTCGACTAAGAGGGCTCTTCAGCGCATGTATGGAGAGGGGCCAGTTTCCACTTCGCTGGAAGACGGGGAAACTGGTCCTCATCGCGAAGCCAGGGCGCCCTGCGGACTCTCCGTCCGCGTACCGGCCCATTGTGCTGCTCGACGAGGTGGGCAAGCTCTTTGAAAGAGTCATTGCAAACCGCCTCGTCGCGCGGCTATCACGGGTGGGGCCGGACTTGTCGGACGGACAGTTCGGCTTTCGCAGGGCGCGCTCTACGGTGGACGCCATCATGCGCGTGCGAGCCCTCACGACAGGGGTTGCGGTGTCCCGGGGCAGGAGCGTTGTGGCAGTGTCCTTGGACATTGCCAACGCATTCAACTCCCTGCCCTGGAGTACGATCCGGAGGGCACTCCGGTACCACCGGGTGCCCGAATACCTCTGTCGAGTGGTCGAGGCTTACCTGTCGGACAGGTCCATTATCTACCCCGGTCACCAGGGAGACTGGAAACGTCGAGAGATGTCGTGCGGTGTTCCGCAGGGGTCGGTTCTAGGCCCACCCTTGTGGAACATCGGCTACGACTACGTGCTGCGCGGCGACCTCCCTGACGGGGTCAGCGTGGTCTGCTACGCAGACGACACGCTGGTTCTAGCGCAGGGAGAGTCGCACCAGGCGGCGGTCGCTCTAGCGACACGCGGGGTTGCGATAGTCGTTGGTAGGATCCAGGAGTTGGGACTCGAGGTGGCGCTGCACAAATCCGAGGCCATGTTTTTCCACGGCCCCCGGAATGCGCCACCATCAGACTCCCAACTTACGGTAGGAGGAGTTCGCATCGGCGTCGGGTCGACGATGAAGTACCTGGGACTCGTTCTCGACAGCCGATGGAATTTCGGAGAACACTTCCGACGTTTGGCTCCCAAACTCAACCGGGCCGGGGCTGCTCTCAAGCGGCTCCTGCCCAACCTTGGGGGTCCAGACGCCTCCTGCCGGAGGCTCTACGCGGGGATCGTTCGGTCCATGGCCCTCTACGGGGCGCCGGTGTGGGCACCGTCGCTGGCAAAGCGACCGGCGTCCATACTGAACGCCTGCCAGAGGGTCATGGCAATACGGATGGTGCGGGGTTACCGCACGATCTCCCGCGAAGCGGCGAGCCTTCTGGCTGGCCTACCACCGTGGGATCTGGAGGCAACAGTCCTTGCACACATGCACGATAAGCGCGTGGAGATGCAACGCCGGGGTGAAAGTCCACTACCGCGACAGGTCGAGGTATGGCGGACCGAGCTCCGGCGGGATCTCACGGTGAAATGGCGTCAGCGACTATCGCAACCCAGTGCTGGGCACGCCACAATTATGGCGGTAAGTCCCCTCTTTGAGGCGTGGCTGGAAAGACCTCACGGCGTCCTTACCTTCCGCATGACGCAGGTCCTCACCGGACATGGCAAGTTCGGGAGGTTCCTGCATCGAATTCGAGCGGAAGAGACGCCCGGGTGCCGTCACTGTGCGGAACGCCCGGAGGACACGGTGGAGCACACAGTTGAGGTGTGCCCTGCTTGGGCGGAGCAACGCCGTGCCCTCGTGGGGGCGATCGGCGGCGGAGACCTCTCGCGCCGGGCCTTGGTTCAGGCCATGGTCCGGAGCGAGGAGGAGTGGCAGGCGGTCGCCTCCTTCTGCGAAGCAGTAATGCTAGCAAAGGAGGAGGCAGACCGCATCAGGCAACGGCGCCCCCGCCGCCGCCGCCGGGATTCCGATCCCGATTTCCGGCCACCGTAGACGCGGGCTCGCGGACGGCGAGCCATGGGTAGCTCGCTGTCCGATCGTCCGGTAACTGTCCGGACCGAGCCAAGGCGTCGACGGCGCGCACTGTTCCCGCGTGCCTCAAGGAGTTGTCAGCAACAGGAGGGGCCCATCTGGGTCGAAGCCTACCGGGGTCGGGGTTATTCGAAAGGAAACTAGAGCCCCGGTATGAAGGCAAGAAGGAACGGCGCGGGGTTTTTAGTCAGTAAGACTCTGACACTGTCTCCCGCTCCACCCAAGAGCGGGTTTCGTCAATGATGATTTTCCCCGTCGAAAGAAAAAAAAAAAAAAAAAAAAAAAACCCCGTCGCACTGTTTTAGGGCACCAACTTTGTGCTACTTTGGTTCACAGTTTGTCAAGCATGAGGCAGACGTGTCTTGCCCAGTCCCATTTCAGTTTGGCAGCCTTTTGAGCCACATAACTATTTTGTTTTTGGTGCGCAGTATAGTGTTTCGAACTCGATCTGTATACTGCGCTCTATTGCTCGTTGGCAAACCTTGAGTTTGAACTTCTGGATATGAGTCAACGACTGTGCGCCATAGGTTAAGACGGGGAGAAGACACATGCGTTCCATGAGTTTTTGTTTTAGAGCCATGGGCAATTCACCTTTGAATAGGTCTTTCATAGATCAGTAGCTCTTTTAAGCGTTTTCAGTTCGTCTCGCGATCTCTTTGTCTTGCCTCTAAAAATGTATGTGAACATTTTAGATAACAGGCAAATCTTAATAAAAATAGGGAACTAATGCACATTACAATTAAGAGAAGTATAAGGTCGTGGTATAGTTTGAATAATAATGGATGATAATATTGATAATTATTAAACTTTCCATAGGCCTCCCCGAGTGTCGCCACAATGAACGATCCTGTGCGTCTCGCATCCATCGGATTCCCGTAACCCTTAGCAGGTCATCGGTTCACTTTGTAGGAGGCTTTCCGGCACACGGTCGCACCAGAACCTTTCGGTCCCAATGGCCATCTGTTCTGCGAGTAATATGCCCAACCAAGCGGACACCAGGTGAGTACCTAACTCTCTATAGAGCTATATACACTTTTTTTACTCCGTGGTGCCACGGTGTCCCGGTGAAATATAGATCTAAGCTAAAGAAATAAACACCATACAGAAACTAGAGTCACCACACGTCCAAACTGGCCGCGCCACCAAAATGGCTGTGAAACCACAGGTGAGTACTTAACTCTCTATAGAGGTGTAAACATTTTGTTGGTAGCGGCGACTGGTCGCGCTGCCATGGTGTCTAGGTAAAATATAGCGTTTTGGCGATTCTTCGTTCTATGTCGGAACACGTTTTCGTGGGAACACATTTTGTTCTAAATTTTTAGCGTTCTTATTACATCATCTTATTAAATGCCTTCAGTATGAGTGTTCAGTCAAAAATAGCCACAGCTGTGTCTAATACTTTATTTTTAGTTAGTGGGCTATTTCTGTGGCCGCCATATTGGCATTTGTAACTGTCAAATTGTTTTAAACTTTGAAGTGTTTTTTTATTGTTGAAAATAAACTTCCATGTAGTGAATGGTTGTTCGTGTTATTAATAGAATACCTACCTAAATTATTTTTTGTTTAGGGAATGGTTCCATTAAATCAGAATTCGGAATGAAAATGTGTTGATTATTTTGAGTAGCTAGTAGAATGTTCATGGCTAAAAAGGAAGGTTATAGACCAAAAAAACGGTCAAGTGCGAGTCGGGCTCTCGCAGGAAGAGTTACGTACCGTCCGTAGCAAAAATCGGCAAAAATGGCAAAAAAAACACGTTTGTTGTATGGGAGAGCCCCCACTTAAATATTTATTTCATTCTGTTTTTACTTTACTTATCTGTTATTGTAGCGGCAACAGAAATATCTATACATCATCTGTGAATATTTCGACTATCTTGCTGCCACGGTTTATGACATACAGATTGAGAGTCTTAGCAATAGGGTCCCGTTTTGATCTTTTGGGTACGGAACCCTAAAAAGTGGACACATCGTGTAAAAAAAAAGACTAGTGATATTTTGAAATTTTGAACAGAGTTTCAGTTCTACAGTATGTTAAGAGCTTGAAATTTCTTAAGTTTACAGTATTGATATATGACTGGCCTGTTGTCTAGTGGTTAGTGGCCCTAACTGCTATGCCGGAGGTCGCGGGTTCGATTCCCACCCAAGACAAATGTTTATGTGATGAGCATGATCAGTTGTTTTGTGTCTGGGTGTAATTTATCTATAATATGTATGTATTTAGAAATATATAAGTATGTTTATCGGTTGTCTAGTACCCATAACACAAGCTCTGCTTAGCTTGGGACTAGACGGCGTTGTGTGATAGTTGTGGAATATTATTATATTATTATTAGTATATCTTACAAATTTGAGCATCTAGTAGAAAGGTTGTAACTGGAAACCAGGTGGCTGTGGCATCTGGTAGAAACATGACGATCCATTATGGAACGATTCCGAAGAACTGGCCTACACGGTGTGGAGTAGACGAAGACCTTTCCAAGAAAGCTCCAACGAACAGATCATTATCATGCTAGGCAGTGCTGGGATTGAACCGGGGCTCGGAATGCATGGACGCATAATGTGGTACATACTTTAATCTTAGACTCTTAGAGCTGACGCTACGAGCATTTGCTAAGCCATAATTTATTTATTTTATAATAAATGTACACACAAAAATACAAATCACGAATGCTAGGCGGAAGAGAGTTCCACAACCTTACTGCATGGATAGAGAAAGAGTAGGAGCAGTGGTGGCGGAGAGGTAATGGCCCCGACTTACGAGTTGTATGTCACGGGTTCGAACCCAGCCAGTCGCATTACTTTGTGTAATTTATCTCATCACCACTGCTCTCAAAACGGTGAAGGAAAATATCGTGAGGAAACCGGCATGTCCTAGAACAAAAATTCTAAGACATGTGACATTCACTAACCCAAACTGGCCCGCGTGGTGGATTACGGCCCCTTCCCGAGTCCCAGTAGTGGGAACATTAAAAGGCTGATGATAATGTAATTTATGCTATTTTATACAAACTATATCTACGTATACGTATGTCTGGGTGTAATTTATCTATAATATGTATGTATTTAGAAATATATAAGTATGTTTGTCAGTTGTCTAGTACCCATAACACAAGCTCTGCTTAGCTTGGAGCTAGACGGCGTTGATAGTTGTGGATTATTATTGTTATTATACTTCTGCAGTCGTGGTTGCCTTTATGAATTTCTAAATCTCGCCATGGTTTCATCTGATCGCAATGTTGACATGACTCAATGCTTTTAATAATTTCTGTGAATTGGCACTTAATGGACTCTTAATAACGCTGCAGCACTGCAGGGCTTGCAATGTAAGCTGTTTCCATGTACAGCCAGTATTGTAACTTGATGAATAATCAGACTAATATTTTAAAAGCGAAAGTTTGAGTATTTTTTTAGGTGAGTAATCATCCGATGATTTCTCCCTTTCGAGCACGGAGCGGAATGACGTGTCAGACTTTTACTGACTGAAACCTACTTCTATATTGATCCTTCTTCGCTTTGCGTCCCAATATTTTGGTTATCCTGATGACTACCTACAACCTGGGAATCTTTATGTCAAGAGTTAACAGGTTACTTACTGAAAAAAAAAATACAATTTTGTAGCGCTCCAGAAGATGCAGCGTTGGAAAGCCCTCTCACGAGGTGATCCGATAACCTGGTGAGGGTCACGGGAATCCGATGGATACGAGACCCATAGGACTGTTCGTTGTGGAGACACTTGGGGTAGGTCCATGTCTAAGGACGTCTTTTGACTGAAATGATGGTGATGATTACGTCACTATTGTCACTCACACTGGCACTTAATGACTGAACTCATAAATTCATATACAATACGCTATATTATATTTGTGTAGCGATCAATTAATTAGATTATGGTGCTGACTATACCTACCCGTTGTGCAAAAACCCATAATAATTTGTATTTAATTGAACCAGTGAAAGGTAATGACGATTTGATCGCCGAAAAAATGTTAAGGTTCCACGCAAACTGATGCGAATTCCGAATAAATTTCTTTGAACTCTCAAGCAAGACATTTGCCTTAGGAGACTTATACGTAAAAGACTATTTATACATAAATGATGACTTTATATAATAATATCGAGCCTTTTTATTTTATTATGGAAGAGAAAATCTACTAGTACTGCAAAAACGCTCACTGTCGCCTACGATGTTCTTCCTAAAAAGGCTCGATATTCATTTTACTGCTCAATTACAATTTTCCTTAATTCATGAATCCCCAAGCGACACCCGGTGGCCGCGCATCTATTGTCTTACTATTGTGTCTCTAATTGACCGTATCTGAAGGGTTAATATAGACTAGACATCACCGACTTGACTTGTAATACATAAATTGAATATCTACCTTTTACACAATTAAACATATAAAAAACAAACAAAATACAAAATATAGGAATTTTTTTTTTACTAAGGGAATTACCCTTAGTAAAAAAATGTTCCTATATTTTTTTAGCATTTTAAATAAACCATTAGTGGATGACAGTGCCCTTAGAATATGACATTAACGACGAAAAGGAAATAAAAAAGAAAAACGTTTATTTGTTTTACGTTCTAGGTCTACTTAGATTCCTCACGTTCTAAAAAAACGAAAAAACATTGTTTTATTAAATAATTAAAACGAAAATACGACTCTGATTTAAAAGTATCGAAGTACCATAGTGTAGGGATACCTTAAGAATCGCCCTCAATATTTTGAAATGCAAATAAATGATCAAACGGTAAGGTGCAGTTATGTGTGAATTAAAAGCTTTTTTCGTTTTTTACCGATATCTGCACTAATATTATAAAGAGGTAAAGTTTTTTTTTGTTTGCAGGAGGTAGGTATTGGTAATCTCTGAAAGTGCTGGTCCGATTGCTAAATTTTTTTCACTGATAGAAAGCTGCTTTATTCTTGAGTGGCATAGACTATATTTTGTGTACGCGGGCGACGCTACGGGAAAAAGCTAGTCTTAAATATTTCGCCTTGAAGCTGTTTGGAGTATGAACAGTTTCACGTGTTCACAGCTGAACAAATATTGCAATAGTTACAAAAATGTTTGTTCAATACGGTAGTTACATGTCGTGCAGAAGCATGTTTTTAAGTCATAACCAGCCTAGCCAAGTTACAACCGTACAGGAAGGGCCCAGCTACAGGAGGGGCCCAGCTGGGTCGAAGCCTACCGGGATCGGGGTTATCCGAAAGGAAACTAGAGCCCCGGTATGAAGGCTAGAAGGAACGGCGCGGGGTTTTTAACTTTTTAGCCAGTAAGAGTCTGACACTATCTCCCGCTCCACCCAAGAGCGGGTTTTGTCATAACATGATTTTCCCCGTCGACAAAAAGAAGTTACAACCGTTTCGTTTGCGTCGAACGCTTCGAGTTGACCTCACAGCCAATTCTTTTTTTCTGACCACGTGGCTGAGCGTTGAGATGACGTCATTCCCGTACATTTGAAGCTTTTTATTAGCGTTAAATATTGCAGATTAGCAACTTGGCTAGGGGAACAGGTCGGAATGTAGTTGAAAGTAGATTTATTTAAGTAGGTACTTATACCGATTTCATTCAGTGAAAGAATAAATTGCATATGCCTCAAATTCCGGGATTAATTTTGAAGAGCAGGTTTTTTTATGATTCTATCAGAAATGTAGTACAAAAACAATATTTCTGTATTAATGATGAGGAGGAGAAAGCGTACCTATTAAGTTAAGATCATCTCAGTTGACGTGGAGAAATATTCTTCATAGAAAATAGGCATCTCCGAGGTTTTCATTATTAGATATTTAATTGTAATATGGTTGGTCACACGGGATTTTTCATTAGAAATCCCGGGAAGATCCATATTAATATCAACATTTCGATGCAACTACATTACTACATGAATATCTGTAGGTACCTAATTCCGACCTCTGGTCATAACATCCGCACTGGTCGATGTTCAAAAACTTGTCAAGGTCGGGTAGTAGATGGACGACAATAATAACATACTGAGGTCCCTCCGTGTAATAGTTATGCAGTATTTGGCAGCAAATAAATTAGTGCGCCTTACTATCAACGATTGCATCACTGCTTACCATCAGGTAGGATCGCAGTCAAGCACTAGTTTATACGAGATTAAAAAAAAAATGTATCGATGTAGCAGCAGGGAGTGGTGGCTGAGTGGTAATGACCCCAACTTACGAGTTGTAGATCGGGTTCAAACCAAGCCAGGCCATTACTTTGTATAATTTATTTCATCACCATGCTCTCAAAACGGCGAAGGAAAACATCGTGAGATAACCAGCATGTCCTAGAACCAAAAAATCGCAGACATGTGACATCCACCAACCCGCACCGGGCCCGCGTGGTGTATTACGGCCCTTTTCCTCTCCTAGAGAGGAGGCTTGAGTCCCAGCAGTGGGAAAATTAAAAGGCTAAATTGTACTATTTCGATTCAATCGATTCAATTATTCTACATATTCAGTTGCATAGACATTTGAGATTCAAAAGTACATCAATTTTGCATCACTCACCATAGCCACTAGGAATCAATTTGAAAACAATTAAAACAATAATTGAACTTTCTAACTTCATACCAGCCCCCCTAGCCAAGTTGCAAACGATAAACGTGAACGCTTAGTAATCTCCAATAGATTTTCAACTTTATACCTAAGAGCATAAAGGTGAAAATCTATTAAAGACTACTGAGCGTTAGCGACCGGAACGAACGAAAACACTATGTAATCTTCAATAGATTTTCAACTTTATATCCAATAACATAAAGTTGAAAATCTATTAAAGACTACTGAGAGTTTACGTTTATCGTTTGTGACTTGGCTAGGGGGGGGCTGTTCATTTTATCGGTTACTGGCTACAAATCTTAAATCTCAGACTTTCTGCTTATCTTCATTTATTGCTAGGTTTAAATTACATCTAATAAAACACTCCAATCGCCAAGTTTGGGAGACAAAATGGCGATAGCATTTTGTTATTACCTAGAACACTAAGTGTTCCCGCAGAGATCCGTGTGGCCTAAAAAGACGCCGCTTCAAGCTTCTTTTTGAGGCGGCGTTTTTTTGTGGCTCGTGTGCGGCGGTGCCGCCACAAAAAAACGCTTGAAGCTGCTTCAAGCTTTTCCGGCAACAAGCTGTCGCGCGCTTCAGCTGTTTTATTCGGCGGCTTCTAGCTTTTTGTTGTGGCTGCTTCTAGTGTTTTTTTATGGTGGCGTTTTTTTGAAGCCCGTGTGCAGGGACAGTTACAAGCTTTCAGAAAAGTCTTTTGATTTTGCTAACTAATCTATTATTTGCCTTATATGTCTTCAAACATAAGCTTCCTTCCAAGAAGTTTATTTAAACCCATTTTGAGAGTTTATATCGCAATTACCTTTTTAGGGTTCTATAGAGAATTGTAGTAAGAATCTGTGCTTGTATACGGAACCACCAAGATCGCCAGACATGCAGGTATGAATGAGCGTCGCGACAGAATTATATTCGTGACTTACAAATAAATATGAGGTGCCGCCACCAGTTGTCGGCCGAGAGCTTTTTTTTTCTTCATTGTTCTGGATTCGTTTTTTATTGCACGATGATTACTTGAATATAAACAATGCAATTCGAGATTGTTCGATGCATTGTCTGCATTTTGATTGGTTTAAAATTATGGAGGACTTGATTTTTTGATGAGTTTGTCGGCATGTTTTATTTGGTTTGAGTTTTTAGCATAATCGCATACAAAGTAGTTTTATAAAGGTGCTAAATAATTAAAAAAAGGAAACAGAAGTCTGGGAAGGCACACCTATACATATGTGCTTGCTTGAACTGAATGTAATTATGGATAAAAAAGCAAATTATTTGCATGGCTTTGTTTAACCCTTGAAAACTATTTGTTTTTTTTAGTTTATGCACAGACACAGACAAATTAATGTTACAAAATATTAGGTCAATATATATTGCAATATTAATTAGTAAGTAAATTCTAATCGTTATCTATGTGTTTTGATAACTGATCCTATTTTTTTTTTCACAGATGCACATAAGTATCTAATTCACTACTACCTTAATTTCACAAAAATGCAGTAATGTGTAAACAGAGTTTTAACAACTGGAGCCAATCAACCCCCTCGAGTTACATTTTAGAAGTCAAATATAATATAAAGATAAAATAATCTTCAAAATGGTAGATGAAACATGTCATCCAAAAAAGTAACCAATTTGCTGTAAGTATTTGTCAGCAAAAATTACATGAAAAAGAAATGCCGTTACTTTAGCGTGGCATCTCAAGCAAAAGGAGAAAACAACACAAAGTTAATCTGGCGAGTCGTTTTATTACTAAGTTGAACTATTTGAAGACTATTTCAACGAAGTCCATTGAACTTCCTGAAAACAGCATCGTTGACAAACAAACCATTGTATTATGTACCAAACAGAGATAGTCAGAGAATTTCAGCAGTTGCAATTTTATACTTATCTAAACCCAAAGAAACGGGTATTAACTTGACTCTATGGATCCACATTATCACAGTTTATCGTACTACATTGATCTTTAACCTGGGGCATCCCGAGAACTGCAATAAATTACAAGAACACACATTATTATCAACATTGATTAGTTAAAACAAGAAATTATGTAGATAAGTTCACGCCAGATCGAAAAAATCAAGAGACCATTCCCGCTCCGTAGATCGAGCGCGTTCACCTAAAGTATTCCCAACGCGCGGCCATGTGCCAGTCGACCGGCCACCGCGCTCGCATCATGCTGCGTTTATCCCTTCTCGTGATCCTCCTTACGCACCGCATCCGAACCGCGCACGTCACCGACACGCCGTTCTCGAATCGTTTCGATAAACTATACCAAAAATTGGAAAAACTAACCGTTGCGCCTGACCGACAACAGGATCAAACACCCGAAGAGAAATTGTACGAAAAATTGGATCGCTTGAATTCGCTCTCGCCGGAAAGAGTGGAGTTGACTGATGAAGATGAGGAGTTGCTGTCAGCTATGAGATCATGGGGCGATCTGAGTACGGAGCAGATGGATGGAGTCGTCAAGGACCTGCAGCGGATGAAGGAGGAAAGGAGACAGGATGTCGGAGATCAGGAGTATGGAGAACCTGCCTGGGATGACGAGGTACGTGAATTATTCCAGTGTTTTTATTAGGATGTGTTTAGTTAAAAAATATTTGCGGCAGTGTGTGCATTGCAGTGTTGAAATGAAAACGTGAGTGTATTTAAATTTAATGTAAATAAAAGCTGATTAAATATTATTCTGTAACTTATTTAATCAGCTGTAATGAAGACGTTAAGTGAAATTGTCGAGCATTCCCGAAAACGTTTTGGAACCGAAACATTAAAAAAAAATATATAGTCTTCTACTTATATGAATAAATAATTAATCTTAGTGCTTGAACTTGAACTAACTTGAGGAAACATACATTTTATTATACGTTTTATCATAATGGCGTAAAACAAAGTTATAAATAATATTATTAGATTAGGTACGAGCGGTTAGTCTTATTTTTCGTATGACTACAATTTAACCTGGAACCTTATGATCACAAACAAACAAATCATTTATTTATTCTTTAATATATAAATATCAATTATAATTAGATATTATTTATTTGTGCTGTAATTAGTCAAGATATTTTCGAAATATTTTTTACGAGTTTGTTTTCAACAAACAGTTTGATATATTCAGCCCTTTGTGTAGTATTTGGCAGAAATTTTGTCAGTGTAGTGATGACTTAGCAATATTTATCATTAGCTGTAGAAAATTGAGTCGTAGGATTCTTTGGACCAGGAACGTGGTCCCAACTTGCACCTACAATTTTTTTATATTTTTTTTATTAGTAATATATTTTGGGACTACAAAGAAAAGGTATGATACAAACCGTTCTTTTCTAGTATCTACTCATTTTTGGATTCTACCTTTATTTAATTTTTTTAAAAATTGGTCGTAAATATTTATCTGACTTGCGGTCAAATGCTTGTTTATTGTAAAATAAACGAATTATAATGTGAAATACCTTTTTATTTGTAATATTGAATAAAAATACAAACATCAATAATACTGAACGCGATTTAATTAAACCCTATTCAAAATTTGGCTATGTCAAAAGTTTTGTAAAATATTGAACAAGCTTTTTCTTTGATGGTGGGGAAAATCATACAATGACAACCCCCGCTTTTGGGCGGAGCGGGAGATAGTGTCAGACTCTTACTGACTAAAAACACACCCCGTTCCTTCTAGCCTTCATACCGGGGCGCGAGCTCCCTTTTAGATAACTCTGGCCCCAGTAGGCGCGACCCAGCTGGGCCCCTGCTGCTGCCGACAACTCCTTGAACAGGTTTCAGAATTGGGTATTTTCTGTAAATAACGTGTCAAACCTTTCATTAAAGACTTAACAGGTTTCAAAGCTAAAGTAGACTTTAAGACACTTAATTTATTGCTTAATTTAGAAACCGGGGATTAATTACAGAAAATACCATAAACAGTTTAAATTAGCTGTTAAGTTTCATCAGTAGAATTCTCCATCTTTTATAATTTATTCGAAAATAATATTATATTAACAGCTTATAAACATCAAAAATAATCAATACTAATAGGCTAAAAATAATAAAAATATGTAAAAACAGTAAAAACAATATGTAACACTATAAATAATAATAATATATAAAAACAGGTAGAAAAAGAATACATTAGGGGGAGGGAAGTGGCAAGAACGTAGGTAGCATTGCCACGCAATAAAAAAAGAAAAGATAGAAAACTACTTTATTTATAGATATACATATATTTTTTTTGAATTCGTTAACTTAAGAGGGTCCTTCTCCACTCGCTTATCGTAAACATCGAAAATGGTTTAAAGGCTTGTTACTTCATTTTATGCAATCCAACGCGATGTTTGACGAAAAGGCAACGCAAATAAAGAGAGATAACGCCTGGAAACTCTGTTGGTATTGGGTAATTCCGAGATTTACTCGAAAATTTCACAAAACTTGCTCAAGGCAATAGCTGTTTTTTTAAAACCCTTAAATTTTTTTGGAAAAAGTTGTCGTCATTTAGAATCTTAATAAAATTTGAAAGGTCTCTAGAGGATTACTTTATTGACTTTTTTTATTTTTAGGCAAATTATGAAGTGTCAAAGTTCATAGGATAGGATAAATAGGACATTTTTAGAGGTTTTTACTGGATTAGTTTTACACAAATTTAGAAATTGGTTTCTTTAGAAACCTAGATAATATCCACAAGATACTGTGTTTCCAAAATATCTAATGAAAAATGTGTAATAACGTCATAATCAGCTATGAGCGGTTGTATGAAAAACAGTGAAAATGTGAGTCATGATGCACCACCTTAAGATAAACTCTTCTTTAGATGACGCCAACCATGTGTCATACTTCTGTTCTAGTTTTTTGTAGACACAGCCTTATTTCGCGGCTTATCTCCTTCATCGCTATGCAAGCGCCGTCGCTGCATTTACTTAGTTTTACTTCTCATTAATACTATGATTATGATGCAAACGATTATATATTAAGACTTAAGATGTCATAAACAGTAATTGTAAGTTGCTAATGTCGTTTTACAATGTATTGTGTGACAGACAGATTATGGAATTGCATAATCGAAGTTTCTTTTTTATCATTTTAGTATAGATATATAGACAAAGCATTCATTGGCTACAACACAACACATGCACCAAATCACATATAACACACCAGTTATAAAAAATAAGCACTTATACTAATATACAACCACAAAGAAAAGGACAAAGATAATAATAATAATAACACATGTGGGTACTTAGACAAAAAAAAAAAAGAATTCCAAAATAGACCTACAGTACGGTGTGCATGTCGTGCTACACCGATGGGAGTTCAGCTCAGCATGTGTCAGGCAAAAATACCTAAATGGAATAAAAATCTAAAGATACTATTAAGTTGAAGGGTAAATCTACCAGTTCGTAAGATCTTTCTAATAATGTATGGATCAGAGTGTTAAGCTGCGAAAAAGACGTAGGAAAACCATTGCATGTTGTGTGTAGTGAAGAGAATGAATAAAATGAGAAAATATGAGTATGAGAAAGTTTGAACGTGGCGCCAGTGACTGAAAAGTTAAAAGAGAATCGTTTAATAGGATAAATGGGGCCCGTCCCGGCTTCACACGAGCAATAAATATAGTCTATGTTACTCAAGGTGAATATAGCTTTCCAATGGTGAAAGAATTTTTGAAATCGGCACAGTAGTTTTTGAGTTTATTCATTACAAACACACACACACACACACACACACAAAAAATACCTCTTTATAATATTAGTGTAGACTACAACGAAATAGAAAGAAAGTGTTCAGTCACTCCTCTCTTGAAAACTGCAAGCATTTGGCAACCCCTGATGTCAAGCAATAGTGGGTATGTTTGTTGATCAGTCAGGTCTCAACGACTACGTGGATTAGGAAGACCAAGGGTTCTTTTTTATACCGGTTCTACCAAGTAATAACCAGCTTTCTCGCAAGTGAAGTCACTCGCAAAAGTGAGTAAAAACATGGAAATAAAATTCATTAACAGAACATGTATTTTCTTCCAATAAAATTAAATAAGATCCTGTATAATGAACTCAATTTAATGTGTTTCTATCAAACGATTAGATTTACAGCCAATTTATAAGAATTAAATTTTAATTAAATGATTCTTTGAAGCTGTTTACTAATAAAAATGAATGTTTTCCAACTAATGCGTTCATTAATATCTATTCGAATAAAACTAGTTACGAATGACCACAGGTTAACTTAGTTTACTTAAACCAGTTCTATAAAAATAACTTAAAGATTGTAGGGAAAAGACTTAGGTACTTTTTCCTTAAATTTAATTATTACGTAAATAATTAAATCATTAATTAATTGGGTTCCGAAATAATTTAATAATTAATTTTAATTTAATTATAATTTAAATACAAAATATCATGGTTGAGTATGTGGATTTTGAACATAACTATTTACCTAATGATAGGTTTTAAAGTTTGTTTAGTAATAATATTTTATTACTCAAAATTTATGTTTTCCGAGGTATATTCAAGCGAAGAATAATGATTATACATTAACATAAGAATAATAAAAACCCATAACTAATTAACTTATTGAAATTAACTAAAAATATATTTAAATACACCGACGAAAAACTCTTTGTCGACTGGTAATGTGCTCAAAAGACTGGCAGTATTGGTATCTGTATGACTGACAATCATTGTCCTCGTTCCCATGGAAAAGCAAGCCTTTGGGCCTGGCAAAATGTCAACAGCAAATCCTATGTAATTTAAATCCAATATTAATTTAATTTATCTAAAACTATATATAAAAACTGTACCACACACTGGACAGTCCTGCAGGCCAAAAAGACCTCTATAGACTTGCAAAAACAAGAGAGAGAATGACGAGGGATGTTTGTCAGGTAAGATGTATACGGAATGAAGCTGGAATGGTCTTATCAGATGATGAAAAAATTAAAGAGAGGTGGAAGGACTATTTTGAAAGACTGATGAATGAGGAAAATAATTGGAATGGAATTTTAGAGAGTAAACCAGTGAATGTAGGGTTAGTGAGAACGGTTAGTATGGATGAAGTCAGGATAGCAGTGAATGGAATGAAGAATGGTAAAGCTATTGGTCCAGATGGAATACCAGTTGAAGTGTGGAAGTTATTGCGAGTGGATGGTTGGATGTGGTTAGCTTTGTTCTTCAATAAGTTGTTGCAGGAAGAGGCCATACCTGATGATTGGTGCAGCAGTTCCTTGGTGCCCATCTTTAAAAACAAAGGTGATGTGCTTGAGTGCAACAATTATAGAGGAATAAAGCTAATGTCACATACTATGAAAGCCTGGGAGAAAGTTATTGAAAGGCGACTGAGAGAAGAGAGTGAAATTTCGCAGAACCAATTCGGTTTTATAGGTCGGGGTACGACGGATGCCATTTTTGCTATACGCCAACTATGTGAGAAATACAGAAGTGCGCATAAAAACTTGCACATGGTATTCATAGACCTCTAAAAGGCATACGACCGGGTACCTCGTGAGGTTCTGTGGTGGGCCCTTAAGGAGAAAGGTGTGCCTGGGAAGTATGTGCGGTTGGTCCGAGCGATGTACAGCCGATGTAATACCCGGGTCCGGTCTACAGTTGGCACCACGGACTGCTTCAATGTGGCTGTCGGCTTACATCAGGGGTCGGCTCTCAGCCCTTACCTCTTCCTGATGATAATGGACGCTCTGACGTCGGACATCCAGGAAGAGGCTCCCTGGTGTATGTTGTTTGCCGATGACATTGTTCTGGTTGCCGAGAGTGGCCTAGAGGTCCAGAACAGATTGGAGGTGTGGGGGCACAGACTGGAGAGTGTTGGCCTGAAATTGAGCAGAACCAAAACAGAGTACTTGTTCTGCGATTTCGGCGGTCTCTCCAATCCTGTGCCTTTATCTCTCGCCGGAACGCCCATACCGATCTGTTCCGACTTTAGGTACCTAGGGTCGCTCGTCCAAGGGGATGGTGAGGTAGACCGAGACGTAACACATCGGATCAACGCAGGATGGATGAAATGGCGACAGGTCATGGGAACCACTTGTGACCCACGGATGCCCCTCAAGTTAAAGGGTAAAATCTACAAGTCCGTGATAAGGCCTGTCGTACTGTATGGATCAGAATGTTGGGCTGTGAAAAAGATGGATGAAAAAAGATTACATGTAGCAGAGATGAGAATGTTAAGATGGATGTGTGGTGTGACAAGAATGGATAAAGTGAGAAATGAGTATATTAGGGGAAGTTTGAAAGTGGCGCCAGTGACTGAAAAGTTGAAAGGAAATCGTTTGTCTTGGTATGGTCATGTGAAAAGGAGGGACGAAACGCATGTTGCTAAAAAAGTTATGAGTTTACATGTGGATGGACGGCGGGGGAGAGGGAGGCCAAAGAAAAGATGGATGGATTGTGTGAGAAGTGATATGAAAGAAAAGGGAGTTAGTGATAGCGTGACGAGTGACAGGACAGAATGGAAGAAAAAAACGTGTTGCGCCGACCCCAAATAAAACGGGACAAGGGCAGGAAGATGATGATTAATTTAATTTATCATTATAATTTTTATATATCGTCACATTGTATAAGCTGTGGACGCCTTTAATTGACATATTTACACAGAATTTAATGTCTATAAAATTACCTATCTGTATAAGAATTTGTTAATATGTCGTTGGTGTTCCTCATAATAATAAATAAATAAACAGAACGTTAAAATTAAAAAAAAAAAAAACTATTTATCACTCAAAAATTTCTTAGATATATATTTTCTATAAAGCCACTTATTTTTGACGTCGACTGTACACAACCTAAATAATTTGATACCCAAATTACAATGACCCAAATATATGTCGGTACGTCTAACACATCTGTTAATTACCATTTCATAAGACAAGACTAATACACAGTGGAAGTCAACATTAATATTTAATATTAAAATGGGTTCTAGGTAAACTAACAGGATACCTAGCAGTGTAGATCAGTGGTTCCCAAACTGGGGGTCGCGACCCGCTTGTTGGTTGCAAGCGAATATTGGATGAAACCTGAAAAATAATATTTGCGATAAAAATTAAAATTGAATATACATATTTATTTGATACATACTCGGCTCAATTAACAGCATAAATGAAGTAAAGGAGAAGGATAGTATTGAATGTCACAATAAATTTGTGCAGAGCGTGCCCGGTATCGGAAGAGTAACTTATATCTGTTACTGCGTCAAAGATTTTGATGTTTTCAGGTGGCATATCTTGTAGTGACGCACTGTGGTGCGTAGACGAGGGTAAATAAAATATTTTCTTTTATAAACATTGGTCCGTCGCTATGTGTAGCGATTGGGGCCACAGCCCGAAAGTAACAAATACATAAATAAATCAAACTGGGTACGTCTAATTTATGACGTATACATTTCATTGAGATTATAATTTTTTTCTTTGCTAAAAATGTAATGTGCAATAATAAATATTTAACATATTCTTTCTCATTGCAATAAAATGCCTTGTGAATACTTATCGAACGTAGCTGAATATTTTCCTTGTATTATGTAGTTAGTAAGTTACACCTAGATAAGCGTGCTTCAACATCGACAACACCATCGCTAAGTATCAGATGAGATTGTGGTCAAACGCGAAACTTTCAATAAAAAAAAAAGAAGTTATTTGTGATGTTACGGTATGTTCTGAAAATATATGTTATAAGTGTAGTTGTGTTTTCATGTCATGGTTATGTATGTATGGCCTCTTGGCTAGAGGCGAATTTGGAAGATTTAGTCAAATGAGTCACGATCCAGTCAGCTTTGAGAACCACTGGTCTCGATACCTTACAACTCGCGTCGCGGGTGGCCTATCAGAAGCCAACATTAAACATGTACGAATTGCACGGACTAATCGCATTTACTGTTTCTTATTTTCTCACTGGATATCTCCGACCTAGGTATGTGGGTATGGTCGGCAAAAAAGTAGCATCACATTTGAGAATTTAACTCAGTCTAAGTTTGGCAAAGCACGTCCAAACCGGGCCCATTTTTTTATTTTTTTATTTTTTAAGTGTAATATTTTGTATTTATTATGTTATTGTATTTATTTTATCAAGCCCATACTGTCCCACTGCTGGGCAAAGGCCTCCCTCTGTTCCTTCCAATGTTCCCGGTATAAATATATGTTTTATATTAAATAATAAAAATAAGTCTACTTTTGAAAATAGAAAATTGGTTATTAAATGAAGCAGCAATTAGCATTTCAAATAAGTGAATGAGGAAAAGTATGATTGGAACTTCTCGCTATATTTTGTGAGCGCTAAAGCCAATAGTGGTGACGTCACATTTCAGCATGAGTGAGTTATTTTCTTTTATTTGACAGTTTTCCTTTCCATTTGAAAAGTGACTTACCAACTTAAGTAAAAAAGGATTTGAAAAATAATTTTTATTTGTGATTTTGAATAACTTGGTTACTTTTTGTTTTTTTTTTTTATATAGGTTTTCTTGTTACAGTAATACCAAGAAAAGTTAGTTTTTTTTTATAATGTATAGGCTCACGTTTGACCACTATCTCACCTGATGGTAAGCGATGATGTGGCCGAAGATATGTTAAGTTGTTAAAACTTCATACAATAGTGTTATAAAAATTGCATGTAGTTGCTGACTGTACAAAAGCTTCTAGTATTACCTTACGCACTGACAGTCGTAAGTCTAGATTTTTTTTAATCTACTCTCCGAAGCTTGTGCGAGAAAATAAACGATTTATTTAGGTTTTTGTTTTACATAGAGAATGCAATGGAAAAGTGTGGTGATATTTTAGATACTGCTTCTGTACATAGTAGTGACCTTTATTTGCAGTATCGATTTCATTTGATAGATTTAAAGGCTGTATATAGTAGTAGTATAGTAGCAGTAGTGGGTGTAGTAGTTAGTTTAGGTTTGCATTTACATGTGGATGGATGGAGAGGGAGAGGGCGGCCAAAGAAAAGATGGATAGATTGTGTGAGAAGTGGTATGAATGAAAAAGGAGTTAGTGAAAGCGTGACGAGCGACAGGACAGAATGGAAGAAAAAAAACGTGTTGCGCCGACCCCAAATAAAACGGAATAAGGGCAGGAAGATGATGATGAGGCCACTTTATTATGATATAAACTAGTGCTTGACTGCGGTCCCACCTGATGGTAAGCAGTGATGCAATCGTTGATGGTGAATCACACTAGTTTATTAAGCCTATTCACTCTAGCCTTGAAAATATAACTGGTATTGCAATATAATAATAAAAATCTATGATTAAGTAGTATTAAAACTAAAATACGGGGTGTTCGGGGCCGAAAGGTTCTGGAGTGGCGACCGCGTGGACTGATGACCTGGTGAAGGTTGCGGGAAACCGATGGATGCGAGACGCACAGGATCGTTCGTTGTGCCGACGCTTAATGGAGGCCTATGTTCATCGGTTGACGTATGTCGGCTGGAATGATGAAAACTAAAATACAGGCAGAAAAACGGTGAAACCTGTTAAATTTAAAACTACAGCAATGTCTTTTTGTTAGATTTTAAATTCTCGTTCAAAATACAGGACAAACCAGCTGTTCAATGCCGATAATATTCATGTCAAACAGAAAATTAAAGTAGGCATTAATTGCTAGCGTACATTAGGTGGTTAGTTTACGATTATTTGCAACCGCGAGACTGTTTGCCGCTGTTATTTTAAAATTATCTGCCCTCCTAGCCGAGTTACGACCATCATCATCATTATCATCAGTCTTTTAATGTTCCTACTGCTGGGACTCAGGCCTCCTCTCTAGGAGAGGGAATAGGCCGTAATCCACCACGCGGGCCCAGTGCGGGTTGGTGAATGTCACGTATTCGATTTTTTGGTAGTTGGCCACGCGTCCGATTCCTTTGTTATCACAACGCCCAGTCACGTGGTCAGAATAAAGGAATCGGAGGTGTGGCCAACTCGATGCGTTCGATGCAAGAGAATCGAACCGAAACGGTCGTAAATTGGCTAGGCCTGCTGATATATAAGACGACTGACTTCTGCCTGCGGCTTCGTCCGCTTTTGTTGGTTAATGCGAACGCGAAGTAAAAGTCGAAGACGGATACAAAGCTATAGTAAAAAAACGAAGGCTTGCAACTCAATTCTTCTACCATAAAAAAATTTGAGATCAATGTAAAACCAAGTCGGTTAATTTTTTCAGTCCGTACTTCAGGGACCTTCATGACTGAACAATCTAATATAATATAATATACGTATTATTTGTAATATACGTGCGATTATTATTCATCGGAATATTCATTACAAATATATTATCTTTATAATATTAAGTTTATATCGCCATATTGTCTACTGATAGGAACGGGTGTCTCGCTTACAAGAGTATAGTATAAAATATCATAATATAAATGACTAGTTTTTGTTCGCGGTTTCGCACCATAATTTTAGCCTATGTCACTCAGGAATAAAACAGCTTTTTATCGATCAAAAAATTTTAGCGTTCGGACCAGCCCCCCTAGCCAAGTTACAGCCGTTTCGCTTGCGTCGAACGTTTCGACGCAAGCTTTCGTCGAATTCTTTTGTTCTAACCACGTGACTGAGCGTTGAGATGACGTCATTCCCGTATATTTGATGCTTTCTACTAGCGTTAAGTATTGCAGATCAACAATTTGGCTAGGGGTACAGTACGTAGATCACCTTCTACGAACAAAAAAAAAAAAACAAATTTCACCTCTTATATCCCCTCGAGCACCGCTTGCACATGCGTCTGTACAACTTGAATCACCTTGAAAAACACATAATTTGTCGTTTTGTATACACGTTAGTACGAATTTTTTTTTTGTTACCTATAGAGGTTCTTGGTTTTTCCTAGAAAAATCCAGAATTTGTTTTTTTTTTTTTTGGTGATTTAAGTAAAAACGCGCAATTACATAATAACAATATCCCGTCGCACGAGGGGATACATTGCTTAAAGCTACACACACTGCGCACACGTGTGCCACACACGCCGATCTAAGCGCGTCAGATTTTAATAAGCTTCTTGAAAGGAAGATGTTTGAAGACATATAAGGCAAATAATAGATTGGTTAGGATAGTCAAGAGACTTTTCTGAAAGCTTGTAAGTGTTCTAGGTAACGACAAAATGCTATCGCCATTTTGTTTCCCCAACTTGGCAATTGAAGTAATTTATTGGATGTAATTAGCAATAAATGAAGATAAGCAGAATTGTGTAAGATACGAGATTTAATTAGTAACCGATAAAATCAACAGTTAATTTCTTTCGGTGGGAAAATCATCCAATGACATCCCCTGCTCTTGGGCGGAGCGGGAGATAGAGTTAGACTTTTACTGACTTTTTTTTTTTTTTTCTCGACGGGGAAAATCATCTTTGACGAAACCCGCTCTTGGGTGGAGCGGGAGACAGTGTCAGACTCTTACTGACTAAAAACCCCGCGCCGTTCCTTCGAGCCTTCATACCGGGGCACGAGCTCCCTTTCGGACAACCCTGTCCCCAGTAGGCTTCGACCCAGCTGGGCCCCTCCTGCTGCTGACAACTCCTTGAGGCGCGCGGGAACAGTGCGCGCCGTCGACGTCTTAGACTCAGTCCATTACCAGACCATCGGACAGCGAGCTACCCATAGCTCGCCGTCCGCGAGCCTGCGTCTACGGTGGCCGGAAATCGGGATCGGAATCCCGGCGACGGCGGCGAGGGCGCCGTTGCCTGATGCGGTCGGCCTCCTCCTTTGCAAGCATTACTGCTTCGCAGAAGGAGGCGACCGCCTGCCATTCCTCCTCGCTCCGGACCATGGCCTCGACCAGGGCCCGGCTGGGCACGCCACAATTATGGCGGTAAGTCCCCTCTTTGAGGCGTGGCTGGAAAGACCTCACGGCGTCCTTACCTTCCGCATGACGCAGGTCCTCACCGGACATGGCAAGTTCGGGAGGTTCCTGCATCGGATTCGAGCGGAAGAGACGCCCGGGTGCCGCCACTGTGCGGAACGCCCGGAGGACACGGTGGAGCACACAGTTGAGGTGTGCCCTGCTTGGGCGGAGCAACGCCGTGCCCTCGTGGGGGTGATCGGCGGCGGAGACCTCTCGCGCCGGGCCTTGGTTCAGGCCATGGTCCGGAGCGAGGAGGAGTGGCAGGCGGTCGCCTCCTTCTGCGAAGCAATAATGCTAGCAAAGGAGGAGGCAGACCGCATCAGGCAACGGCGCCCCCGCCGCCGCCGCCGGGACTCCGATCCCGATTTCCAGCCACCGTAGACGCGGGTTCGCGGACGGCGAGCCATGGGTAGCTCGCTGTCCGATCGTCCGGTAACTGTCCGGACCGAGCCAAGGCGTCGACGGCGCGCACTGTTCCCGCGCGCCTCAAGGAGTTGTCAGCAACAGGAGGGGCCCATCTGGGTCGAAGCCTACCGGGGTCGGGGTTATCCGAAAGGAAACTAGAGCCCCGGTATGAAGGCTAGAAGGAACGGCGCGGGGTTTTTAGTCAGTAAGACTCTGACACTGTCTCCCGCTCCACCCAAGAGCGGGTTTCGTCAATGATGATTTTCCCCGTCGACAGAAAAAAAAAAAAAAAAAAAAAAAAAAGGGCCCGGCGTGAGAGGTCTCCGCCGCCGATCGCCCCCACGAGGGCACGGCGATGCTCCGCCCAGGCAGGTTGCAGCTTGTGCCTTGACGGCGTTGTGTGATAGTTGTGGAAAAAAAAATAGAGGCTGTAAAAGATTCAATTTGATAAAATTTTTACAAGCGTGTAAAAATGCAGAGCCTATATTAAAAACAGGTTAATTTGCACATTGGCCCTTATATACATAGGTACATAGGACCCATCGATATCTGTTTTACGAGAGAAATTACCATTTGAGTAGATTTAACATTGATCAGGTGATCTAAAATAAGTACCTAACTACTAAAATAAATTTATTATTATAATAATCAAACTTCTACTTATCTAATCAATTTCGATTTCCATAGGAATCTATAATTTCGAGCTTTTGTTAGGCAATGCCCTGTTTCGAACTATCTGTGATACAAAGTGTAATACTTCATGAAATGAATTTAAACATGCAATTAGGTCCGAATTGCATTAGACTGGGTAAATAAACCATGATTATAACTGCATAGCAAGGAATCGGTTTTATACGAAATGACTATTTAGATTTAGATTAAATAAACATTGTTCGCTTAAGTAACTTTATCACAATTTATTTAGGAAAATATTTGCAGGACTATTTTGTAAAGGGTAACGGGCGATTTTGACTATTCATCATAATCATCATTTCAGCCGATATACGTCCACTGTGGAACATAGACCTTCGACAAGTGTCGCCACAACGAACGATCCTATGCGTCTCGCATCCATCGGTTTCCAGCAACCTTCACCAGGTCATATGTCCACCTTGTTGGAGGCCTACCAGCGCTGCGTCTTCCGGTACAGGGACGCCACTCCAGAACCTTTCGGCCCTAACGGCCATCTGTTCTGTGAGAAATGTGTCCTGTCCATTGCCACTTAAGTTTGGCATTTTGACTATTGAATCTTTGGACACAAAATAATCAGTAATACTTAGATGCTGGGTAGCGGATTTGTTCGAATAACTCACTCTGGTTCTAGAACGCAACTGAAGGAACACGGTCTTTAGTCAGTAGAAGCCTGACACTTCCTCTCGTTCCACCCAAATATTTAATGGTTTCCCACCTTCGAAAAAATAAAATACAGACTATTACAGAATCTCCTTCTTTTGTGCAAGTCGCTTAAAAGATATATATATTCTTTTAAAATTTCCTATTTTAAAAAAAACGTCCACACTACTATTTCTTCTGTATCGTAGATGCCTTTACATACATAAGATACCCTGCCCTGACAGATCTGTCTGTAGGTCATACAAATATATGTTTCGTGCGGAATCGAACCCACGACACGCAATGTAGCAGTCAACCACTCAACTACTGCTCTAACCGTCGGTCGGTTGGTTTGATAGTAATCAAAATACTTTAAAAATCAATCACGAACTTTTCTAGCATGCCCCAAAACTGCTGTTACATGACATAAAATAAAATCTATATTGATTGATAACAATTATGTAACATAATATTATAATAAACCAGCTTTAGCTAGCGGCTTTGCCTGAGTGAAAGTAGACTATAATTGTAGCTTAAGTCACTCGGTAATAAAATTGGTCCAGTAATTTTTGAGTTTATTTATTACTAGCTTTTACCCGCAGCTTCGCCCGCGTTTATTAATATACTTTAATTCCTCTCTCCTTTTCTTCCCTCTTTCTCCCCCTTTTCTCACTTTTTTTTAAAATTAACCTATTTCCGTCTCCAGGTTTTCAACTATCTCTGTACCAAAATTCCTCAAAATCGGTTTGGCCATTTAGGCGTGAAGACGTAACAAACAAACTCACTTTCGCTTTTATAATATTAGTAAGGATTTATTATAAACAAAAATATAAATTTTTTCTTTATAACATAAACTAGTTTTTGCTAGTGACTTTGCTTATGTAAAAATAGAAAATTATCTCAAAGGAGCATGTTTCCTGTAGTAAAAATTATGTTATGTGCAGGAAATGGTCTACCCCCGTACTCTCTTTTCATCGAAATCCGTTCAGCCGTTCGAGCGTGAAAAAGCAACAAACATACAAAACACACCATCACCTTTACAATATTACTGTGAATTGCAGTATGAAGGTAAAGAAAACTTTAGCCGATCGATTTTTTTTTAACAAATTAAACAATTTTTTTTTCTGTATTGTATAAGCTCTATCGCGTTAACCTTACGCTGTTGTCGTCATAATTTACCTAAGTCTCACTTACATTAGTATATGTGAAAACTTGTAAATGGCCGTTTTTTACCTATTCTAAGTTTTACTGTACCAAGTAGCTGTAAGTTTTCCTAAAAATAATAAAATAAAATAAATAATGATTACCATATAAGTACGAAGGAAACATAAATGTTTCTGATCCGTGGGCGTGAATCAATTTGTTTTAAACATGTTTGTACGACATTTACATAGATGTTGATCAAAGCATTCAATCCGTACTGACTCCATGTGAGATATGATGATCGTTATTATGTTTTATGGCTTGTATTGCATCGTACTTATGTAAATCTAACTTGACTTACTTGGCGGTCCTTGAACTCGAGGAAATATGCAAATTTTACTGGTCTTCTTTACTTTAGTTATAATGATGTGAGAAAATTATTCTAACAGAATCAGCATCCTATACTATTCTAGAACATGGTCTACCCGTGTGCCAAACTGCATCCGAATCCGTTCAGTATTTTTAAAGTATTTGTAAAGGAGTAACAAAGATACACACTCACAAACTTTCACCTTTGTAATATTACTGTGATAACGGACAGCTATGACATTTTCTTTTGGTGGGTAAAAATCATCCAAATGACATCCCCTGCTCTTGGGCTGATGCGGGACTTTTACTGACTAAAAACTCACCCTGTTCCTTCGTGCCTTCATACCGGGGCTGGGCTGCCTTTCCGAGCTGACCCTGGCCCAAGTAGGCTTCGACCCAGCTAGGCCCCTGCTGTTGCTGACAACTCCTTGAGGCGCGCGGGAACAGTGCGCACGTCGACGTCTTGGGCTCGGTCCGGGCAGATACCGGACTGTCGGACAGCGAGCTACAGGTCCGTACTTCCACGTTTGCAGCCATCTCCTTTGCTAGCATTACTGCTTCATAGGAGGAAGTGTCCGATTTCATTTTCTCTCCGGACAGTGGTCCGAACCAGGGCCCATCGTGAGAGGTCGTCGTCATACCAACACCTTGGCCGATTTTTTTTATAATTATTTTTACAATAAGATAGAGTTAGCCACATAACTTGGGCCTATTTCATATGGCGTCAAATTAATCAACTTCTACCGTATATAGGTACCTATTTATTAAATACTTTACAATTATAATTAAATGCCAATCATTTTACTTACGTAATGGTTTGCCCTCGAGGTAGTTCAACGATTCGTCTTAGCCATTACGAAGAATATAATATAATGTCGGTAATGGTACAGTAAACTGCAGGTGTATAGGTATACGCTACTTATTATTTGATTTCAACCTTGTAAAAAAACATTGGCAGAGCAAAATAAACACAAATGTAGAATTTTTTAGTTGTGCGCTTAAAATTTACGAAATTGATGTAGATAACTTTTATACATGAAAATTGTGTGTAATTTTTGATATATTACTTAGGTTTTGCAAACGGTTGACTACATCGAAAGATATACTACATTCATTGCCTGTTAGGCGGTGCGAAGTTCGCCGGGTCAGCTAGTTACTAATATTTATATGGCTTTGCCCGGAGCCTTTAAATTGCTTACTTAATTTTGGTGCTGACTGTACTTAACTAGTTATTAACTGACTAGTTTATGTTATGTAGTGGTTACGTCTTTACTGTAATAATGACGATTTTACCTGAAAAGAATAGAATAGAATAGAATAAAAGAAATTAAAAAGAAAGAAGATAGGAGATTAGTGAGTAGGTAATAAAATGCCGCATAAAGCTGTCTTTAAGGTATGAGATTAGTTTTAGTGAGGTCTGCAAGTAACGCCGCGTGTCAGTGTTAGTGTTTGGGACATAAGAAACAACACCGACCAACAGTGGTCGTCTATCGGCTGAAATATGATGATGATAAAAGAAATGAAGAGCGCAGGATGACGTAAACATAAATCATAATAGCTATTTACCAGCTGATTCAACACATATTGTTGCCATAAATTAACAAAGAAAATGGGAATGGGGGTAGAAGGATAAAAAATTGCCTAGAACCTACTCTCAGACCCACAAAAGATTTCATAAAAATCAGTCATGCGGCTGCCGAGGACTTCTATAATAAACACTGTGATACAAGATTTTTATTTATGGTAAACCTGGCATACATGCCCCAGTCGGAAATGTGCCCCACTTGCAAAATTAAGACACGTATACAAAATTTGGTGCTAAATAAGCACCAAATGAGCCGGTCTGATTAGTTTAAAAGCATGTCGGCAATGTAAACTATACAACGCAGGTTTAACTTGCATTGTATAGTTTGGTTTATGTAATTTAAAATGCGTGTCTTATTTTGGCAAGTGGGGCACGTTACCGACTGGGGCACATATGGCTGGTTTACCCTAGTAGGAGATTTATGTATAACGTTGCTAGCGGGTGCCAGTAACTTCACACGAGAGAAAGTAGAAAATGGTCTCTCGGGAATAAAAAAGTACATACTGCCGGGATAAAAAGTATTCTATTTCCTATTCCAGGACATGGTCTACCCATGTGTGCCAATTTCATTTAAATCCGTATAGTTGTTTGAGCATTAAAGAGTAACCTATATATACCTATAGACGGACATTTTCGCTTTTATATTGTGTAATTAGTAATAAAAGTATTTCTAATTTAATTTTTAACCGGTCTATAAATATAGGTAATGGAATTACATTACGTATTTTCCTCAAGGTAACAGCGAATTTGTAATTTATCAAACTCCATTCCTGATTGTACAAAATATTTACTTCATTATTACTAAAAAGTAGAAGTATACTCGTATTAGAGAGTTGCTATTTATTAAACGATTTTATTCTTATTGTATTTTTTTGGATTATCCTCTTAGGAAAACTAATTACCAATTTGGATAGGTATTGGGCACTAGGCTATGAAAACTATTATAAAGTAAATGGCGCCACGTGCTTTCTAAGGCACGTGGATGTTACACCATCAATTTTTAAACTCGGTAAAACCAATATAACTTTTCATACAACTCGAAAATTGAACCTAAAAATCAAAGTTCAGCAGGCTTTTGCAATCACGCGACGAGCAGCTAAAAATAAATGTGAGTAAAAAAGTCTGATGTAGGAAATTATGAAATAGAGAAACAAAGAGATTTTGATTTCGAAATAGGCAAATAGGCACTTTAGTCTCTTATAAACATTCGATCAAATCTTTGATCCATGACAAAACAATGTTTCGATCTAAATATGCATTCCGAAACTCGTTCAAAGCTTCCTTTTGACGAAAAAATACGACATTCATAAATTAGAAATCAGAAATCTTTTAGAAGCTTCTGTCTTTGATCGTGATACTTTAATCTTTCCATGAATTGGTTCCAAAAACTATAAAATGGCTGCCGGGTGCATTCGCCAGACTGTGTCCCACACCTCAAATATAGCTCGAAATTGTATCAAACTGTAAATCTAGACGATAGATGTGGATTCCGTTTGATTTGAAAGTGAAATGTTATGTAATACTGAGTGAAATTAATTGGGCTGGCCTGTTGGTGTTGTGGTTAGTGGCCCTGACTGCTATGCCGGTGGTCGTGGGATCGATTCCCACCCAAGACAAATATTTGTGTGATGAGCATGATTATCTCTTCTGTGTAAAAATCTGTAATAGGTATGTATTTAGAAATACTAATTAAGTTTATCAGTTGTCTAGTGCTCATAACACAAGTTCTGCTTAGCTTGAGACTAGACGGCGTTGTCTGAAAGAAGAAAAAAAAACGAACGGGACTGGTCCACTCAAATCTGTGTGGTCCTCAAAAGATTATCTTAGACACCGATCTGGATGTTTTCATTACATGTTTGTTAAATGGGCTTTAAAAAAAACTTTGAACTTTTGTTTCGGTGTTTCTTTTTAGGGTAGTCAGCTAGGAAACATCGGCTTCATCTAGTATAACCTGACAAAAAAAAATACCTTGTAAAGCTGTTTTTAAAAAACCTATTTGTAAAATTATTATTATATCTAGCCCATATACTTTCCCGCTGCTGGGCAAACGCCACCCTCTACGCCTTCTAATGTTCCTGGTTTTGAGCCACTTCTTTCCAATTCCCAAGGAAGACATCCAAGTCGTCCCGCCATCTCCTTCTTGGTCTGCCGTGACCCCGTCGAGCGATTTCAGGGCACTTATTTGTAAAATAAATATTATTTACAATGGGAGTATGTTTCTTGGTACAATTTTCTACTTTCACGCGTGCGAAGAAGCGGGCAGAAGCTAGTTATCAATAAAACAGCCCCTCTAACCAGGTTACAACCGTTTCGCTTGCGTCGAACGCATCGAGTTGGCTACGCACCCAATTCTTTTGTTCTGACCGCGTGACTGAGCGTTGAGATGACGTCATTCCCATGCATTGGAAGCTTTCTACTAGCGTTAACAATTGCAGATTAACAACTAAGCTATCAACAGGTATCTTTGACATTGTTGGTTGAAACCTAGATGAAATAACCTCCTAATAGTTCTTGAACCTATTTAAATGCAGGTAGGCAAATAACCTCTTCATCCTTATAAGGCTGCAGCATAAAGCCACATACCATTGAAAAGTCCACCATATTGACGGAGATTTTATGTCGTAGCAATAAGGGTGATTTTTGTAAAGCAAGTGTTGCTGATGGCACATGCCATTGTAGGTAAGATTTAGTGAGACGTGCGCGTGAGTTGATCACGGTCATCGCGATGTAATATGATATCGATGTATGTACTTATACTATGTAATAAAGGTTAAGAAGTGACATTCTGGATAACTAACTATTTAATTCATTAAACTTCAAGCAAACCGGTGTTCGGTCTCTCAATGTCTTTCTATTGTGTCTTTAATTACGGTACTTGAAAAGCTAAATACTAGCAAACCTAAATTACTAAGATAAAGCTGGGATGCAGTTCCGCATAGGTTTTTTTAAATTTATTTTTTGTGGTAAGTGCGAGCCTATCAATAATACAAAAACAGCTTTTTTAACAACTCAGTCCATTAACTTTTTTTTTTCGGTGGGCAAAAATCATCTTATGACAACCCCCGCTCTTGGGTGGAGCTAGAGATAGTGTCTGACTCTCACTGACTAAAAACCCACCCCGTTCCTTCTAGCCTTCATACCGGGCACGAGCTTCCTTTCGGATAACCCTGGCCCCAGTAGGCTTCGACCCAGCTGGGTTCCTCCTGTTGCTGACAACTCCTTGAGACGCGCGGGAACAGTGCGCGCCGTCGACGTCTTGGGCTCGGTCCGCACAGTTACCGGACGATCGGACAGCGAGCCAGTCCATTTACTTGATATCTAAAGAGAATGGGGTATTAAATAGACCAATAAACCGCCTGGTAACATTTAGAATCACAATATGCTTGCTTTTCTGAGTTCAAAACTATTTGACAGAATGCAGTTCTTATATTTTGCACACTCAACTCCTTCCCAGCGCTCAGTCTAATTAGGAAAAGGTCAATACAGGGTGTAAGGGACAGGTTTCTGCAAAAAGGACTTGCTTTGTAGACGAGACTGAACAACCTTCCACAAGATATTTTTACAGGAAACGAAAAAAAAAAATCGACCTCTCCATACAAACTATCCAATCAAGTTTTTAATATTGTATGGGAATGCGGACTTTTTTTTCCGTTTCCTGAAAAGAAATCTTATGGAACGTAGTTCAGTTTCATCTACTGAACAAACCCTTAAAGTTTGCGGAATCAGGATCGGTCTTTTACACCCTGTATACTTTACTGAAAAATGATTTGGCGCCCACCATAGCTTTTTTTTTTTTTTTTTTTTCTGTCGACGGGGAAAATCATCATTGACGAAACCCGCTCTTGGGTGGAGCGGGAGACAGTGTCAGAGTCTTACTGACTAAAAACCCCGCGCCGTTCCTTCTAGCCTTCATACCGGGGCTCTAGTTTCCTTTCGGATAACCCCGACCCCGGTAGGCTTCGACCCAGATGGGCCCCTCCTGTTGCTGACAACTCCTTGAGGCGCGCGGGAACAGTGCGCGCCGTCGACGCCTTGGCTCGGTCCGGACAGTTACCGGACGATCGGACAGTTACCGGACGATCGGACAGAGAGAGTTACGCGCCCACCATAGCTTCGGATTTATAGCATTCAGCATCGGCTGGAGGTACAAAATTGATAATTGACTTTGCAGAACGTTATAGTTTAGTTGTTTTTTTTTTTTAGTTGAACTAAAGATTGACAGAGATCCCATCTTACGAGGTGCTGCAATCGTTGATGATGAAGCGCACTAGTTTATTAAGAGCCTATTCACTCTAGTCCCGAAGGAACCTAAAATATAATCGTACGGGAAGACTGCTTTAGGCAAATTCTTCCAGTCTTTCGATGTACCATCAAAGGCACTTCCGCTTGACCACCGCAAAGTTCATTTTGCTTGCATTCGAAACGAAAATTTCAAAGGACTTGGTTAGGCGTCGCGCCGCAGGATTCAAGAGAAAGCTTTTTTTAAGTGATCAGGCAGAAATGACCGCGATGGTTCGTAGTATAAATGAGGAGGCAAAACGTATAATTCAGACCGTAGAGGCACAAAATAGATAGGTACAGAAGACAATCTCATGTATGTACTTCACTTTTTATACCTACGCTCGGTGGACGCACACTAATGAGCGTTTGAGCCGGAACTGTTCGACGACTGGGCCGAGGCACCACGAGATGTCGTGTCCGTGAGCGGTGTCTACGTGTGCGTTGCTCGAGCGCACTTTGTATGTGGATTGACTTCTGTGCCCATATATTTTATGGTAGAGGTTGTCAACAACGTAAGGCTACACACTCGCCGTAGGTTGTCCAATGTGTAGCAAAATCTATGACGCCACATAAGAACTACGAAGAAAATAAGAAATCCTGCATCGCGCAATCAAAGTTCACCGCGCGATCTGAACATATACGACAGCCCGACATCAACTATCGGGCAGTAGCCCACCAGACTATAACATCCTGTCTGGCCAGAGGATCCTCCCTTTTCAATGGAGGTTTGCGAGACTTTACTCTCTGTTCCACATACCTCCAAAAATGATTTACCCAACTTCAACTTTCATAGTATCAACATATTACCTTCGTTTTTCATTACTGGTTATAGTGTTGTCATAAATGTTACAATCATAATAATCAATAGCCCAAGGATGCATGCATAATTCTTAGTTTTACGACCCCCGGCGTCTATGGCGTGATCCGCGTGATCGGAGTTGTTTACCACTGCCCATTAAAAGTGAACCTTTTATATCCACACACTAGTTATTTATTAAACAAGAATGTAATTGGAGCACGGAGAACTTAGTTTAATATATTTATAATGTACAAAAGTTTAGGGAACAACGATATCATCATCTTCCTGCCCTTGTCCCGTTTTATTTGCGATCGGCGCAACACGTTTTTTCTTCCATTCTGTCCTGTCACTCGTCACGCTATTTAAACCATCCATCTTTTCTTTGGCTTCCCTCTCCCTCTCCAACCACATGTAAACTCATAACTCTTTTAGCAATATGGCTTTCATCTCTCTTTTACTCATGTAAGTTGAAAGGAAATCGTTTGTCTTGGTATGGTCATCCATATAAAGACAAACGATATCCTTTCAACTTTTCAGTCACTGGCGCCACTTTCAAACTTCCCTATCCATTCTCGTCACACCTCACAACCATCTTAACATTCTCATCTCCGCTACATGCAATATTTTTTCTTCCGTCTTTTTCACATCCCAATATTCTGATCCATTCAGTATGACAACGATATAAAAAACGTTTATTTATTTTACGTGTAATGTCGATGCGTGTGCTGAGTAGTAGTGAACTGATTCATCCCCCCACACTGGACCTACACGCTAGAGTCTGTCTAATAAGTCAAACGATTTGGGTTATTAATAGGCCAAAATTAAATCTGGTGTAGTCAACACTGGTTCAAAAATCGGGGTTGATTAAGTTCATCTTAATCTAATCATTGTTTACAATAGAAGAACCTTATAAAAAGTATCGGATATAAGTATTTAAAAAAAAAAAAATATTATACAAAATAATCTTCCCGTCGTTTGACGTTTGAGGTTGATTAAGAGATCTTGATCATTGTTTACTAATAGAAGAACCTTATAAAAAGTATCAAATATAAGTATTTTTAAAGGATTAAATATTATACAAAATAATATTCCTAAGCCGTTTGAATTTTTAAAAAGACTATATAGGCAAATATTTGAAGTTCGTGGCTTTGAATTTAGCGCTTAAAAAGACGCTTTTAAAACGTATTGGCGTCTTAAACGTGGCGTGACTTTCATGGCCGAGCTAATGCGTATAGCTAAGGAGTAGAATTCCCTGCTGAAGTTTGTGTTTCCTGATAGCTACAACCTAAGGATATTTAAGTCAACAGAGAATAAGTTACTGCCAGACAAGCGCGCTCCATCGTTTTCCACATCATCGCTTACCATCAAGTGAGATAGTGGTCAAGCGTGAGCCAATCCATAATAAAAAATATGATCATCATAAAAAATTGGGTATTATGATGACACAGTTTTTATTTTATTTTAGTTAATAAATTATAAAGTAACTCTATCTGTTTGTTACATTTTCACCGGTAAACTAGTAACTTTGTTTTAGAGGTAGCACAAACTCTGAGAACAGATGTGCCTTCTTGGGATAACATAGGATGTAAAGAATTTAATGAAGAAAATATCTATGCGGACGAAGTCGCGGGCAGGATGTTAGGTCTATAATTAAATGCTGTGCTACTTATCTGGCATAGATATTGATATAATCACTGCGTTCGGCTGGCGCATTAGCGATTGGACTTGTTAGAAGCAGACAGAAGGACGCTGTTGTCCATTCTCTTGGGAAAATTCCTTAGGCATGTGCCGAAACTAGAAATACTTAGGATCCCTACAAACGCGCCACCGCCGACCAACCACAAAATACCGCCACCGGCACATTTCCTGTACATTGCATACATTTTATATGGACTCGCCGCACACGGTTGACGCTGGTGGCCGCCACATGTAACAAATCGTTGCAGCTCGCTTCTTGTGCCCTAAACCGGCCACTAAATGTTGTCACAAAACGCCGCCACACGCCACTCGTACTGAAACCTTCATAATCAGAGTACATTATGGTATTAGGAGTACGAGTTCAAAAAGTTGCAGCCACCGACCGCAACTACCGGCCACCGACCGCAACTTAAGACCACCGGCAACAAGTGACTGTTGCTCGCTTCAGATATCTTTGTGGTCGCTAGCTTATCTTGTTGGCGTTTGTGGTGTTCGCATGTGGCCGTGTGAGGCGAACCTTAAAGGTCTATAAATACAAATATTATATACAGGGTTATTTGTAAAACACTAACAACCTTGCAGGATTGTGTTACTAAAATCGTAAACAACAACTTTTGTTCGATGACTTTTTACAAACATAACACATTTACCAAAGACACGTATAGTACTACTCCGACTCACTATGATGGACATCCTAGCCACGAAACAAAACGTTTTAAGAACCCATTCATTGTGCGGATGGATACCTAAGTAGCAAATTCCCCGCAACATAAATCAATTTTTTTTAACAGGTAACCTTTTCATACTATTATTAGCACACAGGTATATCATTATTTTCCTTTTAAATTTCATCCACAGTTACTGTAATTCGAGGATAAATACCCTAAGCACTGGACTAAATATTTTTTTTAAATTATTAATAGGCATGCGTTTGACCACCATTTCACCCAATGGTAAGCGATGATGTGACGATTGAGCACGCTTGACTAGAAGTAACCTATTCACTCTCGACTTAAAGACCCCTAAGTTATTTTATTTTATTGATTTTAAGAAAACTTACAGCTAAGATTACAAGTTTCCACTTATATAAACTTAAAAATAAATTGAACAAAACGGCATAAAAGCGTGAGCATTAAACATAACAAACACAGAAATATTAGAAAGAAAGAAACAAAGATACGATCCTCACAAACAACATCCATCAATACAAAACACAGTCAAGGTTCAAAGAAAAAGTTACTCAACATTTTTTTAAGTTTCTGCACACTATTTGCGAACAAATCAAGCTCGACATCCCGGCACACTGTGTTGAACATTCGACATACTCTTTGAATATATGAGTTCTGTCTGTAGACAGTTTTCGCGATAGGTACGTGCAGACGATTCGAAGACATGTGACATTCACCAACCCGCACTGGGCCCGCGTGGTGGATTACGGCCCATTCCCTCTTCTAGAGAGGAGGCCTGAGTCCCAGCAGTGGGAACATTAAAAAAGGCTGATGATGATGATGACGTGCAGACGTGTATAGCTATCAGGAAACAAAGAGTCCGGCAGGGAATCCCACTAAGTATATAGGTAATGTTTTACCAATTAGTCCATTTTAATTATTAATTATATTATCCCGTAAAAGCCACGTGCGGCAGTTATTTTTAACCGCCATAATTTTTACTTCCTCATCGTTACTAACTACCTTAATGTGCGGCACTATATTGATCGGGTTTGGCCCATTTGGCGTGCGCTTGCGCACATCTGCGCGCGGTTCCGGGTTCTCTTCCTGTGCTGTGACCGATATATTTATTGAGGAATTGAGATGTAATGGGAAAGCGATCAATAAATATTTTCATGGATGCCCGTGATTTAAGATTACTTCCGCGTTCAATGGTAATGATCTTGCTATGGTACCTTTGGGTTAAAAAGATCACACAGCGGTAGGTGTGCACAATAAATATATAATAGACTAGCTGCTCCCAGCGGCTTCGCCCGCGTGATAGCAGAAAATTATCCCAAGGGAATATACTTCCCGGATAAAAAGTATCCTATGTCCTATTCCAGGACATGGTTTATCCGGGTACCAAGTTTCATCAAAATCGGTTTTGCCATTAAGGCGTGAAGATGTAACAAACAAACAAACAAACTCACTTTCACTTTTATAATATTAGTAAGGAAGGATATTTCAAAAAGAACAAAGTATCAATAATTAGTAGTAAGTGCTTTAAACCATAATCGAACAAAAAAGGTTTTTGGAAGTTGTATAAAATATCTCAAAAGGAAAAAGCGCAATCCTTGTAGGATTACTTTGTTGTCCATCTGTCTGTCTGTCAAACCCGTTTTTTTTTACGGTAGGCAAAAATCATCTTATGACAACCCCCGCTCTTGGGTGGAGCGGGACATAATGTCAGACTCTTACTGACTAAAAACCCATCCCGTTCCTTCTAGCCTCTTTATACCAGGGTTCGAGTTTCCTTTCGGATAACCCTGGCCCCAGTAGGCTTCGACCCAGATGGGCCCCTCCTGGTCAAGACCGTTTGTCTCGAGCGTTCTGTAGAGGTATCGAGTTGATATTCAAACCTTAATTTCAAGGTCTGCGGTCTCTAATTAAACTTCCGAGTTAACGAACAAAAAGCTATGGCTGTTTAAGTCGCAAAAAATGTGTATTTCCGTTTCATAGGGTATTTCCTATTGACCCAGAATTCTAAAATTCTGAAATTTTCAATCATAAATGTCATACCTAGCATGGTGTAAGCTATGCATACCTGTAATAGGCATGCGTACCAGTGCCTTAATTTTAATATTATATAACACAAAATAATCTGTCTGTCTGTATGTTCTTTATAGAAACAAAAACTACTCGATGGATTTTAACGAAACTTGGTACAATCATTCTTCATACTCCTGGGCAGGTTATAGTATACTTTTCATCACGCTACGATCAATAGGAGCAGAGCAGTGAAGGGAAATGTTGGGGAAACGGGAGAAATTACTCCATTTTTTAAGCTTCCGTCGCGTTTGCAGCCTTAATGGTTAAAGCTACACAGAAAACATGTATAACGGAAATGTTCTCCTCAAAATTATATAAAAAATGTCTCACTCACTCTCTCTACGTCTATCTTTTATGGTTAACTCACAATATCACGTGTAACTCCCGATAGTTTAGCAGTTCTGAGCTTTCTGTTTATTTTTGTCTACTCTTACGTTTACAACACTGAATGTCGCTGGCATAAGCAACAGGATTCGCGTACAAAGTCGCTGGCAGAAGCTAGTAAATAAATAAATTTAATCAGAAAACTGTTTTGTTGTTACGTCACAATTTTTTGTTTTCTCCTCAGGGCGCGTCCGAATCGCACTTGCCCAGTTTTTTTGTTTCATTAGAATGCGAATGTCCTAAAGTTTTTGCAGTATATCGCCGCAAGTTTCAGCCTTCACAAGCAGTAGACGCGGGCTCGCGGACGGCGAGCCATGGGTAGCTCGCTGTCCGATCGTCTGGTAACTGTCCGGACCGAGCCAAGGCGTCGACGGCGCGCACTGTTCCCGCGCGCCTCAAGGAGTTGTCAGCAACAGGAGGGGCCCATCTGGGTCGAAGCCTACCGGGGTCGGGGTTATCCGAAAGGAAACTAGAGCCCCGGTATGAAGGCTAGAAGGAACGGCGCGAGGTTTTTAGTCAGTAAGACTCTGACACTGTCTCCCGCTCCACCCGAGAGCGGGTTTCGTCAATGATGATTTTCCCCGTCGACAGAAAAAAAAAAAAGCCTTCACAAGCAAGTTTACCATTTCACTGAAATCGCACCTGTTTCAATAAGGTTACTTATTGCACAGCTGTATAAACACTTGAAATACAAAACTACACCAGTTTTACATTATAATATTCACTAAGAATCAATTAACGAACAATAAGTATAATATACTAATTACAAGGTATTTAGATTACCGTTGACAATGTTATTGAACTAATTTTCTGATATTTGCGTATAATTAAAACAGCCTTTGAACTGCATTCGGAAAAAACCCTCCGTTGGATGTTTAATGATGACCAGGTGAGGGTCGAGGGAATCCGGAAGGAGTTGTCAGCAACAGCAGGGGCCCAGCTAGGTCGATGCCTTTATTCACTAAGAGTCTGATACTATCTCCCGCTCCAGCCAAGATCGGAGGTTGTCATTGGATGATTTTTGCCCAACATAAAAAAATATTCGAGATGCAGCAAAGGACCGGTCGTTACGACAACATTTGGGGAGGCTTACGTCCAATAGTGGACGTCTTTTGGCTAAAATGATGACGACACCATGGTTCATTGAAATTATCTCGTTCATCGACCGATTAAGTTGCGGCAAGATAATCTCAAATAGTTTAGTGCTAACAACTCGTTTTCTGAGAAGCGTGATTGTGTCATGACATAATTTGTAAATACAGTTAGTAGCTACGATTATCTTTAGCTAACTAATCGCTGGATTTTATAGCATTTGGCAAAACAGGCAAATTGTTTACCAATGGAAATGGTCGCTTTTAATTATTGCCATTTTTAATTCTTTATTGTAAGCAAAAATAAAAGATAAGTCGACACCGTCCACTCATAACCTTATCTTTTAGAACGTTATTGCGAAACACCGCCCCTTAAGACATGGGATAACCTAGTTTAAGGGACAGAGTTTAACTAATTTTATTTTAATTTGACTGGCCTTTTGGTCTAGTGGTTAGTGGCCCTGACTGCTATACCGGAGGTCGTGGGTTCGATTCCCACCCAGGACAAATGTTTATGTAATGAGCTTGATCATTTGTTCTGTGTCTGGGTGTAATTTATATATAATATGTATATATTTAAAAATATATAAGTATGTTTATCAGTCGTTTAGTACCCATAATACAAGCTCTGCTTAGCTTGGGACTAGACGGCGTTGTGTGGTAGTTGTGGAATATTATTATTATTATTATTATTAATTGGGTACAGATTACGGCAACTTCTAAATGTTTTTATGTAAACATAGATATAATCATCTGTAAAACTTTTGAGGAATAAAGATATTTATTATTATTTGAACCAAGTGCAAAACAACCCCTCAGTCGCCTGGATGGCCCGGTGACTATGTATTTTTGCTGACATAACAAGCTTATAAGTGTGTGATTTTTCATGATACAGTCATGTAATTTTATACACTTCTATACATAAAAATAATAGACAGGTGTTTCAGGTTTCGCATACACTAAAAATAAGATTGTAGGCTTACTTATTTATAAAGAGCTAAAATCAATTGTTTATTTTACAAGCATAATTCTGGATTAGGTCAGTAGTTAGGTCGCTTACGTCAATTCCTGACTAGTAGGAAGTTACTCTTCGCTGAGTACCACAGACTAATTTTAACCCGGAAAACCGCATAATACCTGTAGCATATACCACGGGAAAAAACCGCGAGAAAAACCTATTGGGTAATCCTCTTCTCAAAGAGGAAGTACCCTAGTGGCCGATCATACCATACAAGAATGCCCCTATAGCTATAGCTTGACTAGAACTGAGGTTGTCAGATGTCTGGGATTTCCGGGATTATCCCGGAATTTTGTCTTTTCCCGTGTCCAGTAGTTCGATCTATTGTCCCCGCTTCCGAAAATTTAAATAGGTACTTAATTGAGAAAAATTTTCAAAATCGGTCCACAATTGACCGAAATATCGGTGAACATACATACAAAAAAAAAAAAAAACATACATTAAGCCGAACATAGAACCTCCTCTTTTTCGAAGTCGGTTAAAAAATAAATTACACGGCTAGGCGGCAGGTTGATCAGTAAAAGCCTATTTAATCAACGAACCACAAGAGGAGGTTTATTTTATTATACTACTAGCAACCCGCCCCGGCTCTGCTCGGGTGCAATAATTTATACATATAAACCTTCCTCTTGAATCACTCTATCTATTAAAACCGCATCAAAATCCGTTGCGTAGTTTTAAAGATTTAAGCGTAAAAAGCGACTTTGTTTTATACTATGTAGTGATTTAGTTTATAAAATAGTACCTACATCATAATGTACTTGTTGATTGCTAACTGTGTTTGTTTGTTTATAGATTTTCTAACAAACTATTTTTATCTGGACTAATAAAAGTATTATACAATCAGATATCCCGTAATTCATATTTGTATAAATTGTCCCGGAATCGGTAAGATCCGATCTGGCAACCCTAACTAGAACATAAAACGTTAATGGGTCTATCTTGTGGTAACATAACATGACGTCTGTAAGTGTCACACAATCGCACAGGATATGAGGTCAGATCGCTGTCCAAGTGTCTGGTTCTCGTTAAATGTTGTAAAGGCACAATATGGTACAAGCTGCAACTTAATGCGAAGAGCTGTTTAATTTGCAAGTATTTTTACTGATTGTTTGTGCCAAGATCACGTTTTACAATCAAAAATTAAGATTTTTGTATGGAACAAAGTTTTAATTTTAATTTTGTTTCATACAATAAACGTGATTTTTACGTCGTTTTTAGGGTTCTGTACCTCTAGAAGGAAAAAAAACGGAACCCTTATAAAGTTTTTTTTTTCGGTGGGTAAAATCATCTTATGACAACCCCCGCTCTTGGGTGGAGCGGGTGATAGTGTCAGACTCTTACTGACTAAAAACCCCACCCCGTTCCTTCTAGCCTTCATACCGGGGCTCGAGTTCCTTTCGGATAACCTCACGAGGCTCCAACTTACGAGTTGTGGGTCACGGGTTCAAACCTTGCTAGGCGCATTACTTTGTGTAATTTATTTCATTACCACTGGTCTCAAAAACGGTGAAGAAAAACATCGTGAGGAAACCGACATGTCCTAGAACCAAAAATTCGAAGACATGTGACATTCACCAACGGCCCTGCGTGGCGGGTTACGGCCCATTCCCTCTCCTGGTGATGAGGCCAGAGTCCCAGCAGTGGGAACATTAAAAAGGCTGATGATGATGATGAAATGTCTGTGCCGCTCCGCTCAAGGGCGCGAGATGTCATTTAGATGATTAGCCCACCTAAAAAAAAAAAAAAAGTGATGATGTGGTCGATGATGGAGCATGCTTGCCTAGAAGTACCATGCGTATAATATGATGTTTATGGCTTGTTTTGATCTCTAACTTATCGAAGTAACAGCTATTTTAAACAATAGATAAAATTAACGATTGATCGACACAGCTTGACCCCACATCCTTTAATGATAATAGTTATGTCCGTAATTAGTTTTCACACTATCTCTAGTCTACCTAGGACCAATATTGATGCCCTGGGTTCAACTCCGGGGTCAAGGAAAGAACCTGTACCCCTAGCCAAGTTTTAATCTTCAATAGTTAACGAAATTATAAAGTGATGTCATCTCAACGCTCAGTCACGTGGTTTGAATTTCGGTTCTAGCACATGCCGGTTTCCTCTTGATGCTTTCTTTCAGCGGTTTTGAGAGCGGTAGTAATGAAGTAAATTACACAAGGTAAAGCATCTACCAGGGTTTGAACCTACAACGTACCACTCGTAGTTCGGAATCATTACCACTGATCCAGAGCTTTATATATTTAAATTTATTCCAATGTAATTTTAAAATACTTTTTTTTAACGATTTTATTGTATAAGTGCTGTGCACGCCTGTAAGTGACAAATTCACTATAATTTTTCATTATTTGCATGGGTTTATTTTATCTGTATTGTTATTCAGTGAATGAGTCGTTGGTGTGTCAATTTTAAAATAAATAAATACGGCAGGGTTAAAAAAAAAACACCCCTAAGACGACCCACTGACCAAAAAATCATCTTGTAACAACTCATTTCTGTTTTTTTTTTTTTTTATATAAAAGTAGGCAGCATCTTTGTTATTTTCTATCTGTTTTTGTTCTTTTAATTATTAAGTGTTTGTATGTAATATAAGTAAATAAATTAAATTAATTTTCCTTTAGAACATCAAAGACTAATTAAATTTTCGCACTTCCCAGTACATTATGATAAAGCGGCGCCATTCATCACGTGACGTCACGCTTGGCGACGCGTGCGCAGCTAACGCGCACTTAAAGACAAGAGCACTAAGATTTACTGCCTGACAGTCTGACACTCCGTCATAAAGTCACAACTCAGAAACAGTTACGATCTACTGCTTCCAAGGAATCGGGAACTACTAGGTATGTTACTGGGAATTTTATCGATTTCAGTTTTATCGATCGTAAATTTCTGACGATGATTAGGTAACAATTTATACGTATTTTATCCTAACAAATTTAAGAGGCTTTACCATGAGCTCTTAACGCGATCTATTTGACGACCCAAACTGAACTAATAATATATTCCACGATATAATATATTCCACAACTATCACACAACGCCGTCTAGTCCCAAGCTAAGCAGAGCTTGTGTTATGGGTACTAGACAACTAATAAACATACGTATATATTTCTAAAGCAATACATATTATAGATAAATTACACCCAGACACAGAACAAATGATTATGCTCATCACATAAACATTTGTCCTGAGTGGGCTTTGAATCCACGACCTCCGGCATAGCAATTGGGTTACTAACCACTAGACCAACAAGCCAGTCGACTGTTACAGTTCGAACTGTTATAGGGATGGAGCAGGAGTCCATCCCTCTTTCTCGATCGCTCGCTTGATATTATAACACGTCATGGTAAGGACTTCCTACTCTACTCTACTCTTATCATCATCTTCCTGCCCTTGTCCCGTTTTATTTGGGGTCGGTGCAACACGTTTTTTTCTTCCATTCTGTCCTGTCACTCGTCACGCTATCATTAAATTTCTTTTCTTTCATATCACTTCTCACACAATTCATCCATCTTTTCTTTGGCCTCCCCTCCCTCTTCTTCTTATGTGTTTTTTCTTTATGAGTTTACATGTGAATGGATTCACATGCAAACTCATAACTCTTTTAGCAACATGCGTTTCATCTCTCCTCTCTAAATGACCATACCAAGACAAACGGTTTCCTTTCACAATTTTTCAGTCACTCTATTATATTCTATTATATTCGCTAATAAGAATAGACGAGCCTGCGCAATAGGTTATATGACTTTTTTTATTTGTTACCAAAAGTAACTCGAAGGGTTTTTTACCACTAAAGAAATCATGGAAACTATGTCACTGAATTTTAAACTAAATTAAATATGTACGTGAAAGTAAGAAATAGCAATAAAGCAATATTTTAAAATAATTACAAAATATTACCAAACAGTTTACTGTGCTACTAGCATACCATAGCATAGTCGGCCTTATAATGTTCCCACTGCTGGTACTCAGGCCTCCTCTCTAGGAGAGAGAATGAGCCGTAATCCACCACGCGGGTCCAGTGCGGGTTGCCGAATGTCACATGTCTTCTAATTTTTTATTCTAAGACATGCCGGTTTCCTCACGATGTTATCCTTAACCGTTTTGAGAGCAGTGGTGATGAAATAAATTACATATAGTAATGCGCCTGACTGGGTTTGTACCCGCGACATACAACTTGTAAGTCGGGGTTGTTATCACTTTGGCATCATTGCTCCGTAATGCTTTCACGTACCGAGTAAACGGTCGAGACAGTGCTCTCGGCCGAGTACTCGGTACGTATAAACAAAGCGCCGAGTGTAACTCTACAACTCGCTTCCAGCACTGTTTCGGCCGAGCAACATTTTATCGTCTCGCCCTCTTACTCGGAACGTGTGATCAAGGCATAACATAATGGTTATTTAATAATATCAAACAATTAACCGTATTTTGTAGTTCTTTTTAACCCATTCAGTTGTCTAGTCGCCTCATTTCATCAAGATGAGTATACCGGGTGACATCACAATAAACGAGGGACCAGTAAATCATCCAAAGAGCTGTCACCTAGATAAGCAGAAGTGAGGCATTTAATAGCTTACTATAATTTAAAGTCTTCATTATGACTAACGGTCTTTGTTCCCTGAGTTTATAACGATTTAATTAGTTTAATCTGCACTTATATTTAATATAATAAAGAGGTAAAGTTTTTTGTTTGTTTGCCTCCTAAGGTAATGGCGGACCCGCACTGGGCCCGCGTGATGGATTACGGCCCATTCCCTCTCCTAGAGAGGAGGCCTGAGTCCCAACAGTGGGAACATTTTAAGGCCGACAATGTTAACCCTTCAGATACCGTCAATTAGAGACACAATAGTAAGACAATAGATGCGCGGCCACCGGTAGTCGCTTGGGGATTCATGAATTAAGCTACTAGTCGGATTGCTAAATTTTTTTCATTTATAGAAAGCTCTTCATTCTTAACATCATTAAACCTACTTGGTTTAATGATGTTTAGAATTCAAAAACATAGTGCACGCTGTATTCTAAATTCAATTTACTTTTTCTCACTAGAGAATAAAAACGGCTTTTGTTCTCAGATATCAAAGAGCAAAAACATTCTTTCCGAGATGAAAATAGCTATTATTTTACAAAAACACAAAGTCATCCCCTCAAGGCACCAATTACTTGTAAAATCTGTAAGTTATAAGTACTTATTTATTTTTTAGTTACTTTACAAAATTGATTTCATATACAGTTCGATAATGACTCGACAACCATTTTCAATTAAACTGTCAAACAAAAAACGGTAAATGAGCAAGTTTTTGATCGATCTCTGCACACGCAGCGGAGTTATGTAGGTACTGTTCCTTTCTTTGTTTATTTATTATGCGAAACAAGTTATTTTTGATCATTTTAAGGAGCGCAATGTGCAATACTTCATTTTAGTGAAGTTTTTAGAACTAAAAAAATTGAAATGTTTAATTGATTTTTTTTCCAGCCCTAATCCTTATCTACTAATATTATAAAAGCAATAGTGAGTTTGATTGTTTGTTACGTCTTCACGCCTAAATGGCAAAACCGATTTTGATGAAACTTGGTACACGGATAGATCATGTCCTGGAATAGGACATAGGATACTTTTTATCCCGGAAGTATGTTCCCTTGGGATATGGGATTTTTCTGCTATCACGCGGATGAAGCCGCTGGGAGCAGCTAGTTTAACATATTTCCTTCGTGCTTCTCATTTATGGAAACATTCGCTTTTTTTTTTAAATGGTCAATGTAATCCAACATACTCTTTTCTCAATTTTAAATGTGATCATAGATGTCCGTGCTTGAGCTCAAGTTACCCATCTCATTCCTATGCGAGACCTCGGCGTCCACAAAATTACCAGTATTAGTTTACCGAATTTTGTATTCTCGGTTCACGCCACTGAGAAATTAATCAGACAGTACTCCTGCTGCGGCTACGGAGAACCTCAAGTGGTGTAATAGTTGGTAAATATATTTTCAAGCCGATTGGGGTTGAAAATCTCGGATCGTGGGGAAGACCTTTTTAAACGCCTCGTTGACACTTCGCGTGACCCTGGCGTGGCAATGCTTTTAAGCTCATTATCAATCAACAGCGATGCGGAGGAGTTTTTTAACGTCATATTTTAGATAAATTTTAGTTAGTTCTTAAGCTATTTTTTATATTATATTTCTAGTGTTAGTTATTTTTTTTGTATGTAAAAACTGTAGGTAAATATTAAAAAAAAATGCAAGCGTTTCATACATACCTTATCCGTCAGTCATATAAAAGAAATATAAAACTTCTGCAACATCATTATAATAAATTACCGACGTATTCATCACCTGTGCTAACTAAAACTATATCGTTATTCCAGCAAGACAAACACTTAATGTGTCATTTTAATCAATCAACAAATATTGCAACCGTTTAGCGAAACACTTGAGTCAATTGTGGCTGTGCATCACACCAAACGTCTGGTTGTAATATATGTAAGGGTCGCCGCACACAGGCTACATGCACAGCTGCGGCCACAAAAGCGGCTGAAGCGCGCGCACACTTTTATTTTTATTTTTTTTTATTATGTATAGGCTCACGTTTGACCACTATCTCACCTGATGGTAAGCGATGATGTGGCCGACGATGGAACACGCTTGCCTAGAAGCAATCTATTCACTCTTGACTTAAAGACCCCAAGGTTATAGCTATCAGGAAACACAGACTTGTGGTTAGTAACCGCTGTTTTTTTAACCCATACGCGCAGTATAATGTGACTCTGATGAAAAAAGTTTAAATGCGCGAGTTGCGTGTGTTTTGTGTCGGCTTTCACAAGAAGCGAAGCGGCAATTTGTAGCATGTGGCGGCCACGGGCGTCAACCGCGTGCTATGAATCCGTATAAAATGTATGAAAAACACAGTAAATATCTGGTGGCGGCGTTTTGTGATTGTGGCTGGCGGCCCGTGTGCGGTGATCCTTAGAGCCATACATGCAAATATATGCTTTTACTTTAGCAAGATGTATATTATAATTTATTAACTAAAAAATTTTTGTAAGACATTGTCCAATTCGTTACGGTCTGGACGAAATTTGAAGGTTGAATTCGGAATAAATGTTGATACAGGTGAAAAATAACATGCAAATAAAATTATAGATGCAAAAATGGAGTACCTACCTAAGTAGAAAGAAGATGACGTGGGACAGCGATGCACAGGAAAATATACTTTATTTCCTGTAGGACTAAGCTCAATTTGTAATGCTCTGGTAAAGTCTGAAGGTCAAATTGAAAATGTCAGAAAGTAGTTGATCAAATACAAGTTGCACGAATGGAGTACGTGTAAGATGATGTGGGTCTCATCCCTGAACGTATTTTGCAAAAGTAAGTAAATACAGGTGGCAGAAAAAAACGTTGGTCAAATAAAATTGCATGCATGAAGTGAATGGTGCTAAAGAAGTAAACAGTTTTCAAGGATAATAAGAAAAAAGATGACTGCTATAAATCGGATATAGGAAGGAGGAGCTTGGAGGCATTTTGCAGCATCAGCTTTAATGTACTTCAGTACTCTCCATAAGATCGGATATAAAATTAATACAACTGGAGTGTATTGTTTTAAACAAGCTTATTTCTCCTTTAATTTGCTTGTTAACAATGTTGTTACTAGGGTTCCGTACCTCAAAAGCATAAAACGGAACCCTTATGGGGTCACTTTGTTGTCCGTCTCTCTGTCAAGACTTTATCTCAAGAACGCGTGGAAGTATCGAGTTGAAATTCAAACCATATACTCAGCTCTGCAAACCCTTGAAGCTGTGAAAAAATCAAAGCTCATTTATTAACGATTAAAAAAGATACGGCCATTTATGTCGCAAAAATTCTCAAGGGAATCAAAATTCATATATTCATATTCCGTTGACCTAGAATCTTGAAATTTAGCATGAAGCAAAGTCTTATGGTACAAATACAGGAAAAAATCTGAAAACTGTAAATTTGTAGTTACGTTACAAAAAAAAACACTTTTTTTTGCGACTCAGAAAATATATTCGTAACTCAATTCGGGATTTGAACTTTTTCATAGGTAAGTTGGTACGGAACCATAAATGCTCGAGTCCGACTCGCACTTGACCAGTTTTTTTTTTGTAAAATGATTGTGAAAAACTTGTTTTTGTTCCAAACAACTTGGTTGGGGACAATGCTGATTGGCCAGTGTTTACTGTAGAAAGTATTTTGTAGTTGTGACTTATTTGGTAAAGGGAATTTTGAGCTTGTGTCAGGGCTTTCGACAATTGTGCATCTTAATATTCTGTATTTTTTTTAACCCTTCAGATACCGTCAATTAGAGACACAATAGTAAGACAATAGATGCGCGGCCACCGGTGGTCGCTTGGGGATTCATGAATTAATGATATAAACCAGTACTTGATTGCGATTCCATCTAATGGTTAGCAGTGATGAAATCGTTAATAGTGAATCGCACTAGTTTATTAAGAGCCTATTCACTCTAGCCTTGAAGACACCTAAGTTATAATCGGATGGAAAGATCGCAGCATGCCTATTGTTGGCGGATCATAGGTTGGACGAAATATTTTATATAAAATTATTGTAAGTACCCTGTGTTCACAAAATTAATAAATGAATTTGAATTGTTTCAAATTGTTGATGCTTGTTGGCATGATCTCAAAAAGTTTTTGAAAGGTGCTTGAATAAAGTTTTACATTCTGACGAAAGCAATTACCTACTATAAACCTCATGTTAATATGCAATTTATATAAAAACTAGCTTTTCGCCCGCGGCGTCGCCCGCGTGGACTACAGTTTATATCGCGCGGACAAGAGACCCGTGCTCAGCAGTAGAATTATAGGTAGCCTTTGTGTTATTCCAGTGTCTCTTCTACCTACCTACTAAATTTGATCTAAATCCGTTCAGTAGTTTTTGCGTGAAAGCGTAACAGATAGACAGACAGAGTTACTTTCGCATTTATAATATTAGTAGGGATTGTGGTTTAGTAAAGAGGATGATTTACGGTGTGGTAATAAATGTATGTCATGATCGTAAAAATATAGAACAAAATAATGACGTACGTAACCGTAATCTCTATATAAATGTAGTAGTTAAAAATAAAAGAATGTGTTATGAATGCAATACTGAAGGAAAACATTGCAGAAAACCTAGATGACGAAATGCAGTGTGATTCTCAGAAAATGGCAAGTTTATTTACGCAATGGTTATGAAAGTCAACACTCGGTCATATATCGCAGTTATGGCTTCAACAGAATATATGTGTCTTAGAGATGAAATAGATATTAGTGATGAAATGTTATTAGTAGTTAGATGCAGCGTTTGTCCGGGCAGCTGCGGCTAAATATTTGTATCTTGGTCGGTGTCAAAAGATCCATTCGTTTCTCTTACAAGTTAATATTGCTGACTGTATATTGTCTGGAAAGTTTGAAACAGTAATATTAGTTTAAGATATGTTGTCATCAGATTGTAGCTTTTTTTTTTTGGAGCGGCAGATAGTGTCGGACTCTTACTGACTAAAAACCCCATCCCGTTCCTTCTAGCCTTCATACCGGGGCCCGAGCTCCCTTTCAGACGCGCCGCATCCGCCCGCCGGATGCGGAGGCCAGAGAGGCGGAGCTGTATGAGGGATACAGAGAGGCGAAACGCACCCTCCGAACGGAGATAAAGCGGGCCAAACTCGAGGCCCGCAACGTGTGGCTGGGGTCTCTGAACGCGGACCCGTGGGGGCGCCCGTACAAGTTGGTACGGGATAAGCTTCGCCCCTGGGCTCCGCCGCTGACTCAGAGTCTCCGGCCCCAACTCGTGGAGGGTGTGGTTAGCACTCTGTTCCCTGTGCAGGGGGAACACTCCCCCCCACCCATGGCTCCGCCTCCGCCAGCGGTGTCTGACGCGGACCGCAACAGCGACGACGACGACGATGCTCCAGAAGTGACCGAGGTAGAGCTGAGAGTGGCGGTGCGAAGGCTGAGTGCCAAAAACACCGCCCCAGGACCCGACGGCTTGCCAGGGAAAGCCTGGGTCCTGGCCATGGAGGCTCTCGGGCCTCGACTGAGAGGGCTCTTCAGCGCATGCCTGGAGAGGGGCCAGTTCCCACTTCGCTGGAAGACGGGGAAACTGGTCCTCGTAGCGAAGCCAGGGCGCCCTGCGGACTCTCCGTCCGCATACCGGCCCATTGTGCTGCTCGACGAGGTGGGCAAGCTCTTTGAAAGAGTGATTGCAAACCGCCTCGTCGTGCGGCTAACACGGGTGGGGCCGGACTTGTCGGACGGACAGTTCGGCTTTCGCAGGGCGCGCTCTACAATAGACGCCATCATGCGCGTGCGAGCCCTCACGACAGGGGAAGCGGTGTCCCAGGGTAGGTGTGTCGTGGCAGTGTCCTTGGACATTGCCAACGCCTTCAACTCCCTGCCCTGGAGTACGATCCGGAGGGCACTCCGGTACCACCGGGTGCCCGAATACCTCTGTCTAGTGGTCGAGGCGTACCTGTCAGACAGGTACATTGTCTACCCCGGTCACCAGGGAGACTGGAATCGTCGAGAGATGTCGTGCGGTGTTCCGCAGGGGTCGGTTCTAGGCCCACCCTTGTGGAACATCGGCTACGATTACGTGCTGCGCGGCGACTTCCCTGACGGGGTCAGCGTGGTTTGCTACGCAGACGACACGCTGATCCTAGCGCAGGGAGAGTCGCACCAGGCGGCGGTCGCTCTAGCGACACGCGGGGTTGCGATAGCCGTTGGTAGGATCCAGGAGTTGGGACTCGAGGTGGCGCTGCATAAATCCGAGGCAATGTGCTTCCACGGCCCTCGGAACGCGCCACCATCGGACTCCCAGCTTACGGTAGGAGGAGTTCGCATCGGCGTCGGGTCGACGATGAAGTATCTGGGACTCGTCCTCGACAGCCGGTGGAATTTCGTAGAACATTTCCGACGTCTGGCTCCCAAGCTTCTCCGGGCTGGGGCTGCTCTCAAGCGGCTCCTGCCCAACCTTGGGGGTCCAGACGCCTCCTGCCGGAGGCTCTACGGGGGGATCGTTCGGTCCATGGCCCTCTACGGGGCGCCGGTGTGGGCGCCGTCGCTGGCAAAGCGACCGGCGTCCATACTGAACGCCTGCCAGAGGGTCATGGCAATACGGATGGTGCGGGGTTACCGCACGATCTCCCGCGAAGCGGCGAGCCTTCTGGCTGGCCTACCACCGTGGGATCTGGAGGCAACAGTCCTTGCACACATGCACGACATGCGCGTGGAGATGCAACGCCGGGGTGAAAGTCCACTGCCGCAACATGTCAAGGCATGGCGGACAGAGCTCCGGCGGGATCTCATGGTGAAATGGCGTCAACGGCTATCGCAACCCAGTGCTGGGCACGCCACGATTATGGCGGTAAGTCCCCTCTTTGAGGCGTGGCTGGAAAGACCTCACGGCGTCCTTACCTTCCGCATGACGCAGGTCCTCACCGGACATGGCAAGTTCGGGAGGTTCCTGCATCGGATTCAAGCGGAAGAGACGCCCGGGTGTCGCCACTGTGCGCAACGCCCGGAGGACATGGTGGAGCACACCGTCGAGGTGTGCCCTGCCTGGGCGGAGCATCGCCGTGCCCTCGTGGGGGCGATCGGCGGCGGAGACCTCTCGCGCCGGGCCCTGGTCGAGGCCATGGTCCGGAGCGAGGAGGAATGGCAGGCGGTCGTCTCCTTCTGCGAAGCAGTAATGCTTGCAAAGGAGGAGGCCGACCGCATCAGGCAACGGCGCCCTCGCCGCCGTCGCCGGGATTCCGATCCCGATTTCCGGCCACCGTAGACGCAGGCTCGCGGACGGCGAGCTATGGGTAGCTCGCTGTCCGATCGTCCGATAATGGACCGAGTCTAAGACGTCGACGGCGCGCACTGTTCCCGCGCGCCTCAAGGAGTTGTCAGCAGCAGGAGGGGCCCAGCTGGGTCGAAGCCTACTGGGGACAGGGTTGTCCGAAAGGGAGCTCGTGCCCCGGTATGAAGGCTAGAAGGAACGGCGCGGGGTTTTTAGTCAGTAAGAGTCTGACACTGTCTCCCGCTCCACCCAAGAGCGGGTTTCGTCAAAGATGATTTTCCCCGTCGAGAAAAAAAAAAAAAAAAAAAGCTCCCTTTCAGACAACCCTGTCCCCAGTAGGCGTCGACCCAGCTGGGCCCCTCCTGCTGCTGACAACACCTTGAGGCGCGCGGGAACAGTGCGCTTCGTCGACGTCTTGGGCTCGGTCCGGACAGTTACCGGATCGGAATCCCGGCGGCGGCGGCGAGAGCGCCGTTGCCTGATTCTGTCAGCAGGAGGCTTTGCTAGCATTACTGCTTCGCAGAAGGAGGCGACTGCCTGCCACTCCTCCTCGCTCCGGACCATGGCCTCAACCAAGGCCCGGCGCGAGAGGTCTCCATGAGCACTCATCCTTGGTGAATTCTGTTTTCTTGGTATGTTGGTAGATACGATGTGTATATTTTTATTCTGTAGGGTAGTTGTGTTTCCGTGACACTACAATTGCTATAGGATGGTGCAGGTGACAGCTGTCGAATTCATAAATACGTTTTTCCTACCTATCCTTTTCTTTCATCCTACAGATGCATATTTCTATCATGCTGTCATCCTACCTATGCTATGTAAAAAAGATTTTCAGAAGACCTTAGTGAATACAGATACGAAACGCATTCTGTATAGTCTGTCTAAAAAGTTAACCGACTTGGAAATCGTTTAAAAAATACATATTCGATATCGATACTTTTTAGATGGTTCTTCTATCCTTATTTAATATTATAAAAGCGAAAGTAAGTTTGTTTGTTACATCTTCACGCCTAAATGGCAAAACCGATTTTGACGAAACTTGGTACACGGATAGACCATGTTCTGGAATAGGACATAGAATACTTTTTATCCCGGAAGTATGTTCCCTTGGGATAATTTTCTGCTACACGCGGGCGAAGCCGCTGGGAGCAACTAGTTAGTTAAATGATGATCTCTTAACCAAGCTTGATTATTGGACCAGTGTCGACTACATCAGATTTCATTTTATCCTAATAATTACCCAAGTCATTTGACTTTTTAGACAGACTCTACCTAACAATACTGTGAAAAAATATTGAGTATTAATTATGAATTATGTAATTAATTTTATGAATTACCAATTATGAAAATCGTGGACAATTTTGAGATTTTTTATTTTGACTACATATAATTATAATCAGTAACAGGTACGGATAGAGCCTCATATTTTTCATACTAATGATTAAACAATGATTTATAAAGTTATACAAAAAGCTGACAGTCTCACATATTTTACATACTAAGCAAATAACTTCACACAAATCCAACATCAATAACTTTATCTGGCAAGCATTCACCGAACGGTCCGGTTTGGGGTCACATGCGCCTGCGCAGATTGTGGCCCATTCACTACACAGCCGGGAGGTTATCAGTTAAGTATACATGTTTACAAGAGTACAGACAACCGGGGAATTTGTATATCTGTACGGGTCAATAGGTAGACCAAGTAGTAACCAACAGGAGTCAATATCTCGTGGCCATACCTTAGAAATTGATCACTTTATGATATGACCAAGTATTACTGAAACAAAAAACCGTTTTAAACTTTAAAGTTTGATGATATTTCAAGCTTCGTTTTGCCTTTTTTGTTTAGACCTTTTATTACGTATCATTGAAATCCTACATCTACATGATATGGCCAAACGAGATATGGCATACAATCACATATAATCACATGTTAACGATCTGGCCAGTTTTAGTTGGCCATTATCATGAACTGATCACTTCTAAGAACTAGCCACGACACCTATAAATAACCTATACGTACATCTATGTTTTAGAGTACTTTTCTATTAACTGGCCAGTGGACAGTGGTCACTTAGTGGTCACCCCGATAATAAGACGTAACTGACAATAAGTAATGATGTGGTCTGTCTCGGCCATCGGCTAGTACTGGTTGCAGACATGTCACATACATATATACAAGCTGGATTTAGTTCGTTGCTTCGTTTACTAACCAATTTCAAGCTGAGGTACTCAGAAACTAAGTCATAGAACCCAAATGCAAATTAGGTCCATAGTTATTTCGTGCATCCAAAGGTTTTTTAGTAAATATCACGGTAAGTGATGACAACGGCACCCAGAGATTACTATCATAAAAGAGCTGTATAATAACAAATCTGGATCTGGTATCTGTATATACAAATATCTCGGCTTTTAAAATGTCAGGATCAAAGTTCGTCAATATAATCGTCTCCCTACCTGTTCCCTACATTACTTGGCTTCGGCGCAACACCCTATTATTCTTTAACTCTTCATCCTTATATCATATCAAACCTCGTACAATCCTACCATTTTTTCTTTGGTCTTCCTCTTCCTCCCTATCCATCTACATGTCCACTTTTTTAGCAACATTTAATTCCTCCTCCTCACATGACTATACGGAGGCAAACGATTACCTTTCAACTTTTCAGTCTCTGGCGCCACTTTTAAACTTCCCCTAATGTACTCATTCCTTACTTTTTCCAATCTTGTCACTCCTCAAAGTCCTGATCCTCATTTCTTAATCAGAAAATTAAACTTAAAGTCACACGCTATGCAGCTTAAAAACTTTTGAAAGTGGCGTTGTAAAATGGTGTGTGGTTTTATCTAAGTACGCTATATCTAAAGATCTATTCACCCATTAAATTCTCGGATCCTGGTCGTTGCACCTCCTCGACTTGTCACCGCAATAAAACTCCAGCGACTAGACTATGCACTCTGTGATGCCACTGTCGAGCATGTCTTATGTCCGGATTCCTTGCGTTACTGGGCAAACGTCAAAGGGTTTTGTTTTGTTTTGGTACATAGGCGATGAGACATCGGAAATAGAGGATAGTTTGTCTTCAATAGTTCGGATATAAGGTAACTTTCGTAGTGATGGTTTACTAGCTTCTTGCAGCGGCTAAGTTCGCGTAAATAGGACTTTCATACAAGCTTCCAACCCCTGTTTTACCCCCTTATGGGTGAAGTTTCGTACAATCCGTTCTTAGCAGATACACATTCTACATTCCATAAGGAACCTACTTAACAATTTTTAAGTTTGTAGGTGTTATAGGTTCTGAGATTTTGTGATAAATCAGTGAGTGGTATTTCGCTTTTATATTCCATATAGATTCTATACAACGTGTAATGTTAAATGCGCAAAACCAGAAAATAGTTTGATCGGAATAACGAGCAGAATCAATTAAACCAGTTTTTAATATAGGTTACAATTTTCAAAAAATTCTTCATATTTTTTTTTGTCCTTTCTATTTATTAATAGGTCAAGCCATCACGTGCACAAACCCGTCCAAATAGGTAAACAAACACAAATGGTTGTAGTCTAATTAAATTTTCTCTTATGCGGAATGATAAAAGTTCTTATTTCGATACAGATACGAAGTTTAAACGGACTAAAACTGCACATAAAACCTTGAATTCTTTTTAAATGTTTTTTTTTCTCAAAGAATTAGGTTAATTGAATTAAAAATCATTTGGGGTGTCTAAGGTTTTACGCATTTAATTTTAGACGTTGTATAGAAGATTGTATATGAATTCAATCAATCAATTATTTATTTTGTAAAACATAGGTGAATTAACCCTTCAGATACCGTCAATTAGAGACACAATAGTAAGACAATAGATGCGCGGCCACCGGTGGTCGCTTGAGGATTCATGAATTAAGGTATTACATAAAAATAAAATAAGTGCACTATGTTTTGAGAGCGCTGAATTGAAGAGCAGCTTCAAGTGTTGAGGAGCAGTGGTAACAGCTTCGTATTATGAGGTAGGTACTAGTAAGCAGGCTTTACTTCGTGTAATTTGTTTCATCACCACTGCTATCAAAATGGTGACAGAAAACATTGTGAAGAAATCAGCATATCCTAGAGCGAAAATTTTGTTTTGTAATTTTACAGTTTTTCTTTTGTATAATGTTAATGTCTTTTGTATAATGTTCTCTTCATCAGACGTATTTTCCTCCTTATTTATACTAGTATTAAAAAGAGGTAAAATTTGCTTTTTTGTTTGCAGGAGGTAATCTTTAAAAGTACTGGTCCGATTTCTCAAATTTTTTTCACCTGTAGAAAGCTTCTTTATTCCTGAGTGACATAGACTATATTTCAAGGGCGAAGCTGCGAGCAAAAGTTAGTTATTATTATATTTTATCATCCTTACTAATATTATAAAAGCGAAAGTCAGTTTGTTTGTTACGTCTTCACGCCTAAATGGCAGAACCAATTTTAATGAAACATGTTGGTACACGGATAGACCATGTCCTGGAATATGACTTAGCATACTTTTTATCCCGGAAGTATGTTCCCTTGGGATAATTTTCTGCTATCACGCGGGCGAAGCCGCTGGGAGCAGCTAAGTTTACTTATAAAAATTTAAATCAATTTCCTGCTACTTCAAACGCGTTAGTGTTGGTCCCTCTCATCTCCGGTCGATAATAAGCACCTTGGGCTCACGTAACACCGCGATGTCACAAGCTACTTGTAGGCCACTTTTATGACCACCTCATGTTATTTGAAAACCTTCAGCTTTCCCAACACTAATTACTAGAAATGGTAGAAAGTTGTACATAGGTTTGCAGTGGGGTTATATTCATTTGTGCGACGTGATAATTATGGTGAAATAGTGCGACTGGTTTGTGTCAATACGGACTGAACAGCGACCAAAGACGCAAGTGAAACCGCGATGGACAGCTAGTATTTTATACAAGATGTGAGAGACAGGTCAGTACACGACACTGAACAACCTTCAACAAGGTTTCTTTCAGGAAACGAAAAAAAAAATATAAATGATGATGATGATAAATGATATTTATTTTTGCAAATAGATTTTAAAAAACACTTTTACGTCATTTTTTTTCCGTCAGTTTAAACGAGATTAAGCTGTTGTTTTCTATCTGACAACCCTGAGAAGAAACACCGAAACAAAATCAGTCAAAATCGGCCTCTTCATACAAAACTATAAACTTGATTAGACAGTTTGTATAGAGAGGCCGTGTTTTTTTCTCGTTTAATGAAAATAAATCTTGTGGAAGGTTGTTAAGTTTCGTCTATTGAGCAAACCCTTAAAATTGGAGGAGACCTGTTCCTTACACCCCGTATACTAACCCCATCCTAAGTAATATTATAGATATTAATATAAGATTGTCTCTTTATTATCATTTGAGTTATTCCTATGGTTTAAATTGGCCACTGCCACTTAAGTTTGGCAATATTATCAACAAAAAAATATCCGCAGGATAACCAAGGTTACCAACATAACCTGTAAAATTGCCAAAATTAAGTGACAGTGATCCGAATAGGGTTCTGGAATGGCGGCCATGTACCGGAAGACGTAGCGTTGACCGATAACCTGGTGAGGGTCGTAAAAATTCAATGGAGGAGAAACGTACAGGACCAGTCGTTGTGGCAACGGCGACACTTTGAGGAGGCCTATGTCCAACAGTGGACTTTCAGCTTAAATGATGATGACTATCAACAGATATTATCAACGCCAGGCGTTATACTTTGAATTGTAAATCAAAAACCAGGTTTGAACACAACTCAAACACTCTTAGTAAAATAATGTCAATGTTATTAAAGTCGGTACATTTCCACTAACACAAGTTGCACCATATAACTTAAGTAAGCACAGAAGCATGTAGTCACTCTACAGGAATGCACAGCTCGGGCCTGAACCCGCTACCCAGAATAGCAGCGTATTTATAGTAGCCATCTGTTTCTTTTCACTGCGCTCCACCGACTCAATCGATGAACTTCAAAGAAAAAATAATCAATCGAATGTTTTTGAGCTCTAGAGGAGGATGCTTTATGGTTAATTTGTAAAAGGAGTTTAGAAGACTTCTATGTTTGTTTATGGACATTTTCATGTGTCCGCGAAAGTCTTTAAAAATTTATCAAATTTTTGTTTATACGTCATACATATGTCATGCAGTCAATGCATCGTCATCATTTCAGCCGATATACGTCCTCTGTTGGACATAGGCTTCCCCCAAACGTCGCCACAACGAACGTTCCTGTGCGTATCGCATCCATTGGTTTCCCACAACCTTCACCAGGTCATCGGTCTACCTTGCAGGAGGCCCATGCATGGCCAGTCAATGCATGTTCCTTCTAATTTTTTACGAAAAAACTTGCTCTTTTTCAATTTTTTTTTTCACTATACAAAGAAAGAAGGAAAGAAAAATAGTTTTATTTGTTTCTTATACAACTTACTAAATCTAAATGAATACAAATGAAACTAACTTCTGTGTAGAGCTGTATACATTTTGTTGGTGGCGGCGCCCAGTTGCACCACCATGGTGTCCCGGTGAAATATGGCCCCTCGTCTTTCCATACAAACTTTATACTCTTGTTTCGTCCCTTAAGGAATTTTTGGGAAATCGTTTCATACGGCTTGCCTACATGATAAAAGGAAAAGTTGTTCTAGGTAAGCGCGTTCCATCGTCGACTGCATCGTCGCTTTCCATCACGTGACATAGCGGTCAAGCGCAATACTATCAACAATAAAAAAAACAAAAGTTGTGCAAAATGTCACACTTCTAGTTTTAGTTGCACAGTTTAGTCTGTGCGTTGACTGGTCACTCTATTCTTTTATACAAAAAGAAGATAAAAAGAATACTTTTATGATAACCTTATAATTCTTATTCAAAAGCCTAAACATATGTACGAATATGTAGCTATAAATGAAATGTTGAATATCGAGCTTGCTTTACCGGACGTTACCTACATTAAAACAAGTGGAAACAGTGAAACAATGCGGAGGAATTCTGTCATAACAGCTAATATGTAAACTTATGCAATGAGAGCGCTCGCAGACAGAGTCAATTGTTTCAGAAGTATGCCATATATTTTGTTATAGTCTGACTAAAAAGTCAAACAACTTGGGAGGTTTTTGACGGAAAAAAAAATTGCTGTTGGCAATGCGAATTTTAGTTGTCATTAACTTGTTTCTTGAGATAATAGTTCTACAAAAGATGTTGATCGATATTATGATGTAAAAATGGTGTAGTTTTGTGTTTCAAGTGTCTATACAGCTGTACATTAAGAGGGTCCTTCTCCACTCGCTTATCGTAAACATCGAAAATGGTTTAAAAGCTTGTTACTTCATTTAATGCAATCTAACGCGATGTTTGACGAAAAGGCAACGCAAAAAAAGAGAGATAACGCCTGGAAACTCTGTTAGTATTCGGTAATTCAGAGATTTACTCGAAAATTTCACAAAACTTGCTCCAGGAAATAGCTGTTTTTTTAAACCCTTAAAAGTTTTTGGAAAAAGTTGTCATCATTTAGAATCTTAATAAAATTTGCAAGGTCTCTCAAGGATTACTTTTTTGAATTTTTTAATTTTTAGGCAAATTATGAAGTGTCAAAGTTCATACAAAATTGGACATATTCAGAGGTTTTTACTGGATTAATTTTACACAAATTTAGAAATTGGTTTCTTTAGAAACCTACCTAGATAATTTCCACAAGATACTGTGTTTCCAAAATATCTAATGAAAAGTGTGTAATAACGTCATAATCAGTTATGAGCGGTTGTATGAAAAACAGTGAAAATGTGAGTCGTGATGCACCACCTTAAGTAAACTCATTGAAACAGGTGCATTCAGTAAAATGGTGGTAAGAATTTTAATGATATATTAATTACCTTAGTGAAACTTACCTAGACGTCTAGATATTTGCTGACAAATAAAAACATTATTACATGCGCATTCTAACAAAAACCAAGCAAATGTGAGTAGGACTCGCGCCCTGGTGGTTCCGTATAAACTTACCTATGAAAACAATTTATTCCCGAATGGAGTTACGAAGATTTTTCTGAATATGTGATTTGGAAAATTCTTCGCAAAATTTTTTTTTTTTAATGATGTAGCTACAAAACAGTGTTCAGATTTTAACCTATCTCTGTGCTGTAAGACCTCGCTTCATGTCAAATTTTAGGTTTCTAAGCCAACTGGAAGAACTCTATGAATTACGTTTAGAGACATAAACGGCCGTATTCTTTTTTTTTTCATTAACTCAAAACTTTGATTTTTTAGTTTCAAGGGACTGCAAATCTGAGTATATGGTTTATTCTCTCTTTGGTAAATTTCAACTCGATGCCTCTATACGTTCCCGAGATAAAGGGTCTTGACAAACAGACATAATATAATAATTTGGAACACAAAGTAACGCTATAAGGGTTCCGTTTTTTCCTTTTGAGGTACAGAACCCTCAAAAAACACTGTATTCTGTATTAAAATTTAAATACTTTGTTTCTAAACTTAACACTGACAAATGAATTAAATAACAGCAACAATAATATGACGCGATACATTGAAAGAAAGAAAGAAACAAAACTATTTTATTTGGCATACACACTTGTAGATACACACAATGTAGTAACAACGTGTAGACACTAATTATTATATAAAAAACTAGCGGCCCGTCCCGGCTTCGCACGGGCAATAAATATAGCCTATGTTACTCAGGGTGAATGTAGCTTTCCAATGGTGAAAGAATTTTTGAAATCGCTAGTTTAGTTTTTTAGTTTAGTAATTACAAATATACACATAAAAAAAAATCCCACTTTATAGGTTTTTTTTTTCTGTCGACGGGGAAAATCATCATTGATGAAACCCGCTCTTGGGTGGAGCGGGAGACAGTGTCAGAGTCTTACTGACTAAAAACCCCGCGCCGTTCCTTCTAGCCTTCATACCGGGGCTCTAGTTTCCTTTCGGATAACCCCGACCCCGGTAGGCTTCGACCCAGATGGGCCCCTCCTGTTGCTGACAACTCCTTGAGGCGCGCGGGAACAGTGCGCGCCGTCGACGCCTTGGCTCGGTCCGGACAGTTACCGGACGATCGGACAGCGAGCCACCCATAGCTCGATCCCTCTTTATAGGTGAGTATAAACTACAACATTTACTTGTAACAGAAAAACGAGCCGCTCTATGATATGTTCTAGTGTATCATCCTTTTACGAACTTAACGTCGAGCAGGCTCACCTCTTTGTTGCAAACCAACGAGCATATTGATGTAACATTTCGTCGAGCGTATTGGTGTAACATGTCGTCGAGCCACCAGTGCGGGCGATGCGCGCTTGTGGGGTGACATTAAAAATAATGAACGCAAGGTGCAACGAAATGTTGGTAAATGCACACTCGCTGTAAGCATTTACCTGTAACATAACGCCGAGCATTCGCAGGAACGTTACATTCATGGAAATGCTTCGGAAACTGAGCTTTTGCCTGTATTGTACCATTCGTAAGAACGTTACATTGCACAGAAATGCTTCAGAAAATGTTGTAGTCTATACTTACCTTATAATATTAGTCTAGAAGTAACGACAAACAATGTGTGTCTCATGGCGGCGCCATTATTAGTATTAACTCAAAATGCATCTAAAATAACACGTAATTTGGCATCAAAAGCTTGGCAAGCAACACTCGCGTCTAATTCACTAAAGTGTAAACCATACCTCATAAAATTTACTCCCAACTTATCATTTTAATTCGAACCTAGTTACTCCGGTTTTAAGTCTCTAAATTGATTGTTGGTTCAAGAACTAATTTCACTGTGATTGCCTCTGAATCGTATACTTCCTTTGCACCTGTTGTTTTCGATGAACGTGGTAATATCGCTTGGTATGCGGGTTTGATTATCATTAAGCCTTACGCCTTTAAAGGGCAAACAGAATCTACAAGACAGACAGACAGACAGACAGACAGACAGACAAAAATTTTACTGTTTGCATTTTTTAACCCCCGACAAAAAAGAGGGGTGTTATAAGTTTAGGGTGTCTGTGTGTCTGTGTGTCTGTGTGTCTGTGTGTCTTACTGTGGCATCATAGCGCTTAAACGAATGGACCGATTTGGATGCGGTTTTTTTTGTAAGAAAGCTGACGTTACCGAGATGGTTCTTAGATACAATTCATGAAGATCTGATCAGGCGTTCAAGGTCAGCAGCACATTTGTTGGCTGTGGCTGGGATCTTAAACGCTTTACGGATGTATACTTTACTAATAAATACTTATGTGTGACCTAATGTTTGAAATACTCGTATACATTTTTCATGATGACGAGGACCTGATGCTAGAACTGGGAGATAGCTGATGGAACCCTGGAATTCTTACTAGTAAAGCCGTCGAGTTTGGGCTCATTAGATTTGTCTTAACCAGTTCCAAACATTTTTCATGATGACGAGGACCTGATGCTAGAACTGGGAGGTAGCTGATGGAACCTTGGGATGCCTACTAGTAAACCCGTCGTGTTTGGGCTCATTAGATTCGTCTTAACCAGTTTTAAATACTTTTCATGATGACGAGGACCTGATGCTAGAACTGGGAGATAGCTGATGGAACCCTGGAATTCTTTCTAGTAAACCCGTCGAGTTTGGGCTCATTAGATTTGTCTTAACCAGTTCCAAACATTTTTAATGATGACGAGGACCTAATGCTAGGACTGGGAGGTAGCTGATGGAACCTTGGGATGCCAACTAGTAAACCCATCGAGTTTGGGCTCATTAGATTCGTCTTGACCAGTTTTAAATATTTTTCATGATGACGAGGACCTGATGCTAGAACTAGGAGATAGCTGATGGAACCCTGGAATTCTTACTAGTAAGCCCGTCGAGTTTGGCTCATAAGATTTGTCTTAACCAGTTCCAAACATTTTTCATAATGACGAGGACCTGATGCTAGAACTGGGAGGTAGCTGATGGAACCTTGGGATGCCAACTAGTAAACCCATCGAGTTTGGGCTCATTAGATTCGTCTTGACCAGTTTTAAATATTTTTCATGATGACGAGGACCTGATGCTAGAACTAGGAGATAGCTGATGGAACCCTGGAATTCTTACTAGTAAACCCGTCGAGTTTGGCTCATTAGATTTGTCTTAACCAGTTCCAAACATTTTTCATAATGACGAGGACCTGATGCTAGAACTGGGAGGTAGCTGATGGAACCTTGGGATGCCTACTAGTAAACCCGTCTTGTTCGGGCTCATTAGATTTGTCTTAACAAGTTTCCAACATTTTTCATGATTATGAAAACTTGATGCTAGAACTAGGAGGTAGCTGATGGAACCCTGGAATGCCTACTAGTAAACTCGTCGAGTTTGGGCTCTTTAGATTCGGTTTAACCAGTTTTAAATATTTTTCATGATGACGAGGACCTGATGCTATAACTGGGAGATAGCTGATGGAACCCTGGAATTCTTACTAGTAAACCCGTCGAGTTTGGGCTCATTAGATTTGTCTTAACCAGTTCCAAACATTTTTCATGATGACGAGGACCTGATGCTAGAACTGGGAGGTAGCTGATGGAACCTTGGGATGCCTACTAGTAAACTCGTCGAGTTTATGCTCATTAGATTCGTCTTAACCAGTTCTAAACATTTTTCATGATGACGAGGACCTGATGCTATAACTGGGAGATAGCTAATGGAACTCTGGAATTCTTACTAGTAAACCCGTCGAGTTTGGCTCATTAGATTTGTCTTAACCAGTTCCAAACATTTTTCATAATGACGAGGACCTGATGCTAGAACTGGGAGGTAGCTGATGGAACCTTGGGATGCCAACTAGTAAACCCATCGAGTTTGGGCTCATTAGATTCGTCTTGACCAGTTTTAAATATTTTTCATGATGACGAGGACCTGGTGCTAGAACTGGGAGGTAGCTGATGGAACCTTGGGATGCCTACTAGTAAACTCGTCGAGTTTATGCTCATTAGATTCGTCTTAACCAGTTCTAAACATTTTTCATGATGACGAGGACCTGATGCTATAACTGGGAGATAGCTAATGGAGCTCTGGAATCAATATTATAAAATATGAATGAAATTTAATTTAATGAAATTAATTAATTATTATTATTTAGAGGGAATTAATTTTCTAATGTCTTGTCAATCAAGTTTTGAATATGAATGCCAAAGTTGTTTAAAGATAAACCTTAATAAAAAGTACATCTAGCCAGTTTGCAAGTTAGTAGTATTAGTGTGGCCTTCATGATTGTTACAATATAGAAAAGATAATATCACAATAATGGATTCCTCGATTAATTTAAAAAAATTAAAATAAAACTAAAATTAAAAATTTTAAAAAACCCCCGACGCAAAAAGAACTATAAAAAGTACAAAAAATAAGTTAGTAAATTACTCTTTCAACCTTTTAACGTCATTAAAGGAATCTATAAATATTTAAAAGATGAGTGTCACTAAGTCGGGGGACCGCAATTGTCATTTTTAATTCGTTTAAGTAAAATAATAATTTTCATATTGCGGTCCCCCAACTTAGTGACACTCATCTTTTAAATATTTATAGATTCCTTTAATGACGTTAAAAGGTTGAAAGAGTAATTTACTAACTTATTTTTTGTACTTTTTATAGTTCTTTTTGCGTCGGGGGTTTTTTAAAATTTTTAATTTTAGTTTTATGGCATCAGTATCGATCACTAATCACCCCCTGATAGTTATTTTGGAAATATATTTCATGTACAGAATTGACCTCTCTACAGATTTATTACAAGTATAGATATTTTGTACATTAATTAACGGAGCCATAAGTCATCACTGGCAACACGCACTGGTCATAGACTTTCGTCTTGAGACACTGTGGTATATTAGACGAGAAGACACCGCGCAACTTCCCAAACGCTGCCCAGCCGAGTCGGATTCGACGATTGACCTCTTTCTCGAAGTTAGACCTATCCAACTGGACCGTGGCAATGGGCAGGGCACATTGCACGCAGAACAGATGGTCGATGGGGACGAAAGGTTCTGGAGAGGCGACCACGTACCGGAAGACGCAGCTTTGGAAGGCCTCCAACAAGGTGGACCGACGAGCTTGTCAGGGTCGCGGGAATCCGATGCGTGACGCACAGGGCCGGTCGTTGTGGCGACGCTTGGGGGAGGCCTATGTCCAGCAGTGGACGTCTTTCGGCTGATATGATGATGATGATGATGACATTTAACACACACAGTAACAATATATAATAACAAGAACAGATACAATAGTTGTACAAACACTGATCATTGGAAATAAAATGAACATTTGACTCCTAAACTAAATTAACCTATTAACCGCCTACGTCGGATATATCCGACAAACATTCTAGCGTTTATTTCACCAGGGTCGCAGATTCACGACCAAATACTCCATCTTGTCAGCTCCTCTGTCACCTATGGGGATTAAACAGCCAACCGAGATAGAGTACCCAGTTGCAAACACACGGCCTTAGCAAATAGGACGCGAAAACACTCATCGGACTAATCCAACGCGGGCGGTTAAAGGGTTAAATAAATACTTGTATCTCAGGAGCCAGTTCCTCCTTGGAGATGTACAAAAATAGGAAGTTTGGTACAATTAAAATAGCCTTTGTATAGACATGTAACAGTATAGAGGTATAGTTATACGATGATTGTTACTCGTAGTAATAATTCGGTATAATCATAAGACAGTTCTGTATATGCGAAGCCCAAAACAAATGTCTAGTATATTCATGAAACTTTGTACAAAATTTCATAACTGTATCATGTAAAATCAGAAAGATATGCTTGTTATGTCAGCAAGAATACTGGGCCATCCAGGTGACTGAGGGGAGGTTTTGCACTTGCGTTCAGCTTTTTGCTAGCGTCTAATGCCCGCTATGACCTGACGTGACCTGCGTTATACTTAGTGTCGGTGGTGTCCAACTTATGACCTTTTTTAAATATTTTCGGAATAAAATATAACATGGTGTCAAAATCGATCGATTCAGTTACTGATTCTCAACCAACTATATTCAGGTTTCGCATAAACTAAAAATTGTGTTGTTTATAGGAAAGTTTTGGGTCATTGAAATTATTTATATAATTGAGAGATATAGGAACTGGCTTTAATTGTAGTAATTGCTTGCGTTGTATGCATATTTCAGCAAACTATCGCCCATCGATGTAAATGGAGGTATTTTAAGTCTACCTACATCATCTATTTATTTACTTACTAGGTTTGCCCGCGTGGTAGAAGAAAATCATCCCAAGGAAACATACTTCCGGGATAAAAAGTATCCTTTGTCTTATTCCAGGACATGGTCTATCCGTGTACCAAGTTTCATCAAAATCGGTTTTGCCATTTAGGCGTGAAGACGTAACAAACAAACAAACTCACTTTCGCTTTTATAATATTAGTAAGGATTAAAACTGTATGCACTGGTAGACACAAGGGCACAAATGTGGACTTAATACTTTAGGCATTTTCTACCAGTCAAACTTAGGGTTGTAAATTAGGTTTTTTTTTGAGAGTGGAACCTGCTACATCTACTGGTATTTGCAGATATTCTAGATGCTTGTATCTTGAAACTTATTTTTGAGATCAGGAATTATCAAATAACTTCTCCCGGTCTGGATGGAGCGAATGGAGTATCAGATTTTTACTGACTAAAACTCACAGGAACAATTTCAAACAATCTTAAAACCATGCTTACTTAAGGGCATACAACTCGACATATATTTTCATGCAACCACTTTTACGCGATTATGACACATTTTTCATTAGATATTTTGGAAACACAGTATTTTGTGCATAGTATCTAGCCTTCTATTGAAATCAATTTATTAATTTGTGTAAAAGTAATCCAAAAAAGACCCCTGAAAATCTGTTATTTTGCATGTACTTTGACACTTCATAATTTACTCAAAAAAAAAGCTTTTAATCCACGCTCGACGATGACGATAAGCGAGTGGAAAAGGACCCTCTTAACATTACTTGGTAAATCTGATATATATGTTTGGTGTTGATAAGCCCAAAACTGGGTGTTAGACTAACTTCTTATTGAGGTCAGTAACAAGTTCAAACATTGCAATGCAGCATAATGCGGAGAATATCTTATCACTCAACAGTACGGTAACTAACCTGCTTCTCATAGATTTATAACAAGAAGATAAGGCAGCCTGCGGTAATGTTACTATGTTGTTTTAGACTGAACTCCTGCTGATAGTTACTGAAAATAAATGACAAAGCTGTTGTGTAGTCTTATAAGGCGATTAGGATTCTGCACTATTTTTAAATACTTTGGCCATATTTGTCGACGTGGAGGTGACTGCAACGAACGCCTTGTTATACAAGGAAAGGTAGATAGAACGAGGCCGCGTAGCAGATCGCCGATGCGTTGGACTGACCAAATAAAAACGGCTGTTGGCGGCCCGTTGAACGAGTGTGCCCGGATGACTGCCAGCAGGCAAAAGTGGCGGAAATCGTGCGGCGTACCCTGACGGCATCCGGAGGGCTACCTCAGGAAGAGGGTTCTGCACAGCAAACACTCGAAGTGTAGCACCAGAATAAGGCTAGATCTGTCTTTGCCTGCAGTATTGAGGGGTTACAAACACAAAAAATACTTGATAAAATAAAATGTATCGATATTCATCCCGGAGAATTTTCTCTGAATCCAGTCCGCAATTGCATACGCCCGCATATTAAAGAATTTTTAACTGGTAGCGTTAGAATCAGAGATAAGAAAAAGACGATACTTTATCCGGTGCCGGAACTACACTGGAAGTGGTTAATTTAGCCAAAAATAATTCATTGAAATATTTCAAAGTTGTCAGGACTTTGAATACTATTTTTATTTATTTAATTGAATTATTTATTTAATTGAAAAACCAAAGTAACTTTACAGATTGCTGTAATGATTTTCTTAATATAATGAAATAATCAAGTGCTGAAATGTTGATCATAATAATTATAGTAAACTTTACATGTATAGCAATAAAATAATAAAGCCAAGTAAATTATAAGATAAACTACTACCAATAAATTTGTAGCAGAGCTCTCGACTTTGAAAATGTAAGATCAAGATGAGCATAATTGCAACAAGTTCAACTGGTTGCAAAATTACGTTACAATCTAGTTTTTATCGAGTTAGTTTTTGCGTCGCATTCCCAGATGACTGATCATCATATTGACTTGACGATCCCTTGGAAGAAACTGGATTTGTGCGTTAATATTACTTGAGATCCTTGAGATCCTTAGCGAGAGTATGTTTCTTAGAAAGTTCAGTGCAGAACGATAAGTCTGTGTTATATCGGTCTTGTTGGGCTTTAAATCAAGTTACATTTATGCATTACTCGTAGCTATTATTATCATCATCATCATCATTATACTATACAGGGTTATTTGTTATCTATAATTATTGTTGAAATGTCATTTAATTGATATTTTGATATCGCATATCAGTCCCATATATTTTCGATGGACACATTGATAGTTATCGTTTTGCTTGTAATTTTGAAATTACAATTTGACAATTAACAACACATTACCATGTTAGTAAATTAGATTCTCTCTTTTGACCTGTGAAATCAAACTTCGCAAGATTCGTTTATCTTGTACATATTCTTAAATACTATCTTCATATAAATGTGCTCTTCTATTCTATTATATTTGTATTAATTCTTTTTTTAAATTTTGAAGTGTTTTTGTGAATATAAAAAAAAAAAACAAAAAAAAAATAATGATGACGATGATGATGATCATTGTTTTTACTATCCCGTTGTTGGGACTCAGGCCTTCTCTCTAGGAAAGGGAATGGGCCTTAATCCACCACGCGGGCCCTGACTGGGTTTGAAACCTCGACCTACAATCCTTAAGTCGAGGCCATTACGACTCGGCCACCACTGCTCTCTATCATCAACATCGTGCTTGTTTCCAACTAATTGAAGTACCACCTCATCATCATAGTCAAATTCTTGCCCTCCTTCTGTGATGGAGTCAGCCAAACACATTTTCTTCTTATGATCTTGTCTGTCTACTGTCAGTACTCACATATCATCTAACCTAGCCATTTCCGGCCCAGTTGTTATAAGTTGTGCGGCTTTCTGAGAGACATCTGTCGATATCGACATATACGAGTATATCACTAGACAATGTATTGAATGTTGATTTAGTTCTAGACAAGTACTGTTACCCTAATTGGCATGTTATTGTATAGTATATGTCAATAACGTAGGTATTACAAAACAAATAGTTTGGGGTTACATTATGGTCATTATGTGTTATTCTTGTATTCCTTTTCTCTTCCTCATTTATTGCATCTACCACTATTTTTCTCTGCATCACCCAAAGGTTGACTGGCAGAAAATGCCTGAGGCATTAAGTCCGCCTCTGTACTTTGTGTGCATAAAGCATTAAATAAATAAATAAATAAATAAATAAATAATATGTTGATGAGGTTTATCTTGAGTAGATCAGATCATCAGAAAATAATTTTCAGTGAGATTTTTCTTTATTATTAGTAACATCTACATATTATGTACATAAAAAACTTGAATATTAACTAAAATATTTGTACTATCTAAACTATGTACATGCATAAATCCTACTAATATTATAAATGCGAAAGTTTGTATGTATGGATGGATGTATGAATGTTTGTTACTTTTTCACGCAAAAACTACTGAACGGATCTCGATGAAACTTGGTACACGAGTAGACCATATCCCAGAATAATACATAGGATACTTTTTATCCTGGGATAATGTCCACGGTGCGTGGGTGAAGTCGTGGGCAAAAGCTGGTATAATACTAAATGTCAAAGGTATACTCGGGCGTTAAATTACTCCTCCACATCGCTGTTATCCGGAAATGTGCCCAGTAGACTGGTAGCATTACCACGTTGAATGGCAGTGCTAATTCTTTGGGCGAAGAACGAGCCATGGGATAGCGCAAGGGTATTGACACAGGTTGCGTCCTGTAGCTTTTTGGTAGCTTTATAAGACTGTTTTGTTGGGCCAACATAGTTTTCACGTGGTTGGTTATTCCATGAATTAATACTAATGAATAGTACTGTGCGGTCGGTAGTAACATCTAGAGATGGCAGTATGAGTATTTTTTTTATGTTACCGTTTTTTTCTTGCATTCGTCATTATTTTGTGTCTATCAAGTTCGAACAAATGTTGAAACCATTTGTATTAACAGTGTTAACAGTGCAGTCTTTAGCAGCTTTTTTTTATAGTGTCAGACTCTTACTGACTAAAAATCCCGCGCCGTTCCTTCTAGCCTTCATACCGGGGCACGAGCTCCCTTTCAGACAACCCTGTCCCCAGTAGGCTTCGACTCAGCTGGGCCCCAGCAGCTGCGGCGTCTCCATGGTTTTTATAGAGCGACTGCGATAGATACATGTCTTTACTCAACTTAGGGCTTAGTCATGTATGAAGAGTACTTTATCTACCTTTTAACAAATAAGCATCTTAACACCAAGTTCTGCTAGCGACTATTCTCGCTAGGTAGAAAATTACTTAATATTTAAAAGTCTGCCCATTTGCTAAATTTTATTCAACACTAGCTTTTGCCCGCGCGGCTTCGCTCCCGCTCTTTCCTACTCCACCCTACTATACCCAACTCTACCCTACTCTACCCTACCCTACCCTACTCTACCCTACTCTACCCTACTCTACCCTACTCTACCCTACTCTACCCTACTCTACCCTACACTACCCTACTCTACTCTACTCTACTCTACCCTACTCTACCCTACTCTACCCTACTCTACTCTACTCTACTCTACCCTACTCTACCCTACTACTCTACCCTACTCTACCCTACCCTACCCTACTCTACTCTAATCTACCCTACTCTACCCTACTCTACTCTACCCTACACTACCCTACACTTTTTTTTCCATAAGAACCTTCTCCTAACAATAACAATCACAACAAAAAAAAAAAATCAGCCAAATCGGTCAAGCCGTTTTCATGCCAAGTCGTGACAACGGAAAACGGGGGTCATTTTTATATATATATAGATAGATTACATTATACATTGCGATTTCGGCGGTATCTCCACTCCAGTGCCTTTAGCTCTCGCCGGAACGCCCATACCGAACTGCTCCGACTTTCCGTACCTCGGGTCGCTCGTCGAAGGGGATGGTGAGGTAGACCGGGACATAACACATCGGATCAACGCCGGATGGATGAAATGGCGACAGGTCACGGGAACAACTTGTGATCCACGGATGCCCCTCAAGCTGAAGGGTAAAATCTACAAATCTGTGATAAGGCCTACTATATGGATCAGAATATTGGGCTGATGAAAAAAAATTGCATGTAGTGGAGATGGGAATGTTGAGATGGATGTGTGGTGTTACGAGAATGGATAAAGTGAGAAATGAGTATATTAGGGGAAGTGTGAAAGTGGCGTCAGTGACTGAAAAGTTAAAAGGGAATCGTTTGTCTTGGTATGATCATGTAAAGAGGAGAGATGAATCGCATGTTGCTAAAAGAGTTATAAATTTACATGTGGAGGGATAGAGAGGGAGAGGGACGCCAAAGAAAGATGGATGGATTGTCTGAGAAGTGATATGAATGAAAAGGGTGTTAGTGATAGCGTGACGGGCGATGGGATAAATGGAAGCAAAAAACGTGTTGCGCCGACCCCAAATAAAACGGGATAAGGGCAGGAAGATGATGATTACATTATACACTGATACATCATACATTGATACATTCAAATCACCTTTACAAAATTAATGTAGTTTTAACAAATCTATGGCAGACAGCTACTCGTTTTCGTTAAATTATAATAGGGCTGAATTTTAAGCAGCCTCACAATTGTCTATGTATATCAATTTATTTAATTTGACTCTACAATCCCATTCAAACGTCAGATATTTAGCTGTCGCGTCGTTTGTAACATTACATAGAAATGTCTGGCTTGCTCGTAAATTGCGAACTACACAATTTATTTAACCACTCAGAGAACTGGGTCACTGAATGTGAAAACTATGTGGCTACACAAATTGACAGGAGAATTTATGACTGTATTACGTACATCGCCTTTTATAGTTTTATCCTGCAAATTATATGCATTTATACGAAATGCATGATCGTTGTATGTTCTTGTTTGTAACAAATTGATGTTTGGACTGATGCAGGGTTTATTGCGCGAATGAGTTGTAACTTAGTGTGTTATTGCTTAATTTGTAGTTTGAAGTAATGGTCATAGGTAGTTACCGAGTGTTTGAATAATATGTTCTTAATGATAGGTAACTCAATATTTATATTGGTATTATTCCTTTTTTTTTATTTACACTAAAGCTGTAGCAGAACTCTTCTTTTTATTTAATTTATTTATTTGTAAACGCGAAACGCAAGGTTGCCGACGTAGCACGAAGAGTCGCCAAACTTAAGTGGCAATGGGCAGGGCACATTGCACGCAGAACAGATGGTCTATGGGGACGAAAGGTTCTGGAGTGACGACCACGTACCAGAAGACGCAGCGTTGGAAGGCCTCCAACAAGGTGGACCGACGACCTGGTCAGGGTCGCGGGAATCCGATGGATCCGTGACGCACAGGACCGGTCGTTGTGGCGACGCTTGGGGGAGGCCTATGTCCAGCAGTAGACGTCTTTCGGCTGATATGATGATGATGATGATTTGAAAACGTAAAGTTAGGTTTATTTCTACTTCAAAGTCATTGAGATTCACTAAATTCTTAGTCACCATTTGGCATTGTTAAGTTATAGAAAGTAAATGAAACAAGTAACTTTAATAAAAAGTGAAATCAGTACTTATTCCTTACTTTCTATTATCAGGAATTTGGAGACTACCCAATGGACGGCAACGACGACTGGGACTCCGAGGACATGCCTGATTCCAGCTCCACGTCCAAGCCTTTGATCCTGGGCATAACGCCCTCGGCCATCACGAGGGTTAGCCCGGTGAAGACTGTGGTAGTGTCTGCTGTAGAGTCCATCCAGGCCACTAACGCAAGACCCAGAATCTTGGAAGACCGTGAGTAGCTTAAGTAGCCCGTTGACCTAGTTGCCGATTGTGTGGCCGGACGATGACGTGTTACTGGGTTTTTTCCCGTTAAAAATTATCATTGGCAGTCCAGACTCCGGTGGAAGGCAACAGACTCGATTATACAGGGTTATTTGTAAAACACTAACAACCTCGCAGGACTGTATTACTATCATCATAAACAACAACTTTTGTTCTATGACTTTTTACAAAACATAATACATTTACCAAACACTAACCTTCAAGAGTCCGTCGTTCTATCTAACGTTATTATATTTCAACCCTGTTTTTTTCTATACGCGCCACCCTATCCTGGTTCCCCTCCACTATTGTACTATCGCTTGCCTCGCAAGGCTTCGTAATATTTAGAATGTTCAATTTAAATATTTTTTAAAGTCATAGAACGAAAATTGTTGTTTATGATGCTAGTAACACAGTCCTGAGAGGTTGCCAGTGTTTTACAAATAACGCGGAACATAATTGGCAAAATGAAGGTTTTCTCCAGGTTCAATTTAGTCTTACACTTTGAAGATAACAGATGTTACTTTGTCATATAACTTGAGTTACAACAATTCAGAATAATTTAATTATTTTAAACGTTTTGCCTTTTCGGTTATGGACTTCAGGTAATGGATTTGGTCTTCCTCAGTGGTGATGGTCTGCGACTTTATCCCGCTCTCTTTGGTCAGTATTCTTGGTGTTGTTTTTGTTTTTGTGGGGAAGCGTGACACTGAATGGTTCTTAACGAGTCGCAATGTAGTCTTTCTTTCCGGAGTGGTTAGCTCTCGCCAAGCCGTCCAGGCGAGTGGCCGCAATCATGCCGCCTTCCCATATTATAGTGCTATCTATAGGTTGTTGTATTATGCCATAGATCCAAAATGTTAGCTGCAAGAAATAAATAATTGTGGGTGAATCAGTTACGGTTTTTTTTTACAGTGACAAAGTAATTGCAATATTTCGTGTATCAGTGTATTAATTGGTTAAAATTTTGTATTGTCAAGTGTGTTTAAAGATTGTTTTCATTATGGCCATGTTTAGTTTATGTTTGAGTTATTTAATGTATGTACTCAATCTTAAAAGAATGTATACTAACCTGCATTGGATAATTGTTTACTTTCGGAAGGGACGCCAATTTGTCACTCACGGTGGTTGCTGAAAATCAGCACTGTAGATTGCTGGATTCGTCCAGCGTCACAGTATAAGCTGAGCAACGGCCTATTCTTGCCTTGATGCGACGCACAAATTTGAATGTATTTATATTGTATCTGATTTATTTTTGCTTTTCTTTTATTTTTGTTTATAATTTTGGTGTTTGTCTCTGTCAGGCACGTGTCGGCCGGTGTCGCATAGACTATAAAAAAATATTGTTTTAATAGACAACCCAGACAGCTGAGTTGTCTATGGTTCAAGCAAGTTAAGCCCGGTTCACACGTGATCTCATAGGGCAACTAATTTTTGTTTTAATTTGTTTTTATTTTTTGTTTTTTGAAAATTATTTGTGTGTCTATACGGGCAGAATAAACATGTTTTCTTTCTTCTTCTTCTTTCTATATATCAAGTTACTAGCTTTCCGCCCGCGGCTTCGCCCGCGTGGACTACAGTTTATATCGCGCGGGCAGAGACCCGTGCTCAGCAGTGGAATTATAGGTAGCCTATGAGTTATTCCAGTGTCTCTTCTACCTACCTACCAAATTTGATCTAAATCCGTTCAGTAGTTTTTGCGTGAAAGCGTAACAGACAGACAGACAGACAGAGTTACTTTCGCATTTATAATATTAGTAGGGATTATGAAAACTTTTTGTAACGTAAAAGTACTTACACTTAATATGAAACGAATATTCATCTTCCATCTTACTTTTGGAGGAACAATGAAAAAAATAATTGGAATTAAAACCAAAACAACTATTCCAATTACAGCAATCACCCCTGTGGAGCGAGCGGCGCTTCGTCGAGCAGCTATGAGCAGTATGAGTGACTTGCTGAAGAACGGCAAGTGCGTGGATCCTCAGCCTCGCTGGCTCATTGTAAGGCAGCTGGCTCCTGCTGCAGATACCAGGTGGGTACAACAACTACAAGCTACCCTATTGAGACAGTGCATATACAATCAGAATCAACTCATCAGAAGGCTATGCTCGGAGTTTCCTTGCGTGATCGTATCAGGAATGAAGTTATCCAGAGGAAAACCAAGGTCACCGACACAGCCCGAAGAATCGCAAAACTAAAGTGGCAGTGGGCAGGGCACATTGCTAGTAGAACGGATGGTCGATATGGTCAAAAAATTCTAGAGTGGCGATCGCTCACTGGAAAACATAGTGTTGGAAAGCCTCCCACAAGGTGGACCGACGACCTGGTGAGAATCGCGGTATTGCGTTGGATGCGAGATGCCTGGGGAAGGCCTTTGTCCAGCAGTGTATTGATGATGATATGCAATCTGCTAAAGAATGGATAGTGTATGGACCCTCCGCCCCTGTAGGACAGCAGCCTCCAGCTGCAGCCACAAGATAGGTTAAAGAACAACAAAGTAAGTATCTAAGACAATGCATAAGCATCCTGCTGAAGTACGGTCAGGGCATGGATACTCAGCCCTACTGGCTTATTGTGAGGCAGCTGATTCCTACTGCACATACCAGATGGGTTGTCCAATGAAATCCTATTTAACTGAGATAGTGCTTGAGAGTTCTACTGAAGAACAGTGAACTGTTTGAACCGTCAACCTCTCTGGATCATCGGAAGGTAACTGGTTCCAGGTGTGTTGGTATTTTTATCAATTTGTTCGTTGTCACTACACTGAAGAAGGCCTATATCCAACAGTGAACGTCTTACAGCTGAAATTATGATGAAGATGACATGAAATTTTGGCAGTGCATGTGGGAGTCTCTTCTCGCGCCGGGCCTTGGTTCAGGTCATGGTCCGGAGCAAGAAGGAGTGGCAGGAGGTCGCCTGCAGTAATGCTAGCAAAGGAGGTGGCCGACCGCATCAGGCAACGGCGCTCTAGCCATCGTCGCCGCTGGGATTCCGGTCCCGATTTCCGGCCACCGTAGACGCGGGCTTGCGGACGGCTTGTTATGGGTAGCTCGCTGTCCAACCATCCGGTAACTGTCCGGACCGAGCCCAAGACGTCGACGGCGCGCACTGTTCCCGCGCGCCTCAAGGAGTTGTCAGTAACAGGAGGGGCCCAGCTGGGTCGAAGCCTACTGGGGCCAGGGTTTTCCGAAAGCGCGCTCGAGTTTAGTATGAAGGCTAGAAGGAACGGAGTTGGTTTTCAGTCCGTAAGAGTCTGACACTATCTCCTGCTCCACCGAGGGTTGTCATTGGATGATTTTTGCCCACCAAAAAAGAAATGTGAGTCTCTGATGCTCAGTCCGTCATGTAATGGTAATTCTTAATTCATTACGACTTCTTCTATGTCTCAGAGATCACGTTAAGTTTTCGGTCAAGTTCTATATCTCTGTGGTAGTCTAATGGCTGCCAGTTTAGGCTATGAGAGTGAGCACAATGGGTTGTACTTCTCGCGCAAATATTTCTGTAGATATTTTTTAATCTCTTCAGTACTCAGCCGGTTTAGGCTGAAATTGGTTGTCTTAACAGGGATTCTGTCCGATAAAATCTTCCTATTTGCAGATACTTGCCACCATGTGTCCAGCTGCATCGCTGTGCCCCCGACTCCGGCTGCTGCGTCAACGAAAGCGAGGTCTGCGCTCCAATAGAAGGCAAGACAGTAGTCTTACCATTCTACGTAAGTTTTGTTTATCATAGAATATTTCTATAGCAGTTAATTACTAGATCCAGTAAAAAAAGATGTATCCTTTTGGTGGTGCTTCGTTTTTTAACACCAACTTTTGAATTTAAAGTTATTTGTTTTTTTGTTTGTTTTATATTAGATTAAGGTGTGGCATATCTATTACCCAACACATAAAACTAAATAGTGAGAAATTCCACTTTTGCCTTTTGATAGCAACTCTACTGGCGTGATGTTTCGTTATTAGGTAAATAGTGCTAACAATAAACAGAAATCTTCTCAAAAATGTAATGGGACAACCTAGCAGAAACAGTTTTAGAACCAATAAAAAAAAACCAATCTACAAATTCAAAAGTCGACCGATTTAACTTTAGCCATATTTATTCCGACTTCTAAAAAAGGAGAAGGTTCTCAATTCGGATGTTTGTATTTTTTTTATGTCTGTTCGCGCATAACTTCATCGCTTGCCAACCGATTTGAAAAATTCTTTTTATGTTGGAAAGGGTATACTTCCCAAATGGGCCCATAGTCACCAAGCTGGGATCTGATGATGAAATTTTGGCGAAATCGAGGGAACTTCTTAAATACAATAATTTTTTTTAGGGAAGTCGGTTATATAAAAAGGTTTTTTTATTCCGTCAGCTCCACAAAGCTCTTGGACCAATGACCGTGGTGAGGATGCAGTTTTTCAACCACACTCGATGCGGCTGCGTATCTCGAGGCACCCTGCAGATGACCACGACAGCAACGGCTGGAAACCCAAGTTACACCGATAGCCAGGAGGAGCTGGAGCGACCTTCGCGGAGAGCCCAGGTAGAGAGCCAGAACGACTGGAGGTCACCTACCGAAGAACCCATCTTGGAAAAGGATGAGGAACCCACTGCATCTTCTCAGCTACGCAGGTATGGATATCAAAGAAATAACAGTCATCTTTTCTGTGGCTTTGATTAATAAAAATCTTTTTTTTTATAATAATATAAACTAGTGCTAGTGGCAAGAGTGAATAGACTCCTAATAGGAGTCTATTCACTCTTGCCTTGAAGACACCAAAATTTTAATCGGATGGGAAGACCGCTGCAGGCAAATTGTTCCAAATCTTCGATGTACGCGCCGCGGTATAAACAATGAGGCAAAACGATTAGTCCGAATCGTAAGGTTTCAATAACATAAGGGTGGATACTCGTCGTACGTCGGATTGTGCGATAGTAGAATCAAGTCATGCAATTCCCGAGCGCACTCTCCAAAAAGCATCATGATTATATCGGAATAAAATATCAAAGCACAAAACATTTTTGCGCCTCCAAAGGCACTCATTACGTTCTCCAAAGTGTAGTATCGGCACTTGGGCCACTCCAATGTGTGGATCAGGTTTTAAATAGGAGCGTTGCAATCTCATCAGTATCCTAGGAAAGCCCATTTCGTCAAGTTGTGCCAGCAGTCTACCTGGACACGCAACCGATTTGGTGTTTTCCATGTAAGCTAGTGCGGTAAACTCAATTTCTTTATGTAAATGTGCGTTGCGCACAAGTTACGGGTATAATACCTCAGATCGATCATTTATTTATTTCCATAAGTGAGTCTCACGATAATTTTTTTTTTGTGCAAAATCATAAAATATTTTCTCGCACTCTGGAGCTAAAGGAGGTGTCAGACTATTACTAACTAAAACCTATCAGTGTTCATCCAACTACCCTTTGCGTTCCAGGGCTATGGTAACTCTTTCAAATAATCCACCAGCCCTGGGACAGTTCCAAAGTCCTGGAAGCTTGCCAATGCCTAGCTGGATCTACTAGCGGTCACTAAGACCACGTTATTTTATAGGGTCTGTTTAGTATAGTCTTGTAGACTACTGTCACATAATCATCCTAAAATTTCAGATGCACCTGCCCAGGTCTATTCCTGGCCAGCATGACAGACACTGAGCCCTGCTCGTGTGTCTGCGATTGGCCTGATGTGGGCCGCCGCCGTGACTGCCTAATCCTGGCCAAGGGTCGAGAGCACTTCGGTCTTCGGGACAGGGTCTGCGTAGCCAGAGGTGACTGCACTCTCCCCTCCTGCGAGTACGGAGCATACGACAGAGCCCTCGGCAGGTGCCCTCTTCGGAGGTATCGGAGGATGAGGTTCCATTCTCGAGGAAGATACCAGGAGAAGACTATGGTGGTGTGAGGGAATGGCGCAGATTGATTATAGGGATTCTATGGTATTAAGCAAGCAATGGGGGGCTTTGGTGGCATTCTCTAAGCTATAAGTTCTAACAGTTCTGACTTGGACTTTGGCTAGAGCTATAGAATTTATTATATTATTGACTTCAAAATCAAAATATTGTAAGCAATTGCAGTCGTATTAAAGTGTAAAGTTGTCTGCGGTATAGTTAAACTTCGTTTCGGATTATATTTATAAAAATAACTATACTACACACTACTACTGTATTTTTTTGTATAATTTTCTGTGAAGTAACTTGACATTGTTTTATTAAACTTGTAGAGACAGTGAGCCACCAGTTATTAATCACGGAGAGCATGGATGGCCCTCGGGATGGAATTTACTTCGGGTTTCTTTACAATGTTGAGCTGAATTTTCAACCGGGTTTACTTACGGCTTACATTTTGTCAGGTATAATTTGCTCAAACATAAATTATACTTGGCAAAATAGAAGAAAAATCTTTATGTATCCTGGACATCTTACTAGAGGTTAAGATGGATGGAGATTGTCATGTCACATGTTTTCTGCAAAAACTGAATTTTTCTGTATTCGAATTAAAATAATAAGTTTTCTTAAATATTAATGTAATACAAATATCATTGAAGGTTTTCGCTAATTAACCAACTTATTATACAGTCTGAAGCGTATTTGTCGAGTCTCCTATTTGTGCAAGTGAAGAAATAAATGAGACTGCTTAAGGAATATATAATTTACCACGTATTTAACAATTATTATTAATTTTATGTTGGTCATTATGTGAAAAATACTATGTCCGACCCGTGTAAAAACTTTTTGTGTTAAGTTTAAAAACGTTCGAACAACAAATAAAATAAAAAAGGTTAGCGTTAAATGAAAGGACATTACCAATCTTTGTGCAGAAGTTGGACCATGTACTGCCCAGAATGAACACATAGTGCATTTTGTTCCACAAGCCAATACAAATTAGTAAACCGAAGTGTGCCAAAATCTGTCCAAAGAGTCAAGAGAAAACTAAATGTCATGCTTTGAAATATTTATTGAAAAGTAACTTAATAATTGTTTTCAGTGTGGGATGACTTACTGAGTAGGTGTACATTAATTGTACTTTTTGACATCGTTTTTCTGAAAATCTTCTACCCTAGTGCATGTAGGCCGTAAAATCTATTCCGTCTGAGCTATGCTATACTTACGCAATAAGAGGCGCGCTCAAACATTACAAACGCAGACCCGACGGAGCATAAAATTTACTTTAATTTGTCTTTCCTTTTTTTAATTATAATTATGATATTTATAAGTACATTATTTGATATTGTATGTATACATTTTGTAATATTATGTCCTACTTGCTACATGTGCCAACTTAAAAAAAATGCAACTGGCATTGTTTTTTTCTTTCATACAAATCTTGTCCCAACAATAACGAACACAAAAAAATTTTTGTTCACGTTTGGTGCAGTCGTTCAAAAGTTATGCGCGTGCATACATTTCAGCGATTCATTTTTATTAAAATAAAATTAGTGTTATTTTTGATTATAGTACACTAACCGCCCTACGTCTATCTCCTTTCATTCAGTCCATTCACAGGTTGTCTGTAACAGATTGCTCTTTGCGATAACACCGATTATACCATCAAAGACACTTCTGCTTGACCACCGCTAAGATCATTTTTGCTTGCACTCGGAAAGAAAACTGAAAGGGTTTGGTTTAGCGCCGCGCGTAATTTTTTGTCAGATAACGAAACCTAACTTCTCCTTTTTATTTCGTTTGGGTCAGAAAGTGTTTTTCAACAATTTGTGTAGCGTGCCATATATTACTATGTTAAACTGTAGTGCAACTCCATAAATATTCCTTGAGAACTTCGGCGAAGTGAACGGGAAGCGAGCAGTCGATTCATGCAATCAAGATGTTCACTCCACCTAAATTTTCATGAGAGATGTTTTTTTATAGAATTGATCGACGAGTCACTGATGTCGATACTCTCGTTCATGAACTTGTTTTCGAGCTATTTTTTCAAGAATGGGACGAATGCTGTAAATTAAATTTTAGCTGGATTAGATAGCTTCCGAAGAAATGGCGATGAAAATAATACTAGTTTTACTGTTATTTTCTTTACAAGTGTATTGAAAAACGTCGTATGATATACGTGAGTAGGTAATCATTGATTACCGTTATCGACTCTCTTAAGAACCTCGCCACGGCTGGGGTCTAAATACCGCCTCGACGGTAATCACTAGCCTTACACACTTGTATCATAATGTACTATAATTTTGATATTTGTAATCGCTATTTTTTTCTTGACTTTATATTTTTACTTTTTTTTATTTTGACATTTGTAATGGTGGAATTTGAATTTATTTGTTTTTATATTAATTTGATTACCTAAATATTATTATTGGAAAGCATTTGCTTCACTGTATACTTCTGTGGACTGTTTATAAATAAACAGAAGTAAGGTTTTCAAATTTAAATTCAATAAAATCTACATTATTTTATTGATATTATAAAGGGGTAAAGTTTGTTTCTTTGTTCTTGTATTTTTGTTTGTAATCTCTGGAAGTACCGGTCTGATTGCTATTTTTTTTCTCCGATAGTAAGCTGCTTTATTCCTGATTGACATAGGCTATATATTATATGTATACAGGCGAATCCGCGGGCAATAAGCCAGTGTATTATTTATCTTTGTTTTGCTTTGTAGTGCTGTGTTGATATCGATAAAATGTAAAAATTATTTATCAAGTAAATCGATATATGTAGTTACTTACATTATGTAGGTAGCTTGTACTGGACAAACTTATCGTGATGGCGCGTACATCGAAATCAACTATCGTTATCACTATAATAATATAGCATAATATTTTTTGTAACGTCTTGTCTGAAAGAGATTCGATTAATTGTAAGAATATTTTTAAGTTGTAAATAAATTTGATTTATAAGCGAGACTTGTTTTCTCCTCAACGAAACATTCAATAATAGCTGAGCGCTAATTTTGCGTACCGGAAAACGCAGCATTGGAAGGCCTCCTACAAGGTGGACCGATGACGTGGTGAAGGTTGCGGGAATCCGATGGATGCGGGACGCACAGGATCGTTTATTGTGGCGACACTTGGGGAGGCCTACGTCCAACAGTGGACGTCTATCGGCTGAAATGATGATGACTAATTTGCAGCATTAGCACAACTTCGGTGGAAAGAAACCCTGTGTTTCCACTACACAGCTGGAATGATTGCTTGTTTTTAAACCTCTAATTCTTAGCTTCACACAGGGCAGCTTTGTTAAAAAGGGTAGCAGAACCAAGGTAAGAATACATATCAAAATGACTCGACAAATGTGTGCAAGCCACGTATACGGTCTACCTCACATCAAGGTCCTCTAACCCACAGACGTACAGGCCATGGTCCGGAGCGAGGGGGAATGGGCAGCGGTCACCTTCTTCTGCGAATCAGTAATACTAGCAAAGGAGGCGGTCGGACGAGTGACGGAGCGAACATCCTCACGCCCCAGCCGCCAGCAGGGGCCCAGGTGGGTTGAAGCCTACCGGGGCCAGGGTTAGTTCTGAAAGGTAGCTCAGCCCTGGTATGAAAACACGAAGGAATGGGATGGGTATTTTAGTCATTAAGAGTCTGATACTATCTCCCGCTCCACCCAAGGCCAGGGGTATTTTTTCCAACGAAAAAAAATAACGCTCCAGCCCCCGAGACCTCCACCCATGGTACCAGCTACTGTAGGCGTGGGCTTGCGAACAACGGGCATTGGGTAGCTCGCCCTCGGGCCCTCCGGTAACCGTCAAAACCGAGCTCATGTCGTCGACAGCGTATACCTAGTGTTCTCAAAGAGATGTCAGTATAACAGTAGGGGCTCAGCAGGGTCGAAGCCTACTGGCAACATGGGTTCTGAGAGAAGCATTGGCAAAGGATGCAGAGAATTATTAAAGGAACATAGGTGTTGTTTTAGTCAGCAAAAACCTGATACGCCCTCTCGCTCCACCCTAGAGCGTAGGGCTCAGCAGGGTCGAAGCCTACTGGCAACATGGGTTCTAAGAGGAGCATGGTCATGAGATGCAGAGAATTATTAAAGGAACATAGGTGTTGTTTTAGTCAGCAAAAACCTGATACGCCCTCTCGCTCCACCCTAGAGCGTAGGGCTCAGCAGGGTCGAAGCCTACTGGCAACATGGGTTCTGAGAGGAGCATGGTCATGAGATGCAGAGAATTATTAAAGGAACATAGGTGTTGTTTTAGTCAGCAAAAACCTGATACGCCCTCTCGCTCCACCCTAGAGCGTAGGGCTCAGCAGGGTCGAAGCCTACTGGCAACATGGGTTCTGAGAGGAGCATGGTCATGAGATGCAGAGAATTATTAAAGGAACATAGGTGTTGTTTTAGTCAGCAAAAACCTGATACGCCCTCTCGCTCCACCCTAGAGCGTAGGGCTCAGCAGGGTCGAAGCCTACTGGCAACATGGGTTCTAAGAGGAGCATGGTCATGAGATGCAGAGAATTATTAAAGGAACATAGGTGTTGTTTTAGTCAGCAAAAACCTGATACGCCCTCTCGCTCCACCCTAGAGCGTAGGGCTCAGCAGGGTCGAAGCCTACTGGCAACATGGGTTCTGAGAGGAGCATGGTCATGAGATGCAGAGAATTATTAAAGGAACATAGGTGTTGTTTTAGTCAGCAAAAACCTGATACGCCCTCTCGCTCCACCCTAGAGCGTAGGGCTCAGCAGGGTCGAAGCCTACTGGCAACATGGGTTCTGAGAGGAGCATGGTCATGAGATGCAGAGAATTATTAAAGGAACATAGGTGTTGTTTTAGTCAGCAAAAACCTGATACGCCCTCTCGCTCCACCCTAGAGCGTAGGGCTCAGCAGGGTCGAAGCCTACTGGCAACATGGGTTCTAAGAGGAGCATGGTCATGAGATGCAGAGAATTATTAAAGGAACATAGGTGTTGTTTTAGTCAGCAAAAACCTGATACGCCCTCTCGCTCCACCCTAGAGCGTAGGGCTCAGCAGGGTCGAAGCCTACTGGCAACATGGGTTCTGAGAGGAGCATGGTCATGAGATGCAGAGAATTATTAAAGGAACATAGGTGTTGTTTTAGTCAGCAAAAACCTGATACGCCCTCTCGCTCCACCCTAGAGCGTAGGGCTCAGCAGGGTCGAAGCCTACTGGCAACATGGGTTCTGAGAGGAGCATGGTCATGAGATGCAGAGAATTATTAAAGGAACATAGGTGTTGTTTTAGTCAGCAAAAACCTGATACGCCCTCTCGCTCCACCCTAGAGCGTAGGGCTCAGCAGGGTCGAAGCCTACTGGCAACATGGGTTCTAAGAGGAGCATGGTCATGAGATGCAGAGAATTATTAAAGGAACATAGGTGTTGTTTTAGTCAGCAAAAACCTGATACGCCCTCTCGCTCCACCCTAGAGCGTAGGGCTCAGCAGGGTCGAAGCCTACTGGCAACATGGGTTCTGAGAGGAGCATGGTCATGAGATGCAGAGAATTATTAAAGGAACATAGGTGTTGTTTTAGTCAGCAAAAACCTGATACGCCCTCTCGCTCCACCCTAGAGCGTAGGGCTCAGCAGGGTCGAAGCCTACTGGCAACATGGGTTCTGAGAGGAGCATGGTCATGAGATGCAGAGAATTATTAAAGGAACATAGGTGTTGTTTTAGTCAGCAAAAACCTGATACGCCCTCTCGCTCCACCCTAGAGCGTAGGGCTCAGCAGGGTCGAAGCCTACTGGCAACATGGGTTCTGAGAGGAGCATGGTCATGAGATGCAGAGAATTATTAAAGGAACATAGGTGATGTTGTAGTCAGCAAAAACCTGATACACCCTCTCGCTCCACCCTAGAGCGTAAGAAGTCATTAGATGATTTCCCACTAAAACACGACCACTCACAGGCCGCATATGCTTTCTTAAGAGCCGGTTGTAGTCACTGAGTATTTTGTATGAACTCCGATCGGGTCTATGTCGATTTCGCAGCCCCGTAACAGCGGTTTTATTTTTATAAAAAAAAAGAACTGTTCTTGATTTTTGTTTTAGCGATGCCCTTTCAAAAATAAGCTTTATAATTTTTTGTAACTTTCAAATATTTCCGTGACGAATCGCGTTCGTAGATTCGTGATTTTTATCGAGCTGATTAATTTATGCCATGTTTTGATTTTTGCCCGGCGTTTGGTCATATAATAGTCAATTTTAATTAAAAAAAAAAATGATGATTTTCTCTTTTATATTTATAGATTTCCAGAGGTTTAAAAAGTTCAAAATGAATAGAACCTGGCCTTAACATTGTAGTTTTCTGCAAGAGTCCACAGTTGGTTAATTTACTGAATATTTATTTAAATTGAATTTTAATTATATTTGCAACTAGCTTCTGCGCGCGACTTCGTACGTGAGTCCTGTTGCTTCGTCAAAATCGAAAATCTAAAACGTCTGATGTCGAATTCTAAGAGGCCGGGGTCGGGAAAACAACGTGATGTGCGAGACGATTCGAGACGTTCCAGATCTCTGGAACGTCTCGAATCGTCTACCACTTACGCGCGTGACAGTGTGCACTCACCTCGGATATGAGTTATAGGAAAACGCGCTCCTGTTTTATTCCCAAAAAGTGTTCCCATAGCGCGATCTAACGCCAACGCCATCTAGTTAGAAAACGGAAACTACATACTATTTGCTCAAACATTATAATATCTTAGCCGTGTGCAGCATTCCTTAGTGAACTCCATTGCGGGTGACATAGCTAACGACAAATTAGAAAATCAAAATCAGACTCTTACTGACTAAAAACCCCGCGCCGTTCCTTCTAGCCTTCATACCGGGGCTCTAGTTTCCTTTCGGATAACCCCGACCCCGGTAGGCTTCGACCCAGATGGGCCCCTCCTGTTGCTGACAACTCCTTGAGGCGCGCGGGAACAGTGCGCGCCGTCGACGCCTTGGCTCGGTCCGGACAGTTACCGGACGATCGGACAGCGAGCTACCCATGGCTCGCCGTCCGCGAGCCCGCGTCTACCGGAATCCCGGCGACGGCGGCGGGGGCGCCGTTGCCTGATGCGGTCTGCCTCCTCCTTTGCTAGCATTACTGCTTCGCAGAAGGAAGCGACCGCCTGCCACTCCTCCTCGCTCCGGACCATGGCCTCAACCAAGGCCCGGCGCGAGAGGTCTCCGCCGCCGATCGCCCCCACGAGGGCACGGCGTTGCTCCGCCCAAGCAGGGCACACCTCAACTGTGTGCTCCACCGTGTCCTCCGGGCGTTCCGCACAGTGGCGGCACCCGGGCGTCTCTTCCGCTCGAATCCGATGCTGGAACCTCCCGAACTTGCCATGTCCGGTGAGGACCTGCGTCATGCGGAAGGTAAGGACGCCGTGAGGTCTTTCCAGCCACGCCTCAAAGAGGGGACTTACCGCCATAATTGTGGCGTGCCCAGCACTGGGTTGCGATAGTCGCTGACGCCATTTCACCGTGAGATCCCCCCAGAGCTCTGTCCGCCATACCTCGACCTGTCGCGGCGACTTTCACCCCGGATCATTTGCAGTTGGTGCAATAATCGGGTCTAGGGATCGAACCGCAAAATTAAGTTTCTCGATGCAGTACATTATGACGCCACTTGTTCCGTTTTGGTCAAAGGAATGTAAATAATAGGCAACTGAACGAACATTCATGGGTGTATTTGAATCAGTAACTGACAGACACTTTCTCGCTTCACCTAGAGCAGGAAGATTTATTAGATGGTTTTTTTTTTGTAAATACTTTTCCGGAAACAAAAGTATCCAGTATGGTGCCCAGGATATCAAAGAATAATTATACCAAGTTTCATCGTAATCGGACCGGTGGTTTTTACGTGATGCCTGAACAACCAGACAGAGAGACAAAAATTTGATCGTCTGGTAACCGTCCGGATCGAGGCCAAGTCGTCGACGGCGCGTAGTGTTCCAGTAGGGGCCCAGCAGAGTCAAAGCATACTGGGGCCATGGGTGATGCGAAAGAGAACCCCAGGGCCCTAAAACGAAGGCAAAGAAGGGACAGGAGTTGATTTTGGTCAGTATCAGTCTGACACGAAGGGCGGGAGATGTCATTAGACGTTTTCCCACCTATAAAAAAGTAACATTCAAAAAGTATAGACAGGTACTTAATGCCTTGTAAACCTAAGTATACAGGAAGTATGAAAATGCATCAAATACAAACTGAATTACATTTAAATTATTATTCGGTCTATTGTTTACACAGATGTAAACTAAGAGCTTAACAAATATTCGGATCGTATAAAAGGCTGAGTTTTGTGACAGACGGTACAAGTTCCTCATCATCGGCTTACGAAGTACTTCGAAGATAGTAAGAAATCCTTCTCATCCAAAATGAAGACAGCTCTGTATTTGATCGTCGTGATCGTAAGTATATTTCAATATTCGTTAAACTAATTATGTGCACTTTCCCCCGAAAACTTGCTATTAGATAGGTACTGTTGTGTATTGTACGGCTTCATTTTTACACATTATATCATTATTAAATTCTATCACAATTATCGCAAATTAAATGTCATAGAATAAAAATTTTAAAAATGTTAGTAAATAAAATGTTATTGATTAAGAATTAAAATTGTCAATGAATTAAATGTCATGGTACGATAATATGGTCTCGAGAAAAATTCTGATCCAAAAAATGTCTCTACTCGGTATTCGTGGCAGTGCTTCAGAATGTTGTAGCTCCTACCTTTCTGCCAGAACACAGAGTGACTATAGCAGTGAGCCATCTATTGTAAATCTTGGCGTCCCACAAGGTAGCGTACTGGGCCCTACCTTATTCATTTTGTACATAAACGGTCTGTGTTTGATGAATCTCCCTCAAGCCAAGCTATTCACGTAGGCAGACGACACTGCCATAATCTTTTATGGAAAATCTTGGGATGGTGTCCAATTGGCAGTTGAAAACAGCTTGAAAGTTGCAGCAAATTGGCTAAAACATAACCTACTTACCCTTAATATCAACAAGACGAAAGCGGTTAACGTTTTTATTTCCAAAAGCTCAGCACCTCGCCAAACAATTACCTTTCGTCTTCATTCCTGTCAAAACTTTGCCAGCTGCTCCTGCCCTCAAATAGAAAACACTAACTCCATGAAATACTTAGGTATTTATCTCGACAACAAAATCACATTAACAACCCACATAATTCCATTGAGCAATAGAGTCCGAAAGCTTCTTCATATATTTAAGCGTTTGGGTAAGGTTGCCGACGAAGCTATCGTAAAAATGGTGTATTTCTCACTCTGCCAATCAATTCTTAGTAAATGTATCGTCTCATGGGGTTCTGCAGCTAAAACTCACATGATGAAAATGATATAAATGAAAAAGATATGACATACTGTTAATTACCCGAAACTTAGATACCATAAGATACGAGTGCCATACGTATTGTTTTTCATATTTTTAAGTGCCATAATAATTATCAAACATAATATTTGAAACGCCATAATGATTATTAGACATAACATTTAAATGCCATTAAATATTCTATTCAAGGTTGATGGACGGCTTGGTCGATGGAGCCCCGCTTAGCGGGGCTCCTACTTCTGTGTGGTTTATAAAAAATAACTACGAAGGCTACTTTCCCCTTCTAACCTAACCTATGCAAGTCGGAGGGCTCTAGAGTCCCGATCCAGTTTCTCCTGATATAATAACCGTTACATACCCAATGTCGATGGCATATGATAATTAGGGCATGTGATAATTAGGGCTTACAATGGTTATGACAAATGATGTTATGGTAAGTGACTTTATGGGAAACAAAGCTTCTAAAAAACGAAAATTGAACCAAAATTCACCAAAATGTTCTTACACAATTCCGTTTCAAGCAATATGATTATTTTATTGAGTTCTGTATGGATAGCATTGTCACTATATCTTTGTACATCCATTTTGTCCAAGAGCCTGGTACCAAATAGCAGCACGTCTGTCCGGTACGTTTCCGGTTCGTCTGTATGCTTCAAACAAGCATGCTAGCAAATGTGAACAGTTGCATAAGCATGTTAAACTTAACCAAGTATAAAATCACGCTTTTTTGAGCACGTATGTCCGTACCTTTACTCCCATAATAAACTGTTACGACTGAACATATGACCATCTAGTCAGCAGTGCATTCTTTTGTTACAGGCGGCCTTCGCCCTCATCGAGGAGTCAGCAGCTGGTATGTTTTTCACAAATATAAGTTAACCATTAAAAGGAGATTATTATTTTTTTGGTACTTCGTGAGTCAAATCTATAACCAAACTCGTATAACTTTGGATAATCATCATTAGGATCAGTCAAAAGCTCGAAAGCGTTACTCAGGAACTAAATAGTGGAAGGCAGTCTCTCCATGAGAAGTAGTGGAAGTAGTGACAATCAGGTGCACCCCGTTAAGCCTGCAATACACGTTCGCCGAGTGTTGCCGAGTGAAGACCAATACCAACATTTGGACAGTATATTTGTCTTGCTATCGCTCGGTGTCGCTCGCCTAGTTAGTTGAGCAAAGACATGCGCCAACGTGTTCAGCCTTCTTCTCACTTTGGAGCGGTGTCGGTTTGTCTGGCCCAACGTGTGGGTGTATCCTCAAAACCGTCTTTGTTGGCCATTTGTATTGGTTTCCTTCAAGGTTGCCGAACGTGTAGAGAGAAGCGCTTGCCTTGTGTCAATTTGCATATATTTGCCTAGGCTTGCATTAGTCTTAGCTCGGCCAACATGTATAGCAGGCTTTAAACTAGCAGCCTATATGGCAGATCAGATGAGAGGTGCTCCGCTCAAAAGTAACTCGCTGTAGACTCAAAGGCACATTAATAGAAAGTTTTAATTTTCTATATCAACCTATTTCAAAGAATCGCTCTGAGTACATCCATCATTTAGCACGTGTCTTCAATTTATTTGTTTCTTGAATAAAAAGCTTTAGCTTTAATTTGTCATCAGCAAATTAAAGACTCCGTACAATTATAACAAATCGTTGTTATATATTATAACGGGTGTAAGGAACAGCCCTCCACAACTTTAAAGTTTTCTGAGAAAAAAAAAAAACTTGTGGAAGGTTGTTCAGTTTTATCTAATGAGCAAGCCCTTAAAGTTTGTGGAGGGCTGCCCTTACACCTTGTATATCACGATATTATTATGATATAAACGCTTTGTAAACGATAAATCATGTCCAAATTCAAAAATTTCCAACATAACCGTGTCTTATTTATAAAATAGTTTACAATAAATTTCTCGCGATATTTAACAATTTTGCGGCGGCGGTTTGCAATTGTCCGGTGACAGCACATCTTATTTATTGCTCAGACGAGAGATCAGCAGGCTTGGCTAAGTTGATAATTTACAATCGTTAACGCTAGTAGAAAACTAGTAAAATGTATGTGAATGACATCATATTAACAAAATTCGTAGCAAGTTCACATCGTTCGAAATTAAAGAATGAAATTGATGTAATCGTTTCTACAATGTCCATCGCTTCATCCTTTAGTCCTATGGCATAAATGGTACTCACACTAAGGCTTTATCAACTGTAGAGATTCAACACGAAACGGTCCTAACTTAGCTAGGCCTGCAGACGGGTTAGAGCGCACTAGATTTTGACGTTTTATTCGTACCCGTTTTAATAGCTTTGTGCCCACGTGTAATTAAATATTTTGATCATATCTTATTTAACCTGATAAAAAGTGAGATTATTTTCGTTCAAGTGATTTCATTGAAATTGTATTTACAGGTTCTCTTAGAGAAAAGCGAGCTCTTGGATTGGACCTTAATATTGATTCACCGATATTAGACCTCGGTGTAAATGCAGAATTAGTACTTCCAAATATATTACCAATAATTAAGGAAGGTGTTGGTAAACTAACGGAAAAAATAAATGACGGAAGAGAACAAGTCGAAAAACGGATTGAAACTAACGAGGAAAAATTAAAAGAATCAGTTGAGGAACAGATAAATAATGGCAAGGAAAATCAGTCAACCGAAAAAAAAAGTAATATTGACAGTGATGTTGCAGTTACTTTAAGCAATGTTGCTGAGACTGAAACATCTGCGTCTGACACATCTGCGTCTGAAACATCTGAGTCTGACATATCTGCGTCTGAAACATCTGAGTCTGACACATCTGCGTCTGAAACATCTGAGTCTGACATATCTGTGTCTGGAGAAGTAACCGCATAATAAAAATCCAAACACAGCATAAATACGATACCCAAAAACAAACGAATGATACTACTCGTACAATCCCATACATGCCACAAATTTATACAATTAATTTAACCGTCTGAAAAGCTAATTACAAAATGTTTCATGAATTATTTTTATCTAAATATACACATAGTATAAATTACAAATATCATGGTGGCGTTAAGGATTTATCAAAAATTATGGCTTCTGTTATATAAATACTTTGAATTAAGTTCTTTGCTAAACATCTGTGTATTTAGCGCAGTTAGGACTTATTATACTATTTCAAGAGGATGAATATAATTGCTTTGATAATGCAAATCACAAACTCACAGTCGAGGTCCTCATGAACAAGCGGAGTAGAGTTATCAACACTGTTCGCCACAGGCGACATTATATCTGATACCTGCAGGGTGCAACAGTAATGGTCACTATGAAGAGTTAGATGTTCATCGTCATCAGACCATGTTTTGCAGTGGTTACTGCAGAACATAGGATCCAGAGCAGTGATGATTCAGCTGTCAGAATACTTTCCTTTAAGATATCATGAGATCAAACTGCATGAGAAGAAAATATTAAGTCAAGAATCTAGTTTTCTTCCATCTTCAAAGGTTAGGAAGATAAAAACAGGTTGCTTGACGGTTTTTTCATTTCAATCTAGAAGGTACGTGAACAAGTTACTAAGTATCATAATAAGTTATGCATGTTTATTGCTTATTTTTATCAATTCACTAGGAAGCGCGAAGACTTGTTATATTTTACAAGCTTTTATTTAGTTTCACCTGTCCCGATGTTTGTCTGTCATCAAAGCTTGTAAATTAAATTTGACCTACTTCCCGCTAACCGATTGCAAAACGAAGCTGAAATTTTGCATGCATGTGTAAATTAGATGACAATGCAAAATTATTATGACATGGAGCTGATCTGATGATGGAACCGGAAGATGGCTTTTTTATGGTGGGGAAAATCATTAAATGACAACCCCCGCTCTTGGGCAGAGCGGCAGATAGTGCCAGACTCTTACTGACTAAAAACCCACCCCATTCCTTCATGTCTTCATACCGGTGCTTGAGCTATCTTTCGAAACTAACCTCGGCTCCAGTAACCAGAAGATGGCTATAAGAACTTGGTAGTTACGACACAACCCCATCGAGCTTGGGCTTGTATGATTCGTCTTGAGGAGTATTAATTATATAGGCATACCGAGCTATAAAAGCTTGCTATGATAAAATGATTTTCATTAAAAGCTTGTTCAAACATCATCTCTGTTTGTTCAAAACTTGAGACTATTTAAATAATGTTAGAGCAGTAAGAACAGTTTACTTTCAACGAGCAAATACGAGGCGGTAAAAGTCGTATCTGATCAAGTCTAAAAAGATTGACGAATTGGGTTAAGTACGCTAAAGTGCTCTTATCAGAACCAACTTTAAATTTGATATATCTAACTAAGCCAATGTTTTTCACAGATATTCAACAAGCTATCTAGGAAGATTTGGACTTTAAGGTTCTGGTGATGGAAGGCGGAACTCCGAGTAGTATTGCTGATGCAACCGCACCAACCGCCATGGTTTATATCTATATAGATTCTTCCTACTTAAAACCTGCGCCGTTGTGTAGGGACGTCTATACTGCCTTAAAATGTTCATAATACGCATTGAAAGCATTTCTAGTAATTCGTCTTGAAAATATGTCGTAGCAAAAGCAGCGCTAAAATTTTTCAGGAGTATATACTTGTATTCAAAGGTTTATGTAATTTATTTTTATTTTTAGAATATCAAAATAAATGTTGCAATATATGTGGAGTGTTTATATTAAAAACCTCACAAGTCCTTCGAACAGCACGATATATATACGCTTTCCCCTAAAAGCGTGAATAAATGATAGTACGGGTAACCTATCTAATGAACTCGAGGTCTGTGCGCATGGTCTGTGTCCATGCCAGATGGTATGTGTAGGTGCACAGTATGTCGTGGTTCATATCTAGTCGATCATCCAATAAAACCTTTAGGTTCCGTAGTCAAATAACAAGAAACCCTTGTACAGGCTGGCGCAACAGATGTCATAATGTGCACTGGCTGCCATTCTAAAGGAAATGAAAAAAGTGAGGCTCTGTTTTAGGATTAAAGGATCTAAGTGCGCTCACTATCGGACTCCATACAAAATATGAAACATTCGGGGATTTTCTAAAAAGAAACAGATTTCATTATAAGATAAGATATTTATTTGCTGAAACATGTATTTAATTAACACGTAGTAACATTGTAAAATTAAAAAAAATGTTACAATGGTAAAATATTGCTTGTAGAGTAGTTAGACAAGAAATTAGAATTATAACATGTATGTTAGTCCGGTTTTAATCGATAACTTTTAGATGCATCTACTGGGATTTTTATCGTACTATTGAGTACTAGTGAGTATATGTTATGTACACACTATCGATCTTTTTTTTATTATTATTATTGATTATTATGTATTTTTGGTTTAATAAATTATTATTATTATTTCCTTTATTTCTCCATTAAACATATTTTTGATATTTTTAAATATTTCTTAAAACAAATATAAAAAAAAAAAAACATTTAAAAATATAAAAAATAGTGGTCCACCGATGTCGGGAGCAGGGTCCAAGCTACCGGTGGTTAGGGCTCCAGAGACAGGAACCTCCTCACAATGCGTGCCGTATCGAGGAGTACTGCCTTCAGGCCCTTGATCCAACCGCGCAACGACAGCTTCAACAGATGGTCGTCGAAGCTTTTGGCTATAAGGCCATTGGCGGTCATTATTATTATTATTTCCTTTGTTCATTAAACAAACATATAAATTATATTTTTAAATATTTAAATAAAAAATAAAAAAACATTATTATTATCATTATTATGGTCAGGCTCGAGCTTAACCACTATCTCACTTGATAGTAGGTAAGTGATGATGTGGCCGACGATGGAACACGCTTGCCTAGAAGTAACCTATTCACTCTTGACTTAAAGCCTCTTAGGTTGTAGCTATCAGGAAACGGCGCTTACGACCTTCTTTCGCGTTGCCTAGCCCACTCCAACGACTGAGGCTCCCTACATGCACTGGCGCTGCGCTCGCCCGCGCCTCCGTGACAGCTGTTCTTGTACCACCTCACTGAGATCGTAACAAGTACCTACTTACATCACAACAAAAACAATGTCGGTAACTTGCAGCGCGTGCAGAAGCCAAATTACCTAATTCTCAGAATTTTATGAGATGCTGTGAATGTCAAGGGTTTTATGACCTAGTTTCACATGAGTAGATAAACCGTACGTAACGTACGTGCGGTTTATCTACTCATGTGCTGGATTGTCTAAAATTTAAAGACTTCAATTTTAAAAACCTTTACGCAGGATTTTATAAATAAATGGTTTTTGTCCAGCTTGTCTATCTATGCGACCTAAAATAAGCAATATCAGTACCTACACCGGAGCGGTCTGCGGCTAGCTGTTTTAATAACAGTCATGCTAATGATGCTTCAAATATTAATTAGATATGAGGAAGTGTCATTAAATCATCCCCCCTGTTAACGGTTGACCTTGACGACGACCAGAATGCTCACCTTCTGTTCACTTACAGCTGAAACATCTTACACAAGAGGTCATTGAACTAAAGGAGCAAAACATTAAAATATTGAATAACCACATATTTCTATCATCTGTCTCATAGATACTGTCTCAGTATTTGTGAAACAGATGATAGGTGGATACGATCTGAGTATTACAGCAAATGATTAAGAAATTTTGCTTTTAAAAGAAGCAGTTGTATAACTCCAAAACTTGCTTAGCTTGTGTGCACCAGTGTGCAGCGCCAGGCGCCAGCAGCGCGGATGCGAAGTCACCAGACACATCTAAGACCAAATAAGAAGAAGGGTGAGTTCCTCGCCAGAGGACGAGTCGGACTGGAACCCGGATGTGATTTTTGATGTGGCGCCACTCTCTTTCTCACAGCCGGAGAGGCTGGTTCAGGCCGGAGGAAAGTGCTGGAAGCAGGAGCCTTAGAAGAGGCTACTCCGACGACACCGCCACGAGGCACTGGCGTTAATCAGCAACGCAAGGAAATAAGTCCGATCTTCTCGACTCCATCAAGCTAGTGGATAGTAGCTAAGGGGGAGGGATGTTGTGTATGTGTACTCTGTGTATAGCTAGGCAAGCGGACTGCGTCCCGCCTCCCCGCGCCGGTACATGATCTATTTGAAATAAACACACGTCAGTGTGCAACAAACTAGCGAGCGAGTTTGATGTTTGCATGTTTCCCTAGCGCATACTTAACAGTATAATTATTCTTTAACATCCTGGGCACTACACTGGGTACTTTTATCCCGGAAAAGTATATACAATAAAAAACAAACTTAATTTGGCGGTTCGATCCCTAAAACAAATTACTGTACCAACCGAAAATAATAATTTTGTATTAGGTTACGTCACCCGCAGTAGAGTTCACTAAGAGGCGCGGCACACGGCTAAGATACTTAAGATACAATATTAATGGACTATCACACACGACAAAGATAAAAAATAATATTACATATCTTAAGATGAATTTGTAAGGCGAGCGATTATAAAATTAAGTCCCCTGCCGCGTCTATTTGACTGTCTGTTCGCGATAAACTCAAAAATTACTGCACCGATTTTTAAGCGAATTTCACCACTCGATAGCGTGATTGTCGAGGAAGGTTTTAGTATATAATTTGTCAAGTTTTTGTACATTAACGATATTTGTTGAAGATGTCGGGGAAAAAATAAGCTGAAAGGGGAACCGTGTTACCCCAACTTAAACCGAAGCCGCGGGCTCGTCTAAAATATAATTATTTTTTAGAACAAAAGTTGTTGTTTATGATGTTAGTGACATAGTCTTGAGAGGTTATCAGTGTTTTACAAATAACCCTGTATATTTAAAAAAACATACAATAAGGTAGGGTAGGGTAGGGTGGAGTAGGGAAGAGCGGGAGCGAAGCCGCGCGGGCAAAAGCTAGTTATAGATAAATTACACCCTTTAATGTTACACAACACAGAACAGAAGAATTTCCTGTGTTCTGTGTGTATGAAAGACAGCAAGTAAGAGTGACACATGTAATAAACAAGTGCCTGCGCGAAAATTATAGCAACTATTAATTTTTAGAACTCATTGAACAAAAGTGGTTGTATATGATGTTAGTAGCATAGTCCTGAGAGGTTATAAGTGTTTTAGAAACAACCCTGTATATATCAAAAAACATACATATATTACTTTAAATTGTAGTTTTCTTTATAAGGGAAGAGTTAATAGCTATTTTATTAGTCAGTAGCCCAGTAGGTTGCCACGTTTATAGCGGCGTCAGTGACATTTTTTAGGTCCTCCAAAGTGCAGGTGTTGGGACACTTGGGGCACTCTAATAACATATAATTTACAGTTTAAGAAATTCCACTCAACCTTCAGACTCATACGCTTTAGTTGCCCACTCATGTTTACTGTCTGACAGTGCGACATGTATATGTCCAGAGTTGGAACGTTGTCGAACCGTCAAATATCTCGGTGTGACTCTTGATGACGGCCTGAGTTTTGCAACTCATATAGAGTTACTGACAAAAAGAATCAGAAAACTGATTTTTGTCTTTAGTAGTCTTCGTCACATAGCAGAACCTCCAATTATTAGGTGTACATATTTTGCTCTCTGTCAATCTCTTTTAACATATTGTATATGTGCTTGGGGTGGTGCACCCAAAACGGCACTTTTGAAGCTAGAACGAGCTCAGAGAGCCGTGCTTAAAGTTAGTACCTTTCGGCCCATCCTTTTCCCAACTGAAGAATATATAATATCTGTAAAGTCCTTACAGTCAGACAATTATTTATCTTGCACATATTACTATATCAGCATCAAAGAACCTCCTATGAAATAATCACCACAAGACGCAAAGACAAGATATGCCAGCCCTTCCGCTGTAAATACTTTTTTACAAGAAGGTTTCCATGTTTCCAAGGTCCCCATCTCTACAATAGTCTTAATAAAATACTGAACTTTTACTCACTCCCTATAATATCATTTAAAAAGAAACTTAATAATTGGCTGCAAACACTTAATTACGACAACACTGAAAGCTTATTGTCGTCTCAATACACCTCCCGATAAAACTTTATTCGCCCATCATTTGATCATCACTCGCTACCATTACTCACAAATATAGGAAAACACATACATACACACGCACAAACAACATTACACACACATACCTTCACACACACCTACACACACTACACTACACACTCATCAAATTTTTTCTTTTTGTATTAATTCCTTTTCTAAAATAGTTTATTTGTCTACTTAAGTCATATAATTTACAAGTCATATTATAAATACAAAATGAGTTTCAACATGCTGTACCTGTACCTAAATGAAAATATGAAACATCCAATTAGGGTTGGGCCCAGCATCTTTAATACAAGTTGCCTTGGCAACTTAGTAAGGGTGCTGGTGTCGCCACATTATTGTATATTCAATTTAAACTGTATGCACTACTATGTATTTAATGTAAAATGTAAAACATGATGCAAATAAATTATTATTATTATTATTTTGGTTTCTGTTATTATTTCTCAGCTCTTGGGCTGGTGTTTAACTACATTTACGGGCCAGGCCAAGTAAATGTAGCGTGTGGTGTATTATGTGGGGGATGCGTTATGAGGTAGACTTATTTCGTGTTCGTCTATTTGTAAGAACTTTCTGACAATGCGACATGTATTTAAGATGGCAGCTTTTTGTAAGGGTATATAAAGGGTGTCTTTAAGATTTAGTAACTTTAGACTATGGAAAAGATGATGCGGGATGACACCTGTTGTGGAAAGCACGATAGGGACCACATAAACCTTTTCTTGTCGCCATATTCTAGTTACTTCCTCCTTAAGTTCTATGTATTTGCTAATTTTTTCCGTTATTGTCTTCTGTATGTTATGTGTGTTAGGAACAGCAATATCTATTAGGTAGGTTATTTTATTTATTTTATCCTGTAGAACGATATCCGGCCTATTATAGTGGATTGTCCTGTCTGTGAGAATAGCTCTGTCATAATACAGTTTATGTGTGTCATTTTCTAGAACAGTTTGTGGTTTGTTTTATTAATATTAATAAGTGGGCCATCGTCTGGTCAGGGGCACCGTACTCGCATTGGGTATCGGAAGGTCTATTATCCCCCACTTTGTCAGGTCGTGTTTGCGATGGCGTACTTGCCGTGCGTAGTTTATTGATCGCTTTCAATGAAGGTGATTGCAGATAGTGTCCGAGTGGCACATGTTCCTGGGGTTGAACGAAGTCGGGAGGTGGTGGGTGGTGTTCCTCCCACAATGTACATCTCACTGTGGATGGTTGGTCCCGAATGGCCTGGGTACAGAGTCTTAACTTACTTCAGGCTGATGAAGCCATCAGCCTGAAGTAAGTTCTGGTTAGGTTTCAGAACGCGGTAAGTAGTGTTAGAGATTAAAGGGTCAAACATACTGCCAATTGGATCGGTTAGATGATTTAGTTTATATTTTAACAGATAGCAGAAGTGGCCGTAGAAGATAGATTATTTTTAGCCAATTTACAGTTAGTACTTTTATTGTTATGTCATTGTTACAATCACCAACAACAATAAAAGTTTTCAACGTTTGTTAAGTTATCAAGGCCCTTCATAAGTATAGCCTGTGTATCCGTTTAGGTACTTATATTATAGTTTAAAATACCTATGTTATTAATATTTGTATGCCATTTTGTACTTGTGTTTGAATTCAAGTTAAGAGCCTAATATTTTGGTCATAGCAACGAACGATGACGCATCATGTTTTATTTAGTTGTAAGTAGGCTGATTGGATATAAGTAATATTGTCTGTCATTCTCATGTAGGCACCATTGACTTGATCACGCAGTTTAATTAAGAGTTGAACTTGAAGTTGATCACGCAATTATACTCAGTGCGAAGTAATCTCGTTATTCCTCTTTTTTTTTACACGAATCCCGTTCTGTCCCGTACAACATTCGTTGACAAAGTACAAATTACAAACTCTAGCGATAAGGTACTGGATAGGTTACACACAGAGTTTATGGATATATAATTTTTCTCTTAGGGCTCCAGAGTCATGGGTCTTTGGAAGTTGTACCTAAGGATAATATAATAGCTTTTGGAAAAGTATTGTGACTACAATGATGTGAGGTGAAAACAAAGATGTGACTAGATTTTGGTTTCATGAGACTTAAGTGGGCTGGTTACTAAGAACTAATGTTAAGACTATGGCCCTCCCTTGTGTCATATCTTTAGAGATATAGGTGCTGTTGTCAATCAAAGTTACAATAAAAACGAATTACAATATCCTACTAATATTATAAATGTGAAAGTTTGTGTGTATGGATGGATGTATGGACGGATGTATAGATGGATGAATGGATGGATGTATGGATGTTTGTTACTCTTTCACGCAAAAACTACTGAACGGATCTCGATGAAACTTGGTACACGAGCAGACCATATCCCAGAATAACACATAGGATACTTTTTATCCTGGGATTATGTACGCGGGTGAAGCCGCGGGCAAAAGCTAGTCCTTCATAAATTAATGTTACATATTAATATATGAAGGACAGCAATAGTGAGAGTGATAAATATAATAATCAAGCGCCTGCGCGAAAATGATATCAACAAAATTCGTTATCATGTGTTAGTAAATATATATAACTAGCTTTTGTCCGCACGGCTTCGCTCCCGCTCTTCCCTACCCTACCCTAATATACCTTTTTTTTTTTTTTTTTTTTTGTCGACGGGGAAAATCATCTTTGACAAAACCCGCTCTTGGGTGGAGCGGGAGATAGTGTCAGACTCTTACTGACTAAAAACCCCGCGCCGTTCCTTCTAGCCTTCATACCGGGGCACGAGCTCCCTTTCGGACAACCCTGTCCCCAGTAGGCTTCGACCCAGCTGGGCCCCTCCTGCTGCTGACAACTCCTTGAGGCGCGCGGGAACAGTGCGCGCCGTCGACGTCTTGGACTCGGTCCATTACCGGACGATCGGACAGCGAGCTACCCATGGCTCGCCGTCCGCGAGCCCGCGTCTACGGTGGCCGGAAATCGGGATCGGAATCCCGGCGATGGCGGCGAGGGCGCCGTTGCCTGATGCGGTCGGCCTCCTCCTTTGCAAGCATTACTGCTTCGCAGAAAGAGGCGACCGCCTGCCATTCCTCCTCGCTCCGGACCATGGCCTCGACCAGGGCCCGGCGCGAGAGGTCTCCGCCGCCGATCGCCCCCACGAGGGCACGGCGATGCTCCGCCCAGGCAGGGCACACCTCGACGGTGTGCTCCACCGTGTCCTCCGGGCGTTGCGCACAGTGGCGACACCCGGGCGTCTCTTCCGCTTTAATCCGATGCAGGAACCTCCCGAACTTGCCATGTCCGGTGAGGACCTGCGTCATGCGGAAGGTAAGGACGCCGTGAGGTCTTTCCAGCCACGCCTCAAAGAGGGGACTTACCGCCATAATCGTGGCGTGCCCAGCACTGGGTTGCGATAGCCGTTGACGCCATTTCACCATGAGATCCCGCCGGAGCTCTGTCCGCCATGCCTTGACATGTTGCGGCAGTGGACTTTCACCCCGGCGTTGCATCTCCACGCGCATGTCGTGCATGTGTGCAAGGACTGTTGCCTCCAGATCCCACGGTGGTAGGCCAGCCAGAAGGCTCGCCGCTTCGCGAGAGATCGTGCGGTAACCCCGCACCATCCGTATTGCCATGACCCTCTGGCAGGCGTTCAGTATGGACGCCGGTCGCTTTGCCAGCGACGGCGCCCACACCGGCGCCCCGTAGAGGGCCATGGACCGAACGATCCCCGCGTAGAGCCTCCGGCAGGAGGCGTCTGGACCCCCAAGGTTGGGCAGGAGCCGCTTGAGAGCAGCCCCAGCCCGGAGAAGCTTGGGAGCCAGACGTCGGAAATGTTCTACGAAATTCCACCGGCTGTCGAGGACGAGTCCCAGATACTTCATCGTCGACCCGACGCCGATGCGAACTCCTCCTACCGTAAGCTGGGAGTCCGATGGTGGCGCGTTCCGAGGGCCGTGGAAGCACATTGCCTCGGATTTATGCAGCGCCACCTCGAGTCCCAACTCCTGGATCCTACCAACGGCTATCGCAACCCCGCGTGTCGCTAGAGCGACCGCCGCCTGGTGCGACTCTCCCTGCGCTAGGATCAGCGTGTCGTCTGCGTAGCAAACCACGCTGACCCCGTCAGGGAAGTCGCCGCACCCTAATATACCTTACTCTATCCTACTCTACCCTACTCTACCCTACCCTACTTTATCCTACTCTACCCTACTCTACCCTACTCTACCCTACTCTATCCTACTCTACCCTACTCTACCCTACTCTACCCTACTCTACCCTACTCTACCCTACTCTACCCTACTCTACCCTACTCTACCCTACTCTATCCTACTCTACCCTACTCTACCCTACTCTACCCTACTCTACCTTACTCTACCCTACTCTACCCTACTCTACCCTACTCTACCCTACTCTACCCTACTCTACCCTACTCTACCCTACTCTACCCTACTCTACCCTACTCTACCCTACTCTACCCTACTCTACCCTACTCTACCCTACTCTACCCTACTCTACCCTACTCTACCCTACTCTACCCTACTCTACCCTACTCTACCCTACTCTACCCTACTCTACCCTACTCTACCCTACTCTATCCTACTCTACCCTACTCCATCCTACTCTACCCTAATTTACCCTACTTTACCTTACTCTACCCTACTCTACCCTAATTTACCCTACTTTACCTTACTCTACCCTACTCTACCCTACTCTACCCTACTATACCCTACTCTACCCTACCAAACTTCCCATAAACCATCTACTAAATATTCCGAACAAAGCCTAAAAATCTGGTGTGTATAGGTGAGCCCGTTCTTGAGTTAGAAAATAACAACGAAAAGTGGCATTGATTTTTATATATATAGATATAATAATATATTATTTTGGGCCGTTGAAATATCAATTTACCAAGGAACGCCGCACGCTGCTCTTGATTGTGAGAATGTCTGTTATAAGGTTATTCCTATAGTACTGAGAGTCTGGGACTTAGCAAACGGGTGGGGGGGAGGGGCATTTTCATCTGCATAGAGCACCTTGTCCCCAACGTCCAGTCTTGGTATATATTGACGCCACTTCGTCCGTTGCTGCAGTTCGGATAGATGGCAGAAGGAAAATTGGATCCGGATTATCTCTCGTCGCTCGTATCGAGAAGGCTATTAAAAATGGCCTCCACTTGGGCAAACAGAATTGAAAGTTCTTCAAAAGGTAAGTGGCTGTCAATGACGACACGCTTTAAAAAATATTTAGCAGATTTCACCCCAGCTTCCCAAATATCAACGAAATGAGAAGTGTAAGCAGAATGAATTTAAATTCTGATGATTGCTGACTTGCAAAATCAGGCAAGTTCGTGACTGCCCTTTAAAAATAATGTTCCTATTTCTTGCACGGCAGCATCAAAGTTAGTATAATAATTGTCTCTGAATATTTCCTTTAGTTTGCTTCGACGAGCGATGTAATATCTGAGTGTTTTTAGTCATTATAAATGCCTCTTCCGTCCTTTTCGCTCACGGTTTTGAGGTGGATACTGTGGTATCGAAAGGAGATCGCATGAGTTGTTATATATACCTATTTTTAGGAATCAGAAGTGCAGATTTTTCTTCACTTGAGTCCGTTGGCGAAATTCGGTACTCGCGTTATGCATGCTCACTTGCCTCTAGCGCCTGGACTACTAAACATTCGAATCGAATATTCGTGAACTGTTGCCGTCGTCGCCGTACGCTCGCGTTCATCTGTTTGTCTATGAATTTGACAAATGCTTTTGGAGCGCGTTGTCAGGCGTCTGTCTATGGTTCATTATTTATTACATTCTCTCTATAATATATCTATAACACATGACACTTATTAACATAAATTCACGCTTTTTACCAATGTTATGTATTAATTATTATTATTTTTCCAATGTTTTTTCGTATTTTTTATTTTGTTCCGATACCTACATATAGTTTACTACTATACCTACTATATAGTTTATTTAGTCTCCGTAAGTATGACCGTGGCATCACCGCGGGCCCTAACAGAATACCAGCGCTGCGTTATTTATTTTTATAGATATCGCAGCGTATGCTGAGTTAGGTGCCTTTTTGACCTTGCACAAATTCTTCTGTGTTTATTGTACCTATTTCTTAATTAATATTTTTAATATGTGTGAGGTTCAAATAAACGGTTTTCTTTCTTTCTTTTCTTTCAGATATTAAAACAAAAACTACGTGACACACAACAAAATTAAAGAATCCTTTATTTTTAGTGAAAAGAACAAAATAACAATAATTCTATTTCATTATCAAGTCTTACGGTCCATGAGCGATGATGACACCCGTCAAAAATGTAAGGAAAAAGTGGTGAGCGCGCAGCTTTTATGGACTCTTAGCTGTGATTCCTTCGTTCCATCCTAACATGACCTCCCCTTATACCCAGTCGTCCTCGACTTGACCTTTTTGGGATTCACCATCAGTGAGATGCTGCTGGTGCCGCCTCTTCCTCCTCGAATTGTATTCCTTATTACTGAGGGTCGTAAAGTTCGCGCTGGATAAGGTTCTTATTGATGGTATCTCGCCATCTGTGACGGTTCTTAGGGTTATGAAGTGCGACGTGCAATTGGGTGTTCAGTGTGGAGTAAAATTGATCTACCCATCTTATTGGGCTGCGGCCTCTTGGTCGTTTGCCATCAACCATGCCAGTTACGATGAGCTGTTCAAGGTTGTCGTCATTTTTCCTGGTAATGTGGCCAAAGAACTCCAGTACTCGTACTGGTGCCGCCTATACTGCTTCTATTTTGGCATCCAAACTCGGCATGTAGGTATAGTCTTGACGGCTCAGGCACGGAATAAAGAAAAGTAAAGGAAGTGCCTCTTAATTCATGAATCCCTAAGCGACCACCGGTGGCCGCGCATCTATTGTCTTACTATTGTGTCTCTATTTGACGGTATCTGAAGGGTTAAATATCGCGCGCGTGTCAACATCAAGCGAGATTCGCCGATTACATGTGCAGGTGAATATGGCTTCTATTTCAAAGTCACTAGCGTTCTGAATAGAATAAATTGGTTACAGCGCCATCTAGCGTTGAGTAGCCGAACTCGTTGTAAATTGGTGTTTAGACGAAAAACTTCTTTATTGTTTGTGTCATGTCAAATAATAACAACTTTCTTACGTTGTAATAAGACCTAATTTATGAAAGCAATAAGAATATGATTTGTAAAAGTTAATTTTGTAATTCGTAGCTTCGTAGCCAATCATATTCCTTTTTTTTATGTGTGTAATGTACAATTTGATACGCAAACGTGTGAGTTTGGCGACACTGGTTCCCGTCCTTAGCCACGTTAGGGGCACTTCTACCTATATTTTCTGTTCTGTGGGCTCAGGTAATGTCGCATGTTATGCGACTAACGCCATTGAAGCAAACCCACATGTTGGGCGACTAACGCCCGTCTGTTGGGCGAGTAACGCCATTGGGACAAACCCGTCTGTTGGGCGAGTAACGCCATTGGGACAAACCCGTTTGTTGGGCAACTAATGTCATTGGGACCAATTCGAACGTTGACCGACTAACGCCTTTGATGAGAAATTATGTATTACCTATATTTGCAAAATAAAATTCATTATGACACGCTGGTCAATAATGTGACTATTATTTTCTCACAGTAAGTGTAAAAAGTAGAGTATCCTCCTCTGGGCTAAAGGTGTCTTTGCCTTGGGCTAGCTTGAATCCCTCGCTGCATTCAGGATTCTTGTATTAACTCCCTCGCTTTGATCTTGAGTTAAATCCCGAATCCTTCATTGCGCTCGAGATTCAATATGACGCCCGTGTCATAAGACACAACTTTAGCCCCTCGGTGCATAATCTACTGTATATGCCCCGGCCACTAATGACTCACTTTAGGTTAAGGTTACTTGACATATAATTTGACATTTTCGAGCAGGTGGTGTAACAAATATTTTTTGTCTTCACTGAAGCAGTTTAGTTTTCCTAAGACATTTCTTCGGATGGCCGCTCTATTGTATCTATTTAATCTCTTTGGTTGCAGCGCTATATTGGCAATATGACGTTTATATTATCCGTGCGTCTAACAGAACTATGATACATTTTTCGCGACCAAAATTTCTTAAGCGCCATGAATTTTGTGGCACTTATGTATTTCGTTAAACATAGTGTAATGTTCAAGGTTTACAGTCTACATTACACCTGAGTCGACTGGAGTGAGTGTTCGGCACGCCTAATCCAGTGCGTAGTATCTATCCAATTTGTCACTCACGGTGGTTGCTGAAAATCAGCACTGTAGATTGCTGGATTCGTCCAGCGTCACAGTATAAGCTGAGCAACGGCCTATTCTTGCCTTGATGCGACGCACAATTTGAATGTATTTATATTGTATCTGATTTATTTTTGCTTCTCTTTTATTTTTGTTTATTATTTGGTGTTTGTCTCTGTCAGGCACGTGTCGGCCGGTGTCGCATAGACTATAATAAATTATTGTTTTAATAGACAACCCAGACAGCTGAGTTGTCTATGGTTCAAGCAAGTTAAGCCCGGTTCACACGTGATCTCATAGGGCAACTAATTTTTGTTTTAATTTGTCATTATTTTTTGTTTTTTGAAAATTATTTGTGTGAAAAAGAAAGAAAGAAAGAAAACATGTTTATTCTGCACGTATAGGGGCAGAATAAACATGTTTTCTTTCTTTCTTTCTTTTTCTTTCTAGTACATATATATCGACGGTCGCACCTGACGGCGAAAACGAAACATTATAATTTGGAGGTGTTCAGTTTAAAATAATAATTTTGTCTTACATATTAATGCAAGATAAATATTACTGAAGGTTGTCGATCGTCTGAAGTTGGTATATTTGTCCAGTCTCCTATTTGTGCAAGTGCAGAAATAAATGCTATGTACCTACAGTAATACCATGTATTTAGTACCTAATTATTATAAATTTTTTGATGTAAAAAAAGTCTCCGATTTGTGTGAAAATCTATTAGAACCTTTCAACTTTTTTTTAAAATATTATACGACATTAATTTTATTATATGCGAAACCTGAATTTAGTTTGCAGTAGATGAATCGATTCCAATAATTTTTATACCATGTTATATTTTTTCCAAAAACGTTTGAAATTGGTTACAAGTTGGACACCACCGACAACTAAGTACAAAACAGGTCAATGCGAACCTTCGGCGCCAGCTCACAGCTGAGTGCGGAAACAAATCACCCCTCAGTATGGCCCGGTGACCATGTATAACTTTTGTTTATAACTGGCTTATAATTTTATGATTGTTCATAAGACAGTTTTGAAATTTTCAACGAGCCTAGCTTAACGTTGCCTATGGACGACCGTTTCGATACCCCGCTAACACACTATTCATCGAAGTGGGAGTTCTTCGAGTCAGACAGTATTATAAAATAGGTGATATTTACAAAGTACAAACTTATGTCAAAGTTAATTTAGTAGCAGTTAATTAGGGCAGCGTTCTCGGACCCACTTTTTTCCTATTGTACATCAACACCTTGTGTTTAATGAATTTACCCAACTGTAGTATTATTACGTATGCTGATGACACAGCGTTGATTGTGCATGGAAGAAACTGGAAAGATACGCGATGCTATGCAGAGCGAGCTCTTTAGATATAATGACTTAGTCTAATGACAATCTATTGACGCCAAGTGTCAAAAATACCAAGTATAAGTATATGTCCTTTTCACACCGCGCACATTTCACAATTACTGCACATACTTATGACTCTTCACAAAAATTGTAGCTGTCCGATACTATGTAACTCGCACTACCAATATTATGGGTGAATATCCCAGCGACTATTTTTACCGACTTCACAAAAAGGAGGAGGTACTATGTTCGGCTGTTTGTAGGTTTTTTTTTGTGTGTTTGTTTATCGAATACTCCGTCAAATGTGGACGGATTTTCAAAATTCTTTTTTTGTTCGAAAGTAGATAGTTGTCACCAAATTACGATCTCATGATAGAAACTTGGAAAATTGAGAGCAACCCTCAAATTTTATAGGCTCACTTATTGTTTTTCGCATATTTTATGAAATATCTTGTGTATGGTCGTCACCATCTCAGGTAGCTGAGCTGATGATGGAAGGTACAACTTCTTAACAGTAAGAAGTTACTCGAACAGGCAAGGACTGTTTTAGTAAATTGTTTTGATATTTGATAGGGCATTTGCCACATTTGGTCTCATGATCATCAAGTCATGACCTGATGCTGCAGTCAGGATAGTCCGCAGAGTACCTAACTCCTCGACAACTAACTGCAGATATATCGAGTTTAGGCTCATTGAAAAGAGCTCGATGTGTGGATAAACGTACTGCTAATAAAGAACACCGAAGTACATAGAGACCTGATGCTGAAGCCAGGAGCATCAGGAAAAGTACAAACCTTGAAATTACAGCACCGTAGTCATGTTTGGGCTCATTTTTAACAGGACCAAATTTTAAGTTCAATGCAATGTTGACATAAGTCTGGCCTGATGCTGCAGCCGGGATTATCAGCATCTAGTCTAATGACTGATTGAAAGAAGAGGGGGAGGGGATATATCGAACTGATGTGATGATGAAGCCGAAAGGTAAATTAATGTAATCTAACCGTGTTTGGCATTATTAAAACCATTATGAGATGCGCTCTGACTATAAGGTATTTAAGTTTGACTGAGGGGTACTTTTTAGTGGTGGTATCATAAGTAAAAAGTGTAAAATAAAAAACTTTTTACTAAAAAAATATAACCGACTTCAATGTTAAAAAAAAAAACACTGAAAAGTACCAAATAACTTTAATTTTGGAAGTTGGTGTTAAATAACGAAGAGACTAAACTATTATAGAAACACCTATTTTTTTAGTAAAAAGTTTTTTTACATGTCCACGTTGATAATCGTAGTGTAAAATGATAAGATGTTTTTTTTTTGTAGTGATCTATGTTACTTGGTTCAATTAGGGCTACATTTTTTTATTTAGAAAAAATAAATCCCTTCAAAACTCCAGTAGTCGCGCGTTCTACAGGTGTAGAACACGCAAACATTGTCTTAAATCAGAGCGTAAATCAAAGATCGTTTGCGCACACACTCACAGTATTCCTCTACGCGACGAATACAGTCGCATACATGAGTTATTTCGCTCCAAAAGTGCATTTCTACCATTGTAGACCGCGCGACCACTCACGTAATATTTTTATTCTGCGTTGCGGTCATATGACGTATATTACAAAGTTTAAGGTTAGTGTAAAACCAGACGACTATTTTTCTCAGATCAATGGGCATACGGAGCAGATAGTAGAATTTATCGGTAGTTGGAAGATGAAAGCACTGACTACAAAGATATAATTGACATCGATTAAAAGTGACACTAATGATACGCGATCAGTAGAAAAAGGTTGCTTGCAGGAATCTTCACATAGTACGGATACAGAGCAAGAAGGAAGTAGCACAGGGTCGGACTCGGAAAATCGGGAACGGTACTGTATCTGAAGATGATGTTCCTCTAGGTTCGGCACTTGTAAAAAGTGGGTTTGTCCGGGCCATCAGATTTTTATGTCTAGAATGCACTAAAAATTAAGATACGGAGGTAAAAAACATGAGCGAGTCGTTAAGATGAGGATTAAAAACTCAAGACCCAAAGTTTAACCAATTTTTTAATTTTTTTGTTTAACAGACTTCTACAAAAAAAATGTATTTTAAGTTTATTTTATTTCTAAAATGATAATGTTTTGTTTTATTTAGTTTCATAATAAAGCTATTTAAAATATGACTTAAACGTTTTTGACAATTTTTATAACTTTCCCTTATAAATCCTACATTAAAAGTGTTTTACGTATGTAGAGCGCGCGCGCACTAACGTCCCAAGTATAGGCGCGCCTACTAGAGTGTTAAAATTAAGTTTAGTGTCATTTATCAAACTAACAATCCTACTAATATTATAAATGCGAAAGTTTGTATGGATGGATGTATGGATGTTTGTTACTCTTTCACGTTAAAAATACTGAACGGATCTCGATGAAACTTGGTACACGAGTAGACCATATCCCAGAATAATACATAGGATAATTTTTATCCTGGGATTATGTACGCGAGTGAAGCCACGGGCAAAAGCTGGTTTATAATAAAATAAAAAACAAACAATTTCGTTGGTACCTATATGATAAATGATATTTATTTTGTAAGTAGGTTTAAAAAAATACTTTTACACGTCGATTTTTTTTTACGTCAGTTTAAACGAGATGAGGCCGGTGTTTCTACCTGAATACTCTGAGAATGAATCATAATTTTGGTGGCACTTGTTCAACTTACTCTATCATGATGCGTGTTGGGCACGCCACAATTATGGCGGTAAGTCCTCTCTATGAGGCGTGGCTGGACAGACCTCACGGCGTCCTTACCTTCCGCATGACGCAGGTCCTCACCGGATATGGCAAGTTCGGGAGGTTGGTTGAGGCCATGGTCCGGAGTGAGGAGGAGTGGCTGGGTCAAAGCCTATTGGGGCCAGGGTTATCCGAAAGGGAAGCGAAGGAACGGGGTGAGTTTTTTAGTCAGTAAGAGTCTGATACTATCTCCCGGGCGAGGGATGTCATTTCCCTACCAAAAAAAAAAAACGGTTCATAGAAAGGCTGAAGAGTTTGTACGAGAACGCCACAATGTAACCTTCTGCAGCGGGGTGTCCTCCCCGCACCCCGCTTAATGCGTCATTTCTCCGGAACTGTTTAGGGCTGCAATGGAGACAGACCTTTGGTTTGTCGACATGGCTGAGACTACGCAGGAGCTCAATACAATGCTCGATAACCTTAGTAGAGTTTTCAAAAGAGTGGGTCTTAAAATGAACATTGACAAAACCAAAGTCATAGTAATCTAACCATGTAGCACTCACTCCGATCAAGATCGGAGCCTACACTCGAAGTTGTAGATGCTTATGTTTACCTGGGACAGACAATTGAGTTCCGTAGGTGTAGTTTTGAAAAAGAGGTCAATCGTCATTTCCGACTCGGCTAGGAAGCATCCGGAAGCTGCGCGACCAACATAAAACGGTGGAATAAACAATAAACATATGGAATGTAATAAAGTATTGAGTATGGAGTGTTTCAGGACGAAAGACCAATGCGTGTTGCCAGTGATGACATAAATGACACTAAAACGGACCTCATCCGAAGGCTCCAGTCAACTAAAGGGCAATGGAAGAGGCTATGCTCGGATTTCCCTTGCGTGATCACATCAGGAATGAAGATATCCGCGGAAGAACCAAGGTTGCCGACATAGTTATTTTAAAAGTTTTTGTTACTATTTTGGTGTACAATAAACTTTATTCTATTCTATTCTACCCCGAAGATTCGCCAAACTTAAGTGGCAGTGGGCAGGGCGCTTTGCTCGTAAAATGGATGGTTGATTGCAAACTCGCAAACTTAGGGACCATGTCCGGTGAGAACCTGCGTCATACGGAAGGTGAGGACGCCATGATTCTATGTACCGTTGGAGAGATTGTAGAACAGCCTAAGTCTCGATCGAATCGAAAGCTTTTTCGTAGTCTACAAGCGCTAAGCAGTGAGGCAAGGCGAGGTCTTCTGCATGACCTGTCGGAACGTGTGGGTTTCAGTAGCGTAGATCACGTGTACGGTACTGAAAACGTTTCGGAATCCACCTTGTTCGGGAGGCTGCAAATCGTCGAACCTGCCCGCAAGACAATTTATGATGACTCTGGAAAAGATGGGCCTGTAATTGTTAAGTAGAGCATTGTCGCCCTTCTTAAGGAAAAGTACCACCACACTTCTGCTTCATGCCTGTGGCGTCTTTCCCTCATGTATGACAAAATCAAACAACCTTTGAAGGGTCTCCGGGACCGGTTTTCTTCGGACTTTTTGGTGGCCACACTAGACGAAACTAAAATATCTCAAAAAGTTACCAAGATATTCTCAGATCCCATGAAGATCTTTCGAGCTTGAATTTTTTATATTTACATCAGGTCCCTAATTTTCACGAAAAATGAAGAGAAATTTTCACCACCAAAATTGAAAAAAAACTGCACTTTGTTGATATTGACCCTTTTTTTGGTGGGAAAAATCATTCAACGACAAACCCCGGTCTTGGGTGGAGCGGAGGATAGTGTCAGACTTTTACTGACTAAAAATCCACCCCGTTCCTTCTAGCCTTCATACCGGGGCTTGAGTCCTTTCGGATAACTCTGGGTCTGGTCTCTTAATAGACAATTCACTGAAATGGTCAGCACATGTAGAGCAATTGACTGTCCACACTAGAAAATTAATGCCGACTTTCAGAAAGCTCAGGAATTCTGCTGATAGGGAAACGTTACGATGCGTCTGCTTCGCCCTTGCTCAAAGCATATTGTAGTACTGTGTTGTTGTTAGGGGTGGGGTCGGTAGGACGGTCTTGCTTCCTCTGGAGCGGCCACTAAGGACTGTCTTGAAGGTCATGCACGGGACGCAGTCACTACTCCAGAACCTTTACTTTTCTTTTTTTACTGCAGTGCGTCTGTGGAAAAATTAGAGTGTTGAAAAGATTCCACCCTTCCTGGGTGACTGCCCATCTCTGAATGCCCCGCTAAATTTAGGACCCTATGGGTCTCTTTATAGGGCGATTTTTAATAATCAATTTATATTCTTTGTATCATGGCAAAATTTCAGCGTTCTTGGGCCTTGAACCTATGATGACCTATGGTTTATGCTGGACGTTGACAAATCAGTGAGTGAGTCTTCGAGACTTTACCGTTTATAAATATACATTTAGGATACGAAATAGTTCTTCTTGTCCCAAATATGTATCAAAGAGTTGTCAGCAACCGTAAGGGTCAAGCAGGGTCAAAGCCTACTAGGGCCATGAGTAATGCGAAAGAGATCCCCGGGGCCCTGGCATAATGGCAAAACAGAAACAGGAGTGTCTTTTTAGTTAGTAAAAGTCTGACACACACAAGAGCGAGGGATCACCTGACAATTACTTTTTTACTTACACATGACAAAAGAATTATACACATTCGTTAATTTAAATAATAATATAATGATAATGACGATAATAAACTAAATAAAAATATTTGACAAAATTCACGCATTCTTATACACAGACATAATAATATACATAAATCACCTAATTTAAATAATCTAATATTAAAGACGACACCAAATAAGCATAAAATACATGATATATTTTACTCATACACAGATATAGTATTATAATATTATACATACATAAATTGAATGGAACAAATTAGATCTACAATCATTATATATTCAACTCCGTAAATTGCTAATTAGCCCTCTTCCTCTCTCCTACTTTTTGCTGTGCCCGACAGGGTCCATATTGATCGATAAATTATTAAAACCATCTATGTAAACATATGGATTGCAATAAAGAATTGAGTATTGAGTATTGAGTATTGGATGTCATTAGATGATTTTCCTACTTAAAAAAAAAATCCTAAATATGTATCCTGCTATAGAGGAGCGGGGACTATTTCTATACTAATTCTTATACTTAAATTGTTATGATAGCCACCTTAGATCTATGCTTTATAAATACGTATTTTATCTGGTTATGTTTATAGTTATTAGCTGACAGAACACGAGTGGTTTTTAGATAATAAAATTAACTAAAACCCACTCGTGTTCTTTCAGTTCTCTTTTGCGTTCTAAGAATGCTGTAACTCTGTCAAGAAGTCCCGCAGCCCTTGCTGGCAGGAACTCCTGCAACTCCCGACGATCGTGATCAATCACGTGAGGATCGCCTCTCTTACACCTTTCGCCACCTTGTTCACTCGCATTACTGCTTCGCAAAGGAGATGACTGCCTCTCATATCCATCAGCTCTGTTTAAAACCAGGGCCAGGGGCAGACGCGAGAGGTCACCGCCGCCGATCCCCTGATAAGCACAAGGGGATGCTACGCCCAAGGGGGGCAGACTACTACTGTATGCTTCTTCATGTCCTCCGGGCGATCTGCATAATAATAACACCTGGACATTTCTTCCCGCCGAATCCGGAACAGAAAACATCTGAAACAACCGTGTCCGGTGAAGGTCACCGTCAAACGGAAAGTGTGGCCACAATAGTGTCAACCACTCCTCAAAAAAGGTACTTATCGTTGCAACCGTGGCGTGTCCAAGACAAACTGTGACCTTGGGTTAACTTTTGCAAGACTACTTGGTAACAATATGTATTTCAGTTCTTTGTTCTCCGGTTGGTAAAAACACGTAAACTGCACATGTTTGTTATATGCACAACTGCCATTGGGTAGTTATTAACGTCATTATTTTACATTTTTCTCATAATGCAAATAAAATAAGATGTTTAAGTAAATATAGGAAACTTTTCGGACGTCATTGTATTAAAGATATGTATTCAAGTGTAGCTAGTATAAAATTTTACAAAATAATAATTAATTAAGTGTTTTAAATAAGAAAAGTATCTGAGTAAGTATGTGATATTAAACTGACAATATAAAATATTGGCACGAATCGTTTCGTCCCAGAAATCGAAAAACAAAATTGTTTTGCCACCCCAATAAAAAAAATTAAAACGTATGGCATTTTTTATTTTATGTATAATATTTTTTGTTATTATGTATAGTATAGAGATACACACTTGTGAAAAGTTTCAGGTGTCTACCAATTGCGGTTCACACAGATGGATAAGCGAATTAAAAAACTGAGTTTCTGTAATTTTTTTTTTTTCAGAACACGATCAATGATTAAATGAACTTTTTTTTGTACATATAATACAAATACATAAGTATAATCATTTTATAATTAGGTAAATGAAACGTCAAACGTCAATAAATAACCAGCTTCTGATTGTTCCTGGTGCAAAAGTGCCCATAACACTCTCCTCGCCGAATAGCGATAGCCATCTTTTGCACCAAAAACAACCCGAAGCGGGAGTTACCCGTTACCTCCCCGAGCCAACGGCCCAAATTCCCCACAAAACACAATTTCTCCGTAGTTCAGTGCAACAGGGGAAGAATTCGCACTTCGAGGGATTCACCTCCAGACTTAAGTCTCTGAGGCGAAGGACTAGAGCCTCAAAGTCCTGAAAAACATCTTCAGGTCTGCCCCCAACAGTACCAACGTCAAGGTACCACACGTTTAGGCCGATTTCAGCTCGACAATCGCCTTATGAATAGCCAAACTGACAACGAATGGCCCGAGCGGGTCCCCTGCTGGGCTCCCACTTTTGAAATGAAATTAGATTAAGTTTATGTAATAACAATATGTCTTTTAATTCATTCCCGTAGTAATAATAAATTTCATTCAACAATACAATAGAATTGATAAAAAAAACTAGATAATTTTACTTAAAAAAACATGAATATTAACTAAACTATTTAATACTAAAACCTAACTACATACATAAATATACAAAATGGCAAACTACACTCAGACGTCAAAGTTCTCCTCCACATCGCTATCATCCGGAAATGTGCCCTTCTGGGCAGCATTGCCACGTTGAATGGCAATGCTAATTCTCAGAGCGAAGAACGAGTCAGTTACGGTCACTCAAAGGGTCGATCAGTTGGCGTGAAATTTCCTTCAAAAGGAGACGCGCACTCGGACCCCATGAACCAATCGTTTCGACTCCAAACAGCTTAAAACTGTAATTACCAATAAGTTATTATTTGCACCGTTTACCCTTAAACGGCGCAAATACTGTAACCTTAATGGTAATATGGCGTCAAAAGCTCTTCCACATCGCTGTCGACTGGAAGTGTGCCCAAAAGACTGGCGGCATTGCCACGCTATATGGCAATATCCTCTGTCCGAGTTAAAGCCATTCCTTGGATCACGCGAAGTAAACACTAGTGTTAATACTTATAACTACTGGAAACCGATTTTTGTGCATTACACGCCACAGGGCATGCAGGCGTACCCAATGCTCCAGAAACACCTGGAACAAGTTTTGTAATATATTCGAGCATAATATGACGGAATCACCGAATGCCGACAGAGTTTTCGGGCGTTATCGCTTTTTCTCGCGTTGCCTTTTTCATCAAACACTGTACGGTATCGCGTTAAATGAAACAACAAGATTTTAACCCATGGTCACATTGACGACAGATGAGTGGGGAAGGGCTTTCTAGGCTTGTAGAGGAAGTTTTTACTTCCTAAATATGGGGCGCGTATTATACCTGATTATCATCATCACCTGATTCACCTCACCACCACCTGACATACCAGCACCAGGTTTTTTTTTTTCGGTGGGTAAAAATCATCCAAATGACATACCCCGCCCTTGGGCGGAGCGGGAGATAGTGTCAAACTATTACTGACTAAAAAACCCACCCCGTTCCTTTTTGCCTTTCATACCGGGGCCAAGCCTCCCTTTCGGCAATAGAACCAGGCCCCAGTAGGCTTCGACACAGCTGGGCCCCTGTTGTTTCTGACAAGTCCTTGAGGAGCGCGGGAACAGTGCGCGCCGTCGAGGACTTGGGCTCGGTCCGGACAGTCACCGGACGGTCAGACAGGTACTATGTTCGGCTGTTTGTGTTTTTTTTTTGTATGTTTGTTCATCGAATACTCCGCCAAATGTGGACGAATTTTCAAAATTCTTTCTTTCAAAAGTAGATAGTTCTGAGGTGCTCCCATTGTCACCAAATTAGGATCTGATGATGGGATCTTGGAGAAATCGAGGGAAACCCTCAAATTTTATAGGCAGCTTATTGTTTTTCGCGAATTTTATGAAGTATCTTGTGTATTTGCATATGGTTATCACCATCTCAGTTAGCTGGGCTGATGATGGAAGGTACAACTCCTTAACAGTAAGAAGTTACTCGAACAGGCAAGGACTGTTTTATTAGTAAATTGTTTTGATGTTTGAAAGGGCATTTGCCACATTTGGTCTCATGATCATTAAGTCATGACCTGATGCCGCAGTCAGGATAATCTGCAGAGTATCTAACTCCTCGAAAACTAACTGCAGATTTATATCGAGTTTAGGCTCATTGAAAGGGGCTCGATGTGTGGATAAACGTACTGCTAATAAAGAACATTGAAGTACATAGAGACCTGATGCTGAAGCCAGGAGCATCAGAAAAAGTACAAACCTTGAAATTACAGCACCGTAGTCGTGTTTGGGCTCATTTTAAACAGGACCAAATTTTAAGTTCAATGCAATGTTGACATAAATCTGGCCTGATGCTGCAGCCGGGATTATCAGCATCTAGTCTAATGACTGATTGAAAGAGATATGTCGAACTGATCTGATGATGAAGCCGAAAGGTAAATTAATGTAATCTAACCGTGGTCGGGATTTTTAGAACCGTTATGAGATGCGCTCTGACTATAAGGTATTTATCATCCCCTCTTCTTTTAATCAGACTAGATGCTGATAATCCCGGCTGCAGCATCAGGCCAGACTTATGTCAACATTGCATTGAACTTAAAATTTTGTCCTGTTTAAAATGATGGGTTTTGTTTTCATCACGTTATATAGAACTAATACAGCTGTATGAGAAACTCTGGAGTTCTTGGTCTTGGGTGCCCCCAAAAATTTCTTATGATTTTTTTAACTTGAGCGATGAAAATTTATTTGTAGTTTGCTAATCGCCATCTTCAGCTGTGCTGTGCTGATACTTTTATCGGAGTTCTGGATTTGGTTTTCACCATTTTATATAAAACAAATACAGTTGTATAAGGAACTGCGGAGTTCTCCGTCTTAGGAGCCTCCGAAAGTTTCTTATGATTTTTTTTTTACTTTACACACTGATAATATTCATGATTTTTGCTTATCGCCATCTCCAACCATGCTCTGCTGATACTTGAAGTTGATTGTGTTGTATTTTACATTTTTTTGTTTAAATAACATCTGATCTATGGATTATGGTCAGATTTAAATGTGAAAATTGTTATATTGCGTAATTATCGGCGGTTTTATGATATTTATTTGTTTTTCCTGTTATTACGTTGATATGTTTTTTTTTGTGTATTCTAATAGACAGAACTATTACTGAAAGTAATTAGGAACTATAGAACTTGCCTTTGTGCATCTAAAAGACTTTTAAAATTTTGCTTTTGGAAAAAATGATATGCTGGAAGTTAGCAGATCATATTTTCATTTGATTTTTTTTTCAGGAAAATCATCAGAACATTTCTTGAAAAGTATCAGGAACTCCAAAACTATGCTGCATGTGAGTAGAACTCTCATTTTTATGCTCTGCTGGAATATGATCTGCGAAGTTCACGGTCATACTCTACGGCACGTTGATGTCCATGCGCGCCTCAAAGAGTTGTAAACAAAAGTGAAGGGGTCTACTAAAGTCACAGGATACAATAAGGCGCTGAAATGCAGGTAGATTTTAGTCGCTGAAAGTCTAATTTCCTATTTCTCAATTCAAAAACAAAAAAGTTTAACAATACGTGCCATGACTTGCAAAACCTGAGTCTACAGGAAATACGAAAACACTCTAAATATTAACTGAAGTTGTTATTGTGTCTCGTGTTTACACAGATGTAAACAATAAGCTAAGATCATATAAAAAGGCTGCATTTTGTAATAGAAGTCACTAGTTACTCATCTTCAGTCTACGAAAACGTACCTCGAAGACTTTGAAATTCTTCTCTACTAAAATGAAGACTCTGTACTTGGTCGTCGTGATCGTAAGTACATTGTATTATTTGTTATAGCATAGAGCACTTATAGTATTTTATTTATAAGGTAATCTTCTAAGTCATTGCATAAATGACTAGAGTTGCAATGCTAGGGGTGAAACTTCACTGCCGCAACAAATTGCGGCATGGCGGACAGTCCCGGCAGTAATAGCAGCAGTAAGTTGAAGAAGCATTACGGCGTCCTCATCTTTCACACGACACAGGTTCTCACCTGACATTCACCGGGTGCCCTACCCTGGTCACCAGGAAGAGTGGAAGAGATTTCGTGCAGTGTTCTGCAAGGATCGGTACTAGGACCGCCCTTGTGAAACATCAGGTACGACTACGAGCTCCCGGCTACGGGCTACGGGGTCAGCCGGTGGTCGAACTAGAGACACGCGGGGTTTCGGATCCAGGAGTTGGGACTCGAGGTGGCATTGCACAATTCGGAGGTCATGTGCTTTCACGACTCTCGGAATGCGCCACAACCCGGTAGTGGCGCATTCCGAGGGTCGTGATCGCAAATTAACGGTACGAGGAAATGACATCGGCATTGATTCGACGACCTAAGACTCGATCTCGAAAGCCGGTGGAATTTCGAGGAACTTTTCTGACGACTGACTACCAAACTGAATCGGACCGAGGCTGCCCTCAAGCAGCTTCTGTCTAACCTAGGGGGTCCCAACGCTTCCTTCCGGTCCATGGCCCTTTGTGGGGCGGTGTGAGCGTCGTCATTACAAAAGCGACGGGTGGCCCAGATGAACGCATGCTAGAGGATCTCGGCCATACGGATAGTGTGGGGATACCACACGGTTTTTCGCGAAGCGGCGAGCCTCCTTACTGGCCTGCCACCATGGGATCTGGAGGCAACAGTCCTTGCACTCATGCACGATTTGCGCGTCAACGCTGGGGCGAAACTTTGCACAGGCGGGTAGAGTTCCGGTGGGATCCCATGGTGGAATGGCGACAGCGACTGGTATGCAGTCTCCTCTTTGAGCCGTAGCTGGAAAGGCCTCACGGCATCCGCATCTTCCACATGACGCAGGTTCCCACTCGACACGGTCAATTCGGGAGGTTTCTGCACCGGATTCGTGCGGAAGTGACGCCCGGATGTCACCATTGTGCGGACGGCCTAGAGGACACGTACGGTAGAGGTGTTGCTCCACCTGGGCAGAGTACCACCGTATCCTCGTGTGAGCACTCGGTGGCAGCGAACTCTCGCGTCGGGCCTTGGTACAGGCCATGGTCCGTAGCGAGGAGGAGTGGCAGGCGATCGCCTCCTTCTGCGAAGCAGTAATACTAGCAAAGGATGCGACCGCACGCGTGATGCACGGCGCTCACGACCTAGCCACCGCCGGGATTTTGATCCCGATTTCCGGTCACCGTAGACGCGGGCTTGCGGATGGCGAGCAATCTGTAGCTCGCCATCCGATCGATATTGCGCAAATTGTTCCATGCACGCCTGAGTTGTCAGTAAACCGTCACTGGCCCCCTAACTAGGAGGATCGAAGCCTACTGGGGCCCCGGTGTGAAAGGCAATGAAGGAACAGGAGTGGGTTTTTAGTCCGTAAAAGTCTGATACTATTTGCCAAAATCGGGGATATCATTAAACGATTTTCCCACCTAAAAGAAAAACAGCCCGGACACCGGAGGTGCTTGCCTGCGGACAGCGAGCAATGGGTAGCTTGCTGTAAGTTCGTCCGTTAAGGACCATGCCCGAATCATCAACGGCGTGTAGTGTTGCTCACGTATCTCAAAGAGATTTCCAGTGACCCAGCCCTGGGGCCACGGGAAATGTCTACTAACGAAACCCTGGTCTAATAAAGCAAAGAATTACTGAAGGACACAAGTCCGATTATAATTTGAGTGCCATCAAAGGTAAAAGGAAAGGAGTAAATAGGCTCATAAACTAGTGCGCCTTACTATCAGGTGGGATCGCAGTCAAGCACTAGTTTATATCAATTTTTAAAAAAGTAGGTATGATTTTAGATCTCCACCTTAGAGCGGAAAAAGTCATTGGATGACTTCCTTAGTGGTACTGTATTTAAAAAAAAAAATACAGTACCACTAAGTCAAACAATAAATTAAAAATACGTCACATCTTTAAAATATAAAGTAAATTTTTGACTGTCCTGTTGGTCTAGTAGTTAGTGGCCCTGAGTAGGCACACAGGCCGCAAAAAAAAGCCACCACAAAAAAAAAGGTAGAAGCGGCTACAAAAAAAGCTAGAAGCGGCCACAAAAAAAAGCTGAAGCGCGTGACAGCTTGTGGCCGGAGAAGCTAGAAGTGGCTTCTAGCTTTTTTGTGGTGGCACCACCGCACACGGGCCACAAAAAAGAAGCTAGAAGCGGCTTTTTTTGGGCCCATGTGCAAGGACACTGACTGCTATGCCGGAGGTTGTGGGTTCGATTCCCAACCAGGACAAATGTTTGTTTGATGAACATGATCATTTGTTCTGTGTCTGGGTGTAATTTATCTATATATAGAAGTATGTATTTGGAAATATATAAGAATGTTTATCAGTTGTCTAGTACTCATAACACAAGCTCTGCTTAGCTTGAGACTAGACGGCGTTGTGTGATAGTTGTGGAATATTAGAATAGAATAGAATAAACTTTATTGTACACCAAAATAGTAACAATGATATAGAAACTTAAAATAACTTAATATAAGAACTTGATATTATATTATAAATATGTCCACTAATAAAAATATTATAGGTAAATATATTGAAGTCGATATGACCATCCAGTCAACAGTGCATTAATTTGTTACAGGCGGCCTTCGCCGTCGTCGGGGAGTCAGCATTATTCGGTATGATTTTCAAAAACATAAGTTAACCATAAATAGACCATATTGTTTTGATGTCAGTTTTAAGCAAGTAAAATTTATAATTAACAGTATTATCAAAGGATATCGTGTTACACAGCATCTGGGTTGTGGATGTCAGACGGGCAGTCGTTCCATGAACGGTCATAGTCATTGGGTGCATCCAGTTAGACTCTGGAGGACCACTCATATTACATAAGTGGAGTGCCTACATAATCGCAACAACGCATAGCATAATCTTCATTTCGCAGAAAGTTGTTTGGCATACACTCACTTGACATAAATTCGAAACTCATAATTTTGTTTGTCCAAATCATCTTTAGGCATAAATTTCATGTCCATAATAATTGAAAAACATCCATCATATAGCAGAAAATTCGCAGTCAGTGTATTTATTAACACTATATTTTTTTCGGAACGAATTTACGACGATAACATTAATTGCTACATCTTTGTGATGAGGCGCTAATGAAATCATTTATTTTTAGTGGGAAGTAGCTGTCAAATCATTTTATAGTGTTGATCAAAAGTTAAGTAAAATATATTAAATATGGAAAAGTCTGAAGAAAGTCAATTAAAAGTGTTTAAAACAAACAAAGAAGGAATTAAGTTAGAAATAAGATTCATTTTTGAAAAAACTAAAGTGCTAAGTGACAAATATTATTGGTTGTGTGAAATGAGACGGGACAAGAATGCAACAAGCATGCGACATGCAGCACGCAAGCAGGCATGCAGCATGCAGCAAGCATGCGTCATGCAGCACGCAAGCAGCCATGCAGCATGCAGTAAACGTGCGACATGCAACAGGTATGCAGCATGCAAGCAGGCATGCAGCATGCAGCAAGCATGCGACATACAGCAGGTATGCAGCACGCAAGCAGGCATGCAGCACGCAAGCAGGCATGCAGCACGCAAGCAGGCATGCAGCATGCAGCAAGCATGCGACATTTAGCAAGCGTCGTTCTGTCACGGCTCCGGCGCTGCGGGGTTTAGGCGGCCCCTACGCGAGCTTATCGTCGCAGATGGTTTCAACGCTCACCACCGCAGCTTCGGCGGCGGCGGCGGGCCTTCAAACCACCTGCTCCTCAGCTCGCGGGCCGCCCTTCCCCTCCATGCCTACGCGATTTTAAATTACACTCTAGGGGTAGGGCAGACAAGACTATGTAAAGTCGGTTTTGCGGCGATTCGTTTCTGTTACTAAATTTTTTAGCATAACATATTGACTTTTTATGATACAAGTTATGAAATGTATGTCAAGTAATGTATATAGCAAAAAGGACGTCGGTCATAGGTAAGACGTCGGTAAAAAAAAAAAATCAAGCAAAAAATATACCGGCTCTAAGTAGCATTATGTTGAACGAAACTACGTGTAATATTAAATATGGCAATCGTAACTACGCCAAATAAAGTTCTGCCATGTTAAAAGTATGCCGTTACAAATTCGGACATGTAAACATTCTGCCAATCAATAGTTATGCTAAATATTTTTTATGCCTTAAAAATATTCGATTAAAGAAGATTATGCCAAGTGTGTTATGCCAAATAAAATTTGGAGTATCAAGATTCTGCCAAATAGAAGGAACCCAATTTGTAAATGTGAGTCCTATTGACCAAGTTTTCCATGTCTTCTCAAATATCTGGCTGATGATGATGATGCTATTACTTCCACCATGGTCGTGAACGGACGCCATCAGTTATGATTGGTTATCTCGTAACTGCTAATGGCCTATTTTTACATTTTAAATTGCATAATTTCATATATTTATTTGCATTGCTCTCATATAATAGAAATGACAAAACATATATAAAATGGTTTAAAGTAATGTTTTTTTTAATCAAGGAAGTAGGTAACCCCATTTGCATTTTCTTCTTCATAGCTTAATTTTTCCTAACTAACTGACTTCTTAACAATCGAAAGTGCATGTACATAAGTGATTTATTTAAAATATATCCTTTGCTTTGATTTAATTGCCGTTGTATTTACAGGTTCTCTTGATATAGAAGGCCCGCTAGGTTCATTAACGTCCCAACTAGACCTTAATCTTTTAGGGAAAAATACTAAAGATAAAGTGGAAGAGAAAGAGACCCAGAACAATATTGGAGACACAATTAAAGAAGATAAAGACCAATTGAAAGGCAAATGGGAAGACTTTAAAGGAACGATGAAAAATGACAAGAACAAGGCAGATGACAGAATAAAAGAAGTTAGAGACCGATTGAAAGGCAAATGGGAAGACTTTAAAGGAAAGATGAAAAATGACAAGAACAAGGCAGATGATACAATAAAAGAAGTTAGAGACCGATTTAAAGGTGATATGGAAAAAAATTTAGACAAAATGGTAGACATGTATGAAACTTACAAGAAAAATACTGGGGACAACGAAAAAGTAGATAATTATTCATCAGCAGATGATATTGACAATGATGTGTCAAAGAACCGATCAAAAGCGGAATCTCATTCATCAGATTCGGACTCTGAGGCAAATGCATCATCTTTATTATCGGCTGATATTGATGTAGCACTTGAATCCACTGCTAAGGATTCTAAGACTAGACGCGCAGAAACTGTGGAAGAGTAAAGTAAAAATTGCAACATTAACATAAATAACGACACTTAACGACAAACAAACCACATAACAATCCCGTACATACCACAAATTAATACTGTTAATTTGACAATCTGAAAAGCTACTGTAATATTTTACAGTAGCTTAAATACTCTTAAATGAAGTTTTTAACTTAATTTATGAAAACACTACAAAAAACATGGTAGTATCGTGAGTTTGACAAGAATCATGGCTTCTGTTATTTATATACATACTTTTATTTGCTGAACATCCCTGTACTTAGCGCAGTTAAGATTTTTAAGTTCAAGAGGTTGCAAATGATTGCTTTTAAGTCAGGCAAGTCACATGACTCTAGAGTTTTTATGAACAAGTGGAGTAGACTTATCAGCACTGTTTGGCACAGGCGACACTATATCTGATAGTACATACAATCCGTCGTCATCAGACAGTGACCACTAGTGATTACTGCAGTTCATAGTGTCCAGAGCAGCGACGATGCAGCTATCAGAATACTTCATGAAAGAAAAACTGTTTAAAAGATATCCATATACCAGACTGCATGAGAAGAAAATAATAAGTTAAGAGTCCAGTTTAGTCCCATCTTTAAAGCTCAGTAAGATATAAACTGGATTTTTGACGGTTTCTTCATTTCAATCTAAAAGGTATGTGAACAAGTTATTATTATTATTTTTGAAGATGGGCTATGCAACTCCCGTAATATAGAGAATGTAGTCACTGCGACCTAAAAGATCTATTGCGACGCGCTACCTTGTTAGAGTAACTCTTTTAGCCCGGAGGCTTCCAGGAAGTCTAGAATACTCCTAGCTTTAAGAGTTTTAATCTCCTCCGGGCGAATAATATGTCGGCCCAGATGGATACTCCGTTAGTGGATAAGGTGCCCGCATTCACACAAATGGTGCTTAGGCGTCTCCCTCTCCTGATTACAGTACCGGCAAACATCAGTGTCACTCAGTTTCATGTGAAATTGGTGCCTGTTTAATTTGCAGTGGCCGGTTAAGGCGCGGGAACACAGATGTTCGTCTTGACCAATCCTCTCTGCTCGGCAGTTTCACTGTGTAATTTCTTGTGAAGTTACACTGTGGAAACATGACACCTGTTGTCATATCTAGTTGATCGTGTTCAAGTACTGATTCGTGTAGCGATCTCAGTGCTTTAGAGCGCCAATAAACTTTGCCAGTACTGTTTATTCTATACATGCCCGCTTTCGCCTCCTTTGCAATGAAAAGATAAAGTGGGGGAAAGTTAGGCAGGGCATTTAGAGCAGCTCATGTGAACAAGTTACTTAAAAACACAATAAGTTATTGAGGGTATATTTATGGCTTATTTTTATCAATTCACTAGGAAACCCGAAGTCTAGTTATCTTATATAGATCTCATCTCTGTTTGATCAAAACTTGATGATATTTCAAACATTTTGGAACAGTAAGAATATCTTACTACTTTTCAACAAGTAAATAAAATTTAAATGTGGGTCGTTAAATTTCTTGAACGATCAATTCTACAACGATTGACTGATTTGAGTAAGATAACTTTCTGCCATCAGAACCAGTCTCAAACTTGATTTAACATAAACCTGACAAACATGATATATCTAACAAAGCCAATGTTTTTACAGATATTCAACAAGTTATCGAAAAAGATTTGGATAAAAGTTGCTGATGATGGAAAAAGGTAACTCCGCGAGGAAATTCCTACTGCTGATGCAAACTCAACAAACGGCCTGTTTTTATGCAAATAGGCTCTTCCAGTCTATTCGGACCCCATGCTGTTGAGTAGGGACAGCTATGCTGCCTTCACATGTTCATAATGCCCGTTGAAATCATTTCCAGTGGTCCGTTTTGGAAAACGTCTTAATAAAAACTGCGCTAAAATTATATCTAATAAATATGTACTTGTATTCAAATTTTTTTATATATTCATTAAATATAAAAATAAATCTTGCATTATACATGGATTGTTTTTATTATAAACCTCACAATTCATGTGAGCTGTTCATGAAATATGTGCTCTGTATTGTATTGCGTATAGGAAGAATTAACGGTTCACCAGCCGCCAACCAACGTCAACCGCCGGATGGCTTCTGACTCGTGTCAAATACATTACGTCACAATGCATAAGACTACCCTCCAGTGACGAAGGTTCCATATAACTCGATTCCCACCGGCTTCCCTTCAGAAGTTTAGAACACAACCACTCTCTACCGTAATTGAGAAATGGCTCAATCAGTAATTATAAAACTACAAAGCTAACATTACAAAACGCCTACACTAAGTACACTATGGACATTAAATCAACACACGCACAACATGTAGCACTATAAGGTAAGCCGCAGGCGCAATCGGCTTTTTAGCGTTTAAATTTCTATACAAGAATACGTCATGACGTCACATAACCTGCTCGCGATTATAGCGCTCCGGCAAGCCGGTTTTTTTTCGAGTTATTTGATAGAGTTTTATTGAACAGGCTTAAAAACTACTAGACTGTTTTTAAAAATTCTTTCACCACTCGAAAGCTACATTATCCACGAGTAACATAGGCTAAATTTTATTTTGGAAAAAAATAGGGTTCCGTAACATATTTGGGTTTTTCGGACACAAGGTGTAAAAAATCAACCAGAAACGTTACTTATTTTGCGTACGCTGCCTAAACTATTAAAGATAGAACCGTAAAATGTTCTAATTAATTGTAGATCTTATAAATATCTACAAAAAAGTCCGCGTAACAGTATACCTATCTATGTCGAGTGAGGCACAACAACCATTTTTTTATCTAATAATCTTGATTTTTTTTTGGACTACATTTAAACGCATTTATTTTACTCATGCCATTAACCCTTATCAAAATAAATTATTTCATCACTAAGTACAGTTTATGTAGATAATATTTGGCATTTGAATGATTAAAATTGGACGTTTGGTTTTGAAGTTATGGCGAAATTAAAATATTACGATTTATGCTGCACGACCCAAGCGTCACCAAGGCGGAGCCCGGGAGTGCGCGTGCGGGAGGAGTTTATATCTATGAGAAAGGTCGTGCGCGAAGTCTAATAATTTTCGTGCGATTTTTTTTTAGATTTCGTTCATAAAACTACACCTACGCAAAAGTTCTTCTCAGAGCTGGTTTTTTTAAACATTTTAATATATGCCTTTACAATAAATATCAACATGCGCAATGCTCAAAAACAAGAACGATTATCTGATCTAGTCATTCTTTCTATAGAAAAACGTTCTTTACTAAAAATTAAGAAACTTCCCGGCTTTAATGATAATGTCTTAGCGCACTTTGTAAGAAAGAATAGACGAATAGCTTTAGAGTATAAGTAGTATTATTAGTACTTAGTCGATTAAGTTTTGTTTAATTTACATCATATCATCATTTCACCACAAACGGCTTTTATCAAAGCCACTTCTATTATGCTTGTAAGTAGCGTTGCCAGGCGTCCGGATAAAGCCGGACATAGTCAGGCTTTTAAGTGGCGTGTCGGGCCAAATTTGAGCATTTTTGGCTTTTGTTAGGCTTTTTAAAGACCATTTTGTTTAGAATTGTCATTAGAGTTTTGCCTTACCTTGTATCGCTGCTTGTGCTACAAGCAGAGTGGATATGGAATAGTGTAGCAATAATATCACTTAATCTTATGGTATTTTCATTAGAATTTAAAAAGATTTCATGAATTTTATTAGCCTAAAAAAAAATGTCGGCCTTTTTGACCAAACATCCGGCTAAATAGGATAGATTTTCCGGCTTTTCAGTTCCAGGACCTGGCAACCCTACTTGCAAGACACTGTTTCAATATCTCAGTGCTTACACGTATAGTAAAAGTGGACTGAAGATACATCTGCCAATACAAGACTAAAGCCAGGATGCCAATCACAGATTTTCGGTAAGGACTCAAGACTGCGTGCCCGCGCTCGGAGTAGGCAAGCATTTTTTTTGCTCCGGTTTACCTCTCTCAATATTTCACGCTTCACCACTGCTACCCTCACAGCCAATACACCACATACCTGTTTTGTTTTTCTTTGGTATTGGTATTTGGATGCCCTAACCAAAGTCCGGGTGGGAATCCGTAACAGACAGCCCATGTCGAACGCGCAATTGGGGCTCCTTTCTAAGGACAAACTGATTGCGATTCTCAACGCCCCTATGCCCAAAGCCCCCGAATTTCAAAATTCGAATTGAGGATTGAACTTTCAAGCCGGGATGGCTGTAAGTCGTAATCAAAAACGACTACAGCCTGAAATGGCTTGAAGAAAAAGTAGGGACACTAAAGCCGTGGCCAGAGACGGAACTCTCGCTTATTAACGAGAAGGACCTGCCAAAAGCTAAGGTTGTGATCCTCCACTTCAAGACAGAAGATGTCATCAAAACTCACAAGAGATGCCCTCAGTCTCTTGGAAAAACAAAATGACCAGCAGACTAGCTTGTGGAAGGTACTGAGCGTCAAGAAAAAAAGAGCGTGGTGACTGTTATTGTGTCATAAATGTTTTTCTCTGTTCATATATCTTAATTATAATGTAAATATTACTCATTTTACTCAGAGTTTCCTTTATGTCATATTATATTTCTTCTAAAAGTCTGTTACTGAAATCGCATAAGTAAGTAAGTAAGTAAGTAAGTAAAACTTTATTAAGATAAGATAAGATAAGATAATCATTTATTTGCTCAAACATGAGTACAATACATACATCACAAAGTAAATTGTCAGCATGCAAGAGTTGTTAAAATACAATATAAATCGTCATGTTTGCCTTGAACAATGGCATGCAAATATTTCTACAAATAATCAAATCATTCTAGCGTGTCATTAAACCAAATAATTTTAAACATAAATAAAATACTGATAGTATATATATATATATATAAGTCAAAAATAAAAATATACGTCTAGAATGTCAAATTAATAATTATAAATGTCAATTATAATCAAACCAATAATAAGATTATTATTATTATTAAAAAGAAAAACAATACTAATAATAAAATGTCTTAAACAAAAAAGAATTTAGCAAAAAATAAAATAAAAAGAATAAGTATGTCAAAAGTTCAAAATTTGTCATTAAAAAACTCATTTAAATTGTAATAAGCTTTATCTGCCAGGAAACTTTTAACTTTCTTTTTAAAGGCTATATCACCTAGCTGCTTCCAGCTTTTTGGCAATTTATTATAGACTTTTGGAGCCATGCAAAAGACACTTTTTCGCATAAGAGCAGTTTTGTGCTGATATTGTTTAAACATGGTGTACATGATACATTGCATGCAAGACGAAATAAAATAAATAAAATAATGAAATATAAGAAGATGATTATATAGTAATGAAATATAAGTTCTGGCATGTTCAGCCGCATATCGTGGCGTACAAATATTTAGGAAGAGATGGTGCATTAACCGTGATCATCAAAATTTTATAGGTACTTGTTAAATTTAGTTAAGCTGTATGATTACATTCCAATAGCATAGTTCTAGATATAATTCAATTTCAAATAGTCATTATATAAATTTATTAGTAAGTAAAATTATCATTAAAATGACAATTTTTTTTTGCAAATAAAAAATAATAATAACAAAAAAACAATACTATACACATGTCAACAGCATAATTGAAATAAAATTAAATGTCAAAGTAGTCAATAAAATCATGATTTGCTGTCATTAAAATTACAATTATTCCAGATTGAAAAAAAAGTAATAATAGTAATACAATACATGTCAACAGCATTTTAAATTAACCCTTCAGATACCGTCAATTAGAGACACAATAGTAAGACAATAGATGCGCGGCCACCGGTGGTCGCTTGGGGATTCATGAATTAAATTCAATGTCAAAGCAGTCAATGAAATTACGAATTACTGTCATTATTAAAATTACTATTATTTAATATCAATTATTCAATGTACAAAAAAAAAGATAAAATATTACTATTTTTTATACAAAACAATATTAAAAATATAATATTGTCATCTCAAAAACGAAGGAAATTGTCCTCTTTCATGAACTCTGCTATACTGTAATATGCTCTTTTAGTTAGAAACCTCTTCAATTTACTTTTAAGAGCAGATATATTTAATGTTTTCCATGATTTAGGCAATTTGTTAAAAATGGTCGGAGCCATGCAAAAGATGCTCTTGCGCATAAGAGCCGTTTTAGCGGCCGGAACACAGAGTTTGAAATTATCACGTCTATTTTTAGGGAAAGCATTAGACAAATACTGAAATAAATGACGATTACATTTAATGAACTTCACTGCTTTGAGGATGTATAATGAGGGTATGCCAATATCTTACGTTCTATAAAATAAGGTTTACAGCTGTCCGTTGATTGCAGTCTAAACATCGATCTAATGCACCTTTTTTGTGACCGAAACGCTATTTCATTGTCTGTACAGGTACTGTTCCCCCAAAAGATGACTCCATATCTGAAAATTGATTCGGCTAATCCGTAGTATGCAGTAATCAGTGCATCTGTGTTGAGAACCGCAGCAAACTGTTGCAAAGCGTAGGCTGCACTGCTCAATTTTTTACTAAGTGCCTCTATTTGAGGTTTCTAATTTAATTTAGAATCTATTATTAGCCCTAGAAATTTTGTTGTGTCACTTTCATTGATATTTATATGATTAAATTTAATATTAGGATTGTTTGCATACGTTGTCTAAAGTGCATAACGTTAGTCTTTTTAAATTAATTATAAAATTATTATCATTTAACCAATTTATAATAGATATTAGTGAATTATTATTAATGTCAAGTTCATATGTATTAATGTCATTACAAGCTATTGTCATAGTGCAATCGTCAGAAAAAAGTGTCATGGGTTTTTCAGTTACTTTAAGCAATTCATTGTGAAAAGCGGAGGCCCCAATACACTGCCTTGAGGTACTCTATATATAACTTTGCGTTCCTCTGATCTTGAAATTTCTTCACGATTACTGATTTTATTTATTTTACATATTTCTGTAACTTGTTTACGATTATGAAGATAGGACTAAATTAATTCTAAAACATTGCCTCTAAAACCATAGGCTTCAAGTTTTCTGCATATAAATTCCAAACATATGGTCCTTCGAGCCGGATTCAAAAACAACGAAACTCGGATACCTGAATACTCAAAGCACTAAGAAGAGCTTGGATGCGGTGAAATTCAGTGTTCAGTAACTGACGAAGAGAAACTATTCTTCACGACTGACAAGGGGGAGAAGGAGCTAATTAGAAGGAGGGCAAGCTATAAGGGACGCTTGACGGTGTTCTGTAGTCACATAAATGACTTAGAAGAGTCTTTAAATCCGTCGCAGGTAGGCGAACTAAGACTGCGTTTAGGTAAGATGGAAATTTTATTTTCTCAGTATGACGAGGACAAACGCTTTGGAAAGGTCAAGAAAGCAAGCATACATAGGTACACTTCTTTCCGTATAATATTGAACAGTGTGCGCTTTCAGTAGAAAGTCCAGCGCGAAAACCGAACTGAGCGTCATGAATGTTGAGGTGTTTGTCAAGTTCTGAGTCAAGCACACTGTACGACACCTTAGCCACCACTGTAGCCAAGGATATTGGCCGGTAATTATTCTTATCAGACAAATCGAGATCGATGAGTGACTCAGACATAAAGTGAAGAACATCGCGACTACACGTGACAAATGCACGCCAGCGTACTTCAAATACTCGATACTGAGCCTGAGCCAGATTTTAGTGACTTTTGGAAAGTGACTAGCACTCTGAACTCGGGAATGCAATCTCGCGAGATCGAGACCTCGCGAGATCTCGGCCGAAAAAAGGGCGCGATCTCGCGAGATTAACGAGATTGTACTCGAGCATAAAAACGTCTTATTAGAAGCGCGGATCGACACGGACGTTAAAAAATTATAGACAGATACGGCAAACAATGTTTGATGTTAAAAATGTATTGAAAATATTCGTGAAAATAAATGTTTATCTTATAATACTTTCTTTTATGGTGGGTAAAAATCATCCAAATGACATCTCCCGCCCTTGGACGGAGCGGGAGATATTGTCAGACTATTACTGCCTTCGTGCCTTTCATACCGGGGCTGAGCTACGTTTCGGAACTAACCCTGGCCCCAATAGGCTTCGACCCAGTGCGTGCCGTCGACGACTTGGGCTCCGTCAGGACAGTTACCGGACGGTAAGACAGCAAACTACCCATTGCTCGCCGTCGGCAAGTCCGCACCTGTGGTTATCTTATAATACTTATTATTTTTATTATTATTTTTTTCCTTATTTATTCAAATATTGTGAATATTTGCAAAAAAAAAACACACACAAAACTGCCAATCTCGCGAGATGAGTGATAGCGGAGATATAGCTGAACTGTTAAGAGAACATTTTGCTACGAAATCACCGCTAGATCCGTCATGTGAAGATCCTGGATCTACCTTGACCGGTGACTTGTATACCTAATGTGTCAGCTAAGCAAGTGCGTCAAATTGTGAATAGTATGTCTAGGGGCAAGTGGTCCGACCAATATGTGTCATATTTTATAAATATATTTTCAATGGTTTGCCTCGCAGACTGACTAGCAACACAGTGATCAAGCCTTCTCACACACCCATGGGCATCGCTAACGAATGTGAAGTTATTTGATACACTCCCAAGTATATCCATATCCGCACAAGTCCACTATTGATCCTTACACAAATTAACCAGTTCGTCACCGAACAATTCGCCCGGATGCGCATTAAAATCTCCTAGCACGAAGATAGTTTCTAATGAGTAGTTATCAACGATAGCTCATACCTCGCCAAAACACGTCGTGAAAACGTCTAAATTATCCATTGCGTTAGTTGGCATATAAACACTAAACACGAGAAATGCACGGTTATCCATTGACACTTTTATTGCACTAATTATGCACAAAATAGCGAGCACGAGCGCGGACACCGATATGGCCTGGAAAAGTCGGCGACGTACGCTAAATACTTGAAAATGGCATAAATTTATAGGACAGACAATCTTGTATGAAGAACAATGAAAATGAGACGGCAAATTCAACAAAAAAAAAAAGAATTATTTTATGTAATTATAGGCCAACGCATGAATAAAATATCTAAATATAGAAATAAGATACTGAAATAATTTAATTGGGTGTTGTTTTAAGCTAAATATGCCAAATATTCTAAATTTGCAAACTTTTTATTTTAATAGTGGGTAGATGTTTATAGAAAAGTTAATGTAATTACGATCTTTTATGGGAATTTTGTGCACAATAGCACAGAAAAGCTTTAATTTGCACAAGTAAATTAGTATTTTAAACAGTTATGATGGATTAGAACAGGTATTTCGGAGTTTGGATGAAGAAATATGATGTAGGAAGGACACTTATCTCTGGGTGAACGCTGCCGCACGATGTGATACTTTGGCTGTACCACTGCTCGTAACTCTGGATCGCGGCTTGAAGTACTCCCTGGAGCTCTGTGGCTTTAGGCTGCTCACTGGAAGGCTCCTTTGGTCCAATACGACTCGATCACCATGATCGAATTTTTCATCCAATTCTATTCTTCCAATTTTATTGTTATTTCCCTTCATGGGCCACCATGTTATGGTTTTAGAGAACATACAGGTGCCATAAATGAATAAAACCCCAAAAATCGCAATCACAAAATTTAATACTTTAGATGATGGTTACAGCTTGACAGTACCAGCGCAAGTGACTAATTACAAATACAAGTTTAATATTAATTAGCAAACGCCTATCGAAATGATGTCGGCAATGAGTTGTACAGTTTCTTGTGTAGGCGCTTGCAGCTGCGCCGACACAAAGGGTCTATTATCCCCCACTTTGTCAGGTCGTGTTTGCAATGGTGTACTTGCCGTGCGTAGTCTATTGATCGCTTTCAATGAAGGTGATTGCAGATCGTGTCCGAGTGGCACATGTTCCTGGGGTTGAACGAAGTCGGGAGGTGGTGGGTGGTGTTCCTCCCACAATGTACACCTCACTGTGGATGGTTGGTCCCGAATGGCCTGGGTACAGAGTCTTAACTTACTTCAGGCTGATGAAGCCATCAGCCTGAAGTAAGTTCTGGTTAGGTTTCAGAACGCGGTAAGTAGTGTTAGAGATTAAAGGGTCAAACATACGTCCAATTGGATCGGTTAGATGATTTAGTTTATATTTTAACAGATAGCAGAAGTGGCCGTAGAAGATAGATTATTTATAGCCAATTTACAGTTAGTACTTTTATTGTTATGTGATTGTTACAATCACCAACAACAATAAAAGTTTTCAACGTTTGTTAAGTTATCAAGGCCCTTCATAAGTATAGCCTGTGTATCCGTTTAGGTACTTATATTATAGTTTAACCCTTCAGATACCGTCAATTAGAGACACAATAGTAAGACAATAGATAATAATAATAATAATAATAATAATTTGTTTATTAACCATCAAAAGCCACAGATATACATACAACAATACAAATGTTGCAAAATCAGTACAATAATTTATATAACCCTGCCTCTTAAACTAGGATCACCTGTATTTTAAGAGACAGTGTTCGGCCGAGCAGTTCCTTAAACATAATTTATTACAATAGGTGGACGGTACAAGTAAATTAGGATTTGTGTTGTAGATTTTTTTTGTGTGAAGTGTGATAGAGAAGTGTGTATGTGATAGGAGGTGAGTACATTGCATGTGAGCGTTAATGTGTGTAGGTGTGTGTGTGCGTGCGTATGTGTGTGATGAAGTGTAGTGCGAGTATGAGTTGATGGTTAGGGAATATAGGCGAGTGTGTCCTTTAGTTGTTGGTATGTGTTAGAGAATGAGTACTTGTGTTATTAGACAATGTATGTGAGTAAAGACTCTGTGTAGGCATAGTCCTTTTGTAATAGCCACTCTGTTACCACAGGTTTAAGTTTGTGTATGTTTAGATTTATAATATTTATTTGTGAGTTAATTTTTTGGTATATGTGTGTACTTAGTGTGTAGAACTGGTGTGTTGCGAAGGTAGTTTTGTGTTGGATTCTTGGAAGAAGATTTACACGCTTATTTGGGTTTGGCGGAGGCAGACTGAGATGAATTCTTAGAAGTGATCGGAGCACATAGAGTTGCCGTACCGTCAGAACTTTACAGTCAGCGTACAACTCTGTGGTCGGGTACCTGTAAGGTTTCTTAGTCATGACTTTGAGAATGGCTCTTTGTGCTCTTTCCACTCTCAGAACACTAGTTTTGGTTGCACCACCCCACGCAGTTATGCAGTATCCAAGAACTGACTGACACAAAGCATAATAAACCATCTTCAGTGTGTCAAGATTGGCCGAATCTCTAAGGGACTTAAAGATGTGGATAAGGCGCATTGTTCTTGAGGTAACTGCTTCAATCTGTTTGTCCCATCTTAGGCCGCTATCAATTTGCACTCCAAGGTACTTTGCACTGTCAGCTCTGGCGAGTGCTGGACAGACACAGGGTTCGTTTGAGTTGGGGCATGAGTGAGCAACTACAGAGAAAGTATGAGAAGGTGCGGTGTTACGTCGGATTGCGAAAGGGAGGTATGTTGTTTTGCTTAAGTTGAGTGTCAGGAGGTTTGAACTGAGCCATTCCATTATTTTCCACATGGCATTTTCTGCGGTAGCCTTGACCATATCCCATGTAGGTCCGTATACAAGAATCGCGGTATCATCAGCATACGCGTAGATGTTACAGTTGGTAAGGCACATCTTGCACAGGTCGTTAACATAAATTTGGAAAAGTGTAGGTCCAAGTATGCTTCCTTGAGGGACGCCATAGGTTACTAGTGCCTCATCACTGTAGTGTGTGTCAATTTTGACCACTTGTGTTCGATTTGTAAGGTAATTTTTGAACATTTCAAGCGGTATTCCACGTACACCGACGAGTTCCAGTTTAGCAATAAGTTTGGGAACAGAGACGGTGTCAAATGCTTTAGCAAGATCAAGTAGGATAACCAGACATTTTGACTTACTATCTAACTTTCTAGCAACCTGTTGCGTAAGATCCAGTACGGCATCTTCTGTAGACACACCTTGCCGAAATCCGTACTGATTCTCAGCAATTATTTTATGTTTGTCTAGAAAGCTCTTCAGACGTTTGTTTAAAATCTTTTCAAGAATTTTAGAGAGGGCTGACAAGACTGAAATTGGCCTATAATTATTGACACTGTCTCTGCTCCCCCCCTTATGAATAGGGTGAATTATTGCCTTCTTGAGAGCATCCGGAAAAACACCTGTTTGGAAGCAACGGTTGCACAGGTACGTTAGTAGTGGGACCAGGACATGTCGGCTTTTCTTTAGCAGTATAGATGATATTCCGTCCCATCCCACAGCACTATCATCTCGCAATTGGAGTATGACAGACTCAACTTCTGCTTCATCAACCTCCAGGATTACAAGAGAGTCGGGTGGGGAGTTTTGAGAGCGGTCATGGCCTAAAGTAGGGGGACTAGGATTATTGATGGTGGTGATTGTACGAGCCTGTGATATTATTTTCGAGGCCAAATTTTTGCCTACGTTGCTAAAAAAGAGATTAACATCGTTTATCGATGATTTAGGGTCATCTCGTATTTTGAGCAGCTCTGAAGCACTGACATTAGTCTTTTGTGTATTGGTGATATTTTTAATTATTTTCCACATGCTTTTGGGGTTATTATTTGCTTTTTCTAACTCATTTTTTTCGTAAGCTATTTTTAATTTTCGAAGCAAGTTATTGCAAAAATTCCTATACCGAGTATATGTGGTCTTTAGAATATGATTATTTGGAGCCTTTTTTGTTTTTATATGCATTTTATCCCGATTTTTAATACATTTCAAGAGCCCAGGAGTCATCCATGGTTTTATTGTTCGTTTTTGTCTAGGGATTTTAACTAATTTTGTATGCTTTGAGATAACTGATTTAATAATACTAATAAATTTGGTCATACATTCGTTTACATCTTCAATTTGGTATATAACTGTAAAGTCCATGTGTTCTAGCTCAAGTATAATGGCTTCGTAATCAAGACGGGTGGCGACTTGGCAAGCTTTCCTAGTCGGAGCAACGTTAGCTATAGACAAGAGAATAGGCTTGTGGTCCGTAATATGTGATTCTAGAACTAGTGTGGTTGCACGAAGGTTTGACTTAAGGAGTAAGTGGTCAATGCAGTGCTCAAGTCGGGTAGGAAATAGGTGTGTTGGCATGAGCCCGTAGGAGGCATTTATCATTAGATATTCTAAGCTCCGGTCGTTTCTATTACTTGGGTATATATCGATATTTAGATCGCCTACGAGTACAACACTAGTACAGGGGGATATTTTATCATATATTTTAACTAGGCTCTCAGTGAAATTATCAAATTTTTCTTTTGAATTAAGCGATGGAGAACGATACACGGCAAGAACTGCTAACCTTTTTTCGATCTGAAAAACAAGACCACTCCCACCCACAAAAATGGGCTCCCAAACAGAACCATGCAAACCTTGTTTCGTGTAGATTATTACACCATCATTTTGGTTCGTATTTCTAGAAGTCGAATGGGAGTCAAATCCGTCTAAAACAGGTACGTTATGGACTTTGCCAAGCCAGCATTCCGTCAAGATAACAATGTCAAAATTGATTTTTGTCATATTTAACAGAACTTGGAGTTGACTAAAATTTTTATTTACACTACGTATATTAATATGTAATAAGTTTATGCTGCAATCGGATTTGTTGATGTACTTGAGGCAATCTTCAGGTTCACAACAGAAAGAATTACCCAATTGGAGATTATCAAGTTCATTGTTAATGATGTTTATGGAAGCCATTGAGAATTATTAAAACGTTGGGTTGTGACATTGCATGGATTTGTGCGGAATCGCTCATATCTCGGAAAAAATAACAAAATGTAGGAAATATTAATTCTGGTGTGCTGTATGAAAGAAGCATGTGTGTAGTATGTGTTTGTAAGTGTGTTATCGTATTGTGTGTAGGAAAAACGTTTGAGAGAAATTTTGTTGAACTTAACCGTAAGGGCAAGCACGTGTAATAACATTTTACAGAGTATTATAATTATAGGAACAACTATACTATACTTGACATTAGTTGCCAGCTTTGTAGGTTTCCCGCAATTGCTGAAAGGTGTTTTCGCTTTTGACAACAGTATATTTATCGCCTTCCTTTTTTCGCAGGAGAATTCGGCCATTCGCAATCCAGCAGTATTGAAAGTTTTCCGATCTGGCAAAGTCACGAGCAAGAAAAAGGAGTCTTTTCGCTTTTGGGGTCAAATGATCCGACATGAACAGTGACATTTCAGGCCCTACTAGGCCAAGGTGTTTTGTGTTAATTTGTCTATCAGGTTGCGAGATGTTATATTGCTTTGTTTCTCTTAGGAACTTGTCTTTGGCAAAGGTATTGGTAAATTCAGTGACCACAGCTGATGTTGTCGCGTTCGCCTTAGATGGCAATCTGTAAATATCTTTAATTTCCTTAGGGGAGCAATTACTACCAATACTCTTCATCAGGCTGGTAACCATGTCAAGTAGGTCTTCCTTTTTCTCCTTTTTCCTCTTCGGGACGCCTCTAATTTCAACACATGTCTTTCTAATGATTCTTTCTAACCCCTCACTTTTCTCTTCAAGCTCTTCAATTTTTGCACGTGTATTAATCCGTTCATGGTCTAGAATATCAATCTTTTTGTCTAGGTCCTTTATTTGTGCTGATAGTTCTCCTAACGATTTTTCAATTTCAACGTTTGAAACTTGTAATCCAGTTTTTATTTCGGCCAATCCTTTTTCAAGATTTGCCAGTTTAGAAAGACCTTTATGCGATGCGCGGCCACCGGTGGTGGTCGCTTGGGGATTCATGAATTAACCCTTCAGATACCGTCAATTAGAGACACAATAGTAAGACAATAGATGCGCGGCCACCGGGTGTCGCTTGGGGATTCATGAATTAAAATACCTATGTTATTAATATTTGTATGCCATTTTGTACTTGTGTTTGAATTCAAGTTAAGAGCCTAATATTTTGGTCATAGCAACGAACGATGACGCATCATGTTTTATTTAGTTTTAAGTAGGCTGATTGGATATAAGTAATATTGTCTGTCATTCTCTCGTAGGCACCATTGACTTGATCACGCAGAAGAGTTGAACTTGAAGTTGATCACGCAATTATACTCTGTGCGAAGTAATCTCGTTATTACTCTTTTTTTTACACGAATCCCGTTCTGTCCCGTACAATATTCGTTGACAAAGTACAAATTACAAACTCTAGTGATAAGGTACTGGATAGGTTACACACAGAGTTTATGGATATATTATTTTTCTCTTAGGGCTCCAGAGTCATGGGCCTTTGGAAGTTGTACCTAAGGATAATATAATAGCTTTTGGAAAAGTATTGTGACTACAATGATTTTTTTTTTCTTTTTTCTCTCGACGGGGAAAATCATCATTGACGAAACCCGCTCTTGGGTGGAGCGGGAGACAGTGTCAGAGTCCTACTGACTAAAAACCCCGCGCCGTTCCTTCTAGCCTTCATACCGGGGCTCTAGTTTCCTTTCGGATAACCCCGACCCCGGTAGGCTTCGACCCAGATGGGCCCCTCCTGTTGCTGACAACTCCTTGAGGCGCGCGGGAACAGTGCGCGCCGTCGACGCCTTGGCTCGGTCCGGACAGTTACCGGACGATCGGACAGCGAGCTACCCATGGCTCGCCGTCCGCGAGCCCGCGTCTACGGTGGCCGGAAATGGGGATCGGAATCCCGGCGGCGGCGGCGGGGGCACCGTTGCCTGATGCGGTCTGCCTCCTCCTTTGCTAGCATTACTGCTTCGCAGAAGGAGGCGACCGCCTGCCAATCCTCCTCGCTCCGGACCATGGCCTGAACCAAGGCCCGGCGCGAGAGGTCTCCGCCGCCGATCGCCCCCACGAGGGCACGGCGTTGCTCCGCCCAAGCAGAGCACACCTCAACTGTGTGCTCCACCGTGTCCTCCGGGCGTTCCGCACAGTGGCGACACCCGGGCGTCTCTTCCGATCGAATCCGATGCAGGAACCTCCCGAACTTGCCATGTCCGGTGAGGACCTGCGTCATGCGGAAGGTAAGGACGCCGTGAGGTCTTTCCGGCCACGCCTCAAAGAGGGGACTTACCGCCATAATTGTGGCGTGCCCAGTGACTACAATGATGTGAGGTGAAAACAAAGATGTGACTAGATTTTGGTTTTATGAGACTTAAGTGGGCTGGTTACTAAGGACTAATGTTAAGACTATGGCCCTTGTATCATATCTTTAGAGATATAGGTGCTGTTGTCAATCAAAGTTACAATAAAAACGAATTACAATATCCTACTAATATTATAAATGTGAAAGTTTGTGTGTATGGATGGATGTATGGACGGATGTATAGATGGATGAATGGATGGATGTATGGATGTTTGTTACTCTTTCACGCAAAAACTACTGAACGGATCTCGATGAAACTTGGTACACGAGTAGACCATATCCCAGATTAACACATAGGATACTTTTTATCCTGGGATTAGGTACGCGGGTGAAGCCGCGGGCAAAAGCTAGTCCTTCATAAATTAATGTTACATAATATTATTATATGAAGGACAGCAATAGTGAGAGTGATAAATATAATAATCAAGCGCCTGCGCGAAAATGATATCAACAAAATGCGTTATCATGTGTTAGTAAATATATATAATATAATAATATATATTTTTTGGGCCGTTGAAATATCAATTTACTAAGGAACGCCGCACGCTGCTCTTGATTGTGAGAATGTCTATTATAAGGTTATTCCTATAGTACTGAGAGTCTGGGACTTAGCAAACGGGTGGGGGGAGGGGCATTTTCATCTGCATAGAGCACCTTGTCCCCAACGTCTTGATATAGATTGACGCCACTTCGTCCGTTGCTGCAGTTCGGATAGATGGCAGAAGGAAAATTGGATCCGGATTATCTCTCGTCGCTCGTATCCGACTGTCCTTGGCTCTGTCAGATTTGGGGTAGGTAGAGAAGGCTATTAAAAATGGCCTCCACTTGGGCAAACAGAATTGAAAGTTCTTCAAAAGGTAGATAAGTGGCTGTCAATGACGACACGCCTTAAAAAATATTTAGCAAATTTCACCCCAGCTTCCCAAATATCAACGAAATGAGAAGTGTAAGCAGAATCAATTTAAATTCTAATGATTGCTGCCCTTTAAAAATAATGTTTCTAATTCTTGCACGGCAGCATCAAAGTTATTATTGTTACGTATGTAGGTAATTAATTCATGAATCCCCAAGCGACACCCGGTGGCCGCGCATCTATTGTCTTACTATTGTGTCTCTAATTGACGGTATCTGAAGGGTTAAATGCCGTTTAATTAACAGAGAACTTTATTCACCACAAACAATCAGTGATTAGTCCAGTCAACAATAATCCAAATCACAGTTAGCACTAGAGTTCCGTTATACTATCGCCTCGGTCGTTAGATAAAATCACTTCGCACACTTAGGTAGATCGCTCTCGTTCGCAGTCGAAATCAGAACTGACTCACTTCCTTTTTTTTTTTTTTTGATTGGCCTCTGAGGTTGTCGTCTGCTCAACCGGACTTGCCTGTGGCGGCCCTGAATAAAAACAAAGCCTCCAAAGGGCTTACTTAAAAACTACTTAAAATTTAAGTGACAACGCTAAGGGCACCCCCTGTGGGGTACGAGCCTCGGCTTAGGGCGTCACTGGGGGAGGGCAGCAAAGGGACGGGCTGGATCGAACAAAACTGACTCACTTCCGTTCGGGGGCTCGTATTTATACGCGGAGCAAAGAAAATTCTAGATACTGACGTCTCAGGAAGTCAGGATAGATCCAGAACAATAGAGTCGCGTCGCGGGGCCATGAATCAATTTTATTGCTTTGTCCTTCGCGAGTCACTCACGCGAATTTCGACTCTATTGTGAATCCAGATCTTGCCAAGCTAGGTAGGTACTTTGGTTCTAGAGCTTTCGAACAGTAATGCGTTTTAATTATTCGTTGCCACTCTTTAATTTGTCGGAGATATGACGTGTTGAAATTTAACGGCGTAACAGTATAATAATTGTCTCTGAATATTTCCTTTAGTTTGCCTCGACGAGCGATGTAATATCTGAGTGTTTTTAGTCATTATAAATGCCTCTTCCGTCCTTTTCGCTCACGGTTTTGAGGTGGATACTGTGGTACCGAAAAGAGATCGCATGAGTTGTTATATATACCTATTTTTAACCGACTTCGTAAAGGAGGAGTTTTTATGTTCGGCTGAATGTATCTTTTTTTTTGTATGTATGTTCACCGATATCTCGATCAATTGTAGACCGATTTTGAAAATATTTTTTTTTGATTGAAAGTTTATGCTTCCAAGTTGTTCCCATAGAAATATTGTTATGAACTGATCATTAACTTAATTCATGAATCCCCAAGCGACCACCGGTGGCCGCGCATCTATTGTCTTACTATTGTGTCTCTAATTGACGGTATCTGAAGGGTTAAAAGACATGGAATAGAACTCCTCATAGGATCACAGCAGAATTGCCGTAACAAGTAAAATTGCTCGATTTATACGTGTAGGCGACGACTGACTGAAAGAAAAGAGAGGGGGGATTTTTTTGTGTGTTTGTTTATCGAATACTCCGTCAAATGTGGACGGATTTTTAAAATTATTTTTTTTGTTCGAAAGTAGATAGTTCTGAGATGGTCCCATTGTCACCAAATTAGGGTCTGATGATAGAATCTTGGAGAAATTGAGGACTCACTTATTATTTTTCGCAAATTTTATGAAGTATCTTGTGTATTTGCGTATGGTCGTCACCATCTCAGGTAGCTGAGCTGATGATGGAAGGTACAACTCCTTAACAGTAAAAAGTTACTCGAACAGGCAAGGACTGTTTTAGTAAATTGTTTTGATGTTTGATAGGGCATTTGCCACATTTATTCTCATGAGTCATGACCTGATGCTGCAGTCAGGATAGTCTGCGACAACTAACAGTAGATATATATAGTTTAGGCTCATTGAAAGAGGCTCGATGTGTGGATAAACGTACTGCTAATAAAGAACACCGAAGTACATAGAGACCTGATGCTGAAGCCAGGAGCATCAGAAAAAGTACAAACCTTGAAATTACAGCACCGTAGTTGTGTTTGGGCTCATTTTAAACAGGACCAAATTTTAAGTTCAATGCAATGTTGAGATAAGTCTGGCCTGATGCTACAGCCGGAATTATCAGCATCTAGTCTAATGGCTGATTGAAAGAAGAGGTTGAGAGGATATATCGAACTAATGTGATGATGAAGCCGAAAGGTAAATTAATGTAATCTAACCGTGTTTGGAATTATTAAAACCGTTATGAGCGCTCTGACTGTAAGGTATTTAAGTTTGACTAAGGGGTACTTTTTAGTAGTGGAACCATAACTAAAAAGTGAAAAAACTTCCAAAATTAAAGTTATTTGGTACTTTTCAGTGTTTTTTTTTTTTAACACTGAAGTCGGTTATATTTTTTTAGTAAAAAGGTTTTTTACATGTCCACGTTGATAATCGTAGTGTAAAATGATAAGATGTTTTTTTTTGTAGTGATCTATGTTACTTGGTTCAATTAGGGCTACATTTTTTTATTTAGAAAAAATAAATCACTTTAAAATTAAGTTTAATGTCATTTATCAAACTAACAATCCTACTAATATTATAAATGCGAAAATTTGTATGTATGGATGGATGTATGGATGTTTGTTACTCTTTCACGCAAAAACTACTGAACGGATCTCGATGAAACTTGGGACACGAGTAGACCATATCCTAGAATAACACATAGGGTACTTTTTATCCTGGGATTATGTACGCGGGTGAAGCCACGGGCAAAATCTGGTTTATAATAAAATAAAAAACAAACAATTTCGTTGGTACCTATATGATAAATGATATTTATTTTGTAAGTAGGTTTAAAAAAACACTTTTACACGTCGATTTTTTTTTACGTCAGTTTAAACGAGATGAGGCCGGTGTTTCTACCTGACTACTCTGAGAATGGATCATAATTTTGGTGGCACTTGTTCAACTTACTCTATCATGATGCATGTTGGGCACGCCACAATAGGGTAGTTTCCTGGGTCAAAATAACTACATTTTATTTAGGCCGTGTTTTAGATTATAAAAAAATATTGGATACGTATTTTTTCTTTTTTAGATTAAACAAAAATTAACAAAGATACAGCTCATAAAATTACGTGTGACGTCACCCCGTGCGAAAAAATGTAGCACGGGGCGTGACGTTACACGTAACTTTAATGGGCTATATCTTTGTCATTTTTGGTTTAATTTACAAATACAAAAATACGTGTCCCTTATTTTTGAATAATCTAAAAGACGGACTAATTACATTTTTTTAGGCAACTAGCCCATTATGGCGATAAGTCCCCTCTTTGAGGCGTGGCTGGACAGACCTCACGGCGTCCTTACTTTCCGCATGACGCAGGTCCTCACCGAATATGGCAAGTTCGACAGGTTTCTGCACCAGATTCAAGCGGAAGAGAAGCCCAGATATCACCACTGTGCGGAACGCCCGGAAGACACGGTGGAGCACACATTCGAGGTGCGCCCTGCTTGGGCGGAGCATCGCCTTGCCCGGTCGATCGGCGGTGGAGACCTCTCGCGCCGGGCCTTGGTTGAGGCCATGGTCCGGAGCGAGGAGGAGTGGCAGGCGGTAGCCTCCTTCTGCGAAGCAGTAATGCTAGCAAAGGAGGAGGCCGACCGCATCAGGCAACGACGCTCTCGCCGCCGCCACCGGGATCCCGATCCCGATTTCCGGCCACCGTAGACGCGGGCTCGCGGACGGCGAGTCATGGGTAGTTCGCTGTCCGACCGTCCGGTAACTGTCCGGACTGAGCCCAAGACGTTGATGGCGCGCACTGTTCCCGCGCGCCTCAAGGAGTTGTCAGCAACAGAAGGGGCTAGCTGGGTCGAAGCCTACTGGGGCCAGGGTTCACCGAAAGGAAACTCGAGCCCTACCGGGGCTCGGGCACACCACGATTATGGCGGTAAGTCCCCTCTTTGAGGCGTGGCTGGAAAGACCTCACGGCGTCCTTACCTTTCGCATGACGCAGGTCCTCACCGGACATGGCAAGTTCGGGAGGTTCCTGCATCGGATTCAAGCGGAAGAGACGCCCGGGTGTCGCCACTGTGCGTAACGCCCGGAGGACACGGTGCAGCACACCGTCGCGGTGTGCCCTGCCTGGGAGGAGCATCGCCGTGCCCTCGTGGGGGCGATCGGCGGCGGAGACCTCTCGCGCCGGACCCTGGTCGAGGCTATGGTCCGGAGCGAGGAGGAATGGCAGGCGGTCGCCTCCTTCTGCGAAGCAGTAATGCTTGCAAAGGAGGAGGCCGATCGCATCAGGCAACGGCGCCCTCGCCGCCGTCGCCGGGATTCCGATCCCGATTTCCGGTCACCGTAGACGCGGGCTCGCGGACGGCGAGCCATGGGTAGCTCGTTGTGCGATCGTCCGGTAATGGACCGAGTCCAAGACGTCGACGGCGCGCACTGTTCCCGCGCGCCTCAAGGAGTTATCAGCAGCAGGAGGGCCCAGCTGGGTCGAAGCCTACTGGGGACAGGGTTGTCCGAAAGGGAGCTCGTGCCCCGGTATGAAGGCTAAAAGGAACGGCGCGGGGTTTTTAGTCAGTAAGAGTCTGACACTATCTCCCGCTCCACCCGAGAGCGGGTTTTGTCAAAGATGATTTTCCCCGTCGACAAAAAAAAAAAAAAACACTCCTCAAAAAAGGGACTTATCGTTGCAACCGTTTAAAAGCGTGTCCAAGACAAACTGTGACCTTGGGTTAACTTTTGCAAGACTACTTGGTAACAATATGTATTTCAGTTCTTTGTTCTCCGGTTGGTAAAAACACGTAAACTGCACATGTTTGTTATATGCACAACTGCCGACTGGGTAGTCATTTACATCAATATTTTACATTTTTCTCATAATGCAAATAAAATAAGGTGTTTAAGTAAATATAGGAAACTTCTCGAACGTCATTGTATTCAAGATATGTATTCAAGTGTAGCTAGTTTAAATTTTACAAAATAATAATTAATTAAGTGTTTTAAATTAAGAAAAGTGTCCTAAGTAAGTGATATTAAACGGAAAATACAAAACATTGGCACGAATCGTTTCATCCCAGAAATCGAAAAAAAAAATTGTTTTGCCACCCCAATAAAAAAAATTAAAACGTTTTTTATTTTATGTATAATTTTTTTTGTTATTATGACGTATAGTATAGAGATACACACTTGTGAAAAGTTTCAGGTGTCTACCAATTGCGGTTCACACAGATGGATAAGCGAATTAAAAAACTAAGTTTCCGAAATTATTATTTTTTCAAAACACGATCAATGAACTTTTTTTTGTACATATAATACAAAATACAATACAAAAATATAATCATTTTATAATTAGGAACTGAAACGTCAATAAATAATCGGCTTCTGATTGTTCCTGGTGCAAAAATGCCCATAACACTCGCCGCATTACCTCGCTGAATGGCGATAGCCATCTTTTGCACCAAAAATGACTCGGAGCGGCAGTTACCTGTTACCTCCAACGGCCCAAATTCTCTACCAAAAACTATTTCTCCGTAGTTCTTATTGGTAATATGTCGTCAAAAGCTCTTCCACATCGCTGTCGACTGGAAGTGTGCCCAAAAGACTGGCGGCTTTGCCACGCTGTATGGCAATATCCTCTGTCCGAGGTAAAAGCCAGTCCTTGGATCACGCGAAGTAAACAGTAGTGTTAATACTTATAACTACTGGAAACCGATTTTTGTGCATTATACGCCACAGGGCGTGCAGGCGTACCCAATGCTCCAGAAACACCTGGAACAAGTTTTGTAATATATTCAAGCATAATGTTACGCCGTTAAACTTCAACACGTCAGATCTCCGACAAAATAAAGAGTGGTAACGAATAATTAAAACGCATTGCTGTTCGAAAGCTCTAGAACCAAAGTACCTACCTAGTGGCAAGATCTGGAACAATCCTTCATAAGTACTCGTTGTACCTACTATTTAGTTGGTATGTAATCTGTAGGTATCTGTAGGTGGATAAGGGAAATGGTACTTTCCGCCATTAACTAAAGTGACTCGCGAAGGACAAAGTAATAAAATTGATTTATGGCCCCGCGACGTGACTCTATCGTTCTGGATCTATCCTGAGACGTCAGTATCTAGAATTTTCTTTGCTCCGCGTATAAATACGAGCCCCCGAACGGAAGTGAGTCAGTTTTGATTTCGACTGAGAACAAGAGCGATCTACCTAAATGTGCAAAGTGATTTTATCTAACGACCAAGGCGATAGTGTAACGGAACTCTAGTGTTGATTGTGATTCGGATTATTGTTGATTACTTATTGTTTGTGGTGAATAAAGTTCTTTATTGGTAAATCGGCATTTAGTTACCCACGTACGTAACAATAATATGACGGAATCACCGAATGCCGACAGAGTTATCGGGCGTTATCGCTTTTTCTCGCGTTGCCTCTTTCATCAAACACTGTGCGGTATCGCGTTAAATGAAACAACAAGATTTTAACCCATGGTCACGTTGACGACAGATGAGTGGGGAAGGGCTTTCTGGGCTTGTAGTGGAAGTTTTTACTTCCTAAATATGGGGCGCATATTATACCTGATTATCATCATCACCTGATCCACCTCACCACCACCTGACATACCAGCACCAGGTTTTTTTTTTCGGTGGATAAAAATCATCCAAATGACATACCTCGCCCTTGGGCGGAGCGGGAGATAGTGTCAAACTATTACTGACTAAAAAACCCACCCCGTTCCTTTTTGCCTTTCATACCGAGGCCAAGCCTCCCTTTCGGCAATAGACCTGCCCCAGTAGGCTTCGACCCAGCTGGGCCCCTGTTTTGCTGACAGAGGCGCGCGGGAACAGTGCGCGCCGTCGACGACTTGGGCTCGGTCCGGACAGTCACCAGACGGTCAGACAGCGAGCCCCCATTGCCGGAATTTGGGATCGGAATCCCGGTGGCAGCTGGGGCGTGAGCGCCGTTGCTGATGCGGTCAGACTCCTTCGTTGCTAGCATTACTGCTTTTGCCGGAATTTGGGATCGGAATCCCGGTGGCAGCTGGGCCGTGAGCGCCGTTGCTGATGCGGTCAGACTCCTTCGTTGCTAGCATTACTGCTTCTTAGAAGGAGTTGAACGCCTGTCACTCCTCTTCGCTCCGGATAATGGTCTGTACCAAGGCTCAGCGCGAGAGATCGCCGCCCTACAAGGACACGGCGATGCTGTCCAAGCGGGGCACACCTCCACCGTGTCCTCCAGCGTGTCCTCCGGGCGTTCCGCCCAGTGGCGACTTCCAGGCGTCACATCCGCACTAACCTGGTATAATCGTGTGTTTGACATCGATGCACAAACGAATAGCATGGATCTAGTGCATGATTCTGGACTGGACCCTCCACCCCAGGGGTGGAATTTTTCGTCAGTTTTTTACACACTACTATTTCTATCCACCCTGTATATTTCTATTTTGTTGAAATTGTTACTATTTTGTTGGGCAATAAAGTTTACTTTATTTTACATGGCCACTTAAAATAATAATCAATTTATTTCAGGCAACATGTACCCATAATCATAAATACCTTATAGTATATAAGGTATTTATGATTGACTAGCTTTTGCCCGCGACTTCGTCCGCGTGGTATAATGACTTCCGGCAGAATTTGGGTTTTTCACTTACTTATCGCCTTTTCCATGGTCTATCGATTACGTGTGTAAACAAACATTTAAAAAATCAAATTGTCTCTCTTTGTAATATTAGTACACATACCTACAGATTTAGAAAAGCTAGGTCAGACAATTTCTGCGGCAGATTTCTATCCTGGCAAGTAGGTGGTGGTATATGTATTTCCTAAGAGTATTTAGACACCACTGACAGGCGGTGAAGGAACACATCGTCCATGAGATGATACACCCGTCCTTCAATTTTAAAAGTAGGCATAATATTACCTTCCCTGATTTCTTTTGCGCCAGAAGAAGTCATTTGAAAATGACTATTGTATTTACGTATATTTTTTAAAAGATTTTTGATTGGTTATGGTGGCTCCTGAAGGTTAGGAAGACAAACTTTACCTGAAGCACAGCACATACCATTAGGTTCGTCCGCCCATTTCTTGGCAGAGCAGTTATAGCAGATATTAATCATGACATCGATTTGTATGGACGCTTGTTGTGCATAATCAACCTGCAGATCATAATCTGAAAGACAGTCTGTTGCTGTTAGCTAAAATTCGATTGCGATCTCTATTTGAGGACAACTGCTGTCTCTCTGCCTGAGCTCTAAATCGCTGCGAACGCTCGACACTTGACTCTCGTTTTTTTTCTTTTTTTTTTCGGTGGACAAAAATCATCTTATGACAACCCCCGCTCTTAGGGGGAACGGGAGATAGTGTCAGACTCTTACTGACTAAAAACCCACCCCATTCCTTCTAGCCTCTTCATACCGGGGCTCGAGCTCCTTTTCAGATAACCCTGGCTCCAGTAGGCTTCGACCCAGCTAGGCCCCTCCTGTTGCTGACAACTCCTTGAGGCGCGCGGTAACAGTGCGCGCCGTCGACGTCTTGGGCTCGGTCCGGACAGTTACCGGACAATCGGACAGCGAGCTACTCATGGCTCGCCGTCCGCGAGCCCGCGTCTACGGTGGCCGCAAATCGGAATCGGAATCCCGGCGGCGGCGGCGAGGGCGCCGTTGCCTGATGCTAGCATTACTGCTTCACAGAAGGAGGCGACCACCCGCCATTCCTCCTCGCTCCGGACAATGGCTTCGACCAAGGCCTGGCGCGAGAGGTCTCCGCCGCCGATCGCCCGGCGATGCTCCACCCAGGCAGGGCACACCTCGACTGTGTGCTCCACCGTGTCCTCCGGGCATTCCGCACAGTGGCGACACCCGGGCGTCTCTTCCAACTTAATCTGAAACAGGTTCCTCCCGAACGTGCCATGTCCGGTGAGGACCTGCGTCATGCGGAAGGTAAGGACGCCGTGAGGTCTTTCCAGCTACGCCTGAAAGAGGGGACTTACCGCCATAATCGTGGCATGCCCAGCACTGGGTTGCAATAGCCGCTGACGCCATTTCACCATGAGATCCTGCCGGAGCTCTGACTGCCATGCCTTGACATGTTGCGACACTCCCTCCACCTTCCCATGGCCCGACCAACTAACATATGTTATACGGGCCGAATCGTGGGGCGGCTGCGGACATAGCTCCCTTGGCCATCTTATTTTAGTGTCCGCAGGCGCTTCTTGATCCCTTACAAATTAGCCGCTATGTGTCCCTATGTAGCAATTCTCCCGAATGGGCTTGCTAACGAACACACTACAAATAAGTCCTTGAAGTACGTCGTCTGCGCCGTGATGGTATCGGTTATTTGGTACTGTCATGCTCTTTTTCCTCGCGTTCCAATTGGCTCCGGGCGGCGTGCCACGCGTGCGCGAACTCCCGCAGCCTCTCGAAGTTCGCCGGTGAACTCACAAGATCGCCGTAGTAGACCGGTCCGGCCTCCAAGCGCCTGATCCCATTCATCATCTTGCACCTGGCTTCTCCATATAGGGGTCAGACCCACAGCACATGGTGTAGGCCTTCATCTTCCATACCGCAATAACACACACAAACCTCGCATAGCTTCATATCATGCAGTCTTTTCCTGAAACACCCGTGCCCCGCGAGAATCTGAGAGACCTGGTAATCGGGGATGACCCAATTGAGCTTTAATCTGGCCTCCACGTCCGGGAAGAAACGGTATAGTTCCCGTCCTTTCTCTTCATTCGTCCATCTCTTTTGCCATGCTTCCATCGTCTCATTCCAGATCACATGCTTACTTCTGGCGAGCTCCCGTCTCCGCAAGATCGGATCCACCTGTGCTTCGGCCGCGGCCTGGCGCTCCACATCACACCGCCCCGCACGGATCACCTCCAAGTCAGCCGGCAGAACACCACCCAAGACTGCCAGCGCAGCCGTACTGGTAGACCTGTACGCCTTCGTCAGCAGAATCAGGCTTGGTCTCTGGCACCGGAGCAGCGCGCTGCGAACAACGTGGAGTGTGGCTCTTTGGTACCAACAAGCAGCAGCATACGTGACCGTGGCAACGAACGTGCCCCGATAGAGGATGCGCAGGCCGGGATATCGAATGCCCCAGGATGACGCCGACACCCGCGACATCTTCCCGAAGCATTTGGCTGCTCGCTCCCCTATCGATACCGCATGCTGCACAAAGGACTGGCTCGGATCGAGAACCACGCCCAGCACCGTTGTCGAAGTGACGCTCCTGACCGGATCCCCAGCAAGCTTAACTGTGGGTGGCCGTTGGAGCTTTCATTGTCATCATTGCGGACTTTGGGGGGGAAAACTCCAGGCGGTTCTTTTTGGCCCACTCCGCAATCATGTCTAGCGACTCTTTGGCCGCCTTCTCTAGCTCAAGTCGAGACCGGGCACCGATCAAGAGCGTCACGTCGTCCGCATATGCTACAATGCGAACGACACTCGGCAGTGGCAGCCGAAACAAGTCGTCCATGAGCAGGTTCCACAATGGCAGACCAAGGACTGAGCCCTGCGGGCAGCCCATGGTGGACACCTTCCACTCCACCCGGTCCCCGATGAAGAGCCCAACTCGTCGGCGGGCGAAGTAGTCCGTCAACATCTTAAAGATGTTAGGCGGGCATCCCCCCGCTTGACTTTCGTCAAGATCATCGGCCACCAGGCGTTGTCGAAGGCGCCCGATATGTCCAAGAAGATGGTCTGCAAATACTTGTCCGGGCCGTCCCTCGCAGCACCCAATATTTCATTGAGCGCCGTTACGGTCGACCGACCAGGAGAGAACCCATGCTGCGCGGCAGAGATCTGGTTAGTGATCGTGACATGTTGCGACAGTGGACTTTCACCCCGGCGTTGCATGTCCACGCGCATGTCGTGCATGTGTGTAAGGACTGTTGCCTCCAGATCCCACGGTGGTAGGCCAGCCAGAAGGCTCGCCACTTCGCGGGAGATCGTGCGGTAACCCCGCACCGTCCGTATTGCCATGACCCTCTGGCAGGCGTTCAGTATGGTCGCCGGTCACTTTTGCAGCGACGGCGCCCACACCGGCGCCCCGTAAAGAGCCATGGACCGAACGATCCCCGCGTAGAGCCTCCGGCAGGAGGCGTGTAGAACTGGACTCTCGTTCGCGTAAGTCAGAGATCCTTACATTTTGTTCATGAAGACGTTGGGAACGCTCCAGCCTTGACTCTCGTGCACGTAACTCACGCACGTTCTCAGATTTTGTTGTGCAAGGCGTTGCAAACGTTCGACACTCGACTCTCGTTCGCGTACCTGAGAGTTTCTCTGATTTTGTTCAGCAAAACGTTGTGAACGTTCAGGTGAAGATTCTCCCATACGACGTATTCTTGCTGCCCGTGATTGAGAACTATGTTTAGAAAGTTAAGACTTGGCTCTCTTAGGCATTTTCAAATGTTTAAGAAAATGTTAATAGCGTGTAATATTCCAGCTCTGAAAAGAACTGTTATTTAGCCCTAAAAAGAACTGTTGGTTAGCCCTCAAAAAACTGTTGGCTACCCCTGAAAAGAACTGTTTGTTGGTTAGCCCTGAAAAGAACTGTTGATTAGCTCTGAGAAGAACTTTTGCGTAGGTGTAAATTTCGCCATAACTTCAAAACCAAACTTCCAATTTTAATCATTCAAAGACCAAATATTATCTACATAAACTGTACTTAGTGATGAAATAATTTATTTTGATAAGGATTAATAGCTTGTGTAAAATAAATGCGTTTAAATGTAGTTCAAAAAAAATTCAAGATTTTTTGATAAAAAAATAGTTGTTGTGCCTCACTCGACATAGATAGGTATAGTGTTTCGCGGACTTTTTTGTAGATATATATAAAATCTACAATTAATTTCACCATTTTATGGTTCTATCTTGTATCGTTTAGGCAGCGTACGCAAAATAAGTAACTTTTTTGGTTTATTTTTTCCGAAAAACCAAAATATCTTACAGAACCCTATTTTTTTCCAAAATAAAATTTAGCCTATGTCACTCGTGGATAATGTAGCTTTCGAATAGTGAAAGAATTTAAAAAAACGGTCCAGTAGTTTTTAAGCCTATTCATTACAACCAAACAAACAAAGTTTTCCTCTTTATAATATCAGTGTAGATAGTGTAGATTAATGTTTAGAAATAACTCTTTTAATCCGTTACATTATTAAAGATACTTATTTAGTCAATATTGTGTTGACATTATGGCGAAAATGATATCGGAAAGATGAAATTATATTTCTCGGAATCAACAAAGACTATGACTACATTCATCTTAGAGATGCCTTAAATCATGACGCAAATGTTGACCCATCAAATATCGGTCAACATGTCATATTGCCATCGTCATTTACGGGTTCTCCACTGTTCATGCACGAGAAAACGCAGGACGCGATGACGTACGTCCGAAATTATGGTCGACCTGACTTATTTGTCAGTTTTACATGTAACCCCGAATGGCCTGAAATTAAGGCGGAGCTGCTACCAGGACAACGGTCTTTCGACCGTCATGACATAACTTCACGTGTATTTCATTTAAAGATGAAGAAATTCATGAAATTATTTGTCAAAGAACAAATATTCGGTTTAGTAAAATGTTAAATGGCAAGTGTGGAGTGGCAAAAGCGCGATTTACCTCATTGTCATTTGCTGTTCTGGCTAGAAACTAAAATACAACCAGATGAGATCGACAGTGTCATAGTTGCAGGTATGTCTACTAATATTACAAAGAGAGACAATTTCTGAAAAACCCAAATTCTGACGGAAGTCATTATGAGCGATATTGTATCAATACATATTATAAAACAAAGTCCCCCGCTGCGTCTGTCTGTCTGTTCGCGATAAACTCAAAAATTGCTCCACCGATTTTCTAGCTGTTTTCACCACTCGATAGCGTGATTCTCGACCTCGAGGAAGGTTTTAATATACAGGGTCATCATCATCATCATCATTTCAGCCGACACGTCTACTGTTGGACATAGGCCTCCCCCAAGCGTCGCCACAATGATCGATCCTGCGCGTCTCGCATCAATACACAGGGTAGGGCGTAAAAAATAATGGATAACCCTGAAACTAATGATTGGCCAGATTATCATCTATCATTTACCCCTCTCATATCACCATGTCCATGGATGTCCAAATTATTGATATTTTTAATATTTTATATAAAAATCGTACTTAATCATACAAAATCAGCTGCGATTTCTTCAATTGGTAACTTTCTTTCGTTTTGTTTTTTTTTTAAATCACTCCTAAATGTTTGTATTATCAGACCAGTATCAAGTTTTTTTTAATTACAATTTAAGATAACATGACAAGAAATATTTAATTTCAAATTTTAACATTTCTTTTTATGGAATTATAATTTTTGAGCCCCTGTATTGCAAAAATAATGTACTACACTGACGTGGCCCATTATTTTAAAAATATATATAATTAATGCAAATTCTAAAATGGTATAATAATAACTAATATCTTACTAAAATACAAAGTAATTGCTGATCGAATCTTTTTTTTTTTAATCTCATTTTATTTGCGGGGTTTTTTCTATACAGAACATGTCACCCCGACGATTTAACACAAATATTTTAAATACATGTTTATTAGTCTACTCGCAACCTTATACCACTAATAATAATACGATAAAGTATTTTTGCCTCATCTGCTAAAGATGAGGCCAGAATACTATTATAGAAGCCCACATTAAAACTGTTGGCAAAAGCTTGACGTCTTTGGACCCCACCACGAACACACTCCGACAGGATATGATGCACATCTTCTATAGTGCCACAGACAACACAATTGGGAGAATCGACTTTGCGCATCATAAATCCAAAGCTGTTGAGTGGTATGTGGCCGGATCGGAGTCTCAAAGCCGTCACAACCTCCTGTCTATTTAATTTCCCGTCGCTGAACCAAAGCATCCGTGGAAGAGATGGTTGAATCGTCTTGTACCAAATGCCTTTCGTTAGAGATCTTTTATCAAAATACTCTGACCACGATTCGATACATCTGTCTCTAACCAAAGGTAAAAGCTCAGTGTACCAAGGATGACACGGATAAATTTCCCCTTCTGACCCAGCTTCATTTGCCAAACGATCAACCGCCTCGTTACCTTCTAGTCCAACATGGGAGGGGACCCATTGCAATACAACAGTTCTATGCTTGGCAATCAAATCCGTAATGGTTCTTAACCCTTCAGATACCGTCAATTAGAGACACAATAGTAAGACAATAGATGCGCGGCCACCGGTGGTCGCTTGGGGATTCATGAATTAATATAGAATAAGCCAGTGGAAGCCCCCTAACAGGTGAAGTACTCGTACATCTCATCAGGTGGAGAAGAGCACTTTTCGAATCAGTAAGGATGACGAAACGGTCACCGTCTAATGACTCAATGCAGGCCAAAGCTTCAGCGATAGCAATTAGCTCTAAGTGCATTATTGAATCTTTTGATAAAATTTGGAATTTGAAATGGGTACCTAGTTGTGAATCGAAAAAGGCCGCGCCACTGAAATTTTCACGTCCAGAACACACAGTAAAAATTGGAATATAATGCATTTAGAGACTTACAACATAATGATCTTAAATTATGGACATTATCCCTTCAGATACCGTCAATTAGAGACACAATAGTAAGACAATAGATGCGCGGCCACCGGTGGTCGCTTGGGGATTCATGAATTAAAGCAATGTTTTGGTTTATCTACCGAATCTAAATTGGGTTTTACAATACCTGATAAGTCCATATTGCTGACCCAAGTAGTCTTTTCTGGTCTTGATTGTATACGTACCTCTTCATTTTTATTGGCAACCTCCATGTCTGAAGAATCGTTCAATAAGCTCTGCACGTCATTCATACATAAAGGAGTCTGACAGCGCGAGGAAGCGCTAACTTTATCAGTCATCTCATGCGGCTCGATCGCGTAAGGCACACGGAGCCGGGCGGTCCGGCGCACACCTGCAGCGCGTGCGCAGTATTTAGCGCAGTGGGGATAAAAAGTAACTCCACGACAATAAAAACGACCAGCCCGCACGAGTGTACGGGAATGTGATCGAATCTTAAAGGAATTTTTTCATACAATTCTGATTTTTAAATTAAATTACTATAACATTGCTGTAACTAATGTTAGACACATGGAGAATGAGTTTATTTTCTTAAACTTTAATTACAATGGGTTTATTGACACAATAAAACACATTACCTAGTAATTGAAAAAAAATATATACTAGGTGTTCGAAATGGGCTCCTTCAGTTGCTATGCATGTTCTACACCTTCTTATGAAGGACCGTTTTAAGCGGTGCAAATTGGCCCGACTCTGACACGCATTTGATTTTTTTTACCCGACTTCTAAAAAAGGAGGAGCTTCTCAATTCGGATGTTTGAATTAATTATGTTTGTTCGAGTATATCTTTGCCGCTTGCGATTTAAAAAAAAAACTTGTTTTGGTGAAAAAGGTATACTTCTCAAATGGCCCCATAGTCACCAAGTTGGGATCTGAAGATGGAATCTTGGCGAAATCAAGGGAACTTCTCAAATTCAATTAATTTTTTTTGTAAAAAAAAATAACCGACTTTATTTTTTTTTTATAAAAAGGTTTTTTAACGTACTCCCCTAAGTGCGTGAAACCATGTGCATGCGCATATTATGCGGTAAGAGTATGACAGCATCTGAATGGAACTTATGCAGAGAGGTGAATAGGACGTCTAGGGTCAATACTGTGGTCACCTCGCTCGCCGGATCTAAACCCTTTAGACTTGTTTTACTAGGGCTGCTTAAAGGAGATGGTTTAGAAAGAAGAAATGACTTCAGTTGAACAACTGCGTCAACGAATACTTTCGGCTGCTGATGTAATATCGTCGACAGGATTTGCGCGGCGCTTGAAGCTTACAGTGTAGAGCATGCATAGCAACTGAAGCAGCCCACTCAATAAACCCATAGTAATTGAAGTTTAAGAAAATTCTCATTCTCTATGTGTCTAACATTAGTTACAGCAATGTTATAGTAATTTAATTTAAAAATCAGAATTGTAGAAAAAATTCCTTTAAGATTCGATCAGTAATTACTTTGTATTTTATTAAGATATTGGTTATTATTATACCATTTTAGAATTTGCATTAAATAGGAATGTAGCACATTATTTTTGCGATACAGGGGCCCAAAAATTGTAATTCCTTAAAAAGAAATGTTAAAATTAGAAATTAAATATTTCTTGTCATAATTATTATCTTAGATTGTAATAAAAAAACTTGATACTGGTCTGATAATACAAACATTTATAATAATAATAAATTAATAACTGGACTCGGCGATCATTGTACCCATAGTCGTGTCGGGCAATGGCTTAATAGCCAAGAGCCTCGACCAACACCTTAGGAGACTCGCGTTAGGCGGCTGGATCAAGGGTTTGATTCAGAGAGCGGTACTTCTGGACACGGCTCGTATAGTTAGGAGGTTCCTCTCTCTGGAGCCCTGACCACCGGTAGCTTGGACTCTGTTCCCGATACCAGTGGGCTACTATGTTTTATATTAGTTTTTTTTTATATATTTAAAAATATAATTTATACGTGTGTAGGGATAATAAAGAAAATAATAATAATAATAACCCATTTATTTTTAAGTATATTGTACATACAAGAACTTAATATTAAAACGCCTCACGTACACTACCATTGCTGGTGGAGAAATATTATTGAAAAAAATTTTTTTATGCAATATCCATATCAGCACAATTTTTTTATTACATATTTTCAAAATTATCACACAAAAATATTTATCACTATATATCAAGTAATCAAAAACAAAAAATACAAGTCAATAGGTACCTATAAAAAAATGTAGTGACAAAAAATTAATTGTCAATATAAAAAATGTAAAAAAAATACAATATCAAAACAATAATGATGTCAAAAACTATAATTTAAGAATTCATTTACCGAATAAAAGCACATGTCCAACAACCATGCAAACATCTTACATTTAAATTTATCTATTGGTAGCATTCTGAATTCAGCGGGTAATTTATTGTAAATTTTTATAGTCATACAGCTGGCATTTCTGCTATACAGATGCAATCTCTGAAGAGGAACTAACAGTTTTCCAGCATTTTTTAAATTTAATCTTTCTAAGACTTGTTCATTCTGAGAGAATAGATGAGAGTATTTTTTTACAAATAAGTAGGTATACCTACCTCAAAAATATACAGACATTTAGAAGTGATATAAAAAACAGGACGAAAGAAAGTTACCAATTGAAGAAATGGCTGCTGGTTTTGTATGATTAAGTACGATTTGTGTATAAAATATTAAAAATATCAATAATTTGGACATGGTGATATAAGTGGGGTAAGTGATAGATTATAATCTGGCCAATCGACAGTTTCAGGGTTATCCATTATTTACGCCACACCCTGTATATTAAAACCTTTCTAGAGAATCACGCTATCGAGTGATGAAAACAGCTTGAAAATCGGTGCAGTAATTTTTGAGTTTTATGGCGAAACAGACAGACAGACGCAGCGGGGGACTTTGTTTTATAATATGTATTGATACAATATCGCTCACCCATACAAATTCATCTTAAGATATGAAAATATGAAATATTATTACCTTCATCGTGAGTGGACTATCCATTGAATTGTATGGCGAGCGATACTTCTAGTATCTTAGCCGTGTGCAGCTCCCCTTAGTGAACTCCAGTGCCCGCACTAGAGTTCACGTCCCCCGGAAGTAACCTACGACAAACTTATTATTTTCGGTTGGTACAGTAATGGGTCTAGGTATCGAACCGCAAAATTAATTTGGTTTTTTATTGTATACACTTTTTCGTGTGGTGCCCAGGTTACAAAAAAATTATTATACCAAGTTTCATCGTAATCGAACCGGTAGATTTTGCGTGATACCTGAATAAACAGACAGACAGACGAAAAATTTTTTAATTACATTTTTGGGTTCGGTGTCGGTCTAGTAACACCATGCCATTAATTTTTTTCATATTTTCAATGTACAGAATTTTCACTTTTACGAATTTATTATAAGTAAGTATAGATTTTTGGTAATCGCCATCATCAGCTATGCTCTGCTGATACTTGTGTCGGAGTTCTGGGTTTGGTTTTCTACAACTAATACAGCTGTATGAGAAACTCTGGAGTTCTTGGTCTTGGGTGCTTCCAGAAGTTTCTTATGATTTTTTTAACTTGAACGATGAAAATTTATTTGTAGTTTTTGCTAATCGCCATCTTCAGCTATGGTCAGCTGGTACTTTTGTCGGAGTTATAAAACAGATACAGTTGTATAAGGATCTACAGAGTTCTCCGTCTTGGGAGCTCCAGAAGTTTCTTATGAATTTTTTTACTTTACACACTGATAATATTCATGATTTTTGCTAATCGCCATCTTCAACCATGCTCTGCTGATACTTGAAGTTGATTGTGTTGTATTTTGCATTTTTTTGTTCAAATAACATCTGATCTATGGATTATGGTCAGAAATATATAAGAAAATTTTTGTATTACGTAATTATCGGCGGTTTTATGATATTTATTTGTTTTTCCTGTTATTACGTTGATATGTTTTTATTTTTTTGTCACTTTTAATTCATGAATCCCCAAGCGACCACCGGTGGCCGCGCATCTATTGTCCTGCTATTGTGTCTCTGATTGACGGTGTCTGAAGGGTTAATTGACAGAACTATTACTCAAGTAATTTGTGCCTTTTTTACTCGTTTGTACATATTATTATTTTAAGTTTGTATATACCTAATAATAATTTGATTTAATGTAATTTAAAAAAAAAAAAAAGTAATTAGGAACTATAGAACTCGCCTTTGTGCATCTAAAGGACTTTTAAAATTTAGATTTTGGAAAAAATTATCTGCTCCCGGAAGTTAGCAGGTCATATTTTCATTTGATTTTTTTTTCAGGATAATCAGCAGAAAATTTCCTGGAAATGTATCAGGAACTCCCGAACGATGCCACATACGAGTAGAACTCTCATTTTTATGCTCTGCTGGAAAATGATCTGCAAAGTTCACGGTCATACTCTACGGCAAGTTGATGTTCATGCGCGCCTCAAAGAGTTGTAAACAAAAGTGAAGGGGTCTACTAAAGCCGATGCTTGTTGGACACAGGATACAATAAGGCGCTGAAACGCAGGCAGATTTTAGTCGCTGAAATTCTGACTTCCTATTTCTCAATTCAAAAATAAAAAAGTTTAACAAAACGTGTCATGACTTGCAAAAGCTGAGTCTACAGGAAATACGAAAATACTCTAAAATTTACTGAAGCTGTTATTGTGTCTCGTGTTTACACAGTTGTAAACAATAAGCTAAGATCATATAAAAGGCTGCGTTTTGTAATAGAAGTCACTAGTTACTCATCTTCAGTCTACGAAAACGTACCTCGAAGACTTTGAAATTCTTCTCTACTAAAATGAAGACTCTGTACTTGGTCGTCGTGATCGTAAGTACATTGCATTATTTGTTATAGCATAGAGCACTTATAGTATTTTATTTATAAGGTATTCTTCTAAGTCATTGTATAAATGACTAGAGTTGCAATGCTTGGGGCGAAACTTCACTGCCGCAACAAATTGCGGCATGGCGGACAGTCCCGGCAGTAATAGCAGCAGTAAACTGAAGAAGCATTACGGCGTTCTCATCCTTCACACGACGCAGGTTCTCACCCGACATTCACCGGGTGCCCTACCCTGGTCACCAGGAAGAGTGGAAGAGATTTCTTGCAGTGTTCTGCAGGGATCGGTACTAGGACCGCCCTTGTGAAACATCAGGTACGACTAAGAGCTCCGCGGCGACTTCCGCCGGTGGTTGAACTAGTGGCACGCGGGGTTTTGGATCCAGGAGTTGGGACTCGAGGTGGCATTGCACAAGTCGGAGGTCATGTGCTTTCACGACCCTCGGAATGCGCCACCACCGGGTTCCCAATTAACGGTACGAGGAGTTGACATCGGCATCGATTCGACGACCTGAGACTCGATCCCAAAAGCCGGTGGAATTTCGAGGAGCTTTTCTGACGACTGACTACCCAACTGAATCGGACTGGGGCGGCCCTCGAGCAGTTTCTGTCCAACCTATGTGGTCCAGACGTTTCCTTCCGGTCCATGGCCCTTTATGGGGCGGTGTGGGAATCGTCACTACAAAAGCGATGGGTGGCCCAGATTAACGCATGCCAGAGGATCTCGGATGGTGTGGCGATACCACACGGTTTTTCGCGAAGCGGTGAGCCTCCTTACTGGCCTGCCACCATGGGATCTGGAGGCAACAGTCCTTGCACTTATGCACGATTTGCGCGTGGAGATGCAACGCTGGGGCAAAACTTCGCACAGGCGTGTAGAGTTCCGGCGGGATCCCATGGTGGAATGGCGACAGCGACTGTCGCAACCTAGTGCTGGGTATGCCATAATTATAGCGGTAAGAGGAGACCTCTCTGAGCCGCATCTGGAAATACCTCACAGCGTCCTTATCTTCCACATGACGCAGGTTCCCACTCGACACGGTCAATTCGGGAGGTTTCTGCACCGGATTTGTGCGGAAATGACGCCCGGGTGTCACCATTGTGCGCACTGTCTGGAGGACGGTAGAGGTATGGCGATCGCCTCCTTCTACGAAGCAGTAATGCTAGCAAAGAATGCGGCCGCACGCGTGATGCACGGCGCTCACGCCCCAGCCACCGCCGGGATTCTGATCCCAATTTCCGGCCACCGTAGGTACGGGCTTGCGGATGGCAAGCAATCGGTAGCTCGCCATCCGATCGTCCGGTAACCGTCCGGGCCGATATTGCGCATATTGTTCCACGCACGCCTTAAAGAGTTGTCAGTAAACTGTAGGGGACCAGCAGGTTCGAAGCCTACTGGAGCCCCGGTGCAAAGGCAATGAAGAAACAGGAGTGGGTTTTTAGTGCGTAAAAGTCTGATACTATCTGCCAAAAGCGGGGGATGTCAATAAATGATTTTCCCACCTAAACAAAAAACAACAAAAAAAAGATCTTACCGGACATGATTAGTCTGGGAGGTTTCTATTTCGGAGGAGCATACAATGGGGACGCATCACGCTTGGGCAGAGCACTACCGTATGCTCGTGATTCAGAAAACGAGAGGGAATGGGAGTGGCTGCCTACTTTTGCGAAGCAATAACGCTAGCAAAGGAGATGGCTACAGAAGTGAGATAGCAGACATACTGATGACCTGAGACCTCCGGACATCGGGAGACGCAAAGCAATGCCCAGACACCGGAGGTGCTTGCCTGTGGACAGCGAGCAATGGGTAGCTCGCTGTAAGTTCGTCCGTTAAGGACCATGCCCGAATCGTTAAGGGAGTGTAGTGTTGCTCACGTATCTCAAAGAGATTTCCAGTGACCCAGCCCTGGGGCCACGGGAAATGTCTACTAAGGAAACCCTTGTCTAATAAAGCAAAGAATTACTGAAGGACACAAGTCCGATTATAATTTGAGTGTCATCAATGGTAAAAGTAAATAGGCTCATAAACTAGTGCGCCTTACCATCGGTGGGATCGCAGTCAAGCACTAGTTTAAATCAATTTTTAAAAAAGTAGGTATGATTTTAGATCTCCACTTTAGAGCGGAAAAAGTCATTGGATGACTTCCTTAGTGGTACTGTATTTAAAAAAAAATACAGTACCACTAAAAAAGGTAGACGCAAAAAAAGCCACCACAAAAAAAGGCCGCAAAAAAGCCACCACAAAAAAAAGGTAGACGCAGCTACAAAAGAAACTAGAAGCGGTCACAAAAAAGCTGAAGCGCGTGACAGCTTGTGGCCGGAAAAGCTAAAAGTGGCTTCTAGTTTTTTTTTGTGGCGGCACCACCGCACACGGGCCACAAAAAGAAGCTAGAAGCGGCTTTTTTGGGCCCATGTGCAAGGACACTGACTGCTATGCCGGAGGTTGTGGGATCGATTCCCAACCAGGACTAATGTTTGTGTCATGAATATGATTATTTGTTCTGTGTCTGGGTGTAATTTATCTATAATTATATGGAAGTATGTATTTAGAAATATATAAGTATGTTTATCAGTTGTCTAGTACTCATAACACAAGCTCTGCTTAGCTTGTGACTAGACGGTGTTGTGTGATAGTTGTGGAATATTATATTATAAATATGTCCACTAATAAAAATATTATAAATATAATGAAGTCGATATGACCATCCAGTCAACAGTGCATTAATTTGTTACAGGCGGCCTTCGCCGTCGTCGGGGAGTCAGCAGTAACTGGTATGATTTTCAAAAACACAAAATAACCATAAATAGGCCATATTGTTTTGATGTCAGTTTTAAGCTAGTAAAATTTATAATTAACAGTATTATCAAAGGGTATCGTGTTACACAGCAACTGGGTTGTGGATGTCAGACGGGCAGTCGTTCCATGAACGGTTATAGTCATTGGGTGCATCCAGTTAGACTCTGGAGGACCACTCATATTACATAAGTGGGGTGCCTCGTTCAAAACTCCCTCGCCGTAAGCACTGCTACCAGGTGCAATATTATCTATTAAACTTTGCAGTCGGGAGATTAGACTGGTCAGCGTGCACAAGTTTCTGACGTTTCATACATGCCCAATATGATATTTTGAGAAAATATTTAAAACACGCATAAAACGCACACTATAAGTATGTTACAAATTAAATTTACAAATGAAACAATCGAGGGAATAATATTAATTTGTATAAGCCGGTATTCTATACATTCCCTAGGCAATGTATAGAATACCTAAAACGTGTACAGGTAATGTATGTAATATTATTTATTTTCTATAATAATAATTTATTTATTTGCCAGAATGCAGGTGTACGAAGTAGTAAGATATTAGCGATCAATATTAATTCAATACTAGGACATTAGTACCTATGAACTCGATAGATGGCGTTGGCGACGAATTAGAAGTCGCTGTGATTTCGTTACCGCTCGTATTGTAAGTTAGATGTAGAAGTTTTTTGGGTTGAGAGCAGTACATACTCAAACATTGATTTCGGTGTCGGTACGTTAATAATATAAACGCGATATTAGAAGTCCATTGTTTAATTTCACTACCCGCTCCAAGTCGACCCACGGGTTTCGTACAGTAGGTAACCCCATAGATTAATTTTTACTTATTAACTGACTTTTAAACAATCGAAAGTGCATATACATAAGTGATTTATTTAAAATATATCCTTTGATTTGATTTAATTGCTGTTGTATTTACAGGTTCCCTTAGACAGAAGCGTTCTATTTTTGGGTTGGATTTAAAAGCAAATCTTGATCTTTTCGGCAAAAATACTAAAGATAAATCGGAAGAGAAAGAGGCCAAGAACAAAATTGGAGACACAATTAAAGAAGATAAAGATCAATCGAATAGCTTATGGGATAACATGATAGACGGAGTGGAAAAGGTCAAGAACAAAATTGGAGACGCAATCGAAAAAGAAAAAGACCAAATTAAAGGCAAATGGGAAAACACGAAAGACAGAATGGAAGAAGCCAAGAACGAATTTGGAGACGCAATTGAAAAAAAAAAAGACCAAATTAAAGGCAAATGGGAAAACACGAAAGACAAAACGGAAGAGGCCAAGAACGAATTTGGAGACGCAATTGAAAAAAAAAAAGACCAAATTAAAGGCAAATGGGAAAACACGAAAGACAGAATGGAAGAGGCCAAGAACGAATTAGGAGACGCAATTGAAAAAAAAAAAGACCAAATTAAAGGCAAATGGGAAAACACGAAAGACAAAACGGAAGAGGCCAAGAACGAATTAGGAGACGCAATTGAAAAAAAAAAGACCAAATTAAAGGCAAATGGGAAAACACGAAAGACAAAACGGAAGAGGCCAAGAACGAATTAGGAGACGCAATTGAAAAAAAAAAAGACCAAATTAAAGGCAAATGGGAAAACACGAAAGACAGAATGGAAGAGGCCAAGAACGAATTAGGAGACGCAATTGAAAAAAAAAAAGACCAAATTAAAGGCAAATGGGAAAACACGAAAGACAAAACGGAAGAGGCCAAGAACGAATTAGGAGACGCAATTGAAAAAAAAAAAGACCAAATTAAAGGCAAATGGGAAAACACGAAAGACAGAATGGAAGAGGCCAAGAACGAATTAGGAGACGCAATTGAAAAAAAAAAAGACCAAATTAAAGGCAAATGCGGAAACACGAAAGACGTAGTGGAAGAGGCCAAGAACAAAACTGGAGATACAATTGAAGAAGATAAAGACCAATTGAAAGGCAAATCTAATTTACCACATACGGATTCTGAGGAAAATGCATCAGTGGTTAATATTGACGTAACACTTAAATCCTCTGCTAAGGATTCTAAGACTAGAGACGCAGATACTGTGGAGACGTAAAGTAAAAATTGCAACATTAACATAAATAACGACACTTAACGACAAACAAACCACATAACAATCCCGTACATACCACAAATTAATACTGTTAATTTGACAATCTGAAAAGCTACTGTAATATTTTACAGTAGCTTAAATACTCTTAAATGAAGTTTTTAACTTAATTTATGAAAACATGGCTTCTGTTATTTATATATATACTTTTATTTGCTGAACATCCCTGTACTTAGCGCAGTTAAGATTTTTTAGTTCAAGAGGATGCAAATGATTGCTTTTAAGTCAGGCAAGTCACATAACTGTAGTCGTTTTTATAAACAAGTGGAGTAGACTTATCAGCACTGTTTGGAACAGGCGACACTATATCTGATAGTACATACAGTCCGTCGTCATCAGACAGTGACCAGACCACTAGTGATTACTGCAGTTCATAGGGTCCAGAGCAGCGACGATGCAGCTATCAGAATACTTCATGAAAGAAAAACTGTCTAAGAGATATCCATATACCAGACTGCATGAGAAGAAAATATTAAGTTAAGAGTCTAGTTTAGTCCCATCTTTAAAGTTTAGTAAGATATAAACGGGGCGTAGAGCTTTTTTTAAAAGGTAACTCCGCGTGGAAATTCCTACTGCTGATGCAAACTCAACAGACGGCCTGTTTTTATGCAAATAGGCTCTTCTCATCTATTTGGACTTCATGCCGTTGAGTAGGGACGTCTATGCTGCCTTCACATGTTCATAATGCCCGTTGAAATCATTTCCAGTGGTCCGTTTTGGAAATCGTCTTAGCAAAAACTGCGCTAAAGTTATATCTAATAAATATGTGTTTGTATTAAAAAAAAATGATATATTAATTTAATATAAAAATAAATCTTGCATTATACATGGATTGTTTTTATTACAAACCTCACAATTCGTGTGAGCTGTTCGTGAAATATGTGCGCTGTATTGTATTGCGTATAGGAAGGATTAACGGTTCACCAACCGCCAACCAACGTCAACCGCCGGATGGCTTCTGACTCGTGTCAAATACATTACGTCACAATGCATAAGACTACCCTCACAGCCAATACACCACATACCTGTTTTGTTTTTTTATTTATTTTTATTAATGATCTATTTATTAATACATCTAAATTATAAGACTACGGCTTTTATGCACGTAATGGGATTTTCATCAAATGTAATAGAAAACCCTAAATGAATTAGCCACCTAATGAACCTAAATGTAATGGACTATTACTGACCTTAAAAAAATCTCAAGCACTCATATTATTGATGGCAAATACATGCTCATCCTAATAGATTACCAGTCGCTCCCACCAGTTGTGTATCATTCTGAACCAATATTATACTCCAAATGTGCTAAAAACCTTAGCGTCCATATTGACATTAACCTCTCATGGGAGGTTCATATTGCCGATGTGAGTAAGAGGGTATTTGGATGCCCTAACCAACATCCGGGTGGGAATCCGTAACAGAGAGCCCATGTCGAACGCGCAATTGGGGCTCATTTCTAAGGACAAACTGATTGCGATTCTCAACGCCCCTATGACCAAAGCCCCCGAATTTCAAAATTCGAATTGAGGATTGAACTTTCAAGCCGGGATGGCTGCAAGTCGTAATCAAAAACGACTACAGCCTGAAATGGCTTGAAGAAAAAGTGGGGACACTAAAGCCGTGGCCAGAGACGGAACTCTCGCTTATTAACGAGAAGGACCTGCCAAAAGCTAAGGTTGTGATCCTCCACTTCAAGACAGAAGATGTCATCAAAACTCACAAGAGATGCCCTCAGTCTCTTGGAAAAACAAAATGACCAGCAGACTAGCTTGTGGAAGGTACTGAGCGTCAAGAAAGAAAGAGCGTGGTGACTGTTATTGTGTCATAAATGTTTTTCTCTGTTCATATATCTTAATTATAATGTAAATATTACTCATATTGCTCAGAGTTTCCTATATGTCATATTATTTCTTCTAAAAGTCTGTTACTGAAATCGCATAAGTAAGTAAGTAAGTAAAACTTTATTTGTTTAAACATGGTGTACATGATACATTGCATGCAAGATGAAATAAAATAAATAAAAGAATGAAATATAAGAAGATGATTATATAGTAATGACATATAAGTTCTGGCATGTTCAGCCGCATATCGTGGCGTACAAATATTTAGGAAGAGATGGTGCATTAACCGTGATCATCAAAATTTTATAGGTACTTGTTAAATTTAGTTAAGCTGTATGATTACATTCCAATATCATAGTTCTAGATATAATTCAATTTCAAATAGTCATTATATAAATTTATTAGTAAGTAAAATTATCATTAAAATGTAAAATTTTTTTCAAATAAAAAATAATAATAACAAAAAAACAATACTATACACAAGTCAACAGCATAATTGAAATAAAATTAAATGTCAAAGTAGTCAATAAAATCATGATTTGCTGTCATTATGAATGTTGAATGTGTATGAAAGTTAAAGTATGAGTAGTTTTAAGGCTAGACTTAACCCTTCAGATACCGTCAATTAGAGACACAATAGTAAGACAATAGATGCGCGGCCACCGGTGGTCGCTTAGGGATTCATGAATTAAACAGTTTATTTTATGTTCACAAATACAATTTAATGAAATTAATGTTGATAAATCTATATATATAAAAATCAATGCCACTTTTCGTTGTTATTTTATAACTCAAGAACGGGCTCACCTATCTAAACCAAATTTTTAGGCTTTGTTCGGAGTATTTAGTAGATGGTTTATGTGAAGTTTGGTAGGGTAAAGTAGGGTACAGTAGGGTAGAGTAGGGTAAAGTAGGGTAGAGTAGGGAAGAGCGGGAGCGAAGCCGCGCGGGCAAAAGCTAGTCTTTTATATAAGTCAATAGTAATGCTAGTATATATATATTTTAAGAATATAATACTGGATCTAATCTAATCACCAATCTAATGATGCATTCTTTGAATTATTATTATTATTATTTTTTTTTAAACGACTGATTTTTACCGAGTAATTTAAAATCTCACCTTCACGTTATGTACCTTTCTTGTCTATAAAGACAGGGTTGATGCGATGAGCCCGTTGCTGAGCTCTTGGTTTCACTTCACTTTTGTTTATTTCCGCCTGACTCGTTTCCGATTGCAATTAACCCTTCAGATACCGTCATTTAGAGACACAATAGTAAGACAATAGATACGCGGCCACCGGTGGTCGCTTGGGGATTCATGAATTAAATAATAAAAAATAAACAAATCACATAGTAACTTTATACTGGTGGCACTTGTCAATATTTTACGGAAATGTTTTTCTTTTTGATTTGCTGGCTTCGTATGGGTATTTATTTTTAGTTATGGTATAAGTCCTGGGCGACGGCTAATTACCGGGCCGGTGCAGCGGTGGCTCGATTATACGTCTAGGCGTTGATCATCGCGCCGCGCGTCGGCTGATGTGTTTTTATTTTTTATTGGGGTATTGTGGGTACTAAGTTATTTTTTGGTTCTTTTCTTTTTATCCAATGTGGCACAAATTTTATATTATAATATTGCGTTCTTATTTATAAAACAGTTATTTATGTATTTCATTTCAATTAAAATTATACACCCGTAGGTACACAACATCAATATTTATTTCAATTACACATACGAGTAATTACATATATGCTTTACCCTAGTCCGTGCGTCACTGCGGGGTGCCAACTGAAAATCAGCGCTGGGTGTCTAACGCCCAGCAAATGCTGAGGTGGTCACCCTTTCGGTGCGGGCACGCTCGGCGCACTTTGTACTTTTGTTTTTGTTTACTTTGTCTATAATCCGTTGTGCTGTGCTGTGTCTGTTCTGTACCGAATAAAAGTATTTCTATTCTATTCTATTCTATACTATTCATTAAAATTACAATTATTCCAGATTGAAAAAAAAAGTAATAATAGTAATACAATACATGTCAACAGCATTTTAAATTAAATTCAATGTCAAAGCAGTCAATGAAATTTCGAATTACTGTCATTATTAAAATTACTATTATTTAATATCAATTATTCAATGTACAAAAAAATAAATAAAATATTACTATTTTTTATACAAAACAATATTAAAAATGTAATATTTTCATCTCAAAAACGAAGAAAATTTTCCTCTTTCATGAACTCTGCTATACTGTAATATGCTCTTTTAGTTAGAAACCTCTTCAATTTACTTTTAAGAGCAGATATATTTAATGTTTTCCATGATTTAGGCAATTTGTTAAAAATGGTCGGAGCCATGCCAAAGATGCTCTTGCGCATAAGAGCCGTTTTAGCGGCTGGAACACAGAGTTTGAAATTATCACGTCTATTTTTAGGGAAAGCATTAGACAAATACTGAAATAGATGACGATTACATTTAATGAACTTCACTGCTTTGAGGATGTATAATGAGGGTATGCCAATATCTTACGTTCTATAAAATAAGGTTTACAGCTGTCCGTTGATTGCAGTCTAAACATCGATCTAATGCACCTTTTTTGTGACCGAAACGCTATTTCATTGTCTGTACAGGTACTGTTCCCCCAAAAGATGACTCCATATCTGAAAATTGATTCGGCTAATCCGTAGTATGCAGTAATCAGTGCATCTGTGTTGAGAACCCCAGCAAACTGTTGCAAAGCGTAGGCTGCACTGCTCAATTTTTTACTAAGTGCCTCTATTTGAGGTTTCTAATTTAATTTAGAATCTATTATTAGCCCTAGAAATTTTGTTGTGTCACTTTTATTGATATTTATATGATTAAATTTAATATTAGGATTGTTTGCATACGTTGTCTAAAGTGCATAACGTTAGACTTTTTTAAATCTATACTAATATTATAAAGAGGTAAAATTTGTAAGTTTGTAAGTTTGTAAGTTTGTATGTTTGTAAGTTTGTATGTAGGGGGTAATCTCTGGAAGTACTGGTCCAATTGCTAAAATTTTTTCACCAATAGAAAGCTGCTTTATTCCTGAGTGACATAGGCTATATTTTATGTACGCGGGCGAAGCCGCTGGCAAAAGCTAGTTAATTATAAAATTATTATCATTTAACCAATTTATAATAGATATTAGTGAATTATTAATGTCAATTTCATATGTATTAATGTCATTACAAGCCATTGTCATAGTGCAATCGTCAGCAAAAAGTGTCATCGGTTTTTCAGTTACTTTAGGCAAGTCATTAATATACAATGTGAAAAGCGGAGGCCCCAATACACTGCCTTGAGGTACTCCATAACTTTGCGTTCCTCTGATCTTGAAATTTCTTCACGATTACTGATTTTATTTATTTTACATATTTCTGTAACTTGTTTACGATTGTGTAAGGTGTCGGATGGTGTGCTTGACTCAGAACTTGACAAACACCTCAACATTCATGACGCTCAGTTCGGTTTTCGCGCTGGACTTTCTACTGAAAGCGTAATTCTGAGTCTTAAGCACACTGTTCAATATTATACGGAAAGAAGTACACCTATGTATGCTTGCTTTCTTGACCTTTCCAAAGCGTTTGTCCTCGTCATAATGAGAAAATAAAATTTCCATCTTACCTAAACGCAGTCTTAGTTCGCCTACCTGCGACGGATTTAAAGACTCTTCTAAGTCATTTATGTGACTACAGAACACCGTCAAGCGTCCCTTATAGCTTGCCCTCCTTCTAATTAGCTCCTTCTCCCCCTTGGCAGTCATTGTGAAGAATAGTTTCTCTTCGTCAGTTACTGAACACTGAATTTCACCGCATCCAAGCTCTTCTTAGTGCTTTGAGTATTCAGGTATCTGAGTTTCGTTGTTTTTGAATCCGGCTCGAAGGACCATATGTTTGGAATTTATATGCAGAAAACTTGAAGCCTATGGTTTTAGAGGCAATGTTTTAGAATTAATTTAGTCCTATCTTCATAATCGTAAACATTGTGAATACCTAGTATGTCTAGGGGCAAGTGGTCCGACCAATATGTGTCATGTTTTATAAATATATTTTCAATGGTTTGCCTCGCAGACTGACTAGCGACACAGTGATCAAGCCATCTCACACACCCATGGGCATCGCTAACAAATGTGAAGTTATTTGATACACTCCCAAGTATATCCATATCCGCACAAGTCCACTGTTGATCCTTACACAAATTAACCAGTTCGTCACCGAACAATTCGGCCCGGATGCGCATTAAAATCTCCTAGCACGAAGATAGTTTCTAATGAGTACCTCGCCAAAACACGTCGTGAAAACGTCTAAGTTATCCATTGACACTTTTATTTCACTAATTATGCACAAAATAGCGAGCACGAGCGCGGACACCGATATGGCCTGGAAAAGTCGGCGACGTACGCTAAATATTTGAAAATGGCATAAATTTATTGGACAGACAATCTTGTATGAAGAACAATGAAAATGAGACGGCAAATTCAATTAAAAAAAAGCATTATCTCATGTAATTATAGGCCAACGCATGAATAAAATATCTAAATATAGAAATAAGATACTGAAATAATTTAATTGGGTGTTGTTTTAAGCTAAATATGCCAAATATTCTAAATTTGCAAACTTTTTATTTTAATAGTGGGTAGATGTTTATAGAAAAGTTAATGTAATTACGATCTTTTATGGGAATTTTGCGCACAATAGCACAGAAAAGCTTTAATTTGCACAAGTAAATTAGTATTTTAAACAGTTATGATGGATTAGAGCAGGTATTTCGGAGTTTGGATGAAGAAATATGATGTAGGAAGGACACTTATCTCTGGGTGAACGCTGCCGCACGATGTGATACTTTGGCTGTACCACTGCTCGTAACTCTGGATCGCGGCTTGAAGTACTCCCTGGAGCTCTGTGGCTTTAGGCTGCTCACTGGAAGGCTCCTTTGGTCCAATACGACTCGATCACCGTGATCGAATTTTTCATCCAATTCTATTCTTCCAATTTTTATTTACGCAGTTTTACTAGCAATTATTTATTGTTATTTCCCTTCATGGGCCACCGTGTTATGGTTTTAGAGAACATACAGGTGCCATAAATGAATAAAACCCCAAAAATCGCAATCACAAAATTTAATACTTTAGATGATGGTTACAGCTTGACAGTACCAGCGCAAGTGGGGGAGACTAATTACAAATACCATTTTAATATTAATTAGCAAACGCCTATCGAAATGATGTCGGCAATGAGTTGTACAGTTTCTTGTGTAGGCGCTTGCAGCTGCGCCGACACAAAGGGTCTATTATCACCCACTTTGTCAGGTTGTGTTTGCGATGGCGTACTTGCCGTGCGCAGTCTATTGATCGCTTTCAATGAAGGTGATTGCAGATCGTGTCCGAGTGGCACATGTTCCTGGGGTTGAACGAAGTTGGGAGGTGGTGGGTGGTGTTCCTCCCACAATGTACTAACGAAGACAGAAGTCCATGGAGAATTCCAAACCAAAATCGTTTGTACTGGGTTTCATCGCGTTAATAATATGTCTTGGATGACATAGATGGCGCTAGTATAGTAGTTGGATTGAAAAACATACATCTCTCGTTAGAGAATATTATCTTGCTTTTTGCTAGTTACAATATTACTTAATTTTAACACAAATTCTCCTACGACATTACAAACCTTATAAAGCAACGCACGTAATAACTAGGATTTGAACTCGGTAGCATAAAATTTACCGATATCATAAGCCACTGGACCATTGCGTCATTACGCAATTAGTTGAAATTATCCTACTCTTTATTATATTGAAGTTGTTTAGAGACTTTAACCCGTATCATAAATCTCAAAAGAATTGAGGGTAGTTTAATATTGGCTGTATAAAAATTAAATCTTTTTGTTCAATCATAACGTTCTTTACTATCTTTGAGTGAGTTCGGTTACGATTGCGTTTAACAAGTTTTTAATATTTATTTTTATCATGAGTTCCCGTTCAAATATTGATATGGCTACGAGGGCCCAAATAATAACATTGCATAATCAAGGCTTAAATTATTCTGAAATTCGAGAGAAACTGGCTTAAACGTAAGTAATGTTTTAAAATCACTGTCCGTTATTTATTTTAATATCCCTGGTTATCGATACACGAAATATCGAATATATAATATATATATATATAGATTTATATTTTCCTTACAGGTAAAGACTGACACTTTATGGATAAAGCGGTTTCAAGAAGAGGGTTCGTTGGAACACAGTAGTAGATCTGGCAGAAGACGCCACATTGACTCAGACCAGCGTCAACTTATGGTGCAAGGTTATAAGGACACCAACAAGATATTACGCAGAGTTGTTTGATACATCTTTGCAGACGGTGTATCGTACTCTTCACAGTGAACGTCTGCATTATCGTCGACATGCTATTAAACCATTGCTTACCGAAGCTAATAAAAGAGCACGATTGGAGTTCGCAATGAAATACAGAAATTTCGATTGGAGCAACGTCATCTTCAGTGATGAAAAGCTTTCAAGTCTAGCCAGCACGGGCGAGTTATGTTGTGGCGTAGAAATAATACGCGTTATGATAGTGATCACGTTGTGCCTAACTGTGAATCCGGTCGTGTAACAGTGAACATGTGGGGATGGATGAGTGCTGCAGGACCAGGAGAATTTACTGTAATACCCAGTCGTGCAAACAGTGTAAACTACATAGATGTGCTGAATGACGTCATGTTACCCACCGTGCGGAATGTTTTTCCTGTAGAAGACGTGCCAGTGATAACGTTCGTGCAGGACAATTGTCCTATACACCGTTCCATAATTGTGCAAGAGTGGTTTAGCCAGCAATCGGACATACGGATTATTCCTTGGCCTGCGAGATCGCCAGATTGAAACCCTATTGAAAATTTATGGGGCGTTATGGTTCAAAGGTGGGACAATAGGAATGAAAGGACTAAGGAGGCACTGAGTACTCACTGCATGCAGGTATGGGATTCTATACGGGGTCAAAATTTATGTGAAAAATATATATACTCCATGGGTTCGCGCTTGCAAGTTGTCAGCGATCAAACACACGTTTATTAAAAAAAGAATATAAAGTGTTGACTATTGGATTGAGTATTAACAAAGACCGGGGTAGCTATAATTTATTTGATAAATTACAGTATTCAAACTTAGCGTTAGTGGGATACATTTTTTTACTACTTTATAACAACAAAATGTTATTACACTAATGATTTTAATTTCTTATAAAATATAAGAAATTAAAATAAAAATAATATAAATATAGATTTCTTTCCAATATAATAAATTATTTATTTATTAATATAAACAACTCGGTCCCAAAATGACAGCTATAACCCGGTCTTACAATTGTTATTTTGATTTGAGGTTAAGCTTCAATTTCTTCCTCGTTTTGGAACGAATACTTAAGCTATGAACCTTAGTCATAACATAATGCACAAATCAATCATTATAGTCAATACCACTAACCATAATTATATAAAACGTAATATTTTTTTATAATTTATGAGTAAGTAAAATAATAACAGAACTAAAGTTGCATTATAGTGAAAGGTATTATAACATTATGTAAATAAAACTAAATAGAAGAATAGCACAACATTGTTTTGACTTAGAATACTTATAATTTCTATTAAACAGTTTTACTTTGTTAATGTCTTCCATTTTGTAATGTAGTTATTCAGTTATAAATTTTACTTGTATTTCTTGTAGTTATTCAGTTATAAATTTTACTTGTAATTGTCGATTGGGTGTAAAGCTGTTAGGTTAGGTTATACATAGTGTAAGAAAGAAAGAAAGAAACAAATTGTATTTTTCTTTGAAAATTAAAGGTCTGAAACTATAATATCACTACAATAGTTTTATTACTTATCCTTTCGAGAATTAAACTTCGTAAATCTTAATCTGTAAGAAAAATATGCCTAGATTTTCTTACATATTTTTTTTTACTAATAATACCTACTAATACTTACCACCAATTATGAAAGTAATTTTTATATATATAAAATTTATATACAGAGTTATTTGTAAAACACTAACAACCTTGCAGGACTGTATTAGTAACATCATAAACAACAACTTTTGTTCTATGACCTTTTTCAAAACATAATACATTTATCAAAAACAACCCTTAAATATTTCCTTGTTCTATTCGGCAGGCGTGCTTGACGCGACGCTAGCGCATCAAACACCCCTGCCAACCAAACCTCCTCCCCTCCGCTATTGTATTATCGCTTGCTTCGCATAAAATTCGTAATATTTAGAACATTATTAATTTTATTTTTATTTTTGTTTGAAAATCTGATAAATAAAAATATGATACATTTTTAAAAGTCATAGAACAAAAGTTTTGTTTATGATGTTAGTAACATAGTCCTGAGAGGTTGCCAGTGTTTTATAAATATCCCTGTATAAGTAAACATTGCCTTTATTCATTTATACATCTTATACCTCATATTTTTATACTATTTATATAAAAATAAAATAAAAAATGTTTAAAATTATAAATAATAGAATATAAATTATATTACACTTGAAAAAGGTCGACAGAAAACTGGGATTCGAACCGGTGCCCAGTGGAACGAGCTGTGTTATTCTGCCATGCATATCCACCTGAGCTACCGATCTAACTACTACAGAATGCGAAAATGAGAGCTACTTTGTGAATGTAAGGATTCTTTATTATTTATAATCTACGCCATCTGTAGTCAAATTAACTAAGATACCAATTGACTTATTTGGTTTGGTTTAGATGGCGCTGTATTAAGTACTCGGAAAGAAGAAAATAAAATAATTTATGTTTATTTGAATATAAATATATTATTATTTCTAAGTAATTATTGTAGGTATTATAAAGCCTATTATGTGCCTCTGCATAATAAGGTTTTTAAGTTTTGCAGTGTTAATTTCATTTTTGAACAGCGCCATCTTTTCATGAGACGACTTCTCATGAAAAGTAATGCAAAACCTCACAGCCAAAAATCGACCTTAAGATACCCATGGACTATTGTCTATGATAGTACACCTCACTGTGGATGGTTGGTCCCGAATGGCCTGGGTACAGAGTCTTAACTTACTTCAGGCTGATGAAGCCATCAGCCTGAAGTAAGTTCTGGTTAGGTTTCAGAACGCGGTAAGTAGTGTTAGAGATTAAAGGGTCAAACATACTGCCAATTGGATCGGTTAGATGATTTAGTTTATATTTTAACAGATAGCAGAAGTGGCCGTAGAAGATAGATTATTTATAGCCAATTTACAGTTAGTACTTTTATTGTTATGTGATTGTTACAATCACCAATAACAAAAAAAGTTTTCAACGTTTGTTGAGGTTATCAAGACCGTTCATAAGTATAGCCTGTGTATCCGTTTAGGTACTTATATTATAGTTCAAAATACCTGTTATTAATATTTGTATGCCACTTACTGTCGCAGAACACAGGGACTATAAACTTTTTGTATTTGTGTTTAAATTCAAGTTAAGAGCCTAATATTTTGGTCATAGCAACGAACGATGACTCATCAAGTTTTATTTAGTTTTAAGTAGGCTGATTGGATATAAGTAATATTGTCTGTCATTCTCTCGTAGGCACCATTGACTTGATCACGCAGTTTAATTAAGAGTTGAACTTGAAGTTGATCACGCAATTATACTCTGTGCGAAGTAATCTCGTTATTCCTCTTTTTTTTTACACGAATCCCGTTCTGTCCCGTACAACATTCGTTGACAAAGTACAAATTACAATCTCTAGCGATAAGGTACTGGATAGGTTATACACAGAGTTTATGGATATATTATTTTTCTCTTAGGGCTCCAGAGTCATGGGTCTTTGGAAGTTGTACCTAAGGATAATATAATAGCTTTTGGAAAAGTATTGTGATTACAATGATGTGAGGTGAAAACAAAGATGTGACTAGATTTTGGTTTTATGAGACTTAAGTGGGCTGGTTACTAAGAACTAATGTTAAGACTATGGCTCTTGTGTCATATCTTTAGAGATATAGGTGCTGTTGTCAAATAAAAACACAATAAAAACTAATTACAATATCTTTCATAAATTAATCTATACTAATATTATAAAGAGGTAAAATTTGTAAGTTTGTAAGTTTGTAAGTTTGTAAGTTTGTATGTAGGGGGTAATCTCTGGAACTAATAATCCAATTCTAAAATTTTTAGTTCCAGACTAAAAACTAGTTAAAACTTTTACTGGCAGAAAGCTACATTATTCCTGAGTGCTATAGGCTATAAATTGTTTCTATAGCATGTATATTAACCGAGCTATCACAACTTTTGTCTAGCAAGTCGGAAAAAAATACCTCATAAAATAGAATTATTTGCGTGCGCTGCCTAAACAGTTGCTTAAAATTAAAAACAATGTATGGCTACCTGGTTCGTCTTAATTATTTCTACAAAAAAGTCCGCGGTACCATATCTCTATCTTTTATATTTCATCTTTTATACTTCTTTTATTGCATTAAAAATATTTTTTTTCGGCATACTTACGTTTGGTTGATTATTTGAGCAACAAAATATTAATTCTTATGACAATAAATTATTTCAGTATCACAAGAACATTATACAGATAAGATTTGCCATTTACAGCATAGCAATTGGTCATACAGTTTCGAAGATAATATAAAATTACTAAAACGCAAAATGCCCCTAGCGTAACTTTCATTGTGCAGATGTTTTACCTATTTTTTTTTATGGTGGGCAAAAATCATCTTATGACAACCCCCGCCCTTGGGTGGAGCGAGAGATAGTGTCAGACTCTTACTGACTAAAAACCCACCCCGTTCCTTCTAGCCTTCAAACCAGGGCACGAGTTCCCTTTCGGATAACCCTGGACCCGGTAGGCTTCGACCCAGCTGGGCCTCTGCTGTTGCTGACAACTTCTTGAGGCGCGCGGGAACAGTGCGCGCCGTTGACGTCTTGGGCTCGGTCCATTACCGGACGATCGGACAGCAAGCTACCCATGGCTCGACGTCCGCGAGCCCGCGTCTACGGTGGCCGGAAATCGGGATCGGAATCCGGCGGCGGCGGCGGGGGCGCCGTTGCCTGATGCGGTCTGCCTCCGCCTTTGCTAGCATTACTGCTTCGCAGAAGGAGGCGACCGCCTGCCATTCCTCCTCGCTAAGGACCATGGCCTCAACCAGAGCCCGCCGCGAGAGGTGTCCGCCGCCGATCGCCCCCACGAGGGCACGGCGATGCTCTGCCCAGGCAGGGCACACCTCGACTGTGTGATCCACCGTGTCCTCCGGGCGTTCCGCACAGTGGCGACACTCGGGCGTCTCTTCCGCTTTAATTCGGTGCAGGAACCTCCCGAACTTGCCATGTTCGGTGAGGACCTGTGTCATACGGAAGGTAAGGACGCCGTGAGGCCTTTCCAGCCATGCCTCAAAGAGGGGACTTACCGCCATAATTGTGGCGTGCCCAACGTTGGCGTGATGGCGTTCTGCAATTACGTAATTTTTCTGAATCGCGGTGTTAAGACTTTCTGTGGATTGATGACCCTCTCGAATTATTATGCCCACGTTGTCGTTAGTTGGAGTTCTTCTGTCAGTTGCTTATTGGTTTCGGTTGCTTCGTTCGTATGGTTGTTGTTGTTGATAGATACCTCATAATCGAAAATATCGTAATTTCGTTGTACGTTTTTGTATGTTCGTAGTTTCGTACTTCGTTCTATCGTAATAATCGATACGAGTTATTCGATATTACGATTGTTTTGTTTTGTAAAGGCGGACGGTGTTCGAGTCGCTCTCCTTTTGTTCATAATTGTTTTCAAGTCTGTGCGTAGTTTGTTGAGAGCATGTCTAAAAGGAAATCTCAACTGTCCCGGCAGACATCACAGACAAGAGCCGCTCGAGTACGCCGTACGGAAGAATCTGCCCCTGAAAATGAGCAGCGCCTCTCGAGAAATAGAGAATATATTTCGCAAGCACGCGCTATAGAATCTAGCTCCGAGCGCTCACAGCGCCTCGCTAGCCAAAATGTGAGGACATTGCGGGCCCGTGCTCGAGGAACTAGCGCTGAACGTGCGCACCGTCTATCTGAGTTAAGGCAGCATGTCTCTGAGACAAGGGATAGGAAGACTAGCGCTAAACGCTCGCGGCGGCTTGGTAGGCAAAATGTCATAACATCGCAGGCCCGTGCTCGGGAATCTAGCGCGAACGTGCGCAGCGTCTATCTCATTTAAGGCAGCATGTCTCTGAGACAAGGGATAGGGAGACTAGCGCTGAGCGCTCGCAGCGGCTCGCTAGGCAAAATGCCATAACATCACAGGCCCGTGCTCAGGAATCTAGCGCTGAACGTGCGCATCGTCTAATCGAGTGTATTCTTATTTTAAAACAAGAAATTTTCCGCGGACGAAGTCGCGGGCAGAAGCTAGTGGTATATATGAAGGACAGCAAGTGAGAGTGTCACATATAATCAAAGATTTTATATACCTACTAGATTGACTACGACAGCCTCAAAAGCGTACCTGAAAAGGAAAGTCAGAAAGAGTCCTGTCATCTCGTTCTACTAGTGTGTCCGTACACTAGCTACATACTACGGGACAATTTTGCTCAAAAGTTAGTTAAAGATATTTTTGATACATTAAAATAGACATTCAAGTTAAAAAAAAAACAATTAATATGTATAATATGCTTACCAAAAGGGAACTGTGAGTTTTCTCTGTAATGACTAGGAAATAGCTGATGTCCGTATATATTATAATAGCAATATCCTCATAAGCGAGTATGAAATACCTATACTGATAAAAAAATGCCTAATGTGTGTCTTACACACACAGACTATGATTTAATTCATGAATCCCCAAGCGACCACCGGTGGCCGCGCATCTATTGTCTTACTATTGTGTTTCTAATTGACGGTATTTGAAGGGTTAAAATGAATATAATTCTCGAATGTACTATATCGATGTTGAAAATTTTGGAGCACACACGGGTCGTTTTAATTCATGAATCCCCAAGCGACACCCGGTGGCCGCGCATCTATTGTCTTACTATTGTGTCTCTAATTGACGGTATCTGAAGGGTTAAGAAGTGGTCACAGATAACTATATACTGAATTGGTCCGAAGACACGTCCTGCATGCCGCACCTCTGGCCGCCGCTGCTCGCCGCTTTCCGTTGTGTCATGAGAGCAGCCGAAGATCGTCGAGCGGCCAAAGGCGCCCGTTCAACAGAAGAGATAAAATTAGTAAAATTGGTACGCGCTTGATTTATTAAAAAAAAAATTGAACCACCTCAGATATTTAGATATTTGCTTATAATAATATAAAACTTGAACAGTAGACAATCAAATTTTATAAAATTTAGCACCCAGTCCGTCTTCTGAGTCGTTTATGATGCCCCTTCTCTATGTATTTTTACAGGCAGTTAATATGTTTTAATTCCCGCATGAAATTCAAAACGATGTTTGTTGTCACCCTACATAAATATTTTGTAAACAAAACAGAAAACTTACCAAAAAAAAATGAAATTCCACAACCAGGATACCCATCACTGTTGCGAAACTTTACACAGCAACGTTTTGAACATCTTGCACACTTTATACTTTACTAAACATTGAGATAAAAACTTGTAACAATTAAAAATACAACTTTAGCCCTATGAAGCATCAGCCATATTGTTTATTGATGTCAAATTCTGTCAAATTGAAACCTCCTAAATGTTGCCTTTCATAATTTGATAATTACTACGAATAGCTACTATGTCTAAATGAAATCATCATTAAATACAAGAAGAATGCGTATAAAATTACAAGAAGCAATATTTGAAATAAAATATTTAGTTTCAATTCATTTTATGTCGCATAAACCTATCAAAATGCATGAACACGGACTATTTAACGACAACTGGAACAATCTAAAAACTACCATCTGTTTCTTATTTTTTTCTGGTAGTATGTGAGAAAGGGACACAGAGGATTTATCTCAGTGTCTTGCTCCAGGCCATTTTTCCCTTTTGCGTGTCAATAACACACATGAACTTAATGCTAATGAGAATAAAGAACACTTTAGAGATTGTCATATTTCTTTGTAGTCAATCTAGTCTACTCTAGTAGAATATATAAAATCTTTGCATATAATAAACAAGCGCCTGCGCGAAAATGATAGCAACAAAATGCGTTATCACGTGTTAGTAAATATAATCCTTACTAATATTATAAAAGCGAAAGTGAGTTTGTTTGTTTGTTTGTTACGTCTTCACGCCTCAATGGCAAAACCAATTTTGATGAAACTTGGTACACGGATAGACCATGATCTGGAATAGGACATAGAATACTTTTTATCCCGGAAGTATGTTCCCGTGGGATAATTTTCTGCTATCACGCGGGCGAAGCCGCTGGGAGCAGCTAGTAATATATATATTTTGGGCCGTTGAAATATCAATTTACCAAGGAACGCCGCACGCTGCTCTTGATTGTGAGAATGTCTGTTATAAGGTTATTCCTATAGTACTGAGAGTCTGGGACTTAGCAAACGGGTGGGGGGGGGAGATTCAACTATTGCTAATCCTACTTGTGTAACAATTTTATTAACAGGTGTCATCGATAGGCTACCAAATTCCTGTCAAACAAGAATTCTTCGCGGATCTATTGAATTGTTTCAAAAGATTTCTAATAACCGTTGGATTTTTGTACAGTCAGAACCTAGTGAAGGTCATATAATGTGTAACGGCGACATGAAAGATCCCGTCGAAATCTAGTTGGGTACAGGAATTTTAACATCTTCCTAAATCTTGTAAAGCAGTTTATGAAACTTTAACTTTTGTACCAACAGATAGTATTACGTCCAACTTTACAACCACTGTATCTAATCTATCTATACATTCAGTCAAAAAAGTATGGGAATGGATGATTTGTTTATGGTTCCAAATTCAAATTTTTGTTTTTTTGTAGTTGTTAGATTGGCACAACTGTTTTCCATTTTGGCGCGGAGTTTGAGTTGCATCTGTTATTTATATTAAATACAGTGCTGGTTTTAGTAATATCATATATGTATAGTGTGTATTGCGAATTTCATAATGGACAAAAATATCGAACAAAGAGTTTGTCTTAAATTTTGCATCGCCAATGGAATTTCGTGTTCGGAGTCACTGAAAATGTTACAGAAGGCTTACGGTGAATCGACTTTATCAAAAACTCGTGCTTATGAGTGGTTCAAAGCGTTCAAAAGCGGTCGAGATGTGATGGAAGATTTGCCTCGCAAAGAAAATTCTTGGATTTTGCACCACGACAATGCGCCTTCGCACAAGGCTATCATTGTGAACGAATTTTTGACCAAACACTCAACAAATACCATCCAGCAACCACCATATTCACCAGATATGGCTCCTGCTGACTTTTTTCTTTTTCCTAAACTCAAATTACCACTTCGTGGCACCCGTTTTCAATCGATAGAAGACATAAAGGAGAATTCGCGGCGAGAACTGAACTCAATTCAGGAAGCAGCGTTTAAAAAATGTTTTGATGAATGGATTATTCGTTGGCGCAAGTGTATCGTTTCTAAAGGAGCATACTTTGAAGGTGATAAAATAAATTTGGATGAATAACAGACATTTTGTGTATTATTGATCTTTTCCCGGTACTTTCTTGACAGAGTAGTATATATAAAAATGAAACCCGTTTTCCGTTGTCACGACATAGCATGAAAATGGCTTGACCGATTTGGCTGATTTTTTTTGTTGTGATTGTTATTGTGAGGATAAGGTTCTTATGGAAAAAAAATAAAATTAGGGTAGTGTAGGGTAGAGTAGAGTGGGGTAGAGTAGGGGTAGATTTGGGTAGAGTAGGGTGGAGTAGGGTAGAGTAGGGTAGAGTAGGGTAGAGTAAGGTAGAGTAGGGTAGAGTAGTGTAGGGGTATAGTAGGGTGGAGTAGGGAAGAGCGGGAGCGAAGCCGCGCAGGCAAAAGCTAGTTTTAATATATTAACCGATGATTGGTGTAGTAGTTTAAAATCCAACAAAACTTTGCATGATGTTCCCCTTACTAAATTAAATGAGTTTAATAACTTTGATTCTTTGTTAAAGGCAAGCACACATCTTTAAGATTTTGAAAAACAGTTAAATAAAATTAAAGAGCCTTTTCATCTAGAAAAGTATAGTACTCACTATCTTCCTTACCTATTTTATTTATATGTCTGATGTAGTTTTAATTTTTAGAACGGTTTTTAACTATTTACTGTAATGTCTATATCAAAATTTTCTCATCACTTCATCTGTAATGATCAATCTTATCGGGGAGGCTGTTATAATAGTCTCACGTTGCCATACCAAGGCTAAGTAAACCGCTGAGCCAGCTTCAGTTGTTTACTTGATTTCTAGGTAAGGCTATGACGTCAATGAAAAGTGATCGTAAGCCTTTCCGGCTATGCATCAGTCAGTTTGGTTTTGTCAGTTTTGATGTGGACACCATTTCTTTACTATAATTTTCATCTAATTTCATTTTCTTCAGTTCCCAGGTAATTTTACAGAGTTGAGAAAAATCATAATATTTAGATACTAAAGTTACAAAGAAAGGATTTTTCAAAATTCTGCTACTAAGAGGATGAAACGGGGTTTTAAAAGTAAACAAGTCTAGATCCACGCGGGCAAAGATGCTGGTAGAAGTTAGTTTAGTCATACTTATAAGGCACATCTCTATGGTTTATTACTCAAGTAGTAGTTTATGGAAAATTCAAAATAAAACAGCATTAAAACCATATGTGTGGTTCTTGAGGTTCTCTGCAGCCGCCGCGGTCCACCAGCACAGATAGCGATAAGAATATCGACACAGATAGCGTCCCACACTAAAGGCCTACCCATCTTCCAAGGGAATAAAGATAATAGGACATAGATATGATATGGGGGATAGGTATGATGGTAGGTCTGGTCTCTTACCATCGTCGCGTGCCAGGCCATGAGGTTGCAAAATAGTCGGAACGCCGACGGTGACAAGAGCTCGTCGGATGATGTCGTTAATGTTCGCGTACCGCGCTATGCGTCCCGCACTTCGACTGCATGACAGGCCGTGGTGACCGAGGCTGTTGACAACTTCGCCACAGTGGCAGCGATGCAGAGGAGTTTTATGATGCCATATTTAGCTAGGCCTTTAGTGTATACATTTTTTTTTATTAGTTAAACATTAGAATGAGATATAATAGCAAGTACTTATGGGTTTCGTTGTGCTGGTTATAATTTTCTTTACCAATGACCTTGTGAGGGTCGCGAGCATTCGATGGATGCCTGTGTCCAAAAGTAAACCTTTTACGGCTGAAACGACGTTGATGAGTGAATAGGCTTTTAATAAACTATTGCGCCTAACCATCAGGTGGGATCGCATTCAAGCACTGGTTTATATCAATTGAAAAAATGATTATAAAATTTCTTAAACCTTTGCATAAAACTGTCGTAGCCCAGAAAAATATCCAGTCTAAAAATAACCAGTCTGGTAGTTAAAGCCTTTAAGAGACAGGCGCGAAAAGCATGATTGTTTGTTGCATGGTAGCGTGGCGCCTTTCGACTTATATTCTAGTGATAGATAAGATCTTTCATGGAAACTATTTGTCAAAATACTGAAAACTTAAACAAAGTTCGTTGCAGCGCTATATTGGCAATATGACGTTTGTATTATCCGTGCGTCTAACAGAACTATGATACATTTTCGCGACCAAAATTTCTTAAGCGCCATGAATTTTGTGGCACTTATGCGTTTCGTTAAACATAGTGTAATGTTCAAGGTGTACAGTCTACATTACACCTGAGTCGACTGGAGTCAGTGTTCGGCACGCCTAATCCAGTGCGTAGTACATATATATCAACGGTCGCACCTGAAGGCGAAAACGAAACAAAGTAATTTGGAGGTGTTCAGTTTAAAATAATAATTCTGTCTTACATATTAATACAAGATAAATATTACTGAAGGTTGTCGATCGTCTGAAGTTGGTATATTTGTCCAGTCTCCTATTTGTGCAAGTGCAGAAATAAATGCTATGTACCTACAGTTATACCATGTATTTAGTAATTATTATAAATTGTTTGATGTAAAAAAAGTCTCCGATTCGTGTGAAAATCTATTAGAACCTTTTAACTTCTTTATTTAATATTAATTTTATTATATGCGAAACCTGAATATAGTTTGCAGTAGATGAATCGATTCCAATAATTTTTATACCATGGTACATTTTTTATTCCATGTTAGAGAGAAATGATTATGCGAATAAGTTCAGGGAGCGAGTGGTGGACAGAATGATAGAGAAGGGTGACATGTATGATCGAAGTATAAATGAAAGCTGGAATGAGATAGCTGAATCTATCAGGCATGCAGTGAAAGATTTTTTAGGAGAGACGAGAAGAAAGGGCACAATAGATAGGGATACATTGTGGTGGTCGACAGAAGTTCAGAATTTATTGAAAGAAAATTCAAGGAATGGCAGCGTGTAGAGCCTGAAAACGCTAGTTTAAAAGCTGAAAAAAGAGTGAATATGACATTTTAAAGAAGAAAGCGAAGAAAGCCGTAGCAATAGCAAAATCAAAAGCTCAGGATATATTATATGACACACTAGACAGTCCTGCAAGGCAAAAAGACCTATACCCGCTTACTAGAATAAGAGAGAGAAGCACGAGAGATGTTTGCCAGGTAAAATGTATAAGAGATGAAACTGGAATGGTTATATCGGATGATGAGAAAATCAAAAAATAGGTGGAAGGACTATTTGAAAAACTAATGAATGAGGAAAATAACTGGAGTAGTAGGTTAGAGAATAAACCAATGAATGTGGGATTAGTGAGAATGGTTAGTATGTATGAAGTTAGGATAGCAGTAAATGGAATGAAGAATGTTAAAGCCAAGTCCAGACGGAATACCAGTTGAAGTGTGGACGTTATTGCGAGTGGATGGATGGATGTGGTTAGCTTTATTCTTCAATAAGTTGTTGCAGGAAGAAACCATACCTGATGAGTGGTGTAACAGTTCCTTGGTGCCCATTTTTTAAAACAAAGGTGATGTGTTTGAGTGCAACAATTATAGAGAAATAAAGCTAATGTCACATACTATGAAAGGCGGGGAGAAAGTTATTGAAAGGCGACTGAGAGAAGAGAGTGAAATTTCGGGATAAAACGGATGCCATTTTTGCTATACGCCAGCTGTGCGAAAAATACAGAGGTGAGCATAAAAACTTGCACATGGTATTCATTGACGTCGAAAAGGCATACGATCGGGTAACTCGTGAGATTCTGTGGTGGGTTAAGGGCCCAGCACAGAATCTCACGAGTTACCCGGTCAAAAGGTGTGCCTGGGAAGTATGTGCAGTTGATCCGAGCGATGTACAGTCGGTGCAGTACCCAAGTCCGGTCTACAGTGGGCATTATTGACAGCTTCAATGTGGCTGAGGGTCGGCCCTCAGCCCTTACCTCTTTCTGATGCTCTGACTTCGGACATTCAGGAAGAGGCTCCCTGGTGTGTGTTGTTTGCTGACCACATTGTGCTGGTTGCCGAGAGCGGCTTAGAGGTTCAGAACAGATTGGAGGCACAGACAGGAAACTGTTGGCCTGAAATTGAGTAGAACCAAAACGGAGTACTTGTTTTGCGATTTCGGCGGTCTCTCCACTCCAGTGCCTTTAACTCTCGCTGGATCGCCCATACCGATCTGTTCCGACTTTCGGTACCTCGGGTTGTTTGTCCAAGGGGATGGTGAGATAGACCAGGACGTAACACATCGGATCAACCCAGGATGGGTGAAATGGCAACAGGTCACGGCAACAACTTGTGACCCACGGATGCCCCTCAAGTTGAAGGGTAAAATCTACAAGTCCGTGATAAGGCCTGTTGTACTGTATGGATCAGAATGTTGGGCTGTGAAAAAGGCGGATGAAAAAAAATTGCATGTAGCGGAGATGGGAATGTTAAGATGGATGTGTGGTGTGACGAGAATGGATAAAGTGAGAAATGAGTATGTTAGAGGAAGTTTGAAAGTGACGCCGGTGACTGAAAAGTTGAAAGGGAATCGTTTATGGTATAGTCATAGAAAAAGAAGAGATAAAACGCATGTTTCTAAAAGAGTTATGAATTTACATGTGTATGGATAGAGAGGGAGAGGGAGGCCAAAAACTTCGTTTTCACAAGCACGTAACAGAGTGTATCCGTAATTGCTATTACAGACTCAAAGTTTTATATAAAGCCCGACCTTACCTTAGCGAAGAATTGCGAGTCTTGCTTGTAGAGTCTTTGGTTTTGTCAAAGCTGAATTATGCGGATACTGTATATGGTCAACGACTTCTATCTAAAACTGAAAGAATGATCCAAAGACTTCAAAATGCCTGTGCACGCTTCTGCTTTAATTCATGAATCCCCAAGCGACCACCGGTGGCCGCGCATCTATTGTCTTACTATTGTGTCTCTAATTGACGGTATCTGAAGGGTTAAAGTTCCTTTTAGAGGACATATAACACCGTTTCTAAACGAGCACAACATTTTAAAAATGAAAGCTAGGCGTAAACTGCACTTGGCGACCTTGCTTTTTGGAGTTATCAAGTCTCACTCCCCTTCTTACTTGTACGATAAGCTGACATGGACTCGTAGACATGGAATTGGTGAGGGAAGAAAATGCTCTCAACAACTGTCTACTCCCCACCATAAGTCAGCGGCTTTTAGAGGCAGTTTTCGTTATGCAGCTAGTAAATGTTGGAATAATATCCCCCCTCCAATAAAACTCAGCAGAAGTTGCTCAGCTTTCAAATTAAAATTAAAGCTTTTTTTAATGAACCATCAAATTGTCTTCGAAAATGTTAGAGCTGACATTTCAGCCATTTGAATTTTATAATTATATTTTATAATTTGAACAAATATTTATCTGTCCCGATTTTAGCATTGCTATTCTGTTTTTATTTTTATTTTATTTTTTTTATTTTTTACGCATGTTTTATTTTGTATACTTTTTTGTTGTCTTATTGTATTTTTGTTTTAAATGGGCACATAAATCTTATTAATTTTATTTTTATTTTAATCATGTAATCGCAAGGTTTTCTTAGCTACTTTATGCACAGTACCTTTTTTTTTTAGTTTTAATAAATGTTGTGTTTTATGTTTAAACATATGGCACCCAAGGGCTGCAGCTGAAAATCAGCGTCAAGTGGCGGCCTTGTGTTACTACTTGGCATTATGCTGAGCTGAGGCCTTTTTGGCATTACTCAACGTACCATTTGTTAAATTTTAAGGTGTACCTATTTTTGTAATGCAAATAAACACAATTTTCTTTCTTTCTTTCAATTTTCTTTCTTCAAAGAAAAGATGGATTGATTGTGTGAGAAGTGATATGAAAAAAAGGGAGTTAGTGATAGCGTGACGAGCGACAGGACAGAATGGAAGAAAAAAACGTGTTGCGCCGACCCCAAATAAAACGGGATAAGGGCAGGAAGATGATGATAAATTTTTGAAGTAGAAAAAGTCTCCCATTCATGTGAAAACCTATTTGAACCTTTCAACTTCTTTTTTTTTATATTATACAACATTAATTTTATTAGTTTGTTCAAAATCTGTAACTGAATCGAGTCTGATATAATTTTTATACCATGTTATATTTTTTCCAAAAACGTTTTCAAAAGATTACAAGTTGGACACCACCGACACTAAGTACAAAACAGGTCAATGCGAACCTTCGGCGCCAGCTCACAGCTAAATGCGGAAACAAAACCACCCCTCAGTCACTTGTGTGACAGTTTTGAAATTTTCAACGAGCCTACTATAACGTTGCCTATGGACGACCGTTCCGATACCCCACTGACACACTATACATCGAAGTGGGAGTTCTTAGAGTCAGACAGTATTATAAAATAGGTGATATTTACAAAGTAAAAACTTTTGTCAAAGTTAATTTAGTAGCAGTTAGTTTAGTTTAGAAGTTACTCTCTCCTTTGGTATGCCTCAGGGCAGCGTTCTCGACCCACTCTTTTCCTATTGTACATCAACACCTTGTGTTTAATGAATTTACCCAACTGTAGTATTATTACGTATGCTGATGACACAGCGTTGATTGTGCATGGAAGAAACTGGAAAGATACGCGATGCTATGCAGAGCGAGCTCTTTAGATATAATGACTTGGTCTAATGACAATCTATTGACGCCAAATGTCAAAAAGACCAATAAATATATATGTCATTTTCTCACCGCGCTAATACCCAACCTATATCGGATTCCACAATTACTGCACAAACTTATAAAAATAATAATAAGTGAACTAGTGCCATTAGGATGGAATTTGGTGTGGACAAATGTGCGAGGGGAGATAGTGGAATCCGAGGGAATTCAACTCTCGGATTCCATTCACCTTAGAACCTTCTCCTCGACTGAAACATATAAATATTTGGGTATGTCGGAAGCGTTAGGCATTAACGTCGCTGACATGAAGCAAACGTTGAAGGAGCGCTTCTTTGGCCGCCTGAAGAAGGTTTTAAACAGTCTTCTATCGGGCGGAAATAAGGTACGCGCCTTCAACGGTTGGGTCATGCCGGTTTTAATGTACTCTTTCGGCATACTCAAATGGACTCAGACTGAGTTAGACGCCCTGGATAGGCGGGTCCATACATTGGTGACCGCAAGTCGGATGCATCACCCACGATCTTCGGTGATGAGACTGTACATCCCGCGGACGAATGGAGGTCGTGGCTTTTTGAACGCCAAGACTCTACACAACCGCGAGGTGTGCAGCCTCAGAGAATACTTTCTCAAAGCCGACGTGGGTATGCACCGCGATGTGGTCGCAGTGGACAAGGGACTAACCCCGTTATCCATGGCTAAGGAGAACTGGCGCAAACCTGTGGTACTTACTACTGATGACCGCAAGGAAGTATGGAAAGGCAAGGAGCTTCACAGGCGCTTCTTTCGGGCTCTTCATGGGCCTGATGTAGATTTTTTGGCGTCCGTGGCCTGGTTACGATTCAGCAACCTCTTCGGGGAAACTGAAGGTTTTGTCTGTGCGATTATGGACGAAGTTATCTTGACGAACAACTACCGGAGGCATATTATGAAGGACGGGATGGTTGACGTGTGTCGGGCATGCCATCGTCCGGGTGAGTCTATCAGACATATTATCTCTGGTTGTTCTCGTCTAGCTAACGGCGAGTACTTGCACAGGCATAACCAAGTAGCCAGGATTATTCACCAGCAATTTGCTTTTAAATACAACCTAGTGGATTCTGAGGTACCGTACTACAGGTATGTGCCCGACCCAGTTCTTGAAAATAACCATGTCACGTTTATTTATTTTATTTATATATACTTTATTGTACACCAAGATAATAAATTACATACATTTGAGCCTTATATTTAAAACATACAATTGGCGGCCTTATCGCTTTCCGCGATCTCTTCCAGGCAACCTGGTATGGAAAGAGATTGCCTGGACATAAAATGGGGTTGCACAAGGTGCATTACAAGACATTGGTGAAGAGAGACAAAAAAGAAAAAAAAAACAAAGTACTATACTTAACACTAAAATACATACTTAAATACATACATACTAAATAATTAAATAGGCAAGACAACAAGTGACATCTACAATTAATACAGCTAAGCTAAAAACGAAATAAAACTACAAGGACGAGTAATATTCCTTCACAAGTGTTTTGAATACATGTACTGACTGCGCGCGTTTTATTGACACTGGCAGAGCATTCCAGAGACGAGTGGCCTGGACAGTAAAGGACTTATCTAAAAACGAAGTGGAATGCATCGGCACTTTGAATCTCAAGTTATCTGATGACCTAAAAGATTTCGTATGGGAATCACAAAGAAATTCGAACCGTTTCTTGAGATAAAGAGAGGTGAAAGGGGAAAATAGTACATTATACAAGAGAGAAAGAATATGAGCATTCCGGCGAAGGCAAGTTGGCAACCACATGAGCTTAACACGAAACTAGGAAACTTGATCACATTTGCGTAAACCAAATATGAACCTTATGCAAAAATTTTGAAGTCGCTCAAGTTTATCGAGTTGTACTTCAGTGAGGTCAAGATAGCTGGCATCAGCATAATCAAGGATGGGAAGAAGAAGAGATTGAGGTAGCGCAATCTTGGTGGCAGTCGGTAGAAAATTACGGTCTTCGCAAAGATGAAGCAGATGCGAATAATTTGCGACTAACTTCTTGTAGCTGGGCAGTCCACGAGAAATTCCTATCAATAAATATCCCCAAGTTCTTAACTTTCTCACTGATGGGAATTATGGAATTGTCAAAAGAAATTCACGTTGTACTGGAATCGGTCTATCATCACTGACCGGACTATTGTAGCCAATAAGCCGGACATGGTGGTGATAGATCGATTAGCACGCCGCGCAATGATAGTCGATGTCACCATCCCACATGACGAGAATCTCGTGAAAACTGAGAAAGAGAAACAAATAAAAAATCTCGACTTAGCACACGAGGTTGTCGACATGTGGAATGCGGACTCGGCTATCATTGTGCCGATTGTCGTGACCGCCAATGGCCTCATAGCCAAAAGCTTCGATGACCATCTGTCGAAGCTGTCGTTGCGTGGTTGGATCAAGGGCCTGATACAGAAGGCAGTACTCCTCGATACGGCGCGTATTGTGAGGAGGTTCCTGTCTCTGGAGCCCTAACCACCGGTAGCTTGGACCCTGCTCTAAACACCGGCGGAAAACTATTTTTTTATATTTTTTAATGTTTTATTTTAATATAATTTTGTAAAAAAATATTTAAAAACTGTAATAAAATATGTACAAAAAATGAAGAAAAGAAATAATAATAATAATTCATTTATTTAAAGTATCGACCCATATAAAATAATAAATTAAATTTTTAAAATACAGTCACAATCACAATCAAATAAGTAAAATAAATTAAATAGAAATCATTCAACAATAATAATAATCCTATATATTAATACTTATGACCCTTCACAAAAATTGTAGCTGTCCGATACTATGTAACTCGCACTACCAATATTAGTCAGGTAGTGTCAGTAAAGTCTGACACTACCTCCCGCTCCGCCCAAGAGCGAGGGATGTCATTAGATTGTTTTTTCCACCTACAAAAAATTCCTAAATATGTATCCTGCTTTAGAGGAGCGGGGACTATTTCTATAGTAATTCTTATATTTAAACTTGTTTTTTGTCTCGTTATTTTTATAGTTATTAGCATTTATTAACTAAAACCCACCCATGTTCTTTCAGTTCCCTTTTGCGTTCTAAGAATGCTGTAACTCTGTCAAGAAGCCCGCAGCCCTTGCTGGCAGGAACTCCTGCAACTCCCGACGATCGTGATCGATCACGTGAGGATCGCCTCTCTTACACCTTTCGCCATCTTGTTCACTCGCATTACTGCTTCGCAAAGGAGATGACTGCCTCTCATATCCATCAGCTCTGTTTAAAACCAGGGCCAGGGGCAGAAGCGAGAGGTCACCGCCGCCGATCCCCTGATAAGCACAAGGGGATGCTACGCCCAAGGGGGGCAGACTACCACTGTATGCTTCTTCATGTCCTCCGGGCGATCTGCATAATAATAACACCTGGACATTTCTTCCCGCCGAATCCGGAACAGAAAACATCTGAAACAACCGTGTCCGGTGAAGGTCACCGTCAAACGGAAAGTGTGGCCACAATAGTGTCAACCACTCCTCAAAAAAGGGACTTATCGTTGCAACCGTGGCGTGTCCTAGACAAACTGTGACCTTGGGTTAACTTTTGCAAGACTACTTGGTAACAATATGTATTTCAGTTCTTTGTTCTCCGGTTGGTAAAGACACGTAAACTGCACATGTTTGTTATATGCACAACTGCCATTGGGGAGTTATTTACGTCATAATGCAAATAAAATAAGATGTTTAAGTAAATATAGGAAACTTCTCGGACGTCATTGCATTCAAGATATGTATTCAAGTGTAGCTAGTATAAAATTTTACAAAATAATAATTAAATTAAGTGTTTTAAATAGGAAAAGGGTTCCTTCTATTTGGAAGAATCTTAATACTCCGAATTTTATTGGCATAACACACTTGGCATAATCTTCTTTAATCGAATATTTTTAAGGCATATAACAATTATTTAGCAAACTATTGATTGGCAGAATGTTTACGTGTCCGAATTTGTAACCGGTATACTTTTAACATGGCAGAACTTTATTTGGCGTAGTTACGATTGGCATATTTAATATTACACATAGTTTCGTTCAACATAATGCTACTTAGAGCCGGTATATTTTTTGCTTGAAATTCATTTTACCGAAACCTTACCTATGACCGAAGTCCTTTTTGCTATACAGGGTTATTTGTAAAACACTAGCAACCTCTTTGGTGCTAGTTAAGAACATCATAAACAACAACATTTGGTCTATGACTTTTTACAAAATATAATACATTTACCAAAAACAAACCTTCAAGATTTCATTGTTCTATCATTTCAACTCTGTATTTTGCTGTACCTACCTGCACACTGTTTTCGTAGAAAATGTAGACAAATCAAAAGACAAGAGTAATAGCCTGTTTAAAGTGAACCAATGATTTTTAAATACACATGATCTTTATATATATTTTTATTTTTTCTCTTGTACACACACTTAAACAATATACAACATAAATATACACCATTGTTTTAGTCAAGTAGCAGATAAATTGCACTTTTCCCCATAAAAATTAAATCACAATGCAAAACCACCAACGTTGGACATACACAATTAAACACTAAATTGATTAAATTGTATACTTACACAACTTTCCCCACACTATCACTTACACTACATTTATGACAAACACATAGCACTTCTACTTCTTCCACAAATTCGGCTCGACGTCCGTATGCCACTACAGGGACCCAGCAGAATACCAGCGTCAGGTATATTTGCCTGACACATGCTGAGTTGGGCTCTCATTTGATGCAGCCGTGAAGCGCACACCGCACTATGCTACTATTATTATTATTATCTTTTATTCATTGTACAAACATATAAATTATATTTTTAAATATTTAAATAAAAACTAAAAAAACATTTAAAAATATAAAAAATAGTGTCCCACCGGTTTCGGGAACAGGGTCCAAGCTACCGGCGGTCAGGGCTCCAGAGAAAGGAACCTCCTGACTATACGAGCCGTGTCCAGGAGTACCGCTTTCTGAATCAGGCCCTTGATCCAGCCGCCTAACGAGAGCCTCCTAAGGTGTTGGTCGAGGCTCTTAGCTATTAAGCCATTGGCTGAAACGACTATCGGTACAATAATCGCTGAATCCACTTCCCACATGTCGACAACCTCGCGAGCCAAGTCAATATACTTGATTTGTTTATCTTTATCGGCTTTCACGAGGTTCTCGTCATGTGGAACGGATATGTCAACAATCATTGCACGCCTCTCGCTTCGGTCCACCACCACTATATCAGGCTTATTGGCTACAATAGTCCTGTCAGTGATGATGGACCGGTCCCAGTACAACGTGATATCGCCAGTATTGAGAACTGGGTCAGGCATATACCTGTAGTATGGCACCTCCGATTCCACAAGAGAATACTTCAGAGCAAGTTGCTGATGTATAATCCTGGCTACAAGGTTATGTCTATGCAAGTATTCCCCGTTAGCTAGACGAGAACAACCAGAGATAATGTGGCGGATTGATTCACCCGGTCGGTGACATGCCCGACAGATGTCAACCGTGCCGTCCTTCACAATAAATCTCCAGTAGTTATTCGTCATGATAACTTCGTCCATAATTACACAGACAAAACCTTCGGTTTCCCCAAAGAGGTCACCGACGCGCAGCCAGGCTACGGACGCTAGTTGGTCTACATCGGGCCCATGAAGGGCCCGAAAAAAGCGTCCGTGAAGTTCCTTACTCTGCCATACTTCCTTGCGCACGTTAGTGTCAAGCACTACAGGTTTGCGCCAGTTCTCGTTAGCCAAGGAGAGCGGGGTGAGTCCCTTGTCCACTGCCACTACATCACGATGCATACCCACGTCGGCGGCTAGGAAGTATTCCCTAAGACTGCATACCTCGCGATTGTGCAGGGTCTTAGCGTTTAAAAAGCCTCGACCCCCACACTTCCGCGGGATATACAGTCTCATTACCGACGACCGAGGGTGATGCATTCGATATGCAGTCAGCAGTGTACGAACCCTCCTATCCAGGGCATCAAGTTCCGTTTGAGTCCATTTGAGTACACCGAAAGCGTACATCAATACCGGCATGACCCAACCGTTGAAGGCACGCACCTTGTTACCACCTGACAGAAGGCTATTAAGTACCTTCTTCAGGTGACCAATGAAGCGATCCTTCAACGATTGCTTCATGTCAGTGGCATTGATGCCTAACGCTTCCGACATACCCAAATACTTGTAGGTTTCGGTTGGAGAGAGGGATCTCAGGTTTATGGAATCCGAGAGTTGGGTACCCACGGATTCCACTATCTCCCCTCGCTTTATATGCATGACCGCACATTTGTCCACACCAAACTCCATCCTGATGGCACTACTGAAGGTTTCAGTTACCTTCAGTAGCTCCATCAGTTGCAGATTGTTGGGGGCAAAAAGCTTTAAGTCATCCATATAAAGGAGGTGAGATATAACCTGACCACCTCTTTTCAACCTATAGCCTAGGCCTGAATTCTCCAGCAGTGTGCTCAGAGGATTCAAGGCTAGGCAGAACCAAAGCGGACTCAAACTGTCACCCTGGAATATGCCTCGCTCAATCCTTATCGCTTCGTTGTTCCTCTGGGTATGTCGACATCCTGGATAGCGAAGGACCGTCCTCCATTGCCTCATACATGATATCAGGAAGGTGCGAAGAGTTGCATCAACTTTATACAACTCCAGCACCCTCATGAGCCATGTATGAGGAACTGAGTCATAGGCCTTCTTATAGTCTATCCAACATGTCGACAGATCCTTTCGGGAACGCCGAACCTGTTGGCTAATGGCCATATCAATGAGGAGTAGCTCCTTAGTACCGCGGGACCCATTCCTACATCCATTTTGAGAGACAGACATGATGGTGTTATTATCTACATGTTGGTTAATTTTTTCTCTCAAAATGGATGTAAGAACCTTGTAAACTGTCGGCAAACACGTTATCGGCCGATAGTTTTTGGGTTCCGCGGTGCTACCAGATTTGTGGAGCAGGTGGGTAACTCCTGTTGTAAGAAACTCGGGTAGCGAACCAGACTCTAAGGCGGTCTGATACTGAGATGCCAAACGAGCGTGCGACCTTTGAAGCCACTTTATCCAAAAGTTGTGCAGCCCATCCGGCCCTGGAGATTTCCAATTAGGCAACGGACGGACTGCACGGGCCACATCCTGAGGGCTGATTGTGATTGCTCCCATTTCTGGTATCGATTCGCACGCTCGTTCGACCTCTCGAGTCCAACCACTTTCAGTATGACTGACAGGCACCGACCAGATGTTGCGCCAAAACGAACACATGGCGTCATCATCTGGTAGGCACGTGTCAGTCACACCTAGGTCCGGTTGCTCCCAAGCTCTGTATACCCACCTTTCATTACTCCGGAATGTGCTGTTCTGGATGTACCGCTCAACCCGCCGCTTATACCTTCGTATACGGTTTGCCCATGCATTCACCTTCTGCTTATTATTATTATTTTGTTTGTTTCACAAAATAAGTACCTATGTTTGTGTTTAATGAAGGTTCTCGCTAAATTTATGTTTGTGATTGTGAACATTTTTATTTTATTTTTTGTTAATTTATGTGCTTATTTTTGTAATTTTATTGTGCTTGTGTAATATTACTTCTTTGCTTTTCTGTTTGCATCAAATAAATTCTTTATCTATCTAGAAATAGTAAACAGGCTTCCGAAACATTATGGCTTACGGTATGATGACAATGTTTTTTTGTAATACTTATAACTACTGGAAACCGATTTTTGTGTATTACACGCCACAGGGCATGCAGGCGTACCCAATGCTCCAGAAACACCTGGAACAAGTTTTGTAAAATATTCAAGCATAATATGACGGAATCACCGAATGCCGACAGAGTTTTTAGGCGTTATCGCTTTTTCTCGCGTTGCCTCTTTCATCAGACACTGTACGGTATCGCGTTAAATGAAACAACAAGATTTTAACCCATGGTCACGTTGACGACAGATGAGTGGGGAAGGGCTTTCTGGGCTTGTAGAAGAAGTTTTTACTTCCTAAATATGGGGCGCATATTATACCTGATTATGACCATCACTTGATTCACCTCACCACCACCTGACATACCAGCACCAGGTTTTTTTTTTCGATGGGCAAAATTCATCCAAATGACAATGACATAGCCCGCCCTTGGGCGGAGCGGGAGATAGTGTCAAACTATTACTGACTAAAAAACCCACCCCGTTCCTTTTTGCCTTTCATACCGAGGCCAAGCCTCCCTTTCGGCAATAGACCTGCCCCAGTAGGCTTCAACCCAGCTGGGCCCCTGTTGTTGCTGACAAGTCCTTGAGGCGCGCGGGAAAGGTGCGCGCCGTCGACGACTTGGGCTCGGTCCGGACAGTCACCGGACGGTCAGACAGCGAACCACCCATTGCTCGCCGTCCGCAAGCCCACGCCTACGGTGGCCGGAATTTGGGATCGGAATCCCGGTGGCAGCTGGGGCGTGAGCGCCGTTGCTAATGCGGTCGGACTCCTTCGTTGCTAGCATTACTGCTTCTCAGAAGTAGTTGAACGCCTGTCACTCCTCTTCGCTCCGGATAATGGTCTGTACCAAGGCTCAGCGCGAGAGATCGCCGCCCTACAAGGACACGGCGATGCTGTCCAAGCGGGGCACACCTCCACCGTGTCCTCCAGCGTGTCCTCCGGGCGTTCTACCAAGTGGCGACACCCAGGCGTCACATCCGCACTGATCTGGTATACAGATGACACTTGTCAATCAATTTTATTATTTTAGTCCCACGTGTCCCGATGTTTGTCTGTAAATAAATCTTGCTTTTGCAAGTAAATACAATGATATTAATTCATTATATTTATTAACTAAGTATAAATATTTTTATACCATACCTTCGTCCAGAGGAGATTAAAACTCTTAAAGCTATGAGTATTCTAGACTTCCTGGAAGCCTCCAGGCTAAAAGAGTTACTCTAACAAGGTGGCGAGTCACAATAGATCTTTTAAGTCACAGTGACTACATCCCCTACACTACTGAAGATGCATAGCCCCTTATCTTTAAAATAATAATATATATATAATACAAATACCCAAAATTCACTCAGGTGTCCAAGTATTCCTCCACATCGCTGTTATCCGGAAATACCACGCCACATTGCCACGTTTAATGGCAGTGCTAATTATTTGGGCAAAGAACGAGCCATCTAAAAAATTAAAGGAGTTGGCCGAGATAGCCGTATGGCCGAAAATTTACAATACCACAGACAAGATTATTATTTAAATTAAAAATCTTAATATTTACTAGAAATAATAATTAAAATAAAAACACAGAAGTAGAAGTTCGGAAAAATAAAATTAAACAATAAGTATATTCATTAATGCAGTGTTTCCGAGGTTCCTGAAACCATTTTGTAGTTTTTTTTTTAATTATTATTTGACCATGGCTACAAGTCCTTTAAGCCTAATAATAAAGATTAATAGATTATAGAAATAATAAACATCATTTATTATACCAATATTAAGCATTCGGTTCATCGATAAAAATGTATACCAAATACAATTAATTTGCATATAAAATTGAAAAAAAAAAACAAATTGCATCGTTTAAAATGTTTGAGTGTTTTTGGCGGGATTTGTTATGTGAAGTTAGTGGCAGCTTTAATTATCCGTAAATTGTTGTAAGGAGATGTTTTTTTTTTCCTTTAATTATGGGCCAACTACAGTGCTTCAATTGCTTCTTTAAAATACTTTATTTTTAATAAATTACAAATAATTCTCTAATTTTTCAATAATGAAAAATAAAGGCTGAATAGCTAGCCGGCCACAAAAAAGAAAACACAAAATGGCGGAAAAGCGGTAATCCGTTATTGGTTTTTTTCGAGTTGTAGAGTTTTGTTTACATTTCCGTACAGCAGAGAATGATAAGTTTATGAGATTAAAAATAGTGATTTAACGCCTAATCTTAAGAGAAGAGGCTAAAGCAGTAATAGAAAACCTTTTGCCGCCTAACTCAGAAGAAAGATACCTACCTAAAGTCATAGGTGCGTAAGGTACGACGACGCAGGTTTTACAAACTTTTTATTATTTTATTTTTACACTCCTTGTATTCGTAATGAATAGCACAGTGCTTACCTCGGGGTGAAAGTTACTTAATTAGTCTAACAATGTACTATTCTTTTACAAATTAAATAATCGGTATTTATTTAATTTGCTGTGCTACATCCGCCATTTTGAATCTAACCATAAAATAGTGTAACAATTAAAACTAATTTAACTAATTTCCTCGAACTTTTAGTTAAACCTGTAATAGTTTAACAGGTTTATTATTTCATAAATTATGAATTGTATTTTTCTGAATACATGTCCACTGTCAGCCAAATTTGTATGATCGATGGGCCCTTTGATCCACTTCCCGGTTACCGGAAATTTTGAATGCATGTGTAAATCAGATGACTATGCAAAGTTATTATGAGATGAAGCTGATCTGATGATGGAACTGGAAGATGGCCATCTTTTTTGGAATGGTCTCGATGAGTATTAATTATATAGGTATTAATCGCGCTACAAAAGCTTAGCTATGATAAAATGATTTTCTTTGAAAACTTGTTTCTTATTGTAATCTTTTGTATCGTACGCAGCAGTTTGTAGTTTGCCACGAGTGTTACACATCATCAAAATTATTTAGTTATTTAAGGTATTTATATTTATTTAGTTATTTATGGGTACATGTTGCCTGAAATTGATTATTATTATTATTTTAAATGGCCATGTAAAATAAAGTAAACTTTATTGCCCAACAAAATAGTAAAAATTTTACAGAAATATACAGGGTGGATAGAAAAAGTAGCGTGTAAAAAACTGGCGAAAAATTCCACCCCTGGGGGGTCCAGAATCATGCACTGGATCCATGCTATTCGTTTGTGCATCGATGTCAAAGACACCCTGTATACCACACAATCTTAGGATGGGACTATATGAAATTAAACTAAAAAAGGAGATAGTCTGCGATGTATGCCAACAAATATTAATTAAACAATTTTATATTGAAAAAATAAGGTAAATAGATAAAAATATGTAACATTTCCTATCTTCTGTCCTTTTTCCCCGCACAACCTGAAGAGAGACGGATGGAAGATATAGTCAGCTGAGATCTCTCGCATCGGAAAGACGCAGTCGCGTGCGTGTTTACTAGAAAATTTAATATTTTGTAGTCTAACCGCCCTTTGCCTAGACCGCTAGCGCATTGTGCTTGTGAACCGTGTCGCTGATTCACCATCATCAACTCGCTACCGGACTCAAAAGTTACGAAGAACCCAGAATCGCCCGCCGGCCAAGCCACGTGGAAGTCACGTCTCAGAGTTCGAAAGGTGAGTGCATTTCCGTCACATTCAAGCTGTTTCTTCTGTCTTTGTTATGACTTGCTATAGTACCCGAACGACTGGGCACATTAAGCAGTCACCCCCTTCTATGTAACAATAGTGTGAGCAAAAAAAATGACGGAAAACGTGACAGAGAGGAAATCCTCACGCCCTCCCAACCGCCAAAAGAAATGCTCCAGGCGTCGACAGTCACAGGGCGATTTCCGATCGCCATACCGACCAGACCCGACTCTAAGGATGACTGTGAACTTAGCAAATAATTTTCCAGCAGAGCGTAAAAAATGAGAGTTCTACTCGCATGCAGCATCGTTCTGGAGTTCCAGTACTTTTCAGGAAAAGTTCTGGTGATTTTCCTGAAAAAAATATCGAATGAAAATATAATCTGCTAACTTCCGGTAGCAGATCATTTTTTGCAAAAGCAAAAGTCATTTAAATGCACAAAGGTGAGTTCTATAGTTCCTTATTACTTTCAGTAATAGTTCTGTCAATTAAAAGTCACAAAAAAAAAACACATCAACGTAATAACAGGAACAACAAATAAATATCATAAAACTGCCGATAATTACTCAATAAAATAATTTTCTCATATAAATCTGATCATGATCAATAGATCAGATGTTATTTAAACAAAGATATGCAAAATATAACACAATCGACTTCAAGTATCAGCAAAGCACAGTTGAAGATGGCAATTGGCAAAAATGACGAATCTTTTCATCGTTCAAGTTAAAAAAAATCATAAGAAAATTTTGGAGGCACCCATGACCGAGAACTCCTCAGCTCTTTATACAACTGTATCAGTTCTATATAAAATAGTGAAAACCAAACCTAGAACTCTGAAACAAGTATCAGCAGAGCATAGCTGAAGATGGCAATTAGCAAAAATTACGAATATTTTCATCGTTCAAGTTAAAAAAAATCATAAGAAACTTTTGGAGGCTCTTCAGACAGAGAACTCCTCAGTTCCTTATACAACTGTATCAGTTCTATGTAACGTAGTGGAAATCAGACCTAGAACTCCAACACAAATTTCAGCAGAGCATGGTTGAAGATAGCGTTTGACAAAAATTACGAATATTTTCATCGGTCAAGTTTAAAAAAGTCATAGGAAACTTCTGGAGGCAACCAAGACCGAGAACTACTCAGTCCCTTAAACAGCTGTATTATTAGTTCTATATAACGTGATTAAAGCTATACCTAGAACTCAGACACAAGTATCAGCAGCGCATAATTGAAGATGGCGATTAAAAAAATCTTCATCTTCAGTACCTACTTAAAAAATCGTTTTTCCTCGTCGCTTTTCAAGGATTTTCTGACGTATTTTTTTTATTTGTTCTGCGTAGACATTCCCTGTGATAGTGGCTCCACGTTCAAGGTATTCAATCATTACTATCCCCTGGCTGTCCCAAAAAAACTGAGCCCATGATATTGTCGGCAGAAGGCTGAGTCTTGAATTTCTTTGGTATCGGAGATAGATAGGTAGATTAATTCTTAATTGTAACCCAAAAATAAAAAATTACATAAGAAACTTAAAATTAATAGAGTGTCACAACGGAGGGAGATGACGGTCTTTTCCAGGACATTGATTGCTGTTTTCGTTTCTGGATCATAATGATGAAGCCATGAGAATCTAGTTGAAACAGTTCCAATGAGCTCTTTGAAATGTTGAGTCGCAATTGCTTTTGTGCGTCCGTTAGTATTCTTGGGACCCAATGCGCGGATACCGTTTTCATTCCTAAGTGATCTTGCAAAATGCTATGCACAATACCAATTGAAATCTTCAATTCTTCAGCTATAAAACGGACTGTTACACGACGATCATCCAGAACAATTTTTTCAACATTTTCGACCATTCCCTGAGTGAGTATTCCTCGCGAATCACGCTATCGAGTGGTGAAAACCGCTTGAAAATCGGTGCAGTAATTTTTGAGTTTATCGCGAACAGACAGACAGACATGGCGGGGGACTTTGTTTTATAATATGTATTGATACAATATCGTTCACCCATACAAATTCTAAAATGAATTTATAATAATATAAGAAATATTAAGATACGAAAATATGAAATTTTATTTATTATCTTCGTCGTGAGTGATAGTCCATTGAATTCTATGGCGAGCGATGCTTATAGTATCTTAGCCGTGTGCAGCGCCCCTTAGTGAACTCCAGAGCCCGCACTAGAGTTCACGTCACCCGTGACCTACGACAAACTTATTATTTTCGGTTGGTACAGTAACGCGTTTAGGCACGGAATAGTATCATACAGTATTGTAACTCGGCCGTATTTTTTAAATAATTGCCTACAGCCGCGCGGTACGTAAACATGCGTTAGGGCTGCCCGCCTCCAGCATTCTAATTACGTTTGCCTAGTTTGTTTCCGTTTATTTTTGTGATTGTAAATATACTTACTTTTTTATATAAACAAAATACTTTGTGGATTGAATAGGAAGTGTTCAATAAAAATGCGTGTTGTTTTTTGATTGGTAGATTTAAATAAAATGTTTTTTTTTTACTATTATTCATACACATAGTATAATAAACCACTATTATTAATAATAAAATACCACGTCTTTACTTTGAATTATACAAACTAACAATAATAGCGCGATAATTGTTAAAAAAAACCGTCGTGTGCGTTCGTCAGTGCGGCACAGTTGCGACGACCGCGACTGTCTACATGCCGAACGCATGCCACAATCGAGGCGCGTAGGTATAGCTCGCGTTTCGTCCGTTTGTATGAAGTTGGAATACTGTATGATATTATTACCGTGGTCTAGGGACCGAACCGCAAAATTAAGTTTGTTTTTTATTTTTTACACTTTTCCGGGATAAAAAGTACCCAGTGTGGTGCCCAGGTTATTAAAAAATAATTATACCAAGTTTCATCGTAATCAAAGCGGTAGTTTTTGCATGATGCCTGAAAAAACAGACAGACAAACATTTTTTTAATTACTTTTTTCATATTTTCAATATACAGAAGCTGTGCTCTGCTGATACTTGTGTCGGAGTTCTGGGTTTTGTTTTCATCACGTTATATAGAATTAATATAGCTGTATGAGAAACTCTGGAGTTCTTGGTCTTGGGTGCTTCCAGAAGTTTCTTATAATTTTTTTAACTTGAACGATGAAAATTTATTTGTAGTTTTTGCTAATCGCCATCTTCAGCTATGGTCAGCTGGTACTTTTGTCGGAGTTATAAAACAGATACAGTTGTATAAGGAACTGCAGAGTTCTCCGTCTTGGGAGCTCCAGAAGTTTCTTATGAATTTTTTTACTTTACACACTGATAATATTCATGATTTTTGCTAATCGCCATCTTCAACCATGCTCTGCTGATACTTGAAGTTGATTGTGTTGTATTTTGCATTTTTTTGTTTAAATAACATCTGATCTATGGATTATGGTCAGAAATATATAAGAAAATTTTTGTATTACGTAATTATCGGCGGTTTTATGATATTTATTTGTTTTTCCTGTTATTACGTTGATATGTTTTTATTTTTTTGTGACTTTTAATTGACAGAACTATAACTCAAAGTAATTAGGAACTATAGAACTCGCCTTTGTGCATCTAAAGGACTTTTAAAATTTAGATTTTGAAATAAATGATCTGCTACCGGAAGTTAGCAGATCATATTTTCATTTGATGTTTTTTTTTCAGGATAATCACCAGAAAATTTCCTGGAAATGTATCAGGAACTCCCGAACGATGCTGCATACGAGTAGAACTCTCATTTTTATGCTCTGCTGGAAAATGATCTGCAAAGTTCACGGTCATACTCTACGGCAAGTTGATGTTCATGCGCGCCTCAAAGAGTTGTAAACAAAAGTGAAAGGGTCTACTAAAGCCGATGCTTGTTGGACACAGGATACAATAAGGAGCTGAAACGCAGGCAGATTTAAGTCGCTGAAATTCTAACTTCCTATTTCTCAATTCAAAAATAAAAAAGTTTAACAAAACGTGTAATGACTTGCAAAAGCTGATTCTATAGGAAATACGAAAATACTCTAAAATTAACTGAAGTTGTTATTGTGTCTCGTGTTTACACAGATGTAAACAATAAGCTAAGATCATATAAAAGGCTGCGTTTTGTAATAGAAGTCACTAGTTACTCATCTTCAGTCTACGAAAACGTACCTCGAAGGCTGAAATTCTTCTCTACTAAAATGAAGACTCTGTACTTGGTCGTCGTGATCGTAAGTACATTGTATTATTTGTTATAAGCATAACCATAGCACTTATAGTATTTTATTGATAAGGTATTCTTCTAAGTCATTGTATAAATGACTAGAGTTGCAATGCTTGGAGCGAAACTTCACTGCCGCAACAAATTGCGGCATGGCGGACAGTCCCGGCAGTAATAGCAGCAGTAAACTGAAGAAGCATTACGGCGTTTTCATCCTTCACACGACGCAGGTTCTCACCCGATATTCACCGGGTGCCCTACCCTGGTCACCAGGAAGAGTGAAAGAGATTTCTTGCATTGTTCTGCAGGGATCGGTACTAGGACCGCCCTTGTGAAACATCAGGTACGACTACGAGCTCCGCGACGACTTCCCTGAGGGGGTCAGCCGGTGGTCGAACTAGTGGCACGCGGGGTTTTGGATCCAGGAGTTGGGACTCGAGGTGGCATTGCACAAGTCGGAGGTCATGTGCTTTCGCGAAGCGGTGAGCCTCCTTACTGGCCTGCCACCATGGGATCTGGAGGCAACAGTCCTTGCACTTATGCACGATTTGCGCGTGGAGATGCAACGCTGGGGCAAAACTTCGCACAGGCGTGTAGAGTTCCGGCGGGATCCCATGGTGGAATGGCGACAGCGACTGTCGCAACCTAGTGCTGGGTATGCCATAATTATAGCGGTAAGAGGAGACCTCTTTGAGCCGCATCTGGAAATACCTCACAGCGTCCTTATCTTCCACATGACGCAGGTTCCCACTCGACACGGTCAATTCGGGAGGTTTTTGCACCGGATTTGTGCGGAAATGACGCCCGGGTGTCACCATTGTGCGGACTGTCTGGAGGACGGTAGAGGTATGGCGGTCGCCCCCTTCTGCGAAGCAGTAATGCTAGCAAAGAATGCGGCCGCACGCGTGATGCACGGCGCTCACGCCCCAGCCACTGCCGGGATTCTGATCCCGATTTCCGGCCACCGTAGGTACGGGCTTGCGGATGGCAAGCAATCGGTAGCTCGCTGTCCGATCGTCCGGTAACCGTCCGGGCCGATATTGCGCATATTGTTCCACGCACGCCTTAAAGAGTTGTCAGTAAACCGTAGGGGACCAGCAGGTTCGAAGCCTACTGGAGCCCCGGTACGAAAGGCAATGAAGGAACAGGAGCGGGTTTTTAGTCCGTAAACGTCTGATACTATCTGCCAAAAGCGGGGGATGTCAATAAATGATTTTCCCACCTAAAAAAAAAACAACAAAAAAAAGATCTTACCGGACATGATTAGTCTGGGAGGTTTCTATTTCGGAGGAGCATACAGTGGAGACGCATCACGCTTGGGCAGAGCACTACCGTATGCTCGTGATTCAGAAAACGAGAGGGAATGGGAGTGGCTGCCTACTTTTGCGAAGCAATAACGCTAGCAAAGGAGATGGCTACAGAAGTGAGATAGCAGACATACTGATGACCTGAGACCTCCGGACATCGGGAGACACAAAGCAATGCCCAGACACCGGAGGTGCTTGCCTGTGGACAGCGAGCAATGGGTAGCTCGCTGTAAGTTCGTCCGTTAAGGACCATGCCCGAATCGTTAAGGGAGTGTAGTGTTGCTCACGTATCTCAAAGAGATTTCCAGTGACCCAGCCCTGGGGCCACGGGAAATGTCTACTAAGGAAACCCTTGTCTAATAAAGCAAAGAATTACTGAAGGACACAAGTCCGATTATAATTTGAGTGTCATCAAAGGTAAATTAGGCTCATAAACTAGTGTGCCTTACCATCAGGTGGGATCGCAGTCAAGCACTAGTTTATATCAATTTTTTTAAAAGTAGGTATGATTTTAGATCTCCACTTTAGAGCGGAAAAAGTCATTGGATGACTTCCTTAGTGGTACTGTATTTAAAAAAAAATACAGTACCACTAAAAAAGGTAGACGCAAAAAAAGCCACCACAAAAAAAAGGCCGCAAAAAAAGCCACCACAAAAAAAGGTAGACGCAGCTACAAAAGAAACTAGAAGCGGCCACAATAAAGCTGAAGCGCGTGACAGCTTGTGGCCGGAGAAGCTAGAAGTGGCTTCTAGCTTTTTTTTGTGGCGGCACCACCGCACACGGGCCACAAAAAGAAGCTAGAAGCGGCTTTTTTGGGCCCATGTGCAAGGACACTGACTGCTATGCCGGAGGTTGTGGGATCGATTCCCAACCAGGACTAATGTTTGTGTCCTGAATATGATTAATTGTTCTGTGTCCCAGACACAGAACAAATAATCATATTCATGTAAGTTATCTATAATTATATGGAAGTATGTATTTAGAAATATATAAGTATGTTTATCAGTTGTCTAGTACTCATAACACAAGCTCTGCTTAGCTTGTGACTAGACGGCGTTGTGTGATAGTTGTGGAATATTATATTATAAATATGTCCACTAATAAAAATACTATAAATATAATGAAGTCGATATGACCATCCAGTCAACAGTGCATTAATTTGTTACAGGCGGCCTTCGCCGTCGTCGGGGAGTCAGCAGTAACTGGTATGATTTTCAAAAACACAAAATAACCATAAATAGGCCATATTGTTTTGATGTCAGTTTTAAGCAAGTAAAATTTATAATTAACAGTATTATCAAAGGGTATCGTGTTACACAGCAACTGGGTTGTGGATGTCAGACGGGCAGTCGTTCCATGAACGGTTATAGTCATTGGGTGCATCCAGTTAGACTCTGGAGGACCACTCATATTACATAAGTGGGGTGCCTCGTTCAAAACTCCCTCGCCGTAAGCACTGCTACCAGGTGCAATATTATCTATTAAACTTTGCAGTCGGGAGATTAGACTGGTCAGCGCGCACAAGTTTCTGACGTTTCATACATGCCCAATATGATATTTTGAGAAAATATTTAAAACACGCATAAAACGCACACTATAAGTATGTTACAAATTAAATTTACAAATGAAACAATCGAGGGAATAATATTAATTTGTATAAGCCGGTATTCTATACATTCCCTAGGCAATGTATAGAATACCTAAAACGTGTACAGGTAATGTATGTAATATTATTTATTTTCTATAATAATAATTTATTTATTTGCCAGAATGCAGGTGTACGAAGTAGTAAGATATTAGTTTAAATTAGTGCATTAGTTAATACGTGTAAAAGATAAAAGCACAAAACGAGGTGACGTAATTTTATGTCACACCGACATGGATAGGTTAGGTTAAAAAGCTACGGCGACTTCCCTGACGGGGTCAGCGTGTTTTGCTACGCAGACGACACGCTGGTTCTAGCGCAGGGAGAGTCGCACCGCGTGGCAGTCGCTCTAGCCACACGTGAGGTTGCGATAGTCGTTGGTAGGATCCAGGAGTTGGGACTCGAGGTCGCGCTGCACAAATCCGAGGCAATGTGTTTTCACGGCCTTCGAAACGCGCCACCATCGGGTTCCCAATTAACGGTAGGAGGAGTTCGCATCGGCGTCGGATCGACAATGAAGTACCTGGGACTTGTCCTCGACAGCCGGTGGAATTTCGGGCTCCCAAACTGAACCGGACTGAGGCTGCTCTCAAGCAGCTCCTGCCCAACCTTGGGGATCCAGACGCCTCCTGCCAGAGGCTCTACGCGGGGATCGTTCGGTTCATAGTCCTTTACGGGGCGTTGTTGGGGCGCCGTCACTGTAAAAGCGACCGGTGACCATGCTGAACGCCTGCCAGAGCGTCAAGGTAATATGGATGATGCGGGGATACCGTACAATCTCCCGCGAAGCGGCGAGCCTTCTTGTTGGCCTACCACGTTGGAATCTGCAGGCAACAGTCCTTGCACACATGCAAGATATGCGCGTGAAGATGCAAGGCCGGGGTGAAAGACCGCTGCCGCGACAGGTCACGGCATGGCGGACAGAGCTCCGGCGGGATCTCATGGTGAAATGGCGTCAACGACTATCGTAACCCAGTGCTGGGCACGCCACAATTATGGCGCTAAGTCCCCACTTTGAAGCGTGGCTGGAAAGACCTCACGGCATCCTTACCTTCCGCATGACGCAGGTCCTCACCAGACATGGCATGTTCGAGAGGTTCCTGCACAGGATTCAAGCGGAAGAGACGCCCACGTGTCGCCACTGTGTGGAACGCCCGGGTGACATAGCGGAGCACACAGTTGAGGTGTACCCTGCTTGGGCGGAGCATCGCCGTGCCCTCGTGGAGGCGAACGGCGGCAGAGACGTCTCTCGTTGAGCCTTGGTCCAGGCCATGGTCCGGAGCGAGGAGGAGTGGCAGGCGGTCGCTTCCTTTGACGAAGCAGTAATGCTAGCAAAAGAGGACACCGATCGCATCAGGCAATGGCGCCCTTGCCGCAACCGCTGGGATTCCAATCCAGATTTCCGGCCACCGTAGACGCGGGCTTGCGGACGGCGAGCCATGGGTAGCTCGCTGTCCAACCGTCTGGTAACTGTCCAAACCAAGCCCAAGACGTCGACGGCGCGCACTGTTCCCGCGGGCCTCAAGAAGTTGTCAGCAACAGCAGGGTCCCAGCTGGGTCGAACCCTACTGGAGCCAGGGTTATCCGAAAGGAAGCTCGAGCCCCGGGATGAAGGCTAGAAGGAACGGGATGGGTTATTAGTCAGGAAGAGTCTGACAGTATCTCCCGCTCCGGCCAAGAGCGGGAGTTGTCATTGGATGATTTTCCCACTATAAAAAAAAGGTTTAAAAGCGGATCGAATAGGAGCGGATCTCTTGCATCTGCCTTAGAGTTATATTTCAAAAGGACAGCGACGGTGCAACTGGTCGCGCCGCCGTGGTGTCTCGCTGAAATATAACAACTAGAGGTTATAATTTTTTTTTATAATCCTCAAAAATAAAAGCCTTACTTTTTAAACCCCTAGATAGAAATAGGACCAGAATATTTATTGTACGTTAGACAATTAACATGAAATTATAAATTCTTCTGGCTTTAAGTAACATAATGTAGTTTGCTTACAAATACTCGGGGCTTATTTCTATCTACGGGGTTTAAAGTAAGGCTCCGATTTCTGGGTAGTTATAAAAAAATTACAACTTGGCCTTCTAACCTAACTTGACCGTGTCAGGGTGCCCTAAAATTACTTCATTTCTTTCTCTGCTCTCGTCTTTAACATCGTTCATTTGCATTTTATTGATAGGTCGAGTAACATTGATAAATTTAGATCAAAATCTATTGGTTTTGCACATTGTCGATGGACCAGCTGGTACTCTGTACAAAACCTAGGAATGGGATGCATTACCTAGGTGAAGTATGTAATGGACAATAATATTCATAATATTTCTTACATTATCTGGGCGTCTCAGGTATTATATACATTGCCTAGGATTTGTATAGAATTTCTGAATTACACACATTTCCGGTAACATTTAAACAACAACGACAACATAAATATATGTCGCAGGGAAAAGAGGATATCAGGGATTTCATGAAATCTCTAGAGATATCAAGAAATCTCGGTAGATATCGAATATTCTTATTTATTACGTCTTCTTACTAAAAGTTTCTAGTGATATGATAGAATAATAATATAAAGTCAGAGATATGTCACTTCACTAAACTAAATGTAGTGATACTGTTGTTAGATAAAGTAATAAAACAAAATTACAAATTAACTGGCGCATTTTTTTTGAAAACAAAGTTTCAATTAACTTATCACTCAACAATGATAATTTATCACACACTCTGACAATGATAATTTATCAGCCTTTTCTATTACGTGAATTTGTTCATTAGGTACAAAAAAAAATGTAAGTATTAATATAAAAAAACAAAGACTTCTAAAAGTGTGCGAGGCTTAATAATTAAGACGACGATTAACTCCTGATGGAAAATGGAAAATCTTGTTATTTATTTAAAAAAGCATTGATTTGTGGCACCTCGAATTACTTACACAAAACATTTGGCTTCGTTTAGTGAAACGACGTATAACTTACGATAAACTGGTGTTTTGTCATATCACTAGATACTTTTAGTAAGAAGACGTAATTAACAAGAATAATCGACATCTACCGGAATTTCGTGAAAAATTCTGATATCCTCATTTCCGGATTTCCATAAAAATGATTACACATTGAAGACTCGTCATGGTCTTATTAGTGATAGTAAATTAGTTGCAGAAGAATTTGTAAATTTCTTTACCAGTATACCAATTAAAACTACTGAAGCCCTAAATTCGTCCCCATCGCATGCTTTTGGTTTATTGCAGGCGAACGTTGCAGCCTGCTCTACTGAATTTAATTTTAAGCATATAAACCCCATAACAGTAATAAAAGCTTTTAAACAAATCAAGGTTAAATTGACCGAAGATCTATGGGGTATGTCTATCAAAGTTTGTAATTCAATTATTGAGACAATAGCGCCGTACTTAGCTTTAATATTTAATTTGTGTATAGATCAAGGAGTCTTTCCGGATCTAATGAAATATAGTAAAGTTATACCACTTTTTAAATCCGGGGACAGTAAAGACACTAATAATTATAGGCCGGTGTCCGTTTTGCCGGTTTTTAGCAAGATATTTGAAAAGGTGATGTTAAATCAAATGCTTAATCATTTTAACACCAATAACATCTTACACGATAAACAGTACGGTTTCACCAAAGGACGTTGTACAACTGATGCCGGTGTCTCCTTACTAAAACACATTTTTAATGCGTGGGAAGAAGCACAAGATGCTATTGGCATCTTCTGCGACCTGTCTAAGGCGTTTGATTGTGTGGTTCATGAAACATTACTCCTGAAACTTGAGCATTACGGACTAGGCAAAACAGCGTTAAGCTTAATAAAATCTTATTTAAATGACAGACAGCAACTAGTTCAAATAGACGGTGTCAATTCGTCGGGATTAAATGTGAAAATGGGGGTACCCCAAGGTTCAATTTTAGGTCCTTTTTTATTTTTAGTTTATATTAATGATTTACCATATTTGTTGCAAAATAAACTTGATATGGTGTTGTTTGCCGACGACACTTCTCTGATATTTAAGATAAATAGAAGGACTAATAATCTTGACGATGAAAATAACGCCTTACTGCAGGTCCAAAACTGGTTCACTGCTAATAATCTAGTTCTTAATGGCAAAAAAACGAAATGTATAAGATTTTCCTTACCGAACGTCAAAAGTAGTTATTGTGACATTGTATTGAACCATGAGAAATTAGAATTTGTCGAAAAAACGGTTTTCTTGGGGATTACGCTTGACTCAAGGCTACAATGGGGTCCTCATTTAACATCTCTTGCAGGACGGCTTAGCTCGGCTGCATTTGCTGTTAGAAAAATCCGCCAATTTACGGATGTTTATACCGCTAGACTAGTCTATTTTAGTTATTTTCATAGTATCATGTCATACGGTATCTTACTATGGGGACGGGCTGCAGACATTGACTCAATCTTTATACTACAGAAAAGAGCCATCAGAGCTATTTACAATCTCCGCCGGTGCGATTCTCTAAGACAGCTGTTTAAGGATATTAACATCATGACGGTGCCTTGTCAATATATCTATGAAAACATCATGTACGTTAGAAAAAATCTTCATCTGTTTAGCAAAAGAGGCGATAGACATAACTATGTTACAAGACATAGGGACCAGTTAGTTCAACCAGGCTTCAGATTGGCAAAAGTGGCCTCTTCTTTCATGGGGTACTGTTTAAAATGCTATAATAAAATACCTCCCCAAATTTTAGAACTCAATGAAACAAAATTTAAATCTTGTATTAAACGCACACTATGCAGGCAGGCATATTATAAGTTGGAGGATTATATACAAGATAAAAATGCTTGGCTCAATGCTGGTCCAGCTCCACTACCACACTAGGGTGTATTGATTGGCTTGGAAACTATAATTATTTTTATTTTTTTGTAATTTGAAAATATAGTTTAAACTTATGATCATTTATTACTTTTGTTTTTGAAAACCATAGCATTGTTTAATGTAGAAGCACTTTTTTTTTTCCTATTTGTGAATGTGAGGTACCATGAAGCATTTTTTATTGGGTTACGACTTGTATTCCTTTGTTTTTGACATTACGAGCATGGCAGTTAGGAGTTTGTCATGCTCACTTAAATGTCTCGCTGCTGGTGGCGCGTGTATTGGGTCATTCGGTTCCCTTGAAAATGGTTGAGCTGAGTGGGGCTGATGCACGCGTCATGCTCGTGAACGGGTGCCGTCAGTTGAGACTGGTCATCTCTTAACTGCCAGTAGCTTAATTCAGTTTTTATCTTTTAATATATTTTTTATTTTAATTTTATTATCTACATTGTGCTCACATAATAGAAGCAACATGAAATAATGTAACCAAACATTATATGTAACACATAATATGATTTAAAAGAGTGTCCACGGAGTTTCTTGCACGTTCTTCTCCATAGAGATCTACGCTTTGGAACGTGCAATTTAGCTTCACTTTTCTTGGACTGACTGACATTTGACTATTCAAAAGTGCCTACATTTGGTCTATTTGAAATAAATGATTTTGAATTTGAATTTGAATTTGAATTTGAATCCCTGCGGCATATATAATATACCTATATTTTAAATGAAGAAGTTAATAATAAGAATTAATTTTTCTTTAACTTCAATAACGGTAATATTGTATAATGTATAGAAGTTCGTCTACTGAAAGCGTGACCTGAGAAAAGGAGGTTGAAACCTAAAAATTTGAATATGGTATTATTGAAATAGTAGGAGAAAAAAGTTTTGGTACTTGAGTATTTTTTTATAAATGACGATTGTACAATAATTGTATAAGAACTTAAATGTGTGTAGATTTATTTATTGGTAGATGTATGGTAAAGGTTAATAATACACAAAATGTTAGTTATTAATCCAAATTTATTTTATCTGTTCTCTCAAATGCCAATAATAAAATAATAATATGCAATAATATTCTTTATTTACAATTTGGCATTTTGGCCTTCCGACAAGAATACCAAGAGCACAACACTGCGATAGTCAAATAAAATAGTCATCATCATTCATACCGTAAAAATATCTAGTGGTCAATCAACAATGATCAAGATTATAGTGTCACACTAACTTAAAAATCCAAGATCGTGTATAAACATTGTTGTTTTTCTTAGAAAACAACTTCTTTCTCTTCTTGTTTTTGTTTAAACTCACAGATGATAGTGTGTAGCAGCTTTCGCACATAACTTTATATTGTTTTACCCATGATAAAGCAGTTATTGTTGATAAATAAATATGTGTTTCAAAAACCTGACAATTGCAATCATAGACTTAGACGTGATTTTGGCGGCAAAATAATGTTGCCACTTTAATTTTTTTTTAAAACTCCAGGTTACGCTTTCATTAGACAGACTCTATCCATTTTATTGAAATTTTTTAATGTGAGTCCTATTGACCAAGTTTTTCATGTCTTCTCAAATATCTGGCTGATGATGGAGTGTATTGGATCATTTAGTTCCCTATGAAATGGGTAAGCTGACTGGTGCTATTACTTCCACCATGGTCGTGAACGGACGCCATCAGTTATGATTGGTTATCTCGTAACTGCTAATGGCCTATTTTTACATTTTAAATTGCATAATTTCATATATTTATTTGCATTGCTCTCATATAATAGAAATGACAAAACATATATAAAATGGTTTAAAGTAATGTTTCTTTTAATCAAGGAAGTAGGTGTTTAGGTTAATAAAGGGTAACAGAATCATAGCGATCAATATTAATTCAATACTAGGACATTAGTACCTATGAACTCGATAGATGGCGTTGGCGACGAATTAGAAGTCGCTGTGATTTCGTTACCGCTCGTATTGTAAGTTAGATGTAGAAGCTTTTTGGGTTGAGAGCAGTACATACTCAAACATTGATTTCGGAGTCGGTACGTTAATAATATAAACGCGATATTAGAAGTCCATTGTTTAATTTCACTACCCGCTCCAAGTCGACCCACGGGTTTCGTACAGTAGGTAACCCCATAGATTAATTTTTACTTATTAACTGACTTTTTAACAATCGAAAGTGCATATACATAAGTGATTTATTTAAAATATATCCTTTGAATTGATTTAATTGCCGTTGTATTTACAGGTTCCCTCAGACAGAAGCGTTCTATTTTTGGGTTCGATCTTAAAGCAAATCTTGATCTTTTCGGCAAAAATACCAAAGATAAAGCGGAAGAGAAAGAGGCCAAGAACAAAATTGGAGACACAATTAAAGAAGATAAAGATCAATCGAATAGCTTATGGGATAACATGATAGACGGAGTGGAAAAGGTCAAGAACAAAATTGGAGACTCTATTGAAATATTTAAAGACAAATGGGAAAACATGAAAGACGTAGTGGAAGAGGACAAGAACAAATTTGGAGACGCAATTGAAAAAGAAAAAGACCAAATTAAAGGCAAATGGGAAAACACAAAAGACAGAATGGAAGAGGCCAAGAACGAATTAGGAGACGCAATTGAAAAAAAAAAAGACCAAATTAAAGGCAAATGGGAAAACACGAAAGACAAAACGGAAGAGGCCAGGAACGAATTAGGAGACGCAATTGAAAAAAAAAAAGACCAAATTAAAGGCAAATGGGAAAACACGAAAGACAGAATGGAAGAGGCCAAGAACGAATTAGGAAACGCAATTGAAAAAAAAAAAGACCAAATTAAAGGCAAATGGGAAAACACGAAAGACAGAATGGAAGAGGCCAAGAACGAATTAGGAGACGCAATTGAAAAAAAAAAAGACCAAATTAAAGGCAAATGGGAAAACACGAAAGACAGAATGGAAGAGGCCAAGAACGAATTAGGAGACGCAATTGAAAAAAAAAAAGACCAAATTAAAGGCAAATGGGAAAACACGAAAGACAGAATGGAAGAGGCCAAGAACGAATTAGGAGACGCAATTGAAAAAAAAAAAGACCAAATTAAAGGCAAATGGGAAAACACAAAAGACAGAATGGAAGAGGCCAAGAACGAATTAGGAGACGCAATTGAAAAAAAAAAAGACCAAATTAAAGGCAAATGGGAAAACACAAAAGACAGAATGGAAGAGGCCAAGAACGAATTAGGAGACGCAATTGAAAAAAAAAAAGACCAAATTAAAGGCAAATGGGAAAACACAAAAGACAGAATGGAAGAGGCCAAGAACGAATTAGGAGACGCAATTGAAAAAGAAAAAGACCAAATTAAAGGCAAATGGGAAAACACAAAAGACAGAATGGAAGAGGCCAAGAACGAATTAGGAGACGCAATTGAAAAAAAAAAAGACCAAATTAAAGGCAAATGGGAAAACACAAAAGACAGAATGGAAGAGGCCAAGAACGAATTAGGAGACGCAATTGAAAAAAAAAAAGACCAAATTAAAGGCAAATGGGAAAACACAAAAGACAGAATGGAAGAGGCCAAGAACGAATTAGGAGACGCAATTGAAAAAGAAAAAGACCGAACGAACGAGAAAATAAATTATGATTCATCAGCGGATAATATTGATAATGATGCATCAAATAACGAATCAAAATCGGAATCTAATTTATCAGATACGGATTCTGAGGCAAATGCATCAGCTTCATCAGCGGTTGATATTGATGTTGAATCCACTGCTGATGTTTCGACGACTAAAGACGCAGATACTGTGGAGAACAATATTGGAGACGACGAAAAAACAGATAAAGATTCATCAGCGGATAATAATGATGTATCAAAGAACGAATCAAAAGCAGAAGCTAATTTATCAGATAAGGGTTCTGAGGCAGATTCATCAGCTTCATCAGCGGTTGCTATTGTTGTAACAATTAAATCCACTGCTGAGGATTCTAAGACTAAAGACGCAGATACTGTGGAGAACAATATTGGAGACGAAAGTAAAGACAATCAGGAAAATATCGAGAGTAATATTGGAGACGACGAGAAAATAGATAATGATTCATCAGTGGATGATAATGATAATGATGTATCAAAGAACGAATCAAAAGCAGAAGCTAATTTATCAAATATGGATTCTGAGGCAAATGCATCAGCTTCACCAGCGGATGCTATTGATGTTGAATCCACTGCTGATGCTTCTACGAATGAAGACGCAGAAACTGTGGAAGAGTAAAGTAAAAATTGCAACATTAACATAAATAACAACACTTAACGACAAACAAACCACATTACAATCCCGTACATACCACAAATTAATACTGTTAATTTGACAATCTGAAAAGCTACTGTAATATTTTACAGTAGCTTAAATACTCTTAAATGAAGTTTTTAACTTAATTTATGAAAACACTACAAAAAACATGGTAGTATCGTGAGTTTGACAAGAATCATGGCTTCTGTTATTTATATACATACTTTTATTTGCTGAACATCCCTGTACTTAGCGCAGTTAAGATTTTTTAGTTCAAGAGGATGCAAATGATTGCTTTTACGCCAGGCAAGTCACATAACTGTAGTCGTTTTTATGAACAAGTGGAGTAGACTTATCAGCACTGTTTGGAACAGGCGACACTATATCTGATAGTACATACAGTCCGTCGTCATCAGACAGTGACCAGACCACTAGTGATTACTGCAGTTCATAGTGTCCAGAGCAGCGACGATGCAGCTATCAGAATACTTCATGAAAGAAAAATTGTTTAAGAGATATCCATATACCAGACTGCATAAAAAGAAAATAATAAGTTAAGAGTCCAGTTTAGTCCCATCTTTAAAGCTCAGTAAGATATAAACTGGATTTTTGACGGTTTCTTCATTTCAATCTAAAAGGTACGTGAACAAGTTATTATTATTATTTTTGAAGATGGGCTATGCATCTTCCGTAGTATAGGGGATGTAGTCACTGCGACCTAAAAGATCTATTGTGACTCGTTACCTTGTTAGAGTAACTCTTTTAGCCCGGAGGCTTCCAGGAAGTCTAGAATACTCCTAGCTTTAAAAGTTTTAATCTCCTCCGGGCGAATAATGTGTCGGGCCAGATGGATACTCCGTTTGTGGATAAGGGGCCCGCATTCACACAAAAGGTGCTTAGGCGTCTCCCTCTCCTGATTACAGTACTGGCAAACATCAGTGTCACTCAGTTTCATGTGAAATTGGTGCCTGTTTAATTTGCAGTGGCCGGTTAAGTCGCGGGCTATCACACAGATGTTCGTCTTGACCAATCCTCTCTGCTCGGCAGTTCCACTGTGTAATTCCTTGTGAAGTTCCACTGTGTAATTCCTTGTGAAGTTCCACTGTGTAATTCCTTGTGAAGTTACACTGTGGAAGCATGACGTCTGTTGTCATAGCTAGTTGATCGTGTTCAAGTACTGATTCGTGTAGCGATCTCAGTGCTTGAGAGCGCCAGTAAACTTTGCAAGTGCTGTTTATTCACCTCACCTTCACCTCCTTCGCAATGAAAAGATGAAATGGCAAAAGGTTAAGCAGGGCATTTAGAGCAGCTCATGTGAACAAGTTACTTAAAAACACAATAAGTTATTGAGGATATATTTATGGCTTATTTTTATCAATTCACTAGGAAACCCGAAGTCTAGTTATCTTATATAGATCTCATCTCTGTTTGATCAAAACTTGAGACTATTTCAAACATTTTTGCAAGTAAGAATATCTTACTGCTGTTCAAAAAGTAAATAAAATTTAAATGTGGGTCGTTAAATTTCTTGAACGATCAATTCTACAACGATTGACTGATTTGAGTAAGATAACTTGCTGCCATCAGAACCAGTCTCAAACTTGATTTAACGTAAACCTGACAAACATGATATACCTAACAAAGCCAATGTTTTTACAGATATTAAACAAGTTATCGCAAAAGATTTGGACAAAAGTTGCTGATGATGGAAAAAGGTAACTCCGCGAGGAAATTCCTACTGCTGATGCAAACTCAACAAACGGCCTGTTTTTATGAAAATAGGCTCTTCCAGTCTATTCGGACCCCATGCTGTTGAGTAGGGACATCTATGCTGCCTTCACATGTTCATAATGCCCGTTGAAATCATTTCCAGTGGTCCGTTTTGGAAAACGTCTTAACAAAAACTGCGCTAAAATTATATCTAATAAATATGTACTTGTATTCAAATTTTTTTATATATTCATTAAATATAAAAATAAATCTTGCATTATACATGGATTGTTTTTATTATAAACCTCACAATTCATGTGAGCTGTTCATGAAATATGTGCTCTGTATTGTATTGCGTATAGGAAGAATTAACGGCTCACCAGCCGCCAACCAACGTCAACCGCCGGATGGCTTCTGACTCGTGTCAAATACATTACGTCACAATGCATAAGACTACCCTCACAGCCAATACACCACATACCTGTTTTGTTTTTCTTATTTATTTTTATTAATGATCTATTTATTAATACATCTAAATTATAAGACTACGGGTTTTATGCACGTAATGGGATTTTCATCAAATGTAATAAAAAACCCTAAATGAATTAGCCACCTAATGAACCTAAATGTAATGGACTATTACTGAACCCAAAAAAAGTACTCATTATTGGTGGCAAATACATGCTCAACCTAATAGATTACCAGTCGCTCCCACCAGTAGTGTATGATTCTGAACCAATATTATACTCCAAATGTGCTAAAAACCTTAGCGTCCATATTGACACTAACCTTTCATGGGAGGTTCATATTGCCGATGGGAGTAAGAGGGTAATTAGATGTCCTAACCAAACATCCTGGTGGAAATCCTTAACAGAAAGCCGCAATGGGGTTCCTTACTAAGGACATACAGAGGGCGATTCTTAACGCCTCTACGTCCAAAGCCCCCGAATTTCAAAATTCGAATTGAGGGTAGAACTTTTAAGCCGGGATGGCTGCAAGTCATAATCAAAAACGACTACAGCCTGAAATGGCTTGAAAAAAAATGGGGATACTAAAGCCGTGGCCAGCAAGGCTCGGATACCGGTTAAATTTTCAAACCGTTATTATGTACTTGACGCAAAACCTTTTACATTAGGTTTCGTTCGCATATACCGGTTTTTTTTAACCGATATTTGGAAGAGTATTTATATAAAGGTTTTTTCGGATTAAACGGTTTAGAGCAATAAAAACCGGTTAATACGGACGCACAATAAAGAAACGACGCGCGCAGTTCAGATTTTATTCAGTAGTAAGTTTACCGACATGCCGTTCGCCGAATAAACCGGTTAATTTAGGTTAAAATAAAGTTCTTAAAACGTTCACGTTCTTAAGAAAAGTTCGGAAGAAAACCGAAATAAACCGGTGTTAACCGGTATTTTTTAAACCGGTTCCGAGCCTTGGTGGCCAGAGACGGAACTCTCGCTTATTAAAGAGAAGGACCTGCCAAAAGCTAAGGTTGGGATCCTCCACTTCAAGACAGAAAATGTCATCAAAACTCCAAGAGATGCTCTAAATCTCTTATCTCTAGGAAAAACAAAATAACCAGCAGACTAGCTTGTGGAAGGTGCTGAGCGTCAAGAAAGAAAGGGACGGAATCACTACCGCCGCCGCGATGATGCCTCCATAGAAGCCTTGCGCAAGCTAGACTGCAGGCCGCAACAAGGCATCGCCGTGCCCTCGTGGGGGCGATCGGCGGCGGAGACCTATCGCGCCGGGCCCTGGTCGAGGCCATGGTCCGGAGCGAGGAGGAATGGCAGGCGGTTGCCTCCTTCTGCGAAGCAGTAATGCTTGCAAAGGAGGAGGCCGACCGCATCAGGCAACGGCGCCCTCGCCGCCGCCGCCGGGATTCCGATCCCGATTTCCGGCCACCGTAGACGCGGACTCGCGGACGGCGAGCCATGGGTAGCTCGCTGTCCGATCGTCCGGTAATGGACCGAGTCCAAGACGTCGACGGCGCGCACTGTTTCCGCGCGCCTCAAGGAGTTGTCAGCAGCAGGAGGGGCCCAGCTGGGTCGAAGCCTACTGGGGACAGGGTTGTCCGAAAGGGAGCTCGTGCCCCGGTATGAAGGCTAGAAGGAACGGCGCGGGGTTTTTAGTCAGTAAGAGTCTGACACTGTCTCCCGCTCCACCCAAGAGCGGGTTTCGTCAAAGATGATTTTCCCCGTCGACAAAAAAAAAAAAAAAAAAAAAAAAAAAAAAAAAGGCCGCAACAAGGCTTTCGTAAAGTCTTTATACGCATTCGTGGCGATAATACGCCTGCGAAGGCTGAGCAGGTGGCAAGAACTAAAACGTGGCGCATGCTTTACATTGAATGCACTTAAAAATTTGTAAATGCTTTTTGGCCATTCCGGAAATAAAATTATTTTCTTTCTTCTTTCTTCTCTGGCAATCTGGCGCAAGGATTCAACATGCTCCTAAGGCGGGCCGAGCGTCCGGGTAACTGGTAACATGGCAAAGCGACATCACACTAAGCCGAAACCCGGAGGCCAGGGCGTCAGGAACCGCCCCTTCGGGGCACCACAAACGAAAGGGGCTACACGTCCCAATCGATTGGTAGTGGCGAGACGACCAGCCAAACCTCAGGGCTGCCCTATAGCCTCGACGCCAAGTGGATCGAATAACGCCGCTTAACCCACCCACACAAACACACAACACTAACACAACACAAACACATACAAACACACAAGTGGTGCAGATCAACCTGCACCACGCCAGAGTAGCCACGGTTGTTTTGGAAAAACACTTCACACAACCTTCACATCGCTCTGATCCAGGAACCGTGGCTGGCTAATACTAACACGGGGTCTGGACTGACCTCTGCAGGTAAGGTCGCAAATCATATCAGTGGAGTCAAACCAAGAGCGTGTATACTTTTCAATAATAATGTTGATTTCTTATGCATACCAGGCCTGTGCAGCGATGACCTGATTGCAGCTTATGTCAATGTCAAGAGCGGAAATGGACGCCTCATCGTGTGCTCGGCATACCTGGACGGGACGAAAACTAACCGAGGAGCTTGCATAGTTAGTCGGGTACGCCATGTCATCAATGCCGAGCTTCTCATTGGGTGTGACGCCATTAAATCTTCCGGCTTTAATTGTTTATCAGTCATTTGGTTAAGTTAATATCTAGAACAATATCTAAAAATATGCGGTAAACTTATCAGGCGGTTTGCTATAGTAATGTACCTACCAACTATGTGGAGGTATCTGAATAAAATTGACTAATACGCACAAAGCCGAAATGATGGGTAACTACCTCCTATTGTACGTATTACGAAAGTGAAATATTAAATTAGGTAGATACCTACATAGAACGAACTTTACAAATTAATCCCTACTAATATTATAAATGCGAAAGTAACTCTGTCTGTCTATCTGTTACACTTTCACGCAAAAACTACTGAACGGATTTAGATCAAATTTAGTAGGTAGTGTAGCGTTAAAAAAAAGAAAAATCACCACTTGTACACGTATAATTTTGCATTTTAAAAAAAAACAACATAGAAAAAATTATAAAAGGAAATAAAAAATTCGGCGACTTTATATATATAAAAATAGGGTTTAAGTAAGGTGGCGAGATGGAGATATAAAAAAAATAAAAATTTATAATTTGGAAGTTGTGCCTATAGGTACGGGATTGCAATCACGGGACCTCAGGCGCGGACTCGTAAACTATCAAAGAAATCGGTTCATTCCGCAACCTTTTTACACGAATTGCTGTGATTATACATATAAAACAGATAGCGTAAAATAAACTACTCAAATATTACTTGCTACTGCTATAGAATAAGGAAAAATAGGGATCATGAAAACTTCACGTGGAGTGACGTCACGATGTCCACCGGGGTTTTCTCTAGTATCGTCATGCGCTAGTTGGCGCACGCATTTATGAATTGCAGTGGGCTGTACTGTCCACTTCTGTGAATTTCTATGTCTATATCCAGAATGCTCCAAGAATACTCCAAGAACCGATTGATAAATAATCGGTTCTTTATATTGACTATCACTTATCGGTTTTTTATTTACTACCGAGTTTCACCAAACATTTCGCAGTTAGATCATTACTTATAATCACATTTCCTTTTTAATTCGTGTTCATCAAGCACTTTTTCTCAGAAAATTTCGTCGCCGAATCACAAATAAAATTTTTCCTTGTCAAACCTCCAAATTTTCCTATTCTAAGTTCAAATCAAAAAAAATAATATTAGAAAAAGGTAAACTAACGCGAACGAAAAAGTTTTTATTTAGCTAAACGAATTAAGCAACATGATAATGCTGCAATACCCCCTTTCTAAGAAAAAAAGGACGAAAGTACGAGTGAGAAAAAAGATAAACTGGAACAGACAAAGACAACAGCAGGAATCATTTCTGAATCATACGATATCGAAGTGCAATAGATACTGAATAAACACGGAGGCCTCCACATCTAAACGTTATCCGCGCTAACTCACGACATCTCAATTACGAAAATGGAGAATATGAAAGAAAATAACGAACTCATAAATCAAAATGTATATTGTCCAATTTGAGTCAAACACTAACCTACCACATCCTAACAACTATGAAGAACAATTAGGGAACTATATATCTAAGTAAAGCTAGCCTAACTTAACATAAGACTAAACTATTACCTAGCAACAACAAGAAAAAAATCCGGGGATTATACATCTAATTAAAGCTAGCCTAACTTAACATAAGACTAAACTATTACCTAACAACATTAAGAAATTTACGTCAACACGTAAAGTCCAACCTTAGTTAAAGAAACGAAAAAAATTGGACAAAAAAAAACAAACAACTAAGTTTGAAATAGTTAACTTAAGTCAATTAAGTCAAAGAAAAAATTCAAATTGATTGTTAAATGACAAATCATTTGTGTTAAACAAAAGAAATAAAACAACCTAATTACGCAGGCAACCTAAGAACGCAGGTTGACATAACATAAAAATAAATAAATGTCATTATTAACGGATAATTTAAAAAGTTTTTAACTTAATTAAAAAACTTATGCAAAGAAATATGCCATAAACCAAAGAGGAAAAGGTGTTACAAAGCAAATGTTAATGATAAAATGGAATAAAGAGAATTTAATCCAATTTATTTTAAGATATCTTTGATATGATATTGTCCGGAGTGGACTGAACCACAATCCTGTAGCAAATAGGTGGTCCTAGAAATTACTCTTATCACGCGGCACTTAATAAAACGTGGAGCAAGCTTCCCAGAAAAAAAATCATTTCCAGAAGACTTGGAAAAGTTCCTTCTCCATACAGTATCGCCAACATTCAGAGTGATAGCTGATCGATTAGAATTATATGCGCGAGAGTTACGGAGGAAAGCTAAAGAAAGATTATCAGCAACCTTTGCATAAACTTCGTTGAGAGAAGATAGGTTTGAAGCATGTCGAGCCCGACTGTCTGCCAAATTAGAGCTTCGAGTCTGACTATATACACGACCGCTATCCATAAGGACCTCTCTACCAAACATAAGAAAGTTAGGCGTAAAACCAGTAGCTAGATTAACACAAGAATTGAGGTAAAGCTTAACTTTAGGTAACATTTTAGCCCAACTTCTTTGGTTCTCACCAACCAAAATACCTAAACACGTAATAACACTTTGGTTGTATCGCTCAACCGTATTTGCTTGGGGTGTATAATATGGCGTAAAAGTAGGTGATTGAATATGGAAAGATCTGAGAAAATTAAGGAATTGATTACTACAAAAAACTGTAGCGTTATCGCAAAGAATAGTACGCGGAACCCCAAAATTAAAGAAAATCTCAGACTCTAACGCTTTTATAACAGAAAGAGCGTCAATCTTTTTCAGAGAAACTAGCCATACATACTTCGAAAATACATCAACCATAGAAAGGATATATTTATAACCATAATAAGCACAGGGCAATGGACCAATAATATCGATAGAAATCATTTGTAAGGGCAAGGAAACCTCTTTAGGGTAGCACATCTGACCGCGAGGCTGCGTGTTTGAAATTTTATAGACTTTACAAACCTCGCATTGACTTAACGTCGAAGTGACGTCACGGAACATATTTGGCCAGTAGAACAACTCCCTAAGTTTTAGATACGTTTTAGTAACCCCGGGATGTATCGAAGGAAAACTATTGTGAATTTCCCAAATAGCGTCTGGAACCTTTTCAGCTGGTAACACCACACGCCATGGTTCAGAAGATAAAGGATTAGAAACAGGCATGCGTCTCATAAGGATACCATTGTTTATAGCGTATGCTGGGAACATTTGTGGCGAGTCTCGAGCACCTATATAAATCTTCTTATACCAACGGTCATTAGTATGTTCAGGACCCTGGTCAAACGACACAGGATTAGCATGGATTCTGGATAGAACATCGGGGACTATATGTTGCGAACCTTTACGATGCACAATATCAAAAGTATATTGGGAGATAATAGTAGCCCAACGAGCTAAACGACCAGATGGGTTGTTAAGAGTGAGGAGCCACTTAAGAGCCATATGGTCTGTTATGACTGAAAACTTCATCCCATCTAAATAACATCGAAAATGTTTAATAGAATCCAAAACTGACAAGAGTTCACGTTCAGTAGTACTATAATTGCGTTCGGTTTGAGAGAATAAACGCGAATAATAGGCGATCGGATGTTCAACGTCGTCTATCTTTTGTGTCAGTACCGAACCAAGACCAACAGCTGACGCATCGCACTGCAGGATGAACGGCTTCGAGAAATCAGGACATGCCATGACAGGCGTATCGATAAGCGCTTGTTTTAACTTAGTGAAAGCCTGATCGGCCGCTTCATTCCAACTTATTGGATCATTACCTTTTCTCTTGCCAATAAGGGCAGTAAGCGGAGCAATTATAGAAGAAAACCCTTTAACGAAACGTCTATAGTAAGAACACATACCAATGAAACCGCGTAATGACTTAGCTGAAGTGGGAGTAGGATAATCTTTAATAGCATCAAGTTTGCCGGGATCGGTTTGAAGACCCTTTTCATTAACTATATAACCCAAATATTTTAGTTCGCTTTTGCAAAACTCGCATTTTTTCAAGTTTATAGATAAACCTGCTTCTTTAAGTCGAGCGAGCACCTTCCTGAGCAGCGCCATATGACTAAGGAAATCTTTACTAACGATTATCAAATCGTCGACGTAACCAAAAACACAGTCGTCGCTGGTAGAAGTAAATTCGAAATTAACGATCATATCAGTAAGGCGTTGCATCTCCGAGGCAGCGTTCGTTAGACCGAAAGGCATCCTAACAAACTCAAAAAGACCACGTTGTGGGACAATAAATGCTGTTTTCTCACAACTTTCTCTATCAGCTAAAGGTATCTGCCAGAACGCACTTCTAAAATCTAATGAGCTAATATATCTAGCACCACGAAGGTTGTCGAGGATATCGTGAATACGGGGAAGAGGATAAGAATCTCTGATTGTCACACTATTCAGTTTTCTACTGTCAACACAAAACCGAACGGAACCATCCTTTTTTGTCACCATTACCACAGGACTAGCCCATGGAGAACGAGAAGGACGAATAACACCCATGTCTAACATTTTGTCAATCTCTTCATTGAGAATCTTCAACTTGACTGGGGATAAGGGATAATATCTTTGACGTATAGGGTCTCCCGTAGTATTAATTTTATGGGACAACCAAGAGGTTTTTCCAAGACCAACTTTTTCCGAAGAGATAACTTCATACTCTTTAATAACTTGTTGAAGACAAGACTCTTGGTCCGGCGATAGGATATTACGAGGATGAATATAACGAACCTCAGAAATAGAGGAAACTTGAGGGGGAGAGTGCTGAACAGTAGGGATAAACATATTACCATCAATATTTTTATCAAAAGCCTGACTAAAAATAGACGTCAAACCGAATTTATTCCAAAATTCGATACCTAAAATAACAGAAGATGACATCGAACTTGCCACTAAAAACTGATGAATAAAAGTTTTACCATTAAATTTAACTGGAAGATATACAGAACCAAGAATATCAATCGGTGAATTATTAGCCGATATAACACGGGGACAAGCTTTTTTTGATGTCAAAGAAATACCAAGTTGCTGAATAAAATTATCGCTAATAAGTGACATCTGAGCACCAGAGTCAAGTAATGCTTTAACGACTCTACCGCATAATAATACTTCTATAAACGGACGGTTATCAAATGAATCAGAAGTAAACACTGGTGATACTGTACGGAAGGAAGCGTATCGCCAGTGGTCTAAGCATTTTTTGGATTACATTTCGGACATTCTCTAGTAATAAATCCAGGAGTACGACACTTAAAACAAATCATGCCTGTAATCTCTGGGCAAGAGCGGTAAGAATGACCAACTTTATTACATTTTAAACAAGGCTGAGACTGACTACAACTAGGACAAATCCGAGGCTTACTAGTTGTTGGTTGATAGGAAGTTTTGTTCGGCCTGGGTTTTGGTGAGTTAACAGCCTGAGAAGTTGACTGGTCGGCAACACAATTGAGACTGGCTACCGCCTTTGAAGGTTTTAAAAAGGACTCGAAATGAGTAACAGCTTCGATTAAATTATTAATGTCATGAAATCTCTGGATGGATAAGCAAGGAGTGTATTTTGGCAACATATTGTGAGTAATTATTTGCAACAACTCCGGTTCTTCAATAGGCTTATACAGTTTTGCATTTAAATAAGACACTTCGATAATAAATTCTCTAATCAATTGTTCCGGTCTCTGCTTAAGGTTACGGATCTCCTGGCTGGTCTTAAATTCATAATCTGTCGTACCAAATGTATTAAAAAAGGCTTCTTTGATCTCAAAGAAGGAAAGACCCGGGCGACGGATCGATCTAAAATATTGAAGTGCGACACCTGACAAGACTTCATGGAATCGCCTGACTAAATATCCCTCAGACAAATTGTCGGCCTCCCTGCATTCTTCTATACTCGTGAAAAATTCCCGAACGCAGGTCTTTCCATCGAAACTAATCTTCCACTTAGTAAGAGAGAACTGCCTGGTAAATTGTAGGCATTCATCAGATCTTACTGGTGAAGGAACGACACTTTGTGAAGAAGCGCGAGAAGCTCTTGGCGGAATAGGAGGAGGTTGGGGTCGCGAAATGATGGGACTATCACGACATGGTGTCTCACCAATAGGGAACCCCTCTTCTGACATGATGTAACTAATATAGACCTAATAACGAATGAAAGAACAGACTAAAGTCAATTAAATCCTAGCGAAAAAATAGGCACGGCATGAACAACTGGACAAAAATAATCCAGCAACCAGCAGTCAGCAAACGCCAAGCTAGAAAGCAAAAATATCGGCTAAATAACCGTTCATACTAAGCTTACCTTGAAAACCGAAGCCTATACATTCACACGTCACCATATATACCCTACGGGTTCTAACTACCGCTAGCTAAGGATATGGAATAAAAATCAGGAAACCTATCGTTATATTTGCTGCGATAAGTGGATAAAATAAAAGGCAGTTATGTGTTTTATAGTTCACAAAATTATTTTTCATTAAAAATCATTACATTTCATGAAAAAATAATATGTCATGGAAAAAAAACAGCTTCAAACATCTGTACTGGTGGTATAAATCCTATAATACCCTTCTTGAATGGAAGAATCCACGTCCTGAAACCAATAAGCTTAAGAATCATTAGCTCCCAGAGGGAGTGACCATTCTCAATAAGGCAAAAAAAAAAATCTTTATGTCGTTTAAATTTTAAATGTTATTAAGTAAAAACACTTACTTCTGTTAGCCGGAGAGCCATTTTTGTAGCGTTAAAAAAAAGAAAAATCACCACTTGTACACGTATAATTTTGCATTTTAAAAAAAAAACAACATAGAAAAAATTATAAAAGGAAATAAAAAATTCGGCGACTTTATATATATAAAAATAGGGTTTAAGTAAGGTGGCGAGATGGAGATATAAAAAAAATAAAAATTTATAATTTGGAAGTTGTGCCTATAGGTACGGGATTGCAATCACGGGACCTCAGGCGCGGACTCGTAAACTATCAAAGAAATCGGTTCATTCCGCAACCTTTTTACACGAATTGCTGTGATTATACATATAAAACAGATAGCGTAAAAAAAACTACTCAAATATTACTTGCTACTGCTATAGAATAAGGAAAAATAGGGATCATGAAAACTTCACGTGGAGTGACGTCACGATGTCCACCGGGGTTTTCTCTAGTATCGTCATGCGCTAGTTGGCGCACGCATTTATGAATTGCAGTGGGCTGTACTGTCCACTTCTGTGAATTTCTATGTCTATATCCAGAATGCTCCAAGAATACTCCAAGAACCGATTGATAAATAATCGGTTCTTTATATTGACTATCACTTATCGGTTTTTTATTTACTACCGAGTTTCACCAAACATTTCGCAGTTAGATCATTACTTATAATCACATTTCCTTTTTAATTCGTGTTCATCAAGCACTTTTTCTCAGAAAATTTCGTCGCCGAATCACAAATAAAATTTTTCCTTGTCAAACCTCCAAATTTTCCTATTCTAAGTTCAAATCAAAAAAAAATAATATTAGAAAAAGGTAAACTAACGCGAACGAAAAAGTTTTTATTTAGCTAAACGAATTAAGCAACATGATAATGCTGCAGTAGGTAGAAGAGACACTGGAATAACACATAGGCTACCTATAATTCCACTGCTGAGCCCGCGCGATATAAACTGTAGTCCACGCGGGCGGAAAGCTAGTACCTAATACATTCAATTCTATGAAACAATATTAAACAAGATTAACCAAAACCTACGTAGAATCTATTGTCAATTATGTTTGTTATTAGCGGAACGGTTTATAGGCAAGAATAATTTACCAAAAGTTTACGTAAACATCTATAACCTATACCTATTATGCGGTATTGAATTTATGATTTTCACCAAATATTACGTAAAAAATCTAACTAGGGAGCGGTTGCCAATGTGGCTCGAAAGGATCAAAATAATTGTGATGAGGCGTGTAAATAGCCTCACCTAAATATAAGGAGGGAGTTTTAAGACTACCCAATATGGCGGTGTAAGCAAATTTAAATTTCACAAAAATTAAATCCCTGTTGATGATTCCTTCCGAGACCAATACCCACTACATCTATTTGCAGCAAAGAAAGCCCACGTACCTCGTGAATCCAGGGACCCCACTTAGAACCAGGAAGACGGGAATACAGTATTGTAACTCGGCCGTATCTTTGAAATAAATGCCTACAGCCGCGCGGTACGTAAACATGCGATAGGGCTGCCCGCCTCCAGCATTCTAATTACATTTGCCTACTTTGTGTTTCCATTTAGTTTTGTGATTGTAAATATACTTACTTTTTGATATAAACAGAAAACTTTGTGGATTGAATAGGAAGTGTTCAATAAAAATGCGTGTTGTTTTTTGATTGGTAGATTTAAATAAAATGCTTTTTCTAGTATTATTCATACACATAGTACAATAAACCACTATTATTAATAATAAAATACCACGTCTTTACTTTGAATTATACAAACTAACAATAATCGCGCGATTATTGTTAAAAAAAAAAACCGTCGTGTGCGTTCGTCACTGCGGCACAGTTGCGACGGTCGCGACTGTCTACATGCCGAACGCATGCTACAACCGAGGCGCGTAGGTATAGCTCGCGTTTCGTCCGTTTGTATGAAGTTGGAATACTGTATGATATTATTACCGTGACAGAAGGATTTGGAAAGTGATTACAAAGGATTACAATTTAAAAGTTCATTGAACTGCTCTGCAGTTAGTCCTAACCAATAATGGCATAAATATGAATCCATTGAGTTTACGTCATTGAAGTCTAACTGTCTCTCAGTAGCTTTTTCAAGTTTTGTGAGAATTGTTAAAAAACAACATACTCTGTCTCTGATTTCTGGTCGCGTCCAAATATTAGTCTTAGTAATATTCGTATTAGTGTTCCAGTCAAAGATTTTATGTATCCTAGTACTAGATTGACTACGACAACCTCAAAAGCGTACCTGACAAGGAAAGTCAGAAAGAGTCCTGTCATCTCGTTCTACTAGTGTGTCTATACACTAGCTACATACTACGGGACAATTTTGCTCATAAGTTTGTTAAAGATATTTAAAATAGACATGCAAGTTCAAAAACAGTTAATATGTATAATATGCTTACCAAAAGGGAACTGTGAGTTTTCTCTGTAATGACTAGGAAATAGCTGATGTCCGTATATATTATAATAGCAATATCCTCTTATGCGAGTATGAAATACCTACGCTGATAAAAAATGCCTAATGTGTGTGTACCTACGTAAGAAGATCACTTCTGAACGGCTGCACCTATTAGAATAAGGTTTGTCTGAAAGAAAAAACTAGTTAGTTTATAATAAAACTAATGTCATTTTGTCCAGGTTTCCTTGCATGCTACGTCATTGAGGACGCATGATAAAGACTCTTGTTGGTTGAAGACTTGGGCCTCGCATGGGATGTTTTTATCGTGCATGTTGTACACAGGATTACGAGAGATACAAATAAATTCGTCTTCTCCGTATGAAGTACATTGGCGCATGTCATGATCTTCCATTGAAATGTAAGAGTTTTTCCTGAAGTTGATTGCGATGAAACTTGAAGTTCGGAACGGGATCGGAATGACTCGATATATCTTGTAGTCTTCATCGCTCAGCAATGGGATGTGTATTTCAAATAACATAAAGTTGTTTGTTATTCGAGCCTTCACATGGATGAGTTCATAGATATTTTTCAAATCCCTTTGAATGTCCTTTACAGGTAATGACAATCCCTGTGGTAACCTTCCGGATATGATGTTTAGCTGCTCGATCAGTTGGTAGGCTGTGAATAAATGGATGTCTTAATGTCCTCTGTAAATGTTGGCGAGGGCATTTATTAACATTTCCAATATTCGATTTAAATCACTTATAATCAGAGTTGACGTCACGGCAGCGGAATTTATGTCATTCATTGTGAATAGCATTTGCGCCTTGTTCTCTATTTTTGTGATTTCTCTGCATGTTTCGCTCATATAGACAATGTCTTGAATTGTTTCTCCATGAAGGCGGTGTTTCTTTTTATTATATTGTTTTCAGCCTCTACAATTAATGTTTGGTTCTTCATAAGTTGTAGTAGGTAGTCATCATTTGATTGTAGATTCTGTATATCTCTTTCGTACTTTTTAGCAAAGTCTGCGTCGAGCACTCCGAAAAGAGTTCTTGCTAACTTGCCAACTCCATCAAAGTATCCTCGTTTTGGTCTTGAATGTTGAGTGAGCAGCATCGAGTTATAGTCCACTAGGTGACTCAGTTCATGATGTAGGTGGCCGACAATTGTTTCGCAAGGCGTGTACTCATGTGATATCCTTTGGCATAGTTTATCTATTTGGTTGACATAATCATTGATCGGATCAGTTGCTTGCCAGTATGACGTTAAGTTGTAGTAAACCAATAGAGTCCATTCGTCAAGTATTAATTGTATTTTTCCTGCTTCATCGAAGTAAATCGGATGATTGCTCGGTACAGCTGTAACCTTCAAGTTGTCGGTCGTTGGCGCTGACTGAGCAAATCCCGTCATTGCTAATATGGATAAGAGAACAAGTGACAGACAATTTTTCTTGTCTTTTGTTGTCCCTCCCCGTTTTTTAGTTTCCGGAGCAGGTATCCTTTTCACTTCCTCTTCAGTTACTCTTTGTTCTTCGAGTTTCAGTGGTAACGGCGAAAGCTTCGTTATTGGTCGTTTTAGTGACCCTTTCCAGGTTTTCAAGGTAACAACCCGTACTTGACCATCGGCACCTGGATGAAGTTCTTGGACGCTTCCTATAGCCCAACGGCCAGGAGGTAAGTGTTCATCTTTTACTAATACTAGGCTTCCTTGTTTCAGGTTTTCTTTTGGTTGCTGCCATTTGCTTCGGATTTGTAGTTGGTGTAGATATTCATTCGACCAGCGCTTCCAAATGTGCACGTTCATTTGTTCAACATCCTCCATCCTCCATCTGTTTCTTGGATCCTGCTCTGCAAAATCTTGCTCTTCTTGCGGTAGTGACATATAAAACTTGAACAGTAGACAATCAAATTTTATAAAATTTAGCACCCAGTCCGTCTTCTGAGTAGAGATGGGCGGTGGGTAAAAACCCATCGGGTATTTACCGGGTAAATACCCAATTTGGGTATAAACAGGGTTTTTACCCGGTAAATACCCAAAACCATGGGTATAAACCATTAATTTTTTATCCTAGAAATAAGTCTCCTAATAACATGTTATACGTAAAGCATGCTCACCAAACACTAACATTAAGAAAACCCATCTTGTGCAAACTCTCGACTCTACTCTCAGAAAATCAAAGTCAAACTCAAATAATAACAACTAGTTGCTTACACAAAAAATACACTCACATACTCATTGTATCCCTTAAATTTCAACTCCCGCTTCTTTACTTGCTAATTCAGATAAGAATTGTTTATTCACAGTCATGGCTAGTTGCGCTTTTAATCATGCTTCGTGGGATATGTCTACTAGGCTTCTCAAATGAAAATGGATAGTAATTTGAATACCCTTGATGAATTAGATCAAGCTGAAATAGCAACTTCAGCATTAGTGGATATTGAACACTTAAGCAAATATCCAATTCTTGAAAATCCCTCTTTGAAGATCGTGACACAAAATATGCGAAGTATTTACAGTAATTTTGATGACTTGCAGATGAATCTGGCCCTGTTTAATTTTAATGTGGATGTGCTTATTCTTACTGAATGTAGATTAAATAATAGGAAACAAATACCGCTCTTAAACAATTACTCTTCTTTTTTTACCTCAAATCAACTTAACCAAAACGATGGCGTGGTAATCTATGTGGCAAACAATCATATGCCTTTGGTGACAGAACTAAACGTTACTCATGCTTCTGCTCTGCAAATTACTGTGTCCAATTATACTATAATAGGTATATACCGTTCCCCATCTAATATCTGTGCTGACAACTTCATTAGCTCATTAAACAGCCATCTTGAGTCATGTAATACGAGCAAAAACATTTTGGTTATGGGTGATATTAACATCAATATAATTGAAAGAACCACAGAAACATCACAACAAAGAGCGAACAGGCTAAATTATCTAAATATGCTGTCTGTTCACGGCCTCCTCCCGGGACATTGCTTACCTACTAGAGAACAAAACTGCCTGGATCATATCATTCTGAAGCTTGACAAAACCAACAATTCAGCCTTTGTGGCAGTGCTAAATACAACAATCACAGATCATTCTATGGTTCTTTTAAATTTAAATTTAACTAGCTCAAATAATACTCAGAGATCATGTTCAAAATCCAAAACTGTGACAGACTTTGAAAGTGCTTATAAAAGCCTTATTGATATAGACATTTCAATCTTCGATGCATACACACTCCCTGACAGCTTCGCTAGCAAACTCGTAGAGGTGTTAAAGTCGTCTCTTCATAAAAACTCTAAAACTAAGTCTATAACTTGTAATAAGAGAACCCTAAAACCATGGATAACTGCAGGTGTACTGAGATGTATAAAACTTAGAAATAAAATGCAGTACCGGACTAGATTAGATCCCTTTAATATCATTTTAAAAATAACGTATAAACGGTTCCGTAACTTTTGTTCAAATCTAATAAAAAAAGTGAAGAGGCAATATCATAGAAAACTAATAGAAGACTCGGCCAATAATCCTAGGCACCTTTGGTCAACAATAAATGAAATTACACAGTTTAAAACACCTAAAACTACAAATTCACCTTTACTTAGAGTCACTTCTCACCCCCTTGACTCACTAAATCGAGTCAACCAGTTTTTTTATCACTATAGGCAAATGTTTAGCAGAAAACATTATAAGCCAGACTGCATTGCCGACTGTGACCAGTGATTTTGGTAACTCTTCCGTATCGTCGTTTGTTTTGTTGGACACTGATCCGCAGGAAGTGGATGGTATACTTATGGGTCTTGATTCCGGGAGTGCACCTGGTTGGGACCGTATACCAATAAAATATTTAAAACTGTCTAGGGATTTTGTAGTTCCGCTAATAAGCCAGCTAGCTAATTTATGCTTTAAAACTGGAATTTTTCCAAATGATCTAAAGCGATCAGTTATTACACCGGTGTATAAGGGCGGGGATGTGAACGATGTTAACAATTATAGGCCCATATCTGTGCTACCATCGATTTCGAAAATTTTAGAAAAAATTATCAACAAGAGACTAGTTAGTTATTTACAAAAATATAATATTCTATCAGATGCACAGTATGGGTTCAGAAAAGGACTTTCAACACAAGATGCTATAACGGCTTTGACATCCGAGATTGTTGAAAAAGTGGATAAAGGTCAAAAATGCGTAACAGTGTTCTTAGATCTTAAAAAAGCTTTTGACACCGGTTTCCATCCCAATCCTTCTGCACAGATTGGAAAAAATAGGTATTAGAGGTACAGCATTTTCTCTTTTTGAAAGCTACCTAAAAGATAGACGGCAGCTTGTAAAAATAAATAACTTGTGTAGCGCTGAAGAGAATGTCTGTTACGGAGTTCCGCAAGGAACTGTTTTAGGTCCGCCACTCTTTTTAATTTATATAAATGGTCTGTGCAACATGCAACTCAATGGTGGCAGAATTTTTTCGTACGCTGATGACACTGCGGTGGTTTTCTCAGGTAAGACATGGAATCATGTGAAAACTCTTGCTGAAAATGGTTTGGCTGAGATAGCTGGCTGGCTTAAGACAAATCTCCTGACCCTTAACGCTGATAAAACCAATTTCGTTTGTTTTTCAACAAACCAACGGTCCCAACCTGGTGCTGACTTTGCACTTACGATTCATGTCTCTTGGGATGCCTTCCATAACTGTGGTGGTGACTGCCAAAGCATTAAGCAGGTCGGTTTCGTAAAATACTTGGGCATAATTGTTGATCAAAGACTGTCATGGCACCACCACATTGAAATTCTCATGAAAAGGATTAGAAAGTTTGTTTGGGTTTTTAAAACTTTATGGCATGTGATGTCAGCGCAGCTTATAAATAAAGTATATACAGCACTGGTGCAATCGTTAATAACCTATTGTATTCCAGTATGGGGCGGCGCAGCCAAAAGTAAATTTCTCGATCTGGAGAGAGCTCTGCGATCGCTTATCAAGGTGATGCATTTTAAGCCCTTTAGGTTTTCTACTTCAGAGCTGTATAAAGATAGCAATTTGCTTTCAATAAGAAAGCTTTATATATTAAATGTAACCCTAACCCTGCATAAATGTTTATTTTTTGATCCAGCTACACAAACCAGAAGACGTAGTGACATAGTGGCTCACTCCCCGAGAGTTCGAACAGTATTTGCTAGACGTCAGTATGTTACACAATCCGCCTATATATATAATAAATTGAATTACAAACTTAATATATATCCTCTGCTACTATTTGACTGTAAAAAAACAATAACTGTTTGGTTAAAATCCATGACATATGAAGAAACAGAAAACATACTGGTAAGAATAAGTTAAAGAAATAAAACATTGCACCATACACACACACACACAAACACACCTACACACATACTTTCACACCATCATACGAACACACCCTTCACACTGAGAGCTGCTTAAGTATATAATTGTATTAATTTGTATTTTTTTTATTTTTTTGATTTATTTTATGTAACAAGATCATGTTCAGTTAGCTGATAAGGGAAGTGCGCGACAGCCCCAACACAAGTACTACTGTAACTTACTGGGGCTGCCTCAATTTATTTATGCTTACAATGTTTTAAGATGAAAAATAAATATTTTGTATTTTTTGTATTTTGTATAACACTTTTTGGGACGATTTAATAAATAAAGTTTATTTGAATTTTAGATCCTTTACATGTTTTAAACACCTCCATGTTATAAATTCAGCTCCTTTCGTATATTTTTACGTTTCAACGCTAGATTATTATTTTTTTTAAATGAAGATTGACTGTAACTTTTGCATAAATGTTAAATTTGAACTGATTTTCAAGAATGTAACAATAAATAACTTGTACAATGTTTTTATATTTTTTTTTTGTTTTTTATTTTTTTAAGTGTTCTACATGTTGTTTCTTAATCTATACTAATATTATAAAGAGGTAAAATTTGTAAGTTTGTAAGTTTGTATGTAGGGGGTAATCTCTGGAACTCATAATCCAATTCTAAAATTTTTTTAACCGGCAGAAAGCTACATTATTCCTGAGTGCTATAGGCTATAAATTGTTTCTATAGCATGTATATTAACTGAGCTATCACAACTTTTGTCTAGCAAGTCGGAAAAAAATACCTCATAAAACAGAATTATTTGCGTGAGCTGCCTAAACAGTTGCTTAAAATTAAAAACAATGTTCTGCTACCTGGTTCGTCTTAATTGTTTCTACAAAAAAGTCCGCGATACCATACCTCTATCTTTTATATTTTATCTTTTATACTTCTTTTATTGCATTAAAAATATTTTTTTTCGGCATACTTACGTTTGGTTGATTATTTGAGCCACAAAATATTAATTCTTATGACAATAAATTATTTCAGTATCACAAGAACATCATACAGATAAGATTTGCCATTTACAGTATATCAATTGGTCATACAGTTTCGGAGATAATATAAAATTACTAAAACGCAAAATGCAAAACCCCAAAACCCTAGCATAACTTTCATTGTGCAGACGTTTTACCTATGTTTTTTTTTTTTATGGTGGGCAAAAATCATTTTATGACAACCCCCGCCCTTGGGTGGAGCGGGAGATAGTGTCAGACTCTTACTGACTAAAAACCCCATCCCGTTCCTTCTAGCCTTCATACCGGGGCTTGAGCTCCCTTTCGGACAACCCTGTCCCCAGTAGGCTTCGGCCCATCTGGGCCCCTCCTGCTGCTGACAACTTCTTGAGGCGCGCGGGAACAGTGCGCGCCGTCGACGTCTTGGGCTCGGTCCATTACCGGACGATCGGACAGCGAGCTGCCCATGGCTCGCCGTCCGCGAGCCCGCGTCTACTGTGGCCGGAAATCGGGATCGGAATCCCGGCGGCGGCGGCGGGGGCGCCGTTGCCTGATGCGGTCTGCCTCCTCCTTTGCTAGCATTACTGCTTCACAGAAGGAGGCGACCGCCTGCCATTCCTCCTCGCTAAGGACCATGGCCTCAACCAGAGCCCGGCGCGAGAGGTCTCCGCCACCGATCGCCCCCACGAGGGCACGGCGATGCTCTGACCAGGCAGGGCACACCTCGACTGTGTGCTCCACCGTGTCCTCCGTGCGTTCCGCACTGTGGCGACACCCGTGCGTCTCTTCCGCTTTAATTCGGTGCAGGAACCTCCCGAAGTTGCCATGTCAGGTTTTTTTTTTTTTTTGTCGACGGGGAAAATCATCATTGACGAAACCCGCTCTTGGGTGGAGCGGGAGACAGTGTCAGACTCTTACTGACTAAAAACCCCGCGCCGTTCTTTCTAGCCTTCATACCGGGGCGCGAGCTCCCTTTCGGACAACCCTGTCCCCAGTAGGCTTCGACCCAGCTGGGCCCCTCCTGTTGCTGACAACTCCTTGAGGCGCGCGGGAACAGTGCGTGCCGTCGACGTCTTGGACTCGGTCCATTACCGGGTGATCGGACAGCGAGCTAACCATGGCTCGCCGTCCGCGAGCCCGCGTCTACGGTGGCCGGAAATCGGGATCGGAATCCCGGCGACGGCGGCGAGGGCGCCGTTGCCTGATGCGGTCGGCCTCCTCCTTTGCTAGCATTACTGCTTCGCAGAAGGAGGCGACCGCCTGCCATTCCTCCTCGCTCCGGACCATGGCTTCGACCAGGGCCCGGCGCGAGAGGTCTCCGCCGCCGATCGCCCCCACGAGGGCACGGCGATGCTCCGCCCAGGCAGGGCACACCTCGACGGTGTGCTCCACCGTGTCCTCCGGGCGTTGCGCACAGTGGCGACACCCGGGCGTCTCTTCCGCTTGAATCCGATGCTGGAACCTCCCGAACTTGCCATGTCCGGTGAGGACCTGCGTCATGCGGAAGGTAAGGACGCCGTGAGGTCTTTCCAGCCACGCCTCAAAGAGGGGACTTACCGCCATAATCGTGGCGTGCCCAGTACTGGGTTGCGATAGCCTTTGACGCCATTTCACCATGAGATCCCGCCGGAGCTCTGTCCGCCATGCCTTGACATGTTGCGGCAGTGGACTTTCACCCCGGCGTTGCATCTCCACGCGCATGTCGTGCATGTGTGCAAGGACTGTTGCCTCCAGATCCCACGGTGGTAGGCCAGCCAGAAGGCTCGCCGCTTCGCGGGAGATCGTGCGGTAACCCCGCACCATCCGTATTGCCATGACCCTCTGGCAGGCGTTCAGTATGGACGCCGGTCGCTTTGCCAGCGACGGCGCCCACACCGGCGCCCCGTAGAGGGCCATGGACCGAACGATCCCCGCGTAGAGCCTCCGGCAGGAGGCGTCTGGACCCCCAAGATTGGGCAGGAGCCGCTTGAGAGCAGCCCCGGCCCGGTTGACTTTGGGAGCCAAACGTCGGAAGTGTGCTCCGAAATTCCATCGGCTGTCGAGAACGAGTCCCAGGTACTTCATCGTCGACCCGACGCCGATGCGAATTCCTCCTACCGTAAGCTGGGAGTCCGATGGTGGCGCGTTCCGAGGGCCGTGGAAGCACATTGCCTCGGATTTATGCAGCGCCACCTCGAGTCCCAACTCCTGGATCCTACCAACGGCTATCGCAACCCCGCGTGTCGCTAGAGCGACCGCCGCCTGGTGCGACTCTCCCTGCGCTAGGATCAGCGTGTCGTCTGCGTAGCAAACCACGCTGACCCCGTCAGGGAAGTCGCCGCGCAGCACGTAATCGTAGCCGATGTTCCACAAGGGTGGGCCTAGAACCGACCCCTGCGGAACACCGCACGACATCTCTCGACGATTCCAGTCTCCCTGGTGACCGGGGTAGACAATGTACCTGTCTGACAGGTACGCCTCGACCACTAGACAGAGGTATTCGGGCACCCGGTGGTACCGGAGTGCCCTCCGGATCGTACTCCAGGGCAGGGAGTTGAAGGCGTTGGCAATGTCCAAGGACACTGCCACGACACACCTACCCTGGGACACCGCTTCCCCTGTCGTGAGGGCTCGCACGCGCATGATGGCGTCTATTGTAGAGCGCGCCCTGCGAAAGCCGAACTGTCCGTCCGACAAGTCCGGCCCCACCCGTGTTAGCCGCACGACGAGGCGGTTTGCAATCACTCTTTCAAAGAGCTTGCCCACCTCGTCGAGCAGCACAATGGGCCGGTATGCGGACGGAGAGTCAGCAGGGCGCCCTGGCTTCGCTATGAGGACCAGTTTTCCCGTCTTCCAACGAAGTGGGAACTGGCCCCTCTCCAGGCTGCCATGTCAGGTGAGGACTTGTGTCATGTGGAAGGTAAGGACGCCGTGAGGCCTTTCCAGCCACGCCCCAAAAAGGGGACTTACCGCCATAATTGTGGCGTGCCCAACGTTTTACCTATTTGCCCATAGATGGCGTTCTGCAATTACATAATTTTTCTGAATCGCGGTGTTAAGACTTTTTGTGAATTGATGACCCTCTTGAATTATTATGCCCACGTTGTCGTTAGTTGGAGTTTTTCTGGCAGTTGCTTATTGATTTCGGTTGTTTCGTTCGTATGGTTGTTGTTGTTGATAGATACCTCATAATCGAAAATATCGTAATTTCGCTGTACGTTTGTTTTGTATGTTCGTAGTTTCGTACTTCGTTCTATCGTAATAATCGATACGAGTTATTCGATATTACGATTGTTTTGTTTTGTAAAGGCGGACGGTGTTCGAGTCGCTCTCCCCTTTGTTCATAATTGTTTTCAAGTCTGTGCGTAGTTTGTTGAGAGCATGTCTAAAAGGAAATCTCAACTGTCCCGGCAGACATCACAGACAAGAGCCGCTCGAGTACGCCGTACGGAAGGATCTGCCCCTGAAAATGAGCAGCGCCTCTCGAGAAATAGAGAATATATTTCGCAAGCACGCGCTAGAGAATCTAGCTCCGAGCGCTCACAGCGCCTCGCTAGCGAAAATGTGAGGACGTCGCGGGCCCGTGCTCGAGAAACTAGCGCTGAACGTGCGCACCGTCTATCTGAGTTAAGGCAGCATGTCTCTGAGACAAGGGATAGGGAGACTAGCGCTGAGCGCTCGCAGCGGCTTGGTAGGCAAAATGCCATAACATCGCAGGCCCGTGCTCAGGAATCTAGCGCTGAACATGCGCAACGTCTAATCGAGTGTAATCTTATTTTACAAGAAATTTTCCGCGGACGAAGTCGCGGGCAGAAGCTAGTTTTGTATATCTGTGTAAGTGTCCCAAATAAAATACAGACGTAAAATGTTAAAAAAAATACGGACGTGCAATTTTTACATGATTTTAGAGTAGAAAACAATTCTTTGCCGACACCATGTACATTTCATACATAAAACATATTTGAAGAACATTTTTTTATTGCTAAAAATGTATAAAAAACAAAAAATTTTCAAAAAGTAAATACCCACCATTTGGGTATTTACCCGGGTAAAAACCCTGCAGTTGGGTATTTTGGGTATTTACCCGGTATTTACCGGGTAGAAACCCATCTCTACTTCTGAATCGTTTGCCCCTTCTCTATGTATTTTTACAAGCAGTTAATATGTTTTAATTCCCGCATGAAATTCAAAACGATGTTTGTTGTCACCCTACATAAATATTTTGTAAACAAAACAGAAAACTTACCAAAAAAAATGAAATTCCACAACCAGGATACCCATCACTGTTGCGAAACTTTACACAACTTTACTAAACATTGAGATAAAAACTTGTAACAATTAAAAATACAACTTTAGCCTTATGAAGCATCAGCCATATTGTTTATTTCAATTATTATTGTACATTACTGCTTCGCAGAAAGAGGCGACCGCCTGCCATTCCTCCTCGCTCCGGACCATGGCCTCGACCAGGGCCGGGCGCGAGAGGTCTCCGCCGCCGATCGCCCCCACGAGGGCACGGCGATGCTCCGCCCAGGCAGGGCACACCTCGACTGTGTGCTGCACCGTGTCCTCCGGGCGTTGCGCACAGTGGCGACACCCGGGCGTCTCTTCCGACTTAATCTGAAACAGGTACCTTCCGAACGTGCCATGTCCGGTGAGGACCTGCGTCATGCGGTAGGTAAGGACGCCGTGAGGTCTTTCCAGCCATGCACTTTAAACAATATAACAAGTATAAGTAATACGAAAAACCTTTCATTCACGTTTCCGCACGCGACAGTATACAATAAAAACAACAATTTAGATTCGATTTCATTACCTCAGTATTTGCGTATATCGGTGTCGTGTTTACACAGATGTAAACTAATGGCTAACCTAATGTTCGGTTTATAAAAGATTACGTTTTGTTACTGAAGTTAGTTCACTCACCATCGGGTTAGGAAGACGTGCTTCGCAAAAATCTGTTCCAAAATGGCGGCGTCCCTGTATTTGGTCATCGTGATCGTAAGTACTTACCTACCTAATTTTCAATATTCGACATTGAGCTGCGTTGTGTTGTAACTAAACCAGATCAATCATATATTTAGGCTCGCGGACGGCGAGCCATGGGTAGCTTGCTGTCCGACCGTCCGGTAATTATCCGGACCGAGCCCAAGACGTCAACGGCGCGCACTTTTCCCGCGCGCCTCAAGGTGTTGTCAGCAACAGCTGGGTGGAAGCCTACTGGGGCCAGGGTTATATTAGGGAAAGGAAACTCGAGCCCCGGTATAAAGAGGCTAGAAGGAACGGGGTGGGTTTTTAGTCAGTAAGAGTCTGACACTATTTCCCGCTCCACAAGAGCGGGGGTTGTCATATGATGATTTTTGCCCACCGTAAAAAAAAACATATATCTACAAAACAAACATACAATCAAAAGAGCAGTAGCACTCTACCAAAACTTGTGTGCCTTAAATTTATTTCAGTCAAGCGCGTTCGTATAATTTAGAAACTACTATTACTACTATAAATAATTATATTATTATTGTAATAATGACGATTTACCTACTTACCTAATAATTATATTTATTTTTGAAATTTAAAATTAATAATTAAAATAAATTATTAATAAATATAGGTATATATAATATACATATAATTAATATTTTTTTTACATTTTTCTTAGAAGTTCTTAAAACTATGTAGATTAATTTTAAATTTCAAAAATAAATATTATTAAATAATTATATTTATTTATCAATCTGTTCGACACAATCAGGTATATTTTTAACCAACTTCGAAAAGGAGGAGATTCTATGTTCGGCTGATTGTATGTTTTTTTTTTTGTATGTATGTTCACCGATATTTCGGTCAATTGTGGACTGATATTGAAAATTTTTTTTTTGGTTGAAAGTTTATGCTTCCAAGTTGGTCCCATAGAAATATTGTTATGATCTGATCATGAACTTCGAAGATATGGAACAGAACGCCTCATAGAATCATAGCAGAATTGTCGTAACAAGTAAAATTGCTTTGTTTATACTTGTAGTCGATGACTGACTGAAAGAATAGGGGGAGGGGATGTATCGAACTGATCTGGTGATAAAGCCGGAATGTAAATTCATGTAATATAACCGTATTTGGGATTATTAGAATCGTTATGAGATGCACTCTGGCTATAAAGTAATTTATGTTTAGCTGAAGGGTAGGTACTTTTTAGTGGTGCTACCATAACTAAAAAGAGAAAACTAAAAAAAATTTACAAAAAAAAAATTAAACCGACTTCAAAAAGCACAAAATAATTTTAATTTCGGAATTCGGTGTTAAATAACAAAGAGACAAGATTAGGTATCTATTATAGAAACACCGACTTCCGAAATTAAAATTATTTTCTACTTTTTGAAGTCGGTTTAATTTGTTTTTGTAAAAAGGTTTTTTATTCTACATGATTTCGAATTAAATTGTGATAAACATCATAATGGCGGGACCAAATCTTGTAACCGAATAATTTTAGTATGTATATTTAGTACGTTTTAGTACGATTTTGTACGCTTCGTGAAATTTTTGTACCTCACACGGTTTAAGCGGAATTTCACGATATTGTTGGTCCCGCCATTATAACGCGTTATAATGGCGGGACCAAGCTTGTACGCTAAAACTATAACGAATTTCATCATTCTGATAAAATTAGTATTATGTACGCGATTTTGTACTTCCGAAAATCAACAATAGGTAACGGAGATATTATTAGTTTTTTGTCCAAATTTTTTTTCTTATTTTTGACATTTACGCGCCTGAACAATTTGACGACCAAAAATACGTCATGTAAAAAGTTGCAGTTACATTTCGTGCAGGCGCTTCATTATTATTTATGTGTTTTATTTATATCATAGTATAACACTATGTTATCAATAAATATTGAGTGTGCCATATTGGAAAATTATTGTTTTACGTTTTAACATACTTTATAAAGTTACTACTATAAATAACCTATAAGTATATCCTACTTTTCTACCCTCGGTAGCAGTACCGAGGGTCAGTCTGCAACATAATACTTAACAATTTTTACTTAAAATTGAAATATTGTATTCTGAGTCAATAAAGAAACAATGGTAAAGTAATCGAACAGATATATTTTTAACTACTCAGTTACTTGGATAAGCAAGATGAAAAGCAATCTATTATGATATTTAAATTTCTTTAGTGACAAGAGTTATATTGTACTGTATGGTGTCGGACGTTGAGAATAGCACCATCCCATATCTTCCCGTGGACACCCACGGGAAGATAGAGAGACTTAGGGATATTTAGAGACTGCACACTATAGCACCTTAGGTCACCTCATGGTGGCGAGTTAACCACCAACAAAAGCATTCCCAAGGAGGGTTGGTATCACAGGCTGGCGGCTGACTTTAAAAAACTAGCCAAATCCCTCAGCTCATGTTTGGTTTTGATAGAATACGCGATAGAGCTAAGGCGTACGCCACAGGCGACGCGCAGGGGCAGCACCTGGCTTCTGTGGGAAATAGACCAGGGTTGTTGCACCATTCCGGGTGGGTGCAACGTAAGAAGCAAGCTCGGGAAATGAGATTGAGGTATGCAAGTTGGAATGTAGAGACTATGACTGGGAGGGCGAGAGAGCTAGCGGTCGTATTTAAAAAAAGACGGATAAATATAGCATTAAATTAATATTAATATGTTGTATCTATAATATGTATTTAAAAAATAAGTATGTTTATCATATCAGTTGTCTAGTACTTATAAGTACACAAGCTCTGCTTAACTTGGGCCTAGACGACGTTCTGTGATAGTTGTGGAAGATAATTATTATTATTTGGTTAATTCATTTTCACAACATATAAATAATATAAATATCATAACTGGCAGCATTTAAAAAAAAAAAAACAAACAAAAATATGTCGTTGTTGATGTTTCAAACTTCATTCATCTTGTGTTCTTATTTTCGTTTATTTTGTTATAATAATGCGTAAACAATAAAGTAAAATTTAAAAAATACGGAAAATTTTTATTATAAGCCTACCTTAGTCGACACTTTCTTATGTTGCAGACTGACCCTCGTTACCAGCGCCTGCACGAAATGTAACTGCAACTTTTTACATGACGTATTTTTGGTCGTCAAATTGTTCAGGCGCGTAAATGTCAAAAATAAGAAAAAAGATTTTGTAAAAAAACTAATAAAATCTCAGTTACCTATTGTTGATTTTCGGAAGTACAAAATCGCGTACATAATACTAGTATTATCAGAATGATGCAATTCGTTATAGTTTTAGCGTACAAGCTTGGTCCCGCCATTATAACGCGTTATAATGGCGGGACCAACAATATCGTGAAATTCCGCTTAAACCGTGTGAGGTACAAAAATTTCACGAAGCGTACAAAATCGTACTAAAACGTACTAAATATACATGCTAAAATTATTCTGTTACAAGATTTGGTCCCGCCATTATGATGTTTATAAATTGTGTATGGTGTCTATTCAATAAGACTGAGTACAGTGATCCGCACGTCAGTACAAAAAGCCGCGCAACGCCCGGAGGACACGGTGGAGCACACCGTCGAGGTGTGCCCTGCCTGGGCGGAGCATCGCCGTGCCCTCGTGGGGGCGATCGGCGGCGGAGACCTCTCGCGCCCGGCCCTGGTCGAGGCCATGGTCCGGAGCGAGGAGGAATGGCAGGCGGTCGCCTCTTTCTGCGAAGCAGTAATGCTTGCAAAGGAGGAGGCTGACCGCATCAGGCAACGGCGCCCTCGCCGCCGTCGCCGGGATTCCGATCCCGATTTCCGGCCACCGTAGACGCGGGCTCGCGGACGGCGAGCCATGGGTAGCTCACTGTCCGATCGTCCGGTAATGGACCGAGTCCAAGACGTCGACGGCGCGCACTGTTCCCGCGCGCCTCAAGGAGTTGTCAGCAGCAGGAGGGGCCCAGCTGGGTCGAAGCCTACTGGGGACAGGGTTGTCCGAAAGGGAGCTCGTGCCCCGGTATGAAGGCTAGAAGGAACGGCGCGGGGTTTTTAGTCAGTAAGAGTCTGACACTATCTCCCGCTCCACCCAAGAGCGGGTTTTGTCAAAGATGATTTTCCCCGTCGACAAAAAAAAAAAAAAAGTACAAAAAGCCCGCCACGGACGCCTCGACGTACGGTTGACCGTAAATCGGTACATATGAACATCTAGTTTATTAGCAAAATTTCTTACAGGCGGCCTTCGCCCTCGCCGAGGAGCTAATGGCAGTAGATACCGTTGCAGCTGGCACGTCTACCGTGGACGATACACCTCCTGGTGCACAAGGCGGATTAATAGGTGCGTCCTTTACAATAATTATCATTATCATCATTGGGGATGTGCGTAACAGAGCGGGGTTGGAAAAAAAATGGCGCAATGCCTGGAGTGCCAATTTAGCAGAGCAGGGTTGGAAAAAATTATGGCGCAATGCCTGGACAGCCAATTTGCAAATAGAATCTAAAAGATTACCTTACAGTCCACAGCGAAAGGCCTAAGAGCATGCGATGAGGTAGCAGGGCAGCGATCACCGACGTTATCATACGCACTAAGTTCACAGTTATTGTTAAATTGCGGGTTTAGACGAAAGCGGTTTGTGGAAAAAGTTTGCGAGCGAGCGGTCGCGTCAGAGGAAGAGGCGAGCGTTTTTTTCTTTTGACAGCCGGTTCGGAGAGTAGCGTGCGCAGTATTGCCAGATGCCTTGGATGACTAGCGCCCTCTGGTGTAGTCAGGAAGTCTCTAGACTCCATTCGCGAAAAGACACACAGGCGCGCCAACAATCATCATAAGGGCTCAGCTGGGTCGAAGCCTACTGGGGCCATGGTTAACTTCGAAAGGTAGCTCGGCTCCGGTATGAAATGCAAGAAGGAACGGGGTGGGTTTTTTTTACTCAACCGATGATACGTTAATGCGTCGAGTGTGAACGGTCAAGTGTTTTTCTATACATTTGTCTGTTTTGGCGTTACGCGACGCATGTTCCGTCAGATATGAACCTTTCCTAAGAGTCTGACACTATCACCCACTACGCCCAAGGGCGGGGGATGTAATTTGGATTCTTTTTACCCACCAAAAAAAAAATCATCATCATATCAGCCGAAAGACGTCCATTGTTGGACATAGGCCTCCCTCAATCGTCGCCACAACGACTGGTCCTGTGCGTGACGCAGTCGGTCCACCTTGTTGGCCTTCCAACGCTGAACTAAAATACAACATTAGTTTTAGTATATGCGAAACCACAGAACACAGGAATCATACAGCTTCTGTCCTGTGTGCGAAACCCTAAACACATGTCTAGTGTTTTTATGTAAAGAATCTATGTACAAACAGAACTGTATCATGAAAACATTACAAAGTTATAAGCCAATTAAGTAATAAAATGTGTGCGACATAAATACGTGAAATCCATAATCGGAATCAGAAAAAAAATCTGATTCCGATTATGGATTTAACTTTGGATAAAAATGTTAGTAGTGCCCTTTTTTATTAAGACGGCAGAATTGTTAGATTAAACCGAAGCTAAGTACCACGTTAGTTTAATGGAGACACTTACGAGATGAGTTGGTCTCCATCTTAGTTCTGCGATCCTCTCACATGTGTGCGTGTGGTGTAAGGGCCCGTTTGTTTAAACTCTTTGGCCCAATTTAACAGTCCATAACTCGCTATTTGACTTTCACAAAATCTGATTTCAAATGTTCACCAAATTAATTTCAAAGAGTTTTAACAAACGGGCCCTCACACCACACGCCCACAATAATTTTGTATCAGCCGTAATTGACGAAAACATTTTTCACAGACATGCAAAAAGCCATCGCAGGTGACGTGGATTTCAAGATGCTGATGACGAATGACGGGAGTCCGACAGGGAAGTGCTACTGCTCATGCAACCTCAACAATCGGCCAGTGTTCTTGGAAATCGACTCTTCTAATATGCCAGGAACCTACACCATGGAGTAGGAACGTCTTGACTTAAAATTTTAGCGCATAAATAATTAAATCATTTATCTGTATCATCATCATCATCATCATTTCAGCCGATACACGTCCACTGCTGGACATAGGCCTCCCCCAAGCGTCGCCATAACGAACGCTCCTGCGCGTCTCGCATCCATCGGCTTCCCGCAACCTTCACCAGGTCATCAGACCACCTTGTTGGAGGCCTTCCAACGTTTATCTGTATAATATTTATAAAATGGCACTCCTCTCACCGATTCATCAACGTCTAGCCCAAACCCTTGCACCTACAAACCTATTATGATTTGATCAAATCACTTAGGGAATTGAAATCCACACCAACCAAATCTCTGTTATTATCAAATCCTTGCAACATAAATTTGTACATTTCAGTGTAATTGATTACTGATTATATATAAGGCTGCTCGCCAACGTCCGATAATCGGTACTCGATTTTTTGTAGGAGAAAAATAGAACACATTGATATTAATAGTGCAACGCACACGTCCCACAAAAAGGTCAGAAATACAGAACAATGTCACAAATATACTGTTACGCCGTTAAATTTCAACACGTCATATCTCCGACAAAATAAAGAGTGGCAACGAATAATTAAAACGCATTGCTGTTCGAAAGCTCTAAAACCAAAGTACCTACCTAGCCTGGTAAGATCTGGAACATTCCCTCATAAGTACTTTTTCTACCTACTACTTAGTAGGTATGTAATCTGTAGGTATCTGTAGGTGGATAAGGGAAATGGTACTTTCCGCCATTAACAATAGAGTCGAAATGCGTGAGTGACTCGCGAAGGACAAAATAATAAAAATTGATTTATGGCCCCGCGATGCGACTCGATTGTTCTGGAACTATCCCGAGACGTCGGTATCTAGAATTTTCTTTGCTCCGCGTATAAATACGAGCCCCCGAACGGAAGTGAGTCAGTTCTGATTTCGACTGCGAACGAGAGCGATCTACCTAAGTGTGCGAAGTGATTTTATCTAACGACCGAGGCGATAGTATAACGGAACTCTAGTGCTAACTGTGATTTGGATTATTGTTGACTGGACAAATTATTTATTGTTTGTGGTGAATAAAGTTCTCTATTGGTAAATTGGCATTTAATTACCTACGTACGTAACAATACAAAATCGGCCCGATTATCTGTCCTCCGAAAAGTCTGACGTGGGTGAGCAGCGTTATAGTCACTAATCAATTACGCTAAAAACAAATAATTAAGCTAATTTTCGAAAAAAAAAAAATCACAAATAACACATTTTTCCTTTCTTGACTCCTGGGACAGATTTTGGAGCACTGATTGGTGTTATGTCAAGCAAAAGAAAGACGAACGATTGCAGAATTAAACATCTATTGATATAATTATAATTAAGAACGGCGAGTGTTAGAGTGTGCGCTAGGCGGCGAGCGTGCACAGCATGGCGGTGCCGCGCTTGACCCAGAACTCCGCCGACTCCTTGCCGGCCGGCAGGTCCACCGCCACCACGAACGCGCCCATGCGCAGCGGGTAGTAGTAGCACGGACACACGTAGCGGTCTACAAGGGGGGACGATTATTTGCAATAATATAATTACTGAATTGTCTATGTATTTTTTTTCTCACATTATATGGACACACTAGTCTAAAAATAAAGATAATCGTACCGATACGCAATTTGTTGTAACATGTTAATGTTTCCGAGTGATGGGAAAACACAAAAGCAAACGTTTCAAGGAATGTCAATGGAAAAATCACAAAATAAATTTTAGGACAAAGACAATTTTTGTTTTTGTAGAGTTGTGGCTGCATTATATATAATGAGCTGTGCAAGCTGTGTAATGTATGACATGTAACTATATAATTAGCAGAAACTTGTTCAGTAAACCTAAAAAAATCAATATTCCAAATGTTAAAGTCATGCTGCAAGTTTAAATTTGCAACCTAATGTTTTTTCAGCTGTTTACAAAGAAAGGGAGATGTAAAGTATAGATTATCTGTCTTCGCATTATATAGTCTGTGGTCCATGGCCTATATTGTATTCTCGATTCCTTTGCCAATAATTGCCGCTCAATTATCTTCACAAGTTTAATTTAAAGAACCACAATCCTACACTAAGCTAATGCCAAACTATGTAAAAACAAATTACTGTCGCAAAACACTGTCCTACTTTGTGCAAAATGTTTATTACGCAAATAAAATGGAACCGTTAACTTACAGCATCTGTACTCGTAGAAGTCCTATATGCTACAAAATAATTTATGAAACCAAGAACAGGTCCTGTTTGAAAGTTATACTTCCTTGACAAGAAGGAACCCGAATAAAGCAAAGGAAGACTTACTGCGCATGCGCTTGCCGGTGATGCGCACGGGCTTGAAGTGTATGGGCGACATGGGGAATACCAGCTGCATGGGCAGAGGCTCCTGCAGGCAGCCGTCCTTGCGGAACCACGACGCGCCCTCCAGGTACTGCCCTCTGCACCAGATGGCACAATTTAAGCTTTGATCTTAGATCTTCAGACACAACCGTAAAATGGTAACGATGGTATATTGTTCTGCGGTAAAAAGCGCCGGATGGTGAAGATGATGACGGAACCACATATGGCACCAAAGTAACGTACAAACCTAAAAAACCTAAGCTGGTGGCTGTTATTTGTATAACACTAACCACCTTGTAGGACTGTATTACTAACATCAAACAACTTTTGTTCTATGACTTTTTACAAAACATAATTAATTCATTTACCAAAAAATAATCCTTCAAGATTTTGTTGTTGGTTCTATCTAGCACTAGAACCTAAGTTTGTATGACGCGACGCAAGCGCATCAAGCACCCCCGCTGCCTTATCCCCACTATCCTTAGACTTGAATAATTTTCAAGTACGAAAATTGTCCTTTAGGAACAATTCATGTATACATATAATAATAAAACAATAAGAAGGTAACAGACTAAAATAGGTAGAAATCTTTTTCAGCACTGGAGTGTGTATTGAAGACACAAGTGTAGAATGCGTGTGTGAATGATTAAAGAGGAAGATAGTGTGAAGAGATGAGTGAAAGTCCGAAGTACACAAGAAGAAGAAGAAAGTTTATTTGATACAGTCACAGGTTATAGATCACGTACACACAAGAGTTCCACTAAGAAGAGATAGAAGGAGTGGTAGAAAGATAGAGAGACGAAACTAGACGGACATACAATATAAAATTATGCACGGCGAGATATCGCGGAACAGATATACGTTAGGCGGTAGACTCGGCAAAACGTACTGCCCGGTCATGCATACCGGCTGACCGATGCGCGGGCGCGAGTGCGACACTATGATAGCGCTGTCTCGCTTGCGCGCGCGGTTCAGGTAGCGCGACTGACCCGCCGGGCGCTATACGATAGATGTATCGTATAACTACGGCCGGTCAACTAATAAGAAATTATCTACTAACACAAAATTGTCTCGGTCGGTTTGTTTATTGATGTTAGGACATTGGTTGTTTATTTTATTCCTGATTCTATATAATACTAGTTGTTAGTGTCTGTACATATGTAAATAAATTATTTTATTATGATTTTACATAATTAATTAATTAAATATAATTTTGACAATATGTAGGTCACTACATCACCCCCTTCCAAAGACCGTCAAGGGCGATAATAGTCGGGAAATCTAACGCGGCGTCCCGACCGCGTCGTTCTCATGACGTCATCGTGGGCTGTTGGTAAGTTTTGGTTATCCGCGTTGGGTGTGTGGTGATGAGTGTTAGTGTTGAGTGGTGACAGTGGTGTGTAGTGATGCATGTTAGTGGTATGTGGTGAATATGTTGTGTTGTCAGGGTCACGCAGTATGAAGGCCGGCTTAATGCGGTCTATCGATACTGTAACCTGTTTACCATTAACTATTAATTTAAATACCTTGTCACCCCTTTCAATGACCTTATGGGGACCTGAGTATGCCGGTTTCAGACCTCCACCAGCAGTGCAGTCCCTTAGGAAGACATGAGTCGTTGTGCGTAATTCTTTATAGATGAAGGTTTTGGTGTTGCTGTTGTGCCTGGCTGCTGGTGTAGGTTGCAAATTCCGGATTATACTCCGGAGCCTTGACAGGTAGTCTGTCATGTCGATGGTCTCATCAGCCTCAGGGTCAAAAAATTCGCCTGGAAGGCGCATTGGCTGACCATAAACCAATTCGGCAGCTGAGGCTTGAGCGTCTTCTTTGTAAGCGCTGCGAACGCCTAATAGGACTAGTGGAAGAGATTCCACCCAACTGTCATTGGCGTGACAGGTGATCGCAGCCTTAAGTTGACGATGAAATCTCTCCACGAGTCCGTTGCAGGCCGGATGGTACGCAGTTGTTCTGCGATGTTGGAACCCAGCAATGGCTGACAGGCACTTGAAGAGTGTTGATTCGAACTGCCTACCTCTATCGGTAACGATATCCGATGGGCAGCCGAAACGAGCAATCCAGCCACTCAGTAAGGCCTTTGCCACTGTTTCTGCAGTTATGTCTGCCAGCGGTATTGCCTCCGGCCATCGTGTAAATCGATCGACGGCTGTGAGACAATAGCGGAAACCTTGACACAATGGCAAAGGTCCTATGAGGTCAATGTGGATGAATGCAAACCTCGATTGCGGTAATTTGAAAGCACCTAGTGGTGCAGAGACATGCCGTGTGGTCTTCGAGCGCTGGCAAGCCAGGCAGGAGCGAACCCACTCTCGACAGTCTTTTCTGATACCAGGCCATACATATCGGTCAGCAACCAATTTTGCTGACGCTCTTGTACCTGGGTGACTCAAGGAGTGCAGGCTAAGGAAAATGGTCCTCCGCAACTCCTTGGGTACGAATGGTCTTGGCGTAGAGGTGCTGACGTCGCAGTAAAGCTGCGTTTTTGATCCTGGTACGCTAACTTGCTTCAGACGCAAAGCATTGTCCCCGGTAAGGAGTTGCTTCAGCTCCTGGTCCTCCAGTTGTGCTGTAGCAATCCGTTCTGCGGGCACAGGCTGAGTGATCTCCTCGACACGCGAGAGGGTATCCGCCACGACATTATTTTTCCCTGATATATGCCGGATGTCCGCTGTGAACTGGGCTATAAGGTCAAGGTGACGGGAACGTCGCGGGGAACAATTCTCTTTACGAGTGTGGAAGGCAAATGTGAGAGGCTTGTGGTCTGTGTAAATCACAAAGTCGCGAGCCTCCAACATGTGTCGAAAGTACTTCACACTCTCGTAAATGGCGAGCAGCTCGCGGTCATATGGTGAATACTTCACCTGTGCCGAGCTGAGCTTTCGCGAGAAGAAGGCAAGAGGCTCCCAAGCCTCCGCTCTGAACTGCTGCAAGACAGCGCCCATGGCTTTGTCTGACGCATCCGTGACCAACGCCAACTTAGCGTTGCAGTCAGGATGGGCCAACAGTGCTGCTTGGCAGAGGCTGTTTTTGCAGTTCTGAAATGCCTCGAGTTCCTCAGGTGTGAAGTTGACGGGATGTGAACCTTTAACTGATCCAGTCAGCAGAGCGTTCAAGGGTGCCTGGGAACTGGCTGCGCCTGGAACAAACCGTCTATAAAAGTTCAGCATCCCAAGGAATCTACGCAACTCTCTCACGGTCTTTGGCACTGGGAAGTTCTGCACGGCTTCCACCTTGGACGGCAATGGTCTTGTGCCCTTGGCTGAGATGTGGTAGCCTAGGAAGTCTACTTCAGACACTCCAAAGGCGCACTTCGCACTGTTGATGACCATGCCGTAGTCCTGAAGCCTGGAAAACAACTGACGTAGATGGTGCTCATGGGTCTTCTGGTCTTTCGAGTAGACCAAAAAATCGTCTAAATACGCGTATGTAAAATCCAGACCCCTGAGCATTTCGTCCACGAAGCGCTGGAACGTCTGTCCGGCATTTCGAAGACCGAACGTCATGTACGGGAATTCGAAAAGACCGAACGGCGTTGTGATCGCGGTCTTCGGGACGTCGTCTGGATGTACTGGGATCTGATTATAAGCCTTAACTAGATCGATTTTTGAAAATACGGTACAGCCAGATAGGCTATGAGCAAAGTCCTGGATGTGTCGAATCGGGTACTGGTCAGGGATGGTACGAGCATTTAACATCCTGTAATCGCCGCAGGGGCGCCAGCCATCGTCTTTTTTAGGAGCTAGGTGGAGAGGTGATGACCATGGCGAGTCTGATGGACGGCAGGTACCACACTGCAACATTGCCTCGAATTCCCCTTTGGCAATTTTTAATTTGTCGGGGGCCAATCTGCGAGGTGAACTTGATACTGGTGGCCCTGGCGTAGTACGGATGTGGTGTACTGTATGGTGTTTTGGAGTGCGGTGTGTCCCTTGTGGGCGAGTGATGTCGGGGAATTCCCGCAGTATGTGTGTGTATGCGGAATCACCAAGACTTACCCTCACCGAAGAGACGCCATCAGAACGACGGACAGGCAACGCCGGGGCGGAGAGCGTAGTATGATTGTCGATGAGGCGTTGGTTCCTGCAATCAACAACCAAATTAAAATATGATAAAAAATCCACGCCTATTATTGCCCTTGTAACGTCGGCGACAATAAATCGCCAAGCGAAGTCACGGCGCAGCCCTAGATTCAACGATACATTAATAAAACCGTAGGTAGTTATTGATGTACCGTTTGCCGCACAAAGTTGGTAATTAGTTTTTACTAGCCGCTTCGCTATTGCCGATCGGGGGTAGACACAGAGGTCGCTGCCGGTGTCGACCAAAAATTGCACTTTTGACCTTCGATCGGTGACGAATAAGCGACCAGTGCTCGGACAATCATCGGTCGCCATTACTGATTGCCCCGAGCGTTTCCCGACGGAGTGTAATCGCACGGCTTCACGCACTTCTTAGCCCGGTCACCGAAGTTCTGGTGGTACCAGCACTGAGGGAACCTGCTGTAGCTGGACTGGGACCTTCTCGAACCGGATCGATGGCGCGTACGACTACGGGACCGTCCTCTCGGGCGGGACAATCGTTCCACCTTGTCTGCCAGCTTTTCCATTTGTCTGGTCAGGGCGGCGATCTCGGAGTGCACGCTGCTGCTGCCCTGGGTGCTCGATATGTCTGCTGGGGTCGTGATGGCAGATGTTGTTGCCATCTGGGTGCCGACGACGTCGTGTATGCGGTCTGCCAGCTCCGCTAGCTCAGCCAAATCCTGCTTGGACTGCGAAGCTATAATTGCTTGCGTACTTGCGGGTAGGCGGCTTGTCCAAATAGTCCGCAGGAACTCCTCTGGTACGCCTGGTCCTGCGAGGTTGAGGAGGTGCCGATAAAATTGAGAAGGTTTTCGGTCACCTAGCTCCTCATGCATGAGAAGCTGTTTCACCTTCTTCTCCCGCGAAGCCGACAGTCTCTTTATTAGCTCCGCCTTCAACTTCTCATATTTTCCGCTCTCTGGTGGGTAGCTGATTATATCTTCGACCTCGACCGCATATTGAGGTTCCAAGTTGCCGGTCACATAATAAAACTTGGTTTCGTCCGTCTTGATGTTCGCAAGTACGAACTGGGCCTCCATCTGGGCAAACCACAGCGCCGGTTTTTCGGAGTAGAACGGTGGGACCCGTACACCCACACGTGATGTTTCCGCTGCCGCATCGCCGACATCCCGCGAACTGGTTTTGCTCTGGGCCATCTTCGTGTTCTTCTCGGGGTCACCAATGTAGAATGCGTGTGTGAATGATTAAAGAGGAAGATAGTGTGAAGAGATGAGTGAAAGTCCGAAGTACACAAGAAGAAGAAGAAAGTTTATTTGATACAGTCACAGGTTATAGATCACGTACACACAAGAGTTCCACTAAGAAGAGATAGAAGGAGTGGTAGAAAGATAGAGAGACGAAACTAGACGGACATACAATATAAAATTATGCACGGCGAGATATCGCGGAACAGATATACGTTAGGCGGTAGACTCGGCAAAACGTACTGCCCGGTCATGCATACCGGCTGACCGATGCGCGGGCGCGAGTGCGACACTATGATAGCGCTGTCTCGCTTGCGCGCGCGGTTCAGGTAGCGCGACTGACCCGCCGGGCGCTATACGATAGATGTATCGTATAACTACGGCCGGTCAACTAATAAGAAATTATCTACTAACACAAAATTGTCTCGGTCGGTTTGTTTATTGATGTTAGGACATTGGTTGTTTATTTTATTCCTGATTCTATATAATACTAGTTGTTAGTGTCTGTACATATGTAAATAAATTATTTTATTATGATTTTACATAATTAATTAATTAAATATAATTTTGACAATATGTAGGTCACTACACAAGCAAAGTGAGGCTCTTTTTTGGATAGGAAATCATTAATTCTTCAGTTCAGTATATTAAGACCGACACTTTTTCAAACCTCGTTTATGAATGTTAACTACTCAAGGTCTCCATCTCAAACTGAGAAATTTTATCTTATGCAAACGATACTGCACTTCTAGTGTATGACAAAAACTGGGCTCAAATCAGAGATGAGCCAAAACTCATCGTCCTAGTCATGAATTCTTCGGTAGAGTGAGAGGGAATATCTCGATTTTACTAAGACCCGAGTGTCTCAGGAACCAGGTTTTACCAAGTAAGCAATCGGGTCTACTGCTTTACTCTCAGGATTACCTCTGTGAAGAGCAAAGAGTGGCAGAGCGAATCCAGGCTGTTGATGATGAAAGCAAAGAAGGAAGAAAGAATTAAAAAATGTTTATTTGTCAGATATTCCTAGCTCGTACCTGATGTAAACTCCGCCATCCCTTGGCGGTCTGACGAACCCTGATTCCTCCAGCGGCATGACAGTGAACTCCCAGCACAGTGTGTCGATGGGCCAGCTCTCCCCGCGAGCCGTCGTCTGCAATGTTACTCTTTTACTTATAAAAAGAAAATGTCTGCTTCGGCCGACAAATTTTCAAATAGTAGATTTATTGGTACTTAAATATTAATTTTTAAACTAAATTATTCACAAAAAGTATAATAATTAGTAAAAGGTTTAATTTATCGAAAGAACGATTTTCTTCGTGCAAGTTAGATAATAATCAGAACTGCTACGATCTTCTTGGGCTTAACTAAATCTTTTGACACAGAGTCTACCCCTCGACCTATGTTAAAGATTGAAAACTTGGGAGTGCGTGCAGTAACTCTAAAATTATTTACCAACTATCTTTGTGATAGAGTCTAGTTTGCTTTTAATTATTCTGTGGAATATTATGAGAAACTGACCTTTGGTATCCCGCAGGGCAGTATATTAAGACCGACACTTTTCCAAACCTCGTTTGTGAATGTTAACTATTCAAGCTCTCCATCTCAAACTGAGAAATTTTATCTCATGCAGACGATACTGCACTTCTAGTGTATGTCAAAAACTGGGCTCAAATCAGACATGAGCAAAATACTCACTTCGATTAATCATGAAATAAGAGTAGCTACTACATAACTTCGTGAAGCTGAATTTAGAAAAAAAGAAATCAATTAGGTTCTGCTGCCCCCAATCAGTAACCTCACCGTTTTTATCTAATACGATAAAAGCGCATACATGTATCCTTCATCAATCACTACATTGTAACTCCCTTATTTTATATGGGAGTGATTATTAATGAAAACTTGAACTGATACGCGCGTAGAAACACTTTGTACTAGACTTAGACGATCAGCTCGCGTCACCACGCGCCCAGCGGCTTCATGTGTGTGTGCTGACCTGCATGACGGCGGTGAGGAAGCCGGTGGGCACCACGAAGGCGGGCAGCCAGCATAGCGTGGGCGGCGCGCGCGGCGCGTTGGCCCAGCCCTGCAGGTGCGCGCCGCGCAGGAACAGCTCGCGGCACCACGCGCCCAGCGGCTTTAAGGACGGCCGATCTGCGCCACCACACAAACAGCATTACTCCTTGGGCCCTACTATTATGTATTAAAACCTTCTAGCGAGCGCGAGACGAAGTTATACAGGACAAATACCATACATTATACCTTTTCACGACGGAATCATGATGGCAGAGGCACTTTGCAGAACGACGCCTGATTCCTAAAAGGGAAACCCTCGAGAGATGGATACTTTCCCCCCAACTACTCACTATAGAGATGGTCTATTAAGATTGTCGAGATTCTATTGTCGCGTGATGGTAGGTAGTGACCTACAACCACAGGGACTAGTCTCCCTTGGTCCATTTTGAAGTCCTTCAAACATCAAAACTCAAATGTAAAGATGTTACCTACTTCAATCTTGTGCTCTCTACCGCAACAGCAACATCTTGATCTCTACCGATCCCAGCTTCTAATCCTACCTTGTGTGCCCCAAAAATACAGCCAGTGTCCTCTGAGCTGCCATCAACGACGCCTTGGCAGCGACGAAATTTTGGACTAGCAAAATTAGATGTCGTTCCAGCGACGACAGAAAAAAAGGGGAAGCTTGGTACTAGCGATAAGACATCGTCGACCTGCAGACATATCTCTAGCACCTATATCTGGTGTATACTCCTAACATTCATCCCTCGCAATCGTCCATGTCTGAATCACTTGTTTTATACCTACAAACTTTATGTATGTACTAGCTTTTGCCCGCATCTTCGCTCCTGTCTTAAGATATGGTATTATATCTTGGGGCAACTCCGTTGATAAAGAATCCATATTTAGAGCTCAGAAGAAATGCATAAGAGCAATTTGCAATATAGACCATACTACGCCCTTATTGCCCTCGCTATATATCTATGAAATAAGTTTATTTGTCAAATTAAATCCAAATTATTTTAAGACTGCTTTTAAAAGCTATTATAGACAATTGCGAGACAAAAATAGACTAGAAGTTAAAATACCATATGGAAAAACAGCACTTGTCAATAAAAGTATTATCTGTATGACATCATTGATTTACAACAAACTGCCTGACCATATTAAACAATTACCTTTTCCACAGTTAAATCGAAACTGCACAAAGTCTTAGTAAATAAATGTTACTATAACGTAAAGGACTATTTGCAGGATAAAAATTTTGATATGCAGTAACAGCTCACACAATGTTTATTAATTAATAATGATAGTAATGTATTATAAAATTATGAACAACAACAAAAATGTGACATGATTTAATAATTTAATTGGACCAATTTTTATTGTAATGTTTAATTTAATCTTTGACTTTTTTTCTCTGCTTTTTTTTCCTTTTATTTGATTGTTTAATGTGACATAAGTATATAATCTCATCTTGACATTTCTTATTTATTTTTATTTTGTTTTTTTTTTTACAAATGATATACCACTTTTAATGTGAATTTAATCTTGACTCAATAATTGCTGTCTAGTTTTGTCAGAATTAAATTTTAAATTAATTAATAAATTTGCACACCTTATAAGGTCATAGTACAGCGCACCTATTATACTCGTACCTATATGTAACAACTTTTTATACTTACCTGTATTATGCAAATAAAAGTTTTGATTGATTGATTAAATAATTAAAATCGGTTCACTTAACTTCCATCCATTTGATTCCACCTTTATACCTAAGACCATTTCCGTCAATAGTAACGTATCTTTTAGTGAATGGGCTACCATTGGTATTCATAAAAGTAGAACTCGGCTTTATGAGTTGTATGATGAAAAGATTTATGTTAACACTGATGAATTTAGTTTATATGTTAGAAATTATTCCAAATTATTTAAAAAAGTATGCTCTGTTGCAAAGTCGCGTTATTTGAGTTCTAAAATTAAAAATAGTAATAATATCATTAAAACGACTTGGAATATTATAAATAATGAGACTGGAAGGTCCACAAGACCTTGTAGTGACTTAAGCCTTGTAATTGATGACAATGTGATTAAATCGGACACTCAGGTTGCCGCGGCTTTTGAAAACTTCTTTTCGGAGATCCCCATATTAACTACAAAATCTCTTAACTCATCACCCTCTGCTGCAGAGTCTCTGCTTAAAGAAAATGTGAAAGTTTGCGACTTCAATTTTAATTTCGAACATGTGACTTATTTAGATATAATTAAAACCTTTAACACTTTAAATGTAAAAAAGACTACAGATTTATGGGGAAATTCTGTGGATGTTGTAAAATCGATTATCAACGTAGTAGCTCCTAGTCTAGCACTTATTTTTAACAGTTGTATTGATTGTGGTGAGTTTCCTGACATAATGAAGTATAGTAAAATAATACCATTGTTTAAAACGGGTAGTACAACTGACCCTACTAATTATAGACCCATTTCAGTGCTACCCACTTTTAGTAAAATATTTGAGAAACTTATTTTAGAACAATTACAAAGATTTTTTAATAGACATAAATTGTTACATACTAAGCAATTCGGTTTTACAAGGGGTCGTTCAACAGCCGACGCCGGCGTTGAACTTTTGGGACATGTCTATAATGCATGGGAAGACAAATGCGATGCTCTGGGCATTTTTTGTGATTTGTCCAAGGCGTTCGATTGTGTTCTCCATGAAACTTTAGTCAGGAAGCTCCGCTATTACGGAATTCGGAACTCCTCTTTGGATCTTCTTACTTCTTATCTAAGTGATAGGATTCAGAGAGTTGACGTGAATGGGAAAAGATCACCCGGGTCTATAGTAACAATGGGTGTCCCCCAGGGCTCAATTCTTGGACCATTTTTATTTCTAATTTATATAAATGATTTACCTTACCTGATAAAGGATAACCATGATATAGTGTTGTTTGCAGACGATACTTCCCTTTTGTTTAAGCTCAAACGTCAGCAATCAGATACTGACGATATAAATATAGCTCTTTCTAAAATAGTACACTGGTTCAATGTCAATAACCTTCTCCTTAATGAAAAAAAAACTAAATGTATTAAATTTACGATGCCACATGTTAGACAAGTGGAAACTAGTGTACAAATAAAGGGTAAAGAGTTGAGACCTGAAGACACTACAGTGTTTTTGGCCATAACTCTAGATTCTAAGCTTCAGTGGGGCCCACATATTGATAAATTATCTAAAAAACTTAGCTCTGCAGCATATGCTGTTAGAAAAATTCGAAATTTAACTGACTTAGAAACAGCCCGTTTAGTTTATTTCAGCTATTTTCATAGTGTTATGTCATACGGCATTTTATTGTGGGGAAATGCCGCCGATATCCAGTCAATTTTTGTTTTGCAGAAAAGGGCTATTCGTGCAATTTATAAATTGAGTCCCAGATACTCGCTCAGAGATAAATTTAAAAATATTAATATTTTGACTGTACCTTCTCAGTATATCTATGACAATATTTTGTATGTTCATAAAAACAAAAACATGTTTAAAAAATATAGTGATATCCATAGTGTAAATACTAGGAACAAACACAAATTTGTAGTTCCTGCAACCAGGCTCAAAAAAATAGGAGGCTCATTTAGATGCCAATGTATACACTTTTATAATAAACTTCCCAGTCACATTCAAGAACTTAGCCTGAATAAGTTTAAATCATTTGTAAAGCGGAAACTTTGTCAGAAGGCTTTTTATACTGTAAAAGAGTATCTTGAAGACAAAACAGCTTGGGATTGATCTGCTCCAGTACTGTCTATATTAGTTGTTATATAAGTATTTTCTGATTACTACTATATATATTATAATGATTATTTTTATTTACATTTTGACATTTGATGATTCTTGTTTAAAACTTTATTTTACAATTAGACTTAGAACTTAGAAGGTTCTTTATTTTATTTTAATTTGATAATATTTTAATGATTTGATAAATATTGATAATAATATTTTTTATTTTATTTTATATATGTCGAGTGTTACATTTTGTAAATACTAGTATTTTATTATTGTGAATGTGGGAACTATGTGGATTACCTTTTTCTTTTCTGTATTTTTATATGATGTCTGGCAGTTTTGAGTATTTGACGCGGCTTACTCAAATGTCCTATCTTTGGTATTGTTCGTCAAGTCGTTGAGCTCCTTGGTAGTCCTAAGTTTGAGCTACACGAATACTGACAAATGCTTGCACTGACTGGACAGGTCCACTCAAATCTGTGTGGTTCTTTCCTCAAAAGGCCATCTGAGACACTGGTCTGCATGGTTCTCATATGATTTGACCATTACATGTTTACTGTATGGACTTTAAAAGAGACTTTGACCCCTGAGTTTGTTTCGGTGTTTCTTCTCAGGGTAGTCAGCTAGGAAACACCGGCCTCATCTCGTTAAAACTGACTGAAAACAAAATTGACGTGTAAAAGTGTTTTTTTAAAACCTATTTACAAAATAAAGATCATTTATCATTTATCATTTATAACCCCAAATTACCACCGAAAACCCAACTTACATAACCCATCTAGTTTGTATAAATTAATAACCCAATTTCCCAAGAGATGGCGCTGTACTTTGGGCTACTTCGCACTGTTAAGATTTTTCCCGTGAGTTGACGGGGTTGGGACGGGTATGAGCTATTATATTGTTGAATTGTTCGGTTGGTTTCTCGTTGGCATTGGTGGTAATTTGTTCATACTCGTGGTCTGTCGTTAATTGTTATTAATAAGAATATTTGGTATACTGGGAAATTGTAATTGTGTTTAAGTAACTTAAGTGGGGACACACTTATTGTGACTGACGGGAAACTACGGAACCCTATACTGAGCGTGGCTCAACACGCTCTTGGCCGGTTTTTAGTTTAAGTTCTTATATTCCATCCCAAGGTTGTATGGAAGATATCGCTGTCAGCGATAAGACCGCCATTGTACCCATAGATTTATGTTTCTGTGAAATTATTACGGTTTTGGTGTACAATAAGGTTTATTCTATTCTATTTAGTGTCAGATATCGATTTATAGAATCGATCCGCTTTTCGCGATTCCGCTCTTTACCGAAAAATAATAAAGCTAACTCAGAAAGCTCAAAATAACCACTTTATCAATGTTTCACAAAATAAGTCAAGGGCGGCCTGGCAAGTGATAAACAAATCAAAATTTAGTTTGCCACAAGAACCAATATTGTCTCTAAAAAAGGATAACTTAATTTAACTCACCCGTTGGAAAAAGCCAACGAATTCAATATTTTTTTTTATTGATACGGTTGAAAACAATCAACAAACGAATTGTACGTCAACAAAAAACCCTTTTAGTGAAAATTTGACTTCACATTCGTTATTTATGATGCCCGTAGTAGAAGATGACATAGTTAAAACAATTACCGGCCTTAAAAACACAAACACTGTCGGATATGATGGCATTTCAACTAGTGATAAAATATGTCAAGGAAGTTATAGCGAAACCACTATCACATCAATCATGTATCAATCTTTGTATTGCTGATGATATATTCCCAAATAGTTTAAAAAAAGTGATTATTAAGCCCCTTTTTAAAAAAAATGACAGAACTAATGTTAAAAATTATACACCAATTGCTAAAATTCCAGTATTTTCAAAAATAATAGAGAAAGTGATTTATAATTCCATTTATTCTTACTTTGAAAAATTTAAATTATTTTGTAAGGAACAAAAGGGATTTAGAAAAAATGTCAATGTTAATATGGCACTGTTTGACTTATTATCAAATGTCTTGACATCTGTCGATAAAAAAATACCTGTTTGTGCAATATAAACAGATATGACGAAGGCATTTGATTTTGTGGACCAAAACATTTTATTACAAAAATTACATAGCTATGGCATTAGAGGGAACATCCTTAAGTTAATAGAATCATACCTAAGTGACAGATTACAATGTACGGATATCTCTAGAATATGTCCTACAACAAAATTAGAAATGACATATACCTCTGAACCAAGGTACGTAAAATATGGCGTACCTCAAGGCAGCGTTCTAGGACCACCATTTTTCTTGATATATATAAATGACCTTCCAAAATTCATAGGGCAAAAAATGGTACTCTTTGCAGACGATAGCACGGCTATTATAGAATGTAATAATCCAAACAATTATCAAAATGACATTAATAATACTTTAAATAAAATAATAAATTGGCTTAATGATAATAATTTAATAATTAATTTAAATAAAACGTATATAATGCACTTTCATCAACGGCTTGAGAAACCACTAATTAGTGTTGCTTACAATGATTATGAAATAGGGGAAGTTAGTACTGCGAAGTTCTTGGGTGTAACTATAGATGAAGAGCTGACTTGGAAACCTCATTTGGAGGAAATTAGCAAGCGATTAAGTAAATCAGCATATGTGTTATTTCAACTTTCCAAAAAAGTTAATATTGATACATTATTGATGGCATATCATGGACTTGTCGCCTCAATTCTGCGATACGGTGTTATTTTTGGGGACAGTCAACAAATGGAGAACTTGTTTTCAGGATGCAGAAGAGATGTGTACGATGTATGTGTGGTTTAAAAACAACAGATAGTTGCATTCCTTATTTTAAAAAGTTGAAAATATTACCTCTGCCGGCCTTATACATCCTAGAAATTGCATTATTTGTAAAAATGAATCCATATTTATTCGAGAAACTATGTACAGTAAAGAAAACACCCATGCGTACTCAGTATGTTAATGATTTATGCCTAGTGAAATGTAAAACTTCTCTTATGAGGAAAAGCTTCTTTGGTATTGCACCGCAAATATATATTATAATAAAGAAGTTTAAAAAAACGCTTAATGGGTTACTACTTGAAAAATGTTATTACAGTCTGGGTGAATTTCTTGATGACGAATCTCTGTAACTTTATAATATTGACATTTTTACTTATACGTGACATTTTTTTTTTTAACTTATTTACAATAAAATGTAACGTCACGTGTCAATAAATAACCCGCCCCTGATCGTTCCCGGTGGAAAGGTGCCCATAACACTCGCCGCATTAACTTATTTTATTTGTAATATTAATCTTCTGAATTGACTATACTTTTTTGACATGGAATGAAAGTTATTATAAATATTAAAATTTTGCTTGCATAGTGATATTGTGATGAATTTATATTTTAATTTAATAGTATATTTTTTTAACTTAATAATTTGTATGTCAACTGACAAAACATAGCGCACTACCTAATTTTTAAGATCTTGTATATAATTATCACCTATGTTTACGAATAATAAATGATTCTGATTCTGATTCTGATCCTTTTTTAAGATTGATTTAAAAAATCGATTTACTAGAGCTATATAATTCATTCTTCGATTAATCGGTCTCAGATTGCCATCCCCAAAAACTGTAAAAGCGCGTCTGTCGTACCCCTGTCAGTCCACACTAAAGACAGAGAAATAATTTGATGATTTCCCATCATCATTTCAGCCGACAGACGTCCACTGTTGGACACAGGCCTCCTCCAACAAAGATTCAAAGCATTTTTTTTCAGCCAAGCCATTTACAGGCACATTTGAAATGTTATGAAGTCAGTTAGTCAGAAAAAAATATGCTAATTGCACATTCCAAAACGTAGATCCCTATGGAGAAGAATGTGCAAGAAACTGCATGGACACTCTTTTCAATCATTTTGTGTAATTACAATATCTCTGTTACATGTTTCTTGTCTCTATAGACTACAGGAGCCAATATTTCACCTAAATATGTTCTACAGCTACAGTTCATTCTACGAATAAATGCAGCTTGCCTCTAAGCCAGAACTCGGGCGTCCTGCCCTCGAAGATGCAGGAGTACATGGTTTCCAGCATTTCTGACATCACGACCAGACCCTCGATGGCGCGACGCAGCTCCTGCGACAAACAGTTAACAGGCTCCAGACAAAGTGACATTCAGATTTTCAGAAGTTAGTCTTTTTGGAGCCAAAGTAAAAAATCAAAACAAGATCACGTTTCTAGCAGTTTAGTGAACTAGTAGCATCAAAACTAAGATTGAACTATTATACCTACCAAACAGTAACTGCCGAAAATTCGGTAATGTGCATATTGTAGCTACTACACACGATTGTCGATTGTCTACAGCAACGTCAAGTACATGGGTATTATCACCCCTAGCCCCATCATGCGCTCCACAGTCTCCAAGTGTGCAGCACTCACTGTCAGTGTCCGGTAGTTATTTTGTTGGCAACAAAACAAGGCACGCCGTCTAGTGGCAACTAGAAGAATTTGAGTTGGCACGCTTTTGGCAGGGTCAGGCTTTTCCGTTTGGCTACGAGCTTGAGGAGAACCCGCCAGGCCAGGACGGAGGACACTCTCAACCAGGCCATTGAAGCGTGAAGACGCACTGGAACTCTCCTACGTTTTTTTGTTTGTACTTACCCAATCATAGTCCACTGTATCGAATGGTATTGAGAAGTAAAGCAATTCAATTCCTTACCGTTGTTATTTCAGGAAACCTACATAGACCCACCTGCCCTCCTAGCCAAGTTACGACCGTTCCGTTTCGATTCTCTCGCGTCAAACGCCTCAAGTAAGTCACGCCTCCAATTCCTATGTTCTGACGTCATCTCAACGCTGTCACGTGGTCATCACTTGGCTAGGGGGGCTGGCGGCTGATTGTAGCTCGAACCATGCTGACTATCCATCATATACATATTACCTTGAGTCCCGCTATGATGCTGCTGATGAGCACATTGTAGTAGCCGATCTCTTGCAGCAGCGAGACGCACATGGGCATCACGATCTCGGGCCCCATCATGCGCTCCGTCGTCTCCATGTCGATCTTGCTTGGCAACTTGTTCAGCATTTCATTGGCTAGCTCGTCCACCTAAAGCCGTATACATCATTGTATTGTATCGTTGCGCCTTCTGACACAGTGTTAGCCAAGTAAAACTAGAGATGATAATAAATAATAACAAGTGAAGTCACATTAGCTCTGGTTGTTCTCGTCTAGCTAACGGGAAATACTTGCATAGGCACAACCTTATAGCCAGGATTATCCATCAGCAACTTGCTCTGAAGTACTGTCTTGTGGAATCGGAGGTGCCGTACTATAGGTATGCGCCCGACCCAGTTCTCAATAACGGCGATATCACGTTTAATGGGATCATCCATCATCGCTGACAGGACTATCGATAGTCGTGTCGGGCAATGGCATAATAGCCAAGAGCCTCGACCAACACCTTAGGAGACTCGCGTTAGGCGGCTGGATCAAAGGCTTGATTCAGAAAGCAGTACTTCTGGATACGGCTCGTATTGTTAGGAGGTTCGCTGGAGCCCTGACCGCCGGTGGCTTAAACTCTGTTCCCGATACCAGTGGGACACTATTTCTTATATTTTGAAATGTTTTTTTATTTTATTTATTTTATGAAATTAACCCTTCAGATACCGTCAATTAGAGACACAATAGTAAGACAATAGATGCGCGGCCACCGGTGGTCGCTTGGGGATTCATGAATTAATATGTTATAATGAAAAAAAAATGAGAATTATAATAATATCTTGACTTGGCTCGCGAGGTTGTCGACATGTGGGAAGTGGAACAACAGTCATTGTGCCGATAGTCGTAACGGCCAGTGGCTTAATAGCTAAGAGCCTCGAACAACATCTAAGGAGGCTCAAAGGCCTGATCCATAAAGCAGTACTCCCGGACACGGCAAGCTAGCAAGGAGATTCCTTTCTCAGGAGCTTCAAAAAACAATGTATGGAACAGAAAAAAAAGCTTCTGTGTATTGTGCATGTGTGGCAGGAGATGTGCTCTTCCCAAGCACTACAGGATAAGGGCAGAAAGACGATGACGATGATGACAGTGTCTAGTGCATGACGTACCTTCTGATCTTCCCCACCGCCGGCGCCTCCGCCTCCTGTACTCGCCAGTGCGAACAGGGTCGAACACATGATCAACGCGTCCTGGGAAACCAACATAGAAATAAATCGAGTTTATTTACAACTAGCTACTGCCATCTACTGCCAGCGACTCATCCGCAGGATAATAGGTTTCTCTGTACATACTATGGACAAACGTTTCATCGCCATGGTGGTCCATTGCGATAGTTGGTTGGTTGGTTGTTGGTTGGTTGGTTGATTGGTTGGTTGGTTGGTTGGTTGGTTGGTTGGTTGATTGGTTGGTTGGTTGGTTGGGTTTGGTTGGTTGGTTGGTTGGTTGGGTTTGGTTGGTTGTTTGGTTGGTTGATAGTTCGTTGGTTAGTTGGTTGGTTGGTTGGTTGGTTGGTTGGTTGGTTGGTTGGTTGGTTTGTTGGTTGGTTGGTTGGTTGGTTGGTTGATAGTTGGTTGGTTGGTGTTGGTGGTTGGTGTCCATAGCTTAGAATTTTAGACAATCCTCTTTTAGTGTTTGCCTACGTCATAAAGGGAAGCCTTGCGCAAAATTTCACACTCCGTGCTCCTAGTCCTGGCAGTTTGGCAGTGCATTGATATGTCAGTCAATCTGTTTCTCTTTTTATATATTGGTGCATACCATATAGATAAAACTTTTTTATTATTATTTAGGTACTAGCTTGTTTCCTGTGGCTTGCTTCCGTAGCCTTTATTGTAGGGACAACGGAATAGAAATAATTCTATGGCACTCGGCAATATACAGAGTGCTAGAATATTCATAATCCAAACTAAAAACATAAACAAACTAACTTTAGCTCTTTTTATATTAATGTAGACTAGCTACTGCCCGCTGGCAGTACAAGCCGCTGCTATTCCCGCGGAAACGTAGAAAATTATCCCAAGGGAACTCCCTATGTTTGTTAATCCCGAGAGAAAAACTCTCGTGAGCCAAGTTTCATCTAAGGTGATTACCACACTGCCACGCATCACGCTGCAAGTTACGTGTCAACGCACCTACTTGCGTACTTGCGGGAAGCAGATCTGCATCGTCGTGCGAGCTTTTTACGCACTTACGCGCGTAGTTGCGTTTTGTAGATTCATGCGGGCTCTAACTCATTTCATACAAAATCAAGCACGGCTCTACGAGACCAAATGTAGGCACTTTTGAATAGTCAAATGTCGGTCAGTCCAAGAAAAGTGAAGCTAAATTACACGTTCCAAAGCGTAGATCTCTATGGAGAAGAACGTGCAAGAAACTCCATGGACACTCTTGTGAGCCATACCCTGCGTGTTGCCGCGCAGCCACGCGTGGTTGCGCATGTTTCTCAGCCTGTAGGCGCGTGATCTGCATGAACGCGCGTGGATGCATTTTCTATATCTTGGACTGTGCATGTTTTCTATACAAACGGAGATACTTACAAGCAATGTTAAAACAAACATTCACGCGCTAGCTGCGTGGTGCGTGGCTGTGTGATTATCGCCTAAATCATTTAGCTATTTAAAAAACCGTATAAAAATAAGTTAGATTTAAACTACTTATTAGTCTGTTAGGCTAGATTGTAATCTATTATTAAGAAATTAATTGTTAATAACATGGAAAAAAAATGCTATTTGAGCGTGGAGATCATGTAGTGTGTGTGTATGTATGGTTGTAACTACAAAACCTCGCCTTTAAATAAATGATTAGTTTAGGTTTACAGGTTAAACCCACATTACCAAAAAACAATTTAATGAAGTAGTTCAGTATACACAACATTTTTGCTGTCGTCACACCACAAGACACTTGATAAAACAAATTATAAATTATGTACTTCCATACATATATATTTGACAAGCTTTCGGTCCAATGTTATTTATTTTATTGATTAAATAAGGTCTATTTACTATAGTCTTATATCTACATTGTCTGTTTCGCTTAGTACCTACAGTGCGTTTCACTTAAGAAGTTCCTTCGCCGTAATGTTGGTAATACGGAAAAACCGGGTTGCTATATTTTTAGCAATGAAGTTACCTAGTATCAGGGAGATTAACTGATATTTCGTTACTTTTAACAATTGCCTTATAATTTTCTTTTTTCTTTTCTTTTGCAAACTGTAAAAACTATTTTTAAATAAAGTATACAACACTCGGCTCCATTTCGATCGTCCTGCAATTTCGATCTCCAGCCTCGCCGCAATATCGTACCTCTCCATTAACAACCTGTTTTTTTTAAAGAAAATCCCATTCCCCTCATTTTTCTCCATAAGTGGCACCACTTAGTGACCGTACCGTTAAAATCGATTTCGTTTCACATTTCGTGCAAAAATTTTGGTAGAGTAGGTAACTCTTTTCCTTTTTTCCCTTCTTTTTTCTGTAGACCGACAGGGGAGCCAACATCACGGCGAAGGAACTTCTTCAGTGAAACGCACGGTACACCTACACGAGCGCAGCTATTGTAACACTATAGAATATGTCATTCAATTTATTTTTATTTGAAAATTAAATTAAATTATTTTTAATATTAAAGTATAATAGAGATGCACCAAATAGTGGTTTCACCGAATAATTGAACACCAAATAATATTCGGTTAAGTTCTTACCAAACCGAATATACTGCCCGATAATTCGGTTGTAACTCTGAGGACTATTACGTGTGCTTAAAGTTGATTAGTGCGGTACCTGCGTAAACAAATATAAAAGAAGTTTTTTAAATATTTCATCAACCCCAAAAATCATATACCCTAAGGCGCTTGCGAAAATGTAGACACTTTACAGTTACCGAAACCGAACACTTTTTGATCGTCATGAGTACCTATGTTCATCATTTCAGCCGATACACGTCCACTGTTGGACATAGGCCTCCCCCAAGCGTCGCCACAACGAATGTTCCTGTGCGTCTCGCATCCATCGGTTTCCCGCAACCTTGCGTCTTCCGATACGCGGTCGCCACTCCAGAACCTTTCGGCCCCAACGGCCATCTGTTCTGCGAGCAATGTGCCCTGCCCATTGCCACTTAAGTTTATGAGTATGGGCTAAGTGGAAGCAACTAGACACAAATAATGTGAATGATTTCATACTGGTTCTATAGAAATCAAATATTCATCGGTAGCTTGTATCTGACACAAGACACGTTTGCGCCCTACCTAAACAGTATCCTATCCTACTAATATTATAAATGCGAAAGTTTGTATGTATAGATGGATGTATGGATGTTTGTTACTCTTTCACGCGAAAACTACTGAACGGTTCTCGATGAAACTTGGTACACGAGTTGACCATATCCCAGAATAATACATAGGATACTTTTTATCCTGGGATTATGTACGCGGGTGATGCCGCGGGCAAAAGCTAGTCATCAATATAAGTCCGCCTTTATACTTTTATGTTGCATGAAGTTTTAATAAATAAATATAATTATTTCTTTGTTTGCTTACCTGCGCAAGAGTGGCCACGTCCGCAGAAGCGTGTTGTCCGACGGACTCAGCGCGCTCGGACGCGGGCAGTAGGTCCAGGAAGTCTCGGTACGACTCCAAAGAGCCGTCCCGCGGGATGTGGTATGCCGGGATCGTTGCTAGCCTGCCCGATATATACACGATATGGTTATTAGTTCTGATTTTAGACGCAGTAACAGATGCAATTGTTTTTTTTTTATTTTTAATCGCTCGCGCTTGTCCACTATTTTACTTGATGCAAAGCGATGATGTGGTCGATGATGGAGCATGCTTGCCTAGAAGTAATCTATTCACTCATGACTTAAGAGGATCCTTTTCCACTCGCCTATCGTAAACATAGAAAATGTTTTAAAAGCTTTTTACTTCATCTAACGCAATCCAACGCGATGTTTGACGAAAAGACAACGAAAAAAAAAAGAGAGCTAACGCCTGAAAACTCTGTTAGTATTCGGTAATTCCGAGATTTACTCGAATATTTCACAAAATTTGCTCCAGGAAATAGCTGTTTTTTTTAAACCCTTAAAAGTTTTTGAAAAAGTTGACGTCATTTAGAATCTTAATAAAATTACTTTAGTTTAGTTTTTAGGAAAATTATGAAGTGTCAAAGTTCATACAAAATAGGAGATTTTCAGATGTCTTTACTGGATTAGTTTTACAAATTTAGAAATTGATTTCTATACAGGCCTAGATAATATCCACAAGATACTGTGTTTCCAAAATATCTAATGAAAAATGTGTAATAACGTCATAATCGGTTATAAGCGGTTGTATGAAAAACAGTGAAAATGTGTGTCGAGATGCATCCCCAGGTTGTACCTAGTTATCATCAGGAAACACAATCATTCTATTTCAAACCTCAGTTGATCGAGCGAGACTCATAATAAAGAGATGTAGAGACATGTATGTCGTCACATAAGAACTAAAACTCACAATCCTGAATCACAGTTCCAGATTTCCCCGCGAGATTAGAACGTACACAACAGTCTGAAATCAGTTATCGGGCAGTTTCCCGGACCAGACCAGGTTGCGTCTGGTCCGGAGAACCGGGAGGACGGTTAGAAGATTCATTCTTTTTAACGGAGTTCAGGCAGCTTACACTGGAGGTACTGAGTCTACTGACCTATAGAAAGGAGTCTCCAGCGCGTCTTCGTTGAAGAACTGGTTGATGTAAGCGATGAGCACTCTCTTGTCCCAGTCGTCGGTGATGTGGCCGCCGTAGTTGATGATCGCGAACAGGTAGCGCAGCGCGTCCCACGGCACCTCCTCGTATTCCTCCAGGTAGTTCGCTAGCAGGTTGTCTGATACCTGGGGAAGAAGGCTAAGTACACTAACCGTTACATATGATTGTACTCTTATCCATATAAAGTATCGAGGGCCGTTCCCACGTTACTTTATTTGGATAAGAGTCCCTTACGCCCCCTCCACCCCTAAGCCCCTCACGTCCAAGCTGTCGGGATCCCGATCCCGATATCCGACAAACGTAGGCTATTGCTTGCGGACGGCAAACAATAGGTAGCTCGCCGTCCAACTGTCCGGTAACCGCCTGGACTGAGCCTAAGTCGTCGATGACGCATAGTGTTCCACGCGCGCTTCAAGGAGATGTCAGCAAAGTGTAAGGGCCCAGCAGGGTTGAAGCCTACAGGGGCTATGGCCAAATTAAACCCCGAAGCCCTGGTACAAAGGCAAACAAGGATCAAAGTTGAGTTTTAGCCAGTAAAAGTCGGTTCGGTCGGTTGCCGGACGGCGAGCTACTTAGGTAACACATCAAAAGTTACTCGCCTTGATCACACGTACCGAGTAAACGGGCGAGAGAGTGCTCTCGGCCGAGTACTCGGTACGTGTAAACACAACGCAGAGTGCTCACTGTTTCGGCCGAGCAACATTTCACTGTCTCGCCAGTTTACTCGGAACGTGTGATCAAGGCATTAATGAAGCTACATCTCACGTCAAAGTCGGCGTCGTTGAAGCTATACACAGCGTTGTAGCCGAGCTGGCGGAAACGCTTGCGAGCGATGAGTGAACAGTGGAAGAAAGACACGCAGTACAGAAGACGACGGTACTTCGGCGTCGCCTCGTCGAATCTGTCCTCGTTTATATTCGCAAATAGACGGACCAGGTTGCCTTTTAAACCCTGTGGTCAAAAAAAAAGATGGTGCAATTTTATATAAATCCTTGGTCTAGTGTTGTGGTACTTTCTAAGTTACTTTAATAAGAATTGCCATTCAGCGTGGCAATGCCGCCAGTCTTTTGGGTACATTACCAGTCGACAGCGATGTGGAGGAATTTTTCGACGCCTTACTATAAATTGACATTTTTTTTTAGTTCTTCAGGGTTTTATTTTTTAAGTTAGTTTTAATTAATTTAAGTTTATATCTATAACTATATTTTTGCAATGAAGTAAATAAATATATACAGTTACTTTAAAAAGAATGACGTAATGAGCCACAACGTTTTATTCGAAAGTTCTTAATGAAGAAAAGAAGAAGCTAATCGTCAATTAAATAAAAAAGTCACTTCTCCTCAACGGTTCATAGCAGTGACATGGCTTTTGAATACACATTCAGTTACTAAGTTATATAATGTACTAGCTTCTGCCACCGGCTTCGCCCGCGTGAAAGTCGTTTTCACCAGACAAACTTTGGATCCTGGGATATGGTCTAATCGTGTACCAAGTTTCATCAAGATCCGTTCAGTACTTTTTGCGTGAAAGAGTAACAAACATCCATACATCCATCCATACATACAAATTTTCGCATTTATAATATTAGTAGGATATAGATGATATTAATGTTGGTTTTGATGATGTAACAAGAGTGGTCTCTGTACAAGGAAATTTCTAATGGATCATTCATCATAACATTGAGTTATTATCATGTGTGTTCAAGAGTTCCAAAATTTGAATTAAAAAATAAATATTTAACAAAAAAGGTGTTTTAATGTTCAAGTTATGGATTTTTGAAACGGCTGTAACTCTTTTATTTTAATCGATTAGTAATGTACAAAAATAAAATGTTTGAATTTTTCCACTCTTCAATCTGAAAGTGCCAGTTTACTAGGCCCATTCTGCATCAATTTTTTTGGATCAAACAAAAAGCTTTTTATTCCCTACTTTTTTACTGAATAAAGATCTAAGATACGAGAAGAAATCTCTTCCCTCATCTTTTATTTGATTATGATATATTATATGCTAGATAATGCGTTCATTATGACACTACGCATAGGTTTCCTAGCTAAATCTGGTGCCATTGATGTAAAACAATAAAATTCGTTGTTACGGTTTTGACATCAATTATCCCTCGTTCGTTATTTAGAAAAGTCGAGCATTAGCTGAAAAAATGTACCCTAAGAAACTGAAAAGCTATACGTTTAGGCTTTTTTTCGTGCAAATAGGATGGTTGCCTTGCATAAGAGGTAAGTAATGTCCATAATTTGCACAAACATTCATAATTTTAGAACTCTTGGATAAAGTCGAAAATATCAAACGTTCGCGATCTCAGACAAATTTTATTGTTTAACATCATTGGCACCAGATTTAGCTAGGCAACCTATTCGGAATATCTTAATAAACGCATTATCTAACACATAATATTTATTATAATCTAATAACAGATGAGGGAAGAGATTTCTTATACGGATCTCTTTCTATAAGGAACTGGTATTGCTTTTAAAATTAACAAGAGAACCACGGTTGGCGACGTAGCTCGAAGAGTCGCCAAACTTAAGTGGCAATAGGCAGGGCACATTGCACGCAGAACAGATGGTCGATGGAGACGAAAGGTTCTGGCGTGGCGAACACGTACCGGAAGACGCAGCGTTGGAAGGCCTCCAACAAGGTGGACCGACGACCTGGCCAGGATCGCGGGAATCCGATGGATGCATGACGCACAGGACTGGTCGTTGTGGCGACGCTTAGGGGAGGCCTATGTCCAGCAGTGGACGTCTTTCATCTGATATGATGATTATGATGATGATGAGTTATTTGTTTTGTTTCTTTTAACAATCCTTAGTTATAGAGGCTGCCCCTAATTACTTCCAGCTAATCATTTCCTAAGCCACCTCAAAACCGCCCCTGCGGTAAGCAAATAAGACAGGTCATTTCGTTACTAATTCGTAGATCGAAAGGTAGGTAGGCAGGTTAGCAGATAAGCAGACAAGCAAGTACAAGGAGACCTTTTTTTTGTATGGATAAGCTCGCGTTTGACCTCTACATCACCTGATGGTAAGCGATGATGTGGCCGAGGATAGAGCACGCTTGCCTAGAAATAACCTATTCACTCTTGACTCTAGGTTGTAGGTATCAGGAAACATAGACTACTGCAGGGAATCCCACTCCTTAGCTGTACGCACAGAAGTTTCTACCACATTGAAGATTCCCGCTTTAGACTGCAGTGTGTTGTAATGTGATTTGTCAGTCCTCTTTATTTGGATTAAATTCCAAGTTCATACCTGTGGCGGCTCCGTGGTCATCTTAATGCTTCTCTGCAAAACACTGAGTGGAAACTTATCATCTGGCATTGAAGACAGCCAAAGTCTGAAGCGTGGGTGTATCTTCGGGTTATCCAGACCTCGTAGGGACCCCAGCCACTCGCAAGCGAGATGGCAGTTAGCCAGGAACACCCAGCCACCTTCCTTCATGCCGTGGGATAGCATCCTGAAGTAAAAGTTAGGCTGGTACAGGTAGATTCAAACTTAATGACGGCTCAGATCATGAAGAAAGTTGCTGCGCAGTAGTAAATCCATATGACTGAGGCAAGGAGTGAACGCGGCGAAGACTTACTTCCAAGCCGCTATTAAGTTTGAAATGACCTGTAACTCCGTAGTCAGGTTGCTAATCTGCAATCGTTAACGTTGAACGAGGCTGCTGTGTTATTACAAAGCTTCAAATGTACGGGAATGACGTTCTCTCAACGCTCAGTCACGTGATCAGAACAAGAGAAATGGGGGCGTGGCCAACTCGAAGCGTTCGACGCAAGCGAAACGGTTGTAACTTGGCTAGGGGAGCAGTACTTAGGTAATGATTGTCCTGTACTTATTATGAGTATACAATAGCTATTTTTGTTGACCTATATTGTGTCCCATTGCTGGGCAAAGACCTCCTTCATGACTCCACTCGTCACGGTGTTTTACCTTCTCCGGTCAATCTACTGCACCCATCTCCAAGTCATCACACCAGTTTAAGTGCAGATTTGATGTTTAAAAAAATAGGATACGGTACTTGGTAGCCGTGGGCGCCTGTCCCTGGCCGAGGCTGAGCGACTGGAAGCGGTCGAACATCTTGACGTCCTGCGCCAGCTGCAGCAGCGCCGCCGTCGGGTCCACGCCCGGCGACAGCACGAACAGCAGCGACGTCTTCCACGTCGACTCCTCCCACGCCATCTGCGCGACAAAGTGGACACGGATGGACACGGGTTTCATGGCTTCCCATAACATGGAGCGTCCACTCCGTACAGATCACGGAAATCTGTCGGATGCGAGACGCATAAGAGTGGTCGATGTAAAGGACCTATGTCTAGTCATCATCATCATCATCATTCATAATGTCAGCCAAAAGACGTCCACTGTTGGACATAGGCCTCCCCAAGTGTCGCCACAATGAACGGTCCTGTGCGTGTCGCATCCATCGGATTCCCGCAACCCTTACCAGGTCATCAGCCCACCTTTTAGGAGGCCTTCCAATGCTACGTCTTCCGGTACGTGGTCGCCATTCCATAACCTTTCGGCCCCAACGGCCATCTGTTCTGCGAGCAATGAGCCCTGCCCATTGCCACTTAAGTTTGGCGATTCTTCGTGCTATGTCGGTAACCTTGGTTCCTCTGCGGATATTCTCATTCCCGACTCGATCACGCAAAAAAACATAGCCCTTTCCATTGACCTTTGGGTGACTTTAAGCCTTTTGATGAGGCCCATTGTAAGCGATCACGTTTCAGAGCCATATGTCATCACTGACAAAATGCACTGGTCATAGAATTGCGCCTTGAGACACTGTGGTATGTTCGAGAAGAAGATACCGCGCAACTTCCCGAACACTGCAAGGCCGAGTCGGATTCGTCGATTGACCTCTTTCTCGAAGTTAGACCTACTCAACAGAACAGTCTGTCCCAGGTAAACGTAGTCGTCCACAACTTCGAGTTAGGGAGTGTAGAGTTTCCGATGTTGATAGGAGTGGGTGCTACATGACTGTTTACCATGAATTTGGTTTTGTCCATGTTAATTTTAAGTCCCACTCTTTCGGAAGCTCTACTGAGGTCACCAAGCATTGTACTGAGCTCCTCCGTAGTCTCAGCCATGACTACTATATTGTCGGCAAACCGAAGGTGAGTGATGTACTCGCCATTGACATTAATGCCTAGCCCACTCCATTCGAGAAACTTGAAGGCATCCTCCATTGCTGCCCTGAAGTTTCGGAGAAATAATGCCTCCCAGCCTCACACCCCGCTGCAGAGGAGAGAGACGCTCTCTTGGTACCTGGCCTACATTGTAAGAAATTTTCTGACCTTGATATCCAGCACAGGGGGCTCCACATACCGCGGCCCCAGCACGTTGACGATGAATGTGGTGATGCACGCCGACACGCGGTCTATTCGTAGAGAACGGACGAACAGTATCTTCTGAAAGTCGCTGCAGATGTCATTCCAGTCACCTGGAAGTAGCCAAACGAATATAGTTTTGAGACCGCGTCTAACCTATAACTTAAAAACTAGAAATCAAACATGATGTTAAAGAGGTATTTGAAGATATGTGACATTCACCAACCCGCACTGGGCCCATTCAAATCCTAGAGAGGAAGCCTAAGTCCCAGCAGTGGGCACATTAAAAGGCTGATTATGATATTAAGCTATGTTATAGAGGTATACTAAACATGGTGTAAAGTCTCGCAAATGTTCGTTGAAAAGAGAGAGGAAGATAAGACCAGATGGGTGTTGTGTCTGGTCCGGGCAACTGCCCGATAGAACTTGTTTTTTTTTTTAATAAAAAAAAATATTATAGCATAGCATCAACAGCCTTTTAACGTTCCCACTGCTGGGACTCAGGCCTCCTCTCTAGGAGAGAGAATGGGCCGTAATCTACCACGCGGGCCCAGTGCGTGTTGGTGAATGTCACATGTCTTCGAATTTTCCAGTCACCCAGATTGGGTTTATTTTGGTTCAAGTAGTGTTATGTAATGTTCTGACCGACAAGCGGCTGCGTCTCGGGCTCGGGGTGGAGGTACCACTCGCGCCACTCCTTGGTGAAGGTCTCGAACACGTCCACGACGCCGTGGAAGCCCGGCAGCTTGTCCAGCTCCGTGATGTTGTCCCAGCACTCGTCCGGCATCCAGTCTGCCAGCAGATGGAGAAGATCATCGTTTACTTATTGGAAGTTCTACAAACAGTGGGTCAATCATCCAATGACAGCTCCGCGCCCTTGGGTAACTTTTACCGACTGAAAATCTATTCCTGTACTTTCGTTGCCTTTCGTACTAGGGCCGAATCTTCCTTTCAGAAGCTGACCCTTGGCCCCAGTAAGCTTCGACCCTGCAGAGCACCTACGGTTTGCTGACAACTCCTTGAGGTGCGCGTGTACTCGGTCCAGACGGTTACCGGACGGTTGGACGGCGAGCTACCCATTATTCGCCGTCCGCAAGCCTGCGCGTGGAAGTTTATATGTAGAAAATTAATCTCAAACTACTAATGTAAACTTTTTGGTACAGAAATAAAGATTTTGTATTTTGTATTTGTATTTGTATCTCGCTAATTTCGAGATCTCGCGAGATTGGCAGTTTTGTGTTATTTTTTTGCAAACAATCACAATATTTGAATAAATTAGGAAAAAAAACATAAAAATTATAAGTATTATAAGATAACTATAGGCGCGGACTTGCAGACGGTGAGCAATGGGTAGTTGGCTGTCCGACCGTCTGGTAACTGTCCGAACCGAGCCCAAGTCGTCGATGGCGCGCACTGGGTCGAAGCCTACTGGGGCCAGGGTTAGTTCCGAAACGTAGCTCAGCCCCGGTATGAAAGGCACGAAGGCAGTAATAGTCTGACACTATCTCCAACTCCGCCCAAGGGCCGGACATGTCATTTGTGTGATTTTTACCCACCAAAAAAAAAAAGTATTATATGATAAACATTCATTTTCACGAATTTTTTCAATACATTTTCTTGCATTAAACATTGTGATGAGGCGTGTAAATAGCCTCATCTGAAGCTGTGGGGGTTTCAAGACCTTCCGAAATATGAGGGTGTATGTAAATTTAAATTTGTAAAAATCAAATCTCTGTTGAAGATTCCTTCTGAAACCAATATCCTCTACATCTATTGCAACAAGAGAGCCCACGTACCTTGCGAATCCAGAGAGACGGGAAATCAGCTTATTCACGGGTTTGTCGTCGTTGCGTGTGATGCCGGCCGGCGAAATATCAGCCTTCATCCACCGGTGGACTGGTCAGAACTCGTGAAAAACACACTGCACTAGAAGTTTATAATGTCTCACGGTAGCAGATGCACTTATTTCACGAAAATTGTCCGGTTTTCAACAGATATGGGATTTTTATTGCGGAGCGGGTGAACATACGTATTGAAGATGGCGCGGGGCGGAAAAGAAGAGAGGCGCCCTCTGTCGGTCGTTCGCAAGCATCTCAAGGAAACGTTCGATTCCGACCAATGGGCTCCTGCGGTAGTGAATATTTGGTTTGCGGAATTCAACAGAGACTCAATTGTCTTACCTTTAAACGAAATAATGTTTTTGGAATGCGGGAAAGTAACTAAGATATTATATAAATCCTTTCAAAAAATATATCGGTAATTATAAGAGGCATTGACGCTTCACATTGTTTGACGTATCTGTCTATAATATTTTAACGTCCGTGTCAATCCGCGCTTCGAATAAGACGTTTTTATGCTCGATTACAATCTCGTTAATCTCGCGAGATCTCGCCCGATTTTCGTCCGAGATCAATCTCGCTAAAAAAGGCCGAGATCTCGCGAGATCGAGATTGCATTCCCTAACCTAACCTAAAAATAAATAAATATGACATACTTGTGGGATTATCGGGCTGTTCAGAGCGATCCAGTACGACGCCGCCCTTCAGCAGGAAGATGTATTCCCCGTAGTTCATCTTGCCGGCTTGGAACAAGATGCGAGACACGATGTGGAAGGAAAGCAGCAGTTTGTGGCGCTCAAACAGGGCGCGGCACGTGTTTCTGTAAAGAAAAAAAGGGTTTGACTGGTCTGTTGGTCTATTAGTTAGTAGCCCTGACTGTATGCCCGAGTACATGGGTTTGATTCCCACCCGTGACAAATGTTTATATGATGAGCACGATCATTTGTTCTGTCTGAGTGTAAATTACCGATAATAGGTATACCTATATATTTAGAAAATATATTAGTATATATCAGTTGTCTAGTACTCAGTTTGGAACTAGATGTTGTTGCATGAAAGATGTGAAAAACAAAAGTTAAGATAAAATAATAAGGTAATTAAATTGAATGTAAATTGATCAGAAATTTTTGTTTTTTAAATACTCATGTTGTAAGGGACAGCCCTCCGCAAACTTTAAGAGCTTGCTCAGTAGACAAAACTGAACAACCTTCCATATTTTTTTTCAGGAAACGAAAAAAAAAATCGGCCTCTCCATACAAACTGTCCAATTAAGTTTATAATTTTGAATGGAGAGGCTGATTTTTTTTTCCGTTTCCTGAAAAAAAATTTTATGGATCGAGTGTTCAGTTTCGTCTACTGAAAAAGAAATGGCATATGCTAGGGAATAAGTAATCTTGGTTTAAACCAGTACGTAACGATAGTACGATGACCTGATGAGGGTCGCGGGAATCGTAGATGCGCGACGCACAGGACCAATCATTATGGCGCCGCTTGGGGAAGGCACATGTCCAACAGTGAACGTTTTTCGTCTAAAATGATGATGATGTAAGATTCATAAGAAGATAGGTACTTACTTATAAACAGCAAAAGTGTGAAACTCATTGAGATGGTTGATCCTGTCTTCAAGTTCACCCGCCTTGGGGCTGCGGTCGATAGAGTATGTGAACAGGTCGATGTAGGCGTCCAGCGAGAACTGGTACATGGGGTCTATGCGCGACAGGTCGTTCAGAGCGAAGAATAACACTGAGGCACGCACCGCTGTTGGGACATAACCCTGCAGGATACCAAAATAAAGATTTATTTTACAACCCAATCCAATCATTTTTTGTTCACACATAACCTGAAATTCACACTTATGAGTAAACAGCAAGATATTTTTTTTTTGTCGACTTGGAAAATCATCTTATAAAAACCCGCTCTTGAGTGGAGCGGGAGATAGTGTCAGACTCTTGCTGACTAAAAACCCCGCGCCGTTCCTTCTAGCCTTCATACCGGGGCTCTAGTTTCCTTTCGGATAACCCTGGCCCCGGTAGGCGTCGACCCAGCTGGGCCCCTCCTGTTGCTGACAACTCCTTGAGGCGCGCGGGAACAGTGCGCGCCGAAACAGCCAGACATGGGTTACAATTCAGTATTGACAGCGGCAAAGCATAGCAGTCAGACTTGAAATCTGTCGATATCAGGGTTATTGGGAGAACTTCTCAGGACTACGTTACTAACATCATAAACAACAACTGTTGTCCTATGTCTTTTAAAAGTTTATCATATTTTAGTTCATCGGATTTTAATACAAAAATAAAACTATTTAAAAATGACGTTCTTTAAATTACGAAGTCTATGCGAAGCAGGCGATAGTACAATAGTGGAGGGGAGCGAGGATCAGGCTGCGCGGGTGTTTGATGCGCTTGCGTCGCGTTACACAGATGTAGGTAAGTATAGCAAAATACAGAGTTGAAATGTGTTAGCTAGAACAACGAAATCTTAAACGTTTGTTTTTGGTAAATGAATTATGTTATGTAAAAAAAGTCATAGAACAAAAGTTATTGTTTATGATGTTAGCAATACAGTCCTGCAAGGTTGTCAGTGTTTTAAAAATAACCAGATACAAGTATCTAAGTGACAAAAACAAAGAAACAAAGCCAGAAACATCTCATGCTTCTGAAATTAAAATTATTTTGTATTTTTTGATATTCTAGTTGTACAGCTAAAACTGAATAGTGTTCAAATTTTCTGTTAAAGTACCTATAGGAGTAACAAAAAAAATAACATAATGTGCTATTCCAGGATATGGTCTACCGTTGAGCCAAGTTACATCGAAATAGGTTCAGCAGTTCGGGCGTGAAGAAGTTACTTAACACATTTTCGCCATTATAATATTAGTGATAGTGAGTTACATGGACACTTATAAAACGTCAGAAGCTAGTGCACGGTACCAATTGGTCGTTTCCTATGGAGAAGAACTGGAAAAAAAACACCATGGTTACTTTTAAAAAAAATTGTTGATCTTACAACACTCCATATTACAAAACTAGAGATTAGAGAGCAGTGGTGGCCGAGTGGTAATGGCTCCGACTTACGAGTTGTAGGTCGCGGGCTCAAACCCTGCCAGGCGCATTACTTTGTGTAATTTATTTCATCACCACTGCTCTCGAAACGGTGAAGGAAAACATCGTGAGGAAACCGGCATGTCGCCAGAACCTAAAAATCGAAGAAGTGTAACATTCATCATCCCGCACTGCGCCCGCGTGGTGAATTACGGCCCATTCTCTCTCCTAGAGAGGAGACCCGAGTCCCAGCAGTGGGAACATTAATGGTTTTCCTGCGGATTACTTATCCTAGCCTATAATATTACTCTATCGTTACTTTTGCTTGAATTGATTTTCGTCGTTGCGACTTTAAGACCTCCTATGGGTTACTTTTGACAAAATCACTTTTTTTACGACACCCTTGTTAACATTTTGAAGCTCTATCGAATGCAAAAACTCTCATACGACGATTTAATCGTCATTTGTTTACCAATTTCAAGATCAACAATGTGCTCCTAATAAAATACCTACCTAGCATACTACTTTTAATTTCAACTAACAGTAGCAAAATTAATTCATGAGAACTGCAAAATTAATTCAAGCGAACGCCAGCGTTTGCGCATCTATTGTCTTACTATTGTGTCTCTAATTGACGGTATCTGAAGTGTAAACAAGAAATCATTAGGCTGATACCTATATTTTTTGTTGTAGCTTAGTAGACTTTTTTTAACGATTTCTCATAAAGTTGAATTTTACAGATAAAAGGTCTTTAAGTCGCAACGACGATAAGCAAGCCGTTTACGGCCTTCACGCTCACCGCTCTAGCCGAGTCGATCTCCTTCTCCGTGATCTGCGAGGTGATGAGGGCCTCCTTCACATCCAGAGAGGTTTTCTGTGAGGTCTGCAGAGTTACGAACAACTCCTCGTTTTCAAGTAGAGGCACCTGAGACTCGTACATAATGCGGAGGAGGTCGTTTTCTAGGTCCATCTGATGAGGTGGGATATAAGGACGCTATTAAAAGAATCGCCAAACTAAAGTGACAGTGGGCAGGGGCATATTGCTCGTAGAACGGATGGTCGATAGGGCCGCAAGGTTCTAGAGTGGCAACCGCGCACCGGAAAACACAGCGTTGGAAGGCCTCCCAAAAGAGCCGATGACCTGGCAATGCGGTGGATGCGAGATGCACAGGATCGGTCGTTGTGGCGACGTTTGGGATCTATGTCTAACAGTGGACGTCTTTCGGTTGAAATGATGATGATGATGCTCTACTGTAACTCACCAGCACTTTCTTGTTGTGCGCTATGGAGAGCACGAGCGTGTCCTTCATCTGCTCCAGCTGCGGCCGCTCCTTGCGCACCACAATACCCAGTAACTGGGCAGTCAGACCTTGTTCTTTCACCGCAAAGTTCACCATCGTCGTCTTCGTGAGCGTTTCTGGAGTGTACACTGGGTTACCTGGTGGAAGAAACCACGGAATAAAGAAAAGTAGAGGAAGTGCCCCTTAGATATCGCGCGCGTGTCAACATCAAGCGAGACTCGCAACATTCAGCTTATTTGCCGTTAGATTGCATGTGCAGGTGAATATGGCATCTATTTCAAAGGCACTAGCGTTCTGAATAGAATAAATTGGTTACAGCGCCATCTAGCCATGAGTAGCCGAACTCGTTGTAAATTGGTTTTTAGACGAAAAACTTCTTTATTGTTTGTGTCATGTCAAATAATAACAACTTTCTTACGTTGTAATAAGACCTAATTTATGAAAGCAATAGGAATATGATTTGTAAAAGTTAAGTTTGTAATTCGTAGCCAATCATATTACTGTTTTTTATGTGTGTAATGTACAATTTGATACGCAAACGTGTGAGTTTGGCGACACTGGTTCCCGTGCTTAGCCACGTTAGGGGCACTTCTACCTATATTTTCTGTTCTGTGGAAGAAACAGTATGTTGTCGTTCATCTCTTTTTTTCTATTTAATCGGACAGTGACCGCGTAAGTCTTCTTACAACCTTAAATGCCTTGTTATCCTACTTTAAAAAACCGATCAAGTGCAAATCAGACTCGCACATGAAAGGTTCCTAACTGTAAACCGAAAAACCCAGACCTACCAACGCGATGTAGCATCATATCCCTGTATTATTACAATTTGACAAATTCATTGTGCGTGCAGCTAAGGAATGGAATTCCTTGCCGGAGTCTGAGTTTCCTGATAGCTACAACCCGGAAATCTTTAAGTCTAGAGTGAATAGGTTTCTTCTAGGTAAGCGCGTTCCATCGTCGACCGCATCGTCGCTTTCCATCAGGTGAAATAGCGGTCAAGCGCAAACCTATCAATAATAAAAATAATTAAAAGCCTTTTTGGGTTGTGACTCTATTTGAGCGGAGGTCATCATCATCATCATTTCAGCCGACAGACGTCCACTGCTGGACATAGGCCTCCCCCAACTGTCGCCACAACGATCAATCCTGCACGTCCCGCATCCATCGGATTCCCGTAACCTTCACCAGGTCATCGATCCACTTTGTAGGAGGCTTTCCGACGCTGCGTCTTCCAGTACGCGATCGCCACTCTAGAACCTTTCGGCCCCAACGGCCATCTGTTCTGCGAGCAATGTGCCCTGCCCATTGCCATTTGCCATTGTTTGGCGATTTGAGCGGAGGTGCGATATTATAAAACCAGCTCCACCACCGCGCGCGTCCGTTTAAGTGATGGTCTGAGCATAATACATGAATTTTAGTAGAGAAATGCGAAAATACAAACATTATCTAAATTTCAACTCACCAAGTTTAGTAGTCAAATAAAGCTTGAAGTTGGGATGATAGGACACCATCTTGTCGTTGAACTTGATGACTTTGGAGGCGCCGATAGTGACGACGGCCTTCTCCAGGATGGGCGCGATGGAAGGGTCCAGCACCTCCCCCACGTTCTGCACTATGACGGGCTTGCCCGACGAGAGGCAGTTCTCCATTATCTTCAGGTAGTTTGGCTGGCCGAAGTCGCAGATCTGAAGATGATATTTTTTAGTATATTTTTATCTATTCTTATATCTTTCTAACTATAAAATCAAAAGCCTTACAAACTTTATCCACAGACAACTTTTATAAAATTAAAAGGTTATCGTATAACGTTCGTGTGTGTTCGCTTTAATAATATAGTTTAGGCATGCCACAAGGTGGAGCAATAATCTGGGTGAGGGTTACGGGAATCCGATGGATGCGAGACGCACAGGACCGGTCGTTATGGCGACACTTGGGAGAGGTCCAAAAGTGTATGGCTTTCGACTGAAATGATGATGGTTAATGGTTTCCCTGAGGGTCCACAGCGAGTCGCGCGCACCACTATGTAGTATACACACACCTGTATGCCGTTGTTCTCCTCGAGGCGCGAGATCCATATGAGCGCCTGTCCCTGAGGGTCCACAGCTAGCGGCCAGCGAGTCGCGCGCACCACTATGATGCCATTCTCAGCGCTAAAGTTGTCATCTGTAAAACAAAATCAAAGCATTTATTTCAAATAGACCATTTGTAGGCACTTTTGAATAGTCAAATGTCGGTCAGTCCAAGAAAAGTGAAGAAATTATAAACACAAATAGAAACAAACAAATTATCTTTTCAAGCGAAATCAAAAGCGGAAACTAGAGGTCATGAAATATACGAGTAGAGGCGGTGGAGAGAGTTCTTTGCCCAGACACAACATGCTAACAAAAAAGTAAAAAACCAGGCTACGTCAAAAAATAACGACGCTAAAAAAACATTTTAGATTTTAACTTTTTTTTATTTAAACTATTTTGGTTTTAGATCACTGTGCTTGTATACTTTATTCTTGCAAAAGCTAATTTGTTCATTAGTTAAGCAGTGAAACAGTGGGCGTAGACTTTGAAGCCTAAGAGCGCTTGTAGACATCCGTTTTTTCCAACGGATAACGGACATTCACTTAACGGCAATGACTGGTTTGCTTAACGGCTATCCTTGTACACATATATTTTTTTTACCGGATGGATGATACATTAGACTACCGTCATTATGCGCTGGTTTTGAACTGGTAGTCAGAGATTACACACGTGTGATACAATGATTAATAATAAGAAAAAAAACTCGTATTGGGCTTTTTCACTATTTGCTCCAAGCGGAAAACTCGACTGTTTATTTTTATAGAACTCTTGGGTTTTGTCCCACAGTACAGGCCAAATTTTCAACCAAATTTATCAACAGTACACACGTTCATTATAAATCACTAGCTGCTGCGGCTGCGGCTTCGCCCGCGTGATAGCAGAAAATTATCCCAGGGAACACACTTCCGGATTAAAAAGTATCCTTTGTCCTATTCCAGGACGTGGTCTATCCGTGTACCAAGTTTCATCAAAATCGGTTTTGCCATTTAGGCGTGAAGACCTAACAAACAAACAAAGAAACAAACTCACTTTCGCTTTAATAATAATAGTAAGGATACACCACCGCGAATCCGGCAAAAAAAAAAACGATCTGTTATCCGGTGAAAAAAACGGACGTCTAAAAACGCTCTTAGGCGTGTATTTATCTTTTTTTTAACACAAAACTTTTTGTCCACTAGAGGGCGTCACATTGAATTTTGATGATATTTTTAGGTAAGTACCAGTGAATATATATATATATAATATATAATACCCTTTCAAATGATACTCGTATTAAATACGATTTTCTTAAAATCTTTTTTAACACATTACTTTTTGCCCGCTAGAGAGGCGTCGTATCGATGTTTGTGACACATCACGTAGCCTATATTCAACCGACAATTACGACGGTTCTAACGTTATGTAAAGAACTGCTTACCGGGCAATCCCATGTAGTTCCAATCTCGGAGCGTGGCATCGTCCAGCAAGAACTTCTGCATGCTCAGGTCCAAGGTCACAGGAAGACTTTCGTTGCACACCTAGTAGGCACCATGAAATCAAATAATAAGGTAGGTAGGGTTTTTTTTTTTTGTCGACGGGGAAAATCATCTTTGACGAAACCCGCTCTTGGGTGGAGCGGGAGACAGTGTCAGACTTTTACTGACTAAAAACCCCGCGCCGTTTCTTCTAGCCTTCATACCGAGGCACGAGTTCCCTTTCGGACAACCCTGTCCCCAGTAGGTTTCGACCCAGCTGGGCCCCTCCTGCTGCTGACAACTCCTTGAGGTGCGCGGGAACAGTGCGCGCCGTTGACGTCTTGGACTCGGTCCATTACCGGACGATCGGACAGCGAGCTACCCATGGCTCGCCGTCCGCGAACCCGCGTCTACGATGGCCGGAAATCGGGATCGGAATCCCGGCGACGGCGGCGAGGGCGCCGTTGCCTGTTGCGGTCGGCCTCCTCCTTTGCAAGCATTACTGCTTCGCAGAAGGAGGCGACCGCCTGCCATTCCTCCTCGCTCCGGACCATGGCCTCGACCAGGGCCGGGCGCGAGAGGTCTCCGCCGCCGATCGCCCCCACGAGGGCACGGCGATGCTCCGCCCAGGCAGGGCACACCTCGACTGTGTGCTGCACCGTGTCCTCCGGGCGTTGCGCACAGTGGCGACACCCGGGCGTCTCTTCCGACTTAATCTGAAACAGGTACCTTCCGAACGTGCCATGTCCGGTGAGGACCTGCGTCATGCGGAAGGTAAGAACGCCGTGAGGTCTTTCCAGCCACGCCTCAAAGAGGGGATTTACCGCCATAATCGTGGCGTGCCCAAGGTAGGTAGGGTTCGGTATCCAGTCGGTTGATTCGACTTGCTCAGAGAAAAGTGTTTTAGTATATAGTTTAATATTTTCGAGGTTGTTAGCGCACTGAGTGCTGAATGTATTGGTATGTACTTTTTTTTTTACTAACCATTACTGTCCCACTGCTCTGAGCAAAGGCCTCTCCAAGTCTTTCCAAAATTTATTTTCTTGCGCCGTCTCTAACCAGTCCTTGTGGTAGGCGTCCAAATCATCCCGCCACCTCTTTCTAGGCCGCCTCGACGGCGCTTTCCCTCAGTAGGAACCCACTGTGTGGCAACCCTTGCCCAGCGGTCCCTGTGCATGCGGCTGACGTGACCCGCCCAGTCCCATTTGAGCCTGGCAGCCTTTTTGCCCACATCTATCATACCTGTTATGCACTACTCAGAAAAAAATAGAAACAATTATATATGACGCGGGTTCCTTAAGGGTTGACTAGCGTTTCAAATGAGGTGATCTTGGTGTATATGTTTGGTTTGTATTGCGGATGTAAACCACGCGCTACCACGTTCGGTGGTAGCGCGTGGTTGGGAAATCGCACCTCCCAACCAAGGCCGTTAAAGGTCATGGTTTACAACTGCTGTCTACACTGATTTAAATTCGCAAGATCACCTTGGTTGGGAATTTAGTTTTCTACCATCTGGTCACCCCTTCAACCTCTGCTAGATGACATGGTTTTTGCACAACTGCTCACTGTCGTAACAGTGCACCCGGCCGAAATCGCGCGATTCCTCCGTGCTCACTAAAACTACGATATCCAAGAAATTACGTATTAAATCCGACCAAACTCCACTCGTCGCGTCCACTTACGCATAAATATCGCGTTTTTTTTTTCGTGTGAAAGAGATGACAGTAAAACCGTAAGGGCTCCAGCAAGGCCGAAGCCAGCTCGGGCCTAGGGTGGACTTCTGAAAAGGTTACCCGTGATTCTAAAACAAAAAGGCTACTGAAGGATAGTTGAAGTGTTAGTAAAAGTAAAAACAGCTGTCCAAATGAGTCTTAAGTTCTGTAAATGGAGTCCACATTACGTAAAGCTTACCTCCAAGAACCAATCCGACATGAGGTCCTCGCGGTACTCCGACACGAAGGGCCCCAGGTAGGCCACGAAGCCGGTGGCTATCAGGCAGTCACCCGGCAGGTTCTCGAACTCCTTGTCCAAGCGTTCCACTGTCATCTCCCAGCGTTCCTTCTCACCTGGAAGATGCAGTAAGTTATTCCAAGATCCCAAAGCAGTCTGCCATACATGCACACATATTTTCACATGAATGAAACCCCCATGCCTTTGTGACACTTGGGCAGATAGCAGATGAGAAAGGTAATTAAATATAAGTCAGTGCATGATACCATCAAGTGAAATAGTGGTAGTTGCTTATTTTATATATTATTTATTGCTTACCACCAATATTTAAACGGATGTAAGCAATGATGTGGTCGACAATGAGGAATGCTTATCTAGAAGTAACCTATTGACTCTTTGGACTTAAAGAACCCCAGGTTAGACTAGAAGCTGATCTAAAACATATTTGAGAAAAGGCAAGGCAGTTGACATGGACAGGATATATAAACTCACCAGATAACCCAGTAATCAGAGCCTCAGCTCTCTCAAGCTTAAGCTGCAGCATCTTGGACTTCCGTTCCAGTTCCTCCTTCTGTGCCAGCTTCTCATCGTACTCCTTCTGCAGACGAGCGATCATCTCGCTAAGTTCGCGCAACTTGGCGCGGGCTTCTGCTAAGATCTGCTGCTTCATGCGCAAGGATTCTAAAGCTTCCTCTAGACGTTCCTTCTTTGGTTTTACTATCCTGTTATAAAGTAATATTTATTTAGGAATTCCGAATCGCATGTTATAATCTAGTTTAAGCGTTTCATTCCCCATGCCCATAAGTTCATGACTGTTACCTGAAGAATTATTAAATGGATTTTACCACTTTTAGTGGTATCCTTAGTAGGACCATTAAGCGATGGAAGAGTTTAAGCAGGCCATATTATTATATAAGTGCTACACATTGTTTCTACCAAATCGACAAGGAGTGGACAAAGCCAATTCATTAATTTTTCAAACATCCTATTTATATGTGGAGAAACTACTGAATTCGTCCTGAAAAATAATTCCCTAATATGTAGCTGCACTATCCATTATTGTTATCTATAAATTATTTTCATCTTGTTTTGCGAAGAATACTACTGGCAGAAGCTATACCAATATAAACCTAAGGACATCTAAGTCCAGCAGACTTAGATATCTGCCTCTAAGCAACATCCTTTTTAGAGTTGCGTAGTCAACTAGGAACACTTATAGTTTCGGCATGTCTATTTGTCGGATAATCTCAGTGACTGTTGGCACTAGAAAGTTGAAATTTTCTACCGATATGTATATCAATCACGCCGACAAAGTAATAAAATAAAAAATAGCAATAAAAAATTATTAAGGTACTAGGGGAAAAAAATCACTTCCACTTTACGTAGTGTAGGGGAGGTTGGATAGGTATTTAAAAATCAATAGGGGTATACTAAAATAATTTTTTGATAATGTTAACATTTTCGGAAATAATCGCTCCAAAAAATGCAAAAAAATGTGTCCCCCTCTAACTTTTGAACCAGTTTAGAAATATGAAAAAAATCTCAAAGTAGAACTTTATAACAGCTTTCTAGGAAAATTAAAATAAACTTGATGGATTAAACAGTTTTTGAAAAGTCGAACAAAATAATTTCTGAACTAAGTTTAATTTAACCGTATATGCAAGCATTTTTTAACTTAGTTTACATATTTTATTATTCTGAACGTATATTTTATATTCTTTCAAATAAAAAAAGAATTATTAAAATCGGTTCACGCAATCCCAAATTACACACCGGAAACTCAACTTACATAACCCGTCTAGTTTGTATAAATTAGTTACCCAATTTCCCGAGAGACGGTGCTGTACTTTGGGCTACTTCGCGCTGTAAAGATTTTTACTGAGTAGATGGGGTCGGGACGGGTATGAACTATTATATTGTCGAATTGTTCGGTAGGTCTCTTGTTGGCATTGGTCGTATTTGTTCTTGTTCGTTGTCTGCTGTTCATTGTTTAACTCTAAAGTGGACTCTTAAGTGGGGACACTTATTGTTACGGACGGGAAACTACGGAACCTTACACTGAGCGTGGCCCAACACGCTCTTAGCCGGTTTGTTTTATTATTGATAGGCTCGCATTTGACCACCAGCTCACCTGATGGTAAGCGATGATGTGGTCGACGATGGAGCACGCTTGTCTAGAAGTAACCTGTTGACTCTTCACTTAAAAGCCTTGTACATTGAAAACCTGGCCTTTGAAAGTGAATGGTGGCACTTACTTGTAGATCTTGCCATACTTCTCCATGGCCCGCACCCACAGACACAGCGACTTGGCGGCGGCGGACACGGTGCCCACGATGTCGGGGTCGAAGTCGGGCTTCACGGTGTAGGTGCCGATCTTCTTTAGGATCTTGTCCGAGATGTTGTCTTTGTCGAAGTCTCGTAAGCGGTCGAGGAAGTACTGGTCGCCGAGCTGGCGTTTTGCTTCCACCCAGGTTGGCTCTTTCTGGTGCCAGCATACATGGTTATTTGTAAAACACTGGCAATCTCTCAGGACTATGTTACTAATACCATAAACTACAAATTTTGTTCTATTACTTTTAAAATGTGTCATATTTTTGTTCAAAGGATTTCCATACAAAAATAAAAATATTTAAATTAAACGTTCTAAATATTAGGAAGTCTATACGAATAAGTAAGTGACAGTACAAAAGCGGAAGGGAGCGAGGAGAGGGTGGATCATACAGACGTAGAGGTAGGTATAGCAAAATACAGAGTTGAAATGTGTTAGATAGAATAACGAAATCCTAAAGGTTTGTTTTTGGTGAATTATATTTTGTAAAAAGTCATAGAACAAAAGTTGACGTTTATGATGTTAGTAATACTGTCCTGCAAGGTGTTTTATATGTAACCCTGCATATTTTTTAAGAAGAGAAAGAAAGTTAAGCATACCTAAGCATTTAGCCAAATAATTTGTTCACACTACTTGGGACTCGGGCCTCCTCTCAAAAAAGGGAATTGACCGTGTAAAAGTAAAAACCTGTAAATACCTGTAACAATATGAGTACGGCCTCCATCACCATCTCCACCTTGTACGGCGGCTTCGCGTAAGACTTCACTTCTGTGATATCCTTCTTATTCAAAGCGTCTAAGGCCTGTAAGGATAAAATATTGTTAGGCAGATAATATATGGGTAAAAAAAAAAATACATTCAGCCGAACATAGAACCTCCTCCTTTTCAAAGTCGGTTAATAAAAGAGCGATTGACATGGTCTTCTCTTCGCCCAAGAGTGAAATGTTCGGTGAACCGTTCAGTCGAAGTAGTGTTTGGCGATAAAAGGTGGTTTCGTAATAAATTCTATTCGATCACACTATTTTTTATTCGATTAGTCGACTTTCCGTTAATCTACCATGTGACTCTCGTAGCATAGTTACGGACTCTTTTTTAATAAACCTCACATTATTAACACGAAATTATTTTTTTACCTAACTTGCATTAAGCATTTTAGTTTTATTACTTCCGGAATATCTCTAAGGCTGAGGCTACATCAGGCCGCGACGCGACCTGCGACACATGAGCGATTAAAACAAGTAAATGAATGCTCACGTATATGGCTACACCGTACATCATATATTACTAGCGATCTTTGATTTCTTTATGCGATAGGAACAACATTACTGAAATCACGGCATCGGCTACATATGAGCGAAATTGAAGCGAATTTATTAGAAAATTTCTCACTTGCACGACTAGTTCAATAGTGCTGCTAAATATGCGTGCGGCTACATTATGCGTATAGTAAACCGCGATGGATGATTTGATCGCATTCTAAGAAAACAACCGATCCATTCAGCATGTGTACTGTAGCCATGTCATCGCCGAATATACGCCGGAATTTAGCTTGTAATGTAGCCATACCATGTTTTTCTCGTTTCGCTCTTCCAGTCGCATCGCAAATCGCTCCTTACTGTAGCCTCAGCCTTACATTCCTGCACAAAAGGCCTATTAAAATAAATTGCGGCTGAAGAGGCGATTTTGGTAAGACAGATCAGCTGCGTCACGTTTAATTTGCATAAGCCACATTAGATCGCGTACAGTGAATTTCACTTAAGAGGGTCCTTCTCCACTCGCTTATCGTAAACATCGAAAATGGTCTAAAAGCTTGTTACTTCATTTAATGCAATCCAACGCGATGTTTGACGAAAAGGCAACGTAAAAAAAGAGAGATAACGCCTGGAAACTCTGTTAGTATTCGGTAATTCCGAGATTTACTCGAAAATTTCACAAAACTTGCTCCAGGAAATAGCTGTTTTTTTTTTAAATCCTTAAAAGTTTTTGGAAAAAGTTGTCATCATTTAGAATCTTAATAAAATTTGCAAGGTCTCTAAAGGATTACTTTTTTGACTTTTTTATTTTTAGGCAAATTATGAAGTGTCAAAGTTCATACAAAATAGGACATTTTCAGAGGTTTTTACTGGATTAGTTTTACACAAATTTAGAAATTGGTTTCTTTAGAAACCTAGATAATATCCACAAGATACTGTGTTTCCAAAATATCTAATGAAAAGTGTGTAATAACGTCATAATCAGTTATGAGCGGTTGTATGAAAAACAATGAAAATGTGAGTCGTGATGCACCACCTTAAGAAGTTCCTTTGCCGTAATGTTGGCAATACGGAAAAACAGTGTTGCAATGTTTTTAGCAATTAAATTACTTAATATTAGGGAGATTAACTGATACTTTGTTACTTTTAACAATTGCCTTTTTTGTTTTTAACTATTTTTGAATAAAGTATAGGATGCTGGGCTCCATTCCGATTGTCCTGAAATTCTTTCAAATATCGAAAACGCCACGCTACAATATCGTACCTCTCTATTAACAACTTCCTTTTAGACCTGCTTCTTTTAAATAAAATCCCATTCCCCTCATAATTCTCCAAAAAGTGTTGCAACTACCGTTAAAATCGATTTCGACTACCTAAATTTTTCCCCAAAATGCGAAATTTTGGGGAAAATTTTCGGTAGAGTAGGCAACTCTTTTCTTTTTCCCTTCTTTTTTGTGTAGACAAACAGGGGAGCCAACATTACTCCGAAGTAACTTCTTAAGTGAAACGCACTGTTGAATCGCCTACATAAGACACGACGTTGTCATCGAGGTCAGCCTCAGTGAATGTGCTGTGAAATATGCCTATCCATCGTAAGGTCGAGTAAGCTTGTATACCTTGATAGCCTCTTCTAGCGCCGGCATGGCACTGGCCAGGTCCCGCATGGCGGCATCAGCCAGCTTCTTGCACTGAACTTCTTCCTCCATGGTCTTCTTGCTCCTGGCTGCGACGCTGCGCTGTTGCTCGTCGGCGTTGCGTTGTTGCACGTTGATCACGCCCATGTACTCGATGCATTGTTCTGTGTAGAGACCGACTTGGACCTAGAAAGTGTAACCACTATATATTGTAGAGTCAAAAGTCTTGATCATCGACTTTAAGTTAATAATATATTCCACAACTATCACACAACGCCATCTAGTCTCAAGCTAAGCAGAGCTTGTGTTATGACTGTTATGAGTACTAGACAACTGATAAACATACCTACATATTTCTAAATACATACATATTATAAATAAATTACACTCAGACACAGAACAAATGATCCTGCTCATCACACAAACATTTGTCCTGGGTGGGAATCGAACCCACGACCTCCGGTTAAGCAGTCAGGGCCACTAACCACTAGACTAACAGGCCAGTCAATTTTAGTTATTTCAGTCAAAGTTAGCGACTCGGAGTTTCTGTCGGTTTTCTATCGTTTACATTTTAGGGAGCGTGCGGTGGAATTGCATAATCTAATCAAGCCAAATCCTTCCCGTCATTGGACTACCAGACGTACAGCGTTGCGGTACGTCTAGAGATCCACTACCGTACATAGTGGACATACCACCCACACGTAAAAGCGTTTTGGGAACGCATTCATTATCCCTGCCGGAATCTTTTTTCTGACAACCACAAACTAGGGGTCAAGAGTAAATTAGTTACTTCTAAGGCAAGTGAACTTCATCGTAGGCCACATCATCGCATATCTACCATTAGGTGAGATAGTGGTCAAACGCGAGCCTACACATAATAAAAAAGAATGGTCATGAACAATTTAGATTTTTGCTGTCTTTGATACCATGGTATACAAAAAGGTTCATTGACATAATGCTAGAAGCTTGTGATGTCGGCTTGTCAGTGCTTATAGCACCGCCAAGAGGCAATAACTGCTGGTTTTCTTTGTGAATACCAGTTCCTACAACTTTCACAAGCTCGTAACTGAGCGTTTTGTCAACTAAAGATTTTTCTACACTATTATACCTATAGAATGTTACTTTTTTTATGGTGGAAAATCATCCAATGACTTCTAGAAAGAAGAAGAAAGAAAGAAAGAAAAACATTTTATTTACGTGAATTAGACGCATACTTATAGCTAAATAACAAACATTACAAAAAATCAGTCGATAGGGAAGATGTGCGTCCCACTACTGCTTTATGACGCAGGGGGATGGCGTGTCAGACATTTACGAAAACCCACTCCTTTAATCATTCTTTGACTTTTTTCAAGGAACGCTTTCAACGTCGCACAACCCAAGGCTTCGATCCTACTGGGTCCCTAAGGTTTTGCTGATATCTCCTTGAGGCGCACGTGGAACAGTACGTGCCATCGAAGACTCAGGGTTCAGTTACCGGATGGCCGGACGGCCAGCTACGCATTACTCGCCATCCGCAAGCCCAAGATCATGATGATGAACCAGCTACAGAAGTTTTACTCAGTCTCATACCTTAGCCTCAGCAAGTTCCTCTGACATCTGCCCGACTAGTTTAGTGGTCTCCTCCACTTTGCCCAATCCATTACGAAGCTTGTTGGCTTGTAGGGCTATCTCTATACGCTTAGCTTTTAGCATCCTGGTGGGAATAAAAATAAAATCAATATGGTTGGTGAAGGTGAAATGACGATCTGAACATGTTTTTTTTTTATTTGATTAAAGGGCTTTGTCCCTTAGCGATCACATCGCCCATCTGAACATGTTCTTGGGGTAAAATTGACGAGTTCACCCTAAACAGAAAAGTTTAAAAGAAAAAAGGGGAGGCCTTTGCCCAGCAGTGGGACACACAATAGGCTAAATAAAATTAAAAAGAAAATGGATTGACTGTTGCTCTATTAGATTACGAGTATGACAATGGAATCAATAGCACGAAGCTTGAGAATGAGTGAGGGAATCGAATGCTGTGCTGACATCACACCATTTTGACAGAATCTGGGCTGGCGTTCGCGCGAGCCGAACAGGTTTTACCATTACGTCGTGAACGACAAAGAGGGATGGAGCTATACACACTATATAGTTCCATCCCTTTAATAGTTCAGTTTAGGATGTCAAATAGATCGTAATAAATGTTCCGATCGCAAGGACGTGTTCCTCTTGTCTTTTTCGGCTGCCGTGTGGACACTAACTTCTCTGAGGACTATCTCACAGTTTGTTATGAATATAATACGTAAAGCCTACATCATAATAAATCAGTTGCGTGGTCTGGAATAGTTTGACTCTGATCGGCGTCTTAAATCGACAAGTATAACTTTGGGCACTTGACCGGGATCAACAATTATGCTGAATGCCAGAAATAGTCGTATAAAAAACGACCCAAGCAGAAGTGGAAGGAGCAGAATTAATATTATTATTATGAGCCCATTGTGTCCTACTGTAGGGCAAAGCCTTCCGTTATTCAACTCTTTTCTGCCCTTAGCCACTTGGAGCAGAATTATGGTACCAAAATATGTGCACAAACACAGGTGCACTCTGGATCTGTGTTTGGGTGCAGTGCTAATAATAGTATGACCTTAGCTTGATATAGTGGCAGATAAAAATCGGGATGATTATCATGAGTGTCCTCTTACTCTTGATATCCGGCCACGAGCTCAAGGTAGTTAGTGGGCGTGACGTAGTTGGTCCTCTTCATCTCCTGCCACATCTTGGTGCTGTAGCGGCCCACGGACGAGTGGATCAGCGACATGATGGACGCCACCGACGCTCGCAGGATGTCCTCGCGGCTCTCGATCAGGGACTCCATCCTGCGGACCTGGTGAGGGTATGAGCCGTTTCCGTTTACTGGTATTGAGAAAAATAGTTACACTAGACCGACGCACACGTTGACCACGCCTGATTTGTACGTAGCGGAGCGTTGCGTGGCGTCGCGTGGCGTGGATCTAATGTACATAGCTCTGAAAGTCTAGTTGCCATATAAAGTGTATGGATCCCGACGCGTTCAGATCAGCGTACGTGGCACACGTGTACGCATAGTACTAGCACATATTATTTTGATAGATTTTAAGTTCAACAAGGTATTAAATTTAAATTACTTACTGAGAAACCAGCATATAATTTACATACAGATCGAAAAGTCATATATTAAGTCTAAATATCGTCAGTGAAGTTCTAACAGTACGGAAGTCAAAAATGGCTACTTTACAGGAGAGCGAAAAAACTGTATGAAATGAATGTAACATACCTCTAAGACCGTATTGTGTTTAATTATTAATACAAATGAACTCTGTCATGATTTGAACTCGTAAAAATCGCAATAATCTTTTCCATTGAAGTAATTTAGTGAATTACATTAAAATCTCAAAACACTCACAAATTGACTTACGCACTCTTAGAACTTCACTGACGATATGCAACTTACCAGTTCGTATTCCATTTTTACGGAAGGTCGAATATCTGGCTAAATTTATAAATCGGCACAAGATGCCTACTAGTCGGCACTTAATAAGAAACTGATTTTTTTCCTAAGCCTTACTGTCCCACTGCTGGGCAAAGGCCTCCTCTAAGTTCTTCCAGACATTCTTCTCCCGCGCCGTCTCAAATCAGTCCTCGCGATACGCGTCAAAGTCATCTCACCACCTCTTTCTAGATCGGCCTCGATGGCAGTTTCCGGAAATAACAAGAATATATGGATACTTACCAAAAGTTTTATTATATTACTTGGACTCGGTGTAATCTTCACTAATAATATAAAAAGGTAGTTTTTTTTTTTTTGTTTATAGTAGGTAATATCTGAAGGTACTGGTCCGTTTACTAAAAGTTTTTCACCGATAGGAAAGTTGCTTTATTCCGAAGTGACTTAAGCTACGTTTTATGTACGCGGGTGAAGCCGCGGACAAACTCTAGTACGTTATACAATACTTTTTACCATTCTGTTTTTTTTTATTGTAATTGTCAAAACTGCGGAAACTCCTTGAACAATCCTCAGCTCTACTAGTGGCGGCCCTTACTGGCCTCGTAAATTTTTGTCGATATTTCTTTGAGGCGTCATGCGTAGAACGCGGCTACGCTTCTTCGACCCAGCCTTGATCTGACCAGCCGTCCGACTTACCATCTGTAAGCTCACGCCTATGGTGGAAGTCTCCTTACCCTGGGTCCAGTGATAGATGCCAGCAGTTCGACACCCTGCAGGAACTTGTAGGCGACCTCCAGCAGCGCCTCTCGCGGCCACTCCAGGAACCAGTTGGTTGTTGTAGCATTTATCAGCGCTGGGTATTGACGGATACGATTTCTGTAACGATCGATATTACGAGTACCTTTAGACCGTTTTACTGTTGCTGAACCTGCCTTTCCAATCTCAAAAATTCACCCCTTAAGCTAGAACTACATTAGACCGACGCACACGTGTAACACGCCTGATTTGTACGTACGCATATAACGCACGACGTTACGTGGCGTTTTTTTTTTCGATGGGAAAAATCATCTTATGACAACCCCCGCTCTTGGGTGGAGCGGGAGATAGTGTCACTCTTACTTCTTTTCTCTCTTCCTTCTAGCCTTCATACCGGGGCTCGAATTTCCTTTCAGATAAACCTGGCCCCAATAGGCTTCGACCCAGCTGGGCCCCTCCTGTACGTCACGTGGCGTGGATCATGTGTAGCTCTACAAGTCTAGTTCCCTAAACTCACACTATAAAAAAAAGTCTAGTTCCCCTATAAAATGTATGGAGACTGACGCAACCAGATCGGCGTGTGGCACGCGTTTGAACTAGTTTAGTTTAGTTATACTTTTAGATTCTCACGGACACTTATGTCAAACTCACATCTTCTTTTCGAATCGATGGTTACAAACTGGTTAAGCTGTTTGGACTCAGTAGGTTAGACTAGTAGGCTACGTTAACTGCACCATCGGCGGCGCTCATTAAGCCCCCAAACTGTAGGTGTATAGGTAGGTGTGAGTGCAGTGCAATGCGCGGTCAAGTACGGACGTGTTTGCGCTGCTCGATACGAATTTTATATTCGCGTTTTGCACGGCAGTAGCCGTTGCCCGTTTTTCATCGCTATGAGTCAACCACTCATAGCCAACGAGCTGTTGGCATTCATCAAACATGCCATTGACTACATGGACGAGGTCAGTATCCTGCAGATCTGCAAGTCCAGTTTCAACGAGGAGGAGATAAGCAGTGCCAAGCTGCTGCTGTTCCAAGTGCTGGACAAAGTTGACCAGATGCAGTCCCGACGGAGGGATGGCGGCCAGAGAAGTGTGCAGGACATCATCACACTGATGAAGAGCACCGACCCGGACGACGTGCCCGCTTTCGTGGCGAAGGAGCTACATAAGCTGCCCCCCGTCACGTTCGACCACGTCGATGTCACCAGGTTGCTGAAGGATATAACATCGCTGAAAGCAAGCTTGGCCGAGGTACAATCGAAGCTGGAGGTGTCCAATACCACCGTAGGTGCACTGCGTGCCGAGGTAGAGTTGTTGCGCAACGCTGTTTCGGAAAGTAGGGCGCCTAACAACTCCAGCGTGAACATACGTCGCGGAGCACGAAATGCATCCGTCGGCAGTTTTGAGTCGGCGAGTTGCAGTGCGTCACCCGCTGCTGAAAATGCTTGCGTTGCATCTTGCTCCGCCGCAGCCGTCGCTGTATCGTCACCGGTCGAAGTTGTGACGCGTGTAGGTACGTCGACCCCTAAACGTGCCTACTCCGCTATCGTTGCCGCAAATAAACCTGCTGTGTCGCAAACAACGCGACAAGCAAGTAAAATAAAAGGGGGCAAGCAGAGCGATGAGGATGGCTTCACAAAAGTAGAGAAGAAGAAGAGGAAGAAGCCTACTTGTCAGAACCAGTGCGGTACCGCGCTGGCAGGACCCAACATGCTGCTGCGTCCAGCAGTGCCTACGACGCAGCTGTATGTTTCGAGGCTACATCACACCACGAAGGCCGAGGAGATCGTGGAGTATGTTCGAGTCAAGACGAACTGGACTTTGAGAGTTGAGCAGTTGGAGCCGCGCCATAACACTAATTTCAAGTCGTTTGTGGTGCGGGTGCCGACTCATCATTTGGAGACCTTCCTCAAAGGAGAGTTTTGGCCGAAAGGAGTTGTGTATCGACGATTTCGTGGAAGGATACCGACCTCGCAGCGGAACACGACGCCGTCACTTCGTGTGCAATCGTTTAATTAATAAGTAGATTTTATTTATATGTATTAGTTTATTATTTTTAAGATTATTTTATGTATAGTGTATATGGGCCATAGTAGCCTGAAATAAAGAATTATTATTATTATTATTATTATAGGCACTTGGGGCACTCCAATGGTTGGCTCATGTTCTACAGGAATGCTGCAGTCTCATTAAGTATCCGACTGGACTTTAGGTGTATGCAGAACGGTATAAAGCCCCAAAAACCTTCGTTAAAAAGGGAGGATACACCGACCAGACGGGTGTTTTTGTCTGGTCCGGGCAACTGCCCGATAGTTGATTTTGGGCTGTTGTATACGTCCTAATAATATGTCCTAAACATTTCGTAGTTTAGTTTGTATGTGACGCGATAGATGTTGCCACAGGTCTATAAAACCCCAATTCGCCAAGATGTGTTTACAGCGGCATACCACATTTTTTTAGGTGGTAAAATCATTCAAAGACATTCCCCGCTCCTACGCGGAGCAGGATATAATGTCGAACTTTACTGACTAAAAACGCACTCTTGTTCCTTCGTTGCCTTTCGTACCGAGACCGAATCTTCCTTTTAGAAGCAGACCCTTGGCCCTAGTAGGCTTCAACGCGGCTGGGCCCCTACGGTTTCCTGACAACTCCTTGAGACAACGGCATCTGGGTCAACCTGGTCAAACCCACTCGAAGACGAAAATGAATCTAAGAAATAACCAGTAGTCAACAAAGAGACAATACCTGAACTCTTCTCCAATGGGACTGAAGCACAGCACGATGTGCAGGTTGCTCCTCACTCGGTCCACCAAGAACAGGTACACCACCTCGTTAGTCTGCATCAGGTTCGCGTTTTTCATCGGCTTCTCTAGAGCAGTCTTTATCTGTTCACAAAGAAGTAAGTAATACAGAAATTACATTCACAGAAATACGTAGGTAGTCTGAACTCTTATCTCAGACGGCCAAAACCAGTGTATTACACATTGTTACCTTTTTTTTGAGGTATAATATCATCAAATGAATGACTTTTCCCACTTTTTAAAGTGGGGCGAGAGTGTATCCACAACCACGTGCACCTTTCACAACTTAAGCGAGGTCTACGACAGAGCTATCCAGGTACATAATTAGTCGAAAAACAGTTCGAGTAAAGTTTGACATTTTTATTTATGATTTTGTGATAATCTTTGGATCTCTGTACTTTAGGATATTCGCAGTAATTCGACCTCCATGGTTAATCGCATCCCTCCGTCACTCCCCGATGCTTGACAGCGAAGACCAGCCCGTTGGGGCAGTCATACTGGATGGCCTGTCCGTTGTCACACTAAGACAAATTTGGAATTCTTGAACTGTTACACAAACTTTCACTGACAAAAAGCTATACTAATGCCGAGTGTTAGTTTACCTGTGTATCTTTGTGTTGCATGAAGTTTTATAAATAAATAAATATGTAGGAGTAATATAAAAATAATAAATATGTAATGGGATACCTAGCATGAAATAAAATAATTTCACTTTAAAAAACTTACATCTTCAAACTCATCAGGCTTGTAAAGGTTGGTGATCTCGCCGCTACTGAGCAGGTTGTTCATGATCTCGGTGAACGCCTCGTCTGCTATCTGCGTGTCCGAAAATATGAACGTGGTCTTCTTCTGGTCTACTCCGCAGCCTGTATATAGGAGCTGGTGCAAGAGGAAACATTCACTATAAATACGTATACCACTTTATTTATTTTAGTACAGCGAAAAAGACATTAATCCTTACTTAATATTATAAAAGCGAAAGTGAGTTTGTTTGTTACGTCTTCACGCCTAAATGGCAAAACCGATTTTGATGAAACTTGGTACACGAATAGACCATGTCCTGGAAAAGGACATAGGATACTTTTTAATCCGGAAGTATGTTCCCTTGCGATAATTTTCTGCTACCACGCGGGCGAAGCCGCTGGGAGCAACTAGTACAAAAATACGTTAATCATTTCACTAAGTCTCTTCACAGAACCACAAACTTTCTAATGATATTGTCTTCCATTCATCAGCAAACAAATCTAATCCAGGGTTGACCTTCACCCACGTGGAGGCCAACCCTATATAGTATCGCTTGCTTCGTATAGACTTCGTAATACTAGTATTTAAAACGTTCAATTATTTAAACATTTTTATTTCTGTATGAAAATTTGATGAACTAAAATATGTCAATTTTTTAAAAGTCATAGAACAAAAGTTGTTTATGATGTTAGTAATACAGTCCTGCCAGTTTGTTAGTGTTTTATGAATAACTCTGTATAGTCGACCATAGGGTGGTGCAAAAACATAACACGGTAGGCAGAAAAGTAATAAATAGACAGATACATACATATTACACACAAATAAACAATTGTATTGTGAAAATCCGAATCCAGCCAATCAATCCGAAATCCAGTTACCTTCAAGTCCTCCCGGAAGTCCTTAAGGCCATATGTTTTGGTGACGACGACGGTGAACGCGCCATACTCGCAGATGTAGGTGGCCACGCGCGTCAGGCAAGTGCGGCCCGAACCACCTGGCCATACATACACGTCTTAGTTTACAAGGTTTTGATGAAAAAATGTGCTGAAATTGTACCTCCAGCACTTCAGCTCCCGCCCCTCCTCTCCACCTGGTGTAACACCCAAAGGCGCAGTGCCTCTCGCTGAGCACGCGTAGAACAAGGAAAGAAAAAATATTTATTTGGCGACAGTCACCAGGAAAGTCAAGGGCGCTTGTCACGCCGGGCGTCTGTCTGTTCAGGAGTCAAATTCCAAGACTGTCACCAGCAGGCCATCCTGAGGCAGCTGGGAATAATTATACACCCCTCGGTGTCCGATGTACATTTACATCATACTTTAATGAAAAAGTGTGGTACCTCTGGCCCGCTTTTTTTTTTAAATTGTTATAAACTAGTGCTTAACTGCGATCCTACCTGATGTTAGGCAGTGATGCAACCACGTTAATGGTGAGGCGCACTACTTTATTACGGGCCTATTTGCTCTCGCCTTGGAAGACACCTAAATACTATTACGTGCGCGCGTACTTGCGCGTTTCGTCGCGGTACCCTAACTCCAGATATGAAGACTCCGATACAGGAGTTCCTATCACTGAGTGCATGTGGAACACAGCTCTTGACACCTCGGGATTGTGTCTACACGTCAAACTCCAAGTTTGTTACCAGCAAGCCATCCTATGGCGGCTGGAGAAAATTCTGCGCCTCTTAGTACCCGGTGCATTTACTAGAGAAAGGGAGGGGGGGTTCATGTCCCCCCACAAACTTTCCGCAGTCTTTACCACGACCATCAGTTTATTTTTATTTACAATTATTATTATATTGAACGAGTGCGCCCGGATGATGCGAGTAGGCAAAATTGGTGGGAAGTTGTGAGACGTACCCTGACGGGTTCCGAAGAGCTAGTTAGTGATAACCACGACCACTCTGGCAAGATTGAAACGACTAAGAAGAGCGTTTGACTACTATCTCACCTTATGGTAAGTGATGTTGCGGCCGACGATGGAGTACGCTTGCCAAGAAGCAACCTATTCAGCCCCTTGCCTTAAAAACCCCTAAGTTTTAGTTGCAGCTATCCAGAAACACAGACTCCGTCAGGTAGGAGTGGAGACTCCTTAACTGTACGCATAATAAATGTGTTCCTAAAACGTTTTGTACGTATGGGTGGAGTGTCCAACATGTACCGGTGGTTACGCAACGCCGCGCCGTACTCTTGTGGTCTGACGATGGACGAAGCGAATTGTGAAATTCTTCACTTCCTCGTAAAAAGAACAGCACAGGACACATCCTGGATTGAGTGAAGACCTGCTTGTAGCCTGGTTCCTACTGTTATACTGACCTATGCCCACACATAGCATGTTGCCTCTTTGCTGCGAGATGACGCGCACGATGCGACAGATGTGCTCGATGGCGTCCTTGAACAGCACCAGGTCCATCTTCACGACTCCTGGACAGCTGTTGTACTCCTCCAGCTGGTTCAGTACGAACCTGGATAAAACGGGAACTTAGACGGTAGATTACAGAAACCTTGAATGGCATCTATTAAGACCACTGAGTTAATTAAAATGAAAGTGATGCATTTAATGAGCACAAACTAAATCGGTTTACCAGGATGAAATGAAAAGGTTTTGTCATACACTTCTCAGCTTCAGCATCAGATAAGGTAGATTTTACCATTTCACTGTTCCAGGAACGAATACAACGCAAAAAAAAAATTGAAGTTACGCCAGTCAGAGCTGATCGACGAAGTTTCATTATCAGGGACATTACCATGACGTGTTATATTTTCAAGCATGCAGTTGTACCTATAAAGCTCCATGCCTTTAACAGTTCAGTTTAGGACGTCAAATAGATCGCGGTAAGAGCTCGTATTAGGGCCTAAGATATAAATTGTACACCTGCTGTTTTCTCCTTCTCTATCAAAATCAAAAGGTAGTTCTAACAGTATTTCCTAGTAGCCTCTAGCTTCTCGGGGCGGCGTTTATGGCTTTGACATGTGACCCGTGTTCGGCAACACTTATGCCAGTTGCAGACCGAAAACTAAGCTAAGTTAGTTTAGCTTAGCTCGCATAGCCGACGCAGTTTTCTATACTTGTATGCAGACCGCAAGCTATGCGAACTAAGCTATGTGAGCTAACTAAAATATGCGGAGGTAAGTTAGTTGTAGCTTGAAAAACTGCATCATACGAGCTTAAGCTAAACTAACTTAGCTTAGCTCTTGGTCTGCAATCGGCTTAAGACCAGCTTCCACACATTTTAACAGTTTTTTTTTTTTTAGAAAACTAAACGAAACAAGTTCCACCCACGGAATAAAGAAAAGTAGAGGAAGTGGTTACGCGCTCGTGTCAACATCAAGCGAGATTCGCAACATTCAGCTTATTCGCCGTCAGATTACGTGCAGGTGAATATGGCATCTATTTCAAAGGCACTAGCGTTCTGAATAGAATAAATTGGTTACAACGCCATCTAGCGTTGAGTAGCCGAACTCGTTGTAAATTGGTTTTTAGACGAAAAACTTCTTTATTGTTTGTGTCATGTCAAATAATAACTTTCTTACGTTGTAATAAGACCTAATTTATGAAAGCAATAAGAATATGATTTGTAAAAGTTAAGTTTGTAATTCGTAGCCAATCATATTATTGTTTTTTATGTGTGTTTGATACGCAAATGTGTGAGTTTGGCGACACTGGTTCCCGTGCTTAGCCACGTTAGGGGCACTTCTACCTATATTTTCTATTCTGTGGTTCCACCCTTACTTGCGCAGTGCTTCGGGATCGTTCATGTCGTCGTAGACCTCGTAGGGGTTGAGGAAGTGTCCGAAGAGCGGCGGGCTCTTGCTGGGGCAGAGCGCGTGGAACGTCAGCTCGAAGTGCTTGCCCAGCATGTCGCCGATGTGGTTCATGAACCAGTCGCGGTCCCTGCGGACGGGGATCATTATTATTTGGTGTTATTTTTATTTATTAGTTCTTTAATAGAAACGGTTATGTAGGGTACATTCAGTTTAAAACAAAAATATTGAATCATCATGAGTTCCTAAAATGAGCGAGATCAAGCTAACTACAGCCTTAATTATAAGCAAATAGAATTTAATAGTAAAATAGCTATGGTCAAAACCGAGCGATAAGCGAACAAAAGGATATCGGCAAAGGAATGTGTACAAAAAAATGGCACCAGTGATTCTCAAACTATTGATGTTGTAAGTGCAACTACATTGGTATGATAAATTATGAGACTGACACAATATTTTTAACATAAATTTTTTTGAGATCCTGTTCCGTTTTTACGTGGTGGGTGGGAGAGGTAGCATTTTTCTTTATCAGAATTTTGCAACCAACAACCCAAGTGTATAAAAAACCACGATCTTTAGCAAGTTTTTTTGTTTTGTTAAGAAGCACTTTGTTCTCAAAAGTTAGATGGTCATTAACGTAAATAACACTGTCCGACTGCAAACCCAACTTGCTGGCCGTTATAGATGATTTGAGTTTTTTTGCTGCCGCCACGAAGTCATTCTTCAGGTATCTGTTATGGACCGAACAAATAATATTTTTATTTTGATCGTATTTTCGCATAGATACTCTTGCAACAAAGTTAATCTGCTCCTTCGGGATATTGAATCCAATCAAAACTCCAATCTTGCCAATGATTTCGAACAGATTTTCTGAATTGGTCATTGGAACACCCTTAATTTCCAGGTTGTTCAATCTAGACCTTTGCTCGGCTTCACGATGGAGATCTTCAATTCTGGAACATCGATCGTGTAACGCTGCCATCTGGTCCTTCATCTTCCTAAGACAGTCCACTTCACTCTCCAATCCTGAAAATTTGGTGACTAATGTCTCCATTGTCTGGTCCAGGAACTCAACATCCGTTTTTAAACTCGAGTACTCAGATCTGATGGATTTGAGCTCTGCCAGTTCCAGTTGGATTGCCTTCATGTTCTCCATCAGAGTAGGTAAGGTGTCCATTTGGGCTGAAAGGGCTTTTAGCTCTGACATACTGGATTAAATATCGGCCTGAACGGGCGCAGCAGTGGTGGTGATAGTGGGGCGAGGGCTGGATGCTGTCGAGCATTTACAATTGCCACACTTCCAAGTATTCTTGCGATCACCCAATTTCCTCCATCCACCCTCGGTGATGCCAGCGCAGGGAAAGTCGAATTGACCTTGACATCCCACACATTTAGCGCCATCTCTACACTCAGCTTGACAACGCTTGCATTTAAACATTTTGCGAAGTTAACGAAAACTTTGAGAAACGTAGTCAGGTAATTAGTCGTTTACCGAGACGCGAAGTTTATGCGTATGAACGATTTGCTGTCTACCGACACACTGTAGAAAAGAAGCCAACGCGCTACAGCATCGCGACTGTCTCAATGCGAAGGCGCTACAGCATCGCTACAAAAAGTCACCGTGGGCAAGACGCCCTTTTTTTACGTTGGGCAAAAATCATCTTATGACAAACCCCGCTCTTGGATGGAGCGGGAGATAGTGTCAGACTCTTACTGACTAAAAACCCAGCCCGTTCCTTCTAGCCTCTTCGTACCGGGACTCGAGTTTCCTTTCGGATAACCCTGGCCCCAGTAGGCTTCGACCCAGCTGGGCCCCTCCTGTTGCTGACAACTCCTTGAGGCGCGCGGGAACAGTGCGCGCCGTCGACATCTTGGGCTCGGTCCGGACAGTTACCGGACGGTCGGACAGCGAGCTACTCATGGCTCGCCGTCCGCGAGCCCGCGTCTACGATGGCCGGAAATCGGGATCGGAATCCCGGCGGCGGCGGCGAGGGCGCCGTTGCGGGCAAGAGGCCCTAAGCATGTTGACTCACTTGTCTTCAGTGAGTCGGTCGCTGAAGACTCGGAAGCACTCGTGTATCCACAGCCGTAAGAACCGCGACTTCGTGTTCGTGTAGTCTTTGTTGCTGCGCAGTAGACCCTGAAGACGAAATATGTCTCAGTTATTCAGCAATGGGCCGTTTGTGGTTTCTAACGAACATTTATAACAAAGTGAATAAAACCGCTTTCAGTCGACCAAATATCAAATCAAATCAAATCAAAAACGTTTATTTCAAATAGACCAATTACAGGCACTTTTGAATTGTCAAAATGTCGGTCAGTCAAACAAACAAGTGAAGCTAAATTGCACGTTCCAAAGAGTAGATTTCTTAATAGACCAAATGCTGTTACTTTATTCACGGCATTGTATCAGAGTGTCCTGAATTCTGACTGGCCTGTTGGTCTAGTGGTTAGTGGCCCTGACTGCTATGCCGGAGGTCGTTTATTCTATTCCCACCCAGGACATATGTTTATGTGATGAGCATGATGATTTGTACAGAACAAGTCTGGGTGTAATTTATCTATATTATTTATATATTTAGAAATTTATAAGTATGTTTATCAGTTGTCTAGTACCCATAACACAAGCTCTGCTTAGCTTGGGACTAAATGGAGTTGTGTGATAGTTGTGGAAAAATAATCATAACTGTATCATGTATCTGTATCATGAAAAATCATAAAGCTTTTTAAGTCAGCAAAAATACATAGTCACCGGGCCATCCAGGCGACTGGGGGTTTGTATTATAATGCCCGCTGTGACCTGCCGTGACCTATGTTGTACTCAGTGTCCAAATTGTGACCTTCCAATCAGAATCCATCCGTAGTTTGTACCTGGAAAATCTTGGAGATGTCTCTCAAGTTGAAGAGGTAGTGCATCTTGCTGGGGGTGGGCAGTAGCTTAGCTACGATGTTGTTGAACATGTCGATCGTCGCGATCAGCACCGTTTTACCTAAGGCAAAAGAGTTTTATTTTAAAATAAGTAAGACATGGTAGACATACCACCTATACGGACAAAACGTTTTGGGAACACATTTATTGTACGTGCAGCCAAGAAGTGGAAATCCCTGCCGAAGTCTGTATTCCTGATAGCTATAACCTAGGGGTCTTTAAGTCAAGAGGTAATAGGTTACTTCTAGACAAGCGTACTCCATCGTCGACCACATCATCGCTTACCATTAGGTGAAATGGTGGTCAAATGCGAGCCTATCAATAATAAAAAATCTCCCTATCTGTAAAAACTTGTCTCAACGGGTGAATGGAGCTGGTCACACGGGTCCATAACCATGTCATAGAATAGGTCATAGAGTTGTTTATATCCCGGACGGAATATTCTCCGTCGGGTTTATTTGACTTTCAAACAGGCAAAGGCGCTGGCTGATTCTATAGTCTATACACGTCAAGAACGTAGTGTAATAAGGTATTTGTTTATAAAATTGTCATTTGCATGTCCGTACTGTCTGGAGGACTTACTTCAACTGGTCACTGTGTGAACACGGGTATCTATTTTACTATGATCTAATTGATCAAGCGAGCGACTAAGGCGAGTGACAACGATGAGTCACTATTTTCATAACGCGAATATACTATAGTTCTTTATCTTTATTCTTTTTCCTTTTTTCTGAGTTACGTTAGCAATCCTTAGCCTCTTCATCTATCCAAATTTATAGTCACCATCACTTGCAGTCATCAATTCAACATAATTTAGGTGTAAACTGGCTCACCAACAGACTTGGTCTCCTCATCGAAGTCCTGCAGATGCTGTCCCAGCATGGTGCCGAAGATCTTGACGAGCTGCTGTTGCGTGGGCGAGGACAGGAAGAAGGCGTGGAAGCACGACAGCAGGCGGCTCGGCAGCCGCGAGCGGGCGCCGCCCGGCGGACCCGCCGCGCCGCACAGCACCATGTTCTAAGCGGCAGCCATCAACACCGAGTTATAACCAGATATTAAGTTAAGTCTCGGTGGAGCACACGGTAGAGATGTGCCCAGCTTGGGCAGAGCAGCGCCGTGTCCTCGTGGGATCAGCAGGAACGATCTCCCGCACGGCTAGCGGTCCCCTCCTTCTGCGAAGCAGTAATAGCAAAGGACGAGATCGAAAGTGCACGCGCGAGAGAGCTGCCCTCACGCCCGTCACCGGGATCCCGATCCCGATTTCCGGCCACTGCAGGCGCGGGCTTGCGGACGGCGATCAATGGATAGCTTGTCCGACCATCTGATAACCATCCGAATCAAACCCAAGTCGTCGATGGCACGTACTGTTCCACGGCGCTTCGAAACCTACTGGGGCCAAGGGTCTGCTTCTGAAAGGAAGATTCGGCCCTGGTATAAAAGGCAATGAAGGAACAGGTTTTTGGTCAGTAAAAGTCTGACACACTCTCCGGCTCCGCCCAAGAGCGGGAGATGTCATTGAATGATTTTCCAACCTAAAAAAAGGCCATATAATGCGCGAAGTCCCTTAGTTTTTCAGTAAACTCTGGGACCAATTCGAATGGCTACATACTTAAAATATGTATGTTTCGTTCAACGAAGACTTTACGTTGTACACGACGCATTTGACCGGTTGTTGTAGCCTTAGGCGAGGCCTGTGTCCAGCAGTCTTATGGACGTTTTTCGACTGAAATGATGATACTTGACGCGTCAGAAAATCATATGGGGAGAAACCTCGCACCTTGTAATGTACTACTAACATAATATGTTAGTGGTACATTACAAGGTGCGAGGTTGCATATATTATATGGGCCTCTTGGGCGGAGTGGGAGATAGTGTCAGACTCTTACTAACTCACCCGGTTCCTTCTTGCCTTTCATACCGGGGCCGAGCCTTCCTTTCAAAAGCAGACCCTTGGTCCCAGTAGGCTTCGACCCAGCTGGGCCCCTGCTGTAACATGGTGGGGTTTATTGAGGGCAGCCGGTCCCTCCCCTACTATAATGATAAAGGAGTTACCTTGACATTCTTCCGCCACTGCTTAGCCCTGTCGAACCAGTACCCGTAGTCGTGCCACAGCCGCACCAGCTCCAGCGGCGGCTGCGAGCCGTAGTAGTCACGCACTGGCATGTTTATGTCATCCATAAACGCTATCATCTTCTTACCTGGATGCGACACACAAAGACATATACTTAGGCCAAGATTGATAAACATTTATCAATGTCAGCCATAGCCATATAATCAACCTTTTTTTTTACGGTGGGCAAAAATCATCTTATAACAACCCCCGCTCTTGGGTGGAGCGGGAGATAGTAACTCTTACTGACTAAAAACCCACCCCGTTCCTTCTAGCCTCTTCATACTGGGGTTCGAGTTTCCTTTCGGATAACCCTGGCCCCAAGTAGGCTTCGACCCAGCTGGGCCCGTCTTGTTGCTGACAACTCCTTGAGGCGCGCGGGAACAAAGCGCACCGTCGACGTCTTGGGATAACCAACCTCATATTTGTCTTTTTTTTTATTGGTGATAGATTCGAGCTATCTCACCTTATGGAAAGATTTAAACTACATGAGGCCGAATGAAACTGCTTTGACGTGAAAACACAAAAGCCCTACCTCCAGCAGGCGCGTAGTTCCCTTTGGTCCTCTTCTCGAGGCGGGACTCGATGATGTCCTGTACATTGGCCGCAGTGGTCTGCGCTGACATGTTAATAACCTGGGTGCTGTATCTGTGACACAAATAGTTAGATATTAGGATCCCTACAATCTAGCAAACAGTCCCTTCGGTTCCGTACCCAAAAGGTAGGAACCTTATATCCACCAGGCTATATCTCAAGAACCGCGACAGCTCTTCTTCTTCTTCTTCCTGCCCTTATCCCATATTACTTGGGGTCGGCGCAACACGTTTTTTTCTTCCATTCTGTCCTGTCACCCGTCAAACTATCACTAACACCCTTTTCTTTCATATCACTCCTCACACAATCTATCAAGAACCGCGATAGCTAGACACTTAAAATTTTCACAAATTATGTATTTCTGTAGCTGCTATTACAAGAAATCATCATCATCATCATCATATCAGCCGAAAGCCGTCCACTGTTGGACATAGACCTGCCCCAAACGTCGCCACAACGACGATTTTTTTTGCCGAATTTTCCTTAGGACTGTACAGAACCCTTCGTGCGCGAGAACAACTCGCACTTGACCAGTTCTTTATTATTGATAGGCTTGCGTTTGACCACTATCTCACCTAATGGTAAGCAATGATGCGGTCAACGATGGAACATGCCTGCCTAGAAGTAACTCTTGACTTAAAGACCCCTAAGTTGTAGCTATCAGGAAACACAGACTCCGGCTATCATGGTTTTGAATATGCAAACAACTATAATATCTATGAACTCCAGTATAACGCGTATTTGGAGGAGCTTGCGGCAAAAATAATAGTTGCACGGGCAATCAAAGCTTTACTGCCTTAAAAACCAAGCGATATTATGTTACCCAGAAACGGAGCTATGGAATCACTCATGTCAAATTCTGATGCTCAACTGCAAACAGATATACTGGAAGACATCCAAAACACGGTCAGACAAAAACATTAGGTAGGATCCAATCTGACCAGATTCCCTTTTATACGGAAGGTCTTGTCCATTCCAGTGCCCCAGTACCAGGATTCCGTACGTCTAGTACAATGACATGCAAATAATAAAGAGTTCATCCTACTTACTTGGTAGGATCCAAGCTAACCAGAGTCCCTTGTATGAGGAAGGTCTTGCCAGTTCCAGTGGGTCCCCCTATCAGGACTCCGTACCCTGCCTTTAGCATGTCTAACGCGATGATCTGCACGCGCAGAAACTCCATAGTGGGCACCAGGATCGTGTGGAAACCGGCGCTGAAGGGGAAAACCAAATTGTGAATTGATTTAAAATCGTCAAAAAACTTCTCCTGCTCCCCAGGTGAAGCGAGAGGGAGTATCAGTTACTGACTAAAACCCACCCGTGTTTTTCAGTCACTTCTTACGTTTTAGGATCGCAGTCGCTCTTTCGAACAATCCCGCTATCAAAGCCGGCGCCGTCAATCAAGCTAGTACTACACTGCTTAACGTGTGTCACACACGCCGATCTGGGCGCGTCGGTCTCCATACATTTTGGGAACTAGACTTGTAAAGCTACACTTGATCCACGCCACGCGACGTCGTTCTACGTACAAAACAGGCGTGTTACACGTGTGCGTTGGTCTAATGTAGTTCTAGCTTCATGCTGACATCTAGGAACGCGCGTATTGGAGTGAGAGCTGCTTATTGCTAGCCGTCCGTAAGCCCGTATCTAGGGTAACTGGGAACTATTGTGATACTCTCGACGCCCCAGGGCATCTCGTGTTAAAGTTTGACTTATTAAACATCGGTATATCACTTTATCATCAAGGACCTCTTGGTCGACTGATTTCATTCTAATACAAGGCTGCTTTAAAAGAAACAAAAATAAGGAAAACCAGTGGATAATTTGAAAAATTTCAATGTTAAAGATGTACGTGAAATCACCTCTTAAAAACGGGAAGTACTAATTCCATGGCGGTGGAGCTGTGGGGGGTAGTTAGAAACCTTCACGTAACAATTTCAACCTAAAAATAAAATCGTCTAATACTAACTTAGGATTATATCTCCAGTTATCAGGCAGCTTCTCCTCCCAGGGTTTGAAGACCTGCAGCCTCTCGTCCACGTAGTAATCATAGACTGTGTCCTTGAGCGGGAAGATGCCCTCGTGCTCCCGGACCCAGTTGTCCAGCTTCCGTCGAGGCTCCTCTTCCAAGGTCGCACAAACTGACCAGATCATACTGTGTGACGGGAAATTTAAATTGCTTTGGTAAAAACGCTTAGCTTTTTCCCGCGACTAAATAGTCCTGAGTTGAGCTATACGAATACTGACAAATGCTTGTACTGACTGGACAGGTCCACCCAAATCTGTGTGATTATTTCCTCAAAAGATCATCTCATACACTAATCTGCTTGTTTCTTTGACCATCACATGTTTGTTGTATGGACAAGGGCATGGTGCCAACGGCAGATGTAATTGCACCCGTCGACACGGCAGCTGGTGACGCTTCGACGACGGCCGTCGACATTCCAACTTTGAAGATTAGCGGCAGTCTTCGTGTGTATAAAGTGTCAGTATAGGTCAACGGCTGCAGATACCTCCGCCGTTGGCAACATGCCCTATATGTGTATGTATGAGCTCTTAATTCTATTGCGATCGTCAAAATATGCGTATGTTAGAAACGGAGCATAAACGACACTATCATTAGCTTGCGTTGATTTAGAAGTATGATGTCTTCACTGCTCTAAGAAAGAAAGAAAGAAAGAAAGAGAGATAGAAAGAAAGAAAGAATTGTAGATTTGTTTTTTTTGGTGTGTAAAAATTCAAATGACATCCCGCCCTTGGGTGTCAGTACATCATATAGTGTCGGACTCTTACTGACTAAAAACCCCCCGTTCCTTCTTGCGTTTCGTACCGAGGCCGAGCTTCTCTTTCGGATAACTCTGGCCCCTGGTAGGCTTCGACCCGGCTGGGCTCCTGCTGTTACTGACAACTCAAGGGATTGCAGACTTGAGTATTTGGTGCTAATTTCAGCTTCGCGGACGCGGTCCTGAGAAAAAGAGTGTTTATAAGTAACTCACGCGAAGAGGAACCTCATCTTGGCGAAGTTCTCGATGTCGGTCTGCTCGTCCGGCAGCGCCGGCGCCGGCTCGGGCGCCAGCCCCAGCAGGCGGCACATGCTGCGCACGCCCGTCAGCTCCTGCCCGCGCACGCTCTCGCCCTCCTGCAGGTGCAGGCGCTTCAGCTCCAGGACTGGGGTCAGGATGGATTGGAAGAAGCGGCGAAGCTGGAAACAATGACACATCATTCTACCCGTGCGACAACGATAGGCCTGCCTTAATTCATGAATCCCCAAGCGACCACCGGTGGCCGCGCATCTATTGTCTTACTATTGTGTCTCTAATTGACGGTATCTGAAGGGTTAAAACCAACAAAATTTGATTAGGACAGCCTTGTGATGGCGGTGCGATCAGTTTCTACTTCTTACGTACACTTTTTTGAAACCCGACTCACTTTTCCCAACCACTTCAATTCCTGAATGCCAGAATCAAAAGTGGTGACTAAACCAAACCCGAAAACGCTTTAATGGAAAAAACAGAGACAAGTGCGCGATGCCCTTTTTAACTTAGGTTTGCAGTACTTTATACTCTGTTTGAATTTCTCCTGGTCGACATCAACAATCAAGCTACTATGTGGCACAGCACCGCTCCGACCCACTGGAGTTAGCAGCACCACTCCTACCCTTTAAAGCCTGCAGCAGCATCTCAACTCACTTCTGGAACATCATCACCCCGACACACTAGGGTATCATCATCCCGACTCACTGAGGCATCCCCGCAGACAGTTCCGACTGACCGAGAACTATGCGGCTTTCGATTCTGACATACTGGAACCAACCTACCGCTGGCCTGGCACGCATCATGACGCATCAAGTAACGCTACATAAGAACTAGAAAAAACTAGGTTTTCGTAAAACCTGCATCGCGTAATTAGAGTCCTCCATTCGATTTGAACGTATAGAACAACCCGAAAATCAGCTATCAGGCAGTTGCCTACATGATCCCAAAGAGTCTTGATCCCTACATGAAATAGGAACGATAGATAATTTTTTTTCCTTGTTAGTTTAGGTTTTTGTTGCCGACTGTATTTTTTTTTTTTTCATAATCTGTGACTGCAATTCAGGATATCTTAAACAGATATGAATGGTCTAGAAATGTTTTCCTGTAACTACAACGTTTAAAGTACCTTGCCTTTACTGGCCCGTCTCAAAAAATCCGACTTGTATATTTTTGGTACCTGTAGATGATTAATTCAAATGAAATCTCACAATCTCCCTATACTCAGGGTTCTCGACGGTGTCCAGCCAGGAGTTGACGAAGGGCCACCAGCCCCAGTCCTTGTAATCGTTGTACACCATGCCGTTACGTGACACCGTGGCTGGGGAGGCCACCGCTAAGTCCAGGGTCTCGATCAGGAGTGTAACCTTGACGGAAAAAGACAACAATTACTAAAGGTGTTTTTAATATCGTGCGGTTTTGATCACGCATGCGGGATTGTCCCGCACGCGGAAAATGTCGTTTTCAAACAAGTGTTATTTCATTGTAATGCGTGGAATAAGCACGCAGGACACGGTGCGTGATATTGGACAGCAGTTTGTCGTCCATTGTACACAAGCACAACTCACAGCATCGCAGAAAACTAAATCGCAGGATAACGTGTCTCTCGCTCTTTGAAATTTTCTGCGGAGCAATCCCGCATGCGTGATGACCACACAATATTAAAAACATCCTAAATGTAAGACCCCTCGAGCGCTGACTGTACATACGTCTGTACAACTTGAATGACCTTTAAAAACGCTTAATTTTCGTTTCGTATTATTATTTTTTTTTTTTTATTTTTTTTTTTATATATAAGTAAAAATTCCTAAAAGGTTTCTTTGTGATTTACGTAAAAACGGCAATTTCCCTTACCCCTCGAGCGCCGTTAAGATGGTTATGGTTATCTATTAGCACTTTTACTCCTAAGGTCACAGAACATGGTCCTAGAAGGTGTCTCCAGGAACCAATGACTATACAACCACATGGTGGTGGTGTGGTTTAATTCTCTTTGCTGGGAACCCATGTGGGTTTTAGTCAATAAAAGTCTAACACGTCTTCTAGCTCTGCCCTAGAGCAGAGGAAGTTACTTGATGGCTTCTAACCTCAAAAAAGATCACAAAACAAAAAATCGCCGCGGTGACGGCGCGGGCGCATAGTCAGCAGTAGAATCGTCGAAAATGCGTCGAACGCAACTTTTGTTACTCCTTCACAGCCATCATGGTTTATTTACCTTTGTTCTGCACTAGGAATTACTCCTGTATCCACTGTAACCACGGCTATCTCAAGGCCATACACACATTTTTGTTCCGTACGAGAATCGAACTCACGACTGCACCAACCACGCCGCCAAGTTTGTATAGAACATTCACGTCGTAGTGCGCGGAAACGGTGTTATACTTGGTATGGAATGGAAACCGTTAGGGTTTTTTTTTATACTCCACAACTATCACACAACGCCGTCTAGTCCCAAGCTAAGCAGAGCTTGTGTTATGGGTACTAGACAACTGAAAAACATACTTATATATTTCTAAATACATACATACTCGTATTATAGATAAATTACACCCAGACACAGAACAAATGATCATGCTTATCACACAAACATTTGTCCCGGGTGGAAATCGAACCCACGACCTCCAGCATAGCTCCACGAACCACTAGAGCAACTGTTGGTCTAGTGGTTAGTGCACTGACTGCTTTTGTGGTTAGTGGCCTGTAACAAGCCGGTCGAACAATGGCCACTGAGGCGATGTGCCGCCATCAGCAAAACGTCAGAGTGAGCATGACACTTCCATTATACGGCCAGGACTCATTAAATTATACAGACCTGTGAAGGCATAGATATCCTCTCACTATTGACCAGTGTGAGCAGTTTGTTGTCATCCATCACAGAGTTGAGGTTCTCTATCCAGATTGCGTCTACAGGTCCATCAAATATAATCCACTTCATATCTGGGGACTCGTCTACAAGACAACAGATTACATTAATACCTCAATTACATTTACAATTTGTCAATTTCTACAATCTCCACCCTCAATTTCAGTTCATATTGAGGCAAAAGCTCAACTAACTGCCAAAAAATAAGGCTAAGATCCTTATTTTTTGGCAGTTACAGACTAAAATGAACAGGTGCTCAACCTTTATCAAGCGCAAGTTCGTGAAGTACTTGGGAGTCTCTGAGATGGATCTGCCAAATACCAGCTTGATGCGCTAGAGTTGATTGAAAAACGAGCCATGAAAATCATCGGCAAAAGTCCAAAATCTTGAGCTTCGACGCCGAGATGCTGACCTATCGGTTTTCTATCAACTACATTTTGAGCAGTGTGCATCGGAATTGCTCAATTTAATTCCGCCAACCCCATTCCATGATTGGACCACTCTACGTAAGTAGTACTCTTAAATAGAAGATTGAACACCCCGATCGGAAGATTTTACTCCCCATACAGCTTGACAAGCTTCAGAGCCTTGGGGTTTGTAATATCTGGACCATCTCAGACAGAGCCCGGCTACTTCTCGTGGCTTTGGCACGTCAGAACCGCAAGGATCACTTTAGCCACATACTCAAAAATACCATTATCTCTTACCTTGACAAGTAGCCCTCATAATTGAAGACAGTACTCCATCTTTCCACTCCCCGGTAGCCAGGTTATACTCCCCATACAGTTCCCCCAATGTCAGAGCTTTGGGGTTTATGGGGAAGGTCTGCACCACCTCGAAGCCCGGCTGCTTCTCGTTCTTGAGACGCGTCAGGGTGTTGGCCAGCATCTTCCAAGATGTAGACTTGGCGGTGTTGGTATCGCCAAGGAGAATGCTTGAGTGGCGAGAGTTCTGAGGTGAGGTTTTTTGTTGTTAAGAGGATCCTTCTCCACTTGTTTATCGTAAACATCGAAAATGGTTTAAAAGCTAGTTACTTCATTTATTGCAATCCAACGCGATGTTTGACGAAAAGGCAACGCAAAAAAAGAGAGATAATGCCTGGAAACTCTGTTAGTATTCGGTAATTCCGAGATTTACACGAAAATTTCACAAAACTTGCTCCAGGAAATAGCTGTTTTTTTTAAACCCTTAAAAGTTTTTGGAAAAAGTTGTCATCATTTAGAATCTTAATAAAATTTGCAAGGTCTCTAGAGGATTACTTTTTTGACTTTTTTAATTTTTAGGCAAATTATGAAGTGTCAAAGTTCATACAAAATAGGAAATTTTCAGAGGTTTTTATGGGATTAGTTTTACACAAATTTAGAAATTGGTTTCTTTAGAAACCTAGATAATATCCATAAGATACTGTGTTTCCAAAATATCTAATGAAAAGTGTGTAATAACGTCATAATCAGTTATGAGCGGTTGTATGAAAAACAGTGAAAATGTGAGTCGTGATGCACGGTGCACCACCTTAAAATCTTTTTCAGATATAATGTAGACGTTCAAATCACGGATAAAATAACCAACTTTTCAAAGATATATTTTTAGGTCGTAATTTTATTTTGGGTAAACTAAAAAAAAAAAAAAACAAGATTTTATCGATAAATACTAAAATTATGAAATATAACGATTTTTTTTAAATAGCTACCAATTGTGGCCGAATAGTTTAGGCCGAATAGCCGACCCCAAATAAAACGGGATAAGGGCAGGAAGATGATGATGAGTGGCCGAATAGTTTGTGGGTATGAGTGTACATCTCATGAATACGAGAGGCACAGGACCGGTTGTTATGACTACACTTGGGAAGGCGAAGATGTTGTTGGACATTTGCCGTGGACATCTTTCGGCTATTTTGATGACGTGATGTTAGTGTATACAGGTTTATTTGTAAAACACCAGCAACCTCTCAGGACTATGTTAGGAACATCACAATCGTCAACTTTTGTTCTATGGCTTTTAATATCATATTTTAATTCATCAGATTTTCATACAAAAAGAAAAATATTTAATTTGAATGTTGTAATATTTCGAAGCAATAGCGGAGAATAGCTGAACATGAACTTGACCTATTTACGGGCAGCCCTCACTAGTCGGTCGGTCGCCTTGATGCGCTTGCGTCGCGTCATACGTGTTTTTGTAGCGAAAGGCAGTGCGGACGTAATTATTTTTACATGATGGTGTATCAATATTCTAATATCGAGTACACGGAAATGGTGCGAATACTTGCTTGTGCTTACTATTACTATGAGAACAGTGCGCGGAAGCCATGAGTAGATACAGCAAAGTACAGAGTTGTAATATGTTAGATAGTACAACGAAATCTTGAAAGTTTGTTTTTGGTAAATGTATTATGTTTTGTAAAAAGTCATAAAATAAAAGTTGTTATTTATGATGTTAGTAATACAGTCCTGCAAGGTAGTCTATTACAAATAACCGTGTATATTGTATATCGCGTATGAACAACGTGTTTAGCAAGATGTGTGTGGTGAGTGCGGGTAGTGAGTGGTCGAATAAAAGTTATTACTGGTTGGTATCTAGTCTGTCTAAAAAGTCAACCGACTAGGGAATTTTGTATAATATTTAAACATATAAAAAATACGTATATTCGATACTTTTTATAAGGTTCTTCTGTGAGTTAACCATGATCAATATCTCTTAATCAACCTTGATTATTGAACCAGTGTTGTCCAAGTGCAACTGCCCAAGTCGGTTAATTTTTTAGACTGACTCTAGTCACGGTTACCAACCAAAACGCTTACCTAAAGTAAGGATGGCCTTTTTAAAGTCAGTTGTTATTGAAAAGTCAATCTTACCTTAGTCTCATAAGTCTGTATAACTTTATGCAGAGCTGCCTTAACAGGCTGCAGTCCTGCCGCCCTCATCTCCGCCGTGATGGCCGTCTCTAGTAGCTCATAGTCCAGGGTTGGGATCTCCACATCCGGGAAGATGTCCTGCATGATACCATCAAACAGAGGCACGTCCTTGGCAGTCAGGCGGGCTACGTTCATGTCGCGCATGGCTAGGATTACCATCTGTGAGGGAAACAGGAAATGTAGCTTGGAAGTGGATTATTAACAGTTTCGATAGAGACAGGCTTGCCAGCAAGCAGTTCCCTCTTCAGTGGAAAGGCCATAATACCTCGTAAAGAAATAGACTATTGAATAATATTAAAGGCAAGGTTTCAATAAGATTTATGCTTATTTGGAGCCGACGTTGATCTAATTGATATACGAATTGGACGACTTTATATATCTATTTTACTGAAGAAATGCATGGAACTGTATTTTTAGGACGTTGTTCAGATAGAAACTAAAATTGCAATTTTGAAAGACCTGTGCGAACTGCGTAGTGCTCGGAAAACCTAATACTAACTTTTTGCTTATAAATACATCTTACAGACTAAGGCAATTAGATCCGTTTATCTTTTTTATCAAAAATCCCAAGCAAATATGTGGTAGTTTCCAGACTTGCAGTCAAATTAGACTAAAACATGGAGGTTTTTTTTTCGGTGGGAAAAATCATCTTATGACAACCCCCGCTCTTGGGTGGAGCGGTAGATAGTGCCGGACTCTTACTGACTAAAAACCCCACTCCGTTCCTTCTAGCCTTCATACCGTGGCTCGAGTTCCTTTCGGATAACGAGGTTACAATAATTCGATTCGATTTACGACAATGCTTACCGTTTTGCTGAAAATCACGAAAAACTTCGACCTTCGACCTCGAGTATTTTTTTCCGGGTGTCGGATAAACAGATAAACAGATAAACAGATAAACAAATTTATTGGTAAACATTGCATTTACAAGTCACAATATGTTTTAAATAAAATGAAGTATTATTAGTTCAAAATTTTGCTACAATTAACCAATAAAATAAATAAAACAATCAATCCATAACATTAAATTACAATTGTTTTCCCTAATCCATAATTCCATTGAGCAAAAATTAAATAATAATAAATTGATTTAGATTTTTTTTAAATTAATTAAAAAAATAATAATAAATGAATCGATTTATCATTATAATTAATTGATTGTAATTGATTAAAATTGATTAGTTATTATCATTAATTATTGTGTTACATGATACCTTATTATCTATCATCTCTTCTACAGAATAAAACGCTTTCTGAGTGAGCCAGCATTTAAGTTTTGCTTTAAAGCTAGATCTCGTCGTAGCCGAGGTAACCGATGACGGTAATTTATTAAATACTTTAGGGCCTATAATATGCGTAAGCTTATTTGACTTTGCAAGTCGGTGTGGTACTCCCGCTAGCTTATTGGCTTGTCGAGTGTTGTAAGTATGTCTGTCCCCTAACTTTTTGTAGGTGTGCATGTTATCCCACGTAAACATGGCAGCCTGAAATATTACAATCCCTGGCAAGGTGAGTATACCAAGCGACACAAAGAAAGGTCGTGCAGAAGTTTCTTGTGATATGTGGGCAATTGCTCGGACTGCTCTTTTTTGCATCCTAAAGATGCGTAACCTATCAGCAGCATGACCCCATAGCTCCGCTCCATACTGCAGAATTGAGTGGACAGTAGCAAAGTAGCAGGTTCGCACTATTTCTGGTGCGACAACCCGCGACAACCTGCTGAGTGCGTAACAGGCACTGCCAAGCCTTGAACACATACTGTCAATATGGCCATTCCATTTCAAACCTCTGTCAACATGAAAACCGAGAAATTTAGTAGATTCCACCTGATCCAATTTAACTTGATCTATAAATACGTTCAAACACCTTGTTTGTCGTCCTGTTAAGGAAAAGTTTAAATAATGGGTCTTTTTAAGATTTAAAACTAGACCATTTAGTTTAAACCACGCGTCAACCTCCGCCACTACAGCGTTCAATTGCCGCTCCAAAGCGTCCAGATCTGGTGCACTTACGACCACCGCTACGTCATCGGCGTACATGAACACTTCCCCTAAGCTCACACAATCAGGAAGATCATTTAGCAAGAGTGTAAACAGAACATTTGATACTGATGATCCCTGCGCCACACCGACGTTGGTCGTGAGTGGATCTGACTTTTTCCTGCCACCATCCGCAGCCACAATTTGACATCTTTGGCTTAGCAGACTCATCAGAATAGCATGCGCAGGACCAGTTACTCCATAGTGGCCCAGTTTGACGGCTAGTACGTTATGATCGGCAACGTCAAAAGCTTTAGATAGGTCACAGCACAAGACTGCAACCTTCTGACGCTTTTCACTGGCTTCCATCGCACGTCGAACTACCTCACGAGTGAGTGAAGTCGTTGACCGCCCGGCGCGATAGGCATACTGCCTTTCAGAGTGCATCAGTCTCAGAAAGGTAATCCGTGAGACGTTTACTTATGCCATTTTCGAAAATTTTTGCGAGTGCAGGAATCACTGACACAGGTCTATAATTGTCAATTTCCTCGCGCTTGCCCTTACCCTTATATAGTGGGGAAATTTTACTTATTTTCATAGCGCGCGGGTACGTCCCAGTTTTGATGCACTGATTGAAGAGAGCAGCGAGGGGAGACGCCAGCTGTACAGCCACACTGTGTAGTAATTCCATGGATATATCATAAATATCTCTCGTTGGCTTGTGAGGTATACGTGTCGTGATAATGTGGTGCACCTCAGACGCAGTGAACGGCTGAAACCGCAGCGAACGGTCCGCAGTAGGCCGTGCGGCAACCAGCGCGCGCCGCACACTCGGTATGTTGGCGACCGGAGCCCCACACGCATCCGCCGCCGATATGCCACCCCTCTCAGCGTTAACTATTTGCCATACAGACTTATATTTGTTGCAACTAGTAGTTATCATATTTGCGTAATGCTTAGATTTCTGAGAACTGACACTCTCATCGTAATTTAGACGTAAATTACAAATCAAGTCATTAAGTTCATCATTTCTAGGATATTGTTGTTGTAATTTCAGTGCCTCAAACAATAAAGTTTTTGTAACAATCAACTTATCGGTTACCCATGTTCTGTTTTTAGTGTTTTTGCGCTTAAATGGAAAACATATTGCAAACTTATTAGAAATAATGTTTATAATTGCTAAAGTCAAGTCTTCAATGGACAGTAAGTGTGTTGATATAACTTCGCGCCAGTCCACGCTCACAATGGCAGCACGAAAGTTCATATAACTACCCTGAGAGTAATCCCTGACTAGGCGAGTGCGCGGCTGGATGCTGGGAGGCCGACACGTGACCTCAGCTCGCACCGCGCGATGATCACTCAGATACGTATCTACTGGTGAGGCGCCTACGCCCCCACGGGCACAGTTATGGTACACATGATCGAGACATGTCGAAGAGACAGATGTCACACGGTGTTCACGACTTAGTTCATACCCGCTCGATAGATGGCGTTGGCGTCGAATTAGAAGTCGCTATGGTTTCGTTACCGCGTTTAGTATAAGGCAATTCGTTTTTTTTTTTAATAAATGAGAGCGAGCTATGAGAGATCAATGAGCTTTAGAACATTTGGTCATTGAGCTGCCAAATCCAGATCAGTACTCAGTGGTTTTATTTATTATCTCCCACTAGTGTACCTTCATACTCAAACTCCTCCAAATACCACCCCGGTATTTAACATAACATTGGTCCTACGAGCCGGGTCGTTTGGACAGTTTTTGTATAGCAAGTGGAGCCACCGCTGGCCCGCTTCCCCGAGTACTCGCAGTGGATCGCTGCAGCAAGAGGTACACGGTCTTCCGCACGAGCGGCGACAGCATCGCCCAGCTTTGACGGTATCGAGCCAGCATTGGACTAGTTCAAGGAGCGGCCACCAGGGAGCGCCACTCTCAGGTCAATACTTCAACTCCGGTAGCAGCAAGGTGACGCAGGCGCAGCCATCACGCGACGTCACAGGAGACGTCACGCGCAGTTTGGATAGCGGCCACTAGAGGGCGCCACTTGCAGGTTGAAGTTATTTGTTTGTGTGAAGTGCAGTTTTTGTGAGTACATTTTATTTATTTACTTGCCCACGTTTTGGGACAAACAGACCGAGTCAAACAATTTTGAACTCTATTTTAAAGACAATTTAAACTTAGTGAAAATAGTGAAGTTTCGACTTAGAAACATTAGCTGTCAATCTTGGACTTGTAAAATTTAAGAATTTAAAATAAAACTTAAGAAATTTTGTTTAGTTTATTAGGGACTTGTAATTTGTGTGCATGTTAGATTTAAACTTAGAATATTTTAGAGAAAACGGGGGAACGGGGAACCTACGCCCAATTTCCACCAGAATTTGTATGTTTCCAAAACACTTGTAAAATTTCAAGTAGTGATTTGGGACTTGTGTTATTTTTATTGTTTGATGAAATTGAACAACTTAGAAAATTTTAGCCTATTGCTATGAACTTATAAGTTTACTGCGAACACTTAGTGATTTTGAGTATTTATCTCTTTTGGGAAAGTTGTTATTCATTTTTTAAAAAAAAGGTTGAAGTTGCGATCAAGTTAAAATCAATTTAAATTCCCTTATATTTATTTCAAAAATCAATCATAAAAATGGAAGGTTTAATTAACGTTTTAAAACAACAACAAAATGTTATTACAAAAGGATTAACAAATTTCAAAAAATGTGGTAAAGATAGATTAACACTAGAATATATAGAAACAAAGCAAGAATTATTAGAAAAAGATTGGGTATTATTCAAAGAAAGTAACACAAATTTGTATGAACGGTATAAATCAGAAGATATAGCACAGAAAGTAGTTGACATTTATGACGCGACAGAGGATACTTATATTAATTACAAAAGTTTAATGAAAACAGCTCTTAATAAAATTCAGTTACCTAAAGTTTCTGACCGTCAAACTGATAATAGTTACACTAGTACAAGTAAGTCAAGTAATTCTTATGTCAAGTTGCCTAAAATCACAATTCCGACCTTCTCAGGAAAGTATGATGAATGGACAACATTCCATGATCTTTTTACGTCGTTAGTACACAAAAATGATACGTTAGATAATGTTCAGAAGTTACATTATTTGAAAGGTCACCTTTCTGGCGAAGCAGAACAATTAATACGACAGACTCCTATAACTGACGCCAATTATGATCAGTGCTGGACTCAGTTACAGAAGCGTTATAGCAATAAAAAATACTTGACTAATTGTATACTTAGGAGATTGTTCGGCCAAAAACGTATGCAGGTGGAATCAGCTACTTCTTTGAAGGAGTTGCTTGATACCACGTGTGATTGTCTCAATGCGTTAAGTAATTTAAAGATAGACGTGAGTACATGGGATGTCATCATCATACACATTGTTACTTTTAAATTAGACAACGAAACGCGTAAACAATGGGAGTTTAGTGTTTGCAATAATGACTCCAACAATGACTTGCCAACTTTCGATCAATTTAAATCGTTCATTGAAAATCGGTTTCGTGCGTTAGAGTGTTTAGAGCCTAAAAGGGCACCAGTTCATCAGGGTAACAACAATAACAAAGGTTCAGTTGCACATTCTCCAAAGTCTATGTTAGCTACGAATTCGGCAATAAAATGTGAATTTTGCTCAGAAGGTCACAAACTTTGTTTCTGCAAGAAATTTTCCAAGCAAACAGTTGAGGTTAGACGTGATTTTGTAGCAAAAAATAAAATGTGTTACAATTGTTTAGGCAGCAATCACGTTGTTTCTGAATGTAGAAAACCTACCACATGTAAGGTTTGTCAGAAGCGCCATCATTCACTGCTGCATTTAGGTCAGGAGTCAGATAAAAGGGATCAACCTTCGACATCATCGGCAGTCGATAGTGTTAGCTCACCTAATACTAGCCAGATTGTTTCATGCTTGTCGACAGGTAATATTCCCAAGCCAAGACAGGTTTTATTAGCCACTGCACTAATAAAAGCCGAGTCACGCTCTGGTGTATTTCAAACAGTCCGAGCTCTGCTCGATCAGGGTTCGCAGGCATGTTTTGTAACAGAAGCCGTAGTTCAGCTACTCAACCTGAAAAAAATCCCTATTCGAGGAACTATTTCAGGTCTTGGTGGCAATAGTTCAACCATGGCAAAGTACATGGTACAGTTGAATATCCAGTCTCGGGTAGATCCAAATTTCAATCTTCAGGTCAACGCTTACGTACTAAGTAAAATTACAACGTATTTACCTGAGTGTAGAGTTGATACTACCTTAGACTGGTTTAGCGTTAATACAATGCAGCTTGCAGATCCACAGTTCAACACTCCCAATAAAATAGACGTTTTACTGGGTGCTGACGCTTACAGCTGCATCATAAAGGCAGGCATAGTTAAGAGTCCTTCAGGCACTCTCATAGCTCAGAGAACTACCTTAGGGTGGGTCCTGTCTGGTACAGTTAGTAAGGATACAACTAAAGGTACAAATAAAATAAGTGTTTTGCATACACAAATTAATGAAGACGAAATATTAAGAAAATTTTGGGAAATAGAAGAGCAAAATAGTTCAAAGAAAATATTAACACCTGAAGAGAAGAAGTGTGAAGAGTTTTATGCTAAAACTACTAAAAGAGATAGCAGTGGCAGGTACGTAGTAAAGCTACCTTTCCGCGATGAAAATCCTCTTTGCAAAGGTGGAAGCTCACGTTCTATCGCCGAAAAAAGATTTAAAGCATTAGAAAAAAGGCTAGAAAGAAATATAGATCTGAAGGAAAAGTACAAAGAGGTAATAGAAGAGTAATTACACCTAGGACACATGAGGAAGATAGATAAGAACGATAAGAATAAGGAAATAGCGGTATACTTACCTCACCATGCTGTTGTCCGCGAAGACAAAACTACCACGAAGGTACGTGTTATCTTCAACGCGTCTGAGAAGAACAACAATGGAGTCTCACTCAATGACACGTTGATGGTGGGACCTACACTGCAGTCTGATTTAAGACACACAGTGTTAAAATGGCGACTTCATCCCATCGCACTGGTTGCGGACATCGTTAAAATGTACCGGCAGGTCAGGATTGCGGAAGGAGACGCAATGTTTCAGCGCATCTTATGGCGAGACAGTCCTGAAACCGAATTCACGGACTACGAGCTGGTAACGGTTACCTTCGGGACGGCATCGGCACCATATCAAGCAGTTAAAACCTTACATCAAGTCGCCCACGATGAAGGTAAAAATTACACTATTGCTGCCGATATGGTTCTGAACTGTTTCTATATGGACGATTTGATGACCGGTTGTAATAACGTGGAAAGAGGCCTGGAAATATATAAGCAAATGACCGCATTATTAGGACAGGGTGGATTCACACTTCAAAAATGGAATAGCAACAACCAAGAAGTATTAGATAGGATACAGGCAATAGAAAGCAAGGCATTGGAAGGACACATAGAACAAACTAGGACAAAGGATAACATGAATAAGGACAAAATGATACAGGACAACACAATTAAAGACAAAATGATACATGACAAACAAACAACAGAATATAATAAAACAGAAAAAAAGGAAAAAGAAGTAGAAATAAAATTAGACAGTACAATAAAAATTCTAGGACTTACCTGGAACCGCAACGCAGACACCTTCCAGTACATGGTGAATCTCCCGCCGCCGACGACCGCACCTGTGACTAAAAGATCTATAACTTCTGTGATAGCACGTCTTTTCGACCCATTAGGATGGTTAGCCCCTAGTGTGGTTTTAGCAAAGGTATTTATCCAGAAATTATGGCTGACAGGTGTTGGTTGGGACGAGGAGTTAAACAACGGCTTAGTAAATGAATGGAAATCATATCGTGAGGAATTGTTACTACTAACCAAGGTTCGGATCCCTCGCTGGCTTGGCACTAAGTCGAGCGATAGTCTGGAACTACATGGGTTTTGTGACGCCTCCAAAACGGCGTACTCAGCTGTAATATATTTGCGGATTGTAGATGCAATTGGCGGTGTTCAAGTGTCGTTGCTGGTTGCTAAGACCAGGGTTGCACCAAAAGCAGATAAGTATCCCGAGGTTAGAACTCTGCGGAGCAGTCTTGTTGTCACAGATACTGTCTCAAACAGCTGAAGTCTTGAGCATCTCCCAAGATAAGGTCAAGGCGTGGACTGATTCCACTGTAGTATTAGCCTGGTTAAATAGTCACCCTAGCAAATGGAAGACTTTTGTGGCCAATAGGACGTCCGAAATACTGACCTCGATGAAAGCGTCGCAATGGTTTCACGTCCCCACTAAACAAAATCCAGCAGACTGCGCCTCTAGAGGAATGGTTCCCAGCTCACTTCTAGAAAATGATTTATGGTTTTCTGGACCATCGTTCCTTAAATTACAAAACGTAATTTATAACAGGCCAAATAATGATTGCAGTACAGACTTAGAAGAGTCAGCAAAGGCACATGTAGCGATCATTCCAAGCTATCCCTTCTTCGAACAATTTTCTCAGTTACGAAGATTGGTTAGGGTTGTAGCATACTGTCAAAGATTTCTAAAGAAGAACAAAATCTACAGGAAAGGATATTTACAAAAGGTAGAACTAGACGCTGCGCTCGAATGTTGTATTAGGAAAACACAAGAAGAACTATTTACATCTGAATATAAAAATTTAAAGGACAAAGGTTATATACAATCTAAATCAAGTAAATTAAAATCACTCTGCCCCTACCTCGATGATAACGAGATAATGAGAGTTAGAGGGAGACTGGAGAAATCCCAACTAAGCGAACAAATAAAACATCCGATCGTTTTGCCTCACTCCAGTCACCTAACTCGACTTATCATAGCGGACGCACACCGCAAAACTCTTCATGGGGGTCCGCAGCTCATGATAAACTATTTAAGGACAGCCTACTGGATTATAGGGGTCAAAAATCTGGTCAAACATCATGTCTTCAAGTGTGTGATATGTGCCAGGCAAAGAGCCAGTACTCAAAACCAGTTTATGGGTTCACTACCAACTGTTCGGTGCACCCCAACTCGACCATTTTTGCATAGTGGGGTTGACTATGCTGGTCCAATTAATGTGAGAACAACGAAAGGTCGTGGTCATCGGTCATATAAGGGCTACATTTGTTTGTTTGTGTGTATGTCCACTCGTGCGCTTCACTTAGAAGTCGTTAGTGACATGAGCACGCAAGCTTTTTTAGCCGCTTTTAGGCGTTTTGTGGCTAGGCGAGGACATTGTGCTAAAATCTGGAGTGATAATGGTACCACGTTTGTAGGCGCCTCCAGAGAGTTGCGACAATTAGCCTGTATTCAAGCTTCCATAGCAGAACAACTCGAGGCCAACGGTACCGAGTGGCACTTCATTCCTCCACATAGTCCCAATTTTGGCGGACTTTGGGAAGCAGGGGTGAAGTCCACAAAGTTTCACCTCAAACGGGTCATTGGAGATGCTACTTTGACGTATGAAGAAATGAGCACACTCCTTAATCAAGTGGAGGCTTGTTTAAACTCCCGTCCAATAAGCGTCCTTAACTTTAGTGACCCTGGTGAACTCCCTGCTTTAACTCCTGGACATTTCCTAATTGGAGAACCTATAGTAAATGTACCCGATGATAATTACGAGCACAAAAATGTAAGTTATTTGTCACGATGGCAATTTATTCAAAGGACACTACAGACATTCTGGAGGCGTTGGTCTCAAGAATATTTATCAAACCTTATGAACCGATACAAATGGTCTTCAAAAATACCTGAACCAAAAATAGGGGACATCGTTTTAGTCAAGGAAGACGATTTGCCTCCTGGTCGTTGGTTGTTAGGTCGCGTAATAGAAAAGCATCCTGGTGATGATGACATCACTCGTGTAGTCACGTTACGCACCAAATCCTCAACTATCAAAAGGCCTACATCCAAATTATGTATTCTACCTGTAGTGGAATAAGGAGAATTCATTGTATTTACTGTTTTTATACCATGATTTGTATAACTTTTACACGTATTTTGTTCCAATCAATTTATACAACCATTTTTCAACTCATAAATTCATCATTCAGATCAACTGTTAAACACCAAATTATACAATATTTTAAGTTTAATTATACTGAATTATACACCTATTTTAAGCTTTCTATGTACCTTTTACATTTTATATACAACTTTATACAAGACATAATTACAACCTAGAATGCCATGCAACCATGCTTAGCTTTAAATTGTATCGGAACCATGGCTACTAGACGTCAACGCCAGTTATCTTAGATAGTCCAAATATTTTGCTCGACTTATTCTAGCAATATATCACTACAGTTCAGTAGTTCAGTTTAGAAGGACGTTTCGTCAGTAACGTCCTTGGTGGGCGGTATGTTCACGACTTAGTTCATACCCGCTCGATAGATGGCGTTGGCGTCGAATTAGAAGTCGCTATGGTTTCGTTACCGCGTTTAGTATAAGGCAATTCGTTTTTTTTTTTAATAAATGAGAGCGAGCTATGAGAGATCAATGAGCTTTAGAACATTTGGTCATTGAGCTGCCAAATCCAGATCAGTACTCAGTGGTTTTATTTATTATCTCCCACTAGTGTACCTTCATACTCAAACTCCTCCAAATACCACCCCGGTATTTAACACACGGGTTGGAAAATTTACTTCGTTTACAAAATTATAAGCCGATATTAAGTCATTTAATTGCTTACATTCGGAATTATTAGTACAATTACAATTAATATTAAAATCGCCAACAATAATGAACGTCTTATCACTCATGCTGGCACGCTCAAGAATTCGTTGAAAATATAGTAAGAAACTTGCTGAACTCACCAAATTAGTCCGATATATGCACAGGATTACCACATTATAATCTATTAACTCAATTGCAGATAATTCACAATATTGCTCAACGGCCATTTCGGTGAAGTCAACACTTTCCACTGATTTAATTCCATTTCGAACAAACAAACACGAGCCCCCGTGCGCCAGGGACCTCCTACAGTATCAATGAGGACTTTTTTTATTCTATTTATAATAAACTAACACTGGTTTAAGTTATTCGACCATCATACTTTGCTGAAACTGTTGTATTCTTACCTCTTGTTCGGGCAGATTAGGATATGCTCTTCGTTTGATGCCCGCGTATCTCAGCAAGGCGACCATGGACCGCAGACCAAAGTCGTAATGAGCTTGTTTGGACAACTGCTGCATAGCCAGCTGGTATAACGTGAACACCTGGAAATGACTTTAAGAAATAATTTCTTTGAACCCCACACAAAACAGAGATACTCGTAAGTATATCATCATTACCATCTTTTCAGCAGAAAGACGTCCACTGTTGGACATAGGCCTCCCCAAGTGTCGTCGACCGGTCCTGCGCGTCTCGCATCCGTCGGATTCCTGCAACCTTTACCAGGTCAGTCTACTTTGTGGTAGGCCTTCCAACGCTGCGTTTGAAGCAGGTGCTACTCCAGAACCTATCGGCACCAACGGCCATCTGTTCTGCGAGCAATATACCCTAACCACTTAAGTTTGGCGTTTCTTAGGGCTATAATATAAGTTAATTTTTTCTGAAAGACTAAATTGTTGGAAAGTATAAGCGGTGTACCTTCTTAGCATTAATCTTATAAGCGGTGAAGCCGTCAGAGAAGAGTGTGTTCTCCGCGATGATGAGCGAGTCGGGCACACACATCGCGATCGGACGGAACATCGACTTCAAGTTATCGGGCAGCTCTGTTCGGCCCGCGTAACTGTGCGTAGAGAAAAAAAAATGAGCTGGCCAATCAGCCCCGTTTTCTCTAGCCTTTTTCAGGGCATCAGCTATTCTCAAATTCATACATCTTTAACAGTCGTTACAGTCGTACGCCCATCATCATCATCAACTTCCTGTCCTTGTCCCGTTTTATTTGGGGTCGGCGCAACACGTTTTTTTCTTCCATTCTGTCCTGTCACTCGTCACGCTATCACTAACTCCCTTTTCTTTCATATCACTTCTCACACAATCCATCCATCTTTTCTTTGGCCTCCCTCAGTTACAGACGTACGCCCAAGACACAAAATACAGGTACAGAAGTCAATCTACATACAAAGCGCGCTCGAGCAACGCACACATAGACATCGCTCACGGACACGAATCTCGGAGCGCCTCGGCCTGCGCTCGTCGAACAGTTCCGGCTCAAACGTTTATTAGTGTGCGTCCACCGAGCGTAGGTATAAAAAGTGAAGTACATACATAACATTGTCTTCAGTACCTACCTATTTTGTGGCCACGGCCTCGCGCCCAAAGGAGCCTCGCATGTGCAAGAACTCTTTAACAATTTTGTTTTATAATTTTGAGGCTCGCGTTTGACCACTATTTCACCTGATGGTAAGTGACGATGTGGTCGAACACTGGTTGTTCGTTGTCTCGTTTTCAAATTTATGAAAGAACTCGCTGGTGCGCCTTCGCCCATGTGTAAATTAGTTCACGATACGCTTTATTTTTTATTTTATTTTTTGTACACAGAACACATATTTACTATTTTATCACATATATTATGTTTTATTTTCACCTTTTACCTGACACTAATTGCAAAGTATTTTTTTATCCGATCACTCCTAATAAGGTTCAGTTGAAAACCAGCGTCAGACAACTACCTCGTAGTTGTCTGGCATTTCGCTGAACTGGACCTTTTTTTGGCGCAAACGTGAGACATACAATTTTTTTTTTTGTTTTGTGTTTGTCTTCAGTTTTTTTGTTGTCTACAATGTTTTGTGCGCCAAAATAAATACTTTTCTTTCTTTCTTTCTTTATACGCCTCTGGTTGCAAATGTAGTCAAAAGCCAGAAACGCTGACCATCAGTCTATTCAAGGAGTATAGTGTTGCCCAGTAGGTCAGTACTTACTTACCTGCCGGACTGCCTATCAGAACTCCCCACCCTAAGTTGGTTACTTAGGTTGTGGAATTCTGATAGACAGTCCCTCTTATGTAAAATACGGGTATTCAGCCACATTCAGTTAGATTCCAACCTAGAAAAGGCTAGGGAGATAATGACCACCTATTCTCAAATTAGTTTATGCTGATCATGAGAGAAGAAATTACTCGTACTCTGCTAATAAAAATCTAGAATGAGATTGTACCGATATTTCAAAAACTTAGCTAAGTTCAACTCACACCAATCCCCTTTCAACCTCGTCGCGTCGCGTCACGATGTGAGCTGATCAGCCGGCCTTAATGAGAGAGCAGCCCATAATCTGGATTTATACCTAGTTGAAGACAACTGAAAACTGACTCGCTACGCTACCTATTTGCATCATGGCGAAAGGGAGTATTTCCTTACATTTCTGTCTACCCTTTTAGGGTCCCACGCATGATTTCTCAATGCTAAAACCTCGTCTGTTCCATTACTCTCACCCAGGGTTCATGGTGATGAAGATGCCACAGTTGGGATCGAGCTTGATGTCGGCGCCCTCGAAGTTGAAGCGCTTGAGGAACAGCGACAGCGCTAGCAGCACCGCCAGGATCTGCTGCGCCACCACCGACAAGACCTCGATGTTGATACGGTTGAACTCGTCGAAGCAGCCCCAGCAACCGCTTTGAGCTATACCTGGTGAGGGTTTTGAGGTAAGAAGATAAATATACTTAACCTTACACACACTCACACACAGTAAAGTACCTTTTCAACTCATCGTCTAGTTTTGGTCAGCCCCCCTAGCCATGTTACAACCGTTTCGCTAGCGTCGAACGCTTCGAGTTGACCTTGCCGCAAATTCTTTTGTTCTGAACACGTGACTGAGCGTTGAGACGACGTTATTCCTGTACATTTGAAGCTTTCTACAAGCGTTAACTATTGCAGATTAGCAACTTGGCTAAGGGTACAGCCCTCCGAGCCAAGTTACAACCGTTTCGCTTGCGTCGAACGCTTCGAGTTGACCTTGCCGCCAATTCTTTTGTTCCGACCACGTGACTGGAGCGTTGAGACGACGTCGTTCCCGTACATTTGAAGCTTTCTACTAGCGTTATAATCTACTGGAACCCCAAGTTGGGTGAAGGCCTCCTCCAGTGACGCCCATTTGTCTCTGTCTTCAGCTACTTTTCTCCAGTTTGGACCAGCTATCGCTTTAATGTCGTCTTCCCATCGTGTAAGAGGTCTACCTTTTGTTCTTTTGCCTAGTGGGCCATTCCAGAAAGTTACTTTTTTGGTCCATCTATGGTCAGTTAGCCGTTTATAAAAATAAATAGAAATTAGGATACACATAAAATTAAGTAAAGAGAAATTGTACTAACATAGTTTAAACTACATGAACTAATATTAAATAGATTGTAAGAAGTGTAAACTTTAAGTACTGGAAATAAAAGGTTTTTTATTTTTTATTTTATTTATTTTATTTACTAGCGTTAACTATTGCAGATTAGCAACTTGGCTAGGGGTACTGGACTTAACGTACGTAGGTAGATAGAATAGATGCACTAGGTTTTCTCGCAGATGGCTTCGTCCCACACGAACCGTGTACTTTCCGGGATAGTCTATGAATATGACACTCAGTAAGAGTGTAGTTTTCAATAGAGGGAAATAATTTCATAATAGAATTTTCATCTTTTACAAAAATAATATAATTTTACCCGTTTTAAAATTCTAGATCAGATAAATACTACTTACCAGTAAAGCACTCGACTGTAGGTCGGATCCATCAAAATGGTTGGTGACCACAACCTAACGAGCAATCATGCGACTCAGATCCTCCACCATCTCCATCTTACCACAGCTCTACAACAGCTATTGGACACGGGCATTCTCCTGCCAGACAGAAGACCCGTCTAGTCGAATATGCTCGCTTTCCTATCGAGAATTCTTACACATGTTGATAAAGATGCACGTACCAGCGAAGCACTTAGCCATGGACTTATAGTCGAGCCCGTCGGAGCAGTTGGTGACGACCACCCAGCGAGCCAGCGCGCGGCCAAGGTCCTTCACGGTCTCCGTCTTGCCTGTGCCGGCCGGGCCCTGGGGGCTGCCGCCGCGGAACAGGTGCAAGGCGGTCGTTAGGGTTATGTAGCATCTGTGGGGATTACACGTACTTGTTAAGCATTAATGCTTTTTCTAGTTCATCCACTGTTCGTATTATTTTGATCCATTTGTTTCGAAGCCCAGACCTTTAGACTGGCTCTAATGGATTGTCGTCACGTGTGCTTCGTTTTTGTGTAACTTTCACCACGAACGTGTGTCTCTCTATACTGTAGATATCCATTAGGGTTATCATTTTATTTTTCATTCAAGTAATCCTCTCCTATGCACTACTTGCGCCTTATGCAACGTTTCCACCAGCAAACAAATTTCATGCAAGTTGACTTACATGGCGGGGTACGAACGACCGACCGATTACATCATACCTTGGCAGCCCATAATGTAAAGCAATTTGCATGCAGTTTGCTTGCAGGTGGAAACACGGACTAATAATGACCAAGTGAGAAAGTTCATAAGTTAAATGGCTAGCTGTACAAGATTTCTTCGAAACAACTTAATTGAGCTAGGGGCCCAAATTCTATAAAATTATTTCTCCGAAAGAAAGAGTGCTAGCCTCCACGAGTGAGTGCATCCCGACTGTATTATCGTCCTGCCACTTAATTCTTAAACAATTCTGTGAATGTTATCTCCACACCGCAATGCCATGACTGACGCGATGGCAAAACTTCAACGACTCTACGCGTCGAACTTGTAGCGCACACGAACGCGGCTATCCCTCAAGTAGTCAAGACCCGTCATTAGAATAAACGTCTCGTGGAGATAACGTGGTGATGGCCGGCTTATGCCAACACACTCGTTCGTAGAGGTGGCGCCTAAGGTCACCTGTCAGTAAGGGGCGTGATGACGAGTCTCCCCGAGTTGCCGATGTACTCATACGTGTAGACAGAGCTGGTGTTAGTCTGCTTGATATAACAGTCTTCTCTCTCGCGGTCCCAATAGAACTTCAGCTGAGAGAACCACTCGAATGCCGTGACATTCATACAGCCTAAAATTGTGAGAAGAATAGATAAGTAGGAAAATAGAATAGCTACAGATAACATTTTACTAGGAATTAGAGCAAGAGAAAACTCCTTTTCGCTGTACGTTTGCTTGCAGAACAGGCTGAAACATACGCATCATTAGCTAATAGATGATGTTACCAAATATGTAATAATAAAAAAACCTTATCGGAGTGCGCCAGAATTTGTTAAGTACAACCAAAAAAACTAACAACATGCAGTGGCGTAGCAAGGCGTGAGAGAAGTGGACCCTCGCCCACGGCCTCACACTCAAAGGGGCCTCGCACTAACGAGGGCTCTTTATAGAACGAGGGTTATTGTATAATTGATAGGCTCGCGTTTTATCACTATTTTTATCTGATAATAAGCGACTATATGGTCGAACACCGGGTTGCGACTGTCGCTGTCTCGTTTTGGAATTTATGGAAGAAAAAAGCCTCGCCCACGTCTGAACTAGTCCATGCTACGCTTCTGCCAACATATTTGATTAGGTACTCATAATTATTATGCAGAACTACGCTTGCTCTTCGTGGATAGAAAGACTGACATCATCTAGCTAACCTTTTCCAAACTATGTTGAGCTGGCTTCCAGTATAACTAGATGCAGCTGAATTCCATATTATAAAACGGTATAACGGTACAACGATGTAACGGTATATTTAAAGACGGATTTTAAAGGTCGAATAAAGAAAATATAATTTTCAAGTACTAACCCATCTTATACATCCTATCAACAGTATCCCTAGAATGTATCTCAATGACACAAAGCGCGTTGACCTTACAGCGCAGGATCTTGCTGATCTCTTTCCTGGACATCATCTGCAGAGTGGTGAGGATCTGATTCTGCTTCTTGCGCAATTTCTTCAGAGGTTTCTTCTCTTTCATTATCTCGCAGCGGCAGAGTGTGCGAGTGCATTCAGAGGTCCATTGGATCTAGAAGTGATTTAGGTGATGATCACACTGCCAAGCATCGCGCTGCATGTTGCGTGTCAAGTGTCAACACACCTACGCGCGTACTTGCGGGAGTGCAGATTTGCATCATCGTGCGGGTTGTTTACCTACGCACACACGCGCGTAGGTGCATTTTATAAATTCACGCAGGCTCTGACTCGTTTCACACAAAGTCGCGCCCGGCACTTCTCGTCTCAGTGTGCCAGACCTCGCGCCCAACCACGCATCCAGGCACGTGAGCGCTTTCTCCGCATGTAGGCGCGCGGTCTGCATGAAGGCGCGTGAATGTATTTTCGGTATGTTGGACTGTGCGTGTTTTCTATACAAACGGAGATACTTACAAGCAACATTAAAACACGCATTTCACGCGCTACGTTGCGTAGTGTGTGGTTGGTGATAATCACCTTAAGGTTAAGGACCCACATGGGCCGATGCTTGCCAGAGCTGCAGGCAGTAGCGCAGTTAAGGCAGTTAGGCGTGGGCGAAATGGGCGGACCCTAAGTGTCTCGCAGAAGCGAATAATTGAAAGGCTCGCGTTTGACCACTATTTCACCAGATGTTAAAAGCGATGTGACCGAACACTGGGTTGCAGCAGTCGCTGTCTCGTTTTCGAATTTATGAAAGGAAACCGCCTCGCTGATGTGCCTTCACCTACGTGTAAATTAGTCCACGCCACGCTTTTGGCTGCAAGATTCTTTGAAAGTGTCACCGCAGCCCTAGAATGCACATGGTAAAAGACTGAAACTCGCTCCACCCAATAAGTTATCTATATGATGATTTCCCACCCTCAAAAACCACAGGTTAGTAGGTACCATCGCGGTCATTTCTGCCTCATAACTTAAAAAAAAAATCGAATCCTGCGGCGCGGCGCCCAACCTAACTCTTTGAAAAAAAGAAATGCGCTCTGCTGCGCCTCCAACGGTGTGTGTACGCTGGGCCTTAGGCGATCTGGCGAAACCGTCAGTCATTCTACTGTTATGGTCTGACAATTTGTCATCGTCATTCGATCTAATGTCACCATTTGTGTCAACTTTATTCAGTTTTAGCCCTTGGGTGGAGCGGGAGGACGTGTCAGACTTTTACTGACTTAAACCCACTCCTAATTCCTTCGTTGCCTTTCATTCCAGGGACAGGTTTTCCTTTTAGAAGCGAACCCTACGGCCCCTACGGTTTGCAGACATCTCTTTGAGGCGCGCATGAAACAGTACGCGCCGTAAACGACTTGGGCTTGGTCCGGACGGTTACCGGACGGTCGGACGGCGAGCTACCCATGCTTGCCGTCCGAAAGCCCGCATTATTTAGACTGTTGCGTTTAATCTACATATGGTAGTGTCCTTCAGGTTTTATTTACATGGAAGTACTCACCAATGGAGGCTACTTATGCTCTATGCTAGATATACCTAGGCATAAAATTCACCTTACCTTGCTGGCTGTGATCCCGAGTTGTCCTGGCCAGTCGTTGATCCAGATCTCCCTTTGGTACTTACACTTCCTCAAAGCAGCTCGCGTCAATATCATTTGCTAGAAACGCCATTTGTAGTTAGTTATTAAGAATGTTATGGATTATGAACTTAATCCTTATTTTCGTGAATAAGTTCTCAATTTTGTAAGACAAACTTTACAAAGGACTACTAATACGCGTAGAAAGGACTTTAAAAATATAATTGTACCTCATATTAACATTGCCAAGAATAGTCCTCATTACCAAGCTGTACAAATATTTAATAAACTGCCAGCGGATTTAAAAGATCCATTGTATACTAGCTCTTTTAAGGCAAAGCTAAAAGCATTTCTGTTAGAGAAACTTGTACTCCTTAGATGAATTGTAATATTTAATATTATCTATTTCCAATGTTTTTATTTTATAAATATTTGTATTATTTTTGTTTTAAGCATGTGTTCATTTTAATTGAATATTTTATCTTTTCTATACTGCATGTTAATTTGATTATTTATTTTTATATTAGACAATATTAATAATTATGATAGGTATATCAAATACAATGTATATTGTTCCTGATAAATAAATAAATAAACGCTTTTTTCGAAAAGTTCTAAGTACTTAAATACAATAACTGGTTCGAATAACTAAAAGCTATATTTCACTGGGACACCATGGCAGCGCAACCAGTTGCGCCATGGCGCCGCCATGGTGTTCCGGTGAAATATATACCTAAGCTACACGAACTGACACCATACAGAGTCGCTACACGTCTAAGCTGGTCACGCCACTCGCGCATTTAAACCTTCTTTGTCAGAGTCCATTATGATACAGAGCGAATGGGTTCAAAAAAATCTTTTTACAAAAAAAATATAACCGACTTCAATGATAACAAACACTGAAAAGTATCAAATAACTTTAATTTTGGAAGTCGGTGTTTCTATAATAGTTTAGTCTCTTCGTTATTTAACACCGACTTCCAAAATTAAAGTTATTTGATACTTTTCAGTGTTTGTTATCATTGAAGTCGGTTATATTTTTTTTGTAAAAAGTTTTTTTTATTTTACACTTTTTAGTTATGGTACCACCACTAAAAAGTACCCCTCAGTCAAACTTAAATACCTTATAGTCAGAGCGCATCTCATAACGGTTCTAATAATCCCAAACACGGTTAGATTACATTAATTTACCTTTCGGCTTCATCATCAGATCAGTTCGATATATCCTCTCCCCCTCTTCTTTCAAACAGTCATTAGACTAGATGCTGGAGAGGGAAAGGATATATCGAACTGATCTGATGATGAAGCCGAAAGGTAAATCTTTCAATCAGTCATTAGACTAGATGCTGATAATCCCGGCTGTAGCATCAGGCCAGATTTATGTCAACATTGCAATGAATTTAAAATTTAGTCCTGTTTAAAATGAGCCCAAACACGACTACGGTGCTGTAATTTCAAGGTTTGTACTTTTTCTGATGCTCCTGGCTTCAGCATCAGGTCTCTATGTACTTCGGTGTTCTTTATTAGCAGTACGTTTATCCACACATCGAGCCGTTTTCAATGAGCCTAAACTCGATATATCTGCTGTTTGTTGTCGAGGACTTAGGTAGGTACTCTGCAGACTATCCTGACTGCAGCATCAGGTCATGACTTGATGATCATGAGACCAAATGTGGCAAATGCCCTATCAAACATCAAAACAATTTACTAAAACAGTCCTTGCCTGTTCGAGTAACTTCTTACTGTTAAGGAGTTGTACCTTCCATCATCAGCCCAGCTACCTGAGATGGTGACGACCATACGCAAACACACAAGATACTTCATAAAATATGCGAAAACCAATAAGTGAGCCTATAAAATTTGAAGGTTGCCCTCGATTTCTCCAAGATCCCATCATCAGATCCTAATTTGGTGATAATGGGACCACCTCAGAACTATCTACTTTCGAACAAAAAAAGAATTTTGAAAATCCGTCCACATTTGGCGGAGTATTCGACGAACAAACATACAAAAAAAAAAAAAAAAAAAAAAACATACAAACAGCCGAACGTAGTACCTCCTCCTTTTTGGGAAGTCGGTAAAAAGTAGCAGCCACCTGCCACAAGAGGCTTTCGCGTTCTTCAACTGGCACGTTATGGACGCGTGATTTCGTCAAACACGCAGATAGATAGATAGATAGATAAATTCTTTATTGTAAACCAAAAATAAAAATTACATAAGAAACTTAAAATTAATAGGGTGTCACAATGGGCGGTCTTATCGCTAAAAGCGATTTTTTACAGACAACCTTTGGATGGATTTGACCGAGGAGGAGAAAAAGATACGTGGTGTACTATTTACATATACACAATACATAAACTAATAAATTACATATATTACTAATAATATAATATATATAAATAAATATGTATATATAATTATAAAAGCAGGGAAAAACTGTACTTAATGACAAACATTCAGGAGGAAAGATAGTGTTTAGCAACCTCATTTTTAAAAGTTGTAAGTGTTTGAGCTTGCCTTACCGACACGGGCAAAGCATTACACAGCCGAGTGACTTGGCATTTCTAACCTCAAGTTTTCCGATGACCTAAGATATCTTGTATGTGTGTCATGAAGGAACTTGAAACGTTCTTTAAGATACGGGGGGGTTTTAGGATTGAACAGAACACTGTAGAGTAGAGACAAGATGTGTACGTTCCGGCGAAGACTTATTGGAAGCCACTTGAGTTTTGTACGAAAATCGGATATGTGATCATACTTGCGCAAGCCAAATATAAATCGTATGCAGACATTTTGAAGTCGCTCAAGTTTATCAAGTTGTGCCTCAGTGAGATCGAGATAACTGACATCAGTGTAGTCAAGGATAGGGAGTAAGAGGGACTGAGCAAGTGCAATCTTAGTGGCAGTAGGCAGAAAGTTTCGCAATCGTCTCAGGGACTTGGCGGAAGCGAATATTTTGCGACTTACCTCTTGTAATTGGGGACCCCAAGAAAGATGTTTATCTATCCAAACCCCTAAGTTTTTAACTTTCTCACTTATAGGAATAGCAGTACCGTTAAATAGTACCTGTGGTAGCTGGGACCAGTTTACCTTGGGCATCAGCCTCGAGCTGCCAACAACAATGACTTGAGTCTTCGATGGATTAACCATCAGACCGTGTGCCTCACTCCACTCACAAATTTGTATTGCGACACCTATATTGCGACATAGAAACTAAAATTAAAAATCCTGCATCTTGTTACGAGTTCTTTGCGATTACAACATAATACAAGACAGTACAGTCCGAAAACCACTACTCTGCCCCCGATAGTTAAAAAGACGTATCTAACAAAAACGAAAACGGATAAAAGAATGTTTTAATGAAGGGAAATCGGGCCTTTTTACCTTGTGTTAAAACCGCAATGGAGAAAGTTAGCAAAATATCAAAAATACAGGCACCCGCGCCTTTTGTCCTGATTTCGGCAATTTATATAGCTCAAATCTGGAAAAAATGTCAGATGCGTCTTTTTTACTAACGGGGCAGTACTGGGCATACCTCTAAATTTGCATCTACAACATAATGGCCACTGGGCCAGTGAGGACCTGCACTTTATTTTCTACATTATTTCAAGTACCACAAGGTTGGTTTTTATTATTCAACATTATTCGCTAATACATCTACTACTACAACCTTGTCCTATCTATTCTACTCTAGCAATATCTTCAAAAGCTCACATCTCTGAGCACAACCCTCATGGTATGCTCAAGTCCGTTCAGCCACACCTCCGCAGGTCCGTCCAGTATCAAGTTATACTTCCATTCAATCAGCTCTCCATCTTCAGAAGACATAGCCTTAGCCACTGGCAAACCCAAAGGGTTCTGGAAAATGGTTATTTTTTGTAAAAGTAAAGAGAAAATGCAAATCTGACGGTGCGTCCAGATCAGAGCACGATCATTTGTACTGTGTCTGGGTGTAGTTTTATCTGTAATATGAATGTATTTAGAAATATAACAGTTGTCTATTACTCATAACTCAAGCTCTGCTTAGCTAGGGACTAGACTACACCGCTGTCTGATAGTTGTGGCATATTATTATTATTATTTGATGTTTCCTCAGGCCTGAGAAAATTTATCATACAACATTATCATTCAATCTGACCACAATAACCTAAAATCTAAGTACTGGGTAACTGTAAACCACAGAAAATAAAAACTTTTTAAATTTGACAAAAATATTTTTATTGATATTATTAACTCTAATTATTATGATTAATACAGGTACAAACGGTTCAGACTTAAAACACAAAAAACAACCACACTTCAGCAACGTCTTTGGCAACATAAACAAACTAAATGCGTTTCTTTTCTTTTGACGTACCAATATTGAGATTGTACACCCCATGGGTATGTTACAGTGATACCTGTTACAACAATAATTTTAAGTGCTGTATTTCTACCTGTAGCAAACAATAAATAAATCTGAATTCTCTCCCAATCAACCTCATATGACCTAGTAGGTATGTATTTATAACTGACTTCGAAAAGGAAGAGGTTCTATGTTCAGCTGATTTTTTTATTTTTTATTATGTATGCTTGCTTACTGATATCTCGCTCAATTGTGTACCGATTTTGAAAAAAAAATTTCAGAGTGTGTGTTAGAGCTTAAGTGTATTGCCAGTACAAAAAAAAATCCAACACTGGCAACTTTAACTTTCATATCAACTCAATCAGGAACTTTTTGATTTCAATTTCCAAAAATTATCAGGTTATTTTAACTTTACTCTTTACCAGAATAAGCATATCTGCCAAACGTGACACCATGTATTTTTTCAGGCAACGTCAGCAAGATCTTTAGAACTGCTTTCTTGACTTCATCGGAGCGACATGACCAGACTAAATGAAGGTAATCGTTGAGGAGGCCTCGGGCTTGTGACGTCGGGTGGTACATGAGGAGAATTACCAGAGCCTGGAAATAATGAAATGTCTTATTATTTTGTAGTCCTTTTTAACACAAAGGTTGTATATAGCAAATGCATTGTTGCATTTAGTCTGCCTATGTATTACTACATAAAAAATGTCTTTGAATTACAATACAGTTAAAAAAAAAACAAAATTCTAATGTTCCACAATTACCATGTTATTTTTTCTATGTTTTCTGATCTGAATCTGATATTTTGCACAAAATGAATTAATAGTACAGTATACTGTCGCTTACTAGGAATGGTTAAACATAAAACTTTATATAAGTTTATGTTGAAATTAAATGAGATCACCAAGATCTCATTTGTTTTTCTCAAAATAAATATTATTGAAAACATTAAATATCATATTTAGCTGTGTATACACTATAAATGTAATTAAAGTATCTAGAGTATTGTTACTTTTTTGTACATAATTGGCAAAGAGATTAAAATAAAAAAAACATTGTTGAGTATTGAAAAACAAGATATGTACAATATATTTTATGACTTATTTACTGAGCTTTAAAGTCTTATACTGCAAATTGATAACTTTTCATATACAATTTTGTTTTTGCAACCCATTGACATACACAGTAATCAACTGTAACTTTACCAAATAAAATAAAATTTAATTTGAGAATTATTAACAATATAGAGCCTGCTAGTCTAAGAAGCAGGAACTTAACAAAATAACCAGCCCCCCTAGCCAAGTTACAACCGTTTCGCTTACGTCACATGTTTCGAGTTGACCTTGCCGCCAATTCTTTTGTTCTGACCACGTGACTGAGCGTTGAGACAACGTCGTTCCCGTACATTTGAAACTTTCTACAAGCGTTAACTATTGCAGATTAGCAACTTGGCTAGGGGTACTGAACTTTATCAAGTAGAGCCTGCCAGTATAAGAAGCATGAACTCAAAGATAACATTAGTTCATTAAACCCCAAGTGAATGTTAATGTTTGCTCTGTAAGTTAATTTTATCTGAAGAGTTAATTTTATCAAGCGATACTCACTCTAACATACAAGGCAGCCTCGTTAACATCCTTCCAATTATGTTCCCAAGGCGGGCACTTCTTCAGCAAATACAAGAGCTTGTTCCAATTATGCGAGTATATAGCCTTACAGCATGCTATCCGGTACACAGACTTGAAGCTCCTGAGGTCACTGTCCAAATACTTCGTGTTAGTCCTGCCCTGTTGTAGTTTTACTAGGTTTCTCTTGCAGTATATTTTGATTGGGTTAAAGTTTTGTGGAACTTCCATTAATTCAATTACTTTTTTCTGTAAATATTTATATTAATTAATGTAATAATTATTTCTTTGCTTTAGTACTAATTTATTAATGAGTCGATGTAATTAATATATGGAGTAGTAATATGTAAGATTCAAAAGATTTACGAAATTGCGAAAAAATTGTTGTCATACAAATACTACATTTAACAACAATGCAAGCGTAGTATAAAATTTAAATACATATTATGACAAGGATACATTAATAAAATAACACAAATTCAAGTTATTATAAAAAATGTAAAATAGTTACCATCGTAGTCATAGGTACAAAATGACAATTATTCAGGATTTCATCCATTTTTATAACTACACTTGGTGTCAAACTTTTAAAATTAATGCACTATAGATTTTCTGAAATTTCGTTGAGAAGTATTTTTTGCGCCAGTTTTAGTTTATTTTATTATTAGACAAAATAGAAAACCAAAGTCAGTAACTTTGGTTTTCTATCTTGCATGGCGCGATGACAATCATGACATTACAATTGTAGTTGTGGTGTTGTACTGACTGAAATGTCAGTACAACACAATACGCGCGTTCGCTTGGGGATAGGGATGTTAAAAAATAATCGGTTTTTCTTTTCATGGATTATTGTTTTTGTATAATCGATTTTCCAAATAATTTTAATCAATTTTAAATAAATCTATTAAATAAATTGCAGCAGCAACCCCATCTATGCGCCGAATAAAAAAACTTGAGCATTATTACTTACAAATCTTTTTTGTTTGTCACTAAGTATATCAATAATGATATTTGGTTTCATTATTCCTTACCTGGATTTAAAAGAACATTTGCTTTGATTTTAAGTTTTGAATTGGTTTCTTTTTTTATTGGTGGTAGGTTCGCGCTTGACCGCCGTCTCACTTGATGGAAAGCGATTATTTATTTTAATTAAAATCGATTAGTGACTAATCGATTAATATTGAATAAACATTTCACACCACAATTAACCCATATAAAATTGTTAGTAAAAACTTTAAAATTAATGTTAGTGTATTTTACTTATAATCTATATAAATTTGTAAGTTTGTATGTAGGGGGTAATCTCTGGAAGTACTGGTCCAATTGCTAAAATTTTTTCAACGATAGAAAGCTGCTTTATTCCTGAGTGACATAGGCTATATTTTATGTACGCGGGCGAAGCCGCTGGCAAAAGCTAGTATCTAATAAATATTGAATGTCTGGAATCGAACCCCACACTATCTACGGAGTATATAGTACATACTCGTTGATGTATGAACTCCGATCCAGGGACGCAGCATTGGACAATCCCACCCACCTACCACGCACTCGCTTCAGGATCGAGGCAGACCGCTTTCGAATGATGGCATTAACCCTTCAGATACCGTCAATTAGAGACACAATAGTAAGACAATAGATGCGCGGCCACCGGTGGTCGCTTGGGGATTCATGAATTAAAGCCATCAATCCTCGCCTCAGCAAACATCGTTGACGCGTAAAAAAACCGCGGCAGTCCTGCCAGCGTCCTGAACGCGTTATTATACAGCACACGCAGGGCGTTGTATGCCCATGGCGTATACCTATAACTACAGACTGCACGTGTAGATTAACTGGCAGTAAGCTTTGAAGAGAATTATTAAATTGATTATTTTATATTATTATCACATCCCTACTTGTATATTTTCTAAATCCTAAATCTTTTGTGACCACAGAGCACAAACTTTGACGTTAAAGTGTTGACATTCGTTTTGGCAATAAAACTACCCAATCTATAATATAAAACAATTCATCGCTAAATGTGTTGCTAAGCGCAAATCTCGAGAACAGCTGAACCAATATCGCTAATTCTTTTTTTATTTTTATAGGGTAGGTTAGGGTAGAGTAAGGTAAGTATAGTAGGGTAGAGCAGGAGCGAAGCCGCAGGCAAAAGCTAAAGCCCTCGCACGATAACTTGGCGCGTAGCTGGGAGCGCTTTTAATGTTGCCAACCTAACTAATCTATTTTTCCCTCATATAATTAAAAAACATTCTTTCGTGACTCAAATTGTAATTTATAGAATTTGTTACAAGTGGTCTTAAGAACAAAGTTATTTAGAAAACGAAGGCGAAATGTATTTTATCACGTACTCCTAATGTACATATTAAGATTATAAGCCACATATTTTTTTTTTGTTAATATCGTTTTAGTTATTAAAATTATAACTAACCTTTTATAGAGGTACACAGACCTTCAAAACCTCATATCATAAATGGATAATTTTTACATACGATTTAGTTCTTGGGATCCGTCAATTAGTTAAAATACTAACATTTATTTAGGTATGTACTTAAAGGAAAAAAACTAATAAATTTAATTAGAGGTAATTTTCTTTGGCATAATTTATTATAAAAAAAGTCAAGAACCTTGTGAATCTTTTATTGAACGTCTAATAGCACTTTTAGTATCAGAATCCAGCTAGTCTTTATTAATTTATGTATGTGCAGTGATATGATGTATTTCCATTATTACTATTATTTTGCATTTCCATTATTATTTATTTATTCATTATTCATTGTTAATTATTCATTATTTTATTTATATTATATTTACTATTTATTTATTTTTATTTTTTGTATTTTTTATTGTTAAAATCAAAAGATTTTTGAATATATTTCAGTCTCGTTAGTGATATTCTTATTACAAAAGTAGGACATTTGACATATACTACTCTGTCAAGAAAGTACCGGGAAAAGATCAATAATACACAAAATGTCTGTTATTCATCCAAATTTATTTTATCACCTTCAAAGTATGCTCCTTTAGAAACGATACACTTGCGCCAACGAATAATCCATTCATCAAAACATTTTTTAAACGCTGCTTCCTGAATTGAGTTCAGTTCTCGCCGCGAATTCTCCTTTATGTCTTCTATCGATTAAAAACGGGTGCCACGAAGTGGTAATTTGAGTTTAGGAAAAAGAAAAAAGTCAGCAGGAGCTATATCTGGTGAATATGGTGGTTGCTGGATGGTATTTGTTGAGTGTTTGGTCAAAAATTCGTTCATAATGATAGCCTTGTGCGAAGGCGCATTGTCGTGGTGCAAAATCCAAGAATTTTCTTTCCACAAATCTGGCCTTTTTCGTCGAATTTGCTCTCTTAAACGCCGCATAACGCTCAAATAATATTCTTTATTTACCGTTAGACCTTCCGGTAAGAATTCAGAGTGCACAACACCGCGATAGTCAAAGAAAACAGTCAACATGACTTTGACTTTTGATCGACTTTTTTGTCCATTATGAAATTCGCAATACACACTATATATGATATTACTAAAACCAGCACTGTATTTAATATAAATAACAGATGCAACTCAAACTCCGCGCCAAAATCGAAAACAGTTGTGCCAATCTAACAACTACAAAAAAACAAAAATTTGAATTTGGAACCATAAACAAATCATCCATTCCCGATACTTTTTTGACTGAATGTATATATAATAGTATCATAAGTAAGTTTAAAGTAATAACATAAATCTGGAATCGTAAGAGAACTCTGCCCCCCGACCATAAAGTGTTATAAGAGAGTTGTGTTTTATATCTTAGAGTAATATTACTTCATTTTGTACCATGAGCTAAATCGCTCGGTATGATTGTATTCCTGCTACGGCCGTATCTTTTTATTCGTTAACTTAGAAGTTTCATTTTTTCACAACTTGAAGAGACCACAGACTTGGGTTTGTTTTTGAGAGAATTTCAACTCGATACCTCCATGCGTTCTCGAGATAAAGGGTATTGACAGACAGACAAACGGACGGACGGACAATCCATTTTTTCCTTTTGAGCTACGGAACCCTAAAAAGAGTAAATGACACAACAAGCATCGGTAAAATTGACACGTCATATTTTTTTTACCGTTGTCAACTAATTCAAAAAAAACCTTATCCAATAGAAAGAATACGTTTTCACTGTATATGACCTAAAAATAAATCGGAGCTTCCATTACCTTTTCAATCCTGATCCTATTCACGTTATCAAACAGTTTCTTCAAATGCACTTGTATTAATGACGGTTTCTTTGAATTGCCAAGAATTTCCAGTAAATCATCATTAGATATAAAGTAAAATCTCGGAAACAATTGTCTTTTCGTCTCCAGATACTTTTCAAGAGCTCGCAGGATACCATCCAAGTTATCCACCATTTGGTTCAATTTATTAAAAAGATAAGGCGCTGGTTTATAAAGACAGGCTTCAATTGCATTTTTTCCAGCGTACATACTATTAAGAAAAATAAATTTGTTAAAGTATAACGAATGTCCTAAACTTCATATAATGCTAAGGTCGGTTTTGAATTAAATTTTTGTAGCTAAGAATTTCTCAAATCCTTATTTTATTCCAAGGGTTTCAAGCCATACTTAGTGGGTAGAGCTACAGTAGCTTTTAAATACTAAACTTTAAATTCTTAATTCAGATATGAAGGGAAGTTATTAGGTAAGTCTAGACGTGAAATATTAATATATTTAACTAAAAATAACATTTAGTTGCAGAACTCACTTTGAAGTAACTTCTGTCCAAGCGGAGGTCAAAGCATCAAATGTTAAAACTTCTCCTGGCAATTGCTTTCTAATGTCTTCACCAGAAAAAATTGTTTCTAGATAGAGATAACGCCTCTGAACTTGTAAAGAGATCTGTTACAGGAAAATGTTATTAGACCCTCAAAAAATACTTCCCTAATATTTCTTATTACTACTTATTTACTTAAGTGGCAATGGGCAGGGCACATCGTGTGGTGGACCGATGACCTGGTCAGGGTCGCGGGAATCCAATGTTGTGGGTGGTAGGTGAGTGAACGCGCAGACCTATGTCCAAAATGGACGTCTTTCGGCTGACATGATGATGATGATTCAGCCGATACACGTCCACTGCTGGACATAAGCCTCCCCCAAGCGTCGCCACAACGAACATTCCTGTGCGTCTCGCATCCATCGGCTTCCCGCAACCTTCACCAGGTCATCAGACCACCTTGTTGGAGGCCTTCCAACGTTGCGGCCATATAATATTAGGTATATACTATTTATACTGATAGAATACATAACTATGACGATTTTATTCTAAAATTACAAAAAACATTAACTAATTAAATCTAAGTAAAAAATCCAAAATATGTTGTCGCGAACTCTTACAGAACGCTGTCGACTGTAAATTAATGTGACCAAAGAATAGGCCTTAGTCACCGAGGTTATTGACAAATTTACCACAGTGGCAGCGATAAGGAGAACAACAAGGAACAGCAAGTAACAGCGAAGTAGACCGTAGTATCGTCGAGAAAGTGCCTATGTTGACGACGATAGTGTGTCAAACCAGAGACTTGACTCTCACTTCCCCACAGGCAGCAGGCGCGCAAGCTGCGCAGTAGTAGCAGATGTTGCAATCAGGTTTTCTTAAACTAATATGCAGAGTAGCAGTACTCAGTACAATACTGCACCTTAAAAACAATCGTGAAAAAGCTAGGATATTCCTAATTATTTCCTCAATGCCGTGAACCTAAGACAATTTTACGCTCACGTTGAGAAGGATAGCTTGAGTTCAGTCGTATATATTTAATACTTTTTTTTTTAAAAGAAGTGAGTGTTCCCACAAATTGTTTTTCTTATAAACTTTTTATTATAACGATTAACTACCAACACATTATTAGAAAGGTATTTAAAGTAGTTTTAAAGTTACAATGGTACTAACAAATCAATTTCTAACATTGATTGTCAAATAAATGATTTATGTTCTTCATTATAAAATAATAACATCAATGCTTACTTCAATACATTCAGCAACATATCCTAATGACTTCTCCCAGTAGTCAACTTCTTTTATAAACGGCTCTACATATTTCGTTGATTTCATTGACGATAGTTGCACTTGATGGTCTTCGAGAAACTACGATTTTTTTTAAAGATTATTAATTATTAAAAAACCTAACCCAAAGTTATACACTCTACTCTTAAACCAACCTGCATAACATCGTCTACAGATTTTATCTTATAAATGTCTCCCTTGTGATGCACCATCTCATAGGTTGTAGCCTTCCATACTTCTCGAATAGCTTTGAGTCCGTTCTCAATGTTCAATTCCATAGTAGCAGCATTTGAAATCTCTGCTATTTCATCTGCATACGCTTGGAAATTTAGTTGCATTATCAAGTCTAGTTTAAAATCTTCTGAATTTTGATCAAACTCTCTGTACGTGTCAAAGAAATGAGAAATTATGTGGGGATATGTATTATTTAATTAAAATATTATGATCCTTGTTATTTGCAAGTTTATTTATATCAATTTATACTTTATAATTCTAAGTTACGACAAATTATAAGCTAAAATTAATTTTAAAGTAAATTCACAAGGTAGAAGAAGAAAAACAAGTATTAACAGTCTTATTAATGACAACTTACACATTCATGAGCACTTTTATTCTATCCCAATGTCTCTCTCTCATGCACGGATTTTTCAAGTCGCCAATTAGAGGTAATGTTCGCCTAAACGCGTCCACTTTGACTCTAGTTGTATCTATAATATCCCAATTCTTTTCCTTAAGCTGCCGAGAAAGCCGATTGAAATTTCTAAAAAATATTGAAACATAAAATATCGACAAGGTCGGGTATGTAATTGAATTCCATAGAATGTTAACATGACATGTACTCAAGCTATGAGCGTCGTTTACTCTAGCATTAACACTTTACCTGAAAAGGTACATAACATTTTCTTCCATCTCATCAGTCTCCATTTCCCAAAATGTCTGAAGTTTATATTTCTCCCAGGACTCTTCCCATTGATTTACTAAGCCCCAGACTTCTTCCAACTTCTCTAACTCCTTCTCCATTTTCTGAAGATCCAGATTCACTGGTGTACTAAAATCAAATTATGACTATTCTTGTAATTTATGATTTAAATTCATTAAAACTACTGGCCCAAACATGAAGAGGCTCGCAGGGTAGGCAGTTATGCTACAAAGAAAAACGCATATTACGGTACGGTGGTTACGTAAAATATAAAAAAAAAACATCCATTATCGAAATAAATACGTAATTACCTAAATATAATCAGTTACAGTATCGAAACATCTCCTCTAATATCAAGTGATAATAATCACAATAACAAATAACTATTAAAATAATCAGTATAGGTTTTATTAGTTTTTTTTTAACGTTCAAGATTCTTTTAAGTTGAGGAATACGAGTATAATGTAATTTTGAATTTCATAATAACTACCGGTCATGTAACGAAACACGAATAACTAGTTCCTATCAGACACTTCACCAGCTTGTAGAAAATTTGTCAAAATTTGTTCAGACGTTTGAACGCGAAGGAGTAACAAACACACGCTCATACATATCACAGACAAACGATCATCTTCTGTATATACATATAAAATGCAAAGTACTGACTTACTCATCATTAGTTATCATCTTGGACTTAGAACGCGGAAATTTTGAACAAAGAAAGAATAAGAAAGGCTTTTCAAAAATTCAACCCCTGAGGGGATAAAACGAAGACCAAAGTTTATATGGAGTCTACTTTCACGCAGAGAAGTAGCTGGCAGAGGCTATTCATAACGGTAAAAAAGCACCTATAGCGTCTACTTGCCCAGTACAGTATGAAACTCATTTCCATTCGGTACTATGCAATTATATTGTTTAAAATACAAAATTATCAACTTAATCAGAAGTTATTTACGTTAGATTGAACACAGCAAGACCATCGCGTATATTTTGTTCCTGTGCTCGTAATGCGTTAAGTTGATCTCTGAAAGCTTTCAACTGAGACAAGGCATCTTTGGCTGTTACTTCCGAGGAAATTGGTGCTGTATTATAGAATTCTTCACAAAATTCTTTGGCTGCTTCTTTAAAAACCTGAGAGGATTAATATGAAATATCAAAAGTTGTACTAACACTATTAAGCTGCAGTTACGACGCAAAGAAATGTGCATATCAAGTGGTATGATGTACTGGTCTAGCAGTTGATCGACCGTCACACATCCACTCTCAATAATGAAGATTAAAATATTGATTACAATGCGATTACATTATCGGAATTATTAATACAAAACCTATTAATTGCCAAGAATTTCAATCAGGCGTGCCTATTTTGCCGTAACAGCACCTTAGACACATGCATGCGGTCGCCGGGCAATTGGAATTAATTGGAATTTTGTCAAAAACGCGAGCATGAATTAGATAATTATATCTAGCTCTAAGCTATACTTGTGTATTTATAAAATGAGTGCATCTGTATAATACACACAACTTACCTCTGCTTGATCCAATAACCCAGTTTTAAATCTTTCTTTGCTAGCTTCGAGGTTTTTCTTAGCTTCTTCCAAAAGCGCTAAATAATCTCCCCATAAAACAGGTATGTTCTCATGACGAGTCGTCATATCAGAACTGAGTTCGACTTCAAATTTTACTGAAATAATAGTAAATTTACTGTAGTACTGAGTTAATAGAAATTTCTTTACAAAATCAATATTTCTAGTAACGGAGTAGTTAAGAAACGTCTATATAATGATGTTACGTTTTCTTGGACTTAATAATTCTTCTATGAACTTAAAACTAAACCTGAAAATTATGAGTTCAGCGTCATCCAACAATAACATGGTTACTGAAGCTTCCACTTTAAACCATTTGTAAAATAATTCACGTAGCAGTAGGTAAAGTTTGTTCTTTCGCTGCAACTTTTCCGACACTTAGATGGCATGACTGTGATCAATTTGAAAAATTATGAGTCTTACCTAATGTGTTCATTTGGTCGGTTATCGGAGGAAATGTTTTCTCAATGCCGGCTAATTCCGATATTAAACGGTCGTATGTATCTATAGCTTCCTGCAGCTCTTTTAAATCCTTTGGTGTCTATGAATTAAAAATGTTGAAATTCAATGTATCGTGAATAACATAGATAAAAATGGTTATGTCGAAATCAATTGTATAGGCAGGTTGAGTTTTTCAAGTGGATGTGGATGAACAAACCAAAACTATGCCGACTGTCGAAAAAGAAAATACTCAAAGGAGTTTCGGGCCCGATTCTGATGGAGACTCAAAGTGCAGATTTTAGAAAAACTAATATTCCCTAGAATTTGAAATTTCCCGGCGGCGGCGCGGTGGCGGCGAGAGCGCTGTTGCGTGATGCGGTCGGCCTCCTCCTTTGCTAGCATTACTGCTTCGCAGAAGGAGGCTTGCGCCTGCCACTCCTCCTCGCTCCGGACCAACTTGAATCAAGGCCTGGAGCGAGAGGTCTCCGCCACTGATCGCCCCCACGAGTTCACAGCGATGCTCCGGCCAAGCAGGGCACACCTCGACTGTGTGTTCCACCGTGTCCTCCGGGCGTTCCGCACAGTGGCGACACCCGGGCGTCTCTTCCGCTTGCGTGCCATGTCCGGTGAGGACCTGCGTCATGCGGAAGGTAAGGACTCCGTGATGTCTTTTCAGCCACGTCTCAATAAAGGGACTTACCACCATAATTGTGGCGTGCCCAGCACCTACGGTGGCTGGGAGTTGCCCTGCGATTTCCGATAACTGTGACGTCTACTGCGGTGGTGAGTAAAGCGTGAAGATTTCCTCTCACTCATGGTTTTCACTACCTTCTTTACTCGCATTACTGCTTCGACGGCTTCCCATTCTTTTTCACTCCGTGGCCAAAGATTCCTTTGAGCAGTTTCCACTAGTCCTGATAGTATCAGATTTAGTCATCCACGCCTACTTTAAAAATGTACCCTGTATACCTAATGGCAATCATTTCATGTATTTTATTTATTGAGCACAATTCAACATTAAATAATTTTTAATGCTTTACCGACCTTCATAGCCTCTTCACTACTTTTTTCAACGTAAGCATAAATAACATCGATGTCAGCCTCTGTAATACTTCTCAGCAGCACTCCTAACCTGGCTTGCCAGACGATACAGTGTGCTATGATTGATTTCTTTAATTCACTCGAGTTTAGTGTAATAAAATGAATCTGAAAACAAAAGACTTTGTTTCGACCTCACAGTAAAATGGTAATTTCTAGAATACAACGTGTAACGTTAAATGCGCAAAACCTGAAAATAGTTAGATTGGAATAAGGAACAGAATAAATTAAACCAGTTTTTAATATAGGTTACATTTTTAAAAAAATCTTCATAAAAAATGCCGCCCTGTCTATTTATGAATAGGTCAAACCATCACGAGCGCAAACCCGCCGAAATAGGTAAACAAACACACATGGTTGTAGTCCAATCAAATTTCTCATACAAGTGTAATAAAAGTTCTTATTTCAATTCAATACTTCAATACTAATTTTAAACAAAGTAAAACTGCACATAAAAACTTTATTTTTTTTTACAGAATTTGGTCTTTTAAATTAAAAACCATTTGGGGTGTCTGAGGTTTTGCGCATTTAACGTTATACGTTGTATAACGCGGTATATCGACGTATACCAACATCTTGATCAAATCTTGAGACCTAGTTAAGCACATAATATTAATTAAGCACGTTATTTTAAACACAGTATTAATATAAAAACCAATTATTTTAAAGTACCTGATTGACGGTTTCTTGTATTTGGACAGAATTTGCAAGATTACTATAATTAATGATAAGATTATCAAATTCCTCTGCAGTATGCTTCTCTGCTCGATAATTTTCTAGAAATTCATCTTTATCCACTTTCCAGATATGCACGTAAGGATCCCACATACCCATATGTTCATGTATTAGTTTGATATTGTAATCGACTTCTGAAATTTTATCAATAACATACTGTAACGATAAGAAATACTCGTATGTTTGCTATTTTTCTGTGATGTGAATTTAGGCACGAATGAGATACTAACGACATAATTATGACGTACGATTATAATTATTTAAATAGTTGTTTAGACAATAAAATTTCGGAACATCTTGCTATATTTCGCAAGCTCACTAAACCCTCCTAATGATACTGATACCATATTTGTATGAATGTCGGGAGAGTTACCTACTGCTGAATAGAAGCTAATAAAGACAATCTGTTATTTTCTTATATGCGTTGTATAGCGAGATGGTATAGATACATTGCAGAGTTGTGTAGTTGGCAGCCCCAGCAGTTGTTTCCCATGTAGCGTATAGAGGGCGCGCGGCAGTAGTACGTGCCGATGCGCGAACATTCAAACAGTGTTCCAAAGAGCATGTAAACTTTCAGTGTTCTACGAGACGAGATGCGCTGGGCCACGATTTCCCCGCGCTAGCTCTTTTGTATCAGTTGTGTGATTCTTGTCGACTAAGCATTTGCCTGGTTTCATGTGTATTTATATAATAAACGGCTTACAAACTAAACTTGCAGTGCTTCAGACCACCCCAATAGTCTACCCAACGCTATAGTCCTTACTATTATTATAAAAGTGAAAGTGAGTTTGTTTGTTTGTTACGTTTTCACGCCTAAATGGCAAAACCGATTTTGATGAAACTTGGTACACGGGTAGACCATGTCCTAGAATAGGACATGGGATACTTTTTATCCCGGAAGTAAGTTTCCTTGTGATAATTTTCTACTATCACACGGGCGTAGCCGCTTGGAGCAACTAGTTGCTAATAAGTGTAAATTACCATCATCAATATACTTCTGCAGTTTATTACAATCCTGATCCGTAACTATGGCTTCGTAAAACTTTCTCAATCCTCCTGTAGGCAGCCCAAACTTTTCAAACAGACGAGGGACTGTTGACAGTATTTGGATTATTTCTTCAAAAACTGTGTTGAATGTATCTTGAATTTCTAATTTCGGAGGAACATATTTTATATCTTTTCCAGAAAGGTACAGACTCATCTTCAGTAGAGGTGACGGTGCCATCGTTCCTGAATTAATAAAAAAAAAAAATATATGAGTTTATTTTTTATCTAGTCAAATGAGTTTATTGTAATAATTTCCAACATTAGGTAATTTAATATAATAGATACAGGTCAAAAGTCTGATATTTAGAGCGGTCCAATACCTAGATATGGCGCGTATTTTCAGAACGCTGCTCTCATAGGAGCCCCAAACGTTGGGATTGGAATACTCAACGAGCCCCTGCAGTAGGAAGTTAATGTGATAACGGAGGTGTGAATTACAGAAGTCATTAAGTTTAAAAGTTTTCTTTAACTTTTTTAACCAAACCGATGGGAAGTTACGTATTTTTATTGTTTTTTCAAGAATCTTTTTAACTTACCATCTCCATGGACACATTTGTACATGTTTTGCATAGTTGATTTGATAGATAATCTCAAAGCATCTTCTAAAAGCATATCAAATCTCTTAACATATTTAATCCAATGTTCTGCCATCTAAAATAAATAAAAAACATAGGTAAGTACCATTTATTCATTACTTACAGGTCCTTGATAGAATATAATTTAGTAAACTCTATTGTACCTGAGTAATGTATGCTTCGAAACCCTCATAAACAATTATAAGATAAATTACTATAACTTTGTACATTTCCAGTACTTCTTCCATAGCTTTATTTTCCATTGTCCGTATCGTCTCTCGCAGAACACTTATATCAAATACGTTATAAATATCGAATTCGATGAACGGAGTGTCACAAATGTTTTCCATTATTTTCACTAAGTTGATATTGCAGTTTTTGTATGTAGTAATGAAATCTTGAAGCTGAAAATATTAATAAACAGTTAATGCCTACTTAATTAACTTTCCTTAAATTGAGATAATATTATGATATTCAAAAACAGGTACAAACTTCTCCGATTTGCATAACACAATCTGCAATATATGCATCTGACATCGTAGAAGTCCAGGTTAACTTCGTTATCCCTGGCTGCACTTTTTTTTCACAAGCCTGGAAATAAAATTCTTCACTTTAGTAGTATTGACTATTACCTGGCAATCTCAGATTTCTGAAACTTCGAAAGGCATCTGTCAAAAAATTTGCTATGGACAGCGTTGCCAGACCATAACAAAAGGTACGGTTTTCCTTACTATTCATTACACAACCGTACCACAATCGTACTTTAGTGTAAACCGTACCTTTTCTTTATTAATGATTTATTTTTCACTACAGACTACAAAGGCTAAAAAAACAAAAAAAAAAAATCACCTTCTGTTTTTCTCAACATTCAGAATTTGCGTTTAAAAAACTTTTTTCTTCAAAAGGATATGGTAAAATGACAAAACATTATTACCGATTGCCAATATCAAACAAATTCATTTGTAAATAAATTTATAGAAATGAGGTTATAAATGAATACAGAGTTACGGAATGGAGAAAAGTCATTAAATTCGTTAATGATGGAGTGAATTAATATTTTTTTGATAATAGTTTATCATAGGAATAATGTGATGAGGAAGTTTAGATTTGAAGCGATATTATTCTCTATAATTAAAGAAACAAAAAGTATTGTTTTATTTTATTGTTTTTAAACAAGTGTGCAAAGTTCTGTTGTTTACATACCTGTCAGAAACTTGAAACGAAATAACAATAATTTTGTTTAGTTGAATTATAATATCGGTAAAACATATTAGATGCTTTTTGATCTAAAAATATCAAATTACATTTGTAAATCACATGTTTTTTTTTTAGAAAAATCTACATTTGTTTAAATAAATCTCAATCTATTCAGATAAACTGAGATTTACAATTTGCTACAATTTACTTAGATAATTTTTTCTAAAGCTACTCAGAGATTTAGAAAAAATGAAAAATACCTAAAAGGATCTAATTACATCAAAAAAAAGCCCACCATTGACATCTAATTAGATCCAAAGTTTCAGAACTGATTAAATCAAAAAAATTTCTCTGAGCTCAGTTTGTATTTAAATTTTGAAACTGAATTTAAACCTTAATCGATCTGATAATTAATTATCGATTATTGAATGTGAGTAAGGCGTGTAACTATTAATGAGTTAAAATAGGAAACCATCCATAGGAAACGACCTATTTGGAACCGTGCGTTAGCTTCTGATGTTTTATAAGTGCCCATGTAGGCCTATGTGAAACAAAATATTTTGACTTGAATTGAAAAAAAAAATAATTATAATGTTATTAATGATTATTAATTGGAATATATTCAAACAGATTATCAATCTTCATAAGTAATTTAAGTAAATTCATACGATTTTCGTTGCTCATTAATAAGTTTACTTGAGTTACATGAAATTCCCACTTGAATAATATGATAATGTTTAAGTAAAAATCTTCTGGTATTAAAAATATTTTCAAATTCAAAATTATTCCAAAAGACAACTCCAGCGCCTCTTGTCGACTTTAAATACTGAAATAAGGTTTCTTTATATTCGATTCCCTATCGCTTTTTTTCTAACACATGGTTGCAGACAGCCAACTCGAAGGAAAAAAATCCAACCCAAACGTACCTTGAAGTTAAAAACCGTACCTTTTCAGAAAACCAACCGTCCTTTTTTGGGTAATCATTCTGGCAACACTGGCCATGGAAGAATGTCAATGTCAAAGAATTTGAATTTGATTTATTGTGATTTTGTCAACACAACAATGTTAGTGGGTAATATCGACCGAATTATTTTATAAATAATTGCTAATAATTAAAATAAAAATGAATTTAGGCGATCCTGAGTTAGAACTGATTGACCCAACACCAAATGTGCATTCGTTGTTTATACACTTTGATAAAATGTTTTTCTGGACAAAACTGGAAAGCAGAGCCGTGGTGAGGTGGAGTAAAAGAATGTACTCTTGTGCAGGGGTATGCTCGTAAGTATTACTTTATAGTAATTTGTTGTTTTTACTTTACTAAAAACCCCATGATCATATTATGTTGTACTCGTATTTCGAGGTAGTCTACTACAGATCGCGATCAGTTATTTTACCGGGGTGTGGCGTAAATAATGGATAAACCTGAAACTGTTGATTGGCCAGATTATCATCTTACATTTACCCCACTCAGATCTTCATAGGCCATGGATGTCCTAATTATTGATATTTTAAATAAAAATCGTACTTACTCATACAAAATCAGCTGCCATTTATTCAATTGGTGACTTTCTTTGTTCTGTTTTTGAATCAGTTCTTCATAAAGTGTAGAGTGTGCATAGCAGCTGAAGGAGCCCACTTCAAACATCTCTTATAATTATTATTTTTCAATTTTTTTTTTCAGTTACTAATGTGTTTTATTGTGTCAATAAACCCATAGTGGTCAAATTAAAAAAAATCTCATTCTCTATGTGTCTAACATCGGTAATAGCAGAGTTATAGTTAATTAAAAAATTAGAATTGTGTGAAAAATTTCCTTTAAAATTCGAACTGCAATAATTTTGTATTTTAGTTAATTTGGACATCCATAGGCATATGGTGATATAAGTGGGGTAAATGATAGATGATAATCTGGCTAATCAACACTTTCAGGGTTATCCATTAACCCTTCAGATACCGTCAATTAGAGACACAATAGTAAGACAATAGATGCGCGGCCACCGGTGGTCGCTTGGGGATTCATGAATTAATTACGCCACACCTGTAGATAATAATTTTAAAGATTACTCTGATACAGATCAGAGGTTAAATGAATGGTCTGAAATATGTGTAGTAGCATCTACAGTAGCATAATAATCCAATAGTTACCAAACATTTTGAAACAGTCGGGAAAAACAACAAATTGACAACAACAAAGTCATTCTATTACTCAATAAATTCAGAAAAGTAAAATGTCAACAATATGATAAGAATATAAAGCTAATTTTAGTTTCATTGAAGTGTTTAGCCTTCTTTTTCCATATTTTAGGCATTTTTTTTAATAGTTTGAAATATGTGTATCGGGACACAGTCAGGTTATTGAAATAGCCACTGTATCAAAATAAAAATCTTTATTGTGTTGAACCTTTGGGATATCGTAATTAGAGAAAATACAAGGTCAGTGAGACAGTGAATGGGTCCATTCACTTGGGGTTTAATTTATTAAACAGCTCTGCCACAGTTTCAACAAATACCTAAGGTCATTTTATCTCGTTGAAAAGTAAATTCAGGATCAATGAGTTTTAATCCACTGAGTATGATGGAATCTTTAAGAATTTTGAAACAACCATCCTTTTTAGTTTTCCAGTTATCCTCACAAGATTTCTGGATTTAAATTGTTGTACAAAACACCCTTAAACCAGTACAACCACCAAGTTTGATTGGGCAGTATTTTTGTTTCTGTCCCTTTTTTTATCAATGTACAAACTTAATACTACTCTGTCAAGAAAGTACCGGGAAAAGATCAATAATACACAAAAGTCTGTTATTCATCCAAATTTATTTTATCACCTTCAAAGTATGATCCTTTAGAAACGATACACTTGCGCCAACGAATAATCCATTCATCAAAACATTTTTTAAACGCTGGTTCCTGAATTGAGTTCAGTTCTCGCCGCAAATTCTCCTTTATGTCTTCTATCGATTGAGAACGGGTGCCACGAAGTGGTAATTTGAGTTTAGGAAAAAGAAAAAAGTCAGCAGGAGCCATATCTGGTGAATATGGTGGTTGCTGGATGGTATTTGTTGAGTGTTTGGTCAAAAATTCGTTCACAATGATAGCCTTGTGCGAAGGCGCATTGTCGTGGTGCAAAATCCAAGAATTTTCTTTCCACAAATCTGGCCTTTTTCGTCGAATTTGCTCTCTTAATTCATGAATCCCCAAGCGACCACCGGTGGACCTATTGTCTTACTATTGTGTCTCTAATTGACGGTATCTGAAGGGTTAAACGCCGCATAACGCTCAAATAATATTCTTTATTTACCGTTAGACCTTCCGGTAAGAATTCAGAGTGCACAACACCGCGATAGTCAAAGAAAACAGTCAACATGACTTTGACTTTTGATCGACTTTGGCGTGGTTTTTTCGGTTTCGGATCAGTTGGAAGGCGCCACTCCGAAGCTTGTTGACTAGTTTGCATGTCAAACTCGTAAACCCACGTCTCGTCACCAGTAACAATGCGTTTCATGAATGTTGGGTCCGAACTGACTCGTTCTAGCATGTCCTCAGCGACTTTCATGCGATTGAGTTTTTGGAGAAAATTCAGATCTTTTGGGACTAGCCGAGCAGCAACATGTTTCATACCCAAATGATTAGTTAAAATGGTACGGATCCACTCGTGAGATACAGAAAGTTCGGCGGCTATCTCTCTCAGAGTTGAATGGGGATTTTCAGTCACTATTTCCTTCACTTTTGCGATGTTAACTTCAGTTGCAGACGTTGACGGCCTACCAGAGCGAGGCAAATCTTCCATCACATCTCGACCGCTTTTGAACGCTTTGAACCACTCATAAGCACGAGTTTTTGATAAAGTCGATTCACCGTAAGCCTTCTGTAATATTTTCAGTGACTCCGAACACGAAATTCCATTGGCGATGCAAAATTTAAGACAAACTCTTTGTTCGATATTTTTGTCCATTATGAAATTCGCAATACACACTATATATGATATTACTAAAACCAGCACTGTATTTAATATAAATAACAGATGCAACTCAAACTCCGCGCCAAAATGGAAAACAGTTGTGCCAATCTAACAACTACAAAAAAAACAAAAATTTGAATTTGGAACTATAAACAAATCATCCATTCCCGATACTTTTTTGACTGAATGTATTTATTGGACTTGAAATCCTTAAAATTAGGTTTCATCACTCCATAAGACATCTAGGGATGTAAACATCAATAGCTGAGCGCAAGATTAGCAAAAACTATGCAAGTAATACATAATATGTGCGGATGGTCTGTTACTGTGCACTGTTCTGAGTGGAATGTTCTCCTTTGGAGAATTTATAAAACAATATACTTCATGCCTACCAGATTCTTTGGGCCTACAAGATCTTCAATGTTTGTGTTTCTGGACTTTGTAAAGACTTGTAGGTTGTCTCTACAGATATATTATCTTAATAGAGGGGATATTAATTATTGCTGTGAGTCGATAAGAGAGAGTAGAATTTCTATACAATGTTTATTTATAGAAAAAGTAAGATGACAAACACATGTACTGAAGAATTATACAGGGTTATTTGTAAAAAACTAGCAACCTCTTAGGACTATGTTAAGAACATTTCAAAAATTTATCATATTTTAGTTCGTCAGATTTTCATACGAAAAAAAAAAAAAAATTGAACATTCTGAATGTTACGAAGTCTATGCTGGCGTATCAGTTTTCTAGTGTGATGATACTACGAAAATGGTGCGAATGCTTGCTAGGTAGGTGTAGGTGTGGTGACAATTTTTCGGAAGCCTGCTTCCTATTATTGCGAGAACAGTGCGTGGGAGCCGTAAGTAGATACGGCAAAATACAGGGATGAAATATGTTAGATAGAACAACGAAATCTTGAAGGTTTGTTTTTTTTTTGGTGGGCTTGCCACAATTATGGCGGTAAAATCCCTCTTTGAAGCGTGGCTGGAAAGACCTTACGGCGTCCTTACCTTCCGTATGACGCAGGTCCTCCCCGGACATGGCACGTTCGGGAGGTTCCTGCACCGGATTCAAGAGGAAGAGACGCCAGGGTGTCGCCACTGTGCGGAACGCCCGGAGGACACACGGTGGAGCACACAGTCGAGGTGTGCTTGGGCGGAGTAACGCCGTGGCCTCGTGGGGGCGATTGGCGGCGACCTCTCACACCGGGCCTTGTTTGAGGCCATGGTCCGGAGCGAGGAGTGGCAGGCGGTCGCCTCCTTCTGCGAAGCAGTAATGCTAGCAAGGGAGGAGGCCGACCGCATCAGGCAACGGCGCCCTCGCCACCGCCGCCGGGATTCCGATTCAGATTTCCGGCCACCGTAGACGCGGGCTCGCGGACGGCGAGCCATGGGCAGCTCGCTATCCGACCGTCGGGTAACTGTCCGGACCGAGCCCAAGACGTCGACGGCGCGCACTGATCCCACGCGCCTCAAGAAGTTTTCAGCAACAGGGGGGGCCCAGCTGGGTCGAAGCCTTCTGGGGCCAGGGTTATCCGAAAGGAAGCTCGAACCCCGGTATGGAGAGGGTAGAAGGAACGGGATGGGTTTTTAGTCAGTAAGAGTCTGACACTATCTCCCGCTTCACCCAAGCGCGGGGGTTGTCATTGGATGATTTTTCCCAACGAAAAAAAAGGTTTGTTTTTAGTAAATGTATTATGTTTTCTAAAAAGTCATAGAACAAAAGTGGTTGTTTATGATGTTAGTAACATAGTCTTCGAGAGGTTGCTAGTGTTTTACAAATAACTCTGTATATGTATAAACATATATAGATATCGGCACGGATATTGGGCGTCAGAGTGGGGATAACTTTGCGCATTCCATACATTGGCGAGCCAATTGTCGTCGTCGTTAGATTCATGAAGCAAGCACAGGAACGAATCACAAGCGACGTCTATGACGCGATGGCGCGGCGAGCCAATTACTGACGCTCCCCGCCCCCGCGTCTCGCTTCGTACCACTAAAGAGACCGAATATTTGACTTCTGCACAACTTTAAGCCTGCACTCAAGATCCGTGCCGATATCTATATTAATATAATTAATAAAAAGGAACGAGGGAACCTTTCGTATAGTTAGCCTGCTTTATTTTCAGGTATGAAGGCAGAGCTGGTCTCTGTGACATAGCGTTGAGTGAACCTCTGCTGAAGTTGCGACCACGTAAGGACCTCATCGAGACATTACTCCATGAGATGATACACGCATTCCTGTTTGTGACCAATAGGGACCAAGATCGAGATGGCCATGGACCCAACTTTAAAGCACATATGCACCGAATCAATAAGAGTGCAGGCCTAAATATTAGTATATATCACAGTTTTGTTGAAGAGGTAATATACTTATCACGTATCTTTGTATTTATTATTTTGTTAATGCATTTGTTTGATAAAACACATTTCTGCAATTAAAAATATCAAGACCAGTTTGGTAAAACCATGCCACTGCTTGAGAGCTTCGTAGAACTTTATTTGCCTAGGAAAATATAATAATATTTTTTCAGGTACCAAGATAAAAGTTAACACAGCTGAATTAAGTCAATAAAAATGGATTTTTAAGGTTTTGTAAATCAATTTCAGGTTCACCTGTATCAAACTCACTGGTGGCGTTGCAACGGCCCCTGTCAGACCAGAAAGCCACACTTTGGCATAGTTCGGCGTTCCTCAAACCGAGCACCAGGGCCCAGCGACTACTGGTGGAAAGATCACCTCAGACAATGTGGAGGTAAATTCATTAAAATAAAAGAACCTGAAAAAGAAGAAAAGCCTAAAGGCAAGAAAAACACTACTACTAAACCAAATGCAGATATCACTAAATATATTACGAATAATATCAAAACTATTAATAATGTACCAAATAATAATAAACCTTTAAAAGATTCCAGTAATGTCCCAGCCAATACTAAATCCAATATAAATGGTTTCAGTACTGATGTAGTTAGCAAAAAGGGAGGTGTTACGGTACCTAAACCTCCTTCAAAACCTATACCACTTTTCACAGGAAATGGCAACACTTTAATAAACCATAATAAAGGAAGTAGACCTTACACTGAAAGTGTTACAGAAACAGTAAAAAATATATGGGCTAACAAACAAATACCTGCAAAGGAACCTGTAAAAAAGGTTGTCCCTGGTTTTAAAACCAGTAAAGACACAGGTATATTCAAAGAACCTGTAAGAGAAGTAGGAATTTCTAATCCTAAGAAACACAAAGCAGAATCTACTAATTTACGATCTCCACCCAAAAAAATGAAGAAAATCGAAGACTACTTTAACGCTACAACAATATTAAAAGACTTGTATGGTGATGATTACAAGCTAACACAATCAAGTACTGGTACAAAATTGGTAGCAGTTAATGTTAAAGTAGAATTAGTTGATTGTCCAGTTTGCGGTGGTAAGTTTCGTAAAGAAGAAATCAATAGACATTTAGATGAGTGTCTGAATAAGGATATCATCGAAAAACTAAGTAAAGACGGTATAAACAGTGAACAAGAAATTCAACCAAGCCATAAAGAACCAAATAGAAAAATTACAGACAAATCCAAACTAAGAGAAATAGTAGGCGTAATTCCACCCATACCTAAATTTATACCACGTCCTGTATTCCCACCACTAACCGAAAGTATTAATAATAATATTATAGATTTGACTAACACGGATTTCTCTACGAGAAGTAACATAAAAACAGTCAAACCAGATAGAGCTACACCAAACAGCATAAATTGTCCACAAAACAATGAACTTATAGATTTGACTCATTTAGACTTTGATGCTTTTGACGATAATAATGTTGATAATGGCAAAAGAAAGACTGAACCAGAAGCTGCATTGCGATCCGAGAATTTAGTAAAAAAATTGACAGAATTAGTTAACGAAATGGATAAGGTAATAGAATCTAATCTTAATAACCAAAGAAGGCATACAGTTGGTTTGATTACAATGGACAGAGGTGATTGTTTGACAACTGTAGTGGAAAAAGATGAAGATATAGCGAAAGCAGGTTGTAGCAAAGACGAGGAGGTCTTTGGTCAAAACTGTCCATGCTGTGGTAAGAAATTCGATAAACCAGTAGAACAGCATCTGGATGAGTGTCTCATCTTCTTTAGTAATAATACAACAGTACCTGAGGAAGGAGCCAGTACAAGTTTTACTAATACTAGTCTAAAAGAAGAAGAAGAAGACGATATATTCGACGAGTCACAGATTTTGAATGAAACAGGTACCAAGACTCCTTGCCCGTGTTGCATGAAGATGGTGGAACAGGACGACATGAATAGTCATTTGGATGAGTGTTTGCTCAAATAATTGAAGAATTTATTTGACTTTTCGGCAGTGACTTTGAAAGTTTGAAAATTCTTCTACAGGAATTACTAGCAGGATAAAAAGTATTCTATGTCTCTGTCCGGTGTGCTGACTGGAGTGGTTTTAACGTTAAGGACGCGTTTACGATTTGACGCGCATCAATTTTAGGTATAGAGTCTTACTACTACACGTGCACGGCTCACACACACAGCGAAATGCGCGAAGCGGCGAAATTATGAGTAACTTGACACGACTTGATACTTGAGCTTACTTTTATTTAATTTTTGCCATGTTTTTTTTTTAAGTTTACTTTAATTATTTTTCAAAAAGTTCGTAACGTGAAATGGTAACAAAAGTAGATACCAAGTACTTGCTAAAGTACCTATGTATTTACAATTTGCGCGACAAGCTTTTTGAAAACAAATAATTAAAAACATAAGCTTATTTTATCTGCTGTATTTAGTATTTTTAACCGACTTCAAAAAAGGAGGATATTCTCAATTCTGATATTTATATTTTTTTTTATGTAGGTATGTTAGGGCATAACTCCGTCATTATATAGACGGATTTGCAAAATTCTTTTTTGTTCGAAAGAGGTTTATTCCGAAAAAGCAAAGAGAATAAAACCACTTGAGAGCTGATAGACCGATTTTGTCTAGGCACACGATTCACCGTTGCGGGTCGGGGGACGGGAGAAAATATAGCGGCTGTGATTGGCTGATGAAACAAACCCAGTAAAAATAGTGATGAACAAGTAAATTTTGCAGCAATAATATCGATATCGATAAAATCGACGTCAATTAGTTCTGCTTTTTTTTTTAAACATAGATTATTTTCCTCAATATTTTATTGAACAAGTACTCATTTTTAGGGTTCCGTAGTCAACTAGGAACCCTTCCCACTTAATTCCTAAAGGGTTTACCTAAATTATTTTTTGATAATCTTAATATTTTCGGAAATAATCGCTTCAAAAGCAAAAAAAATATGTCCTTCTCTAACTTTTGAACCACAAGTTTAGAAAATATGAAAAAATCTCAAAAGTAGAAAAAAAGTCTTTATAAAGACTTTCTAGGAAACTTATTTTAAACTTGATGGGTGGAACAGTTTTTGAAAAGTTGTTGATAATAATTTTTGAACTAAGTTTGTAATTCAATCGTATATGCTAGCATTTTTTTAAACTTAATTTACATATTTTACTATCCTGAACGTGTTTTCTTTCAAATAAAAGATTTATTATAATAGGTTCATGCAATCCAAAATTACCACCGAAACCCCAACATACATAGCACGTCTAGTTTGTATAAATTTTATTCCTTAGTTGATGGAGTCGGGACGGGTATGAGCTATTATATTGTCGAATTGTTCGGTTGGTCTCTGGTGGTTTCTTTAGGTATTTGCTCTTGCTTGTTGTCTATCGTTCATTGTTTTAACTCTTAATTGGGGACACTTATTGTGACGGACGGGAAACTACGGAACCCTGCACTAAGCGTGGCCCGACACGCTCTTGGCCGGTTTTTTTGCTTCTGTTTTAAGCAATAAATGTTTTTTATGGTACGAGTATACGGGTACCGAAATGATCATGTGTGCACAGATCTAATAACTGGACTGTACTAAAAAAGGCGTTATATTGGCGTCTAATATAAGTGCAACTGCACATAAGTGTCGTGAGCCTGAGTCACTCGTATTAGCAGTCAAGTGATTGTATAGTCATTGGTTTAGTCAGTAAAAGTCTGGCTTGCATGGCATGTTCTTACGGTTTGGGTGGAGCCTTTTGCTCCATCCAGAACGCGAGAAACTATTCTATAATTTCTCACTCTCAAAAAAAAAAATACTGAGGTTTGTCAAATTCATCAATATAAATATTCCTCTACAAGTAACAACAAGAAATCTAAAATGTTAACATTAAAAGGTCATCAAGGTTGGGAATCATCGATAAAATAATATTTATAGACTATGTTTTGAAGTTGTCACATCACTTCATCACTCAGTAGAAAGTACTTATGGGAGAAAGGGACAGACTTATCTAATATTCTAGTGAAAGTAAAGGACTTTTTCAAAAGACATCAACGCGGTATCACTTTTTTAGTAACCAACCAATTTAGCTTGAGCTCTCTCTTAGCAATAATGTAAATAAAATATAAACATATTTTACTTACTGATGAAAACTCATGCCGTCTTTTTTATAATCAGATGTTCTAGATGATTTCCCGCACCATTTAATTGCACAGGAACTCATTTTTGCTTCGGTTTTATGCAATAAATGTTTTTAAGGTACCAAAATTAAAGAATGTGCACAGATCCAACAACTGGTCAGTACTAAAAAATGCACTGATATCGGCATCTAATATAAGTGCAAAATCACGTATGTGTCGTGAGCTGGAGTGGCCCGTATGAGCGGTCAAGTGGTTATATAGTCATTGCGAAAAAGTCTCTTGTAAAGATCAGACGGGCAATTCTCGTAATTTTAAGAACGTTCACAGTCTAATCTGTCTCAATCTGTCAAAAATACCTCTAATTTCCCTACATTTTGAAAATTGTTTGACATTTGTTTGTTGCCGAGATGAGACTGCGAATAGATTTTGAATGTTTTTAATTACGAGAATTGGCCTTCTCATGAGGTCGGAGAGTTGTGGGATTGGAGAGTTTCAGAGACAGACAACGGAACTCTTCAATAAATGCCAGCAAATCAACCGCAATTGCTGCTCTCGCATATTATGTATGCATTGTTTGCGTAATCACACAGTATAAGATCATGCCTGTACCCTCTAAAGGGGTACGCAGATGTGTTCAGTATACCACGGCACACCGTCATTTCTCTCAAAGTTGTTATTGGGGTACCTTTAATCTTGCAAGTAAATTCGGGCAACCTTTTTTGTTTATGAATTGATTTAATTAACCGACTTAATTTAGATTAAGTATTTTTTTTTAATGTAGGTATGTTTAGATGGATTTGCAAAATTCTGTAATTTTTTAATGGATAAGCTATGCATGCCCCAGGGGTAGTACAACATAAATTTTATGAACTTTGCTTGGCCTACCCAAGCAAAGTTCATAGAGTTCATAAAATTTTGAAATTGATGATGTTTAATTTCCTGTCACTGATATTCACATAGCAAGTAAAAAGTTTTAGGTACCTATATAATTTTGTTTTGGTATCAAATGGTTCTCAAAAATTAGAAAGAAAATACGTTTATTTGGCACATACATATAATACTGATAAGTACTTACAATTACTTTCAAGGTTAGGATTAGGTTCCAAACATTATTAATTGCTTCATAAAAAAAAAGTCGTTTGCATGACAACAAGAACAACCCAATAGATATTGTTTATCTGTCAAATTGGAATGGATTGCCATTCTAAGTGTGTTACGTAATTAGGATGCCGTACGAAGCCGAGTCAGGAGCTAGTAAATGATAAAAGAAATGAATAAAACTTACGATTGACATAAAAAAATATCATTTTTTTTTTTTTTATTTTTTTTTTATGTATTTGTTTATGTGGTGTACAATAAAGAATATAATAAATAATAAATAAATAATAAATTTTTATTTTTCATTATATTATTATGACAATGACAATTATATTATTATGATGAATGTTCCCGTAGTTCCATATTTCTTTTGAATCTCGTCTTAGGCCTTGGCATCTAAAACAAAAATTGTGTTATAAAAGGTATAAACTATACACACTCTTATCAGCTAGCTCTACTCGTCTATTAGTTTCAATAGCAGCCTCCAGGTCCTGGACCTGCAGGTCTCTCCATCAAGTCCGGAGGTAAGGTCTCAACATAACTAACAAAACGAGCCCAAACTCGGCACACCTAGCTCTACTGGTATACTAGTTTCAGTAACGGTCTTCGGAGTACACCTGCAGGTCTCTCCATCAAGTCCGGAGGTAAGGTCTCAACATAACTAACAAAACGAGCCCAAACTCGGCACACTTAGCTCTACTGGTATAATAGTACCAGTAGCAGTCTTCGAAGTACACCTGCAGGTCTCTCCATCAAGTCCGGAGGTAAGGTCTCAACATAACTAACAAAACGAGCCCAAACTCGACACACCTAGGTCTACTCGTCTATTAGTTCCAGTAGCAGTCTTCGAAGTACACCTGCAGGTATCTCCATCAAGTCCGGAGGTAAGGTCTCAACATAACTAACAAAACGAGCCCAAACTCGGCACACCTAGCTCTACTGGTATAATAGTTCCAGTAGCAGTCTTCGAAGTACACCTGCAGGTTTCTCCATCAAGTCCGGAGGTAAAGTCTCAACATAACTAACAAAACGAGCCCAAACTCGACACACCTAGGTCTACTCGTCTATTAGTTCCAGTAGCAGTCTTCGAAGTACACCTGCAGGTATCTCCATCAAGTCCAGAGGTAAGGTCTCAACATAACTAACAAAACGAGCCCAAACTCGGCACATCTAGCTCTACTCGTCTATTAGTTCCAGTAGCAGTCTTCGAAGAACACCTGCAGGTCTCTCCATCAAGTCCGGAGTTAAGGTCTCAACATAACTAACAAAACGAGCCCAAACTCGACACACCTAGGTCTACTCGTCTATTAGTTCCAGTAGCAGTCTTCGAAGTACACCTGCAGGTATCTCCATCAAGTCCGGAGGTAAGGTCTCAACATAACTAACAAAACGAGCCCAAACTCGGCACACCTAGCTCTACTGGTATAATAGTACCAGTAGCAGTCTTCGAAGTACACCTGCAGGTCTCTCCATCAAGTCCGGAGGTAAGGTCTCAACATAACTAACAAAACGAGCCCAAACTCGACACACCTAGCTCTACTCGTCTATTAGTTCCAGTAGCAGTCTTCGAAGAACACCTGCAGGTATCGCCATCAAGTCCGGAGGTAAGGTCTCAACATAACTAACAAAACGAGCCCAAACTCGGCACACCTAGCTCTACTGGTATAATAGTTCCAGTAGCAGTCTTCGAAGTACACCTGCAGGTTTCTCCATCAAGTCCGGAGGTAAGGTCTTGACATAACTAACAAAACGAGCCCAAACTCGGCACACCTAGCTCTACTGGTATATTAGTTCCAGTAGCAGTCTTCGAAGTACATTTCAGGTCACTCCATCAAGTCCGAAATTGAATATGAAATTTGTAAGTACATAGAAACTGTGAATAAAATCTTACCTTGGTTGTCCGTAGTCCGTGCAGAATGCGTGAAGGATCAAGTTTGTTAGGTCAAATATTTTGTATTCATACAGCGATCTTTTCCAATACGAGGAGCTGCTTGCAACCGTCACAGTGTCCACTCACGACGGCGGCCGAGCGCAGACTAATATTTCATTACAATTTTTTGTGCAATAAATCAAGACAGTGACCAGTAAAATAACCCTTATTTCAATCCAATAAGAATCACATGTTACCGCTAAATATGTGAAAAAATAAGACTCAATTTTATTTTTTTTCTGTGGCGTATTGTAACATTTTGATAGTTTTTTTTGCTACCTTTTTGAGTTGAACATGTCTGCTTACATAAAATATTTTTAAATACATAAATTTATGTTATTAAATAAAAGAAAAACGTCCCTAAAGTCAGTACGATGTCGTCGAATTTGTGTGAAGAGGTAACGGAAATTATTTTTTACAATATTATAAACCAACATTTTCGAATAAAAAATTGCTACCATTTGAAGATTAAGGAGTAATCTATCTGTGGTAATTATTAGTTACATTTGGTTTTGTATCATTTTGCCGCAAAATGCACCGAAAACTGCTTGTTTTTTTCAGATTCGTAAACGCGTCCTTAACGCGATCGATACGTTTACAGCAACTGACTATCTCATTGGTTAAGAGCTTGGAGTGGGCCAATCAGAGCGCCGATCGCGTTATTGTAGAACAAACTCGCATTGCTGGCGTTGTGTGATAGTTGTGGAATGTATATATATTAGACGCTCAGGTCTGTATGTGTGCTAAGTTTCGTCTAAATCCGAATAACCCTTGAGGCGTTCTGATTGGCCCACTCCAAGCTCTTAACCAATGAGATAGTCAGTCGCTGTAAACGTATCGATCGCGTTAACGTTAAAAACCACTCGCAGTCGCAAGGTATGTTTGTCAATCTAACTGATTGACAAACATACAGACTTCCGCAATAGTAGAGTTCTTATGGTAGCTAATTTGTTTTTTTTAATAAACGTCTTGATAATTTTGTTGATTTTGATGGTGCCACTAAAATGGAAATTAGAGTCATTTTTTAATCCTGCTTAGCTATTTCTCGATTATGTCCGTCTCCCATTCGAACTGGATGCAGTCTGATACTAGTATCTTACATGGCTCCATGTAAAATACTGGTATCAGGCTGCTTATCTGACCTCCACAACCCAGTATTTGAGTAACACTCTTGGCTTGACTGGTATCAGATTTCCTGGCTACTGAGACTTCTGACTATTTGTATAGGCTGTCAAATATTTAAAAATGACAGCCTGGACCAACAACAACTTAATTCATTAAACCCCAAGTGAACGCCGGCGTTCGCGCTGTCACTGTCTTTCTATTGTGTCTTGACGGTATCTGAAAGGTGGCCGCTTGTACACGTTAAGAAATGGATCTTGGAGACCGACTCGTTCGACAGTTATATTTTTTAGTCAGGAGCTAACGAACTCCTCTTTATTTCTTGGTAGTCTTTATTTATTGGTAGTCATTTTATTTATTCAAAATCCTGTACTTGTAGTTGATTGAATTAATGATATTGTAAGGGTTTTTATAATTCAATGATTGTAATGATTTCATCATCATCATCATCTTCCTGCCCTTGTCCCGTTTTATTTGGGGTAATTATGTGATATTTTGAATAAATAATTTTGAATCATGTGATATTTTGAATAAATAATTAATAGAATTTGTAGTTTTTCTTGAGAAATGTGAATTATAGACAGGTTTATACGGTTTAAATTGCAGTGATAAGTGTCAGCTCTTAAAATGGTGCTGGTTGCCATTCCGGTTCATTATCCGAGAATATACCAATACTTACGTGACGGCAAAATTATCAAAAGACTCCTCCCGCTCTGGGTGAAGCGAGAGCGAATTTCAGACCAACTAAAATTACCTACCTGTGTTCCTTCAATTGTCCTTTGCATTATTTTTGCAACTTTTTCGGACAATATCGCAGCCCTACTTATAGCAGTAGGTACATAACTTATCTATGTGGGGATCAGAGGCATCCATACTAAACTGCGATGCTATTGAATACGACGCAGGTAACGCAGGAATATGGGATCGAATTCCTGCGATGCGATTTCGTGCGGCAAAGCATCAGTTCAGATGATCATATAACGTGTAATGCCAACGACCTTACAGCCACTCGACTCATACTTGAACTAGCGCATCAAAACAATTCTGTCAACTAGACGAGGAACGGGGAGCGGGGTATTACGTTCTGATTGGTACGGGAGAGACTTATTATTATTAATTAATTTTTTTTTTTTTGTTGTAGGTACATTGAAGGTTCCTCAAAATGTAGTTTTTCATTCTCCTTTGTGTGGTTTGCTGTAAGAAAACCCAGTTGTGGGTTAAGCTCGCCAATGTACATCAACTTTACTTTTATAAACTGTGTGTATACATTGTTTGTGTACAATAAAGAATAAGAATAAGGAGAGCGGGGTATTGCGTTCTGATTGGTCGAGACAGCACATCTATAAGTCATATATATGTTGACAAGCGTCGCCGCTTTAGGCCTCCCCCACATTAGGCGCGCGTTCCTCGGGCGTGTGAGCGACGTAGACGCCGCGTGCGCGACGCTTAGTCGCGCGTTGCCGCCGTGTGACATGTGTGTATCGAGCGCGCGGCGGAAGTGGTAAGAACGCGGCTCGAGGATCGCGTGCGCGCCACGTGCACTCTCCAGTCACGCCGCAGGGCAGCAAAATACGACGCTCACGCAGCGTGCTCGCAACGCGCGCGCGGCTTATGTGGGGTCAGCCTTAGACGTCTAGTGGCTGTAAGATCGTTGTGCCATGCGAAACAATTCCTAAGTTCTTCTAATACATCGTCCGGGCTCGTAGAATTGTATGACGTCTTCCGGCTAAAATGATGATAAATGTGATTAACTTACTATGATCAAGGGCTTGAACAGTAACCTCTCCTCCTCGGACAGCGAGTCTATTATCTTGTTGTATCCCTTGACGACTGCCAACACGCTCTCGTAGACGTAGTTCACTGTCACAGCCTTTGCGTAAACCTGGCATTTAAGGTTGAAAAGCGAATCATGAATTTAGAAACAATAGACCTATAGAATGATAGATCATAAACCATCTTCATTATCAACTGGCCTTCATTATTGACTGGCCTGTTGGTCTAGTGGTTAGTGGCCCTGACTGCTATGCCGGAGGTCGTGGTTTGGATTCCCAGGACAAATGTTTATGTGATGAGCATGATCATTTTTGTTCTGCGTCTGGGTGTAATTTATCTATACTATGTATTTAGAAATATATAAGTATGTTTATCAGTTGTCTAGTACCCATAACACAAGCTCTGCTTAGCTTGGGACTAGACGGCGTTGTGTGATAGTTGTGGAATATTATTATTATATTATTGTGGAATATTATTATCAACTGGGTGTATTCGCCTCGCAAAAGTGTAACATTTACCATGTTGTAAGTGCCAACTTATAATATCACTGTTTCAGAATATTACTCAAAATATTACTGTTTCAGCAGATTTTCTTCGATTTTAATGCGATTAGTATTTATGTGTAAAGTCCCGCAAATATCCGTTGAAAAGGGAGGATTCTCCGATCAGAATGGTGTTTTATCTGGACCGCGCAACTGCTCCCATTTTTTATTTCGGGCTGTGTTACATTATGTTCTACTCGCGCGGAGAACTTTGATACAAAGTTGCAGGATAGTTCTAATTTGGCCTCATAGATGTCGCTACTCGTTTATTCCTTTCATGAAAAACTAGAAAAAACTTTTTGAACGCATTTTAGCGACATCTATAACGCCACATAGTAAATAAACTACGAAATCCTGCATCGCAGTACAGTTTATGAATTCTGTAAATGTTTATTATGTTTTTTTTTTACCTGGTATGCATGCAGTGGTACTTCCATGAACAAGTTCTCCCAGTGTGCCGCTTCATGGCACAATTCCAGTATAGATCTAAATGTAATAGAAAAATCTAAATGTAAACTATTTTTTGTTAAGGAAATAAGGTTTATATTCATATGAAAAGGTCAGTATAGCAGTCAATAGGTAGGTATTACGAGTATACTTGGTTACTTACGAGTCAATGTTACATTCTAAGAGGCCAGGGTTCTCGACGCTCTTCCTCATGAGGGTCTTGTTGAGTCCTGCGCCACATCTCTCGTCCACGTTGTGCTATTGGACACAAATAATGTTTCAATAGTACCGACGTAACTGAAAATTATTGTTGGCCCAGTCGTAATAGCCAGGCGCATAATTTTGTGTAGATACCAAAGTTATTCCATCACTACTGCCCCCCCTAGTTACAACAGTTTCGTTTCGATTATCTAGTGTCGAGCGCATCGGATTGGTCACGCCTCCGATTCCCTTGTTCTGACCACGTGACTGAGTGTTGAGTTGACGTCAGAACAAAGAAATCGGAGGCGTGGCCAACTCGAGGCGTTCGACACAAGAGAACCGAAATGAAACCGTTGTAACTTGGCTAGGGGCTCTAATTCTAAGTGCACTAAAGGAAAACATCGTAAGATAAATGATATTTATTTTGCAAATAGGGTTTGAAAACATTTTTACATGTCAATTTTTTTTTTTCGTCAGTTTAAACTAGATGATTTCTCACCATGTAAAAGACACCAATCCACACTGGGCCCGCGTGGTGTACAGCCCATTCACTCTCCTCTCCTAGGGTGGATTCTTGAGTCCAGACTCAGGACTCACAGCATTGGGAACAAGCTGATTATGCTTCTTTATGAAAGTTCCGACGTACTCAACTGTTCGAGTCTAGACTTTCTGCGCTACCATGACGTTCAAAGTAAGATTATGTTTTATTCTTATTCCAGTGTAGGTCATTTTGGAATTTACTGCGGCCAAGGTTATCTCCAAAAGGCAGCCCAGCCCCGTTATAAAGGCACGGGTTGTTTTAGTCAGTAAGAGTCTGACACTAACTCCCGCTCCGTCCAATGGAATAATAATAAAACAATCTTACTTTGAACGTCTAACTGCCGCACTCAGAGACGTCATTTTACTTTAATGGCAATTAAAGCAAAACCTAAGGTACTTAACATCATAAAGATATAGACTATTATTCAATGACAAAATTAGTAAATCAGAGATTAGCGTTAATGGGCGTCTCTGAGTGCGGCAGTTAGTCTTCTTCACTTAAACTTGGTCTCCAACGAGATGACATGACATACCGTCCAAGAGATCCAAATCTCCCTGATGGCGACGTCAATGGCCCCCATCAGCCTGTTCACGTGCATGATCACATCTTCAGAGTTGCTGCACGGGAGCAGCCAGGCGGACGCCTCTGTCATTACCTGACGACAAAAATGCCACTTCAAAGTTAGACCTAACTTTAAAAAACCATACCTGTATGGATTTTTTTTGTTTATGTGGTATAAGTATAATGAAGAATATAATAAGTAAATATTTAAAATATGTAAGAAAGATTGTACTTTGAAAGTTCGGCTTTCTTTCTTTGAAAAAAATTAGGCCCTGTGGACTCGGTCCGGTCGGTTACTGGACGGTCGGATAGCGAGCTACCCATTGCTTACCGTCCACAAGTCTACGGTGGCTGTAAATCAGGGTTGGGATCCCGGCGCCTGGGGCGTGAGGGCCGCTCCTTCGCGCATGCACATGTATTCTAGTAGTCTCCATATAAGTAGTATGCACTTACGTTCTTAAGGTATAGAAGCTTGTTCTTCCTCATCCGCAGTACGGCGGCCTTGCCTGCGAAGTTTGGCATGTCAGCCGGCGACATGGCGCGCGTCGTCACCATGTCCTTCTTCGCTTCCTGCACCTCCTCGCTGAACATCGCCCACATCTAACCGCGTAAGAAAACTCCTGACTCTCACACAGAATTGGATTTGCAGGATTTTTTTTTATGTGAGAAAATCATCTAATGACATCTGCCGCTCTTGAGCGCAGCGGGAGGGTGTGGCAGACTTTTACCGAGTAAAAACCTATTCCTGTTCCTTCGTTGCTTTTAATAACAGGGCTTCTTTTCAAGTCTTCTTTTTAGAAGCAGACCCTTGGCCCTAGTAGGCTTCGACCCTGCTGGGCCCCTATGGTTTACTAACATCTTGAAGCGCGTGTGGAACAGTACGCGCCGTCGACGACTTGGGCTCGGTCCGGACAGTTACCGGACAGTTGGAGCTACCCATTGCTAGCAGTCCGCGGTCCTGCGCATACTGGGTTTGCTGGATAGGATTGTGATATCGAAAGAATACATTCAAAAGTAGCTTTTATTAACTTACGGGCTGGTTAACCAAATATATTTATCTAGACAAATATACTATTAAAAGATTATGCAGAGTATTTAGGATTTTGTAAAAAAAAAATTGTTTTTAGGGATTAAATTTGGACGGCTGTCAAGCCGATTGGCCAATTTTTTAATAAAGTGCTAAGCATCAAGGTGTTGGTACCTCAGCAGTTTTCCTTTTGAAGACACGTTTGAGATTCTTCCGTTTAGAGTAATTGTTGAGAGAGTAGAGAGCGACCACAGCCTCTTCTACATGGTTGACGCCTTCGAACACCGTGTCTACTAGGTTCTCGATGATAATCTGCCAAGCAGTAAAACAAACTATAACATACCTATGTAATAATATTATTTAATCAATTTTATTGTTTAAGTAGAAACAGTATTTTTTAATGTTCCCACTGCTGGGACTCAGGCCTCCTCTCTAGGAGATGGAATGGGCCGTAATCCACCTCCACTCTTCGAATTTTTGATACTAGGACATGCCGTTTTCCTCATGATGTTTTCCTTCACCATTTTGAGAGCAGTGGTGATAAAATTAATTACACAAAGTAATGCGCCTGGCTGGGTCAGAATCCCTATCCCTTATATATACCTACTGATTAAAAAAAGTAGCAGCAACTGGCCACAAATGTGGTCCACACACGTGCGGCGACACTAAGAAGTAATTATCTGAAGTAGCGATGCACATTTATTTTTCAGTGGGTAATAATCATCCAAATGACATCCCCGCCCTTGGGCGGAGCGGGAGATAGTGTCAGACTCTTACTGACTAAAAAACCCACCCCGTTCTTTTTTGCCTTTCATAATGGGGTCGAGCCTCTCTTTTGGGACTAGACCTTTGGCCCCAGTAGGCTTCGACCCAGCTGGGCACCTACGGAACGTTGCACATGGATAAATTTGGATTAACTCTACGGCACTACATTCTCTCTCACCTCAATATCTTTAATGACAACCCTGAAAGCGAGTATGTCGTCATACCACGAAGGTGCCTGGACATCAAGAATGGTGTTGGAGACACCAGTAATATCGAAAAGGGCCCTGGCGAACATTTTCTCTATCTTCTCACATTTGGCTTCGAACTGGTCTCCTTTGGCGCCACCGAAGTAGGGCTTTGATATTTCTTCCAGCTCGTTAATTCTAAAATATCGATGGTTATTATCAGTTCTTACAGTTTGCAGATGGAGAAGGACAAGGAACTCTCTATAATGAACTATCATGGTAAAGGCAGATAATGCGAAGGAATTAAGAGCATATGACAAGATTTGTGTCGATTAGATAGCTATCAGAAAAGAATCAGACTTAAGAGAAACAGAGACTGTTTGAATTCTTGGAGAGAAACAGAAAGAGCATTTACAGAACTCATTGCAGATACGGCTAAGAGCTCATACACACCAACGGCACAGGTAACTGTAGTCGTCAACTCTTGACACATACGACGGCTGCTGCTGATCTTAGAAGTTGGAATGTCAATCAACAGCTGCTGCTAACGTGTCGACGGTTGCCGCTCACCATGTGGATGGCTGCAGTGATCTCTACCGTTTGTAACATGTTACTCGTGTGTATGAGTTCTAACTATGCCATAATCATAGCATAGCTTAGTCGGCCTTATAATGTTCTCACTGTTGGGACTCAGGCCTCCTCTTTACAAGAAGGAAATGGCCGTAATCCACCACGCAGGCTCAGTGCGGGTTGGTGGATGTCACATGTCTTAAAATGTTTTGACTCTAGGACATGCTGGTTTTGTCACGATGTTTTCCTTCACCGTTTTGAGCAGTGGTGATGAAATAAATTACATAAAGTAATGCGCCTGACTGGTCTTGAACCCGCGACCTACAACTCTTAAGTTGAGGCCATTACCACTCGGCCACCACTGCTTCCTATACCGTAATCATTTGTGACGAAAACAAATTTGTATTAAACTTACCGTCCAAAAATAATCATGCAGTTACAAACATCGAGCATATCGAAACACCTCTGGATAAACGAGTCAATATAGTTGAAGATCGCTCCGGTGTCCAGCTCCCAGCTGTTGGGCCTCGCTTCATTATGAGCTTCGACCATCACGTCGTAGATTTCCCTGTACTTCTTACAGCAGTCAATGCATTTACTGAATTCCCCAATAGCTTTTACCGTATGGCCGTCGAAGAGTTCTTCTAACTTAATATAATTGCGGCATAAAATTATGATCTGGTTGCTAAGGGCTTTGAACAAATTCGTGATCCTAGTCTCAGAATTATAAGTAGGAGACTCCATCCATATGAAACGAAAAAGGTTGATAATATTTGGGACATGTTTGGATATCTCGTCGGGGTCTACAACGCACTCTAGAACTGCACATGGTTGCTTGATGACCTGCAAGTACTCAATGTTGGAGGTAGCTTCCCCAACCTTCTGGACAATTTCTTCGCAAAGAGACTGGAATTGGTGGATGAACGTAGAGTGAGTGGTGACCAGGATCTTCGTGATATGCTTCACTGCAGGGTTCTTGAGCTGGTGCAGTAACGCGTTCAGGTTTTCGTCTGTGATTTGGTAATAGGGATTAATTTGGTTGTTATTAGGTTCTTACTATTGAAAGATGATCATATAATATTAATAATAATTGTGTTGGCTTGATTAATCTAGTGATGGCAAGCGCTACTTTTAAGCATGAGGTCCAGGTGTCGATTTCCCAATTGGGCAGAGTGTTATCGGGTTTTTCAAGCTGGAAGGTCTTAACAGCGGTCCGGAGTCTGGTCCAGTTTGATGGCAATGGCTTTTTCCTTGTTACATAGGACAAACTGGCTGCAGGGTTCACCCCTACCTCGTAGTTTATTTACGTCTATAATAAACTCACACAAGACACCACAATTAAAAAGACATACATAATCTCAGCCACAGTATTATTATCATGTATCTACGTTTATTAATAACGTTACACAGCATTGAGGGCATCCATAATGTTAGCATTATGCTGCAGATGGTGTCAGTTACCCCAGCGCGCGGGCCAGCGAGCGCGGCGTTTGAACGCCCCTGCTCAAACTTTTTGAATTGGGTCAGTCGTTTATAGACCTCGCCGCCTACCGCCTGCGCCCGCGCATCGTTCTAATTGTGACATACATCGTTTTTATTGTTTTTACGTGGAACTCTGTATTGTGCTGTGACTGTAACTATTGCGTGTTTCTTCTGTCCGTTCTCCTTCTGATCATTATGTGTGTGTACATCTCGTTTAAAGACCTAGTGCAACTAAACAGCAGTGAGTACTAGAAACTTAGCGATATTTATTTTCCTCGTACCCGCACTCACCGCATACACATAAACTTTACTAAATAATAATAAGAATAAACTGGCTAAATGTGGGCGCATTATCCTTACTAATATTATTAAAGCGAAAGTGAGTTTGTTTAGTTTGTTTGTTACGTCATCACGCCTAAATGGCAGAACTGATTTTGATGAAACTTGGTACACGGATAGACCATGTCCTGGAATAGCACATAGGATACTTTTTATCCTGGAAGTATGTTCCCTTGGGATAATTTTCTGCTATCACGCGGACGAAGCCGCTGGGAGCAGCTAGTAATTTATAATGCCTTGATCACACGTACCGAGTAAAAGGGCGAAACAGTAAAATGTTGCTCGGCCGAGAGAGTGATGTAAGCGAGTTGTAGAGATAAATGTTAGGCCGAGCACTCGGCGTTGTGCTTACACGTACCGAGTACTCGGCCGAGAGTACTGTCTCGCCCGTTTACTCGCTACGTGTGATCAAGGTATAAGTATATCTTTGCCTAGGTAGGGTAGACAGAGGAAATAGTACCTATATGTTAGGATTTTATTTAATAAGCTGATAGGTATACTAACGTCTATAAACCCAGAAGTCATATTCATCGCTGGGACAGAGCAACTCTTTCTGGGAGGCCACAAAAGCCGTGTCCTCTAAACACGACTTGATCTGATGGGTCCAGTAGACCACCACTCCTTCGAGTCTCTTCACCAGCTCCCGGTCAGCACTGGCCTTTTCAAAAGATAGGTTTTGACCCTCCCTGGGTATGTATAGAACGGTTAAACCTAGCATTTTATAGTACATATCCGTTAACTTGGCGAGAAATGTGTGGATGTGGGTGCAGAACTCGCTTTTAACGCCTGGAAAAAAGAAAGAAATGTGAGCTTAAACGGCTAAATAATTCGTTTGTTAAGTTGGGCTATTGATTATGAAAATGGATTATTGAAAAAGCTATACCGTGACCCTGGAACGCAAATGGCAACTGAAGAAACAAAGGTTGTAGGAGTTGTAGTATAACACGCCAGACACAGTGTTAGAAGGCCTCCTAGAAGGTGGACCGATGAAATGGTGAAGATTGCGGGAATCCGATGGATGGATGGCCGGGACGTACAGGATCGTTCATTGTGGTGACACTTGGGGGAGTGGACGTCTATCGGCTGAAATGATGATGACGCCGTTTCGTTCCACTTAAAGCGGGAGAAGTAATGTGATAATTTCCCACCTCGAACAAAACATTTACGTCTACGTGAGCTATCAATTAAGTATTTACGAAAAGCATTTAGCACTAAAGATCATCTTTCATCTCCGTCAATTGTTTGAAGATGACACAAATGGAGTGCTGTTTAAATACCTAGATATACAGGGTTATTTGTAAAACACTGACAACCTTGCAGGACTGTATTACTATCATCATAAACAACAACTTTTGTTCTATCACTTTTTACAAATTTCAACTCTGTACTTACTTACGTTGCTATGACACGACGCAAGCGCATGAAACACCCCTGCCGCCCGATCCCCACTCCCCTCCAAAATTGTACTATCGCTTGCTTAGCATAGATTTCGTAATATTTATAACGTTCAATTTAAATATTTTTATTTTTGTATAACATCTGATGAACTAAAATATGATATATATAGCCCTAAAAGGTTACCAGTGTTTTACAAATAGCCCTGTATACCTAGCATGATTTTTAATTAGATGGACTAAAGTGTCAGCAGTAGACGATACCCAGCTGTCAATGGACAATGTTCCGCTGTTATTAAACCATTGTTATAGCTGTCACTTTAGTGCATCTAAAAAATCATGGTAGATACACGTTATATGGACCAAAGAAAAGACGAAAGAGGTTAGAATGGCCTTGTAGGCGGGTCAGGCGTGCCTCAAAATATGATCATGCTCATAATTTTATTGACACAACAAACGGCAAACTTGCGATCTAAGTGTGCGTGGTCTATTATTTGCGTAATCATCATCATCATTATCATATCAGCCGAAAGAAGTCCACTGCTGGACGCATCCATCGGATTCCCGCGACCCTGACCAGGTCGTCGGTCCATTTGTTGGAGGCCTTCCAAACGCTGCGTTTTCCGGTACGACCATGTACCGGAAAACGGTACGTGGTCGCCACTCCAGAACCTTTCGTCTCCATCGACCATCTGTTCTGTCAACATTTGAGGAACCAATCGTTATGGCAACATTTGAGGGAGGCCTATGTCCAACAGTGGGCGTCTTTCAGCTGAAATAATGATGATCTGAATCAGAATCAGAAGGAACTTAAGTATGGCGACTCTTTCAGCTACGTTGTTGACCTTGCGTAATGCGCGTTCGTATTGGTTTATTGCCTGTAGTGGAGTTGGAAAGTATTTCCTTTCTAACCTCTTTCATCTTTTCGGTGTTATGGACCTATGATTAGCTATTTTATTCCAAGTATCCATTCAGGTAGGTACTTACTGTCAGGCCACGCAGTAATAGCAAAAAAATACGGAGCATACACGTACTCCATAACTTGAATCACATTCGACTCAACAGAATCCCTGAAAGTACCGAAAACAATTTCATCATGGAACGATTCAACTTTGAAAACAAAATCCGGTGGCCTTAAGAAAAATGTCAAGTCATAAACAGGGCTTGAAGGGATATCGTGACTAGCTCTGAGCTTCTCTCCTCGAAAATAGATGCAGAGAACCAGGCTCTTCGGTTCGAGGACCCATTCTTCGATGCCCCTCTTCGTGTCCTCGTTCCAGTCCTCGGGCCGGAGGTCGTAGAGTACGGTCATTTTGATGATGAAGTTCACTAGCTTTTCTAGTTCTTCGGGCTCGTAGATCGGTTTTACGGGGGTTTCTGCCAATTCGCGCTCGAGCTGAGCGAGGCGTTCGCGTTCTGGAAGAGGGTTAATATGGTGAGGGGTGGGTTGGAGAACGTTTGATGAAAGAGGTTCATAGGGTCTGTAGGGGCTTTTAGGCTGTGAAATTATTTTTTAAATAGATATAAACTAGTGCTTGACTGCAATCCCACCTGATGGTAAGTAGTGATGCAAACGTTGATGGTGAGGCGCACTAAATTATCAAGACCCTATTCACGCTAGCTTATTCAAGAGCTTATAGCAAGAGTATTCATAAGAGCTACCGCGGCCTTGGAACGCAGATGGTACTTAATTGTAGGAAAACAAGTGCGTTTTAGTCAGTAAAAGTTTGATATCCAGAGCGGGGAAATTTTACCTTTATAATATTAAGTGTGATTTGATAGTATTCCTTCACGCTTTTACTCGCAAATGTGAAATCGAAAAATGTGCACTAAAATATTTTTTCAATTTGAACCAGTAGTTCCAGAGAGTACCTAGCACGTTACAAACGTTTTTCAGCTTTATAATATTATCTACTCTCGATTAAACTTGTATTCTCTTCGATTAGGTTTATTTATTATCACTTTTATTTAACTTAGAAGTGTCTACTCAACAATAAAACGTCTATATTTTACTTTAATATAGATCATTTCAAACTAACACCTACAGTATGTCTAAAGTTAATTTTTTTCTTCTAAATATTCAGTAATATTTCTAAGGAGTCTACTACAGACATCAGACAAAGGACTTACAATGAAACGGTTCATAGAAAAAAGTTATTACCTCTGTCTTCTTCAGAATCATGACTCAAGTCATCGCTCCACGCGACTTTAACTCTTTTCTTAAGCACCACTGGCGCCACAACTGGTGCGGCTTGCTCCTCCTCCGGTGTAGGCTCTTCCACATCTTCCACGGCTTCCTGCGCACTCTCTTCCGCAGCATCTTTCGGGCTATCTTGTATGGCTTCTTTTGAAACCCCTTTCGGGACATCCTGTGCCACATCCGCCATTTTGGCGATCTCTAATTACACGAATTAACTAATTAGCAACTTAATTAACACCAAAACTACAATAAAATTAATATTTCTCAATTTATTGACATTCTATGTTTTCCGAAGAAAACAAAAGAATGACAACATTTTTTGAAGTTTCCCGCGCTTTTTTTATTGCATTTTATTTTTCGTTTGAGTTTTTGTTGCGGCCAGTAGCTTAGACAGTAAAGAGTCTAGATATAATTTAAAATAAATATTGATTTAACGTCGCTTGGTAACAGCACGGTCCGTGGTAACAGTGGGGGTGTTGAGTTTACACACGTTCAATATAAATGAATGTTTAACCCTATTTGCATGTTGCAGCTGTTAAGGAAACGAAGCAGCCAACTTAAATTTCTATTGATGTTATTTAAAAATCGTACTCAAAGGCGACTGTTGCACTTGCAAAAATCTACAGAAGTATATATAAATCCAATTTTTTTTTGGTATTAAATCATTTAATTCATGAATCCCCAAGCGACCACCGGTGGCCGCGCATCTATTGTCTTACTATTGTGTCTCTAATTGACGGTATCTGAAGGGTTAAGTAATAACTTCTTGTATCAGAATTTTACTGACTAGAAAAACAAATTATATAGGTACAGAAGTCAATCTACACACAAAGCGCGCTCGAGCAACGCACACATAGACACCGCTCACGGACACGATATCTTGGAGCGCCTCGGCCCGCTCGTCGAACAGTTCCGGCTCAAACGCTCATTAGTGTGCGTCCTATAAAAAGTGAAGTACAAACATGAGATTGTCTTCTGTACCTATCTATTTTCCTTCTAAAACCCACTCCTATGTTTCTACTTTGTCTCGCGTTGTTGCAAGACCCCAGGTTTTCTTTTCGGATGCTAACCCATAGTCCCAGTAAGCTTCAGTCCTGCTGGGTAGCTACGATTTTGCTGACAAATCTCTTTGAGGCGAGCGCAGAATACTACGTGACGGGTACTTGACGGTTAATGGACGGCCGGACAGCGAGCTACCCATTGCTCGTCGTCCGAAAGCCTGTATCTTCGGTGGCTGGAGCCAGAGTCGGGGTCCCGGTGGCTGGGGCATGAGGAAGTCTGTTTTCCCACGCGTAAGGCCTGTATACAGTACTATCTGGATTATAATAATACTTAATAGGATTAATCAGCCTTTTAATATTCCCACTGCTGGAACTCAGACCTACCTAGGAGAGGAAATAGGCCATAATTTCACGTGGACCTAGTGTAGATTTGTGGATGTCACACGTCTTAGATTTTTATTTATTCCAGGTCATGTCCTCATGACGATTTCCTTTATCGTTTTGTGAGCAATGGTGATGAAATAAATTACACAAAGTAATGTGCCGAGTGGTGCCGAGGCTGTGTTGAACTTGTGAACTCCAACTCGTAAGACGGTGCCGTCACCACAGCTTTGCATCTGGATTATATAATTGACCTATTTTCAGTAAACCTTTTTAAACCGATCAGAGACTTAGTTTATGGATAACGTCATGGTGTGTCAGCCTTGTGTCACGTTCCAAAAAAATCAGTAAACTTGCCATGTTATTTTAATTGTTGTTTGTTATAACTGTGTGTCCTAAGTTCTAAAGCATACTAATTGTACTGTTCAGTTTATTGTGGGACCGGATTAATAATCTTCACTGCCGAATCCCTTACTGGAATAGAGTAGTTGAACAAACGGTGGAACCAAACGCGACTGGTCTTGGTGAAGAAAGTTTTGATTGCAGAGAAATGTTATTGCGACGGTGATTCTTTATTTTTAATACTAGCGCAGTTTCTTAGTGTTGAACAACCAGACAAATCTTTGAACGGCTTCGCGCTATATCTAGATATATCTTGTTCTGGCTGTGCCTATATTTATGTTCACTAAAGCTATCGCTGAATAGATAGGGTTTAATGATAGGTCACCCGTGTATTACCTGAATCGACATTTCTAGGTTCTACACCCGTGTTGTCTCTCTCGTAATTCACACGATAGTGAAATCACAACCTCCATAGAGACAGCTACTAATAAAATGATGGATAGCGTGAGGTTAGTACCTAAGCAAGTCGAATGAATTGTTCATCCCCCTCTTCATTCACACGATTGTATTAAGCTCTTGTATTACCTACGTATTACTTTCGCAGAGGCATGCTCCAACAAAATGTTGGATGAGGTGTGGTAAGAAGAACCTAAGCGAGTGGCAAAGCGACAAAATCAAATCAAAATCATTTATTTCAAGTAGACTAAATGCAGGCACTTTTAAATAGTCAAATGTCGGTCAGTCCAAGAAAAGTGAAGCCAAATTGCAAGCCAAGCAAATGTCGAATGTTTATGTTCAATTATGTTAATTTTCACGATTATAAACTCCAGTATTACATGTTACTTCTGCAGAGGCAGCTAGCATGCTCCAACAAAATGTTGGATGGCGTGGGGTGTGTTCACACTCAGTAGAGACGGTCGCGGGCGCCTGGCGGGGGTGCTGCGCGCGCTGCTCATCGCGCAGCTCGTGGTGTCCTTGTGCATGGTCATCTTCTGCTACAACACCAGCCTCAGGGTGATGCTGCTGCTGAAGCATATACATAAGGCAAGGAGTTTTAGCTTTATATAAAAATATATCATGTTTAATTGATAAATTACCCCAATTGCATGTTTGTTTGCCTTTAAGTTGCACCTACCATGCTTTGTTTCTGCACCACCCTAAGGTACGGCGCGCACTGTTCCCGCGCGCCTCAAGGAGTTGTCAGCAACAAGAGGGGCCCAGTTGGGTCGAAGCCTACTGGGGCCAGGGTTATCCGAAAGGAAACTCGAGCCCCACTATGAAGAGGCTAGAAGGAACGGGGTGGGTTTTTAATCAGTAAGAGTCTGACACTATCTCCCGCTCCATACAAGAGCGGGGGTTGTCATTGAATGATTTTTGCCCACCGTAAAAAAACACCCTAAGGTCGACTGGTAGAAATACCTAAGGCATTAAGTCCGCCTTTGTTTTGCGTACTAGTGCATAAAGTTTTAATAAATAAATGACCAAAGAAGAATAAAGTAGAAGAAACTTGAATGAATCGACTTAAAGCATTAATTTTTCAAATCACCACTGGGGGCGTGGTGGATTGGCCACTCCCTACCAAGTAGCCAGTTTTCCAGTTGTGGGAAAATTATAAGCCGATTATGCTAAAGGTAAGTAGGTAAGCAGCTGCTTATATTATCACGGAATCGGTCAGTTAGTTGCCCTTTGCAAAACATGGATCCCAGCAGATCTTTATGAAGAAGCATAGGCAAGAGCATCAATAGTCACATTTGCTGCTATCTTGAGTAAACCTCGATTAGATTGGAACAGGAATATTAAGCTTTTGGTTCCTTTGATGCGTTGTAAAACAGTCAGATGAGCTAATTGTTTGGTGGGACCCCATGAGATCGTGCAGCGTCCTGGTAAATGTCGTTGTAAATCACTGGATCCAAAAAGTACCTACTGGATTGGCAATTGTTGCCTTAAATTTTTAACGTGAATAACGTCTACGAGTATTTCCGAAAATAGTGACTCATCAGTGCAACTTCAAAGCCTTTACTTTGCAGTTCCACTGATGAGTCACTATTGTCTCGTATTCTTAGTAAGGTTTTTTTTTCTTTTTTTTTTGTCGACGGGGAAAATCATCTTAGACGAAACCCGCTCTTGAGCGGAGCGGGAGACAGTGTCAGACTCTTACTGACTAAAAACCCCGCGCCGTTCCTTCTAGCCTTCATACCGGGGCACGAACTCCCTTTCGGACAACCCTGTCCTCAGTAGGCTTCGACCCAGCTGGGCCCCTCCTGCTGCTGACAACTCCTTGAGGCGCGCGGGAACAGTGCGCGCCGTCGACGTCTTGGACTCGGTCCATATTCTTACTAGGGTAAAAATTAAACCATTAATATTAAAGCAAACCCTTTACTACACTGAAAGTATTCAATAAATTAATTGCAAGTCAAATAAAAAAACTTTTTACAATGATGCAGGTAACGGTGGTCCTGCTCTACGGCCTGATCCTGTTCCAAGCGTACGGCATGAAGCTGCACTACACAGGTGGTCTCCGCCTCATCGCCGTGCTGCTCAAGTGTCCGCACTGGAAGCGCGCCACCCTGGTCAGCAGCGTGTGGCTGGTCAGCGGGTCTCTCGTCGCCGCTAATGGGATGCTGGTCTATCTGGCATGCAGGGGGACTTTGAAGGTTCGTGATCATCAACAGTTAACTAGGCAATTGAATATATTTTTATTTTTATGAATAGATGAATGCAGGTCGACTTAGTTTCAAGTAGTATAGTCTGCTAAATTCATTCAACACAAAGAAAAACCGCAGTGGCCCAGCAGGGCCGATGCCCGCTAGGACCGCGGAGATTAACTACAAAGCTAAGACTTAGCGTTATAGCAACAAGCTACTAAAGGGCACAGGTGTGGTTTTACTCAGTAAAAGTTTGACACGCGTTTTCGTTCCACCCAGAGCGGTAGAAGTAATTAGAGGATTTCCCACCTTAAAAAAAAATAGTCCCTTAATTCTATTATAAATTATTTCAGCAAATTATAATAAGCCGACTCTTGGACTATTGTGTAAGACATTAAGTCCTTGTCTATGCTAGCTGTATGTACCTACTTAGTCTAGGAATATAGGAATTCATCAGATGACGAGATATTCCGCTGTGATATGCATCTGCAGTTTAACCTGGCTGTCACTAGTACTCGTAGTAATTAATTTAAAAAATAGTTTATTAAAATAGTTTATTTGTACCTCACACATACATTACAATAATAAAGTATTGTCATGGTTGCAGGCTCTAATGAAGGAGCTGTCTTCGTCGTTACGTATCGGAATCTCACAGTACCTCACAGAGCCGACGTGGAAGTCGCTACTGGATACAATGCAGGTACAACTTATTATCTATCTATTGGTACTATTCAAAGATAGCATTTAGTAAAATTTCATAACTGAAGGGCTAATAAAGGAGACGATTTTTGTGCGTCCGTTGGTGCCCGCCTCGACAGCAGTCGTCGCGTTTTAAGCTAGAACTACGTTAGACCTCCGCAAACGTGGGCCACACCTGATTTGTACAGAGAGTCACGTCGCACCGCTGCGTACAAATCAGACATGGCCCACGACGTGGTTGAATTTATCATATTTTCTGTGCTTAACCCAGGTAGAGCTCAGTTGCTGCGGTGCTGAAAAGCCGACGGACTGGCACGAGATCCCCTGGATCAACATGGACTTCCTAAATGAGGGATCAGACCTAGTCATGAAGTGAGTTAAGTAGTTTTCTTAGTTTGAGGATATTCTACAGGATAAAATTTTCCTTCAGTTGCTTCCTTTTTATGCTCTATGGATCGTGGGTATCCTTTTCAGAAGTCGATCCTTGACCCCAGCAAACTTCGGCCTTGCTGGGCCCCTACTGTTTTTAAAGTAGGGTGCTCCCTACTTTAGTAAAGCTTTCGAAGTTGGCACAAAATCTCAAACAGTGTGTTCTGCTATAGACTAGCGGGCGCAGACGGCAAGGTGCTCCCTCCGGTGTCGCCGTATTCATGCTGCACGCCGCGTGTCCTCGCGCCCTGCTACCACGACCCCTTGCAACAGGTAAATTGCTACGCGTAACATCCATCATCTTACATTCCTCACCTATTAACTTACTAATAATCGTCTAATATCTGTGCGCTAAGCGTGAGTTATTTTTACGTTAAAGCGATTGAAATGTTTACCGCTGATTGGTTAAGAGCATAGAAATATAAATAACAGATGATTAAGAGCTTAGAGCGACCCAATCGGAGCGCTGGACAAACGTAAAACACACTCGTACTCTGAAGTCTGAAGTAATACTTCAGATGGGTCACAGAAAAGTGATTTTAAAGCCAATTTGAAACAAAAACACAGCAGGTACAGCAGGTAGGGTGTATAGCTCCATCTCCATCTCTCTTTCTCGCTCGCACACGTCATGGTTAAGCTCCCGATGTCTAACATCCAAGATGGTGGAACATCCATCATCTAGCAAGTATTAGTTTTTCCAGTATCAATCTGTGATGGTTTTTGCTGTGTGTTCCAGTCAGAATGGCGCGAGGTGTGGTCGGAGGCGTCCCCGCTGCTGTCGGCGTCGCTGCACACGCGCGGCTGCGTGGAGGCGGTACGCGCGCCGCTCACCAGGGCGCTGCTGGCGCTGCAGTTTTTCAACATGCTCGTCTGTTTGTTCCAAGTAAGTTCTGCTTGTACAGTATATATGTGAGAGCTTTTATCGTGTTTGCTCAGTCTCTTTGTGGTTAGGAAGACACTTTTCAATACCCATAGGTTCCTGAAAACCCACTCTTATCCCTACCGCTTTTTGCCACACAATTTACTGTTTTTCGCACTAGTGACAGTCGCGTCTATAACTGATACTAATCCGATACTAGGGTCAACTTTACATTGCAAAGATGAAGAATGGGTAGAAGCAACTCCTATATTTCTTTGAAAAAATAAGGTGCTTACTTCCAGGTCCTCATAGTGGTGCTGACGCAGCTGCTGCGCACGAGCGCGCGCGAGGCGGTGCTGCGCGGCGACTGCGGCGGCTGTGGGCGCGGCGTGCTGCTGGGCACGCTGGCCGTGCAGGCGCCACAGAAGGTAGCTAGACGTAGTGGTGCTGACGCAGCTGCTGCTCGCGAGGCGGTGCTGCATACATTATATTATAGACTTTCAAATCTATTGCAAATTCTGGAAAACGTTTAACGTGGTTTGTCAGTCATACATAGAGTAAAACGCATAGTTTTTATTATCTTATGTCATGTTGAGATTTTAGTAAACCGTTATACTTATTTGCAGTTAATGTCAAGAGTAAGTTGCTTAGGTTAGGTTCAAACGCAAGCCTATCAATAACATAAAAAGCCATGAGTACGCCATGGTCAAGTTATGCTATGGAGTATTTATATTTGCTGGTTGGCTAGCAGATGGCTTTTTAATTTATGATTTATTTAATATTTCCTTTAGTACTTTTAAACATAATGTAATTTCGTTATTATTGAGAAAGGACCCAATTGTGAAGCCGCGAAGGAACGGGGTGGGTTTTTAGTTAGTAAGAGTCTAACACTATCTCGCGCTCCGCTCAAGAGCGGGGGTTGTCATAAGATGATTTCCTCCACCCTAAAAAAACCCCTCTCAATAAAATTCGAGTTGAACTGTGCAAATTATAGCAAAATACTTGCCTTACTGAGCCCATTTTCTTTAATTACACTTTCTGTAAATCAAATTTTTGAAGGCAAAAATCCAAAACGGTATCAGCTGTTATAAAATTGTTAAAACACAATATTTATTTAATAATTTTAATGATGACTGCACTTATGCATATTGAAATTAATCAAACAACATGCTATTTGTTGTGTCGTACCATGCAATGTTCTTACGTTAATTGGTTAAGTACATTTTTTTAAAGTACGTAAGTTTCAAAAGTCTCGCTATCCCCGTATCTGAAAGTGGCAGGTCACGAGTCTCGAAAACGTGGAAAAATCGCCGAGACCATCGATATTTTTGAGACCGAGAGTCCCGAGATTAAAGCCCTAATTGTAGCCAATGACTAGATATACAGCCACATTAAATTCTCTTTGATCGTAGGTAACTCTCAAATGTTTTAACCATCGCATGTTCCTAGTGTTATAGTGACAACAGGAGCAGGAGGAGGAGGAGCAGCAGGAGGACAGTAATCATAGACATTCTGTATTCTTTCTACGTTTTCGTCAAAAAGAAAAGGTACGTATTCTTTGTTTTTTTTTTATGTTTACTACAACTAATAATACGTTACAGCAGATTCTTTTGGGTTCCAAAGTTTTCGTAAAGTTATTTCAGTTCAAGCTCGCACACTTGTATTGAAATTCTGAGAAAGAGACATTTTGCTACCTGTAGTAATTTTGAGAAGTGGTAATTTTGCGACAGAGCCGTTTTTCTGTACTGTCTTTTTGTTGTTTTATTGTATTGCCGGTGTCGAATAATTTCTATTCTATTATTTATGTATGGAGATGTATAAATTTATACAAGTTTACCCCTTGTATAAGTTGTAAGACATTGCTGTAAATTCCAAGGGGACGGCGCGTACGCAGTCCCCACTATCAAAAATAACGCATCCGAGTTATCCACATTAGGGATAATCGCAGGGGTCAACCTAACCGCAGTGCAATGGAAAGGCCTCGCCCTGGGGGAACCGCCTTCTTGATCACGGTATCCCCTATGCCAGGTAAGTATGAATTCACTACAGAAACGCGCGAGGGTCATTCGACGGCGGAGAATCTTAACACCGCGATTCAGGAACGTGACGTAAATGTAAAGCGCCATCTAGTAAGTAAGGACTGTACTAAACCGCGTTATTGTGCTTGCCATATTTATTACATAGTTATTTGGGGGGTATGCGGAACAGAGAGTAAAGTCCCACATACCTCCTTTGAAAAGGGAGGATCCTCCGGCCAGACAGGTGTGTGTTGTCTAGTGGGCGACTGCCCGATAGTTGATGTCGGGCTGTCGTATATGTTCAAATCGCGCGGAGAACTCTGATTGCGCGATGCAGGATTTCGTGTTTTCTTCGTAGTTCTTATGTGGCGTCATAGATGTCGCTACAGTTATAAATATGTAATAAATGATCCCGTATAAACAAATAGTAGGAAAAATTATCTATCTTCACTAACACTAGACGACTTCAAAGTAATTTATAAATAAATTGAAGAATAAAAGCACATTATTGGATTTATACCGTTTTGCTAATATTTAATGTTATTATTATAAATTTGCCTACTATTTGTTATACGGGCACAGTGTAATATCATATATTACATATTTATAACTATGTAAGTAATAAATATGGCAAGTACAACGCGGTTTAGTACAGTCCTTACTTACTAGATGGCGCTTTATATTTACGTCAAGTTCCTGAATCGCGGTGTTAAGATTCTCCGCCGGCGAACGACCCTCGCGCGTTTCCATAGTGAATTCATACTTACCTGGCATAGGGGATACCGTGATCAAGAAGGCGGTTCCCCCAGGGCGAGGCCTTTCCATTGCACTGCGGTTAGGTTGACCCCTGCGATTATCCCTAATGTGGATAACTCGGATGCGTTATTTTTGATAGTGGGGACTGCGTACGCGCCGTCCCCTTGGAATTTACTGCAATGTCTTATAACTTAACAAGGTAGACTTGTATGATACAACTCTATAGTTACATAATAGAATAGAAATTATTTGGCACAGACAATACTATATAACTACAACAACACAAAATAATAACAAAAAGACAGTACAGAAATACGGCTCTGTCGCAAAATGACCACTTCTCAAAATCACTACAGGTAGCAAAATGTCTCTTTCTCAGAATTTCAATACAGGTGTGCGTACCTGAACTGAAATTACTTTACGAAAACTTTGGAACCCAAAAGAATCAGCTGTACCGTATTAGTTGTAGTAATAATAAAAATAAACAAAGAATACGTACCTTTTCTTTTTGACGAAAACGTAGAAGGAATACAGAATGTCTATGATTACTCTCTAGTAAGTGGCTCCTGTTGTTACTCCAACACTAGGAACAGGCGATGGTTAAAATATTTGAAGGTTACTACGATCAAAGAGAAACCTAGTCATTGGTTACAATATTATTGGCGTAACTGGTGCGCGCCGATTACTTTGTCTGCCTGAATTCGGCCAATTCGGCCTATCTATAGTCATAATGTGCTCTTCTACTAATTGTGATTACAAACGATGCAAACTGAAACTTTTTGACTTTTGATTAATTTGTGTACCTACTGAATAATAAAAGGGTTTTTTAATTATGTTACTTAATAAAATAATTATTTTTATCTAAAAGGCCCATATTATTTGCCTTTTTAATGCAATATAACATCGTTCAAATGTCCACCAAGACTTTCACAGCGATGTGGTTCCAAGAAATCAATTTTTTTGTGACTCGGTCTGTCGGCCACATGAATTAGTAAGGCTGAATTGGACCGATTGCTTGCTATACCTTTGTTAAGTTTGAGAGCATCTTTCGATTGTGGCTTATTGATAAACCTGAGAATTCAGAAAACCGTGCAAGAAAATGCCTGGTGGGTTCATCGCGAGACAATCTTGCTCTAGAATCGTTTGTGGAGAATGTTCATTATGCCATCCTACTAAAATCATGTCCTCTGTGTCCATATTGTTCAATTAGAGCCAAAAGAAATTGGTTACCAATGATCTGTAGTGCGTGATGTTAAAGATGATAACAATATCGTTTTCCGAACTTTAGATTTTCTTGCACCAACTACGGTGATGTTCTCAGTCGATCTGGTGTTTCGGTGACGAGGTGTTGACTGATTGTTTACTAAACCGGTTGTTGGTCACTAAACGTTGCATAGTCGCCATTGAAAAGCCACCCCATCTTCCATAAAACGGGTACTATGCACCCATAGTTTGGACTATCGGACGTGATTTTTATATTCGATAAAATTTTATTATTAGGACGTGTTGCTCAATTGTGTAACTTATTGATGATTTTGTATACGCGACAGAACAATTTAAAAAAATTGGTCTAACTCGCCAAATCAATATAGCCGCCCTATTAAATCGACCCGAGAAAACTCTTTAGCAGCGTGTAACTAAAACGCGATTTGGAGGTTATGAAAAGATGAAGATGATTGTTTTATGAAAGAAAAGAGAGTCAGTGATACCGTGACAGTTGACAAGATAGAATATAAAATAGAAACATGCGATGGTTAAAAACCATCGCAAGTTTCTAGTGTTATAGTAATGTCGCAGCCATCTGGTTAAATTAGGCATCCAATTGAAAGCCTAGGCCGATAGTTGTTTGAACTAAAATCACTCAACGTTTAACAGCTTGGCGTATAAAAGCAAGGCGTCCAATTGGATGGCTAATTTAACCAGAGACAGTAACAACAGGATTACAGGAGCCACCTATAGAGAGTAATCATAGACATTCTGTAGGTATTCCTTCTACGTTTTCGTCAAAAAGAAAAGGTACGTGTGGTGTATTGGCTGCGAGGGTAGTTAACTACAATGTGTCGTAATGTATTTGACACGTGGCAGTAGCCATCCGGCGGTTGACTGGAGTAGTTGTGTAGTGCGAGTATGTGTGTGTGTGTCATGGTGTGTTGGTGAGCCGTAAATCCTTCCAAACGCAATACAATACATGCGGCGCCGAGGACAAATGTGAGTACAAAATTTTAATAAAAAGTAAAAAAAACAAAGTGGACAAAATGAAGTAAACAAGTTAGCATCTTGCTCTAGGTACGTGTAAATCCATAGACCGGTTCATATAAACGTTAATTCATGAATCCCCAAGCGACCACCGGTGGCCGCGCATCTATTGTCTTACTATTGTGTCTCTAATTGACGGTATCTGAAGGGTTAATTGTTCAGAAATCAGAAACCAAAAAAAAAACAGAATTCGTCGTACTCGACTAGTCAATTCGTATTCGTGTAAATAATATAACTTATTCGATTTACGGGAATGTCGGTCAGTCTAAGAAATAAAGCTAGTTTGCCGAATTGCACGTTGCAAGGCCTAGATATCTATGGAGAAGAACTAACTTACTAGTACTCATACAATCGCATCTCGGTTACCCTAATGTTTGTATTATCATCATATCAGCCGAAAGACGTCCACTGTTGGACATAGGCCTCCCCCAAGCGTCGCCACAACGACCGGTCCTGTGCGTCACGCATCCATCGGATTTCCGCGACCCTGACCAGGTCATCAGTCCACCTTGTTGGAGGCCTTCCAATGCTGGGTCTTCCGGTACGTGGCTGCCACTCCAGAACCTTTCGTCCCCATCGACCATCTGTTCTGCGTACAATGTGCCCTGCCCATTGCCATTTAAGTTTGGCGATTCTTCGAGCTATGTCGGATACATTTTGTAAGTACGGCAATATTATATTATATGGTGAACCTCAACGTGTGTGTAGCACACACATGACATATCTTTGTTCACTTCGTGTGTAGACTGCCCCACAGGCGTTGATGATTCTAAATGAAAGCAGTCTTCACTAATTAAACTTGTTTATTACTTAGTAAATATACAATACGAAGCTATTACCATTAATTATAAATGAGCTAACAGTGAAAAATAATACAATAAGCTTCGTAGATACGCAAAAGTAAACATGGAGTTTCTTGACGGGTTTATCAATGGGAGGCGACCGTTTGAGGCCGAGCGTTGGCTTCTGGCGTTTTAAGGGTGCCCATGTAGGCCTATGTGAAATAATTGAGTTTGATAAATAAAAGGACTCGTCATCGAACGATAATTTATTAATCATTTTGAGGGTAGGCGAAAGGTAACATCATTGTGGCGTGATGATAATAATGCAGAGGTCTTACGCTTCATAACCCGAATGCCATAGCGGTTTTCGCATTTGATTGTCACTATACTTTTTAATGATAATTAATTATCCCCATTGTATATCAATGATTATCCCAGTAGAAAAACTAGCAGCGAGCCTCGCAGGGTTCCATGGGGATGCTCGAAAACGTTATTCATCTATACTAATATTACAATGGGCAAAATTTGTAAGTTTGTATGTAGGAAAGTATTGGCCCGATTGCTAAAATACTTTCACCAATAGAAAGCTGCTTTATTCCTGAGTGGTGTCGTGGCCTCAAGCGAGTTTTTGGAGCATGGGTTCGATTCTTGGGTTGAGCAATAAAGTATGTTGGGTTTTTCCATTAGGAATTACTCTGTAGCAACCCAAAGTTTGAAGATTGATGGTGACATACACCGTTGGCTTGGAAGGCGCGCGGGCCCATTGGGGAATCAATTCATGAATCCCCAAGCGAACGCCGTTCGCGCATCTATTGTCTTACTATTGTGTCTCTAATTGACGGACTCTGAGAGTTAAGTTGATATAAGACGACTAAATGTCTAAATGGCTGAATCCCTAAATGCCTAATTGTCTAAATACCCAGATGCCCAAATGCTTAAATGCCCAAATGCCTAAATGTCCAAATGCCCAAATGCCTAAATGTCCAAATGCCTAAATGCCCAAATGCCTAAATGCCCAAATGCCTAAATACCCAAATGCCCAAATGCCCAAATGCCTAAATGCCTACGCTTAATAGGCTAAAAGGCCAAAAGGCTAAAAGGCTAAAAGGCTAAAAGGCTAAAAGGCTAAAAGGCTAAAAGGCTAAAAGGCTAAAAGGCTAAAAGGCTAAAAGGCTAAAAGGCTAAAAGGCTAAAAGGCTAAAAGGCTAAAAGGCTAAAAGGCTAAAAGGCTAAAAGGCTAAAAGGCTAAAAGGCTAAAAGGCTAAAAGGCTAAAAGGCTAAAAGGCTAAAAGGCTAAAAGGCTAAAAGGCTAAAAGGCTAAAAGGCTAAAAGGCTAAAAGGCTAAAAGGCTAAAAGGCTAAAAGGCTAAAAGGCTAAAAGGCTAAAAGGCTAAAAGACAGAAGCCTAAAAGCCTAATTGCCTAAATGCATAAATACCTAAATGCCTACGCTTAATAGGCTAAAAGGCTAAAAGGCTTAAAGGCTTAAAGGCTTAAAGGCTTAAAGGCTAAAAGGCTAAAAGGCTAAAAGGCTAAGAGGCTAAAAGGCTAAAAGGCTAAAAAGCTTAAAGGCTTAAAGGCTTAAAGGCTTAAAGGCTTAAAAGCTTAAAAGCTTAAAGGCTTAAAGGCTTAAAGGCTTAAAGGCTTAAAGGCTTAAAGGCTAAAAGGCTAAAAGGCTAAAAGGCTAAAAGGCTAAAAGGCTAACGCGCAAACCTGTAGACAGTAAAAAAAGGCTAAATGGCTAAGTGGTCACATGACCAAACGGCCAAATGACTAAGTGGTCACAAGACCAAACGGTCAAATGACTAAGTGGTAAAAAAAATTGTTACTTAGCTAAATGGCTAGCTAGCTAAGGGCTAGATTGCTAAATGCTTAAATAGCCAAATGGCCAAGTGGCTAAATAATTAATTGGTTATTTGGTTAAATGAATACATTTCTTTATGGCAAAAGGGACAACGGGCCAAAGGGCCAAAAGGGTCAAGGGTCCAACGAGCCAAGGGCCAAAGGGCCAAAAGGGGAAATAGGCCAAATGGGCAAAACGAGCCAAAAAGAGCAAAACGGCCAAATGGGCCAAAATGGAGTAAAAAGGCTGAATGCGTCAAATTGACCGAATGGCCGAAAGTGTCAATAAAACATGAAAAAAAAAAATACTCGGCCTCATTATAATTTTTTTTTATTTTAGTTATAAGCCTGCTTGTCTCATAAGTCATTAAATTAACATGGCTGCAGATGATATTCATCTTTAAATCATTAAATTGATATACCAGCAGATAATAATCAAGATCTAGAAAGAAAATGGAGAGGAAAATAGAGATTATGAGAAGGAATGATTGTATTTGAAAAACATTTTGAAATTGTAGTGTATGCCAAGACTAAAAAAAATCAACAACAATAAAATGAGAGTGTGTGTGTGTGTGTGAGTGTGTGTTGTGATGTGGTTGATGTGTGTGTGTGTGTGTTAAGATTTACCTATTGGCTCATCAATTCACAACTCTACAGAAAAAAAAATTTCTTTGTCCTAAAGTTTATTTTGTGATTTTTCCATTCACTATGCTTTATAATAAAGAAAAAATAATAACATTCCTTAAAAAGTTTGCTTTTGTAGTGGTTAAGAGAATAAATAATTTTTCTTGAGTTAGTATATTGAAAAAAAAAAGTATTCAATAGTCATCATGTTTTTAAAAATACCGCAAAAAAATTCAGATGGCGTAACCATTACACATCATGTACTGATGTTACTTAAGTGATAAACAACAATTAACTGTTTTTTAGAAGACTCATAGAGGTTAAAATATCACTTAGAAAGTGTAAATATGAAGCTGATGCATTTATTTATATATCTGGTACTGGTTGAATAAATTTCAAAGTACGAGCGATAAATTTTTATTTAAATACGTGTGAAACCTACGAACCTTATTTTAAATGCTCTGTTCGTAATTTAGATAGGTATACCGTGGGTTCCACATGTTGCTTGCAGTAATTGCAATAGGTGTTTAGAAGGCAGGTAAACAAATTTTTAGTAAAAAAATCATTTTTTTTGTATAAACAAATTTTTATTGTAATCTTTATATAATTTAGGTTGGTATTAAGGTTAATAAACGGAATATAAATTTGCAGTATCAAGAATTTGGCGAGAACCAAAAGACCACGTCGGTGACTGTTATTTTTGCGTAGTTAATTCTGCAAAAGCCATCGAATATCCCTGATCTTGCTTCGTCTTCGGCTCAAATTTCTCATAGCCCAGAACTTCCAGTACCTGAACCTCCTACAAAATTAAGGTCATCTCAGAGTTCAAACAATAATATTGAAGACGAAGAGGTGGCGAGTTGATAACATGTTAGAAGTTTTTAAATCTATGGGCTGCAAAATGTCTTTAAAGGTACATATGCTGCATGCCTATTGAGATACATTTAAAAACACGGAATAAAGAAAACTAGAGGAAGTGCCTCTTAAATATGGCGCGTGTGTCAAAAGTAGGCGAAATTCGCCTATTACATATTATATACTAGTGCAGGTGAATATGGCATCTATTTCAAAGGCACTAGCGTTCTGAATATAATAAATTGGTTACAGCGCCATCTAGCGTTGAGTAGCCGAACTCGTTGTAAATTGGTTAAAACTTCTTTATTGTTCGTGTCATGTCAAATAATAACAACTTTCTTACGTTGTAATAGGACCTAATTTATGAAAGCAATAAGAATATGATTTGTAAAAGTTAAGTTTGTAATTCGTAGCTTCGTAGCCAATCATATTACTGTTTTTTATGTGTGTAATGTACAATTTGATACGCAAATGTGTGAGTTTGGCGACACTGGTTCCCGTGCTTAGCCACGTTAGGGGCATTTCTACCTATATTTTCTGTTCTGTGTTTAAAAACAACATGAGGCCGTATTCTGAAGAGCCAGGAGAACGTTTTCATTTTCGACTTTGAAAACTGTTATTCTGATAACAGTAGCCAATACAACGAAAATATGATAGGGGACTACATTTGGATTTTAGTGAGCCGATATTTTTATTAACATGAAAGAAAATGTAGTAGGGTTCACTTTTAAACTTTATTCTAATATTTTTTAATTTGATTTCATATAAAAAGCTGATAAAAATTATACCTACATAAATTAATTAGTTTCAATTTTTTTATTAAAAAAAATTAAACTATGAATTTTCTAAAATATGATCAACCAGTCTCCTGGATACAAAAGCAAACTTTTTCAGGCTTTACATATTTTTTTGGTTAAATTATGGATAAACCTATCGATATTTAATACTCTCCTATCAAAGTCAAAATTGTGTTGTCTTGTTGTTATTCTTAATTCATTTCGGAAATAAATAAATATTTATTACTTTTGATGAAAACCCCATTACGTGTATGAAAGTTTTAATCGTATAATTTAGACGTATTAATAAATAAAAGAAGGTACGTACGTACCTACGTACGTTGTGTATTTAATTGACTATGAGGGTAGGCAGACTATATAGTGACTCAATGTATTTGACACTGAGGCAGTAGCCAGTGACTGGAGTAGTTGTGTAGTGCAAATATATGTGTGTTTCATGGTGTGTTGGTGAGCCGTAAATCCTTCCAAACGCAATCCAATACAGTAGTTATTCGTTGTTTTTTTATTATTATTATTACTACATACGTTCCGTGATTCTTTTGGGTTCCCAAGTTTCCGTAAAGTTATTTCAGTTCTGTGCCCGAACTACTGTATTGAAATACTGTGAAAGAGACATTTTGCTACCTGTAGTCATTTTGCGACAGAGCCGTATTTCTGTACTGTCTTTTTGTTTTTATTTTGTGTTGTTGTTGATTGTATGTATTCGTTGTGTCGAATAATTTCTATTCTATTATTAACTAAGGAGATGTATTAATTTATACAAGTCTACCTTGTAAGGTCGTAAGACATTGCAGTAAATTCCAAGGGGACGGCGCGTACGCAGTCCCCACTATCAAAAATAACGCATCCGAGTTATCCACATTAGGGATAATCGCAGGGGTCAACCTAACCGCAGTGCAATGGAAAGGCCTCGCCCTGGGGGAACCGCCTTCTTGATCAGGGTATCCCCTATGCCAGGTAAGTATGAATTCACTACAGAAACGCGCGAGGGTCGTTCGACGGCGGAGAATCTTACCACCGCGATTCAGGAACGTGACATAAATGTAAAGCGCCATCTAGTAAGTAAGGACTGTACTAAACCGCGATATTGTGCTTGACATATTTATTATATAGTTATAAATATGTAATAAATGATATTACACTGAGCCCGTATAAATAAATAGTAGCAAAAATTATAATAATAACCTTACGTATTATGGGAATGGAAAATGTACTGAGCAAGACAACGACAAAGAAGTGGTGTGTTCCTTTCTTACCTCTATTTTAACCCTTCAGATACCGTCAATTAGAGACACAATAGTAAGACAATAGATGCGCGGCCACCGGTGGTCGCTTGGGGATTCATGAATTAACTAGAGTAACCAAAAATTTACATTTCATTTAATAAAATCTCATCATTAATTTTATATTAAATGATGAGATTTTATTATATATATTATAATTAAAATTTTGTTATAATTTTTACTACTATTTGTTTATACGGGCATAGTGTAATATCATTTATTACATATTTATAACTATATAATAAATATGGCAAGCACAATATCGCGGTTTAGTACGGTCCTTACTTACTAGATGGCGCTTTACATTTACGTCACGTTCCTGAATCGCGGTGTTAAGGTTCTCCGCCGTCGAACGACCCTCGCGCGTTTCCATAGTGAATTCATACTTACCTGGCATAGGGGATACCGTGATCAAGAAGGCGGTTCCCCCAGGGCGAGGCCTTTCCATTGCACTGCGGTTAGGTTGACCCCTGCGATTATCCCTAATGTGGATAACTCGGATGCGTTATTTTTGGTAGTGGGGACTGCGTACGCGCCGTCCCCTTGGAACTCATAATAATGTCTTTGAATTGTTAGATAAATCGTTACGTATTACGCTACTATACTTTTACTTAGCGTTGGCCATTGGACATAATTATTGATCAATGGACAATAATATGACACCGTTGGACATTTTGAGAATCGAACATTTCGCCCCTGAAGGCGAAAATCATGGTTCGATAATAAAATTATATTTATGTATGACAGAACTGTTTAGCTTTAGAACTGCTAACTTTTAGTTACCAGTTAGTGATAGTTTGACGGGTGACAGGACAGAATGAAAGAAAAAACGTGTTGCGCTTTGGTTTGGCGCCGCGCCGAAGGATCCAAGCGAAACATTTTTTAAATGGTCCGGCAGAAATGACCGAGATGGTACGTACAACAACACAATCACAACATCAAGTACAGTCAGCAGTCTTTAAGGGTTACAATACAACTGGCATCATTGGCGTGCGGCGGCTGCTCTGTCTACCTGAATGCGGCCTATAACAAAAGACCAGATGCTCTTTGTATGCGCAGCAATTCTTTTATTTAGGAGCGAGGCGAGTACAAAGGTGCAGGGTCAAATAGACAGTTACTCCCTACTCAGCTGCATCTGGTTAGACGAGAAGCTGACACCTAAATAGTTGGGAAAAGGGGGTAGATTGATTCCACGTACCGGAAGACGCGCCGGAAGGTCTCTTACAAGGTGAACTGGTAAGAGTCACGCGAATCCGATGGTTACGTGACGAACAGGACCTTAAGTTGTTTAGACACTTGGGGAAAGCCTGTCTAACAGTGGACGTCTTTCAGCTGAAATGATGATAATACTAGTTCACATTTTTTTTTATTGTCCTTTGAATGTAACATAATTATATTATTTGTATTTGCGATGTATGGTAGTTAAAAAAGGATTTTTTTTTTATTTTTTGTAACACGTCACAAGAGATATAGAGATGGTTGTTTTACCTGCCTTTCAATACCTTTGACAGTGCCGGATGCCACAGCGGAAAATGGCGTGTCACACGGCGCGAGCATATTTTTTTTTTAACTATAATAAAAGCAGGACTTAACCTGTTGAGAAAGCGAGTGGGACGTGTTTATAAAGCTATAGAGCAGCATCTTGCTTCCTTTGTTAACCACAAACGATTTGAAGGCCTCCACCACATGCTCTGTAATTAAATTCGGCGCTAAGCTTTGATCTGATTTTGCGAATCTTTCTGTGGCTAAACTAAAGAAAGGAAACTTTGTTGGTCCTCAAATCGAGGTGGTGACGATTCGGACACAATATATTCGAATAGACACGTTTTATTTTCAATATTTTTTCAATGACGATTAATTGACAGATAACCATTTTCGTCCCCAGCCGAGTCCGTGCTCGAGTCCTGAGGAGCTGCAGGCTGGCTCCAGCACGAGCGCAGGCATAGCGTCACGCACCTACTGCGCCAACTGGACGCAGCGCCAAAGACGGAGACACTCCTGTATCAGGACAAAGACTAGCTACCCTTACTTGTCTTAGTAAGTACTTATATACTTTTTTTAATGAGTCTCTACTATAGGCCCTCTGGTGTCGGCAAAGACCTGCCATTCTTTGTTTTATTTCATTCTGTTTTTCTTTAGGAATTAGGGTGCTCAGAGCGATTTGTTTTTAACGTCAAATCTTTTGGCCAAGAGCTTGAAGCAGGCCAATCGGAGCGTCGAACATTACCTACTGTCCAAGGACGTATAGCTTCATAGCCGCGTATTCGTCATTATACGCTTGGTGTACACCTGCTCCCAGCTTACCTACTAAAACTATGAAACTGTGTCGATGAAGTGGCAATAACACGAGGGTACGCTGCGCTTCATTGACACAGTTTTATTAAAACTGACCCTTCTTTTCCAAAGACTGATATAAAGCTTGTAAACCTTTAATATTTTGTTTCAGGCATTTTTGAACGCTTAAAGAGAAGAACGGTGATTGTGTGTGAATTTTGTATTGTTGTACGAGGTACTACAGGTATTGCTAGTTAATTATGGGAAATATCAGACGTTTCAGTGAGTAGAGCAGGTTTGTAGACGAACTATACCAGTCAGTTATTTTGTATGTAAGATGTACATAAGGAGTATATGTAAAATAAAAGCACAAATTGAATCAATGCAAAGGCTTTATTTTCGACGTTTTATAAACAGTCCTTACTAGCTAATAATTAAGTAACGTAGCGCTGATGCGAATGATACATTGTCGGGGCGCGGATAGGCTCCATGGAATGTGTTCGATGGCGCAGGTGACCTCACGACCCACCACTCGCGACGAGGCGTCGCGAGTGGTGGGGCCAGTGACGTCACGGCCTACCATATACGGCGCAGTGGAGGGGGCGCCGGTACGTGGTGGGGCGTGATGTCCTGTTAGTCACTCGCTGCCACTCGCGACGACGCGTCGGTGGTGGTGGGGCGTGATATCCGCTGCGACACTCGTGGCTCACAGCGGCGGCGGCCCGTCGGGGTAGCGCAGCACGGGGTCGAGCGCCAGCGGGTTGCGGCGGCAGTCGGACGACGCGTGCGGCGCCAGCGCGGCGGCGCCCAGCAGCAGCAGCAGCAGCGCCTGGAAGGGGAGCGAGGCGCGCGCCACGCGGCACACGAAGCGCAGCCCGCGCGCCATGCCGAACAGCGCTCCTTCCTCGCTTGTATCCTCTTCATCATCCACTACCGCTCTGTAAACGTAAATACTACTCTTAATAATTGTCCGGATTTGACAAGTTCTTTTGTAGTTAAAGTAGAATGATACGACGTTAATCCATTTTTGGTCCCTAGTGTCTTTATTTTTTTTCACAAAAGGATCAAATAAACAAAAATTTCGTATACAACATGTAACTGGAATAATAGACTCCCATAGCGGTAGGCCCAGAAGGAGATGGCGTGACGATTTGGACTCTTACCTTAAGGATTGGCCAGAAATGATTAAGAATAAAAAGAGTGGAATAACGGAAGGGAGGCCTTTGATCAACAATGGGACACAACGGACTCATAAATACACCCTAATCAGAAAATTAAGTTACAATCATAATTCAAGTATTGAAATTATTTGAATACACTTATTGTTATCATTATTGTTGGCAAAATAATATTTGAATCGATGCGCTACATTGGGATGCACCAATATTACTATCTGCGCATGCACACAACAATACGCTAATGACATAATCAAAATTTATCAAAAATTTGCCAAAATATGGATTTTTTTATAAATTTTTGTCCTGTCTTGAGAGTTAAGGGTGCAAATAAGGTATTAAAATAACAATGATAACCTATTTAAATCGATTTAGTAATAAATTCTGAACACTCTACTTTAATTATTTAAGCATGTACTGCAATACACTTATTTTGTTACATGTTGTATAATTATGTTTATAATATTATCTGAGGTATTTAAAAATTATTTTAAATCTGTTTAACTACAAAAGAACCTTATCATTAGATGTTTTTTTTATAGATAAGTATATGGTAGGCGGCTAATCAAGTAAAAGACAGGTATAAAGTCTTCAAAGACAGAATTTATAGACATCATTCACTGAACAGAAGGAAATAATTATTTGGAAAAATAAGAAAATAAATCTAGACTACGTTAGAAAACTGTTACGCAAATAAAGAGGTGGTTAGGCGTTCAAACCAATGTTATAGTAATGATACACTTTTGAAGACAAGATAATGGCACAAAACAAAAAATTAGAAACAATGTTTTTTTCCTAATACTGCATTTTATAAATTACATGTCGAACACACAATATAAATTGGGATTCTACAAATAACGTAAAATAATATGCATTTATTTATCTTTAACGTCGGATTTATCCGACAAACATTCTCGCGTTTATTCCGTCAGGGTCGTATCCGATCCACGATAAACGAAATGGAGTATACAGTCGTAAACACACGACCCTAGCGAATAGGACACTAAAACACTCGTCGGCAAAATCCGACGCAAGCGATTAAAGGGTTAATCGTTGAAGTAATGATTATACAGGTTATCGCATGCAGTAACTAGGCACTCCCTAGCGTTTTCGCGGTGTCTGCTCTCTCGCACTTCATTGTAAACATTATTTTCGATATACACAGAGTACTTTACGAAGAATTTTTCATTTACGTTCTTGGATAAATAACCTACAAATAAAACGCTCAATATTTTATAATCTATGCGGACGCTTGATATTTAACAGAATGTCGCGAAATACCGCGCAAACGCGTTTGCTTGGGGTTTAACTGGAAGAATTGTTTTAATACTCGGTCTCAAAAGTGTATCATTGTGAGCTAGTGTGCCTGCAGGAGTACTTACTGCGTCTCGTCGAGCGGCGGCAGTTGTAAGCTGGAGAGCTCGTCCTCGTCCTCCTCCATTAGCTACAAGAACAAAATACGTCAACATACGTGCGAAGCGGCTACTCGTGGTAGGACCTACGTGTTACAAACACTGCACGGAATACTTGTATACTAAACTGTTATTTACAGATAGACTTTGTTAATTTGCTATTTTTTGCGGTTCGACTTTTTGTGGATCCAGTGCACTCTAGATTGATCAAGATTAAGTGAGACAGTGCTCTACCTCTCGCTTTGGATGGAGCGATAGGTATTTTCAAACTTTTTCTGACAAAAACCTACCCACGTTTAGTTGCTTTGCTTTCCAGAGCCGTGGTGGCTCTATCGAATATTAAATTCATACTAAAACCTTTCTGTTGCACTATGAAACCCCAAATATGTTTACCCCAAGTAACTTTTTAAGCGCTAAAACGTATTTGAAACATGATTGACGGAATCATTTAGTGTTTAGGCACTGAATCAGGCAATTTAATTTAAAGCTAGTAAGGAAACTGCATTTAGTATCAGTGTAGTGTTTGCATTTCAAATTCAAATTAAGATACAACTATAATATCATCAAAATATGTCAACAAATCTATTGGAACTCACTATGTTCTATGTCAGTGGTAAGTAAATCTGTTACAGTAATAGTTACGCGTTACAATTCGTGTTACAAGTTCGTGTTTAAAAAAAGTCAAAGCTTGCTCAGTGTCTGCCGATACTGTGCTGTGGCAGGTGAAGCGTGAGTGAGGCTAAATACTAGGTATGTTAAGATTTATTTCCTTTTCTGATTTTAATACTTCTTTTTGATTTTGGTATGTAGGTTTTTATGGTAGTGTGGGTGTAGTTAAGTTACTTATTGTAGTACACAAAGGCGATTTTAACACTTATTGTAGTTGGATCCGTTTGTGTAAAAATCAGTAACATTTAGTACTAATAGAAATTGTATAATAAAATAGCACTAGTTGTTTTAATGTCGAAAAATCGTTTTGTATGAATATATTTCAGACAAAAACTGCCACACACACGTTTGGCAGTTTTTGTCATCATCAATCAATAACGGTTGTGGGTTGCTGATATTTTGTATCACCTTAGTTTTTGTGTACTACAGTTATAATAGTGGAGAGTGGTGTGAATAGTTACCTGTGGTGCCAGCGTGGCGGCGGCGGCGGCGAGCGCGTGCGTGCTGCCGGCCGGGCGCCGCGCCAGCGCCGCGCCCAGCTTCAGCGCGTACACCGAGCACAGCTTGCGCAGCGACTGCAGCCGCAGCCGCAGCTCCGCCAGCCGCGAGTGCGGGCCCGCGCCCGGCGCCAGCAGCGCCGCGGCCTCGTGCAGCGCGAGCACGCGAGGCTCTGCTCGTCGCAATTCATCTCTGAGTTCAGCAAATCTTCGGAAATCTCGTTGCAGCTCAGCCGGTGCTCTTCCCAGGCGGAGTGGCTCACGAGCTCGCACAGTTCTTTCGGCAGCTGCTAATTTGGCCACCAGGTCGACGACGATGTCGTGGAACTGTCGGTTGTGCAGTAGAGCGCGCTGCAGCTGCGCCTGCCAGTGGTGCGCGCGCGTGCAGGCCGCGTCCCAGCGCGCGTTGGCGCGGGCGAGGCGCGCGCGCACGCGCTCTGCTGCCGCGGCCGAGCGCGCGTGCGCGGCCACGTGCGAACCCACCACGTTTAGAGATACTACGATCGATTTATGTGAGTCCAGGTCCAGAAGGAATTCGCGATGGTCCTGGAAGACATAGAAATGACAATTTATGAAACCAAGCTCGAATAGTACCAAAAATGAAACAAATCAAATTTATTTTTCTAACATATCCATGTAGAAATAAATTACACGAATTTAGTTTTCACAAAATATATTTTATTTGCTGGAATAATCAAGTTAAATATTCATAGTATTCACAAAAGTGGCCAAAATTTTTAAAAACTGTTTGTTGCCGATTATTTTAAAAATTGAAAATTGATATCCACACTGACCTGTATAACATCTTCCAAAGCATCATACTGCTCAGGCGGGCCGGTGCGGGCGTCGTCGGTGGCCTCGGCAAACTGCAGCCACTGTTCCAGGCGCCACAGGTCGTTGTCTAGCTGCTTCCAGTTGCGCTCCGAGCACAGCGGACACGTCAGCCGACCAGACTCGCTACAGGGGGAGAGGTAGCACGTGTAGATAAAACAACAGCGCCGGTTACGACTTGGACACGTTTTTGGGTTCTTTTTAGTGTCATTTAGGACCAAAAACTTTAGACAAGCGCCAGTTGGGCCCAAACATTTTATTTTTTTAATAAAATATATAAAAAAATCAAGTCAATCTATTTAAAACCAAGACTGCTGTTTAGATTTTTGATAACGGCCACACAGAACTAAGCGCCACTTACATCCAAAATCTTCGGTTTTCGCGCCATTTAGTTTTAGGTCCTAAACGCCACTTAAAGCCAAAATTTCGATTCATTTAAATCAGTTAAGGGGGAATTACGTATTAAGCATTATAAATGAATATATTTAAAATTAACTGCATTAGATATCAACAAGAGACTAATCAGTAGTTTGACTAGAATATTTTAAACGACAAGCATCTAAAAAACTAATAATTTCAACATTAAAATCTTTACCAAAATATAGTAAATACATATTTTGGCATTATAAATAGTATCAAGCACACAAACAAACAACTACGCATAGAATATATTCCCAAAATATAAAGCTAATAACATATAAGTCTGTGTGAAGTGCAGTGCAAATACACCAATAAATAATAAGTGTCATTATATCAGTAACTACTATAATACTGATTAATATCACAACATGCAATGTCGTATGCATTTCTGCTACACTATATAACTAATTAAAAGATACAATAAAATAGATAAGACAATTTGTTACTTAAACTAAATTTAACCTTTTAAAGGTGGTCGGATATATCCGACAAATACTCTCGTGTTTTTTCCGCCAGGGTCGCACATACACGACCATATACTCCCATTTTGTTAGCTCTTTTGTCACATCGGGGGATTAAAGAACTTAACGAGATGGAGAAACTAGTCGCAAACAAACGACCCTGGCGGATAGGACACGAAAATACTTGTCGGATAAATCCGACGCACGCGCTTTCAGGGTTAAAATAATATTCTTCAGATTTAAATCTACTAAAATTACAATAAAACGATTGCTAAAAATCTACACAAAATACAGTCAGTAACAGTCTTATAACTTTTTGAAGAAAAAGAATGGCGATTTGACATCTGTCAAACTGTCTTATTTATTCTTCAAATTCAAAAATTCGGCTTCAAAAATTATTTTGGTAATCTTTGAAGCTGAATTTTAATTTGAACCCAAAATGTAGCAGAAATGTAACGCATATAATATAAAAACTACAAATATTAGGTAAGCGATACTCACTGTTCGCACGTGAGCGCGTACGACGCTGAGTGGGGCAACCTAAGGGACCAAAAACGCATGTGTTTAGAGCATGCCGGGTTAGGAAGCTGTTACACACGTGACACGACCCGTGATAAAACTGATACGCCAGTGTGGACGGTGCCTTACGGCGTGGTACATCCAGTGCTAGAAGTTTACAGTGATGAAATAAAGGAGATATAGAGAAGAAAGTGTGTACTGATAAATCTTGGAATTTAAAAAGGGATGAAGGTCCACGTGTTAAACAAAATCACTAAATATGTCGGAGGTTCTTATTTTCTTGTCTAATTACGTCCCACTGCTGAACAAACGCCTTCGCTATTTTTTTGCTCTACCTCACCCTAAATGGTTTAGCGTTAAATACACCAAAATCATCATTCTATTTTCAAAGGATAGGCAGAAACAGAATATTGTTTTTAATTCGAATAGCACTAAACACGTTTAGTGATTTTAGGTTCCCGCGGGCCTAACTCAAGAAGTAAGAAAACAAAATGCACTATCATCAGAAAGAAGTTAATTTCGATATGACATGTAGGTATAATATATAACTGAAATGGCGTATCTAGATTTTATCACTTAGTCTGTGCACTTCTCGGCATTTTGACTATAACTTCGAATTGTCCGTCGTTTTTTTATTTACAACTACTGAATTTATCGTCTTATTTTAATCAAGATATCGAATCAGTGATATAAATAATAGACTGTATATAAATGCAACAAAATAATGTACAGTCAGCCACACAAATTCGTACCAAAAGTTGTCAAGTTTCCATTGAATTTTTTTGGTCCTTCCATACGTTTTTTTTAATATTTTGGGCAGTGCTGCTAACTGTACACCACCGATACAGTTTTCACTGTTTTATAACAGCTTTAAGCCCCGTCACCAGTTGCCAAACAGTGCTATAAGTGCTACCATATAACAATCATCAAATTAACAACATTGAAGATTTAAGTACAGGGACATTTCATATATTGACATGTTTCTATTGCTGGGGGCTGTAGGCAGGGTTAAAAATTAAAGTGATAATGCTGGAATGAGATTGCAAAGGATTTAGAGGCATTGTAATGCAATATTGAGGGTAGCACGATACAGGTGCAGTATTAGATTTGGAAACAAGAAAAGGCAGTGCAATTATAAGAAGACTGCATTGACAAAAATAAATAAAACTGGTTTAAAGTTGGAGTCTAATGCAGAAACAAATTTTATTTTATCTAGAATAAAAGCATTTTGGTTGACATGCTCAGAAACTAGGGAAAGCAAATTCATAGACACGAGAAGTCGGAAAGTTTTGCAGTATAAGAAAAACACTACACAAAGCATTTCTATACACCGTCAACTACATGAAATGTCCGAAGAAAACCGTTAGATTCAAATCTTTAAGTACACCATGATGCCAAAATCGCACATAATTACAGATGCAGAAGATCTATAATTGCGTGCATTCTGACCTTTGAATTGAAACTCACCTCAAGTTATTAATTTGGAGTTCCCTCTTCTTGGCTTGACTGAGTAAGTCTTCATATGTCAGGGATAGAGATTCTACTTCTTTGAGCATGGCCTCGTCTTCCGTCGCGTCACATTCAGTCAGCAGGAGTTCAGACAAATGTTTGGCCAGCTCTAATGTTTGTCCAGGTTTGGCACCAGCTTTGGCTATTTCCTTGGCTGCAGTGGCTAGTTCATCACTGCTTGCCTTTTCGTTGGGTTGTGAGTCGAGGGAGGTTCGGAGGGCCTCCAGGGCCTCAGAAGTCTCTTTGACGGCTGTCGCTAGTTCTGCTCGGTATGTTTCTTTTGATGTGAGGGTGTCTACTTGGAAGGAAGCGTCTGTTTCCCATTTCAGTGTGTCAACCTAAGATAAAAAAAAACCTGTAAGTACTCGTATGAATCGTTTTTTAATATCGTCTATCGCAGGCACGTATCTGTTGGGCATTGATCTTCTTATGAAAGGCTATAACTGGTAGCTGAGTGAGTCAGTCAATTAACAGTTTTATGAATACAAATATTCGATCACATGAGTTTGTTTATTTTTGCGACCACATGTATTGGACGGTCAAGTAGTTTTTTTGGGACCACATGAGTTGGTCTATCAAGTAGCATTTTAGGAAGTCTTTGAATCCTTTTTACGAAAAAAAACCATGATATTCGTCACCTGTACAGCCTCGTCCACGTCGCCGACGACCTCTGCTCTTGCGAGGTCCAGGCGGGTCCTGACGTCCGCGAACAGCGCGCGGTACTCCGCCACCATGTCGGCCACGCCCGCCACTGTGGATACTGCGCTCGCCAGTCGGTCGGCGTCTTCGACCAGCGCTTGGCATTCTACCAGCTCTTGTTCCACACCCTGGAATGGAAGAAGACAATTTAAATTTATTATACGCATTTGACATCTAGAGAAATGTATAGCTTAAACCGTAAAATGTATAGCTTTAACCGTAAAATGTATAGTTTCAACCCCAAAATGAATTTTCGTTAAATTTTATTCAAATTTTCGTTACTTAAATTAAACATCATTTTGCAGCAACATCCTGTAAAGTAACCAATATCCTATAAAGTAAATTATATTAAGTTTGGGCTTAGTAATTGAAGTAAACAGTGTAAGATACTCACGTCAAGTTCTTTCAAAGCGTCAACTTTGTCCCTAGGCGTGGGCGCCAGGTGCAGCGCGCGCGTGAGCCTGACGTCGGCCTCGGCCAGCGCCACGACCGCGCGCCCGTGCGCCGCCACGAACTGGCGATGCGCGTCTGCTCCCGCGGCGTCCACGCGCCCGCGCAGCTGCTGCCAGCGCCGAACTGCAGCCCTCAGCCTTGCAGCCTCGTCAGCCCCAGCTCCACGGAGTTCTACACCTCGGCTCGAAGCTATCCTGCTGTAAGCGTCTTCTAATCTCTTCACGTCTCCCTCTATACTCTCCAGGTCTTTAATCACAGCTTTCGATACGCTCTCATCTTCAGGCTCGCCACGTTGTTTCCTTGTCTCAATCTTCTCCACTCTCCTCTCAATTGAGTCGAGCTTCTTCTCAACTTTAGGTAGTAGTGAGTTGGCCAGTTCAGCAGATTTGCGGATTTCTTTGAGTGCGTTCTTCCGATGTTCAGACATCTCGCAAATATTTTTCCATTTCTTTTCGACGATGTCTACACCAGTGTGCAGGTTTCGAAGATCGAAGTTCCCTTTGAGCACATCGGGGTCGTTGAACACAAGCTCGCAGAGGTTCAGGGTCTCCCCGACCTCTCCGCTCTCGTTTTCAATGTTCTTGTGGATATCATCCCGATCCTTGAATTTCTCGTCAACAGCTCTAGTCGTTAGGTATTCTAATACAACAGATGTAGATAAGTTAGATTCTATGGAATGTAGTTTTAACCTAATTTCAGTAAGCCGTTCTTCTAATTGAGATATTGTTTCCAGGAGTTCGTTGATCTTAGCTATCCTCGACCTTCCGGTTTCTTGCATCTTATGCCAACGTTCTTGAATGTCTTTGAGTTGTTTAGATGTAGTTTTGCTGTAAGACTTTTCGTCTTTCTTGGATAGTTCGACTAGAGTGGAGCCAGTTTCTGTGAGCCATTCGAATTCTCGTTCTTTCAGGGCAGTTTCTGCTTGCACTTCGGAGTTTATCCTTCGGATGAGGTCCTGAGGGTCTATAGCTCCGATTTCTGTGCTTTGGCTTGAAGCTTCAAGGCGGGTTTCGAGTGTGCTGATCCATTCAACAAATCGTGTCAGACGTGAGTCGAAGATTGTGTAGACTTCTAACCTCTCTTGTAGTCGGTGGATGATAATGGATAGTTGATGTTCGAGGTCAGCGCGCTGTTGACGCAGCTGCCACACTCTCTGGTTCACTAACCTTATGTCCTGCGGGCTTAGGCATTCTTTCAGTTGCTCTTGAATGACGCTGAGGGCTTCAATTTGCGTTTCAGTCTTCACGATCTTTGTTCGTAATTCCGAGTACCTGTCGATTGCCTTTTTAAGTTGTGACCTTGATAAGCTGTCCTCGTCTGAGTATGACATGATTTCATCCTGAGTCTTTGAGTACAGTTTGTGGAGTTCATTGTTCGATAGGTTTTCATATTCATTGATCAAACCGAGTATCCTGTTGAGGAAATCTCTCCAAGTGTCAAGGCTTGCCTGTAAGTTGTCAACTCTCTTGACGATGCCGGCGTATTCCATCCTTACCGACGTTCCGTAAGCTTCTTCTGTGAATTCGAGAACTTTTTTCAGGTCCTTCAGCAATTTTTCAGATTGTCTCCTGCCTTCAGGAACCTTGTCTGAGAGATTCTGTATCTTTGACAATATTTTTTGTATCCTCTTAATGTGAACGTATCTAAGTTGGAGCTTTTCTTTCTCTCTTTCCATTTCTTTTAGCCATCTGAGCAGTTCCGTGTATACTTCTCTGTAGTCATCCCACGCTGCTATCCTTGTGCATACTTCATCGTGTCTTTCAACGATTCTGGCTAATGTCTCGTTGTGTAGGTTGGTCAGCGTGTCGAACTTGTCAGCTAAGTCCCTGTTCCTTGTTTCTCTGTTCTCGTTCATGAGAACTGATCTCTGTGATGTTAGCAGGTTTTTGTGTACCCTGCAGAGCCTTCTATGTTCTGTGAGGTTCTCATAGTCGGCCGGTACCGACCCAGATAAGAATGATTGCAGATCTATTAGGTATTCGTGCCATAGTCTTAGCGCTGTCGCCGCGTCTCCTGACCTGACTAGAGCGGTGGACAACCGATGGTAGTGTAGGAAGGTGTCTCTGAACATGGCCTGCCATAGCTCAAGGATTCTCACAATGGAGTGTTCATCGGAAACGTCTCGGTCTATATCTGGGAGCTCAGCCTTCGCTGGAGCGATGTCTGCTTCGCTCTTACCGAGAGCTATTAGGTTGTCACGAAGCGCGATTAGTTTATCTTCGACTATTTCACCATCTTCGTGTACGGGAGTTAGGTCCTGTAAAGAACGAATTATATTTAGTTACACTTTCTTCATTGTTTTAAAAGAACAAATGTCCAGACGGACTGTTATGGACTGATGGATTCTTTTCTCATGATACTGATGCACTTAATGATAAAACTGTATAAAATATTTGAAAGAAGCTGATTTCCAATGATTAAATTACGCTGTCTCGTGATCGATCGGTTGTGAATCTGGGCAGCTGCGCGTGACAATTGATTTCTGGTACAAGCTACAATTTATCAATATGATCGCGATCGTTTGAATTTTTGCCGGTTATTGACCTAGTTGTCTAATGTTATCTGCAAAAAAATATCCTATGGACTGTTTATTGTTTTCTGAGCTGTCTAGATTTGGTTAGCTTGTTAGAATAATTTCATTGGTTTGATATCATAGCAATAAGAACTTTTAGATTGCTAGTCTACTAACAGCTGGCTGGCTACTTTTTGCCGAGTTGGAAAATCACATCATTAGATCCCAATAAGATCAAAACTTAATATCTTTATCATATCCTACAAATTGAACTAAAGCAACAGCGAATCAATAAACGTATCATAAGTGTCGTGAGCGGTACAGAGTCCAGGGCAATCAATACTGCCGTTATGTTCATAATAAATTCAGAAGGCATGCGTCTTATCCGTTAGATTGTGTTGATGGCGAATATGGGCCGAATGCAAGCCGTTTAGGAAATGCTGCATTATGCTGATAACGGGCTCCTTGTTAAGATACCTCAGCTGTACAAATAAAAGTATATAATGCTGCCTATCGAACTTTTAAATAAAAGTTCGATAAGTGCCTTATCGAACTTTTAAAAACAGTAAAGAGCTTTTATCTTTTATCGCCAAAATATATTATTGACATACCTATACATATCTAAACATAACTTTACCATTTACTCATGTGACCTTACAATAGAGTGTATGTAGTCTTATTTATTGTATGGGTAGACAGAAGTGTGAAAAAACTCATTAGTAAAATGTGAGTGTACTTAACTCACATTTTACTAGTGAGTTTTTTTTTATATTGATAGGCTTGCGTTTGACCATTATCTCGCCTGATGGTAAGCGATGATATGGCCGACGATGGAGCACGCTTCCCTAGAAGTAACCTAGTCATTTTTGACTTAAAGATTCTTGACTTAGCTACAGATATGGACGTTCCTGTTGCTATTAACTGGGGCAAAAAAGGCTTCAGACTGCTGTTACAGAATAAGAAAGAAGTTAGTATTTTCTTATAAATAACCGGCATAAATCAAACGAGGCAGTCTGATATCTATCACGTTATTTTCACCGGCCTATCTCTGAATCATCAATCATGACGATGACAAGCTTCGGTCACAAAATAGCTACGGTGCATCACAATAGACCTGACATCAAATCTTAGGCACATTAAAATAACTTCGCACAAAAACTTGTAAGAATCGTACGGTATGAATTGTAATGTTATAAAAACCTGTTTTGAATACTTCTTTGTATTTACTATAGGGCACCAACGACTTACTTGTAAATCAAGTTTTAAGAAAGGAACCTGGTCAAAAACGTTACTTATAGTACATCACATCATTCACAGAGTAGACATATTTTTAAATATTAAAAAGCATATTCCCCTATAGAATGAAGCTTAACAAGAGGACCCTGGTCATAAACGTTATTATACTCGCAGTACATCACATCAATCACAGAGTAGACATATATAGTAAGACATATATACTTCCCCAAGCGTCACCAAGTCCACCTGCAATTCTCACATCCATCGAATTCCTTCGACACTACCAGTCCACTGACAGTTAAAAAAAATCGGAATATACCTGTCTCATATCACACAGCTTCTCCTTCGCGTGCTGAGCCTTAGCTCTGGCCAGCTGCCTGGCCTCCCCGAGGTCTGCTAACGCCTGGACGGCGCCAGCCACCAGCTGCAGCCTGCGAGCCAACGCGTCGGCGTCAGCTTGCAGGGCTCGCGAGCCGGTCTCTGCAGCCACGCGGGCAGCCAGGGACCGGAGTTCGGCGACGCGAGCTTCTTGTTCTAGACATGCCTGGAGACAAAAGAAGGTTGATTAAGTATTGTAAGACATTGGAAAGTGTTTGAAATTTAAAAAAAAAATCTTTATCTGTGTATTTTGCACATAGATTAACATAAAAATATTAGACACGTGTTTTGGGTTTCACATATACTAAAACTACTGTTGTATGTTATAGATATAAATCACATTCCTAAAGGTGGTGTTAACATTACCCCTTCATTCAAAATGCTTAGAGGTCTTACCATGACATGTTAAAATATAAATCGTGCAAGCGAGAAGGACGGATAGAGAATTAGAGATATATACCCTATTATAGCTTCATCACTTCAATTTAGGTCGTCAAATAGACTGCATTATGAGCTTGTGTTAGGACCTCTGGCCGAGTCTAAAAATATTTAATGTTATAGAAGCATTTGTAGATGATTCGAGAACTTATTCAATTAATGAAATTTCAATGTAGGTAGGTATTTCTAACTAGGGTATGTTCCAGTCACGTCTAATTTCCATTACTATCAAAGCAGGACACTGTAATTGCATTTGCTAATTAGCCTGTGGAAAATTTTAGTTCAGAAATTCATTTCGGTGATTATTAGCCCGTCTTCGCATCATTGTTAATGCAATTTTGAATCTTGCACGAGTCGTGAAGCGAATTGCACCAAGTATTCCGACGTTTGTGTTTTTAAAATTAAATATCTGCTAAATGAATGCCCAATTATTATTTTTTTTGTTACGATAAGCTCGCGTGTTCCCACTATGTCACCTGATGGTAAGTGATAATGTGGTCGACGATTGAGCACGCTTGCTCTACTGACTAGGTTAATGCTATTAACCTAGTCAGTTTAGACTTAAATACCCCTATTAGCCATCAGGATACACAGACTCCGGCAGGGAATTCCACTTCTCAGCTATACGCATAACAAATGTGTTCCCAAAATGTTTTTTACGTATGGGTGGAATGTCTAGCACGTACCGGTGACTAACTCTGATAGTCATATGTCAGTCTCAAGGCTGATGCTGTCTTATAAAATTACTACTGTATGATTCCTGTGTTCTTTGGATAAAATGACGTTGAAGTAACAAATTGTCTTGTTAAATCGGACAGGACCTCTAAAAGTGTGAATAACCACTGGTTTATATTTTAAATTAACGAATGACGTTCGTCGTCGTATTGTTCGGTGATCAATATACATAATGAGCACATTAGTATGTGTCGGTTCATAGGACGAGCATCGCCATCGGTTAGATCCCGTGACCTGCTTGCTCAATGCTCACTGAGTGCTTCTAATTGAGCTGTTGCACAATAGGTGTCAGTAGTGGTCTAAAATGATAGACTGAAGGTTCTTTTTTTTGGTGATAAATCATTAAATTACTTTTCCCGCTCTGGGTGGGTCGAGAAAGAGTATCAGAATTTTACTGTCTAAAAAGCCACCTGTGCTATTTGCTCTCTCTTTGCTTTCTTGGGCTGCAAAAACGCTACCAGTCTTTGAAAAACCCCTGACTGAATACCCACAAGTCGACATTTATCGTCAAATAAAAAAAAGACAGCAGCTTTTAGAACGCTCTCAATGTTGTAAGATGAAAGACTTATCATATTGTTTAAACAAAGGGCCTTTATCTGGGTCAAGCTTCTTAAATCTTGGTGTTTGCATCATGCACCTACTTACCTGTTTTAAGTTCTTGCGGAATATTTGAAATCCTCTTAATCATTCTTTGACAAAAATATGCGTCACCTTCACGTACTTTACTTAACCCTTCAGATACCGTCAATTAGAGACACAATAGTAAGACAATAGATGCGCGGCCACCGGTGGTCGCTTGGGGATTCATGAATTAATTGTATCTTTTTTTTTTTTAGAATACCTACTTATTAATCCATCAGACTTCATAAGAAACATATTCAGTCACCTTTCCCTGTCTGATCAATTAAGTCATTAATAAGTGAATGAAGATTATCCAATTAGATGATTAATTTTACAACAGAATATTGAAAACGCTTGTAGCGACATCGGTGTTGCCACATAGATTCTCTGCACATTTAGAACATTGTAAACAGTCCAAAATCAAGTGTCGGGCAGTTGGGCAACTGCCTTTGGCTAGCTTAATTATACCAGACACTACATCCGCACATAAGAACTACGAAGAAAATACGAAATCCTGCATCGCGCAATCAAAGTTCTCCGCGCGATTTGAACGTATACGACAGCCCGACATCAACTATCGGGCAGTAGCCCACCAGACTATAACACCTGTCTGGTCGGAGGATCCTCCCTTTTCCATAGAGGTTTGCGGGACTTTACTCTCTGTTCCGCATACCTCCAAACTACGTGATACATCTTATCAAATTACACTGGAGCAGAGATGTGCCGTTGCCGGCAATATGGGAATATTCCTGGCATTATTGCCACCAATATTCATATTTCGGGCAATATTTCCGGCAATATTCCCATCAATATTCCCACTTCACGGCAATATTACTGGCAACGGCACATCACTACACTGGAGAACTTTATTCTCTGTTCTGTACCGTTAAAGGCTGACATAACTCAGCCTTTCTCCACCAACAACGATCAAAGACCGTTCCATACCAATCACGACACATCTTACGAGAATCGGTTACAATATTCGCATGTCTATCACCGCTTATCATTCGCAACTTGTAGCAGACGGAAACCACTCGAACGGTCACAATTAGTTCGTTTAGAGAGTTGTCTAATGGAGCGTGTAATGCACTCGCCGGCCATTGTGTTGTATTCATGAAGCGATAGAGACGATGCATTTTGAACGAGGATGTAGATACGTTATTTGGGGAAATAAATGGCTTGATGCTTCAATTTAGGTTTGGTCAAGCAAAAATTTTGGGTGTGGTAGGAAATTGTTTATATTTCTACCCTAATCACACTAATATACAAGGTGTAAAGGACAGCCCTCCACAAACTTTAAGGGCTTGCTAAATAGACAAAACTGAACCACCTTCAAAATTTTTTTTTTTAGGCAACGAAAAAAAAATCGGCCTCTCCAAACAAACTGTCCAATCAAATTTTTGATTTTGTATGGCGAGTTTCCTGAATAAGTCTTGTGGAAAGTTGTTCAGTTTCGTCTACTGAGCAAGCCTTTAAAGTGAGGGCTGTCCCTTACACCTTGTATATAGTCAGTTTCTCATATTATGAGACACTGACTGACCGACATATCAACGCACAGCCGAAACTACTGGGGACTAGGAGCATGATATTTTGCCTGTTTCCTACTATCGCACAGGCGGGTACTAAGAGAGAATTTTCCAAAATTCACGATTGACCCTTTCGGATGTAAACCCATGGGGGTTCGGCTTTGCAATGGCTGGTCCCTACGACGTGGAACACGTGGCATATTGTCTAAGATGCAATTGAATCTATAGGCATCTGTAATGTCCTGTATAAACATTACCACATGCTTATCTAGTAAATTTTTGCTACTTGACTCTTGAAGGAGTAATCAACTAATCTCAAGAACATCTGTCTTAAAAAAGCTCTTGTTGGAAAAAGGAAAAAAACGTTTTTGTAAAATTTCTTCGAATAATAAAGCCAAAATATAATGTAAAACTTCGATTTCTATCTACAAAACAAAACAGAGTTTTCCATAGAAAATTACGTACTAAATAGGAGAGTTCCGGTAGAAAATAAACCGGCCGACATGGCTTCCGGTCTGCTTCCGCTTAGTAATGTGATTAGACGAAAAGAAATTAGATACTAATTACTAAGTTTCTTACTGGCTTGTTGTTTTAATCGTTTCTATGTTAAATCAGGTTGGATATGGGGTAATGTTAGCTAGTTTAAAAGTAGAAAGAAAGAATATACCTAATTGTTTTTAAGTCCAGCAATTTTAGTTTTACATTACCAAAAAGTAGAAAGAAAGAATATGATTGTTTTTAAGTCTAGCATCATTCGTTTTACAGTTAGTACCATTCCGGATAAAGCATAGCATAATCAGCCTTTTTAATGTTCCCACTGCTGGGACTCGGGCATCTCTAGGAGAGGGAATGGGCCCAGTGCGGGTTGGTGAATTTCGGTCTGGGGATATTTGGTTCTAGAACATGCCGGTTTCCTCATGATGTTTTCTGAGCAGTGGTGGTGAAATAAATTACACAAAGTAATGCGCGTGGCTCGGGTTTGTACCTACGACCTATAATTCGTTAGTCGGGGCCATTATCACACGTAAAAAATATATCATCTTCCTGCCCTTGTCCCGTTTTATTTGGGGTCGGCGCAACACGTTTTTTTCTTCCATTCTGTCCTGTCTCTCGTCATGCTATCACTAACTCCCTTTTCCTTCATATCACTTCTCACACAATCCATCCATCTTTTCTTTGGCCTCCCTCTCCCCCTCCATCCATCCACATGTAAACTCATAACCTTCTTAGCAACATGCGTTTCGTCCCTCCTTTTCACATGACCATACCAAGACAAACGATTTCCTTTCAGCTTTTCAGTCACTGGCGCCACTTTCAAACTTCCCCTGATATACTCATTTCTCACTTTATCCATTCTTGTCACACCACACATCCATCTTAACTTTCTAATCTCTGCTACATGCAATCTTTTTTCATCCTTCTTTTTCACAGCCCATTCTGTCTGATCCGTACAGTACGACAGGCCTTATCACGGACTTGTAGATTTTACCATTAAAACAGACCTGACAGTTTGATGTTTTTTTTTTAATTAGACATAATATTTAGCCATAAAAAGTTAAGAATTATCCAGGGATGGTAAGTAAATGATGTATAATAAAAATAAATAGATAAGGAACAAATCGAAAGATGTTGTAGGTATATTAATTTGACCGACTCTAAAAAAGGAAGTTCTCATATAATTGAACAAACAACAAATATTTTTCGAGTTCACCAATGACATCACCAAGCCCTTAAGCGGCAAGTTAACTAAAAAATATCCGTATTTACAAGTTAACATTGAAATAATTTATATCTACGAGTTATTTAAAGAAATCTGTCTATCTTTAAGGAAGCGATAATGTTGTGTAATCAGACCTTGGACTAGATAATGTCGTCGACACAGTAAATATTATGTTTGAATCGTAAAATTTGGATTTTATGAGATTCACGTTATGCTTACGTTTAAAATCAAATAAATAGCATAACACTACGCTTGTAGAAGTTAAGGGCCTATTATACTACGCTGAATAACGCGTACGATATTCAGACTCGTCTTATTTTTCTTCCCGAGTCAGACAGTCTGACACTCATTACACACGCGATACGTCGAACAGAGACTAAAACCGATCTGAATATCGCGTAGTGTAATAGGCCTAAAAGACTTCTAGGGCGGAGTGGGAGGGCGTGTCAGACTTTTACCTATTGACTAAAACCACACGTTTGTTACTTCAGTTGCCTTTTGTGAGCTAAGACTACGAGTTACCTTGCAGGCATCGCCTTGCTGGTTCTCTACGCATTTTATCCGATTTTTGCAAGTTAAAAGCAAGCTGTTATCCCGGTAACAATCCAGACTCCAAACCGCTATCATCTGATTTTTTTAATGGTAACACCTAGCTAACACATTGCCTGCCCTAGATTGAACCTTCGACCTGGATTCACCACGAAGCAGACACTGCCCAGACTACTAGTTAAAACGACCGGCAATTCTAAGATAATTCGATAAGCGAATGGACATTACTTACAAGTAATTAATGTACCGGAACTAATTACGTATTTATCAATCAGAAATCTTTCTCACAATTTTACGCATGAATGTCTTTCCTTTCATATTTATCAAATTTCTCTCATAATTATCTTCAATCTCATCACGTATACATTCGATTCCCGCTAAGATATTCTCAGAAGCGTCACTAAATTCCGCAGCTTCCTACAAATTACAATGCACAGACATTGTATGTACAATCAAGAGCAAAAGTAAGTATCATTACTCATACTCTGAAAGTAGGTCTGAAGTTGAAAAGTATCACACTTTTCATCCCTAGGGAATTTTACTTTTAAGTGACAGCTGTCAAATTATTAAAAAAAAAAACTAGGTCTATCTTTTTGTATTTGTAATGAAAAGCACAATACTTACCTCGGGGTTAAAGTTACTTATTTAGTCCCTCGAATTAGCGACCTCGCCGCCAACTCACAATGTACTATTTCAATACACTTACTCGAAAACGCGCTCTTATTCCACCGCTTTTAGACACGCAATAGACTATTTCTGCACTAGTGTAGGAAAGTGCACGTGCTCTCCCCCGCCACAATGTTACTATCGTATCAGGCTGGGCGCGCGTCAACTCCCGCGAGTCGCCGGTCAACAACCGTTTATTAATTCTTTCGTGTGTTGAAAAAAGTCGTTTGATACACGTGCAAAGCCACTGTAACTGTCGGCTTCATAACACACTCGCCTATGGCTTGTGCGAATTCCGCCTCGGTCGCAATGACAAACTTTCTGCACTTATATCAAAACAATAATGGTAATTATAGGTAAACGTACCAACACTTTAGGAGCCAGTTTTTAAATTGAGGATTAAGTTGGACAGGTTCTTGAGCCGTGAGGCCCTACCACGAGTTCTTAACGCGATCTATTTGACGACCTAAACTGAACAGTTAAAGGGATGGAGCTAAATAGGGTGTATAGCTGCATCCCTCTTTCTCGCTCACACGCTTTACGCTTTCTTCTGCTTCTGTGTCTGCGCAGCAGGACTACAAGCGAAGGAGGAGGTGGAAAGTGCGAGGAGTGAGGCAAATGCCATTTTAAAGGCAAAGTTTTTTGATTGCTTTACAGACTAAAGAAGAGTTTGATGAACACCTACTCAACTTTAAATATTCGGAAATCGAGAATTTTGTCAGCACTTATTATGAAGTGAGTATGCCAATGCCAAGCACTGTCACTATTGTGAATGATATCTATATTTTATAATTTACTCATGGTTCCGTCATCGTTTGCTAAAAGAGAAGAAAAGGAAACAAAACTTATTTGACGTCTTTTCCGAATGCATCAATAGTTTTTGCCCTTGACTGTACTTAGTTAATTCGGTGCGAGACCGGCGCGTGCGCATCGCATTCCTGCGCGTTAGATCATATCCGTAACGCATCTGCGATGTTTCTCGACAGCGATCGAAATAGATGCAATTTGTGTATCTGCTTTTTTATATAAATAAGGGGGTGATCCGGTTGAGAATATGTATGGATGTGGCAGGGTTTATTCAGACGTTTTCCATCGACTAAAATGGCGAACTTCTATAAAACGTTCATCACCTATTAGATATGAATTTAGATTTTTTTTTAAACACTAGAAATAAATTCTGTATCATGGGTGTGTTCACAAACATGTAAACTCAAGATCCCCAAACCTGGAATACTTAGCTGTAGGTCATAGAAATATTTGTCCCGTACGGGAATCGAACGCGCGATACAGCGCCAACCCGCGACGGTTTTAACCCTTCTAGGGGTGAATTTTTAAAAACTCTCTCCGTTCTATTTTGAGCTGGATCTAAACCTAAACCTACGTGCGATCGGTAAACATTTTGCAATTATTATGTACATACAATTATGTAAAATAGAATGTCTGGCCCACAATGTTATCGGCTTATGTCATAGTATGAAGAAGATTGTAATACATGCGATTGTATTGATTACGTAGGGACATATGTACGTGGTAAATAATTATATTCAAAGTTAAGCAAGATGATTTACTATTGAAAAAAAGTGTCAGTTCCAACTTTTATGACAATGTATATAAAGTAAAAATTAATGCTGACACTGCGAACTCACATAGGGATTATGTTCCAATAGAAAGCGCCAGTTTCCGAATTGAGTATTTTCAGTATGTCAAACCCTATTTTTTTATACCAAATTTTAACAACTTTTTAAAAGTAGAGTTTGAAAAATATTCATGAAAATGCTTGACGGCATGGTTGACGCAGCGGTTGAGCGAATGGCTGTTGCGCTACGTGTCACAGGTTCGATTTCCGCATGGAACAAATATTTGAATGACCTTCAGATAGGCGTTTCGGGTCTAGATGTGTTGTGTAAGTGAGTTTACATGGCTTTGAACACATTTACGATACAGAAGTGGTTCTAGTGTGCGGCAAAGTTTTTTTTTTAAATTCTTAAACAGAAATGGGGAGTAAGTACCTACAAACTATAAAAAATAAGTGAGAAGGTTTATTGACCATTGATTTCAGCTTGAACTGCTCCAAACAATATACTATTAAAGAACGTAGTACGGTTACACTTACATAATTACATATCACAAAGCAAAGTACATTTCATTCCAAAAGACTCATTAAACGAAAAACAATTTTAATTACAGTTATTGTTCTATGAATAGAATTGTATTAATCACCCACTGTACACGGATGGCAACCGTCCGCCACAAAGAATATTGTTTACAAGGAAAACATGGGGTGTGACCGCTAACGCTATACATAGCTAGATTATACCAGGACATATCCGACCAGGACATATCATAAATAGGTATATATGCGATTAAAGCGACGCACACGTGGGCCACGCCTGATTTGTACGTAGAAAGATGTCGCGGTTGCGTGGCGTGATGACGTCACGTGGTGTGGATCTAAAGTAATGTATAATGGTGATATATGTAATTTGGTGTTATTTTTAGAGATCCGTACCTCCAAAGAAAAAAATGGAACTCTTATAGGATAACTTTGTTGTCCGTTCATCTGTCTGTATGTCTGTCAAGACCATTTATCTCGAGAACGCGTGAAGGTATCGAGTTGAAATTAAAACCATATACTCAAGTCTGCGGTCCCTTTAAGCTGTGAAAAAATCAAACTTCTAAGTTAACGAATAAAAAAGATACGGCCGTTTATGTCGCAAAGAAACGTATATTTTGATACTCTCAAAGATCGAAATTCATAGGGTACTTTATGTTGACCCAGAATCCTGTAAATTGGCACCAAGCAAGGTCTTATAGCACAGGTATAGGAATAAATCTGAAAATAGTAAATTTGTTGTTACCTACGTAACAAAAAAAAAAATTGCAATTCGGAAAAATCTTGATACTTCGAGAATTGTAGTTTCAGAATCATAATATACTATGACTATGTAGGCGTTATCGATCGTCAATTGTGTCATTGAAAATGTGCTATCCATTTGCCATTTGTTAGTGTTTATTTTTATATTATTTTGTCTATTCATGTATTTTTTAATTATTAATTTTTTACAATTCTTTACACGTTATTGATCTGTGTCCGTTCGATTTAATCACACTCGCGTGTTACTATGTCAAGTAATTAATAACAAAATATTTGTACAATTATTTTTGCTGTAAAATTAATATCATTCAGTCCTAATACTGATTATCTCACGTTCAAAAATCTATAGTCTGTAATAAAATAACTTACCAATTAACTAAGCTGCAATTTTTTTGGAGTGATAAATCATCAAACCAAATGGTTTTATGATGATGCCTCCCCTCCCTCTCCAGCTAACCACACATCATCATTATTTCAGCCCAAAGATGTCCACTGTTGGACATAGGCCTCCCCCAAGTGTCGCCACAATCAACAGTCCTGTGGGTCTGGCATCCATCCATCTGATGGATGCTAACCACACGTGTAATATTAAATATTTTAGTAACATGCGTTTCATCCCTCCTCTTCACATGACCATACTAAGACAAACGATTCCCCTTCAACTTTTCAGCCACTGGCGCCACCATGCAAGAGAGAGTATCAGGCTTTTACTAAGTAAACCCACCCGTTCCTTTAGTTGCCCTTAGCGTTCTAGGCCGCGAACACTTTTTTAAACAATTTCTCAGCTCTAGCAAAGCTACCATAACTAATCGATTCACTGCCTAGACCTGTCACCTGCAATAAAGCCAGTTCACACGGTATCACACAACACACACGATAGCCAAACAATTTCATACATCACTTCGCAACAGTAAAAGTGATGTTCGCCGCCCGTTGCATCACTTTCATTATTACACTTTCATACTTTCTCCAGAACATTAGGAGCCAAACGTGAGAATCATCGTAATGATACCGAAATTATGCATCCATGTGTATGAATATATGTTTGACTATGTTTTATTGGCACGACTTGTGATATTTCGAAAGCATGATTGTAGGGAACTATTGGTGATTACTGATAATGTTGAATTTAGATTCAATTTTGATATTTTTTTGACCCGATGGTAAGCAGTGATGTAATCATAGTACGTACTCAGTCTTTGAAAACATTTCAACAAGATCGCTTAAAAAAAAGGTTTTTATGTTTTGCCGTCGTCGTTACATTGTATATCAATTCAAGCCTACCATGTCTTCAAAGGATCGCAAACTAGCTTTTGCCCGCGGCTTTACCCGCTTACCTACATAAGATATAGACTGTGTCACTCAGGAATAAAGCCGCTTTCAATCAGTGAAATAATTTCAGCAATGGTCCGATTGCTGAAATCGGACCAGCTCTTTCACAGAATACCTCCGACAAACAAAAAAAAATAAACATTACCTCTTTATAATATTAGTGTTGCAAATAAATTAAATTTGTCCTTACATTTTCAAACTTCCACGTAAACAGAGTCACGTGTAAAGCTAATATTTACTATGGTTAGGCAATGTTATGGTTTCATAAGAGAAACACGCTTTGTAGACTCCTCTGTTATGGTACCATAAAGGTAAGCAGAGCGATCCACACCGCTTTGACTCCACGGTGTATAAAGCCCTTCACACCGCCCGCCAGAGACAGGAATAGATGGAGAAACATCACAAAAATTAAAGTGATGAAGCAGGGAGGACACGCTCAGCATTGAGGAACACGACGCAAAGAGGAGGAAAGTTAAGTAACTAAGCACAAAGAGGTTTACTTAATTACATTATCTTTGTATATCAGCACGGTCATTTGATTCAGACAACGGATGACGCTTTGCAATAAATTCTCATCAAAACGACTTGGCATCCGGTTGATAGCAAAGTTGTATCAGACTGATAACTGAGCTATAAACTTCTATCATAATACATTGGCAGGTCATGCAATATGTTGCCAGAATCTTTAGCAAAGGGAGCTTGAAGTGAGTGAATATTTGGGCCTCTACTAAGAGGTGCTATAGTAGATTATGCACCGAGGGGCTAAAGTTGTGTCTCATGTCACCGGCGTCATATTGAATCTCGAGCGCAATGAAGGATTCGGGATTAACTTACGAGCAAAGCGCGGGAGTTAATATAAGAATCCTGAATGCAGCGAGGGATTCAAGCTTGCCCAAGGCAAATACACCTTTAGCCCAGAGGAGGATACTCTACTTTTTACACCTACTGTGAGAAAATAATAGTCACATTATTGACCAGCGGGTCATAATGAAATCCAGTACATTATTGACCGGCTGTGCCCCCGGCCACTAATGACTCACTTTAGGTTAAGGTTGCTTGACATATAATTTGACATTTTCGAGCAGGTGGTGTGAAAATACCATTATGATTCCGCTGTAAGAGAAATATTAAGTTTTAGCAGCGGTCTTCCCACCCGATTACAATATGAAGTGAATAGGCTTTTAATAAACTAGTGTAATTCAGCATCGACGATTGCATAACTGCTTACCATCAGGTGGGATCGCATTCAAACACTAGCTTATAGCATTTAAAAAAAGTGAAGCTATATAGGACGAAAACTTTACTCTTTTCAACGTGCTATTATTTGTCTCATCTGTATGTTTTTTTTTGCTTGTTACCACCGCCTTTGAGCTCGATTTTTCCCAACTTTTTTACAACGGATTCATGATGACAATGAGACGTCTAGGAGCCAATCGTTCATATTCTTACCAAACTAATATTATAAAGAGATAAAATGATGTGTTAATTAGAGGTAATCTCTGAAGGGAGTGCAAATACGAATACAAAAACTCTATTAGGTACTAATTCAAAGTCACGCTATTGCTGACTGCCATCGGTTTCTTTTATGTAAAAATGCATGTATCTAAGGGGATACGGGAACAAAGCCACAAGAGACAAGCTAGTAAATGATATTAAGCAAATACACATAATAAACAACAACAACAACATCTAAACAACAAACATCAACAACATCACAACACCATCACAACAACAACACAAACCACGACAACAACAACACAAATCACGATAACAACAATAACAACAACACCACAGCAACAACAATAACAAAAACAACACCACAAAAACAACATAACAACACCACAACAACAACAAACAACAACAATAACATCTAAACGTTTGTGTCTACAATATCATCTAAATTGTTGAAATTTGAAGTTCTTACAAATAGCAAGTTTATAATCCTTTACAGTTACACAAAAAAGGAAATATCTAAACCAAAACTGTCAAGTTTTAAACTAAACTTTTAAAAGATCGTGACTGTACAATTCAAAAGGGAGCCTAACAAATTTGTAACGACCTAAAAATAAACAGCACTTTTAATCATCTGGCTTAGTCATTACTAATGAGTAATCGTTTCGTCCTAAATTACATTAAAGAGTATCACGATATATTAAAGGAACGGGCGTGCCTTTAGCATGTGCAGCCAATTCTCTTAATGGTGGCCGGGTTGAAACAATCCAGACATGCAATGGCTATTCGGAGATATCTACTGAAAAACTTAAAAGCTTTTATAATAATTAAATTGATATCAATTATAGCTTTGAAAGGGAAAGTTGCGAAATAATCTAGAAAGCTTTATTCAACAGGATTGCAGACCTCTTTCTCGTTTTTTAAGAAGACAATAGGTACCGTTGAGTTTAAATTAATAACGCTTACATCATCTGTTACTTAATTGAGTTAATAACTTGGCAAGAAGTTCTGTGTTAGTACTGATCAAATCTAATTCATGTGTTAGGATACCACGAGCTCTTAACGCGATTCATTTGACGACCTAAACCGAACTGTTTAAGGGATGGAGCTATATAGGGTGTATAGATCGTATCAGACTTATACTGATTAAAAACCTACTCCTGTTCGACCCAAATCTTCCTTTCAGAAGCAGACCCATGGTCCCAGTATGCTACGGCCTTGCTGGGCCCCTACGAACAAGTCACGGTAAGGCCGAATTTATTTCTGTTCACATCTTTCCTAAATCATCCAGTAATAATGGTCTCAGTTGGTCGCCATTCCGACAATTTACATCAAAACCCAATTTCTGATTTCCTACACCCTATTTTACTTTCAACCGTAAAACTTCCACATCTGTCGGTTTCCTTACTTTCCAGCGTGTAAGTGATATTGATTGATTACCGCGGGCGTGTTCACCACAAAGTTTGCACAACGCAAGGGCGCCGTATCACGCCCGCAATTAAGAGGTTCCACTGTTTTACAATAGAACTGAGTAACGGATAGACTGGGCAGACTTTGGGGTTATCAGCTTAAATTGGACAGAAGAATAGGAGACTAGAGCAGAAATTTGGTGGGGAAAGCGATAAGCTAGATGCAGTAGTCTATTGAAAGTGACAGAAAATACAGTTGGTTTTAGGTAAGAATTTTTAACAAGCTGAAATCAATGTTATATAAATACTAACAAATACCTATGTCCTATGTAGGGAGCCGGATTGTTCCAAAGAGTTATAAATGGTTGCAAAATGGCAGTTGAAGGAACGAAACGGTGAGTCAATAGGAGTGAGTAAAAGTCTGATACTTCCTTTAGCAACACCCAGAGTAGAAGGAATTATTTGATGATTTTCTACCGAAAAACAAAGGTTAGGTAGGCTGTGTTTCAACTATGTATCATTTATTCATTCCATTTTAGGTATGTCCATTTCTTACCTTCTGTATTTCCGTCAATCAATAAATCGATCATTCTAATTGCATACATGAAAACAAATTATTTTCTAACACATTAATACGTTAAAACTGTGTTTTCCTTAATCGCATGCTGTGTTGTGCTGACGGAAATCCGACAATGCATCGCAGTTTTAATTAACTGAAAGAATGATGGCATCCTTAAAACCGGTTCTTGATTGAGACTCGTTTCAATTCAATTAATTAACAAAGCATTTATATGCACATGGATAATCTTTACGTTTATAGCTGTTTTATTTTAATCGTTTTTGCAATTTTAGGACTTAGGACTTGCGGTAAATAGACCTTGAGCATAATTTTAAAAAAGTGGGAGAAAAAGCGCCTAAATATATTTTTTTTTTGTAGTACAAGATATGGCGTAAGTATTTTTTTTAAATATTATACCAGCTACGGACATTTTCTTTTTATTTAGTTTTGTTATGCCTTTAAGTTGTGCTGATAAAATCACTCTTAATCCCGCTAATTCTTGTCTATAATAATATTAGGGCTAACCCATTGGTTTTATAGTTGTCGCAAATTAAAAGGCCCGTTTCGACATTTGTATTTTTACTACCTAGCATCTTGTATAGTGTAGTGTAGCTGCTACTGAAATAGCTACTACTACACCGGACCCCAAATTATTATTTTATTGTTTCAAATACCAAAACGGCCCTTTTACTTTTTAACGAGTTTAGCCTAGATTTGAATTTGGTGATATTGTTATATATCTCTCGTTAACTGATTTCATTGGCTGTCGTATTTCGGTCAAAATATAAATGTTTCAGAAAGTTGAATTTGGTTACAAGATTTTGTCTCATTAAATAGTCACAGTTAAGTTAAAACGCAAATAGTTAGGTACCTTTTATGGCCGGCAGTTTATAATGTCACAACAAAACTGTGAAGATAAAATGCGTTGTTTCCAAGAAATTGCGTACAAATGTAGGTTTATTTAGATAGTTAATGGCTTGGACTGGTTATTTATGGCTTAACTTCAACTTTATACGAGGTAGATTCGGCTTTAAACTGTAATTTCTCAAGGTTCCTTAAACATAACGGTGTTACATCTCTGTGTGAAGGTTTTTTGTCGGTACCTACTCATGTAATTAGCGGTCCGTCAAAACTAGCGATGAGTCAGATCACACCAAATTGAATAAACATCACCAGTTTTAAGAACTTTTCATCCTTTTTGGATTTAGGAATCAAATTGAATCGCGTCTTTCCTTATTTGAGTATTAACCTTCAATTTTGTGAATAATCACACTAATATTAGGTATAAAGACGAAAGTTTGTATGTACTTATGCATGTTTGTTAAGTTCCTTCACGCTGAAACAGCTGAACAGTTTTGATTGAAATTTGGCATACGGATAGATTATGTTCTAGAATAGCACATAAGGCACTATTATGTTAACTTGTGATGATTTTCTACTTGGACACGTGTGGAACCGCTGACAGAAGCTAGTCGAGTAATATTGGCATTTTTATATGTGAAAGCAATACTCTATATCAATTCAAACAAGATCAGATGTAGATGACAACTTTTTCTTTAAAGTCCTACCATTTGAAGCACCTTGCGGTATTAAACTTTTTGCTCTTATTAACATTAAGGCGATACATATTGGCAGAGGCGTAGCTTGGTCTAAAGACGCGGGCTCGCGGACGGCGAGCCATGGGTAGCTCGCTGTCCGATCGTCCGGTAACTGTCCGGACCGAGCCAAGGCGTCGACGGCGCGCACTGTTCCCGCGCGCCTCAAGGAGTTGTCAGCAACAGGAGGGGCCCATCTGGGTCGAAGCCTACCGGGGTCGGGGTTATCCGAAAGGAAACTAGAGCCCCGGTATGAAGGCTAGAAGGAACGGCGCGGGGTTTTTAGTCAGTAAGACTCTGACACTGTCTCCCGCTCCACCCAAGAGCGGGTTTCGTCAATGATGATTTTCCCCGTCGACAGAAAAACAAAGGCCATTTTCTTTTATAAATTCGATTATGAGACAGTGACTATCGCAACCCAGTGTTCGACTATACTATTGCTTACCATCAGGTGAAATAGTTGTCAAACGCTATCCCATCGATTATAAATAAGAGCCGTCGCTTGCGCGAAGTCCCTTTGAGTGCGAGTTTGTGAGCGAGGACTCACGTCACCCACGCCTTGCTACGCTACTGCATATAGATCGTCTGCGCATCTGTCCGATTAGGTGTTGAGAAACCTTAGCCGTTCCTAGTAGATGTTGGCACGGTTTATAATCACAAATATCTACACTTAATTACACTTGGTATGAGGATGAAAAGACTACACAGGTGGTTAGGCCTGGCTTTCTGCCTAAGAGCTGTGTAATTGAGCATGTAATTTATTTAGGACATCGTTGTCATAAGTCATGTTGTCGATTTCATGTGTATGTCCGAAGTAATTTCAGGTTTAATATTTTTTTAGGTTTGAAAAGGTTTAATTGTTAGTTTATGTAAAATCTGGAATTATTGATCTATTTATTTTTTAGTGACAGTAAGTTACAAGATCGTTGAACTTGAATGATTGCTTTTTATTCGGGACATTGCATGGCTTTTGTAAGATTGGCCACGAGAGAGAAGCCGCAGGAAAAAGCTAGTCAGTAATATTTTCATTCTACTTTCTTTCAATCTCTCATTTACGTCAACATCATATATTTAGGCTGATAATCTCAGAAATAACCTTCAGAGGATTTCGATGTTTATTATTAAAGTTTCAAAATTAGAACGCATCGCTAACTAATGGCGAAGCGTTACTTTTAGCGCCTCACGTCATCGTGCAGACGATTTGCTGTCAAAATATTATTCGGCAATCTTCGGGTCGACGGAGTTTGAATATTGGAATTTGGAATGCATTGCACGTAGGCAGATGAATAAAGTCGTGAAGCTTTATTTGCAACTTATTGGTATGAAAATTAAAATAATGGACGTGTTTTTTTGTTTTTAATTATGGTTGCTTGTTATTCTTTATATTAGATATATGGCGACGACAATAATCTAAGTACAAACAGGTGTAATATAGAAAAAAACATGTTTAAAAAAATAGAAAAATACCTACATACAGGTAGTGCTACAAAAACTCAAGACAAGGTTGAACAACGAGTAGTCAATGACTTTCCAGTATGTAACAAATACTTCGATTTTTCTCAAACAGTATCTAATTTGCAAGACAAAGGCGTTTCGTAACATATATTGTGCTTGAAAACAAAAATCAGCGCCTTTGTACGATGTTCTACTCTAGAAAAGAACTCCCCACATTCACTAACACATGTCTAATTACTGCTAAATAGTCAAAATGGTAAAATCGACCTACATTGAGCACAAATATATGAACTTACAACGCAAAATTAACAACTAACAGTCAGTAGTCGAAATATTGTAGGTATACTGATAAAAAATTATTTAATTAGGAAAATATTAACTGTAACCTTATCACAACCCGAACCGGTTAATCTGTTTTTGTTCATAACGTTATCAATATTAACATTATTTTTTTACGTAATACTTTCGATAGAATTTCGGTTATTCTGTCAAAATAAATGCCTAAAAAAAACTTAAATGAGTAGATTGCTTAAATGTCATCCGCTTAATTTAGCAATATGCAAATAAAATACTTAATTTGTTAAAAATATTCGAGTTTGACTAGGTTAAAATTGAATACCTAACCTTCAAAATAAGATTGATATGAGAGAATTATAATTTTATACCTATAAATATTATAAAATCTCAAAGTTGGTACGTAATATCTAAGAATCTCATTCTATCAAATAGGTGTAGATAAATTCGTCTCAATCTAATATTGATAACATACAAAACAACAACAAAACAAGACTTCTGTAACCAAATCATTCTATGACATAATGTTACCGTTGAACCTTTTTTTAAAAAACACTACCTTACCGAATCGATTTATTCTTTACTCGCAATCAATATAAATCAATCAAAACGATTTACAATAAAATTACAACAATAATCAACTGAAGTGCAACGGTTGTGCAACTGTTGCGAGACTTTATTATATAATCGGTTGAAATTGAAAAAAAAAAGAGTACCTACAATATTTGTCTGATCGACAAAATGATGGGATTAGCAGATTTTTTAAGAAGTATTTTTTTTGCAGATATGCATTGTGTCTTTGATTCGTTTCTAACTTATTTTTTTATTATTAGATAGGAAAAAAAAATATTTCTCCTTAAAGATCAAGGTGGAGAGCGTGGGAGTGCAAGACTTTTACTTACTAAAAACCCATTTGTCAAGTTGCCAATTGCGTTCCAGGACTGCCGCTACTAATGAAAGTACTTTTCCTAATTCTACTGTATGTGTGAGGTACGAATAAACGCTTTTCTTTCTTTAAACCAAGCAAGAAAGAAAGAAGAAAAACATGTTTATTTGGTACATTGTACACACAGGAACCCTCCTCGCCGTACTAATGCTGCGCGGATGGTTCCTGTCTATCATAATACCCGACTTAATTTAAAAAAATCAGGTTATACAGTACCCTGTTAGAAAACGGAAAATGACTTTTAGAAAAAAAATGCGTTGTAGAGCGTCATCCCAGTCTCTTATACTTCTGTCTTTTTCTTAAGCTCTCTGTGTCGGGATACTGTACTTTCTTTTGGCGCGTCTATGCATTCCTAGTTCTAGCCTTGTCTAGGAGAGTTCGCCCTTGACAAGTTAGCAGCACGATAATCACAATGGCATCGCTACGAATGTTTTGTTTTTAATTATGTTTTATTTGTTTGACTTTGAAAACTTCATTTTGAATAGTTTAGTGAGCCTAGTATGTTGGAACTTGGGAAGCGTGTATTTAATATTCGATTTGCTTGTATTTATCATTTGGCTCTGATGGAAAAGTAAGTAGGACTGAGTAATTGGCATGGCTAATTTTATATTCACGTTAATTAGTTTATAATTTGCCCGTCAAGCGTTCCTAGATTTTATAGTCATTTTGCCATCTTTAAAAGACTTGAGATAATCTCTTTTGGACTTCTAGGTAAGTTGAAAGCATTTTATAAATTGGTTTGAATACCTATAAAAAAAATAATTTACACTAATGTTATAAAGAGGTAAAGTTGGTTTTTTGTTTGTTTGTAGGAGGTGATTTTTGGAAGTACTGGTCCGATTGCTAAAATTTTTTCACCGATAGAAAGCTGCTTTATTCCTGATTGGCATAGGCTATGTTTTATATACGCGGGCAAAGCCGCTGGCAAAAGGTAGTGAATTAATAAATCAATGGTGGATTTTGGTCCGTAACTCTGACACTCCCTTTCGCTCCACCAGGAGCGGGAGGGCATTATTCGACGATTCACCTCAAAAAGTCATCAAACTAGAGTTATTACCGAAAAAGAAAGTGAATTCACAGCAATTCTCAAAATTTTCTTGTCACTTTGCCAGCATAATTAAAAAACTAACTAAAAATTCAATTAGTTTTTTAGCAAACTTTACCTAGCAAGTCTGCGACCACGAAAACATGGTAATTGCAACTGCAGATGTAATTTAGTACCACAAACCCCGGCCTTGAGTGTTGGCGCTGACAAATTAGCTAAACTTACTCTAATTGCTGCAAATGATGGGTACATTAATTTCTAAAGCTATTTTCTTAAAGACTTTACCAACAATGAACCAATTTGCAAAAGTAAAGTTGAGCCAAAGTGCTTTAATTTCCAATGAGTAAGTTCTGTTTTTCAGTGGGTTGTATTTTGCATTCATTGTTTTTCTTAATATGGCTATACACAGGCATAGACGACTAAGTAGCTATCGGCATTGAACTTATTTATAAAATAATGTGTTTTGCTAGCATTTAGCTGCGGCTTTGCCCGCATGAAAGTAAAAAATATAGTCTATCATCAGTGATGAAGTAATGTTCTTCTAATGATGAAAGGTTTTTTTAAATCAGTCCAGTAGTTTTTGAGATTACAAATATGCGATATACAAAAATATTAATTTGTAAATCTTTATAATATTAGTATAGAAATAAGAAATAATACATAAATAGCTGATTACTTTATGGCTTAGGTAATAATATCTGCTGAGAATTGTCCTCTCGTTAAAATTATGAATTGAGAATTCTTTTTGTGAAATTTGTCACAGAGAATACTCATAGACATCTGTCTTCATAGATTTTTTTTTTCCATGAAATCAGTCATCACGGAGTTTTTCTCTCTCCTAAATATTCTCTATGTTACGCCACTGTAAACACTGTGGTCTCCGCAATGCTAGGGGTTATAGACCTGTCACTTTTCATGCACTAGTGAGATCCTTAACCCAGTTCATAATGACGTAACCTTTATAGGTAATTTTAAGTAAGCTCGTGACTTATGTAGTCATATATATAAATAACAGCAAGCAATAATAACTACAGTTTACTACCTATTCGAGCTAATCTTATGTGATTGAGGATTTAATCAATAGGATTTTATGATAAGTTTGTAAACACATTGTCTATGGCCGTATGTGTACAAAAGCAATTCACTTTCACTATGCAAGATTCTTTTTTTTACGCTTCAAAGGGTGCCTGGGCTTTTGAGGTTAGAAACCAGGGGCTATGGGATTTTTAGCATTAGCGTATGAAACGAGATCTAGAAGACGATTTCAACTATAAGTAAGCAAGATACGCAAGAAAAATATAACCCTTCTTGCAGTTTGGTAAAAAAATTTACTTGGGAAGTTGGGAATCTACCACTTCTTGTAATTTGCATAGCCAACAAATGATTCTCTAGGATCAAGCATTTGATAAACCCTATACCTACTAGTAGAACGCGACAGGGCCGTACAAATTGGATAGCTCCAACTCTATAATACAGCGGAAATACCGTTCCCCTTTTGGCACAACATCCTCTATAGTCCTCTAGCTATTCTACCCACATTCCTATTTTTACAACGTTATTTTTAGTATAGGTATATGCGAAACCTGAATAGCTGTTCCGAATCAGCAACTGAATCGAATCCAATAATATTTACACCATGTTATATTTTCTCCCAAAAATATTTTAAAAGATCACAAGTTGGACACCACCGACACTAGAACATAGGTCACGGCAGATCATAGCGGGCATTAGGCGCCAGCGCATAGTAAGATGCTCCTGCAAAACAACCCGTCAGTCGCCGGGACGACCCGGTATTTGACACGGACAACCAGATAACATAACAAGCTTAAAACTTTGTGATTTTTCATGATACAGTTATAAAATTTTGTATAAAGATTCTTTACCTACATAAAAATACTAGACACGTGTTTCGCGTTTCACATATATACGTACTAAAACTAATCTACACTATATATTATTATAAAGAGGTAAAGTTTGTTTTTATGTTTTTTGTGTGTAGGAAGTAATCTCTGAAAGTACTGGTTCGATTGCAAAATTTTTTTCATCGATAGAAAGCTGCTTTATCCCTGAGTGACATAGGCTACATTTTATTCGTCGTTTACATGTTTTTTTGTTCGTCGGTATTGTATTTTTTTACCGATAGAAAGCTGCTTTATTCCTGAGTGACATACTTAGGTTATGTTTTCAGCACGCGAGCGAAGCTGCGGGCAAAAGCGAGTGTTTCATAAGTGTGCTTTATCAGCCCTAATGATTAGATTGAAAATGACTATATTGAGGTAGGTAGTCTGAAAAACTTTTGGAATTATGTATGATCTGCGTGCGGAAATGTCCGAAAGAGTTACCACAGTACGTTGTCTTCCAGGATTACTAACCTAGAACGCGACTGTCAAATGAAGGAACACGGGTGGGTTGTAGACAGTAAAAGTCTGACACGCCCTCCCGCTCCACCCAGAGCAGAAGTTATTTGTTGATTTCTACCCCTCAAAGGACCTACATATAAATAGATGCAATATGGATAAACACAATCAATGTTCGATTTTTGATGTCATCTAGATTTAGAAACTATAAGAAAATCTTAACTTACACTATAAATATGAAAGATAGGTCAGTGAGTCATCGATATTTTGTTTGTATATATAACACCATTTAACTCAAAAACTACTGGACCGATTTTCTAATTTTTTTCATCAGTAGAAAGCTACTTTATCACTGAGTAATAAAGGCTTATATTTTCTATTTTCAAAAGCTAGTGTAAAATAAAAGTAGGTCAATTGATTTACTTGTAGCGTGATGTGAATTACAAAAATGCCAATAATTTTCAAAGATATGAACAAAATCTCGCACAGAGGGTACTTAACACAGATTGATTTATCAACTTACCTCCTGAAGTGACATATTAGCAGATTTATCACACTGTGATCCCGTGACACATATCTCTTATCACTTCACAATAAAAAACATGATCGTTTCCATATCTCACGTTTGACAATATCATGGCACCAATGAATGATTTATTTTAAACACTGCACTAGGTACTTCATTTAAGTAACTGTCGTAAATAAACTCATTTATGTAGGTACCCACTAACGACGATAAAAAAATCTATATTTAAAATAATGATTCGATAAGCTCGTAATTAAAATAAATAGGTATTTAGTTAATTATTTTATTTACATTCAATTTGCTTGTTAGTTTATTTGTTCGTTAATAATTATTTTTCTAAAATAAAAACACGACTTCCCGCCATTTCTGGCCACTGACAACACTGTTAATTCAATTCGAATGCGGAATTCAAATTTTCAAATTTGGAACATCGCTTACAATGGAGTCACGGCCGCGTTCCAAGGTCGGCATTGTATGCAGTTGCTGCTTTTATCGCCTAATGATCAAATGAAATTATGCATAGTCAACAACTTGAGCATTGTTTCACTTGCGAGTAACCTTGGACGTTATCGATTTGGACACTTCGGTTATTTCGATTATTCGAGTTATATTTCGAGTTTGTTCGTTTGTTTGCGCGTATGTGCCGACGTCCTTCGTGCCGGACGCCCGCGAAGCGACTGCCCGCGGTTGGCTGAAAGCATTATCACACGTTATCAGCGCGATTTTATTGTGACTTCTCACAAAGTTTCACTTCATTAGCTCGCCTTATCAAATATTTTTGCACTTAGACGGCTACTCATTATAATAACTGGTTTGTGTTGAATTTTTCAGTCGATTTTACTGAAATTCGTCTGGTGATTTTGCAAAAAAACTTGAAGTGAATAATTTTAATAGCAGTAGGCAGTCAGTGAATTTCTATTAGAAAAAACTTGTAACCAAGTTGTTTGAACTTTTAACTTTAGAGTGCTTTCAATAACTAAGTCGTTCAGATTTGTTTTTAACATGCGATTGTTTTAAAAATGTAGACTGCTTTTAGATAAGAAAACAACTAAACAAAATAATTATCTTTATGGAAACAAGCTTGGTAATTTAAATAAATAAACTAATTAAGAAGTTATTATCAGTGCCATTTCTTTTTTCGGTGGGAAAAATCATCTTATTACAACCCCCGCTCTTGGGTGGAGCGGGAGATAGTGTCAGACTCTTAATGACTAAAAACCCCACCCCGTTCCTTCTAGCCTTCATACCGGGGCACGAGTTTCCTTTCGGATAACCCTGGCCCCAGTAGGCATTATCAGTGCCTTGAATCTTGGTAAAAATATCCTAATTTTTCATAGTCAAAATGAAAAAAAAAAGTGGTACAGCTTAGCTTAGTTAACTGTTTCAATTGTAGCGGTTCAAAGACCGTTGTTTCACGCAGTTTGCCTCTTTGTACGTTATTTTTATTTTAAAATAAATATAGGTAGGTAACATTCATGGTACCTATTTTTCTATTCAAAACAAAATCATGTTGTATTTAAGATGAAAGTGCCAGGGAAAACCGCAAAATTTGATTTTCTTAATTCATGAATCCCCAAGCGACCACCGGTGGCCGCGCATCTATTGTCTTACTATTGTGTCTCTAATTGACGGTATCTGAAGGGTTAAATTTTTAAGTTGTCAGTGTCTAGTAAAACTAACTAAACTCTATTAAATGACTTTTTCATCATTTCTTTTTAACTGAGAGGGTTGTATTGATGATTTTAAATTAACATAATTCTGTAAATAAATACTTGTTACGAACACAAATCATATTTTAATCAACATACAACTGCAAACTGCAAAAGATTACGTCTTTAACTTGAATTTTGCTGGCTATCTTGGCACTTCTCCCGACCAAGACCTAAGCTAAGTTAGTTTAGCTTAGCTCGCATAGATGACGCAGTTTTTCAAGCTACGCATCCGACTTACACAACTATCTTACCTCCGCATATTTTAGTTAGCTCACATAGCTAAGTTCGCATAGCTTACGGTCTGCACACAAGTATAGAAAACTGCGTCGGCTATGCGAGCTAAGCTAAACTAACTTAGCTTAGTTTTCGGTCTGCAACCAGCATAATACTTTGGCTATTGATCCGCACCAATTTTATGACATGGGAACTAGCTTCTCACATTGGCCCGTCCATCATTAAATAATTGCTAATATCAGATAAATTCTAATTTTCTCAGCTCATTGCTTTACATATTATCAATAAATAAATAAGTGATTAAGGAATCTAATGAATTCTGGGAAGCATCGCTTTGGTCTATCACAACAACTAGTTAGTGACAGAATAATGACCATATTTCACACGTGTCGGAGAAATCCTGATTATCACAACAATACATCGATAAAATATTTGATACTAGCTTTTTCCCGCGGCTTCGCCCGCGTTTATTAATATACTTTAATTCATCTCCCCTTTTCTTCCATCTTTCTCCCCCTTTTCCTACTATTTTTTTTTAAATTAGCCTATGTCCATCTCCAGGGTCCCAACTATCTCTGTACCAAAATTCATCAAAATCGGTTTTGCCATTTAGGCGTGAAGACGTAACAAACAAACTCACTTTCGCTTTTATAATATTAGTACGGATTCCGGTTTTATTTTACCTATGAAAATAACAAAAAAAAACCGCGTACGTGATACGAACTCTCGCGAAAGGGGCCTCGAAAGAATCACGTTTCTTTATCATGATTTTTTATCAAACATACATCTTTCTTTAAATAGGCTCGTAGGTTCGTCTAAAAGGAGGTACTTATGGTAATTTTTTTTTCTATTTAGCATTATCAGCCTTTTTAATATTCCCACTGCTGGGACTCAGGCCTCCTCTCTAAGAGGAGTAATTTTCTATTTAGTTTATAATTTATGAAAAAAAAAATTGAGACTTTACTAGCCCTATATGATAGATCGGTCGGTAAGGTACACATTATACAGACAAACCCTATAGTTACTCTTTGGGTTGTACTTAAAATTACATTGTATGTGTTTGGGTCAAGTCAGTCCAGTTCATGTCAAATTGGCTGTCACAGATTCACAGATAGATATATCGTGTTATCCTATATAGGCACCGTTTCTTCATTCGGACTTTGAGAGTCTAAAAACTAAGTTGACCGAAATATTTATATCAATAACACTCAATACATCCTTACTTTTAATATTATAAAAGCGAAAGTGAGTTTGTTTGTTTGTTACGTCTTCACGCCTAAATGGCAAAACCGATTTTGATGAAACTTGGTACACGGATAGACCATGTACTGGAATAGGACATAGGATATTTTTTATCCCGGAAGTATGTTCCGTTGGGATAATTTTCTGCTATCACGCGGGCGCAGCCGCTGGGAGCAGCTAGTTAAACCATGACATAGAATACTTTTTTATTCCAGAAGTATGTTCCCTTGGGATAATTTTCTGCTATCACGCGGGCGCAGCCGCTGGGAGCAGCTAGTTAAACCATGACATAGAATACTTTTTTATTCCAGAAGTATGTTCCCTTGGGATAATTTTCTGCTATCACGCGGGCGCAGCCGCTGGGAGCAGCTAGTTAAACCATGACATAGAATACTTTTTTATTCCAGAAGTATGTTCCCTTGGGATAATTTTCTGCTATCACGCGGGCGCAGCCGCTGGGAGCAGCCAGTTAAACCATAAGTAGTATGGCAATGAGAAAAAATAACGGCTACGGTTTATTTCCCGCGAAATTCAAAAAACTTAGATCAAATCACAATCGCACTACAGCACTTACTTTACTTCTCAGCACTTAAAAACATGCACTAATCTGCACTACTGCACTGACACGCTCAATGTCATTGGCGAGGGTGATGACATCATGCGCGGGCGCAGTCGCAATAAATCGCTGTCATATTTGTCAGCCGCTGACAACTGTGACATGTGTGAAATTGTACCGTCAAGTACGTTTATCGGTACCGGTCGTGTACCTCATCACATCACTCAACTAGTGATGTGGCTTGCGAATATCGATTTGAATGATTCCTATTGTGTTGTCTCGATTATTTACGCTTAATCAGCTATGGAGCATTTTTGTAATTTATTATAATTTATCTTCTAGATTTAGTCTCAATCACTTACTACATTAATAAAAGCGACGTGTACTGTATATTCTTAAAGTTTTTCAGTTGATGATTTCATTTTTAACCGGCCTCCAAAAAGAGGAAGAAATTCTCAAGTCGTCTGAATGTTTTTTTTTTTTGTTATTAATTTATGAATCCCCAAGCGACCACCGGTGGCCGCGCATCTATTGTCTTACTATTGTGTTTCTAATTGACGGTATCTGAAGGGTTAATAAAATTTTGTTAAACGAACAAAACGAGATTTTTTTTTTATCTAGGAACAAAAAAAACGCGAGACGCACTGAGCCGGAATTTTTTGCGACCCTTGGGGGAGGCCTATGTCCAACAGTGGACGGTTTTTGGTTGAAACGATGATAATCATAAGAAAAAAAAATGTGCAAGTTATTCTGTTTTTGTAAACACTTCGAAATTAAACAATATTTATGCACCTGTTTTAATAATAATTAATCGTTACGTAAAGTGTAATTATCACAATAAATATGCAATATAAACATTTCATAATTATGTAACATATTTTTTTCCATAACAATCTCACCCTATGGTAAGAAATGATGCAGTCGTTGATGGTGAATCGCACTAGTTAATTAATAAATTAATTATTGACTCTGCAAAAACATCTTTTTATTTTCATTTAATTCATGAATCCCCAAGCGCCCACCGGTGGCCGCACATCTATTGTCTTACTATTGTGTCTCTAATTGACGGTATCTGAAGGGTTAAGAAGATTTCAAACGCAGAAAATTATATGGGTGGGATTGTAAGAGATTTACATAAAGTTCCGTGCTAAGTGCATAGACCTCGAAGTTTTAGCAAAAAACGTGTGGCCACCACGCCCACCTTCTAATTGTGTTACAAAGTGTACAAAAAGTGCTGATAGGCGTCTGTTTTTTTTTATGGGTAAGCTCGCGTTTGACCACCATCTCACCCGATGGAAAGTGATGATGTGGAATCGGACCAGAAATTTCAGAAATTACCTACTACAAATAAAAAAACTACCTTTACCTCATTATAATATTAGTGTAGATAGCCCATCCACTTTGTAAAGCCTTAAAAATTATCATCATCATCATTTCAGCCGATATACTTCCACTTTTGGACATAGGCCTCCCCCAAGCGTCGCCACAACGAACGATTTTGTGTTAAAAATGATGAAGTTTATGAATTTAACATAGTTCTTAAATCCAGTCAAGTATGGATATTTTTTTCGTCTATGTATATTTATTCTAAGCATATAAATTACTCGTAACTCCTCATTGGCTACCGCTAGATACCCGTTAAGCACTCAGCACAGGCTACACCCGCAGATCAATAAGTAAAGCGCAAACAAACGTCGAACCCGCGACCATGACTCACGCTGACCGCACCTAACTTAATGAATTGAGGTTGACGCTCTTAAATGTTTCAGTTGTAAAATACTATCACGCTATGCCTCGGGGGGTTGGGCACATATACCTACATATATACGGGTAGTTGCACTTTTCTTGATTAAATGGGAGGTTCGCACGAGTTTTCGCACGTTATGGTACAGTTTATTATAATTTGGACTCAGTAATCGGTAGCCTTTAATGATTGATTGGATTGTAACAATCCACTCTTTTTTTTAACCGACTTCGAAAAGGAGGAGGTTCTATTTTTTTTTAACCGACTTCGAAAAGGAGGAGGTTCTATGTTCAGCTGAATGTATGTTTTTTTTTTTTTTTGTATGTATGTTCACCGATATTTCTGTCAATTGTGGACCGATTTTGAAAAATTTTTTTTTTGATGAAAGGTTATGCTTCCAAGTTGGTCCCATAGAAATATTGTTATGATCTGATCATGAACTTCGAAGATATGGAACAGAACTCCTCATAGAATCATAGCAGAATTGTCGTAACAAGTAAAATTGCTTTGTTTATACGTGTAGTGATGACTGACTGAAAGAAAAGGGGGAGGGGATGTATTGAACTGATCTGGTGATAAAGCCGGAAGGTTAAATTCATGTACTATAATCGTATATGGGATTATTAGAATCACTCTGGCTATAAGGTAATTTATGTTTAGCTGAAGGGTAGGTACTTTTTAGTGGTGCTACCATAACTAAAAAGTGAAAAATAAAAAACTTTTTACAAAAAAAAATTAAACCGACTTCAAAAAGTTTAAAATAATTTTAATTTCGGAAGTCGGTGTTAAATAAAGAAGAGACAAAATTAGGTATCTATTATAGAAACACCGACTTCCGAAATTAAAATTATTTTGTACTTTTTGAAGTCGGTTTAATTTTTATTTGTAAAAAGTTTTTTTTTTTTAGGTGGTAAATCATCCAATGACGTCTCCCGCCTTTGGCGGGGCGGGAGGGCATGTCAGACTTTTACTGACTAAAACCCACTCCTAGTACCTCCGTTGCTTTTCATTCTCGGGCCAGGTTTTCTTTTCAGAAGTGAACCTATGGCCCTAGAAGATTTCGACCCTGCTGGGCCCCTACGATTTGGTTTACGCGTGGAATACTACGCGTTGTCGACGACTACTCAGTTCGGACGGTTAACGGACGGTCGGACGGTGAGCTACCTATTCTTCGCAGTACGCAAGCTTGCGCTATAATCCACTCTAAGAAGCTATCAAATATACATGGATTCAATATAAATATCTATATTTTAAGCAAATAAATTAATATACTATTCTATTACAAACTGCTACAGTCGCAATAATACGACATCTGATTTTAAGTTGTAAAGTGTCAGGCTAGTTCAACAAACAGTTGGTACGTTTCAGAGCAATAGCTATAAAACACCGTTACTAGGCCATAGAGACCGTGTCCGGAGTATTTTCACTTATTTGCTTAACGCTAAGTAGGCTTTGTAAACACTTTCTTTGCGTCCTGAGCCTAGATTATAGGTTCGTACGTATTTATTTAAAGACTAGTCACACACTTTTTTAATATATCTGATTATTATGGGTTTTCCTATCTATCCGGACGCAAATAAACAGAGATAGGTACGTGTATAAACAATTTCATCGCAAAATATAGTAGTAAATCCTTAATTCTCTATGAATAATTAATTTTGGACATACTTAAAGTCGTTTTATATTTTGTGTTTTCACAAAAATAAAGAAAAATCGTACCCTTTTTAATTTTTAGACGATTTATCATAATTTAAAACTTAACGTTGACTTAATATAAATACAATCAGCAATAGATTATATAAATAATCAGCTGATTTAGACACTCTTACATAAGGAGGAAAAATACTTTGTTACACATTTTATTTGTACTCGTAGGTTTATCTAAGAACGTAAATAATCGAAGTTCTAATTCAAATAGTCTGTAAATATCGAAAGTAAAGTCTACAAGAAGTGGGAGAAAGCGCACGCCGCGAAACGCGCGTCAAACAACAGTTAACACCACCCGAAATACGTCGTAAAGGAAACAACATAAGTAAAACATTAAAAATCTGTAAAACTTAAATCTAGCACTCACCTGAGCAGTGCTAGGTGCGTCGTCAGGCCGGAGCGCGTGGATCCTGGCCTCTTGGAAGTCGGCGAAGGCGCGCACGGCGGCCGCGGCGTCGCGGTAGCGCTTCCATAGCTCTACGGCTTTGTGGTACCTGAGGAAGACGACAGGAGATAAATAAGATGACAAACGATTTGGTCATCTGTAATGTAAAAGGAGGAAGAGGGAGAGGGGAGGCCTATGTTCTAACAGTGGAAGTCTTTCGGCTGATATGATGATGATGATGAATGTAAAAGGAAAAACTGACTGATATATCAACGCACAGTCGAAACTACAGGGACAAGGTGCGTGAAATTTTGAGAAGAGGATTTTCCCAAATTCACTCCCTAAGAGGATGAAACGTGGTTCTTAAGTTTGTATGGAGAAATATACTTTTATGCGGGCGAAGCCGCTGGCAGAAGCTAGCACTTAGATACTATAAAATTGCCGGCGTTTTCTTGAGGTTTAATGAACTAAGATTACTTTTGCAGATGGGTAAAATTTATCAGAAAATGTTCGGATGCAAGTCGTATCAAGTTGAAATTGTGTCTATGTAGTGCAGTAGATTGCATAGCTGATATGCTGACTTGACTGAACATCGAGGAGGTTATTCAACCAGCAGTTCCTCATCTACTTACTTGTCACACAGCTGGTTCAGGTTGGTGCAGGTGTGCTCGTACGCCGCAGCGGCATCGTCTAGCTCCCTCCTGAGGCTTGCAGCCACCGAGGGCTCGGTGGAGGCCTCCAGCGGCGCGGCGGCGGCAGACAACTCACCGACCAGCTCGCCGCTGCGCCGGGACAGCGTCTCACTCAGGGTCTGGGGAGTAAATGAGCCAGTTAAAAAAAATTGCAAATATTTTGTGACGCGGCTGTATTTCCCTCAAACGGTCAGGGTTATTTAATCACATATTTCATCAGTTACCACCTTACCAGACTGGCTTTTGGCACAGCCTCAGGTACAAAGCCAGTCTCCAATAGGTATTGAAAATGTTACAAGTTTTTTCTGTGCTTCTTTAATTGACTTCAGCAGTAGTTCGGCAGATGACCATCAAGATTCTAAATTAAGGTCTGAATGAGTCACCGCAACTCTGAAATGCAAAGAGCAACTGAAGGACCATAGGTGAGTTTAGCCGGTAAAAGTCTGATACTCCGTCTCGCTCCACCCAGAGCGATGGAAATCGTCTAATACCACAAAAAATGAGTGTGTGACATTAGCATCAATGCTGTGTACTATCTACCGGTAGAGTCTGTGAGAGGGTCGAAAGCCGGATATGTGTTCAAGGCGTATCTTTTTAACCTCTCAGGTACCAGTGTTCCGAATACGGTACACCTCATACCAGCTAATTTAAACCTTATTACGTAAAAATAAGGTTTAAGTTAGCTGATACCGAGTTGCACCAGCTTTTTGTTAGTCCTTACCTCAAGTTTCTCAGTGGCCTTCAGCAACCTGTCGTAGTCAACCTGACCCTGCACCGTCAGCAGCTCCACCATGTAGTCGGCCTCTCTGACGGCTCCTTGCACCAGCTCCAGTTGCCGCTCGAAGCGACGCCACAGGTATAGTTTGGCGCGGAGGCGAGCACTCAGGTCACTGCATGCCGCTTCTAGTTCGGCGTGGGTTTCCTAAAAATGGAGTTTAGTTAGAAGATTTTTAAAAGTGTACTAACAAAAAGATATTTAATAAAAAAACTTTTAGGCTCATTTCAAATTAACTAAAATTGACATTGAAATAAAAAGAAATGATAGATGTTTACCTGCAACGCAGAAATATCCCTCTCGACGCCCGTAGGCGACACGACGACCCTCAAACTAGTCGGCAGCGTATGCAGCGATTGTCTCAACACAAGAATATCTCTCCACTGTGACGCCAGTTCCTCTATCAACTTATCACAGTTCTCCGAAGCCTTTTCCACCACATCACTGCCCAACCTTTCAGCAGTTTCACATTCTTCAAGAGTCAATTTTGCTCTGCGCTGAGATTTCTGGCATCTGAGTATACCAGCCTGGACCTGCATGATCTTTTCCTTCAACAACATGCTTCGTTCTAGCTCTTCAGCTATTTGATCGTCTAGAATACCAGACTGTGTCAACAAAGCACCAAGGCGCTCTGATTCAGCAGTTGGAAGTAAGCTCAGCCTTCCTAATTCGTTCTGTATTCTATCTATACGACCAGTCATGACTTGTAGTCTTTCTATGTAAAGGTTGAGTTCATCTTCGCTCTTGATAACGCCTTTAAGGCTGTCTAATGATGCTCGGAGTTCTCTGAGTTCTTCTTCGAGAATGTTGAGCTTTTCTCCTGAAGATACATCACGGTCTGAGATGTTTTGTATAGCTGACGAGTGAATGTTGTCAATTTTGGCTGCCAAATCACTCCATTTATCTTCAATCTTAGAGAAGAACTGCCTCTGAACCATTTCATCGGAAACTGGTAGGATTTCTAGAGCCTTTTCGAATTGTACTCCAGATTCGTTCTTTAAGTTATTGTAGACTTCATGCTGAGCCTTTAATTCCCAGAATCTTCTCAGGTTGCCAGTGGTTGTGATATTTTCTGGAGTGATGAATTCCAGTTCTCTATTGGCAATCTTCATCCATCCTTCGATCCTGTCGATCAGAAGGTCGTAAGTCACCCAGTTTTCTTTAAAAGCGGTTAATCTAGTTAATCTGGAGTCTACATCCTCCTGTAACTTCAACAATGTGTCTAGAGCCATAGAACATTCAGTTTCTAAACCTGAACACACAATTAAGTTCTGTAGGCTTTCAGTGATGGATAGGAGACGCAACATCTTCGCGTAATGATGAGACACATCTAAGCTTATGGACTGGTACAGATTAATGTACTGCTCGTGATCTCTGGAAGTGACGTTACTCAAGTCTGGTACTCTCTGTTGGGCTACAACCAGCCATTGTCTTTCTTCCTTCATACGATTTTGAAGTATCGACCATCTTGACGCTGCTAAGGTCATCTGTTGTGCTCGACTTGCAGCTCTATCGATTATAACTGTCGCTCGGTCGTGTAGTGAATTATGTAGAGACGAAAATTTCGCCCTTGTTTCACTGTCTAGGTTGTCTTCTAATGACTCAAGGATAGCTCTACAATGGCTCAGGTTGACGAAGAATTTCCTGTGTTTTTGTATTTCTTCGTGTAGATGGTCTAAGTCCGAAACAATGATCTTTCCATCTAACAAAGCTTCAGCCACGTCAGTAATCTGTCCAAAGTCTTGCAGAGTTTGTTCGTATTCTTCTGCTAAAGACGCCAGCTGTAACAGTCTGTCCCTCTCAGTATTGATGGTGTTCTCAACCTGTTTGGTGTCGTCATCAGCGTTGTACAGTTTAGTTGGACATTCCCTTTTAGGGTTCACTTCTACAAGACTACGACATCTCTTGAACAGTTTCCTGATGGTGACGAAATTGTCCAAATTGTTAGTTTCGATGGCATCTAATCTCTCAAGCTTCTGTAGCGTTGGTATTTCCGATAGTATAATATCGTCTAATGCATTCTTCACAGCTTCTACATCATCGCTGAGTTTATCTGTGTCGTCTAAGAATTTGATCCATTCTCTCTCCACTTCTTTCACTTTGACCGAGCTTTGACTACTCAAAGTATTAACCGCGTCGACTTGACGCGTTAACGTTTCGATCAAAGTAATGATTTCTTCATTTACTTCCGTCACTTCAATGATGTGTTTTAGATCTTGAATGTGTTTCTTGAGTGACTTAAGGCGTTCGGTTTCTTCCGTTGACTTCACGCCACTCACAGTCTGTCTTTGAATCTTGTATTGGATTTCTTCTAACCAAATTGAAATGGTTTCAATGACTATGATAACACTTCTCTCTGTTCGAGTTGGATCATTGCTTTGAATAGAGTTCTTTACTTCATCTAATTCTTTGTTGACGACTAGATTGTAGGATTGTTCGACTGACGGTTCTAACAACGCAACAGTCATGGAATCATCAGGCATGGTCTTTTGTGGTTCTGTTACTGATTGCGTTCTCTTTTCAAGAGCATCAAGTAATCTTGCCTTTTCTGATTTCTGTGAGATGATAGTCTTGCTTGGAGAAGGTGATTTGGATTTTGATCTTTGTACCACGTCAGAGTACGTCAGTTTGTGTTGAGTTTGTTTGGACGTCATAGGACTGGTTAGTTGAGAGATACCTTCATCTATTGAAGAGGAGTCTCTTAGTGACATATCTTCGCTGGTCGGAGTCACAGACAGAGAAAGTTCAGTGTTGATTGGGTCTGATAGACTCTCAGGTGATTGTAACAGAGGTGATTCTGTCTTCTTCTTTGGTTTTCGTTTCCTCTGTTTGTACTTCTCACCAAGAATAGATTGAGGAGGTTCTTCAAATGATCGTTCACTTTCAATAAAATCGGTGGTTGCTTGAGGAATGGAGATTTGAGCTCTCAAGTGAACTTCATAAGGTTCATCTGTAGATGTGGAGATAGAATCTTCAGAATATGCTCTAGGCGATGTTTGCTGAGTACTATCAATTGTGATAACTTCCCTCCTTTCCAGGTCTAGTATTGGAATTGGCACTGGAGCCACTTCTACAGGTGGTGGTGATCTCGGTGAAGTCTGTTGTGTGCTGTCTACTGTAATAACCTCCTTCTTTGGTGGTTCTACCACAGGTGCAACCACAGGTACAATCACTGGTTCGACAACCAGAACTAGTTCAGGTTCTGCTGGTGGTGTAACCACTTTGGGTTCTTCCACCACTTCAGGTACCTGCATGGCAGGCTCTTCTCTAGGAGTGGTCTGCTGAGAAGTTTCAACAGTTTCTACCTTAATTTCTAGTTTCGGGACCTCGACTTCCTCTCTCGGTGTTGTTTGCTGTGTGCTGTCTACTGTGATGATTTCCTTCTTGATCTCTAGAGAAGGCAGAGAAGGTATTTCTACAGTCACGGGTTCGGCTTCCTTTACAGGCTCTGGTTCAGGAGTATCAGACTGGGTAAAGGTGCTGACAAGTGGAACCTCAGGTGTTTGCATTCCCATTTCAGTTAGTTCCTTTTGTTTGATAGGTGAAGTAGACGTTCCTTGGTCTGTGATCTCATGTTGAACGGTCTGTATATCTGTTTCAGTAGTCTCAACAATCACTTCAGTACTCTTTTCGTCTTTCTGTACTGTAGGCAATGGAGAAGTTTGCATTTCTCTTGATTCTGTAATTATCTCAGGTGTTATTGATTTTTTGATGACAACAGTTTCTTCGAAGACTGGTGAAGTTTGTGAGAATTTTTCCTCGGGAGTACTGATGTCATGAGGAATAACCTGGGTTGTAGCTTCAAGTTGGACAATTTGTTCAGGAGTTTCTGACCTGCTCGTTTGTATTTCAGTATCTGACATTAGCTTCTCAACTACAGTAGTAACTTCTTCAATTGTTTGTGTGTGAGCTTCCTTATCTTCTACAGGTGTTGTCTGTGTAATAACTTCGCTCATGGAAGTAGGTGTTGTCTGTAGTTCTATGTCAGATGTCTCAGGTCTAGGTACATCTTCAATAGGTTCAGTTTCCTCAGGCGATGTTTGGATAGAGTACTCTTGGGTGACAATTTCTTCAACTACTGGCACGGGGAATTTAAGAATCGTTCCTACTTCCCTATCAGCGGTTTCTGGACTGCTATGAACACATTCTTCAACGATTTTGACTGTAGTGATGTCAGAGGTTTCACTTATAGTGTGGTATGATTCTTCTTTAGGTGACAAAGCTTCGATTTCTGTTCCTTGTTTGGGACTTTCAGGTTTAACCTCTGGTTCTGGTTCCGGCTGCACTTCAGGTATAAGTTCTACATCGGGTTCAGAAGGAGACTTAGCAGGTTCAACAGGAGTCTTCTTCTTTCGTTTCTTATCTCTGCCTTTCTTTGCAGATTCCAACATTTCCACTGGTGTTGTGACCGTCGTATCATCAGTTTCTGTGGTAGTGATAACTGGGTAAGCAGTCTCCTCACTAATTCCATGAGGTTTTCGTTTCTTATGTTTCTTTTTCTTATCAGGAGTTGCTATTGGTCCCAAAGAAAGATCTTCAGCCTCGTATCCTCGCTCTTCTGAGATAGTAAGAGACTCAGATTCAACATAAGAGTCTTCAATAATAGGTTCAGGTTCTTCAATAGAAGGTTCTTCAGGTGTTTGTACCTTTTCGGGTACTTGAGGTTCTTCAATAACTGGTTCCTCAGGCACTTCTATAACAGGTTCAGGCGTGGGCTCAATGACTGGTGTAGGTTCTTTGACCGGTTCAGGAATAGCCTCTTGTACAACAACTGGTTCTAGTACCTCTTCTGTTGGTGTCGGAGATTCACGTGAAATGGGAGATTTCGGTAGTTCCACATAGTGACTGAGAGATGAACTGTCAGAAGCGGCAATACTCTTGTCAGTTTCAATGTCAGTTGATTCACTGGTGGTTGAACCAGCCTTATGTTTCTTCTTCCTTTTACTCCTCTTAGATTCTTTCACTGATTCTGGTGGTGTGATTTCTGCTTTAGGTTGTTCTGCTACCACTTCAGCCACAGGAACTTTGACTTTTTCTTTAGTGATCTTGACTTCACTTGGCAGAATAACTTCTATGTCTTTTTTGACCACAATTGGTTCATCTTTGAAAGTTTCGACCTTAAGGTCATATTGTACTTTAGGTTCTGTCTTCTTTGCTTCACGATACTTAGTCAAAGATAATGCAATATCGACGGTTTGTTCCGGTTTTTCGGTCTGTGTGATTTGAGTATCAGGTTTGAAACCTCTCAGATCAGTATCGAGGCGTTCTGATTGTAATAACATGGAAACATCGTATTTAGTGCCAGGTCTGTCGGGTATTGGTTGCCCAGGACTAACAAATTCAGTTGTTTGTGATGGAACGTCTTGTTTTTCAGGTTGGCCGAAAGTCATAAGGAGTTTATTCACACTTTCAGAGGAACCTTGGACTTGTGGCTCATATTGCCTTATGTAAGACATTTCTGGTGCCACAGAAACTTCAGTAACATCAGATTCAGAGATAGTTGTTCCTACTTTCAATGTTTCTACCTCGACTGTAGACTGTGTTGGTGCCTTTTCGGTAGTTTTATGGCTGACAATCTTTTCAACTTCAGTCTTGATAGTCTCAGGAACTTGTTCGTACTTTTCTGAGCCTTCTTGTATAATGAGTTGTTTAGTCAATTCGACAATACCAATCTGTGGTTGTTTGTCTGTTGTCTGTAAGAAATCATCTTCGATGGATACTGGTTTTTGTTTTTCAGGAACTGGGATAGGTCGTTGTTCAATTACTTCAAGTTTCTTTGCGATTGGTTCTTGAGGTTTGACAGTATCCTTTTCAGGCTCTTTGGCTATTGGTGTTTGTGGTTCGTTTACATCCTTTATAGGTTCTTGAGATTCAACAATATCTTTTTCAGGCCCTTTAGCAATTGCTTCCTGAGGTTTGACAATATCCTTTACAGGTTCTTTAACAATTGGTTCCTGAGGTTTGACAATCTCCTCAACTTCAGTCTTGATAGTCTCAGAAACTTGTTCGTACTTATCCGACCCTTCTTGTATTATGAGTTGTTTAGTCAATTCGACAATACCGATTTGTGGTTGTTTGTCTGTTGCCTTGAGGAAAGCATCTTCGATAGATACTGGTTTTTGTTCTTCAGGAACTGGGATAGGTTGTTGTTTAATTCCTTCAAGTTCCTTTACGATTGGTTCCTGAAGTTCGACCATATCCTCTTTAGGCTCTTTGGCTATTGGTGTTTGTGGTTCGTTTACATCCTTTATAGGTTCTTGAGATTCAACAATATCTTTTTCAGGCCCTTTAGCAATTGCTTCCTGAGGTTTGACAATATCCTTTACAGGTTCTTTAACAATTGGTTCCTGAGGTTTGACAATCTCCTCAACTTCAGTCTTGATAGTCTCAGAAACTTGTTCGTACTTATCCGAGCCTTCTTGTATTATGAGTTGTTTAGTCAATTCGACAATACCAATCTGTGGTTGTTTGTCAGTTGTTTGTAGGAAATCATCTTCAATAGATACTGGTTTTTGTTCTTCAGGGACTGGGATAGGTTGTTGTTTAATTACTTCAAGTTCCTTTACAATTGGTTCCTGAGGTTTGACAACATCCTTTACAGGTTCTTTTACGACTGCTTCTGCAGGTTTTACTTCTTTTGGTTCCAAATGCTTAGTTTCTTTCTTTTCTGGTATTGGCTGTTCTTTGATAGAAATATAAACTGATGTCGATTTTTCATCACTTTTTTCTTCCTTCGGTTCTGTGGTAGTTCCTGTAGAAACTTGAGATAATTCTTCAGAAGGCTTTTTCTCAGTTTTGACTGGAGAGTGAATTGTTCCAGCATGAATACTTTCTTTCTCTAACATTTCTTTAGTTAGTTGGGAAATATTGAACTGTGTTACGCCCGTTTGTTCCGTAACTTCTTGTGTGATGAATTGAACGCTAGCATCTTTAAGCGTCTGATCCGGTACGATTGGTTTTTCAGGAGTCTGTGCCTTTTCTGAAAGTTTCTGATCTTCGACAGGTATAGGTTTTTCTGTGGGTTTCTTATCTTTTACGAGTGTCTTTGCTTTCTTAGATTCAGGTACTAATTCCTTATCGACAGTTTTAGTAACGTCAATCTGTTCTGTCACTTTAGTTGTGGTTACCACTTCAGGAATAATATCTACAGATTCTGAAAGTTTCTGACCTTCGTCAGGTATTGGCTTTTCTGTAGGTTTCTTATCTCCTTTGGGTGTCTTTGCTTTCTTAGGTTTCGGTTCAGGTTCAGATACTAATTCCTTATCGGCAGTTTCAGTAACGTCAATTTGCTCTATCACTTTAGTTGTAGTTACAACTTCAGGAATAATATTTACAGATTTCTTAACTTGTGACAGAGACTCAAGCAATTCAGGTTCTTCAAAGGCTTCTTCAGCCATTTCAAGTAGTTCTTCCCTCGTTACTGGTACAGCAGGAATCTTAGACACTATTGTATGGTCCATCTCACTGCCAATGAAACTGTTATTAAGATCAACAAAACTTGTATCTTTAGGCACTTCAGGGGTAACATCTGTTACTTCTACAGCTTGAGCTAGTTCCGGTTCAGGTACAACAATTTCTTGCGTTGTGATAGTAGTTAACGGTTCAGTTTGTATAGTTTCTTTAACAATTGATAAGGTTTCAGGTGCTTTAGAAACTAGTTCTACTACTGTAGGCTTACTTTTTTCAATACTAGTTGTAGTTATGCCTTCTTGACTTGTTGTAGTGACTGAGTTTTCAGTTTCAATCTTGACTGTCTCATGAGGTTTTGGTAACTCTTCTTCCTTCGGTTTTTCAGGAACTTTTTTATCCTTTTTTTGCTTTTTCCTGTCTGCCTTACCTTTTTTCTTTTCTTCAGGAATAACTTCTTCCTTTTTGGGCTTTTCTGGAGTTTTGTGAATAGTAGAATGGTCAATTTCAGTTCCAAGGAAACTCTTTGTGATGTCGAATAGAGATGTATCTTTCTCAGTTTGAATATTCTTAGTGATTGTTACAGGTTGCTTAGTCACGACATCAACAATTTTAGGTTCTGAAAGGTCATCCCTGGCAGGTAGACGTTGTTCAGTTAGTTTCATTTCTACAGTTATTTTCGATTTTAATTCTTCTGCCTTTGATGATTTTCCATCGACTGGTTTTACTGGTGTAGGTTCTTTTGGAGCTTCAGAGTCTTTTTCTGGAATTTTCTTTAATTCATCTGGTTTCTGAGGTATTTCTTTAATCTCTTCTGGTTTAAACGGAACTTCTTTCTTATCATCAGGTTTCTGTGGAAGTTCTTTAGTTTTCTCAGGTTTTTGCGGTACTTCTTCTGATTTTAAAGGTACTTGTTTAGACTCTTCTGGTTTCAATGAAACCTCTTTCTTGTCATCAGGTTTCTGTGGAAGTTCTTTCAATTCTTCAGGTTTCTTTGGTATTTCTTCTGATTTCAGACGTACTTCCTTTATTTCCTCAGGTTTTTGTGGTACTTTTACAGGTGATGCTGGTATTTTAGAAATAGCAGAATGATCTATTTCACTGCCAATCATACTTTTAGTAATATCAATAAGACTTGAGTCTTTAAATCCATTTGTTTCTGGAGTTTTGGTTACAACAGTCTTAGTAACTGTTTCAGTGACCATAGGTTTACTACTATCAACTTCACTGATTTTGCTTGATTTTATTGTTTTCTTGGTTACAGTAATTTCAGGTTCAGTAGATTGTACAGTTTCCTGAATCGTTTGCATCACTGTATCAGGTTCCTGAGTTTTATCTTTCGGTACAAGAGTGACAACTAGTGGTTTATCTACTTCACTCGACTTTTCAGATGGTTCGAAAGAACTGACAACTGTCACAATTTCCTTTTCACTGTATACAGGAAGTGATGTTTCAGAAGTAGTAATAGTCGTTATTGTTTTTGATTGTTCAGTGGGTCCAGTTACAGTAACCGTTTTAGTCGTTACTGTTGCATCAGGACTAGTTCTGAGGACAGATTTGTCATCTTTAGGTAGCTTTGAAGAGTCTTCTGGAACAAATGAATGCTCCATTTCACTGCCAATCAAACTCTTAGTGACGTCAATCAGACTTGTATCCTTTTGTGATTCAGAAGACGTCACTGTGGTGAATTGAGATGTGAAATGTTTTGTTGTCGTAGTCGTTGAGAATATATCTGGTTGTTGAGATGTTGTAATGGTTGTTCCATCAGGCTCAGTAAACTGAATAGTTTCTTTGACAATTTTGACTGATGTATCTGGTTGTTCACTGGTCTGTTCGAGTGATTTAGGAATTACTTCTTCAGTTACTGTCTGGATAATCTGTTTTATTTCAGGTCTTGAGTCAGTGAAATATTCACTCTCACTGCCGATCAAGCTCTTAGTTACATCAACAATCGTAGTGTCTTTTTGTGTTGGCAATACTGTGACCTTTGGTTGTTCACTTGACACGTCTTCCTGAATAACATCCAACACTTCAGGTTTGCCCAATTTAATATCAATTTCTGTAGTTATAGTCGATTCTGGAATATATTCATCATCCGGTTCCTCAACGATTTGTTCAGTGACATGTTCTTTACCGTCAATTATCTGTACTTGTTTGATGACCCTGATGCGTTTGGTTTTAACTCCTTCAGTTTGGATGCTGTGTGATACTCTAGGTTCCTCTTCAATGACTTCAACATCATCAGGTTCTTCAATCACTTCTTCAGTCACATGTTCTTTACCATCAATAATAGTTATATGCTTGATTATACGTCTTCTTGTCCTTGTAATCTTTCTCGTAACTCTCTGTACAACTGTTGCCACATTTGTGGAAGAAGATTCGAAGGTCGAATGATGCATTCCTCCAGTTATGATCGTAGTTTGTCCCTCATGTGGTTCTTGTACGATGTAGGTAGTTTCATCGGGTTCTTGAATATGCACATCATCGTCAGGTAAAACTTCGAAAGACTCAGAAACTGTTACCGTTTTAACTGGAGTACTTTCTCGTGAATGTGACGATCGCACGGTGGTGGATTTTGTGATATGCGTACGTTGGCTACTACTTTCCTTTTGGATGAAATCTTGCATCATTTTCTCAAGTTGTTGGGCCTGAGTAAGTTCTACTGGAGCATCTACTTGTTGGCCTTGATCTTTGTCACCTGCGGGTTGATCTTTAGGCTGGTCGTCTTTAGGTTCATCGTATTTAGGCTCATTATCATCAGGTTTGTCACTTGTAGGCTTGTCATCTCGTGGTATATCACCCCGTGAAGAATCATCATCTTTGCGAGGTGGAAGTGCAGGATGATCTCCTTTATCATCATCATCACCTTCGTCTACTGAAGGCGGAACATCGCCTCTTTCCCTCACATTGATTGAAACCCTTGGAATCTGTTCAACAACTTCCTCAACATTATCTGGTTCTTCAACAATTTCTTCAGTAACATGTTCCTTGCCGTCAATAATCACGACTCGGCGGATGATGCGCCTTCGAGTCTTGACGATTCTCTTAGTGACTTGTTGAACGACAGCTGTCACACTCGATGTAGAAGTCTGAACTTGAGGTAGTTCTTGACCTTCGGCTAGTAAGAAGATTTGCTCCGGATTCATATCTTTTTCCATAGTTATTGTCATATCAGGCTTAGATGTAAACTCCTGAATAGTTACTTCACCTCCAGGTAAGCGAGTTAGAACTTGACCTCCGTAGGACTGGTATTCCATGTGTTGTATTCCACCATCTTCCATTGTAGTAGACGTTCCTGCCTTCTCATCTCTTATCACAATTTGAGAGTACGCCTGGTCGAGCGGGAGATCACTTGATAAAATATGAGATTCATGTTGTTGGCTTTGCATTATCTGCTGTCTTGTAACAAGGGTTTTTCTGACTCTCTTCACGATAATCCTTCTGGTACCGTCAGCATCTACTACAACTTCTGTGGTTGTTTCATCAGGTTCTACCATAACTGTCTCGAAAGACTGAGGCAGGCTATGTGTAATATTCAATTGCGAATCTTTACGGAAGTTGTCATCCTTGTAGTTAGCATCAACGAGAAGTGATTTCTCATCAAGTCTCTGTTCTCTAGTCACTGGTCGACTGGCAATTTCAATAGTCTCATGGCCATCAGATATTGTCTGTCTGACTTGGATGTTTTCAAGAATTTCTCTTTCTTCAGAGTGTGGCTCACTTGTTTGTACTGCCATTTCCATGGGAGGAGCGCATGTGATGGCCACATCGTGGGTGATGATAGCGTCAGGTTGGCATATCACAGACTTGTCAGACACCGATGGGGGTTCTGACAAGAGGCTCTTACCAGTTTGAGTTTCCATTGCCACAGTTTCTTTCACAACCTGTGTTTGGACAGGTTCAGGCTGACTAGGTTTACTTTCATGAACTGTAACTTTCACGCTCTCTTCGACAGAGGGTTGTTTCGATGGTTCTTTCTCTGACGGTTCCTTTTCTTTGATGATTTCTCTTGGCGAGACGACTTCTTCAGGCATCGACGTTGAATCGATTGTCCTATCAGTCTGCGAAATATCGTCTTCGACCACTTCTGGTGCCGTTCTCATATGCAGCAGCACTTGCCTTAACCTCTCTATCTCTATAATGACTAGATGCTTTGTTTCCTCTAAAGCCTTCTGCGTCGCACTTAATCTCACCCTCAATGACTGACTAGATTCATCATCACTTATCACAGTTATTGACTTCAGTATAATCTCATACTCTTCGTATTCCCTGATGTAGCGCTCGTACACTTCAATATATTTAATAATGTCTTCCTCGGTGAGAACTTCGGTCTGCACCGTAGTTTCCTTGAGGCCGTTGTTGATGGTCTCAAGCCATTTGTCCAGTTTGGCGATCTTCTCCTTGTGTTCTTCAATTTCCTTCGCTTGACGAGCCACCTCCACTTTGGCGTCCTGAAATGTTTAATTTGAATGTTAAAATAAATATATTTTCATGGTAATAAACATACCATTACACTCATGATTTTAATTAAAACTTTATAAAATCTAATGTCACAACAATTCAGAGTAAAAATACGAAGGAATGTTTAAAAAAACAGTGAAAGCATTCACAAACATGTAAATTCACATAAAAAAGACACCCAAACCCAAAACATCTAACTGTAGGACCTATAAATTTTGTAAAGGAATCAAACCTGCGATACGCAGTGCAGCAGCCAATCCGTCAACCATGCAATTAGTAGGTATATTTGTCCTCTCAATTACGCAAAGGTTTGTGATATAGTTTTACTAACAGAAAGAGGGATAAACGAATTGAGTGATTTGAATATATATTATTTACACCCGTGCAATGTCGCAGCGGGTTTTTTAAGGATTTATTCTATTTTAATACCAAACATCTAATACCATTAGTATTACTTTGGACGCATTTTTATTGCCTATTCTGAACGATACCACTCTTTAAATAATTTAATTTAATTTACGAACCAATACCAGTGACTTAAATTTAGTACAGTCAGCTCAAGTCAAACTTAATCAAATTTTGATTTCCATATGTTTTTATACGATCGTAATATATACAAAACCTTCACTAACTAATCACTTTTTTTTAAACAATGTCTGAGGAAGCTATAATCAACCCTCAACATCTTGGGGGAAAACAGAAAGATTGACTTGCATAAACGAAATGGTGTCTTGTTGTTACTTAGAGCTGATTATCAGAACACAATTTATTATTAAACTAGATATTTGTTAAATAAATACTTTTTTTGGATTTAACTGAATTTTATTTCAATTAAAAGTCCTATACAAAATATTTTGGTTGATTGTACTTTAGATCTTTGAATTTTAAGTATTAGTTGGAGCAATGGTATCCATTCGAAATAGGCAGTAAACACGGGCTCAAACAAATACCAGTGGTATTAGATTAATGGTATTAAAACGGAATAAATCATTTTAAGGGTTATTTTAAGTATATATAAATAAAAGTGTTAATAATAAATACGCAACAAACCAGTTAGTCCCACCAATAGAAAGTAAACTGAAAAGAGTTACCTTTCTTACCTGGATGATGTTAATCCCATCCCTCGCCTGCGTCAACAACTTCTGTATCCTGGCCTTCATCACCACCAGCTCCTTGATGAGGACTTGCACCTCCGACTCCTGTCGGTACTCCATGATCTTCGTCTCCAAGATCTCGGCTGCTTCTTCGCACTTGACTAGAATTGTGATGCCCTCCTGAAATGTGGAAACGGTACTGGTAACTTATTGGTGGTTTAATAATAGGGAATCTATTTAACATACGTTCTAGTAGAATTTTAGAAAAGTATTTGGTGAGCTCAGAGTAAGAGGCCAGAATCTTTGAAAAAAGATAATCTAAAGCTACATGCTAGTATAGTAAAATTTAATGTAAAGGCAAGAATTGAGAAATTTAAGAGAAGTAAAGAAGGAACAAAAACATAACAATATTTCACAGTTACTCATATTTTAAATAGTAACTAATCTCAAACGTCATAAGAGTCATAAAGCAGAGAGCTTACAACTACACAGATTTGTGGCAGTAACGTGACCTACAGAAGAAATAACAACGTTGTTTTTTAAACACATAGTTACACAATTTATTACTGGGTTTAACTGAAGACAAACAGTGAAGAAATCACAAGAGCAGTAAAAATCTAAATGTGTTTAGAGGCTTGAAAGCGAAGACAGATGGGTACAACAACTGGAAGTCAATTGGTACTTCGAAGGGCAAGAATAGGTACCTAACTTTAAACCTAGTTATGAAATATTCCATAAAGGAGTGGGTTTAAGAACGTACTAATAGGAATCTTAAATAGAAATATTTTCAACAAGATACTGAAGGTTTGAAAAGTACTATCACACTAATATCTCACTAAAGTGCATCGCACACACTGATTGATAGAGATAAACCAAAAATACACATGGCGTCACAATTTCTTAGGAAAAATCTAAACATAAACGTGATGTGAGCTGGAAAACATGCTATTGCTCATATGAATTATGTCATAGGCTAATAAAAATTAAACATACAATGTATGTAATATTCATACTATCTATTTCTGTAGGGTTAGCAGTCATCATTGACACAGTCTATTTTACATGGAACCTTGATGATGACCATAGCTATTTTGTTACTTTTATTTATCGCAGAGAGAGAATCTCTGAAAATCACTTTATTATTTCAATACTGAATTCAAGATAAATACTTCACAATGCGCTTTTAATACCGTTGATTTTTTACCTGTGGATTTTTGGTGAAGTAGAGACAAAATATGGAACACTATATATGACCGTTAATAAACTCATTTATGAGGATAAAACTATGTAAATATCCTATATATAACTCATACCAGGTACAAAGATTCAAACAAATCACAATATTCTGGAAATTCAATGACTGTCAGGACGAACGAAGGTCATCACAATGATGCAGTCATTACCTTACAAGAAATGCAAATAACAAGAAACTGCACAAATACCTACACTTGAGGCTGATTCATATAGCTACAATGTACCTTCAGAACTATTTTCTATTCGTAGGTAAAGGTCGGAACTCGTAAATTTTATGCGACGAGGTTTATAGAGCGTATTAGTTTTAACGATCCGGTTAAAATTATCTTTTAATGACTATCTTAGATGTGCATACTTTGTTGCCAAAGCAAGACTCGTAAACAAATGTGGAACGTATATTAAATGCACATAGACATTAGGAAAAGATGAAGTAAAACATCTAGACAAAAGGGTTTGTAGTGGAATCACGAAATCTTTAACATGTGACATCTACTAAACCGCACTGGGCCCATGTGGTGGATTAGCGTTCCTTCACACCCATCCCAGCAGTGAGAATATAATATCTCTTGTTACAATTACTCATAGTTAATTAATTTAGGAATTATCAAATATTAAAATTCAACCTCCCAAAATAATAATGAACAACTATACTCGTAGATTGGGAACTGATGTCATTGAAAAGACTATGGCAACCTCAAATTAAATTCGTAACATTGTTTTTGGAAATGATCACCGCTATGACGTCATGGCTATTATCAATAGCTGATGGTATAGTCTTGGAATCACTTCAATACCCATTAATGTATCGCTAAGTAATTTATTGAATTTATTTGTCATAAATAACAAGAATTTACGCTAATATTTAGAAACTTGGAGATTGTTAACAGAATTTATGAGGTAAACATGGACCAATCAGCTACGAAAATACGGAATTACATTGTTTTTTGGATAAATATATTGGTTTAAGTAAACATTGTCTAGTTTATATTTGCAATGCTTAAATGCCAATGTCACTTTAAGCAAATGGTCGAGGAACTTTGTAAGAAATGGTATTACCTAAATGTGTGAAATGCAATATAATATTTAGTACCTATATGACAATTCTTGTTTACTATATTCTTACAACTTTACTTGCGTGGGATGGTAAACAAGACACCTACTCAAACAGAGCTATGTCAACAACGTTTGTCAATTGCCTGCAATTCTAAAATTAGCATTGTGCAAATAATTGAATAATGATTCAGGTTAAAAGTCAAATTCTGGTCAATTAATTGATTATTTCAGACCTTTGGTCATTTGAACAATTGGTTCAGGGCATATGTCACACATTGGTCTTTTCATTTGATTTCTCATAGATGTTGATTCAGATACAAAAGTTAGGTACAGTACAGGTCATGTAAGCCTATTAGACCACAATGACCAGTGATTCCGGGCTTTACAATAAATTTTATATACCGAGACCGTTCTGCTTATTGACTGACAATGGCCAACCCAAAGGGGACTGGTGAATACTGGACATCAAATAGGGTACAATGGATTTTGAAAAGGCTGCGGATACAGCATTGTGGAGGCAAATAACGAACTATAAATATATTCTAGAAATGGACCACAAACTAGGTGGACGACCTGATCCAAGTAGCTGACAAGAGATGGATGCGGGAGGCCCAAGAATCGGTAAAGTGCAAAACAGGATATTATTGACACTCAACATTGGGTACATACAAGTTAGAGAAAGAGAAAATTTCTGAGATATTGTAAAACTTAATAAATTTTGGAAAACTTTTTATTGGAAAACTTCATGAATCAAGAAATAGCTTCGCATAAGTAATTAAAATTGAACATATTTAAACACACATTATTAAGGTACAAATCCTTAAGTTATTTTTAGTTCACTCCTACACTAACTCCTAATACATGAATTAAATATTATAGCAAAATAAACAAACAAAAATACCTGTCAAAAATAAAAAAGACACTATAGCACTATAGAACACTTCACGAAAAAAGAATCGAATTAAATCGATCCTATCGTAAAATAATTTTCATTCGAATATTTCGTATTCGTATCGACTGCACTGCGATCGTTCACTCACTAGTGCCCTGCGAGAAGCCAAACACTAACATTATTATTAACTCGTATGTCGTAACGCAGGTGACATCATTTGGTGAAACATCACAATATATGGACTAACTCATTGTCAAGGTCGCAGCATTGTTGGGAGAAGATCGAACTCAAGCATTTTACTGACTACCATTAAAACGTATGCAGCTATCAGTCATGTCTTAAGCACTGATAACAGCAACAATGCTGCGTTTAAATGAAGTCAATATAACATTAACAGTGAACTGAGATACTAGTAAAATTATACCGATAGATTTTATAAGTATTTAGGTCATAATATTTAGTTCAGCTTTTGTTTAGTTGAAAATCAAAAGTGTTGCATTATGAGAGATACAAAATTATGTTGTAGCTCAATGTTTAAGAAGAAATTAGTGACAAATTATAGTTAGGTACAGTGAATTAGCAACGAAAGTCACAGTAACCTACTTCTTTCACTCACCACCTACGTTTCACGCCACATAAACAGCTGGTACTGCGTCTTTACGATACCCAACTCCCAACGTCATGAAACCGAATTCTAGTTTTGTTTATAAGGCAGCTATGGGCAATTTTGAATGAATATTAATTTGAAATCTTCTCTAAACCAATTTGTATTACGAGAGAGCGTATCTATGTTTAGCATCATCTACGTCAGTGGGAATTTGGGTCTGTTATTTTTGATCAATGGCGTATATACAGTGAGACTTACCCTGAGACCTTCCTCCATGGCTTCCAGACTCTCATCGGGCAGGTCCGATAACCGCGTTTGTACATCTCTTATTTCTTCGAGCAGAGTTTCTATATCGTTAGATAATTCATCCTGAGAACACACGCTTTGATTAGCAAATCACTCTTGTGAAATAGAGATATGGAATCAAAAGTTTCAGTCTTACTTGGTTTCAAGGTTTAGATTCCCTTTAACAAAACTATTGATATAAAAAACATTATCATTTGTAAACAAAGGACTTCGCACGCATAGGTATGCATTCCAATTTGCCCATTCTAATATGAAGTTCATATAAGGTTACCAAAATAAAAATTCTCAATCAACGTGCATCCTGTAGTATTTCAAAATGTAAAACAACATGCACTATCAGTTCACGTGTGGAAGTAAATCAAGATTAAATACATCTCTGGACCAATAGTTTTGGATAACGGCCAAAACATAAATTATGAGTTCGCATTCTCAAGGAAGCGTGTGTAGGCATTCATTACGAATTAAGCCCGAATTTATGCACGGCTAGTATATGCGGAATGAGCGCAGAAACAAAATTAAACTTATTACATAAATATTACGTTATTATTTGTTTTGAGATAGATCTTGTATGAATTAATTTCCGTCTAATTAAAATTTTAGGCCCAGGTAATCCAAATCTATTTAAATCAAATAGATGCTATATTTGCAAAAAAAAATACTCAATGTTTTGTCAAACTTTTGATTCCATATCGTCTATAAACATAAATTGAAGGTTCAAACAGTCCACGTGATCATTCCGATGGACTATCAGGTTAGGAGCACAATACAACAACAAAAACAACAAAAAAAAAACTCAATTTAGTTCATAACAATGTTGGCATGACATGCGAACTTTAGAAGTCTGCAAACTGGGAAAGTTACTGGACAATCGATGAAATAAAAGCAGTCAGTCTAGTAATACAAGTGTTCTGTACCGTGGTCGCGTGAGGTTCAAGAATTTGACCATTCCAAATAGAATAATTAATTTGTGTTTTTGAAACAAAACATTCTTCAAGGCAAGAGATTCGAAGTGTATAAATTTGAAAAAATGGCAGTTGTGGAGGATTCATGATGAAAAAGTAGAATCTCAATAGAAGGTCGATTGATTTTGAGATCTCAAGGTGAAAAGAAAAAAAATACCAATAAATGATTCCCCCTAAACTACCAGTTAATGTTAGTTTTAATTGTCAATTGCAGCGTGGTGAAGCGTGTGGCATTCACACCGATAAGCACTTGGAGCAGATTCGGTACGGAACACTTTAAATGAGGATAATCCACTATCAATTCTGATCTAATTTTAGATGCTTTTTAATATTTCGAACAAGACATTCAAAACAATACGATATAGTTCGAGTTATTATATATATTATATAGATATAATAACTCGAAAATTACCATTCAATAAAGTTTTGGAATTAAACTTGCAAACTAAACTACTGAAATTCAAATGTAGCAAAAAATACGACTGACCTTAGTAAAACTTTCAAATTAAATTGCAGACTTTGTCAAAGTTCTTTGTAAATTACTAAGATTGCAGACTTTGGGAGTCTTGTTTGATCTGGGATGCAGTTTTCATCAACTTTCAATACCCAAATAAAGACTCTATAAAACATTTTTCTTATTTAAGCGGCAACAGTCTATCGTCTCGTAGTAGCCAAATTTTGACGGGGGTAAACACTGATTATCAGAAATAATAAAAATAAAACTATCATTCATAAATAAAACAATGCACGTCATTTTTAAGGTTTATTACAATAAAATATCAGATGACTGACAAAGACTAGAAAAAGTTCAAATCTGACTAGAGATGACTAGAGTATTATAATTCACACAATACAAAAATTAAGGACTAATAAAATGCGTTACTATACTACTGTCATAATGTACAGTGCACGCCAAGATGTGGCACTACAAGACGAGCTGCGGCGTGGCTAAATACATCACAATACAGAGCTTCATAATATGTGAAATTAAGAATTTAGTAATTATATCATGCCAAACATAGAGTAGATATTTAAAAATCGTACAATACGACTGTGGGTCAGTCACCTTTGCTGTCCTCAGTGGTGTCTCCTCCGGCTCCTGTTTGGATGAGGATGGGGCTGGTGCTATGGGCAGGGTGGTTAGTATATCCTCCCTAGACACAGGCTCGTCCAAAACGTCATCAACAACAGGTGTTTCGGCGCTCAAATATGAAGATTTGTCTTTCCAACTACACATGCCGCCGGGTAGATCCATGGACATGTAGTCGGGGTCGTAAGGTGAACCTGATGAGTCTTTTGGCTCTTCGCCTTCAGATGAGTGACCAGAGCTTCCGCCCTGGTCTCTATCCTTATCGTTTTGGTCTTTAATGTCTATTTTGGTGGTGTTATTAGGAGAAGTTTTAGTTTTACGAGCCAATAAAAGAAAATATTGGCATTCAGCGTCGTGGTATAAGTGTTTTTCAGGCCAGAAAGTATTGTCATTGATAATGTTTTCCTCGACACTAATGCCTTCGTTAACATGAGGTTCATCAGTGTCTACAGGTTTTATTACTTTTTCAACAGATTGACGTTCTATTAATAGTAATTCCGCATCATGAACATTGTGTTTGTCCGTCCAAAAGTTATCCGTTTTAAGGTTTGTGAGATTGTTAGTAACAGTATCAATGTTAGAATGTGGGACACTTGATATAATATCGGCTCTAACAGAATATTTTTCAGTGATGCTTTCTTCTAATACATTATGTGATGCATCTCTTTCTGATGGTGCTTTCGTTACTTCTGTAGGAACTGATTTATGTTTTTCTGTTTCAATGAAGGAAATTATTGATTCCTTTAGTGCGTCATTTTTCTGAGTTACTATTTCAGTAATTTCTGATTTCATGATCAGGTTTTCATTAGGCTTCTCTGACTCAATAAATGCAGCAACTTGTTTTGGTATTTCATCTTTAAGTTTTTCTTTTAATTCAGGTTTTTCCCATACAGGTAGGAAAATATTTTCTTTTTCGATGTTAGGTTTTTCTGGCTCAATTTCAGGAATCGGTTTGTCGTTCTGTCTATTTTGTTCAGCCATAGTTTGTTTGAACATTTCTTCTAAAACTTCTTTCGATACTACTTTAGGTTTTTCTGACGTTTCAGTACTAGTCACTCCTTCAGTATCAAGTATACTATAGTCTCTGGGGGTAATGTTTTCTTCTTGAGTGACTAAAAGATTTTCTGAATGCTCCAAGGAATGAGTTTCAGTTATAGATAGAGGTTCTGTATCGTCTAATAGTGAGTCAATCATGCTCATGCTGATATGTTTGTCATCAAGGTCTTCATCGTGTTTAGAAGTTTTCTCTTCTAATGGTGCTTCAGGAGATTGTTCTTCAACTGACTTAGGTTCCATGCCATCAGGTTCAGGACTAGCCAGCGATGGAGTCATGTTATCCAATAGTTCATCATACTGATATTCAATGGATGTTTGGGTGTCCGTCAGTTCCTTGGGCGAACCGTCACTGAGTGATGAATCGTTTTCTGGTAACAACATTTCCTCAATTTCTCGTTGCAAGTCAGCCATTTTGCTCTCAAGTGACTGATCATCTGCAATCGTGTCCTCGTGTTCTTGTATTTGGGTTTCAATAGATGATATTTCTTCTGTTATAAATTTTGCGGTAGATTGAATTGGCTCGACACTTTCAGTTAGTACTTTGGGTTCAATAAGTGTCTTTTCCGCCGGCACATTATCTTTAATATCTATTTTATAAGTTTCCGTAGGTGTGTGTTGAATTTCCACAGAAATTACTTCAGATAAATTACCAGGGTCCATTTTCCAAAACTGTGCTTCTGAAAAGACTCTATCTTTTATGGGGGTTTGAATGGATTCAGGTGTTGAAACAGGAGTTTCCATTTTGTTTTGCCGAGATTTTGTTTGAACTTTAGGTACTGTTACTATTTCTTGTTCAGAGGAAGTAATTTCTACAGGAGACGAAGTCTCAGTAGCCTCAGTAACTTCTATGGGTTTCTTGTCTTTCTTCTTCTTCTTACTCTTCTTTTTAGGTTCCAATTGGACAGGTAGAGAACTCACGTCTTCTTCTATTTTATTATCTATGTTTGATGATTCTGAAATTTCGACTTCTTTGGATGTTTCCGGTTTTTCATCTACAGGTTTGATAACTTTATCTTTTGACTTAGAAGATCGTTTCTTTTTATCTTTTTTAGGTGGTTGCTTATCTTCATCAGATGTACTTGGAGCTACTAAATTAGCTTTAGGTTTAATTTCCTTTTCTTTTGATTTAGTGCTTCGACTCTTTCTACTTGGTTTCTTAGCCGGTTTTTCATCTTCTGAAGGGCTCTGCGTGGACTCGGCATCATCTGGTTTGAGAGTGGTAGTCAATGGCTCAAATCTATTCTCGGACTTTTCACGAGTTTCACGTTTTTGTGACACATTTGATTGTGATCGTGCTTCTCTAGATTTGGATCTAGACCGTCTACTTCTGTCAACAGTTATGAATCCCTCAGCATCTACCTCAACGTCAGGTTTATGATGGTCGTTATCTGATTCATCTACAAAAATCACTGGAGCTTTAGAAGTAACTTGCACTGGTGCTTGTGAGTTTGTTTCTTCTTCTTTCTGTACTGTCTCAGGTGATGATCGTTTGGCTACTATCTTAGCCCAAGATCCAATGTTATGATCAGTTTCTGTAACTGTCTGTGTGGTCTCAAAAACTTCTTGAATTTCACATACAGGTACTCGTTCTATTTTTTCAATCTCTTGTACTTTTTCCTTTCTTGGTTTCTTTTGCTCTGGTATTTCTTTTTCTTTTGGCTTTTCCGAAATGAGCTGTATAAATTCTTTATGTTCTTGTAACAGGCCTTCGGCCAGAACGTCAGCGTATGATTTGCCTTCCTCGGCAGCTTTGGCCCAGACATTTATTGGTTCCGGTACAACTGAAGTTACTTCGGGTACAGACGGTGCAGTAATCGGTATTGGTCCAACTTTAGCCGGTTTGGTTACAAAAATCTCTTTTTTATCATCTCTTTCCTTCTTCTTCTTCTTTTTACTCTTTTTAGTTTTGATTTCAACATGTTCTTCATGTACTTCTTCTGTAGGAACTTCCGCTTCTGTTGATTTTTCAACTGAAGCTGATGTTTGTGGTACGATTTCCACTTTTTCTTTCTTACTTTGTAATATTGTCGAATACGATATTTGAGATGATGTTGGGGTGTCTTCTGTTACGACTTGTATAATTTCTTCTTCTGTAGTAATAGGTGCAGGTGCATCTCCGACTACATCAGATCTACTCTCAGACACAGTAGTAACAGTCTGATACATATAAGAGGGTGTAAACTCAGGTGCATCAGCCGATAATTTTGAATACAGTACAGTGTTCGTATAAGAGGGTTTGAATTCAGGGATGGAGTCAATTTCGGGAAGGAGATCATGCAAGCTATGTATAGGAGATTTTTCTACATGGCTAACAGTTTCAATTTTGGTTAGTTGTGTTTCCCTAAGATCAGCTGAAAGTATATTTTCTGTTTTTACGTCCGCAGGTTTATGAGTATCCATAACAGGTTGTTTAATAATTTCGGTTTCAGGTAGGTTTATGGCCGAATCTAAAACTTCAGTATGTGTATCCGCCGAGATAGTGTCAGGCTTAGTATCGAGCTCTAGGTCAGTCGCAGTACTTAAATCTACGTATTCGCTTGGATGAGGAATAGTAAAATCTTCAGTTGTTTCAACTATTTCAATATCTTCTAAAAGAGATGGAGACTCTTCAGCAACGGCAACTTCATCGATTGTATCTTTTTCTGGTTGAATAGGTTCAGTTTGTAACAAAAGTTCTTTTTTCTTGTATTTGATAGAACGTTCAATGTCCTTAATGTCTCCGAATACCACAGGCACAAGACTTTCATTGAGATCGTCAATAACAAAAGTTTCGTAAGCTGGTTTGGTTCTTGTCACAATGTTGGTAGTGGTGGTAGTAGTAATAGCTTGTGTTTCAGGTTCCTGGAGTGCTTCTTCAATGAGGTTTTGGACTATCGCGTGATCGTCACTAGTTTTAGGAGTTATAGACCTTAGATGTTCTGTAGTAATGTCACTTTCAGTTGATGTAATTTCTGTAACAGTTTTTGAAGCTTGTGTTGTTTCAATAGCCTTCAAAGTAGGTTCAGGAATGTACGATTCTTTTGATTCCTCAGCGACAATATCTGTAACTTCACTGTGATCTATGATCTCAAATGTATCTTCTTCAATTAAACCATCATCTTTAGAAGCTTGAAGATTTTCTTTAATAACGTCATCAACTTGGTCGATATTTTCTGGAATTTCTACCGAGACCGGTTCCTTATTTTGGCTTTCAAACACAGGAACTTTAAGCTCCAGTGTAGGTGTCTCAACGTCTGTACTGCCATAAACTACAGTTATAGGTGTATTACTTAGATCATCTACTTCAAAGGACTGTTCAATTTTATCCAAAGATGCCTTTTTATGAGGAGACGGGAGCTCAACACGTTGTTGTATATTTTGTACAGGTCCCGTGACAACACTTTCATTAGTAATGAAATCAATTGTGTGTTCAGTATCGGTTTTAGTTGTTATCGACGTTTGCTCATTAGTAACAATTTGAAGGAATGTATCTTCAACGTGTGTGGAAGTTATTTTATCAACCGGTGTTTCTGGATTTTTTGCAACTTCCAATGGTTCGAGCGTCATTTCTTCAACCACTGTTTTGAGTTCGTCTTTAGGAACAATAGCCTGTTCAGTCGTTTTAGTACAAGCTAAAACACGTTCAGCATCTTGAATTGCATGATAACTGTGACGCAATGGTTCAAAAATAGTCTCTGCGACTGGTGCATTTTCTTCTTCTTCTATGACATTTTCAGGAGCATCAATTATTTTTTCTACAACTGGCTCAACAGTAGATGCGAAATGACGTTCAGCATCTTGAATTACATGATAACTGTGACGTAATGGTTCAAAAACGATCTCTGCGACTGGTACTTTTTCTTCTTTTGTGACGTTTTCAGAAACATCAGTTACTTTTTCTACAACTGGCTCATCTGTAACAGCCGATGTAGTTTCCATTGGCGATGGAGAACTATCGGCCATTTCAGTAGACACTTCTAGTTCTTCAATAGAAATTCGTGTAGATGCAAGTAAACGTTCAGCATCATATATTTCATGATAGCTGAACCTTGGCACTTCGTAAAGTGATTGTATTGTCCATTCGGGCTCTGGAGTGACTTGTGGAACATTTTCTATGATTGGACTTTCTATTTCACCATTTCTAATAGGTACGTCATTGTGACTAATGTGATTTCCAATCAATTGCTGTCTTTCTGTGTTCGTGTTCGTTTCAATAGTGATATGAACAGTAGGAATATTTTGTAATTTTGTTTCTTCCTCTGTAACTTGTGTTTGCTTTTTTTCTACTTCTTTGGCTGGAGAAGGTTCTTTGCTTGCTTCTGTAGATTTTGTCCCGATTGTAGCCAACAAATGTTCAGCATCAGAAATTTCGTGGTAACTAACCCGTGGCATTTCAAATATCTTGGGCTCAAGTTTCTTCGCCATTTCAACAGACACCGTTTTTTGAACATTACTTTCGGATAACTGACGGTCTGTTTTTTCGTCTGTATTTTTCGTAAATTCTTCGGTAACTGTTGCAATTGCTGTCTTGATACTGTCAGCTAAGCGATTTTTAACATCAGATATTTTTTGATAGCCTACATTTGGTACTTCACTAACTATTTCAGGTTTTATATCCTTCAGAGTTATGGGAGCTGATGCAAGCTCAGCTTCCTTAGTCTTAATAGCTTCAACTACTTTTGTAGTCACATCATCTGTTGTCTTATCCTTGATTTCTAGTTTATCTGCTGCAATTTTTTCAATAACAGATTCCTCTTTTATAGATTGTTCACTCTTCGAATGAGCAAGACGTTTTTCGGCATCAATGATTTCGTGATAGCTATGGCGTGGCGTTTCTTCATGTGACAATGGCCGTTTCTCGACCTGAGAGGGTTCACTATATGTGATAACAGTAGGTTCCGTTTCAGTTACCAAGTGTGCTATTGGTTCGACAGGCTTTGAAACTGTACTTTCAGCGGTAATAAAATCAATAGTTTGCTCAGTAATGGTTTCAACTGTTGTTGTTGAAAACGTTTTATCAAGAGCTTGAAGGAGGCTATCTTGAGCTGAAACTGGTTTGTCCTTTTCAACCACCACGTGTTTGTCTTCTAATTCAACTGTCTGTTTAACCTCTTCTGGTTCTTTTTCTGGAACTTGACTCACTGTTGGAGCCACTTCGACATTTTCAGGCTTTAGGTTTGACTCTTCCTTGGGTTTTGCTTGAGATGCTAATATAATTTCGGCGTCTCTAATTTCATGGTAGCTTACTCTGGGTGCTTCTTCTCTGATAGGAGAAACTCTATTAATCTCTTCAACTTTAGCAACTTCTTGTCTGATGTCGTGTTGTGGTTTAGGAATAGGTTCTTCTGAAACAACTGGAACAGGACTTGTACTTTCAGTTTGTGGAACAGTTTCAGAGACACACAAAGACGAAACTGTTTCATTATTTTGAACCGTTTTATTAGAAACCTGAGATGCTAAAATCTTTTCAAAGTCTTTAAACTCATGGTAACTAATACTAGGCGCTTCTTCATTTTCTGAAGATACAAGTAAAGGTTCTACTGCATCAGTAGGTATATCAAAAGTTGCTGGTTTTATATCAGTTGGTTCCTCGTCCACCTCTGTTTGAGGCTCCAAATTTAGTTGATCAGGAGTGAAAATAATATTTGCATCAATGATCGTGGCGTTATTTAATATGGATGCATCCACTTCGTCAAGCGGATGTAATAAGTAGCACTCTGATGTGATAAAAACAGTGTTTTGATTACCCGTTCTCCTACTATTCTCTCCGGCAAAAGTTTTAAGCAACACTTCTTGAAGTACATCTCGTGACTGTGGCGTTAATGGTATAACTTTAATAATTTGTGAGGGAGTTGCGGATACTTGTGATGTCACAACTTCAGGATCCTTAAATTCTTGGTAGCTTACTTTTGGTGGTATTTCTTTTACTGGAGAAACTTTTTCGGGTTCTACTTCAGATATAGGTTCCTTGGATTCTACTGACTGAGTAGGCAAGGTTGTTTCTTGATCACCAATGCTGTCATTTTCTTGTGACACTTGGGACTCCTGTTGACTGACTAATTGAGAATAATCATAATCTAATTTATAGGTGTCCAGATTTTCCGAGTATGTCTTGACGTCGTTGACTAACTCCTGATAGGGTATATTGGAATATTTTTCCTTGTTTCTCTTTTCAGCAGGAGTTCTGTTTCGATCTTGTACCGATCCAAAAATAGCTTCTTCAAGTATATCTGAGAAATCTTCTTCAGATAGTAGTTTTTCTGGTTCATTTGCGACCAGTTCTTTAAATTCCATTGGTTTCGAAGTTTCAACTTCTTCAAATTGTACTTCTTGGTCAACCGATTTTTCTACTGTTTCTGTAGTTGTAAGTTCAGTAACAACATTTGCTACACTTTGTGTCGTTATCAATACTGAACTTGTTGATGTTACACTTGTAACAGTTTTATTCTCTAAGAAGTCAGGTGTTTCAACAGACGTTTGCAAAGATTCAGTTTTGGTATTTTCAAGTACAGTTCCTGCTTTTTCAATAAGACTCTCAGAACCAGACATTTTTTCTTGATCAATAAACCTGTCGGTTATAACCTTACTGTCTAAAACATTATCACTAACATTAATGGAAGACATTTCATCAGTGATTTTGTTATTTATCGATTCTTCACTTAAAACTAAGTTTTCTTCAATAGGTTGAGGTTCTTCTAACGAGTTACTCTTACTACTAAATACTTTTACAGTCCTGATAGGAGGCAGTTTCTTTTCTTCATGTGTTATTAAGTATATAGTACGAGTTTCAACATCTTGCGTGATAGGTTCATAGTGAGTTATCTCTTCAACGATATTATACGATCCTTCTTTCAACACATCGGGTGAGAAGAACTTATCATTATTATTCTGTTCGTTAGCAAGACTTGTGACAGGTGTCACCAGTTTTTTATCGTCTTTGCTTACAACTTTCCCATCATCGATACTCTCAGAAATATTCCTGGTAGATTTTTCAGGTAGAATAGCTCCTTCTATTAAAGACTCAACTTTATTAATAGTTCGTTCTGTTTCCAGTAACGTATTAGTCGTCTCTTTGAGTATTGTTACTTGACTAGCAACATGTGCAGTTTCAGTAATGGTTAAATCCGATTCGAGTTTTCTGATTGGTTCAAAAGCAGTTTCTGTTACAACTTCTTCTTCATCTAGCAAAGCATTCCAGTCAATATGTTCAATTGGTTGAGTAATTTCAACGTCTTCCTCAGGTGATGTATCATATTCAACCTTCTTTGAGAAGACTTCCCTCTCAATAGCATGTTCAGCTACTTTAGACGTTGTTGTTACTGACTTCAGTTGCTCTTGTTTGACTTTTGGTTTTGGTGTCCTTTCCTTGGGTTTTTTCTTAGATCCTTCAGTGCGTTCTATTTCCTTGAGCGCTTTCTCAATATCGTCATCGTCAATCTTTGGTTTTTTGGATTTCCTCTTTTTATGCGATTTGACTTCTTCGAAGGCAGGTTCTTCTGATTTTATTTCTTCCATAAGTGGTTCTGGTTCAGGAGCAGGCAATTCTTGCTCAGGAGCAATTACTACTGATACTTCTTTGACAACATTTTCCGGTTTAATTTTAGATTTCGATTTCTTTTTGGATCTTTTTGACTCTTCAAGAGGTCGTGATTCATCAATTTCCTTGATTTCAATAATTTCACTAGGTTGCTCAATTATTTTTTGTTCAACAACCCTCTTTTCACTTGTATCTTCCTTAACTTCAGAGTGTTTGCCTTTTTTAGATTTCTTTTTCTTTGTTAATTTTGGCTCTTCAACTTGTTCTACTATGTTTGGTACTTCTGCTACAACGGGCTCAAAAGGCGTCGTTTTGACGTTTTCTTCAACAATTTCAACAGTTTCTGTGGCTTCAAACACAACAGGTTCAATGGTCTTTTCTTGTTTCTTTTGTTTCTTTTTTCTCTTGTTCTTAGATGAAACGTCAGCGGTTTTAATCTCTTCTTGTATAGGCTCTACGGGTACTTCTTCTAATTGTTCCAGTTCTGGTTGTACAGATTCCGAATCTGGTTCTTGACGTTGGTCAGGTCCTAGGGAAACATATTCAGACTGGCCAGTCTCCCTTTTGTTAGGTCCTGATTGTATTTGTAATATCTGAAATTGATCCCGTTGTACTTCTGTTGTCTGTACATTTTCCAACAAAAAGCTTTTTATTTCTTCTGTGGTTTGATGTAGCGTCAAGTCCGGCTGTTTATGTTCTGGTTGCTCAGGCATCAGTTCAATTTCTCCTTGGATCACAGGTTCATCTACCTTAAATGGTTCAGAACTTACTATTTTTGGTTGTTCTTGTACTAGTTGTTCAAATTCCAGTGGAACTTCTTGTACTTTATCTGTTTGTTTTTGTTCCTGCTCCACCTGTTCAGATGGTATTGATTTACCTTTCTTCTTTTTATTTTTAGAAGGTTTCTTGTTTGTTTGTTCCTCTTGTTTAGAAGTTTGTTCTAAAATTGAGAATACTTCAGACTCTTTAGCTTCTGCAGCCTGTTCAATTCTTTCTAGTTTCTCTTGAGGGTCAATTATTGAGTCAGTAACTACACTGGATTCTTGTATGTTTTCTAGATTTTGCTCTTTTTCCGGTTTTGTTTCTATAATAGGTTGTGACGAAATGATTTCTGTTTCGGTTTCAACAAGCACTGGTTTGCTTTCATAATCAACACTTGATTCACATGTTGACTTTACAGATGTTGTTTTAGTTACAGTTTCAAACACTTCTTTGTATTCGTCATGACTGGTAACAGTAGAAATTATTGTAGAAATATCTTCATTAGTACTATCTTTCTGTTGAACAATATTATCTTTAAACTCAAACGATAAAGCCTGTTGCTTTTCGTTATTTACTTCCGGTTGAGTAACATATTCCGTAACGTGTGAAACAAGTTCTGATTTAACAGATTTGCTTTCAACGGGTGTTTCTGTACTCTGGCCAGAGTCAACAACAGAGATGACGTCAGATATACTACCAACAGAGCTACGCTCTGATTTCTCCGATTTATCTAAAGAAGCTTGCTTTTGGCTCTTCTTTTTCTTAGATTTTGTTACCAGCTCAACAGGAGCAGTAGACTCAACAGTTATAAACTCAGTATTTACATCAATTGTTTTCATAGGTGATTCTTTGTGACCTTTCTTTTTCTTCGTCTTAATTTGTGCATCAGTTTCTTTATTATGTTTTTTAAATTCGACTCCTTCAGGTTCTTTCAAAGTTTCTACTGTTATGAGCTCAGTGATGCTGTCTTTGCTCCTATCACGAGGTTCTTTTGATTTTTTCTTCTTTTTTTCTAGCTCTTCGATTTCTTTGAGAGCTTTAAGAATTTCGTCCTCTGGTAATTTTGGCTTTTTAGACTTTTGCTTCTTCTTAGGTTTTTTTTGTTCAATTTCTTCGACGGCTTCAGGTTCTGAATCTTCTGCTACCAGCTCGGTAACAGTTTCTACGACTGTAGCACTATGATGTAATTTTTTAGTGACTTCTTTGTAACCAACTTCGACAGTAGGCTCCACGATCGCAGCTTTAACTAGTGTATCTCTAATAGGTGTGAGTTCTACTTCTACGGGTTGTTCAGGTTCATCGAAATCTTGAACTTCGATGACCTTTTTCATTGTCTTTTTCTTTTTCATCGCCTGAACGTCATGTGCCTTCGTAGGCCGTTTTTCAGGCCCGCGCCTCTGTCTTGGCATCTCCCTTGACCTACTTCTAAGCTGTGGTCGCTCGGGCCTATCAGGTCTTTCCAGTCTACCCGTTTTTTCTGGCCTTTCGGGCCTATCGGGTTTGAACCTCGGCGGTTCAATCTTCTCAACTTTCGATTCATATTGCTGAATCGGTGGAGATCTCTCGACGCATTCTACTACGATCTCCTTTACCAGCTCTACGTGTGCCACCTGTGGTTTCGGTAAGGACGTAACGCTATGAGTACGCGGCTGTTTGCGTAACCCGAGTGCTAATATTTCCGCATAAGATAATTCATGCGAGCGTTGTTTCGGAGATGGGCTGATAGCCCTTTCCGATATTTCTAATTCTTCAGGCTGTAGTTCTCGCATTGGTTGATCTGGCAACGTCTTTAGAGGCTCGGGTGATTCATGATACACGGGTACTTCCCGATACACGGGTGATTCTCGATACACGGGTGCTTCCCGATACGCGGGTGCCGGCACATCAATGGGCATCTCCCGGTATTCCACTGAGGGTTCTGTATAATACTCAGGAACCGGTTCCGGTTCGGCACGCGGAACATAGTCATCATAGTAAACGATCACGTCACCGCCATAAGGCTCACTGACACTGATAGTCTCGCTAACACGGGTGTCACACGGCGACATCGCGTCGTCATCGACTCTCTCACTGAGCACACACGGTTCCTTTGGCACTTCCACGTCGTCGGGCGGGGCGGGGTCCATGGGTGCGCGGGAGCCGCGGGAGCTAGAGCGGGAGCCGGAGCCCTTGACTATCTCGGCGTAGGTGACGCCGCCCGGGGCCCAGCAGGGCGAGCGAGCGCGTGCGGGGCCCGGGACGGCGGGCGCGTCCAGGCGGGCGCGCGCACGGCGAGCAGGCGAGCGCGCGCGGTGCGAGCGCGCGTGCGCTGCGCTCGCCGCGAGCATGCTCAGAGTGGCGGCGTGCTCGTCGGTCGCCGGCATCACGAAGTAGGGGTCCAGCGCGTAGATCGCTCCGGTCAGCTCTTCGATTCGCCGGGCAACCTCCTGATACGCAAGTACGGACAAACACATGATTTACAAGGGTGTCTCTCAGACGAGCGGACGGACGTGATGAGAGGTTGAGCGAAAGGAAACGACGGTGGCTGCGATGCGTCTCGTATATTTAACGTTTCGTATTATATGCTTATAAAAATTACAGGGACGAGATGACAAGGAATCGACTTAAAAACTAATCGCGGGTGATCGCGGACTACGCGTCTCGCAGCGGCTCGGCGTCGGGACTGCCGCGCTGTACCAAGAGCTTCACTCGCTCGTTACGCGCCTGAATCTTGCTCTGGAGTGACTTGACGCGCTCGCGACACTCCTAGCGGAGGATATCAGTTCGACGTGTTAGTAGCGGGGAGGGTGAGGAGGAGGGTGACAAAAAGAAAACAAAAGATAAATAAAAGATGATCGAGCTTTGGGGCTCGCAGGTGAGATGAAGCGTGCCCGCCACCTGCCCGGTCGCCCTGAGAGCCTCCAGGTCGGATAAACAAAACTAGAATACTCGCTAGCCACCTACTCGCGGGTCCGTGTGGATCATGGGCTTACCTGTTGCTGTCGGTGCGCACGCTCGGGCTCGCGTGGGCAGTAGTTGGGCTGCGCGGCGTGGCGCAGCGCCTGCTCGGCCTGCAGCAGCTGCGCGCGCAGGCGCGCCACGTCGGCGCAGTAGGCGTCCACCTGCGCCAGCGCGCGCGCCAGCTGCGCGGCCTGCGCGTCCACCTGCGCGCCCAGCGCGTCCAGCGCCGCCGCCAGCGCGCGCGCCGCCGCCTCCACGGCCTCGGGCCCCACGGACTGCGCCGCCACGCCGTCCGGCCCGAAGTGTACCTGTGCACAGTCAACTCCGGTTAGCACGAAGTTGCCGTCTATGACCCGCCGCTGCGAACTACGAACAAACAACCAAAACTCAAATCCGACGATGACGACTCACGTTGAGTTTTTCCACTGCATATGAGATCTTCGTCTTTTGTGTGGAGATATCGTTTATCAATTTCTCCCTCAGAGCGAGACGATCCCTGAGCGGTTTCTTTGCATTCTGAGGTGTCTCTAGAGTTCTTGAGGTCGCTTCGAGCCAGTGCCCGACATCCTTTAATTTTCTTTCGCATCGCTCCCATTCTTCAGCTAACTCCTGTAGTAGACCGTTCTGTAAAATAATGAAAGTAAATTAGTATGTGGTAAGACTGAATCCTGGGATCTTCATCAGTAATAGTACTGACTGTCTTCGCTAATCTCTTCTCGACGTCAACGGTTGCATTCTCTGCTGCCTCTAGTCTGGAAGGTAAGTCTCCCGGGCTGGTTACCCGTTCGATTGCCTCTATCTCCTTAGCCATATCCGCTAAATTCTTGGCTTGCTGCTTACAGCTCTTGAGCGCGTTCTGAAAACATAAATACATTTTAGTAAACATTCCTACATGATTATATTTTGATCATTGACTGTCAGCACATACCCCATATTCAGTCTGTTTCTGTTGCGCCTCCTGCAAGTCGGCCAATGGGAGTGGCCGCGCAAGGAATGCTCGCTGTGTCTCAACCCAAAGTAGAACTTTTTCGAGGAGAGTAAGGAAGCGTGCCACGGCGTCACATGCGTCCTCCACGGCGCCCTGCCGTGCCTCCAACTCGCTGCACACAGCTGCGAACTGCTCGGACAGTGCGGTCACAGTAGACTGCACCAGCTGTCGCTCTGTGGCGTCGCGGCTGCCCTCCACTATCGCGCGAGCGTTGCGCGTCAGTCTCTCGACTCGGTCAGCAACATTTGGCACTTCAGCTCGGGTGGCCACCAGGCGCTCTCGGTAGGGCTCTGGCGCCAGGGTGCGGTCCCTCGCTGTGAGTTCGGCGGCGCGAACCCAAGCTTGCACATCCTCCACGTCAGTGGCATACTCCGAGCGAGCCGTGCGCGCTCGCTTCCATTCCCTCTCCTTTTCTTCCATGGCTGCTGCCAGCGCTTCAGAGGATAGTTCTAGGGAGGACAGCTCCTGGGCGACGTCCGCCGGCGCTGATCCTCCGTACCTCTTCCTGCTTTCCTCCGTGAAGTTCTTCGTGCGCTCCACCAAGTCCGACACTTCTTTTGTCAGAGCGCGCACACTGTCTGCTTCGTCTTCGCCAAACACGTAGAAAGTCCTTACTTTCGCAGTCAACACTTCTATTTGCTGTCGGAGGTCGTCGATTCTCTCCGACACGCGATCGAATTCAGACACAATGTCGTCGATCTCCGCAAGCCGCGCCGCAAGAGTCTGTCGCAATCTGAAAATTAAAAGCAATATTAAAGCGTATAGTTCGCACCGAACGGCACGGGATTGTGGCTTGAGGCGCGCGCGTGAGGTGTAGGTGCCAAAACGCGACGAAAATAATCCGGCGCGGCGTGACGCTGCGCCCGTGACGGTGCAAGGTCGCGCGGCGGCGCTACGCTACCTCGTCGTTCGTGCTCGTTCGCTCGCGGCGCTCCGCTCGCGTCGCCCGCCCGTCGCTCAATGAACCGATCTCGATAGATTCGCTGGACGCATCTAATTTTAAATTCCACGTTCTAATGTTTGCACGGTGACATCATAGCGCGCGAGTTTTTTCGGTGCATTCGCCGGCCTGTGTTTACGTTTTGCACGCACACTCCCGACCGCGTTTACCTTATGTTAGGGTGACGCGAGCCGCGCGACCTTCAGCCGGCCGGTTGCCATATGTTAACTAAATGTGTAGTGGATCATTAGTGTCGAACGCTCGGTGAACACGATCGCGGAACGGAAGCGGTCCTCGTTGTAACGCAACTGAACTCGCGATCAATGCCAACCGCAACCGCATGCAGCACGGCCGGTTGCCGCAGCGCCGGTTTTATTGTACACCAGTAAATACACAAAGAAGTCACTTTTAAATGGGAATACGTACAAAATTTATACAAAAGATTCTGTACAGTGTCCCCAGTCCACTGAAACACTATTGTGAGCATGAGTCATCGCCGCCGGTCCACGTAGGCACGGTCACATTTGTATCACATAATTCAGATAAAAGCGAACAAGTCGGCCGCACGGCGCCGTAGGAACGTCCCAGTCTCCTTATAGCATAAAAATTCGCTTCGATTCTGTAAAAACAGATTGCGTCGCTTATTTACGGGCCGGTGGCAGCGATGCTGGTCCACGAAAGGGGACCGCACGATTGTCTCGCGCACTCGTTCCAACACACACGTTCACAGAGGTACACTTTCATAGCGTTATTTTAACTTGAAATGTCAGCAAATGTATTTTCTTGTTGCTAAAATGGCGTGTCGTTCTAAGTATATCCCTGTAGCCGGCTTCCAGTGCAGACTGTGAGGCCGTGACCTATTAAGCGCTGCGATCGCACGCATGCGCACTAAGCTCGGAAATACTAGTCTGCCAGTTTGAATAACGATTACGCGTCTCCCCATGCCCAGTCGATTGTCTGGCTTTTGTTTCAGTTAAAAATGAACTTTATAAACTGTAGCGTAAGTATTACATTGGCTTATGAAAGGGCATGGCGTAGGGCGTTACGGTCGCGGAGATTGTCTTCTGATTGATTCTATTCTAGTCTATAAGTGCGGAGAAACTCTCGGACACGTGAAGTTTCTAGTTAAAGCTCGCACTTAGAGCTTAACAAGTAGCAATATTATGTGACGAAGTCGATCGATGGCGTTGAACTACAGCAAACAGACCTATAAACTCAATAATTTCATTTCGACTCACTTAAAATAATTTATAACGTTTCAAGTTTATTTTTCCTCAACTATTTTTGCTGTTACTTTTTTACCTAATCGCTCTATAAAATCAAGGTTGATCACCAAATACGCACCAAACGTGTTTCGCCAACCAATTTCAAACACACACATGTAGGGAAGAGGACACTATGGTATAATTATGTCTGAGTTTGAGGGGTGAATATTGCTTGGGGCTTCCAGCAACAACTTTCCCCCTCACTGAAATGTAGGTATTTTTAATATACAAGCGTCTAGTCACAAATTTATTCGTTTAATGTTCCAACCCTTTGCAAATGGCTTGAAAAGGAATGTGAAAATGACATATCCATTGCAATATAAACGATCGACGTTTGAGTTGTGCGCATCAAAAATAAAAAGCGAGTACACAGGTCAATACTGAAATGCTCTATCTCTTTCTCGCAGTTATGAGCAAGTTCCTAAAATACTATTTTATATTCAGACTGCAGTGACTCTGTGAGGATCTAGAATTAAGACGGAAGGATTTTCGCGTTATTATCGCCAAGGATGCGTTAAAATAGGCTGGACCTGGTTAACCACGTGACTTTCTGAACGCCTAACTTTCTATCCAGATATAAAGTATTCTTAATAAGTTCGAGATTCCCCATTTTCTCCAAGGCAAATCAAAACATAGCCAATACGAATCAATACGATACCATACAAAAACTTGTTTCTTTATACTTAAAACTTGGAGCAGCTTAAACATTAACATTGAGTTGTCAATAGGCTTGAATACACGTATTCACACAAAATTCGTCAATACTCTATAGATATAATACTTAGTATTGAGTGAGTTGTGTCATCGCTATTTCATAAGCAGGAAGTTCTCTGCGGTCACATTGTTACAGAAATGTTTTATTTTGTCGTTAAATATAACCATGGTGCTGCCGCGGACAATGGCGGTGACCACTTTTGATCCTTATTCCTTTTAACAATAAGGTTGATAACCCAACAGCCATTGTCAAAGGTTCAGATAGAGCTATCGTTATGCTAAAAAATTTGTATCCTGTTAGAACAATGTTTTACCTTGTGATTTCAGTTTCAAGTTCAACCAGTTAAAAGTATTTTTCCTCATTTAAATGGATGTCTTTAGTGACCAATAATTTTAAATATGGATTGCTAGTTTTTGCCAGAGACTTTGCTCGCTTGAAAGTAAATAAATAATCTCACGGAAATATACTCTCGGCATAAAAAAATATCTTATGTCTATGTACGATATTTCATTCAAATCGGATCTGCTGCTTCATTTTGAAGAGGTGTGTGAGTATTAATATAATTTTTTGCGTTTATAATATTGGTGTGAATGTTACTAAAGGTTCAGTTGGCGGTTTCGTCAGCGGTATACAAAATTATAAAGTTTTAGATCGTTTTCATCAGTTCAAACTACTAGAACAAAATACAAGGGAAAATTACCATTACATATCTAAATGCAATCATATAAAATCTATCTACAGGCAGAGAGCTTGAATCTGGCAACAACAAACTAGATCAATAACGAAATTTATCTAAAAACACACGGACGATATGATCTTAAAATAAACAGTGCGGAAGTTCTCACCGAAGATATATAAATACAGCTGATAATAAACGGACATGACGATAAGAAGTCAACGACCCAGCAAAGGGCAATATAGACAAACTGAGCGTTTGGCAGCGTCGGCAGTGTGGCCGGAGATTGGCACGCGACGTCGCCGGACCATAACTCGATGGAACGAGTTACGGCTTCATGTACAATCGACCGGAGATGGGTTTATGAGAAAACGAACTATAAAGTTAGCTTGAACTTCATTTGTTTGCACTCGAGGTTATAGGAAAAGGTTTGGTCGAAGGAAGAGCATTGCTATTGTTTTGATAATGTTTCCTCCATGGTAGAGTGTGTTGTTCATTTGGTTTTTTAAGATTTTTTAATTGACCTTTACTTTTTTTAACTTTTGGGGCCTTACCATGACGTGTTAAAATATCAGTCGTGCAAGCTAAAAAGAAGGATAGATTTTAGATACATCCTATATAGCTCCACCCTTTTGACAGTTCAATTAAGTCGCAAATTGGATCGCGTTAACAGCTCGTGGTAGTCTTTGGAAAGACCTAGGTTCCGGATGCTATTCTCCATCTGTTAAGATAGCTAACTAAATGTAAACAATCTTAACATGTATTTTATCTAAAATATGGTCTAAAATTTTAATCTAAAAATGTTTACAATTAGGTATTGACTTAAATCGATGTTAGGTAATTTTCTAAATTTAAATAACCTTTGTATGTCTTTTATACGATTTATTTTAAATAAAAAGACATATCAAATTTGTTTACATTTAGTTAACTACCTAAACAGATGGGGGATATATATATATGGGGGATATAGATGATTGATGCATTGTCGACCAAGAAAGTCTCTTATTTGTGGATGCATTAGCAACTGACAAGATAATTTTACGGTGCTGCATTTTCTAAAGCACAGCTGCATTTTGAAGATATACAAAAATACGACTGGCCAGTTAGACATTTCACTCTAGGTTCCAAGTATTAAAGTAAATATGCAGTAAATTTCAGTCTGAGACAGCAATTACTTCCATATACAGTCGTGTTGGCTTGCCAAGCGTGGTCATTAAAGTATTATACATTCAATACCGTTGCTTGTAGCGGTCTGAAGGGGAGCCCCATGCAACTAACGGAAACCAGCTGTTATGGTTTCCATAACTTCCTAACCGTCGAGGGGAATTTCAAGTTAAATTATGTAGGTATCGGGAAAATAAATTTCTGTATATTTAAATTAATTGTGTCGTTTAAAAGGGTGCTGTAAATACCAGCTGACGCTCGTGGCTCCATCACCATGAAATTAGTTATAGGTACTTCCTTTAAAAGCGATTCCTATACAAAATTAGGAATTTTAATTTTTCCACGTTTAAGGGTTTTTCTTTTAAACGACCTCTGTAGCGAACAAACAAAAAAAAATTAATCGGTCAAGTTTTGTTCGAGTTTTAGCGAAAGCCCAATTACAATAGATTTTTAAATTTTAAACTAGTGGTCCCAACAAACATTGTCTTGCCCGAAAGCTGGATTTTTGTCAGTAAAAAAAATTGAGAACTCGATTGCAGCGAGATCAAAAATTTCAGATGAATTACATATATAAAGAAAAACATAGGTATAACGATTTTATATTTTACAGGTCTATGTTGAACTACTTATATGTATGACGTAATTCAGTCACATACATGTTAAATTGTAAAATCTATTCTCACCCATTCTCCGAGTTCTATTAGATCCCATGTGGCGATTACATTCGATTCAATTTACAATAAATTGATATTTATTGAAGCGGGTTAGACTAGGCCATGGTCTATACTTGTCACTCCTTATACTTCAGACCTTATTAATGCAATAAGCAATGTTTTTAATACACTTGACGACGAGATATCAACTTATGTGAAGAACACTAGAAACTCTGCTGAGCCATAAACTGCAAAACTTTAATGAAAACGTATTCAAATATTTATAAACTCTAAACCTTGAAGGACAAATTCTAATAAGAGTTTTAAATTACGTAAAACATTAAATATTTAGCATCTATAACTAAGCTTGAAGACGGTAAGACCGACTGTCATCTGTCGGTAGCAATCAATAGTTCATTACATCGACAGTATGCAGTTCAATTATCAAACATCGATCTTTAGAACGATCGATGTTATCAAAACTTCAAATCTAACAGTGACTGTCGCAAAATAATTAAGAGATACGATGACTCAACCGGAAATTCAGAATCCCCATGCGTCACGAACAACTCACCCCTTTTCAACGTTACAAACACGTGTGTAGCTACAATCTATGCAAAAGGGTTCCCCTTACCCTTCGGGCACCATTATCAAAGCTGTTACGAAGAGTATAATGTGTCAAAGAGGCACATATCCTCGTCTAGACATAATTAAATCATGACTTCATTGGCTAAAGTCACATGGTGTTTGTAAATCAAGGTTGCTTTGGTTCGCGCTATCTATCAAGACGTTCTGCTCAGTAAATCTCGATATTTGTAGTTCCAAGGTCATGGTCATGAGGGGTACACAATTACGTTCAGTGTTGCGGAAACTGAGTTGCTGAAATTGTTGAGTTGGATTGGAAATAAAAGAGGTTGTATTCAAATCCATGGATCCGGAATCCATAGATACTATATAGTAAGTTTAGACTGAAGATGTTTAAAGAAATAAGGATAAGTTTGGATTACCTCTACAGTGCCACAGAATTGTTATAAAACAGAATTATTTTGAAAAAATAATTAAGGAATCTCTTTACTTTCAGATTTCTGCAAAAGTAATCATTTCATAATCCCTTAAAAAAAATTATGATATCAGATTTAATGACGACGATGAAAGAATGTGTCCTAAGTATAGACAGTTTCTAATGGTGTCAGCACCTAAATAAGCAGCTGACGTCATTTCACTTAGATCTAAGGGTTATTTTAATAAACTACGAGATTTCTTAGCAAGCGATGATATCATAGCAGAGACGGTTCATTAGAATATGCAAAGTGTACTCTAATTGCTGCAGCATAAAGTCTATGATAGTTTGAAGATTATTTTAGCAAAAGCGAAATCATTTTAAGATCCTGTGTCATTGGTTGCGTAACGTGAAGTTTTCTGAGGGGCCGGACGTTTTTAACATTTTTGTTCTATTTTTGGTATTTGTTTCCATTTGAGTCTCATTCAAGATATATTGAATATACTATTCATACAATGTTTAAATAGAACCTTTATGTATTTTACGCATATTTTTATTTTATTAGACAATTTAAGTTGTAACGACTGCTTCCTAAATAGATGACACACAGTTTGAAACACAATTCTTTATAGTTCTTTTAAGTAAAAAAGAAAATTGTAAATGGTTGGCCTAACTGAAATATACTATAACTATAACGAACATATTATGGTATTTCTGAACTTCATAGAGTGGCTTATTTAAATTATGGAACGGCGCAGCTCTCTTAAATTTTCTTCTTTCAATCTCTGCATTAAGCCATGTTATGTAACTTTTATCATTTCAAATATTGTTATCGTCACAAAATTATATTTTATATTCATCAAATATTTCAATCGTTACATCGTATTTTTTAAGAAATAGTGTATTTTATTTTTAAGTAATTTCTTTTAGATCTCGTACAAATTCTTTTACGTTATATCAGCGGGATATTATTGGTAGTCATGCAACAGACATGTGTTCATGGCGACATGGTTTTATTTTGTTTGCGCTAATAAAATCTATTTTATTTTTAAGCAGTCTGGGGCTCATTTGTATGGGGCACTCAAATTTTTGTACAATGACGATATCTATTGCAGGATAAGTTACTGTTACTTCATAATGAAAGATTTATATATATGTGTATAGAAACTAATTTATCGTGCAGTTTTTTTTTTTAATGAAACCTTTATAACAGAGTTTCATTGGCAAACATAAATTTTACTTGAACATGAGTAAATAGTTCAAACTGCATTTAACTGCGTAGATGTTTAAATTATACGAATGTATTTAATTAAAAGACGCCCAAGGCCCAAGTCGCGTGATATTTAAGACCATCGTGTCTATAATTCTCAACATTTTTCATATTTATGATGTTGGGAAAAACATTTGTGGAATTATAATTGGCTGTTTAAGATTTTTACTGTACCTACCCTTAGCATCACGCAACTCAGTCTAAAATATAATAATGATGATGTTTGAGTTTTCTCTTGAATTCTCTCACGCTATTTGACTTACTACATCTTTTTCTTTATGAATCGTTTGATAAACATCGTTAATTTTACGTGCGGCGCTAAATTTATGAATAAGGTCGTCTTTTCATAATTCTGCAGTTTTAGATAACAGAATACCAAATTGTATTGGGTAATTCAGCACGTAGATTATTCGTTATGATAAGATAAAATGTGTAATATGAAATTTTCGCAACTCTATCATACATTTTGCTTTCCTATGAAACTTTATTTTCTCGAATTCTACCATATTGCGTTGTAAATGCATAAAACTGGTTGCCAATTAAGACAGTCGCGATTAATGTACTATCGCCCTTGAATGCACCCATATATTCGCAGTACCATGTTACATGTATTAGTTTAATCAATAATATAACCAAATAAATAACAATAACCTTTAATACTGAGAATACAGAGTCTAATTTAGCATAGAATTATTTTTGCTACCAGCTGAATGTATTTGGCAGTACCTCCTTCGGGATTTTAAAATAACGTTAGCTATTGTTGTGGTCTCTACAGTTTGTTAAATAAAGTATTCTTTTGCTCGTTTGAGAAGTAAATTTAATTTTGCGATCAAGTCTGGCGGTCACATGTTTGGCGGTGTTTGGTAAAGAATTTTAATGTTGGTAACCAAATTAGTCGTCGTGGAGGCAGGAATTGTGGAGATTCTTGTTTTTAAAACTAGACTGATATAATGCAATTATGGATAAGTGTTGGGTCCATTAGTGTCAACCAAAATTGTCGCGAAGAATTTACAGTAAACAATTTTAATAGGTTGGTCTGTCGTTATGTCTTGTCAAAGTCCAAGCCGATAATCACCCCAGAGAGGTAATGTATTGACACAATATGAAGAAGAAGCCGATTAAACTTAAATACACAGGGACAGACCTGGCACTAATTCCTGCAGATAATTACACGCAGAGTTTAAAAGCTATCCATCATAAAATCAACGCCAGAAACCAAATTCCAAATTAACTTGCCAAATATAAAAACAACCAACCAGAATGTCAGACGCCAACACATTTTCCTACACCTATATTTATTGATGACGAAATAGAATTGAAAGATTCTGAGCGTAAGGTGGAAGTAAGAAGGTTTAAAATGAGGAGTGATTTTGTGGGAAAAACAGCAAATATTTTTGTTTTGTATCTTCGAGCGCCACTGTCAGCTAGTTGATGTTATGCCAGAAGTGTTCTTCCGGAATTCATTGGCAAGGATCAACAACAAACTGGCCTACTTACCGACATAAGGTTTTTATGTAATATTCAGCGAAAGACCGAAACGAAATTGTTAATAAAAGTTGGTGGGTGAAAGCTGAAAGCGAATAATATTTTTGTTTTCATTACATAATGCCAATGACCTATTTGAAATTTATTTTGAGAATGAAATTTCTTAGTTTCCAAGCGGACGTGAAAGTTTTGTAGAGATTGAAACGTTTCATTATTTTTAGTTTGTTTTTTTTTTAATGGCTCTAAATATATTGTAACAAATCCATTTTTCAGATGATACTTGAGATACGCGTGATCATTTTAATAAAATTATATCTAATAAAGCTTTATAAGATCATTCGTGTCGCGTGAATTGGATAAAATAAAATAATAATATCTTCACAATGCCGATTTTCTAGTCTCTTTTGATGAAGTCAGTCCCATTCGACTAACTTCAAACGTCGCACTCAAGTTGCAGCTATAAATATGCAGAAAATACTATAACATTAGGAACAGTTATAGCTAAGATTTGTCCCTGTTGAACTAGTATAAGTACATAGAAATAAGAAAGACGAAATTCAGGCCAAAACATCATGTGGTAGCTTTTGGCATCGATGTGCAACTTGAAACTGATTAAACGAATACAACGATATCTGTTGGAAACGCATTATCTGTGTTCGATATTGTTATAAACATTTTGTTGTTATGGTGACACAAGTTAGGGCTGGAGATTGTTTGTTATAGAGTCACCGCTCACATGGAACTGGAAGGTTATACGAGTAGGTTTTAATCAATGAAATTGTGAAACTCTCTCTTGCTTCATCTAGAGCGGAAGCAGATAATAATATTTTATGATTTCATACTCTAAAAAAAGATGAATGTTCGGTCTATGGATGAGGTCTAAGCTAAAGACATTGAAGATAACGATGCCAAAATTACATACTGCTACTTTTCAATTATTAGTTTTATTGATTTTATCCGTTTTTTACCGACTTCCCAAAAAGGAGGAGGTATTACGTTCGGCTGTTTGTATGTTTTTTTTTTTTTTTTTTTGTATGTTTGTTCGTCGAATACTCCCCCAAATGTGGACGGATTTTCAAAATTCTTTTTTTGTTCGAAAGTAGATAGTTCTGAGGTGGTCCCATTATCACCAAATTAGGATCTGATGATGGGATCTTGGAGAAATCGAGGGCAACCTTCAAATTTTATAGGCTCACTTATTGATTTTCGCATATTTTATGAAGTATCTTGTGTATTTGCGTATGGTCGTCACCATCTCAGGTAGCTGGGCTGATGATGGAAGGTACAACTCCTTAACAGTAAGAAGTTACTCGAACAGGCAAGGACTGTTTTAGTAAATTGTTTTGATGTTTGATAGGGCATTTGCCACATTTGGTCTCATGATCATCAAGTCATGACCTGATGCTGCAGTCAGGATAGTCTGCAGAGTACCTAAGCCCTCGACAACAAACAGCAGATATATCGAGTTTAGGCTCATTGAAAACGGCTCGATGTGTGGATAAACGTACTGCTAATAAAGAACACCGAAGTACATAGAGACCTGATGCTGAAGCCAGGAGCATCAGGAAAAGTACAAACCTTGAAATTACAGCACCGTAGTCGTGTTTGGGCTCATTTTAAACAGGACTAAATTTTAAGTTCATTGCAATGTTGACATAAATCTAGCCTGATGCTACAGCCGGGATTATCAGCATCTAGTCTAATGACTGATTGAAAGATTTACCTTTCGGCTTCATCATCAGATCAGTTCGATATATCCTTTCCCTCTCCAGCATCTAGTGTAATGACTGTTTGAAAGAAGAGGGGGAGAGGATATATCGAACTGATCTGATGATGAAGCCGAAAGGTAAATTAATGTAATCTAAACGTGTTTGGGATTATTAGAACCGTGATTATAAGGTATTTAAGTTTGACTGAGGGGTACTTTTTAGTGGTGGTACCATAACTAAAAAGTGTAAAATAAAAAAAACTTTTTACAAAAAAAATATAACCGACTTCAATGATAAAAAACACTGAAAAGTATCAAATAACTTTAATTTTGGAAGTCGGTGTTAAATAACGAAGAGACTAAACTATTGTAGAAACACCGACTTCCAAAATTAAAGTTATTTGATACTTTTCAGTGTTTTTTATCATTGAAGTCGGTTATATTTTTTTTGTAAAAAGTTTTTTTTTTTCATAAATTCTTATCATGTAATCAGTCATGTGGACTATAAATGGATGAAATTTAGTCTAGATGGTTTGTAGGGTGCTGTCCTCTGCGGAGCCAGTTCTATCTTAAGTAGTCACATATAGGTGACTTTTCTAGTCAAAGGCATACGCATGATTTTATTAGTTAACATTTAATTTTTTCTTGAAAGTAGCTACTAAGTTTTTGTAAACTGTACCAACGAATTATGTGTCCATATACGTATGAGATCATGATCAAATGATAGCAAATTAAATATATCCAAGATAAATTGCTTCGTAGTTGTTGTCAGTTCTTGCTTAGGTAACTGAGCCAGCAAAGAAGATATATGTACATATCGACTTAATCTAATCAGCCTTGTACTGTTACTACTGCTGGAACTTAGGCTTCCTCTTTAGGAGGAGGAAATAGGCCGGTGAAAGTGTAAGTGCGGAATAGTGGATGTCACATATCTTCGAATTTTAGGTTCTAGAACATGTCGGTTACCTCACAGTGTTTTCCTGTGATGGTGACGTTTTGAGAGCAGTAGTGATGAAATAAATTACACAAAGGAATGCGCCTGACTGTGTTTGAACCTGCGACCTACTACTTATAAGTCGGGGTTGTTACCACTGGCTGCTATCGACTTAGTTATAAATATAGTATGTAATCCAATAAACGTTTATCTGCACGCTGGTCGCGCAATAACTTAACCTATTTGTTTCAATTGGCTCGTCAATCGACCAACTGAAAGCCAATTATGTGATACAAGCAACTGGTGTATTTCTAGCCAAGTAAACGTACCACGAAGAGAGCGTAATACACCATGCGGACCCAGTGCGGGGCGGGACATTCACCAACCCGCACTGGACCCGTGTGGTGGATTACGGCCCATCCTCTCTGCTAGAGAGGAGGCCTGAGTCTCAACAGTGGGAACATTAAAAAGAAAATGCTCAAGTAACACACGAGGCTAGGTGCTTGTTGTTGTTGTTTGTTAGCAGTTCTAACTTCAAGCAATTTGTTAACTATAGAATACAAATTGTTATTTCAGTAGTTACTTTTACTTGTCTATAGACAGGTGTTAAATAACAGAAGAAGTTTTGGCATTCATTTCAGTTCAAACTAGACAGCTAAATAATTCAACAATTGTTATCGACTTCGCTTTTTCTGATACAAATCTGTTGCTTATTTTTTTACTAGTTAATCCCAAGGTTATCCAAACGGTTGGCTTTTAATGCTTTCCTGCGAATCTTACGAGTTAACATCACAGTTTGGTCATTAAGTTTGCGCGCGTCGGTAAATACGGTTTATGCATCGGCTGTTGGTTTTGGCACCTACCGTGGACATATCAAATGAATTAGAATAACATGGATGGACAACCAAAACATCTTAGCTTTGCTGATGTAATGCTGAAAAAGAGATATAAAAGCTTCTGTTGGTTTAAAGGTTACAAGCTTTTCGACTTCCAATCTCAATTTGTAAGATAAACAAAAATTTCAAATTGAATTATGTATTAATTTTGATTTTAATTTTTCTTTTTTGTTTACTTTGAAGTTCGCACCTACCATGTTATGTTTCTGCACCACCCTAAGGTCGACTGGTAGATAATGCCTAAGGCATTAAGTCCGCCTTTGTACAGTTTATGTGCAATAAGCATTAATAAATAAATAAATAAATACGTTTTCTTTAATTAGGTATATTACGAGTATAACTATGTGTGCCGATCCCAAATAAAACGGGATAAAGGCAAGAAGAAGAAGAAGATTATAACTATGTAGTTCAATAGAGGTCCTCAAAGCATTTTATGATATTGATCATTCCCTTTCATTTATCCCAGTTTAATTGGGATCGGTGCAGTATAATAATATTCTACAATTTTCAAGCAACTATATTTAGTCTCAAACTAGCCAGAATCATAGAACAAAAGTTGTTGTTTATGATGTTCTTAACTAACATCTAAGAGGTTGCTAGTGTTTTACAAATAATCCTGTGTATCTAAATACATATTATACAAATCGCGCTCATCACACAAACATTTGTCTTGGGTGGGAATCGAACCGACGACACTATATAGCAGGCATGGTCATTAACCACTAGACCAACAGGCCATCTTTTGCATAAATCTGTATCCGCTATCATCTCAATAATCGCGTTCTTTCTAGCCATATCATATATATCTTTCACACAATCCATTGATTCTTACAATACACCTACAAAACCATCCATATTCACACAAAGAACTTTCCTCACAGCATGCTCTTCATCCGTCCGCATCAGGTACCCATATCTTGTCAATCCATTTCCATACAACTCAAGTTGATACGCTCAGAGTTCCGGAACTTTCAGAGATTACAGTTTTTTTTTTCCGGTGGGAAAATCATCCAATTACATCCCCCGCTCTTGGGCGGAGCGGGAGATAGTGTCAGACTTTTACTGACTAAAAACCGCGGCTGGGGGTGCCTTTCGCAGCTAACCCTAGCCCTGGTTAACTCCTTGAGGCACGCGGGAACAGTTGGCGCCGTCGACGACTTGGGCTTGGTCCGGATAGTAACCGGATGGTCGGACAGCGAGCTACCCATTGCTCGCCATCCGCAAGCCCGCGTCTACGGTGATACGGAATCACGGCGGCGGTGGCGAGAGCGCCGTAGCCTGATGCGGTTGGCCTCCTCCTTTACTAGCATTACTTCTTCGCAGAAGGACCTGCCATTTGCCATTCCTCCTCACTCCAGACCATGGCATGAACCAAGGCCCGGCGCGAGAAGTCTCCGCCACTGATCACCCCCTCGAGGGCACAGCGATGCTCCGCCCAAGCAGGGCACACCTCAACTGTGTGCTCCACCTTGTGTCAGTAAAAGTCCTTTTGGTTCCACTCTGAGTGCGAGAAGAATACTTGATAACCTCCCAATTGATATGCTCATAGGACCACTATTGACACTATTGACTATTTGTGTAATTTAATATTATCTTCCTTACAAAATGCAAGTAACCTCCAAACCAACACACAACAGTTATTTGGCTTTCGAACAACTACCAACACACCTATTAAGAACTAAATTACAAATCAGACGCACAAAAGCACAGTGCACACAACTTACTTCTCATAAGCTTCTACGAGTTCCTTGACGTTCTTCTCTGTGTCGTTAGCAGCGTCCTTGGAGTGAGGTTTGAGGAGGCTGATGACGAAGTCAGCGTGTTCTAGGAGTTCGTCACGACTGTCTTCTAGACTTGATACTTCGCTTTGTAGCTCCTGGGAGAGAGGAAATGGTAAATGATTAGTAATTGTCCCGATAATCTAGCTAATGACTTAGAGTTTTGGGTTAATTTCTCAGTTATGTGGTTTGGTTTTGGCGAGATTTTTTCGAATGAAGTTTATTTCTGAACTAGCTTCTGCCAGCGACTTCGTACGCGGATCCTGTTGCTTATGCCAGCGACAACGGGGTCGTCAAAATCAAATATCTGAAACGTCTGATGTCGAATTCTAAGAGCCCGGGGAACTGGAAAACAACGTGATGCGCGAGACGATTCGAGACGTTCCAGATCTCTCCCTTCCACTTACGCGCGTGACAATGCACACACCTTAGACATGGAGCCAATGTCTCCGTATTCGATGTAATTAATAAATGGGTATAACTTAGGTGTTTCTATACCGATTTCTATGATTCTTTTTTTATTGAATAGATAATAATGTTAACTTTTTTTAACCCTTCAGATACCGTCAATTAGAGACACAATAGTAAGACAATAGATGTGCGGCCACCGGTGGTCGCTTGGGGATTCATGAATTAATTAGGAATAAATGAGAGTGTTATAAACGTAAGAGTAGACAAAAATAAACCAAAAGCTCCGAACTGCTAAGCTATCGGGAGTTACACGTGTTATTGTGAGTCAACCATAAAAGATAGACATATGCTGTTGTGGGATATTTTTTATATAATTTTAAAGAGAACATTTTCGTTATACATGATTTCTGTGTAGCTTTAACCATTAAGGCTGCAAACGCGACGGAAGCTTAAAAAATGGAGTAATTTCTCCCGTTTCCCCAACATTTCCCTTCACTGCTCTGCTCCTATTGGTTGTAGCATGATGAAAAGTATACTATAACCTGCCCAAGAGTATAAAGAATGATTGTACCAAGTTTCGTTAAAATCCATCGAGTAGTTTTTTTTTCTATAAAGAACATACAGACAGACAGACAGACAGACAGACAGACAGACTATTAGTTATTTTGGAAATATATTTCATGTACAGAATTGACCTCTCTACAGATTTATTATAAGTATAGATATAGATTGGTTCTTGTGATGTAAAATTAGTGTAGTTTTGTATCCCAACTAATACCAAGTGTTTACACTACTGGATAATATGTGGAATAGTTGAAACTGGCGTGATGTCGATAAAATGAAACTGAGGATTTAATCGTAGTTTTGGCTACCTCAGTAAACCTTGCCTACTAAAAATAACTATTAAAAAAAAAATGTTTGTGAAAATCATTCATACTTAAAGTAAAAATACTTAACTAACACTAATTAATAATCATAATATGTACCTTTTTGTATATACAAGGTGTAAGGAACAGCCCTCCGCAAACTTTAAGGGCTCGCTCAGTAGACGAAACTGACTATTTTTCCACAAGATTTTTTTTTCAGGAAACGAAAAAAGAAACAGCCTCACCATACAAAATTATAAACTTGATTGGACAATTTGTATGGTGAGGCCGACTTTTTTTTCTTTTCCTGAAAAAAATAATATGGAAGGTCGTTTAGTTTCATCTACTGAGCAAGCCCTTAAAGTTTGCGGAGGGTTGTCCCTTGCACCTTGTATAATAAATTACTCCTAACTTATTAAAAACAAAAGATTTTAGTTAGGTACTTTATTTTTCACAAAAGTTAGATTGCTACCGACTTAACGTGATAAAATCTTCTACCATACTACTTAATTTAGAATAAAATCTATAACAATCTAAAGACCACATAGAACAGGTATTTGTACGCCCTACATAAGGTGGTATTGTTTCTAGACTAGGTGTTTATGCGTGCAGAATTCATGATTGCAAAGCGCACTTTTCTTATCGACAATAAATGAGTATCACAATGAGTTTCTTTTAAGACTTCCTTGAAGCTAAGTAGGACCAATTACCGACATTTGTGATAGGAAATATTTGTATCCTTCGTCGATTGGTATAGATCGGTTGATCGTTCTAAAACCAGTTTCAGGCGGTCTGAACGATTGACAGTATCGATCGAAGGCAACCTATTTGAAAAAGATTCTAATCTATTTATATTTGTAATTAACTAACTCTTTGGTACACGTTGTTCTACCATATACAGGATGTTGTGTAAATAGTGGGGGGTCAACGCAACGTTAACTGGTCGACACACCGTATATTCAGCTATTACGTACCACAATTTGAACAAAATTTAACCATAGGTCTCAGAATAAAACTATTTTTTTTTAGACATCATCTTGCGATACTAATTTGGCTCTAATTTTAACAAAAAACATTATTTTCCTATTTTGTTTCTTCAATATTACTGCTAAATAGATGTGCTATAATATGCAAGTAACTGTTTTGCTGTAAACTTAAAGATATTAAAGAAAAACTGTGTTTATTTCAAATGTTTACGATAATCATCAGATAATCACGAGACTTTGGGCGCGAATGGTGTAAAAGAAACGTATTACACTGTCGGTGCCATTATTGAACAAATTAAATAAATATGTCCATTAAATGCTGATTCTAATATGAACAATAGAAAACCGACCGGTTAGCAACACGAGAAGTTGAAGCTTCAATTGGACGAGTGCAGCGAGTTTTATTTAAACAAAGGTTTTCTTTTCGTTACAACACTAAACTAAGCTTCTTTAGCCTTTCAAGTAGTTTTGAGTAAGTCGATGTTTGATCTAAATGTTATCTCACCTGTAGCGCGTGCCTGGTGTCCACAGCTCGCCGCCTGGTGCTGGGGTTGGCGTCCAGCTGCCGCAGGCGGTCGGAGGCAGCCGTGATGGCGGCCCCCAGGCTCCTCTGCACGTCGAGGAGTTGGTTCCAGCGGAGTAGCTGCTGGTCGGCTGTCGCTGCGCGTTTGGCTAAGCCTAGGTTGACAAAAAGGATTGGGTTATGAGTAGTTGTCTTATGTAAATGATATTATAAAGTGGAAGAGTTCTTTGTTTGTAGGAGGTTTGATATCAGGTTGGCCGCTGCAAAGATAATCTGGCAAAATGGGGTTTCCTTGACCCATTGCAAATACAGTGCCAGTGTGGAGCTCCTTCATAGGATATGTGTCATCTTCTTTCCTGCCTAGCATGCACAACTACCTGCACCCGACATGACTTAAACGAAGCCAACAACAGAGCTGTACAGGTGGCTAAATATTGGTCGGACAAAGTTTGAGTCGAATCGACACGAGAAGAAGAAGAAGAAGGAGGTTTGATGATTTTTATTTTAATGATAAAGCTACACTACTATTTACTGAAATTTACTGAATTTACTATGATAGAAAATTGCATAGAAAATCGATATTAATATCGTTAGATACTAAATATTAAACTGTTAGCATTGCCATTTAACGTGGCAATGCTGCCAGTCTGACGAGCAAACTCTTCTGAGTTCATAATGAGTCCTATCTATCATACTACCAACTCCATCACTTTCCCTCAGATGATATCAAGATTTAGATCTAGTTTTTCATTTAAAAATAAAAAAAAAAACAAGCTACATACCTTCGCAAGCTACACTCCATCTGTCAGCGAGTTCCCTGGTCCTCTGCTCGACCCTCTCTCCGCTGGCGGCATCAGCCCCGGAGCAGAGCTCACGCGCCCGCTCCCGGACCACGTCCAAGAGCGGCTGCTGATTCTGAAGATATAGAGCATAACAAATTAGGAAGGGTCAAGCGTAGACGGTACAAACAACCTCGGTCATTTATTTAATTCACGTGGGAACATAAATATGAGGCTAAAATTCTTAAACGTAACCTAATTTTCAATCGGTGTTACTACTTGGTTTTTAAAAAGCTACTTTACTTGATCAACGTAAAAACTTGCTTACAGGCTGTAAAACATATGACTAGTGTGATTGACTAACCGAACTAACAGACAGCCTATCAAATCACTCAAATTTAGGTAGACAGTCTGTTAGGTAACAAAGAACATGCACGCAAATATTTGCTAAATTATATCATATTTTAGTTCAAGTGAACAAATTTTTGACATGTGACATCCACCAACACGCACCTGGTCCGCGTGGTGGATTACGGCCCATTCCCTCTCTTAGAGAGGAGGCCTGAGTCCTAGCACTGGGGATATGATAAGGCCAACTATACTATGCTAAACAATTATTTAAAATATCTTAATCAACAAGAAAGTTATAAAGCTTTAAAACTGCTAATAAGAAAGAAAAGGACTTTGACATCCAAGTCTATCACCACACCCGTATCTACTACGGCCGCCATAGAATATGGCGTTTTGGCGTGAAGGAAAGATAGGTATATTTGTTTTAAGTTATCTCGTTTGCTTCTTTATCGATTTTGATATTTTTTCACAGTTTTATTATATTTTTGCATTTTTATTGATAATCTGGTTAGATAGCAAAAAGTTTTTATGCATATTCTTTATTCATTGAAAAACAACCTTTAAGCAACTATGGGTCTTAATACTCGTATTATTGTAATTTAAGTGCATTGACAGAAAATTTGCAAGATTGTCTTGAAATTAAGTGGCGTTTAAGAATTGACCAATCAGCAGTTCCGAAATGAAACCATATTTGTCCATAAATACATCAATTTAGGTAAATGGCAGGTAGTGATCTCTATGTATATTGTCAGAAATATAATGAAGGAAGGGATTGATGACAGGATAATTAGTTGCGATAAAGCGGCCCCTAAAAGCAAAATCAAGCTTGATGGTGGGAACACAGATGAGCAAATATCGTAGATAGAAGAAGTATTGACAATATACATAGAAATCAGAACCTTTAACAGGAAGTCAGCAGCCATTGGCACAGCATGTTCTACTTTATGGTTTCATTCCGGAAGTATTCGTTCAGAATCTGATATATATGTTCCACATTGATTAAACTGACATCGAGAAATTATTACTATTACAGTCGACTGGCTGATTACCACATTTTAATTGCTTTCATACTCACGCTACCGGTTCGAAACCTGCATACACATTTGTAAAGGAAGAATCATTTACGCATTACATGTAAAGTCAGTATTTTGCAATACCTTTCACAGTAATTATGTATGTTTTGTAAAAGTATGTTTGAGTTCTTGTAACAAGTTGTGAAAGACCCGTTAATTCTTTAAGTGCAACTCTGAATATTATTTTATTGATTTCAATACGAACTAAATATCGTCATAAAGTATAAAAACCGCAAAATATCATTGGTCATGGTATTGATTCGTCAAAAAAAGAAAATTACTTCAAATAGTTACTTAATGACTAATGATGCTGATGCCATGCTTGGTAAATTATATTATAATTTCCGGCAACATTGTAGAATTAAAAAAATGGTTTTTAACCTTTTTTTTGCTAGGTATACAAAACAGTGGACGTTTTTCGGCTTAAAAGATGATAATGAAGGCTCGATAACTAATACTGCTGGAGACAATTTATCTTTTACTGATTTTGAGAATATCAGAATATTCAGTAGTTAAAGAAATTCACATATAGGATCTCAAGTTTTACTGTAGACACTAGCATCAGTATAGCTTACAAAGAAAATGCTTAAAAGCAACCTTAATGGTAAATCCTTACCCTATATTATTATAAAGAAGTAAAGTTTGATTTTGGTAACATTGCAAGGAAAGACGGTGGTAATCTCGAAGGTCTCATCATGACTGATAAAGTGGATGGGAAAAGGCTTCGTGGATGCAGCCCAATACGTTGGTCAGAACAGATTGGCACCGCTCTTGACTTTACCATGTACGGTGCCCTTCATACCGCCAGAGATAGAAACAGATGGAAGAATATCGTACGAATGAAAGTGATGAAGCAAGAAGGTCACAACCCTCAGCATTGAGGAGTACGACGCAGGGATGAAAGGAAAAATTGAGTTCATTTGTAAAACTCTCTGGAAATACTGAGTGAATTTCCAAATTTTTTTCACCTGTAGTTACATTATTCTTGATTGACATAGGCTGTTTTTGATTCTGTATATTAATATTATTTACGCCAAAAATGTTTGACTTCTAGCAAAGTAGGTACGGGTCAGCTAGTGGTATGGTATATTATTTTTACATGACTTTAACGTTGTAGTACAGTCTTGCATTTTATCAGTTATATTTAGGTACCTCTTTGTCGTAGTACTTAGAGAAATAAAGGCGTATTGTTTTAAGTTGTTTTATAAAGTCCATGCCGATAAGTATATATTTAAAACTGTCAACTTTTCGCAACTAACAAAGGGGTTTTTGTACACTACATAGTAACTTTCTATAGAAACAATCGAAGTGTTTATAGCATCTACTTTTATAGCGAATAGATCTATTATATTGCAACTTTGTCCCCTGTTAACCTTGGTCCTCGATTTAAGCTGACTGAGAACATTAATGTTCTCATTGTGCTTGCTGGAAGCACCGGATCTGACATCATTATGCTTTTAAAATGTTGGATGTCCCATGTTCACGACATTGTCGTGTACTTAACTATAGTCAACGGTGACTATAATATTATTATATAGGTACTTTTATTATAGAATTGTCTGCAAGCTTAAAATTTATTTTAGCTGCAGTCTGTATTCCTGTATTTACATTTAGCTGTAGTGTTATAAATTTATGTTCCCCATTTTATTAATTCAATGCATATTTTATTATTTTCTATGATAGAATATTTTTCCTCTCCTAGACAGAAGGTCTGACTCCCAGCAGTGGGAACATTATAAGGCTAATCATACTATATTTTATTATGCTAATATTTTCTTTTCAAAATAGTAGGTATTGTTTTGAGTATAATTATTTCTCAAAAGTAACAGCTTCTGAAAAGGAACCTCGCAATCTGTTTTCTATGTGAAAATCTAGTTTCATCCAGTTACAAATCAGCAAATACAATCTACATTTAAGCCTTTCTGAATGAGGATCCTTTAATCTGATTACAATATGTAAGCCGTGCGAAACTACAGCGGCATTCATGAAGCTGACGTTCAAGCGACAATAGACTTAACAAGGCATTGACTTGCAATTGAGAGGTCGGGAGGTCATATCGCATCCGCTGCACTGTAGTCAGTAGTGAGCCCACACCTTTTGCGATTGAGATTACCTACATTTGTTTGGAGTGATTTACAGTGGTTAGATTTTATTACCAGTTTCATAAGTACTATTTGTAAGTTGATTCTTATGTTTCGGATTTCTCTTGTGATTCAACAGTATTTTTATTTGTTTCCTTTATTCACTGTCTATAGGGGAGGAGGGGGTATCTGTGTGACAGGATCGTGCAGTCTTGTGCAGATCTCCAGTCTCTCACAAAGAAATATTGTTTATGTTATGTTGTTTTTAATGATTCTTGCCCTAGATTTTGGTATTCATACACTTTTAAGCAATTAATATAGTCAAGAATTTATCTACTAATTAGCACATAGTTTTTAGAGTACAACTCTTGAGATTATGAATAATAATCAGTAACCCTTGCATATACCGGTATTTATATTAACATTTCTGAATTATTTATGGAATATATTCTATTTAATCAACTTCCATAACCAGCTCTACTACTAGAAAAATGTCACTTATCTTGAACTTGACCGATTTAACTATAGTATCTCAGTTTACGAGCTGATTAGGTATATTATATAAAATGTTCTTATTCAATGAAAATAGAAAGTGATCGCTTGAATAGCTTGAAACAGCGGCTGAGAACGACGCATGAGTGTTTACAATGTTATCGCGGCTGTATACTGATGACTGATAAGAGGAAATTGATAACGAGGGTTTTAAATGCCAACCAGGTCTTTAAGAGAAAATTCTTTATACTTGGAGAGTCATAAAAGGTAGGCTACACTCATTAAACTAACCAATTTAGATCAGTTTTCGGGTGTAAACGACACGTTTTTAGGGTATACACATTGAACTTTTCAATGGGGTAAACCAAAGTAAATCAGCCATACGTGCTACAGTTGGTAACGTGCCCCACTTGGCCCACTAATGGCATACAAATAACATAAAAATTGTTCGAATATACACCAAAGCATTTCAAATTTTTCTTACTCATTCTTAAAATAAGTATCCCATGCCGGCTTCACCAGGCTCTGGCCTTGACACCTCGACTCATTGTGTCTATTTATAGCCGATGAGAAAAAAAACTTTACCCACAATTGCAGCGCCGGCGCTTCCAACCTACATTCTGCGTTAGTATATTCATATTCGACTAAAGATAAGATTACGAATATATGAAACACACACGTTAATATAACATACACGATAATATAAAGTCAGATTTTGACAGAAGAGCTGCAATTCAAGATGCAACGATGACCCAAATTAACAAATCACCAAGTAAATGAGCTGTCTAGGTAAATAGATGGGCAAAGATCCAGGCAGGAGTCCGATACGTTTGTCAGATCAAATCCGTGCTGCACGAGAGACTACAGGCTGCGATGCCATCCACATCACCGAAGATAGGTCAACATGGCTAAATATAATCCACAAGAAAGTTATTCGTCGAGGTCAAGACTCTAAGCGTTGAGGATAAGCAATTTAATGAGGAGGAAGTAAATAGAACTATAAAGGAAGACTGTACATAGCTAAACTAAGAACAACATATAAATATGTGTTAGGCCTATGTGCACTGGCTTGATACCGAAGATGTTGACGCAATAAAGCCTAAATCTACGACTTTAACGAACAATAAGTGGATGTAGGCTGAATAAATTGGAGCAGTGTACAAACTACAATATATCTAGATGCTTTTACTATCTATCTCTACATAGTGCAAAACAAAATTGCTTAAATTAAACAACGCAACGAATTTTGATGCAGTTTTCACTAATCTAAAGAACAGAAAAATTATGGAGGTTTGTGATTATATTTTGCACAAGTGCGAACCAAGGCGGGTCACTACTCCCTTAGTCGTAATCCTCATCACTGATTGTCATGAAGTTCATGTAAGATTAGCTTCTTACTAATGGTGTCTCGCCATCTGTGACGGTGCATTTGGGTGTCCAGTGTAGAGCGGACCTGATCTGCTCATCGTATTATATACATTAGTGTATCGTAATTGATAATGAATTCGGTTGTTTCATTTCCATTTCGACAATGCGTTTCAGGAACACTTTTGCTTAAAGTAAGCATTGAGTCGCAAATACATAATGTACGACCTACTTATGGAAAAAAAGAAATCAGTCAGTCATTCAGTAAAAGTTTGCACAACAGTAGCTTGCATGTCATCAGACACTCACCAATTACAAGCTTTTAAGGCATATTCTGTATGACAGTTACAAAGCGCCAGATCAGAGATAGTATATCTACGCAATGCTCTTTCAGACGACAACACAGAGAAAGTCACTCGTTGCTTCCAGCTTTCACTGCTGCAGTTTGTATTAATATAAAGTTGTTGTGTACTCTTTTGTGGACCGTTTTGAGATACAATGGATTTAATTCAATTGATTTTGCAAGCTTGCAATCTCTGCTAAAGGTTATTGACACGCCTTGCTTGACACACGACTAAATTAAGTTATTTATATAAATTCTTTATGTAAGTTTTATTTATGAAACTTTTAATTCAATTCGCAATTTGCATTGAATGATGTTTTCAAGTTAATAATTGAATCTTGATCACACGGACCAAGAGAGCAGTGGTGGCCTAATAGTTACAGTCCTGATTTATGACTTGTAGGTCGCAGGTTCAAACCCAGATAAGCACATTACTTTGTGTAATTCATTTCATCATCACCGCTCTCAAAACGGTGAAGGAAAATATCGTGAGGAAACCGGCATGTTCTAGAACCAAAAATACGAGGACATGTGACATCCACAGACAGCATTAGACCCGTGTGGTGGATTATGGCCCATTCCCTCTTCTGAAGAGGAGGCCTGACTCCCAGCAGTGGGATCATTATATTATATGGTTTTTTATACTTTTGCAATGGACCATGATCTTTTTGCGCATTTTTCATTCAGGGTCTTTAAAAGTCATTGAAAAAGATTCGCCGCCTATTGATGGCCCAAAAGTTACTTCCCTTGAATTTAAATCAGTGACGTAATGATGTTCGTTTAAAATATTAACTCGGGTGTACCATGGCCGTTGGACGAAAACGTGGGATAATAATCGTAAATGACTCATTCGACCTTACCAATTATGGGACTGTCTCGTGTCTTAGGCTTTAGCATTATGTCTGAGCATTTATTTGGAGTTGAGCGTAAAATATTTGAAGATGTAATATTAGTGCATTTTGTAGCACTCTGTGAGTTCACGGAAACATCGTCTACTTCACGATTTTTATCGAAAAGAAAATGAACTCAAGGATTTTTGAACTTACACGTTTTCCTTCGATATCGATTAGCATTTAAATAACATGCTGTCATGTTGATATCCATGTGGCTATCAATCAATAGATTACATAAAGCGGCCTCGATAACGCGCCCATGACCTTCAAGGTCATCGCATGTTTGGCGCCACTTACCCCTATCATACTACATTTGTTTTTTTTATGGCTGTATATAAAATAACTGCTTTTGGATTAAAAATCTGCTCATTTCCAACTTTAATTTCGGCTTCATCAGACCGGAAAACTTTAATAATGATGGCTTATCCACTTAACGAGATATTAACAGTCAAAAGACCTTTACGAAAGTTAACTGCATCTCCGTTTACGGTATAATAACCGGTAACTGCAGATATTTTAACTTGAAGAGTCCGATGCTCTCGCTGAAAATGGCATCAAGAGATGCGTTGGTGTTTAAACTCGCTATGCAAATGGTAATAGCCGTGAGATCACGTTTTAAGATCACAAAAAATCGCAAACACTTTTTTTACCGACGGTTTGACCTTCTAGCGCGGAATCCAGGCAAACAACATCGTCTATGTACACAAGTACACATTAGGAAAGTGAAAACATGGTGGAACCCGAACTTTCCGACCGTGACCTTGAACTAAACTTTAAAAACAATAACAAACTAACAACACTGTGCGAACTATTAACATAATAACGCGATATCACAGACACTTACCTTCCTTTTTCGCGGAATTTTTAATACCTACTTACTGACTATGATTGAAAATTGGAAAATAAACTATTTAGTGTTTAGTAAACTAAGTGGGCACGTGGATATAACACTTGCACGATGTGAAAGCAAGGCAATAAGTGTAGTGTTTGTGTACAGTTCTCATTGCGATGCGATGCAGTCACAGACTGGCGAGCGCGGCGGCCGGCGCGCTACGTGACGTCACGATGTTAAGGCGAATACGGTGAAGTCATCACTATTGTGCAATACTACAATGAACAACCACTCTTTGATAAGTAGATAAGTCGATGATGATGATTTTGTGAAATGTGAAGGGGTTAATTTAACCATAGACAATCATTGACGTTAGTTAATTTAGACCATATGTAATTGTGAATTTAAAGTTAGAGAATATTTTAGGTTGACATCTATTAGCTTGGTAAATGTTAACCTAAATAATAACTGCAACTGATAATATAATCAAAAAGTAAGGCAGGTGATACAACCATAGACAGTTGCGAAACTGGTAACACTACAACTGATGAACATGTAGGGGTTCGTTGATGGATGGAAGGGGCGAGAAGCAAGGGGATGCTGAATAAATAATGGAAGGGGTACTATTAATTCAATAAGTGGTTCCAATGATATTTAGGACTGGGAGTTACGAGTATGTTGCTAATATCGATATTTCTTACTGTAGAGCTAAGAAAAAAATTACAATGATCTGAATTATACCTATTTCTTGTATCTACCATTTTTTCTGTAGTTTGAAACTAGCGTATAAATTTAACTTCCCATTAAAATCGTTGAGCGTATCTGACTTATTTCAAAGCATAAAGAATTCCGTCCTTGTGCTCGCGTAGGTCATACATTTTTATAGCTCTCCTTAAAAGTTGAGTTCGTGTTATGAATTCGTATCGATTATTTACAATTTATGCGATCAAGTCATACCTAGCCTGTTCGTAAGAACGTAAAAATTAATTTTTGTAAAGAGCAATAATTAACATTTGAAAAATTTGCACAAATGTTGGGGAGTCAATATAATGATGGATTACAAAAAAAAAGACTTCGTGAGTTGTAACTACAAGTCCTTACCACGAACTCTTAACGCGATCCATTTGAAGACCTAAATAGAACTGTTAGAGGGATAAAAATAAATAGGGTGTATCAAACTCCATCCCACTTTGACGCTCGCACGACTGACATTTTAACACGACATGGGAAGGCATGGTGATCATAAAATTCATCATCATCATTGTCATTTCAGCCAATATACGTCCACTGTTGGACATAGAGCTTCCCCAAGTGTCGGCACAATGAACGATCATGTGCGTCCCTCCCCCTCAACCCTCACTAAGTCATCGGTCCACCTTGTAGGAGGCCTTCCAAAGATGCGTCTTCTGATACGCAGCGTCTTCCGGTACGCAACATAAAATTAGATTTTACTAAAACTATGCTTTTATACGGAAATATCGTTTTTCAGAGTAAAATGAGTGTATGATAAAAAACCACGATATCTTTTATCTTGTGTTCTAGATTAAAGTCGCTTGGTCAGTTTAGCAACGTTGCCTTAAGCCCACAACAATGGGCCTTGAAACCAAGTGCAATAACCTATTCGTTCATAAACTAAAAATAAGAACCAGCGAAGTACTGTATTACACAGGCTACTCAGGTAAACCTAAGTCTAATAACATGAAGCCTTCTTAGGAAAGTGAAGGAAATTTTATGAGTTTTTGAAACCGGTTTCGCAGTTAGCCTTCGTGAAGAAGGACTAGTTTTATAACTTCACCAATTCTTAAGGGCCATATTTTAAATAAAGGATTTGGCGATGTTTTATCTATGTATACAATGTATATATTATGTGGCCAACTCTATTTTAATGCCAAAATTTTACAGGTATTTAAGCAAAAGTAAAATCCACTAATGCTCAATTTTTGGATTCTGGAATGCATAAGGCAACTTGAAGGAATATAGGTGGGTTTTGGTCAATAAAAGGATTACACTCCCTCCCGCTTCACCCAGAGCAGGAGTTGGGGGGCAAGTGATTCAAAAAAGTATGGTTCTTGCATTATAAAAAATGAAATTCATGACCTCAGTTATTTTTCTAAAAAGTCAAGTCGCCTATTATTTTTTTATTTATTGTTTCAATATTGAAATAAATTAATAAAATTATTAATTATTTATTATTCGCGAAAGTGGATGTATGTCAGTTTAACTATGACAAGTGAATTTAGTTTATTGTCATTTGTTTATCAGTATCTAATCGTTATCTGCTACATCACTGGGCTGATACTACAACATATCGACATTAATAATTTTAATAAGTGTATTTCTACGATTTAAGCTGATAAAAATCATGCCACATTATGAGTAGATATAATTTCTCCAAAATAATATCTTCTTCTTCCTGCCCTTATCCCATATTACTTGGGGTCGGCGCAACACGTTTTTTCTTCCATTCTGTCCTGTCAACCATCAAACTGTCACTAACTCCCTTTTCTTTCATATCACTCCTCACACAATCTATTCATCTTTTCTTCGGCCTTCCTTTCCCTCTCCATCCATCTACATGTATACTCAGAACTCTTTCAGTCTTCTCCAAAACAATATAATGAATTAATTTATTATTAAGAAGTTTATCTTTGATAATCCGTTAAGATATATTATAATCATTTCAACACAAATATGGTTAAAGTTTTCAAAACATTTTAATATAACTAACCTTACATGTAGCACAGTTTTATTTCAGTGACAAGCACCTTCAAGATAGCATCAACAAACTATTTGCGCACTGCTTAGCGCTCCTATTTACTTACAAAAAAAATAAACAATGATATCCAACAAAAAACTGAGGACGCAATTAGATACATTATTTTCAACGGTTCTGACTCCATTTAAAAGTGTAATATCTCAATTAGTATGAGAATTTATTCATTTAGCGGTGTGCCCGCCCGTACTGTATAGCTTTATTGGTTTTTAGGTAATTTTTTATCAGCATATAATCGAGATATCGATCTTTAAAACTACCGTTGTTTGTGCTCGAGACATCTTGCGGTAACCGACTGAACTAAATGGAAATCATTGCTATTTATAGTTTAAGAGGATAATTATATTCTTATCTGAGAACGCACTTGTATTTATAGATGATTTACCTATTTCGCTTCTAACACTTGATACCTGTAGATGGTAATCATGATTGTGGGGACTTCCCTGACCATAAAGCATGTTTAGAGTTATCATAGAGCATCAACTACTCAAGCTTATAAAGAAGTATGGAAACTCCCTCTAACCTTTATGAATTTTCAGACAGTGATTCACAAAACCAATTATGGAGCAGTTTATAATCTAAATTGATCGAAATTGAATGATTTATTTACGAGGCACGTTTGTGTTCGCATTGCACTTTAAAATGTCAATTTATGTAGTTAATAGCAATAAAATCAGTTTCCTCAATAAGCAAGTTTGCAAGCTTGAAACGATCAAATTTGGTTTTCAAATAGTCATAAAATTCTTTAAAATATTCGCAAAGAACACGCTAACGCAGTTTACGTTGGTCGTTATTGATTAATTGAAAAAATTCTTGAGTTATCGAATAATTTATCAATATTTAATTTGGTCATGTAAGTTAACGACGGTAAATCAGCCAGCCAACTAGTAAATCTAAGTATTAAAAACATTTTTCAGACTTTTATAGTAACGGCCATATTAACGTGCGAGTCAAAAACTTGAAAACAGGCTCCCAATTTTATTACATTTAAAAACGAAGCCAAAAATTTACTTATGAAAGGCTCTTCTTATCGATCCTTTAAAATGTATCATTAAATTAGGTCCATACACGTTACTATACAAGTCTGACACTTCAAAGAAATATACACTCACCTCAAGATCATTCTTGGCATGATTCAGCTTCTCTAGATGCAGCCTCAGTGCGTCGACCGAAGTCACAGGTTCATCTTGAATGTTGTTCTTGTCTAAGATCGCCTTGATCTTATCCACAAGTTGGCAGAAGTCTTTCCAGATCTCTAAGTCTTGTTCAAGTTGAGCTTGACGGGACTTGGCAGAGTTGAGAGTGTTCTTCAAAAGCTGGTTGTGTTTCTGATGGTCTTTAGATAACTCTTCCTGTTCAGACGCTGCTAATGACGGCCAAATCTTGTCTACGATGTCTTGCATGCGCTTCCCAACAAGATCTTTCATAGATGGCTCAGATGTGTTGAAGAAGGATTTGTGTTCCTCTAAATCTGATTCGATGTTTTCAAAGTCTGTACCGTTCTTGCCCATGTCGAGGCGTATGGTTGCTTCGTTGACCCAGATGTTTAGTTTCTCGACCAGTTGTAAGTATTGCTGTCTGTATTTCTTGTTGTCTTGCAAGTATCTCTCTCTGTTGGCTAATTCAGCTGGTAATGACGTCTTCAGAGAGTTGGCTTCAGACATCATTTCAAGTAACGTGCTCGGTACCCCGTCGTCATTCTTAATGACGTCAGTTATCTTTGTCAGTTTATCCAAGTACGACTGAATGTTCTTGACAAGTGTGCCGTGTTCTGTGAGCTTCTTGTCAACGCTGGCTACATCCCTGTTGAGGAGTGGTCGGGAGTGTACCGCGGCTTCGTTATCGTGAAGCCATTGAAGAATATCTGACAGATCGGAGCCGAGTTTCTTATGTTCTGCGGCCGCTCTTTCGTGTTCCTGACGCTTGGCTTCTACAGTTCTTCTCAATGTTAGAAGCTGTTGTTTCAACGACTGTAGAAGTTCAGTGATGTTGTTCCTATCGATGACAGTGCCTTCAGCGGCAATCTGTTGACCTTTGTCCGTGGCAGTAGCAAGTAAAGCTTCGCATCCTTGAATCTTGACGATGATGTCATCGTAACGCTTAATCTTGTCTTCCAAGGAATCGTTGGATTTCTCGATTTCGGAAGTAAGGTCAGTATATTTGGCAATGAACTCTTCGATTTCCTTCACTAAAGCGAAGAATTGCTCTCGTAGGAGTAGAAGTAGTTTCAGTTTTGAAATTTGGTCTTCAATAGTGCTCATCAAGTCATCTTGTTGAGTTAAGATGTCTTGAAGGTCGTGTAAGTTACCGCCTTGTAGTTCATTCAACATTGCCTTGTTCTTCTTTAGATCAGCTAAGATAGATTCGTAAGCTTGGATGATTGGCTGTACATCCTCTACCTTGCTTCCAATTGGTTTGTTCAGAGCCTTCAACTTGTTCTGGATTTCGTTCAAGAATTCAAGGGCAGCAGCAATCTTGGCTGCAGCATCCTTGTACTCCTTAATGTGTTTAAGTAGGATGCCCTTCTTATCATTAATGATAGCCTTGATCCTTGCAAATCTATCAGATAACACATTGACTTGTTCTTTAAGCTGTAATTTGTTAGAATCTGATAACGAATCCAAAAGTTCTTTAGACTTGTCCTTGATTTTACCGATATTCTTTTCAACATCATCGGCTTCCTTGCTGAGTTTCTCAAACTTGGCGAGTTGTTCTTCCAAGAGTTGAAGACTGGTGGTTCTCAATTCTGGAGTCGCTGCTACTTCAGCCTCATTCAACCAACTCTGGCATTTGGCAAATTCAGTTTCGAACTCATTTCTGCCTTGCAAGCGTTTGTTAAGTGCAGCCAGTTTATCATCGATGTCAACCTTTGCTGAGGTATAAGACTTGTTTAGATCTTCAAGAATAGCCTGTAGCTTAGCCCTTTCTTCAGGAGAACAGTCTTTAGAAACTGCGTTGCCTTGACGCATAACCTCAGCCAAAGTATCGTTATGGAAGTCAGACAGCTCGCTTTGGTGTTTTTTATGTACTGCAATCTCTTTCTCAACCTTAGCAGCTTCTAAAGGTACTGGACCCCCAAGTTTCTTAATCTCTGCGAGTTTAGCTTTGAGCCAGTTCTTGGCCTTCTCAATATCATTCTCCAGTTTCTTTCTGTCTTCAGCACATGTACCCAATCTCTCGATCTCTTGTTTGATCAGCGAAGCTAGTTGTTTCTGCTTCGAGGACAGTTCAGATAGCTCTGACTCTAATTGCAATTGCTCAGAAGGTTCAAGTTCCGCTTGGATGTTGCTTACCTTCTTCTCCAGAGAGTCAATGACTGTCTTCTTACCGTCAGTTTCTTTAAGGAGGTTGGCTACCCTCTTCTGTCTTTCTTTGACGGACTTGCTCTCATAACCGAGAGGTTCGGGATGAAGGATGTTGTCGATTTCCTTCTGCATCCATTCGTTCTGGGCAGTGACTTCACTCTTGGTGCCATCGATAGCCTTGTAGGTGATCTCGAGCATTTGTAGCTTGCGCTGAATTCGTTTAGCGATGTCATTGTACCTGCGTTCCACTGATTTCATCTGTAAAAAAAAATCAATTTAGTAAACCTGTTTTAAACTATTATGAAAAAATGCACGAAACATTTGTAGGTAAAATACTATAATTTCCGGTTCAACAATAGTTTAATGACTAATCACGGTGAGGTCACAACTACTACTAATATTTGTCGCGGTCACGTTTGTCATTTGTTTATCTATTCAATGACTACTTACTTGCTCTTCCACCTGTTGAGATTCCAAGTTGCTGACGATATTGATAACTTGGGATCCAACAGACTTGATGCTGTCAACTTTGTCTTTGCCGGCTTGTCCAAACTCAGAAGATAGTTCTTTAAGTGCACTGAGCTTCTGAGGACATGGGAGACCAGATCCCTTGTCAGCGAGACACATTTTCTTAAGCGTGGAGTCGAAGAAGTCGTGGATCTCTTGGCATTTGTTCCGGAAGGCGTCAATGATGGCTTGATTGCCCTTCTCTCTTTCGATCGCCTTAAGGATGGCTTGTTCTAGGTTGTCTAGCTCTTCCTCTAGATTAATTTCATCTTCGAGTCCTGGACAATAAGAACATATTATAAATATGATGCTACGAATTCATAAGATATAGTTTGACTCTACGTATCGCACGATATAGATTACTAACCTTCAGTAGGAATTTCAGTAAGCAGCCTATTTCGCTTCTCACTAAGAGAAGCCAACGCATCGTTCATCGCTGCCATGTCCTGCTTAGCTGCCTCAGGCCTCAACTTGGATGGATTGGCGAGCCAATCTCGGGCCAGCGCAGTGTGGACTGCGATCCATTCCTGGATCTCCAGGACTTGCTTCATGGCTTCTTCCATACCGTGGACTGCATCTCCTAATTCTTCCAAGTGACTTTGTACCTGTAGGGTGTATATTGTTTTTATGATTTGTGTTACGTTACAAGTTTCAAACTAAGATGATAGTGCTGGTGTGCAAAACATTGATCATGTGGATATTATTATCACAACTGCTGCTTAAAAGCTTGTTGATAAATGCTTTCATACCATGACGTTCAAAGTAAGATTGTTTTAATCTTGTTTCAATGTGGGTAAGAGATGGCGCTAGACAACCTGCATAGCTCTGTCTCATACCTACACTGAAACAAGATTAAAACAATTTTACTTAAAACGACATAATCTAGGTAAGAGACTTAGTGAGTCTTCAAAGACTACATATGAAATTTAAAATTACAAAAATACACATCCTAAGTGCAGTTTAGAGATTTGTAAAATTATGACTTGATAAGTATAATTGCATATTTTGAATATTTCTGGTGGTATCATAACGATAGATTTCGATGACTTTCACTGAGTCAGTATTTGTCGAAAATCCACAGACAAGCATCCTTACCTTGGTTTCGAAAGTCGAAAGCTTTTGGCCGAACTCTGGCGCCTCAAGCGTCCTTAGTATTACGTCAATGCGTGGCGCGCTTCCTACCTGGCTCACTTGCTTCTATGAACAAACCATGCATCACACAGACATCAAAACAGTGCAGGTTAGTATAAGTACAGAAGATGGATTAACTATTGTGACAGAGAAAACATTAGAAGAGCCAGAAAACGGCTTACAATGAAATAATAATCGCATTTAAAGTTTGGTTATAAAGACGTCAAGTTTGTTTTTTGTTTGTAGTAGGTAATCTCTGGAAGTCCTGGTCCGATTGCTACAATTTTTTCACCCATAGAAAACTGCTTTATTCCTGAGTTACATAGGCTATATTTTATGAAGAATCGGAAAAGCTAGTAAGGTATAACTTCAGTATAAATATGGAAGCAGAAACTACATCAGTTTGCAAGTCAGCTTTATTGAACCAAAACTTGACGGATCAATTCTCATCGTCTTCGTGTAAGCCTCAATGAGTTAGAAACGGCTTCAATTAATTAATTGGCTTACAAACACTCCTAACGCTCACCTGTAGCACAGAATAAAATAGTAAGTAATATAGTCTGAAAATTCTTTTAGCTATCTTTGTGTTGACTTTAGAAGTCAGGGCATTTAAAGGAACAGAGTTCGGTTTTAGTTAGAAAAAGTCTGATACTCTCTCTCTCTCACTCCTTCTAGTAGGAGAAGACTCATTAAATAATATCCCACCAAAAAAGGATGGCTAAATTACTGCAAGGTTTTCTCAGGATCTCTTTCCTTTACGGTTTTAATAGTTCGTAAGTTATCTTAACTAATATTTTCTCTGTCATTTCTCAGTACAAACGTGACATGTAGCAGAAGCATTCAACACAACATTGTACAGGTGATATTAAGTGTTCATAATATATCATGTTATTTATTGTTGCTAGGTAATAGTGAATTGCTATACGGTTGATATTATTCGTGCCTGTTGTAGTTACTTTATACAAACAGTGCTCGCTTCATATATTGTCTGACTTAAGATTATTATTACTATAATATCTATAAATTTTAGTTTAGTAGCCTTCTATAGAAGGCTGTTTTGTCCAATTTTTGAGTAACATGTATTGCTTTTACAAAGGATCAGATTGATATTTTGTTTCCGAAGCGCCTGCACAGAACAACCGAATTCTTTTCTTCTTGAACATTGCTATGCGAATTTTGATTTTAGTTATCAATAGAAACCATTTAAGAATTCAACTGAAATTGAACCATGGAGTTTCTTGCCGGTTCTTCTCCACAGGAAACAACCAATTGGAACCGTGCACTAGATTCCGACATTTTTTAAGTGCCCAAGTAGGCAGGTCTATGTGAAATAAAATCATTTTGAGTTTAAAAATTAAGTATATTTTTCTTCAATGGCCGAGCAGTTTTTGCTAATTTATAGCCAAATACTATAAATTCATAATAACAAACATCATAATCAAAATGGACAGGTACGATTTCTTATCATTGATCTGGTCCTAAACGAAAATTCCCAAAATGTAAGTACCTATCTTGCTATTTTAAAATACGTTGTTTAATTGCCGATTGGAAATAGGTAGTATTTTTGGTACATATTACTCAAAAAAAATTGGAAAACTTTATTCGCCTTATTCCAAAACGCGATCTAAGTGTAGTTCCGTGATTATTACTTCGTTAAACCGTATTACTTGGTTAAACCGTAGTAACAGTCCCGGAACTACACTTAGGTCGCGTTTTATAATAAGGCGGGAAAGGTTTAAATATTCCTAATTTCATAATAATCTCATTTCCAACAAAACCAGGTGCACAAAAGTTACATTGCCAACGATAAAGCCTTTACATTATTATTGAGCTAACTACGTCTATCTACAAAAATGTTATTAACTATCTTGTAATTATTATAATTATTATTATTAATAATAGAGAAAGAGATCTTATCTTACATCAAAAACGTTGGTTCTGTTCGTTTTGTCGACCTGGCAAACTTATAAGCATAGATTTATTATTTCAAGTTATTTGCAGAACATTCTGTTTTTAGAAGCTTGAAGAAAGCGAATTGCGTTGCATTGGGAGATTTGATATTGCTGTTGCTTCATTGTTTAACTTAAAAGCATGTTCCTCAATTCCCTATATTTAAGTAATTTTTTCTAAGAAATAAGTTACCTCTGTTTATTGCTAATATTTTATTTTATAATAAACTAAGACTATAATTTAATGAACACTTTGATATTAAATAGAAGAAACTCTTTATCAGATATAACTACTTTTAGTAATTTAGAGTGTTTTTTAATCCTTTAACCGGACACCAACAAACATTCTTGCATTTATTCCGCCAGAGTCACACATCCACGACCAAATATTCCATCTCGTCAGCTCTCCTGTCACATAAAGGGATTGCAGAGCTTAACAAGATGGAGTTCTCAGCCGCAAACACACGACCCTGGCGAATAGGAAGCGAAAACACTCATCAGGTTAATCCAACGTGGGTTGTTAAAGGGTACATCATTATAATATGTATGTATCTACACCAAAAAGTTTGACTAAAGTTTTTTTTTCTGCCATTTTCTGGCTGTACTTAACAATATCTTAAACTTTACTAACACTATTAAACATTTAATAAGGCCAAATTTAAATCACAACTACTTATCAATAACTCCCTAATATCTCAAAAAATTCCAATGCAACACAACCCGCATAGAAAGAAAAACACAAACTTTGAACAAAGAACACATCAAAAGGACGTCAAGACTTCGCTGGCCAGTATCTTACTGGAGAAGTTGAGTACCTGGTCGATGAGGTCCTCGAGACGCGCGCGCACGAGCAGCTCCTGCGGCGGGATGGGGAGCGGCGCGCTGTCGGCCGGCGACGACGGCCGCGACACCGACGCCGCCGCCGCTGAGCACGCCGCCACCGCCGCTGACAGGCGACTCTTCTCCGTCTGGAGACGGTTGTGTAGACCCTGGGATACAACACCACCACTTACTATGTTTCTTTTAATTCACACAGACTTATTATAGGTCGCATCAAAGTTAGACTCATGGCAATATGGGAAAGTTTATTGATATATCGACATTGGAAGTATCAATTAGGTAACTTGGGAAACCTTTTCCAACTAATTTGGGATCAGCTTCAAGTCTAACCCGAGGCAGCTGAATACCATATGTTATATGGAGCGACTGCCTATATTAGACTCACATCAAACCTGCACAACTCAGTTACTAAGCAACACAATAGTCCTTGGCTTGACTTGTGGCAAAATTTTCTAGCGTTCTGTAATGACTGTCAAAAATCTACTAATAACAACTGGAACCAACGGTTTTACGTGCTTTCCAAGGTACAAGATGCCCGTAATGTCCTAGATAAACTTAGAAAAGTACTGTGTAATGATAATTATTGAAAAATATACAATGTTACCTACTTGCCCCTTAACCACTGGGCCATTTATCCAAATTACCAAAATATTCGTTACATTTTAATAATTAAACAGTTAATCACAAGAACGATGTTCAAACTTCTTGAATGGTGTTATAACCACTCACATTAAAGCCAATTTTTTTTTGAACAGTATCCTTATCCTTATCCTGTTAAGGGGCCGAGATACAGCTCGGACACTTCGACCCATGTGGATCTTTTGTGGTCCCCTAGATAGCTTACTCCTCCCCACCCTCGCTGAAAATCTCCTTCATAAGTTTCACAACGAGATGCGGGGATAAGAGCCTGTAATCCTCTGGTCTTGGATATCCTACCCCTAGAAGACTCATTCGCTTGTTAGCCAAAGCATCGCATGTGCACAGCAGGTGCTCCATGCGTTCTGTATGTTCCATTTTTTGAACAGTATGATGTGAACCATCTATTGGCGCGCTTTAGTAGTACCTAAAACCAAATTCAATGCCGTGGCGACCAACTGCACGAGTGCATGACTGTGTTTCACATCTATTGGGCGTCCATGACAGCCATTTTTTTTTCCAGAAACTGATCCACGGACATCCTCATTTTCACATATTTAAAGCTATATGAAACAGAAACTTATTGTGTAGGTATCTATTATGTAAAATTTGTTCCTTACAGAATCGAATACAAATCAATAGAACTGAACAAATTTGACTGCTTAGCCACTGCAGTAAGTAATTCGTCATTAAATAGAAACTGTCTTAGTCAACCTAGGACATTGTTATTATCGAACAGTTGCCAATTATGTAAATAAAGATACGTCTGTAAAATGTATAACTAAAAACACCTGTGTAACGTCTGATTGAGTAACCATTACTCAATGTATGCATCAACAATTGTTCATAATTCTTAATTTTCAATTTACTATCTATGTGGACGGTAATATAACGCTATGATTGCTATTTGATTTGACCGTAGGACTCTATCCTTCCTAAAATTCTACGATTAAAATAAAAAGCATTGTTTTTTTTTTCAGCGCAGTAAAGGTACTAGTTATTAAACCAAAGGACCGTATACGAAACAGTTCTAAAATACAGATGTGAAGCAGAAACGGTTATAATTTTCATATTACTTCAAGTTAGCACTTTTATAGGTAACACAGTTGGCTACAACTTAGTTGAAACTATAAATTAAAAACCACTGCAATGCAACGGCCTCTATATTCTCAAATCTAATTAGGTCTTCTCTTTATTAAAACCACTAAATAAATAAAAAAGTCATGGAAACTTACCCTCGCCTTATCCAGCAATTCACGTCCATGCGACAGTCCATCAACGGGCACATCAAGCTCAGTAATCGCTGGTTCCATCTCATCCAAGTTATTCAAAATACTCTCTAGAGTATCTTCATACTCCTTGAACTTCGCTAAACCTTCCCTGAGGCGTCTTTCAATCTGTAGAGCCGTAGCCAACAGACTCTTATGACTGTCATTGACATTTTTCAGTTGTTTTCCAACAGTTTCGCGAATAGATGGCGTTGTCTTTTCATAGCGTTCAATTTGAGCTTGTCCCTTGCCCTCCAATTCGTCTAATGTGGATCTGTACTTCTGGATATCGTCAAGTAGGACAGCATGCTGAGCTAACTGCTCTTCTGTTTGCTCCCGATTTGCGATGTATAAGGAGTTATGAGCCATAAGCTGGAAGGATATCTGCAGCAGCCATTTCTCTGTGTCCTGCAAAGATTGGTGGTAATTATTGTAGTCTTTGATTTCGGATTCAAGATCTGCCCTCTTAGCGGCGCACTTAGCGCGTAAAGCTTTGCATTTCTTCTCGATTTCCGTGACAGATTCTTTAATAGCTGGTTTCTTTGCCCAAGAGCTTAGCTCTGCAGCTTCACTCTTAAGTCTGTCTAATTCAGGCTTCTTATTATCAATTTCATCTTCGATATGCTTGTATTTCTCTAACAAAGTCTTCATTTCTCCCAATTCTCCACCAGTCGGAGGGACCTTGTCTAAGTTCTGTTCAGTATCCTTGATCCATTGGTCCATCTTCTTTTTAGATTCTTCGAAGTCCTCCCATTTGCCGATAGCGGCTTTGAGTTGTGCTGTGATAGAGTTAAGGTCTATTTTCAATTGGTCCCAAGATTCCTGTAAGATCTTGACGTCGTTACGAAGACCATCTTGTTCCTCAGGTGGTGTATTGTTGAGTGCTTTCTTGAAAGCTTCTTGTAAGACGACGAGCAAGTGATGTCCTTCGGTCATTCTGTTGTTCACAAGTTTGACAGTTTCCAACTTGTCTTTAGTGGTATCAATATCACCAACTCCGATAGAGTCTTGGACTGTACCGTGAGCAGTTTCAAGCCATTGTTGAAGATCTTCTTTAGCTTTAATAAACTCTGTGTGATCAGACAAGTTCTTCTCGCCATTGGAAACTAGACCTTGTACCTTGGTAAGTAGGGTTGTATATTCAGTTTGTAGGTTGACTGTCTTGTCGCGAACCCAGGCGCAAGCGCTCAGTTCCATGAGGTTTTCACATCTGTCGTTCAGTTCTTCTAGGACGTGTTTATGTCCTAATGCTTCGGCTAGAAGTTCCTGTAAAATAACGTAAGTATTAGTAAACTCACACACCAATATACAGTCGGTTATTTAAGTACGTTTTTTCGTGGGTGCGTTCACAAACATGTAAACTCGTATACAAAAGACACCCAGATCCGGATCAATTATCAAATATCTATTCCGTGTGGGTATCGTTCTATCAAACGACTTATTATTTATTAACTATCAATAAGACCCATAAACAGCAAGTAATACTACTCACGCGACACTTATCAAGATGTTCCGGCGTGATCTTATCCACCTTCTGCACAGTCTTCAACTTGTTATCGAACTCCTTCACCCACTTGCTCATCTTCTCAGACGTCTCCAAGTAGTCCGACCAGGCCGCTAGACATTTCTCGAGCAACTTCTTAGTATCCTTGCAGATCTGTTGGAGATTCTCCCATTCAATCTTGAGCTGTTTGATTTCTTGGTTGATGTTGTCCTTGCCTTCGTTACCAGTAGTCTCCAACACTGCATTGCTTAAGCTTATTGCCTTTTTGAGTAAGGCTTCTCCTTTAGGTAAAGATTCGATGATTTTGTTGACGTTCTGAAGTTTTTTCTGAACGGCGTCCTTCTCTCCGTGGGAGTCGGAACATTGTTGGATTTCGATCTTGCAGTTGCGGATCCAGTCGTAGAACTGGTCGTAAGACTCTTTGTATTGAATGTGGGAGTTCACGTAGTCTTCCAGTTTCTGTGAAAAAAAATGTAGTTTGAGATTTTTGTTACACTAAAGTAAAATTAATGTAAAGATCAGTTTTGAGGTTGTGTATTCCTCAATGCAACCATTTTTCGCCTTGCCTTTTATAGTTCTAAAAATAAAAGTCAAAGTATTTTCCAGAAACATGGTAATGAGGATATTGAATACAGTACATAAGTTCTACTTGTTTCACCATTGATTGGTATACAAATATTAGGTTAGTATCTTAATAACAATAGTTGCCCAAATCACTTAGAAAACCGGTGAAAACTAGTGTCACTTTTCGATATAGTTGAAATATTAGTACGGTATTCAGGGAAGCCGGGCTAACCCCGACCTGAATGGGACCTTATTGCATGAGATAGTTAGGTTCATGACTGTAGGTTATATAGGAATTAAGACGTAATGAAGAAGAGACGCGGTGAAACTGCAAAAGATGGCATTGAATTATTAAAAAAAAAGAAACTCACCGCAATCATCTCATTGACAGTCTTCCTGATGCCATCATACCTCTTGAGCGTATCCTCAATACCCTTGGACTTGAGCGACGCATCCTCCTTCAGCTTCTCATTGAGCCTCTTCACGAGGTCGCTGTGCGAGTCAATGTCCCTGTTGAACGTCTTGAACTTCTCCAGCTTGGCTTTCTTCTCTGATAAGTCTTGGAGGAGGGAGTCGTCTGACTGGATCTTCTGGTCGATGTCGTCTAGCCATTCTACTAGGAGCTTGTGGATCTAGAAATGGATAAGATGTAATTCTAGAGATCAGATTAATCTATAGCGACATTATGATTCCACATAGGAACTAAAATTCGAAATGTTGTATCGTAGTAGTAGAGTTTTCCGCGCGATCTGAATATATATGGGGACCTGTAATCGTTTTTTTTTCAAAAACCTTTATCAAGCACCAATCGCCCACATATGTGGAATACAGCTGAGACATTTTTATGTAAACATTACCTTTGAGTCAGCTTTCCGAAGAGAGAATGACAATCAAATAGAGACAGACAGTGGCAGTCAGGAATGTGGTCAGAGGATCCTCCCTTTTCACTTGAGGTTTGTGTAACTTTATACCTATTACCTGCTGTTTCGCCTACTTTCTCGACTCGGTATTGAGTCATTTATTATCACTACTTTTATTTATATAGAGTAATAAATCAATATATTGTCTTTTTACTTGTGCCCATCTTTTTTTTAAGGTGGGAAATCATTCAATAATTTCTTCCACTCTGAGAGGGAGTCTCAGACTTCTACTGACTTAACCCACAATGTTCAGTTGCCTTTTTTGTATGAGTTGTCGGCCCTAACTAGCCTAGAACATCTTGCTGACATCTATTTAAGGTGCGGATAATACATGACGCACCATCAACCCGGGCATGGTCCTTCCATAGATGGCTATATGAACTTTACCTTAGAGATATCGTCGAACTGCGACGCTCTACTGGTCAGCTTGTTCCTGACGTCTTGCAGGTCTGCTATCAGCTTGTCGAACTCCTGTTTCAAGTTATCAGTGTCCTCTTGTATCTTGGCAGCACCAGTCTGCTCTGTGTTCATGATCACCTTCTCTTTGAGTTCGAGAAGGTACCTAGAACCATCACAAAGCAGATGAAACAAATCAGTTGTAGAGGAAACCGGGTTATATCATTAGTTTCCAACGGCACCCAAGATTGGCATGATGATGTCGACCAGAGTAGCATACAAAATACTTAAAAAGTGTATAAAAATTACATAGGATGATTTTTATTAATTGGAAAAAATCATTGGTCCTATTATTATTGTGCGCAGGAACTTCAGATCAGGATTTCATAAAAATACTAGCTAACTTGGCAAACGTTGTCCTTGCCATATAAAGTAAGAGAAAAATTTTTTTTTCCGGGCAAGAGTGCTCCATCGTCGACCATCACTTACCATCAGGTTAGTTAGAAGTAAAAAAAATAAAAAGATATACAAAGAAGAAGGAAATTACACAGAGGCACTGGATTTCCAATCATACCTCAGTTTGTTCTGTCCTTGCTCCAGCGACTGTCGCAGCAGCTTCACGGTGTTCAGCTTGCTATTCACTTCGGCCAGGTTGTTGGGGATCTCAGCGCACTGGTTGAGCTTCTCGCGGGTCCGGTCCAGCCAGTCTTGGCATTCGCCGTACAGAGCGTTGTGTTGTTGGTGTTCCTGAAAAACATACGAGTTTTTAGAAAATCCTGTGACAATATTTTCATATTGTATCATCGATCATTCGATCTGTTAAAATCTTTATTAAACTATTCAGAAAAATAAATTACCGATTGTATGTTGTATCTACTTCAGGATAAGTTTGTTTATAAAAAAAATGGTATTTGTGAACATACTTGCTATATTGAACTTCTTGTGAAATGAAAGTACATTCCTAGATACTAAACTATTGAAATTATACCGACTCACATAAGAACTGAATTTCGAAATCTTGCATCGCGCAATTAGACTTCTTTGCACGATTTGAACATAAACAACAGCCCGAAATCATCTATAGCGCAGTTGTCGGGATCCGACATAACATCCGTCTGATCAGAGGAACCTCCTTTGTTAACGGAGGTTTGCGAGGTACACTCTGCATGGCATATCTCTTAAAGATTTCGGTTTGCTTGTTAATAAGTGGTCAATGTGATGGTATCTTACTTGATAATGGAGTTCAAGCCTCTTCATGACCTCCTTGGCAAGAGAGAGCAGCGCGTTGTACTTGGTGGTGAGCTGTGTGATGCCGTTGGAGATGCGCGTGTCGGCGCACGTCTCCAGCAGCGTCTGCGCGCGCACGTTCAGCTTGTCCAGCTCCGCTTGCCAGTCGAATAGCATTTGGAGGTGTCCCTGAAAAGATTGGTTAAAGATAAAAAAAAATAAACTTAAAGTAACCTTTTTTTAGGTGGGAAAGTGATCTAATGACGTCTCCCGCTCTTGGGAGAAGCGAGAGCATGTGTCAGACTTTTACTGATTAAAAACCCATTCGTGTTTCTTCGTTGCCTTTCATATCAGGGCCGAGTTATCCTTTCAGAAGCAAATCCTTTGCCCCAATAGGCTTTAACCCTACTGGGCCCCTACGGTTTACTGACATCTTACGCGCTGACGACTTGGGCTGGGCCCAAACGGTTACCGGACTGTCGAACGGCAAGCTACCTATTGCTCACCGTCCGCAAGCCCGCGCCTAATTGGCCGGAGCCCATTTGAAGCTGGTAGCCTTTTTGCCCACGTCTATTACGCATGTTTTGAAGCGTAGCGTGTTTTTTCCAATTTGCTTGCATACCAAACATTACAAAATCCATTATAATGTTCGCAGTTAACAGAAATAATATTTTGTTTTGAAATACAACATCGCTAATTTCAGAACTAGCTGGTATACCTAGTTCTCCATGTTCACCGAGTTCTGAAAAACCATTTAAATGTCGAATCTCAAAACAATGGTTGCTATCGTTCCAGAATCCCTTATTAAAACTTAGAAAATAAATACTAAGACAAAATCCTCACCTGGAACTCCTCAAGAACCACCTTCTTCTGTTCCAAGTTATTCTGCAGTTTGTTGAAGGATTGCACTAATTTCTCAGTCTTGGACAACCAGTCTAAGGCTTCCTTGTATTGCTCTTCGTATTCTGTCCACTTGACGATACCTCCCTCGATGAGAGCCTTGGTGTTGTTTAGCTGTTCACTGTACCAAAGGAATATCTTGTAGAAATATTATACATAAAGAATGGAAAACGCTAAAATATTAATGAGAATTAAGAACCTCTGGAGAATCAAAAAAGAGCTGATAAGTCAAAAACAGAACACTTTTAGATAAATAATTAAATGCCTACATTTTACGGCGGTCTAAGGTAACTAGCCCCATAACGGTCTAAAACACTGTTTTCAATATTACTTATATTAATGAATTCATTTAGCATATTTTCAATTTATAAAAGTACATTCTACTTACACATAGGTATCGTACTCTTCTTGCATAAGAGCTACTTCTTCCTCAATATCTTCTCTATCTTCATGGTCGGCCAAGCCGCAGGAGATCTCGCCCTGTTCCAGAGCCTTCTGCAGCTTCGCCTGACCCTCAGGCAGTTCGCTTTCCAGCACCTTCAGTTGAGATATTTTACTACTCAACGATTCCTTGTCTCCGGTTGCATCAGAGCACTTTCCTAGTCTCTCTTTAGCAGCCCTAATCCATTGGACGAAGTCTGAGCCAGCATCAATGAACGCTTGGTGTTGTTCCACAGTCTCTCTCTGTTTCTCATACAAGTCCTTAGCTTGTTTGGATAGAGTCTCGTATTTGCTGGTGATCTCAGACGCCGGAGCCTGTTGCATAAGTTCTGAAGCCTTAGAAGTTACAGACTGAATCATGGGTTCAAACGAAACGATATCTTGCACAATATTGTTTGTTTGACGGAGTGTGGCTTTCCTTTCGCCTAAGCTAAGACCCGCCGTAAGGCCGGCAAGGCGGTCTTGCCCTTTCTTAGACTTGGCGACTTTCTGTTCACACACTTCTTGGAGTTTTGCTTCTCTGTCGGATATCCATTGTTGCAGTTGTGAATAGCTTGAGCTGTAGTCGGCCCATTGGAGCATAGCTGTCTCTAAATGAACCTTGGCGGTACTCATTTTCTTAACAAGACGATCCCACTCATTTTGTAGTTCTTTGAGTTCGGTGTTGATCTTATCTTTGCCATCAGACCTCGTGTTTCGAAGTACCTTCTCCCCGCTGTTGACAGTAGCATGGACTAAGTTTTGTCCTTCTTCACGGCGTTTAAGTAGGTCCTCAATTTGTTCGAGACGCTTCTGCAGGGCTTCCTTGCTGCTGTTGCTGCCAGCATCGCTGCCGCTGCGAGTGATTTCCCAAGCATCATCGATCCACTTCTTGGTCTTGGCATAGTTATCATCATAGGTTTGATGCTGTTCGTAGTTGGTTTCAACTTTCTTGAGGACATCATTAGCCATGTTCACTAATACTTGATACCTGGAGTTCAGGTGACGTAGTTGGTTGTTGACATAGGTGTCCAAGTGTGAAGCTAGAAGACCAGAAGCTGAAGCGTTGAATTTCTCAATGTCAGCTTTTCCTTTGTTCAGCTGGTCAACTATTTCTTTCACTTCATTAACTTGAGCACCCTTCTCCTTAGCAGTTCCAAGTAGAGCAAGTTTTTGATTTTTGATAAGAATTTCTTTCTGTTGTAACCAGTCAGACAGTCTTTCGTATTCATCTTTGTATTCTCGCCATTGGTTGACGGTATCTTCTAGTTGACTCTTCTGTTGTTTGATCTCGTTGAACAGATCATCGAAGCTTTCCTTCAAAGCCTTCATTTCATTCTTGATGATTGTCTGGCCTTCAGGTGACGTGCTAGCAAGAACGACTTCACCAGTGTGTTGCAGATGTTCTAATAACAGTTCTCCTTGAGCCTGTTTGTTGATTAATGCATCAAGAGGAGCTACTGAGTTTTCAATTGCCAGTTTGTCACTCAATGGTTTGGATTTCAGAGAAGGCACCTTTTCGCGAGCTCTACCCAACCACTGGATGAGTTCATCGTGAGCTTCTTTGTACAGTCTATGGTCTTTATACTGTTCCTCACGGTCAGCAAGGAGTTTCTTAATCTTGTCATACAGATTGTCAAATTTGCTCAAAGTTTCTTGCGCCTTAGACGCAGCCTGGTTTTGTTGACCACTTGCAATCATTTCAGCTGCTTTAGCCTTCAGCGTATCTACGTCCAGACGGTCACAACGGGCTTTTTCTTCTACTTCTTTGAGTTTTTCAAGTTGTGCCCTCTTGTCCGTCATAGACGCTTCGTACGGTGATAGTTCAGCTAGCATATTCTCGAGATACGTATTGCTCTTCTCAATGAGTTGTATCTGTTCAAGGAATCCAGCCCACTTGGTAACCGAGTCGTCTAGCATGTTCTTAGTTTCAATCATTCTGGACAACAATGCAGACCATTGTTCTTGTAAAGCGACTAATGAGTTATTGATAGCTTCATGGCCTGCAGGCGCAGTGTTAGCCATAACATTTTGAGCTAACTCAACAAGCGACTGCACTTTAGTAAAACCTTCATCTTTTGTCAGTAACAAGTTCTGGATCAGTACTAATTTAGTTTCTAGATCATCTTGTGAGCAAGAACTCAAGTCGGCGCAGAAGTCCAGTTTGTCTCTAAGCTCTTCGATCCATTGCGAGCATTCGGTTACATTGCTGGCAAATTCTTGATGAGTTTTGACATATTGCTGCCATCTGTTGGTCAGATCCTTTACCTTTTGTGAAAGCGTTTGGTACTTCACTGACAGGTCTGAAATCTGTGACGCACGTGGTCCAAAGACACCAGTGTGTAGGTGCTGAGCTTTCTCGGTAATGTTGTCAATCTCAAGTTCTTTAGCACGCACTTCACCTTGCAGCTCCTGGAACTTCTTAAACTGTTCTTGCTTCTCAGGCAAAGTGGCTTTCAAGTCAACAGCATGAATTTGGTTGTCAGTATTTCTGATCCATGCCAAGCACTGGTCTTTCATGTTCTCATATTCGTTCCATTGTTGGATCTTGTTCTCCATTGCTTCGATGGTCTTATGGATAAATGAAACAAGGCCTTCCCATTCTTGATGGGAAGCATCGATCTGATTCCTGATATTTGCTTGTCCAGTACTTATGGTTCCTGGTAGGACCTTCTCGCCAAGAGAACGTATTTTGTCAATACGATTCTTTTCTTCAGGCAGTGCTAGTTGTAGAGATTTGAGTTTCTCACAATTGCTGCTTAGCGCAACACGTTCAAGGTTGACATCGCCCCATAGTTGGGCTGTGTTGTGAGTAGCTTCAACCCATTCTTCCAAGTCCTTCACAGCCTTAGTGTATTGTTGGTGATTGTTTACAATGGCTTCGTATTGTTCAACGAAGGATTTGGCTCTCGCTAAAATAGTCTCATGCCTTTGCTTCAGCTGGTCGATTTCCTTAGCGATATCTTTGCTAACATCAGGGAGAGTTTGGGCGCGAGATTCTAAGTCAGCAATATCTTGTTGGTGGGCGATGGCATCTTGTAAGAAAGTCCTGTAGACGTTGAGTTGGTTGCGCTTCTCATCTAAGGTAGCCTTGAGTTCAATCTCTTTAGGAAGACTTTTTTCAGCTGATGTCAACCACGACTGCACAGTTTTAAGATTGTCTTCGAATGAGGACCATTTATTAAGTTCTGAGTCAAGGTCCCTCTCGGCTTTAGTGATATTGTCGTACAGGTTGTCTATAGCTTGTTGGATTTCTTGAAGCTGTTGTTCAATAATCTCTTTGCCTTCAGGTGATGTGGAAGGATACAGTTTTTCACCCAATTCGAACGTGTTATTGACAAGGAGTGTAGCATTACGTCGTTGGCTTAGCAAATCGTTAAGGCTTTCTCGCTTAGCGCTAATACCCTCTGGAGTGTTAGATAAGTTCTCTTTGCATTCGTCAAACTTAACTTGGGCTGCCTTCAACCAATCCGTGCATTGGTTGTACTTATCTTGGTAGGCATTGTGGTCATTGACGGCTTGTTCGCATTTCTTCACAAGCTCCTTTGCAGTCGACTGTACTGACTGGAATCGTGACGTCATCTGCTGCAAGTTCATTGTGATCCTAGTGTCGTTACAGTTCTCAATTAGGTCACTAAATTCGTCAGTTAGTTTATCGACGTCATTCTCCGTCTTCTTCAGGTTAGCCAAGATAGCCTGAAAATTAAGCTCAGTTAGTGTGATGCAAAAATAATAAAAGTGGGATTACGTTTAAACTGAACTACGACAACTACCATTAGTACCATCATCGAGATAGTTAATTTTTTATAAACATTTTTTTTTCAGCATTAGAAGTACCAATCACCAATGCTTCTATATTAGTATATAAAATATAAATAAAATAATCAAAAACTTGAAGTATCGGATTCATACACAACATAGTTTGTAAGACAGTATAAATTATAATTTTGTTGTTAGATTTCTAGTAATTATTACTTTCGTGACATTAGGTTTCTACTGAAAATTAGGCTATGTCCTACGGTGCTGATGACAAAAGACTTTTTCTTTCATCAACTCTTACTTGATCCAAGGCCTCGCCCAAAGTAATGACTGCGCTCAAATCATTGTCGTGATTATCAATCGCTTTACATAAATCCTGTTTCAAAATTCAATATTTAAATATGGGGTAAAAGTAAAGTGGAGTAAAACAAGTTAATATTCGAATCTACATACCTGATATTTGTTCAGTTGATCCACCTTCTCTTCAAGGGTTGCTTTGGGAGTGTAGGTCTTCAGACTCATCTCAGTGTCACTTAACCAGTGTTGGAGACGTTCATTGGCACTGTCGAACTCAATCCATTGCTGAATCTTATCTTCAATGCCCCGTTTCACATCATGAACAGTTGCGGTAAACTTCTCCAAATCAGCTCGGAGAAGACTCAGCTCTCTAGACATACCATCTCTACCTCTAGGAGAAAGTCTGGCATTGTTCTTCTCAATCAAGTCTGATAGCATCTTCAACTTGTTGTTTCCAGTTGGGATTGCGTCTAATAGTTCCTGGATCTTAGTTAATTTACTTTGTAACGCAGCTTTGTTGCCGCTGAAATCTGATAACAAATGCAAACGGTCCCAAAGATGCTTCTGATAATCTTGTAGTGACTTCTGCTGATCAGCGAATTGTTGATAGATGTCAAATGTGCTTTCATGTTTATCAATGATACCAGTCAGCCTATTTGTCAAAGCATTGTATCTGTCCCATACTGATTTAATGATAGCTGTCATTTCATCGCTCTCTCCTTTTCCTGAGTGAAGAGTAGCAGATACACTCTTGGCTTTTTCGGTGACGGTTTCTATAACTCGTTTGTGTGAGTAGATTTCTTGTAACAGAGTCTTATTCTTCAGCAACTTAGACTTAATCTCTTGAGCAGAGTTGAGTACAGCTTTTTCTTCGCCGTCAACTATTTTTTCCTTCTCATCTAACCAAGACAATGTCTGTTGCAGAACGTCTTGGTAGCTAGACCATTGCAGTGTCTGAGATTCAAATTCTTTCTGTTGCTGTAAGATAGCATCGTTGAGTTTGTCCCATCTTTCTCTAAGGGCTCTTATTTCTGCACGAATATTTTCTCTGCCATTTGCAGCTGTCTCAGGCAATACTTTGTCACCAGCAGTGGTTAGTATTCCAATCTTGTGTTCCCCGTTTTCTCTTTCCATCAAGAACACTTGAAGTTTGTTGCCCTTGCTTTCAATGCTCAGCTTGTCTTCTTTAGTTACCATCTGTGACAGTTGTTCTTCCAATGGCTTCAGCCAAGCATCGAACTCACTACGGAGCTGCACATATTTCCTGTGATCAGCGACTAGTTCTGACCAATGGTTGACAATTTCCTTGGAGATGAGATGCAACTGTTGGTAACGGCTGCTTACTTGAGTTACCAAAGGCTTAAGTCGCTCTGTGCCACTAAGTTGAATGAGACTGTGCGATTCATCGACAAAAGCATCAATTTCCTTTTCTTTAGCGTTGATGTTGTTACGCAAGTCAACGTACCTCTGCAATTGAGCTTCTTTATCATTGAGAGTAGAGCAAAGGCTTTGGTCACGGCATTTTGATTCCATGTCTTTTAGCCAGTCAGTGATAGATTCGATTGATGAATCGAACTTGTTCCAAATCTCCAGAGTATGCTTGAGTTTTTGTTCAGAGCTGGTAATATTTTCGACAGCATTGCGCAGTTGGTCATGTAAGTTGTCGATTTCAACCTTGATAGCGGCGTTGCCAGCCTCGGATGTACTCTTGCTGACATTAACGAACACAGCTCTAATTTCGTCTAATTTGCTTGAGCCAACCTTTTCAATATCCTTCAAAGCAATGGCTGACTGCAGTTTCCTGATGATTTCTGGTTTCTCACCAGTTGCGTTTTCAATATCTAGAAGTTTTTCAGACTGTGAACTGAGCCACTCTTTGTACTGTTGAATGAGACGCACAAGGTCTTCGTGTCTCTTCACACAGTCTTCCAAATTGTCTTGGAGGTTTTGCGACTTTGTTACAATATTTTGGAACAGCTGCTTGATAGATTGCAGGTAAACATTCAAAGAGGCGTCATGAGTCTGGTCTACTAGCTGTTGGGCTTTGTCACATACAGATTCAACTAATTGCTGATGAGTCATGATTTCTTGGTGCATGATCTTATGGTTCTGCAACTGAGCTTTCTTCTCTTCAAGGGAAGCTTTGAGCTCGGTGTGTCTTTGCATCGCTCTTTCCACATCTTTGAGCCATTTAGTGAGTTGTTCTTGAGCAAGGCTGAAGTCTGAGAACTGTAGCAGACATTGATCTAACTTGTTAACAGTTTCTTGGAAGCTATCACCGAAGCTGTCCCACAATGTTCTTATTTTACGGATCTTTTGACGAATTACTTCTCTGCCATCTGGGCTAGTATGTGTGTATAGCTTTTCACCCAAACTCAAGAACTCTTCAAAGGCAGGTGTCTTCTTATTTCTGCTCTCGTACAGTTCCTTAGCTTTGTTTTGTTTCTCTTGTAAGACAGCGTAGTCACCTACGATTTCATTAAGGTCACCAAGCTCACCTAGCATACCCATGAGCCAGTTCTCCATATTATTGTATTCGTTTTCAAATGTTTGGTGTTCTGATACGAATACTTCATACTTGGAAATGATTTCATTTACGAGATTGTTCAGTGTATGGTATCTTGTTGCTAATTTAGATGTCTTATTTGTAAGTTCAGACTCAGTTGCTACATTCTGCTTGGTGTCGGTCAATGCAGCAAAGTCAGCACTCCTTGAAGCAAGTTCACTCTGAATCTCCTTAACTTTCTGCAAATGTGCAATCTTCGCTTCCAGATTACTCTTAAGACTTTGGTCTCTAACCTGGTTTTCTTTGATCTTCAACCATTCTTCGAGCTCATCTAGAGTCTTCTGACTTTCAGTCCATTGTTTAAGAGTATCTTTGAGTTTCTTGTCCTGTTCTTTGCATTGTGTTGCTAATTGGTCCCATTGTACCTTGAGCTGTTCGTACTCGCTGATGAGCACTGGGTGTCCATTTGGACTTGTTGTTTCAATAACAGTTTCTAGCTGTGATTTAAGACCAGCCAAGTTATTCTGAATGTCTTTAGCTTTTATTGTTACCTTTTCGATTGCAGCAATCTTGGCATCTACGTCATCTTTTTGTGTAACTGATCCATAGTTCAACATGCTATTTTCAGCAACAATATGATTAAGACGGTCGCGGACGTCCTCAAACATGTTGACGTATTTCTCATGGTCGGCGACGTGAGATTCGCTTGCAGATATTCTCCTTTCAAGTTCTTTAGTCATATCCCTATATCTGTCGATAGTTTTAGACAGGCTCTTTTCAGCCTCTTCGTCAGGCATTAACTTGATCTTCTCAGTTAATTGAGATAACATTGATTGATGTAATTCAACTTCTTGGTGTAAGATCTTATTAGCGTGAAGCTGCGCCTTCTTTTCGGGCAACGTGGGACAGAGCTTGAAATCACCGAGTTCCTTTTCTTTATCAGCGATCCATTTTTGAACTTGATTGAACGTGTCGTCGAAGGACGATCTCTTGTTGATAGTCGTTTCGATATCCTTAATAACATTGTTGAGTGAATCTACGGAATCTTCGAAGTAGTCTCTTAAAGATCTGAGTTCGTTTCTGACTTGCTCACGACATTCAGGTGTGATTCCACTGAACAGAGCTTCTCCTGATCCAATGGCGTTGTTAAGGAGTTTCTGTCCAATATCTTTGTTTTCGTTAAGTTTCTTAATTTGTGCTAGATCAGCTGCTGATGGTTTAGCGTGCTTGCTCATCACAGCCAAATCCTTAATCTTACCGTTGGCATCTTGAAGCCAGTTCTTGAATTCAGCAATAGATTTATCGTATTTAGATTTGTTGTCTTTCAAGTCCTTAAGTCTGTTAAGATGGCTCTCCATGAACTTTCCAACAGTTTGATATCTGGAGACCAAATGGTTAATGTGTTGTAAGACGCGTGAGTCCGGGTTGCGAGATAAGATCTTTTCTCCGATTTCTGTAAGCTTGCTGACTTCTCCGCCATATTCTTTAATTTCTTTATCGAGGTGCTCAACTTCAGCAATTTTAGCATCAATTTCATCCAGGTTGAGCAGATTAGCGGCTTCTTGTCTGACTTTGTTTTCTTTTTCCTTCAGCCACTCTGAGACATTTTCTAATAATACTTCGTATTCTTGCCAAGCGTCAATATTTTCTTTAAGCCTGTTCTTGATTTCCTCATAATTAGCATTAAGTACTTCTAAGTTCTTCTGAGCTTTTTCAGTTTGTTGAGCCGCTTCTTGAGCACACGCGGGCTCTGCGACCACTTTGAGAATATCACGAGCTTCTTTCAACTCTGCGACCTTGTTTTTACAGTCAGCAATACCATTTTCAACATCAATTAGCGCGGCACTTTTAACTTCCAAGTTGTATTTGTCACTAGTCACGTCAGGCATGCACCATCTTGTCTTATCGTCTAAAATCTTCAGATTTCTATTGAACATTGCCAATTTATCTGTAAAGAGTTTTTGCAGGAACGTAAGCAGAGTAATTTCAGTTTTATTTGCGTGTACCAAAACGCTTTCGAATCTCTTTTGTAAAGTGCTAAGTTCTTTGGGCACTAAGGATTCGTAGAATCCTGGGTAGTTGTCGTTCATCTCTGATACGCTCTGAGACAAGTTATCAATTTCATCACTCAAATTCTGGAGCTCAGCTTTGCATGCCTGACATTTCTTCAGACGATCAAGAATCTTAGCGTTATCGCCTGTCATATCATCGCACTTAATAATGTCATCACGGATCTTGCTAACACTGTCCGAAAGACGTTTGATGTGATCCTTCAATTTAGTTTCCTTAGTGCCTAATGAAGATACTGCGCTTTCCAAGTTATCAGCTAGCGACTGGAGAGCGGCAAACTCGTGGTCTAAGTAATCAATTATCGAAGAAACTTGACCAACAGGAATGCTCTTATTCAAATTAGTAATTTGTTCACATTTAGATTTGATACTGTTCTTAAGACCAGTGTATATAGGTAGTTCTTCTTTGTATTTCGTAAGGTGACTTTGTCCAAATCTGATTTCAAGATTATCACAAGCATTGGCCAAATTCTGTCCAGTTTCGCTCAGCCATGAGATGACTTGGTTCTTCGTGTCATCAATCTGCCTCCAGACAATCAGTTGAGATTCTAAGTCTTGTATCCTCTTGATGACAGCGTCGTTTACTTTCTCCCAGTGAGTTTGAGATGTTAAAAATGCTTCTTCTAAAGGACTTGTGTCAAATCCTCCTAAAGTTGACGCTTGTTTGAGTACCGATTGTTTGATAACATCCATCTGATCTAATAAACCTTTAGATCTCTTAAGGATTTCATAAGACTTCTTAGCCTTTTCCAAAGCCTGTCCAGTTTGAACATAGTCATTAGGAGCATCTTTGCAGTCATTATACAACTGCTCAGCCCTGCTCATTTCTCTGTCAAATGCTATTGTGAAGTTCTTTAGTTCGTGAAGTGTTGAAGAAAGTAAGATGTACTTATTCTTGGTATCACGTACGGCATTCACGATTTGGTCCCAGTTGTTGTCAGCAGTGGATAAGGCATTCTGTATTGTACCCATATTGGGTTGATCTTCTCTCATTAAGTGAAGACCTTCCTCTCGTAATTCCTTTCTAATAGATTGTTTCTCTTTCATTTCTGCGTCTAATCTGTCTAATTGTTCGGTCATGTCCTGGATTGTGGCTTCAGTTAAAGGCACAGGTCTTTGGGCCATTTCATTGAGAACTGTTTGTACGTTATGTAATACTTCTCCCAAGGCATTGTGTTGTAAGTTGAACTTGTCCCATCTAGCGCCGACTTTCTGTACTAAATCTCTCTTGTTAGTCACTTGGTTGAGTAAAGCTTCTGCTTTCATCTCAATCTCTTTGACTATGCTGGTAGGAGACATGATCCTACCAGTGTTCTGGTCGGTAACCTTCACCTTTGATGGCCCATCTAACAAAGCTACATTGCTCTTCCATTCAGGAATCTTAGTGATTACATTCACAAGCTCTTGTCTTAAAATTTCATAACTTTCTGGAGTAAGTTTAGGTCCTTCAATCTGGTACTGTATGTGGTTTAGTTGTTGCTTAGATTCGTCGTACCAGTTCAGCAGGTCTGACCACTTTTGTAAGATTCCTTTGTTTTGTTGAATGTTATTTTCAATAATTTGGTAGTGTTCAGCGATGTTGGAGTAAGTTTCGCTTAACGAACGAGATTCGTCTGGGTGGGAAGCAAGTGTCATGTTCTTAATTTCATTGTAAATGTCAGTAAATTCGGGGGCTTTGGCTGCGTGTTCTTGCAAAAGCACATGCATAGACTGTAAAGTTGGTTCAACTTTGTCAGCTCCAATCTGGTCATAGCTTTCAGTCTTCCTTCTGAAGTCAGTGATCCAGTTGTCGAAATTGTGCAGTTTGGTTAAGAACTCTTGTCTGACGATGATCTTGTCAGAAAGTTCATTGACCCTAGACCTCACTGTTTCAGCCAGATCGTTTGTACGTTGTTTGATATCTGACACCTTATTCTTGAGCAGGGTGGCGCCTTCGGGCTGTATGTTATGGCAGATATTATCACAAGTTTGAGATAGGCTGATGATTTTAGCTTGTTGCTGTGAAATCTCATTTCCGAAGGACTTGAGTTTATTTAATTCTCTATCTAGCTTTTCAACTTGCGGCGAATCAATAGACACGTTCCTGCTGCTAAGCAACTTTTCACCATTTTCAATCCAAGATTCAAGTTTCTCGGCTTCTCGTTCAAAGTTCTCCCAGTTAGTAACAAGTTTGTCTAATTTGTTATTCCATTGGTCAGCCAAATCGTGGACTACGGCCCATCTGGAGTGAATAGCGTCTACTTCGTCAGGGGCGCTGGTCTTTCCTGATAGTTGGTGGCTAACACTTGAAAGGATTTGTAAGTTCGTCAGTTGTTTCTCACAGTCAGTGATCAGCGCTCTGGATTGTTGTTGTAATTGCTGTGCTTCGGGTAACGTTGCAGGTTTGGGCACGTTGCCAAGTTTCAGTTCAGCTTCTTCAATCCAGGGTTTTATTTCAGCAACACCCTTCTGGTATTTCTGGTAGGTAGCTAGGTCATGTTCTACTACCTTAGTCTGATGCTCTGTCGAGCGCTGAAGGTCAGCCATCATTTTCTCTAGCAAAGCAACTTCTCCTTTAAGCCTATTAGCATCTTGAACTCTATGTTCTACAGCCAATTTGGTTCCATGATCAGCAACACCTCGAATAGTTTCTAACTTTTCAGCAATGACTTTCTGTAGTGATTGTGACTTGATTACTCTTTCTTCGGGTGTAATGTTCTCTGATCTAATCTGTTGTATCAAGATTGGGCTTTCTTTCTTGATCCATTCTCTAACATGTTCCAATTTGTGTTCAATTTTAACCCATTCCTCGTTGAACTTTTCTAAATGCACGACTTTGGAGTCGACTTCATCTTGTACTCTAACTAGTTTTCGTTCAATGGTTTCTAGATCTTTCTCAATGACGGGTTTAGGTTTGTCTGCTGTGAGAGTCTGTAACTCAGAGTAAGCCAGTTGTAGTTGAGGCAATCTTTCAGCCTTAGCCTTTTCGATATCAGTCTTAATGATCTTCGTTTCTTGTAATTCACGACCGATGTTGGTGACACCAAGTTCAAGACCTGGGTGTACGATATAGCTTTCGTACTTATCAAGATCTGAAAGCAACTCGTCTTTCTGATACTCATAGTTAGACCAGACCTTCTGCGTATCGCGCAGTTTATGGAGACGGTCAGTGGAGGTTTCATAGGCGGTGTTCCAGCCAGTCTCAAGGTTCCTAACGTCTTCCCTGACGAAAGCTGGTGCGTTGGCATCCTTAATTAAGTCTTTGCCTCTTTGCAGCATAGACATGACTGAAGGACGATGACGGTCGAGTTTTTGGACGGCGGCTTGTTGTTCAAGAACTAATTGTTCGACATGTTGGAGAGACTGAGGTTCAGGTGCGACCATGGCTTGTTCCTTAGCGCTTTCAAGTACACAGATGACCTCGTGTACCTCTCTGCGGTATGTATAGCATCTTGTGTACGTCTCAGTCTTGATCATCGTGATCTCGATGGTCGGAATCAAGTTCTTGTACCTCGCGATGAGGTTTTCAAGTCTGATCTGTTCCTCTTGAGCCTCGCCCTCTGAGCAATGGTTTGTGAGCATGTCTAGAGTTTGAACGAGCCACTTCATGTCTTCGCGTTTCTTGTCGGCTTCACGGCAGATGTTCTAGAAATTAAATTTAATTATAGTAGACACATGTAATATCTTAAATTCGGTATAAATTATGGTGAGAAGAAAACGTTTGCGCGCAGGGAGCAGTGTAAAATTTCACATAGTCAAAGTATGGAGTGCAAAAAGCTATTTTTATTATGAATTACAGTAAAATTTCGATCACTGGACATTTGCGTAATACAATAAACTGTGCCATAATTCTAAGTGGGACAATACAACATCGATTGTTACAAATATTTACCATGAGTTCTCTCAACTAATTGTTTCCATAGCGAGCAGTAGAGAAAAGAACAAAATTAATAATAAATATACAACATTCTAAAATAGCTTTCACGCCCCACTAAAGTTATTTTCATTACTTAATTTAAATCATACCTGGAAGATAGTCTTCTCTCTCTCAAACGCCTCAGCCGAGTCCACCTCTCTGACGATGCTATCCATGGTCTTGTCCACATGATCCATCCAGCGTTCCATCTCCCGGAACTTCTCCCTATACGCATCCCACTTGGCAGGAATCCTCTGCAACTGCTGCCTGAAATGCTCCACCCTCTGCACAGTGGACTCCCACATCTGTTCACACCTTCGTACAGACTCTTCAAGGGTTGTGTCATTGGTCTGGTGGGTGTAGCTGGAAGCTATTTTGTGTAAGTTCTGGAGACAGTGTTCCACCTGCATGATCTTGCCCTGGTTGCGGAAGTATTCTTCGTTTCGGATGAGGATGCCGTCGGCGTCGTCGCTTTGGTTGTATGCCTGGGGGATAATGGTTAGTTTATTAAGTAATATTAAGTGTAAGGCCTTCCCACAAGATGGACCGATGACCTGGCGATAGTTGCGGGAATGCGATTGATGCGAGATGCACAGGACAGGTCGTTGTAGGGGCACTTGGGGGAGGACTATGTCCAGCAGTGGACGTTTTTCGGCTGTAATAATAATGATGATGAAGTGTGTAAGAAGACTAGTATAAGAAAACAGGTATTTATTCTCAGAAGTAGGTGAAGTCGGGCTTTGGGTGATCATAATGATGAAGTGTAACCAGTTATCTACATCTACAATTTTACACTGATATAATAAAGAAGTAAAGTTTGTTTTTTTTTTTGTTAGTAGGAGGTAATCGATGAAAGTACTGGTCCGATTGTAAAACAAATTTCACTGATAGAAAGCTGCTTTATTCCTGAGTGTCTGCAGGCGGAGCCGCGGGCTAAGACTAGTGTAAAATATGATTTGAACAAAAACGTAAGGTAGTGGTGGTTGTTATTCTGGTTTCCAGAAATTACTATGGTGGTGTATAGTGTGACGGACTTGCTATGTCAATGTAATTGTGTTTCACTTTATTAGGTCAAGGTCAACAAATTCTTTTATTAAACTCGAAGCCATATTTAAGTGGTTGTAAACAAATTACCTACGCTACCAAGGTCACGAGATATGATGTAAACATATTTGTACCTAATATTTTATTTGTGTAAACAAAATAAGTATAAAATAACTTAAGTTTATGAATAAAATTATCCTCATCCTTTAAACTAAAATTACTCAGCTGTGAAAATTACTGAATTTATAATAAATATTTAAAACTTCATGCACAAATGTACAATGATGGACTGAAAAATATAAAAAGATGTTCAATTTTCAGTACTTCTTTTAAAAAAATACAATTTTAAGTAATAAAGAATCGTGTTACCCAGTTACTGGGCTGTTTGGTTGGATAGGAATACTGGCAGACTGGAAGCCGACCTCAACATGGTTGGCAAAAAGATAGACAGATTTTTTTTTATTGTTGATAGGTTGACGCAGCGTTGGAAGGCTTCCAACAAGGTGGACCGAAGGTTGCGGGAATCCGATGGATGCGGGCAGCGCAGGATCGTTAATTGTTGCGACACTTGGGGGAAGCCTATGTCCAACAGTGGACGTCTATCGGCTGATATGATAATGATGAGGTTTGCCCTTGATCGCTATGTGACCTGATGCGGTTGACGATGGAGCGCGCTTATCTAGAAGTAACCCATTCACTGACTTAAAGATTCCCGGGTTGTAGCCATCAGGAAACGCAGACTCCGGCAGGGAATTATGCATAATCAAGGTAATGATGTTTGTATACCTGTTCTTCATAGACGATCTCCTTCTCGATGTCCTTGATGCAGTGCTGGAAAACGGCCTCGTCCAGCCGGAACTCCAGGCGCATGAGGTGCGGCGGCGCCTGGTCCAGCAGTGAGCGCCAGCGCTGCTGCAGCTGCTCCACGGTCGCCACTACGTGCGGGCGGTCTTCTTCGCTTACCAACTAGGGAAAAAAAATGGTTTGAGAATAGTCTACTACTACACAAATAATATGAAGAGATAAAGTTTCTTTTTTTTTGTTTGTAGGAGATAATCTCTCAGAGTACTGGTTCGATTGCGAAATATTTTTCACCAGTAGAAAGCTGATTTATTCCTGAGTGACATTAGCTATATTTTCCGTACACGATATTATTGTCAAGGAAAGCCGGTGGGAGTCATTACAGGCTCTTTGGAATTGTCAAAACTTCGGTCAGTCAACAAAAAGTGAAGCTAAACTGCTCTTTCCTAAGCTTAGATCTCTATGGAGAAGAATTAATTAATAAATAGTTCGTACCTCAATAAGCTCTCGGCCAGAACGAACCAGTTCTGAAACAGCTCTCTCATCGGCTCCTTGGAAGAATCTCTTGTGGAAGTCGACTGCCTGCTTAGAGTCGACTCTGTTGTCGGCCAGCAAGGCTTCGGCTCTGGAAGCCCACTCCTCCACGGCGCGCTTCTTGGAGTCGAAGTCCTCCCAGGCGCGCACGAGGCGCTGCAACTCGGCCTCGCGGCGGGTGGCTTCCGATGAAACGTGCGCGAACCTAGGGGAGGGAGATGGTTTAATATGTATACTAGTTTTGAAGAAGTCGACGAAATTGTGTGATGAATTTCGTTGACTGTGTTTGTAGCGACATCTATGGCGTCCTATAAAAACCAAACTACGAAATTCAGCATCGCGTTTTCGGCTTTATTTGAACACATAAAATATCCCAAAATCATCTATTGGTCATTTGCCCGGATCAGACGCCCGGATCTGTCTGGTCGGATGATCTTCCCTTTCAACGGAAGTTTGCGGGACTTTACATCCTGTTCTGCATACTTCTAAATGTTTAATGGTAAATCTTAAACGTACAGCTTTGTAATTTTCAACCTTAGAGTAGGTCCTGGTGAAAAAGTTTTTGATGACAACTAAATTAACTTAATTATTCAGAATAAAAGCCTACTAAGAAAAGCGTAACTTCTGTTTGTACTTATCAAACCATGAAAAAGCTAAACTGTAAAGAAAATATAAACCAAAGATCAACACAATCCAGGTCCAGTTGAGTTTTTATGTGGATCTCAGTTTCAAACAAGTATTTTTCAAGAATGACCCACCTCTCATTAAGGTCCCGCATGAGTGTGACTTGCTCGGTGACATCCGCACTCCTGTCAGTGTCAGCAGACTTGACGATGTTCTGGAACACCTTGTTCTTACTCTCCAGCATTGAGCGGTAGTAGGTGGTGCGCGAGAAGAACGTGCGGTGGATCTCGTAGCGCTCGGAGATTACCTCACTGTGGGGAAATATAATAATAATTAGTTTACGGATTACACAGGCATTAACATTCGAAATTCTGCATCGCGCAATTAGAAATCTCCGCGTGATTTGAACATATACAGCAGCCTGAAATCATCTTTCGAGTAGTTGCCCAGATCAGACATAACACCCGTCTGGTCAACCTCTCCTGCTAGAGCAGCAGCTGTCGGTACAATAGCCTTCTGATGACTTACCGTCTTGTCTCTCCGGTGGTCCTCAACGCCTGCTCTGCCTTGTCCAGCCAGGAGCCGATCTCCTTCTGTCCGCTCTCCAGCGACTCGTGCTGGACTAGGAGCTGTCGGTACTGGTGCAGTTTGACCGGCACGGTGGCACGCACCCGCACTAGTGCTTCTTTCTGTTGCTTCAACTTCGCCATGTTGGCTTCCACTTCATCGCGAGGCATCTCAGCGATTGCGTTTTGGAAGGTTCTACAAAAAGAAAATTATTGCGTTAATACGTGTATGCGTTCGCATTTAACTGGATCCTCGGTCTAGCCTCTCTATCATCTAAATGCTATCAAAGATTGTCGCTCTACCTAGCCTGAATGTTTCCTTCCTATAGCTTTGCTCAAGATTACGTTTAATGGTAATTGATTCGACAGTTACTCATCGATCATTTATCATCATCATCATAATCAGTCTTATATTTCTACTGCAGGAACTCAGGCCTCCTCTCTAAAAAAATGGACCTTAAACCACCACTCGGAACCGGGTCTTCGAATTTTTGGTTCTAGGACATACCGGTTACTCATCGATCATTTATCATCATCATCATAATCAGTCTTATATTTCTACTGCAGGAACTCAGGCCTCCTCTCTAAAAAAATGGACCTTAAACCACCACTCGGAACCGGGTCTTCGAATTTTTGGTTCTAGGACATACCGGTTACTTATCGATCATTGTTGTCAGGCACTAGTAGTCTGACATTAATGCTGAACTGGACCTATTTTAGTACAACTGTGAGGCATATACCTGTATAATTTTTTTTGCCTCTTTTTTGTTTTCTAAATATTGTATTTGCGCCTTGGGCTTGTACCAAACAATTTTTTCCTTCTTTCTTTCTATGAGCAAATATCAGCTGGCTTTTTTTATTACGTATAGGCTCAGGTTTGACTGCCATCTCAGCTAATAGAAAGCGATGATGTGCCGATAGATGGAGCACGCTTGCCTAGAAGACTAGACCTATTCACTCTTGATTTAAAGACCCTTAGGTTAAAGTTATCAGAATCCTTAGGTTATAGTCCGGCAGGGAATTCCAGTCATTAGCTGTAGGTATAATGATGATTGCTACCTGCTGATAGTCTTGAAGAGTTCCTCATGGTGCTCTATCTCAGAGTTGAGCTGCAGCAGCTGGTCGATGTAGGCCTGTATGTCGGCGGTGTGCGCGCGCGGCGTGCGCGTCAGCAGGTTGTCGGCGGCCGCCAGCCACGAGTCGAGTGCTCGCACTCCGTTGGCGAGCTCGCGACGGTTGCGGAGAGCATCGCCACCGCGGACGTACCTGGTACATTAGAACATGAAGTTATAACACAACTAAATAAAAAATAATATTATAGTACATTTTGATAGTAGTGGAGAAAGTTTGCCATTGCAACCGAAGCGGAATTTGCCCAAACCGCAGGGTCAGGTGTTATAGAGCCGAGTGCTGCAATGATATGTTTCTACGTGTATCAAACGACCCTTTTCAATGAGTACACTCACGAAAAAAAAAACAGAGACTGCCCGGCGACTCGTTGAAGCTATGTCATATATTGTGGCAAGGGTGAGCTCACGCACATTTCCGCACTAGTGCGGAAACAGCATATTGCATATTCGGCATGCAGCAGGAGAGGTATGAAGGGGTTTTTGAATAAATGTATTGAAAAGGGTTTTTCGAATCTATTCCTTATATTTCATTATCTAATGCTAATTTCTTAATCAATCGTCTAAAAACTCCATCATTGCAATCTGCAATATTTTTATACTAAAATTATATTCAAAGTAAGATTATTAATTTAGAAGCTTTTAACAAACGGTACAATTCATATGTCGTGTATTGTTATTTTTAAACACTATCAAAAACTCGATAGATTTATAGTTCTGCAATTTTGAAATTATCTTTTACTATAGAATTATAAAATAATATTCTCCTAATCTATCCAGAAGGTATTAAAAATTCTTTGAATGTGTTAATCTTCGGCTAAGAATTAATTCTTGAAACGGATTCGATTAAATAATTTCATTATCAGATTATGAAATTTTACAGAGAAATTAATGTGTGACCCATTTTGTACGTTACTTCATTCATGATAAACGAAGTTAATATTATAGGTGGTAAAATGTTTTATAAACTTACCTCTCTGCTTCTTCCCATACTCGTTCCCAACGTTCAGTAATCTCTACGTATTTCCTCTTCACCTCCTGACTGATCTCCTCAGAGGAAGTCGCAGCCAGGAACCCGGCTGCGTCACCCAACAATTGGTGTTTCTCCTTCCACACAGTCAGGTCTTGGAAGAACTCTAATCTTTCATCTTCTGATACTCTTAGCATGTGCTGTGCCTTGTCTAGCCAGATAGTAAAGTCATCAGCTAATGTGTTCCAACGCTCCCAGTGAGCGATGACTTCTTCCAATACACTCCTTGCACATCTCACGTCAGAGGCAACTCTTCTCCAGGTTTCAGCTACGTCCTTCAAGAACGTATCAATATCTCTCGCTTCAGTCCTGTCTACCTCACAAACTCTCTTATACTCTTCCGCTACTTGCTTAATATCAACGTAAGCTCTATCAAACTCCTGGAAAATCTTATTCTTAGTCACGAAATTATCATAATCTTCTAATAAGGCACGTACATGGTCGATGCGACCGTATTTGCCGGTCCACGCAGCGAGCTTGGCTTTAGTCAGCTCTGTGAAGGCAACGATACAACATTTGTGCTCCAAGTACTTTAATCTGGCCTTCCTCTGTGGCGCCCTTCGACTTACTGTTTCGAGACGCTCCTTCATGTCTTGGAGTCGTTCGCCAGGAATTCTCGCAGCATCAGGTGATCTTAAAGCCGCTTCGAATCTGTCGATAACTTCTGGTAATCCAGCGAAAAATCCGCTGTGTTCCTCTAATTTCTCGCTGATAATAGCAGCAGTTCTCTCATCTAAGCTAGTGGGGATTTCGTCAAAGTATAAAAGGTATTCGGCCCTCGCTAACCACTCGCCGACATTTCTAAAGTCTCCGGGGAGTTCTGAGTCTAGGAGCCAGAGCCATCTTCTGTGGAGTCTTTCTAATTCTATCCAGAGGGAGACTAGTTCGCGCCAGGACTTGGGCGCGATGGCTACGAGGCTCTGCGTGTACATGAGCTTCTCTAGTTTCTGGTAGATGGGTTCTCTTGCGAGCCGGTCGTTTTCGGCACGCACGTAGTCTTCGTAGTGTCGCGAGAGAGTTCGCGAGTCGTATTGCCTTTGAACTGTGGTGACGCGCTCCGTCAGCCACATTCTAAGAGATTCGTACTCCTCTTGCACTGCCGCTACGGCATCCGGTCCTGTCGTCTGTTGGCAAAACATGGCGTTAATATTGAGCAAGGACGAACACTTGTTAAAACAATGCAGACGTGACCGGAACAATGGAGTTGATGAATGAATTGTGACGGTGATTCATGCTAATTACTTGTGTTGACTATTCAAGCCTCAAGCACACGTTCTGCAAATGTTTCCTATACTGACACTATACATATGGCATAAAATCTCTTTCTAAGGCCCCTCGCCTACGGCGACTTTTTCTAGCGACACTTTTTACTAACGCGCGTTTTTCGCATTTGCAAGTGCTATAGAAAAGATGCCAACGCGCTGCTAACGCGGTACAGCATTGCGACTGTATCTATATGGGCGCGGGGCCTAACTATCTCAGGTAGGCGCCAATTAAACGTGGAATAACGGTCATTGACCCTCCTACATTTGTTGACATATTTAATTTTTTAAATTAAATTAAAAACATAAAGCTGTCTTGAATCGACATGTATCGTAGTCCTTTACATGATCTAGTATTGAAAAGCAATTCATTGTTTGTTTTTCGGGTCCCTACGCAGAGATATTAGAAAAATGACAATGTACTTTATTCCATGGTTATCTGGCGCCTTCTATAGAATCATCACTCACCTTGGGTTCAGGATATTTATGCAGGAACTGGGCTACATAAGTCATAATGGACCTTTCATCAGGCTTGTCGACATCCACATCTTCGGCATCCAGCAATCTTGCGATGCCAAGAGCATTTTCTGCGACGTCGAACGCATGTTCCAAACGTTGTTTGTTAGTCTTCCTCTTCATCTCGGCCAGGTTAATCAGGTTGGCTTTGATAGCGTCGATGATGGCGAGGAACGCGATACCATCGCGCCATGATGGACCGAAGTCTGTTACTTGGATGTTTGAATCCCTTGAAAAAACGATTGTATTATTATATGTCAAACTATAACATGCTAAGAGAATACGACCTAAACATTTAAGTAATTAACTTTGAAGCAAAAATGTCGAGTATTTAAGAAATTAAATAATCGACATTTTACAATTCTCGACGAATATGTATATATTTTCATAGATACATATTTGTCTCCAATATATACAGAGGTGTCAGGGACAAGTTTCCGAACGAACGAAAAAAATCTGCCTCTCTATACAAACTTTCCAATCAAGTCTATAATTTTGTATGGAAGAGACCAGAGAAGTTTTGGCCAGAGAGAATTTTTTTTCGTTTCTTGAAAAAAATGTTTTGGAAATTTGTTTACTTTCATCTACTGAGCAAGACCTTAAAATTTGCGGAAACCAATCCCTAACATCCTTTATATGTTAACCTAATGACCACTAATTTCACAAACCCAGGGAAAATCCCGAAACAATACTACATCAAACAATTTGGTGCAATTGATCTCCCAATGAAGAGGTCAAATTATAATAACTGCAATAAAATTAGGCCAACGAATATCTCGGGCCACTTGGCAGCGTTTGGTGAAACTAATGATGGAATTAATAACTGTTTAGCCGTCATGCATTGGCGTCATACATGTCAAATTTTAAATGGGTTAGTGGGCTCCCTATACCAATACAAATACAGAAGAGACGTTCTTCTTTTTTATCGACTATTGATCAGTATAAAAAAGTGTGACGGAGGTGTATTTCGTCCACTCTGTCACAGAAATTAAAAAAGAAAGGAAAATATATATTTAATAACGAATTTAAAGCCCTTGAATAACAGTATTTGTATTGTACTAATAAACTTAAAATAAAAGATATACATTATTTTTCAAGAGCACAAGCGATTGTTGGTAAAAAAAAGATGGACGGCCCAGAAACATTTACATATGCGAACCAATCGATTATTATCGTAACAGTTTGTTGATGCATATCATCGTTTTAACCACAAAAATTGGTTATTGTTAAAGCTTTTGAACTGTTGTTTGTACGATAGTCGATTTTGATTACACTTCGGTTTTAATTGATGCATCATTATTTGATGGATTCACAGTAAACGAATATACAGACAGTATGCTAGTAAAATTAAAATCTATTATTCAAGAGATCCATTAGGAAGGATGATCTCGACTTAATTTCGATTGCATTTACCAATCAGATATACAATAACATATTGCAAAGTTTCCTTTGTGCATAGGAATTCTTACATGTCACAGTCTATGACTAAAACTGCCTCATCCTTTTCTTTTATCATTCATCGCCTGCTACTTATAGATCTTGCCCGCCAAACACACCAGGGTATACCTAACAGGGTTGCCTGTACAGGGTGAGTTGTTCAGTTAAATCGGAGCGTGTATGTTGCACAACTGTGCAGGTTTCTATACAAGCTTACCTGACAAGTATAACTGTGCAGGCAAACCTGTCAAGAAACTACTTCAGCGTTGGCTTATCTGGTTTAGTGTTGGCGTGAAGTCTGCTAAATATCTTGCTTACTCTTGTACTCGGCCTTCAAAAAGGTACTAGCGTCTCTCGAATCTCTAAGGTACTCTAGACCCCAATCATTCTCTATCTGATGAAGTTCGGTACTTACTTCGGCAAAGCGTTGGCGACCCACTGCAGCAGGGTCTTCTTGGCTCCTTGTTTCCACTTGTCCTCGGCTCTCTGAGTGGGAGTGGCGGCTCCCGACTCATGGGACATGACTGAGGCGCATCGTGACCCTCCGAGATACTCTAGAGCCCGGCTGTTCTCCTCAATCTGATAGGAATGCGGTGAGATAATTAGAGAGATGGTACTGGATTAATAAAATCGATCTGAAACTTGGTAGTTATTACCATATTTTTGTGAGAAATTATCGAATAACTCCTGCTCCCTCGCGCTCTGGATGGTGCGAAAGGAAGTGGCAGATTTTTACTGACTAAAACCTACCTGTGTACCTTCAGTTACCGTTTGCATTCCAGGGTTGTGGTAACTCTTTCAAACAACCCCACAAACCTATCAAGCATGGTAGATGTTACCATAACACAAGTCGAAATTGTAATATGTATTGTGATGTTCTTGGATTTGTAAGCATTGGGTTTAGGCATTCATGGGTAATATAGCAGTTTGGGTTTGGGACTAAAATTATTGTATATTATTTTTCATTAGCGAAAATTACCAATTCGCCAATTGATTTCGCTATAGGGTAAAACATTCGGTGCAGTAAAGTTTATATACAGTGTACCTGAAACATTACAGTGTACCTGAAACAAATTCACCAACATGATTTAGAATCAAAACAGGATTACAAGGCCAAAGGGGTAAAATCTTAAGATACAACAAAGTTTTTGTTTTTTGACTATTCATTTATGTTCCAAAAAAGCCGATGTCCAAAAAAGACGCAAAATCTCAATTCCGAAGTTCATGAGCTGACCTGAAAACCGTATGAGGATGCCATACCGTCTCCTGACCCTGGATACATAACCTGTTTTGATGAAATATGATTTAATGACAGCAGTGATTGTAGATGCAAAACAAAATGCTGATTTACATAAATTAATATATTGACTGGCGCTAATGTTGGCAAGGTTTCATTTAATGTGTTTACAAAGTTAAAAGGGCGGCAAGGACTAATATTATATTACTTCAATAATATCAAGCAGTCAATTATCTTTAATCTTACAACGTCTAAAATTAAACGAGTCCAACGCAATGGCGTCGGCTCATAAAACACCCTCAAGTTAGTGAGCGTCTGAGCAGCGAGATTGTTAAAAAAAGTTACCGCAGTCCTAGAACGCGAAGGGCAACAAAATATAGGAACACAGATGGTCTCGCACTCTCACTCCACTAAGTGCGGGAGGGGTTATTTGCTGATTTAATTCATGAATCCCCAAGCGACCACCGGTGGCCGCGCATCTATTGTCTTACTATTGTGTCTCTAATTGACGGTATCTGAAGGGTTAAATAAAAAAAATAGACTATCAACCGACCCTAACATACGAGTATGACAGATGTTTTTAAGTGTTTTTCCAGCAAAAGTGCTCAACACAATACTGCTATGTAAATAACGGAGACTATTAATACAACCAAAACTAGTACGTATATTAGCGCCAGCCTCTATTCATATTACGTAATCAACAAAAAAAATCTGCCAATTCACTCTTCCCACACTCGAACTACTAAGTGATATAAAGTGATAACAATCACCTATATGTACACTTTAAAATCTAAAGGTGATGTGAAGTGACTCTGATAATAAGTGATCTCTGTGATTCTAGTCCAATTGTAATACCAATTCGGTCAACCAATAGCAGTACTGTGTAGTCTTTGGTCTCTGGCTTGAGAATAACAATAACATAAAATGAAAAGATACAAGTATATTGCCAAAAAAGCTTTCTAAACTTGGAAAGCTTGAGAGAAATATAAATGTAGAAAATACTACAATTAATATAAAATCTTGTACAAAAATAGTAAGCTAAGCTTTAAACAATAAGCATAGGGTTAAAAATAAAGTAACTAAAGTAAACTCAGTTGATACAACTGCCAATACAGATAATAGATACAATATTATCAAAAATTAATACAGTAAAATGCCAAGAGACCTGACTACTATAGAAGCTGTGATGCTGTTACCCACCTTAGGTCCTCTATCCTGTGGGTCCAATACATTGAGCGAAGCTTGCGCAAACAAAATTAGTTCAAGCCAATTAAAATGAGAACAGACTGAGATGCTTTATAAACATTTTAAAAATCATCGAAAAGCCAATTATCAAAATTATTATCGAATTATTCGTAATAGTACATCCTCATTTTAACGGTAGATATAGAAATAATATCAAATACAAAGTTACAGGATAGTGCAACTACATCAGTAAAAGGGACAGTTTGTAATATGAAAAAGATCGGAAATATAAATACACGGGTGGTTACAACAAATACTGGACATCAACATTAGGACAATAAAGATATAATGCTGCTTTATAATAGTCTGCTATTGGCTGTTCATTTTAGAAAAAACAGTAATTTTGAAAACAATTTAGATCCATACTATGAATGGCAATGTATGGAGATGAAGAAAACCAAATATGGGTATACCAGTCTAATCAATTACAATGAAGCAGACTGAAAATCTAAATAATCCTGAAGTAGTAACGTCTAAAAATGTTCATGATCATAATAGTGACTATACAAATAAAACAGATGAGATCATTAGTTAAGATCACATAAACATTGATGATCCTATAAGATTTACAGTAGTAGTAAAACTTTCTGAATGTGTTGAGCTATTCTACCTACGCAATACTGTGGAAGTTCTATCGACTATCCTAATTGAAATCTATTTCCGTACCACACGGTGCTGATTCAGAGAACAGAGAGCTACAATAGTGTAACAGAAATACGATATAGATTTACTTTCTAAAGTAATTAGAGATATTTGAAGGTGTAGTAATGTTATACTTTTGAAGAATTCATTTAATGATTTTCTTGCATTTGGTAGTCTAACTAATATCAAGTATCATTAGTTTGGATTAAAGAATAGCAAGACTGTTACAATTACTTTCGATGATTCTAGAACTTTCACTTCGACTCCTATGTTTCTAGTTAACTTTCCTAATAAAGGTTTTGTTAATATATCACGAAACCTTTACACGATATTCCAAGACTATAGCAATTTTCAGTCCAAGATATTGCCTATAAATAAAGAAAGATACTATTGCAGCTCCCTGTTCAAACGCAAGCCAAGAAGAGCGTCTCCCTACCTGGAAGTAGAGGATGATGGTCCATATCAGACCGAGCACGACTGCAGGCCGTCCATCCACCAGGTCAGCTGCGTTGATATTGACTAACTTGATCCTCTTGCCGGCTAGGAAGCGCAGCGCGGTGTTCGCGTTTGATAGGAAGTGTGGACGTCTGAGGACGCGGCCGCGTTCCATAGGCTGTTGGGAAAGATCTTATTAGCATATTCTTATTAGACGTAAACTATTAGAAGTTAAAGCGCCCTTTTGGAAAGAAGAAGGCAATCTATCTGATGGTGAGCGCTCAACTGTCGCTTACGAACATCTGCAGTTCACTCAAAGACAGAACTGATATGTGTTAAATGTACAGGCACATAAGATCTTCCATTTTGTTTATGTTACTCGAGCACCTACAAACCAGACAATTTGGCAGTCTAAATATTGTAAAATACTTCAAAACTATAAAACAATTATTCATTATAACTTCAGGTACACTTTTTGTGCGCTTGGGTTGGATGTCTACCGTGTACCGATAGCTCATCGTCGTACTACAACTACATATTGTACTTACCAGCTTCTCCCCGGACAACACTTCGAGCAGCGCCAACAATTTGGTTCCATCGCGCAGATCGTAGATAAGATCGTCGATGCGTAGTGGTGGTATGCGCTGAAAGAGTCATCACATTATCAATGGCATGCAATAAAGATATGAAATTTTGTTTAAGAATACATCCTCAGAAAATTTGAAATTACAATAGCTTAGGAAGTTACATTCTGACTATAAATACTTATGCCAATTTTTTTACTAATAATAGTCAGATTAATAAATTGAGCTTATAATATTGAATGCTACAAACATACCTGGAGAAATGGCACATTAACAACATGAAGTTACGAAAAGCTCAAAATGCTACAAAAAGCCAGAAAATTTGAGGGGACCTGCTAGTTTATTTGTTCAAAAAAAAAAAGTGCAATATAATATTGAAGGCCACATTCATGAATGCTATAACATAAGGCTATAACATTTATGAATGTAATTAAAATTTCATAAACAACCAAGTAACAGAGAATCTAACAGTCAAAGTTCAAAATTCGAGTTAAAACAAACCATAACAAGTCACTGTCTACTGAGAGCTATTCAACAACAAAAAATGCCATAATCATTATTAGACTTAGTTTTCCTCACACTGGAAAGGAACTGTTTTCCCGTAATTGCTACGCTTGCCTGTATCGTCTACATTGGCCGCAAGAAAGGCAGTTATTACTACCCATAAATTCATCGCAGGCTTTCTTTGTCGTAAATCATAAAAAACGATCGCTACGGTGTACTATAGCTGTTCAAAACGTAGTTACTAAGTGCTTGCTAGTTATTTTGATTTCTTACCTTTGATAAATGTGAATTTATCCAATTGACAAACGTTTTCTTCTGTACTCTTTCTTGTTCATCTGTAACAAGTAAAATTAAATATTTAATGTGATGATCCCAAGTAACAAAAACACATCTGTATATATATAAGACAAAGTCCTGACTAATCAACGCACAGCCCATAACTTTGAACCTAGAAAGTTAAAATTTTGCACAAAGGTGCCTTTTACGACATATAGATTTTCTAAAATTCATTGCCTAAGAGGATGAAACGGAGTCCAAACTTTGTTTGAAAAAACCTACTACCACGCAGGCGAATTCAGTAGTAGAAGGTAATACAGCATAGAGTTCATTATTAATTGCAATTCTAAAACAATTATTCAACATCATAATAAAATCAGAACATAATACAAATGTAGATACTAAATCAAACAAATACGACACATATGTAATTGTTACAATTTTATTCCCCCAGAATAGCCTATAACTCAGCTCCATCTATAAAAATGGTAACCTAACGCTAAACAAAGCCATAAAAGTGATCAAATACATAACAAGAATAGCTGAGACTACCATAAAACCTTTTTGGCACGTTGTCTAATGAAACTCGAACGCCAGATTTGGCACAGGGAGACTATCCATCTAAATCACAATGGTCTGAGTCACTTTCTCCATTGCAGACGCTACATCTGCCAAGTTCAGTGCACTAGGAGTCAGGATACTATTACGACAAGAGTAAATATATACTGTTGTTATGACTGCGAATAGTAGTGTTATTAATAGGCGATATATTGTCTGCTTTGGATAACAATTTTGTCTATAATAACTACAATATTTAGATCATATTCGTAGATTTATTTCTCGGGCTATCGTTGTGTGATATTGACTTAGTAACTTCTATATCGAGAGATATATTAATTCTAGCTTCAAAATTAGAAGCTATTTGTAGATTTTACTTTATCCGTTCTACCCAAAGATTGTCAGGAAGAGATCGTGGAATGCGATATGGTCGACAAATTATATATTTTTTTTAGTTTAAGATTCTCATTATGTTATTTATCCTGATGTAAATTAAACATAAATCAAATATACATACTGAAGCTTCGTGTCGAATAATATAGTACGTACCGGGTAAGTAAAATTACTTAGAATTAAAGCTCACCATTACAAGTTTTAACGATTGGCTCCAGCTTCAATTAAAAATAAATCTTAGTAGATGTTAATAACGGAAATAAAATCAATCTCAAATACACACACAGCGAATTTATCAGAAATCTATTTCTAGTTTATGAGTTCATAGACTCTGCCTGCCATGCAGAACAAATATTTGGAGATTGCGTTATAAGGATGTTGATAGATTCTTACAGTGTTGGTTAAACGTTAGTCGGTATATTTTTAACTGAAGCTATTAGTAAAGTTAACAAAGTATCGATCATTTGCATTGTTGCTACCAATATGTTGTGTTGGTCAACAGCCAGGCTTGATAGAAATAACTATTGAAGTGTAAATGCGAGAAATAATCAGGTTTCTTAATAAGATGACACTAATCATGAACTCAAAAACATCTTGTAAAATATTTATTTAACTTGCAATATATTCTAATTGCAATTCTGCATAAGTTAGATGATGCTTATACTTAAACGAGTAACTATAAGCACCATATAAGATACAACGTAAAGGTTTATTTTCTGTTATTTTTCTGTGTGTAAGTTGTATGGAATAAAACACACGAGACTAGATAGTAAATAAAATGTTTCAGAACGCTCAATATTATTGTTATAAGAAAGTGGTGAAATTTCATAATGGATCTAAACAATTTCTCGTAAACGCATTGTTGCCATGGGGTTCCTGTAGGCTTTCTGTCAATTATTAGTCACGCATATCTGTCTGTCACTTGTAACTCTGAAACGGAGAAGCGCACGCATGGCACGACCAGACACGGACAATGGCCTATCTTCCAAGTTGGAGCAGGGTTGATAACCTTTCGTGTTAGGTTATTTAGTTCCATATCCTTTTTCAAGTATTTTTAAGCAAAATTAAGTTAATTTACTTCCATGGTATATGTTATTTGCATAAGATATTGCACAACTTTATTATTGACCACGCAGTAGTCTGAGCCTTGCCCTCAATCCAAAAGTAAAAACTATTTCCTCAGCAACATCTAAAAATGTCTTGTAAAAAGAATTATATGTATATGTATTTCCATTGAAAATTGAAACGAATATTCCTTCAACAAGTATTTCCTAAATAGAAAACTACTAGATTATTTATTTCCAAATTTTCTATCGCTGAAGCAGCCCTAAATTTTTATGATAAATTTTATAACAGTGATCGCGTGCTTGATAAGTCTACTAGTGAATTGATTATCTGGAGGCATATTTTTATTTGTGTCAACAATATTACCGATACGAATTATATCTTCTTTATGGCTAAGCATAGGCACGTCATTTTCATGCTGCATGCCATTTATTCCTTTATTTTTCGGGGAAGCTTATCCCTCTCAATTAATCTTGTAATAAAACTACCGTTATCATCATTCTTTCCACTATCTAGTGGATCATTGTTAAAATAGGTAAGGGCGTATGTGGAAGAGTCCGGCCCTCATAGTACTACCATGATCAACATCAATGGCAGTGGCATTACCACTAGACACAACTATTTATCCTTCATTTTCTTATGCGTAACTCGTATACGTATTATTCTCAATAAAAAAATACCCAATTAAACAATTCTCAGGTTAAGGTTTTAAATAAAAAGCTACCGATCTCACTTTGAGCTCCTTTTGGTTCGCTATGAGTGGTCATATCTTTCCAATCAGATCTGGCCGAATTCCCAAGGGGCACAGCCCAAAGGCCAGCCAACCAGACATAATTATGAAACAATTATACCTTGAGAATCGTTAAATTTGAAGTGAAAGTCCGTTATTAACAGTTGTTTTGGAAACTAACAATTTAACACTAATTATGTCAATTTCACGAAAAGTACTTTATGGAAGGTTAGAGAGTTTTCGTGTAATTAGGTTTTATTTAACTACACGCAACTGGCTGAATATGTAGAACTAAACTAAGTGGTCATAAACGATAACAGTGAAAATGGTAATAAAGAGGTAATTTTTTTTATAAATTCACATAAGATCAAGATCCAAATATTTAATAGTTTGAGATAATTGTTACAGTCACGTAAAGGAAGCTTGATTTCACATTTCCAAAAGGCACTTTGATTCTCATTTTGCTGTGTGCTTAATAGCCTTCGAAACACCACACCCATCTTCCATCTCAAAGGCAAACTATGCACCCTATACACGTAAGCCCCATTTGACATTATACTGGCGCCGATGACGTCAGCCCCATTACTGTGACCATTAGTAGTAGTCACACTATCTATGGACAGATATGCATAACCCTGACACTGTCATACCGACCTCAGTAGATGAATTGATCGAGAGAATTCTAGCACGTGTTATGGTGAAGGAATTTCTTTAAGATATAATAGCCTTGATAGAGTTTGGCCATCGAAAGATGACACAACAAAAAGGAGGCCGAATAAAAAAACTGTAACTGTTCACCCTGACTCTACGTAAATACAAGACAAATGAAGTTGAAGAAACGTCAACGACAGTTGAACGTGTTTTTTTTTAAATGCTGCCATAAATGAGCTTCATTATATAATTCACTGTCATCTTTCGTTGGCCAGACTATATTAAAATATTGTTGACGATAGGCTGACCCATCTAACGCCAGAAGGATGGTAATGGTTTCGACCGGTTCTCCCATAAACTAAATGTATATCGTCTGGTAGTAAGTAACATATTTTATTTTTAACTTGAACATAAGCGCTCGACTACTTAAAACAGATCTACAAAATTATTAGTCTAGATAATTTGGATGACTCTGAAAATTTTACAAAGATCGACCTTAGTATGATTAATGGTTACACAATTTATGGACCTAAAGACGTTCTAGCAACAAGGTTAGTCCAAAAAAAATCTTATTAAACCCAGACAGATCTACAATCGTAGGTATATCTTCGACAAGGTGAACGTGGTAATTGAACGCTACATATGTTAGAGCACGTCCACAATGTGATCAAACTATGGATGAAAATATAAAAACAGTTGATTCTTCGTTATATGAATAATTCAGGATTTCACCCTCATCATCATCATCATCTTCCTGCCCTTATCCCGTTTTATTTGGGGTCGGCGCAACACGTTTTTTTCTTCCATTCTGTCCTGTTGCTCGTCACCCTTTTCACCCTAAATATGTATAATACTAGAAAGTACAGGTTACGGGCGAGCTCAAGAATAAAGATAGAAAATGTCACGACATTAAATATCAAAAGACGGTGAGATTTGAAAATGACCGTCTTCCTGCCCTTGTCTCGTGTTATTTGGGGTCGGCGCAACACGTTTTTTTCTTCCATTCTATCCTGTCACCCGTCATGCTATCACTAACTTCCTTTTCTTTAATATCACTCTTCACACAATCAATCCATCTTTTCTTTGGCCTCCCTCTCCCTCTCCACCCATCCACGTGTATACTCATAACTCTTTGATAGCTATTTATACATTAATTGAGCAGCTTTTCTAACTATCAAAACTCGTTTCTTTTAACTATCACATAGAAAATATCACAGCGACTGATGTCTTAATACTTTTATAAAATCCCTACTATATAATATTATAAATGCGAAAGTAACTCTGTCTGTCTGTCTGTTACGCTTTCACGCAAAAACTACAGAACGGATTTAGATCAAATTTGGTAGGTAGGTAGAAGAGACACTGGAATAACACATAGGCTACCTATAATTCCACTGCTGAGCACGGGTCTCTGCCCGCGCGATATAAACTGTAGGTAGTCCACGCGGACGAAGCCGCGGGCGGAAAGCTATTTATTTATAAAACTAAGGCCCAACGTCCTTGATACACAGTCAAACTGTTAACATCTAACATAACTCTAAAAGAAAAAAATCAGCGTGAAATGAAAATGAAAACTCGCACGATGTGTCCACACGTTTACTAACAGACGAAAACGAATCGATGCCAAGGTCGCGCGATGTAAACACGCCGCGAGATGAATCTATTTCTATGTCTTTCTCTCTAGTGACAGGTGGCTTGAAGTTCGCATTTGTAAAGATATCTTAAGATAAAGAGTTAAAGGCAAAGATAAGACTTGAAGTTGGAACTCAAGTTGAAAAGATAAAAAACAAAATATTAATTCTGAACATTCATAAAACTTTTAAAGGCATAGACAAAAGGAAGCTTACATACAAAAAAGATTGTTACACAATAAAGTAACATTTTAGATCAGTATTTTTTTCAGTTACATTTTCAAGTCAAAATAAACGGGAAAAAAATAAAGTGATTTATAAATCCGGATATCAGCTCATCGCAACAGACGATATAAATTATAATAACGAGGAACATTAAGGCCAATCTTCTTTAAATATGTTAATGAATTAAAAAAACCTTTCATATCTCACTGGACCTTCTGATGTAGGTAATAAATAAAAAAAACAAGTAAACAAGCCGACCACAAGCGATGATCTAACGACAACCTTGACACGTAACGGCTTGACAGAACTTATTAATATTGTGCAGCAATCGACTGTGTACGATCAATTTTATTGAATTTAGAAATTAAAAATAGTAAAAAAAATTGTTACCTATATTCTAAAGCCCTAAAATTTTCTAATAAGACTTGTATTACGTTACCACATACAATACACATTCGATATTATAGTAAGACTTATAATTTCTCTTGCCATATAGGTTTTTTGGATAGAGCATCCCAACTGATACATCAATGTGCAAACAATAGCTACTCAATTGTTTGCTAAAACTGTCAGAATATTGGTTTTCTCTTCTTCAAAGTTCTTACCCATTATGTCCAAAATAGTCATATTAACTACAATATATTAATGCAATAATTGAATGCACTTAAAAAAATTGTAAATACTTTTTGGCCATTCCAGCAAATAAAATGTTTTTCTTTATTCTTTTTTTTTTCTATATTACAGATATGTTTGTTCAGCACCATGCTTACCGGTCTATCTAATTGGCATATGACAACGTTGTGTCCATTTTTGTGTAACAATGGGAAATAGGTCAATGGGTAGACAACAATGTTTGTAAATGTTAACATAACACTGGAAAGTTCCTACTTTGCGGTCGAGTAGTCGCTTGGGCGGGCCACATACAGCTCGAGCTAGCTAAAATATCGGACTATATTTTAACAATTTTATATTTCAGGGTAATTGAATCAGGGAGCTTGAGCCCCGGTATGAAAGCTAGAAGGAACGGGGTGGGTTTTTAGACAGTAAGACTTTGGTACTATCTCCCGATCTACCCAAGATCGGGGTCATTAGATGATTTTTGCCCACCATAAAAAAAAGGTAATTGAATCAAGTGTCTTTACTCAAGTGCTCAATAGCTAAATCATAGATAACAATAATAAATAGCAAAAACATTATATGAATGATGCATTTATTCAGGTTAAGGTTAATAAATACAAGCATAGTTATATCCTCGTTATTGAAAGTAAGGATCTTCCTTCCTTTTGTTGTTGACATCATCACTAAAACTTAAAAGAGGAAAACAATGCAACGCTTTTTGGTAACAAGGATGGTAACACATAAATACCTAAATAAAATATAGATAGAGTCTTTCTCAGAGTAGAAGAAGAGATAGAATTCGACAGAATTTTCATGATAAAATGCTCATGCATCAACGTTGGAGTTCTTAATGTTGATATTATAGATTTTCACCATTTGAAATCAAACAAATCAATCAATGTTTCATCTCACGCTCACTCCTTCAAAATTGTAAACATAATTGAATGTAATACCATCAGTAATGAGGCCCAGAGAGCCGTATAATTAACGTTATTGTCTGGACACTTATCATGCGTTGGCACGCTGGCACAATTTATTTTTTGTCAAGCGAACCTTGGCTCCGTAGCCCTTGACGGTCGTTGACGCCCTTACATCATCGTCTGTGCGGATATGAACCTCTGTTGATTTGATTAAAGTTTTAAGTGTTGATTGCTTCAGAGTCTTAAGGTGGTGTTTATTTATTCTTTATAGGATGTTGTTTTTTATTTCAAAATGTAATATAATGTTATACCTACTCATAATACCACAAATATCACGGGTATATATGTTCTAGGAAAACTTACTGTAAGTTTGCACGTTTAGCAGCTTAATAAATATTTTAACATCAGTTTGGTGGAATATTGAAGTTTCTCGAAAAGTATGATTTGTATTTTGTACAGAGTTACTTGTAACTGGACGTATTTAGTTGCAGCAGGATAGTAACCTATTAGATATATATTTCCCAAAATTCGTTACTAAGCTTTTATAAAAATTCTAATTTAATATTTGGATTTTCTAGAAACTTGTGGATTCTCTTTTTTACCTAAGCTTCCCTATGTGCTTAATTGTTACAAACAGGTTGCACAATCCTATCACGTCCTATATTACAGGTAACCCTATATTATATAACTACTTTTATTTAATAATAATAATATGTAACTTATACGATGTTTATCTAACATACGTTACCTCAAAATGCTATTGTCATTGGGAACCTGTATATAAATGTTGCAACAGGTTTGGTAGTTTCAAGGTCAAGTTTTTTCTGATGCAGAATTTGTGATATGTTAGTTGTTATTTTACGAGCTTGTTGTCGTATTTTGTTTTAACAACATTCGTTTTTTAATACCACTTTTCAATATTAAAAGTTGCACAATATATATTAGTTCTATTCTATTCTGATAATTTTTCTATTTATTTAATTTATTAATATTTTAAAGTTGCCAAAAGATCAAACACAGTAGCGAAGTACCAATACCAAACAGTTAAATATTATTCCAACAATGTAAAAAAATACTAGCAAGTAATAGTGAATCAGTGCCTCTAATCATAACTGTTAGAGAAACGGAACTGTCTCCTAAATGATTGATAGCAACGACAGCTGAGCCAGAAAGCCTTTAGACTATTAATTTTAGTGCAGTTAAAATAATCTAAGCTATAAATTTAGTACTAGATGCGTTTAGAGAAACTACTCGATCAGTGACTGGCTTTCTTTGTTCAAACTTTCTATTGATACCATTTAGATTTAATTAAGCTTTTGTTAGATCATTAACTGATCTGTAGTGTTATTCACCTTTACCATGAGGTAAATATTAATATTGTAGTGTATCTAATTAAAGTCAAAATTAGGTTTTTTCTGACCTCGGATTACTTTTTACCAAACGGATAAATTACAATCAGATTTTCTGTAACACAGGTTTATCATCTGTCGCAAAAAGTAACTCCGCCCATTGCCGAAAATAATTATATTTGTATAAATATTTTGTAGGTGTTCTGGGTCTGGGTTTCTTTTTTACAGGAGTAATTACTCCTGTATCGTGGATGCCTAGTGTAATGTACCGTTTAATAAGAAATATATTAGTATTATTTTAGTTACCTTTTCCGTTCCAGGGCAGAGAGTGAATATTTGCAAACAATCTGCTTGCTATGTGTAATCACACAGTCTTGTTATGTGAGCAGATAGAACTAAAACTTACTGTTAAAAATATACCATACTACTTATTAAATTAATTGCTAAGTAGTTGTTGTTAGTGTCAATTAAATTGCCTACTGTTTATAATACATTCGACTTCTCATAATTTCACGTCTACTTTTCCAGGTAAAGCCAATTCAAACATTTTAAGGAATTACTTTGAAAACTCATTATATCTTCATGTTTAAATGCATTACTAACTCTGTCACTAAGTATTGCCAACTAATAAATAATAATATAAGTAGCAACGGCCATCAGGTAGTCAAAAGACCAATTTATGGCTATCCTGTCATCGGCTCTTAGCGAGAACGATTTGTTTATATTGCCAATAATATCTTGCACTGTGTTATTTGTCTGTGCGAATACTAAGAACATCTTGAACGATCGTTTGGATTAATTGAACCTTCGTCTTAATTGGTGGTGATGGATTGTATAGTTCCAGTGAATTGCGAAGATAGGTAAGATAGGACTTGAGGATGTTGTGATAGTAATAGTATTGTCGACAGAGGTAAGTGGTAATTTACTGATAACAGCGAAGGCAATATCAAGACATGATTGCAAGATGATGATATAATAATGATGTTCAAGAAACAGTATTTTAAAAGGTATAACGCTACGCATTTATTTCTTTTTTTTTTCTGTTTATAGACTTTTTGATATTGGTTTTGTCTCGCGAGCCTTCTTGTCATCCATAGAAATCAATTGCTTACTTTCAGAGTTGTTATCATCAGCTAATTAAACTTACGATGAGAGTTGCAATTTCTTTTATTTTAGAATTTACTTAATTACATATTTCGCAGTATACCACTAATCTTTGTCGGTCTATAAAGTTCGAGTTTGACCAATACCAACATTCCAACCTTGTGTGAAGATTACGTGGTTGACCCAAAAATTAGGTTAGTGGTTACTAAAACATGTTCACTTACAGGTTTCGCCTTGATCATAATCGATATCGTTACAGCTGATAGAGATTATTATTATTACTTAAGAGTTAGTGTTTATTGAATTTATATGATAATTTGAGATAGAGATATTATCCTGTGTAATAGTTGACTTGTCGACATATCAAAATTAACTATAACTTGTTTGCAGTTTTGGCAATCAATATTTTATAGCTTTAGGATATAATTATCTCAAAGGTGGAAATAGCTTGAGCAACAATTTTGGATGAAGCTAGTCTTGCTAAGCAGTAGTTATTTGCTTGTTATTAGAGTACCTACATATCTATCCATTAGAAACTGTAAAGGTTAGTTAGATCACCACAAATAACCATAGACAAGGGGATAGGTTTATTAAGACTTATAATATACTCACAGAATACTACGATGTGCTCAGTTTGCAGAACCTTTACATAATTACAGGATCTATATGAGGGCAACAATAGAGCCGTACAGGTTGCCAAATATTGGGCAGAAAAAGTATAGTTTGAGAGCATCGACACGAAAAGAAGAAGAAGAAGAACCTTTACACACTAAATGCCAACAAACATTTACAAGAACATTCCCTTAAGCTAACAAGGAATGCATCCCGAAAGAAGGCTTTGAAACAATGTCAACCCAACCGAGTAGAACAGCATGGAACAGGCTGCCGGATAGTGTTGTGAAAGCTCCCACATTAAACTGCTTTAAAAATCGGTTGGACAGACTAAACTCCTCCAAACTATATGAAACACACGCATCAGCTAATAGGTACTATTAATAATTTATTATTCCTGTATTTTTCAACGTTTACTGTATTGAAAGTTTTGTCTAACGGTTAACTTAAGATAGCAAATAAACGGTAAATAATAACAAATAATGTCAGAGATCTATTACCATATTTATTGAGATTTAAATACTGAAGGCGTCATAAAAAAAGGTATGTATAGGTAATAAGTTTTATAATAGGTAGTAACAGATTTAAATAGGTATATAGCAAATGTATAACAGTTACCTATTACTTCAGACTCTGCAAATCATTAGTCATCTCATACATTGTATTTTTATTAAATCTTAAAGCAGAAAGGAATATTAATTTGCGAATGAAGACTCTGTACATAGTGTACAACTCAACGCCAATTATTCAGACACGCATTTAGAAGAGCTAAGCAAATACATTTCTGCTGCATGCAAAACTTTGGTCATAAAGTAGAATGCTTATACAAGGTGTAAGGGACAGCCCTCCGCAAACTTTAAGGGCTTGCTCAGTAGACCAAACTGAACAACCTTCCACAACATATTTTTTTCAGGAAACGGAAAATAAAATCAGCCTCACCATACAAAATTAAAAACTTGATTGAACAGTTTGTATGGAGAAGCCGGTTTCTTTTTACTCTCAGCACTCCCTTAAAGTTTGCGGAGGGCTGTCCCTTACACCCGGTATTATAGACTAGCTTCTGCCAGCAGTTTCGCCTGCATGTATTTAATAAGTTTTTCTATGCAAACTTTGGACCTTTCCTTTAGGGTTCGAATTTTGGAAAATCCTCTGCCTAAGTTATAATAAGAAACATTGTGTAATATTTCACGCTTCTAGTCCGAGTTGTTCTGGCTGTGCTTAGATATAATAATAATCAATTTATTTCAGGCAACATGTACATATATCATAAATACCTTATAAACTAAAATACATAATTACTAATGTTAGTCAGTTTTTCCTTGTAAATGTATAGATGATTCTTGATATATTTATGATTTTTCTTCTTCTTGTAATATGATTAATTTGTAATATTTATGGGTGGTGGCTAATTCAAGGGGATGTATTATTTGGCTTGTTTTTATCCCGGAAATGTGTTCCCTTGTGATCATTTTAGTTTTCGCTGGCAGTGGCTATTTATAATCATCATATTGTCTCAAATAATATTTAACTGCTGTTACATACCACACAGGTATTACTTGAATTTCAACACATTTCTTTAACTCTACAGTAAATGTTTGAGTGGTTACAAAATGCGTTGTCTCTTATTATTCAGAGCAGACAAAACATCGCCTTTATAATGAATCACACTATTGTTCGGTGTCTTGTGGTTGCAACACATCTTGCACGAAGATAAAATACTATTATTTTGTTGCATTCTTCAGAAATTTTCTATACTCCTTCGACTCTTAGTGAGATTTTAGATTACAACTTCCTTATAATATGGTAACTGAAAATTCAACAAAATAAGTTTAAGTTTCTTCAAAAAGAAGAGTGCAGGTTTTTTTTAAATTGATATAAACTAGTGCTTGACTGCAATCCCACCTGATGGTAAGCAGTGATGCAATCTCTGATGATGACGCGCACTAGCTTATGAGGTTACCGATACTTCAAGAATTGCCAAATTGAAGTGCACTGCGTAGAGCATATTTCTCGCACAACGGTCGATAAGACCGAAAGATGCAGCACCTCAGCAAAACCTCACAAAAGTTGGAGCAATAACCTAACATAGGATTTCGATGGATTCGATACGCAAAGGAACCTCTGTTTTGGCGACACTTGGGGAAAGCAGTGGACCTCTATCGGCCGTTACGATGATAATGATGACTTTGAAAGTTTAGTTAGTTGGTGCATTACAACCAACAAGTAAGAAGCAAACTATCAATATGACGCCAATCAGAATAAGCGTTAGTAATCATAGTTTCATAGAAATTAAATCACGTGAGAACTGAAATATTTTATACAGGCTTATTTGTACAACACTGGCAACCTCTGAGGGCTTTACCTACTACTTTTTGTAAAAAGGCATGGAACAAAAATTGGTTGTTAGTGTTTTACAAATAACCCTGTATAACGTTATTCGGCATTTATTTATTCATTCCAATCAAAGTGGAGGAAAATATAATCTAAAATAATCATTTAAATAACTAAATATATTCTCATCATTTACCTGCTATTTCTAATTAAACTTCATCGTTTTTCAACTACATAGGTATAAAATACGTCCTATTAGTCTTTATCACTGTTTGTAATTAGGTACGTATTTTATAGGGTAATACAGAATTGCACTAAAATGCTATATTTACGTGTGGATCAGACCAATACCCGTCTGGTCGGAGGTTCCTCCCTATTTCAACGAAGATATGTGAGACTTTATACACTGTTTCGCATAAAAGTTCATAGACCCTCGCGCGCAGGGGGCATTATTATTATCTACGTAATTGCGCGTTTTTACATAAATCCCAAAAAAAAAATTTTTTATTTTTTTTGGAAAAACAAAAATATAGAAACCAAAATTTGCGAACGACAATTAGGCGTTTTTCAAGGTCATTCAAGTTGTGTTGTGAAATCAGTAAGTATATAACTTCTTCCACTCTAGGTGGATCGAGAGGAAGTGTCTGACTTTTACTGACTAAAACCTGTCCATGTTCCTTTGTTTCAGAGCCGCAGCAACTCTTTCAAACAACCTCTTAGCCTATGTAGGTATGCCTGCCGATCCATTATACATATAAAAGATAAAGTAAGCTAACAGTGTTCGCTGTTATTCCCTCTAAAGCTAGGAATTCAGCTTGTTTCAAGTTCACTTCACTAGGTTTTCACAGTGATACGTACACAGAACAGGAGTATCGACTAGACCACTCTAAACCCTAATACTTTCAACCTTCACTGTATTTTACAAGCTTTTATTTAGTTCCACCTGTCCCGATATTTGTCTGTAATCAAATCTTGCAAATTAAGAACCACTTCCCGGTTACCGATTGAGCTGAAATTTTGCATGCATGTGTAAATCAGATGACAATGCAAAATTATTATGATATGGAGCTGATCTGATGATGTTACCGGAAGGTGGCTATAGGAGCTTGGTAGTTAAACGACACTACACCATTGAGTTTGGGCTTGTATGATTCGTCTTGACGAGTATTATTAATTATATAGCTAATAGCTATTTATCGTGCTATAGAAGCTTTCTATGAAAAAAATATTTTCATTAAAAACTTGTTTCGTTTCCTTTTCTTTCATATCATTCCTAAAACCATTCTTGGTACCAAATCGTTGGTTTGCTAATAGCTTTACAAAGGCAATTGTTATTTCCGTATAATGTAAGTACCTAGTTACAAGAAAAGATGAGAATTCTCAGGAAATAAAATAAACCTAACCAATCAAAACATATACATAATTACATTCCGCATTGATATTAGAGATTACAAGCTAATTTAGAATCTTAATTCATTAACAATAAAGATTAGATTTGCAGACAGATATCGTAAATTGATGTAATCTAATCGCTCCGGTTAGAAAGGTCGCTACTCTATGTGTTTGTTTTGATATATAAGATATATTAAGTTAGATAATATCAATATGATGTGTATCTATTATTACATTAATGTTTAGGTAAGTTGATATATACCAGATGTATTTAAGAAATTCTTGTAACTTTAACTCTATGTAAATTAGGTACACAGGTGGTCTCTTACATGACTAAGGTAATGTCTACATTAAATAAAATAATTTTCAAAATCGGTCCATTATTGGTTGAGAAAATATATAATTAAAAACTGGCAAAGTGCGAGTCGGCTCCGCAATAATACTAAAATCGAGTAAAAAAATCGCTAACAAAATTACATTTCTTGTATGGGATCCACCTTTCATTTTTAATTGTATTTTAATTTTATTTGCTGTAGTGGCAATAAAAATTAACATTCTGTGAAAATTTCAACTCTTTACCTCTTACGTTTTATGAGATAAAACCCGCTGACAGACAGACGGACGATCGGACAGCGAGAGCTTTGTAATACAGTCCCGTTGCCATCCTTCGGGTACGGAACCCTACCAGACATAGAGCCTCCTCATTTTTAAAGTCGGATGAAAAGATATAACATTTAAGCCAGATCAATCCGCTCCTATCCAATTTTCATCATTAAAAACTTTTTCACTTTGAGGCCAAATCCAATCCGGGGTTACGCTGGCACCCGACCCTATTTACAAAAGCCTTATTTAATTTTGTCAGTCATCTATTCTAATTCTCTTATTGTAAGATTTTAGACCTTAACGGTATGAAATTGACAGTTGCAAATAATAGAAGTGAACCAGTCAGGGCGTTGAGTGACAGTAGTAGCTCAATAGTAACGGTCCCGATATACTAGTTGTCCTTCGGGTTCAAACCCAGACAGCCGCTTTATTTTGAGCAATTTATTTCATCAACAGTTTTTTCAAAATGGTGAAGGAAAACATCGTGACTAAACCGGCATGTCCATGAAGATATGTGACTCCCATAACGGCAGTCATTACGAGTGAAGGTAAGCAAGAGTCCCAGCAGTGGGATCATTATAAGTCTGTTTGTGTTATACTATGTTATGGTGACAATATTAGAAATTATCTAGAAAATACGAAACAACTCTGAGGGATAAAAAGATATCATCATCATCATTATCAGCCTTTTTAATGTTCCCACTATTGGGACTCAGGCCTCCTCTCTAGGGGAGGGAATGGACCATAATCCATTACGAGGGCGCAGTGTGGGTTGGAGAATATCACATGTCTTCGAATTTTTGGTTCTAAGACTAAGATTTTTTTAAGTTTAAGTTCTTATAATCCATCCCAAGGTTGTCTGGAAGATATCGCTGTCAGCGATAAGACCGCCATTGTACCCATAGATTTAAGTTTCTGTGAAATTGTTACTAATTAGGTGCACAATAAAGTTTATTCTATTCTATTCTATTCTAAGACGTGCCGATTTCCTCACGATATTTTCCTTCACAGTTTTGAGAGCAGTGGTAACAAGTGGTAAAAATAAATACTTGCTACAAATTGATCGGTCACATTTTACATATTATTTAGATTTAATATTCTTCTGACCAATAAACAATGGCAGACAAAGATCAAACCATTTAATAAAGCTAATCAAATCAATTCGTCACGATATTGCGAATTTCATTTCGGAATTCAGCTCTGCTTCCAAATATGTTACACGACACCTTTTAAAACGTATGATACTTCGTAGAAAATAGAGTTCAAAATCGGTTGTTAGAAAGAATTGAATGACAGACAAGGTGAGGTCATCCAGGTAAGTGGACATTTACGTAATGCATTAACATGGTATAAAGTAACCGACACACAACTCCTTGACTAGGTCACAATAAAAGAGCTTCGTGCCTGATTAGACTACGGTCTTGAGAACCAGGGCGATCTAGCTCTTTATATTACTAGCCTACTATGGAGTTCAAAGGATGATTTAACTCCTCGCGCGCCGAATGTATATACATTTGTACGACTTGAATGACCTTGAAAAACGCTTAAACGTCTTACTGTACGAAAATGTTAGTCTCTACATCTTCGTTTTTCTCTTTTTCCAAAAATGATTTTTTTCTTTGGCGATTTTAGTAAAAATGAATAATAATACCCCTCATCGCGCGAAAGAGTATCAAGGTTGTAAGGAATACCTCAATAGCTGTAAATAAGACTGTCTTACTTAAGAAGAGCGATTATAATATACTTGAAAGAATAAACAACTCTTGCAACTATCCAAAGAAACACTAGCTGCTTGTTGTCAAATTGGGCAAGCAGACAAATTGTCTCAAAAATTGCAACTCTCCTGCATCCTCTGATTTGTATGACGCATCTAATGCTACAATAAACGTGTCCGGTACTTGGCCAAAACAGTATAATTTTATGAATTGTAGACATGAAAAGAACAAGATTGACAATTTGATAATGATACCTAATGCAAAAATAGGAGAAGAAGAATATACAAGAGTCGAGATTAAATACATCAACTTATCAAATTCCTAAAAAGTGAGCAAATAATGTAAATAGGAGAATATGTAGTCACTATGTCATATTTACTGCGCATGATATTGAGCACAAACCATAGAAGGAAAAATACTAATCTTAGAAGCATTTCCGTTACATCTTTAAACAAGTATTTTATCTATGTATCGATCATTATTGATGAGTTGTATAGGTTTAGATTACACATTGTAATACGGAGTTATTTGTAAAACACTAACAACCTTGCAGGACTGTATTACTAACATCATAAACAACAACTTTGTTGTGACTTTTTACAAAACATGATTCATTTACCAAAAACAAACCTTAAAGATTTCGTTGTTTTATCTATCACATCTCAACTCTGTATTTTGCTATACCTACCTAAGTCTGTACGACGCGACGCAAGCGCATTAAACAACCCCACCGCTTAATTCCACTCACCTCTGGTATTGTTCCATCGCTTGCTTCGCATACACTTGGAAAAATAAAAATGATGAAGTAAAATTGTCAAATTTTTAAAAGTGTAAAACAAAAGCTGTCGATTATAATGTTAATAACATAACCTGAGAGTTTGCCAGTGTTTCACAAATAAACCTGTAGGTATATGTATTTTGCTGCTCCTTATGCATATGCATCTCGGTGCTGCATTCTGCATCTAAGTCTAGAGTGCAAGTAAGATCTAGTTATCCTTCCTAATATTATAAAAGCGAAAGTGAGTTTGTTTGTTTCTTACATCTTCACGCCTAAATGGCAAAACCGATTTTGATGAATTTTGGTACAGAGATAGTTGGGATCCTGGAGACGGACATAGGCTTTTTATTAAGTTAGAAAAGGGGGAAAAGAATAAAGTATATTAATAAACGCGGGCGAAACCGCGGGTAAAAGCTAGTGATAGAATAAAAACGAAATATTAAAGTCGTGTAATATAATTTCAGAATATCTTTGAGATGTTTCCAAGGACATACTCATAATACTGTTACATGTAAAAGAAATAAAGTTAACTGTTGAAAATAGCGTAGAATAGAATAAATATTGCACGTAATTTGTAATATGCTAGGTACAATTGTTATCTACTACTCAGAGGCAAAGCAACGACTATGATGCAACACCCAAATGTCTACGTGACAACAACAGCGTTCCTATTCTAATAGATTCTTATATTAAGTGCCGTAAGTATTAGTGAGGTATTTTTATGACTAAGCTACAGTTAATGAAGATGAAACCCTTTTTTTTGTGGGTGTAGCAAGAGGGAATGTCAGACTTTTAATGACTAAAACCCCGCGTTCCAGACCTGCGATAATTCTTTCGATAATCCCGCAGTCTTGGAAGATACATTCCTTGGACTGATATCACCAAAATATAGTTGATTGAATATTTTTTTTTTAGGTAGGGATTCATCTAATGACATCTCTCCCACCCTTGGGCGGGGCGTGAGGGCGAGTCAGACTTTTACAGACTAAAACCCACTCTTATTCTTTTTTTGCCATTGTTCCAGGGCCCCGGGGTTCTCTTTCGCATCACCCATATCTTATCTTATTGTGGGGCCGAGAAACAACTCGGACACTTCGACCCATATGGATCTTTTGTGGTCCCCTAGATAGACTCCTCTCCAACCTGGCTGAAAATCTCCTTCATAAGTTCGCATCACCCCGGGGCCATCCCCGGGGTTCTCTTTCATATCACCCATGGCACCAGGCTTCAACCCTGCTGGGCCCCTATGATTGCTGACATGTCCTTGTGGCGTGCATGGAATACTACGCGCCGTCGAATGTGATTTAATGATGTGATCAAAAACAAATTGTATTACTTATTCACTTGTCTTTCATCTACTATCATGATCCATGAGTGCTATTATAGTTTTTCTGGAACCAGCCAAGGATACAATTAATTTTAGTTTCATCATCATCGTCTCAGCCTTTTCACAACTAGTTTCGGGTTGGCGTCCTGGCTAATTGGATGCGGTTGAATACCCATGTTTTACATGAAGCTACTGCCAATCAGACATACACAACCCAGTTACTGGGCAACACGATTTTTTTTTAGTTTTATGCTGTATGTTCTTCATTCATTCCCTACATTCAGGAGTTCTTTATATCATCGTCTTTTCGTGTCGATGCTCTCAAACTATACTTTTCTGACCAATATTCGGCAACCTGTACCGGTCTATTGTTGGCCTCGTATAGATCCTGAAAACTGCAGGTGGTAATGCAGCAGCAGGGGCCCAGCTGGGTTGAAGCCTACGGGGGCCAGGGTTAGTCCGAAAGGTAGCTCGAGCCCCGGTATGAAGGCACGAAGGAACGGGGTGTGTTTTTAGTCAGTAAGAGTCTGACACTATCACCTGCTCCACCCAAGAGCGGGGGTTGTCATCGGATGTTTTTCCTCACCATAAAAAAGTGGTTATGCAGGAAAGTTCTTTACATATGTGGTCCTATCCACTACTTATCATTAACTTTTATGGCATCTAGTAGGTCCTTACTAATCTAACATACACCATTTGTCGTGATTTCAAGCCGTGTTCATGGCAAATTTTCTCTTATTCCCAAATCCTCATTAAACCGTCAGCACAGCCCCTGTAAAGACATTTAACATAGACACTTACATACAATACCTCGTTAACATTTCATTACACCAATAGATTGTATAAATAGCCACATTATCCTTAAACAACATTATGCAGAATGCGCAAGAGCACAGATAGCGCTACATTCCAATTTTATCTTCCATTTTGAATTCCAGCCACAGAGCGTCTGGACTTTTACGGTCAAAATTTCAGAATCACACCAAAATCTACCTTACTTGCTTACACATAAAGTTTAATTCAAGAAAAGCAGTCTTTTCCTTGGTATATTTTTTAAAGCAAAACTTCACGTAGGTGCACGCAATATTATTGATTCCGAAGCGTGATTACTAAGTTTTTTAAAGCTATTTCTAGAGTGGCTAGGGTTTATCTAAATCTGGTTATTCTGGTTAACGCTTAGTAATAATGCTTAGCGTCTGCACTTTAATGACTTACTATCTAATGGGAAAAGCAGATATTGCAACCATTAATAGAATGGAACCCAATCGATATTCGTTTATGCAGTCATAAAATCTGCTCGTTTTTAAAAAACATCCGAGCGAGTGCGAGTCAGATTCGTGCATTGAGAGTTCTCGAATTGAGTTACGAAGAATTTTCCGAATCGCAAAAAGGCTCTTTTTTGTGATATAACTACAACTTTACAGCTTTCAGATTTTTTCTTATACTTGTGCTATGAGACCTTGCTTCATGCCAAATTCCAGGATTCTAGGTCAAAGGGAAGTACCCTATGAATTTTGATTCTCTTAAGATTCTTTTGCGACATAAACGGCCGTATCTTTTTTTCCGTTAACCCAGAATTTTGATTTTTACACAACTTTAAGGTATCGCAGTCTTGAGTATATGGTTTTAATTTCAAGTCGATACCTTCATGCGTTCCTGAGATAAAGGGTCTTGGCAGACAGGCAGACAGACGGATGGACTACAGAGCGATCCTATAGGGGTTTTGTTTTATCCTTTTAAGGTATGGAACCCTAAAAATAATAAAAAGGTACAAGTATTTTAAGTGTGCTTGTAAAACTACTAATGAACATCAGTTAATGCTTGTGATTCACGTGTTTTGTGGCGCTGGTAGTAAAAAACATGTAATGCTCCTTAAGAGGCAGAGAGGCACCGAATTTTTAGTACTCTCGAGGCGAAGTGGATCCTAAAAACTATACCTACTGTTTTATGTGTCATTCAAGTCGGCCATCACTACATAGTATAAAACAAAGTCGCTTTTTCTGTCCCTATATCCTTATGTACACTTAAATCTTTAAAACTACGCAACGGATTCTGATGCGGTTTTTTTTTAACCTATTAACCGCCTACGTCGGATATATCCGACAAACATTCTAACGTTTATTACACTATGGTCGCATATTCACGACCAAATACTCCATCTGTTCAGCTTTTCTGTCATCTATGGGGATTAAACAGCTAACCGAGATAGAATACTCAGTCGCAAACACACTGCCTTAGCAAATAGGACGCGAAAACACTCATCGGACTAATCCAAAGCGGGCGGTTAAAGGGTTAATAGATAGAGTGATTCAAGAGAGAGATTGCACCCGAGCGAAGCCGGGGCGGGTCGCTAGTAAATTATAATGTAAATATATTCTTTTTTACCTTTGCCTGTGCCTACTAACCCATTGGCGATTGAAGGCTTTTATTTGAAGTAAATATTTACCACATTTAAGATTACTTATTGAAATCGGCATATTGACACACACATGCCTAAATAAATTATAAAACCTATGTTAACAAAAAAAAATCTTTGTCGCATAAAATATGCATAACCATAAAATATGCATAATAAAATATATCGCAAAAAAACACGTATAAAATGTCATTAGATCATCATACAATGTTTGACTGGTTGGTTGCGCAAGCGCAGTGAGGTCACCCCTACGAGTGACAAGAAAGAACGATAAGTAAGAGTGAAAAGGCAAACATGAAATTAGGGTGTTACACGACAGGTTCTAGAAGTCATATTAGCAGTGTCGAAAGAGTTGCATGCAGTTTGCATTTTTTTTGTAGTCAGGTTTCGCAAGAAAATAAAACTCGAGCCTCGATTTTCTAAAGAATTTAGTGTGATGTACTCGTATTTATTACAAGACAAAAGAGTTTGTTTTTAAGCCGGATATTACCCAATGACTTCTCTTCGCTCTAGGGAGGAGCAGGAAGTCGTGTCAAATTTTTAATGACTATAACAACACATTTGTTCTTTTTGTCCTTTTTTGCTTTTTTACGACGACTATAGGTTTTTCTTTCGGAAGTAAGCCCATGTAAGCCCTAGGCCATTTTAAGGTTTTGCTGACATCTCTCTGAGTCACGCATAGAACGCTACGCGCCACCGACGACTCGAGCTCGCTCTAGACGGCCGGACAGTACCCATTGCTCGTTGGCCGTAAGCCTGCGCCTATGATGGCTGAGATCGGGGTTGGGGCTCATGCGTGCGACTGTTTCCTTCGCTAGTATTACTACTTCGCAGAAGGAAGCGCCTGCCATTACTACTCGCGGGTCGCCATATCCTGGACCAAGCCCAGCGCGCGACCTCGAGGACACGACGGTGCTCCGCCTAAGTGAGGCCCTGGTACACCTTCACCATATGCTCAACCGTATCCTCCGGGTGGTCCACACAATGGTGATGGATGGACACCCGGGCGTTTCTTTCGCGCGAATAAGTTACAGAAACCCACCGAACTAACCTTGCGCGGTGAGGACCTGATTAACCCATAAGAGGTAAAACTGCTTTTAACAAATCTCGCCTAACCTATGAGGGCAGCCACATAAAATATCAATAACACTCAGAGAAACTGTATAACGTTGGTATCACTGTTACTAAATTGCATCCATACAGAACTAATCGTAGATTTTATTTCACTTCTTAGTAAATACACAATTCATTCATTCAAGAAATTCTTAAACAGTAATCTAAAACGTGAAGTAATTTTAGCAATATAAATTGTTTTGAGATCGATCAAATCAAAGTATTTACTTCCGTCGACATTAAAATCAGATAGAATATTTTCACGATCAGAACAAGAATTTGAAAGACCATCATCATGAAAATCAATTTCATTTCAGTCAGTATTACTGTTTCAAAAAATTTTGTTTTGTTTCCAGATCATTACAATTATTCATCGCACTGTTCCCGCGCGCCTCAAGGAGTTGTCAGCAGCAGTAGGGGCCCAGCTGGGTCGAAGCCTACTGGGGACAGGGTTGTCCGAAAGGGAGCTCGTGCCCCGGTATGAGGGCTAGAAGGAACGGGATGGGGTTTTTAGTCAGTAAGAGTCTGACACTATCTCCCGCTCCACCCAAGAGCGGGTTTTGTCATTCGATCATTTTCCCCATCGCAAAAAAAAATATTACACTTATTCATCGTTTTCTCTTATTAGCAGACTTTTCTATTCCAACCACATCAAAAAGACCTCTAAACGTATCATTTACCACAGCAAGGCTTTTATGTAGATTCATGTCGAACAAATCCCTTTTATCTTCTATAGATCAACTCCCACGCACGTCTGGGTTATAATGGTTATAAAAACCATTAAAACACGAACAAGTGACGCGGAACACAAGGCCAGGGACTCTATGCAGTTTAATGCGTGCTCCATTTACCATTATTCTCAATGTTTGGCTAACTTTTTGTACAGGAAGTAGATCAATGTCAGTGGCGCCATCGAAACTAGTTTAATTTTGAATAATGGTTTTGTCTCAGATGATGAACTAGCTTTATCTGATGTAGACTTTAGTTATATGTTTAAATAATAAAACATGTCGTTGATTTATATCGTACCTGCTGTAATATACCACACAGTATTACTAAATTTCTGTCTCTAATATTTGGTTCAGGAAATATGTCAGTGACAAAATGGCCCACCGTTGGAATTTAGTAGATTTTGAATGATGTTTCAGTCTGAGATGATGAACAGCTTTATCTGAGGTAGATTTAAGAGCTAATCTTATATTGTAGACCAATGTTTTGAATAATATGGTATCTAATTATCGCAAGTATATTGTAAATGATGATTTGTTGAGTTATTGTTTCTTAAATGCATTTTGATCTATCATCATCATCAGCCTTTTTAATGTTCCCACTGCTGGGACTCAGGCCTCCTCTCTAGGAGAGGGAATGGGCCGTAATGCACCACGCGGGCCCAGTGCGTGTTGGTGGATGTCACATGTCTTCGAATAATAATAATTTTGATCTATATATTAAGCTAATCGACAGACTTTCCAACATTGACATCACTCTAGACACAGGGACTGTTTGTTTCATCACGTTTTTCCTAAAAGTTAAGCCTATACCTTTTAAAAGTTTTCCAGTTGTTAATAGTTTACATACCTAATGATTGCACAACGTTACTAACAGTTCATGGCTTATCACGACCAACAGTAAATGGGCCAAGAAACTGTTTTATTTATAAATAGTAATATAGATACGTAAAACATGTGTTTGTTTCTGATTGTTTCCATGGTGATGAAGTTAAAAAAATAGAATGTCAAAATTGTAATAGGTTACAAGGTCAGCCACAAATACGTCTTAAACATGTATTTTCAAATGATAAATAAATGAAAAATGATATTTATTTTGCAAATAGGTTTTAACAAAAAAAACACTTTTACACGTCAATTTTTTTCAGTCAGTTTAAACTAGATGGGGAAGGCCGGTGCTTTCTAGCTGACTACCTTGAGAAGAAACACCGAAACAAACTCAGGAGTCAAAGTCTTTTTCAAATTAAAGAACTAATGCATATAAAGACAGATAAACATAAGAATGAAAAGATAGCGAACCTAGGAATTTTAAGAAACAGGAAAAGCCCTACTCCAAAATGACTGAATCAACGGAAAACCTTTTCGATGAAACATCTAACAGTATCCAGATATGAATAGAACATATAACTACGAAACAGCAGACAACTAGCTATTTTATTATTCCATATTGGTATCAAACCTGTAATCAAACCCGAGCTATGAATGGGCACATGTACACATATACAGGTCTTGCTAGTCCTGTGCGAGAGGTATGAGTCATCTGTACCAATTGACTATGGTATGGTGTTTATAGACCATGAACTAACAACCTGACTAATTGAGCTTGTTCACACTGTACTACGATAAATAATAATTAATTTTAATTACTATTTTGAATTTTAGCGATATATAGAAGTTTCACGGATAATTCTCTGCTAATAAGTGCTAAAGCTCATTTTTATGTCAGCAAATCATCGCGTGATTTTACTTTTACAATGACCACAGTGACAATCTTTATTTAGTTATTTTATTTAATCTTCATGCAACACAAAGTACATAGGCGGACTTAATGCCTTAGGCATTTTCTACCAGTCAACCTAGAGTGGTGAAGAGACGACAACAGTGCCACGCTATATCGTCGCTTGTTTGAGTTAAGCCAAGTGAAGCTAAGGTCTTTTTTACTTAGCATCAGTAGGATGACAGGAGGACGAAAATATGGATCTTTAAGCTGGGAGAAAAAGATAGGTAGCTACATTGTATGAATCCGACAGCTGTCACCCGCACCATCCTACAGCAATTGTAGCGCAATAGATGTGTGACAACAGTCTAAAATATACTTGACTAAAAGCACAAGTAAACAGCTAAAAACGCCAGTTGTCGATATGATAAATCATCAGCAACTCCTACACAATGGAAACAAAATTCTTAATGAACAACTAAAACATTCATACCCGAGGCGCGGCAAGGACACGCCAGTGATTGACACTCGATCAAAATCGATCGATCGTATCTTACCAACTTGCAATTAATTTAATTACAGTGGCATACAAATGAAATAATAATACCTACATGTTTATCCAACCATTCCTTAAAAACATGTTATTTTTAAGTTTTATTACAAGAGTTAGTAACTCACCTAGGTAAACAACGAAATACAGACATATCAAATGTTAAAAAAACACAGAGAGAGAGAATAAAGAAAAGGTAATGCTTCTTGGAAAACTTTACCTTGATCCAAGCATTTTAATGAATACTTGCTGAAGTTTCGCAGAAAAATGGTAAGTATTATTAGCCTCAAATCTAAAGTTAGAGACTTAATAAATTATTCATACTACGAATGGTTACGATTTTTTCCCACAAGCAGAGTTCCAAATTGCGCCTAGTTTATAATATGGCCAGAGGCCATATACAGCAGTTACTTATTGGTCAACAGATGAAAAAAATAGACAGGCAATCTAGCAGTATTCATGAACCTGACTACTAACATGTTGCAAAGAAAATTAAAATCATGAAATATGTGATGATGAAACACATATCTACCCTATCACATATTCTAAGATTTGTGTAAGAAGATGAGAATCTAAGCAAGAAGAAAAGATGTTTCAATACCTGCATAACGTGCCGAAAATAATATTCACATTTTATTTAAACAATCGTATCAGCCCTTATTTGACTCAATATCGACTAATGACTCATGCTTTCTTCTGGGGGTTTTACAGCCATCTTTGGTGTAAGTAGACTAAATTACACACACGTATACTTTATGTCCTTTCTACGTTGGTTCTAAATAATAAATTCTAAATGACAGACTTACATGTCTGACGTGGCCAAGTAATGTTAGTGCGTGAATTTTAATGCTGGGTTTCAGACTAGACTTGTGTTATTACCTTGTATTTAAGTTCTGAATTTATTTCAGTGCTGTGTTACTTTCCAAGCCACAACAGTGGGCTATTGAGGCAAGGCCGTAGAAATATTAAATTAACTGTGTGAAAGATAGATAGGAAAAGCTTATACTGATGGTATGACAAAAAAGAAGACCTGGTCAGGCGATGTCAAATGATTGAGGTAAGATGAAGATGATGATGGTAATGATGAGTGGGATATTGCCATTCCACAAAATACGAGTAAATATTGTTTTAAAACAAAAAATCATTCTTTAGAAGACGAGACTTTTCTTTCGAGTTAATGTAAATAAAACTGAACAAAAGAAGAAGTGATTTATAAAAATATTTTACTGTAGCGACATCTTACAGATGACTTTATTAAAATAACTGATTTTTTTTATTATTGATATGCTTGCGTTTGACCACCATCTCACTCGATGATGTGGTCGACGATGGAACACGTTTGCCTAGAAGTAACCTATTCACTCTTGACTTAAAGACCCCTAAGTTGTAGCTATCAAGAAACACAGACTCCGGCAGGAAATTCCACTCCTTGACTGTACGCACAATAAATGTGTTCCCAAAACGCTTCTGCCTACCTATCAAAACGACACCCTAAATCCATATCTAATTATTACCAAAAACACTACTCCTTAAACTAAACATTACGTACTACTTAACAATTCCACTTCGTATTTATAAACGTAAACAAAGAAACACATTAGTTTTCCAAAACAAAACATCGTAGGTATATTAGACCATGTCCTTGTAACATTTATAACACACGGGGAACTCGTTACGTCTGAACAAAATATTTATTTAAGTGATAAGAATTTTATAGTTGTTTTGCTAGAATTTATCTTTGAAATATACAATCACTAAGAGTATCTTCATCGTCTTCCTTGTCTATATCAGACATATCTGTACTTACATACAATCCATATTTTCATAATTCTATCATGATTGTACAGCAAACACAACAAGGTACATAGTGATTTAATATTTCATGTACGGTTAGTTCAAAATATATTTGAGTTTTCTCTCATATTCATTCTAAGTAATTTTCTGGTTTAAGTACTCTATGTCAGTAAAAACTTCTAACTCAATATCGTTTCTCATATCTTTTACACCATCACAACAAAAGATTAACGATCCAGAAAATTGCGCCTTTCTTTAACAAGAAAGCACCTCAATAATTTTCTCTATGGTTCGAACACCGTAGGTGATATAGCCATATTTAGAGTCGGCTATAACTAGACGTTCTCTAGACAGACGTCTGCTTGTAACTATCTGACTAGATGGCCAATAAATACAGTGGTTTGACAGAGAAACCTTACGAAACTATAAGACTGTCCTACTTTGGTATGTAGGTTGTGGGACCACCCAAGTTGGATTACAGAATTAGTTGCTATATCTTGGTCGAAATATGTTGTACTATCTGTTACTTGCGGCTTCATACATTTATCTTGTAAAAACTTAATATATGTCGTGAATATTGTCTATTTGTATTTATATGATAGATTTACAAACATAAAGAAACCTTCACCAATATTGCTATTTATAAAAGACTAACTTTTGCCGAGGCTTCGTCTGCATTAATAAAACATAGCCTATGTCACTCAGGAATAAAGCAGCTTTCTATTAGTGAAAACATTTTACCTATCGGAGCAGTACTTTCAGAAATTACCTCCTACAAACAAAAAAACAAACTTTACCTCTTTATAATATTAGTGTAGATGTTAGTGGGACATTACAAAATAACTTGGATTAAAAACTCCAAGTAATGCTTCTAACTAAAGAACTCTTACCAATTTTCTTGCATTCAGCATAATGTTTATTTCACAAGAAACTGTCCCGATGTACATACGCTATCAAATTTCCATACGTCGGTCGACGTCGTTAAAGGCAATAATTTTCCCCTATAAAACAGTCATCCATCAAGCCACATCCGCTTTCATACGATTATCTAACACTGCTAAACAAACTTCTTTACATATAACTTCACATAACATAGTGTTTACATATAACTTCATATAGAGCTTATAAACACCGCATACATATACCTATAGGACTTATAGGTATACAGCCGTCACGGCAAGGCGCCCACTTTCCGGAGGGTGAGACAATGGCGTCATTCTGGTAAACCACGAGTCAACTCTTTGAATGTCCAATTACCCTCTTCCCCTAGACACAAAGAAAACTGCGAAATGAACAGGACTGAATGAATAAGCGTAGATCATCGTCGGCTTTGAATGAAGACTAGTTAGAGACTGCAAGAGACAATGTTATAAATGTTAATCTTTAGATTTAATGTATTCATAAAAATAAATAAGCTATAGAATAAGTGACATATTGGACTTAGATGACGTTAGAGGATCAAGTTAGAAAGGATGTGATATATAGATATGATTAGAAGCAAAACCTGTTTTGATGAAATGGGGATAGGGGTAAGGGTACGCTGACAAAAACTTGGACCGAATTACTACTAGTTCCGCAGAATACAGATAGTAAGACATCACTACTAACTAACCTAAAGCAGTTGCTTTTTTGCGATATACAAGCGATATTTTGTTCAGCGAGATTTACAAGTGCGATATCTACATACATACATTTTAATACAGTGATCTACAGCCGTGACGGTCTTGTAAGTCTCGGTTTTGATTTTTCGTGTTAAATTAAATGGCTTGTAAGCATGCAAGTTACCATAAATAACGTGGTGAATGGCAAGAGGATTGTGTTATAAAATGTTCGAGACTGATGCATCACAACAATATTATATAGAATACTAGCGACGAGCCCCGGCTTCGCTCGGGTAACAGTATTTCTCCACTATTTAATGGATGTTATTATACATATAAACCTTCCTCTTGAACAACTCTATCTATTAAAAAAAAACCGCATCAAAATCCGTTGAGTAGTTTTAAAGATTTAAGCGTACATAGGGATATATTTACAGAAAAAGCGACTTTGTTTTATACTATGTAGTGATTCCATATTTTATTAGAAATAATTTAAACTTCGAACTAGTGTTAGTAATATAGCGAACAAATGGGTATTTATTCTAAACTGGGTGTGGCACGCCGAACCTGGGGAGTGTATTTGACTATGTGCAAGCGTATCCACCGCCCCAAGGTGGGAAAGTTCCACCTGTCAACCAATGTTCTAAACTTCTAAGAATTGAATTGTAGCTGGCGCGTTCTCGGCATTACAAAGAGGCACATAGCTACCACGGAAGAGTTTGAACCTAAATGTTAAAGTCAGATTTTTGCAAACGTTGGCATATGAAGAAATCTCAATGATCATTTGTTACTTCCTTTTTTGGAAGGCTGATCAACTCTCTGATCTGTATATTTACTTTCAATAAAATTATCTACCTGCGGGTTAAAAGCATAAATGAAGTCACATATTCATTTATGCTTATATATTCTACTATAGGTGTCAATACTAAGTATTGTTACGAGTCCAAGTTTAAATATCTTTTTAGCACCACTGGCTACCTACATTCGATATTCATACACTACGTCAATGATATCTGTTACTAAAGATTTAAAGACAACCAAATTAGAAAACAAACGTCGTTTAATATATCAGGTGAGATTTTGGTCAGAAGCAAGCTACCTTGGTATCGACCGAATTGTGATTTGAATAATGAATTGCTCACACACCACCATACCTACACTCAATTTACTTACTCAGAACGACAACTACTCCACAAACACATTAGTTACATAAATATTTTTTCCAAGTACAGTCAGATCACCTTTATTTTCGCTGTCCATATACATGATGTAAAGGTCGCACGATAACCGCGAGTTGGTTAATCACGCGCGGATGACATCATTTCATTAACACGCGTAAGTGCGCCTAGCTTAGTAGTAGGTTTATGATTTATTTTTACTTGTACATGTAATTTGTTGTGAATGAGATTGTTTTGAATAAATTCTAGGACAGTAGATGTATTAATTCTTAGAACGTGTACCGATAATTTATTGAGTATCAATATTGACTGTGCTGTTTTATAGTTTACTAGCTGCTCCCAGCGGCTTAGCCCGCGTGATAGCAGAAAGTTATCCCAAGGGAACATACTTCCAGGATAAAAAGTATCCTATGTCCTATTCCAGGGCACGGTCTATCCGTGTACCAAGTTTCATCAAAATCGGTTTTACCATTCAGGCGTGAAGAAGTAACAAACAAACTCACATTCGCTTTTATAATATTAGTAAGGATAATATGACCAGGATTTTATGATTCGTTTATTATAACATTAACTTCATTACAAGAAGTAAATTCTTTTCTAATTTATTCATCATTAATTGTTATGCATTATTATCAACTGTAATATCATTTTTAATAGCTCGCTTTATACATCTTTTGTCATTTTATACTTCTTGTTTTCCACGTCAGTTATCGAAACTATTCAAAACATTGGAACCTACTAACAATATTATCCTACGGACAGTCACGAACTAAAAGTTAATTATCCAAGAAGTAGAATAGAGTTATTACTCTCGACAGGATACTAATAAAACTATTAATAGTATCTGTAGATAGATAATTTTGTTAAAACAAATGCTAACAAGAAATTACTTACGTGAACGAAGGCAAAAATAAACGACAAAGCAAAGAAAATATAACTATAAAAGGTTAATGTGAAAAGATTCAGAATATAGCAAACGTTTAAAAGATTAGATATTAAAAAATCTTATTACCTCCTAACAGTGAATGGAACTGGAACCATTAACTGCCATATTAAAAAGTAATCCTTCAAATGTAGTGTATATTATTAAACCTTGCATGATGCTATTACTGGTGGATACTACTTTGCATTTTTAATCAATCATCTCAATTATCATATTCAAATCTACACCATTGTTCAGTCATTAAATATATTAAAATAAATCTTCGAGGTTGAACCATACACAGTAAATTTTGACATACGAGCATCTCGCGCAAGAACATAAGATTTTGGATATTATAATCGTTAACTTGATGAAAATTCATATACGGTGCACGCTGGCTAGTCAGGCTTTATTAAATGTTATTACAAAAGAAGAGAAAACCTAACCAGTAATAAGAGTTTATAATCAAACAGCAGTCAAATCTTATTTAAAGTATTTCCAAGTGCAAATTTTATTAAAAAAAAGTGTGACCTTCAAGAACATTAGATAAAGTTACAGTATCTGTATATGACATACACAGTGATTCATTAAGATGCACCTGATCTATAATAATTTCAGATTTTTCCATCATCTAAATGAATCATCCTGTAAATCATCCAGTAATAAAATTATCTAAGCTATTGCACAATTAACATAATCCAATCCACGTCACAACGCATCACGCTTCAAGTTTACAGAGGCGAGCGCAGCCAATGCTTCAGGGTTGCCCGGTACTCTGCTGGAAAACCGAACAAAACTACAAACTTTAAAGTGAAATGGAGCAGTAAGGCCAAATTGTCGGATAACATCGGATTAATTGCTTTTTTAATTAAAATTAAATTATCTTTAAAAAATATATTGGAACATTTATTATTATATTTTTTATGTGTTTTTTACATGCACTGGCTCCAGGGTTTGGATAATAAGATGACCTGGGGTCACATCATTTAGGGCTCAGACCACGAAATGGCTTTTCTTCATTGCCACTACTTATGCGTTAGGACTGATTTATTAAATGCCACGCCCAAACACATGACAGATTTTTTTCCAACCTTTAAAAGCAATATAATGGCGTGACATTAGATTAGGTCTTCTTAATTCTTGATCATAAAAACCGCACAAAAACAAAAAAATAATATAGTCAATCAGTCGATAATAGAAGAAAATTATTGCATTATGCCATAAATATTTTTTATATTGGAAAATTGTAAACAAAAATTAAAGAGACTGGTAAAATGTAAAAAGCTTTAAAAAAAGCGTAAAAATTTTTCAATACTTATTTATCAGGTTTTATTGCGACGCCTGACAACCCTCAATACTCCAATAGCACAGATTACTTCGATAGCTGCGGTTTAGCGCTACGCGATACACCTCAGCGACCGATGCCCATCGCGACCAGCTAAATGGGGCATTATAGGTGATGGCGATTTTGTGGTTGTCGTTTTCTCGGTGGAATTTTATTGGTGCTTCTGTTTATGGACCTGTGTTACCACTACCAAGCACTTTCATTATCCTATGCCAAGCAGTTCCATATCCTATAGCAGCTAGATCCATGTAACCATATTATGCCTAAAAGAATTGAATGCGACGGTTTCTAAAAATATGTCGTCATATTAGTGTAATTCTGCATTCTACAGCAGCACTAGAATTAAATTCAAAAAAAATATTATAGAAAAACTGTATAGCTATCTACATTTGGCGGAGAATCCACTAAAGCAAATATTACCGAAACACGCTATATTTCTAAATTGAGCGGAAAGAAACCTGTTTGTCCAAAACCAATAAAAAAACGTCTGATATCAAGATGCAAGGTCAGCCATATATAGAGAAGAAAATAAGAATCGCAAATGTGCATGTTCACGTGCTAGCACCGAATGAGACGAGGATGTGAGACAGGTGTCTATTACCATTAATATTCAAATCAAAGCTCTAGGTTTTTCAAGTAATGAGTTTTTTATTTTTATTTTGTTTTGACTATATTATTCGTCGGAAGCGGGCACAGAGATCTACATAGACTTTTTAAGTTTACTACAAAATCATACTCTTGATTTTATTTATTTATTTTTATGTTCTTCACTGATTGTGCACCTAGCCCAGTACCATGAATTAATCTTACACCACACCTGCGAAGGCGCAACACAGGTTTAATTTTCATATATGTCTTCATATTAGGAGAAGAATTTATAGTTGTAATTTTTTCACATATTTCTATCTAATTTTCTCATTCTGTAATTTTCTTAAACTTTATGGCTTACATAAATTTCCATTTATGAAGCCAGAATGGCTTTTATAGAGTTATAAATTTGAAATATTTGGACGTCATTGTCTAATTAATAGCAAACACGATACACACTAAACAAGATTCATATAAGTATACCCTAACTTAGCTGAAGTTGATAACAGAAGAAAAAAAGACACAAATTAATCTTCTTATCAGTAAACAGCCTTTAACAAAGGACAATGAATAGACCCCGAAGTTAGTCCATCCAATAAGCAGTAAAGGGAATTGGCTCTTGATTAAACTCAATACATTCACTAACTTTTAAAGCTACAAAGATAAACTGGATAGAAAGAGATCCTTTGGTATTCGGGTCAATTAACTTAATTGAGTTAATCTTAAAGTGTGAGGTTCTAATTGAATTAAGTACCTAAGAGGGCTTAAACAAAGTGAAATTCTATCAGCTTGCCGAAAAAAAATATGAGGACAACTTATCCCCTTATTGATTAAAAATTATTGTAGAGCCTCACGTTATAAAGTCAGATTTATTTTTATATGCTACTTACTAAAGGCATTAAGTTCGCCTCTGTCCTTTTGTGTGCATGAAGTATTAAATAGATAAATAATAAATACTAAGACTTTGCACAAACAATGTTCAATGATTCTATAAGCATAGTTCTCGGATGCAAATAAAAATCTTATTTTCCCGTTTATGATTCTCGTGTATGATAACTAAAGCCCATTTATACACAAATCAAGTTGATTTTAAGTGCTAGCATATCTACCTATAATGTTATATATTCTTCTATGTCCTGATCTATAAGGACCGTCATCATTTCCTACTTTAGTATCAATTTGTTTGGTGTTAACGCTCCTAATATGTCATCAGCTATCACCGATACACTAACCCAATAAAATTTCTGGTAAATTATCGTGATGGCAAGATTTGGGATGATTATTATTATTTTTGGTGATCCAAGAAGATTATAAATCGGAAGAGTTACATTATCAACGCAGGATAAATTCATAATGAGAAGCAAAAGAAGTGCAATAAAGTTGCACACAAGAGTTACGTGATCCGTAATCAGCAAAGCTATAAAAGAGGATATATTTAGCGCTCGTTATCTTAGCTCAACAATGTTCTGTTGATACGCTCAACTTTATGAGATGACCATGTCCTTCTTCAAGTGCATGAGAAACATCGATGTGCGTAGCATTAGAGCGATACTTATATATATGTATATCTAGTCTCTGCTCTCATTCTATACTAGCGGCTCGTCCCGGCTTTGCACGGGTAATAAATATTAGACTAGGTTACTCAAGGTGATTGTAACTTTCCAATGGTGTAAGAATTTTTGAAATCGGCACAGTAGTTTTTGAATTTATTCATTACAAACATACACACAAAAATACAATTAACCCCTTTATAATATTAGTGTAGATAAAAGATATTCGTTAGACCTTTCAAAGAATACGTCGTGGTAGCTTGCAAAAAGAATCGGAATTAGCAGTTACAGCTTCCTAGAGTGTGATGAAATTTGTGTGATTTGACATATATATATGTGTCATATACGCTAGTGCATCAAACTTATAACCATTTTCACCAACCGCTTGAAATTATACATCAGTATTAGGTACTATACAACCGCACATTGAATGCATCGAAACGAATCGTTTGACCTAACACCCTTTTACAACTGTTCTCGACATTATAACTCCCAATTTAAAAAGTGAACATATACATTACATCCGTTGGTTGTAAAGTGTATGTTACTCAAAGTTTCTACCAGTTAGTGGTTGTTATTCAACTCGGTACTAATTTATTGAAGGAATGACATCATGCTAATTATTATACGCGATTATACATGCCATGTGACGTCATGAAACCATTCAAACGCGACAATTTTACTACCAATTTTCTCAGAATCATTGTATAAGTTATTCTTAAGTTATGTCTCTCACAATTGATAGAATCTATACATGCGCTAAATCGGTCCTCGTTAGGAATGACATCAGAAATATACATAAGCAGATAAAAATCTTAGTCGCAGCATTTCGAAACGTTGTTCCTGTTCTAATATTCCGAGAGGTTTATTTTATGGCATTGGTCGTGACTTCATTAGCAAATGCAAGTTGAGTTTCTGGTATTACGAAGGGTGATACCCATCTAACCTATGCAGTCTTTAGTTGGGCTAGATTACCGTAATATGATAGTCTGAATACGATATCGTGATGGTATATATGCGATTGTTTACCAAAGATTTTAGAATCAAAATAGGTTTTTTGGTAAGGATACAGCAACACAATCTTTGGGCAACAATCAAAAATTTTCTAAAGAGTATTTTACAGCTAACGCTAACGTTCATTCTCTTCTTTTATTTTTGCTTCCATTTAATTGTGTAACACTGTATATATTTATATATGTATTCGTGTATTATTAAATATTATTATTTTATTTCACTTAATTAATTTTTTTGGTTAATTTTGCGTGCAGTACACCGCAGACTACCCCATTTTTTAGTTTAAGTTCTTATATTCCATCCCAAGGTTGTCTGGAAGATATCGCTGTCAGCGATAAGACCGCCATTGTACCCATAGATTTAAGTTTCTATGTCATTGTTACTATTTTGGTGTACAATAAAGTTTATTCTATTCTATTCTATTATATTACAGCAAAAAACTTAAAATCGCCGAACCAAGGACAAATCAATCAGAAGTCAAGTGCAATATTTATCAATGCGCTAATAACAGAAGTGCCAGATAAGATAAAATAACAATTTTGAATCAACGCATCGCAAAGGAATTTTATCTCTCTCACGTTGAAATTAAGAAGTAAATTGATTGATTCATGGATTTGTTAAATTGCTGATGATAATATTGGGAACGTTTAACACGTACTTTGTTACACGTGCTGACATTGAAGCAAAAGTAAATCAGCTGTTTGATGGTTATCGAGAAACAGTGAATGAAGAAAATGCAAGAGCAACAAGTAACAGTCACATCGATTGAAGAAATGGATAAGCAACAGGTTATATTCTAACTGTTGCAATGCTGTTCTTTATTTAAGAACTAGCTTTCCGCCCGCGGCTTCGCCCGCGTGGACTACAGTTTATATCGCGCGGACAGAGACCCAATGCTCAGTAGTGGAATTATAGGTAGCCTATGTGTTATTTTAGTATCTCTTCTACCTACCTACCAAATTTGATCTAAATCCGTTCACTAGTTTTTGCGTGAAAGCGTAACAGACAGACAAACAGACAGAGTTACTTTCGCATTTATAATATTAGTAGGGATACATACTAGAAAAAATCAAGAACCTAAACTGCATTTTTTTAAGTTTCTTTAAAGATTAATTCAACATTCCAAGAATGGGAGTGCTAATAATGAAGATTGATGTATCAAAAGTATAGCTAATTGAATCATAATCCGAGACAAATTTGATAAAAGTGAAACTGGACTAACGGGTGCAGTAAACACTCAGTAATAATCGAAAGCATATTTGATAGTAAAACGTTATAAAAAAAATCCTGATTGTTTAAAAGTTAGAGAATTTTTCGGTAATATGGAACTTTTCTAGAATTATTTAATAAGACTATCGTGAAGAACTACATGAAACTGATACAAGTAACATCATACAGCTAAAATCTGGTTTCTATTCTAAAGTTGCGTAGGTAGACCCAGCGCTTCTTGTAAAACCAGAAAACCGCCATCTTACGAATATAGGAGAGATATCAGGTACCTGCGTAGGTATAGGCATTCCTCGCTCAAGACAAGATTCTATAGAAACAGATCCTGTATAGTAGCTGCCTACCGTATTAGATGCCTACAGTTTTGTGGCGATTCTAAACCCAGCAATGGAAGTTTTTTATTTACTTATTCATGATTAAAATTATTGTCAAAATTAATGACGATATCTGCACTAATATTAAAAAGATGTAAAGTTTTTTTTTTTTGTTTGTAGGAGGTAATCTCTAAATGTACTTGTCCGATTGCGAAGTTTTATAGATAGCTGTTTTATTTTTTATTTCTGAGTGACATATTTTATGTATGCGAACATAGCTGCAGGTAAAAGCTAGTTCTAAATATATGCTTCTTCATATTACCAAAAAACCCTGACTCTTAAATTCAAATTGTGTTTGAATTCCTTATGGCCACGAATATTTATTATTTATTTATTTATTTTATTCTTCATGCACAAAAGAGTACAAAGGCGGACTTAATGCCTTAAGGCATTCTCTACAAATAAAAGAACAAAATATATTCTAAAGAACCTTGAACTTCATTTGATTCACAGCTAATTTGATTCAGCCTAACGTTTACTGAAACATACAATTTGTTCCAGTCGTCTCCAAATAGTGAATCACTGCTTCGCACAGTAATGCGCATTGTGGCGTTTTTTGCAAGATAAATTGCTTATTCACGTGTCTAAAACAGCGAGATAAAGAAACCATAATATGTAGTAAAGTTAGAGTAGAAACAATGAATTCACTTAAGTTAAAGAATGAAGTGATGCCACTGACGAAAATAACATCTTTTAAACCAAATATTAATCAATTCACACTTTCAAAATATTATAATCTTTATTATTAAATATTATAAACTAATAGGTATATATACAAACCAAATATATTCAAAATATGGCGACTACACATATAATATCAAACGACTTTTAGATGAAACATCAAACGACTCTCAATCCTGATCAGCTTCTAAAATAACGAGTAAAATGATCCATACACTAAAAGCCCTAATAGAATAAACATTAAATCTACTAAGTATTACAGTCACGGAGATCAAATATGAAATATTTATCTGGTAAAAGGATATAATGACTGTTTAATATTGCGATTAGTATCTAGTAGCGAAATGTTGCTCGATATACAGTAGCACTTTAACTTTATATGATTTAAGAAATATTATTATTATATCCACCTCACTATTATTACACTAAAAATTTAAAAAACCTGACTGCACGAAAATAATAAAAGCTTTCTAGCTATCTTTTTATTTTTCAATATTATTTATTTTCTATATTATTTCAGTTTACATTTTTGGAATCGTCTCCTGCCACCCTTTATTTTAATATACCACAGGATAGTGTCACAAAAAAGTGAGAAATGTTGCTAACCAATTTCAAACCGTTACAGATCCTAAATGGTCAATGAAATGAAAAATTATTAGAACAACATGTCAAAGTCAAAATATTTTATTTCACATAGGCCTACATGGGACCTTAACCCCCTATGATACTCCATCTAATATACTCATAGATCATCGATTTGAATTACTATCTTTTTCACAATATGGCTTCTGATTGTCGCCAAATAAACAGGCTGATAAACACATTACCTTCCTTTGCCTTGCAATCAGGTGAAAATCGTTACCAGAGAAGAATATTTAAACTGCAATATTTGGATAGACAGAAACGCTGGTTACGAAAAAACGCCGATGTATAATAAGAAGAATCAAGTTACGATGCCTTATTCTGCAATGACCTATTGTTTCATAATGAAATTGAAGATTCGTGTAAGGAACAAGGTCTAATCTGCTACTAAATTCCAGTAAGGAAGAACTCACATTTGTTACACAATTAATAACAATGGCTACTTGAAAACACTCGGCATTATCTAATCTAATCAAACGGCTTTAAGACGCCAAACCAGGCGTAAATGGTCAAGTCCGCTTGAAAACTATTCACACTTCGACCTTAAAAATCGTTAAGAATGATGTCATTTTGGGGCTATTAAAGAATGAAGAAAAAAAAACTTAGTGTTTTGTTCGTAGATCAGTCAAAACTAAAATTAGAATACCAAATCAAGTTGTTTACTACTGTCGACTGCCAAGGCCAAACGTACTTCTGACATTTGCCGGTAGTTCAAGACCATATAAGGCTTTAAATATTAGAAAACTGCATACAAATAAACCGTGATATATACGAGTACTTGATCCTCATTTACCTATTTAAGTTAAAACTTTATCACAGAAACCTAATAATTTATTCTTCAACTTCAAAACTTACTGCGTATTTCTGCAATGTGTGAGTCATATTCCGATTTGCTCCGGAGGTATTCCTTCCTGGGAGCAGTCTGCCAGGTCTGCTGCTTGTACTCCGAGTACCACTCGTGCTGGGGCGACTCCGCCCGCTCCTCACTACGGTTCTCGGTCACAGTCCTCTTAACCACCCGCTCGAACTTGACGAACCGGACACCGGCAGCCAGGTCGCCCTCCTCGACCTGACGCTCGAAATTCTCCAGTTCTTCAGCGGGCTCCACATGTCTAAGTTTCAAGTTAGGGAAAGAAGATTCAAAAGTCTTTGTAGGAGATTCTCCATCACGAGTGTGTTTAAGTTTAACTTCGATTTTCGGCGACTCTGGACGCCGTTTGCGCTGCTCTATACGGCGCTCTATTTCGTCTACATCAGTGGTAGCATCTACTGTGTCATTACTAGATTGTCCACTCCATACTTTCTCAAAGAAATGGACTCGGTCCCGAAGACCGCTTTGCGACGGGGAGTCGCGACCGTCCGACATTGCGACATGACCTCTCCGCACGGAGGCTCGCTCGATACTAGCCGTTAAGTTGGAGGTTTGACTTAGCGCATGCGCTATGCGTTCCCACGTGTGGTTGTAGACATCGCCTAGACGAAGCCGGCGAGCTTCAGGGTGCTTTCGACTGAGGTCTTTACGGGTCCGAAAAATTTCGTAAAAATTAGGAAACGCAGACGTAGTCAGAATTACGTAAAACCAGTGGAGACTGAGTTGCAATGTCATATGGCGCGTACCGGTTGATAGCAAACAGGAAAACAATGATATTAAAATTCACCTATACCATGTGGGTCTGGTAAATAGTAAATTAAACTGTTTTTTTAACTAAGTGTAATTTCGGTTTGTGTCTTGCTGTTATCAAATCGCCAATAATAAGGCTGACGTAATGCGACTTACCTACTCACCAATTATGTAAGATATTTTTAGATGTTATCTTTATCAACTGCTTCTGTACTCTTACTGATAACTTGCGTTTATTTTGACGAACTTTGTATTGTTGTACAAGATATCGATTATTATTTTTCTACTAAAAAGTACTAGATACAAGAACAATTTTATAAGATTCAACTACTTTTCATCTTATTTTTTTTAACGCATAGCTAATAATTCAAAACGCTAAGATTTTTTCTGGAGTGCTGGAAAGCGGAAACCAAATAGGTAATATAGTCGATATAAAACAATATTGAGAGGAACTTGTAGTGAAATCAAGAGCCACACAGGTTAATCTGCAAGGTTAAGCAACACTAAAAAGGTAGAAGGCGATCTGTGGATGAATGACCATCTTAACATACCAAGATTCCTCGGTGTCTCAGAAAGAACTCTAAGCCACTGGTACTGGCTGTCATTTGTAGATCTTTGAAGGTCTGTACGAATAAAGCCCGGACAATAGACATCAGTTTTGCCTAGGGACATCGCGTTTTGGAGGATAAGTAGGTAGTAGCTCCATGTAACATACATATAATCCAGATGGACTGGAAGATGACCCTATCATAATCGGAAAGCCACGGGTAGTGTGAAAGTGAAACCCGGGGCCCTGGGACGAAATCAAAGAAGGCACTGGAGTGCGTTTTTAGACAGTTCAAGTATGAGTCCGTTTGCATAAGAACGAGAGATGTCATTGGAAGATTTTCTCACCAAAACAAAATAATTCACAACTGGGAAAAGGTTAGGAAGGCAGTTAAAATACAATATTGAACCAACGCTTTATATTTCAGCCGAAATCAATCAATTCCTTATAAACTGTTCCACGATTCCAGTAAATACTATCCATATATAAACAGTAATAAGTAATTCAACAACCAAATTAATTTAACAAACCTTCCCTACAGGCAATACCCGTAGTATTTCAGTAGCAGAAATGGGAGCCATGTTTTTTTGGGCGGCAGTACATTGAACCCGCTTTATGCGGCGCAGTCACGGAGGCTCATGTACGAGAACGGAACGGGACACCAGTGTCGTGTCGTGATCGTATCGCAGGGACTTAGGACGTAAACTGTATCGGAATTCGGTTCTAGATCACTTGAATCCAATATCCACTTAGGTGTTCCACGTAGGTTCAAAGTCAAAGTCAAAATATTTTATTTCACATAGGCCTACATAGTACATGGGCACTTATAAAATGTCAGAAGCTAGTGCACGGTTCCAAATTGGATCTTTTAGGTAACTTACCTAATGGATCCAACCAGATCTATTCAAATTCATGGACTATAAGAGAACAAGAGCAGGGTTCGAAGGATCCCAAATAATAGGTACAAGGGCCGAAGGAGGAACAGTATGAACTAAACCAAGGAGTCAAGGACTCATGTTCAAAGGTTAGGTCGAATACAAATTAGAACTTAATAAACTTAGTTAATATAGGTCTCTTCTTGAACCCAGCTCTTATCAAAAACAAGATGGATTCATTAACAATATCCTTACTTTAACTGCAGATACTATTAGTACGAAATTGAAGACAGATTTTAACGATAGTGATATCATTAAAGATGTAGAGCATATCAAAAATAATGACACCAAACAATCTAAAGACGAAGTAAAACATGCCAACCCAACAGTTCCAGTCTACTACAAACCCAATAAATGAACGATTTATACCACCACATAATTCACAAACAATAAAATCCAAAGTATCATAAAGTCAGAAGCGATAACAGGGTTACGTTCTAATGCATATGGCCCAGTTATTGGCATAAAATTTATTATAGTCTCCGCTAAGGCAGCCTCACTAAGTTATCGAGACAGTTCGAATTCTCCATAGTTTAATGCCAAAAGGTTTGTGGAACAAACTTGACTTTCATTAGAAAACATATTTTAGACTGTAGAGATTTCTAAAATCTGTACAGGAATTTATTTGACAAATACACTGTTGGAACGGAGGATGAAGCTGAACATAATAAGAAAGGCGAAGGTCCATTAGAACTAGTTCAATTAGAATTAGTTTTAGTGTAGATGAAAGGAACTTGTACTGCAAATGGAATATTGTACTGCAGTCGACTGTATACGATCAATTCTATTAAATGTCAGGTCAAAAAAAGTTACTTATATTTTAAAGTTCTTATATTTCTAATAATAGTTTTATTACAATACATCAGCATACAAAACATCTACACTAATATTATATAGAGGTAAATATTGTTTTTTTGTTTGTAGGAGGTAATATCTGAAAGTACTAGTCCAATTGCTTAAATTTTACACCGATAAAAAGCTTTATTTCTTTATTATCTACAGCTATATATAAAGCTTTATTTTTGAGTGACATAGGCTATATTTTAGTATGCGGGTTAAGCCGCGAGCAAAAGCTAGTTTATCATATAGCGAATGAAACCATTGCATCAAAAAAATAATCGGTGTCACTATTTTATTATCATCGTTGTCCTAAATAAAATACATGTGGACAAAAACAAGGTGCTAAACAAACATCTGTACAGCATACATGTATCAATCCGGAAATTAAACGCACTATTCCGAACACAAAAGGCAAGGACTGCACTATTATGATCATAACGTATGACCCAATTGTATCATTGGTCTCTAGTACTCTCTGGCTCCAGTTAATAAAATATAGACCTTGAATAAGGTCCTTAATTCATTCTGACTCAACAAGTGTTTCCTCTTATCCAGCTTTCTATAAAAAAATACTGGGTATAAACGACATTGACCATCTTTGTATTTTTTTTTGTCGATGGGGAAAATCATCTTATGACAAAACCCGCTCTTGGGTGGAGCGAGAAATAGTGTCAGACTGTTACTGACTAAAAACCCTACCCCGCTCCTTCTAGCCTTCATACCGGGCCTCGAGTTTCCTTTCAGATAACCCTGGCCCCAGTAGGCTTCGACCCAGCTGGGCCCCGACCATCTTTGTATGGAAATTGGACAAGTACTGCCCAGGATAGACTTAACCCTTACATAACATTTTATCCGTTTTTTCCGAGTGAAATCATTAGATGAAGGACGTACCAGACTTTCATTGCCTAAAACCCACAATTTTCCTTTGCGAGGGCCATATTTTACTTTGTTAATTTTTGTATTTTTTAATTTGGCATATCTTTTCTTTTTATAAATCTTAAACTTCAAGAATTTTGTAAAATTAAAACTGTTAAGATTCGAATTGAACTGTTAGTAGGTGCATCACGTAATTTAAGTTTTGGAAGAGCGAAGTGCCCTAACACAGGGAATTTTTGCGTAAAAGATCACTTCAACCACTAGATGTAGTACAAATGTGAATAGAAAATAAATTATTTGTATACCTACTACCGTAATAGGCACACAATAAAGAAAGACAATAGAGCTAGCGCCGGTGTTCACTTGGGGTTTAATGAATTAACTCTTTCAAACAATCCGCATCCCAGGCAGGAACATTTTAAACCCGGTCAACGTCCGGCGATGACTGGATATCATCAAAAGGGGTGTTCCAGCTAAAATCACCAACCATGACAAAATCCCGTTGAAACTTCACTAAAATCAGCTGATACAATCGTCATGCGTCTTTTTCGCACCTCTTGGCGTTTCAATCATGCGTCCCTGTCTAGTGCCAAAGGGCCAAAGCCCCAGTGCCCTTGATTCTCGACCTCTAACGCTACAGACTGTGACCCATTTGTTGGCTAATTGTTAAATTGGTTCACTGTGACTGATGAATGGGTCAGTTTCTCTTGAGTGTTGAATGAGTGATGCATGATAGATCTAGGTACGTATTTTTCTTGTCTCGTTTTAGCTATTGTGGACGTACAAGTGCAGTCCCAATTGCCTTTCGAGCGTTGACTATCAAAGCTCCGCTCAATTTACTACGCAAAACGTTTGTGCTGTGCAAAATTTAAAGGGTGCCCAGACAACGCTTTGCAAATAATAATAATAAAGTAATTTATTCCGAGACCAGCGACTTCGTACGCAGATCCTGTTGCTTATGCCAGCGACATTCAGTGTTATAAACGTAAGAGTAGACAAAAATAAACAGAAAGCTCAGAACTGCTAAGCTATCGGGAGTTACACGCGTTATTGTGAGTCAACCATAAAAGATAGACGTATGCTGTCGTGGGATATTTTTTATATAATTTTGAGGAGAACATTTCCGTGATACATGATTTCTGTGTAGCTTTAACCATTAAGGCTGCAAACTCGACGGAAGCTTAAAAAATGGAGTAATTTCTCCCGTTTTCCCAACATTTCCCTTCACTGCTCTGCTCTTATTGATCGTAGCGTGATGAAAAGTATACTATAACCTGCCCAGGAATATGAAGAATGATTGTACCAAGTTTCGTTAAAATCCATCGATTAGTTTTTGATTCTATAAAGAACATACAGACAGACAGACAGACAGACAGACAGACAGACAGACAAAAATTTTACTGTTTGCATTTTTAGCATCAGTATCGATCACTAATCACCCCCTGATAGTTATTTTGGAAATATATTTCATGTACAGAATTGACCTCTCTACAGATTTATTATAATTTATTCCGAGATTATCAATGAGAGCAGTGGTGATCGAGTTGTCGCGGTGGTTGTAGGTTCAAACCCTACCAGGCGCATTATTTTGTGTATTTTATTCCATTACCACTTGCTCTTGAAACGGTGAAGGAAAAAATCGTGAGGAAACCGGCATGTCCTAGAACTTAAAATTCGAAGGATATGTGACATTTATCAACCCGCACAGGGCCCGCGTGGTGGACTACGGCTCTTAGCGAGGACGCTTGAGTCCGTACAGTGGGAAAATTATAAGGCCGACTATGCCATGCTATGCGATATTTGGGCTGTTTGTCTGTTTTTTTCTTTCTTCGGTTTTTCTATGTAATGTTTGGTTGGCCTCCAATTTCAACGAGATTTTTGTAAATGTCATTGAAATTCGTTGTTCCTTTCACCTTGAGTCTTTATTATTGCAGTTTCTTAATCTTCACTAAGCTTTTAATAGGACCTCATCTTATAGCAGGTCAAGGCAGGACTGCTTTCTATAAAGCCTCGGAATTTATAGATAAATATTATTATGGCTCGTTATAAACTTGTGTGGTAAGTAACTACGAGTACGTAGCTAGTGTAGCTACATATTATTATGTGTGCTTATGTGTTCGACAGTAGGTAGTATGTTTGTACCTTTATCTCTAACGAGTTTGTAGTGGAGGTAGTAATGAGGGTCATTGGCCACCTTTACCACTCGTAAAGGTGGCCTACTTGACCATCCTTACTCAACTGATCTAGCCCCAAGCGACTTTTTTGTGTTCTTTAAGTTAACAATTGCGCTTGGAGGAGGAACGAGGAGCCAATCACATTCATGAACATTTATTTTGCGAAGAAGAATGCTATTTATATGAGTTAAAGAGATGGGAGCATCGCTGGGATCTTCTTCTGCTTTTCGTGTCGATGCTCTCAAACTATACTTTTTCTGACCAATATTTGGCAACCTGTACGGCTCTAATGTTGGCCTCGTATAAATCCTGAAAAGTGCAGGTGGTAATGCAGAATGGGCAGCATAGCAGGTGGCGCATGTCCTGTGGAGAGCATTCACACTAGTACTGTGCTAGAGATGGGTCGAGGAAGCCCCATTTGGCAGATTGCTTTTACAGCGGCCAACCTGGGTTCGCAGTCGGTTTAGAGATTTCCAAATTGGCCACTGTAGTTCGCGTCCAGGGAGAAGATGCTCCAATGGGGTGATAAAAAGTGGAGGAGTTGGATGTTTCTGCCTCCAGAGCGCGCATCCCTCGACCTCTGCACTGTCTTTTAAGGAGGGCGGAGAGAAGCTTCATCGCTGGGAGCTAACAAGGCGACTTATGTAGAAATATAAAAATAAATTTTAACAAATAAAGGTCTTGTATCTTTGTTATGTCGGAAACTATTCAAACCACCCTTGAAGACACGTAGTCATTTAGATAGATTCGGATGACGCGTACTAACAAATAGTAGCTGATTCGGCAAACTTTATTTTGCCATATAAAATAATTAAATACAAAAATGAGGGGTGGGAGTATAAGAGTAATAAAATAGCCTACGACTTAGACCTACCAAGTATACACAAAAAAGGTCCAGCCGTTTCCTAGAAGATCGATTTTTCAAGCTTCGAGTGACTTTTTAAGGAAATTGAAAAGCTGAGCGGTTTGGTTTGTTTGAACGCGTTAATCTCGACAACTACTGGTTTGAGTTCGAATTAAAAATTTGTTTGTGTTGGATTTATCGAAGAAGACTGAAGACTAGGACATCACGCACTCACAAAAGCAGAGCAGTAACAAAAACACGAGGTTGAAACCGGTGGAGAAAGCTGGTGTAGTAAAATAAATGGACGTCTGAAGAATCGCTCAGTAAAACTTACTGCAGGCACTAAAACTTTAAATACTTATAGCTCTCATGTGTGGATAAATTAGCACCAAGCCTCGACTTTATGTAAAGTGTACTTTTGAATAAATTAGCACCGAGCATTTAACTAAATTACCTGTGCTGAAGTCAACGCTAATTGCACCGTCGTCTCTGTGGTGCCGGTGTTGCACATTTAATTGATTTAGCGCTTGTTTCTGTTCAATAATCATATTTATCTCTGAATATACAACATTATTTTTAGTTTATGCAAAACCACACGCACAAAACGTTTTGGAAACACATTCATTGTGCGTGCAGCTAAGGAGTGGAATTCCTTGCCGGAGTCTGTGTTTCCTGATAGCTACAACCCGGGAATCTTTAAGTCGAGAGTGAATAGGTTTTTTCTAGGTGAGCGCGTACCATCGTCGACCGCATCGTCGCTTTCCATCAGTTGAGATAGCGATCAAGCACAAACCAATCAACAATAAAATAAAAAAAAAACCTGAATCAGTAACTGAATGACATTCCAATCGTTTTTACACCCTGTTATATTTTTACTAAAAATATTTAAAAAGGTCACACCACTGACAATAAATACAACACAGGTCACTGCAGGTCATAGCAGGCATAAAGTGCCTTCAAACAGCTTGGTGCAAGTGCAAAACAACTCCTCAGTCGCCTGGATGGGTCCTGAGTTTGTGTGATGAGGTTGTGGTTGTGAGGTGTTGTCATTTAACTATTAAATTCCTATAGCTAACTCCCGGTTCCATCATCAGATCAGCTCCTTGTCATAATAATTTTATATTGTCATCTGATTTACACATGCATGCAAAATTTTAGCGAAAAGTTGATCAAATTTAATTTGCAAGATTTGATTACAGACTAACATCGGGACAGGTGAATCTAAATAAAAGTTTGTAAAATCAACTTCATACTAAAGTCGATACATAATATTGAATTGGAATTTCAAGTATTGGAACACTAGCTGCCCGACTGCTCATCTCTAGCTAAGCATGTACCTAACCCAGAGACCGCGTCGAAGGAATGTCTAGACATTCCTCTACTCATTGATTAGAGGTCTCTCGTCAGTGATTGAGTACCGATGCGTTTGATTCATGAACAGAATAGTACTGTTAGCTAGTTAACAGTCGCAAGCTTTTGTTCTTGTTAACTGGCCACTTTCTCTTTACAGACGGTGTCGGGTTAAAAGGGTCTATTAATGGGAACTGATTCTAGTTTTTAGCAGTCCAATTTTCTGGGAAACTAGGAATATTTAACCGAATATTGGCAAGGCTTGCTTCTAGTCAGGATAAGCATTAAAAAATGTAAGAAGATAAATGTGATGTAATATCTTCTATTTGAATTTTAAGTCACATGCGAAATAATACGAGTAGGTTTAATTTTTTTTTTCTTAAATTTATTTTTAGCTTTGAGAGCGTGTGTGTATGTATATTTGTTACTGTACTATTATTATTATTATTATAAACTACCGAATCGATTTGGATGGAATTTGCCACACGGGTAAACCCTGTCCTGGAATGGCACATAGGATACTTTTTATCGCGGGCGCATACCCACCCCCACTCTGGGTGCTGGAGAGGGAGTGTCAAACTTTTATTGAAATTCCACCCGTGTTTCTTCAGTTGCCATAATAACGATTAGAAAAACTTCAGTACTTAACAAATTGTTATGAAAACGCGATAATACAAATACGAGTATAATAAACTGTGGACTTTTCCTCACTAGAGCGAAATACATTACATTGATATACTAAAAGTGGTAGGAGTTTTTTTTTTCTTTCGATTGATCCTACAGCCCAATTAAAAATAGATTACAACATAATCTAATATCACGTTTAGAATATTCACGGCACGTCTATTATTAGACATCAATGATGTTAAGTTAAATGATGATAATAAAATACTCCCTACATGTATATGCATAGTGCGTGCTAGTCAAGTATTTGCAATTGAGATTTTATACAGAGTTGCGGTCTTGCTATGACGAACACGATGATAAATGTAACTTGAAGTAGTGTTAGAAGCTTTTCGGCATATCACTCTTCTAAACCACAAAATAAAGATAAATGGAAAGTTGTGGGGGAGAGAGAGTAAGAAAAAAAACAAAACATGAAAGTGAATAGAACAGAATATAATTCGTTCGACGTTGCCAATACAATATGACGGCAATAAAAGAAAATAAAAAATTAAACAGATCACAGAAATACAATACAGTTGCGCTGATCTCGCTTACCTGAACCAAAAGGATATTCTATATTCGGAATTGATCTTTCTCTCTTGCTTATATTGATAATACGTTGGTTTCCTACTAAAATATCAACTCACATAGTTTAGGTATGTATATATGTCTCTCTTTTCCTGTGTCAGGGTTATCAGTGTCTATTCTAACCGGATACAGCTACCAGAATTTTACATAGAACGTATGTCTATCTGACCTCCACACCCTTGTAATTGGGTGGCATGATACCAGATTCATCCATGTCAAGTTTCCTGGATTATTCTGATGTCTGCGTATTGACTGCCAAAGATCTACAAATGAGACGGGTCGGTATGTTAGGATCATCCTCAAACTGACCACAGCTTGCTTTACCTCGGAGGTCGAACCGTGCAGCCGTTTTAATTCTAGGCAAGACCTCTACACATGGCTGATTATAAACCAAAACATAATTGCAAAAGCAGCTCAAAACAGTGCAAAGTGTCACGAAATAACACTGAAAGTATTCGAGTTCTTCAAAATTAAGTAAACTATAAAAAAGCCAGTAATTGCTTAATTTCCAACTGGCTGCATACTTTTTAAGTAAAATTTACTTGCAAAAAAATTTGCAAAAAAGTTCGTCCTAGGCAGCCCGCACGCAAGCTTGTAGTACCCAAGGTCTTTGAACTTTTCCTGTGCCAACTTTTCTTCTATTTTCTCCAAAGTATTTTAAACTCTATTCAACACAGGTCAAGATCGGTTTCAGTTTAAGTTTATTTTAACCGAGTTTTCTTTAAAAGCTTTTAAAGTATTTTGGACTCTATAATGAGAAGTTTAAAGGTGATTTTCATTGTTTGAAATGTTTTTAGCTGGTACAATAGTGTCCTATCGAACAGTACGTAGGTGTGTCTAAACGAGCTTGTCACTAAAGTTAAGGAGGTATCTGATACAGTAGGGAGATAAAATCAGACTTGTTATGGAGTTTTATTAGATTTAAAATTATGATTTTGCCTCTTTGTCCCTACACAACAATGAATTTGATACAAGTGCAGAAAATCGCTTATTGAAAAGCAGAATACCTATTTAAATATCGGGAAAAATTTACGATAAAAAATAGAAAAATATCCAAATACATCTAAAAATGACACAATATTGAGAAAATTGGTGATACATTTTTCTCAAGCATTTTGGCAATAAGTATAGCTAAAAAGTACTTTATCACTATATTCATTGGCTGTAAGGCGGCACTGAGTTAGCCGGGTTAACCAGTAATCAATACATATTATAAAACAAAGGCCCCCGCCGCGTCTGTCTGTCTGTTTGCAATAAACTCAAAAACTCCTGCACCGATTTTCAAGCGGCTTTCACCACTCGATAGCGTGATTCTCGAGGAAGGTTTTAGTATATAATTTGTCAAGTTTTTGTATTTATTTCAAGAAAAGAACCCATGCGAAGCCGGGGCCAGTAGCTAGTACCTAAATAAAACAAAGTCAACTTCTGTGTGACTAGTTTGCAAGCCGTAACCGTAAGTCGAAAGAATTGTCGAAATCCTGTAGCATATACAAGAATTCAGCAGTAAGAAGCATAACTGATGTACCAAATGCTCCATTACGATTACAAGCAAGTTAATTAATACAAATTCATGCCCTGCTTGAGCCGCAAAGGAGGTAACCGTACACCTTACTCGGCTCCGCTCAAAGGACGCCTTATTGAAGGCATAAAAGGAAATCATCACTAAAGATGATATTACTGATACATAATAAGGATTTCATCTTATTAAAATCCTTACTAATATTATAAAAGCGAAAGTGAGTATGTTTGTTTGTTTGTTACGTCTTCACGCCTAAATGGCAAAACCGATTTTGATGAAACTTGGTACACGGATAGACCATGTCCTGGAATAGGACATAGGGTACTTTTTATCTCGGAAGTATGTTCCCTTAGGATAATTTTCTGCTACCACGCGAGCGAAGCCGCTGGGAGCAGCTAGTAATTAATAACGTTTTATGATACTAGCAGTTACCTAAGGTGTCACTCTCATCCTGGAGTAACAAAATAATCGTCCATTTCTCCTTATCCTAATTCCTAATGAATTTTATAGCAAGGTTGGAGTAATGATCGAGCGATAGGCTGATGAGTTGCATATCACGGTTTCGATTCCCGCAAGGAACATATATGTGTATAACCTAGACCTATCTCTAGGTCATACACCTAATTATTCCTTCCATATACCTGGCAGAGAATGCCTAAGGCATTAAGTCCGCCTATGTATTTTGTGTGGCATGAAGGTTAAATAAATAAATACCTATCTGCTTTTTGCTATGAGTTCTTTCACACATTCATCGTATATTTCTTTTCCAAACAAAGATGTATCTAAACATCTTGTTGACACTTCACAGGGCCCAAGGGGCTTACTTTGGACAGAATGATGATAAGCATTGCCATACAGCGAGGTAATACCATCAGTCTTTTGGGCACATTACCAGTGTACAGCGACGTGGAGGAGTTTTTGAAGATGAAGACCATTTTCAAGACTGTATTTAGTTAAATTACATTAGCTAAGGGTAATGTATACAAAAATTATTATATGTAAATATTTTATAACACACGAGTTTCGATACTTAGGTAATAGTATAAATAACCAAAAAATATTACCAATAAAGTCTATCAAAACAGACTAAGAAGCTTATTGCTTGAAGACGAAGCTCAACTACCCACTTACCAAACTGAATCTAAGTGCAAACATACATACAAAAATGTGCCAATCCGGTCGGTCCGGTTCGCAATACGACACGGACGAGAGACGTCGCATTGTCTGGGCATACTGTCTTTATGTGTGTTTGCTGAGATATTGTTCAATTTACTTGTATGAGTTTAAACCATACTTGCAAAATCTTCACGTATGTTATTTCTGGTTAGAAATATTTTTAAATTATTGATAGGCTCGCAATTGCCCACTGTCGAATTTCGGTCGGTGAAACACGCTTGCTTCGAAATAACCTATTCACTTTTGACTTAAAGACCCCTTGATAAGCAGTAGTTGTCCATCAAGAAACACAGACTTCGGCAGGTAATTCCACTCCTTAGCTGTTAGCTACATACTTGGTGAAAGTTTTCAGATCTTGGAAGATTATTATGCAGCAGTTGGTCAAGCCTTCAGAAGCTTTCGAAGATGTTCAAAATAGGAAGCCACTTCAGAGCTTAATAAATTTGATACAAGCAGAAAAAAGTTGACAGGAAGCAATCTTAGTCAATATTAAACAGACATTCAAACATAAGTTCTAAATAAACTCTGTAAAATGTACAAAAGCACCAATATATAATGTTAGTGAACAACAAAGCTAACATTTCTAAGTTATCCTCTACAGCTTTAACCCTTCAGATACCGTCAATTAGAGACACAATAGTAAGACAATAGATGCGCGGCCACCGGTGGTCGCTTGGGGATTCATGAATTAATCCCATGTTCAACCAAAACATACACATAGCCGCACCCACGCCGTCCTCTCTCAAGCTCCACAATGCTCAAAGCGAACGGATTCGGCGACACAATACCAGACGAAAGTTTCGCACTGGTTCGAGATCAACGCTCTCAGAGGAACTTGAAACCAGATTATATTAAGACGCGTAATATATTTATTTATTCACTAGTATAGGTGGTATCGTAGCTTCGCTGTTGTGGCGGCCGGTGTCAGGATAGGTCAGACTATATCTTATGGGGGCGGGAATGAAATATCAGGTGGATTAATATACTTTGAAGTTTTGCATTTTATAAGAATCGCATGAGTTGCCTTAGACAGGTTTGGAAGGAGAGAGGGGATCTCTTAGCCCAGCAGTGGAAGACTATAAAAACAAAAAAAATATCGTTGACCGTTGATCTAGCGTTGATCTAGTCATGCCTATTCGCCATAATTTTAACACTAAGTGCTTGACTGCGATTCCACCAGATGGTAAGCAGTGATGCAATCGTCGATAGTAAGAGTTTATGTGGAAAAGATTTTAGTTATTTAAATGCACATTGTTTAAGGAAGGTGTTATCTACACTAATATTATAAAGAATTAAAGTTTGTTTTTTGGTTTGTAGATTGTAATCTCTGAACGCACTAGTCTGAATGCTAAAATTTTTTAACCCTAGAAAGCTTTGTCCCCAAATGACATAAGCTATATTTTATGTAAGCGGGTGAAACCGTGCGCAAAAGCTATCAGTATATAATATCATTTAATGAGGATGTTCGAAGATTTAAAAAAAAATTATGCCTTGCGTCTTTGTGAACAAAAAATATTTGAATAGACTTATTTTGACATTTGAAGTTACCTGTTCCATAAAGTTAAATATTACTTAATCTTTACGCAGAATTCCGTCTGGATTCAGCAAATAGGTGTCTCTTGTGAGATCATCGCCCCGCATAGGAACCGGAAAGGCGATTACATTAAGTCGTTTTAATACATGCATTATTCTACGAGGTGGACCGAGTTGCTACGTGCCTGCTTGCTGATGAGTAGGCTTTCACTGATTTGGTCGTAATTAGTTACACTAATGGTTGCTTATAATACAAGAGGAACTTCTGTGTTTACAACCCCCAAAATCGCATTCAGATTACATTTAGTTAAAAGTAATGTATCCGGATGGCCGTTGGGGCCGAAAGGTTCTGGAATGGCGACCACGTACCGGAAGACGTAGCGTTGGAAGGCCACAAGGTGGGCCGATGACCTGGGAAGGGTTGCGGAAATCCGATGGATGCGAGACGCACAGGACCGTTCATTGTGGCGGCACTTGGGGGAGGCCTATGTCCAACAGTGGACGTCTTTCGGCTGAAATGATGATGATGATGAAAAGTAATGCGGAGGCCACAATGTAAACGAATGCCAGAAAACATCTGAGCTATGCGATCTTCTACCGTAATGCCGGTTGCAGACCAAGAGCTAAGCTAAGTTAGTTTAGCTTAGCTCGTATAGCTGACGCAGTCTTTCAAGCTACGTATCGTCATACACAACTAAGCTTAGGATTCATATTCGAAACAATTATTATTGATGAAAATGTAATATAAGTAAAAGACAGCAAACTAAATATTTTTATAAATAATGTAACTAAGAGTGCTTCTGAACTAGCAATATCATCATCATCTTCCTGCCCTTGTCCCATTTTATTTGGGGTCGGCGCAACACGTTTTTTTCTTCCATTCTGTCCTGTCCCTCGTCGCGCTATCACTAACTCCCTTTTCTTTCATATCACTTCTCACACAATCCATCCATCTTTTCTTTGGCCACCCTCTCTCCCTCCATCCATCCACATATAAACTCATAACTTTTTTAGCAACATGCGTTTCGTCCCTCCTTTTCACATGACCATACCAAGACAAACGATTCCCTTTCAACTTTTCAGTCACTGGCGCCACTTTCAAACTTCCCCTAATATACTCATTTCTCACTTTATCCATTAATTAATTTCTCATTTATCTGAACTAACAATATAATAATAGTGCGTGCAGCTAAGGAATGGAATTCCTTGCCGGAGTCTGTGTTTCCTGATAGCTACAACCCAGGAATCTATAAGTCGAGAGTGAATAGGTTTCTTCTAGGTAAGCGCGTTCCATCGTCGACCGCATCGTCGCTTTCCATCAGGTGAGATAGCGGTCAAGCGCAAACCTATCAATAATAATAAAAATAAAAAAAATAGTAAATTGAACTTGAAGCCTTTCATTTGCGCCTCCACACATTACAATATTATATAGTGTAGATATTATTATGTTGTATAGAACACTGTAGAAATCACAATGAGAAATTCTCATAAATAAGCAGAGGTTTTCTTAGAGGTTAAACAAACACCAATTAACCTTTAAGCTGTTGTTGAAAGATATCTTCATGCGATCAATGCCTTCAGGCTCCAAACTTGTTTAGATTGAACGCTAAGATACACTAACTTCTATTGAACTAACAACTTAACTAACCTTAGAGATCAGAGGTAAACATTATTTAGTAAATTAGTTTTCGAATCACGTTCATTTTCATCTTTATCTTTATTAAATAAAACAATAGTATTCTACGCGCTGTTTGTGATTATTTTTGTCTTGGAGGCGTTCATCTCTAGTCCAACCTTGGCACTTTCTTCGTCCAGTGATTGTAGCATTGTGTCTAGGTCCCTAGCTGTCTCAGCAAGTACAACAATATCGTCCGCAAATCTCAAATGTCCTAGGCAGGTGCCATCTACACTCAGCCAAAAAATCCCTGTCAGCACAAATGCCAACTACTTAGAATACGTAGATAAATATATATACCTGGGTAAACAGATGTCTTTCAGTGCAACAAATATTTAGAAGAAGAAGTAGAAAGAAGATGCAATATAACGTGGAATAATATCTGGTCCTTAAAGGAAATTCTTAAAGGAGACTACACACTAACCATAAAAAAAACTATAATGGATACCTGTCTACTGCCTAGCTTAGTGTATGGCTGTCAGACATGGGCCTACACACAAAAAGCGAAAGGCGAGAAGCATACTGAAAATCAGGAAAATATATAAGAAAAATATAAATAAGGTCAGAAATAATCAGACAAAAAACAAAAATTACTGATGCTTTAACCCAGGCTTTAAAACTAAAATGGCAATGGGCCGGTCATGTATCAAGGCTCATCACCACACCACCACCACCACCAAACACCACCACCATTAAAGTGACGCGTTGGAAAGGGCCACCAGGAAAAAGAAATGTTGGCAGACCTCTAAAACGGTGGACTGATGATATAGTTAAAGAAGCAGGGCAAGACTGGATGACCCTCGCTAGAGAGAGAGATGTCTGGAAGAAGAAAGAGGAGGCCTTTACCCATACGGGATCCACATCACAGGAGCAAAACTAACCTTACTAATAATAGATTAATTAATAAGTTAAAAGTACTAACCCAACTAACAAACATTTGAATTGTAAAAATACTAGGATGTGGAAATAAAAAAGGCTTGTTATTTATTTATTATTTATTCTACGCGCGCCTCAAGATGTCAACAAAACAGTAGCTCAGCAGCGTCAAAGCCCGCCATGGGTTGTGCGAAAGAAAACCCATAGGTTCTGGCACGTAGGCAAAGAAGGAACATAGGAGTGTGAATTAGTCAGTAAAGGCCCTCCCGCTCCGTCCAAGAGCGGGAGAAGCCACTTGATGATTTCCCAACTATAAAAATGGTTACGATATTATTATTGATGTTGATTAAAGCAAAGATATTGTTGAAAAGTTAAAGATAGCAGAAAATTATCCCAAGGGAACATACTTCCGGGATAAAAAGTATCCTATGTCCTATTCCAGAACATGGTCTATCCGTTTACCAAGTTTCATAAAAATCGGTTTCGCCATTTAGGCATGAAGACGTAACAAACAAACAAACTAACTTACATTCGCTTTTATAATATTAAAAGCTTGAAGCGGCTTCAAGCTTCTCCGGACACAAGGTGTCACGCGCTTCAGCTGTTTTTTGTGGCCGCTTCTAGCTTTTTTGTGGCGGCGTTTCAGCGTTCAGAGCGGCCAACATATTTTGACCATAATTAAAATCCACTTCAAATATTTAGAAATTAAATCGCATTTCATGATTTTGATTTAATGAAGTCTAGATCTCAGCCGCCGCCGGGATTCCGATCCCGATTTCCGGCCACCGTAGAAGCGGGCTCGCCGACGGCGAGCCATGGATAGCTTACTGTCCGACCCTCCGGTAACTGTCCGAATCGAGCCCAAGGCGTCGACGGCGCGCACTGTTCCCGCGCGCCTCAAGGAGATGTCTGCGACAGGAGGGGCCCAGATGGGTCGAAGCCTACTGGGGCCAGAGTTATCCGAAAGGAACTCGAGCCCCGGTATGAAGGCTAGAAGGAACAGGGTGGAGATTTTAGTCAGTAAGAGTCTGACACTATCTCCCGCTGCACCCAAGAGCGGGAGTTGTCATAAGATGACTTTTGCCCACCGAAAAAAAAAAGTCTAAATATCAGAATTCTCGATGTAAAGTCGCAAAAATGGTGCAAAGCAAGGGCAGGTCGCTAGTTCATAATAAAGGGCGCCACATATCTTAACGCCTACGTATAAGAGGTGTATCCAGACTTGGACAAAGCAGATAGCCGAACCGGTTGGACGGGCTGGGCTAGAAATCTGAGCTGCCATTGTTAGAGCTAGGTCAAGTAAGATGGTGTATGTACTTGGTACACGTATGTGTGTATGTGTCTTCGTGAGCTGTGTAGCGGAAAGCTTGTCAATCAGTTTGTATGTATAATTGGCAGTCCTTGTAGTTTAGAGAGTTGGGTTGTCTATGTCTATGATGTTGACAGGCAGAGGGTTTTGTTTAAGTGATTTTGGATCTTGTGTGATTTACTTTCTGATTTCGTTTATTTCATCCTCTCAGGATGTTCAGTTTTGTAGGAGTTTTTTTTTTATGAATCATACTGAGATATCAGCATAATTTCTTGCGGTTCGGAGCAAGGAGGAATGGCAGGCGGTCGCCTCCTTCTGCGAAGCAGTAATGCTTGCAAAGGAGGAGGCCGACCGCATCAGACAACGGCGCCCTCGCCGCCGTCGCTTTCGATCCCGATTTCCGGCCACCGTAGACGCGGGCTCGCAGACGGCGAGCCATGGGTAGCTCGCTGTCCGATCGTCCGGTAATCGACCGAGTCCAAAACGTCGACGGCGCGCACTGTTCCCGCGCGCCTCAAGGAGTTGTCAGCAGCAGGAGGGGCCCAGCTGGGTCGAAGCCTACTGGGGACAGGGTTGTCCGAAAGGGAGCTCGTGCCCTGGTATGAAGGCTAGAAGGAACGGCGCGGGGTTTTTAGTCAGTAAGAGTCTGACACTATCTCCCGCTCCACCCAAGAGCGGGTTTTGTCAAAGATGACTATCCCCGTCGACAAAAAAAAAAACATAATTTCTTGCTGATTTCATAGTACCTATTCATTTTTTTTATCGATATAAACTAGTGCTTGACTGCGATCCCACCTGAGGGTAAGCAGTGATGCAATCCCTGATGGTTAGGTGCACTAGTTTATTAAGAGCATTATTTGATTGGCTCTACAACAAAAGAAACGCAGTAAGAATAAGCCTAAATCACAAATTGTACAGAGGGTCCTTTAGAGTTTACTTCAGTTACAGGAGGCAACCGTACCGAAAGGTGAATATTTAAAATTAGGGTCAAAAACAATTTAAACGAATATGAAAAATTTACAAATTGAAATAATAAAATAAGGCATAACTGAAAAATTTATAAAATGATAACTTATTAAATGACAATTATTATTTTTCAATACATTGGCACATTGCTTGCAGAACAGATGGCCGTTGGGGCCGAAAGGTTCTGGAGTGGCGACCGCGTACCGTAAGACGCAACGTTGGAAGGCCTCCAACAAGGTGGTCTGATGACCTGGTGAAGGTTGCGGGAAACGGAAGGATGCGAGACGCACAGGAACGTTCGTTGTGGCGACGCTTGGGGGAGGCCTATGTCCAACAGTAGACGTGTATCGGCTGAAATGATGATGATGATGATGATTTTTCACTAATAATATTTTTTAAAGAAGTATACAAAAACTTCTCTAATATTGTAACACCCACATGAATAATTGATAAAGTAGCGTCTCTTATATTATGTAGGACGCGACTATCTTTCGCCTTGGTCGTGGCAGCAAACCTTTTCTGTATTCCGTGTTTGGACATGCCCAAACGGGTGGGAACACTAATTCTCAGAGACATTTACAAATATACCTAGCACACAGCACTACCGACAATTTCAATAAAACCGTAAAGCTAGAACGACACTAGAACGACGCACACGTGTAACACGCCTGCCCCCCTAGCCATGTTACAACCGTTTCGCTTGCGTCGAACGCTTCGAATTGGCCACGCCCGCAATTCTAACTATTGCAGATTAGCAACTTGGCTAGGGGTACTGATTTGTACGTAGAACGACGTCGCGTGGCGTGGATTCAGTGTAGCTCTACAAGTCTAGTTGCCATGGAGACCGACGAGCCCAGATCGGCATACGTAGCACAAGTGTGCGTAGTGCAGATTCTACCTTAACCTTTCAAATATTAGAGACATAATAGAAAGACAATGACAGTGCCGGTGTCCGCTTGGGGTTTAATGAATTAAAGCTCAGAGAATTGACAAATATACCTAGTGTGGTGTACAGTATGCACGTGACGTATAGTGCGTAGATTAGCCGCTAGGTGGTGGGGTAGTCGACCCCAGTTGTGAGTTAGCCACCGAGCGAGTCGGACGTGTCAAACCCGAGTTCTAGACATCGTAATAAAAATATATATAAAGTGTAGCCTGCATACTGTACACCACACCTAGCATACAGCACTACCCACAATTTAAATAAAAAGAGACCAGATGGTATGACGTTGGTACCGTGGAAGGTGGGTAGGCCGCTGGTGTGGGACGCAACTTGTGTCGACACCCTTGCGCCATCCCATATTCCATGTACGGCGGGCTGTGCTGGCGCTGCCGCTGCGGCTGCTGAGACCCTTAAACGGCGCAAATACTGTAACCTTATTGGTAATTACAGTTTTGAGCGGTTTGGGGTTGAAACGCTTAGGTCATGAGGTCCGAGTGCACGTCTCCTTTTTAAGGAATTTTCTCGCCAACTGATCGACACCTTGCGTGACCAGAGGGCTGGCTCGTTCTTGGCTCAAATAATTAGCATTGCCATCCAACGTGGTAATGCTGCCAGTCTTCTGGGCACATTCCCGGATGACCGCGATGTGGAGGAGTACTTCGACGCCTGATTGTACTTTGTGTTTTTGTATTTTATTTATGTACGTCATGTATTTATTTAGGTTTTAGTATAAGTAAGTAAGTAGTTTAAGTTTTTAATAAAATAAAAACGTAAGCCATAATCTAATATAAACCTTCCACAGAATCTCTCTACTTAACGGTACTACAAAACAAGAGTAACATAAGTTTTAAAACGGGTATTTCCTTTCAGAGCGACGCCGACGCGTGATCTTCGGGCGGTTAGCAGGCACGTTCGCTAGGAACCGAGCTTTCAATACCTAGGCAGCAGCTAGGATTTACTAGAACGGCTAATTGAGAAGTGTTTGTTGATCTAATTGTCGGAATTTAGTGTTGAATGAAGGCATTACATGTGTTTGCATCATATGTTGACGTAACAAAATTTGTGGCAAACTATTTGCATCTGCATCTAATAACCCGTTTTCTCGTGAATTTGCGACGAGTAATAGGGTAGTTTCCAGGGTCAAAATAACTACATTTTATTTAGTCCCTATTTTAGATTATAAAAAAATATTAGACATATTTTTTTCCTTTTTCGATTAAACAAAAAATAACAAAGATATAGCCCATTAAAGTTACGTGTGACGTCACCCCGTGCGAAAAAATGCAGCACGGCATTTTTGAATAATCTAAAAGACGGACTAATTACATTTTTTACGGCAACTAGCCTATTGCGGGCAGCTGAAGGAACACTGTGGGTCTAATAGTCCCTCTCGCTGCACTCACTATGGGAGAATTCATTTGATAATTACCCACGTAAAAAGATTACGCTTAACAATATCAGCTTTAGGGCATTGCAAAATGCAAATCAACTTTCAAGTGGCTGTATATTTTAAAGAAAGCAAACATGTATGCATTAAGACAAGGCACTCTAAGATACGGTAAATCTTAGGGAGCTTGTTATGCTTTTCAAGTCGATAGCTAACCGGTATAATCCTTTAGACTGCATTCAACAATTTAGGTACAATTAAATGTAGAGGCCATTTAATAACATTTAGCAAAAACCATAGCCTTATATTAGTCTTCCCACATGTTGCAATAGTTTCCCTTCAACCTACTAAACCCTACTATACCCAACTCTACACTACTCTACCCTACTCTACCCTACTCTACCCTACTCTACCCTACTCTACCCTACTCTACCCTACTCTACCCTACTCTACCCTACTCTACCCTACTCTACCCTACTCTACCCTACTCTACCCTACTCTACCCTACTCTACCCTACTCTACTCTACCCTACACTACGCTAATTTTATTTTTTTTCCATAAGAACCTTATCCTCACAATAACAACCACAACAAAAAAAAAACAGCCAAAACGGTCAAGCCGTTTTCATGCTATGTCGTGACAACGGAAAACGGGTTTCATTTTTATATATATACTAGCTTTTGCCCGCACGGCTTCGCTCCCGCTCTTCCCTACTCTACCCTACTCTACCCTAGACTACTCTACACTACTCTACCCTAGACTACTCTACACTACTCTACACTACTCTACACTACTCTACTCTACACTACTCTACCCTACTCTACCCTACTGTACCCTACTCTACCCTAGTATACCCTACCCTACCAAACTTCACATAAACCATCTACTAAATAGTCCGAACAAAGCCTAAAAATTTGGTTTGGATAGGTGAGTCCGTTCTTGAGTTATAAATTAACAACGAAAAGTGGCATTGATTTTTATATATATAGATAAGATAATAAAAAATTATTCAAGTATAAAGTAAGTAAAATTATGATTTACATTAAATACAACCGAGATTAAAAGTAATTCTAACTGTAATATAAACCTGCCTGATCTAGGTTAGTGAAAAACTTTATTGTGCTTCAAGCGATCAATTCTCATCAAACATTTAAAAAGAAGAAAACAATAATACCATTAGAAAATAAATGAAAAATTTGTCTTTTTTAAGAAGATTTAAATGTAGGGATGAAATAGGGAACCCCTTGGAAACCCTTCCTAAGTGAGCCACTGGTGTTTACTTGACGATTGAAAGGATATTCATTTGAGCTCAGTGTCTGACCACATTGAGGAAATTCCTGAATTCAAAAAACCTAATAAAACAAACTCAAAGTATATCCAAACAGCTTCCCGTCATGTAGTTACCCAGATAGTGTATGTACAAACAAAAGATATTTTTAACCGACTGCGATGAACTCTCGAGTGTAATGTTTTGTGTACTGGCTAGACGTTTAGTCTGGGCCGACTTAACGACGCTTTGATGGACTTCGGCCTGTATCTAGGAAATTAGAAAGGCTGAAAAGTTGGTCAGTGTATTTTGAGTTAGGTTTTGCTCGCGGCTTTGTGTGTGTGGAAGCTAACCACTGGATTAATTCAGACTAGGCACGTACTAATACCGAGTGGTATATCTGCATTGTAGGTCATGCAGGGTTATTTGTAAAACACTGGCAACCTCTCAGGCCTATGTTACTAACATCATAACTAACAACTTGTTCTATGACTTTTAAAAATTTATCATATTTTAGTTCATCAGATATTCATACAAAAAAAAATTAACGTTCTAAATATTACGAAATCTATGCATAGTAAGCGATAGTACAATAGCGGAAAGAAGTGAGGATTGGGTGGCGGTGTTTATTGATGCACTTGCGTAGCGTCACACAGACGTAGGTAGTTATAGTAAAATAAAGAGTTGAAGTGTGTCGTAAAATGTTATAGAACAAAAGTTGTTGTTTATAATTTTAGTAATACAGTCCTGCAAGGTTGTTAGTGTTTTACAAATTACCATGTATAATTATTTAATACATTTTAACTACTAAACTTGCAGCTTTCAAACTGCCTTTTAAAATACAGGTAGACCTGTATTTTAAAAGGTAGTTTACAGTCAGATCTACAATTATCAATAAAAACTTATCTCTAGTGGACTGTGTCATTTTACTGTATGGAATACAAAAAACTAAAATTAAAAATGTGTTGTGTGTATGTATGTGTATGAGAAACGGACATTATATTTTAGCTCCCATTTTCATGCAATTATCATTCGAGAAACTATTTATCACACGATATTATCTGTTTCATAACACGATTTTACACTATTCGTACAACAGAATTAATATTGTAATTACATTATGTATGTTTTTATACCTATGACTATAATATTGACCACTGCCTGGTCAGAGCGAAGCGGTAAGTCAACGCTCCTTATAGAAAAAGAAGAGCAAAGCATACGATACGTCTTTATGTAAGACATTGCTATTCCTAATATCGTCACACGGATCCCCTCCGTTCCATCTGCAACTCTTCACGATAATGAACGATCCTTGTGCTCCTGATTATTATTTAAAACAACATTTTAAATTATTGTTCAGTTCTCATAATCTTCGATCATCATAAAATATACTTCTTCATATTTCTTCTTACCGTACTGGTTATATGTCTAATTCTTTCTCTATCTCTATTAAACTCTGTAATATGATTATTAATCCAGAGTTTAATAAGAGAGTAAAAAGAGAAATTAAAGTGAGTGAGTGTTTGTGAGTTTATATGTTTAGTTTTAGAGTATATATTTAGTGGTAGATAGAGATAATCATTGATTACGCTGACATCCTCTTCAAGCGTACAATTCACTTCGTATATCATACTTGAAGTCCTCTCAATCTTCGTTCAGGTTTTGTCATAATTATTATAATTCATTCGATATTTATTATATTTTTTATTGTTTTAGCATATATTATGTGTTTTATTATTATAAGCAACTTCATTCTATTTGTAATATCTCTTATTTATTTATTATGCACACCTACTAGTGTTGTATTTTTTAACTCAAAGGTTGACTGGTAGAGAATGCCATGTGGAATTAAGTCTGCTTTTGTACCAATACTGTACATGAAGTTTAAATAAATAATTGACACAAAGAAGCACAGAAATCTGAAGATAAAAATATACATAATATTAGCAGATGTGAGTGACCTCACATAAAGAAGCGTGAAATAGTCTACAAATAATATTATTTCTCTATTTTCTAACAACATAGTTGCACTTACAGATTCACAAAATCGCACATGGCAGCTATCGATGAAACTGTTATTAACGACAATATAAACGTAAGTGCATCGCAACACTAAGATTCCACATTTATGTATCTAATATACCTACATATTTTCACACAATAACAATTTTGGCACAATTTCTACCACCTGAAAACTGGCTTTAAATTGTTAAGGCAGGTGACGCTGAATGAATCAAGGATGATCTACTAAAGTGCTGAACGTATGAAGAAATTTTGAAAACAGATATTTATACCGTTACAAAATAGGCAACGATTACATTTTTATTTGGAAAAGCACCCAAATCACCGACATATATAGCTTGCAGTATTAGTAAAGCTGAAGTAGTCCACCCACCTACATGTATTCTCATAACTTTTCTAGTAACATGCGTATCATCCCTTTTCACATGACCATACTTAGACAAATGATTCCTTTTCAAATTTTCAGTCCCACAGTGGAGATCAAACTTCTTCTAATAATTTCTCACTTTATCCATTCTCGTCACACCACAAATCAATCTCAACATTCTCATCTCCACTACCTGCAACCTTTTTTCATCCAGATTTGCAACAACTATCAATTGGAACATCGTTGAGACAGAATATTGAAAATGTAAGTAAACTCACATGCGAAGAAACATTTCAGACAAAACAAACACTCAAATAATAGCTTTATGTATTTTCAAAACAATATAGAAGACAAAATCGCACATGGCAGCAATCGAAGAAGCATTTATGAACAACGCTACTACACGTTTACGACAGCCAATTTAATTTCAAACGACAACAAACTGTATTCATCTCTATTATCCACAATGTTGCTACGCTACAATAATATTGAGATAGAAACTACACGCAGTATTCCTGCACCGATGACATCAACCTGCGTGCCTGCACCTACCAAGGTTAACCAGCTCGTAAAAGGGTTAGTCGTGAGTTTGTAAGTAAACGATGACCCAGACCTTATAAACTGTGTGTAGACAGATAACTCTTTAATGTATGCCAAGTCTAAGAGAGATAGTTGCAGACATAAAACCAAGTGTGTCATAAAACATGCTACTAAAACTATGTTGTCGATGAATGTGTTGTTTACTTAAGTTAGTAATTTGTAGGAGGTGGTTAAATCTTAAAGGGTGGATAGGTTTTCTTTTGCCACATATTCAGCAAGTCTTCTAAAAGCTTTGAAATAAGCAGTACCTTTGTGCTCTTCTATCTGTATTTGTTCTTTTCATTTTTAAGTGTTTGTGTGTATTAATAAATATTCCTGATGTTTGTTATTTTTTCCTTAAATTTAGTCAAGTTTAAGATGGATAGACGCTAAGTGTTAGACGAATAGATAGCTTACTAAAAGCAAAAAGTACCCGATAGCTTCAACACTTCAGTGGTAGTAGTTTACCATTAAAATTTCGATCTTGAAAACGACCAAAAGTTCGCCTCACCATCAACGATTGCATCACTGCTTACCATCAGGTGGGATCGCACTCAAGCACGAGTTTATATCAATTAAGAAAAAAAAGCGAGTTTTTAAAATGGGGACGAATTTCACATCACTATGGTATATCCAACGCCATTTCTAATTGCTTTATTAAGTATATTCAGAATAGCACCTTGTATCCAGACATTTTCAGATTACAACGTATCTACATATTATAATATCACTGATAAATTGTCTATTCATCTATTAATGTCAAAAACTTCAAAGAGTTCAAACATTCTCGATCAGGGTAAACGCCCAAGTTTTCGCCATTCATCGTTAGGAAAAGTAATAAAATGGTCGAAGAGTTTTGACCGTCGGCCGTCAGTCATCGCTGTGACCGCATTCTATCGAAGTTTCCTATGGAAGTTTATATTTTAGAATAACTGAGGACAGGGACATTGACCTCGGCGACAGTATTGTGGTTATTGACATTTGTTAGCTACGAGCATGTTCGACACTTCGTTTGTAATGACAGGCTTCCCGAAATACTCGAGGTTTCACCTCGATGACTAACTCTACTCGAGTTTTGTTTTATTTTTTAGATAAGATAATATATCTAAGCCCTTTTTTTGAGGATGCGTAATCATCATATAATTTTTCCGCTCTAAGTGGAGCGGAGAGAGGGTGTCAGCGTTTTATCAATCAAAGCGATTGTTTCTAGTAAACCATTTACAAGCTTCAATCGTCAAGAAGTTAGTGAGTCAGCAAAATGATGCTGATTCCACATTTCAAAGCGAAGATCGAGAGAAGAATGTGCAAGAAACTCCTCGTAACTAACACAAACATAAAGAGCTAGCTTTTTTTTTCGGCGGGCAAAAATCATCTTATGACAACCCTCGCTCTTGGGTGGAGCGGGAGATAGTGTCAGACTCTTACTGACTAAAAACCGACCCCGTTCCTTCTAGCCTCTTCATACCGGGACACGAGCTTCCTTTCGGATAACCCTGGCCCCAGTAGGCTTCGACCTAGTTGGGCCACTCCTGCTGCGGCGCGCGGGAACAGTGCGCGCCGTCGACGTCTTGGGCTCTGTCGGGACAGTTACTTACCAGACGACCGGACAGGACAGGGACAGACCCATGGCTCGCCGTACGCGAGCCAGCGTAGCCATTTCACCTAACTTGTCTGGCAGCATTGCCACGTTGAACGGCAACTATGACTTTTTCGAAGTCAAGGCGAGCCCTCTGGTTATATGTAAAGTCGAGTTACTACTTGAGTAAAGATATAATTTGATCCATTACGGATGACAAGTGTTAATCTAGGCACTAGTTATGATGATAGCATGTGCATACAACCCGCTAAGCCCTAGAGCGCGAGAAGTCATTGGATGATTTCTCACCTAAATAATGACTCTCTGGTCATGTGTAAAGCCAAACTCTTGCATTGTAGGTTTCTTTTATTATGTATAGGCTCGCGTTTGACCTCATCTCCCCTGATGGCAAGTGATAATCTACCGCTGACACTATTATGTGATAGCATATGTTTACAATAACTTCCAGTTTTACGACTATGTCATGTGTTCATCCCAACGGTATTGTATCATTTGTAGTGTCATCTTTCACTCCAGTGACATAAAGCTGCGACATAACAAAAAAAAAGTAGAATTCAAAATAGCAAACATGAAAACTTAATGCAAGTGAATTTTTATGATCTGCGGGTTTTGTTGCTTTATCTAGATTTATTCTATGGCTCAACCATGCCCTCTTAAAAGTTTCAGAAAACAGTCGCAGTAGATACTACCTCAAAAAATGAATATTTTGTTTTACTAAACAGCTTTAGGGTGCAAAATATTCACCTACAAGCGAGCGATTACTGGCGAGTGCTTTTACACTGCTGATACACCTTTTTTCAACAATTCAACGAGATAGGGAACCAGCCAGGAACGATATTGGCAAATCTACTTTCCTATTTTTTATGAAACAAGTACTTGTGTATGATCGTACTTATAGTGAGACAAGCAATAATATATTAAATTATTGCCCAAAGAAAATGAACATAAGTACATATAAGTTTTAGTTTACATATTTTATGAATAATGTCCCCATGCTAGGAAAGTCCTGTGTTATAGGAGACAAGAAATGTTTACTAGGTCGTAGGTTCCAAGAAACAGACTCCGGTAGGGAATTTTACTCTTAGCTGTACGCATTCTGTCGAACGAGACTGGATCCTGTGACACAGGGTATTCTAGTGCGAGATGCAGTTTTGCACCTAACTATTCACACTTCATGAACACAAATTAATATTTTTTATTACTCTATTCAGAAATTTGGAATTAATTACTTTTCAAACACTACTACATTGCTCTCAGAACAGATAGTCGATGGGGACGATAGGTTTTGGAGTGGCGACCGCATACAGCAAGACACAGCGTTTGAAGGCCTCCCACAAGTTGGACCGCTGACCTGGTGAGGGTCGCGGAAACCCGATGAATGCTAGACGCACAGGACCATTCATTGTGGTGACACTTGGAGGCCGCGTTATATCCAACAGTTTACGTATGTTTTTTTTTTTATTTTAATTACTTGCGAAACTCTACTATGATGGTTGATGGGGCTGAAAGATTTTGGAGTGGCAACCACGTATTGTAAGACGCAGTGTTAGAAGGCCTTTTACAAGGTGAACCGATGACCTAGTGTGGGTCACGAGAATCCGATAGATGCGAGATGCAAAGGACCAGAAGATGTACAAAAGTGGACATTTTTGGCTGAAATGAAGATGACAAAACTTTCATAATAATTCAGAAACTGAAAGTATGTGTAGAAAATACATTTTGCCTAATTCTCTGCTCCGAAAGCCCAAAAGAGAACCGATCAGGTGCTAAGAGACAGGTTATCGCTCTAATAATACATTTGGCAAGACTAAACCAAAGAATTAGCGATAGATTAGTCGCGGACGTGTGATGGTTTATTTTCGTCGGTGAAGTAAGGTTGAGGCCGGCTGTTTCACGAACAAACACACGCTAGGATTGATGTCTCTACTAGGTCTCTGTAGCTATAGGCGATGGAGTTGAGGCCGGGTGTTGCACGAACAAACACACACGCTAGTATTGATGTCTCTACTAGGTCTCTGTATCTATAGGCGATGGAGTTCTGAGGTGAGGTGTGCAATGATGTGGGTGTGAATCCATTTGTTTTATCGCTAAGTGGAATGGTGTTAGATTTTGGGTGAAGATGCACTTATAATGCTTATTCCCATGCATATGTACTATTAATCATTGTCTGAATGCTAATGTATTTAGTCTTCAGTTGAAATGTGGAGTGCCTTCTCAAATTCAAAACTTTTAATGTATCTACTTTTGTCAATCATTCTGATTTATTATTTGTAAAAATCATTTATTTACAGGCTATATAGGTCTACACTGTGGTACTGATTAATAAGAAATAACTAAAACTAGGTTAGGTGATAAATATATCAGTCACAAATTGATTTTATAAAGCTCTATGTATAGAATTTATGTGGCTTGATAAGTACCTACTTGCATTTGTTATACACAAAGGGCTTCATAAAAATATATATATATGATTACCTAGTCTCAACACTAATTAGTAGTTTGTTAACTATTTCTTTGTTAATTTCTGCTGTGAATATCTTAGAAATTGTTCATACTCGTATGTTGTAATTAACATGAATATCAGTGTCATTTAGCACAAAATTTGTACCTCTGAAACATTACCCGCCGAAACTTACGCCACAGGGATTCAAAAGTAAGTCAAGGATAGACATTTTAACAATTCTCAGTATTGAAAATAAAAGAAAAAAAAGTCTTACTAACATACGCAACTTGTAAGATTGGGCCATGAGAAATGGGTTAGTGTGTTGGGCGTAAGCAGACGTAGGCGTCTACTATTAATACTAGCGAGATGTTGGGATTTTTACACAGAGTTTATTGTTTCGCTTGCTTTACGATATCCTAGCGTTTCAAAATAAAGAAGCTGGATGGGCGATAAGCAAATAAACAATAATACTGTATTGATTTAGAACCTTGTAAAACAGAGCATTACCTACAAGGTTATTAGTAACAATTTAATCCCAGTAGGTTGTGATAGTGTGATCTATTTGCAACAATTGAGCACCCGAAGAAGCCTTGGCTGAAACCAACTTCAAGCAAAAGTTTTTTTTAGAATTTAACAGACAAGATTGCTATATAGACGTGAACATAAATCATATCGTAAACATTAACGTTACATTTAATTTGACTTTACGTAAAAGAAAAAAAAATGGTTAGAAAGGGGTTCATGCTGAGAAGGTAGATGAAAAAGATGATGTATCGATGAAGACCGCATGCTGCATCATCATTTTAGGCGATATACGTCCACTGTTGGACATAGGCCTACCCCATAGGTCTCCACAACGAACGATCCTTTGCGTCTCGCATCCATCGGTTTCCCGCAACCTTCACGAGATCATCAGTCCACATTGTTGGAGGCCTTCCAACGCTGCGTGTTGCGGTACGCGGTCGCCACTCCAGAACCTTTCGGCACCAACGGCCATCTGTTCTGCGAGCAATGTGCCCTGCCCATTGCCACTTAAGTTTGGCAATTCTTTGTGGTATGTCGGCAACTTTAGTTCTCCTGCGGATATCTTCATTTTTGATTCGGCCACGCAAGGAAACCCCGAGCATTTCCATTGCCCTTTGGGTGACTTCATAGCGCCTTCTTAAGCCTTCTGATGAGGCCCATGCTGCATAAATCTCTGGCTGATAGAAGTTGTAATTTAATTATTATTATTGATAAGCTCGCGCTTGACTACTCTCTCACCTGATGATATAATGACATAAACAACCAATACAATGATGACATATCTAATCTAGATCCATTTGTTATAAATAGATTCCTTCGAACACAAGTCTAATCGATAAATAAACAGAGGTGACCGAAGACTGATTCGCAGAAGTCATTTGAATATGTTTAAGATGAGGTCACCGTAAGTTGCAAGGGCGAAAAGAACAGCGCACGACTTACGTAAATTAGGATTAGCATAAAACAAGAATCCATTTATTGAAACTGCTCTGCATTTGCCGTATATATCCTGACAACTAGAACTAAGCTCCTTCAATATTTGTCTGAACATTCTGAAGACATTCGTGAAAGCAATTCAGTACAGGAATTTTATTGAATGTTTCGGTGAAGCCATAGTTAAGCATACCTAAACACAGGCAAACTTTCTCGAAGGCTCGGAAGTTATCTCAACAAGTGAAAAAAAAACTAACCGCAAAGAAAAACACCCGACGAACCTGGGTTTTTTAAACATCTAAAACCACCTTGACACGTAACGAGGAAGAATGATTGCTGACGCCATTGATCGAGTCATCCATGTATGAGAAGAATATGCAATAGTCCAACAACAGACTGGATTCTTTGCAAAAGTAAAATAGTTCGTAGTAGTAATAGATCTTCGGGCTTGTGAATAAATTTCTGAAGTAACAATTAAAATGAAGCCGGATAATTTTAAAGTACTATCAAAGTGCACCTCATACCCACAAAAGTCCATCAACATACTCAAACATCATCACAAACTAGTAGTTGTCTGGCATTTTTGCTGAACTGGACCTATTTGGCGCCACCGCGAGACACACATTGTTAGTTGTCTCTTTCTTTTAAAAAATATTAGTGTCTACATGTTGTTACTACATTGTGTGTATCTACGAGTGTGTATGCCAAATAAAATAGTTTTCTTTCTTTCTTTCTTTTCTTTCTTACAAAGCTACGACAACGCGATCCCGATACTAACATTATAGTAATTCTTAAAAATAACCCAAGCGACGTAGGTGGTGTTGCTGACGGTACTTTTCTATATAAATAACTTTATTTATAAAACAACCACGTCTTTAAGTAGATACAAATTCGACTGGACGTGTGCAATGGGATTATGATGTCGCATGCAAACGAATTTATGCTCTGCTCCGTCTGTTTTAGATGATGTTATCGTTTGGCAGAGTATTAGTGGTGCGGCGGGATGTGTGGATTTCCTAATGGGGTGATCAAATATAATTGCTGATAATTTTGGTTTGATTGCTGCTATAACAGTTAATTCTAATATGCTGTCTGTTAATAAGCTGGAGTACAATATTTTAAAAGCTTTAGTTTACATACGATTAGTTTAAGCAGAACGACAATCAATGTGGATATGCTCCTATAATTCAGTCCGTTGAGGTTTTAGTTTCCAGTGTTTATGGAGCATTTTAATAGCAGTTCACATAAAATTACGAATCTCCATTGCATTTCATTAGCTCTAAGCTTTGTTTCACCACGGCATTACCACGGTGTTTAAAACTCTATAACATAATTATTGCTTGCACTAACTGAAAACAATTTTTTTTAACCGATTTCAAAGGCTACTACATATACGCATATTTTATGAGTAGTGGAGCGCATTTCTATTACTCTATTTATTATTGTGCTATTATTTTTAACGCTTGCAGTGTTATATTGTCGAAATTTACGCTGTTTTATCTATTAGCAATACAAGGTGTAAGGGATAGCCCTCCGTAAACTTTAAGGGCTTGCTCAGTAGACCAAACTGAACAACCTGCCACAAGATTTTTTTTCAGGAAACGAAAAAAAAAATCAGCCTCACTATAAAAAATTATAAACTTGATTGGACAATTTGTATGGAGGCCGATTTTTTTTTCTTTTTTTTGGTGTTTAGTTGGACTTTTAACGTATTCTAGATTTGTTTTTAACCCTTCAGATACCGTCAATTAGAGACACAATAGTAAGACAATAGATGCGCGGCCACCGGTGGTCGCTTGGGGATTCATGAATTAAATGACGACTTATTAAGGAAGATTATAATGTATTGTACAAAATTTATATAAAACCTACTATTGTGCTTTCATGACCTGCTCTTGTGGATCTCTCAGCATTTGTCGAATATGATAAAGATAATTATATTTGAGAAAACATGGGACAAAGACTTACAATTTTATCATGTAGGACGTTACAAAATAAATGTTTTGTCTGTACATTTTTCACCCTTAAAGCATTGAAATTTATAAAGTTTAAATTATTTAACAAAGTTACAAACGGCACTTCGAGGTTGACAAATCAGGGACTTAGCCGCTTTTAGTTTTTTTATAACATTCTCCCCTATTTTACTTCTTTTCCTTACGCAATCAATACATCTTGCTTCATCTCTTCTTGTCTTTCTCTACTCTTCCTCTCCGTTAGCTAACTAACCTTTGTTCATCATTCTTTAATCTTAAATGCTACTGATATTTTGAGAATCTGTAATTACATCCTATTTGTTTTATTGAAGTATATCTAATCTCTCAGTCACCGCTAAATATTGACATATCCAGAGATAGCAGTTACCTACACAAATATTTTTAGCCCGGAATGAAAAAAAACTAGTTTCCAGAAGATAGTGGGCTGAAACCTGTAGGCGTAACATTCCCCTGCTGCATTACATTATCGAATATAATTTGTTAGCGACTTCAGGCGCCACATTATTTTCAGAGCTTACTTTAGCTCGTGTCACGATATGAATAATAGAGCTTCCATTTGTATCACGTCTCTGAATGCATGCCTTTGCCAGCGCCATATGACCTTACAAAGGTTTTGGCAAATTCTTAGTAGAACAGTCACGATAGTATGAGAGGTTCTAAGAAGTCTCTCATTCATAGCCACAGATTTGCATTTAGGTCAGTCGCAAATAGCAAGTAGCACGTGACAGACGTTACTCAAACTTTGTAGAAATCTTAGAATGCCACAGCTGCTTTATAGCAGTTATGAAATTCATAACAAGCATGCCAAATATTACGTGAAAAGAATTCTAGTTTCCCCTTAAGTTTTGGCTCAATAAATATATGAAATTGGATTTCTTAGACGGTTCATGTTCAAAACGGAAATAGTTTTCGTTTTTGTAGTATGACAAACGATCCTCACAGAGCGTTAGTCACATTGCAAAAATACAAATGATAGGTATACCAAATATTTTATTTCGGAAGAGACGTTATTTGTATCATCATCATCAGAAAGGGGGACTAAAGAAAACCATTTTATTTGCATCGTGACACTTAGGTTTGACAGTATAATATTGCGCATTTACCTGTGAAGTAGATATTTCATAAAACAAGTAACTTGCCTGCTTACTTCGAATTGATCTTGAATCATAAGTTCAAATTATATTTAAGACAAGTTTTTCCTGCTCTAAAATGCAAAGGTTAAAGGAAAGATTTTAGTTTTAGTCAGTTAAAATATGAGACAGTCTCTCTCGCTCCACTCGGAGCAGAAGGTAGTTGAAAATATCCAAACTCGGAAAAGTAAAGTTACTCTTTCGTTCATTTGCTTCATTTATTCCGAAATCAGCTACCATTTGGTTTTTTGAATTTTGATTTTTTTATTTAAACTTCATGTACAGTAGTGGTACATAGGCGGACTTAGTGCAACAATGTATTCTTTACCAGTCAACCTTGCACAATAACTAAACAACAGATATTTCAAATACTATGTAGTATCATCAAATTAAGTTGCTTATGATAATAAAGTACGTATATTATGCTAATATTATAAACTATTAATTACTATGATATAACTAAGATGACCATTTTTGTGTGTAATATAGGTACATAAGTAAATTCGAATTTTAAAAATAAGTTTTCTCATAACATGAAATCCGACGTTAAAACAATTGACGTACTTGTATAACTAACTATACGGAACTAGAACTGCTAAAGAAGAAACTGTGTGTTTTGGTTTCAATTTTATCCCAGTGGGAGAAAAAGGGTTATTTGTGAGATAATATTACGGGACAAAATTTCCAAAACGACAGCTAATAAACCAAAAGCGTTCTTTTCGTTAGAAAGAAATGGTCGGTTCGATATTTGCGTGTCTTTTAATTCATGAATCCCCAAGCGACCACCGGTGGCCGCGCATCTATTGTCTTACTATTGTGTCTCTAATTGACGGTATCTGAAGGGTTAAAACGCATTAAAACAAATAGTAGTTAGTAACTCAGACTACTAGAATTAAATAACAATTTATTTTTTAAACTTTATGTTTATAAATATGCCAATATAACAGAGAAATCAAAATAGAAAGAAAGAAATGAATAAAATTTTGAAAAAAAAACCTTTTATACATATATAAAGTTTATTTGAACTCAACATCGTTACAAAATTATCAGTGTTTCAAAATATATAAAAAAAACTGCATTTCATAGGTTAAGACTTAAATTTTTTCGCAGCTTTCAAACCAGTAGTGTGTTACTTTGCGTGTATTGACCTTTTTTCAGTGACGGCTAGATTTTTTGGTATTTTTTTTTCTTGTTGGCACGTTAATTAACTGTGCTAATGTTTCTGTTAAAACTAACCCACATCATTCATAAGATGTGTCAAGACTACTGAAATAGAACTAACCAACCACAATGTACCACAGCTTGAGCTGGATTTTGGCACTAATTTACTCGTCTGTTGTTAACTACATACAATGGTTAGCTAATGGACTAAAATGCTGTTAAACTAAAAGGATTTCATAATATTCTAAAAGGTTTCATTGTGACAGAATCAGATTTCAGAACGATTTTCTGTGGATAGATTAGAGATGCTTACTTCAGCTGAACGATAATAGTCCTTTCTATCTTTAAATATTTAACCGTGAAAACTAAGGTAAAGTAAGTTATCAAGCCCTTTGTTTTTATTGGTCAATAACTAGTCCTCCGCCGGGTGGAGCCGAAGGATGTCTCAGACTTTTACTGGCTAAAATGCTAGCTAACTCTTTCAAACAATCCCGCACTCCAAACTGCAAGATACGGAATACGCTCAGTCCATTAAAATTTGTGTAAAAGAAAACAGACAGGCTAATGAAATTACATTGTAAAACAAACAGCAAACAGATTTTCTAAGCCACCTCTATATATTATTAGAGACGCAAGATAAACTTATCACACTAGAGCAACCGCAGACAAAGCCCAATTTAAACTAGACGGCGAAGACAAATAAGAAAATCAGACAGACACAGCATAGCTAGAAATATCTTACGATAGGTAAAACATGCAATAATAGAAATGAGACGAAGGAAAATAACGATTCGTGCATCGACCTCGAATTTTCTAACTCTTTCCGTATATCTTATACGCGATTTTACTGGTGACGTCAGCGGGATCAGCGCGGGGGCGGATGACGATAGGACCAGACTCGAATCAGCTGCAAGAGATGGTGGGACCGATATATTTGAAGGTAATTGCGCATGTGTATAATTTATGATGATGTCCACTTTATAACAAATGATACCGGTGGTAACAGAATTCGTCTTAAAGATTGATGAAGAGTTCAACGAAATATGAACTGGCGATTAAGTGCTGTCAATTTGCGAAAGATATTTTTTTTTTCTGGATGGGAAAACATCATCAAATAAATTGTGTTTGCGTTCCAGGGCAGTGGTAATTATTTCGTACAACCACGCAAACAAACAAAATGTAGCTTTATTTATTGTTTTCTTGATTTTGTTTAAAAAGAGGATGAAGAACAAGAATCATTAAAAGTGAAAACGTAAGAAAAGAATAAGCAAAATGTTCCTGACATCAAAATGAAAAGTGGCCGATACGAAAGTAATTAATTATGCTGTACCAGCTTACTAAATGTTACAATTGTTAAATCTTCAAGAATTATCATTTACGATAGTTTAAAATGAAGTTATTCATTCAAAGCTTTCAGAGTCTAGAAGGAGACGAGCTGGCTACCGGCCAGGAGACAGAGGGTAGTGCTACGTTTAAAATAGGGGGCGCCGGCGCCGTCGCACCGGCCAGACAGGGAAGTAATTCAAATGAAACGCCCTACCACTCAAATATGAGCAATAACATTTTAATAACTTTTTTCGTGTATTAGGAAAGTCATACTTTGAGTACTAAAGGGCAAAAATTTAGTCATACAAATTCTATAAAATTACTTATAGCGACCAGTCCAACAGATACTAAACTTCCCAGTCAAGCCACCATGCTAGGAAGCTTAATGCACTGAACCAACTCCAAGATATATGAGTATGACGACTTCAAAAAGTGCTAAATCTTGTTGACCTAGTCGTATTTCTGTTAACACTGTAAAAAAAGCGTAAATTCGTTTGTTTTGCTCGAATTTGCACACATTTTTAATTCATGAATCCCCAAGCGACCACCGGTGGCCGCGCATCTATTGTCTTACTGTTGTGTCTCTAATTGACGGTATCTGAAGGGTTAATAACAAACGTGATGACGACACACAGTGATAATAGATATTCAATCAAATTATTTATTTCGACTGATGATGCAAATTTAGACCTGAATTTATTTCACTGACATTGAGTTTTTTTTATATTACCTGATTACATCTTATCTCGTGACGGCGCGACAACGTTAGCTAGTAAGCCAAAACTAACTGTTCATATGTATTTATCGGTCTTACAGTAAAATTATTTACCATCAGGTGGGATCGCAGTCAAGTACTAGTTTATATCAATAAAATAAAAAAATTGGGATTGAATGAAAAAGAAAAGGGGGAAAATAACGAACAAAAACTAATAAAAAGTTGGCCATTTATAATCAAACCTTTCCCATGTCGTTCTCACTGATAACATCCCTCATGCAATTTGATATAATGAGTGGCATACCAAGAGTCAAAAACAACTTTTCACCATCAGAAAAGTTTTCATACAAATCAAAATATTTAATCCACGTCCATGCTCTGAAATAATCCCCAATTATTCGGCGCTCATCAACATTCTGGCACACATCCGCTAATTAAGCACAACATGTGATTATGAATCAGTTCTCTGAACCATCGATGATTAATGTTCAGCCTTCAGACTGCACTTCAGTTAAAAATAACGCATGAACGCGATGAAAGAGCCCGCCAATGTCATTGTTATATCACACGATACTCGTTTTGATGTTGGTATCAAAACTAAAGAGAATAATTATGTCACGAAAAGAACTCACAGAGCTTTAAGTGCCAAATATGAAATGCAATCACAAGCTTGTTTTGGGGGTGACATCAAACGAGGATGTGAATACAAAGGTCGGGGCAATTAGAAATGGAGGTGAGCTAAATGAAAGTCATGGATGTCATACAAAATTAGGAATGATCATAGAAGTGACGAAAACAGGTATCAAGTAAACGTTAAATCTCGCCAAAATTGCAAGAATACAAGCTGCTATCAGAGAGAAGACAAAAGAAAATATTCTTTACAAATGCGAAAAAGAACAAATATTGGGTAATATCAGCATAAATTTTCAAGACATCCGAGTAAGAAAAACATCTAAACCCAATAGAAGGAAGCAGCATCCGATAGCGACCTTGCCAACCCACCAAAAGTAGACCAACTCCAAACGATAAGTAAATTAGAATAGAAATGTCGTAACACGGGAAGCGTTCGTCATTCGCTGACCGATCCGACAAGGTGGATGAGCTCACAGGTTCACTGCTACATGCATGTGCACGTTACATTAGCTGTGTTTGTTTTGGCGACTACACTGATTCTTTTAGTACTGACATAAGAGATGCGTATGCTACTGCTAGAAATGACGATGAAGATGTTATTGAATTAAATTTAGGTAAGTATGTGATTTTAAACGAGTATCCGTTTAAAATTGTATGTGATAGTTATGTCATAATAATAGCAGTTGAATAAACTGCTTTTGATCTCTTACTAGAGTGCCAACTAATTTTAAGATCCTTTGATACATATAGACATGAACAAGCGTTAGTGGTACATGTTCCAAACACCTTTAGTTATTGTTATAATTGGCTAGAAACATACATTATTTGAAAAATTGATCACTAAAAATATAGAAAGTAAATATGAAGAAAAACTGCCAAAGTCAAACCAAACTCATAGTAAAAATATGATACGACCTATGAATATGACAAAAATCTAACTATTTGAAATATACTATTACAAGATAAAGATTTAGCTATTGATAGTGATGAAGACAGTCAAAATGAATACTTGTATTTAATACATGTTCCACTTTGTACATCCCGAAATTTCGGTCCAGACAAAAACTACAAATAACCCGTACGCAAAATCGCAATCAGAGCGTTACCCGCAACTGACGCATTCTACAGACCATGAAGAAACTCAAAGTATTTTACATTTAGTAGAGCTGCATCTTGACTGACAGTAACACACATGTCCCCGATAGTGATTGACGTGGTGTCTATGCGTACACCGCCTCACAAATTATCGCTTTTGGCATACCACCAAACTCTAACTCTTATAACTTACTGATGGTTATATAGAGATTTAGTTCTGTCTAGTGCATACGCGTTAGTGTCATCAAATACGTATTATATATGGCTCTGTAAATACATTGGTTAATTTTTGAGATGTGTGTGTTTGTAGGATTAGTGTTTGAACATTGAAATAACTTTCACGAGTAACCACAAATCCGGAGCAACCTAGGAGACATGCGCTAAAACTTTTTTGACTGGTTAATCTTTTCATCACCAAATAGGTACATATCGAGCCTTTTTAGGAAGAACTTCGTAAGCGACAGTGAGCGTTTTTGCAGTACTAGTAAGTTTTCTCTTGCATAATTAAAAAGTATTAATTCATGATAATAAATAAAAAAAAAATAACTTCATATAACTACCGATCTAATAGAATTGTTGCTACTACATATTTTCGTAAATACTTTATAATTGTGGAAGAGAAAACCTACTAGTACTGCAAAAACGCTCACTGTCGCTTACAATGTTCTTCCTAAAAAGGCTCGATATGCAGTATGTGATGAACGATTAACGAGCAGAGATCGTCTTGTGGCATTAAGTCCACCATGTACCACTACCGTACATAAAGAATAAATAGACAAATACAGAAGCAGAAGAAGGGTTTGTTATCGTGCTCAAAATATAAGAGTTATTCATAATGAGGCAATTGACGTATAACTAAATAGACGGTGTCTAAAAGAAAAGACATGAAAAATGTGTCTCGTGTCAACTTATGGCATATTAACATCTTAATTCAAACCGTATCATTATAATCAAACATCAAATAGACGCACAATTCGTTACAAAAAAAAAACAGATTCCCCACCTAAATGTATATTTCTTCAGGCGAGGCAGGAGTACAAAAAACGAAGTAATAGAATTTGTTTTTGAACAATATGTCTTGATTCTGTACAATTTCACATACTCAATAAATGAAGCGAAATTCTAGTCTTACAAGTTTTCTGATTATTAAAAAATATGTATTGAGTAGTGACCGATAAAAATTTTGAAAATCAATGTACAGAGGAACAATTATCTCTTATAAAATTGTGACAATAATTTTACTTTTAAATGTTGACCTGCTACTACCCCGCCCCATAATAAAGCAGTAGATATCAATACACACAAATTATTCACAAAGCAGACATTAATCAACCTGTACATGAAAGGGGAAGCGAACATGTCCCGAAACATAGCGTGACTTCCAGCAATAGAGCTGATGCTCCAAAGAAATTCGATAATGTACTGATACGGGAAGCCATAACCAGGTAAAGTGAATTGGTCGTAGATAAAAGAATGCAATTTGTATTACTGAAAACTAGCACAGTTAGTGGAAAAAGGTCATGAAATAAATATGAGTACCTTCACCGATGGAGCTGATTTTGGAGTAGATTTCATTCATTCACTAATCATTAAAATAACTATATGATTAGTGAAACAACAGTAACAGCATAATCTACCCTACTTTATACTAATGTTATAATGTGAAAATTCACGGTACACAGTAAATCATCAAATGACTCCTCCCGCTCTAAAGTGAAGCTAGAGTGTCAGACTTTTACCAACTAAAACCCACCTATGCCCTTTAGTTGGCCTTTCCATTCCAGGGACATGGGTAAATCTTTCATAAATTCCTGCGACCCTAGCGAGAATCGACCCTACTGGACCCCTACGGTTTTGCTGACATCTCTAAGCGCACTAGCAATATTATGCGCTGTCAACAACTCGGGTTTGGTTCATACCAGTTGGTCGGATAGCGAGCTACCTAATGCTCGTTGTCAAGCCCGCTTTTACGGTGACCGGGAAGAGCCCTGCTACTCCCAACCCCCCAATGACCAAGATAAAGGTACTATTTATCCTAGTCTTTTGTAATATCAAAAACACTTTAACGGAGGCGAAGTTTCAAGCAGATACTAATGCTTAAACGACCCCTATCTAATTGATTTCATAGGTAGGTATATAAGAATTTCAGTGATTCGCAAACTTAGTATTTATTCTTGTCAACAAAAGATAAACCGAATTCTACTAAGAGCCAACGAACCATAAACACTTCACACCATAAAACCGCACTTACAAACAACTGGAGCACGGCAAAATATCGTCAACATAAACAACAATATCAATAACTTAGACCTTCGGGTTTCCACGTCATCACGCATTATCTTGGCCATGAGAAGCCATCAAAAGCCATCAACAGTTCCCTATCAGGGTGTAGGTCGTGGGTGTAGTGACGTACATGAAAGGTTTGAGCGTCCAATTTTCCACATGATCGCCTACTAGACGTGTTGGCGAAACATTATTGGCATTTATAAGGAAGAAAATATTATGTATGATAAATTTTGTTTAGTGTGCCTAGGTGAATTTTGTTTTATTAAAGTCTACGCCGAAGCGTTCAAAGCTAAAAAGTGCAAAATAATGTTTATTTCGAAAGTCGGTGTTCCTGTTACTTCGTTATTTATCATTAACATCTAAAATCAGAGTTATTTTGACAGAACTTAAGTGACAGAACAGAATGGAAGAAAAAAACGTGTTGCGCCAACCCCAAGTAATATGGGACAAGGGCAGGAAGAAGAAGATCTCAAATTAGAGTAGTAAAGTAAACTATCTGACTCATTCTAAGTGTGCTTAAGTATAAAAATTTATCAGATCTTGATACAAAACTAAAGAAATCGGGAAACATAACTACTAAAAAAAGAGTTTCTGACAAATTATGAAACTCCTTTATTTTTGTAATATGTTGAAATGAAAATCACAAATGAAATAAATTCTTATATCTCCATAACTTTCGGTTATTTGTCAGACATCTTTTCGTAAATATTAAAAGTTTTCCTTAAAAATTCAAAAATACACCAAAATTATTATAATGAAGAAATAACTTCCCTTTTAACGATGCAGTATTAACCCAAATCAAGCCATAAAATCATCAGTTTCTCACAAAATAATCACACTATAAATAAGGCTTGTCACCACCCCAATGAGCAATAAGCAACGATGAAGCATAACTCCAAACAACTAACGTCACTGAGCTTGTAAATATAGTCCAATCTGTTTGTTTGTGTACTGCTTGCAATTTGTTGCAAACCTGCAATTTGGCAACGAGCTGCGAAATTTTTCAGATGTGATGAAATCTACAAAAACGCAAGAGAAAGACCAGATTAACGTGGACGGAAATTGCAACGGACTTGTGTTTATTTTACTTCTTTTATTGGTTTATTTAACTTCAGTTGTACTTGTGAAATCAAAACAGATATAAATAATATAGAACATATCAGAATCACAGGTTTTTGCTACATATATTGTTTTCTTTAGAACACATTGGATCTGCTATGCGCACTTCAGATTACTGACCGCTCTGTCCCGAGGAAACGACAGAGTCCTATGAAAACTGTACAGGCTCATTATATTCGTCAGTTAGAGCCTCTAGATACATCTAAGCTTTTGCTATATTGCGTAACAATGTATAACGATAACTTCCACGGCAAGGCAGCCACTATCTCCCATGCAACATGTATCATAACATAAAGATCACGTCACAAACATTTCAGGATCACGCTCTAGCTGTCCAGCTCAACCCAGACCAGACGTTACGAAGCTTTGAATCACACGCTCTCGAATATCGACATTGTTCCAAAATTAGGATCTTGTTCTAAAATTATACATAACGACTGCATGACCCACCTGTATTCAAGAAGCTATAAAACTGACTGACGTCTTAGAAAATCGATTGGAAATAGGAACCGTGACCTGACGTGGGTTTCCCAACATATCTATAGTCAAAATCTCTTTTCTAATTTGATACTGTACTTTGAAGTCACGCAATGTAACAACGTATTGAATTTTAAAGCCGTAATAAAAGTTGTAAGAGCCAGTATTAATGACAGAACAAGCAATTTTCCTTAGTAATGAAATCTATAAGTGGGCAACTTGGTAATGAACATACTGTTAGTCTGAAACCGCTAGTTTCAATAAAATCAGCAGATGCCTTTACTAAACAGTTTCAATTTTTTATCTACCAGAATAAGATGCATTAAGGGAAAATTATTATAAGTCAACAATATTACATCACAGTTATATTACAGACGTATTGCTATTTATAGTTTTAATAATAACTAAATGATTTTCAACACCACCAAAAACCATAACCCTGCCACATATTTTTTATTTATATGTGAAAATCTTTTCGTGCAGATAAGTAACCTGGTTTTTAGTTTACTAAACGAACTTGTTTATTTTGAACATCTGCCTTTCCCTTCTGTTTATTTTAAACGGAAACAAGCCGATAAGAAAGTGCTTCATGAGTTACTGCTAACTTTTCAGCACCGAAAATAATTTGTCAGAAGTATTAACCAGAAGTTTACGGCGATTACGGCAGAAATCATCACTTCAATAACTTTAGTTATAATTAAGGCAGGAATGATATTTATTCTTCTTCTTCCTGCCCTTATCGCATCTTATTTGGGTTCGGTGCAACACGTTTTTTTTCTTCCATTCTACCCTTTCACTCGTCATGCTATCACTAACTTCCCTTTCTTTAAAGTCACTCTTCACACAACCCATCCATCTTTTCTTTGGCCTAGTTATTAAGTAACGTAATAAACAAACACGTGCGCGGTTTAACGAGCTTTACTAAATAAGAAACAGTATTTTCATGAAACGATTTAAACGAAAATAGAAATTGTGCTTCTGAAATAGAAGATACACTATGACATCGTTACAACATTCTTATCTTTCAAGTAAGTATCGCGTACCACTCACCTTGCAATAACTGAATAGTAGCCTGATACTCTGCTAACTTCTCGTCCACGTAGCCTTCCTGCGACTGCTGGGCGATGATCTCCGCTGTGGAGGGACCTCGTTCCTCCTCATCCTCTTCATATATCATGGGTCGCGGCGGCGGAGGCGGTTCTAGAGGCACTCCCGCATAATCGTACTCCCGAACTGGCTCATAAGGCGACGAATAATAATACTCCGGACTTTGCCCCAATATAGGAGACATAGGATAAGGAGAGATAGAAAAGTGAGAACTAGGAGATGGAGAATGCTGTCGTAAATTGTGAGGCGAGTGTAAAGGTCGAAATGGCTTTGGGGATGGATGGACTGGTGGGGGTGTCACAATAGCTGTGGAGTGCCTGGGTCCAGAGATGAGCGGGGGTGGGCTGGGAGCCCATGGTGAGGGGGGACGATAGTTAAGGGGGGAGGCAGGGCCTGGGGGCCGCGCGCGACCGCGCCCTGGCGGCTGGGACATCTCGCGGATTGATTCACGTCAACCCGGTGTCACGCCACCATGTGCATCGCTGAAACAATAGAAAAGAACTGTGAGGAAAACTTTCAAGATTCTATAACATCAAAGAGCAAGCGAAAGCATTCATAAATTACAAATCCAATCCAAATAAGAAAACTCATTAAAATACAAAATACCACCACATAAAGGGCCCAGTAGATATCTATTCTTGTGCGTTTTCTTGAGTCTATATCGAGGTGTTCGGAAGGGGTTACGACCCACATTTACACCGCTACATACGTACGAAACAGATGCCTCAATACTTTTATTATGTACAAATGGCTTCTTAAGTGTATTTATTGAATCGTGATAATGTTGGAATGTCTGTGCATTGAAGGTTTGAGGCCGCTGGGAGAATTTCGGGAGCAGCAGTTCACCTCTTGCCAAATGTTATACAAGGCTTGGAAGAAAAACGAAGTAAAAAACAAAAACATATGTAAGTGTCCATCACTCAGTTTTTATGAACTGGCCAGACATTGAGTTAGATAACAAGACAATGGGCAGGTAGTACTTACAGTCTAGATTTTTGACTAGCCTCTCTTTCGGTTTTAAAATACATTCTTGTAATAAACCTGTCATTGGCGTCGTTAATTCTGTATATAGTGAACAAGTCGTTTCCACTAAATTAATGTGACTCTTTAATTTAGTAACCACTAAAGGAAGCAGTAACATATTGGGTGGTAATAACTCTATTTTCGGGCATGAGGTGAAAAATGTATAAGCGAGGTAGCACTCCGAATACACATTATTAACCTTTTCATGTCTATTGGCTTCTAATTAAGCTACAGATAAATAGTATCCAGTGACGGACAAATCATTTATTTTGGTAGGTAACACAGTACTCCGCAGCGTTAGTGTACCTTGTGGTAGTAAGTGAAATTGGATAAAAAGACATAAACCATAACTTGCGGTGAAAAAGCAGACAGGCTAAAAACCATACATTTCATGCCAAAGGCAATGATGAACTGAAACCACAAAACATAATAATTTGTCCAATTACATAATCAGAACTGCGTCAAGCTATAAAATTAAAAAATAAACCCGCCTTAACAGCCAAAAGTTATCATCAATCTAACAAAATGGACGTATCAAATATAATATTTAATAATTTATATAAATAGTCAAGCCTATAGAACCTTGACGTCGGCTGCACAGTGCAATGGCGATATTTTGAAAGACATAACCGTTGAATAAATTACATTGGACACAAGCCAATATCAGGGAGAATAAAAAAACTGTTTAGAAACAACGTGGTCGGTGACAAGAAAACTAGAACAGTTTGTATAAGAAATCTTTAGGGAATCTATACGTGGAGCGCTTTTCGCATACACAATCAGTTTCCAAGTTGACCTTGTAAGAAAAAGAGGACGTTGAATCAATAAAGAAAATCCCTAGTATAAACACATTGACAAATTGTTCAAAAAAATCACAGGAATGAAAAAGAGCTTCCACAAGCTCAGTTTGAATTCGAAACAAACCATGATCAATAATCACCTTTTAAGGAATGTCCTCATGATTAGTTTTGACATTGTGGTGACTTACAGATAAAAAGTTATGAACAAAACAATACAAACAAAATTTTGCTCAATATTGAATATGGCTTCCGTAGAAACCGACCCACTGGGGACTACTTTTAAACGCTAGAAGTCGTAGAACGTCTGAAGTAAAGCCATAAAGAAGCACGAGGAAGTACTTGTTGTATATCTCTCAACATCTCGAAGCTTTCCTACTTTCGGTTTAGTCGCTAGATAGGTTGCATGTGTAATTGAATTGCAAACTTTTGTACAACCAAGTGGTTATAGATGACTGCTCGTCCGATCAATACCTATCAATTACCGGTGTCCCTTTAGGGTCGGTAGTTTTGACAAAATTGTTCTTGCTGCTCATTAATGATCTTTTACCTTTGGAAACGCAGTCGACAGCATTGTTGTTGATATACCTATCCAACGCACAAGTTATTGGGTCATATCCGAGAGGCTTTGGCTGCCTCTGAATTGGGACGATGTGAATTTAATCAGGTTCAATGCTGCTAATTCCACCCCGCTGTATATCATCGAGGTATAACCGCACCGATAACTGATTAGCTTCTTGAAGTAAATTTGATTTCTACCCTCAATTTTTTATCATGGCGAATGCTCAACTGGCTACCAACAAATTGGAGATCCTAGCAAAAGGTCGGTTCTTCCCATCGAAACAGCTGCTCAAGTTCTATCAAAAGGAAGTTCGAGCGAGTATGGAGTACTGCAGTCCTCACTTCTGGATTGAATTTGCAAGTAGCTGGATGTGCTTAAGTCTATTGAAAAACGAGCCACAAGGATCAACGGCAATGATATACTGGTCGAGTCGAAGCTGCAACATCTTTGGCATTTTATTGTGTGTTCGGAGGAAATAGGTAGTTTAATTTCGCTAAGCCCGTTCCATCATTAGACCACTAGGCGAAGGCGATGCCCTACCTTTATACAGTGGAAATCAATATTCAGATATCTTTTTTAAACACATTCATTGCTTGGAGTAGAATTTATTGTTGCAACTTGGACGTATTTTAGTTACGATTGAATAGGTTACATCTAGACAAGCGTGTTCTAATACACCGATCATATCATCTATTACCATGAAATGAAATAGTGATACAACCCGAGCGTATTTATAATTTAATTAAAAAAAAAAAATACAGAATATAAGAGCTCTGTTAGTAAACGGAATAAGACTGCTGAAGATTATGGATAATCTTTGGATGATATTGCAATCTTTCGAGTTTGAAACCAAGAATTTTCTGATAATCAAAATAGTCAACGAACTTAAACAAAGATGGTATCAAAAATGGCCGTCAGCCAGACGTCAAAAAAATTACTCTAGGCAATGCACGGGGTCTGGCCGGCCTCCAACCGTGCCAGCGTGAAGACCTCTTATGTAAGAGCCTGGAGCAGCAAGTGCCAACAATTGTTATGGTTAGAAATAATGTAAATGATCAACGACAACAGGTGACTCCAGATTAATAGGCGTTGTGGCGTAAACATTGTAGCGATGAGCCATTAACTGTTTAAATAAATAACTACTATATTTTATAGTTTGTAATATTTAATATAGCACTATAAACGTTTGAAATATTGAAGCTGTAAAAGATCTTTACTAGATACTCTTTGGAACTATTGGTGACTTTTGAGAAGTACAACCACGTTTCTTTCAAAATATTTTATTTCATATAGGCCTTCAAAGGCACTTATAAAACGTCAGAAGCTAGTGCACGGTTCGAAATTGGTCGTTTCCTATGGAGAAGAACCGGCAAGAAACTCCATGGTTACTCTTTTAAAAAATGTGTTTATTACAATATTGATTGATTTATGTAAGAACAGTGTAGACGAGTCAACACTGTACACAAAAGCACAAAATTAATCATAATAAAATAAAAATATAGTAAGTTGTAATAGAAAGTTATCTAAGTGTTTGTGGATTATACAGTGTTCTCACATTCACATTCCAAAAAGAGGCTATATAAATAATTACAACAAAAAAATTTAAATAATTACAATTGTTAACAAAATAAATAGCAGATGGAGACAGAGCAATTGATGTTTAACTCATAATAGGTAGGTACTCGTTATAAACTTGACAAATTTTTTAAAATAAATATTTGACATGTGTAGCAGGAGTTCTGTAAATCTCGAATAAAATATTTATAAAAATGAAGTAGGCGTGCGCGTGGGCACCCATCAAAGCAGCAAAAAATATAATCAATAGTGTTTATGAGATAAATCATAGGAATGCACACCGGGATTTGGGAGGAACAGATGAGGCATTAACCATTTCAGACATGCTTATGTGTTGTTTCCTTGTATATCATTGTATCTTTACTTTATATGTCTATGCAGAAAATATACTTATCTCAGTAAATGATTGGTTGGTTGATTAATATGTTTCGATACACTCACCCGAAGACCCGCCCTTATCCCTATCGATTTTAGGCACGCAGTTTAGTACACACACGCACTAGTGCAGAAAAGTACGTGAGCTCACCTCCACCACAATATATAGTATTTATCGTATCAGGCTGAGGGCTACGCGAACCAAAGTCAACCTTTTTTTTACGATGGGCAAAAATCATCCAATAACAACCCCCACTCTTGGGTGGAGCGGGAGATAGTGTGAGAGACTCTTACTGACTAAAAACCCACCCCGTTCCTTCTAGCCTCTTCATACCGGGGCTCGAGCTTCCTTTCGGATAACCCTGGCTCCAGTAGGCTTCGACCCAGCTGGGCCTCTCCTGCTGCTGACAACTCCTTGATTCGGCGGCAGTGAGGGCGCCGTTGCCTGATGCGGTCGGCCTCCTCCTTTGCTAGCATTACTGCTTCGCAGAAGGATGCGACCGCCTGCCATTCCTCCTCGCTCCGGACCATGGCCTCGACCAAGGCCCTCGCCGGTCAACCCTCGTTTATTTGTTCGTTCGTAAATGTATTGAAAAACACATGTTTTCGACACAATAAGTGGCCAATCAGTGATACACTAATTTTACTGTACCTATACTGAGACTGAAAGCATAACTATAGGTAACTATGTGTCAGCCTAAAAATCTTAAAATTAACACAAAGACCACAGACTTCAAAGACATTTAACATTTCCAAGTAAAACCTCACATTAAATTAGTTCTAGCATCTTGAAGATGCTCTGACATGTCTAAAACCAGTTTTTCTAGATCACTATGTCAATCTCAGCTGGAGTCAATACACTAGTCTAATATTGGCATCGCTTTCTGCAGCGATGTGCCAATGATATAATCGACGGAATTAGAACCAAAATCCTATCCAGATCATGATGTATGGCTAATTCTGTATCTTTTCTTTTAACTTCATTACGTTTTTCTGACGTACCGTGGGCTAATTTCTCGGCCATTGTCGAAGTTTGATGAATAACTGATTATATTTATCAATAGTTTATTCTAGTGACTAAGATTGCCTGTAGCTGACACGAGAATAGATAAAGCGAGAAATGAGTATATTATGGGAAGTTTGAAAGTGACGCCAGTGACTGAAAAGTTGAAAGGAAACCGTTTGTCTTGGTATGGTCACGTAAAGAGGAGGGATGAAACACATGTTGCTAAAAGAGTTATAAGTTTACATGTGAATGGATGGAGAGGGAGAGGGAGACCAAAGAAAAAATGGATAGATTGTGTGAGAAGTGATATGAAAGAAAAGGGAGTTAGTGACAGCGTCACGAGTGACAGGACAGAATGGAAGAAAAGACGTGTCGCGCCGACCCCAAATAAAAATGGGACAAGGGCAGGAAGATGATGATGATGATGAGTTTATTCTAGAAGGGGTTCTTGAGCTTGTGAATTTTGTGATCTTGAATTCATATATTGGAAGTGATCAAAACTAAGTTTGAAAAATTGCACTTTTGTGAGCAGGGATTTTTTTATTATTTGATATAAACCAGTGCTTAACTGCGATCCCACCTAATGATGCAATCGTTGATGGTGAGGTGTACTAATTTATTATGAGTCTATTCACTCTAGCCTTGAAGACAACCAAATTATAATCGGATAGGAAGAGCACAGCAGGCAAATTGTTCCAATACACGGTATAAACGACGAGGCGAAACGCTTAGTCTGCACTATAGGTAGAGGTTTCAACAACGTAACGGTGGATATTCACCGTACGGTAAGGTACCACTATTATACTTAAACAGGTATGTATCGAACGTCATCTTCTTTTAAATACAAGACGAGGTTAATATTAGGAAAGAAGATTGCAAAGGCGAATTTAAAATGTAAGGTAATATCTAATAGATAGTTTAAAAACTATATAAAAAAAGTATATATAAACAGTGAAGGAAGACATGACATGTGTCAACCAATCCGCACTGGGCTCGCGTTTTTTTTACTGTTTATAGGTTTGCACTTGACCGCTATCTCAAAACGAAAGCGACGACGCTGTCGACTATAGAACGCACTTACCTAGAAGAAACCTATTCACTCTCGACTTAAAGATTCCCGGGTTGTAGCTATCAGGAAACACAGACTCCGTCAAGGAATTACGATTAATTCATTCTGCCCATTTTTTGTCTAGAGAGGAGGCCTGAGTCCCAGCAGTGAGAAAATTATAAGGCTGATTATGCCTAGATAGTTTTTTCAAATTACATCCCATCAAATCTAGAAAGATATTCAAAATGTCGAAATCAGGATCAACATTATAATTCAGCAGTTAGTAGGTCAGTGACTTGTCACACTGAATCACGAACAAATTTTCCATCTTACACAATGATTGCATCAACTTCTCAGCAGAACCTCGTCCCGGTAATAGTTCAAAGATGTAAAAATAATTTCATACATAACATTATAATTTTCATGCGTTTTCTCGGAAAAACAACTTTGTGTAAGTACGCTTGTTTTATTTTATTTTTATTACACTTAGTGCTACAGCATAATTTGTTAATGAAGATTTATTAGAATTACTAGTATATTATTACAAACATTTCTTTGTACATTATCTTTTGCTGTATTTAGAGTACCTGTACCCCTAGCCAAGTTGCAAAACTGCAATAGTTTTTTTTTTTTTTTAATTAAAGGGCTTTGTTGCTTAGAACTGCAATAGTTAACGCTAGTAGAAAGCTTTAAATGTACAGAAATGACGTCCTCTCCATGGTCAGTCACGTGGTCAGAACAAAAGAATGGGGGCGTGGCCAATTCACGAGACGTTTGACGCAAGCGAAACGGTTGTAACTTGGCTAGGGGGTTCCTCGATTAAATGTAGTCGACCGCAGCAAATGGAATGTTCGCGCAAAGACAAAACTGTGGCATCAGCAGCAGAGCAGTAGAGGTAAGACATAGGCAAGGCTCCATTTGCAAGGTATCTTGACTCTCGTAGATTCGTAACACTGCTACGCAACTACTGGCTACGAAGTTGTAAACCTTGTGTAGCGGGCCATAAGGCGCGCTACGAAAATTCGTAACCGATTGATTGTAGCACAAAATGAAACTTACTGCAATTTCTGTATCGAAGAAATTGTTTTAGATAGTGATTACGGTCATATACACAGCATTATTTTTAAAACACTAACAACCTTGCAAGATTGCCTTACTATCATCATAAACAAAAATTTTTGTTCTATGACTTTTAAAAATATAATTTACCAAAAACCAACCTTCAAGATTTCGTTGTTCTATCTTACACATTTCAATTCTGTATTTTGCTATAATTACCTATATCTGTATGACGCGACGAAAACGCATCAAGCCTCCCGCCGCCCGATTCCCCGCTCCCCTCCGCTATTGTACTATCACTTGCTTCGCATAGACTTCTTGTGATAAACTAAAATATGATAATTTTTTAAAAGTCATAGAACAAAAGTGGTTGTTTATGATCTTCGTAATATAATCCTGAGGATGCCAGTGTTTTACAAATAACCCTGTATAAATGGTCATATCAGCCACATTTTCTCTATTGCGCTTTTTCTTTTCGTTTGCGGAGAGTACGAATTTGGTTTAGCTCACCGCTATCTAGTTACTGCAAAATTAATTATATGAACAAGCAAACCGAACTATCTCGGTTTGCTTGAATCAAAGTCAAAGTCGAAATATTTTATTTCACATAGGCACTTATAAAACAAACCGAAAAAAAAACATACCTATGCATGCCGTGGCAGCCTTTAATTAAGGCTATATAATGTAAGAATGTTGAATCTTTAGCATGTATAATGGTGTATGCTTTGTTGATTATCCTTAAATAAATACTTATCAGAAGAAAGTACTTGACAATTGTCATTTTTTACAGAGTAGGTACTTATATTGTAAAAATTCCTCTAATAAACATCAAACAGCATAGATACTAAAATCATAACACAGATTATACAACAAGAGCTTCGGACAAACATTTTTCATTCGTGACATAGTGATACCCAATGGAATTAGTTAGTAGTAGTTTGGCTGTCCGCCAGAGAGTAGGCAGAGCTGCTGAACTTCATTTTAAAATGTACCGAACCTTCAAAAGAAATAACAACTAACGTTAATCCTGATTATTTTAAAATTTATTTTAGTAAAACTGACCTAGTTGTTGCAATTACATGTAGAAATAAAAGTGATAGCCTTGAGTTTAGCGCTGTCATACGTTGTAGCAAAATGTGCTTACGTAAAAAAAAATATAGAGTACTAGCTTTTGCCCGCGGCTTCGCTCGCGTTAAATTCGGGGTAACACGGTTCCCTTGGGAAGTGGGGGGTTAGAAAGAGACAAAAAGTCACGTCAATTGGACGCTCCGTTTTGTCGTGAAAGACGGACAAACAGACACACGCTTTCCCATTTATAATATTAGTATGGATATATAACATAGTTGTAGTTCTCAATCCGTCCAGTTACAAGCGTTACTGAATTCAAAATAACCACAAAGGCCCAATGCAGCAGAAACTTTACTTCTCTCTGTTAAAGCCCTGTCACCATTAACCAAATGCAAACTTCAAATCTTCTGTCGAAGTCAAAAAGTTTTCGTTTTCAATACTTATAATAATCATAACACTGAAAACTTTTTTATGGGCTTGATAAACAAAGATTCACTTTGCAGTTCAAGCTAATCAGGATAAAAAGCAAAGCAGAGAGAGAGTCCTATAGCTAGAAGTAGACATTTATTAGCTGAAATGATCTATAACACTAGAAGCAGTAAGTTAAGTCAAACATTCAGTACAAACGCAAAATATGCGCTTGGACATGGCGATCACCAGCCTGAAATACAATAAAATTGTGTAGATTGAAAGACTGCTCCGCTTGGGTGGAATACCGTCGTGTTCAGCCCTGGTTCAGGCCATTGGTATCGAGCAAGAGAGAATGAAAAGCAGTTGCTTTCCTTTCACGAAGCAGTAATGCGATTAAAAGAAGTAGTGGAAAACATGAAGGAGAGGATATCCTCATACCATAGCCGTCGTCACCCCAGGTGCCGAAAATCACAAAACGATACCCGTCCACCGTAGGGGTTTTCGGACGGCAAGCAAATGTCAGCTTATCTCCCGATAAAGACCAAACCCAGGTTGACCGTGCGTTGTCTTTCACGCGCGCCTCAAAGACCAATCAACAAAATTGACGAGCATCGGCTCTATAGAACTTTAGAGCCGATATCTACCAAGATTGCAGTGCATTTTTCAAAAGAGTTACCGTAGCCCTGGAACGCAAAGAGGAACTGAAGTAATACAGATGAGTTTTAGTTAGTAGAAGTCCCCCTCGCTGGAGCAGGAGGCCTCATTTGATAATTTCCTCACTATATCTATAGAGGCTTACGACACCACTAACAATTATTACCAAGAACGCGATGACACGCTGTACAACAATCTACGTTAACAACCAAGCTGGCAGAAGCAGCCTGCGTCACGCCAACAAATGTGCCGCAACGTACCATAGCTTAGACGTTGCACGTGTCTGGTCAGGCGACCATCTGACGCAGTTAAGCTTCCGGCCGATGCATTGTTGAAACCACGAAATGATTTGTACGACATTAACCATCTGGATGATGTCTTAGCGCATCTTTGACAGTTTTGTCCTCTCAGGCAGCAGTGTACCGAATAAAGTACACCTCATACCACCTAACTTAAACTTTAGCTGGTACCTTGGTGTACCGAATTCATACACTTATGGTCACTTGTAGTTTAGCATATTATTTTCTTGGAAACCCAACATTTTTGTTTTAGAGATAAATTTCGCATTTTTAAAGTTGGTTACAAAACATCCTCTGGTAAATAGCCTGCCTCGTCGTCGGTCTAGTCATTTCCAAGCTTAAAGTTCTGGGATTGGAACCTGTGTTGGGTAAACAGTCGGGTTTTTCAATCTGGAATCTCTCAGTAGTAGCCCGGTTTCTGGATTTGTATCCGGTTACCAGTACTGGGTTTTATTTGACTTGAGGCATAAGTGTGTGAAAATTTAAGTGTACCTCAGGTTCAGTTTTGCCTAACACTTCGGAAAATAGGCGTTGTGTTTTCAAAGCCGGTGATTTTTTTTTTAAATCTTCGCCGTCTATTTTTTTTCTAGAATGACATACCTATGAATCTGCGACCTCAATCCGAGTGGATTTGTTTGGATAGACAAATATATCATCGGCTCAAATTCAATTTAGCGTTTGATGTATTGAAATTAGATCAATCATATTTCTTAGTATCAAAGTGTGAACGATGCCAGCGGTATGAGGAAGACTGACCATTATACTAATCGATCAATTGCTTGTTCCTACATATGATGGAATATTTAAAAGGAACATTGATGATTGATTCTCAACAAACATGAATCATCTTCTTCTAGAAATTCCCGTGCTATTCTTCGTTGAAGACAGCCCATCCAGCCAGAAGACACACGTCACGTATTTATATTTACTCTAAAGCTGGCAATCCTCCTCCTCGATTCGTATTCTTCATTACTGGGGCCGTGAAGTTCCCGCTGGATTAGCTTCTTGTTAATGATATCTCGCCATCTGTGACGGTTCTTAGCGTCATGAAGTGGGACGTGCAATTGGGTGTCCAGTGTAGAGCGGACCTGATCTGCCCATCTTATTGGGCTGCGGCCCCTTGGTCGTTTGCCATCAACCATGCCAGCTACGATGAGCAGTTCAAGGTTGTGGCCATTTTTCCTGATAATGTGGCCAAAGAACTCTAGTACTCTGCGCATGCAGGTAGTCGACAGTCTGATCTTGATGTTCAGTTCGCGTAAAAAACAACGTAAAGCTGGCAGGAAAGGATCTTAAAAGGAATCATCCGTAGATAGCAGCGCTTTAGAACCTCACAGGATCGACAATAGTAGTAGTGGTAACTTTTTTATGCAAAATGTCTGTATCTTTGAAGACCAGTGGAAGTCAGATGTCGAAGTCAGGCAAGAGACCCTCCAACATCCAATATTTAGGTATACATCAATGGTGCTTTGACGTATCTGATCTGCGCTGTGCACGCACCTTAACAGTGAAGATAGGTCATTAAGCCATATTACAGCACATGATCGAAACCCGTTGATAACAGTAACTGGTCACCGTAGGCGAAATCGGCAAGGGAGTATATAGTGGTAACTAGTACTACCCTACTAAGCCAAAAAGCGGTAAATCAATGAAAGTGAGTTTTGAGAAAAAAAAGAAATATTTCGAGATTCTGCTTTTTAGCTTAGTAGGGCAGAGTTGTTGTAATTATAATTTTACAAATAAGGATTGTGGCGATCGACTTCAAGGCACAACTAATCCTCCACACACTCCCAGTCTCTGCAACTTCTGTAAACTACCATTGCTATAGACATCATTCAACCAGTAAGGTCAACGTCCTACACAACTCCAAAGCACATTCTTCAGGTAAATGACTAATCCAGTTCGAAAGTACCCCAAGACATAAACATGCACAAGATGCACATAACTGTTATAGAGCTTCGCCCAAAATATCCATCCGAAATTACGCTCCCGTATTAAACTTTTGTTAGTAAACAAATAAAAGGGTGACTTTATTTACAGTAAACACGCACTGCTTATAAAAGAACGATAAACAGAATGCGCTGAGCACAGAAATGCTCACGAAATGCTCTATAAATCAAATGTTTTGTTTTTACGTAACCAGCTAAATGGGACGATCAGCGATTCTATTTCAGGAGTCCCACAAATACGACCAAATGCTCTTTCACTGTGTAAGCAAGCATGCGTGTCCGCAAGAATGCATTTAAGTTTCGATCAAACTTTCATACTGATCAAAGGGTAACCTAATTGGTAACTGCCTCATTTGGAGCATTGATTCGTTTTTCACTATTTGTGTGTGTGTGTTTTATTATTTCTTTCCTGTTGTTGCACCTTCCATGTTACGTTTCTACACCACCCTATAGTTGCCTGGTGGAAAATGCCTAAAGAATTAAGTCCACCTTTGTACTGTGTTCTTATTAACTAGTGCATGAAAGTTTTAATAAATATATAATTTTTAGTAAAGGATACATTAAGCATAAGCATAATCAGCCAGGATTGGAGGAATCGATGAAATAAATTACAAAAAGAAATGCGCCTAGCCGTGTTTGAACTCAGGACTTACAATTAGTACGTCGTGGCTATTACCACTCGGCCACCACTGCTCTTCAAGATACATAATGGTTCTTTTGTATTACTAGTGAAAGAGTGGGTGCTTAAAATATAAGAATAATTACTAACAACCCCTCTTCTACAACTTCAAGGAGTGGAATTCCCTGCCGGAGTCTGTGTTTCCTGATAGCTACAACTTGGAGGTCTTTAAGTCAAGAGTGAATTGGTTACTTCTAGGCAAGCGTGCTCCATCGTCGACCACGTCATCGCTTACCATCAGGCGAGATGGTGGTCAAACGCGAGTCTTTCAATAATAAACAAATAAATAATAACTTCACATAATTAAATAGATGGAAGTTCCCATAACACATGGTTCTCTTTCGCTCTGAGATCAGCATGAAAATTATCATAATTCGTCCATATTGCAGATATTTCTCCGGAGAAGTAATTAGCGCTTGTTATCGGGCATGTCAAGGTTGTAACATTCATTAGATCATTTGCAATTCGGTTCTAATAAGTGTGCATGACGAAGGAACGGAAATAACAAGGCGCCAATATTGTTCGATGACTGCACTTTGGCTTTTTTACTGTTTTGTGCCAACATTGATAAAACAGTGCACTTACTAAATGACATTGGTGTCTTGTCTATCCATCTGTCTGTCAGGTGTCAGTTTTATTCTTTCTACAATCGTTAGGACCGGAATGCTTTACAGGGATTGAATATAAATATGACGAGCAACGCTCAATCTACCTGACGTTGCAACGTTGCCCAGTGCCCAGCAACTTGTCCCCCTACATTTAACGTTGCATTCACGTGACGCGGAATAAGTTGTTGGACAATTTGACAGCGTTGCGCGACCAGTTGGGGACATTTTGTCCTCCAACGTGACGAGCTGTTTTCTCATCTGAGACTTTAGAGTACAAGACTTTCTTGCCTATGCTAACACGTTACAAGTCTCCAAAATCATATTTACTGAAAGTTATAAAATACCGTCTCATGCATAAGTTATTAAGCCCAAACATGAATCATTCAATTTAAGAGAAGCAATTTGCAACAATATGCTGTCCTCATCAACATGGAAATTACATTGCAGGGCGGCAAGTTGATACCATTTGCATTTAGTCACTGTATTTCACGAGGCTATGAACTATACAAGTAATTTCCTGGTTGGAGGAACCCTTAACGGCTATATCGATGAACTATTTCTCGATATAAATGAGGTATTACTATAGCAAGGCTGGAACAAGCGCGGAGCATAGCAAATTCAATTACTGGGACTTTGTAGCTTCAAAGGGGCTAGTTGTTTGACATTATATTTAAGATGTGGTCTTCCCAAAGGGTTTCAAAATCCTGTAAGCACTTATTTATTTATTTTTACTTCATGCACATAAAAGTGCAAAGTACAGAGGCGGACTTAATGCCTTAGGCATTTTCTTCCAGTCAACCTTTGGGTGCTGCAGAAAAAAATAGTGGTCACGTGAAATTACTTGTAGTGTATATTGGTATGGACTTTTATCTGTATCTAATTTACTTAGTTAAATCTGGATTATTGGGAAGATTTTCCAGCAAACGGGTTTTGAACTCACCCATCTAAATATACAGAGTAAAAGCAAATAATTTCCGAAAACAAAGTATTCAAACAGAACAGGAAATGTAAAAAAAATGCCAAACAATAATTGAATACTTAAAAGAGTCACGCAACTTGAATGATGTAATTCGCTAAAGAATTAACCCACAAACCTGATAAAACAATTCGAGGAAATGAAAATTCTTCGCGAAAAGCTTTTTTAGTATCCTGCAATAAACCATTGATGGCTCTGCAGACTCGAAAATAACAATCGTCAAAACAAATCTAATTATCCGCATAACAAGATCAGGTGGGCTGATGAGTGGAATCAGAAAATGTGGCGTTTAAAAACACGCAACACTGGGTAAATTTTAATTCATTAAATCCCAAGCGAACGCCGGCGTTCGCGCACACATTGTCTTTCTATTCTGTCTCTAATTATCACGATTGAAGAGTTAAATGAATATGACAATTCAATTCGTACAATGAATTGAAATAGTTTGCCCCTACAACTTTGGAGTTCATTCGCGTAAAACTTTTCACATTATCCTTCACCAGTTACTTTCTTAAACTTTATACAGTCATCAAACAATAGTTTCAAGTTCAGCCATTCTTATGTTAAACTTAATAATAGCTTCATAAACATACAGTATTCATTCGAATTTGAACTGCTGTTTGAGACATTCAGGTCTTATAGAAAACAGAAAAGTTTTTCAAACTATGAATTTTACTAATTTTATAATATTGAAGAAGTTTCTGGACTTTTTCACAAAAAAAAATATCAAGACAGAAACATGTAAAAGATGAACATGAAAGAAACAGTCTGAAAAAAGCGACAGTAATAGGAAATTCGCGTGACTCCGACATGGCGACGCAAATCAGAATGAAAAGGCACGTGGTCGTCTTAAATGTAACCCTAGAATATTCAGAAATTACTTTCGCACATATTATTTGTTTGATGTTTTAGAAACTAGTTAAGGGTTTCCAATATTCACATTACATAACATTCTCTATACTTATACAGAGTTAGATATGGACATAAATAATCCAATCATAGACTACTCTAAAAAACTTGTTATACAACGTGTAACGTTAAATGCGCAAAACCTGAAATTAGTTTGATCAGAATAACGAACAGAATCAATAAAACCACTTTTTAATATAGATTACATTTTTACAAAAAAATCTTCATTAAACACGTCAACCTGTCTATTTATGAATAGGTCAAGCCATCACGTGCACAAACCCACTGAAATAGGTAACCAAACACATATAAATAATAAATAAAGAAATATAATAAAAGTTCTTATTTCAATGCAGATATGAATTTTAAACCAGTTAAAACCTTAAACTTTTTTAAATGTTTTTTTTCTCACATAATTAGGTCAATTGAATTAAAAATCTGGGGTGTCTGAGGTTTTGCGCATTTAACGTTACACGTTGTAGAAATAAAACGTTTTGGATTTTTGTATATTTAAAGAACATTTTGATTTCCGGCCACCGTAGACGCGGGCTCGCGGACGGCGAGCCATGGGTAGCTCGCTGTCCGATCGTCCGGTAACTGTCCGGACCGAGCCAAGGCGTCGACGGCGCGCACTGTTCCCGCGCGCCTCAAGGAGTTGTCAGCAACAGGAGGGGCCCACCTGGGTCGAAGCCTACCGGGGTTGGGGTTATCCGAAAGGAAACTAGAGCCCCGGTATGAAGGCTAGAAGGAACGGCGCGGGGTTTTTAGTCAGTAAGACTCTGACACTGTCTCCCGCTCCACCCAAGAGCGGGTTTCGTCAATAATGATTTTCCCCGTCGACAGAAAAAAAAAAGAACATTTTGATTGGTGGTGACTATTATTTCTGTAACAAAACTGATAGCATTTAAGATGATTTTGCAGCAATAACAACACAATTTAATAGCTCTTAAATTGTTTCCATGAAACCTATCACCAAGACATCATTATACAAGTATAAGGGAACCAAAATAAACTTTACGAAGAACTAAAAAGCACATAAACTGATCAAAGACCACTTTACGACAATCTAATGGATCTTCAAACATCAGTAAGATGTATTTTTAAACAATGTTTGGTTACTTTAAAACACAAAACAAAAATAACAGGAAGCTTTGTTTCTATTGAGAAGTAAACAAAGCAAAGGTAAGTTTCATTACTGCAACAGAAATCGCATTTCAGTCAAGCAGGTGCTTCATAACATTAGAGGTAAGATGTGTTTCTAGATCATGCAAGGAGAGTCACACTGCTGTGCAAAGGAGTAGAGAGTTCTCCGGTAAAGGTGTCGGCACATATGCACTCTTAGTTTTGCTACTCTCTTCTCTAGTTTTTACGACAGTAACAGTAACTCGTCGCTTTCCATCAGGTGAGATAGCGTTCAAACGCAAACCTATCAACAATTAAAAAAAACTCGCGGTTCCTGAATACACAATTCAAAGTTGATTGTATATAAAAAACCGGTCAAACAATGACACTCCAGTAAAGGTTTTCACAGTCATTCTTATCTCCAAATATTCAACTCAGAAACTGGCCCAGGCAAACATGGGTAGGTTTAGCCGACGCAGTTTTCCATACTTATGTGCAGACCGCAAGCTATGCGAATTAAGCTATGTGAGGTAACTAAAATATGCGAAGCTAAGTTTATAATAACGGATTCAGGATGTTGATGGGGCTGCCCCGTTTCTGCAGCGCATCAGGTATGTTCGCAGAGGCACACGTCGATGGATTTCACGCCATCGTCAGACAGAAGTCTGCCTCTTTGCTCTGCAGAGTGCGGGCTAGCTCCAACTCCATCCTGAAGACCATAGCGGGGAGGTACGACTCTCCTCTGTTAGGTGATGTTGTTCATAGATGTATCATGAACAACCACCTTGTTTTAAAATAAATAAATAGGTAGTAGTAAGTTTACTAACATAGGTTTAAATTTTTTCTATTTGGATGTCAATTATCCGAAATAAAGATTATTTTATTTTATTTTATTTATTATTTTAAAGCTACGCATCGGCATACACTAGTTGTGGATGCCGATGCGTAGCTTGAATAACTGCGTCAGCTACGCGAGCTAAGCTAAACCAACTTAGCTTAGTTTTCAGTCTGCAACCGGCATTATTCAATAAAATCTTATACCGAATAGAGCGGAAGAAATATTTGATGATTTCCTACCCTCAAAAAAATTACCTACCTTCATAATGTTAGTATAAATTCAAAATGTTATTAAAAGTATTTGAGTATAATTTTGAATCAATTAGAGCAGTGGAATAGGAATATAATAAAAATTGCGCAATGTTATGACAAGATCAGTCTATTTAGGTTAAAGCAATGAATCATTTTTTAATTTTATTGGTATAGCAAGCAGCTGACTGATAAGGAAATTATAATTCGAATTGATGTGTGAGTGGTGACCAGTGATCATATACTTCAGTTACGTTCTACGTCGCTTGTATAAAGTAACTGGCGAAATGTAGATGAAGGTATAAACACAACACACAATTTCTTCTAGGAAATACCGGCATGAAATTCTCTTATTTTTCCTTTAGACTAGACAAGTCACGTACACCAGGTTTCAAAATAAACACGGACGTGCAATCTCTTTGAGTTACCAAGCGTATCGGTAGTCTTGCACGGTGCTATCCTAACCCAGTTATTAGATTATTATAAACAAATTTTCTAGTAGTGAAAAAAAACTAAACATCAGCCCAGAAGAAAAATTTAATGTAATGAGTGAAACATTCATCTAAGTTTCATCATTCAACAAATATACTTAGAGAATTTCCCTTATCAAAGTTTCATTATCACACAAAAGAAGATACAAAACAAATCTACAAGATGCTGGGAGAGCAAAATCAATACGGTCAGCCTCCGTTATGTCTAGACTAAAGTTTTAAGACCGGCGTCCCGAGTAACCTACAAGGAACTTAGGCGCAATGCGGGGATGGAGCGGCACCATAATGCAGGAAATGCACTACTGCTCAATACTTCCACACATGCAATCAACAAACTTAATAACAATATGTAAGAGACATTTAGAGGTTAGGAAAGCGACCGGTGCAATATTAACGTAAAATGAAGCAAAAATCACAACGATAAGCAGCACACAGGGAATGACGGAGAAAATAATTTTGGAACAGGCAGGCGGACATATTGAAACTCAATACTCTCGCTTCCAGAGCGATAAGCGAGTTGCCGGCTTACCCGCAGTTAGTAAAGCGTTTAAACTCGAACAGATGAAAATTCGTAAAACTATCGTATAATCACTACGTTACCGGTAACAGGGAACAACGTTCAAAGGTCCACAACACTGTCACTTCAAACACCGATATCGAGAATTCAAATTCACTGGATTTTTATTTTTTTCACGGACGCGTTCCAAATTAGGAATTTGAAAATTTTTCGTGTGTACCGTCGAATGCCGTATACGGTGTGACCTTACCAAGTGAACGTTTCGTTACCGCGCGTTCGGTTGCGATGGTTTGGGAATGTCGGAGCGGCAGTTAGCGTTGGACTGAGGCGGGCGGGCGGATTCGGACGCCTTCGGCTCTATTCGGCCACATTTATATTTAGAATTTGGCTCTCTCCCCGGTTTTATATAGCAGTGAGTACATCGCGTATAAAGCGTATCCGAGATGTATACGTATATGTAGATATAACTGGTATATGTATATATAGGAATTACGACTTTTTATTGAGTGGATTGTAAATTTTTGCATACCGTCCGTTGGTGCGAGATGGCCGATATTTCTGGGCGGGCGGCACTATTTTTTTGGCAAAACGAAATGCTCTCCCACACGCTGCATAAAACGAATTCTTTTGATTCTTTACTAAAATAGGTCTAATAAATAGTCTGACGTAGCTGGTGGAAATTAAATGTGTGAACAACACAGCAATAATGAAGTGTTATGCGCTAATTGTGCATCTAATTCTATACTGTCTCTGTTTTACCTTAAAACTTTTTTTTTAGTAAGTGCTAAGGTTGTCCCTACGCAGTCGCCTGTCCGGACCGAGCCAGGACGTCGACGGCGCGCAGTGTTCCCGCGCGCCTCAAGAAGTTGTCAGCAACAGGAGGGGCCCAGCTGGGTCGAAGCCTACCGGGGTCGGGGTTATCCGAAAGGAAACTAGAGCCCCGGTATGAAGGCTAGAAGGAACGGCGTGGGGTTTTTAGTCAGGTTTTTAGTCTGACACTATCTCCCGCTCCACCCAAGAGCGGGTTTTGTCATAAGATGATATTTCCGTCGACAAAAAAAAAACCAGTTTAATGAATCTAACAATCTACCTTGGTTTAGTCTCTAACAACCTAGGTACTAACTTAGAATGCCTTTACCTATAATTTCTAGGTTTATTTCTAGTACTATAGGGATGATGATGAACGATTCGTTTGATCTGGGCTACCAGTAGCCGCAAAGCTATTCTAGTAACCACACAGAGCTCGCGATCATTTCTAGTAATAACGAAATGTGCTAATTGGACACGTTTTTCATTCCACCTGAAAATCTTTAAAACAACAATCTTTTTTTTCCAAGAAGTCTTATTGGCGTCTTTTAACCCTTCAGATACCGTCAATTAGAGACACAATAGTAAGACAATAGATGCGCGGCCACCGGTGGTCGCTTGGGGATTCATGAATTAATTTATATTACTTTTAACATTCGCTGATTATGATAAAATACTTTTATTTTGGGTGTGAAATCATCCAATGACTTCTCCCGCCCTTGGGCACAGAGGCAAGGCGTATCAGACTTTTACTGACTAAAACCCACTCCTGTGACTTCGTTGCTTTGCATTCCAGCCCTGGGTTTTCCTTCCAGAAGCGAACCATGACCCCAGTTAAGTAGGCTTCAACACTGCTGAGCCTCGACGATTTTGCTGGCATCTCCTTGAGACGCGCGTGGAGCACTACTCGCCGTGGACGACTTGGGCTCGGTCCGGACGGTTACCGGATTATTGGACGGCGAGCTACCCATTGCTCACCGTCCGAAAAACCAAATCACTGATCGGCCCGGGAATCAAACTCAGGACATTATTACTTAGCATTCGCGCACGGTATACGAATAAGATGATCTTTCATAATATTATTTAACAAACATCATTTGTAGCTAAAGGAATATTGATATTATGTAATTCCTTGGTTTTCGGTAAAAATAAGCAATGATAACCTTGTGGTGTCGCACAGAAACGCGATATACAGATGTTTGTATATTAATGTATGACATTTGTATTTAAATATTTGATTTCCAACTTCTGTTGAAAGAGGCGAACGTAGTTCTTTCATCTAGATTTATAAAGAGGGAAAATTTGTATTTTTGTGTGTATGTTTGTAAAGAATAAACTCAAAAACTACTGTGATGATTTCAAAAATTCTTTCACCATTGGAAAGCTACATTCACTCTGAGTAACATAGGCTATATTTATTGGGCGTGCGAAGCCGGGACGGGCGGCTAGTATATATATAAAAGAAGGAACTGACTAACTGACATATATTATATGAGCGAGAAATTTTGCACAAGGTTTCCTTTTATGATGGAGGCGAGCTCTAAGGGGATTTTCTAAAAATCATCCCCTAAGGAGAAGAGCAGAAGTCTAAAGTTTGTATAGAGAAGCTAGTATATTACTTCTAAATGACAGTTTACTAGACTAGTGGTGGCTAGCGCAAATGTTACCAAGACCTGGTTTTGATGGTCAAATTGAGCAGTGATATCAAGTTAATTCATGAATCCCCAAGCGACCACCAGTGGCCGCGCATCTATTGTCTTACTATTGTGTCTCTAATTGACGGTACCTGAAGGGTTAATCCATTTGGGCTTTTTCAGTACACCCATTTTTTTAAATGAGTATAATTATCATATAACTCCTCCTGCTCTGGGTGGAGCGAGAGGTTAGTAGAAATTAAAATAAACGTTAACTACAAATAAAATACTGACAATCCGCTGTACTGTAACCGGTTAAATTAAAAGTCGCGGAAAATGCGAAGCAGAAGTTGAAAGCGTCATTATGTTGCATATCTTTCAAAGTCGTTTTTTGGCATCACAAGAACTGGAATAGTTACTATTAGTTTTCCAGTTCTTATGAAGTCGAAAAACACATAAGTAAGTGATTCTTATGATAATCAATAGGAAATAGTTTTTCCTATTGATTATCATAGTGGGAAATCACCGAATAATTCCCTCTCCCTCTGGGTGGAGCGAGGAGTCAGTCACTATTACTGCAAAAAATCACATATTTTATGGTCCTTTAGTTGCCCTTTGCGTTCCAGGGTAGCGGTAAATCTTCCGAACAGTGCCGCAATCTTGGAAAGCTTAGTAGAAGACCCGAAACCGGATTATTGCCAGAGGGTCCTATTAAAGACCTTTATTACATGGGCTATACAACGTATAACGTTAAATGCGCAAAATCTCATACACCCCAAATGATTTTTAATTTAATTGACCTAATTCTGTGAAAAAAAACATCATTTAAAAAAAAAAGTTTTATGTGCAGTTTTATTTTGTTTAAAATTAATATCTTCATTGAAATAAGAACTTTTATTATCCCGTGTATGAGAAAATTTGATTGGTCTACAACCATTTGTGTTTGTTTACCTATTTCGGCGGGTTTGCGGACGTGATGGCTTGACCTATTCATAAATAGACATTTACCATTTTTGATGAAGATATTTTTGAAAAAATGTAACCTATATTAAAAAGTGGTTTAATTGGTTCTGCTCCTTATTCAGATCAATATTTTCAAGTTTTGCGCATTTAACGTTACACGTTGTATACCTAGGACATGAACTTGACTTAAAATGCCCTCTATAACCTGCCGTGACCTGTGCAGTTGAACTTAGTGACTACTAGCTTTCCGCCCGCGGCTTCGCCCGCGTGGACTACAGTTTATATCGCGCGGGCAGAGACCCGTGCTCAGCAGTGGAATTATAGGTAGCCTATGTGTTATTCCAGTGTCTCTTCTACCTACCTACCAAATTTGATCTAAATCCGTTCAGTAGTTTTTGCGTGAAAGCGTAACAGACAGACAGAGTTACTTTCGCATTTATAATATTAATAATTAATAATAATATAGTAGGGATTAGTAGGGATGGTGTCTAACCTTTTTTTTTTGTAAAAACATAACCATGGTGTAAAAATTATTGGAATCGATTTAGTTACTGATTCTGAACAAACTACATATATTCAGATTTCGCATACACTAAAAATAATGTTGTATATCGGCGATATTGTGCATCAAATCTAATCTAAATGGATATTAGACACAGTAAAAGAGCCTGGCCTAAGAGTTTTGGGTATATGTACACGTGGTTGGAAGGATTGGGAGAGGGAAGCCAAAGTAAAGATAGGTAGATGGATTGTGTGAGAAGTAATATGAGGAAGTTAGTGATAGCGTGACAGGATAGTACGGAAGAGAAAAACGCGTTGTAGCAAAATAAAACGGGGCAAAAGCAGGAAGATGACGAGAGAGGAGACCTGACATTATAGGGATTTTTATCTTTTTTTCGCGGTGGGAAATTCATCTAATGACACACTCTTGGGCGGAGCGGGAAATAGTGTCAGGCTTTTATCTACTGACTAAAAACCCACTCGTGTTCCTTCTTGCCTTTCGTACCGTGACCGAGCTTCCCTTTCGGATAACCCTGGCCCCAGTAGGCTTCGACCCGGCGGGCGGATGTGTCGCATAACTCAGACTATTATATATTGTTGTTGTATTGTATTGTTAGGTATGCGACATGTTTGTCTTAAAAAAACTCTTTTTCTTTCTTTCTTTCTTTTTTCTTTAATATGTTATACATAATTTGTACCTAATGTGATCAGTGTAATTAGCCCCGGGCCTTAGTACCTACAAACCATGGTCCGAAACGAGGAGGAGTGGCAGGCGGTCGCCTCCTTCTGCGAAGCAGTAACGCTAGCAAAGGAAGAGGCCGACCGTATCAAGCAACGGCGCTTACAGTGCCCTAGCCGCCGCCGGGAAAGTAACGAAGGAACAGGAGTGGATTTGTAGTCAGTAAAAGTCTGACACTATCTCCCGCTCCGCCCCGGGATGTCATTAGATGATTTTCCTAACGAAAAAAAATAATTGTGTAATTTTGCATGTTGTCTTTCTGATTAAATAAATAAATATATTGTAGGTATTGTAGCAAACAATTCACAATTTTTAACATAATTCTAGTCCGATATTAAAAACACGTAGAATAGAAACCTAACCGAAATCTTAGCAGCAGGAACGCCAAACTGTCTGCGTATCTGCTACTTAGTAAGTGTTCTCACGACTACACTGTCACATAGTCTACTTATCCTGCAATATAAGGATATGTAGACATTTCGGTTCAGCCGCAATGCAGTCTCACTACGTTCCTATAAGTTTTCACAGGCAGAATTACGTGAAATTTCTACGAAGTTGCACTTTTACGACATGAAAGCCGATGAGCTACGAATATATGTTTTTTTTTTTTAAAGAAACCTATGCTTGACTGCGATCTCATCTGATCGTAAGCAGTTATGCAATAGTTGATGATGAGGCGAACTAGTTTATTACGAGCCTATTCACTCTAGCCTTGAAGACACCTAAATTATAATTGGATGGGAAGACCGCAGCAGGCAAATTGTTCCAGTCCTTTGATGTACGCGGTAATTCTAACACACTGCTGGACACAGGTCTCCCCAAAGGAAGACCTCCCCAAAAGCCACCCAAAGGGAGGTCTGTGTGGCCAAGTGGAGGTCTTTGAGCTAAAATGATGATGTTATCGTTATGATTCGGGAGGTTCACGCACCGGATTCGTGCGGAAGAAACGCCCGGGTGTAACATAGTGTGGATCGCTCGGAGTAGGTACACGATGGAGCATACGTTAGAGGTGTACCCCGCTTGGTGAACAAACATAAAAAAATACATTGGGTCCTATTTCTGGTACCTCACTCGTACGTTTGTTCGACCGTAAATCAAAAAGTAACGCATCAACGATGCGATTCTTTTCTTTAGTTATTTATTTATTTAATCTTCATGCAACACAAAGTACATAGAGCGGACTTAATGCCTTAGGCATTCTCTGTTATGAGTTTTTTAGTCCTGATTAAATCAATCATGATAATAGAGGAGGGACGGATGCTACTTTCGCAGTAACTAAAGCGCCGAAGATTAGGATCTAAAACGAAAAAAGTCTATGACAAGTTTCCATTTTAACCCTTCAGATACCGTCACTTAGAGACACAATAGTAAGACAATAGATGCGCGGCCACCGGTGGTCGCTTGGGGATTCATGAATTAATGGGGGAAGAGAGTGTAAGAATTTCCAAAAATGTAAAAAAATTGTAATCACGAAATACTCGGACGAGATAGATATTTTTATTTTATTTTAGAGGTAATCTTATCAGGATTACGAATAACCGTTACGGTTTACATGGGACGATGTAACTATAACCACCGATAAGTGTAAAATTTTCAACGCGTTCCTAACAAAATTATCTTAGCAAACAGTGGTAAAACAAATATTCGTTGTTGCAACTAAATATTAACAGGAACCTTACCTACAGTCTAACATTATGACTCGCCCATTTGTTTTATGCCACGCTCAAATTGTCAGCTTATTGTAATAATTACACTTTTCTACATTAGTAAAAAAAAATTGATCCTCGTAAAAACTCGAGTGCGTCAGATTAATTCATGAATCCCCAAGCGACACCCGGTGGCCGCGCATCTATTGTCTTACTATTGTGTCTCTAATTGACGGTATCTGAAGGGTTAAGACAAGGTAACATGTACTTAAGTTACCTTGTCTTAATCTGACGCACTCGAGTTTTTCCGAAAATCAATTTTTTTTTTTTACTAGTCTTACGGGTTGCCTTCAACGAATCCAACCAGAGTCCGGGTATATGTGGTAAGTAATGATTTTTTGACGCGCTCCAGTATCCCGCAAAATCCCCATCTCGCCGCCCCTACTATGAGTAAATCATTCTTAGTTATAATAGTCATAACTTTAAAACTAAAATTGATTGAAAAAGGCACCAAGTTTATTGACTGAGCTCATAATCACGTCAGAGCGATTGTATGATGGGAAATATTAGGTATCACTAGTTGGGTGCTCTTAATTTGAACTAACATAATAAAGAGAGAACCATAATTATTGTTTGTTTGTTTGTTTGAGTTCCTGAAAAATACATGGGTCTTGTTATCTTGTAGGATAGCCTATTGTCAGAAAAAAAAGACGCGGAAAAAACCGTTCCGGACCTGTGGCTCCCCTGGATGATACCCCTGGGGGAGCCATGGGAACTGAATTCGGACCCGTGGCACCCCCAAGTCCTCAAATCCATACAACTTTGTATAAGTGGTATCACGGGTACTATTTCCTAGGTCCCATGGATCCACCAATCGAATAGTGATGGGACAGATTCTCAACCGGTCAGTATTGGACTTTAAGAATTAAGTTGGTTGTATAGAAAATGGGTCGTTCTATACTGAACTCGCTTTGAATTCACCCAATCCAAGTGTGATGAGTGAAAATAGTGAAAACTGCGAGAGCTGTCGTGCTAAGGATCAGTACTAACTGCTCTTGTGAAACATCGGGTACGACTAAGTGCTGCGCGGTGATCTCCCCGACGGGGTTGGCGTGGTCTGTTACGCAGATGACACGCTGGTCTTGGCGCTAGGGGAGTCGCACCAAGTGGCCGAACTAGCGACACGCGGGGTTGTGTCAGCAGTAGAGGGCAGCAGCAGAGGAGGAGAAGCAGTTGAATTCGAGGTACCACTGCACAAATTCGTGGCGATGTGTTTTTATGGCTCTCAAAAGTACCACCACCGGGTTCCTAAAAACGGTATGAGGGGTTCACATCGGCGTTGGGTCGACGATGAACCACTTGAATTGGGACTCGACTCGTCCTTTACAGCCGGTGGAATTTCGAGAAGCACTTCCGACGTCTGGCTTACAAACTGAAACGGACCGGGGCTATCCTCAAGCAGTTCCTGCATACACCTAGGGAATCCAGACTTTTCCTGCCAGATTCTCTACGCGGCGACCAATCGGTCCATAACCCTTTCCCGGAGCGCCGGAACCGGTGTGGGCGTCGTCGTTGCGAAAGTGACCGGCGGTTAAGCTGAACGCTTGGCCATAGATTGGCTTCCGAAAAGGAAACCTGGGGTACTGGAAAACAAGGGAAAGAAAGAACATAGGAGTGGGTTTTAGCCACTAAAAGTGTGACATAACCACCCGCTCCCACCCAGCGCGAGAGAAGTCATTGGATGAAAAAACAAGCTTTTAATGAAAATCATTTTTTCATAGCAAGTTTTTTATAGCTCGATATACCTATACAATTAATACTCGACAAGACGAATCATACGATCCCAAACTCGATGGGGTCGTGTCATTTACCTAACTACCAAGTTCCTATTCCACCTTCCGGTTCCATCATCAAATCAGCTCTTTGTCATAATAATTTTGCATTGTCATTTGATTTACACATGCATGCAAAATTTGAGCTCAATTGGCAACCAGGAAGGGGGTCAAATTTATTTTACAAGATTTGATGACATACAAACATCGGGACAGGTAAAACTAATTAAGGCCGAACGCACACGTTCGGTTTTCCGATCAGGAATCCAGATTCGGGAATTCGTGAGAGACGCAAGGAGAAAATTTCGAAACGGATGTAAGTTTTTTTTCCGTTCGGAAAAAGTAAGAACGTGTTATCTGAACATTTTGTATGAAAGTGCATTTAGGTTTCCGAATCTGAATTCCTGATCGGGAACCCTAATCCGGAACCGAATGTGTGCGTCCGGCCTAAAAGCTTGTAAAAATATACACAGTTTTAACACAAAGTACTAGAGTGTTTATTTATTTTTTTATATATACTTTATTGCACATCAAGAAAAAAAAAATACAAAAAGAAACCATACAATAGAAAACACAATTGGCGGCCTTATCGCACCAGGCGATTTCTTCCAGGCAACCTAGAATGGACAGAGGTTGCCTGGACACAAAATGGGGTTGCACTTGGTGCAAATAATTATAAAAGTAAACAAAACTTATTCAATACTTAATGCTAAAATAGATACACATATACATACATACAAAATATATATAAGCAAGAGAGTAAGTGAAGAAGTGAAGGCAAGATCATAGTGACAAGTAATGATCCTTCACAAGCCTTTTAAATACAGCCAGTGTTTGCGCACGCTTTATTTCAACAGGCAATGCATTCCATAAACGAGCGGCCTGAACAGTAAACGACTTATCCAGGAAAGTACTTGAATGCATTGGCATTTTAAGTTTCAGGTTATCTGATGACCTAAGAACTTTCGTGTGGGAGTCGCAAAGAAATGTGTTTGTCTTAGGAAAGTACCAAGCACTGCACTAATTTACCTGGGGGTGCCACGGGTCCGAATTCTAGTTCCCGTGACACCCCTAGGGGTATCTTTCAGGGGAGCCACGGGTCCGGAAGGGAAAAAACTGACACAGCTCAAATTCGAATTTCTCCACAGATTATTAATATTGTTGAATGGTATATTTGATAAAAGATTTTAATTGCGATGGAGTAGGTAATAAAAAAAGTAATATAACGCCTACTTGTTATAAAATAGAATAAAGTTTCACTGGTTTTCGTTTCTTGAACACTTAGTATTCGACCTGTAAAACTGTTTTCTTTACTTGTTACACTGAGTGTTCAATATCATTCCACGCCGTAGACAGAGAGATAGTATTCTCTGTCTCCGTTCCACGCCTTTCTACGCGTTCCATTATACGTTTATAAACAAGAACCATATACTTTTCAATTTTCTGAAGATTTTAACTGCTTACCAAAGTTATTTAACAGAGTTCTTAATTTTTATTTAAGTGAGTTTATTTTTTTGAGTAAAAACAAACCATAAAAAAACATTGGGCATTAAAATTTAAGTTTTAATTTACTTTAGAATCTTTTTATTGAATGGTCCAAATTCGAAGTTTGCCTGTTATGATGGTAATGAACCGCGACTGTTGTCAAATTCATCAAATTGTCAAACAATAAAAACATTGAGTACCTAATTTTATTTTGTTAATTATTTACTTTTCAACAACACTGTCGTTTTATTGAATACTATTGTTAGATTAACAAATATTCCCATTATGTGTTATTGACGAAGGGAGCATTAGATTAGCATTTTTACAATATTTCCGACAAGTATTTGTGATTGAAATAAAATGTATAACCCTGATATCAATGACTATCAACTTACTTCAATAATAACAGAGTGTTGTGGAGGCGTAGCAGTTGTTTATTCAGCGCTGTACAAGCCCAACAATCAAAATGTCGCCATCAAGAGGTATTTTGTTGACAAAACGAAGGAAAACGCAAGTTTGATACAGGTATCTATTGGAAAAGTTTTCTCTTTTGTACTCCCGTTTTGAAACGAAACGCAAATTTTAATGGTCGACTTAAAGAATTTCTAGGTAAACATAAAGGCTTTATTTCCAGTTCTTTTGTTCCTAAATATTTGAGCACATCCTGTTTCTAGGTCAACCAAGGGCTTATAAAGGGCAATCCCTAACTAGTTGTATAAAATTAGCCATGTTTTACTGGCTGAAAATGTTCTTTTAGGTTTAATCAGCATTTTTTCATCATACGTAATCATCTTCTTGCCCCTGCCCCATTTTACTTGGGGTCAGCACAACACATTTTTTTAAATATTATTTTAAAAAGCAATCCACTTGTTTATAAATGTATAATCTGTTAAAATTATTTTCAGCAAGATATCCTCACAAGAAAAGAACTGCAACATGTAAACATACTGCCATACTTGACATCCTTTGTTCATGGACGGGAGCTGTACGTAGTGTCTCCGCTCATGACCTTCGGTTCTTGCCGAGATATCCTAGACCGGTATTTCCAGGAAGGTCTGCCGGAACTGGCCTGTGCTATTGTGTTAAGGGATGCACTTCAGGCTTTACAGTATTTGCACAAACAATTGTATATTCATAGGTAAGTGATGCCAATAAATTGTCTAATGTAATGAACTTAAAGCCTTCTTGTCAAGTTAACAACCAGGATTAATCATTTGTATGCTGTAATCAGATATACAAATAAAAAGCCTTTGTATCCGGTGTAGATCTGTGTTCCGATACACAACGGGTTAACAATTACTTATACATCAGTGATGATTATTATCTGGTGTGAAAGTGGCCTTAAATTTGATAATAAAGTTTTCAATGTTTTTTTATGTGTGTCAAAATACTGTTTCTTTTTATAATAGTGGCCCGACACTAAAAATTACTCTAGACCATAGGTGCGTTCACTACCATTTCAACTCATAAACAAGACACTCGCACCTGGAAAAAATATCTACGCAAAATACGCACCTTAGTAGTGGAGTTGCGGACAACAGCCCTTCATACCTATACCTATACCTATTGACAAAGTAAATAATGAAACAGATGGCGGCAACATTTTTTTTTTATAAATAATTAAAAAGAACCTTTGTGTTTTCTCAGAATCCTGGTAAACAATGAACATAAAAGTACTTAGCATAATGTGCATTGTCATCATACGCACACTCTCTAAGTCATAATGCTTGTTTTCCTAGGCTGAGTCACACAATTAGCATTGCTGATTTTAACTTCCTATTCCCTACAATGTCAGGTCAAAGTCTCACTATGATACAATAAGTCTATATATATAAAAATCAATGCCACTTTTCGTTGTTATTTCATAACTCTCTTGAGTTATAAGATTGCCTGTTCTTACAGACTCACCTATCCCAACCAAATGTTTAGGCTTTGTTCGAACTATTTAGTTGATGGTTTATGTGAATTTTGGTAGGGTAGAGTAGGATAGGGTAGGGTTATAGTAGGGTGAAGTAAGGAAGAGCGGGAGTGAAGCCGCACGGGCAAAAGCTAGTCATCATCTTCCTGCCCTTATCCCGTTTTATTTGGGGTCGGCACAACACGATTTTATTCTTCCATTCTGTCCTGTCACTTGTCACGCTATCACTAACTCCCTTTTCATTCATATCACTTCTCACACAATCCATCCATCTTTTCTTTAGCCTTCCTCTCCCTCTCCATCCATCCACTTTAAATTCATAACTCTTTTAGCAACATGCGTTTCATCTCTCCTCTTTACATGACCATACCAAGACCAACGATTTCCTTTCAACTTTGCAAAACCAACAACGGGCAAAAGCTAGTATTTATATATTTAGAAATAACTGCTGGCACAGATTTATAGTCAATATTAATTTGTTATCTGTTGTCAGTTAATCTTACTGGGGTTAATCGCAACACATTATTTACTTCCACTCAATCCTTTCTACAGTCACTCTATCACTGGTTCTCTTTTTTTTCATATTACTCCTCATACAATCAATCCATCTTTGATTCGTTATCATCAATCAAATATGAGTCAATCACTCTCATTGATTCATTTTCCACCATATGGAGTTAGAAAATATGTCAGGCTATTAAGAAAATGTTACCTAGTGGTTGAAAGCATAACTACTAAGCATTGGGTCCTATGTTCAATCCCCAAGTACTGCAAATCACCAAAAAATGGTCAGTAAAGGGCTATAGCCAAATTACATATCTGGCGAAATTAGAGTTATCTTGCCTACGTAGGTATATGGTTTCCGTTGGATGCAATCAATCAATCATTTTATTTGCATAATATGGGTTTACAAAGATGTTAGCACAGGTACAGTTTCACCATATTCAGCTTGTTTTTGCATGCAAATGTATAATAAAAATGTCAATTATGGTATTATGTCCATGTCATTAAAATAATAATAATAATAATTCATTCATAAAAGTCAATCAAAATAGAGAATAAAAATTGATTACAACAAATTAAACACAAAATTAAAAGTCAAACTGTATAAATTCCAATTTAAATACATCATAATATATATATATATATTATGTACATGTTTGAGTTATTATTATTTAATTAATTATTTTAATTGCATTACATTTTGTCATTGAAATACTCCTTAACCGAATAATAAGCCTTATCTACAAGAAAAGCCCGAAGTTTATTTTTAATTCATGAATCCCCAAGCGACACCCGGTGGCCGCGCATCTATTGTCTTACTATTGTGTCTCTAATTGACGGTATCTGAAGGGTTAAATTGGTTGATATTATTAATTTGAACTGCGTATGATTGAGGGTAGTTTATTGTATATGTTTGGGCTCATGCAAACAAAGCTTTTAGTAAGGAGCGCGGTTTTACGAGGTGGAACGCATAATTTATCTGCATGACGCTTTCTGGTACGATACTGCAGAAGCGTGTATTTGACATTTGGGAGGACTGATACAGGGTTATTTGTAAAACACTAACAAACCTTGTAGGACTGTATTACTAACATCATAAACAACAACTTTTGTTCTATGACTTTTTACAAAACAGCATATTTACCTAAAACAAACCTTCAAAATTTTGTTGTTCCATTTAACACATTCCAACTCTGTATTTTGCTGTATCTACTTACGACTCATGCGCACTGTTCTCGTAATAATAGTAAGCACGCCGCCGAAACACTGTAATTACACTTAGCAAGCATTTGCACCATTTGCGTGTACTGGACATTAGAATATTGATACACCATCATATAAAGATAATTACTTTCGCATTGCCGAATTTCGCTACAAGAACACGTATGACGCGACGTAAGCGCTCCGACCGACTAGTGAGGGTCGCCCGTAAATAGGTCAAGTTCATGTTCAGCTACCCTCCGCTATTGTAATATCGCTTGCTTCGCAACAATTAGAACATTCAATTTAAGTCATTTATTAAAATCTGATGAGCCAAAATATGATTAAGCATTGACTAGCATTCGTGATTTAAAAACTATTTCACTCTTTAAGACTAAAGTAAAAGAGCACTATCTTTCCTCTCTTGTGTGATTATCATACATATATATATTATGTATTTAGAATAGAATAGAATAGAATAAACTTTATTGTACACCAAAAAGTAACACAGCTTATACATAAAATTAAATTTATGGGTACAATGGCGGTCTTATCGCTGAAAGCGATATCTTCCAGACAACCTTAGGATGGACAAGAACTTAAAATAATACAGGGGGTAGTCTGTGGTGTACTGCTAACAAATTAACAACATATAAAAACAATACATAACTATAAATATATATATATGCATTATAATATAATATGTTACACAATTTCATTAAAATAGGGAAGAATAAAAGAGTAAAGTAGGGTTAGTGGAAGAAATTAAATTACTTAGAATCAAGATAAGCAATGTTACAAAGAAAGGAAATGGTTTTTGACTAAATTTTTAAAAGAAACTAGTGACTGGGCTTGCCTAATAGGTAATGGCAACGCATTCCACAAACGCACCGCCTGGATCGCAAACGACTTGTCGCAAAATTTTGTAGAATGCGAAGGCATTAAAAGGGTCAAATTCTCCGATGATCTCAAGTGTCTAGAATGTGTGTCATGAATGAACTTAAAACGTTCTTTGAGATAAGAGGGGGTTGTAGGAATAAACAGAACACTGTAAAGCAACGATAAAATATGAGCATTCCGGCGAAGGCGGATTGGCAGCCACTTGAGCTTAATACGAAATTCAGAAATATGATCATATTTGCGCAATCCAAATATGAATCGAATACAGAAGTTTTGAAGTCGCTCAAGCTTATTTAGCTGCACTTCGGTTAGATCTAGATAACTGACATCGGCATAATCAAGGATTGGGAGAAGGAGGGATTGGGCGAGCGCAGTTTTGGTAGCAGTTGGGAGAAAATTGCGCAGCCTTCTTAAAGACCCCGCAGACGCAAACAACTTGCGGCTAACTTCCTGCACCTGAGGACTCCACGAAAAATCTTTATCAATAATAATACCCAGGTCCTTCACTGAGTCGCTGTTCGGAATCGTTGAACCATCAAAAACAATTGGTGGGAGGCTCGTCCAGTCTATTTTTGACCGCAACCTAGGGCTGCCGACAAAAATGACTTGGGTCTTTAAAGGATTGACCTTCAGTCCATGGGCCACACTCCACTCAGATATACGAGCTAGGTCTTTGTTAACCATGTTAACTGCCTCGGATAGTTCATCTAAAGGAGCTTGCGAATATATTTGAAGATCGTCAGCGTAAAGGTGGTAGGATGAGAGAAGTTCATTGGAAATTGAGTTTATAAATATAGCGAAAAGAAGAGGAGAAAGAACGCCCCCCTGCGGTACGCCAGCAGAAGTATTGCACCACGACGAAGACGAACCTTCAATGCAAATACGTTGCCGACGGCCACACAGGTAACTACGAAACCAATCAATTGCCGTTGGAGATATGTTAAGAGAGCTTAATATGCCAAGTAAGATATCAAAATCGACGGTGTTAAAAGCGTTGCTAAAGTCTAACAAGGCAAGGACCGTCAGATTTCCGTTTTCCATACCAAGTCTAATATCGTCAGTAATACTAACGAGAGCTGTAGTAGTGCTATGACCTGGACGAAACCCGGATTGGAAAGGATTAAGGAGGTGGTTTTTGTAAAGGAAAGTACTAAGTTGGCTATGGATAAGACGTTCTAGGACTTTGGAAAGAAACGGTAGAATGGAGATAGGACGGAATTCAGAAGGGGAAACAGGATTACACTTTTTTGGAAGTGGGGTAATTTGTGCTTCTTTCCAAGAGGAGGGAAAAATACCGCAGGATAGGGAATAATTAAGGATATGGGTGATGACAGGAAGAATTACGTCAAGAATAGGGAGTATCATCTTGCGACTGATACTGTCACTACCAATAGCATTAGACGTGATAGATTCTATGCTCTTCTTAACATCACAATCCGAAAATTGATTAAAGACAAATGGTGAATATTCGGGAGCAGGAAGAGATGAAAGATCATTTAACGTTTTTGCTTTGATAGTACTATTGAAATTAGAAGAAGTGGAAAAGTGTTGATTTAGTAATTCAAGATCTATATCCTTAGGAATAGAATCTTGGCGCGACTTCCCGACTCCCATGGATCTTAGAAATTTCCAGACTTTAGCTGGGTTACCGTTTTCAACGGACTTATGAATGTGGCGGCGTTGAGCATCCCTACACACCAAGTTGCTGCGATTACGGATTGCAACATATTTTTCACGATTTACATCATTTGGTTTGCTGCTGTACCTAGATTTCGCCGCTGCTTTCCTCCTTAACATATCCTTTATGTCTTTATTTATTTTTAGTATTAAGTATGGATATTTAGTTATATAAGTATTTATTAGTTTGATTAGGTTTTTCACTAACTTACTCTTCTTTACGTATTTCTGCACACTACTGTCTACATCTCTTTTAATCTTTCCTTTTCGCAGGTCTGCTGGAAGAAATTTCTTTGTGAAATAAGCAGTACCTTTGTACATAGTTTTATTATATGTTATCTCCTCTGGTATTTTGTGTGTACATAAATTATAAAATAAATAAATAAATTAATTAATTTTTAAAAGTCATAGAACAAAAGAGGTTGTTTAGGATGTTCTTAACTGGCATCTAAGAGGTTGCTAGTGTTTTACAAATAACCCTGTATATAACGCGTAACGTTAAATGCGCAAAACCTCAGACACCCCAAATGATTTTTAATTCGATTGACTTAATAACGTGAGAAAAAAAAAAGCATTAAAAAAAAAGTTTTTATGAGCAGTTTTAGTTTTTATAAAATTCATATCTGTATTGAAATAAGAACTTTTATTATCCCGTATATGAGAAAATTTGATTAGATTACAACTATTTGTGTTTACCTATTTCAGCGGGTTTGCGCAAGTGATGGCTCGACCTATTCATAAATGGACAGGCCGAAGTTTTTAATGAAGATTTTTTTGAAAAATGTAACCTATATTAAAAATGGTTTAATTGATTCTGCTCGTTATTTTTATCAAACTAATTTCAGGTTTTGCGCATTTAACGTTACACCTTGTATATATATATATAGGTATTGTAAGAGATTTTCGGTTAAAATAACAATTTTCATAATAATGATGATGTTCCACCTTCAGAAGTGTCCGCGCCAGCCATGTTCTGGTCGGCGCAAACGGCGGAGTCCGTCTGTCAGGACTGCGCAGCGCTGCTTCACTGATGGTGCGCGGGCGCAGACAGAGGCACCTGCATCAACTGCCTCCTCCGGACGGCGATAATACTAACCTCATGTGGCTGAGCCCTGAGCTGCTGGAACAGGTAGGAGTTCCTAGCTCGTTGTTAATATATTTACTAGATTTTATACTAATATTATAAATGGGAAAGTTTGTGTGTCTGTTTGTCCGTCTTTCACGGTAAAACGGAGCGACGAATTGACGTGATTTTTTAAGTGGAGATAGTTGAAGGGATGGAGAGTGACATAGGTTACTTTTTATCTCTTTCTAACCCCCCACTTCGCTAAAATGGGGGAATTTATCGAATTTTATGCTTGCGAAGCCGCGATCAAAAGCTAGTAAAAAACGCGTAATCATATTGGACAGGGATTGTCACACCAGGGGCCCGAGTCTGCTATTTTTATAAATTCGTCATAACAACACGATCCCATTGTCATTTTGCTATAAGTTCGTAATCTGCTAAATCATAATGATCGATCATTGATCAGTCAATGGTCTCGTAATAGAGTGGTGGTAGAATGAAAATATCGAGCTTAATAAAACCAATAACTGCACAATAACGTTCTAATGGTAGGTCACTGATCAAAACAACTGTCAAAAGTTTTGCAAATTACCGCATACGTCAGTTATTCATTTGTCATTATATACGAGATAACCATTTTAAGTCACTTCTTTCAATGAAGTGTCAGTGGTTGACCATTTGAAAGTCATTATGATGCCATTATATTAGAAGATTACCAAAACTTGTCAAAATCAACAATTATGAAGTGAATAATAGACCATTCTGACACTGTTGTAATAGCAGACTTGAGGCCCTGTTCTGCGAGTCCTCTACCTTCGTCCATCAGTGGCGCTATCTACACTAATATTATAAAAACGTTCAGTTTTTTTGTTTTGTAGGAAGTAAGTAATATCTGAAAGTACTGGTTCAATTGCAATTTTTTTTTTCACTGATAGAAAGCTGCTTTATTCCTGCCTGAGTGACTTAGGCTATATTTTACTGACGCGGGCGAAGCTGCGGGCAAAAGCTAGTATTCTATAACTGTAACTTATATATTGGAAGTAGACGTTACTTTTTGCTGAAATTACGGGCCATTCTTTCCAGAATCTAAAAGGCTACGATGAGAAATCAGACATCTATTCCCTGGGAGTCCTGTGCTGCGAGCTGGCCAACGGCGCGGTGCCATTCGCCGAGGTGCCCACCACGCTCATGTTCACGGAGAAGGTGCGCGGCAGTCGCCCGCAGTTGCTGGACTGCTCCACCTTCCCCGAGCCTTGCCTTGATGACAGTGAGATGAAGAGTGAGTATTCCAAGAGATAAACTAGGTTTTTTATATCATAGCATAATCAGCTTTATGATGTTCCCACTGTTGGGACTCAGGCCTCCTCTCTGGGACAGGGAATGGGCCATCCACCACGCGGGCCTAGTGCAGGTTGGTGGATGTCACATAGCTTTTTTTTTTTTTTTGGTGGGTAAAAATCATCCAAATGACATACCCCGCCTTTGGGCGGAGCGGGATATAGTGTCAGACCCTTACTGACTAAAAAACCCACTCCGTTCCTTCGTTGCCTTTCATACCGTGGCCGAGCCTCCCTTCCGGAACTAGACCCTTGGCCCCAGTAGGCTTCGACCCTGCTGTCACATGGCTTCTAATTTTGGTTCTAGGACATGCTGGTTTTCTTCACCAGGTCCGAGCAGTCGCGCAGCAAGCTACTTTGTTATTTACGTGGAATAACAAAACAGCGCTCCAGCGCCATCTAGCGAGATGTTCTCGCTTCCTCTTGCCAGTTCTGGCGCAATCTGCCTAGTTCATCGTCCCATCTCCTTTGTGCTCTGCTGCGACCCTGTCACACTGTTTCAGGGCAATAACTTTATGCTACTTTCGCCCTGTTTTTAGTGTTTTTACTAATTAGTTATTGTTAATTAGTTATTAATTTAATATCCGTCATTTTCCAGGTATGTACAACACAGACAGTGGTGTAGGTGACAGTGCGGACGCGGTGTCGCGCTTGCGGCAGGTGTACGCGGGCAGGAAGCTATCCGACACCTTCCATCATCTCAGCGAGATGGCGCTGCAGAGGTGAGCCTTGCGTAGATAACTTTATTCACACAACTGTGATGGTCTCTCGTTGGCATTGGTGTTATTTGTTTTGGCTCGTTGTCTGTTGTTCATTGTTTTAACTGTTAAGTGGGAACCCTAGACTGAGCGTGGCCCGACTCGCACTTGCCCAGATTTTTCTTTTATCATTTGGAAGTGGTGAAACACAGAGTAAAGTCCCGCAAACCTCCATTGAAAAGGGAGGATCCTCCGACCAGACAGGTGTTATAGTCTGGTGGGCTACTGCTCGATAGTTGATTTCGGGCTGTCGTATATATTCAAATCGCACGGAGAACTTTGATTTCGCGATGCAGGATTTCGTATATTCTTCGTAGTTCTTATGTGGCGTCATAGATGTTGCTACAATCACAATCAGTTAAGAATTTCTGCTTATTTATAAACATTAGAATCGTAAACATTGCAGGGATCCTGAGAAGCGGCCATCAGCGACCCAGCTGCTGAACCACCCGTTCTTCAAGCAGATCAGGAAGACAGACTACCTGCCCGGACTCATCGGACGAGTCAAGCCTATCAAACCTGATCTCGGTGAGTTAGGCTATCTTAACTCATTGATAAACTTCGTCATAAAAAAATGTATAGTGAACTGAGATAAAAACTTTTTCCAAAAAAAAAATTAAACCGACTTCAAAAAGTACAAAATAACTTTAATTTCGGAAGTCGGTGTTTCTATAATAGATACCTTATCTTGTCTCTTCGTTATTTAACACCGACTTCCGAAATTAAAGTTATTTTGTACTTTTTGATGTCGGTTTAATTTTTTTTTGGAAAAAGTCTTTTTATTTTTCACTTTTTAGTTATGGTAGCACCACTAAAAAGTACCTACCCTTCATTTAAACATAATTATAGCCAGAGTGCATCTCATAACGATTCTAATAATCCCAAATACGGTTATATTACATGAATTTACGTTCCGGATTTATCACCAGATCAGTTCGATACATCCCCTCTCCCTTTTCTTTCAGTCAGTCATCGACTACACGTATGAACAAAGCAATTTTACTTGTTACGACAATTCTGCTATGATTCTATGAGAAGTTCTGTTCCATATCTTCGAAGTTCATGATCAGATCATAACCATATTTCTATGGGACCAACTTGGAAGCATAACCTTTCAATCAAAAAAATAATTTCAAAATCGGTCCACAATTGACCGAAATATTGGTGAACATACATACAAAAAAAAAACATACATTCAGCCGAACATAGAACCTCCTCCTTTTCGAAGTCTGTTAAAAACTGACAAAGCCTATTATTATTGACTAGCATCAGCCAGCGGCTTCGCCTGCGTGATATTAGAAAATTATTCCTAGGAAACATACTTCCAAGATAAAAAGCATATTTATTATATGCTTTATTTCACATCTAGCCTTCCTCCCCTCCCCCTCTCCGCTCTCCTCTTTTATTATTATTGATAGGCTTGCGATGGAGCACGCTTGCCTAGAAGTAACCTATTCACTCTTGGCTTAAATACCCCTAAGTTACTGATACTTCAACAGCCTGACCGTCCCAATGCATCACATACTTGGTTTTTAGCAGTTTGGAGTTAGAAGCATACTTATGCAGAAAATAACGTCTTACGTAAAATAACATCTATATATATAAAATTCAATGCCACTTTTCGTTGTTATTTTATAACTCAAGAACGGGCTTAGGTGAGCCCGTTTTTGAGTTATAAAATAACAACGAAACCAAATTTTTAAGCTTTGTCCGGACTATTTAGTAGATGGTTTATGTAAAGTTTGGTAGGGTAGAGTAGGGTATAGTAGGGTAGAGTAGTGTAGGGTATAGTAGGGTAGAGTAAGGTAGAGTAGGATAGAGTAGGGTATATTAGGGTAGAGTAGGGAAGAGCGGGAGCGAAGCCGTGCGGGCAAAAAGTAGGTAATTTTAACCTGAATAAAAGTTACTATAGCACCAAGTTCCAATTCTTAGTCCCTTTGTTTAAAATCATGGTTTTGCACCTTTATGTTATTTGAGCCACACATTATTGACAGCTACATTAACCTTCCAGATGACATGTCCGCCCTTCTCCTGCAAGAGAAGCTGTCAGAGATGGAGATAGAGAAGACGACGGAGTGGGACTTCTAGCATCTCACACGTAGGTCTAGTGCTCGCCCGAACGTACGCCTCCTGAGCGCATACAGTTGATGTTACTCGTATATACGTCTGGACGACGTATGACCGTTCTGTGTCTAGAGTAATATTAATCATAGAATGTGTAATGTAATGGTATGAAATTATAGTTGAGTGGCGAGAAAAAGAAGGTGTTGATCACCCTCATTCGTAATAAGATTAGCCATTTTAAACAAATCTTTTTACTGTCCGTACAACCGATTTTGACTTCTAATCCGTAGGCATAAGGACGGCATTAAAAGCAAAAAAGTTGATACAATACCAACTACATTTACTGCAGCCGCCATATGTCATGCCACCAACGCAACAAAAGCCAAAATTCGATGAACGGTTAGTAAAAAAAAGATTAGTTTAAATGTCTAATCTTATTGCAACTGGAGTATAGAGTAATATAAATGGTGAAGTAATAATGAAATTTTAATAAGTCGTGGTTGAGTGGCGAGAAGGGGAGGATGTTGATCATTCTGTATGTACCTTTATCTCGCAAAGACAAAATGTGCAATACTTGGAGTAAAGACGAATCCGTAAGAAAAAATATCTTTGCTATTGATAAGTCGTGTAGCAAAATGTTCGTCAGACCCCAAACAATGGACTCAGAACGATAGTATAGCTACAGATTGTCTGAATCAATTGAATATCTTCGCTCTAAGCTAATGTCTAGTGTTCGCGTTGATATTTCGTAGGTGCTGCGCTAGAGAAATCGTGTCGCAATAATGTCGCGATTTTGCGGCGTCAACATAGAAAAACTCATATACTAGACCAGTGTTTTTCAACCTTTTTGAATGCGTGACCCCGTTTTTTAATAGACAGATAATGGCGACCCTCTAGAACCGTAACATCGCGGTGAGCGGACGGGTGCAGTGCACCATTGTGACCACTTTTTTAAATGAGGCATTTTATTCAAATACTAGCTTTTGCCCGCAGCTTCGCTCGCGTACATAAAATGCCTATGTCACTCAGGAATACAGCAGCTTTCTATCGGTGAAAACATTTTAGCAATCGGATCAGTGCTTCCAGAGATTACCTCCTACAAATAATAAAACAAACTACCTCTTTATTATATTAGTGTAGATATTTCAAATCGCGCATAGTTTGCGTGTCAAAAAAAGGACAAAGATCTAAATTATTACTGTAACATAAACAGGCATAGTTTTATAACTGAATAGTTAAACTTTTTGCAGCATGGGGTCAGTAATTCTCACATTTCAATTTTACCTCGCGACTGCGACCCCTAAATAAGACTTTGGGACCCACTTGGGGTCGCGACTCACAGATTGAAAAACACTGCACTAAACGAAGATAACTATAGATTTCAAATTCCAGTCTTCCCAAACACTAAAATAAATACATACTATAGGTTAAATTTTATCTTATAAATATGAAAATGAAACTTATGAATACTGCCATACTGCCATCACAACCGTGCAACAATAGTCTAATACAATATTTAGAAGATGACATAAAAATACATATATATTTTATTACTAGACGTACAAATATACTAATGTTAAAATAATCAGTGACGCTAGAGAAAGAACTTGATTGAGACGAGTTTACAAAAGTACGAAACGTAATTTAAAATTATACTACTCTTACTGATCTGAACTAAGCTTTATAAATGGTGAATAAAATTGGCTAAGCATGTTACAGTAACTCAATTCAGTGTTGCCGGTACACGTAACACAGATGGATGTTGTAGTGTTGCTAGCGGCAAAAAACAAATTACCTCATTAATTTTGAGTACATTATTATCATGAGTTCGGGGTTTTAGGTAGGTAATATTTTGAAACATTGTCCTGGAATAATCCTAAGGTTCTCGCTCATGACGACTTTTTGTCTAACGCGCGCTAGTCGCATTTGCAAGCGCTATAGAAAAAATTGCAACGCGCTACAGCATCGCGACTGTATCGATGCGAACGCGCTACAAAAAGTCGCCGCGTGCAAGGCACCTAAGACTTATATCCCATGAGAAATGTTTGTAGATTAATAAGACTAAGAATTAGAATTTTTAATCGGGAGTTTTAATCACTGCATAAGAAATTAATTTTATTATGATACATGACGTAAAATTATGTAAGTTCCTTCGGCGTAATGTTGGCTTCCCTGTCTGTCTCCACAAAAAAGAAGGGAATAATGGGAAGAGTTGCCCACTCTACCAAAATTGTTCCCCGAAATGCGAAACGAAATCGATTTTAACGGTAGTTGCAACACTTTTTGAAGAATTATAGGGGGAATAGGATTTTATTTTAAAAAAGCAGTCTAAAAGGAAGTTGTTAATAGAGAGGTACGATATTGTGGCGTGGCGTTTTCGGTATTTGAAAGAATTGCAGGACAATCGGAATGAAACCCAGCGTCCTATACTTTATTCAAAAACAGTAAAAAAAAAGGAATTGTTAAAAGTAACGAAGTATCAGTTAATCTCCCTAATATTAAGTAATTTAATTGCTAAAAATATTGCAACACTGTTTTTCCGTATTGCCAACATTACGGCAAAGGAACCTCTTAAGTGGAACGCACTGTATTCACCAGCTCACCACTCTTTTTTTACATAAGGTGGCAACCCAAGTATAGAAACGTCAAAATATGTGGTCATTATTGGTTAACAAGTTAAGAAAATAATTTTATTGAATGTTATAATTTAGCTAATTCATTAGAATGCACAAGGAGGTGTATAGTGGGGTATATAAACAAGAATTTATAACTATAATTAAAATATAATATTAGTTCAATTAGACCAGATGTTGCCACAGTGATAATTAAAAAACAATTATTGTTATACCTGGGTTTATTTATTTCGCCCAATATGATTTATTTCCTCAAACATGGCCCGATTGTATTTTCCCGAAGTATTTTCTATGAAATGGTATATTGTTCTGCTGATGCTTTTCAGCCATCTACAAGATGTAAGGGACAGCGCTCCGCCAACTTTTAGGGCTTGCTCAGTAGACGAAACTGAACAACCTTCCACAAGATTTTTTTTCAGGCAAAATCAGCCTCACTATACAAAATGATAAACTTGATTGGACAATTTGAATGGTGAGGCCGATTTTTTTTTTCGTTTCCTGAAAAAAATAATTGTGGAAGGTTGTTCAGTTTCGTCTACTGAGCAAGCCCTAAAAGTTTGCGGAGGGCTGTCCTTTACACCTTGTATTTATTTTGGTCACCCTGTTATTTGCCTTTCCGTTATTATTTATAACAATCTATAGTTTTATAGCTAAAAATCCATATTTGAATAATAATAATATTCCACAAGTATCACACAGCGCCGTCTAGTCCCAAGCTAAGCAGAGCTTGTGTTATGAGTACTAGACAACTGACAAACATATGTACTTATATATTTCTAAATACATACATATTACAGATAAATTACACCTAGACACAGAACAAATGATCGTGCTCGTCATGCAAACGTTTGTCCTGGGTGGAAATCGAATCCACCACCTCCGACATAGCGGTCAGGGCCACTAACCACTAGACCAACAGGCCTGTCAAATGGATGTTAAGAATGATTAAATACTGTACCTTAATTATTGCAGAATAACTTTACTCCACTACGGCAAGTCAAAGGAGGGTTATGAATCACACAATCTTATAGCCATAATCAACCTTCTAATTTTCCCACTGGGGAATGGGACTCGAGCCTACTCTATACTAGAGAAAATGGGCCGTAATCCACCATGCGGGCCCTGTGCGGTTTGGTGGATGTCACATGTAATTTTAGGTTCTAGAACATGCCGGTTACCTCACGATGTTCACCGTTTTGAGAGCAGAAATTATACAAAGTAATATGCCTGGCTGAGTTTAAACCCGGCATCCTACAAGTTATAAGTCGAGGCAAGTACCACTCGGCCGTCACTGCTAATTTAATAAATCAAAAAAATCACTTCACTTATTTATTTTTGATAATATAGTTGAGTATAGCCTGCAGCCATATTGCAGCTGCGCGCGCGCCGGCGTCCTCGTCGTGTATGTAATCGCTCGCTACGTACGACGCTCGCCCCGCCCTGGGAACAACAAGTTATAGAGGATCAAAGACAATCGGAACTATTACTGATGACTGCAGTGCCATCTATGATCGGGTGGCGAGCAATTGGTAGCTCGCCGTCCGGACCGAATACAAGTCGTCGTCGGCGGGCGCGTAGTGTCCTACGCGACCCTCAAGGAAATGTCAGCAAAGCCGTAAGGGCCCAGCAAAGTCGAAGCCTACTGGGGCCAAGGTTATCCGAAAGGGCGCACGAGCCCCGGTATAAAGGCTAGAAGGAACGGAGTGGGTTTTTAGTCAGTAAGAGTCTGACACTATCTCCCGCTCCAACCAAGAGTGGGGGTTGTCATTGGATGATTTTTACCCACCAAAAAAAGAAAGTATGTACTACACTTTTTATACCTACGCTCGGTGGACGCAAAGTAATGAGCGTTTGAGCCGAAACTGTTCGACTTAGGGCCGAGGCGCTCCGAGATATCCTGTCCGTGAGCGGTGTCTATGTGTGCGTTGTGAGAGCGCGCACACTATGTAGATTGACTTCTGTACCTATATATTTTGTGGTTTTAGTCAGTAAAAAGGAAGGGCGTGTCAGGCTTTAACTAACTAAAACCGAATCCTATGTTCCTTCTTTGTCTTGCATCCCAGATCCGGGGTTTCGGACAACTTATGGCCCCAGTAGACGGCAAAATGGCGTAAGTAACCAATCTATATTCTCTGGACACGGAATCTTACCTTGCGACCATCTTAGCAGTGGCCTTGGCTCCCGACTCAGATGCTTCAATAGTCTTCTGGAGCAAGACTTTGAAGTCTGCGCTCAAGTTCTGTCTAAACGCTTCAGCCGCACTGTGCAGTGTGTCTAACTGTGGAACAAAGTAAAGTTTAATCAACCGTCACACCATATGTTACTAGTCTATTTTTTCAGACGGCTTTGGACTCGGTGAAGAGGTGTGCGAAGAGGCTAATTGATGAACCAGATTTGGTTAAGCAAGACCAATTTATAAAGCCTGGAGAGTGGAGAACAGGTGTAGGGTAACCAGTTCTTCGGTATTCTATAGGATGCACTTAGAGGGTGTGCGAAGCGGTGCTATTCTCTACGAAAACAGCCTTGAGCGCAGCGCTAGCCGCAGCGACAAGTCGAGAGCGCAATACATTGAATTAACAATCCAATGTATAGGTATATTGGATTGTTAATCCAATCTACCTATTTGGATTTCGTGGCTGCGGCCAGCGCTGCGCTCAAAGCTGTTTTTTTAGAGAATAGCACACCAGGAATTATATGACTTGATTCTGCCATCGCATTTCTATCATCGGTCAAGCCGAAGTACAGTTTGCGTCCACCTTTACACTGTTGACACCTCTGTGGTCCGGAATGAGCGTTTCGCATCTTCGTTTATATCACGAACTTCGAAGGACCGGAACAATGTTCGTGGAGCGAAATATGGAATCCAACTCTACCCAATATGTTGAGTAAACTAGACGCACGAAGATACACCCCTGCCTACCCTAACGGAGGATACAGATAGGAATAATATTACATTGGTATTTATTTATTTACCATAGTTCTGTCACCAGGTTCTGCTCCTCCATATTTGGATATCGCCTGAATACCGCTCTCCCATGCTTTCAGCCATGATGTAACGTCATTTGATTTAGCGCTGAAGATAATAAAACCAAAAGATAATAAAATTTTACTATTCTGACGATAAAGAAGTATTAAAATCTTTAGGTGATGCTTTTAACAGATACCTGGCATCGCGGATAGACTACGATTCCCTAATGTCTTGATCACAAGAACCGAGTAAAAGGGCGAGACATGCTCTCGGCCGAGAATACTCGGTACATATAAACAAAGCACCGAGTGCTCGGCCGAGGGCTTATCTCTACAACTCGCTTACATCACTGTCTCGGCCGAGCAACATTTTACTGTCTCGCTCTTTTACTCCGTACGTGTGATCAAGACATTAGTTTATTATCCACTGTCAAACAATAGGCGACACCTATACATAATACATCTAAGCTCGCTATTGGATTTTCAACAATAAACTCAGAGATGAAAGTTGCTAATAAAAAAGCGTTTTTATGTAAACACTCATTTAGATACCGTATGCGAAGACGGGCATATTATTTTTGTACATCATACTTCAAACTTCAATTTCGTCAGATCCGGGCTATCACTACTGTTAGAAAGAGGGTTTTTTTTTTATTTTCGTGTGTTTGTTTGTAATGGATAAACTCAAAAACTACTGTGCCGATTTCAAAAATTCTTTCAGCATTGGATAGTTACATTCACCCTGAGTAACATAGGCTATATTTATTGCCCGTGCGAAGCCGGGTCGGGCCGCTAGTTCATATATATAACAATACGTGATCTATGCTATAAGTAATGGCGACGACCACCCACCTCGCCAGACCCTGAGAGGCTGCCGACAGTCCCAAGCTGTAGATCCCTCCGGAAGTGCCTCCCATGTCAGTCTCCGCAATCTCTGACAGGTCCCATAACACGTTAGATGGATACTCCACTGAAGCTGTCTTTAAATATGACTGAATTGCTGAAAAATAAATAATATATTTTCAGTACTCAGTTTGGTGCTTTGGAACAATCACGACTTTTTGTGATTATGTGAACACTTACACACTACCACTATGATCTGTCATTATACGAATACTTCGATCGAAAGTTGCCCACTCCAAACGTGGGAACATGGAACGGCACAAATTGACATCGGCCAATCTTTGTTTCGCCCGCATACAACTTCAGAAAGGATCAGAAGTAAAAAGTTATCTTCTTCTTCAATAGATAGTAATCTATAGTGGTTTCTTCAACAACTCGGCACTTATCTACTTAAAGGTTTTTATAACCAGTTTGTCCTCATACTTGGGTTCATAAGAGAAAACGCTTGAAATATCAGCTGAACACTGTAGTTTCATAAGCAGTAGGTTGAAAATACCTTTTTTGCATTTATGATATTACACCAGTAACTCAAGTTTACCGACCAAAAAAGAAACCTACCTAATCCTAAATTCTTCAGCGTGATCCCACAGTCCCCGTCTCCACATCCAGAGTCCAGTCTGTTCAGTAAAGCTTCACTCTTGGTCAGGTCTTCTGCTGCAGCTAATAGACTGCCCCGTAGTAGATCCTGTTCTTTTGGTGTAAGTGCTGGTCCAGATGCCCCCTGTAAGATTGATATAGAAAAAAATATTTTAGTCCTAATAAAAAAAAATCATTGTTGTTGTATATATGTATCCTACTTGTACGCAGTGTATAGTAAACAAAGACATAAAACATAAAGGTAAGATAGATGTGAAAAAAATAGAAGCCTCACCATGACGTGTTAAAATGTGAAGCGTGTGAGTGACAAAGAAGGATGGAGCCATAGATATCGTGGATGGAGCTATACAACCTATATAGCTCCATCTCTTTAAAAGTTCAGTTGAGATCGTCAAATGGATCGCGTTAGAGCTTGTGGTAGGACATCGTAGGTCTATGTGGAAGACCGTAGGTGATTATCATCTTGGTAAGCTGCTGCAACTTTGCTATTGTTTTTAATCTATCTAGATAATAAATGAAGTACTAGGTACAGCACGTCTAATGTAATACTCTGACAGGATATAGTCACCTTCTTCCCATCAGCCTGCAGCAGTGTATCGTCGTCCACGTGCTCCCCCTCACTCCTTACGGACAGCTGTCGTCCTGTCCATGCGCTACCCTCCGTGGGTGCATCCATCAGCTCCAGCCATAAGTCTCCTTTGTCCTTGGGCAGGTGCAGCAAACAGATCTGGAAGCCCTGCATCTCCAGGGAAGTCTTGAAGTGTCCCGAGAATATACGCTCTACTGTGATTTTTTTACTTTCTGCGAAAATGTGGGAGATAGTTTAGTTTATTCTAGAAAACGGAATCACCTTAGCTGGATCCTTAGCCTAATGCTGGATCTTGCCTAGATCTTCTCGAAGTCATTGTTAAAAGGCGTAGTTTGGCCAAGAAAAGATGACAGAAGAAGCCAAATGCCACAAAAGTAGCAATATTATTACTTTCACGTACCGAAAAAAACTTAGCGTTGGAAGGCCTCCTACAAGGTGGGCCGATGACCTAGTAGGTATGGGTTGCGGGAATCCGATGGATGCGAGACGCACAGGATCGTTCATTGTGGCGACACTTGGAGGAGGCCTATGTTTAAAAGTGAACGTCGTTCGGCTGAAATGATGATGATGACTTTCGTGTACTTAGATTTTGATACTGAAACAGCACTTACCTAATTGATTTTTAATCTCGGCGCTGATGATGTTCATTTCAAAGATGGAGGTGCCTCCCAAGTTGTCTACAGTCACAACTACCCTGTTCCCAGCGACCAGCTTCAGGTGGGTAATCAACTGAAAAACAATAAGTAGGGACCTCAAGATTAGTTCAAGGATAACCTTCGTCAAATAAGTTGTTGACAAATCATGTGTAAAAGATAAAATTCTAGAGAGTGGAGAAATCTTATTGATTGGTTTGCTTCGAATGTGGCGTAGAAGCCAGAACATGAGAGATCCTCATGAGAAAATACATCTTGTCATCATCATAGAAACCTACCTTCTCAAGGATCATGGCGACGACTTCCTTAGCGGTGCCCATCTTCATCTTCTCGATACCGGCCTCCCCGTGCACTCCTGCACCTAGCTCCATTTCATCATGGGCTATCTCGAACAGGGGCGGCTGACCTGATACATGAAAGTAGATTATGAATACCCTCATAAATATCATAGATTACCCTCAGTGGGTTGTTTTTATTTATTTGTGTGTATTTATATTTTTGACCTAGGGTTTATTGAGACAATGTCTACCGCTAAAGTGAGCCAGAAGCCAGGAATACGGAATTATTAGTTTTTTTCTGCATATTTAAACCAATCAAATCCTTCACAGAAAATCTAAAGAGGTAGAGGGTAAAGGTAAAGGTAAATAGCAAGCAACTAGGTATGTTCTGCGAAAGCACTCATTAGAGCAGTTAACTCTAAAGTTTCAAAAATTCAATTTTTTTATCTTATCTTATCTTCTTTAATCTTCAAATCTTTAATCCCATCTTACCAGGTAACGAGCAGGCACTCAGACAGACGCCCAAAGTAGCCATGTACTTGTTGAACTCCGCCGCCTCTTTTCGAATAGCTGCCAAGTCGTAGCCTTTCAATGAATATGCTCCAGCCAACTGGAAAGAAAATAGGAGTTCCATTAGCAGGTGTAGCCGCCGAACCCTGGGTTCGATCTCCTCGAGTTGCGCAAAAGACTTTTTCCAGAACTATGGCAACAGATTTAATCCATTTAACAATTTTTGGGTGTAGGTGTGGCAAAGCATGATCCAAGCTTATTCTTTGCAGATGTAGCATAAACATAAACCATTAATGTTCTCACTGCTAGGACTCACATCTCTCTATGATAGGGAGTGGGCCGTAATCCATCCCGAGGGCCTAAATTCTTAGCAATGTAGGACGTATGTAGTAATGTAGCTCATTTTGATGGCATGGTTGGCGCTGTAGTTAAACGTATGGTATTTCGAGTCTACACCAAAAATTCGAAAACATGTGACATCCACCAACCCGGCCTGGGCCCATTCCCTCTTCTATGGAGGAGGCCTGAGTCCCAGCAGTAGGAACATTAAAAAGGCTGATGATGATGATGAGTCTACCCGGAACAAATATGTATGGTCTACGGATAGCTGTTCAAGGTCTGAGTGTCCCGCGCTTATCTTATCTTATCTTCCGAAAACATAAATATCAACTAAGTACCTTAAAATTAAAGTAAAGAAGAAAAGAAGAGGAATAATGAAAAGCATAAACATTATCCCACCTTATAAAAGAGCACCTCTCCGACCATGCTGCGTCCACCTGTCTTATTCTGGCTAGAAGCGACATCTTCGCCGACGATCAGACCTTCCACCTGTTTGGGAAAAGCTTTATCGTTCAGTTTTCCATAGGAAACGATTATCTAATTGAGCATTACCTTCTGTAGTTTTGTAAGTGTCCATGTAGTGTGAGTGAAATAAAATATGTCGCACATAAAACATTACGATATAGAAAAAAGAAACACTAAAAACATAGATAAATCGCGATTTCATTGCTTTCTTTATTTTTATGTAGGCTGTTTTGTATGTTTTCATGATGTGGACAGGATAAACATTTGCAAAAACAAAGTGTACAATGGGTGGTGGCGGATGGACTGAATGAAAGGAGATAGCTAGAGAGAGAACTGAGTGAGCTACTGAGGGAGCAGATACTTTGTTATATAGAAGCGAATACTTCACCATTTAAGCAAAGACGAGTTGTTGTTGACAAATAAGGAAATTACGTGTAATGTGAAAGGATGTGCAGTCGTACCAACCTTGATTCCTAAAATCTTAGCTTTTTCAATAGCTTTGCCGAAGTTTAGTCTGTCCCCTGTGTAGTTGCCAATAATGACCAGGACACCACCTGAAAATTGCAAGTTTGACATAATTAATAGATTTCACAACGCGAATATCTATTGCTTAGTCTTGGATTCAATTCCCGAGTCAGGCAAAAGTGAATTATTTTTTCTATTTTAAGAAATTATTCGTAGAATATATGCGTGTTGCTGTGTTTTATAGGTTTAGGGGCAACTAGAGTGACGGGGTCTGATAGCAGCGATGCCTGCCAGGGCTGTAGGATTGATGGAAGGAGTTACCTTTACTCAGAACCGCAAAGGGCAAGGGAAGGGATACTGGTGGTTTTAGTAAAAATCTGATACTCCCTCTCGCTCCAGCCAAAGCGAGAGCAGACATTTCATGGCTCTCCCACGTAAAAAAAAGAAGTGGACTAGAATTGAAGATCACTGATTCACCTTTTTAAACAACCCTACCCTTTTTAACCCTTCAGATACCGTCAATTAGAGACACAATTGTAAGACAATAGATGCGCGGCCACCGGTGGTCGCTTGGGGATAAATGAATTAAGAAGCCACTTCGGCAGACCTGTTGGTACCTACTAATATGAGATGACAGAAGTATGGAAGTTATTGTAAGTTACAAAAAGCAAGATATTTTTACCTGAATTATATTTATACAACTGTGCTATCGCGTAAAGGACATGTCCGGTGGGGGGAGACGCAAACACACCACCAGCCACTGCTCCATCCAGCACGCCAGCTCCTATGAAACCTGGAAAGTAGACCAAAATATATTAGGTAAACAACGGTAACACGACCTGTCTTCTTAACCGACTTCAAAAAGGAGGAGGCTCTATGTTCGGCTGAATTTATTTTTTTATCATACCACTAATTATAATAATAAACTTTGAAAGAAAAATGACGAACTTAATTATAAGGTTCATGAAAATAGAAAATTATCCCAAGGGAACATAATTCCGGAATAGTAAAAAGTATCGTATCCGCTATTTAGAACGGATTTCAATTTCATTCAAAATCCATTAAGATCGTTTAACGTGAAGGAGTAACAAATACAGATGCACATATACCTACGTATAATGCGTGCCAAATGAGAATAGGATCGATTGCATGTTGTGACGTCACAATTTACTGTCAAATCGAGGAAAGAAATTTTGAAACTTTAACTATTTTACGAAAATTTTAATTTATTTACGAACTGTGTACGAAAAAAGTTTAATCAGAATTCAGTTCTTCAATTTTACTCATCTCCAAGTTCCTCAATTTTTACCAAATTTCTGAGATTTGACAGTAAATCGTGACGTCACAACAAAAAATCGATCCTATTCTCATTTGGTACGCACAGTACAAACTTTTACCTTTATAATACCAGTGTTTCTTACTTAATAAAAATCATATCAGGGTTATTTGTAAAACACTAACAACCTTGCAGGACTGATTTCCTAACAACATAAACAACCACTTTTGTTCTATGATTTTTTACAAAACATATTAATACATTTACCAAAAACAAACCTTCAAGATGTGGTGGTTCTAACACATTTCAACAATTTATTATTTAGTATTTTTCCGTAACTACTTACGCCTCCCATCCACTGTTCTCGTAGTAATAGTAAGCAGGCTTTCAAAACATTGTTGTCACACCTAGCAAGCATTCGCACCATTTTCGTGTACAGTACGTTCCAAATGAGAATAGGATCGATTGCATGTTGTGACGTCACGATTTACTGTCAAATCGAGGAAAGAAATTTTTAAACGTTACCTTTTTTACGAAAAATTTAATTTATTTACGAACTGTGAACGAAAAAAGTTTGATCAGAATCCAGTTCTTCAATTTTACTCATCTCTGAGTTCCTCAATATTGACAAAATTTCTTTGATTTGACAGTAAATCGTGACGTCACAACATGCAATCGATCCTATTCTCATTTGGAACGCATAGTACTCGATATTCGAATATTGATACATTTGATACACCATCATGTAAAGATAATTACGTCCGCACGGCCGAATTTTGCTACAAGACAATTTTGTACGTCGCGACGCGAGCGCGTCCTACCGACTAGTGAGGGTCGCCCGTAAATAGGTCAAGTTCATGTTCAACTACCCTCCGTTATTGTACTATCGCTTGATAGACTTCGTAATATTTAGAACGTTCAATTTAATGTTTTGTATGAAAATGTGATGAAATAAAATATGTAATTTTTTTAAAGTCATAGAACATTAGTTGTGGTTTATGATGTTAGTAACATAGTCCCGAGAGGTGGCTAGTGTTTTACAAATAACTTGTATGTTTATTGTCATTTTTTATTTATTTATTGACCATAAATAAAAACATCCTCATACTAATTTCAAAATAACATATTCTACAACTATCACACAACGCCGTCTAGTCCCAAGCTAAGCAGAGCTTGTGTTATGGGTACTAGACAACTGATAAACATACCAATATATTTCAAAATACATACTTACATAATATAGATAAATTACACCCAGACACAGAACAAATGATTATGCTCATCACATTAACATTTGCCCTGGGTGAGAATCGAACCCACGAACTCAGGTCAGGCATTTAGCAGTCAGGTCCACTAACTACTAGACCAACAGGCCAGTCATCAAAATCATCACCGTTCCAGCCGAAAAACGTCTAAGTACCTACCTAGTTACCTACTGCTGGACAGGACCCTACCTCCCTCCCTGTCTTTAAACACAAAGAAGTATTAGAGAAGTTCTTACCTGCAGCAAAGGGCTCATGTCCTGAACCACCTCCTCCAAGTACAGCTACTCTGCCAGTGTCGCTCTGAAACCATAAGAATTCGTAAGAAGGTGACGGAGCAGGGACGTAGATAGTTACCGCTATGTAAGCCGGCTCACACAGGGCTCCCGACCTACAGGGGATACTAAGATTTAAGATTCGTAACATTAAAGTTATCCACAGGCCAACTTCATCATGGCCATAATGACTCCGTCTCAATCTAACTGTATCTGTGCTACCAGTTCTATGCTGAAAGAGTATACCACAGATCAAATATCTGTGGTTTCTACTTTGTAAATTAAAAAAAAACTGGCCAAGTGTGAGTTGGACTCGCGCACGAAGTGTTCCGTACCGTTCTTAAGAAAATTCTTATTACTTTTTACTTTAAAAAAAAATTGCGATTGTTCTGTGTGCCCTTAAATATTTATTTTATTTTGTTTTTAGTATTTGTTGTAATAGCGGCTACAGAAATACATAATTCGTGAAAATTTCAATTGTCTAGCTATCGCGGTTCCTGAGATACAGCCTGGTGACCGACAGACGGACAGACTGCGAAGTCTTAGTAATAGGGTCCCGTTTTTACCCTTTGGGTACGGAATCTTATAAAAATCAATATTTTTTGTTGCACCCTTTTAAACTACGTCACTGTTACGAAAAGTTTTGTTGCAAACGTGAGACCATCTCAAAGTACACCACATCGGAGAGATGCGATCTCTGACAGGAGAAGTTCAAACTTCCTGAAGATTTTATCGAGCCGTTGGAGAACCTCTCTCCTGGAAACGAGTTGTCATGGCCAATCTTGAAAACTCTAAACAGACTCCGCACCTAGATTGGGAGCAGCAAAGACAATCACCACACCATAGGGATACCAGGGGTACCAGGATACCCGGACGGTTCTGACCTTCAGTACCTATTTGTCCAGAGTCAACCGCATACCATATTCCACCTTCCAGCCTGCATGAGGTGCATCAGTGGACGACATTGCCGTGGCCGAATACTGGGCTTTGCAACATGTCCTACTTGATGCTCACCTTCTGCCTGACAGTGATGACCCTGTGCTTGGGATGCAGCTGCAGCGCCGGGTAGGTAGCCACCACGCCTCGCAGGTTGTCACCTACGTGATGCTCACCTTCTGCCTGACAGTGATGACCCTGTGTTTGGGATGCAGCTGCAGCGCCGGGTAGGTAGCCACCACACCTCGCAACATGTCACCTACGTGACGCTCACCTTCTGCCTGACAGTGATGACCCTGTGCTTGGGATGCAGCTGCAGCGCCGGGTAGGTAGCCACCACGCCTCGCAGGTTGTCACCTACGTGATGCTCACCTTCTGCCTGACAGTGATGACCCTGTGTTTGGGATGCAGCTGCAGCGCCGGGTAGGTAGCCACCACACCTCGCAACATGTCACCTACGTGACGCTCACCTTCTGCCTGACAGTGATGACCCTGTGCTTGGGATGCAGCTGCAGCGCCGGGTAGGTAGCCACCACGCCTCGCAGGTTGTCACCTACGTGATGCTCACCTTCTGCCTGACAGTGATGACCCTGTGCTTGGGATGCAGCTGCAGCGCCGGGTAGGTAGCCACCACGCCTCGCAGGTTGTCACCTACGTGATGCTCACCTTCTGCCTGACAGTGATGACCCTGTGTTTGGGATGCAGCTGCAGCGCCGGGTAGGTAGCCACCACACCTCGCAACATGTCACCTACGTGACGCTCACCTTCTGCCTGACAGTGATGACCCTGTGCTTGGGATGCAGCTGCAGCGCCGGGTAGGTAGCCACCACGCCTCGCAGGTTGTCACCTACGTGATGCTCACCTTCTGCCTGACAGTGATGACCCTGTGTTTGGGATGCAGCTGCAGCGCCGGGTAGGTAGCCACCACACCTCGCAACATGTCACCTACGTGACGCTCACCTTCTGCCTGACAGTGATGACCCTGTGCTTGGGATGCAGCTGCAGCGCCGGGTAGGTAACCACCACGCCTCGCAGGTTGTCATCTACGCATGTCTCCGGCGAGTTTATGATCTTCTTCGTAATTGGCTTGTTTGAAGACATCTGTAACACAATATGATAGCTTGAGAAATTGAGCTACTCGCAATCTATACCTGTATCTATAAGATATAAAAGCGAAATACCACTCATTGATCAATCACGAAATCTCAGAAACTATAACACCTACAAACTTAAAATTTACACCCGCTAAGAACGGATTTCTCGAAATTTACTCCCTAAGGGGATGGAACAGGGGCCCTAAGTTTGTATGGAGAAACCGACTTTCACGCGGGTTAAGCCACGGGCAGAAACTAGTAATATTTATTATATAACAAAGTGATAGATTTATATTGTATTTTTTTTTTTTTGAAACGCCCTAATCTTTGTTAATCGGATTAGAAAATCTCTAACTAAGCTTATAGGTACCTGTAGGTGTTTTTTTCTAAATTCATGCAGGCGAAGTCGCTGGCAGCAGATAGTTTAATAAAAACAGAGTTTTTTGATTGATATGCTCCTAACACTCTACGTTCACTTTATGGGTTACAAGTATTATAAGTGATAACTCTAAGGACCTACAGTTGATTATTATTTTCAAAGAGCTAACTAATTCATATTTATATTGTAACAATAAATGAATTATTAATTAGGTATATCTCTTAGCTTAAGCTACCTTACCTACATGCTTAGAATAACTTAGTTATGCGTCGTATTTCCTTATTAAATGGCAACTAATTAACACAGACAAGCACGACTTACCTTACAAACTCCGTCTTGCAGACTGAACCGAACCAACAATTATATAAGAGATAATATCATTATCAACACGAAAGTTTACGACCCCCGTCTTATCGATATCTTTGAAAACACAAAAATATCCAAACAATAAACTGGATTCGCCTCACCATGGTTCATTAACAGCAGATTAGCGTAACTATTGCTGGTTTACAAAATACAGGTTTTTAGAATTGCTAACAAATCCAGTAATGGATGTAAAACGTTTATTTGGTCTGAGTCGGTTTATAGACAAGAAACAACTAACTTCACTTTTGTGTTGCGATTATCCTATTGGTTGAATTGGTCCGTCTCTGTTACAATGTTTAACCTGGTTTAGTACTGCATAGCTAGGCTATAAATTCTATTTTGATTTATTCACGGCCTTTCCTTCGTCAGAAATTGTTTATTTTTTTGGGTTGTGAAATCATCAAATAACTTAATCCTCTCTGGAAGCTTCCCTTTTCTACTGGATACTAAATTATAAAGGCATTTAAAAGTGGTCAATAAAATCGAATGTGTCACAGATAAAATCGAGGTAGAACCAGGTAGAACTACCTATTACACTGACCACACGTGTACCATGTACGCCGATCCTGGACGCGTCGGTTTCCATACTTTTTATATGGCAACAGGACTCTTAGAACTACACGCGATCCACGCCACACGACACACGACACCACGCGACGTCGACGTCGTACGTAGAACGTACAAATCAGGCGTGCGTGGTCTACGTGTGCGTCGGTCTAATGTAGTTCTAGCTTTACCAAATTTTAGGGCCTTATTCCATAGATTGCGAAAGAAAAAGATACCAAACTATAAAAATATATATATTTTTTTAATTCACACCATACAAACAAAAATACATAATTACAAAGTTTATCTTGTCGCAAGTCATAAAAGTTATCTCTAACAATATAATAACATAATATAAGTATTCTGTAGGATAAGAAATATGTTTACCTATTTACTATCTTATTTCTTAATGACAAAACAAAAATTATATAGGTACCTACTAATATGCACTTTCTTTAAAGTTAATCGCTCACTTTTGCTTGACATCATACCAAAGGGTTTTTTTTTAGATGGGTATCACCCTAAGGCTCGGGCGTGTCTCATTTTGCCTGAGTTTTACTCCTATGTTGCTTCTATGCCCGGCGTCCAAGGACCCTCAGGGAACCTGAGGGTCCTTGGAGGGTTACTGACATAGCTCGAACAATCGCCAAACTTAAGTGACAATGGGCAGGGCACATTGCACGCAGAACAAATAGTCGATGGGGACGAAAGGTTCTGGAGTGGCGACCACGCTGCGGAAGACGCAGCGTTGAAAGACCTTCCACAAGGTGGACCGATGAGCTGGTCAGGGTCACGGCTTCCGATGGTTGCGTGACGCACAGGACCGGTCGTTGTGGCGACGCTTGGGGGAGGCCTATCTCCAACTGTGAACATCTTTCGGCTAATATAAAGATGATTATTACGACACCAGATTCCTTTAACCGACCGCTGACTCTGTGACAAATTCAAAAAATTCAAAATCATTTATTTAAAAAATAAACCAAATGTAGGCACTTTTGAATAGTCAAATGTCTATCAGTCCAAGAAAAGTGAAGCCAAATTGCACGTTCCAAAGCGTAAATCTCTGATAAAGCTACTGAAATCTGTTGGATGCAAAAAAAAGAAGAGTGGTCGATGAAAACGCTTGGGGTCCAGCCATTTGGCGTGTTCTGAATGAAGCTATGACAACGCAATGAGCGACATCAAAGCTATAAAAATATCAAACAACTTGAGCTGGACGACAGCCTTGCTCTAAAAGGAAACTGGTCATAAAGCAAAGAAAAGGTGATGTGTTTATTATATTTAGCTGCTAGGCGCGAACCTAAACTACTGATTTAGAGGAAAACTAGACCTTAGTTGTTAACTTATAAGGTAGAAAATGATTTTATATTCTAGGTAGGTTATTTGCTGTGAAATATCGTAGGCCAGAAATTGTTGGCTTATATTTTTTAGCAGGGAAATAAACCCACTCTGGTTCCTTCTTTGCCTTCAACCCATGGCTCCAATAGGTTACGACCGTGCCGGGCCCATTCGGGCTCAGGGCTCAGCTACTTTGTTAACATCTCCTTGAGGCGCTCGTGGATGGCGTATACGGTATCTATTCATCGTATCTTTTTTTTTCTGTAATATTTTATTAATTCTTATTGATTGCTATTCAGCATGTCCCCACGATTAACATTGACAGACAACTTTATCAATATCCAAATGAAGCAGTGATGTATTTTCTTATTTATTAACCCTTCAGATACCGTTAATTAGAGACACAATAGTAAGACAATAGATGCGCGGCCACTGGTGGTCGCTTGGGGATTCATGAATTAATAGGAGTTAGGTAGCCGCGCTAACTGGTGCTTTGCCCGCATCAACAAGTTCATCCAGCCCCAGGTACCCACCGTATGACGAAGGGCCTCACTTGTGATGACCCGTAGCTAACCACTATCCATTTCGCTCAACCGGTAAATATTGCCTAGTGGCCACTGCACCATGAGTAAGAGGACACGAGGAACCCCAAGAGCAGCTACCCCTAGCCAAGCTACAACCATTTCGCTTGCGTCGAACGCTTCAAGTTGACCTTGCCGCCAATTCTTTTGTTCTGACCACGTGGCTGAGCGTTCAGATGACGTCATTCCCGTACATTTGAAGCTTTCTACTAGAGTTAACTATTGCAGATAAGCAACTTGGCTAGGGATACTGGTTTGAAGTCGCCCAGGGTACTGGCAAGAATTTTGGTAATGCGAAACAGCGCCGCCGCCGGTTTGCGCGGATTTTTTCTGTGGAATGTTTTTAATTTCTAAGCTAGTCTCAGTCCCCGTAAATATATTGTTTTTTCTTTTAGCTACGGGACATGTACGGGATGAATTAGCATGAAATTACGAGCAACTGATGAAACGTAGCTAACTTTACGAGCACCTACATGACCATGTAGTTGGCACAACTCATATTATTATATTAAAACTAGCTGACCCGGCAATCGTTGTTTTGCCTTATAAATTATTTTTCGCTATAAAAACAATAGGGGTTGGTGATAAAAAAGTAAAAATTTAGGGTTGTAGGTATGTATTTTTAATGCCACATTATAAAAAAATAAAAACAAAATATTTCGTCCAAAAATAAAAATTAAGGGTGAACAACCCTTAACACTTAGGGGTATGGAAAATAGATAGTAGCCGATTCTCAGAATACGCATATAAAATTTGGTAAAAATCGGTAAAGCCGTTTCGGAGGAGTACGGTAACTAACATTGTGACATGGATATTTTATATATTAGATTATTATTAAAAATGTGTCGGAACGGAACCATGTATCTGCACTACGCCCCTACACATATATACAGTTCAGTAAAAGTAATAGATAATACGAAATCACGAATAAGACTAGGTATATAAACAATTATAAACCTTATCTTAAACTATATAATTATGATAGTATTATGTATTTCACTAATCGATATCGCCCGGTCGGACTAATGATCTACAAATCAATGTAGTGAAGCAAGAGGGATATAAAAATGCAATTCGTTACTTCTTTCACTTGTATTTCCATAGTTGTTTTTTTCTAGAGATTCTTTTCACATTGTGTTGCCTATTTGAGTGTAGTTCTATCTTTCTGGGGTTGGAAGATAGGCTAAATAATACAAAAAAATACCCATATTTTTTTAAATAAATTACGTATAATAATATAACAATTAAAATTATACACTGTACATTAAAACTAAGTACCAAGTTAATTGGGCTAACTTTGTCCCTGGGGTATAACTATGGCACAATCTTATTAACCAATAGAAACACAGCAAACACAAGTACTCATGTTCCTATTGGTAAATAAGCTTGTACCAAAGTTATACCTCAGGGCAAAAGTAAGCCCACTTTACAGCACACAAAGTAACAAATTCCTTATCTCTCAATAACACATCTTGAATCAGTATTTTTGTATATTTTCAATATCATTCTATAACTTGGAAGTTATTGCTGATTCCTGTGAAAGGTCTGATGACTCCCCCTAAGGTCCTGGACGCGCCGTGGTACACGATACGGTGAGGAGCGAAGATAGCGTCGTCGGGCACCCGCCACTCGAACGTCACTCGACTGCTGCCCCTGAGCGTGGATACACGCTCCCACCTGAACCTGGAAATGACAATCAGATAAGATTTGAACAAAGTATAAAGAAAATGGAAGAATAGGACTGAGAAGCGATCGCAGCCAGTACCGTGACTAGCCTTTTATAAGCCCGATATGAGTTTCTGAAACAGCGGCCCTAAAAAAAGAACAATACAAACAAAAAGGTCTAGATGAGAGAAACCATTGGCACCATCCTAGTTACGGCACTAATCGTAGCACGTTCTCTACATAGTCTTGAGATATATCCGTTCCGCAACCACGCATTTGCCAACACCCATTGGAAAATGCGTGAGTTAGGTGGTGAGGACGTATCATCTAGGTATGGTACTCACTTGGTGTCCCAATCCGCATCGTTAGCGACGACCACCCACTGCGTCACCTCGAGCCTCTCCACCACCGCATGACTTCCTTCCTGCTTCAGATCATTGCGAGGGTTGGCTCCCACCTTAAAACCACATTAAATTTTATTCTGATCCAAATTCCCGTTTTGTCTTACGCAAAGATGTTATGGTTTCATTTCTTCCGACTGCTTTTAGGAATCAATATTAGATAACTGAAATCAGGTAGCTAATTCAATCACCTTTGCACCGAATACTTCAGTACTTCAAGCGTTTCACCAGTACGTATGTCCTCTTGCCATCTTAAATGTATATAAGCACCAGCTTCGGTGGTAATATGATGGCAATCAAAAACAAATTAATAGAGGTAGTCAAGTCACCGTAGTCGGCTGGGTGGAAAATACTCCATAATGCAATATTGAAGGACAGCTTTGACCAGCGATTTTGTTCCTGCCGCAGTGCCGCTAATACTACATACGAGTATACTGTACATCATTAAGAGATAAAAAGTGCGACAGTGATTGTGAAACTACCAATCTGTGAAAAAAATTGCCAAAATTCTTCCAGGCTCTTCTTCTGTCTGAGCTCATCAGAGTTCTCTGGTTGATCTCTTTGTTTTTCTTTATCTGTAGACATTAGGTACCTCCTACAAATAATTGTGCCCCTTTGTAATATTTGTTTAGGCTACTTACGAAGGTAGCTGAAACAATGTCTCCTCTCCGCACAGTCTGCAGTGGCTGCTGCAGACAGTGTCCAAAGTTCATGCCGGTGGGTGACGTGTCGAAGACCACGGGCGTGATGAGAGACAGGATCTTGTCGCGGTTGTCCATCGGCTCCGGTCCGGCAGGCACTTCGGTACCCTGGAGGAAATTAATTAAGAGGGGTTTGGTCATTTAAAAAACTGTGAATCAGGGTTTTTAGATATTAGCTTTTGGGGGTGGCCACGAAGTTTAGAGGCTAAATTCTAAGCAAGGCTCTAAATAAATCGTATATAATTTTAAAGAATTCATTAGGACTGGTGACAATAAACTGCGCTCGTATGTGAGGTATGTTGCAAATCGTCATGTATTGTAACTTTGTAAGTATTGTTCATTTGTTCCATGCTTATTCCTTCAGCTTATGAAACCATGTCTTTAACTAGATGTAGATGCATTTATTTGTCGGTTTACATACCTGAATAGCAGCGTTGGCAAATTCGCGGAACTTGTTCAAGAATATATCCAGTGTGAACGGTCCGTAGATCGTAGACGCCGCCTCGTATCTTTGGACCTAATAACATTGCAAGCATTTAGACCAAAATAATACTTCTTATCAATAGAAAAGAGTAGGTAGTATTTCCAAAGTATTGTATTCTTAATTTCATAACTGCCACCAAGTCTGCCAGACCTGGCAAACGTGATAAGCATTTCAGATTCCGCACCTTACTACCACTTCAAATAACCAGGACGTGGGGCCCTTTGAACTGGAACCGTGGTCCCAACTTCCATCTATACCCGATCCAAAGAGCCCACGACCCAAATAAACGACATCAAGTACATAAAAATGCTTACCCGATACTCTTGAGGAGTAGCAATATAATGTATGTACTCGTTAGACAATCCTGACACAACGACTCGGGGCTCGAACCCGTGACTCTCCATCACTTGGCCGACCACGGACCTCATCCGTCTTCCGGACATGGTGGTAGCTTCCCCAGGTACACCTAGGATCACCAGGTCTCCCAACCGGATGAGGGTAGCTGACACGATGTGTGGGTGCCACGGAAGCGGGAAGTTGGCCTGAAATGTAGATTAATTTTAATATTGAATTTACTTTAAACATTGTGAGGAAACTTTGTTCTGGAATCAAGAAGACATGTGACACTGGGTCCGCATGTTGGATTACGTCCGATTCCTAGAGAGGAGGCTGAAGCTGATTATGCTATTTTTACTATAATTTTCCGGCAAAAACGGTACCTAAGGTATCAAAAGGAGCATCGTCAATTTGATTATGTGGTTTATCAGATTAAGTCAAGGCATCAATAAAGAGCTATCGATCTTACAGCAGTGAAAACTCATTTAAACGAGCTTGATGAAATGTGTTCTCGTTCAATAAGGTTTTGGTATAGAAATATATAAATATGTTTGGCAACAGCATCCTGTTGACTGTCGCCTGAACGATTGAACGTATTCTTGTAATGCTTTTGGATTTTACATGTTTTGAGAAAGTAAAGCAAATATATACCTATAGCTATTGCAGTGACTGATGACAATTAACCCCCTATAATTATTTACATAATATCATGTTCTGACAATTGCTGTCTATTTCAGGTTGCCTGGAAGAGATAGCAGAATGCGGTAAAGCCGCCCATTATATATATGTTTTAGGTATAAATTTTTCTTATGTTTCTTTTCCTAGGTTTGATAAAGTACTTAACATATAAATAAATACTAACCCGACCAGTAGCCAACAAAATAGGCTTCGGCGCGTGGCAGGCGATGTCCTCCTCAGTAGGCCTACCAACTAGACCAGCCAAGAAGTCCAGCAGGGGATCACCCTCCAGCGTGCCCTAGGGAAAACAAGTTTTGTCTTAAGATTATATAATTTCTTATTGTATGAAAGTCCTAGACCCGATTACTGTACCAACCGAAAATAATAAATTTGTCGTAGATTACGTCATCCGCAGCGGAGTTCACTAAGGGGCGCTGCACACGGCTAAGATTCTATCTTAAGATACAATATCACTCACCATACAAATTTCCATTAAGGTGTCGATAGATAGGTAGGTATTTCTCAGTCTGTAATTTAGATACCTGGTTAACAGTAACGGGTGGCAACGTTTTACATGGCACTTCAACACATGTAAATGTGTTTGTGTCGGTATAAAAGTTAAACTCAAACAAGACGTGATAAGTTTAGTTCACAATCAGTTTTCTACTTAGGTGGATGATGTTATAAAAAGTTTCAACTAGCCATTTCTCTGTCGAAGAAAGTATCTAAGTAAATTCGTAGTAGTAAACTCGTACCTGCGTAATGTTCATCGTGTTAGCGCCATCTATCGTTCCAGACGCGAAACTGTAGCCCATCGCCGGATAACAACCTTTGACTAACAAATCCTGAAAAGGAAAAACATATTTAGTATTTTGATTATAATTTAGTGCTACGAGTATCATATTTTTGGGAAGTCGCCTTGCAGCAACTGAAGCGTCAGAATTGGATATGGTCTAAAACGATTTGAATTTTTTTTAGCTGTGATATCCAATCCAATAACTGTCCAGCTTTAGGGTGGAGCGCGAGGTCACGTCAGACTCTTACTGACTAAAATCCACTCCAGTATTCCTTCTTTGCCTTCGTTCCAGAGCCCCGGAGTTAATTTTTCACCAACCCATGGTCCCAGTAGGCTCAGACCCTACTGAGATTCTACTGTTTTGCTGACATCTCCTTGAGGCTCGCGTAGAACACTACATGCCGTCAACAACTCAGGCTCGGTCCGGACGGTTACTGGACGGCCGGGCGGCGAGCTACCCATTGCTCACAGACACAACAATTTGACATGACGTAACAGAAATTCTTCATCACGGTTTTAATGTTCCCACTGCGATTTGGACATATACAACAGTTAGAAAACCACTGTCGATCATATTTGCCCGGACCAGATTTTTCTCTTGTCTAGTTGGAGTAACCTCAGATTCCAAATGAGGTTTCGGGTGTAAAGCCTGTTATCCCCTCATCAAAACAACTAATAACCAACTTTCTTAATTCATTGTGTGATACAGACAATGCATGTACAAAGACGAGCATAACTCAGCAATGAGTTTTCTCCCAGCAAACCTTTAAGTTTTAAGAGAACATATTCGAGGGTAAGATCCAGTGCACAATGTAAACCTACCACCTTTATTATGATTGAGAAATCATAATGTATTTTTCTTGTTTACTTTCTTACAGCAAAAATCTTTAGAAGATTCACTTCTTCTGTCATAATCATATTCCGTCAGTCTGTGCACAGGAAACTGCAGACTTACCTCGTAAAATTTCTGCCCTATTGGATCGTACAAGGGGACTTCTTGATCAGACATCTTCAAGAACTGATGAACTACTGCAAATTCTCCTGTTAGCTCCTCGCCTGGGGAGTTCAGCGCATCCTGGGAACAAATATTTGTTAGTTAGGTGATTGCGTTAGGAGAATCCTAAAGGAGTGACCAGACGGTTGCAAAATAGCGTTCCAACCAAAGTGACCTTGCTAGTTTCAATCCATGTAGTCAGTAGTTGTAATCCATTAGATGGGAGGCGCGTTTTCCCAACCACCGAACGTGTTGGTGCGTGGTTTTTATCTATATAGCCGCAACACAAACCAAACACATAAAAGCTATATTTCAAAACGAAGTGTCTCACCCAAGCCCCTTCGAACACTTTGGTGCCAATGATCTTCGTGCTCTCGAACATGTCCTGACCAGGCCCCTCCGAGAAGCACCTCTCCATGTGGTTGCAGATGGTGAACTGGTTGTCGCAGGGTAAGCCAGAGAACTCGCAGCGAGCACCGCGCGTGTTGGGAGACACGTCACCGAGATTGGATGAGAAGAATCCGGCGACTATGTCAGGCTGGAACAAGTGATTTGACGTATTTTAATACAGTTTTATCATATCAGGCTGTAATTGCCTGGATTTTCATGGATATATAGCACTGGTGCCACATCGTAACGGCCTGGTCACGAACCACAACACGAGTTCGGTCTTAGCGGCGATCGGTGCGGCGAGTAGCGCGGCGAGCGGGGCAGCATCGGAAAGCGGGCGCGGGGCAGCATCGGAAAGCGGGCGCGCGGCGCTATGAGGTTGTGCCTCGTAGCATACTTCTCACACTTTCATATTTTTGATCTTACCACTCGCCGTCCCGCGCTTAGCCTCCGTCCCTAAATTTTAACAGTTAATTTCTGATCTGGATTTTAACACGTCATGGTAAGGCCACATAGGTCTATTCTAAGTCCAACGTTGAAAAAATTATGCTTTAGTAGATACCTTATCCAATCCTATAACTGGCAGTATAAATATAAATAAAAGCTTTTTATAGCAACATGAAAGGCTTGTATCTCACTAGGAGACTAGTCCTAGTACTGGTTCCTCCCACAAAATGTACCAGTCGCATTACCAACAAAATGTATGTATCGCTGACTCTACGAAGGGAACCTCCCCTAGTATCTGCTTGGTTGTGGAACTGAATATATTTTCGTCGTTGTGGTAATAACACTTGGGAGAAGCCTATGTCCAGCAGTGGACGTGTTTTGACTGAAACGACGATGATGATGCTGATGAAATCAAGTTATAGTTTTCATGAAAAAATACCTATTTTCATCCACATCTAAAAAAAAATACCAACCTTCCCAGGCATATTCTTAGGATTGAGTTCCTTCTCCATCCTCAGCGCGGCGTAGCCCAGGTTGTCGGAGGAGACTAGCTGGTTGGTGTTGTTCATGCTGGTGGTATGCACTGCGAACCAGTTCATCACGCCGTGCAGGCTGCCGTCTTCCTTCACGATCCTCACTTGGGTTAGCGTGTCGTCTGTGTTCTGTTTGTAGCTGATGGGAGGAAGGATGAGCCAATTATAATGATGATCACAATAGAAGTCAATAGTTCTTAAAGATGAGCAAAGGTCCGGTACTTCACACTGGGACAACTTTTAATAAATCAAAACACAGGTCCGATCGTGTATGGTGAGTAGGTACTCCAAAGGTAATTAGTGATCCAGATTTGGTTAAACCCAATCTATAAAGCCTGAAGTACAGGTTATTATACCTTTCGGTATTCATATAATTGTAGTATGTATTTTGGAGGGTGTGCACGGCCTTAATATGACATTAAATTGAAATAAATATTAACCCTTCAGATACCGTCAATTAGAGACACAATAGTAAGACAATAGATGCGCGGCCACCGGGTGTCGCTTGGGGATTCATGAATTAAAGGAGGTAACTATTAATATCCTTACGATGACAGGATACAGGATGTGTGTGATTTGTGAACGAAACACGATATAAGGCAGAAATTCATTAAACATGCGAGGTAACAAACAAATTATCAGATTTATGGTTATTGCAAACAAATTATCAGATTTATGACAGAAGCGTAATATAATAATTAAATATTCTTCTTTTTTACGTGCTACTTCCTAATTCTGAATTATTATATCCGTGAGTGACTAAATTTATAGTAATCCTGCCAGACTCCTGTTTGCTACTTACCGAAGGATCTCGTCATAAGGGTTGTGTTCGTAAGAGTATGGAGACCTGTTCTTGTGAGCCTGCTTCACTTGCGATTGCGCGAAGAACAGGCGAGCTGGTGCCATGTTTTCATGTGCGCGAACTATACTCTGAAATGTAGAATTGCAGGGCTGTAGTTTCTTTGTATGAGAACATATTCTCAAACTTTTGATTCCGCTGTGGAAGTAGTTTCTATTAATATGGGATAAGAGAAGAAGAAGCAATACTTTCTTGCACTAATTAAAGTATTACAAGCTGCGTGTGGTAATCTATCTGGCATATGAGTACTTCCTTATATCTTGTGAAGACCTTATAGCAGCTGGTAAGATCCTCACAGTATTGTTTGGGATTGGTTTTTACATAATATCATTATTTACTTGTATGTATGTATGTATGTCTTAGATAAGTAATAAGTAAGTATTTATTATTATTTCATTTTGGTTGGTATTCTACCATGTTATGTCATTTTTTTATTGATATAAACTAGTGCTTGACTGCGATCCCACCTTATAGTAAGCAGTGATGCAATTGTTGATGGTGAGGCGCACTAGTTTATTAAGAACCTATTCATATTCAGTCTTGTCTTGAAGACACCTAAATTATAATCTGGCGGGAAGACCGCAGCAGGCAAATTGTTTCAGTCCCTCAATGTACGTGGTATAAACGACGAGTCCGGACCGTAGAGGTAACGTAAGGGTGGATACTGGCCGTTCGTCTATGCATCACCTTAAAGTACTAGGTCTTGCAATTAAACAATACCCCAGTAAATGCTATGTATCAAATTAAGTAGTATGTCATAAGTAGGTTAGGTATATAACAGTTAGAAGTCTATCTCTATTAAATTACGTAAATTAAATAAAGCAAGTTCTGAAATTCTAGAATTGCCAATAATGCCCGTACATACCCTGGTTATACCTTCAACATAAGCATTGAAGGTCTCCCGTGAGAAGCCAAGGATACTTATGTCCAAGATAAAGTCCACCATGTGACCTCCGGGGCCGCTGTGCGTGTGGGTGCCGGTGAGGATCACGTTTCTGAGGTTGTACATATCACCGTATCGCTCCTGGAGATTCTTCACCACCTGGACAAAATAATTACAATTAGTAATTCTCTGTTCAGAATAACATTAGACATTTATAAAAACCTTTTAATACTGTCCGTTCAACCGAATTTGACTTTTATTACGTCGGTGGCATGACGAATGGCGACTGCAGTAAATAGTTGGTTTCTAACCACGATTTTGCTTATAATGTCATCCTTATTCCTAAAAAATATAAGTTTTTTTTTAGGTGGGATTCATCTAAATCACATCTTCCGCCCTTGAGCGGAATGGAAGATAATGTCAGACTTTTGCTGACTAAAAACCCATTCCTGGTCATTGTTTCTGGGCCCCGGGTATCTCTTTCGCATCACCCATGGCTAAAATTACTCTGTCTGACTCTGAATCGAACTTGCGCTACCTGGTTTCGAGTGACAAGCGCGGTCGCCGTCAGGCTACTGATACCTTCGGGACTAGAAGAATAAGGATACATATCGTTGAACTCAACAGTTCCATCAAAGTAATATAATAATTATGTTTCTGCAGCGCTTACCTCCCGCCTGACTGCGATGCCCACAGCCTGCACCTCAGCAGTGACAAGCACTATTCTGGTGTCTCCTTTTACAAAGATGAAAGACCTGGCGAACTGACGCAAGTGGAGTCCTCGACCGCTCTGCCCCACTTCTGCGTAGCCCATCTGAAATTAACATTTTGATGAAAAGAAAAAAGTTTTCTTTTATCTTGTTTAAATATAGGTATATCACAAAATAGTGGTGGTGGCACAGTAAATAGTAACTTACAAATCATAGGTTCGAACCACAGAAAAGATGAAAGAGGTTTTAAAGGAAATACTTTCCGATTTATACTACAATGAATGTCACCGCTTGTCTCCCACCCTTTAACTCCATTACAGGCAATAAACCAATATGAACGCGCATTACGCAACTAACAGACCACGCACACTTAGATCGCAAGTTTGATATTTGTAGTTGAACTATGAGCATTGCCCTACCTTGTGGCACACCCGCCCCGCCCACAAGGAAATTCTAATCTCTTTCATCTGTTCTGTGGTTCTAAACTCTTTCATCTGTTCTGCGGTTCAACCCTTGTGTGATTGATTTCATCACCACTGTTCTAAAACTGAGACTACTGAGAAAACCGGTGACATCCACCAACTTGTACTGGGACCGCGTGGTAGATTACAACTTAACAACCCATTACTGAATACACTACGAGAGAGAATGGTTCGTAATCCACCATGCTTGAGGCTTGGGCTTGAGACCTAGTAGTGGGATCATGATAAGGGTGATTAATGTGATTATGCTACACTTATGTTACTTACAAAAGTAATCTCCACACAAGGTCCGGTCATGTCGGCTATCCCAACCCCCACTCTATACGGCAAGTCGCTCTCCTCAGTGGTGGGTGCACTCGTCGTGGTGCTCGGCGGAGTAGTCGTGGTTTTCTCATAGTCATCCCCTTGGTTGACTAACAGGACTATGGTGGCTGTCATGGCTCCGATTACTGTTAGGACCACTACTCCTATCACCAGCTTCGCCGTCAGAGTGAACGCCATTATTTCTGCAATTTTTCATGATTACAAACATAAGTAGGTCGCCGACATAGCCCGAAGAATCGCCAAACTAAAGTAGCAGTGTGCAGGGCACATTGCTCGTAGAACGGATGGTCGATGGGATCGAAAAGTTCTAGAATGGTGTCCGCACCCCGAAAAACGCAGCATTGGAAGGCCTCCCACAAGGTGGGCCGACGACCCTGGTGAGAGTCGCGGGAATGCGGTTATGGCAACGCTTGGGGAAGGTCTCTGTCCAACAGCAGACGTCTTTCGGCTGAAATGATGATGATATTTACTGTGCAAGACATGTCTGCCGCAAACCCGATAAACTGTGGGTCAAAGAAGCACAAAGTTGGTGTCTTGAAATTTAAACAGTGCGACGGGTTCGTAGCAGACCACGAAGGAGATTGTGCGTCGCGAAAGATGGAAGGAGTGGAGGGAGGCCTTTGCCCAGAAATGGGACAGAACAGGCTAACAAATAAATATATGTATGAAAGGAGCAGGAATTGAACTCTGACAGCAGTTTTTATCTTATGCAGTTCTGAAAAATAGACACGCCAAATCTGTACATATGCAAGTAATTTACAATGAAATTTTAAATCGATTACAATCTTTTACATCTCATAGACCTATACGCTCGCAACTTCGTCTTTGACTAACGTTGAGCAGTGCTAACTCTAAATTTGCCAATGAGCAATGGAACACAGTAGACTAGGTGTTTAGTTACGGATAAGTTCAAAACAATACAAAACACATTCCAAAACCATTACAGCTCATGTGACTCAAAAGGCTGCCAAACCTAAATATACCTAGATAGACGGGATTTGTCCGCTACTTGCCCGAGAAAGTGTAGGCCAAAGTAGCATATAATTAGTATGAGTGAGACAGTAATACCGGGTCGCGGCAGACCACGAATGAGATTGCGGAAGGAGGTAACATGGGCTCGCAAAAGGTGGAAAGAATGACAATGCTGCCATTCCCGAACAAAACAGGTTTTTAGAAGGTAGGGTGAAAGTGGCAAATCAATTACAAAGTAAGATTAAGTAGGAACACACAAGTAGGTATTTACCTAGATGATATAATTAATCACTTGCTTAATTAAGCTGATAATGCTAAGCCTATTTAAATGTGACTTAGATAATGAGAAGTTGGTGTCGATATGGCAGGATGCCAACCGGGATAGCAAAGAAAAGTTGAAAGAGGAGATAGGTTTTAAAAGTTCACTTATATTGTTTGGAGTGGAAGAAACGGGTGTGTATGATAGTGACGTGCCGGTGGAAATAAGAAAACGTCTTTTACTAACTGCAAATAACATAGATCAAAGTCAGGAAAAGGTTGAGTCTTCAAGAAATGATGTATGACCATGAAACAGCAAACGTAGAGAAAGATCAAGCTAGATGAAATGATAACTTTCCTATTAACAGTAACAGCCGCGACATCATAGAAAGTCCAGTAGTTAAAATAGCTAAAAGACCTTATGACCTCAATTGACAAATTTTGGAGTCAGTCTTGTCAGTGGTCGCAAGCGCAGACATATAAAGACGGAGAGATAAAAGCTTAGAGGCGGTGACGCGCTAGACGCCAAGCTTAACGGCCTAGCAAATTGTCGAAGCGTTTTTGCCACCTATTGTACTTCGGAAAGTGTGTGTTAAACGACCGATCTTACATTTCACTACCAGACTAACAAACTACTGGGTACTGGTACAAGGAACATTTTTGTTCGATGTTTGATGAAGCCACTAGTCTTATCTCAGTCGCAATGTTGGAGACTCTGCCAGCGTCTTTATTCCCTAGCTTTCAACCTTCCGACCAGGTGTATCTTCTACCTTTTTCTCCATCGTATACTTCATTATTTGCTTTCCATTAGTCGAGATCATCAGAACAGATGGTCGATGGGGACGAAAGGTTCTGGACCACGTACCGGAAGTCGCAGCGTTGGAAGGCCTCCAACAAGGTGAGCCGACGACCTGGTCAGGGTCGCGGAAATCCGATGGATGCGTGACGCACAGGACCGGTCGTTGTGGCGACGCTTGGGGGAGGCCTATGTCCAGCAGTGGATGTCTTTCGGCTGATATGATGATGATGATGATGAGTCGAGATCAACATCAAGCAATGACTGCCAGGTTATCAGTTTCAGGCATATTGTTATTAGATTTGCCTTGAATAGATTGCCTTGAGTCTGGACTTTTGGCCGTTCAGTGACCATAGACTTACACCCTTATTAATTATTAAGGTGATATACTTTAAGTAAGTAGGTACACTACACCTGTAGCATACTCAGCAGGTGAAAAAAGTGGGATGGTAAATATACATAATACATATATGTGACACATAAATCTGTAGCACTGTTTTCCTATTCTTCTCAGCGTTTCAATTTGTTTGGCCCAAAATTCAAGCACGCAAATTAGAAATTTTCAATCTTCATGTGAACCAACAAGGTGGCAACTGGCTAAGGAAGGGGCGCCAGAATCCGAAGAGAGATGGCGCATATGAGGCCACACTGGAGGCCTGATTCGTCCATGGACCATTTTAAGTTTATTTATCAATGTGCATGTTCACAGGTTACAAGTTAAATATATCATCAGATCATCAGAGAACACCACGCACCACGCATTTAAAGTACTTACACATGCAACAGTTCTACTATTTATACAAAAATTGCACCGGATCGGTACGGTAAACGTTTAATGATGCCGGATCCGCCAGATTACCAGATCCGTTTTTCCGCATTGCTATCCCTATTCACAATACTCACATGGTTAGAAAAGCCAATCACACTGAAATAAATAAAAACAGCTCACAGCACTTGAAAGTTTTAAAAATAATTATTATATTTTTAATTAAAACCAATAACAGAAACACACACCATCTTATTCGAAACGACTACCTAATAATGGAAAACAGACATATAGATTATAATTACATTTAAGTAATTAATCTATGAAATTAAGCCGATAACAAATATCTTTTCTCAACAAAATTATCTAAAATATTTCTATTCAAGATAAAAAATATTTCGACAATTCCAGCTGAGAAATATAGGCATAGGTACCTAATTTTAAAATTCACTCCAGAAATGATTTCTATATATTAGAAAAGACAGATGAATTGTAGCAAAACATACAAATACAATAAAATATAATAAAATAAAGGGAGAGTAGGAAGCGCATATATACCGACCCAAAAAACCACTGACATGAAAAGAAAGTCGGCAAAAATTAACCTTGACATAATTTGCTCTCCCATGAAGCGCTCAATTCTGTTATCAACGAAAGGAAATGATATTGAAATATATTATCAACCCGTTATTATTGCTTATGATAAATTATCGTGTACAAATTGATATTTATCACTAATCCGATATAAGAGTATAAGGTTTCCAAACACCATTCTTCAATGAAGTATAATTTTGAGCATAAGTCGGAAGAAATAGAACGACAAATTTTTGTAAGTGTCCAGTGTATATGAAGATAAATGCTTGCTGGATACAGCCCAGGCTTTTTTTTTTGTCGACGGGGAAAATCATCTTTGACAAAACCCGCTCTTGGGTGGAGCGGGAGATAGTGTCAGACTCTTACTGACTAAAAACCCCGCGCCGTTCCTTCTAGCCTTCATACCGGGGCACGAGCTCCCATCGAACAACCCTGTCCCCAGTAGGCTTCGACCCAGCTGGGCCCCTCCTGCTGCTGACAACTCCTTGAGGCGCGCGGGAACAGTGCGCGCCATCGACGTCTTGGACTCGGTCCATTACCGGACGATCGGACAGCGAGCTAGGTACCCATAGCTCGCCGTCCGATACAGCCTAGGCTTGAGAAGCATTCAGAGCTACTGTAACTGAATTACTTTCATATTTATAATATTAACTAGCTTCTTCAGTAAGTTTTTCCGCATATACTTTGGACCAACGTTTCATCCTCTTAGGGGGTGAATTTGAAAAAATCCTCTCTCAGTGCTCGCCTAGGTCATAAAAGGTAACCTTGTGCAAAATTTCATGCTCCTCATCCCAGTAGTTTCGACTGTGCGTTGATATGTCAGTCAGTCAGTTTCTATATGTACTTTTATATATATCGCAAAACTCGATCGCAAATAGTGGTGCCTAAGCAAGTGACTGCCTATCTCTAAATTCATCAGCCAGTACTTATCTATATCTACAATTGTCCATGGCTAATTTAAATATTTTTTAATGTTCTTATACCTTGGAGCCATGACATCTGTGGTATCATCATGTTGATTTGAGTTATCATAGTGAACTTAGTCGTAAGAAGAACTGATCGAATACGGAACGACACGCTGCGCTCCATAACAGGTATAATAGACGTGGGCAAAAAAGCTGCCAGGCTCAAATGGGACTGGACGGGTCATGTCGGCCGCATGCACAGGGACCGCTGGGCAAGCATCGCCACACAGTGGGTTCCTACTGAGGGAAGGCGCCGTCGAGGCCGGCCTAGAAAGAGGTGGCGGGATGATTTGGACGCCTACCACGAGGACTGGTTAGAGACAGCGCAGGAGAAGAAATTTTGGAAGGACTTGGGGGAGGCCTTTGCCCAGCAGTGGGACAGTAATGGCTAATAAAAATCTAATAATATTTTTTTTATCAAAAATGAAATATTCATTCATTCAAATCCTGTTATCTATAGGTTGATTGAATACTAATTGAATACATTAATGTCGTAACTATAATTAAAACAGTCGTATCCTAATGCGTCCTTGTTAACAATAAAACATTATGTCACGCTTATGACTCGAAAGAGTAGGCAGAAGTATAATTATATTTTGTTGTTTTAACTGGCCTGTTGGTCTAGTAGTTAGTGGCCCTGACTGCTGTGCCGAAGGTCGTGAGTTCGATTCCCACCCAGGACAAATGTTGATGTGATGATCATGATCCATTTTTTCTGTGTCTGGGTGTAATTTATCTATAATATGTTTATATTTAGAAATATATAAGTATGTTTATCAGTTGTCTAGTACCCATAACACAAGCTCTGCTTAGATTGGGACTAGAAGGCGTTGTGTGATTGTGGTGTAGAATATTATATATTATTTCTCCAGTCCTCCTCCTCCTTGCGTCGTATTCCTCAATGCTGAGGGTCGTGACCTCCCTGCTTCATCATTCTAACACTTAAGATTTCTCCAGTACCTACCTGCTTTTTTATTTTACCCACTATATTTATAAATACATAGAGGAAATTCAATATACTGAGGGTCAACACAACACACTTATATTAAAAAAGTAAAACACAGTTTTAGGTTTTATAAATACATATTTATTACCTACAATTGGCACTTTATATTATATAAATCTATGTAACCTACATGGTCTAGATTTTATGTACATCAGTACTATGATAATTTATATAAATCTTTTGATATAATTACTTATTGCGTATTTCACTGTATAATTTCTCCCCTACTTCCTTTCTATCATTTAGATAAATTCTTTATCAAAAATAAGTTTTCCAACATAAATTATACATGTCCCCACAATTAGGTACTTATTGATGATAAATAAAATAAAAATAAGGAGGTACACTTTTACATTCAAAAGCATTATTTACATAGTTATTTATATGATAACCTTATCTGGACATAATCCATTTTTACATGATAATATATAGGATAATTAATCCATAAGATTAAAATGAAACGATATATTTTAATGAATATATCGAAGAACTCGCCTTATCACTTACTTATATGTATTCCTGTTTGCACTAAACGCACTGAAAATTGGCTTTAAAAATTTTAAGGAATTACATGACTTGATTCCACCATCTCACTTCTACCATCGTGCATCGGACGAAAGGTCGAACGGCGAGTATACACCCATAAGTTGTTGAAACCTCTACGGTCCGAACCAAGCGTTTCGCCTCGACGAATACCACGTGCATCTAGGGACTGGAACTATTTGCCTGCTGCGGTCTTCCCGTCCGATTATAATTTAGGTGTCTTCAAGGCTAGAGTGAATAGGCTCTTAATAAACGCGCCTCACAATCAACGATTGCATCACTGCTTACCATCAGGTGGGATCGTAGTCAAGCACTAGTTTATATCAATAAAAAAAAAGCAATTTCGACTACAAGAAATATTTCAGAATAGGAAAGAAATGCATCATTTTCAACCAGGCTTGGATAACTTGAGACAAAAAAGTAAATTATAAATATTTGTAAATTTCTTTTTTATTGGAAATTCATCAAATGACTCGCGCTCTTGGGTAGAACGAGGTGGATAGCATAGGTTAGGTTTGTAGAGCAACGGGATTAACCGAAAGAGTTACTGCGGTCCGGAGGCCTTACCACGAGCTCTAAACGCGATCCATTAGACGATCTAAACTGAACTGTTAAAGGGATGGAGCTATATAAGGTAGCTCCATCTCTTTTCCTCGTTCGCACGGTTGTCATTTTTCAAAGGAGGAACTCAAACTCAGTCAGTTTGAAACTCCCTCTAACTCCATCCAGAGCGGAAGAAATTATTTCATGACTACCCACCTCAAAAAACAGGTTTGGATTCGTGCCTTTTCGCCTTGTCTCCAAAATACAGAGTGGCTATATTAATTCATGAATCCCCAAGCGACACCCGGTGGCCGCGCATCTATTGTCTTACTATTGTGTTTCTAATTCACGGTATCTGAAGGGTTAAGAAATAAACTACTAACAAAATGTTTTATTTAAACGTAGCCATGAAGTATGTGCAGAATAGAAATACGACGATGAATTAATTTTACTTTAAAATATCTTGGATTTGAAATTGGAAATGATAAAATCACGTAGTAAATTAGCGACTAGACTATAAGCTATATTTAACCAAATTAATCACTACAGAAGATATTAAAACTAACAATTTCACTTTGGTTTACATTATAAATATCATCTCGCCTATAACTAGTTGAAATATAGTTTCTGATTGTAACACAGATGGCGCTAGTTGTAGATAATTCGCTTCGCTATTTGAAGACAGAAAGCCAGTATAGATATCGGCACAGATCTTGAGCACTCGGAGTCAGAGGGGATCATCGCTTTTTTCTAACCAAGTGTGTTTTTTGGCAAGCCAATCGTCGTCGTTATTAGGGAACAGGGAACGGATCACGAATGAATTCTATGACACGATGGCGCGGAGAACCAATCACTGACGCTTCCCGCCCCCACGTCTTACTTCGTACCATTAAAGAGACGGAATATTTGACTTCTGCGCAACTTGAAGCCAGAGCTCAAGATCCGTGCCGGTATCTCTAACTGTTAGACAGTTACTGACTTTTTTTTATTAAAGTGTTTTTTTTTAATTCTATACAAATGAATTATATATTTAAGTCTAATCTTATTTAAAAAATATAATTTTAGTTATGGCCATGATAATTATGACAAGAAAATTTAAAATAAAATTTAATAGAATAAAAATAATACAATAAATTGGTTGGTAGTAAATACTCCTTTTTGCTGCATCATCTTCCATTAGTTATGTTCCTTTACATATTGGAACTAAATAGCAAAAACGTTGGTATCCAACTTATGCGTAAAATCGAGGTAAGTAGGTGCCCCGTCGAAATTATAATTTTACCAATAAAGGGCATTGCGTGAAAGCTGCATTCAAAAATATATGACAATACTATATTATAAGTATATCTAAGGCCCAGAACACTTGGGTTAGGTTAGGTTAGGTCAAAATATAATGCTTTGTAAAACCTAAACCCCATACTTTAGAGATGTGTCGCCATAATTAACAAATACTCTATTTAACTAGACGCTTCAAATGACACTTGTTTCAAGTCTGTTGGTGGGTGGGGACGGTGCCCATACGAAATCCGGCATTCTCCTTTGAATATAACTTACACTTCAGTATTGGTAATATTGTAATTTAAATTACTATTCTTAAGTATAATAAAGCTAAACATTTAATTAGTACTGGCTTCATAGTTTATACAGTACAATGTATAGATAAATATACTTACATGTATCTTACTTATGTACATATTATAACTGAATAATTCTTTAAATCTCACAATAATTTCCTTCAAGGAAATGGCAAAGCGCCCGCGCATGTATATACATTCCAGTAACAATAAAAACATTGACATAATTATTAATATAAACATAAGCGGCATTAACCCATCAGTTAAAAGAAACACAGTCAAGAAAAATCTTAAAACAATTGTCACTAAATTGTCATGTCACAGTAATGTTAATTATCTCCCTTTACTTTCAATAAACCACCCAGTAGAGTAGTCCACAAAGTCACTGCATTACTTAACTCACTTTATTCCTAACATAGCCTTGAAAAAAGATCACTGATGGTCTAAAATGGATTAACATCCAAAGATAATATTAAACAAACTTGGTCCGAGTATAGGTCCTTGGGAAAGCCTCAGTCACTGCATTCAAAAGAGACTTATTATAGAGACCTTATATGTGTTTTGATACTACGAATATGCTGTAAAATCATAAGAAAATTTTGACTCCAGATAAGATCTTTGAATTCCTCAATCACTGGACCGTGAGTTTTTTTTTTCTAATATGTCAGTGACAATCACGGTCTCAAAGGCTAACCTAGGATACCTCGAAGCCATCCGTGAACCCGTGGTAAGGATAAATGCCACCCAACACGTACTTATAGTTGCCGAAGTGGTGGATCCTGTAGGTGCCTTTAGGGGTCCCTACGGGTATTTCCCACTCGATCTCTGCGCGACTCGTACCCATTACCTTGGAATCGCGAATCCATGTGAACCTATAGAAAAGGAAAAGAAAAACAAGTTAGTAAATAAAACGATAAAACATACCACAGAAAATGCTTTTAGCAAGTCCAGGCAATTAGAACCAGGCTGCTAATAGCAATGTAAATAATGACATAAGCATACGATATAAGGACATAGTAAGTACATACTGATAGAATCACTGAAAGTAATTCTATAAAACATAATGCATTATGGAATTACATACTTGATCATGTATTGCCTGATTATAAAACCTCACGAATTTTGATATGAAAATGATATAAATCTTTTTTAAAGTATATCCTGTATAAAAGCATTCTAGTTATCCGAAAGGAATAAACAAGATTTTTACTCTGTGTAAAAGCATTTATTTTTATAGGACTTCGAAACAGTTCATGGTAGAAAAAATACTTCTATCAGTTACTAATTCCCTAAATAATAAACTAAGGTATACTTACTTAGTCTCCCAATCAGCATCAGTAAAGACGGTGACCCACGCGTCATCGTCTTCAGACTCGAGGCGCTCGACCGTCGCGTACCAGCGACCGTGGCGGATGCTGTTGCGAGGGTGACCAGACACCTAAGGATGATAGCAATTTGAAGCTTACCTTTGTTTTAAAAATAATTTCGTATAGGTTGGCAAACATAGACTGCTATTCTCTTTTACATCTTTGTATTATGGTCGGCCAATCAAAGGTCAGTAACTTAACACCGATATACAATCGACTGTCCGTAAGTAAACATTATAATCTTTATCTTTACTTATCTTTGTCTATTTAATCATAATTATTATTATTTATTTATTTAAAATTAAAATTAAATAAATAAATTTTATTTTTTTATTTAAATATACTCATCATCATTTTATTTCCCACTTTTCTGATTCTAACTCTACAGTAAATGATAGATGATCCGCTTTTACCCAAAACCAGCTATAAATACTTACAAATTGCGCTACAACGACATCTCCATAGCTATACTGCTTGAAAGGCTGCTTCAGACAGTCTCCAAACTCGTGTCCCCAGGGGGCGGAGTCCCAGAGCACTGGAGGAATTAAGGAGATCAGTTGACTGCTCAGGTCGGGAGGCTCCGGTCCCAGAGGCATGTCTTTACTCTGGAAATTGTACAACAGTTAAAGTTCTAGCACCTTACATGAACAGAATTGATTTATTAAAATCTGGTTCCATGTTTCTCACTCATGAATTAAATCATCAACCTATTGAAAAACGACCTTTGGGCATAGGCTCACATATGGCTCACTGTGCATAAACTGATTATTTTGAGGGTGAACACTGACTGATGAGAGGCAACAAACAGTCTTGTGATTCTCGCATCCAGTAATTTTTAACGGGCTTGTCGGAATTAAAATTTGCAATTCCAATGCATACTCCCCGAAATTTAGATTATAGAAAACCGACAGACGAGCAACTCTTTCTCTTCGATCTTTATTCTTGGCTCGCTTCTCAATCGAATAGGCAACATCAATTTAAGCATTTAGGAAATAATTAGCTTTTGAAAAAATACACCATCAACAACATCTCTCTTGATTACCTACTTTGGTTATATTTTTGGATAGATCTAGAAATCATTAAACTACTCACCGAAGTCAAAGCATTAGTTAGTTCTACGTATTTGTTCAGATAAATATCTAGAGTATGTGGTCCGAAAATTGTCGAAGCAGCTTCGTATCTCTGAGCCTGTAAAAAAAATATGAGCAAATCATTATCAATCATCAAATTTACAAAATAGTTTTGATGAAACACGGGTTTTAAGAAATTCTAATACTCTAACTAGTTTTTGCTATTACATAAAATATATCCTGCGTTACTCAGAAATAAAGCAGCTTTCTATTGGTGAAAAAAATTTAGCAATCGAACTAGTACTTTCAGATAATACCTCCTACAAACAAAAAACCAAACTTTACCTCTTTATTATACTCGTATTAGTTACCTGATATTCTTCAGGCGTCGCAATATAATCCGAATAAATGTTCGACAGTCCAGCTATGACCACTTTCTTGGCTTCAGGAGCAGTCTTCGCGATGATGTTTCTCAGTCTCCTGCCCGACATGGTGGTGAACTCTCCCGGAACAGCTGCCAGGAAGAAACTCCCGATCCTCGCGACCGAACAAGACACGATCTTGGGCTGCCATTCGTAAGGAAACTTTGCCTGGAAAAAGGATTGCTATGTACAGGAAAATAAAACTAGATTTTCTTCTAATATCTTAAACTACTAGAAAAGTTAGACAACATTAGTTTTACTCTACGGTATGAATTTATTAGGTAAGTAAGTATTATATAAGATCCCTATTAAGAAAATTGGCTATAAAAAAGGTGCCAGAAGTTTTTTACTAGTGAATAAATTTTTAATAAAATTAAATATAAAATTTATTTATTTATTTATTTATTTATTTATTTACAAAATGATATTATAACATCTTTACAGACGCGTCCAAGGCGATGTTATAACAAACACAGTAGGTACCTACATGGTAAATTAATTATGAATGTAAATCATTAGTCCAGACCTTTCTCAATAAGTAATTGAGCCGCTTTTACAAATTTCGGTAGGTTTTGGCTAAATATATCCTCAGATAATGATATCTGATTAATAATACGTATGGCTCGTGACAAAGGAGCAAACTTTAGGAGGTTAGACCTAGCAAACGGCACCTCCAAAAGAGCGGGGCGGCGGCGCGCGCCCACACACCCGTCCGGCGCGCACAGCCGCATCGCTTCTAGCACCTCTGGGTGGTGCAATAACCCTAGCAGTACGTTAGCCACGTACTTGACCAGTGCGACATCCCTTCTTACTGCCAGCCTGGTGTACCCTACCATGCCCAGGACGAACAAACTCGGGTACATGAGTGGATAAAACGGATAAACTCCATATTCCTTTAAGTACAGGAATCTCGTAAACTTGTTTTGGATTTTTTCTAACATAAGGCTGTACTTTTTCTCATGAGGGTTCCAAATAATCAAAATAAACTAATATAGTCCACTTAGTAGGTATAGATAAGTTGCTCGAAAAACATTCTCAACATTTTATCTATTGCCAAATAACTAAATAAGTAATTGGTCTTATCTTTGTAGGTTAACCTACCCCAAAATTCAAAACATGCAAGTAAACAACAATCTGAATTCAGAATTCTTATCTCAACTTTATAATCAAGAAGAAATATGACAGTCCTGCGCCCTGCAGGGGGAAGGCAGGGGACCACACTAGCTAGTTGGATAAAGCCAGCTGTAATATGCATATCTCACTCGTCCTGTAGGCAGCAAGATCGGTTTCGGCGCTTGACATCTGATATCCTCTTTGGTGGGTTCAGCTATGAAGTCTCTGACGGCGTTCCACAGCGGGTTGGAGGTGGTGGTGCCTTGCTTGAAGTCGAAGGCGCCGGGACCGTCCGTGGTGCCGGCTGCGAAGCTGTAGCCCATGGCGGGAAGGCAGCCGTAGACTTTGGTGCTCTAGAAATAGGATAAGACAAATTACAGCAAAATGAAAACACTCTTATTACCTATCCACATCGCCTATGTACTTTGTGTTGTATGGAGATTAAATAAATAAATTTGTGCCTAATATGATGAGTTTTTTATAGGATAGAATGGAAGTTACCACGAAGTAACAAACGTGTAGCGCCGACCCCAAGTAATATGGAACAAGGGCAGGAAGAATAAGAAGATAATTATGAGTTTTATTTCAATACTGAGTTGAAAAATAAATAATAATATGCGCCGATTAGATCCTGCTAATGCTAGTGAAACTGAGAACAGTGAAATCTAAAATGAAAAACAGTTTATAAGAATCAACAAGACAACGACACATACAAGACGAGATTTAAAAGAAAACAAGAGGGGAAAAAATTCCACTTATCCGTTATGTCAACAACTGTGAAATTTAAAACATTTTAGCAAGAATGCTAACCTTTTGAACTTATCCTTTAAACGTAACTCACCGTATTGAAAGTTTCTGTGACTGGATCGAAGGGTGACACCTCTTCTTCAGACATCTTCACGTATTGATGCTTGATGCCCACAGGGCCTGTCATATCTTCACCTGGCTCGTTCAGAACTTTCTGGAATTATTAAAATTATCAATCATAATATAGTTGTTACACTTAATCTAATAACCAACCAAAATATTTAATTTTGCTTTTGGTCGAGTTCCACATTTTTCTGGAGCACTTACAGATAACTTGAGCAATTACACTTATAACCACTTCTACAAAGATAACTTCCAATTTCGAAAGTAACAATCTTTTTTTTTCGTTTCAATTTAAAAACAATGGTCTCTCCATATTAGTATAGATATACAAAAAGGACCACTCACCATACCAGTCTGAAACAGTTTGGTGGCAATAATCCTGGTGCTATCAAACATGTCTCTTCCAGGTCCTGACGCGAAGCACCTCTCCTTGGGCAGCTTGCACAGCAGCTTCTCCTGGTCACACACCTTGCCAGAGAACTCGCAGTGAGGGCCTTTGGTGTTCGGAGACACATCACCCAGGTTCGTGGATGCGAAGGCACACACTATGTTGCCCTGGAAGGAAAATAACGTTGTTTTGTGAATCTGGTGCTATTCTTGTTTTCAACCCAAGGTAGACTAATTTTGGGAGAGTATTAAAGAGCATACAATGACTATGTTCTATCACAATGATACTTATATACAACATCAGTTTTAGTATATGAGAAACCAGAAACACGTGTCTAGTATTTTTATATAAAGAATCTATATACAAAATGTCATAACTGTATCATGAAAAATCACAGTTATAAGCTTGTTATACCAGCATAAATACATAATCACCACGCCATCAAGGCGACTGAGGGGTAGTTTTGCACTTGCAAACAGTTGTTTGCTGGCATCTAATGCTCGTTGTGACTCACAAAAATATATACTTCTATACTAATGTTATAAAGAAGTTAAAGTTTGTTTTTTTTGTTCGTAGGAGGTATATCTCTGAAAGTACTGGTCCTCAGTAATATTTATTTATTTTTATTTTAAGATCCGAATTCTTTATTGAACTTTCATCATTTGTAGGTATATGTTTCTAATGTTCTTACCTTACCAGGCAGCGTTGTATTCCCATTGAGCGCCTTCTCCATTAAAATTGAAGCATAACCCACATTATCAGAGGAGATCAGCTTGTTAGTGTTGTTCATGCTGGTCGGATGTACCGCGAACCAGTTGATCACGCCGAGGATCTTGTTCTCAGGAGACACGAAACGAATCTGTGATAGCGTCTTATCTGTATCGTATTTGTATCTGAAAAAGTTTGCGAACATACCACTTGAATTATTCTTATTACAGATACTTTTGAACAGCCTTGGGTTATGTTGTGTAGTTTTGTTTTACGCATGTGTTCGTGTTAATTTAATATTTTATCTTTTATACTGCATGTTAATTTGAATTTTTATATTAGACAATATTAATAATTATGATAGGTATATCAAATACAATGTAAATATGTTAATGTTCCTGATAAATAAATAAAAATAAATAAAAGTCAATAATTCGATTGCACGGACAGATAGATGCTTGATCAAGTTAGATCTTACTCTTGGATCATCATCATCGGCCTTTTTAATGTTCCCACTGCTGGGAGTCAGGCCTCCTCTCTAGGAGAGGGAATGGGCCGTAATCCACCACGCGGGCCCAGTGCGTGTTGGTGGATGTCACATGTCTTCGAATTTTTGGTTTTAGGACATGCCGGTTTCCTCACGATGATTTGTTTTTTGGATACTCTTTCATAAAACATCTGCTAATGCTATCCTATGTAGATGGACTAATCATTTAGCTTATTAGATCTGTTACAAGTGATACCTTTCCACGTCCGAATATTACCTATTATATAATACACCAACTAAAACGAGAATACACACACAACCCCAAATAAAACGGGACAAGGGCAGGAAGATGAGGTATAATACACCAACTCTTCACCAATACTCGTAACTTTTAATCATCGCGTGATATAGATTCACATATCACGATACAACATATTAAGATGTTTTTGTGTTATGTAAATTAATATTAAAAATTAACATTGGTAAAGTATTGAGTATATCTGAAGCGTACGAAAAACATATATTTACTTGGCTTAACATATTTAATATCACTTTTGGCAGGTCCTCATAAATATGATTTGAACTAAAAATAATAAGTGGTGGTGCTGAGAAATAAACAAATTGTTAACTTGAACCTCTCACTGAATTATAAAAATTTCAAATGGCGTTGATAAAGTAAATTTTGACCTAAAATGTAATCAATATTAACGATAAAAATTACTGATTAAGACTATTATAATATGAGACGACCCACATGTACATGTTGGTGGTTTTATCGTAAAGGAACACTAAAGAATTCTGAGAGGGACAGCGCGAACGCAGTCCCTGAAGTCCCTCACTACCAAAAATAACGCATCCGAGTTATCCACATTAGGGATAATCGCAGGGGTCAACCTAACCGCAGTGCAATGGAAAGGCCTCGCCCTGGGGGAACCGCCTTCTTGATCACGGTATCCCCTATGCCAGGTAAGTATGAATTCTCTACAGAAACTCGCGAGGGTCGTTCGACGGCGGAGAATCTTAACACCGCGATTCAGGAACGTGACGTAAATGCACAGCGCCATCTAGCGTAATAGGCGGAACTAAATTGTAGAAGTTGCCAAATCATTTGCATGGAGCTTACCGTACCATAGAATTAAACATTTCATTCGTGTCAACTCAAAAGTTAATAACTGAAATATAATATTATGTTTTGAACCTTACCTGGCCCTTTCTTCCGGTGGATTCCTCAAGTATGAAGAAGGGGAGCGATTGATGTTAGCATCTAAAAGTTCCGCCTCTCCATACAACATGCGTGCCTCCGTAAGCTTGGAATGTGCCATTACTATACTCTATATAACAAATACATGAAATTTTATTAAGTAAATTTGCATATTTTCTATATATCTAGACGACTTTCCGTTCAAATTAAATCTCTAAATTTTGAGATGTTTCCCGAAAAATCATAACAAGTTTCTGCTCAAATTAAATTCTAAAATTTCTCCATTCTTACCTTATAAATGCCAACAATATAAGCGGTATATGTCTCCCTGACGAAGCCGAGGATAGGAAGATCAAAGAGGAAGTCCATCAAGAACCCTCCGGGCGTGGAGTGGGTGTGAGTGCCACTAATAATGACGTTGTCCTCTCCATAAAGGACGCCATAGCGCTTCTGAAGACGCTTAATGACCTGGAAATGGTAATTGAAGTTATAACTTAGAAGATTACATATCAAAGGTTGGTGATGATATCGGCATTTGAGTTTAAAGTGAGGTTAGGATAGGACGATGATGGTCTATTTGAAATAAATGCTTTGATTTGATCGATGTGACTTGATGAAGGTAGTGTTGCCAGGACATCCCAATTTTCAGGGGTCTGGGGAGGCTTTCTACTTTGTCCCGATAAATCAATAAAATTAAAAACCATTATAATTTATCAAAAATAACATGTATTACATCAGTCTCATTCGCATCACTGTACCGAGTGTGGATAAAATAACACTAGGGCTGATGCCTGCTAGGGTTCTACGTACGTTTGAAAGAGTGGTTGATTGTGGTCTTGGAATGCAAAGGATAGAAGACATTGGACCCATGTAAAAAAAATGTTTACTTGTTGGATATAAAACCCTAAATCCCGATTTCGATCAATCCGATCTGGCAACGCAAGTTCATAGTCTGGTAGGTACAATAACGGGAGAGTCCAACATTGATGGTTTCTTTTAATATAGCCATTAAAAATAACCTTAAGAACAAAAAATGTGTTAGAGGAAAACAGTCGTACCTAACACTATAGTATTTCAAACGCTGATTTTCCCTGATCAAAACATAAAGATAATGTAGATTCGTATCAAAAATAATAATTATTAAAATATCTTAGTTCTTGTTTGATCCATATTATTTACATTACCGTACAATATAACTCAAAAGTTAAGTATCTCACCTCTTTCCTAACACCATGACCCATCATAGCAGCATCAACAGAGACGAATACCAGCCTCTGAATGGTGTCTCCACTGTCATCTTCTAGCACGAAAGCCCTGGAGAACTGCCTCAAGTGAATGCCATGACCAGTCTGCTCCAGTTGCGCGTATCCCATCTGGAAAGGTAAAGAGAAGATTTTAGGAATCACGGAACAGACTCATCATCTCCCTACCACCTAACTTGGGATCGACTTCCAGTCTAACCAGATGCGGCTGAATAACCGTGTTTGACATGCAGCGACTGCCTATCAGACCTCCACAACCCAGATAGACTGATGGTTAGACTACCTGGCATCTGAACGGTCTGAATACTTATAACGACTGCCAAAGGCGCCAAAGGCTGCAGGTACTTTCCGAGGCACTGGGTACCAGTAATTTCCTAGATAAAGCCCGGCAAATCATGGAAGTACCGTTTGATAGTTCTACACGCAGTAAATTTTAATTTTAACTTTTTGATTAAAAATTTTATATGTTGTGATAAAATAAAAATTGGTTTATATTTCAATGGTTTTACGGAAAAAATGAAAAGAAAATAATGTGAGTAACAACGCCGCGTTGCATTTTTAAAGAAAAGTGTGAAATGTCAAATGGTATTTAATCTTAGATTGGTTGTGATATAAATATATGAAATGAAATACACGGGATATACGGAAAGTAGAAAATGTCCATAAGAAATTGCGCGTGACTATAAAAAAAAATTACGTAAAAGCTGCTCAGAGTATCTCGTCATTCACCTTCTTTATTATGATAATAATTTTGAGTTAAATATACACAAGATCCAAAGAAAATCTAAAACATATTTTACACCTGGAAGCTTGTTTTACTAACCTATTATGAAATTCCGATCATTGTTATTAAAACAACGTAATAAATGTGGATTCCAAGAAATGAATAACCACTTCTTAACATATTATAATTGTGATGACTGATGAGGTACTAGAAAATATTCAAGACAAAAAAAGGTAAGCTACCCTACCATAAAACCTTTTTCTTCCTCTTTCACGTACCAATGCGTGCGATTGAGATAATATTATATATAACAATAGACTGTACGAGTACCCTTAGCGTGAACATGATTCTAAGAATCTTCGCATCTTTGTCGTTTTCACTAGACTATTATATTATCCCACAGTCCATACATTTTTCAAGAGCTGGTTTCAAACAAACCACTGTTACAGGACATAGCTCTGAATAATCTGAATAATTTGTTATAATGTCGTTAGTCTTAAAAATTTTTTGAAGAGTCCTAATTCAAAATAAATGGTTATCTAAATTGTGGTATCTTCATAGAAATATAATCCATTCTTGTATAATACTAAAAAAAACAGCTAAAAATACAATGTAACGTTAGCAATATCACTAAAATACGATAATTAACGGCTTGTCAAAATTTAGCAAATTTTCCAGTCGTAATTGATTTATGAAAGTTTTTAGTCACCATGCCTGAAAATAATGAAGCTTAACATATTTACCGAAGTCATTATAAAGAAGTATATATAATTGGTTAAAAATAATCAATTAAACATAAACAAGAATGATAATAAGATTGATCTGACACGTCGACCATTTAATGCGACACGAGTTTGTACTTGTGTACGACAGAGTATAAGACCATATTTACAAAACAAAGGTGTCAACAAGAGTAGGATATGACTAAACAAACAGTGACTATAACTGTACAAAGTTCATGCACAGGACCAACAACTAAAGATACAATAGACATAATAGTGAAACTATTATGTAAATTTTCAGCTGTGCCTATACAAGGCATTTCTGTAGAAAGCAGTTACAAAGGTGGTAAAGAATTTGCCGTTACTCTGTAAACGACTGTGCCGAAAACTTTAAAATACCGATCTGAAAAGTGTTTTGGTTCCGTTTCGTTTCGTTTAATCCAGTATTACCATACACAAGGTGTACAGGACAGGTTTCCGAAAACTAGGGCTTGCTCAGTAGACGAAACTGAACAACCTTCCATAAGATTTATTTTCCGGAAACGACAAAAAATCGGCCTCTCCATTCAAACTGTCAACAAGTTCATAATTTTGTTGCCAAATTTTTTCCTTTTCCGGTAAAAAAATGTTGTGGAAGGTTGTTTAGTTTCGTCTACTGAGCAAGCTCTCAAAGTTTTCGGAGACCGATCCCTTACACCTTGTACGTATTACATATTTAAAGTATTGGAGTATAATAAAAATTAATCTATCCTACTTGGACACTTTTGTGTTACTCTTTCTAACCCATAAATATTGTTCATAATGATCCAAGCCTTGTCACCACTTAACTAAATTTCCCAATTTTTTTACATTTACTTTAGCCTTGCATAAGATTACACTTTTTACGAATTAGTAAAGCACACCTTCCAGCATGTTAAGAAAAGGATAACAAACAGCTATTATCGAAATCTTTAAAACGATATTTTCTTTAGTGTCGACCCATTTATCCTATGAATAAAGATATAATATGTGCAAATACTCGTAGGTTCTATTATCACACGATCCAATTATTTCTCGGTGAGCTAATTATCACCATCAGCATAGTCAGTGCATTTTCCAGTTTCATATTACCGAGCTTAACCCTTCAGATACCGTCAATTAGAGACACAATAGTAAGACAATAGATGCGCGGCCACCGGTGGTCGCTTGGGGATTCATGAATTAAACTTGGCATGAATTCATCCAACTATGAATTACCAGATAACTTGCGAAGATCCATGGAGTTTCTTGCACGTTCTTCTCCATAGAGATCTACTCTTTGGAACGTGCAATTTAACTTCACTTGTTTGTTTGACTGACCGACATTTTGACAATTCAAAAGTGCCTGTAATTGGTCTATTTGAAATAAACGTTTTTGATTTGATTTGATTTGATTTTTGCAACAAATATATTAAATCCCATGTTTCCAACTGCTTTAGAACTAGCAACAATGGTAACGGGATAATACACAAAGCAGACTAGGCTGTAAATACCAAATTGCTAAGGTCACTCATAGAAGTAACGGTCGAAAGGCACAATAACACTAAATGGGAAGTTGGTGACAATTTCCGCAATGTAGCTTTTATTGCGTACTGTCAGTTTATTGTGATCTTGTGGACTGTAGACGACCTTCATCAAGCAATGTATTGCCTTTTACTTGAATCTGTTTCTGTACCAAACCAAGAGCTAAAGTAATACATATATCTGTGGGCTGCCTAAGAAGTACGTTTACAACACTTTTGTAATAAACAGTAATGTAATTTGAGCGTTTTTTAAAATATCTTTTTCATTCGAATCTCCAATACAAAATGATGAAAGAGATGATGTCAGAAACTTAATTTTTAAACAAATGCTTAGCTTATTATACATGTCTTTTAAAAAAAATCTGGCATATATCAATTTAAAATTTATATTTTACTTTACGCTTATAATTATGTACTTGCTTACCTATAAAATTGCTATTATAAATAGTGAATCTAGCTATTAAAATTCAGCATCTGCACATTGGTTCTAATCATGGTCAAGTAAACTCCCAGAGGACATAAAATATGCATAAGTGTGTTCAATACGAAGTATTTACAGAGATGCAAACATATCAATACAAGACATTGAAGATGTGTATGTAATAAAAAGACAGAAAATAGAAGTAAGATATTGTCATTTATAAAATAACACGCGGAACTTGGAAGTACAAGCAACACTTTACAAAAATTTATGTACGACATGCTTACGAGTAACGATATACGCAATGACGGCAAAGACCTTGGAAGTACATTGGTTATTGAAAAGCTATAAAATTTTGACCGATTTTGATTGATTTAAACAAAAAAACAAACAACTGACTTCCAAACAAAACCCCCAAAAAATTACAAAATAACTTTAATTTCGATGTTTCTATTCAGTTACCTAATTTAGTTTATTGACATCGACTTCCAAAATTTTAATTTTATAAAGTTATGTCCAAAATTCCGAATTTATAACCGTAATAACAAGCAATGCGAACATAAATAGTAAAACCAGTCAGTCACTAGGGTGAACTGCACTCATCAGCGTACCCTTTCAAAGTGTACCAGAGTGATGCTATGTTATAAAATAGTATTTATAAGCAACAGTCAATTTCGGAAAATTTCTCATCATTTATTGAATTCTTATCAACCACCGAAGAAGTTCTTCATCAGATCGTTACCATATTTAAACAGGACCACCTTCGGAAAGTACTCTTTCAAACAATCAAAAAGAATAATTAAATCAGTTGCCCATTATCATTTAAAAATAAGAGAAATCAAACAGATGATTAAAATAAAACATTGCATTATAAATTTCTTTAAATAATCAAGAGAACCAAAAGCAAAAACGCACACGAGCGTATCTCCGGGAAGATTCTTCATAAACAATAAAAATTATAACTATAACACTTACACACGCGATGGTAACAATGACCGCATTATGTGACCGGTGTCGAGTCACCGGAGTCACCAAATGTAACCAACCAATCACCACGCTTACCTTGACCTCTAACTTCTCGAACAATCCAAATCATACCGTGCAATCCGGCGGAGCATTAAAAAATAGTTCCAGAACTTTCTTCGGGCCGTTGCATCTGTTGTGTAGTGTAATTAGGGTTTTATTGATGCACCGTCAATGAAACCCTTTGTAATTTTGTTTGGTATTGTAGTATTACTGAAAAGACACACCCTTTTGGGTTGCTTTTGGCGAACAATCCTAATTTGTTTGTACAATTATGTCCCAAATCCAACGTCAACGACGATATATACGTAAATTATGAAAATGAGAAATAGCGGCGTCTCTTTAGAGATCCGTGCCATAAAACATCAAACTATTTTAAATTTTTAGGAATATCCAAAGTAAAAATCTCTGGCTTGGGATACGCTGCTTTGAAATGTATTTTTGCAATTCTGGAGTTAACAAATTCAACAAATCTTTACCTAACCTATGATAAAATAAATCAAAAGAATTAAGCTCAGTCAGATTTCTCAGATTTCTTTGTAGTGAATCAATTAAACTTCGCTTGTCAAAAGTTATTAATATTCTATTGATAACTTTTGACTAAACTTTGAAATTGAACTAAACATGACGTTAATCTTGACAATCAGAATTCAATTTTCACTTTGCACTTTAACAATAATAATAAAATGCCGATGTTTAATCGTAGTACTTCCTCCCCAACCAGTATGAATCGCTGTGAGTCACGCAGTCCTCACGTTTGACCTTGAGACGGATCGAGATCACTGCCCCAGATAACCGGACCACGTCGGCGAATTTATTTATTATCGTTATTTGCAGCTTTTGCAGGATGTTGTTGATTACACAATGAATTTGTACAGTTATAATTTATGGTGGGATTATTTTAAATTAATGTATGAACTTGTAACTTCTCTTTTTATTGCAGTTTACCACAATATGGCGGGTGTACGAAACAGGGGATTCAAAAGGAGTCTATGGATAATAAAAGGAATGTAAGGTTATTATTATTAAATGTCACGGAACAGTAGGCGTTTTTAACTGACATACTATCGAACTATGAGCAATAGCAGTAGGATTTTCGCAACAGGATTTTTCGTACAAACGTTACATTTGCACCAATAAAGCATCGCTGGAATAAAACATTGCAACTGACTTAATGACACACCATATTTGATATAATAAAAACCGAATCATCAAGTTTCGCAGTCAAATAGGGAACTCAAAACAGGTGATGGCAAATCGTCCACAAAAAAATAATGTAAAGGGGGATACCGGCACGAACTAATGTACATTTGATAGGTAGCCAGGTGGTGAGATCACTTCTAAAGAAAAGATGGGTGGACTGTGTGAGGAGTTTTATGAAATGATTGGATTGAATGATAGCGAGACGGTAGAAAACTGAGAATACGTAGAAGTAGAAAACGTGTAGCGCTGACCCTGATCTCCAATTAACAGCGAACAGGGGGAGGAAGATGGTGATAACTCATATTAATTGTACTGACTGTTCTGTGGAAGTGGCGATACCTGGCAATTATATGTTTGTGTTTTTTTATCAAATTAATAACACTAAAAAGAAATGATCTTTTTTTTTCTAAAAAGTTCATTATAATTTGTTACTAGATAGCAATTAGTATTTCAAATATTGCTATCTGGAAGGATGGAGGCGTAGTGGGAACACGTCTCCTTCTCTTTTATAACGTAATGTCCGTGATGTCACATTTCAATGTGCACACATTGAGTTGCGACGTCACGGACATTACGGTACATCTATAAGTACTTTCGGTATATAGTAAGGATAAGAATCCTTATTTTTTTACTTGACAGTTTTCACTTCCACTAGATTTGAAAATTTTCTAACTTAAGTACCTAATTAATATTGAATGAATCAAAAATTATTATTTTTTAGTTACTCTTTGATACAAATTCAATAACTGCCCAATTGTAATGCTCAGAATATAGGAATGAATACCACAAATAATGTATTTAGTTTAATGAAGGAGAACTAGGTGTAGTCCCTTCTAATGCTAACAAATACCTGTCCATATACTCTGATACCACGTGCTCCACTGCATTGCATGCTTCCGAACTTCGCTCCACATGGCGCAATGCTCGCTGTCAGTTTAAACGAGCGAGTGCACTACGTGCCGGTTATTGCCTGCTGTGAGGCTATATATAATATATATAGACTATTGGTTGAAATATTTATTATTATATAGCTAGTCTATATTGTCCTACTGCTGGGCTAAGGCCTCTCACCATTCTTTCCAATGATCACGGTTTCTCGCATTCTCATTCCAATTCTTAAGGAAGCCACCCAGGTCATCCCGCCATCTTCTTCGTGGTCTGCCGCGGCCCCATGTCACTGTGTCTACTAATATAATTATTTACTTTTGCGTTTTATTAATATTAACATTTTTTTTACTACAGTTATAATAACAGAATCATCAAGGGATATCTCTTCATTCAGACGATATGTTCAATATGAAGTACAAAAGTTTCAACGAAGGAGCATCATAAACACTGATCCTAATCTTCTCGTTCTGTTAAAAATGTGGATAACTGAGAAGAAATACCAAACATTTCAAAATACATTTCTTCATACAAAATCAGCGATTCTATATGACTTCAATCAATTCTGAAATCACATTTCTGCAACAGAGACGCGATAGATGAACACCTTGATCTACTTTCAATCTTTCTAGTAACACATAGAATTCTTCCTAAAACTACACTGAATTAAATAATGAGCCTTTGTTTACTGTTATATTACGCACTGTATCGGATTTAATAACGGTACCCACCTATCGCATTTCAAGGCTCTCTTCGCCAATACATATTCATGCTAATCGTTAATTGCAATTTACTGTAATCGGTCTACACGATTTCATGCGCATATTTCTGATAACTGGTTAATCTACTTACTGTTCAATATATGCATAAAAAAAGATTCTAATATTACATAGATTAAGAAGGAAGCCGAAGCTTAATTTATGAATCCCCAAGCGACCACCGGTGGCCGCGCATCTATTGTCTTACTATTGTGTCTCTAATTGACGGTATCTGAAGGGTTAAGATATCCAAATTGTCAGTAAGCAGTTACAACCCAAGAAGTGACGTCTAGTCGCCGGAAGGATCGCGACTACAATGACGTCAACTACTTGACTTGTCCAACATTTAATGTACCACACACAATATATGTACCACAACAGTACACACAGTACACACAGTACACACAATATACCACAACAGTAAATTTTAGAACTACCAGCAAAGCTGGTAATAAAACCAAGACATCAGACTTACTGACATGTAAAAATATCAAGCGTGCGAGCAAGAAAGAAAGATAGAACTATACAATGAATCGCTTTAAGACAGTTTAAGATTTCAAGGTAGGGCTTCAGACTGATTAAGTGCTAGGAATGGAAAAACAAAAAACAGTTTAGAAGCATTATGTGCTATGTGCCAGTAACAGGGGTTGGAGTGGAACAATAAACCCACAATTTTTAATACTATCCAAACAAAGTCTTACATTCACGTTGCCAACAAATTGAGTCACTTTCAAACTATCAGTCCTGACCATCTGGTAAACAGTAAGATCAACGAAGCGACAAAGCATGTCAAGTTCAAAATTATGAATAAGTTGTAAAATATGTGAGGTCGCAATGAATCAGCACTACATCAGGAGCCAATTGTAAAACTGATTAATTTAATTTGCCGAATAGAATAGAAATAGCCATAAGGCCACTGGAATGACAAGCTTTATTGAATAGGGTAGTTTCCAGGGTCAAAAAAACTACATTTTTTTCAGTCCGTATTTTAGATTATAAAAAAAATATTGAACACGTAATTTTTTCTATTTTCGATTAAACAAAAAATAACAAAGATATAGCCTATTAAAGTTATGTTTTAGTTTTAGTTTAATTTACAAATAAAAAAATATGTGTCCCTTATTTTTGAATAATCTAAAAGACGGACTAATTAATTTTTTTACGGCTACTAGCCTATTCTGAACATGGATAATCGAGAGGAGAAGTATTAACGATAATATAGAAGAGACAAGTTATATCCAGGCTATGCACGTCCTGCGGATATAAAAACTCATATTAATATTGGGCTGAGGTTACCAGTTTTAATTCTATTCATTCATTGGAATCGGCAGACCAGTTAACCAGAGCATCAACTAAGTACAGATGAACCAAACAAAGGATTACAAAAATCGACTTAACAGTGAAAATCTAAAGCATTCTGCAAATAATGACGACAATAAAATAGAGGAAAAAACCCTTGGGTTAATCAGTCATTGACTTAAAATGTGATCTTAATAACATGCAAAAGGTCACGGTAACAGTCAAGGCGGAAGGTTATGGGAAATTTAAGAATCCTGAGGCTCTGGTAATGTCATCAAAGTGAAAGCAATCTTTAAACAGTCTCAATGTAATAATCAACAACATAATGCACGCTTTTGTAATTTATTTTAAATTATACTAAATTCAAATTTTAAAAGATATAGTTTCTGCTTGGTGAAAGTGCACTCTTTTTTAACAAGATTGTTGAGCAAACAAAAGAAAACTTACATACTGAAACAAATGCAGACTGAGAACGGAAAGTTCTGTCACTGTCGACCTTCATGACTCAAAAGAAGGATTTTAGATACATTTCTTTCTTATGTGGTATAATTATTCAATATCCAGAAACTTATTTTAGAAGTCTTATAATACCATTCTTATAATCCATAAATATTTTTTTTTATAAAATTTTGAACATTAAACCGATTCCATTGGACAAGTTAGTACTGGGTCCGGTAGGTGTTTGGTCTCAACCAGATCTCACAGCTGTGAGAGACTCAGCTATTAACTTTGCAGGTAAAAACTACAATTCTGACTGGTGGAATAGACTTTGGAGATGACCTTTTAATCAAATCCAATTAGTCCATTATATCTCACTACTGAGAAAAGGCATCCCTCTCCCTCACACATCCATTCTCTGCCTTTGCAGCCGTTCTCCTGCAGACAAAGGACCTAAAGGTCAAATAAAACGGAAGCTATACTCACGAACGCGATCTCGGCAGGTGGCCCAGTGACGTCAGAGATGCCGACGCCGACCCGCAGCGCGTGCGCTACCGCCGCGCATGCGAGCACCAACCACGCGGCCAGCATGATGCCCTGAAAATGAATGACATTGAATTGAGCACATGAAAGCGTAATAAACGGTGGAAGGAAATGTTTAAAACACAATATTTTTTAATTGCACGTAACTAATATTTGGATAGCCTACCTAAAGATTTTATCATGTTCACTAAGGTCTTTTTTACATAGCATAGGATGACAGCAGGATGAAAATATGCATCTCTAATATGAGAGAAAAGGATAGGACATTGTACGAATCCAACAGCTGTCATCCATACCATCCTAACCTCATAATGGTAAAGGTGTCTTGGATATGCGAGCTAAATGTTTTGTGAATGCACTCACGAAGTCACGACACGGGACTTAGTTTCTAGTGAGGGGTAAAGTTTTTTTTTTAAAAAAAAACGTCAATTTTTTTTCTATATGTTTGTACAAATCTGAAGTCAGACTCTTTCAGCATACCGCACGATCTCCCGCGAAGCGGCGAGCCTTCTGGCTGGCCTACCACCGTGGGATCTGGAGGCAACAGTCCTTGCACACATGCACGATAAGCGCGTGGAGATGCAACGCCGGGGTGAAAGTCCACTACCGGGACAGGTCGAGGTATGGCGGACAGAGCTCCGGCGGGATCTCACGGTGAAATGGCGTCAGCGACTATCGCAACCCAGTGCTGGGCACGCCACAATTATGGCGGTAAGTCCCCTCTTTGAGGCGTGGCTGGAAAGACCTCACGGCGTCCTTACCTTCCGCATGACGCAGGTCCTCACCGGACATGGCAAGTTCGGGAGGTTCCTGCATCGGATTCGAGCGGAAGAGACGCCCGGGTGCCGCCACTGTGCGGAACGCCCGGAGGACACGGTGGAGCACACAGTAGAGGTGTGCCCTGCTTGGGCGGAGCAACGCCGTGCCCTCGTGGGGGCGATCGGTGGCGGAGACCTCTCGCGCCGGGCCTTGGTTGAGGCCATGATCCGGAGCGAGGAGAAATGGCAGGCGGTCGCCTCCTTCTGCGAAGCAGTAATGCTTGCAAAGGAGGAGGCCGACCGCATCAGGCAAAGGCGCCCTCGCCGCCGTCGTCGGGATTCCGATCCCGATTTCCGGCCACCGTAGACGGGGGCTCGCGGACGGCGAGCCATGGGTAGCTCGCTGTCCGATCGTCCGGTAATGGACCGAGTCCAAGACGTCGACGGCGCGCACTGTTCCCGCGCGCCTCAAGGAGTTGTCAGCAGCAGGAGGGGCCCAGCTGGGCCGAAGCCTACTGGGGACAGGGTTGTCCGAAAGGGAGCTCGTGCCCCGGTATGAAGGCTAGAAGGAACGGGATGGGGTTTTTAGTCAGTAAGAGTCTGACACTATCTCCCGCTCCGCCCAAGAGCGGGTTTTGTCATAAGATGATTTTCCCCATCGGGAAAAAAAAAAAGACTCTTTCAGCAGTTTCAGCTATAAAACCTTTCTCATTACGTATATTTCTCATTCGTTATTTCAAGTGTACCTAATCAATTAGTTTTAGTAACCACTTACAGTAAATTAAATTCTTATCTCATTAAATTATCTATAGTTAGCTCGTACGTCAAAATGTGGAAATAAAAATTTATTTTTATAACTCTAAAAACTTTTTCTTTGAGTACTTACTCTACTAGGGGGAATGGGCAGTAATAGGGGTAATTTGGATTCACTGATTACGGTACATTTCCTCTTCTAGATAGGCAGCCTTAGTCCCAGTAGTGGAAACTATTTATGGCTGATACATTCTGATATTTGCATTTATGCTATTATTGCATGCTTGAGGGATACGGTCTATGTCTAGATGTAGGCCTTCCTTGGGGGAGACAGTGTCTTTTGCGTAATAAATGTAAGTTGCACGAAAAACCACATTACAGTTTCCGTCTAAGTTAATTTAAACAGTTACATTGGCACAAAGTTAGTTAGTGCAACTTACTCTTCGTGATGATGATGATGACTCACGTCAAAATGATGAACCAGTAGCGTTACTAGGAAAGACTTTGATTACAGCAGATTATAAAAATATGAGTACACTCAGACGTCAAACTGAGTGGCGGTCAATGACAAACAATCGACGATATATTACGTCCATTTTCATTGACATAACCGAACGTCAATGAACTACGAGCCGACTGTCTTCATTTACATCAAATAATTTATTGGTATCTATCTACTGTCTATATTATATGATTCTTGGTTCAAAATTCCCTCGGTAAGTTATTTATCTAAGTATTCGTTTATTTAAATGAACACACGCAAAAGATCTAAAATAATTAAGTACAATCAATTAAATCTTACACAACTTAACAGAAAATATATACAACACCAGCTATTGATAATTATTCAAACCACCGGTCTTAAGTAATATCAAAATCAATTAGGTATTCAAATAAATTTATTCAACGAAAAATTGCATAAGTTATATGATTCAAAATGTAAATTTAACCGTAGTGATGCGTTCTCAAATGAAAAGAAAACTATGCTCTTAAATATATGGCTTAAAATAAACTACTCACTGTTAAGTTGGACTCGACAATGATGACGCACAGTATACGGCTGTGGTTCTCAAAGAGGACATATTTGCGATACTTGACATCATGGTCACTAAATGACTAGATGCTTATGCTAATGCCTACGACAATCTGAGAATATGAAATCAAAATTATGTCTCCTAGTAATTTCATACACGCATAGAAGATGAAAAAAAGAAAGTTAGAACAGAGAATTAAGCACTTAACACGGGAAGCGTCTTCACTTGTAGACTCAGTGTATTTTAAAGCTATAGCTTCTGCAGAAGTCATGTAGATGACGAATCAGGTGTGTAACAAGTAAGTGTGGACGAACAAATCCAAAACTATGTGGAAATAGCTCAAAGCAATCAAACAAGTCTGGGTCCAATTCAATGAATACTAAAACAACATTAAGTACAATTCGGTTTTTGAAAAGTGAATACTCCTAGCCAGGAATTGAACTCGTTGATTTTCAGGATACACGCTGATTTAGTTTATAAGCTAGTCTTAACTCCTTTTTTTATAAACTTCATTAACTTTATATTTGTTTGAACCAAATGTTGAGTAATGTTGGTTTAAATCAATCAGGATACAACTCACGCACATGTCCGCTCAGATCAATGTCATTGACAATCGGATCTTCCGTACAACGTGAGGTGTGTCAGATAATGATCTCTGACTCTTTGGTTGTCTATTGATTTATTGTGTAGGCCATAGTTTTTGTTTAATTACTGGATATTTATTATTTAAGGTTAGATAATTAATTTACTCTGTACTAGTGTTTCTAGATTCTTGATATATTCCGCCTTGACATTTATATCCTAAATTATTAACTTGCTTTTGCCCGCAGCTTCGTCCGCGTACATAATATATAACTTATGTCTCTCAGAAATAGGTACAGCAGTTTTCTATCGGTGAAAAAATTTTAGCAATTGGACCATTACTTTCAGAGATTACCCTACACATAAAAAAACTGAGCAATTGCAAGTCCGCCAAACTGCGGTCATAAACTAGTATAATAGTTAAAATACCGCGCATGAATTATAATTTCGAGAATTATAGTCGAGAATATACAAGGACACTAAACGCTACTGAGGAAACTTCCCTGTAATCGAAATTGAAGGCTAGACAGGGCCATTGCTCCTTTGGACCTATTTGAAACATTAGCAACTTATTGTATTGCAGGACAGCAAATAATTCTGTTAAGCCTTAATATGCAGACATCATAAAATAAATAATGCAAAAAAAACTTACTTTCTCCTTAAAAAGAAAACTGACACGCACTACTTAAAATTGTATTTTTTAATTAACAATAAAAGAATAGCAAACAAAACAACCGACAATTATCTCGAACGATGTATGAATGATGATTTAATGTATGATAGCGCTTGTGCCAAACAGTAGGAACACATCGAGTTGGTTGACAGAAACGTGATACTATATGTTTGTTTATATGACTAATCATGTAAACAAACTACTATGTTAGGCAGAGAAGTGAAAATCTTCTTGAATAAGATCGTCAACAAGATACAAATGTAACTGTAAGAAGAGTTACTGTGTAAACAAGATACACTCTCAAATATTTCCACATAATACTAACACTTTAAATAGAATTTATACCATAAATATTGTTAATGAATGCGACAAACGTTTGTTACAACTTTAGGTAAATATAAAAATGTAAATAAAATAGGTGGAGTCCTGGTGCCTTGAAATACAGGCCCCAAGCCAAGCCTAGTTTAGGCACCAGTCTCCCGCAATACTGCTTAAACTTCTACTCGAAACTGTTATTATTATGTAAGATATTGTGGTGAGAAAATAAATTTTATTATTTGATTAAACAGGCCATGATTTTTGTCGTCCATTAGGTCCATATCATCTTAGAGAAGCATGATTCAGGAAGTAAAAGCGATGTATTCTATGATAAACACATTAAGAACATTACAGAATAAGAGAATTAAGAATATCAAAACAAAATACCAAAACTTAATACAGTCAATAAAGATGACTGCTCAAAACAAGACCAACTTTGCGGTTGCAAAACGAAATTGAGAATGACATCAATGTTTTCGTGCTCACCAAAATATTAGTCAATTAATAAACAACACTCATAGTCACTTTGATGAAATTAAAAGCAACGAGGAAAAATTATAGCAAATATAGAGTACAGCGCAATACCCATAGGAATCATAGACCTTTCTAACACGGAACTGTATCTAGAGGTAAAACATTGATTAAATTACACAGCCTTAGTACTAGGACCTTAGAATGTGCTACAAGTCGCTCTGGTTATGCCAAGAATAGATTATTATAATTCATATAAGGTTACTGACCGAATTCATTGACATCACTTATGAAATGTATTGGATGCTGTTTGTGAATCCAGATAAGGCGAATTGCCGTTCTTCTGAATTTAAACAGTTGAATTTTTAAGGTTTTCTTTGCTAATTATTTAAAACTTTTCAGAGGATTTATGGCTTTTAAGACCAAATCGAACTCTTGACAACAACATAAAAATGTGTAGGTATATAACGGAAATATTGCGCTGCTCATAGAAAACCTATGCTTTACATTCTGTTCTAACTAGCTTTTGCCCGTTGTTTCGCCCACATACATATAATTAGCCTATGTCAGTCAAGACTAAAGCAGATTTCTATTGTTAGAATCATTTTAGCAATCGTATTAGTAGGTAGTTTTAGAGATTACCACCTCACCTACAAACAAAACTAACAAACTTTACCTCTTTATAATATTATTAGAGTGTTGTAGATTGACAACATAAGAATAACTAAAATAAAACTTAATAAAATCAAAGATGTCAATCTCAGAGGAATCCTAGTCACTTCGATAGCCATTCACTATGTGTCTAAGACTCAAAACTTCAAGGCAGCCAAGCCAATTACTTAAGTCGGTCAAACTATTGACAATCTTTCGAACCAAGTATTTCCAACGCCACCCATTGAATTTTAGTAACTACTTGAAGACAATAATGTTTTTCGCAAATTCTCACAATTATTTTATGATATAATGCTATTTAATCAGCTGTCTTCTAACACGTACTATTGAGAATGAAAAATAATTGAAAACTACACTTTTAACGGTTCGGAAATTAGGAAGTTTATCATCTTGTTCTTGGAGCGAATGCAGCGTAATATAAAGCGGCTCAAAAAAGAATTTTCAGGAAATTCCGTAAGCAAGAGAATACATGAAAAAAAAATCATATAGGATATCTATAGGTGAGGAAACTGGCATATCCTAGAACCAAAAATTCCAAGATACGTGACGGCACTGCGCTTGCGTGACGGCACTGGGCTTGCGTGGTGGATTTTTCCATATACCATTTCTCTCTCCTAGAGAGGAATGGTATATGGAAAAATCCTCTCCTAGAGAGGAAGGCTTGATGAAATCAGTAATCAGGGGACATTGATTCTTGAGGAAGGATGATACATACCATGCTTTTTGAGTGAATAGTAGTGAAAAGCTAAAAAATACAAAGATATGTCAAACCAAAGCGAAGCTGGGACAGGTAGCTAGTTTATTAGATATTTATAGTACGTGGACCATAGTGGCCTCAAGCTATGCCCTTCGATACGCCTAAAATAATTTTCTTCATGCTCAAGTTAAAAGGAAACTATCCTCAATACTATGTCGATGAACTTGATGTAGATCAAATTATTGAGGATATTTAAAGTATTCAACAAATTTACAAGAACCGAATGGTTTTTGTCAAGAGAATAATTGACGTCAGTATTTTCCACTGAACTAATCAACTTTTTGTGTGTGATCCCAACTTTTTGTTACAACATGAAGCGCCTTGACTGTACCTTTGCTAAACCCAATAACAAAGACACGAATTTAACTGAGCTTGTACAGAGTTTTGACAGATTTTTCAATTTGAGCTAAAATAGATGTATAGGTACTAAGTTTATCTATTGCATCAAGCTTCTGTCCAACTAGGTCTACACCATCGCGTGTTAGCCGTAGTTACCGTTACAAAATAAAATCTACAATTACCCTCTCCTTGAACCATCTCATTCCAGTAAATCTTGTCCAGAAAGTTTACTGTATCTTTAACACTTTTCTTCTTTGCAAGTTCTTATACCAGTGTATTTGGGATCAGTGCAGCAGCATGTCTTATTTTGCCAGCTTCTCAACATTCAACTCCTCTCTAGCTGTCATCTCTCACACAACTCATTCATTTTTCCGTTGATCTTCTCTTATAATTACTATCCCCACTGAATAACCCTCCTGCACTGGGCGAGTCGAGAGGATCAGAATTTTACTGATTAAAACCCATCTGTGTCCCTTCAGTTACCCTTTGCGTACCAGGGCCGTGATTGCGGGCTTGCGGACGGGCGACGAGCAATGGGTAGCTCACGGAGCCCAAGTCATCGACGGCGCGTAGTGTTTAGTAAAACCGTAGGGGCCCAGCAGGGTCGAAGCCTATTGGGGCCATGGGTTCTAAAAGGAAAACCCAGGGCCCTGGAATACAAGCCAACGAAGGAACATAAGAAAAGTCTGACACGCTCTCTCGCTCCGCCCAAGGATGCGATAAGTCATTGAATGATTTCCCACGTAAAAAAGGGCCGTGGTGACTCTTTCCAAGAATCTCACAGCTATATAACGATCCCCATTATACTCAAATTCAAAACCTTATCTAATGTCTTCTGGATAAAATCAAACTTACAAGATCGACGACCAAAGATCTTGTACCTATACAAGAATCTTTATCCGTGGAGTATATAAATTCTTTGCTTGATGACCTACTAAATGTGACCAGCAAACCAAACAGGTGACTTATACAGTAGGAAGTGTCGATAGCAAAGTAATTTACATAGTTCTGTTCCAATTTGGACGAAGGCACAGTTTTCCGGCTTCGTCAAAAGAAGAACGAACATAGACGTAGAGGACCGGCTTAGTATCAAGGACGCCCAACTTCCGTAGAATGATAAACGGCTGGCACATTCGTAAATTGATTTCCTTTCCTAAGTGTTTATGGAAATTTTCCACCATAGACCTATTAAAAACAATTTCGTGATAAAAAATTAGTAATTTTGCTTTTTTTTTGCATTCGATTTCGGATCCATCTTAGTATAATGATAGAATTTTTTTTTCTTCATAAGCTCTATGGTGGAATATCGATCTCGCACTCGAAACACAATTGTTCCAACAGTTAACTACTTAAATTAGATGTAAAGTTATGTAAAAGTTTTTTAGGGTTAAAAGGTACTCGTACAGTAGGAAGTGTCAACAGCAAAGTAATTTATATATTACTGTTCCAATTTGGACGAAGGCACAGTTTTCCGGCTCCGTCAAAAGAAGAACGAACATAGACGTAGACACGCTGTTCTGTGGACGTAGAGGACCGGCTTACTAGTATCAAGGGCGACCAACTTCCGTAGAATGATAAACGGCTGGCACATTCGTAAATTGATTTCCTTTCCTAAGTGTTTATGGAAATATTTCACTACAGTTACCTAGTACCTACCTATGGTGGATAATTATTATTATAGACTTCTATGGTGGAATATTTTTTTTTTAATTTTGCATGATATTTTTTTTTTTAATTTAGTAATTTCGGAGCTCTAGATTTTTTTTTGCTAAAATTGATTTTTGGGTTCAAATTGGAACGATAGCAAAATTTTTCTTTATAAGCTCTGTGGTGGAATATCGATCTCGCACTCGAAACACAATTGTACCATAAGCTTAAAGGTAGACTACCGGCTTAAGGTAGCTTAGAGGATGACTAGATGTCAAAAATTTATTAGGGTTGAGAGGAACAAACTCCTTCGCACCCAATATTGATCCAGCCGGTCGTCCCCTTTCTTTTTTGTCTATAGACTTTGATTGCAATTATTGCAAATACAGATTGGAGTTTTTGGCAGGATTTATTCGAGTTCAGTGGCTGTTTTCATTATTCAAAAATTGTGATGTAGAATTGGCGTAGTTTTGTATTTTAAGTGCCAATGCTGCTGGACGAATAAGAGGAATCATTGAAACAGGCGCGATATCGCTAAATAGAGCTGAAAATTATTGTAGTATTGACTACCCATATCATATCATATCCATATCCACCATAGCGAAGCTTACCGAGAAAGCAGACAGACATTTGTTGCCAAATGCAAATACTAATATTATAAAAGCATTAGAATTATTACATCTGAGTTATAATGAAACTCAAAGTATATTAAAGTGACTGAAAACTTATTACTTTCTAAACATAACAATGGCTAAATGCACAAACCGTGCGAAGTACAAAACAAAAGCAGATTGAATTGCAACAAACAATGTCTAATTAAAGTACAATTAGAATTACCAAAAAAAAAACAAACGCGTGTGTTCGGATTCAAGCCGAAGCCTTGAACTTGAACTAATGATGACAATCAACATAACATTTAACGGAACTTTTACGACGATCACATTTAAACCACAGATTATGTGTTGTTATGTGAATGTTTATATTGATAGCCTTTAATGTTTAGTCTCCGGCCGTAATGTTTCTTCGTTTTATTTTTCAATACCAGTTTAAAGACAATTTGTCTCGCATTGAAATCTGAGCTTATTCTCAAAAAATCTGGATGACTCTTTCGACGCTTCGAATCTTTCATTGGAATATGCAATTTCATGAACAAGATCATTTTAACTTCATCGATACTTGTTGAGTGATGGCATAATTTTAAAACGTAGTATACCTACTACGCTTTAACGCCTAATAGCAATTGAAATATATAAAATTATAGAGTAATGGAACGTTGCCACGTTGTATTTTGGCACTTCTAATCAAACATTTCTTTGTTCGACGAAAAATGCAACAAATATTGATAAAAAGATAGGTATATTTTTGCTTATCGTAGGTACAAGATTGCCGTGTTTTGCAATTTCACTTGCTTCACTGTCGCTCATTCACTTGGTTTCCTAACAAGTAGGTGGCGGTGGCTAACAGTGGCAACTAAATGTAATACGTATCTGCAATGAAATTATGACTACGGGATACTTACTATTTCACAATAATGATTATCGAAATATACTTATCCATTATGCATATATGGATAAACAGCCGAATTACAGAAGATGTTACTAATGACGAATTTGATATGGAAGCTGAAAAGGAAGGTCGTCAAAAACAAAAGCTGAAGTTCAGTGGGATACTTACCTACTTTACAGACATACTGAATCCTACAGAGGTTAATTTATTGAGGATTGGATTGACTCGACACATAATTGAGGGAAGATGATACGAAGAACGAGAGCTTGTTGTGAAAGATGATTTGATATAACTAGCAAAGGAGTGAGTCTAAAATGAAAACTAATAGTGAATATAGAAGACACGTTCCACAAACCACAAATAAAAGACAATAAGGAAGACATCAAACGACATACGATTAGGGTATGAATAACACATTTAAACACGCCGAAACAAGGATAAATTTAAAAATAGTTTATTACTAAGAATATTCAGCTAACCACAATGACAACACTGATGACAAATCACAAAAACTCCCTGTTAGCGCTTAACCACAGTTTACTATGAGTAAGAAAATTATATGTTTTAAACTGAAGATGTTTTATTTATAGGAACATTATCAGTATAACCTAGGGATAAGAAAGTATTGTTATATATTCTATATGTCATAATAATGATGGTGTATGAGGAGTTACTGCTCGCTGAAGGTGAGCTAAGATTGTAAGAACATTAGCGCAATGCGAGGAAGTCTATGACCGCAAGTAATATTTAACATTGTTATTAACGTGTTTACAACTACATCGTTGAGAATTTGACATGGGAACACTTTGTTAGGTACTAGAATGTTATACTATTTCTTAAACATTTCTGTTGCGAAGTTGTGAAATCTCCTGGCAAGATTACGCAATTGTGGATGATAGTAGCAAATATAGGACGGGAAGACTCACTATTAAGATTTTTTACAACTCTAAGATTTACTCTTGAATTGTGGATGCATTCACAAACATTATATTCATATGTATACACAAGACAGACCCAGGACATCGGAAACGTGATAAAAAGATGCAAATTATAAGCATTTTGCAATGTCAAAAATATTCTATGAATTTTTTTTATCAAGTATACTGACAGTCTATATTTATACTTCGTTAGATGAATTTGAATGAAAACTTGCAAAGTAAGCAATGTACTTAATATCTACATAACAAGTTACCTTCAGGGCCGTAAACAGTTCTCGAATTATTTGAATGTGCACTGCAACTGGCATACTTGCATGCAATCTTGAATATTTTCAAGGCAGACCAAACAAGGTTTTTGCAATACCTATCTGATTTCTAGAAACATGTCCATGAGTTTATTTTCTCATAATGATCTCGAAAGAGCAACAATTTAAATCAACATTATGATTTATGAAGACTATGTGCTATTTACCTTATGTTGTTGCTGTTGTTGTGTTGTTTTTGTTCTTTAGTCTTAAGTGTGTTTTAGTTACCTTATAGTCTAAACGAAGAAAAAAAGGTAGTCGGTGGGTTGTACGTTGATGGAAACCGTTTGATGTAGCTCATTGCACGGAGTAAGTATAAGCTCATTGTTACGCAAACCGTCTTGAAATGGATTTTTTTTTCAATCATCCAATGACTTCTTCTGAATGAAGGTGAGGACGCCGTATTGTTTTTCCAGCTACTCCACTAAGAGGGCACTTACTTATTTATTATTTATTTAAACTTCATGTACAGTAGTGGTACATAGGCGGACTTAATGCAACAAGGCATTCTCTCCCAGTCAACTTACTCCCATAATTATGGCGTGCCCATCTTGATGTGGTAGGTTCTAATTATTAAAACCTTACAACATGGGTACCATATAGTTTTCAGTGAGAAGGTTAAGGATCTGGCCCTTGCTGACCTTGGAAACCGAAAGATCAACACAAAACCTGACAAATCTTCTCTTACGACAATTCAAGGTTAGAAAGGATAAGAAATATCACTATGTGACGTGTAACTACTGCGTATCCCAACAACGAAAGCGAGATACTCAAAGAAACCATTAGCAATGAGACGGCGAGACTGGATGCACTTTAGTGCACTTTCATAATATCGGCCATTGCTGCCTACACCGCAACTAGTGCTGTCCCACACAAATATCGTAAGAGAAAGTTATATCGATTAAAGCAGATAATTAGAATAAGAATAATTTATCGTCTATTTATGGAAATTTATTATATTTAATTGGGGTCTTGCATTTGATACGTGAGATATTATAACCCTACACTGTAACGCTTCCAGAACGGTATTTAATATCTCCGACTATTTACTTTACTTCTATTTACTGTTTTGGTGTACAATGTTTTATTCTATTCTATTATGGGCTATTTAAATTCGTATGTAAAAAAGGTTGCTGATGATTTTTCCTTGGTTTTAAAATGGCATTGTATTTTAATGATGACGTTAATAGTCTTTTAAGCCCATCTCACTGACTTGATAGCACTAAATTATGCTTAAGGTCACTCCTAAACTTTTAATAAAAAAAAAACCTCTTGTATTTAATTATTTATTTAAAATGACAGTGATAAATTGAATATATTAACACAGTTTTATTGATTACCAGTCAACGTGCGCACACTAAACCTTTTTTTTGGAAATTGTTTGAAAATTATGCAAGGCACTAAAATAGTTTATAAGTTGATAAAATATTCATGATAAAGATAAAGAAATTTTTAAGTACATAAAATTATTCAAATTCCATTGTTTATAAGTAGGTATTATTAAATCGTTTTTCATGATTAAATTCTTACAAGGTTCATTACCCTTAACCCTTATTTCGACAGAGAAGGTGATAGTAAACTTATTAAAATTTTATTGTATAACCTAGTTTCCATGGTTTTTCTGAACCTCCAAAAAAAGAAAAAAAAAATCTACCCCCCACCCTTATGGAGAAAAGCGATGTCCGCCACACCGGACATTATCGAATCTGAGTAAAAAAAGTGTTACAGTGACTTGTCCGTCCTAGCGGACTTAATCGAATACGTGAAAGAAGTTGCATAGTATAAAGTAAAAGAATATAATAGTAAAAGAGCCTTTATTTTTTATAAAAATGCAAAGAAACTAATTATTTAACATGAAAGTTAAAAAAACAGTTGCGAGGATTTTTGCCCGTCACAAAACAAAGGCGTGTATCACATTTCAGGCAGTAAACCGTAGTTTTTTTATTGCAGTACATACAACGACCTTCCTCCTTCACTGACGGAAAGTGAGAAACTCCATCGTAGCGTGAACTGTCTGCCGGTCTTGTTTTACAAGGGTGCCTGATCGTGCTTTCATCCGTTTTCTTATAGGTAACACTTTTGTTTGTGCTGATCAAACTGAGGTACACTTCGTAGCGGAAATCTTTCAGCCGCATGCATTTAGTGGCAGGGTTTGCATGTTTGCGATACAGGATCCACGCATTGTCGACGCAAATATCAATAATTTGTGCGAACATCGCCATGTACCAGCGCTTACTCCTGAATGGAGTTCTATACAAGGCGATCAACATGTCGGCCAAGTCTACACCGCCCATATTCTTGTTATACTCTTTCACAATATTGGGATAATCAACATCGATTTTCCTCTTGGCATTCTTGCAATATCTTTTAATCCTACTAACTGGTTCAGCGTCAGTATAGGAACTGATTAGAGTAGCAGCTTTGTTGTCATGCCACCTCACAACTGACAACTTGTTTTTGTTACAGACGGTTTGACTGAAAGATCCCCTTGGTTTCTTTTTCAGTGCCTTTTCGCTACTCAATTTTTCTTCGGCTCCTCTAAGGCGGTTGCTTCTAATGGTACCTACAGAAAAAATACCATAATTTTCACGCAACAGGTAAACAAGTTCAGGTGATGTAAAAAAATTATCGAAACAAACCGTTGCTGGTTTCCTTTTAATGGTCTGGCAGAGTCCAAGCACGACTTGGCTACCAAATCCTAACGTTCGCTCTTCATCGGTGAACTTGTGATACCTGAATGTATCATCCCCACCGTAGGGCAGAAAGTCGTAAATCATGCCCGAAGTTCCAGCTCGAACGTACATCTTGAAACCCCATTTGACCGGTTTGTCTTTCATGTACTGTCGTCTTTTGCCTGCTTTTCGTCCTTTATACGGCACCATCATTTCATCGATACTGAAAGTGTGTTCGCCTGTAACACTCTCCTGAGCCAGACAGTTTTGTCGTATTCCTTCAAGCAAAGAGCGAACTTTGTAATACCGGTCAGAGCTTTCAAAATTATTGTCTGCAAAGTGTAAATTTTGGCGGATGGCTTCATACCTCTTCAACGACATAACACTAGCAATTTTGTCGTACCGATATTTTTTGGACCAGTAATCTAAATACGATGGTAGCGACACAATGCCCATCAAAATTAGGATAGCAAGAAAGTCGCGAAACTCATCTTCTGTCAAATTTATAGAGCGGCCTGTTTTTAGCACGGAATATGCGTTTGTTTCTTGTACAACATTAGCAATCACATCTTCAGAGAAAAACGTCAAAAAGTAATCTAAAGGTGAACGTACTACGGGAGGATCTTCAACTACTGCAGTATCTTCTATCTGGGCTCTATACAAAAAGGTACTCTGTTTCCATTTGTACGAGAGGGAAAACTTTTGAATTTGCTTGGGTCTCTTTTTTGTCACAACTGATGGTTCTCTGAGTCTTCTTTTTCTATGCACAGGTGTTGGCAACGAGGGTAAAGACGATATAGAAGGTAAGCTTGCAAAATTGGGTTCCTGCGACTGGTTCGGGAAAACTTGCTCTATAATTGGAGTCAAAGGAGTCGGGAAGTCGTTGTTGAGTTCAAAACTTGTTTCAGAAGGGTTTTCATCAGGGCTGTCTGCGATATTCAAGCGCTCTAGCGAAGATGCAATAGACGGTGCAGGTGAACTAAAGACAGAAGGTGGATTAGAGAATGGATGAGGCTCATTTTCGGCGCCGGAGCTATCACCTGTTTCAGACGGTGCACGTTCTGCAGGAACGAGTGCCAATATTTTTTTCGAGCGTGCATGCAGGGAAGACTGAAGCAAAATAAAAGAAATACGTGCTAAGCAAAACACCACCACCAATAAAAAAATAAGAGGGCACACAGATACAGAGACTCATGGTGTACATTATAGAGTCAATATTAGTTTTGTAAATTAGACAGTGAGTAACCAGTTCTTACAAAAGTAAGTAGTTCTTTAGGAATAAAAGTTAGTAGGTACTTAATTTTGAGCATGTAAGTGTAACGTAAAGGCTAAGCAGATAAGTAGTAGGTATATAATATACACCAGTGAGTACCTGTTGAGAATAGGTATAGGGTTCTTTTCACGTAAGTAGGTAGGTCAGGTAAGTAGGTAGACTAACTTTTAGTAATTAGTTTTTAGCATTTTAGTTTTATGTAAAGATTAGGTAGGTAGGTCAGGTAAGTAGGTAGACTAACTTTTAGTAATTAGTTTTTAGCATTTTAGTTTTATGTAAAGATTAGGTAGATAAGAAGTATCTAACAAGTTGGTAGGTACTGAGAATAGATGTAATGTTTTGACAATACCGACCACTCAAATCTTTTACCTTTCATACCATATTTCGACAAGGTCCGCCGTGACGGACAAGCTGTAAGACACAACAAATACAGGTATTTCGACGAGGTCCGGTGTGGCGGACAAGTAAAAAACTCGATAATTATTATGAATAACGTAAGCAAAAGCTATGAAATCGTATTATTTGAACGTTAGTAGACTAAATTCACAAAACACAAATAAAAAATCTACGCAACATAAGCAAAAAATAATATTTTTTAATAAATTACCTGAAAGACTTTCTTAGTGCGCGGTTTCGCCGACATTTTTTCGCCAACTGTCAAACTCTGGGTTGTCACACGCAAAATTTATTTTTCTACTAAAATTTGACCGACCTCCCAATCGCTTAGTAGTTTTTTTGTTGCAAAAATAGAAATAGACGGGGCGGTGGATTTTTTTAAAGTACTTGTCCGGTGGTACGGACAAATTCGAAATAAGGGTTAAGACGGTCAACTGGTGATGGTGATCGTTAAAAGGAAGGTCACAAATACCAAACAACCAGAGAGAGGTGCCATAAAAAGGTATAATAAATTATACTTCATGTTTATACAATGCAAACAACATTTCAAAATTTAATTTGATGGCTTTCATAACACTGATTTCATTAACACTGCCATCATTATTTTACATCAAAACGCATCTTTGATCGATATCGATACATTATAATTATAGTCATAAGCGTAACATCACTAGCATTTTACAGTTATTACCTAGAGTTAGTACTTGGAAATCGGCCTGCAACACGAGAAACCTGCAGTAGATAATATTATACTGATAGGGTTTAAACATAGGGTTTGTCTTTTGCGACCACACACATAGTGCCTATACCTCCTTACATTTTTTTTGGAAAATATTAATATGTGATCATGATCACTTAAGTAGCTTAGTGACCTTTAATAAAGTTGGGCACAAAGTAAGTAAATAGTAAACAATACGCCTATAGATATTCTCCGAAAAGGTAGACCGAGCTGAGGTTTTTATGTTGATTTTTTAAGATTTGATGGTTAAAATTAGGCTCCTTTAACATCAAGTATCAACCGACCACAAATCCTAACTCCGGGCTACTAACTAATTCTAGGCTAAAAAATCATATATTACTGGTTTGCTTGCGTTGGATCACGTATCCGTGACCCAACCAAACACCTCAAGAAGACTCAAGGTATTCTGCAAAGCGCTTGCCACCAACCTACATTAGAGCAAAATTATTCCAATTTCTTGTCTCGAACTAAGCATAAAGTGGCAAGATTATCGAAGTGTCGCCATCGCCCGTAAGTCCATAACCGAAGTAAATATGATGCTGATGATCAACACATATCTTCTTCAGCGGTATCAACAATGGGCACTTAGATATTGTTACGTACGTAGGTAATTAAATGCCGATTTACCAATAAAGAACTTTATTTACCACAAACAATAAATAATTAGTCCAGTCAACAATAATCCAAATCACAGTTAGTACTAGAGTTCCGTTATACTATCGCTTCGGTCGTTAGATAAAATCACTTCGCACACTTAGGTAGATCGCTCTTGATCGCAGTCGAAATCAGAACTGACTCACTTCCGTTCGGGGGCTCGTATTTATACGCGGAGCAAAGAAAATTCTAGATACTGACGTCTCAGGATAGTTCCAGAACAATAGAGTCGCGTCGCGGGGCCATAAATCAATTTTATTGCTTTGTCCTTCGCGAGTCACTCTCGCGAATTTCGACTCTATTGTGAATGTAGGAAAGTACCATTTCCCTTATCCACCTACAGATACCTATAGATTACGTACCTACTAAATAGTGGGTACAACAAGTACTTATGACGGAATGTTCCAGATCTTGCCAGGCTAGGTAGGTACTTTGGTTCTAGAGCTTTCGAACAGTAATGCGTTTTAATTATTCGTTGCTACTCTTTAACTTGTCGGAGATATGACGTGTTGAAATTTAACGGCGTAACAGTGCCCCCCTCTTAGTCATGCTCGTCCCGAGCATTATTAGATCCGTGATACGGCGCCAATCTGTCCACATGGACAACCTTAGGCTTCCCTCTTAACCCTTTCTTGATGCGGTAGGTTAAATCGTTGATCCTTTTTAGTACGGTGTAAGGTCCCTCCCATCGAGCTTGAAGTTTCGGCGACTTCCCTTTTCGTCGAAGCGGGTTGTGGAGCCAAACCAGTGCACCTTCCTCAAATCCCTGGGCGTTGGCATTACGGTCGTATCTCGTTTTCATTTTAACGCTGGTGTTCATGCTATTCTCACGTACTCGTTTATGCACTTCGTCCAATTGATCTTGAAGGTCACTTACGTAGTCCGTAACTGGCTTAGTCTTATCAGGTGGCACGCCAGTTATGGCATCGACTGGAAGTCTCATTTCCCTGCCGAAGTTCACCCTTGCTGGGGTATGTCCCGTGCTATCATGCACTGCCGATCGGTACGACATCAGAAATAGTGGAATATACCGGTCCCAGTCTTTCTGATGGTCATCGACAACCTTAGCCAGATGATTCTCCAGGGTTTGGTTAAACCTTTCCACCATTCCGTCCGACTGAGGATGCGCAGGTGTTGTGCGTGTCTTATAAATTCCCAGAAGAGTACACATTTCCTGGAACAGCGCTGATTCGAAGTTACGGCCTTGATCGGAATGGATTTCCAAAGGTGCACCATACCGACATACTACTTCCTCGACCACCTTCTTCGCCACTGTCGTCGCTTCCTGATTGGGTATGGCGAAGACTTCGGGCCACTTTGTGAAGTAGTCCTGGATCACCACTATGTACTTGTTTCCGTCATCTGTAACTGGGAAAGGTCCAGCGACGTCGATGGCAATGCGTTCCCAGGGGGCTCCCACATTGTACAGCTGAAGCCTGCCCCTGCTTCTAGTCTGTGGTCCTTTCACAGATGCGCACGCTGTACATTTCCGACACCATTGCTCTATGTCATCTCTACAATTGAGCCAGTAATACCGCTGTCTCACTTTCAGTAGAGTTTTCTTGATTCCCAGGTGTCCTCCAGAAGCACCATCGTGTATCTCCTGTAGCAGAGGGACCACTTCACATCGTGGTACTATTACTTGTGTGGTCACCTCCTTGCCATCGTTCGATTCCCATTTCCTACAAAGCACATCATTTTCTAGGACTAAACTGTCCCACTGTGCCCAGTAGCTCTTTGTGACGGGACTATGTGACGATACTTCACTCCACTGAGGCCTAGTTCCGCTACGCTTCCAATCCAGTATAGGTCGAATATCTTCATCTTCTTCCTGGGACTTCTTGAAGTTGCCTTCAGTCCTAATTAAATTCACGTGTTCTCGGGCTTCATTCTGTTGGCAGTGTCTACAGTCCTCATTGCACGGACGTCGCGACAAGGCGTCAGCATTATTATGCCCTTTTCCACTGCGATGTTCCGTCACAAAGTTAAACTCTTGCAGCTGCTCGAGCCATCTTGCGACTTGGCCCTCAGGGTTTTTAAATTGTAGAAGCCATTTTAATGCAGCGTGATCCGTCCTTAACGTAAACTGCCTTCCTATGAGGTACTTGTGGAAATGCTGCAAGGTCTTTACCACAGCCAGCAGTTCTCGTCGAGTCACGCAGTAGTTCCTTTCTGGCTTTGAAAGTGCCTTACTGAAGTAAGCAATCACGACCTGTCTGTCACCTTGCACTTGTGACAACACTCCTCCAATTCCCGTGTTGCTGGCATCGGTATCAACGACAAATCTTCCGTCTCTGCTCGGATACCCCAGTATAGGCGCTTCACATAGCCGTTGTTTCAGCTCGTTGAATGATGACTCGCAGTTCTTGTCCCAGATAAAATCTCGTTTATCCTCAGTCAGCTGATGTAACGGTTTTGCAATGTCCGAAAAACTCATAACAAATCGTCTGTAATATGTGCACAACCCTAAAAATGCACGTAATTCTGTTTTGTTCCTTGGAACTGGCCACTGTTGGACAGCCTTTATCTTCTCAGGATCGGTTCTCACCCCATCGGCGGAAATAACATGTCCCAAGTAGCTGACCTCCTTCTTTCCCAAGGTTCACAATCCTTACCTTGGATCTCCTTTTCGTCATTACTAATGTTCTCGCGGTGATGAGCTCCGGGTGCCGGCCAGTATCTTCAACCAAAACACATCTTGTTTGCCTGATTTTCTTAGGAAATTTTACTTCGACTAAGGTTTCGGTTCTTGGAGCCAGTGTAACATTCTTTAAACAATACAGGTTGCATGAGTTATTTCCTCGCAGGAAGACTTCTTGATCTGGGAACTTCAGTACTCCCCTATCGATATCTAGAATACATCGGTTATTCTGCAAGAAGTCGAGACCCAGTATGCAATCGTCCGTAATATTTGCAATTAAAACAGGGTGGGTATACACTTGATCACCAATTTTGAACTTGATTTCTGTATCATCGAGGACGGAGACTGACTGGCCGGTTGCTGTCTGAAGTCGGCAGGATGGAGACTTTCTTTGCCACGAGATGGTTCGTTTCAGCAACTCAGGTCTTACAATAGTTCGCGACGCCCCGGTGTCAACGGTAAAATTGCAAGCACTATGATTCAGCGTCCCTTCGACTATCAAACTATTTCCGTCGTGAACTTGATTGATGGTGATGGTTGGGGCCTTCAGTTGACCAGCCAGCACCCGCCCCGCGGCCCTGGCGACTTTTAGTTTAACGACTCCTCGTTAACTTGAGTTCCGGAGTCCACACTTCCCCTTTTCTTCTTGGGGCAATCGGTACGAATGTGCCCTTTTTCCCCACACCCGTAGCATGTCGGAATATAGCGGGACTTTGTCGAGGAAGAAGCCACCACTTCTCGTTGACGTGGCTGCGTTGTAGGCGAGACCACCACTTCCCGAACTCTGTGCGTACGAGAATCTTGTCGTACGGCTTCTACTTCCAAAGCGTGTGCCATCGCACTCTTTAAAGTTTGGTGGTGTCCGAGCCGCACCGTAGCCCTGACTTCAGAATCCCGTAGACCGTCGATGAATGCTTGCACCAGATTTACTTCCACCGTCTCTGGTGTCATCGACATGTACGCACGCCGAACCAGCCGTTCAACCTCGACTCCCCACTGCTGCAGGCTCTCGTTCGACCTCTGCGTTCTTTCGCGAAGTTGCGCACGGAAAACATGCTCGAGGTGCTTGTCACCGTAGCGAGTGTCCAGTCCTTCCATGAGGCGCGCCAATGTCCTGCCGTCCGGAGGTAGGTTCTCTAGGACTAGCAGAGCGTCCCCTCGTAGAGCCAAAGTTAATGCCGCAAAAGACTGTTTATCATCCCAGCGGTTTGTTTCAACCAATGTCTCAAATTGGTACTTAAATGCCGTCCAGGAAGACGTGCCATCAAAACGCGGCACATCAAATTTTGCGGCCGATGCACAGGGGGTGTGCGATGGTGAGCCAACAGCAATGGGCTCGCGTGCTTCGAGCTTGACAATTTTTTTATTGATGTCCAGCAGTCGATCTTCATGGCCATCAATTCTTGTTTCGAGGCTATCAGCTCGGGCGGAAACCTCCTTTACCTCTAAGGTGAGATTCTTTACCTTCTCACCCAACGTAACGAGGCCGTGGTCGATTTTATCGAGGATCAGGTTCTGCTTAGCCTCTTGATCGCGACGAGCGGCTTCCTGTTCGCGGCGAGCGGCTTCCTGTTCGCGGCGAGCGGCTTCCATACTAGCTTGCATGGCGGCCAACACCGCAGCGAGGTTCAGTTCTGAGGATGGTCCTGTTGGCACCTCAGCAGCTGCCGTTGCTCCCATGCCAGCCTGATCTTCCTCCTCCATACGATGACGCGCAGCATCCATCTCTGCTTGCCTCCTTGTTCGTGTTCGCTGTTCGTCGTCCTTCTGTGGTAACGGCATTCCACTTCTGACACCAGTTGTTACGTACGTAGGTAATTAAATGCCGATTTACCAATAAAGAACTTTATTTACCACAAACAATAAATAATTAGTCCAGTCAACAATAATCCAAATCACAGTTAGTACTAGAGTTCCGTTATACTATCGCTTCGGTCGTTAGATAAAATCACTTCGCACACTTAGGTAGATCGCTCTTGATCGCAGTCGAAATCAGAACTGACTCACTTCCGTTCGGGGGCTCGTATTTATACGCGGAGCAAAGAAAATTCTAGATACTGACGTCTCAGGATAGTTCCAGAACAATAGAGTCGCGTCGCGGGGCCATAAATCAATTTTATTGCTTTGTCCTTCGCGAGTCACTCACGCGAATTTCGACTCTATTGTGAATGTAGGAAAGTACCATTTCCCTTATCCACCTACAGATACCTATAGATTACGTACCTACTAAATAGTGGGTACAACAAGTACTTATGACGGAATGTTCCAGATCTTGCCAGGCTAGGTAGGTACTTTGGTTCTAGAGCTTTCGAACAGTAATGCGTTTTAATTATTCGTTGCTACTCTTTAACTTGTCGGAGATATGACGTGTTGAAATTTAACGGCGTAACAATATCCTTTGCATTCAATGGCAAGGGGTTACTGTGAGACGTCCTTAATCCTTATGAGTAGCTCCACTTTTATATAGCTTCTAATGACATAGTGTAACTCTATCGATTTTCGTTATCTATCCAAGAATAGCAGGTTGTCTGCAAGAGATTGCCCTGTGCGATAAAACCGCCTATTGTACATTTAGTTTTTTGTTAATGCTCCTGTCCACATAATGAAGTGTACAACGAAGCATATAATAAATAAATGAAGCTAAGTATATAAATATTGCAACACAAAAACAACAAAAATATAAATTATTGCTAATCTGCAATAGGTACGTAGTTATATTGACAACAAGATTTTCTTTGACACAAAATTGCAAATCATAAATTTTTCACAGTATCCAGGGTTTATTTTCTTGAAGTCGATGTCAGGAAACTTTGGACATAAGGTAAAGTTGGTCCAACATTGGCGCCAGCCACACAACAGACGGCCAACAAAACGGAAGCCAATAAAATCATAGCAGCATAGTGACCAGCATATTTGCGTACCGAAATTAACATAATCGAGCAAACAGTTCTAATTTGACCTTTAATTTGTAGATCGTGACCTTCACACTTATGTACTTCAGTGAAACAAGTAGCATCCTAACATAAGAAGTAACAATGAAAAGGGTTTTTCATATTTTCCCAAGTTCGGACCCCTCAATACTGATCAAGCGCATTATTGTTGCAAGATGAAAGATTTTTCGAAAAACTTAGCACGTCCGTTGACGGAATGAAACTGTACCCAAAGGTAAAGGAACACAGGTGGGTTTTAGCCTGTAGATTATTGTCTGACGCTCACTCTTGCTTTGCTGGGCTGGGTAATTCCTACCTCAAAAAAAAACACTCACGAAATAGTTACTCTGGTTATTTGAACCATAATTTCCTAAACCTACCATCTCTTAACCAGATAGCATCTTTATCAAACCTCACGAGCCAAATAATCCGATAACTTTTACCTGATTATGAAAAGGAAAAACCGATATATCGGGTGAAATATGATGAGTAAAACATTATATTTTAAAGGAAGTTGTAGATGCTTCGTAAATAAAAATAAATGAAGCAGGAAGAAATGTTAGTACTGAATCTGCCGTTAATAACAATAAAGCGAAAGTTGAAACAATAGCACAGGAAGAATATAAGACGAAATATGATGTGACAACTAAACAGAATTGTGCAATGTGCAATATGACTTTGACCCAGATACACATATAACTTGTCAAGTTGAACACAACCATAATACGAGCATTTATTTACATACAAAAAATATGAATTTGTAAATGCTCTTCACATACAAATTGTAGCTAACAACCTAGAAATTTAAATATGCATGTAAATATATTCTGAAAAATTGCCTATTTATCATTTTATTTTCCAGGTTTGGCTCATTAGATATGCAATGTCTTTCTATTCAAACAAATACTGCGGGTATAGGCACAAGGCAGGCATCTCATAATAATTGCGAATAAATTGCTCTCGCATACCAGTTACCACACAGTAACAAAGGGTGATAGAAATATAAGGAAACGTTAAGGTGCTGATAAACTTGAGCATTCTTGCGAATGCTACATTACAGAAAAATAACGAGAGCGTTTTAGCGAGCATTCTATCAAGCCCGTGATATAATTCAAAAGTTCTGACCCTAGAAAGCGAAGGAAAGTTTTGCTTCGAATTTTAGCGTTCGCTAGAGTGCTCATGAAAATGTTCATAGCAATGTTTGGCTCTATGCTTCGGCAAATTTAAAAACGGTGAATGCTCAATGTCCTGTTACACAAGTGAATGCTCAGATCTATCAGCACCTATAAAATCCACGTATTAGAAACAAAAGCTAATCAAACTGATGACAAATCTATCTTGCTTGCTAAGGGTCAACCCATCGATTTCGAAAATTAACAGACACACTGTAGCAATCTCCTATCGAAGCGGCAAGGCCAATTCTTGACATTTGTTCGTTCCGCGTAAAATGAGAGCCGTGATACTGTCATTAGTAAGTCAAAATTGAGAAATATCAATAACAAAGCTGAATCAAGGACTTTTGAGGTGTAAAATATTTGTAGACTAGAAGTGAACAGGATTAGAATTACTACGGATTCTAGTTAATCAATATTTGTGTGGGGTAGAAAAAGAGACGCTATAGTCGTAGTCACCATAGTCTATTTTGTAGTGTTGAAGTATTATCTATCTACAGATTTTCTTTTGTTTCCAACAATTTATTTTGATTTTGAGATTCATCTTCCATCCAACAGAAACGCTTGTTTTTATAAAGTCGATCTATCTTTATGATATTAGAGCATCGTGAGACTAAAGTTTGCTAAAATCGAATTTACAAATAAAAAAAATTATTTGTAAATTCGATTTTATTGGTTTTTCATATTATCACCTCTTACTTATTGTTTAATTAAATGTAGGTACATTTTTATTTATAAGTTTCCTCTATGCTTTTTCCTTTGTAGGATTTTACAAATATTTTTATTTATTTACGTACACACAAATACTACTTATTCATATGCACATTGCTAAGCCATAGTGGAGTTTGGAAACAGATATGGTAAAAATTCTTTGAAGGTTTTACTAGATAGCTGACATGGTGACCTTAATCTTGTTTGGATCCTAGATCTATCTACTAAATTGATTAGAAAAACTGTTGTCATTATCATCGTCCAACTAAACACAGTTTTTACTATCAATGTACCCAGGCAATAGGGCTCCTACCCGAAACTGTGATGAGCTAGTATTAGTAAACAGCATACGCTTTTACAACAAGCTGCCAAAGGCTGAACTTAGTGAGGGAAAGTTCAAAACTCATATTAAGCGTGTCCTAACCAAAAAAGCATATTACAAGGTTAAAGACTATGTCGAAGACACGCTTGTTTGGCAATGACTGCCTCTGCACATGTGGCCCCCTGGTAAATTAGTGATATTGTGTCTATTGACTGCTCCCCCTTTGTTTTAATTTATATATATTTATTTTTCCTTTAACGCATTGCTTTTGCAATATTTTTTATTTTTATTATTTAGACTTCAACTGCATTAAATTTGTTAGTAATTTATTATGTTCACAGTTGTAATTATTTAAATTTTTCCTGCTTTTTTATGTAGCCTCTTTTTGGAATGTGAATGTGAGAACACTGTTTAATCCACAAACACTTAGATAACGTTCTATTACGACTAACTTTTTTTATTTTATTATGATTAATTTTGTGCTTTTGTGTACAGTGTTGACTGTTCTACACTGTTCTTACATAAATCAATGAATATTGTAATAAACACATTTTTTAAAAGAGTAACCATGGAGTTTCTTGCCGGTTCTTCTCCATAGGAAACGACCAATTTGGAACCGTGCACTAGCTTCTGACGTTTTATAAGTGCCCATGCAGGCCTATGTGAAATAAAATATTTTGACTTTGACTTTGAGCTCTGCAACGCGATTTCGTGCGGTAAAGCATCGGTTACTATGCCATGCGAATCAATTCGCAAGTACTTGCGATGCGTCGAGCGTGTTTGCAGATTTTTACATTATGACGTCGTATCGCAGTTTTGTCTTTGAGCCCTTTACCAACGACAATTGGAGTCGGAATCCGGTCTAACCGGTTGCAGCTGAGTAGCTAGCAGTACCCATTTTAAATGGAGTGATTGTCTTTATACCCCTTTTTTGTTTTTTTTTTTTTGTTTTCGAGGGGAAACCTTCAAAAGGCGCCTAGACTTCAGGGATAAGTCCGGGCAGTGTGGGATTTTTACCTCACTAAAACCACCCCGGTGATCACCATCAGCACGTAGAAGGGGCACCGTTACCTCTCAAAAGACTCCTCCCGGATTTAAGACGTTATAGTCTTAAAACCATTTTTTTAGGTGGGAAATTATCCAATGACAGCTCCAGCCCTTGGGCGGAGCGGGAAGGCGTGTCAGACTGTTACTGACTAAAACCCACTCCTAGTTCCTTCGTTGCCTTTCCAGGGACGGGTTTTCCGTTCAGTAACGAACCCACGTTTGAACCACGACCCTGCTGGGTCCCTAAAAGTCTTTAAATCTCTTTCACACCGGATTTATGATGATCGACCTATTTATTGGAGTATGGTTTCCGCACATAGTTCTATGCAGACTACTATGTTTGGCCAATGGTGGCCAACATTTGGTGTGCTTATTCCAACCTGTATAGATATGCGTATTATGATGATTTTAAAACGTTACAGTTGTTCTTCTGGCCATCAAAACCCAGTAACTGGGTAAAGGTCCTAAAGCACTACGCGTTATTCAGACTCGTTTTGTCTATGGTTCGACGTATCGCGTAGTGTAATAGGGGATAGACAGTCATTTTATGAATGAAAAAAAAACCTTTTTACAAAAAAAATATAACCGACTTCAATGATAAAAAACACTGAAAAGTATCAAATAACTTTAATTTTGGAAGTCGGTGTTTCTTTAATAGTTTAGTCTCTTCGTTATTTAACACCGACTTCCAAAATTAAAGTTATTTGATACTTTTCAGTGTTTTTTATCATTGAAGTCGGTTATATTTTTTTTGTAAAAAGGTTTTTTTATTTTACACTTTTTAGTTACGGTACCACCACTAAAAAGTACCCCTCAGTCAAACTTAAATACCTTATAGTCAGAGCGCATCTCATAACGGTTCTAATAATCCCAAACACGGTTAGATTACATTAATTTACCTTTCGGCTTCATCATCAGATCAGTTCGATATATCCTCTCCCCCTCTTCTTTCAAACAGTCATTAAACTAGATGCTGATAATCCCGGCTGTAGCATCAGGCCAGATTTATGTCAACATTGCAATGAACTTAAAATTTAGTCCTGTTTAAAATGAGCCCAAACACGACTACGGTGCTGTAATTTCAAGGTTTGTACTTTTCCTGATGCTCCTGGCTTCAGCATCAGGTCTCTATGTACTTCGGTGTTCTTTATTAGCAGTACGTTTATCCACACATCGAGCCGTTTTCAATGAGCCTAAACTCGATATATCTGCTGTTTGTTGTCGAGGACTTAGGTACTCTGCAGACTATCCTGACTGCAGCATCAGGTCATGACTTGATGATCATGAGACCAAATGTGGCAAATGCCCTATCAAACATCAAAACAATTTACTAAAACAGTCCTTGCCTGTTCGAGTAACTTCTTACTGTTAAGGAGTTGTACCTTCCATCATCAGCCCAGCTACCTGAGATGGTGACGACCATACGCAAATACACAAGATACTTCATAAAATATGCGAAAATCAATAAGTGAGCCTATAAAATTTGAAGGTTGCCCTCGATTTCTCCAAGATCCCATCATCAGATCCTAATTTGGTGATAATGGGACCACCTCAGAACTATCTACTTTCGAACAAAAAAAGAATTTTGAAAATCCGTCCACAATTGGGGGAGTATTCGACGAACAAACATACAAAAAAAAAAAAAAACATACAAACAGCCGAACGTAGTACCTCCTCCTTTTTGGGAAGTCGGTAAAAATAGTACGTGGCTGAATATCGCACGCGTTATTCAGCGCAGTGTACCCTTAACACACCAACCCTTAGCAAGAGTGAAGATGTACCTAATATTGTAAAGCCAATAATTATTGAGGCATATTATTTGATGAAGATATACCAACGATAAAACTTGCAGTTTTCTTTTATCATTGTATCAGATACCCCGCTAATATCTGATAACAGTGTTAATACGATAGACTGGAAACAAAGCGCGGTATCAATAACAACAACAGTGCAAACTCCTATAATTCGACTGCAATGCTAATCTATCAAATGAAAATAATTATCAAAATTGGAATTAAAGCTAACGAGATACAACAAATAAAAAAAAAATCTAGTCTCTCTCGCCAAGACGATGATTTCTATGGCAGCCGTACCTAGTACCTACGGGTGCCATACCTTTGACGCCAAAGACTATGTCGGACTTCTCTTTCATAATTTGTAAGGTTGCGTATTGGTTCATAGTTCTGTTTACTTTTTTTTTATTGATATAAACTAGTGCTTGATTGTGACGCCACCTGATGGTAAGCAGTGATGCAATCGTTGATGGTGGGGTGATTTTTTTTTTTTTGTTTGCGTCAAGTGCAACCCCATTTTGTGTCCATGCAATCTCTGTCCATTCTAGGATGCCTGGAAGAAATCGCTTGGTGCGACACGGCCGCCAATTGTATATTTTTTATTAGGTGTAAGTTTTCCTTTGTTCATTTATTGATCTTGGCGTGCAATAAAGTATGTAAATACTTAAATACACCGCTTCGCTTATGCTCTAGCTAGGCACATTTGGCGGATCAAATAGTTACTTAATTAAGATTTTCGGTCAGCTGGTACTATGTTGACGACCGTCATAAATAAGATGAATCGTTTCTGTCTGCAAGGAAGGCCCCGTCATCTACTTCATATTATGTTCCTTTAAATTTAACATGAAGGAGATAACGGAGGGTTCCCTACACTGCCTTCCCGGTAGCAAAGCACTTATTTATAGTCTACTAGCTGCTCCCAGCGGCTTCGCCCGCGTGATAGTAGAAAATTATCGCAAGAGAACAAACTTCCAGGATAAAAAAGTATCCTATGTCCTATTCCAGGACATGGTCTATCCGTGAACCAAGTTTCATCAAAATCGGTTTTGCCATTTAGGCGTGAAGACGTAACAAACAAATAAACAAACTCACTTTTGCTTTTAAAATATTAAGTAAGTAAGGATATTGAACTAAAAAACTGGACTAAACTTTGGAAATTGAAACTACGACGTTTGAATCCACCATTTCTAAAGATGAGCTGTAGGTACGGGCAAACGCACATTACTTTTGGTCCCCTGTTCAGAATTCTGTGATGATGAAAATAGCGTTAAAACTGTTCTATTTTCACCATTAAAATAAAATTCTAGCTAACAGCCATAGAGAAATCCAAGCCAGGTATCCTTCTTTTATAAAATAAAGGCGTGCGAAAACAAAGAGAAACACTTTTTCCAATTTGTTTATGAAAGATATTATAGGAGTGACACAGAAAACATTTACCTACTTACAGGATTTTTATCAAAGTAGAATGAAATGAAAACAACGTCATTTGATTAGGTACGGAAGCCACACATAACCTGTGTGGATTGACTCATCTTACTCAAATGATTTAGATTGGTTTGCAATCTCGTTAAATTCTATTCGCTCCATTTGTTCTATTGTCTTTGTGCGGTGTGACCTTGAAGCCTGCACCATGAATGATAAACTATTCGACATCCGTCCAACAGGTTACAGAAGTACCTACACCTGTTACTGATATTTTATTTATATACACTGTGCCATACATAGTCAACAACACAGCATCTCTCAAGATAAGGACTACATATTCCCGTTCTCAGCTAATTACGACAAAAATTTTGTTACAACGTCAGTAAAGCTAGGTAGGTACTATAGTTTTATTTTCATATCCAGGTATTGTTATTTTCTACAGCTGATAGATCTGCAGCATCACAACAATTTGAGTCAAAAAATTTCTTTTAAAAATTAGGTATCAATCACTGAATTTACCTAATGATAAACGTTTAAAATCTAATTATAATATTAAAATGTTATTAAAGCGATTTTCTATTACCTTTTTATCGGCACCTAAAATAAAAGTAAACTTTCAATTTTCGCACATCCGTCACATTTTGCCGCTAAAAAAATCATAGACTTTTAATGGTTGCGTTCAAAAACACAAAAAAATATTTTTGTTAATTCGACAATAAAACTTTTCTTGCACAAAGGTCTGTTTATTTTAAAAATATACACACGAAAAGTCAATGCACCTAACAAGGACGAATTCAATGGACGTAAGCCCTCTCTCGCGGCGTAAAACGCACTAAATTATTGTACTGCGCTGAATCAAAGCCAAATCCGTACACACGTATCTGTCACAAACCTTTGAGCCAACATAATAATCGGCTTGTTAGAGTTGTCCATATTTTTAGTAAACATTTCAAATGATGAACGTGTTTCTCAATTCAACCGAATAATAATATTATCCTTTGTTGTTGTACTGGCGATTATGACCCGTATAAGGAGACAGCGCTATTGTTTAGTATGACAAAAGTGATACAGTTAGCCGCTGAATAAATTTTTCGTTATATCTGGTAATACACAATACTTTGGATAAATAAAACCACACTAAATAATAATTACATAATTTATTGGTTTTCTTTATGTAAAAATCAGTCTTCCAAAAGTTTTCACTAACTAGGTACATACCCGTACCTAACTTGTTTAAATAATTAACAAAACAATAGTTTTAAAAGCAGCTCGTTTATTTTTAATTAACTAATGCAGTGTTCAGTTTTTGCAGAACATTCTGACTGACTTATAAAAAGCTAGGGTCCGAACTTTCGGCAGTAAGTAACAGGATCTTTATTAGATCAAATGTTCATCAGTGATCAGATAATATTATTTTTAGGCTTTGTGTTCAGTTCCTTTGCCAGTCCTTGGGCATAAAACTTCGATTACTTTATGATTTTCTGAACTGTCAGTTATGTCAGTCAGTCAAATTTTCGAAATTATCTGGTCAATCAAAACAGTGAAAAGTTTTACTTCTATTTTCAAAATACATAAAGGATTTTTAGTTTTTGTTTCGATACTCAATGTTATCGATTTCTTATGAACAGATAAGTGCGGAATAAATACTGACACCAAACTGTGTTCAGAAGAGTATTAGAGTTTCGACTTGTAGTCATGTAAGGTAAGAAATGGATTATCAGTCTTAATTTTCGTGATATTTTTAGTAGATACCTTTTGAATTTAAAAACAGTACAGCACAATAAGTGTATGTAAGTACCTACAGGAAGACGGGAAGTTTTGGTACAAGTTATAATTAACTTTTTTAGACATGCTGTTTTATGGGGATTCCCATTAGAAAAAAGCACGACCTTATAAATCAATATTGTTAAAATCATATATGGAAAAGGCGTTCATAAAAACATATTAGCTTAAAATACTTAAAATAACACGTGCCCGAAAGTCAAAAACTGGCGCCAATTTCAGTGATACTACACTGCCATCTATTTATCTAATCACTACTAAAATTTGAGGCCTTTATAAATTATGCGCCAAGTCCCGCCATCTATCGTACAATCAAGGAAACTCATTACGAAATGCCTTGCGCTAGATGTCGCTAGTAGAACGTTCCCACAGCTCACAAGGCTGTATTCACAAAGTAGCTTACCGTTATCTCTATGCCGGATACCTACTTTTATAAACTTACCTATTCCCACATTTTGATACTCTCTCAAAGCATGTTACATTGAAAATTTTGAGTCAAGCAGCTACCCTACCTACCTACTACTAGATAGAATTTCAACATCGAGTTTATTGCACAACCAGCCGGAAGTTGAAAGGGCGACCCTCATAAGGTAGGGTTTCTTTTTTGAAAGGGGAGCAAGGGATATTTAGTCACCCCTCGTTAATTTATGTGTCTCGGAAGAACAAAATTGATATCCTGAACTAAATGTATATGCTGCAGTATGAACACTGCCCAATCAATTGCGCTTCTCAAGACATGCGCCATATTTATTTTTATAACGCTATCTTTAACGTCATCATAATCGGTTCTAGAAAATGAGAATTTCACATTCGGGAATTATTCAATCCGATACTGTGGGACAAATAAATAAGCTTAAAAACAAAATAACTTTTTACTTAAATCGGTTGTATTTACATTTCGTCCATTGTAGAAAATCAATAGTGTTCAACATCACAAATAAATAAAATCGTACTAAGGTATTCACATAAGTCGTACATAGTACAAATATGCGACAGCTCTCATTCTTACCACAAAAAAATGAAAAGGCGGGACAATAAGATTTAGTCATAAGATATTTTTATTGATTTCCATGTCAATTTTCTCTAATGAAAACATCTTTGCTCCCTTTGGTATTCGATCGCGAATGGAACAATTTATTAGCTAAATGCTTCTCAAAACATCTCACCGCCTTTGCCGGGGGTCGGCTGCGTGAAAATTATAAGTCATCTCAAGTAGGTGTCGGCAAACCGACGCCCCGCGAAAGACTGAACGGAGTGAAACGGATTCAACAAGAAGTATCAAAAACGCTCATGTGACGATCGGCGTCTAGGCGGGCGGTGCGAGTACATCGCTGGCGGGTCAGTGGCAAGCCCGTGCAGCGATGTAAAGCGCACAACGGGTGATTTTCCACGCTCTCAAGCGCGTCGCCGCGTCGTGGTGCGGGGTTGCGGCGAGCGGGCGCGGAGCAGCGCCGCCGGCAAATCGAACGAGGCCACGCGCCGCCGCCCCGCCCCGCCCGTGGCGTCCTTTCATAAAAAATGACGTACATCCTACATACTAAATCACTTTAACCTAGGAATCTCTTATTCCACACCGTGAGACACTGGAGTACCGAGCTGAAGGTTCTATCCTAATTAACAGTTATGGACAAAAATTACAGGCCGGTTTGATATATTTTTGTTATTCGCCATCGCACCGTGCCGACCGTCGCGCTCTCTTTATCGGTCGTACAGAGAGCGAGCGGCCGGCGCGCGATGGGTGCAAGATAATGGCAAAATTGTGATGTTTTTCTAGTAAACTGACGTGTGGAATACGACCGCGTCTCGAGCGGCGGCGGACGCCGACTGTAACGCTTCCTCGTCCTGACTCGGTAGCCCTGGACGGTACCCATCCGCACCGATTCTATCGCTAAATGACTAATTTTCTATGTTTTATTTCGTTATCATGCTTTATCACTCGATCCAGTGCGCGATCGAGTCGAACGAGGAAACGATTGTGTAATCTGAACGCGACTGTGGATATTACTGTATAAAAGAAAACTATTAACCTGAATGCAACGTTCACACTATGTTACATTATTACTGATTATAAAATCACAGGCTTCACTTATGCTAAATATGTACACACAAACTCTCATCAACAACAAGAAAATGAAGAATTGAGCTTTGTGACTTATAGCTTATTTACTATAACGCGCCAAATCTGGCTTACTTCTATATTTTAGTAAAGGATAGGTTCCTACAGCATAGAAAAATATCACAACTTCACCATTCAACGGACTCACAGGTAGACCTAGAATACAGAGCGGATTTCACTTAGAATAAAGTTTACTTCCGAAAAAACACATTTGTACATTTCATGACAAAATTCAACAGCATTCTACTAAGTCTTAATTAATTACAAACTCGATAACGAGTCGAAAAAGTAAAGATACAGCTTTCAGTACCAACTTAAACATTGTAAAAAAAATGAAAATCTGCATTGAATTTGACTTAATTAATTACATTTGTCATTTAAATAGAACTGCACCCGTTTTAGGTGGGAGCGTTGCCGGCCCCGCGTGTTCCCAACTGTTGTTAGTGTCCTGTAGTTGGGGCTGTCGCTGTGTGTGGACAGTTGAGGCGAGGCGAGGCCGCGCCAGTCCGGGGCGTCACGAGCACTAACACTTCACTGTGACATTGTCCATAAAGAGGCACGAAGCGTATTACGCGTCATCCTCCTCCTCCTCGCCTAGCAGCTCCTCTTCCACCTCTTCGTCTGTAACAACAAACACGTGATATTAGCCTCGCACGCACGCGCCAAAACACAACACTATCCAACACAGCTTTTTATACACTTGACAACACCTAGACAGCCTCTCGATTTGGTTTCTACTTGTGCTGTTATTTGCGTCATTTACAAATAACTTTTCAATTAACTAACAAGGAAAACATTTTCATGTTTACTGTATTTTTTATTTAATCCGCAAATCGAATATCGATTAACTTTTATCATACTATCACTTCTTACTAGCTTGTGAATTTAAAGACGATCGCATAGGTAATTGATAACCTCACTGACTCGTGTTATTTATTTATGCACGTGTAGTGTTTTGCTTCTGATTACACGTTTAAACATAATGCGACCCTAGAAACGAAATTGCAATGATAATCACGCTTGATCGCACGAGATTAATAGGCAGGCTCTACTCACCCTCGCCGTCGAGATCGTCGTCCTCTCCCTCTCCGATGATTTCGTCATCATCTTCTCCTTCCACTTCTTCGTCGTCATCTTCTTCACCCTCTCCCTCTCCTTCTAGGTCTTCTTCTTCACTGTGGGGTTCGTCCTCACCACCTCCGCCATTCTCCTCCTTTCGCGCCTTTTTCGCTTCTGTCGTTTTCTCCTAAAAACGTCAACAAATTACTGGCGGGAACCCGTATTTTTTAATGTTTACGTACAATATACGACAGTATTCGATGCGCCTTGACTTACTCAAGATCAAACAAGTAATAACTGGCCATTAGCCAATATTATTTCAATTTTCGGTGCACCGAGAGATCTGTTTATGGCTGATTTTGTGGGAAAACGATGCAAGTTACCTGCATAATGAGGCGCAGGTGACAAAGATTCGTAACGATAAAGAAGCGTGGGTCATTAGTTGTTGTGTGGGGGAAAGAGCGACGGAGAGCGGGGCCGGCGTCATACGGCCCTTTTTCCCGTGGCAAAGTTGAGCGGAACGCGGTCACCGCGCATACCTACCTAACCGTTCGCAAAGCGACGCGACGCCATACACAAGAAACAACAAAAAATCGTCAAAATAATAATGATACAGAGCCTCGTTGCTTCGTTCATTAACATACACGTTTTAGTTGGTTGTATTACGACATAGCTAACCTATACAAACGCTACTTTTGAATCAAGCCGTATGGCACGCCATGCGTCCTCGTGCACGTACGATATTTAGAGTGAACAGGACGGAAGATGTAAAACGTACCCATTTTAAGCGAAATTATAGAATATTCAGGATTCCCCGCTTAATTAATTTGTGCAGTCGATGAATGTTCACATGACTGCGTACTATGAACAAGTGCTAATAGAACAAAGGATACATATCTACATTATGTACCTACACCTACATGCAAATAATGCCGGGTCATTGACTACTTTTAGTGCAAACGCCGAAATAAAATAACAATTGTAGACGGCATTTAAAGCGTGACTGAGTCATGGCAGACTTGAATATTGCATTGGATAATAATAATATATTCTGAGTAGATAACGCGAGGTATACATTTGCGCGGCGGTTGTGACAGTCCATCCGACTCAAACACTGACATTCGCGCCGGCCATGTTACCCATCCATCTAGCGTCACGCTACGATGAACACCAGCCCTGAGAAAGTCTAAAATAGCTATATCCACGCATTATAATCGATAGTAAAATACGGTTAGGCCTTACGACATCTATATCGACACAATTTCTATAATAACCACATCAATGAGGACAACGTACGTTCCCGCGCCATGTTTTTTTTTTCTGCCAAGGTCATGCCTCCGTATCGAAAACGAGTAAACAAAAGCTAAAAAATTAGTGCCTCGCGTATATACCACGCCACTGGTACAAATTGTTTCTTTGGATGCCTTTACATTATTGGCTCATCGATTTCCCCACACACGAAAATGCATATCTCGACAGAATTGACATCCAAAAATACGCCGGTAAGAGTCAGCATCGTTTCGGTGCCTACACACATAGATCTCTATTTACCACGTGGATGATGTACAAGGGCACTTAAGATAATGGAAATTAGTGTAATGCAGCCTTTATAACAGCGTTCAATAAAATGGCGAGCGATTATAACGAATACATTTGTTTGACATGTGCACTCACCTCTGCTGCCCTTTTGGCTCCTTTTAGGTCACTTTTGGCGTCACCCTTCTTCTCATCGCCGACCTTGTCGACGGCCACTTCACTGTTATTTTCATTGGTGCTCATGATTGTTCTGATTTTGGTGTTAATTACTAGATTTAGTAAGTTAAGTTGTACAACTGCCCGGATCCGACGCGCGACTGACTGAGCGAGTGAGCGAGCGGCCAGATGAGTTTGAAAACGAAGATGGCGCGGGCTTCTGCACGCCTCGACGCCGATTGGTCCAAATCGTCCGCCATTAACAAGCTATGACTAGCATGTGGGTAAAAATGTTGAATTATATTTTCGTTATTTTACCAAACAGCTGCCAAGTGAAGAGTTAAATTGGTGTTAAAACTAATTTTAACGATGTTTTTGAAACTGTTTTTGTTCTTAGAGATTTCATTTTGGAGAAATGGTTAAAAATAGGTTCGCGTCGGCTTCACTTAGTTCCAAATTTCGCCGCAACTAGGCGCTGCAATCAATCATAGGAAAGCGGGAAAATAAAAAGTTCACTGTGATAAAATAATGAGTGGTCTTCTTTTGGGTGGAATATCGTAAAATTCAACGATTGATAAAATGCGTTATATCGACTACGAGCTTCCATCGATTATGAGAAAAGACAGTACTTTTAGCGATAGCACAATGCCGTATGATGACTTTATTGATTTTATCATTTCCCCCGATTTCCGCTCTATAGTAAATTATAAATTATTATGATGTTAGGCTGAAAACTGCCGAACCCCCTTGAGCTCTGCTACTTACCTACTTATAAACAGACATGAAACTTTTTGACTTTATTACTTTACACGTTGGCTTTATATTTGCCGCCATATTGAAAATTGATTTCGTGTTTTCTACAATGCTGTTCACGGAAATTACTTTTTTATCATCAACGTCAATAAATGCGTAGGTAAAAAATTTGGGCGCGTATTATTATGATGCCAATTATTGAAAAATAAAGAAGATCGCAATTAAAATCATCATTTATTTACACATTGGGACTAACCTTACATTTCTTTACTCCACACATTGGGAGGCGATAGTAAACGATAAATAAAATACACTCGAACTAAAATATAATTGTATGACCTAGATGAGCGGTGGCAAACGTAGTCAAGGAAAAAAGGAATTCTTTTATGAATCCCGCAAAAATATTTATTTTAGACGTAACGGTAAAATTGTTATATACACTTTATTTGTAACCCAAATCGTTTAATGAAAATACAACTTGTTAATATACTAAACAAAGTTGCTTTGTATACATAGGTACTTGTTCAACAATATAATAATTTGTCTTAACTTTCTAAATGCACAATGTCGAAAAAAGAACACGTGACGTCTGAAATAGATATTGTTATAAGTATTACATTAATAAAACAAGAGGGGCATGAAAGGTGTTATTTTTTTTATTAATTATGTAGGTGAAGGCGATGTGCCCTGTGCTAATTTAAGCTTTTTAAATAGGTACCGATCTTATTTTTTCGAACTGTCTTTCAAATACTTGAGTTGTTTTCTGTGCTTATTGAATATCTCCACTCTGTTCGTTCTTTCCGTTATGTTTACTTATTTTCACGCTTTAACATAAGTATAGCACAAAGCACAATGATACAGCTGATTTATAAAGACCGGGAATTACCCTGTTAAAAACTATCATTTTGATTAAATTTATCTCTAAACCATCCTGCTTTCTACCCTAAAGAGATGAGAAGTTACACTAGAATTTGATTACAGGGCAAATACAAGTTAAAGAAGCGGGAATCCTGTTACGTGTGCAAATGTCTATACTTTCCCAAAAAAACTATATGATAGAAGATATAGTTAGATCAGATACTGGCCCTAGCATACTTGTCAGCCATATTAGATTTAAGAAACTTCGGATAATTCTAGAACATTCATTATATAAGTACTTATCTAAATTGGTGTTGTGTTAATGTAAAAAAAAAAAACAGTATTGCGTACGCTTAGAATGTAGCCATCTTTCAGGCTTTGTTATTCACATAGAGGCGTAACTATGCATTACGTCCACTTACATTTTTTCAAAACTAATTATTATAAACAAAGTATTTTCTAATTTATGAATCAAAATATCCATCAAATCAGTATATCACAGGCATATACATATTATTTATATAATATTAAATTGTTTTACAGTTTACAATTTCAAAACTATCATACTATGGGACTCTTGTGGTTTTTATACTTATTTGTAGACTTTAGTTATTTTTCTCTGATAGGTTTTTAACATCATTAAATTCTACAAAACACAACCTGATAATGGTTTTAATTGGACTAGTAGTAGTGGGAAACATTCAGTATTTTTTCTTAAATTTGCCTTCTAGAAGTCAAACTAGCTTTTTTGTTTTCTGTTGCCTAGTATACTACCTCTTTATAAAATAGTTATTTAAAATACATTTAGACTTTTATAATTGATATGAACTACATAATATAAATATGCCATCTATAAATATATTTATCTAAATATACAGTAAACAATACATGTATTATTCTGCACGACATCAATAAGTAGAAAAAGATTGTTAAAAACATTGCCAATACTTTTAGACATAGATCTATAACATAGAATACTACTAAAATTGCTATAACACATCACTTAGCCTTGAGAAATACAGGCAAACTCATTGCTTATAGTGCCTGTAGCGGAAAGCAGGCAGACAAGCGTACACCGACTAAATCTAGTACATAGTACAGGTCATTTGTAAATAGATATTTTAAATACATCATGACTAAGACGCCAGTCATAGTTGCGTCAGCGAATCGTCCCGTAATACGTGCGGAGATTACACATGACCTTTATTCAATCATTCACACCCATGATTTTGTTGCCAGCTTTTGAAATATTGTTACTGGCAACCTTGTAGTTTTGGAGCGAAATTCAAAAATCGAATCGTGAATTCAAATTCTCGTTCATATTTTGGCTGGTCTTGTATATCCTAGCCCGGTCAAAATTGAACCAAATTTCCGTACACACACTGGCTCGGCATTCTTGTTTTTTTGTTCTAATCGTCAGCCCCGCGAGCATTTCGATTGTATTGCCATGTTATTATAACGAAAAGAATAGACTCGGGTATCACTTTTGTTCAGGTAGAGCAAATTCGAGGATACACTCACAAGTTTATCAACTTTTACCACACGTCAGAGTTCTCCTTTCAAGAGCTAACTTTTTAGTAGTCAAATATTACTGTTTAAGTCGCCAAGGACGACTTATAAGCACAAGCTCATAGGACACTGTCATTGTCGCGTCAGACAGGCGCAACCGGACCGTGTGTCGCGACTAATGGGTAAATTCGTCTTTTACCTAATCAGTAATTGCAGACTAGTCGCGAAATTGCTAATCGAATGGACTTTCTTTCTGAACGTATGTGTGACTGCAGCTAGGTTTAGTTCGATCTACTAGCAGGCTGGTTCATAATTCTGAACCGGCCTGAAAGAATCTGATCGTAACCGGACCTAGAAATACAGCCCAGCCTTGACGATTATTTGTTCCACATGTGCACACAAATTTTGCGACACAGACAATAGCTTTAGGCAGTTCGGATATTAGTCACAATGTGTTAATTATAGACAAACGCCTAAATAATAAAGCGGATGCAACTATGAATCGGCGGCCATATTTATATTAAAAACGATTTTTTACTAGCTAGCTCAACATTTAAAAACATTTAAAGATAACAGATTATACAAAAATAACTTGTTTATCTATCCCAATTATTGCAAAAACCACAAGCGCCCTTGGACTACAAAAAACAACTAATATTAACAAGACGTGTATGTTTGGCATTACATTTACAATATTATAACAAAATCGTGAATGAAAAAGTTATTAGAAGACAAAAACTTTAACTCCTAGTTGAATAGTTTGTTAAGTCTAGATTTAAATGCAGCGTGTATCATTCATAATATTGTACATAATCAATAAAAACTTTAAGGCGGAAACAGACTTATAATACACGATATGACGTCATAAACACGTTATTTGCCCTATTTAAACCTTTAGCCTTTCAATCGTGATAATTAGAGACACAATAGAAAGACTGGGTGCGCGAACGCGTTTCGCTTGGAGTTTAATGAATTAACCGCTTTCGTTGGATTAGTACGACGAGTATTTTCGTGTCCTATTCGCCAGGGCCGTGTGTTTGTGACTGGGTACTCCATCTCATTTAGCTCTTTAATCCTCATAGGTGACAGAAGAGCTGACGAGATGGAGTATTTGGTCGTGGATGGGCGAAGCTGGCGGAATAAACGCGAGTGTTTGTCGGATATATCCAACGTAAGCTGTTAAAATGTTACATATGGAAATAATAAAACTGAAGAGTTATTGAAAAATATTAAGGTTATTGAGAATAATTAAAAAATTGTTTTAGTGTTCGATTTATCGAGGTAGACTGAAGGCTGTATGACACCCTTCTAACCGCTCACGGTTAAAAAGTTAAATCAAAAGTGCCATTTCTTACAAGTATGTATCCGCCTCAGTTTTTAAATTATAAAACCAATAAAAAATCTTAAATACATACAATAATTTATTAGCAGTTCCAGCTAATATAATATTTACTACAGATTATACCGGTTGACTCTTCTCTCATTCCATTTTCAAGGGATGGGAACAACTTTGAAATACTATGAAGAATCATAATATTTTTTTTTTAATATTTCAGATTTATTTCTCTAGTGAAAGTTTGCAGTCTTGAGTTCTTTCAACCCCCGGAGGAATGCAATTTCAATCTATATAACCATTATTGTAATTTAGTTGTCTAGAATTCAAGAACCCTTCCCCAACTTTCTATCTGCCTATATTAGCTCAACTAAATCAACAGATACTACACGAGAAAACTCTGTACCTTCAACATTTATACAACATTAATTTTAGTATGAGCGAAACCTGAAACACGTGTCTAGTATTTTTATGTAAAGAATATTTGTACAAAATTTGATAATTGTATCATGAAAAATCACATAGTTATAAATAAAGCTTGATATATCAGCAAAAATACACGGGCCATCTAGGCAACTGAGGGATAGTTTTGCACTTGCACCCAACTGTTAGCTCGCGCCTAATGATCGCTATGATCTGCCATGACCTGTGGTGTTCTTAGTGTCGGTGGTATTCAACTTGTGACTTTTTTTTTTAAATTGGGAAAAAATATATCATTTTGTAAAAAAAATTCGAATCCATTCAGTTACTGATTCTGAACAAACTATATTCAGGTTTCGCATAAACTAAAAATATTGTTGTATATAATGTAATTTGTTTATGATAGAATCAACATTGATTGAAATGTCGATAGAATACCTATATAGGGTAATCTTAATAACTGTATAGTGAGTCAAACTATTTACTAGTGGTTGGTATAGGTAGTGCTCTCCCTGGAATTCAAGCTAAAGCTACACTGCACATACGTGTGACACACACGCCGATCTTAGCGCGTCGGTCTCCATACATTTTAAATGGCAACTAGACTTGTAGAGCTACACTAGATCCACGCCACGCGACGTCATTCACGCGCGTCGGTTTAATGTAGTTCTAGCTTTACACACTGGTAATATGGATAATAACATGCCTTCTTAATTCCAGGAAGTATTTTATTTGTTTACTTTAATAAACTTGTTTTTTCTGGTCAAAAGATTTTTTTTTGTATTGGATTTTAACTTTCAAGTGTCAAAAGTAATGGATTTAATTGTTTCTTTTTTACTTTATTAATAATTCGAGACCAGATTATATTGGAAATAACTTCTTTTAATAAATACAAGGACAATATTCCGAGGCATATAATAACTATCCGATGTGGTGTCGAACCGTCGCTACAGGATACCCATACATACAAAGCGTTTAGGGAACACATTCATTAAGCGTAGAGCCCATTGCATTTCCCTGCCGGAGTCTGTGTTTCCTGATAGCTACAACTTGGGGTTCTTTAAGTCAAGAGTGAATAGGTTACTTCTAGGCAAGCGTGCTCCATCGTCGACCACGTCATCGCTTACCATCAGGCGAGATGGTGGTCAAACCTCAATCATAAATAAAAAACTAACATTCAAGTTCGTTGACCCCAATGGCACTACCTACGCCGAACACTATTAACCCATCGTCTGCAAAGGATCACGAAATAATTAAATTCGATCCTGTATCATGAAATGCAAAATTCAAAACCACTAGGCATCAACGATCTACGTTTAACTGTCTTTGAAAGTCCACTAAGCTAACACTTACATTACTAACCAACCAATTTAACAAAACAATAACAACGAAAATTAACGTGAAGCTGCGTTTAAATCTAGTCCCAACGCTGGGCTTGTTTGTCCGTCCTAGAAGGTCGTGCAGACGTTGCCGTCGAACTCGATGTTCCCTCCGAGCGGCGGCACGGACTCCTCGTCTGTGAACAGTCGGTTCTCTCCCCGCCACGCGCTATATAGTGTAGGTAAAAAATCGTTGAATAACGGACTTCGCAGCTGGGTCACGCTGTTTTCTCGTACTACCTGCAATTTTGAAATGTTTCTTTTAGTTTTCATTTATCTGTAGTCTTGGACACAGTTGTCTTGTTGTCTTTTCCGTTAGTATTCCCTCCCAAACGCTAAGTACAAAATGTATTTTTTTAGGTGGAAAATCATTCCATGACCTCTCTCGCTCTACTACGGCGTGTCGGATTTTGCCGTCTAAATCCACATTTGTGTCCTTCAGAAGCTCTTTGCGACTTTTTATCAATCATTACATATTATAAAACAAAGTCTCCCGCCGCGTCTGTCTGTCTGTTCGCGATAAACTCAAAACCTACTGCACCGATTTTCACCACTCGATAGCATGATTCTCGAAGAAGGTTTTAGTATATAATTTGTTAAGTTTTTGTATTTATTTCTGTGTACATTAACGATATTTGTTGAAGATGTCGGGGAAAAAATAAGCCGAAAGGGGAACGGTGTTTAAGCCGCGGGCAGCTTTGTTAGGCTTGAGATTGTAGACTATATTTGATTCTCTTACGACCACACCTCTATATCTTTCTTTAATAATTTTTAAGGCAAAACAACTTTTGCCAAATCAGCTAGTACATATATCTAAAAAATATTCTAGATAAAAAACGGCAAACAATGACAAGTCTCCTATCCGCTAGATAACATTTATCAGGAGCACCGTTGTATCTTATCTTAGAGTTAACTCTTACGATTGTTGTTAAATGATAACAGGTTCAATTTCACAGGAGTTTTATGTAATCTTGATACAGAGTTATCTAGAATTAAATTTAACTGTTTACGGTACGTCCCGATGCCGCTTGTTATCTATCCGCAATGATTTGTAACACATTTACCATCATGACGCTATCAGTAACACATATTCTGTCATGTGCACATTTTTATTTTGTTTTCTAATTGGGGATATTGTAAAATCATTTTTTTTTTTTTTTTATAAAAGTAACCATGGAGTTTCCGTCGGTTTTTCTCCATAGGAAACGACTATTTGGAACCGTGTAAAAAATCATTTTTTTTTTTTTTTTATAAAAGTAACCATGGAGTTTCCGTCGGTTTTTCTCCATAGGAAACGACTATTTGGAACCGTGTAATAGCTTCTGACGTTTTATAAGTGCCCTATGCTATGTGATTTTTAGGGTTCAGTACCTCAAAAGAAAAAACGGAATCCCTATAGGATCACTTTGTTGTCCGTCCGTCTGTCTATCTGTCAAGACCCTTTATCTCAAGAACGCGTGTAGGTAACGAGTTGAACCATAAAAACCATATACTCAGGAGGTTTGCAGTCTCTTCAAGCTGTGAAATCAAATCAAACTTCAAAATTAACGAATATAAAAGATACGGCCGTTTATGTCGTAAAAAAAACGGATATTTTGAAAGTCTCAAAGATCGAAATTCATAGGGTACTTCCCGTTGACCCAGAAACCTGAAAACAGTAAATTTGTCACAAAAAAAAACGTATATTTTGATTCTCAAAGATCGAAATTTATAGGGCTCTTCCCGTTGACCCAGAATCTTGTAATTTGGCACAAAGCAAGGTCTTATAGCACAGATATAGGAATAAATCTGAAAACAGTAAATTTGTCTTTACCTACAAGTAACGAAAAAAAAAAAATATTGTAATTCGGAAAAAAATTCCGAGACTCCATTCGGGAATTGTAGGTTATACGGAACCCTCAGTGCGCGAGTCCGACTCGCACGCGCTCAGTTTTTCACTTTAGATATCGTCAAATAACTTCACCCGTTCATGGTCGAGCGAAAGGGAGCGTTGGTCTTTTACTGATTAAAATCCACCCCTGTTCCTTCAGTTTCCCTTTACGTTTCAAAGCCGCGGTAACTGTCCGTAACGGCGGTCACGACTTGCGGCGGGCGGGCCAACATTTTCATACTTTTGATCTTCGGTAAAGGGAGAATCATCCACCCATCACCACAGAACCATCGTCGACCACATCATCGCTTACCATCAGGTGAGATGGTGGTCAAACGCGAGCCGCCTATCAATAATAATTTAAAAAAAAACCAGACGAATGTTGGGTCTGGTCAGGGAAACAACCTAATACAGTTGATTTCGGGCTGTGTGTGTTCTAATCGCGCGGAAAACTGTAATACTGCAAAATAGGATTTTGGATTTTAGTTCCTATGCGGTGATATAACCTTAGCTACAGGATAGCACCCATATGTAGTGTTTTGGGAACACACTTATTATTCGTAAAGTTAAAGGAAACAGACTCTAGCCCTTAGCCAGAGTCTGTTTCCTGATACCTATAACCTAGGTGTCTTTAGGTCAAGAGTGAAATACGTTGCTTCTGGACAAGCGTGCTCTATCGTCGGCCACATCATCGCTTGGCCACCAGGTGAGATAGTGTTCAAACGCGAGCCTATCCATAAAAAAAAGTTAGAGGGATAGTATTATTATTGAAGGCTGTCTTACCCTGTCTAAGCCTTCGAAAGTGGGATCGTGTTGAGCCTTGGGCATCCAGATCTTGACGTCCTTGTCGAGTCCGCTGGTCGCCAGCACGGGACAGCGCGGGTGAGCCTCTATGCAGTTGACCTGAAAACATAACAGTATGTATGAAGAAACCAGTTAACTTAGGTTACTTATTAGTGTCGTAGTGTAGTCGTATTGAACCAAACACAGATGTTTGCTGCTAAAAAATTTAACTAAGTTTTCATCCTTTTGCCGTCAACCTCTTTCCGTTTGGAGTAGTTAATTTTTTTCTGACACAAGTTTTTAAGTGTATAAATTTTGAGTGTATAAATATATAATACTAGCTGTACCCTACTCCACCCTACTATACCTTACTCTACCCTATTTTACCTTACTCTACCCTACATTACCCTAATTTCATTTTTTTTTTTCTATAAGAACCTTCTCCTCACAATAACAAACACAACAAAAAAAGAATTAGCGAAATCGGTCCAGCCGTTCACGCGTGATGGACCAAGGGAAATAGGCATTCATTTTTACATATATAGATGTATAATTTGTGAATTAATTGTAAAGGACACACAGTCGCTAATTCTGTCTCAATGAATGAATCTATGTTCGACTGAGATGGACAAATTGTATTTGGCTTTATGAAATAAACGATTATTTTATCGTTTTGCTGGGAAGTGGCGCATTCTTTTATTAAATGTAATTGTAATTTGTAAATACTTTTTGACCTTTCCGGCAAATAAAATGTTTTTCTTTCTTTCTTTTCTATTATTATTATTTATTTTCTAATCGAACTTCTGATTGACAGAATTAGTTATCATCATAGTTTGAGCCGAAACACGTCCACTATCGGACATAGGCCTCCGCCCGGTGTCGCCATAACGATCAGTCCTGTGCTTATGCCTGTGACCCTCACCAGATCATCGGTCCATTTTGTATGAGGTCTTCCAACGCCGAGTTTTCCGGTTCGTGGACGCCACTCCAGAGCCTTTCGAGTTCTATTGACCGTCTGAGCAGAACAGATGGTTTCGGAGTTCGGAATATAATTAAAAAGTTGACTGAACATTTTGTAAGGAAAGGCTTAATTTTTCGTTTCCAGAAAAAAATCTTGTGGCAGGTTGTTCAGTTTTGTCTACTGCCTACGCTAGGGCTGAAAAGTGAATACTCACAACGCCATTCATGTCCCCCTGCATCCACTGCACGATGGACTCGGTGTTCTTGTCCCACATGTAGATGTAGGAGCAGTCGGAGCCCGACACCACGTACTCGCTCTTGGGCCCAAAGAACGCCACGCCCTTGAACGTGGCACTGTTGCGGTGTCCGCTGTAACGGTGCGTGTAGCCGTCCTTGTCCGATGTCACGTCCCTGAAACATTACAGGCATTTTTGAAGTGGTGACTCCTTCTGCATTGTGTTGGGAATCGAACCCAACAGTCCAACGACGCGGTCTGCACGCAGGCGGCGTGCATCATATACGTCATAGGCAGCGGGGAGCGGAGACGCGGGCAGCTACATTTCTCGATTTTCTAATTATTGTTTGTACAGAACCGTTGTATTTTGGAATATTGAATTTACGACCATATAAAATACCCGCGTTTATAAAAGACAGTCCACTAATTTCCACCCAAAAGACACTAATTAGCATTATGCTATGCTGTGTTGGGGTTTGGTTAAATTTATTGACTACAGCACACAATATCATCATCAGCCCTTTTAATGTTCTCACTGTAGGGACACAGGCCTCCTCTCTAGGAGAGGGAATGGGCCGTATTCCACCATGTGGGGTAGTGCGGGTTGGTGGATGTCACATGTCTTCGAATATCATGTGTCATATCTTTCATGTATCCTAGAACCTTCTGACGGAATGAAAATATCGGAACTGAATTGGGAAGCGCAATTTTTAAGTTTGGTTTGTCGAAATCGGAGGTTGGTGCAGAAACATCAAATGCATCACTTCTAAAACTAAAAAAGCTCGGAAAGTATGACGTAAATAAGTTGCTGTACTGACTAATAAAGACTAGCGACGCTCGGCGCTCCACAGAGTCAGTTCAGTTGATCGGTAGCGGTCGAACAGTGAACACGTCTTAGAAAATGTAGCGTCTGTAGTTGTGTGCGTTTATATTGTGTTGTAGTGAATAAATTTATTTTGGATTATAATCACTACATAGTATAAAACAAAGTCGCTTTTTCTGTCCCTACATCCCTATGTACGCTTAAATCTTTAAAACTACGCAACGGATTTTGATGCGATTTTTTTTTTTAATAGATAGAGTGATTCAAGAGGAAGGTTTATATGTATAATAACATCCATTAAAAGTTGGAGAAACACCCTAGCGAAGCCGGGGCGGGTCCCTAGTTTGATTTAAAATCGAAACCATATTTTTATTTGCACTCAACCAACACTTTCCATAGTGCGCCCACAGTATTAATATCATGTTTGAAACTGTTGAGCTTTCATTATTTTCACCTTTTCCGACAAGAATAAATGAGGACGAATTCACCACATTCTCAATGTTAACAAGACAACAAGCATCATTTCAACCGAAAGACGCCTACTATTGGATATAAGCCTTTTTATCTTTAGATAAGTCCTGATTTTCTTTAAATATGGTATAAAGTTGTTGTAGTTGTTAGGTATGAACCGACTATGACTATGAATCTATTTGTATCACAACAAAAATTGTTGTTTATGATGTTAGTAATATAGTCGTGAGAGGTTGCCAGTGTTTTACAAATAACCCTGAATTTACGAATCGTAAAATCGATCGATATTAAGACCTCACGGCATAGTAGTTTTTATTTAAAACTTTTTAAGATTGTTCGGAAATTGGCTAAAGTACCAGAGTTAGTTTAGAAATCGGTTTGATCGTGCCCCGACGTACCTATTACAGATCCAATTTCAACACAGTAACATTTGGATTGCCTAAAACTAGAACAAATCTTGATCGTTCCGCTTTATACAGGTTTCTATGGAATTATAATAAGCTGAGCACACGTACTGATAACTTAGACATATTTTCAAACACTTTAAATGAATTTAAACGATATTTCCAAGCCAGCAACAACAGATCTTAACCCTTCAGATACCGTCAATTAGAAACACAATAGTAAGACAATAGATGCGCGGCCACCGGTGGTCGCTTGGGGATTCATGAATTAATTTAATTACTTTTATTATATACAAGTATTACGACATTTCAAGTTTTAATTAATGTACCTGGCCTAATTGTTATTTGTGTTTGTTTGTTTTTGAAATTTTATAATATTTTTGTGATTTCTTTTTCTATTTATAATGTACTAGCTTTTGCCCGCTGGGCTTCGCTCCCGCTCTTCCTTACTCTACCCTACTGTACCCTACTCTACCCTACTATACCCTACTCTACTCTAATCTACCCTACTCTACCCTACCAAACTTCACATAAACCATCTACTAAATAGTCCGAACAAAGCCTAAAAGTTTTGATTGGATAGGTGAGCCCGTTCTTGACTTATAAAATAACAACGAAAAGTGGCATTGATTTTTATATATATAGATTTGATCTAAATTTATTCTTTTTTATCTAGATGACATGTCGTTGTAATTTTTAATTTAATTTATTTTGATGTAATTTATTTTAATTTATTCCAATGCAATTTTGAAATACTTTTTTAGCGATTTTATTGTATAAGTGCTGTGCACGCCTGTAAGTGACAAATTCACCATAATTTTTCATAATTTGCATGTGTTCTTTGATCTGAATTGTTACTCAGTGTATGAGTCGTTGGTTGGTGTGTCAATTTTAAAATCCCTACTAATATTATAAATGCGAAAGTAACTCTGTCTGTATGTCTGTCTGTTACGCTTTCACGTAAAACCTACTGAACGGATTTAGATCAAATTTGGTAGGACACTGGAATAACACATAGGCTACCTATAATTCCACTGCTGAGCACGGGTCTCTGCCCGCGCGATATAAACTGTAGTCCACGCGGGCGAAGCCGCGGGCGGAAAGCTAGTAAATAAATAAAACTTACGTTTCATGGACATCGTTTTTCGTGTCAAACAAATAGATGTCCTCGTCGTTGTACGAGGCCAGTATCTCCGTGCCATCGTGGTTGTACACGGCGCAAGTGAGGTGCATCATAGACATCCGCACTTTCTTCTTCACTTCTTTGTTCTAAAATGACAAAGACAATTTCTTTAAAAATCGAGTTAGCATATAACGTACCCAATGGACTTAGGCTAAAAAATCGAGGTTATTAGCAGCTTTATAATGTTCCCACTGCTGGAGACTCAGGCACGGTAATAATATCATACAGTATTCCAACTTACAACTTACATACAAACGGACGGAACGCGAGCTATACCTACGCGCCTCGGTTGTAGCATGCGTTCGGCATGTAGACACGACGGTTTTTTTTAACTATAATCGCGCGATTATTGCTAGTTTGTTTAATTCAAAGTAAAGACGAGGTATTTTATTATTAATAATAGTGGTTTATTGTACTATGTGTATGAATAATACTAGAAAAAGCATTTTATTTAAATTTACCAATCAAAAAACTACACGCATTTTTATTGAACACTTCCTATTCAATCCACAAAGTATTTTGTTTATATAAAAAAAGTAAGTATATTTACAATCACAAAAATAAATGGAAACAAACTAGACAAACGTAATTAGAATGCTGGAGGCGGGCAGCCCTATCGCATGTTTACGTACCGCGCGGCTGTAGGCATTTATTTCAAAGATACGGCGGAGTTACAATACTGTATGATACTATTACCGTGACTCAGGCCTCCTCTCTAGGAGAGGGAAAAAAACGTGTTTGTTAATATTATCAGCCTGTCCCCAGTGCTGGGGACTTAGGCCTCCTCTCTAGGACAGTGAAAAGAAATCGAGTTAATTAATGTAATTGATATAGTGTTTATTGTGACGGTATTTATTTATTGTTAATTTTCTGCATGATATGAAAGAAAAGGTAGTTAGTGATAGCGTGACGGGTGACAGGATAGAATGGAAGAAAAAAACGTGTTGCGCCGACCCCAAATAAAACGGGATAAGGGCAGGAAGATGACGATGGTTAATTTTCTGTATGGATCACAAAAAATTAGAACCATAATTATAATGCTTGGAAGACTAAATTGCACACTGACAGTGTAAAATTCTTTTTGAGGTTCGAAATCATCAAATAACTTCTCCCATTCTGGGTGGAGTAATAGGGAGTGTCAGACTTTTACTGACTGTGCTTTACAGGGCCACGGGAACTCTTTCAAACATTCCCATAGTCCTAGCAGGCGTGGGCCTTGTTGTGGGTAGATTACTACGCACCGTCGGCTAGGGCTTGGGTTTTTCCGAGACTGGGTATTTGGAATTTTAATAGATAATACCTAGTTGAACTAGATCATTATCACAGGACAAATGTTTATGTGATGAGCATGATTATTTGTTCTGTCATCATCATCATCATCAGCCTTTTTAATGTTCCCACTGCTGGGACTCAGGCCTCCTCTCTAGGAGAGGGAATGGGTCATAATCCACCACGCGGGCCCAGTGCGTGTTGGTGAATGTCACATGTCTTCGAATTTTTGGTTCTAGGACATGCCGGTTTCCTCACGATGTTTTCCTTCACCGTTTTGAGAGCAGTGGTGATGAAATAAATTACACAAAATAATGCGCCTGGCTGGGTTCGAACCCGCGACCTACAACTCGTAAGTCAGGGCCATTTGTTCTGTGTCTGGGTGTAATTTATCTTTAATATGTATGTATTTAGAAATATATAAGTATGTTTACCAGTTGTCTAGTACACGTTACACAAGCTCTGCTTAGCTTGGGACTAGACAGCAATGTGATAGTTGTGGAATATTATAATACATAATAGAGTCATCATCTACCAATAGTGTATCTCAAGCTATTTAACGTGTTTTTCCTTTACATGACTGCCCCAAAAAAGGACTGCCATGGTTTCAGTGTTCATGTTTTTATTGATATAAACTGGTGCTTGACTGCAGTCCCTCCTGATGTAAGTATTTAAAAATATATAAGTAATTGTCTAGTACTCATAGGACAAACTCTGCTAAGTTTCGGACTAGACAGCGTTGTGTGATAGTTAGCCAGGCCCCATGACTCTAAGTGGCTTAATACTGCTTTAAGTTGGTTACACGGCTACAAAAACCGGTCCATCCCTCACTACACTTACGACAAAAGGTCATAAAAGACCAATATACCTTATAAACAATGCATATCTTACGGGAGGCTCTTGGAAGTGCGCGGGCGTGTAGAGCGCCAGCGGCTTGGTGGACTTGCGGCGGTCGAACATGCGCACGTACTTGTCGCGGCCCGCCACGATGAGCTCCGCCGCCGCGCGCGGGTTGCCGCTCACGCTGTACAGCGGGATCACCGCGCCGCGCTCCTTCACTTGGAACAATCTGGAACGGCAAATGGGAGGTTAGGGTTTTGAAGCTTCGTTACTAATAGGTCTGACTTACAAGTTGTAGGTCGCGGGTTCAAACCCAGCCAGGCGCATTACTTTTGGGCACGCCACAATTATGACGGTTAGTCCCCTCTTTGAGGCGTGGCTGGAAACACCTCACGGCGTCCTCACCTTCCCCATGACGCAAGTCCTCACCGGACATGGCAGGTTCGGAAGGTTTCTGCACCGGATTCAAGCGGAAGAGACGACCGGGTGTCGCCACTGTACGGAACGCCCGGAGGACACGGGAACGGCGGGCCTTGGTTCAGGCCATGGTCCGGAGCGAGGATGAGTGGCAGGCGCTCGCCTCCTTCTGCGAAGCAGTAATGCTAGCAAAGGGGTAGGCCGACCGCATCAGGCAAGGGCGCTCTCGCCGCCGCCGCCGGGATTCCGATCCCGATTTCCAGCCACCGTACACGGGGACTTGCGGACGGCGAGCCATGGGAAGCTCGCTGTACTACCGTCCGGTAACTGACCGGACCGAGCACAAGACGTCGACGGCGCGCACTGTTCCCGCATGCCTCAACAAGTTGTCAACAACAGCAGGGGCCCAACTGGGCCGAAGCCTACTGGGCCAGGGTTATTCGAAAGGGAGCTCGAGCCCCGGTATGAAGGCTAGAAGGAGCGGGATGGGTTTTTAGTCAGTAAGAATCTGACACTATCTCCCACTCCGCCCAAGAGCGGGGGTTCTCATTGCATAATTTTTTCCCATCATAAAAAAGGCGCATTACTTTGTGTAATTTATTTCATCACCACTGCTTTCAAAACTGTGAAAGAAAACATCGTGAGGAAACCGGCATGTCCTAGAACCAAAAATTCGAAGACATGCCACATTCACCAACCCGCACTGGGCCTGCCTGGTGGATTACGGCCCATTCCCTCTCCTAGAGAGGAGGCCTGAGTTCCAACAGTGGGAACATTATAAGGCCGAATGTGATATGCTATGTTACTAATAGATAACATCAGATACGACTGCTGCGGGTGTGCTTCTCCGTGATGTTGTTACGCCCATGGTAGTCGGAAATCAAAGCTGCAGCAAAGGTGGTGCATCACGACACACATTTTCACTGTTTATGACGGCTCATAACTGATTATGACGTTATTACACATTTTTCATTCGATATTTTGGAAACACAGTATCTTGTGGATATTATCTAGGCTTCTATTGAAATCAATTTCTAAATTTGTGTAAAACTAATCCAGTAAAGACCTCTGAAAATCTCCTATTTTGTATGAACTTTGACACTTCATAATTTGCCTAAAAATTTAAAACGTCAAAAAATTTAAACTATAGAGGTCTTGCAAATTTTATTAAGATTCTAAATGACGACAACTTTTTTCAAAAACTTTTAAGAGTTTGAAAAAAACAGCTATTTCCTGGAGCAAGTTTTGTGAAATATTCGAGTAAATCTCGGATTTAGAATTGCGTTAGATGAAGTAATAAGCTTTTAAACCATTTCTGATGTTCACGACAGGCGAGTGGAAAAGGACCCTCTTAAATAAAATAAAACCCATCTGGGCGGATCAGCGCCATGTCGAGCTCACGAGTACACGACGGTGTGCCTTCGTTTTAGCGAAATTGCCATTTGCGGGCACAGAAGGTAACAGGGTCAGCAGGATTCTATGCGAGCCAATACCTAGTCAGGGCAGCATACGCAAGCAAGTACTCCAGCGCTCCGGTCTGCAAAAGGTAACTGCAGAATACGGTGTGGCTTTTTGAACCTTATCTCTACAACGTAACACACACATTTACAACAACGGATTATTGTCGTGTTTTCCGATCAAGCGATCAAAGATTTAACAAGAAATGAATCGCTACAAGCGGCGCGTCTAGGGGCTGACTAGATGATGCCTTGCACACTAAAGCAACTCAGTGAAGTTCATAGAACATTACAGAACAATAATAAATAGCTTCATATGGCCATTGTGGCATACAAAATACATGGCCATCATCATAATCATCATTTCAGCCGAAAGACGACCACTGTTGGACATAGGCCACCCGAAGTGTCGGCATAACGACCGGTCCTGTGCATTTCGCTTCCATAGAATTCTCGCGACAATCACTAGGTCATCGGTCCACCTTGTGGAAGGCCTCCCAACGCTGCGTTTTCCGGTGTACGCCACCACTCTAGAATCTTTCGGCCCCATCGATCATCCGTTCTACGCGCAATGTGCCCTTCCCACTACCTCTTAAATTGGGCTCTTTCGAGCTACATCGGCGACCTTGGTTCTCCTGCGGATATCTTCATTCCTGTTGCTATCACGCCAGGAAGCTCTGTGTATAGCCTTTGGAGGTAAGCGGAACAGAGAGTAAGTCCCACGAACCTTCATTGAAAAGGGAGGATCCTCTGACCAAACCGGATGTTATGGTCTGATGGGCGGCTACCCGATAGTTGATGTCGGGTTGTCGTATATATTCAAATCGCGCGGAGAACTTTGATTGCGCGATGCAGGATTTCGTATTTTCTTCGTAGTTCTTATGTGGCGTCATAGATGTCGCTACAAGCCCTTTCCGCTGCCCTTTGGGTGATTGTAAGCCTTCTTCCTTTCTTTTGAAAGGCCTTACATGATACATGGTCATTTAAAAACAATAAATTGATATAAATATTGCAAGCAAGTGTCAACATCAACATTACCTAGACGCATGCTCGGCTCTGACGTCGCACTGCATCACGAGTCCGTCTTCGCCCGCGGAGATCACGAGGTGTGGGTCCGCGGGGCAGACGTGCAGCTTGTGTGCGGCGCGCGAGTGAGAGGCGAGCCGTCGGCGAGACACTGTGGAGCCGCCGCCGGGATGGCACTGGAGGAGACGGACCTAGGTTCGGGAGAAATTGGTTAAGGAGATGCAACTCAACATACATTTTCACTGTTTTTCATACAACGGATCTTACGCGATTATGACGTTATTACACATTTTTCATTAGATATTTTGGAAACACAGTATCTTATGGATATTATCTAGGCTTTTATTGAAATCGATGTATAAATTTGTGTAAAACTAATTTAGTAAAGACCTCCGAAAATCTGCTATTTTGCATGAACTTTGACACTCAAAAAAAAAAACAATAGTAGTACATAAATAAAAGTATAACAATAGAAGTCTTCCAAATTTTATCATAATAACATTTATTTTTTCAAAAACCTTCAAGGATTTAAAATAAACGTATTTCCTGGAACAAGTTTTGTAAAATATTCGAGTAAATCACGGAGTTACCGAATGCTAACAGTTTTCAGTCGTTATGTCTCTTTTATCGCGTTGCCCTTTCGTCTAACATCGCGTTAGATGACGATAGGCAAGTGGAAAAGCAGCTTCTTCAGATCAATAGTCGAAGACAGCAAGAGATGCAGCCAGTAGATCAAATTAATGACGGCTAAAAACGAGGCGAGTCGCTACCGCTACACAATAGCAAAGTCATATTACAGAGGTGATATGAGGTAATCTTGTGTATTTCGCGAATGAACTGGGTCGTTAGAGCTCATGCAAACTAGATCCCAGATCCGTCACTCTTTAGTTCATTCGATATGATCGACTTGAGACCAGAGAGTGAACGAGAGCACGCCGTCGCCCGCTAGTCGCATCACTGCTACCGCAAAGGCCTATTGTCCACTGACGCGTAGCTTCATAGACGCGTATTCATCACTATACGCTCGGTGTATGCCAGCGTTATGCTTACTTAAAAAACTGGTCAAAGCTTCTGGGGTTACAATCAGTCTATGTCAGTCAGTATTGAGGCTATTGTCATACAGAGCCTAACTACACCCAAAGCTGGATATTTACCTCTTTGGAGTTTAAAACTAACTTATACCTTATACTGCCCTAGTAACCGACCGGTCGACGATGGAGACGCTTACCTAGAAGTAACCTATTCACTCTCGACTTAAGATTACCGGGTTGTAGCCATCAGGAAACGGACTCCGGCAGGGAATTCCACTCCTTAGCTGTACGCACTATTAATGTGTTCCTAAAACGAGGTGGGATGTCCACCACTGGTGGCGCATCGCCGTATGCTTGGTGGTCCGATGATGGAATGGGCTAGGCGGAATTATTATTACCAAATTGACTCCTATTGAATATTGGTGATGTAAATTGGTTCAGTTTTATATCTCAAGTCCTTGCACAACTGGATAATGAGTGAAATCATTAAAACAAGCACGATCTTGGTGAAATTGAGTTGAGTTTTTTTTTTCGGTGTTTCTCAGCGAAGCTTGCCAAAAACACCGACTTGATACATTTGCTGCCAATTACTAAAAAAGACATTACGTAGATTTTTTACATCCATATTCTAATGATAAACAAAGTAACTATATGATTTATTAACTATATTCTAATGAAAATAAAGACTTGGACTAAAGATCTCAGTTACCTACCAGGTCGTAAAATCTCAAAAAAAGCTATAAAACCACGGAGTAAGTATAGAAGAGGAGGTGGCCTAAACAACTGTGCACTGTGACTCTCAACTGAGTCCTGACGTCATCACGTTGGGCGTGGCTTAAATCAGTGTATTGCTGGCGTTCGTCCTGTGCACAACTTCGTAAACCTACTTATTTGGCATTATATTTGCGATAGAAAAACATAAAAATTAAATGTTATATTTTATCTTGTAAAAACTACTTGGATAGACGTTCTGATGCTATGGATGCCATCACATTTCATTTGTAAGTAATTTTAGGCATAATTTATTAAAATACTTCTAGAACAATCTCTTAAAGTCAGCATTTCCAAATATAATTCTACTCGACATTAGATGGCGACACATTGTGTCATGGGAACTAAATATATTTAGGCACGTAGAGCTCAGTATTAATATATTTTAATAATTATACGTACTGAAATTTGATCAACATTCATTCCTAAAGGTCCTTTAATCGCCAAAATATTATTTTTGTAGTTTTTATATAATTTTGTAAACAGGTCGCCATCTATCGTCAAATAGCAAAAATACAGGGCAGTATTTAGAAGCCAATTATTTTACCGAATGTCCCACGGCTTATGAACTTGTAAATACGAGTATAATACTTATATTTCTTTTTAAGAGCTGTCCAGGTGGCAAAGTATTGGTCGGACAAAATCTGAGTCAAATCGACACGAAAAGAAGAAGAAGACTTATATTTCTTTAATATATGATTTGGTCGACCAAATTGTTTTTTAATTACCTCACATTTGGTGTAAAAAGTAGAGTATGCAACACGGGGATAACGCTGTCTTTGTCTTGGGCGGCTTGAATTCCTCACTTCACTCTGGTTTCTTTATAATCTCCCTCTCAATGCTCGGGAGTTAATTATTAAAATCTTCATCAACCTTCGTTTCGTTCGGAATTCAACATGCCGCCCGCGACTTTAAGACACTGCTTTATCCCCTAGTCACATAATTTACTATTATTGAATGGTTTCGGACGTAAACACGTGTTTTTATTTAAACTAGCTTTTTAATCAATCTTGATCATTCTTTCTATCAAAATAAGCCTTTAAAAAAGTAAAACCTAATAATGATAGAATTTAAAAAAATGTTACAATAAAAAGGTTTTTGATGAATTTCGAATGATCTTCATTCGTCATTCATCAAATAATAGTAAAACTATTTCAATGAAAAATATACGTATCGGATGTTTTACACTTACACAATTAATTTAAAAAACAAATATCCCTGGTAATTCTGAGTGCGACCCTGTTGCATCCTGCACTTAATGACATCTAGTGTGAGATAGTTACGTAACTACAAAATAAAATCAACAGAACGAGCAAGTAGTTTTGCTATTGACCGGCAGATGGCAAATAAAAAAATGGGCGGAGTCTAACACCCCTCACCCCGCAAAATGTCACGCTTTTTTACTTAGGGAAATCTTATTACAACATCTCCTCTTTGTACTTGCTTCGTGTATAAAACGATTAAAAAAACTCTTTTCAGTCCTCACCTGTCCATCTCGGGCACATGTGACAATATTAAGCTGACTCTTAGCGTTCAGGAACATAAACTTGCTCTGGAAGACGTTGGACTTGTGGCCAGTCTTGATCGTCTGTATGGCTGCATTGCGGGCCCAGTCCCAAATCACTACGTTCGTGTCGTCCGAACCCGAGGCTAGGAGTTTCCCTGCACACAAAAGTTGGGGCGTGAAGAATAGCTTAGAACTGCAAAAAAACCTTTTCAATACACCTACTCGGAAACCCGCTATTATTCCTATCGTTTTTCGCACTTGTACGGAAAAATGCGCGAGCCCTCCACAAGTTTATTACATTTCCCGTATCAGGCTGGGCGCTAAGCGACTCCCACGGGGCGCACGTCAAACCCTGTTTATTTACGTTTTCATAAGAGTATTGAAAAACGTCGTTTGATACGGAGAACTTTAATGTGCGATATCGGAATACATAGTTTCTTTAGTTTAATAAGAGAACTTACCTTCTGGATGAAAATTTATGGAATTAACGCAGCCTCTGTGTTTGTTGAGAGAGTGTAACTTCTTCATTCTGTAGATCGCGTGCAAGGATCCGTAGAAACTTCTTTCGAACATAAGGTCCTCTTGCGTGACCTTGCCGCAGGGAAATGTCAGCCCCATCTCGCGGTTTATTATTTCTGTTGAGGGTAAAATTTATTTTGTTTTATGACCGGCCAAAAAATGGTACCCAGATGAACTGTGCCCCAAAAGCTAAGGTAGTGCTTAAAAAGTGGAGCTGGAAAGATACGCGGAAAGGGAGGCCTTTGCTAAGCAGTGGGACAATCTACAATGAGAATGAAGAACAGCCAAAATTAAGCTGTTATAAATGCGTATATTTCGAAAATAGGTTTAAAAAAAACCTTTTACAAATAATTTTTTTCGTCAGTTGAAACTAGAATAGAATAAACTTTATTAACTTGTTGTTGAGGGGGTTGTTGGTTGGTTGGTTGTTGTTGTTGGTGTGGTGTTGTTGTTTTGATGTTAGTTGTTGTTGTTTTAGTAGTTGGGGAATTTCGATTTGTTATCATTATCACACAAACACTCCATATCATTAAAAAAAAAACATTACAGTACAGCACAAAAACTAAATTATTCCTTTATCCCATCCATAAGTTTAATAAATAGGAATTAAATACATACTGCAAATGTTTTACCAAACGTTTTATTAAAAATTGTAAAGAGACATGATAATGCAAATGTTTCCACGATTTTATTATAATTTTATTCATCATCATCATCATATCAGCCGAAAGACGTCCACTGCTGGACATAGGCCTCCCCCAATCGTCGCCACAATGACCGGTCCTGTGCGTCACGCATCCGTCGGATTCCCGCGACCCTGACCAGGTCGTCGGTTCACCTTATTGGAGGCCTTCCAACGCTGCGTTTTCCGTACTTTTTATTATTCGTCTCATAATAATTACCTCTTAGCAATAAATAGTTGTGCTTAGGCCTCGCCTTGAGTAACACAGGGGGTATTTTGCCCTTGTTCTGCTGCTCTGTTTGGGCAGCGGCCATTCTTTCAGCAATAGTCTGGTGAATATGCATCTCATCCTCAGTGTCCGAGTTGGCAGTCAGGTCCAGTATGTTGTCAGACTCGTAACTGTTCTCATCACTTGCAGACGTACTCCCTGATGAACTGTTGAATAAACAATTTATTTTACTCAAATCCTTACTAATATTATAAAAGCGAAAGTGAGTTTGTTTGTTTGTTACGTCTTCACGCCTAAATGGCAAAACCGATTTTGATTAATTTTGGTAGAGATAGTTGGGACCCTGGAGACGGACATAGGCTATTTTTTTTAATAGGGAGAAAACGGGGAGAAAGTGTAAAGTATATTAATAAACGCGGGCGAAGACACCCAAACACAGAACAAATAATCTTGCTCGTCATACAGCCAATTAGGAGGGAATAAAACCCACGACATCTATAATTTAATATATCAGTTAGGGCCACAAACCATTAGACTAAAAAACCAGTTCAAATTTAATGACGAATACTAAAGCTTAAACTATATTAGACCGAAACACACGTGGACCACGCCTGATTTATACGTAGAACGACATCGCGTGGCGTGGATCTAGTGTAGCTCTACAAGTCTAGTTTCTATATAAAATGTATGGAGACCGACGCGCTCAGATCGGCGTGTGTAGCACACGCGTGACGTACCTTTAATGATACTGTTGTATATAAAGTTAAATTAAATACATATATCAATTTGACAAAGGTTAAAAAGGAGCGAGGGAGCAGACGCGATGACCGCTAATCGTGAATTCAGTTCAGCTCGACTAAAATCAATTAGTAAAATGAGGTAAGAATGCAGGAATAAGCATTAAGCCTCGTCCCCACTAGGAACATTTGTCGAGCGACAAGTGTCCCCGGAGATATCGGGCTGTCGCCCTACATCGCCCCACGTCGAACCTATCGTGTCTCCGGAAGAGGTAGTGTTGTACAGTGCGGCTTATAATATAACAAGCGACCCGCCCCTGCTTCGCTCGGGTACAATATTATACATATAAACCTTCCTCTTGAATCACGATATCTATTAAAAAAAAACCGCATCAAAATCCGTTGCGTAGTTTTAAAGATTTAAGCGCATATAGGGATATAGGGACAGAAAAAGCGACTTTGTTTTATACTATGTAGTGATGATGAATGCATCAAGAACAAAAAAGAAGAGAAGACATTTGTGCGACAAGGAACAGTAACAATGTCGGGGCGATGTCGTCCGACGTCGCCCGACATCGCCCGATGTCAACGCGGACACATGTCGCTTGACAAATGTTCCAAGTGGGGACGAGGCTTTCGTGCATGGTGTTGCCGTACAGGTACAAATGCGGTCTTATCACTGACTGCGATATCCACTAGTCAACCGATGAATATGTGTCGTTGTTTCTCTTAAAAACTTTACCCCACACTAGGAATTACTCCTGTATTGTGGCCGATTTCACAAACTTGTGTCTACCGTGGGCAAAAATCACCCAATGAAAAAACCCCGCTCTTGAGTGGAGCGGGAGTTAGTTTCAGACTGTTACTGACTAAAAACCCACCCCGTTCCTTCTAAGCGCGGGAACCGTGCGCGTCGTCGACGTCTTGGGCTTGGCCGGACAGTTACCGGACGGACAGCGAGCTACCCATGGCCCGCCGTCCGCAAGCCCGCGTCTACGGTGGCCGGAAGTCGAGAAGTCAGGATCGGAATCCCGGCGGCAGCGGCGAAAGCGCCGTTGCCTGATGCGGTCGGCCTCTTCCTTTGCTAGCATTAATTACTACTTCGCAAAAGGAGGCGACCGCCTGCCACTCCTCCTCGCTCCGGACCTTGGCCTGAACCAAGGCCCGGCCGGCGCGAGAGGTCTCCGCCGCCGATCGCCCCCACGAGGGCACGGCGATGCTCCGCCCAAGCAGGGCACACCTCGGCTGTGTGCTCCACCGTGTCCTCCGGGCGTTCCGCACAGTGGCGACACCCGGGCGTCTCTTCCACTTGAATCCGAGGCAGGAACCTCCCGAACTTGCCATGTCTGGTGAGAACCTGCGTCATGCGGAAGGTAAGGACGCCGTGAGGTCTTTCCAGCCACACCTCAAAGAGGGGACTTGCTGCCATAATTGTGGCGTGCCCAGCACTGGGTTGCGATAGTCGCTGACGCTATATCACCGTGAGATCCCGCCGTAGATCTGTCCGCCATGCCGTGACCTGTCGCGGCAACGGACTTTCACCCCGGCGTTACATCTCCACGCGCATATCGTGCATGTGTGCAAGGACTGTTGCCTCCAGATCCCACGGTGATTTAAATTTGGACCCTGGATAACCGAACATAGTAGGTAAATAATGAAGTACTCCACATGTTGTTGGGACTGGCTATGTTAGGCAGGCAGTAATCATTACAAATATGGCGGTGACATAAACTAAAAGGTAAAGGCAGATTTAAAAATTTAAACTACCAGACACATAATAAATACTTATCTATTTTTGTTCATCTGTTGAGTGTTGAGAAATACTTTATTAAATCCAAACAAAACATGTTACTACTAAAAATTGATAATAATTAATTGTTCAAAGTGAGGCAACTTATCAGGTAAAAACAAACAGTTATTGAATCATGCAGTATGAATAAAGTCAACCACTAAATTAATTACAAACACAATATTATTTATTTAATTATACATAAACAATATATTTCATAGGGAACAAGATATTTCATAGAGAAATTAAAGAGAAGCAAATTGCTTCCAACTGACCTACAACCTAAGAGTTGGTCAACTATGTTAGCTTGATGAAAGACCATAATTAATATTAACAATTATTTATTTAAACTTTATGTAGGTATAACCAAGAGTGAATAGGTTACTTCACGGCAAGCATGTTCCATCGTCGACCACATCGTCGCTTACCATCATGTGAGATGATGGTCAAACGCAAGCCTATCAATAATTAATAATTAAATAAAAAAAACTTTATGTATTAATCTCTGCCTATGACTTACTAAACTGTGGACATGAGTGGACTAAAGGCAGAACTATGATGCTCATGTGTGCAACACACGCCGATCTAGGCGCGCTGGTCTCCGTACATTTTATATGGAAACTAGACTTGTAGAGCCAGACTTGATTTACACCACGAGAAGTTGTTTTACGTACAAATTAGACGTGTTACACGTGGGCATCGGTCTAATGTAGTTCTAACTTTAACAAGGCATTTTCTACCACTCAGTTTAATGGGCCTCTATGGTTCTGCTGAAATCCCTTTGAGGCGAGCGTGAAACACTACTTGCCGTCGACGACTCGGATTCGATCCGGACAGTTACCGTACCACAACCTAGCTATGCTGCTAAAGTCTACACTAAAGAAAAAGGGCTTGTTCTAATATACATAGAGGATAAACTAATAAATTGAGAGTAATTGATGATTTCCTTTTTAAAAAATACACTATAGGTAGAACTACTGGGCTCGTCGGAAAAATGTATGGATGGCTCTACAAAGAGCTGCACTCAATACACGCCACGCGACATCGTTCTACAAATCAGGCATGTTAGACGTGTGTCTCAGTCTAATGTAGCTCTAGCTAAAGTTTTAGCAATTAATCATTATAAAACTTTTATAATGTATTTTGCAATGACATTGCAGTTTACTCAGAATAATATTATTGTTATCAACACATTTATGAAATTGCGTTATCATGTTGACATATGGTCAATACTTTTTAAAGGTTATTGGCACATTATATAATAAATACATTTTAATTTATACACAATGTAACCAATCAATTAAAAAAAAGACAACCAACTTAATGATAATAATATATCAAGGTCTGTTTACTCCTAGTAACACTTTCAGTACGAATATCTCAGCATATGTTTATGGTTGGTTGGTATGGTTTGTATGTTTTTCTTTCTATTTGTACATATTTTTTTTATAATCTTTTATTTGTTTTTTATTGACCTGCCATGCCATTTTTCTTCACCACCCTAGGTTGACTGGTAGAGAATGCCTAAGACATTAAGTCCACCTTTGTACTTTTATGTTGCATGAAGTTTTAATAAATAAATAAGGTTTGTTGTGAAGGCTACAGGTGGTGGGGATCTCACGTCCGGCCCTAGTACGGTAGCATAGACGGACACCTCTTTTCGTGAAGCAGTAATACATGAAAAGCAGCCCACTGAAACTGTTAGCTGGAGACAAGCCTCACGCCTTGCCCCTTATGGAGACATCCCAGTCACAAGACGACTACGAGCCACCTATAGTGTGAGTCTGTGAATGACAAGCCATGGGGAGCTTGCCATGTGATAAGGAGTCAGGTCTGGGTGAAGCGTATTCAGTTCAGAGATATCAGTACCATGGATAGGGCAGTTAGGGCCGACTCCTGCGAGAGCTGCGGATTGGTAGAAGTTATTGCATCTCTCACAAAAAAAAGGCAAACTGAAAGGACACTCAGGTTTAGTCAGTAAAAGCCTGACACTCCCTGAGAAGTTATTTGATGAGTTCTCACATTATTATGTTATGTTTGTTATTTAGCTTTAAGTATGCGTCTTATTTCGGGTAAATAAAATGTTTTTCTTTCTTTCTTTCTATAACAAAAACATGCAAGTCAAATAATAACATAATATTTTTTTTATAATTTAGTTATGTACAGCTACATTTAATAAAGACTCATGAGGCAGGTTGTGGTCACTTAACCCTTCAGATACCGTCAATTAGAAACACAATAGTAAGACAATAGATGCGCGGCCACCGGTGGTCGCTTGGGGATTCATGAATTAAACCAATTATTGTGTGCATCAAAAGTTTTAACTAATGAATTATTTATTTGCTTATATTTTAATTTTGACCAAACCAATATTGATATTTCATGAAAATGTAATTTAGTTTTATAAATGATTACTTAATCTATACTAATATTATAAAGAGGTAAAATTTGTAAGTTTGTAAGTTTGTAAGTTTGTAAGTTTGTATGTAGGGGGTAATCTCTGGAACTAATAATCCAATTCTCAATTTTTTTTTACTGGCAGAAAGCTACATTATTCCTGAGTGCTATAGGCTATAAATTGTTTCTATAGCATGTATATTAACCGAGCTATCACAACTTTTGTCTAGCAAGTCGGAAAAAAATACCTCATAAAATAGAATTATTTGCGTGCGCTGCCTAAACAGTTGCTTAAAATTAAAAACAATGTATGGCTACCTGGTTCGTCTTAATTATTTCTACAAAAAAGTCCGCGGTACCATATCTCTATCTTTTATATTTCATCTTTTATACTTCTTTTATTGCATTAAAAATATTTTTTTTCGGCATACTTACGTTTGGTTGATTATTTGAGCAACAAAATATTAATTCTTATGACAATAAATTATTTCAGTATCACAAGAACATTATACAGATAAGATTTGCCATTTACAGCATAGCAATTGGTCATACAGTTTCGAAGATAATATAAAATTACTAAAACGCAAAATGCCCCTAGCGTAACTTTCATTGTGCAGACGTTTTACCTATTTTTTTTTATGGTGGGCAAAAATCATCTTATGACAACCCCCGCCCTTGGGTGGAGCGAGAGATAGTGTCAGACTCTTACTGACTAAAAACCCACCCCGTTCCTTCTAGCCTTCAAACCAGGGCACGAGTTCCCTTTCGGATAACCCTGGACCCGGTAGGCTTCGACCCAGCTGGGCCTCTGCTGTTGCTGACAACTTCTTGAGGCGCGCGGGAACAGTGCGCGCCGTTGACGTCTTGGGCTCGGTCCATTACCGGACGATCGGACAGCAAGCTACCCATGGCTCGCCGTCCGCGAGCCCGCGTCTACGGTGGCCGGAAATCGGGATCGGAATCCCGGCGGCGGCGGCGAGGGCGCCGTTGCCTGATGCGGTCTGCCTCCGCCTTTGCTAGCATTACTGCTTCGCAGAAGGAGGCGACCGCCTGCCATTCCTCCTCGCTAAGGACCATGGCCTCAACCAGAGCCCGCCGCGAGAGGTGTCCGCCGCCGATCGCCCCCACGAGGGCACGGCGATGCTCTGCCCAGGCAGGGCACACCTCGACTGTGTGCTCCACCGTGTCCTCCGAGCGTTCCGCACAGTGGCGACACTCGGGCGTCTCTTCCGCTTTAATTCGGTGCAGGAACCTCCCGAACTTGCCATGTTTTCTGAATCGCGGTGTTAAGACTTTCTGTGGATTGATGACCCTCTCGAATTATTATGCCCACGTTGTCGTTAGTTGGAGTTCTTCTGTCAGTTGCTTATTGGTTTCGGTTGTTTCGTTCGTATGGTTGTTGTTGTTGATAGATACCTCATAATCGAAAATATCGTAATTTCGTTGTACGTTTTTGTATGTTCGTAGTTTCGTACTTCGTTCTATCGTAATAATCGATACGAGTTATTCGATATTACGATTGTTTTGTTTTGTAAAGGCGGACGGTGTTCGAGTCGCTCTCCTTTTGTTCATAATTGTTTTCAAGTCTGTGCGTAGTTTGTTGAGAGCATGTCTAAAAGGAAATCTCAACTGTCCCGGCAGACATCACAGACAAGAGCCGCTCGAGTACGCCGTACGGAAGAATCTGCCCCTGAAAATGAGCAGCGCCTCTCGAGAAATAGAGAATATATTTCGCAAGCACGCGCTAGAGAATCTAGCTCCGAGCGCTCACAGCGCCTCGCTAGCCAAAATGTGAGGACATCGCGGGCCCGTGCTCGAGGAACTAGCGCTGAACGTGCGCACCATCTATCTGAGTTAAGGCAGCATGTCTCTGAGACAAGGGATAGGGAGACTAGCGCTAAACGCTCGCGGCGGCTTGGTAGGCAAAATGTCATAACATCGCAGGCCCGTGCTCGGGAATCTAGCGCTGAACGTGCGCAGCGTCTATCTCATTTAAGGCAGCATGTCTCTGAGACAAGGGATAGGGAGACTAGCGCTGAGCGCTCGCAGCGGCTCGCTAGGCAAAATGCCATAACATCACAGGCCCGTGCTCAGGAATCTAGCGCTGAACGTGCGCATCGTCTAATCGAGTGTAATCTTATTTTAAAACAAGAAATTTTCCGCGGACGAAGTCGCGGGCAGAAGCTAGTTGAATTATATTTTTATAAATTATTAAATCTACTTCAGAAAATAATTGTAGATCTTAGAGGAACTACAGCCTAAATTTCATGAATTTTAGAATTAAACCCTAAGCGAACACCAGCGTTCATGCACTCATTGTCTTTTGTGTCTCTAATTATCACGATTGAAAGGTTAAATTGATAATCATGAATAACTTATGGGATCATCTTTATCAATCCTACCTGACCTAGGTAGAGGTGTGCAAAGCCACAAATTATTGAAACCATACCAATTTTTTTACATATGGCTAAAAATGTTCCCATGTTAGAGTAATAGAGCAGAATGGATACTCACCCACTACAAGTGCTATCAGTCTCAGGAGAGAGGAAATCAGCCAACCTCCTCAAATCATCACTTTCCGTTTCAGATGATGAATGAGCATCATTTTCTTCTGGCGATGGAGTATTTTCGTCCACAGATAAATCGTCGGAATCCCTCGAGGATGCATTACTGTCTGTGTCCCTATCAGGAGTCTTTCGTTTCCTGTAGTTTCTGCCCCATTTAGGACGTCTGAGGTTCAGCAGGATTGCACGGACGTTGCTTCCCGAGGGAGCCGCGTTCACTACCTCATTGGAAGGTCCCTCCTGCGCTGTCTGACCTCGGTCCTCGCTACTAGTGCTCTCAGACTTGTCCGCAGACACTCCACTGTCCACATTTTCATCTTTACTCTCCGACACAACTAAAAAAAAAACATCAAAATGGACACGAAGTTTTTACGTCACATTTTTTTTGTAGACGTTGGAGGGTGAACTTTTACCTGTTTCTTTGAAACTATCCTGCGAACTTCCATCATTCAGTTTCAGTTTTTTTCCACCAAATTGAGGACTTGTAGGAGAATAAGGAATTTCGTCATCGGAAGAATTATCTTCCATCGCTGCTTACGTCGAAATTATATTCTACAATAAAATTATGGAATACTTGAAAAGGAAATTGCAACGCAATAGAATTCCAGCTAATCTAAAGAGTTAATTTGTAGGAATAAACTGAAACGGATACTGCACTAGGATTCTCAATGGAGGATTTTTTTCCTAAATAGCGATTTTGGCAACTCGAACAAGGACAAAAATAATGATGTTGCCAGCTTGAAAAAACATTATCTCATTCTATTCAATGGTCAAATTGTTAATAAAATATTTAACTACAAAACACTGCTGTAAAATAATAATGGCTTAATTCTAAAAATATTTATTTATTTGTTAAAATACTTAATTTATGAACACAAGACCAAAGAGATGCTTTTGACATTGTTTAGTTAACTACTAGTAGTTACGCGGGCTTGCGAACGGCGAACAATGGGTACCTCGCTGTCTGAAGTTTCTGAACGTCCGATAACTGTCCGGACCGAATCCAAGTCGTCGACGGCGCGCCCTGTTCCCGCGTGCCTCAAGGAGTTGTCAGCTCAGCTGGGTCGAAGCCGACTGGGGCCAAGGTTAGCTCCGAAAGGTAGCTCGGCCTTGGTACGAAAGGCAAGAAGGAACGGGTGAGGTTTTTAGTCAGTAAGAGTCTGACACTATCTTCCGCTCCGCCCAAGAACGGGGAATGTAATTTGGATGAATTTTACCCAACAAAAAAAAAACTAGTAGTAGTACACATAAAAAGTACTCTGTGTGAGTTAACCTTTGTGTGATGCAACGAATAATAGCTTTTTTCGTATCGATGGTAAACTCGCTATACAATAAACGGTTCGAGCACTAGTTTGAGCCCAGTGGCTATGTTATTCTAACTGCAGCATCGATGGCCCTTATTAAATCCTCCAAGATGCATAACGAGTAGCGGTTTTAACATGATACCGACGAACTAAGTACCGAACGCAACGAAAATTGAACGCATGAACGCACCGCTGCACCTACATTCCCAATTGCGTCAAAAGTATATGAAGTCTTTGGTCAAAAGCGATTATATCGCGAATCCAGTCGCATAGGGCTATTGAGTGAGTAATGCGCGTTGGTCGGATTCGCGATTTTATCGCTTTTTGACGCAATTCGGAACGCTGGGTGTGTCATAGTGCTGTCATTTCTGTCAATGTCAGTCAATCACTATCACTGGTAATGTCATTTCCTACATGCGCTCGATACGCATGTCGATTTTTTAATGTTGAAGTTGAGCTGATTCCCAATAGGAAAATAATCTGAATTTTAACAATAACTCTTCATAAATTAGCAGTTTACACAATGGATACTCAAATAGAGTTACTATCCTTACTCGATTTATTGGATTTGAATGAGGAAGATGTAGATAAACCCTTGAAATATATTATGGAAAAAAGTAAACATTCAAATAAGCATCTAAGAAGTGCAGCACAGTTATTGCAATATAAATTGCTTGTAAATGCCCAAGAACATACGGAATGTGAAAACGACGAAGAATTTGAGTTCGTTGTAAAGTTGCTAAAGGATCTTTGCAGTAAAAATGTCGATCACGTATGTAAAATCATCGATATTGTGCTTCGTCTTCAACCAAGCAAACTTGTGAGTAAAGCAGAACACTTGCTTCAACAAATACTTTCCAACATTGAGGTACCGGTTACAGACCGGAACACATTACTTTATTTGAAAGCAGCTGATAGTATTCTAAATGTTGCCATAACTTTCGGCGAAAAGTTGTCTCTACTTTTTCTGGAGACTCCGTTAGAAAAGATACTTGATTCTCCAGATGAAGCTCTCAGGGTATATTTTTTAACAAAAACAGTACCAAGACTGGTGGATGGATCTGTAGGGTACAATATTCTTGATAGTATATGGATATATATCCAATCTTTAACATCAGATAAACAAGAGAATGCTTTAAAAGTACTCAGCTGCCTATCAGATTACTACTTACCCACACCAGATGGACAAGGAGATAGCAAGTTTGTGTCAGATATCATTTTCCAAAGCAACTTTTGGGAAATGATAAACCTTGGCATTACTTCTGATGACACAGCAATAAGAAAAATATCAGTTTATCTCACTAAAAAAGCTGTAGACTGTGTAATGGCTACTAAAAAAGATATCAATATAAAATCATCCAATCAAACCATATTTCAATGGAAGAAAAATAATGCAGATATTTTAAAAACCATGTGGGATAATTTTTTTGTTCTCATAGACAGTCTAGAAGAGAAGCAAGGAAATATAGTGTTGCCATCTTTAAAATTATTTGAAAATATTAACGTAGGAGACTGTTGGATGACCACTGCCTTCAATATGGGTCTGAAACATGAGAATACTCAAGTTAGACTAAAATGTATTGAGTATAAACTTAAAACTAAAGTAAGGAACCAATCGGAAGCTCAGATATTACTGGAAGCTCTCAATGACATTAATATTTATGATCAAAGTACAATTTTTGAAGTACTTAAACAGCAAACAGCAGAGCTTCTATCTGATAGCCATTCATTTGTGGAAATATTTAAAGCAATAACTTATATAAAATGGTCACCCGTACCATTATACCATGTAACTGATATCCTAGCCAATTTGGAAATTGATTTATCAATCATTCATGGGAATGACATATCAAAAATAATCATAGATATTCAAAAAATACCTTGTAATAATGTGGTATTAAGAAAAGCTATCCAGATAAACATGGTATATTTTGTGCAGAATTGTTACAAAAACATTAATTGGATAGACTTAGTTAATATTTATAATAATTCACTTATAACAGAAAGAAGCTGCTTTCGTAACCCATTTTCTTTGATAGTCAAAAGAGTTTCTTTAACAGAAAAATTAAGTAATTTAAAAACTGTGTCGGAACATTATAGTAATATAGAGTTACTATTGCTATACTTGCATTATCATCAAGAAGATACTAACCTTTTTATCAATCTAATCGATGAAAAAATTAACAAACTACAAGAAGATTTAAACAGGCAATATGCAGATAAAAAGGACTGTCTCAATGATGTTGTATTTCTTATACATTTGATGAACAAAGCTGGTGAAATAGAATCCTTTTTAACCAAATCCGAGATAGAGGAGGTTCTATGTACGGTTAAAAGTATTTTTTTAAATAAAGTAAATGAACGATTTGCTAGACAAAATAAGACTTTAATTCAGTATTTTCAAATACTGTTTTTGAGTGAAGTAAATCTGACAATAGATGATCTTGCTACATTGTATGAAGAGCATAATTTTGTATTCAATGATAAAGACTTAGGAGATATATTACTGCAGCTTTACAAAACAGCTGTAATATTTTTAAAAGAAAACCCAGAACTAAATAAAGCAGTCCTAAGCATATTTACTTTAAAAATGTTGTTGAAAAACCCTGTCATGTTGACTAGTTATAAGCATGAAATGCTGAATTTGAAAAGATTTATAGAAGTAATTTCTACTTTAAAATTTAAAGATGCTCAGAATGAAAGTGTGGGTAGATCGAAAAACGTGTTTTATGAAAAATCTTGTGAAATAATCTACCTTTTAATTGAAGAAGAGGAAGCTGAAGCAGATTTATGTCTTCAAGACATAATAAATTACATTGAAACTGTATTAGAATGTGGTGGATATGGCTGTTTGAAGTGGATCCTAAAGATAGTGAATAAAATTATCAACTCTCTGACTGAAAAGAACACTAATTTCAACATGATACAATTTGTAAATAGAGTATGGATAGAGATTGAAGAGCTAAAGTCCAATAATCAATACTCACCATGCATAGAACAATTTGTTGACCTTATAACTCAAGATGCTCTTTTAAAAAATGCAATGTATAATAACATAGTTATTTCTTACTGCAATAAGATAATAGAAAACGGTCCTGTTAAAACCAATCCTCTGTATTATTTGATAAGGAGAGTGAATAGCAAAGATGTTAAAGTTAATGGGCATTTGATTTATGTATTGTGTGAGATATTACTTTACTGTCCTGTGCCTAGGAAAGATCAGAGGTGAGATTAATATTCTTATTTGTTTTGTTCTTTTTTGTCTGTATGCTTCTGAAAAGACTTCTGGACGTGTATGGCACCTCTTTGGCTTAAAAACCTGTCTATAGTCTTTCTTAAGAGGGTCCTTCTCTACTCGCTTATCGTAAACATCGAAAATGGTTTAAAAGCTTGTAACTTCATTTAATGCAATCCAACGCGATGTTTGACGAAAAGGCAACGCAAAAAAAGAGAGATAACGCCTGGAAACTCTGTTAGTATTCGGTAATTCCGAGATTTAGTCGAAAATTTCACAAAACTTCCTCCAGGAAATAGCTGTTTTTTTTTAAACCCTTGAAAGATTTTGGAAAAAGTTGTCGTCATTTAGAATCTTAATAAAATTTGCAAGGTCTCTAGAGGATTACTTTTTTGACTTTTTTTAATTTTTAGGCAAATTATGAAGTGTCAAAGTTCATACAAAATAGGACATTTTCAGAGGTTTTTAGTTTTACACAAATTTAGAAATTAGTTTCTTTAGAAACCTAGATAATATCCACAAGATACTGTGTTTCCAAAATATCTAATGAAAAATGTGTAATAACGTCATAATCAGTTATGAGGGGTTGTATGAAAAACAGTGAAAATGTGAGTCATGATGCACCACCTTAAGTCCTATATTCATTGACAGATGAGACAAACACAATTTTAAATTTTTTTTACACTAAACAACAAATAACATTAAAAATAAATCTTTTCCTGAAAACAACATCTTTCAAGATGGCTCCACTCTTCCTGAGGGAGAGTGGGAGCGAGATGGAAAGAAAAGAGATAGTGAGATAATCTATCTCTTTTGTATACCTGTAACCTAATGGTGGTGAATTGGTGATGTTACATGTCAGTGTGTGCATCCTATTCATTGTGGCGACGCTTGGGAGAGGCCTATGTCCAACAGTTGTGCACACAACAGTTGTGTCCAACAGTGTTCGTCTTTCAGCTGAAGTGATAATGATGATCCAATTGCCGTTATTTGACAGTTTCCCCTTCCACTAGATTTGGAAGATTTCTAACTTTTTAATATTTAATCAATTTTTAATTCATTAAACCCCAAGGGAACGCCGGCGTTTGCGCACCAATTGACTTTCTATTGTGTCTCTAATTATCACGATTGAAGATTTAAAACTTCTTTATATTTCCATTTTTGTACCAAGTTACTTATTGCAATAATTAGAAAAAAAATTGTTATCTACCCAATACAGTAAAGAGTAAAAGTTTAAATATATCTAAAATACCTATTGTTGGTAGTGGGTTGTATGTGGTATTAATTCTTCTACTGATTTATTATTTCAGGATAGTGGATAACGTGACTCTGGAAGTACTGCAAAATTCTCCAAAATATAGACAAAGGTGAGAAATAAACTTTTTCATTACTCATGCTCTGAAAGTAGGTCTGAAGTTGCCTGAGGAGCGGGCTGAAAAGTATCACACTTTTCATCCCTAGGGAGTTTTACTTCCACCTAACAGCTGTCAAATTATTTAAAAAAAAAAACTAGGTCTATCTCCTTGTATTCGTAATGAAAAGCACAGTGCTTACCTCGGGGTTAAAGTTACTTATTTCGTCCCGAGGAGTTGGCGGCCGAGCGTAGCGAGGTCGCTAATTCGAGGGTGTGTAACAATCTACTATTTCATATCTTTTAATTACCATGCATTTTAATTCGACCTTATTTAAATGGGTTATAGAAATGAGTATACTCATATTAGGGGAAGTTTGAAAGTAGTGTAGTATTTACGCGAAATGACGGAATCTTAAAACTAGCTAACAAACATAAGGGAAGATATACGTCACATCCGCGCAAAACGGCCGAACACTCGTCTTAAAGTCATAGAACAAAAGTTGTTGTTTATGATGTTCTTAACTAGCACCTAAGAGGTTGCTAGGGATTTATAAATAACCCTGTATAAAGTGGCAACACCACGACGCACCCGTAGCACAATTTGTGCTGATGATGATGACACAGTTCTTACACATATTTTTTTTTATTTCCAGCATCGATATCCATTTCAACTTCGAGATCCAGTACTTAGCAATAGCTACCCTATACAACATCAAGCACACAGAGACCCTTCGAATGATAACTAATTTCATCACCATCCGAATAGACAACACTTTTAAGAACAAACAGAGGTATTTTATTAGCTTTCATCTAACTAGCATTGTTTGTATGTATTTGACTGGCCTGTGGCCCTGATTGCTATCCCGGAGGTTGTGGGTTCGATAATTCGATTCCCACGCAGGACAAATGTTTTTGTGATGAGCATGACCATTTGTTCTGTGTCTGGGTGTAATTTATCTATAATATGTATGTATTTAGAAAAATATAGACTTCCTCGAGAATCACACTATCGAGTGGTGAAAACCGCTTGAAAATCAGTGCAGTAGTTTTTGAGTTTATCGCGATTAGACAGACACGGCGGGGGACTTTGTTTTATAATATGTATTGATATACAATTGGCACCTTATGGCCAGGCAACTTGGTATGGAAAGAGATAAATATAGATATAATTTTTTCCTTTCTTCCTTCAGGTACCACGGTAACTCGACACTTCACAGAGTTTTGCTAACTACCCTACAGCATATTCTGGTACTCATATTAAAAAATGGCGATTTGGAAAATCTGTTTACTTGGTGTTTAGACATGCTAGTGAAGTTACCTCATCAGCCAAGTGTCAGGATTTGCCTCGAATGGTTTTTATCGCTGTATTTTTATATTCAGGTAAGTTTGAATTTTTATTTATTTTGTGCTTAACCTCAGACCGAGGTAAAAACCAGCCCTTGGCCCTTTTACCTCGGTCACAGGTTAAGCATAGGAAGCTGAACTGGCAGTGGGTAGGGCACATTGCTCGCTGAACAGATGGTTGATGAAACCAAAAGATTCTGGAGTGGCAACCACGTATCGGAAGACGGGACATTGGAAGGTCTCCCACAAGGTGGACCGATGACCTACTGAAGTAATCCGGTGGATTCGAGAGGTCGCGGGAATCCGGCGGATGCGAGACGCACAGGACTCGTTACGGCGTCGCTTAAGGGATGTCTGTAGCGACATCTATGACGCCACATAAGAACTACGAAGAAAATACGAAATCCTGCATCGCGCAATCAAAGTTCTCCGCGCGATTTGAACATATACGACAGCCCGACAACAACTATCGGGCAGTCGCCCACCAGACTATAACACCCTGTCTGGTCGGAGGATCCTCCCTTTTCAACGGAGGTTTGTGGGACTTTACTCTCTGTTCCGCTTACCTCCAAACTGGTGACCCTCGACAAAGAACGTCAGCGCAGCCTTCGTGCAGCTACTACTTCGTGACGTCATCATCACTTCCTCAAGCTTTCGAGCAACGAGCCATACAGCCAGCACCCTCGGCTAAGGGTATCCTGACCATCAGTATGCCTACCTGGTCATACCTGGTCACCACCTCAGCCGCATCAGCGACCTTGGCACACCGCACCTTCGGCCAGTCATATGAAGAGCCATGAAGAACCTCTCCTGGTCGACGCCAGCAATCAAGCCCTACGTCGCACAAGCACCGCTCCGACTCACTGGAGCCAGCAGCACTGCTCCGACTCACTGGAGCCTGCAGCATCGTCCCGACTCACTGGGGCATCATCCCGACTCACTGGGACAGCACCACCCCGACTCACTGGGGCATCATCCCGACTCACTGGGACATCATCACCCCGACTCACTGGGGCATTATCCCGACTCACTGGGATAGCAACACCCCGACTCACTGGGGCATCACCGCAGACAGTTCCGACTCACCGAGAACTATGCGGCATCGGTTCCGACTCACTGGAACCAACCTACCGCTGGCCTGGCACACATCAAGAAGCATCAAGAACCATCGATCTCCGATCTCCGGAGGGGAGTGATGTAGCGACATCTATGACGCCACATAAGAACTACGAAGAAAATACGAAATCCTGCATCGCGCAATCAAAGTTCTCCGCGCGATTTGAACATATACGACAGCCCGACAACAACTATCGGGCAGTCGCCCACCAGACTATAACATCCTGTCTGGTCGGAGGATCCTCCCTTTTCAATGGAGGTTTGTGGGACTTTACTCTCTGTTCCGCTTACCTCCAAATGTCTATGTCCAAAAGTCTTTCGGCTCGAATAATGATCAAGAACGGTTGTGCGGAAGTGCGAAAATGAAGTCTTCATTCAGTTTGTCTTTCTACCGTATTTAAGGGACTTTCCCTCTAGGTAGCAAAGTCGTAGGACGCCCTGTAGGTATAGCCCTAAGTCGTAGGACGCCCTGTAGGTATAGCCCTAAGCTACCAAACTAGACACCGTACAGACACCAGCGTCACCACACGTCCGAGCTGGTCACGCCACCGTAATGGTTGCGGAACCAAACGGACACCAGGTGACTAACTCTCTATAGAACTGTATACATTTTGTTGGTAGCGGCGACAGGTCGCGTCGCCATGGTGAAATATAGCCCTAACAACCTGTTTCTTATTTACAGAAAACCCAGCTAAACGAAGAGACCCTACAGATTTTGAAAACAAAAAAAATACCAATAACATCGCAGTTTGTTATTTTCTATTGGTTGTTAAAACACAAAATATCCAACAGCACTTATACTGAAAACGAATATGATTTTGTTATGGACTTCTTACTTTCTCATACTATGGGGCAATTGTTCAATGTTAGGCTGAACGCGCAATACCTTGCCACAAGTGTTTATAAACTAGCAAAGAAAGCAAAGTACGAATACACTATTGATGTTATCAATAAAACGTTCGCAGAAAGTAACAGTGACAAGAACTATTTGAAACTCAAGAGCGATTACTTCATCAATGATTTTGACATCATTGCCAATCTTACGCCTTACTTCATTTATTATTTATTGCCAAAATTTTGTGAGATAGACAATAATGAAAATCTTGATTTGGGTTTTATACAGAATATTATGCAAGATATAAATAAAAGTATAAGCAGAAGTGATCAAGGCGATTTTATAAACGAATGGACAGTTTACAGAAAGGCAGATGATAAATTTGAATTGTATACGAATAAAGGTGTTGATAGTAAGGGAGCTGAAGATTCTGAGGCAATGGGGAGTATACAGAAGAAATACATTCCTTGGAAGAATATGAGTGACGTCAATGTGTATGATGTTGAGAAGAAGGTATGTATTCTAATGTTACTGAACCTGCTAAACACCTAATGTCCTTTTCAGGGTTCCATATCCGAATGGTGCCAATGGAACCATTACTAAACCTCCACTGCCTGTCCGTCCGTTTGTCTGTCTGTTTGTTCTATCTGCGAGCTGTATCTCATAAACTGTAACAGATGGAGAGTTAGAATTTCTAATGTCACTGCAACGCCGTAGATGTATTTTTTTTTAATTTGTTTAAACTAGTGCTTGACTGCGATCCCACCTGACGGTAAGCAGTGATGCAATCTCTGATGGTGAGGCGCACTAGTTTATTAAAAGCCTATTCACTCTAGCGTTGAAGATACCCAAGATACCCAATTCTCATTCATGAGATATAGTCTTATGACAGACGGGCCAGTGACGTCATAGTAATATATGGTCTACCTTTTGGGCATGGAACCTGTAAAGTCTAAGTGCGATATATGCATCTTCTGATTGAGTTTGGGATCTAACACACTAGGCAATAGGAAATCTAGCAGATAACATACCAAATTCACCCACTGGTCATCATTATTTTTAAATAGAATGGCAAGGTGTATTCAATCAGTGTTGAACTGATTTATCTGTCTTTATCTCCCCAGAGAGAAAGCCCAAGCCAGCTAATCGTAGTAGCGTCTCTGATCGACAAACTGCCGAACCTGGGAGGCATGGCGCGAACCAGTGAGGTGTTCGGAGTCCACACCTACGTGGTAGACAGCTTGAGGCACTTGCAGGATAAACAGTTCCAAGGGCTCAGGTAATATGACCATGCTAAGTAATTGTACGCGGAGCGCAGACTGTGCTCGTGCACAGTCCGGTCACGGGCTCGTTAAATTACGATTTTGCAGTCTGAAATCATCTCATTTGTTTTTCCACAGAATTATTACTGTATCGTGGGTGCATTCACAAACATATAAACTCATATACTTAAATTACTTTTAAATTATTCCAATCTAGCGTTTCAGCAGAAAAATGGATCAACGTAGAGGAAGTCCGTCCAGGCCGTCCTCTCAAGGAGTACCTGATGAGGAAGAAGGGAGAGGGCTACGCTGTGGTGGCTGCGGAACAGACCTCCACCAGCTCCAAGCTGCAAGGGTTCAAGTTTCCTAAGAAGACCCTGCTTTTGCTGGGGTAAGAATGTATTGTTTACATTTACTTATTATTAAGAGAAGATAGGCCTTTTCTGGGGGTATTTAATTTTGATCTTTAATGTACCAATGATAAAGGTCAAAATTAAATACCACCAGCAGAATTAAAGTTGAAGGGAAATCATTTGTCTTGTATGTTCATGTAAAGAGAAGGGGTGAAAAGCATAATACTAAAGAGTTATGAGTAGTTTGTGGATGGAAAGGGAGGCCAAAGAAAAGATGGATGGATTGTGTGAAGAGTGATATGAAAGAAAAATCTTGATCGGACAAGAGGTGACAGGACAGACTGGAAGAACAAAACGTATTGCGCCGACATCCATGAGACATGGGCAGAAAAATGATTATACCAATGATGGACAAAGACCAATATTGATACTCATTCATTATCGACTTCACAAAAAAGAGGAGGTACATATTCGGATGTTTGCATGTTTTTTATTTGTAGTCTTCATTTGTATGACCACAATCTGCACTTCCGATGACCTTTTTTTACATTATTCTATGAAGTCTGGTTAGCCTGTGAATTGTATTGCGTTTAAGAAAGTTTTACGACTCACCAACAGTGTGACACATATATATTCGCACAACACAACTGCTCCAGTCAACTGCCGGATGGCTACTGATTTGTGTCAAATACATTACGTCACAATGCATGAGACTACACTCACAGCCACCCCACCACAGCCTGTAATATGATTACTGATGAAAATATAACTTGAATTTCAGCCACGAGAAAGAAGGCGTCCCATGCGACTTGTTACCTCTGATGGACCACTGCGTGGAGATCCCGCAGCAAGGCTACGTCCGATCTTTGAACGTACACGTCACAGCTGCCATTTTTGTTTGGGAGTATGCCAGACAAAACATCTTATAATTTGTTATACAGTTACTTGGGCGCTTTCAATGTATGCGTTTTTAGACAGCTGCGTTGTGGCAACCAAACGGCCAATGGACGGCAACGTCACAAGCACCATGTGTCCAATTCGGTGTTGAATAGCGCATCACTGGTACACCAACGCACAGCAGCTAGATACATTTTCAATTTAGACGCTTGTTCTCGGACTGCTAACGTATTGCACCTCTCAAAACGGTGAAGGAAAACATCGTGAGGAAACCGGCATGTCTTAGAACCCACAATTCGAAGGCATGTGAAATTCACCAACCCGCACTGGGCCCGCGTGGTGGATTCCCTCTCCTGGAGTGGAGGCGTGAGTCCCAGCAGTGGGAGCATTAAAAAAAAAAGGCTGATGATGTAATGTATTGCAACCGGCCGGCTGCAGTACGCATTAATTGAAGGCGCCCTAAGGATTGCAGTAAACCGTACATGTCTTAATAATGCAATTTGTACTTTGTGTAATTGACACAAGGTCCAATTTGTTTTCTTTTTGTGTTAAAGCTACGTGACACATTCGCGCTTGTAATTCGTGTCAACCTTTAGTTGAGACTGGAAGTCGACCCAAATATAGTTTCAAGTTTGGAAAGGTTAGGCAGATTTATTATTTTTTTTGGTAAAATTAAGTATCATAGGCATCTCTAAAAAGATGGCTATTTTTTAAATGTGATGAAATAAAACGCACACTGTCAAAAAGAGACTCAAAAAAGAGGGTATTTGAAAATTGGACCGTATTTTCTAAACATAACGTTCCATTTTCTTTTCATAAACTTATTTCAGATTCAAATACCCTCTTTTTGAATAAGTCTTTTTATGATTAAGCATGCAAAAAATAAAACTAAAATTACAAATCACTTTACAACATATTTTTTTATTAATAAATAAATTTCAATAAAAATAAAATAAAACATTATTTTATTCGACTTCCTTTTCCAACAGATTTGACTAACTGTGACCTGCTTAAATCTACGTTAGCCAGCAGGAAACATCAAAATGCAATAGGCATGGTGAGGTAACCACTACGTCAAGAATTGTATAATTTATTTGTCGTAATTTTTACAGAAAAGTTTTATAACTTTCGGCAGTAGTGTCACTTTGACAGGTTTTGCTTCATATTCCTCTTTATCAATATCTATTACTCCTAAGTGGTCTTCGGGGACCAGCATCACACTTCTGGCAAGGATAGCATCTTTGATACTGTTGTTCCGCAAACGGTCCCACCCATCAGTCACAAACTCGGAATACTTATACTTATGCTTCCCAATACCAATACTTAATGCAGGAGTACTATGAGTATTCTGAATGTTTGGAGTCACAATCCTGAAGTCACTCGTTTGGAAGCAAATTTCCTGAGTAGTCTCGCATTCTGCATTAATTACATCTGCAGGATCACTTGTCTGAGCGTAAGATGTCGTGGGCAGGAAGAATGCCCATTTCCTCTTGATAGTAGGCCTTTTCTGGAGGCAGTTTCTGCATCCGTTACAAGGTGGACTGTATGTAAGCGTACCTTTGCAGTTCCAATTGAGAGATTCCCGGTAACCATTGAAGATGAATGCTGCATATTCTTTTAATGAACCGTAGATCCAGTACTTGTGTTGTTTCGACAGCACATCCCTGAACGCTCCCCATTCTAGAGAGCATAGAGCATATATTGGCTTACCAAACACGGCATCTTCCGGTTCTTCAAGCGGTTCTATTTTCATTGCATCTTTCCACACCGTATTTCCCTTGATTATGGCCATGGATGCTTCGATGAGCTGCTTGACTTTGAACACCCCATCCCCTTTAGGAAATAGACTGTTTCCAATAGTGTTTGTGCGTCCGAGGGGTAGAATGCCAATAGGGAAACGGTTTGCATCATCATTTCGGCGTAGTAGACCTGAAATATTCAATTGCAGATTCATACTTATCTATTACATATAGAGGAGAAACTGACTGATATCAACGCACAGCCGAAACAAAAGCCTAGAAACATAAAGAAAACAAGGCTTCCTTTTATGATTTAGGCAAGCAAGAAGGGATTTTTGAAAAATCTACTTTTAATTGGGTCCTTCTCCACTCGCTTATCGTAATCATCGAAAATGGTTTAAAAGCTTGGTACTTCATTTAATGCAATCCAACGCGATGTTTGACGAAAAGGCAACGTAAAAAAAGAGAGATAACTCCTGGAAACTCTGTTAGTATTCGGTAATTCCGAGATTTACTCGAAAATTTCACAAAACTTGCTCCAGGAAATAGTTGTTTTTTTTAAAACAGGAAAAAGTTGTCGTCATTTAAAATCTTAATAAAATTTCCAAGGTCTCTATAGGATTACTTATTTGACTTTTTTAATTTTTAGGCAAATTATGAAGTGTCAAAGTTCATACAAAATAGGACATTTTCAGAGGTTTTTACTGGATTAGTTTTACACAAATTTAGAAATTGGTTTCTTTAGAAACCTAGATAATATCCACAAGACAGTATCTTGTTTTTTGTTTGTTTCCAAAATATCTAATGAAAAGTGTGCAATAACGTCATAATCAGTTATGAGCGGTTGTATGAAAAACAGTGAAAATGTGAGTCGTGATGCACCACCTTAAGCAGATAAAAAGGTAGAAATTGGTTTGTACACTTATTTCTTGGTTGCATAAAGCTATTCAATAGCATAATTAGTAACCCAATGAAGTAAAAAAGATTTTCATTGCTCGTTTTTCGAATCTATTCCATTAGCATGATTTAGAGGATGTTAAAGGTTGGATGGGAGAATCTTATTCCTTGTGTTAATGAACATGAAACTGCACAAATTCTAATCAAAATGAATAAAAATACTGTCATTATTAGTTTTTCAAAATTATTAGTTTCTTTACAGTTTAGGGGGAGTTTAAAGTTTCTATGAAAATCTTCACGCGAACTTCGCGCGGGGCACTTTGCCCCCGACTTCATTCGATTCAGTTGGATTCATTAACTACTCATTTTGATGCAAAGCAAGATCTAAACATCCAAATGAATGAAAAAGAGTGGCAAACAGTGAAAAAATTTTATGTGTATCAAACAACGTTTTTCAACACACTCTAAAATAAAAGTACTTAAAACTTTGTATGCATGATTGTTAGTAACATATCATTGTGAGAAATTAGTAAGAGCTGCCACGTGATCAGCCTGACACTAAAACTTATAATTGTGACAGCAGCTGGCCGCTAGAGTATTTCGTAAAACATTGCACTTTTACACACTAGTGCGAAATACTCTACATAGCGTACCTAAAAGCAGTGGGGGAAACAAGCGGGTTTTCTAGTGTTCTCGGTTTTTAGCCATCTTGTTTAAAACAATGAAAAGATGGAAGTGTAAAAATGTTTTATTAAATCTATTTGCAAAATAAATATTATTTATCAGTCGGTAGAAGCCTCAAATTGGTCTTTAAGCTCTTTGTAGTATATTCAATATTAGAGTGGTAAATAGTTTAATTTCTCTTCCCTTATTAGCAAAAAATCATGAATTCCATGAATTTGTGCAGCTATTGTCTTACTATTGTGTCTTTAATTACCATGATTGAAAAGTTAAATTAACATTCATGAGCAGTAGTTTTGCCGAAGAATAGGGAATTTTGTTCAATTTTGCTGCCCATTTCCCATGTCGCCAACATAAGTGAAGCTAATAATATGAATCTGCACTAATGCATAGATCCTGAAGGCAGGCCACAGGAAAAGGCTACATAAACTAGGGCAAGTTTTTTATTTTAATTAATACTAACTGTGCCCACGACTTTGTTTGCGTGGACTACAAAATTTTGAATTTATTTTTCCTAAAATTAAAGAAGCCTAAGTTACTCCTTATTACATCAGCTACCTGTCAATAGAAGTCCCGTGAAAGTTGGTCCAGTCATTTCAGAAATTAGCCGAAACAAACAGACAGATATACAAAAATTTTATAAAATATACAAAAATTGTAGTTTATTCATGCATGTAGTAAAAAGCGGTAATTTCAATATTACAAACAGACTCCAATTTTATTTATATGTATGTATAGATAAACTAGAGCTTGACTGCAATCCCATCTGATGGTAAGCTGTTAGGTAATTAATGATGATGAGGTGCACTAGTTTATTAAGAGCCTATTCATTCTAGCCTTGAAGACACCTAAATTATATTCGGACGGGAAGACTGCAGCAGGTAAATTGACACACAAACATGGGCCTCATCTCATTTAAACTCCACAATATTCCACAACGCTGTCTAGCCCCAAGCTAAAGAGATTGTGTTATGGCTACTAGACAACTGAGAAACATACTATTTCTAAATACATACATATTATAGATAAATTACACCCAGACACAGGACAAATATCATGCTCATCACATAAACATTTGTCCTGGGTGGGAATCGAACCCACGACCTGCAGCATAGCAGTCATCGCCACTAGAATAACAGGCCAGTCTTATGTAAGTCAGTCACCAACAGGCCAGTCGTAAGTCAACTACCTAGTAATAAGTTACCTGTAACACTTTCCGACACAGTGCCATCTCCGCCTGCCACAACAATAGCCTGCGTCCCCTTCAAGGACTCCACCAGCTCCTTAGCATTCCCCTCACTCGTTGTCTGTATAACATCCACCTGCAACCCGGCCAAGTGCAGAAGTGGTTCACAGTACTTCTCAAAGTCTTGCTTTGCACTCCTCTTATTTGCAACAGGATTAAGTATAACCGTTACGTGAGTAGGGTTCTCTAACATATCAATTGTACCATCTCCATATTTTGAAGCCTCTTTGCAAGCTGCCCGCATCAATAAGTTTATTCTGCAAAATTGAGTGGAAAGTGAGTATAGTCCGTTTTAAAATTACGTTATTTTTTAAGTCTAAGGATTAAATTAATTAAATTTACCAATATTGTAACTTGAAGTATTTATAAATCAACTAAAAAAGACGTTTATAAGCTGTAAAATAGGTGTTAATTTACGATAACTTAAGTTCTTAAAATTGGTACTCACTCATATTTTTCTTTTGCTTTATTACAACCGTAATAAAAAACTAGGGCTCCAAAAACTGACTTTTTCCAATTAGTACGGATCAGTGTGGGTAATTTTCTAATTTTTTCCATATTTAATTGATTTGGAATCGGGTTTACTAATTTGAGGTTAGTCAGCTGTTGTCACTGTCAGTTGGTCAGTTGTGGCTGACTGACACACAAAATAAATAAACTCACTGTCACACGACCGAGTGTCACGTCAAAAAATCGTGAAGAAATCGCAGCCAAAACAAATAAGCCTACAGACAGAGTAATAACAAAGGCTGAAAAATTGAGAGGCCGTTTCCAACATCATATTTAATTTAATGTTGGAGTCTGTCTAAAAAGTCAAATGACTGGGGAAAATATTTATTTATATATACTTTATTGCACATCAAGTTTAAAAACTTACAAAAAGGAACCAATAAAAAAAACAATTGGCGGCCTTATCGCACCAGGTGATTTCTTCCAGGCAACCTTGAATGGACAGAGATTGCCTTTACACAAAATGGGGTTGCACTTGGTGCAAATAATTATAAAAGTAAACAAAACTTATTCAATACTTAATGCTAAAATAGTACAAAAAAATAATATTCAGTTTTTATAGTACTCGGTTCCACCTGAGGATTAGGGTTTGGCAGCAGATATGATATAACAGAGAGTTGACGGTTTGCATGTCTACCAGTACCTAGTTTATGAAGGCCCAAGGGTGTGGGGGTGTGATAAGAAGTACCTAGTTTTTAGTTAAGGTTGTGGACTTGCACATGTCAGGGTCAAGGGGCCCCGTTTCTGTTAGCTACTAGGTACCCTAGTTTTATCAAACTACTATTAAGTCAGTGGATTTGTTCATTTTACTCTTGCGTTTCATCGTACCACCTGAGTTTGGATATTAAAAAAACGATAGATATTCCCATCAACTCCCATCCCATGCATGCATCCATGCTATTTATTATTATTATTATCCATGCTATTTAAGCAGATAAAATTCTTTTTGTAGAAAATACATTGTATTTACCAATCTATATCCTGCTTTTCCGTGCTGCAGACTAAATCTGGTCTTGAATCTGTAATACTCGATATCAAAAGTTAGTAAATAGTTAATTAGTTATTCTAGTCGCCGGCAATCGAAGTCGTTGTGTGTATTCTGCTTTAGAGATTTTTTTTAACAATTTGGACATTGATACTAACAAACTATAGTTTTAAAAAGTAACAAAGCAGTCTCTTTGGCATCTGTATATTTATTTTTTTATTTAGGTAAAATTTACTTTGTGCCTGAGCAGTACAGTGCATATTGGCTTGGTAAATCTAAGGTTTGGTTTTCAAGTAAAATCATAGAGAAAACTCAAATTGATTTGTCAAATAAATATCTATATTTTCGTTTTGTGATGTGTTAATGATATTTATTTAATTTCTTCAGTAATTCGACATGAGTTCTGATAAAAAGGGAGTCGTCAAATTATCTGACGGCTGGGTACTTTGCACATCTAAATCAAATCCCGGTAGAAAGTATTATTTTAATAAGAGGACAGGAAAATCGTCATGGACCCAACCACAGGTGAATTTCGTATTTTTTGTTGCCAATCATACATTATTACTACAAAACTGGTTTCTAAAACGATTAAGGGTAATTTTAGGATATCTCAATGATTAATTTAGAGCATATTTTGATGTTATTTGTAACTTTTAAAATCTTTTATTTCAAGGCTACAGAAAAGTCTGATAGGAAACACAAAAACAAGAAAGAGAAAGTAAATAGAGAAAAGAGCAAAAAAGAAGATATACAGAAGAATAATTTAAAAAGGAAAAGCGACAACCATGAGAGGCCAGACCTTCCAGACTCTGCTAAGAAAAAACATAAAAAGGGTATGTGTTATTTACATAAACCTTTAGATAATAACTTTACTAAAGGATTATAGATATCTTAAGTTATTCTAGAATTACGAGAAAAGGAGATATGGTACTTTACAGAACAAACCAATATCTTCAATATGTGTATGTTTGAGTAATTTTTATATTTGGCAATGTAGGTAATGAATGCATTACTACATCGACAATACTTGAATTATACAGTATTTTGTAAAGTACTGTGAAGATTTAGAAGAAATTATGTAAGGTTCTGCTTACCACAATTGCAAAACAGATAAAATGCAGAAATTTGATAAAACAAACACCATCCACTATCATTCATTTTATTTGTTAACAATTTTATTTTAATAGCCTCAGCTTTAGCTTAGGAAGGTTTGTTGTGGCAACACTCAGGAGGTCTATGTCCAGCAGTGGACATTTTTTCAGCTGAAATGATGATAATGATAATGATTATGAGCCACTTAACAAGGACCGTTGTTTTTAGACAGCTGTGAGGTTCAACGCAGTGGTCAATTACTTATTTGTTTATGTTTTTAATTTGAACAGCCCTTTAACTTAGACTGGAGGTTACTTACGAACAGGCACTACAATGGTCAATTATGTCATGGCCAGATTAGATTATTCGAGATTAGATGTGATCACTTCATGATATGGCCAACTTAAACTGACCAGATTGTTTAAAAGTTAACATTTGATGATATGTCAAACCTCGTTTGGCTATAACATTGATGTAGGATTTCAATTATTAAAAAATTTTCTAAAGAAAGTAAGCCAAACTTAGATCGAAATATAATCAAAGTTTACCATTTAAAATAATGATCAATTTCTAAGAACTGCTGCAGTCACTGCAGTGGTCTACTAATAATAATAATAATTCATTTATTTCAGACATTGTCCATATGTTCACAAAATTAAAATCTAGCCAGATAAAAAAAAAAATATACACATTAAAATTACATACATTAATGGTCATGATAAAGCCACCATTCTTATTTAATGGTCAACACCAGCTGTAGTAAACATGCAACCTGTGTGTTCATGACCTATTTAGTCTTCCTCCATGTTAGGGTTTACTTCCAGGCTATGCAGATAGCTGAATGTCAGCTTTTCACTTGAAGCGATTGCATAATGCATTGCAAATTATAAGAAAGATGCTTCAAATTTGATTTTTAACTTTGTAACATACTGTTATGTGGCATACAATTTACTTCCCTTTCATTATATCTGCATTCTAAATAACGGGTTTACGCCTGTACATTCAAGAATACCTGATTAAGGGTGGGCTACATAGCCTGCCAGTTCAGTCCTCATGCATTAAAATATATTTTTATAAAAATAGGGGTACCATCAAACAGCATACTTTGATAAAACTGCATAAATATGGTCCCCAAAGTTAAACTATAACAGTAGCCCTTCAGAGGTAAAAAAATAACTATATTTTAAAGAACTTTTCTTTGATTAAAGTTTAACGATTGCATCACTGCTTACCATCAGGTGGGATCGCAGTCAAGGACTAGTTTATATCAATTAAAAAAAAAGTGCATATTTGTTTTTTGGTAAGAAAATTATAATTAACACAAATTGTAAAATCTATCCAGAATTCTTCACACCATCTAAGCAGAAACCCAAAACTGAGTCGCCACAAAAGCCCAAGCCCTCTCCAGTTCCAAAAGACACACCTGAAAAACAGACACCAGTTAGAAATGCAGCAAATCAAAGACTTTCACAGCTGAGAACACGGTTATCGGCCGAGGCTCAAGATGACAGCAGCAACAGCAATGACAAAACTAGTTCACCAGTCAAACCGAAGCAGCCCCAAAAAGTCAGTCCAAAACCTAATGCAACGGAGACAAAGACGGTGAAAACAGAAAACAAAAGTCCGCTGGTGAACGATAACAGATGTACTACATCACAGTCGCCGAGCAGTGACAGTCTACAGTCCATCCCTTCACCGTCTCAATTCTTTGCTGCAAATAAAATAATTTCCTCGATGAAGGCTCAATTGCCTGAAGAATACTGTGATAAAACAAAACCAAAAGACACATTTGCGGATATTGAGCATGGTATATGCAATCAGACTTCTGAGTATCCGTACATGAAGCACCCAGCGACTCCGCCTCAGTTTTCTGAGGCTAGTAAGCTAGTTTCCGCTATTAAATCAAAATTAACTAAAGTGGCTGTTAAGGAAGCGAATCTGAGGACTTTTGCGTCAGCCAGTGAAAGGATGGAGGCGTTACGGACTAGTTTAGGGAATGATTTGATGGAAATTGAGAGTGAACCCATAGTATTAAGCAATAGTGTAAGCAAAGAAATAATCAAGAGTGCGTCTGAAGCCATGGATGTGGATTGTAAGGAGGTGTGTCATCTATTTTTATTTTTAGTAGTTAGATCTTAAAATTCGATTCTGATGTGACCATACCTACCCCTAGTTTTGCAGGGGTTAATTTATTTTGCTAGCGTGTTGTGTCCTGTTCCTGGGCAAAAGCCTCTTGATCAAAGGGATTTTTGTTTCCTTTCTGGTTTTTCTGTTGGTTACTTGATATTATTTTAAAACTCAAGCTCGGCTGTAAGCTCGAGATTTGACAGCTCAAGCAAAAATTAAAAAAAAAAGTAATTAAAATCCAAAGTTGTACAATTTTTCATGGCCGTCATAAAACTACAGAAGCAGTTCCAATTGGTTGTTCGATTTTTCCTAAGGAGAAGAACAAGCAAGGAATTCCATGGTTACTCTTAAAAATATTGCGTTAAAGCCTTTCAGAACTTGGCTATATCGGAAATCAATAGACTTCGTCGTTTTTTTTTTATCTGCTTCTTAACATAGAAAATAAAAACCTGTGTGTGTGTTTCAAAGATTTTCTTATTCACTTGACTTTCTGTTAACAAAGTTCCCTTCAACAATACAAAAGAGCAAGAATAGTAAGCAGACACGCTTGACCTATAACCTTAGACTAAATATAGGCCAATTGTGGGTAGTGAGTTAAATGGCTGATTGTGTGATACATAGTTGTGTACACATGCATTATTGTGGACATCTTGCTAATATTAGCATGTTAATGCCCACTTTAGGGAAAATAAAGGTTTCTTTTCAACCAGAAAGAACCATTAACCGCTTGCGTTTTTTTTTTCGGTGGGTAAAAATCATCCCGATGACATCCCCCGCTCTTGGGCGCAGCGGGAGATAGTGTCAGACTTTTACTGACTAAAATCCCATTCCTGTACCTTCGTTGCCTTTCGTACCTGGGCCTAACTTTCCTTTCAGAAACGAATCCTTGGCCCCAGTAGGCTTCGACCTTGCTGGGCCCCTACGGATTGCTGACACGTGGAAAGATACACGCCGTCGACGTCTTGGGCGAGCTTACCCATTGCTCGCTTTACCAAATTTGTTCTGCCCCCCCCAAATCTACCCTTGCATATGTTTAAGATACATCATCTACTTATACCGTTTTCTTTCTTCCAGATAAGGCAAGTAGCACCTCTAGTGAATTGTACAAAAGATAACATTGGAAGCGAAGTGGTTTTAGTTGTGGATACAAATATTTTTATACATGAGCTGGACATGATCAAGAATGTGCTCAATTCTAGTATTAAAGGTAATTATGAATTATTTTATTTTGGCTTTCGATGTAGAACTAGGTGGTCTCGTAAACGCACCCACGCGACGGGTTACGCAGCGTTGGTCCTTACATAAAACAAGTCGCAGCACCAACTTATTGCGACCGCTTCGCTTCGCTCATCGCCGTACCGCACCCACGTGTGTACCCGCACGTGGTCACGTAGGCCACTGCGTATCAATCGCTAGTGTCATTTGGCTAGTTGACTAATTTTAAAACTTTTACTTTATACAAAATCTTGGATAGAAACTATTTTTCAAAAGTCTTCAATTTTAAGTAAGTTAGAAACCTTACATTTTTTTTTTATTCTTTTTCTTTTTATTATGGTATGTTGTCGCGAAATTAAATAAACTAACGCACTAAGACATTGGTCGATGGGGCCGAAAGGTTCTGGATTAACATACCGGAATACGTAGCTTTAGAAGGCCGACCGATGACTTGATAATTTATAATTTATCGTCGATTCAACGAACATGTGAACCCCTTTGATTTATTGTTATTACTAGCTTTCCGCCCGCGGCTTCGCCCGCGTGGACTACAGTTTATATCGCGCGGGCAGAGACCCGTGCTCAGCAGTGGAATTATAGGTAGCCTTTACCCACCTACCAAATTTGATCGAAATCCGTTCAGTAGTTTTTGCGTGAAAGCGTAACAGACAGACAGACAGACAGAGAGACAGAGTTATTTTCGCATTTATAATATTAGTAGGGATTCATTGTTATTCATTCTTGTATTCACCTTATTCTCGTTCTTTTATTGCACCTACTACTATTGTTCTCTGCATCACCCAAAGGTTGACTGGAAGAAAATTCCTAAGTCCGCCTCTGTACGTATGCGTGCATGAAGTATTAAATAAATAAATTTATTTGGACCCCCGGTGGTGCCGAATTCCGAGGGTTACGAAAGCACATGCCCTCAGACTTGTGCTGGGCTATCTAAAACCCCAACTGCCGGATCCTCTCAATGAATAAGTAGGCGTAAGGCTACGGTCCAAATCTGGCGCCCTTGGCGTTTGCTCAACCGTCCCCTATCCTGACGCCTTTACTGGCCACGGTCAGTCTTTCAAACGTTTCCGCAGAACTTGAAAGCCCTAGGAATGCCGAATCGTCTTTAAGGGAAAGTAATTATTTGTACTTTCTTTAGACCATGAACTGCAGTCACGCGATAGTTCTTCGTATCTAGAATACCGTGTTCGATATTACATCGATTTGCTGAATAAATAATGACCACTTCATACGGGGCTGACCTTTATTGATTGTTGCATTGCAGCTATTTGATTGATACATAGGTAATATTTGTTTCATGAACTGATATATTCCTTTAAAGGTCAGTTCTTTTTTTGACTTATTAAACGTCAGAAGCTAGTCCACGGTTCCATTTTGTCGTTTCCTATGGAGAAGATTATTGTGTAATTAATTCCATAACCACTGCTCTCAAAACGGTAAAGGAAAACAATGTGAGGAAACTGGCATGTTTGAACGGAAAAGTCGATGACATGTGACATCTATCCGTAATAGGCCTGGGCGGTCTGAGTCTCAGCAGTGGAAAAATTATAAGATTGATTATGCTTATGATGTCATCATCATCATCATCATCAGCCTTTTTAATGTTCCCACCGCTGGGATTTAGGCCTCCTCTCTAGGAATGGGCCGTAATCCACCACGCGGGCCCAGTGCGGGTTGGTGAATGTCACATGTTTTCGAATATTTGGTTCTAGGATATGCCGGTTTCCTTTCGATTTTTTCCTTCACCGGCACCGTTTTGAGAGCAGTGGTGATGAAATAAATTACACAAAGTAATGCGCCTGGCTGGGTTCGAACCCGCTCGTAAATCGGGGCTATTACCACTCGGCCACCACTGCTCTATGCTTGTGATGTATTCATGTCTATTTAGTAGTTTTTTTTAACGTTTTCCTACACTAGAAATTACTCTTGTATCGTGGGTGAAACTCAAATACACAAAACACTCGGACCCAGAACACCTATCTGTAGGCTATACAAATAAGTATTTTTTCCGTGCGGAGATCGAACCCAAGACTCGCAGCGTACCAATTAATTTCTTAACTACTGCGCCAACCGTGCTGTCAAAAATTATTATCGTAACGTCGCAAAATTACAGATACGTAACATTTATTTTTATTTTGTTACGTTTTAAATCTGGTAAAATACATGGGGGATGTGATATGGTAACGGAAAAAAAGTTTCTAAATAATACATTTTGGACTGGCCTGTCGGTCTAATGGTTAGTGGCCCTGACTGCTTTGCTGGAGGTCGTGGGTTCGATTCCCACCCAGGACAAATGTTTATGTCATGATCTTATTTTGTGTCTGGGTGTAATTTATGTATAATATATATGTATAGAAATATATAAGTATGTTTTTCAGTTGTCTAGTACTCATAACACAAGCTCTGCTTAGCTTAGGACTAGACGGCGTTGTGTGATAGTTGTGAAATATAAAAAAAAAAATGTTATCTTCTCTATCAGGGTATGCAGAACAGCCAACCCTGCTGGTCCCCTGGCGGGTGGTGAACGAGTTAGATCGACTGAAGGATAATAACAACTGCAACGGCGCGATATGGAAGCGGGCCAAGGCTGCGATGGACTATCTATACAAGTCCTTACCTGAGAACACGAGGATACGAGGTCAGTGATACCCTGGGTTTTTTTTTGGTGGGTAAAAATCATCCAAATGCCATCCCCAGCCCTTGGGCGGGGCGGGAGATAGTGTCAGACTCTTACTGGCTAAAAAACGCACCCTATTCCTTGTTGCCTTTCATACAGGGGCCGAGCTTCTCTTTCGGAGCTAAACCTTGGCCCAAGAGCTCTGTGTAAATATATAGGGGACTTTCTTCTTTTTTATTGGCAACCAATCTGTAAAATAACACCATAGGTGTATTGGGGCGGGAGGGGAGGGGGGTGCGAATTGGTCATCAAGGGGGACAAAGCCATTATCGTCTCATCATCACCACCCTGCCAGGCGCATTACTTTGTGTAATTTATTTCATCATCACTGCTCTTAAAACGGTGAAGGAAAACAACGTGAGGAAACCGGCATGTCCTAGAACCAAAATTCGAAGACATGTGACATTCACCAACACGCACTGGCTCCGCGTGGTGGATTACCGCCCATTCCCTCTCCCAGAGAGGAGGCCTGATTCCCAGCAGGGGGGACCATTATAACCGACTATGCTTTGGTTTGCATCACTACACTTAGAAATAAATTGTACTTCATAGTCCTCTGTCAGGTTTTTGTTTGTGTTCAGGTCAACTGCTCCGCGACGCGAACTCCCACATATACCCTTGCGAGTCTCCGGACGACGAGATCTTGAACTGTGCACTGCAGCAGGCGGAGAGGGGCAAGTCGGTGGTAAGATGATCCTATCATACTTTGATGTCACTACCGACATGGTGGAGCATTGCGAAGGAGCTTCAGGACCATTTGCACTGTATTTCAGCTGTCACACTAATATTATAAAGTTGGGCTGTTGGAATGTTGGGCTGTGAAAAAGACGGATGAAAAAAGATTGCATGTAGCTGAGATGAGAATGTTAAGATGGATGTGTGGTGTGACGAGAATGGATAAAGTGAGTAATGAGTATATTAGAGGAAGTTTGAAAGTGGAGTGACTGAAAAGTTGTAAGGAAACCGTTTGTCTTGGCCCTTTTTTACGCATGTTACTAAAAGAGTTATGAGTTTACATGTGAATGGATGGAGAGGGAGAGGGAGGCCAAAGAAAAGATGGATGGATTGTGTGAGTGATATGAAAGAAAAGGGAGTTAGTGATATTGTGACGAGTGACAGGACAGAATGGAAAAAAAAATCCCTAAATAAAAATGGGACAAGGGTAGGTAGATGATGATACTAATATTATAAGGGCGAAAGTTTGTATGTTTTATTACTTCTTCACGCCCGAACGGCTAAACAGATTTGGATGAAATTTTTCACACGAGTAGATCAAACCCTAGAATAACACATAGGATACTGTTTACCCTGCGAGTTTTTTCCCTTGGGTTAATTTTCAGTTTTCACTTTCACGCAAGCAAATGATACTGTTTTTCAGGGAGTTTTTTCCTTCTGGACAATTTTCTACTTTCATGCAGGCATTTGCCTTTATCCCAGGTGTTAGTCCTTTTAATTTTAAGTCCTAGTAATTTTCTATATATGTCGCAGGTTTTTCACAAAATTAGGTTTTTGATGAAAAACTGGTAGATGACAAATCTTAAACTTTATTTCGTCATAAGCCTGTAAAAGTTCAAAGTTCAAAGTTCATCAAAAACCTAGGTTTTTGATCAAAAACCTAATTTTGTGAAAAACCTGCGACATATACACGCCAGCAAATTCGCTTTCTCGTAGAAGTTAGTTTAGATTTTTGATAAATATATTAGTATAGTAGTAATTCACAAATTCTTTACATTGTAATTTCAAGCTTATGCTAACTAACTTTACTCTTTCAAGATGTGAGCAAACCGTAGGGGCCCAGCAGGGTCGAAGCCTTCTGGGGCCATGGGAGATGCGGAAGAGAACTCCGGTGCCCAACGAAAGCAAAGAAGGGAAAGGAGTGGGTTTTACAAAGTAAAAATCTAACAGCCTTTCCGCCCTTCCAAGTGCGGGAGATGTCATTAGATGATTTCCCATCTAGAAAAAAAACTAATTTTACTCTTATCATTTTGACCAGGATTTGTTCTCCAGAAACTGAAGGCTTAAAATAAACTATCTTCCCCAGATCCTATTATCAAACGACAAGAACCTCTGCACCAAGGCGGAGATCAACAGCATCAAGAGTTTAGGACTGTCGGAGCTGAAGGGCCTGTTGGAGTCTACTCCTCAAGAGTCGGACCCTGATGCCTTCGACAACTTGAAGCACTACCAGGCTACTATATATCAATTGTTGGCTAATATTTTAGAGGTATGTGGTTACCGGATGGTCGCCCAAAAGGTGGACTGATGACCTAGTGAAGTTCGGGGGTGTCCGATGGATACGAGACACACAGTACCGGTCATTATCGGTACTTGGGGGAGGCCTCCGCCTATGTCCAACAGTGGACGTCTTTCGGCTGAACTGATGATTATGTGGTTACTTGTTTATTTAGCATTATTTTTGTTTATTTAGAGGATCTCGTTTTGTGTTGGTATGTGTTTTATAAAAAAAAAAAATATTGTAAGCCAACCCAAGCACAAGTTTGGGTCATTTAACTGAACAACAAAAGTCCTAACCCAAGTTTTGTAAATGGGCTATGAAGCGCAGCATAATAGGTGTTAAGCGAATAGAACGTCTTTCCCCGATATCTGCTACTTGCGTTATAGAAATTCAAGTAGTTATCCCATAAGGTGGACCAATGACTTGGTGGATGGATGTGAAGGGCTCAGAACCGGTCCTTATGGCGAAACTTAGGGAAGGCCTATGTCCAGCAGTTGACGTCTTTTGGCTGAAATGATGATGTCGATGAAAGGCAACTCTCTGTTTGTCTGTTGCGCGTTTAACTCGAGAACATCAATCTTTTAGCGAGAATATTTTTTTATGCATAGATTTGGCTCTTTTTTTGTACTGCTTTCTAATGGGAAGGCAATATTACCAGAGTATTTTATCCATAATTTCAGAATGAAATGCGCGCGAAATACAACAACTTATGGGAGCATGTGCTGTTCAAGGCGCCGCCTTGGACGTTGGCGGATGTGTTGCAATGTTTGCTCAAACACTGGATAGCGGTGTTCAACGAGGTCTTCCCCAGGATAGAGCACCTCATCACCGACCTCAAGAGTGCGCTGACTTCTGTCGACAGTAAACGTAAGGATCCATTGTTAGGTGGAATAGTTTGCAGGTTCTCCAGGATAGAGCACCCCATCACCTACATGAAGAGTGGGTTGACTTATGTTCGTAGCAAAGGTGACGATAGACGACGAGCAATGGGTAGCTCATCGTCCGTTTATCCGGTAAGGACCAGGCCCGAAATAATGGCGCGTGGTGTTTCACGCACGCCTCAAGGAGACGTCAGCAAGGTTGAAGAAGCCCAGCAGGACTGTTTCCAGCAGGGCTGCAGGAACGTTTGAAAGAGTAACCGAGGTTCTAAGACGTAGGCTACAGTCGTAGTCTGGTGGTCACACAGGTGGGCTTTAGTCGGTAAATGTCTGACATCCTAGAGTGGGAGAGGTTATTAGATAATTTTCTACATCAAAATAAAAAAGGAAAGGTGATGATCAAGATCTTAGTATGATCTGGGACAATGTTTGCTCAAACACTAGATAGCGGTGTTTTACAAACAACACCTCGACAGTTATAACTCATCTGTATTTTTCGAATCACATCTTTTGTGTAACTGCATCGTTTACGTCGACACAGCGACCGGCCCACACTGAAAACCAGCGCTGTGAGCTCATCGTATTATGCGTGAGGTCACAGCTTTATGCTGAGCGTTTGGCCGTTTTGCGCGGAAGTGACGCATATCTTCCCTATCGACTGATGTTATGTTATGTTATGTTTGTTATCTAGCTTTAAGTATGCGTATTATTTCGCGTAAATAAAATATTTATCTTTCTTCTTTCTAAAAAGTGTAAAGCGTATAGCGGTATTTCTCAGATTTGATGGCCTTTAATTTTTATTGCATATACAAAAGATACTTTTTTCTAAGACACCCTTACATTTCCACAAAATATCTAAAACGTTGCTTAGGTTTAAAATAACACCGCAATGTGCCTTCAAAATACTTAGTAATCATAAACCTTCTTTTCAGATTCAAAATCCCTAACAGAATCCGAGGTCTCAAATTTCAAGGACCTTTGTTTAGAAGTGGCGAAGAAGTGTCAGATAATACCAGAATACATGGAGCTCGCCAAGATCACGGTGGACCGGCTCCTGAACGACCGCTCCGTTGACGCCGAGGACGAGAAGCACGGCGAACTGATGGTCATAGACGCCTTCGAGAATGTGTGGACTGTTATGTCTAGTTTTTGGTGAGTGGTCAACTATTTTTTATTTTTAACCGCTTCTAAAAAAGGAGGAGGTTCTCAATTCGGATGTTTGTATTTTTTTTTGTTTGTTCGCTCATAAATTCGTCGCTTGGCAACCGATTCGAAAAAAATTTTTGTTGAAGTATACACTCTGTATACTTCCCAAATGGTCCCATAGTCACCAAGTTGGGATCTGATAATGGAATCTTGGCAAAATCGATGGAACTTCTCAAATTCAATTTAATTTTTTAGGGACGTCGTTTATTTTTTTAAACGGCTTTTTTAACTATATTTTGAATGTTTGGAAAACTTACAGCCAATAAATAATTGTTAATTTATTGTAATAAAGCTTAAGGCCAATTATATGATTTTGGTTGTTTGGGTGGTGTTTGTATGGTGTAGGTACTCACTGGGGAGGTAGCGAGTAAATAAAACTTGCACTTGGTCAGTTTTGTATTTATTATGTTCATTGTTCCAGTGCCAAACTATCGACCCGGATCGGCGTGCCTCACAACATAGAAGACAAGTGGCCCGGCGACGAGCCTCTAGAAGCGCTCACCAGCAAACTGATGCTGTTCACCAACCAAATTACCGCCTTCACGCTTGCTATTAAAGGGTTAGTCGTTTTTCTAATAGTACTATTTTATGTACGAAAGCAATACGTACTTAAAGCAGTGGTGGCCGAGTGGTAACGTTCCCGATTTACGAGTTGTAGGTTGCGGGTTCAAACCCAGCCAGGGGCATTACTTTGTGTAATTTATTTCATCACCACTGCTCTCAAAACGATGAAGGAAAACATCGTGAGGAAACCGGCATGTCCTAGAACCAAAAATTCGAAGACATGTGACATTTACCAACCCGCACAGGGCCCGCGTGGTGGATTACGGCCCATTTCCTCTCCTAGAGAGGAGGCCTGAGTTCCAACAGTTGGAACATTATAAAGGCTATGGTACGAAAGTAGGTACCTATATATTTTGTGCTATAAGTCTGCATACTTCACAAAAATCATGACTGATCCTCATTGCGCATGTTCTAATTGACTGCACAGCGCATAGGCGTCACTGATAAACACACTCGAACCTTAAAATCCCCTGACTCCCTCACAGAAACGCTGAAATACTTGAAAGGCCTTATCAGTTTTTGGATAGAGGTAGGCTGCTTGGAATAAGCTAACCAAAGGTTTTGCCCGCCGAGGCCCACGTGAAATAGTCCGTCTTCATCAGCCTTTTTAAAGTTCCCACTGCTGGGACTCAGGCCTCCTCTCTAGGAGAGGGAATGGGCCGTAATCTACCACGCGGGCCCAGTGCGGGTTGGTGGCTTCGAATTTTTGGTTCTAGGGCATGCCGGTTTCCTCACGATGTTTTCCTTCAACGTTTTGAGAGCAGTGGTGAAGAAATAAATTACACAAAGTAATGCGCCTGGCTGGGTTCGAACCCGCGGCCGCGACTCGTAAGTCGGGGTGAAATAGTCCGCATAGGACTAAGTGCGAAAAGCACACTCAAACTGAAATGAACTTTGCTGGTTAAAATAGCAAATTACAGGTTTACTATTAGTTCCTATTCCTAATATAACGTCTGTTTTACAGTGTGTTAAGTTCAGACACCCCTGATGCGTGCGTAGAAGACCTGGAGAGGGCGTTCCGGGACAGTTTGTCCCTCATCTGTATGGATAACGAGTACATCAACAAGAGTAGGCTTGCCGTCTTCTGTACTAAATGCAGGTCTGTATTTGATAACGCACGAAGTACTAAATGTATATTTTTAAGAATTCCACTCGCTACTAGTCGCACTACTCTTTTTAAAGGCCTTTTAACAGTTTTATGCAATAAACTGATTTACAATGTTATTCCTGCAGGTGCAGGTGATTTTTCGGATTAGGCGCACAATGCCATATTCGCAAAATGACATATTGACGCAAAATATCAATTTCGCAAAATGACATATTGACGCAAAATTACTTTTCGCAAAATGTCACTTTCGCATAATGCCAAAATGTCAATTCGAACTCGGTATTTTTTTATTTGATAGTACAGTGCGTTTCACTTAAGAAGTACCTTTGCCGTAATGTTGGCAATACGGAAAAACAGTGTTGCTATTTTTTGAGCAATTAAATTACTTAAATCTAGGGAGATTAACTGATATTTCGTTACCTTTAACAATTGTCTTTTAATTTTGTTTTTTATTTTCTTTTCGAAACTATAAAAACTATTTTTGAATAAGATATAGGACGCTGGGCTCCATTCCGATTGTCCTGCAATTCTTTCAAATACTGAAAACGCCACGTCGCTATATCGTACTTCTCCATTAATAACTTCCTTTTAGATCTGCTTTTTTTAAAATCCCATTCCTCTCATAATTCTGCATAAATTGGTGCTGCTTGAGTTGATTTTTATTTACATTTCGTGCAAACATTTTAGTAGAGTAGGCAACTCTTTTCTTTTTCCCTTCTTTTTTCTATAGATAGACAGGAGAGCCAACATTACGGCAAAGGAACTTCTTAAGTGAAACGCACAGTAGTATGTTTTTTATGAAAAACCATCTGGCTAAAACTTAACAACTGCTTGAATTTTAACAATTTTTATTTTAATTTACGTAAATCGCACATTATGCGATAATTATGTTTTTTCTGAAGGTATCATTTTGAGAATGAGTCATTTTGATGATGTGGCATTTTGCTAAAATAGCATTTTGAGAAAAGACATTTTGCTAGTGTGGCATATAGCCAAAATGCAATTTTGCAAATGTGGCATTTTGCGTCAATGTCATTTTGCGAATGTGGCATTATGCGCCTAATCCGATTTTTCTTGGCTTGAGATTAGCCATCTGTCGGAAGAATTATTGACCCAATAAGTATTTATTTTTCTTCGCCACAGATATTAATTTTCTCTTGATAATGCTTATTGAATTAATTTAACAACTTTTGTTTTGTTCTAGAAACATGCTCCAGGAGGCGTACGTAAAATTCTCTCAACTAATGGAAATAATCGAAGTATGTAAAAACACTCTTGATCAACAATAAACACACACAGTGTACAGCCGCGGTCACAAGCATTCTGATTGTTAATAGTTTAATGTGTATAGTAGATCAAAATATAACCCACAATGTGTACCTATGATTAATATTTAATTGTGTTCTTCAATATAGGCAAAAAAATCTTTCTTTAAGACTCAAATATATTTATATCGTGTAAAAAACTTTATCTAGTAATTTAGGGAAACATGAATTAACGCTTCTGACCACGACTGTACCGTCTAGTCCGTACTGTACAAAAGTGTACCAATTAGATAAAAAAATTATCTATCTTTGAATTTATATAAGAAGTTCCTTTCATTAATTGATTCTGTGTATTGGACTCTGAATGTGATTGAAGTCTTTATTGATAAGATTTTCTATGATGTAAATTTATGTCTCCCATTAGAATTGTAACTTATCATAAAGCCGTTAAGTTCAAAATATTTCACATAATTTGCTTTTGAAAGCTGAGCATTTTTTGTAAATTCCAGTTTTTTTTTAATCGTAAAAAAATACAAAAAGCTTTTTAACCGCCTATGGATCCGAACACTCGCGTTTATGGGTGCCAACATTAAGATACAGGTATTTCGGTCCCGATATGTCGGTACGGGTCGGTACAGGTACCGGTAAAACCACATATAGAAACAGGTAAATCTGTATGTGTAAAACACTACACTGACCAATGCTTAAACCCGTATGACTCGATCCAGGCAGTCGGTACCGACAAGTATAAACCTGGTTCTTTATAAACGAGCTCATATGAACACACGGGAGAATTATACCTGCACCGATCGGTACCGACTTGTACAGATTTGCCTGTACCGGTAATCTGTTTTTTATGTTTGCACCCTATTCCGCCAGGGTCGCACATCCACGACCAAATACTCCATCTCGTCAGCTCTTCAGTCACCTATGGGGATTGAAAAGCTAAACGAGATGGAGTACCCAGTCGCAAACACACAACCTTGGCGGATAGGACACGTAAACACTCGGACTGATTCGACGCAAGCGGTTAAATTAATAGTACATTATGATATAAGTGAGTAAAGTTAGTGATTACCGTTGAGGCGGTATTTAGACCCGAGCCATGGCGAGGGTCCTAAGTCTTAAGAGAGCCGAGAACGGTAATCATTAATTACTCACGTGTATCATACGACGTTTTTCAATACACTTGTGAATAAAATAACTGTAAAACTAATAAACTTTTGTGGCGGTAAAAATCTGTTTTCCCTCATTTTTTGTTTTTTTTTTCGTCGTGGGTTCGACGAGCGCCCATCCTGATATGATAAATATAATATAATTAAGGCGGGAGAGAGGTTGAACAATAAGGTTTTAACCACATTATAGCACTAATAGTGCGTAATGGTAATCAAAATGTCACAGTTTGGTAACAAGTGCCATTATATACCTAAGTGCGGTGCAATTAAAAGTGATTTTATAATCAAGTGTATTGAAAAACATGTTTATGACACTACCGACGTGCAAGTTTCGCAACTTTCCAAATATTATGGATATCACATAATAAAATCACTATCACGGAGTATCCTACCCTCCAAAAAATTATCAATATGAAAGTTTATAAGGTCATGGTTAAAACTTTATATATTAACAATATTATGTATTTAAATGATGTACCACTTTCGTTTTAGTGTGACAATGGCGGTCATTTGCCCACCTACATAAATTTTCAATCTTCATAAAACACTAGACCCTGATCACAATCTACTTTAACTTATTCATTAAGAGGGTTCTTTTCCACTCGCCTATTATCAACATCTAGTATGGTTTAAAAGCTTGTTGCTTCATACAACGCGATATTCACGAAGAGGCAATTTTTTTTTTTTAATTGATGTAAACTAGTGCTTGACTGCGATCCCACCTGATGGTAAGCAGTGATGCAATCGTTGATGGTGAGGCGCTCTAGTTTATTAAGAGCCTATTCACGAAAATCAATACAAGAAAAGAGAGATAACGACTGAAAACTCTACTAGCATTCGGTAATTCCGTGATTTACTCGGTTACACGGTAAAACTTGTTCCAGGAAATGTGTTTTCATAAGTTTCTTCACTTTATGGATACATCAGTCTAAAATAAACGAAATCAAAATGAATTTGAATGATTGCAGAAAGAGTGCAGCTAGAACCGTCTTTATGCATATGTATCATATCGATCAGTACAAGGCAGAACTATCATATTTCAGAAAGTTTACAGTTAGAATCATCTTTTGGTATTCATTTCATATCCATATTGATTAAAAGACTAAGAAGGATGAATAAAAATTGCATGTAGCGGAGATGAGAATGTTGAGATGGATGTGTGGTGTGACGAGAATGGATGAAGTGAGAAATGAGCATATTAGAGGAAGTTTGAAAGTGGCGCCAGTGACTGAAACGTTGATAGGTAATCGGTTGTCGTGGTATGGTCATTTGAAGAGGAGGGATGATGCGCATATTACTAAAAGAGTTCTGAGTATACGTGTTGATGGATGGAGATTGAGAGGAAGGCCGAAGAAAAGATGTAAGGATTGAAGAAAAGGGAGTTAGTTGTAGTTTGACGGGTGACAAAACGTGTTGCGCCGACTATAAGTAATATGAGCGTTGAGAAGAGAAAGTGGTGGTTGAAATAAAATGGTGGACTGTAAGGTAGGTTTAATTTTAAGAACGCGTGCCTCTGGTCCGTGTCGTATGAGCTAATGTTGCGTGCTGGCAGCGGTGCGCGTGGCGGCGCTCTGTCCCTCGTCCTCCGCTCCCCGCAAGCCACTGTCGCCCTCCTGTCGACGCAGTGGCACACGGTGCTACGTTTTTCAACAAAAATAGGATAAGGGCAGGAAGAAGATTGATGAAAAGACTTATCTATTCCATTACTATGCCAAATAAATTTTGAGGTACCAAGATTCCGGCACGTAGGTAAGGGCAATGACCACTGTAGCCATGCTAAAACTATCCTTGAATTTACAATTCGAGATAATTGGAATCCATTGCCACCGAATTCAGTATCATTGTTTTGTGTAATATAAGTTGATTGAAATAATCATTCGTATTAAGAATGCCTTGAAAGAGTTGAATTTGAACTTTATCGAGATCTACGTAGAGTTGAAAATTTCAAAATTATCTCGTAATTCTGAATTCAGTTGTAGTCAATAGCCATATAAAATTGGTTGCAATATTTTTCTCGTTCACGCGAAAGGGACTTCACTGTCTTCCAAGACTGATTAATCGTTATATTTTCAACATTTTTAAAATGTTATTTTCTTTTCTTTCTCCTTATATTTTTTTTCTGCATAATGGACCTTGTTGATGTTTAAAAACTTTCATTATACAAGAAATAATTAAATCGTTTAATAAGACATTGATGGTATAAAGTAACATATCTCGTTGTTGTGCAATTCTTCTGTGGTTTTAAGGTTCATCTGTGTTGGGAGGTTATAATTTGAATCGTCGTGATAAGTGTAAATGTTTTAACCGTTATAATTAACCCTTTAACCGTCTAAGTCGGATATATCCGATAAACACTCGCGTTTATTCCGCCGTGGTCGCACAGCCACGACCAACTACTCCCATCTCGTCAGCTCTTCTGTCACCTATGGGGATTGAAGAGCTAAACGAGATGGAGTAGCCAGTCGTAAAAAGACGACTCTGGCGAGTCTGGCGGATAGGACACGAAAACATTTGTCGGACCAATCTGACGCAAGCTTAATGTAACTTGCTGTGGTACTGAACTTGCGCCTTTCATACGTGTAAAGTCTTCCATAGACACCTACTGCCTTATATTCGGTTTAAAAACCATTTACACTCATCACAAGTTTTCAAATAAAATATTTGCCTCCAAATTAGCATTTTTTTCCGACATATTCTTCGATTTGTTTAAAAAAAAAAAAAACATTTTCAGTGTTACGGGTATCTGTGTAGTTACATTTGTAAATATATTATCTGTGTACACTAGTTCACGTTGTCAAATCCCATCTGTCATTGTCCTTTTGATATGGAAAGCAGATGAATGCATAGAGAAATAGAAAAGACAAACTCATTTTGGCGCTGATTTTACTGTTACCAACTAAAATGAATTTAATATACTGCTATATTTTAGGCCATAGTTTTTTCACCTTGATTTTTAAGTAAACCTGGCGTTTCATACGAATATAAACCTTAATTTATAGCTGTAAAGGCTTATATTTGTAATAGATGATTGCACATATTCAAAACAAATAGCAAATATGAACTTGGAACATTGTTTCCTTAACAAAAAGGTTCATATTCGGATGATAAAGTAAGTTAGAGATGTTGACTATGATTTAGAGCTGTCAAACTAGTCTTTGATACATTTAGCGAGTTATTTAGAAGTATTCTAGTCTATTAACTAGACTGTAGCATCCCACTGCCGGGTAGTTGAAAACTATTTTGACAGCTGTCATTTATATCTATCTCTTTCACTTCTTATTTGCGAGACAGAAATAGCAATAGCTTAAGTGATTTTCTTTTTATTGGGATTTTTGTCCTGGTAACTGAAACCTTTAGGTGAAATTTTTATTTTTATTGAATACAGTTATTTTGTTTGCCATTAGAATAACATATAACATACGGATGTAACACATTGTAATGTTTTTGTGGACGGCAAATATAGCCTTTTTGGTGGATTTCGCTAAAGTAGTCACTACAAGATATCTCAGCTTCATTTCACCGAAATCTTGCCTGTTTCAATGATTCTACGTATATTTCAGTTGTGCAGACACTTGAAATACAAAACTACACCAAATTTAAGTCACAATATCCACTAGAAATCAATTTGTGAAACTTTTCTCGAAAATTGATGGCCTGTTGGTCTAGTGGTTAGTGGCTCTGACTGCTATGCCAGAGGTCGTAGTGTCGATTCCCACCCAGGACAGATGTTTGTGTGATGAGCGTGATCATTTGTTCTGTGTCTGGGTGTAATGTATCTAATATAATATGTATGTATTTAAAAATACATATTTAAGTATGTTTATCAGTCATCTAGTACTCATAACACTAGCTCTGCTTAGCTTGGGCCTAGAAGGCGTTGTGTGATAGTTGTGGAATATTATATAAAAAAATACTTTAAAACTTTTTATTTTAAATGAAGTTTATTTGAAAAACAATAGAATCAGGGTCTTGTGCTACATCACAGTGATAGAAAGAGATGAAAGAAGAATTAATATTAGTATAGGTATTCTATCTCTTTCTATTGTCTGTTATGTTCTTGTGGTTATAGTTTGTCTATCTATTATCTCTATGCCAGCTAGACTGTATATTTTATCTTAGCAATAGAAATAAATAAACTTGGTATAATTCACTTAACAATATTTGATTTAAGACGCTGCTTGTTAAATCATGCGCTAGAATATAAAAACAAGAGTTATCATGCAAGAAAATAAGATTTTTATCTAGGTCTAGTTTTTTTTGCATTTGACTATAGGCCAGTTGCCGTAAAAAATGTAATTAGTCCGTCTTTTAGATTATTCAAAATAAGGAACACGTATTTTATTATTTGTAAATTAAAACAAAAATGACATTGATATAGCCCATTAAAGTTACGTGTAACGTCACGCCGTGCTGCATTTTTTCGCACGGGGTGACGTGACACGTAACTTTAATAGGCTATATCTTTGTTGTTTTTTGTTTAATCGAAAAAAGAAAAAAATACGTGTCCAATTTTTTTTTAATAATCTAAAATGCGGACTAAATAAAATGTAGTTATTTTGAAAATGGAAACTACCCGCTGTACGTACCGTCCCGGCCATTTCCGCCTGATTAGTAAAAAAAAATTTGCTTGAACACTGCGGTTGGCGCCAAACGAAGTTTTCGTTTTGAGTGTAAGCAAAAATGAACTTAGCGGTGGTCAGGCGGAAGTGTCTTTGATGGTACATCCAATTTGCGACTTTAGCCTAGTGTGCCTAGTATGTGTGTCATAGCCGCGTATTCGTCATTATACGCTTGGTGTCACAGCTTACATACAAATCTATGAAACTGTCAATGAAGCTGCAACGTTGTGCAGTCATTAGGACACATGGAAATACGACGTGACGATGCTTGAAAAGACCAGACGCGCTGGTATAAGAAATGGATGCCGCACCGGTAGCGCACGTAACGCCCGTGTTACGCCTCGCGACTTCATGATGTGCCTCCCGGTACAGTGGGCGGCAAAAAATTTGATTAGAGATTTTCGTGGTGGGGGTAGTTCGAGCATGTCAAAATGCATGGAATTATGGGTGGTGGGAGCTTCCCCCTCACAAAGTTTCTAGTCAAGTTATTTGCCGCCTTCTATTTTCTTTTTCAAGCATCGTCACAACGCTAATGAGTTTGCCAAGATACTATACTCTATTCGCGTTAAGGTTAGACATTTAAAAAAACCATTTTACTGTCTGTTTAATCGATTTTCACTTCTATTTCGTAGGCATAAGGATGACATTAAAAGCAAAAAAGCGGTTATAATACCAACTATTTACTGCAAACGCCATTTGTCATGCCACCAATATAATAAAAGTCAAAATCGGTTGAACGGACAGTAATAACAGGTTGTCATAAATGTCTAATGTTGTTTTGAATAAAGTATAAATAGTTTGATTTACCAAACAAATTATTACACAATATTCGTGTACAGTTTGATTTACATGTTTGTTTCAATACAAATTGTTTAGTTATATTTATTTATATCCAATATGTTTCCCGTTATTAGGTAAATAAAATATTACATTGTTATAATTCGTTTAGAATTAATTATTTCTCCATTTAGCGAATTATATAACAGATATATCCTGTTGTGTCCATTTGAAATTTAGGTAATGTGTACAGTCGAACGCTCGTCGATGATTCCACTTTAATCTTGGTCTGGCCTAGCCTAGTGCGGCAGTTCAATGTAATAATAGGCCAGCTTATACTGGTAATGTGATCTCGGACATGCAGTCTACTGTACAATATTCAGACGAAGTTTCAAAACCATTGGTGTGCTTTCAATTTTGTCGACAGGTTGTACCCAAATAATAGCAGGACAAATTGTAGCTCTATAGTGAAAATTGTATTTTTTAGTGTATATCATCCGCTACAATTTCTCTACGAAATTGAAAGCATCAGGCCACTTGTACAAGTATGTACCATTTTTATGTAAACAAAGCAGGTAATCCTACAATAGCTATGTCTGTATTTAGTGTATTGCTTACATACACTAAAATAAAAATGTTTGGATCAGCGACATGTAGCGAGGAAATAGCCACAATTAGGCCTGTAGCTTTCACTTTGATTTTAAAGTAATTCAGCTTTGTTTTGATCACTTTAATGTATAATTTTATTCCAGTTATTGATATAATTTTTAAATATTGACCATTGAATTTTTGGTTCTATTTTTATGTTATTTATTCCCTGTTAGGGGGCACGGCAGTGTCCTCGCCAAGATGACCAAAAATATGGCACGGCCTTTCCATCCTTTTCACAAAACAGTTCAATAATCTAGAAGCCTGAGTTGCAATTTTTGTACACATTACTATGCAATACATGCATGGTAAATAATTGTGTCGTGTATCAAGTTTGTATTTTGTTCAAGATGATGTTTTGTATAATTTAAAAAATTGTCAAATGTATGACCAGCAAATTTAAATCTAACTTATTAAATTTAAATCTAACTACAATTATTATAACAAGTTTACTTATTTTTATTGTTAAGCTTATAGAAAATAAGTATAAGAATTAAATATTTACATTTCCAATATAGTTAGCAGTGGATTCTTTAATCAACTTTCTTTGATTATTCATACATGTAAGCGAATATTTCTATAAATGTATTATTTTTGTAATTTTTTTGATCATGTCATGTCTTACGTTATCGTGAAATTACATAAATGACAAACGTGCCTTCCACATAATCACGATTTTGTGTTATTTGTGAATATCTAAAAAAGTTGTATAGACACCATTTTGAATCTCGAAGCAAGCCGAAAGTTACCGATTGCACTTTTTTCAACTTCCTATATTTTCATTTAACGTTTTGACCGCCAACGTCGGATATATCCGACTGATACTTTCGCGTTTATTTCGCCAGGGTCGGACATCAACGACCAAATACTCCATCTCGTCAGCTCTTCTGTCACCTATGCGGATTAAAGAGCTAAACGAGATGGAGTACCCAGTCACAAATACACGACCCTGGCGAACACGAAAACACTCGCCGGACCAAACCGACGCTTGCGGTTAAATCTTTAATAGCTTAGTTATGTCCATCTAAATCAGATACTTACTAGTATTAGTTTATTTAAATGTTAAGACCCTAACTTATTGATTTTAGTATCACTTTTCTTTTAGGAACCTTAGGAGTAAGTTTGTAGTCGAATAACCTCAGTTTTATAATTTTTAAATTAACGACTATCGATTTATTGTGATGGCAAGCAAGTATTATGGTTTAGATGTTTATGGGCCTTGGAAATATGAATGGTATAATTTTAAATATAGTCAATCACGTTTTCTGAAGTGTGAATCATACAGAAGGCGCCTTTGAGCATCTTTCGTTGGTTTTAGTCAAATGTATACGCCGCGAAAACGCGACTTTAGCGCTGCGTCTACGTAACATTAACGCACGGGAACGATATCCTATGAATTATGTGCAGTTTTGCATGTTCTTAAAAATAAAGTGAGAGTAAAGCGCAGAAATCAATGAATGACAAACATATAGTTTTCGTAACATATAATTTTGAATTATATCCTTATTCTTTATTCAAAAGGCCATTATAAAAAAGCATTTTTCACTATCTAACGTTGTGTATAAACAATACAAAATAATCATTTTTATATTCATTCACATCTTGTCATGAAGTTTTTTTTTCAATAGAAAATTTTTAACTTTAATTTTAGGCGTAAAATCAATTACTTTGCTTATTTATTGGGACATCTCGTGTTATCTTAGTATGTAGTGTTGTATGAAGTGATGACATCAAAGTTTAGAGATTTTTTATTTATGGATATTGATACAAATCCCACATTTTTGTAATACTTAGTATGAGCTCCTAAAACGGTGTTGCACAATAAGTCCTAAATATGACTTTAGCATTCAGGGTGACTTTTAACCCAATGGCAATCTTTCAGGGGTGAAAGAAGGTACTTATCAGCAGTTTCTATTATGGCCTGTATAGCCTTTGGGCGGAGCGGGAGATAATGTCAGACTCTTAAACTGACTAAAAAACCCCGTTCCCTCGCTGCCTTTCATACCGGAGCCGAGCCTCCCTTTCGGAACTAGACCCTTGGCCCCAGTAGGCTTGAACCCTCCTGGGCTGCTACGGTTGCTGACAACTCCTTGAGGTGCGCGGGAACAGCGCGCACCGTCGGCAACTTGGGCTAGGTCCGGACGGTCACCGGACGGTCGAACAGCGAGCTACCCATTGCTCGCCGTTCGCAAGCCCGCGCCTACGGTGGCCGAATATAGGGATCGGAATCCTGCCAAACCTTGGCGCGTTGTTAGCGGCGACAGCCAGCCACTCCTTGCTGAACAGATAGCACTTCTTTAGTGTAATTAGTCAAATTATTACTTTTTAATTAAAATTTTCATTAGGTCAGATAGAAATAATGATTTAGAACAAAATAAAAAAAATGCATAAAGTATTAGGAAAAGCCAACTTCATTCTCACTCCGGAATCATGTGCTAAATTCATATTTAACGTTTGTGCGTCGATGTTTATTACACCGTGTATACCAATGCTGCAACGCAACACCGCATACGGGCTGACACAAATAACAGAATTTTTGTTTAAACTAACCATCATTTTATCTAATTTTATTGTAAATTTTTACAATAAAATTTTTACTATTTTGCAATTTTATCCACAAAAATAACCATCATTTACAAAAAATATGAAAAAAAGCCCAAATACTTTGCATGTCAGACATTTTGTGTATCTTGGCTATTTCGGCTATTTAGGCATTTTTTAGGACCAAAAGTCGCGATCTGACTTGGCTGGCTGCGTTAGACCGATGAGAGCTTTGTTTCTGATTCATATTCGAGTATATCTAATTTATATAACGTGATTATATGTAAGCCTTCGTGATTATTTTCTATAAGTTTATTTGTACAACTTTTGTAAATATCCTGTATAAACGATGTTAAATATTTTTACGTTACATGTTAGTTAAAGCTATAATTGTTGTAAGGCATTCAAATAATGAAATAAATGTGGAAGAGGATGATGGGAGTAAATTATGTCTTTTAATCCAATCCATCGGACAAGCCGAGGTACGATGAGTATCCACCCATACGTCGTTGAAACCTCTACGGTCCGGACTAAGCGTTTCGCCTCATCGTTGATACCAAGTACGTCGAAGGAATGGAACATTTTTTTGGGTTATAATTTGGGTATCTTCAATGCTAGAGTGAATAGGCTTTTAATAAACTAGTGCGTCTCACCATCAGAGATTGCATCACTGCCTACCATCAGGTGGGATTGCAGTCGAGCACTAGTTTATAAGATAAAAAAAATAATACTTTTACCTTAAGAAACCCAAGGTACTCTACTCGTATGTTGTTGATTTAGCGACGACTCGAGCGTCGCTAAATCAAGCTTCAACAACTTTTTTTTATAATAATGGGAATTTATTCATCAATCTTATAAAATAATCAACTTAAGATATTTCAGCCACCACACTACAGTACTTTGACAGATTTTCAAGAGTCGGGAGAAGGAGAAGAGTAGATTTCGTTTTTTATTTCCATTTCATCTTCCTAAATCGTTTTGCTGTTTCACCCTGTTGGGGTTGGGTGGAAATGAGAGTGGACTGTATACAATTATGAACGCTGGTATATTGCCGATAAATCAATATTCCTAATTATAAACAATCCTGGACAAACAGTAATTAATTAAATGCGTTTGAGAGGTGTCGTCCGTTGCGGCGGTGTCCGCGGTACAGGAGGTTCGGACAGCCAGTGACGACGCCCGCGTGTCCGCTCCCCGCTGCCGATGACGTATGCACACGTCGCCCGCGCATGCAGACCGCGGCGCCAATGGTTGTTGGGTTCAATTCCCAACACACCCCAAAGCTTTACATTAGAAAGAATCTCCAGTTTAATTGTTATATTTTTCATCTTACTGTCTAAGCATGAGTTAACATTACAGTTAAAAATGTATTCCGTGATCAACTTTGATCATATCAGCGGCTTTCTCTGCAATCATTATGACAGGTGCGTTTGTATTGCCACTGGTTATAGACGGCATCACACTGGCATCCACTACCCTGAGACCTGTTACCCCTCTCAGTTGTAACCTCTCATCCACCACACCCTTACCTTCGGCCCCCATGGCACAGGTACCTATAGCATGATAGTGAGTACTTGCCGTGTTTAGCACATAACACTTCCAATACTCATGGCTCCCGAACTCCAAACCTTAACATTGATGGACTTTCATATCTATAACTTCAGCCTTCATCTGCTTAAAATATGACGTGTTAAGGACACGCAAATAATCTTCTACGTATTTCGCAAGGTTCTCCAAATCTTTTTGACTGAAGTATCCAGAGTAGATCAGAGGACTGTCTTCAGGGTCTGAACTTTTTAGTCTAATTTCGCCTCTAGATTCTTGGTGTAGTTGTGTTAATAATGTAAATAAAGCACCTCTTTGCTGTGTAGCATCAGCAAGAGCTGTATAAGATCTATCTTTTAGTGTAAAAGTATCAGAACATAGTAAAGGAGGAAGAATTACAGCCGTGGGTGTTGGGACACTGGTGACCTGATAGTCCGGGAAGCCTTGAGTTTTATTTAGAGCTACAAATCCTAAAAATGTTGGAATAGGAAAGCGATTCAGATTTCCGAGAGGCTTTATATTTTCTAAGATTGAAGAAAATCCCTCCTTTTCAGAAATAATCACGGGAACCATAGGATAATCCTGCATATTTTGGCCAATCATTGGTGAGTCTAACACAACATCTATGTTAATTTTTTCTAAATGTTCTTTTGGGCCGATACCCGACAACATAAGTAACTGTGGGCTGTTGATAGTTCCAGCAGATAATACAACTTCATGCTTTGCATTAAGTCTTACAATGTTTCTGTTTGAAAGTTTTACTTCAACACCGATGGCTCTTTTATCCTCGTTCAATAAAATTCTTCTTACAAGCGTGTTTTTGAGAACTTAAATTTTTCCTGTCCTTTATAGGACTGAGAAAAGCGTTAGCTGTACTTTGCCGAATATTGTTATCTATTGTAAAACTTGAAGGCCCGTAACCTAACTGCTGGTAACCATTATAATCTTGCAGAATTTGATGTCCAAGTTCTTTGAAAGCGTAGTCTTTGGTTTTATAGATCCAATAAGGTTGTGTCACGCCTAAATATCCTTCAGTACTGTGTAAGTCTGCTGATTCACTATTCATTATAGGTTTATCATTTAGTCGTTCACTTTTCTTGAAGTATGTGGTCACATTGTCCCAATTCCATCCTGCCACACCTTCTTTTGCCCAATTGTCATAATCAACCTTATTCCCTCTGACATAGAACATAAAATTATTCCCACTGGATCCCCCGAGCATCTTACCTCTGAGGTCTTGGATGCTATTCATCTTGAGACCTTGGCTGGAGAAGCCATCATCGACTGTGTGGTAGTTCCAGTCTGGTAGTGCGGTTTGTACTAACATTGATACGCCTGGTACCTGAAATGGACAGGAGATAGCGGGTTGTTATTTTATCTAGCTTTCAAAACGGACTCTATTCAAGATTCAATATTCATAGCATTACCTATATTTTTAATAAACTTTGATTGGGATTGAGAGCCGACTTCAAATTTTTTCACATTGAGTTTTTAGACTAATTTTTTAAGGCTATGTCTACAATTCGTTTATCTTATAAACTACGTTTGAAGCTCCCGGTGGGTCGCCTCCAGCCTCAATTAGAAGCACATTCCAGCTGGATACCTCCATCAGTCTATTGGCTAGCACGCACCCTGCTGACCCTGCACCCACTATTATGAAGTCAAATGTTTCACCATCTAGAATATTCAAAACAATATTTATGAGGAAATTAGCTCCTGCCAGCGGCTTCGCCTGTGTGATATTAGTACTTCCCCCTTAAATTTTTTTTCTCTCGACGGGGAAAATCATCATTGACGAAACCCGCTCTTGGGTGGAGCGGGAGACAGTGTCAGAGTCTTACTGACTAAAAACCCCGCGCCGTTCCTTCTAGCCTTCATACCGGAGCTCTAGTTTCCTTTCGGATAACCCCGACCCCGGTAGGCTTCGACCCAGATGGGCCCCTTCTGTTGGGAAAAACCTCTTGGCGCAGCCGTCTGGTAACAGATTATTCTGGTCTCTTGGCAAATCGGTCGCAGCGAGCTTCTGTAGGCCCACATTACCTCCGCCGGTTAAACCTGAAGGAACTCTGGCGTATACGGCGAGAGAGAAAGGTCTTCGACCACCGAGACCGAGACCGAGGAGAGGAACGCTCACATGACGTGAATAATTCTTCACGTTTGGAGTTCATATTAATTCTACTTATTTGAGTTACTTGTTTTCTGTCATGTAGGTTTGATTGTATTAGATAAATATATTTCCCCTTATACCATATACATCAACCAATGATGAAACGAATATTACTAAAAGAGTTATGAGTAAACACGTGGATGGGTGGAGAGGGAGAGGGAGGCCAAAGAAAAGATGGATAGATTGTGTGAAGAGTGATATGAAAGAAAAGAAAGTTATTGATAAAATGAGGATAGAATAGAAGAAAAAAATGTTGCGTCGACCCCAAATATGCAGAAGATGCTGATGATGATGATACCATATGCATCAAGTTTACTTAGTAGTATATTATGTTGTACGTAGTCGAATGCCTGTGTCATGTCGCAGAAAATGGTACAGACTGGTGTGTTGTTATCCATGTTTGTCATAACAGTATGCAAGAAGTCATATATAGCCAAGTTAGTTGTTTTTTTTCTCCCTGAATCCTTTTTGTTCATCACAGAGTAGGTATATGATTTTTTTCAAACAAGACATTAATTAACTTGCTTGTACATATATTTTTCGATGATTTTTGGCATGATTGGTATTAATGATCCTGTTTCATAAACAGTGGTTTTACTATAGGTTTTTTTAGAGCATTCAAAAATATACCTTCACTGATACTTAAATTAATAACAAGCTTATGGGGCTACTGATCTCATGTGACTTTAATTTTTGTACTCATACCATCGTATCCTACATTGTTTGTATTTTTTAAAGCCATGAACATTAAATATTTTCTGGCTAAAATATGTTTAGCATCTGTGGTTCTCGAACTACGAGGGCGGGTCAATAAGTCCGTGACTTTTTGATTTTTCCACCTCTTAATTGAAATGGCAACACTGCTCTCGTCAACAGTCATCTGTCAGATGACTCCTGTCAAAAATTGAACAAGCTCTGACATTTAGTTTGTTTTTGACAGCCGTTAATATCAGACTACCGCGTTGACTGAGAAGAAAATGGAAAAAAGTGAATTTCGTGTGCTCATTAAGCATTATTTTTTGCGGAAAAAATCCATTACGCAAACCAAGGCTAAGCTTGATAAATATAGCTCCGGCGGGATCTCATGGTGAAATGGCGTCAACGGCTATCGCAACCCAGTGCTGGGCACGCCACGATTATGGCGGTAAGTCCCCTCTTTGAGGCGTGGCTGGAAAGACCTCACGGCGTCCTTACCTTCCGCATGACGCAGGTCCTCACCGGACATGGCAAGTTCGGGAGGTTCCTGCATCGGATTCAAGCGGAAGAGACGCCCGGGTGTCGCCACTGTGCGCAACGCCCGGAGGACACGGTGGAGCACACCGTCGAGGTGTGCCCAGCCTGGGCGGAGCATCGCCGTGCCCTCGTGGGGGCGATCGACGGCGGAGACCTCTCGCGCCGGGCCCTGGTCGAGGCCATGGTCCGGAGCGAGGAGGAATGGCAGGCGGTCGCCTCCTTCTGCGAAGCAGTAATGCTTGCAAAGGAGGATGCCGACTGCATCAGGCAACGGCGCCCTCGCCGCCGTCGCCGGGATTCCGATCCCGATTTCCGGCCACCGTAGACGCGGGCTCGCGGACGGCGAGCCATGGGTAGCTTGCTGTCCGATCGTCCGGTAATGGACCGAGTCCAAGACGTCGACGGCGCGCACTGTTCCCGCGCGCCTCAAGGAGTTGTCAGCAGCAGGAGGGGCCCAGCTGGGTCGAAGCCTACTGGGGACAGGGTTGTCCGAAAGGGAGCTCGTGCCCCGGTATGAAGGCTAGAAGGAACGGCGCGGGGTTTTTAGTCAGTAAGAGTCTGACACTCAAGAGCGGGTTTCGTCAAAGATGATTTTCCACGTCGACAAAAAAAAGGCACTTACGATCACGACGACCAAATACAGAGCTATCTTCATTGTGACAGAAGAACTTCTTAATCTTAGAAGAACTTACGTCTGCTTCGTAAGTCGATGATGAGTAAGTAACTCCTATCGCAAAACGCAGCCTTTTATATGAACCGAAAAAATAATTTATCTCGTTAGATTAAATACTAGGTGTAAGGGACAGCCCTCCGCAAACTTTAAGGGCTTGCTCAGTAGACGAAACTGAACAACCTTCCACAATTTTTTTTTATCAGGAAAGGAAAAAAGAAATTGGCCTCTCCATACAAACTGTCCTATCAAGTTTTTAATTTTGTACGGTGAGGCTGTTTTTTTTTTCGTTTCCTGAAAAACATTTTTGTGGTAGGTTCAGTTTCGTCTACTGCGGAAGCCCTTAAGGTGGTGCATCATGACTCACATTTTCACTGTTTTTCATACAACCGCTCATAACTGATTATGACGTTATTACACATTTTTCATCAGATATTTTGGAAACACAGTATCTTGTGGATATTATCTAGGTTTCTAAAGAAACCAATTTCTAAATTTGTGTAAATTTAATCCAGTAAAAACTTCTGAAAATGTCCTATTTTGCATGAACTTTGACACTTCATAATTTGCCTAAAAATTAAAAAAAGTCAAAAAAGTAATCCTCTAGAGACCTTGCAAATTTTATTAAGATTCTAAAAGACGACAACTTTTTCAGGCGTTATCTCTCTTTTTTTGCATGCCTTTTCGTCAAACATCGCGTTGGATTGCATTAAATGAAGTAAAAAGCTTTTAAACCATTTTCGATGTTTACGATAGGCGAGTGGAAAAGGACCCTCTTAAAGTTTGCGGAGGGCTGTCACTTAGATATATTATATGTATATCATTTTGCGAATGTGGCATTGTGCGTCTAATCCGTATTGTTTTATTATGAAGTTGTGCTTACGTTTTACCTTCCGGCTCCATCATTAAATCAGTTCGATAGTGGCTTGTAGCTAAAGTGCATTTCATGATTATTCTCATAGATCCGATCACGTCTATAACGTAACTAACCCATCAATGTATTGATTAGTTACGTAGTTCTGGTGCCTACCTATCATCAGGTCAGTTAGATGATACAATTTCAACCTAACTATTTAGATCCATAAATTTATTTGTATAGTCATAGTTGCTAAACTATTTTAATTGTGTTTTCTATGTAAGTGTGAAATTTCTATGGCCATTTTTGGTCTTCTTCATCAGTTCCACTTCATTAAATGATACTTATTGACTGTAGAATGTAGATGCTCGAATCCTTGATGAAAATACCAAAATCACTATATGGTTGCCTATCAGGTTGTAACAAATAGGGTATATACATCAAGAAGCGCTGAAGATTGCAGGTGCTATAGAGTCTGAGGTGTAGTAGTAAGTACTATCTGTAGTATAAGGTTCCAATCCATATAGGTAAATGTATCTGTAGCGACATCTATGACGCCACATAAGAACTACGAAGAAAATACGAAATCCTGCATCGCGCAATCAAAGTTCTCCGCGCGATTTGAACATATACGACAGTCCGACATCAACTATCGGGCAGTCGCCCACCAGACTATAACATCCTGTCTGGCCGGAGGATCCTCCCTTTCCAACGGAGGTTTGCGGGACTTTACTTTCTGTTCCGCATACCTCCAAACTGGTGACCCCGACGTGATCTACGTGATTCTATTAATATATAAACACACTTATTCTGTTTTAGCCAGTAAATAATGGTAATCGCTTGAGAACAGTTGTTTCAATAACAATAGATCGACACATGACGATCTTTGTTATTTTTGGAGCGCGTGACGCGATTTCTATCTCAACATAGTGTTACAGCTCCAAAACAAAGTAAAAATTTTAACTAAGTTTGTGATAAATTGGTCTGAAAATATTTGTGATTATGCTAAAAAATTTGAACGCATGATATTTATCTACCAACTTTTCAACCACAGATATATTTAATTAAAGAGTTTCACTTATGCAATTTTAAATCAAACAATAACAGTTAAGAACGACATTTTAAAATTAAATCATTTAAAAATTGACGAACGGAAATTACTGTAGAATTATGAATGATTCTAAATATTCGGATGTTTTCTTTTTACCTGGTTATAAGTTAACGACTACAAATGTTTATAAACAATCCATAACTATAAAACCAAATACAAGTCCGGTTTATACGAACAGTCCTTTAAAGGTGTGAAAAAATCAAACTAGGAAATTAACAAAAACAAAATACTGCCGTAGTTATGTTTCGGCGATATATTTATATATTATTACAAAATTTAATTATAAAAATACAGGATATTACAGCGGATACAAGACTGAATACAATGCAATAAAAAAATAATTACGTAAAATTTCAAAAGAAATGCATAGTTAGTATTTATATAAATACCTACGGCGCACGTAGAGACTGCGTACCTACTCAGCGTAAACGTGTCGATTATGATGAGTTAACTCCTTTCTCCATAAGATAGAAGCAACTCTTGCTTGTGGCGGAGTCCGAGCTGCCCTTGGTCTCCTCTGAAATGTTCTTAGTTTTCCATCGATACAGTTTCCAGGATATTGCTGCGACCAGTAGGATATATAGGATGATTGTGGTCCAGCTAGGTGTAGCTGCTTGGAAAGAAGTTGCCTCATTTTGTGAGACCGTAATGGTCCAGAAGGAGGTGGCTGAGCGAGACCGGGAGAGAGCTGATCCCGCTCGAAGAAGCAGGCGTCGGGGAGGTAACCGCCTCGATACCTAACACGCCGAAACCCCGGCTGCATCATCCAATGCAGTCGAGACTATGGAAACACGGGCGTGCAGAGTGGGGACACTGCCCGCCCATCCAGTGATTCCAAGGAAGACGGTGGCACAGTGATCACGTGCTGCCGTGCACAAAGAGGCTCAGGGGAGACCACTGCGCAGTCTCCTCGCCCTAACAGGCGTTGCACAGAGGGGGTTCCGGAATGGTATTTTAAGAGGTAACGGCGCCCCTTCTATGTGATGGTGATCACCGGGGTGGTTTTAGTGAGGTAAAAATCCCACACTCTCCGGACTTTTCCCCAAAGTCCGGGCGCCTTTTGAAGGTTTCCCCTCGAAAACAAAAAAAAAGGTTTAGCTGGTATAATTGGCCAATTATCTTCTGGCATGGACATGTCGCCTGCTCTGTTGACCAGTTTATTGATGCTGTCTAGTGAGATATCGTCTAATTGGAGTATTGATTGCTCCGAGACTTGATGCTGCTCAGGTAGTGGTATGACAAATTCACTTATTACTTATACAGTTTGTTGAATAAGTGATAATATGCAGTCATCTGTGTCTTTGATTCTTCTGGTGTCGAGGAGCTTGCAGAGCTGGGTGCTATCGGTCAGCGGCTGACAATCTTCTTTCAAGTAAGCGTACTCATCGTTACCAAGTGCTAGGTATTTGGATTTAGGGATGATAGTAAGGTTATTTTTGTTTGGGATAAAATAAAGATGAATAAGGTCATAGATTTTTGACGTCATTGAAGGGATTTCGAGAATAAAATTAACAGTGTTCTGTACTGTAAGCTTTGACTTTAATTGAATTCTTTATCCTGTATATTATGTTGCTAATGCTAATAGTACCTACTGGTACTACACAAACGTATTCTCTAAGTATCTTAACTAAACTATTAAATTCTGAGGACTTATAATACTAGGATGCAAGATGTCCATCTGAGCAAAAGTCTTTGCATCTTCTAATCCCTTCTAAGATTTGTCTGTAAACTAAAATCTATCTGTACGTAAATATCTAAGTTATGTAGATTGTTAGACCTTGAAATTATTACTAATATTTTGTAATATAGTTAATTATTCAAATCCAATTTTTTTCTGGTTATTATTTAATTTTGTTAACTGTTTACTGAACTCATCGATTGTATTATGTGCTAATACTAAGGATTTCCTTCGTGAATCCTGGATTCTTCTAACTCTCTTTTTAATGTTCGAGATTTCTTCTTCAAACTTAACTGCATCTTCGTGGTCAAGATTACACTTACAAGTGTCTTGCTGTAAGAACAAAAACGCTTTGAGTGGTCCCACTAATTATATTAGTAATTCCGATTTTATTGCTCTCTGAGATCCCATTGTAAATGTTTAATCACATCTGTCGAAAAAGCATAAAAACGTGTGTAAAAAGTTTGAGTGACCGTGTAACTATTTCTATTTTTATACTATTTCTTTATTGTATGTTAACTTTTTGTCGATAGTGTTGTAGATGTCCGACCCTGGCGGAATAAATGCTAGAGTATTTGTCGGATATATTCGACATAGGCAATTAAAAACCTAAAAAACGTTAATTTAGGTTTTGGTCTACAATATTTCTCAAAAACTAATTGGGTTTTTAAAAAAAATCACGTTTACCTGGAAAATGTTTTTTACTTTTATTTGTTCGGCTCGGTTTGACCACCATCTCACCGGATGATAAGCGATGATGTGGCCGACTATGGTTCGCATGCTTGCCTAGAAGTTATTCCTATTCATTCTTAACCAAAATACCCCTAAGTTGTAGCAATATTTAATGAAATATTCAAGTAAATCATGAAATTACCGAATGCCAAAAGAATTTTTAGGCGTTCTTTCTCTTTGTTCGCGTTGCCTCTTCATCAAACATCGAGTTGGATTGCGTTAGATGAAGCAACAAGCTTTTATACCATACTCGACGATGACGATGGGCAAGTGGAAAAGGGCACTCTTAAAATATTCTAGTCACCACACTACAATAGCTTGATAGATTGTCAAAGAACAAAAATTGATAGTCTTTTAAAGTTTTTTAAATGTACTTTATTCCTTATATTTTCTTAATTCGTTTTACAGTTTGTGTTCCATCTAATTTTTGGCATATTTTTGATCTTGTGTTTACACTACAGTTACAATATTCCGTGATCATTTTTGATCATATCAGCGGCTTTCTCCGCAATCATTATGACAGGTGCGTTTGTATTGCCACTGGTTATAGACGGCATCACACTGGCATCCACTACCCTGAGACCTGTTACCCCTCTCAGTTTTAACCTTTCATCCACCACACCCTTACCTTCGACCCCCATGGCACAGGTCCCAATAGCATGATATTGAGTACTTGCCGTGTTTAACACATAACATTTCCAGTATTCGTGGCTCCCGAACTCCAAACCTTCACATTGACTGACTTTCATATCTATAACTTCAGACTTCATCTCCTTAAAAAATGACGTGTTAAGGACACGCAAATAATCTTCTACGTATTTCGCAAGGTTCTCCAAATCTTCTTTTTGACTGAAGTATCCAGAGTAGATCAGAGGACTGTCTTCAGGGTCTGAACTTTTTAGTCTAATTTCGCCTCTAGATTCTTGGTGTAGTTGTGTTAATAAGGTAAATAAAGCACCTCTTTGCTGTGTAGCATCAGCAAGAGCTGTACAAGATCTATCTTTTAGTGTAAAAGTATCAGAACATAGTAAAGGAGGAAGAATTACAGCCGTGGGTGTTGGGACACTGGTGACCTGATAGTCCGGGAAGCCTTGAGTTTTATTTAGAGCTACAAATCCCAAAATTGTTGGCATAGGAAAACGTTCCAGATTTCCAAAAGGCTCTATATTATCTGTTATTGAAGGATAACTCTCTTTTCCAGAAATAACCACAGGGACTATAGGATGGTCTTGCATATTTTGGCCAACCTTTGGTGAGTCTAATACAACATCTATTTTAATTTCTTCTAAATGTTCTTTTGGGCCGATACCCGACAACATAAGTAACTGTGGGCTGTTGATAGCTCCAGCAGATAATACAACTTCATGCTTTGCATTAAGTTTTACAATATTTCTTTCTGGAAGTTTTACTTCAACACCGATGGCTCTTTTATCTTTGTTTAGTAAAATTCTTCTGACAAGCGTGTTTTTGAGAACTTTTAAATTTTTCCTGTCCTTTATCGGACTTAGAAAAGCGTTAGCTGTACTTTGCCGAATATTGTTATCTATTGTAAAACTTGAAGGCCCGTATCCTAACTGCTGGTGACCATTATAATCCTGAAGAATTTGATGTCCAAGTTCTTTAAAAGCGTTGAAGTAGTCTTTAGTTTTATGATTCCAATCAGGATATGTAACGCCTAAATATCCATCAGTACTGTGTAAGTCTGCTGATTTACTGTTTATTATAGATTTATCGTTTAGTCGTTCACTTTTCTTGAAGTATGTGGTCACATTCTCCCAGTCCCATCCTTCAATGCCCAGTTTTGCCCAATTATCATAGTCAACCCTATTCCCTCTGACATAGAACATGAAATTTACTCCACTGGATCCCCCAAGCATTTTACCCCGGCGGTTTTGGATGCTATTCGTCTTGAGACCTTGGCTGGAAAAGCCATCATCAACTGTGTAATAGTTCCAGTCTGGTAGTGCAGCTGATACTAATATTGATAAGCCTGGTACCTGGAATGGAGAGGAGATAGTGGGTTGACATTGAATCTAGCTTTTAAAACCAAAAGCATAAAGATAAATAGTTTTTATTTCATCATCATCATCATCATCATCATATCAGCCGATAGACGTCCACTGTTGGACATAGACCTGCCCCAAGTTTTTATTTTTATTATATTCAAAAACTCTTGTCGTTAAACAGAATGCCCTTGATTTGTTTTGCAGAATTCTTAAATTTATTTTTGGGATAAACTTAGACAGTGTTCTTGTAAAAAATCCTTCAATCGACAAAATCGTTCGTAGGTAACCGTATTTTTGTTTAGAAGTGCACCTAAATGATCAATACTAGGGATTGCGAGTGAGAACTCACTTCTAGCTTTCTCACCCTCAGTTTTCAGGGTATTTTACTTAGTTTACTTACGTTTGAAGCTCCCGGTGGGTCACCTCCAGCCTCAATTAGAAGCACATTCCAGCTGGAAACCTCCGTCAGTCTGTTGGCTAGCACGCACCCTGCTGACCCTGCACCCACTATTATGAAGTCAAATGTTTGACCATCTGGAATATTCAAAAAGTTTGTTACTACAACTTTTTTCGGCAGCATTATTTTATACTTTCATGTGGGCGAACCCACATGAAAGTATAAAATAATCATAAGGGATATGTTCCCTTATGATGGCCTACTTCCCAAATATAAAACATATTTCATAGTGTTAACGAGAGTTCTTGAAATAATTACACGGTGTATAGAGACACCCTCCGAAATGTGGTCGCTTATAATGGGCCTCATCAGAAGACATGAAAAGTGAGAATTATGCTCGATGTTTCCTTGCGTGATCGAAACAGGAATGAGATATCCGCAGGAGAACCAAGTTTACCGACATAGCAGAAGAATCTAAAAGAATCGCCAAACTTAAGTGGATAATGGGCAGGGCACATTGTTCGTAGATTAGATGTCCGTTGGGGCCGAAAGGTTCTGGAATGACGACCACGTACCGGAAGACGTAGCGTTGGTAAGCCTCCTACAAGATGGATCGATGAACTTGCAAGGGTTGCGGGAATCCAATGGATGCGAGACGCACAGGACCATTCATTCCTCCCCCAAGTGTCGCCACAACATCTTGTACTATTATTATTACGGTACGCAGTTCTGATATCGACCTTGCGCCAAAAGATCCTTGAAGCGCAATTTTTTAGGGTTCCGTACCCAAACGGTAAAACGGGACCCTGTTACTAAGATTCCGCTATCTGTCTGACTGTCTGTCCGTCTTTCAGTCTCGTCTGTCCATCCGTCTGTCCGTCAGTCTCGTCTGTCCGTCCGTCTGTCCGTCAGTCTCGTCTGTCCGTCCGTCTGACCGTACGTCTGTCCATCCGTCTGTCTGTCCGTCCGTCCATCTGGCCGTCCGTTTGTCTGTCCGTCCGTCTGTCTGTCCATCTGTCTGTCCATTTGTTTGTCTGTTTGTCCGTCCGTTTGTTCTTCCATCTGTCTGTCCGGTTTTTTGTAATACCTATTGACGATTATAATTATGAGTATTCTAAATTAAAACGGGATTAAATATAATGACCACCAAAAAATGCTTTGATACCCTTAGTTTTTTTACCAAAAAAAAAACTTAACACTAGAAAAATAAAGTCTAAAATTACAATAGCCTATTTTAGTCACAACTGCACTTTAAATTGTATTTAAACACCAAATATAGTAAATGATCACCAAATCTTAGCGAGCAAATTAATGCATTATTTCTGCCTAAATAAACCACTGTGATTGCCATAAAATTAAGGTTTATTACCAAATAAAGTATTATGATGCAATATTAAGTTATGTCTCCGGTTTGCAATCCCCTCCCACTGCACCGCAAGCGCCGCGCTTTTGATACTTTTTGATACTCTTAAAGATCAAAATTCATACTTCCCGTTGACCCAGAATCCTGAAATTTGGCACAAAGCAAGGTCTTATAGCACAGTAATAAATCTAAAAACAGTAAATTTAATTTAATAAAACAAAACAAAAATTGCTATTCGGAAAAAAGTTCGAGACTCCATTCGGGAATTGTAGTTTGCACGGAACCCTCAGTGCGCGAGTCCGAATCGCACTTGCCCAGTTTTTTTTTTTTTGGTAGTAGGGTCAATTCACTTAAATAGGATAGCATGATTTAACAACTTTATTGGTTACAATTTTACATTAAAATGCTGTTTTAATTTTGGTGATCATTTACTATTTTTGGGTTGCAAATGATTTATTTGGAGTCATTTTGCTTAAATAGGATAGCGAGATATTAAAACTTTGGTTATAATTTTATATTAAAATGCTGTTTTAATTTTGGTGATCATTTACTATTTTTGTCTGTTATATGTTACTATATCTGGTGGTAAGTTAAACATAAGCCAATTAAAACTGTAAGGCCGACTATGGTATTCTAAATTAAAATCCATCAAAAAGAACGGTTGACTTTACCATTCACGTTCAAGTTATTACTGTATTGAATTGAATTGAAGTATAGTTAAAAGATTACCATAATAATGCTGCAGGGCAAAGGTGACACATGACACATAAGATGTTTTCTTTGCATGCATTACTTATTACTAAATTCAATGATCGCTTCTTGTAAAACATGAATTATGTAGGGGCAGACGATATTCCTGTCATAATGACATGTGTCAGATAGTCTGCAGGTTTGTTAACGTAGGTACATATTAACCTTTCAGATACCGTCAATTAGAGACACAATAGTAAGACAATAGATGCGCGGCCACCGGTGGTCGCTTGGGGATTCATGAATTAATATGGTTTTAAAGACGATTAGTTAGTAAATGTTTAATATAACACTTATTGTTTTGTGAACAGTTTATTTGGTTTTAATTACTTATACAATTTTAGATATTTTAATGGAAGATAACTCCACGTCACAACTCACACTCCGTCATCGAAGAGATACGGTAACTATCTCTTCGTTGACGTCCGACATCGGTAATACTACATGGTGGGTATCACGCTACAAAGAGTTTTGGGAACACATTGATTATGCGTACAGCTAAGGTGTGGAATTCCCTGCTCGAAGAAAGGAAGTAGGAATAATCCAGGAAGATGCTAATAGGGATCTTGTCCGTATTTCCGGGATTGTATTGACACCGGTGTCTCAAATCCTCAAACATTTCAGGATATGTTGCCTCCTTGGCGCTACGCCACCAAAGAACTAGAGATTTATCCCATATATACCATCAGAGATTGCATCACTGCTTACCATCAGGTGGGATCGCAATCAAGCACTAGTTTATACGAAATAAAAAAAAAAACCAGGCCATTTCTTTACCTAGACAGACTGCTTCCTTTTAAAGAGTTCCTCCATTAAAACTAAATAACACTTACCGTGTACAGTTGCATGGGGTGGATACAGCGATCCAGTTGAATCCAGCGAGGTCAGACTTACAATAGCTATTTGCACCAACTTAATAATTGGTAACAACACCTTCACTTCTGCTATGGAAGCTGCGTGCAAGATATTTCTGAAAAGATTAAAGATCACAAATTAAAGACTTGGTACTATCCCTTTTTTGAGGTGGGTAATCATCTAAATGACACTTCGCGCACTTCGGCGGAGAGCGCGAGGGCGTGTCAGACATTTACTGACTAAAAACCCACTCCTGTTCCTTCTCTGCCATTGTACCAGGGCCCTGGGGATCTCTTTCTCATAACCCATGGCCCCAGAAGGTTTCGACCCTGCTGGGCCACTACGATTGCTGACAACTCATTGAGGCGCGCGTGGAACACTAAGCTCCGTGGACGACTTGGGCCCGGACCGGAAGGTTACCGGTCGGTCGGACGGCGGGCCACTCATTGGTCACCATCCGCAAGCGAATTTAAAGTGAATATGTGATGAAAAAAAAAACTAAAAACCCGATATCGGCTTTCCTAAAAAGGCGTATTTTGTCAGTTTTAAGATCTATATTATAGCCTTAGACCAAGGGCCCGATCTAAGGGGGGCAAGCCGGGCATTTGGCCAGAGCGGCAAAAAATGAGGGGCGGCAACTATCTGCCAACCTAGCCATTAGCCATCCACACCCAAGTTAGCAGGTTGAGAGTTTTGTTTGCCAACTTCCAATCTACTTCAGTTTGGAACGCAGAATAGAAGAACTTTGGTTTGGCTGAATTATTTTGGTTTAACATCCCCCAACATAACTATCTCATGACTATGGTTGGGCACATCATAATTATGGTGGTAAGTCCCCGCATTGAGGCGTGGCTGGAAAGACCTTATGGCGTTCTCATTCGCATGACACAGATCAGGCCCTGCTTAGACCGCCCGTGTGTACGTAATACCGAGTGAAAATTATGTATTGAACATTTAAGATGCTGGACGAAAACTACTAAACTAGTACGATAGACGTTCGTTCGTTGTACCTACCTACGATTTGGTCAGAAATAAAAAACACTTTTATGAGTGTTATTTTGGTTAATTCAAATTAGCGAGAGAGTGGTATTTTCGATTAGCCTCAAATAAGAACTTTGATGAAAAATACCGATTTTATACCTTTCGAATACCGTAATAAGGGACACAATAGAAAGACAATGAGAAAGCAAACGTTCGCTTGGGGTTTAACACGTTAACTAATAATAATTTATAATAATTTGGAATCAGCGGCTTGGAAGTCCGCCTTTGTACTCTAGTCTAGTCAAATTAGCAAAAAGATTGGACTTAATTCGTGTAGTTGTAATTTTTTGTGGAATCATTAGAAGACATGAATATAAGTCATCTCTGAGTTTGCACCATTCCTGTTGTGTACGGAACATCGTTTAATATTAGGTATTAACATTAAAGTCCCAAAATTTTGAAATTTCATTAGTAACTAGTTGTGGTAAGTTTAGATATCTGTAGATACACCTTTGGTGTATAATTACTTTTCGCGAAAAAAGTGTGAGGTGTATGAAACACTAATAAATCATTATTTTTAATTTGCGGCTCAAGGGAAATTTTGCCTGTTGGTGCAAACTCATAATAAGCTTTTTAAAGCATCATAAACACCCAGTTATAATTGCACCCTTTTGCACCCCAGGGAAACCAGTATTTTAAAATATTTGTAAATTGTACTTCGGGGAAAATTAGTGTAGTCATGGATTTTTTTTATATATGATGTATTCTAAATATTCTACATTTGCACTTAATAAAAATAAGAAATATATAACTGGAAGTTTATGTAGATTTAACGTGGATACAATACTGCGCCACGTGACGTTCGCAGGGCGAACGCGGGGTCGAAGCAGCGGCGCGGGCGGCAGCGGGGCTCAGCAAGTTAGCGTGCAAATTGTATGCGCTTAGATTCGGACTGTTGATATATTTTAAATTAACGGACTGTCGATATATCGATATTTTTAAATATATCAATATAATCTATATTCTTTTTCAGTGATAAATAATTTATTTCTTTGTGTCCAAAAAATACTCAATAGGTACTTGACGATTATTACAGAAAATGAAACAAAATTTGAGTGTTCAGAGTCAGGATATTATCTAACAAACTAAGCGACTATTTTCTACGTTATACTTTTTTTTACGGTGGGCTAAAATCATCTTATGACAGCCTCCGCTCTTGGGTGGAGCGGGAGGTAGTGTCAGACTCTTACTGACTAAAAACGAGTTGGCCGGTCCTTCTAGCCTCCTCATACCGGGGCTCGAGTTTTCTTTCGGATAACCCTGGCCCCAGTAGGCTTCGACCCAGCTGGGCCCCTCCTGTTGCTGACAACTCCTTGAGGCGCGCGGGAACAGTGCGCGCCGTCGACGTCTTGGGCTCGGTCCGGACAGTTGCCGGACGGTCGGAAAGCGAGTACGTTCTACTTCAGCGTCCATCATGTCGATGTGGGCTAAGTCTACTAGTTGAGAGCTGGGCGAACATTGGGATTCAAGGCTGTCGGCTACTCATTCCGCTTTTTCAGAGTCGTTGAAAGTGTTATTGGACACATTCTTAGTAAAGACAATTTATTAGTTTAGGATATTATTAAATTACTTACTAATTCTTTTTTTATTATGGATAGGCTAGCGTTTGACCACTACCTTACCTGATGGAAAGCGAAGATGTGGCCGACAATGGAGCAAGCTTGCCTAGAAGCAACCATTCACTCTTGGCTTAAAGACCCCTAATTTGTAGGTATCAGGGAACACAGACTCCGGCAGAGAATTCCAATCCTTAGATGTACGCATGTGTTCCTAAAACGCTTTGTACGTATGGGTGGGATGGCCACCATGTACCAGTAGCGCAACGCCCGCGCCGACTTGGCGGATTTAAGTAAATTGTGCAATTGCAATACACAATACAGTCTCCAAAATGTAAACGATAGAAAACCGACAGGATAGCAACTCGACATCGATGCTCTTGATGACGATGATGCCTTTGGAATTTTGACTTGACAAGTGTATCATTGCCTTGTGTGTGTTCTTGGATTGCTTCTCAATCGACTCTAGTGCATCAAGCTGGTATTTGGGAGACCCTTTCCAAAGATGAGAGCAGTATTCCATACACTATCGAACTTGCGCTTGATAGAGATTGAGCAGCTGTTCCAGCGTGAAATACTGTCTCACCTTTGCTAAGATCCCCAATTTTTTGGCTGCCATTTGAGCTTTTGCCTCGATGTAGGAGCCGAAATTGAGAGTAGATGACAGCGTTACCCCAAGAAGATCAAAGTGGTCGGTAATCGACACGGTCACACCCCGGATAGATGAAGCCGAGTAGAATTGGCTCCGAACTGAATTGGCCGGAACTTATTAGTCTAAATACGAGTATAAGGCTAAATTGTAATAAAAACTAGAGTTCATCCTTTGGATGTACTCGAGGACTAGGGTAAAAAAAGAGGCTTTGAAAGCGACACTCTTATCGGGGCGGGGAGGTAAGTACAGAGGACTTTTCAATAGTACGTAACCTTATAATTATGAAGTTGCCAGAAAGTGATATGGGTATGTATGACTGAGCGTCTTGTTCCAGCGAGCGGAACGCAGCACAGTCAAGCTTTATTCCTTCCTCTAGGGTTGGTTGTCTTGCTGTTAGCCCGCTAATATAATGGAGTTACTCAAGCCAATGAGGGCAGTGAGTACGCTGGTGAGAGCGAATTGTCTGGCATATGAGGCGAGAAAGAGGATGGCGGGTAGTAGGCGGAGATGACAGTGATCGACTGAAGACCAGTCATGCCTACTCGACAAGCCAAGTATTCATGGAGAGATAGTGGTGCGGGTGGAGCTAGAATAATACAGTACAGTTCCTTTCTGTAGTAAAGGAGGATGCCACCACCGTGACAGTGAGTCCTATCATTGTGAGTTACGCGATAGTTGGCAATTTTAAGATCTTTGCGGTGGGATTTGAGGAATGTTTCCTGGATAATGTCTTGTTTTGTTGTTGTTGTAATTGTCTCCAGGAGGATATCTTGCTGATGGTCGAGGAAAGTGACGATCTCATCACGGTGGTTGGTGATGCCATTAGCATTAAAATAGTTTTAGAAGGATCGGGATTTGATACAACAAATTCTCTGTTATTTATTCCATTACGGGTAACACAAGGCAATTTGTCGAGTTCTAGCGTGACCGACTCGTACGCTTGAAATAATTCACTGCGCTTCCCATTGTTGAGTTGCCCAGTGTATTTAGCGAAGTGTAGCTCGTAGACCAAGTTTCTGGCATTCTGCGTGATGAACATGACGTAGTTATCCAGGATGACCTGCTAGCTGTTTCTGGATCTGTGGTATAGTCGTTACGTGCGAGTGCGTAACTACAAATGGTGCGTGGGGTTGTAACGTCGGGATAAATCGTGCACTGTGGACAGAGCTCCTGAAGAATCTCATGTCAATATAGGGACAGCGACTGTCGCAACCTAGCCCTGAGTACGCTGGGTACCACAATCTCGGCAGAATGCACTTACTGTCACGGTTTTGTGAGGAGTCTGAAACCTGGCTACAGAGGCGTCGGGCGTTCACGTTTTCCACTTTACACAGGCCCTCGACGGTCATAGGTGTTTCGGGAGGTAACTGTTTCTAATTTGGCAAGAAGAAACGCCCAGGTATCCATGCAGCCATGAACCATTAATGTAACCATTGTGCGGACTGTGTGCCGAGCTTGGGTGGAACACCGTCGTGTCCTTGTGGAAGCATTCGGCGGCGGCGATCTTGCACGCCGTGCCCTGGTTCAGGCTATGGTCCGGGGCCAGAGAAAATGGGATGCGGTCACCTCAGCCTGGAAGCAGTAATACTGGCGTAGAAGATGGCCGCAACCGGACATTACACTTTAGCAGCTGCCAGGAGACGCCCCGGAATTTAAGAGTCGCTGGATAATTTCTGGCCATAGTAGCACAGTGTCGCGGACAACGAACTATGGGTATCACACCGTCCGCTAGTCACTTAAGGACCAAGCCAGAGTCATCAAATGCGCGTGAAGATTTCGGACGCATGCCTCAAAGGGATGTCTGCAAAACAGTAGGGGCCTAGCAAGGCCGATGCCCATTAGGGCTGCGGGGTATTCCTGAAAAGGAAACCCTTGGTCCTGGTCCACACAAGTCTGACACACCTTCTTGCTCCACCCTAGAGTGGTAAAAGTCATTAGGTGTTCTTTCATAAAAAAACAGATACTTTTTCGTAAATACATGGATTGCTTCGATAATAGCATTATAAATCCCAATAAACAGACATCGACTTTCTGAGCGGCAGTAATTAAAAACGCGGGTGAAACCTCGGGTTTACCTAGTAGTTAATAAACCCTAGATTTATTTTGTGTATTTTCGTACGAACATGAAATGCACGCGTGCAGTTCGCAGTGCGCCGCTCGCAAGCCATTCGCCAGATCTTCTGACGCACCGTTACAATACCCCTTTCTTCCCATCCTGTCCATGTATTGCGTATCTTATCTTCTCTGTCGATCTGACTCTTGAAGCAGTGGAGATGGAGCCGATAGTAATTTTCATATATTTTATTGAGATTTTACTCCACATTTTTTTCTATAAAGTTAAATGTTTTATATCTACCTTACTTGATGACGTAGAATAATCAGCACAGTCATACGGTCTATAGCTCCCACATAGCTCCAAAGGCAATCGAAAAATAATTAATTTCAGTACCTATTTGAAATAAATAAAGTACATGCTTGGAAGACACTGACACCTTTTTTTTCTTTTTTTGTATTATAAAAAAAAAACTTTAGGTTTCTTTACTAAAACTTACTAACAGAGCATTCACAATCAGTGAGTCGTCAACACATCCCACAACGCGCACACGTGATGACGACGCTTATCTCTTCTTGTCAGTTTATTATTCCGTGTCGCGCGCTTGTCACTTCCATGGCGTAGTAGCTCTTTGACAATTACTACAATACTAGAAAAATGAATGTTCCCTATAAAAATTCAAATTTTTTATAGGGTGCAAATATAAAGGAAACCAAATGAATATGATTGTGATGATTTTCAAAACTACACTAATTTCCCCCGAAGTACAACAGCCAAAAATCGTGAAAAACTAATTTCCGTACGTCGCACTAGGGTGCAAAATCAATCATGTATTAGGTCAAAATGTATAAATCCTTTCCTCAGTTTACAAAACTACACTATTTTCCCTAAAGCCGCAATGACCAAAAATAACATTTTTATTGTTTTTATTTTTTTTCTAACGCTGCTTTGGTCCGATTAAAATAAATAAAATGTAATAATGTAGATTGAGGTGTAATATACCATATAAAAAATTACGCTGAGCCCAACTGTATTCTCTGGTTAATTATAACCAATTAACAGTTTTCACCCCCTTCCGTAGGGGTGCAAAATGATTTTTATTTTTTATACACCATTTTTCATTCCTACAAAACCATCAGAAACGTTTTTTCCTCTCCAGAGAATTTAATCCAATCTTTATTAAAAAATGACCTAATTTGACTATACTACTCTTTTGTGCATGAAGAATAAAATAAATAAATAATTCTTTTGTCAAAGTCGTCAATAACATCTTAGGAAACGAAAAGGCTTAAATTAGGAGGAATTAGGTCAGAACCTTCTAGATAACGTTAAAAATATTGGCTGTAACCTGAGGATATAAGTACACAACCATTTGGACAAGTTCCCTTAAAATCTTGGTATTTGAGCAAATCAATGGAGAGCACTTCCATCTGAATCACAAGTTGATAGAAAATGGGTCACAAGGTCGCTATAATGAGCTTATGATAGCAGATTACTGTTATAGTACCACATCATGGGAGGCATATAACAATGTACATTTAAAAAATAATAATAAGAAGCTTCCTACCCATAAAAAATGTTTAAAACTTGCTAAATTTGCAGACATACCTCATATCTCCGAAACTACACGTATGATGACAAAAATAAGTACTTATGCGGTTGTAATCCTGGCACCCAATATACAAAAAACCAGTTACAGTTCTGGCGGCACCAAAATCACTGTAGACTTGTGATTATGTGTTTCTTCTTCAGTAAATATTTATATAAGTAGTGGGAGCATGCTGCTATTAGTTTCCCAGGCAAATTCTCATAATTTTTTTTTGTGTCGGTGTATTATATTGTTGGTTGTATGTCAGTGTAATATTCAATTGGACGAAAGTGATTCTAGAATCTATATGACAGTAGTCGTGATGTTATACAATGAAGATATATCGCACACCCAGGTCAACAAAGACGTAAGTGCTGATACATATTTTTTTTTTATTGCAGTTTTGAATAGTTTAAGTAAAGATACATGCGCTCAATTTTTTTCGTTACATTTCGACTTAATTCATGAATCCCCAAGCGACCACCGGTGGCCGCGCATCTATTGTCTTACTATTAGTATAGTCAAATTAGGTCATTTTTTAATAAAGATTGGATTAAATTCTCTGGAGAGGAAAAAACGTTTCTGATGGTTTTGTAGGAATGAAAAATGGTGTATAAAAAATAAAAATCATTTTGCACCCCTACGGAAGGGGGTGAAAACTGTTAATTGGTTATAATTAACCAGAGAATACAGTTGGGCTCAGCGTAATTTTTTATATGGTATATTACACCTCAATCTACATTATTACATTTTATTTATTTTAATCGGACCAAAGCAGCGTTAGAAAAAAAATAAAAACAATAAAAATGTTATTTTTGGTCATTGCGGCTTTAGGGAAAATAGTGTAGTTTTGTAAACTGAGGAAAGGATTTATACATTTTGACCTAATACATGATTGATTTTGCACCCTAGTGCGACGTACGGAAATTAGTTTTTCACGATTTTTGGCTGTTGTACTTCGGGGGAAATTAGTGTAGTTTTGAAAATCATCACAATCATATTCATTTGGTTTCCTTTATATTTGCACCCTATAAAAAATTTGAATTTTTATAGGGAACATTCATTTTTCTAGTATTGTAGTAATTGTCAAAGAGCTACTACGCCATGGAAGTGACAAGCGCGCGACACGGAATAATAAACTGACAAGAAGAGATAAGCGTCGTCATCACGTGTGCGCGTTGTGGGATGTGTTGACGACTCACTGATTGTGAATGCTCTGTTAGTAAGTTTTAGTAAAGAAACCTAAAGTTTTTTTTTTATAATACAAAAAAAGAAAAAAAAGGTGTCAGTGTCTTCCAAGCATGTACTTTATTTATTTCAAATAGGTACTGAAATTAATTATTTTTCGATTGCCTTTGGAGCTATGTGGGAGCTATAGACCGTATGACTGTGCTGATTATTCTACGTCATCAAGTAAGGTAGATATAAAACATTTAACTTTATAGAAAAAAATGTGGAGTAAAATCTCAATAAAATATATGAAAATTACTATCGGCTCCATCTCCACTGCTTCAAGAGTCAGATCGACAGAGAAGATAAGATACGCAATACATGGACAGGATGGGAAGAAAGGGGTATTGTAACGGTGCGTCAGAAGATCTGGCGAATGGCTTGCGAGCGGCGCACTGCGAACTGCACGCGTGCATTTCATGTTCGTACGAAAATACACAAAATAAATCTAGGGTTTATTAACTACTAGGTAAACCCGAGGTTTCACCCGCGTTTTTAATTACTGCCGCTCAGAAAGTCGATGTCTGTTTATTGGGATTTATAATGCTATTATCGAAGCAATCCATGTATTTACGAAAAAGTATCTGTTTTTTTATGAAAGAACACCTAATGACTTTTACCACTCTAGGGTGGAGCAAGAAGGTGTGTCAGACTTGTGTGGACCAGGACCAAGGGTTTCCTTTTCAGGAATACCCCGCAGCCCTAATGGGCATCGGCCTTGCTAGGCCCCTACTGTTTTGCAGACATCCCTTTGAGGCATGCGTCCGAAATCTTCACGCGCATTTGATGACTCTGGCTTGGTCCTTAAGTGACTAGCGGACGGTGTGATACCCATAGTTCGTTGTCCGCGACACTGTGCTACTATGGCCAGAAATTATCCAGCGACTCTTAAATTCCGGGGCGTCTCCTGGCAGCTGCTAAAGTGTAATGTCCGGTTGCGGCCATCTTCTACGCCAGTATTACTGCTTCCAGGCTGAGGTGACCGCATCCCATTTTCTCTGGCCCCGGACCATAGCCTGAACCAGGGCACGGCGTGCAAGATCGCCGCCGCCGAATGCTTCCACAAGGACACGACGGTGTTCCACCCAAGCTCGGCACACAGTCCGCACAATGGTTACATTAATGGTTCATGGCTGCATGGATACCTGGGCGTTTCTTCTTGCCAAATTAGAAACAGTTACCTCCCGAAACACCTATGACCGTCGAGGGCCTGTGTAAAGTGGAAAACGTGAACGCCCGACGCCTCTGTAGCCAGGTTTCAGACTCCTCACAAAACCGTGACAGTAAGTGCATTCTGCCGAGATTGTGGTACCCAGCGTACTCAGGGCTAGGTTGCGACAGTCGCTGTCCCTATATTGACATGAGATTCTTCAGGAGCTCTGTCCACAGTGCACGATTTATCCCGACGTTACAACCCCACGCACCATTTGTAGTTACGCACTCGCACGTAACGACTATACCACAGATCCAGAAACAGCTAGCAGGTCATCCTGGATAACTACGTCATGTTCATCACGCAGAATGCCAGAAACTTGGTCTACGAGCTACACTTCGCTAAATACACTGGGCAACTCAACAATGGGAAGCGCAGTGAATTATTTCAAGCGTACGAGTCGGTCACGCTAGAACTCGACAAATTGCCTTGTGTTACCCGTAATGGAATAAATAACAGAGAATTTGTTGTATCAAATCCCGATCCTTCTAAAACTATTTTAATGCTAATGGCATCACCAACCACCGTGATGAGATCGTCACTTTCCTCGACCATCAGCAAGATATCCTCCTGGAGACAATTACAACAACAACAAAACAAGACATTATCCAGGAAACATTCCTCAAATCCCACCGCAAAGATCTTAAAATTGCCAACTATCGCGTAACTCACAATGATAGGACTCACTGTCACGGTGGTGGCATCCTCCTTTACTACAGAAAGGAACTGTACTGTATTATTCTAGCTCCACCCGCACCACTATCTCTCCATGAATACTTGGCTTGTCGAGTAGGCATGACTGGTCTTCAGTCGATCACTGTCATCTCCGCCTACTACCCGCCATCCTCTTTCTCGCCTCATATGCCAGACAATTCGCTCTCACCAGCGTACTCACTGCCCTCATTGGCTTGAGTAACTCCATTATATTAGCGGGCTAACAGCAAGACAACCAACCCTAGAGGAAGGAATAAAGCTTGACTGTGCTGCGTTCCGCTCGCTGGAACAAGACGCTCAGTCATACATACCCATATCACTTTCTGGCAACTTCATAATTATAAGGTTACGTACTATTGAAAAGTCCTCTGTACTTACCTCCCCGCCCCGATAAGAGTGTCGCTTTCAAAGCCTCTTTTTTTACCCTAGTCCTCGAGTACATCCAAAGGATGAACTCTAGTTTTTATTACAATTTAGCCTTATACTCGTATTTAGACTAATAAGTTCCGGCCAATTCAGTTCGGAGCCAATTCTACTCGGCTTCATCTATCCGGGGTGTGACCGTGTCGATTACCGACCACTTTGATCTTCTTGGGGTAACGCTGTCATCTACTCTCAATTTCGGCTCCTACATCGAGGCAAAAGCTCAAATGGCAGCCAAAAAATTGGGGATCTTAGCAAAGGTGAGACAGTATTTCACGCTGGAACAGCTGCTCAATCTCTATCAAGCGCAAGTTCGATAGTGTATGGAATACTGCTCTCATCTTTGGAAAGGGTCTCCCAAATACCAGCTTGATGCACTAGAGTCGATTGAGAAGCAATCCAAGAACACACACAAGGCAATGATACACTTGTCAAGTCAAAATTCCAAAGGCATCATCGTCATCAAGAGCATCGATGTCGAGTTGCTATCCTGTCGGTTTTCTATCGTTTACATTTTGGAGACTGTATTGTGTATTGCAATTGCACAATTTACTTAAATCCGCCAAGTCGGCGCGGGCGTTGCGCTACTGGTACATGGTGGCCATCCCACCCATACGTACAAAGCGTTTTAGGAACACATGCGTACATCTAAGGATTGGAATTCTCTGCCGGAGTCTGTGTTCCCTGATACCTACAAATTAGGGGTCTTTAAGCCAAGAGTGAATGGTTGCTTCTAGGCAAGCTTGCTCCATTGTCGGCCACATCTTCGCTTTCCATCAGGTAAGGTAGTGGTCAAACGCTAGCCTATCCATAATAAAAAAAGAATTAGTAAGTAATTTAATAATATCCTAAACTAATAAATTGTCTTTACTAAGAATGTGTCCAATAACACTTTCAACGACTCTGAAAAAGCGGAATGAGTAGCCGACAGCCTTGAATCCCAATGTTCGCCCAGCTCTCAACTAGTAGACTTAGCCCACATCGACATGATGGACGCTGAAGTAGAACGTACTCGCTTTCCGACCGTCCGGCAACTGTCCGGACCGAGCCCAAGACGTCGACGGCGCGCACTGTTCCCGCGCGCCTCAAGGAGTTGTCAGCAACAGGAGGGGCCCAGCTGGGTCGAAGCCTACTGGGGCCAGGGTTATCCGAAAGAAAACTCGAGCCCCGGTATGAGGAGGCTAGAAGGACCGGCCAACTCGTTTTTAGTCAGTAAGAGTCTGACACTACCTCCCGCTCCACCCAAGAGCGGAGGCTGTCATAAGATGATTTTAGCCCACCGTAAAAAAAAGTATAACGTAGAAAATAGTCGCTTAGTTTGTTAGATAATATCCTGACTCTGAACACTCAAATTTTGTTTCATTTTCTGTAATAATCGTCAAGTACCTATTGAGTATTTTTTGGACACAAAGAAATAAATTATTTATCACTGAAAAAGAATATAGATTATATTGATATATTTAAAAATATCGATATATCGACAGTCCGTTAATTTAAAATATATCAACAGTCCGAATCTAAGCGCATACAATTTGCACGCTAACTTGCTGAGCCCCGCTGCCGCCCGCGCCGCTGCTTCGACCCCGCGTTCGCCCTGCGAACGTCACGTGGCGCAGTATTGTATCCACGTTAAATCTACATAAACTTCCAGTTATATATTTCTTATTTTTATTAAGTGCAAATGTAGAATATTTAGAATACATCATATATAAAAAAAATCCATGACTACACTAATTTTCCCCGAAGTACAATTTACAAATATTTTAAAATACTGGTTTCCCTGGGGTGCAAAAGGGTGCAATTATAACTGGGTGTTTATGATGCTTTAAAAAGCTTATTATGAGTTTGCACCAACAGGCAAAATTTCCCTTGAGCCGCAAATTAAAAATAATGATTTATTAGTGTTTCATACACCTCACACTTTTTTCGCGAAAAGTAATTATACACCAAAGGTGTATCTACAGATATCTAAACTTACCACAACTAGTTACTAATGAAATTTCAAAATTTTGGGACTTTAATGTTAATACCTAATATTAAACGATGTTCCGTACACAACAGGAATGGTGCAAACTCAGAGATGACTTATATTCATGTCTTCTAATGATTCCACAAAAAATTACAACTACACGAATTAAGTCCAATCTTTTTGCTAATTTGACTAGACTACTATTGTGTCTCTAATTGACGGTATCTGAAGGGTTAAAATGAAGGTTTTCTACAAAAAAAAAAAACATGGCGTCATTTAAAGTCAATATTTTTTCAATTAATGAAGCCGATAAACCAACATAAGCACGTAAAATTTCAAATAGAATAATTTTACCTCATATTATGCTTTTTAATGCCTAATAAAAAAACGATTTTCTTAAAATAATACCGATTACATTCCGTTACAAATAAAAATAATTAAACAAAAAGGCCGTAAACAGTACTTAGCTTCTGTATTTTATAATAGTATAGAACTTCGAAACAGCCGTAAGCATGCGTAGTTACAGTATAAAAAATATTTTTTTCATAGTTAGTACTTAGTGGGTGCCTATTTAAGTATTGTATTGCCACAACAATCGTGTATAACTGCCGCACTCAGAGACGTCATTTAACTTTAATGTCAATTATAGCAAAACCTAAGGTCCTTAACGTCATAAAGATATAGACTATTATTCAATGACAAAATTAGTAAATCAGAGATTAGCGTTAATGGGCGTCTCTGAGTGCGGCAGTAAGAGTGTTTACGTACTACATCCAAGCATTAGAATAATATCACATTTTCGAATGTTTGGTTTCGGTTTCGATCGAGTTTTGGCAAACAAACAGTTTACGACTAACTTCCTGCAGTTGCTTAGTCCAGGATAGAGTGCTGTCGATATAAATCCCCAAGTTCTTCAGAGTGTGTGTTAGAGGAATTATGTTGTTATTGAAATAAACCTGGGGAAGTGTCGACCAATCTATCTTACATAAAGTTCGGGAACTACCAACAACAATCACTTGCGTCTTGGTTGGATTGATCTTCAGCTCAAATTCAGGGCTCCAATCACCTATTCGATTCAGATCTATATTAATAGTCTCAATGGTATCACACAGCTCATCGAGAGGGGATTGTGTGTATATATTTTAAGATCATCTGCATACAAGTGATAGAAAGAAGAAAGTCGTTAAGTGATAGCATTAATAAAAAGTGCGAAAATTAGAGGAGATAAAACGCCACCCTGCGGTACACCGGCAGATGTATTACACCAAGAAGAAAAAGTTTCTACAATGCAAACACGTTGCCGGCAACAAAACAGGTAACTCTTAAACTAGTCAATATATGATAAATCTATATATATAAAAGAAAGTCGTGTTTGTTGCAACACTTATAACTCAAGAATGGCTGTACAGAAATGGCTGAAAATTGGTGGGTAGGTAGCTTAGAGCCAGGTGACGGATATAGGATAGACGGTAGAGTAGGGTAGAGTAGGAAAAAGCGAGAGCGAAGCCGCGCGGTCAAAAGCTAGTAATGAATAAAATTAAGTTTATTTATAATTAAAAATAATTAATTCAACATGAATATAAAATCATTTACAATTAAAATGAACTAAGATAAAATCAAAATAAATGTGTTTACAACTAAAGTCAATCGATTAAGAATTAAATTTTATTCAAAAATAGTTTTCTCAGTTCCCAAAAAAAAAAAACAACATATTAAGGCAATTGTTCAAAGTAACGAAATAATAGGTCTTTACCTATGAAATTGCCGTTCTGCAGTACCGGCTATTTAAAAATCAAAATAATTTTTGTTTGGCTAAGAATTCTAATTGCAAATTAATTTTATTTTAAAACATGGATTTTTTTTTTCCAAAAGTAGTCATTTGTTTATTGATTAGTGTTACATTTTCATAGCATTTCAATATTTTTCGTCATCATGGATACGTTAAAAATTCGAGTAATTATGGAATATGAGTACCGTCGTGGCAGCAACGCGGCACAAGCGGCAAGCAACATCAACGACGTTTACGGAGCTAGCACTACATACCAACGCACCACCTGTAATTGGTTTGCTCGCTTCCGTTCTGGAAATTTCGACCTGAAAAATGAACCTCGCGGTCGTCCGAAGACTTTGGTCGACAATGGCGAATTAATGGCGATTGTGGAAGCTGATGATACACAATCTACGGATGAATTAGCAGCAGCTTTCGACGTTAGCGTCAAAACAATATTAATCCATTTGCGTCAAATTGGCAAGGTAAAAAGCTTGACAAATGGGTGCCCCACAAACTCAATGATTGTCAGCGCGAAGTACGCGTCGAGACGTAACTTGCACTGCTTAACAGACACACAAATGAAGGAATTTTGAACCGCATTGTTACCTGCGATGAAAAATAGATTCTGTTTGATAACCGCTCAGCAAGTTGGTTGGATCCTGGTTCAGCACCTAAACAATGCCCTAAACGAAAACATACCCCTAGAAAAGTGATGGTCATTGTTTGGTGGTCTAGCGCCGGTGTGATTCATCACAGCTTCTTACCAAAAGCGGGGTGAGCATTACTGCAGATGTGTACTGTGAAGAACTGAACACAATGATGGAGGAGCTGGCACATCTCCAACCAGCATTGGTCAATCGCTCGTCTCCGCTGCTCCTGCACGACAACGCGCGACCTCGTACTGCATAGCAGACGGTCTCCAAGTTGTAAGAACTGGGGTTGGAAGCTCTCCGTCATCCGCCCTACTCACCAGACCTTGCCCCTACAAACTACTACTTTTTCCAGAATTTGGATAACTTCTTGGTGGGAAAAAAATTCAATACCCGAGAGGCAGTACAAAATACCTTTGAAGAATTTGTTGCCTCCCATCCAGCTGATTACTTTAAGAAGGGCATAAATAAACTGCCACTGCGTTGGCAAAGATGCATTGATTGCATGGGTGATAACTTCGATTAATACAAATAAAAAATACCTGAAAAAAATTCGTTTTAATTTTTTCATACAAAACGGCAATTTCATTGGTAAAGACCTAATATATCAGTTAATCTCCCTAATATTAAGTAAGCAATTTCATTGCTAAAAATATTGCAACACTGTTTTTCCGTATTACCAACATTACGGCAAAGGAACTTCTTAAGTGAAACGCACTGTGCGAAACGCTACCCATCAACCCATAAACTATAACCGTTTTCACAGCGCCAGAGCAGCAACGGAAGCTTTTAAATGGAATAATTTCCCCCGTTTTACACTGAAATATTTTTTCAAATCGAACCACTAGTTTCTTAGATTAGGCCGTTCAATCAATCAAACGAACGAACTCTTCAGCTTTAGAAAATGTATTATTATTATATTATAAAATATTAATTATATACAAGAAATTAATATCTATAATATATACATATATATAGTATAGATATTTATTAACATTGATTATGTACCTAAATAATTAAAAAAAGTAACATAATTAACTTGAACGAAGTCGTGTGACTCGGGTGTAATGTAATAATATAATCAAATCTGCATATTTATTTAAAACTTACTGTAAAAATAAATAATAAGAGTCTCAGAACTATAAAAAGATACTAAACTTCTAAAATTAAATAATGTTTCTAATTAATGGAAAACATTACTAGAAAAAAGTACCTGTGTATCTACACAGAAACTAATTATGTATTTTTTGTTTAGGACCTAAACGCTTAATTATATTCAAACTAGCTTTTACCCGCGGCTTCGCTACCCTCCCTACCCCACCTACCCCACCTACCCTACCTACCCTACCTACCCGACCTATCCTACCTACCCTACCTACCCTACCTACCCTACCTACCCTACCTACCCTACCTACCCTACCTACCCTACCTACCCTACCTACCCTACCTACCCTACCTACCCTACCTACCCTACCTACCCTACCTACCCTACCTACCCTACCTACCCTACCTACCCTACCTACCCTACCTACCCTACCTACCCTACCTACCCTACCTACCCTACCTACCCTACCTACCCTACCTACCCTACCTACCCTACCTACCCTACCTACCCTACCTACCCTACCTACCCTACCTACCCTACCTACCCTACCTACCCTACCTACCCTACCTACCCTACCTACCCTACCTACCCTACCTACCCTACCTACCCTACCTACCCTACCTACCCTACCTACCCTACCTACCCTACCTACCCTACCTACCCTACCTACCCTACCTACCCTACCTACCCTACCTACCCTACCTACCCTACCTACCCTACCTACTCTACTTTACCTACCATTTTTTTTGCTTTTAAACCTTCCCTGTATGTTGGTGAACAAAAGAAAAAAGGAATGATTAAAATCGGACCAGCCGTTCTCGAGTTTCAGCGAGACTAACGAACAGCAATTGATTTTTATATATATAGATAATCTGAAGTATGATCATATATATTAACCTATTGTTGGACCAACTCCAGTTTTTGTTCTTTTTTGTCACTATAACCACCTATACGTAGAAGCTTGTAATTAGCAATTTAATTACCTACTATTGTCATTATGTAGTTATTAGTATGTAAGCTTTCCTAAAAGGAGAAAAAATAAATAAAGTAAAAATTAAATATAACTTAGGTTATTAGGTAGGAACTTGAAATAAATTGACTGTAGTTGTCGTGAGAATTATTTATATAAAACCTGAATTACATGTGAATACATTATAATTCACAATAATTATAATCGAGTGATTAACGGAGTCGGTTACCTGCCCAAGCGGGGCAAACCTCCACCGTACTTGGCATACCTACACGGTAAAGTGTGCTCCGGGCGGTCCACACAGTGTTGACACACCCGGGCGATTCTTCCGCACGAATCCGGCGCAGAAACCTCCCGAACTTACTATGTCCAGTGAGAGAGACCTGCGTCATGCGGAAGGTGAGGACGCCGTGAGGTCTTTCCAGCCACTCCTCAAAGAGGGAACTTACCGAATTATGGTGTGCCCAGCACTGGGTTACGTCAGTCGCTGTCGCCATTTCACCATGACATCCCGCCAGAACAGTGTCCCCTACGCCGCGACTTGTAGCGACAGCGGAGTTTCGCCCCGGTGTTGTATATCCAATCTCCAAGCACAAATCGTGCATGTGTGCATGGTCTGTTACCAGGGCGGCTGATGAGTCCGTGGCCGGTACTTACCGATAACTCAACGACTCACTACTAACACTACTAATAGCGGGACTCATTGTTGTTATAAATTGCAGGTATTTTTATAATTTAGTTTATAAACAAATTACTTTTGGAACAAGTAACACACCATGTCAACGGAAACTGGAAATTATCACGATTTGGAACATCGTGCTGTGATTAAGTTCTTTGATAAAAAAAAAGGAATACGCCAAAAAAGTGCGAATGCTCACACCGCTTTATAAGCAGCGACGATTAGGCAGCTATAAAGTTTTTTAGGAGGTGTTCCAGCCTAACCTGGATGAAATTTGTAATCGCTTTGTGACCGTGGATAAAACGTGGATTCGTCAGTACCATCCCGAGTGATTGGATAAAAAGGGAAAGGCTGCCGAAGAAATTCATAGTGGAAAAATCGGCATCAAAGCTCATGGCTATTGCCATTTTCTGGGACAACGAGGGAATTTTATTAATTTATTATTTGCTTAAAGGGATTCCAATGAACAGCCTTTACTACGCTAAGTTACTGATTTAGGCACGTGAGGCAGTCATACAGAAAAGACGTCGCAAGTTGGCGCGCGGAGTGTTTTTTATGCAAGACGAGTTGCGAGGGTTGCCTTATAATCTACGGACTTTACAGAAATTGACCAGCCACTTTATAATTTAGACCTGGCTCCCAGTGACTTCTTTCTTTTTTTCTAATTGAAAAAAAAGGGCTACGGGGACGAAGGTTTTCGGACGAGAATGAAATGATGGCGGCTGTAGACAGCCACTTTGAAAAGTATTTTTTTTATAGGTGTAAAAACATCATATTGACGTTGTATTTCACTTGAGGGCGATTACTTAGTAAAATAAAAAATGAGAAACTGTATATTTCTTTCATTAAGTACCTCAGGCCACGGCCTCAGCCGCCCCTCATACCTCCAGATCGTATGGTGGCAATCCAGCAAGAAGGTTCGCCGCTTCACGGGAGACCGTGCCTTAATCCCGCAATATACGATAACCATGACCCACTGGCATGCATTTAGTTTGGCCGCCGGTCGCTTTCGCAACAACAGCGCACAGACCGTCGGCGTCGCCCCGTAAAAGGCTATGGACCGAACGATCCCCATGTAGAACTTCCGGCAGGAGGCGTCTGGATCGTCAACGTCGATGTGAACTCCTCCTACTAAACCTCCCACTGATATACTTTCCTACCAGCGTTGCCAGTTTTTCTTTGCCAAGTCAGGTTTTAGGAACTTTTTGAGTAAAAAAAGCGGGATTATTTCGTGGAAAGCGGGACATAGTAACAAAAACGTATATAATAAAAAGTTTTTGAATATTTATTTTTTTGAGTTCAAATTACGTTTACGTGACAATAAATCAGAGAGTAAAATATCCATAGAAAATATATTTTAATAAAAATATTTTAAATAATAGTTACTTCTAAAAAACTGTGACAAATATGGAATACACGGTAAAGCAAATGCATAAAAGTTACCTTACAAACAGATTGCAATTTGTAGAAGTGACTGTGGACAAACTTTTTAGTTTGTAGCTAAATGGTAAAATAAAATTTAAATCTGAACTAGATAACCATTGTACAGACGTCCCACAGGGCCGTATTTTGAAACCCCCACTCTTTTTTTAAATATAGCAATGACCTGACAGAAGTAACTACCTCTACCCTTGCATACTCTTTGCAGACAATGTGTCCGTAATTATCCCTAAAACTAAAGAAAACTATAATGAGGAAATAAATAGTACCGTAAGCAAAATTATATCTTGGATGGAAAAGAATACTCTTAAACCTAACATCATTTCAGCCGACAGACGTCCACTGTTGGACATAGGCCTCCCCTAAGTGTCGCCACAATGATCGATCCTGCGCGAAACCTAACATAGATAGAACCAAATATGTAAACAAAAACTAAAATTAATTTAAACATTACTTATGCAACAATCGGATAGTATGACTTTTCTTGGGATAGTTCTAGATGAGAGGTGCTCCTGGATTGGTTATATTTATTAATTGAAACAACCGAAGTGAATTTTTAGTTTTTCTTAAGCTATCACTGTTCAAGTGGCCAAATCTTCGATGCCAAGTGAGACCTGAGGTAGTCACTGCAGCAAACAAACATTTTCGCACATTTAATTTATAAACAATATTGATATGATATGTGGAAAACTCACTAAGTTTGCTTATGATCTATGGCGACTATCTAACCTGACAAGTAGACAAGCCACATTACAGGCTTATCATGCATGTTGGTTCAATACTGCGTTATGGTATACTGGTATGGGAAAACTCGGTGCATCTCGGAAGAGCTTTCATCGCACAATAGAGGTGTATACGTGCGATTTGTAATGTAGACCCACTCACATCCTGTAAACCACTGTTTAAGAAACTTAGAATGCTGATATTAACCAGTATCTATATTGTGAAAATTTTTAAATTTATTAAATCTTATCCTGCAATGTTTGAAAAATTGGGAGATAAATGAACGTTCAAAATTAGATTTCCTAATAGGCTAACTAGACTCCAAAAATGAGAACGGAACTATATAGGCGAAATTGCTTGAATTGCGTATGTTATGGATTGATTGTTTTATTTATTTTATTAATTAATTGTAGCAAGATTTTAAACTAATAATACTTCATTTTATTTAAAACATATTGTGACTTGTAAATGCAATGTTTACCAATAAATTTGTCTATCTGTCTATCTGTCTACCCTATGTGCATTCAAATTTATAATAAAATTCTAGATCGAATTAAGAAACTTCCAATGGTCCACTTCAAAAGGGCTTTACGCAGGTTGTATACTATAAAAGAATTACTTCCGTTCAAATTTAATTAATAATGATAATTTGACTTCTTGAAATAATAAATATCTAATTAATTTTATTTTACCTATACTTAACAAAAATTTGCATGTCATTATGTTATGATTAAATATGTGAAGCTACTATTGTTTAAATAGCCATTGTAAGAACTTTTATAACCATATTTATTTGCAAATAAATCTTTGATTTTGACTTTGTAGCTATCATTATATTGTTCTAAAAAAAAAAAAAAACATTTTTAAGTGCACATAAACATGTCAAGATTTTCAAGAAATATTTTAATAAATATTTTTTTATAAATTAATTAGCACTTTTAGCATCAAAATCCACGCTAGTCTTTATCAGAATAGTCGGATGACCGAATTGTTAATTTATTCGTTTTGAGATCCATTAACTTAAAATCCGATTTAAAAAATATTTTCTTGTAGAGATACATTAAGTCTTTCTTCTGGCGTTACAGTAACGCTTGCGCTTTTGTATTGTCTCTTGTTTATTTATGTGCAGTGGTATGTTGGATTATCCATTCCTACAAAATAATTCGGTTGTAGATTTGGCACTATTTATTCTTTTATGGATCAAGTTTGCAGAATTCATATCGTCATTCATACCGATGGATGCGTGACGCACAGGACGCTTTGGAGAGGCCTATGTCCAGCAGTGGACGAATTTCGGCTGATATGATGATGATGATGATGATGATGATGATGATATCGTCATGATTATCACTTGATTAAGATTTTAAACACATGGTAGCAGTCTATATGCAACAAACTTTGTTGACTTGCTAGGTACCACTCGGGGACGCAAATGTAGGGGAATTTTATTGTTATGGTCACCCGAAAAATTATTAGTTTAATGCGTCTAATTTTGGAAAATGGTACCGCAAGCCCGATATTTTCTCATTTTTCTTCACAAACACGTTTGAGTTTCAAGATAATATCCCTGCCAGCAATTTCCGAGATGTCGTCCCTCAGACATCAAGTACGACAAGTAGTAAATACCTATTTATTACGCAGCTACTTTGCCTGCGGCTACACCTTGTAATGTAATGATACCTTCATATGCACTGTTCCAAGTCAAGGTAACGACACTTGAAAGGTAGGAAATCGCACATTTTCGCATTTAACTGCTGCAGTAGGTATCGCTTCCTTTTAAAGTGTTAATGATATCTAATTATAGAAGAATTTAAAATAAGTAGAGCTTGTTAAAATCATTAAGTTATTAAAGTAGTTTCTATAACGCCTTTTTTAGATTTTCAGAACCTAACCTAACGGATACTTTGAAATAGGTATCGTTGGGTAATTTTCAGGAATAGAATAGAATTTTTAGAGCAGTGGTGGCCCAACGGTATTGGCTCCGAGTTCGAGTTGTAGGTCGTGAGTTCGAACCCAGCCAGGCGCATTACTTTGTTTATTTTATTTCATCACCACTGCTCTCAAAACGGTGAAGGAAAACATCGTGAGGAAACCGATATATCCTAGAACCAAAGATTCGAAAACATGTGACTTTCACCAACCCGCACTGGGCCCGCGTGGTTGATTATTTCATATCATTCCCTCTCCTAGAGAGGAGGTCTGAGTCCCAGCAGTGGGAACATTAAAAGGGCTGATTATGATGATGATTTTTAAGGAGGTTCCTGCACCTGATTCTGGCTGGGCACGCCACGATTATGGCGGTAAGTCCCCTCTTTGAGGCGTGGCTGGAAAGACCTCACGGCGTCCTTACCTTCCGCATGACGCAGGTCCTCACCGGACGTGGCAAGTTCGGGAGGTTCCTGCATCGGATTCAAGCGGAAGAGACGCCCGGGTGTCGCCACTGTGCGGAACGCCCGGAGGACACGGTGGAGCACACAATCGAGGTGTGCCCTGCCTGGGCGGAGCATCGCCGTGCCCTCGAGGGGCCGATCGGCGGCGGAGACCTCTCGCGCCGGGCCCTGGTCGAGGCCATGGTCCGTAGCGAGGAGGAATGGCCTTCTGCGAAGCAATAATGCTTGCAAAGGAGGAGGCCGACCGCATCAGGCAACGGCGCCCTCGCCGCCGTCGCCGGGATTCCGATCCCGATTTCCGGCCACCGTAGACGCGGGCTCGCGGACGTCGAGCCATGGGTAGCTCGTTGTCCGATCGTCCGATAATGGACCGAGTCCAAGACGTCGACGGCGCGCACTGTTCCTGCGCGCCTCAAAGAGTTGTCAGCAGCAGGAGCCTACTGGGGACAGGGTTGTCTGGAAGGAACGGCGCGGGGTTTTTAGTCAGTAAGAGTCTGCCACTATCTCCCGCTCCACTCCCGCTCCCCCTCGACAAAAAAAAAACCTGATTCTGGCCGAAGAAACACTCGGGCGAAGGATATACTGGAGGTGTGCTCCGCTTGGACACACTACTTTTTTTTTCTAATCAAGTTGTTTTGTGAGGCCCGCGGATGATTGCCTTGTTGGCCACCCCTTAAGATGTGTTTAAAAGACTGTTACTTCATTTAATTCATGAATCCCCAAGCGACACCCGGTGGCCGCGCATCTATTGTCTTACTATTGTGTCTCTAATTGACGGTATCTGAAGGGTTAATGCAATCCAACGCGATGTTTGACGAAAAGGCAACGCAAAAAAAAGAGATAACGCCTGAAAACTCTGTTAGTATTCGGTAATTCCGAAATTTACTCGAAAATTTCACAAAACTGGCTCCAGGAAATAGCTGTTTTTTTAAACCCTTAAAAGTTTTTGGAAAAAGTTGTCGTCATTTAGAATCTTAATAAAATTTGCAAGGTCTCTATAGTTTTACTTTTTTGCCTTTTTTAATTTTTAGGCAAATTATGAAGTGTCAAAGTTCATACAAAATAGGAGATTTTCAGAGGTTTTTACCGGATTAGTTTTACACAAATTTAGAAATTGGTTTCTATAGAAACCTAGATGATATCCACAAGATACTGTGTTTCCAAAATATCTAATGGTAATGTGTAATAACGTTATAATCAGTTATGAGCGGTTGTATGAAAAACAGTGAAAATGTGAGTCATGATGCACCACCTTAACCCTTCAGATACCGTCCATTAGAGACACAATAGTAAGACAATAGATGCGCGGCCACCGGTGGTCGCTTGGGGATTCATGAATTAAGGCTACTACTGATTATACCTACAGCTACCTAATAAATTAAATAAGTAATTTTATCGCATTTGTTGCACTTCGGTAAGTAATACGTATGCTAAGATAAAATATACTTATACAAAAACTAGGCTGGAAACTACATAAAATGCATAGTATCTATCTAATATTTAAGTAAGAAAAAAGAAAGAATCAATAATCCCGTTACCAATTCTACTAGAACCATGCATTTTCGGGAGAAGAAATACCAAATATTATAAGTCTGTGACACTTGGAAATAGATTGTAGCTGCCACGAGAGAAATACCTAGGTAATGGTAGGTATTAATGTTGCCAATGTATTGTAATGTACAATTTTTACAGGAGGCAAAACTTCTTTATTTTATTTTTTTAAAGAAAGTGGTTTAATAAAGCGCCCCATTTAAAAAATAAGAAAAAGGATTTTTTTCCTCTCCTGTAAAATTTGTAATCACCCACACCAAGCACACCAACCTATTTAGTAATTACGCACATTAACAGCTTTACCATACAGGTGACAATATTAAAACTCTTTTTTATTTTTATATCAGGTAGGAATCAGACAACATCTCTGGGTGCAATGAGAAGATTTTTTTTTTACTTTTACTGACTAAATGCGGTGGCGTATTTTTTCAGTTGCCATTTTTTATTTTGTTTTATTGTTGTTAGGTTCGCGTTTGACCGCTATCCCACCTGATGGAAAGCGATGATGCGATCGACGATGGAACGCGCTTACCTAGAAGAAATCTATTCACTCTCGACTTAAAGATTCCCGGGTTGTAGCTATAAAGAAACACAGACTCCGGCAAATAATCCCACTCCTTAGCTGCACGCACAATGAATGTGTTCCAAAACGTTTTGTGCGTGTGGGTTGTGCCATTTGCATTCCAGGGCCTTTTTCCTGCTGCTGTGATGACAAGTCTTTATTGTCAATTAATACAGTTATTTGCTTGGATGCATTAGAATACGGATGTAACCTATTCTAAGGTTTTTACAGTATTTGGAAGCAAATGTATCGGGTCAGCCTTCTAGTTAAGCTTAGTTGGGTAGTCAATAGGGGTACTAAAATAATTATTATCAACTCCATTTTACCGAAAATGCGCCTGTTTCAATGATTCCAAATATTGTCCAGCTGGCACAAGAGACACAAAACTACACCAATTTTACATCGCATTATATTTTGTGGCAATATCCATTAAATTTAAGAATATATTTATTTATTATTAATATATTTATATATATTACGAATATATTTTTAATTATATATTCGTAATAATTTGAACAGACACTGAACTTCACACCAAAAATGCCGCCAAAAACTAATTTTTTTCTGTGTATCATATTTACAAAATATTATCATACAACTACACGCTTTTGAAAAATTTTGTAGATATCTAAAACAATTTTACAATTTTTTTTTCTCTATATTTATTAATCAGAACAAAACAATTTTTTTTCATTACTTACTTAAGTTGATGTCCAATAATAACAATCACGATTGCACAAATTACACCAAACACGTTCCATTTTATGCGCGGCAAATTAATTTTCATTTTGTTTTTTTTTTTTTACTTTTTAAATATTTATTTAATGGCGTTGAATTTATTCATTCAGCCGGTCTGTTGCAAGATGCGAGTCGTTCTGTGGCCCACGGGTGACAAGATAAAACTGCTAAATATTAATGCTGCTTTTGTATCGGGTTTAAAAGACTGAATACGATGGAATGATGAATAATAAACATTAGTTTGTCCTGTATGTTTCATCTACATCACCAACGACAAACAATTATGACCTAAGTACTTATAGAATAGGTACGAAGTACTAATCTATGGGCATGTCGATTCCTTTTAAATAGAATAGAATAGAATATTGATTTATTTGCTCAGAATGTAGGTAATTTACAATAAGGTGATAAAAATAATTATTAAAGTATCCATGTACATTCTACCATTTTGGCATGCAAATATTGATGCAAGTTCATCATCAAACATATTAAACATACAACAATTAAACAATTAAAATACAAACAACAATAAAAAATTTTCAGCTAGAAAATCCGCTACAGAGTAATAACATTTGTACAGAAGTTCAGTTAGTTTCTTTTTGAAAATTCTTACTGGTTCCTTTTTTATAGTATTAGGAATGTGGTTAAAAATAGCCGGTACCATACCAAAAATACTTTTCCTCAACAGAGCAGTCCTATATCTACCTGTGCATAACAGGTTTTGGTATTGAGATCTTAAAGTTATATCACGGCGTCTGCTTTCCGATAAAGTTAAAAATAGTTCCTGATTACATTTAACAAACAGAGCAATTTCTAAAATGTAAAGGCATGGGAATGTCAATAAATTATGACCTTTGAAAATTGGAACACAGCTGTCAGTAACCTTCAAACCAAATATTGCTCGTAGGCAGCGTTTCCGGGCCTTAAAAATGTTAGGAATGTTACATATTTTAACTTTATTATGTAAAGCCCAAGTAATTCTACTAAAAGCGGCAATAGATGACTTGTGTTATGATAGTATTCTGGAGACCATAATAATTATCAAAATAACTAGAAGTCAGTTGGGCCTGCCCACAATTGAGACAAGACAGTCTTAAGATAGACTAAGTATAGCTTTACAAAACATATTACGAAGATGCGCACGCTTGTGCACAAGGTGGACCGATGACTTGGTCAGGGTCGCGGGAATCCGATGGATGCGTGACGCACAGGACCGGTCGTTGTGGTGACGCTTGGGGGAGGCCTATGTCTAGCAGTGGAGGTCTTTCGGCTGATATGATGATGATGATTCACGCTTGCAACACACACGACCACTTATCTAGGTTTGTCATAAATGAGTTTATCATGCACATCATATGCGCTCCTATTATTCAATTGGGCAGGTTAATTTATTGAGACCAGAATATAGGATCAGCAAGAAAGAATTATATAGTATCTAGATATTTTACCTATCAAATAATATAGCTGATTTTGAAGATGAGCGGTCTCGTCTAAAACAAACTGTTGGTCGGTCATTTCGCATACTAATTTTTTTTTCTGAACTAGCGAAACTAGATTTACTCGTTGACTGTTCCGTTTTTAAATATCTGTACTAAATGTAAAAATGATACCTACCGTAGCCAGCCTAGTGTATATAGCTATAGCCTAGTGTATATGTATAGGTAACTATAGTGTAGCCTTTTTTGAAAGTCTGTTCTATTATTTGGAAAAAACGTTTTTTTTTAGTTGTGGTTTTCTTCGGTAACGTTCGTTGGTTCTTCGGTTTTTTTTAAGGTGGGAAGTCATCTTTTCCCTCTCCAGGGTCGAGAGAAAGGGCGTGTCAGACTTTTACTGTCTAAAACCACACCTATGTTCCTTCTTTGTCTTGCGTTCCAGGGCCCCAGGTTTTCCTTTTACAAGCAAACCCATGGCCCCAGAGGGCTTCGACCCTATTGTGCCCCACAGCACCTACGGTTTGCTGACATCTATTTTTAACCGATTTCCAAAAAAGGAAGAGGTTCTTAATTAGGTTGTATTTTTTTTTTAAATTTGTTACCTCAGAAGTCAGACCGATTTCCAAGTTTTTTGCCCCTTATATGATATCCTGCCAGATTGGTCCCATTTATTTTCAAAATCCAGTTTCGATGATGGGATCCATGAGAAATCGAGGGAACTCCTCTAATATTATTGGCAACCATATAGTTATTTTGGTGTTTTCATCGAGGACTTAAGCATTTACAGTCAGAAAATGACATTTGATGAACCAAAACTGGTGAAAAGACCAGAAATGATCATACTCGCACAGATATCACAAAGAAACATAGTTAAGCGACTATAACAATACAAATAAATGAATAGTTCTGAATAGTTCTGTTGAAAATGGTATCATCGAAGTGATTCCTCATGGACTCCGTCACCAGAACTGGATTTCGAAAAAAAGCATATCCAAAAAAATCAAATCGATCCATAAACGACGGAGTTCTGAGAACCGGAATGAGAAGTTCGTCCTTTTTTAAATTCGGTTGAAAAAACAAACGCGCGGGATACTTGGCTCGGACAGTCACAAGTTTCCATTCGCATCAAAAGACTTTCAACTTTCAACTCGACAGCGCAAATTTTTTGTAGAAAACCCTATATTATCGTATTCGTAATGAAACAGCGTTTATTTTGAAATACAATTTATTTATTAAACTAGTGGGCAAAAAAATATTTTTCATTACTCATACTCTGAAAGTAGGTCTGAAGTTGCCTGAAGAACGGGCTGAAAAGTATCGCACTTTTCATCCCTAGGGAGTTTTACTTTCCACTAACAGCTGTCAAATTATTTAAAAAAAAAACTAGGTCTATCTTCTTGTATTCGTAATGAAAAGCACAATGCTTACCTCGGGGTTAAAGTTACTTATTTAGTCCCTCGAATTAGCGACCTCGCTACGCTCGGCCGCCAACTCCTTCTCGGGAAAAAATAAGTAACTTTCACCCCTAGTGTAACAATGTACTATTTCATTACTCATACTCTGAAAGTAGGTCTGAAGATGCCTGAGGAGCGGGCTGAAAAGTATCAAACTTTTCATCCCTAGGGAGTTTTACTTTCAACAACAGCGGTCAAATTATAAAAAAAAACTAGGTCTATCTTCTTGTATTCGTAATGAAAAGCACAATGCTTACCTCGGGGTTAAAGTTACTTATTTAGTCCCTCGAATTAGCGACCTCGCTACGCTCGGCCGGCCAACTCCTTCTAGGGACGAAATAAGTAGCTTTCACCCCTAGTGTAACAATGTACTATTTAAAGCAAGTCATTCTATCTTTAGGGAGATAATGCAGTATGGGCGATCCCTAGGCAGGGAATAATGAGATTTGAATTTGGAACATCAAAAATCGTCAACATTGTGAATTAAACTGTACGTGTAACGAACAAGTTGACTCGAAATTCCAACTGGCCACTAACAAAGGTTATAGAAAATTTAAACTATAAGATCTTGGAGTAGCGAATTTGGTTTGTTTGATGAACTTGTAAATATAATACTTATATTTCTCTAATATATGATTTGGTCGACCAAATGGTTTTTTAATTATGTACTTATCAAACTTAAACTTTAACTTGTGTAAATCTCTCGCAATACTCGGGAGTTAATAAATACTTAGTCAGTCAATCAGCAACCTTCGTTTCCTTCGGAAATCAACATGCCGCCCGCGACTTACTGCTTTATCCCCTAGTCATATAATCTACTATTAAAAGTTTTGTTAAGTACTGTTTTTGGTCTACAATAAAGTTTATTCTATTCTACTTAGGCTTGTTATAATTGTATATGGATAATGTGACACCGACCTCTACTATTATAGAATACTTTGCGATTGATGACGACGGCATTGGTACGTTGAACGTGTACTAAAACAATATATTAATAAATAATAATTAATAATAATAATAATAATAACGGTATCACGTCTCATTATAACGACCTTTAGGGCCTCTGCGAGTTGGCGTCGGCCCCTTGTACGCCTCCCAAAAGTCCAGGAACTCAGGGTCCTGATAAATAAATAAACAAATTTAAAATAATAATAACGCAACATGCCGCTTGAACTTGGCCGCGTTTACCTCGTTTGCCAATAAGTCGCAGGTGGTTGCTCTGGATTCGCAGTTGTCAAACTATTTTGATGACTGCGAAAATCTCACCGATACACACTCAATCATGTACTGCGCGGCTGTAGCGGCATGTCGTGTAACTAACGTCAAATTTCCAAACCGTGACGTAGCTACACGACCAAAACCAACTGTGCCGGCCTGGCAGTGCAGGATCAAGCATCGTATTACTGGGGCCAGAGCACTCATTGGCAAACTAATCTGGCTCAGGGCAACCCTTGCCCACGCAACACCCAAGCCGGCCCAGGCAACACTCGCCCACGAGTGACGCGCTTTGTGAGACGGGCGTTTTCAGGGACTGACATCAGCCCTCGAGACTATATGTCCCGTGCATAGATATAATATTTCTATGGTCCCGTGTGTCAGAGCGCATCGACTTCCTGAAGCAGAAAGTGTATGCATGGGCAAACCGTATACGAAGGTATAAGCGGCGGGTTGAGCGGTACATCCAGAATAGCACATTCCGGAGTAATGAAAGCTGGGTATATAGGGATTGGGAGCGGCTGGACCAAGGTGTGAATATGATGACGCCATGTGTTCGTTCTGGCGCAACATCTAGTCGGTGCCTGTCAGTCATACTGAAGGTTGTTGGACTCGAGAGGTCGAATCGATACCAGAAATATGTCGAATCACAATCAGCCCCCAAGATGTGGCCCATGCAGTCCGTCCGTTGCCTAATTGGGAATCTCCAGGGCCGGAAGGACTGCTCAAGTTTTGGATAAAGTGGCTTCAAAGGTTGCACGCTCGTTTGGCATTTCAGTATCAGGTTGCCTTAAGTCTGATTCGCTACCTGAGTTGCTTACAACAGGAGTTACCCACCTGCTCCACAAATCTAGCACCGCGAAACCCAAAAACTATCGGCCGATTATTTTGCCGACAGTCTTAAAGGTTCTTACATCCATTTTGAGAGCAAAGATTAACCAACATGTAGATAATCATCATTATTATAAATCATTTCTGCCTCTCAAAATGGATGTAGGAATAGGTCCCGCGGTAGCTACTAAGCTCCTTATCACAGGTTGGGAGTGTCCCAAAGGATCTGTCGACATGTTGGATAGACTATAAGAAGGCCTATGACTCAGTTCCTCATACATGGCTCATGAGGGTGCTGGAGTTGTATAAAGTTTATGTAATTTTTTGCATCTTCCTGATATCATTTATGAGGCAATGGAGGACGGTTCTTCGCTATCCAGGATGTCGACATATCCAGTGGAACAGCGAACCGGTAAGGATTAAGCGAGGTATATTCCAGGCTGATAGTTTGAGTCTGCTTTAGTTCTGCCTAGCCTTGAATCCTCTGAGCATACTGCTGGGGAATTAAGACCTAGGCTATCGGTTGAAGACAGGTGCTCAGGTTATATCTCACCTCCTTTATATGGATGACTTGAAACTTTTTGCCCCCAACAATTTGAAACTGATGGAGCTACTGAAGGTAACTGAAACCTTCAGTAGTGCTGAAATTATCAGAATGGAGTTTGGTATGGACAAATGTACGGTCATACATATAAAGCGAGGATCTGTGGGTACCCAACTCTCGGATTCCATAAACTTGAGGTCCCCAAGGCCTTCCAGACAGGATATGTTAATAAATCAATATTTATGAGAGGTATACATGGCGTCTTGCAAAGTGTGTAAAAGAGATAGTAAATAGGTAAGTTGTATGGTATTAGTGGCGTGTGCTTGAGGTGAGTGGGCGCATGTATGTACGCGTGTCATGTCTCCGAGATCTAATAAAATTATCATGACAGAGTATAACTTATTATTATAATACTAGCTTTCCGCCCGCGGCTTCGCCCGTGTGGACTACAGTTTATATCGCGCGGGCAGAGACTCGTGCTAGCCTATGTGTTATTCCAGTGTATCTTCTACCTACCTACCAAATTTGATCTAAATCCGTTCAGCAGTTTTTGCGTGAAAGCGTAACAGACAGACAGACAGAGTTTCTTTCGCATTTATAATATTAGTAAGGATAAGTAGGGATTACTAAATAATTAGTAGTTTCTCTGTGTCATCGTAAATATGAGATTTGCATATCGATTTTGTCATGGTCATAGGCATCAATATATATGTACTACTACGTACATCTATCTATACTTATAATAAATCTGTAGAGAGGTCAATTCTGTACATGAAATATATTTCCAAAATAACTATCAGGGGGTGATTAGTGATCGATACTGATGCCAAAAATGCAAACAGTAAAATTTTTGTCTGTCTGTCTGTCTGTCTGTCTGTCTGTCTGTCTGTCTGTCTGTCTGTCTGTCTGTATGTTCTTTATAGAAACAAAAACTACTCGATGGATTTTAACGAAACTTGGTACAATCATTCTTCATACTCCTGGGCAGGTTATAGTATACTTTTCATCACGCTACGATCAATAGGAGCAGAGCAGTAAAGGGAAATGTTGGGGCAACGGGAGAAATTACTCCATTTTTTAAGCTTCCGTCGCATTTGCAGCCTTAATGGTTAAAGCTACACAGAAATCATGTATGACGAAAATGTTCTCCTTAAAATTATATAAAAAATATCCCACGACAGCATATGTCTATCTTTTATGGTTGACTCACAATAACACGTGTAACTCCCGATAGCTTAGCAGTTCGGAGCTTTCTGTTTATTTTTGTCTACTCTTACGTTTATAACACTCACTCATCCCTAATTACGCAAAAACTACTGGTCCGATTACGATGAAACTTGGTATAATTATTCTTTAATATCTTAGGCACCACACTCGGTACTTTTTATCCCGGAAAAGTATACCTATACAATAAAAACAAACTTAATTTTGCGGCTCGATCCCTAGACCCGATTACTGTACCAACCGCAAATAATAAGTTGGTCGTAGGTTACGTCACCCGCTGTGGAGTTCACTAAGGGGCGCTGCATGTGGCTAAGATACTATAATATTTGGGTAAATAATATGTAGTTTCCGTTTTATAAACGTTTCGTAAATGGCGTTGGCGTCGAGTTAGATCACGCTATGGGAACACTTTGGGAATAAAGAAAGGAGCGCGTTTTCCTATAACTCATTTATTAATTACATCGAACACGAAGACATTGGCACCATGTCTAAGGTGTGTGCACATTGTCACGCGCGTAAGTGGAAGGAAGAGATCTGCCCCCCTAGCCAAGTTACAACCGTTTCGCTTGCGTCGAACGCTTCGAGTTGACTTTGCCGCCAATTCTATTGTTCTGACCACGTGACTGAGCGTTGAGGCAACGTCGTTCCCGTACATTTGAAGCTTTCTACTAGCGTTAACTATTGCAGATTAGCAACTTGGCTAGGGGTACTGGAACGTCTCGAATCGTCTCGCGCATCGCGTTGTTTTCCAGTCCCCGGGCTCTTAGAATTCGACATCAGACGTTTCAGATCTTTGATTTTGACGAGCCCGTTGTCGCTGGCATAAGCAACAGGATCCGCGTACGAAGTCGCTGGCAGAAGCTAGTAGGTAATAAATTCGTTTTCTAGTTCTAATAGAAAAAAGGTCAGTGTAAGAGGCACTGACCTCTACTATTTATACAAGAGGGCTCTGTTTTATTTCCTAATCCCCTAATCCTACATTTAGGGGCTTGTCCGGGATAAAAAAAGGAAGACTTTGGGGTTGATGACCTAAAATGACTAAACACACAAACGCCATTAGTGTCAACAATTTTAAAATCTGTGCCAAAACCTACGAAGCAAATGTCACGAGAATTAAGATGACGAAGCCGGCAACCGGAATGGGAAGACGCCCAGCAAGAGAACCGTGAGAAGACGCGTGGCTCAGTTGCACGTTGCAGATGATGGCGGAACTGGTACTAAGATTTAGCGGCCGCGACAATACCTACCCAGTGGAACGATGGGTGGACGACTTGGAGACTAACGCCGAAAGATTTGGTTGGACAAAATAAAAAAATCAAAATCAAAGCATTTATTTCAAATAGACCATTGCAGGCACTTTTGGATAGTCAAATGTCGGTCAGTCAAAGAAAAGGGAAGCTAAATTGCACGTTGCAAAGCGTAGATCTCTATAGAGAAGAACGTACAAGAAACTCCATGGACACCCTTTTAACACACCTACACACCTCTCCAGAAACTGTTAATGTTCGAAAGGAGATAGATTTAGGGTTGTCAGTGTACAAACCTCAGAAATAATACTAATAAGATACATTAACACAAATATATATATAGAATATAACAAAAAAAAAAAACGAACAAATATCAAATATTGTATAGTGTGGACGTTTGACAGTTGATCTATGATCTACGTTTCTCCTTGAACATTCTAAAAACTACCACAAAAACTTTTCTCACAGAGAAAAACTGTCCTTTCTCACGGGCAAACCACACATTCATCTTACAATTAGCAACCGGTACGTGAGTACTAAGATTTAAAGAGTTGCAAGAGCACTGATTTGTGCGGCTAGAAGTTTTGATTTACGAGAAATGGCGGTATTCCATATTTGGATACCATTCCATTGAAGAAAGCTTACACAAGTAACCCAATACTTGTATTGTGCTGGAGGAAAAGGATGAAGCCTTTCAAGGACCAGTTTAAATTTACCAATCTATATAAGGAAGCTACATTTATGACACATTCGGATATTATGACTCGTACATATCTAGTTATTGCTTTATTGTCTCCATAGTACAGAACACACGTCTTGAATTGTTTAGTACCACTTTTGATAGAATTATATGACCTATCCTAAGTCAAAACATCATGTATTCTTTAAAAGGAAAACGATAAGCCATTATAGGCATGCGTCAATTAATACGATGATCCTCATTCTACTTCAATTCGACGAACGATTCCACAGAAACCAAATATGGCTCTGAAATGTAGTTCACAATGGGATCAGAAAGCTGTAAATCACCCAGAGGGTTTTTTTTCTTTGGTGGATAAGAATCATCCTAAGGCATCCTCCGCCCTTGGGCGTAGCGGGAGATAGTGTCAGACTCTTAATGACTAAAAAACCCACTCCACTCCTTCGTTGCTTTTCGGACCGAGGCCAAACCTCCCTTTCGGAACTAGACCCTTGGCCACAGTAAGCTTCGACCCAGCTGGGCCCCTGCTGTTGCTGACCACTCCTTGAAACGTGCGGGAACAGTGCGCGCCGTCGACGTCTTGGGCTCGGTCCGGACAGTTACCGGATGGTCGGACAGCGAGCTACCCATGGCTCACTGTCATTGCCACGCGGTGCGGGCGTTTAGAATAACCCAGTTCAGAGTAATTTATTGTGTATGTGTGTGTCTCACCTACTTTACAACTTTATTTTAACCATTTAATCGTGTCAAGTAAAGATATAATAGAAAAACAATGACAGCGTGAAAGCGGCCTTCGCTTGGGGTTTAATGAATTAAAAGTAGATAAAAAAAATGAATTTTTAAGTATTTAATTTTAAAATAATAATTATTTTGTATTGTATTTATATTTTTAGTGTTAAAACCACCATGAAACTTAATTTAGTCTTTTGGGTAGATAATCTACACTAATATTATAAAGAGGGAAAATTTGTATTTTTATGTGTGTGTGTGTGTGTTTGTAATGAATAAACTCAAAAACTACTGTGCCGATTTCGAAATTCTTACACCATTGGAAAGCTACATTCACCCTGAGTAACATAGGTTATACTTATTACTAGAAAAGAAAAAACAAAATCTAATGTCCAACCGTGCGAAGCCAGGACGGGGCCGCTAGTAATAATATAATTTAATTGAACCTAGTTTTATTTCGGGTAATAAACCTATTTTTCCCAATTTATCAATTTTGGTGGCGCAACTTTTTCTATGGTTTTTGTGGTAATTGTGACAATTGGGCACCCAGGACCTGACCCTAATTCTCGCAAATACCGAGGACAAGAGACTGAAAAGAAGAAACTTTTTCCTCACTTTTTGTAAAAATTATGGACCCAGGTCTTTATTTTTCACGAACGCTGATATAACGGTTTCGGTTTCACCTCCAAAATTGAAAAATTTGGTAAATGTGTTTATTCACTCATAGGGGAATAAAAAGGTAAGAGATGATTGTTTAATATTATACAGGGTTATTTGTAAAACACTAACAACCTCGCAGGACTGTATTACTAACATCATAAACAACAACTTTTGTTCTATGACTTTTTACAAAACAACACATTTACCAAAAACAAACCTTCAAGATTTCGTTGTTCTATCTAACACATTTCAACTCTGTATCTTGCTGTACTTACGGCTCCCACGCACTGTTCTCGTCATAATAGTAAGCAGTCTTCCAAAACATTACACCTAAAAATTACAACCATTTCTGTGTACTCGACAGGACATTAGAATAATGATCATGTAAACATCCACATTGCCGAATTTCGCTACAAGAACACGTATGACGCGACGCGAGCGCATCAATACGAGTGACCGGCTAGTGAGGGTCGCCCGTAAATAGGTCAAGTTCATGTTCAGCTGAACATGAACTTGACCTTCCGCTATTGTACTATCGCTTGCTTCGCATAGACTTCGTAATACTTAGAACGTTCAATTTAAATATTTTTATTTTTGTATGAAAATCTGATAAATTTTTAAAAGTCATAGAACAAAAGTTGTTGTTTATGATGTTCTTAACTAGCACCTAAGAGGTTGCGAGTGTTTTACAAATAACCCTGTACTTTTGTGTCTTTTTCATCAGCTGATGCTAAAAAAAATGCCAACAAAATTTTGTTCGGGACTTCGCCATGATGCTTTTTGTATTTTTATTCTTTGACTATCATGAATAGAAGTGCCGTTGCCGGCACTTTGGGAATACTGCTGGAAATATTGACACCAATATTCATACATCGAGCAATATTCCCGGCAATATTGCCGGCAATGGCACATCTCTAATGATGAATTTTACTGCATTCGATTTTAGTTTGGGAGTAGGTAAAACGAACTGCAAACACAAGCCACGATATGATTAGGCACGTAGACACGGCAAAATGTCTTCGTTGCTTACTGGCTTGGAAGGAATTTTACGCGCTGAACATGACCGATCACAGCGCGAGAACTCCCGAGTGCAGTTTCAGTTTCAGTTTCGGTCGTAGTTTCGGCAGGTTTTTCACCGAAACCGAAACTCGTTTTTTTGCCGAAACTCGACCGAAACCGAACATTTGGTCGGACACTAACATACAGACAATAGACATAATAATATTACATAAAATTGAAATGTTAATATCAAAATTAAATTAATTTAAATTACATTGAATTATTATTATTATTCATATGTCGACTCGAGTCATAGTATGGATTAAAGCACGTTGGTAAGTACGTGCACCATGACCACATTCGATAAGTAATAATTGATACCAGGTGAAACAGGTATGTGGATCACGTATTTTTAAATACTAAGAATAGGTGCACCTAGTTCCAATTTCCAAATTTACCTAGTACAGGTACAGGTACAACCCATCTTTAAATCGGTCCATCTGATTCCAGTGGCAATAACTCTTAACTTCTTAAGATTGAATTCGAATTCAATCTTTTCCAAAAATATTAGAAGTAGTGATTTTCATGTAAGAATAACATAATGCTCTTGCCCGTAACTGTGACCTTGCTTCAGTACTTCCATCCAGCGAGCGATGTATTAAGTGTCCCGTTGTAACGAAACCATAGTGCGATCTAATTCGATCCCAACGCCATCTATCGAGGCATGAGACAACTCTATTCTTAAAAACTTAAATACGAGACTCCATTCGGGAATTGAGTAGACTAGACAAGAGTCGCGGGAATGCGGTGGATGCGAGATGCACAGGATCAGTCGTAGCGTCACTTGGGGGAGGCCTTAGAGTCCAGTAGTGGACGTCCTTCGGCTGAAATGACGATGATGATTCGGAAATTGAACTATTTACGTAGGTAAGTTTGTACGCAACCCTCAGTACTTGAGTGCAACTCGCACTTACGCAGTTTTTTAGAAAGCTATAATATAACCATAGGGTTATTTGTAAAACACTAGCAACCTTGCAGGACTGTATTACTAAAATCATAAACATCAACTTTTGTTCTATGACTTTTTACAAAATGTAATACATTTACCATAAACAAACCTTCAACATTTCGTTGTTCTATCTAACATATTTCAACTCTGTATTTTGCTGTATCTACCTACGCCTCCTGCACACTGTTCACATAGTAATAGTAAGCAGGCTTCCGAAACATTGTCATTACACCTACCTAGCAAGCATTCGCACAATTTTCGTGTATTCATCACACTAGAAAATTGATACGCCAGCATATACTCCGTAACATTTAGAACGTTCAATTTTTAGTATTTTTTATTATTGTACCTATGTAAATCTGATGAACTAAAATATGATATTCTTTCAAGAGGGTCCTTTTCGACTCGCCTATCGTAAACACCGAAAATGGTTTAAAAGCTTGTTACTTCATTTAATGCAATCCAACGCGATGTTTGACGAAAAGGCAACACAAAAAAAGAAAGATAACGCCTGGAAACACTGTTAGTATTCGGTAATTCCGAGATTTACTCGAAAATTTCACAAAACTTGCTCCAGGAAATAGCTGTTTTTTTTTAACCCTTAAAAGTTTTTGGAAAAAGTTGTCATCATTTAGAATCTTAATAAAATTTGCAAGGTCTCTAGAGGAATACTTTTTTGACTTTTTTAATTTTTAGGCAAATTATGAAGTGTCAAAGTTCATACAAAATAGGACATTTTCAGAGGTTTTTACTGGATTAGTTTTACACAAATTTAGAAATTGGTTTCTTTAGAAACCTAGATAATATCCACAAGATACTGTGTTTCCAAAATATCTAATGAAAAGTGTGTAATAACGTCATAATCAGTTATGAGCGGTTGTATGAAAAACAGTGAAAATGTGAGTCGTGATGCACCACCTTAATTCAATGCCTTGCGCGTTCAGTATACAACGCGTTTAGGATGCTGATGAGGCTGCCGTGGCACTGTAGTTCATCTGGCATGTTTGCCGATGCACGTGTTGATGGCTTTCATGCCATCCTTCGTAAGAGGACCTAGTCCGCGGCAGTAGCAACAGCATTCTTAGATATTTACTCGAAAATTTCACAAAACTTGCTCCAGGAAATAGCTGTTTTTTTTTAACCCTTAAAAGTTTTTGGAAAAAGTTGTCATCATTTAGAATCTTAATAAAATTTGCAAGGTCTCTAGAGGAATACTTTTTTGACTTTTTTAATTTTTAGGCAAATTATGAAGTGTCAAAGTTCATACAAAATAGGATATTTTCAGAGGTTTTTACTGGATTAGTTTTACACAAATTTAGAAATTGGTTTCTTTAGAAACCTTGATAATATCCACAAGATACTGTGTTTCCAAAATATCTAATGTAATAACGTCATAATCAGTTATGAGCGGTTGTATGAAAAACAGTGAAAATGTGAGTCATGCTGCACAACCATAGAAGTCATAGAACAAAAGTTGTTGTTGATGATGTTAGTACCATAGTCCTGAGAGGTTGCTAGTGTTTTACAAATAACCCTGTATAATATCTTAGTAGTGCTTTTAATTAGTTTGGTGAATTTAAGTGTGTGAGTGTGACTGTGCTTATTTTGAAAGGAGAAGTTTGGTTTGTTAGAAAAACCTCTATTATAACCTTTTTTTTTTTGAAAACTATACTTTTCAATCAAAATTTGACAGATCGAGTTCATTGGCTTTCCTATTCTCATTTGGAACGCATAGTATTATAAAGTTGGCAGCACTGGTCTTGTACTGTCAAGTGTCACTGTCAGTTAGGGATGAGCGATATTAATAAAATATCGATATTAAAATCGATGTTGATATCGACAGATCAATATCGATAATTTGATATTATCGAGCACAAAATATCGATATTTTATAATATCGATCGGAAACCATGGTCAACTAGACATCATATTTTTTTAAATCAGATTTAATGAAATAATACTACAATTAAAGAACGTTTGAATAAAGTGGAACAATCAATGGTGAATGGGCCTCAAAAAAGTTACTAAAAATCCCATAGTTTTTTATCAATGCTCTGCAATATAAGCAACTTTGAGAGCAATTTTCCTTTCAGCCGGTTTCGTTGTTGGTACAGAGTCTGACCAGCTTTCGAAAATAGTCTCTCAAAAATATTGCACCTCGGTTGTTTTAAATTAACGTTTATACGATTAAGAACTTAGAACTGAGCTTACTGGTGACTTATAAACTTGTAATAAATTATAAGTGAATGAGTGAGTGAGTGACTCATTCAATGAGAAGGTAAAGTAGGGATGTTACGTTCATAAATCGACTACCGAGTACCGATGTTTATGAATTACATAAACGAAAGAACAGAAAATAGAAAAATGTGATCGAGATTCGAAAATAAAGCGATATCATGTTAAAAATATCGATATGGCGATATTATAAAGTTATAATTATCGATATTTAAATATCGATATTTCTGAGATTAATATCGATATTTCAACGATATCGATAAATATCGCACATCCCTACTGTCAGTGTCATCACATACGTCTCGTGGTTTTGTGTTTTGGTTTGCGTAAATTCTGAAATAGTTACGAAATAATATTTTTTAAACTGCAAAAATGTCAAAGTTACGGCCGTTATTGAATTTATCATATTGCCGGTATTACAGCGTCAAACAGGCGAAGAAAAAGTTACCAATAATAACCTGTAAGAGGCCAGAATTTAATCATTTTGATGGTCAGAGTTATAGTAAATTTGATGGGATTCCTCTGGCTTCTAAGGGTTGGCTGAGTAACAAATCTAAAGGCGACTATTTCGTAATCTACGGAGATGCTAATAAAACAGAAGAAAAGCAGATTTACAAGAAGAGTTTTGAAGAAATCGGCGTGTGCCCGGCTCTGATAGAGGTTATGTCCGAGCAAGGGTTTTCTTTGCCTACTGCTATTCAAGCGAAGGCAATTCCTTCCATACTGGGTGGTCACAACACTGCGATGACTGCGGAGACTGGCTGTGGCAAGACATTGGCATATTTGTTGCCAATATTCCAAAATATTTTGGAGTGGAAGCCTAGCATAAAGGAAGAATTTAACAGTCCTATGGCTGTTGTTATAACCCCTAGTAGAGAGCTAGGTAAGTTAACTAAGAATATTATTGAACAAACTAGCTGCTGCCTGTGGCTTTGTCTGGAATAGATAGTTATACTAAGGAATCATACTCCCGGGATAAAACATCCTATTCCATGACTTGGTCTACCTGTGTCAAATTTCATTTAAAGCCATTTAATTATTTAAACTCCAAGTAAACGCCGGTGTTCGTGCTGTCATTGTCTTTCTATTGTGTCTCTAATTAATAATAACAATAACACAACTATCAACACAACGCCGTCTAGTCCCAAGCTAAGCAGAGCTTGTGTTATGGGTACTAGACAACTGATAAACTTACTTATATATTTCTAAATACATACATATTACAGATAAATTACACCCAGACACAGAACAAATGATTATGCTCATCACACAAACATTTGTCCTGAGTGGGAATCTAACCCACAACCTTCGGCATAGCAATCAGGGTCACTAACTATTAGACCAACAGGCCAGTCGACAGTATTTGAAAGGTTAAGCATGAACAATTAAAAAACTTACACACTTAAAGTCACAGTCGTAAACTTTCGCCTTTCTAATGTTAAGCTCTTGATTTGGTTATGTATAATATTCCTGGAGACACTCTAATATTTTTCCAATTTCTTTGTAATAATTTGACTATTATTTTGTAATCCCCTAATAATTCTTTCCAGCAACCCAAGTAGGAGAAGTAGCACAAAACATAGCTCAACGCCTCAACCTGAACGTAACAACATTAGTCGGAGGTCGCACTAAGCAGAAGATGTTGAATCCTCCCATAGAATACTGTGACGTACTGGTCACTACCCTCGGAGCGTACAGTAAATTGGTTACAACAGGCATTTTCAAGATCAATAATGTTCATCACGTGGTGTTGGATGAAGCGGACACTTTGCTAGATGACAGTTTTATTGATAAGTTGGCACATTTACTGAAGAAATTCCCAGTAAGTAATTAAAGAAAAAGAGTTTATTTGCATTAAGTATACACAATACAAGGTGTAACGTTAAATGTGCAAAACCTGAAAATAGTTTGATCAGAATAACGAGCAGAATCAATTAAACCACTTTTTAATATAGGTTAAATTTTTCAAAAAAAACTTTATTAAAATCTTTGACCTATCTATTTATGAATAGGTCAAGCCATCACATGCACAAACCCGCTGAAATAGGTAAACAAACACAAATAGTTGTAATCCAATCAAATTTTCTCATACACGGGATAATAAAAGTTCTTATTTCAATGTAGAACAAGCTAAAACTGCTCATAAAACCTTTAATTCTTTTTAAACGTTTTATTTTCTCACGTAATTAGGTCAATTGAATTAAAAATCGTTTGGGGTTTTGCGCATTTTACGTGACACATTGTATAGGGATTAACAACATATTTATGTTGCTGTATGCCCATTGCTACACCTTATTTGAAGCTCCTACTGTAATTAATATGGTGTGCATTAATTCATTAAACTCCAAGCGAATGTCGGCACTTCACTCTCTCATTGTCTTTCCATTGTATCTCTTAGAGTGTATAATACATATCTATCTATAGATAAAAACCACTTACTAACATTACACGACCCAGCACATTTTGTTAATCAGAAAATAAGTTGTTCTGAGATCTTGATCCTGGATCTTAATGATATTGAAATATATTTTTTTCTGGGTTTCAATAACATTTAGGCGATAATCACATTGCCACGCGTCACGCTGCATGTTGCGTGTCAACACACCTACGCGCGTACTTGCGGGAGAGCAGATTTGCATCATCGTGCGGGTTTTTACGCTCTCACGCGCATAGTTGCGTTTTGTAAACTCACGCAGGGTCTGACTCATTTCATGCAAAATCACGCATGGCACTACAAGACTCAGTGTACCATACTTTGCGTGTCGCCCCGCACTCACGCGCGTGTGCGCATGTCTCTCCGCTAGTAGGCGCGTGATCTGGCACTACGAGACTCAGTGTGCCATACCTTGCGTGTCGCCCCGCACTCACGCGCGTGTGCGCATGTCTCTCCGCTTGTAGGCGCGTGATCTGGCACTACGAGACTCAGTGTGCCATACCTTGCGTGTCGCACCGCACCCACGTGCGTGTGCGCATGTTTCTCCGCTTGTAGGCGCGTGATCTGGCACTACGAGACTCAGTGTGCCATACCTTGCGTGTCGCACCGCACTCACGCGCGTGTGCGCATGTCTCTCCGCTTGTAGGCGCGTGATCTGGCACTACGAGACTCAGTGTGCCATACCTTGCGTGTCGCACCCCACCCACGTGCGTGTGCGCATGTTTCTCCGCTTGTAGGCGCGTGATCTGGCACTACGAGACTCAGTGTGCCATACCTTGCGTGTCGCACCGCACCCACGTGCGTGTGCGCATGTTTCTCCGCTTGTAGGCGCGTGATCTGGCACTACGAGACTCAGTGTGCCATACCTTGCGTGTCGCCCCGCACTCACGCGCGTGTGCGCATGTCTCTCCGCTTGTAGGCGCGTGATCTGGCACTACGAGACTCAGTGTGCCATACCTTGCGTGTCGCACCGCACCCACGTGCGTGTGCGCATGTTTCTCCGCTTGTAGGCGCGTGATCTGGCACTACAAGACTCAAGTGTGCCATACCTTGCGTGTCGCACCGCACTCACGCGCGTGTGCGCATGTTTCTCCGCTTGTAGACGCGTGATCTGGCACTACGAGACTCAGTGTGCCATACCTTGCGTGTCGCACCCCACCCACGTGCGTGTGCGCATGTTTCTCCGCTTGTAGGCGCGTGATCTGGCACTACGAGACTCAGTGTGCCATACCTTGCGTGTCGCACCGCACCCACGCGCGTGTGCGCATGTCTCTCCGCTTGTAGGCGCGTGATCTGGCACTACGAAACTCAGTGTGCCATACCTTGCGTGTCGCACCCCACCCACGTGCGTGTGCGCATGTTTCTCCGCTTGTAGGCGCGTGATCTGGCACTACGAGACTCAGTGTGCCATACCTTGCGTGTCGCCCCGCACTCACGCGCGTGTGCGCATGTCTCTCCGCTTGTAGGCGCGTGATCTGGCACTATGAGACTCAGTGTGCCATACCTTGCGTGTCGCACCCCACCCACGTGCGTGTGCGCATGTTTCTCCGCTTGAAGGCGCGTGATCTGGCACTACAAGACTCAAGTGTGCCATACCTTGCGTGTCGCACCGCACTCACGCGCGTGTGCGCATGTTTCTCCGCTTGTAGGCGCGTGATCTGGCACTACAAGACTCAGTGTGTCATACCTTGCGTGTCGCCCCGCACCCACGTGTGTGTGCGCATGTTTCTCCGCTTGTAGGCGCGTGATCTGGCACTATGAGACTCAGTGTGCCATACCTTGCGTGTCGCCCCGCACTCACGCGCGTGTGCGCATGTCTCTCCGCTAGTAGGCGCGTGATCTGGCACTACGAGACTCAGTGTGCCATACCTTGCGTGACGCCCCGCACTCACGCGCGTGTGCGCATGTCTCTCCGCTTGTAGGCGCGTGATCTGGCACTACGAGACTCAGTGTGCCATACCTTGCGTGTCGCACCGCACCCATGTGCGTGTGCGCATGTTTCTCCGCTTGTAGGCGCGTGATCTGGCACTACGAGACTCAGTGTGCCATACCTTGCGTGTCGCACCGCACTCACGCGCGTGTGCGCATGTTTCTCCGCTTGTAGGTGCGTGATTTGCACGTACGCGCGTTGATGCATTTACGGTGTGTTGGACTGTGCGTGTTTTCTATACAAACGAAGCTACTTACAAGCAAAGTTAAAACACGCATTTACGCGCTACGCTGCGTGGTGCGTGACAGTGTGATAATCGCCTTATTCAGGTTTAAATGCTTCATAAAACAATGACAGGCCTGTTGGTCTAGTGGTTAGTGGCCCTGACTGCTATGCCGGAGGTCGTGGGTTCGATTCCCACCCAGGACAAATGTTTATGTGATGAGCATGATCATTTGTTTTGTGTCTGGGCGTAATTTATCTATAATTTGTATGTTTTTAGAAATATATAAGTATGTTTATCAGTTGTCTAGTACCCATAACACAAGCTCTGCTTAGCTCGGGACTAGACGGCGTTGTGTGATATTGTGGAATATAATATTATAAGAGCAGTGGTGGCCGAGTGGTAACGGCCCCGACTTACGAGTTGTAGGTCGCGGGTTCAAACCCAGCCAGGCGCATTACTTTGTGTAATTTATTTCATCACCACTGCTCTCAAAACGGTGAAGGAAAACATCGTGAGGAAACCGGCATGTCCTAGAACCAAAAATTCGAAGACATGTGACATTCACCAACCCGCACTGGGCCCGCGTGGTGGATTACGGCCCATTCCCTCTTCTAGAGAGGAGGCCTGAGTCCCAGCAGTGGGAACATTAAAAAAGGCTGATGATGATGATGATGAATATTATATAATATAATATAATATTATATTATATAATATTATATTATATTATATTATATTATATTATATTATATTATATTATATTATATTATATTATATTATATTGTATTATATTATATTATATTATATTATATTATATTATATTATATTATAAATGGTACAAGGTCTAAGTAGGGCAACATGATCACACAGGATCACATTTAATATTTAGTTAGTTATGTCCAACTATTCACTATTTCAGATCCAACATAAAGTCGAAATCCAGACCCCTCCAGTTGGCTGCCAGATAACCTTGGTTAGTGCAACCATGCCTCATGAGTTACCAGCTTCTGTCAGTGCCTTTGTGGATCCAGAGTCTTTGAAGACAGTCACCACCAGCAAAATACATAGGCTACTACCACATGTACCTCATAAGTGAGTCTTGCATAGCATATAGCATATATTTAGCCTTATAATGTTCCCACTGTTGGGACTCTGGCCTCTTCTCTAGGAGAAGGCATGGGCCGTAAGGCAAGTCTTCGTTCTTGTCATATCTAAATTTACAATGCATTAAAAAATAAAAATAAGGACTGACTGATTATAATAACGTTTTCTTTATTTTAATTTCAAATCATGTACCTTGTAAAGAAGTTACAGTTTCGGCCGAAACTGAGAACGTTTTGGGAATACATTTATAGTGCGTGCAGCTAAAGAGTAGAATTCCTTGCCGGAGTCTGTGTTTCTTGATAGCTACAACCCGGAAATCTTTAAGTCGAGAGTGAATAGGTTTCTTCTTGGTAAGCGCGTTCCATCGTCGACTGCATCGTCGCTTTCCATCAGGTGAGGTAGTGGTTAACCTATCAACAATAAATAAAAATGTTGCCGAAATTCGGTTTCGATTTTGTTTGAACAACCAATTTCGCTCGGACACTTCATTTTCTATAGCTATCCCTAAAATAATCAAATTGACCTATTGCGATAATCACAGAACAGAAAATATAGGTAGAAGTGCCCCTAACGTGGCTAAGCACGGGAACCAGTGTCGCCAAACTCACACATTTGCGTTTCAAATTTTATATTACACACATAAAAAACAGTATGATTACGGCTACGAAGCTACGAATTACAAACTTAACTTTTACAAATCATATTCTTATTGCTTTCATAAATTAGGTCTTATTACAACGTAAGAAAGTTGTTATTGTTTGACATGACACAAACAATAAAGAAGTTTTTCGTCTAAAAACCAATTTACAACGAGTTCGGCTACTCAATGCTAGATGGCGCTGTAACCAATTTATTCTATTCAGAACGCTAGTACCTTTGAAATAGATGCCATATTCACCTGCACATGTAATCTGCGAATCCCCGCTTGATGTTGACACGCGCGCGATATCTAAGGGGCAGTTCCTCTACTTCTCTTTATTCCGTGGCGATAATCTACTCATTACAAGCCCCTAACATGTTTTCAGATTCATGCGCCTCGGCAAAGCCCAGAAGCCACTGGAACTCCTCAAGCTAGTCCAGGCCGACATGAACCAGAACCGTCCAGTGATGATCTTCTCCAACCAGACGTCGACGTGCGACTTTGTCTCCATGTTTCTGAACGAGAATAATATCGAATGCATTAATATAAATGGAAAGATGGCTGTTGCCCTGAAGATGGGCAAGTTTGAACTGTTTAAGAGTGGGAAGGTGAACGCGCTGTCTTGTACAGATATCGCGTCGAGAGGATTGGACACGACTAGAGTAAGTTTTAAGTTTAAACTAGCTTTTGCCAGCGGCTTCGCTTGCGAGATAGTCAGTTTCTCTCGTTTTATCCCTTATAGGGGTGAATTTTGGAAAATCCTCTCTTAATACCTACTTAAGTCATAAAAAGAAACCTTGTGCAAAATTTCACGCTCCTAGGCCCTGTACTTTCGGCTCTGCGTTGATATGTCAGTGTTTGTTATCAAAAGTCTCTGAAACGGCTTGACCGATTTTCGTGAAATTTTGGTGAATATGTGCACTAGCTTTTGACGTTTTATAAGTGCCCTTGTAGACCTCTCGCATGCTTAATCATAAAGAGACCTAACTCAAAAAAGAAAGTATTTGAATTTTAAAAAATATGTTTCTACTAGCTGCTCTCAGCGGCTTCGCCCGTGTAATAGCAGAAAATTATCCCAAGGGAACATACTTCCAGGATAAAAAGTATCCTATGTCCTATTCCAGGACATAGTCTATCCGTGTACCAAGTTTTATCAAAATCGGTTTTGCCATATAGGCGTGAAGACGTAACAAACAAACAAACAAAGTCACATTCGCTTTTATAATATTAGTAAGGATAATAAGGTTAAATTTTCAAATACCCACATTTTCGAATTAGGTCTGTTTTCCATTAAGCATGCGCTATGTATGTGAAATAAAAAAAATTGAAATTGAATTTGAGATCATAGGCTATTTTTGCCTTCCTATTCTGTTTATAAGCAGGGAAAACGTTTGTAGTGTCAGTTAGTAATTTTATGATTTATGACATTTTTAATTATGTTAATAGACACAACACATAATAAACTACGACTTCCCCCTGTATACGGCGGACTACATCCACCGCTGTGGCCGCACCGGCCGCATCGGATCCCCGAACAACTGCTCCATAACGAACTTCGTCGCTTGGCCGAGAGAAATACAGCAGGTAAGAAATACTAAATATAATACGTTCTAAACACAGAACAGAAAATATAGGTAGAAGTGCCCCTAACGTGGCTAAGCACGGGAACCAGTGTCGCCAAACTCACACATTTGCGTATCAAATTGTACATTACACACATAAAAAACAGTAATATGATTGACTACGAAGCTACGAATTACAAACTTAACTTTTACAAATCATATTCTTATTGCTTTCATAAATTAGGTCTTATTACAACGTAAGAAAGTTGTTATTATTTGACATGACAGAAACAATAAAGAAGTTTTAACCAATTTACAACGAGTTCGGCTACTCAACGCTAGATGGCGCTGTAACCAATTTATTCTATTCAGAATGCTAGTGCCTTTGAAATACATGCCATATTCACCTGCACTAGTATATAATATGTAATAGGCGAATTTCGCCTGCTGTTCGAGCAATGTGTGGGTTGCCATCAGACCGTCCGGACCGAGCCCAAGTTGTCGACGGCGCGTACTGTTCCACGCGGGCGTCTAGGAGATGTCAGCAAACCGTAGGGGCCCAGCAGGGTCGAAGCCTACTGGGGCCACGGGTTTGCTTCTGACAGGAAAACTCGGCCCTGGTATGAAAGGCAACGAAGAAACAGGAGTGGGTTTTTAGTCAGTAAAGTCTGACACCCTCTCGCTCCGCCCTAGAGCGAAAGATGGCATTGAATGATTAACCATCCCACCTAAAAAAAAAATACAAACATCTTTTTGTAATATGATATATACATGTGGATGGATGGGGAGGGAGGCCAAAGAAAAGACGCATGGATTGTCAGGGGAGTGACTTGATAGCAAAGGACATGACCCAGTGATAGCTGACATATCTTGTCAGCTAATAGAATAGAAGAAAAAAGCCTATTGCGCTGACGTAATATGGGACAATGGTAGGCAGATGATGACTTGTACAAAGAAAATTCAATTGATTGAAGGAATTTAATGGACCTGTCGCTTAGACCACTCACAAAAGTAGTCCACTGTTATAGATTTGATGGTTCGACCACTTTTATAGAACTGTATAGTTCTACCACTTTTATGAAAAAAATAATACGATTTTCGATTTGTTTTCCAGGTGCAAAAGATTGAGTTGTCAGTCCGGAAACACAGTGAGCTGCCCAGTGTCAACGCCAACATTCGAAGGATTATCGAGGAAAGAATAGTTAAGATGGCGGATGTTCTTTAGAAGGTGATGAATGTGTAAATATGGCAGTTATGATGAGTATCAGCTAACCAAATACTATGCTATCCAAATGAGAATACAGGCCTTTTGCTACTTCCTAATAAAAAGTGGATTGATAATAGTTAGATATAGCTGTACCATTGGCTTAGTCGTCTCAAAAGTTTAAAGTTATTCGCTAAATCAAATTTGCAGGTGTCTTGCAGAGCCGATTGTAGGGTTTTAAGCAAGAAATTGGCAATTTATAGATATCCAGTTTTTTTTTGCAAAAATAATAATTGTCTCGCTAGCTCCTGTGGCAAAACCACAGAACTGATGAAAGAGCTTAGAATGGCCTTATAGGCAGGATATGTGTGTCACAAAGTAGGGCAGTGCTCATAGTTCAACTACCAATAGCAAACTTGCGATCTAAGTGTGCTGTTACCCAGTTTAAGTCTGTCACACCCACCCGCTCTACCTTAGAGAGCGAGAAGTCGTTAGATGATTTCCTATGTAACAAAAAAGCCAAGTCATATTGTATAAGCGTAAACACGCCTTCTTAACTGTGGCGTAGATAAGTAGTAATTGTTGTGCATACATTTAAGTAAGAAAACGAGAAGGAAATAAAATGATGACATACCTACCTAGATGAGTACCTAATTTTATTTTACGATCCCTATTTTTTGTGGTTGCGGGAATCGGAAGGATGCGGGACGCATAGGATCGTTCATTGTAGCGACACATTAAAGGGGATTTGTGTCGTGAAATGACAATAAAGTGACTATTAAGAATAAGAAAAACTGAGAAAGTGCGAGTCGGACTCGCGCACTGAAGGTGCCGTAAAAACTTACTTATCAGGCAACGGCGCCCTCGCCGCCGCCGCCGAGATTCCGATCCCGATTTCCGGCCACCGTAGACGCGGGCTCGCGGACGGCGAGCCATGGGTAGCTCGCTGTCCGACCGTCCGGTAACTGTCCGGACCGAGCCCAAGACGTCGACGGCGCGCACTGTTCCCGCGCGCCTCAAGGAGTTGTCAGCAGCAGGAGGGGCCCAGCTGGGTCGAAGCCTACTGGGGCCAGGGTTATCCGTAGGTATGGAAACTCGAGCCCCGGTGTGAAGAGGCTAGATTTGGTGGAACGGGGTGGATTTTTAGTCAGTAAGAGTCTGACATTATCTCCCGCTCCACCCAAGAGCGGGGGTTGTCATAAGATGATTTTTGCCCACCGAAAAAAAAGGGTTGCAATAAAATAAAACACATTTTAGTTTAAAACCCAATAAAATTGTATTCATAATATTCACACAATATCCAATCTAAGTCTACTTGTACACGCAAGAGATCCCTTCATATACAATTGAACACTTTGGGACCATCGTTAAATACAAGGTCATACAAGATAAATATTAGAAACACGCTTTTCTAAAAATAAAACGTCTGACTTAAAACGAAATCCTTAAAAGATAAAGTTCTAAAATATTGCTTATTGTGAAGACTACGTAGTATTTGTTTAGAGAGGACGATGCCTCGTATTAGTGATCAAATTAAATTAATTAGAGAAACTACACAGCCGTGTGACAGGCTTGTTGGTCTAGTGTCCAGTGTCCCTGACTTCTGTACCGGAGGAGGTCATTTATCCCTTCCCTACTAATATTATAATTAATGCGAAAGTAACTCTGTCTGTCTGTCTGTCTGTTACGCTTTCACGCAAAAACTACTGAACGGATTTTAGATAAAATTTGGTAGGTAGGTAGAAGAGACACTGGAATAACACATAGGCTACCTATAATTCCACTGCTGGGCACGGGTCTCAGCCCGCGCGGGCGAAGCCGCGGGCGGAAAGCTAGTCTATAATATGTATGTATTATACAACGTGTAACGTTAAATGCGCAAAACCAGAAATTAGTTTGGTCACAATAACGAGCAGAATCAATTAAACCACTTTTTAATACTAGGTTACATTTATAATAGGTTACATTTTTCAAAAAAATCATTTTTCATTAAAATGTCGACCCGTCTATTTATGAATAGGTGATGTCATCACGTGCGCAAACCCGCCCAAATAGGTAAACGAACACAAATAGTTGTACTCGTAGTCCAATCAAATTTTCTCATACACGGGATAATAAAAGTTCTTATTTCAATGCGGTATGAATTTTAAACAAACTAAAACTGCTCATAAAACCTTAAATATTTTTTTTCTCACATAATTTGGTCAATAAAAAAAAACCATTTGGGGTGTCTGAGGTTTTGCACATTTAACGTTACACGTTGTTTAAGTACGTTTATCAGTTGTCTAGTACTCAGCACAAGCTCTGCTTAGTTTGGGGCTGATGGTGTTGTGTAAAAGTTGTGGAATATTATTATTATCAATGCAACAAAAGCGAGTTAGATTCGCGCACTAAGGTTTTCGTACCATTTATATCCACAAAATTACATAATATACAGGGTGTAAGGGACAGCCCTCCGCAAACTTTAAAGGCTTGCTGAGTAGATGAAACTGAACAACCTTCCACAAGATTTTTTTTCAGGAAACGCAAAAAAAATCAGCTTCGCCGTACAAAATTATAAACTTGATTGGACAGTTTGTATGGAGAGGCCAATTTTTTTTTCGGTTCCTGAAAAAAAAAAACTGTGGAAGGTTGTTGAATTTCGTCTAGTGAGCAAGCCCTTAAAGTTTGCGGAGGGCTGTCTCTTACACCCTGTATATAGATAAAAAAATCACTTTTGTTTGGGTTTGCCTAGCTATCAAGGTTTATGAGATACGGCTTGGTGACAGACAGACCAGACAGTGGAGTCTTAGTGACAGGTTACCGTTTTTACCCTTTGGTTACGGAATTCTAAAAGAATATAAACATTCGTTAACCCTCCAGTCAGATGTTTTGTTTGTAATTAACATTTTAGTTTTTAATTCCATATTATGGTCACAAGTGTAGTTTCGCTGATTAATTTAATTCGACCTTGTATACGGTCAAATTAAATTAAATGATCAAATTTCAGACATGATATTGACATCATCATCTTCCTGCCCTTGTCCCGTGTTATTTGGGGTCGGCGCAACAGACATGATATTGACATAATAAGTTATTATAAAATAAGGTTTACATGTCATGTCGGAAGTTTCGCCATCTAATCTAATTGGACTTACAATAATAATTGATCCTTATAATTAAGTTACACTAAATTTATGTTTGATATTGGTGCTGTTAATTAATTCTGTGTATTTGTGTAGCTCTATATATGTGTGTATAATGTTCCAATCCTGACGTTATTTCATAAAAAACTATAAATTTCTTGTTCTTGGAAATGAATTACAATAAAAATTGCTACCCATTTCATATTTGAATGGTCTGTTGGTCTAGTGGTCAGTGGCCCTGACTGCTATGCCGGAGGTCAAGGGTTTGAATTCCACCCAAGACAAATGTTTGTGTGATGAGCACGATCATTTGTTCTGTGTCTGAGTGTAATTTATCTATAACATGTTTGTATTTATAAATATATAAGAGCGTTTATCAGTTGTCTAGTTGTCATAGCACAAGCTCTGCTTAGCTTAGGACTAGACAGCGTTATGTGATAGTTGTGGAATATTATTATTATTTATTTAAATCATCAAAAAGTCGTGCAAGTGAGCTCAGCATTGGGCTTCAGTGGCAAACCAATATTAACCTTATTTCAGTCGAACCAAAGTTGAAAGTAAATATACAGTGACCACGAGACACGTCTCTTGCGCTTGCTCTGCCTACAATAATAATATTGTAGTTAAATAATTTGCAAATAAGATAAGAACCATTGCATTGTTTTTTTTGTCAAATTTGTTAAAGGTATGAGATTTTATTATTAGCTTCACATAATGTCGTATAGTCCTAAATTATCATTTCATAATAATTATACCTTCGTAATCTAAGTTTTATGACAATACTATATTATATTATATAATAATACTGTTTCTTTACTTACATTTGGCAATTCCAATCACTATAATAAATAGGTAAGTTATTAAATAGATTTTCTAATATTTTTCTACAAAATAGACTATGATTAATAACACAGATTTTCCACACATATAAAAGTTGAATATATACAATATGGATAAAATTATGTGGTCGAGGTCTTTTAAATATTTAATATTTTATAATAAAAGTATTGAATATTTTTTTTTTCAATAATACATTGCAAAAACCAACTAAATGCTATTTTTGTATTATAATAGGTTATTTATTTTTACCGAAGCTTACTTTGTAAATAAGTGTCGTAGCTAATAACCGGTGTTGCCTGTAGATTCGTCATGATAAGTCGGATCGATAGATATTTTAAAATTATTTTGACAAAACATTGCAGTTAGTTGGTTTTTGAAATAAGGTTTAACGATGTAGTATAAATAATAATTAGTGAAAGGGTATTTAAACGGAGCTATTTTACAATATTTAAAAGACCAATATAGTAACCACGTTGGCACGCAATTATCAGCCATAATGGCGTCTAGTTTATGATTATGTCGATAGGGAGCGTGGATGACAAAGGTCCCGCCACCTAGCGGAGTAAATCCGAATCGTCCTGTGTATGTTTTGTCATTGACACTTTATTACAAAAAAAAAATCTTATTGGCTGTTTGTCTAACTTAAAGTCTTCACTCTTGGTTGACTACCAACCAACCAACCAACCTACCTACCAACTCTTGGTTGGTTGATAATGCATACCTTTGTGTTGCATAAAGTTTTAATAAGTAAATAAAGTCTTCCATATCAATTAAATAGATAAATAATAAACTATGTAGTGTTGCAAATAGTCTGTCTAAAAAGTCAACTGACTTGGGAAATTAGTATAATACTTAATCATTTACAAAAATACTTATATTCGATACATTTTATACGGTTCTTCTATTAATAAACAATGATCAAGGTCTCTTAATCAACCTTGATTATTGAACCAGCGTTGACAACATCAGATTTCATTTTACTCTAATAATTACCCAAGTCGTTTGACTTTTCAGACAGACTCTAGTTAACTGAATGTTTTCAAACATCGAAGAAGAACATATTATATATTTTAGAGGACTTAATAAGTGCTATAGGATACTACAATCAGCGCAGCCACTTACTGGGGTTGTTACGGACGTAAATAATATTTTAATTAACATATAACTGCAAAATGCAAAAAAAAAACTAAAAATAATAATTTCGTTGGCTTCATTTGCATTTTTTAAATAATTCTGACTCATAGTTTCTTTTCCGACCGCACGGTGGCTCCACTGTCGCATGTCCCCTACAGTTCACGCACGCTCGCTATAAGACTTGAGTTGCTATTTACAAACTAATCTACTCTTTGGTGTCAATATTCCTTATTCATGATCTGTTATCTTCACATTTACAATTTTAAAACTATACACACTGGTAATATCTACTTTTATTTTTATGATAATTTTGTCCACAAGTAGAAAATCGAACTTCGACTAAGGCTTACACTGACAGTATTTTGACATTGACAGGGCAAATAGAGGAAAATTACAGTCCAGTGTTCCAAAGTTTTTAACACTGTATAGGATCTAACTTATTATTTATTATATAACTTTTTAAATTTTGAGCACACTACAGTGAACAGAACAGAACTTTCTTATAATCACTAGATTCTCCATCAAGGTGTAAAGAAGGAACACACAGACAAAAGTTACTTTCACATAGATAAGGATTGTAAGTCAAAAGTTAAATCCTCAATCGTAGCCAGGAGTTATCTCGGTATAATACGTTTTAGTCAGTATGCTGTTTATTATATATAGTGTATCTTGACCCTTAGAAAATGTAAGGACTAGTTGTATACTTTCTGAAAAACAAACTACCTTTGTAATTATTGGCACATTCATTGGCACAGTGTCTTCACCTAATCCCTGGACGAAGGACCAGGTCTGGCGTCCTCGGTAGACTTCCACCTGCTCTCCAAAATAGCTTTCGTTTTAGCATCCTGGTTCACGTTCTGATGGCTATACCTTCTCTGCTCCTCAAATACCCTGGCAGTTATGTTGAACACACTGTCTGCACTGGTTTTTCTCCTAGTATCAAGAGTCGTTAGACTATTGGTGGCTGATGGTGCTATTCTATGAGGAAACCTTGGAGACCCTTTGATTTTTTCGCAAGAATTCTGATGGGACATAGGTCTCTGATGAGTTACTGGTAGTACAAAATTGACTTTAGTCTCCGGTTCCGCGATGTACTTCTGCGGCAACGGTCTTGGAGGATCAGGATCGTAGGAACACGACGGTTCATCATCAGTGACGCGGATAATAGGACCACTTTTCGCGTAAGACTCTCTCCTTAACTTTAGTTCAGGATGTGGTACATGAAGGGTGTTGCATGATAGAACCATTGAGTGTTTCCTGTTCCCTGGAACCAGCCCTGCTATCATACCGACATGCATTTTCAGAGCAGCTGCTATACTGCCTCCAGTAGGGTCTCCTATAGACATTGTGCTCGCTTTCCTGCTAGTAGGTCTACTGCTTCCGAAGAAGCTTTTTATCCTGCTGAGGAGGCCTGTGTGTTCTTCTCTCTTGTTGAGACAGAGGTTGTAGAGGTCTATGGCCGGTTGTGACTTGCGGTAGTTGAGTTTGGGTTGTGAGCTGAAGCTGACGGAGTTGCGTCCTCGGAAGACGTCGGTGGAAGGCCAGCTGGCGCGCGGGATAACGGGCGGCAGGACGGAGAGCAGCAGCATGGGCAGGCCACCGGACACGCTGGGAGTGCGCCGCTCGCGGTCCGCGCGGGACATGCCCTCTTCTTCTACTGTGTTGAGCTCGGTCTGCGGAGTTGAGGATGCTTTTTTATGTATGTAATTGTATTAAGCGAGTTTTTATTTTATTTTTACGTGTAGGAAAATTTGTTCACAAGTTGGCCTATAAAATCGATAATGAGTTCGGGTTAAACATATACCTCAGGGCCAATGCACCCCACTTTACGGTACTTTTGGTTGAGCTGGGTGGTGCTGATGCACGCGTCATGCTCGTGAACGGGTGTCGTCAGTTGAGACGGGTCATCTCTTGGCTGCCATTGGCTTATTTAATTTCTTTTTAAATTACTTTTTTTCATTACCAATCTACATTGTGCTCACATATTAGAAGCAACGAGATTATATATGTAATGTAACTCGTAATACGATTTAAAAGAGTGTCTATGGAGTTTCTTGCACGTTCTTCTCCATAGAGGCAATTTAGCTTCACTTTTTTTTTGACTGACCGACATTTGACTATTCAAAAGGCTTGTAAATGGTCTATTGCTTTTGATTTGACTTAATACAAATTGTACTCACTCTCTTATGTAGCGACAGAGACGCATTGGATCCACTCGCGGAGTCCAGAGGCTCAGCCAGCAGCTTCTCCAGCCTGCCTATCTCCTTGTCGAGCGCGGCCACTTCCCTCTTGTACACTCTGTTCTGGATCTCTATCCTGAAGTGCAGCTCTTGTGTCTCGTCCGTCACGAACCTTCGCGTCTTACACTCTAGTCTTAGGCCCATACTTTGGATTACGGGGTCTTCTTCGGCTGGAAAAAGGGATAAGGGATTTTGACTTGCTGTGATAAAAAAAGGGGATCAACAATCAATGTTTTTAGGATGGTACTTTATTCTCCAATGATAATTTTAGATTAGTTAATTATTAGCAATAAAAATGATGGATTCTGATGATGAGCTCACGGCGACGTTTTTTTTTGGGGTTTCTTTGATTTTCCTGTATCTACTATTATTTTAAATACTTGGTCAAATTTAATTCATATCTTTTATGTCTTTTCCAAAGGTCTCATTAAAGAAAAAAAAGTTATGTTACGTTACGTTGTATTGTGTCGTGTTTTGTCATGTTATCTCGTGTGGTGTCGTGTTGTGTCGTGTTGTGTCGTGTGGTGTCGTGTTGTGTCGTGTGATGTATGTGTAATGATGATGATAAATTAAAAATTAGTTTTACAGTTAGCTGTAGTTACTTGAAATTATTTTTTGCTAGCTAGTTTAATGATATCCTGATATAATAAACATCGTATACAAAAACTCACCATTACTTCTAATAGCAACAATTTTCGGCAAGAACAGCAAACACAACGTCGACGTAGTCGTTATCAAAATGAGGCTTGTAATTGAAATATACGCCAAGGTGGCTCTTTCAGAGATGATCGTCCCAATGACGACCACGCTAGCGCTAGTAATGACGACAGAATAAACACTGATGCCAATGTATTTGGAGTCGTTTAAGGCGGAAATCTTGACGTTCCTGGTCTCCCAAGCCATGTAGACTCCTACGATGAGGAGTAGACCCTTATAGGCGTAGAGAGCACAAAGCCAGCCCGTCGTGTTCTGGGACTTGCAGACTTCTATCTGGAAGGAGATAGAATAGTGTTAGGTGTGGTTTAACCCTTCAGATACCGTCAATTAGAAACACAATAGTAAGACAATAGATGCGCGGCCACCGGTGGTCGCTTGGGGATTCATGAATTAATAAGGTATAGAGCTTTACTATGATGTGATAAAATGTCAGGCGTGAAAGCTTCATCTCTTAGGTTCAGGTCGTCAAATGTATCGAGTTAAGAGCTTGTGGTAAAGCCTCATGGATGCGGAATTTATAGTCTGTAAAAGTCTGACATTCCCTTTTGCTCCAAAAAGAATAAAAATATAAGAAAAAGAAAAGTAAAAGAAAAAAGGAAAGAAAGAAAAATAAAACATAAAAGGAAAGAAAGAAAAAGAAAAGATAAAAGGAAAGAAAGAAAAAGAAAAAAGGAATGAAAAAGGAAAGAAGTAGAGATTTGTTTATTAGAAAAAGCCAATGAAAAATTCCACCACGTGGGGTCCTGAATCATGTAGATTGGGCCACGGTAGAGAGGAGAGAGGAGACACGGTATATAAGGATGACGAACCTGAGGCTGATAAATAACACTTCTATCAGTAGTGCTAATCTCCGTGGTCAAGTTCTTCAGGTGCCGCTCCATGGGGTCCAGCATGGTCCACAGCGTGACGATCATGCCGTCGATGACCAGCAGCGCGCACACAAGCGAGATCAGCGGCGTGTCTTGGAGTAACTTGGTCTTGCACACACCACTGCGGTTGCTGGAAACAAACTAGTATGAAACGAGAAGAAGATTCGTTACTCGGATCCTGAATTGAGAATTTGAAAACTTTTCAATCCTTTTAGCGCTATAGTCGGATATATGTGACAAATTAATTTCGTACCTGTGCCGCCACGGTCAGATATATTATCTAATGGGGTGGTTACGAACACATATAGAAAGAAGAAGTGTTGTATAGGAACATTAGGCGTCAAGGAATACAGACCAGCTCCTTGAGGACTGGCTCACTGTGTAGATAGGGACCACCGTATTATGAGACAAGATGAATTAAACAAAGACATTAAATATATACTACTCTACCACAGTTAACGGTGTAAGCGTTGGTTTTTTGAAACCCGGAATTTTTGGGTCGTAGCGTTTGGTGAACAATTTGTATAAAAAAACCCTGGTGTTGAAAACGTTAAACTATACTTACTTTGATTCTAAAGTTTAACCCTTCAGATACCGTCAATTAGAGACACAATAGTAAGACAATAGATGCGCGGCCACCGGTGGTCGCTTGGGGATTCATGAATTAAGGAGTTCGCTGAAGAAAAAGTTTGAGAAGAGTTCTGATTCTCAATTCAGAAACCGTAAGTACCATGAGGCTTGACATTATGTTCAAGATTTCTAGGATAGTTAAATTATATATAAAAAAAAAAAATTGATCTACTTCTCAATCAAAATTCTAAGTCAAAATCTAATAAAGTTGCGATTGTTTTATGTCTAATTTAAATAATACGAGTACATAACGTTTTATTTATCTATAGAAACTTAGAATCGCTTCAAAAATGTTTTTAAAATAGTTAAAAAAACCTACCAACCCTACCCTATAGGTTTAAAGTATATATGTCGCAGGTTTCTCACAAAATTAGGTTTTTGATCAAAAACCTAGGTTTTTGATGAAAAACCGGTAGATGACAAATCGTAAATTCTATTTCATCATAAACCTGTAAAAGTTCAGGTTTTTGATCAAAAACCTGAACTAGTTTAGGTTTATGATCAATCTGCTACTGCTTTTAACGAACCTTTATCGACCAATTAAACTGAGTTTGCGTGAAATTGCTTCAAAGATGTCTTTATTTGGAGGTCAAGGTTTTAAGAAATGCTCGTGTGAAAAATCTAAAGTACGCTGCAAGACTAATCGGTGTGCATGCAAAAAAAAATGTTTTATGCAACTCTAGACGTCACAAGTCTACAAACTGTCTTAATAAATAATTTATAATAAGAGATTTATAAAAAAATCAAGCACGTGGTAAACTTATCTTTATTAATTTTTTTTTAAATTTGACTCTGTTTAGTCGTATTTAATAGTAACAAAAAATCAGGTAAAATTGAAACATTATCATAATTAGATTGAAAAATTTTACATCCATGATCCAATTAATATCGAGAATATTGATTGGATCATGGATGTAAAATTTTGATAAATAAAAAATTGTTTCCTTTCTACTAAGTTACAAATAATGATTGTTTTATTTATTTCATTTAAATTGATTTTGTCATAAAACAAAGCAATTTTGCCTAGAACTTCAACATAAACCTAAACTAGTTCAGGTTTTTGATCAAAAATCTGGACTGTAATAGGTTTATGATGAAATTGAGTTTAAAATTTGTCATCGTCCGCTTTTTCATCAAAAACCTAATTTTGTGAAAAACCTGCGACATATATATAAAGTAGTTTTCTGGGAAAACCTTATAACAAATTTCATGGGTTTTGACCAATTAACAATTTTCATTGTGTTGCATTAACATTAAAATTTGTTAAAAACTCACCTTATGAATATCCTATGCACTCGGTATGTCTTGGCAAACATTGATCCGAAAGCCAATGAGAAGCCAGCAGATAAGATGTATACTCTACTCTGAAATCACCAAAGATTAACTTATTATTTTACTTGAGATATCAATGTAATATCGCAGGTATATATATAGGTAATCCACGGGGAATTTCTGCCCTCCCAGCCAAGTTACAACACCCGCCGACTACGCGACTGAGCGTTGAGATGACGTCAGAACAAAGGAATCCGAGCCGTGGCCTACTCCATTCGCGACGCATGCTTATGTCTGTACATGGTTTTATAAATACGTTAAAGTAGTCATTTGTAAATCTTTGACATTACGGATAGTCAGAAGCCAAGAAAACTGATATCAGGGATCTCACCATGACAAGCTTACTTACAGTGCACATGGCAGAGAAGGGCACGTAGGAGGGCAGCGTGGCGTTGTCCACGCCCAGCAGTGCGACTGCTGTGTAGACCAGCACGCAGCCGATCAGCGTCATGTTGTTCAGGCGGGGAGATGACAATTTTATCGATCTGGAAATTAATTAGAATAAGAAGAATAATGATAGCAAAAGTGCACTCGATTTCTTTTTCGAGTGTCATTAGTTCAGTTGGTCTTTAAAATTAATTCCTAGTCTCTATACAACTTGAGCTAAACGGAATCATTGAACAGGCGCGATCTCGGTAAAATGGACCTCGTGTTGACCAATGTTGACGCTCGTTGTTTTGTGTTGCTGTGGAGCGGGCTCGCTGGCGAGATGTCGACTGGAAGGTGTTCGATGGTAGCAGGAGGAGCAAATAATAACACTATCCTTCAGTGTTTTCTTCTATTTATTTTCTTGATGTTTTCTTCAAATTTTTTTCAACATCGGCTAATACAATAATAAAATCTAAGGTCCATTTTTAGGTCGAAGCTTGTCGAGGAGTCTGACAGATGCTACTAAAACATCATCATCATCATCTTCCTGCCCTTATCCCGTTTTATTTGGGGTCGGCGCAACATGTTTTTGTCTGCTACTAAAACATTAAATATAAAATGGAAGACAAAGTAATATATTCTGTAAATTTCAAAAATGAAATACTTTATTTATTTCCTTTTTTAATCCGACACTGTTTAAATGTAAAAACGTACGAAGCTAAAACCAAAGCAAAAAGTGATTTGGGTATCCATTTTAATCTCCGGTAAAATATATACACATTGTAATGTAGTATTGTTTCTGTGTTCACGTCGGTATTGACGGTAAAATTTTGAATAGGAATTGTGAGAGGGCCACAGCTGTTCCAAACCCAACCAATACGATAAATTCACTTATAGCAGTAGCTCAGGCAATGTCTGGCTTTCATTCAATACGGATGTTACGGCTCAGAAAATATGCATCGAAAACACATTAGATTAAGATATATAATATAGAGCAGTGGTGGCCGAGTGGTAACGGCCAAGACTTACAAGTTGAAGGTCGTGGATTCAAACCCAACCAGGCGCATTACTTTGTTTAATTTATTTCATCACCACTGCTCTCAAAACGGTGAAGGAAAACATCTTGAGGAAACCGGCATGTCCTAGAACCAAAAATTCGTAGACATGTGACATTCACCAACCCGCACTGGGCCCGCGCGGTGGATTACGGCCCATTCCTTCTCCTAGAGAAAGGAGGCTTGAGTTCCAGCAGTGGGATCATTAAAAAGGATATTTAGGTGCCTAAATTATAATTATTTAATAACTTGGTTTATAATAACACTTTGAACTTGATGGAGCCAGCTTTTCGGTGTTTTACAGGATGCATTTTGGTGAGTGTGCGCCGGTATGGCATGACTTGATTCCGCCATCTCAATTCTACCATCGGACAACCCGACGTACGATGAGTATCCTCCTAACCTATACGTTGTTGAAACCTCTACGGTGTGGACTAAGCGTTTCGCCTCGTCGTTTATACCACGTACGTCGAAGGACTGGAATAATTTGCCTGCTGCGGTCTTCTCGTCCGATAGTAATTTGGGTGTCTTCAAGGCTAGAGTGAATAGGCTCTTAATAAACTAGTGCGCCTCAACATCAGAGATTGTATCACTGCTTACCATCAGGTGGAATCGCAGTCAAGCACTAGTTTATATCAATTTAAAAATTAAACCGTCTTGTCGGTATTTCCTATTTGATTGCTTCAGGAAAACATCATAACAAACTGAGCAGCCAGTTTCTTTCTCACCAACTCTCTTACTCTTATTCACTTTCTTCTGTGAAGCAGTAATGTGAGGAAACGAGGTGGCCGAAAGGGTGTGGTTGGCACCACCGGAGACGGTCCAGGCAGGTTGGCAAGCAAAGAGAAGGTCACCGTTCGGCCGACCGGTAAGGATCAGCGTAGTATTCCACGCGCACCTCAAAGATGTCAGCAAAATTGATGGGGTCAAGTTTTTTGGTGTTTGCATTGTCTCACGAAGAACACCGTCCATCATACACTAGTATAATAAAGGGGCAAAGTTTGTTTTTACGTGCGTAGGAGATAATCTTTGAAAGTACTGGTCCAATCATTATTTTTTTTTTTTACCGTTAGAAAGCTGCTTTATTCCTTAGTGACATAGGTTATATTTTATGTACGCGGGCGAGCGGTAGCAGGTATAGAATACACTAATAGGATCGCCGCAAACATGTTTGACAAACAGAGTTCGTTAGTGGGACACACGTGCGAACCAAATTGCGAATCATGCAACGCAACAAATTTGTTCGTACGTGTGTGCACGGCTTTTGAATAAATAATAAAAAAAAAAACTGGGCATGACTAAAAAATGTTTACATTACCTTCGTTTGCTGTAGTGCAAGTTGAAGAGCAAGAAGGCGAGCGCCAGCGCCACGCCGAGCGCGGCCAGCGCGGCCACGGCCAGGCGCGCCGGCGCCCACACGGCGTCCACGCGCAGCACCAGCACGCGGCGCGCGGCCGGCACGCCGCCCGCCCACTGCGGCCGCGCGCACTCCGCGCACGACATCTCGCGACCAGCCGTGTATAGCGCCACGGTTTTAGGTCTGCCGCCTGGAGATAATAATAATAATAATTTATTTATTAAGACAACAATATGGTCCACTTTGTTAGTAAAAAAAATCTTAAAATTAATGTTAGTAGTACATAAACAAAAAATAAATAAAAACAAACAGTGATTAAAAGGTAGGGTAGTGATATTTATTTTGCAAATAGGTTTAAAAAACACTTGTACACGTCAATTTTATTTTTGTCAGTTTAAACCAGATGAGGCCGATGTTTCCTAGCTGACTACTCTGAGAAGAAACACCGAAACAAACTCAGGGGTCAAAGTCTCTTTTAAACTCACATCAATTAAGACAAATGGTCAAATCACATGAGAACCATGCAAATTTGAGTGGACTTACTGTTAAACGTGGTAACGGCTCATGCATATATTGCGCATGGTCATAACTCTTCTTTCGGAGATATACTGGGAGATATTTCTTTAGAAATAAGTATCAACTTTGTACCTATGTCCCAGTCTGTACTCCTTATTTCTTTATTATTTGTTTATACAATAATTGTTAAATAAAATATAATACTGTTCGATCTGACGGAGACAATCAAACGTCTAGATTTATCCCGGCAGAAAGCAACTATCGGCTTGTATAACCTATATTTCCATAGACACATGGGATTTTAACAGTATCTACTAGCGAAATGAGATTACACTTCCCCTGCCTACCCTCCGGGAATGCAAACGTCATGCGTCAGATTATGTTATGTAAATCCAGTTAAATACTCCAGAGTTCTTACCTTGAATTTGGTAGAAAGCTGACGTGCCTATTCTGTCGGCTCCGTTGAAAGAGACGGGACCCTGAAAACATCATAAAGAGGGTAGTTTTACTTTTCCTAACGAGCCAAAGTTCCATCCGGGTGTAAGAAAGCCTATTCAAATTGTCAGTTTTTAACCAAGTAAGTAACCAGATTGGGACATTGATTTGCAACCCGCAAACCAATGTCCTAACCAAGGTGACCTTGCTGGTTTCAATCCGTGTAGACAGCAGTTGTAATCCACGACCTCAAACGCTCTTTGTTGGGAGGCGCGTTTTCCCAACCACCGAACGTGTCGGCGCGTGGTTTATATCCATGTAGCTGCAACACTAACCAAATACATAAACCAAGGTGACTTTATTTTAAACGCTAGTTTGCAACCGACTGTCACCCTTTTTTATTCGTGATAACACAGTCAAGGTTCATTGGACGGCTAGCGTTACATTGCAATTATTTTTTGGCAACAATGCTGAAATGGACCTTTATTGGCGCTGTAGTGAGGTATAAACAAGGTTTGTTTTAATTATTACTACTTTTTGATTTATTTCTGTGTGTTTATTTGATGACTGTCACCAAATAAATATTTTCTCTTTATTTCTTTCTTTCTGTTTCAACGATTTTTGATCGTTTAATATGACACTTGCGCTAAGTGCGAGCTGTTATATGATAACGCACCCGAAAAGTTTGGCTTTAGCTTGGATCTGGTCAATTGGAGCACCGAATACTATTTACATTATTATCTGATTCCGATATTTTATCGATGTGTAGGAAAAAACATTATTTAGCATTAAGCTTTCAAGAACTGGTATGAAATGATATGTCAATATTTCACATAAAATACACATCATTAATCATAATCAAACTAAATTATCAAACTGTTTTGCGTTGCTGAATATTCAAATGTATGTTAATTTAAATCTACCCACACACGTAAATAATTTGTTGAATGTGGTAACTGCCTAAAGCAATGTGAAATTTAGAGCATGAGACGAATTGTTTTATAATTTAATACTTGTAGCTGGCTTTACTTTTAGTCATGTAAGATCCATGTCCAGTGTTTTTGAAGAAATGAGTTTTTGAATTAATTGGGAAGTCTACATTGAGCAAGTGATTTACCTATGTATGTTGGCACTTAAGTTGTAACAATTTGTCGTTGATAATGCCTTTACGTCACAAAATTAAGTGCAATTTTCGTAGTGAACGGTTTTACAAAGTAGAGTGAAATGTGATGACAAAGTGGTGGTAACCGTAAGTGCGTGAAGACCACATGTAAAAGGGTAGCTTATTTTATCAAACAATTACATGATACATTCGTGATATTTAAAATAATTTTTGCTGGAGTGAAATATATTTCATAAACATACTCCTTATTAGGTGCTCATATAGCACGTGACTAAATAATAATAACCACAAGATTCGAACTTTGACGTTAAACTACGCTTGGTGAGATCGGTCTGAGGATGGATACCCATCCATTACATACTGAGTTTTCTTCGTGCCTCAAAAAGTAAGTGAAGCTCTGTATCAGTCGTCATTTCAATATTATTGGTGTCTGGGATGTGAAGGTCACATTATTATAGGCACTGGGCTCCATGTCCACTATATATATTCCCTGTTGGGCGCCAATAAATAAATGGCGCCCAAATGGGACTGAATGAGAAAAATCAAAGATTTATTTATTTATCGTGTATGAAATGTATGAATATAATCTAATAAATACTTACCGAAACACCAACAAAGCTAAGATTTGCCAGCTGATCTAGGAATTCTTTTGCCATATCCTGTCTATCATAATCAAAATGGCTAAGTCCAAATTTGGTGTTGTCTGTTCCATTCCTCCTTCGGTTTTCTAAGGATCTCCAGAGCTGTTCTGCTTTGCTTAATGCCAGGGCTATAGCCCAGACAGCATCGTAGGTCTGAGGAGCATATGGTGAGACTGCGACTCCTGCTGCTTCCATTTCTCGATGAAACATTTCGTTTGTCTGAAAGTGTAAAATGGTTTATCCTGACTATGTTTAAAGTGTGTTTAGTCTATTCGAACAGTAATAGAACTAAAGTTAGAGTAGGTAAAACATTATTTTATGGGGTTTTCAATTAGAGATAAGCCAGCAAATGTGTGTCTTAACTCTGGTTAAAAAACAAAGAGACTGAGTGCAGATAGTTTAAGAATTCTCTTATTTGGTTTAAATCTCAACCTTTAATTAAACTTCGTGCTTCTTTTCACTACTTGTATCGGGAAAATTTATCTGCAGCAATTTTGCCGTACATTATAAACTGAAAGACATGGTGTGAAATCGAAGAGTTTATTTGTTATAAAGTTCAAGGGTAAACCCGTGGGAAAAACTAGTCTAAGTTTTCAAAATTAAAAATGTTTTTATTTCACATAAGCCTACACGGAAACTTATAAAACGTCAGAAGCTAGTGCACGGTTCCGATTGTCATTTCAAGAAAACCCATGGTTACTATCGCAGGGTATAATAATTGTTACTTAAAAAACATAATAGACCCGACTTCAACGAAAAAAAAAAGTCTAAAAAGTACAAATAACTTTAATTTTGGAAGCCGGTGTTTCTATAAGCTTTTCGAATATAATCAATTTACAATTTACCAAAAAATCAGTGAACATACTTAACAAAATTACATACAGCCTAACCTATAACTTTTTCCTTTTTTAAATCAGTTAAATAATATTGTAGTATACAAGTAAGTAGGGTACATAAGCGTGCCTTAAGAGGGTCCTTCTCCACTCGCTCACTCGGTTTAAAAGCTTGTTACTTCATTTAATGCAATCCAACGCGTTGTTTGACGAAAAGGCAACGCAAAAAAAGAGAGATAACGCCTGGAAACTCTGTTAGTATTCGGTAATTCCGAGATTTACTCGAAAATTTCACAAAACTTGCTCCAGGAAATAGCTGTTTTTTTTAAACCCTTAAAAGTTTTTGGAAAAAATTGTCATCATTTAGAATCTTAATAAAATTTGCAAGGTCTCTAGAGAATTACTTTTTGACTTTTTTAATTTTTAGGCAAATTATGAAGTGTCAAAGTTCATACAAAATAGGACATTTTCTGAGGTTTTTACTGGATTAGTTTTACACAAATTTAGAAATTGGTTTCTTTAGAAACCTAGATAATATCCACAAGATACTGTGTTTCTAAAATATCTAATGAAAAATGTGTAATAACGTCACAATCAGTTATGAGCGGTTGTATGAAAAACAGTGAAAATGTGAGTCGTGATGCACCACCTTAATGACAAATACCTAAGCGTGCCTTCATTATCATCATTCATCTGTGACCATCAATTATCCTACGACCTGATCATATTCTAAACCACTGCAATTAGCGCCTGCGGTTTATCGACCAGATTAGTGCGTGACATAGAGGTGACATATAGAGAGGTTTGTCCTAATTAATTCATGAAATCTCAACACATATTCACAGTTTCATGTCTGAAACGCGCAGACAGATAACAAGCGACATAAACCTCTGTGGCTTTGAATAATGTCTACAAATACTTATGTTCGTGATTGAAGCTTAGAGTACAGGGTGGACAAATTGGACACTTGGAGGAGGCCTATGTCCAACAGTGGACGTCTATCGGCTGAAATGATGATGATGATAATGAAAGCGGACACAACTTTTTACCATGAAATCAGGTATCTTATTTCGGTTTCACGTCGGGGTTACCAGTTTGAAGGTATGCGGACTAGAGAGTAAAGTCCCACTTACCTCCGTTGAAAATGGAGGATCCTCCGACCAGACGGCTGTTAAATCAGGTGGGCAACTGCCTGGCAGATGATTTCGGGCTGTTTTTCGTTAAAGTTTTCACGTAATTTGGACATATAGAGTATGTCTAAATTGCGCGAAAACTTTAATTGCGCGATACAGGATTAGGTCTTGTGTTTGATGCCGCTACACGTCGTTGGAATGCGCGTTACCGTACCCTAAATTAAGTTTCAATACCTGATTTTGACCACTTTCGAAGCAAGAATTGCGCTTTGATAGGTACTATTACTGTTTACTGACCAAACGATGACCTCAACGTCTATACATGTTTTTTAATAAACAGATAATGGTTATTTTCAAACATTTTTATTGCTAGCGATCAGATTCGTAGCAATGAATAAGGCATCAAGCCATCCGAAGCGCTCCACCTCAATGTCACTCCAAGATTTATATCTCGGGAATGTTCGGAGTTATAAATAAAAGATGGAGGCTTAAGAGCTAGGCTGCTATTCTAGGAAACCTATCCATACAGCATTGGATGGAATTGAGTTTCGTTGTATTTCAAAAGCAGTCGATATTTTTGTTAGGTTTATAAATGAGGTCCCAGTTTAAAGTTTCTGTATAAAGCCCGCTATACACGCTAGGGTATGCCTGACAGGTTTGCTTGTATAGTTGAGTTTTATAGGCAAACCGGAGCGTGTATGTTGCACAACTGTGCAGGTTTCCATGCAAGCTTACCTAACAGTTAAAACTGTGTAGAAAAACCTCAGGTAAAGAAAAGCGTGTATGGCTACATTAAAAACTAATACTGTCATTGTTAATAATAGAATCATCGTCATCATTTCAGCCGAAAGTCATCCACTGTTGGACATAGGTCTCTCTCAAGTGCAACTACGATGACCGGTCTTATGAGTCTTTTTTTTGGTGGGTAAAAATCATCCAAATGACATCACCCGCCCCTGAGCGGAGTGGGAGATAGTTTCAGACTCTTACTGACAAAAAAAAACACTCCTTTTTCTTCGTTGCCTTTCGTACCGGGACTGAGTTATCTTTCGGAGCTAACTCTGGCCCCAGTAGGCTTCGACCCCGCTGGCCCCCCCTGCTGTTGCTGACAACTTTCTTGAGGCGCGCGGAAACAGTGCGTGCCGCGACGATTTGGGCTCGGTCTGGAGAGTTACCAGACGGTCGGACTGCGCGCTACCCATTGATCGCCGACAAAAGTTGTTGTTTATGTTAGTTTCTAATGTTTTACAAATAACCCTGTATAGGTATTTATTTTATCACCACTGCTCTCAAAACCATCGTGAGGAAACCGGCGTATCCTAACCAATAATTCTCAAGTTTATGGCATTCACTAAACAGCAGAGGATTGCAGCCTACTTCCCTCTCCTAAATAAGAGGCCTAAGGCCCACCTAGCAGTAGGTTTATTACGTGAATGATTCCTACATCAAAATGCTACTATCAAAAATTACAAGCAACCTCCATCTGTTTGCTAAAATAGTTAGCTGTCCGGTCCACTATATCACCGGACGTATTAACTGAAACAGTAAACTAGTAACCTAATAGATACGCAACGAGCTCGCAAATGGCCATTACACTGTGTGCAGGGCGTATGAAATTCAGTTACTAGCCGGGAGCATTCTGAATTTCACATTCATTATTCGATTCAGTTTCTACTTTCCGAACGAATGCATAATAAACAAGTCTTTCAATTAAACTCGCTTTTGCACACGGAATTCGCTTTTATTCATAAAAATCAACAAGTGTATTTTATTGAAAAATACAATACCTTTATGCCTCCTTTATATTTGGTTCACCGAAATTCTCACGCATTTTCATCCGGACAAATTTTAATGAAGTGAACGTGACCATTCAAATGACAGCCACTGCGATATTTCGTTATATTTAAAATAGCGCTTCGTATTCGAACGACTTACGTGGTTATTGAAAAAAAAAATGTAAGAGCGAATTTTCAATTTGGAATCGAGCACTAGCTTCTGACGTTTTATAAGTGTCCATGTAGGCCTATGTGTGAAATAAAAACTTTTGACTTTGAATTTTCAACTAAGTATAGAAATCATCAAATTATACAATTATTTTACTGGTTTGGCGGCATAATTAGCAATAAAAACGTTTTTTTTACTAATGAAATAAAAAGCTTTTTACTAATGAAATATTTCATATTCTCACATTGTTACAATAAAACTACTTGTGCCCGTACCCTAGCTACATGTTGGCACTCCAAACATGTCTTCCAATAACCTAACCTAACCTCCCGGAGAAGCTAACCGCATCGACGATAATCTTCCTACTACTCAATAGTCCAGAGAAGATGACCGCATCGGCAATAATGCCTTGGTGTGCAGTCACAGTGACCAGTCCCTCCAGTGCGCGGGCAAACTTCGGGTACCAAGCCCAGTGTAACACCTTCCACCACTCACCAGCTCAGAGAAGCTAAATGCATCCCCGACAATGCTTCGGTGTGCAGTTACAGTGACCAGTCCTTCCAGTTTACAGCGTACGGGCAAACTCTGGCAACTATGTCCAGTGTACATCTTCCACCGCTCACCAGCCCAGAGAAGCTAATCGCATCGCCAAAAATACCTTGGTTTGCAGTTAGAAGTCTCTCCAGTGCGTGGGCAAACTTCGGACACAATGCCCAGTACCTATAATACTTCCCACTACTCACCAGCCCAGAGAAGCTAACTGCATCGCCGACAATGCCTCGGTGTGCAGTCACAGTGACTAGTCCCTCCAGTGCGCGGGCAAGTTGCGGTCGGGCACACGGCGGCGCGCCGCGGATGCGAGGCGGCATGCCAGACACCAGCCACGCGTACTCCGCGCCGAACATGCCCAGTCTGAAGGCCTGCGATCTCACAAACACCACACACTTACTACTAAAGCATGGAACTAGAAATTGGTATAATAAGGCCGAACGCTGCGTTACGCGGGCGTCCGCGCGGTCCCATACAAAAGTGGTTCTTTGACACGACTACATGCAAACCGTTAAAGTTTTCGCAACGAGGACCGCCGGACACCGTACACGTGCGACGTCACGCGACGGGAGCACGCGCGGGCGCTCGCTTAACGCAATGTTGGCCCTAAGGGTCTCATTAAGAAATTCTGAGTTGAGTATTTGGAGTTATTGTATTGTATATAACGCTAGTCTCCGCAACTCCACGCCTAAAGCGTGTATTTGACGTATTTTTGGAGTAAAAAACCTGTTAAACCCTACTGTAAACAGCCAAAGTTGGACACGTTTTCAGGCTAAAGTAGAATTTGACAAATACTCAACTTCTCCAGAATTAGGGTATAAAACTAACATCAAGAACATTGACATTGCGATTTTCTGTAAACAAATGTAAATGAAGACGAGATTGTAGTGGTTGCAGGTTTACTGTTAGGCGCACTGCCCACGGACGCGTAGTTTCATAAGCGTTAACGTCGTACCGTCCAATCGTTGCCACTGTATCAACAGAGTTTCATAGATTTTTATTAAAGCTTCACACATGCGTACACCAAGCGTATAACGATGAATACGCGTCTATGAAGCTACGCGTCCGTGGACAGTAGTCCTTAGGCAAGCTGTTAAGATAAAAAGATTTTTCTAACTCAAAGATTAAAATGTTCAATTCTCAAGTGCTTCATTCCTTGCGTTCTCACTGCAAGGAATAAACTTTAGAACTTCATACATCTCACTTACGACTCCACAATCTATTTAAACGGAAGATGAATGGATGAAGATATTGCCAGTGTGGTACAAGTATTGTGCGAGAGCTTTACAAAAATGCACAAAATATATAGGTATAGAAGTCAATCTACATATTGTGTGCGTTCTCACAACGCACACAAAGACACCGCTCACGGACACGAATCTCAAAGCGCCTCAGCCCGCTCGTCGAACTGTTTCGGCTCAAACGCTTATTAGTGTGCGTCCACCGAGCGTAGGTATAAAAAGTGAAGTATATACATGAGATTGTCTTTTGTACCTATCTATTTTGAGACAGATGTCTTATCAATTAAACTTTTAACCGCCGATATATTCGACAAACCCTCTCGCGTTTATTCCGCCAGGATCGCCCATCCACGACCAAATACTCAATCTTGTCAGCTAAACGGGATGGAGTACTCAGTCGCAAACACACGACCCTGGGGAATAGTACACGAGAACACTCGTCGTACCAATCCGACGCCTAGCGGTTAATGTTTATTTGTTTTTTAATTTTAAATTTTAATTAAAGACAATGCAAAATGGCTAACTGTATGGTGTTTGTAGGTAGTGCAATAGGTCCCATGTTTTAAGAAGTTTCAAGAGAACCAACTTAAAGTAATAATATGTACAAACAGGTTGTTGGGGCGTCTACTTGGAGTTGGTGATGATAAAAATGAAATGCGGGTGATATTTCTATATGTGTTTACTCCAAGGACCTCTTCGGTGTACAGTGTAGAATTCAAAATTTTATTCTTAAATCACAAACGAATGATTGTACATGGATTGGAAGACCGAGACCGTTTCGAAGAGCAGCCAATGAGTTGCCGCGTCGTTCTGGAAGATGGCGTTGTGGGTAGCGAACATGCCGGCCGCCTTGGAATCCTCTGGTTTCAAAACTACTCAGTAGCGTGGCCACACGGTGGGTGTGCGCCGGTGGCGTCGACTCCGCTGGTATCATGGCCACCACTCGCCGGTGTCGCTGGAAGCGGACAGATCTTGGAGAAGGCTCGCTGCACCAAGCCCGTCGCGGTTTGTAGCTCAGCCACACGACTCACACCATCGGTTCCTGTGAACACTCTTATAATTCTGCCCATGCGCCATTTTAGAGGTGGTGAGTTGTCCTCCTTAATGACGGCAAGGGTATTCAATGCTAAGTCCGAGTTATTTGTCTTCCACTTGGTCCTCGTCTGAAGCTCTGCAATATAGTTGGTTGACCACCGCTTCCAAAACTGCTGCCTCATGTGTTCAACCCTCTGGAATCGCGTCAGGCGACTAGTTGGCTCTGCCGTCAGGTCCTTGCAGGCTGGTGAGAGGAGTGGCCGGCCGATCAGGGAGTGTGCCGGACTAAGTGGAAGAAGGTCGTGTGGGTCTGAGGACATAGGATACATTGGACGGGAATTCAGGACGGCTTCGATCTGTACCAATACCGTGCTGAATTCCTCGTAGGTTAGATTAGTGGTACCCATGACCCGCCTCAGGTGGTGTTTACAGGATTTAACTCCGGCCTCCCATAATCCCCCACAATGAGGAGCGTAGGGTGGTATAAATTTAAACTCAATATCATCGTTACTTAAGTTATCAATAATTTGATGTGAATGCTCATTGAACATTAATTTAACTGCCTTCATGGCTCCAATAAAATTTGTCCCGTTATCTGAGAAAATTTGAGCCGGCTTTCCACGACGGGATTTAAATCTCTTTAATGCTAATATGTACTCTTGTGCAGAAAGTGTGCTTACTAATTCAAGATGAGTTGCTCGCGTAATAAAACAAACAAATAGGCATATGTATCCCTTTTCAAGTTTAGCTTCCCTACCTTTGCGGTTCAACACAGATACGGGTCCAGCATAGTCGACCCCACAGCGAATGAAAGGAAACCCCGGTTCTAACCGCTCCGCAGGCAAGTTGCCCATGATTGGGGACACGGTCTTTCCCTTCAGTCGCGTGCAGCGGACACACTGATGAACTACCTTTCTGGCTAAATTTCTTCCCCCTAATGGCCACCACCTCTCAAGCATAGTAGCCAGTAGCAGTTGGGGACCAGCGTGGAGAAGCTTATCATGGAAATGCTGAAACAGTAATAATGTGAACCGGTGTTTACAGCATAATAGGCTCGGGTGTTTTTATCATACTCGAAGTTAGGCGAGTTAATTAAGCGTCCGCCTACTCTTATTATATCATGGTTACCTAAAAATACGTTCAGGCTAGAAATTGCACTTGTAGTTTGTAATGGCAAGCTACCTTTTAATTTAATAAATTCATTAGGAAACGATTCCCGCTGTGCAAGTCTCGTTAACATTTGCGTTGACGCAAGCAACTCATTCACTGATAATGATCCTATAATGCGATTCTGTCGTTGTGCGCGTGCATTGTGAATGAAACGCAATACATATGCACCGGTACGCCTAATACGATTATACGAAGAAAACGGTTCAAAATTAATAACTGTATTATGTGTGACGTCACAAACCAATGCTGTAGTGTGTGGTTTTAACTCTGGTAGGTCAGTGGCGTAGTCAGAGTGCGAGACTGTGCCCTGCTGCGACAACATCAGCTCATGGCATTGTAAGAATGGTGGACCGTTCCACCAGAGACTGCATTCACTGAGTGTAAACGAGCTGACACCGCGTGAGACTAAGTCCGCTGGATTATTTTTAGTACCTACGTGCGACCATACAGCATTGCTGGTAAGTTCATTTATCTCTACTACTCTATTTTGAACGAAGGTTTTCAACGAGTGAGGTGACATGCGAAGCCACCCAAGGACAATGGTTGAATCCGTCCAAAAGAAAATTTTATGAAAGGTCAACCGTAATGAATTAATTTTTTTTTTTGTGTAAACGTGCGCCGATCAACATCCCGCATAATTCTAGACGAGGTATACTAGTCGGTTTTAAAGGCGCAACTTTGCTTTTAGCACACAGTAACTTACAAGTAACAGCCGAGTTATCTGAATATGTACGCACATACGCGCATGCGCCGTATGCACACTGAGAAGCGTCACTAAAAATATGCAATTCTATGTATTTTGAGTGAGAACTGATCACACAACGCGGAATGCGTAATGTATGTAAACATTGTAGGGTACTAATGAATTTATCCCAAGATAACACGACATCATTAGGTACTGGGTCGTCCCAGTTTATTTTACATAACCACAACTTTTGCATAACAATTTTAGCGATTATTATTACCGGTGCCAACAAACCTAACCGGTCGTACACCTGTGCTATCATTGACAACATGCTACGTTTAGTTAATGGGTTCGTGTTATTATTATTTACCCGTGATGTAAAATGTACTTCATCATTTTTATTAAACCACCCCATACCTAAAGTTTTATTTTGACACTGATCTCCTAATGCCAATCTTTTTGATATATCATGGGCAGTGATATCCGTATTAAATATCCATTTACGTAATGGAAGACACGCGGATTTTAACGTATTGGTTACGTTATCACACATTTTAAATAAACTATTTAAGTCATCATTACCTATCAACAAATCGTCAACGTAAAAATCATCTCTAATCACCGTAGCTACCTGTTCATCCTCACATTCACGCGCCAGTTGGTTTAGACACCTCATGCTCAGGTAAGGCGCCGATGCAGTGCCGTACGTCACAGTGTTAAGGCGATAGACACTTATTGGGTCCGACGGATGTTTACGCCACAGAATTAATTGTAAGTCACGTTGATCTGGCTGTACCAAAATTTGACGGTACATCTTCTCCACGTCGGCACATGCTACGTATTTATACTGCCTATAGCGTAATACGATGGAGAAGATGTCGTTCTGAAGCGGCGGCCCACTAAAATGTATACTGTTCAACGACTTGCCTGTAGATGTCACTGCGGTAGCATTGAACACCGTGCGCAATTTGGTGGTACTACTGTTTTCATTTATTACACCGTGGTGAGGTAAAAAATAGTGAGGTGAACCGTATGTGTCTACGCGACTCATGTGACCGAGACTTTCGTATTCATTCATGAAAGTAACATATTTTTCCCAAAATTCGGGGAAACGAGTGAACTTACGTTTAATTCATGAATCCCCAAGCGACACCCGGTGGCCGCGCATCTATTGTCTTACTATTGTGTCTCTAATTGACGGTATCTGAAGGGTTAAGCGACAACAAACGTTTCTCAGCCGCACTGTAACTTTCCCCGAGAACCGTAGGCGATTCCTTAACTCTTCAGATACCGTCAATTAGAGACACAATAGTAAGACAATAGATGCGCGGCCACCGGTGGTCGCTTGGGGATTCATGAATTAACCCTTCAGATACCGTCAATTAGAGACACAATAGTAAGACAATAGATGCGCGGCCACTGGTGGTCGCTTGGGGATTCATGAATTAAGGGGAATACACACAGAGAATTTACCTTCTTGAGTACGTGTTGTCGTTTCAACGAAAATATTCTCGCACCTTTGCTCGTCCGGACTAAGGATATTCCCAGCGTTGGGAATCTCTTCGAGTTCCCAAAATTGTTTTAATTGTGTATCTAACGTTTGCGAATAGTGACATTGAACCTGATTAATGCGCAGGCCATTATTATCATTATACAAAGGTCCAGACATTATCCACCCTAGCTTCGTATTTTGCAAATAAGGTCCATTTTTTAACCTAATTTTACCATCAATTAATAAATCCCAAAACTTATCTGCACCTATCAGGATATCAATATCCGATGGCGAATAAAAGGTGGGGTCAGCCAATTGAATATTATCTGGAATACTAATATTATTTATATTTAAATAAAATGCCGGCAACTTATTAGTAATACACGGCAACACTAAACATTCAATATTAGTATGAAAACGTTTATCCTTCGATCGTAATAATATTTTACAAGTGTGGATATATTTAGAGATCGAATGACTTACACCCGTAATTTGACAAGTGGACTGTATTAAATTTGTATTTAGTTTATCGCATAAAGATTTTCTAATAAAACACTGTTGGCTACCATTATCTAGAAGCACGCGTGCGGTGTGAAACTCATTATTATGACCTGCAATTTCCACCAGAGCTGTGGACAGCAGAACCGTAGGTAACATGGGATTCGCTTGTCTACAAAACGAGTCGGTACTATCAGCTGACGAATGTAACGATGTTGAAACATTAGAAACGTTAGTGGTTATCGGCTGTGACTGCGTATTATTCACACTTACCGATAGGTTCACACTGTCACCATCCACATGAAGCAAACTGTTGTGTTTCTCAAGATGACACAACCTACACGGGCCGAACGTACACTCTTGCACATCATGACCTGAACGCAGACAGTTTTTGCACATATTTGTAGTGTTTATAAAATTAATCCTCTCTTGAATAGGTAAATTAATGAATTTAGTACACGCATAAAGTGAATGATTACCTTTAACATCGCACACACGCGCGCACCGCGCTTGCTCGGCTTCAAACTTTTATTATTACCAGTGTTCGTAGCGACGTAACTATGAGTAGATTGTTTTTTGTTATTTATTTGTTCACTACCCTTTTTTTCGTGAAAATGTTTACTTTGGTTTACTTTAATTCATGAATCCCCAAGCGACCACCGGTGGCCGCGCATCTATTGTCTTACTATTGTGTCTCTAATTGACGGTATCTGAAGGGTTAATAATGTCTAACATGTCTGCTCTGTTCTTGAGAAACTTAAGTAAGTCGTCTAACTTGACAAAAGGCGGTTCAGTGTTAGAGTTATAAAGCGTGCCTTGAATTGCCGTGCCTCAATTTTACTTTTTACGACTACATTACTGTTATTTACGGGTGCCTCCTTCTGCAGCAAGAGTTTGGCAGAAGCTATTGTCCTAAAGTGCTGCTCTTTGAAACGGTCTCGGTCCTCCAAATGTTTTGGAAGGTCGAGCTCGTCCGTGCTTTCTTCAATTAAACTTTGTAACTCGGTGAAATTACCTAATAAACTCGAACTGTTATCAAGGCGTAACTGTAACTCTAATATCTGTTGTTCATCTAATGGGCATTTACATCTTTTAATATAATTTTCAAATAGGGTTAACCGACCATTGGCTACTGCTCTTTTCTTAACGAGTTCCGACATCTTAGCTTCACTCATTTTAAGGGAAAATAAGAACGCGAGAGTACTCACTGTAATCCTTGCTGTGTGATGTGGACTTGGGCCACGTGCCGCCCGCACAAACCCGCGAGATTACAACTCACGGATTCGGGTTATCACACCGGCTGGGCACCGCCGCTCAACAACTAGGAACACAACACGAATATAAAGAACAGATCAAGATAGGATGGGTAATAGGTAGGAAAATCAGACCTGCCACTCCTCTGGTCCACTCGAAGTCCCGTGTTGTAGGTAGGTACTCGCTGAACGCGTTCTTGTAATGACGGGTGGGTGAATTTCTTCGTTATAATGCGACGAATTCTTGAATCTTCACTTGCTCGCTCTCAATAATTTGGCTCGAAGGACCATATGTTGGGGCGTCTACTTGGAGTTGGTGATGGTGAAAATGAAATGCGGGTGATATTTCTATATGTGTTTACTCCAAGGACCTCTTCGGTATACAGTGTAGAATTCAAAATTTTATTCTTAAATCACAAACGAATGATTGAACATGGATTGGAAGGCCGAGACCGTTTCGAAGAGCAGCCAATGAGTTGCCGCGTCGTTCCGGAAGATGGCGTTGTGGGTAGCGAACACAGGTAAAAAACAAAAGGAACTTATTGGGCGTCTAAAAATGCGTCCACATCTATGTCAATGGTAAATGTACCCAGGGGCCTAAGTCTGCTATTTAACCGACTTCGAAAAGGAGGGAGGTTCTTTGTTCGGCTGAATGTATGTTTTTTTTTTTTGTATGTATGTTCACCGATATTTTGGTCAATTGTGGAACCGATTTTGAAATTGTTTTTTGTTGATTGAAAGGTTATGCTTCAAGTTGGTCCCATAGAAATATTGTTATGATCTGATCATGAACTTCGAAGATATGGAACAGAACTCCTCATAGAATCATAGCAGAATTGTCTCAACAAGTAAAATTGCTTTGTTATACGTGTAGTCTGATGACTGACTGAAAGAAAAGGGGGAGGGGAAAGGGGGAGGGGGTAAATTTATGTAATATAACCGTATTTGGGATTATAAGAATCGTTATGAGATGCACTCTGGCTATAAGGTAATTTATGTTTAGCTGAAGGGTAGGTACTTTTTAGTGGTGCTACCATAACTAAAAAGTGAAAAATAAAAAACTTTTTACAAAAAAAATTTAACCGACTTCAAAAAGTACAAAATAACTTTAATTTCGGAAGTCGGTGTTAAATAACGAAGAGACAAGACTAGGTATCTATTATAGAAACACCGACTTCCGAAATTAACCCTTCAGATACCGTCAATTAGAGACACAATAGTAAGACAATAGATGCGCGGCCACCGGTGGTCGCTTGGGGATTCATGAATTAAAGTATTTTGTACTTTTTGAAGTTGGTTTATTTTTTTTTGTAAAAAGTTTTTTTTTTATAAAATCGTCATTTCAACACGATCCCATCGTTATTTTGCTAAAAGTTCGTAATCTGCTAATTCATAATTATCAATAAATGGTCACGTAATAGAGTTGTGGTAAAATGACAATATCGAGGTTATTAAAAACAATAACTGCACAATGACGTTCTAATTGTAGTTCAATGATCAAAGGAACTGATCATTGAACAATGACAAAAGCAGATTGCCGTATACGTCAGAGATTATCAATCTATGCCATTTCTTTCAATGGATTGTCAGTGGTTGACCATAGGAAAGTTATAATGACGCCATTATGTTAGCAGATTACCAAAACTTGTCAAAATCAATCATTATGAAAACAAAAATAGACCATTCTGACACTATTGTAATAGCAGACTTGAGGCCCAGAACGCTGGCAGCATTGCCACGCTGCACGGCAATGCTGATTCGTTGACATATTATTACATATTCGTCTATACATACTATTACTTTAAGTTTGTATACATACCTATTAGTTTATAATTACAATATTGAATAATTAAGATGTATATAATGTTTGTAAATAATTTCTTCGACAAAAATCAAGATTTTCAATAAGTAGAAAGCACAGAAAAAAAAAGAAAAAACAAGAGAACCAATAATCGGATTCCAATAAAAGAATAATAAACTTGAAGCCGACTCACCTCACAGAATATCTTGGGTATCATTTCTTGCGAGAAGCTGCCGATGATGATGCGAGTATCCAACTCCTGTAAACAATATTCTCTATTATAATATGATCCTACAATCCACTTTGCCAAATACAAACATCCCGGATGCTGTCGTCTCGACAAATAGGGGTAGAGATAGTATTTGCTTTAATGTCACCAGCATTTGATAAGGCTTCATCGTCTGTACGTACATCATAATCTAGATGTGGTTTGTGTAGTGGTTGGTAAAGATATTATTGCAAGCGAGACTACCAAGTGTTAAGGTTAGACGGCGAGCCATGGGTAGCTCGCTATCCGACCGTCCGGTAACTGTTCGGACCGAGCCCAAGACGTCGACGGCGCGCACTGTTCCCGCGCGCCTCAAGGAGTTGTCAGCAACAGCAGGGGTTCAGCTGGGTCGAAGTCTACTGGGGCCAGGGTTATTTGAAAGGGAACTCGAGCCCCGGTATGAAGGCTAGAAGGAACGGGGTGGGTTTTTAGTCAGTAAGAGTCTGACACTATTTCCCGCTATGCCCAAGTGCGGGGTTTGTCATTGGATGATATTTGCCCACCAATAACTAAATAAAAAACAGTGTGAAGGTTAATTGGTACTGAAAACGACTACCAAGTGTGAAGGTTAGACGGCGAGCCATGGGTAGCTCGCTATCCGACCGTCCGTTAACTGTTCGGACCGAGCCCAAGACGTCGACGGCGCGCACTGTTCCCGCGCGCCTTAATTCATGAATCCCCAAGCGACCACCGGTGGCCGCGCATCTATTGTCTTACTATTGTGTCTCTAATTGACGGTATCTGAAGGGTTAAGGAGTTGTCAGCAACAGCAGGGGTCCAGCTGGGTCGAAGCCTACTGGCGCCAGGGTTATTTGAAAGGGAACTCGAGCCCCGGTATGAAGGCTAGAAGGAACGGGGTGGGTTTTTAGTCAGTAAGAGTCTGACACTATTTTCCGCTATGCCCAAGTGCGGGGTTTGTCATTGGATGATATTTGCCCACCAATAAATAAATAAAAAAAAGTGTGAAGGTTAATTGGTACTGAAAAAAAATCTTCAATTAAATAGCCGGCCGTAATTTAAAATCCGATTGGTGGTGATAGGATCATCATATTTTGGGTAACTGGGGCGTTAACAAATGTGACGAAAAATAAAACAATCCAATTTAAATCTCCTTTTTGAATACGTTTTATATGTGGGTGTATAGTTTATATTGTCAGTGACGACATTGGCTCTAAACGTGGTCGCTCACAATAGATCTTTCTAGAATGCGAACCAAGGTTATCAACATAACCTAAATAAACACCAAACTTATATGGTAGTGGGTAGGGTACAATGTTCGCAGAACAGATGGTAGACGGGGCCAAAAAGTTTTGGAGTGGCGACCGCGAGTTGGAAGGCCCAAGGATATGTTTCGTAGATAAATGCGAGATGCACAGGACTGGTTTAATGGCGTCACTTGGGGGGCCTATGTCTAACAGTGGATGTATTTCAGCTGAAATGATGATGATGATGATGATCTATTACCACAACTATTAAGGATCCCTATATTATCATTTATCATTTAATTTTAATAAATTTGGTGTGAGGTCCAAATATATTTTGTTTCTTTTTTATTTGCTTTATTTAGCTAAAATCTAAGTAAGCCCGGTGAAGGTTGCGGGAAACCGATGGATGGGAGACGCACAAGATCGTTCGTTGTGGCGACGCTTGGCCTCCCGCAGTCCAAGTACATGTCCAACAGTCGACGTAGATCGGCTGAAATAATTGATGATGATGAAGCTAAAGTCAAAGTCAAAACCCCACTCCTCTTTACCTCCGTCCCATATATTCTTCACCCAATTTAAAAACTAGCCAAGATCGCAGAACGCATCCTTCACTGTCACCACATCTCATACATAACGCGTTGGAGTGTATCATTATTTTCAATTTATTATGACAGAAGCCACGAACTGAAAACTGTGTAGAGTGCAAACTCTTGTAACTAATAACTTTTCTGTTACAATCATTATTTGAAGATTGGGACTGGTTTCGTCCTGGTGAATAGCTAACATATAGACATAGCACATACATGGCTAAAGTCAAAGCTATAAATGTGGTATAAAAAAGGTTAGCATTATTTTTTTGAATGCAAAGACACAATATTTGCATAATAAAGTTCTGAAGGAAAACTATACAAAATTAAACATATTTTATGAATATTGTTATATTGTTTATTATGAAAATATTGGCATGATATGAAGTTATATAAGCTTGATTATTTTTGTTGCTAGGTATATAGAAGATGACTATCTTTCGGAATTTGTCACTAGAGATTTTTTTTCATTAAAAGTGGTAATTTAATACTCGTTTTTTTCTTCTATACCCGAGCATTACCGCTTAGGCTTTCTCCGATCACATCACAGTATCACATCTTGGAGAGAATACGTCAAGTTTGCAATGAAGTTTCATTCTATCTTTGCTATAACGATTTTTAAAAGATTAAAATGTATGGATTTCTCAACGGGATCAACATGTCACATGGTTGAACTTATTTTTTTTTGACTTGTGATGTAATTTATCGTTGACTAGCTACCACCCGCGGCTCTCCCCGACTTCTGTGTAAAATTACTAATTTTTATGTTTCTATTGTTTTTATGTATGCAAGAAAAACAAATCGGTTAAGTAGTTTTTTGAGTTTTAGCAAAACTAGCGAAGTGCAATTGGTTTTTATAAATATAAGATATAAGGCAGTTTTATCTAGCTACCTTTTTTTTTGTTTTCGATGGGAAACCTTCAAAAGGCGCCCGGACTTTGAGGATAAGTCCAGGGAGTGTGGGATTTTTACCTCACTAAAACCACCCCGGTGATCACCATCAGCACATTGAAGGGGCGCCGTTACTTCTTAAAAGACCATTCCGGAACCCCCTCTGTAAACGCCTGTTAGGACACATCCCTTAGGTTATCTAGCTACCTAAACAAAGCCGAGGTTCTTTTTTCTTTTCACAACTAAATATAGCACAAGACATATAATTTGTTTTATTCTTCTATCACGTTTACATATCTAACGGAGTGCGAAGAGTAAATAGCGTCATGTCCGCATGGCAGTGTACACTGTGTGTGTCGTGCGACAGAAGGCTGCGTCAGGTATTACAATCACGTATATGTTCACGGCAAACATGAGCTAATGATACATGCATAACAATTGGATTTGTGTTTCTTGACAAACATTTATATATCTTGGCAAAAATAGCATAGCATAGCATAATCAGCCCTTTTAATGTTCCCACTGCTGTGACTCAGGCCTTCTCTCTCTAGGAGAGGAAAGGGGCAGTAATCAACCACGTGGGTTAGTGAATGTCATCGAATTTTTGGTTCTAAGACATGCTGGTTTTCTTATAATGTTTTCCTTCAACTTTTTGAGAGCAGTGGTGATGAAACAAATTACACAAAGTAATGCGCCTGGCTGCAACCTACAACTCATAACTCGGGGCCGTTACCACTCGCCCACCACTGCTCTTGACAAACAGTTATATATTATTATATGTATATTTGAGTGCTCGGGTGCAAGATTTGTCCCCGTATGAGGGAGTTTCACAGCTGTTGACAGGGAAACCGCTTCTAATTTTGTATACTCTTTTTGCAATATAAATAAAAGTATATTTTTATAACAATTAAATATTTAGTCAATGTTTTTGACTAAATATTTAATTGTTATAAAGACATGTGACATTCACCAACCCGCACTGGGCCCGCGTGGTGGATTACGGCCCATTTCCTCTCCTAGAGAGGAGGCCTGAGTCCCAGCAGTGGGAACATTAAAAAAGGCTGATGATGATGATGATGATTTAGTCAAAAAAACTTATCAATGCGTAAAAATTCTTACTCATATAGACTTTTGAAACTTAGATAATTTTATTGATTCAGGTCGGTATGTCGCCGTATTCGTTAAGTTATTTCTAAATTAGAGTGCATTTTGATTTTTCGACGAAACAGACGGTACATTACTGCCATCTCATCTTCTTAGCGCGTCGTGTTGTGCTGGTGCTGTCACTGCTGCTGCGGAGATCCTCTAGCGGTGTTAATATAACAACCTCGTCGGCAGTTATATCTTCGACTCGTTTGGGGTTGAAAATCTTAAGCCATGTGGATCCAGATGCACTGTTAAAACTTCGTGTGACCAAAGGGCTGGGCTTTTACCTCGGTATGAGATCATAGTATTCTAAGCATTGCCACACAACGTGGAAATGCCGCCAGTCTTTTGGGCATACACGGTCGATAACGACGCGGAGGAATTTTTTTACGCCATATTTTAGATAGGAATTAAAAATATGTAGCTAGCCTTTAGTGCATGTATAATGTTTATGTGTATATTGTAGATTTAATTAGTGTTTTTATTTTGCTTGTGTATTTTTGAAGTAGATATGTAAGTTGCAAAATAAAGAAAATATTGGATTAACTGTTCCTATATATAAATAATTGTATACAAAAATTCCTTAAAATAAGTTAATGCAAACTCAAATAACGATTATTTGAGTCTGCACATAAATTGTAAACCCGCAACATTTAATTAATTAATTTTGATTTATTAGCTCCTAGGAATGCTTTTAGGAGTAATTTTAAAGTAGGTATTGTGTTGTGGTTCCTGCTAACAATGGCTTGGAAAAGTTGTTACAACTTTTGCTTTGAGGTTTAAACAATGTTGGTTTTTAAACGACCTCTGCGAGATTAATTTTGTATTTGCTCCCTTATTTTTTGGATTTTGGTTTATGAATGAGTTTCTATTTAATGGGAGTTTATTGTAGTGGTTAATACCTTCAAGGCTGTTTATCCCTCTTACAGTTTCCAGTATTCCTTGAAACGTAAAATTCGAAACTACTTTTTAATTGGGCACGCCATAATTATGGCGGTAAGTCCCCTCTTTGAGGAGTGGCTGAAAAGACCTCATAGCGTCCTCACCCTACGCATGACGCAGGTTCTCACCGAACACGGAAAGTACGGGAAGTACCTGCACCGGATTCGTGCGGAAGTAACGGCCGAGTGTCGCCACTGTGTGGACCGCTCGGAGGACACAGTGTAGCACACGGTAGAGGTGTGCCCCGCTTGGGCAAAGTATCGCCAGGGATAATCGGTCGGTTTTATATGCCATGGTCTTAACCACACTTGAAGGAAATCATGTCGCCGATCTTCCGCGACGAGATTTCCGTCAAATGTGGCAAAGGCCAGACAATCAGACAGATGGACAGTGGAGCCCGGAGGTTTAGTAATAGGTTCCCGTTGGCTCTTCGGGACGGAACCATACAAAAACTACACAACCCCTTTCTTCTCCATAAAGTAACATAATACAATCTATTTAAAAAAGGGTAACACAGTCGAGATCTAACAAAAAAACTTTCTCTTTGTTTTGAACGTTTGACAAAGAAAAACTGATGGAGTTCTCTTTTGATCCGTTTTATTGTATTTACATAAGTATTAAGTCCAAGTGAGCTACTTCAGGAACACCTTTGTATCTTTATTTTTATATTATTTTATGTTTTAATGTTCATATTTTGATTTACTTTGAAAGAAAGAAAGAAAGAAAAACGTTTATTCGAACCTCACACATACATTTAAATTAAAAAGCAGTAGAATACGATACAATACAGAAAATACCACAATTTAGTATGAAAACAAAAACAAAAGATTAAAATTTAAGTAAGGTCAAAAAGGCACCTAACTCAGCATATGCTGCGATATCTATAAAGATACACTTTAGACAGTGTTTTGAAATATCCTTTTTTATATTATACTAGCTTTCCGCCCGCGGCTTCGCCCGCGTGGACTACAGTTTATATCGCGCGGGCAGAGACCCGTGCTCAGCAGTGGAATTATAGGTAGCCTATGTGTTATTCCAGTGTCTCTTCTATCTACCTACCAAATTTGATCTAAATCCGTTCAGTAGTTTTTGCGTGAAAGCGTAACAGACAGACGGACAGAGTTACTTTCGCATTTATATATAGGAGGGATAGGGATTAACTTTTTTTAAATAATGTATAGGCTCACGTTTGACCACTATCTCACCTGAAGGTAAGCGATGATGTGGCTTGGGATGGAAAAGTTAACACGGAAACGCATGGCGGTCCAAGGGTATAACTTCTAATCCCTTGGACTACCATCAGTTTCTGTAGGCTTCATAGCCGCCCCAATTTTACCTTTTTTTTATTATTGATAGGTTTTTTTATTACGTTCCAGTACAAGAACCTCTAAAGATGTATTGATAAAAGAGGCGCTAAAGTGGATTCATATACTTTCAACTGAATTTTGGTCACGGTAGTCAATCACAATAGAGATTAGCCAAATATGCAAGAAATATTATAGTTCAGTGTGTGCGACTCGTTTCCTTTCCTTTCATAGTCCAAAGGAATAATCCGACACGACTGAAAAGAGATCAAGCGCAGGATTTTACGTGATTTCCGAAACACGGGGGTTCATAATCTAAACTGCCGGCTGCGTGGACGGCGAGGGTAGCTTGCTGTCTGACCGTCCGGTAACTGTCCGGACCCAGACAAATTGGTCGACGGCGCGCACTGTTCCCAAGCGCCTCAAGGAGTTGTCAGCAACAGTAGAGTCCCAGCTGGGTCGAAGCCTTCTGCGACCAGGGTTAGTTTAGAGAGGTAGCTCAGCCTTGAAGCTATGAAGGCATGAAGGAACGGGGTGGGTTTTTAGTCAGTAAGAATCTGAGACTATCACCCGCCCCACCCAAGAGCGGGGTTGTCATTAGATGATGTTCCCACCATAAAAAAAACAAAACAAAAAAAAAACTGTCGGCTGCACAAGAATAATTCTTAATGTCACTTTTTGCCCTACCTGAGAGTCGAACCCAAAATCACTTGCGAATTCTCGCATAAAGTTCATACAAGAAACATGCTGTATCGCCTACTTATTATTCAACGATAGTCAAAACTTTCAACATTACACTAACATCGACTACGCTTCAAAACTTTACAGAAATAAGCAATTTTAAACTTGACTTTCCAATGTTTAAGTAATATCGTCTTGAAGTCAATATAATTTGTCAAAGTTAGTTCGTTATTCGGTCGGAAGGCTGTGGTAGGAATCAATCACTCGCGGGCTTTAATGGAGTTCTATTATGGTGCTGTAATAGCTTTCAGCCTGTGTATTAGCGGGATTGGGGGTTGATGAGCGATCGGGCGCAGATTTGGCTTGTTATGAGAATATTGGATCGAGAATAGGGATGTTATAGGGATGTTCTTAGGAGGGCTCTTCCCCAATCGTCTATCGACAACGTTGAGCATGGTTTAAAGGCTTCTTGCTTCGTCGAAAAATCGCTTTTAGCGATAAGACCACTCATTAAAACCCTATAATTTTAAGTTCCTGATATAAATTTTATTTTTGGTGTACAATAAAGAATCTAGCTATCTATCAAAATAAAAAAAAATCAATCAAAAACGTTTATTTCAAATAGACCAATTACAGGCACTTTTGAATTGTCAAAATGTCGGTCAGTCAAACAAACAAGTGAAGCTAAAATGCACGTTCCAAAGAGTAGATCTCTATGGAGAAGAACGTGCAAGAAACTCCATGGACACTCTTTTAAATCATATGTGTTACATGCGATGTTTGATGAAGAGGTAATGCGGAAAAAGAGAGATAACGCCTGAACTCTGTTGGCATTCGATAATTTCGTGATTTACTCGAATATTTCACAAAACTTTGTTTCAGGAAAAACGTGTTTTAATGAAACCCTTAAAAACTTTTGAGAAAAATGGTCAAGATTCAGAATCTCAATTAAATATGTAAGGTTTAGCACATTCCGTGTGTCAGGGCTTACCCATTGGAAAGTCATATAATGACGCCATTCGTTTAGTAGATTACCAAACTTGTTAAAATAATCAATTATGAAATCAATGATGGTCTATCATTTTGATACAATTGTAATGGCAGACTTGCAGCTCTGGGCAGCTATTGTACGCCAAAAATAAAATTACAATAGGAACTGAAAATTAATAGGGCGTCACAATGGGCGGACTTATCGCGATTTTTTACAGACAGCCTTTTGGATGGATTTGTCAGAGTAGGAGAATAAGATACGTAGATCAGATAAAATACGAGTATCTGTCTGGGTGGAGGATCCTCCCTTTTCAACGGAGGTATGCGGCATTTTACACTTTGCTCCGGATACCCCTTAAATTTTGTAATTTTAAAATTCTAATCAGAGGCTACGTAAGAAGCGAAAATCTATTGCCAGTAAACCGCAGAGAAGCCAGTGTCGACATAAAGACACTCTAGCTACAATTTCCGTTATTTGCCGCAATCAATTAGTCCAGGTTTGCTCCAGTACCCACGGCTGTTCCGAATCAGCCTCCACGTGCCGTGTTGTCGCTGTCAATCAGGCCTGATTGATTCGGCGGCGCTCCACTTGTGCCAACTTCACACAGAACCGTTTGTTTGGCGCTGGCGCTGCATTATAGACTGGACTTTGAAGTTTTGATTTTGTTTATTACCTCCCAACTAGCAAAATTTGATCTTACAAATATCCTAAGACCAATTTTTTTACTTATAATCTTATATCCTATCTTATAACATACTTAATGACGTCTATAAGTGTGGAAATGGGCACACTTTATAAAAATATTTGCCCTTATAGTAGTTGTATTATGGTCTCGTTAAGGTCAGGGTAGCCCGTGAAAATCAATTTTTTTATAAATTTTTTTCAATTTGCAATGTATGTTATAGTAATAAAAATATAAATGTATAATATTTATATGTAAATGCTTGTACCTGTACAAAATCTATTTTATAAGTACCCAATTATATATAAACCATTTTAAGCAGCCCTTCGCTTGATTGAAAGCAAAACAGATGTGGGCCCAGTTAACCCTTATCAATTTTTAAAAGCGGTAACTGGTCCGCGGTCCCAGTTCCATAGTGGACCGAACGACCCCTAACCCGTTGTAAGAACAAATACACTTACAAGCGTCTTGCTGTAAAAACAAAAACGCTTTGAGTGGTCTCACTAATGCCGTTATAGTAGTATATTATTATCCCCTTTCATGCTTTTTCTTTGTTTAACTTCACATCGGTTATACTAATGGAGCATAATTAGTTCAGAATCGGATAACATCTGCTGCTCAGATCACAGTGATATTTTCAGATCAGGGCAATCCAACAGTAATTGCTTGACACAAATAAGTGATTGCATGCCGCCGAACCTTGGAAATGCATAAAATTCGTACATTATTATTTAAAAAATCATTACCAACATCACCATTTCAAGGATAATTTAGATCTTTTGTCATGACACAATTATGCCTCCCCAAGCGTCACCACTAAGAACAATTTTCTGTTTTTCATCCAGCGGCCTTCACTAGGTCGGGCATCCAACGCTGCCATCCAATCGGTCGCCATCAAGAATCATTATGGGGTCAATAAATCATCACATACCTTCAATTGCTGTAACTGTTCTTTGAAGTCCGACTCTGCAAAGGTGATGGAAGCCGCGCAGGTGATGTTGGCGGCCTCCAGTTGGGTCACCAGCTCGTTAACAGCCAAAGAGTATATTTCTTCGTTCTGCGAGAAGGCTGTCACCGTGTCCCAGCCGAATTGTCTGGTGGAAATTAAGTGTTCTTATTAATTAGGAATTTTACAGCCTATTCACACTTGACCGAATCGTATTTTTATATTGTTACTAGCTTTTACCTATGGCTTCGCACGCATTTATTAATATACTTTACTCTTTCTAATCGGTTTTGCCATTTAGGCGTGAAGACGTAACAAACAAACAACTAAACAAACAAACTCACTTTCGCTTTTATAATATTAGTAAGGATTTATAACGAATTATCTTTATTTTGTAAGTTATCTGGAAAATCTTTTTACTGAGACTACACTATCAGTCTGTCTTTTACAAGGCTGTATTTCATGAACTGTGATAACTAGATAGATGAAATAGATTTTTGACAGCCTACCTATCAACGCGGTTGAGTTCAATCTAGCCCTTATGCACTGCTTGGTGGTGACACACTATTATACCACGTGACACGCACAATGACACGTGCTGTAATGAAGTGTCTTGTGTATCAAAGGCCGATCATCTGAACACAGAGGCGGTGACCGTGTAGCGGTTGTAGGTACAGGCTTGCACACCAAAGCCGGCGGTTTCGCTCGGCGGGTTATTACCGGCAGGCTAGCCCTGGTACGATAGACGCAAAACAAGCTGGGTTATGCTGCCGGGTAAATCGTCGGTGGCATTGGTGTGGCCTTGAGGCATCAGCAGATCTGTGCAAGCCCTCGCTTGCACACTAAAGGTTTCGATCGGCGGGTTATTACCGGCAGGCTAGCCCTCGTACGATAGACGCAAAACAAGCTGGTTTATGATGCCGGGTAAATCAGGCATCAGTAGATAGCAAGCCAATATGACGTTTTTTTTGTTGTCGACGGGGAAAATCATCATTGACGAAACCCGCTCTTGGGTGGAGCGGGAGACAGTGTCAGAGTCTTACTGACTAAAAACCCCGCGCCGTTCCTTCTAGCCTTCATACCGGGGCTCTAGTTTCCTTTCGGATAACCCCGACCCCGGTAGGCTTCGACCCAGATGGGCCCCTCCTGTTGCTGACAACTCCTTGAGGCGCGCGGGAACAGTGCGCGCCGTCGACGCCTTGGCTCGGTCCGGACAGTTACCGGACGATCGGACAGCGAGCTACCCATGGCTCGCCGTCCGCGAGCCCGCGTCTACGGTGGCCGGAAATCGGGATCGGAATCCCGGCGGCGGCGGCGGGGGCGCCGTTGCCTGATACGGTCTGCCTCCTCCTTTGCTAGCATTACTGCTTCGCAGAAGGAGGCGACCGCCTGCCACTCCTCCTCGCTCCGGACCATGGCCTGAACCAAGGCCCGGCGCGAGAGGTCTCCGCCGCCGATCGCCCCCACGAGGACACGGCGTTGCTCCGCCCAAGCAGGGCACACCTCAACTGTGTGCTCCACCGTGTCCTCCGGGCGTTCCGCACAGTGGCGGCACCCGGGCGTCTCTTCCGCTCGAATCCGATGCAGGAACCTCCCGAACTTGCCATGTCCGGTGAGGACCTGCGTCATGCGGAAGGTAAGGACGCCGTGAGGTCTTTCCAGCCACGCCTCAAAGAGGGGACTTACCGCCATAATTGTGGCGTGCCCAAAGCCAATATGACGTAAGATTTGCTTGACCACATGCCACAACAGGACAATCAAACCATTATGAGAATTGTAAATACAATAAGAATTAGAACGAACGATATTAGGTAACACGGACCACAAAAATGTGTTTTTTGAACTAAACAAAAGTTAAAATAACATCTAAAAATTCACATAACAAACAAACCTAATACGCTGAACGGGGCTAATTCCCAAGAGGGTTTCTATTCTCGAGTCAAAACCCTTTAGCAACAAAGGATATATCCCGAAAAGAGTATGTTTGAAATACTGAAAAGGGCGGGAAAGCGGAACACGTGAAGTATTATGAAGTATCATCCATATTTCGCATCCTTTATGGTCGGACTCCTCGAAGATTCAATTCAGAGTCACACGAAATATACGCGAGAGTAACGTCGGCGACATACGTAGGTTAAGAGTGTTTGAGTTTGCTGGAAAGATTCATAAAATGCACTTTTAAAAAACGCATTTTTTGAACATTGCATTGTCTAAAGAATACCAATTTATAGTAATATTCGATTCTGATGTTATCTGCATGTAGTATCTACTACCACCAAAATTTCGACGACATAATATGAGATACACTCACTAGCAAAAGGCTAGTTTGGTGTACTGTGGTCTACTGTCTCTCTATAGAGGAAAGGAAGAAGGAAACAAAAAAAAAAGAAAGAAAGAAAGCAAGTAAGAATCAAACAAAGAAAGAAAAATAGTTGATTTGAGACCTGACTGTCGATCTGTGTTTAGGTGTCTTCAAAGCTAGAATGAATAGGCTCATAAACAAGTGTACCTTATCATCAATGATTGCTCCACTGCTTACCGAACGCGAGCGTACGGAGAGAAAAGCAGTCAAGCACTAGTTTATATTATAAAAAAAGAAACGGGATGCCACGAAGACTACTAAAAAAAACCGATAAAATTCCGAAATCAAACCTTTTATTTCGTAGCTAACTGTACTTAGGTACTTATACGTTAAAAGGCTTTGTTCACAAACGCCTGTACATTGTCCTGCTCTCGACATCTTGACAGCGTTCAGGAAATTATTTGTAACTTTGAAATATGGTTTGAAAGAATCCAGTTTTTCTGTGTCGCGCCTTCAATGACACCTTATATAAAGACGTGAGAAAAAGCAAAGATGAGCAGGTTTATTTTTAGATAGAAAGAGTATCATTTGTCACTAAAAATGTTCGGATCGCGCTAAAAATATTGGAACTATTACGAAAATAGATGATATTTTTAGGAGTCTATTTTAGGAACTGTCTTTCTTTGTTTGATGCTCGCAAAAAGTTTAATTTAGATCAATTTATTTACCTAAAGATGAGATTTGATTTTCATTTGTTTTTTAATGGGTATGAGAATAATGTGGTGTTGTTATTGATTCTAAATAATCAGTAGATAATACGTGAACTATCAACCTGAAAAATTCTAGAATTTTGATTGACATTTTAATACAGGAAAGAGTATAAATTCATAAGAAACTTGAGGCTTCCGAAACATTTTCATTACATTCGTCCCAAGTATTCGCACCATTTCCGCGTTCTCGACATTAGAATATTGATACACTATCATGTAAAGATATATTAACATACTATTTATACTAAACCTAACTATATACCTACTTACACTTTTAATTATAATTATTTAACGCTTACGTCGGATATATCCGACAAACACTTTCGTGTTTATTCTGCCAGGGTCGCCTATTTACGTCAACCTCTTCTGTCATCTATGGGGATTGAAGAGCCAAACGAGATGAAGTACCCGGTCGCAAAACAAGAATTTAAAGGAATATATAAAAATTATTTCAGGTTCTGAAGTATTTGTCCATGTTGCTGTCATCCGGAAACGTACTCGAAAGACGTGGTGAGATGAGAAGAAATTAGGATTGTCATGTTGAACAGCTTATGTAAAGAAAGAACCAGCTCTCTGATCACGATTATTATCATTATTATTTACTTTTATTTCGTAAACCGTGGTCTTTGAACGAAAAGGGCAACAGAAGGACGCAGGTATGTTTTTAGTCAGTAAAGTTCTGACATGCCCTCCCACTCCACTCTAAGAAGAGAAGTGTTTTAATGATTGCCCACCTAAAAAATAATACCGTCAAAAAAAATCATGTTTGTTGTATGGGAGGAGCCCCACTTAAATATTTATTTTATTCTGTTTTCAGTATTTGTCTAGCTAATAGCTATGAGATCATGGCTCATGAGATACAGTCTGGTGACAGACAGACGGACAGCGGAGCAATAGCAACAGGGTCTTGTTTTTATCCTTTGGATTCGGAACACTAAAAATGGTTATATTTTCGAAAGATAAAAATGATGCAGACTGCTGCAGTATTACTGTTTCGTTTAAAATTCTACAGCAAGAATCTTTAGTACTTTGCGACTATAATTTACTTTCAAAGCGCCAAAAACTTCCCTTCCCCAGCAAAACGTCAACAACTTTACACTACACCTCACAGCCACTAAAGAACAAATCTAATGAACTCCGCATCAAATTCAGTTACAGTAGCGAGTTGCACGTTACGGTTGAGTTGCTACAGCAGGTACAGCAACGTGATTTCATTAAAACCTCCTTTCAACGAAATACCAGTTCTTGTACAAATCTAAATAAGAAACCGTTGCAGTCGACACGGTACTTCGAGTACTTTTTGTACCTGCTAACTCCCTCCGGCTCAAGTTTGCGAGACAAATTAGATTTTGAACTTTGTGTAACTTAATTTTTTTATTTATGGTTCTTTTGAATTATGAGGGCAATCTGATGTTGTAGTTTTAATTGAGTTAGAAGTTGGTGCTAGTAAAAAGTTTTTTTTTTAAACCTACTTCACTTTTTATACCTACGATAGCACACACGGACGCGAGCTCCGCCGAACTGTATGAGCGTGACCGGGCGATGAGCCGAGATATTGTGTCCGTGAGCGGTGTCTATGTGTGCGTTGCTCGAGCTTGCTTTGTATGTAGATTGTCTTCTGTACCTATCTATTTTGTGGTACTAGGCATTGTATCGTCTGTGCGGTTACAGATATGTAAACCCACATACACAAGGCCCCAGAACCGGAGCAACTATCTGTAAGCGATACAAATATTTATTCTGTACGCGTGAGGTAAACACACCCCAGGCACCGTAGGCGTGGCCTTACGGACGATAATTAATGTGTAGCTTGCTATGCGGCCGTCGGGTAACCATCCATACCTAGTCCGAGTTGTCAACGTCGCGTAGTGTTGCCTACCGAGGTCGGGGTTATCGCCTACCGAGGTCGAGGTTATCCGAAAGGAAACTAGAGCCCCGGTATGAAGGCTAGAAGGAACGGCGCGGGGTTTTTAGTCAGTAAGACTCTGACACTCTCTCGCGCTCCACCCAAGAGCGGGTTTCGTCAATGATGATTTTCCCCGTCGAGAGAAAAAAAAAACGTCGCGTAGTGTTCCACGCGCGTCTCAAAGAGATAGAGAGACAGCAAAACCGTAGAGGCCCTGCAGAGCCGAAGTCTACGGGCTATAGATCGCCCGAAAGCTTTCAGCCAACCCCGGGGCCCTGTGACGAAAGACAACAAAGGATGATGCTCAAGGTCGTGCTCCACCCTAGAGCGGAAGCAGTCATTGGATGATTTCGTCAACCTGAGCATGGTTTAAAAGCTTGCCGCTTCATTCAACGCAATCTACACTAATATTATAAAGAGGGAAAATTTGTATTCTTGTGTGTAAGTTTGTAAAAAATTAACTGAAAAACTACTGCGCCGATTTAAAAAATTCTTTCATAATTGGAAAGCTACATTCACCCTGAGTAACAAAGGCTATATTTATTTCCCGTGCCAAGCCGGGACGGGCCGCTAGTGTTTAATAAAAAGGCAATGTGAAACAGAAAGATAATACCTTAAAGCTCTGCTGGCCATCGCTAAAACCGTCATTCACTCGAATATTTTACAAAACTTGTTCCAAAAAATACGTGTATTTAAAACCCTTAAAAGTTTTTCAGAAAAGTTGTCGTCATTCAGAATCTCGATTAAATGTGCAGAATAGAATAGATGATGTACTTTAATATATTTTTAACTAGCTTTTGCCCGCGCGGCTTCACTCCCGTTCTTCCCTACTCCACCCTATTATACCCTACTCTACACTAATCTATCCTACTCTACCCTACTCTAGCCTACTCTACCTTACTCTACCCTACACTACCCTACACTACCCTACACTACCCTAATTTTTTTTCTTCTCCTCACAATAACAAACACAACAAATAAAGAATTAGCGAAATCAGACCAGCCATTCACGCGTGATGGCGTGACTAAGGGAATTATTGATAATCTTTTATATATATAGATATATGAGTACATTATGGAGGGCTAAAGTTCATGTAAGAGCAATTGTATGAAAATGTACCTCGCAAAGGATCCTCTTAAAGGCAGCACCGCAGTCTATCACTCAACTATTACGCTAACCGTGCCGGTAGTTTCTCGTGCACACGAAAGCGAATGAATTCGTCTCAAAACCTTTTTCAAATAGTTTTTCCTAAACTATTCTCCATTACTCGAGCTTTTGAAGTTTCATGTGCCTTTACTAGCTTCTATCAGAGCGGTATGAATGTAGGTTACTCCATACTTTAGACCCCCATTTCATCTTCTTAGGAGCTGCATTTTGGGAAATATCTCTTAGGCCGCCTTTACTGCTCGACTGACAAACGGTGCATACCAACGTTCCTGACAATGTGCATAACCTATCGTCAGTTTGTAAAGTTCTGTGCTTTTCCGACCAACCAAATTGGGCAGACGGGTACAGACACAAACACGTACTCGAAATGGTCGCGTTTACAAATTGTCGGTCCACCGATCGGCGTAACACTGAACGCGTTAATGTTTCCGTAGCGTGTTGGTCGACCAACGGCATGCATGCGGACGCACCTGACCGACGGTCCTCGCATGCAGTGCACGGGTCGGTCGTACACTGTCATGACTTGTTAATTTTCATACAAATTACACGCGTGACCGACGCACGCACTGACGGTCGGCCAAGCACTAAAACCAGTCTCAGGGTTCACCTACGTTGTAAAATCTTGTCCACAATTTCACGCCCCTAGTCCCAGTAGCGTCGGCTGTGCGTTGGTATGTCAGTCAGTCAGTTTCTCCTTTTATATACATAGCTCTTAAAACGTATTAGAGAGCGTTCCATGTACTATTTAATGAGACCAATTATATAAAGTTCGGAGCCATGAAACACGGAGCGGCTCAGACTTAATTATGCTGAGATGAAATGGTTGCGAACGTTGTTAGGAGAACGTAATTATGAAGGATTTTCTTGTTAACATTACTGTTATTGCGTTATGGCATCTTTCCGGTACATGCTAAAAGAAATGGAGCCAGTCTTTTAAGTATAAGGATAAGAAATGCTTGTTTAGAAATATTCGGTATAGAGTGTAAAGTCCTGTAAACCTTCGTTGAAGATGGCCTCCGGCCAGACGGGTGTTGGGTCTAGTCCAGGCAACTCCCCGATAGTTTATTTTGTATTGCTGCTGTATATGTTCTAATAGCGCAACGAACTCTAATACCACGGTGCTGGATTCTGTTTTTTTTTGTTTTTATTTGTCGTGATAGATATATGTGTAGTCGCTAGTTCAGTTTCTATCTTTTAATTTTTTATTTTTTTATTATTATCTACATTGTGCTCACATAATAGAAGCAACAAGAAATATGTAACCAAACATTATATGTAACACATATGATTTAAAAGAGTGTCCATGGAGTTTCTTGCACGTTCTTCTCCATAGAGATCTACTCTTTGGAACGTGCATTTTAGCTTCACTTGTTTGTTTGACTGACCGACATTTTGAAAATTTAAAAGTGCCTGTAATTGGTCTATTTGAAATAAACGTTTTTGACTTTGACTTGTTTCTTTATTTTGACACTGACGAAGCTGCTGGTACCAGCTGGTCTTATATAAAAAACGATTGCATTTTTTAACTTTCCTGGTACCTATCTGAACACTCAAACAAGCCTTTACCAACTACTAGGTCACAAATTGTATGTGACAATAGTGTAACTTTATATGATGAAATATAAGTTCTGACTTAGTTCAGGCGCTAGTTTCCTAAAAACTCATTTGCAGCTACACAGAATAAACAATCTAATTGAACAGGTCCAACAAACAATATGTTGGTCTAAGCTGAACAGTCGCCGAGTTCTTGCAGAAGGTACAGCACAATTACAGTTTGTTCCAACCTCTTCATGGAAATTTCGAATCTATACATTACATACAACTGTATTGTATAATTCTGTACTCTTTCTTTTTTTTCTTGTTGTTTTTATTATTGTATGTTGTGGTATTTTGTGTTGCTTGTTCCGAATAAATGCTATTCTATTCTATTCTACATATATTAAAACTGCAGAAATTTTTAGTTGTGCATAATGCATGCACAACTAAAAATTTTTGCGTAAAACGTACGAAATCGATGTAGATAACTTTTATACATTAAAATTGTGTGTAACTTGATAAATTACTTGGGCTTTGTTTCATCGCAATCGGTTGACTTCACCAGATCAGCTAGTTTTATATAAATGTCGAATAAAGCGGTGACTTCGCACGCACGTAGGACTAAGCCGCCGCGTCGCGTTAAATAGGACCGTGTTCCTATCGCTATAGCGTTGAATCTCCCTCTTTTAACACGATGACTGCCAACCTACGAGTATACTCGTAGTACAAGATCTGGGCCCCACTGCTAACTACGAGTATTCTCGTAGGTGATTGTATGCGATTTCTAACGAATTCTAGAAAAGTGGGAATAAAAGGAGGGCGGTGTTAAATTTTTTGGCATTTGTTCATATATATTCAATCGAGGGTTTGTTAACCGGATTACGTGGCAGTCAACGTTTTAAGATACTGCGTCAGTTGCCGATATTGTAAGAGCAGAGGCCTTACTTAGCGAGAGAGGGATGGAGCTACCCTATACAGGGTGTAAGGGGCGTACCCTCAAAATTAAAAATTTGACTGAACCGTTTTGTATGGTGAGGCTGATTTTTTTTTTCGTTGCCGGAAAAATATTGTGAAAGGTAGTTCAGTTTCGTCTACTGAGTAAGCCCTTAAAGTTTGCGGAGGGCTGTCCCTTACACCCTGCATAGCTCCATCTCTTTAATAGTTCAGTTTAGGTCGTCAAATGGACCGCATTAAGAGCTTGTGGTAGGGCTTCTATTTTTAACAAAGAACTTTTTGCTCACCTGATGAAAGCAATCCTGGCAGGATTGTGAGATGAGTCTGGAGCGACAGTGCGGCAGAAGAGAGGGAACTCGGTTCTGTCACTCAGGGCTGGTGATGTGGAGCCGAAAGATACCTGGGGAAGAAATGGAAGTTATTAAAGTACTAGTTAGTGATAAAAGAGTTTTATTGGTGAAAGAATAAAAAAAAACGGATCAGTAGTTTTTGAGATTATTTCATCATCATTTTTCATTTAATTATTTATTATTTTGGAAACACAGTATCTTGTGGATATTATCTAGGCTTCTATTGAAATCAATGTAAGAATAATCCAGTAAAAACCTCAATCTAATCCAGTCAAAAAGTAAAACTATAGAGCCTTTTAATTTTTATCAAAATTCTAAATGACACACAATTTTTTTCAAAAACTTTAAAGGATTTAATAAATCACCTATTTGCTGGAATAAGTCACGGAATTACCGAATACTAACAAAGTTTTCAGGCGTTATCTCTCTTTTTTTGCGTTGCCTTTTCGTCAAATAACGCGTTAAATTGCGTTAGATGAAGCAACAAGCTTTTAAACCATGCTCGATGGAAAAGGAGCCTCTTAAGTACCCCTCTCACATTCAATAACTCAGAAAATAGGGCACCAGGTAATGATGCCGTCCCTACTGGACCGCGCGATATAAGCTTGTTATAGTGATAGTATACAGGCCGATATAATTAAAACAAATTAACTTTCAACCCTCATTTTGTTTCATGTTATCAATTAGGGTCCTAATTAATACTGGGCCTCGCGTCTAACAGGGTTTATACTGCTTATATATATAAAAGGACAAACTGACTGACTGACATATCAACGCACAGCCAAAACTACTAGGACTGGGAACGTGAAATTTTGCACAAGGCTTCCTTTTATGACGTGACGAGGATTTCCTAAAATTCATACCCTGAGAGGGTGAAACGGGGGTCTAAAGTTTGTAAGGTGAAAACAATTTTTAAATGAAGGTAAAGCCGCTGGCAGAAGAGTCTATATATGTATATACAACGTGTAACGTTAAATGCGCAAAACCTCAGACACCCCAAATGATTTTTAATTTAAAAGACCTAATTCTGTGAAAAAAAAACATTTAAAAAAAATTAAAGGGTTTATGTGCAGTTTTACATTGTTTAAAATTAATATCTGCATTGAAATAAGTACTTTTATTATCCCGTGTATGAGAAAATTTGATTGGACTGCAACCATTTGTGTTTATTTACCTATTTCGGCGGGTTTGCGCACGTGATGGCTTGACCTATTCATAAATAGACAAGGCGACCTCTTTAATGAAGATTTTTTTGAAAAATGTAACCAATTTTAAAAAGTGGTTTAATTGATTCTGGTCCTTATTCTGATCAAACTATTTTCAGGTTTTGCGCATTTAACGTTACACGTTGTATATAAAAGGACAAACTGATCGACTGATATATCAATGCACAGCCAAAACTACTAGGACTAGGAACGTAAAATTTTCTTTTATGAAGTGAAGAGAATTTTTTAAAATTCACCGCTTAGAGAATGAAACAGGGGTCAACATTTTTTTATGAATAAACCTTCTTTCACACAGGTGAAGCCGCTGGCAGAAGCTAGTCTATATATATAGGTATATATTATAAATATATGGAGAGCAGTTGTGGCCGAATGGTAATGGCCTCGACTTACGAGTTAGGTCACGGGTTTGAACCCAGCCAGGCGCATTACTTTGTGTAACCTATTTCATCACCACTGCTCTCAAATCGGTGAAGGAAAACATCGTGAGGAAACCGGCATGTCCTAGAACCAAAAATTCGAAGACATGTTACATTCACCAACCCGCACTGAGCTTGCGTCGTGGATTGCGGCCCATTTCCTCTCTTAGAGAGGAGGCCTGAGTCCCAGCAGTGGGAACATAAAAAAAAGGATGATGATGATTCCACTAAGAGAGGATTTTCCAAAATTTTGGCTATGGTTATACGGCAGGAAAATGAAAGAGTTTAAAATTAGAATAGAACAACATTTATTCGGAGCAAGCAACACAAAATATCACAACATAAAAAAAAAACAAAAAGAAAAAAAAAAATAAGTGTACAGAAATATAATACAGTAAATAAATTACAGTAAATTGGTGTGAAGAAACCTCCGCAGTCGAACCCGCTAGCAGAAGCTCGTCTTACTATGAACCTACACCTATGTAACTGTTAACTAATTAAGCTACGATCATTAATAATCACTGTTAATATGATAACTACAATTAATATTAACTCGTGTGTGAAATTAATAACGATGATTGATAATAGTGACGTCAGGGTTGTCTCACGTCCTAACAGAGTTGCGTTCGGTTTCTCTGGCCTCTGGACCGGTTTTACACGGCCCGTAGAGGTTTTTAGTGACCAGAGCAGCAGGACGACCACCCCGCCTGGCGGACGGCTTGCACGGATGGTCAAGGTCTGTAGAAACTGGGAGCAGCAAAAGACGCCCTTCCCACAGTCGATAACATTTTACTTCATTTTACTCCAAGTTGGACCGACGACCTGGTCAGGGTCGCGGGAATCCGATGGATGCGTGACGCACAGGACCGGTCGTTGTGGCGACGCTTGGGGGTGGCCTATGTCCAGCAGTGGACGTCTTTCGGCTGATATGATGATGATGACTCCAAGTTGAAGTTGACTAACTACAACTTCAACTCTTATTTAATGGTCTTTGTGGAAGAGACAGTTTGAAGGAGTAACTGTGGCCTTTTTTCTGGCTAAAAACCCACGCCTGTACCCCTAGTCAAGTTGATAATCTGCAATCGTTAACGCTAGTAGAACATTTCAAATGAACAGGAATGACATTTTCAACGCTCAGTCAGAATTGAGCATTTGAAGTTAAGTATTTCTCAAACTTTAGTCCAAAAATTTGTAAAAAAACGTCATAAAAGTAAATAACGCTTGACTCATGTTCTCTCAATATATTTAAATGAGAAACCCGACCTTATTAATGTATTTCGTGTATTATAATCATAACAAAAATAATTTAAATGAGTGAATTCCCAATTAGTTCATAGTCACAAAATAATCTCTGAAATTAACTGATGAGTTACTTTGAGACAATAATATGAAGGCTAGAAGGAACGGCGCGGGGTTTTTAGTCAGTAAGAGTCTGACACACTATCTCCCGCTCTACCCAATAGCGGGTTTTGTCATAAGATGATTTTCCCCGTCGACAAAAAAAAAAAAACATTATATTCACAATTCACAAACTCAGTTAATAATTAAGAAAGAAAGAAATAAAGAAAAATATTTGATTTGCCGGAAAAGGCGCAAAAAGATTAATATAAATAAGCTGAAGCTAATAAAACAAGAAAAGATACAGAATTTAATAGTTTTTTCTTTACAGTTTCAACCCTATATTACAATACCTATTGTTAAAGCTTCATTAGTCCAATTTATTATTAAGGTCACACTTGACCACAACTGATTTATTCATTTATCGCTGTGTCCGCCGACCCTAAATTATTTCGTTATTATCTATTTAAATTAATTTCTGATGACTGTACTAACCAGAGGTCCACGAGCTCTTTACGCAATTCATTTTACGACCTAAACTGAACGGTTAAAGGGATAATAATAATTATAATATTCCATAACTATCACACAACGCCGTCTAGTCCCAAGCTAAGCAGAGCTTTTGTTATGGGTACTAGACAACTGATAAACATACTTACATATTTGTAAATACATATATATATTATAGATAAATTACACCCAGACACAGAGCAAATGATTATGCTCATCACGCAAACATTTGTCGTGGGTGGGAATCGAAACCACGACCTCCAGCATAGCAGTCAGGGTCACTAACCACTAGACCAACTGGCCAGTCAGGATAAGTCAGGATAGGATGGAGCTATAAAGGGTGTACCTATAGCTTATATCCCTCTTTCTTGCTCGCATGACTGACATTTTACCAGCACCACCACCATATCCCCAGAAATTGATTAAGAGAATGTTAAAATTACAAACGATTTTATTTCACAGTATTTACTTCTGAGCTACGTTTTGTGGAGTTCTATTACCTTAATAACACTTCCACCAAGTAGCTTTGCAACCCAGTCTGAGAGACAAAATCTAATTAATTTCAAATGATAAATTGTGAAATATCCTTTTACAAAGTCAGTAAATACAAGAAAGGGATATGAAGTATCGCAGACGACGTTATCCCGAGTACAAAACATTAATCCAGTGCGAATTTCCCATCCATTGTAACGTTTGATTGAATGGAATCACTTCTTCCTTCGTAATACGATTACTAGCAAAACAAACCAACCCAAAATTCAAATATTGGATTTTGTGATCTACACACCAATTCTTCTTCAACCACATTCGAAATGGATCTCTATTTTCACAGCACTTAAGTTTGAAATTGGTTGTATCGAGTGCAGGTCTCAGATGTTCCAAATCGAGTTGTCTATCTAGACTAGGTTCGTTTGTTAGAGTTGACGTCGCCGCCGGTAGCAGGTAAGTACCGGATTGAAGCGGATAGAACTGGTTCAAACTGGTTTAAAGTGGCTACAGTGAGTTTGTGACTAATTTGAGGGTAGTTGTCGATTTTGATGACTGATTTTGACTGGTAATTGATGTGGGTTTTCATGTCGATGTGTAACATGTTTAACAGTGTAATTTTATGGATAGACAGCACTTGTTAGAGCTGTCGACAAAATGGGGGCTTTTGGAATATAACAATAAACTAAAACTGGGAAATAAGCACACATTTCTTCTAAAGACGAAGCACAATAAAGTGTCGGCACGATTGGCGCAGTGGTGTAGCGGTTGGCTGCTACGCTGAGTGTCACGGGTTCGATATCCGCACGGAACAAATATTTGTATATGTATAATTTCGGGTTTGAGTATCGTGTATGTCAGTTTACATGTTAATGAACGCATCCACAATACAGGAGTAATTCAATCCCTAGTGTGGGGCAACTTTTTTTTTAAAACTTTACGCGCAACAACGCGGGGCCGAGGCAGACCACGAAGGAGATGGCGGGATGACCTGGATGGCTTTCTGGAATGAGAAGCAAGGAACCGTGATCGTGGGACGGAGTGAAAGGAGGCCTTTGCCTAGCAGTGGGACAATATGGGCTAGCTATAATAATACGCGCATTATTATAATGGACTTTGCCAACAAGGTTTAAATGTGCGAAAAGCGTATTGGCGTTTAGTGGCCAACGCGAGCCACAAGAAGCGAGCAGCGGCGATTTGTGAAATGTGGCAGCCACTGGCGTCAACCGTGTGCGTCAAATCAATATAAAATGTATGAAAACTTCAGGAAATACGTCAGTGGCGGCGTTTTTGGTTGTTGCCAGTCAAGTTAAGTGCCCAACTTAGGACCTAGTTTATACATAAAACATTCCAGAAATAAAGACGGACGGATTTTTAATTGAAACAGAAACTTTTATAAGTATCTTTCCGTCCTATCATGGACTCCTTTGTTCTTTTCCCCTACAAACTAATTAAAAAAGTTCCACAACCCTATACAAAAAACTATTTTCGGGACTAAGTCTTTTCGGCCCAAGTTATTCCAAAGGAAAAACTTTTCGGGATTTGCCAAATTAAAGTCTGAATATTGCCAGCCCGAACGAAGACGCTATACGTTGTACAGGAGCTAACATTGTCAATTTGCCGCAACATAAACTGACCACAAGAAGAATATACAAGAAGGATTTAGGGATTTAGGTTAACCTTTTAGGGTTCCGTACCCAAAAGGTAAAAACGGGACCCTATTACTAAGGCGGCCACCATAGGCGTGGGCTTGCGGACGGCGAGCAATGGGTAGCTCGCTGCCCGACCGTCCGCCGTCGACGACTTGGGCTCGGTCCGGACGTATCATCGGAGCCCAATTCGTCGACGGCGCGCACTGTTCTCGCGCGCCTCAAGGAGTTGTGAGCAACCGTAGGGGCTCAGCTGGGTCTAAGCCTACTGGGGCTAGGGCCTGTTTTCGAAAGGGAGGCTTGGCCCCGGTATGAAAGGCAAGAAGGAAGGGGGTGAGTTTTTTGGTCAGTAAGAGTCTGACACTACCTTCCCCTCTATGTCATTTGGATGATTTTTACCCATCGAAAAAAAAACCTAAGTTACTAAGACCTACTGAAAGACGCGATGGCACGACGCTGCTGTTATGTCGATAGAGTTTTATAGATTTGTATGTAAGTTTTCACGCAGGCGTACATAACAAATACGCGGCTATGAAGCTACGCATCCGTGAACAAAAAGCCTAAGACTCCGCCATGGTGTATCTCATCATCTCATGACTCCTGATAGCTAGACAGTTCAAATTTTCACAGATAATGTTACCGTTTAAGATTATTGTTGCTGTTATAACAACAAATACTAAAACCAAAAAAAAGTTAATAAAATAGTGTCTAATGTTCTAGGTATAGATAGTGGTACGGAACCCTTCGTGCGCGTGTCCGACTCGCACTTGGCCGGTTTTTTAGATTATCCTGTAGAAGGGCGACCGTGGACGTCTCAAGGATTACTTGAATGGGTCTCCGGGATTCATTCCTTTGTCAGATTACACTATCCAGCAAGAATTACCTCTTAAACAAAAATAAGGGTTTTTGTAAACTTTTTTAGGGTTACGTACTGCAAACAAGAAAGATTCTGGAATGGCGACCACATACCGGAAGACGCAACGTTGGAAGGCCTCCCACAAGATGGACCGATGACTTGGTGAGGGTCGCGGGAATTCGATGGATGCGAGACGCACAAGACCGGTCATTATGGCGACACTTGGGGGAGGCCTGTTGAAATAATGACTGCAAACACGGCACTCTTATAAATAATCATTTATCCATCGTCGACCACATCGTCGCTTACCATCAGGTGAGATGGGGACCGAAAAAAAATAAAAAAATTGTTGTCCGTCAGGTTGAAAGTCAGACACCAAAATTTCTAAGGCCAGAAGGTTTTTATATAAGAGTTTGTGGTATGCACCCACTATACGGAAACGTGTTCTCCATCTTAAAAAAAAGATACCGCTGAGACAAATCGTCAAGCTGCCAAAAGAGACGCCTCAGAATTGCGAGGAGGCCTAAGTCCCAACAGTAGGAACATTATAAGGCCGACGATGCTATATTTATTTTTACCTGAACAATATTCCAGTAAAACCGGGAACATTGGAAGGAGTGGAGGGAGGCCTTTCCCCAGCAGTGGGACAATATGGGCTAGATATAATTATTAATATTCCAGTAATTTAATCTGTGCAGATGAAATAAAAAATCGAAGTTTCAAAATTCGGCTCGCTTCCTAAACTGTGCCCGTAATCTGTTTTCCTCAAAAATGTTGCGAAAACTGCAAAACGCCATGTTTTTGACGGCGCGAGTATGAGCAGTGGAAATTGGTGTGTCGGCTCCACGCTCTGAAAGGAAACTGATTACATCCAGACCCTGAGAGAAATTGGAAACTGTTGGACACATGTGATTGGGGATAGACTGTTTTGAATCAGTTCTTAAATATCAATATAAGTGATGTTCTAGTAAGTGCTAGTTTCTCTGAATTTGTTAAAGCTGTCCTGTACCCCGAGCCAAGTTGATAATCTGCAATCGTTAACGCTAGCAGAAAATTTCAATGATGGAATGATGTCATCTCAACGCTCAGTCACGTGGTTAGGACAAAAGAATTCGACGAAAGCTTGCGTCAAAGCGTTCGACAAGGACGGGGGTTGTCATACGATGATTTTTGCCCACCGTAAAAAATAAAAACATTGCTCAGTCACGTGGTCAAAAAAGAATTGGGAGCGTGGCCAACTCGAGGCGTTCGACGCAAGAGAAACGGTTGTAACTTGGCTAAGGGGGCCGATTCAGTTTTAAATCAAAAACTACGCGATGGATGTTAACGAAACTTGGCACAATCATTCTTCATACTCCTGGGCAGATTATAGTATACTCTTCATCACGCTACGATCAATGGGAGCAAAGCAGTGAAGGGAAATGTTGGGGAAACGAGAAAAATTACTCCATTTTTTAAGCTTCCGTCGCGTTTGCAGCCTTAATGGTTAAAGCTACACAGAAATCATGTATAACGGAAATGTTCTACTTAAAATTATATAAAAATATCCCAAGACATCATATGTCTATCTTTTATGGTTGACTCACAATAACACATGTAACTCCTGATAGCTTAGCAGTTCGGAGCTTTCTGTTTATTTTTGTCTATGGCACCAAGGTGTGTGCACACTGTCACGCGCGTAAGTGGAAGGGAGAGTCTCGCGCATCACGTTGTTTTCCAGGCTCTTAGAATTCGACACCAGACGTTTCAGATCTTTGATTTTGACGACTCCGTTGTCGCTGGCATAAGCAACAGGATCCGCGTACGAAGTCGCTGGCAGAAGCTAGTAAAAAATAAAAGTGAATTTCAATTCTACTGAAAAAAAAAACCGTATTAAACTGTACGTTTAATACGGTTTTTTTTTATTTTTTTTTTAATTTGAATTTTTTTTTTAAATTTTAGTGGAAATAATGAATGTCTTCTTTTCACTTTTAAAATTTAAAATGTCATCGGGGTTGATTAAAATAACGATTATATCAACCCAGATGACATTTATTTTATTAATTATAATATTATTTAATTTTACTAAAAATATCATCGGGGTTGGTTAGAATAACGATTTTATTAAATACAGTTTAAAATTTAAAAAGTAGCGTTATTATTAATTAGAAAAACACCGGAGATAAATTCCACTACTCAGAATCATGTACCATGGAAGCCATGGCATTCGTTACGTCAAAGACACGGTAGATTAGATATAAGTATATGTGTGATAATTTAGACAGAATATTTTCACCGTTTTGCGAAATCGAAACATCGTGAGGAAACCGGCATGCCCTAGACTAGAACCAAAAATTCGAAGACATGTGACATCCACCCATCCACCAACCCGCATTGGGCCCGTGTGGTGGATTACGATCCATTCCCTCTCTTTGAGAGGAGGCCTGAGTCCCAACAGTGGGAACATTATAAGGCCGACGATGCTGTATTTATTTTTACCTGAACAATATTCCAGTAAGGTACAATCTTGGCGATGCTCTCGGTGACCTCTGAGCAGGCGGTGCCCAGTAACATCACCATGCGAGAGTCGCGCTCGGTGTACAGCGCGTGGAAGAAACGGTCCACACCTACTCCTGGGTCGCACTGGAACAGAAAAAATAGGTTAGGAACACTACACAACATAATACTTAATGAAAAGATTTAAACCTGTAAGGGGTAGTAATCCTTATCCTTACTAATATTATAAAAGCGAAAATATGTTTGTTTCTTTGATAGCAGAAAATTATCCCAAAGGAACATTCTTCCGGGATAAAAAGTATCCTATGTCCTATTCCAGGGCATGGTCTATCCGTGTACCAAGTTTCATCATAATTGGTTTTGCCATTTAGGCGTGAAGACGTAATAAACAAACAAACAAACTCACTTTCGCTTTTATAATATTAGTAACGATAATAATTTATTTCAAAATTCTCCATATTTTTTCATTGTTAGTAACCGGAAAATCCGTTAGTAAAAAACAAATGAAATGAAAACAAATATTATAATTTTTATGTCATTGGGCTGGATAACAATTGAAATGTCTTAATGCCATGGTTTTTTTTCCTGAAGTTGTTGCTATACTCAAATTGCTCTACGATGTCATAATATGTGTCATTATAACTTTGAAAAGTTACAGACAAGTGTTTTGGTTGTACCAAATGTAAAAACAAATGTAATGAACAATAAACAAAAAAAAAACACACTTTATCTCTTTATAATATACTAGCGACCCGCCCCGGCTTCGCTCGGGTAACATTATTTCTCCACTATTTAATGGATGTTATTATACATATAAACCTTCCTCTTGAATCACTCTATCTATTAAAAAAAAAGCATCAAAATCCTTTGCGTAGTTTTAAAGATTTAAGCGCACATAGGGATATAGGGACAGAAAAAGCGACTTTGTTTTATACTATGTAGTGATTAGTGTAAATTTAATTTAGCTATAAAAAAATTTGCATGTTTAATCACTATTTAGGTACAATATTTATTAAACTACACAGTATGTGAGTGAATTGTTTCACTAGTGGTTTCAAAAGCATTGCTAGTTCCGTTCTATAATGGTTCTAGGAGTAACTTTAGTTCTGTAACTGACATATTACCTACCACATGCAGTTTAGTTACAGACTCAGTTCAGTTTTGAAACTAAAATAAGGTACACGTGTTGCAATATTAACTTGCGCTTAAATATCCATTTAAATTGAAACGCTACACAGGGTTATTTGTAAAACACTGGCAACCTCTCAGGACTAAGTATGATACTAACATCATAAACAACAACTCAAATTCTATGACTTTTAAAAATGTATCATATTTTAGTTCACCAGATTTTTAAACAAAATTAAAAATATTTAAATTGAACGTTCTAAAAATTACGAAGTCTATACGAAGCAAGCGATAGTACAATAGCGGTGGGGAGTGGAGGTCTACTGGCGGGGGTGTTTGATACGCTTGCGTCGCGAACAACGAAAAATTGAAAGTTTATTTTGAATGAAGGTAATAAGTAGGTAATCTTTGAAAGTACTGGTTCGATTGCTAAAATTTTTTCACCAATAAAAAGCGGCTTTATTCCTGATTGGCATAGGCTGTATTTTATGTACTGGGTGACGCTGCGGGCAAAAGCAAGTTTTTTAAGTGAAGAAGCGAAAGTCAAGAACCCCGACCAGGGGGTCGGGGTTCTTGACTTTCGTTACCCGCCGAGACCTGTACATCGATTTCGTACATTTTACGTAATGTGCGCACAACTAAAAACTTCTACAGATTTATTATATGTATAGATTATCCTCAAATTGGTTCCTTCAGAAGCATAATTTAAACTGCTACTATAATATTTGATACAATTTGTAATCACCGTCATCTTCCTGTCCTTGGTCCATGTCCCCCTTCCTTTCTGTCTATCACCCGTCATGCTATTACTAGCTTTTATTTTGCAATCCATCCATCTTATCTTTGGCCTCTCTCTCACTGTCTATGTCTGTTAATTTAAACATATATTAAATCTGTTAAAGTTATTAGTTGTGCGCGCATCACGTAAAATGTACTTTTATTCATAAAAGTCAAAGTCAAAAACGTTTATTTCAAAATAGACCAATTACAGGCACTTTTGAATTGGACTAAATTAGACTGATTTAAAAATGTGTGTAACTTAATATATTATTTAGGCTTTGTTTCATCGCAATAGGTTGACTGTATCGTGTGCGGTCGTTTGTCTTGGTATCCTAATGTAAAGAGAAGGGATGAAACGCATGTTACTAAAAGAGTTATGAGAGAATGCAAGAAAAAAGCGTGTTGCGCCGACCCCAAATAACACGGGATAAGGGCAGGAAGACAATAATGATGAGGTTAAGATGAGGCTATATCGAAAGATATATAACATTCATTGACCTTTAAACGGTAGGAAGTTTGCCGGGTCAGGTAGTTCGTAATATTGAAGTAAAACAGGCTCTCATACCTTCGTGTCGTTAGTGATAAGATGCAGCTTGTACCCAGGCAGCAGACCTCGCTTGTTGACATGGTCCACTGCCAGCCTGGCTGCAGCCAGCTCCGAGACTCCGTCAGCTCTTGGAGAGTCTCCCACAGACAGTTCAAACAGCCCCAGGATGGATACGATGCGATTTGTCTTGCTCTTTGAGACATCTGTAAAGAAAAGAAGTAGTTAGTGCATAGATAGAAATACAATAATAGTAAAGTAAGGCCTTTAGACCGTTTGATCGTCATTCTGAAAAAAAAGTACTCTGGTAAAATTCTCAAAGGCAACGAAGGAACGCAGTGGGTTTTTTTTGTCAATAAAAGTCTGAAATTATCTCCCGCTCCACCAAAGTGGAGATGTCATCTAGATGATTTTTAACCACCGAAAAAATTGAACAATGATTCAACTTTGTACACCATGTATCACATCACATTGTAATGTTTTTGTAGTATTTTGCAGCAAAAGTATCGAGTTATTGAGTCAGCCTTCTCGTCAAGCTTTACTGAGGTAGTCAATACTAGATACAATAAAATTCTCAGCTCCATTTTAACGATATCGCACGAGTTTTCATGATTCTGCATATTGTCCAGTTATGTAGGCACTTGACACACAAAATTGCACCAATTTTGAATCACAATATTCATCCTCACCAACATCAGCCTTTTTAATATTTCCACTGCTGGGACTCAGGCCTCCTTCTCTCTTCTAGGAGAGGGAATGGGCCGTCATCCACCACGCGAGCCCAGTGCGGGTTGGTGAATGTCACATGTTTTCGAATTTTTGGTTCTAGGACATGCCGGTTTTGTCACGATGTTTTCCTTCACCGTTCTGAGAGCCGTGGTGATGAAATAAATTACACAAAGTGATGCGCCTGGCTGGGTTCGAACCCGCGACCTACAGCTACCGTAAGTCGCGGCCATTACCACTTGGCCAACAATGCTCTTAACAATAATCGCAAATTGATTACTATCAATTTGCGAATAATTAAAACAGTCATTGAACTTCACTCGAAAAATTTCCGCCAAAAACTTCTAACTTAACTTAAATATTCCCGCCTAAAATTTTAAACATACTTCATTCTTTTGCGTTCCAATTGTGGTTGGCCAGTTTGATTTTTTGGGTAACTAGTCTTTTGGTAAAAGTTTTTAATGTTTTTTTTTATTGGTGTTCCAAATTCAAATCAAACGTTGGACCAGTGGACCAGTTTTAAATGAATTTCCGAGCAATATCGTCTGGGTAGATTTTGTTGGCATAAAAATGTATATAATGTATATAATTATGTAGAGTTTAGTATCTAAAACTATATACATACGAGTATATTATATTGACTGACTTAAAATTAGGTTTCAAATGCATGTATAGAAGGTGTGAAATAGTACATTGATACAAGAGGAGAAAGTTTATTTTTGCAACTAAGGTAGGATCGCCCGAGCCTCCATAATACAGAGGGTATCCTAGTGCGGGATCCAGTGTCACATTTAATTTTGTAACACTTTTATGTAAACAAATAAAAAATATTATTATTAATTATGGTGGGGGCAAACTAGTGCATTTTTCCGCACTAGCGCAAATAACAGTATATTGCATGCGACGTAAGGAGGGAAGGAAAGGCGTGCCAAAAAGCGCGGTAGGGATAAGAGTAAGTGCATTAAAATAATATTGCATAGAAACTGCAATGCTCATTCATAATGATTCTTTCACAAATTGACGTGCATTCCCATTTTTGAAGTTGGTTAATTAAGCAACTTAGCAAAAATTCAAATGTTTTTAATTCACATAGGCCTACAGGGCCCACTACTATGGGCGCTTATAACACGTCAGAAGTTAGTGCACGGTTCCAAGTTGGTCGTTTCCTATGGAGAAGAACTGGCAAGAAACTCTGGTCTCCATAGTCAATCAAATGCAATGACCACTTATTTCAGTCAATCCCAGCTCTCCTACCGATAGATGCTTATTGATTGATTACCTACTGCCGCGGGGCAGTATACTTATGTGGCTTTTTGATGAAGTATTCATAAACTTGCTATTATTGGAGGTTCTCTGGGGAATCATTCCTTAGCACCTGTTTGGATTAACCGGTGATGTTGGTGAAATGGCTGCCCATTTTGATTTAGGGCGCTTTCAATTTATGCGTTTTTGGCGGCCTGCTGCAGTGCGGATGCTGTGCGTTAGGCGAACTGCGTATGGACAATCGTATTTTTCATACAAAGCGCGTGGTGCGGCACCAGTGCGGCGAATGGTCGACAATAGAACGGCAACATCACAAGCATCACCACCATTAAAGCAAAAGTGTCACTGTACTGAACTGTGATATTAATTGCCATTTTCTGACTGTTACAACCCATTCTCTGATTGTCAAAGTCTTTGTTCCAATGGTTAATATTCTTCGGTAATTGATTCATAACTTCTTATCGAGCAAATAAGTAGGTACACTGAAAACTTTATGACTGCTGAAAAATCACCTTTTTGGTATAGTGCCACTTTTGTTTTAAGAGGGTCTTTTTCCACTCGCTTTTCGTAAACATTGAAAATGGTTTAAAAGCTTGTTACTTTATTTAATGCAATCCAACGCGATGTTTGACGAAAAGGCAACGCAAAAAATGAAAGATAACGCCTGTAAACTCTGTTAGTATTCGGTAATTCCGAGATTTACTCGAAAATTTCACAAAACTTGCTCCAGGAAATAGGTGTTTTTGTAAACCCTTAAAAGTTTTTGGAAAAAGTTGTCGTCATTTAGAATCTTAATAAAATTTTCAAGTTCTCTAGAGGATTACTTTTTTGACTTTTTAATTTTTAGGCAAATTATGAAGTGTCAAAGTTCATACAAAATAGAAGATTTTCAGAGGTTTTTACTGGATTAGTTTTAAACAAATTTAGAAATTGGTTTCTTTAGAAACCTAGATAATATCCACAAGATACTGTGTTTCCAAAATATCTAATGAAAAATGTATAATAACGTCATAATCAGTTATGATGTTGTATGAAAAACAGTGAAAATGTGAGTCATGATGCACCACCTTAAGGATGGGTTGTGTTCAATTCGATGTTGATTAGTGCGGTGTTGAATAGAGCATAACTGGCATACAAACGCACGGCAGACATTTTATTTTTAATTTAGGTAACGTACTGCAACCGGCCGGCTGCGGCACGATAAACGTGCGGCAACAGTCCGTCATTAAACGCCGAAATTGAAAGCGCTCTTAGAGTGGTCGTTCCTGATATAGGAGGATATTGAACGGAGATTAGGGAATTATTTCAGGTGGAATGGAAGTGGGCCGTCAGCGGTTAATGAAAAAATAACAAAGGTATTCTGGCAGTCTAAATTTAGTTTGTATGTCAGGCAGCTACGATAGTTTTAATTATAATCTATCCATTTTTGGATCGTTATGGTAGTGAGCCTAGCAAGAACTAAATACTAAACTTTTATATGAAAACTATTTTCTTATAATCATGAATTCAAATGAAAAGAAAAAGTGTAAACAATAAATAAGATTAGAGTCAACTGGAAATTATTTGAAGTTGGATAATATGATTCTAATAACAACTCGATTCTAAAAATTAAGGCAAATTATTATTTTTCCGTTCTCTTTCCGCTCTGGTTGGAGCAAGAGGGAGTATCAGACTTTTAATGACCGAAACCCACTTTTTATTGTTTTTCGGTGGGAAAATTATCCAATAACATCTCCGCGCCCTTAGGCTTAATTGTGACTTTTACTGACTAAAAATCCACTCCTGTTCCTTCATTGCCTTTCGTACCAAGGCTGAGCCTTCCTTTCTGGAGCAGACTCTTGGCCTCAGTAGGCTTCGACTGGGCCCCTACAGTTTGCCGACAACTTTTTGAGGCGCGCGTAGAAAGAAACGCGCCGTCGACGTCTTGGGCTCGGTCCAGACGATTATCAAATGGCCGGACAGCATCGCAAGCACGCGCTTACGGTTGCCGAAAATCGGGATCGGAATCCCGGCGGCGGCAGCTGGGGCATGAACGCCGTTGCCTCATGCGATCGGCCTCCTCCTTTGCCAGAATTACTGCTTCTCTCCAGGACCACGGTCGCTCTTTCGAAAACTCCATAATGTAACCTTCTCTTACGATTATGGTGGCTCTAAGGAGCTTCAGCCTACCTTGGGATAAAGACGTAGATTTATGGTAAAGTTCCACTTAATTAACTAAATCGATATTACGAACAATGATCGGCTTCTCCGTCTCCTCAATAATTGTCGCAGCCTACAATAATACGAACACTATTAAACGGAACAATCAAATTCCCTCGATGTAACAGTCCTTCAAAAACAACGATGGGGGAGAATGGGGTAAAGCGAACATGCACAGTAAATGTAATCGTTCGGTAAGGACCATTCCACACAAACTCATATGGCGTCGAATATTTATTTTCCTGGGTAGAAAAAAAAAACAATTTTTGACAGTCACTAGACGTATCCTGCTTCTGCTCGCGTTAAAAAGGCATCGAGAAAAATATTATTAACTAGCTGCTCTCAACGGCTTCGCCCGTGTGATAGCAGAAAATTATCCCAAGGGAACATACTTCCGGGATAAAAAGTATCCTATGTCCTATTCCAGGACATGTTGTTCCAGGCAAGTTTCATCAAAATCGGTTTTGCCATTTAGGCGTGAAGACGTAACAAACAAACAAACTCACTATCGCTTTTATAGTATTAGTAAGGATAATAATAATTTTATTTGTCTCATATACAGTAGATCCATATTTTTGTTAGTAGATACTTAAAAAATTATGTTAGTAACTTTAAATTAACTACGCACCTTTATTTCTTGACATGCATCTGTATACAATACCATAATATTGGGCAGTCTAATCATAAGTTGCTACTGCCGCGGACACGGTCCTCTTACGAAGGATGGCATGAAAGCCATCAACACGTGCATCGGCAAACATGCCAGATGCACTACAGTGCCACGGCAGCCTCATCAGCATCCTAAACGCGTTGTATACTGAACGCGCAAGGCATTGAATTAAAAGCATTGCAAGCGACATAATTAAACGCGTGCAGCCCGTTAAAAGTATGGACACAAACTAAAAGGTCGTGCGTCACCGCATCGTAGATTTGTACGTTGCGGTAACGCACCGGCTATTTCGACGATGTCTTGTGTAGATATTTACGACGCGACGTCGCAACGCAGTGTTGTGGCATCACCCGTAGATTTTTACGATGCGGCGTCGCACCGCAGATTTGTGTTAGGATCCTTACTTGTCCTTCTGCACAAATCTCCCCAGGTACTATTTTCAGCCCCGAGCGTCACCGAGATTCAATACAAGGCCCTGTTTTGTTTTAATTCAACCGTTACTATGTTATTGTACGATTTGAACGTGCCGTCATAATGGAGCATAGTAATTAATTGTATAGAACGGCCGTTTTCACTGAGCGAGGTACTCTGGGTATGAATAAGTTGTGCTGTACAACAGTAGAATAGTCGTCATAGGTTGGTTATTATTCTAGATCTAGTTTTCAGAGCTGTTTTCAGGAAGAACCAACTTTCCACTCACAAATACAAAAGACTACTATATACTACTTTTTGATACAAGTAGAGAAAGCTGGTCATTGAGACCGACGTGGCCTTCACCCGAGCCTTAGCGAGGGTGATATGGAGCTGCTGAAGCAAACCATGTGTATTAATCGGCATTTTTCAATACACGTTACGAAGACTAATAAATGACGTGGTGACGAATGAATGGACGTGGAAGTCGACGCGCGGCCAGTCTGATACGATAAATGAATTACAATTGTGGCGGAGCCGAGTACGCGAACTTTTCCGCATTAGTGCCAAAAACAGTCAATTGTATGCCACCAAATGGGAGTAGGTTTCCTTGGGATAATTTTCAAATAATAAAGAGTAAAAATAATACAGAGGTAAAGCCGCGGGCACTTAGAGAGGACTTCCCAAAAATCACCCCCTAAGAGGATGAAACACAAAGTTTGTATGGAAAAACCTACTTTCACGCGGGCAAAGCCACTGACAGCAGCTAGTTACACATATGTGAGAACGATGTAAAAAGATGTACACGTTGAAAGCATAGAGAGTACCCTGAGTGAAACAGACGGTGGTGTGGGCGTTCAGCACGTGCTAAAGGTTAGGCAGCTATGGGCGTTACTTTGTCTTCCTGCACTGACTTTACGTTCAATTAGGTTACACGTGCCTTTAGCATTGTATCTTTGTGTTTTTCTTCAGTCGGAAATATATTTAATAAGATAATGTTGAACACATTTTTAACCTTTCGCGAGACGGAAGGTATTGTTATTATGAAAGTAAACGAAGATATTGAGACTAAAATTTCCTTTTTTTATATGAAACTACCACTACTGCCTAATACTGCTGTAATACTGGCCTGTTGGTCTAGTGGTTAGTGGCCCTGACTGCTATGCCGGAGGTCGTGGGTTTGATTCTCACCCATGACAATGGTTTTTGTGATGAGCATGATCATTTGTTTTGTGTCTGGGTGTAATTTATTTATAATATATAAAAAAAAGTATGTTTATCAGTTGTCTAGTACTCATAACACAAACTCTGCTTAGCTTGGGGCTAGACGGCGTTATGTGATAGTTGTGGAATATTATATTATATATATAACAACTGCCTTATACTACTGTATTAGTATAACAAACCATTCATCATCATCATCAGCCTTTTTTAATGTTCTCACTGCTGGGACTCAGGCCTCCTCTCTAGGAGAGGGAATGGGCCATAATCCACCACGCAGGCCCAGTGCGGGTTGGTGAATGTCACATGTCGTCGAATTTTTGGTTCTAAGACATGCCGGTTTCCTCACGATGTTTTCCTTCACCGTTTTGAGAGCAGTGGTGATGAAATAAATTACACAAAGTAATGCGCCTGGCTGGGTTCGAACCCGCGACCTACAACTCGTAAGTCGGGGCCATTACCACTCGTCCACCACTGCTCACTAACAAAACTAACACTAACACTAACAAACCATTACTGTGCCCTAATACTACTGTATAACAAATCTAACCAATGAATTTTAACAAAAAGACTTAAACCCCAAGAAAGGGTTTTATTTAAAATAGCTAGACAGTATTCAACATGAAAACTGAAATGTGAAAGCGAAATTCAGTAAAGTAGCTTCGTTAACTAAAATCCTGTAGGATTCAGTTTTATCTCGCATCTTTTTGTCCCAAAAACGTTGGAATGTTGGTCCTCTAATCTATCCAACGCGACGTGTATGACATGCGGGCTGAATCTAGCGTAGTTGCTAAATCCGACGGAATCTCTGCAGCGCCGTAACTGGGGCGGTGCCCATGTAGAGGAAGCAGGCCTTGAGGGGGCGTAAAGAAAGAAAAATATTTATTTGTCTCTCGCACAGGACAACAACACTAAAAAACAACAAAAAAGTAAACTATAAATAACATGAAATAAAAAAATAACATTGGAATGAAAAAAAAAGTACCTGTGCAGAGCCAAAAAGGCTCCAAGCAAGGAACCAAGGTCAATTTATTTATCAATCATTTCATTAGAAGATTACTGTTTCTTATTTCCTCTCGCTCCGTATCATGGCCTGAACCAGAGCCGGATGCTCACGTCACCACCAGCGATCGCCCCCTTGAGGACAGGGTAGGGCTCTGCCCAAGCGCCGTAACACTCATGTTTACGAAGACTTGTGTCAGGCGGATTAAACTTACCCAGCTCTGGCTTTATTTAGGGGCGCAGTTACAGGGATTGGCACCGAGCGTAGAAAAGGCTACCCACGGCACTGTATTTCTGTATCAGATGCAGTTACTGGCAGCAATCCATCGCTTGCTTTTGTGAGTCATTCAGTCGGTCAGTTTGTCGTACTGGTTGAGAATTGAGCAACCCGATGTGCTTTAAGAGTGAAACTGTTGAGTTTTATATTGGTCTTTTTGACAGCTGTCGTCGATACAGTTTTTTTTTGTATTCTTTGTCTCCCATCTTCATCATCTGTCACTATTACTCCTGTATCGTGGGTGTTTTTACAAATATGTAAACTCACCAACAACTCACTCACTGACTCATATTGAAGATATTAAGGAGATATAATTATCTTTAAATATATTTTTTTACGATAAGTTTATTTATATAAATAGATATTTTATTTTTACAATAAAAATGTAAAGTTTCAATTTAATTTATATAAATGGAATTTAACCACAAAAAATTAAGTTAGCTGCTTAGTTTTAATCTTCATATTTCTGATTTAATTGGAATTAAAATTTAATGATACCATTGACAGTGATATACCTCTTTTTGGTTTTTGACAGACCCGCTACCATGACTGGACTCGGACCAGTGTAGTTCATAAGTCGTTGTGTCTTTTTTTACAGTTCCAAGGGCCCGCAGATCTGAGTACCTATATGGTTTTAAGTTCAACTCGATATCTCCCCGCGTTCCCGAGATAAAAGGTCTTGAAAGATAGACAGACGGACAACAAATTGATCCTAGAAGAGTTCCGTTTTTCCTTTTGAGGTACGGAACCCTAAAAAGCATGAAGCATTATTGTCCAGTTAATCTACAATACCTCTATCTATTGGTTTTATAAGATTGTCTATGAATTGTTATGATTTCATTAAGTGTCTATGGCACGCGTTGGTTTTAAGTTATTGTTAAGTGAACTTAATATCCTTAGTATCTAGTTTTTCTTTGATAAACCTCTATTGAAAAAACTAAGTCTACTTATTACAAAAAAAAAAAAACAACTTTTTCCAACCGTTCAATTTCAGTAAACAAAGCCTTTTTTCTTTTTTATTCAATAGTTCGTTAATGCTCGTTGAATAAACAGAAAGCAGAAACTATTCAGTAAACTGAGCACGAACCCTGTTGAATGAACAGTAACGAACATTGAACAACTACCAATAAGTTCGCTCACGTCAGAATGTAAAATGTAAAACTTCTTTTGAATTTTGAATTATCTGTGGCCTGTTGCCGCTCCGGGCGGACTACTGATGTTCCAGATTTAAACTTTGTTGCCGTTGCGTTTGGCGGGAAAGATTGATTAAATATACAAGTAGAAACTGACTAACTGCCATAAGTACTGCCTTCCACATTAAGCCCTTGATCCAATTGCCCAACGGGAGCCCACTTAGGCGTTGGTCGAGGCTCCTGGCTATTAAGCCACACACAATGACTGTTGTGTCTACTTCCCACATGTCTCACATACACAAGTCAAGATACATAGTTTGCTTATATTTATCAGCTTTCAAACAAAGTTAGAAATAAATCAACAAAGTTAGAAGTAATGCCACTTTAAAAAAAATAGCACGATCTTACATATCAAATACAGTGAAACCTGGTTAAGTGAGACATCAAGGGACCTGCAATGTCGTTTCACTTATAGAGGTATTCCACTTACCCAGTGTCTCAGATATACAGGTATAAATAAATATCTGTCTCATTTACAGAGGGTTTCATTGATAGAGGTGAGTATTAATTAAAAGTATTAATAGAGGTGAGTACTTGGAATTACATGTGGAATTTGTGGGTAGAATAAGAATGAGTAAACAAACAATGTTATCTCAGTTACAGCGGTTTATGCATATAAAATTTACTCGCTGTCTCAGCTATAGAGGTAACTATGATGATAAATCGAAAGAACAAATCCCAGATATAGAGGCTTACCTCGTCCCACTAACAGAGGTAATTCAGTGCCAAAGTGTTGGGACCTCAGCATGAGTTCCAGTTATGGAGGTTTCTCACTTATCCAGGTCCCACTTAACCAAGTTTCACTGTATAATAATAATTACACCACTAGCATACCAAATAAAAATAACCTTATATATATTACTATAAATATATTGCTTTGCTTAAAAAATGCGTTTCAAGCAGAAATTACACATCTATGAGTACTGTCCCTAATAGTTTGACCACCTATGGTAAGTGGCAATGGGCAGGGCACATTGCTCGCAAAACAGATGGCCGTTGGGGTCGAGGAAAAGGCGACCATGTACCGGAAGACGTAGCGTTGGAATTCCTCCTACTAGGTGGACCGATGACCTGGTAAGCGTTGCGCGAATCCGATGTATGCGAGACGCACAGGAACCTTCACTGTGGCGACACTTGGGGGAGGCCTATGTCCAACAGTGGACGTCTTTTTCTCCTGAAATGATGAAGCACACTCGAATATCCCCTAAAAAGGCCTAATAGCTAAAGCAATAGGTACTAATCATGTCATCCATCTAGCTAGCTTATCGTACCAGAATCACAAAGGCCCCCTAATCGTTCAGAACATTACGAATACATAGTACTGAACTGTGCTGCGATAAAATATTACACACAGAGAGTGAAGAGCATCCATCAAAAGGTAATGGCCGGTTGTAAGATCCACATTAGACCCTTGTATCTGTAATCTTGGTATAAAATTCACAATGGATAATGTGATATGTCTTGACTGTACTGGCTGGATGTTGAAGGTAGAATAGTTGATTTATTTCAATAAAATGTCATAAGTAGCATAAAGAGAAAAAAGTGGGCAAGAGCGAGTCGGACTCGCGCACTGAGGGTTCCATGCAAACACAATTCCCGAGTATCGAAAAATTTTCCGAACAGCAAATTTTTTTTTGTGACGTATGTAACAACAAATTTACTGTTTTCAGATTTATTCCTATACCTGTGCTATAAGACTGCTTTGTGCCAAATTTTAGGATTCTGCGTCAACGGGAAGTACCCTATGAATTTCGATCTTTGAGAGTATCAAAATATACGTTTTTTGCGACATAAAAGACCGTATCTTTTTTATTCTTTAATTTAGAAGTTTGATTTCTTCACAGCTTAAAAGGACCGCAGACTGAAGTATGTGATTTTAATTTCAACTCGATACCTCCACGCGTTGTTGAGATAAAGTGTCTTGACAGACAGACGGACAGACGGACGGACGGACAACAAAGAGATCCTATACGGGTTTCGTTTTTTCCTCATGAGGCGTACCTCAACGCTCAATCGCTCAATTTCGCTCAATTTTTAGGGTTCTACGGAACCCTAAAAATTGGAGAGTGTTGGACAAGTTTTTTTTTAATGGAAACTCATTAAATTACCATAGGATGACTCTTTAGGACTGGGAAATGCGTGTAACTACTGTTGTCACAAATTTTCCAAAGGAATACCAACGAATATCAGTGATATTATGTAATGAAAACGTTTAAACTAAAAGGAAACCGGATGAGAGCTCGACCGGGCCACTTCTATGACCTCATGACATTTACTTGGTGCACGCTTTGAAAGGTCAGATGTACCGGGCTGGTTGGAATCGTGCGATGCTATTAAGCTGTAGTTTTTATTGTAGCTAGGTACTGTATTTAAAGCGAGAGCTGATGAATAAACTAGCTTAGCTAATTAGCGTGAAAGTAGGTTTTTCCATTCAAACTTAGAACTCCTGTTGGGGATTCAACTCGACACACATTTTCACTGTTTTTCATACAACCGCTCTTACGCGATTATGATGTCATAACACATTTTACATTAGATATATTGGAAGTACTATATTATCTTCTATTGTGTTTTAAAAAGTCTGAAAATCTGCTATTTTGCATGAACTTTGACACTTCATATTTTATTCAAAAATTAAAAAAGTAACACATTTTACATTAGATATTTTGGAAGTACGATATTACTTCTATTGAAATCAATTTCTATATTTGAAAAAGTCTGAAAATCTGCTATTTGCATGAACTTTGATACTTCATAATTTACTCAAAAATTAAAAAAGTCAATCACGCTGCGATTGCCAACCAGCCTGCCAAGCGTTAGAGGAGGCTTATGTCTGGACGTCTTTCGGCAATGATGATGATGACATACTTATTTGAGCAGGCAGCTTACATTATAATCAAATTCGTCTTAGGAGAATAGGTGGGTAAGTCAGGTCTAAGCCCATTCCTACCGGGGCCAGGGTTATCCGAAAGGAAACTCGTGCCTTGGTTTGAAGGCTAGAATTTTGGTGGTGGGTTTTTAGTCAGTAAGAGTCTGACACTATATCCCGCTCCACCCAAGGGCGGGGGTTGTCATAAGATGATTTTTTCCCACCGTAAAAAAAAAAGGTCTAAGCCCATTAAACACAGGTAAATCACTCAAGTTAGAAGGTTAAAAGTTTCTTAAATTCTTGAACGAGTTTTTGTAATGTTCTTCAATATTTTATTACTTAATCAACTTCTGCAAACTTTAGCTTGGAGCACAAAGAAACTTTTCATTTGCTGGCCATCTTTCAGGAAGTGAAATTACTTAAGTAGGTTCTCACAAATTATATTAAATTTTCATACAAATTAAAAATGCAAACATTTAAAAAAGAAAATAGTCGCTCTCTACAACCGTAGTGTCACGCGTTCCAACACAAGCGTTTTACTTTGTGTAATTTATTTAATCGCCACTGTTCTCAACCTCTAAACGGTGAAGGAAAACAATCCACCACGCGGGCTCAGTGCGGGTTGGTGGATGTCAATGTCTTCGAATTTTTTGGTTCTAAGACATGCCAGTTTCCTCACGATGTTTTCCTTCGCCGTTTTGAGAGCTGCAGTGGTAATGAAATAAATTACACCACCGGTGGCCGCGCATCTATTGTCTTACTATTGTGTCTCTAATTGACGGTATCTGAAGGGTTAAAAATAAGTGTACAATGGGCGGTCTTATCGCATAGAGCAATTCCTTACAGACAACCTTTGGTTAGTTTATTCTCCCGTGTTAAAACACCATTTTGTAATCTGGTAACATCAACTAACAGACAATACGTCATTGCACAAACACAATTTTTGTTTATGATATTTGACACAGCAAAAATGATCATGCTCATCACACTAACATTTGTCCTGGGTGGGAATTAAACCCACGATCTTCGGCATAGAAGTCAGGGCCACTAACCACTAGACTAACAGGCCAGTCAGCAATGTGTGCTAGCCTTTGCGATTATATTCCTCACTTGAATTATTCAGGCCCCTATTATTACATTGAGAACGGTCTTAAAATAACCCTTGGATGAAACATAATAATAAAATCGGATAAAGAGATTTATTTAATGTAAATGTCAGTCATTGTGAGAGATTTTTTCAATTGAACGAACTTTACGTGGTTATTTGTATCAAGTCAAGCATTATTATCCAATTATAAAAGTATGTTCGAATCAATTCTGAATTGAATGAGAGCTTCGTATATTTGTATATATGTAATCTGGTAACAAATACAGTAATATTGTTTTTTTATATAGAAAGAAGAAATGAATATTTTCTTAATTGAAGTTTACTGCACGATCTAGGAATCTTTGAATTATTTATGGAATAATTTTATGTAAGTACTTTTGTTATTTATAACTCTCTTCTCTCGATTAACTTTAAATATTTGAAAGCATGTTAGTATAATCTGTAATTATTGAAAGTATATCTACATTGCCTAAGTGTTGTATAGAATACCGGGTTTCACAGATTGCTGGTAACACACATATTAATTCATGAATCCCCAAGCGACCACCGGTGGCCGCGCGTCTATTGTCTTACTATTGTGTCTCTAATTGACGGTATCTGAAGGGTTAATAAAAATCTTATTAAACTTTTAGCTGACTGGGTAAACGTTGTTTTGGCATATAAATTATCAAAGAAAAAATGGGCGTTGAAGGGGGAGTAAAGGTACACACAAGGTGAACAGGTAAACCTGTCCGGTACATTCTAACGTGTATCTCCTATACGTGTACATAAAAAAATTGCTTAAGACATCAAAAACCTGCTCTTATCACACCGCTTTTAGGTACGCAATGAACTGGTTTTCCGCACTAGTGCAGAAAAGTGCACGTGTTCGCTCACGCTACTATTTTATTATAATAAAATGGTTTATCGTATCAAGCCGGGAACGGGCCGACCCCCGTTTATTTATTTCTTCGTAAGTGTATTGAAAAAAGTCGTTTGATACACGTGCAAACTAGTTACTTCAGCCGTTGGCTCCTTAACTTACTTCAGATCATCTCCATGTCATAATAATTTTGCATTGTCTCCTTTTTTTTTCCACTAATATACAAAAAAAAAAATCATAAGAATCGGTCAAGCCGTTTTGGAGGAGTTATGGAACTCCTCCGAAAAGGCTTGACCAACAATACTGAGACGCGAGATTTTTGTATAAGATATAATGTGATGTTAATAAACTAGAGCGCCTCACCATCAACGATTGCAACACTGCTTACCATCAGGTGGGATCGCAGTCAAGCTCTAGTTTATATCAATAAAAATAAAAAATAAAAATGTTCGCTAAATAAAATTCTGCTACCCACTCATGAAAAACCGCAATAGGTACAAATTTACCTTACAGGTAAAGAAAACCATTTAATGTTAAGACAATGAAATACACGTGACCAGTTCAGAACTTGATTAGACTCAAGTTTAATTACCAACAACAATACATTATGTATTTTTTTACCAACAACAATACATCCAAAAGGTAATGGCCGGTTGTAAGATCCACATTAGACCCTTGTATCTGTAATCTTGGTATAAAATTCACAATGGATAATGTGATATGTCTTGACTGTACTGGCTGGATGTTGAAGGTAGAATAGTTGATTTATTTCAATAAAATGTCATAAGTAGCATAAAGAGAAAAAAGTGGGCAAGAGCGAGTCGGACTCGCGCACTGAGGGTTCCATGCAAACACAATTCCCGAGTATCGAAAAATTTTCCGAACAGCAAATTTTTTTTTGTGACGTATGTAACAACAAATTTACTGTTTTCAGATTTATTCCTATACCTGTGCTATAAGACTGCTTTGTGCCAAATTTTAGGATTCTGCGTCAACGGGAAGTACCCTATGAATTTCGATCTTTGAGAGTATCAAAATATACGTTTTTTGCGACATAAAAGACCGTATCTTTTTTATTCTTTAATTTAGAAGTTTGATTTCTTCACAGCTTAAAAGGACCGCAGACTGAAGTATGTGATTTTAATTTCAACTCGATACCTCCACGCGTTGTTGAGATAAAGTGTCTTGACAGACAGACGGACAGACGGACGGACGGACAACAAAGAGATCCTATACGGGTTTCGTTTTTTCCTCATGAGGCGTACCTCAACGCTCAATCGCTCAATTTCGCTCAATTTTTAGGGTTCTACGGAACCCTAAAAATTGGAGAGTGTTGGACAAGTTTTTTTTTAATGGAAACTCATTAAATTACCATAGGATGACTCTTTAGGACTGGGAAATGCGTGTAACTACTGTTGTCACAAATTTTCCAAAGGAATACCAACGAATATCAGTGATATTATGTAATGAAAACGTTTAAACTAAAAGGAAACCGGATGAGAGCTCGACCGGGCCACTTCTATGACCTCATGACATTTACTTGGTGCACGCTTTGAAAGGTCAGATGTACCGGGCTGGTTGGAATCGTGCGATGCTATTAAGCTGTAGTTTTTATTGTAGCTAGGTACTGTATTTAAAGCGAGAGCTGATGAATAAACTAGCTTAGCTAATTAGCGTGAAAGTAGGTTTTTCCATTCAAACTTAGAACTCCTGTTGGGGATTCAACTCGACACACATTTTCACTGTTTTTCATACAACCGCTCTTACGCGATTATGATGTCATAACACATTTTACATTAGATATATTGGAAGTACTATATTATCTTCTATTGTGTTTTAAAAAGTCTGAAAATCTGCTATTTTGCATGAACTTTGACACTTCATATTTTATTCAAAAATTAAAAAAGTAACACATTTTACATTAGATATTTTGGAAGTACGATATTACTTCTATTGAAATCAATTTCTATATTTGAAAAAGTCTGAAAATCTGCTATTTGCATGAACTTTGATACTTCATAATTTACTCAAAAATTAAAAAAGTCAATCACGCTGCGATTGCCAACCAGCCTGCCAAGCGTTAGAGGAGGCTTATGTCTGGACGTCTTTCGGCAATGATGATGATGACATACTTATTTGAGCAGGCAGCTTACATTATAATCAAATTCGTCTTAGGAGAATAGGTGGGTAAGTCAGGTCTAAGCCCATTCCTACCGGGGCCAGGGTTATCCGAAAGGAAACTCGTGCCTTGGTTTGAAGGCTAGAATTTTGGTGGTGGGTTTTTAGTCAGTAAGAGTCTGACACTATATCCCGCTCCACCCAAGGGCGGGGGTTGTCATAAGATGATTTTTTCCCACCGTAAAAAAAAAAGGTCTAAGCCCATTAAACACAGGTAAATCACTCAAGTTAGAAGGTTAAAAGTTTCTTAAATTCTTGAACGAGTTTTTGTAATGTTCTTCAATATTTTATTACTTAATCAACTTCTGCAAACTTTAGCTTGGAGCACAAAGAAACTTTTCATTTGCTGGCCATCTTTCAGGAAGTGAAATTACTTAAGTAGGTTCTCACAAATTATATTAAATTTTCATACAAATTAAAAATGCAAACATTTAAAAAAGAAAATAGTCGCTCTCTACAACCGTAGTGTCACGCGTTCCAACACAAGCGTTTTACTTTGTGTAATTTATTTAATCGCCACTGTTCTCAACCTCTAAACGGTGAAGGAAAACAATCCACCACGCGGGCTCAGTGCGGGTTGGTGGATGTCAATGTCTTCGAATTTTTTGGTTCTAAGACATGCCAGTTTCCTCACGATGTTTTCCTTCGCCGTTTTGAGAGCTGCAGTGGTAATGAAATAAATTACACCACCGGTGGCCGCGCATCTATTGTCTTACTATTGTGTCTCTAATTGACGGTATCTGAAGGGTTAAAAATAAGTGTACAATGGGCGGTCTTATCGCATAGAGCAATTCCTTACAGACAACCTTTGGTTAGTTTATTCTCCCGTGTTAAAACACCATTTTGTAATCTGGTAACATCAACTAACAGACAATACGTCATTGCACAAACACAATTTTTGTTTATGATATTTGACACAGCAAAAATGATCATGCTCATCACACTAACATTTGTCCTGGGTGGGAATTAAACCCACGATCTTCGGCATAGAAGTCAGGGCCACTAACCACTAGACTAACAGGCCAGTCAGCAATGTGTGCTAGCCTTTGCGATTATATTCCTCACTTGAATTATTCAGGCCCCTATTATTACATTGAGAACGGTCTTAAAATAACCCTTGGATGAAACATAATAATAAAATCGGATAAAGAGATTTATTTAATGTAAATGTCAGTCATTGTGAGAGATTTTTTCAATTGAACGAACTTTACGTGGTTATTTGTATCAAGTCAAGCATTATTATCCAATTATAAAAGTATGTTCGAATCAATTCTGAATTGAATGAGAGCTTCGTATATTTGTATATATGTAATCTGGTAACAAATACAGTAATATTGTTTTTTTATATAGAAAGAAGAAATGAATATTTTCTTAATTGAAGTTTACTGCACGATCTAGGAATCTTTGAATTATTTATGGAATAATTTTATGTAAGTACTTTTGTTATTTATAACTCTCTTCTCTCGATTAACTTTAAATATTTGAAAGCATGTTAGTATAATCTGTAATTATTGAAAGTATATCTACATTGCCTAAGTGTTGTATAGAATACCGGGTTTCACAGATTGCTGGTAACACACATATTAATTCATGAATCCCCAAGCGACCACCGGTGGCCGCGCGTCTATTGTCTTACTATTGTGTCTCTAATTGACGGTATCTGAAGGGTTAATAAAAATCTTATTAAACTTTTAGCTGACTGGGTAAACGTTGTTTTGGCATATAAATTATCAAAGAAAAAATGGGCGTTGAAGGGGGAGTAAAGGTACACACAAGGTGAACAGGTAAACCTGTCCGGTACATTCTAACGTGTATCTCCTATACGTGTACATAAAAAAATTGCTTAAGACATCAAAAACCTGCTCTTATCACACCGCTTTTAGGTACGCAATGAACTGGTTTTCCGCACTAGTGCAGAAAAGTGCACGTGTTCGCTCACGCTACTATTTTATTATAATAAAATGGTTTATCGTATCAAGCCGGGAACGGGCCGACCCCCGTTTATTTATTTCTTCGTAAGTGTATTGAAAAAAGTCGTTTGATACACGTGCAAACTAGTTACTTCAGCCGTTGGCTCCTTAACTTACTTCAGATCATCTCCATGTCATAATAATTTTGCATTGTCTCCTTTTTTTTTCCACTAATATACAAAAAAAAAAATCATAAGAATCGGTCAAGCCGTTTTGGAGGAGTTATGGAACTCCTCCGAAAAGGCTTGACCAACAATACTGAGACGCGAGATTTTTGTATAAGATATAATGTGATGTTAATAAACTAGAGCGCCTCACCATCAACGATTGCAACACTGCTTACCATCAGGTGGGATCGCAGTCAAGCTCTAGTTTATATCAATAAAAATAAAAAATAAAAATGTTCGCTAAATAAAATTCTGCTACCCACTCATGAAAAACCGCAATAGGTACAAATTTACCTTACAGGTAAAGAAAACCATTAAATGTTAAGACAATGAAATACACGTGACCAGTTCAGAACTTGATTAGACTCAAGTTTAATTACCAACAACAATAACAAACTAACAATATTTCCCACGAAAGGTTCCGTTTACTTAAACCAAAGTCTGTATTGATGTTAAAATTGGGAAATTAAGTGGAATTTATAATGATCCTGCTACCGTACCTATTATTGAACAAGATTAGCGTTTCAAAGAACGGCAAAGATTTTAGCTTGAAAAGGTCAACTTCGCAGACAGCTACGTAAAACTTTTATTTACCCTCAAAATTGAATTTAGAACGACTCGCAAGGGATAATTAGGAAGTACCGACCTACTCGTGTTTTTCTTTCACTTCAAAATCCACGTTTAATTTTTTAGTTCGCAAAATTTAATTTTCCTCAAGTCTTGGGAACTTCTTAATACAGGATAATAGCTTAAGTTTTGATGTCGACTGTCGAGTGTAATCTTACTAAAATTGGGCTTACGAATTGGTCCTTTTTTCCCCAACTTACCCTTAAGGTAGCTCAGGGGAAGGATTTTAATTCTTTATTTTTCCTTGAGCCGAGGCACTGATTTGGGTTTTACTTACATCTTGTTTTTTACATGTTTCAATCACTCAAAAGAAAACGTAATCCCTGAATACGATAACGAGGCGAAAAAACACGAGGCAAACGAAGCTAACGTTTAAGTATAAAAGCATTTTTACAACGGCATAAATCCCCAAACTGGCCGCTATTCCAATGAATACCAAGACAAAATTAGCATACGAAAATATTAAGTTATCCGGAATTCCTTTAACGCCTGTGCTGTCCTAAAATTCAGACGATAAATTCTAAATTGCAATTTTATTGGACACTCGTAAATCCTCGGCCTTTCTTATAAATCTAATAAAATGCGTTTCATCCACTCAGACATTGTAAGATCGCTTAAAAAGTTAATTTCTTTAAAAGTTTCAAAATGGCTGCCGAGATTTCGCGCGCTAAGTGCTCGGAAGGACTTCAATCAACTTTCTGCGGGTTTTTGATTGGATTTCTTTCTTTCCGTTGTGACTGGGAATGTAATTGACGGATTATGAATTAATTTGATGTTAATGGGAGGCGGGGAGAGAGTTTGAACTTGTTTTAACCAATTAAGAATTATAAAAAGCAATTAATTTTGTATATATTATGGTTTCTTAAGAAAGTTTATTTAGATGATGTGGTATAATCATATTGTGATTCATTGATAATGAGTTGCAAACACAACCTGGGGGATCATAGTGTCCTCTCAGATATCCACTTCGAGTACGGTGCTTGTGACCAGACGATGGCCCACTTACTAGAATGCTCAAAGTATACGTAACTCTGCACTTTGGAGGACCTTTCATCCTTCACTGTTGCCACTATGACCTTGGTTATAAGAGACAGTCAGACAAGGCTGAGACGTCAACAGCCCCAGTGCCCTGTGTCGCAGACAAAACTGTTTAGAGAGACACAATTCTGAGTCGTCTTAGACAGTTCTGTCTAAGACGTCTTATCTCAACTGAGCGCAGGCTCTAACAATGCCAGCGGTTGTTCTTGAATCCACTTGTATGGCGCGTACAGGGATAATCACCAGTTGGTACAACATTCCATTAAAAGCATCTAAAAGGGCCTCTGCGAGTTGGTTTAGGCTCCTCGTACGCCTTCCAAAGGGCCAGGACTTCAGGGTCCTGAGATAAATTAACATATAATAATAATATTCAACAACTATCACACAACGTCGTCTAGTCTTAGGACTAGACGACTAAGCAGAGCTTGTGTTACGGGTACTAGACAACTAATAAACATCTTATATATTTCTAAATTCATACATTTATAAATAAACTAGCTTCTGCCAGCGACTTCGTACGCGGATCCTGTTGCTTATTCCGTCGAGTAATTTCTCCCGTTTCCCCAACATTTTCCTTCACTGCTCTGCTCCTATTGATCGTAGCGTGATGAAAAGTATACTATAACCTGCCCAGGAGTATGAAGAATGATTGTACCAAGTTTCGTTAAAATCCATCGAGTAGTTTTTGTTTCTATAAAGAACATACAGACAGACAGACAGACAGACAGACAGACAGACAGACAGACAGACAGACAGACAGACAGACAGACAGACAGACAGACAGACAGACAGACAGACAGACAGACAGACAGACAGACAGACAGACAGACAGACAGACAGACAAAAATTGTACTGTTTGCATTTTTGGCATCAGTATCGATCACTAATCACCCCCTGATAGTTATTTTGGAAATATATTTCATGTACAGAATTGACCCCTCTACAGATTTATTATAAGTATAGATTACACCCAGACACAGAACAAATGATCATGCTCATCACATAAACTTTTGTCCTGGGTGGGAATCGAACCCACGACCTCCAGCATATCAGTCAGGGCCACTAACCACTTGACCAAAAGGCCTGTCAAATGAGGAATATCTCATAGCGTATAATTTTTATCAAATTCTTCTTCTCTAATTTTTATCTCAAATTTATGTGCCGTTTGGACAATTTCACGCGGGCGAAGCCACTAGCATCAACTAGTAACACATAATTTAAACTAAAACCTCAGCCTTCATGCTCAAGCACAAATATGAATATTATAATATATAATATATAATATGAGTCGCTAGATGGCGCTGCATCTAGTTCAATGTGAGAAAAAACGCTCTGTGTAAAAATAAGTTTTAATAATATTATTAGTATTCAAAAGTGAATAGAAGTAAGTGAAACCATAAAACGATTGTCTATTGAATTAGTGAAAGTGTTATCTACGAGTATTATACACAAACTGTGCAAAAATTATTAACTAAAACAAACTAATAACAATGATAACAACAACAACAAAAACACAATAAATAATAAGTGAAGACAAGTGAACTGATCCTAAAGAGTACTTTTACAAACATTTTTAATAATAAAAAACAAAGTCATCGTCAAAAAGCGAATTAAAACAACCAATTCAGAAAGACAAAATTGTTAATGAACGTACAAGCTGTTTCCAATACTCACAAACATCAAAAAGTGAGCAAAATAGTGTAAAAACTGTAAGTAATAAAACAAAAACAAAGTGAATTGATATTTGACAGTGAAAAAATTCTTATCGCATGAGTCATACCAACCGTCTCATTTCGTACAAATATTGGAAGTAATTAATGCGATACACAATTTGGACCACATCATATAAGTTCAATTAGTCCAGCGGCGTAAAAGGCGCCACTTCATCACTACACGACTGATCGCAAGTTCGAATCCCCTAAAGACTTCGTCACTTTTTGTGAATTATTAATTTGTATTTCAAGATTTATCGATCAATTTGAAGGCGATAATTCGATAATTAAACGACCGAGGGCGCCACCATAGACTTAAGTAAAGATGGATTCCAGCATCAATAACGTTACCTATCGTAATCGGTGTAGAACGAGCTCGCTAAATGACCTTAATAAAAATATGACCAACAACAACGACAAAACTATACTCGACACAACAATGTTGAGTATTCCTGACAGTTTACACGATACAATTGACGACGTTCGCGAATTAACTGAAGAAATCCAAACACTTAAAAATCAATTATTAAGTGCACATAAAGAAATAGAAGATTTAAACACTGAAAACTTTCGTCTCAAAACCGATTTACAAAACATGACTAGGACTGTTAATACACTTAAGAAAATATACTCGACGCCTGATAAAAAAAATGCCACTCCGACCCGCAAACTCAAAACTTTGCATCAAATAAGCTCACCAAAAATCCTGCTCAGTGAGCTCGAACAACAACCTCGTCGTTATGACTGCGCGACAAATAAAGAAAATAAAGAAACACAAACCATAAGTACTTCTTGCCACAGTCAGGCGCCAAACAAAAGGAAACAAAATATCCCTACCCCGAAGGAACCAACCAATACAGTATTAAAGTCTGTGCAAAAGAATAAGCTATGTATCCTGAGCTGCAGCAAAACTAAGGAAACTGCGCCTTTAGTCGAGGACGTTTTTTCCAAATACTTTCACTACTGTCATTATATTATGCCCAACTGCAACATAATGCGGCTTATAAGCGGTATCGAACAAAAATTAAAGGAATTTACTTTAAATGACTACTGCCTACTTTTCATAGGAGAAAACGATATTAATACTTATGATACCAATTTTATAGACGTAATAAATATGTTAAATCAATCCCTCGGAAGAGTTACACATACCAATATAGTGATCTGTCTCCCTACATATAAGACAGGATCACTAATATACAACTTCAAAGTTGAAATGTTCAATAACCTTCTTCATTTAGACAACAAAAATCATAAGTATGCATACATCTTCGACAGCAATCGTGACCTAACACAAGATATGTTCTCCTTCACTACGGGCAGAGTCAATAAATACGGAATGAGGAACATATATGATAATATTATGAGTAACATTTTGGTTGATTTAAAACTATATCGTAACACAAATGAACAGCAAAACGGAAACAATACGCATGCAAGCGTTTCTAACACTACAGATACAGACCTGGAGGAAAATTGTAACTTTTTTCGTTTACAATAATATATATATCTTACATCAAAATATTGCGGGACTATTAAACAAGAGTGATACTCTTAGCGTTTATTTGGAAGAACTAGAAAGTAACGGGAAACGGATAGATGCTGTGTGCATAACTGAACATTTTATGACACCTGAACAGGAAGAACTACTAAACATACAAAACTACTGCCTAGCAGCGAGTTTTTCTAGGGGATGCAGAAGAGGTGGCGCATGCATTTTAACTAGGATTGGCCATAAATATAAAGTCCTAAATATAAGTAATTATTCTCTGAATAACGTAATTGAATGTTGCGCGATAGAATTTTTGGAACACAATATTATTATTGTATGTGCATATAGGGTGCCACAATCTAATTTAGATAAATTCTACGAAAACTTAAACAATATATTATATTTGGTATGTATAAAACTTAGTAAAAAAGTTATTTTGTGCGGTGATTTTAACATCAACATGTTGAAAAGAAATATTCATTCAATGAATTTTGAACATACACTGTTAAGCTATAACCTAAAATTGCAGTTTTCTCAACCGACTAGGCTAAGCAGTGGAACATGTTTAGACAATATTGCGCATAATGTGAAGGGCTGTAAGGGAGAAATTATAGAATTCGGTTTGTCAGACCATACAGCACAACTTTTGAAATGTCCAGTTAAGAAAACTTGTGCTTTAAAGCGCTGGCGGGTGAATAGGCGAAATTATTGTAAAGAAAATATAGAAAAGTTTAAAAATAGCATAAAAAATCTCACCTTTTCAGACATTTATAGCACTGACGACGTTAACGAGGCCTACAACTATTTTCTAGACTTATTTCAATGTTTTTACAATCTCTGTTTTCCTTATGAGATGAGAACAATATCGATAACGAAAAAAGCAAAATGGATCTCCAACGGTATAAAAAAATGCAGTAAAAAAAAAACGTCATTTGCTATGGCAATATAGAAATAACCCTACATCAAAAAATAAAAATACTTTCAAAATATACTCTGCTAAATTTAAAAAAATTATATCACTGACCAAAAAATCACAAAACAACTTTTATATCAAGACTTCCCAAAATAAATCGAAAGCAGCATGGACAGTCATCAATAATTCTAAAACCTTCTTTCCTAAAGAGCCTATAACAGTTATACGAACAGGTACAAAACAAATAACAAACCCATTAGAAATAGCCGATTCTTTTAACAATTTCTATGTTGACCAAGTTGTTGAACCTAAGAATAAGGCAATACCAGTTCCTATGATCTCAAAAACCTCTAATTCTTTATTTATGGAACCAACTATACCGCAAGACATTGTCCACCACATAAACTCCCTGAGAAATACAAATAGTGTTGGCTATGACGGAATTTGCACTAAAGTTATAAAAGAAGTGGCTCAATACATAGCTCCACATCTCAGTCATATCATTAACATGAGTATATTTAATGGAATCTTTCCCGACGGACTAAAAACTTCCATAATTACACCATTATACAAAAAACAGGACAGACAATTTATAGAAAACTACAGACCTATTGCTTTGATACCTGTCTTCTCAAAAATATTCGAGAAAGTTATCTATAAATCCCTTTATACATATCTTGAGAAGTCAAATATATTAGTCAGGGAACAAAAGGGATTTCGAAAACAACATACTATTAATATGGCCATTCATGATCTTCTCCTTCCTATTTTAACTAATGTGGACAACAGAAATCCTGTTTGTGCTATCTATATGGACCTAACCAAAGCCTTCGATTATGTAGATTTCACAATTTTGATAAGAAAACTTGAAAAATATGGAATTAGAGGAAATATACTTCAACTAATAGAATCCTATTTGACAAATAGAAAACAATTTGTTGAAATCACACAAATTTGCACAAAACCAAATGGTGGTTATGAGAAGAAATATCGCTCAAAATGTAGGACAGTAAAATACGGCGTACCACAAGGCAGCGTGCTAGGACCTCCCGTCTTTTTACTGTACATTAATGACCTTCCCAGCCACATAAACCATCCAATGGTACTGTTTGCTGACGACAGTACAGTAGTAGTTAAATGTGACGACCCTATGACGTATGAAAATGAAATAAACATGACTTTGAAAAGAATTATCTCTTGGTTTGACCAAAATAATCTCATTATAAATTTGGAAAAAACTAAAATTATGCATTTTCACCAGAGAGTACAGAGTAAAATCCCTGAAATTAATTATCTCGAGACTCAAATAGAGTCAACTACTGTCACCAAATTTCTTGGTATCATAATAGATAAAAATTTAACCTGGAGAGCTCAGACCGACGAAATTTGTAAAAAAATTAGTAAATTTGCATATGTTCTGTACAAACTGGCAAAGACTGTCAGCCTAGAAGCGGTACTAATGGCGTATCATGGTTATGTTGCATCAACGCTTAGGTATGGCGTCATGTACTGGGGTAACTCAGTCGATAGAGAATTTGTATTTAGAGCTCAAAAGAAGTGTATAAGATCTATGTGTGGTCTAAATAGCACCGACAGCTGTCAACCGTTCTTCAAAAGTCTGAATATTCTTACCCTACCATCATTGTATATCTACGAAACTAATGTATTTGTTAAAGCGCATATTTCAGAATATAAAATAGCTTCCAAAAGTTACTATAGAAAGTTACGAGACAAAAATAAGCTAGAGCTCGAAATAACACATGGCAAAACTGCCCTAATGAATAAAAGTACGTTCTGTATGGACAAAAAAATATTTAATAAGCTGCCTGAAACGTTAAAATCACTAAATCTGGACAAGTTCAAAAGAGTACTCATGAAAATTTTAATCGATAAGTGCTACTATTCAATAAAGGACTACTTGGATGATAATTCTATAATCTTTTCCTTAGATAACTAATTTAGATATGTCAATCACCGAAAACAACATTTAAATTTAGTTCTTGACATTTAATTTTACATTTTGACATTTAATTTTGCATTTTAACATTTAATTTTAGTTCTTGACATTTAATTTAAAATTTTTGACATTTAATTTAAAATTTTTGACATTTAATTTAACGTTTTGACATAAAAATTTTACATTTTATGACATGATTCAAATTCTTTAATAAGTGCTGAAATTTTTTTCATTTTAATATAATAACTGCGGACATTTGTTATTTGCATTATTTTATTTTGTCATACTTCACATACATAATTTATTTAATTATTATATAATCGATAATTTTCAACATGATTTTGCAAGACATTCATAATGTGATAAATGATCAAAAATTATTTAATTCTATGTGGTATATAAATATGTAATGAATTCTTGTTTGCATTTAAAGTTACTCTTTGTACGCCCTAGAGGCAAAACATAGCGCCCTCAATATATTAAATAAGATCTTATAATGTACCTATGTTTACAATGAATAAATGATTGATTGATTGATTGATTATAATTCACGATATAAAGCCCCTTGCCGGCGGTTCTCTTAACTAACCTGGCGACCTTTCGTCCCGACCTTCGGGTCCAAATGCACTTACTGCCGCTCCTGGCCATTCAATTAACACCCTTCCTCGTGATGGAAATTGCTTTGAGGATCTATTTTTAGCTTTTTCTGTCGTTCTAGATTTGATTTTCGATAAGAAAGACCCTTGGCGCCGGTCAAGGGTCTTGAATGGATCTAATTGAGCGGTTTTTTAATTTACTTTTTTAGTTCCTAAAGGTAGGGCATTTATCTTTGCGGGATTTCTTGAAAGACCATTACCATGGTCTAGGAACACAAAAAACAACTGAAGAACACGGGTAAGTTTTGATCAGTAAAAGTCTGACACGCCCTCTCGCTGCACCCTAGAGCAGAAGTAATTCGATGATAAAGATCGCATTCTTATTATAAAAAGAAAAACTATACCCAACTGTGGTAAAGTCCAAAGAAGGGTATTGATATTTTATATTTTGATACTTTATTTTTGAAAACGCGTTAGAAATTAACAGTGGAACTGGATTTGCTATAATCTACTCTAATATAATCAAGAGGTAAAGTTTGTTTTTTGTTTGTAGGAGGTAATCTCTGGAAGTACTGGTCCGATTGCTAAAATCTTTTTACCGATCGAAAGCTGCTTTATTCCCGAGTTACATAGGCTATATTTTATGTACATGGGCAAAGCTGCGAGAAAGAGCCTGTTATATACAAAATTATAATTATATATTGACCCTGGAGCCCTGGACCTTTGGAAGGCGTACCAGGGGTCGAAGTCAACTCGCAGATGCTCTGTTCTTAGATGTATCTATTTCCAAGGACAATCCCCAGCTGGCGGGGTTGATCAAAATTATTGTTTCATTTTAGTATAGGCGAGAGATTATTTCTGCCAAAATATTAGTCACAAATACTTTCAGGTACGCCTTAATAACCTATCTTTTGCATAATATTTCTTATCCAAAAAACCTTATTCCAGGGCAATCCATGCTTGTTTACTGAACAAAGCCAACACAGCATACGGCGGGCGGCCCGAAGTGTGTCCCCATGTGGCCCGATGTGAGCGACACCGGAGGACTCCGGACAGTGGCCGCATATGGCCACTGTCCGGAGTTCTCCGGCGTCGCTATATTTTTAGCGGTAATGTTTCAGCTAAATGAACGGCAGGATTAAGATTAATTCGTTAAGTTAATGGGGTTTTAAATACAGGATAAATTATGTGGTTTTAAATACAGGATAAATTATGTGTTTTTTTAAGGTCTTATACAAGGTATAAAGGTAAGGATAATGTGGTGGAAGCGAGACGCACAGAAGCGGTCGTTGTGGCGACAATTGAGGACACCTGTGTCCAGCAGTGGACGTCTTTTGGCTGAATTGGTGATGATATAATGAACTTCATGATTTTCAGAAAGAAAGAATGAAAAACATTTTATTTGCTGGAAAGGCTAAAAAGTATTTACAAATTACTAATGAAAGAAAAGAATGCGCCACTTCCGAGCAAAACGGCCGAACGCTCAGCATAATGCTGAGACCACAACGCTAAAAGCGGCGAGTCTACGGCGCAAGTATTCAGCGTGGGCCGAGACAGTGTAGACAAACTATTACTTTGAGTATTTATATCTCGAGGAAAGGTTAGACAGATTTATTAACTAAAATAATATCCAACGAGAGAGACATAAATGAATAAGTTACTTATGACTTATTATGAGAGAGATGTGTACCATTTATAAGTATTTCTGATGAATGTTTTTAGGGTTCCACACCTAAAAAATATTTTTTTTGCGATCCAGAAAAATCTTCGAGACTCCATTCGGGAATTGAACTACATATTTACGAAGGTAAAGTACGGAACTCTCAGTGCGCTTGTCCGATTCTCCATTTCTAAGTTTTTTTTTATGTTGAAAAAATAATAAAATATATAAAAGATGAAGAGTTAGCACCTAAAATAGAACCTTTCCAACAAAAGACATTATCTCAATGAACCATGAAACTTAATTTTATCGAGCAATTAATTATGGTACCCACTTTTAATCATAAAATTTTAATTATAAAGCCCATGCGGAAATTTTCATCACAGGACCTGATGCTGGCCTACGAAAATATTGAGTTAGAAAGTTTACGAACAACAGTATTGGCGAAAATTTTGTTGACAAAAAAACATGGCGATTGATGAAAAAACCCTTTTTTAGCAATTTATTGTTTTTTTTTTTTTCGAAAGTTTTTATTGTTTTATGTAGCGAGGCAAAATTTTAGCCATGAATTTTGCGTTTTTAATTTTTTTTTAAATAAAATGACTATCAAATTTAAAAGTTTTATTAAGTATAGAGTAATCTATAAAAAGCTGTTATTGTGATCTACACAATAACAGCTTTTTATAGATTAGCTCATTTTTTTCGTAGATTTGCAAAATTTTTTTGTAGATTTGATCATTTTTTTTCGTAAATTTGCTATTTTTTTTTGTAGATATCCAAACATGTTGGACACAAATAATTTTTTTTACACCATCTGCTCGATAATGCCCTTTTATAAGTCATCCAACCCTCACCTAAAGCAAGATATTTTGACCCTAGGGATCTAATGTAACGTGGGCATTCCATATGGAATAATGAGATTTGAATTTGGAACGTAAAACCATTAAAAGAAATGAACATAATTATTAAAACGTACGTGCATCAAACGATTTAATACAAATAAAAAACAAACAGGCAACTAGCAAAAAATAACCATAATTAACCACAGTGCAGTTAATTGCTCAACCGTACCGTTAAACTTTAAATATTAATATTAAATCTATTTTTGTCACGCCACATCCCTATATTTTCCACAAACAGTTTTGTAAAGATTCATTCATATTGAATAATTCATATTATTTGCTTTATCGAAATTGAAAAGATCGATATCATGAAATGCATCACATTGAAACGTTTAATTGAAACTATTTTCATTCAAACTATCGAAAAGCTGATTGAAAGTAAGTTCTTTAATTAACAAGTAACAAGCTACAGATGAAATGGCAGTCAGTGTTGCCATCGAATATCGATCAAAGACTTGCAACGTTCCAAAGTCTTTGAACTCTGAATTAAGTTCAAAGACTTTGTGACCGTGGTGTGTACAATGTTGCTTTGTGCTCGCTTAATTACCGAGTCGTATTTGGTCCAGTCAGGTCTTGTGGTGTTCGCCCTGTGGCTTCCTGAATTTTGATCCCAGATGCTATGCTTCATTTATGTTTCGGTCAAAAAATCCGGTCTCGGCTTTTTTTTTAAAGAAGATATCTCCCACTTTACGGCGGAGTGGGAGGACGTGTCAGACTTTACTAGAGCCACACTATATTTCTTCAGTTGCTTTTTGCAAACCAGCATCGAAAGAGTTATATTTTAGAGGCTATATTTTAAGTTTTTTTTTCATCTCAATTAAACTAGTGCTTGACTGCGATCCCACCTGATGGTAAGCAGTGATGCAATCGTTGATGGTGAGGCGGGTGAAGCGTGGGCCAAAGCTAGTAGGAAATAAAAGTAGCTTTATTCAAAGTTTTGTGATTGTCAGTTAACGAGTTATTGCAGTAAGCCGACATACGAGTATCTACCTACTAAGTTTATTCTCCATCGTTGCTTACAAAACGCAATCGAGCATAGCAGATTCCTATATCGAAGATAACACAGCCCCACTATCCATTAAAGCAATCTATATCGAAAATTTAGATAGGCTTGCATACCCTGGTTGAACGCATGTGCACTCAAACGATGTAGGACGGTTCAGCGCACACAGCGCAACACGTAATATCGTTTTACGAGTCACCGGGGCTGCCAACCTTTTTGTATTTGTGAATCTGAATTCCGTGATCGTGTGTCGAATGCTGTGTGACATAGTTAGAAGTTGAATCGATGCTTGTGATCTAACTGCTAAAATGAAAATACGCTTTTTGGCTCAACAACTGTTTTATTTATTTATTTATTAGCTTTCCGCCCGCGGCTTCGCCCGCGTGGACTACAGTGTATATCGCGCGGGCAGAGACCCGTGCTCAGCAGTGGAATTATAGGTAGCCTATGTGTTATTCCATTGTCTCTTCTACCTACCTACTAAATTTGATCTAAATCCGTTCAGTAGTTTTTGCGTGAAAGCGTAACAGACAGACAGACAGACAGACAGAGTTACTTTCGCATTTATAATATTAGTAGGGATTTAATCTGAGCAGCTAGAGCAGTAGTGGCCGAGTGGTAACGGCTCCAACCTAAGAGTTACGGGTTCAAATCCAGCCCGACGTATTACTTTATGTAATTGGTTTCAGCACCAGCGTTAGGCAACTACCATGTAGTTGCCTAACGCTGTCTGGCATTTTTGCTGAACTGAACCTGTTTGGCGCCACCGTGAGACACACATTGTTAGTTGTCTCTTTCTTTTTATATAATAATTAGTGTCTACATGTTGTTACTACATTGTGTGAATGCCAAATAAAATAGTTTTCTTCTTCTTTCACCAATCCTCTCAAAACGGTGAAGGAAAACATCTTCGAATTTAAGGGACATGCAAGTTTTCTCACGATGTTTTCCTTCACCGTTTTGAGAGCAGTGGTGATAAAAAAAACTACACAAAGCAAGTATTTCAACGGTTAATATCAACTTAAAAAGGAGAACATAATCTTGTACTATTTCTGACAAATTATTATTATTTGATCTCTCTCATAAAAAGACATCCATAGACATTTTACTTTATGCGCAATCAAATATTTATGTCGCTATTTTTCTGTTCTGTATTTTTTCTTGGCGATGAAATGTAAGAATAAATATAATCTGTGATTTCATCTTGAGTGCTGTGATGCGATAATCTATAGCACTTGGTACATTGCCAAGTGGGGAGGGTGGAGCAAAACAGAACAGATGATTTGGAATAACACTTTGGGTGACAATTATTCATAGTTAGCAATGAATGATTATATTCATAGGTATATACAACATCCCTTTTAGTATTGCAAAACCTGAAACACGTTAGACACGTGTTTCAGGTATTTTCGTTTGTTTATGCAATGAGACTTTGCTTCATGCCTTTCAAGATTCTAGGTCAACGGGAAGTACCGTATGAATTTTGGTTCCCTTTTTTTTGTTAATTCTGAAGTTTGATTTTTTCACAGCTTCAAGGGACCGCAGACCTGAGTATATAGTTTTAATTTCAACTCGATACCTCCACGCGTTTCCAAGATAAAGGGTCTTGACAGACAGACAAATAGAAAAAAAAGAGATCCTATAAGATAAGATAAGATAAGATAAGATAAATTTTATTTGTCAAAAACATGTGTAGGTTATAAACAGTTGGAGTGATTACAAAAACAAAAAAGTTTCAACATGTTTTGCCTAGAAAAGGCGTACAAATACAGTGAGTGGGTAGAAATCAAAAATACACTAATAATAAAATACAATCTGCCAATTCATAAAAATCATATCAAATAACTCAAATTAATTCAAATAATAAAAAAAATGTCCAAATTACATCATTCAAATAACTCGTCAACATAAGTTTAAAAAAACAATAATAATAAAGTCCAGAGTGCAAAATAACAAAATAAAGTCAAATTAATTAAAATAATAATAAAAATGTCAAAATTTCATCATTATATATATAATACTCGTCATAAATTCTGAATTCATTTTGAATTAAAATACTCGTCAATAGAAATTCAAAATATAACAATAATAAAATCCAAATTTCAAAATTTATTTAAATATTAAAAAAAAAATGTCTAAATAACATCATTTAAATACTCGTCAACATTATAATAACATTTATTAAGGGTTCTGTTTTTTATTTTTGAGGCACGGAACCCTGACAGATGGATTGTGTGAGGAGTGATATGAAAGAAAAGGGATTTAGTGATAGTTTAATGGGTGACACGACAGAATGGAAGAAAAAAACGTTTTGCAAAGACCTAAATAATATGGGACAAGGGCAGGAAGAAGAAGAAAAAGAAGAGTACGGAATCCTAAAAATACGATATCCCAGAAGCAAACCACAGAGAATCTTTTAAGCGCTAGCTTCAATAACTACAAAACCAATCGATGCAGTTTATACAACAAAAATAGTTAGCGAGACACCTTCCCTCTCTAAAGCAACATGAATGCTTGAAACAATACAAACATAGTGTACTGTTCAGTATTCATTGTGAACAAACAACACAGCTGCAAAACTATTTGTGAAGTTCAAACGAATACTGAGCAAATGCCCAGTAATGCGTTGTAAGCGCGATTCATTTTGTATTTTGATTGAAAGCATAATTCAATTGCTGTGAGCATTGGTGTGGAAAGTTGCAATAATTACCAAGCCTCAATCGTAAACATTTTTTTGATGAGGAAAGTAATCAAATTACTTTAACATAATGTAATTTGCATTCCCATGCGACAGTAGAATTTGGAGGGGCGTAATATAATTATAAGAAAACGCCTATGTATCAATTACCCATATTTGCAAACCAATAAATGATTTACAACATTAAAATAAGGGAAAGAACAAAGGTGACAGATGTAGTTCAGAAAATAAGGAAACTTAAATGGAATTGGACTGGTCATGTTATGAGGACGAACAGTGGAAAAAAATAGACGAAGGACGTAATGGGATGGTACCCTAGAAATGGAAAAAGACTGAAAGGACGTCAAATCAAAAGATGGGAGGATGATCTGCCGAAAAGATGGAGGAGGATAGCTCATGACAGAGATAACTAGAAGGAAATGGGGGAGGCCTATGTCAAAAGACAACCTGACTGAGAGGTTCCACAAAATTATGTCTAACTAAAAATAAGATTAGATTAAGATTTTGATTTTATATAAGTAGTATAAAGCAAACTGTCAGCGAATAAAGTCTTTTATTATTATTATATTATTATAAATTATTTATGATTTACTTCTTCGGCTCGGGGTAGAGCGAGAGAGAGTTTCAGACTTTTACTGAATAGAGCCCATACTGTTCCTTCAGATGGCCTTTGTGAGGACCATAGTAACTCCTACGGACAAACCGCAGCTCTAGTCTAAATCCCATTCTACTAATACATCTATGCATATAAATAAATATCAAAATAACAATTTCTTACTAAGTGCATATGAAACATATCATCATCATTATCAGCCTTTTTTTTAATATTCCCACTGCTGGAACTCAGGCCTCCTCTCTAGGAGAGGGAGTGGGCCCTTATCTACCACGCGGGCCCAGTTCGGGTTGGTGAATATCACATGTCTTTCGAATTTTTGGTTCTAGAACATGCCGGTTTCCTCACGGTGTTTTCCGTGAGGAAACCGGCATGTTCTCCTTCACCGTTTTGAGAGCAGTGGTAATGAAATAAATTACACAAAGTAATGCGCCTGGCAGAGTTTGAACCCGCGACTTACAACCCGTAAGTCAGAGCCATTACCACTCGGCCACTACTGCTCTCATGAAACATATATTTTGTTTAAAAAAATACCTGTAACAAAAATGTGTCTTAACATTTTTATATGTCAGTCTGTTTGACTACTTTGCAATAAAAATATAAAGAAAAATCATTCTTATTAGAAAACCAAATAATTAACAGACTTAGGAATCAAATACATTAGGACTCATATACTTTTGTTGCTTTATAATGTGCTCTTTAATCCTTCAACTCCTTTTTATCTTAAAGAACGCTTTCAGTTCCTCTGTGACACACATTCTAGGTCCTTGAGATCATCGGAAAATCTGAAATTAAGTATTCGTATGCATTCCACATCCTTTTTTGACAAATCATTTACTGTCCAAGCTGCTCGTTGTGGAATGCGTTACCTATTGAAGTGAGACGTGCTCAAACTCTACCAACTTTAAAAAAAATGGTGAAGGAGCCTTAAAATTCTCTTTGATTTTTTTCTTCTCCTGGCTTAATTACATATTTGATATTTATCTATATATATAAAAATCAATGCCACTTTTCGTTGTTATTTTATAACTCAAGAACGGGCTCACCTATCCAAACCAAATTTTTAGGCTTTGTTCGGACTATTTAGTAGATGGTTTATGTGAAGTTTGGTAGGGTAGAGTAGGGTATAATAGGGTAGAGTAGGGTAGAGTAGGGTAGAGTAGGGTAGAGTAGGGTAGAGTAGTGTAGAGTAGAGTAGAGTAGTGTAGAGTAAGGGTAGAGTAGGGTAGAGTAGGGTAGAGTAGGGTAGAGTAGAGTAGAGTAGGGTAGGGTAGAGTAGGGTAGAGTAGGGAAGAGTAGGGTAGAGTAGGGAAGAGTAGGGTAGAGTAGAGTAGAGTAGAGTAGAGTAGGGAAGAGCGGGAGCGAAGCCGCGCGGGCAAAAGCTAGTTAGTATATATTTGTTTGTAATGTATTTATGTATTCGTGTTGTATTTTTTATTAATATTATTTCTAATGTTGTACACTGACAGCCCTAAATCTTTCTTCTTTCTTTCAGTCCATCCAAAGGTTGTCTGTAAGAGATCGCCCTGTGTGATAAGACCGCCCATTGTACACTTATTTTGAATAATGTTTGTCCTGTATTTTTATTTTTTTTTATGTGGTGTACAATAAAGAATATAATAAATAAATAAATAAATACAGTGCCATTAGAATGTTACGGTTACTGCTTCTGAAAGTTTTTCAACCAGTGCTACCAACCAATGAAGCAAAAAAGTAAAAACTGCAACTCAGTACAGAAATAAACTGAAAAATAAACGCGACTGAGACTCAACAATGACAAGTAAGAGTATACAAAGGCAACGTACAAACGAACCGACAGAATTGATCATAGAGTAAGGAAACGCCAATACGGGCGCTGCTAGAAATGGTATTGAAGAAAAATATTATGTACTAACTGCTCCCAGCGGCTTCGCCCGCGTCATAGCAGAAAATAATCCTAAGGGAACATACTTCCGGGATAAAAAGTATCCTATGTCCTATTCCAGGACATGGTCTATCCGTGTACCAAGTTTCATCAAAAACGGTTTTGCCATTTAGGCGTGAAGACGTAACAAACAAACAAACAAACAAACTCACTTTCGCTTTTATAATATTAGTATGTAAAATTAAAAAGATTCGTATTTTTTCTATTTTCCGCGGTGTCGCTGACAGAAGCTAAATAAACATTAGATCAAAAAGGTATCTACATCAATGTCAACACTGGCCATGCAAACCTAGCTTATCAATATTTGTTATCAATATATGTCTCCGTTAATACATAGAAATAGCTCGTGAATCTAGTGATAAATGAGATAATAACAGATAATAATAGAGTTCGCGATCATTCTCTCAGAGTTGACGCTCTTCATTATTATATTATTACTATATCTAGCCCATACTACGGCAAACACCTTTTTTCACTGCTTCCAATGTTCCCGCTTTTGAGCCCTTTCTCATAATTACGCTCTTCATAATTTTGTTATTTACAAAATAATTCTTAATAATATTATAAAAGCGAATGTGAGTTTGTTTGTTTGTTTGTTACGTCTTCACGCCTCAATGACAAAACCGATTTTAATTAAACTCGGTACACGGATAGACCATGTCCTGGAATAGGACATAGGATATATTTATCAAGGAAGTATGTTTCCTTGGGATAATTTTTTGCTATCTCGCGGGCGAAGCCGCTGGGAGCAGCTAGTATTTTATAAACGACTGATAGTCGAAAATTATCCCAAAGGAACCAACTTCTTCTAATCCTGAACATAGGCTACCCTCGTGCCAAATTTTATTCAAAACCGTTGAGCCGTTTGAACGTGTAGGATCAACAAACTTACATATACACCAACTGATAGTTTAAAAAAAAAATTGTGCGACTATCTTCAGCATTTTCTGCAGCGTCTTCGCTTCCTTTTGTTAATAAAAAAAAAACATTTTTTTCGGACTAAAAAAAATAATGTCTATAGAACTATTAGTAAGATAGGTCTTAAAATCTACTAATAGTAAGTTACAGGACTCATTAGTTGATAGTGTGGTTTTCTATTAGTGAAACCTTCCCACCTTTTAAAACTTTGTCACTCTCACACACCTTACAATCAAAATTGAAAAAAAAAAAACGGGGCAAAAGTTTTTAAATTTTTTGTGTAAGTTTTTTAATATAGATAGCATCTCTAGTTGAATCCGTGCTCTGTAGACTGAATGCCGGACAAACTGTACGGTTTGCTCAGTGCTGATATAATTACTGAGCAAAAAATATTCCTGCTTTTTAGTGCAGCAAAAACAAAGTTGTAGAGCCGTCGCGCGGCAAGCGATGAGTTACTTTGGTCAAGTGCGAACAGCATATTTAAAAAGAGTAGACGAGTTTCAGCGCTAGATTTTCAAGTTATTTTTTTTTTTGTAAAAAAAAATTAACAGCGTCATAATCGCATGAGAGTGGTTGTATGAAAAACAGTGAATATGTATGTCGAGTTCATCATCATCATCATTTCAGCCGAAAGACGTCCACTGTTGGACATAGGCCTCCCCCAAATGCCGCCACAATGAACAGTCCTGTGCGTCTCGCATCCATCGGATTCCCGCAACCCTTACCAGGTCATCGGCCCACCTTGTAGGAGGCCTTCCAACGCTACGTCTTCCGTACGTGGTCGCCGGTATGTCGAGTTGCATGCCCTTAAAAGTGCCTCCTTTGTTATACTGTCAAATAATTCGACAATTTAATGATCGCTTTCCCTTCCAAAATTTTCCATTAGACTTTCAGGCGAGAAAATGCATGAATTTCCAAATAATTCTGTTAGCCAAATTAACTGTATTAGGGCGTAGATCAGCTTACATTTTCTATTACAAAGCACGGTTCCCTAATTTAACGTTATTTATGTTCTTAACTGAGATTAACTTATTACTGTGATGTGTGGCGTGGGATTACACGGGTGAGTTTTGCGTGTGAACACGACGAGGTTGGAAAGGCCTAAAATGACAAATGGTTTTTTATTTTTTATTTCGGATTTTTCAGAGTTTCTTTTTTTTTCGGAGGGCTGTGCTCGGAGCATCCTTGCGTGATCGAATCAGGGAAAAGGATATCCGCAGAAGAACTAATGTTACCGACATAGCACGAAGAATCGCTAAACTTAAGTGGTAATGAGCAGGGCACATTGCTCGCAGAACAGATGGCCGTTGGGGCCGAAAGGTTCTGTAATAGCGACCACGTACCGGAAAACGTAGCGATGGAAGGCCTCCTAAAAGGTGGACCGATGACCTGGTAAGGGTTGCAAGAATCCGATGGGTGCGAGACGCATAGGACCGTTTATTGTTGCGACACTTGGGGGAGGCCTATGTCCAACGACGGACGTCTTTCGGCTGTAATGATGATGATGATGATCATCTGAACATTCAGTAAGACACCACTTTTTTATTATATCCCCCTACGGAGGAGAGTTATGGCAGGCTATGTATGTGTGTAAGAACAGATGAACACCTATTCCCTCATAACTCCTGAACTGCTTATCAGAACTAGACAAAAGAGGTTTCATTAGAACCGGCTTAATCGTCGGATACAGTGGGTATCGTGGTATTCAGCTTAGCTTTAGGTTTAAATACATTTAGTACAAAACATAAATTCATAGGGTAAAAAAAAAACGATTGAAGTTAAACCAGTTTTTCAGATTACTTTGCGGTTCAACCACGCTTTTTACTATTCTCTTAGCTGAACACTTTTACGTTTTAACTAGGAACCGGTTTCATTAAAAAGTTTGCAGTTACAGGATGTCCTACTTTAGCTTATGAATGTGTTTTCTGTGTAATAGTATGAGGAAAAAAGCCAAATACAATTTGTCCAACTCTATCTAAACCAATATTATAAAAAGGTAAAGTTTGTTTTTTTGTTTATAGGAGGTAATCTCTGAAAGTCCTGGTCCGATTGCTAAAATTTTTTCATCGATAGAAAGCTGCTTTATTCCTGAGTGGCATAGGTTATATTTTATGTACGCGGGCGAAACCGCTAGCAAAAGCTAGTTGAGAGATAAAGCTCGGTAATACTGCCGTCCTTAAAGGGCTTTAGTTACGTTACAACATGCGGCAGGACTCACCATCAGTTGCTGGCACTCAATAAGCATTTATTCAAATGAACAATAGACTATACAGAGCAGCTACAATCTAAATCAGCATTGGGTTTCCGCAATTGAGTCGTGTACTGCCCCAACGTAGCAGGGCGGGATTGTGGTGGACCGCACTGGGTATACCTATATCGGATAAGATGGGGGCACTGTGCCTTGCGACTGACAAGTTGAGAGATAACACGATTATCTAATACTGTAGACTCAGACCGATGACCTGGTGAAGGTTGTGGGAATCCGATGGATGCGGGACGCACAGGATCGATTATTGTGGCGACACTTGGGGGCCTTTGTCCAACAGTGGACGTCTGTCGGCTGAAATGATAATGACGATGATGTAGACTGTTTTCAAACAAAGTTTTTTCATCAGCATTATCTGCTGCTAGTAGAAATAAGTTATCTCAAGAGAACATACTCTCGGGATAAGAAGTGGTCTATACATTAGTATAGACCACCTTTTGGAATTATATAATACTAGCTTGCCTTCTGCCTGTGGCTTTGTCTGGATGAAATTTGATTTCTCCATACAAACTTTGGACTCCCGTTTTACCCCCCTAAAAATCCGAATCCGTTTTTTATTATTTTTTTATTTAGATTATTAAAAATTTGCTTACAATATGCATAACAAAAATTCTGCCAAACCGTGAAACAGTTTGTCGGCCAGTAGTCTTCGTCTCACATTTCAACAAATCTTGTAAGACGTGACAATAAACTTATGCTAAGCTAACAACATAAAAAATAACCGAACCACCCACGAAATCAAACAATATCATGGATACAACCTGCGGGGCTTGTTACGCAATCTACATGACTATGGACACAGTGACAGATAATGTTTTTTAAGTTTTTTTTCCGTTTCCGGGTATGTTGACGTAAAGACGTAGTGTTATTGTGCTCCGGCTTTTCGATACAAAACTGTGGATAATCATTAGAAACCTAAACAAGAACTGTAAAATCTCGTACATAAAGTGCCATAGCAGACTTAGAATATATAATCTGAGTGAAAACCGTGATAAACAACAGTAATAATTGAAGATAAAATTGAAGAAAATTTTTGAGGTTACCGGTAAAATAGCGTCAAGTGCAATGACAGTGACATCAGTCAAGTGACATTGACATCCATATGAAGTGTGACCATATAAACAATCCGATATTCAATCGCACCAACCTCATAAGTTTATTAAACCGGGCTCACATATTCTACGACGTTCCATCCCACGCAAAAAATACAAACACATAATGGATAACCTCCAACAATTATTTGATCAAGTCAAATCTGAACTGTCAAACCAAACAAAAGTAATTATTACACAATTCGATGAGAAACTTGTACCCTTTACTCAAGAAATAGAAAAATTGAAGTCTGATAATAACGAATTAAAGCAAAAAATCTCTTACCTTGAAAAACACAGAAGAATAAACAACATTATTTTATACGGAATAAATGAAAGTGAAAACTCGTCCGCTAATCTTTTGGAAGTTATAACAAAGAAATTTAAAGATGACTTGAACATTAATATTGAAAACAGAGATATAAACAAGGCATACAGAATTGGCAAAAGCGACACAAAAAATAGCAAAGAAAGACCCGTGCACGTATCATTTGTCAACAATTGGAAGAAAAACGAGATCATGAAAAACAAAAAGAAGTTGAAAAATGCATATGTTTCGGAAGACTACCCTAAAGATGTTCTAGACAAAAGGAGACATCTACTTCCTAAACTCAAAGAAGAAAGGGAGAAAGGTAATTATGCATTTATAGATTATGACAAACTAGTCATCAAAGAGGGAAAATTTGATAATGGCAAGCGCAAAAGAAACCTTTCAGCATCACCAAATTCAACTGACCATCCTTGTAAACAACAAATAACTGCTAAAATAAATAGAGTTAATGCATTTGACATTATGAGGAATAGAACCAACTCCCTCTCTACTGAAGGCCAAACTCCTGAAAAGAAATCGTAGGATATAGTCATCAGTCACCGGAATAAAATAACAAATATAGAACAACTAAATAACATTAAAAACAAAACATTTCCCAAGCCTACTGGTCATCGTGGGGAATCAGACCACTACCCTCCATCTAATAGAAACAAAAATGAAACTTTGAAAGTGTGCACCTTTAACGTAAGATCACTAGCTTCTGCTGAAAGATACCTTGAACTAAATTATGCCCTAAAAAACATCAACTTTGATATTTTGGGACTTTCAGAAGTAAGAAGATTGGGTTGTGAGATTGAAGAACACCATGATTACATTTTCTGCTATATAGGCCAAACCAAAGGCTTACATGGAGTAGGATTCCTGATCAAGAAAAAATACAAAAATAATATACACAACTTTACAGGAATTTCAGAAAGAGTGGCTATTCTGCAACTGAAGTTTGAATCCTTTTCTGTGTCAATAATCCAAGTTTATGCACCTACAGAGAAATCACCAGCAACTGAAATTGAACAATTTTATAAGGACATTGAGGCTGCTCACTCACTGGGTGATGACAATGTTCTCGTGATAGGTGACTTTAATGCTAAAATAGGACATCCCAAGGCAGTTCACTATCCAGTAATGGGGAAATATGGATTTGGAGAATGCAATGAAAGAGGTGACCGTCTTATAAATTACGCCCATGAACACAAGTTATCTATAATGAACACATTTTTTAAAAAGAAAGGTAATCGTAAATGGACATGGATATCACCAGACCAAAAAACCAAAAATGAAATCGACTTCATATTGATAAATAACCCAAAACTAATAACAAATGTTGAAATACTTAGCAATATCCCATTTCCTTCTGATCACAGACCACTACGAGCAACATTGCTTCTAAAGCGCCCAGTAAGGAGTAGAAAAAACTATATAACGCCACTCAACATTCCGAAAACACAAATCGAAATCAAGACCTATGTTGAAAATCTACAAATGCATATTGAAGACAAAGAAGCAGACACTAGTGACATCCAAACCTATTATAACTTCTTGGAAAGGGGCATAACGGATAGCTTGAAGACAACGAACAGATCCCAAGTAGATCGTCGGAAAATATTTAGTGAAGACACAGACCAACTAATAAAAAGGCGTTCCGAACTCATATAAACCATCATCATATAAATCATCATCATCATTTCAGCCGATACACGTCCACTGCTGGACATAGGCCTCCCCCAAGCGTCGCCACAACGAACGCTCCTGCGCGTCTCGCATCCATCGGCTTCCCGCAACCTTCATCAGGTCATCAGACCACCTTGTTGGAGGCCTTCCAACGTTGCGTCTTCCGGTACGCGATGATCCGCAGGAGAACTAAGGTTGCCGACATAGCGCAAAGAATTGCCAAACTTAAGTGGCAATGGGCAGGGCACATTGCTCGCAGAACAGATGGCCGTTGGGGCCGAAAGGTTCTGGAGTGGCGACCGCGTACCGGAAGACGCAACTGATACATACAAAGAATAAAACAAAAGACATGAAAAATGAACTTAGCAGACTATATAAAGAAACCAACAAATCAATTAAGAAAGATTACAGGAACCACAAAATAGAAATCATTATAAGGAACATCCAAAAATATAGAAGTACTAAAAGAGCACATAAAGAATTAGTTACACACAAAACCTGGATACAAAAATTAGAACAAAATACAATGAAAACTAAATCAAGACATGACATAATAAACCTCGCAACAGATTTCTACAAGAACCTATACCAGAAAAGAGATAACTGTAAAATTGTAATAGAAACAAGAAGCGCTGAAGAAACTGATGTGGATCATGTTATGCCAATTGAAGGGTTAGAAATCTACAAACACTTAAAGCGGCTAAAAGATGAGAAGAGTCCTGGTCCAGACGGGTTATGTAATGAAGTTCTCAAAATAGGGGCACCTATTCTGATGCACCATCTATTACATTTATTTAATATGGTGCTAGAAACGGAAACAGTACCTGCACAATGGTGTACATCAGACCATCAACCCCTTAGACATAGGGAATTACAGACCCATAAGCCTACTAGCCAGTACTTACAAGTTATTTTCATCAATACTTCTAGAAAGACTAACACAGGATATAGATTGTCAGCAACCAAGGGAGCAAGCAGGTTTTAGGTCACGGTTCAGCACAATGGACCACATACAGACACTGGAACAAATTATAGAAAAATACCAAGAGTTTAACAGACCTCTGTATCTTGCCTTTATTGATTATAGCAAAGCGTTCGACAGCATCAGCCATTTCTCAATATGGAATGCGCTCCAATGTTCAAATGTGAACCAAAAATATATCAACATCTTAAAATATATATATGCAAACAGTACGAGTAAAGTCAAACTTGAAAGAAGAGGCGAAGAGATAAATATAGAAAGAGGAGTGAGACAGGGAGACCCTCTGTCTCCGAAGCTTTTCATTGCTGTACTTGAGTATATATTTCAAAAGCTAGACTGGTCAAACAATGGAGTGCTAATAAACGGATGCTACTTAAATCATCTGAGGTTCGCAGACGACATAGTCCTAATTGCTGAAACTTCCAAAGATCTTGAGCAAATGACGAGATCACTAGATAATGAAAGCTCTAAAATTGGTTTAGAAATGAATATAAACAAAACAAAGATAATGACTAACAGCCACAAAAGACAAATTGAAATAAAAGGAAATAACATGGAATATGTCAACGAGTATATATATCTGGGTAAACAAATATCATTTAAAAGACTCAACAATGAAGAGGAAATAACAAGAAGAATCAACATAACTTGGAAGAAATATTGGTGTCTGAAGGAAGTTCTAAAAGGAAATTACAATATGCACTTAAAAAAAAGTTGTTTTCGATACATGTCTCTTACCATGCTTATTGTATGGTTGTCAAACCTGGATATTCACAAACAAAGTAAAGCAACAAATTAAATGTACTCAAACAGCAATGGAGAGAAGCATGTTAAAGATTAGAAGAATTCAAAAAGTGAAGAATGTGACTATCAGACAAAAAACAAAAGTGGCCGACGCTCTTATCCATGCACTCACACTTAAATGGAAGTGGGCTGGACACATTTCACGGTGTACAGATAAAAGATGGACTACTGAAACCACACGATGGAAAGGCCCAGTGGGAAAAAGAAATGTTGGAAGACCAATGAGACGGTGGGCTGATGACATTATTCAGGTAGTAGGAAAGAATTGGCTACATATAGGCAAAGACAGAGAGTTGTGGAAGAAGATGGAGGAGGCCTTTACCCTTACGGGGGGTCCATATTTCAATAAATAAATAGGTACTAAAATTCCTAACATAATTTAAGCAAACCTACTAACTAATTACTAACAACATTTGAAATGTAAGCTTGAAATATGGAATAAACGGCTATTATTATTATTATTATTATTTTTATACGTTTATATATCTCAGGACCCTAAGGTCCTGGACCTTTGGGAGGCGTACGAGGGGCCGAAACCAACTCGAAGAGGCCTTTTTTGTACGTTTAATGAAACGTGGTATCAACCGGTGATTATCCCTGTACGCGCTATGCTAGTGCATCCAAGGACAACCCCCGGTTTGAAAAACTGTTGCGACATAATATGGAAAACAAAATAATAGGGCTATGGTTTTTGGAGTCATAAGTGGACTGGTAACATGGAACTATGTTAGGACTATGGCCCCTGCCTAAACAATCTCATTAATATCAATCGATAAAAGGTAGGGGGTGACTTGCACACTCAATAAATGGGCCCCCAAAACGGCCGCTAGCACGATGTGACGTAGCAACAAGAGGGCAACATATCCTGAGGCGCTTGAGGAGTGGAGAGGCATACCACGGCTATCAGGACAATCCCGGAAGTACGGTCAAGATCCCTACCAGCACCTTACTGGATTATGCATCCTTCTCCCGAGCATGTTTGCTCTTGCGACTCTCCACTCAAGCCAGCCAGTAAAGGCAAGAGAGAGGTGGAAGCTCTGTTCCTCGTCAGTGTTCACTACGGCCGGCCAATAAAGGCAAGCCGGAGATGAAGAACAAGAATTCTCCCGGGAGATCGGGTCCGTGGGGTCGCTAATACCCAACAGTTCGCCACAAAACTGCCCTGCGGATTGTATCTCTCTTAGTCTGGCCCCTCACCCTAGGCATGTTACGGTAAAGAAAATTCTACCAATACAGACCTAGGGTATTTTGGAGCACGCAAGCCCCACCACGACGTCAACGTAGAGATACATCGATGGGGTTATTATTATTATTATTAAGTATTTTTTTAAGGTGGTGTTTAAGTTTAGCACATGATAACAAGTTTGGCAGTAGCTCATTCATAAACTCCGCGGATGTCTCTGACTTTGCGGATGTCTCTATAAGGAACCTTCCTGCTATACTATCCTAGCTTGAAAAACTAACGTGGGTTAGCCGGGCATTCCGCATTCCGGTGGTGGGTTCGATTCCCACCCAGGACAAATGTTTATGTGATGAGCATGATCATTTGTTCTGTGTCTGGGTGTAATTTATCTATAATATGTATGTATTTAAAAATATATAAGAATGTTTATCAGTTGTCTAGTACCCATAACACAAGCTCTGCTTAGCTTGAGACTAGACGGCGTTGTGTGATAGTTGTGGAATATTATATTATTCCACGTGTCCTAACATATCCTTCATCATCTCTGTTCAAGATTCATATCCATATGTTTCCACCAAACACTTTGCCCCGCAAATTCCACGCGGAGGCTTACCAAGCATTACCGGGACATCGGGTTTTATGCTCAGGTACAGTCGAGTGCTCATTATATCGCATAGCAGGTGAAGTCGACTGTGAAACTAGTATAGCTGAGAACAACAGCCCGCTAATGTGAACTTCCATGCCGTTGGGTTTAAAAATAAATAGGGTAAGCAGTATAAATGCTAAGCTTTGAATGGTAATTAGCCTGTTTTGTACCACTGTGCAGTCGAAGCTCCTTTTTGTGTGGAATAAGTAGGGCTGCTCACATTTGGGTACTAATGTTAGGTATTTATTATACTACTAGCGGCCCGTCCCGCCTTCGCAAGAGCAATAAATATAGCCTATTTTACTCATGGTGAATATAGCTTTCTAATGGTGAAAGAATTTTTCGTAATTGGCACAGCAGTTTTTGAGTTTATTCATTACAAACATACCCACAAAAATAAAAATTTTACCTCTTTATAATATTAGTGTAGATTGTAGAGGGTAGCATTGTGTCGCCCAGAATTTAGTCATAAGGATCTCTATGGTTTTATGTGTGCCATGTGCCGTGATGGCTCACTTCCTTCTCATACATGAGGTTGCTAGTTCGAAACTGGGCAAGTATGTGAATTTTTCAATTCATATGTACTTTTCTAAGTTTATCTGGGATGTAGCCACATAAGAACTACGAAGAAAATACGAAATCCTGCATCGCGCAATCAAAGTTCTCCGCGCGATTTGAACATATACGACAGCCCGACATCAACTATCGGGCAGTCGCCCACCAGACTATAACATCCTGTCTGGTCGGAGGATCCTCCCTTTTCAAAGGAGGTTTGCGGGACTTTACTCTCTGTTCCGCTTACCTCCAAAGGGATATTCTTGACACCCTATGCTTTTGGGCCACATAAAACCGCATGCATAAGCACATAAAACCGTTGACACACACAGGTGAGGTAACTAGGTGTAGGTCCATCAGGTGGGATCGCAGTCAAGCACTAGTTTATATCATTTAAAAAAGTCCGCCAGCGGGCGGCGAGCACTTGACGTCGTACGCAGAGCAAATTTCCAATCAGAGGTTTATTGCTTAAACGGATGTGGTCAGCGAATTAGGCCCGTCGATTCAAATTTGAGCGTGTGTACTTTAACAAAATTACCCGTATTGGTTATTTTGTCATCATCCGAAAATATTAGGTGCCTAGTAATGTGGGGTAACTTTAACCCTGGGATACTTTGGCACAAGCTTGCTAACCAATTGGAACACGAGAAATTGTGATTATTGTGTTTCTATTGGTTGATCGTTCATTTATACCGCGTACGTCGAAGGACTGGAAAAATTTGCCTGCCGCGGTCTTGCCGTCCGATTGTAATTTGGGTGTCTTCAAGGCTAGAGTTAATAAGCTCTTAATAAACTAGTGCGCCTAACCATCAGAGATTGCATCACTGCTTACCATCAAGTAGGATCGCAGTCAAGCACTAGTTTATAACAGTAAAAAAAAATGAGTTCGATCCAAAGTAACCCCACTTTACGGTAGCCATTTTATTTTGTCGTTCTCACGAAATATTCCAATCTAAGCATTCCCAGTAGTACCGGTAACGAACCAAACCATGGAATTTCAAGTTAGGTTCAGCATCAACAATTATGTCCGGCAGCCATGTTGAAAACAAAAAAGAAGAAGGTCTCTTTACCGTGCTGGCGGCCAAACACGGTGCACGATGGAAAAGAAAAAAACTACATGTAGTCAGGGAGCTAGGTGACGAAAAAAGCATGTTATTGGTTTTTCTGATAGGAACACTATCGTCAAACGAGATGAATAGGAACGTAGGGATGAATAAAACCCGCTAGGTTGTTTTAGAATGAAAAGGGCAACTGAAGGACACAAGGATTTGTTTCTGAAAGGAAGATTCGACCTTGGTACGAAAGGCAACGAAGGAACAGGAGTGGGTTTTCGTCCGGACCGTGCCCAAGTCGTCGACAGCGCGCACTATTTTTATTTTTTATTTATTTATTTATGTCAGGCGTCTAGGCCCATATAAATTTCACATACAATATTAACAATAAATTTATCAAAAATTGAAAATACGATAAAATTCATAATTCATGTCAAAAATAAAAATACTATTAAAATACAAGAAGTTAATGTCATAAAAGAAAAATCTAAATAAAATACAATAATAGTAACATAATTTTAAATATACACTACTGCACAGACACCGGGATTAATAATTCCTGCTAAACGGTCTTGCTTGAACATGTCTGCTGCAGCAATGTAGCATGTAGGCACAGTCTAGCCTGTCAGCAATCATTGCCAGGACTGTGTTGGAGCTGGCCCGTACTCTGCGCATCAGAGAGATACTCCGCCTGCGCATAGTCGCGTAAAAACAGGCGGTGTGATTCTGTGCGAACATGCCCGAGGCGCTGCAGAACCGAGGCAACCCCACCACAATCCTAAACGCATTATTGTAGAGAACGCGGAGGTCACTATAGCACTTCTTTGTATAACGAGCCCACAGGCTGCAGGTGTAAAGGGATGTACAATACGCTCTAAATAGCGTGACTTTTACCTCCCTTGAACACCTAGCAAACTTGCGGGCTATCATGTTGGCGCGTACTGAGAGCGACCTCCGCTCTCTCTCAATATCCTCATTATCACTGAGGTCAGGTGTAAGAATATGCCCCAGGTATTTAAATAATTCCCGCGCGCCTCAATGAGTTGTCAGCTGCAGCAGGAGCCCAGCTGAGTCGAAGACTACTGCGGCCAGGGTTATCCGAAAGGTAAGCTCGGTCCCGGTATGAAAGACAAGAAGAAATGGGGTGGGTTTTTTAGTCAGTAGTTTTTTTTCGTTTCCTGAAAAAACAATCTTCTGGAAGGTTGTTCAGTTTCGTCTACTGACCAAGCCCTTAAAGTTTGCGGAGGGCTGTCCCTTACACTTTGTGTTTTTGTTATAAGTACTAAGAGACACCTCTGTCAACTCTTCGGGTAATAAAGGCGTAAACTTGTGTTTATAAAGCAATGACAACATTAATTTAATATACATTTCAAACATGAGCTCCTAAACCATAAATGTCCGATTGCATTTCCATTTACCACTCAGAAAAATCCAGAACAAAAATTTGTGAACAAATAATATTTATTTTAGGGTGCCGTACGTTAACAAAAAAGGAACCCTTATACTTTGTCGTTCGGCTCCCAAGACCCTTTTTCTCTGGAACGTGTGAGGTGTAAGGTTATTGAGTTGAAAAATTGCTCAGAGGCCTTATCATCATCGTCATCTTCCTGCCCTTGTCCCGTCTTATTCGGGGTCGGAACAAAAAATATAAGTATCAGCCATATGTATTCATATATTGTATTTTTTATTTTATTTTTGTTGATTATATCGGTGTTTGTAATTTATTTAGTGGTCCTTTTGTGTGCATTTTATGTTGCAACAAATAATTTTTTTATCTATCTATCTATCTATATGATTTTCTGCTTTAAAATGTTCAAAAGGGTGGCGTAAAAAAGTAATTTTGCCAAAAGTGACACTTAAGAGGCTTTTTTTGTTTATTTTTATTGATAGGTTCGCCTTTGACCGCTATCTCACCTTCGGTCTTAAAGTTGCAACGACGATATATGTAATGAAATGACATTTCATTAATTCAAATTTGCCGCGCTTCGCGCGTTGAAGTTATCAATGGAATTTATGTTCTGTGGAACGGGGTGACGTGTGATTGAATGGCAGATGATGTTTAGATTATTTTGCATATTTTATTGTTAAAAATTCTATTGTAAAGAGATGAAATAAAGGGATATAATTGAGGAGGCGATATTAGTAAACTTTAAATGTCGTTTCTTTGATTTTCAGGTAAGTTATAGGTGTAATGGTCATAGTTAAACGTTGTAATATAGTAAAGACGTATTAAATAAACAAAACTTTGATTTTCAGAGAAACAATTTGTGGTTTATTTGGAAAATCCTCAATAACATATCTTATATATATATATATTGATTAGATTTGTATTTGTTCTAGTGCAGGTTCCCCCAACCGCGCGGGGCCTGTAGCATTTGCTATAACTCTTGTTATATGGCTAATCCGCCACTGTATATGACGCATTTTATAATCAATCTGTAGAATACTTCCCGTGGATCTCAAAAAATTGTTTCGTATTTACATAACAAAATATTTTTTTTACGGTAAGTTTATATCCAAGGTAAGTTTGTACGGAATCTTTGGTGTACGAGTCTGACTTGCACTTGACCAGTTTGTAGTGTAGATTTATTTTTCTTCAGTAAAAAGAAGCGCAGACACATTAAGCTACAGCGCTAAGCTATACTTACGTTTGCAGAATACGAACATGGCATATTTATATTGTTTTCACTTGAAATAATTCTGTTTTAGGAGATTTATTTTTGAGGTTAGTATTTTAAATATTCAAGCAAATTTTCAACACAAGATGGTACATTTACTAAGAAATTTAATCTGAGATTACACAATCTCTTATTAAATTTCTTATATTACTGAAAATACAAAACAAAAAGAAACCAATAAATACCTAATTAAAAAAAATATATAACATGTCTTTAATATAAAGTTTATTTGAACTTACAATTCCAAGTCAATCCAAAGTAACACTTCAAAACAACCCATTTTCAAAAACAGCAATTTTATAGGTAAAGAGCTATTATTAATCATTTAGTCTAAAAATAGTCTGAATTGATTAACTTTTCTTAAAGATCGAATAGTAACTGTGACATAGTCGCCTACTCGCGTAGCAACTGTACATTACGCGTAGCATGCCTACGCACGTAGCTCTTTTCCACATCGCTACGCACTAGTTGCTACGACAATCTGAGACGTATAAATATTTATATTGTCTGAAGATTAGTTTTAGACGTAATTTAGTATGTATTAATGTGTCCATTTGTTACTCTTTCACGGTTAAATGGCTGAATAGATTTGACGGATTGGTAATGTTCATAGAAACAATGTAAAAGTCTAAACAAATTAACACAATGAAACGTTTAGAACCAAATTGTAAGTCATATAAAATCTCCACAATAATTCTTAAAATAGTGAGTTAACGAACTATTTAGGTATAAATATAAGTAAAACGGGTTGCGAAGAGTAAAAAAATCGGATATAGAGCCCACCAATGGCAGCTGATCAATTCCGTGCACCCATACTAACCCAGCGAACTTCGTACCGCCTAAGAGTCAATGAATGTAGTGATACCTTTCAGCTTAGCATAGCATAGTCAGCCTTATAATGTTCCCACTGTTGGGACTCAGGCCTCCTCTCTAAGAGAGGGAATGGATCGTAATCCACCACGCGAGCCCAGTACAGGTTGGTGAATCTCACATGTTTTCGAATTTTTGGTTCTAGGACATGCCGGTTTCCTCACGATGTTTTCCTTCTCCATTTTGAAAGCCACTGCTTTGATGATGAAATAAATTACTCAAAATTAATGCACCTGGCTGGGTTTGCACTCGCGACCTACAACTTGTAAGTCGGGGCCACTCGGCCACCATTGCTTCCGTGATACCCTATAGCCTAACTTAATTTTAATCAGAATTTTCGGAACGTGAACTTCCTGACCTTTGAATTTTCTTTTGAGAGGAATTCCCTGCCGGGCCGGAGTCTGTGATTCTTGATACTACAACCCAGGAATGTATAAGTAAGTCAAAAGTGGACGGGTTACTTCTAGGTAAGCGCGGTCCATCGTCGACAGTATCGTCGCTTTTCATCAGGTGAGATAGCGGTCAAGCGCGAACCTATCAACAATACAGAAGCTACTCTCTAAAAGTGGGCATTATTACAGTTTCACGTTCTACAAAGTTAAATTTTTCGTACTGGCAGCATTTATTAGTGTGTAACTATGTATTTAACGTTCAAATTATCAAACCGGAATCAATTTATATAACTAATTGCTGGCTTCAAACCTCAGTAATATCAATTTATCTGAACTCAGATTCCTTTTTACATTAAGGCCAAAATCAAAACATATGGACTTCTTAAAACAAAACCGGTGTAGCCATTACTCAGGGTTGGCACTCAATCGCATTAGGTGGCAGAATAATATGTGGTTATTGTGCCTACATACTATACTAGGAAAACATTATCCCCAAACACCCATTCATCTATTTTGCGGTTTATAAATTCATATCAAAATTGAACGCAATGTGGACCGAATACTTAAAAAATAAGTAGGAACCTTAACGGGTTAATATTTATTCAATTTCATCCTCTCTCCTCTTCACATGACCATACCCTACCAAGAGGGCTGGCTGGTTCTTCGCTCAAAGAATTAGCATTGCCATCCAACGAGGTAATGCTGCCAGTCTTCTGGGCACATTACCGGATGACAGCAATGTGGAGGAGTACTTCGACGCCTGAGTGTACTTTGTGTTTTTGTATTCTATTTATGTACGTTATGTATTTATTTAGGTTTTAGTATAAGAAAGTAAGTAGTTTAATTTTTTTTCATATACATATGTAAATGTTATCTATTGTATGCAATAAATAGTTCAGAATCTACCAAGAGAAACGATTCCGTTTCGACTTTTCAGTCACTGGCGCCATTTTCAAACTTCCTCTCATATTTTTTTTTCTCTTTTTATCCATTTTCGCCACACATCTATCTAACCATCTTCTCTACATTTTCCTTTACTTGTACAATGTAAGTTCTCTATAGGTTTTATTTCATAGTGTGCGTCAAAATAATGTCAAAAAGGGTTTTATCTTTATATTGCTTTGAGAAATTTAATTTCTTTACTTTTATTTATTTATTTATTTATTGCCAATTTACACTAACAGTAAAGTAACCACACATATAAATTATAGGCACATAATAATAATTAAAATTAAATCACATAAAATTAATAATAATGATAATTAAAATGAAAAACATGTCACAAAAAAAAAACGAAAAAAAGTAAAAATTATTATGTCATAAATAATAATCATAAAAAAGTCAAAATGAACGATGTAAATAATAATAATTATTATTTTATCGACAATTATAATTATAAAATATGGAAAAATGTCATTAAGCTATTGAGCTGGGAGTGGCTATGGACTCCAGGTAACGAGTCGCAGTGTTCAGGAGTTCAATTTCGAAGTTCAAGTTCAAAATCGACTGTTCCAAGGTATCTGAATATTTGATGTTATTTTCAGTTTGATACTTCCTACCTGCCTAACGTTAGCCTCGTCAGGTATTGGTCAAAGCTCTTGGCTATTGGTTGTCACGACTATCGGCACAATAACTGCTGTGTCCACTTGAAGATACTTTAGTTTATTTATCTTTTAAATTTTTTAGTTCTCTTAATGATTTGATATTTTTCATAGTATTTATTAGTTTATTATTTTAGCATATTTATGTATTTTATATAATTTACTTTTTTTCCATTTAAAGTTTTTGTTATTTGTTTATTTTGCAAACTTGTGTTGTCTTTTTAACCCAAAGGTTGACTGCGAGAGAATGCCTTGTTGCATTAAGTCCGCCTATGTACCACTACTGTACATGAAGTTTAAAGAAATAAAGAAATACTCAAATTCAATCGTATCCATATATCGCTTTCTATGTTCATTTCAAGGATAAGATATTTAGTTAACGTTTTTCAGCCAAATACACACTGGTGAACTCCTAAGTTAACGGGAAAAAAAATTCGACTGTTTATATCACAAAAAACGTATATTTCGACTCTCTTAATGTAGTCAAAATTCATAAGATAGGTATTTCCCGTAGACCCAGAATGCTGAAAGGCATGAAGAAAGATGTTGAAAGCTTCCTTGAAAATTTATCCTTATCATCACTCACGAGGTTCTCGTCAGAAGGGACCGCTACATCAACAGTCATTGTGCGACGTTCTAGTCGATCTGTAACCATTATGTCAGGTTTGTTGGCAATAATAGTCTGACAGTGATCATAAATATGGAAAAGAATAATAATAATTATTAAATGAATAAATAAGGGTTCCGTTTTTGTCAACTGAGGAACAGAACCCTAAAAAACAAAAAGGCCAACAGACAGACGACTTATGGCACTTTCTTTCATTCATTAGCACTTTTTCAAAAGTCGCGCTCGGTTTCCTGTCAAACCGTCTGTGGTCGTACCTCACAAAGTTTCCCAGTTTCAAGAGTGAAGCTTGACGCTAAGTAATGCATGTTACCTCCTTGTGAAGTTGCCAACTAAGCTAAATTGCTTCTTGTACAAATAAAAGCCGAGCAATTGAAGTTTTCTGCCGCTTTGCCTTCTTCCTTACAAGAACTTTGATTCGTTGTTCATTTATTTTTGTTTGAAAGGTTTTTACTGTGATTCATAAGCTAGAACTTTCAATAATATGATTTCGTAACTATTGCTGTTGACTGAGCTGTTGATCTAGCGGTTAGTGGCCCTGACTGCTATGCTGGAGGTCGTAGGTTCGATTCCCACTCAGGACAAATGTTTGTGTGATGAGCATAATCATTTGTTCTGTGTCTGGGTGTTATTTATCTATAATGTGTAAGTATTTTTATCAGTTGTCTAGTAACACACCCATAACACAAGCTCTGCTTAGCTTGGAACTAGACGGCTTTGTGTGATAGTTGTGGAATATTATTATTTTATTTAACTTATTACGGTAGAAGAACTGAGTTGCAACACTTTTTTTTTCTTTTTTGTTGTCGACGGGGAAAATTATCTTATGACAAAACCCGCTCTTGAGTGGAGCGGGAGATAGTGTCAGACTCTTACTGACTAAAAACCCCGCGCCTTTCCTTCTAGCCTTCATAACGGGGCTCTACTTTCCTTTCGGATAACCCCGATCCCGGTAGGCTTCGACCCAGCTGGCCCTCTTGGTTTTTTTACAAGTTATGTTTTTGTTAGCATTATTATTACTTGGAATGTTTCCTTTAAGTAATAGCTATGTAAGTACCGCTGTTAGTCTCCCAGTAATAAATAAATAATAAACAGTAATAAATAAATTATCGACAATTATAATTATAAAATATGGAAAAATGTCATTAAGCTATTGAGCTGGGAGTGGCTATGGACTCCAGGTAACGAGTCGCAGTGTTCAGGAGTTCAATTTCGAAGTTCAAGTTCAAAATCGACTGTTCCAAGGTATCTGAATATTTGATGTTATTTTCAGTTTGATACTTCCTACCTGCCTAACGTTAGCCTCGTCAGGTATTGGTCAAAGCTCTTGGCTATTGGTTGTCACGACTATCGGCACAATAACTGCGTTGTCCACTTGAAGATACTTTAGTTTATTTATCTTTTAAATTTTTGAGTTCTCTTAATGATTTGATATTTTTCATAGTATTTATTAGTTTATTATTTTAGCATATATATGTATTTTATATAATTTACTTTTTTTCCATTTAAAGTTTTTGTTATTTGTTTATTGTGCAAACTTGTGTTGTCTTTTTAACCCAAAGGTTGACTGCGAGAGAATGCCTTGTTGCATTAAGTCCGCCTATGTACCACTACTGTACATGAAGTTTAAAGAAATAAAGAAATACTCAAATTCAATCGTATCCATATATCGCTTTCTATGTTCATTTCAAGGATAAGATATTTAGTTAACGTTTTTCAGCCAAATACACACTGGTGAACTCCTAAGTTAACGGGAAAAAAAAATTCGACCGTTTATATCACAAAAAACGTATATTTCTCAGCACTCACGAGGTTCTCGTCAGAAGAGACCGCTACATCAACAGTCATTGTGCGACGTTCTAGTCGATCTGTAACCATTATGTCAGGTTTATTGGCAATAATAGTCTGACAGTGATCATAAATATGAAAAAAAATAATAATTATTATTAAATGAATAAATAAGGTATCCGTTTTTGTCAACTGAGGAACAGAACCCTAAAAAACAAAAAGGCCAACAGACAGACGACTTATGGCACTTTCTTTCATTCATTAGCACTTTTTCAAAAGTCGCGCTCGGTTTCCTGTCAAACCGTCTGTGGTCGTACCTCACAAAGTTTCCCAGTTTCAAGAGTGAAGCTTGACGCTAAGTAATGCATGTTACCTCCTTGTGAAGTTGCCAACTAAGCTAAATTGCTTCTTGTACAAATAAAAGCCGAGCAATTGAAGTTTTCTGCCGCTTTGCCTTCTTCCTTACAAGAACTTTGATTCGTTGTTCATTTATTTTTGTTTGAAAGGTTTTTACTGTGATTCATAAGCTAGAACTTTCAATAATATGATTTTGTAACTATTGCTGTTGACTGAGCTGTTGGTCTAGTGGTCAGTGGCCCTGATTGCTATGCCGGAGGTCGTGGGTTGGATTCCCACCCAGGACAAATGGTTGTGTTATGAGTATAATCATTTGTTCTGTGTCTGGGTGTAATTTATCTATAATATGCATGTATTTAGTAATATATAAGTATGTTAATAAGTTGTCTAGTAACACACCATAACACAAGCTCTGCTTAGCTTGGAACTAGACGGCTTTGTGTGATAGTTGTGGAATATTATTATTTTATTTAACTTATTACGGTAGAAGAACTGAGTTGCAACCCTTTTTTTTTTCTTTTTTTTTGTCGACGGGGAAAATTATCTTATGACAAAACCCGCTCTTGGGTGGAGCGGCAGATAGTGTCAGACTCTTACTGACTAAAAACCCCGCGCCGTTCCTTCTAGCCTTCATAACGGGGCTCTACTTTCCTTTCGGATAACCCCGATCCCAGTAGGCTTCGACCCAGCTGGCCCTCTTGGTTTTTTTACAAGTTATGTTTTTGTTAGCATTATTAATACTTGCAATGTTTCCTTTAAGTAATAGCTATGTAAGTACCGCTGTTAGTCTCCCAGTAATAAATAAATAATAAACACATTATTTCCAGAGCCTAGCAGACGATCAAACAATACTTATATTCTGTTATAACTCGCCGAAAAATTTATGAGCCGTGTCTTCTCATCTGTCTGCGTTAAGACTCGCAGGAGATTGCCTCCGAAGCTTTCATGATTTATAGTGCCCAGCCTATAATATGGCCTACAAACTGTTGTCTTTTATTTAGCTATTTTATTATAAGACGAAAATTTTCTGTCAAAAAGCGCTGTGCGGCGTCTAGACGAAAGAAATCAATCTGTCTTGCTTTTCAAAAACTGTGTTGGGATTGGTTTCCATTTTAAGGCTTTTTTTATGGTGGGAAAATCATCCAACAACAACCCCCGCTCTTAGGTGAAGCGGGAGATAGTGCCAGACTCTTACTGACTAAAAACTCACCCCGTTCCTTCTAGCCTACATACCGGGGCTTGAGCTCCCTTTCGTATAGCCCTGGCCCCAGTAGGCTGTCGCTAACAACCCCTTGAGGCGCGTGGGAACAGTGCGCGCCGTCGACGACTTGGGCTCGATCCGGAAAGTAACAGGACGGTCAAACTGCGAGCTACACATAGCTCGCGGTCCGTAATCCCACGTCTACGGTGGCCGGAAATCGTGATCGAAATCCCGGTGGCGGCGAAAGCGCCGTTGCCTGTTGTGGTCGGCCTCCTCCTTTGCTAGCATTACTGCTTCGCAGAAGGAGGCGTCTGTCTGCCACTCCTCCTCGCTCCGGACCATGGCTTGAACCAAGGACCTAAACCAGGGATGGAGAGAGCTTTTTTTGACATAGAAAATCATCTATTTTCCAAGAAATAATCTTGGAAAATAAACTCTGCGACCTTGTCGAATCGCTGTCTAGGGCAGTTATTACAAGGTGTTTTCATGTCAACACGAGAGTAGAACATAATTCCCCAATTTCACAAGCACTAACATTGATAGATCACACCTCAAGTCCAGCCGAATAGTATCATTTTCTCTTTACTTTACCCCACTCAAAAGCCTACCCTAAACTACGGTAATAAGGTTTATTTTACCGCGTGTCTCTCTGATTACAATCTCGACTTATGTCGCTGCGTGAATTAGTGGATGTATTTGTTATTACTAATAACATGGAGTTAATGTGTGTGACGTCATAATGTAAGGAGGGGGAAGGGTGAATTAAGATGGATGGCGTATTTAAGGAGCTGAACATGGAGGCTTGATTAAATTTCTCATATTAGAATGCCTATTTCGTCAGTTACAGAGTTGTCTAGACATTAAAAAAAAAATAGTTTTAGAGTTTTCTTTATCCACAAGCATATGTCAACCAATTGTACCTTTTTTCCGGTGGTAAAACCATCTAATGACATCCCCCGCTCTTGGGCGAAGCGGGAGATAGTGTCAGACTTTTACTGACTAAAAACCCACTCCTATTCCTTCGTTGCCTTTCGTACTGGAGCTGAACTATCTTTCGAACTAACCCTGACCTCAGTAGGCTTCGACCCAACTAGGCCCCTGCTGTTGCTGACAGCACCTTGAGGCGCGCGGGAACAATGCACGCCGTCGACGACTTAAACAATTGTTCCTGGCTAATAATATCGTCTGAAATAAACCTATATCTATTCTAACCTATTCAAAGGATTCTTTATATATACACACACAATTTTATCCGAATTGGTCGAGCCGTTTAGGACGAGTTAGGTGATAAACATACGTACAGAAGAATTATATTATATAAAAAACGATTAGTTTTGGGGCCAAGATAGCGCTGTGTGATAGTTATGGAAATAAAAAAAAAAACCGGCGATCCCAGCCCTCTCATAGAAAAACGTATAGTAATGTATAATTATCACAAATTCAAGCACCAATTAATATCGATATTAAATTCTCCCTCAAACATTTATCTCACCCAAAAATTAAACCCGCACCAACGATCAGAAAAGATACACACAACCACTAGGGCATTAGAACTAATGTGTTGTGTGAAGGGCAGCTAATGAAGACAAATGGAACATCTCTCGAGCAATTAATGAAAGAAAATATGCTGATATTTTATGGCGTGGCTGATAATGTTTGGGAACAAACGCTAAGGCGTGGGAAAAAGTTTGTTTTTATTAATTAGTTGGAAGAGGAAGAAAATTAGTGGCAAAAGGGGAAGGAACCTGCCTTTCCTGTTGGTCTAATGGTTAGTGGCCCTGACTGCTATGCCGGAGGTCGTGGGTTCGATTCCCACCCAGTAAAAATGTTTGGGTGATGAGCATGATGCGAGGTGCTAGCTGAAAATCACCACTGGGTATTTTGACGCCCAGCAATTGCTGAGTTAGCGACCCTTTCGGTTCAGGCACATTCAATGCAACTGTATTGTATTTCTGTACTCTTTTTTTTTTTGACTGGCTTGTTGGTCTAGTGGTTAGTGGCCCTGACTGCTAAGCCGGAGGTCGTGGGTTCGATTCCCACCCAGGACAAATGTTTATGTGATGAGCATGTTCATTTGTTCTGTGTATGGTCTGGGTGTAATTTATCTATAATATGTATGTATTTAGAAATATTTAAGTATGTTTATCAGTTGTCTAGACCCCTAACACAAGCTCTGCTTAGCTTGGGACTAGACGGCGTTGTGTGATAATTCTGAAATATTATTATATTGTTATTATATCTAGCCCATATTGTCCCACTGCTGGGCAAAGGCCTCCTTCCACTCCTTCCAATGTTCCCGGTTTTGAGCCACTTTTTTCTAATTCCCAAGGAAGACATCCAATGTCAAACATAGATGGATGGATTGTGGAATATATTATAGAATATATATTTTGCTGTTTTTATTATTATTTTATATTATGGTATATTGTGTTGCTTGCGCCGAATAAATGCTATTCTATGATCATTTGTTCAGAACAAAAAATGATAAAGGATTGAGCCCTTAGAAACACTCGCGCCAGCGGCACCCGCTCCTGTCTTATGTATGTAGACGCGAGGCTCTGTGACCGCAACTGGTATCTACATTATGTATATGTACATTTTGAATTACACGCTCCCACGCTAGCATCTGTGCCCACCTCTACTCTGATTTAGTGTTAAGTACTTTGAGCCGCGTCTTCGTATAAAAACAGTTATTTTGTTAGCCATTAGCATACGGATGTAGGTGACATATTCAAATGTTTTCCTTTGTTTCAGAAAATTAAAACTATAGAAGCCTTGCAAATTTTATTAAGATTCTAAATGACGACAACTTTTTTCAAAAACTTTTTAGAGTTAAAAAAAAACACTTCCTTGAGCAAGTTTTGTGAAATATTCGAGTAAATCTCGGAATTTCCGAATACTAACGGAGTTTTCAGGCGTTATCTCTCTTTTTTTGCGTTGCCTTTTCGCAAAACGTCGCGTTGGCTTGCGTTAGATGAAGTAACAAGCTTTTTAACCATTTTCGATGTTTACGATAGGCGATTGGAAAAGGATCCTCTTAAACCGACTAAGCGCTGTGACCCTGATTACAACATAATGGTATAAACTGCTCCCCAAATTCATCAATACCATTTGACAGACAAATCCACAGAACACTAATTCAATTTCAAACTATAACCGACTTTAATGCGATGACTATCAACCGCCAAACGGTCACAGATTTCCCCTCAACCGCATTGACAATTAACCCTCCAATGCTAAAGTTGAAACTTCACGCAGGAATGCAATAACTCAGGCAGCGTTAATTTAACCCGTAACCGCTAAGTCTCGACGACCGATTAAAGGCTAACTTTGTTGAATTCAACTTGTTTGTATCGATCGCTGTTGAGGGGTTAGCTGCGTTAGAAAGTTTCAGTTATCGATTGATCGGGAAACTGTTATAATATTATAAGTTATTGATTATGTATTTTAGCGTTTCAATCGTGGTAATTAGAGACATAATAGAAAGACAACGGGTGCGCGAACGCCGGCGTTCGCTTGGGGTTTAATGAATTATGTGTTCAGTATAACATCACTATGGACGCGTCTGAATGGTTGTTTTGTTATAATCCTTACTAATATTATAAAAGCGAAAGTGAGTTTGTTTGTTTGTTACGTCTTTACGCCTCAATGCGATAACCGATTTTGATGAAACTTGATACACGGATAGACCATGTCCCGGAATAGGACATAGGATACTTTTTATCCCGGAAGCACGTGTCCTTGGGATAGTTTTCTGCTACCACGCGGGAGAAGCCGCTGGGAGCAGCTAGTTTAAAAAATAAATAAGTAATATATATAAATACACCACTAAAATATAATAATTATACAAGTTTACTGGCAACTCGACGTATTCCTTGCAGGAATAGTAGGGTTTAAATGCAACAATTAAATCCACCAAATGTTCTACCAAAATTCAGTAGTTTTTGAGTCAGTTTGATTTTTGATTTTTTTCTTCTCTCTTTATGCAAAATCCCAGAGTTAGCGCGACTGTATTGAAATTTAGTTATTATCATAATTGATGCCGTAGTAGACTTTTGTTAGTTTAATATTTTTAGTAATTTCAAAAATGACTATAAATATTTATTTTTATTTTTGTAACCTCACACAATCATATAAACATAAAAACAAAACAATGAAAAAGAAAAAAAAGTATAATCAGAGCGAGGCCAAAAAAACTCAGGATATGTTGCGTTATTTGAAACGATAAATAACGCCGCGCTGGTATTCTGTTAGGGCCTGCTGTGCTGTTACGAATACATTTATGGATATTAGTCTATCAAAATAAAATAATAAATAATGAAGAGATAGAATATATAAACTACTAAGTAATACATAAGAAATATATCACTGAGAAAGAAGAAGAAATATATTATGCTTATTAACTGTTTTTTTTTAATGTTGGTAGCGTTTGAGCTGCTTAGGTAGCGAAATATGAAACTATTTTGCAGGCTGAAATGGTAGCTAATACCGGTTTTAAATAAGTGTACAAATACAGATACCACAATACCTAACCTTTTATTTATTTACAGAGAAAATATCATCACAGGTGATTTTCAGATGAGGACGATCTTCGGCGTTTATGCGAGCACGGCTCAAGAAATGTAAAAATTCCTTACTAATATTATAAAAGCGAAAGTGAGTTTATTTGTTTGTTTTTTACGTCTTCACGCCTAAATGGCAAAACTGGTTTTGATGAATTTTAGTGCAGAGATAGTTGGGACCCTGGATACGGACATAGGCTAATTTTTATTTTTTAACGCGAGAAAAGGGGGAAAAGTGGGAAGAAAAGGGGAGAGCAATTAAAGTATATTAATAAACGCGGGCGAAGCCGCGGGTAAAAGCTAGTAATAATATAATCAGTTCTTACAGCAACGACACAAAATCAAATTAAAAGTTTTACAATACATTTGCGCTGAGCTTGCCCAAACAGAAAGGGTTGCAGTCTCAGCTATTGTTGGGCGTTAGATACCCAGCGACAAAAATATGTATACATAGGTTCCTGCTTTACCTAAATATTTATAGGTACTTGTGTAATATATACGTACATACATACATAATTTGCCATATAAAGCCTCCATTGTGGAGACTCAGACCTTCTCTCAAGGAGAAGGCATGGGCCGTAATTCAGCAAAAAGAAAGTCCGCCTCTGTACTTTGTGTGCATAAAGCATTAAATAAATAATAAATAAATAAATAAATCATATTAGTCATCAAATTATTGGCTTAAAGACAAGCTGGTTTTCTCAAGTATAATAATTATATTAAAACTAGCTGCTCCCAGCGGCTTTGCCATTTAGGCGTGAAGACGTAACAAACAAATAAACAAACAAACTCACTTTCGCTTTTATAATAATAGTAAGAAAGTAAGGATTAAAATACGTAGGTAGCTAAATATCAAAACAAATAAACGCACCTAAATATATGTTACCGGGGCCAAGGTTAGTTTTGAAAGATAGCTAGACCATTTTTAGTCAGTAAAAGTCTGACTGTATCTCCTGCTCCGCCCAAAAGTGGGGCATGTCATTAGATGATTTTCCTACCGGAAAAAAAACCTAATTATATGTACCCGGCAAGATTAGATAAATAAAAAGTCTATATATCAGTTAAATTTTCAACCCAGAACAAAATAATTGACTTTACCTTTCGTTTAAACTTTTCAAAGTAAAAATAAATCTATTCTTTTGAACGTCTCCCAGCAGAGACACGGATCTAAGACGCCGAGGTAATTAACTTCATGATATAGTTCGCAATATGGCTTAAAAGATTAATTACTAAGGCTTATACTGCTAACTAGGTGGGAAATTGTAGAAAGAAAATGTAAACCCCTAACTAAGGAGACAGGTTAATTTCTTTTTACCGACTTCACAAAAAGGAGGAAGTACTATGTTCGGATATTTGTATGTTCTTTTGGTTGCAGGGAAAGAGAAGGCTTAGCATTTTATTATTGCAACAATGCAATATAGGAAAAAAAAAAACAGAATAGGATTTTTTACCAATAGGACACAATGGAAATGGCTCCGACTGGTCGCGAATTTATACTCAGGATTTATACCTTGAGCAATTTATTTCAACAGTACTGTTTTCGAAACGGCGAGGGAAAACATTGTTAAGAAACTGATATATCCTAGAATCAAAAATTGGAAACCTTTTGTCATCCATTAATCTGCACTGGGCCTGCGTGGTGGATTACGGCCCATTCTTTCTCTCTTTGAATTTTTCGCTTTTTAGTGTTTTTTAGGGTTACGTACCCACAGGGTAAAAACGGGACTTTGTTGTTTGTCGGTCTGTTACCAGACTGTATTTCATAAATCGTGATAGCTTGATAACACAATTTCACAGATGATGTATTTCTATTGCCGCTGTTAGAACAAATACTACAAACGGAATAAAATAAATATTTAATTGGATCTCTCAGAACACCGGGGCCCTAGAACGAAGGCAAAGAGGGAACAGGAGTAGGTTTTAGTCGGTAAAAGTCTGACACGCACTCCAAACGCCGCTCTCACGTCGTCGCTTCGTAGCTGAGGATGAGTTGTGTTACTTTATGGTGTAGGTACAATATAGTTTATTCTATTCTATTCCCGCTCTGCCCAAAAGCGCGAGAAGTCATTGGATGATTTCCCATTAAAAAAAATTACAACAAACGTGATTTTTTTACCGGTTTTTGCTACAGACGGTACTGAACCCTTCGTGCGCGAGTCCGACTCGCACTTAGCCGATTTTCGCATTAAGTCGGTTGTACTTTTTCCCAAACACTTTCCGACAAGTGGGTCAGCAGCTCAGCCACACTTTTCCCCATCATCTCAAGGCGAACTCATTAGCGGCGTGTTTCTTGTTCTTCTTCAAGTTCGACTGACTTGTTCGTTGCTATTATTTATTCAGCGTCTTTATCAGACTCGTGTAATTAACGGAAGTGCGAGGTACGCTGTGTTGAGATGTTTTTCTTGATAAGCAGACTTGATGAGCTGGTCTATGAATTATTTACTTGCAACCCGTTACATCTTCACACAGGTGTTATGATTTTTTTTACGCTACCTGCTTAATAATACCCTTTTTATTATTATAGGAATCAAAGTTATCGGCCAAAAAATTTCGTACAAATGTACAAAACGACAATTGTTTTTCAAGGTCATTCAAGTTGTACAGACTTATGTACAATCGGCGCTCGAGGGGTTAAAGCAAGTGATTTTGTCCCTAAGGATGTCAAAGTAGTATGGACGATCCTAAGGAACAATGAGATTTTATAATTCGGAATGTTAAAAACGATTATCCCTTTTCGAGAAATATACTCATACGTGAATGATATTGAGTAGCAAATTAAATTGTCACAGTCGAGTTCAGTTTGGAGTAGCACAGGGTTTTACTGATATCTATATTAATAATATAAAAGTTTGTAGGAGGTAAGCTCTGAAAGCACTGGTCCAATTGCTAAAATTTTTTTAATAAAAGAAAAATGCTTTAATCCTGAGTGACATAGCCAATATTTTATGTAGGTGGGCAAAGCTGCGGGCAAAAGCTAGTAATATACAACATTAGTTTTAGTAATCAGTAACTGAATTGATTCTAATAATTTTCACACCATGTTATATTTTTCCCCAAAAATATTTTAAATAGGTCACAAGTTGGACACCACCTACTAAGTACAAAACAGGTCACTATAAGTCATAGCGGGCATTAGGTGTCAGTGCACAGCTGGGTGCGGAAACAAAACAACCCCTCAATAGCCTGAGTGATCCGGTGACCATGTATTTATGTTGCCAACCAGGTACCATAACTGGCTTATAATTTTGTGATTTTTTTATAGTACAGTTTTGAAATTTTGTACATAGATTCTTTACATAAAAATACTTGACAGGTTTCAGCATATAATAAAAATAAGGTCAATATTCTTAAAAATACGAAATAAATTTGGATTCTCACTGCCCAAAGATATTGTAAGTGCTAAAAGAAAATTTAAACCTTTGAATATTTAAAACAGTACTTAAGGCTAAAGTACAGTCTCCCAGCAGCACTTAAGACTGTACCTGATTGAATTCGACGAGTAATGTAACGCTTTGTCTTCGGAGATCGTTTCATTGAAAAAGTGCATCGTATATATTGGAGTATCTGGCGACTGTAGGGAGAAAATGCAATAAAATAGAATAGGGTAAGGGAAGATATATTGGTGCCATATATATCTCTGAACAGACCACACTGTTCCACCAAAGCACAACCACGCTAGCGTGTTATCACGAGAAGGATGAAGAAAAAAAAATTCTCCACAACTATCATACAACGCCGTCTAGTCCTAAGCTAAGCAGAGCATGTGTTATGGGTACTAGACAACTGATAAACATACATATTTCTAAATACATACATATTATAGATATATGATATAATATAATGGTATTTGTGCTAAACCCGTGACTATATGCGATATGCTTGCATCGACTGACGTCTGAACTTTGCACGGTAAAAGAGTAACCATCCATCTGGAATGATTAGAATTTTTCCCATTATTTCTTTGCTTTTTCTTAGCGTGTTGATGGCAAAAAATACTCTGCACACTTTACACTAATATAATAAAGACGTACCTAAAGTTTGTTTTGAATGGCCTGTTGGTCTAGTGGTTAGTGACCCTGACTGCTATGCCGGAGGTCGTGGGTTCGATTCCCACCCAGAACAAATGTTTGTGTGATGAGCATAATCATTTGTTCTGTGTCTGGGTGTAATTTATCTATAATATTTATGTATTTAGAAATATATAAGTATGTTACCCATAACACAAGCTCTGCTTAGCTTGGGACTAGACGGCGTTGTGTGCCAGTTGTGGGAATATTCTAGTATTCTTTTCTTGTTTTTACGAGGTAATCTCTGAAAGTAAGTACTGATCCGATTGCGAATATTTTTTCACCGATAGAAAGCCGCTTTATTCCTGAGTGGCATAGGCTATATTTTATGTATGCAAGCGAAGGCACGGGCAAAAGCTAGTAGTATATATATAAGGTGCATTTACAACAAAATATTCGACAATCACGTACAATTGAAGCCAATTGAGTGCAGACGTCTTGGGCGCTGGCAGACAGTTGAGGATCAAACTCAATATCCTGTGGAGTGTTCGCCGCCAACAAGAGTACTTCAACTCCGACAACTAGTAGCAATCTTGATCTCACGGTGGATAAGGGAATATATATGTTGCAGGGAAATGAGGATATCAGGGATATCACGAAATCCCGGTAGATGTCGCATATATTTACTTGTTTGTTACGTCTTTTTATTAAAAATAGCTAGTGATATGACGAAATACTAATATCAAATCAGAGATAAGTTATTTCATTAAACTAAATATAGTGAAATAAAGAATTCTGTTGGCAAATAAAGCAATAAAACAAAATTACAAATGAACTGGTGCATTTTTGTTAGTAAACATGCTTTTCTGACATTATACTAGATTTAGTTTAGTGAAACGACATATCACTGAAAATAAATTGGTGTTTTCATATCACTAGTTACTTTTAGTAAGAAGACGTAATAAACAAGAATATTCGACATCTACCGGGATTTCTTGATATCCCTAGGGATTTCGTGAAATCACTGATATCCTCATTTCTCTGCGACATATACTTCTCTGTCAAGAAAGTACCGGGAAAAGATCAATAATACACAAAATGTCTGTTATTCATCCAAATTTATTTTATCACCTTCAAAGTATGCTCCTTTAGAAACGATACACTTGTGCCAACGAATAATCCATTCATCAAAACATTTTTTAAACGCTGCTTCCTGAATTGAGTTCAGTTCTCGCCGCGAATTCTCCTTTATGTCTTCTATCGATTGAAAACGGGTTCCACGAAGTGGTAATTTGAGTTTAGGAAAAAGAAAAAAGTCAGCAGGAGCCATATCTGGTGAATATGGTGGTTGCTGGATGGTATTTGTTGAGTGTTTGGTCAAAAATTCGTTCACAATGATAGCCTTGTGCGAAGGCGCATTGTCATGGTGCAAAATCCAAGAATTTTTTTTGCGAGGCAAATCTTCCATCACATCTCGACCGCTTTTGAACGCTTTGAACCACTCATAAGCACGAGTTTTTGATAAAGTCGATTCACCGTAAGCCTTCTGTAACATTTTCAGTGACTCCGAACACGAAATTCCATTAGCGATGCAAAATTTAAGACAAACTCTTTGTTCGATATTTTTGTCCATTATGAAATTCGCAATACACACTATATATGATATTACTAAAACCAGCACTGTATTTAATATAAATAACAGATGCAACTCAAACTCCGCGCCAAAATGGAAAACAGTTGTGCCAATCTAACAACTACAAAAAAACAAAAATTTGAATTTGGAACCATAAACAAATCATCCATTCCCGATACTTTTTTGACTGAATGTATATATCCAGTATAAAACGCAGCGTCCAATCAAGCTATTTAAAACCGCTCCAAGCAAACACAACCTGTTACAATGCTGCGTTGCAATATCATCAAAATTGCTATGTTTTAAATTAATTTGTAGAGACCTTCAATAAGATGTGCATATAAAAATACGAGTTTATACAGTAATTCAGTTTTAAATTAGTGCGGGATCCAGATATGAGGGGTTGCTAGCAATAGCAATATTGCTTGCCTGCAAAGGGTACACAACGGCATATTAAAAAAAATTGTAAACGCTCCATTGTTTACGAGGAACGACGAAATCCATGAATATTAAGTACCCCCACAGTGGCCTCAGAAATACAGCACTAGGTCTATAAGGCAACATACAGAAATTCAGGCATTTCTGGATACGGTTATTATTATTATTAGGAGCATCTTCTTTCTGGACTCATGAGCTACCGTTATAGTTTGGATTTTGTTCTAAATACCATAGAAATGGTATTTTTTTTAAATAATAAAAAAAAAAAAATATAAAGAACCAAGGTTGCCGACATAGCACGAAGAATTGCCAAACTTAAGTGGCAATGAGTAGGGCACATTGCTCGCAGAACAGATTGCCGGGCCGAAAGGTTCTGGGGTGGTGACCGCGTACCGGAAGACGCAGCTTTGTAAGGCCTCCTGCAAATTGGACCGATGACCTGGTGAAGGTTGCGGGAAACCGATGGATGCAAGGCGCACAGGAACGTTCGTTGTGGCGACGCTCGGGGGAGGCCTATTTCCAACAGTAGACGTATATCGGCTGAAATGATGATGATTTATAAATATGACGAATAAATAAAAGAGTAATGAGTAAAAATAAAGCAACTTTGAGGAAGAGGGTTTAAAAATAAGTCAGTACAAAATTTTAATGAGCTCCAATTACGTTTCCTTCTTAATGAATTAAATTAAGGCTTTTTTTATTTTTAGTGGCTCGTGCCAGAATGAAGAGAAAATAATTTACGAACAATTTTTTCAAAGTAACATCCTACATTATTCGAAAGTTATTGGAATTTATCTGGGGGAACTGAAAAGTCTATTATTGACCTAAATTGAAATAATATTGTCAAAGGCTCGATATCAATTTGATTTTATGAATTTCGTATTTCGAATCTTTTCAGGAACAATATTGTAAGTGACAATTTATGATTTTTGAAAGAATAGATTTTATTTGCATCAAACTATATTACTACGTCTTCCGATACGTGGTCACCACTCCAGAACCAGAATCCACTCCAACAAGGTGGACCGATGACCTGGTCAGGGTCGCGGGAATTCGATGGGTGCGTGACGCACAGGACCGGTCGATGTGGCGACGCTTGGGGGAGTCCTATGTCCAGCAGTGGACGTCATTCGGCTGATATAATGATGATGATGATATTAGTAGCAACTACTCATAGGTACTCAATTGGATCATTATTTCATACAATTATGAATATATTTTTTTTCCTAACAATATCTTTACAGACTTATCCAAATCGATATTGAGGTTTCTTACTACTAAATTACAAACTAGGTTTTCCTTGCGTGATCACATCAGTAAAGAAGATATCCGCAGGAGAACCATGGTTACCGACGTAGCTCGAAGAATCGCCAAACTTAAGTGGTAATGGGCAGGGCACATTGCACAGACGGTCAATGGAGACGAAAGATTTTGAAGTGACGACTTCGTTCCGGGAGATGCAGCGTCGGGAGGCCTCCCACAAGGTGGACCGATGGCCTGGTCAGGGTTGCGGGAATCTTATGGATTCGAGACGAACAGAACCAGTCGTTGCGATGACGCTTGGTGTAGACCTATATTCAACAATGGTCGTCTTTCGGCTAAAATGATGATGATATATAAAGCAGTTTTCTAACGCTGAAAAAACTTTAGCAATTGGACCACTATTTTCAGAGATCACCAAGATTATTATTATTAAACTTTACCTCTTTATAATACGACTGTAGAAAAGGTATATTTACGAGTACAAATTAAAAATAATAGTCCAGTTAATAGTCTTATCAAAATGCTGGTCACCTGACTAGAACGTCTTGTTAAAGGTCAAAGTGTAAGTGGTACAGCTCGGCTCTGTCTCTCGAAGTTTATTCATTCTCCCAAGACGTATTAGGGTAGTTCACAAAAACTTCTGTCAAGTGCTTCCAAGTGTCGTCGCTTATTATAAGTTTGTGCTTACATGGACTTGTTAAAGTTTTATGAATGACGATGACATTTACTTTTTTGTATGATAGAACTAAGTTTCTGGACATAATTGTTTTTCTTTTTGTAATTTTTGATAGTCTCACCATTTTATCATGACGCGCAAACTTTAAGGGCTTGCTCAGTAGACGAAACTGAACAACCTGCCATAAGATGATTTTGTTCAGGGAACAGAAAACAAAATCGTCCTCTCTTTACAAACCGTCCAATCAGCGTGAGATTTTTTTAGTTTTTTTTTTATTGCTGATAGGTTCGCGCTTGACCGCTATCTTACCTGTTGGTAAGCCAAGATGGAGCATGCTTGCCCAGAAGCAGCCTATTCATTCTTGTCTTAAAGACCCCAAGGTTGTAGCGATCAGTAAACACAGACTCCGGCAGGGAATTTCACTCCTTAGCCGTAGGCACAACATACGTGTGAGTAATCTTGATTTGTACTAATGGCAGGCGGTCGCCTCCTTCTGCGAAGCAGTAATGCTGTAATATAATAGATAAATAATGCTAGCAAAGGAGGAGGCCGACCGCATCAGGCAACGGCGCTCTCGCCGCCGCCACCGGGATTCCGATCCCGATTTCCGGCCAGCGTAGAAGCGGGCTCGCGGACGGCGAGCCGTGGGTAGCTCGCTGTCCGACCGTCCGGTAACTGTCCAGACCGGGCCCAAGACGTCGACGGCGCGCACTGTTTCCGCGCGTCTCAAGGAGTTGTCAGCAACAGCAGGGGCCTAGCTGGATCAAAGCCTACTGGGGATAGGGTTTTCCGAACAGGAGCTCGATCCCCGGTATGAAGGCTTGAAGGAACGGGGTGGGTTTTTAGTCAATAAAAGTCTGACACTATCTCCCGCTCCGCCCAAGAGCGGGAATTGTCATTGGATGATTTATTCCCACCATAAAGCTTGGTTTGACGGTGGTAATATCTGAAGCTTTTGAATCTATTTCAAAAATTCATTCACTAATAATAGAAAGCAATCCCCATTCTAAGTGCCTCAAACCACAGTTCAGAAGCGTGGTCACGGAAATGCTATCCAGCTATAAAATTTTATTCATAACTTTCTTCAACCTCAAGACAACGATGCCTTGCTGGCGGTCTGTGATAAATGCAGTTAATAAGGAATAGCTGGCGTTTCTGTGAGTTTACAACCGTGATAATTAACTTCCCAGCAGTTTACTTCTATAATTTATTCGAAAAGTGCCTTTCTTGATTTTTCTCCGAAGTGTTTTTATTTAGGTGGGTAGACATCCAATGATTCAAAGCATTTTATTTTAAATAAACTATTTAGCTCTTCAATCGTGATAATTAGAGATACAATAGAAAGACAAAGGGTGCGCGAACTCCGGCGTTCGCTCGGGGTTTAACGAATTAAAAACCTACTAAAACCACACTCTTGTTCCTTTTATGTCCTTAGCCCAAGTAATCCCATGGGCCCTTTAGGCTTTGGCCCTGCTGTTTTGCTGACATTTCTTTGAGGCGCGCTTGGAACACTTCGCGCCGTCGTATGTGTACCAGCCCCCCTAGCCAAGTTACAACCGTTACGCTTGCTTCGAACGCCTCGATTTGGCCACATCCCCGAATCTTTTGTTCTGATCACGTGACTGAGCGTTGAGATGAGGTCGTTCCCGTACATTTGAATTTTTCTACTAGCGTTAAAACGATTGCAGATTATCAACTTGGCTAGAGGTACAAACTCCGGTGCGAAAGGTCGCTGCCACCGACCGCCCCCACGAGAACACAGCGGTGCTCCACCCAAGCGGGGCTCACCGCCACCGTGTACTCCGCGGGCTTTATCTGAAGTGTGATGTTTGATCAATCCTTAATCATATTTTGTAATATTTTTTTCTGACGAAATGCTAGCTTTTGAGCAGGACAACGTCTGCAGGGTCTGCTAGATTTATCATCATCGGCCTTTTTAACGTTTCCACTGCTGGGACTCAGGCCTCTTTTCTGGGAGAAGGAATTGGCCGTAATCCACCACGCGGGTCCAGTGCGGTTTAGTAAATGTCACATGTCATCGAGTTTTTGGTTCTAGGACATGCCGATTTCCTTACGATGTTTTCCTTCACCGTTTTGAGAGCAGTGATAATTAAATAAATTACACAAGGTAATGCGCCGGGCAGGGTTTGTACCCCAGCTCGTAAGTCAGAGCCGTTACCACTCGGCTACCACTGCCCTGCTAGATTTATATACTCATATATTCTAGAAACTTGAATAGCCATCTTTCTATCGTATCTTTTTACCCCGACAAAGGTTCTGCTAGCGTGGCTAGTTTAACTGCCGCAGGACGCTAGCTTTAACGACTTCTAGACGACGCTAATTTCCGTTTGTTTGATTTTTATGGCTCGCTGATTGTTCATGGAAATGCTGTAAATTCTTCTATTCATCGGGTATTATTATGGCAGAAAATGACTAGAAGAGATAATGTTCGATGAAGGGACTATTGAAGCGCATTTTGCCCATGTCACTGAAGCGTAAGCTGATAGACATGTTTTTTTTTTCATGTTGGGAAATCATCTATGGTGGGTTAGTGTTGTGGGGCTGCATCTGGTTACCTCACAACGAGTACCAACCTACGAACTTGGGGGTGACTGGATGTGGTCTTATAGTTATAAGCAAAATAGTTATAAGCTAAATTCATGCAAACGCACTGCCAACAAATTGTCATGCAGTTTGGCAGATGTTATATTACAATTATCTATGTAACAAACTAATAAAATAAAAAAAATCTAATGACTTTTCTCGCACTTGGGCGGAGCGGGAGGACGTGTAAAACGTTTATTGTTTTTATGGAACTGAGCCTGCACAGTAAATTTCGGTCTATTTTCTGTCCTAGAGAGCTCACTTCTAGAGAGGAGACTTGAGTGCCAGCAGTGGGAACATTATAAGGCTGGTTTTAGTATGCTATACTATTTAGTTAATAAATAATCATTCGCATATGTTACGACATGTGATTACAAACAAAACCTAATTATGCAGAACGTACACTTCTGTATAAATTATTAAGTGCGTCAATGTTTTGCCTAGCGAAGTGTGCCAATTTAAATTTTATCATACAATAACACTTTTATCAGAATTCATAATTGAAATAACAATCAGTCATGTTGAATTCTGTCAATAGTTTCGTTAATGAAAAAAAACTTGTTTTTATAGTTTAGCTCGTATGTAAATAAAAAATCTCAAAAGAAAAAAAATTTTTTGGGTGGGAAATCATTAAATGATTCATTCTGGTCTGGGTGGGGCAAGAAAGAGTTTATACGGACTAAAACCCACGTATATTCCTTCAGTTACCCCTTGCGTTCCTAAGCTACAATTACTCGTTCAAAAAATCTCTCAGGGAACAAACTCCTGAGATCAAAAATACAATATGTCTCGTGTGACAAATTTCATACTGACAAATGCTTGCACTGGACAGGTCCACTCAAACTTCTGTGGTTCTTTCCTCAAAGACCATCTCGAACACTAATCTGCATGGTTCTCGTATGATTTGACAATTACATGTTTGCTGTATGGACTTGAAAAGAGACCCCTGAGTTTTTTTCGGTGTTTCTGCTCAAGGTAGTCAGCTAGGAAACGCCGGCCTCATCTAGTTTAAGCTGACGAAAAAAAATTGACGTGTAAAGAGTGTTTTTTGTCAAATCATTTAATGCATTCTGGCGTTAGACGTGAAGAGAAAAAAGATAGACAGTTATAATTAACTAGCTTTTACCCGCGGCTTGGCCCGCGTTTATTAATATACTTTACTCTTTCTTCCCCTTTTCTTACTTTTTTTTTAAATTAGCCTATATCCGTCTCCAGGGTCCCAACTATCTCTGTACCAAAATTCATCAAAATCGGTTTTGCCATTTAGGCGTGAAGACGTAACAAATAAATAAAAATACTCACTTTCGCTTTTATAATATTAGTAAGGATTTTCGTCATTCACGCGAGTAAAACCGCGGGGAAAAGGAAGTATTCCATAAATACCTATACACACGTCAACTAACAGATAAACTTAGCCAAGTCAACATAATAAGAAATAACCCTAAGTTAACAAGAAAAACAGTAGCGAACAAACTATTAGCTTCGCCACCTGAGCTTCCACCATAAATAATAAAGTTACGCCACTGACGCCCTGGCTAACCGCGCCGAGTAAGGCTTAGGCTAACAACGCACGGGGCGGATTTTACCCGCAGCCTCAGTGCCTGCACTTTCTGCCGTCGGGGATACAGAGATCCGACGCAAAATCCGAAAATCAGTGTAAGAAAGAAAAACTTTTTAGACCTTCTATTTTTAATTATTAAGTATGACCAAACGGCTCGTTTCTGGCGTGTGACCATTGCGGTCTGAAGCTCAACTGATAATATATAAACACCTTCGATTATCGGCCGCCAAGTATGCAAGCGACGAGCGGTTATCGCCCACGAGACTAGGTTGTGCAAACAACTCCGGTCCCGTGAGTTTAGAAATAAAACAGACCATTCCATAACCGCAGCGGGCGCAGGTGAAAACCGCTTCGTGAGAATACCGGGTCGAGGAAGTCAAGCCGAGTACACCGCGCAGAGGAAACCGCGGCCTTATACTAACCACACGAACTTTGAAAACGTGAATAAGTTCGTAAGTAGGAATTTATCTTGTAATCTGTATGCAAAGGCGAGATTGTTAAGTTTCTTCGTAATATGAAACCAATTTGGTCGAAGAAACTTAACAAACTCGCCTGCTCGCCTGCTCGCAGGCGGTCGCCTCCTTCTGCGAAGCAGTAATGCTTGCAAAGGAGGAGGCCGACCGCATCAGGCAACGGCGCCCTCGCCGCCGTCGCCGGGATTCCGATCCCGATTTCCGGCCACCGTAGACGCGGGCTCGCGGACGGCGAGCCATGGGTAGCTCGCTGTCCGATCGTCCGGTAATGGACCGAGTCCAAGACGTCGACGGCGCGCACTGTTCCCGCGCGCCGCAAGGAGTTGTCAGCAGCAGGAGGGGCCCAGCTGGGTCGAAGCCTACTGGGGACAGGGTTGTCCGAAAGGGAGCTCGTGCCCCGGTATGAAGGCTAGAAGGAACGGCGCGGGGTTTTTAGTCAGTAAGAGTCTGACACTATCTCCCGCTCCACCCAATAGAGGGTCTTGTCATAAGATGATTTTCCCCGTCGAAAAAAAAAAAAAAAAACAATTTGGTCGATTGCTGGTGGGCAAATGATTTAATGAGGACCATGTAGGTACCGGAGGGTGCAGTGTTGGAAGGTCTACCACAAGATGGATTTATGACCTGGTAAGGGACGCGAAATTCCGAAGGATGCGAGACGCACAAGGCCGCTCGTTGTGGCAATACTTGAGGGAGGCCTGTGTCCAACAGTGGACAAAATGATGATGATTTTGAAATTAATTAAGCTCGCGTAGACAGAATTGTATCAATTATAGGACGACACTTTTATAGAAATTGTTGCTCCACCCTAGAGCGAAAAAACTCACTGGATGATTTCCCACTAAAAAAATAAACAACTATTATAGCGCGCCATAATAAAAGGGCTACGTTGCCAGCTCGTGCCACCCCTCGCGCCTCGCCCGCCCCTCAAATCACGCCACCTCGCCGATCGGCGCGCCTGCTCGCGCGCTGTTGTAATGCGCGGAGCGCTAGCGCCAGTCAGCTGTCGCCGCGGGCGTCGGAGGCCTATCTTTTACGTACCTACCTACTTACATCGTTTCTGTTCAACACGCCCCTATACTATTACGCCCGGGTGCCGCCACTGTGCGGAACGCCCGGAGGACACGGTGGAGCACACAGTTGAGGTGTGCCCTGCTTGGGCGGAACAACGCCGTGCCCTCGTGGGGGCGATCGGCGGCGGAGACCTCTCGCGCCGGGCCTTGGTTCAGGCCATGGTCCGGAGCGAGGAGGAGTGGCAGGCGGTCGCCTCCTTCTGCGCAGCGGTAATGCTAGCAAAGGAGGAGGCAGACCGTATCAGGCAACGGCGCCCCCGCCGCCGCCGCCGGGATACCGATCCCGATTTCCGGCCACCGTAGACGCGGGCTCGCGGACGGCGAGCCATGGGTAGCTCGCTGTCCGATCGTCCGGTAACTGTCCGGACCGAGCCAAGGCGTCGACGGCGCGCACTGTTCCCGCGCGCCTCAAGGAGTTGTCAGCAACAGGAGGGGCCCATCTGGGTCGAAGCCTACCGGGGTCGGGGTTATCCGAAAGGAAACTAGAGCCCTGGTATGAAGGCTAGAAGGAACGGCGCGGGGTTTTTAGTCAGTAAGACTCTGACACTGTCTCCCGCTCCACCCAGGAGCGGGTTTCGTCAATGATGATTTTCCCCGTCGACAGAAAAAAAAAACGCCCCTATACTATTATGTTAAAATACTAAACCTTCCTCCGGGAAAACTACCCATAACCGACGTTAACGCTTTTACCATCTATCTACGGACTCCTAAACCCGGGTAAAACTAAATAACAGTGCCGGTAAAACCAGACAATATAGCTTGAAGTCGCGAATGAAATAGCCTGTTCCGTTTAAAGACCTGTAGCGAACACAATGGTTTTCAATCCCATACACTGGATTACGGGTACCGGTTTCTTTCAGTTACGACTGGGGTGAAAAGGTGAACGCACACTAATATCCGAGCTGAACAAATCGAAGTCAAAAAAGCCTCGCCCACATATATTTGTCGCAGGGAATTGAGGATACCAGGGATTTCACGAAATCTCTAGTTTAAAAAAAAGATTTAGAATCTCGATGGAGGGCCAAACTTCAAGTAAAATACCAGATTTTCAGAGGTCTTTACTAGGATAGTTTAACACAAATTTATGTTTTGATTTCTATAAAAGCCTAAATAATATCAACAAAATAAAGCAGCTGTGTATCCAAAATATCTAGACAAAGAATGATGTGTAATAACATCATAATCATGTAGGAGCGGTTGTATGAAAATGTACATCGAGTTGGCCGCTAGGCCGTAGGTACTTTTTTTTTTTGTCGACGGGGAAAATTATCTTTGACGAAACCCGCTCTTGGGTGGAGCGGGAGACAGTGTCAGACTCTTACTGACTAAAAACCCCGCATACCGGGGCACGATCTCCCTTTCGGACAACCCTGTCCCCAGTAGGCTTCGACCCAGCTGGGCCCCTCCTGCTGCTGACAACTACTTGAGGCGCGCGGGAACAGTGCGCGCCGTCGACGTCTTCGACTCGGTCCATTACCGGACGATCGGACAGCGAGCTACCCATGGCTCGCCGTCCGCGAGTCCGCGTCTACGGTGGCGGCCGTAGGTACTTTGGTGCATCACAATTCATCTACGATTTCTGGAGTTCTTTCAGATCCGGAGGATTCAACGTTTTTATAAAGAATTCTAAAATTCTTTTCTTTCCATTCGTTCAGCGTGTTCGGCTCGGATTTAAGTGTGCGTTCACCATGAAGAATGGGTCACAAAGGGGTGTGAGGGGGCGGGGAGGGATATTGTTAATGGTCGATTTTATAGTAAACGTTTGTTCGTTGTGGTTGTATCGTTTGATAGATGGCAAAGGGTTGATGATGGGTTTTATAGCTTAGGAGTTATGACTTGAATTGTCGTTACTTGCTTTTCAATTTGTCTTCTTCATTTTAGTTTTTCGGGTTCTGCACCTCAGTTGGCAAAAACGGGATAGGGTTCCGCTTGGGATATATCGATACGATTAGGATCACTTTGTTTTCGTCTGTCAAGACTTTTTTTCTCAAAAAACGTCTAGATATTATGATCATCATCATCATCATTATCATCATCATCATCATCATTTAGGTATCAAAGTGAAATTAATTTCATAATACTCAGGAGATCAGCTACTCCTTAGAGTACTGAAAAAAAAAAACTACAAAGTCATCGCAAAAAGAAGATAAAACCTGTCGATCATACTCCCTGCCTGCCTGATCGTTTATACTCTGTTACGGCGTATATTTTGACACTAACAAGGAAATCTAAACTTGTAGTGTATTTCCTGTTGACCTAGAATCATGCAGCGCAAGTGTAGAAAAAGTCTAAAAACTGTTTTATAGTTTGTCACAAAATATTTAAAAAAAAAACTCTACTGTATATAAACTTTCATAGGATTCTCTGGAGTAGGACTACCTTCAGGTAACTCACTATTTTCAGTAATTTACTCAGTAATAGCGACCATCTTTTCTGAGGAGTTTTTGTTATATGTAATTAACAAACAGGAACAAAAACACAGTAAACAAACAAACAACAATTTTCGTACAGACTGTTGGATTATGCCAGTAATTCTCAAAGTAGTTCACGTCGACCCCCAGAAGTTTCCGCAGGTCTACAAGGTCTATAAAAAGAAAAAAAATTGGGATACATTTAAGACAAACTGGGGTCTACAAGACTGATTCTCATAAAGGATGGTCGTCGCTAATATTAATTTAAGCTTGTCGTATCACGGCAAGCTGAGTCATTTACATTATTCTTGCTTAGAGAAATACAATTCAAGCCAATTTTTTGTAATTTCTCTGACAAACTGACTACTTGATTATTAAAAAAGTACCTGTAAACGGTTGACTTGAAATGAATAATTTTGAATCCTCTTAAATAGATTTTGAGACAAGTATTTCTGTAATATTCTGGTATTAGACGCTAAAATAATTTATTTCTCTTTGCCAAACATGGAGAAACATTAAGAATTGGAGACTTTCTTTAATTGATTTGTGGTTTTATCGGATCATTTGAATCTATATAGTAAATTTGTGCGTTATAAAATATTTTTCAAAGACACAGACTTAAACAGCGGGGGTCTACCGAAACAAAAAAGTTTGGGAATCTCAATCTTTAGCCCTTAGAGGAAGGGAAAACGCGAATCTTTTCCTCAACAAATGTACCAAAATAATGTGATAATGAACTTCGCAAATAACCTTAAGAATCAAGACGTTAGCAAAAACTTGTTTTTTCTATCATTGTAACCAGCTTATATAATATGTTTACACTGACTTAAACTGACACTAGATAAAATCCGCAATTTAAACGATATATCTGTTTGGTTTCTTAGAGAAACTTAGGTGGCAGTAGATAAGGCACATTGCTCGCAGAGCAGATGGCCGTTGGGACTGAAAGGTTCTGGAGTGGCGGCCACGTAGTGGAAGACACCGCTTTAGAAGATCTCCTGCAAGGTGGAAAAATGACCTGGTAAGGGTTGCGGGAATCCGATGGATGCGAAACGGATAAAACCGTTCATTATGGTGACACTTAGGGGAGGTCTATGTCCAACAGTGGGCGTCTTCCGGCTGCAATAATGATGATGATGAATATGATATCGACGTTAACAAAAACTTTGTTGATTTGTTGTTTCTAGCATTGAACAAGGAACAACATAATTTTTAGTTTATGCGAAACCTGAATATAGTTTGTTTAGAATCAGTAACTGAAAGGATTCCAATCATTTTTACATCATGTTATATTTTTTCCCAAAAATATTTATAAAGGTCGACAGTAAGTACAACACAGGTCACGGCAGATCATAGCAGGCATTAGGTGCAAGTGCAAAACCACCACTCAGTAGCCCAGTGACTATGTATTTTTGCTGAAATAATATAATAAATAATAATAATAATATTCCACAACTATCACACAACGCCGTCTAGTCCCAAGCTAAGCAGAGCTTGTGTTATGAGTACTAGACAACTGATAAACATACTTAATGCTTCTAAATACATACATATTATTGATAAATTACACCCAGACACAGAAGAAATGATTATGCTCATCACACAAACATTTGTCCTGGGTGGGAATCGAACCCACGACCTCCGAAATAACAAACTTATAGCTATAACTTTGTGAATTTTCATGCTAAAGTTATAAAATTTTGTACATAGAATAGAATAGAATTAACTTTATTGTACACCAAAAAGTAACAGCTTATACATAAAATTAAATTTATGGGTACAATGGCGGTCTTATCGCTGAAAGCGATATCTTCCAGATAACCTTAGGATGTACAAGAACTACATAAAAATACTAGACACGTGTTTCGGGTTTCACCACAACTGAAAACATCTGAAACTACAGAAACCCGCTCGTAATTTCAACGAGCTATTAGATCTGTTTAACCCTTCAGATACCGTCAATTAGAGACACAATAGTAAGACAATAGATGCGCGGCCACCGGTGGTCGCTTGGGGATTCATGAATTAATAATAAAAGTAGTCTGTCATCCCGGTACACGGGACCGCAACCGCAGTGTCAGGGCATGTGACTTGAATCCTATGATGTTGGATCTGACACGCCACGAAGCCGAAACGGATCCAGCCAAAGATGTAAGGGCAGGTTCTACTCATTTTGTTCACAGATATTTACTATGTACCTACTGATGCTCTATGTGCAATTTGATGTTTATTGGATGGAAGGAAAAAACGTGTTGCACCGACCCCAAATAAAACGGGATAAGGGCAGGAAGATGATGATGATGAGATGATGATGATGGATCAAATAAATATTATTACCTATTATAAAAAAAATATATTTTTATTTGGAACTTTTTGAACCTCTGGAAATCAAATATAAAAGAGAACACCATGAAAAATTATTTTAATAAAATTGACTATATGATCAACCGCCGCCGCCGGGCAAATATCAACCATGACAAATTAGTTGGCTCTTGGCTCGATAAAAAAATCGCAAATCTGACCCGTTCCCTTCAGTTGCTCTTCGCGTTGCTCTTTTTTTTTTTAGCTAGAGTCAGTCTCTATAGCGGAAGATTATATAATGATTTCAGCACACGGGCTTAAAAAAATCCGCTTCAAGCTTCATTTTGAGGCGGCCTTTTTTTGAGCCGTAGTGCTTACAATTTAATGTATTATTTTTGATAGATTAAAATCTACCAAAGTGAAACTGTTAAACCACAACCAATGCGTACAAAAAATGTGAAAGAAAGAAAACACGCTTATTTGAAAACTATACTTTTCAATCAAAATTTGACAGATCGAGTTCATTGGCTTTCCTATTCTCATTTGGAACGCACAGTATGGGGTTTAATCCTATGATTAAACCCTGTGACGTATGAATGTGTCACCCGCGACCGTGAATCCGCATGTTTCGGCTGTCAAACGTCACAGCATCTATTTTGTGACGTCAGTTTCTATAAAACAATGGAATCTTGACATTCATTGACGCATTTTGGTTTATAGGGAAAATTTTGACGACATTGACGAGACCGCTCGACGGTAGGAAAATATAACAAATATGACTGGCCTGTTAGTCTAGTGGTTAGTGACCTTGACTGCTATATTGGAGGTCGTGGATTCGATTCCCACACAAGGCTGTAATGTTTGTGTCATGACCACAATGATTTGTCTTGTGTCTGGAGAGTAGTAAATCAATACTAATATAATAAAGAGGTAAAATTTGTTTTTTTTTTGTTTGTAAGGTAATGTCTGAAAGTACTGGTCCGATTGCTAAAATTTTCACCAATAGATATTCTTGAGTGACATAGACTATATTTTATGTGCACGGGCGAAGCCGCTAGCAGAAGCTAGTCTATAATATGTATGTACCTATTTAAAAATATTTAAGTATTTATCAGTTGTCAAGTATTCAGATAACTGATAAACACTTAGCTAGCTTAGCTTAGCTCAGAGCTTTTCCTATGCAAGCTTTTCTTAGTTTGTGATTAGATGGCGTTGTGAAATAATATTATTATTTTATGATGATGATATAGGTGCACAGTAAGAAAATACATTGGGTTCTCTGTCCTCCGTGGTGTACCTTGGTCATTGGTTACTGCTCCATACACGTGAGTCGTAGCGTAATGTTATATACCTTCCTCACAAACTAGGCTATCCAATTCTGCGGACACCTCCTTTTGCGAAGCAGTTATGCTAGCAAAGGAGGAGGCGGTACGCGTGAGGGAGCGAAGGTCCTTACACCCCAGCCGCCTTATTTCCGACCCCGACTACCAGCCACGGTAGGCGCGGGCTTGCGGCCGTCCGGTAGTCAACCGGACCGAGCCCAGTCTTCAACAGCGCCTAGTGACCCACGCGCTCCTCAAAGAGATGTCAGCAAACTGTACGGACCTAGTAGGGTCGATGCTCGCTAGCTAGGACCGCGGGGAATTTCTGAAAAGTAAATCCGTAGCCCTAGTACGTAACCGGCAATTGAAGGATACAGGTGTGCTCACTCCACCAAAAGTCATTGGATGATTTCCAACCTTAAAAAAAGGGTATCCAACACTAAAAGAATTTTTCGATACGAACCAATAGTTTCTAAGATTAGCGCGTTCAAGCAAACACTTCAGATTTATAAAAAGCGCCAAAAACTCCTCCGCATCGCTGGTGACTGATTATATGTCCAAAAAACTGGCTAAAATGTCTGATTGACAGATGTCCAAGACGTGCTACAAGAATTTCGAGTTCCCAATTTCAGATTAATAAACTTACAAAAGAATCTTGAAGCCATTAAGTTCAAAGTTCCAAAGTTAAGTACATCAATCTTAATTCGATTACGATTCTTTTGTTGTCAAAACCAACGGAAATCATTAAAGTTTAGTTGTAAAGGTACCTACTTCAAAACTTAGTTAATTTAATTTCAGATTATGAGTATTTTTCAAGAGATTTGTTCTATTTTGTTTTGGAATTGGCGTAATGCGAAGTCAGATAACACGTTGACTGCCAACCTACGAGTATACTCGTAGTACAAGATCTGGGCCCCACTGCCAACTACGAGTATTCTCGTAGGTATGCAATTTCTAACGAATTCAAGAAAAGTGGCAGTGAAAGGAGGGTGGGGTTACATTTTTTGGTATTTGTTCATATATTTTATCGAGGGTTTGTTAACCGGATTACTTAGCAGTCAACGTGTTAAAGAATAGCGTATAGTGAGTTGTAAGATAATTGAATATAAATTGACATTTAATATGCATTTTAAATTTAAAATTAAATTATTATTATTATCTCTTTATTTATTTTTTTCACATATAAAATTACATTTTTAAATATTTTTTAACAAAATCATATTAAAAAAAAAAACATTTAAAAATATAAAAATATAGTTTCCGCCGGTGTCGGGAGCAGGGTCCAAGCTACCGGTGGTTAGGGCTCCAGAGACAGGAACCTCCTCACAATGCGTGCCGTATCGAGGAGTACTGCCTTCTGTATCAGGCCCTTGATCCAACCGCGCAACGATAGCTTCGACAGATGGTCGTCGAAGCTTTTGGCTATAAGGCCATTGGCGGTCACGACAATCGGCACAATGATAGCTGAGTCCACATTCCACATGTCGACAACCTCGTGTGCTAAGTCGAGATATTTTATTTGTTTCTCTTTCTCAGCTTTCACGAGATTCTCGTCATGCGGGATGGTGACATCGATTATCATTGCGCGGCGCGCTAATCGGTCTATCACCACTATGTCCGGCTTATTGGCTACAATAGTCCGGTCAGTAATGATAGACCGATCCCAGTACAACGTGACATGGTCATTTTCAAGAACTGGGTCGGGCACATACTTGTAGTACGGTACCTCAGAATCCACTAGGTTGTATTTTAAAGCAAGTTGCTGGTGAAGAATCCTGGCTACTTGGTTATGCCTGTGCAAGTACTCGCCGTTAGCCAGACGAGAACAACCAGAGATAATATGTCTGATAGACTCACCCGGACGATGACATGCCCGACACACGTCAACCGTCCCGTCCTTCATGATATGTCTCCGGTAGTTGTTCGTCGAAATAACTTCGTCCATAATCGCACAGACAAAACCTTCAGTTTCTCCGAAGAGGTTGCTGAATCGTAACCAGGCCACGGACGCCAAAAAATCTACATCAGGCTCATGAAGAGCCCGAAAGAAGCGCCCGTGGAGCTCCTTGCCTTTCCATACTTCCTTGCGGTCATCAGTAGTTAGTACCACAGGTTTGCGCCAGTTCTCTTTAGCCATGGACAACGGGGTGAGTCCCTTGTCCACTGCGACCACATCGCGGTGCATACCCACGTCGGTTTTGAGAAAGTATTCTCTGAGGCTGCACACCTCGCGGTTGTGTAGAGTCTTTGCGTTCAAAAAGCCACGACCTCCACACTTCCGCGGGATGTACAGTCTCATCACCGAAGATCGTGGGTGATGCATCCGATTTGCGGTCAGCAATGTACGGACCCGCCTATCCAGAGCGTCTAACTCGGTCTGAGTCCATTTGAGTATGCCGAAAGAGTACATTAACACCGGCATGACCCAACCGTTGAAGGCGCGCACTTTATTTCCGCCTGACAGAAGGCTGTTTAATACCTTCTTCAGGCGGCCAAAGAAACGCTCCTTCAACGATTGCTTCATGTCAGTAACGTTAATGCCTAACGCTTCCGACATACCCAAATACTTATAGGTTTCGGTCGAGGAGAGGGATCTAAGGTGTATGGAATCCGAAAGTTGAACCCCCTCAGATTCCATAATCTCCCCTCGCTTTACATGCATGACTGCACATTTATCCACACCAAATTCCATCCTGATGGCACTACTGAAAGTTTCAGTTACCTTCAGTAGTTCCATTAGTCGTAACTTGTTGGGGGCAATGAGTTTCAGATCATCCATGTAAAGAAGGTGAGATAAAACCTGACCACCTCTTCTCAACCGATAGCCCAACCCTGATTCCTCCAGCAATGTGCTTAGAGGATTTAGGGCTAAGCAGAACCAAAGTGGACTCAGACTGTCGCCCTGGAATATTCCCCGTTTAATCCATATAGGCTCAACGTCCCCCTGGATCGGTTGACACCCTGGATAGCGAAGGACTGTGTTCCATTCAGGAAGGTGCGTAGAGTTGCATCTATTTTATACAACTCCAACACCCTCATGAGCCATGTATGTGGAACAGAGTCATAGGCCTTCTTATAATCTATCCAGCATGTCGACAAATCCTTGCGGGATCGACGAACCTGTTGGCTTATGGCCATGTCAATGAGGAGTAGCTCCTTAGTACCGCGTGACCCGTTCCTACATCCATTCTGAGAGGCAGACATAATTGAATTGTTTTCAATGTGTTTGCACATTTTTGTTCTCAGAATGGATGTAAGAAGTTTATAGACCGTTGACAAGCATGTTATCGGTCTATAATTCTTGGGATCCGCAGTACTACCTGTCTTATGGAGCAGATGGGTAACGCCAGTTGTTAGAAACTGAGGTAGCGACCCAGACTCTAAAGATGACTGGAATTGAGATGCTAGGAGCGCGTGTGAGCTGCTATACCATTTTAACCAGAAGTTTTGCAGTCCGTCCGGTCCTGGAGACTTCCAATTCGGTAGCGAACGGACTGCTCTGGCTACATCTACTGAGGTGATGGTTACTTTTTCCATTTCTGGTATAGCTTCGCACACGCGCTCGACATCACGCATCCAGCCACCCTCAGTCTGACAGACGGGCACCGACCAGATGCTGCGCCAGAATGTATTCGTGGCGGCATCATCCGGGCGGAGCACGTCAGTCACATTTTGCTCAGGTCGCTCCCAAGCTCTATATACCCATCTCTCATCGCTCTGGAACATGCGATTCTGCGAGTACCGGTCGACTCGCCGCTTATAACGTCGAATACGGCTAGCCCATGCACAAACTTTCTGCTTCAGGAAGTCGATGCGCTCCGTGACGTGAGATAAGTATTCTCGAGGGCTAATTCCAGTCCCCGAGAACGCTCGCCTCACGTAGCGCATCACACGTGGTCGTGTATTGCCCTCCCTGAAGCAGTATAGTTTACCAATGAGTGCTCTGGCCCCATCAATACGCCTCTCAATCCTACATTGCCAGGCTGGGGCGGCAGGCGTTGGTCGAGTAGCTCCGTCACAACTTGGTAGTTTTACGTTGGCTAAACGACATGCCGCAATAGCCCCGCAATAGAGGATCGAGTGCGTATCAACGAGGTTTACACTGCTCTCGAATACATTCTCAAGCAGCGAGTCCAGAGCACACACTAGCGCCCTATTTTTTTTTGTGCATAGGTAACCGGGGTAGACGAGGTCTAAGAGCGATTGGAGTCGATCTGTACTCGCTGAGTGCATCCTCCAGTGCGCTCCTCAGCTGATCGTTGCACTGGCTACTTACTGCGACAACCCTATCATCTGCTTCATTATCACCATGATTGGACCGCGGCGTGATTGCATCTGTAGTCCGTGGTGCCGCAGTCAGTGGCTGTGTTGGAGTCGAGATGATACGGTTGCTCAGTACTTCTGAGCGCAGCCTATCAAGTGCGGCGTCGTCCAATCTGTGATTCCGTTGGATAACCCGCACCTGATCCGACAATCGTTGGGCCGTGACGTTGACGGATGGTTCAATTTCCTGAAAAAGAGACAGCATCCTAACACGGTACGCAGTGAGGTTAGTTCCCCCCTCTGTAGCCCCGTAATATGCGCGCATGACGTTCTCATTGATAGATTGAGTCCATTTCATGCGCTGCACACAACCACCGGCAGCGGGGACCCGGCTCGGGGCCGGTTGGCCCCTGGATCCTAAGCCGTTCGGTGGCCGGCCTCTCCCTGGCCGGCGTACAGGTGTTGGCGACGTCGGCGGGGAGAAATACTCGTCGCTCGAGCTCGACGCAACTGCAGCCGCCGGTGACACTGGTGATCCGAGGTCCGGCGGCGGCGAGGCGGAGCTGAGCGACGAGCCCGGGGGTGAATGGCGTGCGCGTCGTGCAGCTGTTCTTGTCAACATTGTTGTCATATATTTATTTCATCCCGTTTTCTCTTAAATATGAATTTATCTGGTGTCATTTTAACATCGCTCTTGACAGATGTCATATTGTAATCTGGTATTTTAATTTTCTAAAAGATTATATTTCTTAAAGTCTATCGTTTTCTTTGAAGGTTTTTTTGTTTATTTATGATGTTGGCTTCTTCGTATTACATAATATTTGTCCGGATTTTTGGTGAAACTAGTTTAATTGAATTTTTTTACAGGGATATGAAAATATTTGACTTTTGTTGTCAGTGGGTTGCCAGCTTATTATTATTATTATTATTTAATGTGCAGAGCTTAAAACATGACGTTATCATCATCATCATCATTTCAGCAGAAAGATATCGAAATAGGCCTTCCCAAAGTGTCTCCACAACGACTGGATCTGTGCGTCTCGCATCCATCAGATTCCCGCGATCCTCACAGAGTCATCGGTTCACCTTGTAGGGAGCCTTCCAATACTGCGTCTTTCGGTGCACGGTCGCCACTCTAGAACTTTTCGGCTCCATTGACGAGCAATGTGCTCTGCTCACTGCCGCTTAAGTTTGATGATTCATAACATGATGTATTAAAATAATTTTAATAATAATGGTAGTGTGGTTTTATTTAGTAAAAGTCTGACACGTTCTCCTGCTCCGTCCAGGTGCGGGAGAAGTCATTGGAGGATTTCCCACTTAAAAAAAAAATGCTGATAAACAAGATTTTATTTTACAATACTTACTTAATCTAAAATAATAACAACGTAACTGTAATTTGACTGTTAGCTCATAGTTTAATTCTAGAAACAGTTTGAGATCATAATATAAGTATTCTATTCCTGTAGCTAAAATATTATTGAAAATACTAGAAACATTTATTTATCAAGTGTACTTATTTTCCAGACTTATTGGATTTTTCGATAACGAAAACAATTATAGCACTATTTACATATTAAAATAACAATATTATTTAACAGAAGGAAAATTTTAGGACCTCTTGTAATGTTCCGTGTGGTGACTAATTATATTTATTGGCAACATATTATATTAATCATACATATTATTAATATGCGTCATACATACATACGTCATTAGTTCTAAAGCTAATAAAAAAACAATGTATTCTACTCGTAATTTAATTTATTGAAATTAAGATGAGCTGCACTTTGACTATGAATGGTTTTAATGTTAAATTAAATTAATTGTCTTTAAGTGACTTACTGTAGAACTTGCACACTATCTATAATATAATTATGTCAAGTTAATAATTTACTAAGTTTAGATTAGTTTGACCACAGGAAAATCGTCTTCATTCACATCACCTTCACTGTTTTCTGGTGTGGAAAAATAAGGCTTTCCAAGCTGCACAATTACCACTTTATGGGGTTCTCTTTTCTCTCCAATAACCACTGGTATTTCCACTGAAGCATCAGAGTGAAATAAGGGATATATAGCTGTAATTCTAACTTTGTATTCTCCTATTAAAATCTTCGAATGCTGAATCGAGCACGAATTTGGAGTAGTAGGAACAATACACCTGTATATTGTCTCTGTACCAGGTTTCAACCTTCGCGAAGATCCTTTAGTGTTTCTTACAGGCCCTCTTTCAGTAAAAGTCCTCCCTGTATCTGATACACAAGTTAATTGTTTCATAAGCTCCGACTTTATATATTTTATTGGATTATCTGCATCGTTGTTTATCGTTATTTTCAGTTTTATATCTTCTCCTGGAGCTACAAAGGTCTTTTCTATTTCTACTTTCACGTTTATTTCTTCACTAGATTGTTCTTGCTTTAAATTATATACTAGTTGCTCTGAAGAATACGGTTTCACATATCCAGTAACAGGTATTTCTATATCAAACTTCTTCATAGATCTAAATAAATTTGCTGTCACGAATATGGCAATTACTTCATATTTTATAGTACAGTGCGCGGTTTGAATTGATGTAGGTAAATCTTCTGGTAGTATAAATTCAAATTCATATTCGTAAGTCCCTGCTTGAACTGTTTCATCTTTTCGTATATTTTTGAACTTTGATGCATATACTTCTTCGTTACTATGAAATCGTGTGTCATTTGAATCCGATTCTGACCAAAAACAATTTCCTTTGCCTAAAAAAACTATATCTATCCTTTCAAAGCGTGTTGGTCTGTCTATGATATATTCCAGTTTTCCAATTACAGGTTCTCCGGCTCTGAAGACATGTCCTTTCACTTTTTGAAATAATAAATAACACTTCACACCCATTATGTTAAAAATAGTCTGATTTAAGAACGTATAGACGACCTCACTTAACCATAGCACGCGAAATACTAACAGAACTGTCAACTTTATGTCCTATAAGACTGAGTTGACTTTAGGATGACACACAACATGGGAAACGATACAAGACATTTTTCTTGCAATACAATATGAACCGTGAGTGTTTGTGTTAACGTGTTATTTTGAACAAAGTTATGTTATCCGTTCCCTGTTGTAAAGTGAGATTCGTTTTCCTTATTGTCCTGTATTTTTCCGTGTCTAGTTTTGTTCAGTTGATTGCAGTAGGTTCGACACCTACATATGTACACACGTTGTATATACATGAGACAAGGATAACTGAGTGAAAGCTTAGAGTTTGTTGCTTGAACAGTAAAGGTTCCGAGTTTTAATCGTAGGGAAACAAATGTACACAGTCATCATCATCATCTTCCTGCCCTTGTCCTGTGTTGTTTGGGGCTGGCGCAACACGTTTTTTTCTTCTATTCGGTCTTTTTACTCGTCATGCTATCACTAACCCTTTTTTATCACTTCTCACACAATCTATTCATCTTCTCTTTTGCCTCCCTCTCCCTATTCATCCATCTACATTTGTGTAATCATAACTCTTTTAGTAACATGCGTTTCATCTCTCCTCTTCAAATGACCATATTAAGACTAACTATTCCTATCCAACTTTACAGTCATTGGCACCACTTTCAAACTTTTTTCTCACTTTATCTATTATCGTCACACCACACTTTCATCATATTTTTTCATTCGCCTTTTTCACTGCCCAACTTACAGTAGGACAGGTCTTATCACGGACTTAAAGATTTTATCCTTCAACTTGACGGGCATTCATGGGTCACAATTTGTACATTGGTTTTATAAATAAATATAAATAATTCCAGGCTTAGTCCCATTACTGGGCAAAGCCCTCTTTTCATGCAGACGCATTCATCACCTTGCTTGCTCAAAGTGAACATAAAGAAAGGTAACAAGTCTCACTACTAGAATATTCTATATCTTAAAACAATCCACTTTCAAAGAAAGACTTATCAGTGTCGTATATCTTCCAAACTAATATATAATGAGCTCACGTTCTTTGTTCAGCATGATTTAAATTTATGTAACATAATTTTAAGTTTCCAACATAACCTTTATCTCAGTTTTAATTATTATACTTTTTTAACTTTAGGATTTTATTTAGAAGGAACTTTTTGTTGATAGATAGTTGAGTTATATTCAATTATCTTTTCCAATTCCTACAAAAATACTTTATGTTTCCCAAGTCCATTCTATATGGACATATGGGTGGGTGGGGAGGTAGAGAGAGGCCAAAAAGAGATAGATGGATTGTATGAGGAGTGATATGAAAGATAAGGGAGTTAGTGATGGCATGATGGGTGACTAGACGGAATGAAAGAAAGTACTTTCTCTCTCTCTTCTTTTTGAAGCTGGGTTAAAAACATGTTGCGCCGACGATATATCACAACAGCACTTACCTCATATCATCATCATCATCATTTCAGCCGATACACGTCCAATGTTGGACATAGGCCCACCCCAAGCGTCGCCACAACGAACGATCCTGTGCGTCTCGCATCCATCGATTTACCGCAACCTTCACCAGGTCATCATTCCACCTTGTTGGAGGCCTTCCAACTTACTTCATATATATATTTAAAATATTGAGAGGGAAAGGTGCATAATCCAATTGTTTTGGGTCGGGAGATCCTGTATAATAATAATAATAATAATAATAATATTCCACAACTATCACACAACGCCGTCTAGTCCCAAGCTAAGCAGAGCTTGTGTTATGGGTACTAGACAACTGATAAACATACTTATATATTGCTAAATACATACATATTATAGATAAAAAATACACGACAGGTACGTGTGGTGATGACGGTGACCGCGCCTACTGATTGAGGTGCGCGGGTGGACCTACTTTTTAAGGGAGATGCCAAACTGGTTGCTAATGAAACATACTTATTTTGTTGTACTTGGAGTGTATTTACAAGGAATGCATTACTTGTAATTAGATATATGCTAGTGTTAATAAGTTAGGATACGCGCATTTATCGATTGGAGAAAAAAAAACCTGTAAAGATATATGCAAGATGAAGGAAATAAAAAAAAAATACTAATTTCCCCAAGATATTATAAAGACGAAAGTTTTTATGCATTTTTTTTTTAGTTACACCTTTAAGTTCAAACGGCAAAACAGATCTGGATAAAACTTGGCACCAGGGTAACTTTTTTTAGGTGAAGAATCATCCAATGACATTTTCCGCTCTTGGGCAGAGCGCAAGGGTGCGTCCGAATTTTACTGGCTAAAAACTTACTCCTGTTCCTTTTTTACCTTTCATACTAGGACCGAGTTTACCTTTCACTCAGTGGGCTTTGACCCTGCTGGACCCCTACGGTAGGGTAGCTTAAATTAAGATAAGTGTAAATACAAAAATAGGAAGAATTAAATACACACGTTTGGATCTTAAGATGGTAGATAGTACATATTTAATTAAATTCATTTCTCTTTTTTGTATAATATATTTTTAATAAACAACGCTCTGTGAACGCGTCCTCCATTACAGCGAGTCCTTACGGCCCATTCACGACCTTAGCGCGGCGAGCGGCAGCGGCGTGCGGGGCGGCGAGCGTTAAGAACAAATGTATGAAAATGTTTGAAGCACGCCACGAGTCGCCACTCATAGCGAAAATGCGCGCGGTTTTGTCAGAGCGAATAACTGCAGAAGCGCGCGGTGCGGCGAGCGGCGAGATCAAAAGTACAAGCGAATGAGCACGACGCCACGAAACAGAGCGGCGCGTTTGGCGGCGCGGATAGCGGTGTAGGTGTGACGGACTCGGGGCGGCGAACTCGTATACAAAAAATTTTAGACGATTTTGTGGCGGTAATAGATACCGAGGCGCTTATTACTGAAATTTTAACACATCACAACATCCCCTACATAAATATAAAAACGTTATAAAAAGGCTGTGGGAAGAAATAAAACAATGTTTTCCGGAATATGATGGTAAGTTTAATTTAAATTGATAACATAATAACGTAGTATCAGCTACAATAATTATATTGTCTGTACACAGAAGGGATAATTTTGATAACGCCATAATTTTGAGCACGTCCTGACTACCTAAATACGTCCACCTCGGCCGCTGCCGCTCGCCGCTACTGAGGGTACGTGGCGTGTAAAACGCACCTCTTGCCGCCGCCGCGCCGCCTGCCGCGCCGCGCGCCGCTAACGCCATGTCCTACGTGGACGACTCAACGCGAACGCGATTGCGAAACGATCCGATGCGAATTTAATACGATGCGGAGCGATGCGGCTACTCCGTCCTACGTGCGCGCGAACCGTCCCCTCCGCGCCCTCCGCCGCCGTTCAGTTCAGTTAGCATTAAACATTTGTCATGGACGGACGGAAGCTAATGTTGTTGGAAAATTCATATCTTAAATATGAAATATTGAAGAAGTGTATAAAGCAGAGAAGTGGAACTAATACTGTGTACTTAGAAAGGCATACTCATGGGGAATTTCATAATTTGTACCAGGATTTACGTACTCAACCCCTGTTGTTCAAGGAATACTGTCGAATGTTACCTACAACGTTTGACTATATTGTACAAGCCATTAATTCATGAATCCCCAAGCGACCACCGGTGGCCGCGCATCTATTGTCTTACTATTGTGTCTCTAATTGACGGTATCTGAAGGGTTAAACCTATTCTGCAATTTACTACAACAAATTTTCAGGAACCTATTTCTGTAGAAGAACGACTTATGGTGACTGAGGTAAGAAAACTATGAAATAATAAACTATGAAATAAATGTTAGAAATTACATATAATATTAATTAAGTTTAATTAGTAAGTATGTACATAATTGCAATACTTTCACTTTTTCAATTTTTGCTTGAAAAAAAATAAGGCCGACGCGTCCACTTCGCGCGAAAATATCAAGCCAACTGATCGCGTTCGCTTCATTTCGCGCCGCTCCGCACCGCACCCCACGTGCGTTTGGTCACGTAGGCCACTTCAATAGGTTTCGAATGTTTGTTGTTTTCGCGCCGCGCCGCGCCGCTTCGCGTTCGCGTCTAGATCGCTCACGCAGGACGTCGCGTAGACCGAAGTCGTGAACGGGCCGTAACAGAATACCAGCGTTGCATTATTTATTTCTTTTTAAATATCACAGTAGGTATATTAGATTGAGACAGGCGTTTTTTAGGTCTTTAGTTTTTTTTAATGGTTTTGTTAGTTTTAATAAGTTCTTTGTGTAAAGCAAAAATAAAAACTTTTTCTAAATTTTCTTTTTATTTATAAAAAATGCAGTGAAGCCGCAAGGAAAAACTAGTATTCTTTAAGTCTCTTTAGGCCTTTCATAAAGAATTCTCATTGAGTTGGGCTAATCGCAGATTTAGATCTCTTGCCAACTAGAAAACTGGGACTAAAAGCTAGGATTTAAATGAAATAGACTTTTATTTAGTAAAATATTTATTTTGCTTCTTTTGTTTAAGAGGGCCCCTTTCCCACTCCTCTATCGTCAACCTGAGAATGGCTTAAAAGCTTGCCGGTTCATCCAACGCAATCCTTACTAATATTATAAAAGCGAAAGTGAGTTTGTTTATTTGTTTCTTTGTTACGTCTTCACGCCTAAATGGCAAAATCGATTTTGATGAAACTTGGTACACGGATAAACCATGTCCTGGAATAGGACATAGGATACTTTTTATCTCGGAAGTATGTCCCCTTGGGATAATTTTCTGCTAACACGCGGGCGAAGCCGCTGGGAGCAGCTAGTCTTGAATAAAGGATTCTATTGTTAATTTTTTTTAACAAAGTTTATGCCAAAAAGCAGATTTTAAGGTCTTTACTGGATTAGTTTTAAACAATATATTGATTTCATTAGAAGCCTAGATAAGACCCACAAGATACTGTGTTTCCAATATATCTAATGAAAACTGTGTAATGACGGCATGATTGAGTAAGAGCGGTAGTATGAAAAACAGTGAATATGTATGTCGTGTTGGGTGCTCTTAAGGCTGCAGTCTTCTAAAAATTCACCCGTGGCAAATTATTAGCGCATTGTTGCATGCTTTTTTTGAACAAAATAATGAAACAACTTGAAATATTATTATAGCACATATTTAACCATAGTATGAGTAGCCAGTTATTTTTTATATGTCAATTTGGGTGTATTATGTTTGGTAAATCAAGCGTTAAACATAGCTCTTTCGTGCCAATATCATTTCGACTTATGTTTGTGAGCTTCGTTAATGAATCCCCAAGCGACACCCGGTGGCCGCGCATCTATTGTCTTACTATTGTGTCTCTAATTGACGGTATCTGAAGGGTTAATGGCATAATATAACATAATAATTTGCCGCGGGTGAATTTTTGCAAGACTCCAGCCTTAATGACTCTATTTGTACAAATAAGCCTAGGACTACTTAGGTCATGCACGATATATTTTCTTAAATCCAGACTTAGATTGCTTAAGTCTAGGTCTTAAGAGCAGCTTAAGTGATGGCCGAGTGGTAACGGCCCCCACTTACGAGTTATATGTCGCGGGTTCAAATCCAGCTAGGCGCATTACTTTGTGTAATTTATTTCATCATCACTGCTCTCAAAACAGTGAAGGAAAATATCGTGAGGAAACCGGCATGTCCTAGAACCAAAAATTCGAAGACAGCGAAGAACTGGAACAATTTTTCTGCTGCAGTCTTCCCGTCCTATTATAATTTGGGTGTCTTCAAGCTTTCTAAAGAGGCTCTTAATAAACTAGTGCGCCTCACCATTAACGATTACATCACTGCTTACCATTAGGTGGTATCGCACTCAAGCACTAGTTTATATCATATATATAAAAAAACATGTGGCATTCACCAACTGGCACTGAGCCCACGTGGTGGATTACAGCCCATTCCTTCTTCTAGAGAGGTGACCTTAGTCCCAACAGTGGGAATATTATAAGGCCGACTAAGCTATGCTATAAGCCTAGGTCAGTTTTTGGTTTCTATCGCTGGCTGAAAAATATTAAATAAAAGCTGGTCTAATCATGTAATTGTGTTAAAAAGGATTAACAACTACTCCTACATAACAATAATAACTGCAAATAACTGTGTTTTCAACGGTTCTCCGTGATTTTTTTTCCAATTTAAGTAGCTAAACTAGCTAATAGCAATTTAATGCGCTGTACCACGGTAATAATATCATACAGTATTCCAACTTCATACAAACAGATTAAACGCGAGCTATACCTACGCGCCTCGGTCGTAGCATGGTCCCGGCATGTAGACAGTCGCGGCCGTCGCAACTGTGCCGCAGTGACGAACGGACACGACGGTTTTTTTTACAATTATCGCGCGATTGTTATTAGTTGGTATAATTCAAAGTAAAGACGTGGTATTTTATTTTTAATTTTAGTGGTTTATTGTACTATGTGTATAAATAATACAAAAAAAAAAACATTTTATTTAAATCTACCAATCAAAAAACAACACGCATTTATATTGAACACTTCCTATTCAATCCACATAGTATATTGTTTATATATAAAAGTAAGTTTATTTACAATCACAAAAAAAACGGAAACAAACTAGACAAACGTAATTAGAATGCTGAAGGTGGGCAGCCCTATCGCATGTTTACGTACCGCGCGGCTGTAGGCATTTATTTCAAAAAGACGGCCGAGTTACAATACTGTATGATACTATTACCGTGGCTGTACGCTTGTAAATTACGTTGAATATAACATGGTGTAAAAACTATTGAAATCCATTCAGTTACTAATTCTGAACAAACTATATGCGGGTAATATAACCATATAACTAAATTACGTTGTATACTGTATACATCGTAATTTTCCCTTTAGCGGTGTATACAGTATACACCGCTCTTTGATCGATAGTTGCGTACTAATTACCTACAGGTCGTTGGACTCGCTCAGCTGATGTTTTCTTAAAGAAATTAATTTCGTACCTACGTAAATTAACACGAGTTTTAAAAAAAAGGTACCTTATTTTTAAATTTTATGGTTACAAATCGATAGTGTTTCATGTACTGGATCGACCCTCCACGGGATTAAAATGATCAAAATTTAGCGGTGTATAGGTATTGTACCCAGTGACGAAGGTTCCATACAACTCGATTCCCACCGGCTTCCCTTCAGAAGTTTAGAACACAACCACTCTCTACCGTAATTGAGAAATGGCACAATCAGTAATTATAAAACTACAAAGAAACATTACAAAACGCCTACACTAAGTATACACTATGGACATTAAATCAACAAAATTTGCTTTTCAACAACATGTTGCTTTAACATAAGCCGCAGGCGCAATCGGCTTTTTAGCGTTTAAATTTCTATACAAGAATACGTCACGACGTCACATAAAGGTCAATGAACCTGGGGCGCTTTATAGCGCTCCGGCAAGCCGGTTTTTTTTCGAGTTATTTGATAGAGTTTTATTGAATAAGCTTAAAAACTACTAGACTGTTTTTAAAAATTTTTTCACCACTCGAAAGCTACATTACCCACGAGTAACATAGGCTAAATTTTATTTTGTAAAAAAATAGGGTTCCGTAAGATATTTGGGGTTTTCGGACACAAGGTGTAAAAAATCAACCAGAAAAGTTACTTATTTTGCGTACGCTGCCTAAACTATTAAAGATAGAAACGTAAAATGTTCTAATTAATTGTAGATCTTATAAATATCTATAAAAAAGTCCGCGTAACAGTATACCTATCTATGTCGAGTGAGGCACAACAACCATTTTTTTATCTAATAATCTTGATTTTTTTTTGGACTACATTTAAACGCATTTATTTTACTCATGCTATTAACCCTTATCAAAATAAATTATTTCATCACTAAGTACAGTTTATGTAGATAATATTTGGTCTTTGAATGATTAAAATTGGACGTTTGGTTTTGAAGTTATGGCAAAATTAAAATATTACGATTTATGCTAAGCTATGCACGGCCCAAGCGTCACCAAGGCGGGGCCCGGGAGTGCGCGTGCGGGGGGGAGTTTAGATCTATGAGAAAGGTCGTGCGCGAAGTCTAATAATTTACGTGCGATTTTTTTAGATTTCGTTCTTAAAACTACACCTACGCAAAAGTTCTTCTCAGAGCTGGTTTTTTTAAACATTTTAATATATCCCTTTTCAATAAATATCAACATGCGTAATGCTCAAAAACAAGAACGATTATCTGATCTAGCCATTCTTTCTATAGAAAAACGTTCTTTAGTAAAAATTAAGAATCTTCCCGGCTTTTATAATAATGTCTTAGCGCACTTTGTAAGAAAGAATAGACGAATAGCTTTAGAGTATAAGTAGTATTATTAGTACTTAGTCGATTAAGTTTTGTTTAATTTACATCATATCATCATTTCACCACAAACGGCTTTTATCAAAGCCACTTCTATTATGCTTGTAAGTAGCGTTGCCCGGCGTCCGGATAAAGCCGGACATAGTCAGGCTTTTAACCCTTCAGATACCGTCAATTAGAGACACAATAGTAAGACAATAGATGCGCGGCCACCGGTGGTCGCTTGGGGATTCATGAATTAAGTGGCGTGTCCGGCCAAATTTGAGCATTTTTGGCTTTTGTTAGGCTTTTTAAAGACCATTTTGTTTAGAATTGTCATTAGAGTTTTGCCTTACCTTGTATCGCTAGCACAAGCAGAGTGGATATGTAATAGTGTAGCAATAATATCACTTAATCTTATGGTTTTTTCATTAGAATTTAAAAAGATTTCATGAATTTTATTAGACTTAAAAAAAATGTCGGCCTCTTTGACCAAACATCCGGCTAAATAGGATAGATTGTCCGGCTTTTCAGTTCCAGGACCTGGCAACCCTACTTGCAAGACACTGTTTCAATATCTCAGTGCTTACACGTATAGTAAAAGTGGACTGGAGATACATCTGCCTATACAAGACTGAAGCCAGGATGCCAATCACAGGTTTTCGGTAAGGACTCAAGACTGCGTGCCCGCGCTCGGAGTAGGCAAGCATTTTTTTTTGCTCCGGCTTACCTCTCTCAATATTTCACGCTTCGCCACTGATTGTACCTATCAGTAATTTGGTTTCTGTCTTATATTAAAACTATCAATCACTCAGAGGTTTACTGTCTGTGTGAAAATTCAAATTATAGTTTAGGAAACTAATAAATAATATTCTTTCTGACATATTTCCTAAACAAAATAGTCAAACTAACACTTTTATTCGTCGGGTTTAGGTTCTTAAACTCATAAAGATCGGCTTTGCGCAAAATCGTTACAATATTACAGCTTAGGTCTCACAATAGGCTGAACAAAAGCTACCTGCTCTGAATGTAGCATGTTTGAATTCCGACTTTGAATCGACCTAAAACTGAGATTGGATTTTGCGAGGAAAAATCAAGTATGGCAGGGAAACGGCATCTCCCTTCGACATCACCTTTACAACCCGTCGCCGGTTATCGGGATCGAAGAACACTGAACCTTTCCGGGCTTTTAGGAAATTCAGATATCCGTTTCCTGATTGTGGATGTAACTTCGAGTGTGCCTTAGAGGTAGTACTCCTTTTGTTTACATCACATTTTCAAACCACTGTCAATATTACGCTGAAAACCAACGCTGGATATCGTATGCCCAGCTATTTGAGGCGCGTGTGGAATGCTACGTGCCCTCGACGACTCGAACTCGACTAGTCTTGTACTAATTTAGACGTTACCGAACGGCCGGACTGCGATCCATTGCATGTCATTCGCAAGCCCACGCCTGGGGTTGAGATCGGCGTTATTTTTCTGTCTTTCTAAAGGTGTGGCTTTAGAGGTAGACAACTTCTAAGCTCATCTTAATGGCTATGGTTTCAGCACCACTCCGCTCTACGCTTTTAAAATAACTTTGGCCCTTTATAATATACGTATAAATTATAATATATCTATTGACACTTTCCACATTTCATCATTTTTGTACATTGATTTAATCAAGGTTTTGAATACCAAACAATATTTTCAAAACTTGTAAAGTTTAAAAAAAGAAAACATGTATTTCCTAGAACAAGTTTTGTGAAATATTCGAGTCGTTCGAGATTGACTGGCCTGTTGGTATATTGGTTAGTGGCCCTGACTGCTATTCCGAAGGTCGTGGGTTCAATTCCCACTCAGGGTAAATACTTGTGTCATGAGCGTGATCATTTATGCTGTGGCTGCGTGTAAGGCATTAAGTCCGCCTTTGTACTTTTATGTTGCATGAAGTTTTAATATCATCCCTAGGGATGAAAAGTATCACACTTTTCATCCCTAGGGAGTTTTACTTTCAACTAACAGCTGTCAAATTATTAAAAAAAAAAAAACTAGGTCTATCTTCTAGTATTCGTAATGAAAAGCACAATGCTTACCTCGGGGTGAAAGTCACCCCTAGTGTAACAATGTACTATTTTCGCGTTGCCTCTTTATTAAGCATTGCGTTGGATGAAAGTACAAGCTTTTAAACGATCTTCGCGTTGAGGATAGACAAGCTCAAGAAGGGCCCTCTTAATTGTATACATTAATGTCATAATCTCATACACACAAAGCTTCTAAAACACACATCAAGCTTGCATTTAATTTAATCAGTCCCGGGGTGGCAAGCGCGGAAAATCCGCCGTGTATGTCGAAAATAATTGTTTGTTTTGTTAAAGCAAAACTCTGTAGTAACAATAACAATGAAATAATGCCAGAAAGTTCTGGCCTCATTAAAATGTTTGAAAGTTTCCACAAAACTACGGAGGCGTTATTATTTGTGGCAACATTGAGAATTTGGTTGGGCGACGTAAATATGAATTTGTAAACAGTCTTTTGTAGGAGTGACTCTTGAAATAACATGGAATTGTATTGAATTATTATTTTTTGTACTTATCAACTTTTAGCTTAAAATCATCAGTGTGAAACTAGAAAGCCGCAATCGCATTTAGTGGCTAACTAAAGATGGCACGGATTTTTTTTCCGGTGGGAGATCATCTAATGCCATCCCCCGCTCTTGGGCAGAGCGAGAGATAGTGTCAGACTTTGACTGACTAAAAACCCACTCCTGTTCCTTCGTTGCTTTTTATACCAGGGCTGAGCTATCTTTCGAAATTGATTCTGCTGGGCCCCTGCTGTTGCTGACAGCTCCTTGAGGCGCGCGGGAGCAATGCGCGCCGTCGACGACTTGGGCTCGGTCCGGACAGTTACCGGACGGTCGGACAGCGAGCTACCCATTGCTCGCTGTAAGATGGCACGGTTAGCTTAGTGATAGAGCGATTGGCTGCTGTGCTTCGTGTCGCGGGTTTCGATTCCTGCTTGGAACAAAACTTGTATTCCTACAGACATTTCTTCCGTCTGGATGTCTTGTGTATGAAAGTTTACATTCATTATGTTTGTGAGAACTCATAATACAAGACTATTCCAAAGTAGGGCAACTTTTTTTAATGATGGGAAAAATGCCATCCTCATCATTTCAGTCGACAGACGTCCACCGTTCGACATAGGCCTCCCCCAAGTGTCGCCACAATGATCGATCCTGTGCGTCCCGCATCCATCGGATTCCCGCAACCTTCACCAGGACATAGGTCCACCTCGTAGAAGGCCTTTTGACGTTGCGTCTTCCGGTAACCTTTCAGCCCCCACGGCCATCTGTTCTGCGAGCAATGTGCCCAGCCCATTGCCACTAAAAATAAAAAAAAATGAGTGGTGAATAGCGGGAAAATTGTAGTGATGGATAAAGCCGTCAAGGATTGCCATATGTTTACACATCAATCACAGGATTGGTGTCAAAATATCACGACATTAGTGCTATATATCTTTGGAGTTCAGAATTCTCCCGACTTACCATCAGTAGATCAAACATTGCATTACCGGTTTTCCGTCACAGTAACGGCGAGACGACAGTAGCTTTAGAACGAGAACTTTGAGATAACTATTACTAACTAGCTTCAACCAGCGGCTTTGCCCGCATAAAATCAGAAAATTATTCGAAAAGAACACGCTCTTGGGATAAAAGTTGCCCATGTGATATTCTAGGACATGGTCTACTTGTGTACCAAATTTTATCCAAATCCTTGTTATTTTATTTTATCCAAAACAAATGTTTGGGCATAACAGACACGAAATCATCATTATCCTCTTCCTGTCAGGTTATTTTGAACCTAACAGACAGAAGAGGCCCCCGTAAGGAGCTTTCGTTGATCCTATGACCAGTTCTTCATAAATAGTCGCTCTACACTGACAATAAAGATAAACATTGGACAGCGCTTAGTAGAACGTATCGCCAACCACAATCTGTCTGAACATGAGATAGCCGTATTACATTACATTGATTTCCAGGGACTTAAACTGTAACCGTAATAATGTGTTATAACACTGTTTTTTTAAACAGTTTTAACAGAAAAACACTTTTAAATCTAACAGATACAATAATGTTACCGAATCAAGCTGTAACCTTTTATATGTGTTAATATGTGTAACTGAAATAATAAGTTTTAGTATAGCTTTAGGTATAAGTAACTCACGGATATGTTTAAAGTTTTAAATCACGGATATTTTCAATACTTCGGCTCCCGTGTTTTGCACGAATATAACAGACTGCAATTGGATTTCGGCGGTCTAATTCTTATTTATTAACCATAAATAAGTACATTGTAAAATTGGCAACGCTGCGTTTACCTGTTACACTTATTAACACTTTTATATCTGTTACAGATATATTACGGTTACACTTTTGTAAGTGTTTTGGGTTAACACAATGATAACACATTTATAAGTGTTACACATTTGATTCTGTTACCAATTCAATATGTAACACTTATAATTCTGTAACCTTTGTGAAGGTGTTTTTAAGTCCCTGGTGATTTCAATCAAATGCACCTTCTTGTAATTTGACGTGTTATATCATATAGCTGCGAAGTATACAAACTTTCACTTTTATAACACGATTTGGAACCATACACAAGCCTCTCACGTTTTATAAGTGCCTGTAGGCCTATGTGAAATAAACATTTTTGAATTTTTTTAAAGGGAAGAATTCAAATTATTAGAGAGGAACAGGAAAAAGAAATATGTGGAGTTTACAAAGCACATCTTGGTAGAGCAAGCTGTAAAGACATACGCAGTCATGCAATTACCGAGCGAGACACGCCTGGTGATTTCGTTTTCATTTAATTCTTTATTATCTAACTTGTATATATTTGGTACTAGCTGCTCCCAGTGGCTTCGCCCGCGTGATAACAGAAATTTATCCCAAGGGAACATACTTTCGGGATAAAAAGTATCCTATGTCCTATTCCAGGACATGGTCCATCCGTGTACCAAGTTTCATCAAAATCGGTTTTGCCATTTAGGCGTGAAGACGTAACAAACAAACAAACTCACTTTCACTTTTATAATATTAGTAAGGATTGTTCTGATTTCCTTTCTGTCAGTCTTATATTAAGTTGCACCAGCCATATTATGTCTCTGAACCACCCTAACGGTAACCAGAACCAAGGAACCAAGGTCGCCGACATAACCCGAAGGATCGCCTAACTAAAGTGGCAGGGAGCAAGGCTCATTGCTCGTTAGACGGATAGTTGATGGGGCCGAAAGGTTCTAGATTTGTACTTCGCACTAAAAGACACAGCGTTGGAAGGCCTCCCATAAGGTGGACCGATGACCTGGTGAGAGTCACGAGATTGCGATGGATGCGAGACGCACAGGACCATTCGTTGTGGTGATATTTGGGGGTAAAATGATGATTATGATATACCTTTCTTCTTCTTCTGAGTCGGTACACCCCACTCCACCACCCACTCTCTCCAGACACTTTTCCAATCTCCACCACTCTCTCAGACCTGACACCACTCTCTCTCTCTGTCTCTCTCCACCACTCTCACCAAAGACCACCACACCCACCACCACTCACCACACTCTCTCCGGACACTCACCAAACACGGCAGACACCATCTACTCCAGACACTCTTGCGTGGTCATCCCTGTGAATCACGATGAGTGATCATCTTTGTAATGCGGCGCCATTCGCGGCCTGCAGCTTTCCGGCTACATTCGTAAATCGAGCACTTAGTTACGGCCTTGATCTGGTCTGTCCATCTCATTGGTGATCTACCACGTGGCCACGTGGCGTGGATGTACCTTTAGTAGATGTATTTTCTCTCTTCCTGCATGAAAATGCGTAGAACACAGCATAATATAAAATGGGTGAACTTTATTCTGTGATCTGCAAAATCGATATCACCCTGATATCTCAATATTGCGACCTTAATCAAACCTTATGACACTACCGGGAAGAGAAAGGTTTCCTTATTTTTAGCAGAGGAGCCGCTTGAAATAGTGATGGCATAATATAATACTTTATACACACGTGTGCTATAAACGAAATAATAAATGATCCTCGTGTCTTTTTTTGGTGTTCTGCAAATAGAATATGATAAAATCGAAGAAGCTGTTTTGAGCTGAGGAAGTTAGAGGGCATGGGTGAGGTGGTTCTTTTTTTAGGTTCTAGGACCTGCCGGTTTCTTCATGATGTTTTCTTTAACCGTTTCGAGAGCAGTGGGAATGGAATAAATTACACCACACACACATTCAATTTTATATTTAAAGCGCCTGGCTGGGTTTGAACCCGCGACCTACAACTCGTAAGTCGGGGATGTTATCACTCAGCCACCACTGCTCTCAGTTAGTATCTCACATCTATTGAATTTAACCACAACTCTCACCAAGTCGTTGGTCAACTTCTTCTTCTAAGCGTATCGATGGCAAAATTAGTCAAATTCGTTGCCCAGAAGTCAACTCATGCGGAAGGATTTCAAGCGCTGTGTTTTCCGATACGTGGTCGCCACTCCAGAACCATTTGGTCCTATCTACCATGTGTTTTGCGAGTGATAGTAGTATCACTAATTTGATTCAAATACACGTAATTTACGCAATTTAAATGTACGAGTATCTATTAGATATTGAATTTGTCGATTTAAATAATACCTAAAGTTTAATTAAAAATAATACAGATATTTTAAATTGAATTTCAAACTTTTTAATTTAGTTAAATGAAATCTAATTTTACTTGTTTGTTTGTAGTCTGAAATAAAGGAATTTATTATTTACATTTATATGCCGCCCACATTCTTTGCTCATGACAACGGCACTTTATTTTCGAGTCACTATATTTGAATGTCCCTCACCTCTACTGAAGAACTTTTTCACTAGTAATTACGCTATGCAAAGCTGGAAAAATGAAGACATCTAATAATATTCTTCCTACCTTTTTCTCCAACCTTCGCATCTTGCAAGAGCCTGAAAATATACCCTTTTGAAGGTTCTGTACCCTTTTTTTGATGTGGGATATAATCTAATGACTTTTCGCGCTCTAGAGAAGAGCGGTAAGGGGTGTCAGACTTTTAGGGCTATGGTCGCGCCAAGAAATTGGCTGCGCAAACAAACGGACACCAGGTGAGTAACTCTCTATAGAGCTGTATATCTTTTTGTTAGTAGTGGCGACTGGTCGCGCCGCCATGGCGTCCCGGTGAAATATCTGTAGCTCTTACTGACTAAAACCCGTGTTCCAGTAGTTACCCTCGTTCCAGAGACTCTTTTGAACAATCCCAATTTACCCTAAAAGCTTCCGCACGATAAGATAACACGTTTTCATAGAAATTGGTCTAAAATTGCTCAACAGATGAAACAATTTCCATGAAAACGTGCGTCGCGCCGTTACTGTCTGCAGTAAGACGCGAAAGATAAGAGCAGAAAATTCGTACATAAACAAAATTCGTAAAATGTTCTCCAAATTACACATACATAAAGGAAACCGTTTGTAAGTGTGTGTATGTATGTTTGCTACCTTTTTTAGGTAGGAAAATCATCCACTGACATCCCCGGCTCTTGGGCGGAGCGGGAGATAGTGTTCTTTGACTAACTAAAAACTCGGACGGCGAGCTACCCATTAGTCGCCGTCCATGAGCTAACGCCTTGTGGCCGGAAATCGAGATACCGACGGTTAGTGCGCGAGGGCCATTGCCTCGCGCGTGAGGCCGCCTCCTTTGCTAACATTACTACTTCACAGAAGGAGGAAACCGCCTGCCACTCCTCCTCGCTCCGGACGATGGCCTGTATCAGGGCCCGGTGCGAGTGGTCCACCCTCTGTTTGTTCGGGTGGAAAAATCATCTAATGACATCCCCCGCTCTTAGGTGGAGTGGGAGATAGTGTCAGACTTTTACTGACTAAAACCCACTCCAGTTCCTTCGTTGCCTTTCCTACCGGAGTCTGAGCTATCTTTCGGAGCTAACCCTGGCCCCAGAAGGCTTCGACCCAGCTGGGCCCCTGCCTGCTATAATATTGAATTTTTACAAGAAGATACAAATATTTTTATTTTTGATGTTTAAATATGTACCCATACCAAATAATCGTATCTCTAAATAAACATTATGCTAAACAAAATTATGTGTAATATTATACAGGGTTATTTGTAAAACATTGGCAACCTTTCAGGGCTATGTAAGAGGAGGCGACCACCTGCCACTCCTACTCGCTCTGAACCATGGCCTGAATAAAGCCCAGCACCAGCACGAGATATCGTTGGCGCCTACCGCTCCCACAGGACACGACGGTGCTTTGTCCAGGTGGGGCACACTTTTACCGTATGCTCCACCGTGTCCTCCAGGCGTTCCACATAATGGTGACACGATGGCGTTTTTTCCGCACGAACGGTGCAGGAATCTCCCGAACTTACCATGTCCGCTGTGGACCTGCATCTTTCCAGTCACTTCTCAAAAATCCAGGACTGGGTTGCGAAAGTCGCTGTCGCTATTCCCCCATGAGGTTCTGCCAGAACTCTGTCTGCCATGCCACGCAGTCTTAAGTGGTTTTGAAATGGAAAGTCATTTTAAAACATTTAAAAAAAAACGTCAAGAGCGACCAGACGAACGAATACGAATTTAAAGACATGATCAAAAAGAAGTGTATCTTGTGATGTAACTACTTTACAGTTTACAGTATACATGGCATTGTCGCTCCATAGGTTTTAATTTCCTTATATTATAATTATAGCCCATGTTGTCCCACTGCTGGGCAAAGGCCTCCCTCCACTCCTTCTAACGATCACGGTTCCTCACTTTCTCATTCCAATTCTTAAGGAAGCCATGCAGGTCGTCCCGCCATCTCCTTCGTGGTCTGCCTCGGCCCCGCGTCGCTGTGTCCGGGCACCAATCCTGAGTTTTACGCGCCCACAGCTCGTTGGACATGCGGCAGACATGTCCTGCCCAGTCCCATTTAAGTAAATGTAATTTCCTTACGAGCGTTAAAGTATGTAATAAATGTCTTTATTATTTAACTGTTCTAAGGAGTAGCAGACTTGAGTAATTGATATTAATTTCAACTTGACACTTCCACGCGTTCCCGAGAAAAAGGGTCTCAACAGACAGATAACAAAGTGTTTGTACCCGTTTTTGCCGACTGAAATAAAGAACACAAAAAACAAAGAGAATAAATAGGTCACAAAAAGGCAGTGAACATATCGCTAAATGTACTTTTAATAATTTATTCCGATCAGCCTAAACAATTGATTCCAAATACCCATATAAACGTCAGATTTCACTGGAACACAAATCGCACAAATGATTCTGAATCCGTCCATATTGTGTGATTTGACAACAAATCTAATAACGGGTAGGCATTTGACTGACGTTTGTATCGCTATATGAACGAGATACCATTTTCACGTATGTGAACGAGGTTCCGTACTCAAATACTTGTTGGAAATCAAAGTTTGTTCATGGAAGAACTGCGTGATTGTTGTAAAGAATCACTCCGGCCATGAAATACAAAAAGGTACCTGTTTTTAGGATGGAAATCATCTAATGACATCTCTCGGATGACTTTACTACTAAAACCCACTCCTTCGTGCCAGAGCCCCGGGATTTTTCGTGAGACTCGTGGTCCCAGTAGGCTTCGACCTTGCTAGTTTAGTTTGCCGACATCTCCTCGAGGCGTGCGTCTCCACTACACGCCGTCGACGACTTAGGCTTGGTCTGGACGGTGACCGGACAGTCAGACGACGAGCTATGCAAAAGATTACCTGAAGGAACACCTTTGTTTCTATTTTTAGTCAGTAAAAGTCTGACGCCATCGCTTTTCTACCATCGGGCAACCCAATGTACAGCGAGTTTCCATCCTCACATTGTTGACACCTCTATGGTCTGGACTAAACATTTCGCCTCGTTGTTTATACCGTGTATATCGAAGAAATGGAACAATTTATCTGCTGCAGTCTTCCCGTCCGATTATAATTTAGGTGTCTTCAAAGCTAGAGTGAACAGGCTCATAAACTAGTGCGTTTCACCATCAACGTTTGCAACACTATTTACTATCAGACGTAATCGCAGTCAAGCACTAGTTTATATCAATAAAAAAAAGGAATTATAGAATTTTTCACCCCAAAAATGGGTGTAAATGAAATCCAAAATTTGTAAATCTTATTGTAATTTTTCAATCTTTGAAGTTTAAAAAAAATATCTAATAAATCATGAAAACGGTAGGGTTTCAATTTATAACACAAGCCTAACGTTTTTTCATTTTATTTTATTTTATTTTAGGTACGGGACTCTAAGTGCGCGAGTACAACACGCACACGTCCGGTTTTTAGATAAAAGGGTCATATTTTACAGGCGCAGCCAATTTTATTTTTATTCACGGACGAAAGCCATTTGTTTTGGCTTTCAAAATATTTGAATGAACTTTATTTTTTGTTAGCATAAAAACAAGCGTAACTTGTTTTTTTATTTTTGAATTTTTAATTTCGATGCTGTAAAAATCTACTCCCAAACGAAAAAAAAAAACAAATTTATATAGATGAGCTCCACACAGATGTTTTTTGTGCTAAATAAATGCGATTAAAGCACTTAACAAGATCAATTAACTCTAAATAAAATTACTTGAGACCCTTTCACGCTTGTCTGGAACACCGGAACGTGACCTTTGCTTTCGAAGCAATACTGTTCACAAATCCTTCTAAGACCTTAAATTATTCAGTACGCTCCAAAATTCAGTCCTAAACTTGTAGATATAAAGTTCAAATTGACTTACCGTCTAAAAAGCTGGGCCGTGGCGTGTGTTGAACATCCGTAATTGAAGGAACATGATAGGATGTGGGGCTCCGTGTGCGGAATTCTAATGACTCGTTCGAGATCCTCTTTATATCTTCGCGATCTACCTTTCCTTTAATCTCAACACTATCTTGTGTCTCATTAGTTTCACTAACTTCGTCAATTTTGGATTGGTTCTTATAAATTTTAACTGTTTTTGAGAAATCATTGAAAATTTTCGTTCTTGTGACATCATCTACTCTGAGCTTCTCCATCGAATTGTTGTCTAAACCACCTTTGTCATTATCATTTTCTAATTCAAGATCTATCTGATATTCTTCATCTATATTTGTTTTATTCGCTATGTCTGCGTTTTCTGTACTGAAATTATCTTTTCTCCTAAACCTGTCTATTAGTGTTTGGTAGTTTATACTACTTACTGTATTAATAAGCTCATTTTCTTCATTTTTGTTTGTTATTGTATATTCTTCTACTTTAGTATAATTAGGATTGATTTCGTTTGTGATATTTTTGTTTTTGGTTGTGAAGTTTGTGGGAATCATTTGTGTGTTGGCTATTGGTAGCAGTAGGAAGGAGAGGGAGAGGACAGTAGTGAATATGTTCAAGGTTGGATCGTAGAGGGGTGAACAGAGGTGCAGGGGCGAGGCGGGACGTAGTTGACGCGTCATGCCAGGCCGGCGTCAACGCCGACTATCCTGTGAAAGAAAAGAAAAGAACATTTTTAATCCATAATGTCAAATTACGAATAAAAAAAATATATTTGTAGCGACATCTATGACGCCACATGAGAACTGCGAAGAAAACACGAAATCCTGCATCGCGCAATCAGAGTTCTCCGCGCGATTTGAACATATACGACAGCCCGACATCAACTATCGGGCAGTCGCCCACCAGACTATAACACCCGGTCTGGTCGGAGGATCCTCCCTTTTCAACGGAGGTATGTGGGACTTTACCCTCTGTTCCGCCTACCTCCAAACTGGTGACCCTCGACAAAGAACGTCAGCGCAGCCTTCGTGCAGCTACTACTTCGTGACGTCATCATCACTTCCTCAAGCTTTCGAGCAACGAGCCATACAGCCAGCACCCTCGGCTAAGGGTATCCTGACCATCAGTATGCCTACCTGGTCATACCTGGTCACCACCTCAGCCACATCAGCGACCTTGGCACACCGCACCTTCGGCCAGTCATATGAAGAGCCATGAAGAACCTCTCCTGGTCGACGCCAGCAATCAAGCCCTACGTCGCACAAGCACCGCTCCGACTCACTGGAGCCAGCAGCACTACTCCGACTCACTGGAGCCTGCAGCATCGTCCCGACTCACTGGGGCATCATCCCGACTCACTGGGACAGCACCACCCCGACTCACTGGGGCATCATCCCGACTCACTGGGACATCATCACCCCGACTCACTGGGGCATTATCCCGACTCACTGGGATAGCAACACCCCGACTCACTGGGGCATCACCGCAGACAGTTCCGACTCACCGAGAACTATGCGGCATCGGTTCCGACTCACTGGAACCAACCTACCGCTGGCCTGGCACACATCAAGAGGCATCAAGAACAATCGATCTCCGATCTCCGGAGGGGAGTGATGTAGCGACATCTATGACGCCACATGAGAACTACGAAGAAAACACGAAATCCTGCATCGCGCAATCAGAGTTCTCCGCGCGATTTGAACATATACGACAGCCCGACATCAACTATCGGGCAGTCGCCCACCAGACTATAACATCCTGTCTGGTCGGAGGATCCTCCCTTTTCAACGGAGGTATGTGGGGCTTTACTCTCTGTTCCGCATACCCTCCAAACACTAACAGACATATACATACACTACATATATATACATACACTAACAGACACAGGCTGCAAAAAAGATTTTTTTTTCTGTTAACGTAGGTACAGTTTGTTTTTTCAAATCTGTGTTCTTGTCATTTTACCTAGCTTACTTTCAGATACTAGCCATATTATATCCAAAATTGACCATACATAAATTAAAAATATCATACTATCAAACTCGGCAGAAGAACTTTGGGCCAGATACTCAATTATAATTAACCCGTGTCCAAATTTATTAAAGCCTTTTAAAGTGTAATAAAATATCTAGGCTAGCACTTGTTATATTTTCGTAACATCACTTAGAAATTATAGTTTAAAACTTCAGCTACTATTTACGACCTAATTTCAAGTTTGTAGGAGTAAAATTAGATTAATGATAGTTTTACTATTCTTTGGTAATAATAAATAATTGTTTTGAACTGCTGTAACGTTCAGACTTAGTGAAGTTTTAAAGCTTTTGAAAGTAATTTCTTTAAGACATTTGAAGGTCACAGAAAAATTTTGGTCGCCATAAGATTTATAATGGTTTGTGGTTTTCATTTGATTTATTACTTAATCTTTTTATTTTTCATTCAAAGTTATTAAATATATTTTTAACTATTCCTTAATTTTTATATAAAAAATAGTGTGCCACCGGTATCGAGAACAGGATCCAAGCTACCGGCGGTCAGGGCTCCAGAGAAAGGAACCTCCTGACTATACGAGCCGTGTCCAGGAGTACCGCTCTCTGAATCAAGCCCTTGATCCAGACGCCTAAAGAGAGCCTCCTAAGGTGTTGGTCGAGGCTCTTGGCTATTAAACCATTGGCTGACACGACTATCGGTACAATTATTGCCGAGTCCACATTCCAATAATTAATCTTATTTTTACATTCTCATTTAAACAAACTATTTAGGAAACTAAAATATTAACTAAACTACGTTTTTATACTAAACCTACTTATACCTACACTGTACATATAATACAAAATACACTTAGGCATCGAAGTAGTCTTCCACATTGCTGTCATTCGGAAATTTGCCCAGAAGACTGGACGACGTGGTAAGGTAATAAAATAGAATAGATTAGTATAGAAATACTTTTATTCAGAACAGACACTTTTACTTTTATGCACAACAGTTTTAACATAAAATAAAAAATAACAAACAATAATGCTAACTCTTTGGCTAAAGATTGATTTAGGGTAATCTAGTTTAATTCTAATAAAGTTTTAGCTCTTTACTGTATTATTTTTGTTTATGTTCTAATAAGCTTATTACAAATTTAGCTTCCAGCCTGGTCTTATTAATTTTTTTCTCTTCTTTCTCTTTTGTACTTTCGTCCAAACCAAAATGGTTGAAAATCTCTTGGAGAACCTTTGTATGGTACTCTAAAAATAGCTACTATTAATTAAATTGTTTTGAACTAACACACAAAGGTCAAGGCGAAAGGTGTTTGAAAACCACTTTTTGATCTTGTTTACAATAATAGCTCACGATATGAACAGAAAAAGTGGTTTAGTAGTTTTAATTTTTTAAATAGTCTAGGGTCCACATAATTTATATGTATTTGTTGTTATTAACTTTGTTTAAGAACATCGGATTGCGGACATTTACCCGTTGTTACAATATCGCAACTTTAATCCAATACCGTCACTAAACGAAGTTCTTCAAAAAACTGTTTTTAACGCCATCTGTTAGCGGAGCGCTAACTTTACAGATAGCTTTGATTCCTTATATTTATGTCATTAGTTATTCTAATGACATAAAAAAACAATTATTCCTGAATAGTTATCATCATCATCATCATCAGCCTTTTTAATGTTCCCACTGCTGGGACTCAGGCCTCCTCTCTAGAAGAGGGAATGGGCCGTAATCCACCACGCGGGCCCAGTGCGGGTTGGTGAATGTCACATGTCTTCGAATTTTTGGTTCTAGGACATGCCGGTTTCCTCACGATGTTTTCCTTCACCGTTTTGAGAGCAGTGGTGATGAAATAAATTACACAAAGTAATGCGCCTGGCTGGGTTTGAACCCGCGACCTACAACTCGTAAGTCGGGGCCGTTACCACTCGGCCACCACTGCTCGCACTGAATAGTTAATATAACTTTATTCATATCACTTAACCCTTCAGATACCGTCAATTAGAGACACAATAGTAAGACAATAGATGCGCGGCCACCGGTGGTCGCTTGGGGATTCATGAATTAATGTTTCTCGTAAATCTTACAATAGCTCTCCTGCATAATTTGCTTATTTATGATAGTGACGGTATTGGATTAAAGGTGCGATATAATCGATTATCTATACTTATAATAAATCTGTAGAGAGGTCAATTCTGTACATGAAATATATTTCCAAAATAACTATCAGGGGGTGATTAGTGATCGATACTGATGCTAAAAATGCAAACAGTAAAATTTTTGTCTGTCTGTCTGTCTGTCTGTCTGTATGTTCTTTATAGAAACAAAAACTACGCGATGGATTTTAACGAAACTTGGTGCAATCATTCTTCATACTCCTGGGCAGGTTATAGTATACTTTTTATCACGCTACGATCAATAGGAGCAGAGCAGTGAAGGGAAATGTTGAGGAAACGGGAGAAATTACTCCATTTTTTAAGCTTCCGTCGCGTTTGCAGCCTTAATGGTTAAAGCTACACAGAAATCATGTATCACGGAAATATTTTCCTTAAAATTATATAAAAAATATCCCACGACAGCATATGTCTATCTTTTATGGTTAACTCACAATAACACGTGTAACTCCCGATAGCTTAGCAGTTCGGAGCTTTCTGTTTATTTTTGTCTACTTTTACGTTTATAACACTCTCACTCATCCCTAATTTAAAAAAGTTAACATTATTATCTATTCAATAAAAAAAGAATCATAGAAATCGGTATAGAAACACCAAAATTATACATGAAATACGCTAATAAGCCATCGCGCGTGAATACTGAATCCAGTCCCCCGGCTCTTAGGATTCGATATCAGACGTTTCAGATCTTTGATTTTGACGACCCCGTTGTCGCTGGCATAAGCAACAGGATCCTCGTACGAAGTCGCTGGCAGAAGCTAGTATATTACTAAAAACAAAAAAATAATATTTTTTATAGTGGTTTGCTTCACATAGCAAGCCACGTTGCATACGTTACACGCAATGGGCCTAGATTTCTAAGAATAATTTTTTTTTTTATATTTTATACAAAACTACACTATAATACTAATAATAATAAACAGATAAAATTAGATTATTCTGTTTTTAGGAGATAATCTCTCAAATTACTAGTCCCATTGCTGAATTTTTTTTTTACCCGTAGAATTCTACTGTGCGGAACGCCCGGAGGACACGGTGGAGCACACAGTAGAGGTGTGCCCTGCTTGGGCGGAGCAACGCCGTGCCCTCGTGGGGGCGATCGGCGGCGGAGACCTCTCGCGCCGGGCCTTGGTTCAGGCCATGGTCCGGAACGAGGAGGAGTGGCAGGCGGTCGCCTCAGGCAGACCGCATCAGGCAACGGCGCCCCCGCCGCCGCCGCCGGGATTCCGATCCCGATTTCCAGCCACCGTAGACGCGGGCTCGCGGAAGGCGAGCCATGGGTAGCTCGCTGTCCGATCGTCCGGTAACTGTCCGGACCGAGCCAAGGCGTCGACGGCGCGCACTGTTCCCGCGCGCCTCAAGGAGTTGTCAGCAACAGGAGGGGCCCATCTGGGTCGAAGCCTACCGGGGTCGGGATAACCGAAAGGAAACTAGAGCCCCGGTATGAAGGCTAGAAGGAACGGCGCGGGGTTTTTAGTCAGTAAGACTCTGACACTTCACACGTCTCCCGCTCCACCCAAGAGCGGGTTGATGATTTTCCACGTCGACAGAAAAAAAAAACCCATAGAATTCTGCTTTATTCCTGAATTACATAGGCTATATTGTATGTAACTACGTGGGCGAAGTCGCGCACAAAGCTTGTATTATAAAAAACGCCACTTTATTAAAAAAATAATAAACCATTTACAAGGTACGGGGTTACGCTTATGGAAGACTTCTTTCTTTACATTATCATTTGCTTCGAACACAATTCTTCCATTTTTCCCTTTTAAAAACGATCTCGTCCAATCTGGAATCAAGTTTGGTCCATTGTCGTCTCAATCACAATTAACTGTGTTCTATTCGCAGCTGACAAAAGTAACAATCATTTGCAAAGCTTTCAGATTGTCAGCTGAATAAAATTAAACCTTTTCAATGAATACTGAAGACTCAAATTTGATTAATATAGCCAGTATAGAAATTTTCAATGAAAGTTAAGAAACTCCCCTTGCTTGATTTCAGCTTTTGTGTTCGGGAGTATATTCTTGTCTGATTTTTTCGAGAGATTTTGTTAATGTAAAAATAACAATATCTAAGATAAAATTGACCTTTAGGCGTACCTTACGGCGTTTTCAGGTGAAAAGTTACATTCTATTGTTAGAACACAATATAAAATATATCTTATAAGTACATTTTGTCGAGAAACTGCCAAACGGGTTGATCTCTAAAGTTGAGCAATACTAACCAGAGCAGTTTGTGGATGGGTGGCCATCGATACGTGCCGTGTAAACCATTAAACCTTTAGTACTGGCTGTCATTTGTAGAGTTCTAAATCTAAAACCAATCTTCCCAAGGAGTATTAAGCGGGGTATATTTCGCCGCCAACGCGTATATCTTGTACATCTCTGTCACCCTGGTACTTTTTGAAACAACAAATGATTCAATTTCAAAACCTGTAGTTTTACCATTATTGAGCTAGTAAGTTGCTTAAGGTGGGTGCATCATGAATCACATTTGCACTGTTTTTCATACAACCGCTCATAACTGATTATGACGTTATTACACATTTTTCATTAGATATTTTGGAAACACAGTATCTTGTGGATATTATCTAGGTTTCTAAAGAAACCGATTTCTAAATTTGTGTAAAACTAATCCAAACTAAAACTAAAACTAAACCTCTGAAAATCTCCTATTTTGTATGAACTTTGACACTTCATAATTTGCCTAGAAATTAAAAAAGTCAAAAAAGTAATCCTCTAGAGACCTTGCAAATTTTATTACGATTCTAAATGACGACAATTTTTTCCAAAAACTTTTAAGGGTTAAAAAAAACAGCTATTTCCTGGAGCAAGTTTTGTGAAATTTTCGAGTAAATCTCGGAATTACCGAATACTAACAGAGTTTCCAGGCGTTATCTCTCTTTTTTTGCGTTGCCTTTTCGTCAAACATCGCGTTGGATTGCATTAAATGAAGTAACAAGCTTTTTTACCATTTTCGATGTTTACGATAAGCGAGTGGAGAAGGACCCTCTTAAGCATCTAGTTAGAGTTAATTTCTGCTTATCTGGTACCTAGTTTTTAATAAATAAGTGTGGCAGTTTAATTTCAAAACGTCTGTTGATAATAATATATCACTTACTTATCACAAATTCTTCATGCTCTTCTCTATGTTTCATCGTTGATGGGTTTCGAGTATTACAATTATAATATTATGAGGAACATTTTTGGTGAAAGTTCGCGTGGGCTCGCGTTTGACCACTATCTTACCTGATTGAAATCGATGATACCGCATATCTTCCCTATCGACTGATGTTATGCTATGTTTGTTATTTAGCTTTAAGTATGCGTCTTATTTCGCGTAAATAAAATGTGTTTCTTTCTTTCTTCTTCTTTCTATGATGTGGCCGACGAAGCAGCAGGCTTGCCTAGAGTGGCAACCTATTCACTCTTGACTTAAAGACCTCTAGGTTATAGCTATGAGGAAACACGGATTTCGGCAGGAAATACCACTCCTCAGCTATAAGCATAATGAATGTGTTCCTAAAACGCTTTGTACGTACGGGTGGGATGTTCACCATGTACCGGAGGCGCAACGCCGTCGGCTTCGAGGAATATATCTCTATAAAGTGACCCAATGATTGGGTTGTGTAGTCGGAAAAGCAGTCGCTCCAAATAAAATACTAATATTCTGCTGCAGCTGGTTTGACTAGAGGGTGATCTCAACATAGATGGAAAAAGGTTAGGTAGTTAGATCGGTTGTAGATTCATTTTATATTGGATTCTTTAATTATAGAAAAAAAAAACAATATACAACGTGTAACGTTAAATGCGCAAAACAGACACCCCAAATGATATTTTGGAGGTAAGCGGAACAGAGAGTAAAGTCCCGCAAACCTCCGTTGAAAAGGGAGGATCCTCCGACCAGACAGGATGTTATAGTCTGGTGGGCGACTGCCCGATAGTTGATGTCGGGCTGTCGTATATGTTCAAATCGCGCAGAGAACTTTGATTGCGCGATACAGGATTTCGTATTTTCTTCGTAGTTCTTATGTGGCGTCATAGATGTCGCTACAATTTTTTATTCAATTGACCTAATTCTATGAGAAAAAAACATTAAAAAAAAATTAAGGTTTAATGTGCAGTTTTAATTTGTTTAAAAATCGTATCTGCATCGAAATAAGAACTTTTATTATCCCGTGTATGAGAAATTTTGAAGGGATTACAACTATTTGTTTGTTTACCTATATCAGCGGGTTTGCGCACGTGACGGCTTGAAGTTTTTAATAAAGATTTTTTTGAAAAATGTGATCCACACACCTTGTATACTACTCTGTCAAGAAAGTACCGGGAAAAGATCAATAATACACAAAATGTCTGTTATTCATCCAAATTTATTTTATCACCTTCAAAGTATGCTCTTTTAGAAACGATACACTTGCGCCAACGAATAATCCATTCATCAAAACATTTTTTAAACGCTGCTTCCTGAATTGAGTTCAGTTCTCGCCGCGAATACTCCTTTATGTCTTCTATCGATTGAAAACGGGTGCCACGAAGTGGTAATTTGAGTTTAGGAAAAAGAAAAAAGTCAGCAGGAGCCATATCTGGTGAATATGGTGGTTGCTGGATGGTATTTGTTGAGTGTTTGGTCAAAAATTCGTTCACAATGATAGCCTTGTGCGAAGGCGCATTGTCGTCGGTGCAAAATCCAAGAATTTTCTTTCCACAAATCTGGCCTTTTTCGTCGAATTTGCTCTCTTAAACGCCGCATAACGCTCAAATAATATTCTTTATTTACCGTTAGACCTTACGGTAAGAATTCAGAGTGCACAACACCGCGATAGTCAAAGAAAACAGTCAACATGACTTTGACTTTTGATCGACTTTGGCGTGGTTTTTTCGGTTTCGGATCAGTTGGAAGGCGCCACTCCGAAGCTTGTTGACTAGTTTGCATGTCAAACTCGTAAACCCACGTCTCGTCACCAGTAACAATGCGTTTCATGAATGTTGGGTCCGAACTGACTCGTTCTAGCATGTCCTCAGCGACTTTCATGCGATTGAGTTTTTGAAGAAAATTCAGATCTTTTGGGACTAGCCGAGCAGCAACATGTTTCATACCCAAATGATTAGTTAAAATGGTACGGATCGATTTTTGAGATACAGAAAGTTCGGCGACTATCTCTCTCAGAGTTGAATGGGGATTTTCAGTCACTATTTCCTTCACTTTTGCGATGTTAACTTCAGTTGCAGACGTTGACGGCCTACCAGAGCGAGGCAAATCTTCCATCAAATCTCGACCGCTTCTGAACGCTTTGAACCACTCATAAGCACGAGCTTTTGATAAAGTCGATTCACCGTAAGCCTTCTGTAACATTTTCAGTGATTCCGAACACGAAATTCCATTGGCGATGCAAAATTTAAGACAAACTCTTTGTTCGATATTTTTGTCCATTATGAAATTCGCAATACACACTATATATGATATTACTAAAACCAGCACTGTATTTAATATAAATAACAGATGCAACTCAAACTCCGCGCCAAAATGGAAAACAGTTGTGCCAATCTAACAAGTACAAAAAAACAAAAATTTTAATTTGGAACCATAAACAAATCATCCATTCCCGATACTTTTTTGACTGAATGTATATATATACAACGTGACTAAAATACTATCACAACTATCGTGTTATCTTTTGAATAATCTAATATGTAAATAATTCGTCGAACACCGTGACACGAATCGGGTCGCACTCTTCCGAAATATTTCCTGATAGCTACAACTTGGGGATCTTTAAGTCAAGAGTGAATAGGTTATTTCTGGGCAAGCGTGCTCCATCGTCGACCACATCATCGCTTACCATCAGGTGAGATGGTGGTCAAACACGAGCCTATCAATAATAATAATAAAAAAACGGCTAAACCAAATTTAATGATTTTTTTGTATACTTTATAGGTATGAGAATAAGTCGTAAAGTATTTTTCACCCTCTTACTCCAACCCCCCACTTTTTAATCACGGTTTTAGCACTTTTGTTTGATAATATGACATAACCATATTTACCGTGTCAACTAGTAATATATAACTTGGATAATAATATCCAGGTCCAATTTAACCAATTTCGTCTTCCACCGTCCAGCTATTAACTCATAAACATGTCAGCAGATCGATACGGATCAGTTAATTCCCTGAAGCGGCGACGAGCGAAGCTACAGGTGCTTGTGTTGAGACGTTGGACCGCATATTCTGTTTACAGCGTTTGAGATTGAAGGGTAATTACTCGGTAATAGTTTCGGATGACATGAACGTCATCAACTATCTGAAATCTAATTTACCTATCACTTGTCGGTAAGATATAAACCCACGCCTATCAAGGTCGGAGAGTATTTAATGTGAAGAGCAGTGATGAAATGCATTTTACTTAAAGAATTATGACTTAGTGTCCCCAAAAACGAGCGGAAAAAAAGCCGCCTCAAAAAAATGCTAGACGCGGCCACAAAATAAGCTGAAGCGCGCGACAGCATGTGAGCGCGGAGAAGCCAGACGCAGCTTCTAGTTTTTTTTTTGTGGCGGCACCGCTGCACACGCGCCATAAAAAGAAGCTAGAAGCAGCTTTTTTGTGGCCGTGTGCGGGGACACTTAGCTAGGCCTACTGTTTACGGACGCGTAGCTTCATAGACGCGTATTCGTCATTATACGCTTTTTTAGGTAGGAAATGATCTAATGACACAGCGACTGGCCCACGCTGAAAAACAGCGCTGTGAGCTCATCGCATGATGCGTGAGGCTGCAGCTTTATGCTGAGCGTTCGGCCGTTTTGCGCGGATGTGACGCATATCTTCCCTATCGACTGTCGACTGATGTTATGTTATGTTTGTTATCTAGCGTTAAGATTTCGTCTTATTTCGCGTAAATACACTGTTTTTCTTTTTTTCTTTCTAATGACATCTCACGCCTGTAGGCGGAGCGTGTGGGCGGGCGTGTCAGTGTTACCGACTAAAACAAACTCCAGTTCCTTCTTAGCCTACGTTCCAGGGTAAGCATACGCCTGGTGTACGCCAGCGTGAAGCTTACATACAAAACCATGAAACTGTCAACAAAGCGACAACGTCGTGCCGTCGTGTCGCGTCTATGAACTTGCCAGTCCCGAGAGACAAGTCAAAGAAAAGATGGATGAATTGTGTGAGGGTAATACAAAAAAAAAGCGTCATGTGTGACGGTGACAGGACAGAATGGAAGATATAAACGTGTTGCGCTGACTGCAAGTAAGACGGGAAAAGGGCAGGAAGATATTATGATCGGAGATTCTACAGTCGACCTTATAAACGATTATGTTTTCATCGTATAGACAGCCCAGTTAGGTAGAACTTCGATAAAGATGACAATTGCCGAAAACGACTCGGCTGGGCAGCGTTCGGGAAGCTTCGTGATTTTCTCGTCCGACTGTGGTATAGAATAGAATAAACTTTATTGTACACCAAAAATAGTAGTATTAATAATAATAATAGTAGTAGTAGTAGTAGTAGTAGTAGTATGCCATAGTATCCTCAAAATGAAAGTGCGTGTTGGTTCTGAAACGTCATCGCTCACAGAAGGGCTTCAACAGAAGGCCTAAAGTTACTCAAAGGTCAATGGAGAAGGCTTTACTTGCAGTTTCTTTGCTTGATCGACAAGAGAGCCTAGGTCACCATATGGTGACCTAGGACCAATTAATTGCCAAATTTATGTGGTTTTGGAATTTGACACATAAGTAGATTTTCAGGAATAAGAAATAGGATAGGAATTTTATCCTGAGAGGATGATTCCTTGGAATCATTTTCTACTTTTACGCGCGCAAAACCACAGACAAAAACTAGTTTCAAATATAAATTATAGAACGTGTATTGTACACGCGCTTTGTTCCCATGGGAATTGGCAAAATCTATTAAACTTTTTTTTTTTTTCTGTAACATAACAGATACTTAGAGGACCGAGTTGTTTGTTTTCTTTTTATCCAGGGAATATTCTCCATTGGTATATTTTATACTTTCATGCGGGCAAAGCTGCTGACAGAAGCTACAGTACATACTGTACTAAATTCATCGGATTCCTGTGACCCTCACAAGGTCATCGGTCTACCTGGTGTATCCTACGGTCATTGGACAAGCAAAAAACAATGACATCATAAGTTCATTCACTTTGACGGCATAAAATACAGCGACAGTTAACAAACAACTCTTTCATTCCATATTCAAATTTAAAAATAAACAACAGCACGAGGCGCACAATACGCGAATTGAACGGAAGAATGAGTGAAGGATTAATTAATTTTGTCAATCATTCCTTTGTCATTCAATTCATTCATTATCAGATCCAATCAGTGTGTCTGACGGTGTGTGATTGGAGGGATGAAGGGTTCTAAGATTTTGTTGAACATTCTGCAATTGCTTTTGATGACTGACCTTCAGATAGAAAGCTCCTGCCACTTCAATTAATTCAGTTGCCACAAAAGTGACAATAAACCCTGATTGTCAGAAATCCGCCTGTATACTTCAGTAGCCCTTTATGTTCTAGGACCAAGGTTTTTCTTTTAGAAATTCCTCGTGGCCCTGGTGGCCATCCACTGGGCCCCTACGGTTTGTGTGACATCATTTGACCTGGACCTAGACCATGACGTTTAAAAGTAAGATTGTTTTAATCTTGTTTTAGTGTGGGTAAGAGACAGAGCTATACAGGTTGTCTAGCGCCATCTCTTACTCACGCCGAAACAAGATTAAAATAATCTTACTTTGAACGTCATGGTAACCCCGCAGAACTCTGTTTTTAGCGGTCGTTTAATAATATACTTATATACCAGTACAGAACAAACATACTTATATATTAAGTACCTATTTACTATGTTATAGGTCTAAGTGTAGATTTTGGGTAATAGCTCCAGCAAGAAACTCGTTGATCTGTTTTAAGCCTTAAGAGGATTGAAAGTCCCTACAGGATGTGTTCACCCCAATAAGGTATCATGAAATGTAAAGCTACCATTACCCTGAAAGCGCCACTCCTTTGCACATGTGTGACGAACATGTAACTGTCAATTCGTGACAAATAAACTTCGAGCACGGAGTTAATATACCCACGAAAGAAATACTTTATTCTATCTCTCTGCGCACTAGGGTTGTCACGGCGAATTTAGTTTCAAAACGTAATTGAATAAAAACATTACTAGGGATTGTTTCAGTGTGATTTTCTACCTGTTGCCCTCGGCTTCACCCTCATTCATAAAATAAAGCCTTTGTCGATCAGAAATAAAGCAGTTTTCTGTCGGTGAAAAAAATTTTAGGACGCGAACGTGTACGGGCAGAAATTATTTGATAATATCAAATGATCAAAAGAAACCAACGTAGGCGCGGCTAAAAAAAAAAGAAAAAAAAAAGATGGCGAGCAATAAGTATCTCGCCGTCTGAATGTTCCGTAACCATCCGGACAGAGTCCAAGTCGTTAACGGCGCGTAGTGTTCTACGCGCGCCTCAAAGAGATGTCAGCAAGCATAAAAAGGCTCCAAAGGGCTCCAAAGTTCTCATAAAAAGGAGATGTCAGCAAACCGTATTGGCTCAGTAGAGGCCCATGAGGCCAAGGGTGGTGCAAAACGGATGGTGATGGTGGAACGAAGGCAAAGAAGGAACAAGAGTGTGCTTTAGTCAGTAAAAGTCTGACACGCTTTCCTACCTCGCCATCATTTCCCATCTTTATAAGAATACTCAAAAGAAGGTTTTAAAAGATTCACAGTCAACACGATAATATATTTACGTAAATTAGTATTTGACACTCGACAACCCTAAGCGCGTCCTTCAGCGAAACATTTTTTGAAACCCACGTACGCAGACAGATGCTCTCATGTAATAAAATATTTACAAGTTGGATTTAATCGTCTCGTTTCGCACCTTGTTAATTATTCGGTGAAATTGAAGGAATTACATGTTATGATGTGTGCGCGCCCTTACGATTGGGTATTAAATTCCCCCTTGGCAAATTATTCGATTTTGAGTACGATTCGATTTAATGTGGTTATTTTTGAATTTCGATTCGACATGTTTGGTTATTGCGTGATCTGTTTTGGTGAGTACGGGCACAAGTAGGGGGTGAAATTGACACTTAATGAGAATTTGTAGCTAGATTTTTTGCTTAACCTGATATAATGAGCTTAACTAGAATTAGGCTGCGGAATTATTCGAAACTCACCACCGCTGCACTTTTTTTTGAGGTGGAAAATCATCTAATGACATCTCCTGTCCTTGGGCGGGGCGGACTCTGTCTGACTTTTTCTGACTAAAACCCCTTCCTGTTTCTTCTTTTCCTTCGTACCAGGGCCTCGGGGTTCACTTTCGCTCAACCCATGGCCCCGTGGGCCCATACAGAGCCCCTATGGTTTGCTGACATCTCCTTGCGGCGCGCTGTCGACGACTTGAGCTCGGTCCGGACGGTTAATGGATGGTCAGATGAAAGATGATGAAGATGGCGAGCTACCCATTGCTCGCCGTCTGCAAGCACACGCCTACGGTGGCTGAAAATCAAGATAGGGATCCCGGCAACTGGGGCGTGAGGGCCGCTCCCTCGCGCGTGCACGAGCTTCCTCCTGTGTTGCTAGCATTACTGCTTCGCAGAAGAAGGCCACCTGCCACTCCTCCTCGCTTTGGACTTTGGCCTGTATGTACCAAGGTCTGGCGCAAGAGATCTTTACCACCGATCGTCCCCACGAGGACACAGCGGTGCTCTGCCCAAACAGCACACCCCTACCGTGTTCTCCTTTGATAATATAAAGTCTAAGACAAAATTTTAAACCACGTTTTGTCATCGTCACACATTACATAACGATTGAAATTCTAATAAGAGACGAAAGCTCCCATGAAAATCAACTGTACAGATAAATAATATAAAGGAGAGTACACAAAGCACACTCGTGCGGAATACGCCTCGCTTGTTTCAATACGATGTGTCTACCGCCTAAAAGAGGAGGGAAGGGAGTTCTTTGGTCGTATGAGTGTTTGTTGAAGCGATAAAATGGAAAATTCATGCTTAAGCTGATATATGATTAGATTGGAGGTGAATTGAGTTATATGAAAAGTAAAGTTTGGCGTAAAGGCTTTGATCTGGAGGTTGGTGAGGACTTTGAGCGGCAAATTAGGATACATAAGGCTTTTGTGGACAGACGCCGAAAATTGCCTTATGGGTTTTTTTTTTTTTTTCTCTCTCGACGGGGAAAATCATCATTGACGAAACCCGCTCTTGGGTGGAGCGGGAGACAGTGTCAGAGTCTTACTGACTAAGAACCCCGCGCCGTTCCTTCTAGCCTTCATACCGGGGCTCTAGTTTCCTTTCGGATAACCCCGACCCCGATAGGCTTCGACCCAGATGGGCCCCTCCTGTTGCTGACAACTCCTTGAGGCGCGCGGGAACAGTGCGCGCCGTCGACGCCGTATGTCGTATGGGTGGAATAAGTATGAAACCGCGTTGCAGCTTTGTAGCGTCTCATCTGTCATTTGCCTGCACCGAATTCGTGCGGGTGTCACCACTGTGCGGACGGGGTGCCACGACAGAAAACCTCCACGAGTGCCCGCGGACTGTAGTTCCCTTGCGGACCCGTCCTGAGGGAAGACCAGTCTGCGGGACGGTGCACCCTGGGAGGCGGCCATAGACCCCCTTGGGCACTCCTACCCAAGGGCCTCTATGGCCGTCTGCGAATGTTCTGTCAGACGGACCGCTTCAACGCGTGTCCCTCTGCCATGGCAGAGGGCACAGTGGCGAAGCAAGAGCGGGCTCGGTGTGCACTCACACTGCCGCCGGGCAGGCAGGAGGAAGACGTGTTCCTCCTTCTGCCACCGTTAGTCTCGTAGCCCCAGAGATTGTCCAAGGTCATGTTTCTGACTCTTGATGGGGGACGAGGGCCTTGGCTTAACCGCCCGGGCCGCGAGGAAGACAACCTCTATAAAAAATTACCCCAAACCTCCAAGCGGCGGCGCACCGTGAGGGAGGTTGTTAGCTTGACTAATGGGTAGCTAAATTAGTCTCTAGTGCGGACCACGTGTTTTGAGCAAGTACCCGAAGATTAATACTCGTGGGAACAAAAATGGATAGTAAATTTTTCAAAAAACCGTTGGAGAGTGACGCGCGGTCGGAGTCCGACGCGCGGTCCGGAAGGAGCTCGGAGGGCTCGGAGTGTGAGGAGGCAGCGGGGACTTCAGGGAGAGGCTCAAGTCTCTCCCAGAAGAAGCGCTCCGCTTCCTTTAGGAAGGAGGACGGTTCGTCCTGCTCGGAGGGGCGGGCGAAGATCGCCACCAGCGGTCGCGGCGTAGGCCGAGTCCGCGGGAAAGGGAGAGGCTTAACGGCCAAAAAAACCGCCGAGCGAGCCGTTAGGCTTGCCGCGGAGGGGCGCCACCCCGGCGCGGGCGACTCTGGGAGAGACCTCTCGGAGCCGTCTGGCAGCGAGAGGCGTACTGAGGCGGAGTCAGGCGGGGAGGCGGCAATGCCCTTCAAGGAGCTGGCCGTCACCCTGCTTAGGGACATGGCCCGCCAGAGGGACAAGGCCACGCGGGAGCGAACGATCCGTCGCCACGCCGCGTCCCTCCAGGGGGCCTTAGACGCCTCCGTCACGAAGAGGGTGGCGGAGCTCCGGGTGGAGCTCCAGGCCGAACTCCGGGCGGAGATCCGGGCGGAGCTCGCTAGAGCGCCGAACAGAGGCCGCCAGGAGCCCATGGAGGAGGGGCGCGAGCAGGAGCAGGGGCAAAGCCGGCCCCAGCCCCAGCCCCAGCCCGAGCCGGAGAGTCAGCTGCTGTCACTCGTGCAGCAGGAGCTTGCTGCTTTTCAGCAGGGGCTGCAAAAGCAGCAGCTGGAATTCCAGCAGAGCATCCGGCAGCAGCTCTCTCTCTTGGAGGGTATAGTTCTCCGTCCTCCACTGGCGGCCTCTGGGCAGAAAAAGGCGGCTTCTTATGCCGCTGCTGCGGCCACGGCTTCTGCGCCTAAGGCGGGGCAAGCGGGGCGCGGGGCTGCGGCGCCGGAGCCCGCGAGGCCAAGGCCGGAGCCTGCGAGGCCGGCCCCAACGGGCAAGCAGCAGCAGCGGCGGAAAAAGGGTGCGGCGGTGCCTGCCGCTAAACCGGCAGGACCTCCTGCCGCCGTGGCGACTAGGCCGCGCCTGCCACCTCCTCCACCCGAGGAGCCTGGCGCCGAGTGGACGGTGGTCGGCGCCAAAAAGCAGGCGGGCAAGGTGGCCAGAGCGGCCAAGAAGCGCGCGAGGCGGCAGGAGCGAAAGAAGCGGGCCATGGCGGCGCGTCTTCGCGCCCCGAATTCCGAGGCTGTAGTAATTACGCTACAGCCTGAAGCGGAAAAGAGGGGCGTGACGTACGACGACGTCATGGCGAAGGCGAAGCAGGCAGTGCTGCCCCACCTTGGGGAGCTCGGAGCCGCTGCGGGCTTCCGCATGAGGCACACAATCACCGGGGCCCGAATCCTCGAGGTCCCCGGTGCGGCCAGCGGCCCTGCAGCGGATGCCCTGGCTGCCAGGATCAGGGCGTCTCTGAGCGAGGAGGAGGCCCGAGTGTCCAGGCCCACAAAGTGCATTGATATGCGCATCATGGGCCTGGACGACTCCGTCAAGGTGGGCGAGGTGGTGGCCGCCATTGTTAGGGCGGGCGGGTGCACGGCCGAACAGGTTCGGGCGGGCGCCATCCGCGCTGACAGCACGGGCATGCGAGCCGTAACGGTAAGCTGTCCTGTGCAGGCGGCCAAAACCATCACCGGGGAGGGCCGTCGGCTTTTGGTGGGCTGGGTCTCCGCACAGGTCAAGCTGCTGGAGCCCAGACCTCTGCGGTGCTTCCGCTGCCACGTGGGGCACCACGTGGGAGCCCACTGCGCCGCGGAGGATCGCAGCGACCGCTGCCACCAGTGTGGCCAGCCCGGTCACAAGGCCGCAGAATGCCGTGCTACGCCGCACTGCTACGCATGTGCGGCGGCCGGCAAGCCGGCCGACCACCGGGCTGGGGGCAGGTCCTGCGACCCCCCCGCCAAGGCCAAGGGCAAGGCCCGCAGGTCCATCCCCGCCGATGTCCTCGCCACCGCGGCCGCCTCCTTGGCCGCCGCCGCCATCGCCGCCGCACCCGCCGCTGCGGCTGTGCCCCCTAGGGGGGCTCGGGAGGAGACTGTAATGGAGTGTCAATAACGGCCCCATTACGTCTCCTCCAGGCGAATATCAACCACTGCGCCCCCGCTCAGGATCTGTTGCTCCAGAGCATGGCGCAGTGGTTGATCAATGTCGCCGTAGTCACCGAGCCGTATTTTGTCCTGCCCAGTGGTGACTGGGTTCAGGACCTGGACGGCTCGGTGACCTTAATTAAGTCGGCCGCCGCCGGTACCCCGCCCCCCGAGTCCGTCACGAGGGGGCGGGGTTGCGTGGCAGCACGGTTCGGGGACATCGCCGTGGTAGGCGTCTACCTGTCCCCGAGCCGATCTCTCGACGAATTACACGTCTCCCTGATGGAGCTAAATTCCGTCGTCGCTGGGTTCGGTTCCCTCCCCGTGGTCGTTTGCGGGGACTTCAACGCCTGGAACACGGCTTGGGGTTCCCGGTTCACGAACCAGAGGGGACGGATGGTGGAGGACTGGGCCTTGGAGCTGGGCCTGGTCGTACTGAACCGGGGTTCTGTCCCCACGTTGGTGCGGATGCGGGGTGAGTCGGTGGTGGACATTTCGTTTGCCAGCCCCGCTCTGTCGCCGCGTGTCGTCGACTGGCGCGTGATGGAGGAGGTGGAGACGTACTCCGACCACCGGTACATCCGGTTTGACGTCTCCGCCGAAACCTCGGCCGCGCCGGTCCGACAGAGCCCTTGCGGTCCGCGGTGGGCGCTTAAGCAGATGGACCGGGAGCTCCTCCTGGAAGCCGCGACGGTACAGGCCTGGGTGCAAGCACCGGACAGGCCTGTCGACATCGACGTCGAGGCAGAGTGGTTCCAGGAGGCCATGTCGCAAATTTGCGATGCGGCAATGCCCCGTGTCCGTCCAGGACGAGCTAAGCGCCAGGTGTACTGGTGGTCGCCGGAGATCGGCGCACTGCGCAATGCGTGCAATCACGCGCGACGCCGGTACGCCAGGCACTGCAGGCGCCGCATCCGCCCGCCGGATGCGGAGGCCAGAGAGGCGGAGCTGTATGAGGGATACAGAGAGGCAAAACGCACCCTCCGAACGGAGATCAAGCGGGCCAAACTCGAGGCCCGCAACGTGTGGCTGGGGTCTCTGAACGCGGATCCGTGGGGGCGCCCGTACAAGCTGGTACGGGACAAGCTTCGCCCCTGGGCTCTGCCGCTGACTCAGAGTCTCCGGCCCCAACTCGTGGAGGGTGTGGTTAGCACTCTGTTTCCTGCGCGGGGGGAACACTCCCCCCCGCCCATGGCTCCGCCTCCGCCAGCGGTGTCTGACGCGGATCGCAACAGCGACGATGACGACAATGCTCCAGAAGTGACCGAGGTAGAGTTGAGAGTGGCGGTGCGAAGGCTGAGTGCCAAAAACACCGCCCCAGGACCCGACGGCTTGCCAGGGAAAGCCTGGGTCCTGGCCATGGAGGCTCTCGGGCCTCGACTGAGAGGGCTCTTTAGCGCATGCCTGGAGAGGGGCCAGTTCCCACTTCGCTGGAAGACCGGGAAACTGGTCCTCGTAGCGAAGCCAGGGCGCCCTGAGGACTCTCCGTCCGCATACCGGCCCATTGTGCTGCTCGACGAGGTGGGCAAGCTCTTTGAAAGAGTTATTGCAAACCGCCTCGTCGTGCGGCTAACACGGGTGGGGCCGGACTTGTCGGACGGACAGTTCGGCTTTCGCAGGGCGCGCTCTACAATAGACGCCATCATGCGCGTGCGAGCCCTCACGACAGGGGAAGCGGTGTCCCAGGGTAGGTGTGTCGTGGCAGTGTCCTTGGACATTGCCAACGCTTTCAACTCCCTGCCCTGGAGTACGATCCGGAGGGCACTCCGGTACCACCGGGTGCCCGAATACCTCTGTCGAGTGGTCGAGGCGTACCTGTCAGACAGGTACATTGTCTACCCCGGTCACCAGGGAGACTGGAAACGTCGAGAGATGTCGTGCGGTGTTCCGCAGGGGTCGGTTCTAGGCCCACCCTTGTGGAACATCGGCTACGATTACGTGCTGCGCGGCGACTTCCCTGACGGGGTCAGCGTGGTTTGCTACGCAGACGACACGCTGATTCTAGCGCAGGGAAGTTCGCACCAGGCGGCGGTCGCTCTAGCGACACGCGGGGTTGCGATAGCCGTTGGTAGGATCCAGGAGTTGGGACTCGAGGTGGCGCTGCATAAATCCGAGGCAATGTGCTTCCACGGCCCTCGGAACGCGCCACCACCGGACTCCCAACTTACGGTAGGAGGAGTTCGCATCGGCGTCGGGTTGACGATGAAGTATCTGGGACTCGTCCTCGACAGCCGGTGGAATTTCGTAGAACATTTCCGACGTCTGGCTCCCAAGCTTCTCCGGGCTGGGGCTGCTCTCAAGCGGCTCCTGCCCAATCTTGGGGGTCCAGACGCCTCCTGCCGGAGGCTCTACGCGGGGATCGTTCGGTCCATGGCCCTCTACGGGGCGCCGGTGTGGGCGCCGTCGCTGGCAAAGCGACCGGCGTCCATACTGAACGCCTGCCAGAGGGTCATGGCAATACGGATGGTGCGGGGTTACCGCACGATCTCCCGCGAAGCGGCGAGCCTCCTGGCTGGCCTACCACCGTGGGATCTGGAGGCAACAGTCCTTGCACACATGCACGACATGCGCGTGGAGATGCAACGCCGGGGTGAAAGTCCACTGCCGCAACATGTCAAGGCATGGCGGACAGAGCTCCGGCGGGATCTCATGGTGAAATGGCGTCAACGGCTATCGCAACCCAGTGCTGGGCACGCCACGATTATGGCGGTAAGTCCCCTCTTTGAGGCGTGGCTGGAAAGACCTCACGGCGTCCTTACCTTCCGCATGACGCAGGTCCTCACCGGACATGGCAAGTTCGGGAGGTTCCTGCATCGGATTCAGGCGGAAGAGACGCCCGGGTGTCGCCACTGTGCGCAACGCCCGGAGGACACGGTGGAGCACACCGTCGAGGTGTGCCCTGCCTGGGCGGAGCATCGCCGTGCCCTCGTGGGGGCGATTGGCGGCGGAGACCTCTCGCGCCGGGCCCTGGTCGAGGCCATGGTCCGGAGCGAGGAGGAATGGCAGGCGGTCGCCTCCTTCTGCGAAGCAGTAATGCTTGCAAAGGAGGAGGCCGACCGCATCAGGCAACGGCGCCCTCGCCGCCGTCGCCGGGATTCCGATCCCGATTTCCGGCCACCGTAGACGCGGGCTCGCGGACGGCGAGCTATGGGTAACTCGCTGTCCGATCGTCCGGTAATGGACCGAGTCTAAGACGTCGACGGCGCGCACTGTTCCCGCGCGCCTCAAGGAGTTGTCAGCAGCAGGAGGGGCCCAGCTGGGTCGAAGCCTACTGGGGACAGGGTTGTCCGAAAGGGAGCTCGTGCCCCGGTGTGAAGGCTAGAAGGAACGGCGCGGGGTTTTTAGTCAGTAAGAGTCTGACACTGTCTCCCGCTCCACCCAAGAGCGGGTTTCGTCAAAGATGATTTTCCCCGTCGAGAAAAAAAAAAAAAAAAAAAAAACCACTGTGCGGACCGGCCGGAAGACACGGTGACGGTACGTACAGGGTAGAGTTGTGCCCCGCTTGGGAAGAGCACCACCATGTCCTCGAGGGGGGTTTGGCGGCGGTGATCTCTTGCGCTGGGCCTTGGTACAGGCCATGATCCGAAGCAAGGAGGAGTTTCAGGCGGTCGCCTCTTTCTGCAAAGCAGTAATGGTAGCAAAGGAGAAGGTCGCAAGCATGAGGCAACGGTTTGTACGCCGCTGCCGGGATTCCAATCCCGATTTTTGGTCTCCGTAGGCGCAGGCTTGCGGCCGGCGAGTAATTGGTAGCTCGCCGTCTAAACGTCCGGTAACATTCCGGATCGAGCTCAAGACGTCGACGGCGCGTATTGTTCCAAGCATGCCTCAAGGAGTTGCCATAGGGCCCCAACAGGGTCAAAGCCTACTGGGGTCACGGGCGGTGTAAAAATGAGACTCTAGGACGAAAGCAAGGATAGAACGTGAGTGGGTTTTTAGTCTGTAAAAGTCTGACACTATCTCTCGCACCACCCGTTTTTTTCTTTTAATTAATTTATATGTCTGAAAAACGTTTACCGAGTCTTCTAGTATATTTTTATATAATCCTATTCCACTTTTACATGTCGCTTTCTTAGTATCTCGAGGGACTTAAACAAATGATCTTGGGTGTGCAAAGTGAAAAGGTCGAGTAGGCTGAGTCGTTCAATCGCTTTCTATCAGTTGAGGCCGAGGTCAAGAGCAGGTAAATGTGACGAGTCTACACTACCGTATTTTATTTGAGTGAAAACATGTGAACCTATCCCAATATTCTCATGATAGGAAATAAATTTGTAACTTCTGCCAATGGGTGTACTCGCGTGAAAGTAGTTTTTTTTTATTTAACATTGTACACACTAAAATTATTTTTGTGCTGTGGGAGCATTATCGACCACATCACCGTTTATCATCATCATAAAATTGTGGTGAAACGTGAACCTTTCAGCAAAAGCATATCATATTATTTGAAGATCATCATCATCATCATTTCAGCCGAAAGACGTCCACTGTTGGACACAGGCCACAACAAACGGTCCTGTGCGTCTCGCCTGCATCACATTCTCGCGACTCTAACCTGGTCATTTGAAGACCAAAAGCGTTTTATCCCGAATTCTAGCGATATCTTGAAGTGCTTTTTAGGGTGCAGTACTTCAAAAGGCAAAAACGGATCCCTTATAGGATCACTTTGTTGTCCGTCCTTCCGTCCGTCTGTTTGTCTGTCAAGTCAAGTTGAAATTAGATCCATATACCCAGGTTTGCGGTCCCTTCAAGCTGTGAAAAAATCAAACATCTAATTTAACGAATACAAAATATACGGCCGTTTATATCGCAAAAAAACGTATATTTTGATACTCTCAAAGATCCAAATTCATAGGGCAATTCGAGTTGACCCAGAATCATGAAATTTGGCACAAAGTAAGGTCTTATAGCACAGATAAAGGAATAAATAACTTTACTGTTTTCAACAGTAAATTTGTTGTTACCTATGTCACAAAAAAAAAAAAATGCAATTCGGAAAAATCTTCGAGATTCCATTCGGGAATTGTAGTTTGCACGGAACCCTCAGTGCGCGAGTCCTACTCGCACTTAACCACTTTAAAAAAAATGACACGTTAAAATGACAGCATGCCTGTGGATATTCAGTTCAACTTCTCTCATACACAGCAACGTGAAATGGAAAATTGTGAAAGAACCCGTTATCAAACATATCATGATATAATAATATATTAACAGAAATGTCACAGCCCTGGGGCGGAATACTAACAAAAAGATGGTATTTCCAGTCGATGCGAAAAGTAATTTTATTTTTAGAATTCACAATCTATATGTCGAAGCTGTAATGTATGTTAAATTGGAATATGGAAATATTGTAAAAACAATATTTTTTTTTAAAGATAAGACACCGCTCACGGACACGATATCTCGGAAGCGTCTCGGCCCACTCGTCGAACAGTTCCGGCTCAAACGCTCATTAGTGTGCGTCCACCGAGCGTAGGTATAAAAAGTGAAGTACATGCATGAGATTGTCTTCTGTACCGATCTATTTTGTGGTAGTGGGCTGCAGCTCGCCGTCTGGTCGTTCTGTAACTATTGGACTGAGCCCAATCGTCAACAGCGCGTAAAGACTCACGCACTCCTCAAAGAGACTGAGCGTTGAGATGACGTCAGAGCAAAGGAATCGGAGAACTGGCCGACTCGAGGCGATCGACAAAAGAGAGAATCGGTCGTAGCTTGGCTAGGCTTGCAGGCGTGTTACACGTGTGCATCGTGGTCTAATGTAGTTCCAACTTTACGGTCTACAATAATATTTGCAGTCACTATAATAACGATGATTGATAGAGATTACGACTGTGGACGCATTGTGAGATGACGACATTTCTAAATCGTACGTAAGAAGAAAAAATAAATTCAGTTGATTTATTATTATATCTGTTAGTGTAAATGTGTCAGGCATTTTATTAGCTATGCCAATCACATTTTCTTTATTCGACAATGTTTTGTTCAAGCCTAGTGGCCTCGTTTTTCGGCCTTCAAGTGTCGTCTCTCAACATTCTAGACTAACCTTGTTGTAACTTTACTTTTGGAGACAGTTACAGCCTCCTTTGGGTTTTAGTATGCACAAGTAAAAAATACAAATATTTTTATTTCATTTAAACTAGTGCTTGTCTGCGATCCGACCTTTTTTTCTTTTCTTTTTATAATGGATAGGCTCACGTTTGACCACTATCTCACTTGATGGTAAGCGATGATGTGGCCGACGATGGAACACGCTTGCCTAGAAGCAATCTATTCACTCTCGACTTAAAGACCCATAGTTTATTGCTACCGTTAACCGTCTCACCTTTTCTAAGATCCCCAATTTTTTGGAGGTTAGTTGAGCTTTTGCCTCGATGTAGGAGCCGAAATCGATTTGGATGAAATTTAGTACAAAGGTCGACCATATCGTGGAATAGCATGTTGCGAGATCTATGACGTCACCGTAGAACTAAATTACAAACTCCTGCATTGAACATATACAACTTTTCAAAATTATGTCTTATTCTGTTGCCCAGGTCAGACGTAATACCCGTCTCTTCGGAGGATCTTCCCTTTTTAACCCTTCAGATACCGTCAATTAGAGACACAATAGTAAGACAATAGATGCGCGGCCACCGGTGGTCGCTTGGGGATTCATGAATTAACAGAGGTTTACTGGATTTTAAACTCTAACTCTAACTACAAAACTCTAAAAGCAAATAGGATTTTATTTATTGTCTCAGGGTAAGTTTCCTTGGATTAACTCTACTATTACACGGGCGAAGTGGCTGGTACAAGTAGCAGCCATTATATAAGGCACCAGATCCTCCTCCTCCTCCTTGCGTCGTTTATCCTCAATGCTGAGGGTCGTGACCTCGACGAATAATTTTCTTGTGGACTATATTTCGCCATGTTGTCCTGTCTTCGGCGATGTGGATGGCGTCGCAGACTGTGGACTCCAGTGTAGCACGGATTTGGTCTGACCAACGTAATGGACTCCTGTCCCTGGGTCTTTTCCTATCACCAGGCCCCAGATAAAAAAAAGTATATTGACCTTTTCCTAATATCTCTAATATATCAAAGGTACCCGAAAAACCATCAATGAACTGTTTTTCAGAAAAGGTAAAGGGTCACGTTTAATGTCGATTGATATCTTTAATTACGTTTTTGAAAAAAAAAAAAAATTCAATAATGACTGTTATTCCACGTATATTTGGCGCCCACCTTAGATTATAATCTTGAGTTACCATTTTGAAAGATTTTGACGCTGTACGAGTTTTTCAGTTGGAAATGTATCTTAAATAAACTTTGGCTCAACAAGTCGCTATTCTTTAGTGTCAAAATAAAGGACAACAGGGGTCTCGACAAGAATATTAATGTTAGCGACTCTTAGAACTTTCGGGAACACATGCAACTTGAGATATTTCCGTAAATAGATAGATGATGATGTATCGAGGGTTGGTTGGAAACTGTGTTTGGACGCACACCTTTATTATTTAGCAATATTAGATGTACGGTTTTGTTAGTTAAGAGGGTCCTTCCCGTTTCGTTTATCATCAACCTGGGCGTGGTTTAAAAGCTTATTGTTCATCTATACGAAAAAGAGTATAACATCTGAGCGCTCTGTTGGCATTCGGTAATTCTGTCATTCACGTGAATATTTTACAAAACTTGTTCCAGCAAATACGTGTTTATTTAAAAAACTAGCGACCCACTCAGGCTTCGCTCGGGTAACAGTATTTCTCCACTATTTAATGGATGTTATTATATATATAAACCTTCCTCTTGAATCACTCTATCTATTAAAAAAAAACCGCATCAAAATCCGTTGCGTAGTTTTAAAGATTTAAGTGTATATAGGGATATAGGGACAGATAAAGCGACTTTGTTTTATACTATGTAGTGATGTAAAAGTTTTTGAAAAACACTTTCGTCATTCATTAATATACCTGTATATTTTTTCTTTTTTAATTTGTAAGTACATTATGTAGGACCAAAGTTTACGCAAAATAGCAGATTTTCAAAAGTTTTTACTGGACTTTGGGGGAGGCTAGTCCAATAAGCAGCTGACAACCTCATAGATTGATCTACGAATGGCAATTTACAAAAAAAAAAAAAACAGGCAAGTGTAAGTTGGACTTTAGCACTGAGGGTTCCGTACAAACTGCCTACTTGTTTGTAAACAATTCAATTCCCGAATTAAGTTACGAAGATTTTTTTGAATCGGTTTAAGAGTTTTCTTTTTGTGTGACTTAACAACTTTACAGTTTTCAGCTTGCAGTTTTTATGGTGAGGAAAAATCATCCAATGACAACCCCCGCTCTTGGGCGGAGCGGGAGATAGTGTCAGACTCTTATTGACTAAAAACCCACCCCGTTCCTTCTAACCTTCATACCGGGGCTCAAGCCCTGTCTGAACTCTTGGCCCTGCTTTTGCTGACAACTCCTTGAGGCGCGCGGGAACAGTGCGCGCCGTCGACGTTTGTTTTATTAAACTGAATAATTGATGCAGCCTATATAGGTTTCTTAATAAACTAATTTGTAATGCCTATATTACTCTTTTTAGCGTTCCGTACCTTTTTTTTGTGTCAGACTCTTACTGACTAAAAACCCACCCCGTTCCTTCTAGCTTTCATACTGGGGCTCGAGTTTCCTTTCGGATAACCCTGGCCCCAGTAGGCTTCGACGCAGCTGGGCCCCTCCTGCTGCTGACAAATACTTGAGGCGCGCGAGAACAGTGCGCGCCGTCGACGTCTTTTTTTTTTTTTTCTGTCGACGGGGAAAATCATCATTGACGAAACCCGCTCTTGGGTGGAGCGGGAGACAGTGTCAGAGTCTTACTGACTAAAAACCCCGCGCCGTTCCTTCTAGCCTTAATACCGGGGCTCTAGTTTCCTTTCGGATAACCCCGACCCCGGTAGGCTTCGACCCAGATGGGCCCCTCCTGTTGCTGACAACTCCTTGAGGCGCGCGGGAACAGTGCGCGCCGTCGACGCCTTTTCTCGGTCCGGACAGTTACCGGACGGCCGGACAGCGAGCTAACCATGGGTTGCCATCAGCAAGCCTGCGTCTACGGTGGCCGGAAATCGGGACCGGAATCCCGGCGGCAGCGGTGAGAGCGCCGTTGCCTAATGCGGTCGGCTTCCTCCTTTGCTAGCATTACTGCTTTGCAGATGGAGACGAAAGCTGCCACTCCTCCTCACTCCATGCTCCACCCAGGCAGGGCATACCTCGACTGTGTGCTCCTACGTATCCTCCGGGCTTTCCGCACAGTGTTGACACCCGGGCGTCTCTTCCGCACGAATCCGGTGCAGGAACCTCCCGAACGTGCCGTGTCCGGTGAAGCCCTGCGTCATACGGAAGGTTAGGACGCCGTGAGGTCTTTCCAGCCACGCCTCAAAGAGGAGACTTACCATGCTATAAGACTGCTTTATGCTAAATTTCGGTTTTCTGGGTCAACGGGAAGTACTCTATGAATTTTGATTCTGTTAGAGAGTTGAAATATGCGTTTTTTTGTCATAAACCAACGGTATATGGTTTTAATTTCAACTTGATACCTCCACGGAGTCCAGAGTTAAAGGGTCTTGATAGACAGACATATGGCCAAAAAGTGATACTATAAGGGTTCTGTTTTTTCCTTTTGAGGTACAGAACCTTAAAATCTTACTCAAACTCTCGTGTCCGTCGCTCAATTCACAAACATTTTTACTTTCTAAAACACATAAAAAACCTCTCCAAAAAATTCCTTCGCTCAGGATTTCGCCAAGAGGTACTAGGATCGCATGAATTTATAAGAAGTCGAGGGACGAGAAGTTGGTTCTTGAAACGTCACTAAATAAGATTGGGGAGCGGGGCCAGTGTCGCAGCGTGTACCTAATGAAGTACAGGGGAATGTTTAAAAATGAATTGAAGTAGAGTCGCGTTTTTAGAAAATTACACTCATATTGTAAAGGCGAAAATTTATGAACGTGTGTGTGTCATGTAAGAGTGGCAAACTACGAAATGCACAGTTACCCATTTTTTTATCTAGTTACACTAATATTATAAAAAAGTAAAGTTTATTTTTTTTGTTTGTCTGCGGCCATCCCTTTGAAAATACTGATTAGATTGCTAAAATTTTTTTACCGATAGAAAGTAACACAGGAATAAAAAAAAACATTTTGTACGCAGGTGAAGCCGCGGGTAAAACCTAGTCTGATAAAAACTAGTGCTTGACTGTGATCCTACCTGATGGTAAACAGTGATGCAATCGTTCATGGTGAGACGCACTAGTTTATTAAGAGCCTATTCACTCTAGCCTTGAAGACACCCAAACTAAAATTGGACCGGAAGACCGCAGCAGGCAAATTGTTCCAGTCCTTCAATGTACGCGGTATAAACGATGAGGCGAAACGCTTAGCCTGGACCAGTAGAGGTTTCAACAACGTAAGGGTAGATACTTGCCGTACGTAGGGTCGTCCGATGGCAGAAATGCGTACGTCGGGTTTTCTGATGGCAGAAGTGAGCTGGCGGAATCAAATTCCCATAAGTCTTGCATATTTTTTAATAGGCTTTTACAAAATTCTACCTGTTTGATTCTGATTCTTTCCTTGCGCATAGCCTAGATACCTCGTTCGGCTCCGGTAGAAAGGCAGCCTTACAAGGGTGGTATTCAGGAATGTTCGCTGAAGAGGCGGAAATTAGTTGGCTGCTCATCTCCTTTCGCGTTTAGCGTTAATACATACATTTGCTTCGTTTCATCTCTTTTCTAAAGGCAAGTAAAATGGTGTCAGAATATTGTGAAATAAAATTGTATTTAAAAAAAAATGGATGCATAAAATTACACCTGTTTAAACAAGGCTTCATACTGTAACTGATTTTATTTTTGTATAGCAACTGTCAGTGGCTTCGGCCGCTCAAAAAGGGAAAGTTATCCCAAGGAATTATACCTCGGGTTAAAAAGTATCCTTTATCCGTGTATCACCCCTCCTTGTGTCATATTCCTCAATGCTGAAGGTCGTGAACTTCATCACTTTAATTTTTATGATGTTCCTCCAATTATTTCTGTGTCTGGCGGTATAAAGGGCCTTGTGTACCGTAGAGTCAAGAGCGGTGCGGTCCGTATACCAAATGCCTTCAGCATTTCAGCTAAGGAGTGGAATTCGCTGTCGGAGTCTGTTTCTGATAGCTACAACTTAAGGGTTTTTAAGTCAAGAGTGAATAGGTTACTTCTAGGTAAGCGTGCTCCATCGTCGACTACATCATCGCTTACCATCAGGTGAGATAGTGGTCTAGCCTATCTACCTCTACACTAATAATATAAAGAAGTTTTTTTTTTGTTTTTTGGGTAATCTTTGAAAGTACTGGTCCGATTGCTAAAATTGTTTCACCAACAGAAAGTTGCTTTATTCTTGAGTGACATAGGCCATAATTTATGTAAGTGGGTGAAACCGCAGGCAAAATCTAGTCCATTTAGAAAAAATGAGGTGCCTTCACAGTTCAATGTAGAATTTGCTGACAAAGTACGATATGTTATTATGCCTATAAGCAAAAATTTTAACCTGAAAGTATTTAGGTTACAATTGCTGATCATTTGAGGGTCACGAGCCGCGGTCAAAGGAAAAGAAAAAAGGATCTAAATCAGCATTTTTGAAAGGCCACAGTAGAATCAAGATTCGTGTTAAAAATGTTGCCAATTCCGAAAAGTATGTTAATACAGATTTACATACGAAAGGTAATGGACTCGCGCTCGCGAATTATTTAAATTTTAAATATGGAATTTCTCTTAACATGTTGCGGTAACACTGATTTTGGACGCCATTTTATTTAGGGTTGCTACTGGACATAATGTGGTTTAATGAGAAGAGATTTTTCTACTGGTAATTTAAGAAGTTAATGAAGATAGAAATTAAATGAAAAGTTTTTGTATTTGCATTAAGAGCAAGTATCAATTGGAAAGTTTTTAGTAGCTGCAATAAGAACACATATTATACGAAAAGGTTTTGGCATTAAGAACAATAATGGAAAGTTTTTGGTACTTGGTCCTTCACAAAACATCACAGAGACAGTCAAGTACCTATACTGCCAAAGAGATATAGAGAAGAGAAGAGGGAGTAATATTGTTTTTATTAAAAAAAAAAAAAATTAGAAGCAGGGATGCGCAAGTTATGGACAGTGTAATAATATAATCATAATAATAACTGAAACAAGAGCCCGTTAAAATAATATTCATTTAGCTTGTTCGACGTAGTGCTTTTCTGGCGTCTAGCCAAAATCCACAGTCTTCAAAGAAACTAGTCAAGTAGTCATTAGCAAACACTCGACAAATTTTTTCTTATATGATATCTTCAGTTTTTGAACGTCTGCCATATAACCTCTGGAAGTGACAGGGTTAGCTAATCAGTTTAAAAATGTAGGTATCTAGGTATATTTGAGAAAATTCCATATATACAAAAAAAGGCATTATTGTTTTCGATATTTCTAAAACCAATTTACAAAAAAAAAATCATCATCATCATCATCGGCTTGCAGCAGTGGTGATGAAATAAATTACACAAAGTAATGCGCCTGGCTGGGTTCGGACCCGCGACCTATAACTCGTAAGTTGGGACTGGGGACTAGATATTGCCACCACTGCTCTCTTTAAAAAAAAAAGATAAACCTAAACAGTTTCATCGCGATATATTTGCGAACCTAACCCTTGTTTCGAGAAAAAAAAAATGTTAGAAATTTTGTAAATGCTGCAAATAGAAAATGTCTATTAAGCTGTTTTTGAGAGATATGAACAATATTTTTCATTACTCATACTCTGAAAGTAGGTCTGAAGTTGCCTGAGGAGCGGGCTGAAAAGTACAACACTTTTCATCCCTAGGGAGTTTTACTTTCAACTAACAGCTGTCAAATTATTCAAAAAAAAAACTAGGTCTATCTTCTTGCATTCGTAATGAAAAGCACAATGCTTACCTCGGGGTTAAAGTTACTTATTTAGTCCCTCGAATTAGCGAACTCGCTACGCTCGGCCGCCAACTTCTTCTCGGGACGAAATAAGTAACTTTCACCCCTAGTGTAACAATGTACTATTTTTTCTCACTTTTACACTGTAGTTCACACTAAAGGGCAACGCGACGAAAAGATACATATTTCAGATCAAGATACGACGTAGCGCAACGCTGCGTTACTCAATACTCAATACTCAATACTTTATTGCATTCCATATGTGTTTATGATGGTATAAAAAAAAAGAATCAATATGGACCCTGTCGGGCACAGCAAAGCTAGGAGAGAGGACGAAGGCTAACTTGTCATCATTATTAAAAATATATATATATGTATCCTGTAACTTAATTACCTATCTATTTAAATTAAATTGTGTATGCATGTTATTGTATTATTATGTCTCTGTATAAGTATTGGTATATTTTATTTATTTATTTTCGTCATTATTAATACATTTTATTATCATTGAAATTAATTTATGTATGTGTATTATTATGTTATGCAACGTATTCTGAATACTCCAAAGTAAATGTGCATGTTACGTGTAGGTAGTAAATAAAGTCATATTTGAAGTCACGGCACGTCGCGTTTCGGTGTGAACTGACTCATAGTGTTCTGGCCACCGTAGGCACGGACTTGCGGACGGCGAGCAATGGGTAGCTCGCTGTCCGACCGTCCTGTAACTATCCGGACCGAGCCAAAGTCGTCGACGGCGCCCACTGTTTCCGCGCCTCAAGGAGTTGTCAGTAACAGCAGGGGCCCAACTGGGTCGAAGCCTAATGGGGCCAAGGGTCTGCTTCTGAAAGGAAGGCTTGGCCCCGGTATGAAAGGCAAGAAGGAGCGAGGTGGGTTTTTTAGTCAGTAAGAGTCTGACAGCGGGAGATAGTCCCGCTCCGCCCATAGGTGGAGGATGACATTTGGATGATTTTACACACCGAAAAAAAAAATCCTTCCATTCTGCGGAATTTACCTAAGAAGTGATGACGCAAGAAAGAAGTAATAAAATAGAAGATAAATTTCTTCTATATATCTCAGCTTCTATAGAAATAAAAATATTTTTTATTTCTATAGAAGCTGTTTTAAGTCTGCTATTTTATGTGAACTTTATCCCTCCATAATGTACTCGTATGTTAAAAATTTAAAAAAGTACATCAATAGAAACCTTTCACATTTAATTGAGATTCTGGCTGACGACAATTTTTACAAAAAACTTTTAAGGATTTAAAAAAAAACAGTATTTTCTGGAACAAGTTTTGTTAAATAATCGTGTAAATCACGGAATGACCGAACGCCGCAGAGCTTTCAGGAGTTATCTCTCTTTTTTTGCATTGCCTCTTCATCAAATATCGCGTTGGATTGCGTTAGATGAAGCAACAAGCTTTTAATTCATTAAACCCCAAGCGTTCGCGCACCCATAGTCTTTCTATTGAGTCTCTAATTATCACGATTGAAAAGTTAAACCATGTTTCATGACGACGATAGGCCAGTGCAAAAGGACCCTCTTAAAAAAAGCCTGAGATCCAAAATTTAAATAAGATCGATGATTGTTTTAATCACTAAGTTCAAAGGCTCCCCATCGTTTTGAAGCTGGAATGGGAGTTTTAAGTATACCTATCAGTTCGAAACGAGTTTTAATAAGCGCCTTCATTACGAAAATGACAATTAGCTACTGATTGCTTGCGTTGAGTTGATATTTTTCGATTAGGGAACGTTTTGAAGTTCCGTAGCGAAATGGTAAAAACTTTTTACAAAAAAAAATTAAACCGACTTCAAAAAGCACAAAATAACTTTAATTTCGGAAGTCGGTGTTTCTATAATAGATACCTAATCTTGTCTCTTCGTTATTTAACACCGACTTCCGAAATTAAAGTTATTTTGTGCTTTTTGAAGTCGGTTTAAATTTTTTTGTAAAAAGTTTTTTATTTTTCACTTTTTAGTTATGGTAGCACCACTAAAAAGTACCTACCCTTCAACTAAACATAAATTACCTTATAGCCAGAGTGCATCTCATAACGATTCTTATAATCTCAAATACGGTAAATATTACATGAATTTACCCCTTCCCCCTTCCCCCCCCCTTTTCTTTCAGTCAGTCATCGACTACACGTATAAACAAAGTAATTTTACTTGTTACAACAATTCTGCTATGATTCTATGAGGAGTTCTGTTCCATATCTTCGAAGTTCATGATCAGATCATAACAATATGCTTCCAAGTTGGTCCCATAGAACAACTTGGAAGCATAACCTTTCAATCAAAAAAAAAAATTTTTGAAATCGGTCCACAATTGACCGAAATATCGGTGAACATACATACAAAAAAAAAAAAAAACATACATTCAGCCGAACATAGAACCTCCTCCTTTTCCAAGTCGGTTAAAAATGGCACACTTGTGATTTCGTTCTATGTATCTGTTTAGAAAGATTATGGTGTTTTATAGTGGTTTTTACATAGGTCAACTAGCTGCCGCTTGTGACTCCGTGAAATTCAATAAATTTTAAAAATATGAACTGAATTTTTTTTTTCCTAAACAAAACAAAACTAAAAATATGAAAATAGTCATGCCGTTTTTATTTTATTTTAGCGAGACTAAAAAGCTACCCATATTTGTTTTATTTTTATATTTAGGTAATTAAAGAAGATTATATCTTCTATATATATAAAAATGACCCCCGTTTTCCGTTGTCACGACTTGGCATGAAAACGGCTTGACCGATTTGTCTGATTTTTTTTTTGTTGTGATTGTTATTGTGAGGAGAAGGTTCTTATGGAAAAAAAAATTAGGGTAGTGTAGGGTAGAGTAGGGTAGAGTAGGGTAGGGTAGGGTAAAGTAGGGTAGAGTAGTAGGGTAGAGTAGGGTAGAGTAGGGTAGAGTAGGGTAGAGTAGGGTAGGGTAGGGTAGAGTAGGGTAGAGTAGTAGGGTAGAGTAGGGTAGAGTAGGGTAGAGTAGGGTAGGGTAGGGTAGAGTAGGGTAGAGTAGTAGGGTAGAGTAGGGTAGAGTAGGGTAGAGTAGGGTAGAGTATGGTAGAGTAGGGTAGAGTATGGTAGAGTAGGGTAGAGTAGGGTAGAGTAGGGTAGAGTAGGGTAGAGTAGGGTAGAGTAGGGTAGAGTAGGGTAGAGTAGTGTAGAGTAGGGTAGAGTAGGGTAGAGTAGGGTAGAGTAGGGTAGAGTAGGGTAGAGTAGGGTAGAGTAGGGTAGAGTAGGGTAGAGTAGGGTAGAGTAGGGTAGAGTAGGGTAGAGTAGGGTAGAGTAGGGTTGAGTAGGGTAGAGTAGGGTAGAGTAGGGTAGAGTAGGGTAGAGTAGGGTAGAGTAGGGTAGAGTAGGGTAGAGTAGGGTAGAGTAGGGTAGAGTAGGGTAGAGTAGGGTAGAGTAGGGTAGAGTAGGGTAGAGTAGGGTAGAGTAGGGTAGAGTAGGGTAGAGTAGGGTAGAGTAGGGTAGAGTAGGGTAGAGTAGGGTAGAGTAGGGTAGAGTAGGGTAGAGTAGGGTAGAGTAGGGTAGAGTAGGGTAGAGTAGGGTAGAGTAGGGTAGAGTAGGGTAGAGTAGGGTAGAGTAGGGTAGAGTAGGGTAGAGTAGGGTAGAGTAGGGTAGAGTAGGGTAGAGTAGGGTAGAGTAGGGTAGAGTAGGGTAGAGTAGGGTAGAGTAGGGTAGAGTAGGGTAGAGTAGGGTAGAGTAGGGTAGAGTAGGGTAGAGTTGGGTATAGTAGGGTGGAGTAGGGTGAAGTAGGGAAGAGCGGGACCGAAGCCGCGCGGGCAAAGCTAGTTACCTATAATATTGACTGACCTGTTGATCTAATAGTTAGTGCCGGAGTTCGTAGGGTTCGTAGGTTCGATTCCCACTCAGGACAAATGTTTATGTGATAAGTACAATCATTTTGTTCTATGTTTGGGTGTAGTTTATCTATAATACTCGTATATGTATTTAGAAATATGTTAATTGTCTAGTACTCATAAAACAAGCTCTGCTTAGTTTGAGACTGGATGGCGTTGTATGAAAGTTGTGAAATATTTTAATTATGTAAAAACTTCTAGAGGTTGATCAAAACGATTCAAATGTTCTTTGCCAATGGAATTATATCGTTGCCATTCAACGTGGCAATACTGCCAGTCTTCTGGGCTCGTTTCCGTCATACTCAGATAACAGCAATGTAGGGGAGAGTACTTCTTTATATAATATTATAAAACAAAGTTCCCCTAACGCATCTGTCTGTCTGTATGAACGTGATAAACTCAAAGTAAGTGTATATAATAACATGCATATTATGGTATAGAAAAACCGAGAATTTCAAAGATCTGAAATACCAAATGCGAAACTGGGGTAGATCGATAGTCGATGCATAAGTCTTACCATTGCAAATATGTACATAGTTAGGTTATACAGGATTATTTGTAAAACACCGGCAACCTTTCAGGACTTTGATACTAATATCATAATCAACAAAAACTTTTCTATGACTTTTAATTTTTTTTTCATATTTTGGTACATACAGAAATAAAAATATTTGAATTGAATATTCTAAATATTTTGAAGTCTCTGCGAAGCAAGCGATAGCATAATAGCGGAAGGGAGTGGGGACTGGGTGGTGGGAGTGCTTGTGTCGCAATATACAAATGTGCGTAGGTATAGAAAAATACAGAGTTGGAATGTGTTAGATAGAATAACGAAATCTTGAAGGTTTGTTTTTGGTAAATGTATTATGTTTTGTAAAAAGCTGTAGAACAAAAGTTGTTGTTCATGATGTAAGTAATATAGTACTGCAAGGTTGTTAGTGTTTAACAAGTAACCCTGTATAGATAGATAGATTAATTCTTTATTGTACACCAAAAATAAAAAGTTAAGTAATAAATTTAAAAATTTTAAAAAGTAATAGTTATATTCGTAATCAGTTCATATTCAATTCATCTTGGTACATAATATTTTCAACACCACCATTCTACGTGCAAGAAAATCATTCAACCTTTCCAAATAGCCTTTTTGTGCCCAACACCCGAAAACAATTGCTCCCTAATTGCCACTCCTGAAACTTCGTTACGTCCAAATCTCACCATCTCAGGATGAAGCAATCTAAAATAATAATTGTACAATTATTTTACGATCTTCACTAGTTAGAATAACAATCTCTCATTACATGAATTGTATTGAAGTATTGACTGGCCTGTTGGTCTAGTGGTTAGTGATCCTGACTGCTATGCCGGAGGTCGTGGGTTCGATTCCCACCCAGAACAAATGTTTGTGTGATGAGCATAATCATTTGTTCTGTGTCTGGGTGTAATTTATCTATATTATGTATGTATTTAGAAATATATAAGTATGTTTATCAGTCGTCTAGTACCCATAACACAAGCTCTGCTTAACTTGGGACTAGACGGCGTTGTGTGATAGTTGTGGAATATTATTATTATTATTATTATTTATAGTCTTGAATTCCTGAAACTATCTTATCGTCTCTGTCTGAGTATGGTTTCCGCACTTAGCCCTATGCGAACCATTGTACGTGAGCCATGGCAGCCATAACCTTATATGAGCTTATTCCAGCCAGCCCACCTCTCTCCAAAAACAGATTAGGCCACTCAGGTTTTTTAAGACTTCAGTAAGGAAGTTCAGGAATCCTATAGTTTTGCACTGCAGGGTTTTCTTCGGCCAAATAGTCATCATTGCCTTTCAATATACAACGTGTAACGTTAAATGCGCAAAACCTGAAATTAGTTTGATCAGAATAACGAACAGAATCAATTAAACCAATTTTTAATATAAGTTACATTTTTTTTAATTCATCAAAAACGTCGACCTGTCTATTTATGAATAGGTCAAGCCATCACGTGCGCAAACCCGCCTAAATAAGTAAACAAACACAAATAGTGGTAGTCCAATCAAATTGTTTCATACACGGGATAATAAAAGTTTTTATTTCAATGCAGATATGAATTTAAAATAAACTAAAACTGCACATAAAACCTTTAATATTTTTTTTTACGTTTTTTTCTTCTCACATAATTAGGTCAATTGAATTAAAACACATTTGGGGTGTCTGAGGTTTTGCGCATTTAACGTTACACGTTGTAGAAATGCTTGGTTCTCTTCGGCCAAATAGTCATTATTAAAATCATTCAATCATTTCGCACTAAATATCTGAAATAATATCTATTAATTGTACTGAATTTATTTTAAGTTATAGTATTATCAAATTTTATTTTCTTAATGATGATTGTGTGCAGTAAACAACGCTTTATTATTATTATTACTAACATCTATTCAGCCTATCACCCAAAAAGATAGCAGCAAGATACAATATATCAGTTTAATTTCTTTAACATTGCTGCCTGTAGGGATTCGGAACAATTTCAGCGGCAATTACAACCGTTCCCGAACGTGGCAGTATTCCCCAAGCCCATAATAGGGCAATACGCATATATTTGAGTGCGTAATTGTAATGTTACCGAAAATAATTTTGCACTCGAGAAAGGCACCGTGGGATATACAATTATACATGTAGATGTGTATGATTCTCCAGTTCATTAAACTCGGGTTCGAAGCTGGGTGACGCTGGATGTCTATTGTCGTGTACAATAAAGTTTATTCTATTCAACCAACCTCATCATCATCATCAGCCTTTTTAATGTTCCCACTGCTGGTCTCAGGCTTTCTCTTTAGGACAGGGAATGTGCCGTAATCCACTATGCGGGCCCAGTGCGGGTTGGTGAATGTCACATGTCTTCGAATTTTTGGTTCTAGGACATGCTGGTTTCCTCACGATGTTTTCCTTTACCGTTTTGAGAGCAATGGTAATGAAATAAATAACACAAAGTAATGCGCCTAGCTGTATTTGAACCCGCGACCTACAACTCGTAAGTCGGAGCCATTACCACTCGGCCACCACTGCTCTCTACCAACCAAATTTTTTCAATTCATAAATATATACTTTTGTAAGTTATCTAAGGGCGTTACACACTAGCGGTTTCCAAGCGATTTCGGTGCGGGTGCGCAGCGAATGCGTCGCAAACACACCACGGCGTAGATGTCGCGGACGCGTGGAAAATCGCAACGTTTTCAACGCGCGTCTGTAGCAAGTTAACGACGATCATTTCCCCACCTAAAAAAAGTTCTTAAAACAGATAGACCAACGAGATAGCAAAGAATAAAAAGAAAAAGTTTCTAAACGAATCCAGAACACAACGTTTGCACTCAAAACAATCAGTAAACGGTGATCACAACATATCTATAATGAATATATAACTTGTTCGGAACAAAAAGTTAGAGATGCGGCTACCCGAGTCCCAATGGATGGTTGGTGTAAGTCAAAAGATTTGGTCGTTTAGATCAAAGTCAAAGTCAAAATATTTTATTTCACATAGGCCTACATGGGCACTTCATCATCATCATCTTCCTGCCCTTATCCCGTTTTATTTGGGGTCGGCGCAACACGTTTTTTTCTTCCATTCTGTCCTGTCGCTCGTCACGCTATCACTAACTCCCTTTTCATTCATATCACATCTCACACAATCCATCCATCTTTTCTTTGGCCTCCCTCTCCCTCTCCATCCATCCACATGTAAATTCATAACTCTTTTAGCATTATGCGTTTCATCTCTCCTTTTCACATGGGCACTTATAAAACTAAATTTTGGGAACGAAAGGAACCGTGATGCAAAATTTCAATCGAAACTTCATTTTTCGGAGAAAGCGAGTAGATCCCAAGAACCGGCAAGAAACTCCATGGTTACTCTTTTTAAAAAAAGTGGTTGGTGTTACAATATGATAAAAAGTAATTCAAATAAAAAAGTAATTAAATTAAATTAATTAGTTAAAGTTACTAAACACTGTTTTAAATGTTACCATTGTATGAAACCCCAAAGGACACGATGGAGCATACGGTCCTTCAGTACACGCCGTACCTTCACCGTATGCCCCACCGTCGTCCAGGCGTCTTTCCGCGCGCCTCAAGGAGTTGTCAGCAATCGTAGGGGCCCAGCATGGTCGAAGCCTGCTGGAGCCAAGGGTCTATTTCTGAAACAAAGGCTCGGTCCCGGTATGAAAGGCAAGGAAGGAACGGGGTAGGTTTTTTAGCCCATAAAAGACTGACACTATCTCCCGCTCCGCCCAAGGGCAGGGGATATCATCTGGATGATTTTTATCCACAGAAAAAAAAATACGGTGAAGGTGTGCTCCGCTTGGGCCGAGCGCCACCGTGTTCTCGTGGAGGTCATTCAGGAATGTCAGATGGCCGCCTTCTTCTGCGAAGCAATAATGATAGCGAAGGAGACAGCCGCCGTCCGGTAATCGACCAGATCGAACTTAAGTCATCAACATCGCGTAGTGACCTACACTCTCCTTAAAAAAAAATGTCATCACGCCGTGAGGGCCCAGCAGAGCCGATGCGCGCTAGGGCCGCGGTGATTCTCTGAATAGGAAACCTGGGGTCCTGGAATACAAGGCAAATCCTCCCGCTCCGTTTTAGAGCAGGAAATGTCATTAAATGATTTCCCCACCTAAAACATTTGCTTCGCTGTCTCCTATATCCGCGAACGCCTATAACTCAATTCATTATATGATTCCCTGAGCGATACACCTTTTATTTTGTTCTACCTCCTAGGATTACCAGCTAGCAAAGATGCGATTACGGTTCCAGTGGAACACGATTAGGATTCATCTACTTCACTTTACTTTATACAGCCATGTTGGACACTAGATTAGTTTAATTTTATATCTTACGATCTTTTTTAAGTGGGAAAATCATTCAAATGACATCTCCCGCACTTGGGTGGAGCAAGAGGGCGTGTCAGACTTTTACTGTCTAGAAATCGACGCCTGTTCCTTCATTGCCATTGTTCCAGGCCCCCGGGTATCTCTTTCGCATCACCCATGGCCCCAGTAGGCTTCGACCCTGCTAGGACCTTACGGTTGCTGACAACTCCTTGAGTCGCGCGTGGAACACTATGGGTCGTTGACGACTTGGGCTCGGTTTGGATGGTTATCGGACAGACGGACGGCGAGCTACCCATTGCTCGCCATTCGCAAGATCTCTTTAAGTTGTCTGAGGTGCTAAATTGGCACGGATTACTGGTGTTGGAGAAACTTGGAGCTGATTTCAGAATTGAACATTTGCAATTAAGAAAGAGTTAAACTTGACTTTGTTTAGATGGGTGAGTCAATTCACCTCTCCTGCTCTAGGGTGGATCGAAAGGGTGTTTAACTTTTACTGAGCAAAATCCATTGTAATAATAAAAAAATAACGTTCTAGGACCACGGTAACTATTTTGAAAATTATCCTTTATTGTATTGCTGATATCTCTTTGAGGTGTGCATGGGATAATACGCGTCGTCGTTTCGGGCTTGGTCATTACTGGGTGGTCAGACGGCGAGCTACCCATTACTCGTCGACCACAAGCCCACACCTACGCCTTTACGGACGAATACCCATCCAAATCAAGTTTGAATCGTGACGGCGCGTACTGTTCCACGCGCGCTTCAAAGCGATGTCAGCAAAACCGTAAGGGCTAGCAGGGTCAAAGCTTACTGAGCCCATGGGTTGATTTCCAAAAGGGAAACCCGTGGTCTTATAACACAAAGGCAAAGAAGAAACATAGGTGTGCCTTTAGTCAGTAAAGTATGACACGCTCTGCCACTCCACCACAGAGCGGGAGTATTTAAGTCAACGGATGATGTCCAACCTTAAAAAAAATGGGTGAGAGCCTTACTCTACTCGTTTCCATTTTTATGCCAATAACTTTATCTCATCTTAACTGATAATAATGACGATTCCATCTAGCCGATTTCGGCACAGCGACCGCATTCCTTGGCTTCTCATTACGGTTGTGAGCTCAGATGTGCTGCTTTTTTATATGCCTTCATGTGACTTGCATATGAAAATTTGGCCGAAAACTTAAAATCTTACTCTAAGGGCTATATTTCACCGCGCCACCATGGCGGCGCGACCAGTCGCCGCTACCAACAAAATGTATACCGCATTAAAGAGAGTTACTCACCTGGTGTCTGTTTAGTTGCACAACCAATTTGGTGGCGCGACCAGCTCGGACGTGTGGCGACTCTGGTGTTTAGTTTGGTAGCTTAGGGCTATATTTCACCGGGATACCATGGCGGCGCAACTAGTCACAAGTGAAATATAGTCTTTAATCTTAATCTCTCATTCATATCTTAACTAATGAATGAGAGAATAATCATTTCACTGTCTTCAAAGACCAGAGAACCAGATGTAGTTATTAATCCAACGTGTTCATCATCATCATCATCATATCAGCCGAAAGACGTCCACTGCTGGACATAGGCCTCCACCAAGCGTCGCCACAACGACCGGTCCTGTGCGTCACGCATCCATCGGATTCCCGCGACCCTGACCAGGTCGTCGGTCCACCTTGTTGGAGGCCTTCCAACGCTGCGTCTTCCGGTACTCCAGAACCTTTCGTCCCCATCGACCATCTGTTCTACGTGCAATGTGCCCTGCCCATTGCCACTTAAGTTTGGCGACTCTTCGAGCTACGTCGGCAACCTTGGTTCTCCTGCGGATATCTTCATTTCTGATGCGATCACGCAGGGAAACTCCGAGCATAGCCCTTTCCATCGCCCTTTGGGTGACTTTGAGTCTTTTTATAAGGCCCATTGTAAGCGACCACGTTTCGGAGCCATAAGTCATCACTGGCAACACGCTCTGGTCATAGACTTTCGTCTTGAGACACTGTGGTATATTAGACGAGAAGACACCGTGCAACTTCCCAAACGCTGCCCAGCCGAGTCGGATTCGACGATTGACCTCTTTCTCGAAGTTAGACCTACCCAACTGGACCGTCTGATCCAACGTGTTTGTCCGTAAATTTTCTGTCTCATGCTCAAAATACCCTACCTAAATCATAATTTCCCGTGGGCCTCATAAGGCGAATGAGGGATTATGTGAGCGGGGGTTTATTTATGGTATAAGGTATTTTCCAATTGTTTGGGATATGAACAGAGAAACTGTTGGTATTTATATGATGGTCGTAAATTCTCTGTATGTATTTTTTTTGTGTGTACAGATGATTTATGTTTTTAGGGATCCTTAGATGCCAACGTGACCCTTTTACTAAGCCTCCGCTCTCCGTCCGTTCGTTTGTCCGTCTGTCTATCAGCGGGCTATATCGCATGTAGGTACATGTAAGAGGTAGAGAGTTGGAATGATCACAAAACGTGTATTTCTATTACTACTACTGTGGCAAATACTTTGTTCTATTTTAGTTATTCTTTAAGAAAATAAACAGCGCCTCCATTAATGCACATTTTTTTTTTAAATAATTATCACCTGCTATCTATTTATACCTACGTGTATAATAAATGTGTTGAAGTTTTTACTTATGCGCGCGTCACGTGAAATGTACGAAATCGATGTAAATAACTTTTATCATTAAAATTGTATGTAACTTGATGTATTACTAAGGTTTTGCTTCATTGCAATCGATTAGCTATATCGAAAGGTATTCTTTTACTGTTAGCCGGTACGAAGTTCGTTAGGTTAGCTATTACGCAAAATAGACATTGCACATACAACATCATTGCATATAATGGGTTGACTTAACACATTTTCATTATTACACATTTCCAAACACCAAAAAATCAAGAATAAAACATTTTTTCCGCCCCGAAACACGTCGAATGGAGCCACTGGTTCGGAAACATGTGTTAACAGTCGTAAGAACCTCGTAAAGACCTCGTACGAGGTTCATTCGACCCCCGAAACTGTCCACGGTCGAAGATTAGTTCATTCAAGCGAGAACTCATTCATGTTTACTGTTATGATGTCTGAGCGGGTTGCGAAGATACTTTTAGGAACCCTAGAAGGGATTTCTAGCAAGATAGTATGTACAGTCTTTTTGTAATGATATATACTAGTGCTTGACTGTGATCCCACCTGGCACCCATCCAAATGTAGTAAAAAAATATATTCCATAGATTACCTACACGTTTTAGGTATTATATATGTCGCAGGGAAATGAGGATATCAGGGATTTCACGAAATCCCTAGGGATATCACGAAATACCGCTTAGTAGATGTCGTATATTCTTGTTTATTACGTCTTCTTACTAAAAGTATCTAGTGATATGACAAAACACCGATTTATTGTCAGTGATGTGTCGTATCTCTAAACTAAATCTAGAAAAATGAATGTTGATGAATTAAGTAATAAAACAAAATTAAAAATGAACTAGTTCAATTTTGTTAGAAAATAAAGTTTCTAAACATAATAATTCTGACAATGTTATCAGGTATTCATTATACCTTTTTATATGACGTGGATTCGTTTGTTGTCATATCACTTTTATGATACTTTTAGTAAGACGACGTAATATACAAGAATATTCGACATCTTCCGGGAATTCGTGAAATCCCTGATATCCTCATTTCCCTGCAACAACTAGGTGTTGTATAGAATACCGGATTATACAGATTACTGGTAACATATACAATTCATAATTGTACGCGCGTCCCGCACCCGCACCGCGCTGTCAGTCTGGCAAAGCCCTGTACCATTGAGCCCCGTCAGCCATTTTATATTTCCGTTTGCTCAGCGTTTTATAGCCTTCGCCTTCTCATCGTTAACTGAAGTATAATGTTTAATTTTTTCATTAACGATTAATATTGGAGATTACAGTCCGCTTTTAGAGCTGTGTGAGCTGGAATACTTTCATTATTCGTTTAATATTTTAAGCCTATAAATATGGCTATAACTTTTATGTAGCGTAATTTGTACTATGGCTTGCAGAATTGTTCGTAATCACCGTAGCCCTGGAATGTAAAAGGTTAGTGAAGGAGAAGTTTGCACATTCAACACTATTAGATGGTACAATAATAGATGTTTTTATTTTAAATCAACGAGTGTAATGTTTAGGTAAGAATAGTGTCGCTGCCGGGATTTCGATCCCGATTTCTGGCCACTGTAGGCGTGGGCTTGCGGATGGCGACCTATGGGTAGCTCGCTGTCCAACCGTAAGGTAAGTGTCCGAACCTAGCCCAAGTCGTCGACGGCGCACACAGATCCCGCGCGCTTGAAGGAGTTGTGGAGCTGAGCAACAGCCCAGCTGGGTCAAAGCCTACTAGGGCCAAGTTTAGTTACGAGAAGTAGCTCAGCCCCGATATGAAAGCATGAAGACCGGGGTGGGTTTTTATTCAGTAAAAATCTGACACTATCTGCCCCTACAAATTATTTCCCGCTCCGCACAAGAGCGGTGGTTGTCATAAGATGATTTTCCCACCATAAAAAAGGTGAGAATCGTGTATTTTATTAAAACCAATGACATGGTTTTATTTTTCATCAAAACCAAGCCCTATGTGCTCGTTTGAGTATTTTCCGCTAAACCTAAACTAGTTCAGGATTTGAAAACACACACCCACTTGAAAAACTCGCCCTGTATATTCAACGTACTCGTTTCCCACATTCAATTTACACTCAAATTCTCTAAAAAAAAACAAAATAAAAACGGTCATACCTAAAAGAAATAACGCTAGTCCAAAATAAGAGCAGGTCACATTTGCTCGACGAAGCGGCCATCAAACGACTTTCGTCTCATTTGGAAGTCAAACGTGTATGGGACCCTGAGACTGTTTCAAACGAAGTCGGATACCATTGGGACCGATATACACGTAATTTCCAAATCTAGTTTTCGAAAGGTCGCGCGGTAGGGCACACGAATGAAGTTGCAAGAAAGTTGTAGAGATATTCGCGAGTTTTATAATGCGCAAATCCTCTGCAGTAAACAGAATAAAAAAAAAAAAAATATGTTAATCTGCCAAATAAAATCTAAATATAATAGAGAGACTCCGGTAGTGAATTCTACTTCTTGGCTATTTTTTTGCTTATGGTGGTAATATCCTCCGGTCTTGGGCGGAGCAGCAGATAGTGTCAAACTCTTACTGTCTGAAAACCCACCCCGTTCCTTCGTGCCTTCATACCGGGGCTGAGCTACCTCTCGAAACTAACCCTGGCCCCAGTAGGCTTCGACCCAACTGGGCCCCTACTGTTGCTGACAACTCCTTGAGGCACGAGGGAGCACTTCTTAGCACACACAATAAATGTATTCCCAAAACATTTTATGAGTATGAGTGAGTTGGCATATTCATGAAAAAAGTATATATGATATAAGCATAGTATGTATACCAGAGGAAAGACCATAAAATTCAAGGATTTGTAACGCCTCGGATTGCTAGTGGAAATATAAATGGTGTAGTGAAAACACTCGTAAAAATATCTTTTTATATCAATCATAGCTTACTTTGACTAGGGTCAGGTGATATTTACATATTTTATACCTGTTTGTGAAGAAAAATGCAGAACAAACTTGTGTATGATTTTTTTTTTTTTTTCTGTCGACGGGGAAAATCATCATTGGCGAAACCCGCTCTTGGGTGGAGCGGGAGACAGTGTCAGAGTCTTACTGACTAAAAACCCCGCGCCGTTCCTTCTAGCCTTCATACCGAGGCTCTAGTTTCCTTTCGGATAACCCCGACCCCGGTAGGCTTCGACCCAGATGGGCCCCTCCTGTTGCAACTTGTGTATGATACGACTTAACTCCATGCCTAGAGGTATTTTATGTAGGTAGATATTATAATTTTGGTTCCGGTTTTTTGTGGATTTTGGTGTTTATTATCTTTTTTAGCAGGAAGGCATTTTTGTTGACATTTTTATATACGGTAGTACCAACAAATATATGTTGGAATCCAAATTAAACAATCTCACGGTACCTACATATTTTGACTATCAATATTTTCATTACATTTTTTAAAACACAATTTTACCCTAGGAATTACCTTCCTTTATTTTTTTTTGAAGTAGGAAATCTGCAAAAGACTTCTACCGGTGTACCGTGAAGTGAAATGGCCGGCTGACTCGAATTTTTTCTGACTAAAACCTATGTTAAAAATGTGCAACTATGCCTTAATACTGCTTCATTTCCCGCATTAATTAACACATACAATAATTGTTTTTACATGTGTATACCTAAGGTAACAAAATGTAATCGTAAAATAACCTAGTGCTTATGCCTTGATCACACGTACCGAGTAAAAGGGCGAGACAGAAGAATGTTGCTCGGCCGAGACAGTGATGTAAGCGAGGTTATAGAGAGAAGCGCTCGGCCGAGCACTCGCGTTTGTATGTACCGAGTATTCGGCCAAGAGAATTGTCTCGCCTGTTTACTCATTAAGTGTGATCAAAGTATCAGAGACGTAATTCACAAACTGATCACATATCCATTAAATTAAATAGATAAAGATAAGATTCGATTTTTTTGTATTGTTTTTTTTCAAGCAAATTCAAGAGTTATGTATTAATTATTATTATTTTTCCAATGTTTTTTCGTATTTTTTATTTTGTTCCGATACCTACATATAGTTTACTACTATACCTACTGTATAGTTTATTTAGTCTCCGTAAGTATGACCGTGGCATCACCGCGGGCCCTAACAGAATACCAGCGCTGCGTTATTTATTTTTATAGATGTCGCAGCATATGCTGAGTTAGGTGCCTTTTTGCTTTTTTCACAAATTCTTCTGTGTTTATTGTACCTTATTTCTTAATTTATATTTTTAATATGTGTGAGGTTCAAATAAACGGTTTTCTTCTTTCTTCTTCTTCTTCTTTCAGTTATAATGAGCTTACTTGGCATACGTGTGCGCACTTTGTTACTAGCTTTTATTTAGTTTCACCTGTCCCGATGTTTGTTTGTAATCAAATCTTGTAAATGACCCACTTCCCGGTTACCGATTGAGCTGAAATTTTGCATGTAAATCGGATGACAATGCAAAATCATTATGGTATGGAGCTAATCTGATGGTGGAACTGGAAGGTGGCTATAGGTACTTGGTAGTTAAAAGACACAACCCCATCGAATTTAGGCTCGTATGATTGGTCTTGACGTCTATTAATAGGCTAGTTGTCGTAAAAAATGTAATTAGTCCGTCTTTTAGATTATTAAAAAATAAGGGACACGTATTTGTTTTATTTGTATATGTACTAAACCAAAAATGACATTGATATAGCCCATTAAAGCTACGTGTAACGTCACGCCGTGCTGCATTTTTTCGCATGGGGTGACGTCATCTTTGTTATTTTTTGTTTGATCGAAAAAAGAAAAAATACATGTCCAATATTTTTTTATAATATGAAATACGGACTTAATAAAATGTAGTTATTTTGACCCTGGAAACTACCCTATTATATAGGTACATACCGAGCTATAAAAGCATGCTTTAAAAAAAAAAAAATAAGCACTCTGTAACTTCTACCTCACGTCAAATTGCCAATGTTATACATAGAGGTTTAAGAGCCTGCCCTGTGGACTGACTACTCTTAATAATGCTTCGATTTCGATGTTGATTGCGATTGGGAGTCCGATAATAGCCTCTGGACCTTATCTTGGGCCCAGATCGTCTGATATTAGGGATACCCGGAAGTATGTACTTTTGGACATACTTGTAATTAAGATAAAGTGAAGATGTCCTGTGATGTGTGTGTTGCCAGTGATGACATATGGCTCCGAAACGTAGTCGCTCACACTGGGCCTCATCAGAAGGCTTAAAGTCACCCAAAGGGCAATGGAAAGGGCTATGCTCGGGGTTACCTTGCGTGATCGAATCAAAAATGGAGATATCCGCAGGAGAACTAAGGTAGCCGACATAGCGCAAAGAATTGCCAAACTTAAGTGGCAATGGGCAGGGCACATTGCTCGCAGAACAGATGGCCGTTGGGGCCGAAAGGTTCTGGAGTGGCGACCGCGTACCGGAAGACGCAACGTTGGAAGGCCTCCAACAAGGTGGTCTGATGACCTGGTGAAGGTTGCGGGAAGCCGATGGATGCGAGACGCGCAGGAACGTTCGTTGTGGCGACGCTTGGGGGAGGCCTATGTCCAGCAGTGGACGTGTATCGGCTGAAATGATGATGATGATGATGATGAAGCTGTCCTTGTAGGGTTTATCTTAAAGAGCGTGATAGTATCGGGAATGTTTCTTAATGTAATTTCATTGTTTTACATATTTTTTTCGACTGGCCTGTTCGTCTAAGTGACCCTGATTGCTATGCCAGAGGTCGTAGATTCGATTCCTAGCCAATGAAAATGTTTGTGTGATGAGTACGATCATTTTTGTTCTATGTCTGAGTGTAATTTATCTATAGTAAAATTATTAGAAATGTATAAGTAAGTATTTTAGTACTCATAGCACAAGCTCTGCTTAGTTTGAGACTATACGGTGTTATGTGAACACTGTGGATTATTATTATTATTTCGTTTATTGTACATATTTAATACATTTTAAAATATTTAACAAACACAAATATAAAAAAAATATCAACACATAAAAAAAATGTACTGTTATTATTTTATTATCTATGTTTCTTTTTGGATAGTAGGCAGATAATATAATAGATGGAAAACTTTTATTTGGGTTTAGATAATACATAAAAACACAGTGTTAAGTTAAATGTAAATCTTACCTTTAAGGTGGTGCATCACGACTCACATTTTCACTGTTTTTCATACAACCGCTCATAACTGATTATGACGTTATTACACATTTTTCATAAGATATTTTGGAAACACAGAATCTTGTGGATATTACCTAGTTTTCTCTAGAAACCAATGTCTAAATTTGTGTAAAACTAATCCAGTGAAAACCTCTGAAAATCTACTATTTTGTATGAACTTTGACACTTCATAATTTGCCTAAAAATTTAAAAAGTCAAAAAAGTAAAACTATAGACACCTTGCAAATTTTATTAAGATTCTAAATGACGACCACTTTTTCCAAAAACTTTTAAGGGTTTAAAAAAAAAAAAAACAGCTATTTCCTGGAGCAAGTATTGTGAAATTTTCGAGTAAATCTCGATATTTCCGAATACTAACAGAGTTTTCAGGCGTTATCTATTTTTTTGCGTCGTCAAACATCGCGTTGGATTGCATTAAATGAAGTAACAAGCTTTTAAACCATTTTCGATATTTACGATAGGCGAGTGGAAAAGGACCCTCTTAAACAAAAAACAAGTGTAAATCTAAGTACCTCCCTAAATAAAATAAAACAAAAACGAAAATAATCATAAACACCAATCTAACAAATAACATAAAACATAACTCACTTTAAAAACAAGAGATAGACAGTATAAAACTCTAAAGGATTACTTTGTTGTCTATCTTCAGGAACACATCAAACGGAAATTAATGTCGATACCCTTCAGAGCAATATGTCAACGCTATCTGAAGATAAGGCCGTATATATTCCGTTTATGGCGTACATTTTGATGCTCACAAGGGAATCAAAACCTATAAGGGAACTTTCCGTTGACCTAGAAACATTAAAAGCAAAAGCAATTCCATGTAGCGCAAATAAAGGAAAAACTATGGAAAAACCAGTTTTACTAAGTAAATTTTGCCATATTGTAGAAACCTTTGAGAGCAGTGGTGGCCAACTGGCAACGGCCCTGAACTACGAGTTGTAGGCCGCGGGTTCAATCCCAACCAGGTGCATTACTTTGTGTAATTTATTGTATCACAACTGCTCTCAAAACGGTGAAGGAAAACATCGTGAGGAAACCGGCATGTCTTAGAACCAAAAATTCGAAGACATGTGACATTCACAAACCCACACTGGGCCCGCGTGGACGGCCCATTCCCTCTCCTGGAGAAGAGGCTTGATTCCCAGCTGTGGGAACAATATAAAGGTTGATGATGATGATGTAGAGACCTTTCGGGTCTGTTCGAAAGAGTTACCGAAGATCGACGAAACAAATGGAAAAGGCTACAACTCATTTGAGTCAGTAAAGGTCTGACACGCCCTTTCACTTAAACTTTAGAGTCACTGGATGAATGCTTGCCTAAAAATAAGGGCTACGGAAAAAAATAAAAGTGGGTTTTGTCAGTAAAAGTCTCACAATCACTTCACCGATTACATCGCACCGATCATCGATCACCACACATCCCTGGTGCGCAGGGTTTGGGCTAGCTCCAAAAGCATCATGAGATCATTGCTAAAGCATTGCTGTTTGGTTCACTTACTGAGCAATGGAAATCTGTAAATATACATATATATATATTACGTGTCTGATGAATTTGTGTATGTGGTCCGTGTAATTGTAATTGTATATGTTTATACCCGACACTGCAAGATGGGTTTGTTTGTTGATATTTTATTGTGTGTGTGTTAAGTTCCTTTGATAGTTAACCCTTCAGATACCGTCAATTAGAGACACAATAGTAAGACAATAGATGCGCGGCCACCGGTGGTCGCTTGGGGATTCATGAATTAAACGTTTTATTATTATTTTATGTTTTCCATAAACAAAAAAATACATAAATTCAGTTGCATTTGATCTGATGGACCAAGTCTTGGCTCGATTATAAAGTTTGCTAGACAAACAATTAAATAATAGCTCTAAATAAATTAGACTGTCGGAGGCTGACTCAAATTTCACCTGTTGATCTTTAGTTTTGAAATCGGTTTTAGACTAGTTAAACATCATTTAACTATTTAATGTCGTTCTACAAAGCTTTCCAGGCGTTCATGAATAGGGAATATAGATTGCTTAATTCATGAATCCCCAAGCGACCACCGGTGGCCGCGCATCTATTGTCTTACTATTGTGTCTGTAATTGACGGTATCTGAAGGGTTAAATATATATTTCATTATTGTGCCTAAGTACGTTTGCCCTGAATCCTAGTTAAAATCAAAGGACAAAGATAATACTGCTACCAAACAATCCCGTCGGAAAAGTCCAATAGCGCTAAGCTTGACTTGGAAATCAAATTCAGGATTTCGTTTACATGTATACACACACGCACACACTCACACACACGCACACAAACACACACACACACACACACACACACACACACACACACACACGTACACATTAGTTATAAAGTTTAAAAAAATCGCGGAACACTTTGTTGTCCATCTATCTGTATATCCGTCTCACCACTTGTCTGTCTGTCTATCATCAGGCCGAAGCCTACTAAGGCCATGGGTTGACATAGCCTCAGTAGGCTTCGGCCATGCCGAGTCCCAGTAGTTTTGCTGACATCTCTTTGAGGTGAGCGCGGAACACTACGTACTCTCGGACGGCCAGCTACCTATTGCTCGTCGTCAGCAAGCCTACGCAGGAAATACAAGCGTATATTTATATTTAAAAAGCTTTCTTGAATTCCATTGAATTTGTTCAAAATTACCTATTATTTAGAAGTTTATTTTATTGGTCTAACAAACTACGTAGCAAACTTAAATACTAAACCTAATTATGTGGGATGACAGGATAAGACAAAGACACAAAATACACTCAGGTGTCGAAGTCCTCCAAGTTGCTGGCATCCAGAAATGTGTCCAGAAGGCATTGCAACATTGCCAATAGCAATGCTAATTCTTTAGGCGAAGAACGAGCCAGCCCTCTGGGGTCTACTCGCTTTCTCCAAAAAACGAAGTTTCCATTGAAATTTCGCGTGTTTCCTACCACACGGTTCTTTTCGTTCCTGAAATTTTGCACGAACTAAAATTGTTTGACGTACCGAATCTTTAAACCTACTCTAATTATGTTATATATATGTATGTTTCGAAAAAAATATAATTATGACAGAGGATTGTTTGCAATTTTAACGTCAAATGAATATCGTTCGTTTACGAATGTTTCATTTCGGAGAAAGCGAGTAGACCCCCTGGTCACGCTAAGTCCAGTACTAAAGAATGTCACGCAAAACTCAAGTGTTACTTAAAACTAGTTTCAACCAATCAAATGGTTTGAATCTAGTTTTAAGTAATGCTTGAGTATTGAGCGATGTTCTGTAATACGCGCTTAGTTGTCGATCATTTGATAAAAATGTTTTAAGTTTTATTTTGCTCTATTTTGTAAAATTAAGGTCAGCTGAAAGTAATGGCAGCGGGCTTAAAAAGCGACCAAACGATCTACAAGCGACCACAGGCACGCTTCCGATATTAATTATTGTAATTTCTGTCGAATCCATTCCAATGTAATATCGCTTTCACGTAGTTAAAATTTAATTTGGTTTTGGTTTGAAATATCAGACATTTTTAATAAGAAAATACGAGTATTAAGAAGGTTAAAATAAAACAGTATTACTAGCCGAGTGGTTTTTTTTGGTGGGAAAATCATCTAAAGACATTCCCCGCTCCCCGCTCTGCCCAAGAGGGCGGAGCGGGAGATAGTGTCAGACTTTTTCTGACTAAAAACCACACCTGTTACTTCATTGCAATTTGTACCGGGGCTGAGCTATCTTTCGAACTAACCCTTAGTGGCAATGGACCCAACTTATGAGTTGTAATTCGTGGATTCAATGAAACCCAGCCAGGCGCATCATTGACATCCTCTTGCCCTTGGTTTGTGTTACTTATGGTTGCAGCATGTTCTAGAACCAATTGTAGACATGTGACAACCACATATGACATCCCGTAGCTCTTCTATATGAATGGACTTACTAGATTGTCCGTGTCGCCATCTTTTTTACATACTCGTATAAGCAAAAACAATCTGGCCAAATGAGGCTTCCTCGACCCATATCTAACACTATGCCAGTATGGAGCCGCTGTATAGGACATGCATGATCTACTAAGCTAGCCATCTTGCAGTCACCAATAACAGAACTGTACAGTTTGCCAAGTACTGGTCAGAAAAAAAATTGAGTCCATCGACTTATTGAAGTTTCGAAATTGAGTCGATCGATGGACTCAACTTTTTACACTAGTTAGGTAGTTGGGTAGTTATTACTACCAAACTCTAAACGCTCGGGATTATACCCGGACGGTTACCTAATCGTCCTTGTATAATAGGTACCTAAACACTGTACCAGATAATCAAGCTCTAGCCAACACAGTTCTCATATTGTAATGACAGCGATTTAAATGCAGCAGTAACATGTTTAACAGCGAACCGGCCGATAATGAGAGTTCCCTAATGACACCACTCCACTGCAACACACGCCACGTTACGTGCTAGCTTTGCTTTGTATAAAAATTTAGACGTGATCGTCTACTATAAATCATTGGCCATACGAATGTACAGAACTGAACGGATTTCCTCACGCCGATCACCGCCGATCTCGACCTCGATTTCCAGCCACCATAAGCGTTTGCTTATGGACAGCGAGAAATGGGTAGCTCGCTGTCCGGCCGTCCGGTAACCGTTCACACAGAGCCCGAGTCATCAACGGCGTGTAGTGTTCAACGCGCACCTCAAGGAGAAGTCACCAAAACTGTTAGGGCCCAATACGGCCCTGCTTCGGCCGTGAGTCTGAAAGGGAAACCTCCTGAAAGGGAAGTCCTGGAATGCATGGTAAAGAAGGATCATAGGCGTTGACTATAGTCAGAAATCACAATTCAGAAATCAGTTACTGCGGTGAAAATTGCAGCTGGAACAACGCGCCCGCTATCCAAGGACGTTGAAGGTCATGTATCAAAATTTGGATTATATCTGCTGTCTACACGGATAGCAACAAACAAAGTCATCTCTGTTGGGACGCTAGATTACATTCGTGTAGTCGAGGCTTAAAGGCCGAGCACGGAAGTTAAAGATTAAAGATGCCATTGCTAATAATATTCGTGGTTACGCAATTGTGCAGAATTGTCACGTCCCATCAATGATCTTCACGAGGCAATTATTCTTCCGCCTCGACTAGTTGAAGTTATCCGTGAAGTGTCCTTGACAATACTCGTCAATGTCACTTGTCTCTTTTCCACAATACTATTGCTGTATGGTGACAAGTTCAAAGATTAGTACAGGAAAGATGTTGCAAGGCAATAATCGCCACGGTCCATACGCTTGTGGAAATGGTGCCCTTTTTGTGGGTTGGAAATCGTCACATAATTTCTCCCGCTTTTAGCGAAGCGAGAGGAAGTGTCAGATTTTTGCTGCATAAAAAGTCCGTCATTCAGTTGTCATTTGCGTTCCATTGTTGCGGTTACTCTTACAAACCATTCTGAACCAGACTAGGTAAATCCTGAAGCCTTTGCGTGGAGGTAGCGCTTAAAAGCAAACTTTAACGTAAGTTGCAAAGATATGACGACACCGCTGTGACCACCAGCTGCTGTCACATGTCATATCTTAGTGCTCTATGGCTGCAAACCTTGGCCCAAGTATGAGGCAACGGCAAAAAATTGAATAGCTCGTAACAGTACAGCTAACATGGCAACTCTCTGTTGCAGTGGACGATCGACCTAATCAACTCTCCTTTTTTTGATGGAAAATGGTCAAATAAATCCTTCTACTCTAGCTGGAGCGAGAGGGAGTGTCATACTTTCACTGAATAAAACCCACTTATGTTTCAGTACGAAAGTAACTCTTTCGAACAATGCCACCTCCCTAAAGCAGCAACCTCTAGCAACCAGCCATGGTCCGGAGCGAAAGAGGATCTTAAGCGGCAATCTTCGGCGAAGTAGTAATGCGAGCAAAAGACGTGATTGCAACTGTAAGGGAGAGAATATCCGTATGCCCCAGCTGCTACCGCAAGAGAAGTACAGCGTACATTCTACTTAGTAGTGGCCGGTGAACCTAATAAAAAAACTCCCTAATGGCACCACTCAGCAGAAAACTGTTAGTAAACGGTTGGATAAGAGAAGAAAAATGGCGGAAAATGTTTGAATGGTTTAGTGAAAAACCTATTTGTGCCTTAAAGGTCGCCACACACGGACTGCACACGGCAGGCACAAGCGCCGCCACGAGAAGCTAGAAGCGGCTACAAAGAAAGCTGAAGTGCGTGACGCTTGTGGCCAGTTGCTGCTAGTTTTTTAACCCGTATTTGTACACGCAATATCATAATGGACTCTGACGAAGAAGTTTTAAATACGCTAGTGGCGTGTGACGGTTTTTTCTATCGGCGTTTAGTGGCTATTGCGTGTCACAAGAAGCGAGCAGCGGCGATTTGTAGCATGTGGCGGCTACTGGCATCAACCGTGTGCGGCGAACCCATTTAAAACGTATGAGAACTATTGGCAATGGTTACGACTTTTATTCTCTTTGTTTTTGACATTACGAGCATGGCAGTTAAGAGTTTGTCATGCTCACTTAAATGTCTCGCTGCTGGTGGCGCGTGTATTGGGTCATTCGGTTCCCTTGAAAATGGTTGAGCTGAGTGGGGCTGATGCACGCGTCATGCTCGTGAACGGGTGCCGTCAGTTGAGACTGGTCATCTCTTAACTGCCAGTAGCTTAATTCAGTTTTTATCTTTTAATATATTTTTTATTTTTATTTTATTATCTACATTGTGCTCACATAATAGAAGCAACATGAAATAATGTAAACAAACATTATATGTAACACATAATATGATTTAAAAGAGTGTCCATGGAGTTTCTTGCACGTTCTTCTCCATAGAGATCTACGCTTTGGAACGTGCAATTTAGCTTCACTTTTCTTGGACTGACTGACATTTGACTATTCAAAAGTGCCTACATTTGGTCTATTTGAAATAAATGATTTTGAATTTGAATTTGAATTTGAATTTGAATTTGAATTTGAATTTGAATTTGAATGCCGGTAGCGGCGTTTTGTAGTTGAGACCGTTAGCCCGTGTGCAGAGACGGTCAGTACTAACTTGAATAGGAAAACAAATTAAGGCAATGCTGTCAAAAATAGAAATAATATCTCATGATTTATAGACGCAAGATTCTGTAAATATTTCACTTCATTTAATATTGAATTGGTTATTTCTAGGCGTGTTTCATCGTTACTATGTTTGTTTATGACATCGGTAAAACCGTCAGTTTACAATACATCGCGTGAAATTGTAAACTATTTTTTCTCAAAAAGACACGGAAGAACTAAACGATCGAACTTCTACAAAATGTATCGACTGTTTGTATTCTCACAAGATTTATTATAAACTTTGAAAAAAAAAATTGGCCGTTTGTAAGTTTTTTAAATGTTTATACGTTTCAAAGATGCCTAGGTACGTTCTTTCTTTTTCTTGCCCTTATCTCGTTTTATTTGGGGTCGGCGCAACACGTTTTTTTCTTCCATTCTGTCCTGTCACTCATCACGCTATCATCAACTCCTTTTTCTTTCATACTTCTCATACAATCCATCCATCTTTTCTATGAGATTATACGTTATGAGATTAAAATCAACACATTCTCACCCTTTTCTTCATAGACTCTCTCTTCACGAAATCTCCATTAACTAGTGCACAGCAGACTCAGCCCGAATGCAAAATATAAAGCTACAGAAAATTTGTCATCAAAGAAAATTGAATTCTATCTTAAAGAGATTAAGTAGAAATTGATTAGTTTGCCAAATTAACGGTGGATAAAGACGCACTATCACGATTTTACAGCTCGCTAGATATCGATTCTAGTCTGATCGTCATTTAGTTTCACGTTATTTCACCTGGGGCAGGATTCAAGGTCTAGACAAAGTGCATTCATCATCAACAACATCATTTCAGCCAAAAGACGTCCATTTTTGGACATAGGCCTTCCACAAGCGTCGCCACAACGACCGAACCTGTGCGTCTCGCATCCTCCACATTCCCGCAACCCTCCACCAGTCAAATCATTATGTTAAGTGTTTTTGTACAACAAAAAAAGCGTGTTCCATCGTCGACCACATCGTCGCTTACCATCAGGTGAGATGGTGGTCAAACGTAAGCCTATCAATAATAATAATAAAAAAAAAACAATTCCAGTTCATCCGGCAGCATTTCTGGCGCAGATTTCATAATGAGTACACTTCTCTGCTAGCCAAATGCAGGCCAAATCAAAGTGGTTCCATTCCAGAGGTGAAGTCAGTTCCGGGACCTTGGTGCTGATCAAGGACAAATCAACGCCGCCCCTGCTCTGGTCCCTGGGTCAGGTCACGATGACCTATCCCGGCGTGGACGGGGTCACGAGGGTGGCAGAACTCAAGACGAAGAGAGGCATCATTCGTCGTGCCTTCAACTGCAACTCTTCAACTGCTTCAACTCTTCCAGTCAACCCTTGAAGACATCACTTCAACCCGGAGAGGCGGAGAGTATGTCGGCGTATCACTACTGAACAAGGAAGGAGCGCGCGGGACGCAAGGAGCAAGTTTCGCAACTCACGCGCCGCGCGCCGGCCATCACTCGGCTCACAGACGCGGCTCGGTACAGCCACTTCCCCCGATAATTGTAACGTCAAATATACCATTTTATATAAAGTCCCGTGAAGGCCTATTACTAGGCATCAGGCAACGGCGCCCTCGCCGCCGTCGCCGGGATTCCGATCCCGATTTCCGGCCACCGTAGACGCGGGCTCGCGGGCGGCGAGCCATGGGTAGCTCGCTGTCCGATCGTCCGGTAATGGACCGAGTCCAAGACGTCGACGGCGCGCACTGTTCCCGCGCGCCTCAAGGAGTTGTCAGCAGCAGGAGGGGCCCAGCTGGGTCGAAGCCTACTGGGGACAGGGTTGTCCGAAAGGGAGCTCGTGCCCCGGTATGAAGGCTAGAAGGAACGGCGCGGGGTTTTTAGTCAGTAAGAGTCTGACACTGTCTCCCGCTCCACCCAAGAGCGGGTTTCGTCAAAGATGATTTTCCCCGTCGACAAAAAAAAAAGGCCTATTCAAAAAACTAAAGCCAACAAGGCATTTTACTAAATAATTTAAATATTTATTTCTCCCAGTTTTTCGCTGCAAAAATTCAAGCAGATTCCGCTTTACTTGTCTGAATTTTTATCTACAATTTTACGACTATTTGCCGAGAATTTTCTCTGTACAGCTTTTGTGGTAGCGGTCGAATGGTTACACAGTTTTATTCAGCATGTTTTCAGCAGACGTCGAAACAATACATTTTGAACGTAAGCATTATACTGTTTTATTCTTGTTGTGGTCTTTTGAAACGGTTGCATTAATGTTTTTCATATACAGGTATCATTTGGTATATGTATAAACAATTTGGCCAGTAGTAGCCGAGTGGTAACGGCCCCAAATTTCAAGTTATAGGCAGCCAGGTCCATTACTTTGTGTAATTTATTTCATCACCACTGCTCTCAAAACGGTGAAGTAAAACATTGTGAGGAAACCGGCATGTCCTCGAACCAAAACATTCGCAGATATGTGACTTCCACCAACCCGCACTGGGCCCGCGTGGTGGATTATAGCCCATTTCCTCTCCTAGATATCCAATATGGTTAAATGGGGTATTGTCGATCCTTTCAAAAGACAGTGCTAGTACGGATTTTTTTTAATTAAAAAATTTTTTTGGCAATTTTTAATAATTATAGTATATTTTTAACCGACTTCGAAAAGGAGGAGGTTCTATGTTCAGCTGAATGTATGTTTTTAAGTAAGGCGTAGCATAGGCATACTCAGCTTTATAACGTTCACACCTTTTTTTTCACTAGTTTTATGGCATTTAAAAACAAAAGTGTGCCAGTGCTTCACTGTGATCCCACCTGATGGTAAGCAGTGATGCAATCGGTGATGGTAAAGAGGCCTACTTAGCCTATTCACTTTAGTTTTGAAGACACCTATATTATAATCAGTCCGGATAGAAAAAAGCTTTGGAAACGTGATGTAGTGGTGTTTATGGTGATAGCACGTTGTATAAGAGCGTTTGACAAGACGTTTTAGCTCTATAAGCTTATACAGGTTAAATCCTTACTAATATTATAAAAGTGAAAGTGATTTTGTTTGTTAATTTGTTTGTTTGTTACATCTTCACGCCTAAATGGCAAAACCGATTTTGATAAATTTTGGTACAGAGATAGTTGAGACCCTGGAGATGGACAAAGGCAAATTTAAGTGTGAGAAAAAGGGAGAAAGAGTAAAGTATATTAATAAACGCGGGCGAAGCCGCGGGTAAAAGCTAGTGATTTAAACATTTACATAGCCATTTTATAAAACTGTTATAGGCAGGTACTATAATAACGCTTATGAAAACATATAGAGCTACTTTGATTGCTCAAGTTTCATTCTTTTTTAAATTGTTTTAATCACATTGTGTCCATCATAAAAGCCTATATACCCCAGTGTTCTCAGTTGAATCTCTCGCTTTAGAACAAAAGCCTAGCGGTTAGTCCTGATAGTGGAACCTCTCGGGAAATTGCCGGAAGAGCCTACACTTTGTACTGAAGGCTTTATCGGCGTAAATCTGTGGATACACCTAAAACTATTACACTTTATTGGATCTAAAGTAGTTGTTGTTTACGGTGAAATGGGTTAAGAAGCAGTATACTATCACACGTACGTGTAATGTAAAAGTAAAAGTTTGTGTGTGTATGATTTTTTGTTATGGTGGGGAAAATCCCTGCTTTTGGGTGGAGCGGGAGATAGTGTTAGACTTTTATTGACTTAAAACCCACGCCTGTTCCTTCTAGCTTTTATACCGGGGCTCGAGCTCCCTTTCGGATAACCCTGGCCCTAGTAGGCTTCGACACAGCTAGGCCCCTGCTATTGCTGACAACTCCTTGAGGCACGCGGGAACAGTGCGCGCCATCGACGTCTTGGGCTCGGTCCGGACAGTTACCGGACGATCGGACAGCGAACTACTCATGGCTCGCTGTCCGCGAGCCCGCGTCTACGGTGGCTGGAAATCGGGATCGGAATCCCGGTGGCGGCCGAACCCACGACCTCCACCATAGCCTAATATTTGTCTTATTTACTAACGACAACTTGTATTTACTCTATATATATGTTAGTCTGTAAGGTATATATCTATGGGCCAAGATGCCTGATAATAAATGATTTATTATTATTTTATTATAGCAGTCAGGGCCACTAACTACTAGAACAACAGGCCAGTCAAATAAGGGCTACAACCTTGGGAAAAAGACATCTCACGTACCAGCCGTCGCCACAGGAGACACCCCGAGCATTAAGAGCCGCAAAACTTCGCCCGGCCACCGTAGCCACGGGCTTGCGGACGATAAGCAATGGTTAGATGGCCAGTGTTTATCTAGGTCAAGTCAGCAAAGCCACGAATATAAGCTAGAACAATATTATAATGAAACAAAGAACAAATGTACATATAGATTAATAACGTCTAGATTCATCATCATCATCATCATCATATCAGCCGAAAGACGTCCACTGCTGGACATAGGCCTCCCCCAAGCGTCGCCACAACGACCGGTCCTGTGCGTCACGCATCCATCGGATTCCCGCGACCCCGACCAGGTCGTCGGTCCACCTTGTTGGAGGCCTTCCAACGCTGCGTCTTCCGGTACGTGGTCGCCACTCCAGAACCTTTCGTCCCCATCGACCATCTGTTCTGCGTGCAATGTGCCCTGCCCATTGCCACTTAAGTTTGGCAACTCTTCGAGCTGCGTCGGCAACCTTGGTTCTCCTGCGGATATCTTCATTTCTGATGCGATCACGCAGGGAAACTCCGAGCATAGCCCTTTCCATCGCCCTTTGGGTGACTTTGAGTCTTTTTATAAGGCCTATTGTAAGCGACCACGTTTCGGAGCCATAAGTCATCACTGGCAACACGCACTGGTCATAGACTTTCGGATAACCCTGGCCCTAGTAGGCTTCGACACAGCTAGGCCCCTGCTATTGCTGACAACTCAATAGTTCTAGATTATTATGATTATATTCTCATTCGTAACAACTTGCGCTCAGACAAGCTGTAGGCGCTACGTGCGTAGGCCTGCTACGCAATATGTTCGTAGCAGCTGCTACGAACGTAGACAAATAAAAATATTTTTATTTGTTTACGAATCATGCCCGTTCGTTTCTATATCTTTAAAACAGCTCATTTTTAACCGACTTCGAAAAGGAGGAGGTTCTATGTTCGGCTGAATGTATGTTTTTTTTTTTTATGTATGTTCACCGATATCTCGGTCAGTTGTGGACCGATTTTGAAAAATTTTTTTTTTTATTGAAAGGTTATGCTTCCAAGTTGGTCCCATAGAAATATTGTTATGATCTGATCATGAACTTCGAAGATATGGAACAGAACTCTTCATAGAATCATAGCAGAATTGTCGTAACAAGTCAAATTGCTTTGTTTATACGTGTAGTCGATGACTGACTGAAAGAAAAGGGGGAGGGGATGTATCGAACTGATCTGGTGATAAAGCCGGAAGGTAAATTCATTTAATATAACCGTATTTGGGATTATTAAAATCGTTATGAGATGCACTCTGGCTATAAGGTAATTTATGTTTAGCTGAAGGGTATGTACTTTTTAGTGGTGCTACCATAACTATAAAGTGAATAATAAAAAACTTTTTACAAAAAAAAAAATTAAACCGACTTCAAAAAGTACAAAATAATTTTAATTTCGGAAGTCGGTGTTAAATAACGAAGAGACAAAATTAGGTATCTATTATAGAAACACCGACTTCCGAAATTAAAATTATTTTGTACTTTTTGAAGTCGGTTAAATTTTTTTTTGTAAAAAGTTTTTTATTATTTATCAAAGAGTGTTGTATTGTTTTGGGTGGCCTATGCCCAGCAGTGGATATCTTTCGGCTGAAATGATGATGATGATGATAAATAAAAAAAACCTTTTTGCGTCAGGGGTTAAAAATAGAAAGAAACAAACACTTACCAATACACTCATAATTTATTTATATCCAAACAATTTCTCGGAAAACTCTCTTTTATAACAAAAACATGTCTATAAGCCTTTTTCAGGAAAACTCGATCTTCATTCTCCTTAAATTCGTTCCTCAAGAAATAAGCAATTTATGTTTCGCTTGTTTCTGGCGTTTCGTTTCTAGAAGCATTTTTTTTTTATTGAGATAAATATTTTCTTTTTCATGTTTCTCTTAGGAAAAGGTATCAATGTCTTTTGTTAGAAATAAGTAATTTCAGTAAGAATGGAAAAGCAATTGGAGTTCACTCTTTTATTTGTAACTCGGTACGATGAAGTTGGATCTTTAATTTAGGTTTCTTCTGTTTGTGGGTGTTTTTATTCTTACTATAGAATGAGAAATAATCAAGTACAAAATTAAACGCACAAAACCTCAGACACCCCAAATGATTTTTAATTCAATTGACGTAATTCTGCGAAAAAAAAAAAATATAAAGGTTTTATATGCAGTTTAGGTTTGTTTAAGATTCGTATCTGCATTGAAATAAGAACTTTTATTATATCGTGTATGAGAAAATTTGATTGGACTACAACCATTTGTGTTTGTTTACCTATTTGGGCTGGTTTGGGCACGTAATGGCTTGACACATCAATAAATAGACAGGGCAATATTTTGAATGATAATTTTTTTTGGAAAATGTAACCTATATTGAAAAGTGGTTCGATTGATTCTGCTCGTTATTCTGATCAAACTACTTTCAGGTTTTGCGCATTTAACTTTACACGTTGTATATATATATATATTATGAAAAAAACGGGACATGTGCGAGTCGGATTCGTGCATTGAGGGTTCCGTATAAACTTGTCACACACGCTTCGCAAGAAAAGTTTTTTTGCTTTCGTTGTTGCTTCACGTGTCTTTCGAACAATACCGCAGCCCAATTACTCGATAACTTTGCTAATCATAAACAATCTTCAAGCCACGTAGCTACGCCCACGTGCTAACGGTTTCCATAATGTGATACTTACTGAAAGTTTAAAACTTTATTGGCCTACCTATCAGTGGCATTGTCTGCAAGAAGAGACAAATTTATCCCGAGGTATAACGTCGCAGGGAAATGAAGATATCAGGGATATCACGAAATCCCTGGGGATATATTATCACGAAATCCCGGTAGATGTCGAATATTTTTGTTAATTATGTCTTCTTACTACAAGTATCTAGTGATATGACGAAACACCAATTTGTCATCAGTGATACGTTGTTTCACTAATTTTGTGATTTTTCATGACACAGTTATAAAATTCTGTACACAGACTCTTTACATAAAAATACTAGACATGAGTTTCGGGTTTCGCATATACTAAAAATAATGTTATATTATAACGGTTCTCAAATTACTTCACCTGCTCCTAAACTACATCAGTAGCAGACCGGGCTAACTTATACGAGACAAAAGTTAGCAGACACAGACACGAGTCTAAAATAACTTACATACGGTTATCATAATTATATGTCCAATTTAACAATGCGTTCAGGGCGCTGTTGCGGCTTCCACGTTTTTGTAGCGCATCAGCAATGTTTGCTGAAGCGCGCACAGACAGCTTCGCAGCAATCTGGCGCAAGAAGACCGCTTCTTTTCTCAGTCGGTTGCGTGGAAGTCGCCACAGCGCCTTGAGTGCCACAGGTAGTAGACATGATTGTCCACTCATGTGGAAATTAGTACAGCGGACAAAGTCGCTGCTTACTATCACTAGTTTTTGACTTGTTTATATGATGGATCTCAGTTATCTGATTAAATAAATAAATTATTATTATTATTATCTGGAAGTCTAGAATATTTCGTTTGAATTAACACAGGAACGTGTCTGAATTCTAGCCTAGATATTACAAAAATATTATAAAGGCAAAAGTTTGTATGTATGTGTGTCTGTGACACGCTCAAACGGCGGAACGGATTAAGATAACATTTGACACATGGTGACTGGAATAACGTGTCTTTTGGACCACTATCTCACCTGATGGTGATCGATGATGTGGTCGATGATGCCAAGAGTTGCCACTTGCCAAGAAGTCATCTATTCACTAAGCCCCTAGGTTGTATAGCTAACAGGAATTCCAGACTGCCAGGGAATTTTGTACGTACGGGTGGGATTTCCATTAGAACCGTGATGTCAGCAACCGTAAGGGCACAGCAGGGTTGAAGTCTACTGGGGCCAAGGATTTGTTTCTGAAAGGAAGATTTGGTCCCGGTACGAAAGGCAACGAACGAACAGAAGTAGGTTGTTAGTCAGTAAAAATCTGACACTCTCGTATCATCGAAAATGAACGAACGATTTTTTATGATTTTTGCATACGGACCGCTCCAAATCTACTTCCTTTCTTTCAGCCCATTTTAAGGTTGTCTATAAGAGATTACCCATTGTACATTTAGTCTTAGTAAATGATTATTCTGTCCACATTATGAGGTACAGTACAATAAATCTACAAGAGGTAAATTTATTTTTTAGTGTTTGTGTTTTTTGTTTGTAGGGAGCAAACTCTGAAAGTACTGGTCCGATTGCTAAAATTATTTCACCGATAGAAAGCTGCTTTATTTCTGAGTGACATAGGCTATATTTTATGTACGCGGGCAAAGCTGCAGGCAAAAGCTAGTAAAATATACAGTTAATAAATAAACAGGGGGAGTTATTTGAAGATTATCTACAAAGAAGGTCAAAGGGGTTTCGTTTGCTCCAGTAACGTGAAATGTTAAAAGTTGGATCCTCAAGAAGTAATTTTACATGAATAATGTCAGCATCTTGTGGCACAGTAAAAGTCGAGATTGACAATCTCCGGTAGGCGGAGATGGAGTTAAAAAGAAAACCACTTTCATGTTAAATTTTCTTGAATAAAATTGTTTTTATTTTCCTTATAACCTATGTACCATTAAAACATGTTTAGCAAAGTTTTATAATTAGAAAATTTATTCGAACTCTTAACTTTGATAACAGTATTAGCATTGAAAATTGATAAGCAAAATATTTTGTGATAGCGGTTTCTACTGTAAGTGTCCCCCGCCCATGGGCCTCAAAAAAACGTTAAAACCGACCACACAAAAAAGCTAGAAGCCGCCGCAAAAAACAGCTGAAGCGCGCGTCAGCTTGTGGCCGGAGAAGCTTGAAACGGCTTCAAGCATTTTTATTGTGGCGAAACCGCCTTATACAAAAAAAGGCCGCCTCAAAAAGAAGCTTGAAGTGGCTTTTTTGTGATCCGTGTGCGGAGCAGTAATAACATCAACCACTATTTTAATACAGTAACCATAGACTTTCTTGTTCTTTTCCATAGAAAACGACTTTGAAACCGTGCACTGGCTTCTGACGTTTTAAAAGTGCCCATGTAAGTAGACCTATGTGAAATAAAAATATTTGAACTTTGAACACCTCGTAAAATTCATTAGATAAGTACAATAAATTCAGTATAATATTTAAGAATTAGTTGAAGGTGCCTATGCTGGAATTGTGTCACAGGCCCTAAATATAGATTCTATACCTACTTATCTTGGTTACCTAACTCCTTCGAAACGACTTCACCGATTTTGATAAAACATTGTGTGTGAATGGGCCTGTAGATGGTTTAAAAATACAATTGAAGCCGCTGGCGTAAGGTGGTAAGGTGGCACTGCGATTGGCTTCTAATTATTTTTTTTGACGAAAAGCCGGCTCAGGGCGCCGTCTGTCGGGACCACAATATTATACAAAAATTAAGAGATTGTTTGACTGAAGTTCAGTTAAATAAACTCTTCACTGAATGTGCTAATATCAGGAACTATCGGTTCGAGTTAAAGAATTATTTTGATGTTAGATAACGTATTTATTTAAAAGAGCTACTTCTATAAATTCACGCTATGACCTACAGGAGCGGAGCAGTACCCTTAAAAATAATAATATTGAATAAAATTATTTTGAAAACTAGCTTTTCAAAAAATAATTTAACCAGCGGTTGCGCTCGTTTGATACTAAAAAACATTCCCAAAGTAAAAAGAGGCCTTTGGATGTGAAAGAGTGACAAACACACACACATACATACAAACAGTATGTGTGATATACAGAGGGTGATCCAAATTAATGTTCAACCATACAGCTAAAAGCAAATAAATCCTAAAAACAAAAAAGCTAAGTAAACTCCTGTACTTACATACATTCGTACAAAAGCATTTCCTTTCCACTTAGTAGCTACGTAAGGAGTGTTTAAGGGCAGCTCTTAGCTACAGTGTACAAGGTCAGGCTAGTTCTGTATGTTTATACTTACAATGTTATAGTGTTGGTGATACTCTCGCGCGGCTGGGATGGGTGGATAACACGAGCAGTTACAGGGACGAATTCGGGGAAATTTTTAATGAAAAATTGCATGGTTTTTTCGATAGGCTATTTGACAGTGTGAAAAATAAGTTTACATTTATTGCCATCCGTATAGATTATAGGTTTTAAAAGCGATTTGTACTAATATATCGAAAAACGAATGGATTATCACGACATAGTATAAAAAAGTCGCTTTTTCTGTCCCTATATCCCAATGTACGCTTAAATCTTTAAAACTACGCTACGGATTTTGATGCGGTTTGTTTTTAATAGATAGAGTGATTCAAGAGGAAGATTTATATGTATAATAACATCCATTAAATACGTAACGTATAACGTTACCCGAGCGAAGCCGGGGCGGGTCGCTAGTTTATAATAAAATACGCGCCATGTTTTTGAAAACGATCGCTATTGGCTGAATCTATTTAAATGTCACAAGTCTTTATATATATCTGTTATTTGTCAAATATGGCGTTTCGGCGGGTCATTTGAATAATACAACTTTATATGTTATTTTTTATGTTAATATTTTCAAAAAATGAAATAAAACACTTTTTTTCTGACTTCTATTCTAAACAGTCTTAATAATGTGAAATCGATTCAAACAATCAGTACTGCCTACAACATACATGACTCAAAAAAAAAAGAAAAAATTTGGTGCCAAATAAACTTAGAATAACGGTCATTTACCTTTCTATGATTTTGTTGACATTCCTAATTTTAAAAAAACGGAAATAAAAACATACAGCTGCTGTTTTGAATTGTCATCTATCGTATCCTTTACATTTTCTAGTACCTAACGAAAAACAGTTGAACATTGTTTGTTTTAGGGTACCTATGCCGTAATATTAGGAAATAGACCAGTGCTGAAGCCGTTGAAAATGGTAAAAAGTGAAATAAAATCATAGTAGGATGAAACCTATTGGAAAAGGAAGAGAATATAACAAAAATGAAAGGAAAAATAAATTACGGGCGATCGGAGGTCGGAAAATGGATGGGTGTGCGTTTTTAAAGGTAAAAAATAGTTTATCTTGATTTCCGACAAAACTACAAGTCTTATGTAAAAAAAGAAAAAATTGCAAAGTTGTAGATAATAAAAAGATCTACAACCTTTGTATTTACACTTTTTTCACATAATCTCAAAATGTATGTGAAAAATTCAAATAACTAAGTTTTTGGTTTTTTATTTTTATCTTTTACAAAAATTATTCTTTTTCGACGAAATTTAATGGAAACTTACGTTTTTATGTTCCAAACACACTGTAATTTTTTTTGATTAAAAATATTTATTTTTTCACCTTCGTTTTGACTTAATATCGAAAAAGAACCCTTATTTTCAATCGAAAATTCTCACGTCAAAATATCTCCATTTCTTAAAAATTCGCTAGGGTTTTTGTTCGTTAAAATCTCTAGTTTTTGATGGTGTGAAAAAAAATATCATTATAATGGTCAAATTTCTCATAAAAAAAAACTCGAATCCAAAAATCTTTTTCAAAATCATTACATTAGGAGGCTCCAATAATTTTAAACTAATCTAAAGTAATTGTAACAGAAACAAACATTTTGTATTTGTTTTATATTCAAATGTGAAACAAAATATTGTGAATTTGAATTTCACGACGCCAATAAACAGTTTTCTATCTACAAACTAGAAATACAAGGGCTTTTGTTAGTTTTCGCAATAAATTCTGTAATTTCAAAATAATTTTCTCTTCAAAATTTGTCTTTGTAAGATTAAAGAAATACCGTGTTCTGTTGTGAGATAAATTATACCAAGTCTGTGTCTAATCTTCTGCTGGCATTGTTTTGTTTCATTAGTAACTAAACACCGTCAATGTACCCCCATTTTCTACGTTGACAAAAACAAAAAAAAAAAAACTGCATACACAGGTATTTGTGGAAGTGAAGTCCGGTCCTGTACCTTTACGGCCACACCTCCGCTAATATGCACTGAGCGCAGCGCCGTATATCACCCAACCGGATTCACGGTAAGCCTCTCTCGACTCACACTAAAGGTATTCACCTGATATTAGTGTAGGAATAATATGGAACAAGAGCTTTTTAAAACAAAACAAGAAAGAAACCAAACAAAGCAATTATTTGTTCTTTTCTCTGCATCTGGTTTCCATGGATTTTTGTATTATCCTGTACTTTATAATTGAGGACTTTTTATTGGCCTTCAGTCTAACTTACTTCAATGAAGCCAACGACAGAGATGTCCAAGAGGCTAAATATTAGTCGGACAAAATTTGAGTCAAATCGACACGAGAAGAAGAAGAAGTCTAACTTACTGTTTCGTATCTGATTTGTTTTAGCTGCAAGTCCTAGATATCATTTAAATAAATAAAAAGTAGTTGTCGTTGTAGTAACAGGGTTTTAAAAGCAATGGTACTAACCTGTTGGTCTAATGGTTAGTGATCCTGACTGCTATGCCGGAGGGCTCGATTCCTACCCAGGATAAATGTTTGTGTGATGAGCATGATCATTTGTACTGTGTCTGGGTGTAATATATCTATGTATTTAGAAATATATAAGTAGTTTTATTATACGTGCAAGTAGACAGTTCAATAATATGTGTGAGCAGCATGACTTGGATCCCTTTACTACTAGTGTGGCGTCGGCCAGAAAGCGCATAAGCCACAGGTTTTTTAAGTAATCTTTTAATTATTTCCCTATTTTTCTGCAATGTATTATTAATTCTACTGTTACTCATTTTCTGAAAGGTTTGTAGTTACTACTTGTTTTACACTTGCAATTGAATTTGTTTATGTAACTGTTAAATTTTGATAAGGTTCACCAATCATTGTGCAAAGAGTGCTATGGTCACTTCTCAATTGTAATTCTGACACTATACGTGAGGACTTGTAATTGGCTTGCTATCGTCTATGTTAGTTTTTATTTTTTGCTTGTTTAAGCTGTAAGTCCTCCAAGATGTAATAAATAAATAAATAAATAAATAAATGTTTATCAGTTGTCAAGCTCTGCTTAGTTCAAGGCCTCAAGGAGTTGTCAGCAACAGCAGAGGCCCAGCTGGGTCGAAGCCTACCGGGGCCAGGGTTATCCAAAAGGAAACTTGTGCCTTGGTTGGAAGGTTAGAAGGATCGGGGTGGGGTTTTTTAGTCAGTAAGAGTCTGACACTATCTCTTGCTCCACCCAAGGGCAAAGCTCTGCTTGGTTTGAGACTAGACGGCATTGTGTGATAGTTGTGGATGTTTATTATTAGTGGTAAACTACTCTTCTTTGTCTTCACACTACTCTTTACCAGCAGCTGCAGCTTTGCTTACCTGAAAGAAGAAAATTATCTTAAGAAAACATATCACCGTTGTCCTATGAAAAACAATTAAATATCAAAGATCTCAGTAACATTAAATTGAAAGTTCAAAGTTTTGTTAGTAATATATATATTTTGACAAATAAACTAATAAAAGAAAATATGTAATGTCAATTAATTGTATATTGTTTACTCATTTTAAGAAAACATTATCACAGTTAATTGGTTTTTCCTGGTGGTATATCATCATCATCATTTTAGCCGATAAACGTCCACAGTTGGATATAGGCCTCCCCCAAGTGTCGCCACAATAAACGATCCTGTGCGTCCCGCATCCATCGGATTCCCACAACCTTCACCGGGTCATCGGTGCAGCTTGTGAGAGGCCTTTCGACGCTGCGCTGTTAGAAGGCTTAAAGTCACTCAAAGGGCAATGAAAAGGGCTGTGCTCGGAGTTTCCTTGCGTGATCGAATCAGAAATGAAGAAATCCGCAGGAGAACCAAGGTTGCCAACGTAGCACGAAGATTAGCCAAACTTCAGTGGCAATGGCCAGGGCAAATTGCTCGCAGAACAGATGGCCGTTGGGGCCGAAAGGTTCTGGAGTCTTTTTATTTTTGGTGTGTAAAAATTATCCAATGACAACCCCCGCTCTTGGGTGGAGCGGAAGATAGAGCAGACTCTTAATGACTAAAATCCCACCCTGTTCCTTCTAGCCTTCATACCCCAGGCTCCAACACCCTTTCGGCTAACCCTGGCCCTAATAGGATTCGATCCAGCTGGGCCCCTCCTGTTGCTGACAATTCCTAAAGGCGCGCGGGAACAGTACGTGCCGTCGACGTCTTGGGCTCGGTCCGGAAAGTTACCGGACGGTCGGACAGCGAGCTACCCATGGCTCACCGTCGGACAAAGGTTCTGGAGTGGCGACCGCGTACCGGAAGACGCAGCGCAAAAGGCCTCTTAAAATTGGTTGACTATATCGAAAGAAATACATTCATTGACTGTTAGGCGGTACGAAGTTCACCGAGTCATCAAGTACAGAATATTCCTAAAGATTACAACGCAGGTATCACGATCCACAATTAAGCCACACATATGGCTACAGTTTCCCCAGTAATAGTGCAATAAGAAGCTTTGCGGTCCACCAGAATGTTAGGCCGAGATAATTATAGCAAGGTTAGAATACTGTGACTAGGATTAAACCACACAATCGCATTATGTGGTCGCTGCGAGAGCGATATAGGGGCTTAAATCACAAGCCGTTGTTCATTTGTTTTAGTTACGGGGATATTGAGAGGCCTAATGTGTGTGTGTATCTACGGTCTGAAAATACTCGCTCCGAATCTTACTGTTTGTGGATGTGAGTTAAAATTTTTATGAATGATAAGATGCAGGAGACATTCCTTATATATTTATTTATTAAAAAAAACTCATTTATTTATTTATTTAAAGATATCTTACTTAACAGTGGAATGCAATTCGACATAAATTTTTACTGTTTTTCATACATATATTTTGGAAAAAAATATTATGTAGGATTCTATTAAAGTCAATTTATAAATTTGTGTAAGATTAATCCAGTAAACGCCTCTAAAAATTTGCTATTTTGCATAACTTTTACCCTTCATAATGTACTCAAAAATTTTAGAAGTCAAACAAATATCAAACAAGTATCTAGCCTTTTTTTTTCAAAAACTGGTAAGGGATTAAAAAAAAAACACTTTTTCCTGGAACTAGTTTTGTGAAATATTTGTGTTAAACACGGAATCACCAAATGCCAACAGAATTTTCAGGCGTTATCTCTCTTTTTTCGCGTTGCCTCTTCATCAAACATCTCGTTGGATTGCGTTAGATGACGCGAAAAGCTTTTAAACCATGCTCGATGTTGATGATGGGCGAGTGGAAAAGGAGCCTCTTAAAGGATTCCAAGCATGTGCAAAAACTGAATGACGACTATTTTTAACCGACTTCAAAAAAAGGAAAAGTTTATCAATGCAGTTCCATTTTATTTACATTTCAGAGTAACTTTTCAATGTAGTGTCACATATTTCCGCCAAATGAAATGATTCAGGGCTAAACGACAAGACAGCGTGGATATTCGGGTCCCCACAGCAACATTACTGTACCCTCTTTTCAGTATATTTTATTCAAACAGCCCGTTGCTTTAGTCCTCTTTAAACTTTATTTACTCACCGTGTAGACACAAAATAGATAGGTACAGAAGTCAATTTCATGTATGTACTTCACTTTTCATGCCTACGGTCGACGGTCGCGGTAGGGTCAGCGCCGCTCCGTCCGAGAGCGCTCGGGTGCGGTGATAAATACCTTATATAAATTGTAAAAATATTACATAGCCACAAGTCATGTTTGCTTTCTTTCTCGGCGCGGGGTTTGTGGTCACTGAGATATTTATACCTACATAACTGTTCTGCGTTACGTTAAAACAAATCATCAAAATACTAGCAAATAGTCTATTTACCTTTCCGAAACAACTGTTAGCTTAAAAAAAAACGATAATTTACTAATTAATGTTAATTTACAACCGTCCACTGAACAGTTACAACTTTTTTTTGTTGCACAAAAAAGTTCACAGACGCGTGTCCCAAGCATATGGCATTCGCACTCGGACTGAGCTGAATCGGACCGAGATATCGTGTCCGTGAGCAGTGTCTATGTGTGCGTTGCTCGAGCGCGTTTTGTACGTACATTGACTTCTGTACCTATCTATTTTGTGGTGTAGACGAGGCAAAGGGTTGGATAAAATTCAAGTGGTAGTCACTGACATGGGTTCACTAGTTTTTTCAAGCCTGTTTTTCGGTCGAGAAAATTTCTTTCTAGCGGTGTAGATATGCAAAGATCTTATACGATCACGGGTCGTATCACAGGACAGATAAGAAGGGATCTTATTATTATCTGAACCAATCTTGGTCAAGTGCTGCCCAGATCTTGAAAGGTACTTTGTGCCAAGCCACCGTTAGTGAAGGGGGTTGATGTAAGTCCTTTGTAGGGAGTGTTATTAAAGGTCAAGATGAAGCTGTGGGTTAGAAGTTTTGTTATGGATGTAGTTGGTATTTTTGGTTATGTCTAGGTAGATTATTGTTTACAAAATTTAACATTAATACAATGATTAACCCTTCAGATACCGTCAATTAGAGACACAATAGTAAGACAATAGATGCGCGGCCACCGGTGGTCGCTTGGGGATTCATGAATTAATCAATTCAAGTATAAAGGTCGAGCTTAACTCAACAATGAGTTGTAGCAGTGGTGGCCGAGACTTACGAGTTTTAGGTCACGGAATCGAACCCAGCCAGGTGCATTACTTTGTATAAGTAGTTTATTTCACAGCTTCAAAACATTTTGAGGAAACCGTCATCTCTTAGAACCAAAAAAATTCAGACAGGTTACCATCACTCAGATGGATATCACATGCCTGAAAATTTTGAAAACTTTTTAAAGCAAAGAGATCATAATAAGGCCGATTTAAATACTTATACTTATGACAAGTTGTCATGCGGCTAATTGGGAAGTCAATTCAATTCAAAATATTTTAATTCAAATAGGCCTACAAGGGCACTTATAAAAAGTCAGAAGCTAGCACGGTTCCAGTTGGTCGTGAGTGAAGAAAATGAAAGAATCAGCAATAAAATATTTATCCACTACTTGACCACTATCCCACCTGATGGTTGGTGATAATGTGGTCGACAATGAGGCACACATGCCCGCAAGCCTACACACTCTTGATTAAAATTCCCAAATGTTGTAGCTATCAGGAAATATCAGATTTACTCCTTAACTCTATGGGTACTGTATAGATGATGTGTTCACTGTGTACCAATAGCGCATCACCGTACGTCTGGTGGTCCGATAATGTGCATAGCGAAATTATGTTTAAATTCTATGTAATAGGAAACGGGCCTCTTTCGACCAAATGGGCACAAATCCACTTCAGGATTTACTGAGAAATTCGAAACGGAAAAAACCCAATGACATTGCCCGACCCTTAAAGCGTACTCACTGGCGTCCTTAAGCTAAAGTGCCGTTAAGTGACATTTGGCGGGTTTTTGTTTTTGATACCACGGTAATCAGACAAAAATTGTCTATCGATTTGTCTGAGTATTATTTTTCAACACGGTTTAGCGATTGATTGCTGCGCTGCTTGTGACTTACAGATCGGTTATTCAGGTCTGGGTTTCTCAGATGTCAGCAAACCGTAAGGGCCCGCAGGGTCGAAACCTACTGGGGCTTTGCATAATTGGGGCCATAGCACTTATACAAAGTGAGTTTGATATTTTATCAGCTAATTTTCAGAAACTGTGATTCACATACGCAGAAAACTCGATTAATTAAGCGGCCATAAGTAAACGAACTTAAATAAGTGGTTGAATTGATCCGATGGTGAAGCCGGCATATGGGCAAGGGAACCTTGATGCCTTACCCTTACCTTATACAGATACCTAAATAAAATAAAAATTCTTTCTCCTGTTTCTAGTTCACGCTCAGTGAAATGGGCACAGGTTAACTAATTTATAATTTTAATCATGTGTGTGTATCTAAAACCCCTAAAAAAAATTATCCCTATTTTTTTTCGGTCTTCTAAACATTCGTTTGCTTAAACATGCATAATCATAATTTGGGCTTAAAGGGCTTGCTATAAATCAAAATGACGGCTCGCCAGGCCTCGTGTGAATTCTCTCCAACCACAGAGTTAGGAAACACCTTGGTGGTCAACGCTAGACAATATTATAACATTATCATAATCATCACCAATTCAGCCAAAATATTTATAATCTGCGAGTAATAAGCATAGTTTGCCATCGGCGATTCAACCTTGGTTCTTCTACGAATATAGTTCGTTCAGAATCAGTAACTGAATCGATTCCAATCAATTTTATACCATGTCATATTTTTTCTCAAAAATATTAAGTAAAAGTTGATCACCGCCGACACTAATTACAACACAAAATGGCCCAGCAACCATGTTTTTGTGTGCACAACCACGTAACAACTTGGTGATTTTTCATTACACAGTTATGAAATTTTGTACATAGATTCTTTACATAAATATAAGACACTCGTGTTTCGAGTTTCGCATATACTAAAAATAATTTACCCTAATATAATCTAGGTCGAACTTCGAGAAAGAGGTCAACCGTCGAATCCAACTCAGCTGGGCAGCGTTCGGGAAGCTACGCGGTGTCTTCTCGTCCAACATACCACAGTGTCTCAAGACAAAAGTCTATGATCAGTGCGTGTTGCCAGTGATGACATATGGCTCCGAAACGTGGTCGCTCACAATGGGCCTCATCAGAAGGCTTAAAGTCACCCAAAGGGCAATGGAAAGGGCTATGCTCGGGGTTACCTTGCGTGATCGAATCAAAACTGAAGACATCCGCAGGAGAACAAAGGTTGCCGACATAGCGCAAAGAATTGCCAAACTTAAGTGGCAATGGGCAGGGCACATTGCTCGCAGAACAGATGGCCGTTGGGGCCGAAAGGTTCTGGAGTGGCGACCGCGTACCGGAAGACGCAACGTTGGAAGGCCTCCAACAAGGTGGTCTGATGACCTAGCGAGGATTGCGGGAAGCCGATGGATGCGAGACGCGCAGGAGCGTTCGTTGTGGCGACGCTTGGGGGAGGCCTATGTCCAGCAGTGGACGTGTATCGGCTGAAATGATGATGATGATGATGAATATAATCTACACTTAATATAATAAAGAAGTTGAATTTGTTTTTTGTTTCTTCGTGTTTTTGTTTATAGGAGGTGATCACTGAAAGTACTGGTCCGATTGCTATAATTTTTTCAGCGACTCACACGTGTGATATATGTCACTCTGAGAAAAAAACAGCTTACTATCGGTGAAAAAAAAAAATTATGTAAGCGGGCAAAGCTGCGAGCAAAAGCTGCTGTTGTGTATTATACAATAGTCGGTGCTAGAATGACATTCCTTGCTCTATGTTCCTGACTAACGAAATTGTGTGTGAGAGTAGATAACGCAGCGCTTTTTATGCTAAAGTCTGAGCATAGAAGATATTTAGACCAAAAAAGCGTTTAGTGAAAACCTCCGAGGCACAGGTGGACTTTTGCTGTCATTTTTTTGTTAAATACATTTTTTGCTGATGAATCGTTTTGGGCGACAGCATTTTTCTTTAGACGCTAAGTTTGCCGACGTACGAATTCTGTATTACAATAAAGTTGCTACCTTCTTTCAGTTGGCCCAGTCCGTTTATTTGTGTGTGTAACATTTTTTAGCTATTGATTTTGTTCAGAATAGCCAATCTTCCTGTCCTTAAATCTACACTAATATAATAAAGAGGTATAGTTTGTTTTTTTCTTTGTAGGAGGTTTTTTTTTTCTGTCGACGGGGAAAATCATCATTGACGAAACCCGCTCTTGGGTGGAGCGGGAGACAGTGTCAGAGTCTTACTGACTAAAAACCCCGCGCCGTTCCTTCTAGCCTTCATACCGGGGCTCTAGTTTCCTTTCGGATAACCCCGACCCCGGTAGGCTTCGACCCAGATGGGCCCCTCCTGTTGCTGACAACTGCTTGAGGCGCGCGGGAACAGTGCGCGCCGTCGACGCCTTGGCTCGGTCCGGACAGTTACCGGACGATCGGACAGCGAGCTACCCATGGCTCGCCGTCCGCGAGCCCGCGTCTACGGTGGTCGGAAATCGGGATCGGAATCCCGGCGGCGGCGGTGGGGGCGCCATTGCCTGATGCGGTCTGCCTCCTCCTTTGCTAGCATCACTGCTTCGCAGAAGGAGGCGACCGCCTGCCACTCCTCCTCGCTCCGGACCATGGCCTGAACCAAGGCGTGAGAGGTCTCCGCCGCCGATCGCCCCCAATTCTTTCTTTCTTTGTAGGAGGTAAAGCTGCTTTATTTCGGAGAGACATAAGCTATGTACGCGGGCAAAGTCGCGGGCAAAAACTAAAAATAAAAAAGCCTTTATTACCAATTTATACATAACAATAAAAAAAATGAATTTAAGTCTAAGTATCAAAAAAAATTATTTGGGGTCTAATACAACACGGTTTTTTTCCTTCCTGTCCTGTATCTCATCGCGCTATCTCTAACTTCCTTTTCTTTCATATCACTTCTCACTCAATTCATCCATCTTGTCTTTGGCTTCCCTCTCCAATATAATCTCTATGACCTGCCATGACCTGCGTTGTACCTACTTAGTGTCTGTGGTGTCCAACTTGTGAAGTTTTTCAATATTTTTGGAAAAAAATATAACACAGTGTAAAAATTGTCGCAATCGATTCAGTTACTGATTCTGAACTAACTATATTCAGGTTTTGCATTTACTAAAACTAATGCTGTAAACAAATATTATATAGAGTGACTGGTAATTAGTGACCGATACTTAAGAGGGTCCTTCTCCACTCGCTTATCGTAAACATCGAAAATGGTTTAAAAGCTTGTTACTTCATTTAATGCAATCCAACGCGATGTTTGACAAAAAGGCAACGCAAAAAAAGAGAGATAACGCCTGTAAACTCTGTTAGTATTCGGTAATTCCGAGATTTACTCGAAAATTTCACAAAACTTGCTCCAGGAAATAGCTGTTTTTTTTTAACTCTTAAAAGTTTTTGGAAAAAATTGTCGTCATTTAGAATCTTAATAAAATTTGCAAGGTCTCTAGACAAATACTTTTTTGACTTTTTTAATTTCTAGGCAAATTATGAAGTGTCAAAGTTCATACAAAATAGGACATTTTCAGAGGTTTTTACTGGATTAGTTTTACACAAATTTAGAAATCGGTTTCTTTAGAAACCTAGATAATATCCACAAGATACTGTGTTTCCAAAATATCTAATGAAAAATGTGTAATAACGTCATAATCAGTTATGAGCGGTTGTATGAAAAACAGTGAAAATTTGAGTCATGATGCACCACCTTAAACACGTCGATGTACTCTTGATTACAAACAATATTTCTCAAAAAACTTTTTTTTTATACTCTTTTGATTTATCACAGTAACAAAACCCAGCTGTTAGCCGCATAACGCCGTTGTCTCATGTACTCTGCCTACAATAGTGATAGAGCCCCCGCGCCGCTTTCAAACCCATCGGTGTTTGCGAATCGCGAACACCGATGGACGTGAACGGATGGGTGACCGCGGTGGGTGCGAATTTGCGCAAACACCTGTTTTGTTATTGTGATAAAACTTATGAGTATAAAAAAAGTTTCTATAGAAAAGTTGTTTGAAGTCATGAGTAGATAATCACGTGTATAATTATTGGTACACTAACTACCAGTTACCCTATATATGTTTTCATTATTCAAAAATCTTATCCTTATCCCTACTAATATTATAAAAGTGAAAGTAAGTTTGTTTGTTACGTCCTCACGCATAGATGGCAAAACCGATTTTGATGAATTTTGGACTGCAATAGTTGGGACCCTGGAGACGGACATAGGCTAATTTTTTTCTTTAAACTGAGAAAAGAGGGAAGAAAAGGGAAGAGGAATTAAAGTATATTAATAAACGCGCACGAAGCCGCGGGTAAAAGCTAGTCTTAAATATTTCTTGCCTTAAAAGTTCTACTTACCAGGAAACAACATTTCGAAAATTCAGCGTCCGTCACTTCACAAAAAATAGCATACAATAAACAATTTAGCATTCCTCCCTAACAACATTATCCTTAGTGCAAACAACAACATTGAGGCTAAAAAGAAAAATCCCCCTTTTGAAGTCCCGGCATTCTAATCTAAATTTAAATTATTCACTTTTTAACGTCATTGCTGTCCCGGGATAAGGATCGCGGGACATCCGGAGTCCGCTCTAATCCCTGTAATGTTTAATTAAAATATCACTGTTATATTTAAGGCCTAACCTATGGCAACTAAGGCAGAGAAGGAACAGGACTGGGTTTTAGGGAATAAAAATCTGACACGCCCTCACGCAATGCCCAATAGCGGAAGAAGTCATTTTTTTTTTTTATCGGATATAAACTAGTACTTGACTGCAATCCCACCTGATGGTAAGCGGTGATGCAATCGTTGATGGTGAGGCGCACTAGTTTATTAAGAGCCTATTCACTCTAGCCTTGAAGACGCTCAGATTGTAATCGGACGGGAAGACCGCAGCAGGCAAATTATTCCAGTCCTTCGATGTACGCGGTATAAATGACGAAGCGAAACGCTTAGTCCGGACCGTGGAGGTTTCAACAACGTAAGGGTGGATACTCGCCGTACGTCGGTTTGTCCGGTGGTAGAAATGGGATGGCGGAATCAAGTCATGCAATTCCTGCGCGGACTCTCCAAAATGCAACCTGTAAAACACCGAAAGGCTGGCTACCCTACGCCTGTGCTCAAGGCTTTGAAGATTGGACTTAACCATATCTGGATGACCAATCAGTCTCTTCGCACGCCTTTCCACCGAGTCCAAAGCTGCCAGGTGGCACTTTGCAGCACCAGAACATATGTGGCTGCAGTACTCCACACACGATCGGACCTGTGCTTTGTATAACATTAAAAGCTGTCCCGGTGTGAAGTACCGCCGGACCTTTGCTAGAACGCCTAGTTTCCTAGCAGCAACTTTGGCTTTGGACTCAATGAACCGCCCAAAATTGAGGTCGGAGGAAATTTCAACACCCAAGAGCTGAAGGCGGTCGGTACAATCCAATGTTACATTCTGAAAAGTAGGAGCCGAGGTGAACGGGCTCCTTTTGGCGGTGAACAGACACGCCTGTGTTTTTGGCGGCGTTGAATCCCACCAGATTGGTTTCGCCCCACTCGGAGACAGCCTGAAGTGAGATATTCACACGCTCTACCATAGCCTCTCGTTCGGACCGGATTTGTTCCTTACTAGTCCGAGTACCTGGCAGGTATCTCTCTATAACTGTGCTATCATCTGCATACCCATAGATACCGGGCATCAGCAGGTCATTAATATGCAACAGGAAAAGAGTTGCAGAGAGAACTGACCCCTGAGGAACTCCGGCATTAGTCGACATAGGCTCTGATGAGCATCCATCGACAACAACACGAAGAGACCGTTCTCTCAGGAAGTCTTTTATCCAGTTGATCAGACCAGGGGATATGCCATATGCCGGAAGCTTACTTAAGAGATTAGCATGCCATACCCTGTCGAAGGCCTTCGAGACGTCCAAAGGGACCGCAATCGCTTCCCCATTCTTCTCGAGGGCCTCGCCCCATAAGTGGGTGGCATGCGCTAGTAGATCCCCAGTAGACCGATTGCGGCGAAACCCGTATTGCCGGTCACTGAGGAGATCGTTACGTTCTAGGTATGCCATGAGGCGCGAGTTCAATACACGCACCGAAATCGGCCGATAGTTGGCAGGATCGGCACGACTGCCCTTTTTGGGCACGGGTTGCACGTTGGCAAGCTTCCAGGATTTGGGCACTATCCCAGTCCTAAACGAGAGGCGATACTAGCGCGTCAATACAAGAGACAACTCGGGCGCACAAGCCTTGAGAACAATCGCAGGTATACCATCTGGTCCACTAGCTTTATTCACGTCTAGACAACACAGTGCTCTCAGAACTTCTTTGTTCCTTATGCGAACTTCGGCCATCGAAGTGCCGCAGTGAGGTAGGGTCGGTGGAGTAGCACTGCCAGTATCAAGACGAGAATTATGGGCGAAGAGAGATGCAAAGAGACCTGCTTTCTCTCTCGCCGTATGAGCCAGTGTTCCGTCAGGTTTAACCAGCGGAGGCAATGTGGGCCGACAGAAGTTCGCTTCGACCGATTTGGCAAGGGACCAGAACGCTCTACTACCGGATGGCTGTGCAGAGAGCTTTGTGCCAATATGGGTAATGCGGTCAAAGCGAGCCTTCTTTAGTGCCTTTTTGTAGGACTTGGCAGCACGGTTAAAGGCTCTCTTCTTTGAGCTCAGTTCCGGGGATTTGCGGTCACGAGCGTCAACCCAGGTTAAAAACGCCGAATGCTTATGCTCTTCAGCTTGAACGCAATCAGCATTGAACCATGGGTGAGCTGAGCTTCCGATGGGTACATCACTATAAGGTATGAAATACTCCATAGCTTGACGTATCACATCGGATACAGCATCCGCACAGATCGACGGATTTTCAGAAGAGAAGCAGACCCGCTGCCAAGGATAAGACGCAAAAAAGTGACGCATCTCATCCCAATCTGCTGACCTGTAACGCCACATTCGCCGTTCACCACGAGAGTCGCAGTCAAGAGCGGAGAAGGAGGATACAGACTTCACCAAACAGTGATCCGAAGTTCCAAGTGGTGAGGAAACTGTTACGATACATCTATCCGGGTCGGTGGTCAGCAGAAGGTCCAGAGTTTGCAGTATGACCAGCTACATCAGGCACCCTAGTCGCTTGATTCACCGCTGTGCGATCGGTAGACACAGGTATACTTAGATAATTTTGTCCATGCCAGTGTCCACTTACAGCCATATCATGGAAAGTGTTGCGTCCTCAAGGTGACTGAGACGCTGACAGCAGATGTCATTACGGACGTACACACAGACCCCCGCACGCTGCAGGAAATGATCCTCCAATGAGTATCCCGGGTAGTTGAGGTACGCCGCATCTGACGGACATCTAATCTGCGTCTCCGTCAAGAAAAGCAAGTGTGGCCTGTCAGTCTCTAGATGGTGGTGGACCGCATCGAGATTGGAGTGCAGTCCTCTAATGTTTGAGAGGTACACTTATTACATTACATTAGACGGTTTCCCACCACAAAAAAAAAATCTATGGCGCACAGACTTAGTCTTAGAGTACGGCTATGTATCATCGGTACATCCCACCCATACACACAAAACGTATTGAAAACACATTTATTTTATTGTACATACAGCTAAGAAGTGGGATTTCCTGCTGACGTTGTCATTAGATGATTTTTGCCCACCGTAAAAAAAGTCAAGATTTAATAAATTACTTTTAAGCAAACGTACTCTATTATCGACCACATTGTCGCGTTTCTATTCTATTTTGTGTTGAACGACCTTCGGGTTGGTAACACCTCCGATTCTTTTGTTCTGAGTTTCTGACGTCATCTTAACGCTCAGTCACGTGGTTAGAACAAACGAATCCGAGGCGTGACCTACTCGAGGTTTTCGACGCAAGAGAATTGAAACGAAACGGTTGTAACTTGGCTAGAGGGGATAGTGGTCAAGCGCGAGCCTATCTATAATAAAAAAAACAAATTTTGATTTTCCTACATCAGCAGATTTCATAAAGCGAAGAAGAATAACTCAATATTTACACCAAGCAACATTGTTAGAACGTAGTTTTTACGAGTTCTCTCGACGAGCACTTTTCTAGATGTAAAATCGAATAGTTTTAGTTTTCCGATTGTTACTAGTTCGTCGTTACGGTTGAATACATTCCCTTGGCTCCTGATTTATAAGCAAAGTTTTATTCAACATTTAATGACTTTATACCCGGGTGGAGCCAGGGGCATAAAGTCATTAATTTTCCAGGATAAATGTACTTTTCTCTGTGTCTACCAGTGAAGTGTTCATGAAAATTTATTGGATTTACAACAGATAATAAGATAAATGGTTTCTTTGAGAAAATTCCCGGCTATAGATATAATATAACTAAGATAATAAAAAACTTTTTACAAAAACAAAAATAAACCGACTTCAAAAAGTACAAAATAACTTTAATTTTGGAAGTCGGTGTTTCTATAATAGATACCTAATCTTGTCTCTTCGTTATTTAACACCGACTTCCGAAATTAAAGTTATTTTGTACTTTTTGAAGTCGGTTTAATTTTTTTTTTGTAATTTTTTTTTTCACTTTTTAGTTATGGTAGCCACTAAAAAGTACCTACCCTTCAGCTAAACATAAATTACCTTATAGCCAGAGTGCATCTCATAACGATTCTGATAATCCCAAATACGGTTATATTACATGAATTTACGTTCCGGCTTTATCACCAGATCAGTTCGATACATCCCCTCCCCCTTTTCTTTCAGTCAGTCATCGACTACACGTATAAACAAAGCAATTTTACTTGTTACGACAATTCTGCTATGATTCTATGAGGAGTTCTGTTCCATATCTCCGAAGTTCATTATCAGATCATAACAATATTTCTATGGGACCAACTTGGAAGCATAACCTTTCAACCAAAAAAAAAAAATCAATATCGGTCCACAATTGACCGAAATATCGGTGAACATACAAAATAACAAAAAAAAACATACATTCAGCTGAACATAGAACCTCCTCCTTTTCGGAGTCGGTTAAAAAGTGTTAAAAGGCGAATCACAAAGTACTGTAACTACGTATTAATTTTGAATCTATATCAAAGGAAGTCATTTTCCTTATTTTCTTTTATTTTTATTTAAATTATACGTTGTAACACACTAAGAATAATTCCAGTTTTATATTTTATAGACGTGTTCAGTTTTGTTGTTAAGGCATCATTAGCTTGGTGACGCGATTCTAAATCCAATATGGTGGACTTACATTTTTTGTACACCCACGCACTATTTTTAAGAGGGTCCTTCTCCACTCGCTTATCGTAAACATCGAAAATGGTTTAAAAGCTTGTTACTTCATTTAATGCATTCCAACGCGATGTTTGATGAAAAGGCATTCGATAATTCCGAGATTTACTCGAAAATTTCACAAAATTTGCTCCAGGAAATAGCTGTTTTTTTTAAACCCTTAAAAGTTTTTGGAAAAAGTTGTCGTCATTTAGAATCTTAATAAAATTTGCAAGGTCTCTAGAGGATTACTTTTTTAATTTTTAGGCAAATTATGAAGTGTCAAAGTTCATACAAAATAGGACATTTTCAGAGGTTTTTACTGGATTAGTTTTACACAAATTTAGAAATTGGCTTCTTTAGAAACCTAGATAATATCCACAAGATACTGTGTTTCCAAAATATCTAATGAAAAATGTGTATTAACGTTATCAGTTATGAGCGGTTACGGCGGAGCGAGGGGGCGTGCCAGGCTTATACTGACTAAAACCCACATGTGTCCTTCAGTTTACTCTTTTCTTAGCTCTTTATGATCTAGTACAAAGGTTTTCCTTTCAGAAATTCTCCTGTCCCTGAAGGGCATCAGCCCTGTGTCTCTACGGTTTATCTGACATATCTCTTCGAATCAGGACTTCCTAACACAAGCCCGTTAAAACAAAATCTTAAGCGTAATATTAGAATAGATACCACTGACCATCGCCTACCGGCCCACCACCTATACTGACCCTATCAAATCAAATCAAATATTTTAATTGGTCGTTTCCTATGGAGAAGTACCACCTACCAATACCCTATGCCTAAGCCATCTATGCTATTATTTTAGACCGCCTATTGTACACTTATGAAACATTCATGTCCTGTATTAAGTTATAATAATAATAGATACTATCTCATCATGGTTCCGTAAAGTAAAACTCGCTTCATCTCGCCACACGCAACTAAACCCAACGTTGATGAATTTCATGTTATCTTAGCGCAGATTTCTTGTGTACATAATATCGTAACAGATGTGCCAAAATTCCAATATCCTGCCATATGCATCTACATTTTCATAACAGCGTCTTTAATCTATACATATATAAAAGAAGAAACTGACTGACTAACATATCAGCCTAAATTACAGGGCCTGTACTTCGTTCAAAATAAAATTAGGCATTAAAAAAGGTTTATACTGTCCGTTCAACCGATTTTGACTTTTATTACGTTGCTGGCATGACAAATGGCAACTGCAGTAAATAATTTTGTAATCATTTTTTTTTTGCTTTTAATGCCGTCCTTATGCCTACGTAATAGAAGTTAAAATCTGTTAAACAGACTGTAAAAAAGTTTCTTTAAATGTCTAACCTTAGCGCGAATCTAGTATGGGAGCGTAAATTGTTGCAGAAGGATTTCTTTTATGACGTCGGCCAGCAATAAAAGAAGATTTTTTCAAAAACCCTCTAAGATAATAAAAGTATGAAACGGGGGTTCAAAGTTTTTTTGGAGAAACCTGCTTTCACGCGGGTGAAGCCACAGGCAGAAGCTAGTGTTAAAATATATAAATTAACTGCACGGTTGGCGCAGTGGTTGAGCGATTGGCTGTTGCGCTGCGTCACATGAGTTCGATTCCCGGACGGAACAAATATCAGTATAGTCTACAGATGGTTGTTCCGGTACTGGGATTCTTGTGAATGCGAGTTTACATGTTTGTAAACGTACCCACGATACAGTACAGTACAACTATTTTTTTTATATAAAAGTTGAGTTAATACAAATCTAGGTAAATAATTGCATTACTTTGTGTAATGTGTTTCATCACTATTACTCTCAAAACGGTCAAGGAAAATATCTTGAGGAAAAGCTTTTTATAAAAAAAAACAACTTCACTGAAAAATTAAATTAAATTTGAGGAGTTCCCTCGATTTCCCCAAGATTCCATCATCAGATCCCAACTTGGTGACTATGGAACCATTTGGGAAGTATGCCCTTTTTAACAAAAAAATAATTTTTCAAATCGGATAGCAAACGACGAAGTTATGCGCGAATAAACATAAAAAAAAACATACAAACATCCGAATTGAGAACCTCCTCCTTTTTTAGAAGTCGGTTAAAAACGGCCGGTAGGGAAGCGTGTCCTTGAACCAAAAATTCGAAGACATGTGACGTTCACCAGCGTAGACTAGACCCGCGTGGTGGATTACCTACAGCCCCTCTTCTAGAGAAATAAAGAACGTTCTCTTGACGACTTCAATTAACATTATTCCTACCTATTGCATTTATCATCCAAAATTAACACGAAAATCTACTAAAAATCTTTCAACCACAGAGATCAGCCATCCAAAAGTAATCTCATAGAACCTGAAAACTCCACGGAACCGTATCAAAAGCATAAAGTACACTTACCGTACCTTTGATCCCGGCCTCGTTAGCCACTAAATTGTACAGAAGATATGGACAAAGAATTAGAACTACCCACACTTGGACTTCAAAGAGTTTTTATGTCTTTACTTTTGTGTGAACGTGAAATTAATGGTTGAAGGAAATCACTTTTTTACGGGAGTTAATGGTTTTGGGATTATCTACACTTGTAGATAATCACTCACTTAAGTATATAATATCATCATCATCATCATCATCATATCAGCCGAAAGACGTCTACTGTTGGACATAGGCCTCCCCTATATTTAATACTAGCTGCTCTCAGTGGCTTCGCCCGCGTGATAGCAGAAAATTATCCCAAGGGAACATATGTACTTCCGGGACAAAAAGTATCCTATGTCCTATTCCGGGACATGGTCTATCTGTGTACCAAGTTTTATCAAAATCGGTTTTGCCATTTAGGCGTGAAGACGTAACAAACAAACAAACAAACTCACAACTCACTCTTACTCAGCTTTTATAATATTAGTAAGGATAATATAATAATATTATAAAGCTTGCTACAAAGCCAAATATTTAATAAACTAGTCCGCCTTATCATCAACAATTGCAGCACTGCTGCAACTGATTGCAGTCAAGCACTAGTTTATAGGATCCCGGAAATATTTTCCCTAGAAATAATTTTATACTTCTGCGCGGGTGAAGCCTCTGGCAAAACCTAGTTATGATAATAATATTCCACAACTGTCACACAACCCCGTCTAGTCTCAAGCTAAGAAGAGCTTGTGTTATGAGTACTAGATAACTGATAAACATCCTTACTAATATTATATATTAAAAGTAAAAGTGAGTTTGTTTGTTACGTCTTCACGCCTAAATGGCAAAACTGATTCTGATCAAACTTGGTACACGGATATACCATGTCCTGGAATAGGACATAGGATGCTTCTTATCCTGGAAGTATGTTCCCTTGGGATAATTTTCTGCTATAACGCGGGCGAAACCGCAGGGAGCAGCTAGTACTTATATATTTCTAAATACATACATATTATAGATAAATGACACCCAGACAGAACACATGATCGTGTTGCAAATAAATTCTTGTCCCGGGTGGGAATCGAACTTACAACCTTGGGCATAGCATTCAGGGCCACTAACGACTAGACCTACATGCCAGTCGAAATAAATATTATTTTACTTTCATAAAAAAGGGAAAATATTACGTAACACACGAGTATATTTAACGTTATTTAATAAAAACGAGAAATATATAAAGAATGAAGGAAAAAATGTATGTACATTTAAAAATGTTTTTCTCTTTAAATAGATACGCAATCTGCCTCTCTGACAAATTCTTCATAAATTCGTTATGTCAGTCCAATCTAGTACAGGCTATGTTTATTAAACCTTATGAAAGTATAAACACGTACCTAAACAACCAATATGAAAAAAGAATATTTTTTTGAAGTTATACAACGTTATTTTTAGTATAGGCAAAACCTGAATATATTTGTTCAAAATCAGTAACAGATCGGTGTCAATCATTTTTATTATACCATGTTATATTTTTTCCCAAAATTATTCAAATTAGATCACAAGTATGATACCACCGATACTTAATACAACACAGATCTGGGCAGGTCATAGCGGGAATGAGTTGAAAGTGCACAGCTGGCTCTGGGAACAAAACAACCCCCAGTCACTCGAATGGCCTGGTAACCATGTAATTGTGCGGACAAGAAACATAACAAACTTATAACTGTTATTTTTCATGTTACAGTTATGAAATTTTGTACATAGATTCTTTACATAAAAATACTAGACATGTGTTTTTTGGCTATGAATATAAAATCAGGAGAAAGCTAAGGAGTGGAAATCCCTGCCGAAGTCTGTGTTTCCTGATAGCTACAACCTTCTTTAAGTCAAGAGTAAATAGATTGCTTCTAGGCAAGCGTGTTCCATCGTCGGCCACATCATCGCTTACCATCAGGTGACATAGTGGTCAAACGTGAGCCTATGCATTATAAAAAAAAGGAAAAGCAGAAACAGATTGAATCCTTTTTCTTCTTACGGTATTGTTCGGAAAACTTACCGTGGTCATAAAAAACCCCACTGTGTTCCTTCGTCAATAAAAATCAGACACTTTTTTCCGCTCTACCCAGAGCGAGAAAACTCATCCGATGTTATCGCTATTAAACAAACAAAATTGATAGATGACACTTGACTCAGAATTTTTGCTTCTAGGACATACAGGTTTTGTCGCGACGTTTTTCTTCATGTTATAACAGCAAAGTAATCTACAAATATTGGCCATAACATTATGCCTAGCTAACAAAGATAGAAAGATTTACTTAACACATTTGACATATCTCTTAAGGCATATAGTCCCTTAAACATCTGGCTGGAGTTAAATGCAAACATACTTGTACTGCCGCTTGCGCCCGCATAAAAACCTGCTGACCTTTAAAACAATTTTCTTTGCGAAGTATTGATTGATTTACATAGATGCTATGTATATTCTGAAGAACACCTCTTCAGGTACCGTGAATTAGAGGCACAATAATAAGACAATGACAGCGCGAACGCCACTGGTATTTGCTTGGGGTTTAGTGAACTAATCAGCAATTTATTTGTGTAAACATATTTCTAAAGAACAAAAGCAAACTAAAGAAAGGATGGAAAATAACCGAATAAAAATATCTTGTTGTAATATTTTTTTTTTTTTGCAAAAGTATTAGTCATATGAAAAAATCATCGTGTTGATAATGTTATACACCACTAATTTTTAATTTGTACAAATACTTAAAGGGCGTATTAAAAAAGGCCCTGTTCTTATTTAAGTAAAGTCTCAATAAATAATATTCATAAACAGCAAAGTTATAAGCGTTTCTTTATGTCCCAAAATGTCTCAATTTATGGAATTAATATACAGGCTATTGAATATAAATGAATAAATTAATGACGATCAAAATGGAAAAACACCGCGCCTAGTATTTTCTAATAGCAATTATTATGAATTTATTGATTCTATTATGTATTTACCAATTATGAAAAATCGTGGTTTATTTGGGAATTCGTATTTTTTTTACTTTTGACTACAAAAAATATGATCAGTAAACGGGATAGAGGCCCATTATTTTGTACTAGTTAAAAAAAATAGGGGTGTATTTTTTTTACTAACCATTTTGCTGGGCAAAAGTCTTTCACACTTTTTGTTTATGTCCTTTCAAACTTTCTTCTCCTGCCTCGTCTCTAACCAGTCCTCGCGGTACGCGTCCAAATCATCGCGTTACTTTTTATTAGGTCGGCCTCAACGGCGCTTTCCTTCAGTAGGAACCCACTGTGTGGCGACGCTTGCCCAGCGGTCCCTATGCATGCAGCAGACATGACCCGCCCAGTCCCATCGTGGTGTGTGTATGAATTATTAGTATTTTCAAATCTTTTAATCCAGCCGTTACCAAAGAAAAAAAAGTCTCAGTTTTATGGCACTAAATGGGAGTAGGGGCCTTAACATAATTGACATGTCTTTTGGAAGACAATTTATCTTTTGTCTCTCGCTCCGTAATGTATACCAATCTTAATGGAACTTATTGTCTTCCAAAAATATCTACCCCCATTATTTTGCACCAAATACTATCTGTTGTCAGCTGCGATCGGTTTAGATGTCTCACGACTAGGGTTGGCAGTTCATTTTCTTGATGAGTTCGCTCTTGACCTGGTTTTAATTTGTTATCAATGGATTTACAATGAAGCGAGCGAGCGCAGATGGCTACTAAATTCTCGTTAAAAAAAAATCAAATCTATTTTTCAATTTCATTATAGATGTTTCATTTATTATTGTCATATTTATGTCATTATTATTCCTAGTTCCCAGCACAACCCAGTTAAGAGGGTCCTTTTCCACACGCCTATCGTAAGCATTGAAAATGGTTTAAAAGCTTGTTACTTCATTTAATGCAATCCAACGCGATGTTTGACGAAAAGGCAACGCAAAAAAAAGAGAGATAACGCCTGAAAACTCTAGTTAGTATTCGGTAATTCCGAGATTTACTTGAAAATTTCACAAAACTTGCTCCAGGAAATAGCTGTTTTTTTTAAACCCTTAAAAGTTTTTGGAAAAAGTTGTCGTCATTTAGAATCTTAATAAAATTTGCAAGTTCTCTAGAGGATTACTTTTTGACTTTTTTAATTTTTAGGCAAATTATGAAGTGTCAAAGCTCATACAAAATAGGACATTTTCAGAGGTTTTTACTGGATTAGTTTTACACAAATTTAGAAATTGGTTTCTTTAGAAACCTAGATAATATCCACAAGATACTGTGTTTCCAAAATATCTAATGAAAAATGTGTAATAACGTCATAATCAGTTATGAGCGGTTGTATGAAAAACAGTGAAAATGTGAGTCATGATGCACAACCTTAATTCATGAATCCCCAAGCGACTACCGGTGGCCGCGCATCTATTGTCTTACTATTGTGTTTCTAATTGACGGTATCTGAAGGGTTAATCAGCAAAACGATATTCTTTGGATCTGATAAGAACGAGTGTCAAAGATGTACGAATGACAATCGGAACCAACGGTATATTTTATCAATAATAGTGTTGTAATTAAGTTTATAATAATTTTAGCATATATTAAAAATTTTACGATGTTATGTATCTTAATTTATTACGTGAACAGAAATAAAAAACACCTTTGTACCTATTTTTACGTTTTTTCTTTTCATATTTGCTTTTTATATATTTACAACCCAACAATTGTTGGTAGTTATTGGTTGATTAAAAAATATGGCAATTTATTTAGGTTATTTTAATTATTTAATACGTCCTTACTATATTACAACGTTTAACTATGACCTATGACTTACCTGAAAATCAAAGAAACGACATTTAAAGTTTACTAATATCGCCTCCTCAATTATATCCCTTTATTTTATCTCTTTACAATCGAATTTTTAACAATAAAATATGCAAAATAATCTAAACATCATCTGCCATTCAATCACACGTCACCCCGTTCCACAGAACATAAATTCCATTTACAACTACAACGCGCGAAGCGCGGCAAATTTGAATTAATGAAATGTCATTTCATTACATATATATTTTTGTTTGTGACTGTACTTTATTACTTTAGAGTCTGACAGGTAAATATGTAGTAAAGAACACAGATGACGGTAGTGAGTTCCACACCTTAGCTGCGCGCATAATAAATGTGAGTGAGAGGCACTTAGTGTGGTTATTCGGTGTGTAACTACATTAGACCGACGCAAACGTGGACCACAACTAATTTGTGGAACGTGGACCAAAACATAAAATGTATGGACACCAACGCGTCCATATTGGTGTAGGGATTTGTTAGGAATAGAACAATAAAACTCACGTGAAATATCAGAAGGGTAGGTATCTGTATATTTCTTCTCGATATAAAACTTAGACACGTCCGTATTCGATGCTGTCCCCGAGCAAATAGGCCGAACCAACCGCCGGTTGCTTCCATTACGTCAGGATGACAGTTCGTGTTGCCAGTGTAATAAATAAAATGTCCCAATATAATCGACTAAAATGTGACATCGATTCAAAAACCTAACATTGGCGTACGTGACACGCGTGTGCGCAATGTAGTTCTACCTTAAATCACGTCCGAATGATACCCTGCAGTATGTCTATAGTAAATTTATTACTAATACGGTTCGCTCCTGACCCTTGTCAAAAGTTTGAATGTGTGTTTGAAGTTTGTCTTAGTGGTTATAAATTGCTGAGGGCTCTGAAATATCTTTCTAGTGTCATGTTACTACTTGGTACGGGTACAGATAGTTATAGAATAGATTAAACTTTATTGTACACCGAAATAGTGACGTAACTTTTGTACGAACTCAAATTTATGGGTACAAAGTCTTATCGCTCACAGCGAAAACTAGCAGGCAACTTCTAAATGGACAGTTAGAACTTAACACAAAAGGGGCCGTAAATACTGCGCACACGTCTGCCACGTATGACGATTTGGGTAATCTCGCATCGGTTTCCATACATTTTATATGGCAACTAGACTTGTAGAGCAACATTAGATCCACGTTACGCGGCGCTACACGACGTCGTTCTACGTACAAATGAGGCGTAGTCCTCGTGTGCGATCTAATGTAGTTCTAGCACATGAGTAGATAAACCGTACAGAGGCAAAGCTTCAAACAACCGCTCGAATCGGTTGCACTACTACAAGGGCGCGGGGAATGTGTGAGTGACCACCGTCCGCTTGTTGCGTATTCGTCGCGTTTGAAGCTTTGCCTCTGTACGGTTTATCTAGGCATGTGGTTCTAGCTTTAACCAACGGAAAAAAACTTTCAAGTATATTTACATTCAACATTTTTGAATGTGGCAGCCCTATCGGCGTCACAATGGCGTCATCACTCCCCTGTCGGTTGGTACCGTGTTGTGTATTTTTCACGATACTCAGACCTTTTTAATATATTCTATCTACATTTTTCAAGCTGTCGAAAAAGATGTTTGGAGGGATATATTGTGTTTAATATCAGTAGGAATGTGAGTTGTTTCGTATCATACCTATGAAATAAAATTTTATGTACACAAAATTGACATTCATCATAATCTACATTTTTTATTAAAATTACCGTGCTTTGGGCCGCAGCTATTTATTAAGGCCAGGTTGACTTTTGATTTTTTCTAAACCTCTGGTAATCCACAAATATAAAAGAGAAAACATGACCTTTTTTGCCAAAAATAAAAACATGGCAAAAATAAAAACATGATTTAAATTAGTTGGTTTGATGAATAAAATCATGAATCTGACTCTAACTTACGATTTCAAATGAAAAATCGGAAATTGAAAGTCACAAAAAAACTTGTTTTTTAAAACGGCCCTGCAAATACCAAAATCTTGACTAGTTATTCCTTTTTTTTTTGGCTCGCGTGATGGAACGGCCCATTACCTCTCCTAGAGAGGAGGCGTGAGTCCCAGCAGTGGAAACATTAAAAAGGCTGCTGATGATGATGATGAAGGACATGGGTAGGAAGGGCTCTATATCTAACAAGCTGCGAGGAAATACAACAGGACTGCTGTGGTGGCATACCACAAAGGTACCCTAGGTAGACTGGTAGAGAATGCCTAAGGCATTAAGTCCGCCTTTGTACTTTTATGTTGCATGAAGTTTTAATAAATAAATAAAGGTGATAGCGGGATGACCTGCATTACTTTTTTGGGAATTGGAAGGAGAAAGCGAGAAATCAGTATCATAGAAAGGAATGGAGGGAGGCCTTTGGCCAGCCGTGGGAAAATACGGGCTAAAAATCACGGACGAACGGAATAAATAATAGAAACGGTACTAATCCACCGGCTAAATTATGTCATGATATATACTTTTATCAAAAATAGATAATAATCATCATCTTCCTGCCTTTGTCTCGTTTTGTTTGGGTTCGACTCAGCGCGATTTTTTCTTCCATTCTGTCTTGTAACTCGTCACGCTCCATTCCGAGGTTTTCCCTTTTCTTTCATATCACTTCTCACACAATCCATTCATCTTTTCTTTGGCCTCCCTCTTCTTCTCCATCCATCCACAGGTAAACTCATAACTCTTATAGCAACATGCGTTTCATCCCTTCTCTTCACATGACCACACCAAGATAAACGATTTCCTTTCAACTTTTAAGCCACTGGCACCATTTTTAAACTTCCCAAAATGTACTCATTTCTCACTTTATGCATTTCCGTTACACCACACATCCGTCTTAACATTCTGATTTGCGCTACGTGCAATCGAAAGTAGACAATATTCGTAAATAAAACTGTTATTTAATTGAATTGAAAGCTTTTCATTGAGAGCGAAATAACGAACGTCAAATAAAAAATACCTACATTTATTCATATTACTAACTTTTCAATAAAATTGCATTTTAACAGATATTCAATGTAAAGGCAAAAATCAACACTAGGAAATCTTTTATAAAAACATTGGACATTGGAACCGGCAATGCTACAATCAGACATACGAAACCTTTTTTCTGTTTCCTATATTTTTAGTGACGATTTATTATTTTGCACAGTGACGTGCGAATATTTGTAAAATTTAGTTTAAAAAATGTCCTTATTTTTGTTTGTTTTTTATTTGTATTTTGTTGTAGACTAAGTAAGGAGTGTTTTCATGTAAAAACGTTCGCACTAGTTAATTAAGAGCCTATTCCTCTAGCCTTGTACACAGCCAAATTATAATTGCATGGAACATCAAAGCAGGCCATTGTTCCAGTCCTTCGATGGTAAGTATTTTTTATTATAATGACAACAGAAATATATCTTCTGCAAAATTTTCATTTGTCTAGCAATCACGGTTCGTGAGATACAATTTGGTGACAGAAATACGGCCAGCAAGTTGATAGCAAGGAGATTTTAGGAAACAAAAATATTCCTCAAATTGTTTCATATCGCAAAATTTTATCCGCAACAAAAAATCTGTGCCATCTTTCAAATTGACGCTTATCAACGGGGCTGAATAGTGCTTACAACTCGCTTGCCTAACAAAAAACCCATGACTCACAGTTATAAAGTACCCCTTCACCCCTACTCGATGTTAGCAGCCTCTTGCACTGCCCAAGTGTTCTCGAGCCCTGGCCTATTTTATTAGACGCTACACCCCCCATTCGATTCACGACCTTGTTTCTGAATGACAGAGTTGATTTCGCAATGAGGCCAAAGTGGGTTTGTTAAGCAAGTCTGAGAGTAAAGAAGTGAAAAATGTGGAGTTCTGTTTAATTAAAGTAAAAATTAAGGCGTTTAGGGCTTGGCTGGTTTTGTTGGTCTTTTAATTTGATAGTACTTACTGTGGTACTTTTTTGTTTGTTGGGGAAAATCATCCAATAGCAACCTCCGCTCTTGGGCGGACAGCGAGCTACCCATGGCCCGCCGTCCGCGATCCCGGGCCCAGTATCACGCTCCAATCCCGCGTGCGTATTATACGCAATACAATAAACACTTGTTTAAAAAGGACGTGATAAAATCCGCACGATATTAAAAACACCCTAAATTATTTGTCCTGCTCTAGGGTGGAGCGAGATATTTTAAAGAAAATCTTTGAAATATTTTTTTGATTATTTCTAGGTTAGCGTGCTTGTGTATAAACATGTCGTCAGAAGTGAGCATTTCCTTTGTTATATTTGTTGGCAAGTATTACTGGCTACAATAAGTATAGTATATTTATATAAGACATTCTTATAATCACTAATTGATTTCTCTTTATGGCGTAATGGAAGAAAAATAATGGGAAAAGAAACACAAAAACTATTTCTTTGTTAGAAAAATAATATCTAACAATATCATCCATCAAAGCATATATTGTCTTAGTAAAACAACATATTTTCGGCAAACATTTAAAGCCGGGTGTTGACTGCTGTTACGTAACATGCAATGTAACACACAATAAAAGAATTTGCCGTCCACATTGTCGCAATGTATCATGCAATGTAACAGAATTCCTATCATAAAGCTGCCTGTCCACCAGAGCAGAGTGAGGCTGCGGAGCGGAGAAACGGAGAAATATCAACCAATAGGATTGCCCAAAATATCCGCTCCTCTTCAGTGAACAGGGAGTAGGATCTAGTTTAAAAAGTCATACAAAACCGGCAAGCGGAGCGGGGCAACAGAGCGAAGAAACGGAGCAAGGAAGCAGAGAGGGGAAGCGGAGAGGAGAAACGAGTGTGGACGCCATAACAAAACTATAGCTAAAACGTGCGGAGCGGAATGAGAAAGTTTAGGAGTGGAGTTGCAAGTGGAGTGTCTGCAACTCCACTCCTCAAATTTCTCATTCCGCTCCACAGCCTCGCTCCACTCTGATGAATAGACACAGTCCGCAACTCCACTCCGCATTACTCTTTTCCTCCGCTCCGCTTCTTCGCTCCCCTCTGGTGGACAGACAGCCTTAGTGTGGACGCCATGTGCGCGCAGACCGCACACTACGCGCGCGAACAAAGCATTTCAACTATGTGAGTAGGTGATGCAACATGATCAGTACGTGCGCGCGTTGCGTCCACATGTTACCTTGCATGTTACGCGTTACAACAGTCCGTACTCATATTTCGTATGTTTCTCACAAAAATTTCAGGAGCGAATTATGTTTACGACAACACAAGGGTGCCGGTAGAATTGTCTCGTAAAATACGATGCATTAGGACGTCATAATACAATGTAACTGTTATCTTTGAGACGTGGATAGAAAGGTAAAGCATACAGGTATTTTTAAAGCGAGTTGTTTTTAAAAGCATCGATACCTTGGGCAAGTATTTTCATATGGCGTGGCAATGCCATCAGTCTTGACACATTACCAGTTGACAGGGATACGGAAGAGATTTTCGGTGCTAGATTTTAGATGGTTTTTAATTAGTTTTTAGTGTATAATATTATTAAACGGACCTCAAAGCCCAGCTGCCAGGAACCGATTTAGTTTTCCAGCCATAGTAGGCACGGGCTTGCGGACGACGAGCTACCCATTGCTTGCCGGCCGGTATCTGTCCGGACTGAGCCCAAGTCTTCGACGGTGCGTAGTATTCCGGCCCAGCAGGGTCGAATCCTACTGGGGCTATGGATTCGCTTTTGAAAAAAAAAACCCGGGGCCGTGGAACGCAAGGCAACGAAGGAACATAGGAGTGGATTTTAGTCAGTAAAAGTCTGTCACTATATCTCGCTCCGCCCAAGAGCGGAAGAAGCCATCCTATGACTTCTTGTCTTTTATATGATGAGAAGTCATCCTATGACTTCTTGTCTTTCATATGATGAGAAGTCATTCATTGACTTCTCCCAAGTTTTCTCTTCTAAAACAAACTACTTTCAGTTTATGCGTTTATTATATTACGTGTTGTATATAGATATAGAAACACTTATATTTTATAAAGACGCTTAGAAAACCGTCATAGGTTCCCCTTCACAGTATTTTCCAAGCGAAGTGTAAATTCAAACGTAAAAAAATATCATAAAATATTCAAACTTTTTAACGAACGCCGTCCCACGCACTTCTGATGACTTTTAACCTTTTGAAAAGCGGACGCAACACAATCTCTACTAAGTGTGGTTCATGATTACAGAACCCTGACTTGTTTTATAATGTAATACAAAAGTTATAATAAGTTTTAAACGATGCTTGTTTTGAAAATCCATATTTAATAGCTATATACCTATAAGTCATCGTAAAATTGTAAATACCGTTATATTACATCATTTCAGCCGATAAAAAATGATGTAATCTAACGGTATCGGCTGAAATGATGATGAAGATGATTAGATACATCTCGAGAGATTGTAAAGCTATAAAAAATAAAACTATATATTTTATTTTTCACTTTTTAGTGAACAGTTTTTCAAATAATTATTTTTTTTATTTTATTATTATTATTTTTAATCCTTGCGGATCTATACAGGATAATCAAATATTGGATTATTGTATTGTAATCGGTCTTTGATGGGTGTACAAAGTTTGAAGAAAATCTGATCGCCCAAAGTTGAGCAAAATCGAGGTCAAAGGCGGTGGTTCCAAGCAAACAAACAAAAAAACAAGTAAGCGAATATACAGGTGAACAAGAATCAAGCGAACATGAATCCTTATTTCTCTTGTTCACGCTATAACTTAAGAACGGCAGGACCAATTTTAATCTTTTTTTTTTTTGTTTTATTTAACAGCATACAGGAAAGGTTGTGATAAGGGTAGGTCGTCGAGTAAGTCGGTGTTAAATAACAAAGAGAAACACTGACTTACAAAATTTCCGAAAAAAATGCAACAAAACTTTTTCTTTTTTCTTTGGCACTTTTTAGTTTTTTTTTTTACATTGAAGTTGGTTTTTTTTGTAAAAAGCTTTGTCCATCGCCCAATTGACATTTTAACTCATCATGGTAAGGCCCTAAAAGTCTGAGGTCCATTTTCATAAGTAATTTTCCCAAATAAGATACCAAGGAGAACCCAAGGGCGTATAAGCGGGATGTCACTTACTCTATTATTTCCATCATCCGTGTCCTGAGTCTCCTGACGTGGCGGATATACATCTCAGTAGAAAGCTTTTATTATGCTTTAAGAATGAAGTTATTTCACGTTACTAAAAGAAAGTATTTCAGCGTAGTATAGTTGTGGAGAAATTTTTTGTCATTTTTGTCCTAAATTATTATACATAAAGACATAACATAACATATGGAGATATAAACAGTTCACGTACAAAGTTGAGCATAATTCAGCAATGAATTTTCTCCCAGCAAACCTTTGAGTAACAGAGAGAGAACATAATCGAGGGTAGGAGGGTAAGTCCTATATAATTTACTAGCGACCCGCCCCGGCTTCGCTCGGGTGTTTCTCCACTATTTAATGGATGTTATTACACATACAAACCTTCCTGTTGAATCACTCTATCTATTAAAAAAAACCGAATCAAAATCCGTTGCGTAGTTTTAAAGATTTAAGCGTACATAGGGATATAGGGACAGAAAAAGCGACTTTGTTTTATACTATGTAGTGATAACTAGCTAATCCGGCAAATTTCGTACCGCCTAAAGGTGCTGTTTGAATCTCGGCTGCAGGTTAGGGATGCAGGCAGCACATGCGGTGGCTGCACAAAGCCGGCTGCATCTGCACGACTGGTTTTCTATGTAAGTTTACTCGTAGTATTTCTGTGAAAACATTCCGAACGCGGCTGCGGCTGCAGCTTGCGGCAGCACTCACAGCCCAGATTCGGCAGCACGTGCAGCCGCTGCTACGTTTGGAATGTTTTTTTTTGTTGTTTGTTTGTTTTTGTTATTTCTGTTTTGTTGTGTTTTGCTTGTGTTTATGTTTTTGTTTTCTTTACAGTCAATAAATGTTAGTTTCTAGCTAAACGTATATTGACTGAATGTTTGAGACTAATGTATTTGACAGCTGCTGTAATTTTCGATATATTTGGGACACTTTAATTATTTTTTTTTACGTAATGTTTTTCAAATTAAGTCTGCCGTTCTTGTTATAAATGGTGTGTTTAACAAGATTTATTATTTAACTAGCTGCTGCCCGCGACGTCGTCTGCGTGAAGGCTCTACAGAACCAAAAATACCTAAGATGCCAGTGTCGCTATAGCATTATAAATAAACAACTTTTAAAATAGCATTAAAATATAAGTTTTTTTTTTGCAAGCGAAGCAACTATTACCTTCATCCATAAGATATGACTGAAGGAAATAGAGAAAATAATGGAACCAGGACACAAAAGAGTAAAAATACGTACAAAGGTACTTATCATACCTCCATCTTTACAATACTTCTCTATAAACTAGAAAGAAAGAAAGAAAGAAAAACCGTTTATTCGAACCTCACACATATTAAAAATATAAATAAAAAAATAGGTACAATAAACACAGAAGAATTTGTGCAAGGTCAAAAAGGCACCTAACTCAGCATATGCTGCGATATCTATAAAAATAAATAACGCAGCGCTGGTATTCTGTTAGGGCCCGGGGTGATGCCACGGTCATACTTACGGAGACTAAATAAAATATATATTAGGTATAGTAGTAAACTATATTATGTAGGTATCGGAACAAAATAAAAAATACGAAAAAACATAGGAAAAATAATAATAATTAATACATAACATTGGTAAAAAGCGTGAATTTATGTTAATAAGTGTCATGTGTTATAGATATATTATAGAGAGAATGTAATAAATAATTAACCATAGACAGACGCCTGGCAGCGCGCTCCAAAAGCATTTGTCTAATTCATAGACAAACAGATGAACGCGAGCGTACGGCGACGACGGCAACAGGTCACGAATATTCGATTTGAGTGTTTAGCATCTATAACTAATCTGTGGAGTGTATAATCTATAGATATTAGTATTCTGTGGCACGATCTATCGACTTGCAAAGTTGCAATCGACTGTCAAAAAAGTGGGTGGATTGGTTATTATACAAATAAACAAAGGTTGAGTAATAATACATACAACTACGTTGGTAGTTATACTGCCAGGAGCCAAAATGTAAATAGAGTCAGGACTGGTGACGCGGGAACAAGTGACGTACAGTTGCCCGTAGGAGAAGTAACTCGTCCTGAGGTCGACACCCGCTGCCCTCAATGTCTGCCCTGCGACTTATTGATGGTCATCGCGAAGCAAACACTCACGGGGAACTGTACGCGCATGAACTGGAACGGGAAGTTATGAGATATGAAGGGAATGCGTGGTATAAATACTGCCTTGCTGTCGCCAAAACCCGTAAGAATTTCCGACTCAATAGTGTGTCTGTGGAGCGAGATGACTTTAAGGCGGGTCCCGTTACAAAACTTCGAACTTCGAGGAGATAGGTTCCGAAGAAGCATTAACGGGACAGCGACCTTCAGCTTGACGGTATGCGCTGGAAGTTCACTTGCTGACAGGGAGTTCAGAAATTCCACGGGATAATATGTGGCGTCATCTTGCTCGACGACAGTGTTTATCGAGATGTAGACCACTTCATTCCCCTCAATATCCGAGATAATGCATTCGTTAATTGCAGCAGATCCCATGAATTTCGCTGGTGCGATATACGACTGATGTTTCCGTACACATAGCAAATGAGTTCTTCTAAGCTGGATACCACTCTACCGAGAGACTCTGGAAGCACCACCTGTCCCCCTCACTCTTCTGGTAGAATGCCTTCGCCAAGACTGAGAAGGACATCGGAGAATTTTTGAGCACGTGCATTGCGGCCGAGCCGAGCTCTCATATTAATGGTCAAGCGTAGCGTACGAACTCATGACCACAACGAAGATCGTTTCAACGAGGTGATCGTCAGCCCTCGATCCCCACGTCACCACGGGAAGCGTTTGCCTGAAATCGCCACTGAACAGAACTATTACACTACCCATCAAATGTTCGTTCCTGCGGATGTCCTGCAGGGTTCTGTCGCCGGCCTCAACTGCCTTCCTACTAGCCGTACACTCATTCCATACAATCGGAGAGCAAGCCTTGAGCACGTGTCCCTTATCGCTGTTACGTGACACACCACAAACAGGCGTTTCGGCGCTCTCTAAATCGATGGGAATTTTAAACATAGCATGTGCTGTCTTACCACCCGGAAGCAGTGCGGCAGCGATTCTCGACGACGCTACAGCAATAGCAATTTTGCCTGGCCTCCTGACCTCTGCAAGTATGCCAGTGGTAACAAATATTTTTCCTGTTCCACCAGGAGCATCCAAGAAAAACATTTTACCCTGGTTTTGCCCAACGCTTTCAAGGACGGTGTCATAAATTTGTTTTTGCTCTGAAGAGAACAAAGTGACATGGTAATTTCGTATGGTGGTCATTTCGCCCGGATTATAATTTGTCTCAGCTTTATACTCCCGATTTCCACGGTCTTGATGCGGTGATGATTGGGGTGCTGGTAACCCTTATTCGATCAGTGGATTGCCGCCGATAGAAATGGTGTTCAGCACGTGTTCATCAGTTACTTCAACTTCGTCTCCAGTAGCACGCCTCAAAGATGAAGATTATTAATAAACATAACTGTTTTGTAATACTTAAACCGATTTTTTTTTAATTGTCTTCCTAAACTCTGCTCAAGATTTTGAGGTTTTGTTGGAACTTGAATTTGTCAACACCATCTATGAATTTTAAGAATAACTATTAACCTCGCCAACATGATCAAATTTAAATGATTAATTTCCAAAAAGTGTTAACATAATGTAACTTGATTAGATTTTTATGAAATCTCATAGATGGCGCTGCTACAAAATTGTCTTTATACTACTAACATTCATTAAACTATGTTTCTTTGCCCAAGTTACTTAAATGGCGTACTTTTATATGTAAATAGACAGAAATTGTCGTGACGTTGAAAAAAATTTGAGAATGCGATTGCACCGCCACCTAACGGGTTCAATTGTATTTACAAAACCATCCTGGGACCCACTCAAGGTACAAACAAAATTTCAAACAAATCAGTGAAGTCGATTAGGAGGAGTTAGGTGAGAAATACACGTACAGAACAAATATAATATTTACGGGGTTATTTGTAAAACACTAACAACCTTGCGGAACTGTATTACAAACATCATAAACCAAAATTTTGTTCTATGACTTTTTTACAAAACGTAATTCATTTACCAAAAACTAACTTTCAAGATTTTGTTTTCGACATCGAACATTTAGAAATTAGAATTTAAATAATTAAATTTTTGATGAACCAATGTATGATAAATTTTTAAAAGTCATAGAACTAAAGTTGTTTTTTATAATGTTCCTAACTAGCACCTAAGAGGTTGCTAGTGTTCTTCAAATGACTCTGAATACAGGGCAACAATAACCTTGCAGTACTGAATTACTGACATTATAAACAACAATTTTTGTTCTATGTCTTATTACAAAACAAAATACATTTACTAAAAACATACCTTCAAGATTTCGTTGTTCTAACACATTTCAACTCTGTCTTTGCTGTAACTTAATCTACGCCTTACGCCTCCCACGTACTGTTTTTCTAGTAATAGTAAGCAGGCTTTTGAAACATTCTCATCACACCTAGTATTCGCACCATTTCCATGTTCAAATATTGATTCACGGTCATGTAAAGAAAATTACGTCCACTCTGCCGAATTTCACTACAAGAACACACAAGACGCGACGCGCGCGCATCATGGCGACCGACCGACTAGTGAGGGTCGCCCGTAAATAGGTCAAGTTCATGTTCAGCTACCCTCCGCTATTACACTTCACTTAGACTTCGTAACGTTTAGAACGTTCCATTTAAATATTTTTATTTTTGAATGAAAATCTGATGAACTAAATTATGTCCAATTTTTTAAAGTCATAGAACAAAAGTTTTTTTTTATGATGTTACAGAGAAGTTGCTAGTGTTTTACAAATAATCCTGTATATATATATGTTTATCAGTTGTCTAGTACTCATAACATAAGTTCTGCTTAACTTGAGGCTAGACGGTGTTTTTTTTTACGGTGGGCAAAAATCACCACCCGAAATCTGCGATAGAAAGAGTTATATTGCCCAGAAAAGAAGGAGGAAGAGGTTTGACCGAAATTTCACATCTACATAAAAGACAAATAATAAATCTAAAACAATTTTTCAGGCGGAAGAAAACTACCAGTAATTTACATAAAACAATAATAGATATAGATAAACATTATACACCATTAAACCTTAGTGATGATGATAATATTGAGACAGTAAGTAAAGCGCAACAAATAGAAGAGATAAATGGAAGATGGAGGCAAAAAGAGTTACACGGAAGACATCCCAAAGAGTTAAAACAATCGCATATAGACAGAGAAGCCTCCAACAAATGGCTAGAACTAAGCGGGTTGTTTCCTGAAACAGAAGGGTTTATGTTGGCTATTCAGGACCAAGTCATTAATACCAAAAATTATAGAAAATATATAATAAAAGATAGTACAGTAAGGAATGATTTATGCAGAAAATGTCACAGCAAACCTGAAACAATACAACATATCACGGGTGCTTGTATGACATTGACACAGAACGATTATACTCACCGACATAATCAACTCGTTAACATCATACACCAAAAACTCGCAACAAAACTAAAACTCATGCAAGACCCATACACACCATATTATAAATATTCACCAAGAGCGGTTTTAGAAAATCAATTTTACAAAATATATTATGACCGCACTATAATTACAGATCACACTATATATAACAACAGACCCGACATAACACTTGTTGATAAAGAAAACAAACATACATATATAATTGATGTAGCAGTCCCAAACACTAATAACATACAAAAAACTATCACGGAAAAAATTAGGAAGTATACAGAATTACAAGAGGAAATCACCAGAGTATGGAAAATGAATAGAGTTACAATAGTCCCAATAATAATATCAACAACAGGTGTTATTCCAAAACAAATATTTAATAGTTTTAATGTTCTAAATCTATCAAAATACACATATCTAACACTACAAAAAGCGGCAATTTTGAACACGTGTCGTATAGTTAGAAAATTTTTACAACTGGACTTAGATAATAACTTAAATCCAGCACAAAGTCTTTTACCATCTTAAACTCAATTATTAGGATCTCACCTTGGTTCACACCCGTGAGATTCCGATAGAACACCAGGTATTGGCCTGAGAAAAATTACCCAAAAAACCATAATAATAATAATATATTCCACAACTATCACACAACGCCATCTAGTCCCATGCAAAGCAGAGCTTGTGTTACGGGTACTAGATAACTGATAAACATGCTTATATATTTCTAAATACATACATTTTATAGATAAATTACACCCAGACACAGAACAAATGATAATGCTCATCACATAAACATTTGTCCTGGGTGGGAATCGAACCCACGACCTCCGGCAAAGCAGTCAGGGCCACTAACCACTAGACCAACAGGCCAGTCATAATGGGAAACAAAATGTCTTTTATTGCATCCATGAAAATAAACTCACTATACTTTGGGGAATACGTGAGTATTTAGGTAATTTTGTGGAATAGAATGGTTTTTTGGGCTACTTCCGTGTTCCTTGTTATGTATTTACATTTAAGTAGGTATGCATTTTAACGAAAAGTATGTTTGCGGCTTAAAGATAGCATTCATGTTGGTAACATCGATATGCAGGGTTATTTGTAAAACACTAGCAACCTCTCAGGACTGTGTTACTGACATCATAAACAACAACTTTTGTTCTATGACTTAAAAAAATATATCATATTTTAATTCATCAGATTTTCATACAAAAATAAAAATATTTAAATTGAGCGTTCTAAATGTTGCAAAGTCTATGCTGGTGAATCAATTTTCTAGTGTGATGGTGTGAATTCACAAAAATGGTGCAAATGCTTGCTAGGTAGGTGTGATAACAATATTTCGGAAGCCTGCTTACTATAACTACGAGAACAGTGTGCAGGAGGCATACCTGCTTATGCCTCCAGAAAGAAGTCAATGATAGACCATTCTGACACTATTGTAATAGCAAACTTGAGGCCCAGGAGTTCTGTTAGATGAGTGTGTGATTTTTTATTGTATATTAATATCGATAGTCTATATGTATAACGTAATTGGTGGATAGCCGTGAAGTATCAGACTGAAAGAGTTAGAAAGCTAGCGGAGTAATTTATGATTTATCACCACAAAAATTTTGAAATTATTGACTTTTATAAAATGTTAACAACCATTTTTTAGTTCTGATGGCTATCAATGTATTTTTAATATTTAAATAAAACTGAACAATATTTTTTAAAACAATACAATTATTCCTGAACCATTGGGTTCGTTATAACTACGCTATCAAAAAGGTCAGGCTTGATTAAAATGTATAAAATTTTATGAATTTTTTGCCAGGCTCGATCTTCAAACATTCATGTAATAGAAATATTGGATTTAAATTTTAATAAAATAATGATAATATTGATATTACTATAAAACGAGAAATTATGGACACGTGAATAACCACAAACCTGGCCTCTTTGACACTTCAGCAGAGGTCCAGGCTCGAGGTTTGTCAGCGAGCCATGGACTGCAGTATCCTGGGGGTTCGAGTAAGGAACACAATACAGTGCGCCAAAACTAAGACAAAAGATGTAACCCGTAATGCTGCTACTCTAAAGTGCCCTTTGCGTTTCAAGACCACGGAATTCCATTCAGTATCTGTTCATTCCCCATGGCTCAAGTGGGCATTGCTCCTGCTGTGCTCGAACGGTGTGCTAACATGTCTTTGAAGCACACGTGGAACACTGCGCGCTGTCGTCGACTCGGGCTCAGTGTTTACCGAATGGCCAGACAGCGAGCTACCCCTTGCTCGCTACGCGAGCTCGCGGACGGGGAGCCATGGGTAGCTCGTTGTCCGACCGTCCGGTAACTGTCCGGACCGAGCCCAAGACGGCGACGGCGCGCACGGTTCCCGCGCTCCTCAAGGAGTTGTCAGCAAGAGGAGGGGCCCAGCTGGGTCGAAGCCTACTTGAGCCAGGGTTATCCGAAAGGAACTTGAGCCCCGGTATGAAGGCTAGAAGAAACGGGGTGGGGTTTTTAGTCAGTAAGAGTCTGACACTATCTCCCGCTCCACCCAAGAGTGGGGGTTGTCATAAGATGATTTTTGCCCACTGAAAAAACACCCCTTGCTCGTTGTCTGCAAGCCTACTGTGGGCGGGAATTCACCCGTTAATTCACCCACTTCACCAGCATTAGTAGGATTACTGCTTCTCAAAAGAAGGTAACTGCTTCATTCCCTTTCGCTTAAGACTAGGTCTTGACCAGAGCCTGGTGCGAGAGGTCACCGCCGATGATTAGGGCATGGAAATTTAATTTAAAAAGAAACTAATTTTATAAAAAAAATACAGCTATGATAATGATTTTTGTTTCGATTTTATTTAAATTATTATAATACTGAATTAATAATGTCTATCTGTCTTGTATTTGTATCTACGTAGATTATGTTAAAAAATATGGATCTCGTATCTGAAGCAAAATAAATAATTATAAATATAATAAAATTGAGTGTAAAACTTGGATGCGGGATTTCTAAAGTAACTTCGGTTCCTACCTACATACCTATTTAACTAAACTAAGTATCAATCTATCCGGTAAGTCCCCTCTTTGAGGCGTGGCTGGAAAGACCTCACGGCGTCCTTACCTTCCGCATGACGCAGGTCCTCACCGGACATGGCAAGTTCGGGAGGTTCCTGCATCGGATTCAAGCGGAAGAGACGCCCGGGTGTCGCCACTGTGCGCAACGCCCGGAGGACACGGTGGAGCACACCGTCGAGGTGTGCCCTGCCTGGGCGGAGCATCGCCGTGCCCTCGTGGGGGCGATCGGCGGCAGAGACCTCTCGCGCCGGGCCCTGGTCGAGGCCATGGTCCGGAGCGAGGAGGAATGGCAGGCGGTCGCCTCCTTCTGCGAAGCAGTAATGCTTGCAAAGGAGGAGGCCGACCGCATCAGGCAACGGCGCCCTCGCCGCCGTCGCCGGGATTCCGATCCCGATTTCCGGCCACCGTAGACGCGGGCTCGTGGACGGCGAGCCATGGGTAGCTCGCTGTCCGATCGTCCGGTAATGGACCGAGCCCAAGACGTCGACGGCGCGCACTGTTCCCGCGCGCCTCAAGGAGTTGTCAGCAGCAGGAGGGGCCCAGCTGGGTCGAAGCCTACTGGGGACAGGGTTGTCCGAAAGGGAGCTCGTGCCCCGGTATGAAGGCTAGAAGGAACGGCGCGGGGTTTTTAGTCAGTAAGAGTCTGACACTGTCTCCCGCTCCACCCAAGAGCGGGTTTCGTCAAAGATGATTTTCCCCGTCGAGAAAAAAAAAAAAAAAAAGTATCAATCTATCGAAATATCAGAAGCAATTTCAGAAAACGTGAAGAAGATCAAAATGTAGGATCTAATATCATAAATATAACTCGAATATGAGAGGAAGTAATCTTTTCTGGGTACAATAATGTGCTACAAAAGATAATAGAGGGTTTCTTTCTTTTTAGTATTTATGAAAGATATTTTCATTGTTTAAGATTCTGAATATAAAAATAAGTTACGGGATTTAAGGTTTTGTGATTTGATAAAGTATGGTTTATCCTTTTTAGTATTTTATATTTTAGGTTTTCTTTCTTGTAGAATATTACGAGTATCAAATAATTTGTCTTGCTCTGTGTGGAGCTATAGAGAGTGTCCTACCCTGAGCTATAGAGAGTTAAAAATGAATTACCAATGCCGAGTTCAAAACTAGCGATGTTTCACTCAGGACCACTTGTAAGGTGCATAAAAATTTATAATAAACTACCGAATGACATTAAAGACATAGAATATGACAATAAATTTGTAAACGCACTTAAAATGCACCTAATACAAAAGTGTTATTATAGCCTAAATGAGTTCTTAACAAATTGACATTCTGTTATATTAATATTGAACATTGACGCAATTTAATAATGTAGAAATTTGACATCCAATAATAAATTAATTATGAAAATAATAATGTAATAATATTTTTTTGTATTTATTTCTTTGAATAACTTTATATAATTATGCATGCAATAATACTTTAATTTATAATAATAAGAAACATAATGTTGCGGTGCCCTAGCAGGGTTCATGTGAGAAACTTATATTTAAACTAATACCTTGTAAACGACATGAATGCAATGAATAAATAAATAAATAAATAAATACCCGTGTTTTTTCAGCTGTCGTTTGTGTACCGGGATTGATAGGGTCTTTATTTTCATTACGAGATTATTTTTACCTTATCATATCATCTACTTCGATGTTGCTAAAAGAGGACCAGAAACGCGCAGTACGTCCAGCAATAACGTCAATGAACAAATTAATATTGAATACCCTTTTTCATAACTCAAATAGCAGATGTTGGGGAAAAAACAGCCAGGCTGAAGTAAGAGTGAGCTGGTCACGTCCCACGGATGTACCCGGACAGATGCGCGAGGATTGTCACTCACTGGATGCCAGAAGGAGGTTGACATCGTCGAGGTCGACCGCGGCAAAGGTGATGCATGTTCACGGGGCAAACTTGGCCAGAGATCGCCCTAGACAGAAAAAGGGGATGCCATAGCCCCGGCAGCGGGACAAATAAAAAGCTTAAAAAAAATTTTTCATTCTTATGTTCTTGATTGTAGATAAAATGTATTCTGACAAAGACAGCTGACGCCAAAAAAAGCTGAATTTTAACAACAATTCTCAGTAAATTAAAACTTGGTTTTTAATTATCACAATTTTTGATGAAAAAAATTACTTTCATTTTAAAAACGCATAAAACGTCTTACTTTTAGACTATTTTATTTTAATATTTTTTAACAAATTCGTTCAGTTGAGGCTGCGGATGGTTCGAAAGAATTACTATCGTAAAAAAACTGAGAGATCACTGTAAGCATTAGTCAGTAATAATTTTACACTCCTTGTTGATCTACCAAGAGCGGGGGAATTTATTTAACGATTTCCAAATCTCAAAGGTTTAACTAGCTGCCAAACACTTGGGGGATTTTAGCTAAGGTGAGATAGTACCCACCGTACAGCTGCTCAACCTTTGTCAAGCACAAATTCGATGGTGTATGGAGTACTGCTCTCATCATCACCGACCACATCATCGCTTACCATCAGTGACATAATAATAATAATAATAACGTTTTTTTCATTCGAGAATTTTTTAACGTTTATATATTCATTTCTGGACCCATTTTTGGATAATTATACTGTAATAGCAACAAGAAATAGATTACATACCTAATAAAAACTTAATGAAATCAATCAATCATTGTAAAAACCACCAAGAAGAAAAATGTTAACCGGACAGATGACAGATGTCATTATCAAGAATATATACCTACATAATGAAATGGAATTCCGATTGAGAAAATAGCTATGTTGACGAGAGCAGCAGCCCGTCGCGCACGCCTTTCACCCCCGGACTCGCCGCTCAGCTCCGCCTCGCCGCCGCCGGACCCCGGATCACCAGTGTCACCGGCGGCTGCAGTCGCGTCGAGCTCGAGCGACGAGTATTTCTCCCCACCGACGTCGCCAACACCTGTACGTCGGCCAGGGAGAGGCCGGCCACCGAACGGCTTGGGACTTAGGGGCCAGCCGGCCCCGAGCCGGGTCCCCGCTGCCGGTGGTTGTGTGCAGCGCATGAAATGGACTCAATCCATGAATGAGAACGTCATGCGCGCATATTACGGGTCTACAGAGGGGGGAACCAACCTCACTGCGTACCATGTTAGAATGCTGTCTCTGTTTCAGGACCTTGAACCAACCGTTGACGTCTCGGCGCAACGATTGTCGGATCAGGTGCGGGTTATTCAACGCAACCACAGGTTGGACGACGCCGCACTTGATCGGCTGCGCTCAGAGGTACTAAGCAACCCTATCGTCTCGACACCGACACAGATACAAACCGCGGGACCATCGACTTCTGTCACGTCCACGCCGCGGTATAATCATGTTGAGGATGAGGCAGATGATAGGGTTGACAGAGTAAGTAGCCAGTGCAATGATAGATTGAGGAGCGCACTGGAGGATGCGCTTCGCGAATATAGATCGACTCCGACTGAACTTAGGCCCCGTTTACCTCGGTTGCCTATGCACAAAAAAAATAGGGCACTAGTGTGTGCTCTGGACTCGTTGCTTAACAATGTTTTTGAGAGCAGCGAGAGCCTCCTTGATACGCACTCCATCCTGTACTGTGGAGCTGTTGCGGCATGTCGTCTTGCTAATGTAAAGTTCCCATGTTACAGTATGGCTACACGACCAGCGCCAGCCGCTCCAGCCTGGCAGTGCAGAATCGAGAGGCGTATTGATGAGGCCAGAGCACTCATTGGCAAACTATACTGCTTCAGGGAGGGCAACACACGTCCACGTGTGATGCGTTTCGTGAGACGAGCGTTTTCGGGGACTGAAATAAGTCCCCGAGAATACATGTTACGTATCACGGAACGCATCGACTTCCTGAAGCAGAAAGTTTGTGCATGGGCCAATCGCATCCGGCGGTATAAGCGACGGGTCGATCGGTATTTGCAGAATCGCATGTTCCAGAGCGATGAGAGGTGGGTGTACAGAGCTTGGGAGCGACCTGAACAAAGTGTGACTGACGGGCTTCGTCCGGACAGTGCTACCACGAATACATTCTGGCGTAGCATCTGGTCGGAGCCCGTATGTCACAATGAAGGTGGCTGGATGCGTGTTGTTGAGCGCGTGTGCGATGCTATACCAGAAATGGATAAAGTTTTCATCACCCCATTAGATGTGGCCAGAGCAGTTCGTCCGTTACCAAATTGGAAGTCTCCAGGACCGGACGGACTGCAAAATTTCTGGCTTAAGTGGTATAGCAGCTCACACGCGATTCTGGCGTCACAATTCCAGTCATCCTTAGAGTCTGGGTCGCTGCCTGAGATTTTAACAACTGGTGCCACCCACCTGCTCCATAAGACAGGTAGTACCGCGGACCCCAAGAACTATAGACCGATTACATGTTTGTCGACGGTCTATAAACTTCTTACATCCATCCTGAGAGTGAAAATTAATCTACACATTGAGAACCACTCAATTATGTCTGCCTCTCAGAATGGATGTAGGAACGGGTCACGCGGCACTAAGGAGCTACTCCTCATAGACATGGCCATAAGCCAACAGGTTCGTCGATCCCGTAAGGATCTGTCGACATGCTGGATAGATTATAAGAAGGCCTACGACTCTGTTCCACATACATGGCTCATGAAGGTGTTGGAGTTGTATAAAATAGATGCAACTCTACGCACCTTTCTTGAGTCATGTATGAGGCAATGGAAAACGGTCCTTTGCTATCCAGGATGTCGACCGATCCAGGAGAATGATGAACCAATATGGATTAAACGGGGAATATTTCAGGGCGACAGTTTGAGTCCACTTTGGTTTTGCTTAGCCCTGAATCCTCTAAGCACGTTGCTGGAGGATTCAGGCCTGGGCTATCGGTTGAGAAGAGGTGGTCAGGTCCTATCTCACCTGCTTTACATGGATGATCTGAAACTCTTTGCCCACAACAATTCGCAACTGATGGAACTACTGAAAGTAACTGAAACTTTCAGTAGTGCCATCAGGATGGAATTTGGTGTGGATAAATGTGCAGTCATGCATGTAAGGCGAGGGGAGATAGTAGAATCCGAGGGAATTCAACTCTCGGATTCTATTCACCTTAGAACCCTCTCCTCGACCGAAACTTATAAGTATTTGGGTATGTCGGAAGCGTTAGGCATTAACGTCGCTGACATGAAGCAAACGTTGAAGGAGCGCTTCTTTGGCCGCCTGAAGAAGGTTTTAAACAGTCTTCTATCGGGCGGAAATAAGGTGCGCGCTTTCAACGGTTGGGTCATGCCGGTTTTAATGTACTCTTTCGGCATACTCAAATGGACTCAGACTGAGTTAGACGCCCTGGATAGGCGGGTCCGTACATTGCTGACCGCAAATCGGATGCATCACCCACGATCTTCGGTGATGAGACTGTACATCCCTCGGAAGTGTGGAGGTCGTGGCTTTTTGAACGCAAAGACTCTACACAACCGCGAGGTGTGCAGCCTCAGAGAATACTTTCTCAAAACCGACGTGGGTATGCACCGCGATGTGGTCGCAGTGGACAAGGGACTCACCCCGTTATCCATGGCTAAAGAGAACTGGCGCAAACCTGTGGTACTTACTATTGATGACCGCAAGGAAATATGGAAAGGCAAGGAGCTTCACGGACGCTTTTTTCGGGCTCTTCATGGGCCTGATGTAGATTTTTTGGCGTCCGTGGCCTGGTTACGGTTCAGCAACCTCTTCGGGGAAACTGAAGGTTTTGTCTGTGCGATAATGGACGAAGTTATCTTGACGAAAAACTACCGGAGACATATTATGAAGGACGGGACGATTGACGTGTGTCGGGCATGCCATCGTCCGGGTGAGTCTATCAGACATATTATCTCTGGTTGTTCTCGTCTAGCTAACGGCGAGTACTTGCACAGGCATAACCAAGTAGCCAGGATTATTCACCAGCAACTTGCTTTTAAATATAACCTAGTGGATTCTGAGGTACCGTACTACAGGTATGTGCCCGACCCAGTTCTTGAAAATGACCATGTCACGTTGTACTGGGATCGGTCTATCATCACTGACCGGACTATTGTAGCCAATAAGCCGGACATAGTGGTGATAGACCGATTAGCGCGCCGCGCAATGATAGTCGATGTCACCATCCCACATGACGAGAATCTCGTGAAAGCTGAGAAGGAGAAACAAATGAAATATCTCGACTTAGCTCACGAGGTTGTCGACATGTGGAATGTGGACTCAGCTATCATTGTACCGATTGTCGTGACCGCCAATGGCCTCATAGCCAAAAGCTTCGACGACTATCTGTCGAAGCTGTCGTTGCGCGGTTGGATCAAGGGCCTGATACAGAAGGCAGTACTCCTCGATACGGCTCGCATTGTGAGGAGGTTCCTGTCTCTGGAGCCCTAACCACCGGTAGCTTGGACCCTGCTCCCGACATCGGTGGACAACTATTTTTTGTATTTTTAAATGTTTTTTTTTTTATATTTGTTTTAAGAAATATTTAAAAATATCAAAAATATGTATAATGGAAAAATAAAGAAAATAATAATAATAAAAAGATAAAAATAATAATATTCCACAACTATCACACAACGCCATCTAGTCCAATGCTAAGCAGAGCTTGTGTTACGGGTACTAGATAACTGATAAACATACTTATATATTTCTAAATACATACATTTTATAGATAAATTACACACAGACACAGAACAAATGATAATGCTCATCACATAAACATTTGTCCTGGGTGGGAATCGAGCCCACGACCTCCGGCATAGCAGTCAGGGCCACTAACCACTAGACCAACAGGCCAGTCATAATGGTCAAACGTGAGCCTATCAATAATAATAAAAAAGTACAAGTACAAAACCCTACAGTCTACGTGAATTGCTTACACAAACCATCGCTGAAAAGGTTATAAAAGAACATTCAAGAAAAATTTCAATATATTCAGTTCTATATTAAAAGTATAAGACTCGATGGGAAAAGTTGAGTTCGCTACTCTGTATTCACCTTTTGATAAATTGAAAAGTCGCAAAATTGGAGAAAACGCTTGAAGATCTGTGAGATTTTATCACAAAGTGATTGTTTATTGTGATAAAAGAAGATTAAAATTTTAGAATTACATAATATATTTCGTTTAGCAAAAAAAAAAACAACCCTTCTAACTGTCCCCAAACACAGGCTTAAAAAAAAATGCCCCGTCAAGCTTCATTTTGAAGCGGCTTTTTTTGTGGCTCATGTGCGGCGGTGCCGCTACAAAAAAAAATGCTTGAAGCCGCTTCAAGCTTCTCCGCTGTCACGCGCTTCTGCTGTTTTTTTGCGGCGGCTTCAAGCTTTTTTTTTGTGGCCGCTTCTTGTGTTTTTTGTGGCGACTTTTTTTTTGAGGCCCGTGTACGGGTCAGTGATACATAAGTTACTAATTGACAGGAGAAATATTTTGACATTAACTACACCTAAAACATTTGAGTGAACTCCTCCACTCAACTTCGACTCATTAAAACAGTCTTTGGCAATAACGTGAGATAGCGGTCAAGCGCAAACCTACCAACAATAAAAAAACGTACTCGACTTATAAAATTTTCTTACATTTCGTTCTATCTCTCTTTATCTAAACTATCGGAATATGACTGTTATTGACGTATAGACATGACGTTCCACTGTGAGCGGGAAAAGTCATTGGATGATTTTCAGCTCAAAAAAAAAACAAATATAACACATGGAAGGAGTGGAGGGAGACCTTTGCCCAGGAGTGGGACGACAGAACAGGCTAACAAAATAAAAAGAAAAACACATTTCATAATAACCTATAGGTAGGTTTCATTGTCAATGACACATAGTTTGATAAATTGCGCGTAAAAACAGAATAATACCTTGATGATTCAGTATAGTAAAAAAAAAATTATATCCGGTTATAACTGTTTGCGTATTAGACCGGCTTTCTCAAATATGACTCATAATTTCACGTCCGATATAAGTCCCTGATAATAATCTACAAAGCACCTGAAAAATGCGGATAAAACAGCAAAATCAAGTCGAGCCCCTCAAAATTAACATAGATAAGATATAGCTAAAGGATACAGATTAAAGATAGTTTATTATTTCGTGATAAAAAACACCTGTTTTTATCGAAATTGAAAGGTGACTCGTAGTTGAGGCCATTACTACACAGCCATCACTGCTCTCGACTTACGAGTTGTAGGTCGCGGGTTCAAACCCTGCCAGGCGCATTTCCTTGTGTAATTTATTTCATTACCACTGCTCTCTTAACGGTGAAGGTAAACATCGTGAGGAAACCGGCATGTCCTAGAACCAAAAATTAGAAGACGTGACATTCACCAACCCGCACTGGGCCCGCGTGGTCGATTACGTCCCATTCCCTCTTCTAGAGAGGAGGCCTGAGTCACAGCAGTGGGAACATTAAAAAAGCTGATGATGATGAAAGGTGCTTTTCTTAAACAGTATCAGCGAACCATCTGTTTTGCCTATTTTCAACTAAACCGAGGTTGGCTTCCAGTCTGTCTAGATGATATAGGTGCAATAGTTGACTGACAGTATTTTGCATTTGAAAGTATCCAATGAAGTCATGGAAAGCCGATGGATGTGAGAAAAACGAGACTCATCATTGTGGTGGAACTTGGGAGAGACCTAACAGCGGATGTCTTTCGATTGAAATGATCATGATGAATCATCAACATGATTGACAGTTTAAGAAAAAGGCCAGCTCGAGACCTAGACTATTCAGTCTTTGACATTAATTGTCTTTGTCATTCGCATACCAGAAAGTCACAGTTTTGTAAGTGTATTGAAAATAGATTTTTTTTCAATACACTTGCTCTATTGATTCTTATTGCACTGCACTTAGATATATGGTACTTGTTACCAAACTGTGACATTTTGATTACCATTACGCACTAATGCTACAATGAAGTTAAAACCTTTTTGTTCAACCTCTCCCCCGCTATAATTTTATTACATTTAGCGTAACAGGATGGGCGCACGAGAAAAAAAAAATGGGCGCGCATATGAAAACAGATTTTTACCGCCACAAAACTTTACTAGTTTTACAGTTATTTTATTTACAAGTGTATTGACAAACGTCGTATGATACACGTGAGTAATTAATGATTACCGTTCTCGACACTCTTAAGACCCTCGCCATGGCTCGGGTCTAAATACCGCCTCGACGGTAATGACTAACATTACACATGATTAAATATCATTATGTAATATTTTAACGATATTAAACAAACGAGTATGTGTGTATGGACACATAAATATTACTTTGTTGATAAAACAAATAAATAAATTATGGAATGTGCAGTAGAAGCAAAAGATAAAAAAGAATCAATAATCTATATATGTAATCATTATAATGGCGACCACTCTTGTTACACTGTAATTTTGTAACATAAGGTTCAATTTTCCTTGACAACAATAATAATGTTTTGTAAAGTGTTCTATAGCTTCGTCATTCTAAAATAAACTTAGTTCCTATGCTTTTAAATTTGATAATATGGTTGTGTCAACGTGTTGCTTTATTTATTATGGTACGAAACAGTTATACCAGTTTTCTGCGGATAGTGTTCAAGAGTGGTCGTGTGTACGTTTGTGTTTCAGTTTTTGTTACTAAAATGGTTGTAACATGTCAAATATTACTCGAAAAATCAAAAGAAGGTGTCTTCAGAGCCGGACAACCTGTGGTAGGAACATTGAAATATAATATAGAGAAAGCAACAAAGTTTGCAAGTATAGACATCAGTTTCAGGGGAAAAGGAAAGTGTGAATGGACAGAAACAGTTTCAAATTCCACTACATACTACTGCAACAATGAAGATTATGTAAATATATGCAAGAATTTACTAATAGATCAAAATGAAATATCAGGTACTTATGAAAGTCCATTCGAATTTTTCCTACCAGAAAACATTCCAACATCAATGAAAAATAAAACCTGTACAATAGATTACAGAGTTGTCGTGACATTTGTGAAGGACAATTTCTTTGGAACTAAATATAAATTTGACGCAGAAGTACTTGTTTATGGCTACGTAAGTCCATGTTCTCCAGAGCCCCTGATATTTGGATTACAGAAAAATCTTTTGTCTCTCTCAGCCAACAATAAGATTGATATAAGGGCTGAAATAGAAAAAACGTTTTTAAATCCAGGAGAAAACATTAAACTGAATCTTATTGCAAACAATGACACTGATGTTCCAATAACAATCAAAACTGAACTTATAAAGCATTTTACTTATATATCAGATAGTAAAACACAAAAGATTGATAAAGACGTATTGAAAACTACCACGGAAGATTGGCCAAATGTAAAAGAAAGGAGCGTGTCAAGCATAAACTGCACTGTACCAACGTTACCAAATTTGTACTCGATACAACATACGAAGATTTTAATTGGAGAATACAAGGTGAGAGTGACAGCCAGAATTCCATTTCCTCACACCAATGCTGTAGTGGAGATACCAGTTGTAATCGGAGAAAGCAACGGAGATATTGGAGCTACTGTCGTCGGTTACAATGATTCTTCTTCATCAAAGTTCCCTGATATAAAAGATAAAGAAAAGTACCCAAAAACAGCTGAAGATTTTTTTGAAAAATACGACGGGAACACAAAAGATTACAAAGAAAAGATGTAGTTCAGATAACATTAAAAGGAGATTAAAAGTTTCGTTAAGCCCCAAGCAAACGCCGGCGTTCGAACTGCCATTACCTTTCTATTGTGTCTCTAATTGACGGTATCTGAAGAGTTAAAAGTGAAATACTTTTCAATATTTTTCTAATCTATGATTGTCTAGAATGTGCACTGTTAAATTATTATACTGGAGTATACTTATAAATTAATAAAATTGTTTTTGCATGCTGTGGTGTTATCAATTTACTATATTTCCTAGTTGCTATTAGTAATCTGAGAATACTTTGATAACAAAGGATCACAGGCAAATTACTATGAAACCTGGGCGTAAACCAACAGTACTGCAACTAGTGCCAGTTATTAGGACTCAGTGCCAGAATCAAAATTATATATGTAAATAACACTAGCCATATCCATCGGGTTCACTTGAAAAATGGTTTTATCAAAATGAAATAAAACAAAAATCTTTTAATAATTACGTAAGTATTGCTTTATAACTAGATGGACAATTAAATAGAAATAAAATATAATTTGAACGGTTTTTAATGATAAGCATTTGTTTAAAATAAATCTAATGAAAATAAACTCTGCAACTCATTCCACACTGCTAAACTCTGTCCCGGTTTATCACTACATGTAACAAATGACACGCGGGGCGATAAATAATAATAATAATATTCCACAACTATCACACAACGCCGCCTAGTCCCAAGCTAAGCAGAGCTTATGGGTACTGGACAACTGATAAACATCCTTATATATTTCTAAATACATACATATTATAGATAAATTACACCCAGACACAGAACAAATGATCATGCTCATCGCATAAACATTTGTCCTGGGTGGGAATCGAACCCACGACCTGCAGCATAGCAGTCAGGGCCACTAATCATTAGACCAACAGGCCGGTCAATATTATAAAGCTGAAGAGTTCTTTTGTTTGTTTAAACTCGCTAATCTCTGAACCATAACTTGTGAGATTAGAAAAAATCATTAATAATTGTTATGACGGGATAGTCAAGTTGTTGACAAATAATATTGGTTATTATGAAACCTGGGCGTAAACCAACAGAACTGCAACTAATGCCATTTAATTCATGAATCCCCAAGCGACCACCGGTGGCCGCGCATCTATTGTCTTACTATTGTGTCTCTAATTGACGGTATCTGAAGGGTTAATAACATATCCTATAGCCATATCCACCGGGTTTACTTGAAAAATTATTTTATCATAATGAAACAATTGTTTTTTTCATCATGCTACAATGCACGGTAGTGGAACAGTATCTAAATTCGCGGTTGCAACCGCAAGATATAGCTAGTTTTTTTTAAATGTATATTATTAGTATTCCTTCATGAAAAAAGATGTTAGTGAATGTAAATGATAACGTGAACCCATATCTAGTAGGTGCATGCACAATTATTTAGCATTAGCCATATCATTAGCATTGAGCTTAGCAGGACGAACTTCTGTGCGATAGCTCGCGCCTTAACCGGCCACTGCAAATTAAACAGGCACCAATTTCACATGAAACTGAGTGACACTGATGTTTGCCGGTACTGTAATCAGGAGAGGGAGACGCCTAAGCACCTATTGTGTAAATGCGGGCCCCTCATCCACAAACGGAGTATCTGTCTGGGCCGACACATTATTCGCCTGGAGGAGATTAAAACTCTTAAAGCTAGGAGTATTCTAGACTTCCTGGAAGCCTCCGGGCTAAAAAAGTTACTCTAACAAGGTGGCGAGTCACAATAGATCTTTTAGGTCGCAACTACATCCCCTACACTACGGGAGATGCATAGCCCCTTATCTTCAAAATAATAATAATAATAATCATTAGCACTCAATCAATCAATTCGCTGAGTCAGTTAGACCCGGCGAACTTCGTGCCACCGAACATTCAATGAATGTTATTGTTGATATAGTCAACCGATTGCAATGAAACAAAGCCTAAGTAACATAATTATCAAGTTACACACAATTTTAATGTATAAAAGTTATCTAAATATATTTTTTTATTCATTACGTGTTACGCGCACAACTAAAAACTTACAAACAGATTTATTATGCTTTTGCCCGCGGCTTCTCCTGCGTACATAAAATATAGCCTTTATCACTCAGAAATAAAGCAGCTTTCTATCAGTGAAAAAAAATTTTGCAATCGTACTAGTAATTCCAGATATTGATCTCCTACAAACAAAAAACATAAAAACAAATTAGTACCCATAGATATGTATAGACAGTAACCCTCCTGGATTTACTGAAAAAGTTGCAAGATTGGTTAACCCACATTTTTAATAATAACTAGCTTTTGCCCGCGCGGCTTCGCTCCCGCCCATCTCTACTCCACCCTACTATACCCAACTCTACCCTACACTACCCTAATTTTATTTTTTTTCCATAAGAACCTTATTCTCACAATAAAAATCACAACAAAAAAAAAATCAGCCAAATCGGTCAAGTCGTTTTCATGCTATGTCGTGACAACGGAAAACGGGTTTTCTTTTTTATATATATAGACTAGCTTTTCCCCGCGCGGCTTCGCTCCCGCTCTTCCCTGCTCCACCCTAATATACCCAACTCTACCCTACTCTACCCTACTCTACCCTACTCTACCCTACTCTACCCTACTCTACCCTACTCTACCCTACTCTAACCTACTCTACCCTACTCTACCCTACTCTACCCTACCCTACTCTACCCTACCCTACCCTACTCTACCCTACCCTACCCTACCCTACCCTACTCTACCCTACTCTACCCTACCCTACTCTACCCTACCCTACCCTACTCTACTCTACCCTACCCTATACTACGGGCGCGCATATTCCCAACACTCTTCCCAACACGCTTTTCCTGGTCTACACGCAGGGGGAGAAAAAGACCCTCATTGACCAGGGTTATGGGGCTGGGGTTGGATCATGCGTCCTAACCATACACGAAGCTCAAGGGCTTACCAGCGAGTCAGTCATCATCTTGAAGACAAAATCCACCAACATCCGGATTCACAACAGCGTCCCCCACGCAGTGGTGGCAGTCTCCAGACATACTGCCCACTGCGTGTACTACGCTGACAACGCTGACGACGCTATTGGAAGGTTTGTGAGGAGGGCACAGGAGGCGTCGACCAGTGACATTATCAATAACAACATGAAGAACGCCATGCGGCATCGGGACAGAGCAGTCGTCGAGGCACTGATCCGCCTACTTAGGCAGTGATGATCTGAAGTAGCTTTGAATGACGCGGGTATTGCTCGGGGCGGTCGGTTTCTTAGCAGGAAACAGTGACCGGTCTTGGGGTGGAAACCCATAGTTATAAATTTAACATAGCGTTACCTAAAAAATACATATATACATTAAAAAAAAAAAAAAAATTATATATAATAATAAAAAAAAAATTATATATAATAATAAAAAAAAAAATTATATATAATAATAAAAAAAAAAAAAAAAAAAAAATGAGAAAATAAAAAAAAAAAAAAAAAACACTATTTACAGCATATTGTAGTTTATTGTAGTTTAAGTTATTGATATTTAAGGTTATTAATGTGTATTATATAGAATTAATTATAGTTAAGTCTGGAGCTGGGGGGCCATTTGATGGGGGGCGGAGGGTTGTATGTGTGTTGAAGGTTGGGAGTTTCCCCAATTTTTTATGCATGTATGGCTCGTTGCTGCTTGAGTTTCGCTTCGGATTGGTGGCCTCTCAGCTCTGAAATTCTGACGGGATTTGTTATAGTTACTGGAAGGTGCTCTGGAGTGACGCCACTTGCACGTGGAGTTGCCCAGAAGCAAACAATGTAAAATCAAAAAAGAGCACGGACGCCATGTCTGTGGTTTAAATGTAAGGCAGGAGTGCGGTTTTAGTCAGTAGGAGTCTGACACTGCCCAGACTGGCTCGTATGTGAGGCAGCCTGGCCGTCCATGAGGATTTCCCACTCCTGCCGAAAAAAAAAAAAAAAAAAAAAAAAACCCTACCCTACCCTACCCTACTCTACCCTACTCTACCCTACTCTACTCTACCCTACACTACCCTAACTTTTATTTTTTTCATAAGAACCTTCTCCTCACAATAACAATCACAACAAAAAAAGCATTCGCAACAAAAAAAGTCGGTCAAGCCGTTTTCATGCCATGTCGTGACAACGGAAAACGGGGCTCATTTTTATAATATAGAAGATTTGGATGCAATTAGTACGATCAATTATCATCATCAGTCATACATCAGGCCACTATTAGACATAAACCTCATACATTGCCATTCAATAAATAGCTTACGATTATCTTAAAAAAATAAACCCAACAAAGAACGTCGCATTTTATCAAAAATCTATTATTATTTAGCCCTGTTGAATGATTCACTACTGCCCACGTGACGTCACTAGGGAGTGACGTAGAACTAAAAGAAAGAAATAGTCCTTTCTCTTTCACACGCAGCAAGCGATAGCGATCGACGTTCGGATACATTCTTTGGTATGACAGCTTTGATACGAAACAAAACCATATTTGAAACCGAATTTTTAAAGCAGTTAATTGTTAATGTTTTGATTTCATGTTCAAATCAAAATAATTACATACTTTAGTTAAATTCTTCAACTTTTAGAGTTGAATGATGTATTGTTGGTTAAAAAGAAAGTAGTGTTTTATCTTGTTAGTTCCATGATTCAACACCGTAGTGTGTTTCCGAATATACTCGTTTATGAATCAACAACATTCTGTCAGAAAGATAACAGGCTTGACGCACTTTTTGTTGTGTATAAAATTACTTGTTTTCAAGCCAAGATAATAAGACACGGTGTTGAAATACCATCGTTTGGGTTAAAAAAAAGACACAGTGTTAAAGAACTGAAAAACAGGACGTTCACCGCATCGCTTAAAAACTCTGATATTTACCATACCAATTATTTTTGTGTTTGGGATTTTTCAATGCCGTGTTTGTGTATTCATGTGATGCAAGTACTTAAATATTTTTATCAGTTGTGATCGATAATATATATTGATAACGTAGTCATGTTGCAATTCAGATCAAATAAATAGTTCACGGGAGTTGATACTTCGTTAGTAGCTTTGAGTGTGTGAGCTAAAAATAAAAAATCGTTTCGTCACTGAATTGCCATAGCCTCAGGTGAAACACTGCAATAACCGTTAGCTTCAAAATGGGAATTTTTTGCCAAATCAACCTGAACAAACCACCGGACGGGGCTTTCTACAGCGGTGAAGTGGTTTCTGGAATGATCAAATATGCACTAGATGAACCAATGGAAATAGAGAAGATTACTGTCTCCTTAAAAGGAATGGGTCATCTAAGACTAACAGAAAGGACCAATCAAAAAAATAGGAGACGTACCTATGGAAATAGTGAAGTGTATGTCGATGCTGACGAAGTCATTCAAGAAGGAAAATATAAAGTGTTACCAGGATCTTACGAGCTGAAATTCAATTTCAGATTGCCCCATAACTTACCTCCGACTTTTGAGTTCTGCAAGGACATTCCTAATTATGGCGTCAACTGTAAGATAAAATACTATGTGCGCATAAAAATTGATAGACCAGGATGGTTTGCGTTTTCCAAACATTTTCGAAAGGAAATAACAGTAGCTTCTACCATAACGCCAAAATTATCAATAGAACCCGTGATGTATGGTGAAAGAAGCAAGTTACTACAATTATTTTCAAGCAAAGCTAGCACGGTTATCATGAAAGCAAACATTCTTAACTCTGTAATTATAAATGGAGGTAAAATAGAAATCCAATCAGAAATTCAGAATGATACTAACATAAATATAAAAGGTGTTGAAATAAAACTGGTGGAAATGCACACATTTAAAGCAACAGGAAATACTGATGTGAAAGCATTCGAAGACGTACCCAATTGTGATACTAAGACAGGGTCTATACAATGTGGAGCTACTCAAAATATGCCAATAGATATCATCGTTCCGTCAGATAAAGTATCTTTGGACAAGTCAAAGATAGTTTCGAGAGATTATATAGTGAGGATAACAGCTATACTGCCGATACCTCATATAAATGTTATGTTGGATATACCTGTGCAGATAGGAGATAATGTACAAAGGGATGAGATTTGCGATCCACCACCGACATATTGGGAAGCGATGGGCGAAGCAAAGAAAGGTGATGACAATGCAAGTGATGACGAAACTGGCGGCGACAAAACTAGTGGCTACGAAAAGGGAGAAAAATCTTAATTATTTGGAATATTAATATATTTTTTCTTGTAAATGTTTTAAACGTAAATTGTCAAATGTGGGCCAAAATTACCTTAAAAATACAGTAGTCTAAAAATATAGGAAATTGAATTTAACTACAATTTAATGAGTGTAGATAATATACTAATATCTTGCCAGTAGTAATTAACTAGTCTTGCCAAACCAAGACTGAATATTTTTATAGATGAATTTTGTACTTTGTCTTTAACGTAGTAAGATTCGAATTATATTTGTATTTTAGCAACATTGTTCGTAGTATTAATTGAATTAATTATAAAGTTTATTAAAATTTCAGTAAACTTTGTTTGATTAAATATGTATTCCTATGTTTTCATCCTGATGAATAAACCCTGCTAGACTTGGCTAGGAGTTGCAAGAGTATAACATAACATAAATAACTTTTTTTGAGGTGGAAAGTCAAACTTTTACTGAGTCATACTTACCTATTTTTCTTCAGTTGCCCATTGTATTTCAAGGTCACTGCAACTCTTTCAAACATTCCTACAACTTTAACAAGTCGATATCTGCTCAGCCGGACGGCGAGCTACCCATTGATTGTCGTCCGTAATCTCCCGCTAGCGGTAGCGAGGAATTGCTCTGCGACTTTTGTCGTCCGGGGCGTCTACTGCGGCAGCAGTTGGGACGTAAAGTTGCGGCCACCGATTGCTTCAGCAGAGGAAACAGCGGTAATCTGCCCAGGCGGGGCACACTTTCACCGTATGCTCTACCACACCCTCCATAAGATCTGCACAGTAGTAACACTGATGCGATTCTTCCCACGAATAGTATAAATTAATAGACCATAATGATCAACGCGATGGGGCACAGAGGCTAGCTTCTTCTTTAGAGGATTATACTGACATACACACACAGTTGCATAATATAAACGTTGTATATCATCCTTTCTTGTTTTTTTTTTTTTTTTTGTGGTGGTAATGTGAAACCAAAATGGCCACTTCGCTTCCGCTCTGGATGGAGCGAGAGGGCCTGTCAGACTTTTATTGACTAAAAGCCAATTAAAAGTATTCTTTAAAACCCCCCAGTGGTCCTAACTGCCCCAGGGGGCATGGTAACTCTTTCAAAATTCTCACTTATACAGGCCCAGTACAATTTAGATGTAACATTTACTGGCTTCATTTTAAAAACAGTGATGATGAAATAAATTTATCAAAATACTTGATTCTCACGTGCTAAGGATATTTAATATCACTCTTACTGTGGAGTGTTTCTCTAATGATTGTGATAACTTATCATATCCTTGAATTTGTAATAAAGAGTCTTTGATTCTCTTATGTTTACTTATTTTTAGTATACACAGTGTTCTTATTTCTACTTTAACTTACCAAAATGTCCAATTCTACCTATATCTGTGTAGGTCTTTCTAAGAAATGCCAAACCAAATTCAAATCTGCATAAGGATACAAAAGTGTACAATGAAGAATATGTTACAAATAATCATATAATCGATTTCATCAAAAACTTGCTTTTTAAAGTGATGGTGCTTCTTTTCAGAACAGTTATAAAATTGTTTGTTTAAACAATTTACAGAAAATAAATAGCATCTACTGATTCAGAAGAGCGCTAAATGGTAAACTCTTACGCAACTTTTGGGATCAATCGATCGATAGATTCCCTAATTTGTTTCTTATTTGGGGTCAGTCCTCCTGATACTATTACGAAATTCTAGGTAAGACAAAATAAAAATAAAACAAGGCACGTTGAAAGACTGACTGATTGCTTACTGTGGTCTTCCCGTCCGATTATAACTTAGGTGTCTTCACGGCTAGAGTGAATAAGCTCTGAATAAGCTAATGCGCCTTATCATCAACGATAGCGTCACTGCTTACCATCAGGTGGGATCGCAGTCTAGAGTAGGATATATAAAATCTTTGCAGTCTAGTACTATATACGTTATAAATTAAAAAAAGCTTCTTTCCTTATTGTATTTTTGACATAGTTCATTCGTTATTTTTAGATAAGTCACACCAGTAAAAGATAAGATAGTCATATGATAATGCCAAAAACATAAAAATAGAAATACACATCATATTCGTCATTAATATCTATTGACTTCAAAGAAAAGGTATTGTTATCAAGATATTGCGACTTAAAAAAAAAATGGAAGTGACGTGTGAAATATTACTAAGGAATACAAACATTGTCTACAAAGCAGGAGATTCAGTAGAGGGGGTAGTAAAATGTATTATTGATAAACCAAGAGAGTTCACTAGTGTTATACTTTCGTTAAAAGCTAAAGAATTATGCTTTGAAGAAATCATTACTTCTAATACTGAATACGTTGAAACCGAAGACTATATTGATCAACACATAGATTTACTTCGTGCTAAAGAAAACAAAGCAGTTTTCATTACAGCTGGAACTTATGACAAACAATTCTGTTTTGTATTGCCAGAAGAAATTCCATCTTCTTATAAGGATTTCACGTTTTATCTTCAACTGGAATTTATCGAAGCAAACTCAGTCAGTGCACCTAAGAAATTTTACATAAGCATTCAAGTTCAAAGTGGCGTACGAATAATAGAATATGTACGTAAAATTGATAAAGAGTTCACCTTGTCAAAGAAGATTGTAACTATGACTGCCTTAATTAAAAAAGCGGTTTTCATTGAGGGAGAAGATATAACGGTTAATTGGAAAATAACTAACTACGAAGCAGTACCAATTTTTGCTTCTAAATTTGAATTTATTAAGTTTCACAACAGAAGATACATTAAGCGAAAATCAGTCATTCCTAAAGAGATAGAGACAAAATATATTGGTTTAAATAGACTGAAAACTAAGCATTCATACGTTGGGCGCATGTTCATAACTATAACCACAAAAAAAGAATATGGAGTGAAAATAAGTCTACTTTTTCCTTTTCCTCATAAAGAACTTTGCCTAAGCTTTCCGGTGTTTACTGTAGACAAAATTGATGACTTTGAAGAAAAAGAAATAGTTGTTCAAGAACCTTGTTGGCAAGTCATGTATAGCAAATAGTTAGTAGTAGAAGAGAGGCCTAACAAAAAGTTTAAAAATATAATGAAGAGAACTTAATCGGGGTTTTTAATACTATTTGAAAAGATACATTATATGGACTAAATGTATTGACTATTCCCCTCTGAATTAGCGTCAGTGTTGTTTCTCATGGTACTTAGCTAGGAAACCGTGTAAACTAGTCTATTATAGTAATTTGTAAAATATAGTTAAGCGAGAACTACATACCCATAGATTTAAGTTTTTATGTCATTGTTACTATTTTGGTGTACAATAAAGTTTATTCTAATCTATTCTATTCTATTCTATTCTTACGCCGACGCAAACGTGGGCGACGCCTGAGTTGTACGTAGCGGCGCGTTGCGTGGCGTCACGTGGCGTGGGTCTAATGTAGCAATCTACAAACCTAGTTGCTATGTAAAACGTTTGCAGACCGACGCGCCCCGATCAGTGTACTTGGCCCATGTAGGGATAATGTAGTTCTACCTTTATACTCATTTCTAACTATGTAGTTTCGTGCATGGTAGTAGCGAGTGTAGGCACTAGCCTGATAGCGCTCTGTGGATATTAGCCGCGTGATGCCACGTTACGCCACGCAACGCCACGCCACGACACGCGACGCGACGGCACGCCACGACACGCGACGCGACGTGACGCCACGTGACGACACGTTACGCCACGTGACTACACGTGAAGCCACGCGATGCGATGCTACGCACATCTCAGGCACATCCATATGTGCATCGATCTAATATAGTTCTTGCCTTAGTACCTCTGTTACATTTAGTCATTTTACATGTTTATTTATTTATTTATTAAAACTTCATGCAACATAAAAGTACAAAGGCGGACTTAATGCCTATGCCTATGTTGTAATATATGTTTCAAAATTATTACTTCCTATTAACTGTACTAGGTACTACTTATCATTACACTTAGAATAAGGGTTAAAGAGTTTTAATAATAAATAGACCACTTGTACTAATGTACTTTATTAATTCTATTAGCTCCTGCCAATGGCTTCGCTCGCATGAAAGTGGGAAAATATCCCAAGGGAACATATTTCCGGGATAAAAAAGTATTCTGTGTGTTATTACAGGAGATGGTTTACCCGTGTACCAAACATTCTTACTTTAGCAGTTTTATCGTGAAGGAGTAACAAATATACAGAATCACAAAATTTCGCTTTGATAAAATTTATGTGGTTTTACCCTAATCCTGACTTCCAGCTGCTATAGGCGTGTGCTTGCAGACGACAAACAATTGGTTACCATCCGGCTGCCCGGTAACCGCACGCACCGTCGTCGAAGGTGCGTAGAGATATCAGCAAAACGATGGCTTGGAGTGAATACCTCGTAACTGTGAAATACGTAACTTTTCAGGAGGCACAAGACACCAAATCGGACTTCATGTAATTTTTATGTGCTTCTACGAGTTTTATTCAAATATTCAAAAATAATGGTTTATTTGAAACGGTTGTTTCTCTTCTTTTTATTTATTTTTACCGCTTGTTTTGCCACACCGTCGTGGGATGATCAGATGATATGCCAGTTTCCTCACGATGTTTTCTTTCACCGTTTTGTAATAAATTTTATAAAAAATAATGCGCTTGACGAGTTTACCTACGGCCCGTAAGTTGGTGAGTAAAATAATTGAAGTAATGCTTGTACAGTAATATCAATACTAAACGATCTCCCGATCATTAGAATTGACCGTTTAAATATTTTATACAGTGCCTATACGAACTTGCCACTATGCACATCGACTATACATCCATTTTAACAACTAATATAAAGAACAACGGCGAGGAAATTGTTGATGAAATTATTAAGGGCCTACATAAGTTACCATGATATAATACCAACGAAATAATTGACTTTGTTTTATCTAATCAAGATTATGACCAGTGAAGTAGGGACTGTAAAAAAAAACGTTATAATTGGAAACTGAATTGATATGATAGATACGTTGCAAAAAAATTGCAATTCGGAGAAATCTCCGTAACTGAATTCAGCAATTAAACTGTTTTTATATAAAATTATTGTTATATGTTAAAAAATATAACAATTAAATAAGTAGCTATCTTGTAGCTACCCATGAATCTAAATGTTATTTAATTAATCAAAATTTTTATAGATTTTTCATCAATTTTAATGTAAACAGGAATACATATGTTTGTAAAATTAAAGTCCCATTATTAAAAATGCACCAGTATTATTTATAGTTCGATCAAATTTCCTACATCTATTTCTGATGTAGTTGAAAACGAGGGTTCCACTTCATTAACATCAGCAGCTGCTTCTCCAACTTCATTTCTTCTGTCTCCAATTACTACTGGTACTTCCATATCAACATTATCATCTGGGTTTGGAAATTTGGCTATCATTTTCACTTTATACTCCCTTTTAAAAATTTTCGAATGTTGTATCGAATACAAATTTGGTAAAGTTGGAACAACACATGTTATTACTGAAAAACTCTTTTCTACTATAGTTATTGAACTTTGTGTAGTTTCTAATGGCATGCTTACAATGCTAGTTGTTTTATCTTCTGATACATAAATATAATTTTCAATAAGCTTTGTGTTAATAGTAATTGAGACATCTGTGTTATTGTTTATAGTAAGCTTCAGTTTAATTTTATCTCCTGGATTTAAAAATGTTTTCTCTATTTCTGCTTTTACATCAAAGTTATCAACGGCTTCAGCGGAAAGCTTTTTCTGTAAGCTAAATTTCAAAGGTTCTGGAGAACATGGACAAACGTAGCCGTAAACAGGTATACTTCTACTGTATTCTTTTATAGTTCTAATGCTTTTTGCTTTCACAAATAAAACTATAACTTTGTACTCTATTTTGACACCTTTGTAATATTTTGTTGATGATGGTATATTATCTGGTAGTAAGAATTCGAATGGATACTCGAAAGTTCCTGATAGAAAAACTTCTTGACCATGTTGGGCTTTGAATAAATTCCTGTTATCATTAACGTATTCTTCTTCATTGTAGTATTCGTTTAATGACTTATCTGGACCCGGTGCCCACCATTGACACGTTGCTTTGCCCAATAAAGATGTATCTATAGTTTTAAATATAGTTGGTTTGTTTATAAAATACTTCACTTTTCCCACTACAAGTTGTTTGGGTCTGAATATACCACCATTTGCACTTTCGATAAATATTTGACACTCCACACCCATTTTGGTTAAAACAATGCAAACTTGTATGCTTTGGCGCTACCTACGTTTTACTAAAATAGCATTGTTCAAAATAGAAACGATTGAAACTGAACAGATGTATATGTCACCGACAATATGTATGTTTCAGACATTGTATACAATATCCCGTTAAACAGACTTTATGATATTAAGAAAATCTTAAAATATTAAAAACGACCTTTCTATATCAATGCGACATACTTAAAAGAAATTTAGAAAAAAAAAATTAAGTACTACTAATTACTACAATAAATGTAAAAAAAAATATGGAATTAAACAAGAAACTCGTCGTCGCCTTCTCTCTCTCTTTCTCTCTTATTGCACGTACCACTTTTTTCCTCTACATCACCCGAAGGTTGACATGTAGAAAATGTCCTAGGCATAAAGTTCACACACGTACTTTTGTGTGCATAACATTTAGTAAGTAATATAACATTTAAAAAGAATTCGAATAGAGACAGGAAGAAAATATGTAATGTCAAATATACGTATTTGTCTTTCACAAAGCGCATTAAATTCAAGAAGTTGATGATAAGATACTAATTTATTGTCATTAGATAGTTATCACAATAATATGTTTTATCAAGTAAGTGCTTATGATTATTGCGTCGTAACATAAGTTGCTATGAAGATAATTCTGGAGTACCTATTTATTTATCAATATAATAATTATGTTCGTATTAATTGTAGAAATATCGTTTTGAATTAAAATTTGTTTGTAGGTATCAATTATAAGTATGTATTATATGCTTTATGGATTTTACCTTGGACAAAACATAAGGATTGCCATACTGAGTGGCGATGCTGCCAGTATTTTGAGCCTAATAAATGTCAACATTGATATGGAGAAATTGTTTTGACACTAATTGATTTGTATTTTATATGGTTTTTAGTTAAGTAAAATAGGGTTATTATTTGTTTTTTTTAGTGTACATTTACATATAATAGTAAAGTATTTTTTTTTCATATAAATAGCATGTAGCTATTGTTAAACAAGTCAAATGGAACAAAATATCAATATAAACTTATCTTTCCTACTTTTAAAATTATGAACTTAAAAATGTTTGAAAATGTTTTATGTTTTTGTAAAATATTTCAATCACGTCTCGTTTGCTGGATTTGAGTGACACCTAGATCTAAGCATCTACAAAAGCTAGTTTTGCATAAATGACTGCTTACTTTTTCAGATTCCGAAGTCAAATATCATCCATCTTGCCCAATGGAGACCCATTTACTGGAACATTAGCAATATATACACGGATGTATATAATAAAATATATTCTGCACGGAAAATATTAAAAGAAATTTTGAATGATGGATGATGTTTTGAAGTGTAAAGTGAAGAGAATAAAGAAAATAAGCATTACTTTTGCACTTTACTTTTCGTTTCTCGCTTTCTGTCTTATTTTCTCGTTCACCGGACATTTCTTACAATGTCTGAATTACTTGCAATAACTGTCGTATCTCTTCAGTTTTCATTCGTCATTTCCTATTTTGTGCAATGCTAGTGAAACGCGAGCAGTGCTGAAGGGTACCCGTTTGCATGTTATAACAAAATGCGTGTGGATTGTCAAATATTTATCCAAAGGGCAAACGGTGGTGTCTTCAGACCCGGACAACCTGTGATAGGAAAAGTGAAGTATGTTATAAACAAACCAACTAAATTTAAAACCATAGATATCACTTTTCTAGGCAAAGCATTTTGTGCATGGTCAGTGCCGGGTCCAGAAAAATCAACAATCGAATACTCCAATGAAGAAGAATACGTAAAAGATAATATAAATTTGTTCAAAGCCCAACATGGCCAGGAAGACCTTCTATCAGGAACATTTGAATATCCATTCGAATTCTTACTACCACTCAATATACCATCAACAGTAAAATATGACTTTAGTTGCAAAATACTATATATGGTTATCATTTCATTTGTGCTAAAAAGATACTGGAACTCTGTAAAAAGTTTTTGCGAAGAATTACCTGTTTACGGCTATGTATGTCCATGTTCCCCAGAGCCACTAATATTTAGCTTACAGAAAAAACTTTTATCTCTCACAGCTGTCAATAACGTTGATATAAAGGCAGAAATAGAGAAAACATTTCTAGCTCCAGGAGAAGACATCGTACTAAAACTGACGATCAATAATGACACAGATGTACCAATAACGATTAAAACAGAACTTGTTCAATATATTACTTGTATAGCAAACAATAAAACAACTAAGGTTTTCATCACACCCCAGAAATACACGAAAAGCTCAAGAAGTGTAGCAAAGAAGAGTTTGACAGAAATAACCTGTGTAGTCCCGATATTACTGAAATGGTGTTCGATACAATATTCAAAGATTTTGATAGGAGAATTCAAAGTGAGGGTAACAGCTAAACTGCCATTTCCATATACTAATGCTTATGTGGAAGTACCCGTCGTTATTGGAGAGATGATGAGTGCTGTTGAAGCTAGCAAGGCTGTTACTGATTGGAATCCTTCGTTATCAACTACGACTTCTTTGTGCTAAGTGGCAACGACAGTATATATATTTTATATTACTATAGTTCTTATTTTAGTCATTTTCTAGATTTAATTTATAGTTTTGTTTATTTGTTATTATTATTTCAGTTAATCACTGTGTGTACTGCCTGATATAGTTTGTTATTCTTATTACATTTGATCTATTTTTTCATCTTGTTTATTTTTTGCTTTTTATTTTGCCCTTCTGCTACTTTATCTTACCTACATCATCGCCTTTTACTTATGAATATGTTAAGAACAGTTAAAACTTGGGTGGTTTATCTATACTGCAATAAAAGCTGAAGAGTGTATTTGTTTGTTTGAACGTGCTAATCTTAGAAACGCCCTAATCTCATATTATGATTGTACAGTTGCCAAGCTCAGTCAGAGCTAAGTTTTATATATAAGGTACTGTATATAAAAATACTGTATATATATATATATATATATTTACCACCCAAAATGCCTGTGATTTACAGGTTAATAACTGTATGAAGTATGTTTATCAGTTATCTAGTACTCATAGCATAAGCTCTGCTTACTTTGAGACTAGATAGCGTTATGTGATGGTTGTAAAAAAAAACCTTAGTATATAAGAGAACCTTTGTCAATGATTTTCGAGACCTCATTGTCCCTCGTGTTTTAACAACTACATTTATTGGAGTCTGTATCCAGTTCAGCTGGATGGATTATTTTATTTTTTATTTTTCAGGTATAGGGTAGCCAGCCTTATTGTGTTTTACAGGATGCATTTTGTAGGGTGTGCAGGAATTGCATGCCTTAATTCCCCATCTCATTTCTATCATTGGGTAACCCAACGAACGGCGAGTATCACTCTTACGTTGTTGAAACCTATATAGTTCGAACCAAGCGTTTCGCCTCGTCGTTTATACCGCGTACTTTGAGGGACTGGAACAATTTGCCTGCTGCAGTCTTCCCGTCTGTTTATAATTGGGGCGTATAGAGAATAGGCTCTTAATAAATTCGTGTGCCTCACCATCAACAACTGCATCACTACTTACCATCTGGTGGGATCGCAGTCAAGCACTATTTTATAACAATTTAAATAAATGTACACTTTGGGATCAAAACAGACAAACTTTTGTTTCTTTGTTGTACTACTTGAGTTGGAGTTATTAATAAACATTTTTTTGAATCCCGTGTGGCTTCAAAAAAACGCCACTTCAAGCTTCATTTTGAAGTGGTCTTTTTTGTGACTCGTGTGCGGTGCCGCCACAAAAAAACGTTTGAAGCGGCTTCAAGCTTCACCGGACACAAAACGCGTCGCGCGCTTCAGCTGTTTTTGCGGACGCTTCTAGCTTATTTTTTGCCGCTTCAGGCGTTTTTTTGAGGCCTGTGTGTGGGGACAGTAAATTAATTATGTTTTAATATATCTTCGAAACTATGCATTTTTGAACCACATATTCTAGGACTTTCAGTGTTATGCTTCCCTACAGACCTTGAGTAATGGGATATTTGTTGTTTTGTATAATAATTTTGAGCGTCCCGCATCTATCAGATTTTCCGCAACCTTCACCAGATCTTCGGTCCACCTTATGGTCTTCGACGCTGCGTCTTCCGATACGAGGTCGCCACTTCAGAACTTTTCGGCCCCAACGGTTATTTGTTCTGCGATCGTTCATTGTGGCGAAACTTGGGGGAAGCCTATGTCCAACAGTGGACGTCTATCGCCTGAAATGATGATAATGATAATTTTTAAACGAAACAACAAATATTACTATTGAGAAATATATTTCTTTTCATTAATAACCAACTTAGATGCTCAAAATTGGTTTATAATAGAATTAACAATTAACTTTTAAAAGTTGGCCTGAAGAAAAATTTATGCATGGTGCATGCTTTTTAATTAATTAGACACTACCCTCTTTTGGGTAAACCATTATAATGGAGGTAAGTCCCCTCTTTGAGGAGTGGCTGGAAAGACGTCATGGCGTCCTTACCTTCCGCATGACGTAGGTTCTCACCGGACATGGTAAGTTCGGAAGGTTCCTACACTGGTTTAGTCGGGAAAAACGCTCAAGTGTCACCATTCTGAAGCCTACTGGGGCCATGGGTTGTCCGAAAAGAATCCCGGGGTCTAGGGACGCAAGATAAAAAAGGAACATAGAGAAGAAAATTATCATTATCATCATTTCAGGCGATAGACGTCCACTGTTGGACATAGGCCTCCCCCAAGTTTCGCCACAATGAACGATCGCAAAACAAATAACCGTTGGGGCCGAAAAGTTCTGAAGTGGCGACCTCGTATCGGAAGACGCAGCGTCCGAAGACCATAAGGTGGACCGAAGATCTGGTGAAGGTTGCGGAAAATCTGACACGTCCTCCCGCTCCAACCTAGAGCGTGAGAAGTCATTAGATGATTTCTCACAAAAAATACACTATTCTGTTTCACCAGATTTCAAAGGTTTTAAAATAATTTTGAAAATATTAAAAAAAAAATCTTTTTATTTATAATATGTAACAAAAAAAAAATTATATATAAACATATTTAATAGAGAAAAGTTAGTCCAAACCCCAAAATCTGGAAGATCAATACCGTGTTATGAATATTAAATGCACTTGGGTTTAACAATGCAGTTCTCGACATTGACCTCGAATAATTACATAAACAACTACTGATTAGAAAAAAAAACACGGAAATGCCCGTAAATAAAAGTAATACAAAAAACAGCCCTATGTCTATGAGAACTAAGTTCCAAAATTGCTAGTAGTGGTCATCGGTTGAACCCGTATATTGATAATGACATTTGATATCTCGCTCTACCATCGTGCTGTCTTTGTCACGCTTGGGATAACTCGTTGTAACCTCGATATTGACACAATTTTTTTTTGTTTTTATTTTATTTATTCCCTTGATTGCGAGTGGATTTTTTTTCCAATTGCAGGGCTATTTTGTGTTGTATGATAATTGAGATGTAGTAGTGATCGTGGTTTATGTGTACAGTAGTGTTTGCAACAAGTTCAACGTTCTGTACAAGTCTGTTAAATAAAAAATGTATGGTTTAAATAAAAAAATACACTGTGGTGCCGTAAATATAATAATTAAATATTCTAATTGAAACATCTAGTTCTTTTTACACGTTGTATAACTCCGATCAGTCAAGGAAAATTTGTTTTCAAGTATTTCTTAAATGAATCATTTAATAGTCATCAAGGTAATCTATAAAGTTCTTTAACTACGTATGAAGACAATCTTAACGACTTCTAAAACGCTCGAATATAATAGGTTGCACTTCACATTGAACACTATCAATAATCACATATTAGTAACATTTCGAAAAGAATTTCATTGTCAAATTCTTTCTTTAGTAATCAACTGGAAGTCTACTCGCTTTCTCCGAAAAACGAAGTTTCGATTAGAATTTCGCGTGTTTTCTACCACGGTTCCTTTTGTTCCCGAAATTTCGCACATACAAAAATTGTTTGACGTACCGAATCTCTAAACCTACTCTAATTAGTTGTTTCGAAAAAAAATATATAATTATGACAGAGGATTGTTTGCAATTTTAACGTCAAATAAATATCGTTCGTTTACGAAAGTTTCGTTTCGGAGAAAGCGAGTAGACAGTAGAACTGCATTTTATCTCCATAATCTTTTATATTATTTTCATATTTTTTCAAAAGAGTCTTCAGCCTACATTTTCTTCTCTTCTGTCTTCTATAACATTCATTTTTGATGAAGTAGCACTGTCATAACCAACGGCTGCAGCTCCAGCTTGTTCTCTGCCTTCTCCAATGACCACTGGTATCTCCACTACAGCATTGGTGTGAGGAAATGGAATTTTTGCTGTCACTCTCACCTTGTATTCTCCGATCAAAATCTGCGTATGTTGTATTGAGTACAAATTCGGTAACGTTGGTATAATGCAACTTGTTTTTAAGACGCATCTTTCTTTTATACTTGGAGTATATACCGCTGTAGGCTTCAATACTTCTTTTTCAATATGTGTGCTTTTACCACTTGATACATAAGTAAAATGTTTTACAAGCTCTGTTTTAACTGTTATAAGGACATCAGTGTCATTATATATAATAAAGTTTATCTTAATGTTTTCTCCGGGTGTCACAAATGTTTTTTCTATTTCGGCCTTTATATCGATGTTGTTTTTGTCTAAGAGAGAGAACAGGTTTTTCTGTAAGCCAAATATCAGAGGCTCTGGAGAACAGGGTTCTACGTATCCATAAACAAGTACATCTGCGTCAAATTTAGATTTGGTTCCAAAGAAATTGTCCTTCACGAATGTGACGAAAATTTTGTACTCTATTGTACAGGTTGAATTTTTCATTGATGTTGGTATATTTTCTGGTAAAAAGAATTCGAATGGATATTCGTGAGTACCTGATACAACATTTTGTCCTATTAATAAATTCTTGCATATATTTACATACTCTTCCTTGTTGCTGTAAGTTGTTTTGTTGTCATCCATATCTGTTTCAGACCATTGACACTTTCCTCTGCCTCTTAGACGGATGTCTATACTTGTGAATTTTGTTGGTTTGTCTATTTTATATTTCACTATTCCTACCACAGATTGTCCGGCTCTAAAAACACCTTCTTTTGTTTTTTGTAGTAAAATTACACACGTCACACCCATTTTGGTAAACAAACTGAGACCCAACCGTACACACGACCACTCTTGAACACTGTCTGTTAAAGATTGGTGTCAGGTCAATGATTCGAATCATAATGAATAAAGCAACAAGTTGATACAACCTTATTATCAACTTTAAGAGCATAGAGATTAGGTTTCATTTAGAATGATGAACTGACTGAATACTTTGTAAAACAGGTTCTTTGCTACAAGGAAAAATGAACCTTGTGTAACAGAAGTAAATCGATGAGTCATAAGTAGTAGCGTAGCTTGCGTCACCAGCTAGCTTAGACGCGGGAATTCCTTTTCGTCACGTATACGTACAGTTAATTCATTCATGTGTTATTTTTTTCGAAAAAATCCTTACTAATATTATAAAAACGAAAATGAGTTTGTTACGTTGTTACTTCGCGCCTAAATGGCAAAGCCGATTTTGATGAAACTTGGTACACGGATAGACTATGTCCTGGAATAGGACATAGGATACTTTTCATCCCGGAAGTATGTTCCTTTGGGATAATTTTCTACTATCACGCTGACGAAGCCACTAGGAGCAGCTAGTCTTTTGTAAATAAAACCTTGTCTTGACAATAACAAGCACAAAAAACCGGTCAAGTACGAGCCGGACTCGCGCACGGTTTCCGTACCGTCCGTATTATAATTGTTGCAAAAAAAAATGTTGTATGGGAGGACTTCAATATTTATTTTATTTAAGATTTGTTGTTATAGAGGCAACAAAAAACATCATCTGTGAAAATTTCAACTGTCTAGCTATAGAATAGAATAAACTTTATTATACACCAAAACAGTACCAAACACCACGACACAAAACATCACGGTTTTTGAGATACAGCTCATACAGCATAGTACCTAACAGACAGCGAAATGATAGCAATCCTATCTTACCCTTTGGTTAAGGAACCCTAAAAAACGTCAAAATCGAGATCCACTCAAATCAATCATTTTTCATACACACATCAATATTTTTTATTTTTAGCTAGTTTCTGTTAGAAACATCACCTGCATGAGAGTAGAAAATTATATCAAGGAAATAAATATACTTTCGGAATAATAAAAATACCTTATACTATCTTCTGCCAGCAGGTTCAGGTGAAGGAAAACATCGTGAGGATAGGATACCTCCTATACCTGATATAGTCTTAGAACTAAACGTTCGAAGACCTGTGTCATCCACCAAAAGCACACTGATCCCGCGCGGTGGATTACAGCCCATTCCCTCCCCTAGAGAGGAGGCCTAAGTCTCAGCAGTGGGAACATTAAAAGGATGAATATGCTATGCAATTATATCATCATCATCATTTCAGCCGACAGACGTCCACTGTTGGACATAGGCCTCCCCCAAGTGTCGCCACAATATATGTGTGTAGTGTTATATAGTGTGATTATTTTAGATAATGTTTTTCTTTTTTTTCTAATATTGCCAAATATGGAAATTCTCATATACAAGACAACCAGTCCCGAAATACCTGTAGGCCATACAAATACTTGTTTCGTCCGGGAATCGAACCGCAACACGCAGTGGTAGCGCTGCGGTCAACCGTTCAACCACTGCACCAACCGTACGTCGACCATATTGTGTACTGATTTTCTTGAAAAAATATTTGGAAAAAACAAACTTAGTTATCTTGCTTTATGCCAAAATAAAACACACATTTTATGTCGTTCGCATGAGAAAATTGAATATTTTTCTTTCGCTCTCTTTTTTTATAAGTAATCATATGTGAGATAATAGCTTCGAAAAGTCTTTATGGATAATACAAAATTCGTTTGACAATAAGCAATTTATTCTCTTTGAAGGAAGGTAAAATCATATTTTTATGGTAAATGCTTTAAGTTCCGCAAAGTATAACAAAATAAATATAACACGCCAAAATATTTGAAATGATTTACTTATTAATTAATGTTGACATATCAGGTCAATGGATCTGCATGTACCTTAAAACTAAGTAATCCAAAAAACGCTTACAATTAAAATAATCTAAAGCTTTTTTGTGCACAAGTAAAAGTCTATTTTCTGTCTTAGAATACAAAAAAAAAAAACAACTAAAAATCAAGAAACTGTAAACCTAAAAAAATTGACAATAAGTTAATTTTGATTAATATAATAATTAATATAGTCAGATAGAGGTTACAATATTAATTACAGCTAACTTTATTCTTTATAATAATTTATCTTCTGACATGGATTCCCAATATGGTGGTGGCTTTTCCTTGGGCGCATTTGCCTTTGTTTCTAAATCTTCTGTGAGTCTCACTCCTACAAACACCGGTATTTCAATAGATGAATTTATATGTGGCAATGGTAGTTTCATTGTCACTCTTAGCTTGTACTCTCTAGTTATTATTTTCGAGTGCCTCACCGTATACTGTTCTGAGGCCACTGGTATCATAACAAACATACTTGAAACACTGTTATCAGGCATACTCGGGGCTCCCACTGTACAGGAATAGATCACTTCTCTCACAGTTTTTGGATCATCAGACGTAAACTTTTTAACAGAAAAGTCGTCTTTGTATTTTGTTTTGCTTATTAGTTCTGTCTTCACTGACACAGCTACATTACTGGTGTTAGATACAACAAACGAAATTTGTCTTTCACTAGAAGGCTTCAGGTATCCTTTTTCAAGTACTGCTTTCAAATGAATTTCATGCTTGAGAGCAGAAAATAATTTAATGAGCGTTTTGTCTAGAGCAAAACATAGAGGTTTGTCTGTTACCGAGGAATCAATACTTGGAAATATTTTTATTTTAGTCTTAAACTTCTTGTTTCGGCTAAAAATGTTAGGCTTTTTTAATTTTAAGACTAAATAGTATTTAATTTCTCCAAACTCTATATCCAGTGAAGGGGGTATATTTTCTGGAATTGGCATTTCAAATGCGTGCTCATGCGATCCAGCAGTTAATGTTGTATTGACATCTGCATTATGTTTTAGTAAGTCAATTGTCTTAACTATTTTCGTTTCGTGACCTTCAAATACGAAACGAGTCCCGACTTTTCTTCGTTGATGAATTTGTTTACTGTGACGGTAACGAGAGCGTTGTTGAGCGCTTTCATCCCACTGGCAGTATCCTTTCTCTACGAGTGAGAGACTGATTTTCCTATAAACTGTATCTTTATCCAGATGAAACTTCACTAAACCTTTTATAGGTTTTCCAGTTACATGCTTCCTTTTTTCAGGAGATTCTATCAATATGTCACAGGATACTCCCATAGTTGTTAATTTTGACGTTGTTCGTATTGTATGATCAGTTTTATACTAAATTATCAGATGATGGGAATTGTTTTATCAATACGTTGTATTCGGTGTTGATAAAAGATAAGTTTATGTGCAGGATCAATTAGATATTGTACTCAGTTTAGTAGCTGATCTGTTGGTATCAAATCAATAATAAAAGCTTACACGTTACCGTTATCTTGCCGTAAAAAGTTTCAACTTTATTTGGTGAGTCCGCGACATACAATAGTATGTAAATATAATAAATGAAACGTAACTTGTGCATCAAGTTATGAATTAAAATTGTATCACAAAGAAGTAGGTATTTTTCATAAGACAGACATTCAGGTAAATTTAAAATCTAAACAACTAGTTTTCACTTTTCGTAAGCTCTTATTATTTACGCAAAACAGTAAATGTCAAAAGACAATACTGGCATTGACATATCTAATGGTTTTTTTTTTAACTAATAGATCAAATGAGTTTCTATTGTGAAGGTTATGTGCATTATTCCAATATTATAAATCTGTCAAGCCATTTTAAAGAAAAAACGTCCAGACCAAATATATACAATTGGATAGTCAGCATTTTACGTACTAAAATGCAAAATAACGTTAATTTTGGAAATTTCTCTAGACTGGTCATTTTTGGTTTTGTCACCTATTTCTTTTAGGTTGGAAAATTATCCAATGCTCCGCTCTTGGAGGGAGTGGGAGATAGTGTTAAACTTTTACTGACTAAAACATACTCACAGAAAATAAAGAAAGAAGATAAGATAGAAACAAATCCTTGGCCCCAGGGGGCTTCGACCCTGCTGGGCCCCTACGGTTTGCTGACCACTCCTTGAGGTGCGGGTGAAACGATAACCACCATCGATGTCTTGGGCTCGGTTCGGATGATTAGGTACCGGAAGGTCGGACGGTGAGCTACCCATTGCTCGTTGTCTACAAGCCCACGCCCACGGTGGCCGGAAATCGGGATCGGAATGCTGGAGGCGGCGTGAAGAACGTAGCCTCACGCGTGCGGCCTCCTCCTTTGCTAGCAGCTATTACTGTTTCACAGTAGAACGCAACCGCCTGCCACTCCTCCTCGCTCCGGATCATGGCATGTAATAAGGCCCGTCATGAGAGATAGCTGCCGCCGATCGCCTCCACGAGGACACGGCGGTTCTTGGTTTTGTCACCTAAGTCATTTTTTTTAAGATCATCAATCATCAAATGACTTGTTCGGCACTGCTGTACGCCAACGGTTTTGTTGACATTTGTCCTCGACACGAACCATGGGCTGTACCAAGTCAACCGCGAGAGCTCATGCGAGAGGTTGCCACCACCGATCGCCTCCACGAGGACTAAGGAAAAACTATTGGAATAGATTCAGCTACTGATTCTGAACAAACTATACTCAGGTTTCAATATACAACTTTTTATTTTATTGTTATGTATTTATTTACAAAATATTATTATAACATCTTTACAGATTCGTCCAAGGAGATGTTACAACCAACACTTAAAATATGTAGTACATAGTTATAATCATTATTAATTACGAATATAAATAACTAGCTTTCCGCTCGCGGCTTCGCCCACGTGGACTACAGTTTATATCGCGTGGGCAGAGACCCGTGCTCAGCAGTGGAATTAAAGGTAGCCTATGTGCCAGTGTCTCTTCTACCTACCTACCAAATTTGATCTAAATCCGTTCAGTAGTTTTTGCGTGAAAGCGTAACAGACAGACAGACAGAGTTACTTTCGCTTTATTATGTAGTAGGGATTATCAATCCAGACCTTTCTCAATAAGTAATTGAGCCGCTTTTTACAAGTTTCGGTAGGTGTTAGCTAAATATATCTTCAGATAACGATAACTGATAATGTTATGTAAGCAATCTGGCCTGATTGCAATGTGCTTAATAACGTGACGGATTTTTTTTTTCGATGGGGACAATCATCTTATGACAACCCCCGCTCTTGGGTGGAACGGGAGATAGTGTCAGACTCTTACTGATTAAAAACCCCACCCCGTTCCTTCTAGCCTTCATACCGGGGCTCGTGTTTCCTTTCGGATAACCCTGGCCCCAGTAGGCTTCGACCCAGCTGGGCCCCTCCTGTTGCTGACAACTCCTTGAGGCGCGCGGGAAAAGTGCGCGCCGTCGACGTCTTGAGCTCAACGTGACGGCTGATACTCGGTACCCGGTGCCCCAGTGATATTTTTTGCATCGTAGTGAACATTTTGATAAAAATGTCGAAACTGTCTTTACTACTGATCTGGAATCAGCCCGAGCAGTAGGCGAGGGTGTTATGGAGCCGAGTTCTGCACTGACAAAGTTCCATGTGTATCATGGCGACGTTTTTCAATTCACGTAGGAAGTAATAAATAAACGGAGGTTAACCGGCGATTCGTGGTGGTCGTTTAGCAGCACTTATTCTAATACGGTAAACAGTAAACTGCGTGCTTTTGAGCGGCTTTTGAGTTGGTGTAATGAAAAAGCATAATTTATAATAAAAGACTTTAATTAATCCACATTGTTAACAAAATTGGCTAATATTATTCAGCTAACTAACTCTAGCAGTAAATTGTAAGTGCCTAAAAATAAAAAATTACATTCAAGTGGGTACATTCTACTAGAGGACTTTGTACAACATATAGCTGAACGTCTTGTTTGAAAAGTTTTATAGATAAACAAATATAAATACTGCTGTTATATATTATATTATATTATAATAATAAAATACATCAATTATCGTCTGTCTAGACTTTTCCCTACCCAAGTTGGAGTCAACTTCCAGTCATAAATTTCTTTTTTAAATTAATTAATAAATATAATTAAACAATAAATCATCATCGTACATCAAATTACTGGAACAATTTGCTTGCTGCGGTTTTCCCGTCCCTTAGTGTACCCACACAACGGTCTCAAAAAAACGCCACTTTAAGCTTCCTTTTTTGTGGCTCGTGGGTGGAGATGCCGCTTGAAGCTGTTTCAAGCTTCTCCAGCCCAACTTCAACAAGCTGTTGCGCGCTTCAGCTGTTTTTTGCAATGGCTTCTAACTTTTTTTATTGTGGCCGCTTCTAGCGTTTTTTTGTGGCGGCGTTTTTTTGAACCACGTTTGAGACACTTAGATGTCTATAAGGCTAAGAGAGAATAGGCTCATAATAAACTATTGCGCCTCACATTAACTACGGCGTCACTGCTTATGTTTACTTGGGCGGGATCGCAGTCAAGCACTAGTTTATATTATACTAGCTTTACATAAAATATAGCCTATGCCACTCAGGACAAATTTTACCTCTTTATAATATTAGTATAGATATAGAAGTATAGATATAGATTAAAAAAACACAATCATAATCTTCATAATCACCATTTATAAAAATCTTCACAATAGATAAGTTTTATCATCAACATTATTATCTAATAAAAGTCCATTTGCAAAACTAGGCTCAAAAAATATCATAGGTTTTAATAGAATTTGAACTTTATCGTATATGGTATAAAGCTTGTTATTCCATAATTTACTTCCAATTGTTTTTTTTTTCAAATAAAGATAAATCCTCAAAGCATCAATCAGGTAATTATGTGCATTTTTCAGATAGCATATCCTTGTTAAATTGATATGTCGGATTACACGTCACAATTTAATCATCAGTTTTACCTTCATTCATTGGCTCCCAGTCAGGAGGTGGTATTTCTTCCATGGGTTGACCTGCTTCTTCATCTCTGATGGGATCTTCTCCTACGAACACCGGTATTTCAACAGACGAATTTACATGCGGCAATGGTAACTTCAAAGTCACTCTTAAGGTATATTCTCTCCTTATTACTTCCGAATGTCGTATCGTACATATATTAGGTGCTTGAATTGGTATTACATTTGATATGTTTGATTCACTGTTATCAGGAATTTCTGGGGTCTTCACCGTACAAGGAAAAATCACTTTCTTTTTAGTTAATCTACCATTAAAGTCAGCTCTGTATTTTGTTTTGCTAACCAGTTCTGTTTTAATCGAGAAAATAAGATCACTTTTATTTATCACTTTAAATGATATGTTTCTTTCACCAAATGGAGTCATGTATGCTTTATCGACTTCAGCTTCTAAGTTGATTTCTTGCCCTTTTGAAGAAAACAATTTAAACAGAGTTTTGTTTAATTTAGCAACCACTGGTTCGTCTGGTATTGAAGAGTCGATTCTTGGATAGATTACTATTCTTTTTTTGAACGTCTTATCCCAGCTGAAACTTCCAGGACTTTTAAACTTTAGTACCAGACTATATTTTATTTCGCCAATACTTGTTATAACTGATGCTGGTACATTTTCTGGTATTATGATTTCGAAAGGGTATTCATATGACCCGGCATTTAATGTTATTTTTTCATCCGTGTCCTGATTCATCACGTAAAGTTTCTGAACTAAGATTTTTTCTTTGCCAACAAACCATGTTTTATTTGATCGCCACTTACAGTATACTTTCCCGACGAGTGACAGAGCGATGTTCCTGTACTCTTTGTCTTCATCGAGGTGATACCTCACTACTCCTCTGATAACATCTCCAGTTAAATGTTTTTGTTGTCTCGGAGGATGTATTAATATTTCACTGAATATTCCCATTATAATTTCGTTTCTACGTCTTTCTTGTGGTATGATCCGTTTCGTACTGGATCGATAGGTGAATTCGTCATTCTTATTTATCGCGTTCAGTGTTGATAGCATAGTAATATCTTTTCTATTCCTGATATGATTTGTATTTATCAGATTTTCAACCAGAACACATTTTTCAAATCAAACGTAGCGGACTTCGAACGTATCGTTGATAACTTTATAATGGCATACCATTATGTGACGCGAGAAAACAGTTCCGAGAAAGCCTTAGGAACAACCTCTTTTCCAAAAGTGGGATGCTATGAGCTAACCTAAAAGAAACTGAAATTGTAATTAGCCCAAAATTTGTATTCTAAAAGTACGTGCCATGAGAAATCTTTGTACAATTATTGTATTTTATCAAAGTGGGATGTTTTGGGACCAACCTCGAAATTTTTTGTCATGATTTAAACATGTGGAAGCTTTTAATTAGCAATTTATTTATTTACTAATTTCATAGTTGTTATTGGTCTGAAAACGGTCTTAATCTTTCAATCATGATAATTAGAGACACAATAGAAAGACAATGGGTGCGCGAACATGCGTTCGCTTGGGGTTTAATGAATTAAAATGTAAAAAATAAAATAAAATTAATAATAAATTAGTTGAAAACTTTAGAATAAAGTGAAAAAAAACCGTGTTCCTCCAGTTCTTCTTGGGACTGCAACAGAAGTTTTGTGTCCATTTATCTTTAGGCTTAGACATATAATATCATCCATTATTTATTTACAAAGTAGAATCTTACGAAGTAGATCCAAGGTGTTAGAGCATCAGAATCGCCAGGAGCCTGCTTCAATTCAGTGCTGGACAGACTTTCCCAACTTCGGAACGCCTGTTAAATATCACATAGCAGCAGGTAGCAACGTGTCTAATCATAGCAGTAATTTTAATTGTAATGTGTTCGGTCTTGATGATATATCACTTTTTTTATTGTTGATAGGTTTTCGTTTGACCGCTATCTTACCTGCAGTGCTATTTACATGGTACTAGAGATTGTTCTTCCTACTGCAGTAGCGCTGGAAAGACACAGACTAGATCTGGTGACTTCTACAGTTGAAAGGTCCTGATGACCCATTTAATTCGGTCTTCTGTCACTGTGTTATAAGCTCTGGTCAAGTCAAGATCAGTTGGGGTCTGTTCCGGTACGCTCGACCACGTCCTGGTCCTCAATTAGGTTGCAGTCCGGGAAATGAGATATATCCAAATAGCCAAATAGATACATTGGATTATTTCTAAATAAATGTACCTATTTGGATTTCGTTGCTGCGGCCAGCGCTGTGCTCAAGACTATTTTCTTAGAGAAAAGCACTGCAGATGGAAAGCAACGATGCGGTCGACGATAGACGCGCTTCCCGGTATGAAAGGCAAGAAAGAACGGGGTGGGTATTTTAGTCTGTAAGAGTCTGACACTATCTCCCGCTCCGTCCAAGGGCGGGGGATGTCATCTAGATGACTTTTACTTACCAAAAAAAAAAAAGTGCCGACGCCGAAGGCGAAAAAGTTTTAAATAACATTTTGTAGCTCGATGACGCACGTTTTGTCTTCAATTTACATTACTGGACACCGAAAGCAGGAAGAAACCAATGTACTACTTACTTGACTGCTATGCCAGAGTACGTGGATTCGATTTACACCTAAGACAAATGGTTTTTAAAACCATAGACCTTTTTTATTTGGGCTTCTGTATTCTTCTTGGAGAGAATTTCTATAGCTGTTACATAGTTGTGTCATAAATTCTTTTTTTATTGTGAGTACTATCTCACCTGATGGTAAGCGACGACGATGGACCTCGCTTGCCTATAAGTAACCTATTCACTTTTGACTTAAAGACCCCTAGTTTGAAGCTATCAGGAAACAGACTCCGGCAGAGAATTCCACTCCTTAGCTGTAAGCACAATGAATGTACTCCCAAAATGGTTTTCTACGTATGGATGGGATGTCTACCATGCCATCGTCACCTCCTCCTTGCGTCCTGCCGGGAGCAGGGAGGAAGCAGGGAGGTCACGACCCTCAGCGTTGAGGAATTCAACGCTGAGGGTCGTGACCTCCCTGCTTCATCACTTTTACCCTTACGATCTCTTTCCATCTATTTCTGTCTCTGGCGATGTGAAGGGCATTGTACATCGTAGAGTCAAGAGCGGTGCGGAGCATGGCACAATAAGGTTTAATTTTGTTTTATCTCTAAAATACATTATTACTTCCTTAACAAACATTGTTTTTATCTATTAGTAAGCATTTACAACTAGCAATTAATCTACAAGTCCGTGATAAGGCCTGTCATACTGTTTTGATCAGAATGTTGGGCTGTGAAAAAGACGGAGGAAAAAGATTGCATGTAGCGGAGATGAGAATGTTAAGATGGATGTGTGGTGTGACGAGAATGGATAAAGTGAGAAATGAGTACATTAGGAAAAGATTGAAAGTGGCACAAACGATTAAACGACGAAATCGTTTGTCTTGGTATGGTCATGTAAAGAGGAAGGATGAAACGCATGTAGCTAAAATAGTTATGACTTTATGTGTGGATGGATGGAGAGGAAGAGGGAAGCCAATGGAAAGATGAATGGATTGTGTCGAGTTAGTGATAGTATGACGAGTGACCCTTCTTCCATTCTGTTGAATGGAAGAAAAAAACGTGTTGCGCCGACCCCAAATAAAACAAGACAGGAGGAGGAAGATGATGATGATGAGTAAGCATTTATCTTGAGATTCAAAGGTATTTTCCCCTTTGGTGACGTCACATTTGTATAAACGTCTAATCACAAACTACTCGTTTATCAGTCCTACGTGATTTTGCAGTCACGGATAAAATTGATAGTCTGTTATGTTATTTACGTTAAAAAAGTGTAATACTTGCCAAAATATATTTGATTTCTTTTAAGAGTCGATGGTACATGCATTACTGCTATGCTGAAAAGATTTTTATTATAAATGTTCCAAAAATTTACATCAGGCCAATATTTATTATTTATTTAATTTTCTTGCAAGTAAAGGTACAAAAAAAGAAAAAAACAGCAAAAAAAAAGAAAAAAAAAGTAGTTCCAAAGAAAAAAAAACTATAAAAAAAACTTTTTACAAAAAAAATATAACCGACTTCAATGATAAAAAACACTGAAAAGTATCAAATAACTTTAATTTTGGAAGTCGGTGTTTCTATAATAGTTTAGTCTCTTCGTTATTTAACACCGACTTCCAAAATTAAAGTTATTTGATACTTTTCAGTGTTTTTTATCATTGAAGTCGGTTATATTTTTTTTGTAAAAAGTTTTTTTTATTTTACACTTTTTAGTTATGGTACCACCACTAAAAAGTACCCCTCAGTCAAACTTAAATACCTTATAGTCAGAGCGCATCTCATAACGGTTCTAATAATCCCAAACACGGTTAGATCACATTAATTTACCTTTCGGCTTCATCATCAGATCAGTTCGATATATCCTCTCCCCCTCTTCTTTCAAACAGTCATTAGACTAGATGCTGGAGAGGGAAAGGATATATCGAACTGATCTGATGATGAAGCCGAAAGGTAAATCTTTCAATCAGTCATTAGACTAGATGATTTATGTCAACATTGCAATGAACTTAAAATTTAGTCCTGTTTAAAATGAGCCCAAACATGACTACGGTGCTGTAATTTCAAGGTTTGTACTTTTCCTGATGCTCCTGGCTTCAGCATCAGGTCTCTATGTACTTCGGTGTTCTTTATTAGCAGTACGTTTATCTACACATCGAGCCGTTTTCAATGAGCCTAAACTCGATATATCTGCTGTTTGTTGTCGAGGACTTAGGTACTCTGCAGACTATCCTGACTGCACCATCAGGTCATGACTTGATGATCATGAGACCAATTGTGGCAAATGCCCTATCAAACATCAAAACAATTTACTAAAACAGTCCTTGCCTGTTCGAGTAACTTCTTACTGTTAAGGAGTTGTACCTTCCATCATCAGCCCAGCTACCTGAGATGGTGACGACCATACGCAAATACACAAGATACTTCATAAAATATGTGAAAATCAATAAGTGAGCCTATAAAATTTGAAGGTTGCCCTCGATTTCTCCAAGATCCCATCATCAGATCCTAATTTGGTGATAATGGGACCACCTCAGAACTATCTACTTTCGAACAAAAAAAGAATTTATTCGACGAACAAACATACAAAAAAAAAAAAAAAAAAAAAAGACATACAAACAGCCGAACGTAGTACCTCCTCCTTTTTGGGAAGTCGGTAAAAAAGAGGTATCATTGAAAAGACAAGAATAATAATTATCTACAAATCTATTATTATATTAAGCAGGTCTACTTAGAGTAGAGAAAAAATGAATATTGCTTAAATTCTGTATGTTTTTTTATTTGTAAAGATCCAGTAAATAAGGTACAAAGGTAGACTAAGGGCCTTATTACACTAGCGGTTTGCGAGCGGCTGAGGGGCGGGGCGGACGCGCAGCGAATGCGTTGCGAACACGCCGCGGCTGGACAGCGAAGGCGTCGCGGACGCGTGGCAAATTCGCAAAATTTTCAACGCGTGTTTGTAGCAGGCTAATGACGTACAATACACTCAGTAACAAAACGGATTCCGACGAAGAGACACTGCTGCTCGCTTTGTAACTTCGTTGTATGTTGCGGACGCGCAACGAGATGCAGATCTCGTTATATTCGCTGCGCATTCGCGGCGTGATCGTTGCACGCCCGTAACGTATTCGTTGCGCACCCGCACCGCTTTGAGGACGCTCGCAATTCGCTAGTATGATAAGGCCCTAAACGCCTTAGGACATTTTCTGTCAATCCACCTAGGGTGGCGGAGAGACAATATGGACCTGCACAAAAAAGTAAATATTATTTAGAAAATAAGAATTACAAAAACATAATATACAGCTAAAATAAATATACACACATACATGAAGTAAAAAAAGGGTTCCGAGACGATTTAGCTTTTCGTGTTGAAAATTTTTTTTTTTTTATATATAATGTATAGGCTCACACATCACTATTGCTGTTTCGGATTATGGTCTACAGAAATTTTTATGACTCTGTTGTTTGTAAAAATAGTACAGATTTTTGTTACCATACAAAAATTTGTTTGCTATAGAAAAGCTCACCAGCACGCCTTTATACACGAACTACCAAATTACAGTACTTTTGAGTTTAATGGTGTACACATGTAGTACATAATTATACAAGATTATTTTTAGTTTATGCGAATCCTGAATATAGTTTGTTCAGAATCAGTAACTGAATGGATTCCAATAGTTTTACACCATGTTATATTTTATACTAAGCACAAAATAGGTCACGGCAGGTCATAGCGTGTGTTAGGCGCCGGCAAACAGCTGGGTGCAAGTTCAAAATAACCCCTTAGTCGCCTGGATGGCCCGGTGACCTTGTATTTTTGCTCTATATCTCTACAAAATCTATGTACAAAATCATCAGAAGTTATACTTTTGATGATTTTGTATAAAGATTTTTTTCATAAAAATACTAGACAGGTGTTCCAGGTTTTGTAGATACTAAAAAAAGGTTGTTTATGTAGATAAAAATATACGTATATATAATTTTAGAGATAGCCAACTAGTTTTTATAAGAACAAAACTTATATCTACAAATACTTACATCTGAAATAAAAAATTACAGTCGCACCAAATAGACACAATTTAATGTAAAGTTCATCTTTACTTATATTATAAAGAGGTAAAGTTTGTTTTTTATTTGTAGGAGATACTCTCTTGAAATACTGGTCCCATTGCTACAAAAAAATTCACCGATAGAAAGCTGCTTTATTCCTGAGTGACAGGCTATATTTTATATATGCAAAGCCGTGGACAAAAACTAATCAAAGGTAAAATAACACGAATAGGCAATAACATAAAATTAAATAAGTTTCTCACTCAGTCTTCTCGCAAATTACTAGACATTCAGACAGTATAGGTATCCTTTCATTAATCAGCAAACAAGTCTAGACTCAAACTGGATTCGAGGAGAGCGTTGAGTGCGATGAATGCTCGTAAAACAGCTGACACACTCATAAGTCACGCAACCGGGTTAAGGCACATGACACCATAAATAATAACTTTGCCTTCTTGCTCGGCAACAATTAACGTGAATAAAAGTTTTACATAGCTCCCCATGGAAACTAAGCAAGCCGATGACGATGTCTAATGCACATTGAATACTGTCTTTAAATTGGTCTTATCACACAACGATAATGTTCCTATTCTTAAATGATACTCACTTGCACTATTATTTCCGCGATTGTTTTTTTTTTTTATGTCCATAATAATTACAGATATTTCATCAAATGCACTTAACTATGATAGCTGTACCTTTTTCTCTATTTTTCACATCATATTAGCTCTTGTTGCTTCCTTCAGGTTATCAATATTTTAAGTCCTATGTAATTACTCGTTTGCTATCTTCGCTTAGAGTTTGTTTGCTTCAAACACTATCAGTCTTTTTCAAGATAAAACTAACTCACTATCACTTCTATAACCTTGTCAAGTAGTGGCTATATTGTCACCTCCGGTTATTTCCCCAATATAATCCCCATCAAATCCAACTACGTTTCAATACTTACAGTTCTTAGTGAAATAGTAACATCAGTATTGTTGGCTACCACAAATGAAACATTTATGTCTTTCGATGGAGTATAACAGCCTTTTTGGAGTTCTGTTTTAACATTAATTTCATATTTCTTTAAAGAAAACAGCTGTGTCATAGTTTTGTCCAGCAATGACATAAATGGGTCATCTGGAAATGGCGAAACAACTGTGGGATATACTTTTATGGTTGTTTTAAGCTTTTTATTCAAACAGAATATGCCAGCAGGTTTTGTGAATTGGATTTCTATGTGGTATCTCTTTATAACATCGTTGTCTGCCTCTTCTGATACTGGTGCGTCTGCTGTTATACAATCTTCTTTGATTGCTTTGGTACTTGATGTTACGTCAAAATTTTTGTTCAGCATTTTAATGTTTATTAACACACAAGTACTATGTTCTTCAAGCTTGTGATGTTTACCGACCTTTGTGCGTTCTTGTTGACACTGCTTGATCCGATAGTAGTACACATATTCGTACCATGAATTGGATTGTTTCTGCTCAAGTGTAAAATTCACCTCTTTGTTCACTTTTCTTTCTTGCAAATGGTATTTGAGTATTGCTGTTAAAGGTTCTTCAGTTTTGTGTTTTCTACTTTTAGGTGTTTGTATAAATATGACAGTTGATTCCGCCATGTTTGATTCGCGCTTTGTCAGCGTCTATCACACGTGTTTGTTTTTATACTAAGTATTATCAGCATGATAGGCGGTAGTAGATATTACGAATACCTATCTATGCCATTATAGTCGATTAATGATAAGTGTAGTAGTGACTCAAGTGATCTGTGTTAAAAGTCACACTAGAAAGAGTCAATTAGCTTTAACCCACAATTTCTTCCGGGTGGAATTTTAGGTTCAAACTTTAAGTTATTTCTAATGGTCTGTCCGATTAGGTATAACGTTTTAACAAATAATAAAAATCATCTTTTTTATTTAATGAAAAGGTTTTAAAAGTAATTTGACTAAGTCTCAAGTCGTTTCCAATTATGGTAACTTTTAGAAAAAAAAATTGTAACGGTTTTATATATTTTTTGCTGAAGAGCTTATATGTTCTCATTTTTTATTATTGATAGGCTCGCGCTAGAGTACTGTCTCACTACTGCAGTAATAATGTAGTCGATGAAGGATTGCGCTTGCTTATAGGGTTGCCAGGTCCTGAAACTGAAAAGCCGGACAATCTCAAACCACCACCACCACCACCACCACCACCACTCACCACCACCACCACCACTTCTCACCACCCCACCACACCACCACCACCACCACTTCTCAAAGAGAAGGTGCCGAAAACGCTGAAAGTACATATATACTGGACTGCACTCCAGTATCAGGTAAAATTTTGTATTAAATATTCTCATCGCGTATCTTTTTCAAGGTCATTAAAATTGTGGGCACGCCACAATTATGGCGGTAAGTCCCCTCTTTGAGGCGTAGCTGGAAAGACCTCACGGCGTCCTTACCTTCCGCATGACGCAGGTCCTCACCGGACATGGCAAGTTCGGGAGGTTCCTGCATCGGATTCAAGCGGAAGAGACGCCCGGGTGTCGCCACTGTGCGCAACGCCCGTCGAGGTGTGCCCTGCCTGGGCGGAGCATCGCCGTGCCCTCGTGGGGGCGATCGGCGGCGGTGACCTCTCGCGCCGGGCCCTGGTCGAAGCCATGGTCCGGAGCGAGGAGGAATGGCAGGCGGTCGCCTCCTTCTGCGAAGCAGTAATGCTTGCAAAGGAGGAGGCCGACCGCATCAGGCAACGGCGCCCTCGCCGCCGTCGCCGGGATTCCGATCCCGATTTCCGGCCACCGTAGACGCGGGCTCGCGGACGGCGAGCCATGGGTAGCTCGCTGTTCGATCGTCCGGTAATGGACCGAGTCCAAGACGTCAACGGCGCGCACTGTTCCCGCGTGCCTCAAGGAGTTGTCAGCAGCAGGAGGGGCCCAGCTGGGTTGAAGCCTACTGGGGACAGGGTTGTCCGAAAGGGAGCTCGTGCCCTGGTATGAAGGCTAGAAGGAACGGCGCGGGGTTTTTAGTCAGTAAGAGTCTGACACTGTCTCCCGCTCCACCCAAGAGCGGGTTTCGTCAAAGATGATTTTCCCTGTCGACAAAAAACAAAAAAAAAGGTCATTAAAATTGTTCAAATATATGTACAATCGGCGTTCGATAATTACTGAAAAAATCACATTCCTTATTATAAAACTACTAGATAGTATCTACCTGATAATTTCGGTAGATACTGATAATAAATACGGGATATTACCGGTAATAGCTGGTGATAAAAAAAAACACGCTATAAATACCTACTTGATATTATTGGTGGAAATATATGTTTATTTTATTTATTGGATTTATTATAAACAGGATAAATAATAACAGGATAATAGACACAAATAATACAGGATAATTTTTGGTTCAACATAAAAGGATCAAAGTCTTATTTTGAAGTTTTACAATCTAGTATAATATTACTAAGAAGGTGACTGATTAAAATCTGTTTAGCAATGTTTTTTTTTATTGTTTTAGGGTTCCGCAGTCAACTAGGAACCCTTATAGTTTCGCTATGTCGATCTTTGCGTCTCGGATAATCTCAGTGACCGTTAACACGAGAAAGCTGAAATTTGGTACCAACATTTTTATCAATCACGCCGACAAAGTGGAAAAAAAGTTTTATTAGGGTACCCCCCCTCCCCCTACACGTAAAGTGGGGAGTGTTTTTTTCTTTTTAACCCTAACATTTGATATACTGTTGGATAGGTATTTAAAATGAAAAGGAGTATACTAAAATCATTTTTTGATAATGTTAATATTTTCGGAAACAATCGCTCCGAAAGTAAAAAAAAAATGTGTTCCCCTCTAACTATGAACCATAAGTTTAAGGTTAAGGAAAATTATTTTGAACTGGATGGGTTGAACAGTTTTTGATAAGTTGTACAAAATAGTTTCTGAAATAAGTTTGTAATACATTATTATTTATATTTTATTATTCTAAACGTATCTTCTTTCAAATAAAAAAATAATTAATAAAATCGGTTCACGCAATCCAAAATTACCACCGAAAACCCAACATACATAACCCGTCTAGTTTGTATAAATTAGTAACCCACTTTCCCGAGAGATGGCGCTGTACTTTTGGGTACTTCGCGGTGTCAAGATTTTTCCTGAGTTGATGGGGTTGGGACGAGTGAAGAGCTATTATATTGTCAAATTGTTCGGTTGGTCTCTCGTTGGCATCGGTGGTATTAGTTTTTGCTCGTTGTCTGTCGTTCATTGTTATTAATATGAATATTTGGTATAGTGGGAAATTGTAATTGTGAGTAAGTAAATTATATTATGGGTTTAATTTTTTACGGGATTTATCTGGTTGAAAGAAACCCTGTCTGGTCATGTGGACTCAAGACAGTCTACAGTGGGCTTCCAAAGTAAACAATATTTTCACATTTCTTGCAGCAAACGCTACAAAAGAACTAGATACATAAAAAAATCTTTACTTGTGTTGTTATTGTCATTTTTGAACGTACAATGTTATCATCATCACTTTTTATGCCCAGCTATAACTCACTTAGATAAACAATCTGATAAACCTAAATAAGTGATACAATCAACCCATGTTCACTTTCACTTATCTTTTTATCACCACCACACAAACCGCCACTTAACAATTTAGTACGACACAAACCATACTATAAGCTTGTTGTATTATATATACAAATAAAAATGGGAATCTCCTGTGAAATATTAATACAAGTTCCGAGAGAAGAAAAACATATAACTGGCGAACCAATTCAAGGATATGTCAGGTTTCGTTTGGATAAAGAAGCCGTCTTTAAAACCATAAGTGTATCACTTGTTGAAAAAGGACAGTTCAACTTTCAAGCAACACAAGATACTATAGTACACACATCTGAAACTATCCTAATTGATAAAATGTACTTCTTGAACAATACGACCAATGGAAATATAAAATTGAGTCCCGGACTACATGAACACCCGTTCAAAATCATAATACCAACAAACATACCAGCATCAGTGAAGACAAGGTTTGGAGAAATAAAATATCATTTGGTACTAAAATTCAAAAGGCCTGAAATGCTCAGTTGGAATAAAACATTTAAGAAGAAAGTTCTAATATATCCCAGAGTAGACTCTTCACTAACCGGCGATAGAGTAATTGCCACGCTGAACAAAAACTTGTGTTCATTATTTTCTTCCAAGCGTGAAGTTAGCTTAGATGCTATGCTTGACAAAGTATACTTGAATCCTGGTCGCGATAGAAACATCTCCTTCGCTGTGAAAAATAATAGTGATCGTATTATTTCGATTAAAACAGAATTACTTTGCCAAACGAATTATATACTGCCTAAGCATAAAAGGACTTTAAAAAAGAAAAAAGTAATACATTTTAGTACAGTAGAGACTCCAAAGATTCCCGAGAGCAGTCAGGTTTCGAATATGTCTTACAAAATTCCAGTGGCACCAGAAATATGTACGGTGAGACACTCAAGCATATTGAACAGGGAGTTCAAATTAAAAGTTACTTTAAAGTTACCTTGTCCACATGTAAATTCGTCGGTTGAAATACCTGTGTTTGTTGGAGAAAGTGTTGAAGAAAATGTTGGAAATATTCCAACATTGTCATCGGGTGTGTTCTGTGAACCTCTAGAAGCCCCACCATCTTATTGGGAGACAATGCAGAAGTTTAAGGCTGCAGAAGTGCCGCCTCAAAAGAGGATGTAAAAAGTTGTGTGGGTTACATTATTATGAGATGAGAACGATGTTGGATTGAAAGTCCACTACCGCGACAGGTCGAGGTATGGCGGACAGAGCTCCGGCGGGATCTCACGGTGAAATGGCGTCAGCGACTATCGCAACCCAGTGCTGGGCACGCCACAATTATGGCGGTAAGTCCCCTCTTTGAGGCGTGGCTGGAAAGACCTCACGGCGTCCTTACCTTCCGCATGACGCAGGTCCTCACCGGACATGGCAAGTTCGGGAGGTTCCTGCATCGGATTCGAGCGGCAGAAACGCCCGGGTGCCGCCACTGTGCGGAACGCCCGGAGGACACGGTGGAGCACACAGTAGAAGTGTGCCCTGCTTGGGCGGAGCAACGCCGTGCCCTCGTGGGGGCGATCGGCGGCGGAGACCTCTCGCGCCGGGCCTTGGTTCAGGCCATGGTCCGGAGCGAGGAGGAGTGGCAGGCGGTCGCCTCCTTCTGCGAAGCAGTAATGCTAGCAAAGGAGGAGGCAGACCGCATCAGACAACGGCGCCCCCGCCGCCGCCGCCGGAATTCCGATCCCGATTTCCAGCCACCGTAGACGCGGGCTCGCGGATGGCGAGCCATGGGTAGCTCGCTGTCCGATCGTCTGGTAACTGTCCGGACCGAGCCAAGGCGTCGACGGCGCGCACTGTTCCCGCGCGCCTCAAGGAGTTGTCAGCAACAGGAGGGGCCCATCTGGGTCGAAGCCTACCGGGGTCGGGGTTATCCGAAAGGAAACTAGAGCCCCGGTATGAAGGCTAGAAGGAACGGCGCGGGGTTTTTAGTCAGTAAGACTCTGACACTGTCTCCCGCTCCACCCAAGAGCGGGTTTCGTCAATGATGATTTTCCCCGTCGACAGAAAAAAAAAAAAAAAAAAAAAAGAACGATGTTGGATGAATCATAAAATCGGGTTTATTTTAAATTCATTTAGATTTTTTGTTCTTTTTTTTTATTTTGATATACATAATATGAATTCTTAACTTTAAATTATATATTTTTTTCAGACAATATTACTTTTATTGGAGGTTAACTGTTTTTAGGAATATCTTATCTAAGTTGTAATTTTTTTGGCTGAAGTTGTTAATGGTACAACTGTGGTAATTTGTTTAAATAGCAACAGTGCTATTTAAACAAATTACCACAGTTGTACTGTCACAGGACAGTGCTATTTAAACGAAGATACAAAATTTTATTGACTTTATTGTTAGGTACTAATTGTAAGTTAATTTTTGAGACTATGTAAGTGTATAATAACCTATAATATAACGATAATTTTAATGATAATGATATTTTTTTATGATAATGATAATTTGAATGATTAGGTTATTGATTATGATATTGATTACTTATGTATTTTTTTAAATTATATTGAAATTAACAATGACTCTCTGCACGTATTGGTTTCGACTGTTAGTGCAGAGAGTACCAGTAATAAATAAAGAAATCGATTCTTTATCAGTTTTAAAATGATTTACGATACTAAGGAAAAAGCGATATCAACTTGTAAAGATAACTATAACGTTACCGAGAAAGGGAAAGTACCATGAAAATTAACTGATAATAACATACTAAAAGATAAACAATAATAATTATCGTTTATTAGGAACTAAAAAAAAAAACAGGAAGCAATGATAAACGATGATGGCTCAAATTAAAAAACTGTGGCGCATCCATCAACGCCATGTTTGACGCAAATAAACTCTTTTTCTTTCTTTCTATTCAATCAGTGAGAGGGATAGTGATTCCAAAATAATGAAATAACAATTTAAGTACTTAATAATGTTATGAGAAAAAATAAAATATAAAGGTAAAAATAAATCACTAATAAGTGCCGAGTGTGTGAGTAGTACCTAACTTTGTGTGGGAGGGTAGTTGTATTTATTGGTTTTTAATTTAATTCTATTTATTAAACTTCCAAAAGTTCCTCTTAATCAGTTTTTAATAGTAGATTAACAGTTTTCACTAAAGGATAGGTTATTTAGAAGTAATTCTGACTTAAATACATCCAGATATCAGTTTGAATTGTGTGTATGTTTATAATGAATAAACTCAAAAACTACTATGCCGTCAAAATTGTTTTCACTATTGGAAAGCTACATTCACCCTTAGTAACATAGGCTATATTTATTGCCCGTGCGAAGTCGGGATGGGCCGCTAGTCTATAATATAAAAAATAATCGGAGGATTAGAGTAGGGTAGAATAGGATAGAATAGGGTAGAGAAGGGTAAAATAAGGTAGAATAGGATAGAATAGGGTAGAGTAGGGTAGAATAGGATAGAATAGGGTAGAGTAGGGTAGAATAGGGTAGAACAGGGTAGAATAGGGTAGAGTAGGGTAGAATAGGGTAGAACAGGGTAGAATACGGTAGAATAGGGTAGAATAGTGTAGAATAGGGTAAAATAGTGTAGAGTAGTGTAGAGTAGGGTAGAGTATAGTAGAATACGGTAGAATAGGGTAGAATAGGGTAAAATAGGGTAGAGTAGTGTAGAGTAGGGTAGAGTAGGGTAGAATAAGGTAGAATAGGGTAGAGCAGGGTAGAGTAGGGTAGAGTAGGATAGAATAGGGTAGAGTAAGATATAGTAGGGTGGAGTAGGGTAGAGCGGGAGTGAAGCCGCGGGACTACAGCTACAATAAATGTGTTAACTTTACATAACAGCCAGGCAAAAAAAAAAAACTTTTTAAGCTCACTAAAAGTTTTTCGGCTAAAGGTCATTTCGTTGGTTTGTGAACAAATTGTTGAACTAACTTGTGTTGTTCTTGGATACCTACTCGCTTTATTTGTCTTTACCTTAAAAATTCATGGACGTAGGTTTACACAATGTTAGATTTTAGTTTTGGTCAATATTATTTTTGGGAGTTGTATTAAAAACGGGTTAAGTGCGAGTTGGACCCGCGCACGAAGGGTTTTGTACTATCTGTTGCAAAAAACAGCAAAACAATTACGTTGGTTATATGGAAGCCCTACTTAAATATTTATTTTATTCTGTTTTTAGTATTTCTTGCTATAATGGCAACAGAAATTCATCATCTGTGAAAATTTCAACTGTCTAGCTATCACGATTCATGATATATAGCCTGGTGACAGACAGACGGACGCACAGCAGAGTCTTCGTAATAGGGTCCTGTTTTACCCTATATGTATAAAAAAAAGAGTCCCAGTCCCAGCCAGCTGGTGTCTCATCATCATCATCATTTTAGCCGAAAGACGTCCACTGTTGGACATAGGCCTATCGGATTCCCTCACTGCCGGGATTCCGATCCCGATTTCCATCCACCGTAAGCGCGGGCTTGTGGATGGTGAGCATTGGGTAGCTCGCTGTCCGTCCGGTAACTGTCCGGACCGAGCCCAAATCGTCAACGGCGCGCATTGTTCCCACACACCTCAAGGAGCTGTCAGCAACAGCAGGGGCCCAGCTAGGTTGAAGCCTACTGGGGCCAGGGTTAGTTTCGAAAGCTAGCTCAGCCCCGGTACGAAAAACAACGAACAAACAGGAGTGGGTTTTTATTCAGTAAAAGTCTGATACTATCTCTCGCTCCGCCCAAGAGCGGGGGATATCATTAACGAATTTTCCTGCCGGAAAAAAAATCGGATTCTCTCGACCCTCACCAGCCCATTGATGCACCTTGTAGGAGGCCTTCCAACGCTGCGCCAGTGTCTATACAACATAATATCCTGCCCACACTGCTGCTATGTTTCCTGTGTTGTTTTGGGTTCATAATTAGGTATAAAATTACCTTGATAAAGTTTGTTTAGGTTTGAATTTACGCTTTGTACGTGAGACTCATACAGTTTGGCAAAAGTGTGAAACTTGATCGATATGTCCGTCAACTATCATGAAACTAGAGCCCCGGTATGAAGGCTAGAAGGAACGGCGCGGGGTTTTTAGTCAGTAGGACTCTGACACTGTCTCCCGCTCCACCCAAGAGCGGGTTTCGTCAATGATGATTTTCCCCGTCGACAGAAAAAAAAACTATCATGAAAATAGCAGGAATTGAGATGATGAATACGGTCGTAAATTTTAATAACTTGTTTTAGTGTATTATTGATCATATTATAATACAATGTTGTTATACATACAACTACGACCTTACAACCACTAGACGTCTAATAACAGGCGACGCATGTCTGTCAACACAGAATGACTTATAGATCTGATGTCTCGACCAATCAGAACGCAATACCCCGCTCCTCTGTACCGATCTGAACGTAGTACCCTGCTCCCCCGTACCTCGGCTAGTTGACAGAATTGTTTTGGTGCGCTAGTTCAAGCATGAGGCATCTAGTGGCTGTAAGGTCGTTGATCTACTACAATAGTTTCCTAGGAGTTACATTAACACTGTAATGATTCTTAGTCATAACTTGTTTACTGCGCTGATCAAGAGTTTTTTAACAAAGCGGTCCTAAAGACTTTGTCCTGCCCGAAAGCTACGTTTTCATCAGATTTCATCAGAAAAAAAAAATGATAACTTGATTGCAGTGCAACCTACAGAGTTCAATTGTATCTCCAACCAGAGGTTTGCTGTAATATTAACACACAATTTCATTCAGATCGGTCAAGCCGTTTAGAAGGAGTAAAGTGACAAACACATGTACGGAAAAATTATACATGGTAATTTTTAAAGCACTGGCAACCTCTCAGGACTATGTTACTTACATCATGAACAACAACTTTTTCAGACTTTTAAAAATTTATCATATTTTAGTTCAACAAATATTTAAACTGAATGTTTTAAATATTACGAAGTCTATGCGAAGCAAGCGATAATACAATAGCGTAGGAGAGCGGAGGAACGGGCAGTGGGTATACTTGATGCGCTTGCGTCGCGTCAAGTACGTAGGTAGGTACTTATAGCAAAATACAGAGTTAAAATGTGTGTTTGTGTTTAGTAAATGAATTATATTTTGTACTGTTATTATAAGAACAAAAGTTGTTGTTTATGATGTTAGTAATACAGCAAGCTTGTTAGTGTTTTACAAATAACCCTGTAAATACGAAGATTTATGACGAGAGCTTATTGACAATATTAACGAAAGCATATATACCTATATTTTTGAAACTCCTAGTTTTAGTCAACTACTGCTAAATAGGAGCCAATGGTAGAAGTATTGATTAAAAGGATTTTTTTTTAAATAAATCGTTTTAACCCTTCGAGCGCCAGGGAGTTAATGGCCAGAAAATTGCCTTTTTTACGTAAATCACAAAAAAAAAACAATATCTAGAAATCAAAATTTTTCGGCCAATTAAATTTCGTACAAACGTGTACTACAAAACGAATTTTTTTTTTCAAGGTCATTCAAGTTCTACAGACGTATTATATAATCGGTGCTCAAAAAGAACGATAATATATGTAATGAAATGAAATTTCATTAATTCAAATTTGCCGCGCTTCGCGCGTTGAAGTTGTCAATGGAATTTATGTTCTGTGGAACGGGGTGACGTGTGATTGAATGGCAGATGATGTTTAGATTATTTTGCTTATTTTATTGTTAAAAATTCTATTGTAAAGAGATGAAATAAAGGGATATAATTGAGGAGGCGATATTAGTAAACTTTAAATATCGTTTCTTTGATTTTCAGGTAAGTTATAGGTGTAATGATCATAGTTAAACGTTGTAATATAGTAAGGACGTATTAAATAAACAAAACCTTTGATTTTCAGAGAAACAATTTGTGGTTTATTTGGAAAATCCTCAATAACATATCTTATATATAATTATAGACAAAAGTGATGGGTATCATTTAGTTTCTCAAGTTTCTAAGTCCTTCGAGGTTTCTGATCGCAAAACATACCGTAGCAGCAACCTATATCAATAACTTTTCGTACTCGACATAGTTACTATAATCAACTTATCACAGCTAATTTCCGGTCCGGTTGGGCAGCAATATTGTTAACTTAATAAGCCAATAGATGTCGCTGAATGTGTTCCGATACGGCCTGTTCCGGCTTTAATTATGTTATGTAAATTGATGACAGTTATTACACGAGGCGGTAACGATACGAGGACGATGTAGTCACGACTTAAATGATTTAGAACGTGTAAATGGCAAACAGGAATGCATTTGTGTCCCATCAGTTAATTCATGAATCCCCAAGCGACCACCGGTGGCCGCGCATCTATTGTCTTACTATTGTGTCTCTAATTGACGGTATCTGAAGGGTTAATGGCCTGTTGGTCTAGTGGTTAGTGACCCTGACTGCTATGCCGGAGGTCGTGGGTTCGATTCCCACCCAGGACCATTGTTTATGTGATGAGCATAATCATTTGTTCTGTGTCTGAGTGTAATTTATCTATAATATGTATATGTATATATTTAGAAATGTATAAGTATGTTTATCAGTTGTCTAGTACCCATAACACAAGCTCTGTTTAGCTTGGGACAAGACGGCGTTGTGTGATAGTTGTGGAATATTATTATTATTTTGAATGAATGGTTCGAAAAAGTCACTGAGGGTGAGTTTTAATCAGGGAAAGTCTGATACTCCTTTTTGCTCTATTCAGAGAGCACTTTTTATTTAATATATACCAATTTATGCACTAGGAGAGCAGTGGTAGCCGAGTGGTAACGATCCCCACTTACGAGTTGTAGTCTTAATACTTAGGGGGAGCTTATTTCGAAGAAAATAATTTATTTGATGATTTCCTAATTCCATGAAACATCACACCAGTGGTGGCCTAGTGATAATGGCCCCGACTTACGAGGTGTAGGTCGCGGGTTTGAACCCAGCCAGGCGCATTATTTTGAGTAATTTATTGCATCACCACTGATCTCAAAACGGTGAAGGAAAACATCGTGAGGAAATTGGTAAGTCCTAGAACCAAACAATTCGAAGACATGTGACATTCACCAACCCGCACTGGGGCCGAATGGTGGATTGCTGTAATCCATTCCCTTTCCTAGAGAGGAGGCCTGAGTCTCAGCAGTGGGAACATTTAAAAAAGGCTGATGATGATGATCACACCAGTTAATGTGTAACAGTATAATTTACTGTGGCAAAGTTATGCGAGCTCTAATTAAAATTCTTATAACTGCTACATCTAGCGGAACTTTTCTACACAAGTCGAATTTTTCGCTCATTTTTCAGGGGTTGTATCCTCTGAAAAATTTGCAAGGCAATCGGAAGTTGTTCTGTATAATAACCGAATAGATTTACGGCTACATTTTGATGCAAATGGACAAAACAACAAGATTTTAACTTCGATGTTACATTATGGAGGTTATTGTTTGATAGAGAAATATTTTAGATTTTAATAGATCTGTGAGTTTTGGTTTCTCATTTCTTTCAAACACCACTTAGGTCAAGCAGCCATTTTGATAACTAAACAAGAAATAGATCACCACTATAAGAAATAGGTCTCTTTATCAGAATTTCATTTAGAAATTTTTAATTCACAGCATTTCAACCCTTATACATTGTGATTGAAATTTATTGTAATTTATGTGCATATTTGTGTATTAATAAGTTATAAATTATGTTCTGCTGTGGCGGTCTGCGACTGACAGATATAAAGTAAGCGTGACATTTTCTAGCAACTGGAGTGTATTGTTCTAGTCTGTTTGGAGTATAAGCCTGGCCACGCTCGGGCCACCGTCTGTTAAAACAAAAAGCTCCCACAGTTCTATTTTCTTTTAATTGGAATCGAAGTTGTGGATGATTACGTTTATCTGGGATAGACGGTTCAGTTACATTAATTTCGAGAAAGAGGTCAACTGCCGAATGCATGACTCGGCTGGGCAACGTTCGGGAAGTTTCGCGGATCTTCTCGTCCAACATGCCCTAGTGTCTCAAGATGAAAGTGTATGACTAGAGCGTGTAGCCACTATATTTCCGAAACGTGGTCGCTCACGTCCACGTTTACAAGCATAACCCTTTCTATTGCCCTTTGGGTGACTACCAAAAGGGCTATGTTTCCTTGCGTGATGGTATCAGAATAGAAGATATCCGCAGGAGAACCAAGGTTACCGATAACCCGAAAAATCGCCAAACTTAAGTGGTAGTGGGTGGGGCACATTGCTCGCAGGGCACTTTGGTCCATAGGACTGAAAGGTTAAAGGTTACCATGTGCTGAAAAACGCAACATAGGGAGGCTTCCCACAAGGTGGACTGATGACCTGGTGAGGGATGTAAGACGCGCAGGACACCGGTTTTTCAAGATCGAGCTCCCCCAAGCGTCGCCTTAACGATCGCATAAAGGTTGTTCACTTTCGTCTACTGAACAAGGCCTTAAAGTTTGCGGAGGGCTGTCTCTTACACCTTATATATCTTCGAAGTATTGATTCTAGGACATGCTGGTTTCCTTACCATGTTTTCCTTCACCGTTTTGAGAGCAGTGATGAAGAAATAAATTACACAAAGTTATGCATTTGGCTGAGTTTGACCCCGCGACCTACGGCTCGTAAGTCGACAGTTACCACTAAGCCCCCATTGTTCTTCAATAACTTTTAATTTGATAATTATATTATATTCAATCTTTTTTATCCTGGTCTATACTGACCTACAACGGCCTTCCCCAAGTCTTCCGAGACATTCTTCTCCCGGATCGTCCCGTAAAAGCTCTCGTGCTACTCATGTCTAAAGCAACTTACCTAAATGATTTATTCAAAATTGTTATTTGAATAGTTCAATTTATTTTTGAAAATAGCCAAAATTAGGTTAATTTATGTTTCAATGTTAAACATATTGCAATATTATTAAACTCTCAAAGGCACATCAAAGTCAGTGATTACAATTGCTAGTATTTTGAAAATATTTATTGTTTAATAATTTCATTGTTAAAATAATAATTGCTATCTCTGGAGAGAAATAAATAATCAACTAGTCACAATATTAGTTAAGAATTTTATCTTACTCATTATTTATTGTACACCTCGTAAAAACATTGGACAAACCTTTATATTTGCAGTACCATATTAATTTAAAAATAATAGTAGAATGGGTGTTTTTATCGCACAGGGCACCTTGGGATAACCGAAAACAGATCTAAGATTAACAGCTATCAATGTGCAATTATTAGAAATAATGCTACTAGGGCATAATAATATAAAACACAGATGTACAATACCAAATATTATATATGTATGTACAAAGCGTTTTGGGAATACTTTTATTCTGCGTAAATCTAAGGAGTGGAATTCCCTGCCGGACTGTGTTTAATGATAGCTACAACCTAGGAGTTTTTAAGTCAAGAGTAAATTAGTTACTTCCAGGTAAGCGTGCTCTATCGTCGGCCACATCATCGCTTACCATCAGGTGAGATAGTGGTCAAACGTGAACCTGTACATAGTGATAAAAAAATATGTTTTTGAAACTGGGGAATTGATATGTTAGAGAACCCTACTCATGTTACGGTTATACTTAGGGCTTTATCACACTAGCGGTTTGCGAGCGGATGCGAGGCTAGGCGGCCACGAAGCGAATGCGTTGCGAATACGGCGCGATTGCACAGCGAAGACGTCGCGGATGCGTGGCTAGTTTTCCAGGCGTGTACTAACAATACACTCAGCAACAAAATGGATTGCGACGAGGAGACACTACTGTTGGCATTGTTACTTATGTAGCGACATCTATGGCGTCACATAAAATCTATTTCTGCTTCAAGCAAATAAGTTTCTCCGCGCGATTTGATCATAAAGAACAGCTCGAAATCATCTATCAAGCAGTGGCCTACCAGACATAACATCCGTCTGGTCGGAGGATCCTCTCTTGCCAACGGAGGTATGTGGGACTTTACTCTCTGTTCAGCATACCTCCAAACTTCGAAGACGCCGCCGACCTTATTGCCGGATCTCGTTGCGCGTCTACAACAAATTCGCTGATCATACGCGGTGTGTTCGTTGCGCGCCCGTAACGTATTCGTTGCTCACCCGCTCCGCTTTTAAGACGCTCGAAACCCGCTAGTATGATAAGGCCCTTAATCCTGTTGCAAAAAGGAGGATTGCAAAGCAAGACTTTGAGGAGCATTGTGAGCCACTTTTGCACTTGGCAGGATTGCTAGTAGATCTTATACCAGACAACTAGTAAGGGGAATGCTAAAAAGAACTTTGACAAAAAGTCTGACTGGAAAAATCAATGTTCAAAGGTTCGAATCTGACGACAGCGACACCTCTCAAGCTAAAATGTAATAAGTCGTTTAGGCTTTAGGACGTGATAAAGAAATATATATACATACATACACTCAAAAAACATAAACACAATACAACTAATTAAAAACAGGAGGTGATGCACAATATGTTTTTTAAATGGTGGTAGATTTTTTTAAACCAAAATAGGAATTACTCCTGTATCGTGAGTGCGACAAGACACTTAGGCTGGTTTTAGAGTCCGCTGACCGTCGATGCTGACGCCCGCAAATGAACTTCTAGGAAGCGTTTTGGAATAAACACTGTCAGTGTGAGTCAGTACAAAGCAGCAATTATTTGTGCGTCTGTACTCCACAGTGATCAGCACGATACTGAAAGGTCTAGCGCTGAACCTCAGCGCTAAAAACCTTCGAGCTGAGCTGTCAGCGTGACTCTAAACCAGCCTTAGTCCCGGAACAACTATTTTTATGCCATATAAATGTTTTATCCTTGCGGAGCAAAAACTAGTATAAATTTTTTTACAAAAGCAACCCAAAATGCCTAGTTTCTATTGATGAATCGATGATACTAACGCAGATTTGAAGACATAATACCCTATATATATCAACTTAAACCGTATGTTCAATTGTTCATCTTGTGGGAAGGTTACAGTGGGAGTGTTCTCAAATAGGCTTTTTGATTGATTGAGAGATTATTATGATTGATTGGGCTTATTCGAAATTCCTGGATATCTTTCCTTCTCTCATCACGTTTTGTAATAGGTAAATTTATTATGTCGTCCAATCGACTTGATCTTTATTAGATATTCTTATATTATATCAATATAATTTTGGTTCATATAAATTAGTTCATTGATCCTGTGACAAATTGATGACCGTCTGTGACGTACCTACCGTTTTTAAGGTTCAGTTTTTTTCCTTTTTAGGTATTTTAGGAAAAAAACGGAACCCTTATAGGAGCACTTTGTTGTGCGTCGGTCTGTTTGTCTACATCCTATATTTCGAAAATGCGTGGAGGTATCGAGTTGAAATTAAAGCCAAATACTCAGGTCTGAAGTCCATTGAAATTGTGAGAAAATCGAACTTCTAAGTTAACGAAAAAAAGATTCGGCCGTTTATGTTGCAAAAAACGTACATTTCGACACTCTCACTCTTCTTCTATACTTACGGAAATGATGAAAAATAAATCTTTTTTTTCAGGATATTTGACATCTTATAACAGAAGTCTGACACAATCTCCCACTCCGCCTAAGAGCAGGGGATGTCATTGAAAGATTTTCCCATCGAAAAAAAAGGTACAGAAATAAAATTAAAAACAGTAAAGTTGTTACGTCACAAAAAATTGCGATTCGGATAAATTGATTCTCAATTTGAAAATGAACGGAATCTCTTAGTGCGCGAGTTCGACTCGCACTTGTCCAATTATTTTTAGTTGGCACCGAGAATACTATTTTACTCGTACAGATACTGGGTAAAAATATTCTTCATCTCTATCTAACTTTAAAAACAGGAGGAGGTTATTAACGGTTGTAATAAGTCATGTTTGTTACCTCAGAACTTGTCATTTACCAAATGATTTTAATTTTTTTTTTTACTAGACACTAACCTGAGAAATAAAAAAAAAAACTTAAGAAAATTACAATTTTATGGGATAGCCTGGCACTTTCCGCTAAAGTTGGTCACCAATCCATAGATCTCAGCCAGCATTGCTGAAGCTAGAAAATTGAACCATGAAGGCCTTTCTTCACCCTTTTTAGCCCTTTTTTAGCCATGAGCTGAGTTTTCAATTACCATTTAAATCACCATTACCTCGGGTCATCGGACGAGATAATCGTCTTAAGTCCCAATACCGGTCTATCAGCTAGACTCAATTTACTACACGTAAAGCAATTTTATGGCTTCGATACAATAATTGGTTTATCGCCTCTTCCATTAAACTGAATAATTGATGCAGACTATATAGGTTTCTAGGGTTGAAGCGGAGAGATGACGCGCATATTACTAAAAAGTCCTGCATCAGTAATAGTAATAGTAACTTTTTAACGTATTTTTGAGCCGCCATTTTGTGAAACAACCCATTTTTTGGTTTAACGTACGTAAGCGCCATTTTTGACTGTTACTCGTGAGTTAAGTATGGCTGAAACAACCCGCCCTAAGGAAAATGCGATACAACTTGTAAAGATAACTATAACGTTACCGAGAAAGGGAAAGTACCATAAAACTTATCTGATAATAACATACTAAAAGAATAATAATAATAATTATCGTTTATTAGAAACTAAAAACAAAATACAGGAAGCAATGTTAACGATGATGGCTCAAAGTTAAAATTGTGGTGCAACCATCAACGCCCAACTCCAGTGAGAGGTATAGTTGTCCGAAAATAATGAAATGATAATTTAAGTACTTAACAATGATATGAGAATGGATAAAGTGAGAAATGAGTTTATTAGAGGAAGTTTGAAAGTGGCGCCAGTGACTGAAAATTAAAAGGTAATCGGTTGTCTTGGTATGGTCATGTGAAGAGGAGGGATGAAGCGCATAATATTACTAAAAGAGTTCTGAGTATACAAGTAGATGGATGGAGAGGGACAGGAAGGCCGAAGAAAAGATGGATGGATTGTGTGAGGAGTGATAAGAAAGAAAAGGGAGCTAGTGATAGTTTGACGGGTGACAGGACAAAATGGAAGGAAAAAACGTGTTGCGCCGACCTCAAGTATAATATGGGATAAGGGCAGGAAGAAGAAGATATAGGTTTCTAGGGATATGAGTAACCGAAAAAAAAAACAACCTTAAATATTATAAACTTGCAAGTCTGTATGTTATTACTACCAATTTATTACGGCAAGCCCTTTGTATGATTTTATAAAGCAGTTAAAACCGGTAGTACAAACTAGTTAAACATACATTTTACAGAACATCTTCCATAAATACGTTTTAATTTTATATGTACCTACTAGTTCAGAACGTCTTATTCCCAGCGGCTAACAATATATAAAGCGCAGGTCTGAGAGATTTAGGTCACTTATCTTTCTCTTGAACAGATATGGGTTAAGGTTTAGAGAATAGTTGGAATAATTTCTGTGCATTTTGGAGAGTGTGCGCAGGAATTGCACGACTTGATTCCGCCATCTCAATTCTACCATCGGACAACCCAACGTACGGCTCGTATCCACCCTTACGTTGTTGAAACCTCAACGGTCCGGACTAAGCGTTTCGCCTCGTCGTTTATACCGCGTCTGCGACTGCGATCCCTTAGGTGGGATCGCAGTCAAGCACTAGTTTATATCAATTGCTAAAAGCTTGTAACAAGTCTGGGTAGTTTGGAGGCCTGGAGCTCTGTAACACAGGATTTTCTTGTACAGACTCCAGTCTCCACAACATCAATGTAAATGTCCTTACTGTTACAATGTACTGTTTTTGTGAATTGTTATTATTGCATTATGTGGTGGAGAAAAATAAATACTTTTATTATTATTATAAATTTAAAAAAAACTGATACTTCTCATTATTATTTGCCCGTGACCATTGACGATCAGAAATTAACATATCCACAGGAGAATCAAGGTTACTGACATAGCCTGAAGAATGGCCAAATTTAAGTGGCATTGGGCAGGGCTGATTGCTCGCAGAACAATCGGCAGTATCTTTTGGGAAAACTCCACAGACATGCATTTGAGGCCCAGTAGAGATAGATCTATTTTTGGATAATTCACCCCTTGACAAAACAATTGGATAAAACTAGGTCCAAAGTTTGTATGGAGAAACTTATTTTCTCCCAGGCAAAGCCACTGAAAGAAGTTAAAACAATCAATCAACCAATCAATCAATCAATCATTTTATTTGCATAATATGGGTTTACAAAGATGTTAGCACAGGTACAGTTTCACCATATTCAGCTTGTTTTTGCATGCAAATGTATAATATAAATGTCAACTATGGTATTATGTTCATTCATAAAAGTCAATCAAAATAGAGAATAAAAATTGATTATAACAAATTAAAAGTCAGACTGTATAAAATTCCAAATTAAATACATCATAATATATATATGCACATGTTTGAGTTATTATTATTTAATTAATTATTTTAATTGCATTACATTTTGTCATTGAAATACTCCTTAACCGAATAATAAGCCTTATCTACAAGAAAAGCCCGAAGTTTATTTTTAAATTGGTTGATATTATTTGAACTGCGTATGATTGAGGGTAGTTTATTGTATATATTTGGGCCCATGCAAACAAAGCTTTTAGTAAGGAGCGCGGTTTTACGAGGTGGAACGTATAATTTATCTGCATGACGCTTTCTGGTACGATACTCAAACAGTTCCAGATTAGAGTGAATAAATAGTGCTGTCTCATAAATGTAAATACTCGGCAGTGTTAATAGTTTTAATCTCTTAAAATGAGGCTTACATGAGTCTGTTTGAATTAAGCTACATATCGCTCTTACACATCTTTTTTGTGCCCTGAATGCACTTGTCATGCAATATCTTGCAATACAATGCAATACAATGTCTGGCAATATGAATCCTTACTAATATTATAAAGGTGAAAGTTAGTTTGTTTGTTTGTTACGTTTTCACGCCTAAATGAAAAAACAGATTTTGATGAATTTTGGTAAAGAGATAATTAGGCCCGAGGAGACGGATATAGGCTAATTTTTTTCTTAAGTGAGAAAATGGGGAGAAATAGGAAAGTCAAGTACAAACGCAGGCAAAGCCGCGGGTAAAAGCTAGTTAATGATAAATTAAAGTATACTTGGAAACCCAAATAAAAATGGCCAATAGGCATGTTGTCTTCAATAGCCAATTTCTGTTTATGTTGCTGTAAATAGAACTGCACTGTTTGCTTTAACACGTCGGTAAGTGGTACTATGTTAAGTCAACCCAGTGACTTTCAAGTGTACTCAGCACTCAAGCCGTAAGCGGTAATCAATGATAGTAACATCGAATAGAATATATAGAATAATAATAATCCACAACACACAACGCCGTCTAGTCCTAAGCTAAGCAGAGCTTGTGTTATGGGTACTAGACAACTGATTAACATACTTATATATTTCTAAATACATACATATTATTGATAAATTACACCCAGATACAGAACAAATGATCATGTTCATAACATGAACATTTGTCCTGGGTGGGATTCGAACCCACGACCTCCGGCATAGCAGTCAGGGCCTCTAACAACAACAAGCCAGTCAATAAATAAATGGTTGACTGCGTCATCATCATTATCATTTCAGCTGAAAGACGTCTACTGTTGGACGTAGGAATAATCCAAGGGACCAGCTGAGTCGAAGCCTACTGGGGCTAGGGTCTGTTTCCGAAGGAGAAGGAAGGCCCCGGTATGAAAGGCAAGAAGGAACGGGGTGGGTAATTTAGACAGTAAGAGTCTGTCACTGACGGTAAAAAGTCTGTCTGTCACTATCTCCCGCTCCGCCCTAGGGCGGGAGATGTCGAGATGAAAAAACGGTTGAAAAAACGACCAGTCCTTATTACAAACGCACATTACTCGCTCCGCCCTAGAATGAGAGAAGTTTTTGGATAATAATTTCCTACCTACACATATTTTCTGCTTACCTCTTTACAAGTGCCGTATATTAATTCCACACAGACTAAAGCTTTTATGATTAGCGTGCATTGTTAGTCTCTGGCATTTCTCAGGTTTAATTAAGAATTCCCTTTGGCATTGCCATCGGGAATAATTCTAAGCCAAATTAAGATTAGAATTAAATAGTTGACCTTTAAGTACAATATGTTCTAAATTAAGACCGGTTAATTTTTTAGCTTTTGCTCGCGGCTTCGCTCGTGTTAAATTCGGGGTAACACGGTTCCCCTTTCGGCTTATTTTTTCCCGACATCTTCAACAAATATCGTTAATGTACACAGAAATAAATACAAAAACTTAACAAATTATATACTAAAACCTTCCTCGAGAATCACGCTATCGAGTGATGAAAACTGCTTGGTAAAATCGGTGCAGTAGTTTTGAGTTTATCGCGAACAGAGAGATGGATGCGAGACGCACAGGAACGTTCGTTGTGGCAACGCTTGGGGGAGGCTTATGTCCAACAGTGGACGTGTATCGGCTGAAATGATGGTGATGATGATGAGACAGAGAGACATACGTGGCGGGGGACTTTGTTTTACAATGTGTATTGATTTATCGATCTATTTGCTTTGCCAGCGGTTTTACCCACGTTAACTTAATTAAGATCCGCATCTCCTAGTAGGTAACAATGGGTAGATAGTGTAGACACACTTTGAACATTCATGTTAGGCAGTAGTACTTAATTACTGTCAAGTGATCTTTATGCCACTCAGTAGTATTAATAAAAACTGTAACATGGAAATATTATAAAAAATCATCTTTTTCTTCCTTTTTTTTCGTTGAGTTTTTTTCTCCTTAGAAAACGACCTATTTTAACCCTACACAAACTTATTTGCCCATGGGCCTAGCTGTGAAATAGAAATATTTTCAATTATGTTAACCGAATTCTAAAAAAGGAGGAGGTTCTCAATTCGGATGTTACTTTGTACTTTTTTTTAATTTGTTGGCACATAACTTCATCGCTTGCCAACTGTTAAAAAAAACGTTTTTTTTGTTGGAAAGGGTATACTTTCCAAATGGTCCCATAGTCACCAAGTTGGGATCTGATGATGGTATCTTGGCGAAATCGAAAGAACTCTTCAAATTTATTTCAATAATTTAGTTTAGTCGTTAATTTTTTTTATATAAAAAGGTTCTTTTATTTAGCATACTTTCAAGTCTTTAGAAGCGTAACAGATCGAATTGTTTTAAATGTACGAATAAGACTGAGGCAGAAAAACTTATTTTTATTCAACAAGTAGGTATGACTGTAGATACCATATTTTACGGCACAGGAGGTGCCCAGATGGATCGAAACCTACTGGGGCCAGGGTTATCCGAAAGAACTCGAGCCCCGGTATGAAGGCCAGAAGGAACGGGGTGGGGTTTTTAGTCAGTAAGAGTCTGACACTATCTCCCGCTCCACCCAAGAGCGGGGGTTGATGATTTTTGCCCACCGAAAAAACCAAAAAAACATCCTACAGCGAATAAATATTTGAACACAATAATTGCGCTTTTGACTATTCACTTCAAATCAGAATTAATTGAACCTAAACACTGTATTAATTTAAAGTTTACTCAAAGATACTTCGGTTAAGTTATTTACTTGTCAAAATAAACTTGAGAAAATGTTCGTGCTTATAATTAAGATAAGATCTGTAATTAAATGTCGACCCACTTTTAAGATTATCTTAGTTTTAAGATTAAGGACATCGAAGGGATTACGAGTATACTCTGTGTAAACATTTAGCGTAAGTATTTGTTTTTTTAATTAAATATCCAAAAGAAATCGGTCTTCTTCTTCTTTTCGTGTCGATACTCTTAAACTATACTTTTTCTGACCAATATTTGGCAACCTGTAGGGCTCTATCGTTGGCCTCGTATAGATCCTGAAATCTGCAGGTGGTAATGCAGGATGGGCAGCATAGCAGGAAAAGTATTCGGTAATAATTGTAGACGTTTAAAGAACATGGACAAGGAAATTGTAAGTAAAATATTCAAGAGCAATCAATCTGAGATACATTTCGATACAGCCAGCTGCTTTTACGTGGTTATGACGTTATTACACATCATCTCTAGATGATTTTAAAACAATATCTTAAGGATATTACCTTGGTTTATATTAAAATCAAAACATACGTTTGTGTACGACTAATCCAGTAAAGACCTCTGAAAATATACTATTTTGCAAGAACTTTAATATATATTTTAACCTTGCACATTTAGGCGAGATTCTAATTGAAAAAATGTTGTTCTAAAAACTTTTAAGGACTAAAAAAAATACTTATTTCAAGCCCTCGTGTTGGCTTTTTATCAAACATTGCGTTGGATGAAACCACAAGCTTTTAAACCATGTTCGTGTGGTGATATACGGCTCAGAAGGGTACTAAGTATCTTCATATTATATCATGTTTTAATTATAGATACCGAAGAAATAATTTACTTAGTTTTATAAAAAATCAAGCCAATGGCTAGTCAAATGACTATATGTATGAATGAATATATGTATTCTTTTTTTGCTCTTTCTTAAATACATTTTTCTGTATATGCGCCTACCATAATGTCTCTGCACCACCCTAGGTTGACTGGCAGAGAATGCCTAAGGCATTAAGTCCGCCTATGTACTTTGTGTTGCATGAAGATTAAATAAATAAATAAATAAATGACAACTGTCATCATTAGAGAAATCGTCAATTGTCAATGACATGCCATCTTGTCGTTCGTTTATTTATTTTTGAAATTTATACCTAAAAACCTGTGTAGGTATTATTTATATAATATCAATCTCACCAAATTTAAACTGGAATATCTTTGATTTAAACTTCTAGTAATTGTAATGTCTAAGACAAAATTGTATAGGAACTTAATCTATACATAAAAAATACAAAAACAATATTGTAAATTTTTCATCACTTGAAGCTAAAATACCAACAAAATTTTATTCACGAGTTCGCCATTATTTGTCAAGTAGACTTTGTTAATTGAAAACAATGTTCAAATACAAAATTCACGCCAGTCTTTTGGGTACATTACCAGTCGACAGCGATGCGGAGGAATTTTTCGACGCCTTACTTTAAATTACAATTTGTTTTTTAGTTATTTAGGATTTTATTTTTATTTTTTAAGTTAGTTTTAATTAAGTCAAGTTAAATTTAATTCTTACTAAAAAATACATGTAATGTTCAAAGTAATAGTTACATAAAATAGATATGAAACCATCATATAAAACTTCTATAAATTATTGAAATTACTTACCATTCCTCCCGCGATAAAAACAGATCACACTGATTCAGTCATATTGTAAACACATAAAAATCACATTTTATACCAAGAACTTGCTCAAATGTAATTACTTTTAAAGTCAAACATTTCGACAGTTTATTGAAACTGAATCACTCAAAACTTAAAAAAAAAAACTTCTACATAATGTTATATTTACTAAAAGTTCAAAATAGTTAATCTTTATAATAATATTTTTAACAATTATTATTATTACCATAAAACTCACATACACATAATAATACTCATTTATTAAAGACACGAAAGTTTTCGCGTAGCCCGTAGCGCGTAGGCGGCGTAGCGTTCGACCGCTACGAGGTCTACGAATCGACTGAGGTGAAAGCCGGTGGGTTCTCCCAGAGGCATTTGGGATTAAGTCTCTGATAAATAAATAAACTATGTGATCTCAATGGGGATAAGTTACATCGTTTGTTCCCAAGTGTCATTAAAGGTTACTTAAGAGGTGATACCTTGTGGATTTAAAACACTTTAGTGCCGGTAATGTAAATGTGATATCACTACATAGTATAAAACAGAGTCGCTTTTTCTGTCCCTATATCCCTATGTACGCTTAAATCTTTAAAACTACGCAACGGATTTTGATGCAGTTTTTTTTTTAATAGATAGAGTGATTCAAGAGGAAGGTTTATATGTATAATATTGCACCCGAGCGAAGACGGGGCGGGTCGCTAGTTATATCATAATTTAGGTCTCATGTAATGAAGTAAACGTGGCCCTGGATCACAAAGTTAAGTAAGGTAAGGTAAGTTTTAATCATTTAAAATCTGATACTCCCTCTTGCTCCACCCAGAGCGGGAGAAGTTATCTTTATTAATGAAGTTGGCTAATAGTGCGCTCATACGAGATATCGCGTACTTAGGCACCAGTAATATTAAAACAATCATTAACGGCCACAAAGTTTTATGACATGGATAGGTAGGCAGGGCCACTGACCATTAGACCAACAGGCCAGTCAAACGTTTATACACATAGAAAAACATCGTGAGAAAACCGGCATGTCCTAGAACCAAAAATTCGAAGACATGTGACATCCACCAACCCGCACTGGGCCTGGGTGGGTACAACGTGTAACGTTAAATGTGCAAAATCTCAGACACCCCAAATGATTTTTAATTCGATTGACCTAATTACGTGAGAAAAAAAAATCAAAGGTTTTATGAGCAGTTTCAGTTTGTTTAAAATTCATATCAGCATTGAAATGAGAACTTACTATCCCGTGTATGAGAAAATTTGATAGGTAAACAAACACATTGTTTACCTATTTCAGCGGGTTTGCGTACGTGATGGCTTGATATTTTCATAAATGGACAGATCGAAGTTTATAATGAAGATTTTTTTGAAAAATGTAACCTATATTAAACAGTGGTTTAATTGATTCTGCTTGTTATTCTAATCAAACTAATTTCAGGTTTTGCGCATTTAACGTTACACCTTGTATAAACTTTGGCCTTTATAATATTCATTCGATATTTTATTAATATCAAATAAGATTATTCGGTTTGGCAAAGGTTTCGTATTAAATAAAATAGTTGATTTTCTACGCGAAGTCATATTAAAAGCTTTATATTATCGTGTCCAATCATAAAACTGCTGAAATAATCTTTTTAGAGTACAGAACTCAATGTTGATTTTTAATATTAAAGCTAATCCGATCGGAAAATTAGGTTAGATTAGATTGGCTATATATTATGTATAGGGGTAGGAGAGAAATTATAGGTTTTCTGATTGTTCTTTTATATGCTTGTAAAACGTAAGCTCTGATGCTAATTCGATTTCAAAAATATTTAATAAACTCTTTTTAATATACTTACTCGAAAACACGCTCTTATTCTTGCCCCTTTTTCTCTTTGTAGGCACGTAATTTACTGTTTGCTGCACTAGTGCAGAAAGTTTGAGCTTGCCTCCGCCACAATTGTTTGTAAGTATCATGTTAGACACACACAAGCACGGTCTACACTCATAAGTACCTGTTATGACTCCTCGGATGCAAACGGCAACTGAAGGATACTGGTGAAGTAAAATATTTAATTAAGGTCAAAATATGCCAGGAGATTTTCTGTGTAATCTTTTTTGAAATAAGTAATGTATTATTATTTGATTTACATTTATTGGCTATAGACAATAATCTTTACAAATATTATAAAAGAGAAAGTGAGTTTGTTTGTTTGTTACGTCTTCACGCCTAAATGGCAAAACCGATTTTGATGGAACTTAGCACACGGATAGAAGATACCCTGGACTAGGACATAGATTACTTTTTATCCAGGAAGTATGTTCCTTTGGGATAATTTTCTGATATCACGCGGGCGAAGTCGCTGGGAGCAGCTAGTAACATATAGCTAAGACCTTGTGGTAGGGGCGGCCAGATGCGGATTTTGCTGGATACTCGAGTACGTCAGAAAATGATATGGGGAGAAACTTTGCACCTTGTAATGTATCCCTACTAAATATGAACATTTAGTATGGTAAGGTTCGTTGAGGGCAGCCCGCTAGATAAAAAAAAAGTCCTTAAAAATCTCGAGCGTGTCAGATTAAGACAAAGTAAGTTAAGTACTAAGATTATAATAAGTTATTTGGTAATCCTGATACGATTACCTGCAAAATAAAAAAAAACAATCGCGCCCGAGTATTTCGAATTGTTTTATTTTTTTTATTTTTGAAAATTCTTTATCGTTCTGCCCCTTGCTAAAATAGAAAGTTATCATAGACTTTTTGCGTTTTAGAACCTAATTTGCACAATTCAATAAATCCCCATGACGCTTTAGTAACTGCAAATTTAGCATCCGTCCCTCCCCTATATTATCATATATTTATTCTCAATAGAACTTACTTTGACTAAATCGGTTTAAAAATTGATTACGGACCTACCAACCGTTTTGGCCTAAATAGTTTAGACAACTCATTTAAATACGAATCTAGCCGTTTCCAAGAAAAGGGTTCAATTGTGATGAAAATACTTTAAATTGAATTTTTCTTCGCTATTTCGAGGAATTGAATCTATTTAAAAGCAATTTAGGATTCGATATAGTCTGCAAATAAAATTACAATAGACGTTGAATTTTAAAGTAGGTGGGTCTCTTATTCATAGTTATTAAACGATCAGCCTTTTTAAACATTGCTCGCCTCTGTATATGAATAATCAAATTACTGTGTATTATATTAAATTAGCTGCTCCCAGCGGCTTCGCCCGTGTAATAGCAGAAAATTATCCCAAGGGAACATACTTCCGGGATACAAAGTATCCTATGTCCTATTCCAGGACATGGTCTATCCGTGTACCAAGTTTCATTAAAATCGGTTCTGCCACTTAGACGTGAAGCCGTAACAAACAAACTCACTTTCGTTTTTATATTATTAGTAAGGATTAGTAAGGACTTTTTGCAAGAGCAACTACTTCGCGTGCCTAGTTTACGTACAAAAATCGTAAGTGGCCACTTTCGCGCTCAGTCTACGTCGGTGTATAGCGCTAGTCAGACGTCAGTTCAAATATTAAAATGGTTAATTGTACTGTTATAAATTGTAAGAACTGTACAAATGCTAGGAGAAAAAATAAAGTAAGTCATTTTGCGATTCGTTTATGCGTAATTAATTTAAAAAATGAATACTACCCTTAGCAATACCTGGTAATACCGAGAAAAACAAAACATTGGTACATAATAGGTAGTCAAAAAATGGTACGCTTGGTTTTCATACAGATCGTTTCACACAGACTTGCGTTATCTATGTCTATCTATATCTGTGGATATAACTAACTTCTAGCAGTTTCGCAGCCGTGAAAGTAGGATTCTCCATACAAACTTTGGACTTCAGTTTCATCTCCTTAGAGGGTGAATTTTGGAAAATCCTCTCTTAGTGCTCGCCTACGGCTTATAAGGAAACCTTATGCAAAATTTCATGCTCCAAGTCCCAGTAGTTTCGACTTTGCGTTGATATGTTACGTGCATGCACCAGCCCAGTAAACTACGCCACCGCCGCCGGGATTCCGATCCCGATTTCCGGCCACCGTAGACGCGGGCTCGCGGACGGCGAGCCATGGGTAGCTCGCTGTCCCATCGTCCGGTAACTGTCCGGACCGAGCCAAGGCGTCGACGGCGCGCACTGTTCCCGCGCGCCTCAAGGAGTTGTCAGCAACAGGAGGGGCCCATCTGGGTCGAAGCCTACCGGGGTCGGGGTTATCCGAAAGGAAACTAGAGCCCCGGTATGAAGGCTAGAAGGAACGGCGCGGGGTTTTTAGTCAGTAAGACTCTGACACTGTCTCCCGCTCCACCCAAGAGCGGGTTTCGTCAATGATGATTTTCCCCGTCGAGAGAAAAAAAAAAAAAGCCCAGTAAACTACAACAGTGCACTGTTGTAGTTTACTGGGCTGAAACAATTTGCCTGCTGCAGTCTTCTCGTCTAATTATAATTTAGGTGTCTTCAAGGCTAGAGTGAACAGGCTCTTAATAAACTAGTGTGCATCACCATCAACGTTTCCATCTCTGCTAACCATTAGGTGGGATCGCAGACAAGCTCTAGTTTATCATTAAAAGAAAAAGTCTGAGACTAATACGCGACAATGAAGCTACCTATCTGTCGATAATACTTCTTAGTCTAAATACATTCACCAAATTCTTTGTAAAATCACGGTGCATAGCAGAAAAAATAAGATATTTTCTTAGAACCTTTCAAGAAGAAACATTTCACATGCAGATGTCAGTTTAATAACAGGAATCGTTCGTGCTTACTCACTAACAGTTGTATAAGACATTTAAAATGATTAATGTTAAGATGGCTAAATATAGTTTTACAATGCCAGGTCCACTACAGAGTGGAAAATTATTCTCATACAGAGACGACATGGAAGAGACACTTGACTCTTGATCAAGATTACCTAATGCTTTTTAATTTAAGTTATCAATTAAGCAACTAAATTGGGTGGAAGCAGCTACTGATTGGATCCCAAACAGTAGGTGCCGGCGAAGGAAGAAGGAAGTGGAGTGATGATTTGGACTCCTACCTTAAGGATTGGTCAGAAGTGACTAAGGACAGAAAAGTGTGGTATAACGGAAGGGAGGCCTTTACCTGCAGTAGAACACAACAGGCTCATAATAAAAAGTAGTAAGTCCCCTCATTGAGGAGTAGCTGGAGAAGCACCATGGTGTCCTCACCTTCCACAAGACACTGGTCCTCACCGGATATGGTAAGTTCGAGAGGTTACTGTACCGGATTCAGGAGGAAGAAAGATCCAGGTCTTTGTGTAATGCTAGCGAAGGAATCGGCTACACTCGTGTGGGAATGGAAATCCTCACGCCTCAGCCACCACTACCCCGATCCTGACTACCAGTCACGATAGCCGCGGGATTATGAACGATGAGCATTGTGCATCTCGTTGTCCAGTCGTCTGGTAATCTTCTGGACCAAGCCCAAGTTGTTGACTGCGCGTAGTCTTCCATGCGCTCCTCAAAGAGATATCAGCAAAACCGTAGGGGCCTATAGTAGGACCTATACCCATTAGAGCTGCGAGAATTTTCTTTAATGAAATCTGTGGTGAAAGAACACAAAGGGCTACTGAATGATACAGTTGTTGTTTTATTTAGTAAAAGTCTGACACGCCCTCGCGCTCCATAGAGCAAGAGACGTCAATAGATGACTTCCTACCTTAAAAAAACCTTACGTCTGTATTTTATGTGTACTAGTAGGTCATTTTTTAGTAATACATCAGTACTCAATTTACATTTCAGCAAAGTATCTTCTTTACGTGGAATAAAGAAAATTAACATTTTACTTGACCTTTTCAACGGGGCATCTGATAAGAACTTCGATTAAAATTGTTTTGATAGACTTTTATCATTAAACTCTCTGAAATATTGTGTTACAAGAAAGTTTTATTATTGAAACGTTTAAAAGATTATACTGTTGGTCGATGTGACTACACTTGAGTGAATATATAATTTTTTTTAATACAACTTTAAAAAAATGTAGATGTTATTCGGTGGAATAAAAATATATTTACATAAAATTAAAAACTATGTTATATCCATAAGTTAGATCAAAATGTTCAAAACCCAATTATACAAGTATGCATCCTTTTTTTTAACCCCTGACGAAAAAGAGGGGTGTTATAAGTTTGACGTGTCTGTTATCGTAGCGCCCAAACGAATAAACGGATTTTGATGCGTTTTTTTTTGTTGAATACTGACTTAATTGAGATGGTTTTTAGTAATAATTTATGAAAATTTGTTTTTTTTTAGTAGAGAAAATCATCCAATGACATCCTCCGTTCTTGGGTGGAGCGGGAGATAGTGTCAGACTTTTACTGACTAAAAACTAACTCCTGTTCCTTCTTTGCCACTGTCCCAATGCCCCGGAGATCTTTTTCGCATCACCCTTAGCCCCAGCCCAAGGCGTCGACGGCGCGCACTGTTCCCGCGCGCCTCAAGGAGTTGTCAGCAACAGGAGGGGCCCATCTGGGTCGAAGCCTACCGGGGTCGGGGTTATCCGAAAGGAAACTAGAGCCCCGGTATGAAGGCTAGAAGGAACGGCGCGGGGTTTTTAGTCAGTAAGACTCTGACACTGTCTCCCGCTCCACCCAAGAGCGGGTTTCGTCAATGATGATTTTCCCCGTCGACAGAAAAAAAAACCCTTAGCCCCAGTAGGTCCAACAGTGGACGTCTTTCGGCTGATATGATGATGATCCTAGAGAGAACCGTTCACCCGAATCAGTGCGCAGTAAAGCTTTGGTTTCCTAGAAAAGCGGTGCCGTCATATAGCGGAAGTAATATTACGGACGCAAAAACGCGGCCGTCTTTACGGTGACGACACATGGAAAGTTCCACGGCCGTTTTAACACACCGTCAGTCATTTTTTTAAAACAAACGTCAAACGAAAAGTATTCAAGATAGAAAATGGGCGACCTTGATTTAGCTTTAGTAATTTATTTGGAGGATGAACTATCATCAGAAGAGGAAAATAGTCGTTGTTCCGAAAAAAAAAACACAAAACGTATTAAAAGTACCTAACTTCACCGCTATCAATGAAACGTTCACGAAACCATCTGACACTGACAAGACGGCCGTTATGCAAATGGCGGCACCGCTTTTTGACGTTACGGTGTCAGTCACCGCTCTCTAGGAAACCGCGCCATAACTGATCGTTCCAAAGCATACATCACGCACGCATACAATTTTCTAACATAACATTCTGTCTTACGTACTTACATTGTGTCCCTCCAGTACCTACAGTGTTTCTTCCTAGTGCATTAAAATTTTAATAAATCTTTATACCATAAATAAAACAACCTCATCCCAGCTTTATACTCAGGATAACCTCATAAAGTACTTACTGGGTGAATTCTGAAACAGTTTTCACCGCTAAGACCGTTTTTTGGCAGGATGATTTAGGTGTAAATTGTTCGCTCAGCATAGCTACTGACAAGCCCTAGTGATTACGATGCAAATGAGATACGAGGGTTCTCATCACTTAGCTTTTTGGACGCTGCGGTCTTCTGCGGTTAAACCTTTTAACTACAGTGCCATAAAAAGGTACCTGTAATTTGGCTTGGCCTGGCCTGGCAGTAATGGTCGTATGTAAACAGTTTGTGCGTGGCGTTAGTAAGTCATGTCTGTGAAAATGTTGGATAAAATATAAAAAAGGTTTTTAACTTATGCAAATAAAACTAGAAAATAAAGAGAAGAGTGATGGCCGAGTGGTATTGGCCTTGACTTACGAGCTGTATGCGGTCGCGGATTCGAACCCAGCCAGGCGCATTACTTTGTATTACATTATTTATTTCATCACCACTGCTTTCAAAAATGTGAAGGAAAACATCGTGAGGTAATTGGCATAGCCTATAACCAAAAATTCGAAGACATGTGACATTCACCAACCCGCACTGGCGCCCTGAGTCCCAGTAGTGGGAACATTAAGAAGGCTGATGATGACGATGATTATGAAATAAAACTATGTCTATCTATCTGCCTTCTATACAACAACATGATTTTGAACTCCCCAGCGGTGGAATCTTTTGCCAGTTTTGTCCAAATTAAAAAAATCTTTTTTAAATTAAATTGTATCCAAAAGCACTTTTTTCAGCAGATAATAAATTGAGAGCCTGATTGCACCGCCATCTACCGGGATTAATTGTATCAAACACACTCAAATATACCCAGATAACTTCATTCAAATTGGTCACACCGTTTACGAGGTCTTAGGTAATAAACACACATCGGAAAAATTATTCACGTGTCTTGTATTTTTATTTTATGTAAAGAATTGACGTACAAAATTTCAGTATCACAAATTTAACTTAACATTATAAGCTTGTTATGTTACCTGGTTATCCACACAGGTACTACATGGTCACCGGGCCATTCGGGCAACTGAGGGATTGTTATGATTGTGATTAGCTCAGCCTGTGCGCTGACACGTAATGCCCGCTATGACCTGCCGTGTCCTGTGTTATACTTAGTGTCGATGGTGTCTTACTTATGACCTTTTTTAAACATTTTTGGAAAAAAAAATAACACGATGTAAAAATTATTAGAATCGTTTCAGTTACTGATTCTGAACACACTTAATTCAGGTTTCGCATAATTATACTAAAAATAATATTGTATAAAACGATAATTCAATTTAAAAAAGATGACTTTTTTACGAAAACAAAATTATATGTGCTTTGTAAACTTTATCTTTTCATTTAAATCGAATATACATTTCCCTCTAAAAGGATGTATCACGATTTCACGGAATATTAAAATGCATACCCACAATATTCGGGGGTGGTAATAATTTCTTCGGTGAAACCGTAAAACACAACGAACCTCGAAAAGTTGCTATGCCTACGTGGAAATGTGGCAGGAACTAGAAAAGTTATGATACTACACGTGCCTGAAATATACAAAGGTAGAAGATTTAATGTAGCTACAAACGATGTAGAAAAAAGTAATAAGCAGGATAGTGTTTTTGGGAACATTGCTGTGACCTATAAATCTAAAGTTTTTAGTATTGATCATAATGTACGAAAAGTATGTACGTCTAAAACTACGTACTGATTCTCTATTTCTTTCTTAATTTTCCGGAAAAATCATACTTATCGAGACGGTCACACCGACGACGATTTCTTACATAGCCGCGCAAAACTACTCTCCCTACTTTTACTTTGTTTTTTCATCCATTCCGTAGACGTTTTTTTCTAGGTGGAAAAATCATCTAATTACATCCCCCGCTGTTGGGCGGAGCGGGAGATACTGTCAGACTTTTACTGACTAAAAACTCACTCATGTTCCTTCGTTGCCTTTCGTACTGGGACCGAATCTTTCTTTCAGAAGCAGACCCTTGGTTTCAGTTGGCTTTGACCTTGCTGGGCCCCAACCGTTTCTGTCAACTCCTTGAGGCGCACATGGAGCACTACGTGCCGTGGACGTTTTTTGCTCGGTTCGTGTGGTTACCGGACGATCGGACGGCGAGCTACCTTTGCTTGCCACCCGCAAGCTCGCCTTTAGGGTGGCTGGAAATCGGAATCGAAATCCCGGTGGTTGGAGAGTGAGAGCTATAGCTTCGCGCATGCAGCCGACTCAACCCCCGGAGCGAGAGATCGCTGCCGCTGCAAATTCCCGAACTGATCGTTTCCGGAGAGAGCCTGCGTCATACGGAATGTAAGGATGCCGTGAGCTCTTCCCAGCCACTCCTCAAAGAGGGAACTTACTGCCATAATTATGGCGTACCCAGCACTGAGTTGCGACAGTCGCTGTCGCAATTCACTATAAAATCCCGCCGGAACATCCGTAAATCTTCTCCTCATGTTCTAACATAACAAACAATGATTCTGCATTCTTTGGTAACAAGGTTAAACTCTAAGGTTAAGGTCACAGCTGCTGCGCGCTGCTGTTTTAGGGCAACCAGATTAGGGATATAATTTTGCAGGTCCTAAAAAGCTTTTTTACTTCTTGAGTAAGCAGGGTCAGCTGTTGAATTTAATAAAATCAGCCCTTTTTTGTCCATGACATTTTATTACTGCATTCATTACTACTATCATATTTTTTTAGTCGTCACCTGTTTCATTTAATTGAATCTGTAATTTCAAGCTGGTAACACATTGCTCTAAACATCGTTGCTTGATTTATGACAACATTATACAAACAAGTATTGAAATATAAAATCGACATATTAAAATCTTGTTAACATTTTTAGGGTTCCTCAAAAGGAAAAACGGAACCCAATTGTACATGTGTGTAATTTGTACGGAACCCTCAGTGTGCGATTCCGACACGCTCTTGCCTGATTTTTTGGATTCCGTACGATTGTACAAACTGTGTTACTATTTTTTTTCATATGTATTGTTTTTTGGTATATTTTTAGATATCTGAGATCGTATTGGGTGTTTTGTCTAATATTTGACGTTATTATTGTTTGTCAACTGCCAAAATAGACAACCTATGAACATTGCAAATAACTGACAGCACGGTTGGATCCGTTGTTTGACCATTGGTTGAGTAATTGACTATACGCTGAATCAACAAACTTAAGTGGCAATGGGCAGGGCACATAGCACGCAGAACAGATGGTCGATGGGGACGAAAGGTTCTGGAGTGGCGACCGCGTACTGGAAGACCTCCCACAAGGTAGGCCGATGACCGGGTCAAGGTCGTGTTCGAGAATGTCGTCCACACGAACAAACTAAATGTTCAAGTTTGGTGTTTGTGTTCGCTATGTTCGTGTTCGTACATGGTTAGACTGCTTTTGAAAGTGTTACCGTTGCCCTTTATTTTTTTTTATTTTTACGGTGGGCAAAAATCATCTTATGACAACCCCCGCTCTTGCGTGGAGCGGGGGATAGTGTCAGACTCTTACTGACTAAAAACCCACCCCGTTCCTTCTAGCCTCTTCATACCGGGGCTCGAGTTACCGTTGCCCTGAATCGCTCCAACTAGAGTGCGAATAATAACTTGATGATTTCGCAAGTCAAAAAAAAAACAGTGTTGTATCCACTATCTGCCAATGGAATATAATATAAGGCTGTACTTAAACAGGTCACCCCCAGAAACGTTATTAATCCATATTGTTAATATTATGTAGGCACGTGAGTGTAGCCTTAATGGTTTGAATTTAATTCAGGGTTCTCTGCCAGACTCTGCCTACATTAGTGATACATTTTACGGAGATTTACTATAAATTAGAATACCGTGGATGAGGTAGATAGTTTGAATTTCTAATTATTTTATTTTGTTTTTTCATTGTGTATTTTTCGTGGTGTGTTATTAACTATTCAATCATGATAATAAGAGACACAGTAGAAAGAAAATGGGTGCGCGAACGCCCGCGTTCCCTTTTAATTTAATTAATTCATAAATCCCCAAGCGACCACCGGTGGCCGCGCATCTATTGTCTTACTATTGTGTCTCTAATTGACGGTATCTGAAGGGTTAATTAAGATTTCAGAAAGTTTGTACATGAGTTTAGCTCTAGGGCGGAGCAAGAGGGCGTGTCAGATTTTTACTTAATCACACCTAAGTTCCTTCTTTGTCTTTTGCATTTTCAGGACTTCAGGTTTATTTATTAACACTTCATGTAGCACATAGGTACAATGGCGGACTTAATGCTTCAGGCATTTTGTACCAGTCAACCAAGGGTGGTGAAGAGAATACGTGGCAGGTGTAAAGAAACATAAAAAATAGATTATTAAGAAAAGTAAGGGTACAAATGTGTGTGTGGCTTTTCCTTTCGGAAATCAACCCATGGCCCTGGTTGGCTTCATCTCTGCTGGGCCCCTACGGTTATGCAGAGATCTCTTAGATACCCGCGTGGAATACTGCGCGCCACCGACGATTGGGGTTTGGTTCAGACGGTTACGGGACGGCCGTCCGCAAGCCCAAGCGCCTACGGTGGCTATAAATCAGGGTCGGGGTCGTGGTAGTTGAGGCGTGATGATTGCCGTTCTCTTTTGTCAAGCTTTATTTTTTAATTGGTAAAAACAAAAAGGAAAAGCAAGCGTTGGCAGGTGGAGTGACGACCTGGTGAGATTCGCGGGAATGCGGTGGATGCGAGACGCACAGGATTGGTCGTTGTGATGAAGCTTGGGAGAGGCTTATGTCTAACAGTGGACATATTTCAGCTGAATTGATGATGATGTATATGAGGGTGTGCATTATCCCAGTTGTATGTTGCAGATGAATCATAGTATATTTTAAAAGGGTCGCTTTAAGATTTTTTATATGAAAATGTATTACAATTGAGCACTCACCAAGATACCATATCACAAATTACTCTAGGTTCTAGGGCATATTTAAATGAAATCAATTACAGTATATAGGTAAGCCGCTCACTAAGGTACAGGGGACGAGAATAATACGATTTGCCTGCATATGTTATAACTAACCTGCTTTTAGATGCGACTGTACAATGTACAAGCTATACATAGATTAGATCCATAACATCTTGAATTGTGACGTCACTGTGCCTCTGAACTTTTTACCAGGTTACTTGTGAGGGTCGCTAAGCCTAGGTTGATGGATTCAAATCGCTCTAAGAACTTTGACAGTGCGATAAAAGTTTAGTTCTTATGTCACGCCATAGATGCCGCTACACCAGTAGAATACTGACATTCCGCCTCGCACCCTCAAATTTATTTATCCACTAGCTGCTCCCAGCGGCTTCGCCCGCGTGATAGCAGAAAATTATCCCAAGGGAACATACTTTCGGGATAAAAAGTATCCTATGTCCTATTCCAGGACATGGTCTATCCGTGTACCAAGTTTCATCAAAATCGGTTTTGCTATTGACGCGTGAAGACGTAGCAAACAAATAAACAAACTCACTTTCACTTTTATAATATTAGTAGGATTTTAACCATTGTTTGAATACAAACATGGAAGTTATAATCCAAAGAGTGACAGATGATAACAAAACCCTTAAAATCTATGTTCAAGGGAAAACACGAAATTGATTTAGTCTCGACACTTTCAATTTCATTATAAAGCTTTCTCTTCGTCAGAGTAAATTAATTTTAATTAATTCTAACGAACTAATTTTGTGAAGTTTTTTGTCTCTTTCCATTATCCTGAGATTGACAGGTGAAATTGTTTTATGATGATAATATTATCTTTTATATTGTCACTGGTTTGGATTTTTTAATTATTTTTCTTCATAAATTAAATTATTAAAAAATAATATTTGGGCCGTAATTATCGGAACTAATTTCTTTTGAGAAATGATCTTGAAAATGTTTGAAAGTATCAAGAATGTTCATCGTTAATATTTTTGTCATTAACGTTCCTTGCTGAATACAGGCCTCACTCTAGCGTCACCACTCGCCTCCTTCTGTGAAGCAGCAATGCTAGCGAAAGAATTTAAGAGGGCCGCAAGCCTGAGGGAATGGACATCCTCACGCCCCAGACACCGGACCCTGACCCTGATTTACAGTAACCCGTAGAGCTGGACGCAAAGGGCAACTGAAGAATACAGTTGTAGTTTTAGTCAGTAAAAGTCTGACGTGCCCTCACGCTTCACCCAAACCCGGAGAAGTCAATGGATGATTTCCCCAGCAAAACAGGGTACAGAAAAATACATAATAGAAGAACCTAGCTGTACTCTTTTCGTGAAAAAGAACAATAAACTTTTGATAGTCACATTAAATTCCTTTAGAACTGTTTATTAAATAACAATAGGAGAATTCTATTTTTAGAAATGATAGTAGTGTCACAAAATACTAGGCATGCCTTTTAAGTTCTGTCGTTTAAATATTTCCCGCAAATTTTAATTTGGAATTGCTCAATTTTAAAATTTGTTTGAATTCAGAATGGCAAAACAATTGAAATAATTACGATTGATGCAACTATTTAGTCACAGCGTTGTTTTGAATCTATCAAGTCGCGTACTGAAATGAATCTCTCTAAGGAAAACATTCTTGCGATAATTTTTTACAACTTTTGGAGAGGCCTAACTCGGATTCAATATTTCGAGGAGTAAAGATTTGTATTTTATGATGAAGTTCCTTGTCTGCGGACTGTCACTGCCTTAGTGACAAATCGCTCCGAGCACCGCATGTGAATTTATTCTTATATTGACCGTATGTCAAGGTAGTTAAGGTTTATATTAAATTGTTGACTTCAATTCGCTGCGCCTCCAGCAGTGTGCGCTGGGCCTTTACATTAACTAATAAAAACATATATATATGTTCAATTCTTTTATTTAAAATTTTAAATAACCTTACAATATTCAAGAACCCATATTTTATGCTAAAAATTATTTTCTTTTTTCCAAATAATGACGAACACCCCAACAGTAATCCTTGACATATTCTGTCCAGTCTATCTCAGTAGGATCACAAGGAAATATGCGTTTGTCAGTAGGAGAAAGAGAGGCAAATATCTCTCTCACTCTGTCTGCTTTCATCTCCCAGGAGTGCGATGAGAAGTATTCCACGGTGAACTGCGTTTGGATGACCAGGAACTGGAGCTTGACGTACCTGTGCCAAAAAAAAAAAAGAATTTAATTGGTATTGAAGGATTGGTAAGAAGAATGATTTAAAAACACTTAATTGTCAGTTTTCTGGCTAAAATAGAATTTGAGAAAACTTCTCAAATTGGTGACTGTTTTTTTGTACTTATTAACTCAATGGGGTAAATAGAGACAAAACTTCATAGTTTATATTCTCAATATTTGAATATTTTTTGTGGCATTTAACTTATTAATGAATTGTTTTAAAAAAAAATCGATTCTTTGTTAGAGGCCGATATTAAGATATCAAAGTGAAAAACCAAACTAAAGCTTTGTCTCTATTCACCCCTAAGTCTCTGTTCACCCCGTTTTATGGTATAGCAGTTATTAACTTACTTAATACAGAAAGTGAGAAAATTATCCTAAAGGAACATAATTATTAAAAACTTGCTGTTTTCGTAAGCAAAATTTCATATCGTTTCCGTCTCTTTGTAAAGAAATAACGAACATACACACATATACAGTCATAATAAGTAAATACGTACAAACTGTAGCCTTAAAAAAATATAAGCTTCAATAGCGAGGTGTACAAGAAAAATAAGGCACACAACGAGAGAACAAAATCTCCAAATATATATCAGAAATAGAACAAAAATTTAGCTTTGTTTAGCGCAAAGAAACATAATCTTACTGTACAATTGTCCCAAAAATATTTCATTTATAGAAACAAAACCACGGAATAAAGAAAAGTAGAGGAAATGCCTCTTAGATATCGCGCGTTTGTCAACAGCAGGCGAAATTCGCCTATTACATATTATATACTAGTGCAGGTGAATATGGCATCTATTTCAAAGGCACTAGCGTTCTGAATAGAATAAATTGGTTACAGCGCCATCTAGCGTTGAGTAGCCGAACTCGTTGTAAATTGGTTAAAACTTCTTTATTGTTTGTGTCATGTCAAATAATAACAACTTTCTTACTTTGTAATAAGACCTAATTTATGAAAGCAATAAGAATATGATTTGTAAAAGTTAAGTTTGTAATTCGTAGCTTCGTAGCCAATCATATTACTGTTTTTTATGTGTGAAATGTACAATTTGATACGCAAATGTGTGAGTTTGGCGACACTGGTTCCCGTGCTTAGCCACGTTAGGGGCACTTCTACCTATATTTTCTGTTCTGTGAACAAAACCAACTTCCAGAGTAAAAACACAACAATTTATTATAAGAGTACCGTTGAGGTCATGTCTCGCAGGAGAATCTTAACACCGCGATTTACAATAGTGACGTTTCGGAATAACGCCATCTGTTATTGAAAATCAGTACCAAGCTAATGACAAAAATGTTAACCTTACAATAAGATTTGTTTGTAGTGCTTATTTAAACAGATTAGACACTTACCGTGGATTTTTTCCAATAATCAACCGATAAAAATCTGCCAAACATGCTGGTATCAATTGAAGCAATATTACTACAAGGATCATCAGCCATTTGTATTCAGTAAACATGAACCAACCGGGCTTCGGCATAACATCTGCAACAAAAAACTATAGTCCTTAAACGGATACTTCAAGGTAGCCTGCACCGACTCATCATCATCATCAGCCTTTTCAATGTTCCCACTGCTGGGACGCAAGACCTCCTTTCTAGGCCGTAATCCACCACGCGAACCCAGCGCGGCTTGGTGGATGTCACATGTCTTCGAATTTTTCGTTTTAGAACATACCGGTTTCCTCACCAACACCAACTTACTAAAAATCGAGACTGCACCAACTCATAGTAACATTTTCGGCCATAGTAATCGGCGGGCGGCAGTCCGACCGTCTGGTAACCGTCTGGACCGAGCCTAAGTCGTCGACGGCGCGCACTGTTCCCACGCGCCTCAAGGAGTTGTCAGCAACCGCAAGGGCCCAGCAGGTATCTAAGCCTCGAAGTTGGAGCCAAAGGCCTAGTTCCAAATATGATACGAGTAAGACTTTAAGATTAGATGACCAATTGGTGATTTCCAGTCGTTAATGCTGTCAAAATGCCATTTGAAATAGGTAAAGCCCCCAGATTACGTAGGATGATCTGTCAATAAACTCACAAGATTTCTCCTTGATAGCATCCTCGGTGAACATCCCCATAAATTTTCCGATCGTGATGGGGTTGCAGGAACTGCTACAACAATTGTAGACCTTCAGTTCTCTTGACCTGAAATCAACAAAATTATTTGCCAATTTTTATTTATTGTTGAAAACTGCGATAAAAAGTTATTAAAAAAATCTCGTTTTAAAACACAAATCATAGACATGTCCTGTAACTCTGCCAACAAAACCTAAATGGAACTAGACAGGTCACATATGCCGTATGTTGCAACAAAATTGGGTGAAAGCAACCACTGACTGGATTCCGAACAGCAGGAGCCGGCGACGGGGTAGGCCCAGAAGGAGATGGAGTGACGATTTTGACTCCCAGAAGTGGCTAAGGACAGAAAAGAGTGGAATAACGGAAGAGAGGAGGAGGACTATAAAACACGTACCTATCCTTTTTTAGTATTTTAATAAAATATTAAACACATACTTCTCTTCTCCATTCTTCGCGCCAGCTGCAATTACCAAGTTAGCAACGTAGTCCACGGGGATCAGGTCCAGGATATTGCTGGCTTCTCCATAAATGACCCGGTTCAGACCTTTAGCTGTAAATACGGACAGACCAGTTGCACCAAACCAGTTGCCAATCCATCCTCTTATTGGATCATCCTTTGCTGAAGCCACTAGAAATAAAATAAAGTAACTGTTATGTACCACTAACCTTGGCAAGTGGATTTATGATTAAAAAACAAAAGGAAAGAAAGAAAATTACGTTTATTGGCTTTATTAAATGGAAAATCAAAATTAGGCCAAAATAAAAAGCTTGTTACAAAAAAAAACATAGATAAGAGCTTTAAATATTTTTATTATTTTGTAAATAGTTGTGTTCATTGTGTGCCAAATAAACATGTTTTCTTTCTTTCTTTTCTTTACTTCACTAAAACATAACACCACAAACACAAAAAACGATCAAAATAACTTTAATTTCTGAAGTCAGTGTTTCTCGGTTTTTTTTGTTTCTTATTTAAAACCGACTTCCAAAATTAAAGTTTTTCATCGTATTAGTGTTTTTTTTTTATTTTAGAGAAAAATAAAAACGAGAACACTTTAAAATTAAATGAAAAGTACACTAAATAATGCCATAAATGCCTCAGCTCAGCAAATGCCAACAGTGTTGGACTGTTGGCTAACCAACACCATTGATCATTATGGAACACCATTGAATACCTGTAACGACTGAAAAAAGTCTATAAATCATAGCTGGTACCAACAGCTAAATAAGCTTCCTGATGTACAGATGACTCTGGATGTGTATCATCGATCATCGATATTAACCTTGACACCTTAATTTGGACCTGTGCAGCTTGTTAACATAGGCACAAGCCATGCAACTTATTCATAAGATTACTAAATTATTCGTAAAATTATAAAATATTAATAGGTTCTTAGAAAATAATAAATCATTTGTCGAGATGTCAAACGCTCACGATAAATCTTTTTATATTTTACGAGATAATATAAACTGTGAGGACGTAAAAATAATATTTTTTTTCATCAAAGCTATAAAAAAATGTTTATGTTAGGCAGTAAATAAAGGAAGCCCTTGTATATTGTTTGCATATTTATATGACACGGATTGAGAGAAAAGGTATACATAGTTCAGTTGGCAGAAACATTTTTTTTCTGTTGTTAGGTTTTTGCTTGATAACTATGTCAACTGATGGAATATGGTCAATGATGGAGCACGCCTGTTAAGAAGTAGCCTATTCACTCTTTGCATAAAGATTTAACCCAGATTGTAGCTATCAAGAAACACAGACTCAAGCAGAGAATTCCGCTCCTTAGCTGTACGCATAATAAAAGTGTTCCCAAAACGCTTTGTGCATATGGGTGGGATATCTACCATGTACCTTTAGGTTTGTACGTGTCTACATTTGTACGATTCATTAATATAATATATATGCCAGTTTTCGGTAAATTGTCTTATTTTTATGAATTTGCAATTCCGGTGTAGACTCTCCGAAATGTAAACAAAACTTCCGTTGAAAAGTAAGGACCCTCCAACCAGACGGATGTTATGCCTGTACTAAGCTGTACGCTCAATAAACGTGTTCCCGAAATGTATTGTGCGCACGGACTGGGTGCCATGTACTGGTGACGCATCGCCGTACGTCTTGTGGTCCAATAATGGAACGGGTTTGGCAGCTTGGCGTTCGACCTAATGTACCGATATTCGGTCATCGGTACAAAATTTGACACTTAAATGTCTCTGTTCATGTAGTAGGTACAACTATAGATAGAAAGAAAGAAAAACCGTTTATTCGAACCTCACACATATTAAAAATATAAATTAAAAAATAGGTACAATAAACACAGAAGAATTTGTGCAAGGTCAAAAAGGCACCTAACTCAGCATATGCTGCGATATCTATAAAAATAAATAACGCAGCGCTGGTATTCTGTTAGGGCCCGCGGTGATGCCACGGTCATACTTACGGAGACTAAATAAAATATATATTAGGTATAGTAGTAAACTATATGTAGGTATCGGAACAAAATAAAAATACGAAAAAACATAGGAAAAATAATAATAATTAATACATAACATTGGTAAAAAGCGTGAATTTATGTTAATAAGTGTCATGTGTTATAGATATATTATAGAGAGAATGTAATAAATAATTATTACATTATGTAGCTATACTACATAAGATTATCACATGACTATAGTATATTGCAATGTCTGATTTTCTCAAATACCATTTCTTTGACTTAAGGTGGTGCATCACGACTCACATTTTCACTGTTTTTCATACAACCGCTCATAACTGATTATGACGTTATTACACACTTTTCATTAGATATTTTGGAAACATAGTATCTTGTAGATATTATCTGGGTTTCTAAAGAAACCAATTTCTAAATTTCTGTAAAACTAATCCAGTAAAAACCTCTGAAAATGTCCTATTTTGTATGAACTTTGACACTTCATAATTTGCCTAAAAATTTAAAAAGTCAAAAAAGTAAAACTATAGACACCTTGCAAATTTTATTAAAATTCTAAATGATGACAACTTTTTCCAAAAACTTTTAAAGGTTTAAAAAAAACAGCTATTTCCTGGAGCAAGTTTTGTGAATTTTTCGAGTAAATCTCGGAATTACCGAATACTAACAGAGTTTCCAGGCGTTATTTCTCTTTTTTTGCGTTGCCTTTTCGTCAAAGATCGCGTTGGATTGCATTAAATGAAGAAACAAGCTTTTAAACCATTTTCGATGTTTACGATAAGCGAGTGGAGAAGGACCCTCTTAATAATGCTCTTATTCACTTATATTAGAGCAGTGGTAGCCGAGTGATGACTACCGCGACTTACGAGTTGCAGGTCGCGAGTTCAAAACCAGCCAGGCGCATTACTTTGTGTAATTTATTTTATCACCACTGCTCTTAAAACACCATACAATACTAGCATGTCTTAGAACCACAGATTCGAATACATGTGACATCTACCAACCCGCACTGGGTCAGCGTAATGGATCACAGTCTTTCCTAGGACCAGCAGTGGGAAAGTTATAAGGATGATTATACCATGCGATGCAATGCTGTATACTTAAATTAAAAACATTAAGTTTAGTGCTATCTAATTTGATCATTGTCACACTCAGCGGAAGCTTTTACCTCAATTATTTTGACAAACATATTGTGTCTGTACGACTCAAGGATCTGGTATACCTTATGGATTCTTGCTGCAACTAACCGAAGAGAAGTGCTCAGTGCCCACGTGAGAAGATAATCTTGATGGCAACATCAAGTTACTTACATAATTTTAATGTAATGTCTTCAAGATGGAAGAAACATGCGAAACAAAGTCGAAATAAAAATTATAATATTGTATACAAATCGTACTCACCAATTGAAGGTCTGACGATGATTGTAGGCAGGTGTGCATGGTTTTCAGCCACCAGGTGCTCAGTCAACGATTTCGTAAATGTGTAAGTATTTGGACGCCCATCTGGAAATCAGTTGATATTTTAACTTATTCAAAATCAACCTATATTGCTCGCACCGCATTTTTTTAAAGGATGGAAATCATTTAATGACTTTTCCCACTCTGAGTGGAGCGTGAGGGCGTGTCAGACTTTAACTGACTAGAACCACACCTGTTTCTTTCAGTTATCTACCCTTTGAGATCTAGGACTACGGATTTCTTTTTCAGAAATTCCCTGTAATCCTAGCTATCGGGGATCGGCTCTGCTGGGCTCTTATTGTTTGCTGACATCTCTTTGAGGAGTGCGTGGATTACTGCACGCTAGTTACCGGATGGCCAGATGGTGAGCTACCCATTGCTCGACGTCCGCAAGTCCGCATATTGGCTCGCACTGCTAGTTTAAGAAGACACTTACTCAGTAATTTCTTCGTGTCTTCATCAGTGATCCCATCTTTCACTAGCTGATGCACTTTATAGATGTCAGCCGGTGGGGGGTACAGAATCTCTTCAACCAGCTTCCTGTCCGTGTTGGTGTATGCAGTGGATATGTGTATGAAGACCTGGAAAATTATTAAGAAATGTAATAGACTGCTTTACATATTCTAGATGTCATCATCGTCACCATGTCAGCCGAAAGACATCCACTTCTGATCTTAGTTAGCCCTAGCCTAAGTGCCACAATGACCAATGTACCTCGCATCTATCAGATTCCCGCAAACCTCACCAGTTCATTGGTTCACCTTGTGAAAGGCCTTCCGACGCTGCATCTTTTGGCACATGGTCGTCACTCCAGAACTTTTTGGCCCATCAACCATCATCCTGTTTTGCAAATAATGTGTCTTGCCCAATGTCATGTAAGTTTGGCAAACCTTCTTAATTCTAGATTATTCTGATAAACAGAAACATTTTCTAGTAACCACGCATTTTCCTCAATCATTTTAGATTTTTTTTTTTGTTTTATTTTTATTTGTGCAATTTTTCTGACTGACTGATATTTCTTGACTATTCAAAAGTGTCTGTAAATGATTTATTTGAAATATCTGCTTAGAATCTTGTTTAGGACTTTGTTTGGGCTTTGGCAAGCTCTGTCACAAGGTACAACAAAGAGTATTATTTTGGGTAGATGGGACTAGACGGAGCGACAGACTTTCCATGTTTCTTTAGCTGTCTGTAGCGTTTCAAGGCCACGGACATTCTTTCGACCTATCCCACAGCCCACAAGGTGCAACCATGACTTGCCAAGTACTTTATAGTGCTATCGTTGCTGGTAATGATTATTTAGAGGTATGCGGAACAAGGTATAAAGTCTCACATACCTATATTGAAAAGTGAGGAATCTCCGATCATACGGGTATTATATCTGATATGAGCAACTGCCCAATAGATGATTCCGGGCTGTTGTATAAAGGTGATACGTGAAGAAGAATTTTAGTTCTCATGTAGCAACATAGATGTCACTGGGATAATTTCAATAACGGGGTGTATAAATGCTATATTTCACTGAGACACCATGGCGGCTCGGCCAGCCGCCACTACCACTGAAAACAGCCCTATAGAGAGTTACTCAACTAGTATCCGTTTGGTTGCGAAACCAATTTCGTGGCGCGATCAACTCGGACGTGTGGGACTCTAGTGTCTGAATGGTGTCAAGTTTGGTAGCTTAGGACTATATTTTACCGGTACAAATTGACGGCGCAATTAATCGTGCTGACATGGTGTCCCAGTGAAATATAGCCCTAAAAGTCTCATATCTTCAGTGGGGTCACTTTTTCTTGTTTCTCAGTCTTTCTGATATTAGTGTTGATGGTTGTAACCATCTATTAGCTATTCGCCTACCTCAATCCGCTTCATCCTGCGACTCAGCGCCAGTATCATCCGCGTTCCCTCCACGTTGATCTTCCACGCGGTCGCCAAGGGCTCGTTCAACTTCACTGTAGCCGCCGAGTGAATGATCACGGATACCTTTAACATTAGTGTACAGGTAAACATCTAATTTAATACATCAAATAGACATATTGTCTCCTTGACCTATCGTGAATTATCTTTATCATCATTTCCGCCGAAAGACGTCCATTGTTGGCCGCAGGCCTTCCCCAATTGTCTCGCTTCCCTCGGATTCTTACGACTCTCACGTCATCGGTCCACTTTGTGGAAGTCGTCGACACTCCAGAATCTTCTTTTCTATATCACTTAAGTTTAGTGACTCTTTGAGTTATGTCAGTAACCTTGGTTCTACTGTGGATATCTTCATTTCTGATGTGATCACGTGATGAAAATCCGGACACGAAGACTGGCCCTCTTCCAGTCCAGATTTGAGTCCGTTAGATTACAAGATATGGCAACACTTAGTGGAAAAGGCCTGCTCAAAGCCTCCTCCTGATTTGGAGTCACTCAAGGCATCCTTGATTAAGGCAGCCACCGATATTGACATGGATCTCTTTCGTGCTGCGATAGACAACTGGCTGCGCAGATTGAAGGCCTGTATTCAAAATCGCGGAAGTCATTTTGAATAAACTTTATTATCATAAAGAATTTATGTTTGGTTAAGTTCATTTTTGTATATAAATATGAATATAATAATGAATAATTTTGTATATAATAATGAATAAACTTGTCTCAATTATTTCATATAACATGTGACAGAATTTATGATCTGAATAGGTATAATTTATAGATTTAATCAAATATTAACTTCTGCTAGTGACTTCACTCTCGTGACAGTAGAAAATATAGGCATACTTTTTGTTTGCTTTGAGTATTGATTGATATGGTACTGCCATGAAATTATAACGTACATATAATATAATAAATATAAAATCTCGTTTAATGTCAGGTAATTAGATTGAGTCCAGAAAATAATTCAGGATTGGGCTACTCACATTTTCCACCAGAATTTCTTCATGTTCTTTAGAAATTCCCAAGTTTGGGATACATATATCGCCAGGAATTAAAACTATCTTCTCCAAGTTTGCGGCTCTTTCGTCTTTGAGTCTGTTGAAGAGCTGAAACAGAAAAACAAATGTTTATCTCAAATTCTGTTATTGATAAAATTAAAATGTATACTACTTTTATGAAGTAGTTTGTAAGAAAAAATTAAAAATACGGGTAGTAGCAATTTAAATATAAGACGATATCAAAGTTTTTTTTCTCACCGGATCATCAAGGAACTGTATTATCCTCTCACTTATAGAAAGCCCTTTCTTCTCTCGTATGAGCATGTAAATTTTATCGATATCTGGACAACTGTACAACAACTTTTCTATAAATACCTGAAAAATAAAACACATTTTTTTTTAAACAATGATATTAACTCTTCAGTCGTGATAATTAGAGACACTATAGAAAGACAACGGGTGCTCGAATTAAAAAAAAGGGTTTAATGAATTAAAAAAAGTCTCACATCGTTTTGTCTGCGAAATGTAATAACTGTGGTGTGATTGATGATGTTTTCCATATCTTGATGGAGTGTATCCGGAATGAAAAAACAAGGATAAATGTTTTTGGAAGCTGTAAAACTTATAATATTGGCATTTGCAATATAATCCTTGCTTCTCCAATGTCCGATAAAGCTTAACAGTTGATTGAGTTAGTGTGAAGGTAGATTGTAAGTTTTTGTGTTTTCTGTACTGGGCGATGTGGTTGCTAAGTGACAAAGCCCTTTAATTAACCCTTCAGATACCGTCAATTAGAGACACAATAGTAAGACAATAGATGCGCGGCCACCGGTGGTCGCTTGGGGATTCATGAATTTAAAGGATTAAAATGCGACAAATGAAGCCATCAAAATACATTCTTTAAATTTTCAATCGTTTTTGAATTATTAAGATTTTTAGTTTTGTTATGCAAAATCCCAGATTAAATCATTTGAAGCCAATTTGTAATTATTTACCGCGCGACTGTACCTTCTAAAATTTAAGTTATTATCATAATTGATACCATAGCAGCTGTTTGTTTGTATTGGAAAGTTCAAAAATTACTAAAACTTTGACAAACATCATTAATCAACCATTTAATTTTTTGTAACTTTTGCTATTACGTCCTACCAAATGTGGTCTAGTGCAAAAAAAAAAAATACTACGCCTAACGTAAAAATTACTAAAAAAATATTCTTGTCTTAACAGCTATTCAGAAATGTATGGTAGTCAATATTTTAGCACGTGTGACCAAAAAATTAAGCTTTATGAGGAGCAGGTTAAATTGCAAGACCGTCGTCAGCATTCGTTTCAACACTTACTGCTGCAGCGTGTTTTGCTTGTGGGCTGTGCCTTCCTAAGTACTGATTAATGCTGGATATTGTAATCCTGAATACATTAACGGAATTAATTGACTATTGTAAAGAAAAATCATGGTCATGACGTATCGTTTCCTTTTAAAATGGTAAGCCATTTATACCTGTAGACCTTGTAAACTCTGTTCTCATTCCTATAGAACGTGACAGATAATCGTGGAAAAAAAAGTACATTGACTTTTTCCTTAATCTCTGCGTAGGTAGGCAAAAAACAAACACCGCTTTTTATTACTAGATCATGCAAAGGATCACGATACATGTCGATTCAAGATATCTTTATGTCTTTATTTCTGTTTTTGAAATTAAGAATATCAACAAATGTAGGAGGGTCAATGACCTGAATGATGATGAATGATGAATGATGATGTGTGATGTGGTCTACGATTATCTAGCGCTTACTTAAGACAAACCTTCTTCGCCTTCTTATTTCAGAAATTCAATTTCTTTGCTCTAGGTATAACACAAATCTTCGGTCTACAAATAATCGTCTTCTAAGATGTCCCTCACACCGCTCTGGGCTTATCAATTTTTACTTTTTTGTCCAGGCGATACCTCTTTGGAATACGCTCCCTCTGAACATCAGGATGGCGACCGGCCAATTTTCCTTTAAGGTGAAGGCACGTCAGCAGATTTGCAAGAAGTTGGTAGAATCATCACAGCGTTGAGTAAATTAGGATTGGTTGGATTTGTTTTTTCACAACAACATTGCTTATTTATATGTATGTATCTTAGTATGTATTAACTATTGTATTTATCTTTCTTCTATTTGTCTATTTATTAATTAGTACCTCCCATGTAATATTTCTACTACCCTAACGTCAACTGGTAGATAATGCTTATGGCGTTAAGTCCGCCTTTGTACAATCATCATCTTCCTACCCTTGTCCCGTTTTATTTGGGGTCGGCGCAACACGTTTTTTTCTTCCATTCTGTCCTGTCACTCGTCAATCTATCACTAACTCCTTTTTCTTTCATATCACTTCTCACACAATCCATCCATCTTTTCTTTGGCCTCCCTCTCCCCCTCCATCCATCCACATGTAAACTCATAATTTTTTTAGCAACATGCGTTTCGTCCCTCCTTTTCACATGACCATACCAAGACAAACGATTCCCTTACAACTTTTCAGTCACTGGCGCCACTTTCAAACTTCCCCTAATATACTAATTTCTCACTTTATCCATTCTTTTCACACCACACATCCATCTTAACATTCTCATCTCTGCTATATGCAATCTTTTTTCATCCATCTTTTTGTGTATTATGTGCATATAGCTTTAATTAATAAATGAAAGACTCCTCACTAACAATGTTATCATCATGCTAATTGACAATAAAATCATAAGACGTGAACAACCAATTTAAAACTAAATAGTTTTTGTTTTTATTGTTGATAGATTCGCGCTTGACCGCTATCTCACCTGTTGGAAAGCGACGATGCGGTCGGCGATGGAACGCGCTTACCTAGAAGAAACCTATACAAAAAATTTTCAACGTTACAAAGCTGCTTTATTCTTGAGTGACATAGGCAATATTTTATGTACGCGGGCCAAGCCGCTGGCAAAAGCGTATAATATAATATATATCCACGAATATGAAAAAAAAACCTCCAGAAAAAGATATGATCGCGAATCTGACCCTAACTTACAATTTAGTCTGCGAGATTACGTCTCCGAAATAATTGAAATTTATAAAAAAAATACTTTACCTTTTTATAATATACTATAAAGTATATTATAAAATAGTATATTATAAAAAGTATTATAAAACATATTTTTTTAAAAAGTTCAAAATAAGTAGTACCTGGCCTTAATGGCAAACAAAATCGTTCCGACAGACAGCGCCCTTCGCTTTCTCTCAACACCGTCATCTTCCTTAAGGCTTGTAGTTAACATACCTATACACAAGGTACTTAAACGAATGCACTTTCGATAACGGTACACCATTCATTTTGACGGACGGTACCTTTATGATATATTTATTGTCTACACCAATATCATAAAGACGTAAACTTGGTTTTTTTTTGTGTTTTTTTTTTGTTTATATGAAATAGTCTCTGAAAGTAGGTACTGTACCCCTAGCCAAGTTGCTCATCTGCAATAGCTAACGCTACTAGAAAGCTTCAACTGTACGAAAACGACGTCATCTCAACGCTCAGTCACGTGCTAGCGAAACGGTTGTAACTTGGCTGGTCCGATTGCTCATTTTTTTTCAACAATAGTAAGCTGCTTTATTGCTGGGTGTAGGCTATAATATGTTATGTACGCCGGCGCAGTCGCGAGCAAAAGCTAGTTTATTATAATTGTAACTATAAACGGTAAAATAGTACCTACTTGTTGAATAGTAAAAATAAAAGTATGTTAAAACATGAACCAAAAAAAAAAACAAACTATGTGGCAATAGGTTTTTTTTTTTATTATTGATAAGCTTGCGTTTGACCATCTTACCTGATGGTAAGCGATGATGTGTCGGTTACCAACGTATTACAAGTATATGGTTTATAAGTTGGCGAGTCGCGCAAGAAGGGTTCTGTACCATTATCTATTAAAACGTCAAAAAAATCACGTTTGTTGTATGGGAGCCCTCTTAAATATTTAATTGATCCTGATTTTTAGTATTTGTTATTATAGCGGCACCAGAAATACATCATCTGTGAAAATTTCAACTGTCAAACTATCATGGTCGATGAGATATAGTCTGGTGACAGACGGACAGACAGACGAACGGACGAACAACGGAGTCTTAGTAATAGCGGGACCCTATTAATAAGACTCATGAGATAAAGTCTGGTGAGAAACAGACGGACAGCGGAGTGGTGGCAATAGGGTCCCGTTTTTAAAGTTTGGGTACAGAACCCTAATCCATCCAAATACATTCATTGGAACATAATAGCGTCGCAATGGCGTAAGCTGTTAAGTTGTTGTTAAGTAGCTGTTACGTAGTTGTTACTGAAATTTTAAATAAATAAATGATTTGTCACTGTCCTTATACACGATATTTGTAAAACACTAGCAACATAAAATATATAGGTACAGAAGTCAATCTACATACAAAGCGCGCTCATGTAACGCACACATAGACACAGCCCGCGGCCACGATATCTCGGAGCGCCTCGGCCCGTTTGTCGAACAGTTCCGGCTCAAATGCTCATTAGTGTGCGTCCACCGAGCGTAGGTATAAAATGTGAAGTACATACATGAGATTGTCTTCTGTACCTATCTATTCTGTGCAAGCAACCTCTCAGGACTATGGTACTAAAATCATAAAGATCAATTTTTGTTCTATGACATTTGAAAATGTTTCATTTTTATTTTTTGTATTTTTTTGGTTTAGTCTTCCAGATTTCCAGTCTAACTTAAAAAATCGTGCGAATACGAGTCAGACTCGCGCCCTGAGGCTTCCGTATTTTTTCCGAATCGCATTTTTTTTTTAAACCATAGTTCTACAAATTTACAGTTTTCAGATTTTTTTCTATATTTGTACTGCAAGACCTTCATGCCAAATTTCAGGATTCTAGGTCAACGGGAAGTACCCTCTTAAAAGTTTGATATTTTTACAGCTTCGAGGGATCGCAACCGCAGTCCAAATTTTTTTATTAATGTTCAAAGAAACACAGTATACATTATATTTTTATTAAAAACCACTAAAGCCTTTACTGGCTTATAAATGGTTAGTGAGTTCGAATAAATTAAATTATGTTAGTAAATAAGTTTATCTAAACTAATTCATTCTTTGCAAAAAATGCATTTTTAATTCCCGTTTTGATTTTTTTTGGGTTGCAGAGGTATTTATTTTGTATAAACACAGGAAGTTTATTGATTATTTTTGGCAGAATGTAAGTGTATGTTCTCATACCGTATGTATTGTTGCATGTTGCGTGTTAAATGTTGCTAGCTACGATTTACTCGATATCTCCACGCGTTCTTGAGATAAAGAGTCCTAACAGACAGACATGCAGACTGTGTGAGTACTAGGCTGAACAAATATGGAAGATTTTCGAAAAAAACATAGACGGGCCGAGGTTAAGTATTAACAAGGCATAATTTGTATTTTGTTTCTGGATTCATTTCCGTGGATATTAGATTTTCAAAGTTAATTAATTAGAAAATAAAGCCTGAATTACCTTTCCAAGAAATCCAGTTCCCCCAGTAATAAACACAGATTTGCCAGCATAGAACTCAGCTACTGACGGTTTTTCTGCATCTTTTGTTGACAACGGAACCATTTTGATCGCAAATTTAAAGCACTGCCTATGAATAAATATTTTCTTTAGCACTTCCTTTTTTAATGTACTTAGTTTTTTTTTTATTTTTTTTTTAAGTGAAGGATTAAATTTAACTCTTACAACTGAACGTCATACCGTCCGATGCAATAATGAGTCGTTTGAAGAACGACTGGGTAATATTAACGATAAACGTTCGAGATCGTTGCGAAATCGGTTTCTGCAAGCTGCCCATTTATCGAAACAGTTATTTATTTACGATCGTTTTTTAAATTATTTCGAGCGTGTTTTTTGCTGTTTCCAAAAAGGACATGAAATTGAAAAATCGTTGGCTTTTTTTTACATAATGTATCAATAACTTATATCTTATTCATCTGGGCTTGAGACAAAATGTAATCAGAAAACAATGTATACTCATTTGGTAACTAAATGTAAACAATTTAATTTAACTAAATGTTAACAATCAATTTTATCTAAAAATATTTACAATTAGGTTTTTTCCTAAACCGATGTAACTAAATTTAAATAATTATTTATTAATATAATAAAGAAATAAAGTTTTTTTTTTGTTTTTATGTTTGTAGGATCTCTGAAAGTACTGGACCGATTGCGAAAGTATTTTCACTGGTAGAAAGCTGCTTTATTCCTGACTGACATAGGCTATATTTTATGTAGGTGGGCGAAGCCACTGGCAAAAGCTAGTTTTAAATAAGAAGACATACATATCAAGATTGTTTAACTTTAGTTTACTACCTAAACCGATGGAGTATAGGACCTTATGTTCCGATGGGAAAAATCATCCATTAACAACCCCCGCTCTTAGGTAGAGCGAGGGATAGTATCAGACTTTTACTGACTAAAAACCCACCCCGATTTGAAGTTGAATCTATTTGTTCATTCTAAATTAAATTTTATTTTTCTTTTGAAAAAAGATGTCCCTTCTAAAAATTATCTTGTATTGTGGGTGTGTTTACCTACATGTGACAAGACACTCAGACCCTGTAAAACGAGAATTAGTATACATTAAGTTTAGAATCGCTTACTTGTTTCGAACAAACATAGTTCTTACGGGTAACAATCATAGGATTATCAGGAAGCTGGTGTGAAAAAGGGTTGTGTCATAATAATAATAAAATATTTAATTGTGCTCAAGCCCGGTGAAATATATTGTACAAAAAATATAATATTATTAATATTGTACGGATTCGAATTTGTAATATTTATAAATATCAAAATGATAATTAAAATGTGGCCAATCTGGAAATCTCTTAACCGACTGCGGACTCAGGTTGGCCGCTGCAAAGATAATCTGGCAAAATAGGGTTTCCTTGACCCATTGCAAATACGGTGCCAGCGATCTTTCACAGGATATGTGTCACCTCATTTCCTGCCCAGCATGCACAACTATCTGCACCCTTAAATTCATGACTTAAACGAAGCCAACAACAGAGCTGTCCAGGTGGCTAAATATTGTTCGGACTAAATTTGAGTCGAATCGACACGAGAAGAAGAAGAAGATAAATAAAATACAATAATCATTAAAAAAATAATAACAAAATGTCAACAAATAAAATAAAGTCTACCTGGTCACAGTTTAATTCATTAAACTCGGCGTTGGCTCCCTCATTGTGTCTCTAATTACGGTATTCAAAAGATCAATTAACTAATAGCAGGTCACATTTAAACAAATTATAGTAATAATCAGCCAAAAGACTAAATAATGCCAATATACACAAAATTGCCATTAAGATAATATTCCTTATGACCTTGTCATTGAATATTTGAAAAGATTTATTACGTTTTTGCTGCTCAGGTCACTCACATGGCCTGCATAGCTCAGTTTTTATCTCACACAGAAATTATGATGATTTTAAGCTGCAATCGGAGACCCAAGAAATCGACGGCGCGCACTGTTCCCGCGCGCCTCAAGGAGTTGTCAGCAACAGGAGGGGCCCAGCTGAGTCGAAGCCTACTGGGGCCAAGGTTATCCGAAAGGAAACTCGAGCCCCGGTATGAAGAGGCTAGAAGGAATGGGGTGGCTTTTAGTCCGTAAGAGCCTGACACTGTCTCCCACTCCACCCAAGAGTGGGGGTTGTCATCATCATCATCATTTCAGCCGACAGACGTCAGACAAAGGCCTCCCCCAAGCGCCGCCACAATGATCGATCTCGTGCGTCCCGCATCCATCGGATTCCCGCAACCTTCACCAGGGGTTGTCATAAGATGATTTTTGCCCACCGTAAAAAAAAAGCTGGAATGGTAGTCTCAGATTTCCCTAAAAAACACAGGTAGGTTTTAATCAGTAAATGGTTTCCAAGTCGTCGACGGCGCGCTTAGTGTTCCATGTGCGCCTCAAGGAGTTGTCAGCAACCGTAGGGTCCAGCAGGGTCGAAGCCTGGGGCCACAGATGATGCGAAAGAGATCCGCGAGACCCTGGTACAATGGCAAAGAAGGAACAAGAGTGGGTTTTTAGTCAGTAAAAGTCTGACACCATCTTCCACTCCGCCCAGGAGCGGGGGCTGTCATTGGATGATTTTCCCACCTAATAAAAGGTAGGTTTTAATCAGTAAAAGTTTAATACTCCCTAAACACAAATATTTGTAATCCAATCAAATTTTCTCATACACGAGATAATAAAAGCTCTTATTTCAATGCAGATATGAATTTTAAACAAACTAAAACTGCTCATAAAACCTTTAATTTTTTTTAAATGTATTTTTTCTCACGTAATTAGGTCAATTGAATTAAAAATCATTTGGGGTGTCTCAGGTTTTGCGCATTTAACGTTACACGTTGTATATTACGGTTTAAGATAGGTGTTACCATAAAATTAAGATTAGCCGACTCAATTAGGTTAGCCTAAAATTAGTTTTGTTTTAGTGTGTGGGAGCTTAATTACGTTGAGAAATAGTATTTTCTAAAATTGGACATTCCAATTTATCGAACTTAGCTAGATTATAATTGCCTCATAATAGTTGGTTCTAGTTTGAGGCATTACAAGGTAATAGGCTCAAAATGGTGAATACGGCCTGTTGGCCTATTGGTTAGTGGCCTTGACTGCTATGTCTTTCGGCTGAGATGATGATGATAATGATTTTCAAAACTTCGCCATTTTTACTTAGATTAGGATCCTGCAGTTTTTTTTTGTTTTAAGTTTTTTTTAAATTACGTTTATGGCGATGATAGGATGACTTAGATACCTTGCAAGGAAATATTTCATAATTTTATTTGTTTCATAAAAGCTTGCGTAAAGATTAAAATGACCTTGTTTTACTTAGTTGATATTATATGTACAAATCAGGAACAAGAAGGGCCTTAAAATAGAATCTTGGGGTATACCACCTGTCAAGTACATGAAGCTACTCAGATAGGGTCCAGTATTAACTGACTAAACATTGACCTAATTAACTGTAGGTACATACTTTTCGGCAAAGTTGTTTTCCTTGAAGGCCTACCTCAAACCACATGACATGTAATGCCTGCTGCATATAATAAAAAAAAAAAACTAAACAAATTAAAATCCAACATGATTAAGCTATAAACAAAAATATAATGACACATTAAAGAACCAAAAATTCTTGACGACGGCGACGTATTTTATACAAAACGGCCTCTTCGAGCAGAAATGACACGTATACAGTTACCTCTGTTAAATAAGGCTGTATTAATGTTTCGACGATCACTTTGACCTCTATTGCGACTGCGAAGTTGGCAAGTACAAGGGCCTTTTTTTAAATTGGAAATTCTTCAAACAATATCTCGAAATTTAACCAATTAAAATTTACCCGTGTTCCTGTAGACATCATCATCATTATTTCAGCTGTACAGCTGCGTCTACTGTTAGGTATAGGGCTCTCCTAAGTGTGGTCACAACTAAAGGTCCTGTGCATCTCGCATCCATCGGGTTCCCGCAACTTTTACTAGGTCATCGGTCCACCATGTGAGAGGCCTTCAAAAACAAAGGTGTAAGTAATTATAATTTTGATGTACTAGTTTATTCTGACGATCATTTTGCCCTCTGCAATGTTAATAAAAGTACATTGCACCATCTTAACTACATCATATGCATTATAAATCGTATGTTTGGTATTGTATTCCACATTATTATGCTTTAGAGAAATTGTTAGACTGTCACCATCATTATCATCATCATCAGCCTGCGTCAATCCACTGCTGGACGGGCCCTTCTCATCTTTGGAACGCCTGATCAACTTCGCATAGCAGCAAGATGTGTAATTAGCTGTAATTAATCCGTAATGTGTCCGGCCTCAATGGCATTTCACTTGTTCTAAAATCATCTAACTGTTAAAACCTAATTAAAATTCAACTAACTTACACTCTCTTCTAGAGAGGAGGCTTGAGTCCCAACAGTGGGAATATTATAAGTCCGACTATGCTAACTTATGTTGAGCATCCAGAGTTTAATTTCTTCCAAATTATCCCTTTATGCTCTCACATTATACAATAATATGTATTTTTTTTAATGTATCCTAATCAAACTGTTTTAAGTTAAAATGTATGTGTGAGGTAGAAATAAACGTTTCTTTCTTTCATTAATTTTAATGTATTTTTATTTACAAATTCATAAATCTTGCAATCGGTTGTGCAAACTATATTGTTGCTAATCTCGCTAAAATAAAAGTCCCGTTTTGGCATTTGAAAAAAACCCTAGAATGTGACTTGGAACGAAAATGAAAGAAACAATAAAATAATAATTTGCGGTCCGGTGAAGTAATAACTATTTTAGTAGTAGCTACACTACACCGGACAAGCTAGGCAGTCAAAAACACAAGGCCAAAACAGGCCTTTCATTTTTTGACAATCTTAGTCTTTTTTTTTTTTTGTCGACGGTGAAAATCATCTTTGACGAAACCCGCTCTTGGGTGGGGCGGGAGACAGTGTCAGACTCTTACTGACTAAAAACCCCGCGCCGTTCCTTCTAGCCTTCATACCGGGGCACGAGTTATATTTTTCCCTTTCGGACAACCCTGTCCCCAGGCTTCGACCCAGCTGGGCCCCTCCTGCTGCTGACACCTCCTTGAGGCGCGCGGGAACAGTGCGCGCCGTTGACGTCTTGGACTCGGTCCATTACCGGACGATCGGACAGCGAGCTACCCATGGCTCGCCGTCCGCTAGCCCGCGTCTACGGTGGCCGGAAATCGGGATCGGAATCCCGGCGACGGCGGCGAGGGCGCCGTTGCCTGATGCGGTCGGCCTCCTCCTTTGCAAGCATTAATACTTCGCAGAAGGAGGCGACCGCCTGCCATTCCTCCTCGCTCCGGACCATGGCCTCGACCAGGGCCCATCGCGAGAGGTCTCCGCCGCCAATCGCCGATGCTCCGCCCAGGCAGGGCACACCTCGACGGTGTGCTCCACTGTGTCCTCACAATCTTAGGCTTCATTCTCCCAGCAAAAAGTCTGGTTTCTCAATATTATTTTTACTTTGCTCTACTTAATAAAATCCTAAATATGGCGGCGGTTTCCTCAAACGTAGAAGGACACACGTGTAGTTTTAGTTAGTAAAACCTAATATATAATATTAATTATTATTCAAATTAATTACTTTTCACGCCCTCTGGCTCCACCATAGTGCTGGAAAAGTAATTGGATCGTAAAGGTTTATATTTTACCAGGTTTTGCCCGCGTCTTCAGCCGTGTGCATAAAATATAGCTTACGTCACTCAGGATTAAAGCAATTTTCTATCGGTGAAAGAATTTTAGCTTTCGGACCAGTACATTCAGATATTACCTTAAAAACAATTATTACCAAAATCAATCAAAAACATTTATTTCAAATAGACCATTTGCAAGCAGTTTTGCTTTTCTTGAACCGACTGACATTTATCTATTATAAATGTCAGTCGGTTCAAGAAAAGTGAAGCTAAATAATTTAGCTTCACTTTTCTTTCTTTACGTTCCAAAGCGTAGATCTCTATGGAGAAGAACGTGCAAGAAACTCTATGGACAGTAATACCAATACCATAATAACATTACCAACATTATAATATTAGTGTAGATTAGGTATTAGTTAATTTATACTAAAATTAAAATCATACACTAAAAATAGTAGACATACAAGTGTTTTCAATACCGTACGGATTTTATCACGCGTTTTATCCAGAACCAAACCTTGCGCGTTTGCTCCACATGCAGAAAATTTCAAAGTGCAAAAAAAACGTGTCCCCACGTAACAAATAAATATTTGTATGAAATGGACATTTGCGGGGGTTACAAGAGCGAAGCAATCCCGCAACGTGTGAACAAAAACGCATGATATTAAAAACACCCTTAATCTTATACTTGAATTAGTTTTGTTTATTTAAAAAAAAAAGTTGAAATAACTAATCATCATCATCATATCAGCCGAAAGACGTCCACTGCTGGACATAGGCCTCCCCCAAGTGTCACCACAACGACCAGTCCTGGTCGGTCCGGTCTGGTCCGATCCTGAAATAACTAATGATGATAATTAATTCGTAATATGTTAAATTCCGCAGTAAGTAAGTACAATGTTACATAACATATCTACTGTAGTTTTCTTGCAAGATCTTAAAAAATATTGGCTCATAAAATACATAGTTGTTAGAATATATTTTATCGATGCTATTAATTATATTTATTTACTATAGCCGGTTTTACAGTTAATTTGATTTATGAATTCTGATATCCAAGAGAATATTTTTTGAGGTGAAAAGTCATCTAGTAACGCCTCTCGCTGTAGGTGTAGCAAAAGGGAGTATCAGACTTTTACTGACTGAACTAAACAATTCCGTGTTCCTTTACTTGCCGTTTGTGATCCAGAACCACCTACTAGGGCCATGGGTCGTACAAAAGAGAACCTCGGAGTCCTGGGACGCAAGGCCATGATAAGTGTTCAGTAAGTAAAATACTAGTTTCATTTAGGTAAGTTTTTTTTTCAGACATGTCATTGGATATTGGGTAGAATGATTTGAAGAAAAATGTTTAGAATTAATAAGAATTGGCTTAAATGGTAAGTCATTTTTTAAAGATAACGTAATGATTTCTAAGGGTTGCCGCACGCGAGCCACCGGCCACAACCACAAAACGCCACCATCGGCATATTTCCTATAGTTCTCATACATTTTATATGGATCCGTCGCACACGGGTGATGCCGGTGGCCGCTACATGCTACAAATCGCCGCTGCTTGCTTCTTGTAGCCCGCATTGGCCACTAAACGCGCCGTCACACGCCACTCACGCATTTAAACCTTCTTTGTTAGAGTCTATTATGACATTGGTAGCAGCACGAATCTTGAGCGCTCGGCGCCAGAGTGGGGATGGCTTTGCGCATTCCATACATTGGCGAGCCAATCGTCGTCGTTGTTAGATATTTACAGCAAGCTCAGAGAACGAATCACGAGTGACGTCTATGATATGATGGCGGGGTGAGTCCATCACTGACCCTCCCCGCCCTCGTATTTCACTTCATACCACGAAATAAGCCCTATATTTGACTTCTGGGCAAGTGAAGGTCAGCGCTCAAGATTTGTGCCACTACCGATACTGCGTATGTGGGTTAAAAAAAATAGTAGCCATAAATGGCTTGTGGCTGCTTCTAGCTTTCGTGGCGGTGTTGTGGCTGTGGCATGTGGCGGTGTATTATGTATGTTTAGAAATATTTTTTATTAGTTAAATACCGTTGGACATTGAGTAAATACTTATGAAGATTTAAATAGAAAGGTAATGTGAAGAGTTGAGTAATAAGTAAAATACCGCTGCTTATAAGCCGGTCTCTGTGATGGTAAATGAATAATAATAATATTCCACAACTATCACACAACGCCGTCTAGTCCCAAGCTAAGCAGAGCTTGTGTTATGGGTACTAGACAACTGATACTTATATATTTCTAAATACATACATATTATAAATAAATTACACCCATTTATAACATGGTATAATACCTACATATATAATTAATACTCTTCAAGACAAATCATACGAGCCCAAACTCGATGCATTGTAATCTGATTTACACGTGCATGCAAAATTTCAGCTCAATCGGTAACCGGAAAGTCGGTCAAATTTAATTTGCAAGATTTGATGACAGACAAACATCGGGACAGGTGAAACTAAAAATAAAAGCTTGTAATAAAAGGTGTCTTAATTAACCACAGCAAATACAAGAGTAAAGATTTATCCATATCCATAACATGACGCATGACCTTCAATAAAATTTTCTATTCAGTAATTGGATCAATATATTGTATAAGAGTTTTATTTCCATGGTCATTATTCATGTTACTTATCTGTTATCTAGTCAAAACTCAGTATATTATTAATACAACTCGCTATTTATCTGATAATTTAGTACAATATAATCCATGCCATAGAAAAGACGTGTAAAGTGTGAATTCAATAATGGTGTCCAGTGAAATATTAATAGCAACTCCTGTAGCAGGAAAACATATAACAGGAGAACTTCTGAAGGGTGTAGTGAAGTTTAATTTAGACAAAAACACGGTGTACAAGAGCATTACTTTGACATTGGTGGAAAAAGTTTGTTCCAAATATATATTTGATACTAAAAGTTTTGCCGATTACTGTACCATACAAATTAAAGCAAGTGATGTTAATCAATATCAAACGCGGAAAGTAGAAAAGATAAACTTGTTGAACGATAATACAAATGAAGACACAGTATTAACTAGTGGATTATATGAATACCCGTTTGAAATGAAAATACCGGAAAATACACCGCCATCAGTAAGAATAACTGACAAGAGAAATACTGTTGGAGGAATAAAATATTTTTTGATACTAAAATTTAACAAACCTGAAATTTTTAAAATGAGTGACTATTTCATAACAAAAGTAACGATATATCCGAGGATCGATTCTACATCAACAGAAAAGCCATTAGTTGCTTCTTTTGGGAAAATTTTGACGAAACTGTTCACTTCGAAGAAACATGAAATTGAAGTAAAAGCTGAACTAGATAAAGAATATCTGACTCCTTTTTGTGAAAGAAAAATAACGTTCGTTGTGAATAACAATAGCGATGTTATACTTACTATCAAAACGGAACTGATTTGTCAAACAAGTACTAATTTGAGAATTGGAAAACCTTTTCATAAAACAGATGTGCTAGTAACAGTGGAGACTCCAAGCATACCAGATAATAGTATATCTAATATGTATAATATAATACCTGTGGGACAAGAACTATATACAGTAAGACATTCGAAGGCAATAAGCAGAGAGTACATGATTCGTGTGACTATGAAAGTGCCGCCACCGCATTCAAATGTGTCGATGGATATACCAGTGTTTGCAGGAATAAGACCTTAAAATAGTTACATGAGGGAAAAATTAGACCTCATTGATATTGAATATTTTACATTCAGGACGAGATTCAGCACTCAATGAAATCATACAGGAACTGACTAGATAAACACCCAATACTAGCCACTCATCAGCATTGCTATCCAACGTGGAAATGTTCCCATCATTTTGAGCACTTTTCGCATCAATAACGAGGTCGATAAATTTTTTGATGCCCAATGAGTTCTTTTTCTCCCATTTGTACGTATTATTATTTTTAGTTTGTATATATACCTTTTGTACCTTTTATAGTTTTTGGAGTGGGGGGACGCCTTTCCCCAGCAGTGAGACAACATGGGCTAATTATAATAATAATATATACCTTTTAAACTATACCTATCTGAACTAATCAATACTTGATTAGTTTAGATAATATATATAAGGAGTTATATAACGATGAATTTATTGATTAATAAACGAAACAATGTCTGAATGAAATAATCAGTCAAGTCTATTGAATCATAATAGATATTAAACAGCTGTATTGTAGATATTTTAGATTAGATAATTGGAATAAAGATAATCTTCAAATATATTGACTTGTTTTGCAAACAAATTGCAGTATGATTATCATATTGATATTTTTGTTTGCAGAACTTTAAATTGCTTATAATATGATAATAATTTCACAATAAACATTGTTTTTCTGTGTGACTTTTTTTCGTTTTTCCACCATTCTATGATACATAATTTTGCCTAAAAATAATCAAATGTTGATTATATCTGGCTGTGACTCCTAATAACATCTGAATGATTTTCTTTTCTTTCTTTCTTTCTTTCTTTCAACCATTTTTAGACCGGTATGTGTTTTTGTCAGTGAAAACTATTTTTTAAGGTGAAAATCATCGAATAACTTCTCCGGCTTTAGGTGAAGCGAGAGGGAGTATCAGATATTGATTGACTTTAACCCACCTGTATTCCCTACACAGGTGGGTTTTTAGACAATCAGTTGACCTTTGCATTCCGGAGTTACGGTCACTGTTTCGAACAATATCGCATCTCCAATAGCAGGCTTTTGCCACTGGATTCCGATCCCGCGATCTTGCGGACGGCGAGCAATGGGGCTCGGTGTCCTACCGTCCGGTAACTGTCCGGGCCTAGTTTTGGGTAAATAGCCGGATCATCATCATCGTCATCATTTCAGCCGATATACGTCCACTGTTGGACATAGGCCTCCCGGCCTCCCCCAAGCGGATGCTTTGAGTTATTATCGATTATAATCCATAAGTAGCCATTAATAGCCTTGGAATGGATGATAACCCTGCTTTTAATGTATTAAAAAAAAAAAATAGCAGGAAAACACAGTTTTGTTAATTTAGAGATCCAATACAAAAAAAAAAAAAACTATTGTTTTGTGATTTAATCATCAAAAATAATTACTTGTTTTAACAAAGCGAGCTAAATATGTAAGTGTATGTATACCTACAAATAAATTTTAACCAATACGTAAAAATTTAAGGTACAATAAGTAAGTTACTTATTAGCTCTTTACTGTGAAAACGACGTAGGTAAATTATAAAAAATAAAAAATGCCCGAGCGGTTAGTAGATAGCTATCTCTTTCTGGCGCTAATATTTATTCGTGCCAGAAAGAAATGCATGAACTGCACAACAGCGACGCCAACCGAAGCCGGAATCAGTACGTTGACTGATTTGTTTCGGTGAAGAAGTCTTTTTTCGTGTGTTGTTGGTTTGTGTGTATAAAATGGTTAGACCAAAAAACAATCTCGTGTGGAATAATTACGAACGTTTGGCAGATAAATCTGTGAAATGTAAACTCTGTAATGTAGTTTATAAACAAGCTAATTTAAAAAGAATGTCTCAACATTTAACTAGGTGTTTTAGATGTCCAGTTGACATAAGTAATATATCGGAAAGTACTTCAACCACAAATTTAATCCTGCCAACAGACCGTGAACAAGGACAATATTTAATTCAAACAAGTGTTTTAAGTGAAAATCAACAGACATCAACAGCACAAATCACTAATTCTAATCTTTCTTGTGACATGGATATGACCAATGAAAAAAAAAACAAGATTAAACATGAAATTTGCAAAGGCAATATTCGTGACTCGCTGTTCTTTATCTTTACATCATCATACCCTATGGCAGAGTTTTTTTGATAATTTAAACCCATCGTATAAAATACCATTAAGAAAAACTCTTTCAACCACACTTCTTGAAAACTGTTACACTGAAATGAGGCAGTCAATAACAGAGTACTTATACAGAGTACACTAATACACTTACAATGCGATGGATATTGACAACACCGGAACCTGCTTTTGTGGAATCTTTACGCACTGAACAATCACTTCATACAGCAGAATATATTTCTAAACAAATTATTCGAATCATGAAACAATTTAATGAGAAAAAATTCATTGTTCTAATCGGAGACAATTCGAAGAATATGCAAAAAGCTTTTCAGCTAGTTAAATTGCAACATCCACACATCACAAAGCTGGGGTGCTCTGCTCACATCCTAAATTTGCTTTGCCATGATTTTATTAAAATTAATATTATAGAAAATGTTATTAACACTGCAACTAAAGTGGTGAATTCTATCAAAAACCACAAAGTTCTTAATTCATTGCTTCAGGACATAGTGAAAAGAAAAGGTTCTGGAGAAACACTTGAACTAGCAGCAAAAACCAGATGGAGTAGTCATTTGACCTTGTTGAAAAGCTTACAGAACACAAAAATAGCATTGAAAACACTAGCTATAGACGAGAAAGCCGTAGAACTTCCATCAGATGTTAAAAGCAACTTGCTAGAAGAATCATTTTGGGACCTTTTGAAGCAGATTTTATGTATCTTAGAACGGATAGCTGATCCTATAAATAAATTAAAAGGTGATAAAACTAAAATAGACAAAGTATTTCTCATATTCAAGAATTTAAGGACCCAAATCAACTTTATTTTATCAGACGTCACAGTTCTTGACAATGATAATAAAAAAAAAAATGAAATTTATTGATAATCGGACTGCAATGGCTATTGAACCAATACTTGAACCAATACATTTGGCTGCTTATTTGCTCAACCCTGCTTCACATGGAATAGAATTAGATCCAGAAGAAGATATGAAAGCAACGCAATATATTTATGAACTGGGCCAACATTTAAAAACAAACGTCATGAAAGAATTAGCCGATTACAAGGCAAAAGATAACTTTTGGAAGAATCGCTTTATTTGGTCTCAGGTCAAAGAAACAGACGCCCTTGGTTGGTGGAAGGGTATTAGCAGTTCTACTAAGCTTCATAAAATTGCAGTTGCTATTTTGTCAGCTCCTTACACGTCGGCAGCTACGAAAAGGACCTTTAGTACTCAAGCTGATGTACGTACAAAAAAAAAAGAAATAAATTAACTACTGAACAAGAAAAAAAAATAACTTATATATCACACAACTGGAATTTGGAAAACAGACCGTCAAGTTCAGATACGGAAAGTGATTTCCACATGGATTCGGAACCTTTATCTCCAACATCAGAAATCAATGAAATGTCCTGTGACTGTAATGAACCTGTCCTTAATACACCAGAAATAGATCCATTAGCGTCCGATCCAATCGATGTACCAAACTTAGGAGATTTTGAAGTATCCAGTGTTTCTAGCAGTAATTAAGCTGAAAATTATTTTGAGCAACAAATTAAAAGAAAACAACGAAAAAAGAAAATAAAAAAGTCATAAGAAATATCCCAAATAAATGACTGTTTAAGAATTTAAAAAATACATACAAATCTAATTAACAAAAATAAAATGAAAATAGCTGATTGAAAAATTTTAAATGGGCCAGATTAGTTTTAAATTGCACATTTATTTACTACAAAGAAAGATGATGAAAATGAAGTGTAATCTGACTGTCCTAAGCCTGAAAACCATGAAGGGAAATTTCCTTTCACTAAAATAACTTTAACAGCAACTCGTTATCATCCATAATTGCTATTAATGGCTACTAACTGAGTTTTAATTGATTATTATTAGCCAAACGATATTAACCGGATTATTATCATTGCCCAACGCTATCCGGGCCGAGCCCAAGTAGTCGACGGCGCGCACTGTTCCTGCGCACCTCAAGGAGTTGTCAGCAACAGCAGTGGTCCAGCTGGGTCGAAGCCTACTGGGGCCAGGGTTAGTTTGGAGAGGTAGCTCAGCCTCGGTATGAAGGCATGAATGAACGGAGTTGGCTTTCAGTCAGTAAGGGTCTGACACTAACTCCCGCTCCGCCCAAGAGCGGGGGTTGCCATTAAATTCGACCGCATCGTCGCTTTCCATCAAGTTAGATTACGGTCAAGCGCAAACCTATTAACAATAATCACAATAACAATGCATCAGTTACACACGTAAGAGGAACCTTATAACGTACTCGTACCAATTTAATGGAATAACTATTAATAAAGTTGAGATATTTCGAGACTTAGGAGTTATGTTCGATAGCAAATTGGCATTTTCAAATCACATAGATCTTATTACTAGCAAAACTTACAAAAATTTAGGATTCGTTCTAAGATCCTGCAAGGCATTTAAAAAAATTGAAGCGCTTAAATCTGTATATTTTGCCTATGTTCGCAGCGTTCTTGAATACGCATGCCCAATATGGTCCCCTCAATATAATATATACTGTTAGTAACTGAAGGCGACTCGACGTCCTAAAGTCACGTCATCAGCCGGTGACCGAGGGTAGTTTCTAAGAAGTCGGTAAAAAGAGGTGCGCGGCGAGGCAACCCTTCTTGCTGGCTTGGACGCCGTTCGGGACGGACGTGCTATTTGACCATTATCGTGTGTAGTTATTTTTTTGTTCGTATAGGCACTAATTAATCAACGTTGCTGGTATAAACTTTATTTGATCGATACTCACGGTGTTCCTCTTTATATTTTTGTAATTTTGTAAATTATAATATGGTTGAATATGTGCTATAATAATATTTCAAGTTGTTTCATTATTTTGTTCAAAAAAAGCATACAAAGATACGCCAATAATTTGCCGCGGGTGAATTTTTACAAGACTCCAGCCTTAAGGCTAAAAACTGGCTGACTTGTCTCTACGTATGTTAAATGTTGCCCCTGAGTTTGTTTCGGTGTTTCTTCTCAGGGTAGTCAGCTAGGAATCATCTCGTTAAAACTAACTGAAAACAAAATTGACGTGTAAAAGTGTTTTTTGAAAACCTATTTACAAAATAAAGATCATTTATCATTTAAATTCAACACAACCAACATTAAAGTTTTACCTCTACATAACTCCGCCTAAGGAACGATTTTAAGCTCAGCAGCCCAAAGTTATGACCACCTTCATTACTTATTTCAGTGCAATAACTGTAAAACTTCGGCATAGAGTCAACTTTGTAACCGTTTTAATTTGCGAAGAAATATTCAAGTTATAGCAATTTATGAGAGGAAGGTCTCGAAACGAGAAACTAAAACTATGACGTTTTACAATTTGTAATGTAGATTTAGTGTTGGACAGATTTCAATTTAAGTTCTTTTAAGTTACATTTTTTTGCTAAAGTTTCGTTTTAGCAGGGAAAATAAAAATTGGGCAGGCCGTAATTGTGGCGGTAAGTCCCCTCTTTGTAGATTGGCTGGAGTGGAGACATGGCGTCCTCATCCTCATCTTCCGCATATCGCTGATCCTCACCGGACATAGTAACCTGGAATTGATTCAGGCGTAAGAACCGCCTTAGTATCCCCATTGTGCGGACCACCTGAAGGTGATGGTGGAGCATACGGTGAGGTACACGGTAGAGATGTACCCCTCTTGGGTGAAGCGATCGGCGGTGGCGACGGCGTGTAATGTTTCATGCGCGCTGCAAGGAGATATCAGCAAAACCGTAGGGGCTCAACAAAGCCGATGCCTACTGATGCCATAGGTTTCGACTCTGAAAGGGAAACTCGGGGTCCAAGGTCAAAGTTTGTCTCACCCTCTCGTTCCACCCACGCGGTAGAAGTCACCAGATTTGTTTTGTTGTTTGATATAAACTAGTGCTTGACTTCTATCCCAACTAAACGTAAGCGATTTCTGATAAAAAAAAAAACAGACGCTTAGGTACTTATTTTTTTTTTTAAACTTAAATTAGTTTAATTATACACTTGTACGGTAAAATGCTGCGCTGGCGCCACGCTCAGCGTGACGGTGACGCCACTGCATGCGCCTGCGACGCGACGCACGACGCCCTTCACGTTCGAGTTCACTGTCACGCACTTCATGTTTGGTAGAGATAAGCCTATCTGAAAATATCGTAGAACAATCAAGGATTGGTTTGTATAGTATCTTATCGGACAGTTGACCACTACTACTAGCTAAAAAAAGGAGGTTTCGTGGAATGTTGACCTTTCGTATATCATAGAGACACAATAGAAATGCAATGAAAGAGCGTACGCTGGCGTTCGCGTGAGGTTGATTAAATTAAGTAATACTCCTAGTTTTAAAGCTTAAAGTCATCCAAAACTGAGAGTTGAGAGCCCCTTAGCAGTCCTAGATTGAGTTATAATAATTCTGACAAATGACTGTGGTGTCTAGTGTAGTACGAATTTGGTGTGACCAACGTATTGGACTGTCAATGTCTTGCCTCTGGGTCTTATCTACTTTTTCTGCTAGCAGTGACTTTAGTACCAAAGTCAAAGTCAAAGTCTAAATATTTTATTTCATATAGGCCTACAAGGGCACTTATAAAACGTCAGAAGCTAGTGCACGGTTTCAAATTGGTCGTTTCCTATGGAGAAGAACCGGCAAGAAACTCCATGGTTACTCTTTTAAAAAATGTGTTTATTACAATATTGATTGATTTATGTAAGAACAGTGTAGACCAGTCAACACTGTACACAAAAGCACAAAATTAATCATAATAAAATTAAAAAAAAGTAAGTTGTAATAGAAAGTTATCCAAGTGTTTGTGGATTATACAGTGTTCTCACATTCACATTCCAAAAAGAGGCTATATAAAAAAGCAGGAAAAATTTAATTAATTACCAATGCTGAAGCGTCAAAAATTTCTTGATAGTGCAATAGTTTACCACTAGTTTATTAAATAATTCAGATTCTATTCACTTTGATCACTGAAAGCAGCTGTTTAGAACTTAAGAGGTCATAGTTTTCATACTCATCACTCACTCAGTATTAAAGATATACGATATTATGTGAATACATTGTGTACAGTCAGGGGTCAAAGGTGCAGCTGCAGTCAACCTATGCTAAAGTGTTAAAATATTGTTTGTGTTAGAAATTCAATGGTTCACCAGTTCATGATAAGGAGGAACTAATTGACTGACATATCAACGTACAGCCAAAACTACTAAATAGGAACCTGAAATTATACACACTTTGTGATATAGAAAAGCACTAATAAGAGGTTTTTGAAAATTTAGTTAAAAGTGGGAAATTTTATTGTATGAAAAATTTTAGTCTTTAGTTCCATAAACTTAAAACTTAGCATACTTGTAATCAGTACCTATGTAAACAAAAAAGGTTTTAATTATTAATTTTTTTAAACTGTATGGAAGAATCTTATTCCTTGGGTTAATAAACTTGAAATCTAGCACTAATTTTTGTCAAAATAAACAAAAATGACTGTTGTTTTTAGCTTTTAAAGTTACCCTTAAAATACGGTTTAACCCTTCAGATACCGTCAATTAGAAATACAATAGTAAGACAATAGATGCGCGGCCACCGGTGGTCGCTTGGGGATTCATGAATTAAGAAGTGTTAAAGTTTCATAAAAACATTCTTGCAAATCAAGTCACGAGCAAGGCGTTAGTTCAATTTATTTTAGATTATGTGCTACAAATAAAATCAGTCATGAACTGTCAAGTTCAGCTCTACAAGTCTAGTTGCCATATAAAATGTATGGAGACCGACCCGCTCAGATCGACGTGTGTGGCACACGTGTGCGCAGTGCAGTTCTAGCTTAATCTTCTACTACAAAGATACACAATTTAGCATTGGTAGAGGCAACTTTTGACACCTGACTATATCGAGCCTTTTCAGGAAGAACATCGTAAGCGACAGTGAGCGTTTTTGCAGTACTAGTAGATTTGCTCTTCCATATTTAAAAAGTATTAATTCATGTTAAAACAAAAATAACTTCATATAACTACCGATCTAATAGAATTGTTGCTACTACATATTTTCGTAAATACTTTATAATTATGGAAGAGAAAACCTACTAGTACTGCAAAAATGCTCACTGTCGCTTACGATGTTCTTCCTAAAAAGGCTCGATATATGGATAAACTTTCAATACCTGTATATCCACAGACGCATCAGTCATCATATCAGAGTCCACTTCATTGACTTCTGAGTAAATGAGCTTAGTCTCATCAATATTATCACAGTTGCCACACTTCCAAACACCCCCCATTAAAATTGGTTCGTCACCTGTAAAAAGACAATTGCATAAGAAGCACGCCACATTTGCGACATGTCACAATGAAATACATCATCATCATCATCATTATTTTAGCCAAAAAACATCCAACGACCGATCCTGTGCGTATCGCATCTACCGCACAATGAAATTGGGCAGAGGCAACCACTGACTGGATTCTGAACTGCAGGAGCCGGCGATAGAAGAAAATGGCGTGATGATTTTCAAGTCAAGAGTTCACTCCTACCTAAAGGATTGGCCAGAAGTGGCTAAGAACAGAGAAGAGTGGAAGAATTGAGCAAAGGCCTTTGCCCTGCAGTGGGACACAACAGGCTCATAATAATAATAAATTATGAGAAGCTTCAATTGGTTACTATTTAAGATTTTTGCTTTTCACAGGACTTATGGTTGAAGGAACCGAAAGGTTCTGGAATCGCGACCGTGAACCAGAACACGCAGGCCCCCCACAAATTAGACCGATGACCTGTACCCCTAGCCAAGTTACTAATCTGCAATAGTTAACGCTAGTAGAAAGCTACAAATATACGGTTGTAACTTGACTAGGAGAGCTGACCTATGTAAGTTGCGAGAATCCGATGGATGCGAGTCGTACAGAACCGATCATTGTAGCGACATTTGTGGAGGCCTATGTCCAGCAGTGGACATCTTTCGCCTGACACGCGAGGCAAAAAAGTATATCTGCTTTTATGTGTACGTTTGCAACTTCATTACCCTGAATCGGCTAAATGAATTTTGATAAACTTTAGACTGAACGTGAAAGAGTAACAAACATACACGTTAATGTTAGTGTGATGTGATCATCATCCTCATCAGTTCAACCGAAAGACGTCCACTGCTAGGCATATGCCTTCTCCGTCAAAGCGTTGCCGCAATAACCACTCCTGTGCACGTCGCATCCATCGGATTCCTGCAACCCTCATCAGATCGTTGACCATAAATTGTGTGTGATATGATATTACAAAAAAATCACCATTATCATCTTCACCGGACTGTTCAAGCTCTCTGCTGACGCCATTCAGCAGCATATCTATCACGGAATCATCATATTCATCTTCGGTCACATAGTCACCAACACAGCCACTTATAATCACCACGAGGCACAATATTTTGATAAACATTGCTCCAGCAAGTATCACATTGTTCTGAACTACTACGTTTGAGAACTTCCTTGTACAAGTAGCTTGCTAATATATTATTTTAATTGTGAATTGATATTGCGAGGGCACGGCCATAAATAATGTTTTAAAATAATATTAAATTCTGATTTCTGATAAAAACTAACAAACACGTAATTAATAGACCCATTATCTACATTATGATTTAGCAGATTACGAACTTTTAGCAAAATGACAATGGCATCGTGATGAAATGACGAATTTATAAAAATAGCAGACTCGGGCCCCTGACACCGTGTTAAATATAATTATATAATTGCAAGAAAGTTTTCTCTTCATTAAGTTACGTTCGTTAATTAAATTGCATATTAACACCTAAATCAATATTTGAATAATGCACACCTTAATTTCAGGTTCAAAAATTGAGAAAATCAATAAAAAAGGTGGTTCTTGCAAACCCTAATACTTGGACGTGTTATTTAATGTTAACGAAATTAATTAGGAATTTAGTGAAAAACTAGTACTAAAATAAGATTATCCGGGTCATACTTATAGGACTGATTCAAAACGAATTGGCAATGATCGTCACATAGTAGGTGTCTAAAATCGGAGTTTATCACGCACACATACAACAATGGCATAAGCTTTTGGACTCGTTTTGTCGCATTAGTCAGAAAAATACATACTTTCTGTTTCTGCAAGAACGCCTACTCAAAAGCGTATAGCAGCAGATGGTCGACCTGCGATATTGCAGTGATCTTTTACCCACTTTTGATTTTAGCAATATACACTTTTACATTCGTTAGAGAAGGTAATTTTTTTCATCTCCTCCCTAGTTATTAGTCAATTGAAACTAAATTCACACACTATCAATTCACAGTTAAAAAAAGTAAAAATAAGTAAAAATGTCAAGAATTTAAAAATAATAAATTTAAAATATAAAAATAATATCTGGATCAATCCGCAACGCTCACAAAAAAAAAGCATTTGAAAAAGTATGGAAAACACTTTTACCCAGTTGTGAGACGGCAGTACAGAACAGTAATTAAACTGCCAAAAAATCGCACATAGTCGCGACATATTATATGGTTGCACCCTGACAGCCTGGAAGTGTTCTTTATCTAATTTCATTGACCTCACCAAGATAAGTGTAAACAGACGATAGAGTTCAAGTACTAAATTGTGTAACATTATACAATAGATACATAATTAGTCTGGCTAAGATATTGTGTTCTGTGTAGTATAGGCAGAAGTGTAGGAGTGCGGTATAATTGATAAATCCGCTTATGGGCAGTAACATTCAAACCGACTGCTTACGAAATAATATTCTCACTTTTTAGAGTTCCATACCTCAAAAGGAAAAATTGGAGCTCTTATAGGATCACTTTGTTGTCCATATGTCTGTCTAACAATACCCTTTATCTCGAGAACGCGCGAAGGTAATAAGTTAAAATTAAAACCATATAGGTACTCAAATCTATAGTCCCTTGAAGCTGAGAAAAAATCAAACTTCTGAGTTAACGATATAAGATACGGCCGTTTATGTCGCAAAAAACGTGTATTTCGACTTTCTGAAGGAAGTTAGAATTCATAGGGTACTGCGCGTTGACCAAGAATCCTGAAATTCGGCATAAAGCAGTGTCTTAGGTATAGAAATAAATTTGAAATTACAAAAAAAATATAACCGACTTCAATGTTAAAAAAAAACATAGTAACAAATAACTTTAATTTTGGAAGCGGTGTTAAATAACGAAAAGACTAAACTATTATAGACACCACCTCACCTCATTGTCAAGTACATCATACCATAATAATGCAATTGTTTTTCAATAATGTTAAATGTAGGTGATGTGGCAGTACTATAAATAAATAAATAAAACTTAATAATACAAAATAAATGATTGATTGATTGATTGATTAAATACTTTATAGTCAGAGCGCATCTCATAACGGTTCTAATAATCCCAAACACGGTTAGATTACATTAATTTACCTTTCGGCTTCATCATCAGATCGCCCTCACGAAGGCACGGCGACGCTCTGCCCAAGCGGGGCACACCTCGACTACCTATGTCTCCACCGTATCTTCCGGGCGTTCCGCACAGTGGCGACACACAGGCGTCTCTTCTGCACGAATCCGCTGCAGGAACGTCTCGAACTTACCATGTCCGTTGAGGACCTGCATCATGCGAAAGGTGAGAACGCCGTGACGTCTCTTCAGCTACTCCTCAAGAGGAGCCATGATTATAGCGTGCCCATTATTACGTCGCCACAATAAACGATCCTATGCGTCCCGCATTCATCGGATTCCCGCAACCTTCACCACGTCATCGGTCCAAATTGTAGGAGGCCTTCCGACTTTGCGTCTTTCGGTACTCGGTCGCCACTCCAGAACCTTTCGGCCCCAACGACACATTGGTGGCTGATGATGATTATTATCTTAGAGACTTATTGTATAAAACAACACATACCATCTCACAGTCTCCAGTGATAAATCGAAAGATGTAAACTAAGCTTACAACAGCGTGAATTATAAATTACACAGTCGCTCCTGTAACCCAGTGTAGAGATATTATCAGCCTCTGCTGACGTTAAAGCGTCGTTGGAAAATGTCAAGTCGAACTCGATTTAGCTCCGTCGACGCGGAGTGTAAAATATTGCTTGGGTATCATGAAATAAATTATTTCGTCTCAGATAAATTTAAACTGGTTTTGACTAGTTTTGAGTGGAATGAAAATTAATTCGTCTTTTTTTTATAATTAATGTACACACAAAAATACAAAAGGAGATAATATATTATATTATAAAACTATGTACAAAGGTACTGCTTATTTCACAAAAGAAATTTCTTCCAGCAGACCTGTGAAAAGGAAAGATTAGAAGAGTTGTAGACAGTAGTGTGCAGAAATAAGCAAAGAAGAGTTAGTGAATTCCTAAATCAAACTAATAAATACTTATATAACTATACAACGTGTAACGTTAAATACGCAAAACCTGAAAATAGTTTGATCGGAATAACGAGCAGAATCAATTAAACCACTTTTTAATATAAGTTACATGTTACAAAAAAATAAAAATCATTAAAAATTTTGCCCTTTCTATTTATTAATAGGTCAAGCCATCACGTGCGCAAACCCGCCCAAAGAGGTAAACAAACCCAAACGGTTGTAGTCCAATCAAATTTTTTCATATGCGGGATGATAAAAGTTCTTATTTCGATGCAGAAAACCATTGATGGCGAAGTCCCGAACCAGTTGCGCCACAATGATGTCCAGGTAAAATATAGCGCTAAAACTACCAAACTAGACACCATATAGACAACAGAGTCGCCACACGTCCAAGCTGATCGCGCCACCAAATTGGTTGCGCATCAATACGGTTCAAGTTTTCAAAATTTGAAAAAAATAGGTATTGGAACTGACTTGGCAGAATTCGGATTTTGCATATCAATTCCGACGCATACTCCTCGAAATGCAACAGATAGAAAACTACAGGCAAGCAACTCGACTTGACGAATGCATCCAATGTTTCCAAGCCACTTCAAAACATTGAGTACAAGATCTTTGAAAATTGAATTGCATAAGTGGTTAAATGAATTTAGTTTTTACAATTTAAAAGAATTTATGGACAAAAAATTTTGATTCATTGCCTCTCAAAATTTTGTGTACTTATGTACCTTCATAAAACTTTCAAATTTTTGCATGCTATATCATAAAATAGCTAAACATGTGTGTACCATTTCAATTCTATGTAACACCTTTTTATACCATGTTTTTACGCAAATAAAGAATGTATTATTATTATTATTATCAATACCTATGATCCTTTTACTTCGCTCCTCAATTGAATCAAGTGCATCGAGCTAGTGGAACAGGTTTGGCGGATTTTTTATTATTGATAGTCTCGCGTTTAAACACTATATCACCTGATGGTAAGCGATGATGTAGCCGACGATTGGTATTATTGTTTTCATTCTTTTTTTGATCTATTGAATTTGATTGATATTTGAATTGTGATCTATTTTTATTGGGCCCCGAAGGAATTTCTATAAAATTTCAACCAGAAAACGTTCGTATTAAAAAGAAAAGCCTCTTTATTCCAGATTAAAGGATTTGTTTAGAAAACCAATCTGCATTAAGGTTATTGTGCAAAGTTGTGATGTGCAATTCCTACGTACTTTAAGTCGAAGAGGCAAGGTTGTTTTTCGAACGATTATCTACAAGAAATGTTAAGCTGATCTCATTTCAGGCATTAGCTTACGACTTGTTTTGTAAATTGAGGGGAATATTCTTTTAAACACAAAGTCTTTTTTTACAGTCAAAGAGGTGTTGTCTAGTGAGGTTTAATTTTTTGTTTTATTGTCAGCCACAACTTGACTAATGACTACTTATCTAATAGGTACTTAGGTGGTCAGCTGGAGACACCTCCGAGTATAACCATAAAACTATGTGTTTCCAGGAATGGCCGAGTTCGCGCACTGTTCCCGCGCGCCTCAAGGAGTTGTCCGCAGCAGGAGGGGCCCAGTTGGGTCGAAGCCTACTGGGGTCAGGGTTGTCCGAATAGGAGCTCGTGCCCCGGTATGAAGGTTAGAAGGAACGGAATGGGGTTTTTAGTCAATAAGAGTCTGACACTATCTCCCGCTACACCCAAGAGCGGGTTTTGTCATAAGATGATATTCCCCATCGAATAAAAAAAAAACGGAATGGCCCAGTTTTATTTTATTTTTAATTTAAAAATAGAGTTAAATGATAAATCTGTACTTATGTTTGTTATATATAAAACCTAGGCAATTATCACATTGGAAACGCAATATGCATCACGCTGCATATTGCGTGTCAACGCGCCTAAGTGCGTAATTGCGGGAATGCAGATCTGCATCATCATGCGGCTTTTTTACGTACTCAAGTGCGTACTTGCGTTTTGTAAATTCACGCAGGCTCTGACTCATTTCATACAAAATCACGCACGGCAATACAAGACTCAGTGTGCCATACCTTGCGTCTCGCCCCGCACCTCTTCATGTAGAAGCGTGATCTACATGAACACGCGTGGATGCACTTTCAATGTGTTGAACTGTGCGTGTTTTCTGTACAAAGGGAGATACTTACGGGCGTGGCTGGAAAGACCTCACGGCGTAAAACCCTTCCGCATGACGCAGGTCCTCACTGGACATGGCATGTTCGGGAGGTTCCTGTACCGGATTTAAGCGGAAGAGACGCCCGGGTGTCGCCACTGTGTGGAACGCCCGTAGAACAAGGTGGAGCACACAGTTGAAGTGTGCCCTGCTTGGGCGGAGCATCGCCGTGCCCTCGTGGGGGCGATCGGTGGCGTAGACCTCTCGCGCCGGGCCTTGGTTGAGACCATGGTCCGGAGTGAGGAGGAGTGGCAGGCGGTCGGCTCCTTCTGCGAAGCAGTAATGCTAGCAAAGGAGGAGGCCGACCGCATCAGGCATCGCTGCCCTCGCCGCCGCCGCCCGGATTCCAATCCGACGCGGGCTCACGGATGGCGAGCCATGGGTAGCTCGCTGTCCGACCGTCCGGTAACAGTCCGGACCGAGCCTAAGACGTCGACGGCATGCATTGTTCCCGCGCGCCTCAAGGAGTTGTCAGCAGCAGGAGGGGCCCAGCTGGGTCGAAGCCTACCGGGGTCGGGGTTATCCGAAAGGAAACTAGAGCCCCGGTATAAAGGCTAGAAGGAACGGCGCGGGGTTTTTAGTCAGTAAGAGTCTGACACTATATCCCGCTCCACCCAAGAGCGTGGGTTGTCATTGGATGATTTTTGCCCACCGTAAAAAAAAGGAGATACTTACAAGTAACGTTAAAACACGCATTCACGCACTACGCTGCGTGGTGCATGGCAGTGTAATAATTGCCTAAATACTGCAAATATAACCTATTCCATTTTAGTCGGTAATGTCTTTCAAGCCAAGTATTTTATAGTCTAAAATAATAATTCATTACTAACATAATATTTATTCCATCAACATGTACGTCAGACCTTCGTCTTGTTGAGACGTCTAATATGTGAGGGTGGACGTATTCTGAAATCGTTTTATTTACTTGGCAAGTATATTCTGTTCTTTAGCTACGAGAAACGGAAACGTGAAATAAAAGGTGGGCATTTCTTTTGATGGAATATAGAAATGATGGACAAGTGAGAGATTATTAATGTGGTCCATAAATGAGTCAATTTATTTACTTTGGCAACTTTTATTTTATTTTATTTTATTAAAAAAAAAAGGAACAACAAACAGCTACACTATGTGATATTACAACATAATAAAATATTAACTTAAATAATAATGTAGTCCACAGCGCTGTTCACAGATTACCAATTGAATACATTTTAAAAATGCTAGGGAATACTATTAGTGTATGACAGTTATTATAACAAGTAAAACAGAAAAAATAATAATAATACAGTAATAATATAAAATCACATATCTAAGAACGTGAAAGTGTCTTGTATAAATGGCTTCGAAACAATTTCATGGAGCACATAAATAATATAATATAATATAATATATTCCACAACCGTCACATAGCGCCGTCTAGTCCCAAGCTAAGCAGAGCTTGTGTTATGGGTACTAGACAACTGATAAACATACTTATATATTTCTAAATACATACATATTAAAGATAAATTACACCCAGACACAGAACAAACGATTACGCTCATCACACAAACATTTGTCCTGGGTGGGAATCGAACCCACGACCTCCGGCATAGCAGTCAGGGTCACTTACCACTAGACCAGCAGGCCAGTCTATATGTCTAAATGTTCAAATTCCTTATTATAAGATGCTGTCATTCTCCGGATTGGTGAACGTTGGCCAGTATTAGATCGGCAGGTACCTATTGCAAATAGCGTACCCATTCGCACCTGCCTTCTGTGAACAGTCCTGGGACGGCATAACAGAGTACATTATTCAGATCGATACAATCAAAGTTGCCATTAACAATATTATTATTATTAACTATCATAAAGAGTGTGAGAGCGGTAGTGGCCGAGTGATAACAGCTCTGACTTACGAGTTGTAGGTCGCAGGTTTCAAACCCAGCCAGGCGCAATACTTTGTGTAATTTATTTCATCACCACTGCCCTCAAAACGATGAAGGAAAACATTTTGGGAAAGCCGATGTTCTAGAACCAAAAATTCGAAGACATGTGACATCCACCAATCCGCACTGGGCTCGCGTGGTGGATTACAGCTCATTTCCTCTGCTAGAGAGGAGGCCTGAGTCCAAACAGTGGGAATATTATAAAGCCGACTATGCTATGCATTACCATGGAGTTTCTTGCCGGTTCTTCTCCATAGGAAACGACCAATTTGGAACCGTGCACTAGCTTCTGACGTTTTATAAGTGCCCTTGTAGGCCTATATGAAATAAAATATTTTGACTTTTGACATTACAAAGTGCAAATGAGCTGTTTATTTCTTTAGAAGTTTCTTCCAGCATACCAGGGGATTTACTTGTCGTGTTAAAATGTCAGCCATGTGAGTGAGAAAGAAGTTACACAATAAATAACTCCATGTCTTTAACAGTTCAGTTTAGGTCTTAAATGGATTGCGTCAAGAGCTCGTGGTAGCACTGGAAAACTTCTTCTTCCTGCCCTTATCTCATATTACTTGGGGTCAGCACAACACGTTTTTTTCTTCCATTCAGTCCTGTCACCCGTAAAACTATCACTAACTCACTTTTCTTTCTTATCACTCCTCACACAGTCCATCCATCTTTTCTTTGGCCTTCCTCTCCTTCTCCATCCATCTATATGTATACACAGCACTCTTTTAATAATATGCGCTTCATCCCTCCTTTTCACATGACCATACCATTGGAAAACCCTGTTTTTAAATAAAAGGCTAAGTCCTAACTCACTCACTAGCTTAGAATGCTAAAATTTTGCTCAAAGGAGCCTCTTACGAGGTAAGTACACAAAAAATAAGACAGGATTTTAAAAATTCACCTATAAGTTTATACCGAGAAACTTACTTGTAAGCACTAGAGGTTTTGTAGCTCTTTGTATAATAAACTAGCTTTTACCCGCGGCTTTGCCCGCTTTTATTCATATACTTTAATTTCTCTCCCCTTTTCTTCCCTCTTTCTCCCCTTTTCTCACTTAAAAAAAAATGCCTATATCCATCTCCAGGGTCCCAACTATTTTTGTACCACAATTCATCAAAATCGGTTTGGCCATTTAGGCGTGAAGACGTAACAAACAAACAAACACTTTCGCTTTTATAATATTAGTAAGGATATAGGCAAGACGTTTGATTATTTAACCGTAGATAAATAAAATTGATCAATCAATGCGCCCTAATGCAATTAATCCAATACCAATGCATATTATTACCATTTGCAATCTGTATTGTTACCATTAGATATCATCAGGCCTCTTCCCAAAACCACAAAACCATTATAAAACCTCTTTATCAGGATCAAAAGTAATAATCACTGAATGAATGAACACTATTTCACCCGATTCCATTTAGATTATTATTATCTTATTATTCTCGTAATCTTGCTTGGGTACATTAGGGGTCTAAGTTGTCTTTTCAATAACAATGACGACCGCGGTTCTTTAGAATAGGGACGTACCTTCTACCCTATTTTGATAGTCTATTACATGCCTATTTTAGGGTTAATACACATGGATTTTTCGGTTTTTATTGGTTGGGTTGTTTTTTTGCCTATGATAGAGCTTTCTCGTTGAAGGATTCTCTTTTTTTTAAATTGATTTTAACTTGTGCTTGATGCAGAGACGCACTAGTTTATTAAGAGCCTATTCACTCTAGCCTTAAATACACCTATAGTAAATTATGATATAAGTGTGTAATGTTAGTGATTACTGTTTAGGCGGTATTTAGACCCGAGCCATGGCGAGGGTCTTAAGAGAGCCGAGAACGGCAATCATTAATTACTCACGTGTATCATACGACGCTTTTCAATACACTTGTGAAGAAAATAACTATAAAACTAGTAAATTTTTGTGGCGGTAAAAATCGGTTTTCATATACGCGCCCATTTTTTTTTTTGTGTGGTACGGTCTCCTGCTCCCATCCTGATACGATAAATGCAATAAAATTGTGGCGGTGGAGAGGTTGAACAATAAGGTTTTAACCACATTATAGCACTAGTGCGAAATGGTAATCAAAATGTCACAGTTTGGTAACAAGTGCCATTATGTACCTAAGTGCAGTGCAATACGAGTCACTTTATGAGCAAGTGTATTGAAAAAATTATAATCGAACGGGAAGACCGCAACAGACAAACAGTTCCAGGTATGAGCATTTTGTGTACTCTGTTCAAAATAACAATAGAAATTTATGAAAACCTTTTATTATTGTCCGTTCGACCGATTTTGATTTTTATCATATTGGTGGAATGACAAATGGCGGCAGCTGTAAATAGTTGGTATTATAACCACTTTTTTGCTTTAAATGCCATCCTTATGCCTACGAAATAGAAGTTAAAATCGGTTGAACAAACAGTAAAAAAAAATTCTTTAAATGTCTATTCTTAACGCGAATAGGGTATGAACCACAGAACACAGGATTCATATGAACATAGAAGTAATTATGGAACGATAACAAATAAAAAGTACTCTCACTAAAGTTTTCTATAATAAACTAGCTTTTGCCCGTCCGGCTTCGCTCCCGATTTTCCCTACTCTACACTACTTTACCCTACTGTACCCTACTCTACCCTACTCTACCCTACTCTACCCTACTCTACCCTACTCTACCCTACTCTACCCTACTCTACCCTACTCTACCCTACTCTACCCTACTCTACCCTACTCTACCCTACTCTACCCTACTCTACCCTACTCTACCCTACTCTACCCTACTCTACCCTACTCTACCCTACTCTACCCTACTCTACCCTATTCTACCCTACTGTACCCTACTGTACCCTACTGTACCCTACTGTACCCTACTGTACCCTACTGTACCCTACTGTACCCTACTGTACCCTACTGTACCCTACTGTACCCTACTGTACCCTACTGTACCCTACTGTACCCTACTGTACCCTACTGTACCCTACTGTACCCTACTGTACCCTACTGTACCCTACTGTACCCTACTGTACCCTACTGTACCCTACTCTACCCTACTCTACCCTACTCTACCCTACTCTACCCTACTCTACCCTACTCTACCCTACTCTACCCTACTCTACCCTACTCTACCCTACTCTACCCTACTCTACCCTACTCTACCCTACTCTACCCTACTCTACCCTACTCTACCCTACTCTACCCTACTCTACCCTACTCTACCCTACTCTACCCTACTCTACCCTACTCTACCCTACCCTACCCTACCCTACCCTACTCTACCCTACTCTACCCTACTCTACCCTACTCTACCCTACTCTACCCTACTCTACCCTACTCTACCCTACTCTACCCTACTCTACCCTACTCTACCCTACTCTACCCTACTCTACCCTACTCTACCCTACTCTACCCTACTCTACCCTACTCTACCCTATTCTACCCTACTCTACCCTACTGTACCCTACTGTACCCTACTGTACCCTACTGTACCCTACTGTACCCTACTGTACCCTACTGTACCCTACTGTACCCTACTGTACCCTACTGTACCCTACTGTACCCTACTGTACCCTACTGTACCCTACTGTACCCTACTGTACCCTACTGTACCCTACTGTACCCTACTGTACCCTACTGTACCCTACTGTACCCTACTGTACCCTACTGTACCCTACTGTACCCTACTGTACCCTACTGTACCCTACTGTACCCTACTGTACCCTACTGTACCCTACTGTACCCTACTCTACCCTACTCTACCCTACTCTACCCTACTCTACCCTACTCTACCCTACTCTACCCTACTCTACCCTACTCTACCCTACTCTACCCTACTCTACCCTACTCTACCCTACTCTACCCTACTCTACCCTACTCTACCCTACTCTACCCTACTCTACCCTACTCTACCCTACTCTACCCTACTCTACCCTACTCTACCCTACTCTACCCTACTCTACCCTACTCTACCCTACTCTACCCTACTCTACCCTACTCTACCCTACTCTACCCTACTCTACCCTACTCTACCCTACTCTACCCTACTCTACCCTACTCTACCCTACTCTACCCTACTCTACCCTACTCTACCCTACTCTACCCTACTCTACCCTACTCTACCCTACTCTACCCTACTCTACCCTACTCTACCCTACTCTACCCTACTCTACCCTACTCTACCCTACTCTACCCTACTCTACCCTACTCTACCCTACTCTACCCTACTCTACCCTACTCTACCCTACTCTACCCTACTCTACCCTACTCTACCCTACTCTACCCTACTCTACCCTACTCTACCCTATTCTACCCTACTCTACCCTACCAAACTTCACATAAACCATCTACTAAATAGTCAGAACAAAGCCTAAAAATTTGGTTTGGATAGGTGAGCCCGTTCTTGAGTTATAAAATAACAACGAAAAGTGGCATTGATTTTTATATATATAGATAGATAGATTCACAACACAGTTTTCAGAAAAATATAAAAAAAAAAATTAGTACATCAATAACTATGTAATTTTGTATTGTGCAAAACTTTTGTATGTTAATAATAATAATAACCTTTATTCAACAATCTTATTATACAATGTTTCTTACATGCAAGTTATATTAATGAACACCGGATTCTCAAAGATTGTTTTCTTTGCAGCATAGGCCTCCCCTAAAGCTTGCCACTGAGTGCGATCATATGCCTTTCTCCTCCAAGTAATGCCCGCGATGCGTTCGATATCGTCTTCCCATCTACGACGTTGTCTCCCTTTTTTTCTTTTATATTGTATTGGACACCAGTCGGTTACGTCCATAGCCCACTTGTTTTTTTTATTCATTATCATGTGGCCTGTCCACCTCCATTTTAATTTTTTAATGCAATACGTCACACTCGTAATTTTTAATTTCCGTTTGCTTGCCAATCATTTCTAATTTTATTTTATAAGTTTTATGTTAAGCATGCTCCTTTCCATGCTATGTTGGCAGATTTACAGTGTGTCCTCATGGAGGAGGAGGAGGAGGTTGTATCACTTTTTGGTTAATTCTATTCTATTCTATGGTCTGGAGTGAGGAAGAACTGCAGGCGGTCGTCTTCTTCTGCGAAGTAGTAATGCTAGCGTAGGAGGCGGCCGCTCGCGTAGGGAAACGAACGTTCTCACGCCCCAGCTGCCGAAATTCCGACCCTGACTACAAACTACGGTAGATGCGGGCTTACGGACGTCGAGCAATGCGTAACTCGCCGTCCAGCCGTCTGGTAATAGTGTAGTGATCCACGTGCTCCTTAAAGAGATGTCAGCAAACCGAACCGTGCTTCTGAAAAGGAAGACTGTAGTCCTACAACGCAATGAAGAACTGAAGGACATAAGTGTGGCTTTAGTCAGTAAAAATCTGACACGCCTTCCTGCTCTACCCAGAGCGGGAGCAGTAAAATATCATAAAAGATGTCTTACTCGATACCTATAAAAAATATTCCCCAAAAATTCGTTTTATATTGATTCCCCACACGCAAAATCGTATTAACTGAAACGCTGAAGAATCTTCAAAGAACGCAAAAGGGTTTTGTTCCAATAGCACTTTGTACCATTAGGTATGTCGGTCCCATTGAGGTGGATCTCGTATTTATAAAGAAGTCTACACACTAAGTGTAGTGGGACGCGACTGTTTGTAAAGGGTCGATAGCAGCAGGCGTAATCTCAACGCTCAGCCACGTGGTCAAAACAAAGGAATCGGAGGCGTGGCCAACTATAGGCGTTCGACGCAAGAGAATTGAAACGAAACAGTCGTAACTTGGCTAGGTTAGATAGGTACAGAAGACCATCCCATGCATGTACTTCACTTTTTTTACCTACGCTCTGTGGACGCACACTAATGTGCGTTTGAGCCGGAACTGTTCAACGAGCGGGGCAAGGCGCTCTGAGATATCTTGTCCGTGAGCGGTGTTTATGTGTGCGTTGCTCGAGCGCGCTTTGTATGTAGATTGACTTCCGTATCTCTATATTTTGTGACTGTACACACAAACCGTGCCATATCACACTGCACTAGGTGTGTAGAAGCCCTAAACACCACACACTGAAGTCCTTCTTACGTCTTCAAACGGGACAATTATTTGAAAAACGTCTGTAATTTTGGAAACGGATGTGCAAAGAAATTGGTTTGATTACTTTTATTGGATTTTATTACCTCGGGATTTTTTGCTTTGTATAAATTATTTTATTTATTAATTATAGCAAAATAGTCTTTAACACAAAATTACCTACGTTAAAACCTTTAAATCGTTTTAACGTAATTTAGTGTTAAAGGCTATTATTTTAGACTTTTCTTTTACTACATTGTTAGGGTATATTGCTGCTAATAAAGTATACAGACGAAGACAACGACTCGGGTGTGTCCAATACAATAGGCTAGTTGCTGTAAAAAAATTAATTAAGAGGGTCCTTTTCCACTCGCCTATCGTAAACATCGAAAATGGATTAAAAGCTTGTTACTTCATCTAACGCAATCCAACGCGATGTTTGACGAAAAGGCAACGCAAAAAAAGAGAGATAACGCCTGAACACTCTGTTAGTATTCGGTAATTCCGATATTTACTCGAATATTTCACAAAACTTGCTCCAGGAAATAGCTGTTTTTTAAACACTTAAAAGTTTTTGAAAAAAATTGTCATCATTTAAAATCTCAATAAAATTTGCAAGGCTTCTATAGTTTTAATTTTTTGACTTTTTAAATTTTTAGGCAAATTATGAAGTGCCAAAATTCATACTAAATAGGAGATTTTCAGAGGTTTTTACTGGATTAGTTTTACACAAATTTAGAAATTGATTTCAATAAAAGCCTAGATAATATCCACAAGATACTGTATTTCCAAAATATCTAATGAAAAATGTGTAATAACGTCATAATCAGTTATGAGCGGTTGTATGAAAAACAGTGAAAATGTGTGTCGTCGAGATGCACCACCTTAATCCGTCTTTCGATGTGGTCTTCTTGTACGTTTATAATCAGAGTGTGATTATAAGCAAGCAGATTGTTCCAGTCCTTTGACGTACGCGTTATAAACGACAAGGCAAAACGCTTAGTCCGGACCATAGAGGTTTTAACAACGCATCCTTGTCGTACGTCGGATTGTCCGATGGTAGAAATGGGATGATGATATCAAGTGATGTAATTCCTGCACACACTCTTCTAAATAAAACAAAAACAAACAAACAAAACACAAAAAAGGCAACAAATGAAACATCCAAAGGCTTTACAAATATAATAATCTGCCTTGAATAGGGTTTTAACCCTTCAGATACCGTCAATTAGAGACACAATAGTAAGACAATAGATGCGCGGCCACCGGGTGTCGCTTGGGGATTCATGAATTAATGTAAAATATAAGATATAAGATTTTAAGTCGTCGACGGCGCGCACTGTTCACCGCCCCTCGAGGAGTTGTCAAAAACCGCACCAATGAAAGGGGTACTCGGCCCCTGTATGAAAAGCAAGAAGGAACGGGGTGGGTTTTTTTGGTCAGTAAGAGTCTGGACACTATCTCCCGGTCCACCCAAGGGCGGGCGATGTCATTCGGATGATTTTTCCCACCGAAAAAAAGAAACTCCAGCAGACTAAAATATAGCCAATTACTATTTCAATATTTATTAAAACCGTTAAATTTTCCAATTTATCTCGTAAACACAGTACGACTACAAATATGGGAGATAAAATCATCTAAATTGTGTACCATTGAAACGCTAATTTGATTTCAACTGGTACGTTGTTAATTCAACTCGTTTTCAGTACCTACCTACTAACTAGTTGAAATAAAGCTGGGGATACATTATATTTTGATAGGGTTAGTAGTAGTACTAGGACAAAAATTACGTGTTCCTATGACTGAAGCTAAAACTACACTGTCCACACGTGTGCCACACACGCAGATCTGTCGGTTTCCATACATTTTATATGGAAACTAGATTTCTCGAGATACAGTTTATCCACGTAACGCGACGTCGTTCTGCGTACAAATCAGACATTTTACACGTGTGCGTCGGTCTAATGTAGTTCTAGAATGAGTTCAAGTAATAATGTAATTCATCTCTCATTATCATCATCATCATTACAGCCGAAAAATGTCCACTGTTGGACATAGGCTTCCCCCAAGCGTCACCACAACGACTAATCCTGTGCACCTAGCATCCACCGCATTCCTGCGACTCCTCACCAGGTCGTCGGTCCACCCTGTCGATCACTTGCAAAACTGAACTGCCTGGCCACATTGCTCGTAGAACGGATGGTCGATGAGGCCGAAAGGTTCAAAGTGGCGACCGCAAACCAGAAAACGCCGGTAACTATCCGGCCCGAGCCCAAGTCGTCGACGGCGCGCTCTGTTCCCGCGCGCCTCAATGAGTAGTCAGCAACAGCTGGAGCCCAGGTGGGTCGAAGCCTACTGGTGGCAGGGTTAGTTTCGAGAGATAGCTCAGCCCCGGTATGAAGGCACGAAGGAACGGGGTGGGTTTTTAATCTCCTGCTCCGCCCAAGAGCGAGGGTTGTCATTGGGTGATTTTCCACCATAAAAAATGCATCATCTCTAAACGTAGCATAATTGAATGTATTCAATTTCATATAATTCATACAAGCTCAGACTTCACATCAGTTTCTTCAAGTTCAACTTTATATTCATGTCTGGTCCTGGCCTAACTCGTTCGTCCTAACAGATTTTCGTAGCAAATGGAATGTCATGAACATTGTGGACCAACTCAAGTGGTGTCCAACGCATCCATTTGAAAATTTCGTCCTTATTCTGGTTTTGTTAAACTAATTAATCTTATGAGTAATTAATTTTACTGACAATTAGATTGTGATTGTTGTCTGTTTAAATGCGAATATATCAGAATATGTCTGGATATTTTCAGAGACAAATCAAACAACTAAATAATTTTAAAATAAAACCGTTCTATTGCGAGTCGGATATAAAAGGGTTTCAGGCAAAAACCGAAAAATGTATATTCTTGTATGGTTTAACACGACGTCGTGGACGATTACCTCTACCTCAGACTAACAGTCCAGTTTTGTAGATCTAATTTCGAGAAAGGGTCTACCGTCGACAAAACTCGAAGAATTTCGTCCTCTCTCCTAGCTTTGCTGTGCCCGACAGGGTCCATATTGATTCTTTTTTTTTATATACCATCATAAACACATATGGAATGCAATAAAGTATTGAGTATTGAATAGAGCAGGGCACATTGCTCTCGCAACAAATAGTTGATGGGAATGAGAGGTTCTGGGGTGGCAAAAGCGTAACGGAAGACGTAGTGTTGGAAGGCCTCCTACAAGGTGGACCAAAGACCCGGTGAAGGTTGCGGGAAACCGATGGATGCGAGATACACAAGATCATCCGTTGTGGCGACACTTGGGGGAGGCTTATGTCCAACAGTGGACGTATATCGGCAGAAATGATGATGAATGATAAACTAGTACCTAGGGTTTTGCTTACTCGAGGCTCGCATAGAATATTACGTGCCGTCCAGACAGCTACCGGATGGCCGGACAGTGAACCACCTATTATTGGCCGTAAGCAAGCCCACGCCAACGGTCGATAGGTAGACTAGTAACAGCGCCTGTGGTACATACAGTATTTTCTACTACTCAAATCTTTGATGAAGGAAGGGCCTATACAATATCCAGAATACAGCTTTTATCTTGCAGCAGATCAGCGAATTCTGATTAGTTATGAAACATGGAGTAGGTACCCAGCAATTTTATAACCTTTCCTATTGAATAATTATAATTGTAGTTTATAAGCTCGTTCTTGACTGATGCTGCGAACTTTTGTTTTAACTTTTTTGTATTTTGACCAATAGTTTCCATAAAAGGGCTTGCCTTTCACTGGAATATACTTAAGTTGATGTATAAACCTAGGTTCTGAGGGAATATGTGTAAGTGACATTCATACTTAACACGTTCATGGATAGTACTATCTCACAGGTTGCAGCTAAACACTACTTTTTTCATACATCACCCACTTTCTTTGACCAATTTTTGTAAATAATGCAGTGACAGTACAAAAATCGTAATTATACCTGTGGTGACAATACAACATGCCATTCTTTATGATAGTATGAAAAATAGGTCGTCGTGTGGCGTACTGATAGGTACGTCGACAGGCGTACTGTCATATCACTTTTATCTAGACGCCTGTCGTCGTTACTGTCCACGAACGTGTTAAAACCAGCTCCTGGGCAATCCGAATAGCAACTAAATGCGTTACAATGAGTGTTGCTCAGTTAGGCCGGAAGGTTTTAAGCCTGAACACTCGTGCCGATACCGAATACTGGAAAAACTGTATAACACCTTACATGGCATAATCAGAACATTAATGCTTCCACTACTAGGACTCAGGCCTTTTCTTTAGGAGTGGGAATGGGCCGTCAACCACCACGCGGGCCCAATATAAACCACATTGGGCCACCGTAGTGGTTAATGTCAAATAACTTTGAATTTTTTGGTTTTCTCACGATATTTTCCTTCACCGTTTTGAGAGCAGTGGTAATGAAATAAATTACACAAAGTAATGCACCTGGCAGGGTTTGAAGAAGCGACCTGCATAAGTCGGAACCATTACCACTCAGGCACCACTGCTCTATGTCTCTTGCCAACTATGCTATGCCTATAAGGTTGTACTTTCAAAATGTGGTCGTTACCTATCACACAGATCTGCTCTACATTTCAGATGTTAAGTTAAAAGAAATATTTAAAATTCAGGATACGTCTCCACAACCGTCCCCTTGAATTAAATTCATCCTCATTGAGTGAACACGTGCTAAAGGGTGCTCAGTGACTTAACTAGCGGTTACCATTGAGATTGGGCTTACAGGGTAGCTACGCTACATAAAAAGACAATCCTTCTACTGTAGCCGGCTTACAGGATTAAATCTTATGGATAAAGTCTACTGAGTATAGAAATGTTAATTTAATTAGCAAAGAAGTGTTTAAAAAAACACGTAATTATTTCGTCAATTTAAACTATGCAGATGAGGCTGATTTTCTCTATCTAGAGTAGACTAGCTTGAGAAGAAACACCATTAAAAAAAAACACATAGGTTGTAGGCCTATGTGTTTTTTTTTAATGCACCTGTAAAACGTCAGAAAATATCGAAACAAATTCAAGGGTCACTGGGGGAAATTATATTGTTTTGTTGGTCCAGTAGTCGCAAGTACTATTACAGAGTTAGTTCTTTACATCCTTTTTACTATTGACTAAAAATAAACATTGTCCTACACTAGGAATTCATCCTGTATCGTGGATACATTATATATACATACATTATCAAATATGCAAACTTGCATATTAAGGCACTCAGACCCTGAGCCAAATATCTGTAGGTCATAAAAATGGATACAAAGTATCATATGTGCTATAGGCTAGTTGCTGTAAAAAATGTAATTAGTCCGTTTTTTAGATTATTCAAAAATAAGGGACACGTATTTTTTTATTTGTAAATTAAACCAAAAATGACAAAGATTTAGCCCACTAAAGTAACGTGTAAAGTCACGCCGTGCCGCATTTTTTCGCACGGGGTGAAGTCACACGTAACTTTAATGGACTATTTAACCCTTCAGATACCGTCAATCAGAGACACAATAGTAAGACAATAGATGCGCGGCCACCGGTGGTCGCTTGGGGATTCATGAATTAATAATAATAAATAATGAATAAAAATTTATATCTTTGTTAGTTTTTGTTTAATCGAAAAAAGAAAAAAAACGTTTCCAATATTTTTTTATAATTTAAAATACAGACTAATTAAAATGACGTTATTTTGACCCTGGAAACTACCCTATTGTAGAACATGGTCTACCCATGTGTTAAATTTCATCCATATTCGTTACTCAGAAGTAACAAACATACACACGCACCCACTAACTTTCACCTTTATTAAAAATGTGATATAGATTTGAGGATACAACATTACTCAAGTACCTATTTTTATAAATTTTAATGTTTCCGCTATCAATGTAGTTCGTTAGAGTATGTCAAAAAGTCAAACGATTTGGGTAATTTTAGGGTAAGTTTAAATCTAACGTAGTCATCACTGGTTCAATAACCAAGGTTGACTAAGAGACCTTGATCATTGTTTACTAATAGAAGAACCTTGTAAAAAGTATCGAATATAGTTTTTGAATGATTAATAATCATACAAAATTCCTAAGTCATTTGAATTTTTAGACACACTATAATGCTTATATTGAGACACTTACAATCGAAATAACAAATTTCTAAAAACAAAACGCTAACTAAACGCGTTTAAACAAAATATCATCGCTTAATTTTCTAATTCGTGCTGATAAAGAGTATGCAATATACCAGTTATATATTGTATCATATTTGATACCAGTTTCCCAAAACAATTACATGATTAGACTCCCCGTCCAAACTCAATACAAGTCCCACACTATAATCTAGGTTCAATACTCCTAAAACTAGTATGTCCGAATGAGAAACTAATCACGTTCAGCAAATATTATCCGAGGGTGCAAAGTTTGAGTTCCGTACTATTGCGGTGTGGTCATATCCCTCATTAGTATTCAGAGTATAACCCCTACTGATATCGGTGGATGAGCAGCGATGAGCGAATTAAAGTGCTACCTATGCATTTTCGAAAACATGAAAAATTCGAAGATTTGTGACATCAACCAATCCGCAGTGGGTTCGCGTGGTGGATTACAGACCATTTTCTCTCATAGAGAGTAGTGGGAACATTATAAGCCTTTTTTTTCGGTGGGTAAAAATCATCCACTGACAATCCCCAGTATCAGACTCTTACTGACTAAAAACCCATCCCGTGCCTTCATAACGGGGCTCGAGTTCCTTTCGGATAACCGTGGCCCCAGTAGGCTTCAACCCAGCTGGGCCCCTCCTGTTGCTGACAACTCCTTGAGGCGGGCGGAAACAGTGCGCGCCGTCGACGTCTTGGGTTTGGTCCGGACAGTTACCGGACGGTCGGACAGTTACCGGACGGTCGGACAGCGAGCTACCCATAGCTCAACATTATAAGCCTGATTATGTGGTTTCACCGGTAGTGTCCACAATCATATTGTTTCCAAATAGCTTTACCTTCTTTAGGGTTCCATATCTTAAAAATAAAAAAACAAAACTCATATAGGATCACTTTGTTGTCCATCTGTCTGCCTGTCTGTTTGTCTGTCTGTCAAGACCTTTTATTTCGAAAACGCGTGGAGTTATCGTGATCCTCTTCTCGCCGAATTTCTCGGTAAATTGTGAATCGATTTTGTAAAAAGCAAAAATTCGGTGGACATACATAAAAAAAAATGCATATAGACAAATCGCACCTTTGGTAGAACAATGGCATAATTGTAATTGTGTATTAATAGTTTTTAATATTTGTAAACGATATACCTAAAAGAATATAGTATATAGTTTATGTCATACAAAGTAGAACAACCATAGAACATTATTAACATAGCTAGACTACATTAAGTACAAAAACTATCTTAAAATGACTCTCCTGTAAAATTGCAAAAACTGCAATTGTGTCCTTGTTCTACCAAAGGTGCGAAATGTATAACCTCCCTTTTTTGAAGTCGGTTAAAAATACGGAAACCTATTTTTCTTTTAAGTCCGTTAAAACACACAATGAACTCACGAGTTTTCGCGTTTCTAAAAGGTTGGGGTCACTATGGGGTGGTTAATAATCCCTATAAAAAGCGTCCCATGTCACTTTGACCCCGTTTGAGATAGGTTGTGCGCCATAATTTTATAGTCGGCGTAGAATGGATCACGCGTCATCTTGAGATGTATTGTCATGATAATTTTTAAGGAGTTTATAGAGGATTTTCCGTGAAGATATGATAAATGTGATGGCGTTATTATTTACTAGCTGCTCCCAGCAGCTTCGCCCGCGTGATAGCAGAAAATTATCCCAAGAGAACACACTTCCGGGATAAAAAGTATCCTATGTCCTATTCCAGGACATGGTCTATCCGTGTGCCAAGTTTCATCAAAATCGGTTTATGCGTGAAGACGTAACAAACAAACAAACTCACTTTTGCTTTTATAATATTAGTAGGTAAGGATACTTATAGGTTCCGCGTGTGAGTGGGAAATTATCCCAAGGAAATATATTCCTGGAATAAAAAGTGCCTATATTGCTTTTTTACAAATTAAGAATTACAGAACAATTATGCAAGTAGTGCTACTAATGGGTGATGCGAAAGAGATCCCGGGGGCCCTGGAACAGTGGCAAGAAGGAACAAGAATGAGTTTTTAGTCAGTAAAAGTCTGCCACTATCTCAAGCTCTACTCAAGAGTGAGAAATTAAACTTTTTTAAGTAAAAAAAAAATAGTGTCTACTAACCAATTATGGATTTGGTCTGAATTATAAGATAGATATATATTTTTTTACTGTCACTAATCTAGCCGAACCATTTTTCTTATCTTTCCAAGTAAACCTGGAAGTGGATACTTATACTTCAAACAAAATACCCTCGTCAAATAAATCTGCATTACAAACGTCCCTCTGAATAATTTAATTTACTAAATCAATATCGATTCATAAAAGATGACAACGTTATTATTCTCTATGAAGGAACAATATCAATCTAATTTAATGATCCAATTGATGAAATTGAACGTCCATATTAATAAGTTTACAATTAGAATAGAATATGGAACAATCGAGAATTTAATGTATTTTATTTTTGTGGTGACACTTGGGGGAGGCCTATGTCCAACAGTGGACGTCTATCGGCTGCAATGATGATGATGATGAGAATTTTTGTACAATATTTTTTATTAAACAAAAAATAATAAAAACAGAAAAAGAAATTTAAAAAAAGTATCATAAGTAAATAATCCCCTGACAAAATTTCGACCAAGGCAGTCCATCTCAACAGAGAATAGATAAGTACGCAGGAGATATAATGCACAAGTGTGTGCAAATGGTCCGATGGGATGACAATCCGACACGGCCAGAGAGAGCTCACACGGTCACGCTCCTAGAATCTGTAGATTTTGGCTGTACCTTGATATGTGAGTCAGTCAGTTTCCCCTTTTATATATAATTATAAGATATGTTATTGAGGATTTTCCAAATAAACCACAAATTGTTTCTCTGAAAATCAAAGAAACGACATTTAAAGTTTACTAATATCGCCTCCTCAATTATATCCCTTTATTTTATCTCTTTACAATAGAATTTTTAACAATAAAATATGTAAAATAATCTAAACATCATCTGCCATTCAATCACACGTCACCCCGTTCCACAGAACATAAATTCCATTGATAACTTCAACGCGCGAAGCGCGGCAAATTTGAATTAATGAAATGTCATTTCATTACATATAAATTATAGATAGAGGAGTAATATGAAAGATAAGGGAGTTAGTGATAGCGTGACGGATGATAGACCAAATGAAAGGTAAAACTGTGTTGCGTTAATACTAAATAACAACGGCCAAAAGAAAAAAAGATGTCGATGATTAATATAATGAAGTTAACAATGAACTCATTAACTGAACTAGTAATTTACACAATGACAACAATAATATCAATAGATAAAATTATTAGTAACATCTAATGACTAAGTAATATTACAAATCTGAACAAAGAGAGTTCGTTAACGTTAATTATTCTTAATTACAAAGTCTTTTGTATAATGAAAACGGTAATAGATTTGAAAGATATTGGAAATTTCGTTTCTGTTAGTAATAACTTATTTTTATTAGATTAGTTTTTCTCAGGGCTTAGTTACCTTTATCACAAAATATGTAGGTACAGAAGTCAATCTACATACAAAGCGCGCTCGAGCAACGCACACATAGACACCGCACACGGTCACGATATCTCGGAGCGCCTCGGCCCGTTCGTCGAACAGTTCCGGCTCAAACGCTCAATAGTGTGCGTCCTCCGAGCGTAGGTATAAAAAATCAAGTACATACATGAGATTGTCCTCTGTACCTATCTATCTTGTGCCTTTATTCTATCAGAGAAAAAAATATTTCGATCAGCATTTTATAATTTTCTTTATTAATTTTAAATCCCTTGAGTTTTCTTCAGTGTTTCTAGCTTAGGTTATTTTAGGTGATTGAAGGACACTAATACATTTTTGTGACTTTATGTCCCTCTATCTTATGGCTCTCCATTAATATTTCTTTTTTATGAAATTGTGATTGCTTTTCAATTAGTTCTGAAATGAAAACTAGATAAAAAGAACAGTTGATGAAAGTTGGACTACTAGGTTCTGACGGCAGCTGCATAAAATAAGAAATTTATGCCGAGAACAGCTAACGCGCCGTGGGTTTATTATTATTACGTGCGTTTTTTTAATCACAAAAAAAAAACAAAATATTAAAAATCAATTTTCCTGAAAAAAATTAAAATATAGAGACCAACATTTTCGGCAAAAATAACGTACACCCGTGTGTACCGACAACTAAGCGACTTTCAAGGTCATTCAAGTTGTATAATCTATTGGCTTGCTATTGGCGCTCTATCGATTATTCCAAAAAATGGTCTAGTAATGTGCTGAATTTCATTCAAATCCGATTAGCCATTTGATCGTGAAGGCACACACGTATGTTCATTCATTTATAAAAAAAATACCTTTACAATATTAGTTAGTGCAATTATGGCTGTCTTTTTAACCGACTTCAAAAAGAAGGAGGTTCTATGTTCGGCTGAATGTATTTTGTTTTATATATTTTCACCGATTTCTCGATAAATTGTGAACCAATTTTGAATTGAAAGGTTATGTTTCCAAGTTTATCCCATAGAAATATTCATATGATCTGATGATGAACTTTGAAGATATGAAGCGAAACTTCTCATAGGATTACAGCAGAACTGACATAACATGTAAAACGTTAACGTGGCTATGTGTGTGTAGTCGATGACTAACTGAAAGAAGAGGGGGGAATATATCGAACTGATCTGATGATGAAGCCGGAAGGGAAGCGTGGGCTTAGCTTATTGGAATTGTTATGGAATGTTTTAATGATTCAATTTTAGTTGTCTCTTCTTTCTTCCAAAATTAAAGTTATATGCACTTTTTAGTTTTTTTTTTTACATTGTAGTCTATTGTATTTTTTTTTGAAAAACGTTTTTTATTGTCTGCCTTTTTTTTGTCGACGGGGAAAATCATCTTTGACGAAACCCGCTCTTGGGTGGAGCGGGAGACAGTGTCAGACTCTTACTGACTAAAAACCCCGCGCCGTTCCTTCTAGCCTTCATACCGGGGCACGAGCTCCCTTTCGGACAACTCTGTCCCCAGTAGGCTTCGACCCAGCTGGGGACAGAGTTGCTGCTGTATTGTCTGTCTTCACGTGGTGGATTCTCACTTACTGTGAGAGTGAGAGAGATTCACTGAGAGGAAGTCCGTATCCCAGCAGTGGGAACATTCAAGGCTGATGATGTTTGTCAAATTATTCAGCTGTTCAACCATCTACCTAGGAGGTCGCTGGCACAAAGGATTGAATATGAAGTTGCTTTTCTTTATCAGCGGAAATGTTATCATTGGGAGGAACAAACTGTATCATTCAGTGTTGTGTTGGACATCGACAATCATTGTTAAAGTAATTGTTAACTTAAATCTATGGGTACAATAGCAGCCTTATCGCTGTAAGCAAAGCCATGGATCGTAAATGTTTAGAATAATAAAGAGGGTAGTCAGAGGGTACCATCATCATCATCAGCCTTTTTAATGTTCCCACTGCTGGGACTCCGGCCTCCTCTCTAGGAGAGGGAATGGGCTGTAATCCACCACACGAGCCCAGTGTGGGATGGTGAATGTCAAATGTCTTCGAATTTTTGATTCTAAGACATGCCGATTTCCTTACGATGTTTCCCTTCACCATTTTGAGAGCAGTGGTGATGAAATAAATTACACAAAGTAACGCGCCTGGTTGGGTTCGAACCCGTGACCTACAACTTGTAAATCGGGGCCATTACCACTCGCACTCGACCACAACTGCTCTCTGAGGGTATACTGCTAACAATTTAAAACGTGAATATGTAATGTTTGGGGGTCGTCGCTTAGATGTCGCTTATATGGGTTCAAATAAGAGAGTTCTCTTAATGAAATATATTAGATTTCCAACACTTTTACAATAAGTAAATTTAACACAACGAGAATTGTTCGCGTTATTGATGGAGTTACAACAGTCTCAAGACAGGACTCAAGAATGACTGTCTGGGTTTTGGAGAAGAGCATATTTTAATTTGAGCAGTTTTTAAATATTAAAGTCCAAAACAGCTCATTAAGAAAGTACACAATCGATAACAATCATTAAGTGATTAGTAATTACTATAATAACGATTAGTAATGAGTTGACTTTCAAATGTATCATCGTTACATTATGAGAACAACAGACATCCTTGTTTATGGACTTAACAAGCTTTTAATGAGAATAATTTTTTCATAGCAAACTTTTATAGCTCGGTATACCTATCTAATACTCGACAAGACAAACCATACGAGCCCAAACTCGATGGGGTTGTGTCGCTTAACTACCAAGTTCCTATAGTCAACCTCCGGTTCCATGATCAGATCAGCTCCATGTCATAATAATTTTACATTGTCATCTAATTTAGTGCATGCACAATTTCAGCTCAATCGGTAACCGGGAAGTGGTTTAAATTTAATTTGTAAGATTTGATGACAGACAAACATCGGGACAGGTGAAACTAAATAATAATAATATTCCACAACTATCACACAACGCCGCCTAGTCCCAAGCTAAGCAGAGCTTGTGTTATGAGTACTAGACAACTGATAAACATACTTAAATATTTGGAAATACATACATATTATTATAGATAAATTATAGGTACACCCAGACACAGAACAAATGATTATGCTCATCACAAAAACATTTGTCCTGGGTGGAAATCAAACCCACGACCTCTGGCATAGCAGTCAGGGCCACTAACCACTAGACAAACAGGTTCGTCAAATAAAAGCTTGTAATAATATCTAACATTACAAATGAACAATTATCTATCTCATAAAATTCTCGTGTCTCGGTATAGAACTTCTCCGAATTTTATGTATATATATTTTTTGTGTATATTTCATAATTCTGCGACTAGGTCGTAGGCTATTTACCCCCCTATTTTTACCCCTCCATTTTTCCTTTTGAAAATTTATGGCCAAAGAAAAGATGGAAGGATTGTGTGAGGAGTGATTGAAAAAAAAGGGAGTTAGTGATAGTGTGAAACCAGAATGGAAAAAAAAATGTTGCAAGTAATTTGGGATAAGGGCAGAAAGAAGAAGCGAAGATATATTGGAGATATATGCAAGAGCGGGAGATATATTTGGATGATTTCTCACCTTGAAAAACAAATCATCCAAATTCGTTTAACTGTCAGGGTTGAAAAACCAAACTTAAAACAACTAGACTTTTAAACTTTCAAATACCGTAATTAGAGATACACTAGAATGACTATAAGAGAGCGAACACTCAGTTCGTTTGGGGTTTAAAATTGTAATATTTAGAGCAAAAGAAGTCATACAATTCCTTCTTTAGCGTGATGAATATGCAAAGGTTTTACACACTATTCAATTAGGTGAGGTCCATCGTCAATAATATTCATAGCCAGAGTATGCCAAGTGATGTCACCATCTGTTCTTTTGCCAGTTCGCAATCATTAGTATAATGAGTCTTATAACGATCTTACTGCTGAGACTCAAGCTTCCTCTTTAGGATGGGGAACATTTATTTACTAATTTTTTTATTTTTTTTATTTTTTTTTATTGTAAAATATTCATTCTTTTATTTTAATAATAGTATTTATTTATTTGTTAAATTATTTATTTATATATTTATCTATTTAGTACAGCTTGAAGGACTTACAACTTATAAAAAAAAAAAATATTAAAAAGAAAAACAATTATTATAGATGACAGCTAGCTAATTACAAGTCCTCACGTATATTGTCAGACTTAAAATTGATGAATAATATTAATATTTCAAAACATTCATACAAAGCTTTCTAATCCCAAACTAAGCAGAGTTTGTGCTATGATTATTAGACAACTGATAAACATACTTTCTATATATATATATATATTTTTTTTGTAATTATTGATAGGTTTGCGCTTGACCGCTATCTCACCTGATGGAAAGCGACGATGCGGTCGACGATGGAACGCGCTTACCTAGAAGAAACCTATTCACTCTCGACTTAAAGATTCCTGGGTTGTAGCTATCAGGAAACAAATATTTCTAAAAACATACATATTATAGATAAACTACACCCAGACACAGACGAAATTATCGTGCTCATCACAAAAGTATTTGTCTTAGGTGAGAATCAAACCCACGATGTCCAGCATAGCAGTCAGGGTCACTAACCACTAGACAAATGATAATCTTATAGTGTAAATAAAAGAAAAAAATATGACTAGTGCAAAAATTTTGATAAAATATACTTATAAAACTTGAACCCATTTTGATAAACATGTATTTTTTTATTTTGATATGTTTTAGAGATAAAAAATAATTTTATCGTTAACCTATGAAATCTGTTTACTTTAAAATTTATTTTGTGTTCTCTCACCAGTCGACGCGGGAGCTCAGTTCGATGGTTCGACTGAGTGTCGCGTGCGCATCCCGTTGTTATTGATAACAATACGAGTAAATTATGTTCATACTTTGTTTACAAACTCGAATTTGGTAGTTAAATATGAAAAAAGCAGTTATAAGCAACTAGCTGCTCCCAGCCAGACTTCTGGGATGAAAAGTATCCTATGTCCTATTTCAGGACATGGTCTATCCATGTACCAAGTTTTATAAAAATCGGCTTTGCCATTTAGGCGTGAAGACGTAACAAACAAACTCACTTTCGCTTTTTTTTTTAGGATAAATTGAATAGTTGTTGTTCTTTTACAAACAAGTACATTAACCTACCAAAATTACGCATTGCTTATAAACTGTTCCTGTATATATTTTTTGTTACCAATATTGTTATAGGTATTATAATTTTTTTTTTTAATTCATGTAAAAATGTCTGTAAGTATAGCAAAAAATCCAAAAACATGTGACATTCACCAACCCACACTGGGCTCGCATGGTGGATTACGGCCCATTCCCTCTCCTAGAGAGGAGAGCTGAGTCCCAGCATGAACATTAAAAAAGGCTGATGATGATGATGAAGTATTGCAGAGTAGTTTTAAAATAATTTTCCTGTAATATTCCAGTGTTTTTAATGTTAGCGATCTTTACCAATAAATAAAAAATATATTATTACCGGCTGATTTGGCAAAAATTGTTCGGCTACATAAATTAAGCAGGCAAGGGGTGGAGGTAGAAAGAAAAAATAATAACCTGCGGCCTATTCGCAGACCTATCAAATATATGCAAAAAAAAAACATAAAAATCTGTCCAGCCGTTTCGGATGAGTGTGATAACACACACTCTGACTCGAGATTTTTGTTATTAGGTAATCTCATTCTTATTTAATTAATTAAACCCCAAGTGAACGCGTTTGCGCACCCATTGTCTTTCAATTGTGTCTGTAATTATCACGATTGAAGAGTTAATAAAACAGGTGGTCTAGATGAAAAAATGGTACAAAACTCAGCGCGAACCGGGAATCAAAATAAGGACATCATGCTCACAGGCGCGTTTGCATCCACTAGGCCAACGAGTTAGCCTTATCGTTATTTCAACTATGTATACATGAGAGCTATAATATTATACATATAGCTCTCATTACCATTGTTTATAGCAACAGTTTTAGAATTAGTCAAAAATATGAGAAGGAAAAGTCAACGTTTATATAATTATAGGTAACGTATGCTTTCCCGATACACCTAGCTACAACCAAATTAAACTTTGCTATTCGTTACAAAGTCAATTTGAAACTTATTTGTATAGAGATAAGGTTAAAATTGTATTATTTATGTTTCCATTGTGCCAAAGGTCCAGTACCTAAGCTTAATGGTCATAACCTCTGTCTATAGAACAGTTACTGATTGGATGTTGAGCTGATTACACCACATTTAAGTTAAACGGTGATTTATTACATTGTATATTTTAGTTCTGAACTAAGTGTTAAAAGTGGTCCGGTCTGACGTTTGTGATATTTAAAACTTGTCAAAATATAAATTTGAAAGACGTATATTTATATTTATATTGTACATATATATTTTCTTTCGTTTAATATTACTATAAAGTTTTAATCGTTATTAAAGTGAATGAAATAAAATAAAACAGTGCATTGCGTGCAGTTTCAGTGTTTCTAGTGTTATCGGAAAAGGATATTAATAAATATGGCGGATGAGTGACCGTTTTCGCGCCAAAAGTTGACAGGTCAGTTATCAAAATGTTTGAGGAGCGTCGGAACAAAAACCGATAAATCACATTGTTGTTTTTTGTGAAAAAGTGTAAAAATATGGCCAAGTTCATGGTTTTCTAATTTAGAGTTAAACAAAATCTATCAATTTATTGGTGTTAGCATCACTGTTTGGAAACCTAAATACTGTATTCGTGACTGTGGTACCTGTTGAGTTATAAAAAAAATGAAAATGGATATATCGGTTATTGACCAAACCAACTGGATTTATCGGTTTTTGATAAAACAAAGTAGGATATATCCTATAGAATATATCCTACAATGTTTATGCAAAACCAATATCTTTGTCACGAGAAACTCTAAATTCGATATATTGGTTTTTGACAGAATCAAAAGAGTCAACAATGAAAAATGTTTTGAAAATGTTAGGGATTTATCGGTATCTGTTCCGATCATCATCGTTGATTGGTACGATTGATGTATTTATCGGCTTATGTTCAGATCCGTGTATTTTGCGGACGAATTAAGAGCGGATTTATCAGTTTTTGACCGGGTTACATTAACCATAGAGCAAGATATGTACGAGAACAACCAATTGCAATCATAAAAAAAAGACAAAATGTGATTTATCGGTTTTTGTTCCGACGCTCCTCGTTTATCAAATCAAACACACCACTATTTTTTTTAGTACAAATATTTTAAGGACTTGTTAGATAAAATCCTGTTATTATTTATGTACAGTCTCAAAAAATAATACCTACTCATAAACGGCAAAGTTATTAGCGTTATTTATATCCCAAAAAATCACCCAATTTATGAACAATCCTTTGTGTTTTTGTATTGTATTTATGAACATAGTTAGGTTTTGGTATGAATAGTTTAGTTAATATTAGTATTTTATGTTTACATAGTCTCCACATTCACATTATAATAAATAAATATAATTTATGAAAATATTGTACAGGCTATTTATTGATTATGAATGCATAAAATAATGACAATAAAAAACCTACTAATATTATAAATGCGAAAGTTTGTATGTATGGATGGATGTATGGATGGATGTATGGGTGGATGTATAGATGGATGTTTGTTACTCTTTCACGCAAAAACTACTGAACGGATCTCGATGAAACTTGGTACACGAGTAGACCATATCCCAGAATAACACATAGGATACTTTTTATCCTGGGATTATGTACGCGGGTGAAGCCGCGGGCAAAAGCTAGTAAAAAATAAATGCACATAGTATAGTAGTAGCAATTGTTATGAATAATTGACTCATATTATTACAAGCTTTTATTTTGTTTCACCTGTCCCGATGTTTGTCTGTCATCAAATATTGTAAATTAAATTTGACCCACTTCCCGGTTACCGATTGAGTTGAAATTTTGCATGCATGTGTAAATCAGATGCCAATGTAAAATTATAACATGGAGCTGATCTGATGATGGAACTGGAAGGTGGCTATAGGTACTTGGTAGTTAAACGACACAAACCCATCAAGTTTAGTCTTGTATGATTCGTCCTAACGAGTATTATTTATATAGGTATACCGACCTAGGATATAGGATATCCTATAGCTAGGATATATACCGAAATAGGATACTAGTTAAGATGTAACAGGGGATAAAATAGAATAGAATGAACTTTACTGTACACCAAAATACATAGTAACAATTTCACAGAAACTTGAATCTATGGGTACAATGGCGATAGGCTAGAGTCGCACCGGAATGTCAATTTTAAGGCATTTGTGGTGCGAGTACCGAATTCTTTTCTGCACTTTGCTATGGAAGAAGACTTTTGGCCCCAGGGCGTGGTGTTCACACAAAGACAGCTCAAAGACAAAATAGCGCGAAGTGAAGTGTTACTAACGTAGTTTTGAATCATGTTTACTAACAAAATGATTTGTTATAAGTAATTATGTACATATGTTAGTTTATGAGGTATTTATGATAAAGAAAGAATGAAACACGTTTATTTGGCAAACATGTACATACAATGAGATAAGAATTATAATTATAATATACGAACTTAAACTTAGAATACATCTACATTGTATGTCTCACGGCTGCACCAAATACGTTTAGTTCAGCATGATGCCAGGCCACTACGTAGCAGTTGCCTGACGCTGGTTTTCAACTGAATGGTTGGTTTTGTGGATGGATGGAGGGGGAGAGGGAGGCCAAAGAAAAGATGGATGGATTGTGTGAGGAGTGATATGAAAGCAAAGATTTTATATATCCTACTAGTGAAAGAAAAGGGAGTTGACAATAGCGTGCCGAGTGACAGGACAGAATGGAAGAAAAAAACGTGTTGCGCCGACCCCAAATAAAAAGAGCAGGAGGTTGGTTTTCAATCTGATATGAGTACATGTTGCCTGAAATAAATTGATTATTATTGTTTTTATTATAAGGCCGTTATTGTACCTATAAATTGCACTGACAGCGATATCTACCAGACTACCTTAGGATAGATTGTAAAAACAAATAATACAGAGGATAGACTGCGGTGACTAAAATTCTTCAGGGCCTCTACGGTTTTGCTAACATTTCTTTGAAGCGTGCGTGGAACAGTACGCACCGTAGAGAGAGACTCGGGCTTGGTCCGCGGACGGTACCCGGACGGCCGGACGGTTATCAGACGGCCGGACAGCGAGCTACCCATTGCTCATCATCCATATACTTTGTAGTATGTATTTAGTGCTGTTCTAAGAAACCTACCTTCTAAGATGAATTTAAATATTACTGGCTACCTATGGACACAATAAATTATATTTCTATTATGTGTTACAATAAACCTTTTTTTTTATTTTTTTTTTTAGCCTTTACTGTCCCACATCTGGGCAAAGGCCTGCCCCAACTTCTTCCAGGCATTCTTTTCCCGAACCACCTCAAACCAGTCCCCGCGGTAGGAGTCCAGGTCGTCTCGCCACCTCTTCCTTGATCAACCTCATAAATTTAACTTAACTTAATTAAAACTTGCGGTGGGTAACTTGCGTTAGCGGTGGGCCAGAAAAACGCAAAACTGGTGCCCTGAAATCGCACGTCAGGGTCGCAGCAGACCAAGAAGGAGATGGTGGGACGACTTGGATGTCTTCCTTGGGAATTGGAAAGAAGTAGCTCAAAACCGGGAGCATTGGAAGGAGTGGAGGGAGGCCTTTGCCCAGCAGTGGGACAATATGGGCTAGATATAATAATAATAATAATAATTAAAACTAACTAAAAAAATAAAAATAAAAGCCCTTCTAATAATTGACCTTTTTTTTCAGAAAAACACAACAAAAATGGCCAAAGAAACAGTTTATTATATAGCGTTGCTATTCATTGCACATTCTTCGAAAGCAAGTTTCGTTTTCCATGAAAACACGAAAATAGTTTTTCAACCAGAATATGATGCTGAGTACTTTGGATTCTCCACCATTTTAAGCCCTGATGGGTAAGTGTTTGAGAAATTCTTCCTTATTCTTCTTCAGAAGAACTTTAAAGCTGAGCAATTATACCATCTTACTTCATTGCTTCACTTCTATCGATGGCCCACATAGGCACTTATTTTTTTTATTTATTATTGATAGGCTCACGTTTGACTTTGTTTTTCCCATCTCACCTGATGATGTGGTCGACGATGGAGCACGCTTGCCTTGAATAGGTTACTTCTAAGAAGTAACCTATTCACTCTTGACTTAAAGACCCCCAAGTTGTAGCTATCAGGAAACACAGACTCCGGCAGGGAATTCCACTCCTGCACAATAAAACATCAAAAGCCAGTGCAAAGCATTTTTGGCGATAAGGTACTAACAAATGTAGGCGAATAACAAAACAAAATAGATAGAGCAGATAGCAGCATATTTTTAAAACTAAGATAAAAATTCTAAAGAAACAACAGCATACACCAATGAACATCACCACAACAGCATTTTACTGTCCTGTTGGTAAAGTGGTTAATGGTCCTGACTGTTATGCCGGAGATCATGGGTTCGATTCCCACCCAGGACAAAATGTTTGTGTGATGGGCACGATCAATGTCTGGGTGTAATTTATCTATGATTCCACAACTATCACACAACGCCGTCTAGTCCCAAGCTAAACAGAGCTTGTGTTATGGGTACTAAACAACTCATTTAGAAATATATAAGTATTTTTATCAGTTGTCTAATACTCATAGCACAAGTTTGCTTAATTTGGGACTAGATGACGTTGTGTGATACCGGTGAGTCCATCCTCAGCCTTTTTTTTTATGTACCCACTGTTGGGACTCAGGCCTCCTCTCTAGGAGAGGGAATGGACCGTAATCCACCACGCAGGCCCAGTATTTTTGGTTCTAGGATAATATGCTGCTTTCCTCACGATGTTTTCCTTCACCGCCTTCACCGTTTTGAGAGCAGTGGTGATGAAATTTATTACACAAAGTATTGCGCCTGGCTGGGTTCGAACCCACGACCTACAACTCGTAAGTCGGGGTCATTACCACTCGGCAACCACTGCTCTCATAACGGTAAATCATATTATATTATTTTTGACCCCTCGCGCGCCGATTGCATAACTTGAATGATCTTGTAAAACGCTTAGTCATTATCGTACTATACACATAAGTGTACAAAATTTCAGTGTCTATAATTTCATTTTTCCTGGAAAAAACCAAAGAAGGTTTTTTTTTCTTTTCTTTTCTGGTTTTTTAACAAGAAAATACCCATACGTGATCTTGATTAAGACCTTATTTCTGTCTCCCCAGACTCCTTGTAGGCGCTCCAAAAGCCCAAGAACCTGAAGACCAAGCTTCAGGCATCAAACCGGGAATGGTGTTCAATTGCTCATTAGTTGACTTGGACGTGAAGAATGTCTCCTGCTCGCCTTTGAAAAGATCTGGAAGAACAGGTAATGTACCGAAATTGATACTAAAAAAAAAAAATGCAAACTCACTTTTAAATATGATTATTTTTATTGAACTTTTAAGTACAATATTGACTGGTCTGCACTGTCCTTGCATAGCACATAGCATAGCATAGTCGGCCTTATAACGTTCCCACTGTTGGGACTAAGCCTAAGCCTCCTCTCTAGAAGAGGGAATGGGCCGCAATCCACCACGCGGGCCCAGTGCGGGTTTGTGGATGTCACATGTCTTCGAACTTTTTTGTTCTAGGACATATCGGTTTCCTTACGTTCATCTATTAATACTGTCATCATCATCTTCCTGCCCTTGTCTCGTTTTATTTGGGGTCGGTTATTAATACTGTAACATGGAAATAATTTTAAAAACAGCATTTTTTTTTTAAAGAGTAACCATGAAGTTTCTTGCCGGTTCTTCTTTATAGTAAACGACCAATTTGTGTACTAGCTTCAGACCATTGACATATATATTACTAGCGTACTTCAGACGTTTTATGAGTACCCATGTGGTCATGTGTGAAATGAAAATATTTGTATTTTTTTTTTAATTTTGTAAAAAAAAAAATACCTACATAAATTATAAGTTTTTGACCGCATGGTTCGTGCTGTAGGTGAGCGATGCTCGCACGAAATAAACATTAAAATATGTAGTGTATGCGGGTAGTTGTTCCGGTTCTGGGTCTCTTGTGTATGTAAGTTTACATGTTTATAACAATTCTATGCTATATGAGTTATTCTTAGTGTAGAGCAACCTTAATAGAGATAAAAAAACCTACTCGTAGAGTAGAGAACTGTAATGATGAGTACTAAAGGTGGTGCATCACGACTCACATTTTCACTGTTTTTCATACAACCGCTCATAACTGATTATGACGTTATTACACACTTTTCATTAGATATTTTGGAAACACAGTATCTTGTGGATATTATCTAGGTTTCTAAAGAAACCAATTTCTAAATTTGTGTAAAACTAATCCAGTAAAAACCTCTGAAAATCTCCTATTTTATATGAACTTTGACACTTCATAATTTGCCTAAAAATTAAAAAAGTCAAAAAAGTAATCCTCTAGAGACCTTTCAAATTTTATTAAAATTCTAAATGATGACAATTTTTTCCAAAAACTTTTAAGGGTTTAAAAAAACAGCTATTTCCTGGAGCAAGTTTTGTGAAATTTTCGAGTAAATCTCGGAATTACCGAATACTAACAGAGTTTCCAAGCGTTATCTTTCTTTTTTTGCGTTCTCCTTTTCGTCAAACATCGCGTTGGATTGCATTAAATGAAGTAACAAGCTTTTAAACCATTTTCGATGTTTACGATAAGCGAGTGGAGAAGGACCCTCTTAATATATTTTTCTCTCGAAATTAAACCACGCCTAGTTTTGACAAGATTTTGACATTAAATTATTTCTTAGATGGTATTGCGCGACTTGAAATTAAACAGGTTTTTTATTATAAAATTTGGTTTGTAGGTGATAATTATATAGATACGAAATTAATATAGTAATAATTGATATTAATTTCAGACAAAATACCCATAAGTTTGTATAAATATAGAAATATACAAAGTGTTTTTTTCCATAATTATTTCTTTTTGCATATTTTTTTCCGTAATTATTTTTTATTCTTATTTTTCTATAATATTTTTTTTTCTTCGGTATATAATTAGTTTTGATGCATAGTTTACACATATCTGATCATTGCAATAGGGAATACGTCATATACATACAGGTCCTAGTTCAGGGGTTGAGACCACATTGATGTAATGTTTTTGAAAATTTGGAAAATAAACAAATTATTATCCAAACCAAAGCGGACTAAATAAAATTAAATTATGTTCTATTCAAATTGGATTCAATAGAAAATAAATTGAACATTAACCAAACTAAATACTATTTTAATAATTGCTAATCTAACTCTTCCTTAATTGTATAATATATTATATATATATATATATTATATATTTTGAAACGGAAAAATTTTTGCTTTTTTCCTTTTATTTACCTACCTTCCTTCCTTTTATGTATCTAGTGTATTTAACTTATATTTATAGCATGTGTTACATCGACCATTTGAAATAATCTCCTAGCTTAAAATATCATTATGAGGAAACCACAAAATTATTCTGAAAAGTCAAATAATTGTAGAATTAAATTGTAAAATATTTAATATGAAGAAAAACATAACATAAACAAACCTATGTACAAAAGTAAATAAATAAGTAAATACATAATCTCAGTTCCACTTCATCAAATATTACTTTTTGACTGTAAATGCTTAAGTCTTCGATGAAAATACCAAAATAACTATATAGTTGCCTTCCCTGAATTCCTCATGGATTTAAAAAAAAATGGGTTCACTATGGAAGCATGAAACAATCGGACCAATCATTTAAGGGAAAAAAATTGCAAATCGGTCCACAGCGTCGGCGTTATGGACCGATTTACCGAGTTTTTGGATTTTTTATTTTTTTATATACCTAAGAACTTTGTAGTTAGCATAAAAAAAGGAAAACCACAACCGAATTGAGAACCTCCTCCTTATTTTGGAAGTCTGTTAAAAACATTCTAAATTAAATTAAATTCTGATAAATTAAAAATAAAATAATATATTATCTATTCAAATTGATTTCAATAGAAAATAAATTGAACAATTTACCTACATTACTAGTTTTATAATTGCTAACCTAACCTTACCTTCCTTGTAAAATAATAGATATATTATTATTTAACACTGATAAATTATACTTTTACCTTTTGTTTTCCTCGATCATCATTTTAAACGAAATCCAAAAAAGGTAAAGGTTTATTTTATTTATTACTAGCGACCCGCCCCGGCTTCGCTCGGGTGCAATATTAGGCATATATACCTTCCTCTTGAATCACTCTATCTATTTAAAAAAAACCGCATCAAAATCCGTTGCACAGTTTTAAAGATTTAAGCGTACATAGGGATATAGGGAAAGAAAAAGCGACTTTGTTTTATACTATGTAGTGATATTACATGAATCATTTAAAATAATCCCCTTGTTTATAATATTATCATAAGGAAACCACAAAGCTATCCCCATTCCTTTATAAAATATTTGATATGTAGAAAAACATAATTATAAATAAAATAAATACAAAAGTAAATAAATGAGTAATAAGTTAGTACCTAATCTTAATGATTCTACATTCTATTTCAAATAATAATTACAAGCTTTTTTTCGCGACTTCGTTCGCAACTCCGCATACATAAAATATTTAGAGCCTATGTCACTCAAAAATGAAGCAGCTTTCTATGAGCAAAAATATTTCGCAATCGGATCATTACTTTCAGAGATAACCTACAAACAAAAAGAAACAAACTTTACCTGTTTATAATATTATTAGTGTAGATTTTCTGTATATGTATCTAGGTAACTTTAGCCAACTGCTTCGCCCGAGTAAACGTAGCTAGGCTTTACCTTATAAACTTTGAATCCCTTTTTAAGCCTTTAGGGGGTGAATTTTGGAAAATCCTCTCTTAGTGCACGGTTACGTCATAAAAATAAATCTTGTGCAAAATTTCACGTTCCTAGTCCAAGTAGTATTTCTGTACGTTGATATGTCAGTCAGTCAGTTTCTTCTTTTACTTATACAGGGTTATTTCTAAAATACTAGCAACCTCTCAGGACTCTATTACTAACATCATAAACAACAACTTTTGTTCTATGACTTTTTACAAAAATTAATACATTTACCAAAAACAAAACTTTAAGATTTCGTTGTTCTGTCTAACACATTTTAACTCTGTATGCTATACAGTCCTACAAGGTTATAAGTGTTGTACAAATAACCCTGTATAATCCAAAGGATGACTGGTATATAATGCCTTGTTGCATTAAGTCTGCCTACGCACCACTACTGCCCATTAAAGTTAAATAAATAAATAATACAATATTTTTAGAAATGGCGGTTATGACAACTCCATGTTTTATCTAGAAATATACAAACATAATATATATATAATATTTCCTTTGTTATTTATAACAGTGATAATTAATAATGCATTATAATGCAGCTGATTGTTATGAGTAACAATAATTAGTTTAATATTGTTTAATTTTATTTATTTGGTTACTATCTTTTGCCTATGGCTTTGCTCCCGCCAACTGACTATCTACCCTACTGTACCTCCTACCCATTCTGCCTACGTACTCTATGCTACCTACCTTTCCCTACCTACCCTACGGTACCTACCCTGAGCTACCCTACCTACAAATAATTTTTTTTTCGGTGGCCAAAAATCTTCCAATGGGTGGATCCAAGAACGGGAGTTGTCATCCGGCTCAAACGCTCATTAGTGTGCGTCCACCGAACGTAGGTATAAAAATAAAAGTACATGCATTTTTTTTTGGTGGACAAAAATCATCCAACGACAACCCCGATCTTGGGTGGAGCAGGAGATAGTGTCAGACTCTTACTGACTAAAAACCCGCCCTGTTCCTTCTAGCCTTCATACTGGGGCTCGAGTTCCTTTCGGATCACCCTGGCCCCAGTAGGCGACGACCCAGCCAGGCCCGTACGACACAAACGACAGCATGCCGTTTACCCTATCGGCGTTAATATTGTTTTGGTAAATTTCAATAAATGATTAACAGATATCAGCTGCTCTAGAATACTATTTTAAGATAAACATACATTAGATCCTTTTCATAAGTGAAGCTTCGACGAAACCGGTCGGAAATAAGATAACTCGGTAGTTTTTAAACTGATAAACGAGGGCAACGACCATTTTGTGGTATGGTACTCTGCAGTCAATTACATAATTATAGGTATGTTATATGAGAAACAAGCTTTTAATGAAAATATTTTTTTCATAGCAAGCTTTTATAACTCGGTTTAACTATATAATTAATACACGTCAAAACGAATCATACGAGCCAAAACTCAATGGGGTTGTGTCGTTTTACTATCAAGTTCCTATAGCTTTCATACCAGGGCCGAGCTACCTTTCGGAGCTAACCCTGGCCGTAGTAGATTTCGACCCAGCTGGGCCTCTGTTGTTGCTGACAACCCTTTGAAGCGCGCAGGAACAGTACGTGCCGTCGAAGATTTGGTTTCGCTCCGGACGGTTACAGAACGGTCGGACAGCGAGCTACCCATTGCTCGCCGTCCGCAAGCCCGCGCCTAATAGCCAGAAATCAGGATCTGAATCCCGGCGGCGCCGTGGCTTGATGCGGTCGGCCTCCTCCTATGCTAGCATTATTGCTTCGCAGAAGGAGGCCACCGCCTGCCACTTCTGAACTACTAAGGCATTACGTTCATCCCATCTGGTATTTTTTCATCGTCACAGGCAAACCCCATGGGTCCTAAAACAACTGAAAACAGCTGAACCCACAGATAAGAACTTTACGGATGATGTCATCAATTCTGGTGTCGCAACTACTGATAGTAGTTACTGATATCATGACAAATAATCCTGAATTCGGTCAGGATTATTTGTCATAGTATCTGGTGGGTAAATTCCTATGACGTTGCCATAATGACGGCTTTTAAAATGCAGATTATAGAGTGATTACAAATCATATTAACATTATAAAGACGAATGTTTATGAGTGTGTATATTATGTTTGTTACTTTTTCACACTCAAATGGCTGAACGAATTTCGATGAAACTTGGCATACGGATGGATCACTAGTGTGTCTTTTTTTAAGTGGGAAAATCATCTAATGATATCCTCTGCTTTTGGGCGGAGCTGGAGATAGTGTCAGACTTTTACTGACTAAAAACTCACTCTAGTTCCTTCTTTGCGAAAGGAAGATTCGGCTCCGGTACGAAAGCTAACAAATCTTTGGACTCAGTAGGCTTCGACCCTGCTGAGCCCCTACGGTTTGCTGATAACTCCTTGAGGCGTTCATGGAACAATACGCGTAGTAGACGTCTTGGGCTCAGTCCGGACGGTCATCGGATGGTCGGACGGCGGGCTCTTCCTTTGCTAGCATTACTGCTTTGCAGAATGAGGCTACCGCCTGCCACTCCTCCTCGCTCCGGACCATGGCCTGTACCAGCGCCCGGCGCGAGAGATCGCTGCCGACGATCGCCCCCGCGGGGTTATGGGGGTGCTCTGTCCAAGCGGGACACACCTCAATCGTATGCTCCACCATGTCCTCCGGGCGGTCCATACAATGGTGACAACCGGGCGTCACTTCCACACTGATCCGCTGCGGGAACCTCCCGAACGGACCAAGTCCGGTGAGGATCTGCGTCTTGCGGAAGGTGAGGGCGCCGTGAGCCACGCCTCAAAGAGGGGACTTACCGACATTTGGAATAGTTCCTGTAATCTGTATCGTGGGTGCGTTCATAAACATGTAAACTCATATTATACACAATACTAACCCTATAAATTTTGTTTCGTGAGCGCACCGAACCCGCGACATACTGCAGAACAGTCAATCGCTCAACCATTGCCCCAACGGTGCTGTTCGATATTCATAAGTCATCGTCTCTACCAATCTCTTTTGAACGTAAAATTCTTAATTATTTCAGGTAACGAGAACACGTTCAGCAGGCTACCTGGTGTCGTCAAAGATGATATGTGGTTTGGAGCAACTATGGCGCTGTTACCAAATGGGAGATTGATGGTAAGATCAAAAATCATCTTATGACATCCCCCGCCTTTGGGTGGAGCGGGAGATAGTGTCAGACTCTTACTGGCTAAAAACCCACCCCGTTCCTTCTAGCCTTCAAACCGAGGCACGAGATTCCTTTTCCTAACCCTGGCCCCGGTAGGCTTCGACCCAGCTGGGCCTCTGCTGTTGCTGACAACTCTTTGAGGCGCGCGGGAACAGTACGCGCCGTCGATGTCTTGGGCTCGGTCCACGATCGGACAGCGAGCTACCCATGGCTCGCCGTCCGCGAGCCCGCATCTACGGTGGCCGGAAATCGGGATCGGAATCCCGCCGGTGGCGGCGAGGGCGCCGTTGCCTGATGCGGTCTGCCTCCTCCTTTGCTAGCATTACTGCTTCGCAGAAGGAGGCGACCGCCTGCCATTCCTCCTCGCTCCGGACCATGGCCTCAAACAGAGCCCGGCGCGAGAGGTCTCCGCCGCCGATCGCCCCCACTAGGGCACGGCGATGCTCCGCCCAGGCAGGGTCTTAACCTCTTTATTTTTAACCGACTTCAAAAAGGAGGAGGTTTTTCACCGATATCTCGGTCAATAAATTGTTGACCAATTTTGAAAATAAAAATTTAGTGAAAGAGAGAAAAAAAACCTACATAGTACATAGTATATGTTTACGTTTACTACTTATTCACGGGCTATGGAAATACGATATAATTGGCACCTACCAAGATAGTTTATATCATAGGTTACCCATAGATTATAATTTATAAAGGTGAGAAGTAGTACGAGTACTACGAGTATCACGCGGGCAGAGTCATAGGAAGCAGCTAGTTGTTTCATGAAAAAACAAATCATGCGACAGCGACAAGGAATCCGGAATCTAGACTTAAGGTGGTGTATCATGACTCACATTTTCAGTGTTTTTCATACAACCGCTCATAACTGACGTTATTACACATTTGTCATTAAATATTTTGGAAACACAGTATCTTGTAGATATTATCTAGGTTTCTAAAGAAACCAACTTCTAAATTTATGTAAAACTAATCCAGTAAAAACCTCTGAAAATGTCCTATTTTGTATGAACGTTGACACTTCATAATTTGCCTAAAAAATAAAAAAGTCAAAAAAGTAATCCTCTAGAGACCTTGCAAATTTTATTAAGATTCTAAATGACGACAACTTTTTCCAAAATCTTTTAAGGATTAAAAAAAAACAGCTATTTCCCGGAACAAGTTTTGTGAAATTTTCGAGTAAATCTCGGTATTACCGAATACTATCTCGTATTAGTAATAGTAGTCCTGATAGCTACAACCCAGGAATCTTTAAGTCGAGAGTGAATAGGTTTCTTCTAGGTAAGCGCGTTCCATCGTCGACCGCATCGTCGCTTTCCATCAGGTGAGATAGCGGTCAAGCGCAAACCTGTCAATAATAAAAAAAAAACTAACAGAGTTTTCAGGCGTTATCTCTCTTTTTTTGCGTTGCCTTTTCGTCAAACAACGCGTTGAATTGCATTAACCCTTCAGATACCGTCAATTAGAGACACAATAGTAAGACAATAGATGCGCGGCCACCGGTGGTCGCTTGGGGATTCATGAATTAAATGAAGTAACAAGCTTTTAAACCATTTTCGATGTTTTCGATAGGCGAGTGGAAAAGGACCCTCTTAAGCAAAGTAGTGAGACTTTGAACCAGATGTCTTTACTCTGGTGAGTAAACACATGGTTCAAAGTAGTTTAAAACAACTGGATAATCTAACTAAACCGCATAATGACTGGCTCATTTAAAAATAGTTATTATGATTCAAAATGTCATAGATACTCAAAGACGTAACAAGTATGAGTCAACGTTTATTTCTCGAAATGAATTTGATTAAATCCCGGTATTTATGTGCCAATAATGATATTGCTATCAATTCCAATTAACGTAATTTTGCGTCAATTTAAAGCGAAATGACTCATGGCAGTGGGTTTGTTTCTTGTTCCTGCCTTATAAAGAAGATGCCTCCAGATTCCCTGTCGGATTGTTTCCTGACAGATATAACCTAGGGGTTTTTAAGTCAGAATTTAATAGGTTGTTTCTTGGCAAGTGAACTCAATCGTCGGTCACATCATTGCTTACCATCAGGTGAGATAGTGGTCAAAAGAGAGCCTATCCATAATAAAAAAAAGATAGACATATCTTCTTCTTCCTGCCCTTATCCCATATTACTTGGGGTCGGCGCAACACGTTTTTTTCTTTCATTCTGTTCTGTCGCCCGTCAAACTATCACTAACTGCCTTTTCTTTCATATTACTCCTCACACAATCTATCCATCTTTTCCTCGGCCTTTCTCTCCCGAAAAGATAGGCATATACTTAACACAAATTAGTATCTATGACGTCTTCTATGTATGTAGTGTAAACAGTTGTTGGTTAGCCTTAATAAATAAATAAATGACCTCAATCACAAGACTAAGGCAGTTTGGCTTTCGATGATGCTGAACTGTCTCCCTAGTGCAACTGCAGGGCAGGGTATTGAGATGTTTAAAGGCAGCATGCGTTGAACCATAGCATATTTTTACCGTGTTAAAAGAAAAAGTTAAAGTTACGTTAAGGCTTTCTACGCAACTGACGACCATGACCGCGGTGGCCACGATCGCGGCCTGGCCACCTTTTTTTCCGATGGAGAAAATCATCGTATGACAAAACTCGCTCTTGGATGGAGCGGGAGATAGTGTCAGACTCTTACTGACTAAAAACCCCATCCCGTTCCTTCTAGCCTTCATACCGGGGCACGAGCTCCCTTTCGAACAACCCTGTCCCCAGTAGGCTTCGACCCAGCTGGGCCCCTCCTACTGCTGACAACTCCTTGAGGCACAGTGCCTGCATTGTGATAAATTCCATAAACCACTTCTATTTTCTATTTTGATTATGAACCTTTCCATGTCGAAATGATCGGCCATTGTAAAATAATAATCTGTCGCCATGCACGTCAGATCGCCGTGGCCGATGAGTTAGTACTGATGAATTTTGCTACAGGAGTGATGGTCTCGACGGCCTCGGCTAGTCGCTGATCGCGTGGCATCCGCTGCCAATTGTGGCCACTAGTCGCTGGCCGCTAAGTGCGTAGGGTTTCAAAGCGATTCCTTATAAAATCCAGAACTCATTGGCCGCCGCTGCGACCTGGCCCCCAGTGCGTAGAACTTACAGATATACTCTTACCCATACTATAAAAGTGGGTATACGCTAGAGGAGCCAAGCATGACCGGATCACGAGCCGAGTTCAAATTCGTGTAGTGTGGACCGACTCCAGAGGGGCCGAGTATGAGCGACCCTATACGAAATTGTGCTCGGCTCGTGTTCCGCTCGTTCTAAGTTCAGTGTGTTTGTTTCAGATCAATGCCCCAAGATGGACGTCACCTTACGGAAAGAAACATTTGCTGATGAATGGCATCAGTTTTCTTCAATCAACCAAAGGAAACAGGGTGATCTACCCTTTGAAAGACAACAGTAAGTGTGTCGAAAACTAGCCAAGTTAGTAATTAATCAGTATATTAACCAACATCTCCCGCTCTTTGGTGGAGCCAAAGAGCGGGACTTTTACTGACTAAAAACCAAGTCCTGTTCTTTTGTTGCCTTTTATAGCAGGGCCAAGTTTTCCTTTCAGAAGCAAACCCTTGGCCCCAGTAGGCTTTGACCCTGCTAGGCCTCTACCATTTGCTGACATTTCCTTGAGGCGCGCGTGGAACAGTACGCGCCATCGACAACTTGGGCTCGGTTCGGACGGTTGCCGAACCGTCGGACGGCGTCCACTGCTAAATATATGCCTCCCTCGAGTGTTGCCACAACAAACAGTCCTGTCGCATCCATCGGGATCCCGCGCACTACAATAAAAGAATAACTTTTATTCAGATCGTCAAGCCTTCGTTACGAACGGTAGCAGAAGAGAGTATGGAGAATACGGAACCCATCTGAACTTCTACGCGTATGGAGAAGCAGGTGCATCGGTAGCCGTCACGAAGATGAACACCGTCATTCTTGGAGCACCTGGTCTGCTGCAGTGGACAGGTGAGTGAGATAAAAAAAGACGTGTGTCCAATTTTAATTATTTGTAACGTAATAGAAAGCCTTACAAATACTAGGTATATTATTAAAATTGAATTTTTACGTATAGGGATATGTAAAAAATATCTCGCTGTTCTCGCTGGCACGTTTGATATTTTAACACGTCATGGACTCCAGAAATCCGACGAGATCTTTGACGTCAAAGTTAATCACGCGCACTCATACGACCGACAGAGAACAGCGCGGGCGTTTTGACAAAAGAGGCAAATATATTTATTTGAAATTGTCATATCTCGTTTACTTTTTACCAATTTTGACATTGTTTTCCCTGTTAATATTATATTTTTGTATATTTATTGATAAACTGGTTAAATAAGAAAGATTTTTTTACTAGCATATTTCATATTGCATATATTCGAATTGACGCTGTCATCGTATTCAAAGATTTTTATCAGACAACGGATACAAACACCAAATTTCATTTTTTTTGTTAAGTAAAGTCTCGTCAACAATTGATAAGAAATGTATTGTTTTGTAAATATGCCTGACCTTATAACTTTTTCGATAGCTTTCGTAATACCAAAATATCTATATATATATAAATCAATGCCACTTTTCGTTGTTACTTTATAACTCAAGAACGGGCTCAACTATCCAAACCAAATTTTTAGGCTTTGTTCAGACTATTTAGTAGATGGTTTATGTGAAGTTTGGTAGGGTAGAGTAGGGTAGAGTAGGGTAGAGTAGGGTAGAGTAGGGTAGAGTAGGGTAGAGTAGGGTAGAGTAGGGTAGAGTAGGGTAGAGTAGGGTAGAGTAGGGTAGAGTAGGGTAGAGTAGGGTAGAGTAGGGTAGAGTAGAGTAGAGTAAGGTAGAGTAGGGTAGAGTAGGGTAGAGTAGGGTAGAGTAGGGTAGAGTAGGGTAGAGTAGGGAAGAGCGGGAGCGAAGCCGTGCGGGCAAAAGCTAGTTATTCTTAAAATCCCAAAAATTATCTAAGTAGGTTAATTCATCGAAAACAATACATGTTCAGGAAAATTGTGAATACAAATAATGTGGATGTCATCAGTGTAATTTTAAAATGCAATTAATGAATTAATCAAAAGTACTGTTTTTTTTTTGGAGAGTGGGAAATTGCCGAATGTCCCACTTTGGGTGGAGCGAGCGGAAGTGGCAGACTTTTATCAAAAAATCTACCTGTGTTCCTTCAGCTATACTCTTATCCTTACCGCTTGCCGCCCCGTGCTTAGCTACCGCTCACAGCGACATGGTCGTTGTCATGATCTTTTTTAGGTAATGGATCTCTGGCCTTGGCCTTTGTGGGGTAGCTGGTGAAACATAGGCTACGTCGTTTTTGTTTTTTTTTTGTCGACGGGGAAAATCATCTTTGACGAAACCCGCTCTTGGGTGGAGCGGGAGACAGTGTCAGACTCTTACTGACTAAAAACCCCGCGCCGTTCCTTCTAGCCTTCATACCGGGGCACGAGCTCCCTTTCGGACAACCCTGTCCCCAGTAGGCTTCGACCCAGCTGGGCCCCCAGACAGGTGTTATGGTCTGGTGGGCTACTGCCCAGTAGATTATTTCGGGCTGTCGTATATATCCAAATCGCGCGGAAAACTTTGATTGCACGATGCAGGTTTTCGTATTTTCTTCATAGTTCTTATGTGACGTCATAGATGTCGCTACATCACCTCAAGAGGTATAAACATCATTAAATTACTTATTTTATCACGATTTCTTTGCCTTAAATTTGGATTTTTTGTTTTACAGGTGGAATTATTAGCATGACATTCTATCCAAGGGACACTAATACATACATGAACAGGTTGCCTCCTGCCAACCCTTATCTCACCAAGGATATTGGACCTGACGATTATTTCGGTAAATACATTACACTAGTCTACATAATCTTCTACTAGTCATTCGTAGCATTGGAAGGCCTCCTACAAGGAGGCCCGATGACCTGGTAAGGGTTGCGGGAATCCGATGGATGCAAGACGCACAGGACCGTTCATTGTGGCGGCACTTGGGGCAGGCCTTTGTTCAACAGTGGACGTCTTTCGGCTAAAATGATGATGATGATGATTACACTAGTCACACTATTATTATTGAAGGTGAAAGTTTGTAAGTGTGTGTATGCAGTACCGTAACCAGCCTTTTATGCGCCCGGTGCGTGCTACTATAACTGCGCCCCTAGAAAAAGTACAATACAAACAAAAAGAACTAGGTATGTAATTTTTGCGCCCCTTCGGGGACTGCGCCCTGTGCCTGGGCACCGCTGGCACCGCCCTATTTACGGCACTGTGTGTGTGTGGATGTTTGTTACTCCTTCACGCTCGAATGGTCTACCATTATCTGGAATACAAGCACAGAGAATATTTTTTATCTCGAAAGTACATTCCCTTGAACAAATTTTCTATTAGGTTAGTTGTTCTATAACTTTACTAATCCGTGATTGACAATTTTTTAAATAATTGTAAACATTTTTTTTTTAATTAAAGGATATAGCGTCGATTCCGGTATCTTCCAAAAAAATGGCAGCGTTTTATACGTGGCTGGAGCACCTCGTTTTAATATTGCTAGTGGACAGGTGAGTGATAAAATCAAAAATGTTATAATCTGCAATTTACTCTTATCAACTATAGGAATTTCTTCTGTGCCGTAGATGGATTCAAAAACATACTTAAATACCCTAACACGAAACAACAATGTGTAGATATGCAGTGCAGAAGTCAATCGCTCAGCCGCTGTGCCAACCAACAGTGCTACCACGAGCTCCAAACGCGATACATTTTACGACCTAAACTGAACTGTTACAAGGGGCTACATAGGGTGTATAGCTCCATTCATGGCTCCATCCCTCATCTGCTCACACGATGACACAACTGACAATTTATGACTGACCTATCTGACAAGTCATGGATGTCCCCAAGTCGTTTATTCGGGGTTGGCTTTTCATGTCTTCTTCTGCCATATTTCTCTATTCCTTCTCATTTCAGTAGTCAATCCCTGTCCAATCCATCCAATCGTCCGCACCATTCAAATATAATTTTATTTGTTACTGCCAAAAATCTAATAGTTTCAACTACCTAACCTAATATAAGAACTGTTATTTACTTTTTTATAGCTCAATATTAACTACGTAATATCTTATTTTACTTTTTTATCCGACGGTTACCTCTACACCCCTATTTTTTAATTAGTGCAAAAAAGAAATGGGGCTCATATTTGTGTGGACAATAACAAAAAAAACGAAATTCCAAAATTGTTCACAAAAAATGGTCACAATTACTAAATTCATAATTAAATTAATTAATTATAACAATTGCTACTAGAAAATATAGTCTGCAATTTCCCGGTGACATATCTTGGTAATTCCAAAACATCAATTTCGCAGGTCCTAATATTCGATCCACCGACCCAAGAAATGAAAGCACTTTCAATCAAGGCAAAGATCAAGGGTCCTCAAAGTGGTTCGTACTTCGGAGCTAGTCTGTGCTGCACAGACATCAATGGTGATGGACTAGACGATCTTCTAGTGGGTGCACCAACTTATGTGAAGAATGATGGAGGTCTGCCGTACGATCAAGGAGCTGTGTTCGTTTATTTGACTAAAGAAGAGGTAAATAAATATATTATAAATGAATTAAACTTAATGAGTCCATGTAATCTAATAGAGACATTAACAGTTTTCTACGGAGTAAGTGCAGAGACTTCAAAGTAAATTGATTGGGTGAATACTGAACGTTCTGTGGGTTTAGTTTTGTATAAAGAAATTATAGTCATCATATCATTAATGACAAGTATTTCATAAATCGTTAGTTAGAGAATCTTGCCGGTAAAGAAAAAAATACCTACGCTATATAAAAGATAATCAAGATATTAATTTGTTTAAAATTTTCAACAGGGTTTAGAGAAACAGTGTCAAACTTGTATTGAATAAAACCTATCCGTAATTTTTCAGTTATTTTTTACGTTCCAGGTCCACTGTCACTCTTTCAAACAATATTGTAGACCAAGAAAGGATGCGGAGCAATTATTCCTTTCAGACAAAAAAAAACGCTCTTTACAAAATAATTTAATATATTTTCTTTTAATATTTCAGGATTCTAAGTTCGTTTTAGAAGAATATGGCCATGTGTCAGGGTCTGGTACTAACGGAGCTTGGTTTGGAATCTCTATTGCTGATCTCGGTGATATTGATGGAGATGGATTTAGAGGTAAAACTCACTAGATAAGTGATAAAATCGTTTTGAAACTTCGTGAGAGAAAGTTCAGAACTTACATCAAGCGTGTCCTTATTAATAAAGCATATAATAAGATTAAAGACTACGTTGAAGACAAGCTTGTTTGGCAGAGACTCCTTCTGCACATGGTCTTACTTAGTACCTAGTTCAATAACTACATCGTCTTTTAACCGATCTACCTTTTCTTTGTTTTTATTCTGACTAATTCCAGTGGTGACATATATTGTAGATACTATAGTATAATAATTTATTTTTATTGTGATATAAGAATACTGTAAATTGTAAAAACTGACTCATAGATTTTTTTAAATTCTTTTTACAATTCTGTTGCTGTGGTGACTGGTTTACATTATCCTCTTAGGCCTATTGTAAGAATTAGAAATTTCAACGGATTTTTTCATAGAAAACGAACAACTGAAATCGTGCATAAAATATACTTTTAAGGTTTTTGAACGCTTGCTTATCATATTTTGTACAAAACGATGTAATCTGAATAAAAAATAACGAAGACAAAATTGTTTAGAATATTTTAAATAATCATGTGTTTCATAAAAATTGTGGATCTCTAACACCATGCTTTTTTTTCAGATATTGCTATAGGAGCTCCGTGGGAAGATGATGGAATAGGTGCCGTATACATATATAAAGGATATGCCAAAGGATTAAATACAGATAAAGTACAAAGGCTCCAGCCTGAAGGTGCGCTAGGCTTTGGATGGTCTATAGCAAAAGGAGCTGACGTTGATCAAAATAATTGCAGTGGTAAGTCAAGAGTAACACCAGAGAGAATCAGTTTTATGGATTAAGTTTTAGTAAAGGAGTATTTTTTTATATGTCTGATAGAACAAGCTACAGCTCTCTCAATGAAAAACCATGTATTTTATGTTTTTTGTACCTACGTTATTAATTGGAACACTATTTCTCCTAAAGGTAAGCAATGACTGGCCTATTGATCTAGTAGTTATAGGTCCTGACTGCTATGCCGGAGGTCGTGGGTTCGATTCTCACCCAGGACAAATGTTTATGTGACGAGCATGATTATTTGTTCAACTAGGGACTAGTCGGCGTTGTGTGATAGTTGTGGAATATTATTATTATTATACACTTGCCTAAGAACTTACTCTCAAAGACCCCCAAAGTTTAAGTCATCAGGCAACACAAGCTCCGTCTAGGATACTCTTTAGCTGTAGATACGCACAATGATTGTGTTCCCGAAAGTTTGTTGTATAATTAAATAGATAGTAATATACGAGTATAAATAACATCACCAAAACTCACAAAGAATCTATGAACTACCTGATGTAAGCATTGAATTTTTAGGATCGATAGAAAAAAATAATTCATTTGAGAAAACGAAAAAGGAGACTTCGTTCTTTAAATCGTATTAAGTCTGCTTTTGTCTGTAATATCTGCATATAATAAATTATTTATATTGTTTCAGACCTTGCCATTGGAGCCCACAACAGCCAAACATCGTACCTATACAGATGTATTCCAACTATGACGGTGCATGCTAGTATCAGCGTTCCTAATGCCATAAACCTGCCACAGAATACTACTTCATTTCCTGCAAAGTTTTGTGTGTTAGCTCCAACGATCAAGTCTTGGCCACATGTAGAAATAAGTTAGTATTGCATTTTAATTGCTGTTTAAGAAATAATTTACAAGTAAAAGGAGATACTGACTCCTGTTACTTACATTTTAAGCATATAAGACTTTCCATATTAAAAAAATCTAAATCCCCTAGCCGCGTGACAAAAGACGCCCCGGGTGTTGGGAATCGACGAACGGTCTCCGGGCACTGTAGGCACGGGCTTGCGGACTAAGAACAATAGGTAGATTGCTGTCCGGTCGTCCTATAAAGACTGAGTAGGGGTCGTTGATGAAAGACTGATCGCCTCAAACAGATGTCAAATCGAGGGGCTCAGCAGGGCCGACGCCTGCTAGGGCCATAGTGGAAAGTATGAAAGGAATACTCGTCGTCCTAGAGCATAAAAAGCAACTGACGGAACATGGGTGTGGTTTTAGTCTGTAGGTAAGAGTCTGACACGCAGTCTCACTTCACCCTAGAAAGGAAGATGTCATTAGATTATTTAGTCAAGTCCATTTTTACCAAAAATTTGCTGATCTAAAACAAAAAAAAAAATCATAAAACAAACTCTGTTCTTTTAGATATGATTGCCAGAATTGATGTAGATCCTGAGTCCAATAGAGCAATGTTATCTGGTGATTCTGAATATACAGTAAATATAAAACCAGGAAAAGAAATATGTGATGAGCTGGATATTGAAGTAAATGTAAGTATACAAAATAATTATCTTTAAAATCCTAGATTAATTGATTTTATACAAGTTTTGGTGAAAAGAATTCCTGCAGTCGTTAATATTAAACTAACAAGCCAAATGAAACTAACGAATTTTTATGCTTTGGTAACTTTTCAGCTAACTGCCGACTTATCGAAACCAATACCTCTGATATTTCACCTTGAACCGGTAGAACTGATGACAGGTAAGACCATAAAGAATATAGATGTAACTAACTAAAATAAAAATTACAACAAGGAATTAATAATACCTTATATATTATATAAGGTATTATTAATTCCTTGTTGTAACATATTATGTTACACATCTATCAATTACTATCGAGCTGATAGGGTACCTGTATATATAAATATTGTACTTTTGTTTACTTATTAGTACAAACACTTAAAAGTGAAAAGACAAATACAAATAGATGAACACAAAAAAGTATTGCTTTTTTTTAAATATCCTTCTAACAGACCTGCGACAAGATAGTTCACTTTTGTTATGTAGACACAATTTAGATAAAGAAATTAGAAAACCTATAAAAAAAAAACTTACTTTTTCTTTTTCTTAATATTTCAGAGAATTCCACAACATTTCTAATGAATGCTGCAAGGTTATCCGAAGTCTCAACTCTGAAGACTTCATTTCTCATTCAATTAGTGAGGGATTGTGGTGAAGATCTCATTTGTAGACCTTGGCTTGTCATGAAATTGGAAGCCTTGGACAAGTAAGATAGCTTGTTTTTTTACTTACCTACTCTCTCACTTTTTATCAAAAAATGAGAATCCACCTGTGCTGTTTTTGGTACGTTCGACTGTCTTCTATTATGTTTGGATGGAACCTGCTCAGGATTTTCATAGCCTACTGTGACCCTGTTCTGTCTTATATGTTTTGGACCTATTTTGACCCATAGTTTTTGAGCCCAAACATCTATTTCTCAAAGCACACACCTTAAAAAATTCTTTATAACATTATTTTATTCAATCATCTTTATGATGCTATTGGATTTTATCAGGGGCTTTATCTGCCTGAAGGTCTAAAATTATCTCAAAGGAAAATACTTCGGGGATATAAAATATCCTTTGTTCCATTTCGGGATGAATTTGATTTACCCCTGTATCAAGTTTTATTCAAATTCGTCAGACGAATAAACTCATTTTCATATTTACAATATTAGGAAGTTAGGATCTCATTGGCAGTCCTTTCCTAGTCATAAAGATCTCCAACCAGATGCCCTTCATGATCGTAATCAAATTTCTGATTCTAATGTAACTTCGTTTTCAGCCCCTACATTCCCGGATCAAACACAACATTAGGAGCCAGGATTACAATCCTCAATACAGAAGAACCGGCCTATGCTGCCAAAGTCAACATCTCCATACCTATGCCACCCAAAAGGATCCCAAGTGCCTGTTCCCTTCAAGACCTGATAATCACCTGCAATGTACCATCTCCTTTACTAAGAAATGAAGATATTGTTTGGGAAATAGAATTGGACTACAATATGAACCATAATGCAAATATTACAGAAGACATAGATTTGAAAATTACCGCAGAATTGAGTGATGCATTGTATAGAAATATTACCAATGATGTCTTTAAAGAGCTGCTTATTAATGTTGAACATAATTCGAATTTCAGCGTTTTTGGGTAAGTTCAAGAAGTTAACGCATCCAGTATTCATAATTTTATATAGCGAGTATCAGTAAAAATATCATATTAATTCATTAAACTCCAAGCTAACGCAAGTTCGCTCTTGTTTGTTCTATTATGTCTCTAATTTATACGGTATTCGAAAGGTTAATTAATGAGTGATTTATTTTATTCTTATTAAAAGTTCAATTTCAACTTAATGCATAAATTTGAAATAAGTTATTAATTAATAATTCCAATGTGTGTAATTTAATTTATTTGTGATGTAATTTAATTTAAAATATCTGATATAAATTTATTTTAATTGAACTAGTACATTTATGGTATTTTTTTACTAGTTTTCTGTAGTAGACTATTATTACTTAAAATAAATGAATACGTAAGTTGAATAGAATATACAAAATATCGCAATTATTTGAACTCAAAATTTTAAAGTCGCTAAAATGCCTTACAGCCATTTAAATAGTGGGTATCGATATTATTATACTCAAACAATCGTGGAATTGAAAATTGGACTGATTTGCCACAACGGCACAAACCGTTGAATTTTACATAAATTAATAAGGGTTGTGTTTATTTTAGGAAAGCAGTGCTAAACTCAACATTAATGGTTGGAAGAGAAAACTTAGCTGCTGGTGGAAACGTTACGTTCAAACACTATTTCGAAGTAAGTGACAACTGTTGGTTTTTGTTTTTTCAATATTATAAATTGCAAGTTCGATTAATGCCGCATTGCGGCCCTGGAACACAAAAGGCAGGTGATGGAGTATGGGTGGCTTTTACTCAGTAAAAGTCTAACACCGACGAGTTTTGCACCCAAAGCTGGAAAAGTTACTTGATGTCTTCAGATCGCAACAAAAATTTGCGATTTATCTGGATTTGCGCTTTTGAGTACAATATATACACCGGTCTACACTGTTCTTACATAATATCTATTACTACTGTAATATGGAAATATTGTATGAACAAATTTTTTTTTTAAATTTGTAACCATGGCATTTCTTGCTGGTTCTTCTCCATAGGAAACAACCAATTTGGAACCGTGCACTAGCTTTTGACGTTTTATAAGTGCCCATGTAGGCATATGTGAAAAAAAAAAAACTAAAATTAAAAAGTCAAAGCGACTTTAATTTTTTGTTTTTTTTTTACAATAGAAAATTCTCATGGATTTATCTATCGTATGTGTGTATATTTTTTCTTCCTTTATAATCAGATTGTTGAACGAATTTAAATAAAATTTGGCACACGAGTGAACATGTCCTGAAATAAAACATGGGCCTGTTACTATTTATCCCGACAGAATCTTCTCTTGTTCTTTAGGTACAAAATGCCTGATTCTCAAAATGCTCACCGAGTAGCAAAAGGACTAAGTAATTCTCAAAATGCCCAATTCTCAAAATACCTAATTCTCAAAGTGGCCAATTCTCAAAATGCCTAATTCTCTTATGCGGGCAAAGCCGGTACTTACTACTGTTGAAATTCAGATTCAGATATTTTTATTTGTAGAAAATAGGTAGGTAAACAAAAGTACAGATGTAATGTCAATATATAATAAACACTATGGGGTTACCATAGAGTGAACTTCTTGATGTACAAACAAACCCATAAAGAATTTATTTACGAACCCTTTTTCACTAAATCTTTCAAATTTTAACTTTTTTATTTTCAATTAAACCCTTTTATTTATGATTTAATCTTTTTATTTTCGATTAAACCTTTTTAATCTAATACAGATACATTTTATTTTTATTACAGATCACTAATCATGGACCCTCAGACTCATCGGCTACAGTTGTTTATATAAGAAGACCAAAAAAGGTATGTTTGAATGGATTGTATAGAGTAGGTATATACCACTAATTTTACCTTATTGGAAAAGGTCTTGTTTTTTTTCTCAATAAATAATATTCATAAACGGCAAAGTTATTAGGGCTTGTTTATATCCCAAAATGTCACTCAATTTATGGAAACATCATACAGGCTTATAGGCAGGATTATTTTTTTATGGTGGGCAAAAGTCACCCAATGACAACCCCCGCTTTTGGGCGGAGCGGGAGATAGTGTCAGACTCTTACTGACTAAAATCCCACCCCGTTCCTTCTAGCCTTCATACCGGGGCTCGAGTCCCCTTTCGGTTGATTATGAATGAATAAATGACGATTAAATAGGAAAAAACATTAAGTTCATGCTATCAGAAAACCTAGACTCTGGCAGGGAATTGTCTCCCCTGTTCCATGATACGTGGGTTCAGAGCAATACGTTTTCTTCTTTTTATCCAATCCTATTAACTATCTCTATTTTATTTTTTTATTTTCTTAGATTTTGACAATTCGGTATTTTTTATGTTTCAGGCCAATTTTACAGGCAATATTAGTGGATGTGTACAAAGTAACTTGAGTGTACTTAAATGTGTTTGGTCCATACCAGCTAAAGTTTCGCACCCAGTATATGTATCGCTTCAAATGGATCTCAGTAAAGAAGGTAAATAATAACAACTGATTTTATAAATAAATCAAGATCATTTATTTTAGATAATTTCATCCATAAAGTTTGATCATATCAAAAATAAAAACCCAAAGTAAAATTAAAATCATAATTAAAATTAACATCAAAATTTAATTATAACCAAATTAATATTAAATTAAAAAGCATCTAGCATGTCCATATCAGATCTCTATAAAGAAATTTCATAATTAAAGTTTTTTTTATTCATATAAAGCTTCCAATATTTTTATTTTGCAGGAAAATATCTCAAAGAAAACACGACTTACAACGCTACCACATTCGTACTTGTTCAAAACAAATATCACTATACGTAAGTAGTTTAGTTCATAATACATACATATACACATAGATTATCTATATGACTTAGATAAGTTGAACAGAGCCTACTTAGTGTACCATATCATACCACTTTTTTTGTGGTGGTCAATCATCTAATCGGTCTAGGGAGAAGGGAGAATGTGTGTCAGACTTTAATTGACTAAAACACTACCCGTATCATTCCGGCGGAGATCTCTCGCGCCGGGCCTTGGTTCAGGCCATGGTCCGGAGCGAGGAGGAGTGGCAGCAGGCGGTTGCCTCCTTCAGCGAAGCAGTAATGCTAGCAAAGGAGGAGGCCGACCGCATCAGGCAACGGCGCTCTCGCCGCCGTCGACGGCGCGCACTGTTCCCGCGTGCCTCAAGGAGTTGTCAGCAGTAGCAGGGGCCCAGCTGGTTCGAAGCTTACTGGCCAGGGTTATCCGAAAGGGAGCTCGATCCCCAGTATGGAGGCTAGAAGGAACGGGGTGGGTTTTTAGTCAGTAAGAGTCTGACACTATCTCCCGCTCCACCCAGGAAAGGATTGGCTATACACCAAGGACTACAAAATAAATATCAATTATCATTTTTTTCTTCTGTATGATGAAGTGTCTCTTTATAGCTACATAGAGTCGACCCTATTAGCGCAAACTAATTAAAATCGTAATTATTTATATTTTCAGACCGTTTGAAGTGACAACGACGCTGATTTTGGAACCAGAGAGTATCACTTGGACGTTGATACTGATATGCGTGTTACTTGGCTTGTTGTTACTGGCTGTAATAGTGACCATATTGTACAAGGTACACTTCAAAACGTTTTTTAAGGTTCCTTACTTTAGTTGGCAAAACCGGAACCCAGTAAGGGTCAGAATCAGAATCATTTATTCGTAAACATATGTGATAATTATATACAAGATCTTAAAAATTAGGTAGTGCGCTATGTTTGGTCAGTTTACATACAAATTATTAAGAAAACAAAATTATACTATTAAATTAAAATATAATTAAATTCATCACAATATCACTCTCACTATGCAAGCAAAATTTTAAAATTTATAATAAATTTCATTTCATGTCAAAAAGTAAACAGTGTGACCCCGCACTATCAATCATAGAGTAACTGTCCCCACACACGGGCTTCAAAAAGACGCCGGCACAATAAAACGCTAGAAGCTGCCACAAAAAAACGCTAGAAGCCTCCGCAAAAAACAGCTGAAGCGCGCGACAGCGGAGAAGCTTGAAGAGGCTTCAAGCGTTTTTTTGTGGCGGCACCGCCGCAAACGAGCCATAAAAAAGACCGCCTCAAAATCAAGCTTGAAGAGGCGTTTTTTTTTTAAACCCGTGTGTGGGGACAGTTATATGATCACTTTGTTATCCATCTGTCCGTCTAGTTGCAAGAACCTTTTACTCAAGAGTACGAGGACGAAATTACGCTATATTGAGTACCAAATACTCAGGGCCTCAAATCTACTATTACTATAGTGTCAGAATGGTCTATTATTGACTTTATAATTGTTGATTTTGACAAGTTTTGGTAATCTTCTATATATATAAAAATGACCCCCGTTTTCCGTTGTCACGACTTGGCATGAAAACGGCTTGACCGATTTGGCTGATTTTTTTTTTGTTGTGATTGTTATTGTGAGGAGAAGGTTCTTATGGAAAAAGAAGGTTCTTATAGGTAGAGTAGGGTAGAGTAGGGTAGAGTAGGGTAGAGTAGGGTAGAGTAGGGTAGAGTAGGGTAGAGTAGGGTAGAGTAGGGTAGAGTAGGGTAGAGTAGGGTAGAGTAGGGTAGAGTAGGGTAGAGTAGGGTAGAGTAGGGTAGAGTAGGGTAGAGTAGGGTAGAGTAGGGTAGAGTAGGGTAGAGTAGGGTAGAGTAGGGTAGAGTAGGGTAGAGTAGGGTAGAGTAGGGTAGAGTAGGGTAGAGTAGGGTAGAGTAGGGTAGAGTAGGGTAGAGTAGGGTAGAGTAGGGTAGAGTAGGGTAGAGTAGGGTAGAGTAGGGTAGAGTAGGGTAGAGTAGGGTAGAGTAGGGTAGAGTAGGGTAGAGTAGGGTAGAGTAGGGTAGAGTAGGGTAGAGTAGGGTAGAGTAGGGTAGAGTAGGGTAGAGTAGGGTAGAGTAGGGTAGAGTAGGGTAGAGTAGGGTAGAGTAGGGTAGAGTAGGGTAGAGTAGGGTAGAGTAGGGTAGAGTAGGGTAGAGTAGGGTAGAGTAGGGTAGAGTAGGGTAGAGTAGGGTAGAGTAGGGTAGAGTAGGGTAGAGTAGGGTAGAGTAGGGTAGAGTAGGGTAGAGTAGGGTAGAGTAAGGTAGAGTAGGGTAGAGTAGGGTAGAGTAGGGTAGAGTAGGGTAGAGTAGGGTAGAGTAGGGTAGAGTAGGGTAGAGTAGGGTAGAGTAGGGTAGAGTAGGGTAGAGTAGGGTAGAGTAGGGTAGAGTAGGGTAGAGTAGGGTAGAGTAGGGTAGAGTAGGGTAGAGTAGGGTAGAGTAGGGTAGAGTAGGGTAGAGTAGGGTAGAGTAGGGTAGAGTAGGGTAGAGTAGGGTAGAGTAGGGCAGAGTAGGGTAGAGTAGGGTAGAGTAGGGTAGAGTAGGGTAGAGTAGGGTAGAGTAGGGTAGAGTAGGGTAGAGTAGGGTAGAGTAGGGTAGAGTAGGGTAGAGTAGGGTAGAGTAGGGTAGAGTAGGGTAGAGTAGGGTAGAGTAGGGTAGAGTAGGGTAGAGTAGGGTAGAGTAGGGTAGAGTAGGGTAGAGCGGGAGCGAAGCCGCGCGGGCAAAGCTAGTCTACTAATATAATGGCGTCATAATGACTTTCCGATGGTCAACCACTGACACTTCATTAAAAGAAGTGGCTTAAAATGGTAATCTTGTACATAATGACAAATGAATATCTTTTGACAATTGTTTTGATCAGTGACCTACCATTATAACGTTAATGTGCAGTTATTGGTTTTAATAAGCTTGATATTGTCATTATACCACCACTCTATTACGAGACCATTGACCGATCAATGATCGATCATTATGATTTAGCAGATTACGAACTTTTAGCAATATGACAATGGGATCGTGTTGGAATGACGAATTTATAAAAATAGCAGACTCGGGCCCCTGGTCTCTTACTCCTTGGACTTCACCCCTTAACCCCTCCATCAGTTTTATTCTTTAAGGCCTGTGTAATGTTATTATTTCTTAGGTTTATATTATTTCACAATAATTACTTTATCTCTTTTTTCATACTTTTATAATATTTCTTATTATATTTAGATAGTTTGTTGATTTTCTTTGATCGATGTCATCTGTCATGTCACTACTCACCACACGTACCTTGCCAGTGCTACTCCGTGGAGGCACACTTACATGCTCACTACACTCTTTCAGTTACTCTTTCCTCTCACTCCTCACCATACGTGCTTTACCAGGGCTACTCCTTGGAGGCACTTACATACTACACGCTACACTCTTTCACTTTTGCATTCTCATAACACTCTTCACGTCTTACTTACACTTCTATACTCATACTCTTTCACTCTTCACTCTTACTTTCATGTAACACCACTTTTTATGTTACACCTGTTGACATTATTGTAGGTAATTAAAATCATATTTTTGCCTTTGCAGCGAGGATTCTTCCAGAGGACCACACGAAACTTGTTGCAACAGCACAAAAGCAGTCAACGGAAATTAATTGAAGAAAATGACAACTCCGTAGAACAGAATGAAGAGGATGATGATGATGATGATAGACCTCCTCTGGATGATTTAGATGATGAAATATTTACGTGATGAGAAGTAAAGAAAGATTAAAGAATGAGGAATAAAATATGCAAGATGATAGAGATAGGTTAATTGACTGATTTTGGGAGGAGAATGCACGTAGATTCATAAAAGAGAACTGACCGATAGTTGAATGTATCTCTAAACAGCTCAAATATGAGTAATATGCAGAAAGACGGTGGTCTTAGATACTACGCATTGTGAAGGGGTTCTTCGCTCTATACTCAAGATTAGAAATTTAAACAATTTTTTTTTACTGTTCGTGCAACCGATTTTGTCTTTTATTGCTCTAGTAGCATGACAAATGGCGACTGCAGTAAATAGTTGGTATTGTAACCACTTTGCTTTTAATGCCATCCCTATGCCTACGGCATAGAAGTCAAAATCGATTGAATGAACACGGTTGCTTAAATGTCAAATCCTGTTGCGAATGGAGTGTAGAATGTACAACATTAATTTTAGTATATGCGAAACCTGAAATACGTGTCTAGAATCTAAACGTGTAAAGAATCTGTATACAAAATTTCATAACTGTACGATGAAAAATCACGAAGCTATAAGCTTGAGACCTGGTTGGCCGCACAAATACATGATCACCGGGCCACCTGGGCAACTGAGGGGTTGTTTTACTCCCGCTTTCTGCTTCGCACTAGTGTCTAATGTCCGCTATAACTTGTCAATTACAACACAGGGTATTTAGTGTCGGTGGTGTATAACTTTTGTCATTTTTGAAATATTTTTGGGAAAAAATATAACATGGTGCAATAATTATTGGAATAGATTCAGTTACTGATTCTGAACGAATTATATTCAGGTTTGGCATTTACACTAAAAATAATTATACTTCCTTGCTGATTTCAGCTACGGTGACTGATTTCTGTTATCAGTATAACCACGGTCTGCAATCATGTGCTCAAATGTGGCTAATATAGCCAATCTTTGCTGTAAAGGTGCGTGCACAGAGTAGACACGTGAAACATCGCTCTGAATAGATACCTAATCGCTGTTAGGTTGAATTGTGAGATACTAGTTTAATTTAGATACTTTTTTTTTCTAGTTTTTAACATAGTTTTTATTATAAATAATTTTAGATAATAATAAAAAGTATCGATATAAAAAATAGTTTTCTTATTTTTTAAATTATTGTTACTTAACTAAAGTAGGTGTGTACCAAAAAAACAGAAACCTGTCTGGAACCGACATCTATTGTGATCCTTTATCTTTTCTGAAAAACAGTTCATTGATTTTTCAAGTACCTTCTATATATTGAAGATATTAGGAAAAGGTCCATGTACTTTAATTTAAGTTTATATGGCGCCTTGTATAGCCAACTGCCTCAAATAACTTTTCAATGGGAAACAGTGGTTGGTGGTCGATGGGGACGAATGATGCGTGTTGGAAGACCTCTCACCGGTGAACCGATGACTTGGTAAGGGTTGCGGAAATCCGATGGATGCGAGACACACAGGACCGGTCATTATGTTGACACTTGGAGGAGGCTTATGTCCAAAAGCAGACGTTTTTCAGCTGAAATGGTGATGATGATGATGGATGAAACCTTATTGTAACAATTTTATTATAAACACAACAAATACAAAATTCCAAATCGAGCCGTTCTCAATAGATAAATAATTTTTATTTACTAGTGTATTTTAGCAAAACCTAATTAGAAACTATCCCTAAACGGAGATCTCTATCCAAATTTTCCTTTCAGTAGTTGATTTGCTCTGCTACCCAATTTGCTTTGCTACCCAATTTGCTCGCTTCCACCCATTAACACAGTTAAAACTTTAGCGTTTTGAATTTAGAACACATGCGTGATCAATTTAACTTTAGCGACGATTTCAAACACGTTTAACTTAATTCTAACTTGTATTCTAGACTTGGGACTGATTTCGTAAGTTTTAGTTCATGGTAAAGTTAGATATAAAGAGATTTTTTGTCGACGGGGAAAATCATCTTTGACAAAACCCGCTCTTGGGTGGAGCGGGAGATAGTGTCAGATTCTTACTGACTAAAAACCCCGCGCCGATCCTTGTAGCCTTCATACCGGGGCACGAACTCCCTTTCGGACAACCCTGTCTCCAGTAGGCTTCGACCCAGCTGGGCCCCTCCTGCTGCTGACAACTCCTTGAGGCGCCCGGGAACAGTGCGCGCCGTCGACGTCTTGGACTCGGTCCATTACCGGACGATCGGACAGCGAGCTACCCATGGTTCGCCGTCCGCGAGCCCGCGTCTACGGTGGCCGGAAATCGGGATCGGAATCCCGGCGACGGCGGCGAGGGCGCCGTTGCCTAATGCGATCGGCCTCCTCCTTTGCAAGCATTACTGCTTCGCAGAAGGAGGCGACCGCCTGCCATTCCTCCTCGCTCCGGACCATGGCCTCGACCAGGGCCCGGCGCTGCGCACGGCGACGTAACGACCCTCCCTAGCTTTGTACGGGTGCAAATCATGTATAAAAACATTCCTCTTTTAGTATGACATTGTATTAATAAAACCTATACTAATCAATAGATAGAAATGGTGAAAGTTTGTCTTCGCGACCGAGTCGAGATTCGCCCGAGCCACAAGTAAGGGTGTTAGAGCTGAGTGTTACGTGATAAATTTCTATGTGTATCTAACGATGTTTTTCAATACACTCACAAGGCAACGAATAAATAAACGGAAATTGACCGGTGACTCTTAGGGGCACTTAATGCCTAAACTGATACAGTAAATGTAGTGTATTGTGGCGGAGCGACGTACTTTTCCATGCCTGTGCGGAAAACAGTAAACTGCGTGCCTAAGAGTGGTAGGGGTAGGAGCGGTTTTCTCAGTACGTGTAAAGAAAAATTCATTGCATTGTTAAGAAATTGTTAGCGCGTAAATAGACACTCAGAAACATTGTTTTACACTATATTAGTTGCTGCTAGCTGCATCAACCATATGAGAGTAGAATATGGTCCCAAGGAAACATACTCGCGGGTTAAAAAGTTTAATCCTATATGCGATTCCTAGACATGATCTATCCGTGTTCCGAAGAAGTAATACACAGACACACCAACTTTCGGCTTAATAATATAACTGTGGAAAAAAAGAAGATGCTTTCGGTTCTCTTTTTCTCTAAAACATTTTAGAGGGATTAACCAATATGAATTATTGGAAATTAAATCCATAATAGATTACATTTTCTCTGATCGTATCTAGTCCTCTTTTTCCTAAATTTCAGAAATCCAATATTATTAATTTAAAGTGAAAACATTTATTAGATTCTGATTTTTTTTTGTGTGGAAAATCTCCGTTTCTAGAGTGGAGTGGAAGGGCGTGTCATAGTTTTATTAATTACCCACTTATATTCCTTCACTTGCCGTTTGCGGTCTAGGACTACAGGTTTTCTTTTGGGAAATTTTATCATGGCAAAAAAAAAACAGTTAAAAAAACAGTATTATAAATAAATAAGTAAAGTGGCAACAGTGTTACTTTCCAGTATCTTAGTGCAATATTTATTTAACTCCTCGAGCACCAGGGGATTAATGACCTGGAAAATTGCCGTTTTTACGTAAATCACAAAAAAAAAATTAAACTAAAATTTTCGCCCAAATAAACGTATAAACGTGTATATATACAAAATGAAAATTAAACGTTTTTCAACGTCATTCAAGTTGTACAGACGTATGTACAATCGGCGCTCGAGGGTTAAGCGAGCAACAAGAAATTTAAAAAAAAAAAAACAATAACAAAACCTGCATTTTAGTACCTACCATCATTTATATGGATTATTTAGAAACTAAAAGAAATTGCCCTTACAAAGCACTTGGTCCCTCATTATCACTCCTACCCTCGTTAAGGGTGGCAAGAATAAAAAATAACCTTCCTCAGGTTCTTTGAGCTTGTAATGAGTACAATAAGTCTTCCTTTTATAATAGTTCAAGAAACTCAGAGGATTTTATCATTTCTTGTACAAAGAATTATACATTTATGTGCAAATGTTTATATTTTATATTTATTTAGGAACTCCAGCAAAGGCTAATAGGCATAATACTTTAGTAATGTAATGAAGATTTCTTAAATCCGCGAATGCGAATGCAAATCCTTACTAATATTATAAAAGCGAAAGTGAGTTTGTTTGATTGTTACGTCTTCACGCCTGAATGGCAAAACCGATTTCGATGAAACTTGGTACACGGTTGAAACATGAAATCAAAATCAAAATCAAAAACTTTTATTTCAAATAGACCAATTACAGGCACTTTTGAATTGTCAAAATGTCGGTAAGTCAAACAAACAAGTGAAGCTAAATTGCACGTTCCAAAGAGTAGATCTCTATGGAGAAGAACGTGCAAGAAACTCCATGGACACTCTTTTAAATCATATGTGTTACATATAGTGTTTGGTTACATATTTCTTGTTGCTTCTATTATGTGAGCACAATGTAGATAATAATAAAAAAATATTAAAAGATAAAAACTGAATTAAGCCACTGGCAGCTAAGAGATGACCAGTCTCATCTGACGGCACTCACATGTCCTGGAATAGGACATAGGATACTTTTTATCCCGGAAGTATGTTCACTAGGGATAGTTTTCTGCTATCACGTGGGCGAAGCCTGCCTAGTAATCAATAATTCTATATTCGCGAATGCGAATGCAAGTAATCAATAATTCTATATTCGCAAATGCGAATGCGAAAAAGAATGTTGACTTCCAAATAAAGCGCGCGCAAAATGTCATACAGGTTTGATATTCGCTGCCAACCAAGTTTAGGCGATGCTACTCAACACACATTTTCTTTGTTTTTCATACAACCGCTCTTACGCGATTATGACGTTATCACACATTTTTCATTAGATATTTTGGAAACATTATCTCATGGATATGCAAATCAATTTATGTAAAGACCTCTGAAAATCTGCTATTTTGCATGAACTTTGACAATTCATAATTTACTAAAAAAATTAAAAAGTCAAAAAAGTTTGGAAATATCAAGGATTCTATGTAGCATAAACGACGATAAAAACTAGGGTTAAAAAAACGCGTTTCACACATTTCCCGTAACAGGTTTTGTAAAATATTCGAATAAATCACGGAATTACCGAATGCTAAGAGAGTTTTCATGCGTTATTTTTTCGTCAAACATTGCATTGGATTACGTTAGATGAAGTAACAAGCTTTTTAAACCATGCTCGATGTTAACGGTAGGCGAGTCCGGTAACTGTCCGGACTGAGCCCAAGACGTCGGCGTCGCGCACTGTTCCCGCGCGCCTCAAGCAGTTGTCAGCAACAGGAGGGGCCCAGCTGGGTCGAAGCCTACTGGGGCCAGGGTTATCCGAAAGGAAGCTCGAGCCCTGGTATGAAGAGGCTAGAAGGAACGGGGTGTGTTTTTAGTCAGTAAGAGTCTGACACTGTCTCCCGCTTCACCAGAGCGGGGGTTGTCATTGGATGATTATTCCCAGCGAAAAAAAAAAATGCAAGTTGTATGATAGAAAAATATGAGGTGTCGGTCTGGACGCGTTAAGACAAGACATGAAGACCAATCAAGAAATTGAACTCAGCACCAGGTGGCTTTTATCGATACAGCTCAGCATAATCGTAAAAACTTCTTTCGCAAATGAACAACTTAAGTCGCTTTACCTACTAATAAGGCTAACTCAGTTTCATCTTGCATGGAAACACGTAATCTGTAATATCGCAAATGGGCCTATTAAAGATAAGAGGGGTCTTACCGAAGCGTGAAATAATAGCGTCTTTCGCGATAAGAGCGTCTGTTATCAGCTGTGTCATCGACCTTGAAGAAGTCTGATGATAGCCTAATTATTGAGATATACGTATTTAATATTTTGCGTTTTCCGTTCTTCTTCTTTGTTGTATGGTTGTATAAGTCACCAATCACTAAACTTGTGGTTTCGGGAACTCTTTTGCCTATTAAATGTGCTTTTAAAAATTTAGCTCTATAGAAAATTACTCACCTGGTATCCGTTTCGTTACGCAACTACCAGCTCGGATGTCTGGTGACTTTGGTGTCTGTATGGTATCTTTTAGTTTGGTAGCTTAGGGATATATTTCACCATGGCGGTCAACTGATCGCAGCCATGGTGTACGGGTGAAAAATAGCCCTAAAGGTAACGAAATAGGCTCTAAATATGATAAGCCGCTGTGTGGTAGAAATGGCATATAAAAACTGATTTTATAATTTGGAAAGCTTATTCTCTGTCTGACTTTTACTCATATGCCAAAGCCTCACATTCGAGGCTTCGGCATTGTTCCATTGAACAATGAAACGTTTACTTCATTCGGCTCTCTGATTGGTTAAGAGCTTGGAGCGGGCCAATCCTAGCACCGAACGTCTTAAGCGTGTGGGACTAGGTTGACAACAAAAAGTACGTTAGGATGATCAGCTTAAGAGTTGTAAAAAAAGCTCTAAATGCGATAAGCTCTATTTAATTAACAACAAATAATAATGTACATATGTACATAAAAAAAAACTTAAACTATTTATAAGCTCTTGTAATAGAAGTGGCATATAAAAACTCATTTTGGAACATAGAAAACTTAGTCTCTGTCGATTTTTACTCTTTTGCTGAGGCGTTAAATGGAACGATGAAATGTTTACCTCGTTCGGCTCTCTGATTGGTTAAGAGCTAGGAGCGGGCCAATCCTAGCGCCGAACGTCATAAGCGTGTGTGACTAGCTTGACAACGAAGAGTTCGTTAGGATGATCAGCTTAAGAGTTGTAAAAAAAGCTCTAAATACGATAAGCTGGTGTAAGGTAGAAATGGCATATAAAAAACTGATTTTACAATGTGGAAAGCTTACTCTCTGTCGGACTTTTACTCTTAAGCCGAGGCCTCAAATGGAACAATGAAACGGCCGCCATTGTAGCGGTCCCATTGTATTTTTAGAACAAGTTCCCCTTTGTGACCAAGTAATATACTACACCGTGGTTTGTTTTTTTTTTTTTAGCGTTATGTTATTTGTTTGTATAGGCTCGTATGGGCATTTTATTTTTGAAACCTATTTTTTTAAACGTTTTCGCACAATGTATGGTAACATCACTTATGTTTTTTTATGCCCAATAAACTGCAAAAAGCACAGAAAATGTGTTCTGTATTTGCCTCCCCGCACACGGGCCTAAAAAAAACGCCACTTCAAGCTTCTTTTTGAGGCAGCCTTTTTTTGTGCCTCGTGTGTGCGGTACCGCTGCAAAAAAATGCTTGGAGCCGTTTCAAGCTTCTCCGGCCACAAGTTGTCGCGCGCTTCAGCTTTTTGCGGCGGCTTCTAGTTTTTTTTTGTGGGCTCTTCTAGCGTTTTTTTTTTTTGTGCCCTTGTAATACCATAATAAGAGACACAATAGATAGACAACGCGAGAACGCAACGGCATTCCCTCGGGGATCGAGAGATCACGAAGTGAAGAAGCAGATAGCTAGAACTTGGTGCCTTCTAAGTCGAAAGAAGTTTGCTTCTAGGTACGGCTTCTAGGTGAGATGGTCAAACGTGAGTCTAGAAATAATAATACATATATCTTTGGAGGTATGCGGAACAGAGAGTAAAGTCCCACATACCTCCGTTGAAAAGGGAGGATCCTCCGACCAGACAGGATGTTATAGTCTGGTGGGCGACTGCCCGATAGTTGATGTCGCGCTGTCGTATATGTTCAAATTGCGCGGAGAACTTTGATTGCGCGATGCAGGATTTCGTATTTTCTTCGTAGTTCTTATGTGGCGTCATAGATGTCGCTACATATCTTTAATTGGTTTATTGTGCACGTTGCATCTCATACTCCAGAAAAGATGGATATTGATCAAAATGAAAACTTGAATAAAGCCTCACGATGACAAAAAAAATACTAAGACTTATTTAATTGTCCCAGTATTGCTGTTTTTATAAGAAGAATATCCGAGGGAGATAAGAACAGAACACTAATAATAACCTCGTAAGTCCGTAATAACCGCGGACAGTTCCGTCGAAAGCGGATAAGCTGCGGATATTTCGTAGCAGGCGCTCCACTCTAGTTCTCATTACGAAAACGATAAATTAAAACTTGCAACTATGAAATCGTGGCAACGAGAAACAGTTAACAAGGCATACTCGTATTACAGTGTAAAATAATGCAAACAAATTAGTTTTTTTGGTTATGGTTCAATTGTGTAAACATATATTCAACGTGTCATTACCGCAAATTATGTTTATATTTTTAACCTTACTATACTAAACTGTAACGCTGCGTATAGACATAACATGTTATACAATATTGCTATAACATGTTTCAGATAATAAATGTTATAAAACATGTTATAATAAAATGTTATTGATATGTACATTTGTACAATTATATTATGTACGGATAACACTGAGGAACGACAAACGAGAATGGTTATAATATAACATTGTTATATTGCATCATTATTCTAATGTGTACAGTATTGTTTTATGTTGCAATTTTGAATAACAATGTTACAAATTGTGGACGTGTTATATAACATAAGTTATATAATATGTTACATAGTCTGTACGCACCGTAAAGAGTAAAAAAAAAAAGTATACATTTGGATTGCGTTTGTTACTCTGGAACTAGTTGGGTACTTTGAATGTAATTGAAATAGGTATGCTTCTTTATCTGGTAAGTTTCATAACACGCTCTACAAGTTCATATCTACTGTTTAAAAAAATCAAATCATATATTTTCATCCATAATTTAATCATTGAATCTGGCAATAAAACTTGTAAGGTCAATTATGCGATTCTGTCCAAAAATTCTACAAACCGAATTACGTTCGAAATTCAAAATATCAAGCTCGCAGCTCGCAGACTACCGTCAAATGACGTTTGCATATCAAGTGCATGTGAATCCGGCGACTATTTGTCGTCAGAGATTCCGTTTTGGCACAAATCTGTACTCAACCATGACGTCATTGCATCGATAAGCGGGCGGCACAAATTTAGATTCAGTCATGAAAGATGTGTGTTGAAATTTGAACTATGATGTTATGAAATACTGGGTCTATTTGACTGCAAAACTTCATGATTCGATTCTTATTACATCGAACATGGTGTGTCTATAATTCCGCTGTACGACGTTTTATTCCATCTGTTGGGGTTATGTGGACACCAAAGAGAAACAGCGTTTTAAGGATTTAAATCATCATCATCATCATCATCATTTCAGCCGATACACGTCCACTGCTGGACATAGGCCTCCCCCAAGCGCCGCCACAACGAACGCTCCCGCGCGTCTCGCATCCATCGGCTTCCCGCAACCTTCACCAGGTCATCAGACCACCTTGTTGGAGGCCTTCCAACGTTGCGTCTTCCGGTACGCGTTCGCCACTCCAGAACCTTTCGGCCCCAACGGCCATCTGTTCTGCGAGCAATGTGCCCTGCCCATTGCCACTTAAGTTTGGCAATTCTTTGCGCTATGTCGGTAACCTTAGTTCTCCTGCGGATATCTTCATTTTTGATTCGATCACGCAAGGTAACCCCGAGCATAGCCCTTTCCATTGCCCTTTGGGTGACTTTAAGCCTTCTGATGAGGCCCATTGTGAGCGACCACGTTTCGGAGCCATATGTCATCACTGGCAACACGCACTGATCATAGACTTTTGTCTTGAGACACTGTGGTATATTGGACGAGAAGACACCGCGTAGCTTCCCGAACGCCGCCCAGCCGAGTTGGATTCGACGGTTGACCTCTTTCTCGAAGTTCGACCTACCTAACTGGACTGTCTGTCCGAGGTAGACGTAATCTTCCACAACTTCGAGTGTAGAGTCTCCGATCTTGATAGGAGTAGGCGCTACATGGTTGTTAATCATGATTTTGGTTTTATCCATGTTCATTTTAAGACCCACTCTTTCGGAAGCTCTACTGAGGTCATTGAGCATTGTGCTGAGCTCCTCCATAGTCTCAGCCATGACTACTATGTCGTCAGCAAACCGAAGGTGAGTGATGTACTCGCCATTGACATTAATGCCTAGTCCACTCCAGTCCAGAACCTTGAAGACATCTTCCATTGCGGCGGTGAACAGTTTCGGAGAAATAACGTCTCCCTGCCTCACACCCCGCTGCAAAAGGATAGGTTTCGAGATCTGGTCCTGTAGTCGGACTGACATAGTGGCGTTTTCGTACAAACACTTCAGCACCTCGATGTACCGATAGTCAATTTGGCACCGTTGGAGAGACTGCAGCACCGCCCAAGTCTCAATCGAATCAAAGGCTTTCTCGTAGTCCACAAACGCTAGGCAAAGAGGCAGGTTATACTCCTCGGTCTTCTGTATAACCTGCCGCAGCGTATGAATGTGGTCTACGGTGCTGAAACCTTTTCGGAATCCGGCTTGTTCGGGAGGCTGGAAGTCGTCGAACCTGCGCGCGAGACGGTTCGTGATGACCCTTGAAAACAGCTTGTAGACATGGCTCAGAAGTGAGATGGGCCTGTAATTCTTAAGCAGGGTATTGTCACCCTTCTTGAAGAAAAGTACCACCACACCTCTGCTCCATGCCTGCGGCGTTTTTCCCTCGAGTATGACGGAATTGAATAACTTCTGAAGGGCCTTTAGGACCGGTTTTCCACCCGCCTTCAGGAGCTCAGCCGTAATTCCGTCCTCACCCGACGCCTTGTTGTTCTTCAACTGCTTCAGAGCCATCCTTATCTCGTACAGGCTGACGTCCGGGATATCTTCAGTGTAGTGTCGAGTCAATCTAGCTCTTGGGTCGTTTGCTAGATTTGTATCGGGTTTGGAGACTGACGTGTATAACTGTCCATAAAAAGCCTCGATCTCTCCCAGAAGCTCCGATTTGGCGGATATAACTCTGCCATCATCGGTCTTCAGTTTCGTGAGCTGGCTCTGCCCAATAGACAGATCCCGTGCAAATACTTTGGAGCCCTTATTCCGCTCAATCGCGTCTTTAATCCTCTCGGTATTAAATCTGCGAAGGTCGCGTTTCAGAGACTTCGAGATCCGTTTATTGCACACGTCATCTGAAGACTGCAAAGTTATTTCACGCCTCTTCTTCATGAGCTCGAGAGTTTGATCTGTAAGCCTTTTGGTCTTACTTGTACGAGTCTTAAAGAACTGCGACCCGACTGTATGGACAGCTTCCACGAACCCATCATTATATTTGTCCACGGAGCTTTCTAGGCACTCGAAACGATTTTGAAGTTCGAGCTGAAAGCTCTCGGAGTTTTGGATCTGGATCTGTGCAGGACGGAGCGTAGACTTCATCAGTCGAGATCTTTCAAGCCTGACATTAATATTCAATGTGCCTCTTACCATACGGTGATCACTCCCGGTTTTCACCGTATTGATCACAGAGACATCATTGAATATTTGCTTCTTCGTCGACATGATGAAGTCAATCTCATTTTTAGTTACACCATCAGGGCTTAGCCACGTCCACTTCCTGTGCTCACGCTTTCTGAAGAAGGAGTTCATCATGTAGAGGCTCTCCTTCTCCATAAAACTAGCCAGTAGGTGTCCCCGGCGGTTCCGATGTCCAAATCCAAATTGCCCCACTCGCAGCTCATCACCGTCTCGTTTGCCCAGTTTCGCATTAAAGTCCCCCATGACCACGGTGAAGTGAGTCTTAGAGCCATGCATGACTCTGGATATATCCTCATACATGGACTCCACTTCGTCGTCGGGGTGTGCCGAGGTCGGGGCGTAAACCTGTATGACCTTCAGCGAATATCTTGAAGATATTCTGAGTATAAGGTACGCCACCCTGGCCGACACATTCTCGATCCTCACCACATTGTTCACGAGGGACCTGTGGACAATAAACCCGACACCACCTTGGGACTGCTTGTCACCCTCCCGGAAATAGAGCAGGTTACCGGATTCGAGGATTATCGTGTCCTCCCCCTGTCTTCGGACTTCAGATAATCCCACAATACTCCATCGTAACCCGCTCAACTCTTCCTCCAGTTCGGTGATCTTCTCGTCGGACCTGAGTGTGCGTACGTTAAATGTTACCAGGTCCAGTCGTCGACGGTTAGACGTTCTCGCCCGGAGATTTTTAGCACCCCTGACCCCAGGGTTGCGCCTACGCCCGTCCACGTCAGCACAACCGGTGGAGTCGCCGGGCACTTGGGGCCTGTGCCTTATATTACTAGTCATTGGGGGGGGTTTGGACCATAACCCGCCACGCTGGTCCAGTGCGGGTTGGCGGGTCGCCATAGCCTCGTCTGTTTTTCAGCAGGGTGTACCACGTGCAGGTGAGGTTGGCTTGGGTCCCGACAGATGTTGATTGGGCCCCGTATACACCCCTATAAGGATTTAAATAATAATTGTTTATTATCCTTTTCTTTATATTGGAAGGTGTGTTTCAGTAATATTACGTGAGACGTGTGCTTCTAAGCAAGGCTAAGGGAATACAGTAACTATAACCATACGAGGGATTTCAGTCAAGTCGTCTCACGGGACTCTGTCCATTTAATATAATATTTATTGTTTAGAAACAGCAAGACCATAGTGTTGAAGCAGGACGGATTTGTTTTTGACATATCCCAACACCATCAATGCTTTATTCATCATCATCATCCTCATTTCAGCCGAAAGACGTCCACTGTTGGACATAGGCCTTCCCAAGTGCCGCCACAATGAACGGTGCGTCTCGCATCCATCGGATTCTCGCAACCCTTACCAGGTCATCGACCCACCTTGTAGAAGGCCTTCCAACGCTACGTCTTCCGGTACGAGGTTGCTAATCCAGAACCTCGGCCCCAACGACCATCTGTTCTGCGAACAATGTGCCCTGCCCATTGCCACTTAAGTTTAGATGCTTTATTGGTGCGATGTAATTTTTGTGCGAAAAATCCGATAGTATGTCGCCCACTGTTTCGTGACATTTAATAATAATAAAATTAAGGAAATAGATTCCTTTTACACTATTGAGGAACAAGGCTGGCCAATGTAAGTCTAATTCGTCGTCACTCCATCCAGAATGGGAGGAACTATTTGAAGATTTCCCATAAATAAAAGTAGCTGGATAGGAGCCGTCTCCGATGGCGACTAATAGATTAATAGAAAGATGAGAAAGATGAAGTAACATTTCTTATGTTACGCTCACCATAAACAAAAAATGCCGATATTTCAAAGGTTTTGCACAATATTATTGAGGAAATTTATGCCCTTATCATGTAAAAACAGGCAGTAAATGGGTCATCATCACTGCACGAATGCATTAGAAAGGCGGCCATCAGAGAGGAGTGGCGGCGTGTTGTGAATCTTGCCACCAACACCTAGAGGGATGACCACGACCACTCTGTTAAAGTGATGCCGACAAGGAAGAAGATCATGAAAAGTTAACTTTCTCCTTTAAAATCGAATTTACGGAATTGTTAAATTATTTTTTAATACATTTGCTTATAAAGTGACTCTTATTGCACTGCACTTAGGTATATAACGGCACTTGTAACCAAACTGTGACATTTTCATTATCATTACGCAATAGTGTTATAATGTGGTTAAAACCTCTTTGTTCAACCTCTCCCCCGCCACAATTTTATTACATTTATCGTATAAGGATCGCGCGTCAAAGTCGCGTTGTCACCCATGAAGAAGAAAAATAGGCGCGCGTAAGAATTCAGATTTTTACCGCTACAAAAGTTTACTAGTTTTACAGTTATTTTCTTCACCAACGTATTGAAAAACGTCGTATGATACACGTGAGTAATTAATGATTACCGTTCTCGGCTCTCTTAAGACCCTCGCCATAGCTCGGGTCTAAATATCATCATCATCATCATCATATCAGCCGAAAGACGTCCACTGCTGGACATAGGCCTCCCCCAAGCGTCGCCACAACGACCTAAATATCGCCTCAACGGTAATCACTAACATTACACACTTATATCATAATGTACTATTATGATGCATATTTTAATACCTACTTACTGTACCATATTGCAACGATTTGAATGACACTGTCAGGGGGAGACAATTTGAGTGAGGATGATTCTGAATCCAAAAAAAAAAAAATGTAAATAAAACCATAAGATTTTTTACAAGCTTTTATTTACTTTCACTTGTCTCATTGTTTGTCTGTAATCAAATCTTGGGTATCTAAGATTTGCATTGTCTTGTGTAGAGTGTACTCGTTCAAGACAATGATGTTTGGGAAGACAACAGGGGGGAGTTTATCCAGCAATGCATAGGATGAACCGTAGCTAGCAAAAAAGAAATTGTTAATTACACTATTTTAGAGTTAGTAATTTCATAAGATTTCTGGTTTTTTATTTTTGATAGTTTCGCGCTTGACCGCTATCTCATCTAATGGAAAGCGACAATGCGATCGAGTAACCTATTCAATCTTGACTTAAATATTCCTACGCAAATACGCGTTGTAGCCATCACAAAATACGGATCCCGGCAAGGAATTTCACTCCTTAGCTGTGCGTATAGGATTCCTCCTATACTCATAGAAAGTTTTGGGAACATATTCACAATGTATCGAAACCTGATTGCCAAAAAAAGAGCAGGTTTCGTCAAAGATGATTTTCCCCGTCGACAAAAAAAAAAAACCTGATTGCCAAAAAAGTGATGAAAATTCAGTACAAATTTTGTATTTTAGTACCTAGTATGCCACATAAATTAATTTGCTTTAACCTTGACCCCAAAGCAAATAAATTGATTTAGTCCTTCTCTTGTTAAACGAGTTCTTTACATCAAAAATAAAACTGGTTTGGTAGCCTAGAAACATGTTTCTGCAAAAATTATGAGGAAAATAAAGCTATTCTTGGGCTTAAATTGCGTCTTAATCTTCATTACTGTCTTTGACTTCCAAGTGTAATTTTCTTAGTAACTTTTTTTAAACGCATTTTTATGTATATTTTTTGAGAATATTTGGCGGCGATTGTACACTGTATTTTTTTGTAAGTTCTTTTTTTAAATATAGTTGCAGAATAAGCCCAAATATGGTCCCCCAGTGTCAACATCGTGATACCTAATTATGCCTCATACGACCTCCTACTCCACATACGATTTGTTGTTTTGTTATTGTTTATCTTATAAATAAAACTCATTACCCATTCTTTATTGTTCTGTAATCGGGTAATTAAAAACATATCTTAGTGCAACATAACATTTTAAGTGTATTTTTTATTGCATATTAGATTTGTGTGCGGATCATTAATAATAAGTGCTTAATTTAAATTTTCCAGTAACTTTTAATACATTTCTACTGTTTGTGCGGAGTGTATGTAAAAGAGAATAAAACTGACGTAGTGCACTAGTGCTTTTAGTGATAAACTGTTCTTCTTTTTGGACTGTTACTGGTAAGTTTCTTATTATATATCTTATTTTTATAAAAATCTCATGTCACAACATCTGTTATCAAACTACTCCGAAACGGCTTGACTGGTTTTTTAATTTTTCTTTTCTGTGTACATTTGGTAGGCCAAAGTATTTTTCACCCTCCTACCAGAACTCCTTTTTTAATGTTGCAAAACAACATTTGCTAGATCAGATAGTAAGTAGTAAGTTTATAATAGTAAATTATGCTTTTATTGTTCTCTATAGCTTCGAAGAAATGTTTATGCTTTTAATAAATACTATCAATAATAAATAGACATAATTGACCTGAATACCTACTCCATGTGTAATTTTGAACCTTTCAGACCAATTTATCGTAATTAAATTAAATTTATTAATCCCGTAAATCCTGAGTAAAAGGACATAGTGGACTTTGATTTTAGCCAAAAGGTAACCAAAAACCCCACAAATAATGAAATAAAATACAAAATTTAAACTTCAGTGAAGCCAACTCAATTTGTACGTTCTGAAAGGTAAGTAAGCCAAAAATCAAATATTACTTGATCAAACTGAATTATCCGTTAGACATCAAAAAGCCCCAGTATTTCAATATTACGCTGTGTGAGCAAAAATGCTCTTTAGAAGCCAACAACCTGAAAATCTCTGAAATCCTAAAAAGTGACTACAGAAGTGACATACGAGTCGTCAGAATGTCAAGCTTGGTTACAACAATCCCAGTACAAATATTTTAAAAATAAAAGAAAGAAGAAAGAAAGAAAGCACGTTTATTCCACCTAAATAGACGTACAAATCATTACCAAAATACAAAAATCCCAGTCAGACCATCGGGCATAGCTGTATTGCGCCTTATAACTATAGACAACGGAGTGACTAGATTATTTTGACCATCTGTAATCTGTGATTTTGACGCTGGCGTCAACAGAGACAAACTAAGACAAACATAAACAAAAATGAACCTATATATAACCAAAACTAAAAGAAAAACATAATTATACCAATACAATCTAAGAATTTAAGTTGTGCGTCGCATTTAAAAGCAAGAATAAGCCGTTGCTCAGCATATATCGTGACGCTGGGCAAATCCTACTACGGTGCTGGTGCATAGTAAAAATTAAAATAAATCGCAAAAATTGCAGAAAATCAGCACAAATATTTCGGTACATATATCTAATAAAGCATGGTCATCTTCCGCGTCTGTCTATAATGCCGGTTGCAGACCGAAAACTAAGCTAAGTTAATTTAGCTTAGCTCGCATAGCCAACGCAGTTTTCCACACTTGTGTACAGACCGCAAGCTATGCGAATTAAGCTATGTGAGCTAACTAAAATATGCGAAGCTAAATTAGTTGTGTATATGCCCGGCATGCATGGCTTGAAAAACTGCGTCAATTATGCGAGCTAAGCTAAACTACGAGTAACTTAGCTTAGCTTTTGGTAAACTTTTAAAAAACTGTATCTGTCGCCAATAAATAAAGAGATTTATAAAAAAAGTGAGTGAGAGTGGAGAAAAACCAAGAATTTAAAAGATTACTATATCCCTTGCGAAGCTGGGGCAGTTTGCTATTAATGTTATGAAGCTGAAGAGCATTTTTTGGTTGAATACGCTAATCTCAAGAAATACTGGTTAGCATTGAAAAATAATTTAAGTGCAACACCATGTGCGGGCAATATAATGGTTCGGGCTGGCGCCAACAGAATTCTGAAGGCATTCGCGCAAACCATTGTTGGTTGGTACAATAACTGATCAATTGGAATCTGTAATTTATTTATTTATTATGGCACTCCAAAGAATATTTCTCAGAAACATTCACAGTATAGTAATATTGAATGTTGAATTAATTTGTGTTTATGGTCTTAGTAGTTGTATGTGTATGGTTTTTGTTGTTTTTTAATTGTTTATGCTATGATCCTCTCTTGGTCGAAATAAGTTAGTTAGTTAGCCCATTTATGTCCCACTGCTGGGCGAAGGCCTCCCTCTCCCTTTTCCACACACGTCTGTCTTCGGCCATTGCGGGCCAGTCCCTCCGGTACTTATCAAGCTCATCTCTCCACCTTCGCCTTGGTCTGCCGCGATGAAATAAAACGAAACGACGAACGCGCGAAATAAACGTATTATTATTATATTTTTATTATTAAGAAAAAGCTATGGGCTATACAAATAGATTGCCTAGCCTGATTGATGACTAGCCTGTTGGTCTAGTGGTTAGTGACCCTGACTTCTATGCCGGAGGTCCTGGGTTCAATTCCCACCCAGGACAAATGTTTGTGTGATGAGCATAATCATTTGTTCTGTATCTGGGTGTAATTTATCTATAATATGTATGTATTTCGATATATATATGTATGTTTATCAATTGTGTAGTACCCATAACACAAGCTCTGCTTAGCTTGGGACTAGACGGCGTTGTGTGATAGTTGTGGAATATTATATTATTACAATATTCATTCGTTCAAACACCAAATCGGAATTTATCATCGAAGTCATAAAAAAAGAAACTATTAATAAAATGTATAAGAAGGAAAGATAACAAAATTCTAGTTCTTTTTTAGAATTTAAGTTGACAATGCTTTCTATCTGCAAATCTCACTCGTTGTTAGCTCGGAAAATGCATTTTGACGGCGTTTGGTTGGCAACCCACGATTTTAGGGATTTCTACGAGAAACGGCAAAACGGATTCCACGGATTTAAATGTTTCTGCCTTAAAGTTATCTGTGGAACTTTTTAATGGCGGATTCATGTTAACGTGTGTTATTCCGTAACTTTTCTTTTCAGTGCTCTTTTTTTTAATATTTCATGCTTTTGTCGAACAATAACCTTTGTCAGTGGTTTCGCCCGAATAAAAGTCGAAAATTACCAAATTAAGGACATAGTCGGTCAATATGCTAAAATTAAGTAAAATGTCGCCGACATAGCCCAAAAAATCGCCAACTAAAGTCACAGTGGGCAGAGCACGTTGCTTGTAGAACGGATGATCGGTACATGGCACGGAGTAAGTATAGAAGGTACATGGTGGAAATCCCACCTACACGCACAAAACGTTTTGGAAACACATTCATTGTGCGTGCTAAGGAGTAGAATTCCTTGCTAAAGTCTGTGTTTCCTGATAGCTACAACCCGGGAATCTTTAAGTCGAGAGTGAATAGGTTTCTTCTAGGTAAGCGCGTTCCATCGTCGACTGCATTGTCGCTTTCCATCAGGTGAGATAGCGGTCAAGGGCAAAACTATCAACAATAAAAAATAAAAATAAATGATTGATGGGGCCGAAAGATTCTAAAGTGGCGACCGTGCGTGGGCGTGAAGGCTTCCCACAAGGTGGACCGACGACCTGGTGAGAGTCACGGGAATGCAATGGAGGCGAGACGCACAGGATCCGTGGTTGTGGCGACGCCTAGCGAAGGCTTAGTGCAATAGTGGACGTCTTTTGGCTGAAATGATGATGATGGTGATGAAATAAGAGGTACACGAGTGATGGTTACAATATATTTTCGTAACCACGGTGAAAAAGAGATGTGAAGTGATGTGTGTCGTGGAAAAGGGGATGAGGTATTTGTCTAAGTATGTGAAAATTGCCTTTAGTTTAATCCACAATAATCCTACAATATAGTTTGTACACTTTTATTTGGATATTTTCAAGGCTAGGACTATCATTTATATATGTAATTCGGCTCAGTTGACGCAGTGGTTGAACGTCTGCTGCATGGCGTATAGTCGGCCATTTTTTAAATGTTCCCACTGCTTGGACTCAGGCCTCTTTTCTAGGAGATGGAATGGGCCGTAATCCACCACGCTGGCTCAGTGCGGGTTGGTGGATGTCACAAATGTCTTCAAATTTTTGGTTCTAGGACATGCCGGTTTTCTCACGATGTTTTCCTTCACCGTTTTGAGAGCAGTGGCGATGAAATAAATTACACAAAGTAATGCGCCTGGCTGGGTTCGAACCTGCGACCTAGTAAGTCGGGGCCGTTACCACTAGGTTACCACTGGTCTCTGCTGCGTGGCGTGCTCGAGTTCAATTATCGCACGGGAGAATTTGTATGGCCTATTGATAAGTGTATCGGTTCTGGGTGTCTTATGTATGTGAGTTTTCATGTTTGTGAACAGTCACGATACAAGAGTTATTCCTAGAGTAGGGCAACTTTTTTTTTAACTGCTGCTCCCACTCTGACTAAACTTGTTCCAGGGCAATTTTGCAACCCTGGTAGGTATCGACTCTAGTAGACTCCGTCATTATATTGGTAGGTATCTTTTTGAGATACTTATACGTGAACACACTCAAAAACCGGATAGTCGATCACTGTTTAACAGAAATTCCAGCTGGTTTTTAAATTTCCTAACTCTCATTATCCCACTGCTGCTAAAGGCATCCGCCAAGTCCTTCCACACATTCTTCTTGCGCGTCGTCTCAAATCAGTCATCATGGGACACATTTAGATCATCTCGTCCCAGGCCGGCTTCGACGCTTGTCCAGTGGTCTATGTGCATGCAGTGGACGTACTTCGCCCAATCCCATTTGAGCCTGGCAACCTTTTTGCTTACTTCTATTATGCCCGTTTGTGAGCACAGCTGTTATTGTCATTTATTTAAACTTTATGTACGATAGTGGTAGATCATCGTCATCGTCATTATTTTAGCCGAACAATCAAGTGTTGCCAAAACAAGCGATTCACACGCACAGGTATGCCAGGTCATTGGTTCACCTTGTAGGAGGCCTTCCAATGCCCAATGCTGCATCTTCCAGTGTACGGTCGCCACTTCAAAACCTTTCGACCCATCGGCTATCTATTTTGCAAGCAATGTACCCTACCCAATGCCACTTAAGTTTGCAGTGGCAGACAGGCGGTCAATAATGCAACAAGGTAATAAACATAACAATTTTTTTAAATATTGGCTACCCCGCGGTTCCACCCGCGTCTTTGGGCACTGTTCCGCTCCTATTGATCATAGCGTATTATTATATCACCTACAGCCTCCTTCAATAAATGGGCTATATACTTAAAATAAATATAGGTTTCAATTCAAATCGGTAGTTCATGAAATTGGTGCCTTCAAACAAACTTTTTAGCCTTATAATATTAGATGTACCTAGATACACTATTGCCAAGTGATTATGCCTCCGTAGATAGCTTGATAGCTGGAGTAGCTAAGAAAAAAACAATTTCCTTGAATCAAACTTTCCGGCGACATCTGCACGTAGCTTTGAAAATCATGTAGAAAGTAGTACAATCTGTCCCTGATACCATGTCATGCGATGGAACAGGTTCACCCTACTGTGGATAGATGGCAGGAATCACAAAATGTGAAATAACAACTTTTAAAAATGTGCTAATAGTGTAATTTATGGAACATCAAAGTGCTAGATAATCTTTAACTAAAATAAATCTAAAAGAACGCAAACTCAAAACATTATAGATACATCATAAATCTTTTAACGCGGACTTTTTAAAACAAAGGTATTGAGAACTGCCGTTGTATCCAACAAATAAATAAAAGGAGGTGCAATATATTTTAATTATAACGTGAAGCATTGCGTCTGTATCCAGCGGCCCCTTAGTTCAAACGATCCAATAAATTGTCCCTACAATAAAAGTTCAATAAGTCATGGCATGGCAGACGATTAAAATAACCTTGGTGCAGATGCAACGGAGTAGTTGCCAACAAAAGTCGGAAGACACCAGAGCTTTGTATCTGTTTTAAAACCTGATTATACAGCCAAGTATTACTTAGAAGAACACCATAAAATCAAGGCAGCTATGAAAATTCCGCCATTTTGATCGCGTGTGCCAAACCAGGCTGTATGAAAGACGCCCTTGCGTTTTAAAAATTCCTCGACGCGTTCGAGTGACGTTCCAAATTCAAAAGTTGTTTGAAATAGTTACGTGTGTCTATTGATTTTTTTTTTCTTCTGTATATTTGGCGCGAAAAATAGTGAAAATAAAATCTAAGTTTGTGCAGTTGAAAGTTGTAATCAGTCAAAATTAAGCAAATAAAAGGTAAGTGAGTTTACAGTAAATTTTTTGTGCATCTCTTGTGTTCGGTTTTAATAAAGCGGGTATGTGAACACATGCCTTCGCCAAAACAAACGAAGTCAAAGTATGATTGACACGGGTTAATATGTCGCATTTCTGCCAATGAAATACCAATAAATATCAGTTACAGCAGTGTAGGTAGATGTATATTCTATACGAGGTTCAACTGTAGGTATTTTATTATTATAGGCATATTTAAAATCATTGCGGACTTTAGTAGAATAACAAGAAGTCTAAATCACAATTAGTATCTTAAGAGAATTTATCAAATTTAACAAAATACGAGCAAGTCAGCTAATCACGTTTAACTATGTTCGATGGGGCCGAAAGGTTCTGGAGTAGCAATCACGTACTAAAAGACCCAGCGTTTGTAGGCCTTTCACAAGGTAGACCGTTGACCTGGTGAGTGTCGCGAGAATTCAATGCGAGACGCATAGGACCGGTCGTTTTGGCGACACCTGCATTTATTATGCGTACAACTAGGAGAGGAATTCCCTGTCGGAATCTGTGTTTTTTGATAGCTTGTGTTTTTAAGTTGAAAGTGAATAAGTCACTTCAAGGCAAGTGTGTTCCATCATCAGCCACATCATCGTCATACCGTATGGAGAAATAGTGGCTAACGCAAGCCTAAGCATAAAAACATAAAAAAGGATACTTTTTATCCTGGGAGAATTCGCTACTATCGCACGGATGAAGCGGCTGCAGCGGCTGATACCACTAATGAGGTTACAGTGTTTCGGCCGTTTGAGGGCTTTCAGTCGTTTAGATTACATAAAAATTTGTATCGATGTGATCCAAACGTTAACAAAGTAAATTTCATTCATGATACTCACTATAACGGAACAAACGGGACAAGGGCAGGAAGATGATGATGATGATGATACTCACTATTTGCGTAACGATGATAGTAATATATCTAGTTGATGATTATAACGAGGCAATCACTAAGTATCCAATACAATGCATTTTTGCGAGCTGACCAAATTAATTAATTAATTTATATATTTATTTAAACTTCATGTACAGTAGTGGTACCACAAAACAGAAAATATAGGTAGTAGTGCCCCTAACGTGGCTAAGCACGGGAACCAATGTCGCCAAACTCACACATTTGCGTATCAAATTGTACATTACACACATAAAAAACAATAATATGATTGGCTACGAAGCTACGAATTACAAACTTAACTTTTACAAATCATATTCTTATTGCTTTCATAAATTAGCTCTTATTACAACGTAAGAAAGTTGTTATTATTTGACATGACACAAACAATAAAGAAGTTTTAACCAATTTACAACGAGTTCGGCTACTCAACGCTAGATGGCGCTGTAACCAATTTATTCTATTCAAAACGCTAGTGCCTTTGAAATAGATGCCATATTCACCTGCACATGTAATAGGCGAATCTCGCCTGATGTTGACAAACGCTCGATATCTAAGAGGCACTTCCTCTACTTTTCTTTATTCCGTGAGTGGTTCATAGGCGGACTTAATGCAACAAGGCATTCTCTACCAGTCAACCTTTGGGTTAAAAAAGACAACACTGTGGTAGGTTTGCACAGTAAACAAATAACAGATACTACAAATGGAAAAATATAAAATTAGTTATTTATAATAATAAAATACATTTTTTTTTATTAGCCTATACTGTCCCACTGCTGGGCAAAGGCCTCCCCCAACTTCTTCCAGGCATTCTTTTCCCGAGCCACCTCGAACCAGTCCCTACGGTAGGAATCCAGGTCGTCTCGCCACCTCTTCCTTGGTCGACCTCGGCGGCGTCGTCCATCTTCGGGTACCTACTTTGTGGAAACTCTTGCCCAACGGTCAGAGTGCATGCGACAGACGTGACCCGCCCAATCCCATTTTAGCTTGGCAGCCTTTTTTCCTACGTATATAATACCTGTCTTTTGACGTAGCGTGGTGTTCCTCATTCTGTCGGCTCTTTTGACACCCAGAATGCTGCGTTCCATGGCTCGTTGGCAAACCCCAAGGCGAAACTTTTGTGACTCGGTGAGCGACCATGTCTGGGCACCGTAGGTTAGGACGGGCAGAATACACATATCGATGAGTTTTCGCTTCAGGCAGATCGGTAGATCTCCCTTCATTAGCGTCTTCATGGACCAGTAGCTTTTCCAGGCGTTTTGGATACGGCGATCGATATAAAATACATAAATATGCTAAAATAATAAACTAATAAATACTATGAAAAATATCAAATCATTACGATAACTCAATAATAACAATTCTGACGAAAACCGAACTAAAGTTGAGAGGACTTCAAGTAGTAGTTCCGAATTTTACGTTTGAAGGATAATTTACTTTCAGATTTATTATCATTAATATTATTTTGTTGTAATCTTTCTTTCATCTTTTAAAAATGATGGGCATGGGAGGGCAGAAACAGTGTCTGAAACATGAGTTTTATTTATGACAGCATGATCATTATCCACAGGCCCACTTTGCCCACGCATTCCTAGCCATGTCTCATCCATCTCATCATCATACATTCAGCCGAAAGACCTCCACTGTTGTCTAACGTCTGTGTCCAGAGACTTCCTCTAAGTGTCACCAATGACCGGTCTTATTTGTCTCGAGTCAATCAGATTGCCGTGACCGTCACCAGGTCTTCGGTTCACCTTGCCCTTTGCCCTTAAAATCTTTTAGTACGTGGTTGCCATTCCAGGACTTTTCGGCCTGTCGAAATCATCTATTCTGCGAGCTATGTGTTTTGCCCACTGCTACTTAAAGTTAGCAATTGTTCGGGCTATATCGTTAACCTTGGTTATTCTATGGATGTCTTCATTTATGATGCGATCACGCAAGGAAACTCCGCAAAACCCTTTCCATTGCCCTTTGGGTGAGACATCCATCTGCCATTATCTATTTTCGCAAAGTGGCAGGTACTGCCACGAGAGTTGATTTGAGAGGCTTATTAAAACTTATTAGAGAGAGGCTTATTAGGCATAGAACCACCAGGTCATGACATTACTTCTAGACCTTAAACGCCACTCGTTGGCGATTCCAGGTTTGCAGTCCCTCTCAACTGCTTTCGAGATTTCGGGCACGAATGCACACAAAGTCCATCACATCAGTTAGAAACTTTTTGTGTTACATTACAATACATCATTTAGGTAGTTACTCACAATTATCATTAATTAATCAAATCTGAAAATAACGACTTGGCGTTCCCATAAAACAGAATATGTTGAGTAGGTGTAGACACAATAGCATAAGACAAGATAATTTATCTTTTGCACGTGACTTGGTATGCAAAAATATCTCTTGGAATTGAGACAATAGTTGTAATGACTATAAATATTTTATAACCATTTAGTCATAATATTTTGTCGCCATGTGTGTTTGGTAGATATATTATGGTTTGGTTGATTGATTTATCTCAAAAACATTGTATCTACATTGTGTGTGAAAAAATATAAATAATAGAAATTAATAATATTTTTTGATTTATACTTAAACGTGATTTTCAAGATGAAAAGTCCTCAATTTTTTTTTATTAGTTGGTAAATCACCCACCCTTAAGTTCCTTCTTTACCTTGCGTCCCAGGATCCTGGGGGTTCTTTTTTGGACAACTCAAAGTACCAATGGGCACCCGATCTAGGGACTATATCAGACTAACTGACTAAAACTACACCTGTTCCTACAGTTACCGCTAGCATTATAGGACCTCAAATTACCTTAGACAGAAATCAATAGGATAGATTCCAAAAGTAAGATAAAATATAAATATTTATCAGAAAGTATTTATCAGAAAGTAGGGAAGTCACATTCGGAGTACCGCAAGGCTCTGTTGTCGGACCTTTAATTCATGAATCCCCAAGCGACCACCGGTGGCCGCGCATCAATTGTCTTACTATTGTGTCTCTAATTGACGGTATCTGAAGGGTTAATATTTTTGCTTTACATAAATTTATGGCTTTTTTAGACCAATTCAACAGCTAATGCTTACGATAATTTGCTGACAACAGCACGGCTATAGTTAAATTAATAAAAAAGCGCATTATTTGAATTTATATCAATAACTTAAATATTAATTTAAAAATACAAAAATAATGCACTTTTATCAGCGTATTTGATGCTTTGGCTATCACAAACAATGGACAACGAGTAGACAATACAAATGTTACAAAAATTTTCGATATAATATATTGTCAATCAACTGGCATGAAAACCACAGGCCAAGGAGGTCTGCAAGAAAGACATTTTATATATTTTGATAAAAAAGTTATCACTGACAGGATTAATATAGCTTATTAGTTAAATATTTGATTGTTTAAATTATTTTGTAACTAATTCTATTATAAAAAAATTACATGACTCATGGTAGAATGTATTGGATCTTTCTCTTACTTAACACCATTATCTTTGTACCTATATTCATAGCAAATAAATTATTTCATTTCATTTCACCTTTTCAAATATTTCCCGCGGCTCTAACAAGCGTCGGCCTTGCTGGGCCCCTACGGTTTAGCCGGCATCTCTTTGAGGAAAGTGTAGAGCACTACGTGTCGGCTGGACGGCGAGCTTCCCATTGCTCAACCTTTTGCTAGGACACTTTTATCTTGACGTTTACATCTAAATAAGGTCATACCTTAATCCTTATCTTATCTAAGAAATCAAATCTTTACGATCTACGCTTGTTTCAAGTACCAATGCATAATAATCATGAACATTCTCTTATCTATATACATATAATAAATCTGAAGAAGCCTTTAGTTGCGTGCTTCGCGTAAAATGTACGAAAACGATGTAGATAACTTTTATGATATATTACTTAGGCTTTGTTGCATTGCAATCGGTTAACTATTCAGGCGGTACAAAGTTCACCGGGTCCTCTAGTAACATAATAATATTATCATTGTCTCAAAGAAAACATTTACTAATCACACGTGATAAACCTAATAATAAAACTCCCTATTGTATTCATACTGTTATGGCATTCAAATATTAACATAGCATTAACAGTTGAAGCTTGTCAGTGTTGCATAAAGATACTGAGACTGCCAAGCTGAGACGTCCCTATAAATGTCTATGAAATGTGACGGAAGTGAATATTGTGAAATTGTAAAAGGAATTACTGTGACAAAGAAAAAAATCAAGGACAGAAATTTCGTAAAAGCAGTAAGTTTTTATGCTAATGTAAGTCATTCTGAATTCAAAGTTGATGGAGATTTAGAACATATACTTGTAGTAGTAGAGCAAACATTCATTTTGTTGAAGTTTGCAATTCGTTAATGTCACTCTTTGTCCCATCTACTGACGATCAGCATCTTTATTTATCTAAAATCCATCAAACCATCAACAGGAAATGATATTTCCTGACTCACCCACCACCATTGTAATTTCAATTGAAGCCAAATTAAAATTCATATTGATTACCACTGCTCAAAATTTCTAGTTGTACTCTTCAACACTTTCTTCATCATAGACAATTGTGATATCAACTGTCAATGTCAAATCATGATCACCAGTCACTTGAAATCATTCACTTAGGAGTGAAATTCAAATAATAAGATCATTGATCTAGTAATGAGAGTTTCAACCCGCTCTATAGAGTGTTTCGTCTATTATTGGCACATGTATGTTGGCACGTGCTCATAATAATAGCTGGATGTAAAGCCGCGTCCAATTTTTCATTTAAAGGTGGACACTGACCGAGCGTGTCTTGTGTAACATCGATTTTGAGAATCACATTAGCATCATTTTGTTAATCAATTTTAAATTAACCGAAGAAGGGATATGTATAATCGGGTCTTTATCTCAAGACCCGATTATACATGTGGAAATAGTACATTTTCATACAAGTAGGGAAAATTTAACATTGCGATCGAGGTGAAATTTGCCGGAGCCGTAAGCGAGGGTGTTATGGAGCCGAATGCTGCAGTGACAAATTTTTCACGTGTATCAAACGACGGTTCTCAATACACTTGCAAAAAAATAAATAAGCGGGGGTTAATAAATATGTATTAAATTCTTGTTTGCATGTAAAGTTACTCTGTGTACGCCCTAGAGGCAAAACATAGCGCCCTCAATATATTAAATAAGATCTTATAATGTACCTGTGTTTTTACAATGAATAAATGAATGAATCTTAACGTGCGTTTAACAGAAGGTTGCTTAGCGCGCAGCCTAAAACGGTAAATGTAAAAAATTATTGCGAAAGATTGCCTAATTTTCAACATTAGTGCGAAGATAGTAAATCACGTGTTTGATGGTGGTAGGGATAAATACGCGTACCTTTTATTCTGTTACACATTTTGTTTGCGCGGTTCAGGCGAAAGATTGTAAATTATTTGAAATTTAGCTACTGCAAGGTGTTGATTTGACTAATCGCGTGGAAAAATATGTCAGAACGACTCGTCTGTAAAAAGACTAGTTTGCACAATACACCTGGTACTCCTTGATACAGGCCAGTACACAGATTTTGGAGCACAAACACCAAATTTAATTCGAATCCTTTTGTTAGCGAACGCAACACGAACAGATCAGTCAATCGATACCATTAAAATTGCGGAATGCACATAGAAATGTCATTCTATAAAAGATTATCTTTATAGTTCACTTCTTTGTTCCTTTCACTCACACAAAGGCGATAGGTAAGTGCAGGAAAAAGATGGGATTAAGAATGCAACAGCTAATTGAAAAAATGAATCTATCGCGAAAGAACTTCTGATATCACATTGACAGTCAGAAATGTAATGCGTGTTGAAGAAACTAAATATAATATTGATAATAGGCACTAAGGAGAGTAAATTAAAATAATAACATTAATATTATAAGGGCTATGATACATGGGACACTCAGAAAGGTATTTAAGAAACTGAAAAACTAACTTCTATAGATAAAATATCTTTTCAAAAAACTATACAAAGTTTCATGCGTCTGGACCAATTTTCGAAACATTTTTTCCAGTCCGCCACAGACACCTGTCCCAATTTTCCCTGCGCTTCTCGATCGCTTCACTTTCGTAGACGTTGTTTCGTTTTTAAACAGCCAAACTGTTGGCTGACCCTTTGTTTCTGGATCGTATTGATAAATCGAGGATTCGTCACTTGTCACAATGTCGTAAAAGCGCCGAGACGAGCCCGTATCAAATTACTGAATCATATCACGGCACTACTCCACGACGGTGCTTATGTATAATCTTGTGAACGTTTTCTGAACTAATATGCAGTATATGTCTAATCGCCTGTTTTCATGAATTATTTTTTTACTGCCAGCACACTTTTTCCATGACAGCCGTCGTAGGACGACCACTCCTTTGTTCATCCCCCAAAGTAAGGCGACCGCGCTTGAACTCATTATACCAGCTATAGATGATCGCTTTTTTCGGATCGATCTTTCATTCTTATAAGCAATTTAAAGCCGATAAAGTGACTCATCAGATTTTAGGCAACATTTAAAATCGTAGAAAATCATCGCACGAAAATTTTTTCGTTGCGGATTCATTTTTAAATGAGACGATACTTTGCTTAGGATCTCGAAAAAATGTGGAGGGAAATTTAAAATTCGAACAATAGTATTTATAATTTATAACCATAGTTTTCAAAATAATTTCAAGTGGCCAGTGCCTTAATACATAAAAACTTTTTTCGCAAAACATTTTTAGTGGCCATATTTGAACGTTTTTTACTTCTTCAACCTTGAACAGTAAAATGGATTTCGATGAAGGAACACAATTCAACCTGGTTAAGTTAGAATATGGAATATGTTTGCTCGGGACAATTTTCTACTGTTCCCCGAGCGAAACAGTATCTAGTATGTGATATTACGAACATATAAAGCGTTTGTTATTGCGCTGAAAGCATTGACCTAGGAACATTCTCTGCAGTTACAAATTGGTTAGGTATTTATCATGACATACACAAGAGACATAGCAATGGATGCAATGACCGGAAAGCGTTTTTATAGTTAGTATTTTTAATTGTGTTGTATTGTGTTATGTTGTGTGTTTTGTGTTTTGTGTTTTAAAGGTTTATAATGTTTATAAAGAGGTAAAGTTGGTTTTTCAGTTTATAGAAGATAATCTCTGAAAGTACTGGTCCGATTGCTACTATTTTTTCACCGTTAGAAAACTGTTTTGTTTTTGAGTGACAAAGGCTATATTTTATGTTCGCGGGCAAAGCTGCGGGCAAAACCTAGAAAAAAAAAGAAAAGTAACTATTTATATTAAATCCAACTATTTATGTTGCTTTAGTGTAATTATATTCGAAATCAAAACACGCAGAGGCTGGTGTTGCCACAATAAAGGGTGGTAATGCGAGAGCGGGTTTTAGGCAGCAAAAGTCTAACAAGTCATCTCGCCCTACCCTATACATGAAGTTTTGATGATTTTCTATTAAAAAAAATCCTCTTGGCTCTTATCTTAATTGAATAGCACCGTTTAGTAAAATCTCAAATCTAAAAATTTTATTGCAATCCATAATGTACATAATAATTATGAGGTCATAAATAATAAAAAAAAATTAAACAATTATGGACCCTGTGGGGCACAGCAACATTATAAATGGTAGGAGAGAGGAAGAGCGCTAATATATATAAATATTAAATTTTCTTATCTGAATATCTATTATGTCGTTTAATTCATTTCAACTAATTGTTTATTATTGTTATAAGTATATTCTATAGTTTTATATATCAGATTAATATAAATGCTACACTATTCATTCAATGACTTTTCCCACTTTAGGGCGAGTCAGAATTTTGCGGACTAAAACCCTGTGTCCTTCCGTTACTCTTTGCGCTCTAGTAAGTTGACAATTGAATGGTGAAATAAGCTAGTTGGTTGTGACATTTATATCAACAAGATCGATTCTGATTTTGGTATACGATAATATATAGTACCTACACAATTTTTGGCCACAACTTCAAAAGTGTGAAGTCAGTTGGAGATTTTATTAGTTGCCAATTTGCTATGCATTGGAGCGTAGAAATCTATAATACCATCTTACACTTTGGTAGCAGATGTTCATGTATCGTTAGGTTATGCTTTGTGATTTATAATATTTCTATGTCAGAAGTGATTTGACTCGGAATTGGGGAACAGCCAATGGAATGATTTTGAATTGGTTTTTGGCGGCATTTCTCTTTCACCAAAAGTTACTACAGTAGTAGTATAGTTATCATTTTTGTTTGGAACCATCACTTGCTGGGTTTAGTAGGGTTTATTTTCATGAAGTTGATGATATTGTCTACTTGTCGCACTTTGTTCGCATTCCTGGCTTTATTAGCCTATGATATCATTAGATTAATACTTAATGCATCGGTTGTTTTTCTACAAGCAGGAGGATTTCCAAAATGAGGAGGTTATTATTCATATGATATTAACTAGAAAAACAGGCAGAAAGTTTTTCTTTTTCAACCCAAAAGTTTTATTACTTTGTTTACATTTAAAACGTGACACTGAAAAAAGTGAAAATCAAAACTTCGCAAAATCGTTTCAAAAGAATTAAGTAGCAGATAAAATGTTTTATGGGCATAGTTTTTCATATACTTATTAAGTATTTTTTCAGAAACTAACATTAAAGTTTCTGAAAAAATTATAAATTTTTGTACAAGTAAAAGTTTTTTTTTTTACATCTTTAAATTATTATCTATGTTTTTGTACACTGACAGCTTTAAATCTTTTCCTTTCGTTCAGTCTATCCAAAGGTTGTGTGTAAGAAATCGCCCTGTGCAATAAGACCGCCTATTGTGCAATATTAGTAAATTCACTTCTTTTCTAGATTTATAATAATAATAATAATATAAATATTTAGGATACAGGCAATTCAAAGGCTTAGATCACACCGCGATTAAACACACATTGGCTACTGAATACAAGAGGAGAGTGATCGCTGTATGTAAAACTCAACTCTTAGGAAAGCATTTAATAAAGGCATTGAACACCTATGCGATACCAATACTAACATACTCATTTGGTGTCATCAAGTGGTCAAAAACTGACATCCAACAAATAGAGAGAACAACACGCACCACGCTTACTTAACACAATAACCTGCACCCTAAAACTGCAATAGAAAGACTGACTATTAAGACTGACAATACGGAGGGAGAGGCCTAATAGATATTCATCACCTTTGGCAGAAACAAATTGCTAGATTAAAAACATTCTTTCACACAAAATCTCAAACAAGGGCTATGCATAAAGCAATAGTCACAAACGATACTAACTACACCCCACTTTACTTAAACGATACAAACACGACATACGACATTAATAATGACTCACAAAACCAAAAATTAGAAGAGTGGAAAAAGAAAGTGTTACATGGACGACACCCCCATGATCTAGGACAACCCCACATAGATGTAATAGCTTCAAATAAATGGCTTAAGGTAGGTAGCTTATTTCCGGAAACCGAAGGGTTTATTATAGCGATTCAAGATCAAGTCATCAATACTAAAAACTACAGGAAATTCATAATCATAGACCCCACAATATCGAATGATAAATGCCGTAAGTGTCACAGTCAACCAGAGACCATACAACATATTACAGGGGCATGTACAACGCTCACACAGACTGACTATACTCATAGACACAATCAGGTGGCAAATATCATTCACCAGAAATTAGCAACCAAACATAAGCTCATAGAAAACCAAGATGTTATCACTCCTTATTACAATTACGTCCCACAAACTATTTTAGAAAATACTACACACAAACTCTACTACGATCGCGCCAGAACTATTCACTACAATAGACCAGACATCATTCTCCAAGATAAAGGTAATAGAGTTACATACCTCATATAGATATTGCAGTCCCCAATACGCATAATTTACAAAAGACGATAGGAGAGAAATTAAGTAAATATGCAGAACTTAAAGAAGAAGTAACAAGAATCTGGAGGCAAGAAAAAGTATATGTCATACCTATAGTTGTCTCTACTACAGGAGTTATACCCAACCATCTTCACAATAGTCTCAAATTAATCCATTTAAAAGATTCTACGTACATTTCACTCCAAAAAGCTGCAATTTTGAGCACCTGCAGAATAGTTAGAAAGTTCATGCAGATTGAGGAAAATGAAATTTCTCCTCATAACATCCACTCTACATCAACTACACACACGCTACATTGACTTGGCTTGTCCCGTTAATGTAGCTAAAAACTAGCCAAAGAGCTAAGCAACAATCAACGTTTTCCCAAATAATAATAATAACTTTATTAGGAACTCAACTTACAATTTACAAAAATAACAGTGAAACCACACTAGGCAGAGCCTGAATCGTGGCTATCAAACAAAAACGATTACTCTAATAATAATATAATTATAATTTAATACAGCTAAGTAGGTATCATATATAAAAACTCTTGGCATATTAAACAAGTTATAAAACTCTGAAAGGAATGACGTAATGATGTATTGAGGTATTCGGTTGCGTTAGGTTATGCACATTTATGTTGGGTTGTGATTTATTGATAGACCATAGCCCAAAGAATCGCCAAACTTAAATGGCAGTGGGCATAGGTAAATTGATCGCAGTGCAGATGGTCGATGGGGCAGAAAGGTTCTGGATTGGCGACCACGTACCGGAAGACCGACAAGTTGAACCGATGACCTGGTGAGGGCATTCAATGGATGTGAGACGTCTGTTTTAGTATATTGGGCTGCTTGTTCATATGCTTGGTGTTCCACATAATACTTGCAATTAGTTCCAATAGAATTATTAAGAGCTCCACTTTAACAAAAAAAAGATTTGATAGAAAAAAAATAGTATCTTCAAGGCTAGAGTGCTCTCATACTTTAACAAAAAAAAGATTTGATAGAAAAAAAAATAGTATCTTCAAGGCTAGAGTGCTCTCATACTTAGAGCCTTAAAGACACAATTTTTTTTTCTGTAGACTCTAGTTTGCCTCACCATTAACAACCGCATCACTGCTTACCATCAGGTGGGATCGCAGTCAAGCACTAGTTTATATTACTTTTCGATTGCAAGTACAATTAAAGAAAGGGTTACTTTGAGTAGGTAGTAGTAACAATACTTACCAGTATTGTAACACGTGGTTATGATAACTTGGCTTTCATCGTGTTTAGGTCTTGTAACGGAAAGTAGACCATGTAGACATTTTTTCGGGCTGATTGATTATATTAAAATATCTAAACTGTTGCAAAATGTAACTGTCCGCTATTAAACGTAGTCTTTAGGACACAAATCTTTAGGTTTTATTGCAAGTTTTGTGTAGATAATTCAGGATTAGAAAAGACCAGTAAAATTATTAGACATCATCACACAATTTCTCCCGCTCCGGGTAGAGCGAGAGGGTAGAGCAGCTTTTATCTGACTAAAAACCATACGTGTTTCTTCAGTTACTCAATTACCTCCCATGGTAACTCTTTCAAAAAACCCTGCAGCCTGTGGTACCCAATAAAGCACTATTAAAATTAACTTAGAAATGCATTTACATGCATTTTGTCTTTCGTGTGAAAACGTATGTACCACTAAGCTAACGCCTTCGACCGATTATGTCATTGGGAATATACTACTCTTGGAACTAATGTCAGTAAAGAAGCCATATATCTTGAAGGTTTTGAACCAAACCGCACGTACGAATGTGGTTGCAGTCTTGGTCTGATTTATATGTCTCTTATCGAGGAAATTGTTCCAAAAGCGACCATTTTGATCTACGTCCGCAAGCCCGCGTCTATCGAGAACTAGTGCATCTGGAGTAAGCACGACAGGCTAGTTAGACCGTGTAGACCACTTCCTACTACCCCTTTTCTATCTTTTTAAAAATAACACGTTTAAAGAAGTTGTTAGTAACAAACCCTACTCTAATGCTTTAATTACGTTACAATTATTCTTTTCATTCAATTTTCGCTCTAAAGTAGTTAGCGTTCATGTGTGAAATCGATTTTCCGACTGGCTGGTGCCTTTTATATTCGAATCGGAAATATATCAATTATTCATGTTCCATCTCTTTGAAGCTATAGAGTAATTCCAAATATTTTTTATTAATTTATATATGTCGAAGCTTGAAAGGCAAAAATTACTAAGTGACATTGGGTTAACTTTACAGGAGAGATTTACAGTTAAACATTTTTGAAAAATAAGTTGCTAGTTAAAAAAGTGTAGTATAGAAGGCGCCAGATAACCGTGGGATAAAGCACATTGACCTTTTCCTAATACATATCTCTGCGTAGTTACCCGGAAAACATACAATGAATTGCTTTTCATTACAAGCCCATATAAAGGATCACAATAGATGTTGATTCAAGACTGCTTTATGTTTTTAATTCCGTTTTTGAAATTAAGAATGTCAAGAAATGTAGGTCAATGACCGTTATTCCACGGTTATCTGGCACTTACCTTAGTAGTAAAGTAGTAATCTATTTGAAGTAATATCCCCTCCTCCTTGCGTCGTTTTCCTCAATGCTGAGGGTCGTGACCTCCCTGCTTCAACACTTTAACCCTTATGATTGAAGTAATATAGTATTAGACTATTTCATCATTTTAAACATGTATTTTCTAAAAAATAATAATTTTAAATCAATCACCTGTAAAACTTACTCAGTGTCGCTTAGTAATTTTTGCCTTTCAAACTTCGATGCCATTATTTTACGTCGATGTTCATTGCGTGTGCCATTCAGTATATCATTGTAAAATAACTAAGTAAGGAAACTTATTTCAATGTCACTTCAAGTTCAAGCTTCAAATAGCTTGATAGCACGTTGATGCTTTAGTAGAATTAAAGTAGCAGGTTCGAATAGTCGTTACTGATTTTTCTATAGTGAAAACTTTGTAATATTGTGTACTAGAGTCTAAGAATATTTTGAAAGACAATGATGTTTAGAATTTTAACTTGTTTGATCTGATTCAGAAAAAGTCTTGTGACCAAAATATGGCTTCTCCAAAGTCTTCAAAAAAGCTATATTTCAATAATCAGAAAAAGATTTGCAATTAAATTAATCACCTTTGAAAGATTTGCCAGCCATTAAGGCTGGCAAATCTTTCAAAGTTGATTAAATATAACTTTAATTCATGAATCCCCAAGCGACACCCGGTGGCCGCGCATCTATTGTCTTACTATTGTGTCTCTAATTGACGGTATCTGAAGGGTTAAATATCTATCTAATAGCGATGACATGACATTTCACTTTTTGCGTCTTTTTGCTGTTACTTGACAATTTCCTCTTCTGCCATTTTTGAAAGGTGTCCAATTTATTGGATTGCAAACCGATTAAAAAAACAGGTTCTTAATAAATAAGTGCGCTTCATCATCAAAGATTGCATCACTACTTACCATCAGGTAGGATCGCAGTCAAGCTCTAGTTTTTATCAATAAAAAAAAAACTATTGGCGTTATTGAGTAAAATAATTTTTGAAACAAATAGTTGAAAGATATAAATCAAATATATCTAAGCCTAGTAATTCGATCACCCCCATCATTTTTAACTGAACGATGTCAATTATTGAATATAGGCCTCCCCTAGTTGTCGCTACAACGACTAGTCCTGTGTCTCTCGCATCTGTCGAATTCCCACGACCCTCACCAGGTTATTGGTCCACCTTGTTCACGTCTAGCGTTCTGTAGCGCCTGGATTTTTATTATGTTGAGCTCTTTAACCACTGAATCCACTGTCTTAGTTTTGCTATAACAATTTATTAGGCACCAATTCATCTACTTTTTTATTTATTAGCCTATTACCTGTTGCTAGCGTTTTCATCCGCGAAAAAATAAAAAATTATCCCAAGCAAAAACATATTTGGGATAAAAAAAAAAATAACCTAGAAGATGGTCCACCCATGTGCCAAGTTTTATCAAAATCCGTTGAGGCGTTCGAGCATCAAAAAGTGACAAACATACACAGACACATTCACTGGACGCCGTCCGACCGTCCGGTGACCACCCAGACCGAGCCCAAGTCGTCGACGGCGCGAAGTGTTCCACGACCACCTAAAGATGTCAGCAAACCGTAGAGGCTAAGCAAGGTCGAAGCCTACTGGGCCATGGGTTCGCTTCTGAAAGGAAAATCCGGCCCTGGAAGGCAAGACAACGAAGAAACTAAGACTCGATTATACGAGTAGTTAGTAAAGGTCTGACACGTCCTCCTGCACCACTCAAGGGCGGAAGATGTCGGATTTCTCACCTAAAAAAAAACACAACTTTTCCTTTTAGCTATAATATTAGTGTGATATTTTGTCCCACTTCTGGGCAAAGGCTTCCCTTTTCTCCAGTCTCTCTCTGTTCAAGTTTGACCCGCGAACATTATGAGTTCATGCCATCACTTTTGCCTAGCCGTCAACGTAATTGAAGCCTGAATGACATGGTGTGTTTTTGAATAATATATTACGTATAATGCATAATGGGGTTCTTGGAATCGGAAGACGTTTATGTCATTTCACAGCGCTCTTTGTACTAACAGCAAGCCGTTTCATGAATTTAATTTTTCATTGAAATATTTAATGTAATTAAGTGAAATATTCAAAGACAACCTATATCATTTACGATTATTGTCTCTATGTATGAAATTGAAATAAACAATCTTAATTAATGAATTTATCAGTTTTTTGTTATCTAAAATTTGTTACAAAGCCAATATTTACTTACTTAATTTATAAATAGTACAAAAATATTGTTATCTGATAGCATAAAATCAGTTTAATCAACTCTGTCTGAGTATGGTGTTGGATTATTAAAATTTGGTTTTGATAAGATTACAACTTTAGACTTGTTAAGGCCCGTTATACATGCTTGTGCAATGTGCATTTCGGAAATTCATTTCCCAACAAACAAAAGGAAATCGCTGAACCGAAATAGGGTCGGGCATATTGACACAAGAGATCGCACTGCGCATGTGTCCCATTTCTTTTAACCCATTATAGATAATTGTATAACAAATGCCCACAATACCTTAGTAAAACGATAATGCTCACAATTTAATAATCTATTTATAGAAACTTAATATAACTAAGTGAATGGAAGTGCAATCGATGGATGCGCGCGCAACCGTCAACATGGCTTCTTGCGTCAATTCCGGCGACACGACCCATTTTCATCGCAAACATCCATTGCCGCTGGCAAAGGTCTAAAAAGAGTAGAGCTCAGAGAAAAACAAGAAATGGATATTGATTGGTTCACTAAGAACGACAATAAAACTCGTGTAGATATTGGGTAGTGAGTGCCAGGCGGAATACTGTGGGTTAGTGTACCACCCGACTTAGGGGACCGCGCATCAAAAGATTCTCCCATGCGGTGCAATTCCTTTGCAAAAACAATTTATAAGAATGTATAGAACGTCCTAAACAAAGACTTAGATTTTTATCTATCACGTGTCTCAAATTCAAGTCGTATTTATTTCATATTGTAGTCATATTTGAGAACCATGCAATAAATAAACAAGATACTAAAGTTCGTCAAATTAAAACAACAAATATTTAATTAAACGAAGTGGGAAAAGTGAAAACAGTATTACTAGACGAACCAGGTCCAAAGGATCTGGGCTGCAAAGTCCTATTTCACCTGTAATGGAGAAAGGTGAACGGTTTTCAGAATATTTGTTCGCGAAGATGGGCCCTGGTGATCGAGGGCCGAAGACGACCGAAGACCGGTCAGCTCCAGTTGAACGGACAGGAGTTCGGAAGATTCTGGTCGACAATGTGATGCTGGTGGTTACCTTGGTTGGTGTCATTACTGGAATTGGTCTAGGTGAGTACAAAACTTTTTCTTCGAGTAGTATTTGCTTAAGTTGTATTTTTTGTTTGTATTTTAGTATTGTCTTGTATGATATTTTCAAGGAAAATTTTATTGTGTATGTAAATCATCGAGTGGATAAATAATTGGTACTTTGTACGACAGCTAATTTGCCAGCTGCAGTGGTGCAGTGTCTAATTTAATTATTACTCAGTTCTATAGAATACAATCACACCCTTTAGTTTCTTCTATGTTTGTGGAGAAAATATCTATTTGGCCTTAAAAATAATCTACTGCAAACATAATTTTGTCTAAATTGTTGCATTTGAAGACAAAGAACAGAGGAGATGGTTTCCATTCACGGTGAACGTGAATGAAAACCATGTGGTCATCTTCAATAGAGTTAATTGCCCAATAAGTGAATAGAAATTCCATTCTATATAGATAGCTTCCTAAAGCGATGGAAAATTATTAAAAATCGTACCTAATATAACTACAGTTTACTAATCTCTTTGAGTGCGGATTATATATGTCAATCATGCAGATAAGTTGCTATCATCTAAAGCCTGATGCCAGTTATAAAGTTTATTAAAAAGGACTGTACTCCGAGCTAAGGCCGACGTCACATAAGTATTGGTTGCAGCTTCGCTATACTACTCAGCCTGAATATAATATAAAGCATATAGTACCATGCTTAGGTTATTGTAAGATGGAAAACTACAACAAGGCAACAATTATAGTGATCGACATAGTTTAATGACCGTTGACGTATATCTATGTTTTGTGTTAGACGCAATGATATTTCATTAAAATGTCATTGGTTAGACGTGACTCTCTCAGGCTTGTTGGACTGAAGACCTTCGATACGACGCGTACGATTCAAAAGGCTCATCAGTGAAATGCTGTAAGCTGATAATATTTTGGTGTCAAGCGCCTGCTAAGGGAATATCTTAATGCGCCTAAATGTGTGCGTTTAACTATAGCCATACGAGTAATGTAAATTGTATTTGAACTGTTTAGTTTGAATTTAGTGTGCCCAGGAATTGCATGACTTAATTCCACCATCTCATTTCTACCATCGGACAAACCGACGTACGGCGAGTATCCATCCCTACGTTTTTGAAACCTCTATTGTCCGGACTAAGCGTTTCGCCTCGTCATTTATACCGCGTACATCGAAAGACTGGAACAATTTGCCTGCCGCGGTCTTCCCGTCCGAATATAATTTAGGCTTCTTCTTCAAGGCTAGAGTGAATAGGCTCTTAATAAACTAGTGCTCTTTACCATCAACGAATGCATCACTGCTTATCATCAGGTGGGATCGCAGTCAAGTACTAGTTTATACCAAAAAAAAAAACTTTCTAAATCCACTTTCCTTTGCAGGTCTCGGTCTCCGCCCCTACCACTTAGGCCCAGATGCGTTAATAATAATATCCTACCCTGGAGAACTGTTCATGAGGCTGCTCAAACTGATGATCCTGCCTTTGATTATCGCCAGTCTTATCGCTGGCTCAGCGAGTTTGAACGCAAAGATGAGTGGAAAGATAGCTGTGAGAACTTTACTGTACTTCATCTTGACGTCGATGTTTAACGCGTTCCTGGGACTTTTGCTGGCGATGCTGATTCACCCTGGAGTACCAGAGATCAAACAGTTTGGGTCATATGTGGAGGGAAAGAGAGAACACAGTATTTTGGATAGCATTTTGGATATTGGCAGGTATGTTTTTTTCTATCTTGACAGAATCTTACGATTGTAAACAAAATAACGAGTAAAGAAAGAATGTAAGGTGTTAGCGCCTTCTCAAAAAGTAAAAGCAAATTGATACCTGAGTGTATTACGTCCACAGCAATTTTTTTTTTTCGCTGTTTGGTGGAAAGAGACGCCTAGAAAATATTGTACTGATCTTTTCTACTCCGTAAAAGAAATTCAAACTTACTGAATAATAATATGATGAATACTCACGGATAAAGACTTGAAGCTTATTCAAGTCGTTACCCGTGAGTTTTTAAACATGAAGAAAAAATGAAAACAAACAGGAAATACAAAAATAGAAAGGATATCAATAAAACTGGAATCGGTGGAGGTTCAAATGAATTTTGTCCTATTGTAAAGCTGCTCGCCCACGTCCGATAATTTAATCGTTGACCGATTTTTTGTAAGAGAAAAATAGAACACATTGATAGCAATAGTGCAACGCACACATCCTACAAAAAGTCGGTCAGAAATACAGAACAATGTTACAAATATACAAAATCGGCCCGACTATCTGTCCTACAAAAAGTCTGACGTGGGCGAGGAGCGTACAGTGCGTTTCACTTAAGAAGTTACATTGCTGTCATGTTGGTAGTATTGAAAATAATGTTGCCATATTTTTAGCAATTAAATTACTTGACATGAGGGAGATTAACTGATACTTCGTTACTTTAACAATTGCCTTTTTTTATTGTTACTATTTTTGTATAAAGTATAGGGCGCTGGGCTCCATTCCGATTGTCTTACAATTCTTTCAAATAACGAAAACGCCACGCCACAGTATCGTTCCTCTCTATTAACAACTTCCTTTGAGACCTACTTTTTTAAAATAAAATCCCATTCCTCTCATAATTTTCCATAAAGTGTTGCAGCTACCGTTAAAATCGATTTCGTTTCACATTTCGGGGAACAATTTTGGTAGAGTAGGCAACTCTTTCCTTTTTTCCCTTCTTTTTGTGTAGACAGACAGGGGAGCCAACATTACGCCGATGTAACTTCTTAAGTGAAACGCACTGTAATGCAGAAACATTATGTAGTTGTCATCTACGTGTCAACTTAGAACGAGCTTTCAAATGACCGTCTTCTATTTGGAATACAAATCGAAGATGCTGATTATACAAAAGAAAACTGCAGTATCTTGACGTAATCCTTTCTAAACTAAACCTCCCCTCCCCAGAGTAAGACGATGACAGTGAAAACACGCAAGCTTACTTCATAAAAGCATCATAATCAATCCCTAGACGCCCATTACTGGCGATTTAAATAAATCCTATTAAGCTAATGGCTTAATCCAATTAATATGATTGTTTACAGGAACATATTTCCGGATAATATTGTGCAGGCTGCTTTCCAGCAAGCACACACAGTGTACACTCAACCTCCAGTCATTTTTGGGAAGAATATGAGTGATAATGACACTGTGCCTGCTATGGTTCGAGTTGTGGCTTATAGGTGAGTTATATAAATAATTAATGTGATGGCATTTACATCATGACAGAAATGGGTACTTGGATAACTATACCAACCAACACACACTGGGTCTTCGTGGAGAATTACGGCCCGTTCCCTCTCCTAGAGAGGAGGCCTGAATCCCAGCAGTGGGAACTTTTAAAGGCTGTCAGATATGCTTATACTAATGCTGGTTTTCAGGTCAGGCACCAACACTTTAGGCTTAGTTTTCTTCTGCCTCGTCTTTGGCAGCCTTCTTGGGACTTTAGGAGCCAAAGGTCAAGTGGTGATCGACTTCTTCCAAGCGATCTTCGAGGTGATCATGAAAATGGTGACGGGGGTTATGTGGTTCACCCCTGTTGGGGTTAGCAGTGTGATCGCTGGGAAGATTTTAGGTGTCAATGATGTGGGTGAGTTGGACTGACCATTTTTGAAACTTTATTTTTTTATTTTTTTACAGTACAGGCTTTTTTTATTCTATGGTTCCATTTCAGAATATTTCAAAATAATATTATTATTTGTTGTATTCGACTGTTTTTAACTAGTTTTGGAATGTTAACGTATTTTGTCTCCAAAATTTTCAAAATAACAACATAAAGGTGTATTAAGCATGATGTAGTTCGCCAATTAAAAACCGAATTAACAAAAAGAAAAAATATTTTGAGAAACTTTATTTTTGGAAAACTCGAACTGAAGTTCGTTCGTTCGTTCGTCATTCGTTTTAGCCTTATGCAATGCAAACGGCTAAAACGAATGAAAGATCGTCACAAACAAGTCACGATCATAGATGATGATTTTCTTTCTTACGAAAAATACTGGAATTATAAATAACTAGCTGCTCCCAGCGGCTTCGCCCGCGTGATAGCAGAAAATTATCCCAAGGGAACATACTTCTGGGATAAAACGTATCCTATGTCCTATTCCAGGACATGGTCTATCCTTGTACCAAGTTTCATCAAAATCGGTTTTGCCATTAAGGCGTGAAGACGTAACAAACAAACTCACTTTCGCTTTTATAATAGTAAGGATTAAAAGTCCAATTTTGTACCAACCAGTCTACGATTAATAGGATACTAGCTTCTGTCAACGGTTTCGTCCGCGTAAAAGTAAATGTACCAAAGAAATACATAAATTTTTGAAACAGAAGTATTCTATGCCGTATTTTAAGATATTGTCTACTTATACCTACCAATTTTATCCAAATTAGTTCAGCTATTTCAACGTAAGGAGTAACAAATATACACACTCAAACTTTCGTCTTTATTTACAACACTTTTTAGGATTCCGTACCAAAAGGGTTAAAACGGGACTATTACTAAGACTTCACTGTCTGACCGTCTGTCAGTCACCAGGCTGTATCTCAAGAACCGCGACAGCTGGACAGTTGAAATTTTCATGAATTATGTATTTCTGCCGATGGATGCGAGACGCACAGGAACATTCGTTGTGGCGAAGCTTGGGGGAAGCCCATGTCCAACAGAGAACGCATATTGGCTGAAATGATGATGATGATGTATTTCTGTTGCAACTAGAACAAAAAATACTAAAAACAAAATAAAATAAATATTTGAGAGGGTTCCTATACATACAACAAACGCGATTTTTATTGCTGAATTTTCCTAAGGACGGTATGGAACCCTTTGTGCGCGAGTCCAACTCGCACTTCGTCTGTTTTTGTAACTCTACAAGCCACCCACCTACCACCAGCTACCTTCCAGTGTCACAGCACTGCCTTTTACATTTGCGATGTTATATTTCTAATTCACCTGTTTTCAGCGTCAGTGATGTCCCAACTAGCTTGGTTCATAGCTACGGTGGCTGTCGGCGTGTTCTTCTACCAGCTCATCGTGATGCAACTCATATACTTCTTGTTCTTGCGACGGAATCCGTACAAGTTCTACTGGGGATTGTCACACGCTATGCTTACTGCAGGTGCTACTGCTTCCACGTAAGTCTCGATAATATTATTAATAATAACAATATTCTACAACTATCACACAAAGCCGTCTAGTCCCAAGCTAAGCAGAGCTTGTGTATTGGTATATAATTACGAAGGCCCGCACTGGGCGCGCGTGGTGGATTACGGCTGTGCTATGCTATATCATAGCAATATTTAGATCTGGATGAAATCTGGTTATATTTGTTGATATATTTTCAATCATAAGTACGTTTAATTACGATAAAAAAAACACACTTTTTATTAAAATTTTAATTGAAATTAATTATGACTAAAAAATTATATAATATACTTATATACTTTTCGTACATATCTGACCATGCTATCTGAAGTAGTAAAATCTACTACCAACTTCATACAGGCACAACTTCTCATTAATGCCATGAATGAACGCTATTACTTTTGATTGAACCTAATAGACACTCAATCAAAACCAATCTCCACTTCAATATTGTTCAGTAACTATTACATAAGATGATTTACAAGTATGATTCCAATTCAATCAATTGCGTAAGAAAGCAGGCAATAGTCGTCAATAATATTGATTTGTTTGCCTGCGTGCTTCAAAATAACTTGACATCAAAGAATCATGACGTAAAATATGTAAGTTTTATGAGACCTTGAGCAAGGTTGCGGAAGGTCTTACAAATGGTAGTTGGAAATAATTTCGCATTTCCCTACTGCTTATAAATCTGAAGCACGCAATGTGTTTGGTTTAGCATGCAAGTCTATTTTAAGTCTCCTATGGTTTTATCAATAGTTCAGATTATGGTGAGGGGTATTGCCGCATTGCACTTAAATTCTTATATTATGCAAAATATTAAAATTATACATATATATTAATTATATAAATTGTGGTCTACACAACAGTACTATGCTATCAATAAGGAGCTAAGAAACTACGGAAATTGGGAGAGCTATGAAAGCCTTCTAATTTGCTCTCTGTGCTGACGTGTGGGCAGCCGCTTTAATAGCAACCGACGCGCTGAGCCATGATCATATTTACACAGATCGATAAAATCAAATGCATTTATTTATTCTAAGTCTTTGTTAAAAACTTTTATTGTTACTTTTCCAATACCAATGCTTATACCATCTAATTTTAAGTTACTGGTAAGCAATAGTTTATTTGGTTATGATTGCCTAAAATTGCCTTCAAATTTGTCATTCTCTTAAACTATCCATTTTGGAAGTTCGAAACTAATGTAGCATACAAAAATTTAATCACTAAATCATTTCTTTCCAGTGCAGCAGCGCTTCCCGTTACATTCAGAGCGATGGAAGGTCCTTTACAGATTGACCCTCGCATCACGCGCTTCGTTCTACCCATTGGTTGTAACATCAACATGGACGGTACGGCTCTTTTCCTGTCTGTCGCCAGTGTGTTCGTGTGCCAGATGAATAATATTCATCTTGGTTTTGCTCAGTTAGCTACTATATTGTAAGTATCTTTTAATATTTTCTAGAATTTTATTTCGTTTTCTTGCGAAAATCTTTTCTTTTCACCTTTAAGGTCGCCAATATGTTTTTTTTTTTTCACTAATAAACCCAATTAATGTCTTGATGTCCTCAACTTTAACGAATGCAACAAATGTTCGTTTGACTTTAGCTTTGCCAATAATTTATTTAACAAGCATTTTAATCTTGAGGTGTAACCATGGTGACATACAGACTCCAGTCTTTGACAAGACGTCCTAAGATGTGCAATCTAATTACAATATAATGATATAAACATTATATTATTATTCTTTCAGAGTAGTAATAAATTGCCTGTGATAATTTGAACAAAGATTATTTGCAAAGAAGAAATTTTTGTCTAAAAGATAACCTGTAGAAGCATTTATTTTTGTCCCTTTTGAAAACAATAAATATGTTTTCTTTACTTTCAGTCTGACTTCAACGGCCGCTTCAGTATCGTCAGCATCAGTGCCATCAGCGGCAATGGTGTTACTATTGGTTGTGTTAGCTGCAGTAGATGCGCCAACACACGACGTGTCTTTGCTGTTCGCTGTTGATTGGCTTGTGTAAGTATCTTCATGATTATCATAAACTGATGAACCTGTTTCTCCAATCTAGATAGGCTTCAATTTAGCACTTATTATTTGGAAAGGTGGTGTTTAATATGGTTGTTAGTTTATATTTGTCAAAGATATCATAGCTATTTTTATAACAAAAAGTATGTCTTTGTAAGCAGACGACCTAAATATCGGCAAATCTATTAAAACTATCGACGATTGCCTTTAATTCCAGGAAGATCAGGAAATACTTACATATGCAAAATATGCAGTTTTATTACAATAAATAGTTGAGCATAAGTACTTATAGATAAATTATCATCTCTCTAGCCTTTTTCCGATTAGCTTGGATTCGGCTTCTAGTCCATCGGGACGTGGCTGAATACCCTTGTTTTACATGGAGCGACTGTCTATCAGACCTCTACAAGCCAGTTACTAGGAACGATACTCCTTGGATAGGCTAATGATCAGACTTTCAGTTGTCTGACTACCTGTGATTACTGGTACTTATAGATACCTAGATAAATCTTAAAAAAATATGATTTTCAGACTGAGCAATGTTGTGTCTTTGAATTGTCATCCATAATATAAGTATAAAAACTATCAACCTTCTATAATACTCAAGCCTCCTTTCCCGAAGAGGAAATGGGTGGTAGACCACCACGCGGGCCCAGTTCGAGTTGGGTGCAATGAATATCATAATCGTTTGTATTTATTTTCCAGTGACCGCATCAGGACGACTAACAACATGCTTGGTGATTGTTACGCAGCGGCAGTGGTAGAACATTTGTCCAAGAATGAACTCATGGCTTGCGACGCTCTCAATGCGGTGAGAATTTTACAATTTTATTCTAAGCTTAGTAATTAAACGCAAAAAACAATGAAAATAACTATTACATTGGTAATTATTACAAAGTCCGTTGCCGTTGGTAGGCCTTCCAGAAAGTAGACTGGATGAAGATCCAGATTGGGAATACAATTGAAATCCGGCCAGTGTGTTGTCACTGCTTATGTGCTAAATATTGGGCGGGGTGTTATAAAAATGCTTTGAAGGTATGCGGAACCGCAAAACTCCGATAGAAAAGGAGGATCAGACAAGCAATTTCCCACTTGACACAACAAACCCGTCTGGTCAGAGGATCCTCTCTTTTCAGCGAAGGTTCGCCGGACTCTCTGTTTCGCATACCTCCAAACTTGCGGTTTAAACGCTCAATCATTCCATTAGAAGCTGGATGTTAAGCTAACAAGTTGCGAGCCGTACAGTTAGCTTAACGCCTTCAACGTGAAACCTCGCTGCTCACGCTCGCTGCCGCGTTTTTAAGTTCTCCATTAAATTAAGGCAGTCAATCCTTGTTTTACCTGCTTCATCAGTTGCCTTCTTCAAAATTTTCATCATTCTGTTATCAATTTCTTTGCGTAGTCTTTTTTTTATCTTATATAAATTAGTACTTGACTGCGATCCCACCTGATGGTAAGCAGTGATGCAATCGTTGATGGTGAGGCGCACTAGTTTATTAAGAGCCTATTCACTCTAGCCTTGAAGACGCTCAAATTTTAACCGGACGGGAAGACCGCAGCAGGCAAATTGTTTCAGTCCTTCGATGTACGCTGTATAAATGACGAAGCAAAACGCTTAGTCCGGACCGAAGAGGAGTCAGTTACATTCTGCTCTTATTATCCATTACTTATCACGGTACCAATATCCTGTTTATTTTTTAATTTCAGGACCCCATCAACGGGTTGACCCCGAACACAGACGTGGACATCGGCATTGTGACTCCTAGTAAAAAGTCCATCGGGTCTGACGAGGTTATCATAGACATGCATTTACACAACCACACGGAGAACTCTATTAAGCGAATATAGTGATTATTTTGACTCATTATTATTTACCCTTTAGACCAGCTTTACTCAACCTATGAGGAGTAAGAATGAATTTGGCACAAGACGATCTGCATATTACATAATTATGAAGAATGCAAATTCACTTTAGCTGGATTTTTTATTAAAATTGTTTTTTAAAAAATAATGTCACATTCTACATAGAGTTGCTATTATAATTTGAAACACTCTATGAATAATGATACTAAGAAAATTGTTCTAAAAAGGGTTGAGTATCGTTGAATTACACCCACAGGTCATTTATAAGTAGGCATAAGCAGGTTTAGATAGACAGGGTTGACCAGAGACGGCCTTACCTTTTTTTGAAAGGCATTTTGAGAGAAACCACATCAGCGAACGTACGTTTTGAAGAGAAACAGTAACCAGTATAATTAAAAATAAAAGATAATAAAACTAAACATAATTGTGTACACTTAGAGTTTTGTAGTCATTATTGCAGTGTATTGAGAATACTTTAGTCTTTCTATAAAAGTATATTTTACGCTTGAGAATGTTGCCTTATAATCGGCTGTATATCAAAATATCAGTATTAGGCTTAGGAAAATAAACTGACGCCTGTTTTTGATCATTATTTATAATATCCATAATATTGGGTATTCTGACGGGTAATACCTACTTTGATAAAAAATAAGGGATTAAAGATATCAAAACCCATCCTTACTATTAACACCAATAAAACTAATATATAACTTAAACAGGGCCACAGTGTTCGTAGGCATTTTATAATAATATATAATATATATATGAAATAGTATTTATAATACTGTAATAAATATCATACGCTTTCCCCCATAAGGGTTGAGTAGAAATGCTCAATACAAGTTACTTTTTTCTACGCCTATAATATTCTGCTAATTTTAGTACGGCTGAAATTGGATTATTTTTTTGAATTTTTAATATATTCAGTAAATCATGAGCCCAATGGAAATCTTGTGTTCAAAAATTAAAGAAGAAAACCAGCTTTATATAATTTGATTTGATATTTTTTAACAAGGATATTCAATTTCCTAAATATTTTGAATGATTTTGATCTATTTACCTATCACATATCTACGTTTCACTTTTTCTATAAAAGTGTTTTGGCGATTTGATTTCAAACCTAAGTATATTTTTTTTGAAAATGATCGAAAACTTGAAGAAGATTTTATTGCAGAATAGTTGGGACCTTATGATTGATAATTATGTAATAGAAATTTTCAACATAGCTAGATGTATGTTTTGATGCCAATGTCGTTTGCCCTTCGAAAATTGAAGCGTGATTGACTTGAGTATCCTGTTCTTTATAATTATTTTTATCATCTTCAATATCCACAAAGCAAGCTGCTAAAATATTTCCCTTACCCCGATTACCATAGTTGGTAATCATTATGATATCATTGGTAGTTGTAGCTCCAACTGTGATAATAATATTTAATTTATCATTTTGTCATAATTTAGCTGTAACGTAATTATAATAGGGAAAAGTAGTTTTGCAAAATATTGTGAAGATTAATTATATCGATTAATCTCTAGTAGAGATTGTTATAACTTTATTTCAAAATATAATTTTTGAATTAGGAGTAGGTAATTGAAATTGCTGTTTTTTTTTTTGTTTAATTTTTATCTCATCAAAATAGTTATATTTTGCAAAATTACTAATCACTTAGTATATATTATTTCACTGTAATATAAATAATCAATTTTAATAAACAAAACTTTTCTTTCAGCTTTGTTTTATTGTAGGTTGTTTGTATTTATGTGACTTTCTATCGTTGCTTTTACAGCTAAGTCTTTGCTTAGCGTGTTTCTTGGGCCTGTCTTGCTGACAATACTTGATATCAGGTACCCATGACTATTGATTATGTAACGAGGACTTCCTATAAGTGTAACCCATTTCAGACTAATCCATACTGCTATGTAGGTAATAATTTTAGTTAGACGGTCGCTTGCATTTTAATCCTTTTTACAACAGATTTGACACAAGTAGTTAACTTTGCTTAATAATTTCAGTAGAATAATTCGCCGTTCCCAGCGAATAATATCGTAACTAAAAACACCAAATTTTACAGGAAAAATAGAAAACCGTTTTTTTATTATAACTCCTTAACAGGTTTACATAGAGAGATCGTTGAATAAATTTGTAATTACAGTTTACTGGGAATGGGAAATTACATAGAGAGATCGTTGAATAAATTTGTAATTACAGTTTACTGGGAATGGGGAATTTGTGAGGAGTCAGTATTAATCTATTGTGATGATATTCGTCATACAAAAAAGTTTTTATTTAGAGGCGAATAGTACAGGTAAATTCATTACAAAATGTCTAACTCGAAAAGTAATAGCACGAATCACGTAAAAAAAATTCACAGGGTGTAATCGCACCTCTAGAACAATAATTTTTCATAAAAGCACTTCTATCGCAATAGTCGATTATGATATTATTCGCTGGGGACAGCGAATTGTAGAATTAATCAGGGAAGATAAAAATGATAAAATTAAACAAAAGTATGTTTTTAAATTCCATTTTATTTCCACCTAAACAATATTCATACAGTCGGTGGAGTCTACGACTAATTTATTAACATGTAAACTTAGTTATGTATTTACATTTAATATACTAGTTATCAGTCCAGAATTTTTGATACATTATGTTAATGAAAATTAATTTGGTAGGAAGTAAATGCGTAAAGTAATAGGATATTTAATAGATTGAATATTTAGTAGTAACAAAACTCCAAAAATAAAATTTTTAATGTTGAGTACGTCATTGTCTTGCACCTAGTGATAATAATATAGCTAAAGGAATTGTATGCGAAAAGTGGTTTATTTTATATAATAATAATGATAATAAGTAACAAAAAAACTGAACTGAATCTTTAGGCATCATCAAAATCACAGAGAAACGAAACATCAACGTTCAATTCACTGAAAACTAATATTACATTATATTTGCAACAGAATTTTACAATATGAAGTAGTACATACATTTTCGTGTAATAAAGCTTACAGTAACATTGATTCACCAAATCGATTACAATCACGCGATACATTAATCAATTTGACATATCATACAAATTGCGTTTCCTAAAAATAATACTTATAGCTTAAAGTAAAGCTGTATTTTTTGTTAAAAATAAAAAAATGGCAGTCTTTATATATTTTTTTACAATGAGTATAAGTAAGTATGTACACTTAAAAAATACACCCGATTTTTTATTTATATACATTTACCGCAAAAATCGGTAATAAGCGCTTAGTAATCACTTTGAGCATATCTGTGAAGTTTGTTTTAAATATCAATATGCGCAAAATGAGTTAAGCCGATCAGATCGGCCGAATAAATAATACTAACTACACTATAGGCAAAACAGTCGTCCATATGTACAGTATTGAATATACTACGATACTAATATTTTCATATTCTCATAGTTGAGTGTGGAGGCTTCCTATTTGCGGGTGCTGGTGGTAACCCAGGTCCTACTAATGGTGACATTGACGGTGACCTCGTCGCCAATGGTGACAAGGAAGGCGAGAACGAAGGCGACATGGCTGCTGCAGCAGAGAACCCACCAGGAACATCATGACTTATTGGCGACCTCGGTAGTAACAACTGTGGCTGTCTACATGATAATGACGGTGCTGGACAGCTTCTAGGAGCCACCGTCGTTAATAATGGCGGTGGAACACTCTTTCCTCCTGATATAGAAGTTCCTTTACTCTTTGCGCTTGAAGCACCACTGTTCCCACTTTGCAGTGACACCGCGTCGTCTTTTAATCTAGCTATTTCAGAAAACACATGCGCTAAGGGCTGGTACTGAGGTCCCCAATCAAGTAAGTAATCCCAATTGTAGCTACCAGTTAATTCTTCTTCAGAGTGAACTATGGAACTAAGACTACCAGTCATCGAAGGCCCTGCGGTTGGTACGGCGTTGCTGTCTCCCGGAGCGCTAGAGAAAGCCCCGAGCGCCATTGCTCTATCTACAGCCGCACTTGCTTCGTCTGCACTGCTTGCTCGTTCACTACCAGTTACTTCATTAAGCTTAGCGTATATTAAATTGGTAATATCATTTTCATGAGCACCGTCTTCATCAAACATGTGCATGGAATCAATTGGTGCATGATGTAACATGGTGTCCTTATTTCCTACATTTTCTGAGCATCTTCTTGATGACGTCGATGCACCGCCACCAGTGCCAGTATCAACAATACCTAGTCTTGCTAAATATTCCTGAGTGTTATGTACAGATACATCAGACAAATTGTCGTCATCTACTCCGTTGGACTGTCTGTGTATTCCAGATTCTCTCTGTAAAGGACCTTCATTTATCATTCTTATTTCTTCATCTTCACCGTCTTCGCCATCTTCAGCAGAGCCTCGGCCACTAGAACCTGACTGATCAGATCCTGAAAGTTCCGAAGTTGTTGCAGCTCCAGAGTTAGAACTCGCTGTATGTGGCCCGTAAGGTGGGATTTCATCGTATTTAGGAGGGGCAAACTGATTAGCGGAATTAACGGCACCAGTATTTCTTATCGGAATAGTATCAAAAGCACTTGGATCGACGTAACTGTTAGTAGCTCCGACTCCTTCGGAACTTAATCCTGGCTTATTGACTTTTTTGTGTCTTTTATTTTTCATGTGTAGGAATAAAAAGGCTGCTGCAAATATAATGATGATGAAAATAAAAACAATCAGTAATCCCAAGGCCCAATCAGATAAACCTCCACTTGCAACTGCTGCAGCATCATTTATTTGAGTTGAATCCGATGCCATGGCAAGATCATTCATTCCAATTTCTACAGCAGTTTTATTGGTCAAAGAGCCTTGTCTTCCAGAACTAGCCGTTACTACCAAGCTTATAGATTTGTCTAAGCCAAACAAGTTCTGTACAGAATCAACTTTCTTCTTTAAAATAATTACGCCAGTTGTTCTGTTTATTTTGAAGTAAGAATGTGATGTGGAGAGCTGATAAACTATTCTTCCGTCGATTCCTTTATCTCTGTCGGTAGCTGTTGCTTGTCCAATCACATAGCCTGCTTGAAGGGAACCAGACTTAGGTACACGGAACTTGTAAGTCTTCTGTGTGAACTGAGGGTAAAACTCATCTCTACTTTCAATATCGATTCTGACTTTCACAGTTGTGCTTTTTCCTCCCAAATCTGAAGCTTTGATCGCAAATTCGTACTTGTTCTTTACTTCATAATCAAATACAGCATTAGAGTTGACTAGCCCCGATGATGAATCAATGAGAAACATTTTCCAGGAGTCATCATTTCTGTTATAGTTGTTTGGTGAAGCAACTATTGAATAATTTAGTTGACCGTATCTGCCTTTATCTAAATCTGTGGCTCTGGCTGTGAAGATCGAAGTTCCTACTCTTTCATTCTCACCGATAGTTTCAAAGTATTCATTGACAGGGAAAGTTGGTGAGTTATCATTTTCATCAAGTATGCCAACACTGATAAATACAGAATTACAGAGTGTTGGCACACCCTGGTCACACGCAACTATCACAAGCTTGTATTCAGTATTGCCAACATCATAATCAAGACTTTTATTGACAGTCAAAAGGCCTGTTGTTGGATGAACGAAGAATAACTTTTCATCATCACCAGAAGTAATATTATAAATGATAGCAGCGTTAGGACTTCCATTGAGATCTGCGTCAGTTGCGGCCAATTTAGTCAAGGTATATCCAATTTTGACATCTTCACTAACTGTTAACTCAAAATTATTTATAGTGAACATTGGTGGATTGTCATTAGCATCTGCTACGGTGACAAATACTGTGATAGAAGTTTTATTCTGATTATGAATCAGCATTTTTCCTTGTTCAACTGCAGCTAATCCAAGAACGTAAGAATCTTGAGTTTCTCTATCAAGTTTATTAAGAAGAATCAGTGCCCCTTCGAGAGTGACATCAAAGGTGTTTCCTTCATTTCCAGATGTAATATGGATGTCCAGGTTGTATTTCTTGAGAACGTCGTTGATACCGCCGATTTGGAGAAGTGTTGAACCTTTTTCGGTGTCTTCGTTCACTGTTATTCTGGAATTGAAAAATAAAGTATGTTATTATTATAGCTTTTTTCTAAATAAAATAATCGAGGCTTGTAAAAGACTAAGATATTATACAATTATATGTCTTTAATAGGCTGCAGTTTCCTTAATTTTTAAAATAAATTATCTATGTAATAATGTCTAACTTATCAAGTAATGTTAGGTCAGCTTTTTGAAGCTCAGATGTTCAAAAAATATGTATGAAAATATTTACCTGTAACTGTCTTGTCCAATGAAAGGCTTGATCTCTGAAGTTGCTCCTGTACTAATTCTTACAGATGCAACGGCACTTCTATTCGGCTTTCCATGGTCTGTAGCTACAATGGCCAACTGTGTATCTCTCTGGTTAGAAGGCAGGGCACTGTAGTTCACGAAAATGCTTCCAGAAACTGCGTCTATGTAGTATCCTTTGGTTGGCCGGAGTATTGAGTAGGTGATCTTTCCGTTATCTCCATCATCACGGTCCTTGGCGCTGACTGAGCCGATTTCAAGTGTATCGGTGCCTTCTGAAATTGAGAAGAGGTTGGTAAGTAGATTGCATTAGTAATTTATCAAGTTGTTAATTTAGAACATGTGCAGTATTGCTTTTAAATAAGATTTTGTACAGTCAGTGGGGCTACGTAAAACAAATAACTAAATAAACTATAAGCTTTAACTTTAACTTTAGAAAATAGCGTCAACCTACCAGGTAATATTCTGTTATATGAGATATCATCAAAAACAGGTGAGTTGTCGTTTACATCAGTAACTTTTATCGTCAGCGTCGTCTTGGCAACATGCTCGCTATCCGATGCCGTGATATTTACTTCATACGTTTTCTTCGCTTCAAAGTCAAGGGGTCGATTCAACACAATCTTTCCACTATATCTGTCTATAGAAAAACTGTTGTCCCCTTGTATTATCGAGTACTTTAGTGCCGGATATGTATCAACGTCATTCGCAGTAACAGATGTGAGCACTGTCCCAACTTCCGTTCCTGAAAACAAAAACAAAATATACTGACGGGTCTCGTTTGACTGCCGTTTTAACGATCCGCCAAAATAAAAATTCTCTAAAACAAAACCTCTGTCGACTTACAATGATATAAAAAACGAATAAAAAGCGACGCGAACGCCGCGGACCGTTGGTGAACCGCTAAAACATGCACTCGGAAAAAATGTAATACCATCCAATAAATATTGATCCTAAAGGAGTCCCTTTTATTTAATCTCGGCGTTGGAATCGAAAAGTCGCAATGTTACCAAGTCGAGAATACAAATTATGTAAAATGCCTCCCTCTCTGTGGTACGCTTTTTGTTCTACCAATTTATTTCGAAAAGTCGATAGGCCGACCAACGGCAATTTAAAACCCGAATGCGAATACGGAGTAAACGAGTAAAAACGTACCTTCCGATACTGAGATGACGTTCGGTGGTGGGAATGTTGGCTGATTGTCGTTCACGTCCACGACGTTGATCCTCAGCGTCGCTGTCCCCGTCATCTGCGGGTCGCCCTCATCAGTGGCTATTACTGTCAGTTTGTACGTCTCCCTTATCTCACGATCAAGGACTATATTTGTTTTCACCGATCCTGAGAATGCCGGTTCTATAATGAATGCATTATCATGATTTCCGTCGACAATGTGGTATAGTATCCTTGCATTCACTCCGCGATCTCCATCCTTAGCCGCAAGTTGCACAACAAATTCGCCCTTAGTGTTCCCTTCAAGGACATTCGCGATGTACTGTTGTTGCGTAAACCTGGGAGCGTGGTCGTTCTGATCGATCAGATTTATTATAACGTCGCAGTAGCCGTATAGGACGGGCGAGCCTTCTGTGCGCGCGACTACAACAAGCTGCCTCCGCGGGCCTGGATACGACTCATAATCCAGATTCACTGAGTTATTCACCCTTATAACGCCTGAGTTAGAGTCTATTTCAAAGGCGTACTGATCGTTGCCGTTGCCGATTTCATAAATTATTCTCTGACGTCGCCCGTCGCTCCTAACTGCGGTAACTTGGAGCACGTCTTTTCCATACGCCATGTTTTCTTCAATAGTTACATTGTATGTAGCATTTTGGAAATTTAATGTAGGTGTTTGATCTGAAAAATCACCGACACGAATTTCTATAAGTCCTATTGAGCTCTGGGGTGGGTTGCCTTTATCTTTGGCGACCACTTTTAGGTGGATCAATTTGCCATTTTCGCTTGCTAAGCTTTGCGTGGCAGTAAGTACACCTGTTGTAGGGTTGATACGAAATTTGTGATTCGAAGTATCCAGGAGTTCATACAATATTTCTGCGTTTATTCCTATGTCATTGTCCATTGCTGCTACTCTAAGTAAACTTTGACCTGGTGGTGTTAGTGTAGCCACTTGTTCTTTAAAAGGGTATTTCGTGAAGATTGGTTTGTTATCATTAACATCATTGATTGTGACTTCTACTGAGACTCGTTGAGAACGAGTAATGTATCGCCCTTCATCAGTGGCCACAGCTTCAAAGTGATAAACGCTAGTTTTCTCTCTATCAAAAGTTCTGTAAGAAAAAATAGCATAAATTAGTTAACATTTAAATAGAAAATATAACAATATTCACTATTAATATATCATATGATGCATGCAAGTGACAAAAAACTTACCCAGTTGTAAAAATGATTCCAGTCTTGTTATCAATCCTGAACAAACCCTGACTTTCATTAGCCAAAGAGTACACAATACGTTTGTTGAAACCTAAATCTGCATCTGTAGCCCTGACTTTGATCACTGACGTATCGATCATAGCATCTTCTGGTATCGCCGCAGAATAATGACCAGTATCAAAAACTGGGTCATTATCATTCTGGTCTTCAACTATGACTGTGATGTTACAAGATCCTTGCAACGCTACAGGGGAGCCGTGATCAAAGGCAGTAATCGTTAAGTGATACTTTGATTGTGTTTCACGATCAAGAGTCCTTGCTGTCAGTTTGCCGGTAGTAGAGTCTATTGAAAACTTGTTGCCATTATTGCCTGAAGTAATGCTATAAGTTATTACACCATTTGCTCCGATGTCTTTGTCAGTTGCGGCGACTGTGTGTATAATTTCAGGATCATTGTTTTCAGGCACGACTAAAGGATAGCAAGACCCGGTTTTAAAACTTGGTGGGTTATCGTTTACGTCCATTACACTTATAGTGACCGTAGCCACGTCAAAATTTGTTGTTGATTGGAACGTGCTGGTGTCTGTAACGTAAACCGGGAAGATGAATTGATCTCTCTCTTCTCTGTCAATTCTGGTTTTGACAGTAATAGTACCGAGTCTTTCGTCTATAACAAACTTGTCGTCAGCTACTCCAGATGGGATCATATATGTTAGATTACCTGAAAATTTTATGGAATATTAATAACATATATAATTAAACGTCAATTAAAAAAATACATAACTGTGTTTATAGTTTGTACATAAATTAAAAGAAAAAAAAATACGAAAGATATAAGTAGATTAGAAACTTACTTGCACTACCCCTAGAAGATTTAGCAGACAGTCTTGTTACAAAACTGCCCGGTCGAATGTCCTCAGTGATGTTGGCTCTATACAAAGAATCTGTGAATCTTGGTGGTATATTTGTTGACTCTTGCAAAGTCAAATGTAAGGTCATGTGGCTCTGTCTCGGAAACGGGACACCATGGTCTGAAGCTGTCAAATTCAGCTTATACTGTCCTGGTCTAACTCTTGATATGTCTTGCGAATATTTGTTCGATAACATCAGTTTACCAACGTCATACTCCATAGAAAAATAGCCTTGATCATTTCCGCCCGATATGTAATAAGAGATTTTACCATTTTCTCCAGAATCAGCATCTATAGCTAACGCTTGGTAGAAGGTACCTGATAGTGTGTTTAATGATACAATAGCTTTATTGGCAGATACAAAAGTAGGAGTATTATCATTGGCATCAGTTACAGCAATGTGGACAGTAGCTGATGTTGCCATTCTTTCTGAAATATTTGTGGCCAAGTCAGTTGCTTCAATGATTAACCAATACTCCTTCAACTTTTCATAATCCAATGCAGAATTAAGAGTAAGAGATCCGGTGAGTGGATCTAAGTTGAACACATTTTTAGTGACTGGCAATGAATATACTACTCGAAAATTCAATTCTCCATTAGGTCCTGAATCAGCATCATTAGCAGTAAAGTTATAGACTATCATACCAATTGGCGTTAGTTCTGATATTTCAATGTTTATAGGATCTTTGGGCCATTTTGGTGAGTTATCATTGACGTCTACGATTTCAATTCTTACAGTCACAGCACTGCTTTGAGGATTGTTAGTAGCTGATGTATCCAAAGCTCGCACTTCAAGTCGGTATTCATCTTGGATTTCTCTATCCAATTGTCTAGCTACAACTAAGGAACCGGTACGTCGGTCTATTTCAAAGGTACCAGGGGAATGATCAGTAGTAAGAGGCATGAGTAAGTATGATATCTGTTTTTCATCATCATCGTTGACTAGATTTTCAGTGATATCACTATCGCAACATGTGACAGTTCCAACTACGTGACCGATTTTGGCGTCTTCCTTCACCTGAAAATTATAATTGTTATGATTAGAGAATGTCCTACTTTTCATAATCAAATTTTGAAAATATTCTTATGTGTGTTTCACTTATAACCATTAAGCTCAGCGAAATTATTTGGTTACTTACTTTGAAAGACAAACTAGAGCTAGTAAAAGTCGGCCTATTGTCATTTAAATCCAAAACTTCAACTTTAAGCTGTCTCTCTGTCTTCTTTGGTGGTGTACCTCCATCAGTTGCTACGACAGTAAGTTGGTAAATAGATCTCTCTTCATGGTCTAAGACTGAAAAATAATCAATTATATTATATTATGTCCTTAGAAGTACTACTACAATAATACTTAGACAACAATACGTGTCACTAAAATTACCTGTGCTAGTTTTAATGACTCCAGTATTGGCATCAATAACAAAAACTCCATTTTTTTCACTCTCGATAGAATATGTAATGGTAGCATTTACTCCATTGTCTTTATCAATAGCCTTTACTCTTGCTACTTCAGCTCCAGGTTGCTGTTCTTCTCTTACACTGACGACGTCTTCTCTAGGGTCAACGATTTCTGGTGGGTTGTCATTTACATCGGTAATTTTAATTGAAATAGGAACTCGACTTGATCTAGGTAACGTTCCTTGGTCCTTAGCTTCAGCAAATAAGGAGAAAGAAGACTTTAACTCTCTGTCTAGAATTTCTTTGGTTGTGATAATTCCTGTAACAAAACAAATAAACATAATTTAAATCAAAAATAATATATATTTTTGGCTGAAATTTTATGCATCAAATATAAAAAGGCATAATAAATTACTCAATCCAATAGCAAGTAATAAATGAACTCATAAAATAAATAGAGACGAAGCCGTTAAATTAAACGTCAAATGGTGTTTATTCTTGAGACTGGATTATTTATCGAAAACTTAACAAGAGATTAAATGCAATTTGGAAAATTTGATTTTATTATTTAAATATGTACTTTCAATTTCTCAACCTATTATAATGAACCCTACACACGTTTTTACCAAGTTCTCCGTAAAACACATGACCAAAAAATTTTGTCAATTTCAAAACGATTACCTTTAAGTCTGCAACCTCAAATTAGGCGTACATAAAAGAGATCGCCTCCGGACAGAATAACTATGATTAACCGAAACTCCATATTGAGAGCCTAAAAATTGTGATGACAGAAACAGGGTAGCGAAATGAACATTGTAGTATGATTCTGGTATGTAAATAATAATGAACCTAAAGCTGATGTAGTTAAAGTTTCAATTGCTATAAAAGTTAGATTTATAGGAGGATAATAAGATGTGCCAGAAACCGTAATGAGCGATGGGAAGCGAGCTGTAGAAAAAAGTATTCATCGTTATTTCCACCGCAAATACTGAACACTTTTGACTTCGGTGTTTGTGGTAAACGATAATATTTTCTTCACGATCACTGTTTTTGTAAGAAGATTATTGTTGTGGTGTAAGGTATCTTCAAGTTCTCTTCAAGCCGGGGCAGAGATCATGACGGCACAGTCATAAATACTGGTAGCTTTAAATCGTTGAGTTTAATTTATCAAATCAAGCTTTTGATTTGTATTCTTAGGCGTAATGTGCGACTTTAGACGTTTATATTGAACTCGTCGTACTTCAACTACGCTATAAAATCATGATTGCAGGGTTTGTGGAAGTACAGAATCAGATGATATTTACAAGGTTTGATTGTATTCGTGTGGTTTTTTTGTGACATAGGAGTGAGCTGTCTACGATTCGAATAAAATTTCATTTTCTCATTTCGTTTCATCTTTTTATAGATTTGTTATATCATAGGGAGACAATTTCGCGGCACAGCATTGCATTTTCCAAACATTCCGGGTGTCTTTATTAAGACAAAAGGCCGAATCATTTACAATCGCGTCATCTTCGATCACAATTACCTTTTTGTTCCAACCTTGTTTGTTATTGCTGCAATTTATAGCACTCTGTCCACAATAAGATTCCAGCAACATTTTACACCTATAATTCATTTGAGAACATATGAAAATAAAAGATATCCGTCAACGGAACGAGTTGTAGAGCCCAGTGCGTCCTACACGTACATTTGTAACATATGAGCTTTAAATAGCCGACGACAGTATCTAGTACTGGTGGGACTTGTAATAAAACATGGGAGAGAATAGCCAGGCTCCTACATAGCAATATTTTAATAATAGTTAATGGCGGGTCATGGCGCATGCGCGAGCGACGACGTTTATAACTCGCAATTGACGCGCATAAATTCATTGTGTGTTGCCTCCCGTTGTGGGATCTTGGCCGACGGGTGGCATGACCTTTTAAATAAAAATTTGCCGTCAGCACGTTGATTGATCATCGGATTTGATTTCAAGAAAATTCCAAAGTCTTCCTCAAGCTAGCTGTAGTTATCATATCGAAAGTATACATTGTACTAGCAGGCATAGTTAGAAACACTTTTTCTCTTTAGCCGTACACTCCTGTTGAAGCAGTGGTGGTCATGGATTGTCTGATAACCTATCTATAGCTTTTACACAAGTATTTTATTTCTCTTTATTTGTGACAATGCACATGAATTCAACAAAGGAACACTTCATAGATGATTTAACAACCATGAATGTCTTAGTTATCTCGTCCAGCTTCCAATTACACTTGCCCTGTATAGTTTCCATAATTGCTACCCATTACAGTCTCATAAGTATGAAAAATAACCCTGATAAGCTTCTGTTTTTTACTTTTTAATACTAAGATCCAAAAACACTGATCCAATCAATCCAGGTCCACCCACAATTAATTATGTTTAAGCGTTTTTATATCCTTATATGTCTTCAGTCGCCGTGAATTTCTGTCGTGTCACAGAAGAATTATTAGTATTACATTATGAGTCAGCGGATACATCGAGCAAAGCATTAGTAATGGTGACCGGCTTTCCTGTGTGACGTATGAAATGGCAACAATACTGCAGATGCAAATCTATAGGCACCTTTACTCGGAGCAATAAAATTATACTTTGTCTTAATATTGATGGCTTATGAGCTGACTTTAACATACGTAGATACTTGAGTTCTACATGCTACTTTTATAGTCTGTTCGTTGAACTCTGTTTTGTTATTATTTTGACTAGTCCGTATTGTCCCATTGCTGAGTAAATGCCCTTCTAATAATCACGATTTTTTGCTTCTTTTTTCTAATTTTTAAGGAACATATTTTGGTGGTCCCACCATCTTTAGGTTGACGTTTTAAGTATATCTCACATATATTTGCAATCATTTCAGTTCAATTACTCTTCAAACCCACCGAGCACTATCAACGCCAAAGCTTAAAGATCACAAACGAACCGACAGCTATCAATGCTCATAAAAGGCAGAGTTTTTGCCACTGAAAACATTGTGGGTGCATCTGTTGAAGACCGCAATCTTCCAATAGGACCACATACAGCCGTCGCAAATGATTTACGAATTTAGCCCTCACTCGCTCCTTGCTAACTAGCTCGGGAGTGTTCGGGTGTGATCGCCGATAAGCCGAATTGAGACGAAAAGCTCCACCATTCATCAGTCAGTTATTGAGAATAACGAACTGCCAGCCACCCTTTTTATGCCATGCTTAATACTCGCACGATTTCGACGATAAACATCGTTTTGGATAAGATCGCTTGAGGATTCTTATTTGCATATCTTATTAAATTTAGTCAGTGTAAACCAGACTAAACATGGTATAGTTTTTGCTCCTCGTACTTGTTTTTCCTATTAGGGTAGGTGAGGTTCTAAGTGGTAGCCATAGTGCGTCTGCACTACTCGGAGTCACATGCAAAAGTGTCCAGATCAAAGATCACGATCGTGCCTCCGTAGTAAACGGCTGTTGGCTCATTAAACCTAAGATAATCCACATTTCTTGGTTGACCCTGACAACGTGAGTAGGATACTGACTATCAGTTACAATATTATTCAACATCTCTGATTTTTAACTCCTTCTTCATAAATATTATCCCACAAAACCCATCAAGCAGACACTCGAAATAATTCCATAATTACATAGAAGCATAGAAAGCGGTCCATGGGAAGGTTGAAAACAAATAAAGCCATCGGATCTGCTCCCCATAAGTTCAAATTGTGCAGGTATTAAAATGGCTGTATTTACCCAGCATGTTTGCTCTATCAATGAGTTTCAAGGGACTTACATACTTTGGGTTTTAGCTTTCAAAAGTGCCGGCTAGCTAAACAAAGGGCAAGTGGCCGACTGGGAGTTGCTTGCCTGATCAAATACGACCGAGTATTTGGTATTACGGTAAAATATCATTGTTCTTAGTTAGTTCTGTACACGATGTAATGATCCATGTAGCGCCGGTATTTGCTCTCATAATATACATAGTTTCCTTGTTTTAAAATCTCAAGTTATTAGCTAATCTTTATTCATTAGCTGTTTCTTTAATTCATGAATCCCCAAGCGACCACCGGTGGCCGCGCATCTATTGTCTTACTATTGTGTCTCTAATTGACGGTATCTGAAGGAAAACAAACACAACAACACAACAACTCTGATTTCCAATATCCAATGCTGTTATTGGATATCAGAGTAGTAATTCCGACATATCGGTAATATCGTCAACTACAGAAGAATATCGTTACCCACTATTCACATCAACAGGTGCATTCAAGCCCTATAAGCCAGCTCATCTCATGACTAATAAGCGTGGTCTACACTTGAGAAATTGTTCGACCTTGGCTCTGTCAGTAGTCATTGTTGCCGGGTCAATATTCGACGGTAGCTTTTGGAGGATTAAGATGATAAATAACAGCTAGACGTCATATCCGATGAGCTCTGAATGGAGAAGAAGTAATGATAGTTATTAATCAAACATGAGTTTTTGATTTTTATTCTCAGTTTGAATTATAGGTGGGACATTATATGCAAAAACCGTTGTAGATAAATCTGTTCAGTTCAAAGTCCAAAGAGGTTTTAGGGAATATGAATGTTTATTACAAATGAACTTTTTAGGTTTTTTGAAGGCTTAATAATATCGAATTCAAGTTTATTTGTCTTTTGTGAGAGGCACATTGTTTAGAACTAAACGCCATATTAATAACCACGTTATTGCTGCTGTATGTGCTTTGCTGTGTTAATATAAAAATTAAAAAAAAACAACGAAGCTATAACTATCAAAAATGATAAAAGTAACAAAAAACTTACCAGTGACAGGATTAACAATAAAACTTGTATTTGAAGGAAACAAGCCATATCTCACAACAGCATTATCCCCCAAATCGGCATCAGTGGCTGCAATCTTTCCTACAAACGCACCAGCTTTCTGATTCTCCTCAACTTGGAACTCGTACGCCGATTTGCTGAACACTGGATCATTATCATTTGCGTCTATTACATTGACGACTAAGTTAGCGGTTGCTGAAAGCGGTGGTATACCGTTGTCGACAGCTATTATGATCATTTTGTGTTTTGCCGTTGTTTCTCTGTCGAGTTGTTTAGCGAGGTAGACCCAGCCTGTGCTTGGCTGTACTTTGAAATGTTCTTCAGTTGAATTAGCATCTTCTGCTATTTTGTAAGTGATACGTGCGTTGTTGCCAGTGTCTTTGTCTATGGCTTGGATTTCCAGGATCTGGTAAAAAAAAAACGTATTTATATTTTTTCCCTAATTTTTTTATAGTTCACTAATTGGTGTATAAGATTTTTATCATACTCATAAAACACAAATATAAAATTAAAGTTCCAAAAAAAAAAAAACAAAAAAGTTGGTAACAACATATTGCAGTTGAAGATATTGTGAACTGAAAACGAAACTTTGGAATAATCACCAGGATATTGCTCAGTACTGCATTGATTACAAAGTATTACTCATTGCAGATAAAACGTCAAATTAATTACGGAACCCATTAAAGTTATCTGCCCCAACTACTTTACAAATTAATTAGATAAGCAAGTAAAAGTCACAATTTCACAATATGAGACCTACATTCGTACATAATATTAATTTCGAGATACTTTCAAATATGCGAATATTATAATAAAATACGAAAGCCGTACCTAGGTAGAAATGAATAAAAAATATAAAGGCTTACAAAAAAATCACGCTCTTTAATATTTAAAGTCCAACTTTTTACTTTAAAAATGATTGTAGTTTATTTTTAGTAGTAGGTAGTCTCGTGAATTCGATACCTTTTGATTACTATCGTTCAGTTAAACGATACTCAATAAATTCTACACAGAGATTAATCCGTATTTATGTACATTTTGTAACATATTTTTATTTATCCGACACTTTTACATACCAATCTAATTACCAATAACATTATTTTCTATAATTTTAATGATATAGGACTTTATTTCAGACAAAATGAAAAAATGACTTAATTTGTTTTATAATTTTAACTTTACCTGGAATTTTTTCCTAATAATATAATTATATGATACCTAAACTGACCTCCGTTATTCTAAAAAATGTTATATTATTGACTTCTCACATAAAATGATTTTTTTTTAATCACTGATTCATATGTTGATGCATTTGTTACTAACGTTATAATAACCTATATAGATTTGTTCACAAAACTTTACAATAAGATCTCTATATGCATATCCATCTTAAGGGGTGGCTGACTTTACTTGAGTAAATTAAACACACCAACATTCCAAACTTATTGTTCTTTCTAGTGAAAACTGCATCAAAATACGTTGAAAAAAAAGAACGCAAAAAATGACTTTGTTTTGTACTATGTATATATTCTTCTGTTAGTATCATTGTTTTCTTTACAAATAAAAAAATCTACTAAATCTTACCTTAGTATTTACAGCTTCTGACTCCAAAACATTAGCACTGTATGATTCATGTTCAAACACGGGTGGGTTGTCGTTCACGTCCTGGACATCCACCACCAAGGTCAGGTTGGCACTGAGAGATGGAATACCGTTGTCTCTTGCGGAGATGATGAGAGTATGGCGGACGAGGTTCTCGTAGTCTAGGGACCTGAGGTTGGAAAAATTTTTTTTTTGAGATTATTTTGTTGCTATCATTTTTGTGATTTTACATGATGCCGATGCAATGATGAGTTGAAAAATATACTGAGAATGTTTACTTCGAAATATTTGATTCATGCAATATTTGAAGATTATCTATTGTGGTCTGGTTTCCGCACCTAGTCCTTAGTAGACCATTGTGCGAAATTTTTAGGCTTTTTTTTGTTCATTAATAAGTTTAGGCGCGTTACTAGCGAAGCCACTTTTGATCTATAAATTTGCAGTATCTATATATAAATCTTATTTTCTAAATTACAAATGGTTTACAAAAGTCACTTCATCATCTACTAACCTCAAAAGAGTAACTAATCCATGTTGAGCATTCACAGCGAAGGTATTTGATGGTCCTGTAGCTGAAACTAGATGGTAGTTGATCTGCCCATTCTTGCCATCATCTTCATCAGTAGCTCTTGCTGCATAAACCACAGAACCGATGGCTGCTGACTCTGCCACGGATACCCTGACTGATGATGTGCCGAATTCTGGAGTATTGTCGTTTATATCTTCCAGGGTGATTTGGACCTGGTCAAAAAAATAACAGTAAAGTAAGCTCTAAATGCAAGTAAAAACAACTTCCTACGAGTAATTGAGCATCTAAAGATAAATTAAATTTTTACTGTAATTAGTAAATTAATGGTTTTGTGTGGAATTTCCTTTACTATTTGAAAGCTAAGTAGATTGCAGTCAATTCAATTGGCATGTTATTTTTTGTTATCTTTTATAATATTTGTTTATTAGACAAAAACCAAAAGAATGTGTTTCTGGTCATATATTGAACTGGGTTAACTAATCCACAAAACACACAAAATGATAAAAGCAACAAAAATAATTCCTTTCGTTGGTTTCATCATTTTTTGCTATTTTGTAAGTCTTACCTGAGTTTGATCAAAACTCGAAGGGTTTCCAGTAGCAGCTCTAACATTCAGAAGAAAAGAAGGGTTGGTTTCCCTGTCTAGCTGTCCTGCAGTTCTGATCGCCCCAGTGAGAGGCTCGACGGTAAACCGATGATCAGGGTCTCCGGAAACGATGCTGTATCGTAGCGGTTGTTGACCTGGGGAAAGAAATGGGAGGTTTAGTAAGGGGAATAAAAAATTGAATTAAATGAGTCAAATCTAAGTACTTGCCTGTTTTTTTTTTGTAAAATATTTTTGACAAAAAAATAATAAACACTACGAATAAATCTGTTGCTGAAAACCACACCAAAATTGAATAAACTAATGAAGCAGCAACCAGCATTTGGAATATTTGTGTGAGCTCAAATGAGGGCATGGTATAAGGAGAAGTACATATCTCGCTGGCTTTTTTCAACGTCCTTAACCTAATAGCATCATATTGTTGTTAATTTATTAAATGCGTTCTTATTCTGTTAATTGTCAGTTTCTCCTTTGACCAGATTTGAAAGGGATGTAACTTACTTAATATTGAACGAATTCGAAAAATTATTTCTGCTGGTGATACAGTTAATAAAAAAAATTGTGAATCAAGTATCCAACCGTAGTGAATAATAAAGATTGTGAAGAGAATAGAGATTTGTAGATTGTAAAGATTGTAATCCAGTGGTTCTGCTAGAACAGATTAAAGGGTACTAAATTCTAGCAGACTGATGAGAGTATTCAAAAAGAAGAAATTCTAAACTACACTTATCGACGTGCACAAGGACACAAGGAGATTTTCAACTTTGAAGGCAGTGATGTCCACCATAACATACCTAATAAAATAAACCATAGATGCTCACATGTTACCCGTGTACCTCAAATTCGACCTCTATCGTCTCAATTTTCCCAGATTGTGAGCAGCCCAGCGAAATTGAACGCACCGCTGTTTATAGACCTCGTAAATATTTATGCATCAGTATCATTTTACTTTCCGACTCGTATTGTCTTTTATACTGGGAAACTATTTATGTTTAACGTTAGATACAATATTGGGAAATATGCTGTGGGAAATGTTGTAATTAAATTCAATAAGTTCTTTTAACTTTCATCATATGGCAATTAATATACTTAGATCGTAAAGATTTAAAAGGATAAGATTGTTTTCTTTATGATTATTAACAACAATATCCTTTGCATTCCTAAAATCAGGTTTAATCAAATTAATATTACAGGTTATCTCAACAAACAACTTATTATAACAAATTGCATGTTCAGACTCTACTGCATAATTAAAACTAACTTAATTCCACAACAAAAATCACTTCCATCAAATTAATCTTTCTCTTAATAACATTATAACAACATGTTTTTATTTCACCTGTAATTATACACCGATGCTTTTTGTCGATAATCAAAATCGCTTCCTAATTTCGTGACTAGATTTGCTTATCAAGCTCAAGCAATTTATATGCAAATTGCAAAATATTAATTATTTAAAAGCATATCTGGTTCACATCTATTCATTGCGCCTTTTTGCGCAAAGATATGCAATGTAATGAAATCGCACACCCAGAACAACACTGCACTAAGTCTAAATAGCTCATTTTTCAGAATCGACGAAAAACCGTTATCTCATGTTATGTGACAGTTATTGCGAGTGTCCTGCACATTGCATGTAAAGATGAAGATGTGCTTCTTTACATGCAATGTGCAGGACACTCGCAATAACTGTCACATAACATGAGATAACGGTTTTTCGTCGATTCTGAAAAATGAGCTATTTAGACTTAGTGCAGTGTTGTTCTGGGTGTGCGAAATATTATTTCATTGTATGAAACTAACCAACCATGTGGTTTAATTTAAGTTCCTGACTGATGGTCTCAAAAGATTTCTATCCTAAGTCTACTTTTTCCCGTTACGATGCGATTATATATGAGAAAAGATTTGGCTAAAATGTATGAAAAACGGAAAAACATCAACGATACTATTAATCTTTCGATTGCATATGCAGACAAACTCTTTTCTTTACAAAATTAATAAAACCCTGCATGTGTCAAACTAAAATGGAACTTTGCAGGCCATATCTACTGCATGTTGCAACAAAATTGGTTGAAGACAACCTGTGACTGAATCCTGAACAAAAGGAACCGATCATGGCGAAGACTTAGAAATAGATGGCAAAGGATTGGGCAGATAAAGATAGAGACAGTTAAAACTGAAAAAATGCTTTTGCTTTGCAGTATAATGGAAAACCACAGGCTTCTAATGGTAATAGTAATAATGTCCTTATACAAGAATTTTCGTCAATAATCCTATTCACCTAGGTTGAATTCACGTGGGCGATAGAACATTACCAGTCAATATTATAATACAGAACTACAGATAGTGCTTATCGTTCCGCGAGTCGTTACCGGATAAGCAGCTGAAGTCGTGAAGCTCATAGGCGACGCTCGATGACCGTCATAACTATTTATAGGTTACACTTCATACAGCATTATTGTTCATGTAGATCGTTTTGGGACTGCTAAATAGGTTTCTGTTCTCTTTTTAGGCTTTTTTAAAGGGTTGAAAATGCATGCAATGAATATTTCTAGCACAAAATATTCATAGCTCACAAGACTAACAAATTATAAAATTTATCAGTTTCCAGTAAATTTCTAATAATCGACCAACTCCTTATCTCAATTAAGCTTTGATATCTGTAACAGATATTAAAATTTCGAATCTACTACTACCTCCAACATTCTGATATACATTGTCATTCTATATAAAATATTCTGTTAAAATGTTTTCCAAAACTTCCTCCACCAGTTCTAAAGTACCAACAATAACATTTACCAGTCCTGATATCTAGTTCAGATCTATTTTCATCACGTCTATACTAATTATATGAACTAAATTAATACCGGGATGTCTGGCATGCTCTGCGCCGACTATTGTAATGTCCTTCAGAAAACTTTTTGGTTTATTTTCCAAACGTTTTTATTGCTAATTGTCCGTTGTTATGTTTGATACGGGATTTACATACAAAAGTATTCTTTAGTTGTTTTGGTTTGGAACGTAATTCGTAATGATGTAGAATAAATGTTGATATTGTTTAACGAGTGTGTGTTTTGTTTATTGGAATAGATTTTGTTTGTAAGGTTGAAATTTGCATTAACTTTTTACTTCAATAGACAAAGCTAAAAGACAGGGTTGATTTTCATTGTTAACGAAAAAAACGCACAATGTAATTCAGTAATGGTTCATAGATACAACGATTGTTAACACACATTCCAATCTTGTGGTTGTATCTTGTCATTTTCTCTACACACTTGGAACTTCTAATAGGTAATTTTTAATTTTGATAGTTGATCGACTAAAAGTGCTGATAAATCATTTTTATCCACTATTTGTTTACGTCTAGATACACCCAAAATTTTCTGAAATAAATAAACCCCGAAAACGGTTTTGTATCTATCAATTTTTAATTGGCAGTTCTCACAACAATTTAAGGGGTTCATTGTCGAAAAATTTTTTTTCCGGCGTTTCGTATTTTTTGCGCGGGCGGCGCGCGTTTTTTTTTCGCCAGTCGTTTTGGGCAGGTCTGCTGACATGAGATTGATATACAGTCTTATTCGTGGACATGCTCCGGAGTCTTTGTTTAACTGGTCCCGGCCCCCTCTCCTCCGTCCTGCCTGTCCCCGCATCGCCCCTTTGTCTCTCCTCTTTATACAGTCGGCGATGCGCAAACGCAAACTTATTTTCGGCTGGATTCACAGGATTTGGCGTAACTGTTGTTTTTGTTGGGAATTGTCGTTATTTTTCGGAGATTTTTTCGGTGACAGCGGCGATTTGTTCTTCTATTCGGTGTGGGGTTTTAATTTCAGTGTGAATTAGTTATGTTACGGTGTTTAGTGCTTTTGATTCCATTGTGTTATAACATGGCACCATATTCCACCATATCTCTTCGAACCAATTTCAGAATACTAGGCGTAAAATCAAATAAACCTACAACCTAACTGACGTTTCAATAATAAATTCTCATGATAACCCATTCTAATTCACAAAATAATATCGAAATCGACTCCATTTCATACTAAAGATTAGCTGACTTTATTTGATTTTGGATCTCCGTGACTAAATACTAAAATTCATGACTGTTTTAAATTATCCTAAGCTTACTTTGGCAAAGACATGTAGAAGTACTTACAAGCTTTTGCACGGGTCTTTTCTTAAACCTGTGTAAGATAATACCTTAGGAAATTAATTGACACGTCATTACTTACGTTTATGAAAAAGATGAATAATAAATAGTTTGAAAATTATATAGGCAGTTAAATAATTGAACTTTGAAAAAGTGCAAGTCAGCTACCATTTTTCGCTAATATTACGTAGAAACAATGTTTGTATCTTTGCCGTGATTTTCTGCGACAAAAATACAAGCATCGCAATAAAAATATGTCATGAACGCTTAAATTCGGGCCAAGTGTTCAGTCAATTCATTAAGGATCACAGCATCTTGGGCAGGGCTGCTCGTGATTTGAATACCTTCTTTTTTCGGTCACATATAATCTCCAGTCTAGAACATTTACATTTGGATACAATGGAATTAATTCTATATATAAATGTGCGAATTTAGGAGCGGCTGTCTTGACAGCTAAAGGCGTTGATTGACGATTGAGGTCGCGAGTTCAAATCATAACATTTTGAACTTTAGTTAGCCCACACCTCACACAGTTATGAACTAGAGAGGTTGCCAGGAAATTACATGTTGCAGGTGTAAAAGGGAAAGGTGTTGTTTTTATGTTGATTGCAAATAATTGCAGTTGATTGTTATCTTTAACATTGCGAAAATTAAGTAATGTTTGATGATCACTCAGTTCTTTAGATAATTGTTTGGCAGTATCATCAGTATCATGATTATTTTATCTTTCATCATCTCTATTATTTCCTCCATCATATTTTAGGTTCTTAGTGTCTTCTTTAGTCTTATATTCTTCTCCCAAAAGACGGATCGTTCTCGTCCTTGTCACAGCCCTGCTAGTGTCGTGGCATACCGTCCCACTCCGCATTACAAAATAAATTTGCATCTTGGCCCTTCTAAATTGAAATCATTAACGGCTAAACTGATTATCTTACTCACGCGGCCCGAACCCTGTTCAATTAAAGCTTTGTAACTCTCCACCTATGCGGATTGTTAGATTTTAATTCAGCTGAATTAATTTATCTTATGTGATTATCTTTTGTTTTGAATAATGCGTCCACGATTTTGATGTGATGTTCCTTGAAAGTTTTAGTGTAATTGGTAGATCGTTTGATAGTTCAAGATAGAGTTTTTGTTTTTTAATTTTATCTCTTGTCTTGTATATGATTAACTTTACTAGTTTTTTTTTTTAATCCGTGTCTTGTCTTTTTCTTTTTATACGAATAAGTTGTTTGGCAAATTCACTTCTCGAATGCACGATTTCTGTAAAATACATGTGTATATTATAACTTCCTTAAAATGTTGCGTCAAGCTTTGTGGCATATAATGCAGTATAAATGAATGAAAGTAGGTTATGAATTGCTAACCCTAGTGAATGCGACGTATAATGAACGGAACATAACATTAACTGATTTGGATTATTTACTCCGCACGCTTAAACTTAATTAGTATTACTAATAGGTCTTGTAGAAAGCTTGCAAAATTGATTGCGATGGTGACAGAGGGAAAGCGTGACCTCAGTAGTCAATTTTGTTTAAAAATTGTAATCTAACTCTCTTATACTTCGGTAAAGATATTTATAGAAACGAAAAGTGAAGCATGAAACCTAACCTAAAATATATACATGTATACTTTTAAAATGCAAAAATTTAAACTAAAAACTTAAATCTTTTTCCACATCTAAGTACAAACATCTGTTACTCGCACGTAATTTGACATACAACATTGTCGGAAACAAAATTACACCTATTAAACACCTACACGGTAAAATAAGGTGAATCAAATACGAAGTCCGAATATCGCGGGTGTAAAAAGTCGAAAATAATTGAGGTACCTACAGGACTTTTAAAAAAGAAGGTTTAAAACTTTGCGCGGCAAAAACTGTCGCCACAGTAAGGGTTCGCCGACCTCACTGGATTTATTTGGGTGTGCCGCCTGTAGGGCTACCACCAAATCCTTTTTTGAAAGGTTGAAATAGTAATGTGCGATCAAAGGTGAAAGGTTCTTCGAGATCTGTCTCTGGTAAACTGAAGTTTGCCTCAACATGTTTCATTTTAATTGGGACTTAATTAATGAAATTCGATTTGAATCACGTCTGGGATTGTAACGATAACCCGAGGTCGTATTAAAGAATTTGACTTACTTTAGTACGCGAACGAAGTAAATATCTATGTGTGTATCTAATGTTTAAGAGGGTCCTTCTCCACTCGCTTATCGTAAACATCGAAAATGGTTTAAAAGCTTGTTACTTCATTTAATGCAATCCAACGCAATATTTGACGAAAAGGCAACGCAAAAAAAGAGAGATAACGCCTGGAAACTCTTGTAGTATTCGGTAATTCCGAGATTTACTCGAAAATTTCACAAAACTTCTCCAGGAAATAGCTGTTTTTTTTAAGCCCTTAAAAGTTTTTGGAAAAAGTTGTCATCATTTAGAATCTTAATAAAATTTGCAAGGTCTTTAGAGGATTACTTTTTTGACTTTTTTTTTATTTTTAGGCAAATTATGAAGTATCAAAGTTCATACAAAATAGGACATTTTCAGAGGTTTTTACTGGATTAGTTTTAAACAAATTTAGAAATTGGTTTCTTTAGAAACCTAGATAATATCCACAAGATACTGTGTTTCCAAAATATCTAATAAAAAATGTGTAATAACGTCGTAATCAGTTATGAGCGGTTGTATGAAAAACCGTGAGAATGTGAGTCATGATGCACCACCTTAAACTTGAACTTTGCAACAAAGTTGTAACCAAATAATCACAAAATAAGAACCATAAAAATCACAACTCCAAAGGGTAAGACAGGAGTTTGTTTTCAAGCAACCTCTCACCTTTAAGATTAAATCAGTCATGACAAAAAAGACTAGCTCGCTTAGTCCCGTAATACTGGCCACCCTACCTGAAGCCAGCGCACTCAGATCCGAACGTATCCTCGGATTTCTCCAGATTCGAATTTCAAATTTTCAGTCACTATTCGAGTGCGCGGGAGCGTGAAATTTTTTGTACTTATTTCTTAAACCTATCATAAAATGGCAAGAGCTTACTTTAATCCTTCTAATGTTCATAAAGTGTAGGTTTAAATCTGTCCGAGGATTATTGTGTAAAATCCCAAAAATATATTAAGCAATTTTAAGCGGTCTACCTGTGGAAAATTATTGTCAGATATTTTATGCTGTTTGCCAGTATATTTTGTTCTTAAGCATATTTAGAGGACGGGTAAAGTCTAAATCATAAATTATTGTATTAAACTTTTTTATTAGAATTTATATATATCTCCTCTTTTTTAAATACTGATTTTGTTTTAATTTGATTAAGTTCATGTTCATTCTCATCCATGTTTCTTTTGGCATTACAGAGATCTACAATCTAAGTTCTACATCCACATACACTATTTTTACGTCTCTCTTTATGTTGCCAGGCTATTTTAAATCACTATAGCTTATGTCTAAGAACTGAGACAGTCCCTGTCTGAGTGTCTACACAAAAGGCTTTGCGTCCAGCTATCGGCTCTAATTTGCGTAATGCTATTCATATGATTGCGCGACCATGTTCCTCCGTTGGTTTTCTTTTTTTGTAAGAATACTGTTTTTTATATTTGATATTATGTTTCTATTGGATAAGGTGAAAGGTGATTTTGATATTGTTTTTTTCTTAGTAGTGTTTCCACATGGACTAGAAACTTATAATTTTTAGTCTGGAAATGTTTAAGACATCAACTCCACCTACTTACTACATAAATAAATAAACTCAAAATCTTTAACGGTGAAGAAAAACATCGTGAGGAAACCGGCATGTCCTAGAACCAAAAATTCGAAGACATGTGACATTCACCAACCCACACTGGGCCCGCGGTGGATTACGGCCCATTCCCTCTCCTAGAGAAGAGGCCTGAGTCCCAGCAGTGGGAACATTAAAAAGGCTGTTGATGATGATGATGATGAAATCTTCAACATTAGTTGGGAAAAGCTTAGACAGACTGATGATGATATTCAGACTTTAGTTTTTTTTTTTAGGTTTATCTTCTTGTAGATCTAATATTTGAGCGTATTGCTTTTAATTTCAAGTTTCCGGTACTTAAATCAATTTTGATGGAAATGGAGGTTTTATATTAATCACCTCAATATACTTCAGACCTATATTTATTGTGATCGATGTTACCAAGCATCTGTGGCGAGCGCCATCGAATTACGACCAAATAATTCTTAGCAGAAGCGCATGGTAACGGCGATCGGAATTATTCACAAGATTAACTGTCATACGTGATAAATTAATATAATACATACGCATGTGTGGTCTAACGGTGGTGCGAGTCAAATCGATATTTGATTAGTCGATAATCGGACGTTAATTATAGTATCGATAATCGAAATTTTAATTTTAATTAGATTTGTAGATAATGTTTTGGCACGTCAGCTGAAGTTGATAGTATAGGTGTCGGTGATTTTAATTTAATAAACGTCATTGAGCTCGATATACGTGTGACTATTAAAATAGATTGGCTTTGACATAATTGAAATGAATTAATTCACGACATCATAATTTTCAGACTCTAATATGTTATACTACTTCTAATTTACTTATCCTTATATATATTGTCAAAGTCCCCCACCACATCAGTCTATTTGCAATAAACCTAAAACTACCAATTGTATTGTCATACGAACTTCACCTATAAATAAAACCATTCAACCAATCCATGCATATTACGGTAAAGACCAAAACCAAAAAAATACATCACCCGTGCAAAGCTGAAGCAATGCTAGAAAAAAGAACCTAACCATAGTAATAATCAATTTATAGGTGGCATATTATTACTATAACTTCCATATAAAATTTTTGATGCACTAAGACTCGGATAGCTGATCTTATTTTTAGATAACAAACCTAAACCACACCTACAACTTGGCAAAAAAACATCTCCACTGTTTACTTAACACGAAAAATTTTTACTCATTCTCATTTTTGTAACAACCAAACTTATCATGTGATCACAATATTTGGCAAGTGCTCATTCAAAGTCTTGGCTCTTTTCGTTCGTAAACTCCAATATATAATATTTTTTTTAATTAATGGACGTTTATCTCCGGGCTGCTGCAATAAATCTAAAGGGGCGTGCGTCTATATTGAACACAGGCGTTATGGAGCTCTTTCTAATTAAACTCAAAGCGAGTTAAGGTGTGGGCTGAGTGTTGAGCGTCAGCGGGATGACAACTAGAGGGCAAAGTGCTAGGGCTGTGGGAATGTTTGAAAGAGTTACCGTGGTATTAGAACGCAGAAAGCAACAAAAGGAACAAATATGGCCTTTAGTCAGTAAAAGTCTAAAATGCCCTCTTGCTCCACCCTAGATCAGGACAATTTATTCATTATAACAAGGCCAAAGTTTCACTTAAGTGAAAATAATCATCATCATCATGTCAGCCAAAAGACGACCATTGTTAGACATATACCACTTCCAAGTGTCTCCATAACTATCGGTCCTGTGCATTTCGCATCCTTCGTATTCCCGTAAACCATGCCAGGTCATCGGTCCACCTTGTGGGAGGCCTTATCATACAGCGCGTTACGAAAGTGAAGATGACAGATCATAAAGCTAAGTAGAAGAGTTTTAATATAACTTGGTTGAGATGCTCATACCGTAGTCTTTAGTGGAAACTGGACCAAATTTTAAATTGTTGATCCATTTAATTTCTATATATTATTAGAATATACCCATTTATAGTTTTGGTACATCCTTAGCTAATGCAAAATCTAATTTAAATAATTTGGTATTTAAATCTTCTAACCTCTAAGAATAAATTAATTATACCAAAATACCACTTGCAATTTTCTTATCAAAAATATTACCTAAGAGAATAGGTATTTAAACAAATTAATAGTTTATTTTAATTAATTTGCCCACCATTCAAATTAATGATGATAATATAATTTAAGAAAGAAAAACATTGTTCCATTAGGATTTTTTCATTTCACTAAAATGTGAGTTTAATTACAAAAACATATAAAATTATTAGATTCTATCAGCGCCTTTAGCAGCTTGAAAGCAGAAAATTTTCCCAACGGAATATACTCTCTGGGTAAAAGATATCTTGTAGTGCTCCAAGGCGAATTTTCAAACAAGTCCATTCAGCTATTTGAACAGGAGGAAAGTATAACAAACATACACAGACACATATGCAAACCTATAGGTGTATACATACAAATAGACACCTTTTAAAATATTGGTGTGATCAAAACATATTCAGAAGAGTCCCCTACATCTAGATAGAGAGCAGAGCCTGACTTGCTAGTGCATCAATATTAGACAATCGCTTCCAACTTGCGTCGGGACTAAAAATACAATGTGATTTTTAAGATAAAATCAACTCAATCTAAAGTTTTGATTTGCAATACGTAGTTGATACCAGTATTGTGATTCAGCTAATTAGTTTAAAATTTATTAATATTACTACTGCACAAGTAACCTCCCATTGAAAATAAAATTATAGTTCACACGATATAAATCTGAATTCTTGTTTGTAATAAGTCACCATTTTAATAAATGGAATATTGTGGAATGTCATATAGTACGTTTATTTAATTTATAAGCTCTTCTTGATTAATGTTATTGGTAATGAGTGCAACGGTATCAATGCTAACTGTATATATTACTATTAGTTAAATATTTTCTCTTATTGTTTTGTTAAGCTGTCCAGTCTAGGTTTTGGGGTTAACTTATTAGTTAATTGTTTGTAAATTTTGTTGAAACTATATTAAATCATTAGGTACCTGAATAATTTGAATTTTATTGAGTAAAGTTCAGTGTGAATTGATTCCTAATATTGATTCTTATACGTATATGTAGGTACTTTTGAATATTCAGTGTCTACAAAACTGAACAACATATGAATTCATTAAAACCGATGCAATTTCGGTAAAATTGAGCTGAAAAAAATATTGAAACCTTTGTAAAGGCTTACTTGGTCTGGATAAATTTGCTACCAAATACTGCCAAAACATTACAGTGCTACATAACATGCATTCTAATAGAAAACAAAGTGACTATATTTTGTATCTAAAACTTATACCTTTTTGAACTTAAAACTGGCTAAAAACCGTGCGAAGACATAAAAAAAACTATAAAAAATAAAAAGGCTTCAGCAAATTCAAATGCTAATTTATTAATTTTACTCGCCAACCAACAATTTATTGTATACAGTGGCAAATGTTAATATAAACCAAATATTTTCTATAATCTAGGTTAGTGTTACAATTTCTTATGATTAGTACCGCATGCCCCATAAAAGTAATAACTATATACTACAAGTACCTCTAACTTTGATATACAATTAATAAAAACTCTAATTACACCAATCAACAAGTGCATACAATTACACTACCAAACCAAAAAAACATAATATAATTATAATCTAGGTTACTATTACTATTTCTTTATAGGTTTAGCACCGCATACCCCATTAAAAGTAATAACTAGGTAGGTATATCAGTAGTTCCCAAAGTTGGGTGGATCACGACTTACCAAACAAAAAGTACCTCTTGGTTTTGATAAAGGAAAAAGGGGAAATAACGTATTATGAAACATACATTCTGACCGTAACAGAATGTTTAATGACCTTACATTTAGGTACACATTTTTTAATGACCTTAGTGCCGGATTCTATTCCAGTTAATTTTATTTGTTATAAAAATTATCAACAAAGGTCCAATTTATTAATCTTATCTCACATAGGTAAGACCGACTTGTATAGCATCACATATTCACTTGCAACTTGCCAGTAGGTCACCCATACCTTGAAAACCACTGAACTATATGCTACAAATACCCAGAGTAATAAAAATCAAATTAAAAATAAAAATTACAATAGTAAGTAAAATTAAAATTACTCTAAAATACAATAAGGAAGAATACAATATAATGTAAAATTAATTGTTAAAAAAACATATATAAATCTTTATAGCTAAGACTAAGTAACCAAGCAATATCATCTAATAGAGAATAAAACGGTCACCACAATATTTCAATATCCATACATATACCAGTATTTCAAAGTCCATGAATCTTAAGCGGTCGCTATCTATGTCTTAACAATGGTGAAGTCATGGCGTAGAATTCCCATAGACAAGTGCACAGCGTACTCTAACGGTAGAGTTAGCAATTCAGTGATTTACAGAGCTAGAACTTACAACAGAATACGTGGGCCAGTATTGTGGGGGGCTGTTACACTGGAGTGTAACTTTAGTAGTACCCATAAAAATATCAATATGTGCAAAAATTATAAAATTTGGTAAATAAAAAAAAATATAGGCAAAAGCTTAAAGATTTATTACCATTTCTTTTGGGCTTAGCGTAGTACATTAAAATGATGATGCATTAGGTGTCATAAGCAATATTATAAGCATGCACTAGTGTGATGATATTCTTGATAAATCTGGAATGAGTATTCGATAATCACATGCGTTTCGTCAAAGTATTTTTAATGATACAGCATGATAAGCATAATATGTAATTTTCGTGGATAACATTTACCGACCAAAACTTTCCTGTTTCATTAGTTTTCGGTAATATCAACATATATTCAGCAAATAATTTCTAAATATTGAACTTATATTTTTAAATTTATTATTATTAAATCATAACCTGCAACACTAGCATCCCCTTTCTACTTCGGTGTAACAACATCCCGGGACCTACCTGTATAAATATTATCCAAACGCACCGTCGCGAGTGAGATACCGAACATGCTTTATTGTCTATACTGTAATATAACAGCATATAACGTAATATAACAATGATATACAAATAAATTTAACCGTTGTTTTCAAACTAAACGCATGTATTACAATGATTTGTAATATTTCCGGAGACCTGTTGCAAAGGGCAGTTTTCAGCTTGAACAAGTAACTTAGCTATAAGTATAAGTAGTATACTGCCGAAACATTGTCTATAAACTATTTAATCTAGACCTAGATATTGTGCGCCATCTTTCAGAATAGTCAAGGCACTATAAATTGTAGCTCCCAGTCTACCATCGTCTTATCTATTTTTGATAATGGGCTTGTGGTGGCTAATACTCATAATAACTTATCAATAGGATGACAATGCTGCCCATTTTTCTGACTAAATTCTCTAGATATAGTTTACAACTCCAATGCATGGAGATAGATATATACAACCGACGACGGCTAGTAATTTTTTTTAACAAATGATACTAACATTGTATCTGCACATTTACGAGCAGTGTGTTGGCGTAAATATACAGAAATTCCACGTGCCAATCCATTAGTGATTCCAAAATTATCTTAATTTATTTATAGTTTGGTGACCTCTTGTATGCGTATAACACATTCTAATTCTATCAATAAGTATTTAAAACACTACCTTACTACATAAATATAGCCATAAAACCGTTTGATGTGGGTTATAACCCCGATTTGCACTTACTTAATTTTTTTTATTACTTTTTAATGTATCATTAGAAGTTGTAAAAGGCACCTTTTAAAAAACAGAATCTCGATTTCCGTGGCCGACATAGTCACTAATTAATTAAATGAAATTCTTTGATGTGTTTTAAAAATTTAATGACGTTTTTGACAGATGACAATCTGTATCGATAAATTTGACGTTTGGTAGATGAGATTTTTTATTTCCTAAGATATCGTATTTCCGCGATGGAATGAGAATTAAAGATGGTGGCTATCAGCTGCTCGCGTCGTGAGAATTGTCGAAAGGAAATAAGTTATTGCTTTGCTAGTACTATTTGTGATAAAACAGCAATCAATCACGTTCGGGTTATTACAGTTATATAACATACCTATATTAACATCCTGCTTGTAGTATCTAACGGGTTTTAAATGTGAAATTGCAATTTCGTATTCTATTATTTTCGTAGTACTCATACAAATACAATGTCTTCCTTTAAATTTATATTGTAAACAAAGATATCAATAAACCTATCGCAATAAAACCATTCAACTAGCAAAATGGGTTAAATACAATACTACAACTATAAACAAAGTTTCCGATAAGTGCTGTTTCAGGCACAGAAAACTATCGACGCATTGATACAAAATTATTGCATTTCCACCTTAGAAGATATGGGAAAATTACCCAATGCACCTTTAAATAATTACAGCTATAACTGCATAAATTGAAATAGGAATGTTCGCAGCCATTCGAATGGTTTTCCGCAGCATTCAATTACTATCGTCATAGGTGTCGCGTTGCGTTAGATTGTGATAGATGGCGTTACTGAGAATCATGCTGATGTATGGGACATATGCTGATTGTAAATGTTTAGTTGATGATTTGGGTGTTAAAGACGATGAAGCTAAATGTAAGAAAATCTTAAGAATTTTCTTAAAATGGTTTTACATTTAGCTTACAATAATGTCTACATCCGTCATCCAGCTATTTAACTGGATGTAGAAGACTGATGTTGTGAACTTGTGACGCAGCTTGAAAGAAACATATACAGCAGTGAACTGCGATAAAAGATTGATGATTCTATATTGGCATATCATTAAAATGACTTTTTAAAACTTTCTGAATGATGAACTGATCATATTGCAATTATATATCGAAAATTGATTTAAGTAATGAAACAAACACAAAATACGTGCATAAATGAAATGCATTGAAGAACCTATCATTAAAAATATATATATTCCGTCGCATTCACCGTGTAAATTATTTGTCCTTTCAAAATGGGTAAAGGAACGCATCAGCAATTCAAAAAGGCTCATAAAAGTTGCCAAGTGGATGCACCACGAGCTCGCATCAGCTCGTGATCTTCGCTAAGACAATGGGCGATTACGTACTGTTGTATAGGTATCTTAGCGTCCACGGGGATGGTCTAAGAGAAAGGAGTTCTGCTGAAAACGATATTAGGCCCAATGCTGTACATAATTTTATGCTTTAAAAACCTGCTACAAGAAGAATTTTATACATTGACAAGTGCAAATGCATTGAATTGTTATTTCATTATGGAATAAAAACACATCATAAATGTTAAGTTACAAAAAATGAATTTGTTAGAAAGAAAAAAGAAAATGAAGTTGTCGTTATTGTTAGAAAATAAATGGTAATAGAATCTTCTGGAAAAACAACGGCGCATTTAGAATCAATAAGGTCTTTCATAGTAACAGGACCAATAAACTTCACAACAGTTTCCAACTTTCCCATTACCCAAGACTTTCACCACGATTTCCATAAAACACCGACTTGCTTACTACAAAATACGATTCTTTGTACATAAAACCGTAATTATGTAAAGTATACTGCACTTTTATATCAAAGACCTATTCACCTAGCCCAGTTACATTTGCAGACTTTACGAAGACGCTAAAAGCTTTTCATTTGAATAGTAACCACTTGGGCACGATTTCAATAAATTTGTTAAAGCGAAATGAAGCTATAAGGTGATGCCGGTCAACGGTAGTTGTATCATTGAGTCGTTTGTACTTTATGTGGCGATTTCCCGGAAACGTAGATTCCGGATTGTATGTTTTTTGTTTAAATATGAAGAATTTGCACAAAACATTAATATGTTTATGAGACATGACACTCAAGAATGTTGCATTGTATGTTGTGTGTCCTTATAAGAAGTACAACACATTTTTAGACATTGGAAATCAGTGCCTATGAATGGGAACATTTACAAATGTATGCAATTAAAAAAGTACAGTTTCCAGACTATTTAGATATTATTAAGTGCCAATATTTAATAGATACTTTAATATTTTTTCAATATTACTGCAAAAAATTATATTAGGACTTACCTCTATCACCAACAGTAGCTTTAAGATTTCCGACAACGGTTCCAATCCTGACGTCTTCCTTCACTCGAAAGTTGTATCTTGGTTTATCGAACAGCGCTAATCCAATACCTGCAGGCATCACTGAGACGTGCACCACAGCATTTTGAGGAGCACTCAATCCTCCACCATCCGTCGCCGATACTTCTAAATCGAATTTTAGGTTAGCTTGTACCAATGCTGGTTTCGTAACCAAAATCTCTCCGGTACTCCTATCTATTCTGAAGACATCATTCTCATTGCCGTTCACAATTCTGTAAGTTATAGTACCAAATCTTCCTGAATCTGCGTCCGTTGCGGACACAGCTATAATCGGCTCGGAGGAGATCCGTCCTTCTTTCAGAGACACGTTGTAATCCTTAACTGTGAATGCTGGTACATTGTCGTTTATATCGAGGAGTTGAATCTTCACCATAGCGGTCGTCGACAGGCCTCCTGCGAATAAATAATTGGTATTGATTGTTCGTATTGTTTGTAATTCTATGTCTAATTGGCAGGTACTTGATTTATGTGTTTGTCAACGCGTTTAGCGGCCTCGCGATTGTAAATGATTTTTTTGCTGTGTTACTTGTGAATTCGAGTACATTAGTTGGCTTATTTAATCGTAATGAATGGTGTGTTGTATTTCTTTGTTATTATTAAGTAATGCTTATTTATATTTATATAATATAACTCAAAATTGGTGATCAAAAATAACTTATTTTTATGAAAACTCGTCAAGTTAATAAAATCAACAGAGTACTGTTAGCTATCACAGCTAGGTAATCTATATACTATTGTCTCTTCCAAAAATAAAATGTCTTTAATTTTTTTTTTTTTGCCAAAGGTGATGTATTTTGCCTTACAAAAAATTTTTTAGTTGCCAAATATGCCATTTTAAATTACAAATCTATTATTTTATTACAAAATCTTTTTCAATAACAACAAATTAAAATTTTCCCAATTTGAAGCTCAAACACAGTCGTCACAGCATTAAAAACTGGAAAAAGGTCTCGAAAATTCCGTTTCAAAAGACAAAGTAGCCGCTCAAGCTAACAAAATAAAAACACCAAGTGATAGTTCCAGTGTTCTCTCCCCATAAATCTTCGAACTGGACTTACGGACCGCGGACAGACATTGGTGGAATTTATTTCGGGCCCGCCAATGTGATGGTCCTTCGGAATCGCTGCAAATCGTGGATATTTTAAAGATTTTCGTATATTACTCCGAGTTCGGCTTACCTTGATGATGTAATGTACAAGTATCGTGACAATATAATTATTGGAAATAAATCAGCCTTTACCATCGTGCGATTGTTTGGGTTAGTCTGTTTTAAGGAAAAAAGACATTCTGGTGAAACTACAAAACAAAATCATATGGATGAGCGGAAATTGAATTGTGAATTGCCATCTAATAATACTTTTAATTTAAACCCAGTTAGATAACAGAAACTCGTAATGAGCTTTTAAACAGTTGTAAATGCTTTGCATTTGATATAAACCTACTGTACATTAATCGGCCAGCGTGGCAGATGCGATCTATTGGCTTTAATATTGTAGCAGGAAATAGTAATTTTGAAAGCATTTAGCACTAAAATAGAAGTATAAATTAAATTTAAAATGATAGGTGTTCTGTTATTGATAGAGTTTATTGTATTTCTTACTTTATTAAGCATCAAAGCTTCAAATATATCGGTAAGAATTTATAAGTTGGATTAGTTGCAATATTTGTGATATACATTTTCTGATGTTTAAGATACATTTTCTGTCAATTTTGGATAGCTGCGATTTTGGATGCTGATAATGTATGTGTTGGAATTGTAAGTGTTTTATATTTACATGTACCTGTTCCGTGCGTAAATAAGTATAATTATTTCCTTTAGTATGATAGTCCGCACTATAGTTCTATCATAACTGTACGTAATCGAGAATCTCAAAAGTACATGTAAAACAACTCTTAAAGATGGTTTTAGCAGTTCCATTACAACATTTTCTATTTTAAGACGTCCTTTAATGACTGCAATATACCTAATAGATATTAAACGACTGTTTATTGAAATTACTTTTTAATGATTATTACTATTAATTAAGAGGGAAAAACTATCCAAGAAAAGAGGCTAGAATCTCAGTTTCATGCCGACAAATATGTACGCATTATAATTTAAGGCAACACAATTTACTTGTATCTTAGAGAATATTGCATAGAGCTAATTATTAGAAAATTAATAAAGGTCTGCGTAGGGAATGTTGTTAACCCACATCTGGTAAATGAACATAGTACATTATTGCATAAATAGGTTTGGAAGCTATGGCGAGATTCTGAAATAAGTAGCGACGTTTCATGTTTACTAATAATGTGCTAACTAGATTCTAAAATATTTTAAAGGATGTTCTATTTCCATGTTACAATTTAGATAATAGTTTGATTATATTATGTTTGTTCTTTAATAAATTTGCTATGTTTATGTTTATTATATTTATTCTTCAGTAAATATTTTACATGCTAAAAAACTTATGATACATATTATAAAAAAATATGAAAACTAATAATAGCTTTGAAATTTCTGTCTGATTTTTGATCTGTACTGATTTAATTAATTTAATTTTTATACACGTTATAAAATTAAGTTTTATTTTATTTTAAATATTATTATTTTTTTGATTAAATTGAAAAACAAATAATAAGTATATTGTATCTTCGCAATATTCAGAATAACTTGCCAAAAGGGTTTGGTTCACAGCATAATTCCAGTGATTACTACACTTAATCAAACCATTCATATTTTACATTACATTTCGGAATTGTACGAGTTAATTAATGGGCGAGGCCTAACGTCCATGTTTTAATCGAACAAAATAATATTAATATAAGAACAAAGCCTATTTTATGAATATTAATAATGGTGTAGCTATTAACCCTTCAGATACCGTCAATTAGAGAGAGACACAATAGTAAGACAATAGATGCGCGGCCACCGGTGGTCGCTTGGGGATTCATGAATTAATTTTACATATAGTACTTTCAAAAATTTGCAAGATTTTAAAATAAATTCAGTAAGTAACTTAAAAAACCATGCTTAATGAAACATTACCAGGCAAAAAAAAATAGAAAGAGATTGTTTCACTGTTTTGGGATATTCACTATACACCAAAAAAAATTAGAAGCAATTGTAGTAGAATTCAAACTAAAGGTACAACAGAATATTACTGTTGTTAAAGTTCAAAACAATTTACTAAAATAAAACAGGATAAAACTAAATCAATTTAAACAAATACCAACCTCTATCAGTAGCGATAACTGGAAACTCGTATTCACTTTGTGCTTCATAGTCCAATGGAGCTGAGATGCACAGCTCCCCTGAGTCTGGCTTGACGGAAAACTGAGGCTTGATGAAGGTCTCTCCTAGGGTGTAGTTGACGATAGCGTTGACACCGCAGTCAGGATCGATGGCTGACAGCTGGGGAAGAAAAAAGAAGACAAAGCTGAGTACAATGAATATAAAAATTCTTGAGTCATATATGATTAAAGTTAATAACTACACTTTTAAAAATTATATGGAAGTTGATATGTGCAGTTCAAAATAAAAAAATATGCAAACGCCATACTGTTGATATTGACCATCTAGGAATCAATCCTACTAATATTGCAAATGTAAGATTTGTGAGGATTAAAATCATTTATTTAATAACGAATTTGATTAAAAGTTTGTGTGGTATTGTTTGTATTGTAAAGAATAAAATATAAGCTGTAATTTGTGAAAAGAAGAAGTATTAATTCCAAACGGGCGACATCATTGGAAGAAGCTGGTCACCTTATAGTTTAATTTTAGTATCAAGATTGTTAACCTTTATGTATTAGCTAGTTCCCTTTCTACACTCATGGCAAAAATAGTTACCGTTAACTACAGTGATAATTCATAAGTGGTGGCAGTTTATATCACTGCGTCGCCTACAAGGTATATGTTTTAGAGGAATATTCACGTTGGCGATATTTTACAATTAAAAGTTGCATGAGATGATTTACTGCTCTATACTCGGTTTTCTTTCATCCTTTTAGTGCTTACAGAAAGGAAGCAGGCTGTGGTTGTCTAGACAATTGGGATATTCAAAAAGTACATTGTCTTATTTAAACACTTATTTTTTAATATTAATGTTGAAGCTTCTTATGAAATCGTTCTGATTTCAATAAACTCAGGACTTCAGAAAACAGATCCTGCAGCAAATGAAAATAAAACAACAGATCAGTTTTTGGATTTTGTCCAATACGTGGGACGTATTGGACAAAATCCAAAAACTGATCTTTATCACACCAAGATGTTCATGAAAACAAGGATGCTTCATCAGGGACCCTATTCATTGCTTGTAATCTTAGAAGCTTGCTAAAACAGGAACCTTACAGCCGTCATGTAACTCGTAACAAAGGATCCCTACTACGACTAATTGCCATCCACAGACCAAGCTGAGATAGCAATCGTAATTAATTAAAGGTATTTAATTCGATGAATTGATCAAGGCTCTGTGAGGTCTCACAGCTATAGGGGACATTGTGTTAGAATATACACCGGTATATACCAATGTTCAGTTACTTATAGAATGAGAATTCTAAGTTATTATTTCCAAGAAGAAAATGTTTGAAATATTTTTAGCCACTTGATAAATTCTCCAGAATATGTTATGTACGTTCAATTCAAAGAAACCGCACATGAATTAAACTGAAACCCTTTATTTAAAAGTAGGCATCGATAAATAATGAATATATTTGCTTATACTCCGAGCTTTTGCACCTTCCTTTTCTTACATGTCCCGAATAATGAGATCAGGTTGCCAACACGACAACTGATCTTAAACGTATTTAAGAAGAAATAAACACCCTCTTGGTGCAAGAAAAAAAAGAAACTGTAAACGCAAAATTGACCTTTTCAAGAGCTCATTATAAAAATAAACAGTCTAAATACAGCCGAACGATGATAAATGAGTACTGGACAGTGGACGTATGAGAAATAAATCAACTGGCTTCAACAGACGGTAGTCACACAATGCAGGACCCCGAAAATTCAATAGTGTAACGTAACAAGCGACAAATTGCCTCTGTAGGTGTTAAGTGGTAAAATAAAAATATAACATCAAAGATAATTAGCCTGAAATCATCTTTTTCTCTTTTACCTCGGCTATATTACGTACGTGACATTGGCTCTTGATTAATTGCATCCACGTCGAACGCTAAGATAAATTGTTCGCACACATGCTATAGAAGTTTCTACTGTGACATGTTAATGTTAAGGTCCAAATTACTTTGTGATTTATGAGATCGCGAAACGGTGTTAGTTTTAGCGATTCCGCTAATGGCTTCATTCTTGTATCTTGTCTTATTAACATTGTTGGTCAATCATTGATATAAATTGCTTTAGTATTGAGACGTTTAGATAATCATTTTAATGTTATATAACAGGTATTATCAGCACTAAATGCAAACGAAACGGAATACTTTTATGCAGAATATTTCTTGGCTACACTATATTATCTAGCCAGTAAATCATATATGAAATAAAATCTTACAATTGATCGCCGGTATCATATTTTTTGTAACTATATTAATCATGTTTACACTTCTCTACACAGCTATTAATAATGTTGACTGATTTAATACAATAAAAGAAAAATGCTAAATGATTTACTGTTATATCCACATCATTTCCTTGCCTTGTTAAGACTCACACCGAAGTCTGTAAATCATTATTTGGAGCACGCATATACAAAAGGTTTTAAGCATTATCGTACACCATCTTTGCAAAAAGCATGATCCTGACTTTCACCGATACAACCTAATTAACCTTAGAAAGCTTTTGTTTAAAACATTTCAGATCATTAAGGGGACACGCAACGTTCTCAGAAACATTTGTTCAGATCCCCGAAACAGATGAGCTTACTTTATTATTATTGAGAATACGATTCAGTTGCTGATTGATGCGCTGAACGTCGCATGCAAACCTTGTGCTCCTCCCTAGTGAGCGATCCTGGCTCAAACCTGTCCAGATCCAATATATATTTTTCTGGGATTTATTTTATTTTCCGTATATCTGATCAAGTTAATGTTGTCAATAATAAATTGGCTTTCTTATTAGTATAGTACGGTAAATAACTATATAACGAGTGCGGTGGTTAACTCAGTGAGACAAATAAGGAAATACAGGAATTTGTTTAATAGTTTTCTGACGAAGTTGTTATATTTACAATAAGCTAACTAGTCTCGCTTTGGTACCGTCTTTGCTTCGCTTATTGCTACAATTAACAAATTGAAAATTGTTTGGAAACTATACCAAAAAAAAATCATTTCTTGGTTGTTTTTCTTTTGCTGTAAACATATCAAGCAGTAGCGGTATTTCTACGTAATCTTCAGTGACGTCTCATAAATGTTTACAAACAGTCAAAACCATCTCACATTTTAGTTTTTAATGAAGAGATCTTCGATAAGTCGTTACCGTACGTTAGTGCCACACACGATGATCCCTTTCTTAACTAAAGTGATTTTGTAATCTTTAGTATCTTTATTTATATCGGTTTTGACTTTGATAACTTGTTTCATGTCATATAAAAGTGATATTTTTGGAATTCAATCAACGTCTGTTTTGTAATTTGCTTGAGTTAGTCTTTACGATTTCAAAATTAGGAAATGTCATCATTAGTTTGGAATCATTTTTAAAACGTTACGATTGCTTCCGTTATTGGAAGTTAAAATCATTACCATGCTGATAAATGTACTACAAAATATATATTAAAAAAATTGTTATGATATGATTTATAAATTAATCATGAATTAAAGTGCAAATATTATATTTAACCAAGTCTGTCTATTCCATAAAGTACAACCGTTACACATGCTTCAAAATATGACCTTCCGAAGATAAAACCAATGATCGCCTTGCAATACTGGGTTTTATATTTAAATTTTTTCGCTGACAACGCCCATATCGGCTACCTCAGTGAGGTAGATAAGAGTGCCAACAATGAGATTTATTGCACACTCCAACCACTACTTAACACTTTAAAAACGTTGAGTTCAAATTGTTGGGGATATCTCAATTAGTGACTTTTATGTGCCGCTAATGTTCAGATTATTGATTGGAGGGTTCTTCATCAGTGAGAGCACGTTTAAAGAAATGTTGAAACATGTTGCAAAAACCAGGTTTATTAAAACGAAGTATATCGAAATGAGGACAATATCACTATATTATGGAGTTTATTTGAACTTAGCAATGTAACTACGCGAGTGAAAGAAAAAAAGTAAAAAAACTAAAAATCCAAACCTAAACGACTTGCATTATTTGCCATACATGAGATATCTTAACATTCACATGAACGAGATTGACTGCCCTACAAATCTAAATACAAGAAGCCTCTTCCTAGAATCCTTTAAGTAAACTTGTCAAAACTAAAGACACATAAATTCAAGTAAAAAGAGAGAAAAAGTAAGGTAAGCACCACAATTTTCCATGTCCCCAAGCATCCGTAAATTCAAACACGAGTTATTTAAACTCAACTTACGCATTCGACTGGCTCATCTAAATAAAGCACATCTGCCTTGTTTACTTTAAAACTAAAAAAGGCATAAAATAAAATGATTTGTAACAAAAATAATAAAGAAATTCTTACTCAGTTCGGCTGTTGGTAAAGGACATTGTAATTCAACCTGATTGGCACACAATAATGGTATCAAACATAAACCATTTAAAAATTGTCTGGTATAAAAGTAAAAAGGCGATCGGACGACAGTGGTGTAAGGAGCAAATAAACTGTTCAGAGGACAATACCTGGCCTGGACTGCCGAGGATTTGTAGTGCCATTAGTTTAACAGCGACAGTTTTATACCAATGAATTTCCAACTTTAAATTAAAGATATAAAGTCCAAATTACTGGAAAATATAACTGTAGATAATTAAAAAATGAATCAGAAATTGTGACCTGCATACTTGGGTGACTATCACTTTCTTTTGTAATTGGTTTTAATTGATTATATTTAGAGCGAACTTTAAAATCTGTATAATCAGTGGTTGAAATACAATAAATTGTCGGTTGAATTTAGTAGCAAACATTTTCAATAACCATTTAGTAAAACGATTCTTTCAGCTGCAGTGCGCTTTAAAATTCCATTGAGTACGGTATGTAGGTAGGTTTACTTTTTATAAAAAGATGCTATTTTATGTAGTACATATAGCAGTAAGACCGATTTACATTCTCAACACTCCTGCGTAACGGTATTTGCAAAAATATTTCCAATGAGATAATAAATAAATTCAAGAATATATGTAGACTAATATTCATTTAGAAACAATTATATAGATGCTGCTCAACCAATATATCTTTTTTTTCTTCATTAAACAGAAATAGCATATCGATATCAAAAACGCTAAAATAAGCGGTTTTCGACATCGGTTCATCGCTTATTTCTTTAATTGAAGGTGCAGTCTCAAGTTGACCTTTCCCTTCTGTTTCATTAAACATTTCATTGTTCAGCCAATTTATATCGAAGCTTTATTTTAAAGAATTAAAAGGGATTATATTATTGTTTTTAGCAACTCTCTGTTCTGTATCTGTGTGGAAATCTGATTCTTTAGTTTTTTAATCTTATTGTTTTTAAATAGATTGGATTCTTAGTTTCTTTTCATTAGCGCCGAGGTATTTTTATTCCTGAAATGGAAGTTTATATACGGTGTTGCTAGAATTAAAATAAAAGTGCTAAATGCTTGAAGGCGACAAATTAAATGTATATGGCTGGGAAGAGTATTGTTTGAAGCATTTAAAAGATTCTTTAACGGTGGCGGTAATTCAAGTTTTTTAGATTGTAATTGAAATAAATACTTAGTACACTTTAACTACTTCGATAGTTAGTCAGAAAAACAGCTAGTCTTGGTTAAAATTCACAAAAACCACTGCTGTATTTACTGAATATTTAAAACCGCAGACCACCTTAGTCAACACAGGACTTATAAATGTTCACAAAAGTATTAAAATATAGTGATATTAAATGGTCGTGTGGGAGTAAGGCAGAAGGATAAACATGTGATTTTTATGGTGCGCGTGAACATGTGAGGTGTCGCGGTGTGTCAATGGGATGCCGGGAGTTTGCGGAGCAACCGGTGTGGAAAGGATTGTGAAGAATCATGTGCAGTAGAAGCATATCTTATATTATGTCGAGATCGTGTCTTATTTCTTTCTTTAAATAGAAATGCTATTAAGTAAGATATGGGTAGAAAGGGGATCTATAACATGTTTTACGATTACTGAAAAAACATAAGGAAACTATGAGATATTTTGGCAGATCTTGTCAATTTAGACTTTTAACAAGTATTTTAATTTTTACTAGAGCTTGAACTTCCTCTTATCATCTCAAATGTCGCATCAAGTGGATTCCCGCTATTTGGTGAATTATCTTATGGATCGTTTTCCAAGTCTTCTTCATCTTCCAATACTCGATTGCCACTACCAATACCAACCTTTTAACCCCATCAATCATTAAATTGGGAGCGTGTGTCAGATTTTTACTGACTAAAACCATACTCATGTCTTTTAGTTGCCCTCTCCTTTCAGAAATTTTCAAGTCCCAAGCAATTTGGCTATCGCAAAAAATTCGATTAATGCCATAAATTATTTATTTTGATGATTTATTTTAAACTGCTATCTAAATAGTAAATAATAATCTTTAAGAATCTGAAACCTGGGAATATGTCGAGTTTTGGTGAATTACACCAAAGCTCAACATTATTCCCATGACTTTTTTCGTTTACATCTAATTTTTCATCACCTTCACCGAGCTTATCTCCATCCACTACACTAATTAAATATTTAACAGCCATAATAAAAGTAATTTTACAGTTGGTGCATGTGAAGTGTCGGGCCGTGTCAACAGCCGGTGTGTGAATGTATTTGCGGAAGAGCAGTGACATTGACACCTGATACCCCATATCAGATTATCAGCGGTGTCAATGGTGTCATGCGTACGTTGCGGTCGCCTGGTGATCATCGATGAGCAGCCATTGTCGCTTTTTGGATTATTTTTCTATGTTTTCAATGATATGTTTGAAGCTGTGTGGGAATTGATTAGATTTCAATTAGTGTTGAAAGTGAATGGATAACTTTATGACAGCTTGTATATCAAAATGAATATAGTGACAATAGCTACAGGAATTTCATTGTCAATAATTGCTGTAGAAAAATTATTGATGATATTGAACATAAACAACTACAGCATACCACAACAGTGACCATATTGCCCAAATAAATTTAACAAAATAAACAGCTGAATCATTCCAGTAACCAAGCGGAAAAATATACAAAAAAGACAACACATTCAATTAATTAAAAGTCAAATAAAAACAGGCAGTATTCATTTACAAAAGTGCTTTTATTCTCATCTGTACTTGCTTTGGGTATAAAACTTGTGGACGCAAGTGTCATTTTGTTTATTTTTTGGTACAAGAATTATTTATTTACATTTCCGAAGTCGCGAAGACATGTAAAAATCGTTGAGTGAATACGAAGCCTTATTTTGGGAAGAATATCGAATTTCATTCGCTTTGGAGGCGTCAACGGGTGACAAAGATGGGCGCTTGGGTGTAAAAATAAAAATATATTATGACATTTATTTGTTGGAATAAGGCTTGGTTTATATACAATTTGTATTTTAAATAGATGGACTTTTTGATGACTAATGCGTTAGGCAATAAATTTGTAATAATACTTGTATGCTGTCTGTAGCTTTAGGCAATGGGAAAGCTTGTGGCCAAAAGAATAATTCACAATGTTTGCGAAAGTCAGTTTGCGGAGAGGTAATCTTAACATGTCAAAGTATTTCCGTTCCTTCAAAAATTTTGTCCAATCTCGACTCCAGTCTTGCCAAGAGGTTTCGTGTCGTGGAAGTCAGATGGGCAGTTGTTCTATGTCAAATACTGGTATCAAGCTGCATTCAGACTAGAAGCCGACCCCAAAAATTTGAAAATATGTTAAACGGATTGATACTGTAGCTTGAATACAACCACGCAAAATAGGTAGGCAGTGTTAAACTTATAATCATCATACACAAAGACATCAACCGCCAGTTATAGGCCTTCTCCAAGTGTCACTAAAAATCACCATCGCCACCATCATTGTCATTTCAAACTAGTTATGTTTTAACGTAAATAAAAGAATCTCTTTTTTCTTTTAAGTAACTTTCACTTAACGTTCTTAAACAAATCCTTGTAATTATTATTAACTATAGTTTTTAATTAATAAAATGTACATGTTTCCTCATTGTGACCACAACTTTAAATTGTGTGACATTTAAAAAATATGATTGTGTGTGGGCGAGTGAATTATATTAATTTAATTACTTAACATTTTTATATTGATAATAATTTAACCGATTGCTTGCTTTCAAGGATTTTAGTCCAGTTAAATTCAACTTAAACGGATTATACTGTGCCATAGTTATTTTTTTATAGTAATTTTAAATCATTTTATCAATACTTCGGTGTTATTTGAATTTTTGGATGGTTCGAGTTTATTATAGAATTTTTTATACTATTTGTTTTTTTCGTATTTAACTATATTACCAAAAACAAGTTTTTAAATCGTAAAGGTAGATTTTATTACCAAATCATAAGGCACGAACATTCCCAATTATGTCGCAATGATTAGACACCCCGCAGTGACTTAATTCATGTATGCAAAAAAAAAAGAAGGCGTCTACATTTTTAAGTTTTTTTTTTTACAATTATTTAGACTTTTACAAGCAATAACTTAACGTAAACGATTCAATTCGGTTTATACAGAAATTTTACGACTGTTAATCGTGAGAATGTAATAAAATAGGACCGCAGTAAAAATATTATTATCATTTTGCAAAAAAAAAAATAGTTTTATGTCTGTGCAATATTTCTTTACTATTAAATTGGGTTATAATAATGGATTTAATACGTATAATATTTACATGTTTTTAATTTATTACCGATAACTTATCTGAAGAATAATTTCTTTGTAGAAAATAAGCATTTTAAATGATTTCTTGTTAGATTACTAAATTATACGGTTATTAACATGATCTAAAACATATTAATAAACGAAGCTATTTTTTTTATATTTATTTATCAGGATCGCCCGCATTGCATGCACTGGAAATTTACAAGTGCATTTACATGTATTTTTTAGTCATTTGAGGTAATTTTATTTTCATAATAACTAGCTATTTGCTTATGAAGAAAATTTCAATAGATTTTTTAATTTACTAATCTGTTTCCAGGTTATAAAACAACATCTTTTGCACGTTATTACTGCGGTATACAACTTCTAATTTGGCCCCACGCATAACGCAACGAGAAGCCATAAAAGCGGTGAGTACTAAAGCGCTCTATTAACACTTAGACACAACGGTGCAGCGAATTATCTTAATGTTGCTCAAAACATGGTGATGAGACATAGGCCGCTAATTGACTTACGGGTTCGTTTCTCAAATTGCTGTGATTTGGCGCAAGTTATATGCTTATAGCGTTAAAACTAGATTGGCTTCCTTCATCTTGAATTGTTTTGACTGTAACAGGGTATTTATAAATGTGAATATCTTTTCTAATAGATAATTAAGGACGTGTTCTTGGTTAGTAATTGACTACTGCAAAATTAAAGAAAGTCTCTAACTCAGCCGGGGAAATGTTAAGGACATTTTAAATATAGATTGCTAACATTAAAATACTGGTTAAAGTTTGTTTCTATTTTAATATTAATTTCTTTATACTTTACTTTTATTAACTAAGATTTATACAGAAACCGCAAGTTCTACAGACATTAGGGCAAATGTTTAGTTATCAGTAAAAAATATGCAATAAAATACTACAACTTTCATGCTTGTAAATAACTTTTGTTGAGGAGGGCAAAGTTCTATAGAGTTTCTGGCATTATCCTTTTCAAGTTTTAGTTCACAGAGACAACTAGTTTTTTTCCAATTATGTTGGGGTCGTCTTCCAGTCACAATGAATGCCGCTGGACCTGACATAACCAGACCAAGCTTTACCCCAATTACCCTGATAAAATAATTACCGCTACTTCTCAAGCCTTGCGCCACATTTTTACTATAATAGCTAGAGTCATCCAACTGTACATTGGTATTAACATAAAACATTCGTCTGTTCAGTACAGCCACGGTATATCATGATGATTTCGAGGTCACTTAAATAGTAAACAACAAGAGTTATTCTAATTTTAATTTTATTTATTTGGAATAACAATCACAAAATTGCATTTTTTTATTATATACCATGATTACAATTTACAATAACACAGTCAAGAAAAGAAAGATATTAGATTGCCTTTTTTTAACTGGGAAAATCGGCATGTCATTGCCTTGAGAGTGGAATTTTTAAATCTTTCGGAGGTAGTGTATAATAAAACTTTAATCGATTTATAAAAAATAATAATTATTAAACTGTGTGTGATATACTTTTAGAGAGATTGTATCATTGCTTACCATCAGGTGGGATCGCAGTCAAGCACTAGTTAATACGAATAAAAAAAAATAGATATACAGGCACTTTTAAATATCACAATGTCGATCAGTCCAAAAAAATGAAGTAAAATTCTATATTCAAAAAGCGTAAATCTCTAGCATAGAACATGCAAGAACCTCTATGGATAATCTATTCTTAGCTGTAAGGACTACACAAAACTACATCTCAGTACACACTCTACGGTAAAATTTTATACCTAAATAAAAAACAACATTATTTCGAAATCAACAAACATGGTGACAAGAAAAACTACCGGCGCGACCTGTTATGAAAATGAACGTTAGTTGTGTGGGTTGCGTCTGCGCATGGAGTTGTCGCGTTCGGCCGCGTGGCGCTAGTAGCGGTGTAGGGCTGTGATGGAATTCATAGGAGAGGTTTGTGATAACATTTGAGGATGATAAGAAAGAATACCTAGATTCTTCAACTAAAAAATTAAAAAAATGAATTTGTAAATAAGCATAAGCATAATCAGCCATACAATGTTCCCATTGATGAGACTCAGATCTCTAGGAGAGAGAAATAAATACTTTTCTTTCTTTCTTTCTTTAGAGAATGGGTCGTAATAAACCACGCTGAGCCAGAACGGAATGATATATCAGCCAGATGATTCGTATTTTTGGTTCTAATATAAGCCGTTTTTCTTACAGTCATTGTTTGTTTTTTTTAGTTATATACGAAAAATAGTTCTTACTTATATTTAAATTCCTATCTTCCTCTTCTAATAGTTAAAAAATCTTGTAACACAATAACCATAGGAATTCTAAAAGAATCCCGCTCACGATTCCGATACGAACCAGTCTCTTGCGCAACGCATAATATAACATAATCTCTCTTGATAAACGCGACGTTAATGCGCTACACATTATTTGTTAATCACCGATTTAACTGTAGTTTAGATTAACTAGTTTTTTCTTTTCTTTAATAAGTTAACTAGCTACCCGGCCCAGCTTCACATGCGTATTACAGATTTATTGAAATTCTGGCGAACAAACAGACAGGCAGACGTGGTGGTGGACTTTATTTTTTTATATCTAAGGCAGTGTAAGGATCTAAATGTTTGTTTTATAGTTGACAAAGATGTTTGTGCTTCTAGCATCTACTTCACCAAAAGCTATAATTTATTCCATTAATTCATGAATCCCCAAGCGACCACCGGTGGCCGCGCATATATTGTCTTACTATTGTGTCTCTAATTGACGGTATCTGAAGGGTTAAATGAAACGCACAACAAACTGTTTTTAACATAAAAATCTAGGGAACATAACAGTGATTGTATTTATTTATCTCGTATACCAAAAAAAAACAAAAAACAGTCAAGTTCGCGAGTTCGACTTGAACACTGATCTATCTGTACAAACTTACTTAACCCTTCAGATACCGTCAATTAGAGACACAATAGTAAGACAATAGATGCGCGGCCACCGGTGGTCGCGTTGCAAATTCTACGAGTATTATACTATTTGAAAAAGAATTTGGCTGGCATATCATTTAAGTCATAATCTAGAAAGAAGAAAGGAAGAGCACTGCTATCTGAAACGCAGACATTATATTAATATATCTAGTTTAGGTAGGTACTGATGTTTGTTGTAATGAATTTTATTACTAAGCGGTATCTCAAAGTGCTAGTATTCTAGAATCCATAATATTTGTACGAAAAAAAAGTTTCATAAAACAAATAAGTTTCGAATTTATCCTTCACAACTTGTATTTCGCTTAGTCCGTTCCATCATTAAACCACTAGACGTACAGCGTTGCGCCATTGGTACATGGTGGATATCCCAGCCAAACATACAAAACATACAAAGCATTTTGGGAACACATTCCATCATACGTACAGCTGAGTTGAATTCTCTGGCGGAGTTTATGTCCTGGGTTCTTTAAATTAAGAGTCAATTAAGAATCATCATCATTTCAGCCGACAGACTTCCACTGTTCGACATAGGCCTCCCCCAAGTGTCGCCATAATGATCGATGCTGTGCGTCCCGCATCCATCAGATTCCCGCATCCTTCACCAGGTCATCGGAAAGAGAGAATAGGAATAAATTACTTCAGTTCAAGCGTACTCCATCGTCGGACACATCGTCGCTTACATCATCAGATGAGACAGGCTCAAACGCGAGATGTAAAAATGAATGATGTTTATTATTTTATAAGATTATTTTATGTATTTTTTCTATGGGCCTTCGATGCCTGAAATAAATGGTTATTATTATTATTATATTTATTTATCTCAGGACCCTGAGGTCCTGGACCTTTGGAAGGCGTACGAGGAGCCGAAACCAACTCGCAGAGGCCCTTTTAGATGCTTTTAATGATGGATTGTGGTACCAACCGGCGATTATCCCTGTATGCGCTATGCTAGTGCATCCAAGGACAACCCCCGGTTTGAAAAACTATTGCGATACAATATGGAAAACAAAATAATAAGGCTATGATTTTTGGAGTCTTAGGTGGACTTATATCATGGAACTATGTTAAGACTATGGCCCCTGCCTGAACAATGTTATTAAGATCCATCGATAAAAGGCAGGGGGTGACTTGCACACTCAATAAATGGGCCCCCAGAAACGGCCGCTAGCACGAAGTGACGTAGCAACAAGAGGGCAACATATCCTGAGGCGCTTGAGGAGTGGAGAGGCATACCACGGCTATCAGGACAATCCCGGAAGTACGGTCAAGATCCCTACCAGCACCTTACTGGATTATACATCCTTCTCCCGAGCACGAGCTCTTGCGAATCTCCACTCAAGCCAGCCAATAAAGGCAAGAGAGAGGTGGGAGCTCTGTTCCTCGTCAGTGTTCACTACGGCCGGCCAATGAAGGCAAGCCGGAGATGAAGAAGAATTCTCCCGGGAGATCGGGTCCGTGGGGTCGCTAATACCCAACAGTTCGCCACAAAACTGCCCTGCGGATTGTATCTCTCTTAGTCTGGCCCCTCACCCTAGGCATGTTACGGCAAAGAAAATTCTACCGATACAGACCTAGGGTATTTTGGAGCACACAAGCCCCACCACGACGTCAACGTGGAGATACGACGATGGGGTTATTATTATTATTATTATTATTATTATTATTATTAAAAAAAATATTAGGAGATGAACGAAAAAAAAAAAAAAAAAAAAAAAAAAAAAAAAAAAAAACTTTAAAAAATTTTCACACATCTATAACCCAAGTATTTCATAGCACACGAGTACACGGGCTACCATTAGCGTTATCTCATTATTCAGTACTAGGTATAAATCTCCCTAATGCCTCTATATCTTATAAATCTCTAGCTTGCTGCTTAATTAGAATCAGTCGCCGAAGTGTAGCCAGCAGATGTGGTATGTTTTAATGTATTATTTAAATTGGTATATTCACCATTTAGTTGGTTGTAAGTTAATTAATATATGGAAAAAGCTTTTAGCTGATTTATGAAGCTGAAGAAGCTGCTTTTCATTTAATGTTTTAGTAGAATTTATCTAGGTATGCTATAGAGTTTGATGCGTAAAAATTTTTCTAAAAGTGGGAAATCTCGCCATCTCACCTGATGGCAAGCATGCTCCATCGTCGACCACATCATCGCTTGCCATCTGGTGAGATGGTGGTCAAACGCGCTTGCGTTATCAAAATCTATCAATAATAATAATAAAAAAAACATCTAATGGCTTTCCCCCTATAGGGTGGAGCGAGAGGGCGTGTCAGATTGCTTTTAGTGACTAAAACCACACTAGTGACCTTTTGCGTTCTAGGACCAAGAATATCCCGTTCATACTTTTCTTTATAGCCCCAGCAGGCATCGGTCCTGCTGGGCCTCTACGGTTTGCCAGCATCTCTTTGAGGTACAAGTGGAAGACTCGGACTCGTTTCTTATAGGACAAGCGGACTGTACTTTTCCCCATAGCCCCAGCAGGCATCGGTCCTGCTGGGCCCCTACGGTTTGCTGGCATCTCTTTGAAGTACAAGTGGAAGACTCGGACTCGTTTCTTATAGGACAAGCGGACTGTACTTTTCCCCATTGCCCCAGCAGGCATCGGTCCTGCTGGGCCCCTACGGTTTGCTGGCATCTCTTTGAGGTACAAGTGGAAGACTCGGACTCGTTTCTTATAGGACAAGCGGACTGTACTTTTCCCCATTGCCCCAGCAGGCATCGGTCCTGCTGGGCCCCTACGGTTTGCTAGCATCTCTTTGAGGCACACGTGGACGACTCGGACGAGTGGACGGCGAGCTACCTATTACAAACTGCAATTAAATCGTTGATGACTTGTTTTGGCCGCAAAACCTTTAATTTAATGTTTTTTTGAAACTTGACATGTTGCCTATAATAGTTTTGGCAAATTAGAACTATTTTAAATACCTAGGTGTGCCTGCATCTTACAACGCAAAAGGCACTTGAAGACACACTGACACTCCTCGCTGAATCTAGAACGTGAGAAGTTATTTTGATGAACGACATTTTCCCACTTTAAAAGAGGAAAAGGATATTTGACATTTCATGGAAGCCCCTTCATGAATTTCTATACTGTTGAAAATGATCTATATTTCGATATTTTAAACTGTTACAGCAAATAGTTACCTCCCGATGTTTTCCTTCACCGTTTTGAGAGCAGTGGTAATTAAATAAATTACACAAATGCTCCTGGCTGGGCTTAAACCTGCGTCCTAGAGCCAAAAATTTGAAGACATGTGACATCCACCAATCCGCGCTGGGCCCACGTGATGGATAACGGCAAATTCCCTCTCCTAGAGCGGAAGCCTTTGGGACATTATAAGGCCGACTATGCTATAAAAAATAATTATAAAATAAGTTATTTCTAGGTATGCGTGCTCCAGTGGTCAAGCGAAAGCCTATCAATAATAATAATAACGAAAATACTTTTTGACAACCATAAACACTACACTAATTATGAAAAGTCAGTTCAGGCCAATAGACAATTTGTCTACTAGAATATACCTCATCCACCTGTCTCTCTCCATTCCTGAACCCCACAATGAAACATTACACCACCGTATGAGGGATAGCGTGCGGCCGCCATGCGCCGGCGCAGTCGCCATTGCATCCCGCTATTATTGTAGCGCTGCTCATTTACATGCTCATCTCGCTTCAATTACTATAGTAAAAGTTTTATAGATAGCTCTGTTGAGCATGCATTTGTGTGGTTGTAGGTTGTCAGAGGATGGTGCAATAGGAATCTTAGTTGGCATCTGTTTTACTACATTATCATTTAATGTTCTATTCTCAAAAGATGCAATATGCTAAAAAAATATCGTTAAATTAAAAAAAAAAAATAGAAATTATGTCTACAATAACTACTACTAATATTATAAAAAGGTAAAGTTTCTTTTTTGATTTTATGTTTTTTGTTTGTAAAAGGTAGTCTCTGAAAGCACTGGTCCGATTGCTGAATTTTTTTCACCGATAGAAAGCGGCTTTATTCCTGAGTGACATAGGATAAAATTTAAGTACACGAGTGAAGCCGCGGGTAAAAGTTAATAAAAGGTATAAAAAGGCTATCTTTAGCTGAAATTAGTGTAGTGTAGTGGCGTTTTGTAGGTCCTCCAAAGTGCAGATGTAGGGACACTGGGCACTCTAGTAAGTGGCTATCGTCTGGTCAAGCGCACCGCACTCGCACTGGCTGTTGAAGGGGTCTTTATTTTGCCAGATTGTGTTTGTAACGGCCTACTTTAGTAATTGTCAAGTCAACACAATTTCGATAATGTTATAGGGTTAGATCATTAATTCATGAATCCCCAAGCGACCACCGGTGGCCGCGCATCTATTGTCTTACTATTGTGTCTCTAATTGACGGTATCTGAAGGGTTAAGATAGTGAAATTATTCGAAAGAGTTACTTGGACTCTGGGAAGAAAATATTTGATTAAGTTTATTTAGCTTAAGGTTCTGGAATGACGACCACGTGCCAGAAGACGCAGCATTGGATGGCCTCCCATAAGGTGGACCTATGACCTGGTGAGAGTAACAGAAATCTAATGGATATAAGACGCACATGAGTGGTCATAAAACGATCCTTGGAGCTCCGCCTATGTTCAATTGTGAACGATGAAGCTGACACAATAAACAGATCAAAATCTCCAATAGCAAGGTACCTAAGTGGTAAATGAGTATATTACTTCATGTCAAATTCTTAATCAAATGTCAACATTTTCTTGCAACATAAAACAATCACATCTCTATTCCAACCGCCCACGTACAGTAGCGAACAAAAACACTTACGCAACAAAAATCAACATATCAACCATTAGCAATATTAACATTTGCCACAGAACTAATCATCACGATACTCGAGTGTTTGTACTGATGTAAGATAATACATAACAAAGGCCATTCATTGTAAATTAAATAACAACTTAGGCGTACAGTTGGACAATAAATTGCATATGATCAATAAATAAATATAAATTATTTAATTTTCATTATCAATTATGCGGAGTGGAGAAAAATTGAGTTAATTAATGAGAAGGTAAAAAGGGAAAAAAAAGCTTAGCAACACCTGATTAATAAGTGACATATTCGAAAGGATAAATGAGAATTATAATAAAATATTATAATCAATACCTTTCATCATCATCTACTCATCATGCTGTATGGTGATATTGAGAACAAAAGGCATGGTCAATCATCAATAAGATCGATGATATAGAAATTTTGTCGGAAGACAAGATAAGTTTGACTAAATTAGAAAATTTGGTTCAAAAAGGACAACCTGCATCTACTTACTGCTGTACTAGACTTCTTCTTCCTGTCCTTATCCCATATAACTTGGGGTTGGCGCAACACGATTTTTTTTTCCATTCTATTCTGTCACCCGTCAAACTATCACTAACTCCCTTCTCTTTCATATCACTCCTCACACAATCCATCCATCTTTTCGTCGGCCTTCCTCTCCCTCTCCATCCATCTACATGTATACTCAGAACTCTTTTAGTAATATGCGCTTCATCCCTGGCCTCCTCTTCACATGACCATACCTTTCAACTTTTCAGTCACTGGCGCCACTTTAAAACTGCTGTACTAGACAAGCTTTGATATTGATGAAATGTTGATTATATCTTCATAAAATATCATAAGCATAATCAGCCTTATAATGTTCCCACTGCTGGGACTCAGGCATCCTCTTTATGAGCGGGAATGGACTATAATCCACCACGCGGGTTGGTGGAAGTAACATGTCTGCAAATGATTGATTCTAGGATATGCCGGTTACCTCACAAAGTTTTTCTTCAACATTTTGAGAGTAGTAGTGATGAAATAAATTACACAATGTGCCTGGCTGGGTTTGAGCTCGCAGCCTACAACTGTCAAGTCAGGACCGTTGTCACTGGGCCAATCTTTATCGACAAATATTATATCTTATAAACACAGTAACTGCAATTTAAGCACAATTCCCAGTATACCCAGGGAAAGCAAAGCCTATCCACTGCCGGAAGGCCCAGACACATTACAAATAGGTACCTAACACCCGTCAATTAAGCTGAAAACACATAGTTGTACCACTAGAATAGTTCAGCGGGGTAGGATGTGACCTAGCGATAACTTAGCGCCTTAACCGTTGGGCTATTGTTGTTCAAAACTGGCTATTTATTTTGTTTTATGAACAGTGAAATATGTGTTATGTGACTGTTAGGGCTGTATTGTGAAACTGACTGAACAAGTTCTTTCAAATCTGTGTAGTTTTTTCCTGAAAGACCATTTGAGACACTAATCTGCATGGTTCTCAAATGATTTGACTATTGAATGTTTGTTTTATGGATTTTAAAAGATACTCCTGTGTTTGTTTCGATGTTTTTTTTTTAAGGTGGTCACCTAGAAAACACCAGCCTCATCTACTTTAAATTAGGAAAGAAATTATCGCGTAAAAGTGATCTTTTTTTAAATCTTTTGCAAAATAAATATTATTTATGATTTATCATGAAATCATTAACGCTGTTTTAAAAGGATCCGTAACGATACTTCGAGAAACCATGTGTGATTCTCAAAGTATCGTTACGGACCCGTTTTAAAAGGCACCATAGCGTTTTAGTCGATAAAAACTATCAAAAAAAGTTATTTTTCGTTGAAAGTGGCAAACTCCCTAATACGAAAAAAAAATTAATAGGAAAAAAACTTTAGTCTGGAATACAAGCACACTACAATAACGCCTGATCAATACCAACAATTTTGAGATTTTCAGATTCAAAAAAACTCAATATATTTTGGAAGACGCAGCGTTTGAAAACCTCCGACAAGGTGGAAAGATGACCTAGTGAGGATAGTGAATCCGATAGATGCAAGACGTACAGGCCCGTTCACTGTGGCGACATTTGGGGCAGGCTTATGTCTAACAGTGGACATCTTCGGCTAAAATGATGAAGAATATTTGTATTATAATATTTTCTGCCAACGGTACCGAAAACAATATATATATGATGACCTAATATCTGATTAACGACCATGATAATATGACTAAAAATGAATAGCATTGCTAGACATTCATAGACACGATTGCCATCAGTCCCTCCTATTCAAAAGTGAACGAACAAAATAATTAATAGTAACTTAGCCTTTGCTTATTTCCTTCTACTAAGCATACTGATTAATTTCCTGAGCACGTCTTTTAATAGCTAAGTCTGAAATCATTTCTCATTATCACAAACTTAGATATATGACGCAGCAACCTAACTATCACCACGTTAGATCTTCAATGATTGATCACGCATTTCAGGAGGCAACGGTACAAAACGATTTCAAACGAATGATCTAATAATATGGCTAACTGCTTTTCCTAGTAGCGATATCTTACTAATGTAGCTGTTTATCTAGGAAATTCCAGCAGTTGCGTTGCATGTTATTTTGTGAGAAAATTGTGGAAGATGTTTTAACATTTTTCACTATTAAACTTGGTAAATGATTTTACTTAGTTTAAAATTTAGACTAGCTCAATAGATGCAGTTTTATGCATAATTATAAATGGACAAAGTTGCATAATTTTTTTGTCAATTTTAAACACACAAGTAAGATTTAAGATAATGTATTTATACAGACATGAAATATTTTTTTTACAAAAATCCTAGCTTACTAAAGGTCTGTTATTGTTTTGGTGCAAGTTTGTTTTATTTTATTCTTATTTTTTAACTTTCAGTTACTAAGCTAATCTGAAATTAAACATCCCTTTTTATAGCGTAAACCTACAACATGGCATTCATCATCATCATTATTTCAGCTGATAGACGACCACTGTTGGACATAGGCCCCACCCAAGTGTCGCCACAACGAACGATCCTGAGCGTCTCGTATCCATCGAATTCCAGCAATATTAGATCATCGGTCCACCTTGTAGGAGGCTTTCCAAGACTGCGTTTTCTGGTACGTGGCCGCCACTCCAGAACCTTTCGGCCCTAACGGCCATATGTTGTGCGAGCAACGTGTCCTGCCCATTGCTATTTAAGTTTGGCGACTCTTCGTGCTACACATGTACCATCAAAAACCGTTCCGCCTGACCACCGTTCATTTTTGCTTGTACTCAAAACGAAAACTTCAAAGAGTTTGGTTTGGCGTCGGGCCAAAGGATTCAAGCTAAAATTCTTTTAAGTGATCATTCTTTTAAATGTCATTACTCAAACATAAACTTCTCAAACATAAACTTTTACATCACACTTGAAGCCGACGTCCAGGATAGCAATTACTTCAATATTTAATTAGTGTTACACAATAACTGGAAACACAAGGAAATGTAGATGGGTAGTATCGGTCCAGTAATAAATTAGAGACTAGATTAAAACCCCGGCTTTATTCATGTTGTGTCGGCTGTACGACGATGCTGTTTCGCAATAGTGGTTAATAGAAATTGCTGGACTTTGTACATCTTCTGTAAGATATATTTTGATGTTTAGTTTTATAGTTTTGAACAATAATTCACTGGAATGAGGTTTCGTTAACAGTGTTCAGATTTCTTGGTTGGCTAAGCTTTGCCTTGCTTTGCTTTTTAGTCTATAAATGATGGTTCTGCCTTTATTTTCTCTTCTTTTATAAAAAATTTGCACATCACGAACCACTTACACGCCGTCGTACATGTAGTAGTCTGATATGGAATGGGCTTGGCGGAATCAAGATATGCAATAATAATAATAGTAATAATTAAATAATGGTAATGCAATAAAATAACAGTTTTGTGGCGAACTGTTGGGTATTAGTGACCCCACGGACCCGATCTCCCGGGAGAATTCCTGTTCTTCATCTCCGGCTTGCCTTTATTAGACGGTCGTAGTGAACACTGACGAGGAACAGAGCTCCCACCTCTCTCTTGCCTTTATTGGCTGGCTTGAGTGGAGAGTCGCAAGAGCAAACATGCTCGGGAGATGGATGCATAATCCAATAAGGTGCTGGTAGGGATCTTGACCGTACTTCCGGGATTGTCCTGATAGCCGTGGTATGCCTCTCCACTCCTCAAGCGCCTCAGGATATGTTGCCCTCTTGTTGCTACGTCACTTCGTGCTAGCGGCCGTTTTAGGGGGCCCATTTATTGAGTGTGCAAGTCACCCCCTGCCTTTTATCGATGGATATTAATGACATTGTTCAGGCAGGGGCCATAGTCTTAACATAGCTCCATATTACCAGTCCACTTAAGACTCCAAAAATCATAGCCCTATTATTTTGTTTTTCATATTATGTCGCAAGTTTTTCAAACCGGGGGTTGTCCTTGGGTGCACTAGTATAGCGCGCACAGGGATAATCGTCGGTTGGTATCACGTTCCATTATAGTAACCAAAAGGGCCTCTGCGAGGTGGCTTCGGCCCCTTGTACGCCTCTCAAAGGCCCAGGACCAGGGTCCTGAGATTAATAAACAAAAAAAAAAAATAGTAATAATTCTTTATTATCAGGCAACTAAGGCCCATAGATAAATACACAAATAATCTTACAAAATAATAAACTAATACATAAAAAAAATCTCGCTACTATCGAATTCCCGTGACCTTCATGAGGTCATCAGTCCACCCTGTGAGACCATCCAACGCTGTATCTTGCGATACGTGTTCGCCACTCTAGAACCTCTAGCCACGATGAATGCAAGATGCATAGGATCGGTCCTTATAGCGATACTTGGATGAGGCTTAATAATGATGATGATGGTAAATTTCAAAGCAAAGTCACAATCACAAGAAGGTACACACCGAATCTACGAAGAAAATCTAGAAATCTAGACTATCCACGGCAAGCCCTAGCGTGACGGTATGCGATTACTTACTTACAGTAGCATCTACAGTTAAATCACAACACTATCTTAAGATCTGCCTGTCATTTATCACCTTTTACTGGCCTTAATATTAACCCCGCAGGCGACAGTCCCGTGAAAAGCACCGCACTAGGCCAGCACGCAGTCTTATCTACAAATTATGAGTACAACTGAGAAAGTCCGGGATTTATCTCTAACCCCGATAGTGCGTAATCCCGCGTCGTTAGAATATCCGTTGATGGTAGAATTTTTCATATGTTCCGTTATGATTACTATCGGATGGTTTTTCTTGCGAATTGTGAGATAGGGGGTTTATTTTATGCTTCTCATTCGAGAGAGGTATAATAATTACTCTGGAAATCGTAACTAGTATCTAAATTTGCTATGCTTTAATCAAATTAAATCAAAACATTTACTTCTAATAAATGATTTACTTTTGAATTTACGAAAAATCTGGCAGAAAAATGATGCTGATTGCATATTTTATAGTACAAGCAAATTCCTAAATGTAGACGTATGTACCTATAGAATCGAAATATTCAATTGCTAGCCATATTTTTAAGATAAAAAAGTATCAAATTCAAAAGGAAGCGTGAGACTTTTACCGATTAATATAATACCACCTTTGTTTCTTCAGTTGCTTTTTGCATTTAAAGGCCACGATAACTCTTTCAAACAACCTCGTCGTCATGCGGTGCTCATGACGCAGTAACACCAGAGGACTAGTCATGCCTATAAATAAAGTTAGGAACCCCTCTAAGGTGAAAGCATTTTCTAAAGATTTAGACCCCTCACAATCTTGAGCTATCTGTTCTGCTCGTTTGTGTACATAAGCTCGCGTTTGACCACTATCTCACCTGATAGTAAGTGATGGTCTGGCCGTCAATGGAGCACATAGGTATATGTGTAGTACCTTATGAAGTAACCTTTTCACTCTTAAGTTAATATCGTCTTCCCCGCGCACGTAAAGTCTTATTTTATGACGCTTGCCTAAAGGACCCATATAATAATATGTCGTCCTCATAAACCACCAATATCCCAATTACATGTCCCACTAAAGACACCTCCAGGCACCTTTCCTCCAAACCCTCAACCGCACTTGTTACTAAAATGAGGCGATAATAAATTTTCCCCATCGATTTAATTCAATACAGTCAGTCTAATTCCGTTATAATATTAATACCCCTTCAGAACGATTCGTCCCACTGAATGGTCGGCCCACAGACCTCAGTGTTTTTCCCGTAGGCGATGTACTAACCGGGTTGGAAGCGTATGGACGGGGCAGGGATGGGACACGCCGGTATCTGGAACCGGGATCTTTTGATAACGTGATTTATTAGTGAGAGCAGTGTTACTGACTTAACAAGTCGCGGATCCAAATCCAGTCAGGCGTTGCTTTGTGTAATTTATTTCATCACAGAGCAGTTGCTCTCGAAAAAAAAACAACATGAGCAAACCGACCATGTCCTAGCACCAAAAATTCAAAGCAATTATGACAGCCACTAATTTGCAGTAAGCCCGCGTGGTTGCTTAAGACCCTTTCTTTCTCTTAGAGAAGAGAATCTGGAGCTTAGCAGTGAGAACATTATAAGGCTAGTTATGCTCATATTATGATGTTAAATTCGAACGAAAATTTTGTTTAATTTGATAGAGAATATAAACTTTAAGTAGCGAGTTCCCACCTCAAAAAAAAAGAAGTATACTTTAAATACCTAATTGACTAATTAAAATCCCAGTTCAGAATTTAAAAATTGCAAAGTAACTCTTTAATTTCAAAGCGGTCACTACGAAAACTACGTTTTCACATCCAGCAACCATTCTTAAGTAATTAACTATGACACCATCTCAATGCGTTTCCCATACAATTGCCACACATTTCAGTCAAGTGGTATCAAATATCAATGCTAGGTGCGTGTATCGCTTGAAGTCGAAGAATGTTGTCGCAACGTGGCAGGTTAGAGATCACTATTGTTATGTTCTATGTGCCAATTCTACTAGTACTACTGCTTTGTAAGAGGTTAGTAGGCTACCACTTACCGTATGTTAAATCCTTTACAATACATGCAATTATTTTGAATTTATTGATACGTAATTACTACGGAATGCCATGTCCAGTCGCATAGTTTTAGGTGCGTCGCATACGATAAATACATAACAATTGGCATATTACTTACAAAAGCAGAGTGGGATTTAAATATTAAAATGAATGAGAAAACTAAAAAAAAAAATACAACGAAAAAAGATTGGGAAAATTTTGAAAAAAAGAACAGTTTTCAAACTTTAAATCCCGTTTTAATTATCCTGTGCTGCGTATGAATCCCGGGAAAACATCGACCCTTTCCCCTCACTAGTCGGAAGAATGGACGATGTACAGAAATTTAATAACGCCGAAGGTTAGTTCGCGAAACTAGGACAGTGGTGTTAGATGTAGATACAGCCTTATAAGGCCGGGGATACATTGAACACAAAAATAGACCGTGTAATATGATGTTGGATAGAATCTACATGGAGGAAGTTGACGGTAGATAAACTATATTAATAGGTTAGGTTAGGGCACGTTGCTCGAAGAAAAGGTGGTCGATGGGACCGAAAGGTTCTGGAGAGACGAACATGTATGTGGAAAACTCAGCGTTGATAGGCCTTCCACATGGTAGACCGGTGACTTGGTGAGGATCACAGGAATCCAGTAGACACGCACAAGGTCGGTAGTTGTGGTGATACCTAGTGGGGTCTATGTCCATATGGTGTTTTTTTTTTTTAATTTTCTGCAAAAGTACATTGAAATTTTATTTTTCACATTTTAATGCTTTTGCTTTGCGTAAATGTTTACGTAAGCATTAGGAGGAGAGGAAAAAGCTTGCTTAGTTAAAACAAAGACGAGTGAGGCTAGTTAAAAGTTATTAAACTCGACTTAGGAAATTATATTTGAATATGCATTTAAGCACAGTGATTAAGACAATTCTTTGGGCGACGTTCATTATGATGCCATCTCTAGCCGATTTCGGCCACAGCGACCGCGTTCTTTGGCCTCTCATAGTGGTTGTGATAAGCTAAGATCTTCTGCTCTTTTATGCACCCTCATGTAGCTCGCATATCTAACCTTAGCCGAAAACCTCCGAACACAAAGCGGACATGTCAGGACACGATTAACGACATTGTAAATTATAGCTGTTGGAGGTCTTGCTTTGAGTCTAGCTTTGAGTGCATCAATACGTTCATTATAGTAATCATTCAGAAGTTAGCGATACATAATACAACAATTTAACAAAAATCATAGTGGATAAATTATATTATGTAAATAACTCTATAATAAGAGATTGGGTAGGTAGGAAAAATCGCAATAATTTTAATGAAAAATGACCAGAACTACCTGTCAAGCCTAGACTAATTATTCATATCGGTACAATATTATAAAGACAATAATTACTTAGACTAGTTTCGATTATGTTATTACAAGCCCTTCCAAGGTTATAAATACAAGACAAGAACTAAACAGCCAACGTGCTGTTATTTCATGAACATAAAGTAAATTTTCATTAATGAAAGTGTTAATTGATTCAAATCCGGTTCAAATAATATACAGTTATGTTTTATTAAATTGGTTTATCATGAACATAGATTTGGAGGTTATGGTCAATGGAAGTGGCAAGCGTAGATCTTGAGACGTGAAGAGCGTGGTTGAAAATAGATCAGATGTAAAGAGATCTTGAGAATGAATAATGAATAGTAAACGGTCAAAGATGTAGTTTTTAATATAACTAAATAAAGATTTCGCACAAAAAAAAAACCTTTTTTAAATAGTATTGCAACTCAAAGTGAAGATGGTTTTAAACTCAATACCAAAGTGTTATTTTTTACACCCATATAATGAAACACACTTGTTCATACCACTTCAAATCACCAAAATGACAGTTATAATTTGACATAAATCGAATGTTTTTATTTAAATTTCATGGCATCTGAGTCGAGTGGAATCTTCAAATAGACATAGGAATATGAACTTTAGTGTTTGAATGAAGTTCTCAAAGGTTTTAAATCTCACAACATTTTATTATAATTGGTGAATTCTGTACACCTTTCTCCACAACCATTACAAGGAAGAGAATGTAACAATTTCACACACGATAAACAAACATTAACAACATATAAATAAGCCACATCCAGCGTCATAAATCCTTGCTGCAGCAGCCGTAAGCCGTAGGTGGCTCAGTACCGTACTCAAGCCATTCTATTAGCTCCAATGATTAATGCCACCAAACCATTGGGATGCTTAATTGAAATCCAATTTTGATTTATAATACGCCATTTTAATTGAAGTTATTTGCTCGAAACAGTTTAATTGGTGTATACTGTGGTGCTTGTATAGTGACCCAGTTTGATTGTATTTATGTATGGATATGGGCGTTGTACAGGCGGGGCATGCAAGGATATAATCCTTGTAGAATTTAGTTATTAAAGTTGGGTTTGCCATGATAAAGTTGTAACTAATTCTGGAATTGCATATGTCGATATGAAGGCATAAATCTAAGAGATCTTTAAGTCAGGAATTAAAATATAGGTGTGTTTGGGTTACATATGTGTAAACTTTGCGTGTTAGGTAACATTAGTAATGATGCTTATAAAATAAATATGCTACACTTTATTTCTTAAGATAATTTAGGAATACAGATAGATGGACTGGCAGAGGGAAGCTAAAATCGAAGAATGGATTGTGTGAAGAATGATACGAAAGAAAAGGGAGTACCAGCGTGAACGAAAGAAAACAACGTATTGCACTGACTCAAAATAATATGGGACAAGGGCAGGAACATGATAATGGTTATTGAAATTCAACCCTATATATTTCCTGCATGTAGCTTTTCTTTGTTATGTATTATATTTCAGATATGCAGTAAGTAATGATGAGATTTTTGCAATGCGGCATCACGTTTAAGTATTCTACTATACCTTTCAATGGTTTTTCAAACATGAAAACATTTTCTAATACATAAAAACAAGAGAAAATTTTATTCATGGCCAATGCTTGATTACTCAGAGAACCTTGCAAAAACGTTTACTTTTCCAAAACTACACTGATGACGACATTAAAGACCGCATCAGACCCATCGGCAAACCTAACCCCGCATCAAATTTTCCCGTACACATAGTTGCAAAATCAAGAACCTGTGCACGTCCACATTATTTAGTTAGACATAGCAAAAAAGGGTTGAGACCCACATCATTAGTGACCGAAACCCGTACTGGATAGACAGATACGTCTTATTCAAGATAGGCTGCATAAATAAGATGCGCAACAGTAAAATATTAGATGCAAACGCACAGAGGCAAAAATGTCGTCGTATTTACATACAGATATGGACTGCCGGTGCGATCTGTGAAGCTAGTCCGATGTGAAATATATTGAACCAGCTTTTACTTGTCGTTGCTTTTTTTGGATATAATTTTTGATGGGAATGTAAGTATTGGTTGCTGTTGGCAAGATTTCTGAAGTGGTCAATGCTGTTTTGTTAATGTAAAATGAAGTGAACATTTTAAAGTTTTTACACTAATATTATAAAGGGAATAGTATGAATGACTGTCTGTGTGTGAATGTGTACGTTTGTTACTATTTCACGCTCAAACGGTTGACTAGATTTAGAAGAAATCAGCTTACGGGTAATCCGCGTCCTAATATAAGACCTATATACTTTTTAACCAAGGAGTATATTGCCTTAGGCCGTGGTTGAAGTCGCTGGCAGAAGCTATTAAAATATTTTGTAGATACAAACTTAAAACTAAAAAATAAGGTAAAATGAAAACGTAATGCTAAAGGTATAAGAAGTTATATACTTAGTTTTTAAATAAAATGAAAACAAAGTTATATCACATAACTAAAATGCTTATGCATCAATTTTTTTATTTGCTTAATGTTTTATAAGCTTATAATGATCACACAAAATTTATTATCAAAGTTAATGTTTAAACTAATAATCGTAAATGTGACATTAAAGTAATAAACGTAATCAAATTGCTATTTAATGGACTTAAACCATATTAAGCGCTTATTACTCGATGTGAGCTTTTTAAAGCAACATACTTGCAATGTTGATAAAATAAGCATATTAGTGATTATATGAGTACCGCATGCCGATATGGTTTTCAAAGAAAAACATAATTTATCTAACCGCTATTGCATCTTATTAGTAGTAAATATTAGTAAGGAACAAGTTTATGACATACTTGCATGAACTTACATCCTGCCAATAAGTAAAGAAATTTAATAAAATGTTGATTACGTCCAATAATTCCACATTAGAACCGCAATTTTACTAAAGATTTTAATGACTTTCAGCGTGAAGATACTTGTGTGACTTATCCAAAAGCTAGGTCCTTCATCTCGGCTTCACCCGTAAGCACAGTCTGACGGGGCATAAAAATTGCGTAGAAATACATCCCCAAGTTCGTGTAGATTCTGAAACATCTGTTTTACATATAAAAGGAGATTGTGGACCGATTTATGAATAGAGTCGCCTTCAGACGCTACTCAATGTCTGGCTGGCAATGGAATTTTATGGTAGGACATCGGAAAGGTTTTTACAATTTACATGTTTCGTCCAGGATTAATGTTGCAAGGACACTGGTTTGGATGTGCTGGTTTACAACCAAGTATAAGGATACCTCCATAAAAGGCATCTGTATTTACATACTGTGCATTGGTATACTCGCATGTAAAATAATTTATAATTTTATATATGCACAAGTATAATTCAATATCTTCAACGCAAGAAGAGAATTTAAAACTAAATTCGAACCTATAAAAAAAACATTAATTGAAAATCACAATACTTATAATTTAATTAGTGATTTGTTTTAAACAGGTACAGTACAAGACTGGTCTGTTCTCAGACCGCAGCATACCTTTATCTTAGGATCCGAAGCAACGTTATAGGACGGAGTAGGAGAGAAAGTCTAACATATGGGGCTATTAACCATTGACAATTATGTCTTAACAGTACAAAGCGTTAATAGGTACTCTGTGAGGTAAGGTGGCCATGGGTAACGATGATTTTAATAATTTTGGTCCTAGAACACTTATAAGATTGCAATTAGGGAAAAATAATATAGAAATTCCAATAAATGAGCTTCTTGTATAATAACACCGAGGCATATAAAGACAATTACAACAAATATATTATGACCAACTGTACGAAGAGGAATCAATATACGAAACCATACGCCTACACTAGAAGTCAACAAGAAGAAAGTTAAAACAACAAGGAAGATTATAAATGTCACGGAACATGACGCTAAGAACCTACCGCAGAATAAGAAATATCTAGAGAGTTTATTAGAAGTTTCTCTTATGCAGACGGTGGTCTTAATTAAAACTACGAATAAGAAAGGTAATGTTCTTTATGATTTACTGTTCTTGAAACGTAATAAGTCGGAAATTGAACTCCAGCGAGCGCTACTGACACAATTTGTTTAATTGTACCGCATGATTAGAAAATAAGCGTGTACTACTCTTTTCTTTTGTGCTTTTGAAACAGTAATTTTCATTTTGTTATGGTTTTGTTTTTATGTCTATTGATGTCTTAATAGTGTTCCCATGTAATGGGGTCACTATTATGCATATAGGTATTATACTTTCACGTAAGTGAAGTTACTACCATACTCGCTTGAAACTAATATATTAATTATCCCAAGAAAATATACTCCTGGGATTTTTTTTCCGGTGGGAATATCATCTATTGACATCCCCCGCTGTTGGGCGGAGCAGAAGATAGTGTCAGCCTTTTACTGACTAAAAACCCACTTCAGTTCCTTCGTTGGCTTTCATACCGGGGGCTGAACTACTTTTCGGAGCTGGACCCCTGCCGTTGCTGACCACTCCTTGATGCAAACAGTGCGCGCCGTCGACGACTTGAGCTCGATCCGGACAGTTACCGGACGGTCGGACAGCGAGCTACCTATTTCTCGCCGTCTGCAATCCCGTGCCTACGGTGGCTGGAAATCGGAATCCCGGCTGCGGCTGGAGCGCTATGAGCGCCGTTGCCTGATACATACTTCTGGGATAAAAGTATTTTATGTGCTATTCCAAGATATAGTCTATGTATGTATGCATATTTTAATGAAGGGGTGTATACGGGGTCCCAATCAACATCCGTCGGGACCCAAGCCAACCTCACCTGCACGTGGTACACCCTGCTGAAAAACGGACGAGGCTATGGCGACCCGCCAACCTAACTAACTTTCGCCTTTATAATGTTAGTGCGATGTCAAGATATCTAAAAATATAAGTCATATACCATGTTAGTATTTTTACGATTCATAGGAAAAATGTACTATTTGTAGTTATTACAAAAATGTATATCATATTTATTAACTTATTTATTTGCTAATCTTAACTTCTATCTTCTATCGCTTCTACTTACTAACATCTTTAATGTCATCCTTCCAGTTCTTCCACCCGCCATTTATAATATTGTTCAGAAAATTGTTTCCATTATTTACGATTTCTCCAACACTTTCTCACAGAGCGTTACAAATGTCTATAATAACTATTCTACAGCATACAAGTCACAAATATCCCTAAAGCGTTGCGACCCTATACCTAATGCGAGGGCGACCAACTTCCTACCGACTCACCGCTTTCTACACTACGAAATAATGACCAACAATTAATATTGGGTCTCTTTCAGAAATTGACATAAAGATAGGACCAACCTGCATTCTAAACTAGAAACATTCAACCTTATCTCTAATCCCATAAAACTCAATTTCCACACACAATGCTATCACCTCATGAAATCACATGTTGTCGTCAATCCACAATCTATTTTAAACTTTATCTAGGACGTATAAAGTTTAATATTCAATGGGTGTTCCAGATATGGTTGCATCCGTCCTGTAGGTGTGAAATATAGTTTGCTATATAAAATGGTATGAGGAAACCAGTTTACACTGGGCTCTTGATTGAGGCAGTCGAGAATTAGCTTAGTTCAAAATATACTAGTAAATGATCCGGTCTTAGGGTATTTTTAATGATTCATGATCGAAAATGGTTGTAAATGATAGTGTAGATAGGAGCCTGAAGTGCGAATGTTGTAAGTTCTAATAGTTTAAATGCACCTATTTCTATTATACTTAAGGGCACAATTATTGCTAATAAACTTTAGCTTTATGTGGCAATTTTAGATAGATTGATTTCAGTTCTTAATTTATCTGCTTTAGTTTAAAATTGTTTGTGTGAATACTTTAGCAAAGATTTCCGTGGCAGGTGTATTATAGGTTATAATGTTATTAATATAAAGTATGGGATGTTTTAGAATTGTATTATTGCCAAAAATACAAACATTTTATGATAACTACTTCTCTTTTTATATCTACTGGTGGAGCCATTGTGCCATTACTCTTAGTAATAACATCTATTTGAATACTAATTACAATGGAGGGAAATATTACAGTTTTGATTCATAACGCGCTATTAGTCCTTAATCTAGGTTTACTGAGCTATATTCCACTACTGTCACTTGTGCTAAGATTTGTGGCTTCCTGTTTTCTGACTTTTAATGTCAATCTGTGTATTTTCTCTCATTACTCATCTCATGGAAAATTTTATGACTTTGTTTTTCAAGTGATAAAACTAGTTTTTTAGTGTTTTCCATTATTTCTACTGCTTTCAGCCACCGTTATATTTTGGCATAAAAAGTCACTATTAACATAGTAAACAAGCTTATTTTGAGAATGATAACCTTAACTCAACAGTAAAAGGTTTCAAATAAAATGCAGCTACCAATATAACAGTAAAACAGAAAAGGCATGCATGAAAAGAAATAGATAAATATTTCAAAGATGTGGATATTGACAGTTAGGATCCCGCCTCTTTTTCTGTCAGCCTTATCAAAATATCCGTTTTATTTATTTTTGTGCTAATTAAAACTAGTAGTGACCGCCGTAGGCGTGTCATATTATTTGTTTATCCATTGAATGTAGGGTAATGAGAATTGCTAGTAGGCGTTTTGAAGTGTTATATGCTAATATTTATTATGGTTCTTGACGTATGGAAACTAGATAAGGCATTAGAAGTATTAGTTGTTTTCAAATTAATAACGATGGTGTAAGAAAAAAAAAACTCAATTTTATTCATTTGTGGACATAATTAAGGTGGTGATATTGATAGTAAAAATTATTCACAAGCACAAATCTAATAAATTTTCCAGCAATGAGGTTATAAGTACAAAATTTCTCCTTTCCCTTGTGAGAAAATATTCCATACCGCTCGCTGTTTAATTTTCTCTATCTATCTTTGAAATCAGTAAGAACATAGCTATAATATTAGTGACATTGCATGAAACTAGTTTCGAATAGAGATATTCTTATGAAGGTAATTAAAAACCTACTTTGAACCAACTAGGTCTAAGGTTTCTTTAGAAAGTCCAGATTATTGCGGTGACTGAATACAAACCGTGGGTACAGCCAGGTTAATATGTTTTTAATAGCTCGCGTGGTATAAAGTAAATAGATGCAACATAAGAGTATAAAATACATAGTCGTTTTGGCTTAAGCCCAGTAATAGCTGTGCTAACTCTTGTAGTAGTAGTATTTAGTAATTTACAAGACTTTTATAGTGATATAGAAGATAATTTAACTCGACGACGTGATGGGTGTTACAAAATTATGCAGAAGCTTGCTTTAAAATTACTGAGTTTTACTAGCGTGTTAGTCCATTAAAAGCAACATGCTTTAAAAGAATTCTCAAGCTGCACGTTTTTTCTAGAGGTACTATTTATCTGGGGCCATGGCAGTGCCTTCGCCAAGTTGAACAATTATATTATTCAGTACTTTATTTATAATAATGTATCATACTACAAGTTTTGCAAGGTTCTTATTAATAGATATAATATTGAATGTGATTATCAGAAATTTAACTAAATAAAAAGTCATTTCAACAATGTTATCAAGAAAATCTACACATGAAAAGAATGCATTTCTCACGGTAAAATAACAAGAAAATAAAAGCCCCTTGTGATGCTAATCAACGCTAAAACACATTAAAACGGGCAATTACTTAAACAATTACTACAGGATATGTTTGAACAAGTACACGAAATAATGACAGGCGATGAGTTGTTTCAAGTAATTAAGCGCTAATTTAATTCCATTTTGATGTAAAGTATTTTTTTCCTGTACTTATAGTACTCAGTGATGGAACTGGGGTTAAACTTTTAGCAAACCAACAAACATTCTTAGTATTTACTTACTAGGCTTTTTTTTCAATTCTGAATTTATAAAAGTTATTAAGACAACATCAATGGTTAACAAAACTAATAAAATTAACGTCAATAAAATTACACAAAGCAAGAAAAAGCTAATTGTAAGTCAATAAATCTGTAGATATAAAAAATAACATAGAACCATAATTCAAAAAAATCTTTCAAACGGTATTTCTCAAATCTCCCACTGCTACTTACAATTTTGATATTCAATTTGCATAACAACTGCCATTTAAGATAGTTTAAATGATTGAGTACTGTAATTTGGCGTCATTATGAGGTAATTAGGGTATTTTGAGAACGTTTCCTCATGCGGTCGTGAACTAGAGTTTATATGAGGTCAGATAATTCAATTGCCCAGAAATATTTGAATGAATTTTAATACTATGTTATTTTCGACTGACCGATGGGAATCTTTGGTTAATTGAAAAGTATGGTAACATAAACTGAAAATGTAATCACGATTGTACTAGTCATTTCGTTAAATTAAGCGTGTGGTTTAACGGAGGTTTTTTCAAAAGAATCATTTGAAAGAACACATAGATAAAACCCAGAAATTTTATAAATGAAAATAGCAGGGAGTGACTGTAATAGCAACATTACATGTAACCCAATGTAGTCGCTAAATAAGTAATAATCACAGACAACCTAGCAGGTACCACTGAACAATTTACCAACGTACCAGTACACCCCATAAAACATAAGTGTGAAAATAAAAACGAAACACAATCCTCTGTGGGAGGACGTTCCAGTTATATGAAGACAGAGATCAATAGCGAGCGCATCCGAGTGAAGGTACTAGTTATTCAGTTTAGATTATTGGCAGATAGAGACTTCGTCACGCCCGCGCATTCTCTGTAAGAACGGGTAGCGTAGTGGTGGGACACGGGTTTATTAAAAGGATGCATCGATACATTCGATCGACTTGCAAAAGTAAATTTCAATGTCTTTTTCGTTTTAGAGTGAAATTCACTATCCAAAGGCATTAATAACCATGTAGTAGTATCGTTTGATGTTATTAATTTATCTGCCTTTTCATTAAAACTAATAGCCAGTCTATTATAATTGGTGTCAAGAATTTAGCACTTATCGCTAAAACTTTTATTCTGAGTTTGAATACCTATTTGAATAAATTAACTTGGTATTTAATGAAAGCTTACCCAGTTTCGCAATTGTAAATCTATTTTCAATTAAAATGAAAAGACCCATTAACACCTGTCCTAGATTAAATCGACACTTACAAATCTACATAAATATCGCTATCTTTGTTACAATCACTGCCCACCCCTTTACCATCCAGTCTTTATTTTTTCCAAGTAACTTCACACTTTATACCAACTAAACAAAGTTCATTTTCAACTGTATAGCAATCAAATAAAAATACATTGCGAATGAGAATATGGCCACTATAATTTTATTGTGTGCATCAAATATAATTAGTTTCTACGCTGATTTGATCTGAGAGTCAAATAAAAACTAAATCAAAGCCTTAGAAACCTTCGCGAATTGATAAATTTAATCGTATGGTGAACTTATCGTTGGGCTTGCTTCCTGCTCTATCTTACTAGTCCAGCCCGTCTTTAACGTCCTCGATAACAGATGCATAGTTTAGAATAGTAATATTACTTATTGTATCAGATACATATTTAATACTTATACCGTCATTATTTTCTTAATTGACACGATCATTTATTTTGCAAGTGTAAATAGTTTGCTAATATTTTCAATAGCTTGATCATCATTGACGTTACTAAATTTAATAGTTTTGAAAACATAACAGTTTTTTTTTTATTAAATGTCAAATTTACTAGGTATTCAATTATATCATAACCAAACAATCATACCTCATTCTAATAAACATCCACTTCATTATACATCACTATTATCATCATCCAACCAAAACATTCCTTCCTAATCAAATAATTCGCAATTAAAACGGACGATGTATTACCATTTCCCTTCACTACTGGTTTCAAGGGATTATGCGACGCTCGTTCGATGACAGCTAGACTGGACCAACAGAATTATGGCCAGAAAGCCGTTTCAATTATACTGGAGTACTTACGAAGTAAATTATAGTGTGTTCCTGGTATTAATGTTAGTTGTTTAGAACTTCCTTTTGTGTGCTCTAAAGGTGGTTGTGTTTTAAAGCCTGGTCAAAGTTTTTGAACCATGGTGTGGTAGGATTTCATTCAACTACCTAAAATACCATTTAAAGTGACTTGACACGACTTATTTAAAAAATATGAAAATATATTACACTAAATATATATAGTCAATATATATTTAGTGTAAATAAAAGATTATAGTAAGATTGTTGTTCATAGAAATATGCCTACTTTTTATTAGTGAAACAAATCATACCATGTCTTACATTAAGCACTAGTTGGAAAATGTAAAGGAAACTAAAGGTGATTTTATTAAAACAACCATAAACTAAAAACTAGCTGTAATTGAAAAATTGAAAATGATATAAATACTCAATGCGGCATTTCCGGGAGTAATCATCATAACGGAAAAAGCTCTTAAACTTACAACTAAAATTAATATAATTCACAAACATGAATCATAATTCAATAACAGTGTTCGATTGCACATTTTCCTGGCTCATTTTTTAATCCGACATTTAACTATGGTTTACGTCAGTAACATTGGTTTTGATAAATTCTAATAACCAGTTACGAAGGCACATCGATTTGCACGATTTGTCACAGTCAACCCTGTGTTGTATGGTACCATTGATAAAATGCTTATTTATATGAATAAGCGGATAATTTTTATAGTGTCTTTGTGACTTTTGGTTAGGACTCTGCAGGGATTCATATTACATTATTTTCTTTTGCAATATCGTCATCGTTTCTAGCATTAAAATATGATTTGCGGTTCGGCTTCTTGAGGTATGCCATCACCTCTTCTTTTTTAAAGTTATTATTTCTAAATAAACATTTATTTATTTCTCCAATACATTTTACGACGGTATCATCAAAAACTACTTCAATTAATTGCTTTTCATCAAAACTGCGTCTAGCTGCACAAATTATAAAGCCAAGAGTATGACTAAGCAAAACAGCCACTCAACCTTGCTCCGATGATTTCATATCTACAATAAAATTCGAATCTAACAGCAACTTAGTAATTAAGAACTGCATAAATTATCATATATTTGATGCTATCAGGAGTTACTGTAGAACACTTGTCAACGACTCAGCACTGCTCCCTAATAATACGTTGTTACTGCAAATTGTATGTAATTTTGACGTAAAGTCGGACTTTTGCTGTTGGTTGGTTAATTTTGTTTGGCATTTGGAAGTCCACATTCCATGCACGGTCACTGCTATAATAGTAATAAGGTCTGCAATCTACTAGTTTGAAGTTCGTATTTTGCCGCTTACTTATCAATGGTTAAAATCTCTTAAAGTTAAGTTATTTGTAATATTAGCTGAAGTAGGTTTTAAAATAATTGCTGGGTTTATAATAACTATTATATTCTCACTGATCCCTTTGCTTTGATGTTTTAATCTGTGGTCAGCTTTAGCTTCATGTTCTCAGTCAATTACGACATTTACGACATATTTGACATCCTAAACAGTTTATATTGTCCACAAAATCGAAGTTTTCTGGATTATATTAATTTGATTTTGGTCACCTTTATAGTAAGATGAGCATAAAAAGATATAAGTGTTCGGCCAAATATCCTCACACCATCCTTCCCAACCGTTAACGACCTCTCAACAAAATCCCAATTTTCGCATTATCAATGATTCAAGTATAATCTCTTGGCCGTATAAGGCGTTAAACACAAAACCCATCGCATTCAAAGTTGGCCGAAAGCATTCCACGTTTCGGCGATTGAGTAATTACGCGTAATGGCGGACGAGTGTTCGGGTAACATCGCCGACGTTCGGGCATCCTCGGACCTTGATCCTCGCCGTTTTTTGCGAGTGCGACGCGAGCGCAAGTGATTTTTAATTAAAATTTAGCGCTTTATTATGAAAACTATGCAGAGTGTAATGGTATGGGAACAGATGCGTTTTCATGGTGTTAAGGTTGTCATATTTGATGCGAAATATAATCGTGATCTTATGATAGAGAAACGCATCTTTGTAGCAGGTACATTTAATGAATACTTCATAGATTTCTTGACTTATTAGTTTTCATTTAATTCATCCCGGAAACAGACGGCGCCATTACACAGCAGACCTATTTCTCTGAACACATTGGCGGCCCCCACCAACCGTGTTCCCACGTTGTCGTCGTGGTGGGGCTTGCGTGTCTCAATGACCTTGAGGGCTATGCCGGTAGAGCTACTCATGCCGGAAGGCCTCAAGCGAGAGACCAGACCAAGAGGAACACACGGCGGAGTCCAGTCGGACCGCCCGGCGGGTGCGCTGTCCAGGAGCGCTGGCACCAACAGCTGTTGGCGCCTTCTGGACAGCGATTTCGAAGAGTGGGTTCGCCTCGGGTACGTGTCTGCTCATCAGACACGACCACGATGGCGAACGTGTCACTGGGGACCCCACCCCATAAAAAAGGCAAAGCTGTGTTCAGCACACCATGGCCGCGCATCTAAAAGAGATATTACCCCAGGAGGGTACCGCCTGCCCCGCAGGCGGAGAATCCCTCCCCGAGCGGAGCTCGGGCTGCCCCTCGTATTCTGGGGGGGGCAAAGAGCGCGCCAGATCCATTAAGGACCTGTTTTTACCGTCCTTTGCGGACGCATCGAGCCAGGGTGGCTCACTAGCCGGCAGCGCGGAGTCCCTGGGACCAGTTCCCAGCACGTCCGCGACGCCGGTGGAGGCTGGGCGTAGCTTCGGCCTCAGGGAGGTGAGTGAAGCGGCGTCGGACTCTGATGCTGCGTCTTCACACATCTCCGATGTTATGGAGGTGGAAGAATCCACCTCCATCAAAAGGAAGGCGGAGTTTCTGCGCTCCGTCTCCGATGACGAAGCGGTACCTGCCCGGAAGGTCTCGACCTCGGGGCGGGGTACCGCTCGAAAGATGGGTAAAGGGAGAGGGCTCCCCGCTGAGAGCGCCAGCGAGGGACGCCAGGCAAGCCTCATACCGCCGGAGATCCCTACCGAGCTGCCGGAGGGAATGGAGGAGGCCATGGCCAAATTTAAGGAGGTCGTGGCAGCCGCCATCATGAGTGTGGCCAACAAACGGGAGAGGGTGGCCAAGAAGCGCTCCATCGAGCTGGCCAATATCACGATTGGGGGGGCTTTGGGGTTCGTATTCGAGCCCTACGAGCAGACCCTCAATGGGAGGATTGGCCGGCTCGAGGCCATGGCTGGTCTCCAGGAGCCCCGTCCCGAGCAGTCACCGGAAGGGCGTAGCACGCAGGAGCAGGGCCGATCCCTGCCGATGCCCCAGGCGGAAAGCGAGGTGATAACCTTGCTGCGGCAAGAGCTGGCTGCTGCCAGGGAGCAGCAACAGCAGCAGCAGCAACGGTTTCAGGAGCAGATCACGCGCCAGCTTTCCGTCCTGGAGGGCATCGTGCTGCGTCCCCCGCTCGCGGCCTCCAACCAGAAGGGAGCGGTGTCATATGCCGCTGCCGCCGCAGCCACTGCTGCTGCGCCCAGGGCAGGCCCGTCGGGGCAAGTCGGGCGCAAGGCCATGGCGCCGGAAGCGGTGAGGCCAGCCCCGGTGACCAGGCAGCAGCAGCGGCAGGGGAAGCCTGCCACTCCCCCGAAGGGCAAGATGGCGGCTGCTCCCAAACCGGCGGGCCCTCCTGCCGCGGCGGTGACTAGGTCGCGCCTGCCACCTCCTCCGCCCGAAGACTCCTCGGCTGGTGCCGAGTGGACCGTCGTCGGCGCCAAAGAAAAGGCGAGCAAGGCGGCGAGGGCGGCCAAGAAGCGAAAGCGGCGACGGGAGCGGAAAAACCGCGCCATGGCCGCCAGACTTCGCGCCCCAACTTCCGCAGCTGTAGTGATCACACTACAACCAGCTGCGGAAAAGAAGGGCGTGAATTACGACATGGTGATGGAGAAGGCGAAACAGGCGGTGGTGGGCCACCTCGACGAGTACGGAGCCTCCGGGGGCTTCCGTATGAGGTGCACTGCAACCGGAGCCCGAATCCTGGAGGTCCCAGGTGCGGACAGTGGACAAACCGCTGACGCCCTAGCTGAAAGGATCAGGGCGTCCCTAGACGTCGAGGTGGCCCGAGTGTCCAGACCCAGCAAGTGCATAGACATGCGCATCATGGGTCTGGACGACTCCGTCAGGGTGGAGGAAGTGGTGGCCGCCATCGTCAGGGCGGGAGGGTGCACGACCGACCAGGTCCGGGCGGGCACCATCCGTGCTGACAGCACGGGCATGCGAGCCGTTACGGTGAGCTGTCCCGTGCCGGCGGCTAAGGCCATCACGGCCGAGGGCCGAAGGCTTTTGGTGGGCTGGGTTTCAGCCCAGGTGAAGATGCTGGAGCCCAGACCTCTGCGGTGCTACCGCTGTCACGTGGGGCACCACGTGGGGGCTCATTGCGCCGCGGAGGTTGATCGCAGTGACCGCTGCCACCATTGCGGACAGCCCGGACACAAGGCCGCCGAATGCCGTGCACAGCCGCACTGTTACGCATGTGCGGCAGCAGGCAAGCCGGCCGAACACCGGGCTGGGGGTAGATCCTGCGACCCTCCCACCAAGGCCAAGGGCAAGGTCAGGAGGGGCATCCACCCTGACGTCCTCACCACCGCAGCCACTACACTGGCTGCCGCCGCCATCGCCGCCGCTCCCGCCGCGGCAAGAGCCTCGCAAAGGGCTCAGGAGGAGACGGTAATGGAATGCCAATAACCACGCCATTACGTCTCCTCCAGGCGAACATCAACCACTGCGCCGCCGCTCAGGATCTGTTGCTCCATAGCATGGCGCAGTGGTCGATCAATATCGCCGTCGTCGCTGAGCCGTACTTTGTCCAACCCCGTGGAGACTGGGTTCAGGACTTGGACGGCTCGGTGACGTTAATTTCGTCGGCCGCCGCCGGTACCCCGCCCCCCGAGTCCGTCACGAGGGGGCGGGGTTGCGTGGCAGCACGGTTCGGGGACATCGCCGTGGTAGGTGTCTACCTGCCCCCGAACAGATCTCTCGACGTGTTCCAACTCTCCCTGATGGAGCTAAATTCCGTCGTCGCTGGGTTCGGTTCCCTCCCCGTGGTCGTTTGCGGGGACTTCAACGCCTGGAATACGGCTTGGGGTTCTCGGCACACGAACCGACGGGGTCGGATGGTGGAGGACTGGGCCTTGGAGCTGGGCCTGGTCGTCCTGAACCAGGGCTCTGTCCCCACGTTGGTGCGGATGCGGGGTACATCAGTGGTGGACATCTCGTTCGCCAGCCCCGCACTGTCGCCGCGTGTCGTCGACTGGCGCGTTATGGAGGAGGTGGAGACGTACTCCGACCACCGGTACATCCGGTTGGACGTCTCCGCCGAAACCTCGGCCGCGCCGGTCCGACAGAGCCCTTGTGGTCCGCGGTGGGCGCTTAAGCAGATGGACCGGGAGCTCCTCCTGGAAGCCGCGACGGTACAGGCCTGGGTGCAAGCACCGGACAGGCCTGTCGACATCGACGTCGAGGCGGAGTGGTTCCGGGAGGCCATGTCGCAAATCTGCGACGCGGCAATGCCCCGAGTCCCTCCAGGTCGTGCTAAGCGCCGCGTGTACTGGTGGTCGCCGGAGATCGGCGCACTGCGCAACGCGTGCAACCACGCGCGCCGCCGGTACGACAGACACTGCAGGCGCCGCAACCGCCAGCCGGATGCGGAGGTCAGAGAAGCGGAGCTGTATGAGGGGTACAGAGAGGCAAAACGCACCCTCCGAACGGAGATAAGGCGGGCCAAACTCGAGGCCCGCAACGTGTGGCTGGGGTCTCTGAACGCGGATCCGTGGGGGCGCCCGTACAAATTGGTACGGGACAAGCTACGCCCCTGGGCTCCGCCGCTGACTCAGAGTCTCCGGCCCCAACTCGTGGAGGGTGTGGTAACCACTCTGTTCCCTGCGCGAGGGGAACACTCCCCCCCGCCCATGGCTCCGCCCCCGCCAGCAGTGTCTGACGCGGACCACGACAGCGACGACGACGACAACGCTCCAGAGGTGACCGAGGTAGAGGTGAGAGTGGCGGTGCGAAGGCTGAGTGCCAAGAACACCGCCCCAGGACCCGACGGCTTGCCAGGGAAAGCCTGGGTCCTGGCCATGGAGGCTCTCGGGCCTCGACTAAGGGGGCTCTTCAGCGCATGTATGGAGAGGGGCCAGTTTCCACTTCGCTGGAAGACGGGGAAACTGGTCCTCATCGCGAAGCCAGGGCGCCCTGCGGACTCTCCGTCCGCGTACCGGCCCATAGTGCTGCTCGACGAGGTGGGCAAGCTCTTTGAAAGAGTCATTGCAAACCGCCTCGTCGCGCGGCTAACACGGGTGGGGCCGGACTTGTCGGACGGACAGTTTGGCTTTCGCAGGGCGCGCTCTACGGTGGACGCCATCATGCGCGTGCGAGCCCTCACGACAGGGGTTGCGGTGTCCCGGGGCAGGAGCGTCGTGGCAGTGTCCTTGGACATTGCCAACGCGTTCAACTCCCTGCCCTGGAGTACGATCCGGAGGGCACTCCGGTACCACCGGGTGCCCGAATACCTCTGTCGAGTGGTCGAGGCTTACCTGTCGGACAGGTCCATTATCTACCCCGGTCACCAGGGAGACTGGAAACGTCGAGAGATGTCGTGCGGTGTTCCGCAGGGGTCGGTTCTAGGCCCACCTTTGTGGAACATCGGCTACGACTACGTGCTGCGCGGCGACCTCCCTGACGGGGTCAGCGTGGTCTGCTACGCAGACGACACGCTGGTTCTAGCGCAGGGAGAGTCGCACCAGGCGGCGGTCGCTCTAGCGACACGCGGGGTTGCGATAGTCGTTGGTAGGATCCAGGAGTTGGGACTCGAGGTGGCGCTGCACAAATCCGAGGCCATGTTTTTCCACGGCCCTCGGAATGCGCCACCATCAGACTCCCAACTTACGGTAGGAGGAGTTCGCATCGGCGTCGGGTCGACGATGAAGTACCTGGGACTCGTTCTCGACAGCCGATGGAATTTCGGAGAACACTTCCGACGTTTGGCTCCCAAACTCAACCGGGCCGGGGCTGCTCTCAAGCGGCTCCTGCCCAACCTTGGGGGTCCAGACGCCTCCTGCCGGAGGCTCTACGCGGGGATCGTTCGGTCCATGGCCCTCTACGGGGCGCCGGTGTGGGCGCCGTCGCTGGCAAAGCGACCGGCGTCCATACTGAACGCCTGCCAGAGGGTCATGGCAATACGGATGGTGCGGGGTTACCGCACGATCTCCCGCGAAGCGGCGAGCCTTCTGGCTGGCCTACCACCGTGGGATCTGGAGGCAACAGTCCTTGCACACATGCACGATAAGCGCGTGGAGATGCAACGCCGGGGTGAAAGTCCACTACCGCGACAGGTCGAGGTATGGCGGACAGAGCTCCGGCGGGATCTCACGGTGAAATGGCGTCAGCGACTATCGCAACCCAGTGCTGGGCACGCCACAATTATGGCGGTAAGTCCCCTCTTTGAGGCGTGGCTGGAAAGACCTCACGGCGTCCTTACCTTCCGCATGACGCAGGTCCTCACCGGACATGGCAAGTTCGGGAGGTTCCTGCATCGGATTCGAGCGGAAGAGACGCCCGGGTGCCGCCACTGTGCGGAACGCCCGGAGGATACGGTGGAGCACACAGTTGAGGTGTGCCCTGCTTGGGCGGAGCAACGCCGTGTCCTCGTGGGGGCGATCGGCGGCGGAGACCTCTCGCGCCGGGCCTTGGTTCAGGCCATGGTCCGGAGCGAGGAGGAGTGGCAGGCGGTCGCCTCCTTCTGCGAAGCAGTAATGCTAGCAAAGGAGGAGGCAGACCGCATCAGGCAACGGCGCCCCCGCCGCCGCCGCCGGGATTCCGATCCCGATTTCCAGCCACCGTAGACGCGGGCTCGCGGACGGCGAGCCATGGGTAGCTCGCTGTCCGATCGTCCGGTAACTGTCCGGACCGAGCCAAGGCGTCGACGGCGCGCACTGTTCCCGCGCGCCTCAAGGAGTTGTCAGCAACAGGAGGGGCCCATCTGGGTCGAAGCCTACCGGGGTCGGGGTTATCCGAAAGGAAACTAGAGCCCCGGTATGAAGGCTAGAAGGAACGGCGCGGGGTTTTTAGTCAGTAAGAGTCTGACACTGTCTCCTGCTCCACCCAAGAGCGGGTTTCGTCAATGATGATTTTCCCCGTCGAGAGAAAAAAAAAAAAAAAAAAAAAAAAAAAAAAACACATTGGCGGTCAGCCAAAGACCTTTAACAGGACATGTCGCATCTCCATTTTTATTATTCTTTGTACCGACAAGATAATAATAAACACATTTTAATAACGCTGACTTTCTCAATCAAACCTTACACACCTCATTGTTGAATTTTTAAATTTCCTCAAAGGAACTTTGATCGATCTGGGTTCGAGTCGAGATAAGGCGACAAGGTCCAAACGACACCTCTGAGGTCCAAGTAAAGGCTTTTTTTGTATTATTTTTGTTTACTTGCTGTTGTCACCGCCCCACGCGGGTCTTATCGAGATTTTTGAGGTTTCTTTTTTTATTTTAGGGTTCTGTAGTCACGTTCAATGAGGTGTGGTGTTTCGAAATGGCGTTTAGAGATATGTTGACAGTACCTATGGGTTAAATGAGTGGGACCTTGGTAAATTAAAAGTTTTTACTAAAACTGCTTCTGGTTTCTAGTAGCGTCATTTGAATCGTCTGGCAAATCTTATGACAACTTACGTACGAGTAGTTCATGTTGCTAAAGTCTTTTTAATATAAGCTTTTATTTTTTAGTTTAACCTGTCCCGATGTTTCATCAAATCTTTGAATTGAGCTATTTTGCATGCATGTGTAAATCAGATGTCAATGCAAAATAAATTATTATGACATAGAGCTGATCTGATGATGGAACTGGAAGGTGGCTATAGGAACTTGGTAGTTAAACAGCACAACTTTATCGAGTTTGGGCTCGTATGATTTGTCTTGACGAGTATTAATTATATAGGTATACCGAGCTATAAATGCTTGCTATGAAAAAATTATTTTCATTATAAGCTTGTTTACATAGCATGGGTAGAATGAGCGCAGAATGAAAATTTGTGTCTTTAATACTAAAGAAAAAAATAGGTTGCTACATTGTATGAACCCAACAGCTGTCACCCTCACCATCCTGTAGCAATTGTAGTTTAGCAATCAAATTGTCAAATTCTGACACGAGATGCGTTTATTATGGAAAGGTTCTGACGACAAAACTAACTACGAGCAAGCACCGGGCCCTGGTCGAGGCCATGGTCCGGAGCGAGGAGGAATGGCAGGCGGTCGCCTCCTTCTGCGTAGCAGTAATGCTAGCAAAGGAGGAGGCCGACCGCATCAGGCAACGGCGCCCTCGCCGCCGTCGCCGGGATTCCGATCCCGATTTCCGGCCACCGTAGACGCAGGCTCGCGGACGGCGAGCTATGGGTAGCTCGCTGTCCGATGGTCCGGTAATGGACCGAGTCTAAGACGTCGACGGCGCGCACTGTTCCCACGCGCCTCAAGGAGTTGTCAGCAGCAGGAGGGGCCCAGCTGGGTCGAAGCCTACTGGGGACAGGGTTGTCCGAAAGGGAGCTCGTGCCCCGGTATGAAGGCTAGAAGGAACGGCGCGGGGTTTTTAGTCAGTAAGAGTCTGACACTGTCTCCCGCTCCACCCAAGAGCGGGTTTCGTCAAAGATGATTTTCCCCGTCGAGAAGAAAAAAAAAAAAAAAAAAACTACGAGCAAGCAATTTTATTGTTTCTGACACTTATCAGAATTATTATTTGCTCTAAATGTCTTTTGTCAGAACAATAGTTTGTGTCTTCTCTTCTAGATTGTAGGTACATAATTTTTTGCAGATGCCATTAAAAACATATTAGCAATACAATATCTTCGCTAAATACCTACGGAACCTCAGTACCCACACAACAAACAACACGTCCACTCGTTTCGTTTTCGATACAACGCGGCAAGACGTTTATGCCGAGTAATTGCTCCGAGTTATTTAAACTGGATTATCTTGGAATTTTGCGCGTGTTACCTCTCTTTGTGTCCTCTGGCCTATATGCCTTCCACTTACGAATTGTCGTGTGTGTGTTGCTTTACGATCTTGGACTTAAAAGGGGATAAACGGGAGTTCAAAATAAAGTTACCCTAAAAAAGTTTTTTTGAAAAGCTTTTGTGAAGAGGTAGAGGTGGCTAGGTATCATGTATAAGACAGAGGTGATGAATTAGAAAATCAGAGTATCTGTCACAAAACCAGAAAATTAGCTAGCTTCTTGTTAGTAGCCCTGTATTATTACTAGCTTCTACCAGCGACTTTGCCTGCGTGAAACTAGAAAATTATCCCAAGAGAACATACTTCTGGGATAAAAAGAATCTTCATCATCATCATATCAGCCGAAAGACGTCCACTGCTGGAAATAGGCCTCCCCTAAGCGTCGCCACAACGACCGGTCCTGTGCGTCACGCATCCATCGGATTCCCGCGACCCTGACCAGGGCATCAGCAAAAAGAATCTTATGTACTATGTATTCCAGGACATGGTCTAACTGTGTATCAATTTCAAGTTTTAATCCTTTCAGTAATTTCAGCGTGAAGGAGTAACAAATCACAAACAGACAAACACACTCACGCACTTTCACCTTTATAATATTAGTATGACATTAAAATGCTACTAATGCGTCACCATGTCTCTATCTGTTACGATACGGTATTGTTGAGCGATGGATGACGATTGTTTTCTTTATCTGAATTCCATGTAACATGGTGCTCACCTAAAGACAGCTAAAAACAGTTCCTGTCGGAGAAAACTTCACAGAAACCTTTCATTACCTACTCAATACCAGGGCTGTAGAATTGTTTGAATGAGTTACCCCTTTTTTTTACGGTGGTCAAAAATCATCTAATGACAACCCCCGCTCTTGGGTGGAGCGGGAGATAGTGTCAGACTCTTACTGACTAAAAACCCACCCCATTCCTTCTAGCCTTCTAGCCTCTTGGTACACAGATGACTTATCTACACTAATATAAATAAGAGGTAAAGTTTGTTTTTTTTGTTTGTGATTGGTAATCTCTGAAAGTACTGGTCCGATTGCTAAAATTTTTTCATCAATAAAAAGCTGCTTTATTCCTGAGTGACATAAACTATATTTTGTGTAACACAAGCGGAGCTGCGGGCAAAAGCTAGTAGTCAATAAAAGTCTGACTATCCGTTTCACTTCATTCAGAGCTGCAGGGGTTACTTTGGTTGGTCCCATCCAAAAAAAATGCCTACCCAATATTGAATCCAAAACACTACCCAGTAAAAACCCAGTTTACTTGGTTTATAAAGCGAAAAACTAGCGTAATGCAGTTGGCAATCCCAATCAGAAACTATTATTTTTAGTCCCATAAAACTGTATGTCTAAATCAAGGCCCAAGTTACGTTTCTAGGCTGAACCGCAGACTGCCTGGACCGTTAGTCTAGATAAGCAATCATAAATAGCTAATGTTATGCTGAGAAACGGCTATGTCTGAGACTGTTCCTATTGTTAGGAATGAATAGAGATAACACAGACTCAAGATTTGTTAGGTTTCGTGTAGGGAGGCCTTTACTTTGTTATAATAATAATATTGTAGGAGGCGTGGAGGTAGAAATCTGGAGTTAGAGAACGTGGCTTTGGAAATTGAGGCGCTGATTTACATCAGATCGTGAGGTAAGCGTATGAAATGGTTAGAACTGGAACCACGAGCTTAAAACTCATTTAATTACTTAATTTAAACCGTAGCCTACTATAAAAATAGTTTCTAAAAGACAATTAAGAATATAGTATCCATATATGGCACTATATTTTCAGGAGAACCAAGGTTCTATGCGTCACCCGAAAGAGAAACCCGAGGTCCCAGGACTCCGACGGCGCGCACTTTCCCGCGTGCCTCAAGGAGTTGTCAGCAACAGCAGGCCCAGCTGGGTCGAAGCCTACTGGGGCCAGGGTTAGCTTCGAGAGAAAGCTCGGCCCCGGTATGAAGGAACGGGGTGGGTTTTTAGTCAGTAAAAGTCTGACACTATCTCCCAGTCCGTCCAAGAGCGAAGATTGCCAATGGATGATTTTCCCCCCAATAAAATAAGGTCCCAGGACTCAAGGCAAAAAAGGCACCTAGGAACATATTTTAGTCAGTAAAAGTCACGGTTTCCTAATCTACCCTAGAACATGAGAAGGCTTGCAATATATTTCTCACTAGATTACTTATATTTATATAGTATCAGGTTTATCGTTTCTAACAGTAACGATTACTATATAAAACTAGCTTTTGCCCGCACGGCTTCGCCCCCGCTCTTCCCTACTCTACCATACGATACCTACTCTATTCTACCCTACTCTACCCTACTCTACCCTACCCTACCCTACTCTACCCTACCCTACCCTACTCTACTCTACGCTACTCTACCCTACTCTATAAGGTGCAGTAGTACTTAGTTTGTATACTGCCATGTAACATTTTCATAACACTAGCTGCTGCCAGTGGCTTCGCTCGCGTAATAATTCCTTGTTTTCTTATTAACCAATTTTTTTTATGCACCTGTCATGTTTTCTCTTCACCACGCTAGGTTGACTGGTTGACTTGACTTTGTACCTTTGTGTTGCATGAAGTTTTAATAAATAACATATATAAATATAGAAAACTAGCTTTTGCCCACACGGCTTCGCACCCGCTCTTCCCTACTCTACCCTACTCTACCCTACTCTACCCTACTCTACCCTACTCTACCCTACTCTACCCTACTCTACCCTACTCTACCCTACTATACCCTACTCTACCCTACCAAACTTCACATAAACCATCTACTAAATAGTTCGAACAAAGCCTAAAAATTTTGATAGGTGAGCCCGTTCTTGAGTTATAAAATAACAACGAAAAGTGGCATTGATTTTTATATATATAGATATGTTTATGAAGTCTAACTTATTATTTTCGAGTGAGTTTGTTAACCCCCGACAAAAAAGAGGGGTGTTATAAGTTTAGGGTGTCTGTGTGTCTGTGTGTCTGTGTGTCTGTGTGTCTGTCTGTGGCATCATAGCGCTTAAACGAATGGACCGATTTGGATGCGGTTTTTTTTATAACAAAGCTGACGTTACCGAGATGGTTCTTAGATACAATTCATGAAGATCTGATCAGGCGTTCAAGGTCAGCAGCACATTTGTTGGCTGTGGCTGGGATCATAAACGCTTTACGGATGTATACTTTACTAATAATAATAAATACTTATGTTTTTTTTTTTTTTTCTCGACGGGGAAAATCATCTTTGACGAAACCCGCTCTTGGGTGGAGCGGGAGACAGTGTCAGACTCTTACTGACTAAAAACCCCGCGCCGTTCCTTCTAGCCTTCATACCGGGGCACGAGCTCCCTTTCGGACAACCCTGTCCCCAGTAGGCTTCGACCCAGCTGGGCCCCTCCTGCTGCTGACAACTCCTTGAGGCGCGCGGGAACAGTGCGCGCCGTCGACGTCTTAGACTCGGTCCATTACCGGACGATCGGACAGCGAGCTACCCATAGCTCGCCGTCCGCGAGCCTGCGTCTACGGTGGCCGGAAATCGGGATCGGAATCTCGGCGACGGCGGCGAGGGCGCCGTTGCCTGATGCGGTCGGCCTCCTCCTTTGCAAGCATTACTGCTTCGCACGCGGAGGCTCGCGCCTGCCATTCTTCCTTGCTCCGGACCATGGCCTCGACCAGGGCCCGGCGCGAGAGGTCTCCGCCGCCGATCGCCCCCACGAGGGCACGGCGATGCTCCGCCCAGGCAGGGCACACCTCGATGGTGTGCTCCACCGTGTCCTCCGGGCGTTGCGCACAGTGGCGACACCCGGGCGTCTCTTCCGCTTGAATCCGATGCAGGAACCTCCCGAACTTGCCATGTCCGGTGAGGACCTGCGTCATGCGGAAGGTAAGGACGCCGTGAGGTCTTTCCAGCCACGCCTCAAAGAGGGGACTTACCGAATAAATACTTATGTGTGACCTAATGTTTGAAATACTCGTATACATTTTTCATGATGACGAGGACCTGATGCTAGAACTGGGAGATAGCTGATGGAACCCTGGAATTCTTACTAGTAAAGCCGTCGAGTTTGGGCTCATTAGATTTGTCTTAACCAGTTCCAAACATTTTTCATGATGACGAGGACCTGATGCTAGAACTGGGAGGTAGCTGATGGAACCTTGGGATGCCTTCTAGTAAACCCGTCGTGTTTGGGCTCATTAGATTCGTCTTAACCAGTTTTAAATACTTTTCATGATGACGAGGACCTGATGCTAGAACTGGGAGACAGCTGATGGAACCCTGGAATTCTTTCTAGTAAACCCGTCGAGTTTGGGCTCATTAGATTTGTCTTAACCAGTTCCAAACATTTTTCATGATGACGAGGACCTGATGCTAGAACTGGGAGGTAGCTGATGGAACCCTGGGATGCCAACTAGTAAACCCATCGAGTTTGAGCTCATTAGATTGGCCTTGACCAGTTTTAAATATTTTTCATGATGACGAGGACCTGATGCTAGAACAAGGGGATAGCTGATGGAACCCTGGAATTCTTACTAGTAAACCCGTCGAGTTTGGCTCATTAGATTTTTCTTAACCAGTTCCTAACATTTTTCATGATGACGAGGACCTGATGCTAGAACTGGGAGGTAGCTGATGGAACCTTGGGATGCCTACTAGTAAACCCGTCCTGTTCGGGCTCATTAGATTTGTCTTAACAAGTTTCCAACATTTTTCATGATTATGAAAACTTGATGCTAGAACTAGGAGGTAGCTGATGGAACCCTGGAATGCCTACTAGTAAACTCGTCGAGTTTGGGCTCTTTAGATTCGGTTTAACCAGTTTTAAATATTTTTCATGATGACGAAGACCTGATGCTATAACTGGGAGATAGCTGATGGAACCCTGGAATTCTTACTAGTAAACCCGTCGAGTTTGGGCTCATTAGATTTGTCTTAACCAGTTCCAAACATTTTTCATGATGACGAGGACCTGATGCTAGAACTGGGAGGTAGCTGATGGAACCTTGGGATGCCTACTAGTAAACCCGTCGTGTTTGGGCTCATCAGATTTGTCTTAACAAGTTTCAAACATTTTTCATGATTATGAAAACTTGATGCTAGAACTGGGAGGTACCTAGCTGATGAAACCCTGAAGTGCCTACTAGTAAACTCGTCGAGTTTATGCTCATTAGATTCGTCTTAACCAGTTCTAAACATTTTTCATGATGACGAGGACACGATGCTAGAACTGGGAGGTAGCTGATGGAACTCTGGAATCAATATTATAAAATAGGAATGAAATTTAATTTAATGAAATCAATTAATTATTATTATTTAGAGGGAATTAATTTTCTAATTGTCTTGTCAATCAAGTTTTGAATATGAATGCCAAAGTTGTTTAAAGATAAACCTTAATAAAAAGTACATTTAGCCAGTTTGCAAGTTAGTAGTATTAGTGTGGCCTTCATGATTGTTACAATATAGAAAAGATAATATCACAATAATGGATTCCTCGATTAATTTAAAAAAATTAAAATAAAACTAAAATTAAAAATTTTAAAAAACCCCCGACGCAAAAAAACTATAAAAAGTAAAAAAATAAGTTAGTAAATTACTCTTTCAACCTTTTAACGTCATTAAAGGAATCTATAAATATTTAAAAGATGAGTGTCACTAAGTCGGGGGACCGCAATTGTCATTTTTAATTCGTTTAAGTAAAATAATAATTTTCATATTGCGGTCCCCCGACTTAGTGACACTCATCTTTTAAATATTTATAGATTCCTTTAATGACGTTAAAAGGTTGAAAGAGTAATTTACTAACTTATTTTTTTACTTTTTATAGTTTTTTTGCGTCGGGGGTTTTTTAAAATTTTTTGAAAAACGGTATTTGCCCGAACAATGGTTGTTACAAGTTCTCGACTCCAAAACGACGTCACCTTTGGCTCAGGCGTGTATTCCGCCTCGGCTGCAATGAACTTTGCCCACTTACACCAAAATGGACTATTTTGTCCATTTTGAACCCAACTATTAGCCCTGTAGCCAGACAACTATTATTACTGGCAACTTTTTAAAACTCTTCGGTTGTGTGTACATTTAAAATGTAATATTTCAGCGGGGCTCGGATGAGAATGGCGAGTAGTGCGCTGGCATCCTCCTTTCTGTATTTACGTTGTAAATGTATGTTTTTATGACCGCTGTTACTCCGCTGCTGTTGTCTGGGGTTCATGTTATAAGTGGAAGCGATTTTAATAAGTATTTATGTCAAATAATCATTTTAAAGTGATATCAAAGACGCTACAAAGTATTTACTTTAGAAATTGCTAGTCTGTGGCGTGTATAACAAGAAAAAAAAAACTAAAACAATCTACTTATATTGTGTTTATCTGTTTATTTTTATGTTATAAAAACATTGGTTTTGAATCAGAACTTTCAGGGACAAATCCACTTTGTGAAGTTTTTTGGACATTGAGAAGAAAATAATTGTAACATGATAAGACCTGATCGACATATATATATAACCTTATCGATATATATATAACCTTATCGATATATATATAACCTTATCGATATATATATAACCTTTTCCTGAAGTCAAGCGTGAATAAATCAAATTTTAACTAGCGTGCTCCATCATTGCCAATATAATCAAGTAAAATAATGGTCAAACGCAAACCTCATAATGATCATTTCAACCAAAAGACGTTCCCCGCTGGTCATAGGCATCCCCCAAGTGTCGCCACAGAACTAGTCAGTGTATATCATATTCATCGAATGCCGAAGACCCTCGCTAGCTATCCCTATAAATCCTCTTGGTTCTATTAATCATCTCTTCTGCTTTAATAGATACGCTTATCTATCAATAATAAAAAAGACAAAAATGTGACTAATTTGAATTCAGAAATAGAATGGCTACAGCTTATAACTTACACATCAACCTAAAGCTAGCTGCATTGACATTGTAAAATGGACTCTTAAAAGACTATTCCAGACTTCGAACTAAGCTTCACTTCAAAATATAATACAGACAACATACTCGTAATATTTCATAAATAAAATCTTTTCAATTCTACCCTTTCATAACCTTGGATCTAAACTTGAAGAAATAAGAAATAATATCAAATATTTTTAATATCATTTTTATCGTAAGCGTTAAATGGCTAGCAAAGGGGTGACCACAGAAATATTGGCTTATAGAACATTAGCTTTTATATACGGTATAATCACGCGTACAGCTAAGGAGTGGCATCTTGCATACAGCTAAGGCATAGCATCTTGCATACAGCTAAGGGGTGGCATCTTGCATACAGCTAAAGGGTGGCATCTTGCATACAGCTAAGGAATAGCATCTTGCATACAGCTAACGGGTGGCATCTTGCATACAGCTAAAGAGAGAAATTCCCTGCCGGGGTAAATGCATCCTGGTAGCTACAACCTAGAGGTCTTCAAGTCAAGAGTGAATAGGTTACTTCTAGGCAGGCGTGCTCCAACGTTGACCAGATCATCGCTTACCATCAGGTGAGATAGCGGTCAAGCGTGAGCCTACCAAGACCACTTTCCCATCACCACTGCCTTAACTGATGGTACTCTTGAATTTAAGATACTTAGGTTGTAGCTATCAGGAGAAGACAGAGAATTTCACTCCTTAGCTGTATGGTCAATAATACCTATTATGAAATTTATTGATCCTCAAATTTATCCTCATAGGTACCAGAACCCAGGAGCCTATACCTCAAGCCATTACCCAGAGCCATATTTTTTAAATACCAAATAATAATTATCATCTCGCTAAGATATTTAAAAGGTATTCCAGAGATTTCCTCGAGTTCGAGGCCAGTTCAATAAGTGGAATGCAAAAATGTATTTGCTGTACTTATATTTGTAAGCAGGGTTTTAAATAGCAATCTATTAGCATTTCTGTGTTAGGGACTTACAAGAAACGGGGACGATACGTTTACGACTTGGGTGATTTATTGAAACTACCAATAGCCTGGATAAAAACTATATTATTCTCTATTTCAGGGCATGGTCTACCCGTGTCCAAATTATCATCAAAATCTGATGAACCGTTTAAGCGTGAAGAAATAACAAAAATACACACACTGCATGTGTGTAATATACAAACTTTTACCTTTATAGAATTAGTGTGATTACAACTATCACATTTTGTTTTTAATGATATAGACTGCGGTCCCACCTGATGGTAAGCAATGATGCAATCGTTGAGGTCACACTAGTCTATCTTGGAAGACTTTTTTTCTGCACTCGAACGGCTCCAAGTTCTCGCAGAGCTTTAAAAAAATACTCTCGGTCCGTCTGTTTCATACTATATGGGTGAGTTGGACCAGTAAGCCAGGAGAGATGAACTTAACAAAAAATAATGAGCCTTTTCACTCTAGGCCCGAAGACATCTTAATTATAATCGGGCGGAAATACCGTAGCAAGAAAATTTGCAGTCCATTTCACACATTTTTCTATTTTAATGTTAAAATGTTAATAAATAAAACACTTCGACTGGTGTGTCGTCACACATAAGTGTTAGGAAGACTTTTTTTTCATAAACTTATTTTAGAGACACTATAAATTAAAAAATCCCCGTTCAAAACTACTGAACATAGAGAATCAAAACTTCGTAAACCCTAAACACCTCTGCAAACCGCTACCTGTTGAGTCCTGTCTCCATCTTTTTTCCTGTACTCTCGAAGTTTGCTCTCATCCTCAAGTAGCAGTGTGGGATGCAAGACTTGAACGCAGTAAGGTACCTACGAAGGTACTCGTAACTCCTTCTGAACTAACATGTACTATGGGAGACACTATTGCTAATAATGACTGCATAAAAATACTCCAATGGCTGTTTAAGTAGGATGGTAAGTATGTTTATTTAGTTGTGTCGACTGGTTTTAAAAGGTGAATTGATACAGATGGCATTTTACACGTTTTTTATGTAAGATTCTACAGGAAAGTGAACTACCAATAAATTATAGATGGGTGTGTGTGTGAAAGAGGAGGTTTTTGCAACTTTTTGTGTCATAAACGCCATCTACACCTGAATTGAAAATATTCTCAAGTAGGTAATGTTAATATTGTTTGAAATTTGAGTATTTTATTAAGTACTTACTAATGAAAAATAATTTAAAGTGAAGTCTCTTATTGGTCAAGGCTTTCAATTCCTGAAAAAGAAGTATAAGAGATCTTGTAACCTATTTCAGCACTTAAAGGCTCTATCACAAAATCGTGTAGGTATTCTATCCTACATTTAAATTTCAAGTCCGATGTATAGCAACGTGACATATTTTCACAGTTGTAAAATTACGTTTTTTAAGGATTTATAATTAATTATCCTTCCAAAAAAAAAGTATACAATTTGATTTAAACTATCATTAATCCTAGTATAAATTTTAGGAATTAATATGAATAAATTAATAAATTAGAATAGAATATAATAGAAATACTTTTATTCGGTACAAAATTAGAAATAAAGAGTAATTTAAAGTTCATTCTTATAGTTTTTATACTTTAACTATTGCAAAAAACAAAGTCATAGCGACCTTGCAATCAACTTTTCTCCCCCATTCAATACGCAAAATTGTACAAGTCCTTATTTTTTTTTAGAAAAAGAACACCAAAATTGTGCATATTTATTATTAGCCAAAATCATGATCGAAATGTCATAGGGCTCTTAATTTAGGATAATATATTTACATAGGTGATTTCTCTATTTAAGTGAATATGCATTCTCCATCGTCAAGCCTTTACACTTCGGGCCAAGTTCAACGTCACCATATTGACAGTTCAAATTAATAACTTCCTTTTATCGACGAACACTTCGAGAGTTTCACAAACATCCGCGACCTGGTATCTAATTAATCTTATTTTAGCTAATTAAGACATTATATTTATAAATCATTCACTTTTTTTTGGTACAACGTGTTTCATGTAGATAAGCCTCTTTGGCGCTTATGTCATTATGTGTCATGGAGTGTCACATTTATCTCGGTTGTCAAATATGAAATAGACAGATAAGGTCGGTCGTGGAGTAGGTATCGGCTGGGTAAGATATCGTTTGGTGATGAATAAAGACCAATCTTGAGTAAAAAAGATTTAGTTTTTTTTTTTTGACAGTTTGAACCTGTTAGTACTTGTTAAAACTATCTTACTTCCGTTACTTTTACATTTTATGCAAATTCTCTGGTAACTTTTTATTCTTTGGTAACATCACACATTAGATAAATTTAAATTTAACAACCTAGACCCGTAATATTTTTATTTTCAAGCATAATTTACATATTGACATAATTTTTACGATGATTATTTCAAAGCGGTATTTATAAATCATTTTTGTGCCACATTTCTAACCTTCTCAACTGTCCAGTAAGAGCATATCCGTCAATCGAAAGTGACGATTAATAAATCAATCAATAAATTATACATCCTGATAGTCTCAAGATCGTTACCAATAGATATGAAAGATTAAAACTTCCTAAGACATTTAATCCTATTATTTACATCTTAACACATCGTTATACATATTTAAAGAGCTAGTAATACCATTTAACAGTTCATAAAATAATAAATAAATATCGCTAAATCAATAGATAAATTTCTAGTGACTAAATTATGTTATCGTAGATTTTTTGTCAATTTACTTACGACACCTCTTAAAATGGATTAATTTTACCTCCCACATTAGCATACCTGAAACAAGAATAAATATATTCATTAGTCATTTTGATTTCATTTAAAAAGAACTTAACTAATTATATCTAAAAATGTAAGTCATATAAAAAATTACACCTGCGAGCAAAAAAAAAATATCAACCACATTTATAAATACACTAGCTTTTGCCAGCGGCTTTGCTCTCGTGATAGTTAAAGATATAATAGCATGTAACACTCAGTAATAAAATAACACTACTGTAAAAAGATTTTTTTAAATCTGTCCAGAAGTTTTCGAGTTTACCACAAACAAAAATAAGTAAAAAATCTTCTTCTTTGTGAGTAAAATTTTAAGCACAAGTGCCGAAAATCAGCCTGCCTCGCATTTCCACTACAATGTTAAGGTTTGTGTTTACCGTAATAGTAAAAACACTAGAAATACTCTTTAACATAATTAGTTTTGTACAAAGCGATAGATGGCGTTGCTTGATTTTCTAGATCGTAGTGTCAAGATTGCCCGTCAGCGCTCTATGTATAGATATATAATCCCAATATACTTAAAAAAAATATCGCTGGAATAGGATTGCCGTATTTTATTTCTGTAAGGCTTCTTGGTTCTATCCGAAAACTGGTAAGTACAAACCCTGGTAGAACATCATCAGGTTGTAATGATCGAGGATCTTGTTCCGTGGTTTAAATATAGATGGCATCACTAGGCTCGCCACTTCGTATGATCATCATTACTAGTTAATTGATTATTTGACAAGTGAGGGTGGCGGGAAATCAGTAACACCGCGCAGGAGATAATGAAAAAGGACAAAGGGACTCGAACGATCGTGCAAAGCTGTTCCACCTTATTACTTATTCTATTTTCACTAATTGAGCGATTTGATTGCAATATAAATATCTAACGTAATTCGTGCCATTCGAGTATCAGTGGTGTATTAAGGAGTTGTAGTACGTTTGAGGCGAAGTGTGAAGGAAACGGGGTAAGTGTTTGCGTCTATTTTACAAAAATGATGCTTTTGTGATCAGGCACGGTTCCACAATGCTGACACATTCATTATTGTTCTCAGCTTGCGGAAACGCCCCTGTACCTGGACATTGCACAAGGTCTTCGACTCCAGGGCATTTCACAACAGACTCGTTGTCCGTCTGACATAGTGGCAACCGTCATATTCGCCGCAGTTTCAAGGAGCGATCAGCTCCTAGGCAGGGCCTGCGGACAGGCATTCTCCTTGCCACGGGTTCGATCCCGTCTTGCGCTCATGATTGGGTCACATTAACTTCTAATTGCTTTAGATCCTTGTTTTAGTTGATAAGTTCTCATTGTTTAGGTTATTTAATTTGGAATCTGTGCATATATTGTTATACCAATCTTGTTCGTCTTTCATTTAGTTCATCTGGAACCCTGAGCATTACAAGGTTTTATCCTGTATTTTGACCTCTATGACTGCTAAACTGACCTTCCCAACCCAGTTACTGTAGTAAACACGCCACCCTTTTATTACCCTTAGATTGTCTTTCTGTTAGCAAAACTTACTGATAAGACAATCTACAGCTAAACATACTTCTTGACATCTCTTGACATGGTGAGCAGAAGATCAGAGTTCCAAACCATAACTCCCTAATATCCAAGCACAATTATGAAATGTAATTTATGAACACGTTCAATTCAGTCGTGATAGGTCAGTGTTGGTCCCCTTCGGACCTTTGCAGACTTCCACTTGCATTGTGCATCTGTTTCATCATAACCTCGGGCTGCGAATCAATGGCGTTTATGACTTTTTAATGAGAGCCTGCGCCCTTTGATTCGTTCATACATCTATTTGGCTTCATGCTCTTTGTTCGAACGACTTGCTTGTATGCTTGACTAAGTCATTTTCTTTTAGAGTTTGTGCGAATATTTTTACGGGCAAAGCCGCTAGCAGAAGCTAGTCTAACATAGTTTCAAAATATCAAGATTTTACAGTCGCACTATAATGACGTAACCGTGTTCTCAAAATAACAAAATGTTATTAATACACATCTACACAATCAAATCTTATGACGGTTCTCTTTTCACACAAACAACTGAGGGTATTTATAATGATGACAATTGAGTCAATAGTCTTAGCAGCACCTACACTTTTCGTATAGACCTCTCGCGCCGGGCCTTGGTTCAGGCAATGGTCCGGAGCTAGGAGGAGTAGCAGACCATCCAGTAACTGTCCAGACCGAGCCCAAGTCGTCGACGGCGTGCACTGTTCCCGCGCGCCTCAAGGAGTTATCAGCAACAGCAAGGGCCCAGCCGGGTCGAAGCCTACTGGGGCCATCCGAAAGGGAGCTCGACTCCCGTTACAAAAGCTAGAAGGAACGGGGTGGGTTTTTAGTCAGTAAGAGTCTGACACTATCTCCCGCTCCGCCCAATAGCGGGGAATGTCATTGGATGATTTTCCCCACAATAAAAAAACACCTACACTTCTATGCGTTCACAGCTTCACTTCACCTTTTGCTAGGCATTGATCTCTCTGTTCTTATAGCAATCCCCAAGCTCTTTTACCAAACTCTTCTTGGTTTTAACCACATTTTTTGGTAGAATTAATGTGACCCTGGAAAGTAAAGGGCAACTGAAGGACACAAGTAAGTTTTAGTCAGTAAAAGTTTAACACGCCTTTTCGCTCCACCCTAGAGCAGGTAATTTATTTGATGATTTCAACGAAAAACAAGGTATAAGGACGTTATAACATTTTCCCTCACAAAAAGTCTTTAATCTCAATTTAAAATCAAAATATCTTTATGACATAGATGGTTATGATAGCAAATGTAGTCATCGCAAGTGCATGTGAGCATACTGAATGTAAAGTCGTGAAGATATGACGTCACGCCGAGGGATCGTGTGTTTGAATGTCAAAATGTTGACCTGAGAGTTGAAGGTTTTAATAATAAGCTTTACAATATTTTGTGAAATTATTGTTTGTTGGATTTATGTTGTTGATATTGTAGCGACACATATGATGCTACGTAGAAACTTATATTCAAATATCTTGCATCGCAGTATAAGAGTTCTTACAACAGATCGGAATTAAATACCGGGCAGTTTGCCCGGACCAGACACGACACTCGTCTGGTAAGAGAATCCTTTTTTTTCAACGGTGATATGTGGATTTTTACACTCTGTTACACCTCTAAATATGTTTTTTTTTTAATGATGACGATTCAGTAGGGATTCAGGATTATTAGTTAAAAAAATTAAATGAAGAAAAGCTACAATCAATTCCACTACATTTGAAACGTTGATTACATAGACTGTTCCAAAACCGATTTCCGTAATCATTTAAAAAAAAAATTGCTACCCTAAGCAAGGATTTATTCCTGTGACGTCGTTCATAAACATGTACACAATATACACAATACACCCAGACCCAACTATTTTTCCACCAATTATTTGTTCTTTGCGGGAATCCAACCTACAACACGCAGAGTAGCCTCCAATTACTCAACCACTGCGCCAACTTTAACGTCATTATAAATTAGTATCAGTAAATAAACCTGCTTCAATGCATCTGAATATCTTTTCAAATACTTACCAAACAAACAAAAGAAAATAAATTCCAAAAAAAAAAACAAATTCTTTTGCTGACAGTTAACAAGAGTCAACTGTCAGTAAAAGAAAACTTAAGAAAATAAGTACACTTTTGTGAATATAAAAATACACTGGAGGCCAAATTAAGTATGCATCCGTCGTAAAATCCCTTTAACGTTTGATGTGGTCCGCTTCATGCCATTCTTATCTCATATAAAACGTGCTTCAAATAAATTGGCCAAAAGTGTACATATAGGTAGTTTAAAATGTCTAAATTGCAGCTTTTTAGTATGAGAAAATATCAGTAATTAATTAGATAGTTACAGAACAACTAGTAACTCGCCTGCGTAGAGATAGAAATTTATCGCAATGGAATAAATATATTCACGGGATAATCCTATGTCTTATAACAGGATATTTTATCAAAAAATCAAAAAGTCAATTTCTCTACAATGGTGTTTACTACGCCTTTTGTAGAAAGAGCCCAACCATTATAAAAATATTTTTTATCTTTCTTTTTCTCTTTAAAAACATGGTGCCTGATATTAAGAATTACTGCTATATTGTGGAAATATTAATAAGCCTAAAAAGCACATACACAAAACACCCAAGCAACACCTATCTGTAGGTTATACAAATATTTGTTCCATGCGAGAATCGAAGCCGAAACCTGCAGTACAGCAGTCAATAGCTCAACCACAGCACCAACAGTGCCATATTATTGCTCGTAGCATTTACAAACAATTTAAACTAATGGGTAACTTTAAGCGTCTATGTAATTCAAATTTCAAAATATCCAATAAAATAAATTCCAGTCAAATTGGTTTATTTATTGAATAAAAGTCAATAAAACTTGGCACGGTTTTCACACGCTCACTGTTTTTAACTGAGGATTGTTTGGGTAAGGGTGTTCTCACTGTGGATCGTTAAAAAATGCGACTAAGTGACTGTAAAGCATTTTGTTATATAAAACCTAGCATGATCTAAAAACAGAATATAAGAACAAAAAAAAACTGCCTGTAAAATAATTGAAATCAAATGTCGTAAGCGACATTTTGCTCTTTTTGCAAAAAGAGCTTTTTTTTTCTTTCCGATTTAAAAATATTAATTTATGATATCCTCCACATTATAAAATTTATCATGTACTTTCCAAAAAACTGTGAAAGGAAAAAATAAAAGAAATACAGACAACTAACTTTTGCCCGCGACTCCCACTTACATAAAATATATCCTAAGTCACTCAGAAATAAAGCAGCTTTCTATTGGTGAAAAATTTTAGCATTCCGACTTGTTCTAAATAAAATTAGTGTAGATAATGGAATCGCAAAACTTTAGCAAACAATTCGTCCACATCAGTACGTTCCTGTATGTGCACCGCCGTACACCAACCCCAGACCTCCAATGAACAGTCAGATTTCACGCCAATACGCCGCCGGAGTAAACAATAACGATTTATAACTCCAACGAACAAACCGACACTCATATCAATTTCTATTACATTTTTGACCTAACTCCCTCACTATTTATGTACTTAAATATTAAATACATATACTTAGGAAACAATAGCAAGTATATTCTTTGGTTATTTAGTTTTATTACTATCAATAAGTATTACATGTATCTGGGCCTTATTAGGGAGGAAATTGTGGATTTAAAGCATGTTATATAAAATTGAACTTTTGTAAAATACAAGCGATTGTAAACCTTATGCTGACAGAATAAAGGTTGTTTTATAGAATGACTAAAGTGATTTTGAATTGAATCTAGGTTTAATGCTTGAACATTACTCAGCGGTTCAATAACGTCTTTGGCTATTAAATTAAAATATGTATAGGTGCAGTAGTTTTACATGCAGTCCATTTATAAATAATATATGATATCTAATAAAGCAATCGGTTTTGACATCTGAATATAGATATTGACCTAAAACCCTTCAGCAATTTTAGAATGAAGGAGTAATAAACGCACACAAACTCACAAACACACTCTTGCATTATTTTCCACCTAATACAAAAATAAAACTCCGACTTACGAGTTGTAGGTCGCTGCCGCGCTGGTTCAAACCCTGCCACGCGCATTACTTTATATAATTTATTTCATTACCACTACTCTCAAAACGGTGAAGGAAAACATCGTGAGGAAAAAGGCATGTCCTAGAAACATACATTCGAAGATGTGATACATTCGAAGATGTGTTACATTCTCCAACCAGCACTGGGCCCGGGTGGTGGATTACGGCTCATTCCCTCTCTTAGAGAGAAGGCTTGAGACCCAGCAATGGAAACGTTAAAAATGCTGATGATGATGATAAAAAAATCACACAAACTTTCACCTCTATAATATTACTGTGTTATAGTTTTCATGTACCTATCTTAAACTCTTACTGTTTTCCGATGAACTTTTTTTTTTATGAAAGCGCATTATCGCAAATTTTTCGTGTTATTCTCGCGTCTACGCGTCCAGCAAACTGATGCCATTGCAAAAAATTGGTCTTTACTACCTACCCATTCTTTATGATGCTAAGGTTCTTTAGCAGGCTGTTAATGTATGTAACCCATTTTTATTTTTTTAAGCAAGGAAGGTCGTCCACACTAATTAACTGCTCCTATCATCTTTAAGAGCATTCAAAGGAATCCAACTAGTATTTTAAATGGGAAAGTGTGTGTGTCTATTTGTCCGTCTTTCACTGCAAAACGGAGTGACGAATTGACGTGTTTTTTAAGTGGAAATAGTTGAAGAGATGGAGAGTGACATAGGCTACTTTTTGTCTCTTTCTAACCCCCACTTCCCAGGGGAACCGTGTTACCCCGAATTTAACGCGAGCTAAGCCGCGGGCAAAAGCTAATCTACTCAATTAACTGAAATTTTCATGCGTGTTTAGTTCAATACGATAGAACTTAACAGCGAAACAACATACTTAAGTGTATATACACGAGTATGTTGTCTAGTCTTTCGTTCAGACACAACATGTAATAAAAATTAATATTGCCCACATAACGTTTATATGATTATTAAAATCTCTCGTCAGTACACCGATCTTCTTTGTACCATTCAAGATTCACTGAATCTCTGACTCCAGAAGAATGACATAATTTAAAACATAACTTTATCTTGTATCCATTAAAACATACCGATTCTTAAACAGTTGTGAGTGCTTTTTAATATTTATAACTCCGAGTAGAGTAAATTATTTTCTCAGACCTACTAGTGCTGACGTTTATAGAATTGTTTTAAAATAAATCTAGACGTGCTAGAAAATGAATTATAGTCGATTACGTTTAGTCGATTATGTTGAATCGAATAAATCGGTTAGTGGTTATGTGAGTAATGCTATAGAGGTTTCTTAAGCTCATTAAATGTGTGGTTACTGTTTTAACTATTGGCGATAACGTAATTTTGAAATTGTCTTTGTTATCAATTGTTAATCATCAATTAGAAATGAAGCCTAGGTAGAAGTTTTAAAATTAAATTATACCTGTTCAAATATGGAAAATATACTTTTTAAAAGCTTCTAAATCAACAAACATAGTGCAATATCATAGTTATAGTTAGACTACGTATGTCTAAGCATTTGAAATGATGTAAATTATATATGGAGATAATATGTGCGAACCTAAATATTTTACAACCTTAGAAATCAACTTCTGATACTAATTAATCGAATAACCAAGCAATATTTCAATGAAAACCAATAAAATCTTTGCTTTCTCCTCAACAATTGATTAGTCGACTAATTTCACAAAGCATTGCGCATCCCTAGCGCAAAATTCCAATGTCGGGGCCAAGTAAATGAGCGTAGTATTTCTAACACGCCTTTAGTGTCGTGCGGGTCGCGAGGCGGCCCATCAATATCGATAGATCGAATTACTCGATTTTATTATCGATATAATTTTTGCGTGTAACATCCAGTGAAATGTTTGAATAAATTTATTTGTTGTGGTATTTTTTTTAACCCCCGACAAAAAAGAGGGGTGTTATAAGTTTAGGGTGTCTGTGTGTCTGTGTGTCTGTGTGTCTGTGTGTCTGTCTGTGGCATCATAGCGCTTAAACGAATGGACCGATTTGGATGCGGTTTTTTTTATAACAAAGCTGACGTTACCGAGATGGTTCTTAGATACAATTCATGAAGATCTGATCAGGCGTTCAAGGTCAGCAGCACATTTGTTGGCTGTGGCTGGGATCATAAACGCTTTACGGATGTATACTTTACTAATAATAATAAATACTTATGTTTTTTTTTTTTTTTCTCGACGGGGAAAATCATCTTTGACGAAACCCGCTCTTGGGTGGAGCGGGAGACAGTGTCAGACTCTTACTGACTAAAAACCCCGCGCCGTTCCTTCTAGCCTTCATACCGGGGCACGAGCTCCCTTTCGGACAACCCTGTCCCCAGTAGGCTTCGACCCAGCTGGGCCCCTCCTGCTGCTGACAACTCCTTGAGGCGCGCGGGAACAGTGCGCGCCGTCGACGTCTTAGACTCGGTCCATTACCGGACGATCGGACAGCGAGCTACCCATAGCTCGCCGTCCGCGAGCCTGCGTCTACGGTGGCCGGAAATCGGGATCGGAATCTCGGCGACGGCGGCGAGGGCGCCGTTGCCTGATGCGGTCGGCCTCCTCCTTTGCAAGCATTACTGCTTCGCACGCGGAGGCTCGCGCCTGCCATTCTTCCTTGCTCCGGACCATGGCCTCGACCAGGGCCCGGCGCGAGAGGTCTCCGCCGCCGATCGCCCCCACGAGGGCACGGCGATGCTCCGCCCAGGCAGGGCACACCTCGATGGTGTGCTCCACCGTGTCCTCCGGGCGTTGCGCACAGTGGCGACACCCGGGCGTCTCTTCCGCTTGAATCCGATGCAGGAACCTCCCGAACTTGCCATGTCCGGTGAGGACCTGCGTCATGCGGAAGGTAAGGACGCCGTGAGGTCTTTCCAGCCACGCCTCAAAGAGGGGACTTACCGAATAAATACTTATGTGTGACCTAATGTTTGAAATACTCGTATACATTTTTCATGATGACGAGGACCTGATGCTAGAACTGGGAGATAGCTGATGGAACCCTGGAATTCTTACTAGTAAAGCCGTCGAGTTTGGGCTCATTAGATTTGTCTTAACCAGTTCCAAACATTTTTCATGATGACGAGGACCTGATGCTAGAACTGGGAGGTAGCTGATGGAACCTTGGGATGCCTTCTAGTAAACCCGTCGTGTTTGGGCTCATTAGATTCGTCTTAACCAGTTTTAAATACTTTTCATGATGACGAGGACCTGATGCTAGAACTGGGAGACAGCTGATGGAACCCTGGAATTCTTTCTAGTAAACCCGTCGAGTTTGGGCTCATTAGATTTGTCTTAACCAGTTCCAAACATTTTTCATGATGACGAGGACCTGATGCTAGAACTGGGAGGTAGCTGATGGAACCCTGGGATGCCAACTAGTAAACCCATCGAGTTTGAGCTCATTAGATTGGCCTTGACCAGTTTTAAATATTTTTCATGATGACGAGGACCTGATGCTAGAACAAGGGGATAGCTGATGGAACCCTGGAATTCTTACTAGTAAACCCGTCGAGTTTGGCTCATTAGATTTTTCTTAACCAGTTCCTAACATTTTTCATGATGACGAGGACCTGATGCTAGAACTGGGAGGTAGCTGATGGAACCTTGGGATGCCTACTAGTAAACCCGTCCTGTTCGGGCTCATTAGATTTGTCTTAACAAGTTTCCAACATTTTTCATGATTATGAAAACTTGATGCTAGAACTAGGAGGTAGCTGATGGAACCCTGGAATGCCTACTAGTAAACTCGTCGAGTTTGGGCTCTTTAGATTCGGTTTAACCAGTTTTAAATATTTTTCATGATGACGAAGACCTGATGCTATAACTGGGAGATAGCTGATGGAACCCTGGAATTCTTACTAGTAAACCCGTCGAGTTTGGGCTCATTAGATTTGTCTTAACCAGTTCCAAACATTTTTCATGATGACGAGGACCTGATGCTAGAACTGGGAGGTAGCTGATGGAACCTTGGGATGCCTACTAGTAAACCCGTCGTGTTTGGGCTCATCAGATTTGTCTTAACAAGTTTCAAACATTTTTCATGATTATGAAAACTTGATGCTAGAACTGGGAGGTACCTAGCTGATGAAACCCTGAAGTGCCTACTAGTAAACTCGTCGAGTTTATGCTCATTAGATTCGTCTTAACCAGTTCTAAACATTTTTCATGATGACGAGGACACGATGCTAGAACTGGGAGGTAGCTGATGGAACTCTGGAATCAATATTATAAAATAGGAATGAAATTTAATTTAATGAAATCAATTAATTATTATTATTTAGAGGGAATTAATTTTCTAATTGTCTTGTCAATCAAGTTTTGAATATGAATGCCAAAGTTGTTTAAAGATAAACCTTAATAAAAAGTACATTTAGCCAGTTTGCAAGTTAGTAGTATTAGTGTGGCCTTCATGATTGTTACAATATAGAAAAGATAATATCACAATAATGGATTCCTCGATTAATTTAAAAAAATTAAAATAAAACTAAAATTAAAAATTTTAAAAAACCCCCGACGCAAAAAAACTATAAAAAGTAAAAAAATAAGTTAGTAAATTACTCTTTCAACCTTTTAACGTCATTAAAGGAATCTATAAATATTTAAAAGATGAGTGTCACTAAGTCGGGGGACCGCAATTGTCATTTTTAATTCGTTTAAGTAAAATAATAATTTTCATATTGCGGTCCCCCGACTTAGTGACACTCATCTTTTAAATATTTATAGATTCCTTTAATGACGTTAAAAGGTTGAAAGAGTAATTTACTAACTTATTTTTTTACTTTTTATAGTTTTTTTGCGTCGGGGGTTTTTTAAAATTTTTAATTTTAGTTTTTATTCAGAGTATACTGTCTGAACCCCTCTCTAGCGCAGCTGTCGCTGTTTGTAAATTAGTGAGTAAGGTTTTAGAGTTCTAATAGTTAATACGGTGGAGAATTCTGGTTAAAGTCTTTTTTAAACCAATTAAAATAGTTTTGAAGAAACGGAGCAAGGCCTATATTTTTAAGATTGTTATTGAGTGATAGATATTATATCATTTTGTCTAGGCCTTTTTTGGCGAGTTTCAGATAATTTCACTCGCTCTGGGTGAAGCGAGATGGTGTCAGACTTTTACTAACTGAAACTCAGTTATTTTCCTTCAGCCAAAACAGGATTGTCTGTCTAGGCCCTATGATGGTACTGATACAAGTTAAGGAAATACATACTTTTAAAAATCAAAATGTTTTTTTTTAACGAAAAACGTCATAATCTAGGAGTAACTCCTGAATCATGTTTGCGTTCACAAACATGTAAACTCACACACAAAAGAACTATTTCCGTAGCCATAAAAAAATTTGCTCCATGCAAGATTCGAACCCGCGACACGCTGCGTACCAGCCAATCATTCAACCACTGTGCCATCCAATTCAATGTGCGCCAGTTGTTGCTTTGTTATTTTATATGTCTATTGCGCCATAAACTAAGCTATTTAGATAATTATATGACTTTAAATGAATACACAATACTCATTCCTCCCACTGCTGGCCTATTCACAATTCACAGCCGCCATATTGCGAAGTGTTAATCGTATAGTTTACAAGCGACAATATATTACTAAATTGTTATTTTAAGTCATATTTGCCCTATGTATGAGCAAGCGAACGAAAGGGCAGCCCCCTTTCGTCTGTAATCAAAGGAAAACAACGTTGTGTACTTTGTAGGGCTTTACTTGCAGCGGTTTATTGAGTAAAATAGCTGTTTAATTTTACTTGTTTTTTGTATAAATGAAAACTGTTTTTTTTCTGTTTTTTTTTTATTAACATACATATATACATCTAAATTATTAAATCTTATTAACTAGTAGGTATATATACAAACTTAAAGTAATATATGTACAAACGGGTAAAAAACAAAAGGAACTTATATAACGTCAAAAAATTCGTCCACATCGATGTCAATAGGAAATGTGCCCAGAACGCTGGCAGCATTGCCACGCTGGATGGCAATGCTGATTCGTTGACCGAAGAAAAGCCCAGCCAACCAAAACTATTTCTAGAAAAACTTTTAAAATCAGACATGAAATCTTTAAGTCAAATCAAATTTAATTTTTTTGTTTGATTTATACTAATATTATAAAGAGAAAGTTTGTGTGTAGGATAATCTCTGAAAAGACTGGTCCAAAGTTTTTTCATCGATAGAAAGCTGCTTTATTCCTCAGTGATATAGGCTATATTTTACACACAAAATACAGAGAAGTTTGAATGGAGAAGGGAAGGCCTTTGCCCAGCAGTGGGACACTGAATAGGCTATTAAAAAAAAGAGAAAGAAAGAAAATAATATTATTTGAACTGCAGTTATGATAAATTGTACTTTTAAAAGTGAAGCTTTTAGTTTCAAAAGGCTTGTGGAGGCTTAAGAAAATGTTTGCCAATTTAAAATGGAGCTGACAATCGAAGTCAGTTGTTCTCAATCAAAATGACATTTTCTGCAGCACAACTACATGCATAACCAGAACTATAGAACTACATGACAAAGACGAAGAAACACGGAAACATCATTATATTTAATACAGTAACGTGTTTGAAAAAAGTGTCCATGGAGTTTCCTGCACATTCTTCTCCATAGAGATCTACGCTAAGGAATGAGCAATTAGCATCATTTTTACTGGCTACTTGACATTATAAAAGTGCTTGTAAATGGATCATTTGAAATAAAATGTTATAAATCACGCAGAAATACTAACAAAAATTTCAAGTATCAAAATCAATCGCCAACACTAACACCGTAGCTCCAATACCGAAATACCGTCATCGTGCTTTCTGCAAATGCCGACGAACACGGCACAACCACGATGTGTTAATATTATTTACAACAGGGCGCTTGCGTCACTGGGAAATGTACGAGTACTAACAGTATTGTTAGCTTGTCAGTGACTGTGTAGGCTAAGGGTGCTTTTATATTGGCAGCAGAGTTTTAATAACTTTTTCAATTCATTTACTGTTTTTCTCACTAGTGCAGAAAAGTGCACGAGTTCATTTAACTACAATTTATAAAATTATCGAATAATAAGGCTAGGGCTAAACGATCCCCACGAATCGCGCGTCATTTCACAGTTTATTTACATATATCTTCGTAAGTGTATTGAGAAACGTCGTTTGATACATGTGGGAATTGGTCAGTGCAGCTCTCGGCTCCATAACACCCTCGCCTGCGGCTCGAGCAAACTACACATCGGTTACTATGTCTAACTTTCTCCACTTTTATCAAAAGATACTATTGGTAAATTATTTATAGACGGGCAAAGGATAGGGCTTATACACAATCAGCAATACGATAAGAATCATAGCTAGTTTACACTGTCAAACAGACATTTTTTTTTTATGTGTATAGCCTTTGGTCAAAAATGTGTGAAGCTGTTGGATTAAGATTTTCTTCTTCGGCAATGACAATCATTTTCTAAAGGATTCAGAAAATATAACCGACCTAAAATAAGGACAAGCCTCAATACTAGATATACAAATAGAAGTAGAAACTTATTATTTTAATGCACATTTGCACCAAATGACTCAACAATTTCAAAATAACAATCATCGTCTAAACGATTCACAAAAACTAACCGACCTAAAATAAGGACAGTCGTCACTCACTATAAAAGCTTCAATACTATACAAACGGTTGAACTATTGAAAGTACTTGTAAATTGTGTTCGCACGCGCCATTGTTCTTCAGAACACACATTGTCCTATAGAGTGAACTTACGGCTTAATCATATTATACCAGCACATCCTATTGGATGTGCCAGTGAGAATCGCAATGCCAAAAAGTACTTTCTAAGATGAGAGGATAGAACAAAAATAGAACAGAATGTAGTAAACTTTATTATATGGAAACTAGACTTGTAGAGCTACACTTGATCCACGCCACACGACGTCGTTCTACGTGCAAATCAGGCGTGTTATACGTGTGTTTAATCGCGTCGGTCTAATGTAGTTGCTTCCAGCTATAGTGCTTTTCATATGGACATGTATTTAATTGCAGCGGAGAATTTCTATATTTCTTACGTTTTATATATTTTTACGTCTTTCATTATTTTAAAATCCTTACTAATATTATAAAAGCGAAAGTGAGTTTGTTTGTTTGTTACGTCTTCACGCCTAAACGGCAATACCGATTTTGATGAATTGTGGTACAGAGATAGTTGGGACCCTGGAGACGGATATAGGCTATTATATTTTTTAAGTCAGAAAAGCGGGAGAAAGAGGGAAGAAAAGGGGACAGGAGTTAAAGTATATACCAAACGCGGGCGAAACCGCAGGCAAAAGCAAGTCACTTTATAAAAAACAAACATTTTTAATGAACCAACTACATAGTAACCACTTCTACTAAGAAAATGCTGGAACCGTACAAGACTTAGAAAACGAGAAGAAACATAAGACGACAAAAACATTTAACAGTCATAGCAACACCAAAAGGAAATATTGACATCCCGTAACCGTAAGTCTGGTAACACCCAATAAATCCCCACACAAACTATCCGTTTACACAGTGTTGCCAATTAAAATCAGCAATAAATTCTGCGGCCCGCTATGTCCGGAGATCAAACAAGGAAAGGGCTGCACCGTTCGATACATCGATAATTATCTAGTATCGATTCGCAGGTGCATCACTAACGCGTAAATTTTACGGTATACTACGGTACGCCCATCACTTGGGTGGTATTCCTTCCTTATAATAAATTGTTGACAGGAGTTGACGGAAAAGATTGTCTTGTTGAAATGGCTAAATGGATAGTTTTGTCTGGAGAAGAAATAGGAGAACAAATTGTGAAAGGAATTAATGTACAGAACTTGCGGTTATGTTATCGAAGATACGTGTCTCTTCTGTGTCGTCATCTACCTGTCCTTGTCGTGTTCTCTGAAACGTTACTAGTATAATAATATGCCAGTGGTTTTCACCACATGAAAGTAAAAATTTATCTCAAAGGAAAATAATTCTCTTGGGCTAAAAAGTATCTTAAGTGCTATTCCAGGGCAAGGCCTACGTGTGCACCGAGCTACATCCAAATCTGATTAACTATTTAAGCATGAAGGAGTAATAACAAACATACACACAGTTTTGCTTTAATAGTATTTGTTTTGACGACACATATTTGTATCAATAGAAGCTTACAAAAGTAGGAATAAAATTGAACTTTGTCGATCCTAAGTTGGCACAACAATAACTTCTACTCGTCGCTGTCAACCTTAACAATAGCATTCACTCCCTTTTTTTTCGTACGAAGAGGAAATGAGCCTTAATCCACCACGTGGGTTGATGAATATCACGTGTCTTCGAATTTTTGGTTCTAGGACATGCCGGTTTCCTCACGATGTTTTCCTTCATCGTTTTGAGAGCTTTGACAATGAAATAAATTATACAAAGTAATGCGCCTGGCAGGTTTTGAACCCGCGAACTACAATTCGTAAGTTGGGGCCAGTACCACTCGGCCACCACTGCTCTCACTCTAAAATACTCTTAAATATGGCGTCGAAAACCTCCTTTATTTTGCTAAAACTTGTAAATAATAACATTTCTGTCACTAGTCTTATTGCCAGGTGTAATTATATTTAAACAGTCATAAAACAGGTGTAGCTTTAACAGGTTAATATGACGATCTAAAACACAGTTAATTCAACTTAAACCTATGTAAAGTCAAACCTACCAACTGACAGTAACCCAGCATGACACGATAAATTAGTTAAATCGTTAGGCTTTAAACATAGTTAATATACAAGTTATCTTGTTTGGTACTCCGTTTACTCTCCGATTAGTTTATAAGTGATTAATAAAATTAACTTGCGTAGGTTTTACAAATGAAGCCAGTGCGTATACTGGAATGTTTAATGGCTAAACAGGGCTTAAAATGAATATTGATTTGATTACAGTAACATACCGACAGCATGGTAAGTTATCATTTTATCTAATGCCTGTTTAATATAAGCTAGCGCCTTAACTAACACACTAGGATTTTTTTTAGGTGGAAAAACCATCCACTGACATCTCCCGCCTTTGGGCAGGATGAGAGGGCGAGCATGTCAGACTTTTACTGACTAAAAACCCACTTCTGTTCATTTGTTGCCTTTCATACTAGAGCCGAGTTTTCCTTTCAGAAACAAACCCATGGCCTCAGTAGGCTTCGGCCCTGCTGGGCCCTTACGCTTTGCTTATTTGGGCTCGGTCTGGACGGTTACCGGACGATCGGACGGCGAGCTAGCCATTGGTCGCCATCCACAGGCCTACGGTTGCCGGAAATTGGGATGGGGATCCATCGAAATCGGGGACCACTCCTTCGTGCATGCACATGCGGCCTCCTCCTTTGCGAGCATCACTCACTAGGAACGACTCCTGAATCGTGAGTTCATTCACAAACATGTAAACAAAAATACACAAGACAACCAGACCCAGAACCTCTATCTCATCATCATCATATTCATTCCAGCTGAAAGACGTCCACTGTTATACATAGGCCTCCCCTAAGTGTCGCCACAATAACCGGTCCTGTGCATCTCACATCCATTGGAACATCTATCTGTAACCACAAAAATATTTGTTTCATGCGGGAATCATAGAATACCATTTTTGGAGACCAAAACAAACTAGTCGTTCACGAAATTGTGAACTATCTTACTCCAATATACCCCAACCTCAAGCAAACATTTGTAATATCACACAATGATATTACATAGGTCGAAAGTTCAGGAAGCTTTCAACGCTTTACAAGTATATGAGAAGCAAAAGGCTGAACATAAAATCGAAGCATTTTGCTAAGTAGGTAAGTGCTTATATAATTTGCATGCTTGTTAGTGGTTATTGATGAGAAGATCATCTTAATATTGCCGATAATGATAAGCTTAAACCTAGGAATAAGTCAAGCCCTAGGTCTATGTGAGAGAACGAAAGTGTTATGGAATGTAAAGCAACTGAAGGTACACGGGTGGATCTTAGTCAGTAAAAGTCTGGGATCATTCAGTTTTGCAAACCTCTTTACGTATTACTAAACTCTATTTTCTAGTATGGTAAGTAACGTTTTTGGAGAATAATCGAGAGAATTGGTCCAAGGAATGAAAAAAAGCAACGAAGAGAGAAAAAGTTTTTTTTTACTAAAATACCCATCCTTTTATTATTTTTTAACAGAGTTACTTTAGTTGATATTAATTTTATTTCTTATTTCTTGACGTTTGCCTTTCAAATTGTTATATTATTTCCGCCAAATAATAGTAGTTAATTTACTTTTTACAAGCTTTTATTTAGATTCACCTGTCCCGATGTTTGTCTGTCATCAAATCTTGTAAATTAAATTTGACCCACTTCCCGGTTACCGATTGAGCTGAAATTTTGCATGCATGTGTAAATCAGATGACTATGCAAAATTATTATGACAAAGAGCTGATCTGATGATGGAACCGGAAGGGGGCTATAGGAACTTGGTAGTTAAACGACACAACCCCATCGAGTTTGGGCTCGTATGATACGGCTTGACGAGTATTTATCATACCTATATGATTAATACCGAGCTATAAAAGCTTGCTATGAAAAAAAATATTTTCATTAAAAGCTTTTTTTTTCTCTTTAATTCTGTTTTTTTTTTTTTTTTTTTCCCAAAATGATGATTGGATAGTTTGTTTGATAGCCTGCACAATGCTCATCTTACCCCTACACAAAAAACTCTAAGAAAAACACGTACACAAAGGCCACATCTAAATAAAAACAATTAGGCCCTCACTCACACAGAGCGGCTTCGTAACAAGATGTGACATTAGCAAATACTAGGAACATTACTCATCCGACATTGTCTAAGGCCGGCTACAGTTGTACGATTAAAGATTAAGAGAATATCCTTAACGGTACAGCGGGCGGCCCACACGGAACCCGCAGGCCAAACCATAAGGGTGTGTTTTCACTGAAGTAGAGCTGGGCAGATAAAATAATATTTCTACAACTTTCACACAGCGCCATCTAGTCTCAAACTAAGCAGAGCTTGTGCTATGAGTACTAGACAACCATAAACATACTTATGTGTTTCTAAATACATAAATATTATAGTTAAATTAAGTACGCCCAGACACAGAACAAAAGATCGTGCTCATCGCGTCCGAAGTAAGCTCAATTTCACTTCGCTCTACTTACACTGTTTCCAATCGTGCCGAATGGAGATTTCGAGCACTGTGATTGGCCAATTGACAGTCCACTCTTCTCCAGTCGGCAGAACGTGGAAACACACCCTAAGGCTTTTTTTATGGTAGGAAAATCATCCAATGACAACCCCCGCTCTTGAGCGGAGCGAGAGATAGTGTCAAACTCTTACTGACTAAAGATCCACCCCGTTCCTTCAAACCTTCATACCGGGTGTCGAACTATGTTTCGAAACTAACCCTGGCCCCAGTAGGCTAACCCTGGCCCCAGTAGACGCCCTAAGGTTGGATGTGACGACGACTGGCTTGTTGGTCTAGTGGTTAGTGACCCTGACTGCTATACCGGAGGTCGTGGGTTCGATTCCCACCCAGGACAAATGGTTATGTGATATCTATAATATGTTTGTATTTAGAAATATATAACTATGTTTATCAGTTGTCTAGTACCCATAACACAAGCTCTGTTTAGCTTGGGACTAGACGAAATTGTGTGATAGATGTGAAAAAAAAATGTACATCCTGCCTTGGGCGTGTTGCCACGCTCAATAGCAAACATCAATCAAAACCGCTAATACTAGTGCGACTTTTGATGTTGGCAATTAAAACAATGTTTTAAGAAATCATTGAAGTTATGGCTGTGTATGGTTTGTTCGAAAAAGGCATCTTCCCAACAAATGGAATTGTCCACACGTTTTCCGGGGTTAGCGTTTCCTGTTAGCTACAACTTGGGTGTCTTTTATTTAAGAGTGAACAAATTACTTCTTGGAACAAGCAATGGTGTTCAATTGAGGACGGTGAGATGAGATAAATGTGATAATAAATAGACAATAATAATCAGGAGACTTTAAAAACATTTATATCTTGCTGGTGGTTACATATTATTTTTATCTTAAGCCTGGTTTTACTCCAATTTATTCAGAACTAGCTACTGCTGGTGGCTCCAGACCCATGTGAAATAATATTTGCAACTTTTAAAAGGCGATTGCTATACAAAATAACCAATTTAGAATGTTTCTAATGTTTTTTCTGGTTTCCCGATAAATTTAATTTTTAAAACACCCCTGAATAGTCAAGCGATTTCTGATTTTTTACGAAACTAACGAAGTGCAGTTGATTTTGACATACACAGAAGATGAATTTATCTATCTATACTAATATTATAAAGAGGTACATTTTGTAAATTTGTTTGTAGGGGGTAATCTCTGGAAGTACTGATATAGAAAACTGCTTTATTCCTGAGTGACATAGGCTATACTTTAGGTACGCGGGCGGAGCTGCGGGCAAAAGCTAGTAGATAATTTATATGTAGTTAATTTATTAATTTACTAGCTTCTGCCAGCGACTTCGTACGCGGATCCTGTTGTTTATTCCGTCGAGTAATTTCTCCCGTTTCCCCAACATTTCCCTTCACTGCTCTGCTCCTATTGATCGTAGCGTGATGAAAAGTATACTATAACCTGCCCAGGAGTATGAAGAATGATTGTACCAAGTTTCATTAAAATCCATCGAGTAGTTTTTGTTTCTATAAAGAACATACAGACAGACAGACAGACAGACAGACAGACAAAAATTGTACTGTTTGCATTTTTGGCATCAGTATCGATCACTAATCACCCCCTGATAGTTATTTTGGAAATATATTTCATGTACAGAATTAACCTCTCTACAGATTTATTATAAGTATAGATTGTACTCGTAGTTCCTAATGGCATTGCATTGATGAATTGAGATGTTTTTATAAAATAAATAAATAAATAATTTCTACTATCCATCAGCTCAATAATCAACCCGTCCCCAGCTACATTCACCATCATCACCAACTATAGTAAAAAAAACAGCAAATCCCTCGCAACCTTACTCTAAAATAATCGTAAAATCGCGCATGTCAACCAATCCTTAACAAAATGTCCGTGCGAAAGGCACAGTTGTCGTCGGGCTGTCGCTTGTAATCGCACGCGTAGTCATTTGTGCCTTATTATCGCACTCCCGGCTCCCATCTACTTACCAATTATATTGTAGAAAGTATGAAATAGCGAAGGCATGATATTTCATGAGCACAATATTTTCTTGAGTAGCGGTTATGAGTATTTTAAATACTTATCGTTAATTTGACTAAGCTTTTTTCCTGGTTTGAGTAAAGGGAATTTATCGTTTCCGCTAAATGATAAACGATATTTATTTTTGGACTTAGGTTTTAAAAAACACTTTTACACGTAAATTTTTTTTTCCAGTCCAGTCAGTGTAAGCTGTTGTCAGTATTCGCAAAACAAGGCTCAACTCAGGACTACTAAGGAGCACAACGACTTGACGAACAATACCAAAGAAAAGACATTTGGGTAGGCCGCAAAAATACTCAAATCGCCCGACACAAATCGCCAGATAAAATTACAAAAAAAATACGCTATTTTTTTAATTAAATTTTGAATAAGTACATGTTTGTTCATTGTGTGCCAAATAAAACTGTTTTCTTCCTTTGTTCTCTTTCCAATGTAAGCAAAATTCGTTTTTATTCCGGGTTTCTTAAAAGTAACCACAGACAAAGGTCCTTTGATCTATAGAACTGTTTTGAGATGCCATTTGCTAGAGGTCCTCAATATCAGTTGGGACAAGTCTTAGTTTTCAAACCCTTTGGGATTCTAAAGTTGTTGGTGTGGTGTGGATACCGGCTATCTACCAGATAATTGAAACAGCTTGATAAACACAGGAAATAAGAACTTGATGTTAATCTATTTGAAGGTGGCAAAGTCATTCCCTTCTACTTAGTAAGCCTGATCCTTGTAACAAGTCAAACTAGTTAAATTTTTCATTAAGAAAAGTTCATTTTCATCACCAATCAAAGTCGACCAATTACCGGTAATGTTGGTCATCGATCCTACGAAGTAAATTACAATATAACCTATCAAACTTAATTAGCGCGCACAAGAGGAAGTTTAAAATTAAATACCACCGTTTTCAAACGAGCCGGTATATCTAAAGGGTAATGATATCAACCATTCCAATATCCTTGAGAGATTTTATTACAAACCCTTCGTTATCTATGTCGTAAAAAAACGAGGAAGAAATCAAACTATAGGTAGGTACCTACACCCGATACGTCAATCAGACACCTAGAAACATTCGAACCAATAGCAGAACACCTAAAAAATATATTGTTCTTAATTTGAACTTTACGACATAAGAATTACAGGTTATGTTTTTATAATAGGGAAGTGCAACAGCAGTCGTAAAATTGTTGATGTAAGATTGACGGCTGGTACCGTTAGCCGAGGTCGGGGCACTGCTCTAGCGGCCGAAAGCGAGTGTTATCGATAATGCGCACATCACTAACACGAGGTATAGACTAATGGAATGCTGTTTTGAAAGAAAACGTGTTCCGAACGTTTGAAAAAGTAAAATTGATTCTTTTGTTTCCAATGTGAATTTGTGTGATGGTATTTCATATTTAATAATCGCTTCATTGGTCAAGAGATGGGGAAATGATAATGTTATTATATCAAACAGCTGCTGAGATTTTGTTTTCAAAATTAAGCAAAACACGATGGAATTTATTGACCTATAGAAACAAAATAAACAGGAAAATTGGCATTGAACCAAAAGATAAAAGAACGAGAATGGTCGTTCAAAATAATTAATGACTGATGTAGCTAGTGATATCCATCAAAAGCTTCGTACTTCATAGTCTTGCAGTTTACCAAATGGATACTTAACATTGGAAACTAGCCCGACTTTCTGCTTGCTTTCACTAGAAGCCATTAGGAATAAAAAAAAATGAGACTCGATAGAATAAGTCTAACTTAAATTTATCTAAAAACGGTTTAGTATCGTTATAAAAAACAGGCATAAAATAACAGCATTGACTACTAAGTACTGAGTTTTTCTTTTTAGAGAAAAGAGAAAAATGAAGAGATCCGCAAGGGACTCAAGGTTTCCATATATCTTAAAGCATTGGCAGACCTAAGCAGCAGTGGAATAAATATATTGCTAATAGAATGGATGGCCAAAGGGGCCGTAAGGTTCTTAAGTGGCGACTGTGTACCAGAAGATATTGTAACATTGAATGACCTCGCGGAAGGTGAACCGATGGTTCAAGGTCAAGAATCTTTTTGGACCTAGAAAACATAGCGCCGTACATTGTAGCCATCTTAATTAATATAATAACAAGCTCGGGTAACTAGAGCTAGCATTGAACATTTTTTGGCTTAATGATGATAATGATTATGTTTTAGCAATTAACTGAAATATAATAAACTAGGTTTTGCCCGCGAAATTAAAATATAGCCTATGTCACTCAGGAATAAAGCAGCTTTTTACTGGTGAAAAAATTTTAGCAATCGGACTAGTACTTTCAGAGATTACCTCCTACAAACAAAAAAAAACAAACTTAATCTATAGATAGATTGATTGGGCATAGATTTAAAATGTTGAGTACTTCTAAAACTATTTGTAGGTGGAGAGATGAGCTTGACAACTAGCGGTGGGACAGGCCCGTAATGGTTGAGGAATGGGTGGAAGCAAAGCTTCACTTATCAGTGAGACATAATAGATTAACTACTACTGGGTTTATTTTATTAATATAACGTTAAATATAGTTATAGATATAAACTTAAATTAATTAAAACTAACTTAAAAAATAAAAATAAAAGCCTAAAGAACTACAACTACTATTAAAATGAATTTAGCAACAAACCACAAAGTTACTACTCAACCCAGTAATGGCACAAATACTTTAAGAATGACAACGGCACACGAGTATGACCAAAAAGGCTGTTAGAATAGTTGTTTGAACAATTGTTTTATTTTTATATTATTTTCACAGTTACTTTACGGTTAAAGTTATCAGATTGGAAGTGAAGGGATATGGTTTGTGTCGTATGTAGGTGGTGATTTATTGTTAGCTGGTAACAGATGTTTTAGCGCAAATATGGCTGCCTAAAAGGGTTCCTTTTTAGAAACTAGAAGCAATGAGATTGGCATAGCGATAGATCTTAGAGACGAAAAGAATATATTATATACTAGCTTTTGCCCGCGGTTTCACCCGCGTACATAATCCCAGGATGAAAAGTATCCTATGTGTTATTCTGGGATATGGTCTACTCGTTTACTAAGTTTCATTGAGATCCGTTCAGTAGTTTTTGCGTGAAAGAGTAACAAACATCTATACATCCATCCATACATCCATCTATACATCCATGCATACATCCATCCATACATCCATCTATACATCCATCCATACATCCATCCATACATCCATCCATACATACAAACTTTCGCATTTATAATATTAGTAGGATAGTAGGATTATTGTGTCATCACCATCATCATAATTTCAGCCAAAAGACGTCCACTGTTGGACGTAAGCCTCCCTTAAGTGCCATCATAATGACCAGTTCTATGCATCTTGTATCCATTAGATTCCCGTGACCCTCACTAGATCAGCTATCCACCTTGTAGGATGCCTTCTTACACTGCGTCTACCGGTACGTGGTCGCTACTCCAGAACCTTTCGTCTGTCGTTATTATTGTGTAGTAATGTAATGTTACATTTTATTAGAAGCTAGAAGTAATTTAACTGATATGAGAATGAATAAGTATCTTTTCAGGCAGAAGTTATCACAAAAACTTGCCGTTTATTACAATTCACCAGTCATGCGCTCATTATTTCACTTCACAACGATAAAAAGATAAAAAATATTAATATCAAAATTTTCAATAGCAAGAGGCGTTACATTTCTATCAAAATAGTGACGGTCTAAATAGATACCGATACTAGACCGCCAAAACTTGAATTGATAAATCGATACTCAATTTTTTGCTTCTAAACAGCTTCTTCCAAGTCATTAGGTTTTCTCACCAATTTTTTGCCTTTGCACATAGAGAATTTCACTACGTTCATACAAACTATTTCTTTCAACAATCTTGCGTTTGCATTCTAGAACGACTTTAGTACAATAAAAATAAAGGTTTATTTCCCGTGTGCCAGTGTTGTGCTTGGTATTTATCGATACCAATCTGTGGTGAGCGAAGAGGTTATTGAATAGCCGTGAATTGTAGCCGACTCATACACAATTGGCTGGCTTATATTGACACGGCGGGGTGGCCGAGTCAGTGATGTGAAATATCGATAAATGTCGACAGGATAGTTCGGGATATTGTTTTGTTGTAATATATCTGTAAGCGATGATGCTTATGTGCAATTTTCGAAGTACGCTTGTTAGATTTTATTGTGAACGTGTAGGCTGTCTCGTAACATTTTTCTGCTTTGTACTTACATGATGTATGTCTGTTGTAAAAGTCCTGTTATGTTTATGATTGAGATAGCATTGCTTGGACTTGAAATAAATACTGCTGGTTCAAAAGGCTGTACAGATCTTTATGATCTTAAAAAAAACAACTTTTCAAAGTTTTAGGCTTAATTACTAATTTATTATTTAATTTGAAACCATTATCTTTGCTTTATTTTTTCTATTAGTTGCATCTCAACAATCTTCTCTATCGAAACTATCGTAATTAATTTCATTTTTACGAAACTCTTTATTAGATTTAGATAAGATGTCCCATCTCTAGCTCTAATACGATAAGGTACGTAGTAATGACCTCCATACGGCGGTGCCCTCATCATTTCACTAAAAGATCGATATCGATACACTAACCTTTACGTATCTATTGTATTCTATCATCTTCCTTAGCTATTGCTGGCCGCTTTCCTTAAATGTCAAATATATTGTAGGAGACTCTGAAACAAGGAAGTTTTACGCAGAAATACAAATATTGCTTTGCAGGAATAGTGCCTTTTTGAGCTTTCTCTATTGTCTACTTCAAACTCTATTAGGACTCTGAGTATTATGAGCATAATACTCCGTTCTAATAGTGTTTAACAGGCCTTGTGTGTGGGTGTCTATTCCTGAACAAAAAGTTCTCATTTATTGCAACATCATCATCTTGCGTAAATATTTTATTGCTCGATATATACTTGGCTTTCGAGTCTCAATTCTTATACCTAGTTTAAGATTCTTTTAACCATTAATAATGTACACTTCAACAGTTTAGTACTACCAGTTTACAGTAATTTTACATGTTTTCTATATGTGTGGGACAGTAAATTAGACGATGCACTTTTTTCCAACAACAAATCAGCATATAAATGAGCCTTTGAATGTGGAGCATGATAATTTTGAATTTAGAATAGAATACGATTTGAATATTTTAAAAAATTATGCACAATAAAGTTTGTAATACTCTTGTTTATGGCGCTTAACTTTTTTGTTTAAAAATAGAATCAGTATTTCTATTTTTAAATACGATGGAGTTACAGTGTGTGAGGTTTATGCAATACTTGCATATTATCTATGATTTGCCATTTGGAGTAAGTACATTTTCATTTAAGTGTTTGTGATGCCAAAATGTTTTACTTTCTTTCTTTGTATATAATATTATTTTTTGATCCTGTATTTATCAAGGGTTTGAAATACATTAGCAAATGATTATGCTTCAGCAGCTAATTCTTGGTCAGCAAGTTTCCTATAGAGAACACCGCTGATAAAGTTACATAAGTTATTGCCAGTGCATCTATTATCTACACTAGTACAACCGGTGACCTTTTCTACGATTCAATGTTTATGACTTTCACGCTACGTTAACCAGCTGTTAATCTGTATTTATTTTGTTTTCCATTTACCTTTAAAATATGTTCTTAGGTCTTTTTTTTACGGTGGGCAAAAATCATCTTATGACAACCCCCGCCTTTAGGTGGAGCGAGAGATAGTGTCAGACACTTACTGACAAAAAACCCACCCCATTCCTTCTAGCCTCTTCCTACCGGGGCTCGAGCTTCATTTCGGATAGCCCTGTCCCCGGTAGGCTTCGACCCAGCTGATCCCCTCCTGCTGCTGACAACTCCTTGAGGCGCGCGGGAACAGTGCGCGCCGTCGACGTTTTGGGCTCGGTCCGGACAGTTACCGGACGGTTAAACAGCGAGCTACCCATGGCTCGCCATCCCGATGTTCTTAGGTCTGCTGTTAATCTGTATATACTTAGTTTGTTTTCTATTTACCCTTAAAATATGTTCTAAGGTATATTTTTCTTCAGCTGGGAAATCATCAAATGACTTCTCGTGGTCTGTGGTATAAACCACATCTATGTACTTCAGTTGGCTTTTGTTATTTGAAAATTTAGGTAAATGAAATATAATGCAGCTGAGTGCTTTATGATTTTAGTAAACATGGATAATTGGATATTCAGGTACAAAAAGAGAAAATCATTATAATATTTCGTCATTGATCCGATTTTTGATTGATTTTGGAATATACTTTCCGTCTTATTAACTTACTGATGATCATCTGTTTTAATTCCATTTTCATTTATTCATTTCTAAAGCCTAGATCTTCATTTTAAATTAGACAACAATCTAAAATCTCAAATATAAGATCCTTACTTGGATATCCTTTAATAAAACCACACATTGACAGATGCATACTGCCAACATTCCAAAAAAAACTTTAACATTACGTAACTCACCTACCAAGTCTACCAACCACAAGAAAAAAAACAATCATACCCCATAAACAAAATAATAGCTACTACGGACCACTTTAACACAATGATGGTAGATAATTGAAAAGTTCCCGTCTCTGATGGAATGCACCTATTGTTACCGACTTTCACCAAACCCTGAACAATTAAATTCGTCATCATGATTATGTTTTATGAAGTTCTATAGATTTTTTTGTGGGACTGATAGTCTATGGTAATGCTTTTAGGGATAGGTCGTGTAAGAAAAAGCAGTATTTATCATATTGTGACGTATGCCTTTGGACAAGAGGGTCACCTTATACATTTGACAACCTAAACCTAACCGTTAAAGGGATGGAACTATATAGAATCGCTATCGCTTTCTCGTTCGCTCGCTGGACATTTTGACACGTCATGGTAAGGCCCTAAGTAAGGAAGACAAGAACATGAGGCAAAGGATCTTATTGCTTTGTCGGCCTTATAATGTTCCCACTGTTGGGACTCGGGCCTCCTCTCTAGGAAAGGGAATTGGCCGTAATCCACCACGCGGGCCCAGTGCGGATTGGTGGATGTCACATGTCTTCGAATTTTTTGGTTCTAGGACATGCCGGTTTCCTCACGATGTTCTCCTTTACCGTTTTGAGAGCAGTGGTGATGAAATAAATAACTCAAAGTATTGCAAAAAGATCTACTACAAAGTTATGGTATTATATCTACTTGTGGTCTAAAATAATGTTATACTGTTCTTGTTTTGAGGATCGAAAACTATCAAATAAGTTATCCCGCTGAAAATACAGGAAGAAAGTATCAGATTTTTCTGACTAAAACTCATCTATGTTCCTACAATTGCCCTTTGCGTTCCAAAACTACAGTGAATCTTTCAAAAAATCTCTCTTCAGTTGCAATTTGGCTCAGAAACAAAATAGGAGTTCCAATTTAAGTCACACGTGTTACTCACTTAGAGCTTCTAAGAAGCAAAACATCTGATCTATTTTGTAGATTACACAACTGAAATTAATATCCACTCATTAATAAAGAAACAAATTACTTTGAACTAATGTTCTGTAGCAAAAAAATACACGCAAACATATGCATTTATATAAAAAGCACGTCTTTCCACATTTCCAGCTATTATAATCAAAGATACCGCCGCTACACGGTACATAAGCACTGTATAATTACCGCGAGTCAACGTCTCTATATCTTATGACGTCACACTACCCACCATTCACATAGACACTTAATAATAAAGGTTCATCGACTGACAGCACAACACTAATCAAAGAAACCGAATGTATCAACAAACTGGGACCAAATTCACATTTGCTATTTTTTGGTCTCATCAACGCGCGGTAATGCGAAACTCCATCAATTTTTTTCATCTCCGACATCATTTTGAAAACAATTTTCTATCCCATATGATTATGGGTCATTTTGTGTAAGTATAAAACTATTATTAATGTATTACAAAGCGTAACCTCGCCGAGTCATTATTTTTGTTAGTTTTTTTTTTACTTTTTAGGGATTCTTCGTTTTTAATGGCTGAAGTTGGGCTCGGATTTCGGTTAGTGTATAATTATTTTGACATTTTCGTTATTAATCCCGGTTTGGATTGTAAAGTTGGCGCGATGATTGTCCCATTTAAATTCGAATATAACTTTGACATAATATGTATATAAAACACTAGCTTTTGCCCACGACTACGCCCGCGTAATTAAAATATAAAGCTCGGGTAACTAGAGCTAGCATTGAACATTTTTTGGCTTAATGATGATAATGATTATGTTTTAGCAATTAACTGAAATAAAATAAACTAGGTTTTGCCCGCGAAATTAAAATATAGCCTATGTCATTCAGGAATAAAGCAGCTTTCTATTGGTGAAAAAATTTTAGCAATTGGACCAATATTTCCAGAGATTACCTCCTGCAAACAAAACAAAACAAAAAACAAACTTTACCTATTTATTACCTATATATTAGTGTAGATACATTTAGGATCATTTTTAGCCTTTAATTGGGCTAAGATTCCAATGCACAGTAAACTTTTGTTTGTACAGTTCAAGAAACACCAGCAAAGGTTACTCATAGATAGCCAAAAGGCTGACAACCGATTGCTAGGCACTGTAAACTAACCACGACATGTTTGCCAAACATGTTTTTAGTAATAAATAAGCAAGGATATCCATTTTATCTGCCCGTTAGACATCACCGGCGAGATATTGAACACATGTATAAGTAAATAAATAAAATAACATGTTATTTTAACATGGTAGCATCTGCCATCTTGACATTGCATTGAAATTGAATGCACACAAGAATATAATGAACAAGACAGATTGGAATTTCGAGAACAATACATAATCCAAACTTTATTTTTATGGACAGCCGGTATCGTTCGCAAATTAATTAAATTAGCTGCCTCAAAAAAGGTCGGGTTCAAATCTTGTAACACAAAGATAATTGTTTTGATCTCACCTCAGATTGGAACAAGGCTGGTACTGATACCAGTCCTCATTTTATCGATAAAGGATAATATAAATGTGAGGGTGTCCCATCACTCTTTATGACACTAAATTAAGCATTCGCATATTTTATGATTAACGTTCACTGTGAGTATCGATAACGAATATTTTTTTTAACTCGTAAAATATTATGGAGCTACTCTATCAGATAGATTTTTTTTTCATGCGAAAAGTTTTATACGATTTATCATTCGCAAATAACTGTTATAGATTCAAGAATAGTTATTTAAATGTTTCTTCTTAATTGAAACCAAGACAACTACCGTACAAAATTATTAAAAGTAAAATCAATATGTAATGATGTTGTAAAACTATCGACAAAAAATGATCGATATTTATTAGTGTTGGGCTGTGTTACTTGATAAATGGATATCCGAAAATTGCATGTCAAGAGGTAACCGGGCTGTCTTGTTGGCTTTTACGTTTTAATACGTCCCGTCAAATTCCGAAAGGAAAGGACGGCTGTTAGCCCATCACCTTGAGGCATTTTTTAAAAAGGTTAACAAGGCTTTTGGGTATTCAATTATTTTTAAATAGATTTTGATGAGAGTTGACAATTTACGCGTTGCATTCGTACTTTATTTATTTGTTCAAGAAGTCGTGTTGGAATGTTTTATTGAAAAATTAATAACTATAAGATTGCTTGTTGATTACTTTATGTATTAAAACAGAACGACTATAAACACAATTATCTTTAAATAATTGTTACAAGCCTGTAATAAAAGCGACATAAACGCAAACATAGACTATGATAATTAAAATAATTTTAGACAGAGAACCGCACTGTTCAGACAGAAGGAAAAAAGACGACCACAGTTGTATAAAATTAACTTTTTTCAAATAAAGCTTGCATCTTTTTGAATCCCGTTTTTAATTAAACATCAGCGGTTCGCTGCTCTTGCGCAGTCATAAAGTATTAACTTCTAGGGGAGGGGGAGGGCAGGTAAATTGCGGTTCCTCTCTCCAACGTGATCTTTCTTGGAATTTCAACTAAAGTAATACCTATGTTGTATTTTTTATATTAACTTCAAATTGGGATCGTGGTTGAGTAAGGGAAATGCGTAATGGTTTTTTGAGGTTAGGATTAGGTTAGAAAAGGTTCCATTTCGTAAAGTTTTGAGGTGAAATTTCAAATATATAGGAAATTTAAAGAAATTAGAAACGTTTATTTTAAATAGACCAACTACAGGCACTTTTGAATGTCGGTCAGTTCAACAAATGAAGCTAAATTTTCACATCACTATAGGCCTTCCCCAAGTGTCGCCATAATACCCGCGACTCTCACCAGGTCGTTAGTTTACCTTTTTTAATTTATTTATTATTTATACAAAATAATACAGAATTAAAGTGCTTAAGGCATTAAGTTCGCCTCTGTATTTATGTGTGCATTAAATAAATAAATATCAAGTAATAACCACTAAGGTGTAAAGTTGTGCTGTCATGAGTCTATTTCAATATCGAACATGTATTTTATATGTATATTAATATTGTCCCTTGTGGCAATCCTTATATAAATGCCGCATCTTCCGTTCCATGGTAGCCACTCCAGAACCTTTCAAGCTCATCGAATATCTGTTCTGAGAACAATATCTCCTACCTACAGCTATTTCAGTCCAGCAATTTTGTAGTGAAAATATCGGAGTGAAACCATGTTAACAGCCAAATAAGGTAATTGCAGCTGTATTGGCATTCCATTTGCAAAATTTGAATTCACACGTGATCCCGTCCAATTATTTACGTCTTACAACACCTACATATTGCAACAGCCCTCTCTGAACTAAAAACCATGTCAAACTACCTTCCTTTTACATTTTGTCACCACAATAACGTGCAAAATACGCTATCACGACTTCAAATATACCCATTTTCTAGTTCCCTAGCCTGATATAATCTTGCATACATTTGGCAGAATCTTAGAACTTTCTTGTTTTTTTTTTCAACTCCTGCGCACGTTTATATCTGACGTCACGACTGGTGACTTTGTATGGTAATAGTTTTCATAAAGCTCCGCATAACTGTTGCCTTTGGTTTTACTCGTGTGAAAGTTTAAATTGACGTGTGTATGTTGATCTGTGCTTAGCTTTGAAACTGGGTTGCGCGGGTTCTTGTAAGTCTGTGTATGATAGAAAAGTGGGTTTAGTTCCCTTTTATAATTATGATAGTGCACTATTATACATAGATATAATTACGACACACATACTTTTATCAATATTTTCCAATCTTTTTGAATTAATTTTTCCAACAAATTAGTCAGTTTACGATGCTTTGAATAAAAAATACAGAAGTTATTGTAACAATGAGCTATCAATCAATCCTTTATTTCCTTTATATCCTTTATTTGGTTTTGTTACCTATTTATTATTTTCTTCTGTAAAAAATTGGCGACAGTTTGTTGTGAAAACAGCTAGCTTCTTTTACTTCCTGAAGAGTCTCTTAATTTATAAATGTTTCGCATCTAATACTAAATCAACAAATAATAATAATTTTGAAACCTACCTACCTTATGCTTGCAAATTTTGTAACGATATCTAAGCCCTATAGAATAGAAAGCCGTCTATTTTTAACCTGCAACAACTCCACCTTACTCCAGCCACACAAGTAAGCATTATCAGTTTCTTATTACACCTATCTAAGTAAATACCTGAATCCGATTCAGTCTAATGTTTCGTAATCTCGAACACGGCTAATAAAACCCGAATCGAAACGTATCGATATCGATTCATCAATTACTCGATAACTCGCTATCGACACATCCACAACACCTGTCCATAGTTTATTAAGCCACTGATTTTAGTTAGTTTAATCGTAGATAGCTATTATATTTTTGTGTTTTCTAATTGTTTAATAATTAATAATTGTGTGTAGGAAAAAATTGGGATTTTACGTTGATTTGAAACGTAGGTACGTAATCAATAGTTGGAGGTTGTAAAATTAAGGTTTAGGTTTTTTTTTATGGTTGTTAGTTGAGAAAGGTTATTGACGGTAATATTTATTATTGTCTTTTATTTCTTCATCATTATTTTCAGCGGCACGTGACTTTAAAATAAAGAAATTTATTCTGAAGAATAAATTCTAAGTTAGTTCTAAGTTACTTCTAGGCAAGCGTGCTCCATCGTTTACCATCTGGAAGGATGGTGGTCAAACGCGAGCCTATCAATAATGAAACAAAGAAAATATTTTTTTTTTGTTTGTGAAAATTTTACTATTAAGTCTGAGTCGGTATACTATTTCCTGTTCCACTAGCCATATTTCATTTCTGTTTCCATTTAATCTTCTAAGATATAACTAAAATAGAAAAGCAAAGACTGTGATCATGCTTTAAAAGTTACAAATCGAATCTTGTTTTTTGAAACAAAATTCCTTTTCAAAACATTCTAAATTCCGAAGCAAATCGGTAATCCAACACTAGTCCAGGCCATCGTCTAAAAATTACAACCGAACCAATTAGTGACAGATACAAGACCATTCATTTAATCCAACACTCATTATATTTCAATCATTCGAACCATTCACTAGTTCGTCCTTGAATTTCCTTAACGGCCGATTAATTGCTAGCTGCCAAATCATTCACTCGTTCACCGGCAATCTTACAAGTTCTCATACATTCGTGAACATAACTTAGATTGGACGCTAAACGGTCGATCTAGTTTCGATGCTAATAAATTGAATTAACGCTTTGGTTGTGCAGTAATGTCGTACTGGAACATGCTTATCGACTCTTAAGGAGGTTTAGTTTTTAAGGTAAAACGGAGTAGGCAATAGAATTGTTCAAAAGATTACGGTTCTATGTTTTGGAGGTGACTACGTATCGGAAAACGCAGCGTAAGAAGGCCTTCCACTAGGTAGGACCGATGAACTGGTGAAGGTCGCAGGTAATCGATGGGTGCGAGACTCACAGGACTGGTCTTTATAACGACACTTGGGGGAGGCCTATGTCCATCATTGGATGTCTCTCAGCCAAAATGATGATGACTGTGGCCCTGCAACGCAAAGGGTATCTAAAAAAATACGGTTGAGAGTTAGTCTGTAAAAGTCTAACTCTGCCGCTCCACTCAGGTAGACAGAAGTTATTGGACGATTTTTCAACCCATCTCTAAAAAAAGGAGATAAAGGGGTATCAGTGGGTCTATGAGTTTATCTATGCTATTGCCAGATCTTTAGGAAATACTTTGTCAGTAAGTAGTCCATGATTAATTAGTTTTCATTGAAATTATACCTCTGCTCTATCTAAGATACCTACAGGTTAGGTTATAAGTTTCTTCCATTACTGATATTGCGTACCGTATGACGCAGCGCTAGAAGGCCTTCCACAGTATAGGCGGAGCATCCATCAAATTTCCAAGAAATTTTATGGATTCGAGACGGATAGGACCGGTCATGGATGCAAGCTATTGTGGAAGGCTATGTCCAGTCGTTTTTTGGCTGAAATGGTGACAATGATTACTTATCTAACGTTAGCCAACTAGAGGGGAAACAAATCCATTTTATAGCAAAGTCAGAATGGTATAAAAGGGGAAAAAGAACGACATTATCGTTGGACTTACCTTTTGATGCGTTGACGCTATATATGTTGCTATTAGTCATCTGTACTAATATCATAAGGACAAAAGATTTGTATGTTTGCACTGACATTGATCATAAGAAATTCTTTAACCAGCTGAATGCTATTTCATCACTGAGTGACATAGGCTGTACAGTTTCTATTTTCACAAGGACAAAGCTACTTGCAATAAAAATTTAAGTCTACAATAAAATCCATATCATATTTTAGTAAGTAGATATTCTATCCAGCTGCACAGATGAAACATACAACTGAACGGACAAGAAAATTAGTAAGAGCCTTAATCCCTATACTTATAAGGAAGCTTGATAATGCTAATAGTCCTATGTTAACTTATCTGAGTACTAGGCTTTTAAAGTAAGTACTAGAGAAACCTATCAATGATAATCAATATTCAAGTATACCGAATAAGGTGTTGAGAAATAAAATCAGTCATTCAGAGCGTTTCAATAGAAATCGTGATAAAATATATAAATATTTATAGGAGTCTTATTCAATTAAATTATCTATTTGGTAATGTCAACGGATTTATAAATTAAATTGTCTCAAATGTCAGGTGTACCGTTTGGATATGTTGGCGTTAAAAATATATTAGTCACGCATGCCTTCTTGATTTGTAGGATAAGCGATAATTTAGATTGCTAATTATTAGAAGTGTGGGAGATGAAGAGAACCACTTAGAAATTGGAAAAAAAAAGTTAGGTGGAAAGAGATAACCTGCCAGAGGCAAAAATTAATTAGTGTTTTAAAAGGTGTGACAATCACTTTAAAGCGTTTAATATTTGCATATTAAAAAGACATTGAGTGATTTTTATTTTTTTACAGTATATATATATTGCCTCATTTCAGTGCAGTTAATTTGAATATTAAACGACTTATCCACCACCCAATTTTCTAATCTGATTGTAGATAAGGTCTTGTTACTATGTTTAAATTTTAATGGTAACAGTACTTATATTTCGTTATTTATTTAAAGTGTATGTACGATGGTGGAGCACTAGTCTATCTTTGGATTACAAAGACAAGATAGAATTGGTTGGTGAGAAAAAAAAAATTGCAGTATATGCCTACTTCAATTGCTAATTTTTTTTTTCAGTTTCATTACGGTTAGGTATCTAAACAAAAAATGGACATAAAAAACTAGTTAACTTTATGATAAAAATCAAAACATTTAAATGATGAAATATCAAAATACAATATTTTAATCACAACGAAAACTAAACTAAGTTTGAGAGGACTTTAACTACTGTTGTTAACGAAAGATACCAAAAAAAAAAAAAATTACATCTAGACTGTACTGTCCCACTACAGGGCAAAGGCCTCTCTCCTTTCTTTTCATTGTTCCCGGCTTAGAGCCTCTTTTTGTCAATTTCTAAAGAAAACATCTAAGTCATCCCGCCATCTCCTTCTTAGTTTGCTGCTACCCTAAAAAAATACTTAATAAAAATACGAGGACCGCCTCAATAAATAAAACTAAATATCAATGCAGAAAGGACATCTAAATCAATCTCCAAACTAGGTTAAACGCGGTATTAGTACATAAAATTAAGCATTTCCCTGCATTGACTCTAGTAGCTGCTAGCGAGATCTAGGCGTCGCGCGCGCAGACATAAATCTGCACGGAATGTAGGGCGCGTCAGGTGGTAGATAGTGAGGCTGTTAGGTAATGTAGGTTTAGTTTAGAAGCGAGATGAGCTATGTTTTGTCGTGGCTAAGGATATGGCTGTAAATAGTGTAGATTATTAGAATAGAGCACCTAAACTTGATTGTACACCAAAATCATAACATGACTTTAATGATGTATTATTTGTTTATTTCATCGTAGGGGAACCAACAGCTATAACAATTGTATATGAGGCATTGAGCCAATCACAGGGTCTCATAGGTTCGTACGAAGCTCCAAAGCCGCGCGCACTTCTTACAAACATAAAATGCACGCGTGTAATTTAAAAGCGGCTCGCGAACGGCTCGCGAGCGACGCATTCGCCAGGACTGGAAGCACTATTTCTCTCTCTCTGGTTCCAATCAGAATACACATAATATCTATTAAAACTGTAATATGGCAATATTTTAACAACAGCCATTTAAGAAAAAAAGAGTTACCATTTATTTTCTTGTTGGTTTTTCTCCATAGGAATCGACCAATTTGGAACTGTGCACTAGCTTCTGACGTTTTATAAGTGCCCATGTAGGCCTATGTGCAGTAAAAACTTTTGAATTACTTTTTTTTTTATTAGATATTTTGGTTATTTTTAACCTAAAAAAAGCTACCTGCTTGTTACCTACCATCCCAGATGAAAACATAAGACTTTAATATAAATAGAAGTATGTACTTAGTACTTATCTGAAATCGTGGCCAAATGTCTCACACTAAACATGAAAATATAATTTATTACTTCATTAACAGTTGTTATTATGATTTATCACTTCATTCATGAACGCTAAAATGATTTATTATAATTAAAAGAGTTAATGTTTGACCTGTGTTGGTAAAATACGATCTAAGTTGACATTTATAATGCTAAAATTATTTATTAAATAAAATTGATTTCATGTAAACTATCTTAGCACGATGTGAGTTCAAACTCAGGCATGCGCTTAATTTGTGTAATTATTTCAACACCAGTACTCTAAAAATGGTGACGAAAAACATCGTGAAGAAAACCGGTATTTTCTAGAACCAAAAAATCCAAATTATGTGACATCCACCAACCCGGTCCATTCTCATTCCTAAAGAGGAGGCCTGATTTCTAGCAGTTAGAACATTATAAGGCTGAACACGCTTAAATGTAAACAGTTTCTATCTAAATTATGTCACTTAACCAGACAAGCATGAAAATTACCGGAAACTGGGTTTTCTCAATATTTTTTTTGGTTTATCAAGCAAGCTTCAACCAATTTAATATACACTAGTGAAAATTGGTACTCGTATGCATAACATGTATTATAATTATGTTTGTTACTCTTTCACGCTCAAATGACAGAAGAGATTTCAAGGAGTTTTGACACAGAGGTAAATTATACCATGAAAAGTACATAGGGTACATTTTATCCCGAGATTATGTTCCCATAGGATAATTTTCTTCTTTAACGCGAGCGAAACAGCTAGCAGCAACTAGTAGTCGAATAAAATTGTTCTTAAACTCTGATCAAGAAGAACAACTCTGACAAGTTTCTTCAATAGTCTACAAGTAGTCTTCTTAGAAACTGTATATTTACTAAACGGGATCATTTAGTAGCTTGTTAGTGTTAATTACAGTGGTGAGGTTGTCATCGGAGGTAGTTGACAACTGGTCATCATCGCGAGTCGACCGATCAGTGCATCCTAGATCAGGAATTATAGTGATTTATCAGAAAATCAGACAGTAAATGGAAACTGTCTGCAAGTTTCTAAGTTTAAGTAAACCTAGAGCACAATTAGGGAAGGCCATGTTTAGCAATGGGCGTTTTTCGGCCTATGATGATTACTGGTATAACTTTATCCTATTAGATAGATATCTAGACAAATTGTATAAAATCTAACCAATTTGACCTTTCAGGAAGCCCAAAACTTCTACTGCCTATGATACTGATGACAACATCCTACCAAGAATTGGTACTGAATTTAAAGTCATTAAAACTATAAAGTCTATGGACACACCCTCTTAAACACCACCATAAGGTTGCCACTTATGAAAATATAGGTAAGCTCCATTCATCAGAAGCCACAATCTACCCATAAAATTAAATACACTGACACACTAACTGGACCGCTTTCCTTCCGCACACTCCGCAGCTTTACTAATAACAGTACACCTATCACATCATCACGCTGACAGCCAATCATCTTCGAGTATCTGTGAATACCAGTGGTTCCCAACCTGTGCTCCCCGGGCCACTGATGGTCCGCAATAGCCGAAAAACAGTCCGCAAAAAATTCAAAAATAGTGAAAACCAACATTGTTGCCAACTGATTTTAAATATCTATCAGAAATATTGTGTTTTCTGTTACAATGTTTGTTATGTTTGATTTGAATAGTAAATTATAATTTATAAAATATATTAATAAAGTTATAGTCAATTAGACTTGTCGTTTAAGAAATTAAAATGATCTCAGATGAAAAAAGGTTCTTCTAGGGCTGCAGGATTAATCGGGACCCGAGATGACGGTGCATAGTACTCCACACGCCAACAACAGGGTAGTCTTAGTCAGTAAGAGTCTGACAGACCCCTCCACCCACCTTAGAGTGGAACACATCCATGAGGATTTCTAAAAGAGGTAGGATATTTCGAAAGAGTTATTGTGGCCTTCGTAAAGAGTTGGAAGCAACTAGATAAACACAGGTGATTTTTTGTCTAGAAAAGTCTGACACTTTTTATCGATCCACCCAGACTAGATAATGGCGTAAAGAAAAAAAGGGCAAAAAAAAACAGTTGAGAACCACTGATGTACACGGACGATTTATCGCATTTCCATTGCTCCATTTCTGTCTCCACGAATGCGATAATAGGTGCAATGATTTCACAATTTATCTCAAGTGACTGATTTATTTATGCTATGTAGATAAGCAAGTTTAAAAGCGTGTTGATGTTAGACTGTGGCAGAAGTTGCGCCGAAATTGATTGGCTTTGTCGCTTAGCCATCGATTTTGTAAGCTTGATTAGTTCATAATGTCAGATTGTTTGATAGGATAGACGAATTTTGGGCTGGGCTTACTAGGACCATATCGTACCGTAAACTAGGTAGGTTTTTTTAATGGTTGGGAACCATTCAATGAAAGATAGAATGTTCGATATGAGAAAGGCATTGCAGAATTTGACCTCCTAAAAACACACCACGTTCCTTCTTTGGCTTTGCTTTCCAGGACCACGGGTTCCTCTTTCGGAAGTCAACTCATGGTTCCAGTAGGTTTCAGCCTTGCTAGGACCCTACGGTTTTTCTGACAATCTTTTGAACACTGCGCTGCATGACGCAGGTTTGATATCCGCATTAAAAAAATATAGGTAATTGTTCCGGGTCACCAAACAGTTTTTTTTTCTTATGAATTTGAGTTTACATGTTTGTGAACGCACTCACGTCAAATGAATATGGGGCAGCATAAAAAAATGGTGTTGTATTCACATTTAAAATGGTGTTGTATTCACATTTACAACAAGAAAGTGGTCAAACAGATAATCACTATACGATAAATAGTGACGAGATAATAAATTAGTCTTTAGTGGAGCTCGCTAAGTGATACTGATTGAAAACCCGAGATGTTGAAAGTGTTCTACCAAGTAATCGATGTTCTAATTAGACTGTCGACGGTCTACTAAGATATGCACGGCATCTCATTGGTCTAGTTCTTGTTAGTCTGTGGGGTCGTAAATCAATGACGCTTCATTAACACTCCCTCCCATAACGTGAAGGGAAGAGATGAAATGATTGTTACTAAAAGAGTTATAATAATTATAGTCCTTTATTATCAGGCAACTAAGGCCTATAGATAAATATACAAATAATCTTACAAAATAATAAACTAATACATAAAAAAGATTCTATAACTTATTATTACAAGCTATTTCACAATAGCTATAGCTTTGCACAATAGTGTGTTATGAGGATACACGTGGATGGATGGAGAGGAAGAGGGAGGCCAAATAAAAGATGAATGGATTGTGTTAGGAGTGATACCCTGAGTAATCCGGGACAAGAGCCGGTAGATGCTTCAAATCTCCAATTTGGGAAGAAAATTTTTGCACCTATAATATTCATTGATAGCCAATGTTTGACCTAATTTATTTTGTCACGACATTTGATTACAAGATACTCGTAGATCAGTTATCTATTTGTTTGTTGTTGGCATTTTTGAAGAACTAGCGGTCATCTTTGGTTACTGCTCTGCACCTTTTGGTCATAGCGTTATATTAGATAGATCTATAACCATCTTCGATAAATGCACTATCTAACACTTAATAGTACATTGTTACACTAGGGGTTTTTTTTTGTCGACGGGGAAAATCATCTTATGCCAAAACCCGCTCTTGAGTGGAGCGGGAGATAGTGTCAGACTCTTACTGACTAAAAACCCCACGCCGTTCCTCCTAGCCTTCATACCGGGGCTCTAGTTTTCTTTCGGATAACCCCGACTCCGATAGGCTTCGACCCAGCTGGGCCCCTCCTGTTGCTGACAACTCCTTGAGGAGTGAAAGTTACTTATTTCATCCCGAAAAGGAGTTGGCGGCCGAGCGTAGCGAGGTCGCTAATTCGAGGGACTAAATAAGTAACTTTAGCCCCGAGGTAAGCACTGTGCTTTTCATTACGAATACAAGAAGATAGACATAGTTTTTTTTTAATAATAATTTGACAGCTGTTAGTTGAAAGTAAAACTCCCTAGGGATGAAAAGTGTGATACTTTTCAGCTCGCTCCTCAGGCAACTTCAGACCTACTTTCAGAGTATGAGTAATGAAAATATATATTTTTTTAAATTAAATAAGCATACGAGTAGTCCGTGTCCTGTAATTGGACATAGGATAATAACTCTAGGACGGCTTGAAATGGTCAGTCATAGTTTAGCTGCAAGCTTCTCGAAACATGTTAGATCATTCAAACCAAAACCACGTATCAAATATAGTATGATAATTATTATACCTATTTCAAAGTTCAAAAGATCATAATCAACCACTGAATGGAGTAATAAGTTAGAACTAAAGTGTCCAGCTATAATATTTATGGTCATAATTACGGTTCAGGTCATAGTTGAAATACCTAGCAAAGATAACTTCGTTAAAATACAATTTACTCACAATTACCGCTTCCAGTCTAGTTTTTATTTTAAGTTAAATCAAGTTATGTATTAATTAACAAATAGCCAACGTTGGTTTAAATATTTGGAGCAAAGTTTTTTTGAATATTTCAACTTTGCTACCTTTTATATCGATGTGATTATAGACAGGCCTATTTAGTTGTGACACGAATCATTATATTAAAAATGGAATTACGAGTATATAGTTATTTTTTACGGGTTGTCTCTTTTAGACTAGAGCCGAGTTTTCCTTTTAGAAACCAACTTTTGGCCCCAGTAGGGTTCAACCCTGCTGTGTCCCTACGGAGTGCCTGCACACAACCGTAAAAAACTATGGCAAGTTTCATTCCTAGAAAAAAAATCAACACTAAAATGCCTCCTCTACGTAATTATCCACAATATTACTAAGCTAATAACAACAATTACTTATAAGTTCACACTTTAGAACAGTGAAATCAATAAACCTTTCCTCCGTAGTCTTCAATGAAATCACTTTAGAGACGAGTTCTAAGAAACCAATTATGAAGCCGCTCTTAATAATAGTGTTCTGCCTACCCTCTGATTGCGTGTGACCGTGTTATGTGAACCGTCTGGATAGAAATCTAAATTGCCTAGGAATTTTATGCTGAGTAAGGCAGGTGTCAATATGGGAGCGATTCGCGGAGACTTTACGCTTGAAAGAAAGAAAGAAAGAAAGAAAACATGATTATTTTGCCCGAATACAGACACACAAATAATTACCAAAAACTAAATAACTATACACAGTAAATTAAAAATAGAAAGAAAAATAATAAAAACCTACGCTGATTGAAACTAACTAAAATATGGCGTCAAAAAACTCTTCCACATCGCTGTCAACTGGTAATGTGCCCAAAAGTTTAGCGGCATTGCCTCGCTGTATGGCAATGCTTATCCTCTGTCCAAGGTAAAAGCCAGCCTTTGGGACACGCGATTACCAATGTCATTACAAATGAAATCATAAATGTGGACAATCCCAACTAGCGAAGGTCGTGAATATCGCGTCAACTGAGCAATAACACTGCAGTGTTATATAAAGTATTTTCATGAAAATACTTTATCTAGTAGCTACTCATAATTGACCTACCTATGTTTCATATAGTCGGGAAATTTGATAGCAAAATTGATATTATCAGGCTTCAGGGGCAGCACCTTATCGCCTAGCATAACAAAGACAGTGCACAAGCAGAAACCTATAAAAAAACTTAAACGTGTCATGATCTATAAATATCATCGCTATGCTTTAACTAGAGACTCTATCTTTTATTTAAATGGCAATTGTTAATAAACTAATACATCTAATAATACATTTTCTTCACAACAATTCAATTACAAACAATAAAATACTTTCGCGAAAGTAAAATTATATGATCATATCGGTATTTTTACTTCAACAGAAAATAGGTCCCATAAACTTTTATATTTTCATACCTTTTATAATTTGAAAAACAGTAGGGATTCGAAGACATGTGACATCCAACAACACGCACTGGGCCCGCGTGGTGGATTACGGCCCATTCCCTTTCCTAGAGAGGAAGCCTGAGACAGAACATTAAAAAGGCTGATGATGATGATTTGAAGATAAGTTTTCCCACTAACCCAAAATTATTTGACACAAACCGACAGACAGATACAACAGTATCTAACTATCTAACATAGATTTATGTAAGAACACGATTACCGATCAAATATGTAGTACATATTGAGTGTTAAATAAAAACCGTTGGTAAGTATTTTAACGAGTAGTAACGCTAAAAAAGACTGAATCAAGACATAATCGTTCAGGTATTCCGTGAATGAGTTTCCTTTGGCGTGTTTGCGAGAAAAACTAACGGTTCAATCTTGTGTGTAGTTTGATAGAGAACTTACAGAAGGTTTAATCCACGCAATTAGCAAAAAACTCCAACGGAGAGATAGAAGATAGAACTACACTGCTCACACGTGTGCCACACACGCCGATCTGGGCGCGTCGGTGTCCGTATATTTTATATGGCAACTAGACTTGTAGAGCTACACTTGATACACGCCACGCGATGCTACGTGACGTCGTTCCACGTACAAAGCAGGCGTGTTACACGTGTGCATCGATCTAATGTAGTTTTAGCTTTATACCATTCGTTAATCTCATCTCTAATTTTGGTTATAGAGTTGCTTCTAGCACCGTGTAAACTAAACGTGTATATTATAACGTCATTTATGCTACAATATTTTGACACTTTTGCTAAGAAATCAAAACCTATAGGATATTTTCCGTTAACCTAGAATCCTATTTGGCATGAAGCAAAGTCTCATAGCAAAAGTGTAGGAAAAACTGTTTTGTAGTTAAGTCACAAAAAAAAACCATTTTTTTTTTATTTTTCGGTACGAGACTCGATTCGGTAATTGATTTACCTATTTATATAGGTAAGTTTGTACAGAACCCACAGTTCGCGAGTCCGACTTGCCAATTATTTTTCTTTTGTATAAAGTTAACTTTAGTGCTACTGGAACGTTTAATTTATGAATCCCCAAGCGACCACCGGTGGCCGCGCATCTATTGTCTTACTATTGTGTCTCTAATTGACAGTATCTGAAGGGTTAAAAGTGTCTCCGTGACCTTAAAATACAAAGAACTTAAATGGAGGTTTTAGTTAGTAAAAGTCTGCCACGCTCTCTCGCTTCACTCTAAAGCAGGAGAAACCAGGCAAAGTTTGTCTACCTCAAAAAGAAATGGAGTTGACCTTCTGCACTAATTTGTATCGTGTAATATTCTGCGCCATACATTATTCTTTGCCGCACAAGTAATGGCGTCTTTGCACTTTACTATGATACTATACAGTGTTGATTAGGTTACGTAGTTTTTCTGTTTTGCCGCTAATTGAAAGGATAGAGAAATTATTTAGTGATTGCTTTGTCAGCAACATTATAATGAGATTGTGAGACTTTTAGAAAGAGGTACAGTGGCTCAGAAAACAGAAACGTTTATTTTAAATAGATCAATAACAGGCACTTTTGAATTGTAAAAATGTCGGCCAGTCAAAAAACGTGAAAATAAATTGCTCTGAAACGCAAAGGACAACTGAAATGACACAAAAAGGTTTGTAGCGACATCTATGACGCCACATAAGAACTACGAAGAAAATACGAAATCCTGCATCGCGGAATCAAAGTTCAAGAAGACATCAACTATCGGGCAGTAGCCCACTAGACTATAACATCCTGTCTGGTCATAGGATCCTCCCTTTTCAAAGGAGGTTTGCGGGACTTTACTCTCTGTTCCACATACCTACAAACTGGTGACCCCGACGTGATTTAACACGCAATGTTCTGATTATTCAGTAAAAGTCTTATCCTCCATTTTGCCACTATTGGTTCCAGCATACGTTATTCAGTCTAAAAGCTGACTTTGTATCAGTCAAAAAATTGAGAACCTGGTTGCTACCTACTGAGTTTAATTTATTTTCGAAACAGTCCTTAAAGTTTGCGGAGGGCTGTCCCTTACACCCAGTATATACAGATAATATAGATACCTTTAAGTTAAGGGAAAGGCTTACCCGACTTTCACGTCCAATCCAAAATGATAAACGTCCAACAAATTTTATTTGCTTCCTTCTCAACTAACTCAGCATCTTGAAAACCGAACCAGCACCTACAGACCATTACCATTCAAATTACATGATTACACCGCTAATCCTAGTTGGCATAAAGCAGAGGTCAGACCATATTATGGTATAGAATCACTTTCTAGCGATGATTTACAGATCGTATAGTGTAAATTAGCTGAGCCTACGCGTTGCTAGGCAACGGTTCCTGTAGTGTGACCTGCACTTTCACCGCTGCTGGGAAATTGTTTCACTTTCTTGTTAGGGATGCGTTTATGAGTGTTGTGATTTCTATCCCGATTTGGGTCGAAGTTAATAAAATTATAATTTATTATAAATTATTTTCCTTTCACACAGTTATCTTATGCTAGCTTTTAACATTACTTATAATTTAGAGCTAAAGTAAGGTACTAGAGCCTGATGTAGGTATGTACAACAACTAACGAAATACGTCCACTGTTGAAAATAGGCCTCCCTCAAGAGACGCCATAATGACCGATCCTGTGCGTCTCGCATCCATCGGATTCCCGCTACTCTCATTTGGCCTTCCAGCGCTGCGTCTTCCGTTTGTGGTCACCATTCCAGAACCTTTCGTCCTCATCGACCATCTGTTCTGCGAGCAATGTGCCCTACCCACTGCCACTTAAGTTTGGCGATTTTTTGGACAATGTCTGTAACCATGTTTCTCCTACGGATATCTTCATTTCTGATGTGATCATCCAAGGAAACTTCGAGCGTTTCCATTGCTCTTTGTCATTAACATTATCACTTCTATCTAGACAGATATACATACCATCTTATGTAATATCAGTTCACAGTGTTAGCACAAAATATATAGGTACAGAAGTCAATCTACACACAAAGCGCGCTCGAGCAACGCACTCATAGACACAGCTCACGGTCACAAATCTCGGAGCGCTTCGGCCCGTTCGTCGAAGAGTTCCGGCTCAAACGCTCATTAGTGTGCGTCCACCGAGCGTAGGTATAAAAAGTTAAGTACATACATGAGTTTTTCTTCTGTACCTATCTATTTTGTGGTGTTAGTTAACGTATCCGCATTACGCTTGTAGTTCATATCTCGGCTTGACAGATGGCGCAACGGTTGCAAAATATTTACACTTGTCTATAGTATGCATAGTATCGACTAGTGGGTTGGCTCATTGAGATTCCATAGCATTTGTTGGTAGTGGGCTTGTCGTTTTTTCTGTGCTCTGTTGTACCTACAAAGGATATCAGGGATAAAGATATTCTATATATATCCAGAAGAATCGCAAAAATTAAGTGGCAGTGGGCGGTGCGCATTGCTTACAGAGACGACGATCAATGGGGTGAAGGGTTCTAGCTCTTCGGATTTGGGCATTAAGTAGGTATAAATATGGAATAAATGGAAAAGTGGCTTATTTTCGATGTGTACAGACTACTTTATGAAAAGCTTCTTATTTACGTTCTTGGGTACACACCCCATGAATAAAACGCTCAATATTTTAATAATCTATGCATACCTGACGTTCACTTGGGGTTTGAGTGGCTAGAGTGGAGACCATAAACCCGAAGTTGCAGCGTTAGAAAGCCTCGAACAAGGTGGACCAATGATCTAAAGGATCATGAGAGCTGATGGATGCACAGGATCGGTCGTCATGATGACACTATGGGGGAGGCATATGTCCAACAGTAAACGCCTTTTAGCTAAAATGATGACAAAGAACTAGGCTGTAGGCTCTACTCAACCTGGTGAATGGATAGTACTGCCTTATTCTGTGAGGTGCCTTAGTCTATCAAGGTTGTCTCTGTCCGTCCGGTAACTATCCGGACCGAGCCCAAGATGTCGACGGCGCGCACTGTTCCCGCATGCCTCATGAAGTTATCAGCGACAGCCGGGTCGAAGCCTACTGGAGCCAGGGTTATCCGAACGGGAGCTCGAGCCCTGGTATGAAGGCTAGAAGGAACGGAGTGGGTTTTTATTCAGTAAGAGTCTGACACTATGATTTTCCCCATCATAAAAAAAGGTTATCTCTGCAAAGACGTAAAATGTTACGCAAAATCTAATTCTTCGAGCACACTGATTTCTTACCCACCCGTGGAGATGATAAATAAATTCTCGTGTTGTTGATTACACAAAAAAATTGCCTCACACTAGTGTGATTAATTCTTAGGAACTACTCCTGTATTGTGAGTGCGTACACAAAAATTTAAACTTGCTTATACAATACACTTAGACCCGGAACTTAATCTGTAAGCCATACAAATATTTACTTCGCACTGTCAATCCAATCATACGCAGTCTCTCAAATATACTATAACTATACGCCGACCAGGCATTGTTGATAAAGGCTAGAACTACATTGCGCACACGTGTGCCACACAAGCCGATCTTGGCGCCATTTTATATGGAAACTAGACTTGTAGAGCTACACTAGATCCACGCCAGGCGACGCCACGCGACGTGGTTCTGCGTACAAATCAGGCGTGTTACACGTGTGCGTCAGTCTAATGTAGTTCTAGATTTAATTGCACATTATCAGTCATTATTACCTGTTGTTATTAGATAAGTATAATCAGCCTTATAATATTCTCGCTGCTGGGACTCAGGCCTCCTTTCTAGGCTCTCCTCTCTCCGCGTGATGGCCACGTTCCATCACGCGGGCTCAGTGATGGATTTTTTTTCTTTGCGGTGGTTAAAAATCATCCAGATGACATCCTCCGCCCTTGGGTGGAGCGAGAGATACTTTCAGACTTTTATTGACTAAAAACCCACTCCGTTTCTTCGTTACCTTTCATACCGAGGCCGAGCCTTTCTTACAGAAATAGACCCTTGGCCCGAGTAGGCTTCAAACTTGCTGGTCTCCTAAGGTTTCTGACAACTCCTTGAACAAATGCTGTAAGAATTTTTTGTAGAAATAAGCACTACCTTTGTACCTATTTTTTCTGATTCTTACTTCTTTTCTTTAATAAAAATATGTGAGTACATTAATAAATATATTTTAACGAAACAAACCCACTCCATAACATTCCGTGTGCCTTCAACCTCTCTACTATGACGTTTTACAATTTTAATTCTGTTGTAAGAAAGGGACAGCGCTATTCGTCCTGTCTAACACCATCTCTTTCACACCCGGACTTTATGGGATTTTAATATGTCATAATAAATACAGACAGATACCCAGAATACACAGATATATTTTAATATTTTAAGAGAAGTCTTTTTTTTTTTTCAAATAAACCATTTACAGGCACTTTTGGGATGTCAAAAAGTCAGAAAAAATATGCTAATTGCACATTCTAAACCGTAGATTTCTATGGAGAAGAATATGCAAGAAACTTTATAGACACTCTTTTCAATTATGTTATGTGCCAAATATTAAGTCAGTTACAATTATTTCTTTTTGCTACTATATTTACGTGAGGACTCTGTAAAAAAAAACAAATTCTAAGTATAGAAATGAATATAAAAATAAGCCACTGTGAGCTAAGAGATGACCTGCAGTCTCAAAGGAAATATCTCTAACTTTTAAAGAAACAAGCTTACTCCATACCATTCGCTGTGCCCTCAGGAACACACAGACAGGCATAAATATTCAAGAACCGCGTGTTATTGCATAATATCCATTTTATTCGACACAATAGCATTATGTGTCTGCGCACTCTAAGTGCTGTGAAAAAGAAAAAATAATAATTTAAAACTACGAGAATCGGTTTATATTAGTGCGTGGTTTTAAATGGGATTCTTTTGTCTTGGGTAGAATTATTATTATCAATTCATTTAATTCAAACATAGTCCATACATTAGGTACACTATATATAAAATTAAAATCAAATAACACATTAAAATACACATAACACAATAACACATTGCATAATCGTTGTCTATCACAACCATCAGGGCAGAGACAATAGCCAACTGATAATTTGGCCACTTTTTGGCTACTTTTTGGCCAAAATTGAAACCGAATCATCGGGTCTAAATACCTATTCGTATTAACTACGAAAAACTGACAAATTCTGTAAGTGACGAATTCACTACGCTTAAAATTGCATGTCTTTTTTGTTTGTGTATGTTTTAGTGAGTAAGGCATCGTGTGTCAGCTCATTAAATAAATAAATATAATAAACTAGCTGCTTCCAGCGGCTTCGCCCGCGTGATAGCAGAAAATTATCTCAAGGGAACATACTTTTGGGATAAAAGGTATCCTATGTCCTATTCCAGTTCATGGTCAATCCTTGTACCAAGTTTCATCAAAATCCGTTTTGCCATTTAGGCGTGAAGACGAAACAAACAAACTCATTTTCGCTTTTATAATATTAGTAAGGATGACATGAAAATTAATTAAGTAATCGATTAATTTATATTTAAACACTATGAGGACAAAAAATAATTAAGTCCTGAAACAAAACCCAAACAAAACGCGGTGAGCAATAGAACATATTTCTAGCATCTTCTATGTAGAAGATGGCTCTTGATTTTGACAATTTATTTAGCTAAAGCATAGTATAGTTTCATTCTGATAGGATTGACGTTTAGATCACAGTGTTAGATATTAGCTATCGCGAGTTACCACAGCCCTTGAACGCAAAGGGCAAACTAAAAAAACACTAATCAGTCAGCAAAATTCAGCCCCCCTAGCCAAGTTACAACCGTTTCGCTTGCGTCGAACGTTTCGAGTTGACCTTGCCGCCAATTATTTTGTTCTGACCACGTGACTGAGCGTTGAGACGACGTCGTTCCCGTATATTTGAAGCTTTCTACTAGCGTTAACTATTGCAGATTAGCAACTTGGCTAGGGGTACTGACCATCCCTCTAAACTTTCTACGCCAACATTCTAAATTCAAATAGAACCACAAAACAAAACATACTACCAATAGCCATCCTTCTTCGATGTAAAAACCGAGTAATTGTAAATAAAATCGAAAGAATTTTCAATAAACGTCAACCGAACGATTTCTGTGGCGTGAACTTTCCTGTGTCGATTTATTTTGCTCACGACCGAAGAAAGCAAGCCAATATTTTAATATAACTGTTTATAGTCTACCTTATGCTAGGTCTTGGATTTTAGGTGAAAGCGGGTTGTTTTACTGTTGTAGTTAATTATAATTTAACCTTACTAAAATATAGTCAAATATGTTATACAAGTATCTGTCTATTGTAGGCTTTTTGTGATGAGAGATCATTCAATAACCTCTCAATCTAGGTGAAGGGAATGGACGTGTCAGACTTTAACTGACTAAAACCGTAACTAAGTTCCTTCAGTTGCCTGTTGCGTTATAGCTGGACCACGAGTATGCTTTTCATATCTTTCCCAACGGCTCTAGTAGGCTTTGGCCCCTACGGTTTGCTGACATATCTTTGAGGCGCGTGTGGAACATCACGCGCTGTCTCGACAAGACGAGCGGACGGCGAGCTACCGATTGCACGTCGTTTACAAGTCTACGCCTTTGGTGGCAAGAAATTGCTCTGCGATTCCCAACACCCAGGGTGTCATCTGTCGCGGCGGCTCGAGCGTGGGGTTTCACTAGCATTACTGGTTCGCAGAAGGACACAGCCAAATCCCATTCCCTTTCGCCGGACCATCTGAACCAGAGCAAAATTTCGTTGAAATTATGACTTTATTTGGACATAAAAGTCATAATTTAAACGAAATACAGCCTTCATTTATTATTAAACACCCATAAACCTACTGCGTCTAGCATATTACGATAGGTCATAGGTCATATAGGAAGTGCCTATAAAATTTCTCAACGTAGCCTTAAACACTGTTGGGTAGTTCTAGTAGTTTTCTTTTATGATAAGGCTTACGATCTATCAATCTGTCATTTATAGGCATAGAACCGGTAAAGGTAAGTCACTGTTCTACGCAGAAGGTACGATTGTTTATGGTTGCTAGTATCAGGGGTGTTATGTGGCGGAACCACATACTTGTAAATGAAAGTGCTTATCGGAAATCAGAAATAAAAAATATCCGATACCAAATCAAATCAAAATCATTCATTTCTATATTTTTCAAATAGACCATTTGCAGGCACTTTAGAATAGTCAAATGTCGGTCAGTTCAAGAAAAGTGAAGCTAAATTGCAATTTACAAAGCGTAGATTTTTAAAGAGAAGAACGTGAAAGAAACTCCATGGACACTATTTTAAATCATATAACGGGTTACATAATGCTTGGTTACATTTTTCTTGTTGCTTCTATTATGTTATAAACCAAAATAAAAGTTTTTGATAGGCAGATTCTGAATTATAGGTTAGGACAGATTTTTTTTTGACCGGGAAAATAAAATTACATCTACACTAATAATAAAGAGGTAATATTATAAAGAGGTGAAATCTGTTTTTTTTTTTTGTTGGAGGTAGGTAATATGTGGAAGTACTGGTCCGATTGCAAAAAACTTTTCACCGATAGAAAACTGCTTTGATCCTGAGTATAAAGATGTTCTGTTGCTGGCAATATTGCCACCAATATTCATAATTCGGGCAATATTGCCGGCAACGGCACATCTTTATTCCTGAGTGACATAGGCTATATGTTATATAAGCGGGCAAAGCCGCGAGCAAAGGCTAGTAACCAATTATAATCTGGGCACGAAATAAAAGACGTACCTATTTCAATTTGTTTTTGTGTGTACATTTATTACTGCTTCACGCTCAAACTGCTGAATGGATTTAAATGAAATTCAGCATACGAGTAGACTATGTTCTGATATTTTTATTCCGAGAGTATTTTGTCTTTAGGTTTTTTTTTACATTCACGCAGGCAACATCGCCAGCATAAGGTAGTGCTGTCATATTTTTTTCGGTATCTAAATATAGAAATATTTTTTCTAGATACAAGAAACGATTAACTCTTTCATAAGATACTCGGTAAGTAGAAATATAATTTTTTGCAGTTATTCCTTGAAAAAGAATCGTGTCTCAACTGTCACGATCAATCATAAAAACGTCAAAGTTTATGTCTGTTTTATTTACTGCCTTTTTACTAGAAAAACATATTTATATGATTCTTCTGGTATGTTAGAGGAATATTTTTTTTTAGAGATTTACCACCTCAAAAAAAGCAATTGTATACTATTGGACTAGAAGACGTAAAGATAATAAGAAAAACGTCAGGCAGATTATAGTCCGTCTAAAAAGTCGAAAGACTTGGGTAATTATTAGGGCAATATGAAATCTGATGTAGTCAACACTGGTTCAATAATCAAGGTTGATTAAGAGATCTTGATCCTTGTTAACTAATAGAAGATCCTTATAAAAGTATCGAATATAAGTATTTTTTCAATGATTAAAATATATTATACAATAACTTGCTCCGGTGATGTATAACAAAATACCTAAACCCATTAAAGAACTTAATGTATCAAAATTTAAATTGCAACTGTAGAAATATCTCATTGATAAATGTTTTTTATAATATAAATGATTTTTTAAATACTTAACCTAAAATTTTGACATTTCATTAGTATTTCCTTTTCTATAATATAATAAAATTATATAAAATACGACAACATTTTCAAAAAATTGTACACCTATTTAGGTAAAACATGACAGGTTTTTTTATTTTCTTTATATGTAACACCATGTTTTGCAAGGGGAAAGAGAAAAAGGAAAGGTTCTGGAGTGGCAATCACGTACCGCAGCGTTGGAAGGCCTCCAACAAGGTGGACCTATGACCTGGTCAGGTCGCGGGAATCTGATGGATGCGTGACGCACGGGACCGGTCGTTGTGTCGACGCTTGGGGGTGACCTATGTCCAGCAGTGGACGTCTTTCGGCTGATATGATGATGATGATGATGCTTTGCAAACATGTTTTTGTACTGCTTACTCATGTTTTGACAAATAAACTATCTTTATCTTTATCTACAAAATTTCCAAGTCATTTGACTTTAAAAAAAGTCTATATTGACTATTTAACAAGTAGGTTAGTTATCAAAAACTTATCATCACTTACGTAGTTTTATTTTTTTAATTCCACCGTTGGCAGAGCTAAGTTTCAATTTAAAACCATTTGTATCGCCACATTTATATTCCATTCGAGTGAAATGAGACGCAAAAATAGACCACTGCATTGAATGGAACAACGGTAAAATGCTCGAGACTCAATACATTTCGATTCTATATAATATTGAGAGTTTTCATTAGTTCGTTTGTTTATAACAACTTTACTATACACCAACTTTTGCCTACGGCTTCACCTGCGTATATAAAATATATCACTCGGGAATAAAGCAGCAGTACTTTCAGAGATTACCTCCTATAAACAAACAAACTTTACTCTTTATAATATTGGCATGGATTTCTACTAAATATCTGTTTTTGGGTACACAAGAAAGAAAGAAAAAGAACATTTATTTGTGACTTGCACAGCACAAACAAACCTATATAACTTTAAAAATGTAACATTAAAAATAAGTAAAAAAAGACCTTTCCGAGATATAGGTCTTAGCATAATGATGTGGTATTTAAACAAAAATATAAATAACGCAACGCATTGTGTTAAAGCCTGGTGTGTCATCAAACTAAGAAAGTCAACAATCCGTTTTGACACTGTCGTAGACTACCATCATCTTTATTGACTGGCCTGTCGGTTTAGTGGTTAGAGGCCCTGATTGCTATGCCGAAGGTTTCGATTCTCATCCAGGAAAAATTTTTGAGTGATTAACAAGACCATTTATTCTGTGTCTGAATATAATTTGTTTTTATTTAAAAATACTCGTATATAAGTATGTGTGTCAGTTGTTTAGTAATCATAACTCAAGCTCTGCAAAGTTGGGACTAGATGGCGTTGTGTGATAGTGGTGGAATATTATTAAAGTTTTACCCCGGAATCACCTATTGCTACATATACTCTTTCCTTTTTATGCCTTGCTTCACAATTCTGTGCGTCTCTCATCCCCATGACCATTATATTGGATAGCAAAAACTAGACAATATAAGTAACAATCAGTCAGGAAGCTTGAAAATTGACAGGTGGATTCGGATGGAGAAGCTAGTGTTTTCTCCGATTTGTATGCTTTGTACAGGTGATGGTGGCATTAGTTCGTCAATCGATCTGTATTTTATAATAGTGTTGTGTAATGTCGACGAACTGTGAGGAATTTGCGAATAAGTGAGGTTAACGCTTAGTATGCGCCGCGCGTGCACGGCAGTGCATCCGCCAAGTTCTTTTAAATCTTTGTAGTGGGCAAATGGGCATTTTGTGAGCTTTGTTACGTGTTGTGTTGACGGATTTAAATTTAGTACCTGTTGAGAGAAGTGATGTACTTACTCTGTGTCTGAAGTAAAACAGTTCCGGTATGACGTGCATTATCTTACCTGAAAACAAAAAAGTATGGTTAGAATAAAATTAATATTGTTCAACGGATTCATATTTCTGTGGTCTAAAATAACTGTAAGTGCATCCAGAAGTGTATAAAAATGTTTAAAAAATATATTATGTACATAAACAAGTTATGATAATAATAAATAGTAAGTTTGAATGAGATAAAACTTTTTCCCTGCAATGAAGCAGTTCTAAATTTGAAATTAAATTAAATTGCATTCATAGTATGCAATTTAATTTAGTTTTAATTATTCCAGTTTTGTGCATTTAATTCATGAATCCCCAAGCGACCACCGGTGGCCGCGCATCTATTGTCTTACTATTGTGTCTCTAATTGACGGTATCTGAAGGGTTAAATGCAATTCAATTTAATTTATTTGTGATGTTTATTTGCTTTCATTGGAATAGAATGCTAATTATGTATGTATGTGCCTAAAATGAGTGTATGGTAACTTGCATTTTGATACAAGTGCAGAAAGTTTGTTAATACGACCGAGGCTGAATTCGCACGTGCCGTAGGTAGGCGTGAGTTATGGAGCCGAGGGCTGCAGTGACGCACGTGTATCAAACGATTTTTTTCAATACACTTACGAAATGAATAAACAGGGGTTGATCGGGGACCCGATAGGGCCGACGCGCGCCCAGCCCGATACGATAAATGTATTAAAATTGCGACGGGGAAAACACGCGCATTTTTCTACACTAGTGTGGAAAACAATCTATTGCGTGCCTAAAAGCGGGTTTTTGAAAAATATTTTGAGGTAACCTGTAGGTATACTATATGTTTAATAACAGAAGTTACAACCAACACGGTCACATTTAATCACTGAACTTGTCATCCCACTTCTGAATAATATTTCCCTTAATTTGTCCATGTTCCAAAAGGGCGGGGTTGCTAAAAACACCGGATACAAACGAACAAGACTCGCATCTGCAATTCATATTAGTATAGTAAATACGGTTAATTAATCTTCGAGAAGGCGTGGACTGCGAAATTTAGTGCCTTTGTTCTGAGACATGTTTTAACTTTAGTTGGGGTGGGGTGTAAGTGATAGGAAACCGCGGGAGTACTCGAAAGAGTTCAAACCGTGGCCCTGGATCGCAGAGGGTAATTGAAGGAACACAGGGAGGCTTTAGTTATTAAAGTCTGACATGACTTCTAACTCCACCGAAGAGTAGAAGTTAATTTTGCCACTTCAAGAATAAAGGAAAGGCCATTTTTTCAGTATTCCTTGTAAAGCGGGCTGCTTCAGAGATTTCAGCGGTCTAATATTTTTCTATTTTTTGCGTACAGTAAAATCTATCCAATCTCAAATAATATCTAAAAATATAGGTACCTTTCGGGTACCTATATTTTTAGATATTATTTGCGAAGTCGAACCTGTGACACGTAGCACAACATCCAAACACTAAACCACTGCGCCAACCGTGCTTTCAAAAATGGAAAAGATAATAATAATTACTTATAATGTTTACGCAATAGTTAAAACAGTCACATACTGTTGCGTCATATGACCAATTTGAAGTACAATAAGCTTACAACTTGTACCACAACCTCTAAAGCGCATACGCATCTGCAAATCAAATCGCGGACACGTAAGCGCGAGCGGTACCGAGCGACGCCGGATGTCAACACTAGTATGTCGAGAGCTCGTTACATAAGTAAGTGATTAACTTAGGTATACAATAGATTAGGTGTCATGGGATACTTTGAAAGGTAAATTGTTTTAACTGTTATTTGTCATTGATACGATTTCCGCTTTGTAAGGAATTTGATTGGTTACTGCTAAAAAGCAAGTGCAGAATCAATAACAAAAAAAATACATTTTAAGCTAGCTTTAGGCAACGCCTTCGCCTGCGAAAATTGTCCTAAAGGAACATGCTCCCAATATAAAAGCATAGTAAGTATCATATGTTCTATTTTAGGTCTACTTGTATGCCAAGTTGTATACTAATCCGTCCAGTTACTTGAGCATGAAGAAGAAACAAACTTACACACAAATTATATACTCGTACGTTTTCCCTTTATAATATTATACAGTAATAATCACTATTTTTTAACATAAAAATCATCTAATGTCTACTCCCGCTCTAGTCTAAAGCGAGAAATAGCGTGTCAGATTTTTACTGACTAAATCTACACTTATATTCCATTAGTCGCCTTTACGTCGGTTGAATTGAGATAGAAAACCAGAGAGGCATATAGTGTTTTTTTTTTGTACAAATAAAGAAAAAATAATCACTACATGCCGTGCCTATTTTTATATCTCACTTCAACTACAAATCAATCAAACCAGCATACCTCAGTCAACAGCTGGATACAAGCCAAATTAATAAATACAAATTAAAATATGTACCGTATCACAAAACAGCAATAACTCGCCAATGGTAAAACTGCCATATCACTGCTATGCAAGCAAGTTTTACTACATTACCCAAAAGCTGTATTAAGGTGAGTATAGACTACAACATTTTCTGGAGCATTTCTGTGTAAAGTAACATTCTTACGAATGGTACAATACAGACAAAAGCTCAGTTTCCTAAGCATTTCCATGTAATGTAACGTTCTTGCAAATGCTCGGCGTTATGTTACGGGTAAATGCTCACAGCGAGTGTGCATTTACCAACATTTCGTTGAACGTCAATGTCACACCGCAACCGCGCATCGCCCGCACTCGTGTCTCGACGAAATGTTACACCAATACGCTCGACGAAATGTTACACCAATATGTTCGTTGGTTTGTAACAAAGAGGCGAGCGTGCTCGACGTTTCGTTCGTAAAAGGATGATACACTAGAACATATCATAGAGCGGCTCGTTGTTTGGTTACAAGTAAATGTTGTAGTTTGTACTCACCTTTACCTAAAATCTATACAACTATTTGCCCGTTTTAGAATGGTAGTCAATAACATAATAGTCGGCCTATAATTTCTTGATAAAATTATCATAGTTTCAACATTCTTAGAATCCAAACCGATATAATTAAACGACAATTATTATCTACTTTACTAAACAATGTATCCAAGATATACAATATTCATCTATTGTATTAGTTAGTAGTCCGTCTTTGAGATTATACAAAAACGACGGGACACGTATTTTTTATTTGTAAGTTAAATCAAAAATGACAAAGATTATAGCCCATTAAAGTTACTTGTAACATCACTCCGTGCTATATTTTTTCGCATGTTGTTATGGTTTGTTTAATCTAAAAAACGAAAAAATTGTGTCCATATATTTTTTATAATCTAAAATACGGACTTAATAATATGTAGTTATTTTGACCCTGGAAACTGGATTCCGATGTAAGCATCCAAGTTCTTGTGAGGTTGTCAAAACACCCGGTTGTCACCATTATGTCGACCGACCGGAGGACATGGTGGAGCATACGGTGGAGATGTGCCCGCTTAGGCGGAGCATCACCATGTACTCGTAGGAGTGATCAGCGGCAACAAAGGAAACCGCACGCATGAAGGATCCCGACCCTGATTTCTAGCCACCGAAGGCGTGGTATTGCTGTTGACAAGCGATGGGTAGTTCGCCGTCCGGCCATCCTTTAACCGTCAGAACTAAGGTCAAATCGTCGACGGTGTGTAGTGTTCCGGGGGCGTCTTACGAAAAAATGTCAGCAAACCATAGAAACCCAGCAGGATCGAAGCCTACGGGGGCCAAGGGTTGTATGAAAGAGAACCCCGAGGCTATGTAACGAAGGCAAAGAAAGAACAGGGTGGTTTATAATCAGTAAAAGTCTGACTTGGCCTCTCACTCCGCCCTAGAGTGGGAAAAGTCATTGGAAGATATCTTACCTAAAAAAAAATATCCAAGTTCGAAATGAAGAATCAAGGCATTAAAGTATTTTAATTTCACGGTTTTATCACCTTTTGTGTGAAGTTACTTGGATACCAAATAAAGGCGATTGCCAAAAAAAAAATGGCTACGTCATTATTTGTCATATAATTCGACGAATCAGCGAACTTGGGTCTCTCTTTTTTAACAATTAAATTGTACAGATAGTAATAGGAATAAAATGTACGTCTATTTAGTTCTACGAGAAGTCGAAGTTATTCGTGAAATTAACTTTCTTATGTGCTTACAGATCACTGAATCGAAATCTGAATTGGTTGAGCCAAATAAAACATTTCCGTTAATCGCTAGTCGATTTGTCACAATAGTTAGCGAGTTGTTAGAAATAAGCTTAAATATTTGATGCAGTTTTCATGAATTCAAACAGATTTATTTTTTATTTTGTTACTAGCTTTTGCCCGCAGTTTCGCCCGCGAACATAAAATATAGCCTATGTCACTCAAGAATAAAGCAGCTTTCTATCGATATTTTTTTTTACCAAAAATCAAAACCTTTACCACATTATAAGTGTAGATAATTATTCGATGTTCACCTGATGATAAACTATGAGAGGTCAAAAATGCTTGTCAGCAATTCAAACATTTTGTCAACACAAATTCCTTACGTTACACAATAGCAAAATAATCGTGCGCACACCGATCAATTACAAAACCAAATCTCAATATTAAATTGACTATTACACTATACAATTCGCGGTCGTAAATCTAAGTTTACACAGCAGTTATTCGTAAAATCAACACACACAGATTTTGCGTCCCTTGTAACTAGCTAACACCTTGTTATATACGAAACAGCCAATAATCACTGAACTCGTCACGAAGTCGGGTCTTATAACAATAATATCCATATTTCGTCGCGAATAAGGGAATAACGCGAGCCGAGACGCGAATTAGGATGGGGCTCGGAGAAAGGCGATAAGGAAGGAATGGGAGAAATCTTTTTTTTTTTTCATTATTAATGACTAGCTTTAGTCCGTGACTTCGCTTACGTACATAAAATATAGCCTATGTCACTTCACTGAGTGAAAAACAGCTTTCTTCTCGGTGAAAAAATTTAGCAATTGGACCATTACTTTTAGACATTACCAAAAAAACAAAAAACAAACTTTACCTCTTTATTACATATATATTAGTTTATTTATTATTGATAGACTCGCGTTTGACCACCATGACACATTGTCACCTGATGGTAAGCGAAGCACGTTTACCTAGAAGTAACCTATTCATTCTTGACTTAACCCTTCAGATACCGTCAATTAGAGACACAATAGTAAGACAATAGATGCGCGGCCACCGGTGGTCGCTTGGGGATTCATGAATTAAATACCCCTAAGTTGTATCTACCGGGAAACACAGACTCCGGCAAGGAATTCTACTCCTTGGCTGTACGCAATAAATGTGTTCCCAAAACGCTTAGTGAGTATGCCTGAGATGTCTACCATGTACCGGTAGCGCAATGCCGTACGTTTAGTGGTCTGATGATGGAATGTACTTGTTCTTTATTTTGTGGCATGCTCCTTTTTTTTAGGATGCACTTGAAAGCCTTGCAAGGTTGTGAAAACATTGTCAATTTTGTTGACGATGTTTCCACTACAGCATATTTTTATGTCAGCTGACAATGCAAAATTATTGCGACATGAAGCTGATCTGATGATGGAACCAGAAGATGGTCATAGAAGCTCAGTAGTTAAACTACACAACCCCATCGAGTTTGGGCTCTTATGATTCGTCTTGAAAAGTATATTGGTGCTAGATGGTATCTAGGATCTGATGATGGAGCTTGAAAATGGTCATAGGAACTCAATAATAAGCGCAATAAGATATCCCTTTTGTGTTTGAGCTTTTTGGAATTGCTTTACGGGACTAATTATGTAGGTATACATCTAACGCGCTATAAAAGCGTCCTATGGAAAAATAATTTTCATAGAAAACTTTTTTTTTTAAGAAAGCCTTCATGTCTCGAATGCATCCAGCGCTGCGGTAAATCTTTCAAACATTCCCGCAACCACAAAATATTATTTATATACCTACAATAGTCAACAGTTACATAACACCTCACCCCTATTAAAATTTACAAGTCCAGTAATAGCATCATCTAGGAAACATGAATATGCCTGAGATTACATAGAATTCGCATCTCAGCTTAGGCTTTTAAAATTATGTAACTATTTCTTAGAAAGGCTTATGTTTAGCATTACCTAACCGAGTCCCAGGTTTATTTATGTCATTGTTAAGTGAATTAATGTTTTCTCAGCTTGCTGTCAGGTTGGTAAATATATCTTCTAAACATTTGGGTAATTCGAAATGGTCTGGATTGATTTATACCGTAATTAATGTCGCCTTCTTGTTGTTATTGGTTCCTTAATATTTATGTTTTAAGAGGCTCCTTTTTCACTCGCCTATCGTCAACATCGAGCATGATTTATAAGCTTGTTGCTTCATCTTACGCCATCCAATGCGATGTTTGACGAAGAGGCAACGCGAAAAAAGAGAGATAACGCCTAAAAACTAGTTAGCATTCGGTAATTTACTCGAATATTTCACAAAACTTGTTCCAGGAAATACATGTTTTTTAAACCCTTAAAAGTTTTTGAAATAAATTGTCATCATTTAGAATCTCGATTAAATTTGCAAGGCGTCTATTGTTGTATTTGTTGACTTTTAAATTTTTGAGTAAAGACCTATATAAAAACAGATTTTCACAAATGTATAAATAGACTAGCTGCTCCCAGCGGCTTCGCCCGCGTGATAGCAGAAATTATCCCAAGGGAACATACTTCCGGGATAAAAAGTATCCTATGGCCTATTCCAGGACATGTTCTATCTGTGTACCAAGTTTTATAAAAATCGGTTTTGACATTTAGACGTGAAAACATAACAAACAAATAAACTCACTTTCGTTTTTATAATATTAGTAAGGATTTCAACAGAACCCTAGATAATATCCACAAGACATCTTTGTTTCCAAAATATCTAATGAAAAGTGTGTAATAACGTCATAATCGCATAAGAGTGGTTATATGAAAAACAGTGAAAATGTAGGTATGTCGAATTGCATGCCCTTAAGTGGTATGAGCATATGGTTGGGTGCCTAAGTAATATTATGAATGGTGAAAGTCTTCATTCAATGGATGTAATCGACACACCTAACTGCAACATCCTCCGCTATTTATTCGGTATAATAAATGCTTAGGCGTGATCCATGCTCAAAACTTTACCCACGTTGCATCACAACTCCAATTTTTTGACAGATAATCTTTGCCCATTAATCGTCTCACTATGCACTAGACAAATGAAAAAAAAATAGTACAGTGAACCGCATTTCAGTATTAGGAAATATGCATGCATTTTTTTCTTTTTCGCTCTAATGAAAACTTTTTCTAAACACTATTAAATTTAAAAAAGAAACCAGGAACGAGTTTTGTGAAATATTCTAGTAAATGACAGAATTACAAAATGCCAACAAACGCTGAGGCGTGTTCTCCTTTTTTCACGTTGTCTCCTTATCAAACATTGCGTTGGATGAAACAACAAGCTTTTAAACCATGCTCACGTTTACGTTACACGATTGGGAAAGGGCCCGCTTAAGCTACTACATAAGACCGACGCACACGTGTAACACACACGTAAAACAAAGTCGCGTGGCGTCGCGTGTCGTGGATGAAGTGTAGCTCTACAAGTCTAGTTTCCACATAAAATGTATGGAGACCGACGCGCTCCTATGGGCATGTGTGGCACATGTGTGTAGTTCCAGCATCAAGCACTATAGATATACAACATGGACAGTTAGAATTCCGCATTCTTCTACCCACTTAACCCTAAAAAGCCCGACACCTACCCCGCTCACTCCCTAGCCCCACACTAAAACTTTGTCGGCGCTCACGATTATCATACAATGGCCACTTGCGATGCAGCCGTGTTGACAGATACGCGTTTCCTGTAACCGAAATGGTTGGCGGCCATTTTGTTCTGCGTTCGCGAAACGAAATGGCGGACGAGGTGAGACTAGAAGTTGGGTGTTTTTAGCTTGTTGGATATTGTTTATTGTTTTGTGTTAGGATTGATGGTGGAAAGAAAGGGTTCCTGAGTTAACTTTTAATTAATAGAATCAGTTGCTAGTGCAAAGCATATACAGAACTAGTTTTGAACAGAAACATTAAGAGGGTCCTTCTCCACTCGCTTATCGTAAACATCGAAAATGGATTAAAAGCTTGTTACTTAATTTAATGCAATCCAACGAGATGTTTGACGAAAAGGCAACGCAAAAAAAAGAGAGATAACGCCTGGAAACTCTGTTAGTATTCGGTAATTCCGAGATTTACTCGAAAATTTCACAAAACTTGCTCCAGAAAATAGCTGTTTTTTTTAAAACACTTAAAAGTTTTTGGAAAAAGTTGTCGTCATTTAGAATCTTAGTAAAATTTGCAAGGTCTCTAAAGAATTACTTTTTTGACTTTTTTAATTTTTAGGCAAATTATGAAGTGTCAAAGTTCATACAAAATAGGACATTTTCAGAGGTTTTTACTGGATTAGTTTTACGCAAATTTAGAAATTGGTTTCTTTAGAAACCTAGATAATATCCACAAGATACTGTGTTTCCAAAATATCTAATGAAAAATGTGTAATAACGTATGAAAAACAGTGAAAATGTGAATCGTGATGCACCACCTTAAGACGAAAATATAAAGAAGAATTAGTTCAGTTCATTTTTTTATTTGGGAAATCATTCATTAATTCCTAGTGGTCTGATGATGGAACTGACTTAGCGGAATTAAGTTATGTAATTCCGATGAACAGTTACACAAACGACTCGATTGGGTAGCGTTCGGGAAGCTGTGCGGTGTCTTCTCGTCCAATATACCACAGTATCTCAACATGAATGTCTATGACCAGTGCCAGTAATGATATATGGCACTGAAACATGACCGCTTACAATCGGCCTCATCAAAAGGTTTACAGTTACCCAAAGGACAATGGAAAGAGCTATGCCCGAAGTTTCCTTGCGTGATCGCATCTGGAATGAAGAAATCCGCAGGAGAACCACGGTCGCTGACATAGCCCGAAGAATTGCCACACTTAAGTGACAGTGGGCAGGGCACATTGCTCGTAGAACGGATGGTTGGTAGGGCCGAAAGGGTCTATAGTGGCGACAGCACACCGAAAAACCTAGCGTTGGAAGGCCTCCCACAAGGTGGACCGATGACCGGGTGAGAGTCACGGGAATGCAATGTATGCGAGACACACAGGACTGTGAGGCCTATGTCCAACAGTGGACGTTCTTTGGCTGAAATGATGATGATGATGATGAGGATGCACAGTCCCTGTAAAGCAACCAGTTGCACAACTAATTGCTTATTTAAGTGTACCTCCAAGAAGGTACCTATACCCTTTCACCCGTTTCATAAGAAGTCTCATACATTCGTATTTTAAAGAGATAAAGCATGAAAGTAGGCAAATCCCAACATATTATGATGAAATATAACGTTATTAAAATATCACGATATATTCATATGACATGGCGCTGCACGTGACGCATGCGCACCGTGACTTCGTTACGTCACTATAGGGTTTGCACTACTACTGTAAGTTGCACGTCTGAAATATTTGCACAAGTAATAATAATAATGTTTGTTAAGCAGCTCTAAGAATAGAATACATTAGAATAGAATAGAATAAACTTTATAGTACACCACAAAAAAGTAACATAACTTATCATCATCATCAGCCTTTTTTTAATGTTCCCACTGCTGTGACTCAGGCCAGGTCAGGTGAATCAGGTCTCTAGGAGAGGGAATGGGCCGTAATCCACCACGCGAGCCCAGTGCGGGTTGGTGGATGTCACATCTCTTCGAATTTTTGGTTCTAGGACATGCCGGTTTCCTCACGATGTTTTCCTTCACCGTTTTGAGAGCAGTGGTGATGAAATAAATTACACAAAGTAGTGCGCCTGGCTGACATAACTTATACATACACTTAAATAAAAAAGAAAGACAGGAGTTTTTGAACCAGCTAATACCCTCTTGTTCAGTCGGGTTAGTTCTGAAAACAAGTAGTGATAACCTGTATAATTTATTATGGTTACTATTTGTGGTAACATTAATATAACGTGGGCACACGGGTTGATATTTTGCAAATAATGCAAATAAACTAAAAACCCTTTTCACTTTTAAGATTATTAAGAGGATTTTTTATTTCTTTGGTTAATAATTTATTCCAAGTTAGAAGTTTTTTTTTAAATATAAATATTCGTTTTTTTTTTGCTATAATTTAAAGTCTTCAAGGCTAGAGTGAATACGCTCTAAATAAATTAGTGCAACCTCACCATTAACGATTGCATCACTGTTTACTATCAGGTGGGATCGCAGTCAAGCACTATTTTATATAAAATAAAAAAAGACTTAAAACTTGGCATAAATTCTATTAAAAAAGAATAATAAAGACTGTAATTATTAGTTTTTATAAAACCTCACTCATAATACAGTTTCAGGGATGATATTTTATCATGAAAACATTCTCGCGAACAAAGTCACAGAGTAAGCCAGTGTGTAGCTTACAACCATTACGTCTACTAGCATGTCTATGCTAGAAATTCTAGCGATTATTACTCACTAGCATACATCAGAGTAGCATTGAGCAACCCTAATACTAGCTCAGTGCACACAATTCGATATGGCTTATTAAGTAAACTAGGCGGCAAGCCGTGAATTGTCTAGCATTGTTCATTTTACTAACGCGCAGTGAATTATGAAACAATAGACACCTTATGGGGGAATAATCAGTAACATCACGGTTGTTTGTTTGTAATGGGATGGACAGAAATGTGCGGTGAAAGCTTTTGTATAAGGGATAGGTTTCATGAATGCCAATGTTTGTATTCGAACCCAATTCGGATTTATTTCATCAAAATCTTCTTTTGCTCAGACTGGATCAAGAGATAGTGTCAGACTTTAGCTGACCAGAACTCACCAGTATTCCTTTGCGTTCCAGGACCACGGCAACTCTTTAGAGACATCCTGCACCCAGAAGAGAAAGTCTTGCTTCTATAAGATTTGTAAAATATGATCATGGCATCAACTATCCTGTACTCACTTTTTTTACAATGGGCCTCCTCAGAAAGATTATAGTCATCCAAAAGGCAATGGAAAGCTATATACCTATATATATACATATAGATATGCACGGAGTTTCCTTGCGTGATTACATAATGAATGAAGATTTCTGCAAGATTTCCGACATGGCCCGAAGAATTACCAAACTTAAGAGGCTATAAGCAGGACACATTGCTCGCAGAAATGGTCGTTGAGGCCTAAGCCAAAGTCTTTCACTCTGGAGAGGTGATCGCATACCAGAAGACCTACGTCTTCCGGTATGGGGTGGCCTCTCCAGATCTTTGGAAGGTCCTCCATTAAGTGGACCTAGTGAAGGTCATGAGATGGATGCGAGACGCACAGGAAGGTTCGTTGTGGCGACACTTGAGGGCCCATCAGTGGAAGTTTTCGACTGAAATGATGATGAATTACTTTAAGATTCAGATTTTTTTTTTGCTAAATCATTAGTATTTTATGAAAAGCGTAATTAGTGAATTCCTCTCGAAGACCTACCAGCGAAGATTTTGTACGTACGAGTATATACAAAAACATTCCGCATCCAAAATTATAAGTGCCGAATAAAACAAAAACCACTTTTGAAATCAAATCTCAACATTTGATTACACAAAATCTCTCGTCATTACAAATATTACAGTACTACTTATAATATCGTCAAAAGGAGTTTGAAGCACGAAATGATTTTTTTGTTTATCTGCGGTTTTAAAACTCTGATCTCTGTTTGTACGTGTTGTCATTATACCTTTGTTATGTTTGCGTCAAGTGCTGTAGTTTTTGCGTTTATGATATGTATTATTATTTTGTCAGTTAATCATTTGATGCTTAAAGTACAAAATTAGATAGATATACCAGCTGTTTCGACAGACCTTACCCAAAAATCGAATTAAAAAAATTAAAAACCAATAGCAGTGCCGCCTAGGCGAGCACTCGTCTTCACAACACCCTCGCCTTCGGCTCGGGTTGCAATTACAAAAATATTCCACTTGTATCAAAATTCACTTCATGTGATGTGTAAGGGCTGGTTGGGTTCAGTATTCCTATTACAAAAAAAATAACCTTCATCCAAGAAACTATTTTGTTACATTTTTCTAGTGAATACCAATATAAATATCGGTTGGTCAGCAAAATCACGTTGCACTAATATTACAAAGGCAGAATTTAGTGAGGGTCTTTGTATGTATGTTTCTTCTTCGCGCTTGAATGGCTGAACGGATTTGAATGAAATTTGTCACTCGGGTAGACCATTTCCTGGAATATCACATAAGATATATTTTATCTACTAGCTGCTACTAGCGGCTTCAACCACGTGAAAGTAGAAATCTGTCCAAAGAAAAGATTTTTGATTGGTACAACGATTGCAAGATCGAAGTCAAGGGAAAACCTTGTCTTTCATTCATATAGAAATTTCCTGTGCAATAAAATATTCCATACGTTATAGGATATCACGGTGCCTATGGGAACCGAGGGGAACTTGTGAAGTCGTGACCACTGATGAGCAATGTGGAGGTATATGCTTGCTTATCTATATATATATAAAAGCGAAATACCACTCACTGATTAATCACGAAATTTCAGAAACTGTGAATCCTAACAGGATGTAGACATACGCTAAGAACGAATTTTACGAAACTCTACCCCTAAGGGGGCCAAAGTTTGTATGTAGAAACCAAATTTTACGCGGGTGAAGCCGCTGGCAGAAGCTAGTTAATTGTATTACTGAACCATTTAGTTTTTGGTATTTTTTTAAAGAAACTGCCCCACACTAGGAATTGAATTCGTAATCTGCATCGCAGCAGTCAGTCACTCAACCACTGCGCTCAACATGCCATATCTTGTTAAAAAGTAGTTATCTACATCTACACTTCTACACATATTATATGTATATAATATAATAAAGAGCTAAAGTATGTTTGTTTCGTTTGTAGGAGGTAATCTCTGCAAGTACTGGTCCGATTGCAAAACTTTTTTCACCTATAGAAAGCTGCTTTATTACTGAGTGACGTAGGCTATACGTGGGCGAAGCCGCGGGCAAAAACTAGTTAAAAATATGCCTAGAAAAAAACATTATAGCGATGTAAAATATGTATAGAAAAGTTTCAAGACTTAGTAAATTATAAATACCTGAGTAAAGCCTACAACTCAACAATGCCGGTGAGATAAGATCTAGACTTTGACTAATCTAGGTCCTTACAGTAATTCTAGTAGTCGGGTAAATTACGGAATATGATAATTAAATAGGTTTGTAATTAATCAAGTGTCGCATTGTTTACCGAGTTTAAGCTGGCGCCAAACAAAGCTTAAAATATTTAGACTTTAGACTTTACAAGATAGGGGAGTAAAAGGGTCTCTAAGTCAAAGTGAATAGTTTACTTGTAGTCAAGCGTGCTTTATTTTTGACCACATTTTCGTTTTCCATCAGGTGAGATAGTGGTTAAGCGCGAGCAATATTTAAAAAAAAGTTGCGAAATAGATTTTTCGCAGCCAATATGATCAAATACCAGTAAACAAGGTTATTTATAAAACACTAACAACCTTGCAGGACTGTATTACTAACATCATAAACTCTTCTTCTTCGACTTTTTATAAAACCAACATATTTCAACTCTGTATTTTGCTCAACATATCTCGCTCTTTATATGTCTGTATGACGCGACGCAAGCCCATCAAGCACCACCGCCGCGCGACCCCGCTCCCCTCCGCTATTGTATTTATTTAAACCCAGCCAGGCACAGTACTTTGTGAAATTTATTTCATCACCACTGCTCTCAAAACGATGAAGGAAAACATCGTGAGGAAAACGGCATATCCTAGAACCAAAAATTCGTAAAATCTGCGTGGTGGTTTACGGCCCATTCTCTCTCCTAGAGAGATGCCCGAGTCCCAGCAGTGGGAACATTAAAAAGGCTCTGACTGACTGACCAGATTTTAAAAGGCATACAGCTACAGGAACTAAGCAAGACCAACACCACTTGCATAACTCATAACCCCGGATCCTAATAACTCATACTTAATATCACTTTCAAGCAAACTAACTCTAAAACATGGTACACACTGAAGAGAAACCTCTATAATTTTGAAGGAGAGAGTCCAACAACATTTCACTATCAAGTTATGTTGTAGCACACGTCAGTACAAGTTCGGGACGGTGCAGTGTGGCCCATGGTCGGTTCAGCAAGTGAATAGTGAAATCATAATGTAACTGTGAGGTTAGCGTTAGATCTATGAAATACTTGGTTGGTAGTAAGGAAAGCTGAAGTAAAGTGGATGCGGCATTTGAGTTGTATGATAATTTTATTTCAGACGCCGCATTAGTCGGTTTTTTTATTAGTAGCCTCCTGCAAGGTTCTCCCATCTCTCCAGTCACCGTAGCCGCGGGCTTGCGGGTGGCAATCAATGGATAGCTCACTGTCCGTCCGTTCGGTAGCCGTCCGGAGCGAACCCAAGTCGTCGACGATGCGTAGTGTTTCAGGCACGCCTCAAGGAGATGTCAGCAGAACCGTAGGGTCAAGGGGGCATGGGTTGTGCGAAAGAAAACCCCGGGGCCTAGATCGAAGGCAAAAAAGAAACAGGCGTGGGTATTAGTCAGGAAAAGTCTGACACGCCTTCTCGCTTCACCCAAGGGCAAAAAAGGGTCTATCAGGTAAGATAGTAGTCAAGTGTGAGCTGATCAATGATGAAACTAAATAAATCTGTCATGATATAGTCTTATCCACAACTTCACAGTTCGTACTCTCCACAAAGCCAGACATACATTATCAATAACATACTATCGTGTACCTGTTTAAACTGCATTGTGAGACAAAATATTAAATTTTCATCTAAAGCTTTCCGCCATATATCGTCGGGACGACAGATCCCACGGTGTTTCTCGATCACGACCACATTTTTGCCATAAACAATGGTATTACAACGTATGTCTGTTCGCGGAAATAATATTAATAGAGATATCTTTTGTAACTATAATATCTATTGTGTTTTGGAAATAGAAATAGACGAATCTTGGAGTCAAAAGATTGTTTTAAGATATTGGTATTTTATTTAATGTTTATTTCATCACTTTTACGTAGGGAATCAACAAATTAGTAACTTCTCCCGCTCTGGGTGGAACGAGAGTATTAGATTTTTACTGACTAAAACCGACAGTTCATGTAGTTTCCTTTTTTGCGAGAATTGCGGTAACTTCTTCGAACAATCCGCAGAATTTTTTTCCACTACTGTAAGTCAAGCCTTCTCTCTGGGAACGGGCCGTAACCGACCCTAAGGGATCTCTTCAGATTGATAGGTGGTTTTCCTTCACAGTTTTGAGAGTAGGAGGATGAAATAATTTTAACAGAAAAGTCTGCCCGGCTAAGTATGAACTCACTGCGTTTTACTCGCCCTCGACCCCACTAAAATAAAGCAAAAAAAAAAAAAGTGAAAAATACTTCCAAGTTCCTTAATATTTCTGGTGAAACAGTGTATTTATTGGCAGGGCACGTTAATTTAGAATTACAATTAGAAAACTAATAAAATCATATCACACTAATACTATTAAGGCATACATTTGTGAGCATGTGTGTATGTTTGTTACTTCTTCTTGCTCTTACACGAATAGACCATGTCCTGGAATAGCACATATGATACTTTTAATCCTGGGACTTAATTCCCTTGAGATAATTTTCTACTATAACGCAGGCAAAGCCACAGGTTGCAGCTAGTTGTAAATATTTACAGTAATTATCCACGTCTACAAAATTCTATTCTCTCCACCATTTCTCCGCACCTAACTTTGCATGACTATGACCATATCCAACCGTCCGTTGATGCGATAATTGAAAGAAATTATAAACAAACTCGCGTGCTCAACTAGTGTGGGAATCAATAAACATAGGATTACAATGAAGCACGATTCAGATCACCCATGACGTGAAGGTAACTCGTGGTAATTTGTGCTTGTATATAGCACGCTATTTCCTGGCGACGGATTTAAACGGTACTGCGTATAATTAATTATTTATTAGATAATTAGCTTGTGACAGCGGTTTCGCTTGCGTGAAACTCGTAATTTCGTTATCATTTCAACCAAAACCACACAAGCCTGCTCTAAGAAAGGGTTTTCCGAAAGGAAGCTCGAGCCCCGGTATGAAGAGGCTAGAAGGAACGGGGTGGGTTTTAGTTAGTAAGAGTCTGACACTAAGAAAAAAAGAAAAAAGATAACATGTTTATTTAGTGCAACCAACAAAACTTAAATTAAACGTCAAATATAAATAAATACAAGAACAAAAAAAACAACAAAATGGGTCTTACTTTGTCAAATCCAAGCCCTAAATCAAAAAGAACAAAAGATAGACCTATGTTCATAGGTTTAGTTAATAGGTAAAGTATACGTTTTAGATAATAAAAATCGGTATCAGTAACAAAAATAGGTCACTCTGACTCCAACCTAGAACGAAAGAAATTATAGGTTGATTTCCCACCTCAGGTAAGCCTAATCTATCTCTAAACCAAAAATTGTGACTTTTCTTCCAGCAGTTTTGCTATAAAAATCACAACAAACATACAGACAGACACAGTTACTCATTATACAAATATTCCCCATTTATTGCTCATTCTATCATTGAAAACTGCATCAGAATCCGTTTCCATAGTTTTAAAAAAAATAAAAAAAAACCAACAAAGAAAGTAAGCAAAGAAACAAACATACACAAAAAGCGACTTTGTACCATACAGAAGCGTTCAAGAATGTTTCTGTGTACTCTCTTGCATTAATTAAGGAGATAAAGAATTCAGGTATACGGGCTTTCCCAAGTCTCAAAGGCGTCATAGTTTACTGTGAAAGAAAATGGCGTCTTAGAACTTAATAGTTTCAATTAAATCGTCAAGTCTGGAGTGAAGGGAAAGACGACCCCGATTTCTAACCACCGTAAGCGTGAGCTTGCGGACGGCGAACAATGGATAGCTGACCGTCCGGCCGTCCGATAACCGTCCGAACCGAACCCAAGGCGTCAACGGCGCGACTCAAGGAAATTTCAGCAAAACCGTCCTTCATAAGTCCTTCAGGATCGAAGCCCACTGGGCATGGGTTTGCTTCTGAAAAGAAAACTCAGGGTCTCGAGATGCAAGGCAAGGCATAGGTAGATAAGGAACTTAGGAGTGGTTTTTAATCAGTCAAAGTCTGACACCTTCATCCCGCTCTACTTTAAAGCAGGCTTCACACATCATCGTCAAAGAATATCCTGATTTTCAGTGTTAAAGTTGCGGAGGTCAGATACAGTCGCATCATGCAAAATGAAGAGAGAACACGTTCCTCCAAAAAAATGCAAAATATTACTTACGATTTTCTTCCTAAGAAGACTCTATTAATTCATTAACAACCAGCCTAATTAACTATACGTCTTAATACAAGATACGAAACCTCAAATATTACATAAGAAACACCATAAACCAAGTAAGATGGACTCAACATCCCATTATAATACCATAAAAATATCAGCCAATAAAACAATCTTCCCTTTATGACGTCACCTATTATCGCCATAACGATTTTCAAATTAAAAACCGTTCGGCAATCTTCGGAGATACGAACTTTAACGAAGTGTACTGTTGTGTTCAAATGTGTAATGATTTGTGTCCTTTTTAACCGATTTCTAAAAAGGACGAGGTCCTCAATTCGGATGTTTGTGTTTTTTTTATGTTTGTTCGCACATAACTTCGTCACTTGCCGACCGATTTGATTTTTTTTTTTTTTTTTTTGTTGGAAAGTGTATACTCTTCCCAAATGGTTTCCAATTCCATCATCAGATCCCACCTTGGTGACTTAGGTGGAATCTGATGATGGAATCTTAACAAAATCGCGGGAACTCTTCAAATTCAATATTTTTTTTAGTGAAGTCCGTTTTTTATAAATATGTTTTTTTAAGTTAAAACAAGATTGTTTTTGGTAATAAATAGTATTTATTTATTCTCGTCGGATATCCTACGTAAAAAAAAATATTCATGAAATCATTTGAATATTATAATTAAAGCGAAAGTTTGATTTTCCTGTGAATGTGTGTGTTTATTACTCCTTCGCACATGAATGGCTGAAGCAATTTAAATGAAATCTATACATCCCGGAGGAATGTTTCCTTTTCCTTTTTCGTTTTCCTCCTTGTAGGAGGCCTCCTAACGATTCATCTTCCTTTCGTCTTCATGGACCATCTGTTCTCCGTGCAATGTGCTCTGCCCATTGTCACTTAAGTTTGGCTATTCTTCGACCTATTTCGGATCGACATTTATCGAGATTGCTCAGTCTAGTCAAAGTAGGCCACTCAATTCATCAAAGACCACACACTGCCATAGAAAATTACAGAAGTTCAGGCGTTATTGGCAAACCACTTTACCTCCCAACAACCATAGAGTAAATAAGCGTTTATTCACAATATTAGTACGATTGCGTATGTAAAACACGCGCACACTTAACTCTTTTGCAATACGATAACAACGTAAAGGAGATTATTATGACAGCCTACAATAAGGATAAAATATTGCTTAGCTACAACCCTAAAAATATACACAGTAATTTTAATAAACCTTAAGTTGGTAACAGTAAGATTCAAATTCTTATAGCAGATAGTTTCGGAAGGGTAGAGTTATCTTTGCTCAATATTGGCGGCATAGGCCAACTTTGCATGAATGATGTTTGCTATAAGTTAAAAGCTCGCAAAATGACAAGGTAAATAAGCATATTGTGCTACCGATGTTATAGAAGGGATTATTACAATTAATTGTGATTCGTATCAGAAATTAAAAATAGACATTTTTAATCTTAAGTAATCAGCTTTGGCGTACATATCATTATTTTAATTGAATGTCAGTGAGATTGACAAATGCTTAACGCTTGTTAATCTACTCAGTATTTTTAGATTTATTTTTCTCTGGAAATGCCATTATGGCGATCTTTGGTGATCGATCTTCATACGTTACTAGAGGTCGGTGTGATTGCTCTTTGGACCTGGATCATGGTCTTAACCCCCACCTCGTATTTTTTTTTGAGTAGTATTTTGGGAGCACAAATAAAATAAATATAGTTTTTTTAGTAACTGTACTTTAGTGACTTTTCCTTTTGGTCTGAAAATGCGACTCAAAAAAAAAACTGTATGTGGTAACAGCGACCGTGGTCCCGGTCCAAAGAGCCCCACGGCCCCTACTTGCTGCCAGCAGCTTTGCCTGTGTGATAATAGGAAATTGACCCAAAGAAAATCCTCCCAGATGAACAACCGAAGAAGTGAATGACTTGTTTAATTCTCTTCCCTCTAATTTCAACAAACAAATTAACGAATTCCATAGACTATTATATTTTTTAAATAACAAAATGTGTGTACATAAGTGACATGAAAAAATAACTATCTTCAAATATTTATAACTTTACATAATTAAATTGATTGAATTTTCTTTTTTTTTATTGATAGGTTCGCGCTTGACCGCCATCTCACCTGATGGAAAGCGTCGATGCGGTCGACGATGGAACGCGCTTACCTAGAAGAAACCTATTCACTCTCGACTTAAAGATTCCCGGGTTGTAGCTATCAGGAAACACAGACTCTTCTTTTCAGATTCTTGTTATTTTATTTAATAGATTTCAATACTTGTGTGTTCAACTGTACTACTATAGTTAACGATCGACCATTACCGATATTTATTTTTTATTTCATAATGCGTATCATTACCACCAACAGTTTTTTTCACTCCACAGATTGGAAACAATTGCGTTTATATCCATAATGACATCACGCATTGACAACGGCTGCTTCAATAACCACCGATTAAATTATACATAATCACTCCAACCACGGTCAATTGTCTCAAAAAATCTTAAGAAAAACATATAAAAACCAATTTGAGGCTTCAGAGAAAAAAAAAAGGAAAAATTCATTTATTTCTTACAATTGTCGGCTGTACGATTACTGTACCGACGTACCACGGTTTCCGCCACTATAACAACCTCTGGAGGCTTTCAACACCATCTACAACCAACCAACACTGTGTTCCAACCCGCAAGGAAACTCTTTCCCTCCGGACGCCCAAGAGACACAGTGTTCATAAATGGAATACCACCTAATGATAGTCCGGGTTGCGGTTAGACCATTATTAATTCCATCTCGCTCGCACTCGAATAACGGTCGTAAATTAAAGTGAGAGGGGTAATCAGAGATCTGAGGCTACGTGATCTCCATTACAGTCTGCTGATGCGTTTTGGATTCTTTTGTTCTTTTTTTCTGGTTTTTAGATTAGTTATACGTGGTTATGCGAGATTACAACGCCTGGAAACAATTGTTTTTATATTTTTGGGGATATGCTAGACGTGGCGAAGCGTAAAACAGTGTAGGTAGGTTGTATAACGTTTTAAGAATATACATTTTGGAATTTTTTGGTGGGATATCTTCGAGTGAAGTTCAGTAGCTGTTTTACTTAGTCGCAAATTAATTTCTAGTGGATATTTTGATGTAAAAGTTTAGTTTTGTATTTCCGGTGTCTACACAACTTAACAATTTGGAATGATTGAATCAAGTGTGGTTTCGGTAAATTGTAGCCGAGTAGGTTATATTGACTATCGTAGCGAACCTTGCCGAGAAGACTAACTCGATATATTTGCAGCCAAATACTGTAAAAACTTAGAAAGTGTTACATCCGAATTTTAATGGAACTCAAAGTGACTGTGAAAGCTAAATACTACACTGGCTAAAAACACAAATTGTCAAAAAAAAACGAGTGTCATTTTTTACTTAACAAGAAATACACCCGTGTTCCTTCAGTAGTCCTTCGCATTCTTTTTTTTTTCATACAATCGAGCAGCTGAAAATCATACTAAAAAAAAAATTCATTCAAAACAATACAAAAAATAAACTATAACGCTTACCCATTAGATAGTAATATAGACAGTAGTAATGTTTATAATTAATTAGTTAACAATTCATACAAAACAAAGGTACTACCACCTAATGAAGTTACACCTGGTACAACACCCGAAGCCCTTGACACTCATAGCAGTTTACAGAACAGGTAACACCTACAGCTCAAGATAGATAAGTGGCCTATCTAAGCTAACAAACAGCGACAAAGTAGCCATAGAATTTGAATATCGTTGTGAAATAAATGATTGATTTGCTTAGCAAAATCTATTTTATGAGGTTAGGAATAAATTGGTCTATTTTGTCAACGCCAGACTTCCAGCCGATCAAAATTTTACGCATTATGCTTAAGCCCGATATGGTTGTAAAAGATGACAGGGTGATCATCTATGCAGCTGTCATGACTTTAACAGGATGAGTATTATTTTACTTGTAGATATTTGAAGAAATGCTTTAAATTATAATGTTGATTCTGATATATAAAAGAACGTAAAGACACCCCCGTCTATCATTATTAAAATAGAGGTTTTTTTTGTCGACGGGGAAAATCATCTTATAACAAAACCCGCTCTTGGGTGGAGCGGGAGATAGTGTCAGACTCTTACTGACTAAAAACCCCGCGCCGTTCCTTCCAGCCTTCATACCGGGGCTCTAGTTTCCTTTCGGATAACCCCGGCCCCGGTAGGCTTCGACCCAGCTGGGCCCCTCCTGTTGCTGACAACTCCTTGAGGCGCGCGGAAACAGTGCGCGCCGTCGACGTCTTGGCTCGGACAGTTACCGGACGATCGGACAGCGAGCTACCCATGGCTCGGTGTCCACGAGCCCGATTAAAACAGAGGTGGAATTCTTGAAGAAAAAAGCATCGAGAACGATTTGCTTGACCTGGAAATAAAACTTAGCCACGCTGTAATCTCGGCCACCGAAGGTAAGTAAGGTAAGGTATGCGAATGGCGAGCTGTGGATAACTCTCCGTCTAATAAGAACTAAACCCGGGTCGACTATATTCCTAGCGCTCCTCAAAAAGCTATCAGGGACTGTCTTTGATGCCTATTATGTGGAGGTGCTTATTCAGCGTGCAGTGTCCAGCGCTGCCTCCAGTCGCGTGAGGCTTTTAGTGAGGGCTTTGTTGAGGTGTGGCATGGTCTCCTTGGCTTGCCTGCAGATTGGTATCGAAGACCACCAGCGCTCTGATGGTATATCAGTGTGTTCACTTAGCCTGAGGTAGTGCTAATAACAATACCTAATGTCTGCCAGGAAACAGATAACCTATATTACAGCCACGTCCAGACTAACCTAATACGTTAGCCATAATAGAACAATGCCTAATATCAATAATATGGCCTTGAACCGTTGGGAAGACCCATGTAAATCCATTACAATTCTTGCCAACCACTTCAAATACCATGAGATTGGATCTACAGAATACTAATTTCCTGATTATTTTGACTAGCATGTACCAACTACATGTCCAGACAAGCTATGTGACGGGATTCCCAAAATTTTTAAAAGTATGCCTAATGAGATACTCCTTGGCGGCATGTTGAAAACGAAAGCTGAGCCTATATGAGAGATCACGAATACAAATCAGCTGATTTCTGGAATATAGAAGCAAGAATCTGATGATGAATTAAATGAAATGTGGTAGTTTATATTCTGTTCCATTTGACTATGTATATCACGATGTTCATGAGAGTTAATCCCATAAAGTTTGTGCAATAAAGAGATCCAAAGCAAGTATGATAAATATTCATACAAACTACAATATGATTTATAGTTCCATATAAATCCTTGGATACTAACAAAACTGTCGTTTTGTAACCAATGCCTACAACTTGGTTACTCTATTGGAATAACGAAGCAGTACTAGGCGAGGTCTAATATTGGGAATTCATGTTTATGAGCAATTGATTAGAAGAAATACTGAACAAAAAAGAGGGAAGTAGAGATAAAGTCACACAGATAAGAGATGAGCAAATCAGAAGGTGATGAATCAATTTAAATTGATATATTTAATTCCTGAACTTTTTTTATTATTATTGATACGCTCGCGTTTCACCTGATCGTAAGAAGTGTTGTGGCTAAAGTTGAAGCACGCAAGTCTAGAAATGTTAAGAGTGTTTTGTCTCTACAACACTTGAACGTAATAAACAAGGGACATGATAACCAACAAGATATTGCCAAAATTTAAGAGGAAGATTATAAAATTCTACGTAACAGAATTTACCAAACCCGATTTGACGTTATCCGGGGTAGGTAACTCAACAGGTTAAAGTTACCACAATTTAATGGTAATCGCAACCATTGGCATCCGACCACACCCGTCTCATATGAGATACCGTGTTCGATCAATTGTGATGCGCAAATGCAAGAGATAAAGCTGAATGCACACAGCGCAGTGTAGTGAGTTGAGACTGTTATTTCAAACAAAAAATATTATCCATCCGCTCTATCAAATTTTAATCGATATTAGAAGTATCACACCTTGATATGCAAAGAAAATGTGGAAGTCATTTTATAGTGTACTACTATAGGCGAAAATGACATTTTTTAGTTCTCTCGAAGAGAAATTGCAAAAAATGCTCAATTATTTTGTGTAGAATAACATCATTTAGCAAAGACTGTTACGTGGTAAACGTATCTTCTATGAATACATGTATAATCATATCCACATATAGTTGAAAAAACCCAGAACAGTGCCGTTCTTTACTTCACAACGGTATCCATAATAATAATAAGCACAATATTACGTAAAACGTTTTCCTGGAAAACATAAAATTTAACGACATATCGATGAAGCTGTACCGCCTAGTGATAGTATAGCATCCGGTATGACAAACGTAGGACCATAATTGGTTATCTCTCTATTGTGCATGTTATTGTATTTTTTGGTCTAGCTTCATTTCTCAAGGGTATTTGCATAATTTTTTTCAGTGACAAATATGCCTAGTAGGTATAGTTATTAAATACGGTTTTCAAAATCTGTCTCTCGTTTCCCTACTATTAGCGTTTGGTCTTCATCTGTAGTTAATAGCTTCTCTAAAACATCTTCTTTTAGTGAATTGACGGTTGTTTTCACTGATGAGACTTTTTGCATTTCAACGTCAGTTATTATATAATTTATGTCAATGATAGCTTTTAATACTCTTCCATGCCTACATAACATTCTTAGCTACCTCTTATCACTTATCACACCGTTACTTAAACAGCCCAACCTCATAAACAGAAACATTAAAAAATCATAACTAAACTCAACTACATTACTTCATGTGCAATTCGCTTTAATTAAAAGGGGGTGGGGTTATTAAAATAATTACGCGCCGCCCCTTGTCCAATGAACAGGCGCGGCGGTAGAACTACCCAATTAGGCGACGAGAGATGCCTGGATCATGTGCAAGCGCACGACACGGTTTTTGCGCGGTTAAACATGGCGCTGATGACGTAACAGCCCGAAAGTTGCCGAAGTGTTTTCGGGAATTGCGACGAATTACGAAAATGCTTTTTTTGCAGTGTAAGAATTTTTGATACATTAGCGGTGGAATGGAATGATATTGTCGGGGATAAAGTTGGACGAAATGATGGTGGAGGAAATTAGATTGTAATATGGGAAAATTGTATCCTGGTAGGTAAACCAACATTCTTAAACTAATTTAGTTTTGTAAGCAAAAGGTCATTTAACTAAACTAAGAATAGTTTAAAAGTGTCAAGTGTTTTACGATTGAAAACCCAAAGATACTCGTAGCTGATGACTATTGAAGTATTGACACCATAAATGACCTAAAGGCTAGCTTTTTCAAAGAACGTGGCCATGCCAGTCTTAGTTATACTTCTAGTCGATTATGATGCAACTGTAAAGTGTTTATTTTAAGGACAGCGTAGTTTGTCAAGTTTTATATTATGTAATGTCTATATTTTTAGTGAAAAAATATTAAAATTTATCTCAATAATTTATGAAGAAGCTTTGAAGAACATTGATAACGATAGTCCTTTGTTTACCTACACATTGTAGTTGCCTTTTAGCAAAATGTGCACCTATTTTGAGTAATAGACCATTAAAATCTTATCTACCAAGTTTATCTTTCAAAAATACATTTTCTATTCCTATTTTTACTAAAAGAATCCTTTCAACTTCGAAAAATAACAAAACCTTGTCTGATTATTACTTATAAATATTAAGTATGAGTGAGTTTGGTTACATAGCATCGAGTTTCAGCGGTTTGCGGCAGCCGAATGCGCTTTTACACCATTTTTCTTACCCCCTCACTCTTGTCTCGAAGTATTAAAACTCATTTTCCTTTGTTTAATGGTTTACTAGTTGTTGAATTTAAGTTTGTTTTTAAGTGTCAGCGTTGATATTGTCTTTCTTGAAGCGAATGTGCACTGACATGTAAGTTCAGTCCTTGTGTTATTTTCTTAAAATACCTTTGGTAAAGAACGTTGCTACATAACTGTAGAAGCTGATGGATTGTAAATGTTTACTGCAAACAACGGTTTTAGTTGTTAGAAACACCTTAAACATTGCAACAACTTATTTTTTTTTTTATGGCTTGACATAAAGATTTTCATTTATCTAGTAACATTTAGGATGCCTTTAACCTAGGCTATTATTATTTGCAGTCATACTTTGGTGTTCTTTGTTTTTTTTTTTTGTGTGTTTCTTTACTTGAGCAAATTTTTCATATTTTTATGATGGGCAAAATCATCCAATGACAATGCTACGCCCAAAAGTGGGGCTCTTGGGCGGAGCGAGAGATGGTGTCAGACTCTTGACTAAAAACCCACCCCGTTCCTACTAGCCTTCATACCGGGGTTCGAGCTTCCTTTCGGATAACCCTCGCCCCAGTAGGCTTCGACCCGGCTGGGCCCCTGCTGTTGCTGACAACTCCTTGAGACGCGCGGGTGACTTGAGCAATGTATTTTTTTTTATTGACTGTATCAACTAACTTCTAGGTACTCTGGATAGAGCAGCGAGAAATGTTAAACATTTACTACTTAAATTTATCGCTGTTTCTTGTTTTTGGGCATGTTCTTCTTCAGTTTCATTGAGTTCCAGGTCTACGGTAACTCTTTCGAACGATTCGGTAGCCCATATACCTATGTATTCTTTGACATTATCATCATCATCAGCCTTTTAATGTTCCCATTGCTGGGACTCAGGCCTCCTTTCTAGGAGAGGGAATGGGCCATAATCCACCACGCAGGCCCAGTGCGGGTTGGTGAATGTCACATGTCGTCGAATTTTTGGTTCTAAGACATGCCGGTTTCCTCACGATGTTTTCCTTCGCCGTTTTGAGAGCAGTGGTGATGAAATAAATTACACAAAGTAATGCGCCTGGCTGGGTTCATATGGTTACATTATACTGTAATATTATCGATTTATCAGCAATCAAAAGCAAGTCAAATGATTGGCTCTTGACAGTAAAGACATTCACCCAACTGCTTACTGCTGAGCGTTCGATAATTTACCACATAATTTTATTAATGCAGGGCATACTTTCTTCGGTGTATATTTTATATTGGTACCCTTATCTTTAAAAGATAAAACATCAGATAACAAAGTATAATCCTTAAACGAATATTCAATAATCAACGTCTGAAATAACGAGACGAATCGATTGAATCGATTTCCTCTCGATTCTGATCTCTTATCGATTACCCTCCGATCAGATCGCTCAATCGCTGGTCATTGTCAACGTTGTATCCATGTGACATCTCTCATACTTTCCCTATTCAAATTTCAACCTTATCACTTCCTAATAAGGTCTTCATACTTATAGTTGTTTAATGCAAGTTTACATTTCGGTTGTGGTATTCAGATTTGGGTTGTATGTCATTGAGATAAGGGTTATGGAGAGTGATTGAGATGGATGGTTTTTCTGAACAAAACCTCTTTCGTATCGAGCATTACGTCCTTAATTAGTGTCATGTACTTGTCACATCAACGCCTTCGTATGTTATTCATGAAAAAAATATGTCGATATTCCGTTTTTTTTTTTTTGTAAGCGATGCGGCTTTTAAGTCGGCTACATGTTTTAAATCTGACTTTGAAATATATGAATCATATTTTAAATGAGATATTTTGCATATATTATTTTAATATTTGCATATTAAACTGTGGGTCAGCTGATGTTTTTTTTTTTTGGTCTGTTTTCTTGAAAGATAAAAACTTAACGTATTTTATCTTCTAGGTACCAAACTGTTTTTTTTAGAAAAGTGGTAGATCCTTGCATCGTTTGTTTTCATTACTGAGGGCCGTAACCTCGACAAATAATTTTTACCACAATATTTTGCTATGTTGTCCTATCTTCAGCGATGTGTATGTCTCTAATATGGAATGGACTTGATCTCACCAACGAAACTGACTCTTGCCTACAGGTCTTGTCTCATTTATTGTCTCCTTACACATTATAAAACCAAATCCCCCTTAGCGGCTATCTGTCGGTTTTCACCATTAGATTAGTTGTTCATGAGAAAAGTTTAAATGTATAATAAACCACACATTTCATTCCCAACCACCCGTTTTGTTGGTGGAAGGAGGTAATCATCAAATAATTTCTCCGGCTCTGGGTGGTGCTTTTTTTGAGGTAGAAAATTATATAATATATTTTTCAGCTCTGAGTGAAGCGAGAGCCTATAGCGTGTCAGATTTTACCCCTTATTACCGTAGGCGCAGCCTTACGGACGGCCAGCAATAAATAACTCGTCGTACGACCGTCCGGACCGAACCAAGTCGTCGACGGCGCGGATATGTCGGCAAACCGAGCCCCTACAATTTGCTGACATTGTCGACTTGACAGGGTCAAAACCTACTAGGGTCAGGGGTTGTGTGAAAGTGAACCCCGGAGCCCTTAAACGAAGGCAAAAAAGGAACAGGAGTGAGTTTTAGTCAGTAAAAGTCTGCCACGCCCTTTCGCTCACCCTAAAAGTGGGAGACGTAATTGGATGCAATCCCACCTAACAAAAACTTTATTGACTTTTTGTGTTCCACGGCCACGATAAATCTTCTGACCAATCCCGCTATCCCTACCACCCCTAATAAAGGGAGGTATATACTCTAGAAGTCTAGATAATCTAGAACACAGTTAACTCCGCCCTCTAGCGGATACTCTGATACAATCAACGATACACACGTAGCTCATAATATACCTGTTCTCGCCTATCTGTACCTGCCTACCCACCCGATGTTAATAGCGTGATAAGGTTTATAGTCGCCTTTTTATCAGCAATTTGCAGTTTAATATGAGATCACGTGGAGGCTGATTGCTACATACAAGTTGGTACAGAAGAATTAGTATTATTATTATACCCCACTATAATGGGATAGGGTATTGTGGCTGTTACTGGTGGCCTTTATGCAATTAGCTGTTGTCAGCGGTTTCACCCATGCGAAAGCAAAGAATTGTCCCAAGGGAACATAGCATAGCATAGTCGGCCTTATAATATTCCCGCTGCTGGGACTCAGACCTAAGATTACCACGCGGGCCCAGTGCGAGTTGGTGGATGTCACATGTCTTCGAATTTTTGGTGCTAGGACATGCCGGTTTCCTCACGATGTTTTTGTTTACCGCTTTGAGAGCAGTGATGATGAAATAAATTACACAAAGTAGGTAATGCGCCTGACTGGATTTGAACTCGTAAGTCGGGGCCGTTACCACTTGGCCACTGCTGCTCTTCAAGGAAACATACTACTGGAATAAAAAGTATCTAGTGTCCTATTCCCAGTTTTCCTGTGAGCCCAGTTTCATACAACAGCCACTTGAGCGTGAAGGCGTAACAAACAAACACACGCTTATAAATTCTCGCCTTTCCGATATGAATATTATATATAATGTGTACTTAACAGTGTCATATCGACAGAGTACTTAAGATAATATTTTAAATATTTATTGGCCAGCCCACGCACGGGTGTTACAAATCTTTGGAACCGGCTTATTACTGCTATAATATGCAATTATTATACATATTCTTTGAATCCCTCTGTCAAATGGTGAAAACTACATGGAAATCTGTTCAGTAGTTTTTGAGTGTGTCACTTTCATACAGCCAGACAGACATGATGAGCAGAGCAGCTAGTAATAATTATATTTATTTTACAAGCTTTTATTTAGTTTCACCTGTCCCGATGTTTGTCTGTAATCAAATCTTGCAAATTATATTTGATCCACTTTCCGGCCACAGATTGAACTGAAATTTTGCAAGCATGTGTAAATCAGATGACAATGCAAAATTATTATGACAATGTGCTGATCTGATGATGGAACCGAAAGGTGGCGATAGGAACTTGATAGTTAAACAACACAACCACATGGAGTTTGGTCTCATAAGATTTGTTTTGACGAGTAATACCGTCCTATAAAAGCTTGCTATGAAAAAAATGATTTTCATTACAAGCTTGTTTTTTTTTTATTATAAGGTAAAAAGCACACAACTTAAAAACTGGCATCTATATTTATTATAAAAAATAACAAAGCTTGCGATCAACTAGGAATACAACTGAATGATAAAGTTTTTCTCTCCAAATACCCTAGATTCTAATACATTTTTAGACCCACAGTACGAAGTAAACCTTTTGTCGTAACCGCTACAGTGACCGCGGTAAACGTTTCGCAAATATCATTAGTTTTACTAATCTTAGTTTGAATGGTTCGCATTATGATAGTAAACCTTGATGTCCTAGACTGAACGGAGATAAGCTTATTGCTAACAGACACGAATGACGTCATCATCCATTTAACTTTAAAGCTCATAGATGGCTAAGTAAGATTTAAGTTACAAATAGCACTAAACTAGGACGTAGGTACAAATCGCGCGCGGGCTTGCGGACGTCGAGCAATGGATAGCCCGCCGTCCGGCCGTCCGGTAGTCAACCGGACCGAGCCCAGTCGTCAACAGCGCGTAGTAACCCACGTGCTCTTCAAGAGATGTCAGCAAACTGTAGGGACCTAGTAGGGTCGATGCTGGCTAGCTAGGACCGCGGGGAATTTCTGATAAGGAAACCCGTAGCCCTAGTACGCAAAGGGCAACTGGAGGACACAGGTGTGGTTTTAGTCAGTAAAAGTCTGACACGCCCTGTCGCTCCACCCAGAGCGGGAGAAGTCATAGGATGGTTTCCACCCTTAAAAAAAAAGAAAAAAAGGTACAAATCGCTCGCCGTCCGACAGTCCAGTAACCGTCCAGGTGAAGCCCAAGTCTCAAGGAGATGTTGGCAAACCGTAGAGGCCCAGGAGGGTCAAAGCCTACTGGGGCCAAGGGTTTGTTTCTGAAAGGGAAACTCGGACCTGGTATGAAAGGCAACAAAGGTGATTTTTAGTCAGTAAAAGTCTGACACACCCTCTCGCTCAGCCCAAGAGCTGGAGATGTTATTGGATGATTTATGAACCTAAAAAAAGGTACAATATATTTTTACCCCCAGGTTTTTTTCTGGTGCGAAATCATCAATAACTCCTTCCGCAGTGGTACGGAGTGTCAAATTTTGACTGACTAAACCTACTTCTATTCTTTCAGTTACCATTTGCGTTCCAGGGGCACGATATATCATTATAATCATGGCCAATAATAACACCAGAGCTGTAGGATTCTTTGAGAGAGTTACCGCGGCCCAACAACGCAAAAGGCCACCAAAGGATTACAGGTGAAAATCTGACACTCCTTTTCACTCCAGCCAGAGTGGAAAAGTCATTTGATAATTACCCACATAAAAACTAAAGGCATCTCTACCTAGAAGGCATTTTTTTTAACTATTACCAACTGAGATGAAGTCGCTAGCTGAAGCTAGCTTGTAATATTTATAGGAAATGAGATTCTTTTATAGTTCCGCCGTTATGACTGTAGGAAAATCTAGTAAGGACCAGTTGTCAGCATAAATCTCTGATCGCTATAAAACTCCTGTGCCATCACCAGTTTTAATAAGAACGGTAGTAAAAGGGTAAGTTTCTAATGCTCGTATTCATCATGCGATATTAATCTGTTTCTGTAGTCAAAACAAGCATACAGCATCAATCATAGAGTAACTGTCCCCACACACGGGCTTCAAAAAGACGCCGGCACAATAAAACGCTAGAAGCTGCCACAAAAAAAATCTAGAAGCCGCCGCAAAAAACAGCTGAAGCGCGCGACAGCGGAGAAGCTTGCAGCGGCTTCAAGTGTTTTTTTGTGGCGGCACCGCTGCACTCGAGCCACAGAAAAGCTCACAGACTGCCCCATTTTTTTCAGTTTAAGTTCTTTTTTTTTAAATTCAATATTTTATTAATATCACGTTATCTTATCTTATCTTGTTGAGGGGCCGAGAAACAGCTCGGACTCTTCGACCCATGTGGATCTTTTGTGGTCCCCTAGATAGCTTACTCCTGCCCAACCTCGCTGAAAATCTCCTTCATAAATTTCACAACGAGATGCGGGGATAAGAGCCTGTAATCCTCTAGTCTTGGATATCCTAACCCTAGAAGACTCATTCGCTTGCTAGCCAAAGCATCGCATGTGCACAGCAGGTGCTCCATGCTTTAAATATAGTAATAGATATAAACTTAAATTAATTAAAACTAACTTAAAAAATAAAAATAAAACCCTAAAATACTAAAAAAAAGATAAGTTTTTAAGTTCTTATATTCTATCCCAAGGTTGTCTGGAAGATATCGCTGTCAGCGATAAGACCGCCATTGTACCCATAGATTTAAGTTTCTGTGACATTGTTACTATTTTGGTGTACAATAAAGTTCATTCTATTCTATTATATTCTTGAAGCGGCGTTTTTTTGAAGCCCGTGTATGGAGACAGTAACACATGGATGATCGGACGTACCTTCACAGAGGCAAACAACCACTTTATAGCATCTAAGCAATAAAAAATTATATCCAGGAACGCGATCGCAAGCAAGTTTTAAAGTGAGATTGGCATTGAAACCATTAAAACTATAATAAACCTTCATTAGGCTGGAATCACTGAGTTTCCGCCATAAAGCATTGGGATAGATATATTTAAATGGCTGGATGTATTTTCCCCGCGGTTTGCCTATACGGAAACTAGAATACAGTTATTTTAAATGCTTTTTTATTGATCGTAATTCGTGTGGCCAGTCTTAATCGGATATAAATATCGGGAATATATATGTTTCAGAGTCTTATCAGTATAATCGGCATTGGGATATAAAGTAATGTCTTAATTAAAGGTTGGTAAGGTTGCCTTTTTTCACTTAGTTCATCTGCCGGTTATTCTATCATCATCACTTCAGTAAAAGGATGTCCACCACTTGTGGGCCACCAGCGCTGTGGGCTCATCGCATCATGCGTGAGGCCGCAGCTTTATGCTGAGCGTGCGGCCGTTTTGCGTGGATGCAACGCATATCTTCCCTATAAATACCAAGTTGTTGTTTGCTAGCTAGTTATAAGATGGCGTCTTTTTCGCGCAAATAAAATGTTTTTCTTTTCTTTCTTTCTTCTTGTTGGTGAAATGCGTCAGGACATGAGCTGCTAGAGAGGTGCTGATGAATGCTTTCAAAATTGATTTGATTGATGTTGGTTTTATTCAGAGTATACTGTCTGAACCCCTCTCTAGCGCAGCTGTCGCTGTTTGTAAATTAATGAGTAAGGTTTTAGAGTCCTAATAGTTAATACGGTTCAAAATAGCTTTACTTGTTACGATGGAGTTGGCATGGTCTTATTGTTAACCAAAGTCCTTAAATTTATAATAAAATTAAAAAAAATCACCCCTTAAATCTTTTACTACCAAAAAAAAAGGTTGTCATTATCTTTAGTAGACAATTTTTAACCGACTTCTAAAAAAGGAGGAGGTTCTCAATTCGGATGTTTGTATTTTTTTTTGTTTGCGCATAACTTCGTCGCTTGCCAACGGATTTGAAAAATTCTTATTTTGTCGGAAAGGGTATACTTTCCAAATAGTCTCATATTCACCAAGTTGGGATCTAACGATGGAATCTTGACTAAATCGAGAAAACTTCTCAAATTCAATTCAACGTTTTAGTGAAGTCGGTTATTTTTTTTTCTCTCTGTCTCCCTCTCTTATTCTGCTCTGGATGGAGGATTTTCCATCAAAAAAGTACAACTGTAAGTTAAAGAAGTAAGTTTAAAATACTAGTGAGCGTACAAAGCAAAATTTATTTAATAGTTTTATCCTATTACTCAACTACTAAAAGGTTTCCCGTAAGACTAAACCCGACAGAGCCATGAAAGGACTTTCAGATTAAATGCCAAATTAGCAGGTCTATATACAAAAACTCCACTAACTACATAAACAGCCAATTGCTTAGCTAGTCAAGCTCTTACGCAAAGACCTCGGAGACGATTTAATAAGCTATTTAAAACTGGTTAAACTGTTTGAAAGTGATGTATGGTGTCCACACTTGGTGTTAAAACTTGCTATAAATATACCAAGCTTGTATGGTCTTTACGTGGGGATGTATGGGCCGATAGTTGAGCTAACATGTTCGGACATATTATGTAAGTTGTGGTTATACTTCTATACTAATATATTATATTATAAAATCTAGCCTATGTATACTGTCCCACAAAAAAATATAATGTTCCCACTGTTGAGACTCAGGTCTCCTCTCTAGGAGAGGGAATGGGCCGTAATCCACCACGCGGGCTCAGTGCAAATTGTGGATGTAACAGGTCTTCGAATTTTTTGGTTCTAGGACATGCCGGTTTCCTCACGATGTTTTCTTTCACCGTTTTGAGAGCAGTGGTGGTGAAATAAATTACATAAAGTAATGCGCCTGGCTGGGTTTGAACCCGCGACCTACAATTCGTAAGTCGGGGCCGTTACCGCTCGGTCACCACTGCTGTGGACAAAGGCCTCCCTCTATTCCTTCCATTGTTCTATGCTTTGAGCCACTTTTTGCCAATTCCCAAGTAATAATTATACTAATATTATAAAAATGGAAAGCTAGCTTCAGCCAGCAGCTTCACCCGTATGAAAGCGGGTTTCTCCATACAAACTTGGACCCTCATTTCATCCCCTTAGAGGTGAGTTTTATAAAATCCTCTCACAGTGCTCGCCTACGTCGTTTTAAAGGAACTAGCGACCGACCGACCGATTTTTTAAATTCTTTCATCAGTAAAATGCTTTTTTTATTATTTATAGGTTTGCGCTTGACCGCTATCTCACCTGATAGAAAGCGACGATGGGGTCGATGATGGAACGCGCTTACCTAGTAGAAACCTATTCACGCTCGACTTAAATGCTACTTTATCACTAGATGACCTAGGCAAATCTTTTTGAATTTCACACGAGAAATCTACCCTAACAAAAAAACTTGCTCTCCCAAGCAATTATGCTCGACACTCGGTTGACCATTCTGTCGAACCGTGTGTCACCCGCTTAGATGTAATTAACTTGTTGGTCCGATATCTCATGCAGGTGTCTCGTCAGTTCTCGTGAGCTTTTGCGCTAAATATCCACTACTATTTTAATAGAGTTCTATAAAAAACAGCGCAGCCTGCGCAAGACCCTCCTTGTGCGAGCATTTTAATGTTTAAATCATGAACTTGCAAATTGATGGATGTGTGCTATCCTTATTTTGTAATTGGTGAAATTTACTCGGATATATGGCTACCCCACTAGCTCATGGCTACACGTCTCTAAAAATCCTCTCACGTAATAATAATTAATGATTAATAATTACGCGAGAGGATTTTTAGAGATTGATTAGTGTGCCCGCACAGGGGCCACAAAAAAAGCTGCTTCTAGCTTCTTTCTGTGGCCCATGTGCCGCCATAAAAAACCTAGAAGCCGCTTCTAACTTCTCCAGCCACAAGCTGTCGCGCGCTTTAGTTTTTTTTTTTTGTGGCCGCTTCTAGCTTTATTTTGTGGCGTCTTTTTTTTGTGGCTCGTGTGCGAAGACACTTATGGTTCTAAGTTCTCCTCTAAGTGAGGCTTCACACGCGGTTGCCACTCTAGAACTTTTCAGCCTCAACGGCTATCTGTTTTGCAAGCATTGTGCCCTGCCCATTGCCACTTAGTTTGGCGATGTGGTTTGACTGTGTTTGCTTAGTGTTTACTCCCTTTATTTACCAAGTGCCAGTTCTAGACCCTCTAAAGAGGTACAGATAAAAGAGACTCTACGGTACACCCCTCTGTGTTTCCATTCAAATGTATTCGTATTCTCTCACTGAAACATGTACCTTTTTGTTGGGTAATAAAGTTGTAAATTATATAGCTTTCTTAAGAGCCAGTTGTAGTCACTGAGTATTTTGTATGAACTCCGCCCGGGCCTATGTCGATTTCGCGGCCCTCTAACAGAGGTTTTATTTAAAAAAAAAAACAATTATCATTCAAGATTTTTTTTCCGAGGCCGTTTTGAAAAACCAGCTTTATAATTTTTTTGTAACTTTCAAATATTTCCGTGACGTAGTCTCATAGACATACACGTTTGAAATCGTAAGTTAGAGTCAGATTCGCATTTTTTTTTTATCGTGCCTACAAATTCGTATCACGTTTTGCCCGGTTGGTTGGTCATATTATAATCAATTTTAATACAGTAACTTTACATGATCTTTTATATTTTTGGATTTCCAAAAGTTAAAAATGAGTAAAACCTAGCCTTAAAAAGCGTACACATCGTCGAGACATGCGCCTGTGTCGCACTACGACAGTCCTAACAAGAAATCATAAATTCCAAGTTTAAATGATAGCTGAGCTCAAGTGTGAAACCATAACATAAGTTTATCACTTAACATACGATTCTATTGATTCCTATACATTTAAGGACTAAAGGACGAAGGTTTTATATGTTAGTAAGTGATTAACAAACTAAGTGAAATAGTCTTTTTGCCGCTTAGCCAACCATAGACACTAGAACTTGTTAGTAAATTTTATGTCAGTGCAAGTTTGTCGGCTAAGCATCTTAAAGTCAGCTATCGTTTTAAAATGTGTTGGTAGTACTGTTTTATTGATCTGTTGTTCTTGTTCGTTAGTACGCTGCGGTAAAATATTAGAAGAGAAAAGTAGGGGGGCCACATTACCACCATGGTAATGTGGCCCCCCTACTTTGTTTTTGAAGCCCCATGTAAAAAATAAGGAATACATAAATCTAGAAAATAAGTTTTATGGGGTACCTCATTCCGTGTGTGTTTAGGTAACACATGCATGAAATATGTAAATGAACCCTCCACAGAATTATCAAAAATAGAAGCAAAATGACAATCACGTTATATGGTTTCCTAAAACTAACCAAAGCCAACTAAGGTGATCTGCAGGGGCCACATGTCCACCATCTTCTCTATGCTGCATTTAGTTTTACGTGTACTTGTATAAAATAAAATGTAAGATTCATTGAAGATAAGCAATAAATAATGTAGTAGTAAGGAAAGAGAAAAGTAAGTATATTCATACTTAGAAAATCGAAGAAACAGTATTTATGTATATTGGTTATAGCCCTTCACATAACACGTTATTCAAGTTATTAAAACAGAAAGTGGCTACAAAATAATATGTTCGCATAAAAACTTACTAAAACTTAGCCATCTACGGAAATTGCCGACGGAAACCCGAATAGCGGAGCTCGGAGGCGCCATAAAATGGTACTTTTTCGTCCATAGACCAGCGCTCGTAAAATAATCGTAAATATACAGCTATTGGTCTATGGGTTTTGAAATAAATACTTTTTGGTTAAACGTATTTCATTTATTGGTCGTATAGACTAAAAATCACAAGTTTCTTAGATAAGTATAATGATAGAGATGGTGATTTTGTTTTTTTTTATGAGAAATAAAAGTTTGTCGCTAAAGTGACAGTAAAGAGTTTGTCGTTTATTGGTTTTGGTAAGTAGTAAAGTGTTGTCAAGTATTAAGATCTCTGCTAGTAGCTTCCCTTTTCCTTGGGCAAATATTAACTGTCTTGTACTTGCGTATAGGTACTCGCATTTTGCAGTTAAAAAGATTCCTTGCTGAAGTTTATGTAGCTTGTTTAAGAAAGTTGGAGACGCCATTTTAGTCTCACTAAACTTTAATATTAAGAACTTAAGTTAGAGTACGGAACCATCCATGCATCCACTTAAAAAAATTATTACAAAGAGCTTGCCATCTTTATCCTTGGTTTTTCTAGTATAGCTGCTACTAGATACTATGCAAAGATTATCCCGTGATCATCCCTCAAGAAAATCTTCATTATTTTCGTGTATTCATTTAAATTATTATTATTTATTATAGTTAGCTCATATTGTCCCCTGCATCCCTCCATTCTTTCCAACGATCACGGTTCCTCGCTTTCTCATTCCAATCTTTAAGGAAGCCATCCAGGTTGTCCCGCCATCTCTTCATGGACAGGACATGTCTAACGAACTGTGGGCCCGTAAAACGCAGGATTGGTGCCCGGATACAGCCACGCAGGACTGAGGCAGACCACGAAGGATATTCATTTAAATATTAATTATATATTTTTTTTAATTATTATGAATAAAATAATATACTACCTACTATCTATCTACGCTACCTGCTCCAGCGAAAGGAACCTAACATAATACGAGCCGTGTCTAGAAGTAGCTACCACTTTCTGAATCGAGTCTCTCATCTTCCCGCCTTACAAGATATTGGTCAGAGTACGAGCCTTGACCAAGAAGCTATTAAGCCATTGGCTGACACAACTATCGAAACATTGATTGCTTGGTTTACATTCCTTTTATCGACAACGAAGTCATAATTATTGTTTTATATATAACCTGATAGATAACTACATTTATTACAAGCTTTTATTTAGTTTCACCTGCCCCCATGTTTGTCTGTCATCAAATCTTGTAAATTAAATTTGACCCACTTCTCGGTTACCGATTGAGCTGAAATTTTGCATGCATGTGTAAATCAAATGCAAAATTATTATGACAAGGAGCTGATCTGATGATGTAACCGGAAGGTGTCTATAGGAACTTGGTAGTTAAACGACACAACCCCATCGAGTTTGAGCTCATATGATTCGTCTTGACGAGAATTAATTATATAGGTATACCGAGCTATATTGCTTGCTATGAAATAAATATTTTCATTAACATCTTTTTTTTTAAATAATATCATTGCTCACAGTTTATTGTTTTACTTAAAAATATTATAAGGTTATCATTTGGCATTTAACTAGCCAATAAAATTATTTATAACACCATCTCCACCAGTTTGTTTTTACTGTAAAGACAACGCAATATTTTTTGCCAACATGTCGCTGATACAAGGGACATATAACTTTAAAGGGACGGGGGACAAGCAACATTAGTTATTTGTTACATGTACAGGAAGTTTGACGCTGTTGATATATATTATAACAGCGCAGCCAATAGAATGTTGGGAGACATTCTTGGCCCGAGCTGCGGGATAGTTTGAAAAGCTTACCGTCGCGGTCGCCCTGGAACACAGGTCGGTTATAGTCAGTTAAAGTGTGACACTTCTTCTCGTTACACTTTTTTTTAGAGGCGGGAAAACTTCCTATATGACTTCTCCCACTCATATTCATATCTTTATTTGCATACCATAATGTCATTAGACTTCGTAGGGCACAGCAAAAAATAAAATTAAAATGATAAAATTGAATAAAATAAATACCTATTAGAAATAATTACAATAATGTCATAAATTCAAAATAATAATAATAAGTATGTCATTTATTCAAAATAGCTCTGATAAATTAGTCACATAAAATATTACAAATCTTCCAGATTCAGATCTTCCAGACTCTGGGGTGGAGCGAGAGCCAATCCTTCAATTAGGAGTCTGACGACGGTATCAAAGCAAAGGTGAGCAAAAGTCAATCAAAGTACCTTCAAAAAGGATCATCATCATTTTCCTACCTTTGTCCCGTTTTATTTGGGGTCGGTGTTTGTTCTTTAATTGAGGCCCTACTACGAGCTCTTAATGAGATCTAATCGACGACCTAAACTGACTTGAGAAAGGGATGGATCTATACAACATACATAGCTCCATCCCTCTTTCTTGCTCACACGCCACAGTTTTAACACGCCATGGTAAGTCCCCAGTATAGATTGACCAACTGTTCCAAGTACACTGTGTCCAAAAAATTCATTACGCGGTAAAATTTTAGCTTTCTCTCCTGATTTGTGGCTTTTGCGAAGAAATATAGACTTCAAACTCAGCTGGAAGAATTCCTGTACCTAACACTGTACTGTCTAACGGTGTGTTTGATCAAGCGCGGTTGAGTAAAAGAAATATGTGTAATGGGCGCTCAGCATGCTGCGTGAAAGCTCGCGCGAGGTAAGGCTGCGCCTGCGCTTGAGATTGGCGATTGCGACTTACTGAAGTAAAATGTTAGTACTTGATAACAAGACAGGAATAAGAGAAATATGTACAAAAAATTGCCTCATTCATCCTTAATTTTTTATTGAACACAGAACTTAACATCGTATAAAACAGTTCATGTTCAAAGGTGAGTTTAACTGAATTTTTTTTTTCTGCCAGCAAACCTTTGAGTAACAGAGAGATCTAACCAAAAAAATCACTTTTAGCGATAAGACCGCCCATTGTGACCCCCTGTTAATTTTAAGTTTCTTATGTAATTTTTTATTTTTGGTATACAATAAAGAATTTAGCTACCTATCTACCTATTCTATCTAGCTAGCGTCCTTGATTTGTCTCCTGAGTTGGTTTTGTTTTAAATATAATAATATACAGGTGTAATATAAACTAGTACTTGACTGCGATTCCACCTGATGGTAAGCAATACTGCGCCTGATAGTTAAAAAGACGTATCTAACAAAAACGAAAACGGATAAAAATGTTCTAATGAATGAAACGGGAAATCGGGCCTTTTTTCCTTGTGTTAAAACCGAACTGGAGAAAAATAGCAAAATATTAAAAGTACCCGCCAAGCCTGTTTTTCCTGATTCCGACAATGTATATAACTGAAATCTGGAAAAAATGTTAGATGCGTCTTTTTTACTAATGGGGGAAGAATAATGCAACCGTAAACGGTGAATCACACTAGGTTATTAAGAGCAAATTCACTCTGGTCTTAAAGACACCTAAATTAAAATTAGATGGGAAAAAGAGTCGTGCTATAAAGTTTTCCATTTGGACATTTTTTTAATGGCAACACAGAGTATGGACTTCAACCTGTCTCTTGAAGGAATCTACACTAATATAATAAAGAGGTAAAATTCGTTTTTTCGTCTATAAGATCTATTTTTATCTCGGAAAGTACTTGTCCGATTGCTAAAATTCTTTTTCACTGATAGAAAGCTGCTTTATCCCTAAGTGGCATAGGCTATATTTTATGTACACTGGCAAAGCTGCTGGTAAAAGCTAGTGGATTATAATTTACGAGGAAAAATAACTGTTTGTAAGTATTATAACGTGTGACAGCCTCTCAAACAAACAGAAAGTTCTAAACATCAAAACAATGGTTTCGAGCGATGATAATGAGGCGGTGACTGACGTTTCAGAGGTTGAAAGGTCAACCCTACCTTCTATGTTAACATACATATTCATTATGGCAGTTACACTAAAAGTTTACAATAAAAATCTTTTTTGAAGTTGAGACGTGAGAGGGACAGCAGGGGACCAACTGGGTCGAAGCCTACTGGGGCCAGAGTTATCTGAAAAGAAGCTCGAGCCCCGGTATGAAGAGGCTAGAAGAAACGGGGTGGGTTTTTAGTCAGTAAGAGTCTGACACTATCTCCCGGTCCACCCAAGAGCGGGGGTTGTCATTGGATGATTTTACCCACCAAAAAAAAAATACGTGAGACTTTTACTGACAAAAACCTTTTCGTTTTAGGTCCGTGGTGAGTCTTTCAAGCCATCGCCCCAGCCACTGTTTGCAGACGATGAGTAATAGATAGGCGAGCCATCAGGTAAGAACTGAACCCAAGACTTCGACTGCACGTAATCCAACAAGCCCCAGCAGGGTCTGCCTGTCTATGACTACTAGGCCACGGGGAATTTCTGAAAGAGAAACCATGGTCCTAAAACGCAAAAAGCAGAAAAGACACAGGCTTTAGCCAGTAAAAATCTGACACACCTTTTTATGGGGGATATCATTGGATTATATCCACATTACAAAAGCAGTAAGCTAAAAAAAGATCAAGGATAATAAAATAAAAAAAACGATTTTCAAATCCCAAGATTGCACTAAATCGCTTACTCTGCTGAAAGGATCCATCCTAACGCTAACAAAATTAAAATAAAACAGCACTTATTGTCATACACTCACCATGTACCACACCAGCCCACAGCCTAGCAATAACATAAACTTCGCAGATGAATCACGGTTAGCTATTTGTTTTGCGTATGCATCGTAAAGTCGACAGGCAACGTGTCCGTCATAAAGTTGGACTAGGCAGGGGGCTTGATAAGCTGTACATTTGCATATTTCTCTACGCTGTGGCGTGATGAGTGAGTCGACGACTGATAAGTGGCCGTTCTTTATTATGCATTATAATGTGAGATCGATTATTCGTGTTATTGGTATTTTGAATAGTTATCGGGTAAACCAGATTCCAGATTTTTTATGTTTTTTTTATTGATTTTGTCCTAGAGTACATCCAAAGGGTTTCTCATTACAATCTAGCCTTGTATTTGCTTAGTCTGCCATATTTTTTTTTATTTCATACATAAATTACTGTACCTAATGTGTAATTCAAAATAAGAGAATACGATTAATTTTCAGATAAGAATGAGATTCCGGGTTCAAGCATAATAGTATTTTATTTATTGCCAGCATAATAAGCAATTTAATAATTGAACACGAGTGAGATTAATAAAAATCGGACACTCCCTCTCTCTCCACCTAGGCAGTACTGGGTAATAAAAGAGGAAAGTAACCAAATTATAGAATAGTACTTGACCCAATAATATATTAATTTTGTAGTTTTCCATATTTTCTTGATATTTGTAAGATCCTTTATGTTTATTCAAAATATGTATGAGAAAAAGTTAAAATAAGTGTTTTATATCATAAAAATAAAATAGTAATCCAAATTGGGTAACTAATTAATTAGATTATTTGCCACGCTCAAAAAAAAAAAGACCAAAGACACGCACCATAGAATTTTAACAAAAATATAAAGTTTCTTATATCTATGCTGCGCACAGAGGTAGAGAGGTAACGTGTCGACTAAAAGGCGGTTACTGGTAGATTGACTAGAGAAGAGGATTATAAAGGAATATACAATGTTACAAGTAGTAAAAAAATATCCTGTAATCAAACTAGTTACTGTCAAAATCTAAGGAGAAACTGTCTGACTGACGTATATACGCACAGCCGAAACTATTGGGACTAATGTGCAATTTTGCACAAGGCTTCCTTTTATGAAGTGCGAGCACTAAGAGAAACTTTCACAAAAGTCATCCCCTAGGGGGATGATATGAGGGTCCAAAGTTTGTATGAAGAAACAGAAAACGTTTGTAGGCGGGTAAAGCCACTGACAGAAACCAGTTTATTCATAACAATACTCTAACAAAGTAAGATACCGTACCACAACCATAACTTCAAGCCTTACTTAAATAAAGCTGTCAATACTAACTGAGAGTTTGCAGCCAGCCTTACCGATATTACTCGTAGTTATTAGACTGTCGGATTCGCGAACCAAAGGTCAGGGAAGCGGCCACAGACTAACATAATATATAAAATGAAATCGCACTATTATCGTCAGTGTCGCGAGCTTTGCTTATGGCTCCGATATACATATTATTTGGAGGATGACAGAAGCAAAGGGGCTTACGAGATCTTACGGTATTTCAATACACTACTATATACTATACTAGCTTTTGCCCTCGGCTTCGCCCGCATACATAAACTATAGCCTATGTCACTCAGGAATAAAGCAGCTTTATATTGATAAAAAAAAAATCGCAATCGGACCAGTACTTTCAGAGATTACCCCCTACAAACAAAAAACAAACTTTAGCTCTTTATTATATTAGTTTAGATAAAAAAAATAAAATTGTATCGGTTTTAGGATCTTTCTAGCTGTCTGATTGTTTTGCTTATTCTTTGATAATACTTGTTCATGATATTTTGGGTAAAAAAACCAAATTAATTTGGTGTTTACTAGTTTCTGTTAGGTACGTACGGATACAGTGTGGGTCGGGAGATGTCACGCGTTTTCAAATTTTTGATTTCTTCACGATGTTTTTCCATCACCATTTTGAGAGCAGTGGTGATAAAATAAATTACACAAAATAGTGAGGGAACACAGCTTCCTCCTAGAAAGGAAGCTTGATTCCCAGCATTAGGAAAATTGTAAAGGCTTATTATGCTATGTTGTTGCATTAAACCCTAGCAATTATGTTATCGTTGTGGAACAATCAGGCTTTTTCTGTGAAACTCTTAGAGCTGGCGTTGATGATTTTAACAATTTGGCATCGCAAATTCGCAACGCAGTTCTATCATGTATATCAACTCAGATTATGTAGTTTAATATCCTGTGTTAACATCTGTTACCCAAATATGTTATTGTCTGTCTTTGAAGTGAGATTAGACTTTCACTGAATCCACTTGTATTTTTTTAGTTTTCTCTTGCGAACCATTTCGCAGCTAAAAAAGATTTTTATTTAATTTAGTCTATAGGTACTTTCTTTCTGTAGGGCAAAGGCCTTCCCAAACTTATTTTCTTAATTATGTTTTCTTTTTTTTCTTTCATAACAAAAAAAAACTTCTAATTTCAAAATAGATCACCAACAAAAGATCCCACGCAATACACATACACCTTTCTTCATTGAACCACAGATCGACGAAAGCCTTCATCGGTTATACGAGCTTAGCATTAAAAGGTGGTTGTATCCAGTGGGCAGATATTTATGAGTAATGTCCCCGTGGGGATTATCTCAGCTCACAGACAGCTCCTGAGTGACCACGCTTCCTAGTATGGTGATTCTGAGGGAAGTACTTGTGGATAGAGAGCTGATTGAACGGCTTTTGTCTTGGGAACACGATAAAGCGGATGATATGTTCGAATATGGTCTTTGAGGTCATTTTTTTTCCTGCTTTGGCGGGTGAGCTGATGCTGATTAAGCTGACAGCATGATGCGTGGGATAGTTTAAAGATGAAAGTGTAAAAATAGTACCTTTTAATACCAGTGCAGAAAGTTTGTCATTGACATTGAGAGAGCTGCAGTGACTTTGCACGTGTATCAAAGGACTTTTTTCATTACACTTACGATGGAATGAATAAATGGAGTTGATTGGCGCCTAAAGAAATTGTGGAAAGCCTTTTTTTCTTTGAAAAATAAGTTACTTTCACCCCAAGGGTAACAATGTACTATAATATGGCGGACAATTTTTAAAATCATAATATTATTATTATTATTATATCTAGTACATACTGTCCCACTGCTGGGCAAAAGTCTCCCTCCATTCCTTCCATTGTTCCCGGCTTTGAGCCACTTGTTGCCAATTCCCAAGGAAGGCATATAAGTCGTCAAGCCATCTCATTCTTGGTCTGCCACGACCCCGGCGTGCGATTTTAAAAGCACCAACTTTGTGTGTTTTTTTTATGTTATTTTATTTTAAAAGCACAATAATCGTAGACAATTTACTGTTTGTCAAGTGAGTTTAAATATTGTTATAAGCTATAGTTGCTAATATGTTGTTGGTTCAAAATTTATCATCATCATATCAGCCGAAAGACGTTAATTTTTAGACATAGGCCTCCCCTAAGTCACCACAACGACCAGTCCTGTGCGTCATGTGTCCAATGGATACGTTGTTGGTTCAAAGTTAATGAAATAAATATCTTTTTTTTATTCACTTCATTTTCGCTGTCTATCTCAAGGCCTTTTATCAGCCGATACGATTAGAATCTAGAAAAAATCTTGTAGAATGCTACATAAAGAAGACGTTAGGAACATTTAGTGCCAATAAAAGATGAAGATCAAACCTTCCGATAACACGACCGGACTGTGATTGGCTAGATTTTATAATACTTCATAAGTCGTAAAGGACTGAGTTAACCTCTTTCTGAAGAACTCTTCGTGTATACGGTACTTTCTTCTTTGTGTGTTACTTTTGAAGATTGTTCTGTAGGCTTAAGAGCGTTCAACCCGAAATATAAGTCTACTAGCTGCTCCCAGCGGCTTCGCCCGCGTGATAGCAGAAAATTATCCCAAGTTAACTTACTTTCGGAATATAAAGTATCCTATGTCCCATTCCAGGACATGGTCTATCCGTGTAACAAGTTTCATCAAAATCGGTTTTGCCATTTAGGCGTGAAGACGCAACAAACAAACAAACTCACTTTCGCTTTTATAATATTAGAAAGGATAAGAATACTTACACGGTTATGTGTGTAAATTTACAAAAAAGCTATACAACCGTGAATAGACTTATATCTCGTACGTTCATAAATATGAATAACGTCATAATCACGTAACAGATATAAATCTATACACATCTTTTTCTAGATATTTCAGAAAAAAAGCTTTTTTGTAAACTTTACCTAAGTTTCTATTGAAATCCAAATACCTAATTTGTGTAAAACTAATTCAGTAAAGACAAAGATGTCTTAATTTTGAATATTAAACGTCTATACGATATACACATAATAAAGTGGTAAAACATAGATTAAAAATAACCTTACCATGACCGCAATAATACGACGCCTCCTTAGTTTTGCACTTAAACAGTTAACTGTGCTCACCTGTAAACAAAGAAACATAATATTTTATTAATAATTAAAAAAAAAAATAACACCAACATTATTCTTTAAATACCATACTTGTAATTGCTTCTGACACGAATGAACCTGACAATGCCTGCATCTGGTCCTGGGCAGACAATGTATTTATTTATTTCATACTAGCTTTGCCCGCGCGGCTTCGCTCCCGCTCTTCCCTACTCCACCCTACTATACCCAACTCTACCCTACTCTACTCTACCCTACTCTACCCTACTCTACCCTACTCTACCCTACCCTACCCTACCCTACCCTACCCTACCCTACCCTACCCTACCCTACCCTACCCTACTCTACCCTACTCTACCCTACTCTACCCTACTCTACCCTACTCTACCCTACTCTACCCTACTCTACCCTACTCTACCCTACTCTACCCTACTCTACCCTACTCTACCCTACTCTACCCTACTCTACCCTACTCTACCCTACTCTACCCTACTACTCTACCCTACTCTACCCTACCCTACTCTACTCTACCCTACTCTACGCTACACTACCCTAATTTTTTTTTCCATAAGAACCTTCTCCTCACAATAACAATCACAACAAAAAAAAAATCAGCCAAATCGGTCAAGCCGTTTTCATGCCAAGTCGTGACAACGGAAAACGGGGGTCATTTTTATATATATAGATTACAGAAGGCTTGCAGACTAATTTAAAAATAGAGATATTAAGAGGTGTCCTGAAATAACACATAGGATAGTTAATTTACTATCAAACGGGTGGAGCCGCTGCCTGCAGCTAGTCATCTCATAAAAGTGCATCGATATTGTTGTCATTCTCACTCACATATACTACAGAAATAACAAAACAATCAATAAAAAAATATATATTTAATTATACGTTTATTACTAAAGTATATTTCTTAAAAGCAGTACTTTTATTTTATGGCATTATTTATAAGGAAAGATATTCCGCGGCGTACCTAAGCCGCCATCTTGAAAGCACTCACGCACGTGTTGATGAAGATTTCGTGTCGAATCGAAGCGACCGCAATTTTCTTAAGCGATGCCCCAACGTCGGTGCTATGGCTTCTCTTGCGATAATTTTTAAATGACCTTTGTTTTATAAAAAAGGAATAAAACTGGCTTTTTAGAGGCAGCACCACGACCTCTTAAAGCGATGCATTTGACCACTTAAACTGAAATGTCAAAGGGATGGAGCAATACAACATTTTTTTTAGTAAGTATGTATGCGAAACCCGAAACATATGTCTACTTTTGTTTAATTCATGAATCCCCAAGCGACCACCGGTGGCCGCGCATCTATTGTCTTACTATTGTGTCTCTAATTGACGGTATCTGAAGGGTTAAATAATCTATGTTCAAAATTTCATAACTGTATCATTAAAATAACAAAGTTATAAGCTTGTTATGTTACTTGGTTTTCCGCATAAATACATAGTCACCGGTCCATCCAGGCGACTTGGTTGGTTTACACCCAGCTGTGCGCTGGCGCCTGAATCAGGAGGCCCGCTATGTCATGTCGTGACCTGTTTTGTACTTAGTGTGAATGTGAACATTATTTTGAGTATATGCGAAACCTGAATATTGCTTGTTCAGAATCAGTAACTGGACCGATTCTAATAATTTTTACATCTATATATATAAAAATGACCCCCGTTTTCCGTTGTCACGACTTGGCATGAAAACGGCTTGACCGATTTGGTTGTTTTTTTTTTGTTGTGATTGTTATCGTGAGGACAAGGTTCTTATGGAAAAAAAATAAGAGTAGGGTAGAGTAGGGTAGAGTAGGGTAGAGTAGGGTAGAGTAGGGTAGGGTAGAGTTGGGTATAGTAGGGTGGAGTAGAGAAGAGCGGGAGCGAAGCCGCGCGGGCAAAAGCTAGTCATGTTATATTTATTCCCAAAAATATTTAAAGTCACAAGTAAGACACCACTGCCTGACACTAAGTACAACACAGGTCACGGCAGGTTAAAGCCGGCATTAGGAGCCAGCGTACAGTTGGGTCACCCCTCAGTCACCCGGATAGCTTGCTGACCATGTATTTGTGCGACAACCAAGTAACGCAACAAGCTTATAACTTTGTGAATTTCATGATACAGTTATATTTGTACATATATTCTTTACACAAAAATTATAGACACGTGTTTTAGGTTTCGCATATACTAAAACGAATGTAGTTTAACATTATGCTGCGACCCACTGGAGCGGAACAGTAACCAAAGACGCAGCGACAGTTAGCTAGTAATAAAATTAATTGTCAATCAGTAAGCCAACCAGTTAGCGCAGATATTAGTACTTAACATTCGCCAGTTGTAATAAAAGGTTAAATTGGTTTACACTATTAAGAGGCTCCTTTTCTACTCGCCTATCGTCAATATCGAACTTGGTTTAAAAGCTTATTACTTCATCTAACGCAATCCAACGCGATGTTTGACGAAAAGGTAAAGCAAAAAAAAGGAGAGATAACGCCTGAAAACTCTGTTCGTATTCGATAATTCCGAATATTTTACAAAATTTGTTCCAGGAAGTAGCTGTGTTTTTTATACCCTTAAAAGTTTTTTAAATAAATTGTCATCATTTAGAATTTTAATAAAATTTACAAGGCTTCTATAGTTTTACTTTTTTAAATTTTAGGCAAATTATGAAGTGTCAATGTTCATGCAAAATAGCAAATTTTCAGAGGTTTTTACTGGATTAGTGACACAAAATTCGAAATTGATTTCAATAGAAGCCTAGATAATATCCACAAGATAATATTTTTCAAAAATATCTAAGAAAAATGTGTAATAACGTCATAATAGGTTATGAGCGATACATGGGCGGACTTAATGCAACAAGGCATTCTCTACCAGTCAACCTTTGGGTTAAAAAAGACAACACTGTGGAAAAATATAAATAAGTTATTTATAATAATAAAATAAATATGCTAAAATATTAATCTAATAAATACTATGAAAAATATCAAATCATTAAGATAACTCAATAATTATAGTAATTCTGACGAAGACCGAACTAAGGTTGAGAGGGCTTCAAGTAGTAGTTCCGAATTTTACGTTTGAAGGATAATTTACTTTCCAATTTTTTGATGTCAAGGGGAAGCACATTCCAGAAAATGTGTGTCGAGATGCAACCCCTTAAGAAAGCCAGATATCAACAGTAGAAAATACCGCTAACCTAGTTAACTTTGTACGCAGTAAATAAGGTTTGCCATAAAATTCAAATTAAACGGGCGCCATCAATTTAGTAAGTATTGCTGTTAAAATTAACGTGGAACTGTATTTTCATCACCTAGTTAGATTATAGATAGAAAGCTGCCCAGTTCAGGTGCAGATATCTTGGTTTTATGAAGGTATATTGATTTAACTTAAATAATATACTGCCCCCCTAGCCAAGTTACAACCGTTTCGCTTGCGTCGAACGCTTCGAGTTGACCTTGCTGCCAATTCTTTTGATCTGACCACGTGACTGAGCGTTGAGACGACGTCGTTTCCGTACATTTGAAGCTTTCTACTTGCGTTAACTATTGCAAATTATCAACTTGGCTAGGGGGGCTGATCACATTTTTTTTAAAGGGAAATCATTCAATGACTTTTCGCGCTCTTGGGCGGGGTGTAGGGGCATGTCAGACTTTTACTGACTAAGACCGACTCCTATGTTTTTTTTGCCTTGCATCCCATGCCCCGAGTTTTCCTTTCAGAAGCGAACCCATGGCTCCAGTAGGCTTCGACCCTGCTGGACCCCTAAGGCCTTGCTGACGTAATATTTGAGGTGCGTGGAACGACGTTACCAGAAGGCTGGATGGCGAGCTACCCAATGCTCGTCGTCCTGACATTCCTTCTCGCTCCGACAAATCTTCATTTTACTGGAAGATACATAGATGTTCTTTACATAGCTGTCTAGTCTAGACTACCTAGGACTCCTAGCGGTCCAGGGTCCTTTCAAACCAAGTCATTCCACTTCAGGTTACTTAATAATAACTTTACACTTATCTGTGCCGCTTCTACCGGGTACGGTCAGCAAAAATATTTGTTACAGTTCTATTTAATTATATTATTTTCTAAACTAGCTACACGCCCCGGCATCGCACGAGGTTCTTTTCTAGAAATAAATACAAAAACTTAACAAATTATATACTAAAACCTTCCTCGCGCTACCTAAACTAATCACGCTATAGAGTGGTGAAAACTGCATGAAAATCGGTGCAGTAGTTTTTAAGTTTATCGCGAATAGACAGACAGACAGACGCGGCGAGGAACTTTGTTTTATAATATGTATTGATATAAATATGGTTACAGTCTGAATACACATAAATTATTAAAAAATATCTCATGTCGTTTACTATCAAACTCCTCCGAAACGACTAGACCAATTCTTGCGATTTTTTTTTTGTATATTTGGTAGGCCTGATCGTCTGACGTCGTCATTGTGACGTCCACTGTTGAACGTAGGCATCCCCAAGTGTCGTCATAACGTCCGGTCCTGTGCGTTTGCTTGCATTGTGCACCTATCAGATTTCCACAAACCTTACTAGAGAGTTAGATAATTCTGGATAGAATCATGTCTAACAATAAAAAAAAAATATTTTATTTTCCGCCTTCGGAGACCCATAGAAAAAATACATAAAAGCAAATCAATACATTACTTCCCCTGGCTGATCTAGTGGCCACAGGCCCTGACTGCTATGCCGGAGGTTGTGGATTCGACTCCCACCTAAGACAAATGTTTGTGTGATGAGCACGATTATTAATTTGTTCTGTATCTGGGTGTAATAGAAATATATATATAAGTATGTTTATCAGTTGTCTAGTACTCATACCACAAGTTCTGCTTAGTTTGGGACTAGATGGTGCTGTATACAAGTTCTGGAATATTATTATTGTTCTTACAGCCGCATCAGGAGACATAGCTTGTTTGCTGTGCCTGCGAGTCACACTGTTGCGCGAGCTCAGTCTCCTGTCCCTCGAACTCTTTCTGCGCTCAACACTCTTTTGGACACGTACCCTGACTGTGACGTGTTCGCGGACGAATGGAAGATGATCATGTCAGTATGTCTGGAGTTTTGTGAGATGAGTGTGTGAATTGTTATTATTATTATTTTTGTATATACTTAGTCTTTAACTAATGTAATTGGCGGATAGCCGTTTTTGTTAAAGTAAAACCATAAATAAATAAATTATCTAAATATCTTTTCCCTTTTCCTTTTCCTCCAACGGTACTCCGCCCTTCCGCGCACCGTATCTAATTAATTTCCTCAGCAATGTACGCACGACAGAGCCCTGTCCATTACTCGACGCTCCACTATGACCGTTTATTAATGAACTCTTTTGCTAACCGTACCAAAGGAGTAGTGACGGAACAAAAGCATCGATATGGGTTCAAATGAATTAATTTGAAAAAAAAAAATGCCGCTTTAAAACTTAATTTCAGAATTCGTAGTTTAGAGTTATGAAATTATTACCTGCTCATCAATTTTTCGACTCGTTTTAGTATTGTTGCCTAAAATAAAACGACTATAGTCAGTCTAAAAACTCAAATGACTTGAGAATTTTGTATAATATTTATTTAAAAAATACTTACATTCGATACTTTCTTTAAGGTTATTCTTATGTAAACAATGATCAAAATCTCTTAGTCAACCTTGATGATTGAACAAGCATTGACTAAATCAGATTTCATTTTACCCTAATAATGGTAATTATGTTGACTTGTGTTGACTTGAGTCAAGTTGACTTTTGAGACAGACTCTATCGATAATTTTTTTGACAGCTGTCAAAAGTGAGAACCAGATTGCCTAAACAAGGAATATCGATACTATCCTAATCCTTATCCTACATCACCTACATGTCAGAAAATAACAAAGTCCCGCAAGTTTAAATGGTTCCTGAAGACAATATCGGTTGACCCGTGTTTCTTTATCGCCTTTAAGAGGCATTCTTTGAATATATCAATGTTATTACCGACGTTAACGTGGGAAAACCTCGAAGAATACCCTTCGCTAGATCTGTTTCTGAAAATGGCTGTAGAAAATCGTGTAGGATGTAAAAGTCTAAACTAGTTATGAATGGAATGTTGCTTTATTGTTGACCATTAGGAGTGTTTGAACGTTGTAAAAGAGTCTTATGGATGGTAGACGGATATTACCAAAATATTTTTTTTGCAAGAACTTTTTAGGGTTTAGTAAAATCAAGTTTCAAAAAGAATCCTTATAGAATATACAAGTGATCCTTTAGTGGTCTGTTTGTCACAGCGTTATATTTGTTTTTTTTTGTACTTGTCGATTACCGATATACACAATTCTTGTGAATTGAATAGATAATGCACTTTTATCAATTCCTAATAAAAAAAAAATATGGCTGCAATTTAAATAATTCACTTTTAATTCATGAATCCATAAGCAAACGGCGGTTTGTGCATCAATTATCTTACTATTGTGTCTCTAATTACCACGATTGAAAGGTTAAATTCAAAGCTTTACAAAAATGTGAAACGTATCCCAAAAAAAAATAACGACAATTTTTTACCCACTCAACACACATCACTAATTTCGTGAAAAAAAAAATACACAATTCTTAAATTGATCACTTACTCCATTACACGACAAAGCCAATCAGAAACCTGAGCAATTTTAATTACATCTACAAAGTGGAACAAAACCTTGCAAGACACAGCATCCCGCTCAGCTCCTACCAACCAGATTATATGAATTAAGAAAATTACACCCTCCATCCTTGACATGGAAGGATCGAACAAAAAATGACTATCTTCATTACATATTGTGCGTTAGAATTATAGGATAGGCTTAGGAACTTGTATTTAATCATACATTTTTAGTGTTTGCGTTGGAATTTTTGTGATAGCTTCTGAATCGAGATGGCATAATTATGATTATGTTACGCAGGTCATTTGAGTTTGTTGCGCAGATCGTTTGATTTTATTTTCAAATAATTAGGAGCTTACTTATAAAATTAACTAATTGACCCGGCAAACTTTGTTTTGCCATATAAATTATTATCAAAGAAAAAAATTTTTTTAATCAGAGATGGCATAATTATGATTTTGTTGCGCAGGTCATTTGATTTTGTTGCGCAGGTCATTTGATTTTATTGCGCAGATCATTTGATTTTATTTTCAAATAATTAGGATATTACTTATAATATTAACTAATTGACCCGGCAAACTTTGCTTTGCCATATAAATTATTATCAAAGGAAAAATAGTTTTTTAGTGAGAAATTATCTAATGTTTCTTTTGCTCTAGAGCGGAGCAATATGGCGAGTCAGAGTTTTAATTATACAGAATTTAAGATTTCTGCGATCAAGCCACGACATAATTATATAGGTACTACATACACCACATCGCCGCTTTCTATCGAGTGAGACAGTCCTACAGTAAAAACAAGTACCGATTCTTTTTTTAAGCTTTAGTTTTTCGGGAGAACCATTTGTTTTTTCTTTTTTTGTACTTACTGTTTCTCAACCTGATTAAGTACCTAGGTCCCTTTCAATTCCAACTACTGAGTTACTCAGCTATAAAGTGCGTAGGTACAATCAATTTGCAAGTTTGATTAGCACTCTTTGAATTAAATGACCTGAATAAGAAAACATCAATAAATCATTCCGCCTCCAGCTTTCTCAGAGTGTTTGAAAGTTTCGCAATTTACCTACTCATATAAATTGATCGATCACTTATTGATTCAAATCGCTGGACTCGAATAGCTGTACTATTTATATTAGATACATTTAGGTATTCGAATAACTTAATCTCGGTTTTGGATTAAAAAAGAAGAGTTTTGGCCCACAAATCCACTAAACCGAGTTTAAAATATTGTTCTAATATTGTCTATCGTTTGAAGATGACAGAGACAGATGATGATACATTTCATGTTTAATGTTTTATGAATGCAAGTAAGTTCAACGTTTAACTCAATGTGTTGTGGTGTTGGCTACAATTGGTAGGTAAAAATTACTTCATCATAATATATTTATTAATGTACTTACTATTCTACCAACGGCAAAATTATATCAAGGGAACATGACTGGGGTAAAATCCTATAAGCTATTCCAGGACATGGTATAAATATGTGTCAAATTTCATCTAAACCCGTAAAGATGTTTGAGCGTAAAGAAAAGGCTAGTAAAAGACATTACAAATTGAGAAAAGCCAAAGTATTATGCAATGCAATATACAAATAAAAAATATTCGTACATTTCAGTTAATATACCTAACAATATGAGTAAGTTAGTGCAAGTATAAATATTAAGAACATTAAAAAATATATTTTAAGACATATCAAATTTAAAATTATATATAAATTAAAAAAAAAACAATCAAGATGCAAAACAGATGAATGATCTTCTATAGCATCATTTAGATTTGAATTTAACCAAAATTTTTACCACAAAAACTATAATGCATGCAACCAGGCAAAGTCACAAATCACAGCTAGTTCTTAATAATTTAGAGCTCAAGCAAAACCAAGGTCGTAAACAAGTCTGAAACCAGATTAATTTGCCAATGTTTATACAAGCGACATTAATTTTTAAAGAGGTAATAAATTATAATCAATTTGCGCAACATTTTTGTAGAGCAATAAATTTTGAAAGAAAAATTTCTCGACAACTGCAGTAACTTTATAGAGGTAATAGCTTATTAGCATAAAATGGCCAACTTAGGTAAACATTATAACACAAACACAAACATTGCCTATGATTTAAAATCGGTATGTCACAATTTTCATACATCATTATCTTAATTTCTGAACTATTGTCGACCACCACCATGTATAACTATTTATTGTGCCATTTCTTGTCGTGTTTCCCAACATATCTTTCGCTGACAGGTGACAGGACAGAATCCTTATCCTTACTAATATTATAAAAGTGAAAGTGAGTTTGTTTGTTTGTTTATTATTTCTTCACGCCTAAATGGTTAAACCGATTTTGATGAAACTTGGTACACGGATAGACTATGTCTTGAAATAGGGCATAGGATACTTTTTATTCCGGAAGTATGTTCTCTTGGGATAATTTTCTGTTATCACGCGGGCGAAGCCGCTGGGAGCAGCTAGTGGAAGATAAAAACGTGTTGAGCTGACCCCGAATAAAACGGGATAAGGGCAGGAAGACGATGATGATCAGCATTTCAGCCGAAATACGTCCACTGCTGGATTTAAGCCTCTCACAAGTATTGACACAACGGCCGGTGGACCTAAGCGTCCAATCTAGTCTTGCTTTCCCAAGCCGATCCGTACGATACGCAGTCTCCACTTCAAGACCATTCAGCCCCATCAACCGCCGTAGGTGTGGGCTTGCAACAGCGAGCAATGGGTAGCTTGCCGTCCGGCCGTTCGGACCGAGCTCGAGTCGTCTACGGCGCATTTCCACGCGCGCCTCAAGCAAATATCTGCAAAACTATAAGGGCCCAGTGGGGCCGAAGTCTACTGTAGCCATGGGTTTGCTGGAGCGCAAAGTAAAGAAGGAGCATAGAATTGGGTATTAGTCAATAAAAGTCTGACATAAAAAAGACATCATCATGACATCCCACCTAAAAATAAGAATTGTTTAAGTAGCCATTTACCATCATATGAGTACTAAATAACATCAATAATAGCAAGAGGTCGTATTGCTATTTCGATCGCATCGCAGTCTACTTAATAGAAAATTATGTCATCTTAAACTCATCATGGTTAGTTCAATCTTTTGTGCTGTTTCATCGATACAAAACCATTGCGGGTCAGTAAAAAATATGTAATATTAATTTAATGGTGTTTTTATCAGCTCCATCGAGACTGGACATCACAGCTGTTTGTTAAGGGGAAGTACGATACATACACGAAGCAATTTTGAAGATAAATGCATAAAACGCGCGCTTGCTATGTGCAATTACGAGAATTTACATTTACACGAATTTAAAAGGACAATTGCCATTTTGTATTAAAAAAGTGTACAAGACAATATGCCCTAAAAAGGATTTACAAAAGAAGTTGTCATTCTGAAGGTTGATTATTTTAAAAACTAGTGCCAATACCAGTTTTGAAGATGGAAAATCATCAAATAAGTTCTCGGAGCGGACTGTTACAGAATAAAACTACCCTACAGGAGGAGAATTCATTGAATTATTCTTTATCCCAAAAACAAAACTGGTGTACCATATCCTAGATAGTTTTTTTTTTGTCCCAGCAGTATTTTTCCTTAGGATTATTTTCTACTTTCACGCAGGTATAAGAGCTGGCAGAAGCTCTTTTTAATACATACTTTCATACAATACAGTACTATCAAATCAGTTGTGTTACATTAAACAAAGAAATAAATAATTCATACAGCAAAAAGAATACCTAAACATATTAATGTTGACGAACACCTTTCAAAAAGTCACCTTACAAACGCACGCACATCCCCTTAACATTCAAACGGAATTTTCTCATTGTTTTGTTATTGTATAGAATTTTTTGTAACACTTCTTTTGTTACAAAAACTATTTAGTATTAGTACTTACACAAGGTCAAACATATGCACAAAATTTTGATCGATGACAACACGTTTTGAAAGCACACCGCTATTTTAAACGCGTTTTTTTTTATTCCGAGTAACGTTTTTATAATTCATTCTATTCTATTTTTGAAAGTCGTTCGAGTGTAAATATATTAATTTTGTTGCTGTCTAAGTATAATGGCTTACTGTTATTTTTTAAGAATTTGTTGCTGTGTGGTACATTATTTCAAGTGTTATCAACACTTAATAATTATATATGAACACTAATTTGAATGAAATGCACAATAAAACCCTTGATTGTCAACTGTATTACAAGTTATTGCATTCTGTATCATTTATTCTCTGCCTTGAAAAATAATGCTTTAATTTACAATGAGCAATAAAATAAATATATTTCATCCTTTCTTAATAAAATAAATGGCTGTCATTAATTCACTGTAACCAAGAATCTTGTCTAAATTATACTCACAATTATTTTCTCATCCACATTGTGAGACAAAAAAATAGACTTATCAGTTCCATTCAAGTTTTTTTAATGAGGCGTATCGGGGGCTTATTACGCCGTAATGCGGTATTTACGCCTCTAATTATTTGAAATTAGTAAAATCAGATAACACCTGGATTGGACGTTTATCACTTTTTCAAAGAGCGATCATTCGCTTGCCGATTGCGTGCGAATCATAAGCGATAGCGAATGTTGATTACGTTCTTATGAAGTCTAGTAATAGATGTTGTATAAAAGACATTGCCTGATTTTTTTCTGTTGGGTTTTTTTAATCTATAAGTAAAGATGATTTCAAGGCAACCTATAATTGCACATCGCGGCACATTAAGACGATAATTTGGAAAAGAGAGCTTGACTGTTGCCGGAGGGACTGGCCCCCAATAGCCAAAGACATAAATGTGTGGAAAAGAGTGGGAGCCTTTTCAATTTACATTTTAGTTAAACTGTAAGCACGCTTATCTCCGTTTACTTAATCCATCTTTGCTATCATCATTATTCTACATTCAACCTGTCTATATAGTCTAAGTATTGGTATTATTTTTTATATTTATTAGTATCCTGTATTATGATATATAGCATAGTAGGTATAGACAGCTGCGTCAATTGACTATCCCTCTCTCATTAAACCACCTTGAAAAGGATATAACCAGTTGATAACAGTGTCAGTATGTAAGTATGATGTTTTTTTTTAGTTATAATTGTGAGTATCACAGTTATGTATATTTTTAAATAGCTTACCACAATCTACTTAACAGTACCCCAGCACAGAATACTAAATAAAGATCTCAAGTAGACACCTTTTTATATTTCTTCCTTCGTGCCTCTAGCTTAATTAAAGCGTTCATACAACTTAATCCACACTTACAGTTACTTCCAAGTCCTTGGTATCACGATTTCCTGCCTCCAATCAGTGTCCCGTGCACAGCATATTTATTTCCGACCAGTTACACTATATTTCACGAACACTTGTATTATAGCAATCTTTAATCAGCACACCATAAGTCGCCAGTAATACTTTTAATTACAAACGACCAGAGATTGAACCAAGTGATATTTTTAAAACAAGTTTTTTTATAACGCGTTTTTTAAGCACGCTTTTTTTTTTCAATACGAGAAACAAAGTTATGAGGTGTCCTTTGTAATGCATGTGCTTGACCGATGAGATTGTATTTGTGTTTTTGGTTCGAGAAACAAATGTTGAGGATGGTGTGATTAAGTTTGGCTGTATTTGGCTTTCTTGGCAACTATGTGCGAAGTTAACAAATTGGATAATATCTTGGATAAGTGGTCGAGTGGAGTCATAAAATTACATGAACTTTTAAGAAGGATAATCACAATAAAACTTACATTTTTATTGCTAATATCAGTACTATGACAAACAAAACAGGCAAATACATATATATTGCAGATTTATAATCTATACTAATATAATAATGAGAAAAGATTTATGTTTTGGTTTAATTTATCTATAATATGTATGTATAGAAATATACAAGTTTTGCCCAATTTTTTATCCACGTTTTTTTTTTATTTTGATACTACCTAGTGCTCGACTTGCAATCCCACCTGATGATAAGAAGTGACGCAATCCTTGATGGTGAGGGATACGAGTTTATTAAGAGCCTATTCACTCTAGCCTCGAAGACACCTAAAGTATAACCGAACGGGAAAACTACAGCGGACAAAATGTTGAGTCTTATCACGGTAGAGATTATTTACTCATCAGCCTTTCAAATGTTCCCACAGCTGGGACTCAGGTCTGCTCTCTAGGAGAGGGAATGGGCCGTAATCCACCACGCACACCCAGTGCGGGTTGGCGGATGTCACAAGTCTTCTAATTTTTAATTCTAGGATATGCCGGTTTCCTCACGATGTTTTCCTTCACCGTTTTGAGAGCAGTGGTGATGAAATAAATTACACAAAGTAATGCACCTAGCTGGGTTCGAACTCGCGACCTACAACTCGTAAGTCGGGGCTATTAGCACTTGGCCACCATTTTACATTACTATACGAACTTATTAGAATAATTGTGGGTTATATTGTTTCAATTTAACATCGACCAACGATGTAAATAACAATATGAACAAAAATAATTACCGATGCAATAATACGAGCGTCGAACTTATTTTAGCATACAATAACAGTCATTTCAATGTGAGTAAAGGACATTGTTTAGCATTCGCCGCCATTTTGCGTTATTTACATATGACAAATAAGCATACAAATCACCGGGACATCAAACTACGTAGATCATGTTATTATTTCCTTTTAAAACTATTCGATTCGACGTGTGCGCAGCTGATCAAGGAGGTGTAGCTTTTGGTAGCAGGATAGAGACGTGGATCATTTTTATTAGAAAAGAAAACATTATTACATTAGTATTTTTAATTTTAGTCTTCAAAATATATCTTTTTTTTTTATTATTGGAATTATACAGGCCGCAGGTCTCTTCTCTTAACCCTTCAGATACCGTCAATTAGAGACACAATAGTAAGACAATAGATGCGCGGCCACCGGTGGTCGCTTGGGGATTCATGAATTAAAGCAAAGACTTGAGTATTGACCAGACGATTGCTCAAACCGGTTTGAGGATTAACTACATTGGCCAGATTTTTTCGAGTTCTTATTGATCTAACTTCTGCCGACGGCTTCGACTTCCTAAAAGTAGAAAAGCATCCAAAAATATCCGTGTGTCCACGGCATTTTCCGGAAAAGTTAAAACCCAGAGCGGGACAAATTATATGATGACTTACCACCTCAAAAGAAAAAAGAAAAATAGAGAACCTACTCCCGGAATAAAAGTAGGTAGGTATTCTATTTTCGGACTGAATGAAAATTGGTATACCTGTAGAGCACTACTAACTGGTATATCAATTTTCATCCGGTCAACCGTTTGAGCGTGAAGTGACATGAATAAGTAACCAACATACCTACACACATACTTTGCATTTATAATATTAGTATGTTAGTAAAAAGTGTCATAAGACAACTTTAAATATAGTTTTATTTACGTTGAAATGTATGCAAGTCATTCATATCTTAGTACTTATTTAATAACAATGTTTTAGTGAGAATATAACAATTAGTGTTAAAAATCAAATAAAAAAAATCGAGAAAAGATTGAACGACGAATTATGTTGTCAGTGAAAATATTTAGCAATAAACAAAAACCTAGTCTATGCAAGACAACTTGCATAAGCATGTCCAATATTTTTTGTCACAAGTAATCTGTTGAAATATTATCATAAGCAATAAAATTATTATAAATTTGAGGTCATATCTAATGCTGGGTTTGAAGTGTCATTCAGTGGTACAAAAAAAATATTTAACATTATCCAAATGGCGACGGTCCATGTATTTGGTTTTAATCCTTATTTTTATTTGATTTTGATTAAATACTTTGAATATGCGGTCTTTTTAAAGTTTGTAGTTTCGAAGACTGTTTTTTTGACGTCGAGTTGATATGTAATGATAGTGATCTTTCAACTTTAACTACGTTTAAGAGTTCGTAACCTGCTAAATATTGGGTTAGGTTGTAATGGGTTTTTAATTGATTGATTTGTGTGCAAAGTATCATCATATCAGCCGAAAGACGTCCACTGTTGGCCATAGAACTCCGCCAAGCGTCGCCACAACGACCGGTCCTGTGCGTCACGCATCCATCGGATTCATTCGACCCTGACCAGGTCATCAGTCCACTTTGTTGGAGGCCTTAAGGGGAGCCGGATCTAATCCGGAGATTCTTCGCACCCCTTGCCTTGTAAGCCAAGTATGTCAATGCCTAATAACCTCATGTCCCAACCGCCGCCAAAGGTAAATACCCCGGATGTCAAGAGTCTCAGCAATAGGTAGCTCACCGGCCGGCCATCCGGCAAAGATCAATTTTTACCAGATGGCTGGACAGCTGTGCTTTTAAGAGATGTCAACAAAACTAAAGTGGCCCTATAGGGTCGATGCCTGCTAGGGCTACGGGAACGTATGAAAGAGTGACCCTAGAAGATAAAGGGAACCTGAAGGCATAGCTGGGTTTTAGTCGGTAAAAGTCTGACACGCCTTTTCGGGCTATCCTAGAATGGAAGAAATTATTTGTAGATTTTTCTACCTCAGAAAAGGGTTTTCATTACGCACTCACCATAATTATTTGAATTTTTGAGCCTAAATATTTTTATTTACCTTTCAGACTAATGAAAAATTAAACCTATTCATTTCTGAGTATAGAAACGGGTCAATGAATAAACCTGACGTTTAAAACCTATTGTTACTTCTAATTAGCCCATAAATATCAGATAATCAGTACTTAAGATAATTTATTAACTTGTTAAGACTTATTTAATAATATAGGCATTTATTACCGAACGTAGGTACGTAACCATTTCACACATAACGGGTTCCAACGGTACACGCGTCGAAATTGAAGTGACCCGTTTGCGTTATTATCTAGGAAACAGGGTTGAATGAGGTAATCGGGTCAGGATGCTGTGCGTGGGACTCCATCGCTATAATGTGGGGTTTACTTGGGTGACTAAAGCCACACGATTTTTCGGATGCTACTAACCTTGGGGCTAGCGGCTTCAGTCACTTGCGACGTAGCCAAAAAGTCAAAAGTCAAAAAGTCAAAAGTCAAAATATTTTATTTCACATAGGCCTACATGGGCACTTATAAAACGTCAGAAGCTAGTGCACGGTTCCAAATTGGTCGTTTCCTATGGAGAAGAACCGGCAAGAAACTCCATGGTTACTCTTTTTAAAAAAAGTGGTAGGTGTTACAATATGATAGTATGTAAGAACAGTGTATATCAATACTGTACACAAAAGCAAAAAATAAAAAAAGTAATTTCAAATTGCCATTGAGACAGTTGATTTACGCCGTGCGGTGAAAATCGTGTGGCTTGAGTCACCCATGTACGACATTAGACGTCTATTACACAGTTTTCATATTTAACTACGCAAGTTAAAGGAAATCCAAATAGGTACATTGGATTAACAATCCAATATTGTACATTACCTATTTGGATTTCGTCGCTGCGGCCAATGCTGCGCTTAAGATTGTTTTCTTAAAGCACGCCTGAGCTGTGGTGGCCGAGAGGTAATGGCACCGACTTACGAATTGTATGTCGCGGGTTCGAACCCAGCCAGGCGGATTACTTTGTGTAATTTATCTCATCAGCACTGCTCTCAAAACGGTGAAGGAAAACATCGTGAGGAAACCGGCATGTCCTAGAACCAATAAATTCGAAGACATGTGATATTCACCAACACGCATTGTGCTCGCGTGGTGGATTACGGCCCTCTCCTAGAGAGGAGGCCTAAGTCGCAGCAGTGGGAATATTAAAAAGGCTGATGATGATGATGATGACGCCTGAGCTCAAATTCCTGTAGTGCGGACTGATTCTAGTGGAGCCGAGCACTAGAGACACTACACGTGTTTAAGCTCGGCTCGTATTCCACACGTGCTCCGCTCTTCTAGCGTAAACCCATTTTTACTTTAACGCGGTCAAAACGGTGTGTTTGGCTCTCTTATTGCCCCTACGGTTTTACTGATATCTTCTTGAAGCGCTAGTGGAACACTACGCGCCGTCGACGAATCGGTCTCGGTCCGGACAATTGCCGGACGCCCGGACGATTACCGGACGGCCGAACGACGAGCTACCCATTACTCACCTTCCACAAGCTCTCGCCTACGTTAGCTAGAATTCAGGGTATGGATCCCGGTGGCTGGGGCGTAAGGGTTGTTCCCTCACGCGAGAAGTGAGATAGTGGTAAAGCGCGACTCTATCGGTGAAAAAAAATTAGCAATCGGATCTGTACCTTCAGAGATACAAATAAACCTACCTACAAACAAAAATAAACAAAAAAAACATAATGGGAAAAAAAAGAACAAGGATATAAATAGTTACCTCCTATAACTAACTGCTGTTCTCAAATACCTATTTTCACACTATCGACAACCAGAACAATTCATAATTTGATGTAAGATCTCAACACCAACAACTAATAAATCCCATGAATAATTAAAGTGAGTAGAAATTACAAGCTTAGGTAATTAAAGAACCGTTCTGCAATTGACTTGCTTACAATGAGAACATGAGTTGTTGCATACATAGTCTCAATGTTAAAGTGTGCTTCAAAGTGGTTTGTGTTTGTGGGACACGAAAGTTTGAAAAGAAACAATATAATGAAGGTTATTTGTAAGTTCGTCAATGCGTATTTAGGTAAGTACTAGCTTTTGCCCGCGACTTCGCTCGCTTTAAATTCGGGGTAACACGGTTCCCCTGGGGAGTGGAGGTATAGAAAGAGACAAAAAGTAGCCTATGTCACTTTCCATCTTTTCAACTATCTCTATTTAAAAAATCACGTCAATTCGTCACTCCGTTTTGCCGTGAAAGACGGACAAACAGACACACACACTTTTCCATTTATAATATAAGCTTCATAGATTTGGGCATCGCCGCCGAGTCCCTGGCCTGTCGATTTTCTATCGATTTACATTTCGGGGTGTGCACACTGGAATCTAATTGCCCCAAGTCCGTTCCATCATCAGACAACTAGACGTACGTCGTTGCGCCACCGTTTTGGTAACACATTCATTATGCGTACAGCTAAAGAGCGGAACTCCCTACGGGAGTCTGTGTTTCCTGATAGCTACGACTTAGGGGTCTTTAAGTCAAGAGTGAATATGTTACTTCTAGGCAAGCGTACTCCGTCTTTGGCCACATCATCGCTTACCACTGGCGAGATGGTGGTTAAACACGAGCCAAGATCAGAACATAGAGTCAAGATCTGTGAAAGGAATGGTGGGAGTTGCTCAGCTGTGGGACAGAACGGAAGTATAACAAGATTGCAACCCTATTCAATTTACTTCTTCTTTTTAGTCTCTACTTAATTTTTTTCACCGATAGAAAGCTTTTTTTTTACGGTGGGCAAAAATCATCTTATGAAAACCCCCGCTCTTGGGCGGAGCGGGAGATAGGGTCAGACTCTTACTGACTAAAAACCCACCCCGTTCCTTCTAGCCTTCAAACCAAGGCTCGAAGTTCCTTTCGGATAACTCTGGCCCCAGCAGGCTTCGACCCAGCTGGGCCCCTCCTGGTGCTGACAACTCCTTGAGGCGCGCGGCAACAGAGCGCGCCGTCGTCTTGGGTTCATCATCATCATCATCATCATCATATCAGCCGAAAGACGTCCACTGCTGGACATAGGCCTCCCCCAAGCGTCGCCATAACGACCGGTCCTGCGCGTCACGCATCCATCGGATTCCCGCGACCCTGACCAGGTCGTCGGTCCACCTTGTTGGAGGCCTTCCAACACTGCGTCTTCCGGTACGTGGTTCCGGTCTTGGGTTCGGTCCAGACAGTTACCAGACGGTCGGATAGCGAGCTACCCATGGCTCGCCGACCGATAGAAAGCTGCTTATTTCTAAGTGACATATTATATAGGTTATATTTTAAGTCCAAGGGTGATGCCGCGGGCAAAAACAAGTTAGAAGCAGTGAAGAAGAATATAGATTCAACATTTCAACTATAAAGACCACACAACGACTAGATCTTACGTTTTAGAGGATATAATGTAAACGTTTTTTATTCCGTCTTATATCCTAATAACACTTCAGTCTACACAATCACACCATGACGAATAACAATATTTTCTAAGTGGCAAAAACTTCTTAACTTCATATAACAGCTGCCAATTTTTTTCATATAAAACAATCTCAGAATTTCATATGATTCCTGTTGATATAAAAACTTGTTTGCACTGAAGTGTGATAAAAAATCAAGAGGTTTCGTTTGAAATACTCGACATTTGAGTTTTGATTTAATATTATTCAGATAGGACTATGAATATAATTTAGTTTGTATAAGATTGTGTTTTTTTTTTTTAAATGGCTTTTATTTTCAAGTTTTTTCCAACCAAACTTTATATTCTTTATGCAAAAAATAGTTTTCTATGGTTAAAAAATCAATTTCAGTTATTTACATAACGGTCGGTTTTTATTATGGAAAATACAAATTGCATCCATGGTCTGTATAATGGTACGTGTAGAAACATGAATTTCACGCTAACACTGAAGCTGACAACTGTGAAATTAATTCTCCATTCTTTCTTTTCTATTTAAACCACTGCCTACAACTAGTCGAATATTAAAAATATATTCACCATCATTATCATCACTTCAGTCTGAAATCACTCTCTGGTGGTGAACTAATCACTTCAGCCAACAGACGTGCAATGTTGGACATAGGCCTCTCGCCACAATGATCGATCCTGTGCGTCCCGCATCCATCGGATTCCCGCAACCTTCACCAGGTCATCGGTCCACCTTGTAGGAGGCTTTCCGCTGCATCTTCCAGTACGCGGTCGCCACTTCAGAACCTTTCGGCCCCAACGACCATCTGTTCTGCGAGCAATGTGCCCTGCCCATTGCCACTTAAGTTTGGTATTGAACTAGAATTCTATATCTCGCAAAAAAAAAAATATTCAATTCAAAATGCAGAAGTCACGAATTTAAAATAATGATTATGATCTAACAGGACCTCCCCCCAATTTCATCTAATACTCTTCGCCCTCCATATAATAACTGAACCGACACCCACCTAAGATCAAACGGTCTCACTCGTCAAAGATCTCCAAAGATCTATGCCACTCTGTTTCAAACTTCATCAATGTCAGTTCGGTGCTCAAAAAGGCTCCTCACAAAACGTACGATTGTCTCTAAACAGAATAGCTTGAGATAGCACATTTGCGCCGCACACTGTGATACTGTATATCATCTGCTGCCTGCCACAGACTCAGGAATGACGTAAACTGGTCGTTGATATAAAAATTATACGAAATTTTTTATTTTGCTTTGCAAGTAAATAAATATATAAAGGCTTTTTGTAAAATATGGATAAATTAAAATAATAAGGGTATGTTTCTTCAAATCAATACCTCATGAACTAAAGTATTTACCGGAAATTATCTGCTAATCGATGGTAAAACTGGCTATTCATATTTCTACAGATACATTTATCTTTATTTTATGAATTTCTGATATCAATCGAATAAATACGTTATTGCTTCCTACTTGCTGAAAACTGAAACTAATTGATTCAATTAAGCAATAAACTGTCTCCATTTTACGGCAACAACATAATTAGTTTGCATTGTAATAGCATAAAGATATCTAATGGACTTAATAGTGCAAACTGTACTTTTGAAAGGTCAAGCAATTATTTGGTCACTTAGTAACATATACATCACTCCTGTATCAATTAATCAGCCGTCAGGAACTGTAACATCAATTAAACGATACTCTAATGATTGCAAAAGTAGAAGCGCCATTTCAACTCTAATTAATATTTGACTCGATATTCAAAAATACACATAATTCAAAAACGTCGAATAATTTATTATACGTGCGATAATTAATAGAAATCATTAATATATATTTCAATTTAAGTTTTTTTTTGTTGAGTCTGCGGGTGTGTTGGTCTGTGGAAAAGGTCAACGCCCTGGCGGAATGCCGCCCCTCCCTGCGTCCGCGCACCATAGAAACATAATTAGTGTTCTCATCTTATCCTCGCAAAGATGCTATCGATGCGTCGCTCATCCATTGAAGATTATGTACGCATTTTAATAAACTTAATCCACAATTAACCTGCAATGGAATAACGCTATTTCTTAGTAATTGTTCATTTTGCAACTTTTATCTATTGGGTTGATGGGAGTGTTTAATTAATTAGTATCTACCGTAGATTTTTTTGTATACAGTATATTTTCGGTTTTTTGTAATTATGGTAATGTCCGAGTTATCAGATTTGTGATTAGAAGATTGTCGTATATTAATATGTTAATGTGGAGAATAAAATATAAATAAAGCGCACATTTCAAATATTTTTACCGATGTTGTTGGTCCAGTTTTTTTTTTGCTGTTTTTTTTTTATATCAATGCGCGATGCATTTATAAGTATAAGGTTCACATTTTACCTGTTTTTTTGGGTGAGGAAACATGTAAGTTTTTCCCGCCCTAGGTGGAGCGAAAGATAGTGTAAGCTTTTACTGACTAAAACCCAACTTTGTTCCTAATTTGCCCTTGGGTTTCTATGGCCAATGTTACTCTATCAAACGTACCCGTAGCTTTCGGTTCGGTTATTTATCGATCTTACGGCGAGCATTGGGTAGCTCACCGTCCGCGTTTCCTGTATGTAAAAGGTCCACCTTGGCTAAAGCTTTTCGTAATGATGTAATAGGGTCGCATTTGAAGTCACAACCTTTTCTTTTAAGACACCGCATTTTGATTGATGTAGTGTAGTGTACTGGTAATTTTATTTTAGTTTTCAACCAAGTGTTTTAAAACTTTATTAGATAGGCGATTGAGTCTTATTGTGAAGACCAGTATATTCAGAATGTCATTTTTGTTTTGTGTTCTTCTTAATTCCGTCATAACACTCTCAAAAAAATACTCACAAAAATTACAAATCCAGTCAGACAAAAGTATAAAGTTATAAATTAAAAATTCCGAACAATATCCACTGCCGAACGGTATGTATTGCAAATCACAAATCCGTGAAATATACTGCACAGCTCTCCACCATTTGTCATAAGCATGAATAATCGACTGGGCCGAGGACTGATAAATTATTTTTGGCACCAAGTTTAATTTGTTCAGTGATGCATCGGTCAAAAATTATGAACTCAAGAACACCCAGAGTGGGGTTCGGGGATTCGTTTTTAGGGACCTTTGAGATAAATGGAAAAATTATAATTAATTAATTATTAAATTAGGTAAGGGTGAGATAACTATTGAGAAACTCCAAAAAAACAAGGTTATAGTGTTTTTCTATAGAGGGGTTTATTGATCAATCTCAAATAGATACTTATAAAAAAGAAAACTTAGCTACTGCGCCCAAAAGGTTGGTTATGGTAAAGAAAATCATAGTGTATGTATGCGAGGAACTAATGAGCAATCGAAAAAGAAAATATAACAGGCCAGGACAGAATCGTTATTTAAAAAAGTTCAGAACACAAAGGCATAATCAGTAAAAGTCTGACACGTCCTTTTGGTCAAAAAAAAAATTTTTGAATCGGGAGAAATCATTTCATAAGTTCCCTCCTCCAAAAATACGTAGAAGAATTCACGATGAGTGAGCAAATTTTAGATAGATAATATAGACAATGAAGATATTTACAGTGAAAAAAAACTGTCATGGCTGCCATGACAGATTGTTTTCCACAGTAAATATCAACAAAGGAGTACAATTTATCTAAACTGCCACATATACTCGTAATTTAACACTAAAATCCATCTAAATTACACGTGATAAATAAATTTTAACAAAAGCAACAGAACCTTTCTTCTTTCCTCTCGGTTCCTCTCACGGTTCCCGGGTAATTTATTGAACGGTTACTGCTAAAATGGTCATTTAATATTATGAACCGATGACGGGCACGCTGTCGTATATTATATCAAGCCGTTATGGAATACTTTTTGGTAACCCGGTAGGGTTACTGATTTTGGTGGGAAGTGTAAATAGGTTCCCGTTAGAATTTATAAAGGATGCCTTGTAGCACGCGGGTTTTGGCCCTAGATAATAATAATTCGCAATAATACTATTATTATTATTATTCAATTTTTATAACAGTGTTTGATTAGAGTGGGTCTTTTTATAATTTATGAATTTTGTTTTTATATTTATAATAACTTATACTGGAACTTTAAGAGTATAAGATATTATTTTAGATGTTGTTATAAGTAGGTATTACTAACTTTTTATTATGTTTTCATAGCTTGTAACGATAACGATAGTTGTAAAGGAGATCCAACTTTGCATAAATTATCAGTCAAGCGTCTTATTTGTGACTACAGAATATTTAAATAGGAATTATTTGATCTTTGTATCATCGATCATCTAGTAGAAAATTAAAAAAAATATTTTATTAACTTTTAATTTATTTATTTTTCTAGTATGTGTATCTTATCTTTTTATCACAAGTATACAGATTATAATAAAGATATACAACATAAGTCAAAGAATCTAACCCCCTAAAAACAAAAATTCAATTTAAAAACAGCCGCCACCACGAAAGACACTGCAAAACTCATTTGTAACAAACAAAAAAACGTTGCTACTACAAATCACGTGGCCTGGCGACGGTCTCGAACAATGCGCGGTTCAATTATATGCGCAGGAGTTGCGGACGCACGCGCGCGAGTCACTGGCCCGCCGGAGACAGTTTTTGTTTTCACACCCTGTTATGCTGAGGGTATTTTAAAGTGACTTTATGTTATCGGGCTTATGACTTCCTTGTTCTTGGATCTATTGCTTTTTTTTCTGTCGTCGGGGAAAATCATCATTGACAAAACCCGCTCTTGGGTGGAGCGGGAGATAGTGTCAGACTCTTACTGACTAAACCCCGCGCCGGTCCATCTAGCCTTCATACCGGGGCTCTAGTTTCCTTTCAGATAACCCTGACCTCGGTAGGCTTCAAAGTCAAAAAGTCAAAGTCAAAGTCAAAATATTTTATTTCATATAGGCCTACAAGGGCACTTATAAAACGTCAGAAGCTAGTGCTTCGACCCAGATGGGCCCCTCCTATTGCTGACAACTCCTTGAGGTGCGCGGGAACTGTGCGCGCCGTCGACGCCTTGGCTCGGTCCAGTCAGTTACCGGACGATCAGACAGCGAGCTGGAATATGTATTGATTAAAGGAATGTTGGTCTAAAACGAACATTCCGGTCGATGCTACTTTGATTTTACGATGTAAGACTTTTACTAATTAAGACCTAAATATGTTCCATTGCGTGTTGCGTTCTAAAACCACGGATTTCCATTTCAGAAATTTCCCTGACCTTGAGAGTAGAAGTTTAAAAAAAATGGCTAAGTACGAGTCGGTCGAAGGGTTTCTTATATTTAAATCGAGCAAAAATTAAAAAATAAGAACCCGAAAAAGAAGGACGGTTTTGTCTACGCTCTAGTATGTAGCAGATCTGAGCTCACAACCACCATGAAGAGCCAAAGAATGCGGTCGCTCTGGCCGAAATCGGCTAGATGGCATCATCATCAGCTGGTAAGGCCCCCACTCTCTTGCAATGTGTGTACACACACAGGAGCCTAATCCAACAAATATTGGCATGATTAACGTATCGACTCCAGGGATAACTATGTCTCTACAATCTTCTTTTTAAGTAGCCCAGAATTTAGTTATCATCACCAATTCAGCCGAAAGACGTCTACTACTAGACATAGGCCTCGCCAAAATGTCGCCATAACAACTGGTCCTGTGCATCGGATTCCCGCAACCTTCATTAAGTCATCAGTCTATCTTGTGGGAGGCTTACAAACTCTGCAACTTCCAGTACGCAGTCGCCACTTCAGAACCATTTGACCAATGCTGTTCTGGAAGGAATACGCCCAACCCACTGCCACAAAAGATTCACAGAATTCAGTACCTACAGCTTTTATAAATACCAGCTCAGTTCAAACCCAGGTCCCCAAGCAGTATCAATGTCAACTATCAAAGGATCGTTCGAGGTCGTAACATGAACGTGATGAGTTAAAAGTTCACGATTATCACGACATTTGCTACATTTGAGTCCTAATGCATGTGCGGAATGATAAGTAGGTTTATTTGTGTTTTTCTTTTACTGGGGTTTAGTTTCCACGATATGGCTGTTCAAAAAAGAAAACTATAAATAGTGCTAGAAATACATGAGCATTTTTTGGAAATCCAGGTCTTTTAGTACGGGTTAGTGTGAACTGTGATATATTCGGAATGACCTGGAATTATAAGATCGGTTATCTCATCATCATCATTTCAGCTGAAAGCCGTTTGCTGCTGGATATAGACCTCCCCCAAGTGTCGCCACAAGAAACGTTCTTATCCGTCCCGCATCCATCGGATTCCAGCGACACTGACCAGGTCATCGGTCCACCTTGTGGCCGCAGCATCAGTTGTTTACTACTCGTAGGTATATTTATTTATTCTTCTGCACCTAAAGGTACAAAGTCGGACTTAATGCCTCTTTGCATGTAATATTTATACTTTTGCAATAATACATAAAAGTGACTTTAAGAATTAGATCGAAACTGAAGCCAAAGAAAATTGTTTATATATTCCTTGCAGTGGTGGTCGAGTGGTTACTGCCCCGATTTACAAGTTGTAAACCTCCCGACTTATGAGTTGAAGTTCGCGGGTTCAAACCCTGCCAGGCGCATTACTTTGTGTAATTTATTTCATTACCACTGCTCTCAAAACGGTGAAGAAAACCGGCATGTTCTAGAACAAAAATTCAAAGCCATGTGACATTCACCAACTCGCACTGAGCCCGGGTGTTGGATTACGGCCCATTTCCTTTCCTAGAGAGAAGGCCTGAGTCCTAACAGTGGGAACATTAAAAATGCTGATCGTGATAATAATGACTAACACGGAAAGCAAGTGGAAGGATCTGGCGAGGCTTGTATATTAGCCTTGTGTAAAGGCATACTTGTGTATAGTAAAACACAAGTAAAGAAATATCAAAATCATCCCTAAAAATAGCAAACAAACGTACAACATGGTACCACAACAATCGTTTGAATCATATCAAAGATCGTGACTCCACTAGTAATAAAGCCCGTCTTGTCAGCGCCATTCAAATTGTCTTATTTATAGTGATTCGCTGCCAGCATGGCGATGACTGAATTCTGTGTATAAGTGGCGTATTGGTCAAAGCATTTGTGCGTATTTGTGTCATTCCGGGATGTGTTTGTGTGTGGTCGTTTGTGTAACTGTCCAAGCACACGGTCTTCAAAAATACGCAGCTACAAGCTTCATTTTGAGGCGGCCATTTTTTTGTGGCTCATTTGCGGTGATGCCGTGGTGAAGCGGCTTCAAGCTTCTCTGAACACAAGGTGTCGCGCGCTTCAGTTGTTTTATGCGGCAGCAACGAGCGTTTTTTTGAGGCCGCATCTGGCGTTTTTTTGAGGCCCATGTGCGGTGTGTTAAAAGCACTATACTGTCATTTACTGTTAGAATTATTCCAGCTTGCAAGCATACTCTGCCTATTGGCCGAGTCTTAACTCGGGCAATTAAAGAAGGAACAAAGATGTGGTTTGATTCAGCTAAAGTCGGTCCCTCTGCTCCACTCTAGAGCGGGAGAAATAATTGGATGATTTCCATTCTTAAAAAAAATGTACGTTACAAAAAGCCAATACCCACCTGACGGTAAGCAGTGATGCAATCAATCAATCATTAAATAACTCATCTCTATTTATGGAGTAACTACTCTTCTCTGAGCAAGAGGGAATACCAGATTATTACAGACTTAAACCTACCTGTGTTCCTGCAAATACCTTTTGTAGTTCAGGGTCACAGTAATTGTTCCGATCAGTCCTACTGTCACAATATCCTGTTAGTTTTTTTTTTTTTTCTATTAACCCTTTTGCACACCTATACAGAAAATATGCCACACCTAACCTAGACTATTAATCCCCACTTAACGGTAATCCGTAGGTTAATTTCGCCACAATCAACCACTTAGGGTTGACGGCAAGTAACCCAACTCATTACTCTGCCACTCAGGGAGACGGGCGAAGTCGGCTGAATTAATGATAGTCAAGATACGTTTTGCCCCTAATAGGACGATTTGAAAATGAGGTCTTACGACATGTCCTGGCTTATTAATTTATTATGGTATGCAGTTGTTTCATCATATAAAGTGCAGTAGTACTTAGTTTGTATACTGCCATGTAACATTTTCATAACACTAGCTGCTGCCAGTGGCTTCGCTCGCGTAATAATTCCTTGTTTTCTTATTAACCAATTTTTTATGCACCTGTCATGTTTTCTCTTCACCACGCTAGGTTGACTGGTTGACTTGACTTTGTACCTTTGTGTTGCATGAAGTTTTAATAAATAACATAAATAAATATAGAAAACTAGCTTTTGCCCACACGGCTTCGCACCCGCTCTTCCCTACTCTACCCTACTCTACCCTACTCAACCCTACTCTACCCTACTCTACCCTACTATACCCTACTATACCCTACACTACTCTACACTACTCTACACTACTGTACACTACTCTACCCTACTATACCCTAAACTACCCTACCAAACTTCACATAAACCATCTACTAAATAGTTCGAACAAAGCCTAAAAATTTGGTTTGGATAGGTGAGCCCGTTCTTGAGTTATAAAATAACAATGAAAAGTGGCATTGATTTTTATATATATCTATATAATAGATTATCACCAAGGAACATATTTTTGTAATAAAAAAAAAATTCATGTGCTCTTCGACTATATGAGCATGTAAATCCAATGAGCCATTTGGGCGTGAAGACGACATATACTTTTGTCTTTATAAAATTGCTAGCTGGCTTCACCCGCGTTAAAGTATACAATTATCCCAAAGGAAAATACTCCCGCGACAAAAAGTATCCTACTAATTGAGGATATTGTCTCCCCATGTACCAAATTTCATTAAAATCCATTCAGCTGTTCGAGCGTGAAGAAGTAACAAACATACACACAACATTTTGCCTTTATAACACTAGAACGATTGTTCGAAGCAGCTTTAAATTGTAGATTTTACTATCCACATGACATAATCATTTAGTGATCGATTGCATTCCAGTCGTAAACCAATGTTAGATTTTCCGATAAATAGCCTTATTTCATCGTAGAGATATCTTCTATCGGATGCATAAATTCTTTGCAATAAAATCTTGTAGATCTTATGTTCTTTTAAGATAAACATCTAATCAAACAACAGCGTTTGTCATGTTTTACATAGGCCGGAATTCAGTAATAATAACAAAAGTTTCTGATTTTATTTTATCGTAGAAAAATCTACGAATATTAGATGTTTTTCCAATATTAAATCATAAAACAGCTTTCGAAAGTTTTTTTTATAGATTTAAATTAGTGCTTGACTGTGATCCCACCTAATGGTAAGCAGTGATGCAATCATTGATGGTAAGGCGCACAAGTTTGTTAAGAACGTATAATTTATAATTGGACAGGAAGACCGCAGCAGGCAAATTGTTCCAATCCTTCGATGTACGCGATACGTATAAAGAGAAGGAACGAAACACGTAGCCCGGCTCGTAGAGGTTTCAAAAACGTAATTAAATGGGTTTTTTTAGGGCCTCCGCACACTTGAGACCAGACGTCTTAGACAGAACTGTCTAAGACAGGTGTCGTAGACAAAACAGTTTTGTTTTGTTGTTTTGTCTCAAATGAGTGCAAGCCCTTATTTGTGATTTAATGCCAATTTCAGTAACCAAACTATATCTAGTAAGTTGTTAAAACCAATCAATACATAATTACAAGACAGCATGCTTAAACAAAAGCGACATCCCATCACCATAATTTTCAAACCAAAGCTTTACTTACTAACGTGTTAAAACCAAAAATCGACAATTAAAATGTAATAATAATCAATTAAAATAATATCCAAGTATCATATCAGCACTATATGACCTTCCATTCGGTAGACGACTAATCAGTGGATCACAGAATCTGAGTCGTAAAAAAGCTATAAAAATTTCTTAAGACAATCTTGAAACTACAAAATATCCGAGCTAGAGTGTTATCTAAGAAGAATATCTGATTTAATGTGCCTGATTTATTGTGAATGGGTTTTTTATTGTTAGACTAGGTGGACACCCGGATTCAGTTGGTAAAAATAGTAATGTTAAATACAGGAGCTTGATCAGAATAAATTGCGTAAGTCAGAAATATCATGGTACGAGTAGGTATAGAAAAATAGCGATTCGCAACACATATTTGCAGATTTTTTTTTTGATGTGGAGTCCCTCTCTGTCTTTACATATTAGGACATTCAGGTAAGTTAGATTGGATTCGATAAGGACAAACAAGATAAAATGAACAAAATTTAGATTTGATGAAATAACGTAGAAGGGTCAAAGAACAGCCTCCTTCAACAGAATGTTTACAGTAATAAAAATATTAAATTCGTGGTTATAATCTTCAATATAATTATAACGTTAAATACTTTAACCAAATACAGAAAATACATAAAATTCGCGCCAAAACACCAAAAAAAAAACTTATTTCATTGACAGCAGGAGGCATAAATTTTATACCAATATTTAATACAAATCTACCATAATAGTAGAAAATTGCGTGGGACGACTTATACCTATTAAAACTCGTATAAACAGAAAAAAATGGTGTTCTTGTTTTATATTTCATTTTAGCTAATAATGTTATTTTCTTAAGCACTACAAGATGAAAAAAAAAACAGATTCGAAAAACTACTATTTTGGAATGAACATTCATACATACCTAGTTAAAATTTAAGAGTCCAGAAGTCCAGAGTGACCAGGAAGTACATAAACACAGAGTCTTAAAGAAAATACGACTTGGCAATTAAATATGTAGTAGAAATCTATATAAATTAATGATTGGGAAATCTTCAGGCATTTACAACGGCGCTTGGAAATTTACTATCTAGGATTGCGAGAGTGACCCCCAGTAGTGATGCGTCCGGAAGACACTTATCTACATGAATGAAACATAATTTAGTTATTGGATTTGAAGAAAATGGATACTATATTACAGATTTCAAAGGGAAAAGCAACATTAGGTAAAATGCAATATAGTTAAACATTTTAAACTTTAACAATTCTTATTTAATATATCTTATCATCATCAGCCTTTTTAATGTTCCTGCTGCTGAGACTCAAGCCTCCTCTCTAGGAGAGGGAATGGACCGTAATCCACCACGCGGGCCCAGTGCGGGTTGGTGAATGTCACATGTCTTCGAATTTTTGGTTCTAGGACATGCCGGTTTCCTCACGATGTTTTCCTTCACCGTTTTGAGAGCAGTGGTGCATGTGGATGGATGGAGGGGGAGAGGAAGGCCAAAGAAAAGATGGATGGATCGTGTGAGAAGTGATATGAAAGAAAAGGGAGTTAGTGATAGCGTGACGAGTGACAGGACAGAATGGAAGAAAAAAACGTGTTGCGCCGACCCTGTTGAAGATGACGATGTTTTGAGAGCAGTGGTGATGAAATAAATTACACAAAGTAATCCGCCTGACTGGGTTCGAACCCGCGACCTACAACTAATTAGGGTTACCCATGCATAGGTTTAATCCTTAAAGCAACGTCAACAAATCTCGATTACGCAAACACAGTTATAGAAGTTTGCAAACGGCACAGCCTTATGCAAATTTTGAAATTTATCGCGTGTACGACAGGCGACTTTTGTATTATTATGTGTTTACATGGAAACTGTATCGGGTCTTTAACCTAGGAATTTCGATGAATAGTTTTGTGAATAATGACTTCTGGTTTCGTAGTTAGGTTTGCCTGTTATCTGTATCTGTTGCTGTTTTAGTTACATCTTCTTAGTCATACACCCCATCGGAGTGGTGGTGGTTATGCTCTTGGATCATATTATAGTTTGGTTGTGGCTTATTGGAGACTTTCATCTTTTCCTATACGTCACAATACTTGTACATTCAGAAGTAGTACTTTGTAGACTGTTTAACGAAGTCTGTCCATCTGGATGGGCGATCGCTTATACCACTAATTGTTCCAAAGAGCATTTGTTAGATGATATGGCCAAACATGTTAAAGATTAGAAGTCTCAGTTACACCATAAAATTACACTTTGTTGCAGAATCTTTGTTATACTGTAGCCATATCTACAAACAACTAGCTTTTGCCCGCGCGGCTTCGCTCCCGCTCTTCCCTACTCCACTCTACTACACCCAACTCTACCCTACCCTACTCTACGCTACTCTACACTACTCTGCCCTACTCTACACTACTCTACCCTACTCTACCCTACTTTACCGTACTCTACCCTACTCTACCCTACTCTACCCTACTCTACCCTACTCTACCCTACCCTACCCTCCCCTACCCTACTCTACCCTACTCTACCCTACACTACCCTACTCTACCCTACTCTACCCTACTCTACCCTACTCTACCCTACTCTACCCTACTCTACTCTACCCTACCCTACTCTACTCTACCCTACCCTACTCTACCCTACTCTACTCTACCCTACACTACCCTAATTTTAATTTTTTTCCATAAGAACCTTATCCTCACAATAACAATCACAACAAAAAAAAATCAGCCAAATCGGTCAAGCCGTTTTCATGCTATGTCGTGACAACGGAAAACGGGTTTCATTTTTATATATAAATAGACTAATACCAATTTGTTCATAATTAATTTATTATTGAACCTAATGTCAATAATGATATTTAAAAAGCCACTGAAAAAATATAACTGCTTGCAAAAAACAATTTCAAAACAAGAGGCCTATTAAGCAAAATTCTCCTAATCAACGGCGCCTCACCAAGAACGCTAAAAGACCAATCAACACTCAACCCCTGCAATGACAGGCTATTACACAACTCCCAACAACTCTACAACAACTATCGAGTTCATCAACACAGTATCGATCATTAATAGCAATTTGTAGCAATTATATAGACGATGTATGCCACGGATCTATTACTGAGTTAGGTTACAGGGGTAACGAATTTATAATGTCTGTTACGTGTTTGAGCATGCCGCTTCTGTTAAGGCGATGTTTGTGTTTTTGGGGTTTTGTGGAGAGGTAGACAAGGCCGGAATTTATATAGAGCTGTGGCCCAAACAAAAATAGTCACGTACACAGACACTCAGACACAGACACACATCCACAGACACACATAACGTCTTATTAAAGCACAATACAAACACAATACAATAGTTTAAGTTTTATGATCAGAGAAGATGCAAGAGACACAATAAATCGGGGTTTGAATAGATGAATTAACCTTTTGGATTTAATATTTTTACAAAACAATGGGTTTTATTGGAATGACAAACCTATCATTTGTTTTATTTGTAAACAACCCGTGACATTATTTTTAGTTAGCTAGAAATAATCTCATTCAATTCGATCCATTAACTGTTGATTATAAAACTCCAAGAAATAGATTACAAATTTGTCGAATTTATAATCTGTGAAGCAATTATAGAATTAAGACGTTTTTGCCCGCGGCTTTGCTCGCGTTAAATTCCCCTATTTTAAGGAAATGGGGGATTAGAAATAGGCAAAAAGTAGCCTATGTCACTCTCCATCCTTTCAACTATCTCCACTTTAAAAAATCACGTAAATTCATCGCTCTGTTTTGCCGTGAAAGACGGACAGAGAGACACACACACTTTACCATTTATAATATTAGTATAGCAGTATGGATAGGCCCACAATTACATCAATGTCTTCCCCTTAACAAATCATAAAAAATATCAAAAACAATTTGGCCTAAAGAAATCAATCGAATATGTTACCGTTATTCGACAGCGGCCATTTTAGTTATCTGGTTTCCCATGAAACTTATTTGTTAGAGTCGAAATATTTAGGTAAATACCGTGACTGAATCGGTAATTTCTGTTTGTAATACTATCTATATAAAAGGTATAGGTAATTAGATATTTTTGTACACCATGAAATATACGAGTTTAAACTTCAAATCAAGGTGTGTGACCAATCGGTTGATTTTTGATTTTTCTCGTTAATTAGTCAAGTCACACGGTATGAAGTTGAACGTTTTGTGTACACATGGTTATTGCCTAGAATAAGAAAAATGGATAAGCTCGATGGACCTGAGAAATTGAAAGAAAAATAGATACTCTATTATACGATTCAGGCACGACAACTAAATTTTTTTATAGTGATAGAAAAAGCATTTTTATAGCCGAGTGACGTTGGTAAGAAAATTGAATTAGATAGATCTATGTTCTACACAATAAAACATTTAATAAAATACTTTATTACTGATGGGACAAGAGGCGCTACTCATCCAAAGACCATTACGATTCTTAATATTACTCCTTGAAACATAAACAAATATAATACATACCAATCAATTCTCGAATTTAATTCAACGAATTACAGTCTACATTTGCAAACCGCATCACTATCGCCACAGCAATTACGTACCTGAAATGACAAAAAAAGAAAATAAAAAAACCGGTTCGAACATCTACCTCCATCCGTGCTCAGCCTCTATATGTAACGTCGTAAAGAGCAGTAATGTTATTAAACTTGAATATTAAAACCGTATTAATACGACCAAGTAATTGACTCGCAAAGTTTGTAATCTTCAAACCTCTCTGCTTCGGAGCCAGGTAGAACACTTTGTATTTGATTGCCTTGACAACATGTTTCCCTGAAGCTGTAGATTCTAAATGAACTTTAATATAAAGAAAAAATATCAAACATTACAAATAGCAATGTTTTCTTATCACAGATATGTTGCTAGAGTTAGTAGGCACATCTTAAAATTACATAAACTTCTTTATTCCCACTTAAAGCTAAATAAGGACAGTGAATATGATATAAAAGTCGTTATGAAACCTAAGAAATGAATCATGATCTAAGAATCAAAAACGATTGGATCTTTTATGATCTGTGAAGTCTATATAAGATCACAATTATTTTTCGCATTCACACGCAGTCAGGATCAGCCCGTAAAACTAACCGTTCTAACCTACGTAATGATATTGCTAGGTTAGATAAAAATCTCCATGTTAATGATGAAAGCAGACAGTACATCCTGATGCAAACGGATGCAAGACTCATTCATAAATCTTAGTTAAACTAAAGTAAATGGAAAAGAAAAATGTTTAATACAACTATTATATTCGCTGAGAATAAAAGAACTCGATTATTTTATACTCAAACAATCACAGAGCAATGAAATTAATTCATTCAGTAAAAAATTCATCAGAACTCGTATTCAATTTGCATATAAATTAATTTAAATAATAATCTTTGCTCTTGCTGTTGACAAATACGTTAAGTGAAATAAAAAAGTGTTATGTGTTTATTCTTCATGGATTCTTCGAGCCTTAGCCTTTACGGGCTATAAACATCACCTATTATCTCAGCTTATGTCTACAGCCACAATTGTTATTTTATTATAATCACCAGCCCTTGCCGCTTGCCTAGTGCTGTGCTAAAATATCTTATTGGTTGATTTTTTATACATAGCTTCCTTACATAGCTCTGAGATGGAAAGCTAGTCATTGTAATTATCTATGCATATGATAATTACAAGAGCATGATAGCATATGATATTGTAATTATTATGTGCTATCATGCTATTTCACATACAACACTCTCGACAAAATGGGTAATTTTGCTGACAACAATCAACCTTCCAATTAAAATTTTCGTACTGAAAATTACATTCGCTACAAATGACCAAATTAAGCAGTAATTTCTTGAAATGACGCTATTAAAACGGCTACCATATCACGCGAAGCTTGGATTAAAGTAAATAATACTTAAATTATAGACTAGTATACAAGACAAACGAGTAGGTACGTCTAGCTCTTTTTGCTGAGATAATTTTCGTCCTGGGTGTAGCATGTCACTTACCATTGGGATAATGATATGCTGTAACTGTACAAGATTCTATTTTGGTCATAACAACATCTGTACCATAAAGTTTTTTAAATTTAAAAAATACTTCCTTAAGGCATTCCGAGAACGTCATCTAAATAGGCAAAAGGCATTGATGACCTTTGTTGCATTAGTTCCAAACTAGCAATCAACTAATCCGCTATTTTATAGCCATTTCTAAGAATAAGAAAAGAGCCTAATTTAATAAAATATGTTTTGATCGTATTTCACTCTGTTTTACCATTTGTGATCACAAGCGTGACTTGATGGAAGTTACATACCATGTCAAGCTTTTATTTTTTATATTCTAACTACATACATCGTTTTATAGCTCTGTCACAGACAACCTACGCTTGAAGCATTACTTTTTTCTGTGATATCGTCAATCTAATCTGATCTTGTATTTATTTTATCTGATAAATCAATTAATGCTTACTGTCAATCATTAGATATTAGTTACTTAAGTTTTTGCAATACTATTTTGAGTTATTTTTAATTCATTGATTTTTTCAGCTTTCTATCATTCATACATGTTTCATATTTTTTAGGCACCAATAATCTTATTCTGATTTTGCTAAGCCAGGCACATGACGACAAGATTACATTCATTGGTAATTTTACCTTTACCAAACATTTTTTTCAAATTTGACCTCAACCTACCCTGTCCCGTCGTCCTCTGATTTTTGGACCTCAAAATTGGCCTCAAACATGTCATTACAAAGAAATTAGTGGTTTATTATTGTCGAATTAAGTTTCGGAGTAGCGTCCGTGGATCATTTTTTGTGAAGGTTGGATAAAAAAGGTCGATCCGTCAGTCGATAGAGTAGGTGATTAGATGCGTGAGATACAGGCTGGATATTGTTTTATGAATTAGAAAATCTAAGGATGCATCACATTTTGGATATAAAAAATATACTCTTTGGTTATTATATGAGTAAGAATAGAAGTCTCAGAAATAAAGTCGAAAAAGACGTATATTTAGTCTCTTTCTGCTACTCTACCCATTCGAACAACCGAATACAGACCTCTGATAATGACAAAAGTCTTTGATAAAGATCGTTTGAGATCAAAGATCAAACCTTCACCAAGAATGACCTAAAACCTATAACATAAATCTAAACAAACACCGCTATACCGACGACAAATCTCATAAGCCCATAACGAAATGACAAATAACAATACAACGACTACCGTCATCGCCTATAATAAAAGAAAAACTTCCAAAAAAGAACTGACCGCTAGACAAAGATGGCGGGTAGTTTTTTTAAAGTAATTATTGTTGTTTTTTTCTCGGCTGCCATTATCCGTTCGGATCCCTCGATGGCCACAGTAATGATATGAAACAAAATTACATGGCTGGGTTTCGGGCGCCTATTAACATACCTAGCGATGTATCATTCGGTTCTCAAATAATGACGTTTCGTCACAATTATTTTACTTTTTTTTGTGTCTACAATTTGTTTCGTGAATTTTATGTACTTCTTACTGGGTACTTATAAGACTTACGATTCACTGTTAAAAAAATAACGATTCTTTGTATTTAAATTGAAAATATAACGTTAACAATTTAAAAAAATAAAATATAAATACTAAATGCTATATCTTGGACTGGACCAGTAGTAGTATAAAGCATTTCTTGCACAATTATGTATATTAGTGTCAAAATCATAACTCAACCGTTTTTTTTTTTTTTTAAGAACGAGAATTTAGACCCACCGCAATGATCTTGAGCTTGGTCTAGTTCTCCTAACAGCAACCGCAGACGCATTAGCGGCAAAAATCTTTTTACCACCAGACCAAAGAGAGACCAATTAATAATCACGGGACCAGTGATTAGATGATTACTAACACCAAAAAAAACTTCAAAAAGATCTTAATTCGATCTATCTATCACCACTATTCGAGACTTTAAAGTCATCAGTCATATCCTACGACTATTACTCATTACATATTTTGAAAAAGATGAGTAAAAGCTCTGGGCGTAAGAATATTTTGAGGTTAATTCTACTTGCAGCGTCTATGTAATCGGTCTTATTCATCATTGTGATGTTTTAATAGTGAATTGAGGATTTGTTTGGGGAGGTTGAAAAATGTCAGTGTGGTGATTTGGATTTAAGCCTCAGGTTATAAATATCTTTCTAAGTATGGCTTACTTTCGTGCTATGTTTTGTTCTACCTACGTTAACTTCTATAAGTAACTATTGATTGAACATGTACAGCACTAATGCTTTCAGCTTTTGTTTGACATCTTTCATGGATATGATTTGGGATGGACGTAGAACGCTGAATATAATATGGTATCTTGATCATCGTTTGCCTAAACACGAGACCAACATAGCAAGCTTCTATTATGACAAGATTAGTCAGTAGTTGGCTTTTGTTCTTAAAGCCAAAGGATATAGATTAAACAACAAATTGGCAGCAGTTCGTCACTTCTTTGGACAGCCATTCGTCAATATTCTCCGAAACACACGAAGACCATTTTAATGGGGGTAAAAACCGCAGGAAGCAGTCATTACGCGTCACAAATAACACAAACATAATCGTTATAATATAAAACCTTGAGACAGAACCATAAAACCGAAAATTCACCCAAAACCTCATTTTCAATCAACACAGAAACTGAGAATCAAATAATTCCATATTTTTTTTCAATTTCGTTACGAGTTAGAACAGAGATATACAGACAGACAATGACACAGCCTGCCACTATAATTACCCCTCCTTCCCCCACACTCCTGCAGCCAAAATTACCAAGCCTCCCATTAAACATCATCCCGTGCTTATAAAAAGGCCTGAGCAGAAAAAAAAGTCATCCTCACAACCAATAGCGGACGGTTCCCAAAATACAATTTAATTGAAACCTTAATTTCTCAGAAGTAAAGTCCAATTTTGATTGCTGAAATGTGGTAGGAGTCATCAAAGAATGACGCACGCATTTTAAAACTATGAGGATTTGTAGATTTTTTTTCTGATTAATTTGTTAGGTATGTGAAATTAGCGTTTCTTGTATATAGATTTTAGGTTTTGTTTGATAGAAAAAAACTTGTAGTTGTTGAGGTTCACGTTACATAATGCTTGTTCGTGCAAGATTTATAACATCAAATTACTGCTCTAAGTATAGAAGAAACACGCTAACCTATTGATCTGGATTGTTCGTACAACTTATTCGATAAACACACCCAATTATTCTTTTTAATTCTTTGCCAGATTTTACGAAGCTATTTTAGGTGGCAAATATAAAACTAATAACAAAATAACGTCAATGAGAAAACCCTAATTTTCTATTCTTCATTACAATTAATGAAATGCTAAAAGCAGATGACACTTTTCAGTATAAGAAAATACGCTATAGAGACCAGTCGAAGTTGGGACCAGGAACGATCGGCAAAGTAAAGAAACTCAGCATTAAACAATGCGTGAAAAGAAACAAAACATCTAACAGAATGACTTTCATCGATCAAAGGGTCAACAGTACAATCACAGTTGTAAATAACACATTTCTTACTTCGAAATAAAAAAAAAGGAAATGATTTTTATTGACGCTAATGCTCAGCTTGCGAACGAACCCAGTCTCTCTCACGTTACCCCGCGTTTATTACCCCTGGATCTTTTGTCTCTTTTTAATCATCTTCATCATCAGCACTTCGTATGTGCTGTCCCTTTCCAATCATCATTTCAACGGAGCAACTGCCAATTACTATATTGGTGTAGAAAAATTTTATGTTGTTTCATCGCGTTTTTACTGAGTTGATTTACTTTAGTTTCGGGTACTGTGTACTTGGAAATCGAATTTACTTGTAATTGCCAGGATATGCTCATAATTCGGGTTTGAACTTGTTTGTGATTGTTACATTTTATACGGTCATAAAAGTTACATATTTGAGTATTCGATTGATTGGATGCTGGTTCGTCGACTCGATAAGCCCAGTTAAATATACTTTTTGTTTAGTTCATATTACATATCTTCTTCACTAGTTAACTGTATGTGCTTTTAGGCTACCTATAAATTATTAAAAAACATATATTCTTTATATCTGATGTTATGAAAACGTTAGTGAGGTTGAAAAATAGTGTTCGAGTAATTTAAAAAATAAAAACCTAAAATGGGTAAAAAAACATGAATTGCCATTACGAACGATAATTTTAGTGAAAAACCACAGCCATAAACCTAATGATACTCAAAAACCAATAAACAATCGCTTTACAGCACAATTAAAACGTAAATATCTATTTATTTCACAATAACAGAAAACAATTAACATAAAAAAGAATAATTTTTGCAATAATAACGTACTATGAAATTGCTCGCTCCACTTAAGCTATTTTTACCTTCAATACAAGGAGCAATTGAATTATATATAATAAAAATTTATTCATGTTAATTGGAGACTGGGTTTACGATGCGAAGTTGATGTTGGAGGAAACGACCAACCATTATAGTGAGGATGACATTTAGGTTAACCAAGAATAAGATCGAAATATAGCGTGCCAACTTATTAACAATAAAATACTCCAGAATGAAGACCTCCTTATCTACGGTCATCATATCATACATTTATTGTGGGAGAGCGATAAATTAAAATAATTCTAATTAATTAATTAAAGCTAATTCTCTGTGGAATGCGCTCCCTCAGGAGATCAGGACGGCAGCAAGCGATTAGCATTCAAAACTAAAATTCGAGAGCTAATTCGTAAGAAGTTGGCAGTAGTATCATCATAACGTTAATGTTTTCCAATTGCCAATCTGGACCAATTGTTTGACTATATTAGTTAGGTATGTAGTTTATTAATTTGAGTATATGTTGTATTTTATATATTATATGGTTTATTAGTACTTATGTTTATTCTTGTATTCGTCTTCTCTTTCTCATTTGTTGCATCTACCACAATTTTTCTCTGCATCACCCAAAGGTTGACTGGCAGAAATTGCCTAAGGCACTAAGTCCGCCTCTGTACTTTTGTGTGCATAAAGCATTAAATAAATAAATGATTCAGTTGGTTAAAGAATTGATGGTCGGAATAATGTTTTATTACTGAAGAAAAGTTTAACTGATGTCCAAAGTCTTCAAACACAATGTCTATGGGAAACATTAAATAGCCCTGGTCATTAGTCATCCCTTAAATATGATCTCTATTACAAGTTTTTCATTTAATCTGTGTTGCAATTGGTTATATATTTGAATAGTCAAATTAGGAATTAAAATCGACTGAAACTATGTATGTAAATTAATCATCTAAAAACCTCCACCATATTCCACTGTGTGACATAAGTAGATGTCAAACGATGAACATCGCTATATCAATTGGTCTTACGTTTTTTGCTTGCAATGACTCCAAATTTACTAAATCACAAGCCTACATTGACATATCAATCGGTTCTATGCTTCTTGTTTCCAGAAGACTCCAAATTCACTAAATTATATAACTACGTAATGGGATATCTTCCAACGCTGCATCTTCTAATACCCAAACTACATACATATAACTAACTATAATAACTAATAAACTACGTACATATAGTACACAGGAGATTTTACTTTGTACAAAACATTTCAACACAAGTTGCCGTCCACTAACTAAAAGGCCGTTAAGCCACAGTTGGTCGTTTTTCACTTTTTAATGTAGTCTTATACAACTTTCGATGCTCTATCTTTTGGTCTAAGACTCATTTTTCTATGATTGATAGTTTTTGAGATACAGAACATTAAATCACAATGTCTGTGTTTAAATTGCTTAGCTAAAAGTTAGAAAATGAATTTAAATAAAATACAATAAATATAAATGAATAAAATATATCACATATTGTGCACAAGGACTATGACTACATATATATAACTTGTAACCTTGTTCCTAGGTAGCATACTTTTCAAGAGACATCAATTCCCAATTTTTGTGTTTTCTCGAAAAATACTTTTTGCACTTAGCTGCCTTTTAGTTAGTGGACGGCAGCAAGGAAATTCACCCTCTATAATGCCAGTAGTGTTACAATTCCTATAAAATACTAATTCCTAAAGGATGACAGTGTTTACTTCCAACGCCAATAGCTAAGGAACAAAGGTGCATACAAAGCACTATATTATACACCTCTTAGCATAAACATAAGTTTTAGATTTACTGTATGAATTCGTTTTAACTCCGATAAAATCTTTGTGAAGGAAAAACAAGAGCTTTCATGGAACCGATATCGTTATTTACCAGTTACCAGGCAGAGGCTGATAAAATAGATCTTGAAAATAAAAATATCTTCTAACACATTATAACGATATACAGAATATGCAGGATACCTGGATTACAAAGGGCAACTGAAGGATCTCAAGTAGGTTTTAGTCAGTAAAAATCTGTCACTACTTCTAGCTCCACCCAAAGCAGGAGGGGTCATTTGATGGTATCTAAATATTTCGGGCTAAATATTGTCTCGCTCCTAACTGTTTTTTCAGTTCGGTACGCAAGGAAAGACTAAAAATGATTCGATTTTTCGAATTTATATTTTACATCCTGAAATACAATACCTTCATTTCAAATTTTATCACAAACAGCAGAAAGATCCGCCGTTGTTCTATTACTCGTGTCTGCCTTGAAGCTTTCTTCTTCAATTCTCCTCTGTCAACCTTCACGATATTATTAACTTTATTTTTGTCATTCTTCAAATAATACCTCCATTTTAGTTTGACCTTGTTCGTCCTCTTCTTCCCTGAACATTTAAAAACCTGTATCTAATTATTACATTATCCCTTCAAAGACATACTCAAGAACAAATTATTTAATTACTGTTGTAGATGATAATTATTATTATGAATTTTGTTTTGAATTTTAAATTAATCTAGTTTTAGAAGAACATCAATCATAATATTAAATTCATTATCGATCTGTTCGACACAATTATATTTTATTGTTATGAATAAAGATACTACTACTTAGAATGACCGAAAGCTTCAATAAAACATACCTAACATCACCCCCAAAAAAAAAAACAATTTCAAAAAGTCTTAAACAATCCACCATAGCACACCATAACTCTTAAAACCGTGAAACAAAAACCAAACATGCTAATAACGCTCGTGATCTCACTAGGGAAAGCCTTAATTGTCCCTAGCTGCTAAATGGGCCCTGCCTAACTCCTAATATGGGCTGCTAGAGGGAACAGAGTCACGCCCTGGGTTAAGGATTGTAGGAAATATGGACCCCGGTATTGTAAGGCTTAAGTGATAGTGTTTGAGTGTTTATGGGGATATATCCCAGGATAATGTAGCTGATATTATTGGGAAGGATAAAATTAATAGCGATTCGTAAGAGTTTGTAGAAGAAAGAATAATTTATAAATTTTATTAGGTTAGCAAAACAGTCCGTTTGAAGTATGATGGCGTAGGTGCTGATACAAGAGAATCTTCTTCTTTATGAGTTCTTAGAACCTGAAACCGGGAAATAGTATAAATAAATGGAAGTTATTCCAGTACTACTACTTACATAAAACCAATCAAATGAACACGAAGTAACTACCACTAAACATCAATAAAACATGCTAAAAAGGTTAACTAAAACGAATTAGACATTATAATTAAAATGTGCTTTTTGTAGACCTTTTTACTGCTTACATGTAATAAATGTATCGTTTAATGGACTTGCAACTTCCCCAATGATACACACCAGCCTTAATTCCTAGATACTAATACTAAAACAAGATTTAATCAGTTCCCAACTAATACTTTATACCCTTCATTGAATGGCGATCTGAAAGTTAGGCTGTGTATAAACTTGCGACTAATCGCAAAGACATTATTCGTTTTAAATCCCACTATTATTATAAAGAGGTAAAATTTGTAAGTTTGTAAGTTTGTATATAGTGGGTAATCTCTGGAAGTACTGGTCAAATTGCTAGAATTTTTTCAACGATAGAAAGCGGCTTTATTCCTCCTGAGTGACACAGGCTATATTTTAAGTACGCGGGCGAAGACGCTGGCAAAAGCTAGTTCTGTCATAAATGCGACTGCGTCCAAAAAATGCATGCAGGTGAAATGCAATTTTATAGAAACTTCATGCTCAGGTGTGATATGTACCAAAAGTAGGTCGTATGGAAATCTAGTTTTCTTAGGGCTGCTGATAAATAGCAGTTATTAAAGTTCTCTGATGGTATCTACAGATCAAATAATTTATCTTGCTAATATTTATTAATAATAATAAATATAAGCCGGATATGATGATGTGATCTATAAAGGAACACGCTGGTCTAAAAGTAACATAAATAAGAAAATATAAACAGTTATTTTATACATCAAGCTAAAAAGTTTGAGGAAAACAAAAACGCTGTGTGCTTATAGTATAACTATATTATCTAGTCTCTTCAACATTTGTACTGCAATAACTATCACGTAATAACAGATCTACCAAAAAGACAAACGACTTTTGCATATGGCGTTAAAAATATTTGCGTCAAAAAAATCGTAGCCTCCACACGCAGCTTTATAGCGCGCCTTACAATAGCCAATGGCCCAATAAGGCTGTAATTGGAAATTCTAGGGAATGCACACCATCGCAGGCCAGCAACATGCATCGTTGGGCTCTAATGCGACATCTACAAGCCCTCAGCCTATTTAAATCCTATTTAGATCCCATTTAGGGGTTAGTGGAGGGATTTTAACGGTATCAAAGAATATTCATTTTGGTTCGGATTCGGGAGTAATTGGTTAGGGGTCTAATGTGGAAGATTTGATCTTTGTTAGTTTAAATGGCGGGCAACCTACTTCTCCCGTCTTTGAATGCTAGATAAGGGTTGGTCAAAGGGTGTTTCATGGTTATTCATCGTGTGTAAGAAGTAGTAGAAAGCAATTTTTTTTTTAACTATGCATTACGATTATGCTTTTTCAACAACAATCAGCAATATATTAACAAACTTCAATAAAAGAGGAGGTATTTAATCCGCCGTCTAACGCCAGCTTTTGAAATTACAGTTAATTTTAACTTCTAGTTTTATTTGTAGTGAAATCTGTTGTTTATTTCTAGCATTTTTTTTATTGTATACCCTTTCTGGTTTGAGACACCTCAGCTAAACTTGAATAGTATGCAAGTTCTACAGTACTGCACGTACAGATTTATATAACCTTTTGAACCACTTATCCCCAGAGTACCAACATCTCAAGATTTTTCCAAGAAAACCCAAACACGGTTAAGATACATTGTTTTATTACGGAGTTCCTGTACTTCCCTTTCGGTTCCATTATTGGCTCAGATCGATGGTACCTTTTGCCAAACGGACTAACAGGAAAAATTGTTTTTTTTTTATTGGTATAAACTAGTGCTTGACTGCAATCCCACCAGATTGTGCAATACGCACTAGTTTTTTAATATCCTATTCACTATAAGCTTGAAGACTATATAATGTAGTTATAATGTCACCCTTTTGTACCAATCATAACCTGCACAAAATAATCCTAACATTCTAAAGCTCACCCAACAGCTTCTAAGCGTAAAACAAGCAGCTCACCATATCAGGAACTGTAGTACTAATGGGCACGACGAGATCTGCTAGTAATGCCGACTTTATTTACGAAAACAATTGAATGAAGCGGAGAAGAATTTATAAAGGCCTGTGATAAAGGCGTGCACAGATATATCCGCCACAATCCAGCTGTAGCCAAGCAATTTGTGTAGAGCAATATTTTTTTGAAAGAAATTTTGTGGTAGCGGTGAAACAGAATTGTTACCAAACGGGAAAGCCAAAAACTCATTGGTAATAATAAATATGTGGTGTGTCAAAATTACGTGGCAGTGAGCAGGGCATATTGCTAGCAAAACAGATGAACGATGGTACTGAAAGATTTTAGAGTGACGACAGCTCACCGAAAGACGTAGCTTTGGAAGATAAGAGTCCTGGGTATCCGATGGATACGAGACGCACACGACCATTAGCAGTGGCTATACCTATCTTATCTTATCTTGTTGAGGAGCCGAGAAACAACTCGGAATCTTCGACCCATGTGGATCTTTTGTGGTCCTCTAGATAGCTTACTCCTCCCCAACCTCGCTGACAATCTCCTTCATAAGTTTCACAACGAGATGCGGGGATAAGAGCCGGTAATCCGGGTGAAGCCTATGTCTAACAGTGATGATCAGAGGTGATCAGTGGTGAACAGTGTGATGATTGCGAATTTTTGCCCCGCATGGAACAAATATTCTTAGGGCCCACAGATAGCTTGATCCAGTTCTGGGTGTGGAATAGAAAAATAAAACTTCTAGTGGTAAAATCACTGGAAAATACAAAGAAAGAATAGTAATACGTTGATAACATTTTTTAAGCGAGTTATGAGTTACTACTGTTACTAGCTTATGCCCGCGGCTTCATCCGCGTACATAGAATATGGCCTATGCCACTCAGGAACATAGCAGCTTTCTATCGATGAAGAAATTTTAGCAATCGGACCAATACCTTCAGAGATTACCTCCTACAAACGTAGAGAGGTAAAGTTTGTTTTTTGGTTGATGAGAAATCGAGAATTTAGTTGTTAGAAATCTATTTCTAACACCAAAATTCGATTTCTCGTTAAACTTATTACAACATAGAAAAACAGTTTATTCCTAAACTAGATTATATTTCAACCCGCAACGGCATAGCTTTCAAAGTACACATTTAAACGAAAAAGGATCAAGAAATAACTTTTAAATAAATTGTGCTGAATTCTCGAAATAGTTACTCAAACCAACAAACAAATTACTTTTAAGAGAAAATATTTTTAAAACTGCTACACAGCTTCGGTTGGTGCAGTAGGGTTTACGACTGCCAATTTTATTTGCTGCCAAATCAAACGAAAGTAAGCCTTATTGCTTTGGAATAACGGTGGGACCAGCTGAATAGTTATTTTAATTCGATGTCGGTCTCAGTAGGCTTTGTTGACATTTTCCATCGTTCGTTTTTTCTATTGTAAGAAATTGTTTATTATTTATTAGGTTGCGACCATGAGAGCAGCGATAATCGATATTTTGTATTTATATAATCGAGAGTTTATAGGCATTGTAGTGTTGTTTTTTGGTCGATATGATTGTAATCCGATGCGGATTTTACCGTAACTTTTGATACCAGCTGATGAACTAGCTGATACCAGCAGCTTCGTCCGCGTGACAGTAAAGGAATATACTCTGATAGCGTGATGGAAGGACAGAATAAATATACTGATGCTTTTTTTATGGTGGGGATAATCATCCAATGATAACCCCCGCTCTTGACATATACATATAATGGCCTACCTGTGAGCTAATTTCAATCACATTCATTCATTTTGACTAGCCTGTTGGTCTAGTGGTTAGTGGCTTGACTGCTATGCCGGAGGTCTTGGGTTCGATTCCCACTCAGGACAAATGTTATGTGATGAGCATGATCATTTGTTCTGTGTCTGGGTTTAATTTATTTAGAAATTAAGTATGTTTATCGTACTCATAACACAAGCTCTGCTTAGCTTGGGACTAGACGGCGTTGTGTGATAGTTGTGGTATATTATTATATTATTCAAGTTTGATCAACCGTTTGAGGGTAAAGGTATAGTAAACATGTATACCAACTTTCACCTTGACAATAATAGAGTTTTTAAGTATTCCCAATTTTTTAGTGACTAGTAAACCCTGTTTTTTGAGGTGCTAAATCATTAAATAACTCCTCCAGCTCTAGGAGGAGCGAGAGGGAGTGTCAAACTATTACTAACTATGTCGATCTCTATGTCTGAATATGGTTTCCGCACTTAGTCCTATGCAGACCATTGTACGTGGTACTTTAACTAACTAAAACCCACCTGTGTTTCTTCAGTTGCTCTTTGCGTTCTAGGGTCCAAATGAGGTCTAGCAGGTATCGCTTCTAGTGATCCCGTCCATTTTCCTAACATTCCATTTTCGTAATAAGTAAACGATCAAGGCTCGATGTGTAACTAATCAATTTCATATTTTACTCTCTCTTCCCACTAATGTTTAAAATGCTTAATTCATGAATCCCCAAGCGACCACCGGTGGCCGCGCATCTATTGTCTTACTATTGTGTCTCTAATTGACGGTATCTGAAGGGTTAATTATAAGTACAGAGCTGTGGTGGCCGAGTGGTAATGCCTGCGACTTATGAACCCTGCCAGGCGCATTACTTTGTGTAATTTATTTCATTACCACTGCTCTCAAAACGGTGAAGGAAAACATCGTGAGGAAACCGGCATTTCCTAGAACCAAAAATTCGAAGACATTTGTGACATTCACCAACCCGCACAGTGGATTACGGCCCATTCCCTCTCCTAGAGAGGAGGCCTGACTCCCAGCAGTGGGAACATTAAAAAGGCTGATGATGATGATCATCATCATCATTTCAGCCGACAGACGTCCACTGTTGGACATAGGCCTCCCCCAAGCGTCGCCACAATGATCCATCCTGCGCGTCTCGCATCCATCGGTTCCCATAACCTTCACCAGGTCATCGGTCCACCTTGTAGAAGGCCTTCCGACGCTGCGTCTTCTAGTACGAGGTCGCCACTCCAGAATCTTTCGGCCCCAACGGCCATCTGTTCTGCGAGCAATGTGTCCTGCCCATTACCACTTAAGTTTGGTGATTCTTCGTGCTATGTCAGCAACCTTGGTTCTCCTGTGGATATTTTCATTTCTGATTCGATCCCGTAAGGAAACTCCGAGCATAGCCCTTTCCATTGCCCTCTGGGTGACTTTGAGCCTTCTGATGAGGCCCATTGTGAGCGACCACGTTTCGGCACCATATGTCATCACTGGCAACACGCACTGGTCATAGACTTTCGTCTTGAGACACTGTGGTATATTGGACGAGAAGATACCGAGCGATGATTTTTTTTTTGCGATGGGGAAAATCATCGTATGACAAAACCCGCTTTTGGGTGGAGCAGGAGACAGTGTCAGACTCTTACTGACTAAAAAACCCCACCCCGTTTCTTCTAGCCTTCATACGGGGGCACGAGCTCCCTTTCGGACAACCCTGTCCCCAGTAGGCTTCGACCCAGCTGGGCCCCTCCTGCTGCTGACAAGTCCTTGAGGCGCGCGGGAACAGTGCGCGCCGTCGACGTCTTGGACTCGGTCCATTACCAGACGATCGGACAGCGAGCTACCCATGACTCGCCGTCCGCGAGCCACCGCGCGATGATGATGATTAAAGTATTAAAAAGTCTCCTTCTAGTTTTACTGTATACCTTTTCAGGGAATTAATCTTGAATTAATTATCGCCAGTTAAACAGCGATATAAACATGTTGATGGTGAGATTTACACGAAGAATGAATGTGCTCTTTACTTTTAATTGCTCGTCATTATTTGCTTTTTATTGCTCATTATGGATTTCCGTTCTACTTTTGATTTTATAACGGGTATGGACCCTAAGATGTATACGACGGATTTAAGATCTTATGTAAATAAGAACTCAATTTTAATGCTAGAAGTGCGGACGTTCCAAATTTCACTCATTTCTATGTTCTTCCTGTTCTAGTTTAATTTTTACCTATGTATAGAATCGCAAAATATACCAAAATATATGTAATCTATATATTCTCGTATATAAACGGATTGTGTGAGAAGTGATGTGAAAGAAAAGTGAGTTAGTAATAGCATGACGAGTGACAGGACAGAATGGAAGAAAAAAACGTGTTGCGCCGACCCCAAATAAAACGGGAAAAGGGCAGGAAGATGATGATGATACTCGTATATAAAAGGGGAAATTGACCGATATCAGCGCCCAGCCGAAACTATTGGAACTTGAAGCGAGAAATTTTACACAAGGTTTCCTTTTATGAAGTAAGCGAGTACTAACAGAGGATATTGCAAAATTGGCTCAACAAGGGGATGAGACGAGGGTCCACAATTTTTCATAGGGAAACCTACTTTCACGCGGGTGATGCTACTGGCAGAAACGCATTTTTTTTTATTATCAGTTACCAAGGAGCATACGGTAGAGCTGTGCCCCTTTTTGGGCTGAGCACCGCCGTGTTTTCGTGGGGACGATCGGCGGCAACGACCAATCGCGCCGAATCCTGGTACAGGCCATGGTCTGGAGAGAGGAGAAATAGCAAGCGGTTGCCTCCTTCTACGAAGCAGTAATACTAGCAAAAAAGGTGGTGCGAGTGATCGGCTCTCATGCCCCAGCCGCCGAATTCCCGATTCCAATTTTCCAGCCACATCAGGCTTGCAGACGGCGAGCTTTCCTATGATACAACAAAGATGTCAGAGAGCAGCGGTGGCCGAGTGGTACTGGCTCTATCTTATGAGTTGTAGGTTGCGGGTTCAGACCCTGCCCGGCGCATTAAATTGTGAAAAACTGTGAAAGAAAACATCGTGAGAAAATGTCCTTAAACCAAAAATTCGAAGAATGAGATTCGCCAACCCGCATTGGGCCCGCGTGGTGGATTACGGCCCATTCCTTCTCCTTGAGAGGAGGCCTGAGTCTCAGCAGTGGGAACATTAAAAAGACTGAGGATGATGATGAACATAGAGGTCGCTACAGGCGTTTTGCGTTATAGACCTAAATGTTTTGTGTTTCTACAAGCATATTTCTTAGCCCCAATCCTTGTGCAAGGTTTATACAGCACATACCAAAGGTCCGAAGCGCGGGCGCAGGTCAATATTTGCCACGGCTGTTAATGTTCATTGTTCATTAGGTTTCTTTAATTTGTTTCGAACTAAAACAATACTAATTAGACGCATTCGTTTGAAATAAAGGGACTCGCTCGCAGTCGCTCAGATATCAGAGAAATATATTGTTTGAACTAATAATTATTAGTTCAAACCTATTACATACCTATTGCATAATAGGTTAGTTTGAAGAAAATAAATAATAACATAGTGTTTTTATAGTAAGAACTCAATTCCCTGACTCTAATCGTAATAAGCTTTTAATGAAAATATTTTTTTCATAGCAAGCTTTTATAGCTCGGTATATCTTTATAATTAAAACTCGTCAAGACGAATCATAAGAGCCCGAACTGAAGGAGGTTCTGGATCCATCATCAGATCAGCTCCATGTCTAATTATTTTGCATTGTCATCTGATTTACGCATGCATACAAATTTTCAGCTCAGTTGGTAACCGGAAAGTGGACCAAATTTAGTTTGCAAGATTCGATTACAGACAAACATCGGAACAGGCGAAACTAAATAAAAGCTTGTAAAAAATAAACAACCGATGAAGTGAGATGTGTCGGACTATTACTAACTAAAATCACAGTTTTTTTTTTATGTCGGAAATGACTTTTTTCACTCTGGGTGGAACGGGAGATTGTTAGGCTTTTACTAACTAAAACCACACCTGTGTCCTTCAGTTGTCCTTTGCGTTACAGGGTCGTTGAACTCTTTTGAAGAATCACGCAGCCCATATACTGCTACCTACTGCACAGCATAAATCTACTGAGAGTCTGTCAGTCAACACTAAAGCTTGGTGTTTGCGATTTTTCTTTCCCATAATCACAATCATCATCTCATCTTCCTGCCCTTATCCCGTTTTATTTGAGGTCGGCGCAACACGTTTTCTTTTTCCATTCTGTCCTGTCACTCGTCACGCTATCACTAACTCACTTTCGTTCATATCATTTCTCAGACAATCAGACTTTGGCCTTCCTTCCTTTTCCATAATCAGAACCAAGCTTTAAATACAGAGTTGACTAAAAAGCAACAAAAAGAGAGAGACGGACGGGACGCTGCAGCATTAGTCAGTTCTTAGTCACTTTAAAATAAATAACAAAACGACGATCCTGACAGGAAATCACACGGTGCATTAAACTTTATGAATTAATAGACAGTAAAACTCGGACTTAATTTGTAGGCCCTAATTACAAATAACTGTATCGGCAATCCTTTTAGTGAAACAGTTAATTACTTTTTCCTTTATTTTCGCAATCATAAAATGTCCTTAAAATAAATTTATTGTTAGCAATAAAAGTAAGGGTAATGATATCGGCACATCGAACTGTAATCGGGAACATTAATTTGCCCGGTTCTGGGCTTATAAAAATGTTCTCTAAAATAAAGGGTTTGCCCACACTGAGAAGTCGCTCATCGGAAAATTGAGGCGCCATGTTTATTTGCTGTTTCATTGCCGCATTGGTTTTAGGGCCCCGTACCCGAAGAGTGCCAACAGGACAATACTATTAAGCTATCGCTATTCGTTCGTCCATCCTTCTGTCAGAGGGCTGGATCTCATAAAATATAAGAGGTATAGAGTTGAAATTTTTATCGAAAGCGTATTTCTATTGCCACTTCAACCACAAATAGAGTTACCACAAATAGGGTTTCAATACAAAAATATTTGCTTTGTCCTCATTTTTTGCTCTAATTTAAATTTGGTGGACTGAATCGCTCGTATGCGTGTCCGACTCGCGCTTGGCCAGTTTTTTTTTTCTGTTGGAACTTTGCCCCACTAAAAATCCCGCTGTATTGTGAATATGTCATACAAACATTTAAAACTTGCTTACACTATCTATAGATAGTTAGCCCATTTATGTCCTGGGCACGCCACAATTATGGCGGTAAGTCCCCTCTTTGAGGCGTGGCTGGAAAGACCTCACGGCGTCCTTACCTTCCGCATGACGCAGGTCCTCACCGGACATGGCAAGTTCGGGAGGTTCCTGCATCGGATTCGAGCGGAAGAGACGCCCGGGTGCCGCCACTGTGCGGAACGCCCGGAGGACACGGTGGAGCACACAGTTGAGGTGTGCCCTGCTTGGGCGGAGCAACGCCGTGTCCTCGTGGGGGCGATCGGCGGCGGAGACCTCTCGCGCCGGGCCTTGGTTCAGGCCATGGTCCGGAGCGAGGAGGAGTGGCAGGCGGTCGCCTCCTTCTGCGAAGCAGTAATGCTAGCAAAGGAGGAGGCAGACCGCATCAGGCAACGGCGCCCCCGCCGCCGCCGCCGTGATTCCGATCCCGATTTCCAGCCACCGTAGACGCGGGCTCGCGGACGGCGAGCCATGGGTAGCTCGCTGTCCGATCGTCCGGTAACTGTCCGGACCGAGCCAAGGCGTGGACGGCGCGCACTGTTCCCGCGCGCCTCAAGGAGTTGTCAGCAACAGGAGGGGCCCATCTGGGTCGAAGCCTACCGGGGTCGGGGTTATCCGAAAGGAAACTAGAGCCCCGGTATGAAGGCTAGAAGGAACGGCGCGGGGTTTTTAGTCAGTAAGACTCTGACACTGTCTCCCGCTCCACCCAAGAGCGGGTTTCGTCAATGATGATTTTCCCCGTCGAGAGAAAAAAAAAAAAAAAAGCCCATTTATGTCCCACAGCTGGGCGAAGACCTGCCTTTCTCTTTTCTGCACACGTTTGTTCTCGGCTACTGCGGGCCAGTCCCTCTGGAAGCTATCTAGCTCGTCTTTCCACCTCCGTCTCTATCATACATATTTGTTCTATATGGGAATCTCAATTGCTACTACATACTGTAGCCAATTGTTCAACCATAGCGCCAACCATGCAACCGTGAGAGTCAAAAACAACCACGGAACCCATATTATACGGTCCTTTTTGATAATGATTTGATGAGGCGAATTTCACCTTGGTATGGACAAGGTTTTACCAAATAAAATCCCAAACACAAACCAAATTCTTGGAATATAATAAAAATGTTTGCGGTACTCGTAATCTCTGGGCACAGATACTACAGAATTGATACGGATTGGCTGTAAACTTCGTTTTGTTTTAATTTGAGTAAGCTTTCTCGCTACTTGTGTGACTGGGTTTGTTTTAATTGACAAAAAAACTTTAATATTGAAATTATTATAAGCGGCCACTTTATCGTTCAAGGAAAGATGATCAGCATTGACTAAGGCATTGATTTTATTTATTCTGCTGAGCCTTTTCTTAAATATTTTAGGGTTGGTTTTGTTCCAGTTTCACATTTGAGTCATCTTCATCGTTTCAGAAGAAAGACATCTACTGTTGGAAATAGGCCACCAAGCGTCGCCACAACGATTAGTCCTGAGCGACTGGCATGTACTGAATTCCCACGACCTTGACCAGGTCATCTGTCCACAATGTGGGAGGCCTTCAAACGCTGCGTCTTCCGGTACGCGGTCGTCACTCCAAAACCTTTAGTCCCCATCGACCATCTGTTCTGCGTAGGTGCCCTGCCCACTGCCACTTAAGTTTGGCGTTTCATCAAGCTATGTCAATAACCTTAGTCTGCCTGTTCATCTTTATTTCAACTGAAAGACGTCCAATGTTAGACACAGGCCTCCTCTAAGCATCGTTACTGTGTGAGAGGTTATATTTCTTTTCATCATGATTGAAAACCAAAACAACCTACATCAGCTCCTGAAAGGTATTTTCGAGGGTTCCGCAATCAAAGGGTAAAAACGGGATCATATTACTAACACTTCACTGTCCGCCTGTCTGACACCAGGCTGTATCTTAGGAATCGTATTACTAGACAGTTGATGTCAACTGTCTGACTAACTGAAAATAATTTCAAAGATAATGTTTTTCTAATGCCGCTATAACAACAAATACAAAAAAAAAGAATAAAATAAATAAAATGTAAATATAAAAAAAGAGGAATATTTAAGAAGAGCTCCCATACAATAGCATAATTTAATAAATTTTAATAAAATTATTAGCATAGCATAGTCGACCTTATAATGGTCTTAAAACGGCGAAGGATAACATTATTAATTAGAATCAATATCTATAATATAATGTAATTTAAATAATTTTATACGTAAAATTTGCAGTGCCCTTCCAGGGTGCATGTTAATACTGAGTCATGAAACTTTAATGTTAATAAATATCCAGTGTTTTACATGTCAGTAAACAAATAAAAAAACGTAATTTATTTGGTTAGAAATTTTGGAAGGACTTGGGGGAGGCCTTTGCCCAGCAGTGGGACAGTAATGGCTAATTAAAAATTGAAAAAAAATATATTTGGTCGAAATTAATATTGTAGTACGAAACTCTTCATGTGCGAACCCAACTCGCACTTACCCAGTTTTTATAATTAGTACTCCATATTATACTCACAGCACGTAGGTAGTATATTACTCTAAATTACTTGAGGCTATCAACTTAATACTTTATCTTTAAGTAATAAAAGCCTATTGGCAGATATAGCCCATAACAATGTAGACACTGCCCACCTCTGAACCATACAATGTTGCTGTGATGCTACTATAAACGCTAAAAGCCGCTGAGACCAAGAACGTAAAAAAAGGCCTAAGCAAATAAGTATCATCAGCCTTATAATGTTCCCACTGCTGAGACTCTGGCCTCCGCTCTCTAGGAGAGGGTATATACCAGCCCGTAATTCGCAATGCGGGCCCAGTGTGGGTTGGTGGATGTCACATGTATACCGAATATCCTTGAACCAAAATATCCAGGATATGCCGGTTTCCGTACAATGTTTTCCTTTACGGTTTTAAGAGCAGTGGTGTTGAAATAAATTACACTCCTGGAACTTTTCGCGTCTAAGTTATATTTTCACAAACTGCTTTCTATGGATCACTATAACTAGTAATAATAAATTTATTGAACCATTGTTACAAATATTGCCTTAAATTAAATAATCTTAACTTAATGTAAAATATGTCTGTAACTATTTGCTACTATTAAGTTAACTTTAAAAGAAAGGAATAATGCTTCGGATAATTTTAGTGTACTTTATATAACACAATGTAGTCCAAACCATCCACTAAAAACACTCAGGAAATAACAACTCCACATTAAAATGACTCGCCAAAAAGAAACATGTAATTTGTTTGTTAATTCAACCCAATAGATACAGGTTGAAATGGCGGTCTAATGGCTCAGCTACCGCGCATGCGCGGGTTTTTGCCGACCAATGGCAGCACGGCAAGACACGGCGACGATCGCAATTTGTTAACGTGATAAAACGGCATTGCTGTGTACCTATTAGGGTTTTAAGATTTTAGTTTTTGTAAAACGGAATTCTGTAAAGATAGTTCAGTTTTAAGTTGATTGTGATCTTTTGGTGTTATGATATGGGCGTAGATTTATTGATGGAGTTGATTGAAAAAATATTTCTTAATTATTTGTATAGATAACTATTTAACACCATGCGAGCCCAGTGCGGGTTGGTTGATGTCACATGTCATCAAATTTTTAGTTCTAGGGCATGCCGGTTTCCTCACAATTTTTTCCTACACCGTTTTGAGAGCAGGAATGATGAAATAAATTACACAAAGCTGGCTAGCTTTGAACTTGCGATCTACAACTTGTAAGCCGAAGCCACTCGGCCACCACTGCTCTGGCTGAACATTAATGGGGAATAGGTCGTCTTTAAAGGATTAAGAAACCTTTATAGCTACACATGTGAGACGAGACGAATTCTGTCACAACCCAAGAAGACTCAATTTCACAAGCATATCCGGTTACTAATCATACAAAACGAAAGTTTGCATGTATGCCTGTGGATGTTTGTGACTCTTTCATGCTGGAAAATTGATTTTTCCACGCCGGTTAACCATATTCTAGAATAGTCCATAGGATATATCAATTCAACATGTTTTGAAATTAGAAATTTTCAGAGCCTGTGTCTGTGTCTCATTCTAGTTATATATGTAGTTATAAGAGTTTTATCCCAGGAATTGTTACCCTTACGATAATTTTCTACTTTCACGCAAGAACAGAAGCTATTACATGGAGTACTATGAGTATATTTTTTATTTGAACATCGAAAAACATTAGCGCAACAAATGTTTAAAAAAAACTAAACTCCATACCAATGTCTTATTTCATCATGTACTTTTATGGGAGATCAAAGCGCAATCTTTGATATAAAAGGTTGAATTCAGGAGTCATTGCAAGCGCCATAAAGTCAAGATTTATTATGGTGCTAACCTTACTAGGCCTATGGGGTTCGCCACTGAACTGCTAAACACCATAAAAGACTGACGGTAGTGGAATGTTGTTCATATGCTTGTAGCACATTTTATTCATTCGATTTCGTTTGTGTACTAGTTTCTATAAGCTGGAGTTATGGTGGAAGGTGGGTAATAAAATATAGTGTACAAATTGAGAGCATCGTGTTGAAAGAGAATGTCTTTGTATTTAATCACGAAAATAACAAAACTGTTTCTCAATATATTACTATAAATATTGAAATGTTTAAAGAAGTAAAGGAAAGATTAGAAATTCTGAATAAAACACCCTAAAGTCAATGAGAAGACATTTTAAATTTAAATTCCGTTTCTTAAAAAATCACTTAAATCTGATTTGATATCTGATGAAATTTTAAAATTGTTCAAGTGCGAGTCAGATACCCAGAAAGAGTTTCTTACGATGAAGACAAAAAATCACGTATATTATATAGTAGCCTTGATTTCTCAGTTAAATTTGTTATTATTGTTGCCATTTCAATGGCAGCAATAATATTACTACGAAAATTTTAAAGGTCTACCTAATATGGTTCATGAGTTACAGTCCACTGACAGACAGACTTACGGACTGACGGCTACCAGGAGATTAGTTATAGGGTTCGGTAGGTTACCTTTTGAGAACTAACTCCTGAAAACTAAATAAAGAAAAATAACTCATAAATGATTTCTTTAAAGAAGAAACTGCTTAAGAAACACATTTAAGCAATTTCCAAAATAGAAATTTAAAAAAAAATGTAAACAACAATAACTATCAAAACAAATAACATAATTCAAAAACTCAAATGCATCTTAGACATACAATTCAATCCCCATCATGTACGTTATAAGCGAACATTAGAACTTAGAAATCATCAACAAATGCCGAGTAACAAAGTAAACACACACTGACATTTGGCTCGCAATCGTCTAGCCGATCAGTTGAATACATTACACTTAATAAAGGGAGCCAGGTTCTTTTCATTAGCAAGCCACTGGGATATCTTGATGGTGCCTGAAACTGCAGGGTTGGTAGGTGAAGAGAGTTTCGTGACAGGACTTGTGGCGTTAGATGAAGAAATTCTTTCTATGGACATGTTTGAAAGAGTTGCTGTGGATCTGGATCGCACACTATATTATATGATATTATTATTATTTTATATAGGTTATAGTCAGTATAAAAAACGTGTACTGAATGATCTGCTTCTGCTTTATCGACTGTCTAACATAAACAAATTTCTTCGACAAAAAATAGTTTTAGGTTAGATAGTCGATCGTTGGGAAAAGTCTATATCTAGCAGTGTCTTTCAACTGCAATGATGATAATTCTTTAGATGATTTTTATCAAAGTTGGTTTGTTTTAGAAAAAATGGTGTAAGTTTATCGGAAGCGACGGGGTCGCGGAGACAACGTAAGTGAGAAGTCCATAAAAATGGAAGCAGTTGAGGAAGGTTTCTATCTAGGAGTGGTACAGAATAAGTTTACAAAAAAAAATTCAAGATAGCTTGAGCTGTTTTTGGGTTTTCCTTCTTTTTCAAACAAAGGACAAAATTTGAGCCAAATTTTGTCAAACAATATTAAGCCACCTGAAAAGCTCTGGCGTTCCCTTGGGCTACTAATATTAAACCTCTTGTGATCTTAATAGTGAATTTAATGCTTTTATGCAATATCAAATACATTTTCAACATTGTCCTAACAAGTAATCATCGCCAACCCTATATCTAAGACTACCGGGGCTACCCGGAATTGTCCACCCTGATCGACGTCTCTTCTTTAGTTTTTTCTTGCTAATTAGTATAATGAGGTGTTTTGTGTTTAGTTAAAACGACAAATCGCTTTTTTGTCACTAATTGGTGGTATGTGAGCTTTTATAAACTTTTTGCTCTTCAGTCTAATGCGAAACGTGATTTTTCGTACTAACAATCTAGCTTAAGATACGGCTAACGGTGTAAATGAAGGTGGAATTAAAGGAAAAGCTGAGGCTTTACTTGAAATTAAGACTGCACTCATGGCATCGTTCCTAACTTTTTCTGTACTTTTCTGTGAGTATTTGTTTAAATTTTTAATGGTGTTAGTTCTATGTCGTTGTTACCCCTCATATGGCAATCTTGGTTGTCTCTTTTTGTTACATGTACTTTCGTTATTTCTAATTTATCCACGTGGTCATCAAATTTAAATCCAGTATCTATTATTTCCTTTTCTTCAATTTCTATTTTTACGACTACGGGGTCAATAGTAAGGTGATTGCATTGTTAATTCTTTTTATAATACTAATTAGGACTTTTTTTTAATATCTTTATCATCTTGCTCTTAATTAATATGTTATGTTCTGCTATTAGTTTTTATAGAGCCATTGTAATATAATTAGCCGCTAAGAAGTGATCTCGTTAAAGAACGTTCAATCTAGACAATGAACAGGCCATCGTTATATGTTACATCATTATTGTTTTATTATCTTCTGCCTGTTTTGCTGTAATGTTTTCAATAAAAAAATACATATTTCAATTTCCATCTTACATACATTTACTTGTAAAGTTTTCGACGTTGTCTTAACAAACTTAATTGTTCCTGGAACAATCACTATTCACTTAACACAAAATATAACATGTCTAATCTAAGCCACGCTAACAAAAAATCACCGAAGTGTCGAAAACAACAGGGCAATAATACTTAAGTACAGACAGCAAAACAGTGAGTAGACAAAATTATTTCGCAACGAATGCAATCCGCCGACCGAAAACCAGATAATTGGATCGGAATCCACTGTAGAACTTACAACAGTATATAGGATCGAGTTTTTACCCGCGTATTTGGTAGTATCATAATTTCTTGTCGGGTTTTATGCTTTTTTTTATTCCTTAAGTTGGGTCGGCCTTTTTTGATACTCGGCCAGATAATTCCTGCCTCGCCCGGCATTCTGAATAAATGTTGGCTACTTATTGTGCTGACCGTACCACATATGCGTTATGTAAGAGGGGACTTGGCAGTTTTTTTTTTTTGTTTTTATGCAGGATTCCAGTTATTGTTCCGTAATGGGGTGTGATAAAGCATTTATATGAATATAATTCCTTTTGGTATCGTATGGTTACTCTTTGTTTGGATCTGTGTCGTGGATATCACCAGATTCAGGTGGCGCTGGAAGACTTGATGCAGCTTCTTTTTAGAGTATGATGCAATTTAAAATAAAGCCTGCTTCATAAAATTGCTGTATTAGCATCGGCAAACATTTAAGAACACATAATATTCTTATTTTGTATTCACATATCGTTTAATATTTTAACAAGAAAAACCAGAGAGTGTAGTGGATTAATTCTATCAATCCGTGACATGCCCGAGACATGAACCGCGTCATAATTTCAAATACAAAACTTTTGATTTGCCCAAAGAAGACACCATAACGTAGTCATGCTACAGATGCTGTGCTTTAGGTCCATTCAGAACTTGGAAGAAAAATACCTCATTATCCCAGTATGTATAGTATAGCAGGTCTCAATCAAATTATGTTGAACTTCCTTGAAATCTGTCTTAGTCATCTTTTATAGATTCAACAAATCCGACGGCACCTGACCGCGTCAAAAGAGCCCGCGATATAATGACCAAATTACACTAATTCAACTTTGAATCATAATTTAAACCAAATATTGGAATCCATGATGTGAAAATTCGCGAGTAGCTAGTATATATATAGACAGCTACATCAATTGGTACACTCTAACAGATAAAACATTAGAAAATGGTGTAACTAGTTGGTGACGCTGACCTTACAACCATTGAATTATGTGTTTTGAAAATTATTGTTGATCAGATTTAAAAGAAACCTACACATTTGAATTTACCAAAAATAACGTTGTTTTGTTGCATTTTTTTTTTCTGATACTGATACCTATTTTTATAGCCTTCATTAATTCAGAATAATAAGGTATTAAACTTTCGAAACGCCTACTTCTTTACTTAAAGAGCAAAAAAATTAAAGGGATATTAAGTTTCAAATTATAATAAAACAAAAGTAAAAACCATTTATAAATAATCATAGCTTGCTGATAAAACCAAATAGTCGCGGCTTCTTAACATTTTTATTATCGTGCTAAGTTAGTTTTTATGCAAATCGACGAACAAATGATTCGTGTTCGCGACAATACATCGGAATGTCTCTGAAGTGCTAAATATGGGAGGCGAAGTTTATATTACTTGAAAAGGAATTCGTTTTTTTCTGATTTTACAAATCCTTTTGAGGTTTTAGTACATTGACAGCACAGAATTTGTAATGATTTTGGACAGAATACTTTTAGAATCAGCACTTATGATGGTGATGAAATGTTACTGAGCTTCAAATAGTAAATAAGGACTGAAAGAGATTTTCTCCAGATAGAAAAAAACTATGTAGAAGCCAGTAACTTCGCCCACGTAAAAGTAAAAAAAGTATTCTAAGAAAACGCACTCCCGGAATAAAAAATATATCTTATATTTTATTCCAGAACATGATCTACACTTGTGCCAAATTTTATTCAAATTAATTCAGTCGTTTAGGCGTAAAGGAGTAACAGACACATACACACAAACTTTTGCTTTATAATATTAGCATGATCTGTTTTGGTCTGAAAGTAAATTTAAAAGTTTTAATACTAAACCAAAACAATAATCGATTACTTCAGCATTCCTTTCGGATAACGTAAACGCACCATATTTATTACCAGAATTTCTGGAAATCTAGTCATTTCAAGCCCTTCATCAGTCAACGTCACCCATTCACGATTCTTTGGCCATTGTACACAAAATTTCGCAAATTAAAACCCGAAACCGAACCTGTCACCTTCGCTTGTCTCCAAAAGCGATATACCATTGTCTTTAAAGTCGGTTACTTGATACCCTTTACGTACCACCAAAATTTAACACACTGGAATATCAACCCTGCTCTCCAAAAGATAGAACTGCTATTCGATTGTATGCCACATGGGTTTTCGACATTTATGGATGCTGGGAAGTAGTATTTATGTCATGTACCGGGCTTTTCGTCTGTCGGGAGCCCTATTTATTGCCGGTTACCGAAACTCGAATGAATTGATAATTCGAAACGTTTTGTTATGGTTCTACGCAGATCTGAATGGAAAGAATATAGCTATCCTGATAGCTACAACCTAGGGTTCTTTAAGTCAAGAATCAATCGTTTCTCTATCGTCGGCCACATCGTCACTTACCATCCAAGTCATAATAAAAGGTTTGGAAAGAAAAGTCAAATTTAGTAACTGAAAACATTGTCCAGAAACTTCTTCATCAAATCAGTGGAAAGTAGAAGGTTTTTGATACTTGAAACAACAGTCAATGACACATTTCTCATAAAAATTTTTGGTCAAACTCTATATTATCTTCAGTAAGAAATGGCTCTGACAATGAGACAATTGCGAAAAAAAGTAAAAATTCTAAATTATGTTTCTTAAAATGAGCGCAAAATTGAATTCTCCAAAATAAATGTTTTATTAGATACGCATAGACCAGTCTGATTGATAAAAAACAAATTCGTTTGAACGTAGATGATTATTTTAATCTATTACTACCGTTATTTGTACTAAGAGAAGTGGTTCATTGTATTACAAGCACTGTTATAGTGCGGTTCAAGTCTATCTATATATATTTCAAGCAAGAAATTGTGTATTTTATGACTGACCATAACCAAAGTACTCTGCAATAAAATAGTACTTTAGAACATAGTAACTGTTCGTTGAACATATAATTTTAAGATATTGACGTTACAGTTTTTTATGAAGTCTAGATATTTAGTCAGAAATTACTTATTACACGTCTAACTATAATTAGGACAGTGATAAATTCCGATAAGATCCAGAATTGTCATTAAAAAAAAACCTGTTTAGAAATATCTCTTGCATTGATACAAGAAATTTATCAGATGTATTGCATTAAAAATACGAAATTTTATTGCACAGCTGTATTCCCTTTGCACCTTGAAATTCTTTGTATCAAAATCACCAATACAAAACAAACAATCCAGCATCAAAAGCAAAGACTACAACGGTGTCAATTAAACCGTGCGCGCACAATTAACAAGGGGAGAATGTCCCGATGTGATCCTATCGTATGACCTAGGGCTATCGGTAGCAAGTTCAGGCCAGCTACCGTTGTTCCAAGCTTGATATATTCTGTGAACGTTTATTTTGCTCTTTGGGGGTTAATTGAATAAATTTAAAGTTTAATAAGATCTTGGTTGGTGGTATTATTGGTATTGATGAATTGAATAATTGTTATATCTTTATGAGCATTATGCTTTATACGTTTCGAAATCTGTAACGCTTTTGTTATTAATTATAACAAAATCTACTTCTATTTATTGTAATATATTTCTATTGACATTGATTAATATTGTTCTTGTTTTGCAACAAGATTCATTTTTGTGCATAGATACAACCCATAATAAATGTTCTAGATAATCAATTCAGGAAGCTACGTAATTACCATCGTTCATTAGCCTAGTAGCTTCAGCTTGACCTAAAACATAATCTACTATATTAATTACATCAGATGACAAGCCAGTAATGCAGAGCATGTTTTTCTTTCCCATAACTTCATGGGAAAGCATATTGTGTTCGTGTTCGCACAATTTATAGCCGTCACCGCGTGCATTGTTTAGTAAATAATTATTATTATTAATTACAAATTTCTTTACTACGGTTATTATAGTTCAATCGATACTTTGCTCCAGTTTCTTGGCACTATTGTTGCCTTGGATTAAATGAAATACCTATCAACAAAAAAAAATTACCACTCAGGAGTTATATGTTGATATTTCACCCCTACAAAAATGTAAAATAATGACTAACAAGATAGTGATTTTAAGATTCCACAAAAACAAACGATAAAGTTTTGATTGTAAACAATATAGAAACCAGTACAGGAGAACCAATAGTAGTGAATAAGACAGATAATCAGAATTTGTAGACTTCTCCATGTTATACAAAATATGTAGCAGGTAACACATATAGTAACTCATTCATTTTTACATAAAGTTATAAATAATGATCTATGAATAAATATGCGGCTTGTAGTACCGAAACCTGCCTATATGGCAATTCATAATAAATCGGTATTTCATCGACCTGTCATATTTATTACTAAAACCTTATGACGAAGTAGTAGAGTTCATATTCACAAAACTTTCATATTTAAAACAATATTAATCATAATTTATGGAGACACATAGACCTATTATACCGATTAAAAATTGTCAATATGGTCGAAAAGATTTCGATGTTTTAGATTGGCGTAAAAAAATAACCGGTTCCATTTTGTGGATGGAATTTTAAAACCATTCGTATTCGATGTGGTCACTAAAATTCCATTTCAGTTGATATGAAAAATGCCAGTGGGATTCAACATTATGGGATAGACGTAATTATAGGAATATTCATAAAATTGAAGAAAAAATAACAAACAAAGATGCTGGAAAGTAGATGCAGTAAAAAATTTTCTCTTTCCTGCTTCTTTCATTTATACCAATCATCTATTCATCATTATCATCATTTCAGCTGAAAGACGTCCACAGTTGGACATTGGCCTCCCTCAAGTGTTGGCACAACAAACAGTCCTATGCGTAATCAACAATCGCTTTTTAATGATTGCTCAATTCTTTGATTACATTGGCGATAATAGTTTGTAATCTTAACGGTTTTATTGCTATCAACTTGTCGGTATTATAAACTTTACTGCATAAACGATTGTGTAAAAAAAAAGTATAATCTTTTATTTATTTATTTAGTTTTTGTTGCTTTTACTTAATAATGACTAAGTTTTACCAGCGGTTTTGCCGACGTGAAAATGGGTTTCTTCATAAAAAATTTGGACCACCGTTTCATCCTTTTAGGGGGTAAATTTCGGAAAATCTTCTCTTAGTGTTTGGCTACATCATAAAAAGAAACCTTGTGTAAAGTTTCAAGCTCCTAGTCGTACGTATAGTTTCGGCTATGCGTTGATATGTCAGTCAGTTTCTCTTTTTAAATATATAGACATAGTTTTTATAGCTTCTGAAATATATTTGAATTGATTACCAGCTTTGATGATTAAATGGTAACAACAACATAGTAAATATTCTTGAAGACTAAAAAGTTTTACTGTCATCATTTCCCAAAAAAATCGTAAGTCAAGTATTTAACCAAATGATGGATTCAGAAGTTGCAACTTTCAAAATATATTTAGACTTACTAGACAAAGAAAGAAAGGAAGAAGAAAGAAAACACGTTCATTCCACCTAAACAGACGAACAAAACATTACAAAAATACAAAAACAAATTTCCCTGTCAGGCCATGTGTGTATCGGGCATAGGTTGTTTTGACAACATTCTACAAGAAAACTGATATTTTATTAAACCACTGGTTTCTCTATCTAACAGCAGCATAACAAAATACCTTTAGTATTCCTTGAAAATAGTAATTAAGATCAAGCATTGGAAGTTTTTATTACGCATATTATGCCTAGTAACCCGTTCCACGGTATACTTTATCCTTATGCATTTTTAACTGGACAAAAATGGTAAAAATATGCAAAGAAAAAGACATATCTTCATGTTTCTTTTATTGAAAACCTTGGTCTTATTATAGTTTGCGAGTTATTTTAATAGGTCTGAGGGGTGGTTTTCAAATTAGTTTAGTCATGATACTGCACTCTGTTACGCTAGTTCTATTATCTCCACTGAGAGTAAGTGTGTTATGTAGATGATACATTTTTATCTTCCAGCTTTTGATGTTAAGGCTTTTTTTTACCTTGGGCAAAAATCATCTTATGACTACCCCCGCCCTTGGGTGGAGCGGGAGATAGTGTCAGACTCTTACTGACTAAAAACCCACCCCGTTCCTTCTAGCCTTCAAACCAAGCTCGAGCTTCCTTTCGGATGTTTAGGCTCAGTCATTATCATTGATACGGACTACGTTTCCATGCGAGAATTTTCAACTTTTACACGGATAAAACCGTTGGCAGAAGCTATTTTTAATATGGCATCGGAATTTCTGTGTGAGGTATTTGTGATTAATTCCAAACCCATCTCAAGAATTAAGAACAAGCTCTAATAAATCAAAAATCTTAATCAAAAACACTCTGTGACCATACAAACAAAACGCCCAACAAATAACTATAGGCATATTTATTAATTCAAATAAAAAACCAGAACGATTCACTACATATACTACTAACTTCAACATTATTCAAACGCCGGACACACCCGTTATTATTTTATTATGCAAAGTTTAATTTGGTAGCACTGGTCAAATTTCAAAACACCCAACTTTTTGATTGACAATTCATTTTGAATCATGTATTTCTACTTCGATTGACGATTCTTTCTTTTACTACTCCATATTTAAAATCACATTGTGTTACAGTGTAATAGGGTTCAGTTTCAAATGAACCCGCGATAGCATTCTAATATGTAATAACTATAAAATTATTCCAATACAAAACTACTTGGCGAAAGGTAGACCGTATCACGTGGCGGTCGGAATCTTAATACTATTTTTGAGTGCTTTGTGAAACCTGCTCTATTTCAATTAGTGTAGGGTCCAGATTCAATAGTTGCTTGCTTTTATTTCTCATATTGATTTCATCGGGGAGTTCTGTGCTTTATTTTGGGCGTAGTAGAGTTTGGTTTTGAATTGAAGGCTGATGTCCCGGGGTATCAAGTTTCGTTCTCACTTCGTCAGGTGTCGCTGGCGGCGTTGCTTTGTTTTGCTCACTTTTGTTCTACGTAGTGTGAACTTGATAAAAACTGAGAGGAAACGCGCGCTAACAGAATAGGGACCTCTTTGTGCATTCCTTTTTTATATTTTTAGTTCGAAATATATGAAAAGGCATGTGTTTGGGGTAGATTCTCATTTCGTGGTTGTTTTATGTCTGAGTGAAAGTACGGATGATGCTCTCGTGAATTTGGCGCGAGCTTTTTTGAAGCTTTTGATCGAAACGTATTGAAAATATCAGCTGCTTGTGATCCCGCTTATTGTAAGCGTTAAAGGATCAATATGGGTTTAGTTTAGAGCTTGCATCGGATGGATTAAGACAATGTGAAATAAGTATTATGCTTATATACCGTGATGGGTTTTGACCTGGATTCTACGTTTTACTTTAGAATTGTTTGGTGTTCACGCTTTTATTATGAGTTATCAAATAAGTTCTCAGCCTCTAAGTGGAGCTATAGGGAGTGTCAGACTTTTACTGAGTGAGACCCACTAGTGTTTCTTCAGTTGCTATTTGCGTTCTGTGCCCGTGGTGATTTTCTACCCATTCAGCAGCCCTGATAGGTTTCATACATCTCAGTTTTCGTCAACGTCAACTAGATCATCGGAGACTTCATTAAAGCTTCTAACTCGTGTTCACATAAAGTATTGTACTTAGTTAAAAGAACTCATTTAATACTTGTCATGATATAATATTTTTACCTAAATCCCGTTATAACTAACTATAACATTAAGAGCGAGCATGGGCCACCAATACTACAAGAACCATTTCCTCTCTCTCCCAACTTCCCACGGCAACTTAACAAATTAAAGAATAACACGTTTATAGAACAGTTTGACTTCATCGATCATCAGTGTTATCAACATGGCGTTATCTGATCCCAGCGATACGTAGTGTTAAATAGTACCCATTGTGACAGTTTTACTTTGGGCATTAACGTCCCATGAGCCGGTTGTAGGGTGCACAGAGAAAGGTGAAGAAAGAGAAGATTATTTTAAATATTATCCATCATGGTTAGTAAATCTCTAAATCTTAGAGGATCGATTCACATTTTAGTGAATGATATAATGCTTTACTGGTGAACTGATGAAGTTCGGGTAGTGTATGAACACAGTACAGAACTGTCCATTATGGCGACACTTGGGGAGATCTATGTTTAACTTTGGACGTCTAAAATGATGATGATGATTTTTTACTTGCTTATTTCCATGTCAGGTTTCGCAAGAGATATGATGTTTATCAAAAAGTGGTTGACTCTTGAAATCTTAAGATTGCCGTTCTTTTAAATCAGCATTTCTTGGTTGACTTTGAACAAATATTATGTAAAATGAAATATGAATAATCCACCAATGTTTATACTGTAACAAAACAATTAACAAATGAAACAGAATCTTCAGAAGCAATGACAACTTTAAATGTTGATGAAGAACCCATGTGCCATCTTGCATGTGAAAAATAAACAGTATTAAAATAAAATATATCCTACAATTCCATGCGCTCACTGGAAAGGAATTTATTTCTAAACACAAGTTTACATTACATACCTAATTTATTCACTCAGCTAAAACACTCTGAATCATTTCAATTTCAACTCAACATTCTTCAAAGCTTTTTATGCAATCAGTACATCAAACATTCAAGTTTTAATCCATGCTTCGTGTACGTATTTCAACACGCCTGCCTAGCTGGTCCAGCGACATACATCTATCTCTGTCTGTCATGTTAAGTTAGAAAAGGATGAAAAACCACGGCACTGACTTACAAAGAAGGTACGGTCTTATTAACATGAAGAGAATAGGTGCGGTGTAATGCATTCTATTGATAATGTTAATCCTAATCTAAAAAATAACTGGATAGCTGACTGACTCATCGGCTATCTAAGTGGAAAGTGTTTCCTGCTGTTCAAATATTTTGATGACAATGGGAAGTGTGTGAAAGAATTTCTCAGTAAAAATTATTGAAGAAACACAGCTTTTGAATTATAATTAGATAAGCATTCTGCAATTTGGAATACCTTTGTTATCTGTAAACTCACAAACGGAAGTGAAAACCGTATTGTCTAAAGTGATAAAATATTACCTTATTACAAGTATGTTGTAGGCTGCAAAAATATGACAATTACCTGTAAAAAAAAAGAAATATAACAATTAGCAAATAGGAAGTCAAACAGATAAAAAACAAAAATCTTCTCTGTAACTAATTATTTTGAAACACGGTATATAAAAGAGTACGGTTAGAAGATCTTCATTTATCTTTTTAGATTAACATTCAACTTCTGTTTGGCCGTGACACACCATTTTATAATCTCCTTCCTTTTAAAACTAAATGAAAACCTAAACAAAGTGATTCAACAAATATGTCTCCTCCACACATACAGTCACATCTTAATTTTTACAGGCTCGTGACCAAGACATTACGATAAGTGATCCTTTTAACGCAAGAAAAAATGAAACGAACAGCACATTTATCAACTAGTAGCTCGGCAGGCAGATATTTTTTGTTTTATTTAAAAATTATCTGGATCAAACTTACCTTACACATGTTATATTTAAATCAAATTTGAAAGAAGCGTTCACTAACGTGAAACATGAATTATGTGAAGGATTTTATATAAAAAAGTAGGTAGGAACGAATAATACATATTATTATAGAGTAAAGAGGCATATATTAGGGTAAAATTAATATACGAACGTTTTATTTGATTTCAAAACCAAAGACGATAAAATTCAATTAGGGTGCCGCAAGGAACTATTCTGGTGCCATATTAATTCAACTTTAAATGTACACAACAATTATTGCTCTGCCAAGATCCCCAGTTATGTTATTATGCCTATCTTTATTAAAATCCTATCTACTTCGAATCTTCACTTGACTGTAAAAGATAATAAAAATGCATTTTGTAGTCAATAAAATTATTAATGTGGGGTATTTTCAGCTCTTTCTGCATATCATATGAGTGTCGGTAGGTTTGAACGACTTTGCTCATAAAAATGAGGACTCTCCTTCATTTTAATTATCAATATTAAGTTAATGTGGGGTTTTACGATTATTACATTGCTGTTGTAAATATATACATACATAATCTGTCAATAATATTTATTTTTAACTTAATTTCGCTATACTAAAAAAAAAATCCGATTAAAAAAATGGATTTTGTGGCTTTAGGTATTGTATTATTTTGTATGCATAATTAGATCTGAATGTACAAGGAACATAACAAATAAAATATACTAATGTTAAACTCATCATCAATGCTTCGGACTAATGTAGCATCAAAACCCAGTACATTCATAAATTAGCAACCATGTCATCGATATTTTCCATTTGAATAATATAACAATAAACTAGATTTTAGCCTAAAATTATGTCTAGCTATAATTGTAATAAATTTGTATTCTTATCTTTTGTAACGACGTCGACAGTAGCCAATAGCTGCGAATATATTCTGCATACACGATATGTCAATTATAAATTGAATAATTAAGCTTATAAAATGCCGGTTAAATTATATTAATTTAGAAAACTATTATTATTTCACTCAAATATCACAAAATTCTCAGGGGGTGATGCAAATGTCGCTGAGTTATTATGTAAAGAGTATCTCGATAATATCGTACAACTAAAATCTGGAAGTTGCAAAGGTCAGCCGGCAGTCGCCGTGAGTAAAACCAGAAGCTCACCATTTTATGGATAAAGGATTTTGTTTACTTATGAATAATTATTAACTTACTTTCATAAAAAACGCATATTATGAACAAATGTATAGTCATATTAGAAATCTTCTACACTATTATTAGAAATAACTTTTTTTTTGTTTTTAGGTAGTAATCTCTGAAAGTGCTGCTTTAATTGGTAATTTTTTTCACCGGTAGCTTTATTCTTGAGTAACATATGTTAAAGATGATACTACCTTATTTAATGAAACAGAAAAACATATCGACTAGACATCTAAAGAAAAGTCAAAGAGAGATCTCTATCTATCACCAAACATGATAAATTGAAGTGAAATCTTTGAGGCCCGAACCAACACGTGTAAAATCAAAAGAAACCCGTTAAACTCTGTCTACCCAGATACCGTATGAGGTTTATAAAAGTTTGTTTGAGTAATTGAGCTCAATATTTATGATACACATAAAAATATTACGATCAGTTAATCAGTAGCCACTTATTATCGATTACAAATATGAAACATAATATAAATCAAGTCATTTTAGTGTTGTGCCGATAGCCGTGGTCAGAAAGACTGCAACCAGTTTTAAGAAAAACGGATAACGATTTGGCAACTGATTTTGAATAAGATTTTTTACAACTTTTAGGTATAACAGGATTCTATTCACATTTATTAATGCAATTTTGCGCACCAGTTCATCTATTTGTGTGCTTGTATTTGATAAATTGGTTCTCACGATTTTTCCAGACGATCAAGCAACTAAACTTTTCAATGATCTATTTACCATGCTATAAATACACTTTAAAAATGATTAATTCTGCTTATTCTTTATTTAATCTGAAGTTTCTTATCGGCTTTTTTACATTGGAAATGACCGATTGGAACCGTGCTTTTGACGTTTTATAAGTGGCCAGATAAGTGTTAATTTTTAATTCTAGTCCTGATAGTAGGCACCAGTTATCATCATCATATTTATTTCAGCCGCAAAACATTCACTGTTGGACATCTGCGCCAATCGTCTCGTCTCGATTTCGAAGAATTTCCGAAGCTTTCACCTGGTCATTGGTTTACCTTGCAGGAGCGTTTCAAAGGTTTCAACTCCATCGACTATCCATTCTGTAAGCATTGACTGAACGAGTAAGGGTAATGGTTACCTTAGTTCTCCCGTAGAATATAGACAGAAACAGAGAGACACTATAATATATTAAATTGACCGATTTCATAAAACAATTTCATCAAGTGTAGGACATCACTACGCCAAACATCTAATAATTAGTTTCAGCTCAATCGCGGAAGAAACTCTCGTTGATTGATCAATAAACTGTTTTCATCATAACTCAACTATTAAAAACCTTTTAAATACCAGTAACCGTATTGATTAACGTGTCGATTTACTTTGATATGCCGACTAATGCTACCAGTTGTTGTTAAGACTCGCTGTTATAATTACTGTCTTAAAATTTTAGTTTTTATTCTGTGGGAATTAATCATTTTGTCGATTGAGAATTAGAATCTGTATCAATTAGTTTGTTGCTAGCTACTCTGCCAAATTTAGTGTCCCTTTGCTATGAGGTCGTTGGGTTAGAATTATAAAATACTTCTATGAAGGATCTTTAAACAGTATCTTTGTCTAAAAGGTGTTGAGTTAATTTAACTTCTAACTTTGTAACAATAACATATTCAATAGATGTTCTATAGTCAACTCCATTCGTAATGAAGGAAACCTCTATTTTTTTATAATTATTGATAAGCTTGCGTTTGACCACTATCTCACCTGATAGTAAGCGATAATGTGACATACGATGGAGCACGCTTGCCTAAAAAAAGGAGTAACATATTCACTCCGATGGAGCACGCTTGTCTAGAAGTAGGAGTAAAATTTATTTATTTATTTAATACTTCATGCACACAAAAGTACAGAGGCGGACTTAATGCCTTAGGCATTTTCACTCACTCTTGAGTTTATTTATTTTTAATCTGATTTTCCTTAACAATCTCTTCGTAAAATTAAATGTAAAAATAACAAACGCCGAGTTTGAGATCCATTGCCCGGGAATATTTTGATAATAAAATATTGTTACTATGTCACTTCAAATAATCTTTTACGAAATTATTAATTGTTCAGTCTTTAACTTTACTTTCAACAAACAAATAATCATAATAGTAAGAACTAATTGTATAATCCTTGGAACAATGCTGCCAATATCATAGACCTAATCCTTTCGTCTTTTACGACATGAACTTGAATGAAGCGGCAAACATCACAAATTTCTTCAGAAATTTAATCGGACTAGCTTTGCCAATGGTTTCGCTCATTCAACTATCTAAAAATTATCTCATAAGAAGGTACATATTGTAACAAAACTGGGCAAAGGCAGCCACTGATATGATCCCGAATAACAGGAGTTAGGAACCGACGACGTGGTAGATCCAAAAGAAGATGATAAGAGTTCTACTTAAAGGATTGACCACATGTACTCGTAGTTAAGGACAGAGAAAAGTAGAAGAAAAAAAGAGAGCGTTGCTTTGCAGAAGAACATACTTATAATATAGTTGTAACCTCTAGGGTCTAAGCTAGGCGTTTCGTTTCGTCATTTATACCGTTTACATCTAAGGACTGGAACAGTATACCCACTGCGGTCTTCCCGTCCGATTATAATTTAGGTTTGAGTGAGCCTTGAAGATGGCTTGAGTGAATAGACTTTTAATAAACTAGTGCGCCTCACCATCAACGATTGCATCACTGCATACCATCAGGTGGGATCACAGTCAAGCACTAGTTTATATAAATGAAAAAAAAAATATACAGGAGATTAAAATATTCTGTATCTTACTCTACATTGCAGAGTTTCAATTGAATGCAATTTTTTTATAATCTTTCTTATATTCGAACATACACTTTCCCATAATACAACATTAGTAGGATCGGATTATTCTTTACCACGCACAGACCACACCAACTGCAATAAAACTGTTTTCTAAGAACATTTGATAGGAATGAATCAGGTTTTACAACTGACGCGACATAATTAAGTTCTTGCCCCAGCCATTCTACTTACAAACAAAAATAAAAGTACTAATTACTTTTTAAAGCTATGTCCAATGCTCACTAGTAGATGTTTTAGAAATAATGACGTCATCCAGCACTTGTATCAATACAAAATACAATACTATGACAATTAATTCTCTGTCATGTAATATGACCAGCTCATGATAGCACGAAAATGTATTATGTGTGCGTCAAGTTCAGTCAATTTTAAACTTTATTGTTGATGAGGCAGATCAGGAAGTCGAATGAAGGGGTTAGCGTAATATAAATTACACAGGATCTAAGCAGCAGGCGGAATGTAGAAGCCCATCGACAGTTTTTGCTAATACGAGAGATGGGAAGTTTTATGTTTAACGACATGACTTAATACAATTAAAAATAACCCATTTTTATTGACGTTGGTACACAGATAGAATCAGTATTAAACTCTTTGTTTATCAATATTGTCGTACCATTGATATTATTGCCAAAATCTCACGATTGGTCAAGTTTACTTCGGGCTTATCAAGATGATTGAAATGCCATTTATGCAATAATAAAACAGTTTTGAAAAGAGCTTATGGATAAACCACTTTTAAATCAATATTAGCACATTTCTAAGCAAGAAAATCGGGTTTCAATATCGTTCTCTGAATAAAAAATCAAAATATAGCCACATTTATAAGCTCTAAACCATAAAAAAAAGTTTATTAAGCCACAATACTTACTATCAAATACCAAATCCTCTATAAAACAGATATCAAGCAAAATCGTATCGTAATCGTGTCGTAACACGTAAATGAGACTCAATTTCTTTGAGATGAGACGTAAAAAAGTAATGTGGGGACTCTCAAGATTCTGTAACTTTGATATTTACACCTTATTAACGTTAAAATAAGGTTGCGTTTCCTATATTCGTTTCTGATGAAGGCTTTAATAGAGTCTTGTAGAATGCAAGACGCGTTCGGAACGCGCGTTTTTCGATTATTACAATTCGCGCGAAAGTCCAATCGTTTTGTGCTTATTAAAAAATAGTTTTTGAATTTTCTTTATTGTTCTTATTTTCATTTTTCAGTGACATTAAAATAAGATGCAATTTATTCGAGTAATGTGCGATTTATGTGTTCTTCGAGAGGTGTACTTTATGGAGTGTCAAGTTATTGAAAAATTCACTTTTTGATTCAATGTTCTTGGAATGTTTTTGACTGAATTAAATTCAGGTTTAAGAATTGTGTATTTAGAGTTAACATCATGCTTAACCCTAGTTTAAAGGCCATACTTTACTAGAATGCCGTACGTGCAAAAAGATGTATGAACAGCATGACCAACAGGGCCCAAGTGAGGTACACAGTATTGAGCAGCATGCAATTTCTTGACTGTGCGAACTAGCAGCACCATCATGGCGTCCTAGTGATACAGGGACCTCATCTTAAAGTCTGGCGGGGTTTTATGTTTTAGGGTTTATCGACTTTTTAACTCACAATGTTCAATTAGAAAACCGGCCCTGAAAGTTAATATGGCACAACGCTTACAAAATCAGCACTGGGCCTGCGTGGTAAACTACGGCCCATTCTCTCTCATAAAGAAGAGGCCTGATTCCCAGCAGTAGGAACATTAGAAGGCTGGATTATATACATGCTTAATGTTTTCTTCTTATTTATTTATTTTAATATACCCAAAGAGAGCCGTTTTACAGTTCATCAGCTCTTTTATTTCGCATTCATAAAACCGTTTGCAAAATACCGAAATACTTAATCATATAATTTATAACCCTATCCGCTTAGATGCAATCGTTCGCATTAATTAAACATACTTCGAACAAAATAAAATCCTTTTTTGTCGGGTCAACGATTTGGCTACTGATTGAGATAATGAAAATAGTAGACTCTAAATCCAGTCTAGATTTTGTGGAATCCTAATTTAGATTTTCTAATAATCGAATGACATCACAGCCAAACATTAGATACTTGTTTATGGTTGACCTGCCCCCACTGCAGAATTAATCAAAAGGACTGCCTTTTGCATATAAAAGAAAAAAATTACTCAGTCATTGACCTTATCCTTTCGAATACCGTAATTAGAGACACCAAAGAAAGACAATGAGAGAGCGAACGCCGGCGTTCACTTCGGGTTTAATAGTATTAAAATTGAAAATATAATCGCGCCATCGCGGTGCGGCTAAGAAAATGTATCCAGTTCTATGTTCTATGGTGTGTAATCACCAGGCCACTGTTGACCATAGATTTATTGACGACCTCATAAAGTCGTCACAAATGTATGGGTAACTGTTCTTATTTCCTTCACTGTTTTAAGAGCTGAGTGGTGATAAAATAAGTGACACAAAGTAATGGACCTGGCTGGGTTTGAACCCGCGACCTACAACTCGTAAGTTGAGACCGTTACCACTGCTCTGTAATATATTAGTGTCAGCCAAAGATAAATTGTCAAATTAGGCACGTTGTAGTTCTACAAATTTAATTTTATAAAAATTATAGACACTTTAATGCGGTATTCAGCCATTTTGATAACTTAACAAACAAATCCGCCCACCGTTTCCAAACTACCCACATTTCCAAAGAGATTTAAAATATATACTTTATTTGACGAAACATAGATAAAAGATACAAAAAGCGTGTATCGAAAATATGTTAATTTGACATAACATTTCTAAGTGAAAGCATAGACGCACTTATAAGGGTGAGGTCGCAATGAGAGAGGTCACTTGACGCGACCTTAGAAGTGTCAACTAATCGACAGCCAGTCTAAAAAGGTCCTTGGTAAAGCCTATTTGGGCCCCGTTTTCGTTAGTGTTTTGAAGATGAGGGCGGGGGTAAAGAGATCAAGTTGTGTTAGGTGTTCTTAACGCCTATTGAAATGAGTTCCTTTGAATGGAGTTTGGATATGGGAGTGCGTGAATTATGGGCTGTGGCGAGTAGCCGTAAACTTTCATCGGTATATCTAATGCATTGTTTTATAATTAGGGGAGTAAGAATTTATAGTCAGTCATCATAAGAGCGTTCCTTTATTTATGACTAATTCTACATCATGATCTATCTCTTTTATTAATAAGACTACGAGAACCTTTATTATATTAATTATTTTTGCAGTAAATTCATTTTAATCATAGAGATTATACGTATATAAATCATCAAAGACTTTTGATAATTACATCCCTCGAATCCTTCCAAGTATTCTTTTCTCGAACCAGCCCTTGCAATAGTCGTCTAGGTCATCTTGTCTTTTTGGCTACGTGTGTCTTAACTGTATCATCTTCAGGCAAGTTCAAGTTTCTATCACAAGAGTCCATGTGCATGCGGTAGTGTAACTCGCGCAAACCCAAATTCAGCCTAGTTTATGCACGTAGCTGACATAGTGCCAACTTCTCCATTCTTTACCATAAATACTTCCATTTTCATTTAAAATTTATTTTATATTCTGTTTATTCATTCATATATCGAAATCAGTCATCACCTGAGCATCTACTTCCTTCATAACCATTTCTTTTTTTCCAACATGACCATTTCTATAACTTAAATCAATTCTATCCCCGCTGCCTTCATCGCCACACCGAATTCCCGTAATATTATGCTAATATGTGTTTATGCCTTGTTGACTGGTAATGATTTTAACCCGTTTCGTATTGTGTCGAGTGTTTTTGATACCAGTAGCATTCCTGATTCGACGCGTTGTGCCACTCAATGGGAATACGTCATCGTGGAATTTTATGTGTGGAGGTATGTATAGAATGGTATTATAGAGTATACTATGGTTGAAATGTAGTGAAAGGAGACAGGTTTTCTTAGATGATTTCGTCATGGATGATGAAGGGTTGGCGTCTCTAATAAAAAGCTTTTTCGTAACATTTAAAAGGTTTCTGGTGACGAAAACAATAATGTATATGCAACTCATCAAAACAATATGGCAGATATGAACATTTCAGACGAGTCTACAACAAAAATTCGATAGAATGTAAACCTAGTTGATATTTTGATTTTTAATAATAAATTCTATCGATATATTGAAATAGACAAAGACTGTAAGTTCTATCTATCTCACCTATCTATTCTTCTCTCCCTCCTATCCCTATCTTATTCAAATCTCAACCATCTCTATAATATATACAACACCCACCAACAATAACACCGCGATCCTTTGTCCGAACATCCACATTAAGCCCAGCTCGACTACCCTCAAAAGAGTCGTGATAAAATCAACATCAGAAACAAAGCCGGCCAATATTTAATTGCAACACTCAACACCGGCTAGAGGGTTGAGTTATACGCGTGTGCAAGTTCGACGCGCGAGATAAAATGTGATATAGAGCGCACTGCGGATAGAACATACGCTGTGGAATACTGGTATAGAGTTTGGATCGTGTGGAAGTGGCAAGTGCTTGTGATTTATATCAAAAGTATCCTAGCTAATATAAGTGAAAACGAAATGAAAGAAATAGACTTTTTGGATTGAAAAGACTACAAATTAATATAGCAAATATAACAGATTTTGACTATATCTCAGAAGATGATACAGATGTTGTATACAGTCTGTTGATTAATTAAAAGCGGGAATAAATACCTAATCAAAATAGTTCCAGAAGAACTTTAAGATGTAGTCGCCGAAAATAACACTATCATAAATGAGAATATACTGACTATCAATGGTATTATAAAGCCAACAACAATGCAAACCGAGCAAGCACAATCATCAAAGCAATATTCATAAAACAACATCCTTGTATAGTTCAACATTATATATTCGACATAGCTTAGTTCTATTACAGGAAAACGCGTTCCACCATGAACTTCGATACTATTAATATGCAATATCTAAACATTAACAGGTCTGTATAGTACCTCTCTTAGAACCCATGGCCGATGTAAAATGTGGCCGTAGGCGTCCAAATAACAAGATTTTGTCCTTTAAACGACAACTATTGTAACTATATCGCGGTATCCGATGGGATCTGAATGTTTCTGGATCTCTGGATTATCTGCAAAGGGTGTGTGTAGCGGACATACGGACTGAAAGGATGTAATGTGAAAGAACCTTAAATGTATCAACTTGATTTATTTTGAGTTCCTTTTTTATTTTTGTAGTTTGGGGATAGGTAATTCTGACATGCGTAATATCAAAATCTATTTTAATTGTATTATTATAGTTTTTGTTATAATGTCTAAACTATTGGAGAATGTTGTAAAAACAGTTAATTCAAACCCAATTTTTAACTTTCTTAGTTCCACTTTAACTCAAACAGCAACTATCACAATCTGTATAAAATGTAGATTTACAACTTTCGCTACTGTCAATTAACTAGATTTATCTCAAAACAAATTAATTACACCAGAAGTGACAGAAATAGCTACAATTTCTAAAAAACGACCGAGTTTGACTTGTTGCAAAGTTGATCGTTTTTTAGAAGTTTTATTTCTAAAGTACAAATAGATAACCCAATATTTGAAACTTGCTTTATGTTCTACAAGTTCCTATGTATCAACAGAGCTAAGGAATAAAGTCTACCAGTATGTGCAAAGTAACAAGGCGAGGGTACACGCTATATCCCGCTTTAACGACGCATTTGTTCTAATGCCGGGACCTACGTTCGGTATATACCTGGCGCTATAATTGAAAATTTACAAGAGATTTCCGTAGTCGAAGCGTACTGAACCATGACTTGAAATGAAAATTGAAAGTCAAATCTTTATTTGGGTGGTGTTGCTGTAGTTAGAAGTGACAACTTTTTGATTTTTGGAGAGGTTTTTATCTATATGTTAAAAAGAGTTTTGAGTATACCTGTAGATGACTGGAGAGGGAAAGAGAGCCCTAAGAAAAGATGGATGAACTGTGTGAGGATATATAATAAAAAGGAGTTAGTGATAGCGTAACGGGTGACAGGACAGAATGGAAGAAAAAAACATATTGCTTCGACCCTAAGTAACACGCCACAGAGGCAAGAAGATGATTAATGATAGAATAGACGTCGTATTAAGTTTTAATAGTCATTTACATTTTCGAAATTTTACTTAACTGTTATCAGAGGAACCATCAAAATCACATATAACAATAACCATGAAGATATAAGATAAAAATTCTCATTAATTTATATTCCCAAGATTTCTTCACATCGACCTATTCATAGTATGCATACCCAGAACATTCAAAAACAAGAACTACATAACACTAAAGACCACCTCATCCAATCCGATGCAGTTTATGAGACGTATAATATTTCTAGAATAATACCATCCATATATTGTCCGGCCAGTAGTAATGTCGGCACAACTTTAATTTCTCCGCCCATAACTAACGGTGGAGGATTAAACCTGGGGTCGTTTGTTTAAAAGAATATTGCTGCATGTCTAGGAAAAAATATATTAGGACTAATTAAAGGACTAGGTTTTTGCTTGGAGCAGTTAGATCAAGTTACTGAAGATGAGTTTGATTTAAGTTAGCATTTGCATTGTGATAATGTTGACATTGAAATTACTATCCTTAATGTTAGTGAGATGAAAACTAATGCGTTTATAATAGACGTTCAAATTCCATTCTCAATATCATCTCTGTGACAATGACAAAATCTTGTCCGGAAATATTAATAATATATTATTTAAAAAGTCCTGCGATGCTGTTTCTTGGAAGAAAATTCTTTTCAAATAAGCAGCTCCATTGTGCCGTCTCTAACTATATTTGGTTCTTTTCACCGTAAGTGAATAAATAAATTTATCGATGAATGGCTTTTCCGTGGTCACTATTTGATGACCATGACCAAAAAAGGGCATTTAATTCGCCCTGTGTTTGATGAATTTTCAGAAATAATAAATAAGTTCTATGAAGAGCGATGTGGGACTTTAATGGTAGAATAACTTTCTCATACTTTATGCATGAGTTCCGTTCGCAATAAAATTAAATCATAATCTTGATTGTGAAAAATTGCTGAAAGATATTAGCTTTATATATTCTGCACAAATATGAACTTACGTATATGGGAGATGTTATGACTGAAGCCAAGCTCTAACTGATTGGTTGAGTTTATGAAGGAGGATCTAATGAATGACTTAAAATAAATGAAATTGAGGATAGTGATGGTGACTATAATGATGAATTTTAGCAGGTAGTAACAACTGTTCATAATTTATATAAAGGACTACACTTTGATCTTGACTGACTACCTGAAACAAAGTGTCATCTTCATTTATTTTGTATAATATATCTACATAATATGAGATGGCGAGACGACCTGGACGGCTTCCTTAAGAATTGGAACGAGAAAACGAGGAACGGTGATCGTTGGAAGGTGGTGGGAGGCCTTTGGCCAGCAGTGAGACAATGTGGGCTAGGTATAATAATAATAATCTACATAACCACCCAAACAAAATAAAATAAAATAAATAAAATAAAATAAAATAATTTATGAAATAAGTTTATGTAATAATGTGGTAAATCGGTTCATGTAATAAATGTTAAAAACTAGAACGGAAGTGCACCACCATGAAACGGGTCGATTTTTTTAAAAGTTGTACTGCGGCCTTGGGACATAAAGTGCAATTATAGAGACACAGGTGGGTTTTACACTATTCATTTATGCATTAGACAAAAGAAGTGCATTGAAGCTGGTGTTCATAGTCAGTAAAAGCCACTTGCTCCACCCAAAATGAGAGTCAGTCATTTGATCGGCGGGTTGGTAGATGTCACTTGTCTTCGATTTTTTTGGATCTAGGAAATGCCGGTTTCGACAAGAGGTTTTCCTTCACCGTACCGAGACCAGTGGTGATAAAAGAAATAGCATAAAGCAAAGTGCTTCACTAGGTTTGAACCCACACACCTAATGACATAACAGGTAATGTAACTAATTAACAAATGGTAATTCCAGCTCATATTGAGCTGGCATCAACAATAACCTACAATGTGCACCGCGTTGATCTCCGCCTTGTTCTTTGAGAATAAATCTGTCACTACCTCTAGGACTAGGGTTGGCAAGAACCATTTCACTGATAGGACCAAAATCAGACTACTTTACGAGTATATTGTATAACTAGCTGCTGCCAGTGACTACGTTCGCGTCAAATTAAAAATATGTCCCAAGAGATCATACTCATCATCATCATCATCTTCCTGCCCTTATCCCGTTTTATTTGGGGTCGGCGCAACATCTTTTTTTCTTCCATTCTGTCCTGTCACTCGTCACGCTATCACTAACTCCCTTTTCTTTCATATCACTTCTCACACAATCCATCCATCCCAAGAGATCAATACTATCAGGACAAAAAGTATTCTAGATATTTCAAGACATTGTCTATCTGTGTGCCAAATTTCTTAAAAAATCGAAGACATGTGACATTCGCTAACCCACACTGGGCCCGCGTGGTAGATTACGGCCCATTCCCTCTCCTAGACAGGAGGCCCGAGTCCCAACAGTGGGAACAAGTTAGTTAACCCGTCCTACCAACCCTACAGATAACTACACTCGTTTTGAGTTACACGCCAGGCCCCACTAACAAGCCTAGCTAGTTATACCAGCCATATACAGGGTGTTGTGTCCGCACTTATGTTTTCACGCATTATACAGCCTGTTAGCGTTGCTTACTGAATTTGTCAATAAGTGCGTATGCGCACAGAATTTAGGCGCGTCCTATGGGATGTCACGACTTTTTCCTTAGATGTCCAGGGTATGTATGAAGATGAGATACGTTGGAGGTGAGTCACGTAACGCAATAAAAGGTATCTGAGAGATCTGTGTAAGAAATGTTAGTTTATCTTTTGTTCGGCTTAAAATTTCCATGTGATATTTATTAATAGAATTGGACACTGTATTCATAGGGCTACAGGATTGTTTGAAAGCGTCACCGTGGCTATGGAACGCGAAAAGCGACTGAAAGAACATAGTTAAGTTGAATAGGTAAACTTGCTCTACCATCAATCGCATAATCGCTTAATATCAGGTTACTATCTCACCTATAAAGCGAGCCTATCAATAATAAAAAGGGGTTTAAATCATTAATATTCTATCACCCCTCTCGCTCTACCCAAAACAGGAAGAATCATTCGATAAATTGCGACTTGAAAAAAAAAAGTGTTCCCACAACAATGCGTACAATAAAATATAATAAAATGTAAATTAAATAACAAAACCACGCTATCAATATACGGCAAACGAGTAACTTACTTTATTTTCGATTAGCTGCTTCCAGCGGCTTCGCCCGCGTGATAGCAGAAAATTATCCCAAGGGAACATACTTCTGGGATAAAAAGTATCCTATGTCCTATTCCAGAACATGGTCTATTCGTGTAACAAGTTTCATCAAAATCGGTTTTGCCATTTAGGCGTGAAAACGTAACCAACAAACAAACAAACTCACTTTCGCTTTTATAATATTAGTAAGGATTGTGTCCTTCAGTTGCCCTTTGGGATCTAGGACAACGGTTTCCCTGTCAGAAATTCTCCATAGCCCTAAATGATGGGCAGTTACATAAGTTGTCAATAAAAGGTACCACACTATAGTATAAATAAACAATACATTGCACGCAGAACAGATGGTGGAATGGCGGCTACTATCCGGACTACGCAGCGTTGGAAGGCCTCCCACAAGTTAAACCGATAACCTGTCATGCTCGTGAACGGGTGCCGTCAGATGCGACTGGTCATCTCTTAGCTGCCAGTGACTTAATTCAGTTTCTATCTTTTAATATTTTTTTATTATTATCTACATTGTGCTCACATAATAGAAGCAACAAGAAATATGAATACATATGATTTAAAAGAGTGTCCATGGAGTTTCTTGCACGTCCTTCTCCATAGAGATCTACTCTATGGAACGTGCATTTTAGCTTCACTTGTTTGTTTGACTGACCGACATTTTGACAATTCAAAAGTGCCTGTAATTGGTCTATTTGAAATAAACATTTTTGATTTTGACTTTGACCTGGTGAAAGTCGCTGGAATCCGATGCACACTAGACCGATCGTTATGGCGAGACTTGGGGGAGACTTATGTTCAAAACACAAGCCAATTGTTCAATAAACAAAAAGGAATCAACACAAACCGTGTGTTCTGTACCTTTGTTTATGTTAGCGGAAGTAATATGTCTTCGTCTTGTTTCACCTGCCGTTATTTCCGTCAACACGAAAATATGGCTAAAGGAAAAGCCATCAAGAACTTCAGTAAACCCTTTCCTCTTTATAATTTCTAATTAAGCTCCATCCGGGACCCAAGTTAGCAAACCTGTAAAGGCATAACAGGGCCGAAGCTTACAAGTGTCATAAGTTTACTTCCAAAAGGACAGCCTGGAGTCTTCCGGAGCCACCTTTTTTTATGGTGGCGAAAATCATCCAATGACAACCCCCGCTCTTTGGCGGAGCGGGAGATAGTGTCAGACTCTTACTGATTAAAAACCCACCCCGTTCCTTTGTGCCTTTATTATTTATTTGATAAACTAAGACCCCAGTAAACTAACCCTGGCCCCAGTATTCCGGTTCACCTTATCTCGTTCTTTTATTGCACCTACCACTATTTTTCTCGGCATCACCCGAAGGTTGACTGGAAGAAAATGCTTAAGGCATTAAGTCCACCTCTGTACTTTTGTGTGCATGAATTATTAAATAAATAAAAGCAAAGAAAGACATTTTTTTTTTATTATTCACTCTTGACTTAAAGGTTATCAGGAAACAAACTCCGGTAGATATAGGTGTGGTTTTAGACAGTAAAAGTCTGACACGCCCACCAGCAACTATAGAGACAGAAGTTATTAAATTTCCCACCTTTAAAAAAAATCGGAACCCAAACCTGTGGTCCTACGGCACAACACTAGTTTACAAACTAGTGAGGTGACTACAATTGTGCGTAAATATTAATAAGTTGCAAGCATTTGCCCAGAGGTACTCTGCAAGCCATTGCTCTTGTTAGATTTATAGCCTGCGCACGCGCATGACGACAAGCAACTTATATCACTGTGTGGTATTAAACAAAGTTCTTGAGTGCATCTGTCCGGTCTGTATGTTTGTTTGAGGTTATCTTGTAAACTGCTGAGCGGATTTAGTTATAACCTTGGTAGATATGAGAGCTTTTCTGAATCTATATTTTTAGTTGACTAAAATATTAGTTGTAGAATAAGGGAATTCAACCTTAAATAAATAGATCTTCAATAAAACATGTAGTATGTAATTATGACTAAAAGTAAGTACCTACATTTCCTAGTTGAATTTATAGTTACTATTCCATTTTCAAAATATATTCAACCTCAACTTATCACGAAGAGAGCCCTGTCAAAAAAATCTACTTATACTATTCTAGCTTCTGGCCGCGGCCTCGCCTGCGTGAAAATAGAAAATTATACCAACGATACATACTCCTAGAATTAAACTCCTATGTTCTATACCAGAGTTATAGTCTACCAGTATACAAATTTCAAACATACATAAACTCATACACATACAAACTTTGCCTTTTTTTCACAACTATCATTCAACGCCGTCTAGTCCCAAGCTAAACAGAGTTTGAGTTATGAGTACTAGACAACTGATAAACATACTGATATATTTCTAAACATACATATTATAGATAAATTACACCCAGACACAGAACAAATGATCATGCTCATCATATAAAAATTGTTTTGGGTGGGAATCGAACCCACGACCTCCGGCATAGCAGTCAGAGTCACGAACCACTAGACCAACAGGCCGGTCAAAGTCCTTTGTAGTGTGATAAGTCTTAAAATAGCTTTAATAACGTGGTTATTTCCATGTTTTAAACGAATTCAGTCTATAGCGCTGGATTAAACCCAATCCACCATTGTATACAAGTCACATCGCATCAGACTATGTCCACAATCGAATTTTTCACATAAATATTCTAAAAACATCTTCAAATAATGCAGTTGCATCATTATAGCGAAGTGACGTGCCCACATCGACATTCTTCAGGGTTTATCGATAAATAACTCGATTATCGAATAAATGAGTATCAATAAACAAAACCAAATCAACGCTGGACAAGCATTACGCCTACGAAGTAACGGAGTGAATTATATATTAAGGTGATTTTGTGTTTTACGGATTGCTAATAGTATATTGAGGTTCTGAATGTGTAAATACTTGAGTATGAAGTAGACATCGTTTCAGAACACTTCATCTTCAGGAGATGTTTTCGGAACTCCCAAAATCTAAAAGCAAAACCGAAAAACAGCAATCGCTGCTTCAGCTGCCTAACCCCTGAATCTGCCGTCAATATAACAACGGACCGAGCCCAGTCCTCATCAACTTTTCTGTAACGCTCTCGTCAGTAAGCACGTTTAATTCCATTTTTTTTTTTGTTAGTCGCCAGTTTTAATTTCGAGTCGACTACAGTTTAATTCATAATGTTGACAATTTTTGATGTTCCAAATTCAAATCTCATTATGCAGTAAGGATCGGCCATACTGCATTATCTCCCTAGGGATAGAATGACTTGCTGAAGTGAGGTTTGTATGACGTATAAAACGACATTATCGAGCAGGTGGTGTAAAAAGGAATTTATTAGATACATATGAAATCTTGGAAGAGCGCTGGCCTGATGCTGCACGGTAACAGAAAGTAGCAGATTATTAAATAATTGTGCTCAATTGATGCAATTACTGCTGTTCCGATGAGATAAACTAATGAATAAATAAATCCCGCTTTGAGTGAAGCAGAAGTATTAGATTTTTACTGACTAACAACTGACACTGTGGGTACAGTGTTAATGCTTGACTCAAGATCCAATATTATCTAGTTCTAGTCGCAGCCATGACAGAATCCGCAGCCCTAGCAGGATAATTTCAACCGTGCATATGATTAAATTCACAAAAACCTGACTACCCAGCTACTTGCACTTTCATCTCTGACCTATGAGAAATAACAATGACACCTAACTCATTGGTAATTTTAGTCCGTTACCTCGTAAAATTTAACCACCATTTTAACTATGAGTTATGCTAAAAACGATTGTTAGGTTCTGTTAAACAAATTACGCTTTGGCTTGTGGGTAGGCTGCGCTAGCGTCTGTATTTTTATGATGGTCTAGACTTCAATGGAATAGTTTTAGATTGTTAGCTAGTTTGTCAAATTTCCATTGAACAATATACCTAGACTCTACGGCAGACCGAAGTGAGGATGGTGGTACAAACTCATACAATACCATCAGAGGTCCATGGGTTGGTCAGCCTTTTATACAAACGCATAGAGGACTGGTCCTTATTAGCGAGTAGCAATAATATAAAGTAGGAAACGAAGAGTGAGGCATATAGTTTGTAGTAGAACAGTATCCCCTTAAATACCTAGATTTGTATCTAATAGACTCTGTCTAACAATAAATGCCCGAATGAAAAATTAAAACAGCGTAAGTGTATCTCAATCTTTATCCACATTCTTGCATATTTCAAAAGAAACAAAAACTACCGAACGGATTTTCATGTAGTTCATATCTATAGACAGAGTAATTGCAGAGGAATGTTTAGGATTACAATCATTATTATATTAGAAGAAAACAGAGAATTTTAAAGATTTTGAATACCAGTGTGAAGCTGAAATGGGTTATAAGTAATAAATAACAGGTATTTAGCAGACTTACCGTTTGTCAAGTGAGCCCTAATAAATGATTAAATGTTGTCACTACTAACGTAGTAAAAGCTAGATTAAGAATCAGAATAATTGATACAATTGCAGCTAAGCTTTTACATGCAATCAAAATCAACCTCCAAGGAAATAAATATCCTAGCATTCTTCAAGGCTCCACGCGTTACATTTCACACGTCTCAACTTTTTCTCTCAAAGAACTTCGCAATTCACTATCTATTAAAATACCTTCAACACAAGGGACAGAGTTCACAAAACTATAAACATAAGAGTAAAAATTTAAAAATAGACGCCTCACACACGTAATATAATTCGCGGCAGCCGCAGAACGGACCTAATGAGAATCCAGAGAACGTTTTACAGCTTAAATGTCGCTAAATCCATTACCCGGTACAACTGCGCACGGGATCGAAACCGAGTTTTATGCATTTCATATTTCTACGTTTATTTGGTATAGCCAATTAGTATGATCATAAAATCAACTCGCTTTTACGGGAGGTCCCTTTATAGAGGACATACGGGAGCGTAATGCGTCGAGCAACCGTTTATGATCGCGATACACATTCAAAAAGATTGATGAAATGAGCTCAGAATATGGAATATGTTGGGTAACATGTTTTTCCTGAATAGGCAAGCTCTTCCGTGTCCTATTGTTATTTAAAATGAAACAGTTGAACGTAACATTGCTAAAGATTGTGTTGCCGTATTCAACAATAGGAGTGGAATAGTTCTGGTGTAAAATGTGGATTCTGGTGAACCGTATTATTATTCTCATAATTCTTAGGTGTAGGGAACATAAAATATAATTGCCATTGCAGACGTTTTCAAAACGTGTGCACATCTTACTCACTTCTTTGATTCGATTCATTTGGTTGTCTGCTTACTCTATAACAATATAAAGACTTGTACATTCTTTCATAAAAAAAATAACTAGAGAGAGAAAATTTTGGTCCTAAGTGGCTCTGAGAGATCAGGACAGTGATCAAGCGAGATAGATAAGGATGATATTTAGAAACCGTGTCTACATTAATTTGTAAAACATCATGATACTTATGATATTCACTATGATAATATAACCAATTACTCTCTCATAATCAAATCCACAAATATCGCTTCAGTAGATCTCAAAACCGTAGCAAATTAGAAACAAGTTTACATTTAACTCAAAAATATATCGATTGCTTTGTAAAATTGGCAAAGATAGATGACATTAACGCAGGAAATAAATTAAAAGTATTTATGACTAAAGATCTATGGTATAAGTATTTCCACTGGCCATACTAACTAGCCACCGTTATGCACACCACCGCTCATTTCTATCCTCAGGCCATTCCACACATTTATCGATTGCCACGTTGATTTCCTTAATGTTTTCTCTTACTATTTAAAACTTGTCATAAATTGTAAACAAGTTTGACAAACTTTCAACGGTTAAAATTTATGTGATTTCCTCTTTGCATAATGTCATTACTTTCTAACAGTCTTCACAGTTAAACTGAGCAAGCTTATGAAATGGGATAATTTGAAGATGAGCTAAACCTTCCTCTTGTCTGCTATATTGGTACAATGTCTGCTGTACTGAAGAACCTTAGGATCAGCAGCAAACAGTTAAACATACGTTAGAATTGGATAACAAAGTTTGTAGAAGAATTTTGCAGACCGAAGACAGAGAGAAAAGAGCAAAAATGTTTGTCTAGATCTTTTACATATACTTAAAACAAACGTATTATAATATGAAGTCCCCCACCGAATTTGTCTGACTGTTCGCGATAACTTCAAAAACAATTGAGTGGATTTTTGTGTAGTGCATACACAGAGTAACTCATGATGAAGGTCTAAGTATATAATAGACACATATGTTATACTAGAGAAAAGCCAAGAATCTAAACATTTGAAACACCCGTGTGAAGGTGGACCCGATAGCAAGTTACAAATTAAAAAACATGACGAATAAGTCTTTCTGTCACAATATACGGACAACCAAGTAATATTCAGTCGCATGAAAAATTATCGATAGCTCTTCGAAGCCAACAGACGTATACGTTCGAGAATTGTAATCACTTCGACGGTTATTACATGTTTTCGCATTAAAATAACAAAAGTATTGTTACACGCTCAAGTGCGATTCGTCCTACAGTTTTTACAGTTGATTTTAATTAGTTTTTTGATTGATTTACGAGACCCTTCGTTTTTGAGGTCATTTATTTAAAGCATTTTTAAAGTACACTAAAATGTTCCGGTCAATTGTGTTTGCCAATGGTATATTGGCCCTAAAAAGGATATTGCTTTGTGGTTGTATAAACGACTTGTTTATTAGGCTTATATAAATCATATTTACGTCAGGAATTTATCATGCGACAGGGAAAATAAATAAATGTATTCTGTTCTGCATTGGAATCATACTGATATTATAGATGAAAAAGTTTAAATCTGTATGTATATTTGTGTGTATGTTTGTTAGTCCTTTACTTTGATACCATTTAACGAATTTGGATAATATTAAGTACCAAGCTAACCTATATTCTAAAAAATACTGATTTCATGCAAATGAAGCAGCGGGCGGTAGCTAGTTACAAATAAAATTCGAATTTAAAGCCCTTTATTGATGAAATATCTGGGAAGAAAAGTTCAAAAATGGATCATAACCGAACATTGACTCCTAGGACCAACCCTAGTGAGAAATATCTCACTTAAGCTTTAACGGTACAAGTAAAGATGGTGTTAAAATATGCAACATTTAATGACTAATGGTCTTCTTCACAGTCTGCATATTTGAATTCAAATTCAGATTAGGACTGCAGAGTTATTTCTGCTGTAAAAGACTGTATTTTAACATTATTAAGCGCATTACAATATTGTTGATGGGAAATGGCTGAATAGATGAAATTTTTCGAAAGACAGCAAAGATTTGTACGATGCTCAATGTTTATACTGTGTACAGATGTGTCAGAGATTCATATAAAACTTCTTTATCTCTATAAAACTCATTGAATCAAATGTATGATTTAATATCAGAAATCCAATCCGCTCCTAAATTTACATCAGCTTCGATCTTGACTATAACGTTAGCCTTAAACATCTCACTTCCAACCTAACTATCCGGACAATGGCTGCGCTAAAATATGCAATACTTAATGTCAAATGACGCAGGCTGCCATCAAATCATCTGCATGTTTAACTTGCGCCCTTTATTACGGTTTACTGCGAGCCTTTGAACGACTGCTTATATTAATTTTACTGTTCGCTAAACCTTCTTCCGGGTGAATAAGAATCTTGGAAGCAATGACGTTTATAGTGCCAAGTTGGGTAGTGAAATGTTTCATTGCTTATTCCAAGTTCTCAAGATTCGGGTCAATAAAATATTTTATATGTCCTGACTTATCTACATAGGCTGCAGCAGACCACTAAGAAGATAATGAATACATGCTGGGAATTATGTAATAATATAAAAATATTCCACGTAGTTGTTTTGAATAATTAGAGGGCGTTGGAGTGTATAAATTTCAATTTTTATCAGATTTTTTTTTGTTCATCCGCAGGAGGACTAAAGTTGCCGACATAGCACAAAGAATTGCCAAACTTAAGTGGCAATGGGCAGGGCACATTGCTCGCAGAACAGATGGCCGTTGGGGCCGGTGGCAAACGCGTACCGGAAGACGCAACGTGGAAGGCCTCCAATAAGGTGGTCTGATGACCTGGTGAGGGTTGCGGGAAGCCGATGAATGCGAGACGCACAGGAGCGTTCGTTGTGGCGACGCTTAAGGGAGGCCTATGTCCAACAGTAGACGTTTATCGGCTGAAATGATGATGATGAATATCAGAATTTTAATCATATTTTACAACGATCTAGACCATTCAAAACATGTCTGTTAATGGTTTAGTTGAAATAAAAACTTTGAGTTTGAGTTTCAACACAATCTTATAACTGAAAAAGTAGCGAGACATATACAGTTTAATAGACGTAGTTATACACCATATGAAATTACGAAAGATATACTTATATAACTAAGCAAGTGTTTTGTCATATAGTACACAACAATATTCCTACCACAATAATTCCTTTCATTTACGCGCCGAAGGCCCTTACACAAGTTAACTAAGCCAAAGTTAATCTTGACATAATTGGTTATTGTTCTACGAAGAAGCAACATGTTTCAATCTTTGGTTGTTTCTTTCGACCAACCAGTTTCTTACAATGTTACGAACAATAGTTTATGGCTACCCCTGCCAGGATAAATTACAATTTTATTAAAGCATTCATAATGAAATCGGTAAATCAGCTCATCGATTAAACTTTAATTTACAATTTATTTTTATTGGTGTGTGTTTTGATTGGTTGTATGTTGTTTTAATGTTTCCAGCGTGCTTCCGTGTCTTTGGCTGCGAACATGGTTTTTATTTCTTTTTTGAAGTTGTTAAAATTGGTCTTTTTATTAGCAGTCTACATTTTGCGCTGTAAAAAAGACCAATAAAAAAATGCATATAGTGGACATGAGAATGTTGATGTAGAGTGACGAGAAAAGATAAAGTATGGTGGTTTGATATAAGTGCCAGTGACTGAATAGTTAAAATAAAATGGTTTGCCTTGGTACAGTAGTGTGAAGAGAAGAGACCAAGCGCATGTTACTAAGAGGGAGGAAGAGGCTAACAAACTCAAAGATGTGTAGTGTGAAGAGTAATAGAAAGAACAGAAAGCGTGATGGTTGATTGGACAGAATGGAACCAAGGAAGGTGTTGCACCAACACCAAGTGACACGGGCAACGCAAGAAAATTAAAATGATCATCAGTCTATTTTTATGCACCTGTTAATTTTTTGCAGATGTTTTTTTAGTATGGTCTATCGAGGTCCTGTGATCTTTAGCAGATATAATTTCATCCTCTTAGTTCCCCTTTACAATTGTATAAAAATAAACTACGACAATATCTTCATGTATTCTTATACCAACTTGATTTAGAACACAAAAGACCAGAAATGAAACTCCCAGAAGTCAAAAAACGCAAAAATGTGTTAAAAATATCGAACCAAATAAGTAAATATACTTATCAAGGTCCTACTACAGCATAATTCATTTGTAAGAATGGAACAAAAATACACAATTTTATACGGAGGAAAGAGACAATATATCGGTCGTAAGATTGCATTAAAATGACAAGACGCGGTCGGAGGCAAAATTGTGTCGAAGTAATTTTTATTTTATAATCTTAATACGACAAACTGAAGTACTTTAAAATTATTCAAAAGTATTTTTTATTGGATATATTCAATGGGATATGTATACGGTTACATGTTTATGCAGCGTTGATAACATACGTTGGAGATATATGATTTATTTAAAATATATTCTAATGTGCTATAAAAAGTGATTTTTTTATATTATCAAACATTATTTTGCCGGCAGGCTAATATTTTTAGTAAATTTGTCATTTTGATTAATGTGTCTTTTTGCTAATGCAAAAATAATATTTTTAAAATCTTCCGAATTATATTTTTTTTTTTATTAAAATGAACGATAAACATCTGTTTTATTTCATGTTCAAAATATATGAGTGAACTTTTATGGAGCTAAACAAGCAATAATTTACTTAAAATCATATCCATAAAGGAACAACAACCATTTATTAACCGTGTCATATTACAGACAATACAAAAATTAACATGAAATCGCCATTACAAGGTTTGACACAAAAATTCTGAATTAAACTTATATAGTATAACAAATGACGCACAAAACTATTATAATTTACGTTTAGTACATGGTATTCTTATATCTGGATGGGCAAGCAAGCTTTCTTTCGGGTACCTTCGGCGAAGACTGCCGAAGCAGCAGGGGTCCTCGGAGCGAGGCCACGAAGGTGGCGGCAAAAATATGAAATATGATTTTATTTTACATATTAAAACCAAAATGGTAATCCAGCGAATGATTCATTCCGCAGTTTATCCCACAAAACTAAAAAAATATCCCAAGGAAAAAAATTGTCTCGGGATGAAAAAGATTCCTTATGCTATCCCGGGACTTGGTCTACACGTGTGCCATACGAGTCCAATCAGCTGTTTGAGTGTGAAGGTTTAACAAATACATATACGCATTTCAGTGGATATTTAGAGACATCAATTTGCACATACACAAAAAACCTGAAACCATCAAATTACTTCTGCCGCTCAGAGTGAAGTAAGAGGAACGAACAGACTTTTAAAATCAAACCATGTTCTTTTAATTAGGCTTTCTGTGCCAGGACCGCAGAAACATTTTCAAAAAACCTAGATCTACGCCTAGAACGGACTACATTGGCAATTTTAACAGCCACAAAAATATAACTTAGCCTTTTCATAGATTGGTCTAAAGAGTGATAGTTTATAAGCTTGGAAATTATCAATTTATATTTCCTTTAAGTAATTAATAGAATTCCATTAGAATTTATTACAGCTGGAGGCATCAGAAGACTTCCCGACTTGCGAGATTGTGTATATAACTTCAGGAATAACTTGCATATCTGCTGACCCATCCATGCACCATAATAACGGTACAATTAGAAGCTTCATTAATATTACAGTCTCCAGTAAGATATTTCTTCCTTTAGAAGTGAATCATTCATCCTTTATTAACCAATGGGTCATGTCATTTTACTTCCTGTTGTGTCAAGTTTTACAGTACATTATAATTATAATCGAGTCTTTTATAATAAGCTACTGACTGGTCTACACTGTCTACTATTAATATTGTAAAATCATTATTTCTTTAAAATGAGGAACCATGTTCTTTCCTGCCGGTTCTTGTCCATAGGAAACGATCAATTGGAATCGTGCACTAGCTTCTGACGTTTTATAAGTACCCATGTAAGCCTACATGAAATACTACTTACTATTTAATATTATAAAGAGGTAAGAAAATGTATATGTAGAAGTAATCTCTAAAACTATTGAACCAATTCTGAAAGTCTTTCAATAATAATATATCTGCATTATCCTTGAATTAAGCTATAAATCTACTTTCACGTAGACGAAACCGCTTACAAAAGCTAGTTATTAATCTTCCTGTCCATGTCCCGTATTATTTGGAGTCAGTGCAACATGTCTTTTTTCCATTCTGTCCTGTCTCCCTTCATGCTATCACTAATTTCATTTCTTACATATCACTCTCATCCACCATTCATCTTTTCTTTTCCCTCCCTCTCCTTCTCTATCTATCTTTTTCCTAAGACTTGATGCCAATTGTACATCTACAGTTATCATTTAGCTGGCTGACGATTGTTTGGCGGTCTTATCGCTGTCCACCCATACGACCACCATTGTACAAATATATTATTTTTTAAGGTTGGAAATTATCCAATGACTTCGTCCATCCTAGGGTGGAGCAAGAAGGCATGTCAGATTTTTACTGACTAACACCCACTCTTATGTTTTTTCTTTGCTTCGCGTTCTAGGACCATAATTATAACACAAGCTTTGCTTAGCTTGGGACTAGACGGCGTTGTGTGATAGTAGTGGAATATTATTATTAATTTCCTTTCAAAAGTCAATCCTTGGCCCCATTAGGCTTTGACCCTGCTTGGCCCGCTGGATGGAGGAGGCTTGCAGGATTTTGATGTACAATACAGTATTTCTATTCTATCCTGCAGAGTTTGTTATCCAAAACAACCAAACCCGCTGTTTTCAAGGCCCCACAGTAACGGTCCATTCAATTTATGAGTCGGTATCGGCAAGCGACGACTGTGCTAATTGGTGCGTGTTCCTGCGCCTGCGCGTATAAACGCTGGATGTATGGACATTGTTGAAAGAGGGTAGGCAGAAGTAGTGGTGGGTACATTGGTGTTTAGTGTAATTCTAAGAAATTGGTTGGTTGTTTTGTTTTGCAGCTTTGCTGTTGTGTGATTACTGTATTTTCTTTTTCTGTACTTATATGTGAGTCACCTGAAAATTATTAAAATTATGCTCTACAGATTTATACTATGACACCTTATATGATATGGATATGTTAGAAAGAGAAATAATAATAATAAAGTTTATTGTTCTTCTCTCATATAGGAATTTTACAAACAGTATAAAAAAAAAAACAAAAAAAAACATTAGCTATAATTGTTGTGATCTATCTGAAAGACTGGTTTCTGTACTAGGAGACCTATATGACAGATTACCAGCCTCTCCAGACTCCGGGCTAGAAAGACAAAAGACTAGGGCTAAATGAAGATCATGACGTAAAAATAACACTTAATTACGAGAACCAAAGGATAGTAGAGCCTGCTGTTGACCTGGTAAGCCAAACTACCAGAACCAACAACCTAGGATAGAATATCGTAGTGGTGAATGGACAAATGTATAAGAGCCACAATCCCAAATAATGGAAACAGGAGAGGTCATAGAAGAAAAAGAACAACAGTAACTGATTTTTATTTTAGGTGGTAAAGTCATCTAAATGACATCTCTCGCCCTAAGGCGGAGCGGGAGGGCTTATCAGACTTTTACTGACTAAAACCCTGTTCCTCTTTTGCCATTGTTCCAGGGCCCCGGGGATCTCCTTCGCATCACCCATAGCTCCAGTAGGCTTCGAACCTGCTGAGCCCCCTACGGTGAAATAACAGTGTTATGCTTTTTTTACAAACTGAAATAAATAGAGGAGCATTGTACGTTAGTGTACGCATATGACGAAAAAGTAAAACTTTTTGTTTCTTTAAAGTAATCCTAGAAATCCTCTTTCACCAAAATTCTAAAGAAAACTACATTGTCCCTTAATGCCAGGATTACTTTTTATCACAAAATTTTCGATTTTTGAAGCATATTAAGCCAAGGTAAGGTAAAATCGCAAAATAAGCTGGTTTATATTAAAATCGTTAGTACATTGGTTTCAAATCAAGCTTGAACTAGACACATAACTATTATTTCTCGCGTTAAGTGTTACCAAAGCAATGAAAAGTGGCACAAACTGCCAGACTTTATCACAACTTAGTCTATAATTTACCAAGACCTACGAATTTCTTAATATCCCTTCCGAACAGTCTACTTATCATCGAACAAATTCCAACAAAACCGTATCAATGGAGCTATTACCTAATAACTTCGTAATAATTCAGTTCCTACATTTAAGGCTCTTACTCCCATTTAGTGCCACAAAACCCGCGGATTCGCTCGCGTTTATTAATATACTTTACTCTTTCTCCCCCTTTTCTCACTTTTCTCTCCAGGGTCCCAACTATCTCTGTACCAAAATTCATCAAAATCGGTTTTGCCGTTTAGGCATGAAGGCGTAACAAACAAACTCACTTTCGCTTTTATAATATTAGTAAGGATTATTACAGATCCATAAATAACTTTATCAATAAATGATTTTTTCATATAAATAAAACTATTGGCAAAAAAAAAACAATATGATATTTTTTCGCTTGTTTTCCCTGCTTTTTGAAGGAGTAGGGGAAACATCGCTTTGATCTTTAGAAATGTATAAAAAGAAAAAAATATTGCTGGTTAAATGCTTTTCAGAATGTGTATGTAAATCAATCAATATTTTGCAAAGAAAATGATTTTAAAGGTCAGCGGGAGCTCTAAGCGGGCGCAGCTGGTTGTACAAATATGTGAGCCATTAACTCTGACCAGATATTCAAGGGTATATACGCCTTAATATTCAAACACTTCTCGTATTCTAACGAGCCAACTAAATTCAGTCAAACATAGCTTCTTACCAACTTAATTTTGCTTATGAAAAACTAAATTTTAAAGACGTATAATCTCTATAACTATTCCATAGAGTCGAAATTTGATTGATGATGCTTCCAGCAAGTTGTAAGACCGTCTATCGAGATCAATAGCTCAAGATACATTGGTAGTTTCGTCTTAAATCTCTTTCTATGCATTAAATGCGTTTGCGCAGACCGTTAGCCGTTGCCATGGTTACCAGGCTCGTTGGTACGCATAATGTAATAAACAAACCGCGGGCTGGATGCTGGATAGTGAGGTTTTGTGAAGACACGCGTTTGTATGTCTTGAGGGGTAAGTAGAATTAAAGGTGGTGGGAAAATGAAGAGCACTAGTTAACAATTTGTCATAATATAATCGGCCTTTTAATGTTTCCACTGCTGGGTGACTCTCTAGGAGAGCCCAGTGCGGGTTGGTGAATGTCAGCAATGGGTAGCTCACTGTCCGACCGTCCGTTAACTGTCCGGACCGAGCCCAAGTCGTCGACGGCGCGCACTGTTCCCGCGCACCTCAAGGAGTTGTGAGCAACATTAGCTGTGTCGAAACCTCTAAGAAAGAAAATTTTAAGCTCTAGCTAGCCTATCGATAAATAATAAATAAAAAACACACATACAAAAACAAAAAAAAAAAAACTCAAATACTTTACTGACCAAAATTGCAAGTTCCAATGATTCAAACAAAGACAGCCAAATCTTTAAGATTAGGCTGAAAACAAAAGTGTTAGACATTTAAAAAGATTTAATTACAGGGTAAAATACATTGTAACCGTTTTCTCGAAAACAGATTAAATTTTAACTTCTTTGGAGCATATAATTAAGTTAGCCATGATTCCGCTAAACACATTAATTCTAATTACAGAGATTTTGGGTTTTCAGTTTTCGAAACCCTTTTGGATATAACTGTTCATGTGCGAAAGAGACAAACGTATATCTTTCTCTCTTTCTAAGTCTACTGGAAGCCTATGCTTATTATTCATATTGTTGTCATACCTTTTATAGCTCCATCTCTTTAACAGTTCCGTTTAGGTCATCAAATAGATCGCGTCAAGAGCTCGTGGTAAGGGTAGATCTAGTCTTAGAACTTTATCTTCGTTATGTTTTTTTAGTTTGGAGGTATGCGTAACAGATATTGAAATCCCACATACCTCCTTTGGAAAGGGAGGCTCCGACCAGCTAGGTATTATGGTCTGGTGGGCAACTGCCCGATAGTTAATTTCGGGTTATCGTATTCAAATCGGGTGGAGAACTTTGATTGCGCGATGCAGAAATTTCGTATTTTTGTAGTTTTTATGTGGCGCCATAGATGTCGCTACATCATCTAACCCATTTCAGTTCGAAAGCGTTAAACTTGATGATTTCTCTTCGGATGGAGAATTCTTTTAACAATCTACCGCGTTTTCAACGTAGGTGTGCGTACTTAAATCAAAGGAACTTATTTCATCGACCGCGGTAATAGAAACAAGGATTTAAAAGCCAGTCTCCTGCAGGATTCTTAAGAGTGGCCCACACAAGATACAATACTATACAACCGCTCTGAGGTAATTTTGACGTTATTACACATCTTTCTCTAATTATTTTAATTATATGAGTAATACTAGGAGATATCTTGAGGATATTATCTAGTTTTCCATTGAGATCAAAACATAAATTTGTGTAAAAGAAATCCAGTTTACATGAACTTTGACCATTCATAAACTAAAAATAAAACGAAAATTCTATAAAATTAAAACCTTGCACAAAATAATAGTGAACTGAATAACTAAAATTTTGTTTCCAAAAACTTTTAAAAATACAGCACTATTTTCTGGAAAAAGTTTTCTGAAATATTCGAGTAAATTACGTAATTATCGAATGCCAAAAGAGTTTTCACTGCGTATCAGAAAACGAAGCGTTGGAAGGCCTCTTACAAGATGGACCGATAAACTAGTGAAGGTTGCGGGAATCCGATGAATGCGAGACACGCAGGACCATTCATTGTGGTGACACTTGAAGGAGGCTTTTGTCCAACTGTGGACGTCTTTCGGCCAAAATGATAATGTTGATAAACAGAATTTTCAGGCGTTGTCTCTCTTTTTTCACGTTGCCTCTCCATCAAACATTGCGTTGGATGAAGCAACAAGCTTTTAAACTATCCTCACGATGGACGAGCGGAAAAGGGCCCTCTTAAGGTCTAAAAACGAATCCTGTTAGTTAGCACTACGAGTCGTAACTTTGTGGCATGATTAAGTCTGACTTCAAAAGATCTTAGAAATGGCTGTTGGAAATTTAAAATTGGCCCTGGTATCAAAAAATGACATGTTAATTGCTCTCTGACTTGCCTGAGTAAGTCTGAGAGAGCCAGAAAATCATGTGTCAGACTTTTACTGGCTAAAACCCAAATGTGTCCTTCAGTTGCCCGATACGTTCCTGGGCCACAGTAAATTCTTTCAAAAAATCCCGTGGAATGTAAAATTTACTTGCCCACCAATCTATCCATGGTGTATCGTGATGCCTGGTAAGAGGAGTCTGGAGGTCTAGGCAGTCGATCCATGTAAAATAGGTTGTCAGCCTCATCCAATTAAACGAAATCTGACCCTAATCTGCTAGTTGGGGAAAAATTTGGTACATAATATGATTACTGTGTGATTGTTTTTCGGAGTAATTGCTCCACGAACAGATGTAATGGAAAAACCATTTCTTGGAAGTTATTTAGTGATGTTGCATGGTCACATCTACAACAAAATATGAAGTCAATCTACATACAAACCGCGCTCGAGCAACGCACACATAGACACCGCTCACGGACACAATATCTCGGAGCGCTTCGGTCCGCTCGTCGAACAGCTCCGGCTCAAACGCTCCTTAGTGTGCGTCCACCGAGCGTAGGTATAAAAAGTGAAGTACATACTCATGTACATGAGATTGTCTGCTGTGCGTATCTATTTTGTGCGTCTACGCACCTGTCTGCTTAGCTTCTAAAGTAAATAGACAGCAACTTTAAAATCCGCCATCTTAAAATATTTACCATAATATTAAAGGAAGTAATAAAAGTGCGAAGGTAAAGATTGCCTTCGGCTTTTGATTTCTCTTCCTACCCACAAATGCATAGAACAGATAAACAAGTGAGTGAGAACACGTATTACCCACCATAATATTATTTAATAGAGAAATTTGTATTTGAATCGTAAATCATATTGCATAGATATGGTTTTATTTTGAGTGTGGTCTAAGTTAAAAGCGAAGACATTTCTGTGGATGTCTTCAGGGGCAAAATTAAAAAAAAAAAACATCTTTTATAATTGATATTATAGGTATTACTATTTCTATATTTGTATATATAGGTACGGTATTCGAAAGGAACCTACTTTCGAATACCGTAATTAAAGACAATCAGAAAGCGAATTAAAAAAGGTGAAAATCTTTAGATGGTTGGCCCTGAAAAACAACCCATGCCATAATAATGCACACGACTGAGATGAAGATCCTGAAATGAGCGTCATTCTCAACGATAGAGTTAGAAAAAATCATATTCGTGGAAGTCCGATCAGCCAAATTGGAGTAAAACTCAATGAGACGCGACTTAGGTGGTATGGTCATGTAATGAAAAGTTCTAAAGAACTTATTATGACTATGCAAGTTCTTCACATGACTACTGGTCCAAAAAACCGTGGTAGACCTTTTCTATCTGATGTCTAACGGATGTCTGTAATTAACAAAGAACTAAAAAAAGCCTAAGTTAATAATTTAATGACTCAGAACCGAAACGTCTGACGAAAAATGAGGAGGACTAAAATGAATCCTAAATGAAATGGGATAATTCTTCAAATCATCTGCACATATAATATTAGAAGGTAATCTCTGGGAGTACCGGTCCGATTGCTAAAATTTTTCTGTTTTCACCGCCATAAAGCTGTTTTATTCTTAAGTGACATAAGCTATATTTTATGTACGCGGGCGAAGTCACGGGCAAAATATAGTGATCAAATGAGTATTTTGATCACGCTAAAATCTCTCTTCTTGTACCAAAACCACCACAGACAGATACACCGCAGCGGTATAACCCGGCACAATTGCAGATGCACCACAAATGATTTCCTAAATTGTTTCAGACCTGCGGTGCACAATGTTGCCTTAATTCGTATTGTGGGCCGCGGAATGTTTTGAGGTATGAGCGGTACAAGATTGTATGTTTAATGGCCGTGTGATATGGCGGTATATGGTTCAGAGTTGAGTACATAGTGGGCCATGCTGGTCGAGTTTGGATATGGAAAATTTCATATAATAATAATTATATGAAATAATCATTATTATATTTTGTGAATAATAATAATTATATGAAATAATAAGTTTTGTTGTGTGAGCAGTAGTGGCCCAGTGGTAACTGCCTCGACTTACGAGTTGTAGGTCGCGAGTTCAAACCCAGGCAGTCGCATTACTTTGTATAATTTATTTAATTACCACTGCTCCCAAAACGGTGAAGGAAAACTTTGTGAGGAAACCGGCATGTCGTAGAAAAATAAAATATTGACGAAATGTGACATCTACTAGCTCGCACTGACCCTGCCTAGAGAGAATGGCTGAATCCCAGCAATGGAAACATTAAAAGGGTAATAGGTTACTTTTAGCCAAGCGTGCTCCATCGTCGGTCACATCATCGCTTATTATCAGGTGAGATGGTGGTCAAACGCGAGCCTATCAATAATAAAAAAAAAAAACTATAACAACTACACTACAGCAGATTTTCACCAAATAATACAAAGGACCAAAAGAAAACCCAAGAATTTTGAGTTTTCCCCGTTTTTCTGCCTTTTTTACACGTTTGTACATATTATCATTTTAAGTTTGTATCATCATCATCATCATCTTCCTGCCCTTGTCCCGTTTTATTTGGGGTCGGCGCAACACGTTTTTTTCTTCTATTCTGTCCTGTCACTCGTCACGCTATCACTAACTCCCTTTTCTTTCATATCACTTCTCACACAATCCATCCATCTTTTCTTTGGCCTCCCTCTCCCCCGCCGTCCATCCACATGTAAACTCATAACTTTTTTAGCAACATGCGTTTCGTCCCTCCTTTTCACATGACCATACCAAGACAAACGGTTTCCTTTCAACTTTTCAGTCACTGGCGCCACTTTCAAACTTCCTTTCAAAGTTTGTATATACGTATTAATTTATAATATTTAATAATTAAGATGTATATATCTTTTATTGGTTTGAAAGTATACGTAGATTGTGAGTGACATTTAATTTGTTATAGAATTAACCAAGAAAAGAATGGTACCCAAGAATTATGTTTCCAACATATTCAGGAACAGGTTCCTATTTCATCACTATCACACTATGTATAATAAAAACCTTAGTTTATGCGACTGTTATCACCAACAACATCCAATACATACCATGTCTTACTATACTACCATCTCAAAACAGACATCTTAGATTTTTTGCACAATTCTTGTATTCGTATCCTGCAATTGATATCGTCCTGGTGTTTACATATCTAAATTAAAATCTTAGTTCCATGTGACTGGGGTTGGGTCTTATTTACAAACTTGCACCGAAAGAAGTTTAAGTTAGGTTTGGTCTAGCTAGATACATATCTACAATTCTACATGTATATATGAATAAAATTGTAATGTCTGTTAGTAAGACCTAACATTAGATTATTTTACTAAATTCATGTCAAAGTATATTCGATACCTACCCATAACAAGATGCATTTTTTTTGTCGGTCTGCCTGTCTGTTTATTCCAGTTAATCTCCAAAAAAGCTGTAGATTTTCACTAGTAGATAGCTAACAGCTATATTTTTCACTACACTACTTTAAATGAAGTTAATAATATATAATTAACACATTTTAAGAAAAATACACAATAAACTGTGCCATGTATAGAAACAAAAAATAAAAAATATGTTTTGATGAAAATAAGAAGATAGAAAGAAAAGAAAGAAAGAAAAACATTTTATTTACGCGGAATAAGACGCTAGGGAAAAAGCTTTTAAAAGCTAGATAACAAACATAACAGTCGATAGGGAAGATATGCGTCACTTCCGCGCAAAACGGAAAATATAAATATATAGGTGATGTGTAACGAATATTATTCACGAAATACACACTTATAAAAAAAAGGTTTTTTATATTATAACTAAAAACGATTTAGCACCTACAAAAGATAAAATTATGAAATAAAACAAATTTCTAAGCTACCTTTTGAGCACTACATAACAAAAGAAGTATAAAATTACTTTGAAAAAGCGTAAAATAATTAAAATTAGAACAGACAGACATCATTTTTAAAATTACGAGAAGATAGAGCAAACATATCAAAGAATGCACCTTTAATGAGGGTTGAGCTCATAAAAACTTAGAATTACTATTCAACAACTATGTATGTATTTATTGCAAGACTCGATGCTCTTATTACGACAATTCGACTTCAACTCCACATAATATTTTGCATCGTGTAACTAAACACTAGTGCTGTGCAACACTCACTTAGCATATCGATAAACTATGATTATCGACATAAACTGTGTCGGTGGGTGCAGTATAGGAAGTTTAATCGCATTAAAGGCGAATGAAGTCTATACGTTATATCCTCGTATAGTCGCTTCGCAACCAAATCATATTAGTGTATGCTAATCCTAACCGGCTGAGTTGGCTGTAATTTATAGAATTATCTAACATCGACAACTTAGTGATAGTAAGGAGACAGTTCGAAAGTAAAATTAAGTGTTAGAAGTTTAATAATCAAATAGAAGTTATGTGACAGCCGAAAACTGTTAACTACAAAACTTATCGGCATCTTATTAAACTTAAGAACCTGAGTACATATTATATCAAAGCAATTATGTTTGTAATCCCAAATATAGAATACAATGTAAAAGAACAACTTCGTTGAAAGGAGGTAAGAGACTGATCTTATCTCAACCAATGCCGTTTACTTAACAACATTCGTCCATTCATTCGACGACGATTCTACGTCTAGCACCCACTTACAACACTTCACAGTCCACTAAAAACTTAATAGAACTCCTTTACAATAAACTAAAAAAAATAAAGAAGAATGCCACCCTTCATCACATGTCAGTCACTAACGCCAATTAAAACCAACTAGTGTTGCCCCAATGATATCGATAAAAAAAATATACACTTCTCACTTTGACATAACAAAAGTCGACTGGCGTAAAGGCATTACTAAGTTTCCCTTTTAAGCGGCATCCTACAGTGTCGAGTTACCGGTCTTGGCGAAAAAAAAAAACTTTCAGATTAGCAATTACTATATACGAAGCGAGACTGGATAAAAGGATGCCTCCCAGGATTATATCAAGTCGATGCTAAAAGCCGGTGCAATTATACGTAAACTTAAATAGTCAAATGGATCCCCCCGACATTTTGATAGTGGCAATAATAATTTTATTTTTACGATCGTGGTGCCTTCGTTTTGTGTTAATACGACGTGTTGTGATGCGGTACCTTTTTATTAATAAAGAAAGTATTACGACGATATTTTTCGATTCAATTATCGCAAAATATTTACATATAAATATGTGCATTAACCATATCGAGGACGGTTCTCGTTTTAAGCAGATCATTCGTGTTGACTGTTCAGTTTTAAATGTCGTGCTTTTGGGTTTGAAGGACTCGTTTTAAAATTAATTTACACGGAAATGTGCTTTGATTAGGTTAGAAAATAAAAGGTAAACAGGTACTAGTTCGAGGTAAACATATTTCCCATATGTTCTTTCTGGTTAAGCAAATCTTTAATTGCTTCTATGCTCCTTTTGAAATAACATTATCGTGGTAAATTACAGTGGAGGAGTGTCTTCTAGCGTTTTAGTGTTTGTGTATGACTAGATTCATTTAAAACTTATAAGGACTGGACAACTTTATTTTGCATTAAATATATTCCATGTACAATCTTCACTCCGCTCTTGAACTATGCATTTAATTTATAATAAATTAAACTATTAAATGAGATCACGAATGTCATAATCCCTAATAACCGATTTGTCGAAATGTCACAACAGTCGCGACAATATCAGTTTTATATGGCAATGTTTTGCCTAATAGAAAATTAGATTGATCATAAAAATTTCAATTCAATCAACCAATGATGTCTAAAATATAATTTATTTAATGCATAACTGACAAGTCAGTTTCGATTCAGGTCGTAATTCTTCACTTTGATTTGTGATCTCCTTAACATAATTTTATGATTGTACGATTTGCATAAAAGTGTTTTTGGACTAAGAAGTTAAATCCAACTTTTGTTATATTTACGACTATTTTATCTCAAAAAAACGTTTTATTTAGTTCCCATTTAATTTAAGGTAATAAAGTTTTTTATGAAATTAACGTATTGTGTCATAGTTTTACATGTTTTTTACTTTTTATTGCACACACTAATCAATTTTCTAAACTGGTTTTGACGTATTTAGCCTCTCTTGTACTAGTTGATCTATAAATTAGACGACATTGCCTTCAATTTGTTTTAATTTACGGATTTAATAAAGACCACACATTTTTTTCATCGCTATAACGATAAGGATTTTTTAAATATCTCCATTGAACATTAACTAATACAATTTACACGCTAATAAAACCGGACTTAAAGGCTCATGACAGCTAAGTATGTCAGTAAGTATTTCATAACCATCGATAAGGCGTTCATGTATGCCACCCATCACTAGAGATCCGGCAATAACAAACATTAGAGGTGTGACTGAAAGTGTCGAAATCAGATAAGTATTACATGATTTGCACAACACTAATATTCCTATATGTTTCTAAATATGCAATGACAACAATACCAAACGGATATGACAATAGCTAATCATAATCAGGTATCATCATCAACATCATTATTTCAGCGACACGAAAGACGTCCACTGTTGGATATAGGCATCCCACTCTCGTTACAGGTATAAACGTATTATTTACCATAAGCCTCTACCAGTGGCTTTAGAGTAAATAGGTTACTTCTAGGCAAGCGTGCTCCATGGTCGAACAAATCTTCGCTTACTATCAGGTATGATAGTGGACAAATGCGAGCCTATCTTTTCTTTGGCCTCCCTCTCCCTCTCCATCCATCCATATGCATACCTCATAAATCTTTTAGTTACATGTGTTTTATTTCTCCTCTACATGGCCATACCAAGACAAACAATTCCCTTTCAAAAGAGGATGCCGGATTTTGTATGGGCACCGTCCCCACCCTCCAACAGACATGAGACAGGTGTCGTTTGAAGCATCTAGTTAAATAGAGTATTTTTTATTATGGCGACACATCTCTAAAGCATGGGTTTAGGATTTATAAGACCTTATATTTGGACCTAACCTAACCTAACCAAAGTTTTTTGGACCTTAAATATACTCGTAATATAGTACTGTCATATATTTTTTAATGCGGCTTTGCGAGCTGTATACGATTAATAATAAAAAATACTCTATTGAACTAGACGCTTTGAATGATATCTGTCTCAAGTCTGTTGGTGGGTGGAGACACTTTCATGCAATGCCCTTTTTAGTCACTGGCACCACATTTAAACTTCCTCTAATATACTCATTTCTCATTTCTCTGTCGACAGTAAATATGTTTTTTAATTTTATATTTAGAATACAATACATGTGGACATTTCATTATTGTTTCCCACTCATCTCCTATCCAATACTTCAGGACCACCCCGAGAGTTATTACCTTAATGAATATTAAAAGCATTCTCGAGAATATTGTTTAATTTTTAATGTGTTATTATTAATTTAATTATTTTCATTATACAGTAACGGGTCAACTGGTGTCACGTTTCGTGACTATTAAAGAATACAGTTGAGTGTCGAAGTGTCTATGGATTATGATTAAATTAAACACTTTAAGAGCCTGTACACACCACGTTCTTTAAACGCGCGTTTGTAGCGAAACAGACGCGCTATACTCACGCGAGTCAGACGTAACCTGTGGAAGAAGCGCGGACTATTTATTTAAACGCCCATTTAATTTTTGCTACAGTTATATGGAGAGATGGTAAATAAATGAAACTAGTAACATTACTTACACATATTTTGGTATCTATACTTTATAATCCTACGCATAACAGAACTAGCTCAGAAAGAACATAAGAATGGGTCAAAAATAGAATGCCCGCGCTTCTAGTATGCGCCGTCGAGAAAACGCGCGTCAACAGCGCGTTTAAAAAACGTGGTGTGCACAGATTTTTTTTGTGCGTAAATATCATCCCAATGACATGACCTTGAGCGGAACGGGACATAGTGTCAGACTCTTACTGACTAAAAAACTCACTCCGTTCCTTCTTGGCTTTCATACCGGGGCTGAGCTACCTTTCGGAGCTAACCCTGGCCCCAGTGGTGTGCACAGACCCCCTGTGTTAAATTTATATATGGTGTTATCATTTGCATACATATTTCAATCTCTGTTCAAGCTTCGAAAGATATTACTGTTACAAACCACGTATTGGTTGCTGGATAGTGTCGTTGTTTTTTGTAAAGACACGTGCGTATATGTCTCGTATGTCTTGAGGGGTAAGCACAATTAGGATCAAAAACATATAATCATTTGCCCGCGGCTTCGTTCGCGTGCTTAAAATTTAGCCTATGTCACTCAGGAATAAAGCAGCTACTTATCGGTGAAAAAATTTTAGGAATCAGATCAGTATTTTCAGAGATTACCTCCTATAAACAAAAACAATAAAAAAAAAACTTTATCTCTTTATAATATTAGTTTAGAAGTGTAGATATACTCGTAAGTATATTTATCAGTTGTCTAGTACTCATATCATATGCTCTGCTTAGTTTGGGACTAGATGGCATTGTGTGAAAGTTGTTGAATATTATTATTAAATTTATTTCGTGCGGAAATCGAATCTGTGTCACTCAGCATAGCAGTCAATCACTACGGCAACCATACTGTCAAATAAATAATATGAATATTTATGTAACTTTTTTTATTAATAATATTATTTGAATGTCGTGCGGTATTATAAGTCTTTGTATCCAGTTTTCAAATTCTTTCATTCCATTCAATTCTTAATAATTTAAAACTGATAGTAAATTAATTATTAAAATCAAGACTAATAATTTTAATGCTAAAAGCAAATCGAATATGCAAAATGGCATCCTTAAAAACCGATCATGTTTTTTTAAATATTGCTTAACATAACAATAAAAACTAATAGTTTTCTGATCATGGCTCCATTATGCAATCATAGAGACGATTATGAAACATGATATTCTAGGCATATGATTGATCGATCTAGATTTTAGTGGTAAAGGTCGCGCGTATGACACCTACGTATTTTTTATGTTGTCACACATAAATTTTCCGTTTTTTGTTCGTTGGTAACTTTGCATATTTTGTATTTGCGGAATTTGTGTGTTAGTTCTTATGAGTTTAAGGTCATATTAAAACTGGATGTTTTTTAGGTATTTGCTAGAATATTATACTTGTTCTTTAAATACCGCTGGAGGTCTCATTTCTTCATGAGTGTACTAAGCATAACACAAATGTGAACAGTGGTGACCCAGTGATCTCGACTTACGAATCTTAGGTCGCGGGTTAAAATAATAATAATAATAATCCTTTATTGTCAGGCAACTAAGGCCCATAGATAAAATACACAAATAATCTTACAAAATAATAAACTAATACATAAAAAAGATACTATAACTAATTATTATCAAACTATTGCACACGAAGTGACGGCGTCGTGTTCCGCTGCGAGGTCGGTATCCTTCCACGAAATCGTCGATACACGACACCCTTCGGCCAAAACTCTTCTTTGAGGAAGGTCTCCAAATGATTAGTTGGCACCCGCACCACAAACGACTTGAAATTCGTATTATGACGCGACTCCAACTGCTCAACTCTCAAGGTCCAGTTCGTCTTGATTCGTACATACTCCACGATCTTCTCCCAGCCACTTGCATTACTTTGTGTTCTCAAAACGGTGAAGAAAATCAGCGTGAGGAAACCGGCTGGTCCACCAAAAATTCGAAAACATGTTACATCCACCACCTGCACTGGGCTCGTGTGATGGATCACGGCTCATTCCCTCTCTTAGAGCGGAGGCCTGAGTCCCAGCAGTGGGAACATTATGAGGCTGATTATGCTATGTATTAATATTTGAACTAAATGTGAATTGATATTCAGAGTGATTTTAAATATCTTCTTATTAACTGATGATGTTTCTAATTATTTGTAATTGGCCAAGTGCGAGTTTAATCATTAAACCACTATTGCAACATTTCCTCTGTCGAAAAACCATACGCACCTTTTTATCCCAAAAATATGTACCTAAATATTTTCGGTAACACTCCAGAATATGAAAACCGTACATACCTCTCTTTACCAAAACTGCCCAAAAAATCTCGATTTTTTCCCGAGACATTATAAAATCGGTACATTTATACAACGTGTAACAAAAAGGGGGTATACATACCAAGTGCAAGGCCTCTTGATAAGATAACAAACGATACGGAAAGGGTTTTCTAACCTTATGTTTACATGGTAGGAAGTTGTGATTTATTCCATACATATGATACCAGAAACCGAACATTTCAAACTGAAACCAATACATCACTAGCAAAAAGTCAGCTGATCGGTGTCATTGAACTGTTTATGACTAAAAACAAACCTCTTACTCCTGGTATTTCTTCAAACAGTGGATAAAGGGTTCCGCATGTTTATATTTTCTAACATTTTTTTTTAAGAAAAATAGTTTTAAGAAGAAATAAGTTTTTCCTACAAAGACTAAGATTATGTTTGTGTACAACAAACCAAGCCAAAAACTAGAGCGAGTGCGTGCGTTGGCCATCGAAAAACCTGCGCGCCGCGTAGGTCCGTGTTCGTTAGCGCGCAGCGCATATTATTTTTCGTGCGACTCACGCCGCTTTTAGAGGAGACTAATTAGATAAGGGTATTCGTAAGGATATGGAATAATTAGGTACCTATCTGGTATTTACGTGAAACAATAAGAAATATCTACATACTTTTTTATTGTTTTACGTAGATAGGATAGTAACAAATACTTAATTTACGAAAAGTTTAAACGAAGTACCTACCTACGTAAAATCTAAACGAACGTTGTACTCGGCGTTAGACGCTGCGAAAAAGGATTTCATATCTGTTAAAATGAACCCAAATATCATTTCTAAGCAACTTATGTGCCTCCTGGTACAAATAAACTCCCAGTGGGTTCCGTTCTTGAATTTAATTTAATTAGAGGACTTCAATAAGTTGTCACTTTTTGCAGGGTCGAGATGAATTTTCTTACGTACCTAATTCTTTTTATGTCGGTTGCTATACATAGGATATGTACTTAGTTAACAAGAAATTAATTATTTAGATGTAGTGTGCGCATTCACGACGCCGCGTGAATGCGTGTGAGTTTAATTTTACCCCGAGATTATAATCAAATCAACAAATCTTTCGCGTTTATTTCTAAAAAAAACTATACGTTTGCGCACAATTAGGTCTTTGCGTAACTTTTTGCCTTTTCTACAAAAACATTACCAGTACCTAGTAGCACAGTTTAGTCTTAATTTATCATTTTAAAATAAATGAAAAACATGCGAAAGTACTAGGAGTCCATAAGAAACGAGAATTGTTATTGATAATTTTAAAAACGGTTCACAGATCCCTAAAAAAAATCCTTTGAGAAGCTCAAATGTTATTGAACACGATAAAATAGTTTTGTCCCAGTCGCACGCGCCGCCGTGATGGCATTTCTATGGTGATGGTGTTAAGTAATAGTGAATATTATGAGATGATGTTGTGTGTCGGAAGAGAGGACGGCCGGTAATGTGCGAGCTGCTCGCGAACTTTATCGTCCTCGATTTATCGCGGGTACCTAGAAGGAGCTGAGCGCCGACAGTTTCTTCGGTGGCGGGCTTCCATCGGATAGTAGGTAGGTACATTCACAGAGTACTTTGTAACATAGGTACTGAAAGGTACATCGTCTGCAACAAACTGGTTCCACGCTTCTGGTTTAGGGGGTCGCCCAAACACTATCGATCCAGAATTTGAGGAGGCCGTACTCGAGCATTTTGAAAATAACCCACGTAGGTACTAGCGCACTCGGCGAGCTGCATTAGCGCTGTATACCTCTAACCATAAGCAAGTAGGTATGGCGAGTGTTGCAGAATGAAGGTCAGCACCCATACCTCTTCCGTCGCATCCAGGAACTGACACCTGCAGATATTTTGCCTCGCGTGACCTTCTGCTTTTTTGAGGCAAAATTTTAAGTAGGCAGGTACTAGGCAAACAGCGTTTCATTCACACACGCGCCGCGCGTATCGAAATTAGGTAGAATTAGGAAGAGAGGTACTAGGCGATCAGATTTACAGAAGAAGTCTTTATTAGTATTAGCAAGTGACGTGGAATGTTATTGACCCTCGTAGTGTCGTGACACGTTTGTTATGATTTGAATTCGAGAATCATACGATACCAAGGATACCAAGAATTTGGTATCAATTCTTTGAGTAATTTATTTTGAGCTGAAACTTTGTGTAGAGATTCTATACCACCAGTAATCTTCAGGGCTTTTTGATGTATATACCCTTTTTGTTACACGTTGTATAACATTCCACTTATAAACACTGTTTAGTACCAGCGTCTATTCAATAATTCATAATTTCAATACGTGTTAAGACTGGCATTAACACTTTAACGTAGGCAAACAAACAAACAGACAGATCTTTGTATAGCTGATTTATAGTTAGCTTACGTTGAGTAACGTTAGGACCACATCATCGGTTTTCATCAGGTGAGATAGTTGTCAAACGCGAGCCTATCCATAATACAAAAAAACGGATCGCCAAATGGACGTACTGAAAGACCAGAATTTTATCTAATATTTTTTACAAGTATTCGTTAAAAATACTAATAATTTAGTTTAAATTACTCTGCAAAGTTTATTAATTTTAATCTATTCGTAAACAAAAAGATGAATTGGCTTTAAAACTGTCAATTTTATCCAAATTTTTACTGTATATAAAGGTCCAACCTAGACCAACGCTGCATCTACACTAATTAATAAAGAGGTAAAGTTTGTTTCTTTGTTTGTAGGAGATAATCTCTGAAAGTACTGGACAGATTGCTAAATTTTTTTCACTGATATGAAGTTACTTTATTCCTGAGTGACATAGGCTACATTTTAAGGCCACGGGTAAAAGCTAGTTACAAACATTTTTTATCTTCAGTTTTACTCCTGTTGTTATACACTAACAGTTATAGAACCAAGAGATTTTTCGAGATAAAAATATAGCCTAAAACTAATACAATATTACCAAGTGGTGATACTTACTGATAATGTTTCTCTTTTTATTTTTGAGGGTGGACAATCACCAAATAACTTCTCCTATTTTAGGTGGAACGAAAGCACTTGACAAATTTTTACAGACTAAAATCCACCCGAGTTTGCTGTTAGCTGTAGTAACTCTTGCAAACCAATCTCGAAGCCTAGATTACTTTTCTTTAAACTCAATATTAAACATACTAATATACTCCATGATATTAGTTTAGATAAACGCTTTTCCTATCGCTTCACACGCCCCATCTTCGTAACGTAACCTCAAGATATCTTCAACTTTATTATTCTGAACACGTAAAAGTCCCCAAAAGGAACGATATACATTTTTTGTTTCGTCTTTCGGCGTATTAGAAGACAAAAATACGTGGCCATTATAATCGGACCTCGATCTCTTTACAAAATGTTTCAATGACAGGTCTAAGTGTGTGGTGGTGTTATAACATCACGGCCAATAAAATGGTGTTAGCTCAAGTGGTAGTATCTATGGGGTGATGTACTTTTGTAAAGAATATTTAAAAAATTGTAATAGAGAATATTTGAGATCATAAGAAAACATGGTACCGTAAAGTTAAGTTACTTTGGCCCAAGCTCGTTAACCAATAGAAACACAATAAACACAGTGTCCTATTTGCTTATTGGTTGATAAACTTGGGCCAAAGTTATACTCCAGAACCAATGTAACCCGACTTTAAAAATTCATTCAGATTTTGGTCCTCCAAGTCGAACTCCAAATTATTATTTTATTTAAAGTATCTTGGTTCATGAAGTCAATATACAAACGGATGTATTAAATTTTATTTTCTGATATAAAGTGTTAAATATAGGAAACATTAAATTACTAGATTAATATCAAATTATGTTATTTGATACTTTATACTATTATCTTAATGGTACAAATGTGCGAAAATGTCAAAGATAATTATTGCATGATCTGTAAAATATAAAGCGGGCTCTCGTGCGTATGGATTAATATTATTATTTATTGATTGGCTCACGTTTGACCACATACTCCTGATGGCAAGCGATGATGTGGTCGACGATGGAGCACGCTTGCCTAGAAGTAACCTATTCACTCTTGACTTAAAGACCCCCAAGTTGTAGCTATCTTGAAACACAGACTCCGGTAGGGAATTCCACTCCTTGGCTGTACGCACATGTAGGAAAAAAGGCAATATAGACAAAGAGCGGTGTGAAATATACAACAAACCCACGATACAGGAGTAGTTTAAAATACGAATTTAAGGCTTATAGTTCTTTGAACATGTGGCCGGAATTAAATAGACACATACTCGTATCTGTGCGTGTAATTCCGACCAGCTGTGCCCGGATAGCTTAACGCGCCCTTTTGCTTTGCGAAATATTGATTGATTAACATATGCTATGGACACTTTAAAGAATATTTTAACCACCAATTTTTCTGTGTAAAAATGTTTCTAAAGATCCAAGCCGTTTCGAAGAAGTAGGGAAAAGTTGCGAAATTATTTATATATTTATGTATTTTTTTTTAGACAAAAGTATTATACGCACGAAAAAAATAAAAGTTGATAATGTTTTCATGAATCTATAAAAAACATATATTTTTTCAAACCTGGCCGTTACCGAGGAGCAGGCTTCAGAAAGTCACTGTTTTATGACACTCTTCGAGCATTTGGGCCTTAAACTTTAAAGTAAAGTTTTAGTTTTAAAACAATCCTTGAGAAAAGGCAACAAGATTGAATAAGTCAGTGTGAAATAGCCTAACACTAATACAGAAACCACATACTGAACCAAACGACTATTGCAACAATATTTCATTCTGATTAAAATCAATAAAAAAAAATAGAAGGTGCCATCGCTATGTTCATTTGGAGATTAAACCCGCTCTTTATTGAGCTCGTTTATATACTTTTTAATGTGTATACTTTGCAAATATGCCGCGAAATTACCAAAGCTCCTATTAAGACAAGTCTTCATAGTCATTCCTATACATTTATTATAATTCCTTTGATAAGAAACTGTTAGGCCGGTTACGCAATGCCTACAAATAAATTGATTATATTATAATAATAATAATAGTAGTAGTATAATCAGCCTTATAATGTTCTCACTGCTGGGACTCAGGCCTCCTCTTTAGAGTCTAGGAGATTAATTGCAAGGCCGTAATCCACCACGTGGGCCTAGTGCGTATTGGTGGATGTCACATGTCCTCGCGATTTTTTCCTTGACAGTTCTGAGAGCAGTCATGGTTACCCAAAGAAATGTGACTAGCGGGGTTTGACAGACTTGTAAGTCGGAGCCATTACCAACAGCTCATTATTGCTCTTTAGGAAAAATAAATGATTAATTCTTTATTGTCTTTTCAAACGAAATACGTCTATTGCAGGGCATGTCGTTTACTACAAGCGTAATCATCCACCGAGTTTCTTACTGGTTCTTCTCTATAGGAAATGACCAATCGAAACTGTACTCTAGCTTCTGACGTTTTATGAGTGCCTATGTACACCTTCTCCATCCCCACTCTGCCATCTAGCGTACTCTTGAAGTCCTCATAGGTTCACTTTGTGGGAGACTCACTTTTTTTCTTTTAAATAATATCATATTAGTAGGTCTCCCTACCTTACAAGATTCTTCATTTATTTTACTTCTGACGGAATCATTTCATTAGTGGATTGATTTGATGTAATTCTAAATTTAAAAAATCTTTTTCTCAAAACTTTGTATACATACATACAGTACAGTTGTCTAATTCTCATAGCAACAGCTTTGCTTAGTTTGAGACTAGATGGCGGGGTGTAACAGTTGTGGAATATTTTATATTATAATTATCGATTTATTTTTTCTAGAAAAATAATCTTGTGAACATTTTTATGTTCTATCTTACAATGTTACAGAAAATCTTAGTTTGTAAAAACGTGATATTATTATAGATAAAAAATATAAACTTGTATATATTCCGGTATGAAGATGGCCTAAAACAAGAAGCGTTTTCTCTAAGTGATGTCATTTAACTGATCTTAGATATCGATAAAAGGATTTATGGTTTCGAAACGATCGACTATTTATTCATTCAAATTATTCCGATTTTATTTAGAAGCTAGTTTTTTAATGATAATTATGTAGGTTTCTGGTTTGAAAAATATAGTTTGATTTAAAAATAGTACATTGTTTTAATAATATTTCTTGGAAAGTAAAAAATAATATCGCAATATATTGGCTTTTTGACCATCACGACCGAATACCTTCCAAAAAGAAAAATAATACTTTTCTATAAGTTCTTTTAGTATTTAAGTCTGTCATATACCCGTAACTGAGGTGTGCTGGACACAATTTTACTTTGTCATGTGTACATGACTGTGGCGATTCAAAAGTTAAGGATGGAAATAAATTAGAATAACTGTAAAAACAAATCTGAAATATCAAAAATATAATAAAGAACTAATTTAGCTTTCATATCTTTTCCAAACTCGTATAAAAAAATATGGAATTATTTTTTCAAAATAGTTATTCATTTCAAAGCTGTCATTTTAATCACTATTTGCTATACCTCTTTCAACCAAATTCCTGTTTTTCAACAACTTTTTTTTTCTAAAGTAGAAAATTCCTAGCTTTCATTTACTTTCAGAGTAATCTAACCTTTACAAAGACCACACAGAGTGTCATTACATTTAAAATGTATTTAAATAAAACTAAGAAATGCCACGCTTTTGCGGTCTGGATAAATTAAATGGTTGCCTTGCAAATTAGTGCACGACCATTTCTTTGTAACACTGTGTACAGTCAACGTCAAATGTTAGTGAGTAATCCCTACTAATATTATAAATGCGAAAGTAACTCTGTCTGTCTGTCTGTCTGTCTGTTACGCTTTCACGCAAAAACTACTGAACGGATTTAGATCAAATTTGGTAGGTAGGTAGAAGAGACACTGGAATAACACATAGGCTACCTATAATTCCACTGCTGAGCACGAGTCTCTGCCCGCGCGATATAAACTGTAGTCCACGCGGGTGAAGCCGCGGGCGGAAAGCTAGTTTGAAATAAAAATGTAAATTTAAAAATAAAAACTGTGACTGAACCGACTCGAGTCAATTACTTTTTTTTTCTTTAACATTTCCTGGCTTCAGATTATCCATACCGACTTTCTTCTAAGCGAGAGGTGAACTTCTATAATAGTTTGAATCTAGACCCATAGATATAGAGATTGATTTGTTCGTAATACAGGTACGCCTCTGCTTCCCCCTTCGAAAATCGGTCGGATGGCGAGCTACCCATCGCTCACCGTCCGCAAGCCCAAAAGGCGTGATGATGTGACTGTATACATACTTGTAATAGTTATTGATATCATTTTTCAGAATCCAAAATTTCTAACCCTTTAAAATCATGCATATTTACAATTTTTAATGGAATTTACAATACCAACTTTCTAAATATATGTCAAGAACGTGACAATGAAATTAAACTTACCTTTTCCTATAAAAACTGACGAATGATTCATGCATGCGTACGCGCATAGAATATGCAATAAAGGATGAAGGATTTTTTCAAACTGCGCCTGTTTCATCCTTTGTGTGGACAATCAAGGAGTTTGATCGTAAATTTTACCTCTATAAGATGATATCACGAACTTACCTGCAAAAAAAAAACATTTTATTAGTATTTGAAAACATAATGCTATTTTGCTTTCTATGAATATGTGGGAACACAGTTGTTATCATTTCTAGAGGACGTAAGGACCATTTTCTGAAAGTGATGAATAAAGATTGCCAGAATAAGACATGGTGATTTTTTTTCAACATATTTCTATTTCTAGTTTTTTTTTTTTATTATTGACTAGCTTACGCAAACGGTTTCACCTGCTTAGAGTCACTACTTCCCGGACCATAATTATATTATTTGGATGTTTTTGATATATTCATCATAATCTTTTCTACCTAACCCAGAGGTTAGGTTCTGGGAGTTTTTACAAGACTTTTGTAAAAAGTCCCACATTTAACTACTTTAAAAATCAGTTGGACAGACTAAAACCTCCAAACTATATGGAACACTCTTCATGGGTAGAATGAATAGGCTCATCATCTCTGCTAAATGCTGCATCACTGCTTACCATCAGGTGGGATCGCAGTCAAGCTAGTGTGTCTTATAAAATAATAATAATATTACTATTCAAAAACTGACTTAAGTTTACTAAATTAACATCTAAAATACATATTTCTCAACATTATGCATGTTCCACATCAGTTTTAATACAGTACCTACGTCCAATAAGTCGGTTGATGTCATCACTGAGTCGGAATTCTCTCATAACTTCATGAGCTAGACCAAGTGGTGAGCCCACGAAGTCAGATGAGCGTGGAAGATAAATCCTCGAGATACCTCTTACTGGGAACTGTTCCGTGGCGTGTGGTGCAAGTTATAAAATGAGCGGGTTGGAGATGATACAGAAACGCGAAGTTGAGCAATTTTATGAAATTGCATTTTACTACCAGCGATTTAATAGAAGCTTCGAATGAAACACTACTTAAATTAATCACAATCGTTTCAAATACAAAACGAAACTACTAGTGAAAGAGTAATCGATAAAATTCGTTAAATATAATCAGGTTTGTACCGCCGCCGATACAATTGCCTGCTAAAATATATGGAATTCAAATATGCGATAAGTTTGTACAGCAAAAGAAATTCCTAAACTTTCATTTTTTTTTTCTGTGAAGACGTCGGAAGACTCTTTTTATGAAACGTGGAGTTAAAGAACACAAGTGAAGAAGGTTTTCTATCTGACAATTGTAAAGGAACAGTAATGGAACCTAGCAAAGCCAGCCTACATTTTTTTTTAAAATATTGTACAGTATTAAACATTGTAAAATTAAATATGTGTATTTAGTCATGTAAAGTAATATAATCTGTCATTAATTGACTTTCTACACACTACCAAATGACAACAAGACGATAACGTTAACAGTTATGTATTTCTAAAGTCGCTATCACCTCCTCTTATAACTTGGGCTTACCAAAAAATCTTTTGTTCTTAATAAAAATATTTTTGAGCCACGACGCGACATAAGAAGTCTCCTGTGAATCGTAATTCAGTGGGACGTGTTCCATCCGCGCCCGAGCTTATGTGGGAGGGTAGTACCAAAAGTTTCTCAAAAACTGTACCTTTTTAACGACAATATGTGTACATATGTGATACAGTCGTCAGTATATTTTCTCACAACTGACTCGTAAATATCTCTAACAGCATAATCAGCCTTTTAATGTTCCCACTGCTGGGACTCAGGCCTCCTCTTTAGGAGAGGGAATGGACCGTAATCCACCACGCAGGCCCAGTGCGGATTGGTGGATTTAACGTGTCTTAAAAATTTTGGTTCTAGGACATGCTGGTTTACTCACGATGTTTTTCTTTACCGTTTACAGAGCAATGATTTATTTACAGAAATATTTAAAAAAAATACTTCTGAAGAGTCTCAATGATTTTTCCGAATTGCAAAAATATTTTTTTTGTGACGTAGGTAACAACAAATTTACTGTTTTCAGATTTATTCCTTTATCTGTGCTATAAGACCTTACTTTGTGCCAAATTTCAAAAACCTGGATCAACGGGAAGTACCCTATGAATTTCGATTTTTGAGAGTATAATATACGTTTTCTTGCGACATAAACGGCCGTATCTTTTGTATTCGTTAACTTAAACGTGATACCTCCACGCGTTCACGAGAAAGAGGGTCTTGACAGACAGACAGACAAGACGGACGGACAACAAAGTGATCTATAAAGGAACCCTCAAAATACAAAACTATTCAGAGTCATACAAATTAGATCACTTCTAATTAGAGTAAAGCCTTCCATTTTAAGACGTGCTCCATAAGACAATGCTGGAGTGGGCTGGAGCGTTAAAACAGTTTTTATTGCGGCATATACACGTTTAGAGCCCTCGGTGCTAATGGCTGGGCAAACAGAAGCTACTGGGGGCTACGGGATATATAGGTTTTGTTATTACGAAACGGGACACAGGTTTGTGTGATTTGATGAGAGTAAAATAGAAATACATATTATTTTTTTTACATATCCCGACCTCAGATAATGGGAGCAGGAACGGACAAAAAAGAAGAGATAAAATTTTGTTTTTAATTTTCTCTGATGCTATTTTCAGTGACTGCAGTTTAAATTACGGTTCTACAGGCCTTTGGAATATTTTAGTAACAACTTCATACATATATCGCTATATTTGTATAGCAAAAAATATTCGTAAGTAGTTTAAATACTACTAAGTGAAAGAAAACCTCGTGAGGAAACCAGCATGTTCCAGAACCAAAAAATTTAAAGACGTGAATATCAACCAAACCGCATTGGGCCGCTCTATAAGAGGATGCTTGAGTTTCATCAGTGAGAACATTATAAAGCTGATTATGTTTATGCTATGCTTAAGTATTACTATTAAAAACAATTATTAATTTCACTATAAAAAAAGACGTGTGGCACTCGGAGACTGCCGCGGTAAAGCTATTGCATAGTATTTTTTATCAACTTATGCAATTATAATTATAAAAAACAAAGAAAAAAAATACTAAATAAATAATAAATAAAAGACAATATAAAATAATGTATAAAATTATATATTATTTTAAATTTTTATGAATATTAATTGTTAATTCTTTATTAGGTGATCATTATTTGTGATTGAAGTTGACAAGTTGCCATGACAACCATTTAGTGGGGGGTGTTAGGTTTTTTTCGTAACGGAATTTCTGGATTCGGTCTCCACGCTCAAGGCCCGCGATAGAAGCTATGCAATAGCTTAAAAACTCCTCAACTGCAACGTGTTCTTAAAATCCCGCGTATCCCGTATGTAGGTACAATCTTGCTTTATCTAATAGTGTGAATTAGTAACACAATCTCGCGCCCCCGGCATTTCGCTGCGCACACGCACGAGAACAATTAACACGTGGAATTTCAACTTTAACTTGAATTTAAATCTTAAGTTTGTAGTGGTGAAAGTTTAGTGTATCATTCGGGATTGTTATCTAAGAAAACACCGGAAAATTTAAAAATTGTCCAAGGCATAACTTCATCATAACAAATATATTATACTATTATTATTAACATAGCTAGCCAGTATTGTCCCACTGTTGAGCTAAAGCACACTCATTCTTTCCAACGATCACACTTCCTCGCTTATAGTATTTTAATATATAATATGACTTATTAATTTTTAAACTTAAGGGATATACTGTTTTTTTTTTATAATCTATCAACTGATATAGGTACCTAATTTATGTATAATATTTATTGTACTAACGTTTGAACAAGTAAAGATTATTATATAACAGAATACATAGTAATTTTTCTAGATATTTACTTTTATTGTATAGTGTCTCTCGTTTCTGTATGTATAACAATTAAGACAAACTTATTTCAAAGGAACCTAATAATTATCCTCAACATAGTATCCATGATGAGCAGACACAAATCCACAACCGTCTATATTTTTGATGTTTAAACCCATCTTCTATATTCGTAGCACATCGACCACGTGACATGATTCACAATAACACTCGTGCGAAATTCCATCCTTCATTTTATTATACACACAAATGTCTGCTTAAAAATGTAGAGAATAATAAGTTTAATACAATCCGATTTATTATTGTGCTTTGCTATAAAATCAATTAAATTTTAAACAATTCCAAGTCTAAATCAATTCAATAAAAAAACCAAGTCTGCATTGCCTGATAGCAAGGGGTCTTTAAGGCCGGGACTCTACCAAAGCGGAGACGAGATGAGCGGAGAGAAGATGTTTTTACCAATAGAATTGTGTTATTGACACATCTCCTCTCCGCTCAGCTTCAGTGGATATCGCTGTGCGGCGATTTGTATGGCGCAATGGTAGCGGAGATGTGAGCTGTGCGCGGACGACGCACATCAAACGACGAAAACGCACACATCTCCGCTTTGGTAGAGTCCCCCGAGCTGAAAGACATCTCTTCTCACACAGTACACAGCACATCGCACACATCTCTGCTTTGGTGGCCTTAGTTAAGATAGAATAGGTAAGTTCTAGCCAAGAGTGCTCCACCGTTGACCACATCAGCCCTTACCATTAGTGGGCAATGAGCCTATTAATAATAAAAGATATATTATTTATTTCACATAACCTTTATATGGACACTTATGAAAAGTCAGAAGCTAGTGCACGGTTCCAATTGGTTGTTTCTTTTTATTGTTGATAGGTTCGCGCTTGACTGCTATCTCACCTGATGAAAAGCGACGATACGGTAGACGATGAAACGCGCTTACCTAGAAGAAACCCATTCACTCTTGACTTAAAGATTCCCGAGTTGTAGCCATCAGGAATCACAGACTCCGGCAAGGAATTCCAGTCCTTAGCTGTACGCACTATAAATGTGTTCCCAAAACGTTTCAGACGTTGGTCGTTTTCTATTGTGAAAATCCGTCAAGAAACTGCAAACATTCTTGCAGTAAAATGATTGATTATTAAAATGTTTGCATATTACATATTATCAAGACGAAAGTTTGTATGTAGTACTTAAATACATGAGTGTGTGTATGTTGGTCCCTTACGCTCAAACGGCAGAAAAGGCAGAACACATCTTAGTACAGCAGATAGGATACGTTTATTCCGGGAATATAATTATTGCCATAGGGCAATTATCTACTTTCCACTTTTTTTTTCACACAATTACTACTTGTATTGAAATAGAGACTACTAACTTAAAAAGCCTAGGACCTCTTAGTAGAACATCGCCCTTAACACCGTGAAAACCTAGCCTCATAATAACCCCCTTTAGTAGGGGGTATAAAAAAGTCAAACTATTGTTCTTTAAAACGCCTAACCCTAAACTGCCGGTGTCCCTAGAATCCCAGAGAGCTCGGTCGAATCCCCGAAACTCGTGGCGTGCATGCATCACGGGGCGGAGGCGACGCGAGGAATTCCGAACGGGCCGAATTCGAGTTGTCGGCTCGCAGCGCCTGTCGACGCCATCTGGCTGCTAGGGATGAGACCAGAGAGTATCGATATGGATTAGGACGAAATTTTTTCTTGGGTCTTTAATATGGACTTTTAGAAGTCCGCAATGGCAGAAAATTTGTGTGGAAAAAAGAGTATTTTTCTAGCAGTAAGAATATCTCGTGCAAGCTTAAATTAAGTAATAAGATTATTTTTTTAAATTACGCAAAAAAATATGATAACTAGTCCCGGAATACTGTGTTAGGACTGTAGTTTAAATTCCGAAGCACAAGGCTATGTAGAATTGAATAATTAGGGTTAAACTCAAACCATTTATTTCAATTATTGAATGGAAAGAATTTTGAATTGTCAATCTGCTTAAATGAAATCCATTCAGAATTAATCAATTGATTATTTTGTTTTGACTACCATCTGTATTTTATGGTATATATAAATTTAGAATATAAAAATAATATACCTAAATATCCTCATCTTTATATAGTCACAGCATTAACATACACTGCTTAAATGGTAAGCTATTCATAACACATTTGAAATGCATATATTTCAACACATCATATCTCAATAATATCTAATTCAGTTTTTTGTTCAAACAAAACTTTGTGTTTAAATTAATTCTTATTTTGATGCAAATAATAACATTTAAACTTTAGAATACATTTACATTATTAACTATGAATCATTACTTTATTATAATACCAAATTCGTTGTAATAAATTCTTTGAAATACTTTCATAGATACAAGAATTTCCTAATTTATATCAATTAAGTATTCATTATGTGTTTACTGAATTAGTAATTTCCTTACATGGTTCGTACCGCAAATGATATAATTATTATTTATATCAAGTATCAAAATACACCTAAAGACATGAATGGTTTTGGTGGTCATTAAAAATACAAATTGTTTTTTATAACTTTATTTAGGGTATCATGTTAAGACCACCACGGAATCAATTCTATAATAGGCTTATGTCTTAATTTGTGATAAAATGTAAATTTTAATCTTCCGTTTCTTTAATAAATCTTATGAACAAAATAATAATTTCAAAAACATTATTAGATTTCCAATTAAATTACAAAACCGAAAAACCCATCGACAAATCCCATCACTATCAAAAGCGCGGCAACATCGCCATCTCCCATCCTTTTCCTACACATCCCTAATATCACCTATCTCTTTCACACACCGACTACCTTATTTAAATAAGAGTGAGCGTGGTTGCAATCCGTATCCCGTTACAATTTAAGCCCTATCCTTATCATTTTAGGGTAGTTTTTTGTTTGGAGGGTGGGTAAAAAGGAAAAAAACCTGCAAAGGCAGGTTACGGAGCGAACGAGCGCTCTCCACTGAAGACATTTGACTATAAGAGTGTTTTGGCCGGAAATATGGTCCAATTTTTGATTGGATACCGACCTTGACATACGTGATCCCTTTAGAATTAAGGTTATGTCAGCAAATAAGACTATTGACATAGTTTTGAGAGCGGGATTATACTGAAATCAATAGATAGCAATTATTTTTCGATAAACACTTTTGTCCTAGCGTCCGTGACCAAATAAAGGTCAAATTTTCTTTCACTGTTGCGGGATTATTCGCTAAAGTCATTGGGCAACAGATGAAATACGATTGATTTTAGTCAGTATAAGTCTGACACTTCATGCTTCACCCAGAGTGGGAAAAATTATTTAAAGATTTCCCACCCAAAAAAAAAACTTTTTTTTTCTGAATTCAATTTGATTTTGAGTAAAAGTTAAAGTAATCAATGAACAGTTGTACCACCACCTTGACGTCTCCCTTCCTAAGGCCACATTTCGACTTAACTTCAAACAGGTATCAAAAGACCAATAAATCGAAAACACAAATCAAAAGACCAACCAAGAAAAATGCGCTAATAAAGACCATTTTTCGCCTACTTCTAAAAATAAAACAGCACTACATCTGATCCTGCGCATTTCCCGTTATTATGACAGTAGTGAGCGATGGCTAGAACCGTCATGTGCGTGCCATCTAGCGTACGGCCGATATGTCAATGCTCTGTGTGATAGTCGGCATTCATGTATTTAGAGACCACATTTTAGTTCTCTTATCTTTTATCGTTTCTAGAAATCTTGCATTTAATTATTAGATATCAATCAGTAGGCTATGTAATAATATGTGTTTCTAGCTTCTGAATGTAGCTTTACTAGCGTAAAATAGAAACTATATGTATACTTAGCTTATGTAACTCAGTGATAAAGTAGAATTCTATTAGTTAAAGAATTTCTAAAATGGGTCGAGTAGTTTTTAAGTTTAATCATTTTTTATGGGCCTATGTCCAGCAGTGGACGTCTGTCGGCTGAAATAATGATGATGAATTTTTTTTGTCTTTTTTTATTAGCCTATTGTATGTCCCACTGCTGAGCAAAGGCTGGGGGCCTTTGCTCGTTTCTCCTTTCAAACTTCTCTGTATAGGGCGATCTCTGGATTTGAATTCCGCAAATCTTTTTTCTTCACAATATTAATATAGACATATAGACTAGTACAGAGAAATGCGAAAACAACTGCCTGTTCGTGTTTGTGTCGTTTTTAACACCAAAACCACTTCGAATTCAATTCAAAACTTGTAGAAGAATGTACTATCATTATTATAAGCTACTGTTTCCCAGTGCAGGGCAAAGGCCGCCCTTCCATTCTTCCAGTTTTCTCTGTCCTTAGCTACATCTGGACAATCTTTTAGACAGGAGTCCAACTCGCCACGCCATCTCCTTCTAGGCCTACCGTCACCAGTTCCTGTTTTTCGGAACCCAAAGAATATTTTTTATCCCGGAGAGTATGTTATCTTTGGATCACTACCACCTTTCATGCGAGTAAAGTCACTAGTAGAAACTAGTCTTAATATATTATACAGAATTATTGAAATACTAAGACCTGTTTTCTTGTTTTGGGAATCTTGGTTTTGTATTGAGGCCAATAGAAGCCTGAAGTATTAGATATTTGTAGCATGATATCACCAAAGATTGGCGACTGGATTTGTACTAGTAACTAAACTCATCTGATTTGTGTTATAGCTTCTAAGAGTTTGAAGTGTTTAATAGATAACTGAAATAGATGTTGTAAAAATAGCACAGCATAGTGAACATACAAGTTTATTTTTTTCTGGACTATATAATATTTAACTTGAATAAATAAATATGAAATAGTATCTGTTGATCAACTCGAAGAATAAAAATTGGCTCATGCTGAAAATTCCAATAGTCTAAGTTGATCAGTCGCAAAAAAAGAAATACCACCTGAAACTATGCACGTTAGAAGTCACGTTGTATGCACGTATGGAAAATAATATCTCTATGGAAACTAACGTGCAATAAACTTCAAGGATACTGTTTTAATTTAAAAAATAATTACAAAGTCATTATTACATCGGTAATGATCACACATCATTAACGATATAATCATGACTTTGATTGTTTGCATCATGACGGAAAAACCAATATTGTCATCATAAAACACACAATTACATTCAAGTTCATGTTCTAATCATTATTTATAGATCCAAAACATTAATGTAAGGCAAATACATATTCTTAATCATAAATTATTATAACCCTCGCCAGCTCGCTCTCCGACCGTCCGGTAACCGTCCAGACCGAGCCCAAGTCGTCGACGGCACGTACTGTTCCCGCACGCCTCAAGGAGTGGTCAGCAATAGTAGGGACCCAGCTGGGTCAAAGCCTACTGGGCCAAGGGTCTAGTTCCGAAAGGGAAGCTCGGCCCCGGTATGAAAGGCAACGAAGGCACTGGGATGTATTTTTGTCAGTAAGAGTCTGACACTATCTCCCGCTCCGCCCAAGGACGGGGGATGTCATCTGGATGATCTTTACGCACCAAAAAAAAAAACTTTACCCGCCCGCGTCGGATCGGTTCAACACGTGTTTTCGCATCCCATTCGCCAAGGTCGTGTGTTTGCGGCTGGGTACTCCATCTCGTTTAACTCTTCAATCCCCATAGGTGACAGAAGAGCTGACGAGATGGAGTATTTTGTAGCGTCTGCGACCCTGGCGGAAGAAACGCTGAGTGTTTGTCGGATTTTATGTATAAGCTGTGTTACTTTTTGGTGTACAATAAAGTTTATTCTATTCTATTCTATTCTATACCCGACGAAGGCAGAAGCAGGTCATCAGTTAAGCAAGCACGTGACAAAGTCACAGCTTTATAAGTAACATCTTACTATCTACAAAGACCAACAAAGACCTCATCAAAAATGTACATTCAAATAGAATTATCTCTTAAACCAAAGTTGTTAAACGATTTAGATAGTGTCTTATCTTCATAGGAAACTGTCAGAAAAAATGTGTATGCATCATAATGCTACTACTTTTTACTTTCCTGTATATGGCTACAGTCATTCATAATCCTTTTTATACTGTCTACATGACTATTTTTAAAGTTATGTGGACTACTCTTGTTACTCCTTAGGTTGACGGATAAATTCTTTTAAAGAATTCTGTTATTGTGATCAGTTGCATAAACTTTTGCTGTCAAATCAAAGAGCAGATACTAAACAAAAAAAAAAAAGATATTTTACAAAGATCTTTTTGATTTCAATTGAAACTTGGATAATATCCACAAGATATCTGTACTTCCAAAATATCTAGAGAAAGATGTGTAATAACCTTATAATCACTTAAGAGCGGTTGTGTATAAATAAATGTATCTCGGGTTGGGCGCTTTTAACGAAAGAAAATGGTACCAGGAAATTGCTAAAGAATTGTTTGAAAAAGTTACCGTAGCACTAGAACGCCATCATCAAAAGTAGGTTGTAGTCAGTAAAAATCTGACACTTCCTCTCGTTCCACTCAAATTGGAAGGAATGTAATGATCCCTCGTAAAAAAAAAGTTTTAGGAAGTAAAAAGGAGACTCAATTTTATATACTTTATTGTGTACAACCTTTACAAATACTAAAAATAGGACAGCTGATGTACACATGCGAGCCACAATTGGGTGTTCTTACAGCAAACCTTAGGTTATTATTATGGATCAAGAAATTTTAAACATGAGGAAAACTACCACAAATCCACAACAAAACTTAAGCTAACATAAGTTAATTCAATCTCAATTGGCAAAACCAGAAAACATACAATCCAACCAAACAAGCAACTTCACTTAACCCAAGCTAACGTACAAACGATAATTCAAAATTCAAACAAATGACTTCAAAAAACTTCGCACCTCGATTCGGTAGCGAAGAGAAAAATGGGCGCGCGACCACGTTACGCGAAACCTGCAATATTTCACCTCGCCCACGGCAGGCGCTGTACAGGCTACTAGATAGCGCTGTACAAATGACGAGCTATCCGTCAGGGTGGCTTGGAGGAGATAGAATTGTAGGGATTTTGAATAATGGGGAGTTGTTCGATTCTGATGAGCTTTTGTAGATATATTGTTTAGATTTGGTGGCCTAACGGTCCCGACTTAAATGTTGTATATCATGGATTTAAACCCAAAGAGTAAATTATTTCATCAACACTGCTTTCAAAACGGTGAAAGAAAACATCATATTCAAGAACCAATAGTTCTTGTCATTTGATATCTAATCATTTTCCCTCCCGAAATTCAACTACCCTTACAGTTGTTCTTAGCTTTTATGGTGGAGGAAAATCATTAAAATATATAATAAGTCCTACATTTCTGGGGTAGAGCGAGAGGAAGTTTAAACCTTTTAATAATTCTGTTATTTGTTTTATTACTGTAAGTGTTATTGTTTTTTTTGTAATTTGTGATGTTTCATTACCAACCCGTACTCGAGAATTCTGGATCTCAGTCGAATTTATGGCCACAGACGTAGGTACACTTGGATCCTTTAAACATGGGTCTTTAAAAAAACTGGTGTATTGTGTAGTGTATCTACCAACAGTATATTCTATAGGTAAGTACAATTCGGTCGACCACTTCAGAAAATATAGGTTTTTTTGTGCTTCTGTAACTTCTCTCGATCTGGGTAAAGCGAGAGGGAGTGTCAGACTTTTACTGACTAAAGACTACCAGTGTTCATTCAATTGCCATTTGCGTCCAGAGCTACGGTAATTCCTTCAAACAATCCCACCGACCATATCCCAACCCGACATTCAGAAGTATCGGTTCACACCCACCAGTAACTCAACCCTGCGGTCGGTAGGTAAACGATTCGTCACCTACTTGTAACCCGACGCGTGTCACTAGGTTACAGGGAAATTGGTCCAATCGTAACGAGATAGGCTTACTTTGTACAAGTTATGTGAACAGAATGGATAGTAAACTTTGTGTCTAACGAATGGTTAAGTGACTAAGATTTAGGATGCTGAATAGATAATGAGAAAAGCAATTTAGAAAGGCTGTTAGAGGCAAAAGTTATGTGGTACGTTGTTAGTGTGACCGGGTTCTAAGTTGAACTTAAATTTATTTTTGACAGAATACATGGGTTTTTCTCATTCGTGTAGCACGGCATGGTTAACGCAGTAGTTGAGCGACTGGCTGCTACATTACGTGTTGTGGGTTCGATTCTCGCACGTAATAAATACTTTTATGACCTACTCTTAATAATTCCGGGTCAGGGTATGTTGTGTATGTATTTTTTTTTTTTAGGAAAAAACATTGCCCTACACTAAATCGCCGAAAACAGCCAATCGCCCAAAAACTGCAACTACCTCACGGTTCACAAATTTCTTAATTTTGATATCACTATCAAAATTAAGTATTTGAGTAGTTAAAAGGTATACAATGTAGGCTTTGATCTATCAAAATATCTATAAATCTTTGAATAACGATAGTTTAATTTACTCACAATCCATCAATGATTGGAAGTGAGCCTATCACCATACATCTGCATGGCACAGTTCCAACACTGGGCCTTGAATGGAATATATTGATACTGATTGAAATCTTCTTAAAAAGAAATATCTTACTGCCCATTTTACCTAGATTCCCACGGAAAGGGCATTAGATAAAACGATTTGATAAAGCTTTTGAGCTTACTTAATGGCAATTGGCCAGTTCTGGATGTACTAAATATAGGACACCCATATTTGCTCTATAGAAGTCAGATACGTGATATCGGGCCAACACTATAAACTAACATCTTCTATCGGTTTCGCTTACGTTAAAATATTGAGCTTATTTAAAGATAATTGGCCATTTCCGGGTGTACTAAATATAGGACAACCATACCTGCATCATAAGACTCAGAAACGAGACATGATAAACTTTTCGATTTCGCTGACATGAACATACCTACCACAAAAAAAGTAATTCCAAAATAATCTTATAGACATAAGCCTCCCCCAAAAGTTGCCACAACAACCCGTGTCTATGTGCCTTGCATTGATTGGCTTCCTGTGACCTTCACCAGTTCATCAGACTACCGTATGGAAAGCCTTTCAGCCCCATACAAATACAAACAAGTTATTAAGTACCAAACATAATAACACTAAATATTTCAAAGTAATCAAAGAAAACTAAAATTCTTAATGATTGCAAACGTTTTAAACTCAGTAGTTAGTAGGCAGCCACTGGTATAAATAAAGGCCAGCTATCTCGAAGCTATAGAAAGCGTCATCAATCGCCATGCGACGTTAAACGCACTTACCTTACCCCTGTGGGTACATTAGTCAAAGGTACCCGTTAGCTTGGAAGCTAGCTAGAGACCAGGACTTGCTTGGGTAGATGAGGGTTTTAGAAGGATTGGCTTTAGCAAGATAATGGTTGATATTTTTGTATAGGTAAAAAATGGATTCAAATGCAAGGAAAGTCAAAATAGATATAGAAAAGACAAAACATGACATACATACATACGAAACAAACCTGTCATTCTGTATATGACTTGTAAGAATTCCTTACCAATAAACTAGACTATGACTATAACAAAGAAGAAAAGAGGTCCAAAAAAGGTGAATTTTTAATTTGGACGTAGACAACCCAAATCAGAAACCATGAAGAATTGTATCAAAAAATACTTAAAGAAATCTTGTGTCCGATTTTAATGAAAAACTAAAGCTACTCATACACCATTCAATTTCAGAAAAACCTATATTGAACACGATGATTTTATAAACAATAACACACTCTGTATTATTGCACCATTTAACGATGTCACTAATGAAGATCAAGACCAAAGAAGTAATAATAACAATTATCTTTATTACGAGAAACCAGAGTCATTTAATGTTAATAACAAAGAAACTTAAAACAGCGTCAGCAACACAACATTAACACACAATAAGATAATCATTGTTTCAGCACTCCAGCTGAGATACTGAAGCAACGATTTACTATATGGCAGTCCAGCCTATCAACAATCCCAGCCCAGGTTGCTGCTGGGGCTGGAATTAATGGACATCTTGAGATCCAGATTTAAACATCCACATCCTACTGAAAAATCCAACCTATATAAGAAAACTAGGACAGCCTTAGTTAACATTTAACAGTTAACATAAGGCATAGTTTCCATCGACAATATATTTCCAGTTAACAAGAGAAACTATGTAAAACAAACGGGTACGCATTACGATAGTGGAACAGACAAACAAACCGTAGACCTTGTATTATTAGTAAGGATTAATGCTAAACTTAGCATTAGTGCAGTGCTTGATATTCAGCAAATGACAGACTTAATGCACGTCTTAAGTTCAAGATTAGATGTGGGAATAAAAATTGGACGTATTAGCAGCTTAGATGGTAAAGTTATAGGCATGTATTTAGAGTTATTATAATATTAATCATTTTATTTATTATGTCAAGAAGATACATTTTGCAACGAAAAATATAAACACTAGATCCCCATATTTAGGGTTTTCTGTGTCATAAAGTCAAAATTTAAAAAAAGGTCGACGAACATAAAAACTAAAAGAAAAAATTACATTAATATAATAAAGAGGAAGAGAACAGTGGTGGCCGAGTGGTAATAGCCCCGACTTACGAGTTGTAGGTCGCAGATTCGAACCCAGCCAGGCGCATTACTTTGTGTAATTTATTTCATCACCACTGCTTTCAAAACGCTGAAGGAAAACATCGTGAGGAATTCTTGGTTCTAGGACATGCCGGTTTGCATGTCCTAGAACCAAAAATTCGAAGACGTGTGACATCCACCAACACGCACTGGGCCCGCGTGGTGGATTACGGCCTATTCCCTCTTCTAGAGAGGAAACCTGAGTTCCAGCAGTGGGAACATTAAAAAGGCTGATGATGATGATGAATAAAGAGGAAAAACGAACATATAAAATAAGAATAAACAAACATTTTACATTTATGTTTAGGATTATAGGATAGATTAAAAGATCATTTAAAATGATTATTAAATGACAATAAGGTAACCATTTTCACAAAATGTCCTATAACTATATGACTAATAAGAAAATAGAAAATTGCCCTAAGGGGACATACTCCCCGGATAAAAAGTATTATATGTGCTATTACAAGACATTGAAGAAGTAACAAATAAACACACACACACTTTCAACAAAAAAATGTTACATGAACGGTTTTTTGGAAACCAATCCATGGCATAGAAACACATCAATCATTTGGTGTCAGAAGCAAACTTACTGACACTATAACACAAACATCTAATACGGTTACTAGTCTAACAACCATAAGTGCAGCAAAACCTAAACTGATCGACAGACTACACTTACGGTCCTACTTACCCCTTTTTCATGCACTTGCGGTTCGAATCTCAGAAAATATAACCTAGTAACCTAGTGGTCTTATTGCAAAAAGTTTTTTTAGGCTTAAACTTGACCGCTATCTAACCTGATGGTAAGCGATGAAGTGGCCGATGAAGGAGCACGCTTGCCAAAAAGTAACCTATTTAATTTGACTTAAAGACCCCAAAATTGGAGCTTTCGGAAAATATAGGCTTCGACGGAGGATTTTACTGCTTAGTTGGGTACACATAGTAAATGTGTGTTTCCAAAAAACTAAAAAAAAAAAAATATCTGACTACATTAAAAAATTGAATTGAATTTGAGGAGTTCCCTCGATTTCGCCAAGATTCCATCATCAGATCCCAACTTGGTGACTATGGAACCATTTGGGAAGTCTCTTTCCAACAAGAAAAATTTTTTACAAATCAAGCGACGAAGTTATGCACGAACAAACATAAAACAAACCATCCGAATTGAGAACCTCCTCCTTTTTTAGAAGTCGGTTAAAAAGTTTTACTATAGAACTAGTGATGGGCGGGCAAAAAAGAAATGAGAAAAATTTATCAAATGGGGCATCTTCTGGACTCACTTGTTCTATCGTATGTCTCTCCCATCGTCATCAATCAGGATCGTCGTCATGACCTGACCTATCACGTATCCATTCAGATACTACACAATGTTACTTCAAATGTAAAAATTACCTGAAAAAGTCTCCGCAGCTCTACGATGTAAAGAAAAAATTATAGAACACGGGTGGGTTTAGTAAAAACTGTCCACACTCAAAAAAGAAAACAAGAAAAAATTAAGAAAGAAAGGAACAGAAAGAAAAAAGAAATAAAGAAAAAGAAGGAAAGAAAAAAGGAAGAAAGGAAGAATATATCACTTCATACTCTGGTGATTAACAATAAAAATAAACCACTAACATACTTAATGTATGATAGAATAGAAACCTATTTAAATAAAATCTTTAGTGCTCTTACTAAGCTGCTTTAATTGTCAATTCTACTCGTAAATTAAAGACTTTGATGCCAATACGAATCCTGTCGAGGCTCCTATGTCAGGACCGTTTACATTAACTGCCATCAAAATATTCATGACTCCAGGACTATTGGTCTATTACAGAATATTACCTTGTTTACATTATATGAAAGTCAAATAAAAATCAAATATAATGTTGCGAAGAACTAACTACGCCTACGCGATGCGAGTCTATCTGAATTTCTTGGTATCTGGCTATTGAAACCAGGAATGTATGCACCCTCACGCTTTCATGCAGGGACCCACAATATAATAAAATGAAACGGCTCCTCGGTCAATCACTCGATTGTGAACAATTAAATACATTCGCAATGAAAAAGGGAAAAATAAATGCCGACGAAATGTTTGAGTGAAGAAAGGTCAAAGATATTTTTTACTCGGCCTATCTGTCTTATTATACGTATTTTTAAGTAGCTTATTCAGTTTTTGACGAGATTTCTTCGAGTGCGGTTTTAATGATTTCTATCAGATATTGTAATGTAAAATTGATGTAGTTTTGTTGCTCAAGTGACTGCTCAACTGGACAATATGTGGAATCATTAAAACAGGCGCGATCTGAGTAAAATTGAGCTGAGAATTATTGTCGTATTGACTACTACAGCCAAGTCGTTTTGACTACTACAGCGAAGCTTACCGAGATGGCTGAGCCATACATCTGCCACCAAATACTGTAAAATAGGCTCTTGATAAACTAGTGTGCCTCACCGTCAGAGATTGCATCACTACATCAGGTGGGATCGCAGTCAAGCACTAGTTTATATCAATTAAAAAAAATATATATTAGAACTAGCGACCCTATGTGCAATATTATAGATATAAACCTTCCTCTTGAATCACTCTATCTATTAAAAAAAACCGCATCAAAATCCGTTGCGTAGTTTTAAAGATTTAAGCGTACATAGGTATATAGGGACAGAAAAAGCGACTTTGTTTAATACTATGTAGTGATGTGTTACGTCAGCGTTCTAAAAGATTTGAAAGTAACTTAAAGTGACTAAAAGACAAACTTGACACTGACTAAATGCACAAACAATGCGAAGCCAAAATTAACAAAAAACTTGACTGTATTTGTTGTGACCCTAAGATAGATTTCTGTCAATTTATATATTTGTTAGAATTCAGGAAATGCACCTGCTGTTTGTTCTGAATTTATTAACAGGTATTTTGAAACGATTTTATTCATAGCCTTCATAACAGTCCAATCTGATTGCTGTTTTGTTTTCTTTGCCTGATTTGATTGAGTTGTAATATCGCCGAACTTATTTTGATACCAGCTGTGTTTTATGGTGTGAGTATTACAATGACGTATTCAAGGGAGAGAGAGATGAAACTATAGGACTCATTACACTATCCCTTTTCTTCATATTGATATTGATACATGATGATCTTCTATTACGAAACTTTTGAACCTTAACCCTTCAGATACCGTCAATTAGAGACACAATAGTAAGACAATAGATGCGCGGCCACCGGTGGTCGCTTGGGGATTCATGAATTAATAGTGGGCTGAGACTCACGCGTCCTCTCTAGTAGGGGGAATGCGCCATATTGCACATGGGACCAGTGCGTGTTGGTGAATGTGTCATGACTTTGATTTTTGTTCTAGGACACACCGGTTTCCTCGCATTGTTTTCCATCTTTTTGAGAGATAAAATAAATTACACAAAATAAAGTGCCTGGCTAGGTTTAACCGAGTAAGTAATGAAACAATGAAAGTAGAGATTTTCAGCGACGATCGCACGTAGCATCTCCCACTTATGCTACACTTCACATGTCTCCTAAGTCCTCACAATGCCAAACTAGAGTCAAGGTCCAACCTTCTACGTACGATTTATAAGTCAGGGCCGTTGTCTTACTTCTGTTTCTAAATGCCATTACAAAAATAGGAGCTAGTGAATATCACTAACAAGTTACAAAGTGAAATTACAAACGCCCACATCTAAGTGAATTATTTAGGGCTGCCTGACAATCGTTGTTAAGAATTTGTTATTGAATGTCTCCGGTATCCAAGTTGGTACTTATTTATGTTTAGCGGAAAGCTGGCCTGTTTCTAGTATTGAGGCTGCCAACAGTTGCAGTCTAGCGGAATACGACCAGTTCGGATTGGTCTTTGGAAGATTGGAATGTCAGTTAGAAAATTGTAAATTATTAGTGTTGAGCCACTGAAATGGTAGATATTATATTAGTTGTTTAATGATAATGAAAAGGGTAGAGAGATACATTTATTGGTATAACCTATACAGGGTGTAAGGGACTCCAATCAAGTAATTTTGCATGGTGAGGAATTTTTTTTCGTTTCCGGAAAATTATCTTGTGGAAGGTTATTCAGTTTCGTCTACTGAGCAAGCCCTTAGAATTTATGGAGGACTGTCCCTTACACCCTGCATATACTGTAGAAATGAGAACTGCACGGTTGGTGCAATAGTTGAGTGATTGGCTGCTACGCTGCGTATTGCGGGTTCGGTTTCCACACGGTACGAGTATGTGTATGGGCTACAGATGGATGTTCCGAGTCTGGGTGTCTTGTGGTGAGTTTATAAGTTTCTGATTGCACCCACGATATAGGAGTAATTTCTAGTGTGGGGAAAGTGTGAGGCAACGTTTTGTCATAAAAAATATGATGTAGAAATATAATTAAAGGCAAAGATAGAAAGAGAAAGGACATAATTAATGCAGGAAAGTAACCTTACATTGCTGACAAATTATCTAGATTAAATTATATTAAAAACATTTCACAAAATCAATAATTAAGTTCCTAAGGACCTAAAATAGGTATTACATTATTTCTGATCGTTATTAATACCAATATTATAATTAATCTTGACAGAGGGTCATCGAGAGATGATATCATCAATTTAGGGCCGATGCAAAATTCTCTTCCATCTGATTAAATCCATTAGTCACCTCTAAAAAATCTCCTAAACAAATATTTATATGTATGAAAGGAACCTTAGTTGTTGTTCTATATTTAACACTAACTTTTACTAGCGACTTTGCCCGCGTACATAAAAAATAGCTGATATCACTCAAAAATAAAGCAGCTTTCTATTGGTGAAAAAATTATAGCAATCGGACCAGTACTTCCAGAGATTACCTCCTACAAACAAGAAAACAAACTTTACCTCTTTATAATATTAGTGTAGATAGATATTTCTAGTTAAATCTGGGTCAAAATGGTGGTCAATTCAGCTTATATTCTGATGGAAGTCGACGATTGCTCTCTCTTTAAGAAACAGCTAAATTTACATAAGATCTATGTTTAAAATATAGTTCCTTTCTATGCCAAAGCTTAAGTAGATTAATATCCGTTGGAACTTGACTGAAATAATTTTCAAGTTATTTAATTCCAGGAAAATATATAAAAATCTATGTATTTCTATTTAGATTTTATGGACAGTACTTGTACTTATTGCAACAAGGCATTTTATACCAATCAACATTTAGATTAATTATATTTAAAAAATGAATTAAGTATCATTGTAATAGGTAGTTGTCTAGTACTCATAATACAAGCTCTGCTTAGCTTGGGACTAGACGGCGTTGTGCGATAGTTGTGGCATATTATTGGTATTTCGTTTATTCATTTAATAAACATATAAATTATATATTTAAAAAATTTGTATCCCACCGGTATCGGGAACAGAGTCCAAGCTACCTAGCAGTCGAGGCTCCAGAGAAAGGAACCTCCTGGCTATACGAGCCGTGTCCAGGAATACCGCTCTCTGATTCAAGCCCTTGATCCAGTCGCCTAATGAGAGCCTTCTAAGGTGTTGGTCGAAGCTCTCGGCTACTAAGCCATTGGCTGAAATTATTGTTATTATTATTACCTACTAGTAGTTCCGAGATTCACAGTTGAACGAAAATAAGAAACTGTCTAGATAAATTCAGAAACTGTGTGAACAAAAAAATAACTTCGTTCTAGGCTTCGAAGGTCAGTCGTCAGTGTACTGGCGTCCTTCAATCATCAGGTGCGTGTCTAAAGCAGACTGGTTGTACAAAAGGAGCTTGAATATAATAGAAACGGATGCGGAAGATGTATTTTAGCCTTAAGGAACCACATGGCATATCTAAAGGAGTTTTTAGTTCTTTTTCCTATATTAAGATTATTAGACGTTTTCTGAATGAAATATTTGAAATTAAGAGTTTGTTGCTTATTTTTAAGGCCACACTTTAACAGTTTTTGAGGGTTAAAATAGAATTACTAAGTAGTAATATATAGAATTACTAGCACTAGAAGAAAAAAAAAAGAAAGAAATAAAGAATTTAATTAGGTTAAAATGGAATTGCTCAACTTCATATTCACAATTCAGTAAATAAACATTTTATTTTTTAAAGTCATCTATTGACTTTTCGCGCTCTAGAGCGGAGCGCGAAGGCGTGTCAGACTTTTATTGACTAAAACCTTGCTCCTTCAGTTGTATGTTCCTTCAGTTGCTCCTGGACCTGTGTTTCTTTAGTTGCTTTTTGCTTTCTAGGACCACGGGTTTCAGAAGTCGACCCATGGCCCTTGCAGGCTTCGGCCCTACTGGGCCTCTACAGATTTGCTGACATCTCTTTGAGGCTCACGTGGAGCACTACACCATCCTATGGCGACAGGCCGGAAAGGAGGAGAAAACAACCACAAGTTTTGGTTTTTACTGAACATTCAATTCTATGAGCATGACCCTCGCCTCGTAATCTGGTAAAATCTCACTTTTACTAAAACAGTGACTGACCAAATAACTCTATATTGGCTGCAATATAGTAGTAACCTTATTAGGTGGTCTTCCCTTTTCGGCATTCGCAACCAAATACTAAGATCCCGCCAAAAAAAGACAAACAAAAAACGACCTAAAGCGCACCCACAAGAAACCCTACTATCCGAATCCATTGAACTGTGAATTCACAAAACAACGCGCCCGATAAAATTATACCAACCGAAAATTATACGAACCGAATATTATACGAAGTAAAAATTTATACAAAGCAAAAATGTTCGGCTAACGAAATACTGCCTTAGAAGTATTGTGTTACTGTTACGCCCGACTTGGTAATAATTTTCCTTTGTGTGTGATTCCCGATAAAATAATGGCCACCCCTTGGTCCTTTGGGTTTAGTAACAGGTTAATAAGAGCTCAACCTACAGCGCTACACTGTTGAGGTTCGATTTCCTAGTCAGGCAAAATAATATTAATTATGTATGTACCCCATAGACGAAATTGTGGTCGTCAATTATTATACACCCATATTTTTTAATTACTACAAAAAATGTGAGGCTCTATCCGTACTTGTTACTTATCATATTTATATAGTAAAAAAAAAATTCCAAAATTGTCCACGAAAATTTTGTCATAATTGGTAAATTCAACAGAATCAATCGTTCATAATTCTATTGCTACTAGAAAATACTAAACGCAATGTCTTTTCATTTTGCTCGTCATTTATTCATTCAATAATAATCAATAGCCTGTACAATATTAATTTCAATAAATTAAATGAAATTTTGGGATATAATACAAACACAGCCTTAACTTAATTAAACTAACTTAACTTTGCTGTTAATATTATTTAAAAACAAGATCTTTTCTAGTAAGTTTTTCAAGTACCTATACTAATAAAAAAATAGTAGTGTATTATATGGTTAATAGGTACAACTCCGCCAAATGCTTCATGGACATAAAGCACGTGATATTATGCTGTATTATCAAAGATTTAGTCATCATTATGTTTGAAAAACATATTTAAATCATAATTTTTCTCATTAAACGTGACTAATTAAACAAAAAGTTGCCCCAAAACTAGATAGGGTATATGTCGCTGTCCAAAGCCAATCGGAATTCGATAAATATTTAATTTTCACATAATTATGTCCCCCTACATCGTTAATTATAACGGTCGTTTAGAAATTCTATGCCAAGCGGAGAAGTTTATCTTATGATGCGTTTGCGCAGATGATATGATAAACAGCGGTATGGTCGGCATACTAGCTCAGTTGAGAAGTGGTAGTAAGGTAACGGTTGTAGGGCAGTTTATAGCTGCAAAGGTTGTATTCTTGACAATATTTGCTAAGGATAGAGTGCGTAAATAATAGTTACAGTACAAGAGAGGATATTTAGAATGAAGGACAGATATCTCCAGGCGAGTTAAGTGACATAGCAGTAAATTAGATAAGGCTTAGTATTGACACAGCTACAGAAGTGATTGTAACTGGTGGCGTATAATATGGTGATGCTAAATACTTAACGGTACGTCATGGGAAAGAACTGTAAAATTATTTGTACCTAAACATGGCTTAGTGGGCAATGGAAGGTCGAAATTGTTCAACAGTTCTGTATGTTGAAGTTTCAAATATATGTCGAAACCATTTCGTAGCCATGCTATTATATATTGTAATTTAAAGTAAGCGCGCTGGCCAGAAAATAAAGAACGCTACATTATATGCACACTTCGCGTTCGTCAAAGCGGCATTGAAACGTAGAGCCCACACATACAAACGGGCACGTTATCGATACGCCGCTTTGAAAATTTTAGTTTTAACAATCACCGCAAGCACCCACAGGTGATTACACATGATTTGTATCATGATGATCTTTCTCACGTATCTACAGTATAGTTCCCTTGAATGACAGTCCAAGTCGTAAGTAGCCATAACATTTAATTGCCTATAGTTCTCAACTAGTAATTGCTGTTTGCTTAAACAATGCCGTCAGGTGTTCCGTAGAATTCGAAATGGTGATAAACATTGTCAATTTCAATTTGATTCTGCATTCAAAGCTCGTATTTGAATAACAAGATACAAGACTATACAAGGGATATTGGCGTTTTGCTGTTGGTGACGTAAAAATAGGTCTTATGTATATTTGGGAAGCACGATAACATTTTGTATTAAAAGCCAAGTGGCTAATGTGTCAGAAATTAACTATTGAGGAATGTACGAGCCAATAAATACGTTTTGCATACCTAATAAACTTAACAATTTTAATTACTCGTTAGAAATAAAAAAGGCTGGCTAATATAACTAAACAAAATACTACACAACAAACTACTGGAGGATCGTCAACGGCGAAATACTTCAAAAATTATGTCTGACAACCAAAATGACTGAAGTTTCAGGAACTTAATGGAACCTTTTTTACTCGCAGTTAAACTTTGCAACAAAATTATATACCTACTACCTACTCAGTACTCCATCATCGATAATTAGTTTCCAATTAACTAACAGTGCCTATCACATCAAAGTGTACCAGGCAGGATGAGCTCGCATAGTACAGAAATCCAGTACGATATGAGATCAGCTTATACTAGAAATATGTTATCTAATATATTGTTCTCTATATGCATTCAAAAGTGGTTTCAATCATTACCTACTTCTGACAGCTCAACTATGCCAAGATAAGAATAGAAATCGACATCACTAGCTTCTAAAATTCCTATTTATTCTCCATTTTCAAAATCATCTCATGAATCACGGGCACAGCTTCCAGTAAACACATCTGCATATTACGCAGAGATGAATATTCTCTATCATAAACATGTCACAATAAATAGTCTAACGGATAAGTCTTTGTATGTACGTAAGGGTGATGACACACTGCTGCGGACAAGTCTGTCGTTGCCTTAAGCTATAGTTGATTTGCTATACGAAGGTGATAGGTTCAAATGAGGTTTCAAGTTATTCTTGGTTGGCGGGAGATTTATTAATTGGGAAGTGTGGTTAGTAGCGCATTTGAAATAGGTACTGGTATTACTGGAATTGATGATGGGTAAAATCTTAACGGAATGGTTGTCGAATCAGAAGAAAGTACAGAATAACAATGTCAAACTAACTTTAGCAACTTACAGCAGAGAGTTAAGACTAAAATACATATTACGCAAAAGAGAAATGGTATGGATTTGTAAAAACTGAATATAAAACCATTAAAAAAAATTAAAACTAAAGTTCTAGATGAGAGAAAGAATAATAGCTAATCGGCTCGAATTGATAATAACAATTAAAGATTTCTAAGCACAACCGTACTACTACCTTAACTAAATTTCGAAAGTAAATAGCTTTATAATTCATGTGCATTAGACATTAATACTACAGATTCGAAGCTATATATGAGCACTTAACTTTAATCCAAATAGAAAGTAAACCATTTAATACAACACTGAATAGCTTTCAATCCAATTTGATAATAATGGATATTCATTAGATTTCTAAACAAATCTCGGACCATCTGACAATAACAATACTTACAAAAAGTCGAAAGACAAAATGTTTGGGATTGAACAAGACACATTTTAGTAGCCTATTCTATTTATCAATCCCATTTAGTTTGAGTCTTTTGACAATAGATATAGCTGTCACAATGTAGTTAGAGTACAAGGTAGCAAAGCTATAAAATTTTAAACAACATATACAATGCCTCTTTTGCCAGTAACTTTAAAAGACATACCTTTCCTAACAGAAACACGGATAGTACTTCCCTTTGAAGAACTTTTTCACAATGAATTCAACTATCACTTAACTAACAAACATGGCTTCCGTTAACTCAACTGCAAATACAAATCTTTCGTTCCCAAATGAAAATTCTCTAAAAATGTTTTCGTTACTAGCTTTTGACAGCGATTTTGCCCGTGTGGAGTAAAATTTTTCCCCATTATAAATTGTAACCTATATTTAAGATATAAGCTCTCCTGATTTTAGTTTTAGTTTCTTCCAGTCTATTTGTCTGGCTGTTCTTCATTAGTCACTTCTCTTCTATCTATTTCTCTATCAGAATCATTTTAGTGACCTCACTGTATTTTAATCATATCAGTACAGCATATCTCTTTCTCTGATATATCTCTTTCAGCTCTTTTCTCAACAGTCATGCCTTGTCAGCATGATGAAAAATTTATTCTAAAAGATAAATTTAAACTTTCTGTAGAATCCTCACAATTTCTCCCGGCTCATGCTACAATATACCGCTACCCTTACAACTAACCAGGCCTGTCGTCTCAGCCTATAAATAATACCTAACCAACAATATCGTAACATAAAATGGTAGAAAGCTGTGTTAAATATTAACTATAACGTTATATTTGTAGGGATGGTCAAGCTGAGGTATGACGAAAGTAGCTATTCTTGGCCCCAAGTTGTTGGCAGGGAAATAGTTACCGTTACACTGGAATATGAATCTAAACAATAATTTGAATACGCAAATAAGAGAAATCATAATAATAGGCTGTATATATCAGTAATCTACTTACTTTATCAGAAAATTAAATGTTAGAGAGCAGTGACCGTCAACAGTGGGAAACATAATTACATTATTTCTTGTAATTAAGACATTAGGTTGTTTCAGGATTAACGTAATATTATGGGTGCACTAGAATGAGTCACACTACGATTCTACAATCGTACGTAGCTCTACAGCTACGTTTCAAATAATGCCTCATCTCTAGTGCGAGACTTTTTTTTTCTTTTAATTACAATCGACTAGGCTAAATTGTGGTCAGATGCATTAGTTTTAGAATCATCAATAGAACGAAGAAGGAGAATTAAAGCATCAAAAGGCTACTGTAACTTTCTTGATAAAGAAAAGAGAACTAAATTAGCAATAATTTTAACCAAAAAATCATAATCAATACTTGTGCCGCTTAAAAGATTTGCTTAAACAAAATATGCTAATCTTTTTTAAGAAAATAAATTATTATTTTCTCATATTATTATTATTATAATGAGCCCGTTGTGTCCCACTGCAGGGCAAAGGCCTCCCTTCCCTTACTCTACTCTTTTCTATGTAGGAGTCCAAATCGTCACGCCGTCGTTGCTATTTGGAAACCAGTTAGTAGTTGTTTGGAGATAGGCGGAACAGAGAGTAAAGTCCCGCACTTGTCCCGTAAACCACCTTTGAAAAGGGAGGATCCTCCGACCAGACAGGATGTTATAGTCTGGTGAGCGACTGCCCGATAGTTGATGTCGGGCTGTCGTATATGTTCAAATCGCGCAGAGAATTTTGATTGCGCGATGCAGGATTTCGTATTTTCTTCGTAGTTCTTATGCGGCGTTATAGATGTCGCTACAGTTGTTTTTGTCCAATTTTGCCCAATACCATTTTAGTTTGGCGGCTTACTCATAAATTGTTAATATACCTACTTTAAAAAGTAAAGAAATGTTAGCCACCCCTAACTAAAAATGTATCTAGGCACACTCTGAAATCCACAAAAGACGATTCTACCACTAGTAGGTATAGAATTAGTCTTTCCGGACTGGATCTACTTTATTTGCTGGCATTGTGCGTATTCTGATCGAGGGAAAGCACTTGAATTCTCGGTTGAATAAAATAGTTTGCTTAGTAAACGGTCTCTTGTTAGGATATGTCTTGTGGGTGTTGAGCGTCCACCTGCATGGTGTATGATGACGTCAGAGGCTTCATAAATATATGTATTTAAACTAGCGGAATAAAATCAAGCTTAGTGCTTACATTACCTAAGTATGCAAATTTTATTGTACGTATATTTATTACACAAAGTAGGTAGAAAGTATCATCATCATTTCAGCCGACAGACGTCCACTGTTGGACATAGGCCTCCCTCAAGTTTCGCCACAATGATCGATCCTGTGCGTCTCGCATCCATCGGGTTCCCGCAACCTTCAGTATAGTAAGTAGTAGTAATGGTAGTAGTTTTGTTAATGTTTTGGTGTACAATAAAGTTTATTCTATTCTATCATGTGTATGGGTATGAAGATGGTCATGTCGAGGATTGAATCCTTCTTCTTCAACATTAATGTAAATGAAAATGGGCTAAAGTTTTAGTCCATTTTTAGACACATGAAAAAACATTCTCTTCATTGCTAAAACCGTTTACATGCAACACAAAGCAGTCGGAATTCAATGTAAAAGCTGAGTTATCTAGAATACCTCAACACCTATGCAGCAGAAAAATGTATAATATGACAAAGTGAAAGAGTTTTTTGGTACGTCTGTTCAAACGCACCAATCTAAAAGGCGACTGGAAGTCTAACCAGTCGCCTAGGACAAATCTTTTTGTTTGGGATAATTAAATTCATGAAAAATTTTATAGGCTAAAATCAAGCTATGACTCATGGAAATGGAACAGCAGCCAAAGAGGCGGGTGAAACCGTAGGGCACAGCTAGTTTAAAAAAAAGCCAAAATTCTTCCGGTGTCTACACTTCCTCATACCTAAGAACTTAGGTCATAATAGGTCACCTTGCGATATTAACTATTTAATCGCAACACCCGCTAGAAGCAGCCCACATCCCCGCCATATATCAGCTGTAAGACAGCCACACACACGGCGCAGAACTTGGTAACTGTAAAACTTGGAACTCGCCCGTATCTCGGATCGGCCGGGCACAATAGCTGCATGTCCGTTCGCTTGCGCACTTATGCGCGGTGCCCGAAGCTATGTAACTGTATCCTACTCCTATTTAATATAGCAATTATGTTGGGAATCATTTGATCATGTTTAGCGTGTCTTGTGGATGCCGGTTAAGCAGAAGGGCCAGTCTGTCTAAATGAATCCACAAGTTAGGCAGAAGGCCTAGTCCATCTAACTCCAGATTTCTTGACGCAGCCGAAAAGTAAAGATCAAGGTGATTATTCTTACGTAAGATCTAGTAGAAATAGTAGTATTTGTCTTTGGCAGATGATGTGGCTATGTTCGAATCTGACTAGATCGGGAGGCTGCACGGTATTTTCTCGTACGACATACCATAGTTTCTCAAGACAAAACTTTATGACCAGTGCGTATTGCTGGTGATAACATATGGCTCTGAAACGACCTCACAATAGGCCTCACCAAAAGGCAATGGAAAAGGCTACTCAGAATGGAAAGAGCTGCTCAGAATTTCCTTGCATGATTCAATCAGGAAAGAAGATATTCGCCGGATAACTAAAATTACCGATTATCCAAAAGAATCGCCAAAATTAAGTAACAGTGAGCAGGGCACTTTGCTCATAGAACTGTTGGTCGATGGGGCTAAAAGGTTAAAGAGTGGTGACCGCGTACTGTAAGACGCAGCATTGGTAGGCCTGCCTAAAGGTGGACTGATGATCTGGAGAGGGTTGTGAGAATGTGATGGATGCGAGATGCACAGGACCGGTCATTGTGGTGACAGTTAGAGTAGGCCTATGTACGGCAGTGATAATTTCAGTTGAAGTAATAATAATATTCCACAACTATCACACAACGCCGTCTAGTCCCAAGCTTGTGTTATGGGTACTAGACAACTGACAAACATACTTATATATTTCTAAATACATACATATTATAGATAAATGACACCCAGACACAGAACAAATGATTATTCTCATCACACAAACATTTGTCCTGGATGGATATCGAAACCACGACCTCCAGCATAGCAGGCAGGGTCACTAACCACTAGACCAACAGGCCAGTCAATAATGATGGAGATGATGAAATTTCATCAACAAAGGTTTATTTAGACTTCAACTACATTACTTTTTGTTACAACAAAGTCAACATAAAGCGGTCAAATCCAGTCTCTCTTCAACATAAAACAAGAGCTGAGAACTTAACCAATTACTCTGCTAAAAAACTATAGTCCCATGAAAACTGCTAAAACAAACGATTCATTTCCTGATCATGTATCATGTTGCAGGCGCCATACAAGTTAAATTCTAACCAGTAAATAATCTCGATTACATCATAGTATATGTATTATACTTTAAGCAGTATACATAAATAGGACAGGGGTGTCAAACCTTTGGTTGTGGATAGTAAAGTCATTATCTTTTTGCTCATGTCGTTATTTTATTCGATGTTAAACTATCCCATACGTTTTCTCGCTCTGGATGGAGTGAGAAGGAGTGTTAGACTTTTACTGACTTAAACACACTAGTGTCCCTTCAGTTTCTCATTGCGTTTCAGACCTGCGGTAAGTCTTTCGAACAATTCCTCAGCCTTTCTAAACCTCATCATCAACATTAATATTTCAGCTGAAAAACATCCACTAGGCGTCCCTCATGTGCCACGAGCTTCACCAGGTCATCGGTCCACCTAGTTGGAGGCCTTCCATCGCTCTCTTCAGGAACCTACGCGTCCACCACTCCAAAACCTTTTGGCCTCATCAACTGCTTTCCTTTCCTTGTCCTAAATTACTTGGCATTATCGTAGCTAATGTTTACTTCTTCCATTTCTTTGTGTGAACCATCACGCTGACACCGAGTCTCTTCGATAAATTTGAAGGTAAACAAAGCAATGAATATTTTTAAATATAATTAGACATTTTCAAGAGCCTTTTTGATTATAGCTTAATTTTTTAATAACAGTTAAAACAATTTGCACGCATGTTGCTAAAAAAGTTATGAGTTTACATGTGGATGGACGGCGGGGGAGAGGGAGGCCAAAGAAAAGATGGATGGATTGTGTGAGAAGTGATATGAAAGAAAAGGGAGTTAGTGATAGCGTGACGAGTGACAGGACAGAATGGAAGAAAAAAACGTGTTGCACCGACCCCAAATAAAACGGGACAAGGGCAGGAAGATGATGATGAGTTCAAACAATTTGTGTCACAAGGCCAAGTGGTATAGTTATGTTTATTTGAGTATTTTTACAACAATTTATTTTAACGTTGTACTTTTGGTCCATCGGGATAAAACCACGATTTTTTTTTTCTATGAATGAAAATATTTCGTATGTCGAACAAACTTCAATATCGTTCTTTAAATAACAATTCTTTCACAAAATGTTAGCCACCCCTGAAGTAGGAGCTAATGACACGGGCGACAAAGTCTTAACTGTAAAGTCTCGATCAGTATCGCGGTATGCGCAGGCGCATCCCAGCGCGCAGGGGTTACCGCTAAATAGCTGAGCTATGCACATACGTCGAACTGGCACATTCTTCTCACTCTGTGTGTTTTAGATATGTATGGAACCTTATACAGTTGACATAGACTCTGAAAGAAATGCGAAAATAATACTTAAGAGTATAGCAAAAAAATATTTATGGTTTCAGCTGAAATAGCGAGGGAAAACATGACGGCGTTAAAACCGTGCCTTTTATTAACGTCTGATATTTAATTTTAATTTATTTTATTTTATTGCTGATAGGTTCACGCTTGACCGCTATCTCACCTGATGGAAAGCGACAATGCGACGATGGAGCGCGCTTACCTAGAAGTAACCTATTCACTCTTGACCTAAAGATTCCTGGGTACAACCCAGGAATCTTTATCAGGAAACACATTTATGTCTTCAGACAAACGTTCATCGTAAACGTAAGTACGTAGCCGATGTAATTCGTCATTATTGTTCCGTCATTCTTCCTCCCTTTCTCACATTTATTTTCTTATTTTTATAGCTACGATCATATTTTTCACATCTTCTAATATATCAAAATGTCGTGTTTCTTCTAATAAACAAAAATGTCGTGTTTAGTCAATCTTTGCTATCGTAATCCAAAACAGCTTAACTGAAATTAATTGTGTGTATTCTTAGGTCTGAAAATAGATTGTAATCTATTAATCCTTCTACACTCACCCTAATTTTTTCTTTTAATAATTTGTATGGCAGAACAACGTTTGGCGAGTCAACCACTATTGACTATATAATAGGTACCTAGCAAATTTTGCACATAAATAATCACAAACTAATGAGGATTACTTCTTCCAAAGCGGCCTCCTTTAAAGCCTTACAACAAACAGCTACAAGATGAGCTAGTCAATTCTTCTCAAGCCTCCACGACACATTTCTCCACACACTCACCTAATTTATCCAGGTATCAGGGTCCCCAGCATCCATCAAGAACCTAACGAACTCATAATACTATCTCTTCAATTAATCTCAAAGTTTCTGAGCTAAATAATTAAAAACGTATTGAATGGAACAGTAAATACGGCCGGGCTACATTGTCGGGGTACGTGACGTCAGCTTCCGCGGTATTCAGATCATGTGCGCCGGCCTAATGTTATGACGGCGGGTTGGTTTAGAGGGAACACTGGTTTCGATGTTTAGAAGATGAGATGAATAGAATAGAATAAACTTTATTGTACACAAAAACAGGAACAAAACTTTTAAAATAACTTACATCTATTGGTACAATGGCGGTCTTATCGCTAACAGCGATATCTACCAGACAACCTTAGGATGGATTACTAGAACTTAAAATAAAAAGGGGGTAGTTTGCGGTGTATTGCAAATATTTTTTTGAATTATTTCGTGAATCTCTTTCCGCTCTAGGACAGAGCAGGAGGGTGTGTCAGATTTTACTAACTAATACTACACCTATGTTCCTTCTTTGCCCTTTGCGTTCCAGTATATGTGAACAAGAAAAATACAGGCTGTTACACCATTATACCATGTCTAAGGCAAATAAAGTCTTATCTTATAGTTACAATTTTTTTATTAAATTGTTAAAAATTGATTTATATAACACTAGCTTATACCAGCATATTTACCCGCGTTTAAGTAGTGAATTAATCCATGGAAACATACCCCCGGGATGAAAAGTACCATAAAAGCCATAAATATCAAATATTTCGAACAATCTTAACATTTGAATACAATCAAAAATCAATTGTAGACAATAGGTGAATAATTATAATTAATTTGCTAGCTAAAATTGCCTGAAACGAAATCCAAACGCAGAATTTTATATACCAAAAAAAGCTCTAGCATTTGAAATGTATCCTTGAGATTAAATTGGCTGTGTTCGACTCTATCAGACATCTCAATCTAACTTAGATACCCTATATTTTGATTCCTTATTTATTCAAACACGGCCTGAAAGTCATATAAATGTATGTTTGTGATAAAATATAGCAACACTAGAACATGGTCAGATCGGTCAGCTTTCTGAGCGAACGCCAAAGCAACCTAGTTTCGTTACCCCAGCGAAAGATAAGTATCTCAAATATTATTATATATTACGAATATAATTTATACTTTATATTATATATTGTGATACTAAATTAAAGTTTGGAAATGGTTCCGTTTAGAGAGACAAGATAATAAGATAATAAAACTATCGTTGCAATGTTGAATGAAATTGATTTAGCTTTGGAATTAATGCTACACAGACTGTAAAAGGTAACTGCATTTACCATTTGTTAGTGACATAGAAAAACTAGCTCAATAAAAAATAAAACTACTAATGATGAAACACCACCAATTCAATCAATCAATTCATTTTCTACAATTTTCCTTTCGCAGGTATGCTGGAAGAGATTTCTTTACAAATAAACATCATCTTTGTACTATTCTTCTGTTTCCTTCTTTTGTTGTTTTATTATGATGTGTACATAAATTGTTAAATAAATAAGTAAACAAATAAGTAAACAAAAAAATAATAAGCGGAAATTGGTAGATCGTAGATCTTTGACAGTTATTACGGGCAGTTAGACACCAGAAAGTCTCTACACCTAGTCAAAGATTATCATGTTGCCCAGTAATTGTGTTGTGGAGGTCTGATATAAGGTCGCTCCGTGTAAAACATATTCAGCCGCATCTGGTTAGACTGGAAGCCGACCCTAAGCTAATTGAGAAAAAGCTAGAGAGATGAACAAGGTTCGAACTGCAGATGAAGGTGTCAGCGGTTCACGCGTAACGATTTGATCAAGGGAAATAGGGATTAGTTTTTAAGGTTCGGTACCCAAAAGTCTTCTATTAAGACTCTACTGTCTGTCTGTTTGTCACAAGGCTGCATCACATGAACCGTGATAGCTAGAGAGTTGCAATTTTCGCAGACTTAATTTTTTTTGCCGTTTTTTTTCTTTAGACGGTACGAAACACTTTGTGTGCGAATGTGGCTTGCATTTGGCCCTTTTTTATATACATAGGTAAACACTCAATTTGACAGAAAAGTAAACAAAGACTAATCAAAGCCAAGAACACACTATAAATAATTTCAAAAACTATTTAGCGCAGCTATTCAACGCGTCCTACATATAGTAATGAAAACCCAGATAAGTATCTGTCTACATGTAAATTAGGCATCACAAATAACATTAAAATGTCGGGCTGACACTGCGCCTTGCTTATATCGGACGATGTTTAGAATATTGTTGAGTTAGAATCGGTGTAAGTGAAATTCTTGATCTTTGATTACATCACATTAATCTAATATATCTTATATATTCAACAATTATCACACAACGCCGTCTAGTCCCAAGCTAAGCACAGCTTGTGTTATGGGTACTAGACAACTGATAAACATTCTTATATATTTCTGAATACATACATATTATAGAAAAATTACACCCAGACACAGAACAAATGATTATGCTCATGACATAAACATTTGTCCTGGGTGGGAATCGAACCCACGACAGTACTAGCTAGTCAGGGTCACTAACTACTAGACCAACAGGCCAGTCAAAATAATATAATAATAATATATTTACCACCAGCCAGTTATAATAATATATTTACTTATTAGCCCTGGTTTCACACAGATCGGTGTCTTGGTACAGGCCATGGTCTGGAGCGAGAGGGAATGGATGGCGGGCGTCTCTGCGTCCAAAGCAGAGTAACGCTAAGGTACGTGCCAGATAACTGTAGAATAACGGTCGTTGACTCTTCTACATTTGTTGATATTCTTAATTCCAATAACGGAAATAAAGACATAGAGCTGTCTTGAATGGACATGTATCGTGATGCGGGCTCGCGGACGGCGAGCCATGGGTAGCTCGCTGTCCGATTGTCCGGTAATGGATCGAGTCCAAGACGTCGACGGCGCGCACTGTTCCCGCGCGCCTCAAGGAGTTGTCAGCAGCAGGAGGGGCCCAGCTGGGTCGAAGCCTACTGGGGACAGGGTTGTCCGAAAGGGAGCTCGTGCCCCGGTATGAAGGCTAGAAGGAACGGCGCGGGGTTTTTAGTCAGTAAGAGTCTGACACTGTCTCCCGCTCCACCCAAGAGCGGTTTTCGTCAAAGATGATTTTCCCCGTCGACAAAAAAAAAAAAAACATGTATCGTGATCCTTTACATGATCCAGTAATGAAAAGCAGTTGAATGTTGTTTTTGGGGTACCTACGCACAGATATTAGAAAAAGGTCAATGTACTTTATTCCATGGTGATCTGGCGACTTCTATAGTAAAGAAGGCGGCTGCACGCGTGAGAGAAGGGAGTTCCTGACGCCCCAGCTGCTGGAACCAACGTCCAGCCGCCGTAGGCATGGGCTTACGGACAACGAGCAATGAGTAGCTTGCCGGCAACCCCCTAGCGCCAACGTCGAGTGTAGGTACATAAGTAAAGTACCTACTATAGGTAACTCGACGGCAACTCTAGCGCCGACGCCGAGCGTAGGTATAAAAGTGAAGTACATTGACTTATGTCTTATCTGGTTTTGTGGCTCAACTCTGTGAACCCTTACAAAGTTTTTAAAGACACACACAATGACCCTATATTAGTATTCTTTAAATGAAAAATACGTTGGTAATATAAATACTTGAGATCGTAAATGTCCAATGACAATCATTATGCGCATACCGTATTAGACGATATATCTTGGTACTAACTATAAAAATGGTACCATACGTTGGTTTTTACCAGTTCCTATACAGAACGATCATTCTTTTAAAGTGTGACATTCAAACTTATGGACTAGACTAGCTGCCGCCAGCAGCTTTGCTTGCGTGACAGGAGAAAATAATCCCAAGGACACATACTCTCGGAATATAAATTATCCAATGTGCTATTCCAGAGGAGGCTCGAGCCCCGGTATGAAGGCTAGAAGGAACGGGGTGGGTTTTTAGTCGGTAAAGTTTGACACTATCTCTCGCTCCGCCCAAGAGCGGGGGTTGTCATTGGGTGATATTTGCCCACCATAATAAGGGCATGGTGTATTTGTGTGTCAGCCGTTTAAGCATGAAGAAGTAACAAACATATATACATACATAGTATCATACACACAATCTTTAGCATTAATAAGTGTGATAGACGGACCGATGATCTGAACCTGATAAGGGTTGCGGGAATCCGCTGGATGCGAGACTCACAGGACCGTTCATAGTGGCGACATTTGGGGGAGGCCTATGTCTAACAGTGGACCTCTTTCAGCTGAATTGATGATGATGATGATGATGATGATGATAGGCGGACAAATAAAGGCCTAGTTGTCAGGACCAACTTACTCTTAGCCAAGTATGCTTCAACGTTCGACTGGCATCTTGGTCTAATGGTTACTGACCTTGACTGCTATGCCAAAGGTCGTGCGTTTAATTCCTACCCAGGACAAATGTTCGTGTGATTAGCACGATCATTTGTTCTATGTCTGGGTGTAATTTGTGTAATTGAAGTTCTCATAACACAAGCTCTGCTTAGCTTGGGACTAGACGGCGTTGTGCGATAATTTTGGAATATTATTATCACTATATTATAACGTGGACAACATCATTGTTTGGCTTCAGGTGAGATAGTGGTCAAACATTTGGAATTACACAACCACTTAAACAAACCCATTTCTTTTTTTTATTAATACAAACTAGTGCTTTACTGCGGTCCCACAAAATGGAACCAGTGAAGCAATCTCTGATGGTGAGGCGCACTAGTTTATTAGCCTATTCACTCATGCCTTGAAGACACTCAAATTTTAATCGGACGGGAAGACCGCAGCAGGCAGGTTGTGCCAGTCCTTCGATTTCTTCCTCGATTCCTAGTTTGTTTACTTATAAAAACTAGCCTTTAATAATCTGCTCTGCATAGTAAATACATCGCAAAAAGTCTAGGTAGCCTAGATCTTCAGATTGCAGGGAAAGCTAGCTTTCTAGGTCCCAAGTTCTATTTATTAGTCGTTATCGCACCATCTCTATGGATAGCCGTGTTTGTCACATTCTCAATAATACTACTGTGTGATAGATTGTGATAGGCTTTTATTAGTCTGATAGAATGGTAATAGGCTATCAGGGGATCTTGTTTTGATGGGTCTGGGAATTTTATGGTGTTGAGAAGGTTGAGGTTTATATGGTTAAATAGAGGATGGCTATTGTTTATGGTTAAATTGTTTATTGCATGTACCAAGCAGCCTTTTATATAAAATTTAAGAATGAATAAAAATATACCAAGAAAAACACGAGTTTTCTAAGATTTCATAGAAGAAAAATGGGTGCAATTATAGAGATTTTACACATAAAACCAAATCGAAATTAACAAATGAATAACTAATTTTAAAACGGAAATAATTTGCCGTAATAGAAAAGTTATTTGCAATTAAAATGTCTAGTCAATCTAAATATCACAGTGTAATATGGCGTTTCATAAAACAACAATTTATAGGTAAAGATCATGTTATTTAGTAGGTATAATTTTCATGACACCAAATAAAATAAATAATTATTATGTAAATGTATGATCGATTATATACATCGTAAACGAAATTATCATGTTATCAGTGACATCTTATTCTAGCCTTCGTTACGGACAACAGGCGTAAAAACATGAACAATTTAATTATTGAATCAAATCAGATAAAACAGCTACAAAAATGTATCTCAATACCCAACTAAACTCATAAACTTTGTTCTAAAACACAAATTGTGTTCAACACAAAACTATTCATCATCGTAAAAAGAAATTTTTGACAAGTTCCCGACTGTAAGTAACTATGCCACATAGGGACCAGTATATTTTGACAGACGACGAAAAAACGAACCAAATCTAAATGTACTGAGTTTGACACTTCTTTGACATTTGCCTGTACAACTAGCGCCACCTTCAAATACCAAGATATACTGGGCTTACTACACAAGTGTTTTCCCACCAACTGCTTTTGTGTGAAAACATTAATCACCCATTCAAAGTTGTATGATACGCCTTCACTATGGGAAACTAAAAAACCCGCAATTCCATATTTAAAAATATTTTTTCTATAATAACTCAACACAGTTTCGTTTAAAAAGTTTTTAGTAAAAAAAGTAGTACATTGCTGTCATTTCGTTTTCCTAGTGCAATTATTTCTTTCGGCTTTATTAAAATAAGCGAAGACGGAAAAATACAATTACTCTTAAATTAATTAGCGTTAATTTAATTTAAATAACACCTGTAAGTAATTATACTTTCTATTGACATTTAGAAAAAGAGAGTGTCAAGCTATCAATTTTACATAAGCCGGAAAAGTAAACTCGTGGAAAGTGATATTTTAAGTAGAATAATAATAATTAAAGAGTGGTAAAAAAAACTAATTTTAATTTGTAGTGAAAAAGAAAGTGTGAATTTACACGTCTATTAATGGATTTTATTGACCAGACATCCTCTTCCAATTAATTGACATTATATTGGAATTTGTCATCAAGCAAGTATAAGATTTGTGAGACGAGAAACCAGTCAAAAACTGACCAATATTTATCAAAAGACTATCTTAATATGTAGCGAGGAATATAATCAGAAAGCTTTGCTAATAAACTAAAGAAATTCAATCTGATTTGCAGCTAAATTAATGATCAACGTACGACTGCTCTAGCAATCAGTTTTATCACAAAACGTCAAACAATTTTTCTTGAAAAAACCACAATTTTTCATGTCAATCACAACGGATGCGGTCGGCCCAGATTCTTGCGGCGCATAGGCTTTTTATCCCGAATCCCACGCGGGCGGAGTCTCGGGTAAAAGCTAGTTATAAATAATGACGCTACATTAAATCCGCTAGGCGTTCTCTAGGTCAATTCATACCATGAATGGCACATAATTTACAAACTCATTACATTACTTTGGACCGGTTTAGTCGGCTAAATAGATTTTTCGCATCAAAACGCGGAAGGCTGAATGTGTTGTAGAAAATTGTTTAACATAAAATATTGATTTTGATCGCTATTTGAACGATCAGGGAGTACAAGCATTATTAATGGCCAAAGGTGGACTTTTATCAAGGTTTCTGTGCCTGAGTTCTACTTGTCCCAATGATGATAGTAGGCCAAACATGATTGTGCTTAGAACGTACGCTTTAAAGGAAATGAAGTAGTGGGTTCTGAAGCTCATGATAAAGAAACTTCCTGTTAGTGATAATGGTTGCCCGAAAAGGTTTTCCAATAATTACATGAGGTGATTTTGGCGATTATTTTTACCCCACGACCCCCTCCTAGTGAGATTTCGTGAGATTTGTCTCAACTCACTTCAGTGCGTCGGCCTTTCTTTTTATTTTTTTAAATAAAAAAATGTTCATTATTATTTTCTATTAGGGCAAGTTGAGTTTATTATTCCCTCAGATATTATAGAGTTACTTGTGTAAAAAAAAATACGCAACACTTTTTTTTTTTTTTTTTTTTTCTCGACGGGGAAAATCATCTTTGACGAAACCCGCTCTTGGGTGGAGCGGGAGACAGTGTCAGACTCTTACTGACTAAAAACCCCGCGCCGTTCCTTCTAGCCTTCATACCGGGGCACGAGCTCCCTTTCGGACAACCCTGTCCCCAGTAGGCTTCGACCCAGCTGGGCCCCTCCTGCTGCTGACAACTCCTTGAGGCGCGCGGGAACAGTGCGCGCCGTCGACGCCTTAGACTCGGTCCATTACCGGACCATCGGACAGCGAGCTACCCATAGCTCGCCGTCCGCGAGCCTGCGTCTACGGTGGCCGGAAATCGGGATCGGAATCCCGGCGACGGCGGCGAGGGCGCCGTTGCCTGATGCGGTCGGCCTCCTCCTTTGCAAGCATTACTGCTTCGCAGAAGGAGGCGACCGCCTGCCATTCCTCCTCGCTCCGGACCATGGCCTCGACCAGGGCCCGGCGTGAGAGGTCTCCGCCGCCGATCGCCCCCACGAGGGCACGGCGATGCTCCGCCCAGGCAGGGCACACCTCGACGGTGTGCTCCACCGTGTCCTCCGGGCGTTGCGCACAGTGGCGACACCCGGGCGTCTCTTCCGCCTGAATCCGATGCAGGAACCTCCCGAACTTGCCATGTCCGGTGAGGACCTGCGTCATGCGGAAGGTAAGGACGCCGTGAGGTCTTTCCAGCCACGCCTCAAAGAGGGGACTTACCGCCATAATACGCAACACTAGCTGAGACACCCTTTCTCCCACGGTACAAATGGTGAGATTAGGCTCAACACGGAGGAGATTGAGCCTAATCTCGTCACTTAATTCTCAAATTGACGACGATCGACGGGGAAAATCATCTTTGACGAAACCCGCTCTTGGGTGGAGCGGGAGACAGTGTCAGACTCTTACTGACTAAAAACCCCGCGCCGTTCCTTCTAGCCTTCATACCGGGGCACGAGCTCCCTTTCGGACAACCCTGTCCCCAGTAGGCTTCAACCCAGCTGGGCCCCTCCTGCTGCTGACAACTCCTTGAGGCGCGCGGGAACAGTGCGCGCCGTCGACGTCTTGGACTCGGTCCATTACCGGACGATCGGACAGCGAGCTACCCATGGCTCGCCGTCCGCGAGTCCGCGTCTACGGTGGCCGGAAATCGGGATCGGAATCCCGGCGACGGCGGCGAGGGCGCCGTTGCCTGATGCGGTCGGCCTCCTCCTTTGCAAGCATTACTGCTTCGCAGAAGGAGGCGACCGCCTGCCATTCTCCCTCGCTCCGGACCATGGCCTCGACCAGGGCCCGGCGCGAGAGGTCTCCGCCGCCGATCGCCCCCGCGAGGGCACGGCGATGCTCCGCCCAGGCAGGGCACACCTCGACGGTGTGCTCCACCGTGTCCTCCGGGCGTTGCGCACAGTGGCGACACCCGGGCGTCTCTTCCGCTTGAATCCGATGCAGGAACCTCCCGATTCTCAAATTGCCTCAAGTAATTAATCGACGCCATATTGTCATACGTTACAAAAGTGTTACTATTCCTAAAGCCCCAAATGGCATAAGTCTAAATTCATCAAACATTTGAAAAGAACACACACAAGTGTCATAAAACGGTTAACTAACAGTCCAATCATATTTATAACCTAACTCACAAGGTGAAAGTAAGACATAGACTTTCATGTGCAGTTAAACTTGACTAGAACGAAAATAGGTTAGACTCGTAATGTATTGAGAATCACCTGTCATTGGAACTGCTATTGTTATGTTTATAACTGGTTATTTATCAATAATTGAATGGGCTGCACACTTGGTAGGCCATCGATGGGTTCGTAAATAATCGCACGAGCTCAACGAATGCTGGTCCTCATTAGTTCAGTTCTAATTTAGAATAAGTACTTTATGTGTTGATTGTTATAGAAGGTGCTCAAATTTTGAACATAATTATGTTATCTGTAGCTGTTTGGCAATAGCTGATTTTGTTTGGATTGGACTGGATGTATCCCTTAACTAGGTTGATTTGATGGCCCCCAAACTACTCGTAGATGTATAGATAGTACCCAAATGAGTTTGGTTTGATGGTCCCCAAATTAGATTTATTTGATCTTCCTCACACTAGGTTGATTTAATGGTTAGGAACCCAAAAGATTTAATGGTCCCTAAGCTAACTATTTTTTTGAATAATTTAAGATTCGTGATTAAGATTTTTCCTGATTATAAAACTAGTTCATGGTAGAATATTCTCGTAAACTTTAAGTCCATGTAATTGTTTTTTTCTAAAATACTTGAATGGATGGACGCACATTTTTAAAAATCTCATAAAGCTGGACATCACTTTGGATAAATAGTTTAACCAATAACAAACACAGATTTAAGCTAACTGCCTAGAAAATCATAAACAAAATGCTTATCCAAGAAAAAATACACAACCCTAATCAAACCAATTCACTTCTTGCACAACAGCTAAAGCCATCAACCAAACAATTTTATCATTATCTAAACAAAACGCACCAATCACCGCTCGTCTAGGAACCGGAAAAAACCGGTAAATACCAGTTATTGTCTCATTATACGTGCTTTCGCATTTTATAAGCAAAAACTGATGTGTGATAGATAGATTTGAACTTGAAGCAATGATTTATTTGATTCTATTGACGTGCGTACTGACTGCCAATATGGGCAGTTGGCTGGAGAAATCTATCAAACGCTGACACTTGTTTAAGGCATGTTGTAAAAGTGTCTATTAAGGGTGCCTGGGCTATATTGTGCTGGCTACAGTAGCTACAAATGAAGTAATTGAATTTTATGTGGCAGATCCTTTAGGATTGTCGTTTGATTTGTGGAGTTTGATATTGATAGTTGATGCTGTTTATATCTTCAGCTCGACCAGTATCTCTATATTCATACAAGCATCACGTACAATTTTACTGTATTTAACAGCCGTCCTATCTTTAACTCCAGCTTCATCATCATCATCATTTCAGTCAAAAGACGTTTACTATTAGACATAGGTCTCCCTCTAGTGTCTTCAGCTTAAAGATCACTTATAGTTAGATTTACTCTCTCTTTAAACAACCTTTCGTCAGTCCTAACATTTCCATCTTTAATTCATGAATCCGCAAGCGACACCCGGTGGCCGCGCATCTATTGTCTTACTATTGTGTCTCTAATTGACGGTATCTGAAGGGTTAAAAGATTCTCTACAAACACTTCCCTAAACATGTTCAACTCGTAATTAAACAAAAAACTAAGATAGGAAGTAAGCAAGTGTTAATCAGGTAAACGGCAACACTCCTAAGCAATCACACGGAATAAGTGCCAAGAAAACCGCAGTAACGAGACGTTGGTAGGAAAAACTATCGCCATATCAAAGGGGAGCTTTCTAACTTAACCGCTCGAAGAATGCAAAGTTTAATTGTGGAGAAAACTTAATAACATCACTCGGTTCCGCAAATGGCCGCGCGCGAAAACTCTGTACTTCACCACTAGAAGATATTAGATGGTTTGGATATGGTACTTAAGTTTAAGAATTTGGAAGAAGTGATTTTAGATATCTAATGATCTGATGAAGATTGCGGGAATGCGTTTGATACGAGATGTATAGGACCAGTCATTGTGACGACACTTGAAGGAAGTTTATGTCCAACAGCAGTCGTCTTTCAGCTGAAATAATGGTTATGATTTGATGAAGAAAGATCCAAAGTCAATAATGAATACAAAATAATGCATTTAGTAGGATTAGAGAAGGCAATTTAATTGATTAAAACATCTTATGTATTTCTTAGAGAGGCATCGCAAGATACTGCAACGCTAATTGAGGAAGAGTCGAGTCAACTTTGTGATTTTCATTATATAAAAAGAAAGGAAGATTTTTGAAAAGATCCTTTAGGATTAAATTCTACCCAAGAATTTAAAAAAAAAATATTCGAAATAATCTAAAATATACGATTTCTTTCTAAATTAAAATATATGGTGCTGTGTAGGTAATTACACCACACCAACGACCAACAGTTTCAAATCAAGAATCAAAAACAAAAGGCAATCACAGAAACGCCTCATCCGAAACAAAACACATCTCCATCGTATCGCATACTTCCCAGTAAGTTAATGGCTGCCTAGAAACTAAACCGAGTATTTACACAGCAAAAACGCATTGCAGTTCAATGAATGTCAGCTGCGACAGTACTGACACATTTGTTGGTGCTGGAGAAGTATATTTTGAAGTCGGTGGTTGGAATGCCAAGATGCTGTTTGAAGATATACAAGAATTTTTAGACTGATGTTGAAGTTTGGTGGTTTTAATTGATTGCATTAAAGTCAAGCTCACACGTGAATATGGATATATACTAACACAGGTTTATACGAATATAAACTCACGTCTTTTATCTCCAGGTAAAAGTAGAAACTATAAAAATTATAATGGCGATATCTTTTTTAAAAAAAGTAAATCAACCAGCTGTCCTTTACAGAATACTAATAATAAATTTATCATTTTGATTAAGACCATGCTACTAGACATGAACGCAGCTAAATAGAACCTAGACGTTACTTTAATACCAATAAATCATCAAAGTGCAGGTGCAAATTTCTAAGTGCTACCAACGCAGCTTTCACTAATCCACTGCCTTCACATCAAGAAAAAAGTTTCTAATACAAGTAAAAACTCCTTCTTAAGGAACCGCAGACTATTACTGAACAAATACCGCCACAGTTTTTCTAACAGCAGCTGATGGAGCTGTTAAAAACATCAATCTATCATCAGTTTGCGATTGACAAGTCAATAAAGATGGCAAAAGACAGAAAATTACTTAGATATCCTTATATGTCTTGTAAGAGTCATTTGACAGACAATACAAGGGTCCGATAAATGGGTTGTTTACAGAAGCTAACAGATTGGCCGATTTTATAGTCTATACAGAATGGGCCACGGTTGGATGGTTGAGGAAGCATTGGGTGCTGATCGTCGCGCTTAGTAGCAGGAAGTTTATGAAACAACTTTTGATATCTATGTAGAGACTTTGTCAGTACAAAGTCAATATATATATATATATCTGAGGAAATATGCACATTTTATTTTTCACACTTATTCCTCCTTTTTGTAATAGCCATTGCCTCTGCTTTTACAATATATTCAACAGGATTATTATCACATTAGACTTAATCTTTCCTTCCATTACTTTTATCGATTACATCGTGATCATTATCACTATCAGCTTCAGTCCGCTTATTTTATACTATGGATTGAATATCTCTATCCCTTGCAGCATCAAAAACATCCATACCATTTGGATCCTTCATAATATCTACTTCACGGCCCTCAAAAATCTCACCTTCATAAGCTCACATAGCACCTTGCTACCGATGTTACCCGAAAAATGCCGAGGCATCTTGGCTAATGGGAGATTTCTGTTTTACAACCGGACATCATAAATGCATAAAGGATGGGTTGTATTCCAACCCTGGCATATAAAAAATCCTCCCCTTTGTCCTAAGGGCCGCGTATTAACACGTACGGGGTTCTAATGCCGACAGAGGTATTATTTTTTATGTTTGTAGATATTATAAAGTTTGATTTTGTATTTTATGTTTTTGAAATGAAAATTAATAAATGTATTTTTCGTACGTATAATCAATAAAAAATTGTTTTAGCGAAGAAGTGGATTTTGATAGAATTTGAACTACCTAGTTGTTATAAAAATAAAACAACAGAGATAATTTGTCTATTGATACACTTCATTTTACGGACCTTAAAGTCACTTTGATTGACCATCAAAATATCTGAGGTTCTGCATTCCTAGTCGAAGCCCGCGGCAGAACAACCAATCGTTTTGGGTCCATTAAAAAAATAACGCACAGGTACAAAAGGCTGAGTAACCATATCCCGTGACGAAATTAAAAAAAAAAAACGCAGTTACCATTTTAGTAGAATGCGCGCGAAATTGCAAAGCGATGATGCTGTAGTTTTTTCAATTGACTCCTCCTGTCCTCCATTGTAAATAGCAAAACGGTTCTTTAAGCTTGAAATGATATAGGAATACTCCATTTATTGGACATTAGAAGTAAATTGCTGTTTCTCGTAATAGATTTAGGATAACACTTTGACAGAATTGATTGCAACAGATTAAGCAACAAGTTTGCCAGTCACTTTGATCTAGTTGTTGCCAGCTTATAAAATTCATGTATATAAAAAAGCAATTTGTAATTGCCAGACTTCCATTGTTTTTTATTATAAAAAAATATAATAAATTGCTACCAATCAAAACATCTTTAGACTTTCAAAATAATCATTTTGTAATTATTCTCGTATATAACTGCTACGTTAGCGCGAAAGTGGAGCGAAACATGACCATAGATACTTATAACTCTAGAGTTATCATGTTTTCGTTGTTCTACTAACCTATTAAAAAAATAAAATCTTTGAACTGCTATATAGATCATTATGTTAAGCCCTCAAGCACAAAAACTGACCAAAATTACTGACGCACTCATTCTCACACACACACAAACCCATACATTTACCTGCACTATGGTCAAAACACCATCCGTCACACATCCAAACAAAAATGGTCTAACTTGACGATTTTATAATAATACCGAAGGGGAATCTACGCCATAACTACAAAAAAAAAAAGTTTATTCCCCTATTCGTCTGGCCCTACGCCCATCTTCGTAGGTACTTTTATTACGGTCTTCGGTACCGCTTGCATTCGAAATTCAGCTTTGACGTTTAGGCAATACAGTGTGTTTTTGATTGTATGGTCTGATGGAATACTAAGGTAGTAATCTTTGAGCTTCATCAATTATCTTCAGTCGGAGTTAATTACTTTTATAGAGCGGCCGAGGATTTTTTTAGGATTCCGTAACTACTAGGCAACTGTATCATGAGGTATGAGCGTAGAGTTTGCGGTGAAACAATGTGAGTACATTGTTTAACGAAGACCTGTAGTACTAACATTTTAATAGGTAGTCTACTTAATATTACTGTAATTTTTAGGTTAAGACGCCAAGAAAAATTGACTATTATCTAGGATTAGGCCCCGTCCTCGGCTTTGTTCGTGAGCAAATAATATACACAAATCTTTCTCGTTTACTCTGCTATCTATTTATGATAACCTCATCAAAATCGGTTGAGTGGTTTATGAGTAAACAGCGAATAAACAGATGTGGTTTTTTTTTAATGTAAACATTTATCATGACATGAAAGTGATCTTCTATATCTTTTCTTTTTTCTTTTTATGTTATTGATGCGCTTTCATGCACGAAAGAATATATTTTTCTTAACAGCGTCATATAACATAATATGCAGAACTCTAACATTAATTTCATATGCAATAACTTGACTGTATGTTTATTTGATAGTAAAACAGACTTCAGTTGGAAGCACGTTTCAACTCAGGAAGGATTTTTATTTTTTCTTAAGAATTGGTTTTAAAATTAACTATTAGGATGTTTTTGGATTGCACAGGGAATTTAGTGTTTTTTAGGTACTAGGTGTATGATATTTAGTATTTTATGCTAGTTTCTGCCAGCAGCTTTGCTCACGTGAATATAGCTTTCTTTATACATACTTTGGTACAACGTTTCGTCCTCTTAGGAGGTAAGTTTTGGGAATGTTTCATCCCCTTTGGGCGTAAATATTGGAAAATCTTTTTCTATCCATATGTATACTATTAATGAAACCTCTACGCAAAATTTCAGAGTTCTAGGTCTAAGGGTTTGGGCCAGGGATTGATGGATCAGTAAGTAAGTCAGGATTTTGCCTTACAGACAGAAGACGATGAGTTATGATCTTCTTCTTCTTCTTCTCTGGAATCTATGGTTTTCCTTTCCTTCAAAGCTTTTGGGCCTAGTAGGTTGCCACGTTTGAAGCGACGTTAGTGGCGTTTTTAGGTCCTCTAAAATGCAGGTGTATGTAGTTATATTGGTAAAAAAAGAATTTAATATCTATTGTAAGAAGATAGATATTTTAAAATTGAATAAAAGTACAGTAACTGGAAACTTACTAGACTTTAAAGCTATTAAAAACCGATAACTTTATTATAATTTACAAATAACAGCAATTACTTAGTAATTTAAGTCAATAACATAATAATTTTAATTACAATAGTCTAATTAAGCTTTAAAAACATTACAAAATTATTTAGGAATAAAGTTTATGCATGCAATTTTGTTATACCAACATGGCCGAGGTTTATTTCTTTACAATACATAATGATCGACCAAGATCACTAATAAACGGCCATTTACAATGTAAACGAGAGATTTCATGATTATGTTTGATTTTAATATCCCCTGCTTCTTCATTGCGAGGTTTTTAAATAGACTCGGTTTTGTCGACAGGATGAAAGGTATAGTGAATTTGCTACCTAAGTAGGTATAATATTACAATAGTTTTTAGTGTGACGAACCTTAAATTTTAGAAAAAAATGCCAGTTGTGAACGTGAAAGCCATAAACTAGTGTGCCTCACCACAACCAATACCTAATTCATAAAAAAAAGATAGGCTAGAGACGGAGCTCTATGTTAATACTAGTCTAAAGATGCATCAAGTGAGGAACAAGCGAGACAGAGTGTCAGACTTTTACTGAATAAAACCCACCAAGGTTCTTTCAGTTGTAATTTGTGTTCTAGGGTCACGGTAATTCTTTCAAAAATTTCCACAGCCCTAGCAGGCATCTCTTTGAACTGGAACACAATACGCCGTCGACTCGGGCTTGGTCCTTATGTAACGGCCGGACGGCGAGCTACCCATTGCTCGTCGTCCTCAAACCCGCGCCTACGGTAGACGGGCATCGCCCTAAACCTCCAGATTTCCGAGGCGTTTCAAGTGGACAAGAGTACCTAACTACTAGTATAAAGTTTCTTTCACACTCCCTCCCCATTTTCTGACTCAGCTAAGCCCACTACTTCTAAACTAAACAAACAGTTACTTTCCTGGACCACACTAACTCAACTATGACACATCATAACCACTTTCCGCGACTTACGCGCTGTAACGCGAGGAGCATCAGCAAACGACTCCTGCGCATGCGATCCGCGCATATCATATCACGCCTTTACATGAATATGGAGTATGCGGAAGGCAAGGTCAAAAAGTTAGGTAGTAAGTACCTGGTTTCACGCATTTTAATTGATAACTGTTCAGGTTTCATACCAATTATGGCAATTTGATGTAGATGTTGTCCTGAGGGGCTTCAGCTACCACGAGCTCTTAGCACGATCCACTTGATGACCTAAACTGGACTTTTTTTATTATTATTATTGATCACCATCTCACCTGATGGTAAGCGACCATGTGGTCGTCGAAGGAGCACACTTGCTTAATAGTAACCTATTCATTCTTGATTTAAAGATCCCTGTCGCTACATAAGAACTACGAAGAAAATACGAAATCCTGCATCGCGCAATCAAAGTTCTCCACGCGATTAGAACATATAGAACCACCCGAAACCATCTATCGGACAGTCCCCCACCAGACTATAACACCTGTCTGGTCGGAGGATCCTCCCTTTTATATATGTGGGACTTTACTCTCTGTTCGCATACCTCAAAACTGGGTGTTACAACTTTTAGGAAATACAGATTCTGGCAGGGAATTCCACTCCTTAGCTGTACGCACATGTACATGTGTTCCCAAAACGCTTTATACGTAAGTATGGGATATCTATCATGCACCGGTAGCACAACGCTATGCGTTTAGTGGTTCTGTTACACTGTTAAAGGGATTTTTTTTGTAGGTGGAAAAATCCTCCAATGACATCTCCGCGCCCTTGGTCGGAGCGAGAGATAGTGTTAGACTTTTACTGACTCAAAACCCGCTGCTGTTTCTTTGTTGCTTTTCGTACCAGGACCGAATCTTCCTTTCAGAAACGGATTCTTGGCCTCAGTAGGCTTTGACCACGCTGAGCCCCTACGGTTTGCTGGCAACTCCTTGGGCCGCGTGGAACAATACGCGCCGTCGACGTTTTGGGCTCGGTCCGGAAGGTCGGATGGCGAGCTACCCATAGCTCGCCGTCCGCAAGCCTGCACCTACAGTGGTCGGATTTCGAGACCGGAATCCCGGCGGCGGCTGGGGCGTGAGAACCGTTGCCTCGCGCATGCCGCCTACTCCTTTGCTAAACTGTTCAAGGGATGAGCTATATCGGGTGTAGCTCCATCCCTCTTTCTTGCTCGCACGCCTATCTTTTTACCACGTCATGGTAAGAGCAATAATCGTTAACTTTGCCATGGGTTTTTATCATGATCAGGTCAAAATCTGAATTTAATCTGATCATACGATATCTGGTCTAACGGATACTTTTCACTCCATAATAAGGTGATAGCTGACTGTAAGGCTGCTTCGGGAGGCTTTGGATCTGGTTATGTTTTTACATCCATAGGTACATTGGCAGCAGCAGCTACCAAATGGGTTCACCAAAAATATAAATTACAATAGGAACCTGCTCAAACCCCAAGCGAACTGCTTTTGCGCGTCATTTTGATTAAACATTAAGCGTCCGCATAGATTATACAATATTGGGCTTTTTATTTGTTAGGTATATAACCAACAATGTAAATAAGAAGTTTTTCATAAAGTAGTTGGTAAATATCGAAAAGAAGCAAACCTTTCCGCAATTTCCTATAGATATCCACGAGTTAGAATAGGGATTACATGATCTGAAAGTCCTTTATTTTGTTAAAAAGTCTACTAAGGTTACAATACATATAAACGCATAGCTTAAACCTGAGAAATTGGTCTACAAAGTTTGTATAAAGAAACCTACTTTCACACAGGCGAAGCCGATGGCAAAATTTAGTTTTTGATGTATCACGTCGACGTCTTTAGTGCAGAAAACACGGCTTCACTAAGATTATTATTGGTGCTAAATATAATTACAGTATCTAAAACCATTAGCAAATCTTTGATGAGTAGATCTGCTATCTAGAGTTTGTTTCAAAGATTTTGAAAACACAGTTAAAATACATAGATTTTAGACATCAAGTTTCTTGTACTAAGTATATGTAATAAGGAATATTTTCTCACCTTAACAGCTGATTTATATTTTTATTTCCAAAGCAAAAACTACTTTAAAAAATTCCTCTGTAATAATACTAAAGGTATCATTACACTTTTTTTTTTTTTTTTTTTTTCTGTCGACGGGGAAAATCATCATTGACGAAACCCGCTCTTGGGTGGAGCGGGAGACAGTGTCAGAGTCTTACTGACTAAAAACCCCGCGCCGTTCCTTCTAGCCTTCATACCGGGGCTCTAGTTTCCTTTCGGATAACCCCGACCCCGGTAGGCTTCGACCCCGATGGGCCCCTCCTGTTGCTGACAACTCCTTGAGGCGCGCGGGAACAGTGCGCGCCGTCGACGCCTTGGCTCGGTCCGGACAGTTACCGGACGATCGGACAGCGAGCTACCCATGGCTCGCCGTCCGCGAGCCCGCGTCTACGGTGGCTGGAAATCGGGATCGGAATCCCGGCGGCGGCGGTGGGGGCGCCGTTGCCTGATGCGGTCTGCCTCCTCCTTTGCTAGCATTACTGCTTCGCAGAAGGAGGCGACCGCCTGCCACTCCTCCTCGCTCCGGACCATGGCCTGAACCAAGGCCCGGCGCGAGAGGTCTCCGCCGCCGATCACCCCCACGAGGACACGGCGTTGCTCCGCCCAAGCAGGGCACACCTCAACTGTGTGCTCCACCGTGTCCTCCGGGCGTTCCGCACAGTGGCGGCACCCGGGCGTCTCTTCCGCTCGAATCCGATGCAGGAACCTCCCGAACTTGCCATGTCCGGTGAGGACCTGCGTCATGCGGAAGGTAAGGACGCCGTGAGGTCTTTCCAGCCACGCCTCAAAGAGGGGACTTACCGCCATAATTGTGGCGTGCCCAGCACTGGGTTGCGATAGTCGCTGACGCCATTTCACCGTGAGATCCCGCCGGAGCTCTGTCCGCCATACCTCGACCTGTCGCGGTAGTGGACTTTCACCCCGGCGTTGCATCTCCACGCGCTTATCGTGCATGTGTGCAAGGACTGTTGCCTCCAGATCCCACGGTGGTAGGCCAGCCAGAAGGCTCGCCGCTTCCCGGGAGATCGTGCGGTAACCCCGCACCATCCGTATTGCCATGACCCTCTGGCAGGCGTTCAGTATGGACGCCGGTCGCTTTGCCAGCGACGGCGCCCACACCGGCGCCCCGTAGAGGGCCATGGACCGAACGATCCCCGCGTAGAGCCTCCGGCAGGAGGCGTCTGGACCCCCAAGGTTGGGCAGGAGCCGCTTGAGAGCAGCCCCGGCCCGGTTGAGTTTGGGAGCCAAACGTCGGAAGTGTTCTCCGAAATTCCATCGGCTGTCGAGAACGAGTCCCAGGTACTTCATCGTCGACCCGACGCCGATGCGAACTCCTCCTACCGTAAGTTGGGAGTCTGATGGTGGCGCATTCCGAGGGCCGTGGAAAAACATGGCCTCGGATTTGTGCAGCGCCACCTCGAGTCCCAACTCCTGGATCCTACCAACGACTATCGCAACCCCGCGTGTCGCTAGAGCGACCGCCGCCTGGTGCGACTCTCCCTGCGCTAGAACCAGCGTGTCGTCTGCGTAGCAGACCACGCTGACCCCGTCAGGGAGGTCGCCGCGCAGCACGTAGTCGTAGCCGATGTTCCACAAGGGTGGGCCTAGAACCGACCCCTGCGGAACACCGCACGACATCTCTCGACGTTTCCAGTATCATTACACTTGAGAGATCGGACTTCTATGCACAAATGTAAAGATGTTACACAAAAGATACATCCAGTCAATGATGGGATATTTTGAGAATAAAATAGAAAAAACTGTGACCGTCTGGCGCCAATGACTTTAGAGTACCTGCTGGAGCAGAGGTGCTCAAAGTTTTAAAATGGATATTTCTTTTATCCATTTTAATAGTACCAACTCGTTTTAAATATCCAAGAATATAACTTATCAAAGTGGTTGAGAATTTTAGGTTTGTAAAAAGCTTATTATAATAAAACAAATTCTTCACAAACATTGAGTGGAGGGTTTATAAATAAAAAAACTTTTTACAAAATATACAACTGATCAAAAACATTAATAAGTGCTAAAAGATCTTTTTACAAAAAAACTGCAAGTAACTTATATTAAGAAGTTCATGATAAGTATGTAGGCGGGTTATATAAAGTTACAAAGTAGACGCTACACTAGAGGCACAATGGTGGTTTGAAAATGACGATTTTTTTTATTAAATTTCAGAAGTACCATATTATAATTGAAACAAATCATATAATACAATAAATAAAATTTCAATGTACTCACTCCAAATTATAAACAACATTTTAAGTTGTACAAATGCAACTAAGTATCAAAATGTTGAGCACCACAGACTCTAACAACAGCCCTACCTGTACAATTCAGTTACCCAAATTGTACCCATAATAATTGCCATTATTACCGACAACTGCAGGTAGATGGTAGATGTTGGGCCATTGCACGCCATTGTGGGCCACATACCGACACAGAAAGTCTTTTGTATTATTGTTAGATTTGCTCTGAACTCGGACTACTCACATGGTTAAAGTTGGAAAGTTTTGAAAGAAATTGTGGATCTTAAGTTGAAAGGTAGACTGAACATGCTTAAAGATAGTTTGGTCAAAGACACTGTAGGTAAGAGCTCCGAAACGTGGTCACTTACAATGGGCCTTATAAGAAGATTCAAAGTCACCCAAAGGGCGATGGAAAGGGCTATGCTCGGAATTGCCTTGCGTGGTCACATCAGAAATAAAGATATCCGCAGGAGAACCAAGTTTACCGACATAGCTCGAAGAGTCGCCAAACTTAAGTGGCAATGGGCAGGGCACATTGCACGCAGAACAGATGGTCGATGGGGACGAAAGGTTCTGGAGTGGCGACTTCGTACAGGAAGACGCAGCATTGGAAGGCCTCCAGCAAGGTGGACCGATGACCAGTTCCGGGTCGCGGGAATCCGGTCGTTGTGGCGACGCTTGGGACCTATATCCAGCAGTGGACGTCTTTCGGCTGATATGATGCTGATGATGACTGTTAGAGACGTATTACAGAATATCGAAAAGTTGAAACTGTATAGGATTGACATGACCGTAATTTCACGTAGTCAACGTAAAAAGTAGGACCCTTCCAAATACCGTCAATTAGAGACACAATAGAAAGACAATGGCAGCGCTAACGCTGCGCACGCGTTTGCTTGGAGATTCATGAATTAAATTCACTGATAGCCAACGCACAGCCAACAGCTGTATCCAGAACTTCAGATGCACAAAATATTAATCTTTGTAACGAAGGTGAGTATCATCATCATCATCATTTCAGCCGACAGACGTCCACTGTTGGACATAGGCCTCCCCTAAGTGTCGCCACAATGATCGATCCTGTGCGTCTCGCATCCAGCGGTTTCCCGCAACCCTCACCAGGTCATCGGTCCACCTTGTAGGAGGCCTTCCGACGCTGCGTCTTCCAGTACGAGGTCGCCACTCCAGAACCTTAAGAAGGTGAGTATATAAAAAAAAAAAACAAGAATAAGAGAAAAATACTGGTAAAACACACAAAGACTTATGCATTTCAAAAACGGAGTCAATATTGCATCAGTTTTGCTGATTTGAAATCTATATACATATATCCAACTTGGCTGATATAGTTTTAATGTTTCGACAATCGTAGTTATTATATTAAAAAGATCACTTCGTTTATAGCCCAAGGTATATTGTATTGCAGTCGATTGATGATGATGACGATGACGACGATGGCATCGATCAAATACACTGGGTCTAGGTAACTCTGCTATTTTAAGTGAGCAATAATTTGGGCACATACTAAGTACAGTCTCATACACTAAATTAGTAGAAATATACTAAATTCAGTTTACACACAAGATCAAACTTACCAATTTACAACAATGCTGAACTATTTTTTGTAACTGTTGGTAATGGTGTGAACATACCTGCAAACAAAAGAAAATAAACGTTAGTTTAAGTTTTTAATTTAAATCTTTTATAACGAAACAAAATCAGAAAGCTCATGTTGATGCATAAGAAAAGGAATAATTACCTAGATATGAGAAAAAATAAATTATTTAGGAAAAAAACAAAATTCAACATAAACCGTACACACAATCATTTTTTATGCTTACAAATCTTACACAGATCTCGTATTGAAAAAAGAAATAAAGAAATTGTAAAAAAAGTCTTCCACATAATCCTTCCATACAATTCCGTACCAAGTATCAGAGTTTCCATTAACTATTTGAAGTCCAGACCGACTCCTATGAGGCCTTGTACAATCAACCACACGTCTTTTTAACACTTGATCTACAAAAACTTGCTCACTGCCAAGAAATAAAGGTGTTGTCGACGTCAAACTGTGAGGAATACATGTAGTTGTCTGTACCTGGTGGCCTTTCATCTCACACGGAGGTATAAACGATAATTTGCCGACCATTGTATCTCTAGGGCTACCTCTAACTTAATTTTATGATAGAAAACGGAATTTCCGTTAAGTTTTAAATTGTGTAAGTTTATTATTGTTGTTGGCATTATACTACTGCAATAGGATTTTTGCATAGGTATTTGTCTCTCATATCGTAAACATTTTTATGAAAACTTGGCTGTGCTGTTTTACGTTAACATCTTAAATGTTGATTAGCTATTGAAGAATATGGATACTAAAGATTGGTTCATTATCATTCTATTGTTTTCAAGCTGTACCGTTTCACTGCAAGTTCACTTGGAATAAAAGAAGGGAACAGTTCACTGTTCTCTTCTTTTATTTGACATTTATCGATCTTTTGTAATTTTGTTTTAGTTTCTCGAGAAAACTAATCCATGCCATCTCTTTCTGGGGCTACCGAGTAGTTATTTCTTAACGTCAGTGTCTAAAATTCTAATCTATGAGGGTTTAAAACGGGAAACTTTCAAGGCAATATATCAATATATTAAATTCAAATCTCAATCAATCATTTCTCGGCAGCCCTAGATATAAAGACTCGTGATTAATGATCGCATACCAAACCGATGTATAAAAGAAATTATCAAAAATGCGCCTATTATTTTACACTTAACTGTTAGAATTACTTCTTTTTTTATTTAAGAAACGTAGATATTAAATCTCCATTATGAATAGAATCACAAAAAAAGTTTCGTTTTATTTTGTAGGAGGACTACTATACAAAAATATATAAAGGATGTAAAAATCTTAGGATGCGTCTCCTAATTTAAAGTCGCATTTAAATTCTGAATTGTCTACTAACGATATATGTATTCGGACTGTGAATGCCTGGATTCTCTGGGCTAGGGGTCAGATTGCAGACGGTGTAGAGAAAACCAGAAATAGCCACAGGTATCGGGAACATAGACAGGTTCATAAGTGAACGTATTGTCCAGTTATTTTAAGAAGAGATATGGTACTTACTAACTGTATTGCAAAATGATATAGTGATGAGTATAAATACGTATAAGAAAGGGAACAGACCAAAGAAGAGAGTAAACGTGTAGAGATATGAAGAAAAAGGACTGTCGACTAACAAAGATGAGTAAAAGAAAAAAGATATTTTACCGTTATAGTAGATAACGGATAATACTAAACTCAGTTCTAATGAAGGAGAAAAGTAAGATAATGCTGATCTGAGACATAAAGAACTTGAATGATGAATGAAGAATGAAGACTTTAGATGATGATGATGATGGCAAAGAATATCTTTAAGAAAAAAAGGAAATTAATTTACTTGCTTCTACTGCTAACTCTTTACTTTCCTTTACAGTTTCAACAAACAAAAAGGTATTCCCAATTGTTTTGTTTAAAACATTCTGATTTAAACAAAACAATGTAGATGCTATTAATGTATTCTAAGGATACCCTTCCAATAAATCGACCTCGATTGTCTGTCAGTCTACCGACTTACATTACAGCAATATCAATACCTAGCTAGCTTGTATAGACCCCTTTCACTTCACGGACAACACCGCCTCAGGGGTCTTAGTTAAGTGGTCAAGCATGTGTGAAGTGAGGCATTTTGTGAATGTGTGTAATTATTACGTATTACAAGATGTATTAATATGTCTGTGTATGTGTGTATTGTTTATATGCTTATTTGATGTATTAGTTCTCATCACATTCTCAGGAAGAATTAATGGACATTCAACAGCAAGGTTCGCAGATCCGCATGATGTATCAAGGGTTGTCCTGAGAAGTTTCAAAAGAATAAAACTTTCCTAGAACACCCAAATTTGAATGTAATGCTTCTAATACACTGGTGAAACATGACTGGTCATTTCAACATTTGTAGTAATTTCTATGGCTAAACCATACGGCTATAACGGTTAGACTTAGGTAACAAAATCGTGCTCCTTGTTATTGATTTTATTTTTAATACGTGTTAGATATAAAGCTAGTATTATTATTTATTTACTATAACTGTCCGTAAGTTTCTTTATCATAATTTATTTTTGTGCAAAAATTTCTAACATATGAGAGTGTTAGCTACATTGGTTTTTCAATGATATCTCTTTATCTGAGTAAATTCTTTAATACCTATCAATAGGTATTAAGACGTTTTTTCTGCTGTACTACCCACAACCTTTTCAAAGGTTGAACTGAGCACGTTCGTTCTATCGTCAACCTCATCCATCAGACATTATCGAGATCAAGAGCGAGCTTATCACGAAACATAAAAATACAGAGCTTCTGGCTCTTTACTAGCTTTCAAATACTGCTGTGGCTTTAGACCTGTAATTAATCTATCTTCTACAACCTCAAGAGAAACAGAATTCAATTCTTCTTCAAAGGTCTCTTTCATCCAAGCATCTGACTGTATATTATTATCTGCAATATGTATACTATCATCTATTCTTAGCCCAAATATGGTGCGAACCGGGTCCAGTATACCCAGACGTTGCTGGTATCATTACACACCGTACGATGTAGATCAGGTTAGAGCCCCGCTGTAATTGGCGTGAAACATTCTCCGAATCTAAGTCTGTTGTTTACTTTGGCTTATCTTAATCCGCTCAGCTCTTAGCCATACGCCCACCGCTACCGGCACGGTAGGGTTACCATGATTGTGACAAATAACTATGGTTGTATAACGTACTTTGTTACAAAATTTCTTCTATGGCTCTGTATAAATTTCGAAATCATATAAATTGAAAGTTAAAATAGGAACGTGTTTAAAGATAAAATATGAATGCAGGTGATCAAGTCTAGAAGAAACGAAGACAGATCTAAAAAATGCTAGAGACAGACGGTAGGAAAGCAAAAGGGACGGTTGGATTTTATTATATACGATAATGGTCAACAAGGCAGAAAACTCAAAAAAGAAGCCCATACTCCTGTGTGAAACCAAAAGATCAAAATTAAGCCAGAATAAAAACGGTAAGATGAAAACAATAATGTCACTGTCGCAGTGAAGAAAAAAAATGAAAATGAAGCCATTGAACTGGTTGAGACAGTTCAAAAGATATTCTCCGAAACCGAGGACGATCCACCAGAGACAAAATTAATAACATTACAATAAAGATTACACATGTATATCTTTATTATACTAACTTTTAATGTAAATAATAGACCGGATGTCAATATTTAAAGTGTTAACTTGCCTCTTCCGGTATACAATAGAGGCAGTGTTCGTGTATCAGTAAACTGGAGTAGGCAAGCCAATTAGTGAGATTGTCTTATCTCTGAGATATACTCGGATTTTTTTGATGTAATGAAAAATATTTAAACTAAACCTCTACTTGTCTAACGGTTAAGCTTCTGAATAAATTTTCGTGGGAGTTTGTAGATATGTTATTTGGTACTTGGATAAGTATATAAGCGTATGAACAGGAGTTCAAGTAACCTGACAATTTTTTCACACCGATGAATGCGCCGACACCGCTGTTCAGTCATTGAATTGACAGATGTAAACGGTAAATTGTGGAGATCATAGTATTCTAAATGTATGATTTATCCAGCAGCTTTATCTTCACTGTGAATACATTCTTGTTTGTTGCAGAAATGAAGAAAACAGCAACATTTTGATCATAATAATAAAAAAAACAAAATTATGAATTAAACATATGGTCACCCTTATAGACTACATACTTGCACCAAAAGTTTAACTATCTGCCAATTTATTATCATCATACCTCCATTCTAAAATACACCCTGCACCGTCACCTTAAAGCTCAATATCTTACAAACAGACTATAACTAAGATTATCTAAAATTATGATGTCAATATTATTGTACCAAGTAATTTGGAGTTACCAAACGGAACTTTAGTTTGCAGATAACTTATCTGCCAAGTCTTAGGATAAGTTTGTTAAGTCAGACAGAACTGTAAAATGGTAACAGAATGGAGTTGTCAATGATATGAAATGCGAAGGTGAGGACAAGATATAGATTATTTAGATAGCTTTAGACTATGTAAGGGAACTTCTAAAATGTACAGAAAATACAAATGATGGAAGAAATAATAAAGAGTACGATTTATAAGTGGAAATAACCAATGAGAATGAGCAGTTATGAACTGACGACCACCTACTAGTGCAGCGTTGAAATTCTTTCACAAGCAAGACTAATAACCTGATGAGAGACGCAGAAGTACTTTGAATAATATGAGAAGCATAGAACCAATAGCTACAATGACGCTTGGAGAAGGCCTATGTCCAAAAATTCACGTCTTAAAACTAATGATGATACAGCAAAATATTAACCATTCAAAATGTCTCAACATTCACAAGAATATGAAGTCAATATAAGTCAGGAACGTGAGGATGAATTTTAACGGTAACTGTAGAAAAAACTAGCAAAATACTCTTTTAATATCAAGGAGCTGAAGACGAAAAAGCATTACCATTCGCCATAAACATAATCAAGATCATCACCAATCACTGGTACCCTACCGAAACATCCAAAACGAATTAACAGCCAACTTTATAGCACTCAATTAAGACGAACGCACGATTTTCAAATAATTCTTCAAAGGTTCCCATCAATACTTTCCACATACGACCATACATTACTGAGGCTGCCTCTGCTCTATATACAAGTCACTAACTTAAGGCGGGTTCTAATCACGGCATCTTCTCGACGTCATCGATCGCGACTGCGGCGCAGTAATATATTTTAATTAACAACGTCGGTTCGTGGGCGCACGTGATTGAGGGCCGTCAGCGCGACAAAAAAGACGCAGCGAGACCAAGCCTTAACGAGACAGTTCTAATTTCAAATATATTTGTAATTCTTTTAGTTCTTGATTATTTTACGCACGTATTTTGCAATGCGTGGTTGTTTATCAAAAAGGTAAAATAGGAATGAAATGCAAAGACTAAACGTCACTTATGTTCACCCAAAGGACAAAGAAAATCTACCGTTATAATCATCAAAAAACTTAAAGATACAAGGCATTACGTAAAAGTAGACAATGAACATTTGTCTTGCACCATTTATTATTTTACCGTAGAGGACTTTTATTATAGAGTTGAGATGTGCCTTTAGTTTTACCAAAGGCCAAATGCAATAAGAAAAAAAAAGGATAATAAAGGATATATGATAACATTGCTAAATAATGTCAAAATAAGATATACCGTTGTAAGGATATTACTGCACTGTTTACACTTTTGTCAACACAACACTTTTTCCAAAACTAAAAAAAAACAGAATACAGAAAACGGGTTATAACATAACAGTTTTTGTAGTCAAAGAACCTGTTATAATTTATGTCGTATTGCTATCTTCAAACTGAATATGTTATTGCGTTTATCGCTTATAAGCGCCCGGAGCGGAATCTACACTTCTGTTGGTTATGCTTTAAACTTGCAACAATAATGGTTAATCGTTGCTGAGCGTAATATGTTTGCTGGCACTTTGCTTTTACCACTTTAGAATTTATCATTTGCAAGTTAAGAACTAATTTCGTCTGTAGATGTAGTAGGTTGCATATTTTGTCATATCTACAGCTCATTCTTTAAAGACTCGTGTCTTCTGCAAAATCTAACATTCCTTTTGCTAAGGTTACCTTTTCTACATATGAAATGACCAATTAACTTTTCTCCAACTGGCTAAACCCAAATAGCTCAATGCAGCTGTACATACAAAACCCGTGGTATAAAACGATGGGTGGTAATAGAATATTTTAACATTTTAAAATGTATCATATAACCAAGTAGGTAGTCAAATAACTAGCTTAAACTCCTTCAACAACCATAAAACTAATTAAACAGCCATAAAACTTTAATTTAATTAACATAGCGCCATTTAAACAGAAGCATTTGAAGCAGACATACCTACGTAGTATGTGTACCAAACAGCTGATCAATGACGCAAGGCGCGCATGCGAGGTGCAAACAAATGTGAAGCTCCAACAATGAACTTTGTGTGAACTGTTTGAATGAAATAGTGGAATTTTTTCGGATGAAGATATGAGATTTTGTATTTACTTCGTGAGCATTTTGGGAAAGCTTGTCTTTTAAAACATTAAAGGCAATATGTAGGTAAACCGTATGACTCAAAAGGAAATTAATTTTGAGATGATGGTCAAAAGAGAAGAAAAAAAGACAAACCTCAAATAAATAAAGATCAGAGCAAGAGATTAAAACTTTCAACTTAATCTTAAAAACTTTACATTATACTGTGTGTATAAAGTTAAAGCCATCAGTAGCGACACGCGGCTTGAAAACCAAACTCAAAACAAGACAAAGAAAATGACAGCTGCCTATCTACTCACATAATTCGTAATGGCTACCCCGTAAATACATTAGAGCTTCTCGTTGACAACAAGAACGCATATACAAGATTAACTGCCTTACAGACAATAAAGCAATTAATAATACGCAACCACTGAAGGGTAATCAGCATTAAAGTTAGCATACTCGAACTATTAGAGGCAAACACATGAACCCGTAAATGTCAGAATCAACTTCTAAACAAGGATGTCCTAACTACTGCAAATAGTTGATGACGTCATAAATCAGAAATTATTATAATAATTAATAATTGAAATTTTGAAATAAGAGATATGAATATGGATAATGATGGTTAAAAAAATAAAGCAAAAATCAAGAAACGAGGTAAATATTTTATAAAAGATGATATAGGTGTTAAAATCCAGGTGAATACTAAAATAACAGCCGATGAAAATGTATGTAGAAGAACAAGATATGGTTATCCACAATTTAATCAATTAAGATATGGCCAGGAAGATGATGATGTTTATGAAATTTAAAATAGATATGACTGGTAGAGAATGAATGAAAGAGCCTTATTTATTTATATATACTTTATTGCACACCAAGATTATTAACGCACATAAATTTAAATATGATGCTATCTAAGATAAAACTGTCAATATAGATACAAATTCTAATCTACTAAAAATAAAACAGAACAAACAGCACCAAATATAAAAGCCGTTTCAAATAATACGTGTCAGGATTTAATACGGCAAGTCTAGCTAAATGTTACCATTCTGCTGGAACATACGCTTAACCAACTGCAAAAAGGCAGGAGAGACAAAGCGGTGGACTGCAAAAGGCGTATTTATGATTTCACAGTATCTCGGCCCGTCATCGCTTGTTGCAGGGATTTGTTTTAAAAGGATGTGTGTGTGTATGGATGCGTGATTTTATGTTTCGATGAAGCATTAAAAGTGAATGATTTTTTTAGTAAATTCTTGGTTTAACAAACAATTTGATTTAAGTTTTGTACAATATTTCATGTTCAAATGTAATAATATGAATTTGAGTTACTGGAATGTAACAGTAATGAATCCTGCAATGATTAATTTTTAAAGACATTTTTTCTCTGTCACAAATCTGCAAAGATTACCATTAATTGATTACGCTTAACAATCTAAGACTAATAAATTATTAAATCCCGCTTACGTGAAGTTCGCTTATATTAGCATAACTCTCGATTTCTAAAAAACAATACCACATCCATTTTGTTTTCATTCGTGTTCTGTATTAGCATAGTGAGCGTAGGCACGAGCGAAGCAAGGCGGAACACCTAGTATGTACATGTTTACGTTACAAGCATAATATGTAGAAGGTATTTTTGTAAAATTCCTAGACTGACTTCCTTAGTGCTGTGGAATTGAACGAAAGAGTTGCCGCAGCAAAAGACAAACGAAAGAATACAAGTTAGTTTTAGTGAGCATAAGTCTGACACTCTCTCTCTTTCCATCCAGAGCGAGAGATATTTGATGATTTCCCATTAAAACAGTACTTAAGTTGATTCGTGTAACAAATATGGTTTTCAAAATATTCAAGTAATAGATCAAGTCAATTTTGTAAATAAAAGATGAGTAAGGCTGTTAGGTGTCAAAGTACTGTTTCGTTTAAATTGTTTGCAGTTATAGACTGATGGGCTAATATCAAACTAGCTTATAGCATAATGATGGGTTCTCCTCCCATATCCTTCTACTCTTCAATGACGATATTAAGATCGACGACGACACGTTGACGATGAGACGAGACGGTAGGTGGACCAAACTATTATGAAGACCCATAAACAGTTAATAAAGGAAATAAGATATGATTTCAAGGTTTAAAAGTAGCTCTCTAAGCAAGAAGACGACGTTTCAAATCTTGCAAATAACAAAAAAAAAAATCTTAGATTCAGCATTGGCAGAAACCAGACAATGACCAGAAATAAGCCTAAACCAAACCCAAGCAAACGTTGTGATAAATGATCATTCCTTCCATTTTAGAAGAACCTTTTGGCCTGCAGTGGGTCTGTTGCAGGTTACAGAATGTTCCTATAAGCCTGTCGGTTATATAAACAAGTCTGACCCTAACAATGCGTCGACGTAACTGATTCCATTAGCGATAACAGTTTTGCAAGAATTGAAAATGTTTCACACGAGGCTACACCATATTTAAGCTCAAGCAATTTTATTACATTGCCTCCCAAAGTTCGATCAACAGCCACTTGTTTTCCAATTTTAAACACACAACTTTTGAGGTGTAATTATTATTCGTAACTGGTGTTTTTACAAAAAGGTCGATCATCAACTTTATCAGCAACCGACACATATACATTATTCTGTGTCGATTAGCATTATAACATTTAAAGATTGAAATGGTGTTAAGTGTTTTACAATAAGAATGTTTAGGCTACTTTACGATTATGCCAGCTATGATGCTGAAATGTCTATTTACATCATGATCTTAATATCTATTCTACCTCTTATCATCAGAAAACAAATTTATTTCAACAAAGTTAAAATAGGAGTTCAAATGCATTGAAATATTACTACCTACCTACGCGAAAGTGACAGTCGTAATTTATTTTAAGACCAGCAGAAACCTAGTGTCATCATTTATGGCTAGACTTTTCCCAATTACGTTAGGTTCACTTGCCACTGCCACCTATCCAGATGTGGTAAATATCACCGACCAGTTAACAGCCCCTACAAATTTATTCTAGCGATCGTAAACAACTGCTTTGACCGGATTCGCAAATGGATGGCGCAAGAGAACCTACACGTCCTAATTTAACACCTGCGGGACTGACCTAGTGTCGCCATAAGCCTAGACTCTAGACTATTCCCAATTACTTGAAAAATGTGGTAAATATCAGTGAACCATGGAAATTTATTCTAGCATTGTATACAAATTAAGTCAATTCGTGAATAACTGGTAGTATTATTACTTAACCCTCGGAAGAACTGAAAGTTAAGGAAGGAAAAATTGTGTCAATTTTACACTTAACCCTTCAGATACCGTCAATTAGAGACACAATAGTAAGACAATAGATGCGCGGCCACCGGGTGTTGCTTGGGGATTCATGAATTAAAGTATTTACTCAATGTATGAAGGTGATATATAGCTAAACGCATTTTTTCTAAGTAACTTTGAGGGAGAAAATATGATACTCATTCAAAAAGTAAAGGCGAATTTATGAAAATGCAAAAAAGTTCAAATGGGTTATAGAGAAATTAAAACTACATTTGAAAGCAGTCATATACCACATGTAGTAGTAACTATAAACTTTAACATTACGACCAAATATGACCATATTTATAAACCACTGGCTTCTCAGTATTTTTCAATTATTCCCTCTAAGTCCATTTTAATTGAGCACGTATGTCTTAGAACGGCTTTAAAAGCAATTCTAAATCTTTTTTAATTAGATCTCTTTTTATCTGATAATTGATTAGATTGGTAGTTGAAAGTAGAATTTATGCTGTTAAAAGACTGTACACATTTGTCTATCGATAAAAGTAAGAAATCAGATGTTAAATAGATCAGGTTTGAAATGGATAACCGGAGCAATGAGGAAATAAGAAAATATAAGCAACACCAAGGTTTATTTCAGAAGCTAGACTCGCTTAATCAATTTATTACACAAATGGTATGTAAGTAAAGCCAAAATGTTTAGATATCCAAGTGACATTTCGGCAACGAACGAAGTCCTATATAAATTTTGAATTTTTTGACAATTTTTATCGCTGACATAAATAGTACTTTATCCAGGAAGGATTTTACTAATTATTTGAATGACATCTTGAACTTTTAAATATTATCAAATCTAAAATCATTAAGAAAGTATCAGCTTCTTCAAATGTTCCTTAATTTATTTAACAAATTAAACCTAACACTAAAATTATTAAATTAAATACCAACAGATCTAACACGAACGCTAAACATTAGGTACAACATAACTGGCGTTTGAACAATTAATATTTGAACATGTAACGACTTGGCACAACACTCGGCTGGCAGTTTTGAGAAATGAAACATAAATCATAATACATAGAGATAATACTGCACTAAGCGTTGTTATTGGATTTGATTGTACATTTTTAAATAATGTATTAGATTCTACTACTTACAGATTATATGGAAGATACGATATTGATGACGTACAAAAAAACAAGACAAAGGAACGAAGACATGTACAGAAAATATTAGGATTTATAAACTGAGTTAAAATTAATAATATTGATAAAATAATCAATAATGTTGATACTAACACAGAAAAACTCACTGCATCTTAAAAATTAGACATATAATTATATGATTATCTAGCTAATGATGATGAACATGATGACTATAAGATAACTTTTAGAGATAAACTCAACATCGACCTTGCAAAAGCACCAGAAGCAAAACAGAGAATGCCGCACCAATCAATTAATTTAAAATTAAATTTAATAAGACACAGACAGACAAGCTTCACGCTCACATTAAGGGCACAAGACAGTCGATCGACCTTCACCCGTCAAATTATACGCACAGCCCACTTACGTTATTGACAAATTAAATTTATAGTTAAGCGTTGCGCAAGCGCAAGTAATTGTTGTAACTAAAGTATATTCAAACCCTTGTTTCCGATCGAAGTTATTTCTATTCAAACAAATGTGAACGTTAGGGACGTGTCAACTAAGCTGACTTTAAACTGATTAGTATAATTCAAAAAATCGCAAATATGTTTAATTCATGAATCCCCAAGCGACACCCGGTGGCCGCGCATCTATTGTCTTACTATTGTGTCTCTAATTGACGGTATCTGAAGGGTTAAAGCTGCATTGTAAACTGAATGTCAAAGTCTGGGCAGTAAAGTTCTTTTTCTAAAAACATATTTTTGTTTACATGTTTGGAAACTAAACAGTAAACGCAGTATAGTACTGGACTTGGACGCTATTTGTATCGCTACATAAGCTCTTGTACCCTATTTGTTATCTGTCAGATAGCTGGATAAGTAATTGACAAGACGTCAGTTTTAGTAATTGAATATTTGCATCAATCTGGCAGGTTAAGGTAGGCCGAGTATATCAGGTTAATTGCAGAATTCTATGATGAAGATGGATTATTATCTAAAGATATTGACATAAATAATGCAGATGAACTAAGTCTAATGTCATATAATAAAGCTCTAAATGAAGCAATGAGTAGTGGTAGACTTAGTCACGAAGAAGATTTTGGTTATGAAAATAAGAACGGTGCTAATTTAATTTTTAAGCAAATTACATATACTTATATTATTATTCATAATAATTGCTAACCATACGAACACAACCTTAAAGTTATGCGAAATTTACCAATCGAATAATTCTATGGAATTAGTCAAATATTATAATCGTATAATCGGTATGTTTGCAAACAATTGTTGAATTTGTACTGCTTACAGTGGAATTTATTACTTTGGTTGTCCTTGTGAACCAGAACCACATAAAATTTGGTAAGGTGCATTCAACTTTAAGCCGTGACATCGAGTGGTAAAGTTGAAAATGTAGTGATAGTGAGTTAGTGGCAAAAAATATCGATTGTTCACTTGTATCTTCAAGCTCATTTTTCTGGTGGGAGATCAAAACTGTAGTTAGTTTTAACAACTATAGAAAGATGAGTAAATCTAGCAGATTCACTATATTTCTTTAGAAAACCTATAGCTTGTTTATTAAAAATCGCAATGATTGGTTTCTTTACCATAATTTCCAAGTCTATGAAAAACTAAGTTACAAACGATGTCATTTAATGATAAAATAATATAACATTATAGATCGCATTGGTCGTTCAACTAACTTTGTATTTCGTCTAGATATTTACTTAGTCAGTTTTACTTAAGATAGCATGTAATGACTACCAAAGCTACCGTTTGATAAAACAGAAAAAAGAATTAAGAAAATTTTTGAAAAGTATCGGAGTATCGGCGAATGGCGAAGATATTTGAAAAATATCTATCACGAATACAAAATATGTTAACCACCATTTGTAACATTTAAACTAATTGTTACCAAGTTCGATTTAATTTAGATTTCTATTGAAGCTGGTAATCAAGATTTAAATTGTCCTAATACTACAGGGCATAGATAAAGTTATTATAAATTCAAATACAGTTACCGCATTGTTATCAGTAGTAGTTAAGTAAATAGTTAAGTTATAAATGCTTTAGTGTACGCGTGGGAAATGTCAAGAATTTAACTTTGTGCCTAGTACTTAACTTGACTCTATAATCGGTTGTGTGGCATCGTAGTTATAGTCTAGGCTAATGATCTGCCTTTATAATAACATAACTATTATCTATATTTACGACTTTAGAGTGGTCAGGCTTAGGAGTATTATTCTCCAACTAGAAATCCATAGAAATATCAATGAGGTCATTGGACGGCAATGGGCAAAGTTCAACGGGCAGATAAGATGGAGGAGGCAAGGTAATGTCGAGAGGCCTTTGCCCAGTAATGGGGCAACATAGTTTTAGCGGAAAAGATGGAATTCCAATACTCGGATGATGAATGAAGAAAGCTCGAATATACCAAGATATAAAATTAAACATTGTTTTTCTGAAGTATCCGCACTTAAGAATAAGATTCTCAGCCAAATGATCTAAGAGATAGAGATTGAAAAAATTAAGATTAAAAAAAAACAGAAGAAGACTTTTTTTATCAATTGCAACGTTCATTTCACAGTACGCAAGAGATATTACCTTGTAACCTGCTAGCACAATTCCCCTAAAATAGAGCCATTACATCCAAATAAACTTTCACTATACAAAAAGATGGTTCGATATCGTTCGAGAGGCTGCGTCGTGTTCGCTAAAGGCTGAATAATCGAGATTAGAGATAACAGATACGTTGATCTTACTATCAGTGGCCTATATTGGAGAACAGTGGTTGTTCAAGTTTGTGTTAGTAGGTAATAGAGTTTTTAGTAATGAAGAAGAAATTAATATTAGAGGCAAGTACTAAGAGTACATAGTGATTGTCGTGTGAACGGCAACCTTTGGGGAGGACAATATAATAAAATATAAAAAAATTACAACGCACAACAACAACACTGCACACACATACGAGCGTATCTATATTGGTAAAAGAATAAAAATGCATAGGAGATAAATTCATTAAGACCGTACCGAAGTCACCAACCCGCACTGGGCCTGCGTGGTGGATTAAGGCTCATTCCCTCTCCTAGAGAGGAGGCCTGAGTCCCAGCAGTGGGAACATTAAAAAAGACTGATGATGATGATGATGATGTACCGAAGTGGAATTTTTTAAAAGTCTCATTCACCATCATCAGGGTTAAGAAGGTAAAAGTATATAAGAAGATATAACTGGTGATGAACCTAAATTACAAATAAAATATTCTTACCAATCTCTACCACAAGCTACCATCTAAATCGTTACTGTAATCCACAAAATAACATTCACTCATCTACAAACCAAAACACAAAATAAATAACAAGCACTTTGAGATCCATTGACGAAGCCAGCAATTCACAATAATTGAACTCAGGGGTCAGCAGTGATAGTGATCTTACCCACCGGAGGCTCGCTATCGATCGTAATAATTAATTCTAGCCATGATACGGCTACTTGAAACTGAGCTATTCAAATTCGCAGCAAATGTATCAGATAAGTCAAAAGTTCCCATGTAAGGTGATTCTGAGTGAAGTTGTAAGGAAAGTGAGTTCGATTGATCCTGCCTGATAGGTTCAACTGGTCTTGTGATTAAGTTAGTTTTGTGGGATTCATATTATAGCGAGATTGTTCGAAAGAATTAACCTAACCCTGGAACTCAAAAGCCAACTGAAGGGAATTGAGTGTGAGTTTTAGTCCCAGAGAAGGAGAAGTTATTGGATGATTTCCAAAAAAGAAAAAGAAATATAACGATCCATGTTATAAATTAGATCATGGTCCTAAAATAATTTCAGAAAATGTAACAATTTTTCAAGAAAACATAGCATTGACAGATTTATCTTCTAATTACGGTGCAAGTTAATTTTTCTGTTGAGGATAAACCTGAAGTACAAAGATTGAACACTAAAGTACTCGTATATTACAATACAATCATCTTTTTATAGGTACATTAAGAAATAATAAATAAAACGAAAACATTACAATCAACTCATCCATACACAGATAAACTTCACAACAGTTCAACACACTAGGTACTGGACTTAAATGAAACATGTATCATCGGGCTGCTTGCCAGCTACAATAGCCACCAGTATGTTGGTTTATGAAACTGAAGACAACGTTAAAACTCCTATCAAAATTCATATTTCTTAGAACCAGCAAAGTATCAAAACAATTGATTAATGCCGTAATAATGCGAAAGTATCCCATAACAACTGTGTTATGGGATACTTTCGCATAATTTGTGCAACTTTGGCCTTTAATACACCGGTATTAAAGGCCAAAGTTGCACAAATTACGGGTCACTAGCTCTTCGGACCGTGCAACCTAATTACCTATATCTTAGTTGTTTATGCTAGATGACAGGTAGTTTTACTTTCGTTAGAAATCAACAATAGATATTATCTACTGCAATATTTATTTGGCTATAATGATAAACCAATCAAGTGGTTCTGACAGTGAACTTGACGTAGCAGAAGAAGATAGACAGATAGATAGATATATTCTTTATCACTAAGGATAAAATGAAAAAGAAATACGTATTTATATACATTATATATTATAGTAACAGAGGGGCGACGGAAAGCCCACCAACGGTAATGCAAAATAAATAGTTTATTTCAGAAAAATACACATAGAATATGGAAAAAGAAAAAAAATGCCAATAAATAGATAGAGAATGCACAGAAAAAGAATATCATTATGTGTAACGTGAAAAAATTATAAGCATCCCTAGTAGATAAATAATACATTCCAGTAAATACTAGTAAGGTTACTATTAACAGTACAACAAATCATATAGGAGGCCAATATTAGTCAGAAGCCGTTGAAACTTGAAGAGCTCCTTGATAATACCAATGATTTTAAAAAGAAACACCTAATCAGTGATGGTCATTTTCCTCAAGTTACCGACACTAAGAAATTTTAAGTTAAATTTAAGAAAACTGCGCCACAACTCTACAAAACCGAACTCACTTCCCTATCTTTTAATAAACGAAACCGAACATTGTGTAGAAGCGCATCAAATACTTTAATCTATGGGATCCACTATCGTACCATAAAAACAATATCATGTTGAGCAGTCGACATGGCCCTTAATTACAAACCTTTATACGCAACACCAATGAAATATGAACTCTATCTTCAGACGCTTAAAGTAGGGAATCAAACGGGAAAATATATTACTCTGTAATAAGCTTTCTAAAAAAAATGATTCGACCGGTGTAACATGGAATGTGGATCGTTCGTGAGAGGGCACTAAAATCCGAATGTGTAGCTAATGTTGGGTGTTATGAAAAATTTTAGGAAACTCACGGCTTTTTAGAAGGTATATTTGAAGTTTACAAATTGGAACTTTGAAATTACGGCGGCATATGAAGATATGTACAAGCTTCTACATTTTCTAGATTATGATTTGGAATCGTTTAATCTCATTTGGATTTCTGAACACAAATTACACAATCACTTAGGAATCTTGAAGGATTTTTTTAGAGCTTGATTGTGATCCCACCTGATGGTAAGCAGTGATGCAACCGTAGGTGGTGAAGTGCACTAATTTATTAAAAACGTATTCACTGACTTGACGAAAGAATTACTAGTTTTTTAATTAGTTTTTTTATCATACTAATAACAAAAAGCCAAATCTAAGTAACACGAGATAATGACACGAATATAATGATGACGACCAACTACTGCCTAATCCATAAGGAACAAGCTTATATCCAAGTAAAAGAATAGAATAGAACAGTTCTTTGTTTGCCCAGAAAGTAGGTATAAGTTACTGATTTTCAGTTCAAAATTATCCTTATATCTTATTTAAAGCTTGCAAACAGTTTTAGCTAAAATAATAAAAACTCATTGCATTCAAATTAACATTTGAAATTTTAAAAAAAATTGACGATATTCGAATTTCAAATTCTGAATTTCGAACTAGCGACTACGCTTGTTCCCTAGAAGCACTTTAAATCGGATAAAAATATTTTACTTTTTTATTTGCGTGACAGAGCGGTTGAAACACGCCTCTGTCACACTTTTTGGTTAGATTATATTATCGGTAAAGAAGAACGTCCCACTGACACTTTAGTCCCTTCCTGTGATGATTGGCAACCTAGAATAACATCCAATTAATTCCAAAAAGTCGGTGTGATTATTTGAATATTTTAACACGTAGACGCCACTAACGCCTCAATATACTTCGGAAGTCATAAAACACAGTCATAATCCGCTAAAACACTTAAATTAATTACAGCTATTGACCGCAATACCATAGTACCACATCCAAATTTCTCTAATCGCACTAGACCACCTCTGTCGCACCCTAATTAAAAATCCAATTATCAACTTTAGACAAATTGGAATTAGATGAATATCTGTTTTAACCTAAATTCGCATAAAATTTATGCGAGATCATCTCATATCCCGCTAGCTAGAGAAAAAGGAAATAATTAATACACGGAGTTATGACCAAACGTCAAATAATTATCATTTGATAATAAAGTTTTATTTTTTATTAGGTGTAGTGATGTGCTACTGACATTTGAAATTATTTTTTGTATTTTATTATTTTCTGTCCTTAATGTTCTATTTGACACTTTTGAAATATATTCTTATAAAGTGTTGTGCGTTTTTTGCATGTTGATTTATGTAATTCATAAAAAATGTTTGAAGTAGGGTTAGATTTTTATTGTTTATAGTCTTAACAGTTATATTATAATATAATGTAAATATCATACAAATATGAAGGTGTAATTTTGTACGTATGTATGTATGTTTGATATTCCTTATTACTCAAACGGCAAACGTACGTGCATGACTTTTGGCACAAAGAGAGACTTTAACCTGGAATAGCACATATAATACTTTTTATAGCAAAATTATACTCTCTTAGAAATAATTTTCTATAATCACGCGGGCCAAGCCACTGGCCGTAGTAAAAAAGTTTTTATTTCTTTTTCACATTCCCTAGGCATCTAAAAATATATCAAACATATATTTGAATAAATCATATCCATATCAGAAATCTATACGCAAACGAGACGTTGGCGGATACTAGTACATACCTGTAATATACCTGTAATACCTGTGATGTAGGTTAGTGCTGGGCAGTTCAGATACCGTTATGGTTATAGCTATGGCATGGCGCGCACATAATGAAGCCGGAGGCTTACACGGCACTATTTAGAGTTACGGATCCTGTGAGAAGGGATTTTTCAGTCAAAACAGTAGATTATTCACAGTAAGAGGGTCGTTCATTTGAACAATTGAAAACTATGTGAGTTGTTGACTGTGCAGTTTCTATAAAAAAAAAAGAAAATAAAAAAGAAAGGAAAAAAGAAGAAGAAAAAATAAAATAGGAAGAAATTAGGTTTAAGACGATAGAGATGCTTTAATATAGGTACATAGTAGAAAACTAAATCAGATTATTAAAAAAAACATCAACACAAGTTTCGTCAACAATAAGTCAAAGATAACCAGCAATAAGATATGCATAAGTTAAATCAGTCATTACCGCAATCATACAAAAATAACTCCACATACTTGACATAATATCAAAATCCATAATTTATAACGGCAATTGATACTATCTTTAAATTATTCAGCGAAAGTATGCTTATAAAATCGCACCACTAAAAAAACTTCAGTTAATTTACAAAAACCTGCAAAGGAAATTGAACCTTATTGCTTGTTATACAAAGTCTAAATATTCATAAAGATCATCAACTAAACATGCCTGGCACTAAAAACTTTGCATACTAATGACATTTCTCCATTTGGGACATCAAAAAACTTGAATTTTGTCGGTGGTCATAAAATATGGTTGCTACCAAACTTGATAAAAACATTTAGAATTAATAGGCTTCAGTTTAAACACTGATAAATAAAGTTATTATCTATTACTAACCAACTACTGATTTTTATTAACATTTTCTGTACTAGGTATACTTATTGTTATTCAGTATAGTACAATCGCCAAACTAAAGTGGCAATAGGCAGGGCACATTGCTTGCAAAACTATTGGCCATTGGAACCGAAAGGTTCTGGAGTAGCGACCGCGTACCGAAGGCCTCCTACAAGGTGGATCGATGACCTGGTGAGGATAGTAGAAATGAGATGGATTCGAGATTGCATTGTGGTGACACTTGGGGAGGTCTATGTCTAACAGTGGGCTTTTTTCAACTGAAATGATTATGATGACGACAGTAGATTATATTATCATTTATAGACGAGCCAATAACAAATAATTAAGAAACGAGACAAGAATACCATCGGTGATGATCGATCATCGAGTCAAAACTCCAAACATCTTGAGCATCAACTCCGAGTTGATAGTTTATCAGTTTACTATCATTTACATTTCGGTAAGAGTGCATCAATATAGAATTTAATTCCTTTGCGCCAATGGTATATGGTGGCCATACGCACATAACGTTTTGGGAACACATTCATTATGCGTACTAAGGAGAGGAATGTCCTATCGGAGTCTGTGTTTCCTGATAACTACAACCTAGAGAACCATTTTAGACCAAGAGTTAATAGGTTATTTCTGAGTGGACATGCATCAACATCGACCACATCTTCGCTTGCTATCGGGTGCTCGCTATCGATAATATAAAATACGTTAGTAAAATCATTGACTGTCTTCTCACTAACCACACACAATCCAGGTTAGGTCGCCTGAAAGGTATGTAAAGGAATACGGGTGGATTAGTCAGCAAAAGTCTGACATACCAACTCGCTTCACCTAGACCGCTTCTTGACCATGTCTGTCATTTGAAAAAAAAAATTGGTCTCTAAGAGTGCTGTGAGAATCTTAAAAACTACCGAGCCGATTTTTATAGTACAGTAGACGATCATAGATTTGCTTCATTTTAGCAAATAGATGTAACAAATGATTGTTAGTTTGATCATCTTTTGCAGACACAATATTTATTTTCGAAAAATTAACATTAATGTTTTCGATATAATTTAGTTCTACGTTCTACCTTGATTTATAAACTGTTCCAAAACATTCAAATTAAAATTAATACTTTTCATAGTTCCATAAATCAAAAGCAAGCACGAGTCCAAAAAAAAAACGATTCTAGATATATCATAGCTACCTTAAGAATAAAACCAGGAACCTAACGCGAGTAAAACTGTATGTAAAAACTAGTCTGCGATCAGCCTGGGATGTCCTGGTGGGATGTCAAACTTTTTGCCCACTCTGCTTACCCATTTACAGGCCACGTGATGTTTATTTATGAATCTCTAAGGTCGATATCTATTAGCAATGTTCAAAAGATAAACTCGAGGTTTTTTTGTATAAAAAACCCGTTTTTGTTAAGCAAACTTCTTGTTTTCGTATTGTTTCTCTCCATACACGTAGTTTGCAAATAGACTTTAGAATTTAAACAAATATCTTTGGTACTTAAATTCCTAGAATAGAGGTGTTAATTTTTGGTACATTTGTGAAGAGCAACGTATTTCGGCGTATGTTAATTTGTACATCCTCTTTAATTTATGCTATGTTTGCTTTTGATCAATCAGATAGCATTGACATCAATCGAGGCTGTGTAAAACTCATAAAACATCAATTTCTCGGGCTACCTTTTAAATCGCTCGCATAGTTTTGAATAAAATAAAACGTGAGCAGATCGGCTCTATTAGATAATAATCTGAACTCAGAGAGGTAGCCATGACCTCAACAATCAGCTGATTACAAACATTACGAATTGTTTGTAAAAATAGGCACCAAAAACCTAAACCTGAAAATACGACTTTGAGACATCTTAAGACACAAATAAAACTTAAAGACAAACCAGTCCTTGAACATGACTAAAAATTAAACCTTAAACCTCGATCGTTTATAACCTAACACTAAGCAAAAAGAATAAGTCTTTTTTCCGGTCAACTGCAAAGTCGAAAAATACTTTTTCAAGCTAGCAACATTATCCTTAATTCTTATTGACAGCCGCGGCGTTCAATGTCGTTCGAAATTATCTTATTTGGGTCACTTATGAGGGCAACGATCCCTATCTTAATCCTTTTATTTTAAAATCGTCGACTCGTTCATTTGCATATTATCAATCCTATAATCAAAGAAGGTAGGGCAACAATCCAGTGAAATATTCGCCGATGAAATGTTAAAGTATAGCAACCCAGCATAGATTTTATCAGTCACGAAAAAAATGTTTGCACAATTTTAAACATTCGGATCGTTACATCGAAAAGAACTTTTCGTTTAATAATTATTTAGAGAGGTTTGATGGTGTCATTAGGTTAGGTAGCGTTAATTAGGCGCTTTTTTCACATTAACGTGAATTTTAAGCAATATATTTAATCGCTGTATTTATTCAGTCATTCTATTTTTAACTTTACATTCAGCCCTAATAAATTTTAATGAGAATGGAAACACCGAAATATTACGGTGTCATGAAATAAAAGTCAGTTTTTTTTTTAATCAAGACGCTTTTTAGTACCTATTCATTCACCAGTAAACACTGAATATTTACAAATAAATTCCGTACTAAAAAAACAATTAATTTATTTCAACCGTTTAATTACACGAAAACTTGAATCGAATCGCTTTCCGATTCGAATAAATCAATAATTCCATTTTTATTTGTAAGAACGCCTACCGTAGTGTTGTAAGTTCAAAATAATACCCGCTAATTTCCTAAGACAAAATCGAACGCATGCAACACTGAAGTTGTACTCGACTTTTTTTTACAATCGATTCGTTTTGTATCGATATCTTTTGTGATTGTTGGTTGCGTCGGATCGATGCAAAATTTATGATTTAATTGCCTGCTGCCAGTTTTAACGGGTTCAAAGAACTTGAAATGTTTCGTAATCGTAATGGTAGTGGCGGTGAAGCGTGGAGTAACCGAAGATGGAATTAAAGCTAAGTGTCTCACGTGAGTTCATTACAAATCTAGATTTAATTGATTTTTGAGATGTTAATATATCTTGCGTTCCGAAGTTTACAAGTTATGTGATGTTAATGGGAAAATATATTAGGTCTTGCCGGTTAAAAGAAACGGCCAAAGATTGTAGTCCTTTGGAGTAAATATTGAGCAATGGGATGGACACTTTATATATATTAATATTTCATGTTAATGTAGTGATTATCACTGTATTCCAGTACTTGAATAATGTTATAAAATTAACATGAAAATTCCCAGTGCCTGTAATATTGGTGATCTTAATAATAAATAAATGTTACGATGCAAGTTCTATTTAATAAATTTCTTACTGATATATTATTTAAAAAAAAAAAACTGATTATAAAAATCCATGGAAGAATTTACAATTTCTCAAGCTGTCTTCCAAAATCATAATAACAAACCAAACGACCAACATTTTTATGATCTGCACAGATTTAATGTAAGAAACTGCATCACCACGATTTATCTCCATACGATTGTATTTCCTAGAACACATCACTTAAATGACATAAAGGTATAAACTGGTACATGACATCGTAAATACATGCGAGATAGATCTGTAGTACACGGGGAAATTCTAAATTATATTGAATCAGGATATAGCCGTATAGCCGAGGTTTACTGCAAATTTATGTGCCTATTCATTTCACGAATAGAACTTTTATGACGTCCATCTTTTTTTATTCGATAATTCTCTAATATTCTTTATGTGATTTCATGGAAAATTGTTCCATTATAGATTAAATGTTGAGTTGTAAAGGTTACGTCCAATGAAAAGGTCAAAGAGAAATCAATATTTCGCAATAGGTGGTCCTTTCATCCTCTCGATGTACGTAAGGCTTATAATCAAATCTTACATTCAAATAGGTTAAAAATCACTGAGTGTATTTAACTTAACTAAACGATATTTTTAAATGTATATAAACAAAAAAAAAGATTTAGTTATCTCAATTACAGTTTTTAAATCAATTATCATATTTAACGCTGTAATGTTGTAATAAATTTATTTTGTTTATCTCGATGATTATATCTTTAATCTTTGACTTCTAGACTTTTGAAAAGTAACTTCAAAAGGATCGAGTTTAGTACCAGATTCATCAGCATAGTAGAGAATATATGATGAATTCTGCAAGGTAATAGGTGCCCTAGTAGCTTTACAAGTAAAAGTCATAAATCATACGTTTACGTCTACATGGAATCGAATCCAGTAGTGCGGAAATGTATGTGGAATATACTATTTTTATAATAATATATATATTATAAGTGACTATAGATTCGTCTCGTTTAAAATTAGTATTCTGTGTTATCTGTATATATTTCACGGTCTTATTCTAGTAACATTTTTTTTCTTATAAATTAACTTGCGCGCTTTGATTAAGTAGGCGCGCGTGTTTGACTTTTACTAAAACCATACTTGTGTCTTTCAATTGCCTTTTGCATATTAGGACCACTTATTTTCGTTTCAAAATGACACTGTACTTCTTGAGATATTATAGTAATATTGTTTATGCTTGGTGCCATTTCTAACTATACTTACTACTTACATCAAGGTTAAATCATTTTTGTATTATAAACTCGAAGAGCCATTGCAACTGAAGACTATAAAAGCTACTAACCTCACCTCACAAAACTCCTAAGTAATTTTTAAACAATACCTCACCCATTCCAAAATTTATCGACTGCAGTCTTGCTCGTAACTTAGTTGATATTCAGTATCGAGTCGATATTGTTTCGCTAAGTTTTATCACCGGGAATAGAACCCGGGTCTGGTTAGTTATGTTGCTGAGCTATCGCGTTACGATAATGTAGCAATGTGCAACTCGCACTCACCGACTGATAATGTCTACGGTACGGACTTTTTGTACTTTATAGGCTGAATGTTGATTAAATGTGTTTAAAATGCGAGTGTGTGGTTCAATGTTTACGTTAAATAAAACTAGAAATAAACTTCAAGTAATCCGAAGCGAATCTTTTGCTTGGAAAACACATTGCAAGAAAATTTTAAACAGCAAAGCGAACAATACGTTATTTTAAGAATAGGTTACTATTAAAAATTCTATAGGCGTAGTTGCATCTGTAATTGCAACATAAAATAAAATTCCTTTCGAACAATAAAACAAAAAAGATACGACAATAATAATTAGGCAAAATAGTTCTAAAATTAAAATAGCCGCTCATCGCAGGGCTGCCTCGCACATCGCATTCTCATTAACTGCACCGGTCGTAGTCGTTCTCCATCCATCATTACGAGCCGGTGAAGGAAGACAGCCCTATAATTTGCGACCGGCCAGGCTCCGCGCTACCCTCCTCAATCTCCTCCGACTCCCGCACATCGCCAAGACTTTTATTAAAAGAAGACGTCCAAGAAATGAGTTTCGACGAAGTTTCCTCAGTTTCTGAATTAACAGTTCTCCTTGTGTTTAGTTATTTTGAATTAATAAGGAGTTGATAAGTACACGTTTTGATGCACGCTCGAGAATGTCAAAATGTAATTGGCTGCTGAAATAACCTTACGCATTTGATAAAATTAATGTCGTTTTCGTTAATATTCATAAATTTTCTTAAAGTTATTAAGAATTTCCGATATAGACAAAGGTGTCAAAACGAAGTCTTCCTAAATGAATACAAATAGAACTGAATTAACATTTTCGTCACAAAAAAATAGGAATAAAGAAATGCCAAACTTAAGTGGCAAACAGTGGCAGAACAGATGGTCGATGGGGACGAAAGGTTCTGGAGTGGCGACCACGTACCGGAAGACGCAGCGTTGGAAGGCCTCCAACAAGGTGGACTGATGACCTGGTCAGGGTTGCAAAATACGATGGATGCGTGACGCACAGGACTGGTGTGGCGACGCTAAGGGGAAGCCTATGTCCATCAGTGGACGGCATTCGGCTGATATGATGATAAAATTATATTCAAAAATTACTGCAAATTAGTTAAATTATATTATTTTCTAAGCGGTCTCAAGCAGGTAATAACCCGCAGTCGAATTGCAAAAAAAAATCACAACAATATTTATGAAAAGTGGATGGTTAAACCCAATCTTAAACATCACTGCAATGAGTCTACTTACTGGTAGGTAAAGATAAGGATCCTGGATCCTTTAAAAAAACGACCATATAAATTGACCATCTTGACCGAGTTCACATCAGCACAGAATTAATTTTACGACTCCGATACCCAATCGTCATCGTACCATGAATTAATTACGATCCATACCTTCGTAGGCATGAAACGAAAATATCACCCATCTACATTTTAATCTTTATCCTTTGCGCTTAAATGGCAATATGATTTCGTATGAAAGGATGCCAATGAATAAATTAAGTATCTGCGAAGGTAAAAACAATCTGAAGGGTATTAAGTACAATACCACGTCAGCTGGTTATCCTGCAAGTAGGGATTATACAGACGGTTATTGGCACTAGTGCGCAAACTTGGTATGTAACCTATCATTTGCGAGGATTGCATTCTTTGAAGTTACAAAGTTATACTTAGTACCACTTGTTCTGAATGAGGTCGCTGTGTTAAGAATTGCGATATATGTTGAATTTTAAAAGCAGTGGTACTTAAATAGTAGAGACTATATAGTTACTAAACATGACGCAAGTGAACAGAAAGGAAATATTATTGCGAAAATTTTTAGTAAAGGTAATAAGCTGGGTGAAGTTATTGGAAATTACTTTAGGAATATGAAACAAAACACAATATTGCCTGGTACAAACCTCAATCATTGCTAAACAGAGAACACTGGGAGCTCAACTCAACCTATACTCAAATTACCACTTCTGCATGTTAACTAAACAAGCCACCAGATAAACTCAAAATAAAGTACATTGACCTTTTCTTAATATATCCAATATATCGAAGGTACCCGAAAAACTATTAATGAACTGTTTTTCAGAAAAGGTAAAGGATCACGAAACACGATAGATGTTGATTCAAGACAAATTAAGAATGTCAATAAATGTAGGAGGATCAAAAACCGGTATTCCACGTTTATTTGAAGCTGCAAATACAAGAGACAGCTTTAGAAATGTCTCACAGACAAATCAAATCTCATCAAGACGTAAAACATAATGATCATAAGCAAAATTCGCCTCAAACACAACAAACATTACATACATCGACTCAAACTTCAGCGAAAAATTCGCTGACACATTGGCAATTAAAAATCATTCAAAAGAAGAATGACGCTTCCAAACGTCATCGACCGGTATCAAGAGACGTTTATTTGCATCTGAACCTTAAAACTATAACTGTATCGATAATCATCGGGACCCTGGTCCACTGGACTTGCACAAAGGACCAGAGTATCATATAATTTGAATACACAGCGGCGCGCCAGCGTAATGTACTTATTATTTAACTATAAAACCTTTTACATGGCATTGTTTAAATAAATTGTCCCGGCGATTGGTATTCGGGTCGATCGTGTATGTAAAATTATCGAGATAGGCCTGGTTTTGTATATGTAGGTGTATTATTTTAAGTAATTGAGAACGCAAATTGTGGTTTTGATTAGGTTTCACAGCAAGCTAAAGTACAGATTGAAAAGAAAGCGTAGAGTTTTCTTTTGTCAGTGTGTGTTTGCATAAGGTTCGTATGCCTTTTGAGGAAAGAGATACATTCCTTCCGACATACCAAATATTGTCAGATTAATTGTAAAGATAAACCCGTAAACTCAATTTAATTTTCATACAAATATCTTACACCTTGTTCTCAACAGAATTTTTTGTAGCCACTTAAATTCTTGACATAAAAGCTCTGTACATTTCATAGCTATTTCATGAGAATAAATAATGAATAAATTCTGAAATATACGAAGCGCCCGCACCAACTAGGTGCGTTCCATTCATTCGAAAAGCAACTAAAACTTTTTATAAAAATCGAAACCTACGTACTACTTAACATATCGATTCTCGATATGTAAATCGAATGATTCCACTTCAATTAAAAACCAGCAATGAACGTTTTCGTTCGGCGGCACAAAGTCTTCTTATCGATATTTCAAATCGATTCCGAATCGGTATACAATGACTGACAATGGATTAACGGATAAAGTGACGACTAGTTAAAGGTTAGATTTGAATCTAAGCCCGTTAACTTGCTCTGGTCACAACCTATTCTTAATAAATCTATATCTGACAGAATACAGATCTATAGACTTTTATGAGGTGTAAAATCACCTAATAACTTCTTCCGCGGGTAGAATAAGAGGGAGAATCAGACTTTACTGACTTATAACCCACCTGTGTTCATTCAGTTGTTCCAAGTTTTTTAAGGCCACGGTAACTCTTTCAAACATTCTCATAGCCCAAGCAGAGATACCGGGTCACATTAGTGTGGGTTTCAAAAATAAAACGGTGCATCGAAATTTTCCAGTACTATTTTAATCGATTACTCGATCCAAAGCTCTCATAATTAAGCTTTAATCTTATGACTATACTAAACCATTGACTATAGTGACGAATTGTCGATTCGCAATCATCTGATCTATTTTGGTGACCGACAAAAAGTGAAGCTAATCGATTGGAATAGAGTTCGGTCGCACTGCAGTGACGATTGTAATTTTATCGCTGATTTGCATTTTGTACCCACGGCTAAATGAAGAACAAATTAATCTGTAGTTGATTGTCCGTCTTTATTAGTATCTTTTTCTTCTTCTTCTTCCTACCTTCATTCCATATTACTTGGAGTCGGAGCTACACGTTTTTTTCTTCTATTCTGTCCTGTCACCCGTCACACTATCACTAACTTCCTTTTCTTTCATATCACTCCTCACACAATCCATCCATATTTTCATCGTCATCTGCCGGTAGGTATTTTTAAGGTTACTATGAAGATTTTGAAGAAGACATTCATGATTTACGTCGATAAAAAACGCTTCAGCTGAGATGTAAATCTGTTTCGATTTTATCGTGGGTACTTAAAATGATGACGACAGTTATCTACATCTCTTAACAAAATATCTATTTAAACTATCAATTTTCATATACACACAATATTTTTACCAGAAAGTGCGCGCCTTAACCGATTTCATCCAAGTTTACCGGTATATTTTTAAAACCATTTGCCGTAAACACTCATTTTATGTTTCGATGGAGTCGCAACGAAATTTAAAAGCAATTAGCATGCTATATCCAACTCTTATGCTATAATTATACGCAAACGAGATACATTAATGTACTGCGCGGCCATTCGCCTATAAAGTTTTTAAAACATTGGATTATATTCATGATGGTGTCCGAAAGGGTAGGCAGAAAGAGTGAATTATGATGATTAATAATAATAAGTTTTTTTACGCATCTAGGTAAAGCCAGTTAATAAAAACTGCTCTACTTCTTGTATCGATAACTATTAACGATTTCCCATTTGTCACCTTCAACAAAAAAGTGAAAGTGCAAAAAGACATATCGATATTTTCCCATCGATTCATAATTGAATAAAAAGTCCGTGAATCGATTCGAATTTTGGCATTAGTTAAAATTCTTATGCGTTCGAATGTTAGCTGTTATATTGTTTGAAAAAAAGGTCGATTATTACGAGTCAAACTCGAAAAGGATCTTTTTAGGATCGTTTACATATACATGAAGTCGAAATAAATGGTTAGCTACTGTGAGAAGCGAAGCGGGTGGGAGTAAACTGTGTACATATTTGTACAAAGTATATCTTCATCGGTACTATTGAATTAATATATTATTTTACCAACAATGGGCCGTTTTGTATTGAATGACTCAGCCTACTTTATGAATACGCTCGAATAGACTAATTAATCATTTCCAGCAATAATGTTTTCTATTTTATGGGCTTTATCTACTTCGTGATCTATTTGACTGTAACATGCAGTATCGTTTTATATCATTATAGGATAACGATTGGAGTCAAATTGATATTACTTGCTAAGTACTTAAGAAATTCCTTGCAATACACTGCATTCGATTTCGTAATTTACGTATTTTTTGTTTACCTTCTCTCTATTCTGATAGAATCATTCTACAAATGTACTGATCGTAACAAAGTAAAATAAAAATATCCAAAACCCGCTAATCGCGCCACAAGCCGAGCTACCTTACAGCCCTCGAGCAGTGGGTAATCGAGTAATCGGGCGCCCCGTCGATCGATGTCGCGTAATATTTTTTTAATAAATCGATACTTCATTCGACCACATCACTAAACGCGACCGATGACAGACGAACAATATGGACAGACCTTTTTGTTTGTTTTTAATTTATAGAAATAAAATGTGCTTTAGAATTTAACGGGAATACTAGTTTTATAAAACTGGATGAATTTTATAGTAGCTATGTAAATGGAGTCCCTTTAGGTGGAGGTATTTTAATGATGCAGTTTTTCTTTTTCATTTTATATTCCTGATATGATGTAAAACTTAAATTGTAAGCACGGAAGCATTGAAATTTAACGACTTCTTCTCATACATAAATATCTGATCAATCCCATAAACAGCTGTAGCTCAATTTCTAAGCCACATTCAATCTCAAGTGAACAGGAAAACGCATCAATCCCTAAAAGCTATACGCAGCCAATAAATAAAATAAATCATTTTTTTCCTCAATAAAAAATAAAAAATATGCAATAAAACATAAATCTATCAGAAACGGAACGCAATTAAAAAATATAAAAAGGTACGCTCCACATGCGACCGGCCGACTAGACACTAGTCGAACGACTTTTTTCAAAATGGCCGCCGACTTTCCCGCCCTGCACAGACGCTGACAACATTGGACACGGCCCGCCACGTGCGAAGTCGAGTAAATGATGTGTTGGGACTCAAGATTTATAGGGATGTACCATCATTTTATTGTTCAATTGTAGCTACCGGGCAATATCTGTTTGTAGTATTGGCTAACACTTGATCACATTGTTGAACATCGCCCGATCTGTTTTGGAACGCTATTACAACGTAATCGATGCAAATCTGTTATTTGTTGTCGTATTTATTGTATATTTTGATAGAAATATTATTTTATGCTAATAGAGCATTGAAATAGCAAAAGTCAAGGTAGTTAGATTCGCTAAAAAAATTCGTGAGCACTGGGAATGTTTCAATCAATCAGCCGAAATCCTCAATAATGTGTCACAGTTAATGTCGTAATTTAATGTTATTTCTTAAATATGTCTTTTTATTATTGTGAAGGTGATAATGTACGAGACGTCTAGATTTAACCAAGCCTATTTTATATCAACGGCAATAACTTTAGTGATAATGGTGGACATCTTTATATTATAATGATCTAATAATTATTATAATCGCTGCGATTTAAACGTGACTTTCACGGACACATGTTTTGCCACTTAGAGATAAGTTTGTTCTACATTGCAGGCCTACTTTTATCAAGCACATTATGGGTAATAAACCACTGGATATCTGCATAATGCATGCAAGAACTGGCTTCCTGGTGGCATTTGATAGTTTTGTACATAGATAATATCAATTTATAACCTCCTAGAATCAATCGATTGTTAGATGTTTTTCTAAGAACTTTGCAACCCTTTCGGTGTCTAATGCATCGTTACTTTGATTATGATGGTATTAGTTATTTACGTTTTATTTTAAAGGACAGTTCAGAGGCACTACCACGTGCTCTAAACGCGACCTAAACTGAACCATTACAGGAATGGAGCTAGTATATTATAGGGTCCATAGCTCTATCCTTCTTTCTTGCTCGCACGCCTGACATTTTAAAACGTCATGACATGATATGGTTTTGTTAGCTTTAATTTTGAAATACAATCAAGCTCAGTTGTTCTCTTTAGCCGACCTGACTCTAGCAGTAAGACTGCCATTGCATTACATGATTTACTTTGTCGTTGCTACTCAATTAAGTAAACTCAATACCAATTCTCACAGCCCTAGGCAGTGTTAGCAAAAAACCTGGTCTGCACTGTGGGAATGTACCTCGTAAGACAATCTTTTTGCTATATTGGACGATGTTTAAACACACTGGACATGCGTGGAAATAACATGTATGGAACCTGGTGATGCTTAACTTTGAGATATATCGATAAAAGTATCGATAAAGCGGCTAATCGGGTTAGGTATGTGCAAAATCGATAGCGTAGCTCTAACGCGAGGTCGTTAGAGTGCGGATTACTTATTTGAAAAGTGGGAATTGTACTTTTCTATTTTATTGTTAAGAAAAAGATGCAGTGTGGCCATATTTTGTTAAAGAAAAGATAAATATTGTTAAATTTTAAAGCTCATAAGTAAGAACATGGAGTGGTTTAAAGCTATCTACATTTACAAGCAGTACCTACTTTGCCAAAATACGTAGATCGAGGAAATCAATTCTCACGAATATGTTATTATTATTATTCTCTTCAAATGGATCTTGATATTTAATATATGACGTTTTAAACTTTAATTCTTCTTGGTCCGTAATTTTTTTTTAAATAACTTATGTAATTACACATATTAGTAAATAAATGATTAGATTTATGATATGGTACGATTAGATTATTGAGAATGACCAGTACCCCTAGCCAAGTTACTAATCTGCAATAGTTAACGCTAGTAGAAAGCTTCCAATGTACGGGAATGACGTCCTCTCAAAGCTCAGTCACGTGGTTAGAACAAAAGAATTGGCGGCAAGGTAAACCCCAAGCGTTCGACGCAAGCGAAACGGTTGTAACTTGGCAAGGGGGGCTGGTATTAAAGTTGGAAGATGGGAAAAATTTTTAGGTACCTAAGTGAAAATAAATACCGAACGACCTATTGTCTCTGACAAACTGTTGAACGTTCCCTGAAATAGCTGGACTACTATAAATACTAAATACAGACAGGTTGAGTGTAAGTATGGCTATTTTTGTTCTGTAAACCAAAGTAAACTTTAAATTATCGTAACAACCGAAGCAGTGACAGGTCACTTTCCATCGCTTACAGCACCTCTATTTTTATATACCTACTTAAAAACACATAAAAAATATAAATTATTCGAAAATCTACCCTAAACTGAACACATCAAGGTTTCATTCAAATTGTAACGATAACAACGATTGGTCGTGATCGCTGGAATAGTAAGATTTTGAATTTTAAATCGAGAACTTGTTTTTTTTTTATAAACTTGTATGCACTGGTAAGCGACCACATTCAGCCAACGTTAGTGTAAGTAATCGCATGTTTTACATAATCCTCTTTTATTTAACACTCTCAAAACAGTCTAAATGGTCAATGAAATCATTAATATACGAAATATTAACAAAAAATCTTAATAAATTTTAATTCACAATCTTCATAATCTATAATGATAATCTCGCTATTGATACTCCTTCAATATAAAAACTGAAAGCGGTATCAGAAAATATAAAATACTAAGTAAATTAATGAGTCAATCCACGCGCGATCGATCAACGACGTTCAGGGATGGGATGTTTTATAAAAAAAGTAGAAAATCCTTTTATTAACATCAATAAAGTGTTGAATATTCATTGAGATGGAATTGCGTTTAATTACTACAAAGTATCTTTCGTGTGGAGGTTGACAATCTTGCAATCAGTGATGAACGCGATAGAAAATGAGCATTGACGTAATTGACATAATAGGCTGAAAGAGAAAATCTTTGCCTCGGATTTTTTTAATCTGTATGAAAGATTTGGCGCCAACGTTTTTCTTGGAGTTTCTCGATTTACCGCGAAACGAATTTAATTTCGATCTGGTTTAATGAATTTAAACAATTCTAGCCAGATAAGTAAAATGCCCACTCGTTTACAACGAATATATTGTCCCCTGATTATTATTACGCTATTAATATCAAGTAGTGATAATGAAAACCCGCATTTAATAAAAGGTCAGAAATAATTACATCGTGCGGAATTGACAAGTTGCAAAAGAATTGTGTGAGTCGATAATTTATACATTTTTTTTAAGATAATGAGTCCTGTGTATGCCGAGAGGTATGCAAGTAATTTTGTCATATATACTTAAGAGTGTCCTTCTCCACTTGCTTATCGTAAACATCGAAAATGGTTTAAAAGCTTGTTACTTCATTTAATGCAATCCAACGCGATGTTTGGCGAAAAGGCAACGCAAAAACAGAGAGATAACGCCTGGAAACTCTGTTAGTATTCGGTAATTCCGAGATTTACTCGAAAATTTCACAAAACTTGCTCCAAGAAATAGCTGTTTTTTTTAAACCCTTAAAAGTTTTTGGAAAAAGTTATCGTCATTTAGAATCTTAATAAAATTTGCAAGGTCTCTAGAGGATTACATTTTTGACTTTTTTAATTTTAAGGCAAATTATGAAGTGTCAAAGTTCATACAAAATAGGACATTTTCAGAGGTTTTTACTGGATTAGTTTTACACAAATTTAGAAATTGGTTTCTTTAGAAACCTAGATAATATCCACAAGATACTGTGTTTCCAAAATATCTAATGAAAAATGTGTAATAACGTCATAATCTTATGAGCGGTTGTATGAAAAACAGTGAAAATGCGAGTCATGATGCACCACCTTAAAGTTATAATGTAACGTTAAAATTATAATAACGTTATTACTTTTTTTCGTTGCATACCGTTAATACTATTTCCATATTATTGTTACCGTAAGTAAGACTTCAATATTAGACTAGACATATATATTTTTATTCAGTTCTCATTTTTTATTATTATTGATAAGCTTGCGTTTGACCACCATCTCACCTCCTCAAGGAGTTGTCAGCAACAGGAGGGGTCCAGCTGGGTCGAAGCCTACCGGGGCCGGGGTTATCCGAAAGGAAACTTGAGCCCCGGTATGAAGGCTAGAAGGAACGGCGTGGGGTTTTTAGTCAGTAAGAGTCTGACACTATCTCATGGTAAGCGATGATGTGGTCGACGATGGAACACGCATGCCTAGAAGTAACCTATTCACTCTTTTCATTTAATAAATAAAAATCTGTGTCACACTGTTTGTTATCCAACTCCTCCAAAACTGCTCGACCGACTTTTACGTTTTTTTTGTGTGTATATTTGGTAGGACTGAAAGTAGGTTGTATCCGCCTACTTCGACCCCTAGATACCTTTGATGATTTATATGGCAAAACAGCGTTTGCCGAGTCAGTTAGTTATCATAAAAGAAATCCTGATATAGCAAATATGGCGACTATATCTAATAAAAGGCTTCTAGGGTTTTATATTGATGCTTCAGTTATTACGGCTAATAAGGAATCGAGTATCAGAATAAAACAATACTTTAATGCACACTAGTCATTAAAGCATACTTATGCTTTAGACTTTATGAGCTAGTCATAAAACATCAATTGGTAAAAACGGTGAACGCTAAGTATATAATAGAAGATACTAAGTATTGATAGCCCATAAGAGATAATTATAATCATGTTTACAAGTTTTTAAATAGTTGCATGCTGGTTTTATACTAAGAGGTAGAAATTGAATGAAAATAACTGAAATTAAGGATGTAAACTTGAGTTTATCATTACATAAATATCTTGTGTGGGCTACTAAACTACTTGAAAAGTCCGCTAATGTAATATAAGCAAACTGTTACCGACCTAGTTCACAGAATAGTATAGAAAAACACATTTTTTGTGATGCCTTTTAGAAATTACAGGCTCTAAAGAATTGCACATTAAAGGATCGGAATGGACCAGAATCCTAAGTGATGCCTTAAAAGCATCTCAACCACATATTTCGTTCTCAATTACATTTTTCCACATAATTTAAAGAGCATCTAAATGGTATTTTCATTAAGATCGACGGGAGACATCGAGAACGGTTTAATGTATGATTTTACGATGTAAAGCCTTGGTCGTAATGTGAGCGGCGATACAAGAAAATGATTTTACGATAATTTAACTGGAGATAATACTTATAGGACTGCATCGTGAATATAAAAGGACAGTTATTAATATTAGTTTACAAAGATAATAAACAGAATAATCCAGTAGTTATTATTTTATTTAAAGTCTTGAGAGTCTTGTCCTCATTGAGATGGAATTTTGCCGCTCTTAGTCACCAAAGCCACAAATCCCTTGAATCTAAAGATTGCTTTTAATAAAAAACCATTTTAATTATTGAATTCTTACTGCTATAAACACTCAAATAGTTGGCTGTACATGCCTGTGCATTTATCCTCAAAGCAAAATAACTTTATCCGCAAAGTGGCCACACGCAACGTTGATTATAATTTTTCTTGGCGTCATAAAATGTGCATATGATTAAATAACTAAAACAACGATTGTAAAGAAAGATGCTGTAACTACTTTTTCTAATACGGGATTTTCGTGTTGATGATAGTAGTTAAGAAAGTTTTGCTTAGTTTGGAAGTTACTAGGATTGGTGTGATAACAGAACCATGAGCTAAGGTAGGTAATCTGTGGGATTTCCCGAAGGAATGTAACATATAGGTGGTAGTGTTGTCCGCCCAGGGTGGTAGAAATTATTGGGTTATTTTCCTCACCAATCAAACATTACATAGTAGAAATAAACCTGAATCACGAACTTTACAGATAAAAAAATGAAACACGAAGAACATGAATGAGATTCATAACGCATTACAACAATTAAAAATTAATCCAAAAAACAAAATAACACGCAACTTCATTTAAAAGATTCTGTTTAACAATTACACAAATCATCGCATGCGAATAATAATACTTCAAATTTGCTTTAAAAACAGTAATCGTCTCACAATTAGCAAAACATAAATCACGCGTGCACGTTTAAATCGTTTTTTTTTTAACGTTATTTACGAATAACTAATACGGTTACGTTATTATGCAACGCGTTACGTTTCGATGCGTTCGCGTGTTTAGACGCATCTACAACGGCTGCTGGTATCGAGAGAGAAAATAGAAAATTACATAAATTAAATGATTACTATAATTAGCTACTGTTTGTTTCAATCATTATCGAATAAACAATTCCAAGACTTTTAGAGAGTATACTCGTGACTTGCAGTCGTTTTAACGATCATAGTTTTTAAGGTATCATAAGTTACATTAGGTACCTTTTATGTATATAAAACTGGGCCTTGGTACAGGCCATGGTCCGGAGCGAGGGGGAGTGGCAGGCGGTCGCCTCCTGCGAAGCAGTAATGCTAGCAAAGGAGGAGACAGACTGCATCAGGCAACGGCGCCCTCGCCGCCGCCGCCGGGATTCCGATCCCGATTTCCGGCCACCGTAGATGTGGGCTCGTGGACGGTGAGCCATGGTTAGCTCATTGTCCGACCGTCCGGTAACTGTCCGGACCGAGCCCAAGACGTGGACGGCGGGCACTGTTCCCGCGCGCCTCTTGGAGTTGTCAGGAACAGGAGGGGCCCAACTGGGTCGAAGCCTACTGGGGCCAAGGTTATCCGAAAGGAAACTCGAGCCCCGATATGAAGAGGATAGGAGGAACGGGGTGGGTTTTTAGTCAGTAAGAGTCTGACACTTCCCCCGCTCCACCGCGGGGGTTGTCATTGGATGATTTTTGCCCAACATAAAAAAGCCCCTTAGGGGACAAAACAGGGTTGTATAGAGTAACCTATTTTTTACGCGGGCGAAACCGCTGGCAGAAGCTAGTAATACTATATAATATACACTACTTAATTTTAATTTCATGAAGTATAATTAAAATGGTCAAATTAAAATTGCTTTTAATACATTTAACGAATAAAAAATGCAAACAAAATAAAAAAAGTCCGCCATTTTGCATACGCAACTGTCAAAAATCACATGAATATGCAACTTTACAAAGGTATTAAACTATTCTGCCAATGCCATTAACATCTAAACTTGTCTTGAAGCCTTTCGTTTGTAAGTTTGAGGTAATAAATTAATTCTGTTACATAATTAGCGGTATCGCGTGACTGAGAACCATAAGAGAACTTGTCCTCGAGTGTTTAGCAACTATTTAAGTTTTGCCCCATCCGATTTATTGAGAGGCACTTAGTTTTATTATACACTGAATACAGATAGCATTAATCGCACTTAGATTAGATAATGCGTCATTTTAATTTTATGATCAAGTTCAATAAAATCATGTTTATGATACATTCCGTTCTTGCACCGCGTCGGCGACAATTTAAATTATTTGCACTTTATAAATAAAAATGAAGCCAAATTGAATATTAAAAATGTAATAACTCTACGTCCATCATAAAAATAAAAACTATGATAAACCCGATACTGGCAGAGGCATTTATTACAGACAAACTATCGACAGATACTTAAGGATTAAAACATAAAAACATTCACTAACATTAAATACTAATAATCTTATTAAAACAGTACATTAGTAAGGGGACCGAGCAAAAATGTCGATACGCTCCTGATGCGCCTACGCACGCAATCAAGCGGTAACCATGGCAACGCGTACCGGAATCCAACATGGCCGCCCCGTCTTATCAGGTTATTGGAGGCTCGCTCAGTCCCGCTACTGAAATATGTAAGAAGTAATGTAATAACTGACGTATAAGGTAAACCTTGCCTTGTAATTAATTTCAAATAAAATCTAACAAAAAAAATATATACGTGATTCAAACGCATGCAAGGAAGCTTCGAATGAATCAAACTACTTTTTCTATAAATCATTTGGAATACACGCTTTCATTAGATTTTAATATTCTTTTCCCTTTGGTTTAATATATGAAGCTCAGTTATGATTACCTCATAAAAACTAGGATACGAAGCATTATTTATAGTACTTTTTATTACAGCAAATATAGCTTATTCATTTATCTAGGTGGGAAATCATCAAATAAATTCTCCACCTCTTAATAGAGTGAGAGGGTGTCAGACTTTTACTGACGAAAACCCATCTGTGTTACATTAGTTTATTTTTTTTAAGTTATATAATCAATTAATTTAACTTAACCTAATTGAAACTAACTTTAAAAATATAAGCAAACTGGGGTTGAAACTCTCGGATGGTGGGGTGGTTATTCGCTTAATGTGTATTTTTTTTAATGATGGTTTTTTGTTTTTGACTTTCCAAATTCAAATCTTATTATTCCCGGAATATCCATACAACATTAAATCCTTAGGAACAGAATGACTTGCTTTATGATGGTTATGTACGACATTGTAAAAGTGCATTATCGAGCAGGTGATGTAAAAAAATCCTTTAAACCAAGTCAAGGAATATCATTATTACGTTATTACATTATAATAAGCTGTAGAACACTTATTAAAAACAATTTAAATTGACCATTACTTAACCTTTCGTCTAGAGAATTAATGGTTCTAAAAATAATATTTCACAATGGTAACATTTATGGCTACATGTAATAATATAATAGAACCGATCACAGTCTAACCGGTACTTAAATCTATTATGTTATTTGGTAACTCTTATTTTTTTACAAGGACATTATCATAGGTACATTTAAGTTTTAAGGTTAAAAGAATGACAGAATATTATATGTATAATGAATGATTATACCAATAGCTATTGTCTAAAAACGATGCCTCATGTCAGCACAGAATATTTAGTTTTCATATCTTGAGAGCTTAAAAAGTAACAATCATAATTAAATCGCATTAGTTTAAAATATGGCGCCAAAACTGACAGATAACAATCAATTTTAATCTTCGAACGCAAATAGAGAAAATTGTTACTTTTTAATCGAGCAAAGACAACGGTCAAAGTTCATTTGTTTGCCTTTTAGCAACACTTAACCTCTATTAAAAGGGAAACACATAGAAATTTATGTGAATAACCAAATAACAATCGAGTTAGTCGTGAGTTCGTGACGCCGAAGGCAGGTGACGAAAAACGCAACGATTCAATTGTGTATTCGGTATTTAGAATTCATAGACAAACATCTGATATGGAATTGAATTGTTATAGTCTATGGCGCAATGTCGTTATGGTTTTGTTTAATTTTATGCTTAATTGGGCTGAATATTGATTAATGGAAGCTGTTTCTATTAATTTTGCCTGTGTTTGCATTTATTTATGTAGACGTTTTACTTAGTTGCTCCATATTTCACGGTTTATTGATATTTAGAGAATATTGTCGGTGCAATATGGATTTCGCATTTTCATATTTTACAAAGACTTTGTATTATTTAGTCCACAGGTGTAAATATCATCTAGCTTCATGGAGTGAGTCGATAACTTGTTGTGGGCATGCGTTGATTGCTGATTTCAATACCTTGGATTTGGATAGCAGTTAAAACAGATTTCCCAACTAAGTCACGTAAGTCGTTACTGCTTATTGCTGTGTTATTGCTTATTTTACGACTCGAAATTCTACGCTCTCATACTGTATTGTTTATCAAAATTTCTCGACATTAAACCCCTTTTCATATTACGGTAAATTCGAAAATAGGAACGCTATTTTAGAATAGGAACACGTGCGAATGCGTAGTTCGCGAATCGCTCATTGGCGGGAGCCGCGGGCACCCTCGGCTTGCTCTGGACTGTTTAATTTTCAATTTAGATCGCAATTTGCGATGCCGCTCGCCGCACGCCCAAACTGGCATCACTCCATACGATAGATTTATGTACAACCACTTATAAATATACGTGGAATATATTAAAAGAAATTAACTCGTGTAAGTTACGAGCCAGGCCCGAGTTTTCAAGATAAGAGTTAATGAAAATTGAGTTTTTTTTTTCTCGACAAATTCGTCAAGTACGGGTGTGGCCGCTGAGATAAGCGGAATTGATCTGTCCGTTGTAACTAATTGGTACGGAGTTTGCGCAGTCCAGTTTATTGTTCAAGTTTTTTTCGACAGGTTTCGTTTTATTTTGAAACGAGGACAGTATCTTCGGTATTTTGTTAAGATAACGTCATTTTGAAATTTTTCATTATAGATGGCGGACCCCTTGAGACTAAAGGCAATACCATGTTGATACAAGCTCATGTACTATAAATAAATAATTTAAAAGATTCCGGAACACGGACGCACAGTTCGGTAGAAGTTATAAAGTAACATAATATCAACGGAAATAGAGAAGTAATAATGCAATTCTACAATTTTATGGCCAGTTAAGACGCTAAACTGCATGTTAACACAGAAAACGTAATATAAAACTGTCGGCAAGACATTAACGTTGAAAAATGTGCTTTGTATGAAAGAATCTGTTTTTAAATTCATAAACGTGAATGAATATGCGTTACGTTAGTTACGTAATATATTTTCTTTAACGGGATAAGCATAATTTCTTGTCTCTCATATTTTTTTTTGGCTTTTGTCCGTATTTACTTGGTTTAAAGAAACTGGTTTCATGACCAACTCGTTCAAATAAATCTGGCTTGTATCTGGTGTAACGCCGACTGACTGCTACTTTACTTATGCATCTTTTATAAAGAAAAAAGTAAGATAGATTCTTTTATTGGTTGCCAGTTAGTCTATATCGTCTTTAAAGCAAAATATAATAAGGCCAATCAAGGCCAATAAGGCCAAGCAAGCAAGGCAAGGTTGATAAGGCCGCCCATTGTATGTATGTGTTTTAGTTTTAAGTTTTTCCATTTGTATGTGTAACGGTGGACAATAAAGTATATAATAAATAAATAAATAAGTACCCATTTTCCCGAATCATCATCATTATCAACATCAGCCTTATTAATGTTCCCACTGTTGGGACTCAGGCCTCCTCTCTAGGAGAGGAAATGGGCCGACATCCACCACGCGGACCCAGTGCGGGTAGGTGGATGTCACATATCTTCGAATATTTTGGTTCTAGGACATGCCGGTTTTCTCACGATGTTTTCCTTCACCGTTTTGAGAGCAGTGGTAATGAAATAAATTACACAAAGTAATGCGCCTGGCAGGGTTTGAACCCGCGACCTATACTCGTAAGACGGAGCCATAACCGGCCATCACTGCTCTCCAGAATAATATCATCCAATTACCAGGGAGACCAAAGAAAATAGGAATGAATAGTGTGAGGAATGATATTAAAGAAAAGGTAGGGATAAAGAACATCAAGAGAGACACACCAAGTACCATGGAATAAGGGCAGATGATGAATATAATCCAATCACTGGAGATAGCTGCTGTAATATTACCAATCGCATAACGGGAAACCAACTAGTTAAATAACAAACCGTAACCATTTCCCGTAACCTTTTACAATCACTATCAGAAACATTTCAAATAACCTACCCGCCAATCAAACTTTCAAAACGAGTACAGGCAACTATAAACTTATCGACACATTACTCGACCACTTTACCTCACAAATGCCTATTTGTGAGGCCGTAATATATGACTATATGTCCCATTTTAGCATATATGGCATCGTAATGGGACTTCGTATGGAATCATCATCTGCCATGTCGCTACCTTTGGCATTTTGATGCAGAATAATGCCAGTACCGTAGTTCACTTCTGGCAAATTGGTAGAGAACGCAAATTGGACTTTCACTGTTCGGATTTGTTGATATGTATGAGAGTATCCTGTTTTGGGTTTCCTCCGTTTGGTTCATGCGCGGTTACTGAGAATTAGGTTACTGGTTTATATCCCCAGGTCAAGCATCATATAATCATGAGTTTCTTTCACTAACTTTGTTGTTGTCTTGATTTAGATTTAACCTCTACCATAAAATTGTATACCATCATCTCATCATCATCATTTCAACCGATAGATGTCCACTGTTGGACACAGGCCTCCCTCAAGTGTCGCCACAATTAACGGTTCTGTGCGTCTCGCAACGATCGGATTCCCGCAACTTTTACTAAGTAATCGGTCCACCTTGTACGAAGCTTTCCAGCGATGCATCTTCAGAACCATCATCGACTGGACCATTATTAGCTATACATATTTTGTACTATTTGAAAAATTTTGTTAGTTGTTCTTAATCACAATTGCAATCTATATGTACGTTGGTGTGAATCTCATATTTCTTGTATCAAGTAGTAAAACTATCTGTAACTGTATCTTTCACACTTTCCTTTATGTAGGACTTGATTTCTCAAGTATTGCCAGTAACTGATGTTTCTATATTAAAAACTAAAAATTTGTTGACGTCATAAATTATATTTAATAACGTTATTGAAAAACTGGAAGGTCACCTATATCACATACACAATACCGAAAAATGCAATGACTAAAAAAACGAATAAAAAGAACATCTTTATGATATGTTACCGTCAAAAATGACACCATATAACAATCTGTTAATTTATGACCAAAATGTCGTTTGAATTGAAAATATTTTATTTACATATTGACTTCATAGTGGCAGGGAAATAATGTAAATCCGAATAGAAATGTTGGCAGACAATAAAATTCAAAAATAATGTGACGAAAGGGCTTAGAAGATTATAGATCGAAATTGATAAGTATCGATATGTTGAACGATATACTTACATAAATAAACATTTTCAAATAAATTTAAAAATACCGAAAACTCTTTCATGGTAGGTTGAAACTGCAAACACTAAAACATATTATCAAACATATGTCTGTAGTTAAAGAAATCAGTACCTTTGGTTAAATGTTAAGCCATAAAGTTGGATTTTTTTTTTTTATTATTATTGATAGGTTTGCGCTTGACCGCTATCTCACCTGATGGAAAGCGACGATGCGGTCGACGATGGAACGCGCGGAATAATACATGAAGTGAAGTAATTTTACTGCAAAATGGACTTTAAATGAAAATATAACATTAGTTTTACTATATGCAATACCCGAAACACGTGTCTAGTAATTTAATATAAATAATTTATATACAAACTATGTACATTTCATAACTGTATCATGAAAAACCACGAAGTTATAAGCTTGTTATGTCAGCAAAAATACATAGTCACCGAGCCATCCAAGCGACTGAGTGGTGAGGTGAGGGTAGTTCTTGCTGGCACTAATGCCCGCTATGATCTGCCGTGACCTGTGTTTTACTTAGTGTCGGTGGTGTCCAACTTAGGTCCTTTTTAAAACATGGAGTAAAAACTATTGGAATCGGTTCAGTCACCGATTCTGAACAAAGTATTCAGGTTTCGCATATACTAAAAATATATAGCTGAAGATAATCTAAATTAGAATAAGCTGTAACACAACGTTTGGAAATTATCTAAAGAAAACAAGCCCGATGAAGCTGTTCCCAAAGGTATTGACGACACATCGCTATTAACGCGAGTCTTTAATATGTTAATGTTATATGTAACTCGAGCTGTAATAAATGGGGAGTAATTGCCTACGACTTTGCATATTTCTAATGAGGAAAAAGCTATATACGCTAAATAGGTCTACACCTTAAGCAACGGTGAACGCTTTTCAAAGTCACATGACACACATTTTGCTTTATAATATTACAATGCCTGGTACGCATTAAGTGTGGTTATAAAGTATTCATCGGTTTTGATAGTTCATGATGACCCGGTATTTGTTAGAGCTACATAAATCAGGTAAAATATACTCTAAACTATATAGATATGTTGTTAAAATCATGAAATAACTTCTCCCACTCCGGGTGGTGGCGCTAGTGTTAATATCTCGCACCTTTAGAATTATAGGGACCTAATTCAAAAAATCATGATTTTTTGATCAAAATTGATTAATTTATTTTCTCATAATACATGTAGATAACTAAGTTAAGAAACAAATTCAACTATTATTTGTATAAGTTGTATGAAATTTCATTGTAATACATTTACAAAAAAACCTTACGTGTATAAAACTTTATTTAACGTTTCCCAAACATTTACATTTTTGGAATAGGTCACTATAATTCTAAAGGTGCGATCTGACGTTTGCTCACTAAAACCCACCTCAGTTACTCTTAACGTTCCAGAGCCAGTGACTCTTTTGAACCATCCTGCATCCTTGACAAAAACCTAAATGATAAAAACACAGAAAGATCCAGATATGATGGATAATACACATCAGTAAGTGATTAATATAAAACTCACCTTTAAAATACAGCTGCCAACAGCTTCATTCTCTGGCACGGTGACGTTGTAGAAGGACTGGTCGAAGATCGGCTCATTATCATTCACATCTAACACTGTCACTGTTACCGTAGTCAACGTGGACATCGGATCCACGCCCTGGTCTGAAGCCACCACTGTTAGTTGCGGCATCGGATTCGTCTCACAATCCACCCGCGCCCGAGTCGTCACCAACCCTGATAGGTCGTCAATCGAAAACCAATTTGACTGAGGAGAAGGCAGTAAAAAATATCTAATTTCAGCATTTTTCCCTTCATCAGCGTCAGTAGCCGATACTTGCACTACCGGTGTACCTGGAGGCGCCGCTTCGAGTACACTCGCTTTATACTCCGGCTCAAGAAACACTGGTGCGTTGTCATTTACATCAGTTACTTTTAGACTGATGATCCTAGACGCATGTAATGGAGGAGACCCCTTGTCAGTTGCTACCACATTCAGCGTATAAGACGAACGGGATTCACGGTCTAGTGGTAACGCTACAACTACCAAGTAAATTATATTGTCATGAGTCCTCAAATCAAAATGCCCATCTCCACCGCTTAACGTAACGTTTACGTTTGCGTATTCGGTTTTGGAGTCTGGATCGTGTACTGATATTCTAGCCACGAACTCATCTAGCTGTGCTGACTCGGAGATTTTTGGTGTAGCATCATCACTTAAGAAAATAACGTCTATAGTAGGCTGGTTATCATTTACATCGGTAACCCTTATGGACACAAAAGCTGTTGTTTCCAAAGGCTGTGCGCCTTTATCTCTGGCTACTACTACAAGTTCATGCAATTCTTTAGTTTCAAAATCTAACGCTTTATTAACAGTAATATCACCAGTTTCTGGATCGATTTTGAACATATTCTCTTTATCACTCTGTCTTCTGTTTATCGAGTATTCGATCAAACCGTTCTCACCAGAGTCTGAGTCAGTCGCGGACACTTTTAGTACGGGAGTGCCTACGGTCGCGTTTTCCGGAATAGTAGCCGAGTAAACACTTTCAGCAAACACAGGAGGATTATCATTAACATCTAAAATAGTAATATTTACAGTCATAGTCCCTCTCAGTGGTGGAGTACCACCATCTAACGCTTCTATAACTAACTGATAATGGTCAGTCGTCTCCCTATCGAGGAAGCCATTAATTTGTAGGTCCAGATACAAGACCCCATCTCTCTCCCTATGGGAAGACAATCTGAACGCATTATCAGTGTTCCCAGATACAATGTTGTATCTTTGGGTGTTGAATGGTCCTAAATCCTGGTCTTTGGCCGGGTTTAGTTTTCTCTTCACATCTCTGGGAGTGTTCTCAGAGAACTCCACGTTCATTACGGGTGTGGGAAAAGTAGGAGCATTGTCGTTTTCGTCTAGTACCCGGACGACTACGCGGATGTTATCTCCGCTAGCAGGTATGGCGACTAGAGCATAATGGTCTCTGTTTTCTCTGTCTAGAGGGCCTCTGGTTCTGATTTCTCCTGTATGGGGGTCTATCCTGAGATCGTCATTGACGGCGCTGCCGGGAACGGGGACGATGGTATATGGCGGGGCTGCGTCAGGCAGTTCGTCTCCGAGGTGTCCGACGAGGGTCTCGGCGCGTGCGTTCTCTCTGACGGTGAACTCTCGCACGTGCTCCGCCGCCGCGGTCGCGACCAGCAGGCAGGTGATCACGCGCAACATCGCGCGTTCTTATCACTCACCGCACACACATTGTCACTCACACCTGCAAAAAGAAACGATACAATGAATCGAACAATTTACGTAACTTAGATTAGCACGCAAGAATCTCACTCTCGTGAGAGTTATTACTTCTCCATAAGGAACAGGTACAGCAGTAGTAAAGTGTGATTTAACATTCATAAAATGAAGATGAACTGACAACTAGTTGCCTTTTATGTGATATTTAATTAATTTTCTGACCAGATACAGAATCTTGAAGTAACAAGATTATAATCAGTGTCACTAATTAAAATTGATTAAGAGACTAAGTGGAATGCACGTAAATATTAAAGAAACAAATCAATTGTATAACAGACTATCACAGTCACCTTCCCCTGTAAGTAACACAACACAAATGAAGAAAATGTATCGATGCTCTGGCAATACGCAATTGATCACTATTTTTACAAATGGCAACATTTCACCACGTCTATTACCATCGATTAGAACTCCCAGCTTTACTCCGCCAAAGGAAAATTCATGAATGATGCATACTGGCTATAATTATAACATATGCGGTCCGGACAGGTTTCCTTTTCGATAAGTGACGTTATTTAGTTTTTGCTACACTAGTTTACAAGACAGTATTCGTAATCATTCTGTATGAATATTTATATGTTTTATATCTAACTTCCCTTAGTGCAAAATTTATGTTGTAAATGATACGCGTTGGCTGACCGTGTTTTTTTTTTTTTTTTTTATTGATATAAACTAGAGCTTGACTGCTATCCCACCTGATGGTAAGCAGTGATGCAATCGTTGATGGTGAGGTGTTCCAGGTTTTGTAATACTGTTTAGTTTTTATTGAGCAGGTTTGTTTTTTGCCGGCTTGGTGTTGGCAGGGTTTAAGATAAGCTTATATTTAGATAAGCTTTGAGTTGATTGATGAAACCTGATTTTATTAGAACTAGTCTCTTGTATCTGTCCTAGTTTGAAAACTGGTTTTGATTTTTAGATTTTGCTTCGGTTTTACTTTATCATGCAGGATTTAAAACATGATATTTTGACAGAATATAACAGTAGTTTTATGGAAAAGATTAATATATGAATGATCAAAAATTAATTTAAGGATTAGCAGGCTTCTTCAAATAAAATAATAAGTACCTACTAGGTGTCTATTCAGTCATTCACTGTTTATTAAAGAAATATTAATGCAAAAGTAGCAGATACCGTTTTATTGCATATCTCTATTTTTTAGTAATTTCCACCAACTTGTAAAAAAATAATATTAATTATACTTTTCATCAATTAGGATAATATATAAATAATGATAAGAGATATTCAGGAAACCAAAAACATTTAAATATAAATACAGTCCATAATTAAAAGTAAGGAATTACATTTGTCATCGACATCATAAAAACCTGTTGCCTAATCTGTCCAGCTCTAGATATTTTTCTGATTTAGGATAAGAACACACTGACGAAATCTCAACATCAACAAGTGACAAAATTTTAAGATTTTTGATATCTATCTATCATAATATATTTTAACAATACAATCGTCCTAATAGAGAAAAAAAACTTCACCTCGGAAGACCCATTTGAGTGAAAGCAAATGATAAAAAATATAATTATAATTACGTTAAATTCAATATAACACACAATTCTTCCGCCAGGCAAAAAAGTCGTACGACTACAAATCGGATTTAAAATTTTTATGCAAGCTCACTGCATCACGAATCGAGATTTTTACGACCATACAAAATGCTTAAAGAGGAACTTGGTTTAATATCGTAACTTCGATACCTTTGTTTTAAATGATTATGTGTCGACTGTCTGCGATGAGTATTTCATTATCGGTACTGACACTAACCAATAACAGTCATTGAGCCAGAATATAATGAGAATGACAAGTTATATGACATGATATGTCTCCTAAAATCTTCATTGTTTTAGGCTGGTTTTGAAACTTATAATTCTTAAAAAATCTCCAGGTTGTATTACATACTCAAGTGAAGTAAGAATCAAAATAAAATCATGAATCTCAGTAGATGAAAAGTATTTAGTACTTAACTAAATAAAAATAGAATACTAACGGCGAAAACCAAAATTGATAGAGATAATAATATAACAATTTTAAGTAAATATATTTGTATCTCTTGCGAAAACGTCGTCTTCCAGTCTTCCAAAGCGCGTCCCGTGTGATGGACTTTGACGTCAGAGTTCATGGTTTACTTCTTTTTGTTATAAGCAGCTTCGAAGATTCATAACTTTGTCGTTGATGAAGAAAAAATTTTTTTTTCAATTTGTATTTGAGATCAAATTCTTTATTTTTTAATTTAAAAAATATTCAATGTAATACATATTGCCTATTAGAAATGGAGAGTAAGCGGAAAAAAGTATACCCAATTAAAATTTGTATTTTATAGACTAATCTCATATCGTTGAAATAAAAATAAAATGATGTAATTTGAATTTTTCGCACATCAATAAATATTGAACTTTAATCACTAACAAGATAAGTTAATAAAAGCACTTTAAACACAAACAAACATATCCTTGAAAACGTTGTAACTAATTTGATGAATCATATTTATTAATCCTACAGACAGACGACAAAAAAATCACTCGTGTATTCCTAGCCTAAAGATTATAAATTTTTAAATGACAAAACTTTATTTGCACTTTATAGCCGCCATATAATTTTGTGATATAAACAGATTTAAATTCTTTGTTTGAAAAAAAAAATGACTGATTGATTTTCTAGTATGCATTAGTCATGTCATTACTAAAAATAAAATAATTAATTGGTTATATTTCTTAAAAGGCGTGTCTATGTGTAATTAAATTGTATACAGATAATGTAAAGTTGCTGCTTATGTAAAATCTAGACCACACTAGTTTAAATTAAGGATAACTTATATTGGATCATAAAAGTGCGATTTGAAGACCAATATTACCACGTAATACGCTTGTTAGTAAACACAAGAAGGAAACAATGATGTAATCTTTATGTTATATAAAAGGAAAAATCAACTAACAGACATTGACTGGCCTATTGGTCTAGTGATCAGTGACCCTGCTGAAATTCGAAGACATGTGACATCCACCAAACCCGCACAGGGCCCGCGTGGTAGATTACAGCCCATTCCGTCACCTAGAGAGGAGGCCTGAGTCCCAGCAGTGGCATACGGACGACTATTCTATGCTTAAGGGAAACAGACTTTTTTTTATTCAATGATTGTACTTTTTTTATTTATTCGATATGTGTGATTTTTTTTTGGTTTAACCCTTCAGATACCGTCAATTAGAGACACAATAGTAAGACAATAGATGCGCGGCCACCGGTGGTCGCTTGGGGATTCATGAATTAATTAAAATATTAAAGGTAAAAAAACAAAAATTAGAACTATTAATTAGTGTGAAACCTATTTTTTTTTTCTAGCCTTTAAAAACAGGTTATTCAATGTTTAAAATATCTATACCACAGAACATTAATCAAATCTACCATCCGATCCTTAGGAAGCATGGCCAAGTATTTTTTACCTGTGGCAAAGTACCTGACTAAAGGTAAACGTAGGGAGGCTTTCAACAAAGACAACACTTGTTCTGAGTAATAATATTATTTAAAGCAAAACTGTTTGTTTTACTGCACTTAATGCGAAGAGGGTAGAAACGTTTGAGGGATGGTAAATTGATATCGTGGTATTATAAAGTTTCTGAAATGAAATATGATCTTAAAAGATTTTAGTTTTTGGATTTAAGATATATAATATGTAACACAATAAACGCCAAGCTGAAGGTATTATGTTCAGAATCTTATACTGAATCGATTTCGGCGTTTTTCAAAATAGGTAATTTTTATCTTATAATAATGAAAGGCAAGGAACAGGAGTGGGGTTTTAGTCAGTAAAAATCTGACACTATCGCGCTCCGCCCAAGAGCGGGGGACGTCATTGGATAATTTTACCACCAAAAAATTCTATGATTATTATAGGATTATGTTTTTGGTGGAACGTACTGACAAAATTAACCTATTTTAATAAAATCTGGATTGTGTCACTACAGTGTTTGTGTGTGCTTGTGGAGCAGCATGTGTGACCAATACCGATGCGCTATCAACGTAGTGCGTTGATTTTTATTTGCCTACTGTTAGGACTTCCACCACCTGTACTGTTTCCTCATGATATTGATGGAGAAAATAGACAGTGCTGGGAAAAATCTTTGTAATTATATTATTGACTAGTTTTTGCCCGTAGTTTTTCCTGCGTACATAAAATATAGCCTATGTAACTCAGGAGTAAAGCACCTTTCTATCGGTGAAAAATCTGTTATAAAAAATAATTGAGAAGTTTATAATTTGTGACAAAAAGATCCGAAAAAATGTCTAAGAGCTCAAATCGAGTTAGCCAACCCTACTAAACAGATGTTTTATATATATATAATGTACAACTGTTACGCATTTAAAGATTACGAATGGATAATATTTTTAGCGTGGCGAATTAAAATTGAACTCATTACCATGACTACTTTCACTATTCATTCTGATCGCCGCGATATTTATAGTAATTATCTTTCAAATTGTAAAGAGAAATGCAATTTGTCCACTGATTGCAGAATCTTTTTTTTGGATTTATGTTATTGCTGATAATTATTAAGATTTAATATATTATTTATAGGTGCTTATCAGTGTCTGAATTATTATTTTAAATAATAATTCAGACACCTTGCAATGGGCTGCAGGATTTTTCAAAAGATTCAGCGCAACCCTGGAACGGAAAAGGGCAATTGAAGAAATACAGGTGGATTTTAGTCAATAAAAGTCTGAGAGAAGGAGAAGTTACTTGATAATTTCCCATATCGAAAAAAAAACATGGAAGTGGGAAAGATTTTTAATCTAATTTATAAATTGCTGTAAAATAGACTATAGGTTAGTATTTCGGGCTGGTGTCCGCAACTCTACGACTAAAACGCGTATTTTACGTATGGATGGGATAAATGTGTCATTCCACCTCTGCGACTACAGATTAATATAGAATAGAATAGAAAAACTTTTATTCGAAATAGACACAATACAAATACAACAGTAAAAAAAGAACAAAAGTACAGAATGCGCCGAACGTGCCCGCACCGAAAGGGTGACTACCTCGCCATTTGCTGGGTGTCAGACACCCAGCTCTGGTATATCAACAATAGATCATCTTAGTTCCTTAAGTTGTACCTAATCTACACTAATATTATAAAGAGGTAAAGTTTGTTTTTATGTTTTTTTTTTTTTTGTTTGTAGGAAGTAAACTCTGAAAGTACTGCTCCGATTGCTAAAATATTTCCACCAATAGAAAGCTGTTTTACTTCTAAGCGACATATGCTATATTTCATGTACGCGGGCGAAGCTACGGACAAAAACTAGTACGAAATAAAACTTGCATTTACACACAACATTGTAGCCCTCAAAACTGCATTTAACAAGAATTTTATTCAAAGCTACAATTTCTATAGACCTGTACATGACGTGAATACAGAGACATCGACATATACACTAGTATTAGGAGCGCATTACATCGATATCGCAATCCGGATCACATCTCTAGCTTACCCTGCCGCGGATTGCTCGTAAAAAGTAAGTTTTAATGCAAGACTGGCTCTAAATGTAGATAAGGCGCAGTCAGCGCCATTTATCTCGAGCACGATGAAGAATGGTCTAAGTGCTTAAATGATTCAACCGCGAATATAGTCCTTTTTTATGAAATTGTGTTGGTAGGTGCTTGAAGTGTGTCTTTACACAATTGTAGTAAACAATTTAGTTTTTTAAGGTTCCGAGCAAAACGGTGCCAACAGTGGTATCTGTCAGTGGACTGTATCTCATAATAAGTAAGACGTAGAGGTAAAATTTTAACAGTGTGCCTTTCTATATTGTCGCTACAACAGTTGATTTTTTTAAATTGATAAAATAATTAGATAAATAATAAAATTAAAAATTTAGGGTTTCCATAGATGAAACGTTATTTTGTCAGCGTTTTCACTGTATTTTAATATTGTAATGCGGAACCCTTAGTGTGTGAGCCCGACTCGCACTTGACCAGATTTTTTTTGTTGTAATCCCACGGGTCGATTCGATTACGGTTTAGGACCGCGGCAACACTTTCAAACAGTAATGTTTATTCTATTCTTTTTTTTAAATAAAATTAACAATTAATTTGTAACTTCTAACTACACTGACATGTAATTTTACTTGTAAGACATTATTACAGAAAAATATCCGCCCCCCAAAAGCTCATGAGAAAAACGAGTGATTTCTAAACGAATTAGCGTTAAAAATGCAGCGCATGCGCCGGGCGCGCGGCGGCGGACATCAAAAATTCCGAATTTTGGGCGTCAACACGAACTATGCAAGAATGAGTTATATCGAGGCGGAGCCGCGAGCAAAGCCGGGCGCGTCAATCTCAACTATGCGCTTTTTTCGAAACAGTTTTAAAAGGATTTTGAAGACACCTCAGATGTGAAAATTTTTGAGTTCCATTTGTTTATTAATAATTGCATTTTTTGCATAATTAGGGCCCCTCCTGTTTTGGCTTTCGGCTCTCCTGTTTATACTGTGAACCAATTATAACAAGGCTTGCATACTTAAAGACAGTGGTTGAGAGTCCTTACTCCCCTATTCTAAGGCCCTATTTGGCGATAATGGTCAGATTTGTGTTCCACATGTTCCACAACTATCACATAACGCCGTATAGTCCCAAACAAAGCAGAGCTTGTGTTATGAGTACTAGACAACTGATAAACATACTTATATACTTATATATTTCTAAATATATACATATTATAGATAGATTACACCCAGACAGCAGACACAGAACAAATGATTATGAACATCCTTTTAAATTTCTAAATACATACATATTATAGATTCAGACAATTCATCGTGTTCACCACACAAACATTTAGCCTATGTGGAAATTGAACCCTGATAGACGTGCATGCATGTGTTATTAGACGTCAAGTAGCTGAAAGGTCATTGCATCTGGAACCTCCGGCATAGCAGTCAGGGCCACTAACCACTAGACCAACAGGCCAGTCAAAAAGATAGTTTACTCCTTGCCTTATTTTTTTTTATATGGTATAAACTGGTACTTGACTGCGATCCCACCTGATGGTAAGCAGCAATCGTAATGCAATAAATTTTCTGGACATCTAACCTCAAACACCCATTTCACTGTATGTTTTTTTGTATCTTTATTTATGTACTATTAACACTAATTTTGAAGACATTTTTTATAATAAAATGGACCATATTTTTTTCTTTAAAAATAAAAATCTTTTAAAACTTTAATTAGCAACAATTTATGTTTGTTTCTTGTGTGAAATATGAACAGTTTTTATATTATACATAATTTTTGCACAAAATAAATTAAGTTTTGTTAATCTGATAAACACAGCGAGTTTAAGAAGACCAACCCACGCAGTCTTGATATAAATTAATTTGAATAAATTATGCAACAAGACATCATAATAATGTTTTTCGTTTTCGATATTGAACTTGATCACGCCAACTATTATGTATGTTAGCACAGTTATTTCTTTTGGTCTTGTGGTCGAAAGTAAGATGCTGAGCGAATACAGCCTAGATTTGATTCTCAGACTATTGTTTCTGGTTATATTACCCTATCATTTTTTTTTTTGTTGGTACAATCATCCAATGATATCCCTCGCTCTTGGGCGGAACGGGAGACAGTGCCAGACTTTTACAGACTAAAAACCCACTCCTGATCTCTCTCTACCGTTGTTCCAGGGCCCCGGGAAGAGTTGCCTGTTTCATCACTTTAGGGGTGAATTTTAGAAATTCCTCTTTTAGTGCACGCCTTCGTCATAAAAGGAAACCTTGTGCAAACACGCTCCTAGTCCCAGTAGTTTCGGCTGTGCGTTGATATGTCAGTCAGTCAGTTTCTCCTTTTATATATATAGATATACCTACAAATCTTTCCTCTTTAATATATTAGTACCTATAGATAACTGCACACCTAATTAAACCCTCAACAAAAAAAAACATATCAATTTCATACCAAAAACAGTACAAATATCATTGAATTTATCCGCGTCATAGCACAAAAGCCTTAACAATGTCCATTGGTCCACCTATATGAAAGAGGGCCTCTTTGTATTCCATATGATTGCAATCATACGACATGTATCACCATAATGCCACGCCCTGGTGTACTGCAGAATGGAGCTTTTAATACATGCTATGTCATCCCTTTTTTGTACCGTGATTTCCTTTTGTTATTTTAGCATATCATGTCAAGGAAGTTTTAATATTATTATAATATTTAAAAAAAAATCACATTGGCCTACATGGGCACTTATAAAACGTCAGAAGTTAGTGCACGGTTCCACATTGGTTGTTTCCTATGGAAAAGAACCGGCAAGAAACTCCATGTTACTCTTTTAAAAAAAAGTGGTCATTATTTTCTTCTTCTTTTTATTACAGTATCAATAGAAATTATGGAAGAACAGTGTAGGCCGAATTTCACATAACGCCATCTACTCCCAAAATAAACAGAGCTTGTACTATGAGTACTAGACAACTGATAAACATACTTATCTATTTCTAAATACACACATATTTTATAGATAAATTACATGCAGGCACAGAACAAATGATAGAATAGAATAACATTTATTCGGAGCAAGCAACACAAAATATAACAACATAAAAAATAATAAAAACAACAAGAAAATTAAAAAAAATAAGAGTACAGAAATATAATACAGATCATCGTCGTATGATCGTGCTCATCACACAAACATTTGTCCTGAGTGAGATTCTAACCCACAATATAAAATCAAGCAGTTAGCGCCACAGACCACTAGACAAACATGCCTGACAAAGATGTGGAAACTACTTAACTGTAGAATGGGATATGAGTATTATAAAAACAAAGATTTGGTCCTTGAAACAAAAGATTTTTTTATGAAACTCTACAGAAGGATTCATAAATATCTGCAGGATTGTTTGAAAGAGTCATCGTGGCAGGGCGTACAACGCAAAAGGCAACCCAAGGAAGACGGATGGGTTTTTAGTCAGTAAAAGTTAATTATTAGATAATTTTTCACAAACACTGGCCATTTTACAAATTCTAAATCATTCCTGATATTTTAATTCAATTCAGGTTAAATGAAGAAAAATCTGCTAACCCTCAAAAGAAGAGTATAAAACGTATCTTAGTTATTCAAGAGTTTATCTGATGTTGATAAATATTGTTATATCATATTGTGTTCTCACCTTAACTGTCAAGGATTTTTTATCATGCTTTTTACGTTCAAGGAATAGTCGATTCTATTGTATCTATGCGACACTCATGAGAGAATAGCGTTCACTGTCCATGCAATTTCTTGCACATTTTTCTCCATAGAGATTTATTTTTTGGAATGCTCAATTATCTACATTTTTATGACTAACCGACTTTTTTTTTATTATGGATAGGCTCGCGTTTGACCACTACCTCATCTGATGGTAAGCGATGATGTGGCCGACGATGGAACACGCTTGCCTTGAAGCAATCTATGTACTCTTGACTTAAAGACCTTTATTGAGGTTATAGCTATCAGGAAACACAGACTCCAGCGGGGAATTCCACTCGTTAGATGTACGCACAATGAATGTGTAACTTCTTGACAATTGAAAAATGCCTGTTAATAGTTTATTTGAAAGAAAAGGGAGTTAGTGATAGTTCAAGTCAAGTCAAGTCAAAATATTTTATTTCATATAGGCCTACAAGGGCACTTATAAAACGTCAGAAGCTAGTGCACGGTTCCCAATTGGTCGTTTCCTATGGAGAAAAACCGGCAAGAAACTCCATGGTTACTCTTTTAAAAAATGTGGTTATTACAATATTGATTGATTTATGTAAGAACAGTGTAGACCAGTCAACACTGTACACAAAAGCACAAAATTAATCATAATAATAAAATATAAAAAAAGTAAGTTGTAATAGAAAGTTATCTAAGTGTTTGACGGGTGACAGGACAGAATAGATGAAAAAAACGACGACCCCCAAGTAATATGGGATATGGGCAGGAAGAAGAAGAAGAATAGTTTATTTGAAACTAGCTTCAGCCACCGGTTTCAGTCACAAAAAAGTAGAAAATATATTATTATACTTGTTTCACCTATGTCCCTCGGTGATAAAGTAGCAAACTACTGAAAGAGTTTTTAAAATCGGTCCAGTAATTTTTGAGTTTATTCATCACAATCAATAATTAATCTTTTCTCTTTATAGTATTAGTTATTAGTTAATATAACTGCTTTGAGTTTGCTTAAATGATATTTCTTTCGCAAATAGGTTTTATAAAACCCTTTTACACGTCAATTTTTAATTTCTGTAATACAGGTTTTTACTTAACTCTGAAATAAGTCAAGGATTCAAATATTGTTGTATAATATATGTATATCATTAAAATTACAAAATTAAATGTTCAGAAAATGATCAAAAGTTTTTTTTCAATTACTTGCAAAGTTCTTTTTGTTATGAATTTAGTATTATCATTACCTCTAGTCAAGCGTTGGCTTGAAACCTTATCTTAATAAAAAAACATAACAACTTCCTTTAACTATGATTGATTTTCGCTCATTCTAATAAATACTGGGTTAAGCTTAATATGTAGCTTATATCCGTGCAATTTTATTATTCTTTTTCTGCAATAAATCTATCTTAGCTAAATTATAATATAATTAACTAAATTATATAGACGTTTTAAAACGACACTAATTAAGAATTATAGGTATTTTAGAGACCTTCTTTCATCGGTACTTCTATAGAGGGTTTAGCATTAATGACACATCTATAAGTAAACTTATAAATAAAATTGAAATGTGTTTAGCATAGCGTAGCATAATCGGCCCTATAATGTTCCCACTGTTGGGACTCAGGCCTCCTCACTAGGATAGGAAATGGGCGCTAATCCATCACACGGGCCCGGTGCGGGTTGGTGGATATTACATGTCTACGAATTTTTAGTTCTAGGACTTGGACTAGTTTTCTCAAAAATGTCAGATATATCTGTTTGCAATATCAAAATATATTTTTTTACTAAATGCTTAAGAAATTATATTGTATAAATGCAGATGTTATCTCCAAAACGGTTGATACTTGAAATGATAAGGTTATAAGCTGCCAGGCTGAAAGATTCAAGTGACTTTTGATAAATGAACTTTATTTTGTATATAGGTTTTCAAAAAACACTAGATAATAATGCAACAGTAAGAACACTATCTTTCTATTTCGTCATTGTTGCTTGTAACTAAGTATTATTATACAATATATTTCATTATGTATTATTGTGATATTTATTCTGCTATGTGTATTTAACTTAATAGCGTATGTTATATTATTTCAATGTTAACAGTTTTGTTTGGACTTGGTTTTATCTTTTTCCTATTAGTACACTACACGGAGTCTATTTTTATTTTTTAACTCTTCTATCACAGGTATGCTGAAAGAGATTTCAGTAGAAATAAGTATCACTTTTATACCCATTTTTCTGTTTCTTTCTCTTTGTCTTTTATTATATATGTGTATAAATAAATTGTTAAATATTTAGCAAATCATATGGGCGACAAAAACATCTACACTAATATAATAAAGAGGTATTTTTTAATTTTTTTTTGTTTGTAGGAGATATTCTCTGAAAGTACTGGTCCGATTGCTAACATTTTTCCCCGATAGAAACTTGCTTTATTCCTGAGTGACAGGCTATATTTTATGTACGCGGGCGGTAACGTGGGCAAATGTTTCATATTTATAAGTTTTGCTTATATATAATAACTATGACCCTCAGCTAGAGATGTGCCGTTGCCGGCAATATGGGAATATTGCTGGCAATATTGCCACCAATATTCATACTTCGGGCAACATTCCCGTCAATATTCCCACTTCAGTATATTAAATAAAACAGCGTCCTCTAAACTTGAAAGACAAGTAGAACAACTCAATAATGAAACGATTTATTAGGGTAGGGAGGTACTAAGTAGTCGACAGCTATCTTTTTATAAACCATAGACATATTAACGTTAAAATAAAATAAAATCGACAACTCTATACAAGGTTTTTCAATTAAAACTGCAATAAATGTGAACCTATTACTTAGTTTGAGCAATAATATAAATACTTTTAGGATTAATCATTTTGATGCAGAAGTTGATTTATATTTTCATTTTCTGTCTGTTTATGATATTGTAACAAACATAAGTCAAGTACCTAATACTTGAAACATAAATGAGTAAAAATGATTATTATTATATTTTTTATATTTATTTATTTCGTCGTTTAGTTTCAGGCAATAATTAACTGATAGTAACATTATTGAATTAAATTAAAAGTTATAGCACTAGAAATAAATTTAATTTTATTTATTTCTTTTTCTTTTTAAATGTTGCCCGTCAATTGTCATTAGGAATTGCTCCTGTATCGCGGATGTATCCACAAATATATAAAACTCATTTACACCAGACACCCAACTTGGAACACCTATCTGTAGAAATATTTGTTCCGTGCGGGAGTCGTACCCGCGCCACGCAGCGAAGCAGTCAATTCGCTCAAACATTGTGACAATTCTTTCATAACATTTCTCACAATCCATCCATCTTTTTTTGGCCTCTCTTTTCATCTATCCTATATCTCTTTTAATACATTAAGAAAAGACGACAAACGCGAAAGTTAGTATGTATAGACGTTTATCACTCTTTCAAACAAAAACTACTGAATGAGTTTCAGTACACGGATAGACCATGTTCTGAAATAGCACATAAGATACTTTTATCCCAGGAGTATGTTTCTTTGGGATTATTTTCTACTATAAAGCGGGCAAAACCGCTGGCAGCAATTAGTATTTAAACTAAGTTGAGACAAACTTTTGGTTTATTCCAAAAATCGCTACTGATAAATCCCCATCAGTTGCGATTGCTTCTTTTTTCTAGAAAATTCCGCTAGCTAAATAAAATCATCTCAGTGGGGATTTTTTGAAAAATAAGTGTAAGAATACTAGATAGATATGTTTTTTTTTAAATTATTAAACAAAAAATGCGTTATTGGATATGTTTAATTAGATCACCATAATTGGTGGAGATTCATCGGTGGGGATTTCAGGAATAAACCAAACTTTTATGCCAAAACAATGTCGAATTCCTCAACTCTACTTTGTACATAACCCAAGCAAGCGTTAAAATTCGTGTCAAGTTTAAAATACTAAGATGCAATAAATATTACAGGTGCTAGTAACTTGTTCATTTCATAGTTATTCACTTTTACGTAAAGGGGTTTTAGTTCACGCCTTCTACATTAAAATTCTCAGTTTTAAGACCACGGTCGTGAAAAGAAAATAATTTTAGATGAGTTTCAGAGAGATGCTATCATTAAAAGGTATTGGAATGCACTGGAGACATGTGTTGAGTGGGAATAGTCTATACTTTCGCATGTGAGCAATACTATTGAAGATGGTTATTGTGCTAGACGTAATTTTATTAAAAATAGCTTTCCACCCGCGGCTTCGCCCGCGTGTACTACAGTTTATATCGCGCGGGCAGAGACCCGTGCTCAGCAGTGGAATTATAGGTAGCCTATGTGTTATTCCAGTGTCTCTTCTACCTACCTACCAAATTTGATCTAAATCCGTTCAGTAGTTTTTGCGTGAAAGCGTAACAGACAGACAGACAAACAGACAGATTTACTTTCGCATTTATAATATTAGTAGGGATTAACGACCCACCTCAGCTTCATAGGGGTGTTAGAAATCATTAAAATTCTAGGCTTTTCTTACAAGTATTGTACAATAAAATTTTCCTCAAGAATTAATCTGTCTAATGATAAAAATTCCGTCCAATAGTTTTCAAGTTTATTGCGGACATATAAACAGATAGACACGGTGATGGAAGTTTGTTCAATAATATGTTTGTAAAAAAGGATAAGTAAGGCTCTTTGACATCTTCAAGTGTTGATAATAAAGCTAGCAATTTTTAGGTAGCTGAGTTAAAGAAGGCAAGGCAAAGCGGTCCGGGATGCGAAAGGATATGGCCACTTTTGGTAGCCATTTTTCACAAAAACCAAAAAATAAAAAAAGTGCTGATAATCCAAATGTTATAGAGAAGAACTACTTTAAGTCCAGGGAGCGAAAGAGCAAACCTTTTTTTGGTGCAACATTTCATTGGAATCTTATGACTATTTGGTCTTTTAAAAAGCTTACGCCTGATGTTATATGAGAATGGCTTTTGCTAAAAGTCTAAGCTCTTTTTATTTCTATAGAACTTACTTTTGTAACTCTGTATATCCTAACATACTAACTATACATATTGGTATTTAATGATAAGTAATTTTAATTTATCACATTTAGTTCCAAAATTTTCAATGCTTCTAACATTTTTCACAAATCCTATCAGAATATCATATTTTTTTTAAATATCACAGTATTTGCTGAGATAGTAGCCTTTTTAACCTTGTATCGGTCTTTTCTTTTATGTTTTTCATTATTATATTAAAACAAAATGATAAACATAAAGTAACTATCTTTATGTTTATCATTTTGTTTTTGGTCATGTGCTAGTAATAAACTTTTTTTAACTTCAAAAGGTTTATTTCTCCAGAAATCGTTGGCAAATGATTTCCCTTGACATATAAATGTAAATCCTCCAGATATTAAATAATTTCCTAGTCAAGATATCTTGTAATGATTTCTCAAGAGAAACATATTTCAGCTTCATTAGCTCAGCAAAAAAGCGCCAACTATAGCACCTAGTGCAAATTATAATGACTTATAATATCACTAGCATCAACATATATCAGGCGGCCTAACAAATGAGATGAATAGTGAAACGCAAACCACGCCGCGGGCAAAATACTAGTTACATGACTTAAGTTATAACTTATAAGCAACTTTATAACGAAGCGGCTTAAACCTACGCTTAGCGTAACTTAAGTCACACTTTCTAGGAAAACGTTTAAGTTGCGATTAAGTTTTTTTAGTTGAGTTAAGTGATTTTTCTTAAGAGTTGCGATTTATCTTGGATTTGTGATAGAAATCGTACTGTTACTATTAAAGAGAAAAGAGTAACTTTAGTTTTTAAGTTTTTATTGGATATTTTGTGATGTTGAGATGAGTTTTAGGTAAAGCTTGTTATTATATTAAAGTATCCTTAGCTACGGGATAGGAATAACCGTATAAAATGTCATTAGCATTCTCTACATCAACTTATAGACCCGCTAGCCATTTTAAAACACGTACAGTCGAGTCTACTCTCGTAGTAAAGATGACTAGAAAAGTTGGGAAGTATTTCTTTGGTTTAGGATGTTTCTATAGAGCTTATAAGACATCATGATATCTTCAGAGCGTAAAGCTTTACCTCCAAAATCCTTCTGTCACACAATTTCACTGAAACATAACTCTGTTTTCCACTGTTTTCACACAATATATACTGAAACTTTACGGATTTAAATTGAAACACACTACACTGCAATCCGGGATACACTGATCAAATAAATTATCACAGAAAAACGTGTTTTTTTTTTTCGTGTTCGCGTAGATCTGCGCGCACGCAACTGAGCTCGTCGAAGGCTCTGATGGCACTGGCGGGGGACGCCTAGCGGGGGGTGTGGCGGGGGAGGGAGGGGTCCTCACAGAAACAGGTTGCGTTCAACCGTTTTGAGCGCCAATTTCTACGTTCTTTGGTACCGACGATTGATACTTTAAATGTTGATAGATGCTGGTGGGTAAGGATGTTTTGGATTTGCAGGATTTTTTTGTTTTTTTTTTTGTTTAACTTTTAAATATTTTTTTTTGTAGGTCTGCTAGTTCTGCCTACCCTTAGAGGATTAAAAGGCTGATGACCAGATGTTACATTTGTGGTTTACCCGATTTCATGTTCAATGGGTTTTTTGTGGAAGTGTTTGAAAATTTTATAATAAATTTAGTGCTAGATGCGATGCCCTTTATCCTGTAAAATTAATTAAATAATAACTGATCTACTTCATGAAAAACTTTTTTTTTTAGTTCGTGTTATTTTTTACTTTAACTTTTAATTTATAAAAACAAAACCAATCAAAAAATTATAAAAAAAAACATTTTCACTTGAATCCAAAGGGAACCTCTTCATGACCTACAACAAAAAGAGTTTCCATACATTAAAATTTGTTCATCCTTTTTGTATACAAGTTAAAAAATAATCGAACAAAATTCATAGAAAGGTCAGCTTTAGACGCGTTGATGTCTTTTGTACGGAAGAATCCGTATTACACATACAGTGCTATTAGACTGTACTTTGACGGTTTGTCTGTCCAGTGATCGTAACCGCTAGGTCCTCTCCGGATATGGTAGGTTCGGGAGGATCCTGTTCTGGATTCAGACAGAAGAAATACACGCAATGGTGACACTCGGGTGGAGTGTCAAGACGCACAAAATTTTGATCCTTAGCGGTATGCGCAATGAGTGGGTTCGATTCCCAAATCAAGTACTTGTATTTATTTTTAGGGTTCTGTAACTTAGAAGACAAATTTAGAACCCTTATAGGATCACTTTGTTGGCCGTCTGTCTATCTGTGTGTCTATTAAAACGTTTTTTTCTTGGGAACGCGGAGGAGCTATCGAGTTTTCTTTTGAAGCTGTGGAAAAATCATACTTCAGAGTTGATAAAAAAAGATACGGCCGTCTATGTCGCAAAAAAACGTGTATTTCGACACGACTCAAGGAAAACAAAATTCATAGGGAGAACTTTCCTTGACCTACAATACTGAAATTTGGCACGAAGCAAGTTCTCATAGCACAAATATAGGAAAAAATCCGACACTGTTTTGTAATTTTTTTTTTTTTTTAACTAGCCATTACTGTCCCACTGCTGGGCAAAGGCCTCCCCCAAGTAATTGTAATTGTTTTGTAATTAATTAACAAAAAATTTTTTTGTGTGGTTTGGAAAAATCCTCGATGAAAGTTACTTATTTAGTCCTTCGAATTAGCCAACTCCTTCTCGGGACGAAATAAGTAACTTTCACCCCTAGTGTAACAATGTACTATTGTTACTCATTGGGCGTATGAGGTGTACCTGAAGTTTATTTTTTTCGAATAAAGAATAGTACATTGTTACACAAGGGGTGAAAGTTACTTATTTCGTCCCGAGAAGGAGTTGGCGACCGAGCGCAGCGAGGTCGCTAATTCGAGGGATTAAATAAGTAACTGTAACCCCGAGGTAAGCATTGTGCTTTTCATTACGAATACAAGAAGATAGATTAGTTGAAATTAAAACTCCCTAGGGATGAAAAGTGTGATACTTTTCAGCCCGCTCCTCAGGCAACTTCAGACCTACTTTCAGAGTATGAGTAATGAAAAATATGTTTTTTATAAGTCAAACATAGGGCATAAATGGAAAAATAAAATATTTGCGTCACATCCGCGAGTTAGAATTTTACAAGGTAAAAATCAAAGCAAGAAAACCCATGGTAGCTTGTTTTTTATAGACACATTTTATACTATCATTAATTATGGTTAATCACAGTAACATCTACAAGAAATTCTATGTAAGGCAAATAGTATGAATGAATATTCTCTAATACAGTATGGTGATGAAATAAATTACACAAAGTAATGCACCTGGCAGGATTTGAACCCGCGACCTACAATTCGTAAGTCGGGGCCGCAACCACTCGTGAGGAAACCGGCATGTCCTAGAACCAAAAATTTGAAGACTTGTGACATCTACCATCCTGCACTGGGCCCACGTGGTGGATTACGGCCCATTCCCTCTCCTAGAGAGGAGGTCTGAATCCCAACAGTGGGAACGTTATAAGGCCGACTAATTCATGAATCCCCAAGCGACCACCGGTGGCCGCGCATCTATTGTCTTACTATTGTGTCTCTAATTGACGGTATCTGAAGGGCTAAGCTAAGCTAATACAGTATGACATGATTAAAAACAAAAGCCATAGTAAGACTCAGACACATAATTAATACAAGAATAGCATTTATTAAAACATAGTATTGAATTACTTGCATGAGCTATGCTGGATCACACAATAACAATAAAACTATTTTTAAAGGTCAGGAACTCTTTTATTAACTGACGACGGGTAGATTGACAATTTTTTTAAACGTCAAATAATCATATTCCGCCATTTTCCACCAATCACAGTTTACCATAATTTAACTTATTATATAGGTCTTTAATTAGAATTGTTATATAGTTATATGCTAAACAGCTTTAATTCATAAATCCCCAAGCGACCACCGGTGGCCGCGCATCTATTGTCTTACTATTGTGTTTCTAATTGACGGTATCTGAAGGGTTAAAAACAGTATAAGATAATTTAAACAATTTTACAATACTTGACTTGTTCTAAGTTCATAATTCAAAGAATATAATACCAACTGACAGTTCTGTACTAATCTACTCAAAATACTTATTGCAAGGTAGGTTAAAATGAGATATATAGTCTAATGATCTATACTAATATTATAAAGAGGTAAAATTTGTAAGTTTGTAAGTTTGTAAGTTTGTAAGTTTGTATGTAGGGGGTAATCTCTGGAACTAATAATCCAATTCTAAAATTTTTTTTACTGGCAGAAAGCTACATTATTCCTGAGTGCTATAGGCTATAAATTGTTTCTATAGCATGTATATTAACCGAGCTATCACAAATTTTGTCTAGCAAGTCGGAAAAAAATACCTCATAAAATAGAATTATTTGCGTGCGCTGCCTAAACAGTTGCTTAAAATTAAAAACAATGTATGGCTACCTGGTTCGTCTTAATTATTTCTACAAAAAAGTCCGCGGTACCATATCTCTATCTTTTATATTTCATCTTTTATACTTCTTTTATTGCATTAAAAATATTTTTTTTCGGCATACTTACGTTTGGTTGATTATTTGAGCAACAAAATATTAATTCTTATGACAATAAATTATTTTAGTATCACAAGAACATTATACAGATAAGATTTGCCATTTACAGCATAGCAATTGGTCATACAGTTTCGAAGATAATATAAAATTACTAAAACGCAAAATGCCCCTAGCGTAACTTTCATTGTGCAGACGTTTTACCTATTTTTTTTTTTTATGGTGGGCAAAAATCATCTTATGACAACCTTCGCCCTTGGGTGGAGCGAGAGATAGTGTCAGACTCTTACTGACTAAAAACCCACCCCGTTCCTTCTAGCCTTCAAACCAGGGCACGAGTTCCCTTTCGGATAACACTGGACCCGGTAGGCTTCGACCCAGCTGGGCCTCTGCTGTTGCTGACAACTTCTTGAGGCGCGCGGGAACAGTGCGCGCCGTCGACGTCTTGGGCTCGGTCCATTACCGGACGATCGGACAGCAAGCTACCCATGGCTCGCCGTCCGCGAGCCCGCGTCTACGGTGGCTGGGAATCGGGATCGGAATCCCGGCGGCGGCGGCGGGGGCGCCGTTGCCTGATGCGGTCTGCCTCCGCCTTTGCTAGCATTACTGCTTCGCAGAAGGAGGCGACCGCCTGCCATTCCTCCTCGCTAAGGACCATGGCCTCAACCAGAGCCCGCCGCGAGAGGTGTCCGCCGCCGATCGCCCCCACGAGGGCACGGCGATGCTCTGCCCAGGCAGGGCACACCTCGACTGTGTGCTCCACCGTGTCCTCCGGGCGTTCCGCACAGTGGCGACACTCGGGCGTCTCTTCCGCTTTAATTCGGTGCAGGAACCTCCCGAACTTGCCATGTTCGGTGAGGACCTGTGTCATGCGGAAGGTAAGGACGCCGTGAGGCCTTTCCAGCCACGCCTCAAAGAGGGGACTTACCGCCATAATTGTGGCGTGCCCAACGTTTCACCTATTTGCCCATAGATGGCGTTCTGCAATGACGTAATTTTTCTGAATCGCGGTGTTAAGACTTTCTGTGGATTGATGACCCTCTCGAATTATTATGCCCACGTTGTCGTTAGTTGGAGTTCTTCTGTCAGTTGCTTATTGGTTTCGGTTGTTTCGTTCGTATGGTTGTTGTTGTTGATAGATACCTCATAATCGAAAATATCGTAATTTCGTTGTACGTTTTTGTATGTTCGTAGTTTCGTACGTCGTTCTATCGTAATAATCGATACGAGTTATTCGATATTACGATTGTTTTGTTTTGTAAAGGCGGACGGTGTTCGAGTCGCTCTCCTTTTGTTCATAATTGTTTTCAAGTCTGTGCGTAGTTTGTTGAGAGCATGTCTAAAAGGAAATCTCAACTGTCCCGGCAGACATCACAGACAAGAGCCGCTCGAGTACGCCGTACGGAAGAATCTGCCCCTGAAAATGAGCAGCGCCTCTCGAGAAATAGAGAATATATATCGCAAGCACGCGCTAGAGAATCTAGCTCCGAGCGCTCACAGCGCCTCGCTAGCCAAAATGTGAGGACATCGCGGGCCCGTGCTCGAGGAACTAGCGCTGAACGTGCGCACCGTCTATCTGAGTTAAGGCAGCATGTCTCTGAGACAAGGGATAGGGAGACTAGCGCTGAGCGCTCGCAGCGGCTCGCTAGGCAAAATGCCATAACATCACAGGCCCGTGCTCAGGAATCTAGCGCTGAACGTGCGCATCGTCTAATCGAGTGTAATCTTATTTTAAAACAAGAAATTTTCCGCGGACGAAGTCGCGGGCAGAAGCTAGTCATTAATAATTACAAAATAATTTAACCCTTCAGATACCGTCAATTAGAGACACAATAGTAAGACAATAGATGCGCGGCCACCGGTGGTCGCTTGGGGATTCATGAATTAAGGGATTATCATCAATATGTTTTTCTATAAGTTTCTGATTTTATAATTTTTCATACAACAATATTGCTAAGTAATCTTGGTAGGTACTTTTACATTTAATTTGAACTTCATGTTACCAATGTTTATAATAAAATACAACAAACATTATTTGTGAAATATTAGAATTTAAACATAATATTTTTATTAGATCATGCTATATATTGGTATTCTTCACTATATATAACACGCGCAAAACGGCCATCAGGCAGGATATCCATTTATTTACAAACAATAACTTTACATAAAAAATATATAAATAGCTATACGAGCTTGCATGCATAGCATGTAAATGTTTATTGGCTCGTAAACATTTACATGTAAATTTTTTGTCACTTTTAATGTGGCTGGTATTTTTGGGCTGACTACCCTGAGAAGAAACTCGGAAACAAACTTAGAGGTAAGTCTATTTTTTTATACTATACAATCCATACTGAGCAAGCCATAATAACCATAATTATATGTGTAATTAGTTTTTGTATTGTCCATAGAACCCATTAATTTTAGTTTCTTATACAACCTTATTTTTAGTATATTCGAAACCTGAAATACCTGTCTAGTATTTATATGTAAAAAATCTATGTACACAAAACTGTATAATAAAAAATCACAAGATCATAAAGTCCATTATGGTACTTTTTTTTGCGATGGGGAAAATCATCGTATGACAAAACCCGCTCTTGGGTGGAGCGGGAGATAGCGTCAGACTCTTACTGACTAAAAACCCCGCGCCGTTCCTTCTAGCCTTCATACCGGGGCACGAGCTCCCTTTCGGACAACCCTGTCCCCAGTAGGCTTCGACCCAGCTGGGCCCCTCCTGCTGCTGACAACTCCTTGAGGCGCGCGGGAACAGTGCGCGCCGTCGACGTCTTGGACTCGGTCCAAGTCTCGGCGAGCTACCCATGGCTCGCCGTCCGCATGGACATCGCTCGACTGAGGAATGGTTTTGCTTCCGCACCCAGCTGTGCGCTGGTCCCTAATACCCGCTATGACTCGCCATGACCTGTGTTGTACTTAGAATCGGTGATGTCCAACTTGTGACCTTTTTAAATATTTTTGGAAAAAATATAACATGGTGTAAAAGTTATTGGAATCGATTCAGTACCGATTCTGATCAAACTATATTCAGGTTTCGCATATTCTAAAAATAATGTTCTATACTATAATGAAGTTAGTAGAATTTTAATGTAAAAGTAAGATCTAGTATATCTCAGAAGCAGCCAGTGTCTTATTGAGGAGCTTTTAAAAAAAAACATATCAAATAGAGACAGAGGCCTTTACCCAGCTGAGGAACAGGCTGGTCACATTCCATTTTCAAATATGGTTTTTGAAAGAAAGAAGAGATAGAAAGAACACATTTATTTAGCACACTGAAACACACAATGAAGAAACTGTAGCGACATCTATGACGCTACATAAGAACTACGAAGAAAATGCGAAATCCTGCATCGCGCAATCAAAGTTCTCCGCGCGATTTGAATATATACGACAGCCCGAAATCAACTATCGGGCAATAGTCCACCAGACTATAACACCTGTCTGGTCAGAGGATCCTCCTTTTTCAACGGAGGTATGTGGAACTTTACTCTCTGTTTCACCTATCTCCAAAAAACAACTTATGTAGAAACTTAAATTAAAAAGTAAAATAAAAACAACAACACTGTGTGTCTCATGGCTGTGCCAAGTTGGTCTAGTTCAGCATAAAACTAGAACTACATTAGAGAGACGCACACGTGTAACACGCCTGATTTGTACGTAGAACGACGTCGCGTGGCGTGGATCTAGTGTAGCTCTACAAGTCTAGTTTCCATATAAAATGTATGGACTGACTTGACTTTTTTAATTTTTAGGCAAATTATGAAGTGTCAAAGTTCATACAAAATAGGACATTTTCAGAGGTTTTTACTGGATTCGTTTTACACAAATTTAGAAATAGGTTTCTTTAGAAACCTAGATAATATCCACAAGATACTGTGTTTCCAAAATATCTAATGAAAAGTGTGTAATAACGTCATAATCAGTTATGAGCGGTTGTATAAAAAACAGTGAAAATATGAGTCGTGATGCACCACCTTAACCTTCCTCCTTTGGCTTCCTTATTTAAAAAAAAAAAAACGTTAGATTGGTACTCATAAACGGTAGAGTACTGTGTTAGGTTTACCTCTCCCTCTAAGGTCCGAGACGCATATTTTAAGACCAGTAGTTCGCAACTAATTGACCGTGAGTGCTCATACATAGATCATAAGCTACTAAGTGGTTCGTTTGAATAACCTGTTCCATAGTTAATTAAAAATGAGAAGGATTCTATAAACTTTGTTGCAAGAACAACAAGCTTATAATCCAGAGATTACTCGCATTTGAGGGAGGGAAAATACTAGGTAGATGTACCTATGTACGAGTACTTGTACTTGCTTGATAAAAAGTAGAGATGTCCAAACTAGGAAAAAAGAACAACTCAGGCCTTACGAAAAGCTTTTAAAGCGATGTATTTGACGACCTAAACTGAACTGTAAAAAGGGTGGAACTATACAAGGTGTAAGGGACAGCCCGCCGGAAACTTTTAGGGCTTGCTCAGTATACAAAACTGAACAACCTTTCACAATATTTTTTTCAACGCCGATGGCACGCGGGAACAGTGCGCGCCATCGACGTCTTGGCTCGGTCCGGACAGTTACTGGACGATCGGACAGCGAGCTACCCATGGCTCGCTGTCCACGAGCCATATAAGTTATAACTAAGAAGGAAAAATTGTATTTTTGTGTGTATGTTTGTAATGAATAAACACAAAAACTACTATGTTGATTTCAAAAAGTCTTTCACCATTGGAAAGCTACATTCGCCCGGAGTAACATGGGCTATATTTTATTGCCCGTGCGAGGCCGGGACGGACCACTAGTCTCTTATAAAAAACTACCTATGTAGGAATAGCTAAAGCCCGCCGGTGGCAAAACTCTAACTTAGGCTTTTCTTACCACCGACGTTCAACCAACTGTAAAGTCAATCCACCAACACTTCACTCTACTGGACCCAACAATACCAAATAAAACAACTAAAAGCTACGTAGGTAAGTGTAGCGACATCTATGGCGCCACATAAGAACTACATAAAATACGAAATCCTGCATCGCGCAATTAGAATTGTCCGCGTGATTTGAACATTTGTACGAGTAGGTATATGTACAAATCATGCGGAGAATTCTCAGCCAGAAATCATCTATCTGGCAGTTACCCGAATCAGATTTTTTTCATTTTTTTTTTATGGAGGTAATCATCCAGGTACTTCTGACGCTCTGTATGGAGTTCAGGGTGTGTCGCCTTGCCTTTTGCTTTCTAGGACTACGGTTTTCCCTTTCAGAAATTTTCCGCGGTCCTAGCAAGCGCGCATCGGCTCTGCTGGGCCCCTACGGTTTGTTGACATCTCTGTTGACGACTGGGCTTGGTCCGGTTAAGTACCGGACGGATGGACTGCGAGCTACCCATTGCTCGACGTCCGCAAACCCTCGTCTAGCTTGGTCGGAATTTCTTCGGCTTGATGTAAGGACATTCGTTTCTTCACGCATGCAGCCCCCTTCTTTGCTAGCATTACTATTTCGCAGAAGGAAGACTGCCTGCCATTCCTCCTCGCTCCATACCGTAGCCTGAACCAGGGCCCAGTAAAAGAGGTTGCTGCCGCCGATTGCCTCTATAAGGACCCGAATCAGACATAACACCCTGATTACCAGCCACGATAGACGCGGGCTTGCGGACATCGAGCAATGGGTAGCTCGCTGTCCACCCGTCCGGTAATTAACTGAACCGAGCCAGCAGGGCCGATGCCCGCTAGCTAGAATCGCTGAGAATTTTCAGAAAGGAAATTATCATCCATAGTCCTAGAACGCAAAGGGCAACTGAAGGAACATAGGTGTAGTTTTAGCCAGCAAAAGTCTGACACGCTCTTTCGTTATGCCCTAAAACAGGACAAGACATTAGATGATTTCCCCTAGCAAAAAATAAAAACAACTTATGCACACAGTTTAAACGGTGTAATATAATTAAACAGTTTAAATGACTAACTTCTTTTGTCTGGCTACTTCTTTTGATTTGGCTAGGTTACATAATCCTCCTGACTGAATTTCAGCCACGGTATAATTTAGCTTCACTTTTCTTGGACTGAACGACATTTGACTATTCAAGCCTGCAAATGGTATATTTGAAATAAATGATTTTGATTTTGGTAACGTATATTTACTGTTAAATTTTTAATTCTCAAGCTAAAACAAACACACAAATTCTGTTCTGTGCACAAAAACATCACAATATATGATAAGATCTAAGGCTTAAATTAACTTTCACTACAATAATACCGTCTAGTCTCATCAGTCAAGTGGCAGGGTATCCTGTTCTTAGGTTCCTTGGTATTCCTACATTTCTAAGACAAGTTTCTAGTGCACAAAAACGTATGAGCGATAGGCATCAACTGTCGAGCGCATGCTGAGATCGACTGAGGTTTGGTGCAACCGTGAGACTCAGGTTTCTTATAGGTAGGTAGATCTTGTGTTCGTTTGAGCAAGGAAACTAAAGAGTTAAATAATACAAATCCTGAAAATAGTATGTTTAGATTCGGTTAACGAATCGATTTCAGTTATTTTTAAAACGTATTTTAGGATTAAAAATTAGGTAGATACCTATATTGATAAATTCTTGATTTTGCTATCAATGTAGTAGGTATACAGAGCAAAGGTCGCCGAGGGCAGTGGTGGCCGAGTGGTAACGGCTCCGACTTACGAGTTGTAGGTCGCGGTTTAAAACCCAGCCAGGCGCATTATTTTGTGTAATATATTTCATCACCACTGCTCTCAAAACGGTGAAGGAAAACATCATGAAGAAACCGGCAATTCCTAGAACCAAAATTCGAAGACATGTGACATTCAATAACCTGCTCTGGGCCCGCTAAGTGGATACGGCCCATTCCCTCTCCTAGTGAGGAGGCCTGAGTCCCAGCAGTGGGAACATTGAGAGGCTGATTATGCTATGCTTATGCTATCAATTTGAGGACCTACCTGCGTCGATGCCAATAATTTTACTATTTGCTCAGTGACGGATTAGCTAATAGCAAGAGTAGCTAAAGCTAAAATAAATGCTAAAGACCCCACGCAATTAGGGGCCCCGCACGTTCGGGGATCCTGCACTTGAATGCAAAAAAATATATTGAATTCTGAAATTATTCCATTGAATATTTTAGGTTTCCCTTATTGTTTAATTTCATCAGACTATTGAAAATGAAAATAATAATACCTTTTTTATGGTGGGGAAAATCATCCAATGACAACCCCCGCTCTTGGGCGGAGCGGGAGATAGTGTCAGACTCTTACTGACTAAAAACCCACCCCGTTCCTTCTAGCGTTCTTTCCATCAGGTGAGATGGCGGTTAAGCGCGAGCCTTTTAACAATTACAAAAAAAGCCTTCATACCGGGGCTCGAGCTCTCTTTCGGATAATCCTGGCCCCAGTAGGCTTCGACCCAGCTGGGAATCCCGGCTGCGGCGAGGGCGAAATTGTCTGATGTGTTCGGCCTCCTCCTTTGCTAGCATTACTGCTTCGCAGAATGTGGCAACCGCCTGACACTCCTCCTCAATCCGGACCATGGCCTAAACCAATGCCTGGCGCGAGAGGTCTCCGCCGCCGATCGCCCCCACGAAGATGCTCCACCCAAGCAGGGCACACCTCGACTGTGTGCTCCACCGTGTCCTCCGGGCGTTCCGCACAGTGGCGACACCCGGAAAATAATATTGATCCAATTTGCTACAGGCCCCGCGCTGGCGTAATCCGCAAACGTTTTGCCTACAATTAAAAAAAACTTGGATACATGGATATATGGATAACCATGGAGTTTCTTGCCGGTTCTGCGCCATAGGAAATGAACAATTTGGAACCGTGCACTAGCTTTCGACGTTTTATATGTGCCCATTATAGGCCTATGTGATTTTTTTTTTTTTTTGTGTACATGAACCATTATGTACATTATTCCATTTACACGTTGTATACAAAGCTGGCTTTAGCGGGGAGCGACCCAGGCGACCGCCCGGGGCGACGGAGCTAACAGGGCGCCCAGTAGGTGCTGCCCAGCTCTAGAGTGGTGCGAAAGGACGTATCAGACTTTTCCTGACTAAAACCCACCTGTATCCTTTAATTGCCCTTTACGTTCCAGGACCACAATATCCCTTTCAGAAATTTTCTTAGACCATCGGCCCTACTTTTCTGATATCTCTTCACGGCGCGTGTCTTTACCGGACGACGAACTACCGATAGCACGCCATCCGCAATCTCGCGTCTACAGTGGCTGGGGATCGCCCTGAGACGTCCGACGCCGGTGCCGTCTCCTGTAGCGACGGCTGAGGCGTGAGGATGTCTGTTCGGTATTTCCACCATGAGATCCCGCCGTTACCCAGACTGCCAAGCCACGATTTGTGGCGGCAGAAGCTGGTCGGGTCGCTAGTGAAACATTGCAGAGTGGATTACACGCAGCTGTACTGCAGGCTCGAGATATATCTAAGCTTTAGGAATGTGATGATACGCCTGATCAACCGGCATGTACGAATTTTTTTATAAATCAAATAAAATAATTAAAAAACGTAAAAAAAAAACATGGATATTAACTCAATAATATTATTAAATAATAATATTTTTTATAATATAATTAAAGTTTTCAATTATAAATTATAAAAAATAATGTTGACAGTAACGCCATCTATCGAGTAAAATGAGTATACAGAGCAAATAAACTAAAGGGCACCCAAGCTTCTACTTGGAAATAATATGAACACTGATCTGCTTGGACATAAACTCTAAAAAGTTTTATAAATAATTAAAACCTCTATTCTGGATTGCAGGAATCTGATGGATGCGAGACGTACAAGATTAGTCATTGGGACGACCATTAAAAGGTTAAAAGTACAATGCTTTATCAAATTCCTTCTTTACTTTGACATAGTCAAAGCTTACTTTGGGACACTTCATCCATAAAAATGACACAAGGTTCCAAAAACAAGGTTTAATTATTCTTAAAAGTACTATAGTAACCAGCCCTGTTACCTTAGCTTATTTAAAAACCATTGCTGAATTTGAGTAGGTAAATTATTACAACATGAAAATTACTAATGGACAACCAGTGAGACGTTTAAACATACGAAACTGTAAATACTGATACCCTAACAAAATGGACAACTTAGACATAATAAATTAAAATTAATTAACATAACATAACCTATTTACGGTAAATACCAAATTGTACTAGAAAAAACAGTTGCGTGTGTGTTCAACCCAACTTTAAAGGTAGAATTGGCCAGTACATTGGTTTGTCCTGATCACATATGCTAATAAATTGGGTCTTCAAAGACATTTCTAAGGCTGATATCCTTTCCCAACTATCGCCATACACTTTCTTTAGTGTTTCCTGATGATCCTCTTGCTGTTCTGCAGGCCCTGCTTCCATCTCCTCCATCTCTTTCTTTTCAGCATCAATCTTAGCTTTTATCTTCTCTCTTTCTTGTTTAGCAAAGTCTCTGTACACTTGATTATCCCTCAAGAACTGTATGTATTCTTCACTCACTTCAAACTGGTCTTGGGCCGAAACCTCGCTTTCAGGCACAGCTTTTTCATCAGAATCTTGTTCATCTTCAGACTCTGATAAATCTGCCAATTCGCATTGATATTGGTACTCTTCGAGACTTTTATTATGAAGCTTCTTTCCTATATCCTTGTCGATATTTTGACGTATAGTCCTATGTAATATCATGTTTTCATACTCCAACGCTTTAGCTTTAGATTTCCAGTAAGCTACTTCGTGCTTTAGTTGCCATGTAGCAGCTTTTGTAAAGTCCTCAGCCCAGGTTGACATCGTGATTGGAATAGTAGGAACACTAGAAACAGGCAGAACTGGCTCCCTTGGTTTCGTCGCGATTTGATGTTGACGTTTTCTTATAGCTTTCAGTTTGTTCTTACGTCTCAATTTCTTTTGTCTACGGCTTCGAGCGGAACTTTTAAGTGTGTTGCTGGTGGTTTTACTACAATTCGGTTCTTCGTCGGGTGATTGGAAAAACATTTTCTGGTAAACGCTTATTTCCACTCAGTAAAAACATTAATCTGTCAATTTTATTTGACAGATATGAGCGTTTACGAGGCATGTTGTTAATACAAATTAGTTGAAAATTTTTGAAAAAAATAGTGAAATGCGGGTCACTTACATTCGCGCGAATACGCGAACCTACAAGTGCAGGACGATATTTGCAAATGATTGTGCAAAGTTTTCGCTGCATTCGCGCTTTCCCAAGCTGTGTCAGGTTTTTAACAGACATCAAAGCGCGCGAACTTCGTACCTTTGCATAGTCTCCCACACATTCATGTAATGTAACCAATTGAGCACACGATTGCGAATTTGCGACGCTAACAGAGGTAGGTTTTGTCATTGTTTGTAGTTTGTGATGGGCTACTATGTAGTATTAGTAAAAAATAAGTAGATTATGGATTGGAATAACAACAAAATGATGGAGTTCTTTGAACTCCTACAGAATGAACCAACCATTTGGGATCCCCAAAAGAAATCGAAAAAAGAGGAGACATTCGTAAACAAGTGTAGGAGGAAGTGCAAACAGTTTCGCAAATTGAGTACCTATGCGAACCATTTGCATATCCGCTAAGTTTGCGAATGAATGTCTAACGGCCCTTCACATGCGTGCAAACATTTGTACAAGTACAATAAATTTACGAATGTTGATGAGTAGAGGGTAAGCTTCTAATTAAGTCAATGCGAAATATGCAAGAACCCTGAATTTATCGATAAGATCGAGAAACAAAGCGTCAGTCGACAGTTAGGCTGTTTTCAAAACGAACCAATGCCTACGAAAGTGAAGCGTTGGGAAAATTTTGATTGCTAGTTTTTTCACTTTGATGGGGTATTTGATTTCAATTCCATTACGAAACTAAATCAGCATCAACGCCAAATGGTATACTTACCACAAAATACCATAAAATTTTGATTACCTCAACGAAGTTTGCTGAGAAGAATATAGTTAGATATAATCTCTCATGGCCTCAAAGCTGGAGTAGTACTAGAGTAAAGTCTAACCTGTAATTTCTTCCGACCATGACTTCATTTAAAAAAAAAAACATTGTTTTCAAATGGGATCAGCACCTATTGATAAAATTACACCTAGGCCCTCTGGCTCTCATTTATTTACGGGTATTAGGATTAGGTAAATGAAATGGAATGTTTTTCATTTAGTTTTTTACACAAAAGAAAACAAAGTTTTTTTGTTGTTTTATATGCAAAGATTTTATATATCCTAGTCTAGTAGGATATATAAAATCTTTGTACATGGAAACGGAACGCGATATGAATGTCAAATTGTCAAGTCAAAACTATCAAAAATGACGTTTACGGTTGTGAAGCGAAAACATTGATTAAAAAACAGAAACAATAATAATTGAGTTCGGGCAAATAAACAAAGAAAAAAAACATTTCGAAATGGATTATAAAAACTGTTGTAGAACATGCTTGGGTAGCGAGAAAGAAATGCGCCATATACATTCTCGTGTAAGAATCGCTGGTGAAGAAGTTCATTTGTCAGATATTCTGCAGAATTTTTATAATTACAAGGTATTTTCATTTAATCATCTACTTAAAATGTGTTCCTCTGTATTAAATCTTGCAATACCCATATGAGCTTACCTTCTTCAGAAGTGAATGTTTATAATAATTATAATTAATTAGACTATGAAATAGTTACTCGCAATAATTGATTGAAAATCAGATTTGCGTTCTATAGTATTGTTTTATGTTTACCTTTTGTACGAGTATGGTACCTAGGTTCCTTAGATGGTCCAACCCAAAGAAACCTTAATCTTTTGATTAACAAAATGTTCCTATTTATCTTTTTTTACCAAAAAGCCCTTTGAAGAACCTATAGCTTCTGTTACAACTAAGTGAATAACTTGAAATTACACCTTCAAAAGAGCTTATAGATGGTTTAATTAAACTACATGCTTCTATTCATCATCAACATCTCGAACCATGCATAAATGTTTTAAACTTATTTGAATTATCTATTCCAGGTTGCCCTCGACCCAATGCTTCCAGAAAGCATATGCATCAACTGTGTCCATCAACTCACACTCACATACTCCTTCAAAGTTCTCGTAGAGTCCAGCTCTAAAACATTGATGGACAATCTCTCACTTCTTGATTCGACAAGCGACAATTATGATTGTAATTACGAATCTGATGACCAAAAACCAGACTGCCATATAAAAATAAAAAAGAGAAAAATAAAGGAGATTGAACATAATATTGACGATGAGATACGGTTGCTGTTTTGCGTTGAATGTAAAGCAGAGTTCCATTCTGTCAAACTTCTAAATGAACACTGCACAAATAATCATCCCACTAAGTCTCATATCGGACGAGACTGTGATTATTGCAATGAGAAATTTGAAGATTTTCGTTCACTTGTCTTGCACAGAAAGTTGCATTTAAAACCATATTTATGTGAAAACTGCTGGGAAGGCTTTTACAATCAAGATGAACTGAACTCCCATTGTTGTCAACCTAATGTAGAAAGTAAGGAGAAAAATAAGTCTGAAAGAGTACTGCGTCAGTGTGACCAATGTGGGAAGTCATACCCTCCCGGCTACATCAGAATCCATATGTTAACACATGGCAATAACCGTCCCTACAGCTGTAAGTTCTGTCCAAAGAAGTTTAAAGTACCGGGAGGCCTCCATTCTCATGTTCTTTGGAACCATAAGCGAACGAGAAACCACAAATGTGAAGTCTGTAATGCTACCTTCATATCTTCAAGCTCCAGAAGTTCTCACATTAGGAAGAATCATCTAAAAGAAAAGAAATACGGCTGTGACAGTTGTGGGAAACGGTTCTTCTCCAAGTCAGAGCTACAAAGGCATTCTCTAACCCACACTGGAGTTAAGAATTTCCACTGCCATTTGTGTGACAAATCTTATCAAACAAGATATGGTCTGAATGTACATTTGAAATCCCATTCACCAGTAAATATGAATGTATTGAATATGTAAAAGAAAGTACAAAAATATTAATTTGATCTCAATATTATAGCTTAGGATAAGTATTTATAAATGATTCATTTAAATATCATAATTTATGATTGTAGATGTAATCGAATATAATTTTTAAAAAACTCACCAGTATTATTCTTTTACATTACACCACATCTGTATTCTTTGAAGGGGGGTTAGATTTATCTACCTTTTTAATATTTGGGTTATTAAAATAATAAATCTTCACTGTGCAGGTACAGAAACTTTAATAAAATTAATTTGGATATAATATAATTCCATCATAATTAAGGAATAAATTATATTCGAAACAATCAATAATAATAGAAACAAAATGGCGAACTGAGGCACTTATATTTAACTTACTCAATACAATTTGTGTTATAAACAAAATTTAATTATGTAAGAAATTGAATATTAAAGATTGATAAAGTTACATAACAGCAAATAGATACTAATTTTGACTCCTAATCGAAAGTTTTGTAAGCACCAAGTATAAGGCATTTGAAGCAGGGCTAGTTTATTGTTATAATGTTCTGGTAGTTTTTTTTAATGAATTATTAATATAATAATTATCAACTATTTACATAATCATAGGAACATCACTTTTGTTATCACCAGGAACGATGGCACGTCAATCCAGTTTAATTACAATCAATTTGGTGGGTTAACACAACATCAATAGGAGTTATTGAATGATTTAGAATTATTTGGCGATTGATGAAAGAATTAAGTATCAATAATTTGAAACATGGCAAGACGGGATGAAAGATACGATGTTGCGCCGATCCAATATTATCCCCATCATTATGGAGATATTGGCAAGCCGAGGACTCTCTGGATCGGCCATCTATAAACCCTTATAACTTTTGAATCAGTGACCGACAAATCCTGGTATTTGGCGACAAATTTCGACTAGTTTAGTTGCATTTTTTTTTTTTTTTACCAGCCAGTATCAGTGTCATGGAAAAAGCCATAAAATATCTTTTCTTCTGGTTTCTTTTGCTCTGACATATCAGAGTCTTAATTTTTTTTGCTTGTTTTAGGTTCACACGGTTTGTGCATATAACCAGTACCAAGTTTGGAAAGCATTTAGCTTATACAGTCACTGAGTTCTATTAGAATGCGGATGTAACACATTCTAACGTTTTGGCAATATTTGGCAGCAAATGTATCGAGAGTCAGTCTTCTCGGTAAGCTTGGCTGAGGTAGTCGATACTACAATAAAATTCTCAGCTCTATTTTACCGAGATGGCGCCTGTTCCAATGATTCTACATTATTATCCAGTTGCTTGGATAACTGACATATTAAACTACTAATTAAATTTTATATTGTTATATCCACTGGGAGGCAATTTGCGAATAATTAAAACAACCAATGAACATCACTGGAAAAAATCCCGCCTAAAAACTTCATGGGGTCAAAGCTTGCCTGCTAAGAAAATATATTATTCCAGATACATCAAAACCTTTCGGTATTTTATACCTTCACACAATAAAGCTCACAAATTAAGTCGATAGTCTGTATTTGAGACGTTTTTCCTTGTTACCGACAATCACATGACACCTTGAAAAATAATGTATTGTGTATTTAGGGTTGAATCACAGTGCATTATGCGTAGGCGAATCAACGCGAACGTAATCGCAAAAGGATCCGATGCGGCGGTACTAACCTACGTGCGCTCGAAAATATTAGACTTCTGGACGCGTCCGCATCGCTTCGCTTATCGCCTGACCGTACCTACGTGCGTGTGGTCACGTAGGTCATCGCAAGAGTATCAAGGAAAAACTACACTGCGCACAAGCGTGTGATACCACGCTGATCTGGGCGCATCGGTATCCATACATTTTATATGGAAACTAGACTTGTAGAGCTACACTTGATACACGCTACGCGACATCGTTCTAGGTATAAATCAGGCATGTTACACGTGTGCGTCTGTCTAATGTAGTTTTAGCTTATTGTTTGTTCCAACCGCGTCGCGTCCGTTCGCGATCGCGTTAACGCACCTACGTAGAACACAGGTTTACTATTATTCAAGAGCTTTAAATTGGGTAAAATTATTTACCCTTTTTTTAATTTGTGACATCACGCCTTCGTCAACTTTTGTAATGATCGAGTGTCGGTAATAAAGTAAAACGTCCCATTTATATTGAGTTCGAGTAGGAGTCAAACTTACATAGATTTATATCGTGTATTTATAAAAATATAAAAAATATCACTCTCTGTCCGTTCGGTGTATCAACAACGTAATATGTACATTCGTTCACTAGGCAAGCAAGGCCCAAACAGTTTTCGTAACAATACATATTTGTAATCCGTTATATTCGAGTGTATCCTGAAATAGAAAAATAGATAATTTTAATATTTTCGATAATTTTTAATGTTGGCAATATTGAATTCAAGTGATGGTGTTGCCACATGCAAATGCTTTAGTTATAAATAGATATTAGCAAATACAATTTTATTTACACAGTTAATAACAATTTAAAACGAATTCACAACAATTTTGCAACTTTAAAGAATGCTCAATAAAAGCCACCTCAAACCATTGATTGTTTAAAATGATTGCTTAAACTTTAGAAGGAAAAACACCACATAAACTTTGCATTCCCGAAAACCAGTGCAGGTAAAGTGCGGTTATAACAAGGAAACCAGAGTTATTATGTTATTAATTAGCTTATCTTATTACTCTAAATGCAAACATTAATTAATTAGTGTAAATTAAAAACTATGTAATTCTGTGTACTTATTTTTTTTCAAACATGAAGTTTTTGACTGAGCGGCTATGACTTTAAAATTATTGACATTGTCAAAAATATTATTTATCAAAAGAAATATTAGTATTTTATTTTCAATTGTCGCAATATCAAATTGATAAAAAAATATACATCAGAATAAATATGTAGGTATATATAAATACGTTTATAGGAGCCGGGAAAAAAACTTGAAAAATGGCTATGTTGGATTTACTGAATCCACAAGCTTTTGACTTCGTTTTTTTTTATTTTGTTCAAGCTAATTTCCGGCGTTCGTAATTATTATGTTTATGCTAACCTAATATTTTGTAAACTTGACAATAAGTTGCAAAAAAGTTAGTCTAAAATACTACCTTATAGTAAGTAAATCTAGTAAGCACTAAACTTTTTTGTTAGCGCAGTGGTCGAGCGATTGGCTGTTGCATTACGAGTTGCGGGTACGATTCCCGTATGCAACAAATATTTATTGGTCTACAGATAGTAGTTCCCAGTCTATGTGTCATGTATTTGTGAGTTAATATGTCACTGGGTGCGTTACCCACGACCACTGACCTCTATTATTTTACCACTGGACAGGCTGTTCTATGTTTGACAGGTAATTTTTTGAGACTATTTAAAGCGCCACCCGCGAGCGTCCAAGGAACTAATTTTGACATATAATGCAAATGGCTGCAGAGAAGTGTACAGTACTCTGAAGAATTAATTTCGTTCGGATTTCATGTTATTCCTGCTTCACGAATTATAAAAAAAAAAACTTATGAAAAATGAGGTCATGTGTACAAGACAACTGAACAACCTTCCGCAAGATTAATTCCCGGAAAAGAAAAAAAAAATCGGCCTCTCCAATCAAATTTATAATTTTACTAGCGACCCGCCCCGGCTTCGCTCGGGTGTTTCTCCACTATTTAATGGATGTTATTATACATATAAACCTTCCTCTTGAATCACTCGTATCTATTAAAAAAAAATCGCATCAAAAATCCGTTGCGTAGTTTTAAAGATTTAAGCGTACATAGGGATATAGGGACAGAAAAAGCGACTTTGTTTTATACTATGTAGTGATATGGTGAGGCTGATTTTTTTTTCGTTTCTGGAAAACAAAATTGTGAAAGGTTGTTCAGATTCGTCTACTGAGCAAGCCCTTACAGTTTGCGCAAGGCTATCCCTTACACCGTGTATATTGCGGCGCGACATTACTAGTTTTAGTACCGTGGACACTCGCTACGGCCGCCAGCGCCAAAATGGCGGATATCAAACGGGCACAAAAGCACTTTGACGGCCGCCAGTCCAGCGTAGTAAATAATAGAGGTCAGTGCCCACGATACAGGAGTAATTACTAGTGTAGAAAATAAATTAGATAAAAATAGATATTTGTACTGATATGTTTTATGAAAATAGCTATTTCTAATGTATGTATGTTTTTATTTCTCTCTACCATGTATAATAATGGCTTGGATTTTTTAAGTGTATGTATTATATTAGCAAGCTATGTAAATGTTATATAATAATAAAGATAGGTAATTTGAATTGGGTCGCTCTAAATTACTTTTGCGATTAATATACAAAGCATGCTAAATTATTTCGTGGACCAATCCGTTGGTTAATGGTTGGTTGGATTAAAATAATCCGTCAGCCAACGGCTTAACGTGCGCTTTCCGTGGCACGGAGTAATCTCGGTATGTTAAGATATGTTAACCCATCTATAGTCCTACCTCGGCAAGAGTAGCTGACCCCCGATTTCCGTTTAGGCTCGGCACAAGCGGACCACCGACCACAACCACCAGTGGCTGCCGCGCGCTACCGCCACATTAGTATCAGTGTCAGAAGCGAGCGACAGCCTCAGTGGCTCGTTTGCCCCGAGCCTAAGCATTTGAAGTTGAGTATTTCTCAAATTTTGTCAAGATTTGGCATCAAAGTACGGTTTGAGCCGTTGCGTTGCTTAAATTAAAATAGTCGATTCAGCCCACTCTTTAACCTACAATAGCGACATCTATGGCACCTATGAATTTTATTACGAATTCCAGTAACGCGTAATTAGATTTCTCCGCGCGATTTGAATATATACAACAACTCGAAGTCATCTCTCGGGCAGTTGCTCAGATCAGACAAAATATCCGTCTGGTCGGAACATCCTCCCTTTTCAATGGAGGAGGAGTACGGGACCCCGAGTTCCGCATACCTATAAACTACAGTCTACTGACTCGTGCATCTGATATTATTTTAGCCACAAGCTCTTCTACAAAATGTTACTCAAAAATAATATACCATTTTAAAAGCTCTCAAACTACAAACTGTTATGCAAGCGACCCAACTCACTATATAAATATACATAAAAAAAAACAGATAATCACCGCCGTGCCTAAAAATTCATGTCTAAGCCTATTTGATACATAACTTCGTCCATCTCCTGACCGAACATGCCGGTTTTTTCATCCATTTTCACCGTACCATTTGGTTGAACCGCCGTCGAGGTGGAGGGTTCCTCATCTTCTGATTGGTTGGAGGTGGTGATGCCTAGGGTTGGAAGGCCTAGGATGATGCGGATCTGGTCTGTGAGATGCGGTGCTGACACTACCTGGTGGTATATGCCTTCTGCTGTGCTGAGTATTTTGTCGACGTCTAGGCACATTGATAGGTCGTTTACGTGCTGGAAAAGAGAGTTAGGGTTATTCATTTTGGATATACTAGCTTCTGCAGCTTCGCTCTCATGATAGTAGAAAATTATTTTAAGGGAACTTACTGGGATAAAAAGGAAAGGTCTAACCGAGTGTTGTCGTTGTTACAAACACTGTATTTAGCTTTTAGTACAAATATGATCCTAAATTAAAATCCCACTTTAGGACCTGTTTGACCCCGGACATGTTTGCCGCATGTCGGATCAGTTGTGAGCGAAAAGAGCCACTTATTGGGTCCCATTAATCGCAAGGCGCCATCGCTGCAGACCAAGGCGAAGGTGGAGAGATGAGCTTGATAACTACCGGAGGGACTGGCCTGCAATGGCCGAAGACAGACATGTGTGGAAAAGGGAGAGGAAGGCCTTCGCCCAGCAATGGGACATAATCGGGCTAACTACAAATATGATAATAATAATCGTAGGTTAATTCTGAAACCCTTAATCAATTGCAACAGACAGTTCCAGGGAAAATAACTATTACAAACTGCATCAACAGAATGCTTTAAAATTTTCAAAGAACATTGTTTATTTTCTAAATAAACAAAAGTATATTAACAATAAAACAACACTTACTTTCAATATTTCAGTAAATCCATAATCTTTACTGATGAGAATGTCTTTTTCTGCATCCAGTATGGCAACACAGATCAATAAGTGGAAGTTTGCACATGGCAATGACGTCCATAACACTTCCCATAGCCTGAAAACAAAACACGAAATTATTATTATTACATGCTGTGCCCCGCGGCTTTTGTTACTGCTCTGCTTTCGTGGCTTGTAACGTGATATTCTGACTGTTTGTCTTTCACAGTTCTGTGCTAGGGATTTATATTTATTTCCTTCAAAGTGGCAGTAAAGAGCTTTGGAGACAATGGGTCTCCTTGCTCGATTTTTTTTTTAGTGGAAAGGATGGCCCTTCATTGTTAATTTTAATTGAAGCTGTGCTATGAGTGTAGATGGTGTTCATTATATTGAGGTAGGTGGGCTCTATGTCAAATGGTTATAAAATAAAATAAAACGAAATATAAACCAGAAATAAGTGTGTAAGATTTGAAAAAAGGTAACGGATTTTGTGTCAATGGAATCAATATGTATAGTCTATAATACTATCATAAATCTTTCTATCCTATACAGAAACATTAAATAGTATTCTATTCTAAAGACTTTTCCGATCCAACTGTTAGTTCTGAAGATAAGAGTGTTCAAGCAAACAAAACAGGTCGTCTGCTTTATGTAATTAAGTAATAGTTGCACCTCTTCATTTATCACGATAAAGCCTCAGATATAGTAGGGGACAAAATGTCCCCCAGTATGACGCATAGCACTCAATCTACGTGACGGTGTAACGTCTCCCTGTGTCCCACGATTTGCTCCCTAAAATTTAACGACGCATTCACGTGACGCGGGATTTTTTATTTTACATATTTTATGTGACTGATCTACACTGCCCTCTCATGTTTTATACCTAGTATGAAAATGTGTACTGTTAAACTCAAATAATTTTCTTTAGAGTAACCATGGAGTTTCTTGCCAGTTTTTCACTATAAGAAACGCCCAATTGGAACCGTGTAAAGAAAGAAAGAAAAAGCGTTTATTTTAACCTCACACAAATTAAAAAAACAGTAGAAATACGATAAATACAGAAGAATTTGTGCAAGGTCAAAAAGGCACCTAACTCAGCATATGCTGCGATATCTAACTAACTTTAAACGTTTTATAATTGTTCATTTAAATATATGCGAAATAACAGACCTATTTTGAATTTGAAAAAACATTGCTACAGAATTGAGATTAGCGGAGTTCTGTTTTTTTTGCCATATTACATGTAGGTATAATTTGAACATTTTGAACGCAATTATATGAATAAGATGGCAAGTGAGAGAAAGAGAGGAAAGATAACATTAAAAAGCTATGACACATTACGACGACGCACTCGACGAAGACCTTTTGTATAATGAACGTGTGCTAAAAAACAGATTATAAGAAGATAAGAACGGTCTGTTTTATTTTCCAATCCCCAAATTCCACCTCTACTCATCATAATCATTATTTCAGCCGAAAAACGTCTATGGTTGGACATAGGTTACCCCCAAGTGTCGCCATAATGACCAGTCCTGTGCGTCTCACATCCATCGGATTCCCACTACCCTTACCAGGTCATCGGTCCATCTTGCGTGAACGCTGAGTCTTCCGGTACGTATCAATTTTGTATATAAAAGTCTATACAAATAAAAAATCTATAGAAGTTTTTAGTTGTGCGCACATCACGTAAAATGTATGAAATCTTAACCCTTCAGATACCGTCAATTAGAGACACAATAGTAAGACAATAGATGCGCGGCCACCGGTGGTCGCTTGGGGATTCATGAATTAATTAATTTAAATCCAATGTTAATTCAATTTATAATTATTATAATTTTTATACATCGTCACATTGTATAAGCTGTGGCCGCCTTTAATTGACATATTTACACAGAATTTAATGTCCATAAAATTGCCTATCTGTATAAGAATTTGTTAATATGTCGTTGGTGTTCCTCATAATAAATAAATAAATAAATCGATGTAGATAACTTTTATACAATAAAATTGTAAACAGTAACTTGATATATTACTTAGTCTTTGTTTTATCGTAATCGGTTGACTATATCGAGAGATATACTATATTCGTAGACTAATATGAGCTACGAAGTTCGCCGGGTCAGCTAGTAATAAAATATGTCGAAATTGTCTGTTTCAGAAATAAATGTTCACATTACCTCATAATATCCCTATGCGAGAACTCCCGTTTGAACCAGACGAGCAGCCACCGGAAACAGAAGTACATGTTCCCGGAGTCCTTCTGCGCGAGGTGGCCGGCCAGCTCGGGGCTCGCGAACGTCAGGAGCTGCTGCAGCTGCAGCAGCTGGTGCTTCATGCCGGCCTGGTCCATGTCGAAGTTTGTGGCCTAAGGAACCGATTCATTATCACTACATAGTATAAAACAAAGTCGCTTTTTCTGTCCTTATATCCCTATGTACGCTTAAATCTTTAAAACTACGCAACGGATTTTGATGCGGTTTTTTTTAATAGATAGAGTGATTTAAGAGAAGGTTTATATGTATAATAAGATCCATTAAATAGTGGAGAAACGCATGTTGCTAAAAAAGTTATGAGTTTACATGTGGATGGACGGCGGGGGAGAGGGAGGCCAAAGAAAAGATGGATAGATTGTGTGAGAAGTGATATGAAAGAAAAGGGAGTTAGTGATAGCGTGACGAGTGACAGGACAGAATGGAAGAAAAAAACGTGTTGCGCCGACCCCAAATAAAACGGGACAAGGGCAGGAAGATGATGATGAAATAGTGGAGAAATACTGTTTTCCGAGCGAAGCCGGGGCGGGTCGCTAGTATACATATAATACACCTTAGGAGGCTCTCGTTAGGCGGCTGGATCAAGGGCTTGTTTCAGAGAGCGTTACTTCTAGACACAGCTCGTATTGTTAGAAGGTTCCTTTCTCTGGAGCCCTGACCGCCAGTATTTTCTTAGCTAAAGTCTAGCTTGTTCCTGATACCGGTGGGACACTATTTTTTATATTTTTAAATGTTTTTTTTTAATGTATCGAAGAAGTTAAAATGAAAACTAAAGAGATTACATTTTATATCAATATAAAAAAATCGGATTTGTATTATGTATTGGAATTGCGTCGAATCTTTTTAGAGTTTCGTACCTAAAGGGTAAATCGGGACCGCCGTTTTTTACGCGAGTTCTTGGTCGATTCTTTAATGATACGAGAGAAAACAGATTAGTCAGGCTGGCAACATTAATCATACCCTCAGCGACGCGCCGCGTTCTCCTTCATCACAGACTAGCAAAATTGTGCCTAAGTGCCTTTTTTTTTTAAATTGTTTATAGATTCGCGCTTTACCGTTGTCCCGCCCGATGGAAAGCGACGATGCGGTCGACAATGGAACGCGCTTACCTAGAAGAAGCCTATTCACTCTTGACTTAAAGATTCCCGGGGTGTAGCCATTAGGAAACGCAGACTCCGGCAAGGAATTCCACTCCTTAGCTGTACGCACAATGAATGTGTCGCAAAAATCAAACAAAAGAAATAACTTCACTCACAATCTTATCCATAAATCCGACGAAGCACCAGAAGCTATCAACTTCGTTCCCCAGCAGCAGCAGCAGCGGCGCGAGGATGTCGGACATGCCCTGCACGTAGCCCAGGTCGAAGTTGTACATCACGTACGTCAGCAGGATGTCCTGCAGGACCACTAAGTTGGGGTTGTTGTCGCCCGCGAAGAATGGGTGCGTTCTGTCTGTTCGGTTCACGTCTTTCTCGACAAGGCTTTTTCTGTCGCGGTATTCTGAGAACCTGGTGAAAGAAAGATTTAAGAATGTTTAGTTTACGTGTAGTAAGGATACATTCTTATTCGTCGTGTAATCTTAGGGCTGAAACTGCACAAAGCGGGCGGCCGTGCGGTTCTACAACGTGTTACTTTAAATGGACAAAACCTGAAAATAGTTTGATCAGAATAAGGAGAATCAATTAAACCACTTTTTAATATAGGTTACATTTTTCAAAAAAAATCTTCATTAAAAATGTCGCCCTGTCTATTTATGAATAGGTCAAGCCATCACGTGCGCAAACCCACCGAAATAGGTAAACAAATAGTCCAATCAAATTTTTTCATACTCAGGATAATAAAAGTTCTTATTTCAATTCAGATATTAATTTTAAACAAAGTAAAACTGCAAATAAAACCTTAAATTTTTTTTATAGTTTTTTTTTTTCACAGTATTACTTAGATCTTTTAAATTAAAAATCATTTGGGGTATCTGAGGTTTTGCGCATTTGACGTTACACGTTGTATACAAAAATACCCGCGCGGCCGCCCGCTTTACGCAGTTTCAGGCCTAGGTTTGAGGTCGATGTAGACCGATGGATTTTCAGGGGTATTAAAATAAAAAATGGATAAGTAGGTAGGTATCCAAGATGATAAATAAATAACTGTTTTCCTCATTTTCTTTTTTTTGCAGGTTTCACCGAAAATAAGGTCAAAATCAGAATCCAACGTCCTATAAGGACCGAACCCAAGTCGTCGACGTCGCGTAGTGTTCCACCCTCGTCTCAAGGAGATGTCAGCAAATCATAAGCCAGCAGCAGAGCCAGGGACCGTACAACCCCGAATATAAGTTAACTCTTTCGAAAGGGTTACAGGTTGAACGCCTATAGCAACGGAAAGGGTTACCTCTTGATAGTGCTAGCCCCTTCATAACCCTAACGTTAGGGTAACCCTTTCAATAAGTTAACTCGTTCAAGAGGTTACCGGTTCTTGTATGATATCCAATTGAAACAATAACCCTTTGAAAGGGTTCGTCGTCCAAAACCCTTTAAAACCCTTTGATAACCATAGGGTTTTAAAGGGTTTTGGAGAGCAGGAATAGATTTTGACCTTGAAAGTTTGGAATCGTATAGAATTGTCCATAAGTGTTTTTTACTCGGTTTGATAGGACAGAGCTTTCTTTTTAAATTTTAATAACGTCTGAATATTTTTGCTAGGATTTTTGTTGTATTTGTACTAGTTTTGATAAAGATCATTGGGCACATCTGACCCGCTTTGTGAAGCACTCTTCATGCAGATATTAATCAAAATAGTTTTAAACTAAGGGGAAAATTATAACCTTTAATTTTATATAATTATTTAATTAAATATCAATGAAGGAAAATAAATATAAATGTCTGAAGGCCGTATTTTTGTAACAGACCACCATTCGAAAATGTTATTTTAATAGACACCGGTTCCGATTTATGCGTTTTCGCGTTAGAACACCATTCACGAGCACAAAACACGGCATAACAGCTTTTTTTTATGGTGGTCAAAAATCATCCAATGACAACCCGCGCTCTTGGGCGGAGCAAGAGATAGTGTCGGACTCTGACTAAAAGCCACCCCGTTCTTTCTAGTCTTCATACAGGGATTGAGCTCCCTTTCGGATAACCCTGGACCCAGTAGGCTTTGACCCAGCTGGGCGCCTGCTGTTGCTGACAACTCCTTGAGGCGTGGGGAAACAGTGCGCGATTTCGACGTCTTGGGCTCGGTTCGGACAGTTACCGGGTGGTCGGTCAGTGAGCTATCCATGGCTCACTGTTCGCAAGCCCGTGTCTACGGCGGTCGGCCTCTTTCTTTGCTAGCATTACTGCTTCGCAGAAGGAGCCGACCGCCTGTCACTCCTCTTCGCTCTGGACCATGGCCTGAACTAAGGCCCAGCGCGTGAGGTCTCCTCCGCCGATCGCCGATGGCACGGCAATCCGCCCAAACAAGGCACACCTTGACTGTGTGCTCCACCGTGTCCTCCGGGCGTTCCACACGGTGGCGACACCCGGGCGTCTCTTCCGCCTGAATTCGGTGCAGGGACCTCCCGAACGTGCCATGTCCGGTAAGGACCTGCGTCATGCGGAAGGTAAGCACGCCGTGAGGTCTTTCCAGCCACGCCTCAAAGAGGGGACTTACCGCTATAATTGGCGTGCCCACGGCTTAACAGCTGCGATTGGGTCAGCCATCAACACATACGGCCCGATACGCTTTCCAACGCTACGATTTTAGTCCATCCGCGTTCTAAAGCTGAGCTTTCTTTGATAATTCTTTCTTTGAGATCTGTTTGATTTTTCTTTCTGAATTTCAAATTTTGTGTAATCTGTATGGTATTTAACCCTTCAGATACCGTCAATTAGAGACACAATAGTAAGACAATAGATGCGCGGCCACCGGTGGTCGCTTGGGGATTCATGAATTAATGTGAATTTTAAACTTTTTTATTTTTTATATTCACCTAGTTATATGTGCATGCTGTGGTCTCCTGTAACTGAAGGAGCACACGTTAAAGGACCCCATGCCTAGTGATTTATACTATGTCTGTGTAACCTTTGTTGGAGATCCAAATAAATAAATAAATAACAAATGCATCTGACATGTCAATAGGGGCCTTGCTGCAGCAACAAGATGTTAAGCAATGGGAATCCTCCTCCTCCTTGACTCGTATTCCTCATTACTGAGGGTCGTGAAGTTACCGCTGGATTAGCTTCTTAGTAATGGTATCTCGCCATCTGTGACGGTTCTTAGCGTCATGAAGTGCGACGTGCAATTGGGTGTCCAGTGTGGAGCGGACCTGATCTGCCCATCTTATTGGGCTGCGGCCCCTTGGTCGTTTGCCATCAACCATGCCAGTTACGATGAGCAGTTGAAGGTTGTGGCCATTTTTCCTGGCAATGTGGCCAAAGAACTCTAATACTCTGCGCATGCAGGTAGTCGACAGTCTGATCTTGATGTTCAGTTCGCGTAAGATAGAGCTGTTTGTACGGGAGGCAGTCCAGGGAATTTGAAGCATTTTCCTCCAGCACCACATCTCGAAGGCATCAATGCGGTCGCGGTCAGCCTTTTTTAAAGTCCAAGTCTCAGCCCCGTAGCTAAATATGGAGAAGACTACACTTTTGACCAGTATGGTTTTGGTTTTGCGTGAAATGTTACGATCCCTCCATATGCCTTGCAACTGCGACATTGCACTTTTGGCCATTTGTATGCGCCTCCGGATTTCTTTTTCACAAGAACCTGTATTGCTGATGTTTGCACCGAGATAGATAAAGTTATCAACCACCTCAAGCCCAAGAGTTCCCGTGAGTTGCAGCTTTCTGCTTCGGTCTACTACCATCATCTTGGTTTTGCTGTGATTGATCTTGAGACCCATTTCCAGGCTATTGCGCTCAATTCTATTCAGTATCTCCACCATTTCTGCTTCATTGGCGGCCGGAAGCGTGGTGCCGTCTGCGTACTGGAGGTTAGAGATCTTGGTGCCTCCAACGGTGACTCCTCCATCTCAGTTTTCTGCAATGGGAATCACTGGGTTTCTTTTCCAAGAAGCTGAACTCAGCACAGAAAAAATATAGTTCGTACGACCGTGAGTTGTTGGCAGTGTACGAGGCTTTAAGGTATTTTCGTCACATGGTAGAGGCACGAAACTTCGTGGTCATCACAAACCATCGCCCACTCACGTACGCTTTTACGACAGTACTATACATATATTTTGTTAAATCCAACACAACGAGGACGACAAAGTATAGAAGAGTACTACTGCTCATGTATACTCGGCCGCCGCACTGTAGGGAGCTGCGCCCATATCGCTAGCATAATATCTATCTGTCTTGGGCCAGACATCAGGAAGCAATAGACACGCCCGCTGCCTTTTTATCGATCTTATGCTTGATTTGGATCAAATTTAATAAAAATTATAAATGGATTAGCATTTTATTCATATTTCCCAAATCAGTTTATGACACTTGAATTTATCTAGATCTCCGTGGCTCACATTAATGTGGCTACTGCCATAGGAAATCAGAGCCTTATATCATTATATACTGCTATATTTCGTTTGTGTCTGCCGTGGGTATGGTTTCCATACTTAGGTGCCCAATGATCTTTAAATCTGTGTTTTACAAAAAACTTTAGACGTCTGCAATGCTTTTTCAGCAAAATATTGGCGAAAAACTAATTTTTCACAGTTTCTATGGCGCGACCCTGGTGTTTTAGCCTTAGTGCTCCTAAAATATAAATACAGGATTATTTTAAATATATTTTTGTATTTTTTTTTTATAAATTCTATCTGCTATTTTCCTAAATTTCAGGTCTCTGCAATCATCATCTTCCTGCCACTATCCCGTTTTATTTGGGGACGGCGCAACACGTTTTTTTCTTCCATTCTGTCCTGTCGCTCGTCACGCTATCATTAACTCCCTTTTCATTCATATTGTTACGTACGTGGGTAACAAAATGCCGATTTACCAATAAAGAACTTTATTTACCACAAACAATAAGTAATTAGTCCAGTCAACAATAATCCAAAATCACAATTAGCACTAGAGTTCTGTTACACTATCACCTCGGTCGTTAGATAAAATCACTTTGCACACTTAGGTAGATCGCTCTTGATCGCAGTCGAAATCAAAACAGACTCACTACCGTTCGGGGGCTCGTATTTATACGCGGAGCAAAGAAAATTCTAGATACTGACGTCTTAGAATAGATCCAGAACAATAGAGTCGCGTCGCGGGGCCATAAATCAATTTTATTACTTTGTCCTTCGCGAGTCACTTTCACGCGAATTTCGACTCTATTGTTAATGGCGGAAAGTACCATTTCCCTTATCCACCTATAGATACCTACAGATTACATACCTACTAAATAGTAGGTACAACGAGTACTTATGAAGGAATGTTCCAGATCTTGCCAGGCTAGGTAGGTACTTTGGTTCTAGAGCTTTCGAACAGCAATGCGTTTTATTTCTTCGTTGCCACTCTTTATTTTGTCGGAAATATGACGTGTTGAAGTTTAACGGCGTAACAATATCACTTCTCACACAATCCATCCATCTTTTCTTTGACCTCTCTCTCCCTCTCCATCCGTCCACACATGTAAATTCATAACTCTTTTGGCAACATGTGATTCATCTCTCCTCCTTACATGACCATACCAAGAAAAACGATTCCCTTTCAACTTTTCAGTCACTAGCGCCACTTACAAACTTTCCCTAATCTACTCATTTCTCACTTTGTCCATTCTCGTCGCACCACACATCCATCTTAAGATTCTCATCTCCGCTACATGCAATCTTTTTCATCCGTCTTTTTCACAGCCCAACATTCCGATCCATACATATACGTACAACAGGCCTTATCACGGATTTGTAGATTTTACCCTTCAACTTGGAGGGGCATCCGTGGGTCACAAGTTGTTCCCGTGACCTGTCGCCATTTCATCCATCCTGCGTTGATTCGATGAGTTACGTCCCGGTCTACCTCACCATCCCCTTGTACAAGCGACCCGAGGTACCGAAAGTCGGAACAGATCGGTATGGGCGTTCCGGCGAGAGCTAAAGGCACTGGAGTGGAGAGACCGCCGAAATCGCAGCACAAGTACTCCGTTTTGGTTCTACTCAATTTCAGGTCAACACTTTCCAGTCTGTGCCACCACACCTCCGATCTGTTCTGGACCTCTAGGCCACTCTCGGCAACCAGCACAACTTCCACAATTTTTCTGTGTTCCGTGATCGTATGATTATGGACTGTGGAGTCGCTAGGTCCTTGACTGCGTGTTGCGACTTGATGCATACTTACCGAATGCAAGCAGTTTAGTACTTTAATTAATAATTGAATTACATAGTAATTGAGTTACATTGTAATTAGATTACTTTGGATGTGCTATGAAATTAATTACAATGTATTTAAATACAAAGTAATTTAATTACAATGTAACCTAATTACATAGTATTTAATTATATTGTAATTATTGCTTTGAATATGAAAGGTCGCATACTTGCACCGCTTGGTTACGATATTGGTACCTGTAAGGATATAGAAATAAGGCTGGGACATCACAGAATCTCTGGTGGTAAGTAGTGATGCAATCTGATAGTGAGCCCCACTAATTTATGAGCCTATGTCCAACAGAAGACGTCGGACACTATAGCGAGAGGGAGGCCTATGTCCAACAGTGGACAGCAGTAATTATAGCGCCTAAATGGCGATACTTGGGGGAGACTTATGTCCAACAGTGGACATCGGTCATAATAGCGAAAAGAAGTTCTATGTCCAACAGTGGACACAAGTCATTATTGCGAGGGGCAGACTTATGTCCAACAGTGGGCATCAGTCATTATAGCGAGGTGGAGGCCTATGTCCAACAGTGAACATCGGCCATTATAGCGAGGGGCAAACTTATGCCCAGCAGTGGGCATCAGTCATTAAAGTGCCTAAATGGTGACACTTTGGAGGAGGCTTATGTCCAACAGTAGACACAGGTCATTATTGCGAGGAGCAGACTTTTGTCCACCAGTGGGCATCAGTCATTATAGTGCCTAAACCGCGACACTTAGGGAAGCTTATGTCCAAAAGTGGGTACAGGTCATTATAGCGAGGTGGAGGCCTATGTCTAACAGTGGACATCGGCCATTATAGCGAGGGGTAAACTTATGCCCAGCAGTGGGCATCAGTCATTATAGCGCCTAAATGGCGACACTGGGAGAGCTTTATGTTCAACTGTGGACACAGGTCATTATGGCGAGGAGCAGACTTTTGTCCACCAGTGGGCATCAGTCATTATAGCGAGGTGGAGGCCTATGTCCAACAGTGAACATCGGCCATTATAGCGAGGGGCAAACTTATGCCCAGCAGTGGGCATCAGTCATTAAAGCGCTTAAATGGTGACACTTTGGAGGAGGCTTATGTCCAACAGTATACACAGGTTATTATGGCGAGGGGCAGACTTTTGTCCAACAATGGGCATCAGTCATTATAGTGCCTAAATGGTGACACTCGGGGAGGCTTATGTCCAACTGTGGGCACAGGTCATTACAATGAGGTGGAGTCCTGTGTCCAACAGTGGACATCGGTCAATATAGCGAGGGGCAGACTTATGCCCATCCACCAAATAAAACCGAAATATTCGAAAAATTCTTATTTTTTTTTTTCCAAGTGATTTTTTCCGCAAAATTTCAATGCAACATGTAAATAAAAAACGGAAAAAATGTGTAATTACATTTTATCAGATTACTTGTGTAATCTGTTATAATGTAATTAGATTAACTTGTAATTTAATTACTTTGTATTTAATTACAGTGAGTACTCATTGTAATGAATTACTTAAGTAATCTGTTACAAAGTAATTCAATTACCAATTACAATGTAACTGTAATTTGTAATTGTTAATCTAATTACTTTTTGCCCATCACTGCTTTAAATTAAGGTACGAGCGATAATATTTATAATATTTGTAGTCTGAAAAAAAGGGTTTTTAATAGGGTTTTGACAAAGGGTTGTTTTAAAACCCATTCCGTATTGGTTCTGAAGGGGTAACCCGTTCAAAACGTGTAGCCATTAAAAAATATAACCCCTTCAGAATGGGTTTTTGAATAAACAGGTAAGCAAATCGAAAGGGTTTTGAAGAGGTTATCCATTGATGAGGGTTTTCGTAAAAAAGTGTAACCAATACGGAATGGGTTTTAAAACAACCCTTTGTCAAAACCCTATTAAAAACCCTTTCAATGGGTAACCAAAATGGTCCCTGAGCAGAGCCATGGAAAGGACACTCATGGTCCTAGAACGCAAAAGGCAACTGAAGGAATACAGGTGTGATGTTAATCAGTAAGTCTCACATGCCGGGTGGGCGTGTCAGACTTTTACTCAACCAAATACATTTCTCCTGCACTAGTGCAGGAGAAATGATTAGATGATATCCCACCACAAAAAAAAAATTGCTATGATTTTTAGGGTTAAGTTAATTCCTGAGGCTCTCTCCTAGAGAAGAGGCCTGAGTCCGAGCAGTGAGAAAATTAAAAGGCTGAGTGTAGTGTAATTCCTGATAACAAATTGGAAGATCGGCAAATCTATCTCACCTGGCCTCCTGCCCCTCGGTCATGGATCTCCACTGCAGCTTCATAGAGAAGTACTCTTCCGTTCTCTTCTTCGTCAATTGCCTTAGTTCTGCGTGCGTCATGTGCCAGGGGTGGTAGTCTAGGAGGTATTTCCATACTGACTGTCTTATTGAGTGGGCTACACCCTGTGAAATTGAGATTAATCGAGTTAGACAGGGTTATTTGTAAAATACTAACAACCTTGCAGAACTGTATTCAACATCATAAATAATAACTTTTATTCTATAATTTTTAACCAACTTTTAAAAAGGAGGAGGTTCTCAATTCGGATTTTTGTATTTTTTTTTATGTTTGTTCGCGCATAACTTCTAAAATAATCATCAAAAAACTTCATAAAATAGTTTTTTGTTGGAAAGGGTATACTTCCCAAATGGTCTCATAGTCACCAAGTTGGGATCTGATGATGGAATCTTGGCAAAATCAAGGGAACTCCTCGGTCGAAGTCGGTTATTTTTTTTTATAAAAAGCCTTTTTTTACAAAACATAATTAATTTAGCAAAAACATACCTTCAAAATATATACTTTCAAAATTTTGTTGTTCTATCCAACACATTTCATCTCTGTATTTTAGTATAGCGACGCAAGCGCATTAAGCACCCCGCCGCCCGAGCCGTGCTCCCCTCCGCTATCGTACTATTGATTGTTTCTCATAGACTTCGTAATATTTAGATCGTTCAGTTCATTTATTTTTGTATTAAAATCTGATAAACTAGAATATGATAAATTTTTTATTCATAGAACAAAAGTTGTTGTTTATGTTTTACAAATAACCTTGTATACTGTTAAAGTTATGAAAGACTTGCTGTCTCCTGCGGTTTCACCCGCTCTTTTAGTTACTGCTCCGCTCTTATAGGTCGTAGCGTGATGTTAGTTAGTCTATAGTTTCCCTCGATAAATGGACTATCCCACATATTTTTTAAATTTAATAAAAGTACACACCCCTCTAAATATTAGCTGTTTGACACCTTCAACTTCTGTTACTCTCCCCTCTGTATCCTGCAATCCCTCCCATTTTTCTGTGGATAAGGGTGTTCCTCTGCAACAAAAAAACATCACATATTAACATTTTAATAGCATGTGTCTTTTGGTCATTTAGGCTGTATACAGAAAGATGTCAAGCCCCGGTAAGCGCTTATAAGCGTTTATAAGTTTCCAGCTTTCTTTCTGTATACAGCCTTATACAGGTTGAGTTTCTATAAAAGGTGTAAGGGACTGCCCTCCACAAAGTTTAAGAGCTTGCACAGTAGACGAAACTGAACAACCTTCCACAAAAATTTTTTTCAGGAAACGAAAAAAAATCGGCCTCTCCATTCAACCTCCAATCCAATCAAGATTATAATTTTGTATGGTGAGGATAATTTTTTTTTGAAGTGCGGTTATACCTAGTTTTAGCCGGCACACCGGTGGTTAGGTGTATCCTATCCATCATCAGCTAGAACCAGGTACCTGAACTAGGAATGAAAGAAACTAGGAACTAGTACACCTAAATTATACAGATTGCCAGTAACAAAACCGACGAAATATTCCACCACTGGGGCGTCCAGAATCATGTACTGCATGGTATTCGCTTGTGCGTCGATGTAAAAAACACCCTATATAAAGATACTAGCGACCCGCCCCGGCTTCGCTCGGGTGTTTCTCCACTATTTAATAGATGTTACTATACATATAAACCTTCCTTTTGAATCACTCTATCTATTTATAAAACCGCATTAAAATCCGTTGCGTAGTTTTAAAGATTTAGCGTACATAGGGATATAGGGACAGAAACAGCGACTTTGTTTTATACTATGTAGTGAAGTACAGTCAAGTACCCAATACCTGCTAATTTGAAGTCGTCTGAATAATTCTAAGTTCGTATCGTCGCGAGGCATGCGTCACTTTCGATAAGAAACCATTGAACTGAGGCGTATTTATATCAATTCACGTGCAGTTTGTTTTATCAGTATTAGTAATAATGACCTATCACATTGATAACCTTCACTTCTATTATTATTTTAGCAGAAAACCGAGTTATTGTTTGAAAAGTTGATAGAACACTATCTATAGGTAGATTTTGCATGGTTTCCAATAACATTCGATTTCAAATACAATTACCCTTAGCGAGGACGCACACATTCGGTTTCCGGATTAGGTTTCCCGATCAGGAATTCAGATTCGGAAACCTGAATGCTCTCATCACACGTTTCGAAATTTTCTCCGAGCGTCTCCACGGAATCCTGAATCTGAACTCCTGATCGGAAAACCTAATCCGGAAACGGAATATGTGCGTCCGGCCTTAAAACAAAAGTAGTACTATAGCAAAAAGGTATTTTTTTTTGCAGCCATAAAGTTTTCAGTGTATCTACTTATTTACTCGATAAGTTGCAAATCAATTACCGAGGAAATCAAAAACAAAGACTGACAATCAGAGAATGGTTTTATTTTTTGTGGATAAAAATCATCCAAATGACATCCCTCGACATTGGGCGCAGCGGGAGATAGTGTCAGACTATTACTGTTTAAAAAACCCACCCAGTTCCTTCGTGCCTTTCATACCGGGGCTGATCTACCTTTCGGAGCTAACCCTGGTCCCAGTAGGCTTCGACCCAGCTGGGCCCCTGCTGCATCAGAGAATGGGTTCTGACAATCAGATGGAAAAGTTGAAGGTTTACCAAAAAATTGCAATTAAAATACAAGTTCAGTACAATGTCACTTTTGTTTTAAAGGCGCGATTATGTTATTGTTGATTTCTCGCTCCCGCCCGGACCGCTCTTTAGTGGAGCGGGAAAATCAAGACACGCGAAGACATTTGACCTCCACTAACCCGCACTGGTTCTACTTGGCACATTATAGCCCATTCCTTCACCTACAGAGCGGGCCTGACTCCCAGCAGTGAGAACATTATAAGGGTGATTATAAGTTTTTAAGCGAATTCTCTTACTTCCTTACCTAGGTATACACGGTCGCGGTGCTAGTGTGGGCTTCACACTGATGACCTCATACTCTTCATTCTTCGTGACAGTTGTCGCATCCTCAATGGCGCTCATTCTCTTTGTCAGCAAGTAGCCCATTCCTTCACCTACAGAGCGGGCCTGAGTCCCAGCATTCGGAACACTATAAGGCTGATTATAATAGTTTTTAAACCTAATTCTCTTACTTCCTTACCTCGGTATACACGGTCGTGGCGGTAGTGTGGGCTTGACACTGATGACCTCATACTCTTCATTCTTCGTCACAGTTGTCGCATCCTCCATGGCGCTCATACTCTTTGTCAGCAAGTCTGCCACTTCCTCTGACACGTCTCGTTTGCCATTCATGCCTTCGTTGCCGTAATATACTGAAAAGGCGAGTAATGAAACAGATAAATAAAAAATATGAAATATATTCTACTAGCTTTTACCCGTGGCTTCGCCCGAGTTTATTAATATACTTTAATTCCCTCTTTCTCTCCCAATTTAAAAAAAAATTAGCTTATGTCCGTCTCCAACCCAACTATCTTTGTACCCAAAATTCATCAAAATCGGTTTTGCCATTTAGGCGTGAAGACGTAACAAACAAACTCACTTTCGATTTTATAATATTAGTAAGGATTTTATACATCACTTTATAACGCATCACACAAATATGGGTGTGTACGTTTGTTACTCCTTCACGCCTAAATAGCTGAACAGGTCTGAATGAAAATTACAAATTGTACACGAGTAGACTATGTCGTGGAATAAGCCATAGGATACTTTTTTTTTAATTCTGGGAATATGTTCCTTTGGTATAATGTTCTACTTTCACGATTTTCTTTAAACCTTTTGAATACCGTAATTAGAGACATAATAGAAAGACAATGAGAGAGCGTACGCCGACGTTCGCTTGTAGTTTAAAGTTTATTATTTAGTTTTTTTTAAAATAAAGGTGGGAAATCATCCAATGGCTTCACCCGCTCTAGGTCGGAGCAACAGGGCGTGTTAGAATTTAACTGACTATGTTCCTTTTTTTAATTGCATTCCAGAACAACAGGGTTCCGTTTCGGAAGTCAACCCACAGCCCCAGTGAATTTCTGTTCTTTTGGGCCCCTACAGTTTTTTGCTGAGATCTCTTCGGAGCGCGTGTGGAACACTACGCGCCGGCGACGACTCGGGCTCAGTCCGGACAGTTACCGGACGGCCGGACTCTACTTTCAAGCTGATGAAGTTTAAAAAACATCTTACCAATATCAGTAAGCTTCGAAAACGCTTCCATAGTCGTTTCATAAGGTCTCTGCTTGAAATTGGAAACCAAATTCCACACAACATCCGTAGTATTCTCAGTGAAGATATCCAGTTCCGCAAAAGACTTATTCAGTACTTGCGACTCAATATTCGGTTCCACAACCACATAAGTATTTCTGTCATGTCGTGTTTTAGCTGTTTTGACATGGTTCTTTAAGTAAGCGACGAAGATTTCTGCGTTTCCGTGCTGAAAGTAGAATGTGGTCTGCCATACTCCTGGCTTGGTTGAGAACTGCATCTGCTGGTTGTTTCTGGTTACTCTGAAGGTTTTCAGCTCGTCAATGGGTATCTTTATGATGCGGGCGCGGGCGGTTGCGTAGTCCGATGTTATGTTGCCGCTGAGCGTGCGCTGGCGGCGACCTAGTCGTGATTTTGATATAATTAGTATCTATAAATTTTTTTGCACAGAAGTTAAACTAAGTGAATTGGTTGGAATTGTGTGAGGAAGACAGAGAAGAAGAAGTAAAGAAACTGTACAATAGAGTATATAGAAACAAATACTAGGTTGTAATACAGGATGTTATAATCAAATTTTCAATAACAACCCGAGCTTTGAAACCGTGCCATTTACAGCGTTTCCTTACTACCACCTGCAGTTGAATAGATCTACACCCTCGTGAAACATTGGCGTGATGTACACAAGACGTTAGACACAGCCTAGGGCAAACAACTTTAATAGAATCTTGGAAATTAACTGAACTGTGGAGCCGTACCCGCTCCGGGTCCATCGACCAATGTCCGTTTGTGGGAGAACCACTGCGGTCCCCTGAGCCTCTGCCTTCACAAAAATTTGGCTAAATTATAAGCAGGTAAGTATAGAAATTCGCAAAATACAGTCTGTGCAAGTTTGAAGGAGATAGATACAGGTTTATTAAGCATTTTTACGTCAAAATAAAAGGCAGAGACTCAGGAGACCGCAGCAGTCCTTCCACAGAAGGACATTGGTCGACAGACCCGGAGCGGGTACGGTTCCACAGTTAAGTTAATCTATACATACAGTTGATAACACAAAGATTAAGATAGAAGCTCCGCAATCGCCCGCAAAATTCAACTTGTTTTATGACTATAGCTATTCAATAAGGTTAGACTATACATTTATATTTATGGGGAGACTATTCATTCAAGCCTTGAAGACAGCCAACTTAAGGAAATTTTAACTTTGCGGGCTGCCCTGGTGCTTAAACCTTGTTGTTTCAAAAGGGTGTTTGACTTCTCAAAAGAGGTGTTAGTGCGTGTTTAAAGTGCTGAGATCCTATGTGGAAGGATAGTTCCAGACCAGTGTAGTGCTTAAAGGTGGTTCTAAGCTAGACGACCCAAAGCACGATGCTCCGTTCGTACTTGGGTCCACTAGCGAAGCACGAGCCGAGCTCAAATTCGTGTAGTGTCGCTCGTGCTCAGCTCCTCTAAAGTCAGTCTACACTACATGAATTTGAGCTTGGCTCGTGTTTCGCTCATACTTTACTCCTCCATCGTAGACCCATCTTTAGAGACACCTATAAACATGTAGCCCATCACCCTGAAAGTTTAAGCAGCACTAACCAAATACAAAAACTGCCGAGTTTCCGGATCTCGCTCGGGACTTCTGCGGCAATATGATCTGATAATCTAAGGCTTAAAAAAACGACAAAAAGGATCGAAACCACCAAACGCAGCCGAAACAGCGAACCAACACCATAAACAAATAAAACTACCTTTAGCAAAAGACATGGTAATACCAATAGTATTGACGACCGCCCACTCTTGGTCTTGAGTGTCAGAATCTATGGTGATCAGGTCGTTGGGCCTCCACTCAATGCATTTGCTGCCGTCTTGGTTCTGCACGATGCACAGCATACCGATGGAGTTGAGGTCCGTGACTGGTCGGCCCAGACACGCTTTGAGAAGTACTCCATCTTGCGTGAAGAGGTCCTGTAAAGACAAAGGAACGGTTATATTTCTACACTTAATCTTTTAACCGTCGGACACTGTCGCGTTTATTCCGCCAGCTCTTCTGTCACTTATGGAGATTGAAGAGCTAAACTAGATGGAGTATCCAGTCACAAAGACACGACCCTGGCGAATATGACACGAAAACACTAATTGTCGGACCAATGCAACGCAACCGGTTAAGGAGCTGGAAAATATCCTAAACTGGCTGGAGAGACCAGATAAAAAGTACAGGACTCCTTTGAATGCAAGCACAGGACTTAACGCTTAGGGAAGGCTAATGTTTAGCAGTCGTCGTCAACGGGTTCTTTGTGACTAAACAAGCTGAGGAACTTATATTTTGGGAGTGGACTACAGGTTTACGTTAATGACAAGTCTTTCTAACGTTATAGTATATTCGCTGATGCCACGACAGTTTCGTTTTGAGTCTGTGAAACATGACGTCCGTAGTGGCAGCAGTTTAACAATGAAGGTGCTAACAACAGGAACAAAAAAATTCAAAAAGCCGGCCAAGTGCGAGTCACAGTTACATACCTACTGTTCCATTGATAGACCTTCGCTCTTGCGAAATTGTATAACTGTAAGGAAGCTTGATAAGTTTTGCGAGTGTTAAAAAATGTGCCATTGCAAACCCTTGGTGTGCGAGTTAGACTCGTACTTGACGGTTTTTATTATTATTGTTTGTTGTTAAAATTACGATGCTTTTATGTAATTACTATTTTTACGCGTTTTCTTTAACCTCTTTACATAAAACTGTGATGAGATGAAAACTTTTATTTAAGAATTCGTCTTATGTTCATTTATATTATACTAAAAAAATTAACACCTATTTCTCCAGGTCACGGTATAACTCAAGAACGGCTGAACCAATTTTAATCAGTTTTCTTGTTTTTTTCACCAGCATAGAGTAGGGCAGAGTTGTGTAGAGTAGAATAGAGTAGTCAATTGACGAGAGCGAAGCCGCAGCCTAAAGCTAATAAATTATTAAAATTATATGTAATTCAAGAAGATCCAAAAAAACATATCCTTGCGATAGTCATACCAACAGCGAAGGTTTCGTTATAGGGTTTCAGTTTTCACCCTACAGGACTGGAACCCTAAAAAGAACATGCGACCATAAAAACCTCCTCAAAATAGTTCGCTGATAAAATAAAAACACAATCAAAACTTGATAATTCCCACGAGGCCCCAATGCAGAGGTTCCCAAGCTGGTTGCGCGGTATGACATCATTCCACAAATTTTACATAATTACAATGTAAACTTTAGTGCCATTGTAACAAATTAATAAAAAAACTAACTTTTGGCCGCAGCTTCGCTCGCTTACATAAAATATAGCCTATGTCACTCAGAAATAAAGCACCTTTCTATCGTTGAAAAAGTTTTAGCTAACAGACCAGTACTCCCAGAGATTACCTCCTACAAACAAAAAAACAAACTTTACCTCTTTATAGTGTAGATTAAGTAACAATACATATAGCATAGCATAAGTTAGCATAATCAGCCTTATACTTTGTGCTTATATTGTTTATTTATTTAAAAATTAATGAAAGACTACAAAGGCGGATTTATTACTTCAGGCATTGTCTACCAGTCGACTTTACTTAGGGTGGTGCAGAGACATAAGGGTGTGTCCACATCTGGCGAATGTGCGGCGAATGTGCAGCTCGCAAGCCGTTTGCGAGCTGCGCGCGCGCATTTTCGTTCGTGCGCCGCTCCTGCGCCGCCTGCGCGCAGTTCGCGCGCGACCTAAGCGCCGTAGCGCGCGGGCGGCGCCCTAGTTATTGAATAATTATTTACCCGATCAGTTCGTTTCTGACTACTGGAGGCTAAGTACGTGTTGTCATGGAGTGGATGGAGGAGAATTATTAAAAGCACTAGTGTCGTCCGACATCTTCGAAAGTACTGAGCCAGTAAACGGAACTGTAAGTGCAAGAATTAAGTACGCGCAGATCGCGCGCCGCGCGCACGCCTTTTACGATCCTTGCATGAGTTGCGCTAAAGAGGCGCACCAAATCATTGCCGTGACTGCACGCGCGCAGCTCGCGGGCAGCTCGCTAACGGTTCGCACATTCGCCAGATGTGGATGCACCCTTACATGGCAAATGTAAAATAAAAGAAGATAAGTACGATAATAAAAAGAATTACATACTTCGATACATACAAAAATAGATATTGTAAAAAAAAAAAATGATTCCAACCAATCTATAGTGATAATTCTACCAATTTCTTGCAACTGTGTTCTTCCTTCACTTTAAAGGAGTGCCATCTTGATGTTCAGAGGGATCGCATTTCAAAGAGAGATTGCCTGGATAAAGAAGGTGGAATGTACAAACCCTACTATAGTCAGTGCTGATATTCAAGCCTCCTGTCTATGAGAGGAAATGGGCCGTAATCCACCACGCGAGATATTATTACCGTGACGCGAGCCCAGTGCGGATTAGTAAATGTCTTTGAATAGTTGCCTGTTTCTTCACTCACGACGGTTTCTTTTACCGTATCTTATTACATACTAGCTTTTGCCCGCGGCTTCGCTCGCGTTAAATTCGGGGTAACACGGTTCCCCTGGGAAGTGGGGGATTAGAAAGAGACAAAAAGTAGCCTATGTCACTCTCCATCTCTTCAACTGTCTCCACATTAAAAATAACGTCAATTCCTCTATCCGTTTTGCCGTGAAAGACGGACAACACACTTTCCCATTTATAATATAAGTATGGATGACCATGATAATCTGGTCCCTGACTAATTTAACACTCCTTATAGTCACACACGCCTAGTAATTGTTTTGCTAGTGCATTAATAATAATTTTATAATAAACCGTATTGCTTTGTAACTCACTACATCCCATATTGTATAACAAGTAGCACTTTACCAGTGACTTCGTTCGCGACAATATTTTTATAAAAGCTTTTTGAGGGTAGTTGTAAAAACGAGTAATGACAGTCTTTATTATTTATTTTGATTAGAATTTGTGTTTGAAGTTTTGCTAAATGGACTGTGATTTTCTATGAAACGAAATTCCCCTTTTCAACTCCTTAGATGTTGAACTTCCCCAAACTAATAAATCTAGGAACATGAAATTGTCACACGAAAAAAGGCGAAAATTTTATGTTCCTAGTCCCAGTAGTATCGGACGTACGTTGATATGTCAGTAAGTTCCTTACACTTATAGATTTCATCAATAACCTATGTTTTTAATTTACTAGATGACCTGGTACTCCGTTTAAAAAAGTTCTGGGTTGCAAAAGTTCAGTAGTAGTAGGTACTCTATAGTCCGGTAAATGGGATAATTTGGTTTACACAAGTCGACCGTATTTCCAAATTAATATTATACACATCTCCAATATTTGTTAGATCATCTACAATTTCCGATACGCTTATCAGTATAACAAATATTTTCAAAGTCGCAATTGATATTGATAAGCATAGCATTTTTCATAAAACACTAAAGGAAAATGGCCTTGTACAAGGCCTAAGTCATTATGTTATTACTACTACCTATAGTTTACTCATAATTAGGCAAAATGGTATTGGATTTTTTTCATTTGGATTTTGCAGTCCAGGTGGCAATAACTAATACTTTTTTTAAGTAGGCTATCATCCAAAACTTTTCCCGCTCTAGGGCAGAGCGCAAGGGCGTGTCAGACTTTTACTAATTAAAACCCATTCCTATATTCCTTCCATTCCTTGCGTTCCTGAACCCCAAGTTTTCCAATTCGGAAGCCAGACCATGACCCCAGTAGGCTCCGGCCTTGCTTCTACGGTTTTGCTGACGTCTCTTTGAGGCGCGCCATCGACGACTCGGGCTCGGTACGGACGGTTACCGGACGGCTAGACGGCGAGCTACCCATTGCTCGTCGTTCACAAGCCCACACCTCTATCGACGGCGCGCACTGTTCCCGCGCGCCTCAAGGAGTTGTCAGCAACAGGAGGGGCCCAGCTGGGTCGAAGTTTGCTGGAGCCAGGGTTATCCGAAAGGGACTCGAGCCCGGGTATGAAGGCTAGAAGGAATGGGGTGGGGTTTTTAGTCAGTAAGAGTCTGACACTATCTCCCGCTCCACCTAAGAGCGGAGGTTGTCATTCTTATGACAACCAGTGATTCATGCCCACTGAAAAAAAAAACCCACACCTCTATATGATATGGGACTTAACTTACAACTTACTACAAGCCTTACTCTTAAAGAAATTATAATATCAGAATTTAACCCTTCAGATACCGTCAATTAGAGACACAATAGTAAGACAATAGATGCGCGGCCACCGGTGGTCGCTTGGGGATTCATGAATTAACAGAATATTGAAAAACTTCTACCTAGTTTTGAAAAAAATTCTGAAAGATTTATCTTTTTAATCTGATGAGCAGAGATGAACATGATAATAGATATCAGGAAAATTCAATATAGTGTTATATCGGCAACAAGAGATAACTAATTTAATCAATATGCTTATCGTGTGAAAAACTAATATAACAGTCTTTTTTTATACCTAAGGCTGTCTTGCGTTTCATTGCGTTGCTTTTTATTTCAAATCACAATATTTATATCACATGGCCCTACATGGGCTGATCATCGGCAGCTAGAGCATGGTTCGAATTGGTGGTTTTGTATAGATAAACTGGTAAGAAACAACAAGGTTTTACTTGAAAAATGAATGTTATTTACAAGATTTCTTTATTAGAATATTAATAGGTATGACAGGATAGTGCAGACCACATAACAAAGTAGATACTGAAATAATACAGTAAAAAAAAATATATATTATCTGTATTATATTATCTATAAATCTTAACCCTTCAGATACCGTCAATTAGAGACACAATAGTAAGACAATAGATCCGGAACCGGCCACCGGTGGTCGCTTGGGGATTCATGAATTAAAAAAAAAACATTTCACTAATTGATTATTATAATAGGTTGGTAGGGAAATAGATATGTACTCTTTATTGTTGTACACCATAAATAATTACAGTAGAAGCTTAAAATTAAAAGGGTGTTAAGGGTCTATGCTTAACCCTTCAGATACCGTCAATTAGAAACACAATAGTAAGACAATAGATGCGCGGCCACCGGTGGTCGCTTGGGGATTCATGAATTAAACCACTTTATAAAAAGCATGAAATTTTGCAAAAGGTATAAAAATGAGGGTATAACCTAAAAAGCATAGGCGAGTACCTTTTGAATACCGTATTTAGAGACACAATAGGAAGACAATGAGAGACTGAACGCCTGCATTCACTGGGGGTTTAATGAGTTATAAGGATTAATCCTGCCGCGCTAGCGATAAGAGCAGTAAGTATGTTTTTCGTGTTTTGAGTAGTTGTCGTGCAAAGTTTTTGTTTTTCCGGACTTCTTTTTTTAAGTTATATTGTGATCGTTGAAACGTGTAGCCCAAATAATGCGTTTTTATATTCTTCACTCAATAAAATTGTATATATATTAGAATAGTTTTAACCCTTCAGATACCGTCAATTAGAGACACAATAGTAAGACAATAGATGCGCAGCCACTGGTGGTCGCTTGGGGATTCATGAATTAAATGACGGAATAGCGGCAGAATCTATTGGATGTTGTGTGTCAGTTATTTTTTCCAATTGGATTCTGGGAAGTAGTCTTGACTTTTAAGCTGTAGTTAATCCTCATGTTGGACAAAATGTATTATCTGAAACGATTGTTTATATACCACAAGCTGCATTCACTAAGTAGCATCTGAAAGGACCCCTTTCAAATTCAGTTGAGGCATGGCAATATGGTCCCTGTCTAATTATGGCACCTTTGGCACCCCTTATAATGTCTGATTATAAGCACAATTGCTTTTTTGCTACTGCATTTCATGAATCCCAAAGCAAACGCTGGCGTTCGCGCATCTATTGACCCTTCAGATACCGTCAATTAGAGACACAATAGTAAGACAATAGATGCGCGGCCACCGGTGGTCCCTTTTTTTTTTCTCTCGACGGGGAAAATCATCATTGACGAAACCCGCTCTTGGGTGGAGCGGGAGACAGTGTCAGAGTCTTACTGACTAAAAACCCCGCGCCGTTCCTTCTAGCCTTCATACCGGGGCTCTAGTTTCCTTTCGGATAACCCCGACCCCGGTAGGCTTCGACCCAGATGGGCCCCTCCTCTTGCTGACAACTCCTTGAGGCGCGCGGGAACACTGCGCGCCGTCGACGACTTGGCTCGGTCCGGACAGTTACCGGACGATCGGACAGCGAGCTACCCATGGCTCGCCGTCCGCGAGCCACCGGTGGTCGCTTGGGGATTCATGAATTATTTTAATATTGTGTCTCAAATTTACGGTATCTGAAAGATTAATAATATTAATTGTATAATACACCCTATCGTCTGGTTTAACTCGCTAAGTCTTGTAGAGATTCATCCCTGAAAATGATTATTCTGCTATCAGATGAAAGACAGTAACTTTTTCCAATTGGATTCTATGAAGCAGTCTTGGTATTTTTCATACCAATACTAAAAATTTACAAACAGTACATGTACTGTATGTATACAGTATTTATTAGTAAACAAGGAAAATCACATACAGTAAAATAAAATTGTAGTTTACTGTGGTTTACCTCTTGTCAATATATATAATACATAATTATTAGCAAAGACGAAAGGAATATTATTCCTACATATTAGTGGGTAGTAAGATTTTACTTTTCCTAGCATAATCTTGCTATGGGTTTGATGAGTCAGCATATTATTTCTAGTCAATTTCTAGCCAGAAGTTCTGGTTACACAAGATCTTGATAAAAATAACTAGCTGGAACACACCTAGTGCGTCTAAATATGTGATCAAGAATCTCCTGAGCGACATAACACGAAACTCAGCATGATTTTATGACGCAATACCAGGGCCGTTAATACCAAACAATTACAAAGTTGTTTACTAATAACTTTTTTTGTTTTACAGCAAATGTGAGCAAAGGTCACGACGTACGACGGACAATGAATAAATAAACAATACAATAAAGAAAACATAAAACTCACTTTACATTGGTCGGGAATATCTTCCGCGGAGCTCGATCTCGACATCTTGAGTACAAAAGACTCTCAATGATGAAAAATACACTTCGAAATCAAAGAAAATACGTGGAATAATAAATTTACGCCATACTTTTCAAGGATTTCCAGTTCAAAATAAATAAAAACACTCAACTCCAATTCACAATAATGAGCACGGTAGAGTTGCAATGTTAAAAACTCTCATTCCGTGTCATTTTCAATTAATCAAATGAGATCAGCCTTATTTTTTTTAATTATCAAATGTTTTAAAGCTTAGACGAGTCAAAATATATTTTTATGTAATAAGAAATATATTAGAAAATTAATAAGGACTTTCATTGGCAATTTACCGAAATTCCGTACTACATTATAGTTCCGTAATAACGGGAGATATTTTGAACACAGAGGGTAACATCGAGCAAACGTCAAACTTGAAAACGTTCCGTTCTACGCCTTGGTTGGCAATAGATACGTATTTCCAATAACAAAATTCTTTGATCGTTTTTTTTGGGATTTGTCACAGGACGCACAGCGGATTTAATTCGCTCGGCAGTTTGTTAAAAATCCACACTAATATTGCCTACTGTCTGATTATTTGTGATATACTACTGATATAAGTACTATGATATGATACTTTTTAACCTGCAAGTTTGATACCTTGGTATAATTTCCACCCTTAGGCTAAAGCTTTCCATTCTAAAGCATAATAATCTATTTCCCCAGATTTTGGTAGTCTGCTGCTCCAACCTGCGATCAAATCTTCAACCGTATAATGTGCGTAGTTCGGTCGAACCAAGTTCGGTATAGAACGTAGTACCTACCTACCTATGATAGTTTTTTTTTCTATTTGATGTACTAGTGCTTGACTGCGATCTCGCACCTGATGGTAAGTACTGATGCAATCGTTGATGGTAGTTTTGAAGACACCCAAATTATAATCGGATGGGAAGACCGCAGCTGGCAAATTGTTCCAGTCCTTTGATGTACCTACCTACGCGGTATGAACGACGAGACGAAACGCTAAGTCGGGACGGTAGAGGTTGCAATAACGTATGTGTGTATACCTACTCACCGTACGTCGATCTGTCCGACAGCAGAAATGAGATGGCGGAAATAACTCATGCAATTCTCGCGCACACTCTCCAAAATGCAACCTGTGATACACCGAATGGCTGGTTACCCTACGCCTGTGCTCAAGGCTTTGAAGGTTGGACTTAACCAAATTCGGATCTCTAATTAGCCTCTTCGCACGCCTTTACACCGTGTTCAAAGCTGCTAGGTGCCATTTTGCAGCACCAGCCCTGGTGTAGGTTGTATGCCTGCCAGTATGTTTATAATACTATGGTTTTTCTATTATCTCGTAATAACTTGATTGGTTTTATTTATGTACTTAGGTATTTAAGTGACTTGACTTAATATCCTAATTCCCTATTTCCCCTAGCTGGGGCAGAGGGCGTCCACAATATAGTCAGTCATCACGACCCATTGTACACGTTTCATTTTCTGCCAGCACCACAGAGTACCTACTTTGTCAGCACAGTGACTGTGCGTCGCCAGGTTTATCGAGGACGGCCAAACTACCTTTTAATGTAGATGTAGTAAATGTGGGAGGATCGATCTACTTACTTAGCTCAGTTGTGAAGACATTAAGTCTTCTTAACCTTAGCTAACACCCACTAGGTAGGTATCATTTCGTAAGCTATGTTGTTTCTCCAAAAAGGTTAGCGATTTAGGCCTGTCTTCTTTTGTCCTAGCGATACATAATCCTACTATCCTACTAATATTATAAATGCGAAAGTTTGTATGTATGGATGGATGTATGGATGTTTGTTACTCTTTCACGCAAAAACTACTGAACGGATCTCGATGAAACTTGGTACACGAGTAGACCATATCCCAGAATAACACATAGGATACTTTTTATCCTGGGATTATGTACGCGGGTGAAGCCGTGGGCAAAAGCTAGTAGTCCATAAAATTGTGAAATTCTGTATCTCTGTAGTCATACCTTAACAAGCAGACGTGTTTAAAAATAACTTGGCACAGATAAGTTAGCCTTGATTAAGACATGGAAGCCCATTGTCCTGGTATGATGTTCGAAACTACAAATATTAGATAGGTAGGTACTACTAGTTACTGTCAGTGGCTTTGTCCGTGTGATAGTAGATAATTATCATTATCACAAAACATTACATAATATGTAGTATATGTATGTATATTACTCTGTGAAGATGTAGCGTTCTAATAGTGAAAGTATTTTAAAAATCGTTTAATAGGTAAATAGTTTTTGAGTTAAATCTATACAAACAAAAAATCAAATCTTTTATCTTTAGATTTATAGTTTGACACTAGCACTTTACCAGTGACTTCTTTTGCGACAAAGTTTATACAGTTTTTGTCAAAAACTTATTAAACCATATTGTTACGTACGCGTAAGTCTCATGCTTGACGAGATAGATACAGGTGATGACCTGTTCTTCCGCAGTCTTCTCCCGTTGCAAAGATATCTAGAAACCGGAGCAGAAATTCCCTGGCTTGCTGTAGTTACGAAGCCGATAGATTGCTCTTAGAATTTTCCAGAAGTTGCTGGATGTGATCAGGTTCACCTTTTATTGCGTCTTGTTTCACTGAAGATGTATTGATTTGCCGGAGATAATTCACTCCTTCACATCTCCCAACAACACTGTTTTTCTTCAGTTGGACCTCTTTTACTTCGACTAGGGTTTCTGTTCTTGGAGCCAGTGTAACATTCTTTAAACAATACAGGTTGCATGAGTTATTTCCTCGCAGGAAGTCTTCTTGATCTGGGAACTTCAATACTCCCCTATCGATATCTAAAATACATCGGTTATTCCGCAGGAAGTCGAGACCCAGTATGCAATCGTCCGTAATATTCGCAATTAACACAGGGTGGGTATACACTTGATCACCAATTTTTAACTCGATTTCTGTATCACCGAGGACGGAGACTGGCTGGCCGGTTGCTGTCTGAAGTTGGCAGGATGGAGACTTTCTTTGCCACGAGATGGTTCGTTTCAGCAACTCAGGTCTTACAATTGTTCGCGACGCCCCGGTGTCAACGGTAAAATTGCAAGCACTATGATTCAGCGTCCCTTCGATGATCAAACTATTTCCGTCGTGAATTTGATTGATGGTGATGGTTGGGGCCTTCAGTTGACCAGCCAGCACCCGCCCCGCGGCCCTGGCGACTTTTAGTTTAACGACTCCTCGTTAACTTGAGTTCCGGAGTCCACACTTCCCCTCTTTCTCTTGGGGCAATCGGTACGAATGAGCCCTTTTTCCCCACAACCGTAGCACGTCGGAATATAGCGGGACTTTGTCGAAGAAGAAGCCACCACTTCCCTGTGACGTGGCTGTGTTGTAGGCGAGACCACCATTTCCCGAACTCTGTGCGTACGAGAATCTTGTCGTACGGCTTCCACTTCCAAAGCGTGAGCCATCGCACTCTTTAGAGTTTGGTGGTGTCCGAGTCGCACCGTAGCCCTGACTTCAGTATCCCGTAGGCCGTCGATGAATGCTTGCACCAGATTTACTTCCACCGTCTCTGGTGTCATCGACATGTATGCACGCCGAACCAGCCGTTCAACCTCGACTCCCCACTGCTAGAGACTCTCGTTCGACCTCTGCGTTCTCTCACGAAGCTGCGCGCGGAAAACGTGCTCGAGGTGCTAGTCTCCATAACGAGTGTCTAATCCCTCCATGAGACGCTCCAATGTCCTGCTGTTCGGAGGAAGGTTCTCTAGGACCAGCAGAGCGTCCCCTCGTAGAGCCAAAGTTAATGCCGCAAAAGACTGCTTATCATCCCAGCGGTTAGTTTCAACCAATGTCTCAAATTGGTACTTAAATGCCGTCCAGGAGACGTGCCATCAAAACGCGGCATATCAAATTTTGCGGCCGATGCACAGGGGGTGTGCGATGGTGAGCCAACAGCTACGGGTTCGCGTGCTTCGAGCTTGACGATTTCCTTGTTGATGTCCATCAGGCGATCTTCGTGGCCATCAATTCTTATTTCGAGGCTATCAGCTCGGGAAGAAACCTCCTTGACCTCTAAGGTGAGGTTCTTTACTTTCTCACCCAATGTGACGAGGCCTTGATCGATTTTATCGAGAATCAGGTTCTGCTTAGCCTCTTGATCGCGGCGAGCTTCTTCCTGTTCGCGGCGAGCGGCTTCCTGTTCGCGGCGAGTGGCTTCCAATTCGCGGCGGGCGGCTTCCTGTTCGCGGCGAGCTTCTTCCTGGTTAGCCGCGATTAGGTCCTGAAGCTTACGCTGGTTGGCCTCCATACTAGTTTGCATAGCGGCCAACATCGTCGCGAGGTTCAATTCCGAGGATGGTCCTGTTGGCACCTCAGCAGCTGCCGTTGCTCCCATACCAGCCTGATCTTACTCCTCCATACGATGACGCGCAGCATCCATCTCTGCTTGCCTCCTTGTTCGTGGTCGCTGTTCGTCGTCCTTCTGCGGTAACGGCATTCCACTTCTGACACCAGTTGTTACGTACGTGGGTAACCAAATGCCGATTTACCAATAAAGAACTTTATTTACCACAAACAATAAGTAATTAGTCCAGTCAACAATAATCCAAATCACAATCAACACTAGAGTTCCGTTATACTATCGCCTCGGTCGTTAGATAAAATCACTTCGCACACTTAGGTAGATCGCTCTTGATCGCAGTCGAAATCAGAACTGACTCGCTTCCGGACGGGGGATTCGTATTTATATGTGGAGCGAAGAAAATTCTAGATACTGACGTCTCCGGATAAATCCAGAACAATAGAGTCGCGTCGCGGGGCCATAAATCAATTTTATTACTTTGTCCTTCGCGAGTCACTCACGCGAATTTCGATTTCTATTGTTAATGACGGAAAGTACCATTTCCCTTGTCAACCTACAGATACCTACAGATTACATACCTACTAAATAGTAGGTACAACGAGTACTTAAGAAGGAATCTTCCAGATCTTGCCAGGCTAGGTAGGTACTTTGGTTCTAGAGCTTTCGAACAGCAATGCGTTTTAATTATTCGTTGCCACTCTTGATTTTGTCGGAGATATGACGTGTTGAAATTTAACGGCGTAACAGTATTTTGAAGGTAGTTTTGAAAAATTATCAATGACTCTTAATTATTCTTTTTGATTAAAAATTGTGTTCAATTTCAAGTTATAACCCAAGAAATATCTAGAAACCGAATAATGACCACCTTTATCATTTAGATACTTTTTAGGGTAGGTGTGCTAACTTTCAAGTAGGTAAGTATAGGCACTGTCAGGTGCATTTTTTTACGTGAGAAAATCATCCAATGACATCCCCGCGCTTGGGCGGAGCGGGATGCCAGACTTTTACTGACTAAAAACCCACTTCTGTTCCTTCATTAACTTTCATATCAGGGCCGAGTTTTCCTTGGCATACATACCCGTACCCCAATAGGCTTCGACCCTGCTGGGTCCCTACGGTTTGCTGACATCTCCTTGAGGCACATGAAATGAGATTTTGCATACCCCTACGTCATAAAAGGAAGCATTGTACAAAATTTCATTTTCCTGGGTCCCAGTCATTTCGGCTGTGCTGTGCCTTGAAATGATATTCTATATGTGTTTCTCCTTTCATAACTTTAGATAAATAGATCGATAAGGTACAAAGAATTTTTTTTTTTTTCAAAACAGCATAACATTGCATTAAGTTGGATATATATAATAGAAAGATAGTAAGTACCTATATTTTAATAAAATTGTTTTTTTTTTGAGTTAGCAAATTATTCAATAAGTTCCTAACTGATCAAATAAGAGGACGACTCAGATATTTATTGACTATATAGTGAAACCAAAACCACCTATAGATACTATAGTACCCTATCGAACAACTCCGCAGTCCAGGAAAAGGGTAATAATTCAATTAAGTTATGACGCACAGATTTGAGTTATGTCTTTTATGACCTAGTTAAAAATACAGTATTAACATAAAACCGATAAATTCAGAGCTGGACTAAGCCAGGGCAGTAATTATTTATAAATCTTATCCAATTGACTGTCAATTAGAATATTTTTTATATACTTACTTTTTATATTTTAAAATTCCTAATTCTTAGATAAAACTATTTAAAAAAAAACCATTTCAACATATAAAAATAGCTACCGGCCGCTGCATCGGGAACTGGTGATCAGGGTTCCTGAGCGAGGAATCTCCTAACAATATGCGACGTGTATACCTGTACTCCTGTACCTACCTATGCGTGAGTACCTACTGCTTTCTGGATTTTTAGCACTTCCCTTTCTTATATCTATTACTTGATCCAACTGCCCAACGCGTAATAGTTGTTAGTAACAAGAATTTAACTTAGGTTTTAACCTATTAACCGCCTATGTCGGATATATCCGACAAACACTCTCGCGTTTATTCCGCCAGGGTCGCAAATCCACGACCAAATACTACATCTAGTCAGCTCTTCTTTCACCTATGGGTATTGAAGAGTTAAACTGAAATTGAGTATCCAGTCGCAAACACACGAACCTGGCGAATAAGACACGAAAACACTCGTTGGACCAATCTGACACAAGCGCTAAAAGGGTTAAATATGTTAGTAAAACCAGTAATAATATCAAGTTCTAGACACACCATCTACCCCTGCACAGTAGGTAAGCTCACCACTACACCAGTCTCAAAACACATGGAGTTCAGTGAATCTACTGAGCAGAACAGTGTCGGTTCTCTCGCCAATCATCCTCAAGACGCTGTTCGGGCTCCGCCGTACTTGTCACATCACCGACGTAACTTTTTATTAATAAAAACTTATTTTTCAAACAATCCGCAGGGCCCTTAGGTAGCGATGGATCTATGGGCAGGACCCCTAAATTATCTTTAAAAAAAGAGCCCCATTTCATCGAGGAAGCTCGTAGCAGTTGCTACTCTTGCTACATGACTGATACGGCTGGATGAATTAATCTAACCACATTGATATACAAAAAACCCAACCCTAATTTATTTTGAAAATAAAAATCAATGAATATGCATCATTGTCTGGGTCACACAATGATTAGCAAAACAATGGTCTAATATAAACAAATGTTTTAATTTGCGTCAATATACGATTGTGCTTTTTTCATTTTCAAGGACATGTCTGTCTAAAAAGCCAAACGACTCGGGTAATTCTGTATGATTCCTGTGTTTTTTGGGTAATTCGAACCAATTTATTAATTACTAGCTTCTGCCAGCGACTTCGTACGCAGATCCTGTTGCTTATGCCAGCGACAACGGGTTCGTCAAAATCAAAGATCAGAAACGTCTGATGTAGAATTCTAAGAGCCCGGGGACTGGAAAACAACGTGATGCGCGAGACGATTCGAGACGTTCCAGAGCTCTCCCTTCCACTTACGCGCGTGACAGTGTGCACGACACCTTAGACATGGTGCCAATGTTCCGTGTTCGATGTAATTAATAAATGGGTTATAGGAAAACGCGCACCTTTCTTTATTCCCAAAAAGTGTTCCCATAGCGTGATCTGACTCGACGCCAACGCCATTTACGAAATGTTTAGAAAACAGAAACTAGGTACATATTATTTACCCAAATATTATAGTATCTTAGTCATGTGCAGCGCCCCTTAGTGAACTCCACAGCGGGTGACGTAACCTACGACCAACTTATTATTTGAGGTTGGTACAGTAATCGGGTCTAGGGATCGAACCGCAAAATTAAGTTTGTTTTTATTGTATATACTTTTCCGGGATAAAAAGTACCTAGTGTGGTGCCCAGGATATATACCAAGTTTCATCGTAATCGGACCAGTAATTTTTGCGTGATGCCTGAACAAACAGACGCACAAAAAAAAATTAATCACATTTTTGGGTTCGGTGTCGGGCTAGTAACACCAGGGGGTGTTAATTTTTTTATATTTTCAATGTACAGAATTGACCTCTCTACAGATTTATTATAAGTATCGATAGAAGATAATATTTCGCTTCATTAGATCTGTTTACCATAAACGGAACACGCTAGACAATTTGACGTCATTTATTATCACTCAGAAATGTTAATTTAAGTACCTACCTCTACTACATTTATAAAAACTATTCAAAATCCCAAATCGTTTGACTTTTTAGACTACTATCTGACCTGACGAATTCCGTACCACCTAACAGTCAATGAATTTAGTAGTTATTTATATCTTTTGCTATAGTCAACACATTACGTTACGATGAAACAAAGATTAAGTAATACATAAATATCAAGCGTTACACACAATTCTAATGTTTAAAAGATATCGATTTCGTACATTTTACGTGATGCGCAAACCTAAAAACTTCTATAGAATTATTATATTTATAGATATAGATAGTAGCGAAATCTATGATGCCACATAGGAACTAAATAATTTAAACATCGCGGTATTATACCGGTTGCAGACCGAAAACTAAGCTAATTTAGTTAAGCTTAGCTTGCATTACAGTATTCCATACTTGTGTGCAGACCGCAAGCTATGCGAACTAAGCTATGTGAGCTAACTAAAATTTGCGAAGTCAAGTTAGTTGTGTATATAGATGCGTAGCTTGAAAAACTGCGTCAGTTATGCGAGCTAAGCTAAACTAGCTTAGCTTAGCTTAGGTCTTGGTCTGCAACCAGCATTAAAGTCCTCTGTGCGATTATAGCATGTAATGTCCTTGAAAGCAAAGAGCAAAAGTCTGAGTCCCGCTCCACCCTGGAGCACGAGAAGTAATTGGAGAATTACCCTCTTTAAAAAAGGGCTTCTTCTTATCTTTACAAGAATAACTTCTGTATCGTAAGCGCATTCACAAAAAGTAAAGTCAGATACACAAAAATATTCAGATCGGGAATAACTATCTGTAGCCCATACAAATATTTATACCGTGCGGGAAACGAACCCGCGACACACAACGCAGCAACCAGCGTTCAACCACTGCGCCAACTGGGCCGTTTGCATCTGACTTTAATACTTTTTTGTAAACTGGCCGTTTTATGAACATCTGTGACATTGACATTATGACAATACCAAGACTGTCAAGCAGTAGCATATTCTATCGTGACAGCAGTAAAAGAAACATCTTTTCTGAAACGAAATTTTAATGTGACTCTCTTTATCTAATGCTACTGAGGCGCTTGATGAGGATTGCGCGCCGCCCGCGCATTCTTGATGCTTGGATTAATCGAGCAACCAACTGCTCCAAGTCAACAGCTCCAAAATTCCAACGATTTCTTAGTGCTCTTTGAATCCAGCCCTTCTAAGAACGAATGTGTATGTCACCGGATATTTGCAAACACCGTAAGTTTAGTTTATAAATCTGCCGAGATCAAACTCTTTCTTCCTAAGATACGGATATATTATAATGTATAATTTTTGTGTAATTATTAAAGTATTTATAAGATATGAGTTTGGATTGCTATCTCGTTAAATTTATTATTTACTAGCTTCTGCCCACGGCTTCGCACGCTTGCGTGTATCTAGGGCATAGAATATAGCCTATGGCTATCACTCAGGAATAAAGTAGTTTTCTATTGGTGAAAAAATGTTAGCAATCTGACCTCTTGAGATTACTACTATTATTTTTGATTATTATTACAATTATTTTCGTAGTATCCTACGAAAAAAATAAAAAAATAACTTTACTTCTTTATTATAACATTGTGTGGATTTATTAAACGTAGCTAAATACTACAGACTGTCCGCATATATCATTAGGTATCCTTTTTTGTCAAGTCTATTTAAAGATTTCCTAATAAAGATTGCTTTTAGCGATAAGACCACCCATTGTTCAACTATTTATTTTAATAATATCTTTCATTATTTATTCATATTTAGGTACAAATAAATTATTTTTTCAATAGAAAATTTAAAAAATAATATTTAGATGTAAAAATTATAGTTGTCCACTGGTATCGGGAACGGTTTGTATAAAGTAACAATCAAATTAAGAATTTCCTTCGTACAAAATAGATAGATTAAAGTGTCGTCGCGTCTTTTTTGGGTTCCTTACCTCAAAAGGGAAAACGGAACCCTGACAGGATCACTTCGCCCTCCGTCGGTCTTTCAATCAAGATCCTTTATGTCGGGGACGCGTGGAGGTATCGAGTTCAAAGCAAAACCATAACACTCAAGTTTCAAGTTTGCGGTCCATTGAAGCTGTGAAAAAATTAAACTTCATAGTTAACGAAAAATTTAAGATGCCGTTTATATCGCAAAAAACGCATATTTCGACTCTCTCAAGGGAATCGAAATTTATAGGATACTTCATGCTGACCCAAATATATATACAACCTGTAACATTAAATGCGCAAAACCTTAGACACCCCAAATGATTTTTTCATTACTCATACTCTGAAAGTAGGTCTGAAGTTGCCTGAGGAGCGGGCTGAAAAGTACCACACTTTTCATCCCTAGGGAGTTTTACTTTCAACTAACAGCTGCCAAATTATTAAAAAAAAAAACTAGTCTATCTTCTTGTATTCGTAATGAAAAGCACAGTGCTTACCTCGGGGTTAAAGTTACTTATTTAGTTCCTCGAATTAGCGACCTCGCTACGCTCAGCCGCCAACTCCTTCTCGGGACGAAATAAGTAACTTTCATCCCTAGTGTAACAATTAATTAAATTGACCTAATTCTTTGAGGAAAAAGCATTAAAAAAATATTAAAGGTTTTATGTGCAGTTTTAGTTTGTTTGAAATTCGTATCTGCATTCAAAATAAGAACTTTTATTATCCCGCATATGAGAAAATTTGATTGTACAACAACCATTTGTGTTTGTTTACCTATTTGGGCGAGTTTACGCACATGATAGCTTTACCTATTAATAATAAATAGACCGGGCAACATATTTAATGAAGATTTTTTTGAAAAATGTAACCTATATTAAAAAGTGGTTTAATGGGCTAGTTGCCTAAAAAAATGTAATTAATCTTTTAGATTATTCAAAAATAAGGGACACGTATTTTTTTATTTGTAAATTAAACCAAAAATGACAAAGATATAGCCCATTAAAGTTACGTGTAACGTCACGCCGTGCTACATTTTTTCGCACGGGGTGACGTCACACGTAACTTTAATGAGCTGTATTTTTGTTATTTTTTGTTTAATCTAAAAAAGAAAAAATACGTGTACAATATTTTTTTATAACCTAAAACACGGACTAAATAAAATGTAGTTATTTTGACCCAGGAAACTACCCTATTGATTCTGCTCATTATTCTGATCAAACAACTTTCAGGTTTTGCTCATTTAAAGTTACACGTTGTATTTAGTATAGCACAGGTGTGCACTGTATTTAGATTTGTTCCTAAATCTGAGTACAGTTTTATTGTTATGCATTATGTTATGTCTTTACTAGAAAGAAAAAAAACTTTTTTTACGATTCGGAAAAATCTTCGAGACTCGTTCGGGAATTTAACTATTTACATCTATGTAAGTTGCGCGAATCCGACTGGAATTTGCGCGCTTTACCACTATCTCAACTGATGGTAAGCGACGATGTCATGATGTGAACCGGCTGTGGGACCAGAGATCTAAAAATCTCAGGCATGCCGGCGAAAAAGAGGGATGAAGCTATACATCCTATATAGCTCCATCCTTTTAACAGTCCAGTTTAAGTTATCAAATAGATTACGTTAGGAGCTGATGTGATGGCAAGCGATGTGTCATAGTCACAGTGTTGAGTCGCACATGTTCGCGAGAGCCCTCCCACTCATTGAATGGTGGGAAAAAAGCGAGAGGTCAGCGAAACCCTAAAATTAAAACACAAAAAGAGGCGCAAGTATCAAAACAGTTCATTCTGACGCGTTAGTGCTGCTTAACTGTTCAGTGTTAAATCGTAATTTGAGTAGCTTAATATCGGATATGATACAGTGTTCATTTGTTTTTGATAGTGATCGCATGGAGGCAGAGTTCTGAAGCCTGAGGAGAATTTGAAGTTATATACGGAACTACTTGAGTAAGTCAACATCTTTACTTAATTGGTACTTAGTTTTATTTTTGGTAGCAAATCGTTTACATCATCGTAAATAATTTTAATAATAATGAACTAACGCAACTTAACTGCGATAAATAACTTTAAACCATTTTCGATTGATTTCTTCTTAAAATATCTACGGTTCGCGTAACAAAAGGGCGACATACAGGTTGTGGCTTATCTTCATCATCATCATCGGCCATTGCACAACGTTCTTCAGTTGCTATTTTTATTAAAAGATTTTTTAAATTTCCTTTGCTACTCAATAGTTCGACTTAGCAAGTTATTTAATCATTTAATTAACTTAATGTTTAACTTTACAATCAAATAAATATAAATTAAACATACTCGTATTGAGCCATATTAAAAATGTAGGTACAAACTTTAATACGAATTAAGTAAAATTAAAGTGAATAGTTGTGACAAACACGTTTTTTATTTTTTACTAAATATTATTACAACACTTTATGTTACATACCCACTCTTACCTAAACATTATTTATGTAGTTTCGACTTGAATTGTGGAATAAGTAACTTTTTGACATATTAGGCAATTTATGTTGTAACGCAATGTGGTGTCATATTAATAGGTACTTACTAAAGAATATTTTTATTTAATGGTGTTGTTTACTTTCAATTTCTAATCTTTTTTGTCGCGTAATTTTCTAGCTTTTAGAAATAATCTCGTTCACATTGAATTGCTCGCAGAACAGTTGGCCGTTGGGGCCGAAAGTTCTAAAGTGGCACCTCCTACAAGGTGGACCTAATCCAATGGATGGGAGACGCACAGGACCGGTCGTTGTGGCGACGCTTGGGGCAGGCCCACGTCCAACAATGGACGTCTTTCTGCTGAAATGATGAGGATGATGAATTTCACAAAAGCAGTTTATTCAGCTCGGCTGGGCAACGTTTGGGAAGCTGCGCGGTATCTTGTCGTCTAACATACCACAGTGTCTCAAGCTGAAAGTCTATGATTAGTGTATATTGCTAGTGATGACTTAAAGATCTGAAACATGGTCGCTTACTCTTCGCCGTCGCGTCGATGAGGCCTCATCAAAAGGCTTAAAGTCATCCAAGGAGCGACGGAACAGGCTATTCTCAGAGTTTCATTGCGTGATCGCAGGAGGAATGAATTTATACGCAGGACAACCAAGGTTGCCGACATAGCCTTAAGAATTGCCAAACTTAAGGAGCAGTGGGCGGAGCACATTGCTCTGAGAACAGATAGTAGATGGGCACAAAAGGTTCTGGAGCGGCGATCGTGCACCGGAAGACGTAGCCTTGAGAAGGCGAAGGCCTCCCACAAGGTGGACCGATGACCAATGACCGGAGCCGAGTTCAATCAGCTCTAGTATCTCAATAAATCAAACATGCTTTAATCGGTGGATTTGTAGCAATCAGCGGTCGTAAATCTATTTTTTTTTTTCTATCTGGATGAGATAGAAAACAATGTTTTCTCTATCTTGATGAGATGAGAAAAAAATAGATTTACAACCGCACGATGTCCTTGATTATACGGAGAATATCGGCCAAAGGAAACAATGCATGTCATCGAGACACACCATTGATTGGTACATTGTTTTGCCCGGCTTCGAATGTCATGAGGTTACAGCTACTTTATTCTGCAAAATGAAGTCTATAAAGGAGATTGGACATTCAAAAATTTACTTTCCTACAGCGTATTCAGAGCAATCGTATAGTTAGAATTAAATATGTGTTTTTAGTGCAAAACTTGTGTATTTGGTGAAAAATCAAGATGTATAGACGTATGTAAAAATGTTCAATATAACATTCCACAAATTTCACTAAATGCAATTTGTCCCAATCCAAGCAGAGCTTGTGGTATGAATACTGGACAACTAATAAACATACTTATATATTTTTAAAATATGCATTTTATAGATAAATTACATCCAGATACAGAACAAATGATTGTGCTCATCACACTAATAGTCCAGTCAAATTAAACAAAAAAAACCGGCCAAGAGCGTGTCAGGCCACGCTCAGTGTAGGGTTTTGTAGTTTCCCGTCCGTCACAATAAGTGTCCACAAATAAGAGTTAAAGAATGCCAATGAGAGATCAACCGAACAATTCGATAATATAATAGCTCCTACTCGTCCTGACCCCATTAACTCGGATGGGCACGCCACAATTATGGCGGTAAGTCCCCTCTTTGAGGCGTGGCTGGAAAGACCTCACGGCGTCCTTACCTTCCGCATGACGCAGGTCCTCACCGGACATGGCAAGTTCGGGAGGTTCCTGCATCGGATTCAAGCGGAAGAGACGCCCGGGTGTCGCCACTGTGCGCAACGCCCGGAGGACACGGTGGAGCACACCGTCGAGGTGTGCCCTGCCTGGGCGGAGCATCGCCGTGCCTCGTGGGGGCGATCGGCGGCGGAGACCACTCGCGCCGGTCCCTGGTCGAGGCCATGGTCCGGAGCGAGGAGGAATGGCAGGCGGTCGGCTCCTTCTGCGAAGCAGTAATGCTTGCAAAGGAGGAGGCCGACCGCATCAGGCAACGGCGCCCTCGCCGCCGTCGCCGGGATTCCGATCCCGATTTCCGGCCACCGTAGACGCGGGCTCGCGGACGGCGAGCCATGGGTAGCTCGCTGTCCGATCGTCCGGTAATGGACCGAGTCCAAGACGTCAACGGCGCGCACTGTTCCCGCGCGCCTCAAGGAGTTGTCAGCAGCAGGAGGGGCCCAGCTGGGTTGAAGCCTACTGGGGACAGGGTTGTCCGAAAGGGAGCTCGTGCCCTGGTATGAAGGCTAGAAGGAACGGCGCGGGGTTTTTAGTCAGTAAGAGTCTGACACTGTCTCCCGCTCCACCCAAGAGCGGGTTTCGTCAAAGATGACTTTCCCCGTCGACAAAAAAAAAAAAAACCCCATTAACTCGGAAGAAATCTTAACAGCGTGACGTAGCCCAAAGTACAACTCCATCTCTCGGGAAATTGGGTTACTAATATTTACAAACTAGACGGGTTATGTATGTTGGGTTATCGGTGGATTGCGTGAACCGATTTTAATTATTATTATTTTATATTAAAGAAGATACGTTCAGGATACTAAAACATGTAAACTAAGTTACAAAAAATGCTTGCATATACGGTTGAATTACAAACTTAGTTCAGAAATTATTTTATACAACTTTTCAAAAACTGTTCAACCCATCATCATCTTCCTGCCCTTGTCCCGTTTTATTTGGGGTCGGCGCAACACGTTTTTTCTTCCATTCTGTCCTGTCACACGTCACGCTATCACTAACTCCCTTTTCTTTCACACAATCCATCCATCTTTTCTTTGGCCTCCCTCTCCCTCTCCATCCATTCACATGTAAATTCAAAAACTATTCAGCCCATCAAGTTCAAAATAATTTTCCTAGAAATTTTTTATTAGCTTCTACTTTTAAGATTTTTTCATATTTTCTAAACTCATGGCTCAAAAGTTAGGGAAGGGACATTTTTTTTTTACTTTTGAGGCAATTATTTCCGAAAATATTAACATAATGTAAAAATTATCTTAGCAAACCCGTATTCATTTTTTAATACCTATCCAACAATATATCACACAATAGGGTTAAAATGAAAAAAAAAATCACTCCCCATTTTACGTGTAGGGTAATAAAACATATTTTTCTACTTTTTATTTTACCACTTTGTCAGCGTGATTGATATACATATTGGTACCAAATTTCAGCTTTTTAGTGCTAATGGTCACAGATTATATATCAGATTATATTACATATCCGCGGACGGACGGACAGACAGACATTGTGAAACTTTAGGGGTTCCTAGTTGACTACGGAACTCTAAAAATAGGGGTAAGGTTACAATAATTCGCACCTAGCTGAAAATTGGTAGGATTGTTCAAAACACCATCATAAATGAAATCTAAGTCCTCATTGATACGATACCTGGAAAAAAAATACTCTGGGTTAAATGTCACAAAAACAAGTATTTCGCGATTTTCAGCAAAACGGTAAGTTTTATCATAGAATTAGCTCCGACAAACATCGTAGATCTGATGATTATCTACAAAAATGCCTAATTACTTTGTTTTTGTAAGAGCCACCGCTTTTGAGATATAATGACGTCATAAATGCACACGTTTTCACGCCACCTTTGAGGTAATGTAAAGCCCATCTTTAGGGTTCCTTACCTCAAAAGGCCCAAATTTATAAAATTGCTCCAATATATAAACTGATTTGAATCGAAGCCTAGATAATATCCAAAAGATACTGTGTTTCCAAAATATCTAATGCAAAATGTGTAATAACGTCATAATCTCATAAGAGCGGTTGTATGAAAAACAGTGAAAATGTCGCATTGCATCCTCCTAAAATTAATCCATGGATATGTGACTGATAATCTTACACTAATCGATGAAGAAGATGAGAAAGAGTCGACTTACTGATGAAGCAACAAGTAGTCAATGCAATTGTTAGTTTAATAGGTAATTAGGAGATAGAAATTACTAAACTAATTTTAAATAAATACTCATTCTATGAGTCCCTCTTGGCAAGGCTTAGGCTTTACACAAATTATAACTACTAATATATTTTAATCTATATATATTAACAATGAAACCCGTTTTCCGTTGTCACGACATAGCATGAAAACGGCTTGACCGATTTAGCTGTTTTTTTTGTTGTTGTGATTGTTATTGTGAGGATAAGGTTTTTATTGAAAAAAAAAATTAGGGTAGAGTTGGGTATAGTAGGGTGGAGTAAGGAAGAGCGGGAGCGAAGCCGCGCGGGCAAAAGCTAGTAGGTAATAAGAAAGAAAAATAACTGATTGAATTACTTATTACCATAATAATTTATAATAAGTTGCTACTTTACAATTTTTCCTAGATATTATATCCTGGGTATTTTGTGACTCATCGATTGTAATAAATTCGCCGTTCCGATCACTTTTGGTTTCGTTAATTGTATCAGTTTACTATTTTAGACGTCTTTGAAAATTAAATATGATTGATTAAATATCCTTTATCTCGAGAATGCGTAGAGGTATCGAGTTGAAATTAAAACCATAAAGGTACTCAGGTCTGCGGTGCCTTGAAGCTGTGAAAAAATCATACTTGAAAGTTAACGAAAACGGCTAAATTTAGACATTTTTGTAGATAATCACCTGATTTTCAATTTTTGTCTGAGCTAATTGTATGATAAAAATAACCGGTTAGCTGAAAATCGCGAAAAACTCATTTTTGTGACCTTTGACCCGAGTTTTTTTTTCCAGGTGTCGGATCGATGGACTTTTAAAGTTTCATTTATGATGGTGTTTTGAACAATATTATCCTACCAATTTTCAGCTGGGTGCGATATATTGTAACTTCGGATGTCTAAATTGACCGGACTTAAACATTTGTCTTGGTTGGGAATCGAACCAACGACCTCAGTCAGGGCTGCAGACCACTAGACCAACAGGCCAGTCTAAAAAATATCTATTCAAATTAGATGTTGACCCCACAGGCGTGAATGTTTGTCGGGCGTGTGAGTAGCGTGGAGTGTGTTACGTGTGTGGAGAGTGCTATCTCATTAACCGTGGTAGTTACGACAGTTGAAATTTTTACAGATGATGTAGGTACGTCTGTAACACCAAATACCTACTAAAAAACCGGAATAAAATAAATATTTAAGGGGGCTACCACAAAAGTATTTTTTTGCCGTTTTTTTTGCTACGGACTTTACGATTACGAAACCCGTCATGCATGAGTCCGACTGGCACTTGCCCGTTTTTTTTATTTTGTTACTTGTCCTGTGTAAAAGGGAATTGTTTACTAGCTGTATAGCTAGTAAACAATACGAAGCCCGCGGCTTCGTTCCCACTCTACCCTACTCCATCTTACTCTACCCTACTCAACCCTATTCTACCTTACTCTACCCTACACTACCCTAGTTTTCATTTTTTTCCTTAAGAGGGTCCTTCTCCACTCGCTTATCATAAAAATCGAAAATGGTTTAAAAGCTTGTTACTTCATTTAATGCAATGCAAAGCGATGTTTGACGAAAGGGAAACGCAAAAAAAGAGAGATAACGCCTGGAAACTCTGTTAGTATTCGGTAATTCCGAGATTTACTCGAAAATTTCACAAAACTTGCTCCAGGAAATAGCTGTTTTTTTTTTAACCCATAAAAGTTTTTGGAAAATGTTTGCGTCATTTAGAATCTTAATAAAATTTGCAAGGTCTCTATAGGATTACTTTTTTGATTTTTTTAATTTTTAGGCAAATTATGAAGTGTCAAAGTTCATACAAAATAGGACATTTTCAGAGGTTTTTACTGGATTAGTTTTACACAAATTTCGAAATTGGTTTCTTTAGAAACCTAGATAATATCCACAAGATACTGTGTTTCCAAAATATCTTATGAAAAGTGTGTAATAACGTCATAATCAGTTATGAGCGGTTGTATGAAAAACAGTGAAAATGTGACACGACTCACATTTTCACTGTTTTTCAGATAAGACTGATAAATATATGTCGCAGGGAAATGATGATATCAGGGATTTCGCGAAATCACTAGGGATATCACGAAATCCCGGTAGATGTCGAATATTCTTGTTTATTACGTCTTCTTACTAAAAGTATTTATTGATATGACAAAACACCGAGTTATCGTCAGTGATAATTATGTCGTTTCACTATTAAAACTAAATTTAGTATAATGTCAGAAAAGCGGACATTGCCGAATGAAAATCGAATCCTGAATTTCGAAGATATAGGAACAGAACTCCTCATAGGATCACAGCAGAACTGTCGTAACAAGTAAAATTGCTTTGTTTATACGTGTAGTCGATGACTGACTGAAAGAAAAGGGGGGAAGGGATATATCAAACTGATCTGATGATGAAGCCGGAAGGTAAATTAATGTAATCTAAGCATGTTCGGGATTATTAGAATTGTTATGAGATGCACTTTGCCTTAAGGTAAGTATGTATTTAAGATTGGTTGAGGGGTAGGTACTTTTTAATATTGCTATATATTTGCTGTATATTTTCTACACTTTTTAGTTATGGTATCATAACTAAAAAGTGTAAAAAAATATACAAATGAGCTAAATGTAAAAAAAACACAAAGAGTGTAAACTGTAAAATAACTTTAATTTCGGAAGTCGTTGTTAAATAAAAAAGAAGAGACAAAACTATTACCTATAGAAACAGCGATTTCCGACATTAAAGTAATTTCGCACTTTTTTTGTGTTTTTTTTTACACTGAAGTCGGTTGAAAGAACCAGATGTTTATGATGACTATGTTTACATCTGAAGTGCTTTCAAACATCAATTACCTACTGGTAATGTGTCAAAGCCTAATAGCTCAATTATGCCCACAAGATGGATATCATTCTGTCATCTTTATTATCTATTGTTCTTTTTTTCTCAGATTCCCATTAAAAGCAATGATGGGCAAGTAAGCCTGTTGCGTTAAAAACAAAGTAAAAACACAACAATTTCTATCGACACGTGTTTATAAAAATTGTTCTTGCTTTGAATATTGCATGTTTGAAAATAGGATTTATTTGCCGATGCGCACCTAACATTTTTTTTAATTGTTAAAATTATCCAAATGACATCCCCCGCCCTTGGGCGGAGCGGGAGACAGTGTCAGACTCTTACTGGCTAAACAACGTGTGCCGTTCCTTTTTGCCTTTCACACCGGGGCCGAGCCTTCCGGAGCCGAGCCTTCAGAAGCAGATCCTTGGCCCCAGTAGCCTTCGACTCAGCTGGGCCCCTGCTGTTGCTGACAACTCCTTAAGTACACCTACAAGAACATAGGGTCTTACCTTACGAGACAGAAAGAAGGATGAAGCTATAAACCATATGTAGCTCTATCTCTTTAACAGTTCAGTTTAGGTCGTCAAATGAAAATTTAAAACAAGTATTAAACGCACATTATGTAGACAAGCATGTTATCAACTAGAACATTATATCCTTGATAAAAATATCTAGTCAAGTCATAAGTATTGTCACACAGTAAAAATTTTTTTTTTTAGAATGCTGGCCACAAAAAAGTTTATTGAATTCGAAATAAAAATGTGTACTATTTAGAATTTTACTCATTTTTAAATATGGAGTGGACGCTTAAAGAAGACCATGTTGCAGTTATTGCGTTGCATCGTTGCGGTTACGCGCCAATTCAAAATTTTGATATACTGAAAATGTTAGTTTATCGTACCATCAAACGATACAATGAAGATTCTACTGTAGATGACAGCTCAAGAAGTGGTCGCCCTCGCTCTGTAAGGACTCCAGCAGTGATAAAAAGTTGTGAAGGCGCTAATTCAAAGAAATCCCATACGTAAACAGAAACTGTTGGCCCTTCAGATGGGGTTAAGCAGAACCACGGTGAAAAGGGTGTTCAATGAAGACTTAGGGCTTCGGGCATATCGAAGAAAAACAGGACATCGTTTGAACGCTCGTTTAATGGACCTGAGCCTGACGAGATGCCGCGCTTTGTTGAAGCGGTACGCGGGATAAAAAAAATACCGTAGAAGAAAGCTATAACAAACAAAATGATAAGGTGTACGCACACAGTAGGGGGAAGAAGCGAGCAACTGTATTCCGCGTGCCCAACGAGGCCATTTTCCGTCCTCGCTCATGGTGTGGTTGGGAGTTTCTTATTGGGGCTTGATTGAGGTAAATTTTTGTGAGAAAGGTGTAAAAACAAATGCAGTTGTGTATCAAAATACAGTCCTGACGAACCTTGTAGAACCTGTTTACTCATACCATGTTCAATAACAGGCACTGGGTATTCCAGCAAGATTCGACGCTAGCTCATAGACCGAAGAGCTCACAAGACTGGTTGGCTGGCCCTCCTCCAGTCCAGATTTGAGTCCGTTAGATTACAAGGTATGGCAGGAGGAAAGGGCCTGCTCAAAGTCTCATCCTGATTTGGAGTCACTCAAGGCATCCTTGATTAAGGCAGCCGCCGATATTGACATGGACCTCGTTCGTGCTGCGATAGAAGACTGGCCACGCAGATTGAATGCCTGTATTCAAAATCGCGGAGGTCATTTTAAATAAACTTTATTATCGTAAGAATCTATGTTTTGTTAAGTTCATTTTGGTATATATATGCCTACATAATTAATAAACTTGTCTCAATTATCTCATATTAAACATGTGACAGAATTTATGACTGGACTAGGTATAAAAATGAATCGCTAAATCTGTTGCTAAGCGCAAATCTCGAGAACAGCTGACTGACTATTTGACAATTCAAAAGTGCCTGTACTGAATTGGTCTTTTTGCAATAATCGTTTCTGATTTCTGAATGGATCGCGTTAAGGTGGTGCATCATGACTCACATTTTCACTGTTTTTCATACAACCGCTCATAACTGATTATGACGTTATTACACATTTTTCATTAGATATTTTGGAAACACAGTATCTTGTGGATATTATCTAGGTTTCTAAAAAAACCAATTTAAAAATTTGTGTAAAACTAATCCAGTAAAAACCTCTGAAAATTTCCTATTTTGTATGAACTTTGACACTTCATAATTTGCCTAAAAATTAAAAAAGTCAAAAAAGTAATTCTCTAGAGACCTTGCAAATTTTATTAAGATTTTAAAAGACGAAAACATTTTCCAAAAACTTTTAAGGGTTAAAAAAAAACAGCTATTTCCTGGAGCAAGTTTTGTGAAATTTTCGAGTAAATCTCGGAATTACCGAATACTAACAGTTTCCAAGCGTTATCTCTCTTTTTTTGCGTTGCCTTTTCGTCAAACATCGCGTTGGATTGCATTAAATGAAGTAACAAGCTTTTAAACCATTTTCGATGTTTACGATAAGCGAGTGGAGAAGGACCCTCTTAAGGGCTCGTGGTAGGGCCTCTGATATTGTTTCTTATCACTTTCAGTGCAAAGAGCAGAGCATTTTTGGATCGCATATATTTTCATTTGGGCTTGCTACTTAATTGCTGAACATCATCATGAAAACACTTCAAGGCGTAAGGGTAAAAACGAGACCCTAACTGCTAAGACTCTACTATGCGCCTGTCTGCTACCAGGCTGTATCTCATAAAAAGAGAGAGAGAAAAGTCCCGCACCTCCGTTGAAAAGGGAGGATCCTCCGGGCAGACAGGTTTTATGGTCTAGTAGGCAGCTGCCCGATAGTTGATCTCGGGCTGTCATATATATTCAAATCGGGCGGCTACACAACTATAACAACAAATACTAAAAACAATAAAATAAATATTCAAATAGGTGTCCCATACAACAAACGTGTTTTTTGTACGAAACCTTTGGTACGCGCGTTCGTCTCGCACTTGGTAATTTTTTATGTATGCTCAGCGATGCTTAACAATAGCGGATAATGAATACGAACCGTTTCGCACGGTTTTTAATAGGTACTAAAATGTCAGTTTAAATGAAATTTATAAACTACTAGCTTTGCCCGCGGGGCTTCGCTCCCGCTCTTCCCTACTCCACCCTACTATACCCAACTCTACCCTACTCTACCCTACTCTACCCTACTCTACCCTACTCTACCCTACTACTCTACCCTACCCTACCCTACTCTACCCTACTCTACCCTACTCTACCCTACTCTACCCTACTCTACCCAACTCTACCCAACTCTACCCTACTCTACCCTACTCTACCCTACTCTACCCTACTCTACCCTACTCTACCCTACTACTCTACCCTACCCTACCCTACTCTACCCTACTCTACCCTACTCTACCCTACGCTACCCTACTCTACCCTACTCTACCCTACTCTACCCTACTCTACCCTACTCTACCCTACTACTCTACCCTACTCTACCCTACTCTACCCTACTCTACCTTACTCTAACCAACTCTACCCTACTCTACCCTACTCTACCCTACTCAACCCTACTCTACCCTACTCTACCCTACTCTACCCTACTCTACCCTACTACTCTACCCTACCCTACCCTACTCTACCCTACTCTACCCTACTACTCTACCCTACTCTACCCTACTCTACCCTACTCTACCCTACTCTACCCTACTCTACCCTACTCTACCCTACTCTACCCTACTCTACCCTACTCTACCCTACTCTACCCTACTCTACCCTACTCTACCCTAATTTTTTTTTCCATAAGAACCTTCTCCTCACAATAACAATCACAACAAAAAAAAAACAGCCAAATCGGTCAAGCCGTTTTCACGCCATGTCGTGACAACGGAAAACGAGGGTCATTTTTATATATATAGACTATCTTTTGTTTGCCCGCGCGGCTTCGCCCCCGCTCTTCCCTACTCCACCCTACTATACCCAACTCTACCCTACCCTATTCTACCCTACTCGACACTACTCTACCTTACTCTACCCTACACTACCCTAATTTTATTTTTTCCATAAAAACCTTTTCCTCACAATAATAATCACAACAAAAAAAAAAATTAGCGAAATCGGTCCAAGCGTTGTTGAGTTATGCGCTTACCAACACATTTCGCGATTCATTTTTTTATATTATAGATAGAAGATAGATAATAACTCATATACTTAATGTAATAACTCATGTCGTATTCAGATACAACTACATAATTAGATATATGTTATTATGTTGAGATTATATGTTACCGGTAATATGCGTAAATCAGTTAGATCTTTTAATGAAATAGCTCTTATATTAACTAGATAACCTGCGGACTTCCTGGGTAATCTGCAGACCAACCATACGGATAAAGTTCGCTCGTGGGTACATCTATCCGGGCCTTTGTACAGGCCACGGGCCGGAGCGAGGAGGAGTGGCAGACGGTCGCCTCCTGCGAAGCAGTAATGCTAGCAAAGCAGGCGGACGCACGCGCGAGGCAATGGCCTTCCAGTAGGATTCCGATCCCTATTTCCGTCCACCACAGGCACGGGCTTGCGGACAGCGAGCAATGGGTAGCTCGGCGTCCTACCGTCCGAACCGAGACCAATTCGACGGCGAGTATTTCCACGCGCGCCTCAAGCAGTTGTCAGCAATCATAGGGGCCCAACATGGTTGAAGACTCAAAGCCTGCTGGGGCCATAGATGATGCGAAAGAGGTCCCCGGGGACCTGGAACAGTGGCAAAGAAGGAACAGGAGCGCGTGTTTAATCAGTAATAGTCTGACACGCCCTCTCGCTCCACCCAGAGTAGAGATGGGCGGTGGGTAGAAACCCATCAGGTATTTACAGGGTAAATACCCAATTTGGGTATAAGCAGGGTTTTTACCCGGTAAATACCCAAAACCATGGGTACAAACCTTTAACACTTTTTGGGATGATTTATTAAATAAAGTTTAATTGAATTTTAGATCGTTTACATGTTTTGAACACCTACATGTTATAAATTCGGCTCCTTTCAGTATATTTTTACGTTTACACGCCTGATTATTATTATTTTTAAATGAAGTTTAACTGTAACTTTTGCATAAATATGATTTTCAAGTTTATAACAATAAATAACTTATACAATGTTTTTTCTAATTCTTTTTTTGCTTTTAATTTTATCGTAGTGTTCTTGTGTGTACATGTTGTTTCTTAATTTTGTATATATGTGTTAGTGTCCCAAATAAAATACAGACGTAAAATATTAAAAAAATACGTTCGTGCAATTTTTACGATATTTGTAGAGTGGAAAACTATTCTTTGCCGACACCATGTCGGCAAAGAATAGTTTTCCACTACATTTCATGCATAAAACATATTTGATGAACATTTTTTTGTTGCTAAAAATGTATAAAAAACAAAAAAAAAAAAACAAAAAGTTGTTTTTTGTTAGTTTTTCTTATAGTTATTGTTGTGTTTGAATTGTTATTATTGTGTTTAAATTGTTATTGTTGTGTTTGAATTGTTATAGTTGTGTTTGCATTGTTATTTGGTTGACGTTGTCCTTAGTTTTGTCAAACAAAATGCCAAAACGGAACACGGTTTTACGCCGACAAGCGCGAAAAGTAATTCATAATGTGGTGAATTACATGCAGAAAGAGAAGGACGAAGGCGTGCTTAATTTAAATTGCAAAATTTAATTTTACGTCAGTGAACACTTTTTACGCGATAGTACCTGCGCCGTTGTTAGGAAAGCCTAACTTCAGAGCGGCAAAGTTATTTGACGCGTACTGTATACCCAAAAAGGTTTTTTTTTTACGAAAACGTAGTCATTTTTCAAACCCTGTTTGATCTCCTTTTAAGAATTTTTATTATTATAGAAATCCTATATCAATGATATGGCGAAACGAGGATTGACATATCATCAAATGTTAGCGTGTTCAGTTTTAGTTGGACATATTTTTAAGTGATGAATTTTAAAATCTGGCCACGACATATACATAATGTAGCTTCACACACTAAAATATGAATTTGTTCACATTAGCCTGTATATAAGTACGATTACAAGTTCGGTATGATTTCATAACGTGTGTGGTTTTTGACTAAAACAGTCTTATTTGTGAATATTTACAAAGAAGTAAAGTTTGTTTTTTGATTATTTTTTTTTTGTTTGTAAGAGGTAATCTCAAAAGTATTGGTTCGATTGGTAATTTTTTATTACCGATAGAAAGGCTGATTTATTCCTGAAATATGCCCGCGGGTGGCTGCGGGCAAAAAAGCTAGTAAAAAATAAGCATGTATAAGTTGATCAATAGACAATTAATACAGTGTATTCAAATTTCGAAATGGTCATGGACAAAGCGCAAACATGGAAGTGTTACCATTGCGGGTCGAACCATAACTGGAATGTCGTTACCGAACCGTGAAGGTTGGCATATTTCTTTTTGTTTTTTTAATACACTTTGCTTCACACTAGAACTTTCTCTTGTAACTTGGGCGTGCTTGTAGAAAAATCAAAATAACTGGACCAACTTTCTATTAAAAAGATGTAAGTACAAACCGCGCGGCTCTAACAAAGAGGCGATAAGAGTTTGCCAGGGATTCTATGAAATCCTTCAATAGTTAAATCGTTAGATAGGTATATAATATATAGGGTGACTGGTAATTAGTGACCGATACTTATACACGTGATTGTTCTTATAATTACAAAAAACTTTTCCAAAATAACTTTTTTATTCTCACTAGTTTTATCACAATAACAAAATAACCGTTTGAAATTCGCACGCGCTCGGGAACAATGAACTTACTGGTAGTAGCACCTCACTAGAGATGTGCCGTTGCCGGCAATATTGCCGTGAAGTAGGAATATTGGTGGGAATATTGCCGGGAATATTGCCAGCAATATTCCCATATTGCCGGCAACAGCACATTTCTACACCTCACGTTCCCCCATCCTCCGCTCGCACTACTTTGCCATGCAATAGTGACGTAGGTAATAATAATAGTGGCCCCGTTAAGCGCGTTGATATGTTTTTTTAGCTTGTGTTTTGATATTGTGATAAAATTAATGATTATAAAAAAAAGTTTCTTCGGGAAAGTTGTTTGTAATCATGAGTACAATCACGTGTATAAGTATCGGTCACTAATTACCAGTCACCTTATAGGTACGTAATTTTGAACTGAATAAAACTTACTATGGTACTAAGTTCCAAATCTTATTCCGTTCTTCGTTACGTAGAGTCCCGTTTTAGCCTTTGGTACGGAACCCTAAAATAGGGTACTTACTACTGGTAGTAAATTAAACATTTAACTAATTAAAATTATTAAATAGCTCTTTAACGTAACATTTAGGGCCTGCGCTCACTTGAGACAAGACGTCTTAGACAAGTCTGACTTAGTGTATTTTCATCTATGCGGGATTTTTTAAATACTTGTTTGTTTTTAAGTGGCCTTGTTACAAGCCATGGTCTGAAACGAAGGAAAATGCAGGCGTTCGGAAATGTAGTTTTCTTTCTTTCTTTTTATTATGGTTATAAATATTTTTGTTACAGGTATCAGTGAAATAACTGATGTCGGAAAAGTAATGGAAACTGTAGATCAATCACCCGCCTATGTATCGGTGGCTGACTTCTACGCGGGAAAATCCGTTTTCATCACAGGTGTCACTGGATTCCTTGGAAAGGTACTTATTAACTTATATTTTTAGGGTACCGAACCTCAAGAGGAAATGACTTACATACTACCTAACCCTTATAGGTTTACTTTGTTGTCCGTCTGTCTGTTTTACAAGACCCTTTATCTCGAGAACGCGTGGAGGTATCGAGTTGAAATTAAAAGAACTGAAGTCTGCGGTTACTTGAAGTTGCGAAAAAATTAAACTTCCAAATTAACGGACAAAAAAGATAGGGCCGTTTAAATGTCGCTAAAAACGTAGGTAGGTATATTTCGACACTCTCAAGGGAATCTAAATTCATAGAGTGCTTCCCGTTGACTCAGAGTTCTGAAAATTGGCATGATGTAGCACAAGTATAGAAAACAGAGTTCTGAAAATTGGCATGATGTAGCACAAGTATAGAAAAAAAACTGAAAACTGTAAAATTGTAGTTGCGTCAAAAAAAAAAAACACTTTTTGCGATTCGGAAAATCTTCAAGACTCCATCCGGGCTTTGAACAATTTACATAGGTAAATTAGTATGGAACTCTCAGTGCGTGAGTCTGACTCGCACTTGATCGATTTTTTTTCCTAAATTTTGGGTGTTCAGAATAACTCTCTTCATAAACCTGTTCAAAAAAAATAAAATCACGACATATTGACAAACCATATTGATATGCTCAACCATAGATATCCGAACTATGCCGCTTTGACAAATGCGAAGTGCACTTACAAGGGGGCGTACTTTATTTCAGCCAAACATTGATGTACAAAAAACCCAGCCAAATTAAAAAATGGCTGTGTGCGCGGTAGTCGCATCACAGCGACATTTTTCAAGCCGGCGCAAATTATCTTATACTACTTGTAATTCATCGTTTTATTGAATACATGTAGCTGTATCCAACCAGTCGAGAAAACTTACAATAATGTAGATAATAGATAGACGATGCGAAAATAGTAGTATCTACTATACGATAAACTTACGCTAACCAAATAATTTATGGATGGATTTTGTAAAAAAGGATTATGACTGGAAAGGAGATGACTATAGTGAGTTATGAGATATGAGCAATCTTACAATTTGGGCAAAACCAATTAGGCGACACCTTAGGTGACGTAACGCTTTGGGGTAATATCAACAAATATGTATTGGCAAGTGGGATGATACGATCTAGGACACTGCTTATACTCTCAGACCTGGCCACTTTCACTTTATACTTTCACCTTTTGTTTGCAGGTATTTCTCGAGAAGCTGCTGTACAGTTGCAAAGATATTGATAAAGTCTTTGTTTTGATCCGAGACAAGAAAGGCCTTAATGCCAAACAAAGGGTTGGAGAGTTCATTGACAAACCGGTAAGTTGTAGTTCAACCAGAATCTTATAAATTGTTTTTTAAATATATCTATAAACATAAACTAGTGATTGACTGCAATCCCACCTGATGGTAAGCAGTGACGCAATAGTTGATGGTGAAGCGCACTAGTTAATAAGAGCCTTTTCACTCTAGCCTTGAAGATACCTAAGTTATAATCGGACGGGAAGACTGCAGCAGGCAAATTGTATCAGTCCTTCGATTTGTATAAATGACGAGGCGAAAAGCTTAGTCCGGACCGTAGACGTGTCAACAATGTAATAATGGATACTCGCCGAATACGATTTCAATAAACTCTGGTAGTTGAAAGTAGGTATAATATGATGCTCACGCAAAATTGCTGGTGGTGACGCAGTTCCCTTCAAAATGGTTGAGTTGGACAGTGTTTTTTATTCATTATTCATGCGTTAGGTATTTTCGTGAATTTGCGCCGTCAGTTCATTTGGTCAATGATCATCTCTTGGGTTACACCGTGGCGTATTTTAATTGTTGTTTTAAAATATTGGTAGGTAGGTAAATCCTCATTCCCACCAATTTAAGTAAGTATAATTTGAACGTGAATGTTGTATGTAACCAATGTATTTTTTGTTTTATTTTTTATATTCTTTTTTTAAATAATTGCAGCTATTCTCAAGGTTAAAGGAAGAACGGCCAGATGACTTCAAGAAAGTGATACCTATATCGGGTGACCTGAATCATCTCGACCTTGGAATATCAACAGAAGATGTAGAAATACTTTTACAGAAGGTACATAATTACTCTTATAAGTACCTACTAGCTGAGAGACGCCTGGGGGAGGTCGTCCGCGACGAAGCTGGTGGGACCATTTAGAGACCTTACCACGGGTTAAAATGGCTAGTGTGCTAGTAAGAAAGAGGGATGGATTCTATATGTATAGCTCCATCTCCAATGGATACGTACGGCCTCTGATCATGTTCGTAGGGCAATATTGGCCAGAGACATGTCCTCAAGTTTGGAAGGAGACACGTTCTTTGTCAAGCAATGGGAACCAAAAAGCTAAACAAATTACAAAGTACTAGCTTTCAGGAGAAGTGGGTCTATCGAAACTGACTTCATACCTACACAAGTTCAACCGAATAAAAATGAGTTTTTTTTTCCGAATTTGCCAACTTTTCGAAATACAAAAACGATCAATCAATTTACATTTTAGGTGTCTGTAGTATTCCATGTGGCTGCAACCATAAAGTTCAATGAGGAATTGAAAGACGCCGTCAACACGAATGTCAGAGGAACGAAGTATGTGCTACATCTGTGTCAGCGTATGAAGAATATAAAGGTATTTTACTTGTTAGCAACGTACCAACCCATCTAGCCAATTTAGTATTGTACCTGGAAGAAGTTCGAAATTCCATACTTTCCACGTGACCTTTTTAGAAGATGAATTTTAAAAAGTCTTCTAAGTGGTCACTTTCTTTATATGAGGAACGCTTTCACAAAATCACCTGCTTCAAACCCAGGGCATACCACACGCAAAAGCTTTCACAGTTTTGCATGCGCAGGCCGGTGGAACTGTAAGTTTTTTATGAAACCATACGCAAGTAAATTGATGCATGCATTAGGCTCTGCGATTTTTGACAATGTTCTATTACATTATTTAAGCTATAACTATACAAGGGCAACGGGTAAGTAGAGGAGTTACGTTTGAGGAAAGAGCTATTTAGGTACTTGATCCCGAATTAGACATGGTTTAGCCGAAATTAAAGCTCTCTCTCTCTGGCTTTTCAGGCATTTGTTCATGTGTCTACGGCCTACTGCAACACAGACAAACCGATACTAGAAGAAAAGGTTTATCCACCGCCAGCTGATCTCGGTGAAGTGCACAAGTTTCTGGAGTCAAACCATGACAGGACACAAGTTAAGGCGTTACTCAGTAAGTTATCTATACTTCTTCTTTTCGAATCGATAGCAAACTTGTTAACTGTTTGGGTAGCTGGCTACGTTAACTCAGTGGTATAGCTTAACCTAAAGGGATGTATCAAAATATTTTTAAGGATATTTTTGTGATGATTGATGTGATGATACTGTTTGGAAACACATTCAATATCTTATAATTGAAATTATATTTTATATTTATTAGTTTATTATTTGGTTTTTTATTTATGTATTGTATTTTTAAATTGTTCTTAAGTTGTTGTACACTGACAGCCCGAAATCTTTTCCTTTTGTTTAAATCCATCCAAAGGTTGTCTGGTAGAAATTGCCCTGTGCAATAAGACCGCCTATTATACAATTATATTTGTAAATGTTTGTCCTTTTTTAAGTTAAGGTGTGCAATATAATTCACAGAATTATTATAATAGATCTCTATTATATATATATAGAATTATTACAGAAATGGCAGGATGATAATATCACCGCGCTGAGTTTCGCTAATATATATATTTTTTATATATATCGAATTTTAATATGTAAATTAACCTAACATTTTGATATTACAGAAGGACTACCGAACACGTACACATTCGCAAAGGCGTTGGCAGAAACCTATGTTGCTGATAATCATGGAAACATCCCAACAGTTATCATAAGACCAGCCATTGGTAAGCAATACTTGTAACTTTCTTATTTCTTGCAGCTTTTAAATCTCCTAATAAATCTATCCGTTCTTGACGGTAAAAATCGGAGAACCACTTTTTTATTACTTCGATACTATGTCCTTCTTTCAGCATGATGGAGTCAATCTGAATCGCTCTACTTTTTGATAAACTATCATTTCCAGTATCAGCATCGCTAAGAGAGCCTATAGCAGGATGGGTGGACAACTGGTCGGGTGCCACCGGTATACTAGCTGCAGTTATGAAGGGTGCCACAAGAGTAATACTTGGCGACGGCGAAAATACCCTGGACCTGGTGCCAGTAGACTATGTGGCAAATCTCACCATTGTAGCTGCTGCAAGATGTAGTAGGTAGGTTGGACTAGCATTTACGACTGGATAAAACATCGTTATTCTTGATCGATATTTTGATTTGTGGTTGAGGTGAGGTGAGGGGCTTACGGCTAAAATAATAACACCCTATGGGTCGATTTTCAAGGCCTGGTCAAGGATCTGAAGAAGAATCTTAGGTGGTCTTTAGATGGGTGACCATAATAACATATCAAGATTCCTCTTAACCAGAAGCCAGAAAGTTGGATGCTAGGCATTTGGATTACTTAGTAAAGCGGCACTGATTTCGCTCACTAAAGAGTCCAGTCGGTATCGAAAAGACAGCCGTGCATGCGCCTTCTTTTTCTTTAGTCATCTCAACGCCCGCATTAATGAAATACGTAGTAAAAATTTCTTTCACATACTTCTTTCTGCAAGGCTGCAATTTCGTTGATTCTCTAAACGCCGTTATGTTTCAGTTCTGACAAAATTGCTGTTTACAACTGCTGCACAAGTTCCTGCAATCCTGTTACGATAAGAAATATGTTCAAATACTTAAAAAGAGCAGCTTCAAAGAACGGTTTTGGTAAGTTCAACTTTATTTTCTATGAATAAAGATGAGTGTTCTGATGACGATATTTTTTTAAGGATCAATGGATAAATCTGTTGTGTTATGGCTGTTGAGTTCCTGTAGTAGCTTCGGCGATTGTAGACCCCGAGTTATTTGGAATGGCTATAATACGTAGCAACCCTGTTTGCATTTCCTACTTGTAGTAGCGGTGTCCGGTTTTTAATTGCTACGAATCGTAGCAGTCCCGTTTGCGTATGCTACGGGGCGTAGCGGTGTCTAACTTTCAATTGCTACGAGACGCAGCAGACCCAAACGGGTCTACAAGTAGGAAATGCTACCTACTTCTAACAGCGTTGCCTGTTTTCAATTGCTACGAGACGTAAGTAGCAGATCTGTTTGTATAAATTTCCTACTTGTATTAGCGGTGTCCCGTTTTCCATTGCTACGAGACGTAGCAGATCCGTTTGCATTTCCTATTTGTGACTTGTGACTTTGTAAGTAGCGGTGTCCTTTTTTCTATTGCTGCTACGAGACGTAGCAGATCCGTTTGCATTTCCTACTTGTGAGTTGCGGTGTCCTGTTTTCTATTGCTGCTACGAGACGTAGCATATCCGTTTGCATTTCCTACTTGTAGTAGCGGTGTCCTGTTTTCAATTGCTACGAGATGTAGCCGATCCGTTTACATTTCCTATTTGTGAGTAGTGGTGACCTATTTGCTATTGCTACGAGACGTAGCAGATCCGTTTGCATTTCCTACCTGTAGTAGCGGCGTCCTGTTTGCTATTGCTATGAGACGTAGCAGATCCGTTTGATATCCTACCTGTAGTAGCGGCGTTCTGTTTTTTATTACTACGAGACGTAGCAGATCCGTTTGCATTTCCTACCTGTAGTAGCGGCGTCCTGTTTTCTATTGCGTCTCGACGTAGCAGATCCGTTTGCATTTCCTCCCTGTAGTAGCGGCGTCCTGTTTTCTACTACTACGAGACGTAGCAGATCCGTTTGCATTTCCTACCTGTAGTAGCGGCGTCCTGTTTTCTATTGCGTCTCGACGTAGCAGATCCGTTTGCATTTCCTCCCTGTAGTAGCGGCGTCCTGTTTTCTACTACTACGAGACGTAGCAGATCCGTTTGCATTTCCTACCTGTAGTAGCGGCGTCCTGTTTTCTATTGCGTCTCGACGTAGCAGATCCGTTTGCATTTCCTCCCTGTAGTAGCGGCGTCCTGTTTTCTATTGCTACGAGACGTAGCAGATCCGTTTGCATTTCCTTCTTGTAGAAGCGGTATCCTATTTTCAATTGCTACGAGATGTGTGTCCCGTTTTCAATTGTTACGAGACGCAGCTGTCCTGTTGGTACTTACTATTTAGCGTATGTGTGGGATGTATTGTTTACCCAAATATTTTTTCGTGCTTGAATCGGACACACTACGAGTTACGACATGTAGTATGCAGCAGCCAGGCCACCTGGTATGCCGTCAATGTTACATGTTGCGTTATTTTGTTTTAATTCTTGATGTTTCTTTTTTTCTGTTTTCTAGACGACTCACAAATGTCTCTCACATTTACGAACAACAAATGGACGTTATCGACGCTTACGTTTTTGTTACACACAACGCCTGCTTACTTTGCAGACTTATATTTACGAGCGACGGGGCAGCAACCAAAGTGAGTGTTATTTCTTCCCATTAAGTTCCACTAATAATAATACACTTTTTTATATTAAAAAACGTATATTAGCTATGAATATACGAAAAATAACAGATAATGTACACACATACGTAACATTAATCGATAAAATGTCGAGTTGTCGAGTTCGTGTACCGACGTGACGTGTAACGCTGTAGATACTCATGCAGTTAATAACAGTCAACAAACACACTATCTTCATTTCCCCAGGTACATGCAAATTCAATCCAGAGTGATCGCCGGTCGGGATATCCTAGAATTCTTCACATCCAACTCCTGGGAGATGAAGGCAGATCGTACGCGCGCCCTTCACGCGACCTTATCACAAAAAGATCGACATCAGTTCCCCTGCGACCCCTCAAATATCAAATGGAGTGAATATATAGAGCTGTACATAGAAGGAATCAACCGGTTTCTGTTGACAAAACGGGTTTAGCATTTAAGTTAAGGGAAAGGACCTTGTATATTTTTAAGTTTAAGTCATTTTTATTTTGTAATTTTTTATTTCACTCCAAACTTCTCCTATGGGGAAGCGTTGTAAGCCTTTTAAAGGATTATGGAGGAAACTGTAATAGAAGCAAGAGTTAGGGTCACGGCATATCGAAATAGGCTCGATTTCGACAAAATTCGAACGCAAAAGTGCGCGCCAAGTCAGTACACTAGCTTAGATTTCCGATTCGTCTCTATATTAATATACCTTGACCCTTTTTCACAAGTTTTCTATATATTTCATGGTGATAGTAGGGGTTTTTAATAAAAGTGACGTATTGACACTACGAGTACAGTTTATCCTAAGTTTGTTTACAAGAAATTCTGTTGTAGGTACTCTGGATGAATTTCCAAGACATACATTGTTGATAATCTAGTTAGTATCTGTTAAGTTGGCTTTTTTTTGGCTTGTAAATATTATTATATTTATTTTAAGCTGATTATTTTAAACTTTTTATTGATAACTTACATTGTGTCCATCCACTTACTGCCAGGCAAATGCATCATGCTCTTATTCTTTTAAACCTCTATCTCTGGCGTGAACTCCGGGCAGGTGTTTCCCACAAAACTGATTAGATCGTCAGGCCAGGGCCAGGCCTTACCACGAAGTGTTTTTAAGACGTCGTGGTAACATGGTAACGTGGTACTTTGGCCTGAACCTGGTCCGGCGACTGGTACACGAGCGAGAAAGAGGGATGGACCTATACACCTTATAGCTTCACCCCTTTAACAGTTCAGTTTAGGTCGTCAAATGAACCGCATCGCAAGAGCTCGTAGTTGAGCCTTAGGCCAGCAGTGCTGCTGTCGTCTTCGACTACAACGTCCTTCCTCAGGCGTCTACTGAGTGATGATTTTCGCCCCGGCAAAGCAAATTTTTCGAAGAACAGATGTAATGGGGCACCATCGAGTTATGGACCGCAAAGTGGTGTTTTTTACGTGGTCTGTTGGGTTTTATTGCCCGCTAGGAAATCGTGAGGTGGACTTTTAAACCTAAGTGATCAATTTTGTGCAGGTGCCATTGGTTCCCCAAATTGATGAGCGCTGATCCTTGTGATCCCATTGGAGAGAGTGACTAGTGTAACCACAGATGGGGGCACTTCACGATAATGGCAGTAAATACCTGATGTAGGTAGGTACCCGATTTGTATACTTCTGGAAATATCTGTGTCGCAAAGATCGGAGCGGAGCTGGAGGTCCATTAGTCATCACTACGTGTCCAGACAGCTGGAGGAATTTTTTTTTTTTCAGATATAGGTATCTTATAACTATTTTCACATTTTCTAGTGTATCGAAAAGGTACTTACCGTCATGACGATGCACCAAAGATTACGATTGGCGAAAAAACATTTGATATGATTAAGGTCCAGGAATTAATCTATACAGATGATGCTATTGATTTTTTAAATCTGACACCTACATACAAAAATACACTGGTAGATGTGTATATACCTACATAGTACAGAAGTACTATACGTAACGTAACCCACTAGAGGTCAGTGACGTAACCCATCCATATGCTACTCCAGGGCAAGGAGTTCCCCTCCCTCTACTCCAGGGCAAGGAGTTCCCCTCCCTCTACTCCAGGGCAAGGTGTTACACGCATTTGAAATGTCCAAAGGCACCGCCAGCAACACATCACCACGAGAATTTTTATTTGAGTTTTCCTTTGTACAAAGATCACCTGGATGTCAAATGCGAAAATCCATAAAACTGAACTGGTACCTATAGATATCGGCACGGATCTTGAGCGCTCGGCGTCAGAGTGGGGATCGCTTTGCGCGTTCTATAAATTAGCAAGCCAATCGTCGTCGTTGCTCGCATGCGACATGCAGCAAGCGCAGATAACGAATCACGAGTGACGTCTATGACGCGATGGCGCGGCGAGCCAATCACTGATGCTCCCCGCCCGCGCGTCTCACTTCGTACCACAAAAAAGACCGAATACTTGACTACTGCGCAACTTGAAGCCAGCGCTCAAGATCCGTGCCAGTATCTATACCTGCTTAAATGAATATAAGAAACATGGATTTTGTAACATATCCGCATTTACGTAATAGCTAATTTAAGTAGGTAATCAAAATGAAATGGTAGATACCTGTCCATTGATTTGATTTTCTTCGTCCCATTTGAACAGGCCTCATCATCAGTATCAACTTAATTATCTTTTTACAATGCGGGTGCAACACATTTTATCATAATCAATTTGCGAATAATTGAACTGCCACTGAATTTCACTCGAATAATTCCCGCCAAAAACTCTATGACTTGCAAAAGGCCTTTTTTTGTTAAAGTTTTTGATTTGGATACTTAGTCCTTTAATAATATCTTTAGCAATATCTTTGTATGAATAATTAATTTGTTTACCATTTCATTATGGATGTACATTCACGGCTCTTCTCGGATTAATTCTCGTTGGGGTAGTGAACACTACAGTAAAATTCTGAGCTAAAAGCTTTATTTTACCGAGATTACATCTGTTTTAATTCATGAATCCCCAAGCGACACCCGGTGGCCGCGCATCTATTGTCTTACTATTGTGTCTCTAATTGACGGTATCTGAAGGGTTAATGGTTCCACATAATACATCTTATTGTCCAATTGTGCAGACACTTAAGATACAAAATTACACCTATTTTATATTATAATATCTAGTATGAATTAATTTATAAACAATAAAAACAGTCAATGAACTTCACTCTAAGAAATCCTGCCAGTCCCCCCAAAAAGTCTTTAAAAGACCTTGCAACTTAAAACAAATTAAAGGAAGCTTTTATCCAAAGAATTGTACTTAATTGAGCGTAATTGATTCGATATTATTTATTATTAAAGATTTTTTGTTTTCATTTTGTTCAATAATTATAATAAACGTTAAATAAAAAATCGTTTTGAAAACTGGCAGCATTGAACCAAATTGCAAACTTTTTTAGTCTATGGTGACATCACTAGGGATAGCGAATGGCGATTCTTTCCAATGAAATTGATTCTTGAATCGATTTGAATTGTGTTGTTTGGAACCAAATGATGAATTCCATGTAAATTGAAATTTGACTATCAATTACCTAAAGATAGATCCGTTGATAACCCTGGCCCTGCAGGTTTTAAAAAGCACAATGTACAGATGATCCTACAAATAGTACAATGTGTGTTTCGTAACAGATGAGTAATGGCTGTAGGTACCGTTTAAAACATTCTTAGAAAAATCAACTTGTTGAAAATATGCGGTCTGAACTAGGTATCTTGAGTAAAAAATTCAGTATTTTGTAGAAAAAATAACGAATTTCCATTTCAAACTGTGATTCACAAAATTGAATGATTGATAGAAATCGATTTGAAAAAACGATAATCTCTTACAACAAAATTTGTCATCCCTAGTTGTGACGTTTTGAATGTGTTATTTGTCAAAAGTTGCAAACACTCTCTATTATTTTGTACTTTTCATTCAATAATTTGTAAATAAGTAAATAAGAAGCCGTTTTTTCACTAAAAATGAAGAATTAGATAAACTGTAACATTGTTATATTTATTATAGTACCAAGAGAATACTTGAATACATTCATTTGTAGATACAAAAAGCCAAAATGACGAACCTGGATGTAAGTATTATTATGCATTGAAAGTTTTACATATTTCTAAGAGAAGAGAGACTCTAAAACTATTAAAATTACCTTCTGTTCAATCACCTGTCAAATCAATAGCTTCTGTACCTGTTACTAATCAATATTTTGTAGTAAAACTTGCTGGTATCTACCTCTTATTGGCTTACCAAATGTCACTATTTGTTGTTTGAGTTACTGTATGTTTTATTATTATTATTATAATTCTATTTATGCACTGTGTTTATGGTGCAACAATGATGAGTTCTAACAAAAGAACACCAAGGGACTGTATTTAATAAGTACTTATTAATAATGCTACATTAAAATCTCTTTTCAAGGTAAGCAACAGTAGTACAGACAGCAGCTCAGGCTCTTCTTCAGACTCCAGCAGCAGTGAAAGCACCTCCACTAGCTCAGGATCTGCTTCTAGCAGCTCAGACTCAGAATCTTCAACCTCAGATGCCCCCGCAACCACCACAACAAACAATACTCCTGCACCAAACTCTCCTCAAAAAGTTGAAGAAGTCAAAAAGAAAGAAGAACCGAAACCAAGAAGGCCTTCTAAAGCTAAAATTTCCTCCTCAAGTGATGATGATGCTCCTAAACCCACAAGTCCAAAATCAGCACCACCCAGAAGACGTATCTCGGCAAAACCAAAGTCCGCAGCAGCGGTACTTGCTAAAGGAAAAACTGCACAAAGAATGTCTTCTGGAGCAAAAACTCCTAAGCCCATTCCTAAAACGATACCGAAAGCAGCGCCAAAACCTGATGTGGGTGGTTTGAAAAAGAAGAGCATATTCTCACCTGACAATAGTTCTGAGTCTGAATCGGAAAGCAAATCTTCTACAACGAAATCTCCAAAGGGTTCACCAAGACCGAAACGCGGTTCCATAAAGTCTAGCGATGAAAAAGATACTTCACCAGCAACTACTCGTAACAACAGTGCTGCGGACAATGATGATTCTAACTCTAAATCTGATTCAATTACTAAACGTAAAAGCGTGAACAGGCCTAATGGTCCTCCTCCAAAGAAGTCTATTGAAGATAAGAGTGCATCATCATGCACTTCTAGTCAGTCCTCAGTTGAGTCTGTATCTTCAGACAGTGATAGTGAACCATCACCAAAGAAAGAACCAATAAAGACTGGGAAGACTAAGCCACCGTCAAGTGCTACTAAGGTTTGTATTAACACTAACAACCTGCGTTTTCTTTTGGATAACAACAGTATTGGGGTTGTCTTCTTGACTATCTGAATACAGCTGGATATCGGACTTTTGTCTTGTATCTTATTTTTCTTTTCTTGGCACATGTGGTTGAGACCACATACCCGACAGTGTTGGAAGCAGGGGGGAGGCCTATGTCCAGCAGTCTGTCAGCCTTTCGTCTGAAATGATGATGATGAAATTGTTTTGAGGAATGCTAATTGAAAGTGATATAAAAAATCACTCAACTTATATGTTGCAGCTTATAGAAGACCTATATCCAGCAGTGGAAGGCTTTCGGCTGAAACAATGATGTTGAAGCATACATACATAATCAGCCTTTTTAATATTCTCACTGTTAGGACTCAGGCCCTCTCTAGGAGAGGGAATGGGCCGTAATACACCACACGGGCTCAGTGCGGGTCGGTGAATGTCACATGTCTTCGAATTTTTGGTTCTAGGACATGGTTTCCTCACTATGTTTTCTTTCACTGTTTTGAGAGCAGTGGTGATGAAATAAATTACACAAAGTAATGTCCATGGGTAGGTTAGCACCCGGACCTACGACTCGTAAGTCGGGGCCGTTACCACTCTGCCACCACTGTTCTGCTGCTGATGTTGTAGCAATCTTTTCAAATAAGGATAAGAAGCAAAGAGGTCTCTAAGTGTTATTTATTTATTAATTCGGAGAACAAAAGGATAACAATAGAATAATAAACATACAGCCAATTACGGGTTCTCACTGGTAGAAATAGTTAAAATAATAGAAAAAAAAAGCTTAATAATACTACAAATTGACTAATCTTCTTACCTCAAAATTACAGCAAGAAGTAAGCGACACAGCTGTAAAGAGTGACTCAGGGGATTCAGCAGTGGCCACCATGCCGAGGAAGCTGACCAGAGCACTAGCCGCACGAGTGTCGAGAATGGCCACGGCTTCGAGACGAGGCAACACGGACACCGACTCCGATGTCGACGAAAAGAGTAATGACAAGACGTAAGTATTGCTTTGTTTAAGTCAAGCCACCCCTTGCAGTACGCATATTAAGAGGGTCCTTTGCCACTCGCCTATCGTAAACATCGAAAATGGTTTAAAAACTTGTTACTTCATCTAACGCAATCCAACGCGATGTTTGACGAAAAGGCAACGCAAAAAAAGAGAGATAACGTCTGAAAACTCTGTTAGTATTCGGTATTTCCATGATTTACTCGAATATTTCACAAAACTTGCTCCAAGAAATAGCTGTTTTTTTTGAAAAAATTTGTCGTCATTTAGAATTTTAATAAAATTTGCAAGCCTTCTATAGTTTTACTTTTTTGATTTTTTTAATTTTTAGGCAAATTATGAAGACTCAAAGTTCATACAAAATAGGATATTTTCAGAGGTCTTGACTGGATTAGTTTTACATAAATTTAACCTGTCAATCAGTTATGAGCGTTTGTATGAAAAACAGTGTAAATGTGTGTCGTGATGCACCACCTTAAAGCTAGAACTACATTAGACCGACGCACACGTGTAACACGCCTGATTTGTACGTAGAACGACGTCGCGTGGCGTTTATGTAGTGTAGCTCTACAAGTCTAGTTTCCATATGTATGGAGACCGACGCGCCCAGATCGGCGTTGGTGTCACACGTGTGAGTAGTGCAGTTCCTTAGACCTTAAGTCTATTTGCGTTAAGGAAAGAAAATAATAATATTAAGTAAAATACGCAATGGAAGCTGAAAATATGTAAAAAAAGAATTAGCCTTGTGTATTTTTGACTGGCCTATTGGTCTAGTGGTTAGTGACCCTGACTGCTACGGTCGTGGGTTCGATTTCCCCACAGGACATATGTTTGTGTGATGAGCATAATCATTTGTTCTGTGTCTGCTGTCTGGGTGTAATTTATCTATAATATGTATATATTTAGAAATATATAAGTATGTTTATCAGTTGTCTAGCACCCATAACACAAGCTCTGCTTAGCTTGAGAGTAGACGGCGTTGTGTGATAGTTGTGGAATATTATTATTATTAAATTGACTATTTTTAAAATGGAGGGGTAGCGGTAGTGGGTAAAAAATATCTTACGACCTAGTCTCAAACCTACCTAATTATACATTTTTTTAAATATAAAATCGGCCGTTTGGAGGACTTCAATAACAAACACTGTGCCACAAGATTTTTTTTTTATATTAATTAGATAACATTTTCATGTCGTCTGTTGTATCAATTTGTTGCTTAGTTACTAATGTAATGAACGACTTGTGAAAACATCTATTACGATAACATCTTTCAATGACATATTCCAAATATAGAAATATAATTAATTGTCGGGGAAAGGCGCGGTATAGGACAGGTAGAGGTCGATCAGCGATGTTGTAACTTCTGACATATATATTTGACATGGATTCTAAAATGAGGTGATTATTATAGTATTATAAAAAAAGAAAGAAAAACATTTTATTGCCCGGAATGGCCAAAAAGTATTTATATATATATATTTTCATATTTTTTTGAAGTATTAGTATTTGCATTTTTTTTTATTTCTTTTTTGTATTTGTATTATGGGGTTTTAGACTAAATTTAATTCTATCAGCGATGGCTATTGTAGAAATAGCTTCTCGTCCGATAATAGTTTGGGTGCTTTCAAGGCTAGAGCGAATAGGCTCTTAATAAAATAGCGCTCCTTACCATCAATGATTGCATTACTGCTTACCATCAGGTGGGATCGCAGTCAAGCACACTAGTGTATTACCAAAATGTTAATATCAATTGTTTTTTTTTGAGGGTGATCGTCAAATAACCTCTCCCCCTCGCCGCAAACGACCTGGAAATGGACTATCGAAACCAAAAAGCGTTTCTTTTTTATTCAAGCTGGCCTAAGTATAAAGTCTTTCGTTTCAAGCAACAAATTACTGACAAACATTATTTTTCAGGAGCAACAGCACAAGCAACAGCAACAGCAACAGCAACAGCGTCAAAGACATGAAGAAGCCAATGAGGGGCCGCGCCCCTCCTGCGCGCTCTCCCACCGTGCTGCCCTCCTCGCAGGAGCCGGCGAGACAACGCTGTCCTGTGCGTGGCTGTGACTCTAGCGGACACCTGGGTGAGTAGTACCCTCCCCCTCCTCGCTGCCCACTCCCTCCCTGCTGTACACTTTTTAAGGTAGGACTTTATTGACTATACTAGAAGGTACACATTTCAATGAAAGAATTTGAATATGCCCTTCGGCGTTAAGCTTCGTTTCGTGGCGCCCTGGAGCGCAGCACTACGCAGTTAGCTTTGCCGGTAGACGCAGCGTGCTAGAGGCTTCTAAGCTCACACTGTACCTCACGAATTTGAATACGTCTTGCGGCTTCAGAATTTACCGCGCCGCGTTGCGATGCATGTCACGTTGTAGGACGAACTGGCTGCTTCATCATCGTATCGTCTTTCTGACCTGAATGTCACAGTAGATTTTCATCAAAGATATTTTCTTATATATTTTCACAGGTGGAAAATCCAACAAGCATATGACCTGGGACGCCTGCCCGCTGTACCACAACGTGACACCGGCGTGGTGCGTGGCCGCGGGGGAGGAGCGCGCCGCCGCCGCCGGAGCTCGGCGCCGCGCGCTGCAGCAGCTGCAGCAGCGGCCTCGAGCGATGCCGACCCTCGAGCAGAGGGCTTACCAGCTCAAAGTGAAGGTAACATGCCAATAGCACTGTAACAACGACTCCAAGCCATGCTGACTCTAGAGTAAAGATCACACCAGCGATCCAGGGCAATGCTGTCTGTCGCTAGTGCAGAATGCGTAAGTACCAGCTCAAAGACTTGCTGCACCGCAACTGAATAGAAGCTTTCCATTTAATCCAATAAATAAAAAATTGAAGAGTTACTTTAGGCCCATAAAAATTATAGGAATGTTCCTACCAATTACATCTATTTCATTGATCCTTTCATATTTGAATTATAATTTGAATTTATAGTCTATTCACGTTAAGAAAATAGTGACGCATCGGTCCAAATGCGAAGTAAAAACGTAAGTCATAGAGGTCATTAATATTCATTTGTTTGACATAGGTAGAGTAATAATGGTGTAGCAAGGTTATAAAGAGAGAGCTATGTTAGTTATGCCAGAGGGCGTACAAAATTGTTTGTGAGAAATAAACAAGCCAGAGAAGTCACATCATTTTCCTGTCCTTATCCCGTTTTATTTGGGGTCGGCGAACGTTTTTTTCTTCCATTCTGTCCTGTTACGTCACGCTATCACTAACTCCCTTTTCATTCATATCACTTCTCACAAATCCAAAAACATGGCAGGCGTCCATACAAGATTACCTGACAGGCATTACTGTGCAGGTAAAACCTGTTAGGTATACTCTAGCGTTTTTGGCTACTTTTACGCAAGCGCTGACATCAGCGTCAATTCGATCGTTCATTCATGCCCCAGTGAGTCGGGGTGGTGCTGTCCCAGCTGCCGTCCACTAACTAAAAGGCCGTTAAGCCACAGTTGGTCGTTTTTCACTTTTTAATGTAGTCTTATACAACTTTTGATGCTCTATCTTTTGGTCTAAGACTCATTTTTCTATGATTGATAGTTTTTGAGATACAGAACATTAAATCACAATGTCTGTGTTTAAATTGCTTAGCTAAAAGTTAGAAAATGAATTTAAATAAAATATAATAAATATAAATGAATTAAATATATCACATATTGTGCACAAAGACTATGCCTACATATATAACTTGTAACCTTGTTCCTAGGTAGCATACTTCTCAAGAGACATCAATTCCCAATTTTTGTGTTTTCTCGAAAAATACTTTATGCACTTAGCTGCCTTTTAGTTAGTGGACGGCAGCCAGTGAGTCGGGACGATGCTGCAGGCTCCAGTGAGTCGGAGTAATGTTGCTGGCTCCAGTGAGTCGGAGCGGTGCTAAAGCGACATGGGGCTTGATTGCTGGCGTCGACCAGGAGAGGTTCTTCATGGTTCTTCACATAACTGGCCGAAGGTGCGGTGTGCTAAGCCAAGGTCGCTGATGCGGCTGAGGTGATGACCAGGTAGGTATACTGGTGGTCAGGATTCCCTTAGCCGTGGGTACTGGCTGTATGGCTCGTTGCTCAAAAGCTTGAGGAAGTGATGATGACGTCACGAAGTAGTGGCTGCACGAAGGCTGCGCTGACGTTCTTTGTCGAGGGTCACCAGTTTGGTGCGGAACAGAGAGTAAAGTCCCGCTAACATCCGTTGAAAAGGGAGGATCTTCCAACCAGACAGGTGTTATAGTCTGGTGGGCTACTGCCCGATAGTTGGTGTTGGGCTGTCGTACATGTTCAAATCGCGCGGAGAACTTTGATTGCGCGATGCAGGATTTCGTATTTTTTTCGTAGTTCTTTATGTGGCCTCATAGATGTCGCTACACTATTGACTTCACCAACTTACATAACTTTCTTTACTTGAGTTTCTTTTACTATCCAATGTTACTCTAAAATGAACCTTATTCCCCAGGACATGCGCTCAAAGTGGAAAGGCAGTCAAGAGTTACGGGAGAAATTGGCAGCGTCAGGCAACGAAGAGATCTCGGATGATAGAGAGCCGATTCTAGAAGGATTTGCTCCAGATTATGACTTGAGACTGTTTAGAGAGGCACAGGCTTTGGCTGCCATCAAAATTGAAGAGGAACTTGGGGATATACCGACTGATAAGGGAACGAGGTAATTTGAAACATACTTTTTAACACAGTTACTCGAATATTGGATTTTATCCCGGAAGTATGTTCCCTTGGGATAATTTTCAGCTAACACGCGGGCGAAGCCGCTGGGAGCAGCTAGTATTAGGATAATAATCTTATTATAACAAATTATCTATTTCCCAATGGGGTAAAGAAAAAAAAACAAAGGCTCCATAGACCACTCAATTTCGATCCAGTATTAAACGAATTTGTAGAGTATGATAAGCTGAAGAGTTCGTGGCTGTAATGAATGCGTGTAACTGTTCTAAACTAAGTTGGGAAAACGCTAGGCAGGTTGAATATAGTAGTAAATTAATAACTAGCTTATGCCCGCGGCTTCGTCTGCGTACATAAAGACTAGCCTTTGTCACTCTGGAAAAAAGCAGCTTTATATCGGTGAAAAAGTTTTAGCAATCGGACCAGTACTTCCAGATATTACCTCTTACAAACAAAAAAATAAATAAAATAAACTTCACTTCTTTATAATATTAGTGTAGAAGTGTAGATTGCTGCACCATGTCAAGCAATGGTTTAATACGCAACGACTGTAATAGCTTGACTTAAGGTGGTGTATCATGACTCACATTTTCACTGTTTTTCATACAACTGCTCATAACTGACTATGACGTTATTACACATTTTTCATTAGATATTTTGGAAACACAATATCTTCTTGTGGATATTATCTAGGTTTCTATAGAAACCAATTTCTAAATTTGTGTAAAACTAATCCAGTAAAAACCTCTGAAAATGTCCTATTTTGTATGAACTTTGACACTTCATATTTTGCCTAAAAATTAAAATAGTCAAAAAAGTAAATCTATAGAAGCCTTGCAAATTTTATTAAAATTCTAAATGACGACAATTTTTATCAAAAACTTTTAAGGGTTTAAAAAATACCGCTATTTCCCGGAGCAAGTTTTGTGAAATATTCGAGTAAATCTCGGAATTACCTAATACTAAAACAGAGTTTGCAGGCGTTATCTCTCTTTTTTTGCGTTGCCTTTTCGTCAAACATCGCGTTGGATTGCATTAAATGAAGTACGAGCATTTAAACCATTTTCGATGTTTACGATAGGCGAGTGGAAAAGGACCCTCTTAATAAAAGATTACAATAACATAACTAATGTACCGCCTTCTAATTCAGATACGTAGTAATGGGCAAGTTCATGATGGAGGTGTGGTACCAGTCGCCGTACCCGGGCGACGCGGCGAGAGTGCCGCGTCTGTTCGTGTGCGAGTTCTGCCTCAACCACCACAAGAGTGCCACCGGCGCGCAGAGGCACAAGGTCAAGTGTGTGTGGAGGCATCCGCCTGGAGATGAGGTATGTTATGTGTAATTGCTGTAGTAGTCATTAAATGCCGGTTTACTAGCAAAGAACTTTATTCACCACAAACAATAACAAATTTATCCAATCAACGAATAACCAATCACTATTAGTCCAAAATCCTTTTTACTGTCGCTTAGATCGTTAGGTAATATCACTTTTCAATACACTCGCTCATAAAGTGACTTTTATTGCACTGCACTTAGGTATCAAAGTCAAAAGTCAAAGTCAAAATATTTTATTTCATATAGGCCTACTTATAAAACGTCAGAAGCTAGTGCGCTAGTGTTGTATATAATGGCACTTGTTACCAAACTGTGACATTTTGATTACCATTACGCACTAGTGCTATAATGTGGTTAAAACCTTATTGTTCAACCTCTCCATCGGCATAATTTTATGACATTTATCGTATCAGGATGTGCGCAGGTCGTCTCCCACGAGGAAAAGATGATGAAATACAAAAATGGGCGCACATATGAAAACAGATTTTCACCGCCACAAAAGTTTACTAGTTTTACACTTATTTTCTTCACAAGTCTATTGAAAAACTTCGTATGATACACGTGAGTAATTAATGATTACCGTTCTCGGCTCTCTTAAGACCCTCGCCATGGCTCGGGTCTAAATACTGCCTCAACGGTAATCACTAACATTACACACTTACATCATAATGTACTATTATACGCTTAGGTACTTCGCTCTTGTCTCGCACTCGAAAACAAACTGAGTCACTTCCGATAGTGAATAAATACGTGCCGGGGGCACACGGGGGGGGGGGGGGGGGTTATTCACTATCGGAATTATGATTAGAGCCAGGTACCTTATGGCGGACTTTTCTAGAACTTGCCAGGAGTACGTACTTCCATTCTGGAAGTTTCGCACAGCAATGCGTTTTAATTAATTGATGCTACTTTTGATTTCATCTAAGACATGGCGTTGTCAAGTTTCACGGCGTAACAATAGAGTGCCTCCAAATGTCTCCTTTAGGGAGTGTAAATGTAATGTGTTATGTTTAAATCATTTCCCTTTCAACAGGTATACAGAAAAGACGACCTGAGCGTGTGGCAAGTGGACGGACGCAAGCACAAGCAGTATTGCCAACAGCTGTGCTTGCTGGCGAAGTTCTTCCTCGACCACAAGACGCTGTACTACGACGTGGAGCCCTTCCTGTTCTACGTTATGACCAATGCCGACCACGAGGGCTGCCACATCGTCGGGTATTTTAGTAAGGTAAGATAATCACACTAACATTAACGGTTTAGGAATGGCAGGCGGTTGTCTCCTTCTGCGAAGCAGTAAAGTTAGCAAAGGAGGCCGCCCGAGCACGCGCGAGGGAGCGGCCCTCACACCCGCACCGCCGCGACACCCCGACCCCAACTACCAGGCGGTACACGCGGGCTTGCGGACAGCGAGCAATGGGTAGATCGCTGTACGGTTATCCGTTAATCGACTGAACCGAGCCCAAGTCGTCGACAGCGCGTAGTGTTCCATGCGCTCGTCAAAGAGATGTCAGCTGAACGTAGGAAACCTCAGTTTCTTCTAGGTAACCGCGTTTCATCGTCGATCACATCGTCGCTTTCCATCAGGTGAGATAGCGGTCAAGCGCGAACCTATGAACAATAAAAATAGGGCCGGGAATTTTTTGAAAAGGAAACCCTTGGTATTGGGACGCAAAGGGCAACTGAAGTATACAAACTTGGTCAGTAAAAATCTGATACGCCCTCCTACTCCACCCAGTGGGGGAGAACTCATTGATGATTTGTCAACTTAAAAAAAACGTATATAAAAGACAAATTCCTAACTCGCTCACTGACTCATCCACGCGCAACCGAAACTCTCGGAACTAGAACAGTGAAATTTCGCACAGAGGTTTCTTTCATGATGGATATAAATAATAAGATAGGATCAACTGAATGAAACAGGGGTCCAATGGTTTTTATAAACTAACCTACTTTTACGAAGGCGAAGTTGCTGGCAGCCTTAAGCTTTGGTTTCCTAGGATAGCGGTGCCGTCATGTAGCGTCCGTTTTCCGGAATAACGACTATTTTCCTCTTCTGATGATAGTTCATCCTCCAAGTAAACTACTAAAGCTAAATCAAGGTCCTCCATTTTCTATCTTGGTTACTTTTCGTATGATGTTTGTGACGTTTGTTTTGAAAAAATGACTGACGATGTGTTAAAACGGCCGCTATATGACGGCACCGCTTTCCTAGGAAACCAAAGCTTTAGATCCTAATGTTATAAAATCAAAAGTTTGTATGTATGTATGTGTGTTTGTTTGTTACTGCTTCATGCTCAAACGACTGAATTAATTTTCTAGACATTTGGCAGGTTAGTTTTGCAAATTAATCTTTCGAATGTCGTAATTAGAAACAGAATAGAAAGGCAATGAGAGAGCGTTGGCTTGGGGTTTAGTGAATTAAAGGCACTGTGTGATGTATTCAGTGCACCCGGAGCAGTTCTTCAGCACTTCGTAGTTCGTAACTGCGTATTACCTAACTTTTCAGCAAGCACTAAAATCAAATCAGACCTTTTTTTTATATAATGTATAGGCTCACGTTTGACCACTTATCTCACCTGATGGTAAGCGATGATGTGGCCGACGATGGAACACGCTTGCTTAGAAGCAATCTATTCACTCTTGACTTAAAGACCCCTAGGTTATAGCTATCAGGAAACACAGACTCCGGCAGGTAGGTACTTTTATTATCAGGTAAATAAAAAAATAAAAAATGTAATGTGCTTCTTTTTGTTTTATTCAAATATTTGAATATTCAAGGTTTTCTGATAGATATCGCTGTCAGCGATAAGACCGCCATTGTAAGGATAGATTTAAGTTTCTGTGTGTTTTTTTACTTTTTTTGGTCTACTATGAAGTTTATTCAAAAATATTAATTTATTTCAAACACTTAATTCTCTTGTTTCTCAATTTTTTCAACAAGGTTTGACGTGCCTTCGCGAATTTATCACACCACCACCAACTTATCTCTGGTGTGCAATCATCATCACAGATGGCGCTACAAGTATTGAATCAAAATAATATATTATGTTACCCTCGGACAGAGTGGTCAAATGCGAGCCTATCATATAAAAAAACTAAAGGAACACGAGTGTGTTTTAGACAGGAAAAGTCTGATCTTTCCCCTCGTTCTACCCAGAGCGGAAGAAGTTATTTGATAATTCTGCACCCTAACAAAAGGCACAATAGATGTATCGCTTTAGTGTTTTCCATGTCTCCTCTATTTTACAACATTTTTTTTTAGTATTTGCGAAACTTGATTTCAATAGGTTTTACACCATGTTTTATATATTTCCCAAAAATATTTAAAAAATTTACCAAGTTGGTCACCATCGACACTAAGTACAACACAAGTCAAGTCAGATCATAGCAACCCCTCAGTCGCATAGATGGCCCGGTGACTATATATTATTTCTGACTTAACATGCTTATAACTTAGTGATTTTTCATGATCATCATCATCATCATCTTCCTGCCCTTATCCCGTTTTATTTAGGGTCGGCGCGCAACGCGTTTTTTTTTCTATTCTGTCCTGTCACTCGTTACGCTATCACTAACTCTCTTTTCTTTCATATCACTTTTCACACAATCCTTCCATCTTTTCTTTGGCCTCCCTCTCCCCCTCCATCCATCCACATGTAAACTCATAACTTTTTGACTTTTGATGATACGGTTATGAAATTGTGTACCTAGACTTATTTATATAAAAATACTAGACAGGTCTTTCAGTTTTCGCTTATACTAAAAATAAGGTTGTAGACCTCCAACCAATAGATTTTATATACAAGACGTTGTTTTATAACGAGACATATAAAAAACTAAGTTTACTAGTTTTACAGTTATTTTCTTCACAATTGTATTGAAAAACGTCGTATGATACACGTTAGTAATTAATGATTACCGTTCTCGGTTCTTTAAGACCCTCGCCACGACTCGGGTCAAAATACGGCCTCGACTGTAAACACTAACATTACACACTTACATCATAATGTACTATTCTTCTTACTTTCTATTGCGTGGCTCTCAACGTCTCATCAAATCAGTCAATATATGAATCATAACGCTATCCTAGGAAAACGCCATTAAGCACTCAATCAACATACTAAACAGGATACATTTACTCCCAGACGGTACATAAATAATCCATACATTTCCCGCCAGACAGACGTATACATCTAGTTGCCTACAACGCTACACCGCCCGTTATGTTGCTCAAATCTACGATAAAGCCTGGGGTTCTCAATAATCTGATTTGAAGTCGAGATGAAATCTTTAACGGATGTTGCGGTGTTACTAAATCGAGACGCTGTCTGGGTGGTTAGAGTTTTTGGTTTAGGGTTTATTTTCTTTCAAGTAAAACTTTAAGAGACATTTATTTTTGTCGACGGGGAAAATCATCTTATGACAAAACCCACTCTTGGGTGGAGCGGGAGATAGTGTCAGACTCTTACTGACTAAAAACCCCGTGCCGTTCCTTCTAGCCTTCATACCGGGGCACGAGCTCCCTTCGGACAACCCTGTCCCCAGTAGGCTTCGACCCAGCTGGGATCCTGCTGCTGACAACTCCTTGAGGCGCGCGGGAACAGTGCGCGCCGTCGACGTCTTGGACTCGGTCCATTACCGGACGATCAGACACCGAGCTACCCATGGCTCGCCGTCCGCGAAACTTTAAGAGACTATAAATAAAAGTATCTGAGTTATTAAATAAACGGTACTTATGTTGTTTATTCATCTACACACTAATATTAATAGGTAAAGAAGTAAAGTTTTTTTTATTTTCTTTGTAGTATGTTATCCTTGAAAGCACTGGTGTGATAGCTAAAAATGTTCACAGATAGAAAGCAGCTTTATTCCTGACTGACATAGGATATATTGTTCGCGCGCGAAGCCACGGGCAAAAGCTAGTTTAATTAATTAAACCCTAAGCGAACGCCGGCGTTCGTGCACTCACTGTCTTTCTATTGTGTCTCTAATTATCACGATTGATAGTTTTAATACACATTTAAATTAAATTCTTCAAATTACACTTAATTGTAGATATTGTAAAATATTACTAGCTGACTGCGCAAATGTTTTTTTGCCATGTGTCAATTATTTCGAGCCATTCTTATCGCCTAGGAGTATAAAAAATATATTTAGTAGGTCTGAGAATAAACTGTAGATCTATACCAAACATACGCAGATATAATATATCTATAATCAAATCGGCTGAACGGATTTAGATGAAATGCGCACACATAACGGCGTAGTTTTATACGCACACGTGTGACACATACGCCGATCTGGGGGCGACGGTCTCCATACATTTTATATGGAAACTATCAAACTAGACTTGTAGAGCTACACTTGATCCACGCCACGCGACGTCGTTCTACGTACAAATGGGCGTGTTACACGGAGTGTTTAATAAAATTAATACTACTAAATTGCTAAAAACAATGGTTACATTATTTTTTGATGAGGATAAAGGATTATATTAGTTAATAAAAAACTTTACAAAAAAAAATTAAACCGACTTCAAAAAGCAAAAAATAACTTTAATTTCGGAAGTCCGTGTTTCTATAAGAGATACCTGATATTGTGTCTTCGTTATTTAACACCGACTTCCGAAATTAAAGTTATTTTTTAAAAAACTTTTTACAAAAAAAAAATTTTTTGTAAAAAGTTTTTTATTTTTCACTTTTTAGTTATGGTAGCACCACTAAAAAGTACCTACCCTTCAGCTAAACATAAATTACCTTATAGCCAGAGTGCATCTCATAACGATTCTTATAATCCCAAATACGGTAAATATTACATGAATTTACCCCGTCCCCCTTTCCCCTCCCCCATTTCTTTCAGTCAGTCAACGACTACACGTATAAACAAAGCAATTTTACTTGTTACGACAATTCTGCTATGATCCTATGAGGAGTTCTGTTCCATATCTTCGAAGTTCATGATCAGATCATAACAATATTTCTATGGGACCAACTTGGAAGCATAACCGTTCAATCAAAAAAAAAAATTTCGAAATCGGTTCACAATTGACCGAAATATCGGTGAAACAAAAAAAAAAAAACACATTCAGCCGAACATAGAACCTCCTCCTTTTCGAAGTCGGTTAAAAAAGGAACTTTCCTTATACTATACAATATACTCGACACAGTATATTGTCTACCATAACATCAACATATCAAAAGTCTATATCCCATACAAACAACCTTAGAAAAGCCGTAATTTTGTACTAAACAGTACATTGATTACTTTATAGTACTACTATAGTATACTACTCCCGTACTATGCCCGCCATTCAGCGTCGGCGTCAGCTGTGGGTTCAATGACCTGGGGGGGTGGGAGCCACGCCCCCAAAATGCAGCCCCCTTCGCGAGACAGGGTACTGCAATACGTGAAAATTAGAAGCTAGATTATTAATATTTTGTGGGCTGTTTAATGTTTAAGCTCGGTTGCTAAATGGTTTTCATTCACGGTTAAGTTTGGTTTTGTGTTTGTGGAAATTATTGTGGTAGTTACATTGTAACACAGTGGGTACTTCTGTGGTTACAACTACCGCTGTTGTTTTTGTGTGAAAAGCGACTCTTTAAACTTTCCAGTACCGTCATTTAGAGACACAAAAGAAAGTCTATGACAGCGTTCGCTTGGGGTACCTTTCGATAAACTGTAATTAGAGAATTAATAGAAAGACAATAAGAGAGCGAACGCCGGCGTTCGCTTGGAGTTTAATCAATTAATGAATTAAGGCTAGAGTGAATAGGCTTTTAATAAACTAGTGCGATTCACCATCAGCGATTGCATTACCGCTTACCATCAGGTGGTATCGCAGTCAAGCACTGATTTATTTCATTAAAGACAAAAAAAAAACTGGGGAAAAAGGCTAGGCAAAGTTTAATATTTTCTTGCGTCGTAATACTATATTTTTAAATAGGAAGACAAGAAAAGGATAAGTACGGCTGAACAGGGAGAGAGGCTAAAGAAAAGATGGATGGATGGACCAAGGGTTAGTGGTTGGCAGCGTGACGGTTGACAGTACAAAATGGCGCGTGCAAGGGCAGGAAAATGATGATTATTGATAGGCTCGCGCTTGACCACTATCTTACTTAATGGTAAGCGATGATGTGATTTACTACCGTAACACGTTTATATTTACGGTATTATAATCATTAATGGAAGGTTTTGAAAGCCTCCCACAAGGTGGACCGATGACCTGGTGAGGGTCGCAGGAAATGGATGCGAGACAGGACCGGTCATTATGGCGACTCTTGAGGCAGGCCTATGTCCAACGGTGGACGTATTTCGGCTGAAATGATTTATGTTAATCATTAAAATCATCAATAAAATCTTTTTACTTCAGTTAACGCTATTCATTGTTTTTTTTAGCCATTCATTTAGGGTTAGGCGAACTGAGAGGGTTGTCTTAATGATTTTAATTATTGTAACTCAGTAAACCTATATTAGTTAGGATCGCAAATCGTATTTTAATTAATAAAAAACCTGACGCTGACTTCTAAAAAGCAAAAAACAAAGTAACTTAGAATTTGGCAGGTTACCCTAGCATTTGCAATTACTTTCTGCACTAATAGTCAAAACCAATACGTGCAGAGTCAAGTCATTACATACGCAGTACATCATCATCATTTCAGCCGACAGACGTCCACTGTAGGACATAGTCCTCCCCTAAGTGTCGCCACGATGATCGATCCTGTGCGTCTCGCATCCATCGCATACGCAGTACACTAATAAGAAATTTAAAAGATTACAAAATAAAAATATGATATGCTAGCTTCTGCCAGCGGCTTCTACCATATGTCGGATTCTCCATACAAACTTTGGATCCCCCTTTCATCCTGTTTCATCCACTTAGAAGGATTTTGGAAAATCCTCTTTTAATGCCTTACGTCGTAAAAGGAAACCTTGTGCAAAATTTCACGTTTCTAGTCCCTGTCATTTTGGCTGCATGTTCTGCCAGACAGTCTTATTCTTCCAGATTAAAACCAACTCAACAAAAAAAAGAAATACATTAGAAACCAATGACATTTTAATAAACAGACATGTTATACACTCACAAATCAACCGAAAAATGTGTTCCGCGCAGCAGCGGCAGCACTTGTGGGAGATCCGCTTTCTAAACACACACGATGTTTTTATTTAATTTCGTAGCAGCGCGCAGCGTATGACTAGATACGATGCGTGATGCCTAAAGGCAAGGATCCCAATTAGGAACCTTTCGAGTCTTCACGAGTGCGCGCTCATAGCAAATCTGTTTATTTAAATATCATTATTAGAAACCATAAGAATAAATATAACTAAAACAATCATAAATCAATCAATCCCACCTCTATTCTCGATCAGATCAAAAATTTAATTCGCCCGTAACACACGCCAGACGGACACCTACATCGCGCTGTATTGGCTGCCCGGGGGTCGAATATTAAAAGAATGGAGTGGCCTGACTATATTGCTTTATATTGCCCGATGTTGCCCGTATGATTGTGAGAGGATGTTTTTTCCTTTTTGTAACGTTACGGAAATGCAATAGTTTGTTTCGGGGATTTTTGATTGGTGGTGGTTGCGCGTTTTTCGTTACAATTTATTTTTTGATACTCGAAAGTTTTTTTTTCTGAAATCGTTTGTATTTTATGCAACGACACTGGTCTTATATTGCTTTATATTGTCCTATGTTGTCATGTTGTGTGAGGATGTATTTACCTTTTTGTAACGTTACGAAAATGGAATAGTTAGTTTCGAAATTTTTGATTGGTGGTGGTTGCGTTTTTTCGATACAATTCTTTTTTATATGTACTTAATCAAAATTCTTTTTTTAAATTGTTTCTATTTTAGAAACTCATCTTGTAAAGGTGAAGGTTTGTGTGTGTGTGTCTGTTTGTGTGTTTATTACTTATTCAAGCTCGAACGAGTGAACGCATTTGGATGAAAGATACACGCGTAGACCACGTCTTGGAATAGCACATATGATACTTTTTATCCCGGGAAAATGTTCCCTTGGGGTAATTATCTACTTTTATGCAGGCGAAGCCGCTCGCAGCAGCCAGTCAGTTATCATAATTACGTCACTTGTCACATTAATATTAAAAAAGCGAACATTTGTATGTGTGTGTGTGTTTTTTACTCCTTCACTTTTGGTAGCCGGGAAGACTGTGTTCTGACACATAGGATACTTTAAATCCTAAGAGTGCCATTGGAATAAACTGGAACAAGTAATAACAGAATTTTTGGTTTTTATGCATTTGGGAATAATTTTAAAATAAATCAATTAAGATACTAATCTGCAATGTTAGGACGGACAAACGATAAAAGAGAAAAGTTTTCTGCGTTTTAAAACATATTTTTTAGAAAACAAAGTGTCATTTATCATTCATATAAAGTCACTTTATTTTTAGTAATTAACTGCCTCCTCAAATAATCGTTGCCAACCCTTTTATCCAATTACACTTCATCAAATCAAAAACACCATTTTAAAATACTACCCATAAACAAACTGCACGAAAATCGCTAAAACCGTAAATGTGACTGTATAAATATTTTCATTAACTTTGACACTCCGCCGTGGCGTATCAAAAATTCATACACACAAAAACAATTAAAAACAAACCGTAACTTCGTAAGAATAAAGTTGAATTTTCGTATTTTGTCAAATGCAAAGCTTTGTACACTTGCATTAGAAAATAGATCTTCAATGTATCGGAACACAGCTGAATTTTGGATGCAAAGCGTATTTCACCAAACTGTGAGTACGTACAAATGTCTACTCCAACCGTAGCGCCGTAGCGTCTACTTAAAGTAAACCTTAGCGTGAAAAGAATATAGTCGAATTTTAAATGCAAGGCGCATTTCATAAAATGTAAGTATGTACGACAGTCTACGCGACTCGTAGCATCGTAGCACTCGACGTAAAACTACGTGACGTAGCCGCGTAGCTCGTAGACGGTCTACGGCGTAGTAGTCGGTCCCTATATAGAGATAAATGAATGTTTTATGCTGGTGATGTTTTTTTTTTTACTAGAGTCGGGAGTATTATTGCGTTTTATTGTTTAGTATGGAACTTTTGATATATGATAGTTTGGAGTAGCTTTTCGTTTCTATTATTTTAGTTTGGATTATTTTTGTTGGGTCGTATTTTTCTCTAGGGAATGATATACATGTAGACTTTATTAGTAACTAAGCAAATACTCAGTGTATGCTATTTACTACGCTGAAAAAAATGTTTTTTTTTTGCGTTTTGTTTTAAAGGTTTAAAATCATCATTATTATTTCCTTTTTTAATGAAACTGGTTTAGGGCATATCGGTTGGGTGGTTTCAAAGCCACGTACATAAGTAGAAAACTATTTTTGTTTTTCATTAAATATATTAGGATTTTGCCCTATGAAGTTATATTTGACTGTCAATTTATAAAAGTACAGGTTCATTACGTAAAAATGTTACTGAACTTCAGTTTTCGTGTATTTTTTGGTTCATGTTTACCTAATTATGTCTGTGTTCTTTCTTTCTGGATATTATAAGTTTTTATCTTCACGCTATCTTAAATTTTCATTACAAAAAATCAACTGATCCATCCCAACAACACACAAGAAAAAAAAATTACTCACACACCAACTGTCAAAAGGTGAAACTTCCCAACCTCCCCCCTCCCCGTTCCCCCCAGCCGTAGACACCCTGATCGATCGTAACACGGTGGGACTGTAAAATTCGCATCTTAAACGTATACATAGACTTAAGACCCAGACGTCTGGGCGGGTCAACGAACTGTGCATCCGGATACGTCGGGTATTGCGTCGGGTAGACGGGTAGATGGGTAACGTGTGTGTTTACACTTGCCTGGACGGGTTTTGTGGGCCCGGGTTTAGAGCTCAGGATTAAATCACTATAGGGCCAAAATAAAAATCAACATCTAAATTCAAAATGTGTTTAACCCTTCAGATACCGTCAATTAGAGACACAATAGTAAGACAATAGATGCGCGGCCACCGGTGGTCGCTTGGGGATTCATGAATTAATTCATACTAGCTTCTGCCAGCGGCTTCGCCCGCGTGAAAATAGTAACTAGGCCTATGTTACTCAGTGATAAATTAGTTTTCTACTGGTTAAAGAATTTTGAAAATCGGTTTAGTAGTTTTTGAGTTAAATAATAACAAACAAAACAATTTAATCTTTACAATTTTTTATATTATATTTCACATAGGGCTATTTGATCCGATGAGTGCGAGACGCACAGGACCGTTCATTGTGGCGGCACTTGGGGGAGGCCTATGTCCAACAGTAGACGTCCGTCGGCTGAAATGATGATGATGATGAGGGCTATTTGTAGTCCATTTGAGAACCATGCAAGTTAGTGTCTGAGATTGTGTTTTCAAGAAATAACCACTCAGATTTGAGTGCAGTAAGCAAACAGATATTGTAAGATCAATAAAAAAAAATTAGGTGTAACCATGGAGTTTCTTAACGGTTCTTCTCCATAAGAAACTATCAATTGAAACCGCGCACTAGTTTTTGACGTTTTATAAGTACCCATGTGTATAAGTATATACATTTTGAATTGTGTGTTACATAATCGAATAATCTCTCTCGCTCTAAACGAAGCGAGAGAGAGTGCCCGACTTTTACTGACTAAAATATTACTGAGTATAATTAATTTATTGTTCGTTAGTTATTATTTTACATGCATTCATAAAAAAGCTCCATTTTTAAATATGCGTCACGAATATAAATTGTTGCTAAGATTATAATAAAACACCTCACTTTAGGAAATGTCTGTCACACGTCTTCCTTAGACTAATCTGCTCTTATGCCCCAGCATTATGCTGAGCACTGGCCGTTTTGCGCTGATGTGACGCATATCCTATCTAGCTAATAGTTTTAAGTACCTACGATATTGTTACTCGTTACATTTATTTATTTTTAGGATATGCGCCATGTTGGACGCAAATAAACTCTATTTCTTTCTTTCTTTTTTCCTCTTTAGTTAATTCATGCGTCTCTTGACGTCATCGCTATTCAGGTATGAAACGTCTTTCAATATAAGCAGCCGTCCTCACCTCGCAGTCTACGCAACGTATGGCGTCTGTTCCCACGCACCACCCACGCTTCCACGCACCACGCCTACGCTTCACGGCACTTGAATACGTCTCTAGCCTATAAAGTACATGAACAGAGTATCATTCATGTTGCTGTAGTTGAGTTTTTTATTAGTAGGGTGTTTTTTTTCTGCACTTGGTTGATCTATTTAATCAGTCAATCAAAGTATAAATTTAAAATAAACCGTTTACAGGCACTTTTGAACTGTCAAGAAGTCAGTCGGTTAAAATTATGCAATTGCACGTTCTAAAGCGTAGATCTTTATGGAGAAGAATGTGCAAAAAACTTCTTGGACACTTTCAAATCTTATTAAATGAAGAAGAGGGCAAAAGAGGAAGAGATTGGCCACCGAATACCTGGAGGCGAACCGTCCAGATCGACCTCGAAGATGGCTTGTAGGGATCCGAATGAACCAGTACACGCGCCACCATCAGTGAGAGATTTGAGCTAGCTGTATACATAATTTAATCTGTTCCCAAAACTTTTGTGTTCATGGGTTTGATCTCCACCATGTACCGGTAGCTCATCGTCGTACGTCTGGTGGACCGATGATGGAACGGACTTGTCTGACAACCAATAAACTAAAACTGCATTTTTTTTTTTCATAATATTGTCTCCCTCTAACTTCTCTAAAAAAGGACGTAAAAGAACCCTTTTACGAAATAATACACACATCATAAACATGTTAACAAATCATACGTATGTGGGGGTAGGTTATGGTTGCGTTACGTCCAAATATCGGCGGCTGATTTCGTACTTCAGTCCCCCAATGTTACCGCCCTCGTTCAGCTTTAGGGCTGCCTCGTAAAGACAGCAACATTTAACTACGCATCTATTAGTGTTTCATCAATAATTTTTTTCACAAGACTTCTTCTCTTCAGAGTGTGTCAGATTTTTTACTAATTAAAACCCATTCGTGCTCATTCAGTTGCCCTTTGAGTTCCAGAGCCACGGTAACTCTTTTGAACAATCAAGCAGTTCATGTTTTCCTCCACATGGAACTTCCATTCGCTTTCAAAACGTAAATCTACATCTTTTTTTTAAAGGTGGGAAGTCGTCCAAAGATTTGTCCCGTTCCGAGGGAGGGCGTACATTTACTGACTAAAATCAAATCTATGTTCTTTTTTTGCCTTGCGTTTCAAAACCCTAGGGTTTCAGTAGGGTTCGGCCCTTCTGGGCCCCTACACCTTTGGGGTACCTTTGCGAATGTGTACCATTCTAATGTTTTTGCACTACCTATTTGGCAGCAAAATCTCTATACTTACGACTAGATGTGTTGTCTAGCGCTGCCAGACATGAATCACGCAGTTTATTTGCGTTCTCGAACGTTTGATGGCGATACATGGTTTTGCGTAGATCTGACATTCCTGGAGGTATATGATGGACGGATAGCTATATGATGGATGTTTATAATCGTAGGCTAGCCTTCTCATTTTTGAGTGTGAAAGATCATGAAATAATTTCTTGCGCTCTGGGTGCTGCGGAACAGAAATACATCATTTATGAAAATTTCAACTGGCTAGCTATATGAAATACAGCCTGGTGACTGACAGATGGACAGTGGAGTCTCGAAATTAAATACTTTCTGAATTGGATCCTGGTTGATTAGCTAAACGCTTTCGCTAGGACAAAAAGAAGCATTTCCAACGCACAACCCTGATTCCGAGTGACAATTTAGCGATGTAAACAGTCGGGCGTCTGTCTAGACGGTCGGCGGTGGCCGCTGTACCCACCATCCACCATTATATTGTGGAAATTCATTACGCGCCAGACACGTATGCCACGGGATGTTTTTACATGAAATTTTATTACAAATTTGAATGGTAATGGATGGAGGACTGGCAGAGGGAAGCTAATAATTCGGGATTAATTACGCAAGAGAAGGCTGGTTGATTTGAATATTATGTTCTTTTGTTGTGTTATTGTTTTTTTTTTTTAGATTGGACGATTATCCAATGACATCCCTTGCTCTTAGGGCTAGGTAGGAGGGTGTACCCAATCCTGTTCCTTCGTTGCCATTCATATCAAGGCCGAGTTTTTCTTTCAGAAACAAACCTTTGGCCCTAGTAGGCTTCGATCCTACTGGGCTCCTGCAGTTTGCTGACATCTTGAGGTGCGCGTGGAACAGTACGCGCCGTCCGCGTCGACAACTTGGGCTCGGTCCGGACGGTTACCGAAAGGTCGGACGGCGAGCTACCCATTGCTCGCAATCCGCAAGCCCTCGCCTACGGTGGCCGAGGACCGTTCTCTCGCGCGTGCACATGCGACCTCCTCCTTTGCTAGTATTACTGCTTCGCAGAACGAAGCGACCGCCTGCCATACCTCCTCGATGGTGTTATTGGATGACTGGTTTTATCTAATGTTTTGTTTTTAGAGGTATAATATGGTGTTATGTCCCGTAAACCGCCATTGAAAAGGTAGGATCCTCCGACCAGACGCGTGTTTTGTCTGATTCGAGTAGTTGCCCGATAGTTTATTACGTTGTTGTTCAGAGAACTCTAATACGCATGATTTTGAATGTTGAATTCCTATGTTGCGTTATAAATGTCGCTACGTGTTGAATTGGACTTCTAACAGGATCAGCAGAATAGCAAAATGTTCAAGAGAACACAGTGAGCACAATTTTAGATCTCGAAAACTCTTCTGCGCTGAGTGTGAGTGGTTTTTACGTTAACACAGTCAAAACGTTTACAGCGTTTGGCTCTCTGATTGGTTAAGAGCTTGGAATGGATCAATCGGAACGCATAATTTCACAAACGTCGATTGTGTTGTAAAACAACTCGCACTCGGCACACAGATTAGTCCTACTAACACTATCCAGTATCAGTAATTGCACTAAAAGATAATTTATCTTAATCAGTCAATTTACTCAGCCTTTTCCCAACCACGTGGGAGGCTATTTAATTAATGTATTGTTTTGAACAATGGGGGTGATGTCCTCAACCCTAAATCTGAACAATTATTGCGTCCAAAAAAAAAATCGGATTCCTAAGTGTATTTCAATTTTTTTTTTTTTTTTGTAGCAATTAAATCTACGATACATATTAACCTAATATTATAAACGGGAAAGTTTTTTTTGTATATGTACTCTTTTACGCAAAAACTACTGAATAGTTTTCGATGAAACTTGGTACACCAAGGAAGCAGGTTAAACTGCGGGGGACAGCTAGTAATGACATATATTATTCTATTCTATTCTATTCTAATGAAAAACCACCATCTTTATATGAAGACAGAAGTATCTTCTTCTAATCTAATATATAAAATATCCATGTCACAATGTTAGTTACCGTACTCCTCCGAAACGGCTCTACCGATTGTTACCAAATTTTATATGCGTATTCTGTATGTCTGAGAATCGACTACTATCTATTTTCCATACCCCTAAGTGATAAGTGATAAGGGTTGTTCACCCTTAATTTATTTTATTTTTGGACGATTTTTTTTTTGTTTTTATTTTTTTATTATGTGGCATTAAAAATACATACAACCCTAAATTTTTACTTTTATATCACCAACTCCTATTTTTTATACCAAAAAATAATTTAAAAGGCAAAACAACGTTTGCCGGGTCAGCTAGTATATATTCTCATTATCATAGTTATAGTGTTATAGTAGTAATCGTTTCTATAAAGAAAACATTACTACGATCCTTACACCGAACTTTATTTCCTTACACATGGATGGGCCACTGAGCCACGTGTTCGAAATTAAACCTTTTATTACAAAGAAAAAAAGAAAAAATCAGTAAAGTGTTCGTTGTTCAATGAACAAGATAAATTTTTTAATAAAAACTTTTTACAAAAAAAATATAACCGACTTCAATGATAAAAAACACTGAAAAGTATCAAATAACTTTAATTTTGGAAGTCGGTGTTTCTATAATAGTTTAGTCTCTTCGTTGTTTAACACCGACTTCCAAAATTAAAGTTATTTGATACTTTTCAGTGTTTTTTATCATTGAAGTCGGTTATATTTTTTTTGTAAAAAGTTTTTTTTATTTTACACTTTTTAGTTATGGTACCACCACTAAAAAGTACCCCTCAGTCAAACTTAAATACCTTATAGTCAGAGCGCATCTCATAACGGTTCTAATAATCCCAAACACGGTTAGATTACATTACTTTACCATTCGGCTTCATCATCAGATCAGTTCGATATATCCTCTCCCCCTCTTCTTTCAAACAGTCATTAGACTAGATGCTGGAGAGGGAAAGGATATATCGAACTGATCTGATGATGAAGCCGAAAGGTAAATCTTTCAATCAGTCATTAGACTAGATGCTGATAATCCCCGCTGTAGCATCAGACCAGATTTATGTCAACATTGCAATGAACTTAAAATTTAGTCCTGTTTAAAATGAGCCCAAACACGACTACGGTGCTGTAATTTCAAGGTTTGTACTTTTCCTGATGCTCCTGGCTTCAGCATCAGGTCTCTATGTACTTCGGTGTTCTTTATTAGCAGTACGTTTATCCACACATCGAGCCATTTTCAATGAGCCTAAACTCGATATATCTGCTGTTTGTTGTCGAGGACTTAGCTACTCTGCAGACTATCCTGACTGCAGCATCAGGTCATGACTTGATGATCATGAGACCAAATGTGGCAAATGCCCTATCAAACATCAAAACAATTTACTAAAACAGTCCTTGCCTGTTCGAGTAACTTCTTACTGTTAAGGAGTTGTACATTCCATCATCAGCCCAGCTACCTGAGATGGTGACGACCATACGCAAACACACAAGATACTTCATAAAATATGCGAAAATCAATAAGTGAGCCTATAAAATTTGAAGAATTTGCCCTCGATTTCTCCAAGATCCCATCATCAGATCCTAATTTGGTGATAATGGGACCACCTCAGAACTATCTACTTTCGAACAAAAAAAGAATTTTGAAAATCCGTCCACATTTGGCGGAGTATTCGACGAACAAACATACAAAAAAAAAAAAAAAAACCTCCTTTTTGTGAAGTCGGTAAAAATACGAAGTATTAGCTGTTTATTAATACAAAATTAGTTTTAGATACGAAACCCGAAACACGTGTCTAATATTTTTATTAACCGACTTCGAAAAGGAGGAGGTTCTATGTTCGGCTGAATGTATGTTTTTTTTTTTTTTTGTATGTATGTTCACCGATATTTCGATCAATTGTGGACCGATTTTGAAAACTTTTTTTTTTATTGAAAGGTTATGCTTCCGAGTTGGTCCCATAGAAATATTGTTATGATCTGATCATGAACTTTGAAGATATGGAACAGAACTCCTCATAGAATCATAGCAGAATTGTCGTAACAAGTAAAATTGCTTTGTTTATACGTGTAGTCGATGACTGACTGAAAGAAAAGGGGGAGGGGATGTATCGAACTGATCTGGTGATAAAGCTGGAACGTAAATTCATGTAATATAACCGTATTTAGGATTAATAGAATCGTTATGAGATGCACTCTGGCTATAAGGTAATTTATATTTAGCTGAAGGGTAGGTACTTTTTAGTGGTACTACCATAACTAAAAAGTGAAAAAAAAAAACCAAAAAAAAAATTAAACTGACTTCAAAAAGTACAAAATAACTTTAATTTCGGAAGTCGGTGTTAAATAACGAAGAGACTAGATTAGGTATCTATTATAGAAACACTGACTTCCGAAATTAAAGTTATTTTGTAGTTTTTGAAGTCAGTTTAATTTTTTTTTTGTAAAAAGTTTTTTATCATGTAAAGAAACTAGTTACAAAATTTTATAACTGTATCATAATAAGTCACATGGTTATCAGCTTGTTATGTTACCTTGTCCGCACAAATACATGGTAACGGGGCCATCCGGGCTACTTAGGGGTTGTTTTGTTCCTGCACCCTGGCGCCTAATGCTCGCTATGACCTGTCCTGATCTGTGTTGTACTTGGTGTCAATGGTGTCCAACTTGTGACCTTTTTTAAACGTTTTTGGAAAAAAAACAAATTAAAAAGTGTAAAAAAACATTGGAATCGATCTCTTGCCAGAATGGTCGTTGTTATCATGCAACTGAAGAATCACTAAGTTTTTGTTAGTAAAAGTCTGACAGTCCCCGCTCCGCTTAGAGCGGGAGAAGTAATTTGATGATGTACTTGGGAGATGTTTTATTTTTTCAATGTTTTTATTCTACATGTCACAATATCTACATAGACATGGTAAGTAGGACCATGATCCCCCACAATCTTATTTACTAAGAAGCTTATAATATTCACACAGAGGTCAGGAATTTATTTTTAATGTTTCGGGAAGCGACGCGTCCTCCCCCTTCCTCCCCCTACCCCGTAAAGTTCGTCGACCTGATGCTGCAGACAGAGGACTGTTTTGTCTAGATTTAAGGTGCAACTTTAAAGTTTAAACTTAAAATGTGCATTAGTTATCGTAAGTCTGGCTCTGATTCTGTTAGTGTTTGCGTTTAGATGTTATTTGTAGCTTGGTTTGCGTAGACTGTTGGTGAACTCTTGAGAGGTGTAGATGACGTATGGTGATTTTTTTATATCATTATATCGAGTCTCTTCCGGAAGAAAATCGTAAGCGATAATTCGAAATTTTTGTAGGAAGAGGTTTCTCGGTTTAAAGAAATTTATTTCTCATAAGAATCAAAAGCTTATAATGAGATGCAAAGTAATAAGTATGGTTATACAATATAATATATATAATACAAATTCCTCCAGAGTATTAGAAGTTGGAATATACATACATGTTTCTTGAGTTTGTTTTTGTTCACGTTATCGCGTTCTTTAATTCGTTCGTTTCTTCTTTCCTAATTAACCTTTCGAATTCGAAGCGAACGCCGGCGTTCGTTTCGGGGTTTAATTCATGAATCCCCAAGCGACCACCGGTGGCCGCGCATCTATTGTCTTACTATTGTGTCTCTAATTGACGGTATCTGAAGGGTTAAGGAAATAATTAATTAAATCGATTTTCTTCCTATTGTATCTCTTATTAAGGTATTCGAAAGGTTTATATTTTTTTTCTATTTTCTGTTTTGGACAAGTTACTTTCTGATTGTGATTGTGGCGACACTTGGAGGAGGCCTATGTCCAACAGTGGACGTCTGTCGGCTGAAATGATGATGATGATGACTGTCTGATAAGTGCCCAATTATCCTGAAAGTGGGAAAATATGTAATACTTCTTTGCGCCTTTTTTTTCGCGTTGCTGCTGACAAGAGCAAGATTGCATAATGCCGTTTTGGAAGATCATCTAGTTAACCAAGGTGGACACGGTTGATTATATTATTGTACAGCTAAAATAATATAATAAAGAGGTAAAGTTTGTTTTTTTGTGTGTAGGAGGTAATCTTTGAAAGTACTAGTCCGATTGCAAAATTTTTTTCATCGTTAGAAACCTGCTTTATTTCTGAGTGACATAGGCTATATTTTATGCACGCGAGTGATGCCGCGGGCAAAAGCTAGTTACAAATACGTTTGTATTCTCTTGACTACCATAAATAATTGAAATGTTTATAATACGGCTGTTTATTTGTATCTAAACTAGAAGATTAAATAAAGAGTAACCTTTTGGCCTTCAAAGAGTTTTAAGTGGAAACTCTTCTAAAATTATTTCAAGTCATCCGATGAGATAATTTTAGGCTTTGATCGCATTTTTATATGGAGGATAAAAATGCTGAAAAACTCACTTAGTCTATCCGAGGAAAACGCGTAGGTATTTGTTATTTTTTAAACATCCACTTTCAACTATCTAACACGTGCGAATATTTACTATAAACAAATTGCTAACAGATATTTTTATATACTATTTTTAATTCACGAAAAATTCGCGTGCACATTCCGGTTCATTCAGAAAAACTAATCTTTAACTTAAAAAAATATTGTTTGTATTCCATTTCCTTTTGCCATTAAATGGACTGGCTATATTAACCATAGAGCAATGACGTTCCTTAGTGGCCACTGCGTCAAAATTTTTGGTTATGCGGTTTTTATTGGCAGTAGATGTTTTTTTTTAAATTATGGTTAGGCTCGCGTTTGACCACTATCTCACCTGAGGTTAAGCGATGATGTGGCCGGCGCAAGGGAATATTTATAACAGTAGATTCGAGTTTTTAGCTTTTTGCAGTTCTTATACCCATCCCTTTCCTGCACATACCTATCGAGTAAAAGGGACAGAGTTAACTGCTGATTCGAATATAGAATGACATTTTGTCGACACGCAAATTCAATGGCGTCGTTGACTAATCCTCGTCTGTTCACAATAAACTCACAAACTATTTATCAGATTTTCAAGCGGTTTTCACAAATAAAAAGTTGATATGAGGAAAGTTTAGGCGTGCCCTTTGGGTGACTTTGAGCCTATTGTGAGCGACCCCGATTCAGAGTCATAATGTGAAACATTTATCATTTATCACTATCCGTTCAACCGATATATATTCCGTAGGTATAAGGATGGCATTAAAAGCAAAAAAGTGTTTACAATGCCAACAATTTAGTGCAGCCGTCATTTATTTATGCCATCAACGTAATAAATAATTTTAATCCGAATGTAGTATAGATGTAAAGTGTGGCCTCTGTGGTTGCGAGCGGCGTTCCATACTCTGTGGTTTTGACAAACGCACATGCCATAGACATAACCGTTCCGTAGGTGTGTGCGTCACAGCATACGTCAACGAGACTTATTTTTAAACCGTTTTATAATGAGAACCTATTTGTATGTACCGAGACATAACAATGACGTGTATTTGCCTCTTGTCAGTAAGTGTCCAATTGTAGCAGGTATTTTATTTAATGTATGGTCGAAGACCCAAAATGTTTGTCAATAAGCTTTTTCATCTTTATTTTGCACTAGCATTTACCCGCGGCTTCGCCCGCGTTTATTAATATACTATACTCTTTCTCCCCCTTATCTTACTTAAAAAAAAATAGGGCCCAACTATCTTTGTACCAAAATTCATCAAAATCGGTTTTGCCATTTAGGCGTGAAGACGTAACAAACCAACAAACTCACTTTCGCTTTTAAAATATAAGTAAGGTTCAGCGGGTAAATTTACAAGGGACCAGTGTTAGACTAGTGGTTACGGCCCTGATTTTCGTGGGTTCGAACCCAGGCAAGCGCTTTACTTTGTAATTTATTTCATTTCTCTCAAAACGGTGAAGTAAAATATCTTGAGGAGATTGGCTTGTCTCATAACCAGAAATTCGAGGACATGTAATATCCACCAATCCGCACTGGGCCCACGTGGTGGATTACGGCCCATTCCCTCTCCTAAAGAGAAAACCTTAGTTCTAGTATTAATAGGGAATATAAGTTTGGTTACGGGTAAATATATCAATTTCAAAAATACAGATAAAATTGCCTTGTTGAACTGTAATTTTCATTTGATAAGCTGGCAATAAGTAGTCAAAATTTTTAATTTTGCTATTGTATTAAGAATATAAAAATAAAAAAAACCTTTCTATAATAAAAAAATAACCGACTTCACTAAAAAATTTAATTGAATTTGAGGAGTTCTCTCGATTTCACCAAGATTCCATCATCAGATAGCAATTCCCCCACTACTATGGGGCCATTTGGGAAGTTATACCCTTTCCAACAAAACAAGAATTTTTCAAATCGGTTGGCAAGCGACGAAGTTATGCGCGAACAAACAAAAAAAAAATACAAACATCCGAATTGAGAAAAAAAAGAGGAAGTCCTTTTTTTAGAAGTCGGTTAATTATGATGAAGTATGACGTGCAACTCAGTGTATCTATTGTAAAGACGTTTTTTGTGGTAGCTAAGTTTAAATTTACGTCAAGCTATTGTAGTAGCAGATAGTGTACAGTGCGTTTCACTTAAGAAGTTACATCGGCGTAATGTTGGCTCCCCTGTCTGTCTACACAAAAAGAAGGGAAAAAAGGAAAGTGCCTACTCTACCAAAATTGTTCCCCGAAATGTGAAACAAAATCGATTTTAACGGTAGCTGCAACACTTTTTGGAAAATTATGAGAGGAATGGGATTTTATTTAAAAAAATTAGGTCTCAAAGGAAGTTGTTAATAGAGAGGAACGATTCTGTGGCGTGGCGTTTTCGTTATTTGAAAGAATTGTAAGACAATCGGAATGGAGCCTAGCGCCCTATACTTTATACAAAAATAGTAACAATAAAAAAAGGCAATTGTTAAAGTAACGAAGTATCAGTTAATCTCCCTCATATCAAGTAATTTAATTGCTAAAAATATGGCAACATTATTTTCAATACTACCAACATGACAGCAATGTAACTTCTTAAGTGAAACGCACTGTAGTATCAGCTACTAAAGTTTGTTTAATTTTGTTGTTGACAGGAAAAGAACTCGTTCCTGAACTACAACGTGTCGTGCATACTGACTCTACCGCCCTACCAGAGACAAGGATACGGCAGGCTGCTCATAGACTTCAGTAAGTACCCATGTTCTTCAGAACTGTTCGTTTTCAGGCTTGGAACTACCATCATTTGCAGTGGCTTTAAATGGTGTGGGTTTCAAATTCATTATCATCATCATATAAGCCGAAAGACGTCCACTGTTGGACATAGGCCTCCCCCAAGCGACGCCACAACGACCGGTCCTGTGCGTCATGCATCCATCGGATTCAAAATAATTAGTTTACAACAATTAAAAAAAAAATACAATCCTCGAATATGGACAAATGGAACACACACGCGAGACGCGCAGGATCGATCATTGTGGCGACACTTAGGGGAGGCCTATGTCCAACAGTGGACGTCTGTCGGCTGAAATGATGGAACACGTTTTTTAAATAATATAAATGGCCCACTCCAACAAGATGTTTAAAAAAAGTAAGATTGAAGTTATTTTAAAAGTTCTTCAATGAAGACCAAATAAATCCAAAGATATTATTAATAAAGTAAAGTACACAGTGGTGAAGTATTAAAATTTTAATAATTACGATGCACGAATATAGACAAGTATTTTTTACAGAATACTGATACTAAAATGCTAAAATGGTCCACTCAAACAATCTATATATATAAAAATGACCCCCGTTTTCCGTTGTCACGACTTGGCATGAAAACGGCTTGACCGATTTGGCTGATTTTTTTTTTGTTGTGATTGTTATTGTGAGGAGAAAGTTCTAATGGAAAAAAAATTCGGGTAGTGTAGGGTAGAGTAGGGTAGAGTAGGGTAGAGTAGGGTAGAGTAGGGTAGAGTAGGGTTTTTTTTTTTTTTTTTTTTTTTCGGCAGGAGTGGGAAATCCTCATGGACGGCCAGGCTGCCTCACATACGAGCCAGTCTGGGCAGTGTCAGACTCCTACTGACTAAAACCGCACTCCTGCCTTACATTTAAACCACAGATTATTTATTTATTACTATTATTTAAAATTTACATATGTACAAAAAAAAAACTTAAACTACTTACTTATACTACACCTTAAATAAATACATAACGTACATAAATAAAATACAAAAACACAAAGTACACTCAGGCGTCGAAGTACTCCTCCACATCGCTGTCATCCGGGAATGTTCCCAGAAGACTGGCAGCATTACCACGTTGGATGGCAATGCTAATTCTTTGAGCGAAGTATGAGCCAGCCCTCTGGTCACGCAAGGTGTCGATCAGTCGGCGAGAAATTTCCTTAAAAAGGAGACGTGCATTCGGACCCCATGACCCAAGCGTTTCAACCCCAAACGGCTCAAAACTGTAATTACCAATAAGGTTACAGTATTTGCGCCGTTTAAGGGTCTCAGCAGCCGCAGCGGCAGCGCCAGCACAGCCCGCCGTACATGGAATATGGGATGGCGCAAGGGTGTCGACACAGGTTGCGTCCCACACCAGCGGCCTACCCACCTTCCACGGTACCAACGTCATACCATCTGGTCTCTTTCCATCGTCACGTACCAAGCCATTTGGTTCTAATACAGCTGGTACGCCGGCGGTGACAAGAGCTCGACGAATAATATCGTTGATGCAAGCGTGTCGAGCTATGCGGCCTGCGCTCCTGCAGCAGGACAGGCCATGGTGTCCGAGACTGCCGACGGCTTCGCCGCAGTGGCACCGATGTGGAGCAACACAAGGGGCGCCTAAGCGTAAGCAAGTTGCTAGCCGAAACGAGGCGTCATCCATCATGGTGCCTATGGTGGATGACGGGAGTGCCTGAAGCCATAAGCCCGACTCCCACTCCCCCACAGCCAGTAGGCGCGCACGCTCCGCAGTATTTGAAGACGTATTGATTAGTTTGTTACGTATAATACTGCAGAGCGGCACATCCCACCGTCTCTGCGAGGCCAGGTTGTCGGGCAAATCCGTGTTGGGACAAGCCATTTTCCAAGCATTCAACGCATCGGTCAAACACGGTACCTCAACATCAACCAGTGAGGAAGATAAAATATTCCTGGTCAATGTATCCGTACCGTGCACCGAGGATAGAAATGCTGGTAGACTTATACTTGTAATTTTGCGGACGCCGAGGCCACCCATTCGGATGGGAAGTGTAGCTTGTTGCCACGCTCGATCGTCCAAGGCCACATTTAAAATTGAAGAAAGTGTGTTCCTAATAATTTGATCGACTTTTTCCAAAAGTTGTGGGTGCTTCCAAAGATGGGAGGAGCGAAGGCTATATGTAAATTTTGGCCCAAAACAACAGTATCGAATGAGAGTAAAAGCCGAATGCATATTAATTTTGAAAAGTCTTTCCGAGACGTCATTAAAATTTTTTATTTTCTGCTCAATAAATTTTGGAAAGGATTCATCGAAAATTGGGGAGCCCAGGAGGTGAAGAGAATCTTTATCAGTAATTTGAATGTTCGGTGCTATTGTATTAAATTTTGCTAAACCACAGACATGGCGTCCGTGCTCTTTTTTGATTTTACATTGTTTGCTTCTGGGCAACTCCACGTGCAAGTGGCGTCACTCCAGAGCACCTTCCAGTAACTATAACAAATCCCGTCAGAATTTCAGAGCTGAGAGGCCACCAATCCGAAGCGAAACTCAAGCAGCAACGAGCCATACATGCATAAAAAATTGGGGAAACTCCCAACCTTCAACACACATACAACCTTCCGCCCCCCGTCAAATGGCCCCCCAGCTCCAGACTTAACTATAATTAATTCTATATAATACATATTAATAACCTTAAATATCAATAACTTAAACTACAATATGCTGTAAATAGTGTTTTTTTTTTTTTCAGTTTTTTTTTTTTTTTTTTATTATATATAATTTTTTTTTTTTTTTTATTATTATATATAATTTTTTTTTTTTTTTTATTATTATATATAACTTTTTTTTTTTTTTTTTTTTTTTTTTTTTTTTAATATATATATGTATTTTTTAGGTAACGCTATGTTAAATTTATAACTATGGGTTTCCACCCCAAGACCGGTCACTGTTTCCTGCTAAGAACCGACCGCCCCGAGCAATACCCGCGTCATCCAAAGCTACTTCAGATCATCACTGCCTAGGTAGGCGGATCAGTGCCTCGACGACTGCTCTGTCCCGATGCCGCATGGCGTTCTTCATGTTGTTATTGATAATGTCACTGGTCGACGCCTCCTGTGCCCTCCTCACAAACCTTCCAATAGCGTCGTCAGCGTTGTCAGCGTAGTACACGCAGTGGGCAGTATGTCTGGAGACTGCCACCACTGCGTGGGGGACGCTGTTGTGAATCCGGATGTTGGTGGATTTTGTCTTCAAGATGACGACTGATTCGCTGGTAAGCCCTTGAGCTTCGTGTATGGTTAGGACGCATGATCCAACCCCAGTCCCATAACCCTGGTCAATGAGGGTCTTTTTCTCCCCCTGCGTGTAGACCAGGAAAAGCGTGTTGGGAAGAGTGTTGGGAATATGCGCGCCCGTGAAACTCCTTAGCTGTAGGGAGTGGACCTGGTCTTTTGACGAATATATGCCAGGGTACACCTCCCCTAGGGCATACGCAACATCCATTGGATTCCGGTGCGAGCAGGGCAGTTCGTGGCTGATGGTCACAACTGAGTCCGGACGAGCGTAACTAATAGGGAAAAGATTTTCCCTGTCCAGATAGGGCAGTTGATTAATATCTCCGACAAGGACCGCGCTACTAGCGCCCGACAATCGGACTGCCATTACGATGGCCCCGAAATGGTTCATGAGTGCCTCGTCTACCAGAATGCGATTGCATTTTTGAGATCCTTTGCACCCGTTCGATAGAATTGAGGCCATCGTGCGCACCTTGGTTCTGTTGTCTTCACCAATTTTGTGCGCTAACTTTTGCCGCAGGTCTTTCGCCGCCTCGGTTGTTGTAGTGACTATGACGTCGCGGTCCCTATCAAAGTTATTGATCACCCAAGTGGTCTTGCCGCACCCTGGGACACCGTTTATCCAGCTGATGCCCGGCAAAGCCCAGCCTCCAGGCTGGTCTATCGATCTTGAGATGGTTTCCGCCTGTTCGAGGATCCTGTCATCCAGCATAATCTTAGTGCATCGAGCTACCACTACAATTGGGTCACTTTCGGGTGTCACAAAAGTAATACGGCCAGAACGTGACGTTATCGACTCGTCCAACGGTATAAACCCACACGTGGCGTTGTATGCAGCCATATATTGACCAGTCATTTCTCCCTTGATGACTTGGGAGGTAGCATTGTTATATATGGCTGCCGCTGCCTCCTCGAGTCTCTCCTGAAGCAACTCTTCGGTCTCTAGTCTCTTCTGGTATGACTGCATAATTTTACGGCAAGTCATGAGACTGACCGAGTTGGTTGCCTTTGTTATCGCTTGAAACTCGAGAAACGCATTCGCCACGTGATCGCTTGGCTCTGTTACCGTCCTGAATTTCGGCGGGGTGACCTGCCCTCTGTCGGCTCTTGTTGATGTTGGTCGCTTTTGTTTCGGTGGTTCTGGGATGACCCTGATAAACTCCTGCACTGCATCTATCTGTCTGATATGACAGGGCCTCGCACCAAATCCCAGCCTCCTGCTTAGAAAGTTGGAGACCGATTTCCATCGATCTCTGGTGTTTATCTTCTTCTCTAAACTGCGGCTGATTTTTTCTTCGGAGGCGGCCCTCTCGGCTGCTATCTTCTGCTGTAGTCTCTCTGATCCGCATGAGGTTGTTGGGACTGACCTCGAGGATGTTAGCTGACCAGTCTCTGCTGTTTCCAGCACGGTACAATTTTGGGATGGCCTAAGAAAACTAAGATCTTCTCCCCTGTCCTCATACACCACCAACTCGTGATCTTTAGAGGCTTTAATGCAACCGTATTGATCAGCAACCTCGCCTCTTTCGTGAACAATCACCATTGCATCCACGCTAATGATTCGGGGGCGCGTATTCGTGGTTCGGTCTGATTCTGCGATTTCGGTGAGCAACGAGCATACTTGGGCAAACGGAGTCGCCTCATGCCACTCGAAAAGTGCGATCGTTTTGTTTTGAAATCGCACAATACGGTATTGGTGTTTAGCTATAGCTGCAGCGGGCAACGCATTGAACTTTGCGCGTTTCATGTTTGTTTTGAAGGTGCTCCCGTTTATCAAAGCAGCCAGTCCTGGTGATATATTGACGCTATTCCCACCTTCTGCGCGGCAGAAGCTTAGACCGAGTCTCTCGTTATCTCTATTCATAAAGAGGGCCACACCGCGTAGTCTGATGCCTGGTTTCCCATCCCCCCCGGATTCCAAGAACTTCCATAATGGCAATATGCTTGGTGTGATCGTCCGCTGGGAACTACTATCAGTGGATGCGGTAGCGGTGACTGTTGGGCTCCCTTCAGTCAAGTATCTCGGTATTTGTATAATCGTCTGCGTTGGTGTTTGCGTGAGAGTTGATGTTTGCCTGAGTGTAGGAGATTGCATGAGGGCTAGTGTTTGCGTGGTTGCAGGGCCCTGCGTGAGTGTTGGTGTAGGTGTTTGTGTGTGAGCTTGTGCACGTGTGTATTGTGTAGAGCCGTTAGCTATCGCTACCGCTCGCATGACACTGCTCGCGAATGCCAGGAATGGTGTTCTGGTGGCCTGAGTCTCCATTATAGGTTGCAATGTAGACGGGGTTACTGACATCTGGATTTTAATTTCAAGGACCATCCTTTCTCGTTCAAACCGTGGACACTCGGTGAGCACGTGCCATACCGTCTCGTCACAGTTGGGGTCACAGACACAAGCGGGACTGTCTTTAAGGTGAAAACGGTAGAGGTAAGCCCCGAATCCTCCGTGGCCGGTCAAGATTTGGACATGAGTAGGTGTTAGTACCATGTCTTTAAGGATCTTCCTTGCCTTTTGGACAGTGGGGAAGAATACTTTAGTGACCGAGCCAGTGCTGGAAGTCTCGTAGCGCCGCTGCCATTCGTTAACAGTTTCCTCCCGTATCTGCCTCTTAATAAATGATATTGGCACCTTGTCGTAGTCGGGGGCTGTCTTTTTAGTGAGTGCTGCTTTCTTAGCCAGCTCGTCTGCTCTTTCGTTACCGGGAGTGCCAATGTGTGCCCTTAACCAAAACAGCCTCACATCTCTACCGTCTTCTCGGATTTCACGCACTAGCCTCTTTATACCGAGTGCCAAGGGGTGAGTGACGGATGGGTTCTTCAGTAAATCGAGCGACGATCTTGAATCGCTCAATATGTTGACGCAGGTCATCCTAGACGCTCTCACCATTTTGACTGCTCGATACAGAGCGTACAGTTCCGACTGAAAGACGGTGTTGTGGGGTTCCAGACGAAAGGTAGAGTACCTGGTCTCCCTACCTTCGTTCCACCATGTAAGAGCAGCTCCGACTTTACCCTGTATTTTGCTGCCATCCGTATATATTTGAGGTCCGGTTACATGGTGGTCATTCAGGGTTTCGGGGTCCAAGTTCTCTAGGCACTCGTATTCTGTTATGGTGAGTTTCGATGGATGGGGTATCATTAGAGGACTCACCTTGCACTCAACTTCTCTACCCGGTGGCAGGTACTCCTCGGAATGACCTTTCTTGATCCTAAAAAGGGTGGCAGCCTCCATCACCCGGAGGTCAAGGGGTAGTTGGCCTGACAGAATCAGTGCCGATGTCAGAGACACCGTGCGATACGCTTTGCAGATCTTTAGCGCGAAACTTCTCTGCAGCGCATCTAGCTGTTTCCTTGTCATCAGTTTCTCAGCTGCCGGTGCCCATGCGCTTGCCGCATACAACACGATTGGCTCTATCACCGACACGTATATGGTCCTTATTATCTCGCTGTTTAAACCCCATGTCACCTTTGCTGCACACGCCAATTGTTTATAAATGTTTGCAGCCTTCTTACAGATTGCTGTTACGTGCGCATTGAAGGTGAGTTTTCGGTCTATGGTGAGCCCCAGTAGTTTAACCTTTTCTACTAGATTCAGCCTTGTCCCAGACATGTGTATTACTGGGGTGTCGTATTTAAGTCGCTTCGTTATCACCATTGCATTGGTTTTATGAGCGGCGAAACGTAACTTATTCTGCTCACCCCATTCTGAAATGGACTGCAGCGTGCTTTCGGCTTTTTGCTGCAAAGAATCGACCTCATGAGACGAGAAAACAAGGACCACATCGTCCGCAAAAGCCTGACAATATACCCCCAAAGCCGATAGCATTTCCAGAAGCGAGTCCAGGATGAGGTTCCAGAACGTCGGACCGGCTATGGAGCCCTGGACGCAGCCCTTTGTGGTACCCTTCTCACTAGTAGCTCTGGCGTAGTTTACTCTAATGTACCGGTCTTCTAGGTACGAGGCTACAAGAGCGTACAAATTGTTTGGACATTTTTTACGCAGCATCTGGGACTTCAAAGCAGGCCACCACGCGTTGTCGAAAGCTCCTTCTATATCTAGTGAAACCAAAAGCACTATCTTTTTAGCATTGATCTCGTTTCGGATGTGCTCTATCAAGACATACAGGGCATCCTCAGTTCCGCGCTGCGGCATGAATCCGTATTGGTTTGAGTTGAGCGTAGGAAGAAAATGATGTTGCAGTCGGCCTACGACGAGTTTCTCGATAATCTTTCCCAGCACCGAGAGCAAACCTATTGGTCTGTAAGACTTGGGATGGGTATAGTCATCCTTTCCCGGCTTACGTAGTATACATACGTGTGCAACTTTCCACTGCTTTGGGAAGTAGGACAAACCAAGGCATTTGTTTGCCAATGCTAGGAACACCTCCCTGTTACAGTTTATTGCAGCTATACATATATCGGCCGTCAGACCATCCGGTCCTGGAGCTTTTTTCGGGTTTTGTGCCTGGAGGACCGTTTCCAGCTCTGCTGGTGTAAATGGTGGGTCGTCCATCGAGAGACTTTCAGTTACGATCCGGTTCGATTCCTCCACAAGTCTTCGGACCGACCTGTGGTGTTGTTGGTCTGCATCTTCCGAGTCATCTGGGTAAAACGTTGTTGCCAGAAGTTCCGCTGATTGTTCCGGGCTTAGAGTGTCACCGGCGGCATTCCTCAGGAGCGTGTCTTCCCGTCTTTTGGCTGTCTTCCGAAGGACTCTGTAAATGCCGTCCCACATGCTCTCTCGATCTTGTGTTGAGCAGAATTGCTTCCAGCTCTCTGTTGCTGCCTCCTTTGCTTGGGTCGTATAATTCTGTTTGGCTTGTACGTACTCGCTGATTGTGAACTCCCTACGACTGGGTGCCGCGTTTCGGATTCTCCTCTTTTTTGTCAAAACCTCTCGCTTCAGCTGTTCCAGAGCAGGTGACCACCACGGAGGTTTGGTATCGGTCTTCCTTACTCCAATCTTTGGGATAGACCGTTTGCTTGATCGGTGTATTAGGTCGACGTAATCAGTCACCAATGCCTCCAACTCCCCCGAGCTCGTGATTTCCATCACCGTAGCAGGTGTGATGCTGTGTTGGGATAGGTTTGCCGTAAAGTGTGTCCTGAAATCGGACCATTTCGCCTTTTTGGTGTTATAGATCCGCGTTGAAATGGGTTTCAACGGCACCAAGGCTTTTTCCAGGCGAAAAGAGAACGTAATGGCGTTGTGGTCGGAAGTTGTTAGATTTCTATCTACACGCCAATCTTCGATTCTTCCTAATATTGACTCACTGCAGGCGGTTACGTCCACGATGCTCTTGTACAACCTGTCGCCCCTATAGGTTTCAAAAGTTGGAGTTTGACCCGTGTTGAGGATCTGGAGCTCTTGTTCGGATAGGAAGGCGTTGTATGCTGCTCCGCGATGGTCCTCATGGTCGCTGCCCCACCATTGGCTCCAAGCGTTCACATCTCCCCCCACCATGGTGTTATTAGTGGGTATTTTGTTGAGGAACTCCTTTGTTTTTGCGAGGTAAGGGTCTATATCTTGATCACTCTCAAAGTAGACGGAAATCACACCAAGTTTTAGCTGGCCCACTTTCAGCAATACGGATGCCACGTTCTCGGTTACCATCTGAGGGTCATGAATGACTTCCAAACTATTGCCGAACACGACGATTGCCGACTTGACTGGCTTTTGCCGGTTCAGGGTACACTGAATGACTTGTGTACCGGGGTTTTGCTTCATCACACCTGTCTTCCCGACGTAAGGTTCCTGGACTAGTGCGATTGAAACTCCCCTCTGTTCAGCCACTTGATAGAATTCCGCCGTTGCAAGCTTGGAGCGCTGCAAATTTGCTTGGATGACCTTTAACCTGCTCATTGCTAATCCTGTATTCTGGAGAGTTACTGTGTTGTTGTTCTCTTGGTCGCCCTTAGCAATAAGACACCCGTGATCTCGCTATATTATCCCATTTTAACCTTTCTGGGCACTCGTTGCTAAAAGCTACGTGTGCAAGGACTTCTCCTTCTCTTTTTGCTTTCTGGCAATTTGTGCATGTCGGAGGTTTAGCCTCGGTTTTTATATTGCAGGCTCGCTCATGATGTTGCCCACTACAGTAACTGCAGGTTTCTTTAGTCTCCTTGCAGAGTGTCCGTGTGTGACCATAGCCAAGGCATTTAGTGCACTGTACCAGCGGTGATTGGTCTTCTATTGGGCATCTTTGGATGCCCAGGTGAACCTTTCCAGCCTGTGTGAAGTTTTGCCAGAGTGCTGGAGACAGTTCCAGGACGGGATGACATTCGTGAGGGTTCCTCGCTCTCTTTCTGTATCTCATTTTTATGGTCTGTCCTTCCATTGTGACGTTCTGTAGAAGGTGTTTATTTTGTGCTTTAAGCAAATCTATCATCTCGTTGTCACTGTACATCGATAGGACTCCTCTGATGCAGACAAGCGGGTTTTGTGGTTTCGGTTCATGGATTTTTAGGATTTGGTTTTTTTGAACCTGATCTTTTATAAGGTGAAGATCCTCTTTAGTAGCGCAACTCAATACTATTTTTTGGTTGCGCGCTATTCGGACCTTGTTGACCTTAGCTCCTGTCTGTTTTAGGTCCAATGATGCCCTGACCTTCTCAATAACGTTATCTCCTGTGTGTTTGGGGTCAGTGGACGAGATGATCAGGGTGTGGTTTGGAATTTTTGGCGTCTCTGCTACTTGGGCGTAGGTTTTCGTGCCCTGTCTGTTGTTCGAGTTGTCCGCTCTATTCATGTCATTAACTCCTTTTTCAATGGTCGCTAAAGTCTTTTTGACTTCTGCCACCACAAGTTCCGTGCTGAGATTTGGCACCGCTGGCGTATTTGTTGGCGGTTTTTTGTCTCGCAACACGCGAAGGTCTGACGAAACTATATCCAGTCTTTCAGATAGGGGCTTCAGGTGAGTGGTCAAGTCTAATTGTGGTTGTGGTGGGAGGGGGGAGGCTGTCGGCCTTTCCAGGATCTTTGTGGTTATTTTCTGTAGATTGGCCATGTCCTCTGTTAGTTGTTTGAGGATTATTATGTGTTCCTCCGCGGTTACACTGTTGAGTTCTGATTGACGTGAGGGGGGCGACGTAGACTCTGATAAGTCTACTTTAAATTTCTCGACGGTCTGACGAAGAACGTCGATCTGATTGGCGACTCCAGCGGTGTTTTTAGTCAGACGAGAGATGTCTTCCTGCACCGATTCCCATTTCTGGTCCACGGCTGCATGTGTGATCTCTTTCGTAACCGCTTCTTTGAGATTATTCATAGAACTTACCAAAGCTTCTATCGCCCTCTTATTTTCTTTAATATTTCTGTAAGGTTCCTCAGTTTCGTAGCCCAGCCAGTTCCGAATATCCTTCACCTCCCTCACAATGTCGACCACGTCAGTACGAGCAAGGCTGAGTTCAGTTGTAAGGCTCTTCTTGATTTCCATAATTTCTTTGTTGTGGAATCTTTCAATGCTCACCAGTTCTTTTGCGTTCCGGACTCGCTCTTTCTCGAGGTTATATTTGTGCCTCGATCGTGAGTCCGCAAGGGAAAGAACGATCTCGTACAGTCCCTGAAGGCTGTCGTGGATCGAAGCTTTAATCTCCTTCTTGGTATTTTTTGACTCTTCCAGCGCGGCCTTCCCTTTCTGAAGGAGTTCGTTAGCCTCGCGTGTAGCAAGGTCCATTTCGACCCCCGTGCCTCTCTTAGGTGTTCTATAGAGGAGACTAGGACGAGCTGTTCGAGTCGGCAGTTCCAGTGAGGAGGCCACAGAGCTTTCCTCGTCCGAAACTATTTGGTGAGGCGGGGAGATTCCCACTTGGGCCCAGTCTATAATTTTTTCGGCAGCTTGTTTTGCCGCCTCTTCAGAGTCGGGCACCGACGACGTCCTCGCCGAGTGACTGCCGCCCTCAAACTCTGCTGGCTGGGCTTCTGCAGGCAGTGTAATCCTTTTAGGTAACGCCATTCCGTTCCCCACATCAGATTCTGAAGCCGCCTTCGACGTCGCGAGCCCGGTGGACACAGTTGGTGGTTGCCGTTCGGATGCGGTAGACTTTGCAGCATTTTTAAGGACCTTGGTCCTCAGCGAGCCGGTCTTGGGTGCCACTTCCGTAGCTAATTTGCGGATGTTAGAGGCGGAAGACATATTTCTCGTTTACTTTTAGCTTAATTTACCTTGTGATTAACTATATTAAACAAATAACTAAAATAATTATAAATATATAAATAATATAATATTATTAATTATTATATTTAACTATATTCTACGATGACACAAAAAGTAACTATTAATATAAAATCTAATCAAAACATATACTAGTGACGGTTTGTTACAGCAACGCTGACGTGACGCACGATGGGCTGCATCTACGTTGTGCTCCGGAGTACACGCCGGTGCGCGTCAGAGCAAGTTGTACGCTCTGTTTCTTTACGCTTGGATGCAGTGACGAAGGTTGATCTGAGTTGATCTCTTGCCGGTTATTTCCTTTTAAGTGTTCTGCTGGGGCCAGATTATTCCTTTTCTTCTCCCGAATCCAATGAGCCCAAACTCGATCCCGCTATCTCTACTGGTTCGAGTAATAAGCTTCGGGGGGGTGAAGTAACCAAAAAGGGGGCTGGGGGGGGGGGAGTTTCACGGGAAGGCTGTAGAACTATGAAGTAAAAGTGGTAGGGGTTTTGCCTCTCAGCGAGTGGAGGGGGGAGATATTGGTAGGGGAGTGAGATTCCTGCTATCCTGATTCTGGAATAAGGATGCCCCTGGATGGTACCTGGCCGATGATGAAATGGACCTAACTCCAAATTGCACAGTCCCCAAGATAGACGAAGGCTCCAGCAGGTACAAAATGAGTAGTGTGACGTCGTTACTCGTGTAGGTTTAGCTATAACGTCACGCCTCGTGGAGTTTTAAGGTTAGTTAAAAACCAACGTATTGAGGTCAAGCTGAGCAGATTTTAATTCTTTATATCTTTGCCTCTGGTGCTCCGATTCTTATGGTCTTGGTGTCGTTGAACAGGGAATCCAAATTCCTTTCAGGCAATTTAGCTTTGTAATACAAAACACTAACCTTTTGGCGAAGGGAACGCTCCAAATTTTCCTGCCTGCAACTCCTGATCCAGAGGACTCAGGGTGTTGCCAACATGAATCCCGGTGAATCACACACTTATTCACTGCACTGTAACGCAAGAATACGCACAACTGAAAAATTACAGTTATTGTTAATTTTTTTACGTGGAGCTGATGTTGATGCGACCGCGTATGGGTGGGTAGAGTAGGGTAGAGTAGGGTAGAGTAGGGTAGAGTAGGGTAGAGTAGGGTAGAGTAGGGTAGAGTAGGGTAGAGTAGGGTAGAGTAGGGTAGAGTAGGGTAGAGTAGGGTAGAGTAGGGTAGAGTAGGGTAGAGTAGGGTAGAGTAGGGTAGAGTAGGGTAGAGTAGGGTAGAGTAGGGTAGAGTAGGGTAGAGTAGGGTAGAGTAGGGTAGAGTAGGGTAGAGTAGGGTAGAGTAGGGTAGAGTAGGGTAGAGTAGGGTAGAGTAGGGTAGAGTAGGGTAGAGTAGGGTAGAGTAGGGTAGAGTAGGGTAGAGTAGGATAGAGTAGGGTAGAGTAGGGTAGAGTAGGGTAGAGTTGGGTATAGTAGGGTGGAGTAGGGAAGAGCGGGAGCGAAGCCGCGCGGGCAAAGCTAGTATATTAAAAAAAACAACAAACTCATGTCATTAGTAATAAGTACGAATTTATTTTAAAAGTCTATTTTATATTTATATTTTATTGTATTTGGGTGGCTGACAGGTTTCAATATGAGATATGACAGCTGATTAAATCGAGACGAACCATTTACAAGCCTCCACATATAATATGGAAATATTGTTGAATCAGTTACTAAAGTAATTAAATAACAGACTGTGTTGTGAAGTTCTTCGATTATGACAAATCCAGACAAATTAACTAAGCACAAAAATTAAATGCGATTCGCGTTATAACTAGCGAAATAAAAAACTATTTACAAATCAATGTGTGAAATGTTTAAATTTTATTTTTTAAATGATAGGCGCGTCATCATCTTCCTGCCCTGTTCCATCTTATTTGGGGTCGGCGTAACAAGTTTTTCTTCTATTCTGCCTTGTCACTCGTCATCCTATCACTGACTCATTTTCTTTTATATCACTCTTCACACAATCCATCCATCTTTTCTTTGGCCTCCCTCTCTCTCTCCACCTCTCCACATGTAGCTAGCACCGCGGGGAATTTCTGAAAAAGAAACCCGTAGTCCTAGTACGCAAGGGGCAACTGAAGGACACAGGTGTGGTTTTAGTCAGTAAAAGTCTGACACACCGTCACGCTCCACCCAGCGCGGGAGAAGTCATTGGATGAATTCCACCCTTAAAAAAAAATCCCTCCACATGTATACACATAAATGGCGCGTCGCTGAAAAAAAAAAATAACGGTGAAATGTAATCTTTTCGCATAGAACAAAAAGCAACCTCACAGATTAACATAGGAAAGCTGAAACAAGAACCAAGAAGTGGAATTCCCTGTCGGAGTCTGTGTTTTCTGATAGCTATAACTTAGCGGTCTTTAAGTCAAGAGTGAATAGGTTACTTCTAAACAAGTGTGCTCCATCGTCGACCACATCATCGCTTACCATCAGGCGAGATGGTGGTCAAACGCAAGCCTATCGATAATAATAAAAAAAACTTGTAAAGAAATTAAATGAAAGCTTATTCCAGACGCAAAATTAGCCTCCCCCTAAAACGAACATATCATTATAATTGCTGCCATACCTCCAAATATCCCATCATAGTGACAGCGCATTAACTTGGTACCAACCCTAGCAGACGGACATAATTCACTAGAGCTTAACCTTTAATAACGCAAAAAGTCATACAAATTGCCCTCGACGACGCGCGTGGAATACCTGAGTGCTAATGTCAATGTCACACTGACATCGCCCGTCATTACCCTGCCAACAGACGATTGGTTTATTTATGTGTCTATTTGTCTATGGAAGACTGTCAATTTAGAAGCCCTTTATTATTGCGTTGATTAGAATTGATGGGTAAATCAATTATTACGATTCACGTTATTTAGCTTGATGTTTGCCAATTATTATACCTATTTATAGTTTTTTATTGGTAATAGTGAGTTGTAAACTTTTAAAAGTTCAACGATTCGTTTCACGAAACCATAGCGTGCTACACTCCCGTGTCAACACTGCCGATGCGTAATTCTTACAAATCGCAAACCTAAAACACCACCTGTGCGGTCAACGTGATAAACCCTCCAACTGCGGGTTTGTTTTGTCCCCCAGATCCCCGGGTAAGGGGGCGAGGCGTCGCGCCGGCCGTCGACCCGACCCCGATCGATGCACTGCAGTATGGATCGGTCTGCCGTCTAGACTTCCCCACCCCCTCGGGTCTAGCCAGGGGACGGGGCGGCGGGCCCACCGTGAGACGTAAATAGGGTTGCCATATGTAACATAACTAACCTAGGATAAGCTGTTTTGGTGCAGACGTTTTTTTGGCAATTTTGATTACGATTTTTTTTGGTTTGTTTTTGATGACGTGTCGTTTAGCGATTTGATTAGATAGTCGAAACAAACACGCGTCTATATTTGTTTGAATTTTTTCTTAATGAAATTTTACAAAATCTATTACCAAGTAGACAGTACAAATATCGCGTTAATATGTAGCTGAGAAATGATCGCAAATCTAATGAATATACACAACAGACAAGCAACAAAACCATTGAAAATAAATGTATTCAGGTAAATGGCAGGTACCACTCTAATTCCGACCTGAAAAGCCCGAAACCCATTTCATATTCTATATACCCCTTACAAAACAGGCTATGAATTTACAAAACGTTTCCCGACGCTAACAAATGATTCGATTTAGCGTGATCCGACAGCCCTAACCGTCCGTCGGGCTGTAGACGCGAGGTATTTTGATAGGTCCCTTAATAATTGTTGTAGGTGTAAACTCGCTGATTGAAGTAACGGGAATATTAATCGTTAAAATATTTTATTCATGAAGTTTGACCGACAACTTCAAACGTGTGTCTCAATTTGAATTTTGAAACTGTAAATTAGTGGCGGAATATGAATGGTGCTCCCAGAAAATTTGAATCAAATAACTTTGAGTGTGATTACTAATCATGTTAGCTAGTTTGAATTTTATGAGACTGAAGGGATTCGGTGTAACTGTGAATATAAATCAAAGAGACGACGTTTCCAACAGTTTTTAAATAGATAATTTGAACAAGGTGTTTCAGGACTAGAGCACGTGGTGTGGTTTCGAATATTTACTATATATATAAATATCAATGCCACTTTTCGTTGTTATTTTATAACTCAAGAACGGGTTCACCTATCCAAACCAAATTTTTAGGCTTTGTTTGGACTATTTAGTAGATGGTTTATGTGAAGTTTGGTAGGGTAGATTAGGGTATAGTAGGGTAGAGTTGGGTAGAGTAGGGTAGAGTAGGGAAGAGCGGGAGCGAAGCCGTGCGGGCAAAAGCTAGTTTACTTATAGTTTACTATTTTTATAGTGCTTTTGGGTACGAAGTTTACCGGTCTACATTGTCCTCTCATATCTATTCTTCTCCTTCCTACCCTTATACCATTACTTGGGGTCTTATCTATTAAAATCGCAATATGAGAATATTGTAGAATCAATCTTTTTGTTTTTAAAAAGTTTCTTGCTGGTTCTTCTCCATAGGAAACGACCAATTGAAACCGTGCACTAAGCTTCTAACGTTTTACATTCAGTCAAAAAAGTATCGGGAATGGATGATTTGTTTATGGTTCCAAATTCAAATTTTTGTTTTTTTGTAGTTGTTAGATTGGCACAACTGTTTTCCATTTTGGCGCGGAGTTTGAGTTGCATCTGTTATTTATATTAAATACAGTGCTGGTTTTAGTAATATCATATATAGTGTGTATTGCGAATTTCATAATGGACAAAAATATCGAACAAAGAGTTTGTCTTAAATTTTGCATCGCCAATAGAATTTCGTGTTCGGAGTCACTGAAAATGTTACAGAAGGCTTACGGTGAATCGACTTTATCAAAAACTCGTGCTTATGAGTGGTTCAAAGCGTTCAAAAGCGGTCGAGATGTGATGGAAGATTTGCCTCGCTCTGGTAGGCCGTCAACGTCTGCAACTGAAGTTAACATCGCAAAAGTGAAGGAAATAGTGACTGAAAATCCCCATTCAACTCTGAGAGAGATAGCCGCCGAACTTTCTGTATCTCACGAGTCGATCCGTACCATTTTGACTAATCATTTGGGTATGAAACATGTTGCTGCTCGGCTAGTCCCAAAAGATCTGAATTTTCTCCAAAAACTCAATCGCATGAAAGTCGCTGAGGACATGCTAGAACGAGTCAGTTCGGACCCAACATTCATGAAACGCATTGTTACTGGTGACGAGACGTGGGTTTACGAGTTTGACATGCAAACTAGTCACCAAGCTTCGGAGTGGCGCCTTCCAACTGATCCGAAACCGAAAAAACCACGCCAAAGTCGATCAAAAGTCAAAGACATGTTGACTGTTTTCTTTGACTATCGCGGTGTTGTGCACTCTGAATTCTTACCGGAAGGTCTAACGGTAAATAAAGAATATTATTTGAGCGTTATGCGGCGTTTAAGAGAGCAAATTCGACGAAAAAGGCCAGATTTGTGGAAAGAAAATTCTTGGATTTTGCACCACGACAATGCGCCTTCGCACAAGGCTATCATTGTGAACGAATTTTTGACCAAACACTCAACAAATACCATCCAGCAACCACCATATTCACCAGATATGGCTCCTGCTGACTTTTTTCTTTTTCCTAAACTCAAATTACCACTGCGTGGCACCCGTTTTCAATCGATAGAAGACATAAAGGAGAATTCGCGGCGAAAACTGTACTCAATTCAGGAAGCAGCGTTTAAAAAATGTTTTGATGAATGGATTATTCGTTGGCGCAAGTGTGTCGTTTCTAAAGGAGCATACTTTGAAGGTGATAAAATAAATTTGGATGAATAATAGACATTTTGTGTATTATTGATCTTTTCCCGGTACTTTCTTGACAGAGTAGTATGTGCCCATGTAGGTCTATGTGAAATAAACAATAATGTTTTTAGAGTTTACAAAAACTTCGATAAAAGAATACGACAAGATATTGACAAAAAATTTTGAGTAGTTTATAAAAATCCTGTTCCGTCATAGCTAGAGAGGTGCCGTTGCCGGCAATATTGCCGTGAAGTGGGAATATTGGTGAGAATCTTGCCGGCAATATTGCCCGATGTATGATTATTGGTGGTAATATTGCCAGCAATATTCCCATTGCCGGCAACGGCACATCTCTAGTCATAGCTATAAGATTAGGTGTCAAAAGTGTTTTTTACATAGAGTTTGGTTTGAGCTCCTAACAGTTTGGTTTTTGTACGAAAAAAAAAATGAATGTAACACAATATTATTGTTGAAGTATTTTGAAAGCCCTGTATCATTAAGGGTTAGCTTTCAAGTCTTTACTCTTAATTGACTAGATTAATTAAGTCTGTCTAAGCTAGATATTTTAATTAATTTCAAACTATGTTTTAGTAATTATATTCACAGGGTAATTGTTTAGTTTTAAGCTTAGGTAACTGTAATCTTTTGCCGCTGAAATTATCTTAATCATTCTTTAAAGAATATATTTTTTTTTGTTATATTATATTATATTATACATATTTTCATAAATACTTTTAAACTCATTAAACCCTAAGTTTTCTCTCTCATTGTCTTTCTATTGTGTCTCTAATTATGGTATTAGGAAGGTTAATTACTTAAGAAAAGACCAATTCTTGCAAAAAATGCAACTTATAGCTTACGATGATCATCCTGAAAATCTCAAATTTTTATTGCAATCCATAATGTACATATGAGGTCATAAATAATAAAAAAATTTAAACAATTATGGACCCTGTCGGGCACATCAATGCATTATAAATGGTAGGAGAGAGGAAGAGCGCTAGTATATATTTAATTTTCTCATCTGAATATCTATTATGTCGTTTAATTCATTTCAACTAATTACTTATTATTGTTATGAGTATATTCTATAGTTTTACTAGCTTTTGCCCGCACGGCTTCGCTTCCGCTCTTCCCTACTCTACCCTACTCCACCCTACTATACCCTACTCTACCCTACTCTATCCTACACTACTCTACTCTACCCTACTCTACCCTACTCTACCCTACTCTACCCTACTCTACCCTACACTACTCTACTCTACTCTACACTACTCTACTCTACTTTACTCTACACTACTCTACACTACTCTACCCTACTCTACCCTACACTACTCTACTCTACACTACTCTACCCTATACTCTACTCTACCCTACTCTACCCTACTCTACCCTACACTACACTACCCTACACTACTCCACACTACTCTACCCTACTCTACCCTACTCTACCCTACTATACCCTACTCTACCCTACTATACCCTACTCTACCCTACCAAACTTCACATAAACCATCTACTAAATACTCCGAACAATACCTAAAAATTTGGTTTTGATAGGTGAGCCCGTTCTTGAGTTATAAATTAACAACGAAAAGTGGCATTGATTTTTATATATATAGACTAGCTTTTGCCCGCACGGCTTCGCCCCCGCTCTTCCCTACTCTACCATACTATACCTACTCTACTCTATTCTACCCTACTCTACCCTACCCTACTCTACCCTACTCTACCCTACTCTACTCTACTCTACCCTACTCTACCCTACTCTACCCTACTCTACCCTACTCTACCATACTCTATCCTACTCTACCATACTCTACCTTACTCTACCCTACTCTACCCTACTCTACCCTACTATACCCTACTCTACCCTACTATACCCTACTCTACCCTACCAAACTTCACATAAACCATCTACTAAATACTCCGAACAATACCTAAAAATTTGGTTTTGATAGGTGAGCCCGTTCTTGAGTTATAAATTAACAACGAAAAGTGGCATTGATTTTTATATATATAGATATACCTATATATATCAGATTAAATTAAAATGTCAGATTAAATGTGTACAAATTGAAAAGGCTCCATATTTATTCTCTTAATAACTAATTGATTAGAAGGACTGTCTTTAAAAGGTTTTTCTTTATCGCATTAAACAATCTAATTGTGAGAGCTTTAGACAGACTGGTATTAGTTCAGCGGTGTCACTTCCCTGCCTGTCTGCGGTTTGGAAAGTTCCATTATGAAATTAATTAGCTGTTAGCTTCACCATTTACTGATTGAACTGTAGTTGTACATCATGTCATGATTCTATCTGATAATTTAATTAAAAAAGATACTTATTTAATATGATTATTTTTATTGTGCTTGAGTACAATATAGACCGGAATCTACATTGTTGTTATATAATATCTATTGGTATGGAAATATTGTAAGAACAACCATCTTTATTTTTAAAGAGTAACCATGGAGTATCTTGACGGTTCTTCTCCATAGGAAACGACCCATTTCGGAACAATGCACTAGCTTCTGACGTTTTATAAGTGCCCATGTAGGCCTATGTGAAATAAAAAAAAAAATTTAGAATTTATAGTATATTTAAATAAATTACTTTAGCTTTTCACTTTTTGTAAAGGCAAAAAATGGGGGATCACTTTGTTGTCCGTCTATCTGTCCTAACCTCTGACTGTGTAACCTTTAGCTCAGGAACGCGCGTAGGTATCGAGTTGAAATTAAAATCATATACTCAGGGGGTCTACTCGCTTTCTCCGAAAAACGAACTTTCGATTGAAATTTCGCGTGTTTCCTACCACGGTTCCCTTTATTCCCGACCCGAGAACTGAAATTGTTTGACGTACCGAATCTCTAAGCCCACTCTAATTAGTTATGTTTCGACATAGATATCCATGTTTCGAAAAAAAATATAATTATGACAGAGGATTGTTTGCAATTTTAACTTCAAATGGATATCGTTCGTTTACGAAAGTTTCAATTCGGAGAAAGCGAGTAGACCCCCAGGTCTGCGGTCCTTTGAAGCTGTGAAAAAATCAAACTTCTAAGTTAACGAAAAAAAAAAGATACGACAAATGATTTACCGTCACGGTTAAGTCTTGATATTTTTTTATCGTTTTACATCTGTCGTGCTAGCCGTTCTCACTATCATGATTGGTGTCACCGCAAAAAAATTGTAGCGTGTCGTCCTTAGACCAGTGCTGAAGCCGTTGTTAATGGTAAAAAGTGAAATAAAATCATAGTAGGATGAAACCCACTGGAAACGAAAGAGAATATAACAAAAATGGAAGGAAAAACAAATTACGGGCGATCTGAGGTCGGGAAAAAGATGGGTGTGCGTTTTTAAGGGTAAAAACAGTTTATCTCGATTTCCGATAAAACTACAAGTTCTATGTAAAAAAGTTAAATTGCAAAGTTGTAGATAATAAAAAGATCTACAACTTTTGTATTTACACTTTTTTCACATAACCTCAAAACTACTACTATGATTTTATTTCGTTTCAAAAATTATCGACCCTGGTCTACCTTGTATGTGAGTACCTTCATTTTATAAATCAATCACGACACTTAATTCATGAATCCCCAAGCGACCACCGGTGGCCGCGCATCTATTGTCTTACTATTGTGTCTCTAATTGACGGTATCTGAAGGGTTAAAACGACACGATTATCTGTCGTCACGACCAAATGCGAACGAAGCCTATATGTTCATTATTGTGGACAGGAGACAATAAAGAGCTAACGATTAGTGCTTGACAAACAATTGGATAACGATATATTCGACGAGTAATCCTCGTACGCATTGTACCATGCGAGGGACACTTAAGAGAGGGGAGACCATAGATGGATGTCATTAAATTTGAAGTGTTCTGTGTTACATGATAATTGAAAATAAAGAATGTCATCTTATCGTTGTATAAAAATATATTACAGAATTCTAAGAGTTCATACTTATTAAAATAATCGGCAAATATTTCTTTTTAACCGACTTCAAAAAGGAGGAGGTTCTATGTTTGACTGAATGATTTTTTTTTAATAAAAACGTCACACTTAAATAATAAAAAAAAACGTCATTGTAAATCTTATCATTGTATAAACATATATATAGATACTAGCTTCTGCCAGTGGCTTCGCCCACGTGAAAGTAGGTTTCTCCATACGAACTTTGGTTCCCCGTTGGGTGTGAATTTTGAAAAATCCTTAGTGCTCGCCTACATCATAGAAGAAAACCTTGTGCAAAATTACACACTTCCAGTCGCAGTAGCAGCGGCTGTGTGTTGATATGTCAGTCAGTTTCTCCTTTTATATATACAGGGCTATTTATAAAATACGAGTACTAACAGGGTTGCAGGACTGTATTACTAACATCATAAGCCAGTGTTTTACAGGTAAACCTGTATAGATAGACATGTATGATTCTGGTAAACTCAAATTGTGCTAAAATGCAAGAACGTACTGTTTAAAAAAATTACAAAAAAAAATATATAATAAAAATGTTGCCCCACACTTCGAATTACTCCTGTATCTTCCCAACATTTAAGCGTACCTACACCCAAACCTGGAACAACTAACAGGCAGTACCACGGAATAAAGAAAAGTAGAGGAAGTGCCTCTTAGATATCGCGCGTGTGTCAACAGCAGACGAGATTCGCCTATTACATGTGCAGGTGAATATGGCATCTATTTCAAAGGCACTAGCGTTCTGAATAGAATAAATTGGTTACAGCGCCATCTAGCGTTGAGTAGCCGAACTCGTTGTAAATTGGTTAAAACTTCTTTATTGTTCGTGTCATGTCAAATAATAACAACTTTCTTACGTTGTAATAAGACCTAATTTATGAAAGCAATAAGAATATGATTTGTAAAAGTTAAGTTTGTAATTCGTAGCTTCGTAGCCAATCATATTACTGTTTTTTATGTGTGTAATGTACAATTTGATACGCAAATGTGTGAGTTTGGCGACACTGGTTCCCGTGCTTAGCCACGTTAGGGGCACTTCTACCTATATTTTCTGTTCTGTGGGCAGTACAAATATTTGTTCGAAGCGGGAGATGAGCCCGTGACATGCAGCATAGCGAGCCAATTGCTCGACCACTACACCAAATTACTCTAATTACTTCGTGGCGCTGCCATTCCGATCTGAATCGGCACTTAGTCAATCATTCGATGGAGGTCATGCCAATACTATACATAATACAACCTTATTTTTAGTATACAACGTGTAACGTTAAATGCGCAAAACCTGAAAATAGTTTGATCAGAATAAAGAGCAGAATCAATTACACCACTTTTTAATAAAGGTTACATTTTTGAAAAAAACTACATTTAAAATGTCGCCCTGTCTATTTATGAATAGGCCAAGCCATCATATGCGCAAACCCGCCGAAATAGGTAAACAAATACAAATGGTTGTAGTCCAATAACATTTTCTCATAAACGGGATAATAAAAGCTCTTATTTCAATGCAGATATTAATTTTAAACAAACTAAAACTGCACATAAAACCTTTAACCCTTCAGATACCGTCAATTAGAGACACAATAGTAAGACAATAGATGCGCGGCCACCTGTGGTCGCTTGGGGATTCATGAATTAATTTTATTTTATGAGTTTTTTTTTTCACAGTATTAGGTGAATTTAATTAAAAATCATTTGGGGGTGTCTGAGGTTTTGCGCATTTAACGTTACACGTTGTATATACGAAACCTGAAACACCTGTCTAGTATTTTTATGTAAAGAATCTATGTACAAAATTTCAATACTGTATTATGAAAAATCATGAAGTTATAAGCCAGTTGTGGTACCTGGTTGGCGACATAAATACATGGTCATCGAACCACCCGGATGACTGAGGGTTTGTTTTGCTTCCGCGCCCAGCTGTGCATTGGCACCTAACTAAATCGAATTTTCTTGAACCAGGTTACCTGCTAACGAAAGAAGAAGGCAAGGTTGGCTCTCCAGAAACTCCACTCTCAGATCTTGGCCTGATCTCATACCGATCTTACTGGAAGGAGGCTTTACTGAAGCGGCTGTGTTCCGCCCCTGGACCAACGCTCTGCATCAGGGATCTTAGCAAGGATCTAGCTATCGCGTCCTCGGACATAGTGTCCACGCTGCAGGAGCGAGGGCTTATGAAGTACTGGAAGGGCAAGCATATTGTGTTGAAGAAGCAGGTGCGTCGGTGTTTTTTATTATTATTAATTTAAAAATGTTTTGTCTCTGGATGTAATTAACCTATCTATAATATGTATGCATTTAGCACAAGTTCTGCTTAGTTTGGAACTAGATGGCGTTATGTGAAAGTTGTGAAATATTATTATGTTGAATTTAAGAAAAGAAAAAAATAACCACCATTTTCTTGTACTTTTGTAACCATTATTTGAAATTATCATAAAAAATACACAAAATTTATGTAGGCTGATCAATTTGCGAAGAAACACTTTTGAAACTTTTAACTATTTCCTTTAGGAGGTGCTAGAAGAAGTATCTCGGCGTGCTGCGCGTGCCCGCTGCGTAGACGCGGCGTGCCTGCGTTGGTGGGGCGCAGGCGCGGCGCCGCCGGCACGCTGACGCCGCGCCCCCGCGTCGCGCCGCCCCAACAGTAGCGCCGCGCGTGCACTGCTATAGAACACACTAAGGTAAATGTACGATGCGTAAACGCTGCGTAGATGATACGTGTCTGTACTGGAATAGTGTGCGCCGCCCGGGCAGTAGCGTGTGCGCTCTACTATTGGACACAAAGAAGTATATGTGCTGTGAAGGTAGAACTACATTGGGCACACGTGGCCCATGTACACCGAACTGGGCGCGTCGGTATCCATACATTTTTATGGTAACTAGACTTGTAGAGCTACATTAGATTCACGCCACGTGACGCGATTCTACGTTCAAATTGATCGTGGTCCAGGTGTGTGTCGGTCCAATGTAGTTCTCGCTTGATACATACGTACATGCTGCGTGCTTGAAACGCTAATTGAAAAACCTATAGAAGCACAAATTTTTCGTATAATATAAATAAATGTTAAAACTGTATTAAATAACCTTACGCGTTTTGTACACAGCGAGCGGTGCGCGGGCGAAAATATGTAACTCGTAGCGTCAGCGTCGCGACGAAGCTTGTGTGCCGAGTACAAGTTCTAACAAACGCAGTTAGCGTGACGGCGTAGTGGGACACAGCCTTAACACCAGTGGTTCACAATCAAAGTGTGATTTTAAAGTAAAGTGACTGTGTTTTAGCTATCACAAGACTTTTTAACATAGGAAATTAAATGTTTTTATAATAGTTAAATGTTGTTCGGAATCCGTGTGATTGTGTATATTTTTAATGATATAGAGGCTGTTTATCGCCTAATAATAATAATAATGTTTTCATCAATTGATATATTTCATTCATGGCATTGTTTTTTTCTTATACAGATAAATGTGGTGTGTTAGTGTACATTTGCAACCTGCCTAGTTGCATGTTTTAATTTTCAACGATTGTACTTATTAACATTATTGCGATAGTTTAATTTTAATTAACATTTATTTTTATTTAAAAAAATCCTGTTTATGCGCATGCCAACATTCTCCCGGTTATGTTTTTTAAACTTAAAGGTGATGGCAATACTAAAAAAATATATTTACAATAATTTTAATTATTTTATTTTAAATTCAATTATCAAGATATTTTTTACTAACAATTAAACGGTAGTGAAACAAATAATCAATCTCTAGTTGTATCTGTACTTATAACTATAAAAAGAGTCCGCCATTTTGATATTTGTGTAACGTCAAACCGTCTGCGCTTAAAGTCGCTAGATGGCGCTCTGTGAAAGTATTTGCGTGATATTCTAAAATAGTTTGGAAAAGTCCAATTACAATAAACGACAAAAAATAAATTTATTTAATGTAGTTTTTTTTTTACTTTGTCACATTTGATAAAATATTATTAAATATTTCTAATGCGGCTAATAAAATATGTAAATAGCTTAATAAATTGTTTTTTGAATATTAGAATGAATTTATAAATACATAGTTTGGTAAGTAAATACAATTTTATTAAATATTTTTAGTATAAACTATTTAGAAAAGGGATTTTCAATGAGGGATTGAACAAAGTGCTAAAATTAGTTGCATGGCGGTAATTTTCAATTTCGGGTTTTAATTATGTTGTGGAGGTCAACTAGGTAGTCCTACTGTGAAAAATACTGTATTCAGGAGCATTTTTAATGCCCTAGGATGTTTTTAATATCGTGCGGTTTTGATCTCGCATGCGGGATTGCCCTGCACGCGTAACCCCAAGTATTTATTGTAACGTGTGAATTACGCTCGCGGGACGCGTTGCTTGCAATTTGAAATTTTCTGCATGCGGAGCAATCCCGTGATGCGTGATGACATCCGCATGATATTAAAACACACTCATTTTTGTCATGTAAAATGTTAATAAATTTTAATTAGATATCTAGGTAAAGTAAAATTGAAATTACTGTCTTCATGTTCTTTATTCCTCATTAAAATCTCTGTATAACATAAAACTAGTTAAAAACTGCAAAATAAGTACCTTATAGTAAATTTTAATATGGTTTTTGTAATTATATTTTATTATGTACAAAATGAATAATTATTATGAAAGAATGAATTTATGAATGTAAAAGTTGTAAATATTTTATCTGTAAAAATGAAATAATGCATTAAATGGGTAGTTGTTATAACATATTTTGGTTTTACTTTTTACTCTTTTTTTTTCGAAGTGCAAAAATCATCTAATGACAACCCCCGCTCTTGGGTGGAACGGAATAGTGTCAGACTCTTACTGACTAAAAACCCACCCCGTTCCTTCTAGCCTTCATACCGGGGCTCAAGTTCCTTTCGGATAACCCTGGCCCCAGTAGGCTTCGCCCCAGCTGGGCCCGTCCTGTTGCTGACAACTCCTTGAGGCGCGCGGGAACAGTGCGCGCCGTCGACGTCTTGAACTCGGTCCGGACAGTTACCGGACGGTCAGACAGCGAGCTACCCATGGCTTGCCGTTCGCGAGCCCTTAGTTTTTACTCTAATTTGTAGGACAGACCGTCTCTTATACCCACTGTAGGTATAAGAGACGGTCGGACGATAAACTGTACGTCTCTGTGTAACTCCCAAAGTCCCACTAAGTGTTATCATTTTTCTTCGCTGGCAATATGTTAACAGCGCCCTTTACTTGTCTTTTGTAATAACCTTTCGTAAATAAATGTATTATTGTTATTATTATATTTACTTAAAAATATTGCTTCTAATCAGAACGTTTATTATAATACTTATATACGAATTACATGCACCTTTGAATTTTCAAAATGTCGGTCAGTAAAAAAAAGTGCAGCTAAATAATAAAAGAGACTATGGAGAAGAACGTGAAGAAACTCCATGGACACTCTTTTAAGTCATATTTTGAGTTACATAAATCTTGGATACATATTTCTTGTCGTTTCTAATATGACATATTAGACTTGCAGTACCTACGTCGATAATTTATTAGCTAACTAGGATTCATTAGAGAGTTTTAAAAGATCTATATATATATAAATGAAACCCGTTTTCCGTTGTCACGACATAGCATGAAAACGGCTTGACCGATTTGGCTGTTTTTTTTTGTTGTGATTGTTATTGTGAGGATAAGGTTCTTATGGAAAAAAAATAATTAGGGTAGTGTAGGGTAGAGTACAGTAGGGTAGAGTAGGATAGGGTAGAGTTGGGTATAGTAGGGTGGAGTAGGGAAGAGCGGGAGCGAAGCCGCGCGGGCAAAAGCTAGTTCTTTCTCCTAGTAATTTCTTGGAACTCATAGCATTACTAATAAAAAAATTAGCTTACTATTTAGAAAAAGATGAATGTAGTCCATAGAGTTAAGAGTAAATAGGTTACTTCTAGGCAAGCGAGCAGTAAATGTATGACCAGAATGACGCAAAGGCAGTCAAGCATTGTAATTTTATAGTCTCATACCATACAAAATTACGGAAATATTTAAATTTCTCGGAAAGATATTTTTATGATAGGTCTGGTCAAGTTGAGGCAGCTGAAGATATGGCCTCGCTCACAGTTAAATCTAAGATATAAAATTTCCATGTCTCAATGTTAGTTACCGTACTCCTCTGAAACGGCTTTACCGATTTTTACCAAATTTTATATGCGTATTCAATAGGTCTGAGAAACGGCTACTATCCATTTTCCATACCCCTAAGTGATAAGGGTTGTTCACCCTTAATTATTTTTTTTTTGGACGAAATTTGTTGTTTTTTTTTTATTTAGAAACTAGAAATAATTTACAAGGCAAAACAACGTTTGCCGGGTCAGCTAGTAATAACATAAAATCATTCTATTCATCATCATCTTCCTGCCCTTCCATCCTATTATTTACCACAACCTTAAATTCTCTAAAGGCCCGCTTTCGAGTTAGTATGGATGTAACAGAACCATTTAGTTAGGCCATCTTCGTGGCTCATCGTCAAAATTATTTGATACAAAACTCAAAAGACTTGAGCATCGACGCCGAGTTGCTAGCCTGTCGGTTATCTATCGTTTACATTTCGGGGAGTTTGCATTGGAATTGCACAATTTAATTCCACCAAGTCCGTTCCATCATCGGATCACTAGACTTACGGCGCGCGGCGTTGCGTCACCGGTATACGGTGGATATATGTGCAAAGCGTTTTGGAAACACATTTATTGTGCACTAGCTTTTGCCCGCGCGGCTTCGCTCCCGCTCTTCCCTACTCCACCCTACTATACCCAACTCTACCCTACTCTACCCTACCCTACTCTACCCTACCCTACTCTACCCTACCCTACTCTACACTACACTACTCTACCCTACTCTACCGTACACTACCCTACTCTACCCTACTCTACCCTACCCTACTCTACCCTACTCTACCCTACTACTCTACCCTACTCTACCCTACCCTACACTACCCTATTTTTTTTCCATAAGAACCTTCTCCTCACAATAACAATCACAACAAAAAAAAAATCAGCCAAATCGGTCAAGCCGTTTTCATGCAAAGTCGTGACAACGGAAAACGGGGGTAATTTTTATATATATAGAAGATAAGAAAGATATACATATAGCAAAGGCGTGAAATTCCTGGCAAAAAACTGGAAAAGACTGGAATCTGTGTTTCCTGATAGCTATAACCTAGGGGTATTTAAGGTAAGAGTAAATAAGTTACTTCTAAGCAAGCACGCTCCATTGTCCGCCACATCATTGCTTACCATTAGGTGACATAGTGGTTAAACGTGAGCCTATTCCCTTATTGACGCCCTGAAAAACCTGGGAGCCCTGATCTGTTTTTGGAGAGGTGGGTTGGATGGAATAATTCCACCAAAGGATGGCCACCATAGCCCACCCATGATGGTCCCCCTAGGTCTTCTCCCGGTCTAGGGTGGAGCGAGAAGGCGTGTCAGACTTTTACTACTTCTCTGCTCTCTACTTCTATGCTCTTTGCGTTTCTGGACCACGGGTTTCCCTTTCCAAAGTAAGCCCATGGCCCCGGTAGGTTTCAGCCCTGCTAGCCCCTAAGGTTTTTTGCTGACATCTCTGAGGTGTACACACCTAGGTGGTTTTACGGTACACTACGTATAGTATAGTCGGCCTTATAATGTCCCCACTGTTGGGTCCCAGGCGTAGAGAGGCTCTAGGAGAGGGAACGGACCGTAATCCACCACGCGGGCCCAGTGCGGGTTGGTGGATGTCACATATTTTCGAATTTTTGGTTCTAGGACATGCCGGTTTCCTCACGATGTTTTGAGAGCAGTGGTGATGAAATAAATAACACAAAGTAATGCGCCTGGCAGGGTTTGAACCCGCGACACACGAAGTCGTGGCCGTTACCACTTGGCCACCACTGCTGTCAAACACACACTACGTATACAAAGCCCTAAAACTTGTTTTTTCTCCAGCAAACGCTTGTAAATCATTTTATCATTTCTCATTAGCCGTATAAACGTTGCGCATTATCACTTTAATTGCCTGACGTCACTGGGCAACGAACTCCGTGGCCCCAAGGTCTTGCCGTTTTGAACCACTTTTTTTATTTACATATATACCTATGTCGTGGCCAAATCTTAGACTTGGTCACTTTGGGGTGCCACGACAGAAAACCTCCACGAGTGCCCGCGGACTGTAGTTCCCTTGCGGACACGTCCTGAGGGAAGACCAGTCTGCGGGACGGTGCACCCTGGGAGGCGGCCATAGACCCCCTTGGGCACTCCAACCCAAGGGCCTCTATGGCCGTCTGCGAATGTTCTGTCCGACGGACCACTTCAACGCGTGTCCCTCTGCTACAGCAGAGGGCACAGTGGCGAAGTAAGAGCGGGCCCGGTGTGCACTCACACTGCCGCCGGGCAGGCAGGAGGAAGACGTGTTCCTCCTTCTGCCACCGTTAGTCTCGTAGCCCCAGAGATTGTCCAAGGTCATGTTTCTGACTCTTGATGGGGGACGAGGGCCTTGGCTTAACCGCCCGGGCCGCGAGGAAGACAACCTCTATAAAAAATTACCCCAAACCTCCAAGCGGCGGCGCACCGTGAGGGAGGTTGTTAGCTTGACTAATGGGTAGCTAAATTAGTCTCTAGTGCGAACCACGTACTTGAGCCAGTAAAATATATATATACTCGTGGGAACAAAAATGCAAGACTCTAAATTTTTTAAAACCCCAAAGGAGAGTGACGCGCGGTCGGAGTCCGACGCGCAGTCCGAAAGGAGCTCGGAGGGCTCGGAGTGTGAGGAGGCAGCGGGGACTTCAGGGAGAGGATCAAGCCTCTCCCAGAAGAAGCGCTCCGCTTCCTACAGAAAAAAGGAGGACGGGTCGTCCTGCTCGGAGGGGCGGGCGAAGATCCCCACCAGCAGCCGTGGCGCGGGCCGAGCCCGCGGGAAAGGAAGGGGCCTCACGGCCAAAAAATCCGCCGAGCGAGCCGACAGGCTTGCCGCGGAGGGGCGCCACCCCGGCGCGGGCGACTCTGGCAGGGACCTCTCGGAGCCGTCCGGCAGCGAGAGGCGCACCGAGGCGGAGTCAGGCGGGGAGGCGGCCATGCCCTTCAAGGAGCTGGCCGTCACCCTGCTTCGAGACATGGCCCGCCAGAGGGACAAGGCCACGCGGGAGCGAACAATCCGTCGCCACGCCGCGTCCCTCCAGGGGGCCTTAGAAGCCTCCGTCGAAAAGAGGGTGGAGAGGCTCCGCAGCGAGCTTCGGGCGGAGCTCCAGGCCGAGCTCCGGGCTGAGGTCCGGGCGGAGCTCGCAAGGGCGCCGAACAGGGGCCGCCAGGAACCGATGGAGGAGGGGCGCGAGCAGGAGCAGGGGCAAAGCCAGCCCCAGCCCGAGCCGGAGAGTCAGCTGCTGACATTGATGCAGCGGGAACTCGCAGCTTTGCAGCAGGGGCTGCAAAAGCAGCAGCTGGAGTTCCAGCAGCGCATCGAGCGGCAGCTGTCTCTCCTGGAGGGCATTGTCCTGCGCCCTCCACTGGCGGCCTCTGGCCAGAAAAAGGCGGCGTCCTATGCCGCTGCCGCGGCTGTGGCTTCTGCGCCCAAGGCGGGCCCGTCGGGGCAAGCAGGGCGCAAGGCCGCGGCGCCGGAGCCCGCAGGGCCGAGGCCGGAGCCCGCGACGGCCAAACAGCAGCAGCAGCGGCGGAAAAAGGGTGCGGCGGTGCCTGCCGCTAAACCGGCAGGACCTCCTGCCGCCGTGGCGACTAGGCCGCGCCTGCCACCTCCTCCACCCGAGGAGTCTGGCGCCGAGTGGACGGTGGTCGGCGCCAGAAAGCAGGCGGGCAAGGTGGCCAGAGCGGCCAAAAAGCGCGCGAGGCGGCAGGAGCGCAAGAAGCGGGCCATGGCGGCGCGTCTTCGCGCCCCGAATTCCGAGGCTGTAGTCATTACGCTACAGCCTGAAGCGGAAAAGAAGGGCGTGACGTACGACGACGTCATGGCGAAGGCGAAGCAGGCAGTGCTGCCCCACCTTGGGGAGCTCGGAGCCGCTGCGGGCTTCCGCATGAGGCACACAATCACTGGGGCCCGAATCCTCGAGGTCCCCGGTGCGGCCAGCGGCCCTGCAGCGGATGCCCTGGCTGCCAGGATCAGGGCGTCTCTGAGCGAGGAGGAGGCCCGAGTGTCCAGGCCCACAAAGTGCATTGATATGCGCATCATGGGCCTGGACGACTCCGTCAAGGTGGGCGAGGTGGTGGCCGCCATTGTCAGGGCGGGCGGGTGCACGGCCGAACAGGTTCGGGCGGGCGCCATCCGCGCTGACAGCACGGGCATGCGAGCCGTAACGGTAAGCTGTCCTGTGCAGGCGGCCAAAACCATCACCGGGGAGGGCCGTCGGCTTTTGGTGGGCTGGGTCTCCGCACAGGTCAAGCTGCTGGAGCCCAGACCTCTGCGGTGTTTCCGCTGCCACGTGGGGCACCACGTGGGAGCCCACTGCACCGCGGAGGATCGCAGCAACCGCTGCCACCAGTGTGGCCAGCCCGGCCACAAGGCCGCAGAATGCCGTGCTACGCCGCACTGCTACGCATGTGCGGCGGCCGGCAAGCCGGCCGACCACCGGGCTGGCGGCAGGTCCTGCGACCCCCCCGCCAAGGCCAAGGGCAAGGCCCGCAGGTCCATCCCCGCCGATGTCCTCGCCACCGCAGCCGCCTCCTTGGCCGCCGCCGCCATCGCCGCCGCACCCGCCGCCGCGGCTGTGCCCCCTAGGGGGGCTCGGGAGGAGACTGTAATGGAGTGTCAATAACGGCCCCATTACGTCTCCTCCAGGCGAATATCAACCACTGCGCCCCCGCTCAGGATCTGTTGCTCCAGAGCATGGCGCAGTGGTTGATCAATGTCGCCGTAGTCACCGAGCCGTATTTTGTCCTGCCCAGTGGTGATTGGGTTCAGGACCTGGACGGCTCGGTGACCTTAATTAAGTCGGCCGCCGCCGGTACCCCGCCCCTCGAGTCCGTCACGAGGGGGCGGGGTTGCGTGGCAGCACGGTTCGGGGACATCGCCGTGGTAGGCGTCTACCTGTCCCCGAGCCGATCTCTCGACGAACTGCACGTCTCCCTGATGGAGCTAAATTCCGTCGTCGCTGGGTTCGGTTCCCTCCCCGTGGTCGTTTGCGGGGACTTCAACGCCTGGAACACGGCTTGGGGTTCCCGGTTCACGAACCAGAGGGGTCGGATGGTGGAGGACTGGGCCTTGGAGCTGGGCCTGGTCGTACTGAACCGGGGTTCTGTCCCCACGTTGGTGCGGATGCGGGGTGAGTCGGTGGTGGACATTTCGTTCGCCAGCCCCGCTCTGTCGCCGCGTGTAGTCGACTGGCGCGTGATGGAGGAGGTGGAGACGTACTCCGACCACCGGTATATCCGGTTTGACGTCTCCGCCGAAACCTCGGCCGCGCCGGTCCGACGGAGCCCTTGCGGTCCGCGGTGGGCGCTTAAGCAGATGGACCGGGAGCTCCTCCTGGAAGCCGCGACGGTACAGGCCTGGGTGCAAGCACCGGACAGGCCTGTCGACATCGACGTCGAGGCGGAGTGGTTCCAGGAGGCCATGTCGCAAATTTGCGATGCGGCAATGCCCCGTGTCCGTCCAGGACGAGCTAAGCGCCAGGTGTACTGGTGGTCGCCGGAGATCGGCGCTCTGCGCAATGCGTGCAATCACGCGCGACGCCGGTACGCCAGGCACTGCAGGCGCCGCATCCGCCCGCCGGATGCGGAGGTCAGAGAGGCGGAGCTATATGAGGAATACAGAGAGGCGAAACGCACCCTCCGAACGGAGATCAAGCGGGCCAAACTCGAGGCCCGCAACGTGTGGCTGGGGTCTCTGAACGCGGACCCATGGGGGCGCCCGTACAAGTTGGTACGGGACAAGCTTCGCCCCTGGGCTCCGCCGTTGACTCAGAGTCTCCGGCCCCAACTCGTGGAGGGTGTGGTTAGCTCTCTGTTCCCTGCGCGGGAGGAACACTCCCCCCCGCCCATGGCTCCGCCTCCGCCAGCGGTGTCAGACCCGGATCGCAACAGCGACGACGACGAAAATGCTCCAGAAGTGACCGAGGTAGAGCTGAGAGTGGCGGTGCGAAGGCTTAGTGCCAAAAACACCGCCCCAGGACCCGACGGCTTGCCAGGGAAAGCCTGGGTCCTGGCCATGGAGGCTCTCGGGCCTCGACTGAGAGGGCTCTTCAGCGCATGCCTGGAGAGGGGCCAGTTCCCACTTCGCTGGAAGACGGGGAAACTGGTCCTCGTAGCGAAGCCAGGGCGCCCTGCGGACTCTCCGTCCGCATACCGGCCCATTGTGCTGCTCGACGAGGTGGGCAAGCTCTTTGAAAGAGTAATTGCAAACCGCCTCGTCGTGCGGCTAACACGGGTGGGGCCGGACTTGTCGGACGGACAGTTCGGCTTTCGCAGGGCGCGCTCTACAATAGACGCCATCATGCGCGTGCGAGCCCTCACGACAGGGGAAGCGGTGTCCCAGGGTAGGTGTGTCGTGGCAGTGTCCTTGGACATTGCCAACGCCTTCAACTCCCTGCCCTGGAGTACGATCCGGAGGGCACTCCGGTACCACCGGGTGCCCGAATACCTCTGTCTAGTGGTCGAGGCGTACCTGTCAGACAGGTACATTGTCTACCCCGGTCACCAGGGAGACTGGAATCGTCGAGAGATGTCGTGCGGTGTTCCGCAGGGGTCGGTTCTAGGCCCACCCTTGTGGAACATCGGCTACGATTACGTGCTGCGCGGCGACTTCCCTGACGGGGTCAGCGTGGTTTGCTACGCAGACGACACGCTGATCCTAGCGCAGGGAGAGTCGCACCAGGCGGCGGTCGCTCTAGCGACACGCGGGGTTGCGATAGCCGTTGGTAGGATCCAGGAGTTGGGACTCGAGGTGGCGCTGCATAAATCCGAGGCAATGTGTTTCCACGGCCCTCGGAACGCGCCACCATCGGACTCCCAGCTTACGGTAGGAGGAGTTCGCATCGGCGTCGGGTCGACGATGAAGTATCTGGGACTCGTCCTCGACAGCCGGTGGAATTTCGTAGAACATTTCCGACGTCTGGCTCCCAAGCTTCTCCGGGCTGGGGCTGCTCTCAAGCGGCTCCTGCCCAATCTTGGGGGTCCAGACGCCTCCTGCCGGAGGCTCTACGCGGGGATCGTTCGGTCCATGGCCCTCTACGGGGCGCCGGTGTGGGCGCCGTCGCTGGCAAAGCGACCGGCGTCCATACTGAACGCCTGCCAGAGGGTCATGGCAATACGGATGGTGCGGGGTTACCGCACGATCTCCCGCGAAGCGGCGAGCCTTCTGGCTGGCCTACCACCGTGGGATCTGGAGGCAACAGTCCTTGCACACATGCACGACATGCGCGTGGAGATGCAACGCCGGGGTGAAAGTCCACTGCCGCAACATGTCAAGGCATGGCGGACAGAGCTCCGGCGGGATCTCATGGTGAAATGGCGTCAACGGCTATCGCAACCCAGTGCTGGGCACGCCACGATTATGGCGGTAAGTCCCCTCTTTGAGGCGTGGCTGGAAAGACCTCACGGCGTCCTTACCTTCCGCATGACACAGGTCCTCACCGGACATGGCAAGTTCGGGAGGTACCTGCATCGGATTCAAGCGGAAGAGACGCCCGGGTGTCGCCACTGTGCGCAACGCCCGGAGGACACGGTGGAGCACACCGTCGAGGTGTGCCCTGCCTGGGCGGAGCATCGCCGTGCCCTCGTGGGGGCGATCGGCGGCGGAGACCTCTCGCGCCGGGCCCTGGTCGAGGCCATGGTCCGGAGTGAGGAGGAATGGCAGGCGGTCGCCTCCTTCTGCGAAGCAGTAATGCTTGCAAAGGAGGAGGCCGACCGTATCAGGCAACGGCGCCCTCGCCGCCGTCGCCGGGATTCCGATCCCGATTTCCGGCCACCGTAGACGCGGGCTCGCGGACGGCGATACATGGGTAGCTCGCTGTCCGATCGTCCGGTAATGGACCGAGTCCAAGACGTCGACGGCGCGCACTGTTCCCGCGCGCCTCAAGGAGTTGTCAGCAGCAGGAGGGGCCCAGCTGGGTCGAAGCCTACTGGGGACAGGGTTGTCCGAAAGGGAGCTCGTGCCCCGGTATGAAGGCTAGAAGGAACGGCGCGGGGTTTTTAGTCAGTAAGAGTCTGACACTGTCTCCCGCTCCACCCAAGAGCGGGTTTCGTCAAAGATGATTTTCCCCGTCGAGAAAAAAAAAAAAAAAGACTTGGTCACTTTATGATGTGACTGGGCATTTCATGAAATGGTGGCACTTCATCTAAACAGTTGATATGGTCAATCAAGGCTGATCATATCTTAAAATAGTTACGTTGTCCACCGGTAGAGTCCACTGTTCCTTAATGTATTTCTGTTTTCTACTACAAAATATGCCTTTGTTCCATCAAAAATACTAGTTGTGCTCTAAAATATGCTCTTCTGAGTGGTTAAAAAAAAGGAATCACGAAAGATCACGTAGACCCCGATATCTCCATATCGGGGTCTACGTTCGCTTGCTTTCCACGCCATCAACTTCGACAACTTCTAACCTAACCTGTCCAAGTCGGGGTGCCCCAAGTTCCTTAATAATTTGTTAAATGTCCAATAATTATATAATTGGTGTACCATCAAAGACACTTCCGCATGACCACCGCTAAGTTCATTTTTGCTTGCACTCAAAACGAAAACTTCACAAGGTTTGGTTTGGCGCCGCGTCGCAGAATTCAAGCGAAATTTTTTTAAAGTGATCAGGCAAAGAGCTCGAGCCCTGGTATGAAGGCTAGAAGGAATAAGGAGGGTTTTTAGTCAGTAAGAGTCTGACACTATCTCCCGCTCCACCTAAGAGCAGGGGTTGTCAGTGGATAATTTTTACCCACCAAAAAAAGGCAGAAATGACCGTCATGGTACAAAAGTATTTTACGGCCTCATCTACTTTAAATTGGCGTGTAAAAGTGTTTTTATAAAACCTATTTACAAAATAAAGATCATTTATCAATTAATTTAGTGAAGAATAGGATTTTTGTGCGCAGAAACCCTAAATTAATATGGCCAAACGTGGATGCACATAACAACAATCTGTCCAGTTTTAGTTAGCCATATCATAAAGTGGCCAATTCTACAATTTGGCCACGACATATATAAACCTACAGGTACACATAACTAAAGCACCTATATTTCTTTAAAGCCTGACCTTGTTTAGGAGCGTGCGTATATAAAATAACGCTTGTGTTTCGTGCTGATAACCGGTAGGGCTACTTATAAATCTGCGGTGGAGAAGTACGATCTTCAATAAACATACTGGCACAAGGTTTGTAGTCAAAACATCCTCTTATAAGGTCATGTGGTCTAAAGGCACACATCCATTTTAAAGCTAGATCTACACCGCGCACAGGTGTGCCACACGCCTGCCAATCTGGGTGCGTCGGTCTCCATACATATTTTAAGGAAACTAGACTTGTAGAGCTACACTTGATCTACGACACGCGACGTCGTTCTACGTACGAATCAGGCCAGGACCAGTTCGCGCCGCCAAGAAAATGCTGTGGTGTGACCTCACTTGACCACTGTGGGTTAGCCATACTTTTTTTTACCCGCCACTGTGCGGAACGCCCGGAGGACACGGTGGAGCACACAGTTGAGGTGTGCCCTGCTTGGGCGGAGCAACGCCGTGTCCTCGTGGGAGTGATCGGCGGCGGAGACCTCTCGCGCCGGGCTTTGGTTCAGGCCATGGTCCGGAGCGAGGAGGAGTGGCAGGCGGTCGCCTCCTTCTGCGAAGCAGTAATGCTAGCAAAGGAGGAGGCAGACCGCATCAGGCAACGGCGCCCCCACCGCCGCCGCCGGGATTCCGATCCCGATTTCCGGCCACCGTAGACGCGGGCTCGCGGACGGCGAGCCATGGGTAGCTCGCTGTCCGATCGTCCGGTAACTGTCCGGACCGAGCCAAGGCGTCGACGGCGCGCACTGTTCCCGCGCGCCTCAAGGAATTGTCAGCAACAGGAGGGGCCCATCGGGGTCGAAGCCTACCGGGGTCGGGGTTATCCGAAAGGAAACTAGAGCCCCGGTATGAAGGCTAGAAGGAACGGCGCGGGGTTTTTAGTCAGTAAGACTCTGACACTGTCTCCCGCTCCACCCAAGAGCGGGTTTCGTCAATGATGATTTTCCCCGTCGACAGAAAAAAAAAAGCCATACTTTTTTTTTGAAGTGAGAAAATCATCTAATGACATCACCCGCTCTTGTGTGCAGCGAGAGGGCATGTCAGACTGACTAAAAACCACTCCTGTTCCTTCGTTGCCTTTCATACCTGGGCCGAGTCTTCCTTTCAGAAGCAGACCCTTGGCCCCTAAGCCTAATCTTCGACCTTTCTGAGCCACTACGGTTGGCAGGGCCTGTGCTCTTAAAAAATCCTGTCAGAAACTCATAGCCAAAGGTTTTCTGGAGGCGTATGTTTGTTTTCAAAATATTTGCTTTAATTCATGAATCCCCAAGCGACCACCGGTGGCCGCGCATCTATTGTCTTACTATTGTGTCTCTAATTGACGGTATCTGAAGGGTTAATTCATGAATCCCCAAGTGACCACCGGTGGCCGCGCATCTATTGTCTTACTATTGTGTCTCTAATTGACGGTATCTGAAGGGTTAAGATATCTTAGAAAAGGTGTGGCTGATAAAACACGTGTTCTTAACAAAAACGTTTTGCTCATTAATTTTATTATTATCATACTTATCAGCTGAAGTCTCACGCAGCGGCAAAGATAATTAGCAAACAAAAATCCCTTTTATCTAATTAGAATTCTCCTTATCTTGAAAGAAAATAATCTTACTTATATTGAAGATAATAAAAAACTGACTGGCCTGTTGGTCTAGTGGTTAGTGGCCCTGAGTGCTATGCCGAAGGTCGTGGGTTCGATTCCCACCCAGGACAAATGTTTATGTGATGAGCATGATCATTTGTTCTGTGTCTGGGTGTAATTTATCTATAATATGTATGTATTTAGAAATATATAAGTATCTATGTTTATCAGTTGTCTAGTACCCATAACACAAGATCTGCATAGCTTGGAACTAGACGGCGTTGTGTGATAGTCGTGGAATATTATATTATATTATTATAATAAGATACGGGATTATGATGTGACTGTCCAAAATATCACTTTGATGTTAAAAGAGTTGGTTGCTGGTCACCTACGGATTTCGTCATCATAACTTTCTTTTACGGTGGAGGTGTTCCCCCGCTTGGGCGGAGCACCGGTGTGTCCTCGTGGGAGCGATCAGCGGCAAAGGCCTCTCACGCCGAGCCCGAAACCCGTGGTCCTGGAACGCAAAGGTAATGACGAAATGTAGATGTATGTGTGGTAGTAAAAGGCTGACACGCCTTCCCGCTCCGTCCTAGATCGAAAGAAGAGATCTGTTGACAAGTTTCTAATCTTTTAGTGTGAAAACTTTCACCCATCCATGTTCCTTCAGTTGCACTTTATAGCCGCGGCAGAAGATGCCCCGGACTTCGGGAGTTGCAGGGCCCGAGTCGTCAACAGCACGTATGTTCCATGCCCGCCTCAAAGAGATATCAATAAAGCGCCACCGGGGATTTCTGAAATTGAAAGTGTGGTCTTAGAACGCAAAGGGCATTTGAAGGACACAGGTGAGTTTTTGTCAGTAAAGGTCTTCTGACACGCCCTCCTGCTCCACCCTAGAGAGGCAGAAGTCATTGGAGTATTTGCCTAAAATTGCAAAAAAATGCATTTGCAAAAAGTTTATTATTCATTATCTCTTTCTGTTTACTCTTTCGAAGAATCCTGCAGCCCAATCTCAACACGCCTGCCTATCCCTACAGCGTTTAGCAAGCATAACGTTTTAAACTAGGTACGAAAAATAAAACAATTAGTTTGCTCAATAAACTGTCTATGTTGTGGTTATTGCTACACGTTTTCCAATTAACAGAATGTTTAGTTTTGTGTTAAAAACTCGAGAAAGTGCTGCTCTGCATTAGTGCACACTTTCCAAAGATTGCATTTATTATTGTACTAGTTGCTGCTAGCGGCTTCGACCGCCTGAAAAGTTGTCCTAACGTTAACAAAAAATAAAAGGCCCTTCTTTTCCTTCTTATTAAGAATACATTTCTTTAATACAATCTAGCCTAACCGACTAATAAGTAATTTAAATCCTAAGACTGGCCTGTTGGTCTAGTGGTTAGTGGCCCTGACTGCTATGCCGGAGGTCGTGGGTTCGATTCCCACCCAGGACAAATGTTTATGTGATGAGCATGATCATTTGTTCTGTGTCTGCGTGTAATTTATCTATAAAATGTATGTATTTAGAAATATATAAGTATGTTTATCAGTTGTCTAGTACCCGTAACACAAGCTCTGCATAGCACGGGACTAGATGGCGTTGTGTGATAGTTAAAAAAAAAAAAAAAACTAACTTATTTTTATACGGTTTTGTTTGAACTAAGAATAGCGTCCTTTAGCACTTGTAGAAGTCCATAGCACTTTCTTAGAGTCTGATATTGATAAAAACACTTTGTTCATGTGTTTTGTTCATTTGCATAGGCCCTTTTTGACATTATTTTGTATTTTGACTACTGGACCCTAATTGTTATTTTAACGTTTCTTTGTTTCGTTCCAAGTTCAATTCTAAGGTTTTTCTCAAATGGGCCTTTTTTTGGTTGGTAAAAATCAACCAAATGACATCCCCCGCTCTTGGGCGGAGCGGGAGATAGTGTCAGACTCTTACTAACTAAAAAACCCATCTTCTCTGATGCCGTTCTACTCCTTCGTGCCTTTATACCTGGGCTGAGCTACTTTTCGAAACAAACCCTGGCCCCAGTAGGCTTCGACCCAGTTGGGCCACTGCTGTTGCTGCCAATTCCTTAAGGCGCGCGGGAACAGTGCGCGCCGTCAACGACTTTTTTTTTTTTTTTTTTTTTTTCTCGACGGGGAAAATCATCTTTGACGAAACCCGCTCTTGGGTGGAGCGGGAGACAGTGTCAGACTCTTACTGACTAAAAACCCCGCGCCGTTCCTTCTAGCCTTCATACCGGGGCACGAGCTCCCTTTCGGACAACCCTGTCCCCAGTAGGCTTCGACCCAGCTGGGCCCCTCCTGCTGCTGACAACTCCTTGAGGCGCGCGGGAACAGTGCGCGCCGTCGACGTCTTGGACTCGGTCCATTACCGGACGATCGGACAGCGAGCTACCCATGGCTCGCCGTCCGCGAGCCCGCGTCTACGGTGGCCGGAAATCGGGATCGGAATCCCGGCGACGGCGGCGAGGGCGCCGTTGCCTGATGCGGTCGGCCTCCTCCTTTGCAAGCATTACTGCTTCGCAGAAGGAGGCGACCGCCTGCCATTCCTCCTCGCTCCGGACCATGGCCTCGACCAGGGCCCGGCGCGAGAGGTCTCCGCCGCCGATCGCCCCCACGAGGGCACGGCGATGCTCCGCCCAGGCAGGGCACACCTCGACGGTGTGCTCCACCGTGTCCTCCGGGCGTTGCGCACAGTGGCGACACCCGGGCGTCTCTTCCGCCTGAATCCGATGCAGGAACCTCCCGAACTTGCCATGTCCGGTGAGGACCTGCGTCATGCGGAAGGTAAGGACGCCGTGAGGTCTTTCCAGCCACGCCTCAAAGAGGGGACTTACCGCCATAATCGTGGCGTGCCCAGCCGTCAACGACTTGGGCTCGGTCCGAACAGTTACCGGACGGCCGGACAGCGAGCTACCCATTGCTTGCACTCGCCGTCCGCAAGCACACGACTACGGTGGCCGGAAATCGGGATCGGAATCTGTGGTGGCTAGGGCGCTGTGAGCGCCGTTGCCTGATACGATGATTTTTAACGAGTTTAAGACTTTAAACACAATACTTCCCGAATAAAAAGTATACCTAACCTATGTACTATTCCAGGACAAAGAGTACCTATGTGCCAAACATCTAAATCTGTTTAACCGTTCGAGCGTAAAGAACTAACAAACATACACACTCACAAACCTTCATATCTTTTATTATAGCGCGATAGTTAATTTGTTTTTATAAAGCAATTTAACCTAATGTAATTTGAACTTTATAGCCCTTGAAACATGTACGTTGCTAGTAATTTGGAAATGATGATAGAGACGTTAAAAATAACCCTGAAACTGTTATTATTTTACGATTAGTTTACGTTAGCAAAAACAATGTAGTTATCTATTAATTCAAATTTTACACTGCTGGCCAACCGATGGATGCGAGACGCACAGGGACGTTCGTTGTGGCGACGCTTGGGGGAGGCCTATGTCCAGCAGTGGACGTGCATCGGCTGATGATGATGACTGCCGGCCAAAAGTTCGAGACCACTAGTTAAAAGAATACTCTATTCTATTTATAGGTACCTATACAACTTAAAAATAAATAAAATAATTAATTTTTAGAAAACAATAGACTAAACGGATGTGCAGATTTTTCCTGAATTTTTAAATTATTTTTTAAATATTTTGTAGTTGATAATGCTTTTTAACCTATTAACCGCCTATGTCGGATATATCCGACAAACACTCACGCGTTTATTCCGCCAGGGTCGCACATCCACGACCATATACTAGATCTAGCCAGCTCTTCTGTCACCTATGGGGATTGAAGAGCTAAACGAGATGGAGTACCCAGTCGCAAACACACGACCCTGGCGGATAAGACACGAAATCACACGTTGGACCAATCCGACACAGCGCTTAAAGGGTAGTGTCTCAAACTTTTGGCCAGCAGAGTATTGGAGAGCAGTGTGGCCCAGTGGTAACGACCCCAACTTACGAGTGGTAGCCGTTGTAGGTCGTGGGTTCAAACTTAACCTAGCGTATTACTTCGTGTAATTTATTTCTCTACGTCTTAAAACGGTGATGAAAAACATCGTGAGGAAACCGTCCAAAAACCAAAGTTTCGATGACATGTTACATTTACCAGTCTGCACTGTGCCTGCGTGGTGGATTACGGACCATTCCCTCTCCTAGAGAGGAGACCTGAGTGCTAGCAGTGGGAACATTATGAGACTGATTATATGCAGGACTGTAGTTAACGTGTTTTTAATTCATTTTAAGTTACGATTTTAGCTGCTCGCGAGAAAAAGAAAATACAAAAATAACCTATACTATTCACAGTGATAAAGTAGGTACTATTCTAGCGGTGAAATAATTTCAAAAATCAGTCCTGTAGTTTTGGAGTTTATTAATTACAAACAAAATTACAAACATATAAATCTGTATACTAATAATATAAAGAGTACTTTATAATATTAGTAGGTATAGATATAGATTGGAAAAGATGGAAACTTTGGAACCCAGTCAGTCCCAGAAAGGATGACTAAGCTTTCGAGACCAAACAACGTAATTAAGATAGTATTTTCATGTAAGTGACTTTCGTCTAACCTCCAGCACCCTAGGGGAATACCGGTACAGCTAGTATTATTACTATTTACTTCAAATAACTCACTTTTATTATACCTCTCCCTTTCCATAGACTAAGGTTACCACAGAGGTCGCAACAAACCCTTTTACACAAATTGTTGTCTGGCCAAATATGAGCCGATAACTCTCCATAGACAAAAGGAATAATGTTCATTATTCAACGACAATAAAAGAAATCTTGGAATAGGGTTGTTATGTTTTTTTTTATCGAGAAAAAGGTTTTTTCTCTTTACTTCTGGAACGCAGTGGCGGCCAAGTGGTAACAGCCCCGAGGCCGACTTACAAATTGTAGGTCGCAGGATAAAACTCAACTCAGAAAAAAGTGTAGGTATTACTTTGTTACTTGGTGTAATTTATTTCATCACCACTGCTCTCAAAACGGTGAAGGAAAACATCGTGAGGAAACTGGCATGTCCTAGTACCAAAAATCCATTCCCATTCTCTCTCCTAGAGAGGAGGCCTGAATCCCAGCAGTGGGATCATTAAAAAGCTGATTATGCGTATATGCTATACCTTCACAAAAACATCCAATTTAATTTACGTTAGGTTGGTCCACAGAACACAGAAATCATTTGGTCGTACTAGTGCGAATGAAACAGATAAATCTTTCTATAAAGGTGTTCTTTTACAAAAATCAAAAGTGCATGCCCTACGAAAAGGTCCTCGCACTCCGGCCAGGGTTGAAAAAACGTTGAGGTCAACGGAGCGCCCTCCGAGGCATTGTCTCTTCAATGTGAACCCTGAGGTTCACCCCGCGCCCTTCATAAGGTGACATACTACTTGGGATTGGAAAGACGAACTTGTCTTAGTATGTAGATTGTGAATTGACGCTAGAAATAATTTTATTAAGTTGTAATGTAACTTCATATTTCATGAGTCTTAATTTTCAGGGTTCCGTACCCAAAGGGTTAAAACGAAACTCTATTTTGTCTGTAACAGGCATCTCATGAACTTGATAGAATGAAGGAGATAATTGATATCTGCACAGTTGATGTATTTTCGGGGGTCAAAAAAGATTAATTCATGAATCCCCAAGCGACCACCGGTGGCCGCGCATCTATTGTCTTACTATTGTGTCTCTAATTGACGGTATCTGAAGGGTTAATATAAAACACTAATATAATAAAGAGGTAAAGTTTATTTTTCTATTTGTAGAAGGTAATCTCTGGAAGTACTGATCTGCTTGCAAAAATTTTTTAAACCGATAGAAAGCTGCGTTATTCCTGAGAGACATAAGCTATATTTTATCGAAATTAGCCGAAAAAGAACAATTTAGAACGTAGGAACGTAGGTAGCTAGTATTATATCAATATTTAAGTGGAGTTCCCATATAACACACAACGCCGTCTAGTCTCAAGCTATGCAGAGCTTGTGTTATGAGTACTAGACAACTGATAAATACTTATATATTTCTAAATACATACATATTATAGTACCTAATTGTTTTATTCTATAAATACGTACCTATGTACCTTACAATAGAACTTGCACACTATTTAGCTGAGGTGGTACTCTAACTAAAAACAGATATAAAAAATTACAAATAAATACAACGGACTTCAAAACAAAATATAGCGCAAAATATCTTACTGCTAAATAATGAAGAAACTAAACCAGAAATACCGACTTCCAAAATTAATTTACCAAATCCACAATACAAGATTTCGCCATAGCTGTCCAGGGACTGTAATTTTATTAGCTGTCAGCAAAACTTCGCATTTGTTTTTGAAACAAAAGCTCCTCGAAGGTCAAGATTACGCTTGTCCCCTGACGTCAGCCGGTGTCACCTTCCTTCACCCCGGTTCGCAAGGTCTCTGACATGTCATACGAAGCGACGCCATCTAGTGGCATTCAGACTTACTTAATCAGCTTTATTACGGGTAGGACATTTTTTTTCGGTGCGAAATCAAGCTAAAACTACATTAGACCGACGCACACGTGTATAGTCTGGTTAAAAAGCCAAACGACTAAGGAATTTTGTGCTTTTTATAAGGTTCTTCTATTAGTAAACAATGATCAAGAACTTTTAATCAACTTTGATTATTAAACCAGCGTTGACTACATCAGATTTCATTTTACCTTAATAATTTCCTAAGTCGTTTGAGTTTTCAGACACGTCGTGTGGCGTGGATCAAGTGTAGCTCTACAAGTCTTGTTTCCATATTAAATGTATGGAGACCGACGACGCACCCAGATCGGCGTGTGTGGCACACGTGTGCGCAGTTTAGTTCTACTTAATAGTAGACTTAATAACTGTGTCCTTCAGGTGCCCTTTACATTCTGGGACCACGGATTGTCTTTTCAGAAGTTCCTCGTGGCCTTGGATAGGACTTGGAATACATAAAAAATTGCTTTTGGTTACGACGACTGTATACGTGGGGTATAACTCTAAGCTAAAGAGGAGCCAACGACGAGCAGAGCACGAACCGAGATCAAATTCGTGTAGTATCGTTATAATTCGTCGGATATCTATGATCTCAGACAATAATCTGCATGGTTTTCCGATCTCAGACAATAATCTGCATGGTTTTCCGATCTCAGACAATAATCTGCATGGTTCACATGTGATTTGAACATGTAATGGTGGATCGCTGTATGAACTTTAAAAGAGACTTTGACCTCTGAGTTTGTTTCGTTGTTTCTTCTCAGGGTAGTCTGCTAGGAGCAGTCTAGCCAATGTTGGCTTTATCTATTTTAAGCTGATGAAAAGATAGACGTGTATTAGTGTTTTTTTAACACCTATTTCCAAAATAAATATCATTTATCACTAAGTGTTTGTATATGTCCTTCTCACTTTCGTCCGTCACGACTAAACCAGTTTGTACCTGAGTTCACATACACACCTTTATCTTTAATCTTGAGCAAATTTTAAATATGGCTTGTATTTATAAAATATAAAAAGAACCCACATATACGAAGATCATTGGGCGAAGGCGACCACCGACGGGATCCCGAACAGTAGGAACCAGCGAAACTTTAGGCCGAAAAGGAGATGGCGTGATGAGTTGGACTCCTAAGTAAAGGATTGGCCAGAAGTGGCTAAGGAGAGAGAAGAGTAGAAGGATATAAGGGACAGACTTCAGTAGGACACAGCGGGTACATAATAATTTCTTCCTATTGAGATATTTTTATGTGAAAGCAAAGGGCAACAGAAGGGACACACCTAAGGTTTCAATCAGTAAGTCTGAAACGCCCTCTCGATCCGCGAGCTGGAGAAGTCATTGGATGATTTCCCACCTAAAAACGGGTAAGTTTCAGTCAGCAAAAGTTTGACACATTTCTCTTGCTCCACCTTTGATTGAGACAAATCATTGGATGATTTCCAACCTCTAAATTATATTTATTTTGCAAAAGTTTTAAAAAAACCCTTTTACCTTTTTGTCCGTTTAAATTAGATGAAGCCAGTGTTTCCTAGCTGATAACACTGAGAAGAAACACCGAAAAAAACTCAGGGATCAAAGTCTATTTTAAAGTCCATACAGCAAATATGACATACAACATAGCATAATCAGCCTTTTTAATGTTCTCACTGCTGGGACTCAAGCCTCCTCTCTAGGAGAGGGACTGGACCATAATCCACCACGCGGGCCCAGTGCGGGTTGGTGAATGTCACATGTCTTCAAATTTTCTAGGAAATGCTGGTTTCGTCACGATGTTTTGAGAGCAGTGGTGATGAAATAAATTACACAAAGTTATGCGCCTAACTATGTTTGAACTCGCGACCTACAACTCATAAGTCGGGGCCTTTACTACTCGGCCACCACTACTCACAAACATGCAATGGTCAAATCATATGAGAGCCATGCAGATTAGTGCCCGAAATGGTATTTTAAGGAAAGAACCACACATTTTTTATTGCTAGGAAAAACTGAACGGTATTTCTCTCTATAAACGAGTACTTAATATAATAGTAAATAGCAAAACAACAGATAGGTGCACCAGCCCACAACCAATTTCAAAAGGAACATTGATTTTAATTGACTCTGCACCTTGCACGAACAGTTCTGGTCTGGTGGTCAGCAGTTTTTTCCAAAGGAATTGTAAACCAGCAGCTCTATATGGCCGCATTGAACGCCAATTATTCACCGTGATTACTTGCCAATTAAAATATCTGTTTACTTTATTAATACGCTCTATTTAAGGTGGGGTTAAGACAGTTCAGTTGCAATGGTGGAATGGTGGGTGGTGGTTTAATGCGTGTGGTGGCTTGGATTTGAGCTTAGTTTTGCAACTTGGAATTTGTTGTAATTAGCATAGGTATATGTTTATCACGAGCTCTTAATACGATCCATTTTACGACCTAAACTGAACAGTTTCGTTGAACATCATCATCATCATTTCAGCTGAAAGACGTCCACTATTGGCGACGTACCCTTCCCACAAGTGTCGCCAGAATTAATGGTCTTGTGCGTCTCTCATCCGTCGGATTCTCGCAACCCTTACCGGGTCATCGGTCCATCTTGTATGAGGCCTTCCAACGCTACGTCTTCCGGTACGAAGGTCGAAAAGAAGAAGAAGAAGCCTAAGCCTTTGGACCTAGAACGCTGAAATTTTGCACAGAGGTTTTTGTGATGTGTACAAAGAATAAGAAAGGATTTTCTAGAATTCATAAAATTCTGGGAAGAAATGGCTCCCTATATTTTAATTTTTTTTATGGTGTAACCTATTTGGGCAAAGCCGCTAGCTATTAATTTACTAGAATAGGCTGCACTATAGGCATATTGGTGATGACCGATGTTAGTATATAATTACTAGTGGCCATGGGCCTACTCAGAAGTCTTAAAGACACTCATCGAGCAATAGAAAGAACTATGCTCGGAGTTTCCTTGCGTGATCGCATCATAAATGAAGATAATCAAGAGAATCAAGGTTACTGGCGTAACCCCAAGAACCGCATCGCATTGCTCGCAGAGCAGATTGCTGTTCTGAAGTGGCGACCGCGTATCAGAGGAAGACGTAACGTTGAAACGTTGAAAGACAAGGTGGACCGATGAGAGACGCGGGAATCCGATGGATGACAGGAGACGTACTGGACCTTTCATTGTGGCGACCTTTTGGGGAGGCTATGTAAACCTGTGCACTAATATAGTAAAAAGCTATAGTTTGTTTTTTGTTTGTTTGTAGGAGGTAATCTCTGAAAGTACTGGTCCGAATACGATTTTTTTTCACCGATAGAAAGCTGCTTAAACCTGAGTGACATAAGCTATATTTTATGTACTAGGGCGAAGCTGCGGGCAAAAGCTAGTCATAAATATTTTTTAATTAGGAAAGAAAAAACCTGATCGTGCAAAAATTGTGAGCTATCGCAAAAAAGGTGTTAAATGCATGTTATTGCGCCTAACACCGTCATCATCATACCGTAGGCGTACTTTACAGTTGCGTATGTAAATATAGACGTACACGAGTAGGTACAGCAATGATTCATAATGACCGTATTATACAGATAAATTATCATCAATTTATATATCATTATCTTTGTGTTTTTATACAAGTCAGCGTGTTGTCAGGCATTTTGAATATTTTGTGTTGTGTTGTACTAATGTTAGTATATATTTACAGTAGTTCCTTGAGTTTGGAATTGCCCTTCATCATATTATTTTATATTATATTATGAGCCCGTTGTCTCCCACTGCAGGGCAAAGGCCTCCCTTCCGTTATTCCACTCTTTTCTGTCCTTAGCCACTTCTGGCCAAAAGGTGATCTGATCATCATCCTAACTGATCATCATCATCATCATGACGGCGAGCCATGGGTAGCTCGCTGTCCGATCGTCCGGTATTTGTCCGGACCGAGCCCAAGATGTCTACGGCGCGCACTGTTCCCATGCGCCTCAAGTTGTCAGCAGCAGGAGAGGCCCAGCTGGGTCGAAGCCTACTGGGGCCAGGGTTATCTGAAAAGAAGCTCGAGTCCCGGTATGAAGAGGCTAGAAGGAACGGGGTGGGTTTTTATTTTAGTCAGTAAGAGTCTGACACTGTCTCCCGCTCCACCCAAGAGCGGGGGTTGTCATAAGATGATTTTAGCCCACCGTAAAAAACAATATCATCATCATTTCAGCCGAAAGACGTCCACTTCTGGACATAAGCCATAACGACCGGTCCTTATGACTCGCATCCATCGGATTCCTTCGACCCTCACCTTCATTTGATATAAGCAATCGTTTAGCAGGTCTGCTTTAAATTATCATCATCAACCTTTTTTTAATGTTCTCACTGCTGGGACTCAGGCCTCTTCATCTCTAGCTGAGGAAATGGGCCGTGATCCACCACGCAGACCCAGTGCCCACATGTCCTCGAATTTTTAGTTCTAGGATATGCCGGTTTCCTCACGATGGACATAAATTAAATTATAGGATAACAAAAAAACGCTTTAAATTATAGGATTTTTTGAATATAAGACAACCTTACAGGTAGCGTGGAGACTGGATCTGCGCCCGGTTTTGATATCAATACTCTGGAATGGTGCCTGTTGGTAGGTACAGTCAGCCGTATCAATTGGGTACACCTCTCACATTAAAACACTTTGGAAAAGGGGTGTAGTGTGACGATGACGCTGTCTGTACTTACTAGAAATATACTATTCTGCCCACTGCTAACGAAAATACATGTTTGACGCTTCGTGTAAAATGTTGACATTCAGCCGCAACTACTTAATCTCGCTCACAGAGCTGACCCCATAAAAAAGCTTGGGGTCGGCTTCTAGTCTTACCGGATGCAACTCAGGCCTCTATAACCCAGTTACTGGGTAACATGATAACTGGGGGTCAGCCTCTTTAGCAACTGATTACCCGTACCTGTCAAAGATCTACGAGTGGAAACTGGACGCTGCTTTACGTTACGTGCTGTCCGAGGCAAGGAGTGTCAGTAATGTCCTAGATAAACTTAGACAAGTACATATGAATTGAAAAATTCTTATTAGAACTTGCCCGGCTATGAAGCTTGGTTGCGCTCATGCACGAGAGGCAGTCTTAATTCAGCAGTCTTGGGGAATCAATTTTTGTACTTCGTTGTGAACAGACGTGCCGAAGAATTATAAAATTAATAAATAAAAACTCGCTGAATCGTGACCTGGTTTTACCTACTGGCCGGATAATTCTGAAACGTAGGCATAATATTTGCTAGTTATCTTACGTAACGTAATAAAATGTGTAAAGTGTTACCAAGTCAATAACTGTGTCACAATGGCAAGCAGCCCCTTCAGCCGGGCTGACCGATGTGCTCGGAGTCCACCTTCTACACCCGTGCCCACACCTGCACCCGAGCGCGGACTCTCATCTGATCCTCAGTCGCCCACCAAAAGAAACGAGGTGATATCAACGCCGGAAATACAAGACTGGATGACGACTATTGAGAAATGTCTAGGCAATGTGCACACTATTGCACAAGAGGGCAAATTAAATACGGAACAGAAAATGAGCATAAGTGCTTTATGTCGAAAAATTGGACACAGCACATCTTTAAATATGTGTTTGTTTTGTGTTGTTTAAATATGTGTTATTGTACTTAAAATTCTTTTGATTATTTGTTAATTTTAAATTATTTTAGCTCTTCTTGCCTGAAACACAGGATTTCCTAGTTCAGGCACGTAAGACTCAGAATTAAGATATATATTTAAGACTGTATGTAATTTATGCTTTAAAGAATTTTGAATAAAAATATTATTATTATATTATTATTATATTATTATTAAGACAGTCCTTTCCGTGCCCTTGTGGGGGCGATTGGTGGTAGAGACCTCTTGCGCCAGGCCTTGGTTCAGGCCATGGTCCGGAGCGAGAAGGAGTCGCCTCCTTCTGTGAAGCAGTAATGTTAGCAAAGGAGGAGGCCGACCACATCATGCAACGGTGCTCTCGCCGCCGCCGGGATTCCGATCCCGATTTCCGGCCACCATAGACACGGGCTTGCGGACGGCGAGCTATGGGTAACTCGATGTCTGACTGTCCGGTAACTATCTAGACCGAGCCCATGACGTCAACGGCGCGCACTGTTCCCGCGCGTCTTAAGGAGTTGTCAGCTACAGCAGGGGCCCAACTGGGTCAAAGCCTACTGGAGCCAGAGTTAGTTTCGAAAGATAGCTCGAGCCCCGTTATGAAGGCATTTAGGTATCTTCAAGGCTAGAGTGAATAGGCTCTTAATAAACTAGTGCGCCTCACCATCAACGATTGCATCACTGCTTAACATCAGGCGGGATCGCAGTCAAGCACTGGTTTATATCATTAAAAAAAAAAGTTAACGCGATGTTTGATAAAGAGGCAACGCGAAAGAAGAGAAAGAATGCCTGAAAACTCTGTTGGCATACGGTAATTACGTGATTTACTCGAATATTTCACAAAACTTGCTCCAGGAAATACGTGATTTTTTAAAACCCTTAAAAGTTTTTGAAAAAATTTTTCGTCATTCTGAATCACGATTAAATGTAGGTACAAGGCTTCTTTAGATGTATTTTTTAACCCTTCAGATACCGTCAATTAGAGACACAATAGTAAGACAATAGATGCGCGGCCACCGGGTGTCGCTTGGGGATTCATGAATTAAGTAAATGAGTAATAATAATAATAATAATAATAATAATAATATTCCACAACTATCACACAACGCTGTCTAGTCCCAAGCTAAGCAGAGCTTGTGTTATGGGTACTAGACAACTGATAAACATACTTATATATTTCTAAATACATACATATATAGATAAATTACACCCAGACACAGAACAAATGATCATGCTCATCACATAAACATTTGTCCTGGGTGGGAATCGAACCCACGACCTCTGGCTTAGCAGTCAGGGCCATTAACCACTAGACCAACAGGCCAGTCAAAGTAGTTATGGAGCGCCAAAGTTCACGTAAAATAGCACATTTTTCAGAGGTCTTTACTGGATTACTTTAAACACTTTATGTTTTGATTTCTATAGAAGCCTTCATAATATCCACAAGATATCTGTGTAACCCAAAATATCTGGCGAAAGATGTGTAATAACATTATAATCAAGTAAGAGCGGTTGTATGAAAATGTACCTCAAGTTGCCAATGGGCAGGGCACATTGCTCGCAGAACAGAAGGCCGTTAGGGCCGAAAGGTTCTGGAATGGCGGCCGCGTCCAACGCTGCATCTCCGGCAGACTTAGCGTTGGATGGCCTCCCAAAGGTGGACAGACGACCTGGTGAAGTTTGCGGGAAAGGATCGTTCGTGGTGGCAATACTTGGGGGAGCCTATGTCCAACAGTGGACGTATATCGGCTGAAATCATGATGATAAATCACTGACCATCACGAATTTTGATGTTTTTATGATATTCTTCCTGAAAAAGTGTGTAAGCTCACATATTATAACATTTGACTCATGTCCGACGTATAAACGTCCAGATGAGTTCTACAACCGCTGAATTAAGATATCCGGCTGATAAGCTGTGATAACTTTATCTTTGTGATTTTCCGCCATGCCGTGACGCAGGGATAATAAAGAAAAAACAGCGAATTAACTGGTATTATCCGATTATTGAGCGCATGCCTTTTTATCAGGATTTAAAAGTAAAGGCATGGATGTGATAAATAAAAGGCTTGAGAAAGGCCCTAGAATGTGACTTGGAACGAAACTGAAAGAAACAGGGTCCGATCTAAGACCCCTCCCCCCCCCTTAGATCCAGGGTCTGATCTTTTTTTTTCACTCAACCCAGAACAGCAATAACTGACGACTGGCAAAATTGTCTTATTCCTATCTTCCAACCTAGCCAGCCACACCGAAGATGGTGTAGGTTGAGAATTTATGTGCCACTTTTCAACCTACTTCAGGTTGGATAGTGGAAATATTTAAACTTATATGGTTTTGTGTAGGCGGCGAAAATTATTTTTGCCTGGAGCGGGTAAATAGCTAGATCAGGCCTTGGAATGAAACAATAAAATAATAATTAGGGGTTCGGTATCCTGGTTATCCGATGGATGCCTGACGCACAGGACCGGTCGTTGTGGCGACGCTTGGGGAGGCCTATGTCCAGCAGTGGACGTCTTTCGGCTGATATGATGATGATGAGGGGTCCGTTGTAGTAGTAGCCTGCTATTTTAGTAGTAGCTACTAGCTACACTACACCGGACAAATCGCTAGGTAGTCAAAATACAAATGTCAAAACAGGCCTTTTATTTTTTGACAAGTTAAATAATTAGTCCTGCAGCATAAGCAAAATCAGCCTTATAATGTTCCCACTGCTGGGACTCAGGCCTCTTCTCTAGGAGAGGCAATGGGCCGTAATTTAGTACGCGGTCGTAGCGCCATGGGATAGTCTTGTAAAGACATTTATAAATTCTACACTTCTACATTAATTTATTTATTTATTTAAAGCTTTATGCACAAGTATTGTACAAAGGCGGACTTAATGCCTCTTTTAATTTATTATAATAAAGAGGTCAATTTTGTTTTTTTGTTTATAGGAGGAAGCTAATCTCTGTAAGTAGGTACTGGTCCGATTGCTATTTTTTCGCAGATATAAAGCTGCTTTATTCCTGAGTGATAGGCTATATTGTATACAAGCGGGCGCAGCCGCTAGCAAAAGCTAGTATACTATAGAAATATTTTTTTTTGCTTGGGTGGAATCACATATCATAACTTACCCGTTATACGTAGAGCGAGGAGTATTCCTTTTTACTGACTAATTCCTACCCATTTTTCTTCTGTTGCCTTCTGCGTCCCAGGGCGTCGGAGACTGTTTTGAAATCTCACAGCCTTCGATGGCAGAAGATCCTGAAAGTTAGCAGAGCACGAGGAGAAAGTGTAACTCTGATTAGTAATAAGAGTCGGTATAATCATTGCTTTTAAGAACTTCTTAAGTATCTATCCAGGGAGTGGCAACCACGCACTGGAAGACGCAGTGTTGGAAGACCCTGCTCTTTTACATTGATATGTTTTGGATTTTTTTAATTATTATTGACAGGCTATTGCGTTTGACATCACTTGATGGTAAGCGATGATGTGGTCGACCATGGATAGAACACGCTAGCTTAGAAGTAACCTATTTTTGGATATCGGCAGGCGGGACATTTTTTTTTTAGGAAATTATTTCGAATATAACGAATTATTTTGATTTGGTTCTATTTTATTATTGTATTGTAAATATTTAAATTACGCTTTTTTTTTTCAAAAAAAAGCCAATGAATTTATTTTACCAGAATAAAATTGATTATTATAATTTCTCTATACACATAAACCATCGTTTCACTTTTGGTAGGCCAGTGGCTGTTTCAAAAAGGCTTAAGTAGTCAGGAGCATTACGACGCCTCTTGCATAGAGCCTGAAATCGAAGAGCCTTTCTGAAGCAAACATTATGCGTAAGCTCTGTCCAAGTTTACATTTCGAGTTTACAATTACAGTGTAGTACGGTCTTACTCGCACAGTGAGTGGCCACTTTCCCTCCAGGGTATCGAGTTTCAGGTCCAGTCACCGTGTGCCCACTGGCTACGGCTACCCAGAATAACTGTGACCATGCTGTTGTGACTAAAGTGTTGAGACCATCACTGAAACATGACGACAAATATTAATCTTTGGAAATCTGAGTAATGTATCTGTCATCCGAATTTGCGTCAGCTGTTTCTGACTGTTTCTAAAGGAGTACTCCAAATGCTGATTTTGAGTCCTCAGGACAACAAAGCCTCAAACGAAAAGGGCTCTGAACATATCCCAGGTTCCAGTAAGTCGAAAATCATTCAACAGCCAAACTTGGTGAATGTGAGAGCGTGTTGGCGGGGCGGCGGGCGCGGGGCGTCGCGTCGCGTCAGATTCGCGAGGAGGCTTCCGCGGGCGGGGTCAGCGACCTCGCCCCCCGCGCCGGCGCGCCCGCCAATGTCAGGGCCGGTGCAGCCGCGGTCAGCTGACGTCTGGCGACGCGCGGGGGACGCGCCGCCGGCCCCGAGCTGCAGTCGACTCCCGGCCGCCAGCCGAGACGCACGCTCTCCGGCTTACTCGCGCTATAAATAGGAGCAGGCGGCGGCAGCGCGCGCTACTCCGGCGCCGGGCTGTGCTCACGAGTCAGGTACCTGAAGTAGCGCGCGCGGCCGCCGCTGCCGCAGCATGCCGCCAGCCCGCCCAGGAGCCCAGCCGCCGCACGCCCATTGTACTTCATCAGGTGCTCTGGTGATGATGGTTCCAGGCGCTTGTTGGAGTACACTTACCGTGTCGGCGGTAGTCGTCGGGCGCATCGGATGTGCGACACGTGGTGCCGACTGAGGAGCACGTGGAGGCGTGGAGGCGAGGAGGTGAGTAGCGTGCCGCGGTGCCGGAGGAGACAAAGGCTCGGTGAGTCACGCGTGTTCCACGGCGCCGGTTGTCGACCGCTGCAGGCTGCACTCCCCGCACCCTCGCCTCGCCCCTCCCTCGCACCACCCTCGCACCTAAAATCGCACGTACATTTGCATTGGTCATCGAACTCCCCACCGAAAGATATGAACAAAAGCAGCTCAAACTGGTTTTCGCATGTTTTTCGACAGCAGCCGCCGACCGGCGCCGCGCCGTTTTCCTGTACGACTTGTGCCCCGTGTTCGACTGTGTGTTATGGCAAATTTTCAGAGGACGTCGCAAAGTGTGTTCAGGACTGAAATGAGATGTTTTGTTGCAAAATGTGTTTGCGTAGCTTCTGCGAGGGTCTCCGCGGCGCTGGCTGTGAGGAGCTGGTCTGCTGCTAAGCGACGTGTTAAGTTCTACAGTCATTAAACTTAATGTTTGCTAGTCGAATTCCGCGTGACGTCAGATGGACGCGTATATTTTCCACCGGCGTCGTCTCTACCAAGGTGATTTCGAAACGTTTATTGCTTTACTTTCGAGTGCGAGTCGGCCCCACAGCGATAGGTTCGCGAAAACCGCGTCAGTGCAAAATTCAACTGTATGTATCGTTCCATAGAGATCGGATTGCGTGCAGTTTCGCGTATATATATCTTTGTCAAGATATAATAATGCGAACAGCCAATAAAAATACGAGTCTCGGGTGGATGAGTCACAGGAATGCGTCTAATTGTTGAAGTGAACACAAAGAATTTATCGTGTTAGATTTCAAATTAAAGTGAAACGCAATCGAGTTGCTTTGGTACTGTCCCTCGTTAGCGTCTACTTATTAACTTGCCTACGCAATCCTCGCACGATACTTCTAGAAAATTATCATTTTTATTGTTCTTGGAGCTGGCTCGGTAATCATAACTGCTCACTCAACACGCGCTTTCGCCAGAAGAAAACGCGAAAACTTACCACCATTTATGGTGAACTTAGGGTTGCCTTGTAAGCTTCGAGCTTCGTTATGTCTTCAACTTCAGATGTCTCAGGGTTCATATACATTTTCTAGAAGCCCAATTTAAATTATCATTAAATTCGCTCAACCTTCTAAATTTGCCTTGATTATTCAACGCATACCAGAAAAAAACGCGAAAACTTACCACCATTTATGGTGAATTGAACCCTGTCTTGTAAGCTTTGAGCTTCGTTATGTCTTCAACTTCAGATGTCTCATGGTTCATATACATTTTCTAGAAGCCCAATTTAAATTACTATTAAATTCGTTCAACCTTCTCAAATTTGGCTTGATTATTCAAGGCAAAATAAAGTAACATTTCTGCTGGGCCTCCAGCCTTGACCAGTGGCGACACAGGTAAACGTCAGTGCCACCAGACGTGTCTATGTAGTGACGAACTTGAGTAATGACTCAGTCGTGAAATGATAAGTTTCTCGAACTTATGACTCAATGCTTTTGAGAACTAATGTTTGTTGATGCTTTTGTCCTTGTAAGTTTTAAGAGCACTATAGGAGCAAATTGCGAGTTTAATAACGCGTAAAAGCATTTGATCCTCTGCAGTAAAGAGAATAAAAAAATATATACGTTATGCTTCAGGATAAATGCTGAAAAATTAGCAATCAGCTGTATTATATTTAGTAGAATAGGAAAATATCACGAAAATTACTTTAAAATTAGATTTATTAATTAAAAACCGGAATAATAAATAATAATATACATGCAATAATTCTGATTGTTTGTCAGATAATTTTTCAACCAATGTTTTACCGATATAGTCTTTTAATTATATAAACAAATCCAATTTTTTTAGTAAATCGCAAAAATGCTTACATTTTGCAAGCATGTGTCTTTATTCATCTCTTTCATTTGTATGTAATGAGAGAGTGACCGCGCTAAAGGTCCTATAGTCCTCTTAATAGCTGTTCTCTTGGTCTCTTGTTGCTAGGCAACGCCTGTTTTTTCGAGTCCTTCAGTGTCGAATGAAGGATCATTCGATACGTTATTATTTTCTTGCTCATTTACTAATTGAGTATTGTTTTTTTCTTCACCTTATAGATGTGTTGCTAGGCAACGGTTCCAGTTTTTTCTTTACAGCATTTTCATCGGAAAAATGGAGAAGATTTTTAACTGGCTTTTTATATTTCTAATTAGATTATTTTTGAGAAAATGGTTTTTAGGTCAAGATAATGAAGGTCTTATAAGATTTTAAAGAGACGCCATTCTTGTTTTCATTATCTATTATTTTAATAGGTATGTTTAATTTACATCATTTATTTTTCGTTATTTTTTTAATCGGGTCTCATTATCTTGTAGATAAAAGCATACATAATACATAGCTGTTTTCAAGGTTACAATTTTCATTCATAATTAATTTGCTGGTAGGTTTACGCACCTTATTGTAAAAATCAACAAAATTGCAAGGTTTTTTTTTTAAATAGCGTATCAAACATTCAATGACGTCTTTTCAGCGATTATTTTCAATTTGTCTATAAAATTATGTTACTAAAATTGAACTTGGAGCAAAAAACAACCTCACGGATTCTTTTGTTATTTTTTTTACCGTCTGTCTTCAGATGTAAAATATTTATATTACCGACATTCTGTAGCGTGGTCCTACTGTCATTGTTAACGGACGGATCGTACAAGATAATACGATTATGAACCAGTAAACTTTTTGTGAGCCACTTAAGTACTTTTTTAGCATCATGCTAAAAATAATGTGGAGCACGCGAGCGATGCAAAAAAAGCGTACTTCTGGTCTTTTACCAGATACTTAATCAAATATGAATGTAATAAATAAATAGATGAGTAAATAAAGTATAAATGAATAAATAATCAATATAAATATCAATTTGAATAGTTAAATGTGTTGCCAAACGCAAAACACGAAAATGCCAGGACTGATTTGGATTTACTTGTTTTAAAACTTTTTGGTGACGTTTCAGGAACGTGATGAGGAGAAAATTAGAAAATATATAAGGAAAACCGCAATAGACACATGTTTCTTTTTAAAATTCGAACTGTTCCTAGCTGCCAATATTAAGGTTAGCTGTCATTTCTTTTTGACAGAACGACGTCTGTCAGTTCAGCTTTAAAAATAGAATAAAAAATATGTTTTAGGTTTTCAATCAGTTCCAATTGGAAAATCAATCAGTTTCCTTGAAGTACTTAAACATTCTTATTTATAAAATTCACCAACCATAAACTTAGTTCAAATTTTGAGTAGTGTTCTAAATTTGAATTCTTTATAGAAAATGTTTAAATTAAGAATTTACTTAACAATATTTAAACGTATTATATGGCTATTTACGAGTATACCTCTTTATTAAAATTGTAAAGAGATTTTTTTATAATATATCAACTCAAAAACTGCTAGACCGATTTTAAAAACTCTTTCTGTAGTAGAATGATGCTTTATTACTGAGTGACAGGCATAATATTATATTTTCTTGCTACGGATTTCGCTGGCAGGAACCGGTTTTTTTTAACAATAATGCCCATTGACTATTACTATATAGTTATTGAAAATACTTATTCCTGATGAAATATTAATCTCAAATTTCTAGCGTTTTGATCTGAAAAGAATCAGAATATTGCTAATTTCATCATGACTGGCTTTAAAATTTAGTCTACAGTGGAACAAAAAATATAGTGGGGCCCCTTTTCAGTAGATGCTGATCACTGTTACACAAAGCCCTCCCTAGTCCCTCCCTCTCTACCTCTGGTCATGATTCTAAGATACTTGTTTCCAATTCTCAAGAAAGACGTTCAAGTCTCGTCATGTCCTTAGTAGACTGGCGTGGTCCCTTGTAGCTGTTTCAGGGCTCCAATCCTTCATTTTAAAAATAAAAGGCTCGTTTTGACATTTGAGAAAAACCCTAGAATGTAACTTGGAAAGCAACAATAAAATAATTTTAGGCGTCCGGTGACTAGTAGTTATTACACTACACCGGACAAGCCGTTAGGTAGTCAAAATACAAATGTCAAAACGGACCTTTCATTTTTTGACAACTTTACGAACCTAGTCCGATTGACATGCGTCACACGTTACTTTTTAGTTGAGCAGCCGTTTAAAAAAAATGCTACTGAAAAGGGACGAGCATTGGTCACTCGTCTTATTCAAGAATTAATATAAAGGAGGATTAGGATAGAGGTGAAAATTTGGTATGTTTGTCTTCGAGCTCAAAAAGCTGAACGGATTTAGATAAAATTTAGCGCATAGGTAGACCATGTCCTGGCATAAAAGATATCTTTTTATCCCTGGGGTAAATACCCAAGGTATAATTTTCTTTTTTCTCGCAGGGAAAGCCAGAAGCTGCAACTATAAGTACCACGATTTTTTTTTTACGCTGTCTAAAATACCAAAAAAAAAAACTACAAAGAAAATGAAAATCCAATATTTAAAACCAGCACCTATTATAATATAATTTAACTAGGTGTATTATTAATAGTACTAGCTTTTACTAATTAATGCTATTTCCAAGTCACGCCAAGAATTCTTACAAGTTACTGATTCACGCTCCAATACCATTAAAGCTAAGTTAACACTGAGCGACAAAATGTTGGGCGATTTGTCGCCCAACAGTTTAGGAAAAATGCTCGTAAGTGAAATGGTATGTCGCAGTGTAATTTTTTATACATATTTTTTAATATATAACAGTGACTAGACAAAGTAATACAAGTACATCAGATATAAGTCTCGAAAAGTCCAATAAGTATAAGAATGTTTGCTACCGAAAGGGAAGGTGGTCATTGTCATAAAAGTTTTGGTCTTTTCACAATCGTTTTCGTTTTTTTATAGCGCTCTAATTTCAATATATGATGAGTAAGCTTATTGTTTATTTTATGGTTAATTCTAAGGTTATTTCTTGAAATAAATCTAAATCAAGTCCTCTAAAGTTACGCCGTCTAGGTAAAGATTGCTAGAATTTTTTAAATTTAATAATCAATTTTTATTTATTTCATTGCTCAATTACTCTTTAAATATTACAATAATGTTCTATCAGGAACAAAAGTACGGCTATAGTCTAATCCATTACAGAAAATAGCTGACTTTGCAACAAAAGCTTTTGCAGGCAACTTTGTGTTGCTTAGTCTGGAGGCTGTTTGAGAAATCTAACCAATGTTTTCTGCGATAATTGGTCTGAAGTAGGTTGTTATATTTTATAAACAAGTTTAAATATTTAACGAACTAGTATCCTACTTAGTCAAAATGGTGTTCAACACTGTTTAACATCACAAAAGAAAAATACAAGTCACTCCAAGAGAATGCCTAGATTTTTGGGCCTTTGGATATTAAACTTATGCTGTCATATTTATATACTTTCACCTTAGTCTTCTTCTTTTCGAATTAATCATAAATTCGTTGAATGGTTTGAGGCCAGTAGGTAGTTACATTAATTGCAGCATTAGAGGCACTCATTAAGTCCTCCAAGGTGTTACGTGTATAAGAACTTGGGGTACTCTAGCATATAGATCTTGTTCTGAACAGGGGCACCGCACTCACATTGAGTATGAGACGGGTCTATAAAACCCCACTTCGCCAACTGAGTTTGACCACCATCTCACCTGATGGTAAGCGATGATGTGGTCTTGCCTAGAAGTAACCTATTCACGCTTTACTTAAAGACTCCTAAGTTGTAGCTATCAGGAAACACAGACTCCGGCAGACAATTCCACTTCTTAGCTGTCTGTACGCATAATAAATGTGTTAAAAGAGAAGGCAGCGGATCTTTGGTTCCCGTGGTATCATAGATGTTCATGAGATGGTAGTATTAGTCGTCACTAATATACACGACACGGATTGTCGTCCGTGTTCTTGATTTAAAAAAAAATACTTTTAATCTTAAAGAGTGTTTTTTTAAGTATATAATCATCCGATGACTTCACCCACTGTTTTCGTGGAAATATTATCAGACTTTTATTGATTAAAATCCTCAAGTATCCTTCAATTGCCCTTGCGTTTTGAAACTGCAGGTTTCCTTTTCAGAAATAAACATCACGGCCCCAGCGGGCACTGGCCCTGCTGGGCCTCATACTGTTTTGCTGACATCTCTTTGAGGTGCGAGTGAAACGCTACGTGTCGTCGACGAGGGCTCGGTCCGGACGGCGAGCTAGGTACCCATTCCTTCTCCTAGAGTGGAAGCTTGAGTCCCACCAGTGGGAACATTATAAGGCTGATAAGTCTTGTGAATGTCACTACTTACCAAAATGGAATAAATATTCAGATCACGAAGCACTCAAAATGATCCCTAGCAACTGACAAAAACACTAGAGGGCTAGATACAAGAATAAGGCTCAATGTAGGTCAGCATAATATTAGTTTTTACATAACTATTGCCTAGAATGAAACTTAGAAACAAAATAGGCAGGTATCTATAATATTATTGCGGACTAGAAGTTCGTTCATGTAGCAAATTTATTCGTCTACAGTGTTCCAATACCTACTATTGTCTTAATTTAATTTCATTTCGCTTCTATGATTTTTAGCTAAGAAAATCAATGTACTAAAATCTTGAATAATTTGTATTCTATTCTAGGTATTATATTATGCTAAAGTACTTTATGATGTGATACATAAATTGAGATTATTTCTAAGAGCACAGACGTTGCTAAGGTCTTGAATCGAACTTCGCCACTTAAAGTTGCACGACTCGGCAACTTTTTATTATAAGTGTGTCAAATAAAGTAGGCATTTTTTAAATCCGGTGATGGCTCCAAAAATAGAGCGGATATTTTTATTAAATCTTTAATTTTTTTTCTTAAAATGTAGTCATGTTTAGAACTGTCTAGTTGCCTTTTTATTAGGTTTTAAATTAATATTTTTTATCAGCCTTTTTTTAGGTAGGAATTCATCCAATGACTTCTCTCGCTTCAGGGCGGAGTAGGTCAAGGCAAGTCAAAAGTGTTTTATTTCACATAGGCGTACATGGGCACTTATAAAAAGTTAGAAACTAGTGCACGGAGGAGGAAGGCGTGTCAGACTTTGTGCGTGTGGAACAATACGCACCGCTGTCGACGACAATGGCTCGGTCTGGATAGTTACTGTGTGGCCGGACGGCGAGCTATCTATTGCTCATCACCCGCAAGACCTCGTCGGAAACTCAATTGTTATTTTCGTTGCTTGCCTGGTAATGTTTCTCGTGCTTTCGGTCAACACCTTCATAGCTTACGGACAAAAGAAACATTTTCAGAAAAACCTTTTAAAAATGCCTTATTTCCCTTTTTCCAATTTTTATCTGTTTTTTAAGATAAAAATTGCATGATTTTAGTTATAAAATAGTACCTTCGAAAACTCGCGTAAGCCCTCATATAGACAGTGACTCACGCCTGAAGCGCCCACAATATCTGCGCAAGAGTGTTCAAGAGAGACAACGCCATCTGGTTACGTTGACCTCAAAAATTCTTCTTATCTTTTTATTTTTAGCAATGTTTACGCTTAACTCATGTAGTTTTGGAGATTGATATGCCTATTTCAATACAAAAACTATCGGGCTTAGGTTGGTAACAGATTAGATACTGTTTTCATCATTTAGCCTAAAGACGCCCACGGGAGATAGGCCTTCCCCAAGAATAGCCATAATGAATGGTCCAGTGTGTCTCGCATCCATTGGCTTCCGGCGACCCTCACCAGGTTATCAATCCACCTTGTGAGAGTCCTTCCAACGCTGCGCTTTCGGGCTTAACGACCATCTGTCCAGCGAGCAATGTGCCTTGCCCAAATAAGCGTTTTTTCTGGCTATGTCGGCTATCTTGGTTCTATATTTCTTTTCGGATGCGATCACGCAAGAAAACTCCGAGCATAGCCCTTTCCATGGGTCTTTGGGTGACTTTAAGTCTTCTGATAAAACCCATAGCCACGTTTCAAAGCCAGATTATGTCATGTCATCACTGGAATTACGGTTTCAAATTGAAAGCATAAAATGATTCACCAAAACCCAAAAAGCGAAATGTAAATCTTGTTAAAATTTGCTCAAATCTGGCTTTCTGTGTAAGTGTGTAATACTAGCTGGGAGCTAGAAATAAAATCCCGTTTTAAAAAGTATCATAATTATGTGTCAGTAAGTAGCCAGTGTACCAAATTTTATCAGAATCGATTCTGCCGTTCTTGAGCATATTTTCTCTTCAATAATTTCTTACGACTGTCGATAACAGTAACCTACCTACCTAGTCATTATCTGTCATTATCCTGATACGCTCTTGTGACGTCATTGTGCATTAGATTAGTATAATTTTCGTAGTGTTCACTAAAATAGTGATAATTTTCTTTTTCTATTATTTTTTTCTCTTTGAGGAATGGTTGTTTTTTGTGGTTTCGGACATTCTTAGATTAATTTGACAAAAAAAAACACATCGGTATATCTTTGTCACATTGCCACATTTGTCACATTGCAATAACGGAAGAAGCAGCGTTGGGAAGCCTTCTACAAGGTGTTACCGATGGATGCCAGGCTCAAAAGATCGTTCACTGTGGCGACACTTGAGGGGAAGCCTCCCTGTCGTCGTCCAACAGTAGACGTATATCGGCTGAAATGATGACTGTCTGAGGCAATCTCAAAGTTTGTCTCAAAGTTTAAAAATCATTACGTTCACTTTTATTCCTAAAATTCGGGAATAAAAAAATATATATCTAAATAATTATACAGCTAAAAAGATGTAAACAATAATTAAAAATCTATACGTTTTAATTATTATTGTTGTTTGCCCTTTTTTATCTACATTTTTTGCACTGTAAGCAAACAATGCAAAAACAGGTTAATTAGTTATATTTTTGACATGAATACCTTGAAACAAAGTCTTTTAATAAAAATACGAGTCATTGTGAATCAAGTAACTGATGGAATCTAATAAAATAAAACTAATAACAATGTATGGTCTGAAAGGATTTTTTTTGCTATAATGTTTTTAAATTATCTGTGTGAGTGAGCTACGAGTATATTATACGTTTACTAGCTTTTGCCCGCACGGCTTCGCTCCCGCTCTTCCATACTCTACCCTACTATACCCTACTCTACACTATTCTACCCTACTCTACCCTTCTCTACACTACTATACCCTACTCTACCCTACACTACTCTACACTACTCTACTCTACACTACTCTACACTACTCTACTCTACTCTACCCTGCTATACCCTGCTATATCTACACTACCCTACCAAACTTCACATAAACTATCTACTAAATAGTCCGAACAAAGCCTAAAAATTTGGTTTGGAGGTGAGCCCGTTCAACGAAAAGTGGCATTGATTTTTATATATATAGATGTAAGTACCTATATTGTACATAGGTACTTAAATTACTCTTTATCGGGATGTAATTAGAGATCGGTTTCTACCCGGTAAATACCGGCTAAATACCCAAAATACCCAAATGCAGGGTTTTTACCCGGGTAAATACCCAAAATACCCAAATGCAGGGTTTCTACCCGGGTAAATACCCACACAAATGGTGGGTATTTACCCGGTAAATACCCGATGGGTTTTTACCCACAGCCCATCTCTAGATGTAATACGTGTTATGAGTATAATAGTAGGTTTTTTTTCGCCCAGCCCACCGCCAGGAGATTATGGCTAGCACTCTTGTGCATCCGTTAATATAAATGTGTTCAATCTTAGACATCAAATAAAACAGAAACTTTGGTTTGGAAGTTGCTATTTGCACAAGCAGCAATAGGTCCTAGCAAAGAATGGTGCTGATGGAATAATTTACTCCCTTTATATGAGCCTAGGAATTTTCCACACCCCGATTTCTAAATTTAGAAATTTTAATATAGTATTTGTCGAACGTCCTTTACTTTAGTTTGAAAATCTGTTAATCTGACAAAAGATCGGATAAAGCCAACGGCGGCCATCTTTTTATATTAAGCGAGTCCAACTGGCACTTGGGCGGTTTTTTAACCGACTTTTAAAAAAGGAGGAGGTTCTCAATTCGGATGTTTGTATGTTTGTTTGCGCATAACTTCGCCGCTTGCCAACCGATTTGAAAAATTATATTTTTGTTGGAAAGGGTATACTTCACAAATGGTCCCATATTCACCAAGTTGGGATCTGAAAAAGGAATCTTGGCGAAATCGAGGGGACTCCTCAAATTCAATTTAATTTTTTAGTTAAGTCGGTTATTTTTTTTTATAAAAAGGTTTTTTTTTAACCAAAGTTACTCGTATGATCATTCGCTTAGTCTCTTTGATACATCTCTTACTGCCGCACTCAGAGACGTCATTTAACTTTAATGTCAATTAAAGCAAAACCTAAGGTACTTAACGTCATAAAGATATAGACTATTATTCAATGACAAAATTAGTAAATCAGAGATTAGCGTTAATGGCCGTCTCTGAGTGCGGCAGTTACTCTTTTAGCGTTATAACTATCCCCTTATAAAGGTGTACTGTATAATAATATTACTGGCTACTTATCAACCCTACTATTCTCCCAAAGGGAATAGCTGTAGTACAACCATGAGCTGACCATGGTATTCAAACGTAATGGGATTTCACAGGGGCGATTCTATTCGCATTAGGGTGAAGTCGTTGGTGAGTATAATCCTATCTTCTCTTCTTGCTTAACATTGTAGCAATTGGTGCATTAGCAGAGGCCCTCATACAGAGCTCTTAACGCGATCCATTTTACGACCTAAATTGAATTGTTAGAGGGATGGAGCTATACAGGGGGTAAGGGACAGCCATCCACAAACATTGAGGGCTTGCTCAGTAGATGAAACTGAACAACCTTCTACAAGACATTTTTCAGGAAACGAAAAAAAAAAACCGGCTCACTATACAAAATTAAGAACATGGTCGGATAGTTTATATGGAGATGCCGATTTTTTTTTTCGTTTCCTGAAAAAAATTTCTTGGAAGGTTGATCAGTTTTGTCTCCTGAGCAAGCCCTTAAAGTTTGTGGAGGGCTGTCCTATACACCCTGTATAGGGCGAATAGACACACACACATACATGATACAGTCATGACACATTGTTATTATTATAATTCCTGTTAGGAAATTGTTATTGTTAACTAATTAATGGTAACACATGTTCATTCATGTATCCATGTACATAAACTCTGATTTCATTATATTTTATAATTCGTTTTGTTGTAGGTACTATAAAGAATAAGGTGCTCAATATTTGTATGATTCTAGGAAAAGGTACGTATAGCAATTGAAAACCTGTGTGTGTGGTGTGTATCCTTAATGTAAAAGTGTGTATCCTTTGTTGGAGATCCAAATAAATAAATAAATAAAAAAAAAAAAAACATTTTGAACAACAAACTCAACTATTTTCCTTTATAAACACAAATGGGACAAATAACAGGAAAATAAATAAGGTTAAAAAGCGTACCTATATTTAGTGCGCTCACAGAATCGAGTGATTTTTAATAATTTCTGTATTTAATATTAATTATGCGAAACCCGAAACACGTGTCTAATATTTTTTTAGTAAAGAATCTATGTACAAAATTTTATAACTGTATCATGAAAAAAACAACGTTAAATGCTTGTTATGTTACCTGGTTGTCCGCAAAAATTCATGGTCACCGGGTCATCCAGGCTACTGAGAGGTTGTTTTACTCCCGCATTTAGTTAGCTAATACCCGCTATGACCTGCCGTGACTTGTGTTGTACTTAGTGTCGGTGGTGTCCAACTTGTGACATTTTTTTTTATGTATCAGTGTTCTGCCCCGTTAGTAAAAAAGACGCATCTAACATTTTTTTCTAGATTTGAATTATACATATACATTGCCGGAATCAGGACATGATGGCGCATCTGCCTGTATCACTACATACATAGTATAAAACAAAGTCGCTTTTTCTGTCCCTATATCCCTATGTACGCTTGAATCTTTGAAACTGCGCAACGGATTTTGATGCGGTTTGTTTTTAATAGATAGAGTGATTCAAGAGAAAGGTTTATTTGTATAATAACATCCATTAAATAGGTAGTGGAGAAACACCCGAGCGAAGCCGGGGCGGGTCGCTAGTTTTTTATATTTCGCTAACTTTCTCCAGTGCGGTTATAACACAAGGAAAAAAGGCCCGATTTCCCGTTTCATTAATGATTTATTATTATTTTATAGATATTTATTTATCTCAGGACCCTGATGTCCTGGACCTTTGGAAGGCGTACGAGGAGCCGAAACCAACTCGCAGAGGCCCTTTTAGATGCTTTTAATGAAACGTGGTACCAACCGGCGACTATCCCTCTATGTACTATGCTAGTACATCCAAGGACAATTAAAACATTTTTTTTTTATCCGTTATCGTTTTTGTTAGTTTCGTCTTTTTAACTATCAGGGGCAGTGTTGTAGGTACACGTTACTGATTCTGAACAAGCTATATTCAGGTTTCGCATAATTATACTAAAAATTATGTTATATAAAGGAATAATTTTGTTTTAAATTAAATACCTACCTAAGAGCTGAGAAATAAATACGAGAATTACCGAGAATTTGGCTGTTGTGATAGACAATTATAATGATGACCTAATCATTTGAGTCAGAATGCATCAAAGCGATCGTTGACTCCACGAACCTATTATAACTAACAGCAGGTACCTAGAGACTATTTTGAAGGCATATTTCCTTCCAGGAAACAGTAAATAAAGATTTTCAATTACTTTGAGCTGTTGTGGTCGGTTCCGAGTTCGGATTGTGACCAGTCTTGCCAATGAGTGTCGAATTCCCAGTACCAATGACAGTAGTTACCTTTTTTAGGGTTCTGTACCTCATAAGGAAAAAACGGAACCCTTATGGGATCACTTTGTTGTCCGTCCGTCTGTCCCGTTGTCAAGACCCTTTATCTCGAGAACGCGTGAAAGTATTGAGTTGAAATTAAAACCATATAAGTGCTCAGGGTTGCCGTCCCTTCAAGCTGTAAAAAATCAACAAATAAAAAAGATACGACCGTTTATGTCGCAAAAATGCGTTTATTTTCATACAAAGTATACTTCCCTTTGACCCAGAATCCTGAAACTCGGCATAAAGCAAGGTTCTATAGCACAGATATAGGAAAAAATCTGAAAACAGTAAATTTGTTGTTACCTACGTCACAAAAAAAAAAATTGCAATTCGGAAAAATCTTTGAGACTCCATTCGGGAATTGTAGTTTCCACGGAACCCTCAGTGCGCGACTCCGATTTGCACGTGCCCAGTTTTTTTTCTATTGAAGTACAAAACCCTGAAAAAATCATTAAGCTGTCCTAAGAGTTCTGTCGCGATTGTATCACAATCTAACACTTTCAATTTATTCGTTATGGTTCGAGAAACCATAGGTCAGTGGAGCCTCGTCATCACCAGTTCTTGGTAGCCTGCCCGGCGAGTTCCGGCGGTAGTTTGTTCTGTGAATTACAATTAGTTAGAGCACGGTCAAAAATCGGCGTCTAATAGACTTCTAATCACACTTCACACTAATATTGTAAAAGACGAAAGTCTGTATTGAAGTGTGTATGTTTGTTATTTCTTCACGCTGAAACGGCTGAGCGGATTGGAATGAAATTTGGCACAAGGGTAGACCATGTTCTAGCACGTAGAATACTTTATCTCGGAAGTATGTTCCCTAGGGTTATTTTTTATTATTATTTATTATTGACCACCATCTTACCTGATGGTAAGCGATGGCCGACGATAGAGCGCGCTTGCCTAGAAGTAACCTATTCACTTTTGATTTGAAGACCCCTAAGTTTTAGCTATCAGATGATCTGGCACACGGTAGACCATGTCCTAGAACAGCACATTTGACCATTTTTCCCGGGATTATGTTCCCTGGGGATAATTTTCTCAGGAGCATTTTTATGTGCCGGTAGTAGGTTCTTGTACTATTGACCTGGACCTAGTCGCTGACTGATGCTTGTCATCACTATTTGTAACTATAGCACTGTCACTGACTTGTCTCGTATCAAGACGTATAAGTATACTAGAATAGAATAGAATAGAATAGAATAAACTTTATTGTACACCAAAAAGTAACACAGCTTATACATAAAATTAAATTTATGGGTACAATACTACATACAACAATATAATACAAATACAACAAACTAGCTGACCCGGCAAACGTTATTTTGTCTTATAAATTATTTTTTGCTAAAAAAAGATAGGGTTTGGTGCTAAAAAAGTAAATATTTAGGGTTGTATGTATTTTTAATGCCACATTATAAAAAAATAAAAACAATAAATTTCGTCCAAAAATAAAAATATAAAAATTTAAGGGTGAACCTTATCACTTAAGGGTATGGAAAATAGATAGTAGCCGATTCTCAGATCTATTGAATACGCATATAAATTTTGGTAAAAATCGGTAAAGCCGTTTCGGAGGAGTACGGTAACTAACATTGTGACATGGAAATTTTATATATAACTTTAGCTGAGATTAGAGTATTTTTTTTTTAGACTGAAGCTTAATTTACAGTCACACGGCATTTTTGAAAAAAAAACCTTGTTTTAAAATGACTAATAAACAAGTAACATTAATAGATTCCTAGGTAGTTATCATAAAATATTTATAAATTAGTCTACATTAAGAAAAGCGTAGCAATATACTTATTATGAGTAAAGCTTTCTAGGAGATAGTCACTGTAATAAATATAAGATTAACAATTGCAATTAATAGTTTCACATGCCAGCCATTAAAATAAACCGTTCGTTTTAATTCTTCATTTCAATATAAGTGGCTTAGTTATTATTACTTCTAATTTGAAGGAAATATCACGTATAAAAATACATTCATCATCATAATTTCAGCCGAAAGATGTCCACTGCTGGACATAGGCCTTTCCCACGTGTCACTACAACTACCGGTCCTGTGCTCCACGCAGCCATCGGATTCCCCCGACCCCCACCAGGTCATCGGTCCACCTTGTGGGAGGCCTTCTAACGCTGCGTCATTCGGTAAGTGGTCGCTACTCCAGAACCTTTCGTCCCCATCGACCATCTGTTCTGTGTGCAATGTACCCTGCCCATTGCAAGTTTAGTTTGGCGATTCTTCGAGCTAAGTCGTTAACCTTGGTTCTCGTAGGAAAGTCAATCCCTTTTAATATGGTAGGAAATCATCAAAAGACTTCTCCAGGTCTGGATATACCTAGAGGGAGTGTCAGATTTGTACTGACTAAAACCCACCTGTCTCCCTTCAGTTGCCCCTTGCATTCCACGTCAGCAGTGACACTAAAACAATACCACCAGAACAAATCCCATCAAAGTATTGCTAAGACTTCTTTGCTTAATCTGATAGATTTCGATACGGTTCTTTAACAGAAAATCTATAACGACTTTAACACAATCACAGGTAAAAACTCCCATTTTTTTATATATTTTTATTGATATAAACTAGTTTTTGACTGCGATCCCACCTGATGGTAAGCAGTGATGCAATCGTTGATGGTGAAGCGCACTAGTTTCTTAAGAGCATATACAGAGTTATTTGTAACTAGCTTTTGCCCGCGGCTTCACCCGCGTACATAATCCCAGGATAAAAAGTATCCTATGTGTTATTCCGGGATATGGTCTACTCGTGTACCAAGTTTCATCGAGATCCGTTCAGTAGTTTTTGCGTGAAAGAGTAACAAACATCCATTCTATCTATCACCTATCCATACATACAAACTTTCGCATTTATAATATTAGTAGGATAGTAGGATTGTGTGGCTAACTCTAGCCTTGAAAACGCCTAAATTATAATTAAGACAACAACATTTCGTCTATCAACATCAATATTATCGCAACAATAGACTCCTGGCTTTTATTCAATCGCCAAGAAAATACTCTATAAAAAGCCTTTTCCATTAGAAACTCATTTTGAGACCCTTCACGCATTTTGTCATACAAGTCTATGAGCACTTGTTTATACTCTTGACGTAACTCGTGTTCTTTAAGTGTCCCCGCACACGGATCTGAAAAAAAAAGTCGCTACAAGAAAACGCCGCCACAAAAAAAAGTTAGAAGCGGCCACAAAAAAAAGCTGAAACGTGCCTCAGCTGGTGGCTATGCGTGCAGTATCATAATGGACTCTGACGAAGTAGGATTAGATATGCGAATGACATGCGGCGGCATCATTATTATAAAAAATGCTACCAAAAAAAAGGCCGCCAAAAAGGGCAGCCACAAAATAAGCTAGAAGTGGCTTCAAGCGTTTTTTTGTGGCGACAAAAAAGGCCGCCTCAAAAAAGCTTGAAGCGACGTTTTTTGTGGCCCGTGTGCGAGGACAGTAAGACGAAGGGGAGGCTAACCTTCGGCTCTATAACTATAGAACCGTCTGTCTGTCTGTCCCTGATTTAGAACACATAGGTACATTTTATATTTGTTTGATATATTTACAGCGAGGGGGCTCGCGAGGGTATTTGGAGGGTACTTAGATGGTTCAGACGGTGTAGTTAGATTTGCATGGGTAGGCTAGGTTTAATTAATTATTTTGGTATATTTTGATATTTTAGTAAAAAGAACGGCTTACTTTTAGGAGTTTATCTTCTAAGTAACAGTAGTAAGTATCACAAACTCTGTTCTCTTTAGTTTCCTAGAGTCTACCTTTTTTTAGGTGAGAACCATCAAATAACTCCTTACGATTTGGGTAGAGCGAGAGGAAGTGACCAAAATTTTACGGACTAAAACCCATCTAAATTGTTCAGGTAGGTAATGGTACTGGGAATTAATGATACTACTTCTCACGCTCTGGATGGAGCGAGAAGGAGTGTTAGACTTTACTGACTAAAAACCCACGCTTGGTCTAAATGAGCATAAGCTAGATTTATATTTTTTTTTTATATATATAGGTATTCATTCTAGCATCAAAATAATACACACACATAACTCTATGGAAATTCTGATTCTGCTGAAACTTTAGGAACAGGTTTCTGGATTGAGTATATTGAATTAAGAACGTGTCAAACCTGATCCTAATGACGACAGTTTACAGTAACACTTAACTTCAGCAATCGATGGTTTAACAGTTAGGAAACCCGCCATTGACGCCACGCCTCTCTAAACTTATGGCAAATCGCATCATCGAAGGTCAGGCTAAAATTCGCCATCGGTTGCTAGGCAACCAATAGCCCAGCAACTAGTTTCACAACTGACATTGAGGAACAGATGTCGAATTGCTGTCTTTAGTACTGCAAAATTGTTGCGTAAACTAATCACTTATGTATGTTCGAAGTTTAGCCTAAATTATTAAGGTCATATCGTAAAAGTAGCCATACACGGGTATACCTGACAGCAGGCATTATTATAATAATAATAATATAATAATAATATTCCACAACTATCACACAACGTCGTCTAGTCCCAAGCTAAGCAGAGCTTGTGTTATGGGTACTAGACAACTGATGAACATATATATTTCTAAATACATACATATTATAGATAAATTACACCCAGACACATAACAAATGATTATGCTCATCACACAAACATTATTTTGTCCTGGGTGGGAATCGTACTCACGACCTCCGGCATAGCAGTCAGGGTCACTAACCACTAGACCAACAGGCCTGTCAATTATTATTTGAAGATATGGGGCTATGCATCTCCCGTAGTGTAGTGGATGTAGTCACTGCACTGAAAAAAAAGAATGATTGATTTTACTAAATTCCGCGTACATTTTATCAAATCCGCGGGTTAACCCTTCAGATACCGTCAATTAGAAACACAATAGTAAGACAATAGATGCGCGGCCACCGGTGGTCGCTTGGGGATTCATGAATTAATATAGTCCTACACACGAAATTGTTGATTTTACCAAATAGAACTGGTTGATTATGTAAATTAACAAAGTGGAAAAACAATTCTTTTTTTTTTTCAGTGTGCGACCTAAAAGATCTATTGTGATTCACCACCTTGTTAGAGTACTTAACTCTTTTAGCCGAGAGGCTTCCAGGAAGTCTAGAATACTCCTAGCTTGAAAAGTTTTAATCTCCTTCGTGCGAATAATGTGTCGGCCCAAATGGATACTCCGTTTGTGGATAAGGGGCCCGCATTCACAAAAAAGGTGCTTAGGCGTCTCCCTCTCCTGATTACAGTACCGGCTAACATCAGTGTCACTCATTTTCATGTGAAATTGGTGCCTGTTTAGTTTGCAGTGGCCGGTTAAGGCGCGGGCTATCACACAGATGTTCGTCCTGCTAAGCTCAAGAAGCTCGGCAGTTCGTTTTTGTGAGTAGCCTTCTATAAGAGATTTGGCGTGTAGCAGTCCTGGTTGTAACAACTAGTGTTTTTTTGAATTTGACAGCAGGTATATACCCTAGTGTGTATGGCGGGCAGGAACTGGTAGACATTTTGTGGTCGATTAGACACGCTCGCCCAGAAACAACTCATTCACTCTTGACAAAGACTCCTAGATTGTGGCTATCAGGAAACAAAGACAAGGTATTATACAGAATTATGTGGTCAAAAAAAAAAAATTGTCCGTCTTCAAACTTTACAAATTTTTTGTTACTATGCGAGACTCGAACCTACAACCTTGACCTGATGGCGAGCACTCCGTCACTGTGCTATTTGGGTCAATAAACGATAGGCTGCAAAAATGTGGGGCCTCTAAGTGGGTCATTACTATTTGCTACTGTGAATTCATTTAAGTACCTATAGAGAAACTATATCACTTTCATTAAAAAGGCATAGATCGTATTTTTTTTTTTGAGTTACAACTCTTACAACTATCCAATGACTTATCCCGTTCTATGGTAGAGTGAGAGAGCGTGTCAGAATGTTACTGATTAATAATATAATAATAATGTTCCACAACGCCAATAAACATACATAGTACTAATCTGCCCCTAGTTATATATAGTTAAAAAGACGTATCTAACAAAAACAAAAACGGATAAAAAAATGTTTTAATGAATGAAACGGGAAATCGGGCTTTTTTTCCTTGTGTTAAAACTGCACTGGAGAAAGTTAGCATCATCATCTTCCTGCCCTTGTCCCGTTTTATTTGGGGTCGGCGCAACACGTTTTTTTCTTCCACTCTGTCCTGTCGCTCGTCACGCTATCACTAACTCCCTTTTCATTCATATCACTTTTCACACAATCCATTCATCTTTTCTTTGGCCTCCCTCTCCCTCTCCATCCATCCACATGTAAATTCATAACTCTTTTAGCAACATGCGTTTCATCTCTCCTGTTTACATGACCATACCAAGATATTACTGGAGAAAGTTAGCAAAATATAAAAAATACAGGCAGATGCGTTTTTGTTCCTGGTTCCGGTAATGTATATAACTCAAATCTGGAAAAAAATTTAGATGCGTCTTTTTTACTAACGGGGGCAGTAATACTTGTATATATATTTCTAAATACATACAAATAACATAGATAAATCACAACCAGACAGAGCAAATGATCATGCTCATCTAACAAACATTTGTCCTGAGTGGAAATCGAACCCACGACCTCCGGCTTAGCAGTCAGAGTCTTTAACTACTAGACCAACAGGTCATTCGTAAAACTGTTACTACTGATTAAAATCTACAAGTGCCCTTCAGTTGCCCTTTTTCTACGGTTTTGCTGAAATCTCTATCTTCTGAAGGTCTTTCCAAAACACACATGTGTTTTCAGAAATTATAACCCATATACGATGTTATAATCTTCTGAAATTCCCTTAAACAGGCACCCTACCATGAGCTGTTAAAGCGATCCATTTGACGACCTAAACTGAACTGTTAAAGGAATGTAACAAACATGGTGTAAAATTATTGGAATCGATTCAATTATCTACTGATTCTGAACAGACTATATCCAGTTTTTGCATAATATACTAAAAATAATTTTCTGTAGGGTATAAAGCTCGATCTCTTCTCGCTCGCACGTCCGCCATTTTAACTAGTCATGGTAAGGCCTTTAATATAATATCGTTCTTAAATAACGAATTTCGCACAGAATAGTAGGGGTCCTATTCAAACTTAACCTTGAGAGGCGAAACGGAAGTCCTGAGTTTGGCCGTTGAGCTAATAGATAACCGACTACGCCATTCCTTTCATCTGTTCTATAAAAAAAAAGCTAAAGACACGCGACTCGATCTCGGTTGAGGCTTAGTCCCATGAACATCTGGGCGGAATTAAATGGACACAACACTCGTACCCGCCTAGGGTAGGGTGGTTTCCAGGGTCAGGATTATAAAAAAATATTGGACACGTATTTTTTCTTTTTTCGATTAAACAAAAAATAATATTATAATTTAAGTTACGTGTGACGTCACCCCGTGCTAAAATATGCAGCACGGCGTGACGTTACACGTAACTTTATTGGGCTATATCTTTGTCATTTTTGGTTTCGCTCCATGTAAACTCAAACTCAAAACTATATATTTCGAATAGGCCCACCCACATAGGCACTTATAAAACATCAGAAGCTAGCGCATGGTTCCAATTGGTAGTTTCCTATAGAGAAGAACCGGCAAGAAACTCCATTTTCAACAAATATGAATGATGCTTCGTCCGCGTCTAACTCCTAAAACATTAAATTAAATTAAAACAACACAATGCCAAGAACAGATCAGAATTTCAAGCAACTGGAAACTGGCAGATCCAGTTTCATCAAAATGGGTCCAAGCGTTTTGGAGAATGGACTCCCGCTCTCGGTAGAGCTAGAGGTATTGTCAGGCAAAGTGTCCCCCCAGACGGGTTACAAAAATAAGCCGCCAAAAAAGCTAGAGACGGACACAAAAAAAGCTGAAACGCGCGACAGCTTGTGATCGGAGAAGCTAGAAGCGACTTCTAGCTTATTTTTTGTGGCGGCACCACCACACACGGGCCACAAAAGAAGCTCAGCTTTCAGTAAATGGGTATACTTACTGAAATCGACTCCTAACATCAAATAATATTTAACTAAGAGCAACGCTAATTACAAACTTTGGTCCCAGTGAAACCCAAGAGAATGCAGTCATGTATAATTCAGCGTCTAATGCTATGCTAATGAAACCGTGTCCAGGTCCAGGCTATGCTATATGGTGCTATTATCATTGCATTAACTAATTTTATGGCTTATTCGTTACCTGGAAACGTAATTAACTGTTTGTCGAGGATTTATTGTGAGAAAATATTTTTGAGGTTCAGTCGTAGAACTCGTAGACCAGGCACACGTGGAATCATCAATATAATACTAGCTTCAGCCGGAGGCTTCGCCTGCGTGAGGTTTCTGCACAGAAGCTTTGGACTCCTGTTTTATTCCTTGCTTCATAATCATCATCATTTCGGCAGACGGACGGCCACATATGCCTCCCCCAAGTGTCGCCACAACGAACAGTCGAGTGCGTCTCGCATACATTGCATTCCTCTTACTAAGGCATCAGTCCACCTTGTGGGAGGCCTTCCAACGCGGTGTCTTCCAGTGCGCTGTCACCAGTCTAGAATCTTTCGGCCCCATCGACCTTACTTTCGGGATTGTTCCGCACGTGCACCCCCGCAAATGTCCAATTCATAATATATAAGTGTTTATTGTAGGTAAAAATGCCTGAAAATTGCATTTTGAAAATTTCTATATTGCGGAGCAAATCCGCATGCGTGATGAAATCCGCACGATAAAGACCCTAGTGTCGGTTTTACCCTATAATAATATTCCACAACAATCACACAACGCCGTCTAGTCCCAAGCTAAGCAGAGCTTGTGTTATGAGTACTAGACAACTGATAAACATACTTATATATTTCTAAATACATACATATTATAGATAAATTACACCCAGACACAGAACAAATGATTATGCTCATCACACAAATATTTGTCGTGGGTGGGAATAGAACGACCTCCGGCATATCAGTCAGAGTCACTAACCAATAGACCAACAGGCCAGTCAAAGCCCTAAAGTGAAGAAAACAGTAATTTAATTGTAACAAACATTATTCCTACTCGTATTTAGTACTCGATTCTCGTTATATAGAGCGATAACCTAAACCCGTCCTAGCCAGATAATCTCACGAGTGCCTAGCAACAGGCTGAACCGAGCGAAAGAGACGCCGAGTCTCAGATTTGATTTAAACCGTCTACAGAAGTTGTTTGAGGGCGTCTCGAGGTTAGAAATAATAGAAAAATCCCCCCCTCGAGCGTCACCCTCCGAGCGGCGCCCTCCGAGCGGCGCCCTCCGACCTTCCCCAATGTCCTTGTCGAGGTTAGGTCAATAACAGACTCCCTAGAGATTTACTATTTATCTCGTATATATTCGTATGATATGGAAAAGTTTGTGATTTATTGGAAATTTCTTTTTTTTTTTGTTTGTTTTCTGTGGATGTCTGCTTGTCTATTACGTGTTTTATTGGCCTAGCTGTCCCCGCACTCGAGCTTCAAAAAAACGCCGCTTCAGGCTTCATTTTGAGGTGGCCTAATTTTGTGACTCGTGTGAGGTGTTGCCGTCACAAAAAAACGCTTGAAGCGGCTTCAAGCTTCACCGGACACAAGAGATGTCGCGCGCTTCTGCTGTTTTTTGCGGCCACTTCTAGCTTTTTTTTGTGGTCGCTTCAAGCGTTTGTTTGTGGCGGCGTGTTTTAGAAGACCGTGTGCGGGGACAGTTAATTGGATTAGCAATAATTTATGACAGATTTTTTTTTTCGCAAGACCTTTTACTTGGGTTATGAACCAAAGAACGAAAACTTGTGGTTTTTGCCTAATTTAAGAGACAGCATGCTATGTACTTTCGTTAACTGTCCTGTTCTAGTTACTAAAGGGCCTATAACGCTACGCGTTACTCAGCTCACGATATTCAGACTCGTCTTTTTCATTCCGAGTAAGACAGTCTGACCCATAATACACTACGAGACACGACGTGACTAAGACTGAATATCGAGTGGTGTATTGGTAGGCCCTTAAGACTGTAATTTATGTTTGTGTCTCTGTGGTTTGTGTTCTAAATAAAATTATTATTATCATGCGGCTGGATGGATACCCGTGTTTTACATGGAGCTACTGCCTATCAGACTTCTACAACCCAGTTACTGGGCTTAATGGACAAAACACTACTCTTTGAAGTTTGATTTTTTCACAGCTTCAAGGGACCACAGATTTCTTACTTCAGACTTGATACCTCCACGCATTCCCGAGATAAAGGGTCTTGACATACAGACAGACAGACAATAAAGTGACCCTATAAGGGTGCCGTTTTTTCCGTTTGAAGTACGGAACCGGAACCCTAAAAAATATTGTAATCTCAGCTGAAAAACCAACACACCAATAGTTCCCAGTTTATTGTTAGCAAAACATTAAGAGCAATTGAACTGCTCTACAAATCTAAAATTAGAAAAATGTACGCAGAAACCGGTTTGAAAATATTCATGTTTGTATCTTGATAGATATGGTAGCTATTGCGAATACTTATGGTAATATTAACGTTTTTATAATCAAGCAAACTAGTTTCTTTATTATTGAAAACATTGTGCAATTTTAAATTTATACAATAGGTCGTTTACCTTATTAATAATAATAATTCAGGTTCTATCTCTGCAGCCCTAACCACCGGTAGCTTGCACCCTGTTCCCGACACCAGCGGACCACTATTATAAAAAAAAAAAATATGTGTATGTTAAAAATATTTGAAAATATGTAATGAAAATGAAATACGAAATATTAACAATAAATTGGTTTCAGACCATCAGAGTTCCATTAAACAAATCAACACATAATATATACAATTACCCTACACAACAAATTACACATTCAGAAACAAATCACGTATACACAAACATACTCGTAATTACACAATAATACTAACTAATTAATCTAATTATTAATTAATATTTATTAATAAGATCCAAGATAATTTTTTGGTGTACAATAAAGCTTATTCTATTCTGTTCCAAATATGTAAGACATTGTGCCTTATAAAATAAAAAATGAAAATAATATCACAGCAATAATTTATTATTGTTATAGTCAATAAATAATTGATTGCATATCTATCAACGCACTAAGTCCAGTTCTTTGTTGTTTGTTTTACAACATACGTCAGGTTCATTGACTCACTTATTGAAACTAAACGCAACGCCTAGCCTAGCAACAGAACAACTCTATTGCTGCCTATTTATATTGCTGTTCGTTGCTACGAATTTAGGTCTGATCGATAAATGTAGTTTTTGTGGATCAACCGTTTGAAGAATTTTTAATTACTATCTACTGTAATATATGTTTCCAATGAGCCTCGCATCTATTTAGTGTAAGTAGTTCTAATGTTATTTGTATGCTGTCTAATTTAATACAATTTTGAATGTCTTACAATTTAATTAAAATAATGGGTAACCAATATAATTATGTTTAAAAAAAAGTGCAAGTCAAATAGATTGAAATATATTTTCGATGATTTTATTTTAATAATAAAATACACAGTTTCCTATACAAAAAATCATTAAGATTATATTGACCAGAAGGCTGGTGTCTAAGCTAGGCTCTACGCCTGTGTTTCAACTTTTACCTAATCGAGATTTTGTACAACATAGTAAAGGTGTTCAACAACTTTATATGAAGACAATAATATGTTTTTACTAGCTTTTGCCCGCGGCTTCACCCGCGTACATAATCCCAGGATAAAAAGTAAGTATCCTATGTGTTATTCTGAGATATGGTCTACTCCTGTACCAAGTTTCATCGAGATCCGTTCAGTAGTTCTTTGCGTGAAAGAGTAACAAACATCCATACATACAAACTTTCGCATTTATAATATTAGTAGGATGTACCTATAGATAGCCTATCTATTCTCAACCAAGTCCCTTCTCTCAAGGCAAAAGAACCGCCATCAACTTCACCATTTTCCAGTACAATATTACGCTGGATCAAAAGGCTGTAAAATCAAGATTTAATTATCGGAGGGCACGAGATTCCTGGCGAGTTCGCAACAATCGTATCACCGTCGCGGCTACCTGCGGGTAGGGTTGCCAGGCCCTCAAACTGGACCGGACCGACTATCCTATTTAGCCGGACATTTAGCCAAAAAGACCGACATGTTTTAATTTTATTTATATAAACTAGTAATCCACCACGCGGGCCCAGTGCGGGTTGGTGAATGTCACTTGTCTTCGAATATTTTCGGTTCCTGGGGTAACGGCCCATTCCCTGAGGCCTGAGTCCCAGCAGTGGGAACATTAAAAAGACTGATTATGTTTATAAACTATAGTTTTAGTGATCCCACCTAATGGTAAGCAGTGATGCAATCGTTGATAGTGAGGCACACTAGTTGGAGCCTATTCACTCTAGACTTGAAGACACCTTAATTATAATCGGAAGGGAATACCGCAGCAGGCAAATTGTTCCAGACCTTTCAAGCAAGCGGCTCGTAGAAGATTTTTAAAGGTAAGGCAAAACTCAAATGTCAGTTCTAAACAAAATGGTCAAAAAATCCAACAAAAGACTGACCGTGTCCGGCTTTATTGGGACATCTGGCAACACTTGATTAGATATACAGAACAGAAACGAGAAGGTTACGAGCCCCACGCCATTTAATAAGTTTAGTTGAATGGGGAAACTGCACACTACACTTCCCATGCAGACATGGTCAAATTTGGCCGGACACGCAACTAAAAAGCCTGACTATGTCCGACTTTATCCGGACGCGTGGCAACGCTACCTGCGGGTCGTCGTGCGTCTCCGCCGGTCGTCGCGGCCACGACCTTGTGTGTCCTGCGGCCTCCACGCAGAAATCGTCAAAGAATAACGGCGAGGAAATTATTGATTTAGGTAATTATTAAATGTCTTTATACAACGTGTAACGTTATATGCGCAAAACCTCAGACACCCCAAATGATTTTTAATTCAATTGACCTAATTCTGTAAGAATAAGAAAAAATAACATTTAAAAAAAATTAAGGTTTGATGTGCAGTTTTAGTTTGTTTAAAATTTGTATTTGCATCGAAATAAGAAGTTTTATCATCCCACATATGAGAAAATTTTTGATTGGACTGCAACCATTTGGGCTTGTTTGCCTATTTGAGCGGGTTTGCGCACGTGATGGAAGACCAAAATTTTTAATGAAGAATTTTTTTCTGAAAAATTCTGCTCATTATTCCGATCAAACTATTTTCAGGTTTTGCGCATTTAACGTTACACGGTGTATATCACCACGATATTATAATTGCGAGATAATTTACTAAGTATTATCAAATCGCTCTATTAGCCAGTTCAGGCAGTGCAAATATATCGTCATAATTCGAAACTGAATTGATTAGTTTTTTTTTGATTTTTTACAATTATAAATAATCATGGCCTAGTTTTTTTTTTGCTAGCTTGGCTTCAACAGCTTTCTGGCAAAACTAAACTCTTAATGTTTTTTATTTACTTATTTAGGATCACCAACGAGTGTTACAAAATAAAGAACTTAGAAATAAAAAATTGGTACATGTAGCCTGGTCCTATAATGAACACTCAATTATAGGCAACCACAACTTATACATAAATGAGCGAACATGGCTTCAAATAATTATAAAAAAAATTAAATAAAAGTACTTAATTGACTTTTTTTTCGGTGAGCAAAAATCATCTAATGACAACCCCCGCTCTTGGGTGGAGCGAGAGATAGTGTCTGACTCTTACTGACTAAAAACCCACCCCGTTCCTACTAGCCTTCATACCGGGGCACGAGCTCCCTTTCGGATAACCCTGGCCTCAGTAGGCTTCGACCCAGCTGGGCCTCTGCTGTTGCTGACAACTCCTTAATTATGACATAGAAAATAAATAATTAAGTAATATTAAAGGTTAAATATTAGAATAAAATAAAAGCAATGTCAAATCTTACCACTAATGTAAATCTTGGTCAAGTTTGCGGGTCGTCGGCTGGCGCGGTCGTCGCTCGTGCGTCTCCGCCGGTCGTCGGCGTCGCGTCGCGGCCACGACCTTGCGTGTCCTGCGGCCTCCACTCCGCAGCCGCTGATAACTAGGTTGTTGCCTGTTGGCTGTTTCGCGACAGATAAGCGTTTGCCTTTATGAGTGGCCAGTTTTCGATGTGAAAAAGAAATAGTTTCGATTGAGAAGATCGAGTTTCTTGCCGGTTCCCATAGGAAACGACCAATTTGGAACCTTGGACTTGCTGCTGACGTTTTATAAGTGCCCATGTAGGTCTATGTGAAATAAAAATATTTGAATTAAAAAAAAATTATGACAAAGAATATTGAGTTGTAGGATTTTTCAAATCTCAGCTAAATTAAAACAGAAGATATGAAGTTTGAAAAATCGTAGGTATGCCTTTTCTGTGGAAATCATAACATTAGGATGATTCTCCCGCTGTAAGGGAATCGGGTTTAAGGCCGTCTGTCCACCGTGCCGTCAGCGGGACGTCACCGAGAACGAGATTATTTCGGGCCGAGTTTAAGTTTAAGATGCGCTCGGGTGACGGGCGTGCGGTGGACACATGGCGGGGCGTGCGGTGGACACATGGCCATAAAAATGTATGTATCGCTAAATCGGCACCGTTATCTCGTTCTCGGTGACGTCCCGGTGACGGCGGTGGTGGACAAACGGCCTAAGGCTTTTACTGACTAAAACCGACTCCTTTGTTCCTTCTTAGCGTTGCGTCCCAGGACCCCAGAGTTTCCTTCGGTAGACCGGTGATCACAGGTAAGTACTGAAAATCTACTATAAATAAATAATTACGTAACAAAAACACATGTCTTCCAAATAGATTATCCATCTAGCACTAATTTAAATTACCTACATACGGCGAACAGTTTTGCTAATTCAGCTAAATACAAAACTTTCGCTTTCCTAATCCAGTGATCTGATTCACAAACGTAGGTAACCCAGATATATCACATTACAAACTAAAACTAAATAACTAGCAAATTAAATAGTAATACAATGGCAAGGTTACTTACTAACAGGGGCGTAGCTACCGTCGTATCAGCTGTACGGGCCCCCATGCTGCAGGAGCCCCGTGTAAAAAGATAACTTATTATTGACATTGTTTACCACTTCATTCAGTGGTAACCAATGTTAAAAATAAGTTAATTTACAAATTGCATGATTTATATTTTTATCGCCTAAGTATTTTAATCATTTGAAAATAAGTTAAATATTTGTTTTTTTTTTCTTAATTATTTCATAATTACTCTATTATTCTACTATCAAAGTTTTGCATGCCTTACGGTAAAATGTTTTGGGTCCTTCTTTTGTACCTACATTCATAGCAAATAAAAAATCGAAACGTGTTATCCACAACCTTAAATTGTCTTATTGACGAGAGATCCGTATTTAATGAATAATTACTAAATGATAGGATGTTTAATTTTTTATAGCACCATTCGTTCTAGCATTCACATTCACATTAAGATCACAATAAAAACTCTACCTTTATATTCCAGAATACTCCAATAAACGAGTTCATTGGTCTCGGTCTCTCATACATAATCTATCCAGTTAGCCTGGTCATCTCACTCGTGGCTTATCGCGTCTCCATCTCTGTGCTAGTAGAGCCTACGATGTAAAAAAGAATCTCGATAACTTTTGATATGGGGCCCCTTTGGGACTAGCTACGGCCCTGCTTATTAGCCATATTGTTAGGAATTCAAATTTTATTCTAGATATCGACAACATATTTACGAAGTTCATTCATTATTTATTTTATTATTTACTTGCTGCTGCCAGCGGCTTCGCCCGCCTTATAGTAGAAAATTAACCCAAGGGAACATACTCCCAGGATCAAAAGTATCCTATGTGCTATTCCAGGACATGGTCTACCCGTGTACCAAGTTTCCTCGAAATCCATTCAGTAGTTTTGGCATGAAAGAGTAACAAACATCCATAAATACAAACTTCTGCATTTGTAATATTAATAGGATAATTAGGTTATTTAGGTTGCAATATGAATTAATTAAAACAACAAAGTTAATTTATAGAGATTCGATGAATTGTAACAAAAAAAATAAGGCGTTAGTCAGACGGTATAGACAAATCATTTGCATGGTTGACAACACAAATCATTTGTATTTTATGCCAATGCAATATGTGGGATCTAGTATTTGTATTATTGAATGAAAAAACTAGTTTAACGAACGAAGTCTTGTTTTATAATGTGTTGTCATATTCATAAGCCAAGATTTACCTTATTTTTTTCTTTTATGACACATTAAATGGTAGTAAATTACAATGATAAATTTTTGTCTATTTTTTAAAGAGTGGCAACGATTTATTTGGCTGTTAAAAAACTTAATTACTTATAGCAGACAATTTTTTTTAAAATAAGAATTGCCGGCAGCAACGACCAACGATGCGGACGAAAGGTTCTAGAGTGGTGAGCGCACCGGAAAACGCAGTGTTGGAAGGCCTCCCACAAAGTGAAACGACGACCAGGGAGAGTCGCGGGAAAGCGAAACGCGCAGGATCATCAGGTCATTTTCGCAAAGCTTGGGGGAGGCCTATGTCTAATAGTGGACGTCTTTCAGCTGAAATAGCTGTTTATTTGGATACATAGGACAAAGGTCCGTTATTAACATTCAGCATCATTGCTCTAAAACTAACTTTTCAAAAACATAAAAAAACAAACAGTAAAAGTGAATGACATCCACATATTTTCATAGCGCCTTTAACAGTAATGCATGACGTGACCACACAATCATTTTCATTCATGATATTTTACAAAAGGTGTTTCACATAAAAGTATTTTTGAATAAAATGTATAATGATAGTTTACCAATGAACAATGAGTATTATAGTATACTCAGTATACACCACATTTGCAAGAGTCATCGTAGGTATTTAAAATTTTATTTTTACAGCTGTCTTTTCCAGTAAATACTAAGTGTATCTTTCAGTTTTGCAGTTTTTTAATGTGTATGCTTTTCACTAAATGTTTCATATTTTGTAATAAACTGGTGTTTTCTTTTAAATATGTCGTTTTGTAATTCACTCATGTGCATTTGAATTTTTTTTTAAATTTATGTGTCCTAAGTTATGTAAGTGACTTTGTGCATAGATTTAGTTTCTACTGTTTTATGTTTTATTGATACTAAGATTTTTTAATAATGTCTTTTTATGATAACTTAATGTATTTCATTGTTGAAAATTGTAAAAAAAAACTAAGTGAGTATGTAGTTTTTTTTTCACGCTATGACAACTCAGTTTTGTGCGTTTGGCAAAAAACAAAATGGCTGACGGCCTGTCTATTTGCAAACGTCGCGTTGTGCAAAAGATTACGCAACAAACGACCTCGGTGTAACACCATTGTCTGTCAGCTTAATTTAACGAATATTACACACAATCAGGTGTTTGGACAGTTATATGCTTTTGTGTTTACTAATATAGTAATTCTGTTTGTTTATTTGTTTTAAATGTAAAGTCAGGAAAATTAATTGTGAATGGTTGAATGCCAGTGACACGCCATGAACGTTAGATAACTTATTGAAATTTTAATTTACTGGGAGCTTTGACACAATTGTGATATACAATTATTTTTCCTGACTGTATACTCTTGAGCCTTTCTTTACTGCTTGTAGCGTATACTATGCTCCTAAAAAAACTTATATATGTATATTTTTTATAATAATATGTTTTAGTTTTGGAGTGGTACTTGAACTCTCAATTCTAAAATAATTCTTCATGTATTTTGTTCTGTTTATTATAATTATGTTTATAAAACATAACACACTATGCTTATGTATCCAAAGTCAAGAAACAGAGTAATCATAAAAATAATAAAAATGGCTGACTTTGGACCTAAAACTGAAGAATTGCATTTAACTTGAATACTTATCTTAAGGCATCATTATCAGCAAAATACCAGACGCCAAAATGTTTGTTATTTCAATGTCAATGAAATCCACAAAATTATCTATTAAGTGTCTATCTTCGTAGAGACATTATTTAAAATCAATTTAAACCAAATAGAATAGATTGGTATTTGAGAGATATAAACACGAATAGAATTAGATAAATTAATTTATTGATGTCAAAACTGCTCTGATGTTTAAAATGATAATCTTTATTGTATTTGAATTGTTACAATTTTTATTTATGGGTCACACCAAGATGTGAGAATTCGAATAAATTCAAATTTCAAATTGTGTTCGAATTTCAAATTTATTTGATGTATTCAAATTACACTTTGTGATTTCGAATTCTCTCACTAAAATTATATTTCTATTTTCTGTTTCTATACTCCATTTAAATAAAAAGTGTTGAAATTCTAAAAAATTTTTTGAGGCTACTGAAAATTATTATCAGTTTTTTTTTTAATGTTGTATATTTTTGTTACTCGTATTTATGTGTAATGTGTATGGTGTATTGGTTTTTCACAGACAACTATCTGGTCCTGATGACGCTGTAAAAATAGAGAAAACTTTTTTATATCTGAATCATTTCCCCACTCGAATTAATTTCCTAACTTAAATAAATACCATAATATACTTTTATTTAATTTATTTAACAGTTTATGTACACACAAAAATAAGAGAACAGATGAAGAAAACAGAAGAATAGTACAAAGGTGATACTTATTTCTAAAAAAAACATTTCCAGCATACCTGCGAAAGGAAAATTGGAGAAAAAAGAGATGTAGACAATGTGTGTAAAAGTACAAGGAAAGTGAGTACACACAAAAAAAAAAACATAGCTAACAATACAAAAATATAACATGCAACAAATAAAAATATACATTGACATCGCTTGTTATTTATTGTCTTTAATCAAAGGTTTTTCCATGATGTCGAGTGGATTAGAGGATATTTCCTTTACTAATATTGGCGTTATTTTGAACGACGCAACTTTGAAGGGCCTTATCATAATGGTAAGTGTGCAAACTTCTTATAATATATTCTTGTTTTTATAATATATTTTTGTTCCAGAATATAACATCTCTAGAAGATTACTGTTTAAGACTATATCAATAATAATATTTAGAAATTTTTATTTTTTGTAAAAAATTTGAGCCCTTTTGAGCTTAAAAATCTTATTTTCTACAACATTCTGGTCTTCAGGAGAAGAAAAACTTTATTTGTCTAGCTTAACTTAGAGTGACTTTAATTTGCATACGATTAAAATTATATATTTTAAATACGGAAGAAATAAGATACAAAACAATCGATATTTAATGAGATGAAAAAAAAATGTTTAAAACATAACTAAATATAGTCATTGTCGTCACTTCTGTTGCCAAAATATAAAATACTACTAAATAGTCCATTAAAAACACAATAAATAATAATAAATAAATATGTCGATGTCCATCCGTATTGTTGTAATGCATTATTTATGTCTAAGTTGTTATCTAAACTAAAGTATTTCCTTATTCACTGCGCAGGCGCCGATTAATAATAGCTAAATAAAATACCGGTTTTAGTCTCTTGGAAAACAAAAATAATACCAATGCAAGCTTTTTCTTTATTCTTGAGTTTCTTCTTAAGGCTACTGCAAACATAAGAGACGCCAATTAATCTTTTCATAATACTGAATAGGTATTTGAAAATTATTGTGAATTTTATTATGAGTTATTTTAATTTTAATTTGTGATTTGACGTCTATTTATTTGTTTACTTGTATTTTCTATTATTTGTTTGATATTTTATATTATTTTACATTGTAATGTAATCATTTGTTAATTATAATGTAATTTGAAAATTCTGTATATGACTTGTTGGAGCCGGCGACGCGGTAGGCCCAGAAGGAGATGGCGTGACGATTTGGACTCTTACCTAAAGGATTGGCCAGAGGTGGCTAAGGACAGAAAAGAGTGGAATAAAGGAAGGGAGGCCTTTGCCCTGCAGTGGGACACAACAGGCTCATAATAATAATAATTATAATAATGACTTGTAAGAATCTGTTAACAATAAACTACCATTATTATGACTATGTATATTGCTGGCAGTTGACACATTTTGCCTCCAGAGGTTTCCACCAGCCGACGTCTCCAGTTGCTGTTTCATCTCTTAAAGCTGATCCATCAAACCTGATTACAAAGCCTGATTCCTCGAGCAAAGAGAGGTTACAAACAGTGTGTAAACAAAAAGGTAACAATGTTTTTTCATATATATAATGTTTTTAATATTTACAATGATTTTCATGTTAACAATGTTTTTCATAATAACGTTTTCATAATAACAATGATTTTCATATAACAAAAGGAGTTAGTTTACGTCTTAAAGGCAGACCGTCACGATGCGGCCATTTGACAGCCATTTTAAAATAAATCTTTACTTATATCGTTGTCACACTGTCGCGTCGTGCCTGTCTGCAGAGCCTTAAACTTGTTCCTACTAGTGGTCCCAAAACAATACTAAAAAAAAAAATGGGTAGAAGTTGGGACCGCATCATCGCAGTCCCGGCCCAATTAACTGCCAAACGACTCTTCAAAATACACCTGGTTTAATTAGGAAAATAATATTTTTTTATTCATTTTTTGAAATATTTTGTCGAGTTTAAAAATCAGTTCACCAATGTTATCTTCAAGTTTGCAGATATTAGAAATTCTATCAACTTTATGTAACTATGTCATGCTAGTAGTCTATTTCAGTTTTATTAAGTAATTTATTTTTAGAACTTAAAGAATAAGCTGCTGCCAGTGATTCCACCCACGTTAAAGTAGAAAATTGTCCCAAGGGCACTTACTCCCGGTATTAAAAGCCTACCCTATACGCTACACCAGGATACGGTCTACTCACGTGTCAAATCTCATCCAAATCCGTTCAGCCGTTTAAGCGAGACGGAGTAACAAACATACACACATACACACAAACTTTCGCCTGACTAATAGTGTGATTTTCGTTGTTGCTCGCCGGTTGTAAGTTGTAATAAGCGGGTTCAATTCTGGGTCAAATGTAAATCGTTTGGTTACAATGAATTGCGGTGGAATTGCTCAATAAGTATACGTAATATTGGCAATTGGCTGGCTTGAAAGAGATTTTTTTATCATTTTGGTGGGGTGTATTAATGTATGATTTATTATAGCATAGGTCTACTATGACGTGGTAAATGTCAAGTGTGTGAGCGAGAATGAGGGATAGAACTATAGACTCTGTATAGCTCCATTTTTACAGTTTCTTTTCCGGTGTGTAAAAATCATTCAGATGACATCCCCCGCCTTTGGGCAGAGCGGGAGATAGTGTCAGACTCTTACTGACTAAAAATTCACCCCGTTCCCTCTTGCCGGGCAGAGCCTCCATTTCGGAAACAGACCCTAGCCCCAGTAGGCTTCGACCCAGCTGCTGTTGAAGATGCCCTACGGTTGCTGACAACTCCTTGAGGCGCGCGGGAACAGTACGCGCCGTCGACGACTTGGGCTCAGCCCGGACAGTTACTGCACGGACGGACAGGGAGCTACCCATTGCTCGCCGTCCGCAATCCGTTTAAATATCAGTGTTCCTTCAGTAATATAACTGAAGGAACAAGGATGGTTTTTAGTCAATAAAATTCTGACATAATTATCCTCTAATATCATATCTCAGTCTAATGTATCTCCAGCTACGCACACGTGTAACGCTCCTGATTTGTACGTAGAACGACGTCGCGTGGCGTGGATCTAGTGTAGCTCTACAAGTCTAGTTTCCATATAAAATGTATTTAGACCGACGCGCCCAGATCGGCGCACGTGGCACACATGTGCGCACTTGCGCAGTGTAGTTCTACCTTGAGTTTTTTGATGATTTCTTCATTACAATTGGAAATCATCGAATGTACTCTGCAATAATCATTACGAATTTATCGCAAAGTTTTTAATTTTTCAGGAGCTGTTAACCTAATGCAGGTCAAGGACACAATGATTCCCGAAGCAACGAAGCAGCGGACAACCTCGTCAGAAGAGGCTCCAGTTTGGCAGCTTGCAGGAATTGGAAGCAGTAGGATATCAAGCTTCATTGGCCTAGGTCACCCGTTACTGATCATCATGAAGCCCTGGGTACGACAGGGCAAACGTCCACATCCGTTCATCGGTTGGAACATGAAGTAACAAACATACACATATTATCTTTCTTAAAACCAGTCATCATCTTCCTACCCTTGTCCCGTGTTATTTGGAATCGGCGCAACACTTTTCTTCTTCCATTCTGTCCTGTCCCCTGACATGCTATCACTAACTCCCTTTTCTTTCATAATCACACAGTCCATCCATCTTTTCTTTGGCCCCTTTCTCACTCTCCATCCATCCACAGGCATACTCATAATTCTTTTAGTAACATACGTTTCATCCCTCCTCTTTACGTGACCATACCAAGACAAATGATTCCCCTTCAATTTTTCAGTCACTGGCGCCACTTTCAAACTTCATTTAATGTGATCATTTCTCACTTTATCCGTTTCAACACTTTCATCTCTGCTACAGAGATCTTTTCAATCTTTTCGTCTGTGTTGTCCACAGCCAAACATTGTAATCCATACACAGCTATTGGTCTTTTACTTGAAGGGCATCCGTGAACATCGATTCCCCTTCAACTTTTCAGTAACTGGCGCCAGTTTCAAATTTCCTCTAATATACTCATTTCTCACTTTACCTTCTTAAGAGCGGCCAACTCGACCACCTCTAGATTTTATAACACATCTTTCTCCATTTATGTTTGATACACAGATATCTTGTGGATATCTAGGCTTCTATAGAAATAAAAAAAAAAAAATGTGAAATTAATCCTGTAAAGACTTCCTGAAAATCTGCTATTTTGCGTGAACTGTGGCCCTCCATAGTCTACTCATATATTAAGAAATACATCTGTAGAAGCCTTGCATAATTAATTGAGATCCTGAATGACGACAATAATTTTTCTCTAAAACATTTAAGGGTTTAAAAATAAACACGTACTCGTATTTCCTGGAATAAGTTTTGTGAAATATTAGAGTAAATGACGGAATTACCAAATGCCAACAGAGTTTTTAGGCGTTCTCTCTCTTTTTTCGCGTTGCCTCTTCATCAAACATCTCGTTGGATTGCGTTAGGCGAAGCAATAAGCTTTTAAACCATGCTCGACATTGAAAGTTGAAAAGGGCCTTCTTAAAAACCGATACTTAAATAAATTCCATTCACAATACAAATAAAACTAGTTCAATTGCCACAGCCGTTTCACTGAAAACCTATATAAATGAGGCCCAAAATATTTGCGTCGCCATTGAAGCTCCCAGCGGTCTGTCTGTCGTCTATTGTACTAGCATTTTTCCTGTTGGCCAGCACAAAAAGTGTTAATAGGAAGTAATGACCTAAATTTAGTTATACACTGGCTAGTAACACCCGTCTTCTGAGTTGAAAAGAAGTAACGACCTTTTTTTTTAATAGGATGGTTTCCATGGTCAAAATAACTACATTTTATTTAGTCCGTAATCTAGATTTAAAAAATATTGGTTACCTATTTTTTTTTTTTCAAATAACAAAAAATAATAAAGATTATAGCCCATTTAAGTTACGTGTGACGTCACCCCGTGGGCTACATCTTTGTCATTTTTAGTTTAATTTACAAATAAAAAAATACGTGTCCCTTATTTTTGAATAATCTAATAGACGGACTAAATTATATTGTTTGTGGCAACTAGCCTATTGATATAAACTAGTGCTTAACTGCGATCCCACCTGATGGTAAGCAGTGATGCAATCTCTGATGGTGAGGCACACTAGTTTATGAGTCTATTCACTCTTGCCTTGAAGACACTCAAATTATAATCGGACGGGAAGACCGCAGCGGCAGCAGGCAGACTGTTCCGGTCCTTCGACGTTCGCGGTATAAACGACGAAGCGAAACACTTAGTCCGGACCGTAGAAGACTTAATCAGGACTTCACAAAAAAAAAACGGATAAAAAAAGATTGTATATAGCGGAGATGAGAATGTTGAGATGGATGTGTAGAGTGACGAAATATGGTAATAGGCGTAATGACCTAAATTTAGATTTTTATTGGCTAGTAACAGCCGTTTTCTGTATTGTGAATTTGAAGTTAACGGGTTAAAACTGTATTTAGATGCTGTACCTAGTTCTCAAATTCAAATGCAAAGTTTAGAGAACAAAAATTTGTAGGCCATATAAATATTTATTTAGTGAGGGAATCGAACCCGCGACATCTCACACTTTCTATCATTGTAGTCATTTTTAGAGATCCCTTCCTCTTCTTAGGTTTATTTAGGTAAAGAATACCGCAGTCTAATTTTTCGTAATTTTTTTCATTAATTTTGTAAAATATTATTGCGAGTTAGTGTGAAAACAAGTTACAACTTTCCATTTCATATTAATAACCTAATAACGAATATTAAGGATCATAAAAAAGGTCTCATAACTTCTTACAATCGAAAATGGTAAAAAGTTTGCAATAAAACTGTAGGTAGGTACTGCTGGTATTTTAGTTTTTTTAAATCATATTTTAATTACTAAAAAATGTAATTTCCGAATACTAAACGAAAAATAACTCGTCCACGCGCTCGAAAACAATTGATAACCTCTACAACGAAATGTACCGAACGTACCAAGATGTCATCGTTCCCAATCGAATCCCAACTATTCGCGACGAATCAAACGATCGCATAGCCACACATATTAGGGCACATAAATGTTTATATGTATCACATTTTTGCATGTCTGCGTATATTTATAGCAGTGGGCGGCGGTATACTCGACCTTGCGCTCGAGACGAACCCAGCACCACGGCGCGCGATTTCACCTCACTAGCATCACTGCAATCGAAGTAATCGTCAACCATTGCTGCCTCCACTCCACAGCTTCAAACTGTCGACGTATCTACACAGCAATGTATGCTGAAACATTCGCGAGGTGCGAAAGTGTGCGCGTTCGATGTCCGACGCGCGCCTCCAGTCTCGTTTGCCAATTTCGCGCACAAGTTCATCGACTTTTGACAAGGATGCATGAATCAAGTGTAATGATACGATACGGCATCGCTCTTTGTTTCGACCGGACGGTTGCTGCATTGTTTTAGGAACACTGACCTTATTAACATTGTCTAACGTTGTATAGGATTCATTGAGTTGTGTAAATTGTTGTAAGACTTTAAATAATATTGTGATCAAAACATTTTCGTAAAAATGCATCAGATTTGTGTCGTCTCAATGAGAAGTGTGAATAAAATATTGTAAATAAAATGTGTTGTATTTGTAATTTGGTGGTTTTATTTATTTTGACTACAGTTTTTATGGCAGCATAAATTTATTTTGATGTAGATAGTGAAAAGATGCCAAGTCTACAGAATTTATACTGAGATAGTCTTAATTACCTACACATTCCTTTACATGAAGTATTGGAATCCACTGTGCCTAATACAAACGAAATAGCGAGCTATTAGAAAGTAGGTAGGTAATGAATAATTAATACTTAGGAAATTATTCAGTTTCCACAATAGCAACAACACAGTTAAAGTATCAAAACATACTTACAGAATTTGTGACACTTGAACTAGATATTTTAGGTCAATAAATCACCATTATAGGAATCCATCTTTATGGTAATAATTTTACATAATTTCACACATTGCCACGAAACAAATAAATGAACGAAACATGATCCTATTCTTTTACGAAATACGGTTTTGAACCCCGGATTTCTGTCACAATTTTTCCAAGTGACAAGTTTTTTACAAATTTGCCTCCAATTATAAAATTATAAATTTTGTATCGGAAACCGATCTATAATCATGAAGTAGGTACAACAACTGGAATGAGGTCAAAAAAATCAGTTTCCTGACCTTAAACCAGAAGCTTAGTAGAACCTTAATAGAATATTAGGAAAAAAATTAGCTTCACTTTTTTTGACTGACCGACATTTTGTCTATTCAAAAGTGCCTGTTATAGGTCTAATTGAAACAAACGTTTCTGATTTCTAATTAATCAAACTAGTTACCGCATCCACAAAAGTATAACATCAATTAATACCCTAGTCGCTCCCTGTAAGGAGTGTCACGCCTACATTCGCAATCAATTGTGTCCACACATACACAGACACACTCGTACACACACAATGAATTTGTTCGCGGCCACCGCCCGATCGGGTCACCATGGGGTTTAAAAAAAAAGAGATAGTACAGTAAAACTCAGAGAGAAGTCGATTTTTGACGTTTTTGAAGAGGTTCTGTAAAAAAAGGATATTGGTTTTGAGGTTATTTTGATGACGTCAGTGTACTGAACCACTGCATAATTTGTGACAGTTTTGAGTTGTGGGTTCAATTCCCGCTTGGAACTATATCTATATCTGTATATTTACCTATATAAAAGGGCAAAGCCCTGACTCACTCACTGACTCATCAACGCCCAGACCAACCTCTTGGACATAGATCGCTGAATTTTGTTCAGAGGTTCCTTTTATAATATTCTACAATAATAATATTCACGTATAATTTACATTAAAAAAAATCATAGCACAGTCGGCTTTATAATGTTCCCACTGCTGGGACACATGCCTCTTCTCTAGGAGAGGTAATAGGCCGTAATCCACCACGCGAGCCCAGTGTTGATGGATGTCACAAGTCTTCGATTTTTTGGTTCTAGGACTTGCCGGTTTTCTCACGATGTTTTCCTTCACCGTTTTGAGAGCGGTGGTTATGAAATAAATTACACAAAGTAATGCGCTTGGCTAGGTTTGAACCCGCGACCTACAACTCGTAAGTTGGGGCTTTTACCACTCGGCCAACACTGCTCTCCTAAAAAAAATCTTAACTTACTATAAAAACACAGTTCTTACAGTAAAATAAACAAGCTTTTAATGAAAATCATTTTTTCATAGCAAGCTTTTATAGCCCAAACTCGATGGGGTTGGGTCGTTTAACTACCGAGTTCTTATAGCCACCTTCTGATTCCGTCATCAGATCAGCTCCATATCTTAATAATTTTGCATTGTCATCTTATTTACACAAGCTTGCAAAATTTCAGCTCAATCGGTAACCGGGAAGTGGGTCAAATTTAACTTACAAGATTTGATGACTGACAAACATCGGGACAGGTGAAACTAAATAAAAGCTTGTAAAATAATAAAAACCTCAAAAAATCCCTACCCTATACCCTATAATTATGAGGAAAACCATACTAAGAGAGGACTTTATGGAGTACTTATCTCCGAATTTTACGCTCTTGTCTCAGATTTCTAGATGTCAAGGGGATACACATTTCAGAGTTACTCGTATAATTATCTACTAGAAATTCGATCGATTTATCATTACCATCCTACTAGAAAAACCTAATTTTAGTTTATCTCTATACCGAAATCTCTGACACAAATTCGGGTTCCGATGTCTCTAGCGATAACCATTAGCGGTTTGTTTGCGAATTTATCTAGCACACGTGAACGAATCGTAATGATTATACACGTGTAACCAGAAGTGTGCCAGAGGCGTAACGTGGAATAGTCCAGACGTAGGTGAAGGTACCTCAGCGAGGCCTTTTTCTTTCATACATACCTACGCCTTAACTGTGGCTTACCGCCATAATTGTGGCGTTGCCAATTGCTACAGATAATACGGAACACTTGTGCTTAACAGGACTTACCTCTGGCGACCTTAATGACATAAAGCCTCCAGCTAGGACTCACAAAATTAAGGCCCAAGCGTCCGAGCAGTGCCATAAAACCGTGACTTTCTGGAGCCTACTCCTCGGTAACGTTTAGCTCAATAGGTTTGAAAAAAATAAGGATGTAAGGGATAGCCCTCCATAAACTTTAAGGCCTTGTCCAGTAGACGAAACTGAACAACCTTCCACAAGACCTTTTTTCAGCATACGATAAAAATCGGCCTGTCTATACAAACTATCCAATCAAGTTTTTAATTTTGTATGGTGAGGCTGACTTTTTTTTCGTGTCCTAAAAAAAAGTCATGTGGAAGGTTGTTCAGCTTCGTCTATATATATTTATATATGTATAATATGTTTACTACCCTGTATTATGTTTATTATTAAACTCATGTACAACATTATCAACATATTATGATTATTTCGTATGACTAAAACTTTTGCCAAAGAAAATTTTTTAAGATGATATTTTTCCGTACTCCTTTCAGACGGCTTTCATCTTTTAGAAATGTTTACACAAAAAAAAATACTGTTTAAGTGTTTTCCAGAATGCATACGTAGTATATGTAAATCAAATACTTCGCAAAGACAATGGATTTAAAGGTCAGCGGGGCTCTATCAGGGAGCAGCCGGCCAGATTTAAATGCTTAAACCCCACTGAGAGCAGTGGTGGCCGAGTGGTAATGGCTCCGTATTACGAGTGGTTGGTCGCGGGTTCAAATCCTGCCAGGCACATTACTTTGTGTAATTTATTTAATTACCACTGCTCTTAAAACGGTGAAGGAAAACATCGTGAGGAAACCGGCATGTCCGAGAAACAAATATTCGTAGACTTGTGACATTCACCAATCCGCACTGGGCCGGCGTGGTGGATTACGGGCCATTCCCTATCCTAGAAAGGAGGCCTGAGTCCCAGCAGTGGGAACATAATGATGATGATACTGTAAGTGCTGTACAGATCAAGGCTAAGGGCATCACTGAGGAGGACAGGAAGGGACGGGCTGAATCGAACACAACATGGTCGCCAATGTAGATTCTTGTTCTATAGGAATAGCTATTGTTGGGTGTAAGCGAAGAAAAGATTGTGTGAGTGGTATGAAAGAAAAGGGAGTTAGAGATTGTTTGACGGGTGACAGGATAGAATGGAAGAAAAAAACATATTGCGCCGACCCCAAGTAAAATGGTATAAGGGCAGGAAGAAGAAGAAGAAAGGGTGCAGTGTGGTAGACCTCTCACAAATCGTTTTGAGTACCCATTCATTGTGCGTATACCTAAGATATGTATTTCCTGATATCTACAACCGGGAGAAACCCCCCGGCAAAATTGAAGTCAAGGGCGAATGGCTGGCTTTTACCTCGGTCATAGATTAAACATGGCTATACAACGTGGCCAAGGAGGGAAGGAAGGAGAACCAAGGTTGCCGACATAGCCCGAAGAATTGCCAAACTTAAGTGGCAATGGGCAGGGCACATTGCTCGCAGAACAGATGGCCGTTGGGGCCGAAATGCTCTGGAGTGGCGACCTCGTACTGGAAGACGCAGCGTCGGAAGGCCTCTTACAAGGTGGACCGATGACCTGGTGAGGGTTGCGGGAAACCGATGGATGCGAGACGCACAGGATCGATCATTGTGGCGACACTTAGGGGAGGCCTATGTCCAACAGTGGACGTCTGTCGGCTGAAATGATGATACAACGTGGCAGTGCCGCCAGTCTTTTGGGCACTTCCAGTCGACTGCGATGCGAAGGAATTTTTGATGCCATATTTTAGTTACGAGTTACTGCTTCGAGTGAACTCGTACATATAGTTTTGTAGTTTTATTATTCTTGTTTTAGTATTTTAATATGAAAAAATCGGCAGAATATTCAAACCGGCTGAACGGTAAAAAATATTTTTTTTTTTGTGTAGCGAATAGGTTACTTTGATGCAAGCGTGAATAGCGTGATCTATCGTCGACCATCAACAGGTGAGATAGTGGTCAAGTGTGAGCCTATCAATAATAAAAAATACACTTATATAAAAAATTTACGAATTTTTTTTTCCGGCGGGAAAATCATCTAATGACATCCCCCGCTCTTGGGCGGAGCGGAAGATAGTGTCAGACTTTTACTGACTAAAAACTCACTTCTGTTCCTTCGTTGCCTTTCGTGTCGGGGCTGAGCTATCTTTAACTAGCGACATTACATTTTAGCCCAAGATAGAGACAAATGGAATTCTTTAGAAGGAGGCCTTCACCTTCGCCTAGGGAGGGGTTCTTGCACATGAATAAGTGTCAGTTTTGATTATTTCACAGTTTAGCAAATAATAATACACTTTAACTTTACTTTGTAAATATCTATTTGTAATGCAAGAAATATAAGGCATTTTTATTTATTTTATAACATTTTACCAGCCCATTGATGCAAACCGTCGCATCGTTAAGACCTAGATTTACGGTATATCAAGGTGACAAAAAAAAACGTCATTCTGGTAGTCCCCGAAGAGATAAGTAAGGCGCTGATAACACAGTACAGGCACACCCACTTTTGATGACGATTTTTCTGTGATAAAACACAATCAAAACTTCAAATAAATGGTTGAGCTGTGTGGTGCTGATATACGCATCAACTGGCACTGTCGGTTGAGACTGGTCATTTCTTAGCTGCCAGTGGCCTAAGTAGTTTTATGGTTCCGTACCTCAAAAGCAAAGTATTATGGAGCCGAGAGCTGCCGTGACTTTGCACGTGTATCAAACGACGTTTTTCAATACACTTACTATTCGTGGTAGTTGACGCGCGCCTCGTAGGGGTCGAAGTGCACCCAGCCTGATACGACAAATGTAATAAAATTGTTTCGCAGCACACGTACTTTTCTGCACTAGTGCTGAAAACAGTCAATTGTGCGCCTAAAAGCGGTGGGATAAGAGCGAGTTTTCGAGTAAGTGTATTGAAAAATATTTTTTTTTTCTTTCTTTATATTAAAACAACTTAAGAAGGCTGTGGATAACAGGAGCTATGATTTATGGAACTTCAAGAGAACTTTCTATATAGTTAGACTCACTTCATTTATAAGCGAAGCCGTTGTAAAGAACTTAGCAACCTTTCACATTTCATTTCAACTTGCACCATTGGTTTGTAAAAAACTGTTATTTCACTATTGATTTTATAGGCTCGCGTTTGACCACTATGTCACCTAATGGAAAGTGACGATGTGGTCGACGATGGAACTTAACTCTTCTTACCTAGAACTGCCTCTATTATGAAGTAATCTATTTCACTCTTGACTTAAAGACCCTCTGGCTTAGGTTATGATGGATTGGATTCATTATTCTCGGACACTCTCACTTCACCCAGAGAGGGAGCAGTCATTTCATGATTTTGCGTAAAAAAAAATATATTAGGTAATGAGACAGAAAGATTCTGAAGAATTTTTATTGAGCTACAAAATCTAGATGAATTAGGCACATTGCGATAAAAAGTTTCCAGATACTATTTTTGTGACAGACTGACACAAACGGAAATAGAAAGAACGAATATTGTTTTTTTGTACCCCATTGACACAACTTATTAAAAACCAAATATTATTATTATTATAGTCAGCCCATATTGTCCCACTGCTGGGCAAAGGCCTCCCAACACTCCTTGCAACGATTACGATCCCTCGCTTTCTCATTCCAAATAATGATGGCTCAGACTTACGAGTTATATATAGCTCGCGGATTCAACGCCTGGGGCCCAGCTGGGTCGAAGCCTACTGGGGACAGGGTTGTCCGAAAGGGAGCTCGTGCCCTGGTATGAAGGCTAGAAGGAACGGCGCGGGGTTTTTAGTCAGTAAGAGTCTGACACTGTCTCCCGCTCAACCCAAGAGCGGGTTTCGTCAAAGATGATTTTACCCGTCGACAAAAAAAAAAAAGCCCAGGCAGGCGTATTACTTTGTGTGAATTATTTTATTACCACTGCTCTTAAAACGGTGAAGGAAAACATCATGAGGAAACCGGTATGTCCTAGAACAAAAATTTCGAAGACATGTGACATTCACCAAACCGCACTGGGCCCGCGTGGTGGATTACGGCCCATCCCTTCTCCTAGAGAGGAGGCCTGAGTCCCAGCTGTGGCAACATTAAAAAGGCTGTTGATGATGATGACCTGTCCGGTAAGGTTTTGTGGAAACCTGCAGTTGTGCAACATACACGCTTCGGTTTACCTATGCAGTTCAACTATACAGGCAAACCTGTCAGGTATACCCTAGCGTGTAAGGCTACTCTAATGTGACAAAAACCAACTTAGAGCAATTAAGTAATGCTAGCAAAAGAGGAGGCCGACCGTATCGAGACCGCCGGGATTCCGATCCCGATTTCCAGCCTCCGTAGGCGCGGGCTTGCGGATGGCGAGCAATGGGTAGTTCGCTGTCCGACCGTCCGGTAACTGTCTGGACCGAGCCCAAGTCGTCGACGGCGCGCACTGTTCCCGCGCACCTCAAGGAGCTGTCAGCAACAGCAGGTGCCAGGTCGAAGCCTACTGGGGCCAGAGTTAATCGAAAGATAGCTCAAGCCCCAATGCGAAAGGTAGGTAACGAAGGAACAGGAGTGGGTTTATAGTCTGTAAAAGTCTGACACTATCTCCCGCTCCGCCCAAGTGTGGGGATGTCATTAGATGATTTTCCCAACTCAAAAAAAAAAAAAAACTTAAAGCAATTAGATAGTACCAGCACAAACTTTTTACATATAACACTTAGCTTCATATAATTACGTTGAACACGCGAGTTCTGCTAGGCCATTATTTAAAGCTAGTTTTTCCCTGACAACCTCGATTTACGTTATAAAAATTTTCGGTATTTCCGGTATTGTTTAATGTTTCCGCTTCTAGTATACAACTGGAGGTAACAGACCGTGTCGACGTTAACTTGGAGTAACACTGTTCTCGTTCTTCGTTCACGTTGTATGCATTCCGGTGGGCCGCTGGAGTGTTAGAAAGAGTCTGTGGCCCTGGAATGCAAAGAGCAACTGAAGGAACATAGTTGGAATTTAGTCAGTAAGGCTTACAGTCCCTCTCGCTTTACCCAGGCGAGAAATTATTTGATGGTTTCCCACCCTTAGAACTCAAGATGTCAGCAACACGTAGGGGCCAAGCAGGGTCGAAGCCTACTCGGACCTTTAGTTCGTTTCCTTAGTCAGTAAAAGTCTGACACGCCCTCTCGCTCCGCCATTGTCCCATCTAAAAAAACCTCACAGCTGATTCTGTAGGATTTATTACCCAGCTTGTAAATAAGTTGTAGTTAATTGTTAACAACAATAACTAATTTTCATCTTTTTAAGAGAAACTTTGATCTCATGGTGATATGGTAACAGCAACTATCGAAACCCTGTGCCAGGCACGTCATAATCACGGCTCTTTAAAGAGAGGCTGGAAAAACTAATTATGGGGAAATCCCCTCTCAAAGAGGGGATTCCCCATAATTAGTTTTTTTTTTTTAGAGCTGGCTGAAAAGACGTCACGGCGTCCTCACCTTCCACATGAAGCACGCCCTTACCAGACATAGTAAGTTCGGGACGTTTCTGAAAAGTCTGAGTTTCACCATTGTGCGAACCGATCGGAGGACACAGTGGAGCAGTAGGTGGAGGTGTGCCATGGCCGCTTGGGTGTAACATCGCCGTATCTTCGTGGAAGCGATAGGTGGCGGCGGGCCACATCTCACTGTGCGTGGTCCCTATCGGATGACAAGCTATTACGAGGTGCCCTCACTTTCATATTTACACCTCGGCATAGTATATAGTAGAAGGCCTTCTCTACACCTCTTCAAACTTCTTGCTTCTCAGTACAAATATTATGAACACACAAAAAAACTAGTCTTTGGGGCAGAACCGTTAGTAAACAGCGACGTTCGTCTAAAATATTTAATGTAGTGAGTTCCAAGGCTTGTTGATCTTGTGTATTAAGTAAATAATGAACCATTGTGGTGTCTACGCCTCTACTATGTCTAATATTTGGCTAAATCTGATTATGTGTGGGAATTTGCTGTGAAGGACAATGTCGTAAGTCGGCAAAACACGGTGAGCAAACGTTGATCTTTTTTTTTATGGTGGGAAAATCATCTAATGACAACACCCCGCTCTTGGGCGAAGCGGGAGATAGTGTCAGAATTTTACTGACTAAAAACCCACCCCTTTCCTTCGTGCCTTCATACCGGGGCTGAGCTTTCTCTCGAAGCTAACCTTGCCCCAGTAAGCTCCGACCCAGCTAGGCCCCTGCTGTTGCTGACAATTCCTTGAACAGTGCGCGCCGTTGACGACTTGGAAACGTTGGTCGTCAGGAACTAAAGAAACAGGACCTCCCATGACTCCATAATAAATTATTTGTCTTTCTGTTTCTTGGGTGTCACCAGAGGGGAACCAGACTCTGCAAGAAGCCCCAGAAATAACATTTTGAAAAACTTAAAGCAAAATTAGTATGCTCCCAAAACCATTTTATACGCATGGGTGAGATGGCCACCGTGTACCGGTAGCGCAACACCGTATATCTAGTGGTCCCATGATGAAATAGGTTTGGCAAAAATTAAATTGTGCAATTCCAAAGCACACGCCCTGAAACTTAAACGATAGAAAGTCGGCGACGATGCTCGAGGGTGCAATTTTGACTCGACGAGATTATGTTTTGATCAGTCAATCCCTAACTGAGACCAGTCCTAACGACATGTAGGTCTATATCAGGTAGCAAATTCGGCCGCCTAAGATAAAGAATCCGGAAACTATTATGACTCTAACCTTGCTGCTGTGTAAACCAGTATTATGTTATAACTTCTACAACATGATTGCCATTCCTTGACTTTCTATAGTCGTCATTTTAGCCGATAGACGCCCACTGCTGGACATAAACCTACCCCAAGCGTCGCCACAACGAATGATCCTGTGCCTCCCGCATCCTTCGGATTCTCGCAACCCTCACCAGGTAGGACCACCTTGTAGGAGGCCTTCCAACGCTGCGTCTTCCGGTATGCGGTCAGCCAGAAAACAAAAAGAAAGACAATCCTTTTATGAATAGCTTCTTTCAAATAAGTATCTGAATTTATAAGTGTTTTATATGGGGCTATACACACAGACGCTTTCGAAACTAGGGGTCTTTAAGGTGGTGCATCACGACACATATTTTCACTGTTTTTCATACAACCGCTCATAACTAATTGTGACGTTATTACACATTTTTCATTAGATATTTTGGTAACACAGTATCTTGTGGATATTATCTAGGTTTCTACATAAACCAATTTCTAAATTTGTGTAAAACTAATCCAGTAAAAAACTCATACACTTCATAATTTGCCTAAAAAGTAAAATAGTCAAAAAAGTAAAACTATAGAGACCTTGCAAATTTTATTAAGATTCTAAATAACGACAACTTTTCTCAAAAACTTTTAAGGGTTTAAAAAAACAGCTGTTTCCTGGAGCAAGTTTTGTGAAATTTTCGAGTAAATCTCGGAATTACCGAATACTACCAGGGTTTTCAGGCGTTATATCCCTTTTTTTGCGTTGCCTTTTTGTTAAACATCGCGTTGGATTGCATAAATGAAGCTTTTAAACCATTTTCGATGTTTACGATAGGCGAGTGGAAAAGGACCCTCGTAAGGCTGGAGTCTTGTAAAAATTCACCCGCGGCAAATTATTAGCGCATCTTTGTATGCTTTTTTTGAACAATATAATGAAACAACTTGAAATATTATTATAGCACATATTTAACAATAGTATGAGTAGTAGCCAGTTATTTTTTTTAAGTCAATTTGGGCGTTGGTAAATCAAGCGTTAAACATAGCTCTTTCGTGCCAACATCATTTCGACTTATGTTTGTGAGCTTCGTTAATGGCATAATATAACGAATTTACAAATCTTACGAATGGAAACTAAGCGCAACATTATCATCTTTGAAATGCATTCATGGCTAGTTCTAATTATGTTTCATTTTCTTATTTCAGAAGTCATATTTCATCAAAATTCTCAACATTTGGCTCTTATTAAATGTTTTTTTTTTTACAATAACTAAGCATCGATTCATACCATTGTTAAATATGTACTATAATAATATTTCAAGTTGTTTCATTATTTTGATCAAAAAAAGCATACAAAGATGCGCTAATAATTTGCTGCGGGTGAATTTTTAAAAGACTGCAGCCTTAACAACAACAGTGAATAGATTACTTCTAGGCAAGCGTGCTCCACTGTCGTCCACATCTTCACTTACCAGGTTGCGATTATCGATAGACTCGATTTTTTTATTATTATTGATAGGCTCGCGACCACAAGTCATGCGCGAGCCTATCGATAATAATAAAAAAAAAATTAGATTACTTTTTTTTTGTAGTCTATATATAGACAACGTAAAATCTATCTACGTCCTATTACTTTAACCCCACCGTGGCTAACTACCGATAGCGAACTAAAATCGTCAGATCAATCATTTTTTCAACGTCACTCAAGATTGTAATCTCCAGATAGGCCGAGTCATCGTCTCACAAAAACCCCAGGCGTCCAGTCAGGATCGGCAGTACTTAGAAAATGGCGTAAAAAGTCTAGCCTTGATTCTATGTTAGTGGCCACTTTGTGCGGATTCTTAGTTGAAAGAATAAAAACAAGTTGGTGGATTGAAAATGTATTTATATAATCATATAATATACGTACTTAGAAAAGATGGATGGATTGTGTGAGAAGTGATATGAAAGAAAAGGGAGTTAGTGATAGCGTGACGAGCGACAGGACAGAATGGAAGAAAAAAACGTGTTGCGCCGACCCCAAATAAAACGGGATAAACTACATACAAACTTTCAAGTTTATAATCTTAGTAGGATTATAAAGACTGACCAACTCCCAAATAAGTTCGCGGGCTCGCGGACGGCAAGCCATGGGTAGCTCGCTGTCCGATCGTCCGGTAATAGACCGAGCCCAAGACATCGACGGCGCGCACTGTTCTCGCGCGCTTCAAGGAGTTGTCAGCAGCAGGAGGGGCCCAGCTGGGTCGTAGCCTACTGGGGCCAGGTTTATCCGAAAGGGAGCTCGTGCCCCGGTATGAAGGCTAGAAGGAACGGGATGGGGTTTTTAGTCAGTTAGAGTCTGACACTATCTCCCGCTTCACCCAAGAACGGGTTTTGTCATAAGATGATTTTCCCCATCGAAAAAAAAAAACTGCCAAATAAGTTGTCATAAGTCAATGACATTCAATTTCTCTGGCTACCCAGTGACCGACCATTGTGATTCGCACATGTAAATTATATCCGCCAATTGAGTTATATGGGTCACGATAATTTGAGGCTACAAAGCGGCGTTGTGCTGATTATTGTCACTGTATGACTACAAAACTCTTAGTTTATCCTAGGCTAGCTTTAACTTGCTTTAATGTAGAAAATATAACACCTTTTTTATTAATCACTAGCTTTTACCCGCGGCTTTGCCCGCATTTATTAATATACTTTAATTCCTCTCCCCTTTTCTTCACCTTATCTGACTTTAAAAAAAAATTGACTATGTCCGTCTCCAGGGTCCCAACTATCTCTGTATCAAAATTCATCAAAATCGGTTTTTCCATTTAGGCGTGAAGACGTAACAAACAAACAAACTCACTTTCGCTTTTATAATAATACTAGCTTTTGCCCGCGCGGCTTCGCTCCCGCTTGTCTCTACTCCACACTACTATACCCAACTCTACCCTACTCTATCCTACTCTACCCTACTCTACCCTACTCTACCCTACTCTACCCTACTCTACTCTACTCTACCCTACTCTACCCTACTCTACCCTACTCTACCCTACTCTACCCTACTCTACCCTACTCTACCCTACTCTACCCTACTCTACCCTACTCTACCCTACCCTACACTACCCTAATTTTATTTTTTTTCCATAAGAACCTTATCCTCACAATAACAATCACAACAAAAAAAACAGCCAAATCGGTCAAGCCGTTTTCATGCCATGTCGTGACAACGGAAAACGGGGCTCATTTTTATAATATTTCATGAATCCCCAAGCGACCACCGGTGGCCGCGCATCTATTGTCTTACTATTGTGTCTCTAATTGAAGGTATCTGAAGGGTTAAAGAAGAAGATTAGTAAGGGACGAAACGCATGTTGCTAAAAAAGTTATGAGTTTACATGTGGATGGAAGGGGAGAGGGAGGCCAAAGAAAAGATGGATGGATTGTGTGAGAAGTGATATGAAAGAAAAGGGAGTTAGTGATAGCATGACGAGTGACAGGACAGAATGGAAGAAAAAAACGTGTTGCGCCGACCCCAAATAAAACGGGACAAGGGCAGGAAGATGATGAGAAGAAGATTAGTAAGGATTCATTAAACTCCAAGCGAACCCGGCGTTCGTTCTCACATTGTCTTTCTATTGTGTCTCTACAGTATTCGAAAGGTTGAGGAGCTTTGTCACAATATTAACTACTAGCTTTTGCCCGCGGCTTCACTCGCGTACATAAAATATAGCCAATGTCACTCAGGAATAAAGTAGCTTTCTATCGGTGAAATAATTTTAGCAATCGGACCAGTACTTCCAGAGATTACCTCTTACAACCAAACAAAAACAAAAAAAAACAACTTTTTTCATTACGATAAAAGTCGCTCCATCATAGCCAAATTTTGAATCTAAGTTTTTTGTTTAAACATTTTCTTAACTAGATTTTTTTTAAATGAATCCTCAAGGATCTTTTACAGTCCAGAATAATATATTTTTTTATTATTACTTAACTTATTTATTTCTACATACCAGTTGATATACATACACATACAAATAAGTATATAATACCTAGTATATAATTAGAACAATTATAAATATTCTATGAGCAAGTAAACAAGGAAAATGCCTACAGTGCGATAGTTCGACGACCCACACACGATGCACAACCAATACTAAGAAATTGCATGAGTAATACTGAGAGTGGAGCTTGCAGCTTCACATCTGGATAAACTTTACCCGATTGCTGCAAAACTAACGAGGGTTATGTATCATGTCATCGTCATTTCAGCCGATATACGTCCACTGTTGGACATAGCCCCCTCCCCAAGTGTCGCCACAACGAACGATCCTGTGCGTCTCGCATCCATCGGTTTCCCGCAACCTTCACCAGGTCATCCTTTGGCACCAACGGCCATCGTTCTGCGAACAATGTGCCCTGCCCATTGCCTCTTAAGTTTGGCAATTCTTTGCACTATGTCGGCGACTTTAGTCCTCCTGCGGATATCTTCAATTTTGATTCGATCACGCAGGGAAACCCCGAGCATAGACCTTTCCATTACCCTTGGGTGACTTTAAGCCTTCTGATGAGGCCCATTATGAGCGACCACGTTTCGGAGTCATATGTCATCACTGGCAACACGCACTGGTCATAGACTTTCGTCTTGAGACACTGTGGTATGTTGGACGAGAAGATACCGCGTAGCTTCCCGAACGCTGTCCAGCTGACTTGGATTCGATGGTTGACCTCTTTCTCGTATCATGTACTTAAATTAATATGCCATAACTGTCACACAACGCCGTCAAGTCCCAAGCTAAGCAGAGCTTGAATTATGATAAGTATTAGACATCTGATAAACAAAATATATTTCTAACTCGGTTCATGGGGTCCAAATGTGCGTCTCCTTTTCAAGGATATTTCACGCCGACTGATCGACACCTTACGTGACCAGAGGGCTGGCAAAGAATTAGCTTTGCCATTTAACGTGGCAATGCTGCCAGTCTTCTGGGCACATTTCCGGATGACAGCGATGTGGATTGTCATTTTGTATTATATTTATGTACATAGTTAGGTTTTAGTATAAATAATTTATTTAGTATTTAAGTTTTTTCTAACTCAGACACAGAACAATCAACAATCATGCCCATCACACAAACATTTGCCCTGGGCCCATCAAATCCACGACCTCCTGCCTAACAGTCAGGGTCACTAAACCCTAGACCAACAGGCCAGTCAAAACTTAAATATCCCACAGTCTACGTTGTTACAATAATAATAATAACAGTCTTTTATTTCAAGCAAAATACCCATAGATTGACACAAATGGGATTCTCTGGAATTCCCTGCCGTTTTCTGTGTTTACTGATAGTTACAACCTCGGGGTCTTTAAGCCAAGAGTAAATAGGTTACTTCTAGGCAAGCATGTTCTGGTCATTGGAGCGACGCTTGGGGAGGCCTATGTCCAACAGTGGATGCCTTTCGGCTGATATGATGATGATGATGTTGCGTGTTCCATCGTCGGCCACATCATCGCTTACTATCAGGTTTAAACGCGAGCCTATCCATAACAATAAAAAGAAAAAAAAAATCACAACCAACCCATCAAACATCACAACCAACCCCATCCCTTATTCCTAGAATATGTACTAGTAGAGATTATTTTGCTACCTCATACTACTGTTTAAAGAAAAGATGGATAGGTTGTGTGAGAATTGATATGAGAAGAGTTAGTGATAGCGTGACGAGTGACAGGACAGAATGGAAGAAAAAAACGTGTTGCGCCGACCCTAAATAAAACGGGATAAGGGCAGGAAGATGATGATACTACTGTTTAATTTAATATCATCGATGTTTTCCTTGAACCATTTATATCATAAAATGTCACAGAAAATTCAATATGCCGGCTAAATAAAAAGTCGATGTGTGATGCAGAATTTGTCCTTGAGAGCCTTGACTATGACGTCACGAGACTTACAATATGGCGGATGCTAGACGTCATGTGGCGAAGAATAATAATGATGTTTGTAGGATAGGTTAGGAAAATAATGTAATCAATTTTGTATCGCGCTATTCTGTAAGATTTACCGGGTTTATTTCTTATTTTTTATTATGGGCATTCGATATTTTTTTAAGTGTATTTTTTTTTCTGAATTTTAGAAAATTATTAATTATTTCCTATAATACTTAACAATTAAATTACCTATCTTCTTTCTTAGTTTAGTGTTAGTCAGTACTTATTTGTAATGTCAGTTGTAGTTTATAAGTAATAATTATATTTCCGCTAGTTATTTTTATAGAAACCCTTGATTAGGGTAGAGGCCATCAATTTCTTCCATTTCTCTCTGTTCTGTGCCGTTCTGAGCCAATTTTCTCTGCCACTGGTATTATATCATTCACCCATCGTTTTTGTGGTTTGTCTACGTTTCTCTTTTCTTGTGGGCCGGTGAATTCGGTGAATCAGAACATTAATAAAGGTCCAAGGTTATATTTTCCAAACTCATTCTCGAATCGAACACATTCATTATTTCAATTAAATAAATAATTTACAAGAATATTTGAATTATGAAGAAGTCGATCAGTCAAAAACAGTTACTAATTGCCAAGTCATGCACAATTTGTAAGATTTTTTATCACATCATGACGTTAAAATGTCAGGAGAAACAGGGATGGAGCTGTACACCTCTTATAGCTCCATTTCTTTATCAATTCGGTTTAGGTCGTCAAATGGATCGCGTTAAGAGCTCATGGTAGAGTGTCAACACTTGCGTACAAAAAATATCCGGCTCGAATGACCATAAAACTAATGGTGACGCTTACAAAAGGGTGCGGAAATAAAAAGAAATAGTTTTTCGATACTAGAAAATACAAAAGTATTACAGTCAAGTTAAGGAGCGTAAGTAAAAATAAATTGTCTAGTTTGTTGGTGTTATAGTTTCTGTGATTATGTGATAATCAGTGAGTAACAATAGATTAAAATCGAATCGTGAAAACGCCAACCATCTCGCATACAACACGCCTACTGCTCCATATATCGGAGTCCACAAAACATACAGGCATGCGTTTTACACAAACACGTACAAAAAAAGTTAAAATCCGCGATAGGAGCGGTCGGTCCGCGGTCTTCGGCACTTCACTTCTATATTTAGAGCCAGCCTATATGTACGCAGCGTGCAGGTCAAACGATGCTGCAGGAGAGAACGGAAAACGCAGAAGGACTAATGATATTCCGGCAGTAATTAAAAGTAAAATATAAAATGACAAAAGATATTTGTAAAAATGTATAAGAATCTTGTTTAACCACCAAACATAATTGCAAATCACCAAGTGATTTAATAACTTAGACTGAATTTTAGTCAGTAACAGTCTGACACTTGCTAAGACTCCACTTGCCAAGAGTGGGAGAAGGTATTTGATTATTTTGTAACTTAAAGAAACTTTAAGTTTGATCTATGGGGATTTTTTAGCCTCGTGGCACTAGGGGTATTGTAAACTCGTCACAATGTCGATTTGTAACTCGTCACACATTTATTTTATCTTATTAAAATATTTTGGAGTATTGTGCACTCGTCACATTTGTTTTCTACGTACATAATACTGCAGAAAAAAGATCAGAAGAAAATCAAAGACGGGAATAAAAAAGATGCTCATTTATTTTTAAAATCGTGATGTGGTCGACGCTTGCCTTAAAGTAACCAAGTCACTCTTTACTTAAAAACCGCTAGGTTGTAGCTATCAGGAAACATAGACTCCGGCAGGAAATTCCACTTCACTCAAAATGTTTTGGGCGTATGAGTGGGATATCCACCATCCACCCACCATGTGGGTAACATTGTAAAAGTTGTCCACTCTCACAAATCATACATGTTTGATTTTCTGGAAGCGGAACTGCACAGTGACATTAGCTGTTACCATCCTACTCGTCCGTCTGCACAAAGGGTAGACATTTATTTCTGTATCTGAATGTCAAGCAGACTGTTGACACTACCAACTCTCGATATTTGGCGGGCGTTTTAATCTAATAACATTTATTAATTTGACACTTTTCGCCTTTTCGACTTAATGAAAAAATGGGATTATTTTGAAATTCGCAAAATGTTATAAAATTTACAATAGCAGATTTAACGCAAAAAAGCATTCTCTACAAGTCAACCTTTGGAATTGTTGAATATATTTAAAAAATATATATTTTGACTATCATCAAGTTTTTTTTGTAAATTTAAAATACATATTATTATACAGGATAAAATAGAACAATTTAGACTAATAAATACTGTGCTAAACAAGAAACCTTATATTTTTAATTCATATTTTCATTACATATATTTATATTTATATTATACTAGCTTTTGCCCGCGGCTTCACTCGCGTACATAATCCCAGGATAAAAAGTATCCTATGTGTTATTCTGGGATATGGTCTACTCGTGTACCAAGTTTCATCGAGATCCGTTCAATAGTTTTTGCGGGAAAGAGTAACAAACATCCATACATCCATCCATACATCCATCCATACATCCATCCATACATTCATCCATACATCCATCCATACATCCATCCATACATCCATCCATACATCCATCCATACATCCATCCATACATCCATCCATACATCCATCCATACATACAAACTTTCTCATTTATAATATTAGTAGGATCTACTATATCCGCTACAAAGGGCATAACTTGAAGACATATTAAAAAGACAATTTTGAGAAAATGCACTTATCCATACACTTTTATCCAGTTTCACGCTCTAAGCAAAATTATGTACCTAAGCATCCTTGACCGCGTTGGTTGACTTATTTTTAAGATAAGGTTGTAGTTTAGGAGATTCAAAATCCAAAGTGCATCTATTAATAAAAAGCAATTTAATAAATAGCAATTTAATAATGTAGCAATTTACTAATGACATCCAATAATAAATTAATTAATTATGAAAATAATAATGTAATAATATTTTTTTGTATTCATTTCTTTGAATAACTTTATATAATTATGCATGCAATAATACTTTAATTTATAATAATAAGAAACATAATGTTGCGGTGCCCTAGCAGGGTTCATGTGCGAAACTTATATTTAAACTAATACCTTGTAAACGACATGAATGCAATGAATAAATAAATAAATAAATAAATAAATAAATAAATAAATATTACGTTTTAAACTATTTATCTATGTTGAAGTCTCCACATAACACTATCTTTACATTTGATTTATTGCACATTTTTTTAATAGTGCCCAAAGTGTCATAAACAAGACTAATGTTAGACATATTAGGTGGTGTATAGATATATACAACTATTAATTTATGTTTAATTATTTCTACAGCACAACATTCAATAACCCCTGTGATAGAAGAACTCTTCACATCAGTTACTTCTTTGTATTCTTGGTATGTCTCAAGTAAAATACACGAACCTCCTCGCTTATGCTCTCTGCTTGAGTAACTTGATAGATAGATAGATAAATTCTTTATTGTGCACAAAAAAAATAAGCAAGTAAGTCTTCTTGACCAGAAATGACGAAGTGTTGTTTGGCATATTATTTACCGCCGTTATCTACTTTTTTTTTTCTTAGTTTTAATTTTGCATCCATTGGTTGTGAATGTGAGGATATTTAAATCTTCTTGTGACTATGAGGGTGGGCGCTGATGCTTGTAACTACAAGATATTAAGTTATCTTAGCTTAGGTATTAGCTGTGACACTTAAATCTCACAATTTGTAACCTAATTTACTGTTGTTTGTAAAATATGTTAACTTGAAGGTGCAAATAAACAATTTTTTTTTTTCAATACTGATTTGCTTTTGCATTAGATCTTCAATTGTAATGTTAACAGGTCTGTTTTGTTAAGGTGATGCATCTCGACACACATTTTCACTGTTTTTGATACAACCGCTCATAGCCGACTATGACGTTATTACACATTTTTCATTAGATATTTTGGAAACACAGTATCTTGTGGATATTATCAAGGCTACTATTGAAATGAATTTCTAAATTTGTGTAAAACTACGAGTAATCCAAAAAATCTCCTATATTGTATAAACTTTGACACTTCATAATTTGCCTAAAAATTAAAAAAGTTAAACTATAGAAGCCTTGCAAATTTTATTAAGATTCTAAATTACACATTGTTAAGATTGTAAAATACACACAAAATTTTTCAAAAGGGTTTAAAAAAAAAACAGCTATTTCCTAGAGCAAGTTTTGTGAAATATTCGAGTAAATCTCAGAATTACCGAATATTATCAGAGTTTTCAGGCCATCTCATTTTTTGCGTTGCCTTTTCGTCAAAAATCGCGTTGGATTGCGTTAGATGAAGTAACAAGCTTTTAAACCATTTTCGATGTTGACGATAGGCGAGTGGAAAAGAGGGTCCCTCTTAAGGAGGCCAGCTATGTTTTAGTGCAGGATATACATACAGTGTAGGATGTACATGTGATTATCAATGAAAAAACTCAAAGTTATCATTAGATTCATCATTCATTTATCGCTAAGTTCGATGTAAGTGGAAGTAATTACTGTTAAAAAAGTATGCATACTATATCTATGATGAATAATGATGAAATTTTTATGTCCAAACATAGAAGGTTGTTGAAAAGCTCGACTTTATAATTGTGAATTAAAGCACCCCTTATGTAAGTCGGAGCGCATATAACAATGTTTATGTTGTTTAGTGAGCATTTAAATTTTTCAAGGATATCTAAATACTCATTATTTTTTAAATCATTTTCTCAATTGAAAATCAAGCAATAGTCGTTAGGCGGGTGGTGAAGTATTTTAAGTGGTTTTCTACTATGCTAAAAAATCAATGACAGTTGTCAAAGTGATTACCAAAGACTTCTCCGATTAACGGCAGTGATCCTTTGGTTTGCCTACTACACATGAAAACGAGTTTATTGTTAAGTTACGACAGGGACTATCAGACTTTTCTTTTCTTACTGACTAGAACCCTCCGGTTTTCCTGCAATTGTCTTTTGTATTCCGGGCTGCGATAACACTTTCGAACAATCGCGCAACATAAATCCATTAGCAATCTTTAGCAATTACAGTTTGGATCGAAAATTTTCTTATAGTTTCAACGTTTTTGTTGGTTTTTAGTGTCTTTTCTTAATAAATTTCTATAGCCATAACAGGTCCATCATAACGTACCTGTTTTTTCATATACAAACCGAGCAATAGACGCTTAAGAGCTGGTTGTAGTCACTGAGTATTTTGTATGAACTCCGCCCGGGTTTACATCGGTTTCGCGGCCCCGTAACGGCAGTTTTATTTTTATAAAACAAAATACAATAACTATTAAAGATTTTTTTTTGAAGCCCTTTTAAAAATCAAGCTTTATAATTTTTTGTCACTTTCAAATATTTTCGTGACGTAATCTCGTAGACATACGCGTTTGAAATCGTAAGTAAGGATCGATTTTTTTATCGAGCCAATTAATTTATATCATAATTTTTGCCAAGCGGTTGGTCATGTAGTTAATTTTAATGGAATATTTTTTATAGTGTTCTCTTTTATATTTGTGGAAATCCAGAGGTTTAAAAAAAATCAAAATGTGGAGTACCTGACCTTAACTGCCTTACTCCAGAGTTGTTAGGGTTTATTTAAGTAATAAAACGACATATTAAAGCTCACCCACGGACAAACAATCAATTTCCCTCACACTCCCTTAAGAACTATAAAATACAATGTTTTCTACAAAATACAATTTAATTCCGCCAATAAGGTATAAAATAGGATCTATAAGTTTATTACTTGTACCTCATTTCCTTAGTATTAGCTAGCCTTTGTTTCAAGATTATGATTTGTTTGAAAATTATGACTTTTCTTTGGACTCGTATTATTTCGCAATTGACAATGCGATGTTTGTTTAAATAATTTATTCATTACTAGCTGACCCGGCGAACTTCGTACGGCCTAACAGGTAATGAATGTGATATATCTTTCGATATAGTCAACCGATTGCGATGTAACAAAGCCCAAGTATTTATCAAGCTACATACAATTTTAATGTATAAAAGATATATACTGCGATTCCGTATATTTTACGTGATGTGCGCACATAAAAACGTCTACAGAATTGCAGATTTATTATTATGTAATATATCATTTTAGCATATAGTTAGTTTTATATAGCACTAGCTTTCCGCCCGCGACTTCGCCCGCGTGGACTACAGTTTATATCGCGCGGGCAGAGACCCGTGCTCAGCAGTGGAATTATAGGTAGCCTATGTGTTATTCCAGTGTCTCTTCTACCTACCTAACCTACCAATTTTGATCTTAATCCGTTCAGTAGTTTTTGCGTGAAAGCGTACCAGACAGACAGACAGACCGACAGACAGACAGACAGAGTTACTTTCGCATTTATAATATTAGTAGGGATAGTAGGGATTAAAATATCTACATTACACACAGGATATGTTTTATGCAGTAAATCTGATTTATCAATAGAGTACAGTCCGCAATTATATGATCATTTCCTAAGTAACCTCACAGCTGAACACTGACTCTTAAGAGGATGCATCTCGACACACATTTTCACTGTTTTTCCTAAAACGGCTCTTACCCGATTATGACGTTTTTACACATTTTTATAAGATATTTTGGTAACACAGTATCTTGTGGATATTATCTAGGCTTCTATTGAAATCAATTTTGAAATTTGTGTAACACTAATCCAGTAAAAACCTCTGAAAATCTGATATTTTGCATGAACTTTGACACTTCATAATTTACTCAAAAATTTAAAAAGTCAAAAAGTAAAACTATACAAGCCTAGAAAATTTTATTGCGATTCTAAATGACGATAATTATTTTCAAAAACTTTTAAGGATTAAAAAAAAATCAGCTATTTCAGAGAACAAGTTTAGTAAAATATTCGAGTAAATCACGTAATTACCGAACACTAACAGAGTTTTCAGGCGTTGTCTCTCTTTTTTTGCGTTGCCTTTTCGTCAATCATCGCGTTGGTTGGCGTTAAATGAAGGAACGAACTTTTAAACCATGTTCGATGTTGACGATAAGCGAATGGAAAAGGAGCCTCTTAAGATACAGGTTATCCTAGTTTAAAAGGCAAGACTCACATATCTGTATACAGACTTCAACAGGGTAGTTGGCATTTTGTTAACGTGTGTGTCTACTAATGTATATGGTCCTTTTTAAAAACTGAATAGCAAATAAATCCAGCGGAGTATCAGCGCCTGGTACATTTACCAACGGATCATGAGGACAAGGTGGAGCATACTTTGGAAGTCTACCCTGCTTGGGCGGCAACTTTTTCGCATCCGCTCCTGATTCAGGCCATAGTATGGAGCGAAAGAGAATGGGAAGCAGTCATCTACTTCGTTCGAAGGTGAGATGATGGAATGCGTGAGGGAAAGGATATTCTTGCAGTAGTCGTAAGGTGATTTCCAGCCTACTATCAGCGCGGGCTTTCTAACGGCAAGCAAGAGATAGCTTGCCCGAGTGTCTCACGCGCGCCTCAAAGAGGTACCAGAGAAATGGACGAGGTAGGATGGATGGTAGGGTGCCTGCTAGGGCTGCGGGATAGTTTGAAACAGTTACGCAGTCCAGAAACTCCAAAAGCACCTGGAACTGGAAGGAATACGTACTGGTGGGTGCTTCGATCGTGTAGAAGTAGAATATTATTCCAAAGAAACGTACTCGCGGGATAAATAGATAATGAAACTAGGGGATACAACAGTGTTTTAGAGTCAAAGGCCGTATGTTGAATTCCAAACGAAACGGAGGTTGCTTAATTTTAAACCCGAACGCAGCGAGGGATTGATACAATTAACTCCCGAGCACTGTGAGATAGTTAATATAGAAACCTGAGTGAACAATTTTCTTATGTCCTATTTTAGGACGTGGTCTACCCGTATTTTTACGAGTAATTTCATTTGGATCTCTTCAGCGTGAAAGCGTAACAAACATACACACACACATACATTCAAAAGTTTCGCCTTTATAATATTAGTGTGACTATGATATTCCTTGCAGCTAAAAGACGGATACTTAGTTCCTTAGCTCCAAAATTTCCATGAAGTCGTTCATCTTTATAGTAGTCTAATGTGCCACAAGGTCAGACCCAAACAGTAATCAGACATGGGAGACTGAATCACCGCTTATTGGAAGGCTCAAATTATTTTGTGGAATGTTTATCTGACTACCTAGGTACGATGTGGATGTGGTCAAAATTTTAACAAGAACCGAAAAAAATGTACAATTTCTGATATTTTCCTCAATTAATATTGTGTTTCTGCCTGTGGGATTGTTCGAAAGAGACGCTGCACAATTACACAATCGAAAATCAAAGCATTTATCTACATAAATGTAGATAAATGTCTCAAAATGCCTCCTACAGGTTTTTTTTTTTATGGTGGCGCAAATCATCCAATGACAACCCTCGCTTGGGTATGAGCAGGAGACAGTGTCAGACTCTTACTGACTAAAAGCCCTTCCCGTTACTTCTAGCATTCATACCGGGGCTCGAGCTCCCTTTCGGATAACCCTGGCCCCATTAGGCTTCGCCCCGGCTGCCGCCCCTACTGTTGCTGACAACTCCTTGAGGCACGTGGGAACAGTGCGCGCCGTCGACGACTTGGGCTTGGTCCGGACAGTTACCGGACGGTCGGACAGCGAGCTACCCAATGCTCGTCGTCCGCAAGCCCGCGCCTACGGTGGCCGGAAATTGGGATCGGAATCCCGGCGGCGGCTGGGGCGCTATGCGCGCCGCCGTTGCCTGATGCGGTCGTCCTCCTGTTTTGTCCTACAGGGTGGATTGATGACCTGGTGAAGGTTGCGAAAACCGATGGATGCGAGACGCACAGGATCATTAAATTGGTCACCGATAGAAAGCTGCTTTAGTTTTAAGTGACAAAGGCTATATTTTATGTACACGGGCAAAGGCTAATTTTAAATAAACTATTTACAGACACTTTTAATTGGTCAAGACGTCGTCAGTCAGAAAAATTATGCTAATTGCACATTCCAAAAAGTAGATCTTTATGGAGAAGAAGGTGCGTGCAACTCCATTAAAGATATCTGCATGAGCCATCTGCCATCTACGAGTATAATATAGATAAAAGGAGATACTGACTGACTGACATATCCAAACTACTGGAACTAGGAACGCGAAATGTCGGAAAAAGGTTTCCCTGTATTTGTTTGATGACGTAGGCGAGCACTAACGGTACGTACAGACTGTGTAACATATTATATAACTTGTGTTATATAACACGTCCACATTATGTAACATTGTTATTCAATATTGCAACATAAAACAATACTGTACACATTAGAATAACAATGCAATAAAACAATGTTATATAACCGTTGTCGTTTGTCGTTCTTCAGTGCTATGTGTATATAACATTGTTGTACATATTAATAACATGTTATTATAACATGTTTTGTAACATTCAGTGTCAACATTATCTGAAACATGTTATATAGCAATGTTGTATAACATGTTATATATACGCACCGTTAGAGATATTTTTAAAAAATTCACCCCTTAGAAGAGATGAAACGTGAGTCCAAAGTGTATACTAGACTCGTGTTTCTGGTTTCGCTTCACTACATAGTATAAAACAAAGTCGCTTTTTCTGTCCCTATATCCCTATGTACGCTTAAATCTTTAAAACTACGCAACGGATTTTGATGCGGTTTTTTTTAATGATTCTAGAATAAGGTTTATATGTATAATAACATCCATTAAATAGTGGAGAAATACTGTTACCCGAGCGAAGCCGGGGCGGGTCGCTAGTAAATACTAAAACTAATGTTATATAGCTCCATCAACAGTTTAGGGTTTAGGTTAGGTTAGCGCCAAATGGATCGCGTTTAGAGCTCGTGGCTGAGGCCGTACAGTTCCGATGAAATAAAGCTCTCGTATGAACGTGCTTCCCTGGTACTCGTATAGACACGTGTAAACCACAGTTCACAGTTCTAGGAGTAGGGTCCCCATCTGTTTGGTCCGTGTGAATTGACTGTTGTTTGTTTTACTTTGGTTTTGGTTTAGTTGGTTGGTTGGTTGGTTTTCATGTCTGCATGAGTTTTTCTCTCAATCTCTTATGCATGCAGTAATTTTAGAAATGTCTATAATACTTACGTTAAGGTTCTCCCTCACCGGGAGCATTCGCATGTAATGCAACGATACCGTAATGTAAAAGTATGTCTATGTATGTCCTTCCTTGGCGTTCAAGCTTAATCCATACCATTATCAAAATGGGTTCAGTAGTTTAAACGTAAAAGCGTAACGGACAGACAGAGTTATTGTCACATTAATCTTCTATATATATAAAACCTACCTTTTCTTTTCTATATAAATACCACTCACTGATTAATCACGAAATCTCAAAACTATAACACCTACAAGCTTAAAATTAAAGCAGGTAGGTTCCTTATAAGTTGTACATGCGCTAAGAACGGATTTTCCAAAATTCGCCCCCTAATGAGATGAAATGGGGATCCAAAGTTTGGAGGTTCGAGGGTCGACTTTTACGCGGGAAAAGCCGCTAGCAGAAGCTAGTTTATAATACTGCCGTCCACTAAGTAAAAGGCCGTTAAGCCACAGTTGGTCGTTTTTAACTTTTTAATGTAGTCTTATACAACTTTCGATGCTCTATCTTTTGGTCTAAGACTCATTTTTCTATGATTGATAGTTTTTGAGATACAAAAAATTAAATGACAATGTGTGTGTTTAAATTGCTTAGCTAAAAGTTAAAAAATGAATTTAAATAAAATATAATAAATATAAATGAATAAAATATATCTCATATTGTGCACAAAGACTATGCCTACATATATAACTTGTAACCTTGTTCCTAGGTAGCATACTTTTCAAGAGACATCAATTCCCAATTACAAAAATTGTTTTCTCGAAAAATACTTTTTGCACTTAGCTGCCTTTTAGTTAGTGGACGGCAGAATATGAGTAGGATTTTTAATTTTGCTAGTCGTACTCCACTCCTGGATCCTTGCTCCCTTCCTCCCATCTTTCAAGAACCCGCGCTTCCTCCTTCTGTTGTGGCCAAATTTGTCCAATACGTCCTGCCATAGCATTCTCCATAAAAAAACAGTCTATTTTGTGTCCATAACATTTCGTATTCAATATAAATACCACATTGATCTAAGATATCACAATGACTGATGCCTAGAGAAGTCTGTGTAAAATTTTAAACAAAGTTCAATGGCCTAAATGGCTAAATATAAAGGCTCGTCACTGGCCATCCCGTTCGTTCTCGTACAAAAAACTGCGGTACACTAAGCCACAAAATAAATAGATAGGTACAGAAGACAATCTGATGTAGGTATGTACTTCACTTTTTATACCTACGCTCGGTGGACGTACACTAATGAACGTTCGAGCCGGCACTGTTCGACGAGCGGGCCGAGGCGCTCCGAGATATCGTGTCTGTGACACGTGTCTATGTGTGCGTTGCTCGAGCGCGCTTTGTATGTAGATTGACTTCTGTACCTATATATTTTGTGTCCGAAGCGAGCGAATCCGTTGGCGGTTCTTTAATGTAAACATTGCGAACTAGTCAACTAATGATCTAGTTTCGTTTATTATTGTTTTATGTAACATTTGCGGGCTTAGGGCGTTAGGAAACAAAAATAGAGTGGGACATGTCCCTATTTTGGGTTCGGTAATTTCAGGATAGATTCTGAGAAACTGGGATATTTTTTTTTCTTCGGTGGATAGAAATCATCTAATGACATCCCCCGCTCTTTTGCGGAGCGGGAGATGGCATCAGACTCTTTCGGAAACGCCGAATATTCGGCAAGAAAGAGGGCGAATATCCGGTTCGACTGAAATCAGCGTCTTTTTGAGGTGACGGTTTGTGATAGATAACTAAAATCAGACTGACTTGTTCATCTATGTGTGTCATATTTCTTATGTAATTGACGATTTATTCGATTATTTAGTACTAGCTTTTACCCGCAGCTTCGCCCGCGTACATAAAATATTGCTTACGTCACTCGAGAATAAAGCAGCTTTCTATTGGTGATAAAATTTAACAATCGAACCACTACTTTAAGAGATTACCTCCTACAAACAAAAAAACTAACTTTACCTCTGTATAATATTATAAGTGTAGATAGTGTAGATTTTATGAAAGTTAAAACTATACGTTGAAAATATCATGTATTGAAATATTTTTGTTTTTAAAAAAAAAAAAAAAACCTGTACATTTAATACCCATGAAACAACATACCAAACAACATTAACATTGTGTCTGTTCTGTTTTATGCCCATTATGCTGATTTGTTTTTTACTATTATTATATTATTAATTGAGATTCCGAATTTTTTTCAAAATCTTTTTGAAATTAGTTTTAATTATATTTATAAAAATACATACATTATAAAAAAGGGTTTTGTTTTCTTTATTACCACGTAAAATTTCGGCTTCGATTTCTGCCGAGAGAGAAGAGAGGGAGAAAGAGAAGTAGAGCCAAATATTCGGCAACGGTTTCGGCATCCAACTTTGCTTCGGTTGAACACTAATTAAGTCTAGATGTGTACGTTAGCTGTCAAAGTGCGTAGCGCAGGTCGTAAGTTTGTTGCCTTTACGTCACGCTTCGGAATAATCGTGACGATTTAACGACCGTCTTAATTGAGTGGAACAAGTTGTGCATAAATACCAGTAGGGGATGCCTATTGTACCATTTACACGTCTTATTCCTGGTTCGCGTTGGAAGGCCTCCTACAAGGTGGACCGATGACCTGGTGAAGGTTGCGAGAATCCGATGGATGCGAGACACACAGGATCATTCATTGTGGCGACACTTGGCGAGGCCTATGGCTAGCAGTGGACGTATAACGGATGAAATGATGATGATGTCCCGGTTCAAAGTTATAACACTAGTATTGACAGATTTGTGAATGGTTTTCATGTACAACAATAGTATTAAAAATTCGAAAATTGTGTGTATGTTACTTTATTTCATCACACCTAAATGACTGAGCGGATTTGGATGAAATTTGGTACATGGGTAGACCATGCCTTGGAAAAAGACAAAGAATACTTTTTATCCCCGGAATATGTTCCATTAGGACAATTTTCTGATCTCATGCAAGCTTAGCCACTGACAAAAATTAGTTAATCTATGAATTTTAAGGATACAGGATTATTTGAAAGAGTAATCGCGGCCGTGGATTGCAAAGGACAACTACAGGAACACAAGTGGGTTAGTCAGCAAAGTCTGACACTCCCTTTCAACCCACCAAGAGCAAGAGGACTTATAATGATGATTTTCCATCTCATATCAAAAGAAAAACTTAAATTCTTTTTTTTCCTCAATTATTCAAACATTCGCAAAGCTTAAATATGTAATCGTATTTCCAGATGGCGCTGAAACAATATTTGTGTTTCCTAATGTATTTAAACAGTCTCTGGCACTAATTAATCACGTCTTAACAAAAGGTTCTAACCACTGCAAAGTTTTAAACCTACAGAAAATCGTCCTAACTTAACAACATACGTAATGAAGAGCGATTCTAAATTCACTCAGCTAACTATATACATTACCTCTAGGGAGGGACGATAAATTTAATAAGGGCTTCTGAAATTGGTTTGCTTGCCCTCCCAAGCTAAAGATCATGTTTTTAAAATCGTTTACTGAATGTTATAAAAACAGTTTTCAAAAATAAATACTGTAAAACATCTACAGGAAAACGGTTAAAGCATTTCAAACCAGAGGCGTAGCTACGGCCATATTTAGCCGTGTCAATGTTAAGGAGGCCCCCGGGCTAAAGGGACCTCGACGTGTGCAACAATTCGTAACATGTTATTACAACTGTATATTCAGTTATTGATAAATTAATGAGTAACGATTTTATGATAGGATGTTCTAATTTTATAGCTGGCACCGCTCGCTTTAGCATTCTCTACAATAAAAACTTGACCTATCTAAAGTCACATGCTTCGAAAAACCAGCTCATTTTCAATCAAGACATGCCTATGTCAGTCAGAGTAATCCAATTTTCGAGCTCGGTTATACATGATGAAAAAACTACCTACTCCTTCATTCCATGCGCGCCTCAAGGAGACGTCAGCAAGTCAGGGGCCTAGCAGGGTCGAAGCCTACTGTAGCCAAGGGTTGGTTTCTGAAATGAAAACTCGGCCCTAGTATTTGAGTTTTAAGGCTGACACACCTGCGCCCCGCTCAAGGGCGGGGGATGATTTTCCCACCCAAAAAAAACCTACTCCTTAAACTTTTCGACATAACAACTATGAAAACTCTATTTTTTTTTCTACAGGGCTCCTTCGTGTTTAACTACGCCCCTGTTTTTTGACAATGTCTACAACACAACAATCTAAACTAAATCATTAATAATCATGAGGGTAAAGCCCTCCAGAAAAGGATAACGACAGATCCTTTCATATATTTTAAGAAAAAAAAATCTATCCTCAATAACCGCGCAAGCGTGTGGTCACCGTATCTTGTTAGTAGGTACAGTATCCTGACGTCACAGCGGCGCGTGTAACCTAGATCCAGTCATAGACTACAGACCAAGGAAGGAGCCTAGAATATCATGCCAAATCTACACGTGTGTCTGCATGTGTGATGTTAAAAAATTATTGATGAGTTAATGGGTTCAAAAAACAACTATAAGTAAACTATTAAAAAAACATTTTAGTATGAGTGATCAAAAAATAGCATAAAAAATTTGATAAGTCTATAAAGCGCTGCGTTATTTTTTTTTATTTTTTTAAGACTGCGACGTATACTGAGATAGCAGCCTTTTTGGCCTCGCAAATGTCTTTTTTTTTGTTCTTTTTTTATGTTGATGTTTTTATTTTTAACCCTTCAGATACCGTCAATTAGAGACACAATAGTAAGACAATAGATGCGCGGCCACCGGTGGTCGCTTGGGGATTCATGAATTAATGTCAGTTAATGTGACTATTTTATTTTAATCTGTCGTTTGTCCTGTGGGAGAATTAAATAAACGTTGTTCTTTTTTTCTTAAAGTTCTGTAATGTTTTGCCATTGTTCGGAAGTAGAAGTCGGTTTATACGCAAGATCATAGTTAAGACGAGGTGGAAATTATTATATATGTAGGTAAGATTCTCTTATTTTTAACACAGATTTTTTTCAAAGAAAATATATATATTTTTTTTAATTTCATCTTACGTCGAAAAAAAAAAAGATTTTAATGCCATAGTATCCTTAATCAAAAGCCTTAATATCCCTCGGTAAATATACTAAATGTAATAAGTACCGGAGAGCAGTGGTGGCCGAGTGGTAACGGTCCCGACTTACGAGTTGTAGGTCACGGGTTCAAAGCCAGCCAGGCGCATTACTTTATGCAATTTATTTCAAAACCACTGCTCTCAAAACGGTGAAAGAAAACATCGTGAGGAAACCGGCATGTCCTAGAACCAAAAAATTCGAAGACATGTGACATCCACCAACCCGCACTGGGCCTGCGTGGTGGATTACGGCCTATTCCCTCTCCTAGAGAGGAGGCCTGAGGCCCAACAGTGGGAACATTATAAGGCCGACTATGCTATGCTATGTTATAATAAGTACCAATAAATAGAGTTAAATAAATAATTTCGCTGGGAGTTTATTTTTAAATAGTACTCTTATACCACACTAATTATGTGTAACCGAAAGTTTGTCTGTATGTGTGTGCGTATATTATTTATTACTCCTTCATGCTCAAACGACAGAACAGATTTGGTTGAAATTTAGTACCATCATGTCCTGGTATAGAACAGTGGATGCTATTCGTTCCAGGAGTGTGTTTCCTTGGGATAATTTTCTACTTTCTCCACGGAGAGTTTCTGAAAAACCGTGGTGTTAGAACGCAAAGTGCAAGTGAAGGACACAGGTTGGTTTTAGTTAGAAAACATCTAACATATACGCCCTCTTGTCCCACCCTAGAACGTGAAAAGTCATTGAATCATGTCCTAACTCAAAAAAAGGGGTGAAACTACAGTCAGAATCTAATTGGAAATAATTATGTCAAATAGTATTCTTCAGTTTAAAATCTCTGTCTATTAATAAAACGAGTTGCTTACGATTCGGACACTATGTATTCGGACACAGTGCCCGAATTGGCTCTATGGACCAAAATAAAATAATTAAAAAAAAAAATAATAAAAATAATAATAATAATTAATAATAATAATAATCTGTGGCAACTCAACTCAACGTCAAGTGACAAAAAAATTCGCTAAACCATTTTCGACAAATTAAATTTTTTACAATACATTTTTTCCACCACAATTACAATAGTCAACAATAAAATAAACCTAAATCCGGATAAAACACATATCATCATGAAATATATAGTGCATACTAAGAAAATCAATAAAATAGTGAGTGACAACTGCTGTCACATACCTATAATACAAAACTGAAAATGTGAAAATGGGATTAGTAATTTGAGAAGATGTTGACGAGAGCCGCAGCTCGAAGAGCACGCCCACCACCTCCGGCCTCGTCGCTCAGCTCCGCCTCGCCGCCGCCGGAACCCAGCCCCATCGTGAGTGCTGTGACATCGGCCGCGGCAGTTGCGTCGAGCTCCAGCGACGAGTACTTCTCTCCGCCGACGACTCCACCACCTGCGCGTCGACGGGGAGGACGCCGGCCGCCGAGCGGCTTAGGACCTCGAGGCCCACCGGCCTCTGATAGGGTCCCAGCTCCCGGCGGAAGTGTGCAGCGCATGCGATGGACGAGATCTATCAACGAGAACGTCATGCGCTCATACTATGGGGCTACAGAGGGAGGGAACAATCTGACCGCGTACCGTGTTCGGATGCTCTCTTTGTTTCAGGTGCTTGAGCCAGCCGTCAACGTTTCGACCCAACGACTGTCGGATCAGGTGCGGGTCATCCTACGTAATCATATGTTGGATGATACTGTACTTGATCGCCTCCGAACGGAAATGAGTAGCCGTGTCATTGCCCCTCCGTCGCAGCCTGTGGTACCACATATAGCACTACCACCCAGCCACATTTCTTACCACGCTGACGAGGAGTGTACTGACACGGTAACTAACGTAAGTACCCAGTGCAATAATGAACTGAGGAGTGCTTTGGAGTGTGCGATTCGGGAATATCGCAACATACAACCCGAACTTAGGCCACGCATACCTCGTTTGCCCATGTGTAACAAGAATAGGGCGCTGGTGGCTGCTCTGGATTCGCAGTTGACAAATTATTTTGATGACTGCGAAGATCTCACCGATACACACTCGATATTGTACTGTGCGGCCGTAGCGGCATGTCGTGTAGCTCATGTCAAATTCCCAAACATTAATGTAGCTACACGACCAAAACCAGCTGTGCCGGCCTGGCAGTGCAGGATCGAGCGTCGTATCGGTGGGGCTAGAGCACTCATCGGCAAACTGATCTGCTTCAGGGAGGGCAACACACGCCCAAGAGTGATGCGCTTTGTGAGACGGGCATTTTCGGGGACTGACATCAGCCCCCGAGACTATATGTCCCGAGTCACAGAGCGCATCGACTTCCTGAAGCAGAAGGTGTATGCATGGGCAAACCGTATCCGCAGGTATAAGAGGCGGGTTGAGCGATACAACCAGAATCGCACATTCCGGAGTAATGAAAGGTGGGTTTATAGGGCTTGGGAGCGACCGGACCAAGGTGTGACTGACGCGCGCCTCCCAGATTATGATGCCATGATTTCATTCTGGCGCAACATCTGGTCGGTGCCAGTCAGTCACACCGAGGGTGACTGGACTCGGGAGGTTGAACGTGCGTGCGATCGGATACCACAAATGGGGGCAATCGACATCAGCCCCCAAGATGTAGCTCGTGCAGTCCGTCCGTTGCCTAACTGGAAATCTCCAGGGCCGGATGGGCTGCACAATTTTTGGCTTAAGTGGTTCCAAAAGTCGCACGCTCGCTTGGCATCCCAATTCCAGTCTGCCTTAGAGTCAGGGTCGCTGCCTCAGTTCCTAACAACAGGAGTAACCCACCTGCTCCATAAATCAGGTAGTACTGCGGAGCCTAAAAATTATAGACCGATCACGTGTTTGCCGACGGTCTATAAAGTTCTTACATCCATACTGAGAAGCAAAATTAATAGTCATATTGACAAAAATTCGATCATGTCACCTTCTCAGAATGGATGTAGGAACGGGTCTCGCGGTACTAAGGAGCTGCTCCTCATTGATATGGCCATTAGCCAACAGGTTCGACGTTCCCGAAAGGATCTGTCGACATGTTGGATAGATTATAAGAAGGCCTATGACTCTGTTCCTCATACATGGCTCATGAGGGTGCTTGAACTGTATAAAATTGATACAATTCTACGCACCTTCCTGATGTCGTGTATGAGGCAATGGAGTACGGTCCTCCGCTATCCAGGATGTCGAAATATCCAGGGGAATAGCGAACCTGTTAGGATTGAGCGAGGTATATTCCAGGGTGATAGTTTGAGTCCACTTTGGTTTTCCCTAGCCTTGAATCCTCTAAGCACACTGCTGGAGAATTCAGGTCTAGGCTATAGGTTGAAGAGAGGTGGTCAGGTTATATCTCACCTCCTTTACATGGATGACTTGAAACTGTTTGCCCCCAACAATCTGCAACTGATGGAGCTACTGAAGGTAACTGAAACCTTCAGTAGTGCCATCAGGATGGAGTTTGGTGAGGACAAATGTGCAGTCATGCATGTAAAGCGAGGGGAGGTTGTGGAGTCCGTGGGCACTCAACTCACGGATTCCATAAACCTGAGGTCCCTCTCGTCAACCGAAACCTATAAGTATTTGGGTATGTCGGAAGCTCTAGGCATCAGTATCACTGACATGAAGCAATCGTTGAAGGAGCGTTTCTTTGGGCGCCTGAAGAAGGTATTCAATAGCCTTCTTTCAGGCGGAAACAAGGTGCGCGCCTTCAACGGTTGGGTCATGCCGGTACTGATGTACTCTTTCGGCATACTTAAATGGACTCAAACGGAACTTGACGCCCTGGATAGGCGGGTCCGTACATTGCTGACTGCATACCGAATGCATCACCCACGATCGTCGGTGATGAGACTGTATATCCCGCGGAAGTGTGGGGGTCGAGGCTTTTTAAATGCTAAGACCCTACACAACCGCGAGGTATGCAGCCTCAGGGAATATTTCCTAGCTGCCGACGTGGGTATGCATCGAGATGTAGTGGCAGTGGACAAGGGACTCACCCCGCTCGCCCTGGCTAACGAGAACTGGCGCAAGCCTATAGTGCTTGACACTAACGATCGCAGGGAAGTATGGCAGAGCAAAGAGCTTCACGGACGCTTTTTCCGGGCCCTTCATGGGCCCGATGTAGACCAATTGGCGTCCGTAGCCTGGCTGCGTTTCGGTGACCTCTTTGGGGAAACCGAAGGCTTTGTCTGTGCAATTATGGACGAAGTTATCATGACGAATAACTACCGGAGATTTATTGTGAAGGACGGCACGGTTGACATCTGTCGGGCATGTCACCGTCCGGGAGAATCAATACGTCACATTATCTCTGGTTGTTCTCGTCTCGCTAACGGAGAATACTTGCATAGGCACAACCTAGTAGCCAGGATTATACATCAGCAACTTGCTCTGAAGTACTCTCTTGTAGAATCAGAAGTGCCATACTACAGGTATGAGCCCGACCCAGTTCTTGATAATGGCCATATCACTTTGTACTGGGACCGGTCCATCATCACTGACAGGACTATTTTAGCTAATAAGCCTGATATAGTGGTGGTGGACCGAAGTGAGAGGCGTGCAGTGATTGTTGATGTTTCCATTCCACATGACGAGAACCTCGTGAGAGCCGAGAAAGATAAACAAATTAAGTATATTGACTTGGCTCGCGAGGTTGTCGACATGTGGGATGTGGACACTGCGATCATTGTACCGATAGTCGTGTCGGGTAATGGCTTAATTGCCAAGAGCCTCGACCAACACCTTAGGAGGCTCTCGTTAGGCGGCTGGATCAAGGGCTTGATCCAGAAAGCGGTACTCCTGGACACGGCTCGTATAGTCAGGAGGTTCCTTTCTCTGGAGCCCTGACCGCCGGTAGCTTGGACCCTGTTCCCGATACCGGTGGGATACTGTTTTTTATATTTTTAAATGTTTTATTTTTATTTTAGAAATATTTAAAAATGTAATCAATATGTGTACAAAATAAATAAAGAAATAATAATTAATAATAATAATTAATAATTATAATAACAATTAATTAATTAATTAATAATTATTATATATTAATAATTATGGATTGGAAAAGGACCTCTTAACTATACGAGCCGTGTCCAGAAATACCGCTTTCTGAATCAACTATTATCTATATTAGGAGTTTTATTTGTACTGTATAAAACTTCGGTACCAATGTCCGAATTGGCACACTTTTATTTCTTTATTTTTTCACTGACAATTCGGACAGACACTGTTTTTTACAGTCAGATAAAAAGTTTTAAAATATAATTTATTGGGAAAACGCTCTGAAAGGCGGCAACTTTGGGCAGTATAGAGAAAAGAATTGTATTTTTTGTTTAGCAACATAGCATTATCAACTTTACAATGTTCCCACTGCTGGGACTCAAGCCTCTTCACTAAACGGCTTCAATTTTGGCGCTGTCTGACTCGTCAGTGAAAAAATATTGAAAAAAGAAATATGTTTCGGACACTGTGTCCGAATATATAGTGTCCGATTTGTCAGTAACTTACCTCATGAAATAATAATTTTCAGGCGGCTCTATACATTCATAGCAATATGTTTTACTTGACAATGCAGTTAGGCGCCATCACTAGGCGTTCATTATTTGATAGACACGTTCTGTTAGTAACTATTAATCGCGTGAAATCTTTACTAATATTATATCGAGAAAAGATTTGTGTTTTTTTTAGCAACATAGCTTAATCAGCCTTTTAATGTTCCCACTGCTGGGACTCAGGCCTTTTCTCTAATCAAGGCGCGTAATGCTCCACGCGCGCCTCAAGAAGTTGTCAGCAACCGTATGGGCCTAGCAGGGTCGAAGCCTTCTGGGGCCATGGGTGATGCGACGAGACCTCTGTGGCCCTGGAACAATGGCAAATAAGGAACAGGACTAGGTTAAATATTGACGTAAAAGTCTGACACGCCATCCCACTCCGCCCAATAGCGAGAGATGACATTGGATGATTTTATCAACTAAAAAAAATATTGTGTGAGCGTGAAAGAGGAATGGAGCTATACGTGTATTGTCCCTTTAATAGTACGCTTCAGGCCGTCAAATTAATCACGTTAAGAGCTAGTGGTAGCGCATCAAACACCCCCGCCGACCAAACCCTCTTCCCTCCACTATTGTATTATCGCTTGCTTCGCATAAAATTCGTAATATTTACAGCAATAATCTTTTTTTTTTGTATGAAAATCTGATGAGCAAAGCATTGATAAATTTTTAAAAGTCATAGAACAAAAGTTTTTGTTTATGAGGTTAGTAACATAGTCCTGAGAAGTTGCCAGTGTTTTACAAATAACCATATATACTTATAACAAACGTATTTAAGAAATATGTTTTGTATGATTGTTAAATGAAGGCTTTATTATTATGTGTGACTAAAGAAATCAAATCAAATCAATCTTTATTTGTGAACATATATACAAAGAGGTGTTATTTATACATTTTGGCTGATCTGTATGTTCGGCCAATAATCGGCATACAAATATAAATATAATATTAGTAAGCTGGTTATTTTACTATCATAATAAATAAAGTCTAGGATGAAATAAATGAAGCACTTGAAAAATGTCATGAGCCGCATAAAATAAAGTAATTGAATTTTATTATTAACAACATTGTACACTTAGTTCGCAATAAATGTTTTGACTTTTTTTTTTATTAAAAATGTCAAAGAAAATTAAATTTAGTCATAATTTGTCATTTAAAAAGTCTTCAATCGAATCGTTTTTTCAACTAGAAATAGAAACGGCCGTTTATTTCATTGCCCCCTGCTTTATTGCTGCCAATCTAATTAAATCCGTACGGTACGCTTCCAAGACATGTTTATTGTAAAGGGTTACTTATAATATTAGCGATGCGTCACGCGTTGGTGGGCTTCTTGAAAAAACTAGAGCTGGCCCGTGCTCTCTAGTAGAATAAACGTGGAGAATGGACGGAGCTTGATCAATAACCAACTAAAACTGACCGATCTGAAGAGAAATTGCGGGCGCCAGGCTCCGATAGATGGATAGACACAATATTGGCAGACTAGGATCTTACCATGACATGCTAAAATGTAAATGAGTGCCCCCTCTATAGCTCACGGGCTCTTAACGCGATCCTTTTGAGGACCTAAGCTGAACTGTTACAAGGATGGAGCTGCCCCCTGCTTTATTGCTGCCAACCTAATTAAATCTGTACGGTACGCTTCCAAGACATGTTTATTGTAAAGGGTTACTTATAATATTAGCGATGCGTCACGCGTTGGTGGGCTTCTTGAAAAACACTAGAGCTGGCCCGTGCTCTCTAGTAGAATAAACGTGAAGAATGGACGGAGCTTGAGTATATAGCCGACTAAAACTGACCAATCTGGGCTGCGTTTGGAGTTAACTCTAATGACGTCATAGTCGCTCAGAGTTGTTAGTTGGGTTAACTATAGGGTAGCTTCTCGAGTTATAAAAGAACGACCCCGGGTTGCGACTTTACTTGACTCTGGTTATTTTTGAACGCAGGGCTGAAGAGAAAATGCGGACGCCAGGCTCCGATAGATGGATAGAGATGATATAGGTGGCCTGGGGTCTTACCATGACATGTTACAATGTCAATCGTGGATGAGCACACCCTCTATAGCTCGCCTAGCCATGGTAAGGTCACGGGCTCTTAACGCGATCCTTTTGACGACCTAAACTGAACTGTTACAAGAATGGAGCTGTATAAGGTGTATAGCCTCCATTCCTTTTTCTCGCTAGCATGCTTAACTTTTTATTACGTCATTATATACGCATGTATAATGACACGGTTTAAGACATAGTCCTTGGTGGGTAACTTAGAAAAAACAAGAGCTGGTCTCAATGAAGGAGCATGAACAATAACTAATCAAAATTGACTAGTGTATATCAACAACAGCATGTCTCGTACTTGTCCTCCAACAATGTAGCTTGATATTTGTTGACATTTCCACTTATTTTTCGCTTCATGTAAGCAGTGCCAAAAAGGGATCCCTTGAAACTAACTTGAGATATGGATCAAAGCGTAAGACTTCCCTTTTTATGTCACAATAAAAGTCGGTAACGAGGCCGAATCAGAATTTGAGGAAAAGATTTTCTTTTTTGCGTTTATTCGCTCTTATGCCTCGATAGGAAAAGCTCAGTCTATTCTTCATGATGTCTAGTACTACCGTTTTCTTCGACGAATCTCAAGTACTGGCTGATACTTGGTTTTGTTGAGATTTTTTTTCAATATAGTAGAATAATAAATAAAAGAGAAATTGTATTTTTTCTTTCGTATTCTATGTTAGTTTCCACAGTAAAGTTTCTCGTATTGGAAATATTGTAAGTTCTTGGAAATATCTTTAACAATACCATTTTCACTTGTTTTTCAAGCCTCAGATAGTTACATGAGGGGACAAAATGTAACCCAACATCAGATTCAAGTGGAAGAAACGTCCGAGTGTCTTTATTGTGTGAACCTCCCAGAGGACACTGTGGATATGGTGGAGATATGACCCTGCTTGGGTGGAACATACCCATATCCTCGTGGAGTGGATCGGCGGTGACCTCTCGCGCTGGCCCCGTGGTTCACGCCATGGTCCGGAGCGAGGAGGAATGGCAGACGGATTCTACGAAGTAGTAATTTTAACGACGACTCTCGTCCCAGCTGCTGCGTCCCTGACCCCGTCTACCAGCCACAGTAGGCGCGGACTTACGGACGACGAGCAATGGGCAGCTCTATTTATGGCGCGGGCTCGTGGACGGCGAGCTATGAGTAGCTCGCTGTCCCATCGTCCGGTAACTGTCCAGACCGAGCCAAGACGTCGACGGCGCGCACTGTTCCCGCGCGCCTCAATGATTTGTCAGCACCAGGAGGGGCCCAGCTGGGTCGAAGCCTACCGGGGCCGGGGTTATCCGAAAGGAAATTTGAGCCCCGGTATAAAGGCTAGAAGAAACGGCGTGGGGTTTTTAGTCAGTAAGAGTCTGACACTATTTCCCGCTCCACCTAAGAGCGGGTTTTGTCATAAGATGATTTTACCCATCGACAAAAAAAAGCTCTATTTATGGCTGTCCAGTAATCGTCCAGAACGATCGAGGTGTCAGCAAACCATAGGGGCCCAGCACGGCCGATGCCCGCTAGGGCCACGGGGATCTTTCTAAAAAGGGAACCCGAAACGTAAAGAACACAGGTGTGGTTTCGGTCAGTAAAAATCTGACATGTCCTTTCGTCTAACCCTGGAGAAGGAAAACTCCCACCTAAAAAAGCCATAATAACGGTCAAAGATCTACAAGACAGCCGAGACCAACGCCTCCTTCATCATTATTTGCATAAATATGCATAAATAATGATGTCATTAATCCCAAAAGCTCTAAAAACAGTTTCAAACATATAAACAGATCAGAGTGAAGACTCAAATATGAACACAGAAATTCAAAATGTAAGAACTTATAAACACGAATGGCATGTTATGAAAGTCAGAGATAACTGCCGCCGTTGACGCTCGACGGCGGTTTTCAACATTCCAACAAATGAAGAATCGCTAAACTTAAGTGGCAATGGGCAGGGCACAATGCACACAAAAAAGGGAAATAATCGATTCAAGAGAAAAAGAACTTGAAGCTGCAGCCATCAACAATAGGGGTGAAGGCAGCCACCTCTACCGTTGACATCATGGCGTTCATGTGTATTACCTCTAATTAGCCCAACGGAATGGTGGTGGAACATGAGGCAGGCAATTTTTTTTTATTATTGATAGGCTCGCGTTTGACCACCATCTCACATGATGGTAAGCGATGATGTGGCCGACGATGGAGCACGCTTGCCTAGAAGTAACCTATTCACTCTTGACTTAAAGACCTCCAAGTTGTAGCTATCAGGAAACACAGACTCCGGCAGGCTATTGTTTAATGAACTTTTTTTTTACGGTGGGAAATCATCCAATAACATCTCCCACCTTTTCCCTTAGACTTTTCCTAACTAAAACCTACTCCTGTTACTTTTTTTCTTTCGTTCCAGGGCCCAGGGGCTTTCTTTCGCATCACCCATGGCCCCAGTAGGCTTTGACCCTGCTGAGTGCTGGGCCCCCACAGTTTTGCTGACATCTCCGTGAGGCGCACGAAAACACTACGATGATTCGGGCTTGGTCCGGACGGTTACCAGACAGCCGGACGGCGATCTACCAATTACTCACCGTCCGCAACCACACGCCTACGGTGGTTGGAAATCGGGGTCGGGATCCTGGTGGCTGGGCCGTGACGGCTGTTCCCTTTTAAATGGAATGGTAGTGGAACATTAGGCAGGTTTACTATTCCGAGAACTTAACTTAAACTAGGTTACACGTGTTCAGTCAAAATAACTTCCTATAAACTTGCTTATGATGTTGTACAAAGACTTGAAAACTTCGCAAGGTCGATATGTCAAATACATACTAATCTCACTAATCCTACTAATATTATACTAACCGGCACTACCCCAACATTGTATGCTCATAACTGCACATCTAACACAAATAACCAATGTGTTTGTCCTAATATTAACATGTCAAATACAGTAAAGTACCTTGGAATTATAATCGATGAGACACTTTCATTTAAACATCATATAGAAGCTATAAATAATAGGATTCGTAAATTGATATTTGTTTTTAAAAAGTTGCGCTACATTGCAGATCCAAAAATAGTTCGACAAGTCTACTTCGCTCTATGTCAATCGATAGTAACCTACTGTATTACCACATGGGGTGGAGCGGGTAAAACATTGTTACTAACTATCGAGAGAGCCCAGAGGGCAATTCTCAAAGTGTCTACTTTCCGTCCATTCCTTTTTCCCACTAACCTCCTATACAAAGAATGTGAAGTATTAACAGTCCGGCAATTATTTATAATGGGTATTGTATTAAAACAGCACGCAGATTTAACATATAGCACGGATTTTACTAACAAAAGACGTAAAGACCTAGTTTGTCCTCAGAATCATACCAAACATGCTTTCACGTCAAAATTTTACCTTTTTCTCGGTCCTCTCCTCTACAATAGATTGAACGCGAAAGCAAATATTTATCGCTTGAATCAAGTCTACTGTAAGAGAATTCTTAAAGAAACTCTTCAAAAAATGTCATACCATGATACAGAGAATTTACTGATTGTGCTAAAATGATTTTGTTTATATTTTGTGATTTTGTTTATATTTTGTGTTTTTACTCAATTGTTGACCTAGTTTAAGTATTTTGTTATTTAAGAAACTATTATAATTTATAAAAAATTTACCTAGTTTAAGTACCTATATTGATAATTAAGAAACTAGAAGTTAAACTTTTTAATATTATAATAATGGCATGTCTACATTACAGATTTTTTACACATTTGTATTGTACTTAAAATTCTTTTGATTATTTGTTAATTTTAAATTATTTTAGCTCTTCTTGCCTGAAACACAGGATTTCCTAGTTCAGGCACGTAAGACTCAGAATTAAGATATATATTTAAGACTGTATGTAATTTATGCTTTAAAGAATTTTGAATAAAAATATTATTATTATTATATTATTATTATTATTATTATTATAAATGCGAAAGTTTGTATGTATGGATGGATGTATGGATGGATGTATGGATGGATGTATGGATGGATGTATGGATGGATGTATGGATGTATGGATGGATGTATGGATGGATGTATGGATGGATGTATGGATGTATGTATGGATGGATGTATGGATGGATGTATGGATGGATGTATGGATGTTTGTTACTCTTTCACGCAAAAACTACTGAACGGATCTCGATGAAACTTGGTACACGAGTAGACCATATCCCAGAATAACACATAGGATACTTTTATCCTGGGACTATGTACGCGGGTGAAGCCGCGGGCAAAAGCTAGTACATTATAAAGGCGAAAGTTTGTATGTATGTTTATTAGTGCTCCACAAAAAAAAGTCTCCTGCTGGAGATAGGCCCCCATGTATCACCACAACAAACGGTCCTGTGCGTCACGCATCCATCGGATTCCCGCGACCCTTCCAACGAATTATGCATAATAAAAAATGTTTTTTCCGTCAATGCAATGCATCTTTTCTTTGGCCGTCTTAGATATTTTTATTTCATCATCATCATCATCATTTCAGCCGATACACGTCCACTGTTGGACATAGGCCTCCCCCAAGCGTCGCCACAACGAACGTTCCTGTGCGTCTCGCATCCATTAATATTTTTATTTATTCCAAGAAAATCGTCTACAGTTTAAAATACAATTTTCTTTTAAAAATTAATAATTCGCAAGCAAACCCCCGTCCACTAGGTAGTACAATACAAATAGTATTGTTTTCCACGGCATAGTGGTCGCTCGCATCATTGGTTAGAGTCGTTGCTCCTTGCAAACTATCACAAATGTAGTCGACAGGTATATACGTACATATAGTACTTTGTTTGTTTATTCAAATTAGTTTCTGTATGTGTGTGTTTGTAGACGGGTGTGTTGATGTGACGTATGAGGTATTTTAGTGTTGCTGAACGTACAGTGAGGGTTGCCGGAATCTGATGCATGCGTGACGCACAGGAACGTTCGTTGTGATTACACTTGGGAGAGGCTTATGTCCAGCAGTGGACGTCTTTTGTCTGAAATAACGATGGTTAAGACAAAAGTATAGTTAGTAAAATTGGTAGGAATCCCTTCCGGTATCCATTTCCTGGTAGCTACAACCTAGGGATCTTTAAGTCAAGAATGAATAGGTTACTTCTAGGCAAGCGTGCTCCATTATCGCTTACCATCAGGTGAGATAGAGAGACAGAAAAGCAGTATTGTTCGATAGAGTTAGAGGCCCTGAAACACAAAGAACAACTAAAGGAACACAGGCGGGTTTTAGTCAGTAAAGTGTAAGTTAACAGTACTGTTAGCGCAGTGGTTGAGCAATTAGCTGCTGCGCTGCGTAACGCGGATTCGATTCTCGTGCGGCACAAATATTTGTATGGCCTACACTCCTACAGCTAGTTTTTCCAGGTCTGGGAATCTAGTATATCTGAGTTTACATGTTTGATGACCACGTCCACGATTCAGGAGAAATTTCTTTTGCATAGCTAGGTTTTTTAACCAGAGAGAAGAAAAAAGCTGGCACTTCTCACTTCACTTAAAACGGGAGATTTTTTTTTGATGATTTCGTATCTAAAAAAAGTAGGTGGTAGCAACTACAAAACAAACGAAGTCCTTCATATTCTTTTGTTTATTCTAATTATTTGTGTGTCTGTGTGAGTGGATGTAGAATGTGAGTGTTTTAGGGTCGCCGCACATGGGCCTCAAAAAAACGCCCCCACAAAAAACGCTAGAAGCGCCCACAAAAAGAAAGTTATAAGCCATCGCAAAAAACAGCTGAAGCACGCGACAGCTTGTAGCCAGAGAAGCTTGAAGCGGCGTTTTTTTGAGGCCATTTAGAGTGCGGGGACATTTAGGGTCGTCGCATGAAGCTAAAAACGGCCACAAAGGAAGCTGAAGCGCTCGACAGCCACTTGTGGCCGGTGACTGCTACCTTTTTTTAATCGATAGGCAAAGTATCATAATAATGGACTCTGACGAAGAAGGTTTTAATGCGCGAGTGACGTGTAACGGCGTTTAGTGTCAAGTGCGGGCCATAAGAAGCAAGCAGCGGCGATTTGTAGCGTGTAGCGACCACCGGACGTCAACTGTGTGCGACGAATCCATCACTACATAGTATAAAACAAAGTTGCTTTTTCTGTCCCTATATCCCTATGTGCGCTTAAATCTTTAAAACTACGCAACGGATTTTGATGCGGTTTTTTTTAATAGATAGAGTGATTTAAGAGGAAGTTTTATATGTATAATATTGTACCCGAGCGAAACCGGGGCGGGTCGCTAGTATAAAATAAAGAGAAGTATAGAAAATAGCTGGTGTCGGCATTTTGTGGCTGTGGCCGGTGGTCCTGGCCCGTATGCGACGACCCTTAGTGGTATACGTTTAATTTCTGATAAAACTTTGATTGTTGGCAGATGTATTTAGCACTTAGCTCTAGGTATAGCAACATTATTTTCTGTTGTATGAAAACTTTATGCACAAAAAAAAAACACAATTATAAAGGTGGATTTTTTCTAAAGGTCGTAGAAGGGTTTTTTTTTGTTTGAGTTGGGAAATCATCAAATAACTTCTCCCACTTTGGATAGAGCGAAACGGCGTATCAGACTTTTACTGCCTTCCAGAAGGGATGGCGATTCTTCCTAAAAATCGATATTTAATCGATTCGGGTCTAATTCTAAAGAATCGATTCATTAATCGATATATCGAGTTCTAGTTCGATTTCCAAAAGATGCGGTAACCCGTTGGTTACCGTGCGTGTGGGTATTAAAACCTAAAAAGCACGGACCAGATGTCCTATGTCTCTCTAAGGCCGCTATCCCACTGGCGTTTTGACGAGCGCGGCGTTGGCGCTTCACAAACGTCGTCGTCGTTAACGTCACTAGTTTCTAGTGGCAAAGCGTTAACGTTGCGCAGACGCGACGTTCTAGTGATGAGATAGAACAACTATAGGTACGTTACTAAAGGTACTTGTCCCCCTGAAGGTCAAAGCCCTTTCAGACAAATTAAAGCACTGTTAGGAGGCGGCCAGATGAATGTAAACCAACGTCCCAACCAAAGTGACCTTGCTAGTTTCAATCCGTGTAGACAGCAGTTGTAAACCATGACCTTCAACGCCTTTTGAGAGGCGCGTTTTCCCAACCACCGAACGTGTTGGCGCGTGGATTACATTCATGTAGCCGCAACACAAATCAAGGTCACCTTGGTTCCAAGACGTCGACGGCGCGCATTGGTTCCGCGCGTCTCAAGGAATTGTCAGCAGCAGGAGGGCCCAGCTGGGTCGAAGCCTACCGGGGCCAGGGTTATCCGAAAGGAAACTCGACCCCAGTATGAAGAGGCTAGAAGGAACGGGGTGGGTTTTTAGTCAGTAAGAGTCTGACACTATCTCCCGCTCCACCCAAGAGCGGGGGTTGTCATCAAAAAATAAAAAAGGTCACCTTGGTTGGAACACCAGTTTGCAACCATGACGTCAACCCTTTAAAAACGAAAACGATATTATTATTATTATTATGAGCCCGTTGTGTCCCACTGCAGGGCAAAGGCCTCCCTTCCGTTATTCCACTCTTTTCTGTCCTTAGCCATCTCTGACCAATCCTTAAGGTAGGAGTCCAAATCGTCACGCCATCTCCTTCTGGGCCTACCGCGTTGCCGGCTCCTGCTGTTCGGAATCCAGTCAGTAGTTACTTTCGCCCAATTCTGTTGCGACATGCGGCAAAACGATAATGATTTTGATTTAAGATCTACAACAATAGCTCAGAATCTCGCAAACCCATCCAAAAACAGTAGAAACATGCGTACAGACATTGTCCATTGTTCTGGACAACCACCATTTTTAGTGGACCTAGGTTTCTAGAACAGTTGCTTAAAAAAGAACTGGTGAGGTGGCTCTAGACATACTGGTGAGTTAAGTTATGAAAACTTTTTAGAACATAAGACTTTTTTTTTTAGTTGCTGCCCATAGCTTCACCCGCGTGTAAATAGAAAATTGTTGAAAAGGAACACACTTTCGGGATAAAATACCTTTTTTTTAGGATACTTCCTATGTGCTGCAAAATTAGACTAAGCAGAACACGTAACCACAAACAATAGACAATTCAAATTAAAAAAAAAACCAAAACCACACTCAGTCATAGAAAAAGAAAAAGCCGTTCGAATTTTAAAAAGTTCGCGTCGTATAAAAGCAACGGAGACTTGGACCGCATTCTATGACTCAGGCAGACTGAGGCGACTCGGCTGTGACTCATTTCCGAGTCAAATTCCTGCTGACGTCACGGGGTGCGTTTGCGCCGACGCATCGCTATTTTAAACTACATTCCTTATTTGAATTGCGCGGTTATAACCAGTGATGCGTGCAAAAAGGATACTGTATTTGTAAAAGGAGGTTGTTTTATTAACAGTTTGTTTATGATTCATTTGAATTAGCGGTTTCATTTAGAACTGTAATGAAAATATATGGATTCTAATTAGAAATGTCATCATCACTCTCAGCATCAGGTTATGGCAAGCAAATATTTTATACTAGCTGCTCCCAGCGGCTTCGCCCACGTGATAGCAGAAAATTATCCCATAGGAACATACTTTCGGGATAAAAAGTATCCTATGTCCTATTCCAGGACATGGTCTATCCGTGTACCAAGTTTCATTAAAATCGGTTTTGCCATTTAGGCGTGAAGACGTAACAAACAAACTCACTTTCGCTTTTATAATATTAGTAAGGATAGGTACCTATCCTATGGCAAGAAATTGAATGAGTTTGATTATTGATCTTTCTCATAGAGCTAAGATGGTACTTCTGACTACAAAGTGCAAGTAAATAAATAAATAAATAAAGTGCCAATGCCAATATTGCCAATCACATTTTGATATAACTGGAGAAAGTTTATCATTTGGCCGAGGCAGAATATTTGCAGGGACTTTCCACGTATATCAAACGACGTTTTCCAATATGTAACTTACAAAAAAATAATTAAACGGGGGTGGTCGTGCTACTCGTACGGGTCGCTGACCGCCCAGCCTGGCACATACAATCAATTGTAGCGGGAGTTAGCTCGAAAACTTTCCGCACTAGTGCAGAAAACAATAAATTACGTGCTTAAAAGGGTATACCCCTTTTAAGCACGTAAGAACGGGTTTTCGAGTAAATGTATTAAAAAACTTTCTGTTGTTACCTAACCTTACCTAGACTAGGTAGATCTGTCGAGAAAAACGAAATCCGATTACAGGGTGCAGGATTGTTTACAAGATCCTACTGATGCACTGATATGCAAAGCGCTAATGAAGGAACACAGGTAGGTCTTAGTCAGCAAAAGTCCAAACTCCCCCTTCGTCCCTCCACCCAGAGCAAGAGAAATTATTTCTTACAAAAAAAAAAATCTTATAGTAATATTATACATCAACTCATTTATACTCGTAATTTAGTATCCGTTAATTATTTTTCTTCTTTCTTATTAATAAAATAAATAGAAAACATAATAAACAATACGTTTTAGTTAGGCTTTCTTTTGTCTGAGTGATGTGTATTATTTGTTGTTCTAAAGAGGTGGACACACTGTCCGTAGCCTGAGGTATTTTGCATTTTTTTTTTTAATATAGTTAACTTACGACACACATATTTTTTTTATAATTACCTGGGACAGACGGTCCAAAGGGGTCTACTCGCTTTCTCCGAAACGAAACTTTCGCAAACGAACGATATTCATTTGACGTTAAAATTGCAAGCAATCCTCTGTAATATTTTTTTTTTTTTTTTAGAAATATAACTAATTACAGTGCGTTTCACTTAAGAAGTTCCTTTGCCGTAATGTTGGCAATACGGAAAAACAGTGTTGCAATATTTTTAGCAAACAAATTACTTAATATTAGGGAGATTAACTTCTATTTCGTTACTTTTAACAATTGCGTTTTTTTTTTTGTTTTTGTTTTTACTATTTTTGAATAAAGTATAGGGCGCTGGGCTCCATTCCGATTGTCTTGCAATTCGTTCAAATACCGAAAACGCCACGCTACAATATCGTATCTCACTATAACAACGTCCTTTTAGACCTGCTTTTTTAAATAAAGTCCCATTCCTCTCATAATTCTCCTTAAAGTGCTGCAACTACCGTTAAAATCGTTTTCGTTGCGCATTTCGGGGAACAATTTTGGTAGAGTAGGCAACTCTTTCCTTTTTCCCTTCTTTTTTATGTAGACAGTCAGGGGAGCCAACATTACGCCAAAGGAACGTCTTAAGTGAAACGCACTGTAGAGTAGGTTTAAAGATTCGGTACGTCAAACAATTTTCGTTCGTGCGAAATTTTGGGAAAGAAAGGAACCGTGGTAGGAAACACGCGAAATTTCAATCGAAACTTCGTTTTTCGGAGAAAGCGAGTAGACCCCCAGATAGGTAGGCCTAACTTCGAGAAAGAGGTCAATCGTCGAATCCGACTCGGTTGGGCAGCGTTCGGAAAGCTACACGGCATCTTCTCGTCCAATATACCGCAGCGTCTCAAGACTAAAGCCTATATGACCAGTTCGTGTTCCCAGTGATGACATATGGCTCCGAAACGTGGTCGCTTACAGTAGGCCTCATAAGAAGACTTAAAGTCACTCAAAGGGCATTGGAAAGGCCTATGCTCGAAGTTTCCTTGCGTGATCACATCAGAAATAAAGATACCCGCAGGCAGTACCGTAACCAGCCTTTTATGCGCCCGGTGCGAGCTCCTATAACTGCGCCCCTAGAAAAAGTACAATACAAACAAAAAGGACTGGGTATACAACTTTTATGCCCCTTTGGGGACTGCGCCCTGTGCCTGAGCACCGCTGGCACCGCCCTATTTACGGCACTGCCCGCAGGATCTTTAATTCAAGTTGAACCTACCCAACTGGACTGTCTGTCCGAGGTATACGTAATCGTCCACAACTTCGAGTGTAGAGTCTCCGATCTTGACAGGAGTGGGCGCTACATGGCTGTTTATCATGTAGCGCCGAAAAAAACTAAACTGTAACTGTAAACTGGAATACTAAAAATATTCCAATTTAAAGTTGATCAGATTACGTATACAATAATACCTTCGTACCTCCTTATGAATTTTAAAAACGCATTTTTGAACGAACGGCATGATGTCATGTTAAATGTTATGTTTTCTTTTTTTTTCTATAGGCCATTAGGCCGGATGGCAAAGCCATGTTTTTTTCTGGTGATGTGATTTGAATGCTAGGAAGCGGTGAAAGGGGTTCCATCAGCAGACGACTGTATACCAGCAAATTCCAAGACACAAGAAAATCTCACTGTAACATCCAGGGTATTTATTAAAACCTAGTAGATAATCACAAAACCCGACGAAAGGACACCCGTAATACAAACCACATTCTGCCAATCATGTTAACACCTAGGCAGATGTCTAATTACAGCTCTCAAGCCGTCAACTGCCGAGGATCACCTACGTCATAAAGAAGACGTTCAACTGTCCATAATTACACCGTCGCTGGCCCATTGGCGCCTACACCTAGAGAACAGGCTGGGCCAGGGGTACTCAAAGCGTTGATCGAGCTTTTGGAGTCGATTACGGTAAGCTTTCGATGTAAAGTTGACAAAAAATAAAAGGCCTGTTTTGATATTTGTATTTTGACTACCTTGCGGCTTGTCCGGTGTAGTGTAGCTACTACTAAAGTAACTAAAATAGCTACACTACACCGGACTCCTAGTTATTATTTTATTGTTTCTTTCAGTTTCGTTCCAAGTTACATTCTTAGGTCTTTCTCAAATGTCAAAACCGGCCTTTTATTTTTTAACGAGTCTAGTCCAAATAATAATATATCATATATCTATATGATAAATAGTTTTTATGGTTAATATTTAAGTGTGCTACGTAGTTTATTAAACCAATAAAATGAAACGTAATTATATCGTTTTTTTTCCTTTTTCCAGGAATGAGTTTTCTTTTCCTTTAAAGTTTATTATTATAATTATCATTAGCTTCTGCCATCGGTTTCCCCAGCGTAAATGTACATTTCTCAACAAAAACTTTGGAACCCTATTTTATCGTCGCGGGAATTTCCCGAGACAGAAAGATGTATCCCAGTGTCAAAAATTGTGAGGTTTAGCAGGCAATCTCTAGATGCCTAACACCTAGGGTGAGTTTCAATATTAATCTAATCTGAGAAAACTTTCTTAATTCCCAAACCGTCGTCCAAGTCTGAGCACCGCTGCACTGGACCAAGTGTAAATACGCTGTAAAGCAAAGTCGTTCGCGTGCCCATCGCACTTTACAGCATTAATTAATAAGAAAAACGCGTCACGGCGCAACAAGCGGCTCGCGCGAGTTTTTTGCAGCCGCATACCCGTCCGGAAACGCACGCGCGAGCGCCATTTTTTGCCGTAATGCATTAATGCCATCGAGAGCAATGGCCTGTTTGCGAAATGATCTAGCTTGCAGCTATTTGAAGGGTTGTGTGCGTTCCTGTTATTGTTTATGGTTTTGATGTCAGTTTTAGATGCGCAAGAGTGGTTTTTGTTGATGAAATGATTTGTGTGTTCGTATTTTAAAGTTATATTAAGATAAGGTACAGTAAGATGACAGCAGCACGAAAATATGCATCATTAAGATGAGAGAAAAACGGACAGACAGACAGACATTGCGAAACTATAAATAAGGTTTCCTAGTTGACTATGGAACCCTAAAAATGTCACAACTTTGACACCATTGACACGTAGTACAACTAATATACCTACTACTATACTATAACTTTGTGATTTTTCATGATACAGTTATGAAATTATGTACAGTGAAACCTGGTTAAGTGAGACATCAAGGGACCTGCAATGTCGTTTCACTTATAGAGGTATTCCACTTACCCAGTGTCTCAGATATACAGGTATAAATAAATATCTGTCTCATTTACAGAGAGTTTCATTAATAGAGGTGAGAATACAGGTTATTTCAGTTGAGAATGAGTAAACAAACAATGTTATCTCAGTTACAGTGGTTTATGCATATAAAATTTACTCGCTGTCTCAGCTATAGAGGTAACTATGATGATAAATCGAAAGAACAAATCCCAGATATAGAGGCTTACCTCGTCCCACTAACAAAGGTAATTCAGTGCCAAAGTGTTGGGACCTCAGCATGAGTTCCAGTTATGGAGGTTTCTCACTTATCCAGGTCCCACTTAACCAAGTTTCACTGTACTTGCATACGTGTTACGGGCAGTGATGGATTCACCCTTAATCAAATTAAGCGATTGCCTAGGCCAGGGCATCACGACTAGGGGGGGAGGGGGGGGGGCACAAGAAAAAGCACAAAAAAATCCGTTCGTAGGACAAATCGATATTGTACATAGAGTCCGATATGTTAAAAACGTTAGACTTTAACTTTGACTATCTTGCGTGAATTCAATGCCCGGAAAAGTCGCAAGGCGCGTTTCAATAAATAAATCATTTGTGCTTTGGTTTTTATTGCTGTCGCACCTACTCCACTTTTAGGCTACGTTACATCTCATCATCTTATTTTACAAAAAAAACTAATGTTTTTAGGCCGTAAAGGTTTAAAAACCGATTCTAGTTGACATACGGATAGGGGGGACCGCAGGCGTGGATGGCTTAGGGCATCAAGCAGTCTTAATCCATCACTGGTTACGGGTTTCGCATATATTTAAGCTAATGTTGTTTTGTACCCTGACTGCTATGCCGAAGGTCGTGGGTTCGATTCCTATCCAGGACAAATGTTTGTGTGATGATCATAATCATTTGTTCTGGGTCTGGGTGTAATTTATCTATAATATGTATGTATTTAGAAATATATAAGTATGTTTATCAGTTATTTAGTACCCATAACACAAGCTCTGCTTAGCTTGGGACTAAATGGCGTTGTGTCATAGTTGCGGAAAAAAAATGTAGTAGATGACTGAAAGGAACTAGGTCGTTTGTTCGGAAACGGTCGCGTCGTCGCATGCTCGCTAACACGCGCTCATTTCCTTCATTCGTGACTTCACTAAATACCTCTGGACTTCTGGTACATGTTTCTGGCATGTTAGCTGCCAGACTTCCAAATTGTCAGATTGCTTTCGTTGGTTTAGTGGCTGCTAGTGTATGACTGCTAAACGTAGAGTCCTGGGTTCGGCTCCTGAGCTCCACGACCTCTTGACGCGATCCATTTTACGACCTGAACTGAACTGTTAAAGGGATCTAGTGATATAGGGTGTACCTATAACCGCATCCCTCTTTTTCGCTTACATGACTGACTTTTTAGCACGTCATGATAAGGCCCCTGGATTTTACAGTATTATCAGACCTTTCTATTGAAATGTTTATTCAGGAAAACAAGTTGGGCGCAGTAGTTAAGAGATAGGCTACTGCTGCTGATTTGATACCCATGCCCCCCTTTTTTTTTTTGGTTACGGGGAAAATCATCTTTGACAAAACCCGCTCTTAGGTGGAGCGGGAAACAGTGTCAGACTCTTACTGACTAAAAACCCCGCGCCGTTCCTTCTAGCCTTCATATCGGGGCACGAGCTCCCTTTCGGACAACCCTGTCCCCAGTAGGCCTCGACCCAGCTGTGCCCCTCCTGCCCCGTGCCCCTTGATCTAAGATCTTCTTGTGTCATGTGAGTTAACATGTTTGTGAACTCATCCACGATACAACGTAATTCCAAGTGTGAGACAACGTTTTTTTTTAAGTACTCGTATATTTCTCTAAATCATTATCTTTATGGCTACCCTCAAAAAGATATGCTGATACAGTTACTTCTGGGCTACATATCCACAATAACGGTTTACATAAGTAGATAGTTCTATAAGCAAATAAAATAAAAATGTAGGGATAATATCTATGAACCTACCATGAATAAATCATTGCACTTGAGAGATTGTTGATTTAATTAAGTATCTATGGTAATTTCAAAGTAAATCATACGGTTTTTTTTATTACATATAATGAAACAATCATCATATTGTATGTACTATAAATTCTGCCAGCGGCTTTACTCACGTAAAAGCCGAAAATTATTCTAAGAGAACATTAGTTTTAATTTATGCGAAAACCGAGACACGTGTCAAGTATTTCTATGTACAAAGTTTCAAAACTGTATCATGGTCACAAAATTATAAGGTTTTTATATCAGCAAAAATATATAGTCACCGGGCCATCAAGGTGACTAAGGGGTTGTTTTACACTTGCACACAGCTTCTTGCTGGCTCCTAATGCCCGCTATGGCCTGCCGTGACCTGTTATACTTAGTGTCGATGGTGTTCAACTTGTGACCTTTTTAAATATTTTTGAAAAACTATAACATCGTGTAAAAACTGTTGGAATCCATTCAGTTACTGATTCTGAACAAATTATATTCAGGTTTCGCATAAACTAAAAATAAGCTCCGTCCTTCTCTCTCGCTCGCACGCCTGACATTTTAATACGTGATGGTAAGGGTCCTGTGACGACAACATAATTTAACAAAAACTTTACCCATCGTATGCCGTCCGGTAACTGTCCGGACCGAGTCCAAGTCGTCGACGGCGCGCACTGTTCCCGCGCGCCTCAAGGAGTTGTCAGCAGCAGAAGGGGCCCAGCTGGGTAGAAGCCTACTGGAGCCAAGCATCTGCATCTGAAAGAAAGGCCCGGTCCCGGTATGAAAGGCAAGAAAAACGGCACACGTTTTTAATTCAGTAAGAGTCTGACACTATCTCCCGCTCCACCCAAAGGCAGGTTATGTCATTTGGATGCTTTTTACCCACCGAAAAAAAAATCCATCGCTGACATGCGAAAGGTTCAGTTCATTAGCTTGGTTTCAATGCCCTGCAGTCTTTTCATTAAATATTTGACCCCACAGGTGATGTGGCCATCGCTCTTACGCGCGCACATTCCACTACATACCTTAAGACCAAATAATTGAAAGACAACGGCAGACGGTATTTTTTTAGAAAAATATTAATAACTAGCTTTTGCCCGCAGCTTCGCCCGCGTATATAAAATATAGCCTATATTACTCAGGAATAAAGCAGCTTTCTATTGGTGAAAAAATTATCGCAATCGGACCAGTACCCCTAGCCAAGTTGCTAATATGCAATCGTTAACGCTAGCTTCAAATGTACGGGAATGACGTCATCTCAACGCTCAGTCACGTGGTCAGAACAACAGAATTGGGGTCGTGGCCAACTCGAAGCGTTCGACGCAAGAGAAACGATTGTAATTTGGCTAGGAAAGTAGGTACTGCCCACCTACTTTCGGTAGACTGCCCACCTACTGCAAGACTGCTGCTGACTAAAAACCGGTGTCCTTCAGTTGCTCTTTGCGTTCTAGGATCACGGTATCTTTTTCAAAAATTCTCGTGGCCTTACAGGGCCTCTTCGGTTCTCCTGAAACGCGCGTGGAACACTACGTGCTGTCGACGTCTCGAGCTTGGTCTTTACCGGATGGTTGGACGGCGAGCTACCCAGTACTCGTTGTCAATGGTGGCAGATGATCGTCACTTCCGACTTGCGTTAAAAGCCACGTTAAGGTAACCATATACGCTAGGATATACCTGATAGGTTTGCCTGTACAGTTCAGCTGTACAGGTAAACCGGAGCGTGTATGTTGTACAACTGTGCAGGTTTCCATACAAGCTTACCTGACAGATATTTTACGGCACATAAACATGAATCTTATTTGTATGATTACAAGCAGGAGAGATTAGTAACATGAAAAGTGATATTTTTATTGAAATGTGTGTGAAGTGTATAATGTACGTGTATGTTAGTGTTTATGTGTGATTAAAATTACTTTGAAAGAAATATTCTTCAAACACATTGCTAAAGAATATGACCAGCCAATTACAGGACTTTCTGAAACAAACAATTCGCTCATTAAATAAACATCTGCCAACGATTGGAACTACGCACAAAACAAGGGATTTTATTGAAAAATTGTCGCTTGAATCGGAACGGTATTGCGTAGGTGCACCAGCTCTATAGGTAGGCATTTATCTTGCAAGGGTCACGGGCGGGGAGTCGACGAACCGATGACATTGAGCAGCAAGGTGCCCTAAACATTCATTTATCTCCGTTCGTATTAACTCGCTGGAGAATCGAGACGATTCCTTTTAGTAATTTTTGCGATTTAATACCGTAATTAGAGAGACAATAGAAAGACATTGAGAGCGAACGCCGGCGTTCGCTTGGGGTTTAATAAATTAAACTTCATGTACAATAGCGGTACTGCGGACTTAATGCGACAAGGCATTCTCTACCAGTCAACTTTTGGGGGTTAACCCAAAATCACTCATCACACAATCACCAATTCGTATCGTATCAAGATATCGTCAATTAGAGACACAATAGTAAGACAATAGATGCGCGGCCACCGGTGGTCGCTTGGGGATTCATGAATTAAAAAGACAACACTGTGCTAGGTTTGCACAATAAAAAAAAAACAGATACTTAAAACAGAAAAAATAAAATAAAAGTATTCATAATAATAAAATACATTAATATGTTAACATAAATACATGTACTAGTAGATGAATGGAGGGGGAGAGGAAGGCCGAAGAAAAGATGGATGGATTGTGTGAGGAGTAGTGATATGAAAGAAAAGGGAGTTAGTGATAGTTTGACGGGTGACAGAACAGAATGGAAGAAAAAGACGTGTTGCGCCGACCCCTAGTAAAATGGGATAGGGGCAGGAAGAAGAAGAAGATTTATATGCTAAAATTATAAACAATTTCTTTTTTTTTTATAAATACTATGAAAAATAGAGAACTTAAAATATAACAATTCTGATGAAGACCGAACTAAGGTTGAGAGAAGTTCAAGTAGTAGTTTCGAATTTTACGCTTTAAAGGAAAGTTTAAGATTTTTGATTCATAGTGAGCAATTGAAGCTAATGATGGTACATCTTGGTGTTAATGAAGAATTTATTTTGGCTGCAGAAGTATCTAGGAGGACGGGAGATAATGGAGACTGCATGAGCCAAGGATGCTTTTAAAACAGCAGTTCAATCATCATCATCATTATTTCAGCCGAAAGACGTCCACTTTGGACATAGGCTTCCCCCAAGCGTCGCCACAACGACCGATCCTGTGCGTCTCACATTCTCGAGTCTTTTACCCGGTCGTTTTAACCAGGTCCACCTTGTTATATGCAGTTCAATCAACTTTTTTTTTATCTGATATAAACTAAGGCTGACTGCGAATTCACCTGATGGTAAGCAGTGATGCAATCTTTGATGGTGAGGCGCGCTAGTTTGCTGGTTCAGAATTTTAATGTTACATTACGCTTTTCCCTGAGGCGTAGACAGAGTCGCGGAAAAGTGAAGAAAACCCATAGAGAATACATTTACCTTTTATAACTAGCTTCTGCCAGCAGCTTCACCTTTCTACATACAAATTGTGGAACCCCATTTCATCCTTTAGGGGTTGAGTTTAAAAAAAAAAATCTTTCGCAAAATTACACGCTCTTAGTCCCAGTAGTTTAGGCTGTGCGTTGATATGTCAGTCAGTCAGTTTCTCCTTTTACTTATATAGATAATGTTAATGCAAATATGCCAGTAGGTAACCGAGCGCATACGGACACTCTGCTACTGTTGAGGTAAATAAGCATAGCCAGGGCAGAGCTGACCCCAGCAAACGCCTGTGTGCCAAACCTATGGAGCGCCTCTTTTTTTGCTGTCTTTTTTCGATATGGAAACAGTGGGTCAATCTAATTCTGTAAAACTAAACAACAGACACAAGAGATTTTACCGATGTATCGCTGTGTTATCGTAATTCAACTATAAACAATTTGTTGTTGTGTAACAAACAAATGTTCAAAAATTGGTGCTGGCGGAAGCCAGCACCAATTTCAACATCCTGCGCCCCTTATGCCTTGGCCTGTGTGCCCCGCGCACTTCGCACATATGGGCGGCTCGGCCCTGAGCAGAGATAAACATAACCAGCCCTATAATGTTCCCACTGCTGGGACTCTGGCCTCCTCTCTAAAAGGAGGAGTAAGCGCCATATATCTACCACGATATAATTATGAGATATCTACCACGTGGGCCCAGTGCGGAATGGTGAATATTGATGTTCTAGGACATTTTTTATGTGGCGAAAATCATCCAATAACATCCCTCGCTCTTAAGTGGAGCGGGAGGACGTGTCAGACTTTTACTGACTAAAACCCCACTCCTATTCCTTCTATGCTTTCGTCCCAAAGCCCCGTGTCTCACTTTCACGGTGCCCGTGGCCCCAGTAGACTTCGATCCTGCTGGCCCCTACGGTTTGCTTGCTGACATCTACTAGAGGCGCGCGTGGATCAGTACGCGCCGTCATTTGTTCTAGGACATGCCTCACGATGTTTTTCTTTACAGGTGAAAAACTCAATAAAACCAAAAAAAACGCAGTCTCTAGACCAGTCAATTAATTGTATGATAATGATATCAATATCTACTATTAAACACGAAAACTAGTCTACAAAGAGAAACGTTTAATTTTTTAAGAAAAAAAAATATAACAAGCTACTACACTTCGTGATAGCTACTGTTGTGTTACAAATGAAAATAATTGTAGACGAGAATGCATTTGTTAGTTTTTTTTTTAATCATCTTGTCTAGGATATTTGCAGTGTTGCTAGGTTAAAAATTCGCATGGAATTTGGGATTTTTTTTTAACAATTAATAGAAAGCAAAGGATTGCTATTTAGTCTAGGTATATTATTCCACTGTTGTGGAAGTTTCCTCCAAATAATGCCTGAAACTATTTTTCCTTTCCGTAGATTGAAAATTCATCTATTTATCTCATCATCATCATCATTTCAGCCGAAAGACGTGGCAACCCTTATGTCAGTCCACCTCGTAGGAGGCCTTCCAATGCTACGTCTTCCGTGCGTGGTCGCCATTCCAGAACCTTTCGGCCCCATCGGCCGCCTGTTCTGCGAGCAATGTGCCCTGCTCATTGCTACTTAAGTTTGGCGATTCTTTGTACTATGTCGTTAACCTTGGTTAACCATCGGTTATCTATTTATTTATCAGGCTCCAATTAAAAAAACACAATACAGATTTTTAAGAAGGTCAGAGAGCTCAGGATAACTAAATTGGGCGTAATTCTTCCGGAATTAACCTATGTGAGTAGAGACTAGAACAGTTACCCTGGCCCTAGAACATGAAGAGCAAATGCAGAAACCTAGGTGGGTATCAGTTAGCTTCTCACTCCACCCTTGAGCGGGAGAAGTAATTGGATGATTTCCCACCTCAAAAAAGAGGTAAGTATGGAGATAGTTGTCTATTTCAGCTACCTATAAGTATTTTTTTTACCTCTTGCTCTACGAAAACAAGATTAATCTCTGCTTCTAACACCCTCAAAGGAATGCACATACCAACTTACAATCCTGAACCTCCGAAGAATTTACCACAACTTAACTACCTACATACGTCGTATAAATATAAAATCCGAAACAGGTTTCTCATTACGAAGCAGCACCTGGCAACACTAGCATACTTAGCTCGCCGCCCGACGTCGGCTGGCGCACGCCACTAATTGCGATCATAGCGAGTTCCATAATGCATCTGTGGTAATGTGGGGATACTTACCCAGCGTATCGTAAAACACGCGATGGCCTTTTTTCATTGGTGCATCGGACCGAGTGACGGGTGGAGAAAAAAGAAATGAGGTTAGTCTAGAACGGTATCACGAAAAAAAGCTTGGGTCACCGGCCGCTTGGACTTGGATGAGGGACTGTGGAACCAATAAGGAAGTACGCGAATTTAATTTGAAGATTTTTTTCTCTGTGAGGTTACTAGTGACGTGACTGCCGGCCCCAAGTGCGATCTCCTTGTTGGGCAGTGTCTATTCTATTTTATATTTTATTAATGGCAAGTAGAGCTGATGTCGATGGGGACGAAAGGTTCTGGAATGGCGACTTCGCACCGAAAGACGTAACATTGGAAGGCCTCCCACAAGGTGGACCGATGACCTGGTGAGGGTTACGAGAATCCGATGTATGCGAGACGCACAGGACCGGTCATTATGGCGACAATTGGGGCAGACCTATGTCCAACAGTGGACGTCCTTTGGCTGAAATTATGATGATGATGAGAGCCGATGTCGACTATTCTGCCAATGTCTAAAGTAAATTGGAAAAGCAAGTGTGTATAATTGTTATTACTGAAAATGAAAAAGGACATGACGTGATGTAGACCTAAAATTCTTCGTTTGAATTGAACTGAACGGGCTGGTTTTGGACTGAAACAAACAAATAAAACATAAATATTATAATTGTTAAAACATTACTTTATGTTACCAAAACAATATCGACTAAATATTTGTAAGCCATCATTAAATGGCGGACTGTGTCTTTGCACTTAGTCTCCTTTGTGTAACATCTTTTGTACTTACCGCATTTTACGCAAATAAATGATATTTTCTTTTGCCCGCGCGGCTTCGCTCCCGCTCGTCTCTACTCCTCACTACCTACTATACCCTACTCTACCCTACTCTACCCTACTCTACCCTACTCTACCCTACTCTACCCTACTCTACCCTACTCTACCCTACTCTACCCTACTCTACCCTACTCTACCCTACTCTACCCTACTCTACCCTACTCTACCCTACTCTACCCTACTCTACCCTACTCTACCCTACTCTACCCTACTCTACCCTACTCTACCCTACTCTACCCTACTCTACCCTACTCTACCCTACTCTACCCTACTCTACCCTACTCTACCCTACTCTACCCTACTCTACCCTACTCTACCCTACTCTACCCTACTCTACCCTACTCTACCCTACTCTACCCTACTCTACCCTACTCTACCCTACTCTCCCCTACTCTACCCTACTCTACCCTACTCTACCCTACTCTACCCTACTCTACCCTACTCTACCCTACTCTACCCTACTCTACCCTACTCTACCCTACTCTACCCTACTCTACCCTACTCTACCCTACTCTACCCTACTCTACCCTACTCTACCCTACTCTACCCTACTCTACCCTAATTTTATTTTTTTCCATATGAACCTTATCCTCACAATAACAATCACAACAAAAAAAAAATCAGCCAAGTCGTGACAACGGAAAACGGGTTTCATTTTTATATATATAAAAGAAGATTACTAGCTTTTGCCCGCGGCTTCGCTCGCGTTAAATTCGGGGTAACACGGTTCCCCTTTCTGCTTATTTTTTCCCGACATCTTCAACAAATATCGTTAATGTACACAGAAATAAATACAAAAACTTAACAAATTATACACTAACACCTTCCTTGAGAATCACGCTATCGAGTGGTTAAACCGCTTGAAAATCGGTGTAGTAATTTTTGAGTTTAGGTATTGCGAACAGACAGACAGACACGGTGGAGAACTTTGTTTTTTAATATATAATATAATATTAATATAATATTTTATCTTAAAATACAATATCGCTTGCCAATACTCGCCATACAAATTTATCTTAAGATACGAAAATATAAAATATTATTTATTATCTTCGTCGTGTCCATTGAATTGTATTTCGAGCGATATTGTATTTTAAGATAAAATATTATAGTATCTTAGCCATGTGCCCCTTAGTGAACTCCACTGCGGGTGACGTAACCTAGGTACCACAAACTTATTATTTTCGGTTGGCACAGTAAGGGGTCTAGAGATCGAACCGCAAAATTAAGTTTGTTTTTTATTGTTTATACTTTTCCGGGATGAAAAGTACCCAGTGTGGTGCCCAGGATATTAAAGAATAATTATACCAAATTTCATCGTAATTGAACCAACCGGTAATTTTTGCGTGATGCCTGAACAGTCAGACATAACATTTTTAAATCACATTTTTGGGTTCGGTTCCCGACCATAGACCGATAGGTCTAGTAACAAACGCTCCATTTTTTTTTTTATATTTTCATGTACAGAATTTTCACTTCTACAGATTTATTATAAATAGAAGATAATAAACATACGTAAACCGCAACTCAGACGATTGACGGTGCGTACCTACTGGTTCCGCGCGCCTCCAGGAATTGTCAGCAACCGTAGGGTCCCAGCAGGGTCAAAGTCTACTGGGGCCAAGGGTCGGTTTCCGAACGGGAGCCACGGCCCCAGCATGAAAGGCAACGAAGGAAGGGGGTGGGTTTTTAGTCAGTAAGAATCCGACACTATCTCCCGCTCCGCCCAAGGGCGGGGGATATCGTCTGGATGATTTTTAGGCACAAAAAAAAACTATAGGTACAGACGACATATTTAGAGATTTTACTCATATTTTTTTTCCTTCTTCTTGTCTTTTGTTAGAAGTATCAATGGGCTACAACCTAAACGGTAAGTAAACTTAGGTGTTGCGATTACTTTTTGAAAGTTAATCAACCAATACTATTAGCTAACGTGCATGAGTCCTAAGTGTTGAGTTAATAAATTAATAAACTGATTAAGTCTAGGATCATTGACTCAAAAACCCATTATACACTAAATATGAATGGTTAAGAATTTACAGAATGTTGATGCAGATACTATTAATTTTATAAAAACTGCTTGCTTCAGCTGCTCGCAATAAATTCACAACTTTCTGTACGCTAACGCCATCTATTCTAGAAGTTTAAAACTAGAAGTACCTATTGTAAGTTTTTATCTTCAGTTTTGTTATATTGGTAAATTTCAATTCATTATTCTGACAAGTAATCAATTTAATTGTACGTATGAATTCTTTAGGTGTGTAAGTACTGTGTTAGAATGAAACTAAAGATTATTACCTTAACAATAAGTTCCAACATGTAGAAAATTGTATTTCCAAACGCGATCCCAACCGTCATATTTGACATGAGAGCTTGACATTGTGGAATTCGAAATGACAGCAAAATATTTTGACATCTATTAATTCTACGTATCCAACCAAAACGTATGGGGATTATTCACTGACGAAAATAATAAGAAAATATTTTTCGTATTTATAAGAACAGTATACAGAACTAAGGTTTAAAACAAAGAAAGCCAGTTTTTAAAACAATGGCAATGTTTAGCAGGACTTTAGTTTCAGCGTTTTTACTTTATTTATGGTAAGTAAACTTATTGTTTTCAGACTACCATGTAAAAGTAACGAACGATACAGATGTAACCTTGGACTTTTTCCAGCTTTGATCATGTTTCGATGCTGATACACCGAAGTCACCACCTCATATTATTTGGAGATGCGTTAAGTCCTTACGCATTTGATAAAGATTGGGATTTTCTGATGTTCACGCAGCAGTGGCCTAGTTCTCAATGTAAAGTTTGGACTCACAATAAACCCAATCACCATTGCGTCTTCCCTAAGACTCAAAATTCGTGGACTGTTCATGGTATTTGGCCAACAAAGAAAGGAACTAAAGGACCATTTAATTGCAATAACACCTGGCTTTTTGATCCAGAACAGGTCAGACCCATTGAAAGTGAATTGGAAGAAGCTTGGACCAATGTTGAGAAAGGTAATCATTTTTTAATATTTTATTTAACACGCTTTTATTAGCTTCATTTTTATACACTCTAGGCAGAATATACCTAGAGGCCCAGCAGGTTCAAAGCCTATTAGAGCCATGGCTGATGCGAAACAGATCCCTGAGGCCCTGAAACAATAGCAAGGGAAAGGATTGGGTTTTTAGTTGGTAAAAGTCTGACACTATATCCTGTCCCTTCTAAGAGTGGGAGATGTCATTAGATGATTTTTCTACCTAAGATGGAAGAAGTCATACTACGGAGACACCAATGATGATGACAATACATTTATGGGACAATGCATTAACAGGACATTAATAATGTTTTATTTTATCACTTCCATATCAAAATAATCTGCAACATAGGTTATTATAAATTGCTAATGTCAGTAACCTACTTAATGACTAATAATAATACTAGTTGCTGGCAGCGGTTTCACCTATGTAATACAAAATTATCCCATGGGAACATAATTCCAGATAAAGAGTATCCTAAAGGCTATTGAATAGCCCTTAGGATACTCTTATATATAGTCTACCTGCGTATCACGTTTCATCGAAATCTATACAGTAATTTTTGCTTGAAAGAGCAAGGAAGTTTGGACCTACATATTTCATACATCCATACATATAAACTTTCACGTTTTATTATAATATTAGAGGATTATATGAAAGGCATACAGGTTATTGTCTGAGGTATTTTTTCAAGGAATGTACCATAAAGAATTTTAAAGTGTTTTATTTCTGGATGACCATATTTTTTCATGAATCCATGAACCCTTTCATCATCATCATCATAATATCAGCTGAAAGACGCCCACTGTTGGACATAGGCCTCACCCGATCGTCGCCTTATGACCGTTTCGTTTCGATTCTCTTGTGTCGAATGAACGCCTGGACTTAGCCATGCCTCCCACTCCTTTGTTCTAACGTCATCTCAACTCTTAGTCTCGTGGTCAGAACAAAGGAATCGGAGGCATATCCAACTCGTCGCAAACGAAACGGTTGTAACTTGGCTAAGGGGGCAGGTACCTTCTGTATCCAGTATCCAGCAACCACTGGGAGGCTTAGAAGCAGATTCTCACCAAATATTGGTTTGCTGATTATGATTTGTAGGTAATAAACTCATACTTTAATTACTCTATGAGTAAAATAGTCTTTCATGAATCATTTAAAGGTCAGCTTAGAAGTTACAATAACAATATTTATCTATTGCAAAATAAACCAAAGGAGGAAACTCATTGCAAACTACAAATTATTGTTACCATATTTATAAATACATTGTGTGTTCTATATGTTCTAGAAACTCAACTCTACAACTTATGGGCCCACGAATGGAACAAACACGGTACTTGTGCAGCCATGATTGAACCTTTCAACAGCCAACTGAAGTACTTCAGCAAAGGCATTGACTTCCTGAATAAATACCACATGACTGACATACTCAATGCTGCCAACATCATCCCATCAGACACAGTAGCGGTAAATGCTGAAGATATTAACAAAGCTGTAGTGGCAAAACTCGGGATAAGACCGGTGATACAGTGTGAACCTGAAGATGGAGTACAGTACTTGATTGAGCTGCGTATATGCTTTGATAAACAACTGAATATCATGGAATGCCAAGGCGAGCATGAAGTGAACGGTCTACTTACAAACTGTAATGCTAAAGGCATTATCTATCCGACTCAACGTCAGGAACCACCACCAAAGACATACTTGGTACAACTGCTCAAGTTCGTGAACTGGCTACAATGGTTCACATTGTAGTTTTATTGTTTACCTCTTGGTAAGATATAGAAGGTGTAAGAGACAGCCCTCCGCAATTTTAAGGGCTTGCTCAGTAGACGATACTGAACAACCTTCCACAAGGTTTTTTTTTCAAGCAACGAAAAAAAATATCAGCCTCGCTATACAAAATGATAAACTTGATTGGACAATTTGTATGGCAAGGCCGATTTTTTTTTTTCGTTTCCTAAAAAAAAAGTATGGTAGGTTGTTCAGTTTCGTTTACTGAGCAAGCCTTAAAGTTTGCAGAGGGCTGTCCCTTACACCATGTATAATTAAACTCTAACCAAATCATATAAGTAAATCAATTTCATAATCAGTTTGTTGATACTTGCCATAGTTAATTTTTTTCCATTTAATACTGTGCAGATATATAATTAATTGATAAACTAACCAAATCAATTAAATTAAAGTAAATCAATTTCATTTAAATCAATCAGTTTGTTGATACTTGTCTTAGATTATTTTTTATTTAATACTGTGCAGATATATAATTAATTGGCAAGCTAACCAAATCAATTAAATTAAAGTAAATTAATTTCATTTAAATCAATCAGATCATTGATACTTGTCTTAGTTTCATTTTTCATTAAATGCTGTGCCAATACAAAACTCAATACTTTGTAATTTACGGAACTTATATTTTTAATGCTTTTTATATTATTTTGTATTAAGATATAAATTAACGTGTGTTTTTAATAATCTGTGTACTTAATTCAGTGCAATAAGTCTTATTTTTTCAGTCATAAATAGAAATGTTAAGTTAAATTAAGTTTTTATTGTAAAAAGGTGTTATTGCAAAAACCAATTATCTGCATTTTTTTTTTTCTAAAATAACTATCGATTAATCTCATGAAGCTACAGGTAAAACAGGTTATTAGTTACGACACTTATTTACAAAGATAGTTTCGACAAAAAGTAAATAACCTACAGATTTTATCGAATACTAGCTTTTGCTCGCAACTTCGCCCGCGTACATAAAATATAGCCCATGTCACTCAGGAATAAAGCAGCTTTCTATCGGTGAAAAATTTTAGCAATCGAGAATTTTAGAGTACTTCCAGAGATTACCCCCTACATAGAAACTTACAAACTTAAAATTTTTACCTCTTTAAAATATTAGTACCTATAGAAGTATAGATAATAATAATATACTTAATACAAAAATGTTGGTGCATTTAGTTGGTTTTTGCAATAAGAGTATAATTTGATGTTTTTTTGACTCTTCACTACTATCGATACTATAACTGAACCTATATGTAACTTATAGACCTTATCTTCAGCAGTGCCGTAACTGCCTTTTACACGCTAGTGCGAGCTTCTATAACCGCGCGCCTAGAAAAAATGTGCCAAGTGCGAATCCGACTCGCGCACTAAGGGTCAGTGGCGTAGCTAGGTGACCAAGGGCCCTGGGGCAAAAGCAAACTGGGGGCCCTAAATCGTATAGGCTTTATCAACGTACTAGCTGCTCTCAGCGGCTTCGCCCGCGTAATAACAGAAAATTATCCCAACGGAACATACTTCCGGGATAAAAAGTATCCTATGTCCTATTCCAGGACATGGTCTATCCGCCAAGTTTCATCAAAATCGGTTTTGCCATTTAGGCGTGAAGACGTAACAAACAAACTCACTTTCGCTTTTATAATATTAGTAAGGATATAAAAAATGCAACGCTACTTTATCTTATATATAAATCCTAAGTTATAAGAAGATTTATCATTGACATGCACTCACAATGATATAGAGACATCTATGATCGGCAACGATATTTTTCACAGCTTGGTTACCGAATTTTCATGAGTAGGCTTTTCAACAAATACTGCAGTAGTCACATTATCTGATTCACTAATAATAGAAACCTCTTTCGTAAAAATTTTCGTTCATTCAATAAGCGGTTTGTTAATCAGGTTTTGGGGGCCTCCGAGCTTGAAGGGCCCGAGGCCCGGCCCCGCCTAGCCCCTTAATAGCTACGCCACTGAATAGGGTCTCTTTTTACCTTTTATATTTGTATTCGTAGTTGGGTTTAACAGTTTCCCAGATTACAATAATAGCCTAAGTTACCAGATTGAGATCTAGGCTATAATTATGGCCTTATATAGTTTTCTTTTGTTGTTTTTTCTTTCCTAACTTGCTTTTAGTTTACAAAATGGCTCCTCAGTCAGGCTTCTAGCAAATTTTCCATGCCGTCCATTAAGCCTGGCCGGTTAGCCAAACCAGCAAAATATCTAAACTAGTTAAAAGCCTTACAATTTTTACTCTGTGGTACTAAAAAGAGTACTACATCACTATAGAGTGAAACTGTCCAGTTGCTGATGATTTGGACAGTGTCCGAATAATAAAAATACACGTGTATCAAACGTCTTTTTTCAATACACTCACAAAAAAATTAATAAACGGTAGTTTACTGGCGACTCCCGGGGATCGACGCACGCCCAGCATAATACGATTATGTAATAACGTTGTGGCGGGGGAGAGCACATGCACTTTCCTGCACCAGTGCGGAAAAGAGTCTATTACATGCCTAAAAGCGGTGGGATAAGAGCGGGTTTTCGGAAGTACGCAGGGCACGAACATGCGTCTTGTGTCAGATACAAGCTACCGATGAATATTTGGTTTCTATAGAACCAGTATGAAATCATACACTCCCTGCGCATTTAAAACATTTTATGTGTCCAGTTGCTTCCACAAAAGTGGTCGTTGTCGGTAACTGTAACAAACAGTGTCTCCGTTTGCGCAGCGCCTAAGTGTTCCTTAAAAACTCGGATGTTTATAAAAAACCTTACAGTATGTAGAACGTTGTGATTTTTTCTCTAAACTATTTATAAAATATGACGATTTTAAGGTATTGATAAGTAATCTTAAATATTATGTATTTATTTACATTTTTGAAACAGAAGCCTTAAAACAAATGTACCTTTAAAGAGGTATATAATTATATACATTTTTTAGATATTATCTTTACCAATTGTCAATATTTTAAACCTAGAACAATATTAGACCGACGCACACGTGTACCGCACCTGATTTGTACGTAGAACGACGTCGCTTGGCGTGGACCAAGTGTAGCTCTACAACTCTAGTTTCAATATAAAATGGAGACCGACGCGCCCAGATCGGCGTACGTGGCCCACGTGTGCGCAGTGTAGTTCTAGCCTAAAAGTTTTCAAATACACGTAGGTATATTTTAACCGACTTCGAAAAGGAGGAGGTTCTATGTTCGGCTGAATGAATATTTTTTATACCGATAATATATGTTCGGTCAATTGTGGACCGATTTCGAAAATTATTTTTGTGATTGAAAGGTTATGCTTCCAAGTTGGTCCCATAGAAATATTGTAATGATCTGATCATGAACTTCGAAGATATGGAACAGAACTCCTCATAGGATCACAGCAGAACTGTCGTAATAAGTAAAATTGCTTTGTTTATACGTGTAGTCGATGACTGACTGAAGGAAAATGGGGAGGGGATGTATCGGACTGATCTGATGATGAAGCCAGAAGGTAAATAAATGTAATCTAACCTTGTTTGGGATTATTAGAATCGTTATGAGATGCACTATGTCTGTAATGTATTTGAGTTTAGCTGAGAAGTACTTTTTAGGGGTGGTGCCATAACTAAAAAGTGTAAAATAAAAAACTATTTACAAAAAATAAATACAATTACTGACTTCAATGTTAAAAAATACACTGAAAAGTACGAAATAACTTTAATTTCAGAAGTCGGTGTAAAATAACGAAGAGACTAAACTATTATAGAAACACCGACTCGAAATTAAAGTTATTTTGTACTTTTAAGTGTTTTTTTTTTGGTGTATACTCAATAAATATCTCCTCCCACTTTGCGCCAAGCAAGATCGTCTTCGAGGGGGAGTGTCAGATTTTTACTGACTAAAAACCAACAGTGATCCTTCAATTCACCACCCACCTGTGTTCCTTCAGTTGCGTTTTAGGGCCGCAGTTTTGGTTTTTCGTTGAAGACAATGTATAATACAATTTTACCATTTTTTATTGTTCTCTCATTTTTTGTAATAAATAATTGGTAATACAGTCTTAACATTTATACGACTTTACATATATGTATATTTTTTATGATAAATATATTATTAATTTGATTAAATAATAGTTTAAAAGTACATATCTTTTTTATTTATTCCCTTTTATTAAAAAAAAATACCCCACCATAGGAGTGACTCCTGTATCGTGGGTGCGTTCACAAGAAAGTAAAGTTTCATGTAACACAAGATATCCATGATGTTTTTAATATCGTGCGGTTTTAATCACGCATGCGGGATTGCACCGCATGCGTAACCCCCGCAAATGTCCATTTCATACAAGTATAAATTATTGTAACGCGTGGAATACGCACGCGGGACGCGTTTTTTTGCATTATGATTTTTTATGTATGCGGGACATTCACACGATATTAAAACAGAACACTTGTAGACTATACAATTTTTTTTTCGTGCAGAATTGAACCGCAACACACCGCGCAACAGCCAATTGTGCAGCTACTGCGCCAACGGTGCCGTCAATGTTTTTGTAACCACTTCTTTGGTCTTGCAGTCTCAAGTGCGACTACTAAGCGGGGCGTGGGTTCGATTCCCGGATTTTTTCTGTCGGAAAACCCGGAGTCTGCAAGCCGGAGGTGTGACATCCCTATAGATGTAAAGCCGGTTTAAACCACTCTGTTAACACAACACTCAAAAACTGTTTTAAACGAAAAAAAACCGTTTAAAACCAAAACAATTTTTTTTTTTTTTGTTTAAATCGATTGGTGTTGATGACCATGTTTTTCATTTTCTTGATTTGATCGAGCTAGGGATATAATCTATATAGTACCTAATAAACTACTGTATAAGGATTTTTTTAAATATGTGATACTAGCTGCCCCCAGCTGCTTCGCCCGCGTGATAGCAGAAAATTATCCCAAGGGAACATACTTCCGGGATGAAAAGTATTCCAGGACATGGTCTATCCGTGTACCAAGTTTCATCAAAATCGGTTTTGTCATTTAGGCGTGAACGTGAAGGCGTAACAAACAAACTCACTTTCGCTTTTATAATATTAGTAAGGAAACTGATATTAACGGGTTTAGTTCTATTTGGTCCGTCTGACCTAACGTACCTCGGCATTACCTACATAAGTTATAAAAACTCTGTTTTCAAACGATATAAGTCGATACACAATTTAACTTTGGCAACATGCTAGTTTTTTAAATGTAATGTTGGTCAATTAGACCAGTGCTGAAGCCGTTGAAACAAAAATGAAAGGAAAAATAATTTACGGGCGATCTGAGGTCGGGAAATGGATGGGCCATTTCCGGATCATTTTTGTTATATTTTCTTCCTTTTCCAATAGATTTCATCCTACTATGATTTTATTTCGTTTCAAAAATTATCGACCCTGGTCTAAATGGGTCGATTTTTCAAAAATTATCGACCCTGGTCTAAATGGGTCGATTACAGTGTGATAATTTAATGTTGCAGTTGCACTTACAATTATTTAGTAGCTACATATGTGACAAGCAGTGACAATAGGTAATTATGTTAGTATAGTGACCATTGTTTAAGCATATAATATAAGCCAAGTCGTAGGAAGTAATCTTACTTGCTTCGTAGGCTTTGGACGAATAAGTGTTCACGGTAATTAAAATGTTGAGAATAAGTTTAACAGTTACAATTCTTTGCCTGAGGTAAGTTACAACTAAAATTTTAACTATTTCACGGTCTACGTTATTTCGTAGGTTTTTTTTTTCAGTGGGAAAATCATCTAATGACACCCCCGCTCTCGAGCGGAGCGGGAGATAGTGTCAGACTTTTACTGACTAAAAACCCACTCCTGTTCCTTCGTTGCCTTTCATACCGGGGCTGTGCTACCTTTCGGAGCTAATCCTGGACCCAGCTGGGCCCCTGCTGTTGCTGACGACTCCTTGAGGTGCGCGGGAACAGTACGCGGTTTCGACGACTTGGGCTCTGTCCGTACGTCAGTTACCGGACGGTCGGACAGCGAATTACCCATTGCTTGCCGTCCGCAAGCCCCCGCCTACGGTGACCGGAAATCGGGATCGGAATCCCGGCGGCGGCTGGAGCGATGTGAGCGCCGTTGCCTGATACGGTCGGCCTCCTCATTTGCTAGCATTACTGCTTCGCAGAAAGAGGCGACCACCTGCCACTCCTCCTCGCTCCGGACCATGGCCTGTGCCAAGGCCTATTTTACACAGTTTAAATTAAAAAAGACAGATTTTTTTTTTTATTAAGAAAGTGCCGACCAAAAATTCCACCACTAGGGGCCCAAAATCATGTACTGGATCCGCTGTATTCGTTTGTGCGTCGATATCAGAGACATCCCGTATACAAAGGGCGTAACTGGAAATCTTATACTTTAGTCAATTAGCAAATAATGAAAAAGTTTTGTGAAAATTAGTTGTAGAGTCTTCTTCTTGGTCGTTTCACTCTTGCCAGAGTGGTCGTGGTTATCGCGAAGGTAAGACATAGAAAAAGTGATTATGCTCATCACACAAACATTTGTCCTGGGTGGGAATCGAACCCACGACCTCCGGCATAGCAGTCAGGGTCACTAACCATTAGACTAATAGGTAGGCCAGTCAAAAATACACAAGGCTAATTTTTTTTACATATTTTCAGCTTCCATTGCGCCTACCAGCACGAAATCCGTATTGCAGATGAAGAAACAAGTGGATCTAATGATACTTTTGACATTCTTATTCTTTCCCAAGAATGGCCAGTGACAATTTGCAAGTACTGGATAAATGATTTAAATGGTACCGGGTGTATTTTACCCAAACAAAAGAACCATTGGCCTTTACACGGAATATGGCCAACTAAATTTGGTGTGCCATATGATTATTGCAATATGTCATGGGAATTCGATCCGGAAGAAATAAAATCTATTGAAGGTGACTTACAACAGGCATGGACCAACACCTACAATGGTAATTATGATTACTATTTTAAGGGGTGACCACACGGTTGTAATCCAACGTCCCAACCAAGGTGACCTTGCTAGTTGCAATCCGTGTAGATAGCAGTTGTAATCCTTGACCTTCAACACCCTTGGTTGGGAGGTGAGTTTTCCCAACCAACGAATTTGTTGGCGCGTGGATTACATTCATGTAGCGGCCACACAAACCAAGGTCACCTTGGGTGGAACGCTAGTTTGCAATCGTGTGGCCAACTAATTATGAGTACTATTCAATATTTACAAGATGGTTGATCACGCGTCTGTTATAAAACTTGAATTCTTCTTCTTTGCTTCTTTTGTTATCTCTGTCGTTGGCCTCATTTAATTGAAGATGCAAGTGGTGGTGTATACTGAGCAGGAAAGGATGTGATGCCTATCCTGTGAAGAGGCTCCGCATTAGCACTGTGTTTGCGTTACAGGGCCACCGCAACTCTTTCAAATAATCGTGTATCCCTAGCAAGCATCGAAACCGATGCCTTTTAGGGCTGATGATTAATCTTCTCTGAACTTGAATTAAGAAAAAAAGCAAAGCAGTTTTGGGAACACATTCATTAAGCGTATAGCTAAGGAGTGGAATTCTCTGCCGGAGTCTGTTTCCTGATAGCTAAAACCTAGGGGTCTTTAAGTCAAGAGTGCATAGGTTAGTTCCAGGCAAGCGTGCTCTATCGTCGGCCACATCATCCCTTACCATCAGAAAATTCAAAATTCTATAGAGTAACTGTGGAATTTTGAACTTTTTACACATATAGGTAAATTCGTCAACAATATCTAATCATTAGCTACAACTTCCATAGTTGTAACCGTAACATTTTTTTATTTCAAAAACCGACCGCTATACCTTCTGGAGACATGAATGGCTGAAACACGGCACCTGCGCCACAGACCTTGAATCATTCAACTCCCAATTCAAATACTTCAATAAAGGCATCGAATGGAACAAGAAGTATCCGTTAGCGGACATGCTTGAATCTGCCAACTTATTTCCTGATGATAATGAAGTACGAAATCCGGAAGTTTTTGTTAATGCAGTGAAGGCAAAAACTGGAAAGAGTGCACAGGCTGGTTGTTTTATAATAGCTGGAGTGACTTACCTGCAGGAATTGAGGATATGCTTTGATAAACAATTAAATATGATTGATTGTCCAGCACTTGCAGTAGATGAGAATTGTGGTTCTTCGGTAGTATTTCCTGCTAAAGCTTGAGAAATGACGCCTTAGGAGACAACTGCAAAACAATTTGTACGTAGATGTGTTAGTAGCAAGTTTGTAGGTTTACTTTAGACTAATAAAACAATAATTAATTGATGTTATGAAATTAGATGATAAAACACTTAAACTAATTTTATTTATTTTCTGGTTATAATGTAACGGCAAATATAGTATTTGCCGTGCGGAATATATGATAAGTATATATCATATATTCCGCTTTGTCCACAATGTTTTTTGCTGCCACATTGTTCTATTCCCATTCACAGTAGCGGATTAGCCATGTAGCAACAGTAGCAAATGCTAGTGGCTCCGCGCGTTCTGGGATCTTGCACTTGAACGCAAAAAAAGTTTTTTTTTAGTAAATGTATTATATTTTGTTAAAAATCATAAAACAAAAGTTGTTGTTAACGATGTTAGTAATAAAGTCCTGCAAGGTTGTTACTAGTAGTGTTTTACAAATAATCTTGTATATTATTAAACATGAAAAATGAACCCTGAGGAATTCGTTTGTGTAGTAACGGTTAAGCAGTGGCGTAGTTAGATGAACAAGGGCCCTGGGGCAAAAACAAACTGGGGCCTCTAAATTGTTTAGGCTTTATCAATATATACGCTGCTTTATCTTTTATATAAATCCCCAGTTATAAGAAGATTAATCATTAACATGCACACTCAATGATATGGAGACGTGGTCGTCGTTTATATGATCGCCAACGATATCTTTCACAGCTTAATTACCGAATCTTGAAATATTTTTTGTAAAATTTTTCGTTGATTTAATAAGCGGTTTCTTGATCAGGTTTTGGGCCCCCTCCCGAACTTGAGGGCCCCGGGGCACTGCCCCGCCTAGCCCCTTAATAGCTACGCCACTGCGGTTAAGTAAAAGTATAATGGTTGGACATTACACTTTTTTCATTTGTGGCCGTGTTGTGTGTGTTATATTATTATTTTTTGTTTATAATTAATAGACTAGAATAGACTGGCCTGTTGGTCTAGTGTCCAGTGGCCCTGACTGCTATGCTGGAGTAATGATATGCAACAACGTGGCGACAACACTAGTCACGCACTCACGCTTTATTATAATTATAGGTAACTAGCTTTTGCCCGCGCGGCTTCGCTCCCGCTCTTCCCTACTCTACCCTACTATACCCTACTCTACCCTACTCTACTCTACTCTACCCTACTCTACCCTACTCTACCCTACTCTACCCTACTCTACCCTACTCTACCGTATCCTATGTCCGTCACCTGGCTCTAAGCTACCTACCCACCAATTTTCAGCCATTTCTGTACAGCCATTCTTGAGTTATAAGTGTTGTAACAAACACGACTTTCTTTTATATATATAGATATACATTTTATGTGTTTTCAAGTGGCCGTATCCATAGGTATAAGTTATGTTAACGTTTAAATTGTTTGAAATACATTGGGTTGCAAAAATTCCGTGTCGTCATTCAAGTGAACACTAACAGTAGATTATGTTATTAGTGTGGATAAAGCAATTTTCTAGTTTTTTTGTCCAAGTTAAGAAAATTACTACTACTAGTGAAAATTTGTAAGTAGTAGTAGTAGTAGGTACTTACCTATGTTTTTTTATTCGTAACTTGTACAAATGAAATCTCTTCGATCTATATTCGTATGCATTCCACATCCTTTTTTGACAAAACATTTACTGTCCATGCTGCTCGTTTGTGGAATGCGTTACCTATTGAAGTGAGACGTGCTCAAACTCTACCAACTTTTAAAAAAATGGTGAAGGAGCCTTAAAATTCTCTTTGATTTTTTTCTTCTCCTGGCTTAATTAAATATTTGATATTTATTAGTATATATTTATTTTTTGGTAATGTATATATGTATTCGTGTTGTATTTCTTATATTTCTAATGTTGTACACTGACAGCCCTAAATCTTTCTACTTTCTTTCAGTCCATCCAAAGGTTGTCTGTAAGAGATCGCCCTGTGCGATAAGACCGCCCATTGTACACTTATTTTGAATAATTTTTGTCCTGTATTTTTCTTTTTTTTTATGTGGTGTACAATAAAGAATATAATAAATAAATAAAATAATAAAATTAGAATGATTGGAATAGGTTTATCAGTGTGTGAAGAGTAATGAAATAAAAGGAAGTTAGTGATAGCATGACGGGTGACAGGATATAATGGAAGAAAAAAACGTGTTGCGCCGACCCCAAATAACACGGGACAAGGGCAGGAAGACGATGATGAAGATGATGGAACAGGTTTATCAGTCATTATACTGGAGGCCTTTGTCCAGTGGACGTCTTTCGGCTGAAATGATGATGATGACCTAACTAGTGATCAAAAGTAGCTTCGCCCGGGTGTTACAATTTTTTTAAACTCTCAGCTATTCTCTTAACCGGAAGGTTAAGAGGTTAGGGAGGCATCCCTACTGGGGCCATGGGTTGACTTCTGAAAGGGAAACCTGGGGTCTAGGAACGCAGGGAAAGCCAGCGCCAAGGATTTTAAGGAAATAAGAAAGGAAAAGACAACTGATTTTGAGAGTAGAACTATGTGGCGGCCAAAAACTTTCAGGAGAAAACGGCATATGTGATTTTGTAGGAGTCTGGGTTTCATAAATTAAGTATTTGCCACTAAATTATCACAAGAAATTAAACAAAATTAGTTCATGATGTATTTTATCATATAATTTAACAATAATCAAAGCAATTACAAAGAAAAAATAATTGGTCCTATATATGCACACATCTACGTGTCTTGCAATTATCTTCTAAGTCGTAATTTGTCAAGCAGTAGCAGGATAAATGACCGACAAACCACAAGTCGTACATACTGCAGGTGCTGGACAATCAATCATATTTAATTGTTTATCAAAGCATATCCTCAACTCCTGCAAGTAAGTCACTCCACCTATTATAAAACAACCAGCCTGTGCAGTCTTTCCAGTTTTTGCCTTCACTGCATTAACAAAAACTTCCGGATTTCGTACTTCATTATCATCAGGAAATAAGTTGGCAGATTCAAGCATGTCCGCTAACGGATACTTCTTGTTCCATTCGATGCCTTTATTGAAGTATTTGAATTGGGAGTTGAATGATTCAAGTTCTGTAGCGCAGGTACCGTGTTTTAGCCATTCATGTCTCCAGAACTCATAGCGGTCGGTCACTGAAATATAAAAATGTTACGGTTACAACTACGGAAGTTGTAATAGATATTGTTGACGAATTTACCTATATGTGTAAAAAATTCAAAATTCCACAGTTACTCTGTGGAATTTTGAATTATTTTTATTATTTATAGACTCCCATTTAACCACTATCTCACCTGATGGTAAGCGATGATGTGGCCGACGATGGAACACGCTTGCCTTGAAGTAACCTATTCACTCTTGACTTACAAGACCCCTAGGTTGTAGCTGTCAGAAAACATAATGAATGTGTTTCCAAAACTGCTTTGCTTTTTTTCTTCATTCAAGTTCAGAGAAGATTAATCATCAGCTCTAGAAGGCATCGGTTTCGATGCCTGCTAGGGATACACGATTATTTGAAAGAGCTACGGTGGCCCTGTAACGCAAACACAGTGCTAATGAGGAGCCTCTTCACAGGATAGGCATCACATCCTTTCCTGCTCATTATGCACAACCACTTGCATCTTCAACGTCTTAAATGAGGCCAACGACAGAGATAACAAAAGAAGCAAAGAAAAAGACTTCAAGTTTTATAACAGAAGCGTGATCGACCATCTTGTAAATATTGAATAGTACTCATAATTAGTTGGCCACACGATTGCCAACTAGCGTTCCATCCAAGGTAACCTTGGTCTGTGTTGCGGCTACAAGAGTGTAATCCACGCGCCATCACGTTCGGTGGTTGGGATAACGCACCTCCCAACCAAGGGCGTTGAAGGTCATGGATTATAACTGCTGTCTACACGGATTGCAACTAGCAAGGTCACCTTGGTTGGGACGTTGGATTACAACCATACGTGGCCACCCCTTAAAATAGTAAATATAATTACCAGTGTAGGTGGTGGTCCATGCCTGTTGTAAGTCACCTTCAATAGATTTTATTTCTTCCGGATCGAATTCCCATGACATATTGCAATAATGATATGGCGCACCCAATTTAGCTGGCCATATTCCGTGTAAAGGCCAATGGTTCTTTTTTTTGGGAAAAATACACACGGTACCATTTAAATCATTTATCCAGTACTTGCAAACTGTCACTGGCCATTCTTGGGAGAGAACAAGAAGGTCAAAAGTATCTTTAGATTCACTTATTTCTCCATCTGCAATACAGATTTCCTCCTGGTAGGCGCAATGAAAGCTAAAAAAAATGTAAAAAAAATTAGGTTTGTGTATTTTTACCCCGACTGCTATGCCAGAGGTCGTGGGTTCGATTCCCACCCAGGACAAATGTATGAGCATAATCATTTGTTCTGTGTCTGGGTGTAATTTATCTATAATACCCGGTGGACATCGTGACGTCACTCCACGTGAAGTTTTCATGATCCCTATTTTTCCTTATTCTATAGCAGTAGCAAGTATTATTTGAGTAGTTTTTTTTTTACGCTATCTGTTTTATATGTATAATCACAGCAATTCGTGTAAAAAGGTTGCGGAATGAACTGATTTCTTTGATAGTTTACGAGTCCGCGCCTGAGGTCCCGTGATTGCAATCCCTTACCTATAGGCACAACTTCCAAAATTATAAAATTTTATTTTTTTTCATATCCATTTCGCCACTTTACTTAAACCCTATTTTTTATATATAAAGTCGCCGATTTTTTTATTTCCTTTTATAATTTTTCTATGTTGGTTTTTTTAAATGCAAAATTATACGTGTACAAGTGGTGATTTTCTTTTTTTTAACGCTACACTATGTATGTATTTAGAAATAATTATAAGTATGTTTATCAGTTGTCTGGTACCCAAAACACAAGCTCGGCTTAGCTTGGGACTAGACGGCTTTGTGTGATAGTTGTGGAATATTATTAAAAAAAAACGTGATTATTTGTAACTGAATAGATTCAACGCTGCCTTGGAAGAAGGTGGACCGATGACCTGGTGAAGAATAGAATAAACTTTATTATACACCAAAAAAGTAACAACAAACAAGCAAGTTATTATATCTAACTATATGTTGAAAATATATTTTATTTTCAAAATACTTTTTATTTATTTCAATTAAATACATCGCTGCATTTGATAGACCCACCGAATAAAGCACTTTACCCACTCGTCCTCAGGGGTCTCTTCGATGGCCTTCTGGAACGCAGTCACTGCTTCCTTGGCGTCCAATAAAATGTTTACCTCAAAGCTTTTCTTTTATTTTCGGGAATAAATAAAAATCGCGAGGTGCGAGGTTCGGGCTATATGGCGGGTGATCCAGCAATTCCACGTCTGACGACGCAAAATAGTCAATCGTTCGCCCGGCGGTGTGCGAGAAGGCGTTGTCGTGGTGAAGGAGGACCTACTGCGAGGTCGTTTTTCTATAGAACTTTTTCCAAGGCAAGTGGCAAACATTTGGTAGTATACCACTCTGCAGTAACTGACTTTTGATTTTCTAAAACAATTGTTGCATAATGACCGGTCCTTCCGAAGAATGAGGCCACCATTTCAATACACTTCGACCTCTATGCAATTTAGTTGGTAACTCCTCGGAAGGAAACACCCACTGAGCAGATTGTCTTTTTTTTCCGGATCATAGCAATAAATCCAGCTTTCGTCACCCGTAAGTATGTCGAACACAGCTTTTGAATCACCTCCGTTAAATCTTTGTATCATTTCACGGCACCAATCAACACGACGGAGTTTTAGGGCCTCGGTCAAATAATGAGGTATCCACCGAGCAAAAAGCTTCCTAACGGCTAAATGTTTGTGGAAGATTTTGTCCGAATCTACTGATAGGTTACTCTTGGATCAGTCTTTATCATACACCGCACAACACTGATGTTATCTTCAGTCGCCACCGTAGAAGGCCGTCCCTCACGCAGAGCGTCGTTGAGATTGGTGCGACCACGTTTAAACTCATTAAACGAGTTATAAACAGTGACTCGAGAAGGAACTTCATCGTGAAAGGTCAATAGAAGTCTGTCATAACATTTTGGTTGACTTACAGCTACACAAGTGTACCTTATTAACCATACCGGGATTTTTTGGTCGTTATACTTCACTATTTAATTGGTGAAACTTCGTGGGTGGGCGCTTCGGCCGGTTCAAATAGCTCTCTTGTCTTCCACACGGTCTTACGCGACCTTGGTCGGTCTACCAAGGTATTTTACTTCATATATCTGTTTTTGATATCTCGTTAACTTTTAAATTTAATAATCAGTATAAAGTTTTAGTTGTAACTTACCTTAGACAAAGTATTGTTACTGTTAAACTTATTCTCAACATTCTATTACCGTGAACACTTATTCATCCAAAATCTACGAAGCAAGTAAGATTACTTCTAACGACTTGCCTTATATTACCAATAATGGTCACTATACTAACATTATTATTGTGACTGCCTGTTACCTAAATACCTATGTACTAAATAAGTGTGACTGCAAAATTACATTGTTGCACGGTTACCCGGTAATCGATCCACTAATCGATATCATAATGTTGGTATTAAAAAAAAATAGCATGTTGCCAGGTACTGCGTTCGCGAGAAAGTTTTCATAAAAAATATAGATCAATTACACCCAGACACAGAACAAATGAAAAATCGGCGTCCATAAAATTACCAGTATCAGTTTACCAGCTTTTATATCATCGATTTACAGCACTGAAAAATTAATCAGGAATATCCTATCTTCCTCACTGATCGATTTTGATGTGCTGTGCTTCACCGAGGCTATAGACGCTTGGAGACTCGCTTGCCTGAATTCCAAACCTTGATGATGATGATGAGATGAGCCGCTTTGCAAAATAGTACAACAAAATCTATTGGGATCATCAGTGACTACTGCGGAGCGTGCGCGCCTACTAGCTGGTGAGGGAATGGGAATGGGGACTCTGGCTTCGTGCACTACCGTCGTCGAACATAGGCACCTTGCTCGATGATACTACCTTCCGCTTCGCTGCTTCCCTACGTCTTTGCGATCCTTGTTGTTCTCCTCATCGCTGCCACTGCGGCAAAGTTGTCAACAGCCTCGGACACCACGGTCTGCCATCGTCGCGAGCAAGGTGCCTATGTTCGACGACGGAAGTGCGTGAAGCCAGAGTCCCGATTCCCATTCACCCACAGCTAGCAGGCGCGCACGCTCTGCAGTAGTATCTGATGTTGCCAACAGATTTTCTTGTACTACTTTGCAAAGTGGCTCATCCCACCGTCTTTGGGAAGAAAGGTTGTCGGGCTGTTTAGAATTCGGGCAAGCGAGTCTCCAAGCGTCTATAGCCTCGGTGAAGCACGGCACATCAAAATCAATCAGTGAGGAAGATAGGATATTCCTGATTAATTTTTCAGTGCCATAAACCGAAGATATAAAAGCTGGTAAACTGATACTGGTAATTTTACGGACACCGAGGCCTCCCATACGGATTGGAAGGGTAGCTTGACCCTAAGCTCGATCGTCCAAAGCCACATTTAAAATTGATGAAAGAGTATTTCGAATAATTTGGTCCATTTTTTCCAGAAGATGGTTGTGTTTCCATAAATGAGAAGCGCGGAGGAAATATGTTAATTTAGGGCCGAAACAACAAAAGCGATTTAAAGTGATGGCCGAATGCATATTAATTTCAAGCAATCTTTCCGAAACATCATTAAAGTTTTGAATTTTTTCCTCAACGAAATTGGGTATGGAATCCTGGAAATATTTTTATTTTATATTATTTTATTTTATATACGCACAAAGTAATTAGTCTTAGGCGCCACCAACCGGATTATATAGATTGCTAATAACATTAAACAACCGTAACTGTAACCAATGCAAATATAATTACAAAAAGTTTATTTGTGCACACTTGAGTTGTTACAAAATTTTATACATAAATATCTTTGTATTCTTGCTTGATATATATTTCTAAAAATTATATAACTTGTTGTTCTTATTACTACTACTGTTTCATTAGAACAGTGCCTCATATTATCAAAAAACCTAGTTTTGCATCAGAAAAAAAAATCTTTCCAGGTGTCCTATTCTCTAAAGAAAACAGCCTGGAGCGCAGCGCTGGCCGCAGCGACAAAATACAAATAGATACATTGGATTAATAGAAGCGTTCACTTGAGGTTTAATAAAAGTAATGTTAGTGATTACCGTTGAGGCAGTATTTAGACCCGAGCCATGGCGAGGGTCTAAGAGAGTCGAGAACGGTTATCATTAATTACTCACGTGTATCATACGACGTTTTTCAATACACTTGTGAAGAAAATAACTGTAAACCTAGTAAACTTTTGTGGCGGTAAAAATCTGCTTTCTATGCGCACCTATTTTTTTTCCTTTTCCTCGTGGGGGACGACCTGCGCACATCCTGATACGATAAATGTAATAAAATTATGGCGATGGAGAGGTTGAACAATAAGGTTTTAACCACATTATAGCACTAGTGCGTAATGGTAATCAAAATGTCACAGTTTGTAACAAGTGCCATTATATACATAAGCTAAGCCTAAGTATTAAAAATGAATTAAGTTTGTATTTTGTATACTTTACTTACTACAGTACCTACTCGAAATTAAACAGAGTTAATTATATCTACATCTACACTAATATAATATAGAGGTAAAGTTTGTTTTTTATGTTTTTTGCTTGTAGGAGGTAATCTCTGGAGGTACTGATCTGATTGTTAAAATGTTTTCACCGATAGAAAGCTGCTTTATTTCTGAGTGACATAGGCTATATTTTATGTAGGTACGCGGGCGAATTTGCGGGCAATAGCTAGTTTGACAAAAAGTAATTCGGCCGCTTTTACACCTTTGAGTCTGTTTCGGTGTTCTTCGTAATTAGGTCGTCTAAAGCCCATCCTCGATCTCGCTTCTTTTAAGAATTGTGTTATGAACTTAGCGGAAGCGAAAGTAGAGTTCTGTTGCAACACTAGTAGGTATAAAAGGAGAAACTGACTGACTGACATAAAGCTGTATATACAGAAAGAGACCTGGAAACTTAAAAGCGCTTACCGGCGCTTGACAGCGCTGGTCCGTTCTACACAAAGGACGCAGGTTGAAGCAGACCAAGCAAATTTTTTTTTTATTGTCGATAGGTTTGCGCTTGACCGCCATCTCACCTGATGGAAAGCGACGATGCGGTCGACGATGGAGCATCCATTAGAATGATTGGAACATGTTTATCATTAACTAGCTGCTCCCAGTGGGTTCGCCCGCGTGATAACAAAAAATTATCCCAAGACTTCCGGGATAAAAGTATCCTATGTCCTATTCCAGGACATGGTCTATCCGTGTACTAAGTTTCATCAAAATCGGTTTTGCTATTTAGGCGTGAAGACGTAACAAACTAACAAACTGATCTTTGCTTTTATAATATTAGCAAGGATTATACTGGAGGCCTTTGTCCAACAGTGGACGTCTTTCGGCTGAAATGATGATGATGACAAAAAACCGTCAGGATAAAGCGGCATATGTGATATTGTAGGAGTCTGGGTTTTATAAAAAAGTATTTGCCACTAAATGATTACCAGAAAATAAATAAAATTAGTCCATGATGTATTTTACCATATAATTTAATAATAATCAAAGCAATTACAAAGAAAAAATAATTGGTCCTATATGTGCTCACATCTACTTTTTGCAATTATCTTCTAAGTCGTAATTTGTCAAGCAGTAGCAGGATAAATGACCGAAAAACCACAAGTCGTACATACTGCAGGTACTGGACAATCAATCATATTTAATTGTTTATCAAAGCATATCCTCAATTCCTGCAGGTAAGTCACTCCACCTATTATAAAACAACCAGCCTGTGCACTCTTTCCAGTTTTTGCCTTCACAGCATTAACAAAATCTTCCGGATTTCGTACTTCATTATCATCAGGAAATAAGTTGGCAGATTCAAGCATGTCCGCTAACGGATACTTCTTGTTCCATTCGATGCCTTTATTGAAGTATTTGAATTGAGAGTTGAATGATTCAAGTTCTGTGGCGCAGGTGCCGTGTTTCAGCCATTCATGTCTCCAGAAGGTATAGCGGTCGGTTTCTGAAATAAAAAAAAAATGTTACGGTTACAACTATGGAAGTTGTAATATTATTGACGAATTTACCTATATGTGTAAAAAAATCATTTTTTATTATTTATAGGCTCCCGTTGGCCGCTATCTCACCTGATGGTAAACGATGATGTGGCACACTTGCCTAGAAGTAACTTATTCACTCTTGAATTAAAGACCCCCCAGGTTGTAGCTGTAAGGAAACACTCCGGCAGAGAATTCCACTCATTGTTTGCATAATAAATGTGTTCCCAAAACTGCTTTGCTTTTTTTTCTTAAATAAAGTTCAGAGAAGATTCATCAATCAGCCTATCAGTAGGCATTGGAATCGATGCCTGCTAGGGATACACGATTATTTGAAAGAGTTACGTTGGTCCTGTAACGCAAACACAGTGCTAATGTGGAGCCTCTTCACAGGATAGGCATCACATCCTTTCATCCATCACAACACATCCTTTCAGCCAACACGTTCGGTGGTTGGGATAGCGCACCTCCCAACCAAGGGCGTTGAAGATCATGGATTTTACTGCTGTCTACACGGATTGCAACAAGCAAGATCACCTTGGTTGGGACGTTGGATTACAACCGTGTGGTCACACCTTAAAATAGTAAACATAATTACCATTGTAGGTGTTGGTCCATGCCTGTTGTAAGTCACCTTCAATAGATTTTATTTCTTCCGGATCGAATTCCCATGACATATTGCAATAATCATATGGCGCACCCAATTTAGTTGGCCATATTCCGTGTAAAGGCCAATGGTTCTTTCGTTTGGGGAAAAATACACCCGGTACCATTTACATCATTTATCCAGTCCTTGCAAATTGTCACTGGCCATTCTTGGGCAAGAACAAGAAAGTCAAAAGTATCATTAGATCCACTTGTTTCTCCATCTGCAAAACAGATTTCCTGCTGGTAGGCGCAATGGAAGCTGAAAATATGTAAAAAAAAGAATTAGCCTTGTGTATTTGACTGACCTATTGGTCTAGTGGTTAGTGACCCTGACTGCTACGGTCGTGGGTTAGATTCCCACCCAGGACATATGTTTGTGTGATGAGCATAATCATTTGTTCTGTGTCTGCTGTCTGGGTGTAATTTATCTAGAATATGTATGTATTTAGAAATAATTATAAGTATGATAGTACCAGTTGTCTAGTACCCATAACACAAGCTCTGCTTAGCTTGAGACTAGTGTGATAGTTGTGGATAATTATTTAAAAAAAAAAACGTGATTATTTGTAACTGAATAAATCCAACGCTGCCTTGGAAGGCCTTCCGTAAGTTGGACCGATGACCTGGTGAAGAATAGAAAAGTAACAATTTACGAGGGTGACACTGAAATTTCTTAGAAAATCAAAAACCGAGCAAACGAGCAAGTTATTATTTTTATTGTATCTTTTCAAAATAGTTTCCATTCACATCAATACATCGCTGCATTCGATAGAACCACCGAGAAAAGCACTTTGCCCACTCGTCCTCAGGGGTCTCTTCGATGGCCTTCTGGAACGCAGCCACTGCTTCCTTGGCGTCCATAAAATGTTTTCCTCGAAGTTTTTCTTTTATTTTCGGGAATAAATAAAAATCGTCAGGTCGGGGCTATATGGCGGGTGACCCAGAAATTCCACGTCTGACGACGCCAAATAGTCGATCGTTCGCCCGGCAGTGTGCGAATAGGCGTTGTCATGGTGAAGGAGGATTCTACAGCGAGGTCGTTTCTCGCGAACTTTTTCCAAGACAAGTGGCAAACATTTGGTAGTATACCACTCTGTAGTAACTGGCTTTTGATCTTATAAAACAATTGTTGCATAATGACCGGTCCTTCCGAAGAATGAAGCCACTATTTTTTTAATTTAGTTGGTAACACCCACTGAGCAGATTGTCTTTTTTTCCGGATCATGTCATCTATTAATTTTGGAAGTCGGTGTTAAATAACGAAGAGACTAAACTATTATAGAAACACCGACTTCCAAAACTAAAGATATTTGGTACTTTTCAGTGTTTTTTACCGACTTCCCAAAAAGGAGGAGGTACTACGTTCGGCTGTTTGAATTTTTTTTTTTTTTTTTTTTTTTTTGTATTTTTGTTCGTCGAATACTCCCCCAAATGTGGACGGATTTTCAAAATTCTTGTTTTGTTCGAAAGTAGATAGCTCTGAGGTGGTCCCATTATCACCAAATTAGGATCTGATGATGGGATCTTGGAGAAATCGAGGGCAACCTTCAAATTTTATAGGCTCACTTATTGATTTTCGCATATTTTATGAAGTATCTTGTGTATTTGCGTATGGTCGTCACCATTTTAGGTAGCTGGGCTGATGATGGAAGGTACAACTCCTTAACAGTAAGAAGTTACTCGAACAGGCAAGGACTGTTTTAGTAAATTGTTTTGATGTTTGATAGGGCATTTGCCACATTTGGTCTCATGATCATCAAGTCATGACCTGATGCTGCAGTCAGGATAGTCTGCAGAGTACCTAAGTCCTCGACAACAAACAGCAGATATATCGAGTTTAGGCTCATTGAAAACGGCTCGATGTGTGGATAAACGTACTGCTAATAAAGAACACCGAAGTACATAGAGACCTGATGCTGAAGCCAGGAGCATCAGGAAAAGTACAAACCTTGAAATTACAGCACCGTAGTCGTGTTTGGGCTCATTTTAAACAGGACTAAATTTTAAGTTCATTGCAATGTTGACATAAATCTGGCCTGATGCTACAGCCGGGATTATCAGCATCTAGTCTAATGACTGATTGAATTCCACGGCCCTCGGAACGCGCCACCATCGGACTCCCAGCTTACGGTAGGAGGAGTTCGCATCGGCGTCGGGTCGACGATGAAGTATCTGGGACTCGTCCTCGACAGCCGGTGGAATTTCGTAGAACATTTCCGACGTCTGGCTCCCAAGCTTCTCCGGGCTGGGGCTGCTCTCAAGCGGCTCCTGCCCAACCTTGGGGGTCCAGACGCCTCCTGCCGGAGGCTCTACGCGGGGATCGTTCGGTCTATGGCCCTCTACGGGGCGCCGGTGTGGGCGCCGTCGCTGGCAAAGCGACCGGCGTCCATACTGAACGCCTGCCAGAGGGTCATGGCAATAAGGATGGTGCGGGGTTACCGCACGATCTCCCGCGAAGCGGCGAGCCTTCTGGCTGGCCTACCACCGTGGGATCTGGAGGCAACAGTCCTTGCACACATGCACGACATGCGCGTGGAGATGCAACGCCGGGGTGAAAGTCCACTGCCGCAACATGTCAAGGCATGGCGGACAGAGCTCCGGCGGGATCTCATGGTGAAATGGCGTCAACGGCTATCGCAACCCAGTGCTGGGCACGCCACGATTATGGCGGTAAGTCCCCTCTTTGAGGCGTGGCTGGAAAGACCTCACGGCGTCCTTACCTTCCGCATGACGCAGGTCCTCACCGGACATGGCAAGTTCGGGAGGTTCCTGCATCGGATTCAAGCGGAAGAGACGCCCGGGTGTCGCCACTGTGCGCAACGCCCGGAGGACACGGTGGAGCACACCGTCGAGGTGTGCCCTGCCTGGGCGGAGCATCGCCGTGTCCTCGTGGGGGCGATCGGCGGCGGAGACCTCTCGCGCCGGGCCCTGGTCGAGGCCATGGTCCGGAGTGAGGAGGAATGGCAGGCGGTCGCCTCCTTCTGCGAAGCAGTAATGCTTGCAAAGGAGGAGGCCGACCGCATCAGGCAACGGCGCCCTCCCCGCCGTCGCCGGGATTCCGATCCCGATTTCCGGCCACCGTAGACGCGGGCTCGCGGACGGCGAGCCATGGGTAGCTCACTGTCCGATCGTCCGGTAGTGGACCGAGTCCAAGACGTCGACGGCGCGCACTGTTCCCGCGCGCCTCAAGGAGTTGTCAGCAGCAGGAGGGGCCCAGCTGGGTCGAAGCCTACTGGGGACAGGGTTGTCCGAAAGGGAGCTCGTGCCCCGGTATGAAGGCTAGAAGGAACGGCGCGGGGTTTTTAGTCAGTAAGAGTCTGACACTGTCTCCCGCTCCACCCAAGAGCGCGTTTCGTCAAAGATGATTTTCCCCGTCGAAAAAAAAAAAAAAAAAAAAGAAAAAAAATGACTGATTGAAAGATTTACCTTTCGGCTTCATCATCAGATCAGTTCGATATATCCTTTCCCTCTCCAGCATTTAATGACTGTTTGAAAGAAGAGGGGGAGAGGATATATCGAACTGATCTGATGATGAAGCCGAAAGGTAAATTAATGTAATCTAACCGTGTTTGGGATTATTAGAACCGTTATGAGATGCGCTCTGACTATAAGGTATTTAAGTTTGACTGAGGGGTACTTTTTAGTGGTGGTACCGTAACTAAAAAGTGTAAAATAAAAAAAAACTTTTTACAAAAAAAATATAACCGACTTCAATGATAAAAAACACTGAAAAGTATCAAATAACTTTAATTTTGGAAGTCGGTGTTAAATAACGAAGAGACTAAACTATTAAAGAAACACCGACTTCCAAAATTAAAGTTATTTGATACTTTTCAGTGTTTTTTATCATTGAAGTCGGTTATATTTTTTTTGTAAAAAGTTTTTTAACATTGAAGTCGGTTATTTTTTTTTTGGAAAAAGTTTTTGCAATATTATAATTAGTTTTTATCTCCTGTTGCTTCAGCTCAATATGATTCATGAATATATTTTATTTTTTTATTTTTTATTATTGATAGGTTTGCGCTTGACCGCTATCTCACCTGATGGAAAGCGACGATGCGGTCGACGATGGAACGCGCTCAAGAAACCTATTCACTCTCGACTTAAAGATTCCTGGGTTGTAGCTATCAGGAAACACATAATTATTATTTTATGTAATTTGGTTCAAAACGTTTAAAATCTCAACTTGTGAAGTATTATAGATAGTAGCATGTTTTATTACAAATAATACGCGTCCAGTAAATCTATCTATTATAGTTTTGATATTAAAATACTTGTGCATACTTTTGAACCAAATTGATATTTTAAACTTGAATCTGGTAGACTGTTGACTTAATAAGCTGCTGACATTCTGAAGTGTTGAGATTTTGAATCGTTGGTCTTACGGCGTTGATGGTTTAACTGCTGATATTATGGCTGTTGGTCTTAAATATCAAACCCCTTCGTGGGCGCCTCGGCCGGTACAGATAGCTGTCTTTCACGCGGTCTTAGGGGCCGGCCACACAGAAAAGACGCAAGGCACGGACCCGTCGCAGTCGCGGCGCCCGTTTAATCTACTTGCATATAAAATGTATACAGCCGTCGCGACGTAAAACATACAGAAAAGACGGGACGCCGTCTTTTCTGTATTGTTCGCGACGGGTCCGTGCCTTGCGTCTGTTCTGTGTGGCCGGTGCTTTACACGACTTTGGTCGGTCTACCAAGGTATTTTACTTCATACATCTGTTTTTTGATATCTCGTTAATTTTTAAATGTAGTAATCAGTATAAAGTTTTAGTTGTAACTTACCTTAGACAAAGTATTGTAACTGTTAAACTTATTCTCAACATTTCTATTACCGTGGACACTTATTCATCCAAAATCTACGAAGCAAGTAAGATTACTTCTAACGACTTGACTTATATTACCGATTATGATCACTATACTAACATTATTATTGTGACTGCCTGTTACCTAAATACCTATGTACTAAATAAGTGTGACTGCAAAATTACATTGTTGCACGGTTACCCGGTAATCAAACCACTAACCGATATCATAATGTTGGTATTAAAAAAAAATAGCATGTTGCCAGGTACTGCGTTCGCGACAAAGTTTACATAAAAAATATAGATCAATTACACCCAGACACAGAACAAATGGAAAATCGGCGTCCGTAAAATTACCAGTATCAGTTTACCAGCTTTTATATCATCGATTTACGGCACTGAAAAATTAATCAGGAATATCCTATCTTCCTCACTGATTGACTTTGATGTGCCGTGCTTCACCGAGGCTATAGACGCTTGGAGACTCGCTTGCCCGAATTCCAAACAGCCCGACCACCTTTCTTCCCAAAGACGGTGGGATGCACCGCTTTGCAAAGCAGTACAAGAAAATCTGTTGGGAACATCAGTGACTACTGCGGAGCGTGCGCGCCTGCTAGCTGTGGGGGAATGGGAATCGGGACTCTGGCTTCATGCACTACCATCGTCGAACATAGGCACCTTGCTCGGTGATACTACCTTCCGCCTCGCTACTTCCCTACGTCTTGGCGCTCCTTGTTGTTCTCCTCATCGCTGCCACTGTGGCGAAGTTGTCAACAGCCTCGGTCACCACAGTCTGTCATGCAGCCGAAGTGCGGGACGCATAGCGCGGCACGCAAATATCAACGACATCATCCGTCGCGCTCTTGTCACCGTCGGCGTTCCGGCCGTATTAGATCCTCATGGCCTGGCATGCGACGATGGCAAAAGACCGGACGGTATGTCTCTATTTCCATGGAAGATGGATAGGCCTTTAGTGTGGGAAGCTACTTGTGTCGATACTCTTGCGCCATTTCGTGCTGTGCCGGTGCTGCTGCAGCGGCTGCAGAGAACCTCAAGCGGCGCCTTATTGGTAGTTATGTTTTCGAGCCGTTTGGGGTTGTAACTCTCGAACCTTGGGAACCGAGTGCTCACAAATTATTTAAAGAACTTTCGAAACGCCAAATTGACACTTCGCGTGAACCAAAGGCTGGCTTTTACTTCGGTCAAAGGATAAGCATTGCCATTCAGCATGGCAATGCCGCCAGTCTTTTGGGTACATTACCAGTCGATAGCGATGCGGAGGAATTTTTCGACGCTAAATTGCCTTTTTTTATTATTTTAGTTCTTTAGGGCTTTTATTTTTATTTTTTAAGTTAGTTCTAATTAAGTTAAATTAAAATAATGGAAGGTTTGTTTTTGAACAAATAATCATTTGTTGCATGATCATGCTCATCACACCTTCCTACCTTCCTTCCTGGATGATAATCGAATCGGCATAGCAGTTAGGGTCACTAACCACTAGACCAACACGCCAGTCAAACAACTTTAACATCCAACTCTTATTTTATATACGCATAAAGTAGTTGGTCTTAAGCGCCATGGATTATATAGATTGCTAGTAACATTTAACAACCGTAACTGTAACCAATGCAAATGTAAATACAAAAATATATTTGTGCTCACTTGAGTTGTTACAAAATTTTATATACAACGTGTAACATTAAATGCGCAAAACCTCAGACATCCCGAATGATTTTTAATTCAATTAACCTAATTCTGTGAGAAAAAAAAAAAAGGTTTTCTGGGCACTTTTAGTTTGTTTAAAATTCGTATCTGCATCGAAATAAGAACTATTATTATCCCTCTTGTGAGAAAATTTGATTGGACTACAACCATTTGTGTTTTTTTACCTATTTGGGCGGATTTGCGCCCGTGATGGCTTGACCTATTAATAAATAGATAGGGACAAATTTTAGTTGAAGATTTTTTTGAAAAATGTAACCTATATTAAAAAGTGGTTCAATTGATTCTGCTCGTCATTCTGATCAAACTATTTTCAGGTTTTGCGCATTTCACGTTACACGTTGTATAAGTATCTCTGTATTCTTGCTTTAAGGTGGTGCATCATGACTCACATTTTCACTGTTTTTCTTATAACCGCTCATAACTGATTATGACGTTATTACACATTTTTCATTAGATATTTTGGAAACACAGTATCTTGTGGATATTATCTAGGTTTCTAAAGAAACCAATTTCTAAATTTGTGTATAACTAATCCAGTAAAAACCTCTGAAAATGTCCTATTTTGTATGAATTTTGACACTTCATAATTTGCCTAAAAATTTAAAAAGTCAAAAAAGTAATCCTCTAGAGACCTTGCAAATTTTATTAAGATTCTAAATGATGTCAACTTTTTCCAAAAACTTTTAAGGGTTTAAAAAAAACAGCTATTTCCTGGAGCAAGTTTTCTGAAATTTTCGAGTAAATCTCGGAATTACCGAATACTAACAGAGTTTCCAGGCGTTATCTCTCTTTTTTTGTGTTGCCTTTTCGTCAAACATCGCTTTGGATTGCATTCAATGAAGTAACAAGCTTTTAAACCATTTTCGATGTTTACGATAAGCGAGTGGAGAAGGACCCTCTTAAATATGTTTCAAAAAATTATATACCTACCTAACAGGTTGTTCTTATTACTACTGTTTACTACTGTTTCATTATAGAATAGTGCCTCATATTATCATGAAAACCTACTTTTGCATCAGAAAAAAAAACCTTTCCAGCCTGCGGCCAGCGCTGCGCTCAAGGCTGTTTTCTTAGAGAATAGCAACGCTGCAAAAAGTGCAACAGTGCATTTTGTGTTAAATAAATAAAATAAAATAGCAAAATAAATAGTATTTTGCTAATTTATTCTATTTTGTTTATTTACATAATAATCCTAGTAACCAAATATTTTTATATGTACCACCACATAGTAGTTTACCTCAATTTTATTGCGCCGTCTACCAAATCAATCTCTAGGGTTTCACAAAACAGTGATTTTCTGAAGTCTACTTCCTCGGTAACGGCCAGGTTAATAGGTATGAAAAAAAAAATGTTTATTATAGGTTCATGAACAACATTATCAACTATTGATTTTTTCGTGCGATTAATACTTTTGTCTAAAAAAAAATATTCAGCAATTTCGCAACTTTCGAACGGCTTTTTTTTTTTTTTTTTTTTTTTTTCTCGACGGGGAAAATCATCTTTGACGAAACCCGCTCTTGGGTGGAGCGGGAGACAGTGTCAGACTCTTACTGACTAAAAACCCCGCGCCGTTCCTTCTAGCCTTCATACCGGGGCACGAGCTCCCTTTCGGACAACCCTGTCCCCAGTAGGCTTCGACCCAGCTGGGCCCCTCCTGCTGCTGACAACTCCTTGAGGCGCGCGGGAACAGTGCGCGCCGTCGACGTCTTAGACTCGGTCCATTACCGGACCATCGGACAGCGAGCTACCCATAGTTCGCCGTCCGCGAGCCTGCGTCTACGGTGGCCGGAAATCGGGATCGGAATCCCGGCGACGGCGGCGGGGGCGCCGTTGCCAGATGCGGTCGGCCTCCTCCTTTGCAAGCATTACTGCTTCGCAGAAGGAGGCGACCGCCTGCCATTCCTCCTCGCTCCGGACCATGGCCTCAACCAGGGCCCGGCGTGAGAGGTCTCCGCCGCCGATCGCCCCCACGAGGGCACGGCGATGCTCCGCCCAGGCAGGGCACACAGGCTTGGATCTTTCGAAACATTTTTACGCATAAAAATTTGTGGTTAAATATTTTTCAAAGTAAACATAGCATGCATATGTAAATCAATCAATATTTTGCAATTAAAATGGATTTAAAAGTCAGCGGGGCTCTATCCGGGCGCAGCTGGCCGTATTTAAATGCACAAATACTCATACTGCGGCCTAGGCGGGAACCAATGTTGTGTCCATTTAATTTCGGTCAGATGTTCAAAGGATTATAAGACTTAATTAACCACAAAATAGATAGGTACAGAAGACAATCTCATGTATGTACTCCACTTTTTACCTACGCTCGGTGGACGCACACTAATGAGCGTTTGAGCTGGACGAGTGGGCCGAGACGCTACCGAGATATCGTGTCCGTGAGCGGTATCTATCGGTGTGCGTTGGTCGAGCGCGTTTTGTATATAGATTGACTTCTGTACCTATATATTTTGTGCCTTAACTAAGGAACCCTAAAAACGGATGTCTTAATAGGCTGCGACGGTGACGCCATTCTTTTAACAAATTCTATTAGTTATGCAATTAATAAATATATTGTTTTCTAATGGAGTAATTTTTGTAAAAGTACCCACTTATATAAATAAGTATTGACAGTAAATTCTTTCTTCAGCCGTAGAACTAAGTTGTCTAGAAATTAAGAATGTGTGGCATTATATTATCAGTTATAGTTTTTTGCCTAACGTAAGTTGCACAGTAATGTCTTATGGGATAAGAGTGTGTTGTCTGTCTGTTTATAATATACAGAGGCGTAGCGTGGGGTAATTCAGACGTGGGCGAAGGCACATCAGCGAGGATTTTTTCTTTCATAAATTCGAAAACGAGTCACACAAGAGACACATCGGCGCTTACCGTTAGGTGAAACAGTAGTCAAACGAGAGCCAATCAATTATAAAGAAAGCCTCGTTCACAAAGAACCCTCGCTTGTGCGAGGTCCCCTTGGGTGCGGGCCATGGGCAAGGGATCCTCCGACCAGACGGGCGTTATGTTTGGTCAGCAACTGCTCGTCTGAGGTATGTGGAACTTTACTTTCTGATCCGCATACCTCTAAACTGGTGACTCCGACGTGCTCCTGTGCAAAGTAAGTCGTACGAGTGGACTTGCTTACTCGGTTCAGACCTACTTCGCCCACGTCTAGCTACACTACTACTTACCAGCAGGGTACATTGCTCAGAACAAATGGTCGATGGGGTTTGATCTGTAATAAAAACCTGTACATAACGTATGTATTTTCAGCTTACGTCACGCTCATACACTAATAACGAGCGCAGACATTGACGTCATCGTCCTGGCCCAAGAATGGCCGGTAGCTGTTTGCTTGTACTATAAGCACGTGATGCACCCTGGAGGTGGATGTTATTTGCCAGAACAAAAGAACCAGTGGACCGTACACGGGATTTGGCCAAGAAAAATGGACGGGAATTATATTGAATTCTGCAACGAAAAATGGCGGTTCAATCCAAGAAACATTAAACCTATTGAAGGTGCACTTCAGAAGGCACAAATTGTAGTTTATAAAGGTATGTAAAACTTTAAACTTATTATCTATTTTTTTAGTTTTATTTTTGACTGAATGACCTGACAGTTATATCGTAACAAAGAGTCTTATAAATTAATTTTATCTTAGAAATTAAAATTTAATTTATTTAGGTATTATTAAATTGTGATCATCCATTATTAGTTGTTTACACTAATATAGTAAAAAGGTAGTTTGTTTTTTTGTTTGTAGCAGGTAATCTCTGAATGTCCGATTGCTACAAATTTTTTATCGGTAAAAAAGCTGCTTTACTCCTGAGTCACATAGGTTATATTTTAATATTTTAAGCCGCTGGCGAAAAGTAGTAGTGAATAAACAAAATCTAGTTTGACTTCAGCACATTGTATCACATTACGCAAACGATTCTCATTGGCTACCCGTTAAATTTCAGAGGACAAACCCTACACCTTCTGGTCACACGAATGGCAGAGACATGGCACCTGCGCCTCAGTATTACAACCATTTAACACTCAATACAAATACTTCAGCAAAAGCATCGAATTCAACCAGAAATACGTAGTAGCGGATATGCTGGAAGCCGCCAACATATATCCTGATGATACAAAATACTTGGATCCCAATAAAGTAGCTGATGCAGTGAAAGCTAAAACTGGAAAGGATCCAATGGTTGGATGTTACATCATAGATGGAGTATCGTATCTGCAGGAAGTGCGCATATGTCTGGATAAGAATTTCAATGTTATGGACTGTAAACTTCAAATTGTGGACGATTGGTGTTTGTTATCCCCTAAAGGGGTCATTTATCCTGCTAGCGAATGGTTGCTTTCATAACTTACATTTTCTACTCAAAAAGTATTTTGACTATAAAGTTTTAATAGTACATTATGAAATAAGTGTGTTATGTTAGTGATTACCGTCGAGGCAGTATTTAGACCCGAGCCATGGCGAGGGTCTTAAGAGAGCCGAGAACGGTAATCATTAATTACTCACGTGTATCATACGACGTTTTTCAATACACTTGTGAAGAAAATAACAGTAAAACTAGTAAACTTTTGTGTGGCAGTAAAAATCTGTTTGTATGCGCGCCCATATTTTTTTTTTCTTTTCCTCGTGGGGGAAGACCTGCGCTCATGCTGATACGATAAATGTAATAAAATTATGACGGTGGAGAGGTTGAACAATAAGGTTTTAACTACGGGGCTCGCCCTAATCATGGCGGTAAGTCCTTTCTTTGAGGGGAGGCATCATGGCCTCACCTTCCGCATAACGCAGGTCCTCACCGGACATGGTAAGTTCGCGAAATTCATGCATTCAGTCAGAAGAAACGCCCTGGCACCACTCAGTGGACTATGCGGAGGACAAGGTGGAGTATATTGTGGAGGAGTGGCGAAGCACTGCCGTGTCCTCGTGGAGGCGTTCAGTGACGGCATTTAAGTATAATTCAATGACGTACCAGTTCAAATTATACTATACAATTATTACAAAATTATACGGTTAATAAATAAATGACAATGCCCATTTAAAATGTTTAGTTACAGAATCTACGTAAATGGTGTCGTTGAAATTGTTGAATTGTCGTTTAGTTCCAGCTGACTACGCTTATTGGACATTTTTTTTAAATAATAGGTACTTAGTTGACGTACGTTTGTTTAATATGACCTAGTAACAATAATAGTTGGTAACAAAAAGTAGGTCACAGAACACGAATTTGCATTTATTTTTTTAGAGAACTAGCTATGGCCATCGGCTTTGCCCCCGAACATACGATATAGCCTATGTCACTCAGGAATAGAGCAGCTTTCTATCGGTGAAAAATTTAAACAACCGGACCAGTACCCCTAACCAAGTTGCTAATCTGCAATAGTTAACGCTGGTAGAAAGCTTCAAATGTACGGGAATGACGCGCTCTCAACGCTCAGTCACGTGGTCAGAACAAAAGATTTCCAAGCAAGGTCAACTCGAAGCGTTGGACGCAAGCGAAACGGTTGTAACTTGGCTAGGGGGGCAGTACTTCCAGAGATTACCTACTACAAACAAAAAAGCAAACTTTACCTCTTCATAATATTATTGTAGACTAGCTGTTGCCATCGGCTTCGTCTGCGTGTTTGTAGAAAATTATCCCAAATGCAGAGGCGTAGCGTGGACTAATTTAGACGTGGGCGAGTGCACATCAGTGAAGCCTATTTCTTTCATAAATTCGAAAACGAGACAGCGACTATAGCAACCCAGTGTTCGACCACATCGTTGTTTACCGTCAAGTGAAATAGTGGTCAAACGAAAGCCTATCTACACTAATATAATAAAGAGGTAACGTTTGTTTTGTTTTTTTTTTTTTGTATAGGAGGTAATCTCTGGAAGTACTGGCCCGATTGCTAAAATTTTTCAACAGATAGAAAGCTGCTTTACTCCCGAGTGAATTATAGGTTTATTTATTTATAAGGGCAAAGGCTAGTCTAATATAAAAAAAAACACGTGTCACCGTGTTTCTTATCGAACTTCTTCGAAAGGGGTTGACCAAAATTTATGAATTTTTTGTTTATATTTGTGGTCTAAGGATAGGTTAACCGACTTCCAAAAAAAAAGAGGTTCTCAATTCGGTTGTATTTTTTTTTATAAAAAAATAAAATAAATAAAATTCATTTATTTCAGGTACCATTATTAAGACCCATATAAAAAAATAACATTCAAATTGACATAAAATTAAAAATAAATAAACACAAAAGCACAAAATTCCCTAAATTAAAATCATTACAAAAACAAAAACAATAGACATTACAATATACCCTAGAGGGTCACCTTTATACCCTAGAGGGTCACCTTTAGGTGATAAGTCTACTAACACATGGGCGAAGCCGCGGGCAGCAGCTAGTCTAAAATAATATTATATCTAAGGAGGAGAGACTTGATTCTTTGTTTGTTTGATGTTACGATTTAACTCAAAAACTACTGAACCGATTTCCAAAATTTGTTCACCAGTAGTAAGATGTTTCATCACTGAGTAACATAGGCCTATATTTTCTATTTACAAGCGGACGAAGGCGCTGGCAGACTAGCTGGCAAAAATACGAACACACGAACGTTCCATTATCGGACTACCAGACGTACGGCGATGCTCGGTACATGGTGGACATCCCATCTACCCACACAAAACGTTTTGGGAACACATCCATTGTGCGTGCAGCTAAGGATTGGAATTCCTTGCCGGAGTCTGTGTTTCCTGATCGCTACAACCCGGCAATCTTTAAGTCGAGAGTGAATAGGTTTCTTCTAGGTAAGCGCGTTCCATCGTCGCTTTTCATCAGCTGAGATGGCGGTCAAGCGCGAACCTATCAACAATAAAAAAAAATCTAAAACAGAATTTTAAATAACTAACGAACTTCGTTAGTTATTTAAACAGGCCCTAAATTATGTAATACTCATAATGAATATTGGGTACTGATTAATTATTGGATTTCCTGCGCACAGAACAGATGAAATTGCGCATGTTTGGCGCAGCCGTAAGACACATTATGTCAGTGTTTTTTTTTTAATTCATGAATCCCCAAGCGACCACCGGTGGCCGCGCATCTTCTTTCGTCTTACTATTGTGTCTCTAATTGACGGTATCTGAAGGGTTAAGTTTATAAATGTTATTCGTACAGTGTGTATATGTGTACAAAATAAATATTTTTCTATCTTTCTATTAGACGGTCCAGATTTAAAAAAAAACACCAGATTAATTATCAAAACTTTAATCCTAAATAAACTACGTAATCAAGTCTTAAAATTAACAAAAGAAAATAGTGAAAGGTAAGGCACTCTTCGGAGTGGCAATCAATCAACAAAATCTAGTTAATCTTCTTGAATCAGATCATAATATACGTCAGGTTCATCATTGAAGGTCCACGCCAACTGGGGCAGATTCAACTCGATGTTGGCGTCCACGAAGAATTCACAACCAAGCAACGTCTTACAATTGCGGGCTTCAGGCATCACCATGAACTTGGTCAATATACAACGATCTTTAAGCTTCACCGGAATTCGCCCAGTCAAAATATTCTGAGGCCTTCGTATCCCATCTGCCATGGTGATGGTAGTATGTTCCTCTTGGAAATGAAAGCCAATGTTCTTCAAGTAGCTATACAGCTTATGAGAGGCAACGCTTATGTCGGCTCCGGTATCTACGAATGCCATTTCTTTCGCTGTGCCTATACTTATTTCCATCATTAGCAAGGGTCTGGCAAATAAGTGTATACCGTTCTTGGGTTCCTCGTTGGGTGAAGATGGCGTTATTGGTGACGATGGGGTTACTGGTGATGATGGCGTTACTGTCGACGAAGCCGGCTCCTGTGCTGCAGGAGCTTCAGGCCCTTGAGTCGATGTCTCTGCTACAACTGCCTCTGCTTGCGTTGCAGCTGCTTCAGCTTCTACTTTCTGCTTTTTCCTGCAGACATCAGCCATATGGCCGAAATTCCTACAAAAATTGCAGCGCACCCTTTTCCTTCCAGTCTTTTCAGTCGACTTGTTAGGTTGTGATTTCTCTTTCAACTTTCCCTGTTCCAAAGCTCTCGCCGCCTCTAACAAACCATCGACTGATTCAATACAATCTCTAGGAATCTGCTCCTGGGTTTTCGGGTGCAAGAATCCATACATCATGTCCAGTTGCACTACTTCAGCTAACGGTGGACTCAACTGGTTGAAAAGAGCTTTTTGTTTGGTTACGAATCTCTCTGTTGGTTCGTCTGGTTTTTGCCTCAATTCAGATATCTCTTGAAAAACAATGTAAGCCGGTTTATTTGGTGCGAATGTCTTTCTAACTTGGGTCTCAAAATCGTTCCAAGTGGAAATGTTATCTTTAACTCTGTTCCACCAGTCGACAGCATTGCCTTTGAGAATGAGCGGCAAACTCCGAAGTGCATCAATGTCCAATAGGTTCTTCATGGATTTGTACTTTCTGGCTGAAGACAAAAAATTCTCGACTTGTTCATAGTCCTGAGTGCCGTCATATGAGAATACAGCCTGTGCAAACGACCGAGAACGTTGATTTGGTAAACCAGTCATGTTTACGCTTCGAAGCCAGCTCTTGTACTTTTGGTCCAAAACTTGAATGAATTAACGGTTCTTTGTAGTACGGCCGGGCGCGCGCGCATATGGATGGAGTTGACAAATCAAAAAGCGTCAGTATGCCTCTGTCCGGGCAGCCGACAACGTCGTTTCGCACCTGCACGAGTAATTGCGGCCAATAAAATTCCAGGCGCTTCGTCGGCGACGCAAAACAATTGCTTCCTTGTTATTCTAAGTTTCTAACACTCACATGATTCACGCACTATCACAAGTCACAAATCCAATAGTAGTCTTCCAGAGATCTTCGAATAAACAACAGAGCCAATTCATTGGCTGCCACTGCACACTGCCGATTGAATTTAAGTGATCAACGACACAAGCGCGGGAGGTCACTATCCGTAGGAAAATCTTAACACCGCGATTCAGCGAAGCGACCTCACTGTACAACGCCATCTAGGGAGCTATAGGTAAACTTTTTATTGGATGTTGAACTTAGTTTTGTTTATTGTTGGTATTGTCAACATTAATAATACGTTAAATTGCAAAACATCATAAAATTAATCTTAAAACGGCTTTTTTTTTACTGTGTCCATTGTATTTACGGGACAATCTCATACTCTGCTTGTTTATGACCAGATTACAGAACTATAATACATATTACTGCAACAATATGCGTTAATAGTACATTAAGATATAAGTGTGTAATGTTAGTGATTACCGTTGAGGCGGTATTTAGACCCGAGCCATGGCGAGGGTTTTAAGTAAGCCGAGAACGGTAATCTCTTTTTGAGATTGTTTAGTTTATTTTTTAAATTTTGCCAATATGAATAAAAAATGAAGTATTATATCATAATTACATAAACTTACATTAAAGCCCTATTTTAAAGCCCCAAAAAAAGAAAAACAATTCTATACACAACACAGACTTTATTTCCACAAGTCTTCTTTGAGAATCAATATAATTTTAATTGAACTTTTTGTGCCTTCCCAACCCATACATTACATAAACATACACCAGTACAGTCGGCATATTCGTTACTTGATATAAATTATTGTTATTTGGCTTCTCACTGCGGCCCCCGAGACACTATGATCACTGCTGACGGTACTAGACCTGAAATGTAAAATGGGAAATAATCAAAAGATTTGTTTTGAAAAGTTGAATATTAATATGGGTTTCGGACAGGATCGTTCATTGTGGCGACACTTGGGGAAGGCCTATGTCCAACAGTGGACGTATATCGGCTGAAATGATGATGATGGATGATGAATATGCGTTTACTTAACTTTCAGAGGCGCAAGCGCTACTGTAGAAAGATTGAAATTGTATCGAATTTGTTATTGATAGGGTATCTATATTTTCGGTAGTATGTAGTCAAGAAAGTGCTTGGCTTGAAATGGAAATGGGCCGGAGATATCCAACGAGCATCAGCCGAAAAGTGAAGCAAAATCACCACTAGATGGTACTCTATGAGAAGAAAGCGCAGACAAGGCAGACCACAGAAGAGATGGAGTGAGGACATAATAAAAACTGCAGGAAAAACCTGGAGCAAAGTGGCCCAAGAAAGATCAACGTAGTAACGATTGCAGGAGGCTTTTACCGCTGTCTAGTGTTCCTTGTAGGGACCAAATATTTAATTATTATCTTTTCTAAAGATAATTAATTCATTAAACCCCAAGCAAACGCGCGTTCGCTGTCATTGTCTTTATGCCTCTAATTACGGTATTCGAAAGGTCACAAGAAGAAATACGCAAAATACGCGCTTTAGTCGTGGAGTTGCGGATAACAGCCCGTTTTAACTAAGGTCACAAGAATGAAGGTTCTCAAAACTTAAATTAACGAACAAAAATAAAGCTATTTTTATTTTATCTATATTTTCTCTGATTTATGTAACTCATGTTTTAAAAAAGTATCCATGGAATTTCTTGCACGCTTCATAAAGACTAAAGATTTAGAACGTGCAATTTAGATTTACTTTTTTTTTACTGATCGACATTTTGAAAATTGGAAAGTGGAGTTGGACATAGACGCACCGAGCGTGTTTCAACAACAACTAGGCCTGTGCGTTTCGCATTCATCGGATCCTGCGAGCCTCATTAGCTCACCGCTACAACTTGTGACGAGACGCCAACGCAGCGAGTTCCAGTACGCGGTTGCCACTCTAGAACCTTTCGTAGATGTCCATCAACCGCACTGCGAGCAATGTGCCCAGCTCATTGCCACGTAAGTTTGGCGATTTTTCCGGCTATATAAAGATACTGTCTTTGGTTCTCCTGTGGATATACAGGGTGTAAGTGACAGCCCTCCACAAACTTTAAGGGCTTGCTCAGTAGACGAAACTGAACAACCTTTCACAAGATTATTTTTCCGTAAACGAAAAAAAAAAACAGCCTCGCCATACAAAATTAAAAATTGTTTTTTTTTTTTTCGTTTAACCCGTCTCCCTCGCTTGAATCCGATGCAGGAATCTCCCGAACGTGCCATGTCTGGTGAGGACCTGTGTCATGCGGAAGGTGAGGACGCCGGGAGGTCTTTCCAGTCACGCCTCAAAGACCACTTACCGCCATAATTGTGACGAACCCAATCCATCTTTTCTTGATCATCCAGGAAATAAGTACTAACCTAATAAATCCAGTGGTTTGTCATAGTCTTCTGAGGTGAATATCTTCTTAGGGAATGTGGTCATCAGCTTGAAGCTGTCTTCTTGAGCGTACTCCGAGGCATTCATTTGTAGGTATAGTCTGGAAATGAATAGTATTGTAAATTAATAAACGATTCCAGTATAGACTTCATAGTGAATAGGTTACTTTTAGGCAAGCATGCTCCATCGACGGCCACATCATCACTTACCATCATGTGAGATAGTGGTCAAATGCAAGCCTGTCAAAATAAATAAGCATAATTGCCTAGAAGTAATCTATTCACTCTTGACTTAAAGACCCTCAAGTTGCAGCTATCAGGAAACAAAAGACTCCAGCAGGGGATTCCATTCCTTAACAGTACGCATACTAAAACCACACCTGTGTACTTCAGTTGCCCTTTACCTTCCAGGAAAACAGGTTTTATTTCCAGAAATTCCTCGTAGCCATGGCAGCGGGCATCAGCATTGCAGGGCTATGGATTTGTTGACATCACTTTGAGCTGCACGCGGAACACTACGTGCTGACGATCACTTGGACTCGGTCCGGACAGTTACCGAATGGCCAGACGGCAGGCTATCCATTACTCGCCATCCACAAGCCCGCGCCTAGGGTGCCGTGAGGATGTCTGTTCCTTGACATCATTTCAGTCGAAATACGTCCACTGTTGATCGTTGGCCTCCCCTAAATGTCGCTATAACGATCAGTTCCGTGCCTCTCGCATCCATAAGATTCCCGCGACCCTCACCAGGTCATCGGTCCACTTTGTGGGAGTTCGCGTCAACGCTGCATCTTCTGATACGTAGCCGCTACTCCAGAACATTTCGTCCCCATCGACTATTTGTCCTGCGAGCAATGTACCCTGCCTACTGCCAATTAAGTTTGGCGATTCTTCGGGCTAATCTGGTAAACTTCTCTTGCAGATATCTTCATTTCTGATGTGACCACGCAAGATGTGTTTCTTCACGCCCAGGCGGAACTAAGTATACAGTTAATAGGTAACATGTTACCTGACAGCAGCCAGTTGCTCCTTAGCGCCGAAGATGTGCGCGAGTGTGTTGCCGTCGGGGAGGCGGATCTGTATGCGCGCCTGTTCGTACGCCACCTTCGGCGCCGCGCTGGGTGCTACGGGGGGAGGGGCAGGTGCTGGCGCTGCAGCCACGGGGGGCTGCCCACCTGCTGCCAGTCTGGAATACGTACAAGTTACAGTTATTACAAGCAATTTTTGTTATACGAGTATGCAACTGCAGCTACAAATCATCATACATATCCCTAGCCTTTTCCCAACAAGCTTGCTAGCTAGGATTAGAGACATTAGGACTTAGTTGCAGCAGACTTAGCTAAATGTCCTATGATGGAGACAGATTGTAATAGAAAAGAGAAATAAAAAAAATAGGACTTAAAAAAGACTAGTTAGGAGTCAAGAGTTGTGAAAGGTTAGCTGCAGTCTACGGCCTGTCTCTTGGTCGAATTCAGCCTAGGCATCAAAAGGCCTCGTTTATCCTCTAAAAATACCTTCCACTTACTTCCTAGCCTGTTTATCAGCTTCGATCTGCGCACGCACCCGTTCCCTCGCCTTCTGGTCCTCAATTTTCTCCCGTCGCCGCTGCTCCACCAGCTTCTGCATCTCTTGTTCCTGGAGTCGCTGGCGAGCATCCTGCATCTCCTTGCCAGACTTTATGCGGATGCGTTCACGTTCTAATGCTTCAGCCTGAAAATGACAGTATTGGGTTTATTGTATGAGAATGGAACACGCTACAGAAACGTTACTAAAAGAGTCATGTACATACAAGTGTGGATAGAGTAGGAGAGAAAGGCTAAAGAAAAGATGGATGGATTGTGTGAGAAGTGATAGGACAGAACAGGGAGTTAGGGATAGCACAACGGGTGACAGGTCAGAATGGAAGAAAAAACATGTTACACCGACCCCAAATAAAACGGGACAAAGACAGGAAAACAGGCTGAAATTAAATAGATCATCATTAGCATCCCCAAGTATCACCACAAGGATCAGTCCTGTGCATTTCACATCCATCAGATTCTCATGACCCTCACCCCTGAAAAATTAGAAAAAAATAAACAACTAGCTTTCCGCCCGCGTGGACTACAGTTTATATCGCGCGGGTAGAGACCGGTGCTCAGCAGTGGAATTATAGGTAGCCTATGTGTTATTCCAGTGTCTCTTCTACCTACCTACCAAATTTGATCTAAATCCGTTCAGTAGTTTTTGCGTGAAAGCGTAACAGACAGAAAGACAGACACAGAGTTACTTTCGCATTTATAATATTAGTAGGGATAAAAATCTGTCATAGAGACAGATCTAGCTGTTGACTGTTTTTTTTTTCTTCAAACCTGAATACTAAGTCTTTCAAGGAGTAAGTTAGACATAGGCCTCTCCCTATTAGTGTGACTAGATTTAAAACCAATTCAGTCTTAGACTTGGAAATGGCTTGAAATCTATCTATGGGTATTTCCTCTGAGCTGGAATCAAACCATGTTCTTAAAATTTTTATAAGGAATGAAGGCAAGGAAATTGTTGATGAAATTATGAAGTATATATATACATGTTACCAAGACAAAATGTTTCTCATTTAATTTTATTCTTTACTAGCTGCTCCCAGCGGCTTTGCCTGTGTGGTAGCAGAAAATTATCCCAAGGGAACATACTTTCGGGATAAAAAGTATCCTATGACCTATTCCAGGACATGGTATATCTGTGTACCAAGTTCCATCAAAATCGGTTTTGCCATTGCGGCGTGAAGACATAACCAACAAACAAACCAACTCACTTTCACTTTTATAATATTAGTAAGGATTGTGGTTTAGGAGTTAAAGTGACTATATTTTACAATATGTACAGAAAAGATAATTTTATTTGTTCCATACTATAGCATGAAAACAAAAAATATTGATAGCATGCAAAATGTTTCAATACATTGAGTACCTATTTCAGGCTGGTGTCCTGTCTGCAACTGTATGACTAAAGTGCGTATTTTAATAATAATAAAAATACACAATGCTGTCTAGTCGCAAGCTAAGTAGTGCTTGCGTTATGAGTACTAGACAACTGATAAACATACTTATATATTTCTAAATACATATTTAATATAGATAAATATACCAAGACACAAGACAAATGATCATGCTCTTCACACAAACATTTTTCTTGATTCCCACTCAAGAAAAATGTTGACCCACAACCTCCGACATAGCAGTAAGGGCCACTAATCACTAGACCAACTGTCTTATTATTTTGAGTATGGGTGGGACAAATGTGTCATTCAATCCACCAGCTTCTCAAGAAAAGCCAGTACCTAGTACCTTGGTTGCATATGTTTCTATCCTGTTTCCCATAGCTATGTACTAGTAATTTGTTTTACTGATCTGAACAGTCAGTCCGAACGATAATGAAAACTGAGTGAAATTACTTATATCTTATTCATGGCATAACCTACTTTGTTGAAGTTGAAATACATAATTATAAAAAGCACAAAACTAGTAACAAAAATGAATCGGTGAAGTAAAGTTTAATTCATGAATCCCCAAGCGACACCCGGTGGCCGCGCATCTATTGTCTTACTATTGTGTCTCTAATTGACGGTATCTGAAGGGTTAAAATAGAATGCTGGTTAACTTAATATTCACCTAGTAATCTTATTAGAATGATTTGCAATACCAATAGCAACAAAAAGGCTAAAAAAACCACAAACCTTTTCCTTTTCCTCTCTCTCTTTTCGTTTCTGTTTCATTCTTTCTTCCAGCAACAACAGTTGGGCCTTCTTTTCTTCCTCACTCAAAGGTTTCTTCTCTTCAGTCGACTCTGAGAAGCTAGCATGATCAGTCTTTGCAGCATGATACTCCATTTCATCCTGATTTTTAAGCAATTTCCCACACACGTCACATTTGAAGGACTTTACTTCTGCCTCGGTTTCGGCCTCAGCAGCCACCGGCTCTTGGGAAGACGTGGAAGACTCAGGAACGGGGGCAGTTACAGCTTCGGCGCTCGTGGAAGTCGCAACTGTTGGCGCCGCGTCCATCGCAGGATCATCAGCGTGTGCCAACAACCACTCCATCGCAGGCTCCACCCCTTTATAACTGGTCACAGCCAGGGCTTTCTCCCTAAAACCCAAGAAATTATCGCACATTTTAGGTTACCGAATCGGTGCAATACTTGTATTCCAAGTAAAATTTTGAATGAACTTACGCCCGCTCTTTGGAAAACCCCATTTCGATGAGTGTTTGTATTTCTGCCATTTCTAAGTTATATAAAACTTAACAATTAATTAATTTTCAACAATTCACCACCAAAATAATCATTCATCACTTCATTTCATCGGTCATCATCTGTTTTTTTTTAAACCACAGATTGAATCCAAGTGCGTTTCGTTTCACTCACGTAGTTATTGGCTGGTGTGTGGTTTTGATTTATGCGAATCATAGAATCTTATATAAAAAAAAGTTCTAAATCAATTTCTAGTAAAGTATATAAAGTTAATATTATTAGTTAATATATACAACGTCGTCTCAAGTAATAACTTTAGACGAAATTTTTTATATCAAAGGAACAACTAGAAGCTCATCTATAATGGGGGGTACCTAAAGAATGTTATGATGCTTGGCCAGAAATCCTCTTCGTGAGTCCGTGGACTGCACTGTGTGCCTTAGGGGTCTCGCTCGGCGCCCGCATATCAACGTTCTGTCTGTGAAACGCTCTAACGTGTATCCCTCTGAATTAAACAGGTACCCTACTGGAGGAACAAGACCGAATTCGGTATTCACTAACCTAGCTGCCGAGCAGACAGAACAAGGGCTTAACTGGCCTGCTAACTGACGCATAAGAAATCCGCTGAAGATTCGTTCACCTTTTTTTTTGTATAGACTTTTTGTACTATGGCATGCTCTATTTGACGTGTACTTGATAGCAGATATCGTCGGGTCGTCTTTTGAGCGTCTGTAACGTCCAATTAAGCGATCTTCAAGCGAAACTGATCACCTCTGTAGGTACAAAAGTCGTTAGCGATTCAGAAGCATGGCTGCGGTTGAAAGAAATTTGACTCACTGCCCGCAGGTGGGAGTTTTCTGCCAGTAGTCCCAGCCATACCTAGGCGCTCACACAGACAGCGCAATTAGGTACCTACTTAGTTACTGGCTGTTTATTTTGAACTTTGAAAGAAACATTCATGCCAATTTGACGGCGCCATTTTTTGTGTCAAACTGTGATGTTTTACCTGATTAAAAACAAACAAAATATCTACTAAACCAAACCCGAAAAACGTTTTTTTTAATGTTCAAATTCGTTTATTTTCAGTCGACCTCTATATAATATAAAGAATGGCTACAGCATCGCAAAGGAAAAGTAAAAGAAGAAGCATACAGTACAGTGACCCAGGAAAGATACTAGATTTGGTGATGAGTTTAACCGACAACAAATGTAGCGATATTCAAATTCGCATAAATACGTATGTACGTAGACGAAGTTATGCCTTGATCACACGAACCGAGTAAAAGGGCGAGACAGTAAAATGTTACTCGGCCGAGCACTCGGAGCTTTGTTTAAACATACCTACCGAGTATTCTGCCAAGTGCACTGTCTGTCCCGTTTATTCGGTACGTGTGATCAAGGCATTAGTCACACAGTAAAGGTAGCTTTTGGCGGTTTCAAACTAAAACTCTGTTCCTATTTATGATTGACGCCATCTGTTGGCATCAATGGTTCCTTTTACACAAGATTGTAGGTTGTTGTAGGAATAATGGTCATAGCTATTACCTGTGAAGCAGTAATGTGAGCGAAGGAGGTGGCTGAAATCGTGCTCACTCAGTAACGTGCCCGCCAGTCGCTCCCCAGGAGACGCCTCGGGCGCCAGAAGTCGGCAGACGGCGAACAATGCGAACAATGGGTTGCTGCAACAAGCCTAGGAGTCTGCGACGCGTTTCATTCCATCGTGCGCTTCAAAAAGATGTTAGCAAAATGGACTGAAATAATCAGAAAATAGGGTTGCACCTTCTTCTTAAAAACAGTTCCAATCCCTCTCCCCACTCCCTTTATGAAGACTTGCTTGTAAGCTTGCAGCCGAATGCTCGTGACGTTCCATATATCGCAGCATGTATTATCTTTATGTTAAAATGTTACAGCTATGTGACGAATGTGAGGCTGACCTGATGTTTCAAGTGATTGTGAATTGTGAACGGAAGGAGGCGTTCATAGATACCGTTGGCACGGCTGCTTTGCCACGTAAAACGATGATTAAAGTAAGATCAAATTTGTTCTAATAGGTCGTTTAATATAGTTCCTACAGCCACCATACCTGCCCATAGGTCTTGGTACCGACCATGGCCCGAAGCGAGGAGGAGTGGCAGGTAGTCGCCTCCTTCTGCGAAGCAGTAATGCTAGCAAAGGAGCAGGCGCACGTGCCCCAGCCGCCGGGATCCCGATCCCGATTTCCGGCCACCATATGCAAGGGCTTGCGGACGGCGAACAATGGATCAAATGGGTAGCTCGCCGTCCGACCGTCTAGTATCTAGTACCAGCCAGACCAACGATCTACTAGATCGTTGGTCTGGCTGGTCGTTTTGAGTCAGTTAAAGTCTGATACACCCTTCCGCTTCGCCCAAGAGCAGGTGATGTCTTTGGATGATTTTCCCACCTAAAAAAAAACTATAGGTCCAATATTGTTTTAGTACCGCATTGTACTGTATTGGCGCCGCACTACAAAGATGATCACTCATCGTGATTCACAGTGATGACCACGACCACTCCGGCAAGAGTGTACCGACTCAGAAGAGTGCTGGACCCACCCTAGGTTCAATATTGTTTAAGTAGCGCAGTACCTGGCTGTAGGCAAAAAATATATAGGTACAGAAGTCAATCTACATACAAAGCGCGCTCGAGCAATGTCCAGTCCACTTCGTCCACGCCAGATCTGTTACCCACATCTACTATGGTTTAGCAAAAAATATTCTTGTCCATCTATGCTTAGACCTACAGAAGAAATGTAGAGGATTCTAACCATCGTTATAAAGGTATACAGTCAGTGTTAACATAAGTTTTTTTCCCCCAGGTCAACGCGAAACTGTTCGAGGCACTGAGATCTAGAGTGGATCAAGCGGACCTCTTATCGAATTTTGATGAGGATTTACAGAAAGTTGTCAAGCCCGTAAGTTCGACCGAAAAACCTTCTGATTGTTAGATATCAAAACAAAAAAAAAAATAACATCGGCGTCTCCATACAAACAGTTTAATTTTGTTTACGAGGGGTCGATGTTTTTTTTTCGTTTTTGGAAAAAAAAAATCTTGTGGATGGACCTACTAAGTAAGCCCTTAAAGTTTGCAAAGACCTGTCCCTTAGTTCCTATGACACTACGCGTTATTCAAACTCGTTTTGTCTATGGTTTGACGTATCTAGTCTATAGTTCGACGTATCGCGTAATGTAATATGGGTTAGACTGTCTTTCTATGAATGAAAAATAGTACGAGTCTAAATATCGCACGCGTTATTCAGCGCAGTGTAATAGGCTTTTACACCCTGTATAGCTCCAACAGCACCTACTACGGCCAACGTAACTTGGCGAGCCCGAACATAGGTTCTGTGCATCCCTTTCTCTCACGTCTTTCATGGCAAACGACGTGAGAAAGAGATGCGCAGAGCCTATATAATGTTCAATCTCGCCAAGATCCGTTAGGCGACCACTACACGGTCATGCTAGCGTTAATCAATTCCATCAATCACTAATGATGGTGAATTATGGTTTTTGTCAATCAGTACTAAAAACCGTCATGCGACGCATTAGACGGTAAGTTTGTCGCCAAGGTAATGACTGTCTGCCGTCCACTAACTAAAAGGCCGTTAAGCCACAGTTGGTCGTTTTTCACTTTTTAATGTAGTCTTATACAGCTTTCGATGCTCTATCTTTTGGTCTAAAACTCATTTTTCTATGATTGATAGTTTTTGAGATACAGAACATTAAATCACAATGCCTGTGTTTAAATGGCTTAGCTAAAAGTTAGAAAATGAATTTAAATAAAATATAATAAATGTACATGAATAAAATATATCACATATTGTGCACAAAGACTATGCCTGCATTTATATAACTTGTAACCTTGTTCCTAGGTAGCATACTTTTCAAGAGACATCAATTCCCAATTTTTGTGTTTTCTCGAAAAATACTTTGTGCACTTAGCTGCCTTTTAGTTAGTGGACGGCAGTGTGGCAAAACTGACTGCAAAACCTACCGTGTAATGTTCGCCATACACGTACTGTATATCATTCGACAGGATTTCAGATGCAATAGGTACCCTACCTACTATAAAAGTTTGGATGTACGAAACCTTTAGTGACATTCGTTTACATTTCAGTTCCTACCGAAAGACAACATAAAGAGGCGCGTAATACTGATGCCGATTGATGGTAGTCCATTTACTGTTATCTTTTGTGCCGTAGCGCCGAAAATAGCTGAGAGCACCGTCCCGATAGTCATCCATGAATGTGCAATGTATGTGGTCTTTTTTATTACTTTTTCTTCCTATTTTGACTAGCCTGTCGGTCTAGTGATTAGTGGCCCTGACTGCTATACCGGAGGTCGTCGATTCCCACCCAAGACAAATGTCTGTGTGATGAGCACGATCATATGTGTTCTGTGTCTGGGTGTAATAGTGTTCGGTAAAAAGTGTTCGGTGTCGATACATATACATATACATATACAAGGTTTAAGGGACAGCCCTCCGCAAACTTTAAGGGCTTGCTCAGTAGACGAAACTGAACAACCTTCCGCAATTTTTTATTTCAGAAAACGAAATAAAAAATCGGCCTCTCCATACAAACTGTCCATTCAAGTTTATAATTTTGTATGGTGAGGCTGATTTTATTTTTCGTTTCCTGAAAAAAAATCTTGTAGAAGGTTGTTCAGTTTCGTCTAGAGGGCTGTCCCTTACACCTTGTAGATGTATATGTATCGACACCGAACACTTTTAGATCGTCATGAGTATGTGTTAAGTGGAAGCAACTAGACACAAAAAATAATTACGTAAGCGCGTGGATGGATTCATACTGGTTTTATAGAAATCAAATATTCTGACACAAGACATACGTTTGCGCCCTGCCTAATGGGTTACCTCTCTAACGGTAACCAAAAATCCCACCCAGTATTCCTATAAATATTTTTAAATAAAAAAAGTATCACATGCTTTTTTTTCCTCCTGCTGCTGACAACTCCTTGAGGCGCGCGGGAACAGTGCGCGACGTCGACGTCTTGGACTCGGTCCATTACCGGACGATCGGACAGCGAGCTACCCATGGCTCGCCGTCCGCGAGCCCGCGTCTACGGTGGCCGGAAATCGGGATCGGAATCCCGGCGACGGCGACGAGGGCGCCGTTGCCTGATGCGGTCGGCCTCCTCCTTTGCAAGCATTACTGCTTCGCACGCGGAGGCCCGCGCCTGCCATTCTTCCTTGCTCCGGACCATGGCCTCGACCAGGGCCCGGCGCGAGAGGTCTCCGCCGCCGATCGCCCCCACGAGGGCACGGCGATGCTCCGCCCAGGCAGGGCAAACCTCGACGGGGTGCTCCACCGTGTCCTCCGGGCGTTGCGCACAGTGGCGACACCCGGGCGTCTCTTCCGCTTGAATCCGATGCAGGAACCTCCCAAACTTGCCATGTCCGGTGAGGACCTGCGTCATGCGGAAGGTAAGGACGCCGTGAGGTCTTTCCAGCCACGACTCAAAGAGGGGACTTACCGAAGTATCACAGTAGGAGACACCAGTATTGGATACCTCGAAAATATTAATTTTCTTTCAGATTCATCTGGCCGACATTAAAGAAGACGATCGCTCTAGAGTACGAGAATACTTTGAAAACAAAATGCCAGCGGCTGCTGCGCGTTGCCAAAAGATTATTTACTCAAGTAAGATGTTAGGGGTCCCTGAAATGGTAAATTGCGATTGACATTTACGTGATTGACGCCATATGATGAGTAAATGGACAAACGGATCGTGTACTTTAAGGGAAGGTTCATATCTGACAGAACATGCGCCAAAGAAAAACACTTGACCGTTCACACTCAACCGATGATACGTTAGTGCGTCGAGTGTGAACGTTCAAGTGTTTTTCTATAGATTTGTCTGTTCTGGCGTTACGCGACCGATAATACGCGACGTATGTTCCGTCAGATATGAACCTTCCCTAAATGATTGAAGTTGAAGCTGTAGAGAATACTGACTGACTGTCAAACGCAATTGACTGTTTAAAAGTGGCGCCAGTAAAGAGGAGGAATGAAACGTATGTTACTAAAAGAGTTATGAGTTATACATACATATGGATGGATGAAGAGGCAGAGGGAGGCCAAAGAAAAACTGGATGGATTGCGTGAAGAGTGATGAAAGAAATGGGAGTTTGTGATAGCATGACGGTTGACAGGACAAAATAACACAGAACAAGGGCAGGAAAATGATGATGAGTGCGATATTTGTTCAAAATCTAGGTAGCTACACTGGAAACCCTGCTACGAATGGCGACGGATCAAGCGAAGAACCTCCTCCAGGCAGAGCACTGCGTTGTATTGCTGGTGGACGTGGAAAAGATGGACCTGTACGAGTCCTACTCACCGCTCAAGAATATTTCGGTAAAATATCTTAATAATCATTTTTGACAGGATTTTAGGGTTCCATACCTCAAAAGGAAAAAACGGAACCTATTTAAGATCACTTTTTGTTGTCGTGTTGTCCATCTGTCTGTCGGTCAAGACCCTTTATCTCGTGAACGCGTGGAGGTTACAAGTTGAAATTAAAATCATATGTTCAAGTCTGTGGACTCTTGAAGCTGTATATTGTGCTGTGTGTATATTTCGGTTTATGTGGCGAAAAAAAGTACATTTCGACACTCAAGTCTCTAGGAAATCAAAATTCATAGGGTACCGTTGACCCAGAATCCTGTTTCGCATGAAGAAAAAAAAATCTTCCGAGATTCCGGAATTGAACTAGGTACATCTTTACATAGGGAAGTTTGTACGGAACCGTCAGGGCGCGTATTTTGTGTCTTTGTATTATATGTACGTACATAATTAGGATTAGTATAAAAGAATAATTAATAGTAAATATTATATGACAATTTGGACAATTTTTTTTATTATACACCCAATTTTTAAAAAAATGACTATTTATCCGGGATTTGAACTCCAAAATCCGGGGTTTTTATACGTCTTGTCCTGGTTGCCAGATCTAAGAGATGGCAACCCTTGTCGAAATCTATACCCATAGAGAGAGTGCCTATACTTACGTACTATGTGAAATACTAAATCGCTTATAATTTAACTGACTACCAGCTTACCATCAGGTGGGTTCTCAGTCAAGCATTATCTATAAAATTTAAAATATACACAGGGTTATTTATAAAACACTAGCAGCCTCTCATGACTATGTTATTAACATCATAGGGTGAATTTCCCGGGAACAAAAATTACGTGGCATCAATGAAATCGGTACTTTAAGACATAGTTATAATTTTATAATATTTTTTTCTGGTTAGGTGAAATAGTGACCTATGTGTAGCATAAAATATTCGTTAAATAGGATTAATAGAGGCTCCAAAAAAAATAATTAAACCTCCAAATCTTTCATTACCGTGTTTGTCCACATATCACCTTGATGTGTATTAGACGCCATTGACAAAAATCTGTTGGTTATTTATATTAAAACCCAGGTTTATTAGATACGTGAATAGTTAAAGTATTGTTACGGAATACATTTATTCATATATTTAAACAATACAACGAATGGTTAATAAAAAGGCACTTGTCCTAGAACTACCTTTAATCGCCGTGTCCTAAATATATTTAAGAATATTTTTTTATCTAAGCACTTTCGTCCCCCACCTTTGTGCGCTAAGCGTTGCATAATAGTGTCGCTCGGTGCTCGACGTGAAAGGACGTGCGTACATGTCTGCGTTTTCGCGCTAAAAATGTAAGTATTTGATTTTTATATAACTGGACATTTTTTCTTTCATTGCCGTGGATAGGTCTAACTTCTATTCGAATAAGTTTGTCCTCTTGATTAAGCGTTTGATAGAAAGCCATTTATCTTATGTTTATTTGTGACGTGTTAACTACTGTGAATTATTAATAGATTTTTGGTTACTTGATGTTTTTGCCTTGATTTTCATTGCCGTGTTTTCATTGCCGTGGTTTCCGTGGCCAAAATTTGCTAAGGAAATGAAAAAAAAACATGGCAATGAAACAAAATTTCATTGCCATGCCTTTTAAAACAATTTAGTTTCATTGCCATAACCAGTTGTTTCATTTCCGTGACCTGTTTTCATCGCCACCGCATGATTAAGAAAAAAGAATCTGTACTGTACAGACAACTACAAAAAGATATTTCCACGTAAATCTTAGAAAATAATAAACATAACACTCAAATTTATGCACATAATCGCACACACACGTGCACACGTGCGCGCACACTCACACATACACACACAATAATAACTAATAAACTATCATTCCCGTGGCACAGTTCTTTCATTGCCGTGAAAGCATGTTTCATTGCCGTGGCACGAAATTTTTAATCTTGTATATCTTGTTAGTTTTTTAAGCTATCTGCTAGATATTAAACAAAAATACATATATTATCAAAAACTTGAGAAAACTCTGTTTTTTCTTGTTCTAAAGTTGAAGAATAAAAAATCCACGGAAATGAAGATTTTTTGGACTTGTTGAAATTCACCCCATAAACAACAACTTTTGTTCCATAACTTTTAAAAATTTATCATATTTTAGTCCATCAGATTTTCATACAAAAATAATTAATATTTTGAACATTAATTAAATAAAAATAATTTAATTAATGTTCTAAATATTACAAAGTCTATGCAAAGCAAGCGATAGTACAATAGCGGAGGGGAGAGAGAGGGGGGGAGGGTCGGATAGGTTGCTTGATGCGCTAGTATCCCATCAAGCACCCCCACCGAATAGAACAAGGAAATATGGAAGGATTGTTTTTGGTAAATGTATTACGTTTTGTAAAAAGTCATAGAATAAAAGTTGTTGTTTATGATGTTAGTGATACAGTCCTGCAAGGTTGTTAGTGTGTTACAAATAACCCTGTAAATGTCAGAAAATAGCAGATTATGTGACTACAGGATAAGAGTATAAGACAGTGTAAAGTCACGGTTGGCATGTTGAGTTCCGAACGAAACGAAGGTTGCTTAGCTTTGATCCCGAACGAAGCGAGGGATTTAAATAATTAACTCCCGAGCAACAATAAGGGAATAAAACTGTCCATGTCTTGAGCAGCTTGATTCTCACACTACTCTCGGGTTTCTAATATTAATTCACTCGCTATGCTCGGGTGTTAACTATCCCCCCCAGTTACCCCTAGTTTTATAATTTTCAATGTAACGTCCATTAATTTTAGGGAGAAGATTATCAGGAACGTCGCTTCCCCCTGAACTTAGGGATATCTGGTGAAGTCATCAGGACGGGGCTACTCATCAACGCTAAGAATGCATCAGAACACCCCTTGTTCAACTCCGCCATTGATTGCTTGCCTAATATCAAATGCAGGTACAAGTTCTTGAAATAATAACGTAGCACGTCCACCGTCCTTACCTTGGCTGTTCCTTTTCAACACACTGTACTCAAAAATTGTCACGTATGTGTATTTCACAGTTCACTTGCATTGCGTTTCTTTTTCGTCTAGACTATGAACACATCTTCTTACTATGTTATTACCAATACCAACTAGCTTTTGCCTGGAACTTCGTTCGCGAGAATGCCCAGCCCCTTCGGCCCCTCCCCTGTCCCCTCTCTTATATATACTTAGGTGGCCAGGCCAGTCAGTGATCAGGTCTTACAAAAATCAACCGAGGTGCATGAAAAAAGGACTGGACATTTTATTTATGTTCTTCGCAAATGTTTTATATGCTTCATTTGATACGGAAAGTAAATTGTTTAAACAAAGCTCATCATCATCATCATCATCATCATCATATCAGCCGAAAGACGTCCACTGCTAGACATAGGTCTCCCCCAAGCGTCGCCACAACGATCGGTCCTGTGCGTCACGCATGAACAAAACTCACTAGCATCAAAACCTACCTACTTTTTATCATTCAAATATTCTTCCTTTTCATCATAATATTTCCTACCTAGAAACCTGCTATGCTTCCCAATTCGAGAACAAGGAGGGATCATTGGAGTAGGTCAAGTCATCAACAAAATAGTGGACCCATACTTTGACGGCATGGATGAGGAGATGGCCCTAGCGTTCAGCATCTACTGCGGTATCTGCATCATCCACTCCGCGGTCTTCCAGAAGATTCAAGAGGCACACATCAGGAATGCCTTGGCCACCGAACTTGTTATGTATCACATGAAGGTCTGTGATTTTCTTTTTTCCTACTCATATATTGGTGCCTGCTTGAAGATGTCACATCAAAGCACTAAAGTGCGCTGAGGTGGCGACTGCAAGCAAAGTAACTTTCGTAATTGAATCGCCTTACGGCTTGGTCACGACTTCGGTCTTCCGAAATCGATTCCCAACAGAGTCTCCAAGTTCTTCCTTTCCTTTCCAAATCTCCCCGTTGTTATACCAATAACAAGTACTTACAATCAAACGGGGTGAATAGAAACACGGCATAGCAACAAAACTTTGAGTTGGATTTTTATAATTGACTAGCTTCTGCCAGCGGCCTCGCCCGCGCGAATGTAGAGTCCTCCATTTAAACTTTGGAACCCCATTTCATCCCCTTAGAGGATGATTTTTTTTAAATCCTCTCTTAGTGCTCGCTTACGTTAAACTTGTGCAAAATTTCACACTTCTAGTCCCAGTAGTTCTGTCTGTGTTATATTATGTATTATAGATAGCATATTTTTAGTTTCAATGAAGCATTACGTTTCAATATGTATTCAATAGAGAACTCAAAAGCTGTAAATAATTCTTAAATACTTATCAAATGTTATTTCTATTCACCCCTGCGTTTCTATTCACCCCGCTTGAGGGTACTCAAATAATGATGATATAGGTAAGTGATGACGAGGTGGCGAGCATGATGAGCTGTACCGGTTTCCACAAGAACCCTCTAGTCACCGGTCTCCATTTCGAGACTCGTTCATTGCCACTGCGGGAACTGCCGTGCTATGCCCTGAAGATGTTCACAGATCTTAGACTTGACAAGAAGTATGTATTCTTTAGCCTTGTTTCAGAGATTAGCTATTAGTTAAGAGATATCCGTGTTTAAGAGATAAAAATTAAGTGGAAATATGGAAGAGTCCTATGCGTACCTACTTAGTGTAGGTACCTACATATAAACTTGCAGTTCGAAATTATAAGTACATACATGTAATCATCAGACTTTTGATATTAAACATTGCCTATTCTCGCTCATTGGTTTGCAAGCTTCAATTAAGATACTCGTGAAGAAATCTGTCTGTTTGAAGCATAGATATTTATATTTCTATGGTTTGTAGTCATCGTGCGACGAGAACGCATCGTGATATCGTACGATCCCATTAGTAATTAGAACGACACCTCTGGTTTTAGTTTTCAGTTACCGACATCGATCAATTTTTGATCGCCATGAGTCGATATCCGTGGTCATGAGCATGTGTTAAGTGGAAGAAAGTGGACACAAAAAATGTTTACTTATGCTCAGGAAGCCTATTTCTATAATATACTAAAAAAAAAAACAAATATTCATCCCGGTAGCTTGTATCTGACACAAGACACACATTTGCGCCCTGCCTTGGTTAAAGACGACTCCACGCTCACGTATTCTAGCGATGGTGGCTTTCTATTATGAGTATGACAGCCTCTCTTTCTTCTCTTTAGGTTCGACATAAAGCCAGAGAAACTGGCCTGCTTCATCCTCTACGTGAAGAAGGGGTATCGCGACGTGCCCTACCACAACTGGACCCATGCTTTCACCGTGACGCAGTGGGCGTACTCCGCTATCATCAACTTCAGGCTCGTCGCACGCAGATACTTTAGGTAATGAGTTTTTTAATTCTTTATTGGAGATATTAGCTTAGGTGAGATACTGAACTTCATGCCGGAACACTTTTTCAACCTTTATCAAGCACAAGTTCGATCATCTAGGGAGTTCTCCTCTTTAGGAGGGATCAGCCAAATACCAGTAAATATGTGGAGCAGCTGAATTTGTTTGTCGTAATTTCAGGGTTGCTCACATATTGAAAGTGGTACATATTGAAATTACAATGATCCCTTTTAAGGAAAGTTCATCAGTGCTTTCAACCCTGTATACGCTACTAGCTTATGCCAGCGGCTTCACCAGCGTGAAAGTAGGTTGTCTCCATACAAATTTTAGGCCCCGTGTTATCTCCTTAGGGGGTGAATTTTTGAAAATCCCCTCTTATTGCTCGTCTACATCATAAAAGGAAGCCTATTGTGCAAAATTTCACGTTGCTAAACCCAGGAGTTTCGGTTGTGCGTTGATATGTCAGTCAAGTTTCTCCTTTTAGGTAGCTACCTATATAAATAGATGTAATATCCGTGTTGTGAATCATTCTCCTGATGATAGACCACCCAGAATTTGTGAACAGTGCAGTAATTTTCGTTGCAGTGACTTACAAGCGCTAATGTTCCTGGTGGCTTGTTTGGTGCATGACATTGACCACCGCGGCACCACCAATAGCTTCCAGGTGCTCGGGCGTGAGTACTTACCTTTTTATACTTTTGGTAGTTAGGCACTCAGGTGGTATGGTCCATATTTATGCTATTGCACAGCACGGGTGAACGGTACCAGTCGTACCTGTGCTGTGAGCTAAGCTTCTTATCCCAATAGTTTGTACTTATGTAATGTGCACTGACGTCCAACAGTGGACGTTTCAGCTGAAATGATGAAGATGACTGTAAAATCCCACTCCTAGAAGGCAGGGTCAGTGTGGACCATTGGATGTTAAATTTGCCTAAGTCATCTTGCCATCTTCTGTATGTTTTGCCATGACGTCTTCAGGCTGTACCACATACTGATTTATGTTGCCGATAGCTGTTCAAAAGGCAGAAAATGTAACGACCAGCTCGGTTTGCCGCATGCTTCTTAGAACACATGATAGTACATTACAACAATTAACGTTACTACGTTCTATTTCACTGTTATTTAAGTATTTATTGTGCACACCTACCACAGTGTTGTCTTTTTTATTACCTAAGGTTTACTGTTAGGGCTATATTTCACCGGGACACCATGGCCGCCCGACCAGTCGCCGCTAAAAACAAAATGTATGCAGCTCTATAGAGAGCTACTTACCTGGTGTCCGTTTGGTTGCGCAACCAATTTGGTGGCGCAACCAGCTCGGACGTGTGGCGATTCTGGTGTCAGTATGGTGTCTAGTTTGGTAGTTTAGGACTATATTACATCGGGACACCATGGCGGCGTAACTGGTCGCGCCGCCGTGGTGTCTTGGTGAAATATAGCCCTTAGAGATTGTCTTGTGGCTGCCTATCACCACTGTGAAATTTTAAATAATTTCGTCCTCCATTCAGATACAAATTTAGCAGCCCTATACTCCAGCGAGGGTAGCGTGATGGAGCGCCACCACCTCGCTCAAGCCATGTGCATACTCAACACGGAGGGCTGCGACATTCTCCAGTCTCTACCGCGAAGGGACTTCGACAGAGCCATCATGATGTTACGAGATAATATTCTATCTACCGACCTCTCTAATTATTACAAGTAAGATATACACGTAGGTACCATAAAAGACACTTCCGCCTGACCACCGCTAAGTTCATTTTTGCTTGCACTCGAAACGAAAATTTCAAAAGGTTTGGTTTGGCACCGCGCTGCAGGATTCAAGAGAAAATGTTTTTTAAGTTATCAGGCGGAAATGACCGCGATGGTACTTTGCTAAAGAAAAGAAATGTTCTATAATTAGGTTTGGTTCTTACTATTCTAATGAAGGTGTCACCTTTCAAGACCCGAGAATGTGTTTTCTGATAGCTACAACCTTGGGCTCTTTAAGTCAAGAGTGAATAGGTTACTTCTAGGCAAGTGTGCTCCATCGTCGACCACATCGTCGCTTGCCATCAGGTGAGATAGTGGTCAAACGAGGGCTTATTAATTATATAAAATAATTACGAAACAACTGGACTCCTCAAGCAACACCGCGCCGCATCGCGGCCTCGTTCAGTAGGATGGTCGATTGATGTTCACTGTACCAACAGTATTAGCTACGCCGATGATATGGTGTTGCTTAGTCCATCAGTTACGCGCTCAGAAAGCTGATAGGCGTGTGTGAGGACTATGCGAGAGTACACGGGCTCCTGTACAATGAGCAGAAAAGCGGGCTCATGGTACTACAAGCCAGGGGTTGTAAACTGGGAGTTGTGGCACCTGTGCTACTAACGCTGTCGCTTTTCGAAGAGCGAGTAAAATTAAATCCCTCAGCCATGTGGTCATGATCATGATAGGGATATTGAAAGGGAGAGGAGGGCGATGGCGGTCCGGTTGCCGCCGCCCCTTGTCCAACCACTGCCATTAGCATCATTCCACTCGTGTGTTTAAGCTCTAAAGCAGTATTCAGTGTCCTCAACAGACTCCCTCTTTCAGGAACGTGGAAGATTACGAGATAATAGCGATGGACTTCCAGATAGGGAACCAGTTGCACTTTACTGCGCTGCAAGCTCTGCTGATGAACGCTGCAGATCTGAGTGATCAGATAAAGGATTGGAGCAGCGTGAAAAAAACTGCTGTAAGTTTACCATTTGGACTTGTTTTTTTTACAAATAATGGCTAGAGGCGGGTTTTCCTTTTAAGACTTATTAACTTATGAGATGCTGACCCACGCAGCTAAGGGCGGATCAACAATAAGTGTTATGGGGCACGTGAGCCCTCCTCCCTCTCTTGAATCCACTTGAAGGCATTAGTTTCAGCCTAGGCTTACAGTGTCATCTTTGTCACCATGACCTACAGAAAATAGACAGGTATTGCTCGGACAGTCGTTTCGTCTTTTTCTACAAACTGGTCAAGTCTGATAGGCTATGTTCATTCCGTTCTCTAATATCTATCTTTGTTCAAGCTTGCATGATCAGAAAATAAAATGAAAAAGAAGCTAACCAACACACAATTTCTGGTACAGGCAGCAGTGCTGACAGAGTTCTTCAAGCAAGGAGAACTGGAGAAAATGCGCGGTAATAAGCCAGCACAGAGCATGGACAGAGAAAAATGTTTCATTCCTGACTTGGAGATCGAGTTCCTGAAGACCACCGTCATCCCATTATATGAGTAAGTGATCCTTTATAAGAAAATATTCTCCTCTTCCCTCGACCGTGAAAAAAGTCTTTACTAATATTAAAAAGCTGAAAAATTGGTTCTTTGAACGCATCAGGCAACGGCGCCCTCGCCGCCGCTAGCGGCGGGATTCCGATCCCGATTTCCGGCCGCCGTAGACGCGAGTTCGCGGACGGCGAGCCATGGGGGGTAGCTCGCTGTCCGACCGTCCGGTAACTGTCCGGACCGAGCCCAAGACGTCGACGGCGCGCACTGTTCCCGCGCGCCTCAAGGAGTTGTCAGCAACAGGAGGGGCCCAGCCGGGTCGAAGCCTACTGGGGGGGATTTTTGTCCACCCACGTAAAAAAAAAGGCCGTCAGCGCAAAAGGAATTGAGGGTTGGGCTACTAACCCTCAATTTTTCATATTTAATATGAACAACCAACAAAAGAATTGGCGGCAAGGTCAACTCGAAGTGTTTGACGCAAGCGAAACGGTTGTAACTTAGCTAGGGAGGCAGGACTACCTCTGGAACTGGAGTCTACGTAAGTAAAGCCCCAGGTCTTTCTTCATCAGGAATAGCTTTGCCGGATGACAGGAACTAATAATAGTAATCAATCATTTTCTTCGCAGCCTATTCGTTTTTATTTATAATCTAATCTGTATTTTTAATTGTTTTTTGATCCACATATCGATGCTTCCGACAACAAAGGTCGTAAACACCAAAATAGCACTTTTGGTAATCAACGAAAAACCAAAAATAATTTCGTTTTTGGCTTATATCTTTTTAACTTTAAAAGTTGTAAAATTGTGTTCTATACAAGAAATACGTAAAATACGATGGTGTTTCATAATATATTATTGCTATTTATGTCAAAGCCTTATTTTAAAAGTTAGCTTGGACATACACCCCAGAAAATTCAAGAAGTTGGTATTTACGACCACTAACAAATCAATGGAGAACGATTTCTCTAACGGAAGTTAGAAGTATGCACCAGTTTTTAAATACAATAGTTCTGGGTTTGGTTTTAAAAACCATATACTGAAATAAAAATGAGTGTAAACACCACGATCTGATGCGATAGTATGTAACAAACATGGAAATATCTGAAGCAAATCAATGAATTTAAGACTGCAAGTTGAGTTTTCATTACTTGTAATAAAAACAATAAAATAAAACACAAATTGACATAATTAAAAAAGGTTTTTTATTCATTGACCGTCATCGTTTAATCAAAATAATGGTTAAGCAAGGCACTAATACAAATTCAAAGTAAAAAAATGTCTAAACCAATCACTTAAATTTCCATTAGAGGATTTTGTACATCAATCATCATTCATCATCATTGTTTGTGTCGCGGCTCGAAATTTTTATACCTTTAGGACCTGGAAGGTCCTAAAGGTATAAAAATACACTTAAGTAAGTATATTATAGGCATCATCTATACTAATATTATAAAGAGGTAAAATTTGTAAGTTTGTAAGTTTGTAAGTTTGTATGTAGGGGGTAATCTCTGGAACTAATAATCCAATTCTGAAAATTTTTTTACTGGCAGAAAGCTACATTATTCCTGAGTGCTATAGGCTATAAATTGTTTCTATAGCATGTATATTAACCGAGCTATCACAACTTTTGTCTAGCAAGTCGGAAAAAAATACCTCATAAAATAGAATTATTTGCGTGCGCTGCCTAAACAGTTGCTTAAAATTAAAAATAATGTATGGCTACCTGGTTCGTCTTAATTATTTCTACAAAAAAGTCCGCGGTACTATATCTCTATCTTTTATTTTTTATCTTTTATACTTCTTTTATTGCATTAAAAATATTTTTTTTCGGCATACTTACGTTTGGTTGATTATTTGAGCAACAAAATATTAATTTTTATGACAATAAATTATTTCAGTATCACAAGAACATTATACAGATAAGATTTGCCATTTACAGCATAGCAATTGGTCATACAGTTTCGAAGATAATATAAAATTACTAAAACGCAAAATGCCCCTAGCGTAACTTTCATTGTGCAGACGTTTTACCTATTTTTTTTTTATGGTAGGCAAAAATCATCTTATGACAACCCCCGCCCTTGGGTGGAGCGAGAGATAGTGTCAGACTCTTACTGACTAAAAACCCACCCCGTTCCTTCTAGCCTTCAAACCAGGGCACGAGTTCCCTTTCGGATAATCCTGGACCCGGTAGGCTTCGACCCAGCTGGGCCTCTGCTGTTGCTGACAACTTCTTGAGGCGCGCGGGAACAGTGCGCGCCGTCGACGTCTTGGGCTCGGTCCATTACCGGACGATCGGACAGCAAGCTACCCATGGCTCGCCGTCCGCGAGCCCGCGTCTACGGTGGCCGGAAATCGGGATCGGAATCCCGGCGGCGGCGGCGGGGGCGCCGTTGCCTGATGCGGTCTGCCTCCGCCTTTGCTAGCATTACTGCTTCGCAGAAGGAGGCGACCGCCTGCCATTCCTCCTCGCTTAGGACCATGGCCTCAACCAGAGCCCGCCGCGAGAGGTGTCCGCCGCCGATCGCCCCCACGAGGGCACGGCGATGCTCTGCCCAGGCAGGGCACACCTCGACTGTGTGCTCCACCTTGTCCTCCGGGCGTTCCGCACAGTGGCGACACTCGGGCGTCTCTTCCGCTTTAATTCGGTGCAGGAACCTCCCGAACTTGCCATGTTCGGTGAGGACCTGTGTCATGCGGAAGGTAAAGACGCCGTGAGGCCTTTCCAGCCACGCCTCAAAGAGGGGACTTACCGCCATAATAGTGGCGTGCCCAACGTTTCACCTATTTGCCCATAGATGGCGTTCTGCAATTACGTAATTTTTCTGAATCGCGGTGTTAAGACTTTCTGTGGATTGATGACCCTCTCGAATTATTATGCCCACGTTGTCGTTAGTTGGAGTTCTTCTGTCAGTTGCTTATTGGTTTCGGTTGTTTCGTTCGTATGGTTGTTGTTGTTGATAGATACCTCATAATCGAAAATATCGTAATTTCGTTGTACGTTTTTGTATGTTCGTAGTTTCGTACTTCGTTCTATCATAATAATCGATACGAGTTATTCGATATTACGATTGTTTTGTTTTGTAAAGGCGGACGGTGTTCGAGTCGCTCTCCTTTTGTTCATAATTGTTTTCAAGTCTGTGCGTAGTTTGTTGAGAGCATGTCTAAAAGGAAATCTCAACTGTCCCGGCAGACATCACAGACAAGAGCCGCTCGAGTACGCCGTACGGAAGAATCTGCCCCTGAAAATGAGCAGCGCCTCTCGAGAAATAGAGAATATATTTCGCAAGCACGCGCTAGAGAATCTAGCTCCGAGCGCTCACAGCGCCTCGCTAGCCAAAATGTGAGGACATCGCGGGCCCGTGCTCGAGGAACTAGCACTGAACGTGCGCACCGTCTATCTGAGTTAAGGCAGCATGTCTCTGAGACAAGGGATAGGGAGACTAGCGCTAAACGCTCGCGGCGGCTTGGTAGGCAAAATGTCATAACATCGCAGGCCCGTGCTCGGGAATCTAGCGCTGAACGTGCGCAGCGTCTATCTCATTTAAGGCAGCATGTCTCTGAGACAAGGGATAGGGAGACTAGCGCTGAGCGCTCGCAGCGGCTCGCTAGGCAAAATGCCATAACATCACAGGCCCGTGCTCAGGAATCTAGCGCTGAATGTGCGCATCGTCTAATCGAGTGTAATCTTATTTTAAAACAAGAAATTTTCCGCGGACGAAGTCGCGGGCAGAAGCTAGTCCCGTATAATTTAATCAAGCGTTTGTTACAAGATGCCTATAGTGAGTTTATTCTATTCTATTCTATTCTATAGTGTTCTACCTCCAACGGCGTACCTAACCAGCCAGACATAATTCAAAATGTTAAGTAATCATTTTGTTTCATTGATTTCAAGAAGATTTTATAATCACGACATTTTTTTAAAACGTATTGTTACGTACGTGGGTAACTAAATGCCGATTTACCAATAAAGAACTTTATTTACCACAAACAATAAATAATTAGTCCAGTCAACAATAATAGATAAAATCACTACGCACACTTAGGTAGATCGCTCTTGTTCGCAGTCGAAATCAGAACTCACTTCCTTTTTTTTTTATGAGTGGCCTCTCGCAGGTCAACCTAGGAGGTTGTCGTCTGCTCAACCGGACTTGCCTGTGGCGGCCCTGAGTAAAATCAAAGCCTCCAGCCAGGGCTTACTTACAAACTACTTTAAAATTAAGCGACAACGCTAAGGGCACCCCCTGTGGGGTACTAGCCTCGGCTTAGGGCGTCGCTGGAGGAGGGCAGCAAAGGGACGGGCTGGATCGAGCAAAACTGACTCACCTCCGTTCGGTGGCTCGTATTTATACGCGGAGCAAAGAAAATTCTAGATACTGACGTCTCGGGATAGATCCAGAACAATAGAGTCGCATCGCGGGGCCATAAATCAATTTTATTACTTTGTCCTTCGCGAGTCACTCACGCGAATTTCGACTCTATTGTTAATGGTGGAAAGTACCATTTCCCTTATCCACCTACCAATTTTTTTATTCAATTTTCAAACCAATTCTCCAAGACCAAGTGGCATTACGACAATTGTTTCTCAGCAGAGCTTACGTTTTAAAAATGATTGTGGGGTGTAATTACAATTAATTATGTATTTATGTTTTTACGACCGACAGCTGTTTGGACGTTGTATTATACGACCTGCACGGTTATTCGGTTCTAAGCAATATGAGTTATACATGCCCTCTTTTCTAAAAAATCTTGATTATACTAGTAAAAATTTTGGGTGTAAAAGTATTTTTTTTAGGCGAATATTTTTTTCACATTTTTAGATCGACGCAGCGCCAAAAATTAAGTAGGGCTGCATTCTTAACTCATTTTCGCCAAAATGGCGTTTACGACATTTGTTGCCGGAAGCATCGATATGTCAATGGCGTCTTTATGTCGACACAGCGACCGGCCCACGCTGAAAACCAGCGCTGTGGGCTCATCGCATTATGCGTGAGGCCGCAGCTTTATGCTGAGCGTGCGGCCGTTTTGCGCGGATGCGACGCATATCTTCCCTATCTATACCTAAGTTGTTATATGTTTATTAGCTAGTAATAAGATTGCGTCTTTTTCGCGCGAATAAAATGATTTTCTTTCTTTCTTTCTTCTTCTTTCTCAGTCTATTGGGTGAAATACTTCCGAAGGCTGCAACGTTCTCTAAAATCATCGTGGAACACATAGACAAGTGGGAACACTCAAAACCGGTGTTTGCAGAGGTAATTAACACATATGTATTTTAAAACTATAGGGTTCCTATATAGGTACAGTCCTTTCATAGTTATAAACTAACTTTGATAGCTGTTAATCAGCAATATTATCGCAATGAATATGAAAAAAAAACAACGCGAGAAATCAGAAGTAAATATGACTGTAGACGAACTAGGTATACCTACTTAAATAAATTGGTTTATTGTTAAAATATTTGATAGAACGTCAGAAATGCCAAAGTAACCTACATTTGTCCAGAATTGCGCTATTAGGATCTATGTTCACATAACTGACTTTATAAAATAAACGGTTAACCTGATATTTGATTTCAAAGCATGATATTAAATTTTTAGGGTTTCAGTAATTGTTTTAATCTTAAAATAAAAAAGCAAGATTACTCCACTTATGGCAGATAGGTATCTAAAAACACTAGCCACAGCGTTGAGTCGACCTTGTCCCATGGTAGTTGAAGTAAACAAACTTTTTTTTCTATTCTATCCTATCAACCGTCACATCATCAATGACTTCCTTTTCTTTCATATCACTCCTCACACAATACAACCTATTCTTCGTTTGACCGAAGCAAATTGTAACAATTTTTTTTTTTTTATCGAAACGAACTTTGTATACGAACTTACGAACGAACTTAAGTAGCAGTGGACAGGGCACTTTGCTCATTTTCCTTTACGATCATAGAACAGATCATCGAGGCCAAAAGGTTCTAGAGTGGCGACCGCACACTGAAGGCCTCCTACAAGGTGGAACGATGACCTGGTGAGTCTCGGGACTGTAATGGATGTGAGACGCACATACCGTTCGTGGTAGCGACACTTAAAGCCTCTGTCCAACAGTGGACGTCTTTCAGATGAAACCTGCAGTTTTCAGCATCTATACGAGGCCACCAGATCTGTACCTACAGGTTGCCAAATATTTGTCAGAAAAAGTATAGTTTGAGAGCATCGACATCGACAAGAAAAGAAGAAGACGATGATGAGGATTGTAATTCTGTTTTTTCTTCTTCACAGTTGCCCTTCCCTGCTGGTCTATCAGTACTGCTGAGCCCGGAGCTCGACACACTCATAGAGTTGAACAAACAAGAAGCAGAGAGGCTAGAGAGAGAGCGCATAGAGGCTGAACGCTTGGCGGCACAGCGAGCCAAAGAAGAGGCTGAGGAAGAAGAAGATGAATTTTAAACCTTTAACCGCCTAAACAGACATATCCGACAATAACTTTCGCGTTTATTCCGCCAGGGTCGCACATCCACGACCAAACACTCCATCTCGTCAGTTCTTATGTCACCTATGGGGATTAAAGAGCTAAACGAGATGGAGTACCCAGTCGCAAACACACGACCCTGGCGAAAAGGACACGAAAACACTCGTCGAACCAATACGACGCAAACGGTTATAGGTAGAATTGTGGTTTAGCAGTGTTGGTTAATCCCTTTTTCCTTAAAAGGGTCAGCTAACACCGAGACACGTAGTGATGTAGAGCTTTATGAGATTATCACACTGGCACGCATCACGCTGCATGTTGCGTGTCAACACACCTACGTGCGTACTTGCGCGAGTACAGGGGGTCTACTCGCTTCCTCCAAAACGAAACTTTCGTAAACGAACGATATTCATTTGAAGTTAAAATTGCAAACAATCCTCTGTCATAATTATATTTTTTTTCGAAACATACCTAATTAGAGTAGGTTTAGAGATTCGGTGCGTCAAACAATTTTCGTTCGTGCGAAATTTCAGGAACAATAGGAACCGTGGTAGGAAACACGCGAAATTTCAATCGAAACTTCGTTTTTCGGAGAAAGCGAGTAGATCCCCAGATCTGCATCACATGTAGGTACTCAAGCGCGTAGGTACGTTTTGTAAATTCACGCAGGCTCAGTGTGCCATACTCATGGTACTACGAGACTCATGGAGTTTTGAAGATTTTTATTTACCTTCTTTTTTATTATTGATAGGCTCGCGTTTGACCACCATCTCACCTGATAGTAGGTAAGCCATAATGTGGTCGACGATGGGGCAAAAACTAACCCAAATTATAATCGGAAGGGAAGACCGCAGCAGCCAAATTCCAGTCCTTCGACGTACACTATTATAAAAGAGAAAATTAGCGAGTGTCTAAGTTTATTACTTCTTCACGCCCGAACGGCTGTACAGATTTGGATGAAAACCGGCACACGGATAGATTATGTTTAGGATTAGCACGTAGGATTTTATCCCAGGAGTATGTTCCCCTGGGTCAATTTTATACTTTCACGCGGGAGAAGGCAGCTAGTTTCACATAAATTAGAATTTTGTGTAGTTTATCTTTATTTCATTCTTCTGTGTGTGTTTGTCACGCAACTCCTAAACGGCTTGACCGATTTGGACTAAACTTTGTCTAAGTCGAATATTTAGACAAGTGTGTCCCTGGACGGTTTGATAATCGGTAGGTGGCGCTGCAATCGAGTGTTTAGTTTTTTTTCGGATTAGCTAGTCTTCGGGCATGATGTCTGTCGGGATCACTAATAGTTTTACATTTTATTATTCTCTCAAAAACGGCAGGCAGCGATGCATCTCGGTCTGGGCTGGCCCTTTCAGTTAGTTTATTTGAATTTCAATTCAATTCAAATGTGTATAAAATTTTGGAATACAAACTATATCATACGTCATAAAGTTTAAAATAAAAATGCCAGTGCTTGGCACCTTTTTGATATGAATTGCCATTTAAAAATCAACCTAAAATATTAATTGTTAAGGTCGATACTTAATAGACTGAAATTATCTCGTATGAAAAGTACTCTTATTAAAATAAAAGCATAGAATCCTATCTCCTAAATGTCTATATCTTCTACATATTTTGTTAAAAATCATCATTTAAATGGTTAGTATTTCTAGTTGTTAGTCAAATCATGTTATATTTAATTATAATTTAAAAAATGTTCGACTTTTGTTTGTCAAGAATTGTTATTAAAATATTATTTAATAATAAAAAAAAAACTGATATTGTGTTTCGTTTTATTCTCATGTTAATAATTTAATCATTATCTTTTCTTTTGAAGCATATATTTATATTGTTCAAAAGAAAAGAAAATCGCGCAGGACCAATCATTGTGGTGGGGGAGGCCTATGTCCAACAATATAACATTTATTTAAAATTTTAAATTCAGGCTAGATTTCTTAACTGGAGCAACTTTTAAAGACTAAAAATAAAATAAATAAAATAAAATAAAAAAGCCTTTTATTTCTTGCTACTAAAGACTAACAAATAATAAAGAAAAAAGAAAAACAGTGTGCATAATATAATAATATAAAAAAAAATTATTTTCATTTTTTTTTTCTTGCAAGAACCCCTCTCATTAGAGGCCTTCACTTTTAAAGACTAATAAACTATGAATTAAATGAATGGGTGTCAGTTTTCACTTGGACTATTTTATTTTTACCATTGAGTAGACTTGTTTTTGTATTTATACAGGGTTATTTGTAAAACACTAACAACCTTGCAGGACTGTATTACTAACATTATAAATAAACAACTTTTGTTCTATGAATCTTAAAAAAAAAAAACATCTATAGGAACCTTGCACTTTTAATTAAGATAGTATAGATGATTTTTTTCTAAACCTGTAGGGTTTTTTTAAAAAAAAAACACGTATTTCTGGAACAAGTTTTATGAAATATTAAATGATAGATTTTTTTTTTTATTATTGATGGAACGCGCTTACCTAGAAGAAACCTATTCACTCTCGACTTAAAGATTCCTGGGTTGTAGCTATCAGGAAACACAGACTCCGGCAAGGAATTCCATTCCTTAGCTGCACGCACAATGAATGTGTTTCCAAAACGTTTTGTGCGTGTAGGCGGGATGTCCACCATGTACCGGTGGCGCATCGCCGTACGTCTGGTAGTCCGATGATGGAACGGGCGCGGGCGGAATCAGGTTATGCAATTCCGACGCACACTCCTCGAAATGCAACCGGTAGAAAACCGACAGGCTAGCAACTCGGCGTCGATGCTCAAGACTTTGAAGCTTTTTTTTTACCGAACGCCAACATAGTGTTCAGGCGTTATCTCTAAATTTTCACGTTGGCTCTTTATTAAATAATGCGTCGGATGAAACAACAAGCTCACGGTGACAATAGACGACTGGGGAAGGGGGCCCTCTTAAATAAAGTACTCTTTGAATTCAATTACTGGACATATATTTGTAGGAAACAATTACAGTTTAAACAATTACAGTTAGGAATGATTTCAATATAATTTCTTTGGTAGCAAATACCTATTCTAATAGTTTGTATAAAATAAATCCGTTTACAAAATGTTTTGTTTCGATATTTCTGTCGTTTATGCGATTTTAAGTTTTTTTTTTCTAAGAAATCTAAAGCAGTAGCACAAAATAGATAGGTACAGAAGACAATCTCAAGTATGTTCTTCATTTTTTATACCTACGTTCGGTGGACGCACACTAATGAGCGTTTAAGCCTGTTCGACGAGCGGGCCAAAGCGCTCCGAGATATCGTGTCTGTGAGCGGTGCCCTTGTTCTACCAAAGGTGCGATCTGTGCGTTGTGAGAGCGCGCACTGTATGTAGATTGACTTCTATACCTATATATTTTGTGGCAATAGGCTTACAAATGCGACTTCATCTATCTATTTGAACATTACGAATGGCTTACTGGTTTCATTACAAATATTGTTGAGACAAATATAAGATTAGATACCTTGATTAAAATACCTATAGCAATGGTAACTTATAGCAAAATAAAATACAAAATAGTATACAAAAAAACAACTAATCTAAGTAAAGTTCATTGGCGTTAATAAAATAGTGACGTTATCATTTAGTTTAGCTACGCCCCTTTGATCAATGAGGATTAGTCATGATTTTTGTGGATGATGCAGACTTTTAGCGTAAAAAAAAACCAGTAAATATTGTGAAAGCCAGCATTAGACTGCTTGACTTGATTATTATTGTTTTTTGACACATTTGTCTTTTTTTTTCCAAACTGAAATTCAGGTGCGAATGGTGCAATTTTCAATGATGTCAGGAAGTAATAGTATTTTTAGAAAGGGGTTACATGAATATAGAAGGCTTAATTTTGTAGTTATATGACAGTCTCGAGCGGCGCTCGGCACCCCCTTAAACCTTACGGCCGAGTACACCCTGCACTATGGGTCAAGCCGGCTTGAGTGGACGTCTTTTGGTTGAAATGATGATGAATATTTGAACACTGTCTAATGAAAAGTTTGTTTAGTATTAATTGTTTATTTTTTAGCCCAGCATGAATACGCCTTTACTTTGCAGTATCACTGATGCGTCACTATTTTCTTAACGTGAACAGACTATACAATTATACATAGAATTTCAACTATCTAATTTTTTTCCTCGATAACAAGTTCGAAAAGATTTCTTTTCTTTCTTTCAACATAACAATCGATTATTTAACTTTAAAATTCTATAATCTCGTTTTACAGTTCAAAACTAATTTAAAAGCGTGGAGGCATACTGTGCATGTACTTATGATACAAGCTAATGTCTATGTTTCTGCCGAACCCTGTGGGAAAATTTTGCTTAATGCTTATACGTTCTTAGCAGTGCCGTAACTAGAGTGGTGCCAGCGGTGTCTAAACACAGGGAGAGACTGATGGGGCGCAGAAATGATCAAACCAAGAATAAGTTTTGCATTATTCGTTTCATCAGAAGGAGGTTACTGGTTCCTATTCCCTCTCACCCCATCCATGGTCTGCACCAGGTCAGATGCTCACATCACCACTATTGCCCGCCTCCACGAGGACACGGCGCGGCGGCGGAGTAAGCTTCCATCATTATGCTCGCACCTTGTGGTCTGGGCGATCTGCACAATGGTGACACCCGAGCGTTTCTTCCCGCTAGATCCGAAACAGGTACCTCCCGAAACACTCATGTCCGGTGACGACCAGCGTCAGGTGAGTTAAACTTACCTAGCTAGTACTTTCTTTAGAGGAGCAGTTTTAAAAAATGGCACCGGGCATATAAAAGGTTAGTTACGGCACTAGTTCTTAGCTATTAGCAATTTAGCTTCACTTTTCTTGCACTGACCGACATTTGACTATTCAAAAGTGCCTGCAAATGGTCTATTTGAAATAAATGATTTTGATTTGATTTGCTACTTTGATATGGTGGTGCGTCAACCACCACGCAATATTAATATTAAAAAAAAAAATTGAGATAATAAAAATCCTGGAATGTCACGCTTTCAAGTCCGATTCAACTCGATAATGCGTTACTAGTACGTATAGTCTACGTTGAGGTTTAACCTAGCAGTCCATTCTCTTTGGGTTGCAGCAGTTCTCCAACAAACTCCTTCACGATTCCTTGCAGTGATGCGTTCGTGGATTCTTGTTCGCTGAAACCAAAACCCTTAGGTTAATTTGAAGAACTTTTTCCTTGTCTGCGGCGCGGACCCACTCTGGTACCCTATAAAATATCCTATCTTACTGTGGGAGAACCACTGAGATCCTCCGAGTCTTACGTAATTCGTTTCAGGACCCTGGGGTTCCCTTTTGGAAGTTTTGCTCACATCTCTTTGAGGCGCGCGTGGAACAGAATGGGCCACAGAGGACTCGGGCTCAGTCCGGCCGGCGGGCCACCTGTGCTAATCGTCCGCAAAAAGCCTGTGTCTCACATCACAGGGAATCCAAGTATGAGTTTGAAGAAACGAACCTATCTAAATATATATATATATAATATATTATATCTAAATATATACTTATTCTAATATCATAAAAACGCTGAACGGCATCACAACATCCTCGCACTAAAAACTATACACGTTAGGATGTACCTGACAGGTTTGCCTGCACAGTTATACCTGTCAGGTAAGCTTGTGTGACAGCCTGCACAGTGGTGCAACATGCATGCTTCGGTTTGCCTGTAAAACTCAACTGTACAGGCAAACCTGTCAGGTACTCCTTAGCGTGTATGGCTACCTTAAGGTCCATGTCAGCTTACCTCCTGGTGGGCGCGTGGCACACGAGCTCGGAGTAGTACTTGAGCTTGGGCTCGGTGCCGCTCGTCCTGATCGTCACGCTCAGCCCGTTACTGCAGCGGAATATTATCATCTCGCCCGATGTGTAGTCTTGATCCAAACCCGTTCCGATGACGTCTGCAATAGTGTTTTAATTGTTATTTAAATACCTACATGATAGTGTGTAAAGAGGAGGGATGAAACGCATGTTACTAAAAGAGTTATGAGTATACACGTCGATGGGTGGACAGGGAGAGAGAGGCCAAAGAATAGATGGATGGATTGTGTGAAGAGTGATATGAAAGAAAAGGAAGTTAGTGATAGCATGACGGGTCACAGGATATAATAGAAAAAAAAAGTGTTGCACCGACTGCAAATAACACGGGACAGGGGCAGGAAGATGATAGTGTTTCAGTCAAGCTTGCGAAGCAAAAGGGCGACACACCGACCCAGATTCGGCCCCTATATCTACATCTACACTAATATAATAAAGAGGTAGTTTTTTTTTGTTTGTACGCGGTAATCTCTGAAAGTACAGGTCCGGTTGCGAAAATTTTTTCACCGATAGAAAGTTACTTTATTCCTGAGTGACATAGGCTATATTTTATGTATGCGGGCGAAGTGGCGGGCAAAAAAAGCTAGTAACTTATAATCTAATTGATCTACACACTTACATAGGAGAAGGGTTTATATGAGGCGTTTTTCGCCCATCACACACAAAAACGTTTCTTTTCCGACTATTTTTAAATGCATTTTTAATTTGTATAGTTATATCTGAATTGCATTTTTTTTTTGTGACGACTGTAATAGATTTACTGTTTTTAGATTTATTCCTCTACCTTTGCTATAAGATCTCGCTTTGTGCCAAATAGGATTCTGGGTCAACGGGAAGTACCCTATGAATTTCGGTCTTTGAGAGTATCAATATTTACGTTTTTTTTTTGCGACATAAACGGCGTTACTTTTTTATTCGTTAACTTAGAAGTTTGATTTTTTATTTTCGATTTCGGAGATATTTTAGATTCAACTCGATGCCTACACGCGTTCTCGAGATAAAGGGTCTTGACAGACAGACAGACGGCCGGACAGCAGTGATCCTATAAGGGTTCCGTTTTTTCCTTTTCAGGTACGAACCCTAAAAATACATGGACTTACTCAAGTGAGCCTCCCCATTGTTGACATTTTCAGGTATCTTGACGCCGGCAGTGAAGTCATTGATGTACACGATCTCGCAGGATCCTACTTTCTTAGGGTACTGCAAATAAAATAAAAATAATAATATAATTAATTATAATTTGGGTGTCTTCAAGGCAAGAGTGAATAGGCTTTTAATAAACTAGTGCGCCTAACCATCAGAGATTGCATCACTGCTTACCATCAGGTGGGATCGCAGTCAAGCACTAGTTTATAACAATTAAACAACTAGAATGTTGTAAGCTAGTTGCCAAAAATATCAATAGAGGGCTCTTTTTCTTTTTTTTTAAGTACCAATATATATTTACTTAATTTCTATCAGTAAAACAAAATAAATATATCTATTAAAATCAGCATTACAGTAAGAAATTTTGCACTGATGATACGTGACGGCAGATTATAGCGCGAATATTTTCAGGATATTAGGTGTGGCACCTGGCACGCCACTGGTGGGTATGGGGAGTGGGTTGTGTCAGCTTTTTACTGACTAAGACCACCTGTGTTCCTTCAGTTGCCCTGTACGTTCCAGAGCCAGGGTAACTCTTTTGGCTAATCCCGCAGCCTTAGCACCCCTTCAGTTTTGCTGACAGATGCACGCTTTGAACACTACGCGCCGTTGACGAGCTATCTATTGCCCGCCGTCCACAAATCCGCGGTTTATAGTAGGATTATTTAGGCTCACCTCTCCCGGCCCAGTGTAGTTCCTGATGCGTCTGAATATCTTCTGTATGGTGGCGGGTTCGTGGCAGATGTAGTAGTTGTTGTGCGTCACGTGGTATCCGTACTTCGCGTACAGGTCGTGGAGCTGCTTCAGCACTGAAGAACCGGCCAAGTATAGGTGGGAGGCTAGGGATGCTACCTGGAATGGAAAAGAATGCATTAAGTTAGGGCTTTCCAAACTGAGTTCCACAGGCCTCCGAGGATACGTGAACATGAACGTGTATTGTCAACAGCCAAACCTCACCACTGGGTTGTCTCCACATTGTTTTTTGGTAACCATACAACCGTAATACTCTATTACTAAGACTCCGCTATCCGTCCACCTGTCTGTCACCAGGCTATATCATATGAACTATGACAGTTAGTCAGTTGAAATTGTTACATATGATGTATTTCTGTTATCGCTATTGCAAGTAATACTAAAAATGAGAATTATATTAATATTTATGGGTAATATTTACCCATACAACAAACATGATTTTTTCGCCGTTTTTTGCTGCGGAAGGTACGGGATCCTTCGTGCGTGAGTCCGACTCGCACTTGGGTGTTTTTTTTTTATAACAGTACCTGCACGGCAGCAGAAACCCCATCCTTCTCAGGCACGCGGTGATCGCACATGTAGCCGATGGCTTCCTCGAACGCGAACAGAGGCACCTTGTTCTGCTGAGCGAGGAGTAATGTGGTGTTGCCTGCAATTTCAATTTTAACGTTAGTGAACGGTATTATTGACTGACTGGCCTGCTAGTCTAGTGGTTACAACTGCCCACGGGACCTTTAACAAGCACCTTTCTGTCATAGGAGTTACGGACAGTCCACTCTGCAGAGCCTGCTTGGAGGAGGACTAGACAGCAGCTCATCTGCTTCTAAGCTGCCCTATGGTCGCTAGATACAGGGCAAAGTACTTTAACCCAGGTAACCTTCGTGAAATGGTCAACAACACCAAGGCGCTGCTGGCCTTTCTTGAGGAGCTGGGGTGGATCTAGTGACTCATTTGTCCCACCCGTACGAAAAATACGCGCCTCAGTCGTGGAGTTGCGGATAACAGCCCGTTTTACCTATACCTAGTCTAGTAGTTAGTGATCCTGATATTACACAAACATTTGTCATGATGAATCTAACCCATGACCTCCAGCATAGTAGTCAGGACCACTGACCACTACACCAACAGACATATTTCTTGTATCCAGTAGATATTTGCCAGGATTGAGAGTAAAAAAATACTTACCCATCCATTTAAACCCGGTGAGAGTCTCCACGAACTCGCCGCGCCCCTTGGCGATGGCCCTCAGCATCTTGGAGCTGACGATACTGGCCATGATGTACACCTCGGACTCCGGCATGTGGTTCGCGCGCGCGTAGTACTGTTCCAGCAGCCACCAGCCCAGCAGGGCTCCCATCTCGTTACCGGTAAACACGTGCCAGGAATTCGTGCTGGAATGTTTATATTTTATTATTGACTAGCTTTTGACTACAGCTTCGCTCGCGTACATAAAATATAGCCTATGTCACTCGGAAATAAAGTAGCTTTCTATCGGTGAAAAAATTTTAGCAATCGGACATTACCACAAAAAAGAGATTACCACAAAAAAATATAAAAAAGAAACAGACAAACAACCTCTATTATATTAATGTAGATAGGCTCGCGTTGGCCGCTATCTCACCTGATGGTAAGCGATGATGTGGCCGACGATGGAGCACGCTTGCCTTGAAGTAACTTATTCACTCTTGCATTAAAGGCCCTAGGTTGTAGCTATCAGGAAACACAGACTCCTCCTTAGCTGTACGCATAATGAATGTGTTCCCAAAACGCTCAAAAAATATCCATCATGTACTGATGGCGCAACGCTGTACGTCTAGTAGTCCGATGATGGAACGGACTTGGTGGAATTAAATTGTGCAATTCCAACGCACACTCCCCGAAGTGTAATCGATAGAAAACTGATAGGCCAGCTAACGAGTGGAATTCCCTTCCAGAGTCTGTGTTTCCTGATAGCTACAACCCAGGAGTCTTTAACCCTTCAGATACCGTCAATTAGAAACACAATAGTAAGACAATAGATGCGCGGCCACCGGTGGTCGCTTGGGGATTCATGAATTAAGTTAAGAGTAAACAGGTTACTTTTAGGCAAGCGTGCTCTACCGTCGGCCTCATCATCGCTTACCATCAGGTGAGATAGTGGGCAAACGCGAACCGATCAATAATAAAAAAAAAAACAAAAAAGAAACACGGTCGAGTGAGTTCATTGTCGTCACGTGTTTTGGCATGATTGGTTGCACGCAGTAACAGCGTGACTTCCGAACAGCGGCTTCTAAACGTGTTCTAGCACGTTTCTTCGACGGTTGACAGCAGATATTAAAAATAAATACCACAAGATTGAGTCATAAAGCTTTCCTTCTATTTGTTGTGGCGACAAGCCAGACATAACTGTGTCACTTCAAATCTACACTAATATTATAAAGAGGTAAAGTTTGTATTATGTGTGTGTGTGGTTCTACCTCCAACAAACTTGAAAAAAAAAAATTACCGATAGAAAGCTGCTTTATTCCTGAGTGACATAGGCTATACAAGGTGTAAGGGACAGGCCTCCGCTAAGTTTAAGGGCTTGCTCAGTAGACGAAACTGAACAATTTCCACAATTTTTTTTTTTTTTCAGGAAATGAACTGAGCAAGCCCTTAAAGTTTGCGGAGTCCCTTACATCTTGTATAATGACATCTACACTAATAATAAAGAGGTAAACTTTGTTTTTGTTTGAAGGAGATATCTCTGAAAGTACTGGTCCGATTGCCAAAATTTTTTTACCTATAGAAAGCTGATTTATTCCTGATTGACATAGGCTATAAAGACATCTACAATAATAGAATAAATAGGTAAAGTTTGTTTTTTTATTTGTAGGAGTAAATCTCTGAAAGTACTGGTCCTATTGCCAAAATTTTTACACCGCTAAATAGCTGCTTTATTCCTGAGTGATAAAGGCTATATTTTATACTAGCTGCTCCTAGCGGCTACGCCCGCGTGATAGCAGAAAATTATCCCAAAGGAACATACTTTCGGGATAAAAAATATCCTATGTCCTATTCCAGGACATGGTCTATCCGTGTACCAAGTTTCATCAAAATCGGTTTTGCCATTTAGGCGTGAAGACGTAACAAACAAACAAACTCACTTTAGCTTTTATAATATTAGTAAGGATACGCGGGAAAAAGCTAGTATATCTATATAGATAATGGTTTTTTGGATATTGTTACTTTTAATTTGTAGGTATATCACTGTCGTTACAGGTAGTAAGACGCCAGAAAGTCTGGCGCATCAGTTAATCTAAAGACAGTTATTGGGCAGCACGCCCAGTAACAGTGTTGTGGCGACCTGATAGGCACTATAAATAAAACACTACAGGTATTTAGCTGTGTCCAGTTAGATTGGAAGCCGACCTCAAGTTAGTTGAGAAAAGGCTAAGGAAGGGATGAATAATTCTCATACCATATTCACTCTACAACGTAATGCACTGTTTTTTTTTTTATTTTCGGGTTAAAGAAAGGCGTTTTTTGAACGCGTGTCGGAGTCGTTCAACTGCTCATATTTAATTTCCTTCTCCTATAAATATGTGCTGAGCTTCTGCAATTAATATATAATATATTCCACAACTATCACACAACGCCGTCTAGACCCAAGCTAAGCAGAGCTTGTGTTATGGGTACTAGACAACTGATAAAAATACTTATATATTTCTAAATACATATATATCCCTTCCCTACTAATAATATAAATGCGAAAGTAACTCTGTCTGTCTGTTACGCTTTCACGCAAAAACTACTGAACGGATTTAGATCAAATTTGGTAGGTAGGTAGAAGAGACACTGGAATAACACATAGGCTACCTATAATTCCACTGCTGAGCACGGGTCTCTGCCCGCGCGATATAAACTGTAGTCCACGCGGGCGAAGCCGCGGGCGGAAAGCTAGTTATAGATAAAACACTTAGACACAGAACAAATGCTTATGCACATCACACAAACATTTGTCCTTGGTCAGAATCGAACCCACGACCTCTGGCATAGCAGTCAGGGTCACTAACCACTAGACCAACAGGCCATTACAACATTCTAACTCTTATTTCAGACAAAGTTCTTATCTGTCATCATACTCTGTAACGGCCATTGTATCGGTATAGGGGTCGTCCATCTTCACGACTTTGACTTTTTTTCTTCTGCCAGCTGTGTGTTAAGCTTCTGACATTCTAACTTTTAGTTCCGACATAATTATTATCTGTCATTGCTTCAGCGACGGCCAGTATATCGGTATCGGAGTCCACCATTACGAGTTTGCCTTTTTTCTCTTCTGCCAGCAAGTGCTAAGCTTCTGAAATTCTAACTTTTAGTTCAGATATAGTTCTTACCTGTCATCATACTCGGCGACGGCCAGTATATCGGTATCGGAGTCGTCCACCAACATGAATTTGATTTTCTTCTTTCTGCCAGCTAAATGTTAAGTTTCTGACGTTCTAACTCTTTAATTCAGACATAGTTCTTACCTGTCATCATACTCGGCGACGGCCAGCCTATCGGCATCAGGGTCGTTTACTAGCACGAGCTTGACTTTCTTCTCTTCTGCTAGTTGTGTGCTGAGCTTCAGACATTCTAATTCCTCTGGGTTGGGGAATGTTACTGTGGGGAAGTCAGGGTTTGGGTCTTGTTGTTCTTTCACGCTGATTGGAGGCTGGAAGTAAAGTTTATGACATTTTAATAATCAGGGAGAAAGCTAAAATTAAAGTTGGGGACCGAGTCACCCTCGTCCGTAGGAGAATACCCGAAGCAAGTCCCTACACGTGGTCCCCGGGTGGTGCAAATCAGGTGACACTAACTGGTGGTAGGTTTCGACCGTTGGCTTGTGACCACCCACTGAGCAAAGACATACCGCCAAACGGCCAGGCCGTGTTCCGGTATGATGCTTAGTGTAGCCAGTCCAGAGGAGTAGGGTCGAAATAGCTGTTCCAACGCAAGCAGACCAACCTAGCTCGTGCTGACATGGCCGTATCGGGGGGCTAGTCGCGGAGGGTAGCCGGATCCGAGGCACGGTGCACCGCTGGCCGACCGCAGTTAGTTGGGGGCCCAAGTAATGTGCCAGCCACACATGAAAGGCTGCCCCGCCAACTGACGAAAAATCCCGGAATGCGCCATCGTGCTGGTTGGCGACCAGACGAGAGGGCCCGATGGACATTCTCGGGGGGGCTCGGGCGTCCCCGCAGTCTCCAGACTAGTCCCCCAATGATGTCGTCCATTCAGTGCGTGCCTGCAGGTTAGCTGCGTGGAACCTCATTTCACTTCCTACTCCTCTCCTACATTCACTCAATTCATGAAAGGACATAATAAGAGACAGGTTAAACAGCGGCTGCACTCCCTCTCGCATAAAGTGCACCTCACTAATATACGAGGTTTGCACTCCAATCTCGTCGCAGTCCACCATCATCTGGAGACTGAAAAACCAGCTCTCTTCTTCCTTTCGGAGACGCAGATTGGAGGTCCGTCGGACGTGTCGTATCTTTCCTACCCAGGGTTTACCTTGGAGCACAATTTCAAACCACGTGCGGGTGTATGTATGTACGCCCGGGACGACATCTGCTGTCGACGTCTCCGTAACCTTGAGGACTCCCGGTTCTCGACACTTTGGACTTTGGTGGACACAGGCCTAGATAAAATAATCTACGCTTGTGTCTACCGTTCGCACAGTGGAGACCAGGAGACGTCTGGGCTCACACAACATCTGAGTGAGGCGGCGGATGCGGCTCAGCAGCGGTACCCTTCTGCCCAACTGGTGGTACTGGGGGATTTTAATGCCCACCACCAAGAGTGGCTTTTCCCGTTCCAGTCCACAGACCATGCTGGTCGTGAGATGCGAAAGCTAGCGCTAGCATTAAATCTGACCCAGCTGGTCCAGGGGGCAACGAGGGTGCCGGATGTGGAGTCACACACAGCCAATTGCTTGGACCTTCTGCTGACAACAGATCCAGACCGCTACTCTGTGTCGATATGTTCGCCTTTAGGTAGCTCCGACCACTGTCTGGTGAAGTCTGTGTCTGTCTACTCTCCGCCCGATCCCAGCCCTAGAGGCACTCGGCGGATTTGGCGATACAGGTCAGCAGATTGGGATGGCTTGCGGTCTTTCTTCGCATGCTATCCTTGGCAGCCCACTTGCTTTTCTTCGGAAGATGCTTCGTCGTGCGCAGATGTCGTGACGGATGTGTTGCAGCAAGGGATGGAGTACTTCATTCCATTCTCTGACGTAGCAATGTCTGGCCAAGCTCGTCCATGGTTTGGCGCCGAGTGTGATCGCGCAGACGCGCTTAAGCACACGGCATATCGAGCTTGGGCTGACGCTCGTGTACGCAAAGCAAACGACGTGGCTCAAAAGAAGAAGGCCTTCAACAGGGCTGCCAAGTCCTGCAAGAAGGTGTTGCGGAGGTCTCGGTTCGATCACATAAGCCGAATTGGGAACAAACTTGCTTCATACCCCGCAGGTAGTAAAGCGTTTTGGTCCCTGGCTAAGTCGGTTGAATCGAACTTCTGCCGTCCCTCACTACCACCGCTGTTGAAACCCGATGGGTCGCTGGCCCACACCGCTGAGGAGAAAGCTAATTTATTTGCCTCTCTTTTTGCGGAATCTTCACGTCTTGATTCTGGTAACGCGCAACCACCTGCCTTTCCTGAGCGATGCGAGGCGACTATGGCAGATATTCGCATCCATCAGAAGGACGTCCGCAGGGTGCTTCGTAACCTAGACGTGAACAAAGCCAGCGGTCCTGATGGGATACCAGCGGTCGTGCTCAAAACTTGTGCGCCTGAATTGACTCCGATCTTGACACGCCTATTTCGCCTCTCATATGAGACTGGAAAAGTGCCGACTGCTTGGAAGGAAGCTAACGTGCAGCCTGTGCCCAAGAAGGGCAGTCGAGCTGACCCGGCAAACTACCGACCCATATCTGTCACGTCCGTCCTCTGTAAGAGTATGGAACGGGTGCTTAACAGGAAGCTTTTGGCATACCTTGAAGCTAACGACATCCTCAGTGACCGGCAATACGGTTTTCGCCACAACCGGTCTACTGGGGATCTTCTAGCGTATGCCATTCACATCTGGAGTGAGGCCATCGAGAAGCATGGGGAAGCGCTTGCCGTCTCCCTTGATATCTCGAAGGCTTTTGATAGGGTCTGGCACGAAAGCCTTATTGCTAAGCTTCCTTCCTTCGGTCTATCCACTGGTCTGTGTGATTGGATTGCGGACTTCTTGAGGGATCGATCCATCCGAGTGGTTATTGACGGTTGCTCGTCCGATCAAATGGATATTAATGCCGGGGTTCCTCAGGGGTCAGTGCTCTCGGCAACACTGTTTTTGCTGCACATAAATGACTTACTTAAGCCCGGTATCTTTGGGTATGCAGACGACAGCACTGTTGCTGAGAGATATGTGTCTAACGCACAAGCTAGTGGGTCACAGATCCAGTCATTCCGAGAGGCAATGGTTGAACGCTTGAACTCGTCCTTGAAGGCAGTCTCCGATTGGGGCGATGCCAATCTGGTCCAGTTTAATGCATCTAAAACCCAGGCGTGTCTTTTTTCTGCTAAACGGAGTCAATTCTACCCGGCTCCATCTTTCCGTGGTGTGACCGTGCCGATAACCGACCACCTTGAGCTTCTTGGGATTACGTTATCATCTACTCTCAATTTCGGCTCATACATTGAGGCGAAGGCTCAACTGGCTGCCAAAAAATTGGGGATCTTGGCAAAGGTGAGACGGTACTTCACGCCGGAACAGCTGCTCAATCTTTATCAAGCCCAAGTTCGATCGTGTATGGAGTACTGTTCTCATCTTTGGGATGGATCTGCCAAATACCAGCTTGATGCGCTTGAGTCGATTGAGAGGCGAGCCAAGAGGATCATCGGCAATGATGCACTCGTGGAGTCGAAGCTCCAAAGCCTTGAGCATCGCCGTCGAGTTGCTAGTCTGTCGGTTTTCTATCGTTTACATTTCGGGGAGTGTGCACTGGAATTGCACAATCTGATTCCGCCAAGTCCGTTCCATCATCGGACCACAAGACGTACGGCGTTGCGTCACCGGTACATGGTTGACATCCCACCCATACGCACAAAGCGTTTTGGGAACACATTTATTGTGCGTACAGCCAAGGAGTGGAATTCCCTGCCGGAGTCTGTGTTTCCTGATAGCTACAACTTGGGGGTCTTTAAGTCAAGAGTGAATAGGTTACTTCTAGGCAAGCGTGCTCCATCGTCGGCCACATCATCGCTTACCATCAGGTGAGATGGTGGTCAAACGCGAGCCTACCAATAATAAAAAAAAAAAAAAAAAAAAAAAGTAGAGATTTAATCGTCATGTTTATTATTCCAGCACTTTAGAAGAAGTATTATCGACTTATATCTTATTTTTACCACGAACTTTAAGTCTTTTTCTTAGCTAAGGGCTCAGACACAGAGTGGAAGATGGGACATGGTCTGCGGAGCGACGCTGCTAGGTAATTACACTCTATTCCAATTTCTGCTTATCACAAAATTTATAGCTCTAGTACATACACACAAAATGATTTTTTAACAGTTTAAAAATAACTTTTCTAAACATAGTACTTACCTTCAAATTAGCCGTAGCAAAAGCCTTCAGAATATACTCGTATCCCACTCCATGCATAGCACTGTACACCACATCGATGGCTGCCTTCTTATTCTCCTCCAACATCTGGGGGCTGAGGCTTATGATGGTCTCCATGTATTTGCTGGTCACCTCGTCCTGGCAGTTCTTTAGTAACGGATTGGAGCGTATGTTCTTGATGTCCCAGTGTTCGTCTGGGATGCTGAGAGAAAAATTTGGAATTTTGAGTATGGAAAAAATTTTTTGAAAGGAAAACCGTCGAATCGTCGTTGAGGTCCTCATGGATGGACTTTACAAATGGGTGAAGTTAGGTTAGAAGAGGATGACGGGGTCTAATGAGCGAGTGAAGGGAGCGAACACAGATCCTGCCATCCCCTATGATATACATATTTTTTTAAACAGAAGAGTATATTTTAGTGCACAATTAGTATAGTTGACGAAGGCATATTTTGTAGTAGAAAAAGGGAAAAAAGGAACAGTTATGTATTCAAATACTTACTCCAAACACTGTTTAATCTCCTCCAGCACGTACTCATCATGCGGAGTAATAATCTGGCAGCCATTCCTCCAGTACACCTTGTAACCATTATCCTCTTTGGGGTTATGTGAAGCGGTCACCATGACACCGGCCACCGCGTTGTACAGGATTGTGCCAAAGGAGACCAGCGGTGTGGCGCATACTTCCGTGAAGATGTGGACAGGGATTGATGACGAGAGAAATACTTGAGCTGTAAGTTCTGCGAACCTGAAAAGGAACGTAGTTTTAAGATTAAGAAGAATAACACTAGACTAATCCGATTAATATTATAAAGGTGAAAATTTATGTATGTATGTTTGTTAATAGAAATACATTAAACCGACGCACACGTTTAAAACGCCTGATTTGTACGTAAACGTTGCGTGGCGTGGATCAAGTGTAGCTCTACAAGCCTAGTTGACATAATAAGATCTGTGTGTGTAACAAACATTATGTCAACTTGCCGACCTTATTATGTCAACTAGGCTTGTACGCAGTGTAGTTCTACCTTGATACTTCTTCACGCTCGAACGGCTGAACAGAATTTGATGGAAAGGTAGATCATTTCCCGGAATAGCACATAGGACACTTTTTATCCCGGGAGTATGTTCCTTTGGGACAATTTTCTACTATCTCGTGGGTGCAGCGTACCCAAGGACGCAGCGTTGCAAAACCTTCCACAAGGTGGACCGATGACCTCGTGAAAGTCGCGGGAATCCGATGGATATGGGAGGCACAGGGCCGAGGATTATGGCGAAACTTGGGAAGGCCTTGACCCGGTGAGAGTTGCGGGAATCCGATGGATGTGGGACGCACAGGGCCGAGGATTATGGCGAAACTTGGGGAGACCTTGACCTGGTGAGAGTTGCGGGAATTCGATGGGTGCGAGACATGGATGAGAGAATAGATGGTTTCGTGCATATAATTACTTTAAATGAAGTCTTGAAGAAGGTGGCATGATGAAGCGCATTACTTAGCAATTAATATGCTTGATCGTTGCCTAGTTTTTGAACAATCAGCATTTTTATTTGCTTTTTATACAGACATTTGTATAATTTGGAATAATTTTATTTTTAAAAATCAAACTCATAACGTATTTCCGATTAGCATTACGCAACTGCAGATTTTTAGCATAGGTGGAACAGCGCATTTCTTTTTTTAGACTGTTCCAAAAATAGTTTTAAACAAAAGAAACGCTGGAGGCGATTACGTATGCCATTTCGCGAAACTCTACCTATACGTAATTGGTAACACATTCATCAATGTTCAATGTTCCCACTGTTGGAACTCAGGCCTCCTTTCTAAGAGAGGGAATGGGCCGTAATCTACCACGCGGGCCCAGTGCGGGTTGGTGGGTGTCACATGTCTTCGAATTTTTGGTTTTAGGACACGCCGGTAACACATTACAATGAATTAATCGTGAACAATTCAATTGAAGTCGGACCAATTTAATTGAAGATGAAGACACGAATTCAATTGGACCAGACTGCGTCTAAGAATCAGTTATTCAGTCTCCGAGCTAGATTCAATTGGTAAGATACTGCGTTCATTGGCGCTAATTATTTTGTTAGCACTAAGATGAAGATGGACATCTAATATGATCTTGTAATTTGACTAAATTCAAGAGTTATCAGACAATTGATTTTTGGACTCTGAGCTTCACCATATTGATTTTATTTCTTTGCAATAAATGTCCCAAATAACCCATACAGAAAATAAATTTACAAGCCGTCTTAAAGGGTTGTACGACACATAAATAGCTCTAGTGTCAAGAAACGAGTGCTATTTTGACTGATATTAACACTGTGTCATTATTTACCTTGTGTAACATCATTTACGACAGACTGGTGTAATTCAGACATATTTTTAGCATTTTCCTTAATCAACACGGATTTAATCTTCACCTTGTTACAAAACTAATTGCTTCATTAAGCTAATTGGGCACATACTTGCCTGTGTTTATCTTTATATTAAACTAGTTTTTGCCAGCGGGTTCGCTCGCATGACAATAAGTTTTTGCATATAAACTTTGAACCATCGCATCAGCCCTTTAAGGGATGCATTTAGGGAAATAGTGTTTTATCGCTCGCTTACGTCATAAAAGGAAACCTTGAATAAAATTTTACACTCAAGTAGTTTTGGCTAAGCATTTATAAATAGATAAGTCTTCTATACGTGTTTGTCACCGGATTCCTCCTAAATGGTATTCGTATTTAGGTCCCTGGATGGTTTGAAAATACAATTGGACCAGCTAGGTAGCGCTAATAGTATTTTTGTTTTTCTTAAAACGTGACAACGTTCGGGCAGGACGACGTTTGCCGGGACCCCTAGTTTGTGCATACAGGGTGGAAGAGACAGGATTCCGCAAACTTTAAGGGCGTAACGAAACGGCCAAGTGCGAGTCGGACTCGCGCACGAAGGGTTCCGTACCGTCATCAGCAAAAAGCGGCATAAAAAGTCACGTTTGTTGTACGGGAGCCCCACTAAATATTTATTTTATTCTGTTTTTAGTATTTCTAGCTATCACGGTGCCTGGTGACAGACGGCCAGACAGACATACGGAAGGACAGCCTTAGTAATAGGGTCGCGTTTTACCCTTTGGGTACTGACACCTAAAAAAGATTGGAACAAGACGGCGCGCCGTTTTTACTGTAGAGCAAAAGGCCGTATGTGCGGCGTGTGATTTCGCAGGCTTTGCCATGAGCAATTTTACTCCCATACTCAAAGTAAAATTGCTCAAGGCGAGCAAAAGATGTAAGTGGCATAAAAAATAATAAGAGTTTAATATACACAATTACTGCACATACCACAGTACAATGTGACATTGATGTACAAATTACAGCAAGAACGTCATAATATCACATGGTAGACACTACATTTGCGTAAACTGTTGACTTAATAGACACTAACCCAAACAAAGCGAGTCGTGATCGTCTCATTAGTGTTCTTTTACAAGAGCATATTATTACGTCCATCGTTCAACAACGTTCTAAGCGCAAGTATGACATTTTACTGAAGTTTTTTTGTACTATGGCTAGGCTTGTGTTTGACCACTATCTCACCTGATGGTAAGCGATGATGTGGCCGATGATGGAGCACGCTAGCCTATTCGAATAAAATTTTGTGTGTATATTTACTACATTTGAATCGGTCCTCCCTGGATAATTAGAAAATACAATTGCACCTTGAGGGCGCTGCAATCGGGGTCTCAATTTTCTTTTCTGACAAAAAAACAGCTTTCGGGCAGGACTACGCCTGCCGGAACTGCTTAGCTTGTTAGATATTTAGTTTAAGTTTTATTACCTACTAGCTTCTGCCCGCGACTTCGTCCGCGGAAAATTTCTTGTTTTAAAATAAGATTACACTCGATTAGACGATGCGCACATTCAGCGCTAGATTCCTGAGCACGGGCCTGTGATGTTATGGCATTTTGCCTAGCGAGCCGCTGCGAGCGCTCAGCGCTAGTCTCCCTATCCCTTGTCTCAGAGACATGCTGCCTTAAATGAGATAGACGCTGCGCACGTTCAGCGCTAGATTCCCGAGCACGGGCCTGCGATGTTATGACATTTTGCCTACCAAGCCGCCGCGAGCGTTTAGCGCTAGTCTCCCTATCCCTTGTCTCAGAGACATGCTGCCTTAACTCAGATAGACGGTGCGCACGTTCAGTGCTAGTTCCTCGAGCACGGGCCCGCGATGTCCTCACATTTTGGCTAGCGAGGCGCTGTGAGCGCTCGGAGCTAGATTCTCTAGCGCGTGCTTGCGAAATATATTCTCTATTTCTCGAGAGGCGCTGCTCATTTTCAGGGGCAGATTCTTCCGTACGGCGTACTCGAGCGGCTCTTGTCTGTGATGTCTGCCGGGACAGTTGAGATTTCCTTTTAGACATGCTCTCAACAAACTACGCACAGACTTGAAAACAATTATGAACAAAAGGAGAGCGACTCGAACACCGTCCGCCTTTACAAAACAAAACAATCGTAATATCGAATAACTCGTATCGATTATTATGATAGAACGAAGTACGAAACTACGAACATACAAAAACGTACAACGAAATTACGATATTTTCGATTATGAGGTATCTATCAACAACAACAACCATACGAACGAAACAACCGAAACCAATAAGCAACTGACAGAAGAACTCCAACTAACGACAACGTGGGCATAATAATTCGAGAGGGTCATCAATCCACAGAAAGTCTTAACACCGCGATTCAGAAAAATTACGTAATTGCAGAACGCCATCTATGGGCAAATAGGTGAAACGTTGGGCACGCCACTATTATGGCGGTAAGTCCCCTCTTTGAGGCGTGGCTGGAAAGGCCTCACGGCGTCTTTACCTTCCGCATGACACAGGTCCTCACCGAACATGGCAAGTTCGGGAGGTTCCTGCACCGAATTAAAGCGGAAGAGACGCCCGAGTGTCGCCACTGTGCGGAACGCCCGGAGGACAAGGTGGAGCACACAGTCGAGGTGTGCCCTGCCTGGGCAGAGCATCGCCGTGCCCTCGTGGGGGCGATCGGCGGCGGACACCTCTCGCGGCGGGCTCTGGTTGAGGCCATGGTCCTAAGCGAGGAGGAATGGCAGGCGGTCGCCTCCTTCTGCGAAGCAGTAATGCTAGCAAAGGCGGAGGCAGACCGCATCAGGCAACGGCGCCCCCGCCGCCGCCGCCGGGATTCCGATCCCGATTTCCGGCCACCGTAGACGCGGGCTCGCGGACGGCGAGCCATGGGTAGCTTGCTGTCCGATCGTCCGGTAATGGACCGAGCCCAAGACGTCGACGGCGCGCACTGTTCCCGCGCGCCTCAAGAAGTTGTCAGCAACAGCAGAGGCCCAGCTGGGTCGAAGCCTACCGGGTCCAGGATTATCCGAAAGGGAACTCGTGCCCTGGTTTGAAGGCTAGAAGGAACGGGGTGGGTTTTTAGTCAGTAAGAGTCTGACACTATCTCTCGCTCCACCCAAGGGCGGGGGTTGTCATAAGATGATTTTTGCCTACCATAAAAAAAAAATAGGTAAAACGTCTGCACAATGAAAGTTACGCTAGGGGCATTTTGCGTTTTAGTAATTTTATATTATCTTCGAAACTGTATGACCAATTGCTATGCTGTAAATGGCAAATCTTATCTGTATAATGTTCTTGTGATACTGAAATAATTTATTGTCATAAAAATTAATATTTTGTTGCTCAAATAATCAACCAAACGTAAGTATGCCGAAAAAAAATATTTTTAATGCAATAAAAGAAGTATAAAAGATAAAAAATAAAAGATAGAGATATAGTACCGCGGACTTTTTTGTAGAAATAATTAAGACGAACCAGGTAGCCATACATTATTTTTAATTTTAAGCAACTGTTTAGGCAGCGCACGCAAATAATTCTATTTTATGAGGTATTTTTTTCCGACTTGCTAGACAAAAGTTGTGATAGCTCGGTTAATATACATGCTATAGAAACAATTTATAGCCTATAGCACTCAGGAATAATGTAGCTTTCTGCCAGTAAAAAAATTTTCAGAATTGGATTATTAGTTCCAGAGATTACCCCCTACATACAAACTTACAAACTTACAAACTTACAAATTTTACCTCTTTATAATATTAGTATAGATACACTTATACAATATTATTTTTAATATCTACGAAACTTGAATATAGTTTGTTCGGAATCAGTAACTGAATCGATTCCAATAATTTTAACACCATCTTATATTCTTTCCCAATAATGTTTAAAAAAAGTCACAAGTTGTACACCACCGACACTAAGTAGAGTACCTACACACAATTCACAGCAGGTATTAGCGGGCATTAGGAGCCAGCACATAGCTGAGTGCGGGAGCTAGACAACCCTTCAGTCGCCCGGGTGGCTCGGTGTCCATGTATTTATACGGACAACCTGCCCTTAAGTTACAACCGTTTCGCTTGCGTCGAGCACCTCGTCGACCACGTGTCTGAGCGTTGAGATGACGTCATTCCTGCACATTTAAAGTTTTCTACTAGCGTTAACGATTGCAGATTATCAACTTGCCTAGGGGTACAGGTATCATATCATGACAAGCTTAACACTGTGATTTTTCATGATACAGTTATAACATTTTGTACATAGATTATTTAAATACAAAACACGTGTTTCGGGTTTCAAAAGCAAACTTTCTAAGATTTGCTGTAAAAAAACCTAATAAGTATTACGTCAAGCTCCCCTGTGTAGGTACATCACCTGTCCTTATATAAATTGTTTTAAAAGTTTTGTAAACTTAAATTAAATAATAAGGATAAGAAAATGTATTCGTATTCCGATATTTTTTGTTTATATCAAGGTTTACTCGATTCTTCTCGTGTCTGTCTTACAAACGGACAAACCACACGTAAGTGATTTTTTACTCTAGTTTAGTTTTTGCGACTGTCTCGTTAATGTACGAGTCTACCTATATCTATATATATCATAGAACTAGCTTTAATTAGTAAGGTGGAAAATCATCAAATCCTGCCGCTTTGGGTGGAGCGAGACGGAAAGTCAAACTTTTACTGACTAAAACCCTCTCGTATTTTATTAATTAATTTTCTTTCTAAAAGTTCTGCAATGGCCACAACGTACCGGAAGACGCAGCGTTGGAAAACCTCCCACAAGGTGGACCCATGACCTGGTGAGGGTCGCGAATCCGATGGATGCGAGACGCACAGGATCGGTCTCTATGATGAACTTGGGGGAGGCCTATGTCCAACAGTTGACGTCTTTCGGCTGAAATGATGATGATGAATTAATGTATATGATAGAACTGGTGATCCGTCACACAGGGTATCCTAGTATGGGATCCAGACTCTCACAAAGTTTTTACATGCATTATTATCTAATTTGTAAGAAACTTTGTACCAATATACTTTCTGAAGAGTGAAAAATTTAAAGATTATTATTATATTATTATTATAATTACGTTTGCCGAGTTAGCTAGTATTATAATTAATGTCCATTATGGAATTCCGTCACGTTTAATAAGTAACGGATGTAAATTAATCGCTCGCTTGCAGTAAATTGATTAAATGCATTATAATTTAATACACAACGCAACTAATTTTACCGTTGTGTGAGCTTACTGCATCGAATCTAGAATATTTTCGAAAAGAAAGGAAGGAAGAAAGATGACTTGGCAGAACTGTGGTGGAGAAATCAATTAATGAAGACAGAAGACCAGGTTCTAATCAATTTGAACTTTTTTGAACTCCACAAATATAAAACAGAACACCATGAAAAATTATTTTATTAAAATTGACTTTATGACCAACTGCCGGGCAAAAATCAAAATATGATTATATAAATTAGTTGGCTCAATAAAATAAAAATAACTTACGATTTCAAACGTGTGAAGATACATCACGGAAATATTTGAAAGTTACGAAAAATAATAAAGCTTGTTTTTTTAAAAGGGCCGCTCAAAAACAAAATTCAAATATTTATAGTTTTTTTTTTTATAAAAATAAAACGCTGTTACGGGGCGGCGAAATCGACTTAGACCCGGGTGGAGTTCATACAATATACTCAGAATCTTATTGAAAATAAAGAGTTCACTATTTTACATGATTTATCACAAACTACTAGTGCGCGGCTTTACAATCCGACTATTTAAATATAGATTTTCAATCATTACCATCAAGGTGCCAACGCCCGATAAAACTGGGGAGACAATCATACGTTTACTGACGACATTCGGTCATTTGATATCCATCTATCGAGCCAAAGGAAGAGTTGAGGCGAGCAGATTTGCCAGGCCACTTAATGTTGTACGTGAGCGTCGTTAGTAATTGGCTAAAACAATAGGGAGCGATGGACACCGGTGTTGCTACTATAAGTAGTTTAGTTACAGAAGCCAGAGTGCTTTGAGCGAGATTGTTTAAAGTTCACACGATCAACACGACTATGACGTTCGGCCCTCCCATTGGCTTGCTCCAAGCTCGTAACCAATCAGAGTGCCTTGAGCGAGTTTGGTTAACGTTAACACAAGCGACACGTTCGCACGTTTGTGACGTTTAGCGCTCCGATTGGCTTGCTCCAAGCTCGTAACCAATCAGAGTGCCTTGAGCGAGTTTGGTTAACGTTAACACGATCAACACGTTCGCACGTTTGTGACGTTCAGCGCTCCGATTGGCTTGCTCCAAGTTCGTAACCAATCTGAGTGCCTTGTGCGAGTTTGGTTAACGTTAACACGACCAACACGTTTGCACGTTTGACGATCGGCGTTCCCATTGGCATGCTCCAAGTTCGTAACCAATCAGAGTGCCTTAAGCGAGTTTGGTTAACCTTGACACGATCGAAACGTTTGTACGTTTGTGACGTTCGGCGCTCCGATTGGCTTGCTCCAATGGTAAAAACTATTAGACGAAAAATATATTTTAAAAAATCCGAGACTCGATCCTGGTGAGCTGATTAAAAGAATTACCTTCACAATAGGAATAATTGATTCTTCCTCACAAATATTGTATTTAAATGACCTGTGACATAACGATAAGACAAAAATTGATAACAACTATTTGCGCCTTCTATTAAGGGTTGTCATACGTCCGGATTTTTTTGTAGGGCATTGGAATTAAGTTGCAATATGCTGGCACGTAGATTTGCATGGTGCACAAAAAAAAAAATAGTCCCTTGAACATCTGGGCGGAGTTTAATGCGCACATATTGAGGTCGTGATTAGCGTAGTGTGAAACATGGAGTTTATAAATATTTTGAGTCAAATTAATTATTACGATAAAATAGAGTTTATCAAAAATGTATGTAAGAAATGCTTCAAATACTTTTGGATTGCCAAGTAAATATTTCAAAAAATTATTCAGATTTTTTCAAGATTCGGTATTTTAAATTTCTTTAACACAGCCGTTAACATAGCCATATAGTTTAAAGCTTTACTAACAATTTTATGAAGTTTTCTGGAATTTTTATATTTATAATCTTTATTATTTTATGTTTATTATTTTATGCGGTTTCCCGCTAGAACTGAAATGTTACCAGTAAACCCTGAAAAATCCGGATTTTTTTTACAATAATAAATTCAGGGTAAAATTTGGTAAAATGGTTAGGTACATAAAATCTTAAGAGTAATTAAAATAATGCAATAATTTATCAATAATTTTAACAATGTTTTCAATCATTTATATAATCTAATTTTATTATTTACTAGCTTTTGCCCGCGCGGCTTCGCTCCCGCTCTTCCCCACTCCACTCTACTATACCCAACTCTACCCTACTCTACTCTACCCTACTCTACCCTACTCTACCCTACCCTACTCTACTCTACTCTACCCTACCCTACCCTACTCTACTCTACCCTACACTACCCTAATTTTATTTTTTTTCCATAAGAACCTTATCCTCACAATAACAATCCCAACAAAAAAAAAAAAACAGCCAAATCGGTCAAGCCGTTTTCATGCCAAGTCGTGACAACGGCAAACGGGGGTCATTTTTATAATATAGAAGAAGAGAAGATAGATTATGTTATAACAATTTTATTCAGTAATGTAACTATGGGTCAATTAATGCCTGAAATAAACAATAAATAAATAAATAAATAAAATAAAAAAGGTAAATGCTATGTTATGTGCCTGTACGTATAAACCTGTATCACAGGCGTTGTTGATTTGATCTGGTAACCCTACTCCTACCCATTGCTGGGGCGTCTGACGCAATAAGTCGCCCAACTGATTGCTGTGACGTCATCTTTGAGAAGATTATTATGATGTGCTGTTTATTCAACGTAGCTGTGTTTATTGATAACACAAAAATTGTTCTATTATTAGATAATAACATCGATAAACGTTGATACTGATTTGACTGGACAATCTATTACATTGAGATTATGTCTGTGAGAGATTGCCCTGTGCGATAAGACCGCTTGCTTGATGTACAACAAAGTGTTTAAATAATCTATACAAATAAAATTTAATATATACAGGGTTATTTGTCAAACACTAACAACTTTGCAGGAATGTATTACTAACATCATAAACAACAACTTTTGTTCTATGGCTTTTTACAAAACATGCTTTACCAAAAACTGTATTTTGCTATAACTCCCTACGTCTTTATAGCGCGACGCAAGCGCATCAAACACCCCGCAACCCGAACCCAACTCCCTTCCGCTATTGTACTTTCGCAGACTTCGTATTTAGAACTCGAACGTTTAAATTAAATATTTTTATTTTTGATTTATGAAAATTTAATGAACTAAAATATGATAAATTATTAAAAATCATAGAAAAGTTGTCGTTTATGATATTAGTAACATAGTCCGAGAAGTTGCGAGCGTTTTACAAATAACCCCGTATAATAAAAAAAGGTTAAAAATAAATGTAATCATAATGTATCGCCTTCGGGTGCCTCTGTTACGGGGCCTCGGGGATCGGGGCTCTCAGGGAATAACCCGAACACGGGCAACAGTGCGCCATCGCAGATATCTTGTTTATTTGGATCCATAACCATCTAGAGATAAATGATCTTTAATTTGTAAATAGGTTTTCAAAAAACATTTTTACACGTCAATTTTGTTTTCAGTCACTTTTAACGAGATGAGGCCGGTGTTTCCTAGCTGACTACCCTGAGAAGAAACACCGAAACAAACTCAGGGGTCAAAGTTTCTTTTAAAGTCCATACAGTAAAGAACATGTTATGGTCAAATCATATGGGAACCATGCAGATGCTCAGATGGTCTTTTGAGGAAAGGACCACACAGATTTGAGTGGACCTGTCCAGTCAGTGCAAGCATTTGTCAGTATTCGTGTAGCTCAAACTTAGGACTACAAAGGAGCACAACGACTCGACGAACCACACCAAAGATAGTGCCACAGATGTGAGACAACTTAGTTCAAAGTCCACACTAACAGCCACACAACACACTGAGCAGACAAAATTGCCTAAGACTTACCTTTCGCTGTTGTATCTGCCATCGAAACCAATCACTACTCCTTTCTGGATCTGACTTGGATTGCAGACTTTCTTCAAATAAGAGCAAAGACCCTGAAACCAAATAAAAAAACTTCAAAATTATCGTACTTTTAGTTAGTCAAGTATTTTCAAAGCCCGGTTTTGTCAAAAAACATTTTGCTCATATACATATACTGAATGCTATTGAAGTCGAGTAAAGTTGGCTATGCCAGCAGTACAGAAGATGGGGAGGACTTCCTCACGCCCGGCGCCCCAGCCATCGCTGATGTCACGGGCGTCGGGATGGCGAGCAATGAGAAGCTCATGAAGGGACGGCCCGCTAGGGTGCTTTTTTTAGGTGGGAAAATCATCCAATGACATCTCCCGCTCTTGAGCGGAGCGGGAAGGTTTACTGACTAAAAACCTTCTCCCGTTTCTCCGTTGTCTTTTATACCAGGGCCGAAAGGATAGGCCCCAATCAAACAGTGAGCTGATGTATTGTTCGAAAAAGTTACCGCAGGCCTAGAACGCAAAGAGCAACTGACTGAACACAGCCTTTTTGGTCTACTTAAAGTGGGAGGACATTTATAACCCTTTAACTGCCTTTAATTTCTGATATATTCGACAAACACTCACGTTTATTCCACCAGAGCAGAGTCGTAAATCAACGACAAATACTCCATCTCGTCAGTTCTTCTGTCACCTATGCGGATTGAAGAGCTCAACGAGATGGAGTAAGTACCCAGTCGCAAGCTCACAACCCTGGCGAATAGACACGAAAACACTAGTCGAACCAAACCGACGCAAGTGGTTTGCCATCTAAAATATTAGGTATAACGGATCCACGGTATTCGGACGGGTTATGCCAGGAAGTCGGCCAGTGGTAAACTCTTTTGTAATTACGTTCAATGAAGCACTGTCTGGGTGCAGTCGATGCGCGAATGCCCGTTTACAATAAGATGATTGTAATACAAGCGTCGAGGACGTTCTCATTAACCCTTCAGATACCGTCAATTAGAAACACAATAGTAAGACAATAGATGCGCGGCCACCGGTGGTCGCTTGGGGATTCATGAATTAAAAACATTTTGCATACCTAGGTATTTAAGGAGTGACCAGATGGTTGCAAACCAACGTCTCAACTTTGTAACGCTAGTTTGCAACTGTCTGGTCACCCCTAAAAAAAGAAGTCTTATTTCATTCTTTCTAGATTTAACTTGGCTGTAACTTGGTTGCTAATCTTGTGAGAGTAGCTTTAAAAGGGTAAGGGTGTGTGCACATCTGGCAAAAGCGCCGCTTGCGAGCTGCGTGTGTGCATTTCAATTTTACGCATCGTTCCTGCGCCGTCCACGCGCCTTTCGCACGCTAGTTTCGCGCCGTACGCGAACAGCGCAAGAGCCACACGCTGCACATACTTCCTCCCGCTCGCAGGTTACAGTATAAAAGCAAACGGAACTGATGATGCGCGCGATACATGGTCTTCGCGCGCCAGATTCTTCCCGATCGCAAATACATATATAGTATCAAAGCAAACGGAACAGCATGCGCACACGCCCACTGTGCAAACCTTGTCGCGCGCCAAAGAATTGCAGTAAGTGCACGAGCGGCTCGCGTGCGGGTCGCTAGCGGCGCGACGCATACGTGGCGTTTTCGCCAGATGTGGACACGCTCTTACAGACAATCTTGAGATATTCAATTGAGAACAGACAATTTAAAAAGTTCTGGTATTGCATTTCACATTAGGGTTTATTAAAAGATAATGCCGCCACTTAAACATTCTATTGTAGTGAAAATGCAGATACATTGCAATTACCGATACAAACGAATGACTATAGAGACCAAACCGTATAAACTAATATTGTAATCTGTGATCAATATCATCCATCGTAATCTATAGATTCTTTTTTATTTTTAATATCCACCATGTTCTCTTTATTTCTTGCCATCTTCTGAAGTCAGTTATGTTAATTATTCATATAAGGGTGGAAATCATCCAATGACTTCTCCCGCTGTGAGCGGAGCGAAAGGGTGTGTCAGACTTTTACTAACTAAAACCACACCTGTGTCCTTCAGTTGCCTTTTGCGTTCTAGGGTTCTAGGGTAGGAAATTCCCCGCGGTCCTAGCTAACGGGTATCGGCCCTGCTGGGGCCCTACGGTTTGCTGACCTCTCTTTGAGGAGCGCGTGGATCTGCGCGCTTGACGACTGGGCTCGGTCGGTTAAAACCGGACGGGTTTGAATCCCCTTGGATCATCACCAAACAAAAAAAACATCATAGTTCTAAATAGCTTTAGTGACTGCCAATTCAAGGTATGTGAACTTAGAACATGTCAAAGACAAGGTACCTAAATGCATAGGATTTCCTTCCTCAATTATTTGTTCAGTACGCGGAATAATCTCGAGCACATTGTATTTTGAACAAATCGTGACTACATGTGATCCTCAGTCTGGTCTGGGCGAGGAGGTGATATGGGGGGCATTGAAGAGTCACTTGTTTCTCAACTTTCTTGCCTTCAGCAATCTTTGTGACCTCTACGTTATGTCAAGCGTGTTTTATTATACATGTTAGCTCCTATCCTCTATCCTACACAACGTATGTCATTTCTTAAGGTCCAGACTGTAATCAGGAGAGGGAGACGCCTAAGCACCTGTTGTGTGAATGTGGGCCCCTTATCCACAAACGGAGTATCCATCTGGGTCGACACATTATTCGCCCGGAGGAGATTAAAACTCTCAAAGCTAGGAGTATTCTAGACTTCCTGGAAGCCTCCCGGCTAAAAGAATTACTCTAACAAGGTGGCGAGTCACAATAGATCTTTTAGGTCGCAGTGACTACATCTCCTACACTATGGGAGATGCATAGCCCCTTTTCTTCAAAATAATAATAATAATTCTTAAGGTCCAATCCTATCTATCTTCTCGATCAATCCTTGGGCCTGGGCCAAAGCCTTCTAACCCTTGCCTCTTCTTCCAAATCTCTCTGTCTAATGCGAGGGCCAAGTTTACCCCGCGAACATGATCAGATTGTCACACCACATTCGCCGCAGTCGACCTCGACGTCGCGACGACGGACGTAATACTACCTCAGGCGTCCAGTGCACGTACTATCACACTTAAATTATTAAATTCTCATTTTGGAAAGAATGTCCAGGCACAAATATTTTAAACGTCACATTCATCTTATCTTTCTGGAATGTCAAGTGGAAGGTTCAAATACGAAATTCACTGATTACGTTATCACAACTAAATCACCTCCTGTAGCGATGTTCTGTAAACTGTTATATTTATATAGCCAGTATCTCTGTTCATTAGTCTGGCATAATTTTAAACAGCGATGATGAAGGTGGTTTATATTTAGCGTTAATTTATTGGGAGCTTCCTGGCCAAGTGGTTTCTGCATAATTGATCTATGATAGCAGGTTTTTGGAATGTAGATGTCCAGGCAGAAAGTAGATTTAGGCAGATGACATTCACTTTTAGTGACTAAAACCACTCTTTCAGTTGCCCTTTGCGTTCCAGGACGAGTTTCTTTTTCAGAAAATCCTCTTGAGCCTAGCGATCATCGGTCTTGCTGGCATCTACTGTTTGCTGATATCTCTTGAGAAGCGCATGAAAGAAGAGCCCAAGTCGTCGTCGGCGCGACCGGACGGCGAGCTATCCATTGCTCGGCGTCTACCGCGGCTGGTAGTTGGTGTGGAGTAACGGCGAACGACTGCCATTCCCCTCGCTCCAGACCATGGGCTAAACCTGGGCCCGGCGCGAAAGATCGCCGCATAGCATGTATGTAGTCGTAGCCGGTGTTCCACAGGGGTGGCCCTAGTATCGATCTCCGCTGGGATACCGCACGACGTGTCAAGCAATTTACACTCTATTTGGTGACCAGAGTAGATGACGAACCTGTCCGTCAAATAGGCCTTGATCTCACGATGGAGGTAGGTCGGCACACGGTGATACCAGAGTGCCTCCTTACTGCAATTCTAGGGCATGGTATTGAAGATGTTGGACATGTCTAAAGACACCGCATCCAGGGAGTTTTTCACGATGTGTCGTCGTAACTTGTGAGGACTCGCATGCGCATGATGGTGTCCAGCGCCGCTGATTGTTCGCAAAGGGCAATTGATGCAACACTGTGGGTTTTAGTCAGTAAAATTCTGACACTAACTCTCGCTCTATCCAGAGTGAGAGAAATTATTTGATAACTTGCCATCTTAAAAAAAGGGTAAAAAAACTATACGAGTATGTCGATATTTTGCTAGAAACGACGGCAGTCTTTAAGAATAGAAGAAAATGAATAAAATGAGTATCACTTATCATACGATTTAACTTTAGGCCTGTAAGTGCGTAAAGCGGGCACCCGCGTGGTTCCGTACAAAATTGCTCCGGGGCCCCGCGCGGGAACTTCTGTATGTAAACGCGCGGGCAGCCGCTTCACGCATTTCAGCCCTTATAGTACTTAAAATCTTAGTTTAAAAGAATAATATAGCAAACCTGTGCAGTCTGGAGTACCACAACGTCGTTCATAGCCTTGTAGCCAGGTCCCATGCGTCCTCGCAGACCAGCTGTGCCGAACTTCAGCCGGTGAAGCATGGAGCCACGGAGCTTGTCCCAGCGAGCATTTTTGATGTCGTCAAGGACCTCGTTGCGGGTTATTGGGTTCTGTAGACAATTATAATTAATTAATCTTAGTAGCTATGTATTCAACAGGTTAAATAACTTTATTATGAGCCCAACCATATTCAGTAGAATATTGATTATGACGGGCCTGTTGGTCTAATTGTCAGTGACCCTGACTGCTATGCCGGAGGTCGTGGGTTCGATTCCCACCCAGGACAAATGTTTGTGTGATAAGCATGATCATTTGTTCTGTGTTTGGGTGTAATTTATCTATAATATGTAGGTATATACTTAGAAATATATGTTTATTCTGCTGCTCACAAAGAATAATTTGAATCATGGGTATCAATTGGATTCCTAATTCATAGGGTATGCTTTCTGTTGACCCAGAATCCTGAAATTTGGCATAAAGCAAGGTCTTATAGCACAGGTCTAAGAATAAATCTGAAAACAGTTGTTAGTATGTCACAAAAAAAAATTTTTAACTATTTGGAAAAATCTTCGTAGGTATGTAACTCAATTTGGAAATTGAACTATTTTCATAGGTAACTACTTAAGCGTGTATGGCTGGTACGGAACCCTCAGTGTGCGAATGCGACTTGCACTTCATCATCAGCCTTTTTAATGTTCCCACTGCTGGGGCTCAGGCCTCCTCTCTAGAAGAGGGAATGGGCCGTAATCCACCACGCGGGCCCAGTGCGGGTTGGTGAATGTCACATGTCTTCGAATTTTTGGTTCTAGGACATGCCGGTTTCCTCACGATGTTTTCCTTCACCGTTTCGAGAGCAGTGGTGATGAAATAAATTACACAAAGTAATGCGCCTGGCTGGGTTTGAACCCGCGACCTACAACTCGTAAGTCGGGGCCGTTACCACTCGGCCACCACTGCTCAACTCGACTCGCACTTACTCAGTTTTATTTCTACTATAAATTAATTGTTTTTTATAAGTGGAAAAATTATTCTGTATTCCCCCTAGTATAATTGCAAATCATACTTTCATTGCCCTGAAATTCTCAAGTTTACATCATTATTGTACAGTATATGATGAAAAAAAATAGGTATGTCTTTAGAAGATTTATGGTGTGATATAGATTATTACTTATTATCATAGAATTAACTTCAGCTTTATCAAACTACTAGAATCTAAAACTGAAAATGATAATAAATAGACAGATTATCAGATAAAGTAGAAAACAACTGAGAACATGATATCTTATGTATATTCAAAATAATTGAGAATTTTGTCAATTTTTATCTCAGGCTTTGTTGTATGACTGTAAATACACCTTGGTACATCATCAAATGAAGCCATACACAGATTTTTTAACACTTTGTGTCCGTAAAAACTAATATTTATGCAGATGAAGCTACCGGCAAAAGCTTGTATCTTTATACTATATTTAATTCTTCTATAAGTATGTGTATTTGTCACCTAATCTTGTCCTCCGATACAAAATGTGGGTCTCTAGATGGTTTGAATATACAATTGAACCTGTTAGGTAGTGCTGCAATCGGATTATCAATTTTTTTTCTGAAGAAAGACCCATTTTCAGACAAGACACCATCAGTTGGGACTGCTAGTTATTATATATAATAAAATAGAATTCCTAAGCAGTGATGTTATCTCAAGAATAAACTGAAATGGATATTTGTGTGTACAATGTATCTTTCTAACAATATTCTTGGTCAGTAAATTTGCATAGGAATACAAACACACCACATTATATCACCAATAGATAACTAAGTAGGTATCACAACATAACAGATATTGTAAGCATATTGGTAGGTTGAACTGTATACAAGGTATTTGTATAACAACAACACTATTTTATTTAACCCTTCAGATACCGTCAATTAGAGACACAATAGTAAGACAATAGATGCGCGGCCACCGGTGGTCGCTTGGGGATTCATGAATTAATGAACAATTGTTTTTGTGTCCTTTTCACCGGGGTCGTGTGTTTGTGACTGGGTACTACATCTCGTTTAGCTCTTTTATCCCCATAGGTGACAGAAGAGCTGACGAGATGGATTATTCGACCCTGGCAGAATAAACGCAAGAGTGTAATGCCGAATATATCCGACATCAGCAGTTAAAATTACAAATTGATAAAATACTTTTTATAGGTGATAAATACATCTGTAATTATTTATCAACATTGTTTTGAAAAAGATCACTAATAACATGACATTAATAACATTAATCTAAATTGACCGGCACAGTATAACTATGGCTAGAGGTCAAGGCGGACCAGCAAGACCTCAACATCCTGTAAGCTACATTTTTTTCGAAATATTCCAGCACAAACCTTGTCATGTTTCAACCAGCTGTTTACCGCTGCATCTAGTTTCGCATCTCCACTCTCACAAACAGACATTTTTTTCAAGATTTCAACACAAAAAGTCTTTAAACAAAGTGTTCGAGAAGTATTAACACTGAGTGTGAACACGGAGAACTGAATGTCAAACAGTCAAGTTATTCGGTTAATTTGGTCACGAGTAATTCGACGCCGCTATTCGCGCGTCAGTTTCCGGACTAAACACAGAATTTACTGAATTATCGGTAGCACGAACAATCAAAAACTTCGGGAATGATCACAAACACAAATTGCACTGGATTACTATTACAATTTTATTTTACGTAATTCGGTACGAATTTAAACTTTATTTTTTAGTATTAAGGTCGATAAAGGTGGAATCAATTAAATTGACGCGATTGACACTTTGGTACAATCAGCTGACAGCTGCACTGTTCGGATACATAAAAATCTAAACGTTTCTGAACGAATTTCTAAAACAATTTTCGGTTTTACACATTGTAAATCAATGGTTTTACATCACTTTTTATTCAGTCCAGTATTTTATTTTAATTGATTTTAATTATATTTGATCGACAAATAATAGATACTCAGATAGATGATATTTTTTTCTACAAAAACAAAAAAAAATTGAACAAACACACCTTGCTCGGAACGCCTGCAATCAAACAAGAGCAAAGTTACATTTGCGATACAAGATTTAAAAAAAACAGGCGTTGGAAAAAATACAGTGATATTTATATTTTATATTCAGGCGCGGAGACTCTAGCTAAAGGTTGCGTCCCAAATCGTCGCTTCATATCGACATCGTACAATAATAATGACCTTAGAACGTTCAAAGATAAGTTCCTGTCCACTGACCTTCAACTGCATAATGCAAAAAGCTTGGGAAAATTTGAATGTCGGCAATGTCGCGGTCTACTCTAGTACACAAAATGCTACTACGAGCTACGGTGTCTTTACATCTGGACGACTTAATTTTGTTGTTTTCGTTCAGAGATCCTTTTTAGGTGCCTATTCTCATAATTCAACAGCAGCCCTTGAATATGCGACAGGAAGCGTTTTTAGAAGTATGCGGAACAAGGTGTAAAGTCCAAGAATTCTCCGTTGTAAAGGGAGGATACTTCGTCCAGATGGTGCTGCCTGGTCCGGTCAACTGTCCCATAATTGGTTTGGGAAGTTTGTTTATGTTCCATTCTTGCGGATAACTTTATATCGCGATGTAGGATTTAGGCTTTTTTATACTATGCTTTTAGTTCCTTTAAGACATCATAGATGTCGCTACAAGTTATACGCGTGCTGCGGTGCCTCGCTGGTCTTGAGGTATACTCGTTCGCAAAGTCGCAACCCGGTGTTTTTCACCCATTTTAGTCATAGTGAGCTCCCCGCGGCCCTGGAACGAAGGCCAAGAAGGAACAGGAGTGGGTTTTAGTGAGTAAAAGTCATTCGTCGTCGTCCCATTATTACTTTTTTTTGTTTGGAAAATCATCCAAATGATATCTCCCACCCTTGGGCGGAGTGTGAGCGCGTCTCAGATTTTTACTTAGGTACAGCTGTAAGGAACGTTACGTTTAGCTGTCATCGACGCTCAAATATTTTATGCATATACATATGCCAATTTATAGTAACTTTTCAAATTATGTCAATAATCAATAGGTATAAAAAAGTATGACAAAAAAGTGTGCGCAGGAGCGTTCGTTGTGGCGACGCTTGGGGGAGGCCTATGTCCAGCAGTGGTCGTGTATCGGCTGAAATGATGATGATGATGATGATAAAAAAGTATTAAAACATCAATCAAATTTAAAATGTCGGTACACAAAACAGACACAAGGAACCTATACAAACAGATAATAATAATAATGGTAGTTAAAGTATGTCAGTCAGGATTCGTTCAGCGCATACCTAATATGCTTTGTCATGCAATAACTCCAGAAATGCCCTTTTAAAATCGTGTATATTTTTGTATGTATATTTTTTAGTTTATCTTCTAGGTGCCATAAAAAAACTGTTTTTAAACGAGCAGTGCTTAACCGCCATCGATCACCTCCACGAGAACACGGCACAGCTCCGACCAAGCACAGTAAACTTCGTACCCTCCATACAATGGTGATATCCAGACTTTTTCTCCGCCTGAATCAGGTGTAGGAACCTCCCGACCTTACTATGTCCGTTATGGACCCGTGTTCTGCGGAAAGTGAGGATGCCATGATCTCGATCATGGCCTTTCTATGATATGATGTTTAACGTCCAACAAACGATCTGTTTGCGGATGACTGGAAGACGATTTTATTGGCGTGTCAGAAGTACTGTGAGAGGGATTGATGTAACTTCTGTACGTACTGTAATTGGTTGTATTTTATTGATAGAAACTAGTGCATGACTGCGATCCCACCTGATGGTAAGCAGTGACGCAATCTCTGATGGTGAGGCGCACTAGTTTATTAAGAGCCTATTCGCTCTAGCCTTGAAGACACCCAAATTATAATCGGACGGGAAGACCGCAGCAGGCAAATTGTTCCAGTTCTTCGACTTCGACGTTCTTCGCCTCGTCGTTTATACCACGTACGGTACGACGAGGCGAAAAGCTTTTAATTCGGAGCGAAACGGTTAGTTCATTTTTTTAATATATTATGTACTCGTATATACGTAACAAACTTAAATATTAACAAATGAAGCTAAACCTAACTACTCACAATATACACACTAAAGGCTAGTCCTTAAAATATGGCGTCATAAAACTCCTCCGCATCGCTGTCGACTGGAAGTGTGCCCAAAAGGCTGGCGGCATTGCCATGTTGGCAATACTTATCTAATCTCTGACCGAGGTAAAAGCCAGACCTTAGGTCACGCGAAGTGTCAACTGAGCGTTGTAATTAATTAAAATAAATAAATAGCTAAATCGAGCATTTACCTTCATCAAATCAGTTGTCCTACTCCAATCTAAACTAAATCCTTCACCCAGATTCCCTGAGCGTCACCACTCACCGGCACAGTTTATTAGGAAACTGTTAGGGCAATCAATGGGCAATCATATAATTTGTAATTGCCTGCGGAACAGTCCACTACAGGACCTGGCCTGAGGGGGGGAGCTTCCTTCTTGACTGACCGATTTATGTTTGTGCTACGGGGATTTTTATGATGGTGTTTTGCTGGTGTAATGATTCTATCCTAGTAAATATAGTCAAATAGATGATGTTTTTTTTAATACACTTTACTGGAATACTGAATTACAGAAAAAATATTTTTACTGGCTACCCTGAGCATTACCTACCGTATAAGCGCTGCCAACCCAAGATATTTCTTTACCACCGCTTTTACGTGATTATGTCGTTATTGTACGTCTTTCTTTAGATATTTTGGAACGATAGATATCTTGTGGATTTTATCTAGGCCTTTGTTCAAATAAAAATATAAACTTGTGTAAAACGAATCCTCTAAATCTTTTATTTTGTGTGAACTTTGGCTCTTCATAATGTACTACACTAATTAAAGATTAAAAGAGACTTTGACCCCTGAGTTTGTTTCGGTGTTTCTTCTTAGGGTAGTCAGCTAGGAAACACCGGCCTCATGTCGTTAAAACTGACTGAAAACTAAATTGACGTGAAAAAGTGTTTTTTGAAAACCTATTTACAAAATAAAGATCATTAATCATTTAAAAAAAAACATTTAGGTAATTGAGATTCTGGACGGCGAAAATTTTTTCCAGAACTTTTTAAGGTCTTTTTTTATAAATACGTTTTTCCGTTTATTTTCCTGTTTTGTAAATATTCGACTAAATTACGGATTTACCGAATGCCAACAGAGCATGCAGGCGTTATCTTTCTTTTTCGCTCTGCCTCTTTTTCAAGCATTGCGTTGGATGAAACAACAAGCTTTTAACCCTTCAGATACCGTCAATTAGAGACACAATAGTAAGACAATAGATGCGCGGCCACCGGTGGTCGCTTGGGGATTCATGAATTAAAGCATGTTAACGTTGACGATAGACGGGTTGAGAAGGGCTCTCTTAACCACTGCTCCAACAAGTCGCCGACAGACAGCTGTGAAAGTGTAAGGTGCCAACTGCCAAATTTTACAACTGTAATTAAAATCAGTCTCATCATACAATTTATGAACTATAAAGACCACACACGCAACCTTATTAACAGCTTAGGATGGATGAAATGGTGACAGGTCATAGGAACAACTTGCGACCCACGGATGCCACTCCAGTTGAAGGCTAAAATCTACAAGTCCATGATAAGGCCTGTCATACTGTATGGATCAGAATGTTTGCTGTGAAATAGACGGAAAAAACATTGCATATAGTGGAGATGAGAATGTTGAGGTAGATGTGTAGTGTGACGAGAATTGATAAAGTAAGAAATAAGGTTATAAAAGGAAGGTTGGAATGAGTATAGTGGATGGATGGATGAAGAGGGGGGTAAAAAAAAATTGGATGGATTATGTAAGCGGTCTTTTATTTTTTTTAAACAAGTGATGATGACCCCATGTAATGTGGGACAAAGGCAGGAATATGATAATGATGAAACTTTACTAATCCCAATCATAATAAACATTTGAAACGTAGTATTATCTTGATTGAACCATCATAATAAATTTCGAAATTTACAATCTCCATCAATAACTCATGCACTTGAATCTGAATATAAATAAATTCAATATAGGTACCTAGATAAACTAGGGCAGCTGGCCAACTATTGGCACTTGGGCGGGCGGATTTCAATAGTTTGGGCGCGATACTGAACGGTGAAAAGAAGTCTCCATTTCTTCAGTGCAGTGAGTGGGAAATATTTTTTTTAGTTTTGGAAATATTGTTTTTTGAACTGGTTGATATATCCTGTGATGGGGGCTGATGATCCCAATGCGTTGGCTGCAGTGGAATTCGAAGTCTACGGGCAGGTTCAAGGTTAGCAATCAGCAACATTTTTTATGAAAGTGATTGTAACGTACTCTCTTAATTCTTTCTTTTAATATATAAAAATCTCGAATCAAAGTTTAATAGGTTTCAAGACTGTTTTTTACTTTCCTGCCCCACTCTGCAATTTTTCTTTGATAATAATTATTTCTAGATATAAACTTAAATTAATTAAAACTAACTTAAAAAATCAAAATAAAACCCTAGAGAACCAAAATAAAAAAATAAATAAAAATGGCAATTTAATGTAAGGCGTCGAAAAATTCCTCCGCATCGCTGTCGACTGGTAATGTACCCAAATAATTAATTATTAAAAATAAAAATGTGAAATACCTACCTACGATCTATATGGCTATAAATAGGGGTATTTTTTACCCTCCTAACCCCTACTTTTTTGTGTAAATGTGGTAGGTCTGAGACTATATCAGAAAAAAAAAGAAAAAGAAAATTTAAATCAGTCAAGCTGTTTCGAAAGAGTTCGATAACAAACACACAGGAGTGTTATTTATTTATTTATTTATTTATTTATGCTTATTGCGCATAAACTGTACAAAGGCGGACTTAATGCCTTAGGCATTATCTACCAGTCGACCTTAGGGTGGTGCAGAAACATAACATGGTAGGTGCGAACTTCAAAGCAAACAAAAAAGAAAATTAAAATCAAAATTAACACATAATTATAAAAATAAATACTTATATAAATACATACAAATAAACAAAATTATTATGAGAAATGAGTACCTATAATAAATCACTGCTGTGATGATTCCTCCAATTTCTTCCGAATGTGTTCACGTGCCATTACCTTAAAAGAGAACCGGCTGGATGCCATCCTGATGATCAATGGGAGCGCATTCCAGAGAAAGATCGCCTGGACAAAGAAAGAGGACCGGATAAACCCAGACCGGTGTGAAGGACATCTTAGTAGACGATATTATGTTTTTATTAGTTTTAAGGTATACTTGGTCTACAATAAAGTGTATTTATAATTGAACTAGCTTTTGCCCGTGGCTTCGCCCGCGTACATAAAATATCACCTATGTCACTCAGGAATAAAGCTGCTTTCAATCGGTGAAAAATTTTAGCAATCGGACCAGTACTTTCAGAAATTATGTCCAATAAACAACAAAAAAAAAAAAAAACTTTATCTCTTTATTATATACTAGCGGCCCGTCCCGACTTCGCACGGACAATAAATATAGCCTAAATTACTCAGAATGAATGTAGCTTTCCAATGGTAAAAGAATTTTTGAAATCGGCACAGTAAGCAGTTTTTTAATTTATTCATTACAAACATACACACAAAAATACAAATTTTCCCTCTTTATAATATTAGTGTAGAAGTGTAGATAAATAAATTCAATTAAACGACAGCTGATCTAAAGAAAGAGCTAATCAGTCAACAGTTTATAATTAGAGCACTTGCATTTAGGTCGATGTCAATGAGCGATTTGGGCGTGAAGTCAGCACAACAAACATACGAAATAGCTGTCGATGTAGAGACTAATAAAACCCTATGCAGAATAAATACATCGCAGCATAATTAGAAAAAGTCTAGAAAACTAAAAAAAGACTCATTACTAATATCGATTTATTAAATAAACTGTAGACGCGGGCTCGCGGACGGCGAGCTGTGGGTAGTTTGCTGTTTGATCGTCCGGTAACTGTCCGGACCGAGCCAAGACGTCGACGGCGCTCACTGTTCCCGCGCGCCTCAAGGAGTTGTCAGCAACAGGAGGGGCCCAGCTGGGTCGAAGCCTACCGGGGCCGGGGTTATCCGAAAGGAAACTCGAGCCCCGGTATGAAGGCTAGAAGGAACGGGGTGGGGTTTTTAGTCAGTAAGAGTCTGACACTATCTCCCGCTCCACTCAAGAGCGGGTTTTGGCATAAGATGATTTTCCCCATCGACAAAAAAAAAACCGGCACTGGGCTCGCGTGGTGGATTACGGCCCATTCCTCCCGGCCTGAGTCCCAGTAGTGGGAACATTAAAAAAGGCTGATGATGATGATACGATAAAAACTACGATAAAAATAAATTACCAAAGCGCATCATTTCATTTTTTTTCATCGTGGCTGCTTTTTTTGGTGTTCGTAGTCTACTCTAGTAGAATATATAAAGTCTTTGGGTTTATTACAGGTAATTTAAAAAAAAAAAAATCGAAAAGAAAATGAATCCGACGACGGGGTGGACTATTTCATAATATAACTTGCTTGCCCTCGTGGTTTCTCCCGCGTATTTGGTAAAGGCTCCGTTCCTTTTTATCTTAGCGTGATGTTATTTAGTCTATAGCCTTTGTCAATAAATGAGCAATCCAACTCTAGAAGAATTTTTTAATTCGCACCAGCAGTTCCTGACATGAGCGTGTTCGAACAAAGAAACTCTTCAGTTTTATAATATTAATAAGTAAAGATGTGGTCGACGATGGATCACACGATATTTCTCTTTAGATTTAAACACGTTTAGGCAGGTTGTAGTATCAAGGAACATTTATTAATTTATTAAAACTTCATGCAACACCAAGGTACAAAGGCGGACTTAATGCCTTAAGCATTCTCTACCAGTCAACCAAGGGTGGTGAAGAGAAAACATGGCAGGTGCATAAAAAAAAAATAGATTAATAAGAAAACAAGGGAAAACATAAAAGATATATATATAATAAACATACATATATGTTTAATATAATATAAACCTACATATACCTACATTATCTATATAAAGAAAATGAAACGATTTTGAGATATGCACAATTATTGTATTCCCAAAAAAATGGATTGTTTTTTATTGGGATGTGTTTTTCTGTTCACACAAAACCCTTGGTATACGGGTTTTGTGTGAACAGAAAAACACATCCCAATAAACTGATATTGATTGATGAGACCCGCTGACAGACAGACAGGCGTACGGACGAACAGTTGTACAGATAGCAGAGGCTTCGTAACAGGCTTTCTTTAGTTCAGATACCGAACCCTAAATAAGTATTCCTAGGGACACAGGACAGCGACGATTTCCTCCTAAATTAATTATATTTGAAAGCATTTACAAGCATTCATGATGAAACCTGTATTAAAACTAATTGGATCCCTAACTTTTTATATCGCTTGTATAAGGAAAATTCGCATTAGAATTGTGTTTAAGTTTGTGTTCATAGCCTTATAAATTAAAAAAAAAAACTAATAAAATTTAAACGCTGTGTTTAGTGATCGTTATGATAAATATGCAGAACAAAAATATTACCTATGACGTATGCCTATGGTTGTCTATACTATCCTTGCTGTGATTAGGTAACGAGGTGGTACATGTGGGTACATACGTTACAAGGACATAATATGTCCTGTATCTCAGGACTATGCGTCTCTGCCATATAGGCTATTCACAAAATGCATGGTGGTATTTCTAAACTTGGTAGGCTGAAAAAATAAATAGCAATTGAATAAAATTAGAATATAAATACAATAGTAAATTAAAGTTAACTTTAAATTATAATAAACAAGTTACAGACATTATTGAATTGAATTTATTATCTGAAATATAATAATTACCTAGTATGGTTGAAGTTGTCACCTACAATGTGCAATAAGAAGGCTTAAAGTCACCCAGTATGCTCGGAGTTTCCGCGCCGGAAGATGCAATGTTGGGAAGCCTTCCACAAGGTGAATCGATGTGCTGTTGAGAGTTGCGGGAATCCAATGGATGTGAGACGCACAGGACCGTTTTTGTGGTGACATTTGGGGGAGGCATTTGTCCATCAGTAAACATCTTCCGGCTGTAATGACGAAAATGATAATAGCACTAAAAATAAAATAAATTTTAAATTTAAATTTCAAGGTCATCTTCAAGAGTAAAATCGTTTTCATGAGTAGGCCCTAGAATGTTCTTGTTATTATTTTAATATGCTGCGAAACTAATTATTCCGTTTGTCCCTCAGGTTGCTATTTCACAAAGTTTTGCAAGGAGTTAGCAGAACAGCTGCGGGTTGGTGGCTGGGTGAAGAACTCCAAGAAGGGAACCATTGTTGGCAAGATGCAGGGAACTAAAGCACAACTTGACCATATGTGAGTATTTACTGAAACTGCTCCAAGTTATGGCTTGGTTTTAAAAGAATTAAGGATTCTAAAATAATAAAATTATTTTTTTGTTATGCGTTTCGGGAACAGATTCGTTATGCGTACAACTATCAGGAGTGGAATTCCCTGCCTGAATTCCACTCCTGATAGCTATAACCCCTGATAGCTATAACCTAGGGTATTTAAGTCAAGAGTGAATAGGTTGCTTCTAGGCAAACGTGTTCCATGATGACTTGAGATCGGTCCAGACGGTTACCGGACGGTCGGACGGCGTTCTATCCATTCGCCGTCCACAAGTCCAGCTCTTGTGCCTTGAGTTACCTTTTCCGAAATGAAACTCTTGAAGTAAACTCAACGTTTCTTCTATTTTCAGGATTAACTGGCTGAGTACCACAGGGTCCCCTGGCTGTAAGATAGAGAAATGTGACCTCACCAACTGGGAATACGTCACCAAGATCGCGTATACTGACTTCAGCATACGATTCTAGTATTTCTAAAGATGTTCTGGCGGCTACTATTATGTAATGTTTTTAATTTTAAGATTTATTTTATAAAATAAATGTAAGAATGTTTGGAAGATTTTCTTATTGAATTAACTATTACCAGATCGATCATTCATTGTGGAGATACTTGGGGGAGGCCTATGTCCAACCGTGGACGTATATTGACTGAAATGATAAAATGATGATTACCAGATTCGACAGTATAGATTTTAAACATGTAATCTATGATGTGTTGTAAACATGGAGATAAATCATATGGTTTGTCTTTTAGCTCGCTTCTGATTTACATGCGTTCATACCCAATTCTAGACTAAAGTGAAGTGATTGCCAAAAATAATTAATTTTGTAGCCAGTCACAATTATCAATTTTTGCTCTAGTTCCTTTTTTAGAACCATTACGCACTGTTGACTGGTCGCTTGCGACTGTCTCTCGGCGACCACAACATATTCCGGAGCGCAGATTAAGGCAAGCGATAATATTCCAACACAGAATGGATGTCGAAGAAGTTGCAATCGTAGCGCTGTTAATTTTGAAGAAAAAGAAAAATAAAAGAAAGTCAAAATAGTGGTATTTTTGTATGTAGTGTAGGTAAATCCTTAGTTAGAAGAACGGAGATTAAAAAGAATGAAAGATAAAGTCGCTGTCGACCGAGCCACCAGCGACAAGTCGACAGTGCGTAATGAGCCTAAGAGTTAATTAAGCAAAGCAGGGTGTGACGTCTCGCAATTTATTTATTTAATTATTTTTAATAATTTATTTACAACAGTGTCAGAATGGTCTATCATTGACTTCATAATTGTTGATTTTGACAAGTTTTGATAATCTACTAATATAATGGCGTCATAATGACTTTTCAATCGTCAACCACTGACACTTCATTGAAAGAAGTGACTTGAAATGGTAATCTCGTACATAATGACAAATGAATATCTGACTTATGCGGTAATTTGCAAAACTTTTGACAGTTGTTTTAATCAGTGACGTACATTAGAACGATATTGTGCAGTTATTGGTTTTAATAAGCTCGATATTGTCATTCTACTACCGCTCTATTACGAGACCATTGACTGATCAATGATCGATCATTATGATTTAGCAAATTGCGAACTTTTAGCAAAATGACAATGGGATCGTGTTGGAATGACGAATTTATAAAAATAGCAGACTCGGGCCGCAGATGAATTTGGTTACTGGTCTGGGCAACTGACCGATATCTGTTAGGCTGCTATTGTTGATCTCATCGCGCTGACAACTCAGATACCGCGCTGCAGGATTTTTTAATTAAGTTTAGGCAAGCTGACCCGGCGAACTTCGTACCGCCTAACAATCAATGAATGTAGTCTATCTTTGGATATAGTCAACCGATTGAGATGAAAAAAAAACCTAAGTAATATATCAAGTTACACACAATTTTAATTTATAAAAGCTATCTACATCGATTTCATACATTTTACGTGATGCGCGCACTAAAAATTTCTACAGATTTATTATATGTATAGATATAGACGTCACTACAATTCTTCGTTCACTTCTATCTATCACGGTCCTTTCATGCAGTCTCTTGCTCAACTGTTTATTTTCATGATTGTTTTTATAGAAAACGAACAAACCCACGTGCCATTCTTAGTTTACACATAATGGGGTATATATTCAGACATAAACATTGTCTGTGTCTATTGTGCGCGCGAGCATATGTCTCTAGATAAAGGGAGTATCGTAAATAATATCAATAATACAATATTTACTACTTTAACGATGTGGTAGGTACACCGTGTATACTAGATTGTTGATTGTGTGTTTGTTCGTGGAAATATACTTTGGAATAATTAGGGGTCTGGAGTAATTTGGAAAATTGACGTCGATAATCGTATCGTTTGTGTTCTTTTTTTGTTCTTTGCCAATAGATCTCCTATCTCTCTCCTCTTTCTATCATGACACTCGTATAAATGTTCATCATCATCTTTCTGCTTTCATTCCTTGTAACTAGGGATGGAGTAACATATTGTATGTTTTCTTCTTCCATTCCAAGATTGGCTGACTATGTAATTAGAAATTTATAAGTATGTTGTATCAGTTGTTTAGTACTCATAGCACAAGCTCTGCTTAGTTTGGGACTAGATGTCGTTCCTGTCAATCATTACGCTACTATTCACTTCTATGTCATTTCCTCGCATAATCCGTCTCTCTTATATTGACATTCTTTTCTCTCTTCATCCATCAATATTTATTTTCATCACTCTTTCAATCACATATTTTTCGGCAATTGGAGATCAGAATCTGCTAATTGATAAAAACAACTTGACAGGTGCTTCCTGTGCCGGTTTTCAGAAGCAGTCTTTATGAGCAAACCTTGGTCTCACAAAAGTTTTGTAGCCGCCAGTCTGTCAAACCACATAAAAAATTATAAATATTGCTTAAGTCGTGACGGGAACGTCATCAAATGGGGCTTGAATGTCTATATTTGATTGCGAACTATGTTAATGGTTAAGTCCTACAAGCAAATCCAGTCGCAAAACTAAAGCAGATACGAATCTGCCATAAAACTTGTAACCTACGCGATAACATATCACCGTTGTTGTCTCAATGAATCTGCGGACTTACTCCCATCACGCAGCACTATCAACTTTATTGTCTCTACAATAAAAGCCATGTAAAGACTGCGTTGTGTGCATAAGGTTTATTAAGGGCGAGGACCTCTGGTTTTCTTCCAAAGGATATTAATAGATTGTCGGGGAAGTATTTTTGTTTTGCTGTCTGAGTCCCATTAATTATTGTAATTGTGAATAATTGCCAGATAGTTCGCATGTACTGGTGATACTCGCATTTAATTCAATTAAGTTCATTGATTGAGTGTTTTTAATTGAATGGAGATTGCGGTTTTTTCAATGAAAGCGTAGCGAAGTTATAATGAGGAATTTATTATTCTTTATTTGATATTTGAATGCTTTAAAGTAGGTATTGTGTCCGAGTCCTGTGGATATAATCGTAGATAATTGGTACAAACAAAATTTGTAGATTTTATTTAACATATGGCAAATAAAGTAGACCTGTTGCTTTCCACTAAATTAAAATAAGACTTATTATAAACATGCGAGAAAAAAAAGCATTTTCGGAAATGTACATACAATCACAGTACAATAGGACCCAGGATACTACCCTTCTTGACACCTTCTGCGCTAGACACTACCTACGTCACAGCTTCAATAATGTAATGCTTTTCTTCTATAAAAATGCAATTATGTAATAATATTGTTGAAATTTCATTCCTTCGCTTAATTTCTAACTTTGATGAATATATTAACTAGGCCAAATGCTCCAGTTAGTTAGAATTGGATATTTTGGTACAATTTAATGACTTTAACGACCTTCACACCACACGACAATCAGTTTCTAGTTTTAATTAGTTTTCTTTTGCTGCTTCTCTTTTTTATTATTAAAATTTTATTTTAGTATTTTTCTCCAATTGACCTTTTTAAAAAAAAGCAGTCCTGGTAATCTGTATGACAGGATTTCCTAGTGCATCTGCCAGTCTCCCACAAATGAAATCTTGTATCTTTTATAGTTTGTACTTGTAAGGCTCCTTTGTGGAAGATAAATATTTAAATATGTTATGTTAATTCTGCTAATCCTACTAGTAAAATTTTCTGTAAGATTTGTTATTTTAACTTTTATTGCGATAGTACTCTAAAATAAGGCAAATCTAAACCTTATTTTTCACTTCATTTTTAATTAGTCTTAAAATCAGAAACAAGTCGTTTCTGATTTTATTTTAACTACTGATATTTTCATTTTTTTATGCTGTTTCGAGATCTACTTACCTCTTTCACCATAACAAAGTAATATATCGCTCATCGCGCCACACACCGCGCTTTATGCTGCACCGCCGCCGACGCAATAAATCGTTGTAATCGATTAATTCAATAACTAAAGTTATTAATAAAACAAAACAGATAATAGCAATACGTTTATTATGTATCGTTCAACAGTTACTTATAATAACTTAGTGCTTACAACATAATGTACCATATTTACATATTCAGCTTTTACAAACTAGTAAAGACATTAATAGTTTGACTTAGAACGAATACTTATGACCGTTTTCGCTAACACTATTCGACATGTAATGGTTACATACTGTTCGATTATCAACTTTCGAATCAGCCGCCCTAGCCAAGTTACAACCGTTTCGATGGCGTCGAACGCTTCTAGTTGGCCACGCACCCAATTCTTTTGTTCTGACCACGTGAGTAAGCGTTGAGATGACGTTATTCCTGTACATTTGAAGCTTTCTACTAGCGTTAACTTTTGCAGATTAGCAACTTGGCTAGGGGTATAGGACTAAAAGTTGAAAACCTAACAGTGCAATAATGTAGAGGCATTCCTAGGAGTGTTTCTAAGTGTTACTGAAAACAGGCATTCTTTTAAATTAAGCTTAATTTAAGGTAAACTGTGAAACGCAGTGAAGATTCTCCAGGCTAATAAAAAAAAGTATAAAAAGACAGTTTTAACAATTTCAAAAACAATAATGAATATATTTTTAAGTATTGATAGAAAAAAGGAAAAGTACCTTTTATAGGAAATTGTAAAATTATAAATGGAGAATCTTATAAAAAAAAGATGAAGTAAGAGGTAGTTTTATTTAAGAAAGTGCGCACACAAAATTTTTAAGACAAACAGTAGTCTGGAAAAAGTAATTTAGAAAGTACATAAAATAAGCGTAGGATTAGATTTTATCTATGTAGTAAATGTGCGCACTTACTAAAGTACAGCTTAATTAAAACATTGACATAAATCATTGGCATTATAATACGATAGCTCTTTATATTAGTAGAACATTTGTACAACATTAAAAATAATAGATGCTTTTGTTTAAAGTAACATCATCGAGCTATTTGAGAAGAAAAAAGTTTGAGATATAGATTTCCCTAGCGATGATTTAAATTTAGAATTTAAAGAAGGTAATTATAATTTCAAAATAGTGAAAACAGATATATAACATAACATTTAATAAGAACTTTCTCTTTTAAAACAAGCAAAAATCCATAGACAACGACGCTACGAATTTTCCTGTCACGTCATTAACAATCATAGCCATTTGAAGATGCACTATACATCCATGTGAGGTTGCGATTAGATTATACAAGGCGCCAGATAAATTTAAAATAAAGTACATTGACCTTTTCTTAATTTCTCCAATACATTGAAGGTACCCGAAAAACCATCAGTGAACTGTTTTTCAGAAAAGGTCATCACGATAGATGTCGATTTTAGACAGCTTTATGTCTTTAATTCTGTTCTTGAAATTAAGAATGACAATAAATGTAGGAGGGTCAATGACCGTTATTACGTTTATTTGGCGCAACCTTAGTAGATATAACTGCTTATATTCTTAAGTTTCGCATATATTACGAACATGGCGAGTCACTTCATTATTTTCTTTTGTACTGATATTCTTAGCTAACTGTAAATCCTCAGTCACTTCAGAAACTAACACTGCATCACTGGGGGTTCTAATCATACCAAAGTTCCAACTTATAACTTATCTGTAACAAATTTCTCTTCTGCCGGCTATACTTTCTCTTCTGGTATTTGTAGAGGAAGACTGGCCTCTTCGGGCTTTCTTCCGGCAGCTGCTGCAGCTTGTAGCGCTCTTCTATGTCTCTTCTTGGTTCGTTCTTTATGGAAGAAGAGCCGGAGATAGTGGCAGGGAAAGACAACGCACTCTCCGGCGGGTTCCTCTGCATCAATATAGACTCCCCGCACGATGACTGAGTTGGAGCAATTCAAGAGGATGAGGAGTGTTAAGCTCACGATGTGTGAACACCAGTTGCTGAGCTTTGGTGTTTCTGTAATAGACATATTGCTAATATTAATCCTTAATTCGACACGAAGTTTTCTTTATCTTTTGGAATATTATGTGGCTATGGTTTGCAATTTATTTATAAGTATATTTTCTACAAATAAAGGATACCGTCCATCCACAACAGATTTTGATCTTGAATGCTAAACTCGTTAAATGCTCAGAATGGCTAGCCTTAGCAATTCTGAGGTTAGGAGTTAAAAGTTAGCCTCTGCCTTAGTTGGAATCTCATCGACTAAAATATTTTTAAGCTTTATCCTACCTACTAGTTGTTTAATAGAAAAAGCTTGACGGGTTTAGTCTCCATGGCATGGTTATTGTTATGAACTTACCAGGAAAGAAGTCAGTATCATGTATACTGCTCTTATACAGCTTGTTATGCTACTTGGGTAAACAGTCTCCAAACCTCAAGACCTCGAGACAGATGAACCATCATCTGCCACCAGGCTATAAAGCCACCAAGTTATAAAGTAGATGGAGTGACACACGTCAGTGGATAGCAGCTTGTGTAGTCCATGCAGCCTGATTACTGACTGTTGTTGTGCTAAACTCACCAAGAAGGAAGTAAAAATCAATCCCCTCATACCCTCCGCCAGACGGGACGGCTATTAAGGCGTAATGACATATCAGCTAAGAGCAGTCTGAATGCTGACTGTTCGAGTTACTCACCAGGAAAGAAGTAAATATCAAGCAGCCCCCACACCCCCCGCCAGACGTTGACAGTGGCTATGAATGAGATGAAGTGGTACACGTCAGCTAAGAGCAGCCTGGGCGCACCGTGCAGCCTGGCTGCTGACCAGCGCACCGGAGCTTGCAGCGCGAAGGTAACTATCACGACTGCATAGCCGCCTATCTGTTGGGAGAGGAAGAGATGGTTTAATTCATAAAGAAGATTACGTTAAATGCTAGCTTTTGTCCGCAGCTTCACCCGCGTACATAAAATATAGCCTGTGTCACTCAGGAATAAAGCAGCTTTAACGATACGTGTTCACAACATTTATGCTAAAAACAGTATCCTAAATAGAATTTAAAAGCCCGCAAATCAAAATACAAATTTTTTTTCGATGTGAGCAGCTCCCACCTCCCAGCTCCTTCAAAAGCGAAAACTATCGCGAATGTGCTACGAAAGACGCCCTGTGTGTATGGATGAGATGTCCTCCATGCACTAGTGGTGGTAGCAGCTCCGGCTCTCAAAGTTCGATCGCCATTGCCTTCCAGTTTGCTGGCATGGCAAGTCTGGTATTTATCCTAACCGTAGCCCTATAAGGTTTGACTGATCATTCTGGAGGTACGTAGTTAAGTCATAAATATTTGGATGTAAGCGAAAAAGAGTGTAAAGTCCCGCAAACCTCCGTTGAAAAGGGAGAATTCTCAAGTCGGGTGTTATGTGTGGTGGGCAACTGCTCGGCAGATGATTTTGGTCTATCCTATATGTTCAATTAGTTCTTATGTGACGCCATAGATGTCGCTACAGATACTTTCAGTCACACTAATATTATAACTGCGAAAAATTTATATATTTGTATGTGCGGGTATGTCTTAGTTTTTCATGCTAAATTTGACGCCTGGAGACGCTACCTGAATCTAAGCCAATTTACTTTTTCTTATCTTGTTTAGTATATGTACATATTATGCTATAATAAAAGTTATAAAACGAATGTCGTCAGCTCACCGATCCCTGCCACAGACTTACAGATAAAGCTCAGTAAACATTGGTTAATTAGTTGCAAACTTACGTTTATTCATTGTGAACATGTCTTGAAAACATGATTCTGTTTGGCAAAGAGTGGAAAGACCCGACGAACAATGATTAGAGATAGTTGTGTCAATAAGGATATTTAATTTTAGACTAGATGTTTAAAATAATAATACGAGTAGCACCTACTTGCAATGTTCTAAAACTTTCTCTTTCTGATTTGAGAAGACAATAACATAGTCAGCTGATTATAAACAGGTGAAAATGGCGGTGTTGGTAATCACGGCGTGTTAGACGCGTGCCTCGAAAATATGTCAGCAAAATGGACGAGACCACGGAATAAAGAATAGTAGAGGAAGTGCCTCTTAGATATCGCGCGCGTGTCAACATCAAGCGAGATTCGCCTATTACATGTGCAGGTAAATATGGCATCTATTTCAAAGGCACTAGCGTTTTGAATAGAATAAATTGGTTACAGCGCCATCTAGCGTTGAGTAGCCGAACTCGTTGTAAATTGGTTTTTAGACGAAAAACTTCTTTATTGTTTGTGTCATGTCAAATAATAACAACTTTCTTACGTTGTAATAAGACCTAATTTATGAAAGCAATAAGAATATGATTTGTAAAAGTTAAGTTTGTAATTCGTAGCTTCGTAGCCAATCATATTACTGTTTTTTATGTGTGTAATGTACAATTTGATACGCAAATGTGTGAGTTTGGCGACAGTGGTTACCGTGCTTAGCCACGTTAGGGGCACTTCTGGACGAGACCCAGTAATAATTCCACAAGGGCTAAAGGATTATTCCAAAGAATTTCCGTGGCCTCTTTCACTCCATACCATGGCCTGGATCAAGGCCCGACGCGAGAGGTCACCGCCACGTGTTTATGGCGGTAAGTAATGACAGCATCAGCGGACGGCATTGCAGTGGCCGATTTCTGGGCTGGGCAAGGAATTTGACTGATTTTGCCATCGATACGCTAAGAAGAAGGAGTCCCCTCTTTGTTCCCGATCCCGATTTCCGGCCACCAAAGGCGCGGGCTTGTGGACGGCGAGCAATAGGTAGCTGGCTATCCGACCGTCCTGTAACTGTCCGGACCGAGTCCAAGACGTCGACAGCGCGCACTGTTCCCTCGCGCCTCAAGGAGCAAGCAACTACTGGGGCTCAGCTGAGTCGAAGCCTACTGAGGCCAGGGTTAGCTCCAAAAGGTAGCTCAGCCCCGGTATAAAAGGCAAGAAAGAAGAGGCTGGGTTTTTAAGTCACCAAGTGTCTGACACTATCTTCCACTCCGCTCAAGGGCGGGGAATGTCCGATGTAATTTTTACCCACCAAACAATAAAAACCACCGCGTGTAATTCTAATCCGTAATGTACTTTTGTTAAACACACAACATTAGGCACGAAGACAAGAATCTTTGTGTGCATAGACAACACAGAAAAATTCTTATCAATCTGGAAAAATACTAAACTTGTCCAGACTATTGACCCATGCTTAGATATGGGTACATTATACAATTAATAAACTTACTTAAAATGTATGTACTAGCACCTAAAGAAAATCAACCAATTTAATTGATATCGCTGTCAGCGATAAGACCGCCATTGTACCCATAGATTTAAGTTTTTGTGAAATTGTTACTATTTTTGGCGTACAATAAAGTTTATTCTATTCTATTCTATTCTATTCTACTATGAACATAAAGAAATTACTATAGTCATGATAGAAACATTAGTCAGCAAAGTTGTTTCCAAGGATGATTGCATTTCTGCAGCTTCCTTGATTACCGCAGATAAGTAGCTCCAAGAACTTGATAACATCACTCAAGGAAAACATCTGCATCATGAGCAGCAGACCGCGTCATAAGATTATCCTCACTTTAAAGATAATTTTATAAACAAGACAAACTCCTGAACCTAACTAAGGAAATAGTAGATTGTCTCAAGTCCAGCTCATCATCGTAAGAAAAATAAGTCGAATATCAAATAGGTGGTAGACGCAGTCATCCTGTTCGCTAATTTAAATATACTGCGATCGCCAATGCGAGAGATGATTATGGTAATACTCCGGACCGTTCATTGTACTGTGCCATTAGGAGGCCAGCTAGTTGTCGATGGGACTCCGACCTAAGTACAATGACGTCTTGATCCTAAAAATAGTCCGGAAGGAGCATTTATCCAATTTACATGCAAGTGCAAAGTGGCTTCGCTTTCAGGAACTGGTAATGAGGTAAATGCTTTCGCAGTTCTGTTTACTAATATGCGCGTATTTCTGTTTGGCTCAACTGCCCACGTGCTTCAATTGGCTCAATGTCACCGGTTGGTAATGGATGAGGTTTGAGTAAACTTGAGGTGGTCTTGGACCTTATGAGGTTCAATTGCAAATTAGATTGTGCACGTGCACGTGATTATAGTCGCGTGCATATACTTTGTTGATCAACAGAGTAAAGAACTCTTTGCTCTAATTTGGGAAGATCCGGTATGGAGATCTGCTATGGGTGCTTGGTTCATATTTGTGGTGTGACGTTTTCTCTGGCATCTATATATATAAAAGAAAGTCGTGTTTGTTACAACACTTATAACTCAAGAACAGAAATGGCTGTACAGAAATGGCTGAAAATTGGTGGGTAGGTAGCTTAGAGCCAGGTGACTGACATAGGTAGAGTAGAGTAGAGTAGGGTAGAGTAGGGTAGAGTAAAGTAGAGTAGGGTAGAGTAGGATAGAGTAGGGTAGAGTAGGGTAGAGTAGGGTAGAGTAGGGTAGAGTAGGGTAGAGTAGGGTAGAGTAGGGTAGAGTAGGGTAGAGTAGGGTAGAGTAGGGTAGAGTAGGGTAGAGTAGGGTAGAGTAGGGTAGAGAAGGGTACAGTAGGGTAGAGTAGGGAAGAGCGGGAGCGAAGCCGCGCGGGCAAAAGCTAGTTGTATATAAACTATGAATTTGTTACCGACAAACTAGATAATTATCATGAGTTAAATCATGAGCATCAATACTTTATTTTGGGTCGTAAGATGTCGTAAGACCTACAAGATGAATTAATGATTTAGTTAGAACTGTTAGAGTCCATTTTACAACAATTTGAGGGGCCCAGTCATGTGTACAACTAAAATGATGATGATAATAGATATCGTATTCAAGTTGTAGTATTTTGAAAGCTCTTTTTTACATACGTAATCTATTGAAAAGGAGAATGTAGTTCCAAAATCAACATTTGTTTATAAAACCGTCCGTCCTAATTCATTTAGAGCTAAAATCCGATACAGCGCTACTGCAACATGGCTGGGGGACGCAAGACGAACGAGAGGAAGACCCAATTGCGTACATGTAAGTGGTCACTGACTCAGTGCCGTATTTTATAACCTATATGCGGAAAATGTAGCACACTTTTGTGGGTTTTCTACTTTATTTTTTCTGGAAACAAAACAGTTATTGATTAAATTCTTATCATCATCATCTTCCTATAGGCTCTTAATAAGCTAGTCCGTCTCACCATCAACGATTGCATCACTGCTTACCATTAGGTGGGATCGCAGTCAAGCACTAGTTTACACCAATTAAAAAAAAAACCTTGCCCATGCCCATATTGCTCAGGATCGGTTCAACAATACATGTTTTTTTTTTTCATTCTGTCCTGTCACCCGTCACACTATCAGTAACTTCCTTTTTTTTTCATATTACTCCTTACATAGTCTCCTTCCTATCCCTCGCCATCCATCCGTTAAAATCTTATAAAAAGTTATGTATGGTCACTTATCTACAGATACATCTATCTAATTATAAACCTGTTACATTTTCCATAACACTATAAAAGCTATATCTCAAAGTGCGCTATTCTAAATAGAAAAGCACTTGAGAGTAAACTTAAATATAGACAAGCCTATTCTATAAAATAGAAAGGTGCTCTATTTTATAGAAAACCAAAAATATAGTTTTAAAAATAGACTACCATATTCTTTAAAAGAGATGCACGCTATTTTATAGAAAACTGTTAAAATAAATAGTAGGTTCGTATTCGGCTACTAAATTGATTCCAGCTATTTTTTAAATACGTAAATAATATCTTTTTCCTTAAAATTACCAAGAATTTTTGGATAAAAAACCACTTATCTTGACAGATTCTTGATCAATTTTGGTTGCGTCAATAGCGTGTTTATGTGCATGCGTAGATACCAATACCGATGCGCTACCAATAGAATGCGATGATTCCTATAATATTTACCTATATTAATTTTCACTACCTAAATGCATATATGTAAAATTTCGGTCCTTGAATTAAGGTTGTAACTTAGGGCTTCTTCACACGTACCAGAACCACACCATGTCGCAACGACAAAATGCTGTCAAGCAGTGGTTCCGTGTGAATAGTGTCGCTGCAGCTTTTTATAGTTGCGTTGTGGTACCGACAAAATTTCGATGTAGTTGCGTTGTCGCCAGTAGTTGCGATGCGGTTACGTGGTGTGCAGCCACGGTTATTGTCGTTGCGTCGATGCAACGGTTTGTTTGCGATGTGGTCGGCCACTAGTTGGCAGTGTCGCTGGTGGTTGAGTTGTGGTCGATATCACACACACGGTCAATAACGACTGAAAAATGTGGTACGTGTGAATAGTCCTATTCAGTTTCAAGCCACATGGTGTGGTTAAGGTGTGGTTGTGGTCGTGGTACGTGTGAAGAAGCCCTTAATATTCTTAACGGGTTGTATATGTAGGGGTGTGCATTATTTCAGTTACAAATTGTATAATAGATATTATGTAGGCATGGTTTGAAGAAAATTCGCGCGAACGCACCAAATTATTTGATATAAGTGAGAAGTATAATAAAAGGCCCTTGCTATGACTTGTTAATATGTCAGGTGTGCGGGCGGGAAAGAGAGATGGATAATATATACACCCTCTAAAGGCCGTAAAATGGATCGCGGTAAGAGCACGCGGTAGAGCTTCTGAAAAGTGTTTCACTATCAAAGTGGGTAGCAACGGAAGCATTGGATTATTTTTATCAGACACAAATATAGCTTATCAAACAGACGTAAAATCTCTCGTAGGTACATTTTTCCTAATGCTTTTATTAGTAAAAAATATACTCGTAAAGCCAACTACATAAATGAGCATAAACTTTAAATTAGTTTATGACTTTACTGAACTAATCTCGCCTTGACATCTTTATAGAATGCTTGTTAACATTACTCGTATAATATAATTATGTACATTTCATAACTACCAAAAATATATTTGGTTTTATTTTCGGTGTCTGTTTCGCTCTTGAGCGGGAGATGTCATCTGATAATTGCCTACCTTAAATTGAAAAGAAACTTTGATTTTCTCCTTATCTTACCACTGTGAGCTAATGTGTTCTGCATAAATTAGATATCGTAAGGTTAAATAAAATGATTGGAAGTTCTACATGGGCACATTTGTGCTCTTCTGTCTGTACCTGTTCTTTTCCCTTTGGACATCGCCAATGCTTTTAACTCCCTGCCGTATAGTAGCATTAGAAGGGCACTCCAGTATAACCAGGTGCCCGGCTACCTCTATCGTGTTATGGAGGCTAACCTGACGGACAGGCACATCATCTACCCCGGCCATCAGGGAGAGTGAAAAAGCCAGAGATGTCGTGCGGTGTTCCGCAGGGATCGGTTTTAGGACCACCCTTGTGAAACATCGGCTATGACTACGTGCTGCACGGTGACTACCCTGATGGGGTCAGCCTGGCCTGTTACGTAGACGATACGCTGGTCCTGGCGTAAGGCGAGTCGTACCAGGCTGCGGTCGAAATAGCGATACGCGGGGTTTGCTGCAGTCGTGGAGAGAATCCAGCAGTTGGGATTCGAGGTGGCATTTCAAAAGTCCACTCCACGTTTCACGCCACCACTGTCGTCGCCGTCCTGACCTTCCGCATGTCACAAGTCTCTGCCGGACAAGGTTAGTTCGGAGGGTTTCTGTTCCCGATTCAGGCGAAAGAAACGCCATTGCGCGGACTGCCCGGAGGACACCGTGGAGCATACGTTAGAGGTGTGCCATGTTTGGACGAAACTTTGCCGTGTCCTAGTGGAGGCGATCGGCGGCAACGACCTATGGCGTCAAGCCCTGGTTCATATCATTGTCCGGAGTGAGTGAGGAATGGGATACAATTGCGTCTCTCTGTGGAGCAGTAATGCTAGCGAAGCCTGCAAGAGTGAAGCAACGCACAACCTCACGCCCCTGCCACCGCAACAAAAGATACCCTGGGCGTCGAGAGTCGCAGAGCATTTTCCGGCCGCCGTAGGCGTGGTCTTCACCAAGTATGGCCGATGCCTGCTGGGGCCTTGGGAAGAAGTACGAAAATGATAACCGTGGTTCTACAACGCAAAGGGCAACTGAAGGAACATAGGTGGTCATTAGATGATTTCCCACCTTAAAAAAACTATTCTTTACCGATTTTAAGTTTTTATGTGTGCATTCCTAAATATAATTAACGTGATTAATTTTTTTTTTTAATCCGGTAAATAATAACAGGAAATGCTGCTATCAAAGTACAAAAACATCGATTTGATTTCATTATCTTTCAAAATTCGGTCGTGAAGATTGAGATAAAACATTATTTTTGGAACCATTTTTAATTGAGTGCCTGATTCTGATTGTAACATGACTCACCGAAGACACGGTAATAATCGAAGACTTTTGACTCATGACGTTGCGTTTTACTGCGTCATAATAGGTACTTTTATTTTGACGTCATATTTATATAATATAACACGCCATATCGTAACCTTATTACAAAAACCAACTATCTGCATTTTTGTATTATTATGTTATATTAATATATTCGATCAATTAATAATAATTATATTCCACAACTATCACACAACGCCGTCTAGTCTTAAGCAGAGTTTGTGTTATGGGTATATTACAACTGATAAACATACTTATATATTTCTAAATACATACATAATATAGATAAATTACACCCAGACAGAACAAATGATCGTGCTCATCCCACAAACATTTGTCCTGTATGCAACTTTGTTGGTTATTTACTTTTTGCTGAAGCTATCTTTGTAAATAAGTGTCATAGATAATATAATAACTAGTATCACTTACAGATTCGTCTTGATGATACAAATCGATAGCAATATTTAATTTTTGGGTAAAAAAGTTATGTGTGTGGTTTTTGCAATAAGGGTATATCATCTGTATGACGATATCTACAGAAGAATCAAGGTTACTGACGTACTCCGAAGATTCACTAAACTTAAGAGGCGGTGGGTAGGGCACATTGTTAGTAGAACAGATGGTCGATGGGTCCGAAATATTCTTGTAGTGGCGACCGTGTACTGGAAGACACAGCCGGTAGTGTTGATCTCCTACAGGGAGGACCAATAAACTGGTGAGAGTCGAGGGAATGCGATGGATGCGAGACTCAGCACAGGATCGGTCGTCGTGGCGACACTTTGTGAGGCTTATGTCTAGTAATGGACGTCTTTCAGCTGAAATGATGATAACTGATATTTATTTTACAAATAGTTTTATTTAAAACACTTTTTCACATTAATTTTCGTCAATTTATACAACTGACTACCCTGAGAAGAAACACCAGAGGAGGAGTCAGTCTCTTTTAAAGTACTTTTAGCAAACATCTAAAGGTCAAATCAATGATGATGATTATCTTCATTCTTCATGACTCTTGACTCGGTGGAATAAAATTGTGCATTTCCAATGCACACCAGCCGAAATATAAACGATAGAAAACCGTAGACAAAAAATCATAGTTTATGACTTATTGCGTATAATCGGAATTCGGAACTAATAAGACAGGAAAACCCATGGAACAGGAAAAAACCTTTATCAGTTAATCCTCAGAGGTATTTCAAAAATTTTCTCGTGTCGATCCAAACGACCTGATGAGTACTGATGACAAATAATGCAGATAAGGTTTATCAAACTCAAATTAAACAAAAATAACTTGTTTTGTAATAACTTTGCGACTTTCTTTTATTCGTAACATGATGTACGGAAAACCTCGATCGAGATCGTAAATATATGAGTAACTTCTATGTTTGAGTTAATTGAATGAAATTACAAAAATATAGTTTTAGATATAAACTTAAATTAATTAAAACTAACTTAAAAAATAAAACGCTAGGACGGACAACAAAGTGATCTTATAAGGGTTCCGGTTATTCCGTTTGAGGTACGGAACCCTAAAAACTGGGCAAGTGCGAGTTGGATTCGCGCCCTGAGGGTTCCGTAAAAACCTACCTATAGTTCAATTTCGGAATGGGGCCTCGGAAGATTTTCCCAGATCACCAAAAAAAATTTACAGTTTTCAATCTTATTCCTGATACTTATGAAGATCTGAGCTTTATGCCAAAATCCAGGTATTTGTGTGGACAACTAAGATTATGTAATTTTCTACATACATTCAGTCAAAAAAGTCAAAGTCAAAGTCAAAGTCAAATATATTTATTTGTTACACATAGGTTTGTATGAGGTACATGGTGTTAATTTAAAAAATAACGTCTCACTATGTGTTGCCTTACTGGGCATACAAATATCGGGAATATCGGGAATAAAGTATCGGGAATGGATGATTTGTTTATGGTTCCAAATTCAAATTTTTGTTTTTTTGTAGTTGTTAGATTGGCACAACTGTTTTCCATTTTGGCGCGGAGTTTGAGTTGCATCTGTTATTTATATTAAATACAGTGCTGGTTTTAGTAATATCATATATAGTGTGTATTGCGAATTTCATAATGAACAAAAATATCGAACAAAGAGTTTGTCTTAAATTTTGCATCGCCAATGGAATTTCGTGTTCGGAGTCACTGAAAATGTTACAGAAGGCTTACGGTGAATCGACTTTATCAAAAACTCGTGCTTATGAGTGGTTCAAAGCGTTCAAAAGCGGTCGAGATGTGATGGAAGATTTGCCTCGCTCTGGTAGGCCGTCAACGTCTGCAACTGAAGTTAACATCGCAAAAGTGAAGGAAATAGTGACTGAAAATCCCCATTCAACTCTGAAAGAGATAGCCGCCGAACTTTCTGTATCTCACGAGTCGATCCGTACCATTTTAACTAGTCATTTGGGTATGAAACATGTTGCTGCTCGGCTAGTCCCAAAAGATCTGAATTTTCTCCAAAAACTCAATCGCACGAAAGTCGCTGAGGACATGCTAGAACGAGCCAGTTCGGACCCAACATTCATGAAACGCATTGTTACTGGTGACGAGACGTGGGTTTACGAGTTTGACATGCAAACTAGTCAACAAGCTTCGGAGTGGCGACTTCCAACTGATCCGAAACCGAAAAAACCACGCCAAAGTCGATCAAAAGTCAAAGTCATGTTGACTGTTTTCTTTGACTATCGCGGTGTTGTGCACTCTGAATTCTTACCGGAAGGTCTAACGGTAAATAAAGAATATTATTTGAGCGTTATGCGGCGTTTAAGAGAGCAAATTCGACGAAAAAGGCCAGATTTGTGGAAAGAAAATTCTTGGATTTTGCACCACGACAATGCGCCTTCGCACAAGGCTATCATTGTGAACGAATTTTTGACGAAACACTCAACAAATACCATCCAGCAACCACCATATTCACCAGATATGGCTCCTGCTGACTTTTTTCTTTTTCCTAAACTCAAATTACCACTTCGTGGCACCCGTTTTCAATCGATAGAAGACATAAAGGAGAATTCGCGGCGAGAACTGAACTCAATTCAGGAAGCAGCGTTTAAAAAATGTTTTGATGAATGGATTATTCGTTGGCGCAAGTGTATGGTTTCTAAAGGAACATACTTTGAAGGTGATAAAATAAATTTGGATGAATAACAGACATTTTGTGTATTATTGATCTTTTCCCGGTACTTTCTTGACAGAGTAGTATATTCTTTACATAAAAATACTAGATAGGAAGAAGACGAACGGGGGGGTTTAGAGTTCCGCATATACTAAAACTAATGTTTTATAGCTCCATCCTTTTAACAGTTCAGTTTAGGTCGTCAAATGGCTCGCATAAAGAGCTCGTGGTAGGGCCTAATTTAAGTATCATTTTTCTTTAGTCTATTTACGTGAGTCACGCGATTCTAACCTAACCGCTTATCACCCGAGCAATCTTTTGCAAAAAATGCTTAAAAAACCTGTTTAATCCAGTTTTTAATCGTGAAAATTTGGATTTTCCTTGAACTTGAACTTGAATTAATTAAATAATTTTTTTTTTGAGTTGATAAACATATCGGTAACCATTTTAACCAATAAGGGGATTATATAGATAATTTATTGAGATACTTACTAATGTTTTGTATTTACAAAATAATTACTTAAGTAATCTTAGTAATTTTGTTTATTTTTATTTATTTATTTTTTAAGTAGATAAACATACAGATAACTGGGATTTCTACTAATAAGAGAATTATATTGATAATTTGGTGAGGGTACCACTAAAGACATTTCCGCCTGACCACCGCAAAGTTCATTTTTACTTATATACAGGGTTATTTGTAAAACACTAGATAATTAATTCTCAGCACTATGTTACTAACATCATAACAATATAACAACTATTGATCTACGACTTAAAAAAAAAAAACATTAAATTTTTGCACAAAAATAAAAATATTTAAATTGAGCGTTCTAAATATTACGAAGTCTATGTGAAGCAAGTGACGGTGGGGATGCTTGTTGCGCTTGCCAGACGTAGGTAGTAGCAAAATACAGAGTTGAAATGTTTAAGATAGAGCAACGAAATCTTGAAGGTTTTTTTTTTGTAAAAGAAATATTATGTTTTATAAAAAGTCGTAGAACAAAAGTTGTTGTTTATGATGTTAGTCTAGTAAGTCCTGCAAGGTTGTTAGTATTTTACAAATAACTCTGTATACATATAATTAGAAGTTATTAAACTTATATGTTTGGCCGGCAAACTGATGAAGTACCTAAAGGTAATGGGATCAAAGAAAATACTCAATCCACTAAAGAGGGTTACTCTATTTTGAGAGCAGGGCGCCTATAAATAACAGAGCGGAAATGTCATAATCGTAACACTGCACTGCAATAGCCGATCTATCAAATATAATGTTGAACATGTATACAACCAATTTTAGGTTTACGTTTGAGTTTACGTTTACGTGTAGGTTTACGTTTGAGTTTACGTTTACGTGTAGGTTTACGTTTAGATGTACGTTTGGGTTTACGTTTAGGGTTACATTTAGGCTTAGGTTTACGTTTAGGTTTCCGTTTATGGTTACATTTAGGTTAGAAATTATACACTGTGTTTTTAAAAACTATGACGTGGTAAAAGAAAGATTTTTGGGTTCTGTGTTTTGTTTTCCAAAAATTATTTGGTTCCAGAATATAAAAGATTAGACTTTTTCTTTTTTCACTATTGTCAATTGGTTTTTAATGTTATTTGAATTTAGTTGTGATTTAGATTTAGGTATTTTTTTATTTGTGTGGTTAGACTGGATGCTGATCCCAACATAGTTCGGAGGAGGCAGTCGGATTGGTAACGCAGATAGAGAACGTTGCATTATCTAGAACCCCAAATCCACGTGAGATACAACAGTTTTTTTTATATACAGTGGCCCGTGTGTAGTGGTTCAATTGGTTTTACTCAACTATAAATGTAATCTTGTGTGTGGGCCTCTATTTCTATTTCTTTAATTCATGAATCCCCAAGCGACCACCGGTGGCCGCGCATCTATTGTCTTACTATTGTGTCTCTAATTGACGGTATCTGAAGGGTTAATTACTCACCAGTGATAACCAACACGATTTGGTCCGGTCGTCAGGTAAGAGGAAGATGTCCAGCAGCGCCCAGGATCCTCGCCACACGAAAACCACCAGTGACCCCACTACGCCCACCGAAAAGATGCAGTCCAGGATGTACAGCATCGTCTCTCGGCTGTTCTGTAAATAATAGCTGATGTTACATAGCTAAATTGATGAATTAATCCATTAAACTAGCAATCTCAATCGAGATAAACAGATAGCTAGAGTAATCAATTTTTATTTTTAATTAATTATTTAAACTTGTGCTAAATCACTACTGCGATCCCACCTGATGGTAAGCTGTAATGCAATCGTTGATGGTGAGGCGCACTAAGTAGTTTATTAAGAGCCTTATTCATTCTAGCTTTGAAGACATCTTTATTATAATCGGGCGGCAAAACAAATGCTTAAAGTTACAGTTCTTCGATGTATGTGGTATAAACGACGAGGTGAACGTAGAAATTTCAACAACGTAATGGTGGACACTCGCCCTACGTCGGGTTGTCCGATGCTAGAAAGGAGGTGGCGGAATCAAGTCATGAAATTCCCGCCCACAGTCTCCAAACACTTACACAATTGTCATCGCCGCTTTCAATCAGGTGAGATAGTGGTCAAGCGCGAGCCTAGCAACAGTAAAAATATAAAAATAGTCGCAAAGTTTATAGGTAGGAAATAAAAATTGATTTGAATAAAAATTCCCATTTGCCATTTGAGCGTCTATTCAGGAATAATTGGAAGATATGTAACAGCAATCAGTGACGTCTTTGGTTATTGTGGAGAAGACGACGGACTAGAAACTCGTTACAATTTGAGTATAATAGGATATTTTAGGAAACTGCCATAACGTGGACTGCCGTAACATGGTTCGGGTAACCATGTTACGGCAGTCCACATTATCAAAGCTACCTAGCCAACGGACGATAAACGTACCTACGTACTCTTACACTTACTTACTTGAGAACTAGTGCTTGACTGCGACCACCTGATGGCGAGCAGAGATGCAATCGTTGATGGTGAGGCGCACTAAGGACGTACACTGCTTACGTAAGGACCTAATGACAGCATCAGCGGACGGCATCGCCGTGGCCGATTTCTGGGCTGGGCAAGGAATTTGACTGATTTTGCCATCGATACGCTAAGAAGAAGGCGCACTAGTTTATTAAGAGCCTATTCAGTTTAGCCTTAGACATCTGAATTGTTCCAGTCCTTCGTTGTACGTTTTATAAACGCCGAGGCGAAACGCTTAGTCCAGATCATAGACGTTTCAACAACGTATGGGTAGAATGGTCTGTACGTCGGCTTCTCCGATGATCGAAAGAAAATGGCGGAATCAAGTCAGCACGCTTGCTTAAAAGTGACCTATTCACTCTTGACTTAAAGACCCTTAGTATGTAGCTAGCAGGGAATTTCACTCCTTAGCTGCATAGCATAGCATAGTCGGCCTTATAATGTTTCCACTGTTGGGACTTAGGCCTCCTCTGTAGGAGAGGGAATGGGCCGCAATCCACCACGCGGGCCCAGTGCGAGTTGGTAGATGTCACATGTCTTCGAATTTTTAGTTCTAGGACATGCCAGTTTCCTCACAAATTTTTCCTATTTAGCTACAAGCTGTACGCACAATGAATGAAATTTTAGAAAAGTAATTTAAAAAAAAAAATTAATGAAGCCAATTATTTTGAACTAGCTTCTGCCTACGGCTTCGCCCGCGTGAAAATAGAGTTCTCCATACAAATTTTGACCTTTGTTTCATCCCCTTAGAGGGTAAAATTTAGAGGATCCTCTATTAGTGCCCGCCTTCGTCTTAAAAGGAAACCTGGTGAGTTGATATGTCAGTTTCTCTTTTTATATTGGCTAATCATAATTATATGTTGATGTTGATAATACAATTTTTTTTTTGTTTCAGACATATTTAGTTCAAAATATTGTTTGTGGTAAGACCTAAAAACCTATGATGAATATTTAAAAAAAGTTTAAGTATTTGTCGCCCTCTTAGCCTGGGTACGAGCAGTGTTTGAACGCAACTTGAGTTCGAACCCAGTACCCCAAAAGGGGACTGTCCACCTTATGGCTGAGCACGTTCAGGATGGTGCTGCCAAGACCATCCTGATGATGCGGCGCCACAGTACACTGTGAAAACAGTCTGTGTGCGCGTGCGCAAACATCGTAGACGCACTTTAGTACCGGGGAAGTCCCACTAGCACCCCGAACAATATATCTGCCTTCATCATCATCATAATTTCAGCTAAAAGACGTCCACTGTTGAACATAGACCTCCCCCAAGCGTGGCCACAACGGCCGTCCTGTACGTCTCGCATCCATCGGATTCCCGCGACCCTGACAAGGTCATTGGGCTTCCTTGTGAGACGTCTTCCAACGCCGCATCTTCCGGTACGCGTTTGCGATGCCAGAACCTTTCACCACGCCAGGGTTATCCGAAAGAAAACTCGAGCCCCGGTATGAAAAGGCCAGAAGGAACGGGGTGGGTTTTTAGTCAGTAAGAGTCTGACACTACTTCCCCCTCCACCCAAGAGCAGGGGTTGTCATTGGATGATTTTTGCCCACCGTAAAAAAAGAACCTTTCACCCCCATCTAGCTCTGTTCTGCGTGGCATGCAATATCTGCATTATCTACCAATAATCTGTAAATTAAAACTGCTATAAACTTGTAAGTTCCAGAGATCGTGAGTTAAAAACAACAGATTTGCTACTAATGTGTGAGTGGGTGGCGGCTCAATAGGCGCAATAGGCAAATGAAGGAACAAGACGTGTATACGTAAGAAATGTTCGGAGAACACGGAGAACGGTTTATACGTTTGTTAAATTCGTATTAATAACCTCATTTTTAGCCGAGTGAGCAGTGCAAACGTAAGAGGCTTTTTTTTTTTTTTTTTCTCGACGGGGAAAATCATCTTTGACGAAACCCGCTCTTGGGTGGAGCGGGAGACAGTGTCAGACTCTTACTGACTAAAAACCCCGCGCCGTTCCTTCATACCGGGGCACGAGCTCCCTTTCGGACAACCCTGTCCCCAGTAGGCTTCGACCCAGTTGGGCCCCTCCTGCTGCTGACAACTCCTTGAGGCGCGCGGGAACAGTGCGCGCCGTCGACGTCTTGGACTCGGTCCATTACCGGACCATCGGACAGCGAGCTACCCATAGCTCGCCGTCCGCGAGCCTGCGTCTACGGTGGCCGGAAATCGGGATCGGAATCCCGGCGACGGCGGCGAGGGCGCCGTTGCCTGATGCGGTCGGCCTCCTCCTTTGCAAGCATTACTGCTTCGCAGAAGGAGGCGACCGCCTGCCATTCCTCCTCGCTCCGGACATGGCCTCGACCAGGGCCCGGCGCGAGAGGTCTCCGCCGCCGATCGCCCCCACGAGGGCACGGCGATGCTCCGCCCAGGCAGGGCACACCTCCACGTTTGAGGCTTGACAAATTTTTTATCCAGGGCGGAGTTGGCTGAAACCTCACCTATGTTCCTTCTTTGCGCTTTCCACAACCACAAATTTCCCTTTCGGAAGTAAACCTGCCCCAGTAGGCTTCGGCCCTACTGGACCTTAACAACTTTGCTGATTTCTCATTGAGGTGCGTGGTGGAACACTACGCGCTGTAACGACTCGGGCTCGGCCCAAACGGTTACCGGACGACCGGACAGCGAGCTGCCTATTGCTTGTCGTCAGCAAGCCTACGTTACGCCTGGAGTCACTAGCCCATAACATATCTAATCCCCCCAAAGACCTCATCTTTTTTCTCGTAATAAATTACCACCTCTACTAATCCTACTTGACATACAGGTCTGATGTTACAACTATTGGAACAGGTAGGTAAGCATAAAGCTAGAACTACATTAGACCGACGCACACATGTACGTCGAACGACGCTTGATTTGTACGTAAAACAACGAGTGTGGATCACACAGGATCTAGTTAGTGTGGGTCTGCAAGTCTAGTTTCTATATAAAATGTATGGAGACCGACGCGCCCAGATCGTCGTGTGTGTAGAGCACCGGCTACACAGAGCAGACGCAAGGCACGGACCCGTCGCAGTCGCGGCGCCCGTTTAACCCTTCAGATACCGTCAATTAGAGACACAATAGTAAGACAATAGATGCGCGGCCACCGGTGGTCGCTTGGGGATTCATGAATTAATCTACTTGCATATAAAATGTATACAGCCGTAGCGACGCCGTCTTTTCTGTATGTATCTTTTCGCGACTGTGTGGCCGGTGCTTTACACGTGTGCGCAGTGTCTAAACCAGCGTCAGACCACTACCTCGTAGTTGTCTGGCATTTCGCTGAACTGGACTTTATTTTGGCGCAAACGTGAGACATACTATGTTATTTTTTTTTTTTTTTGTTTTGTGTTTGTCTTAAGTTATTAGTTATCTACAATGTTTTGTGGGCCAAAATAAATACTTTCCTTTCTTTTCTTTCTTCAGTGTAGTTCTATGTCTAGAAGATGTTATTATTGAATCATCAAATTATAGTTTTGTGTGTTCACGAGTGTTATAATTAGGTTACTTGTTCGTTTTATAGTTGTAACAATCCAGAATTATACCACTGTTATAATTATATTATACTTATAAGCAAATACCGCGCTTTATAGACTATGATAAAAGTCTAGTATTACGGTTTAACTATGTTGAACTAAGATAATGAACAATAAAGTAATTATAACCGTGAAGCATTTTAACTAAATTATATGCTAGGTCAAAATCACCAAGGTAGTAAATTACTAATTCTGTTTTATGATAAACTAGCTGCCGGCAGCGGCTTTGCCCACGTGGTATAATTGTCAAAAAATAAAATGCTTGTTTTGACATTTGTCAATACGAATACAAAATGCAAAAAAAACACTTGCAATACATATACTATTCCATCTTATTATTTAACGCCTTAAAAAATTCAATGTATATTATTAAAACACTATGTAATTAATTATTATTTTATTGTTACTTACAGTTTCGATCCAAGTTACATTATAGGGTCTTACTCAAATGTTTGACATTTGAGGAAGACCCTAAGCAAGCTTTTTATTTTTAAACGAGTTTAGTGGAAATTATCATTATATAGATACTTTAAAAATTATCCCAACCCTACCTCAATCGTAATAAAATTCAATGTAGGTATCCTCAAAACGTCAACATCACCATAATAACTGTGTCATACTCCTACCAACGGACACGCGCGACTGCATGAATGAATGATCAGCTGATCCTGTGTGTCAAGTACGCACTCCGCTAATCTACTGTTTGTTTGTAAGACTCCAGGGTTTGATGAACTTTAAGTTTGTAGGAAATCTTGAACTGATAGGAAACGATAGAACAAGTCCTTGTATTGATAACAGGTACCACGTAATAGCACTAAAACCAATTGGATCTTTTAACAAATTTTTGGCAATTTTGTACAGGACAAAACATCAAAAAGATTTTTGATTCATTCTGATCCATGCTATGTTTGGGAGCAGACTTCCTAACTGTAAAGGGGAAATGCTCCCATATTATGGTAGAGTTATGCTTATGCGAATATGGGTAAATAGAGCAGGGGAGTTGATTGGGAATAGGCGTAGTGTTTAACCGTTAACGGAAATAACCTAACATCACATTTACGATTCCTGAGCATCCCAAAAGTGACAGTTACTAAATCGAATTCTTTGTGAAGGAGGTAAAAGACAGGTTTTGCAGAAGGTAACAAATGAGCAGTTCTAAATGGTACCAACCGTACGAAACATAGTAGGCACATCGAAGTAATCCTGAGGCGAATCGACGGCAACGGCGAACGGTGCCGCGCAGATGTTGCGCAGCGCGCGCAGAGCAGCCAGCGACAGCGTCGCCGCCGCCGTCGTGGACAACAGCGTGCGCGCGCTGTCTCCCGTGCATTCATTCAACAGGTTCCACACGCCACGCCACGCGCCCACGCACGCCACGCCCGCCACGGCCGTGCAAGCCCGCGACACCACGTAGTACGTCAGCCGGCCACGCTCCGGCTTCAAATATCTGCTCAGTTGCGTTTGGAACACCGAAAACATCAAGTCACAGCACAGTCCGAAGGCGGCACACGCGGCCGCGCTGCCCACCGGCTCATCGGGCAGCACGTACAGGTCCATGAGCGTCCAGGTGGACTTCCAGTAGGTGACGACGGCTGGTGCTACGACCAGGCTCGCGAAGAGCGCGTCTGCGCACTCGAGGAGCGCGGCGTGCGCGCGTGAGCCGCTCGCTAGCGTGTCGGCCAGCCCTGCTGTGCTTCCGCGCATGTCTGCCGAGTGCCTGTGCGCGCCTGACTGACAACTCCCACCGGCACGACGCGCCGACAGATTACTACTAGTAATTGCATTATCACCGTCCCGCGCTCTGACGTACCGTGTTTGCTCGGGACTCGCTTGTATGATTCTACGCTACCTAATATCGAAGGATCGTTGGTTACAGATAAGAGGTCTTTAACCAGCTTAAAATAGTGCATCTAAGATATTGATGTTAGATGACGCACGTCATCTACTTGCAGATGCCTGTACAGTAAAGTCAATACTATATCAAAACAAGTGAAGCTTCCATATTCTTAAAAGCATTCTCCCTTATTAGATAATTATGCAAATAGGTCTAGTTCCTTTAGTCTCTAGTTTCTTGAGTCTAAGCCATCAATCATGTCATGTCGTAATTATTATACATTACTAGCTTTTGCCCGCGCGGCTTCGCTCCCGCTCTTCCCTACTACACCCTACTCTACCCTACTCTACCCTACTCTACCCTACTCTACCCTACTCTACCCTACTCTACCCTACTCTACCCTACTCTACCCTACTCTACCCTACTCTACCCTACTCTACCCTACTCTACCCTACTCTACCCTACTCTACCCTACTCTACCCTACTCTACCCTACACTACCCTAATTTTTTTTTCCATAAGAACCTTCTCCTCACAATAACAAACAAAACAAAAAAAAAATCAGCCAAATCGGTCAAGCCGTTTTCATGCCAAGTCGTGACAACGGAAAACGGGGGTCATTTTTATATATATAGATAGATAGATTAAAACACCCACGTCAACGAGACAGGCCTAAAAACACAGACATGACGATCAGGACTTGTTCTGGATAGGATGGCCGCAGAAGACCAGACACAAAGAGAACTGGAAAGATATGGGGAGACTATTGCACAGTATTGGATTAAAGTAGCCTTTAAGTATCTATATAGTACGGTCAAAATATTATAGACTACTTCAGAATAGCCTACAATATTTTGAGTACGAGTACCCGCGATATGGTAAGGATTCCGACCCTTCTTTCGGAAGATACTAGCAAAATGAAGAATGAATGTACTTAGTAATAGGCTAGTTGCAGTAAAACATGTAATTAGTCCGTCATTTAGATTATTCAAAAAATAGGGGACACGTATTTTTTTATTTGTAAATTAAACCAAAAATGACAAAGTCATCGATGCCTCTCACGTAAGTTGTTGTAACCCCAAAACTTCAATTTTACAGTACTCAATACTCAATACTCAATACTTTATTGCATTCCATATGTGTTTATGATGGTATAAAAAAAAAGAATCAATATGGACCGAGCGAGAATATGAAATATAAAAGAATATGAAACTATGGTATTATATGATATGAATATGGTAGAGCGTTTTAAAGATACTTTTTGCGGTATTAACCATATTTTTCAATGACTCTTTATGAAATTCAGTATGCAGGTATAGTTTTTAATATAGTACCGTTTACTATATATTATTGCTTTAAAATAATAACGGTTTCTGATATTTTGTTGTTACAACAGTTTACCTCGGCAGGAGGTCCTTTCAAAATGTTGCAACTACCACTTCCGTTAATATACACTGAAACACAAGTGCCACATTTAACCGTATGTGATACTTAGATCAATGTACGACGATAAAATATTAAAAACTTTGTGGTATGTGTAGCACTAATTGACATTTTAAAATAAATACAAAGTTTTTTCAGCCTAATTTCGTTTAGGACAATATTATTTCGTTGGTCTCTAACCAAAGTAACAAAATAAAAAACAGTACATGTTCGCGTTCAAGACTGAAGGAACATTATAAATCTTTTAAAGATTAGAAAAACTTAAAACAATAATTAAATGAAAGTCTGAAACAAAAAATCTCAGAGATTTCAAAATTCAAATTTCAGTTTCAATTAATTGTACCGTTATTTAATTAAACACTCGAATATAAAATATTTTAATATTTAAATGAGGTAAATTCTATGAACCCATGAGATTTAAAAATAGTTACATCATCTTCCTGTCACCAGGAACCCCTTTCTGCTGTGTCCTTGTTACCACATGTGCTCTTTTCTTTCATATCACTCCTCACACTGTCCATATATCTTTTCTTTGGTCTCTACTCTTTTAGTATCATGCGTTTTAGCTTTCAAATAATAGGTAAATAATTATTCTGAACCAGATCTCCATAAAAAATCATTCCTTCAACACAAAAAAAAAACTTCAAGATATTCATAGTATGTGGCTGAGATAAGCCCGCTATAATATACAAATATTAAGTCGTCGTATTTTACTCTAAGTATGGAAAGAAAGGAAGAATAGAAAGGGTAACTGGTGCATTCATACTATCAGCTCTTTGGTGACTTCGGGTATTGGTTGTCATCCTGTTTCAGTCTATTAAATCATATCGATATTGAATTTTCCAAACAAACTCGCAACTGATTTATTTTCACGTATTGTCTATCAGTTTCCATGATTTTAGACTGAAGCCATACTTTATACAACTCAAATAAACACCAAAAATTGAAACCAAAAAAAGAAGAAGCGAAATGAGACTCAACTTGCACTTGAGCACTTGGTTGCAATGCAAGCTCTTGACAAAACGATGGTCTGACAAAACGACCCAGATTTTGTCGCAGGATGTTTTAAATGTCTCTTTCTTTAATCAGTGATTAATGTAGATGTTGTATGTTGTTACTTGTTGATTTATTAACACCTTGATTAGTAACAGAAATGGCAAAGGAATGGAAAAACTGTTGTACGCACGTCTGAAGTTTTAAGTTTCAGTAACGGTAAAAAGCAATTTGTTTTTTAAGTATACTTACATCTCGGTATTCCACGCTTAGTTTATCTATAAATAAATTAACCACATACGTCTGTAGGTTTTCTTTGTCGCCTATTATATCTAATATTTTTCAAAATATTTTTTTCTTTCTTTTTCGTTTAATTTATTAAAATAGTAGCAGCTCAGTGGTCCAATGTTTCTACTGGCTCTTTCTGATTATTTACTAGAAAGGTTTTTCCTGAATTCCTTAGACTTTGTTAACATCTCTAGTATTCTACTCTTGACTTGGCTTGCAAAGTGGAACAGTTTAAAAGTACGCAGGCGATGGCTGAAGTAAAGGTCTCGAACCATTTTTGTTGAGGTGGAAAATCGTCAAATAATTCCTCTCGGCCAAGCGAGATCTCTCACGCTTAGACTCTCAGACTTTTACTGTCTTAAACCTACCCGTGTTCTTTCAGTGCCTTTTGCTGCTACTGACTGCGATAATTCTTTCGGATAAACACATCCTTGGCAAGTTCAATTCTAAAACTATCGTATATGCCATTTAAATAAGATTGAAATGAAATTTAAAAAGAGTTGAAAACCTCATATGCATTCATAATGCACCCTTTTAAGAACAATGGTTATTTGATAAAATTTGAAAACCATAAAACATACTTATCACCAATGATTAGTGATGCAACATATTGTATGTGTTACGTGAATTGTTTATAAGACGACGTAAACCATTGAATGTAAGCTTGCAACTTAGTTTCACATACCTAGTATCGACGTAAAATGTTGTGTGTATCTTTTAACATAAAATACGTTTAAAATTAGCAACGTAAAATGTCGTAAGTGATCAATACCACATTTTAAATGATTTTTATGGCAGAATAAGATAATATTGAACAGAATACTAATTACTAAAATATAAAATTAATGAAGTAAATATCGCGCAACAGGTGCAACCGACGGCGAGTTCCAGCGTAATCTGTGTTATGTGACACATACAACCGGCGCGCGCGCTCTTCTTCTCGCACACCGCCTGCTGTAAACCATTGCACTGTAGTCTACGGTGGAATCATTTGAAACATACAATGTTATACATTTCAAAACTACCTTAAATAATAGACTTTTTGAATTTTAGTAGTATAGATTACGTCTATTTAGACACTTTTCAGGGAAAAACACAAAATATCAATTTTGTGGGTTACAACAACTTACGTGGGAGGCATCGATATAGCCCATCAAAGTTACGTGTAACGTCACGCCGTGCTGCATTTTTTCGCACGGAGAGACACGTATCTTTGTTATTTTTTGTTTAATAGAAAAATGAAAAAATACGTGTCCAATATTTTATATTGGACTAGCTTTTGCCCGCGCGGCTTCGCTCCCGCTCTTCCCTAGTCCACCCTACTATACCCAACTCTACCCTACCCTACTCTACACTACACTACTCTACCCTACTCTACCCTACCCTACTCTACCCTACTCTACCCTACACTACCCTACTCTACCCTACCCTACCCTACTCTACCCTACTCTACCCTACTCTACCCTACCCTAGCCTAGCCTACTCTACCCTACTCTACCCTACTCTACTCTACCAAACTTCACATAAACCATCTACTAAATAGTCCGAACAAAGCCTAAAAATTGGTTGTTGAGTTATAAAATAACAACGAAAAGTGGCATTGATTTTTATATATATAGATAATCTAAAATACGGACTCAATAAAATGAAGTTATTTTGACCCTGGAAACTACCCTATTCTGGTCAACACAAACCGTTTTGATATGCCCTCGCGATCTTCGTAAGAGTAACCGTGAAGATAATAAGACAATCGTCCAGCGAATAACGATCAGTAGGGCAGCAAGTGCGTACTTCCTAACTGATTCGGACATAAGTGTTATAACTACATGTTCAGCATTGACCGTTGATCTCTGATGTACTGACGGAGGGTCAACTCACACAGAAAGAGCGGCGAAGGGCAGCGAAGCGCAGCGACTCGTTCGGTAGAGAAGGCTCCGTTTATGGAATTCGCCGGAATTCCCGCGGCGCCGCGGACATCCGCGCGGCTTGTTCGAGTTTCTCATGCGATAATAAGTTTTATAGTAATGAAAATAAAGTTTAAATTCATATGACATTGAAACTGCACTCCGCTTCGCTGTGCTTCAACCTTTTCAACGCTCTTTCGGTGTGAGTTGAGCCTAATAGAACTAAGTAGGTATGTTTGACAGAAGTGTGATTAGAAAGGAGGGCTGTTGTATAGCTGTGGACCTTCAGTTAGTTGATGATTTCGGAAGAGTTTATAGAGAAAGAAAGTGACTTTTGATTTTCTTACGGATTTTATAGATTCTATAGTGGTTCCAGGTGTGTCTTTGTATGTTAGTTTACATATTTGTTAACCCAGTATATAGAAGAAATCCCTAGTGTTAAAATCCTAGCGAAAGTTTTTATTTTTTATTTTATTTTTCTTTTGGATTTTTTTTTTCAAAAGAATTTGTAATATTTTTTTCATTAGTACTCGTACTTTTAATATTGTATTACTTTTCTATTTGTTTCTTTACCATTAAGTTGCACCTACCATGTACTCGTAATGTTTCTGCACCACCTTTTTTATGGTGGGAAAATCATCTAATGACAACCCCCGTTCTTGGACGGAGCGGGAGTTAGTGTCAGACTCTTACTGACTAAAAACCCACCCCGTTCCTTCGTGCCTTCATACCGGGGCTGAGCTACCTCTCGAAACTAATTCTGGCCTCAGTAGGCTTCGACCAAGCTGGGCCCCTGCTGTTGCTGACTAGAGGCGCGCGGGATCAGGGCGCGCTGTCGACGACTTGGTCGGACAGCAAGCTACCCATTGCTCGCAGTCCGCAAGCTATTTCTGCACCACCTTAAGGCCGACTGGTAGAAAATGCCTAAGGCATTAAGTCCGCCTTGGTACATGTGTTTCTTACCTTGCTTAAAGTTTTAATAAATAAGTGTCCAACCGTTTTAAGAAAATACTTAGTATGTGAAAAAAGTGATTACTTACCACGGTACTTACAGATATCTGAAACCTAGTAGTAAAAATGTAGGTGGGTTCCTTTCCATCGGTGACTAGGAAGAATGGCGAAGCGAGCAGATTGCGTGACGAGCGCAGGATCGTGATCGCGATGTAGAAGAAGAGCGTTATGGCACCAATCAGCACTGGCCTGGGGGCAGATATAAATAATGGTTAGGATATGAAGTTGAGGGCTCGAAAACAAAATGATTTGCTTTTACCTAGCAGTTATGTCGATGGTGTGAGTTAGACAATTAGTGACTAGTAGTGCCTGGTAGTGACTAGTGGTGACTTTTAGTGACTAGTAAAGAATAGATTAGAATAAAATTTATTCGGCGCAATATACAACATAAAAAAATGAGTACAGATATACAATACAGTTGCGCTGAGCGTGCCCAAATCGAAAAGGTCACCAATTTAGCAATTGCTAGGCGTCAAACACCCAGCGCTGATTTTCAGCTGGCATCTTGTAGTGCCGCACGATAGTAGTGAAGTAGTGACTAATAGTGAAGTAGTGACTAGTGGTGAAGTAGTGACTAGTGGTGAAGTAGTGACTAGTGGTGAAGTAGTGACTAGTGGTGAAATAGTGACTAGTAGTGAAGTAGTGAAGTAGTGACTAGTAGTGAAGTAGTGAAGTAGTGAAGTAGTGACTAGTAGTGAAGTAGTGACCCATATAAATATTTTATAGCTGAGTCAGTGGCGTTTTTTAAGTCTTTAAAAGTAAGCTGAACATAGAGTAAAGCTCCAAATACCGCCGTTGAAAAGGGAGGATCGTCCGACCAGACGGGTGTTATGGTCTGGTGGGACACTGCCTGATAGATGATTTTCGGGCTGTTCTATATGTGTTCTAATCACGCGGAGAACTTTTATTGCGCGATGTAGGATTAGTTCTTATGTGACGCCATAGATGTCGCTGTATGTCCTTCAAAGTACTGACGAAGGACACTTTGGAAACTCTAATAAATGGGCTATCGGCTGTTTAGGAGCCGGGATTCCGATCCCGATTTCCATTCACCGTGGACGCGAGCTTACGGACGGCGAGCCATGGGTAGCTCGCTGTCCGACCGTCCGGTAACAGTCCGGACCGAGCCCAAAACGTCGACGGCGCGCACTGTTCCCGCACGCCTCAAGGAGTTGTCAGCAGCAGCAGGGGCCCAGCTGGGTCGAAGCCAGGGTTATTCGAAAGGGCACTCGAGCCCCGGTATGAAGGCTAGAAGGAACGGGGTGGATTTTTCGTCAGAGTGTAAGAGTCTGACACACTCACATTTTCATTGGATGATTTTTGCCAACCAAAAAAAAATAGGGTGTTTAGGGGCACTGAACACCCACACTGCGTGTCGGAGGGGATCTTTAATGCCCCATTTTGTTAGGTTGTGTTTGCTGGCACCTTGTAGTGATGCACGATAGTAGTGACTAGTAGTGAAGTAGTGACTAGAAGTGAAGTAGTGACTAGTGGTGAAGTAGTGACTAGTAGTGAAGTAGTGACTAGTGGTGAAGTAGTGACTATATATACCCATATAAATATTTTATAGCTGAGTCAGTGGCGTTATTTAAGTCTTTAAAAGTAAGCTGAACATAGAGTAAAGCTCCAAATACCGCCGTTGAAAAGGGAGGATCCTCCGACCAGACGGGTGTTATGGTCTGGTGGGACACTGCCCGATAGATAATTTTCGGGCTGTTCTATATGTGTTTTAATCACGCGGAGAACTTTTATTGCGCGATGTAGGATTAGTTCTTATGTGACGCCATAGATGTCGCTGTAGGTCCTCCAAAGTACAGACGTAGGACACTTTGGAAACTCTAATAAATGGGCTATCGGCTGTTTAGGAGCCGGGATTCCGATCCCGATTTCCATTCACCGTGGACGCGAGCTTACGGACGGCGAGCCATGGGTAGCTCGCTGTCCGACCGTCCGGTAACAGTCCGGACCGAGCCCAAAACGTCGACGGCGCGCACTGTTCCCGCACGCCTCAAGGAGTTGTCAGCAGCAGCAGGGGCCCAGCTGGGTCGAAGCCAGGGTTATTCGAAAGGGCACTCGAGCCCCGGTATGAAGGCTAGAAGGAACGGGGTGGATTTTTAGTCAGAGTGTAAGAGTCTGACACACTCACATTTTCATTGGATGATTTTTGCCAACCAAAAAAAAGGGTGTTTAGGGGCACTGAACACCCACACTGCGTGTCGGAGGGGTCTTTAATGCCCCATTTTGTTAGGCTGTGTTTGCAACGGCCTACATGGGTGCGCCGTCTATTAATATCTTTCCATATAGGCCACCATATGTTATCAATTATTATGTCATTTATAAGTAATCAAAGACTGGCCTGTTAGTGGTTAGTGTGATAGTAGTGACGGCTGTGCTGGAGGTCGTGGGTTCGGTTCACACCCAGGACAAATGTTTGTGTGATGAGCATGAACATTTTTTCTGTGTCTGGGTGTGATTTATCTATATTATGTACGTATTTAGAAATATATAAGTAAATTTATTAGTTGTCTAGTACTCATAACACCAGCTCTGCTTAGCTTGAGACTAGATGGCGTTGTGTGATAGTTGTGAAATATTATTATTATTCTCTTTATTTATTCTTTATACATATTGTATTACTTTTTTAAATATTTTTTTAACAACTTCTACAAAAAAAAAACATTTAAAAATATAAAAAATAGCCCACCGGCATCGGGAACAGGGTCTAAGCTTCCGGTGGTCAGGGCTCCTGAGAGAGGAACCTCCGGACAATACGGGTTATTATTATTTCCTTTATTTATTCAATAAAAAAATAAAAAACATTTAAAAATATAAAAAATAGTAGTCTACCGCCTCTACCGGCATCGGGAACAGGGTCTAAGCTTCCGGTGGTCAGGGCTCCTGAGAGAGGAATCTCCTAACAATGCGCGCCGTGTCCAGGAGTACTGCTTTCTGGATCAAGCCCTTGATCCAGCTGCCTAACGAGAGCCTCCTCAGATGTTGTTCGAGGCTCTTGGCTATTAAGCCGTTGGCCGTTACGACTATCGGCACAATGATTGCTCTATCCACTTCCCACATGTCGAAAACCTCGCGAGCTAAGTCAAGATACTTAGTTTGCCTGTCTTTCTCAGCTTTCACGAGGTTCTCGTCATGAGGGATCGCTTTATCAACAATCATTGTGCGACGCTCTAGTCGATCTATCACCACTATGTCAGGCTTATTGGCAACAATAGTCCTGTCAGTGATGATAGATCGATCCCAATATAACGTGATATTGCCATTGTCGAGAACTGGGTCGGGCACATACCTATAGTATGGTACTTCTGATTCCACAAGATTGTATTTAAGAGCAAGTTGCTGATGAATTATCTTGGCTACGAGGTTGTGTCTATGTAAATAGTAGCTAGATGAGAACACCCAGAAATAATGTGTCGGATTGATTCCCCAGGTCGATGGCATGCCCGACAGATGTCAACCGTACCGTCCTTCACAATGTATTTCCGGTAGTTGTTCGTCATCATAACTTCGTCCGTAATCGCAAAGACAAAACCTTCGGTTTCCCCGAAGAGGTCACCGAAACGCAGCCAAGATACGGACGCCAATAGATCTACATCGGGCTCATGTAAGGCCCGGTAAAAGCGCCCGTGTAGCTTCTTAGTCTTCCATACTTCCCTGCGGTCATTAGTATCCAGTACTATAGGTTTGCGCCAGTTCTCGGTAGCCAAGGCGAGCGGGGTGAGGCCTTTGTCCACTGCCACCACATCTCGGTGTATCCCCACGTCGGTTTCCAGGAAATATTCCCTGAGAATGCAAACCTCACGGTTGTGCAGGGTCTTATTATTATTATTAAAATGTTCCACTATTTACCTATGAGGATCATCCAAATCCGGCAGTATAGCATCCACAGACATATCCAGCAGTCCCCAGCCGCCGCGCCAATGCATGATGTTGCCGAGGATGAAGATGTAGGTGTACACGCGTGAGAGGATCCTCTCCCTCACCCAGGATATAGACCCACCTTCTGGGTTGCTCCAGGCTCCTGCTGCACGGGATAGGAGTTTTGACCTGTAGAGATAAGAACTGATTTCATTATATAGGGATGAAATAATTGGTAGATATTTGTTTTATATAGATTTATCATCCGGTGTCTCATCATCATCATCAGCCTTTTTAATGTTCCCACTGCTGGGATTCAGGCCTCCTCTCTAGGAGAGGGAATGACCCGTAATCCACCACGCGGTGTCTAAGTATCTATTTAGAGTTACCAGGGTTTGATCAAAGTCTCCAAATCAATTGAACTTGATCTGGACAAGGAGGTACCAGATTCCAAAAGAAAAATGAACGAATAATTAATTGACTTTATTAAGTTATACTGACCGTCTCAAACCGTACCGAACATCAAAGAACCAAAAGTTCAGTTTATTAGAATAAAAAGAAAAAACACTAAGTACTGTTACGAGTAAAACCATACAAGAAGCATACAAGATGCAATAAATTAAAGTGACTTATTTAAAACCTTTTAAGTCGTTTTTATGCGGTTGGGTTTTTTGACACTGATTACTTTTTTTGTTATATTTTCGATATCATCTCTTAGTGCCCTTATTAATTCATGAATCCCCAAGCGTCCACCGGTGGCCGCGCATCTATTGTCTTACTATTGTGTCTCTAATTGACGGTATCTGAAGGGTTAATAACAAAAAAATGGCAATTATAATTTTGAGGTACTCGCTGTCATTCTCACACCTAAGACGAATCTAATGAGGTGTCATTTCAAGCTAATAAGTCGGCTAGGGCACAAAATATATAGGTACAGAAGTCAATCTACATACAAAGCGCGCTCGAGCAACGCACACATAGACACCGCTCACGGACGGACACGATATCTCGGAGCGCTTCGGCCCTCTCGTCGTACAGTTCCGGCTCAAACATTAGTGTGTGTTCACTGAGCGTAGGTATAAATAGTGAAGTATATACATGAGATTGTCTTCTGTACCTGTCTATTTCCTGTCTTGGGCGTGCCATAGAGATCAAAGAGATACACATACATATACATACACGCAGTCGGTTAAAGAAAACTCAATGTTAATAGGTATAAAAAAATAGTTTTAGCATTTATTCGAAACCAGGAATACAAAGGAAGGTTATAACTGGCCATCCAGGTGACTGAGGGGTTGTTTTGCTCCCGCATCTAGTTGTGCGCTGATATTTAATGCCCGTAATGATCTGTCATGAAGTCGTGACCTGTGTTATATATTTACGTTGGTGTCCATCTTGTGTCTTTTTTTTTTAAATTTTTGGAAAAATATAACATGGTGTAAAAATGATTGGAATCGATTCAGTTACTGATTCTGAGGAAACTATATTCAGGTTTAGCATATACTAAAAATAATTTTGTTTAGTAAAATCTTATAAGTTACAATGTAATTAATTTGATACTAGCGTCTGCCAGCGGCTTTGCCCGCGCACTTGAAACATAGCCTATGTAACTCAGGAATGAAGCAGCTTTCTATTGGTAAAAAAAAAATAACAATCGTACCAGTACTTTCAGAGATTAACTTCAGCAAACAATAAATAAATAAAAAAAAAACATTTATTATATTAGTGTGCATTACGTATAGCTAGTATACCGCCTACTATTCTGATTTGAGTAACCAAGTAACGTCACTGTCCAACGAACATAGCAACCACGCGTGGGTAGTCACTTCTAATTGATTGCTATTTGGTTTTCTACAGGCACCACAAATAATTGAGTACAATTAATGAAGACGATGATTTGAACTTTTTCGGGGTTTCTTTATAAATAGATCGTGATTAATAATGTTCTTTTTGTGTTAAGGGTTAGTCACTTACTAACTTACTCACATTGTTTTTATTTTGTTAATCTCGTTACAAAATTTAATTTACAAAATTTAACTTACAAAAATTATGACATTTTGAGTAGTAGAAGTAGTAGCTATTTTAGTAGTAGCACACTACACTGGACAAGCCGCTATGTGGTCTAAATACAAATGTCAAAATGGGCTTTTTATTTTTTGGACTTGGGCTCGGTCTGGTTGGCTACTGGACCATTTGGGAGACTAATATAATGATTTGGATTAGGTACTACTGCTCAAAGTTCAACCAGTACCTATCTATTAAAAAACGGAAACTTAGACTTTTGTTAAAAGCAAAAAAAAAAATGCCAAAGGTAAAAAGTAATGATGTTCTCGTAAAATGACATTGAAGAATTTCTAGATGCAACCTTTGTGATATAATCCCATTATGACGGCACGCTCGGAGCATTCACTTCAGTTACAGTTTTCTTGTAACCTTGAACGAGAATACAACTTATGTTGCGTATTTAAATCTGTATTATGTCATTTTTTTTTTATAAACTGCTCGATTTTATAACTCGACTTTTGATGACAGTCTTACTATACCGTCAAAATCAAGAAAAAAGTGTCAAAAAGAATCGTGAATAATTATAATAATTGCCAAATACAAGACACAGCAAACCCTTGAGTTATAGAGAGACACAATAGAGGGTGTAGACATTTAAGAGCCCCCGCACATTGAGCCACTAGTTGCGGACGCGTTTTTCCATATATTTTGTATAGCATCGGCACACACTGAGCGTTTGAGTGGCCGCGTCCAGCCACAAGCTGCGGCAGTCGACCGCGCTCGCTACAGGCCACGAGTGGCCAGCGCGGTCGACTTCCGTCAAAACGCGGTCAAGTAGCGAGCGCGGTCAAGTAGCGAACGCGGTCGACTCCCGTCAAAACGCGGCCTTAAGTAGCGAGCACGGGCGACTCCCGTCAAAACGCGGCCTCTTGTAGCGAGCGCGGTCAACTCCCGTCAAAACGCGGCCTCAAGTAGCGAGCGCGGTCTACTCCCGGCAAAACGCGGCCTCAAGTAGCGAGCGTTGTCGACTCCCGCAGCTTAGACACTAAGTCCCGTTATCCCGAACATCACTCAAAACTCAAGCGTTACTTAAAATTAGTTTCAACCAATCAAATGGCTTGAATCTAGTTTAAAGTAATGCTTGAGTATTGAGCGATGTTCTGTGATACGGGACTTAGAGCTGTGGTGGAACAGAGACTGGAGTATTCGATATTACATACAAGGTGTATTGTTGTTCGGCGGCGGAGACCTCTCGCGCCGGGCCCTGGTCGAGGCCATGGTCCGGAGTGAGGAGGAATGGCAGGCGGTCGCCTCCTTCTGCGAAGCAGTAATGCTTGCAAAGGAGGAGGCCGACCGCATCAGGCAACGGCGCCCTCGCCGCCGTCGCCGGGATTCCGATCCCGATTTCCGGCCACCGTAGACGCGGGCTCGCGGACGGCGAGCCATGGGTAGCTCGCTGTCCGATCGTCCGGTAATGGACCGAGTCCAAGACGTCGACGGCGCGCACTGTTCCCGCGCGCCTCAAGGAGTTGTCAGCAGCAGGAGGGGCCCAGCTGGGTCGAAGCCTACTGGGGACAGGGTTGTCCGAAAGGGAGCTCGTGCCCCGGTATGAAGGCTAGAAGGAACGGCGCGGGGTTTTTAGTCAGTAAGAGTCTGACATTGTCTCCCGCTCCACCCAAGAGCGGGTTTCGTCAAAGATGATTTTCCCCGTCGACAAAAAAAAAAGGTATATTGTTGTTCTAAAAATGTATTTTAGTGGCACAAAGTATCTTGTGCAATATTTTTCTAAAGGATTTACCTGAGAAACGCCAAGCTTATATGTATGACGATGCCCAGCAGGTAGATCTGCGCGAAGGGGAACATTTGTGGCTTCAACTCCATCAGGCCCCAAGTTCCTCGCCACACGCTGACCACGTTTGGAGCCACAATGAAGCACGAGAATACTGCGTCGCCTGTGGAGGAATTTTATTTATGTCAGTATTTATGACGATTGCAAAAAGACCTAGAGTGCCTATAGACAATGTTATATTCTGTCGAAAGATACGATAACAAAAAAATCAATCGAGTTCAGTGTAAAAAACCAGGAAAGTGCAAATCGCACTAGCGCACAGAGGGTTCCGTAAAAACATATCTATGTAAACAGCTCAATTCCCAAATCGTCTCTCGAACATTTTTTTCCCAAAAAAAGTATAAATTTGATTCATTAATTTCTATCAGACCAAAAGAACGCATCACTTTGGAAATATATAACAGTTGTCTATATCTTACCTAACAGCAAGCAAAGTTTCATAAAAAATCCAAAACGCTACATATCGAAAAAATAAAAACTAAGTGAAAAACCTTTTAAAAAAAAAATAAGTTAGTTTGCAAACATAGTGGATACCTGGGTTTACGTTTATTTGGGAAAATTGGAACCACTATGTGCAATAAAAATATGAGACAATCCACAAACATAGCCACACGATCATAAAAATAAGAACTTCCTCAACTTATTTTATAGCGGTCAGTTAAGCTAGGTTATGTTTAAACGGCGTCAGTGTTAGCTTTTCAAATGACTGAGTTTAAGACTAACTATTTAAAGATAAGCCGACAATAAACCGAATGTTTAAACAGGAAGTCAAACTAAAGCTAACATTCCTAATTGCCGGATTATTTGAAAGAGTTAACGTGGCCCTGAAATGCATAAAGGCAGCTGAGGGTACATGGGTGGGTTTTAGTCTGTAAATGTCTGACAATCCCTCTCGCCTAACTCATAACGAGAGAAAGAAGAATGAAAGAAAAATAATATATTAGGTACAGCACAAGGCACAAACACAAATACAAGAAGCAAAAAAAAAAAGATAAAAAATAAAGTTGTTGTGTGCCTCATGGCTGCACCAAAATAGGTCCAGTTCAGCATGATTGCTAGATAACTAGTGCCTGACGCTGGTTTTCAACTGAACTTGTGAGAGAAGTTACTTATTGATTTCTTACCCTTAAAAAAGCCCATTCGGCCCCTTTTTTTAAGCTGGGAAATCATCTAATAATTTCTGCTGCTCTAGGGTGGAGCCGAAGGGCGTGTCACACTTTTATTGACTAAAATCGCACCTACGTTCAGGCTAACCACTAGACCAACAGGTCAGTCCCCGTGCGGGAATCGTACCCGCGACACGTAGCGCAACAGCCAAACACTGCGCAACATGTACTTCGTGTGTAGGAGGCAACCAAATGTAGTATACGATATTTCTAACAACCTATACCGTAGCTAACTTCATCGCAGCTGCAGTCCGGGGCGGTGGAGCTGGCGCAAGACTCCAAAGACTTGCTCTTCTCCAGCTTCCGAGGAGTGGTCTCCGGCAGGAGAGTCTCCGTTAAGTTCGGTGGCATCTGTAACATAAAGACATTATTTTAAGAGATGATTTAGTTTTTAACTGTCTTTGAAAATAGGAGAAGGGTCTCAATTTGGTTGTACCTACTTATACCCACTTATTAGTTATTTATTGGCAATGTTTGCTTTGGTCATTATCTAAATGGAATTTATGGGACAGGTGTCATCAATAGAATATATTAACTCAAAGATAGAATAGAATAGAAATACTTTTATTCGGTACAGACAGCACAACGGTTATATACACAAAGTAAACAAAAATAAAAGTACAAAGTACGCCGAGCGTGCCCGCACCGAAAGGGTGACCAGCATTTGCTGGATCAATTTTTATTTCAATATTTCAAACATTTTTTAACCCATTAACAGCCCTGTTGGATTAGTTCGACGAGTATTATCGCGTCCTATTCACCAAGGTCACTCCATCTCGGTTAGCTCTACAATCCCCACAGGTGACTGAAGAGCTGACGAGATAGTATATTTCGTCGTAGACGTACGACCCTGGCGGAATAAACGTGAGAGTGCTTGTCGGATATATCCGACATTGGGGGTTAAAAAGTCAAGCTTCACCATTGGGCACGCCACAATTATGGTGGTAAGTCCCCTCTTTGGCGCGGCTGGACAGACTTCATGACGTCCTCACCTTCTGCATGACGCAGGTCCTCACCGGACATGGTAAGTTCGGTAACTGTCCGGACCGAGCCTGGACAGCGCGCACTGTTCCGCGCGCCTCAAGGAGCTCTCATCAGCCGTAGGGGCCCAGCTGGGTCGAAGTCTACCGGGGCTAGGGTCTGTTTCCGAAAGCCGGTACGAAAGGCAAGAAGGAACAGGGTGGGTTTTTTAGTCGGTAAGAGTCTGACACCCGCTCCACCCAAGGGCGGGGGAAGTCATTTAGATGACTTTTACCCACCGAAAACAAAAAAAGAAAAAAAAGCCTGACCGTAATTTTAAAAGCATTTACCTCTTCGATTTCGTTCATTAGGTTGAAGTAGGCGATTTTTTAAGTAAAGAACTTTTAACAACTAAAATACTGGACATAACCTTGGTTCGCGGCAGCCAAGGTCCAGTTAAACTCGTCTACTGCTACAGTAACGTCAACCAAATGATGGCGATCGATATAAGTACATCACTGTAGACATAGTCATATACCTCCTTTATGTAAAAAACATTTCAAATTAACGAGGTTAATTTTATTAAGAGGAGCCATAAGCTTTCCTAATTTTATTAATAGAAGTCTAACATAGTTTTCTATAGTAAAAACTTCTAGTATACTAACAGTTCCAAACAAAGCCACTTATATTGATTTTAAGGGCTCCAAGGGCACGGTTAGTTGTTATCAACACTATGCATACAAATTATGTTCTAGCATCAAGTTTTTTTTTGTTTATCTACTTGTTCTTCAATACAATTTATCTTAGATATGTAGACTAGCTTCTGCTAGTGGCTTCGTCTGCGTGAAAGTAAAAAAAAATTTAGATGCCAAGGGAACATAGTTTTGAAATAAAAAAAAAAAAATAAACATCGTAATTCCGTGTCATCCCTCTTTTTTACGTAAAAAACCATCTAATACCTTCTCCCACTGTGGATGGATTGGGACGGAGTGTCAGAATTTAACTGACTAAAACCCATAGTGTTCTTTCAGTGGAGTCAGACGTCCAGCTCCAAGAAGTTCCAATGGCTGTCGACTCTAAAGCGATGTGAAGCGACTTCGTTCGCAAGAAAGTTTACATAAAAACATTAAATCTCAGACTGTATTTTATGAGTTGTTTTCAAAAACTAATAATGACAGTCTTTATTTTGATGATAACATTGTGATGATGCATTATCTCTTAGATAGTTTGAGTAAATTCGTGCAGTCCTTACTAATATTATAAAAGCGAAAGTGAGTTTGTTTGTTTATTTGTTTGTTTGTTACGTCTTCACGCCTAAATGGCAAAACCGATTTTGATGAATTTTGGTACAGAGATAGATAGGACCCTGGAGACGGACATAGGCAAATTTGTTTTTAAAGTGAAAAAGGGGGAGAAAGTGTGAAGAACAGGGAGAGTAAATAAAATATATTAAAAAACGCGGGTAAAGCCGCGGGTAAAAGCTAATATATCAATAAGCTGCTATTTTATTTCATAGGTTGTCGTCGTCGTTTATACCACGTACATCGAAAGACTGGAACAGTTTGCCTGCAGCGGTCTTCTCGTACGATTATAATTTAGGTGTCTTCAAGGCAAGAGCGGCTCCTAATAAACTAATGCGCCTCACCGTCAACGATTGCATCACTGCTTACCATCAGGTGGGATCGCAGTCAAGTACTAGTTTATATCAATAAAAAAAAATAGGTAAATTGGATCTTTACGATATAAAAGTCGATTAAACAACATTAAATTATTGTAACAATTAATTAAATAAATCATAATGTACTTACTTCCATGACTTCCGAGATTTAGTTAGCTTATGTTTACTTGTTAATTATTCGGGTACTAGCTGTGCCCGCGACTTCGTTCGCGTGGATGTCGGAACTTAACAATGTATTTTTTAGTGCGAAGCGCTGTTTGCGAATACCAATACAGATATAATTTATTTATTCTGATGCTTCTTTATAAACAACATTAGCTGTGGAACCATCTGGAGCATACACAAAAAGATTATTGGGGTTGTTTATGCGTCAAAGAGCTACGTATATTTGACCATGGGAGAAGCGTCCAATTCTTAGGTTCGTCCACCTCCACGCAATACGGATGGTGCAGGGTTACCGCACGATCTCCCGCGAAGCGGCAAGCCTTCTGGCTGGCCTACCACCGTGGGATCTGGAGGCAAAGTCCTTGCACACATGCACGACATGCGCGTGGAGATGCAACGCTGGAGTGAAAGTCCACTGCTGCAACATGTCAAGGCATGGCGGACAGAGCTCCGGCGGGATCTCATGGTGAAATGGCGTCAACGACTATCGCAACCCAGTGCTGTGCACGCCACGATTATGGCGGTAAGTCCCCTCTTTAAGGCGTAGCTGGAAAGACCTCACGGCGTCCTTACCTACCGCATGACGCAGGTCCTCACCGGACATGGCAATTTCGGGTGGTACCTGTTTCGGATCAAGTCGGAAGAAACGCCCGGGTGTCGCTTCTGTGCGCAATGTCCGGAGGACATGGTGGAGCACACAATCGAGGTGTGCCCTGCCTGGGTGGAGCATCGCCGTGCCCTTGTGGGGGCGATCGGCGGCGGAGACCTCTCGCGCCGGGCCCTGGTCGAGGCCATGGTCCGGAGCGAGGAAGAATGGCAGGCGGTCGCCTCCTTCTGAGAAGCAGTTATGCTAGTAAAGGAGGAGGCCGACCGCATCAGGCAACGGCGCCCTCGCTGCCGCCGCCGGGATTCCAATCCCGATTTCTGGCCACCGTAGACGCGGGCTCGCGGACGGCGAGCCATGGGTAGCTCGTTGTCCGATGGTCCGGTAATGGACCGAGTCCAAGACCGAAGACGTCGACGGCGCGCACTGTGCCTCAAGGAGTTGTCAGCAGCAGGAGGGACCCAGCGGAGTCGAAGCCTACTGGGGACAGGGTTGCCCGAACTCGTGCCCCGGTATGAAGGCTAGAAGGAACGGGATGAGATTTTTAGTCAGTAAGAGTCTGACACTATCTCCCGCTCCACCCAAGAGCAGGTTTTGTCATAAGATGATTTTCCCCATCGCAAAAAAAAAGGTCCACCTCCACAACGGTTAATGTCTGGCCCTGAGGAGAGGGCGTGACGCTCCCAGTCAGCCGATAGACAAACTCCCGTAAGAGAACGCTGCGCGCTGTATACTAAGTCGAGATGAGTCTCAACTGACGCAAGAGTTCTGACTTGCCTTGCTCGAATTGCTGTTAGCCTCACTTCACGATCTTCTTCTGATTCTTGGAACCTACTTAGTCTCACCCTTTTCGCATCTCAGCTACGCTGCGGTTTGTTTCCTACCTTTCAAAATGAGAATGAAGTTGAAGACCAACAAAATATCAAACTAAGAAAATAAATAAATCTACTTGACTCAAATTGCAAACATACAATTTACTTCGCACTTCAATATTTAGACCGAATCCAAACCAAACCTTATTATCTAGTAATCTAGTAAAACAAATAAACGAACGATTTACGATGTTATCAAGTCAAGGCCTTTTAAAGGGCTGCTGCTGCTTCTAAACTGCAAAGACACCTACAAATCTCATAACAAAGATGCTAGCAGACATGGGCGAAGGTCAATCTTCACACCGCGATTCAGAAAATGACGTCACACGCCAACGCCATCTATCGAATATCTATATTCAATACTGTATAGTAGGTATAGTCCAGTCTAAGTTTGATAGATGGCGCTGTTTCAATATTTTACTTCGGAAAGACTATTTTATTTTCAATTTTTTTATTATAAGGTATGAACTGATTACGAAGAAAAAAAAAATTATATTACTACAATTTACGCACAATTTATTCTTATGTATAAAAGTTACGTGAAGTATTGAGACCAAGTGCACATAACCCTAAATTTTACTTCTGGAAAACTTTAAATTCAAATATCTTTTGATAGACTAAACCGATTGCAATAAAACAAAAATTAAATGTTACTTCAAGTTACGCTCAATCTTTGTGTATAAAAGTTATCTACATTGCTTTCGTAAATTTTACGTGATGCCCGTACAAATAAACAGACAAACAGACAAAATTTCTAAAAATGCTTGAAATGGGTTCCATTGGTTGTTCTTTAACACCCTAGCTATTTTTTTTTTGGATTTTTGTTTCATGTACAAAAACTATTTTTCTACAGTTTTATTATATGTATAGATTTTCTATTTCCATAGTTGTTGGAATTGTCAGAACTACGTCTCGAACACAACTCTTGAGTTACTTGTATGTCGAGCAGTCAATATGCATATTTGCATAAATATTAGATATTCTAGAAGATTGAGATTAATGTAATCTCGGTACTTAATTGTCTATACTCGTATGACATAAATTGATAGTCTATGCTCATTACAATGTTACTATAATAGCGATTGACGTGAAATTCGAAGATATACCAGTAAAGCCACATTTAGTAAGCCAATAATAGGTAAAAATGTATGAAATTTTTGGGAAAACTTAATAAGAGGAAGTAGAATATATTATTTCTGAAACAATAAACTCGTGTGGCAGTAACTCCCGGGTATCACCAATGTGCCCGTAGAACACGGCATACAGTGGAAGTGTGCCCCGCTTGGGCGGAGCACCGCTATGTTCTCATGGGGGCGATGGGTGGCAGCGCTGTCGCTTCCTTCAATGAAGCAATAACGCTAGCATCGTTGACATCCTCACGCCCAGCCGCCGAGGCCCCGACCTTGACTAAACTAGCCTCCGTAGGCTTGCCGACGACGAGCAAGGGATATCTCGCCGTCTCGACATCCGGTAACCATCCACACTGAGCATGAGTCGTCGATGGCGCGTAGTACGAGGGATGCCTTTTAAGTTTTGTCGTTTGAAGAAAAAAACATAACTAGAACCTTAAAGTATTATTTATTGTTTTTCAAAGTATTCATCTCGAACTTTAATACATTTTTCCATTCGATCGAACCAGTTATTAAAACTCATATTCTACTCCAAAGTCGGTATGTCCAAAATGGCCGACTTGAAAGCGTTGACTGCTTATTCACTGGACTGGAACCTTTGCCCACGAAAAGTTTTCTTAATTTTATTAAATGTAAAGAAATCGCTTGAAATGGCTTAGGTCAAGACTGCATGGGGGATAGTCAAGAATTTCTACGTTTTCCTGCTTCAAATAATCAATTGTTTTATCAGCGGTATGTGAGCTTGCGTTGTCATGGTGTAGGATGATGCGTCGCTTTGGGTTAGATTTCCGGACTTCAGCGATGACTTGTGGTAAACAAATTGTAGTATACCACTCTGCATTAACCGTTCTACGATCTTCAAGCGCAATTCTTGCAACGTGACCGGTTTTCGCCACGAACGTAGCCAACATCTTCTTCGAAGTGCTTCGAGAGCGAAAAACTTTAGTCGGCTTTTGCTCATCTCGGGAGACCCTGGTTGTGGATTGCTCTTTGAAATCAGGGTCGTAGGCATAAATCCAAGATTCGTCACCACTGATAATGTCGTAGACGTGATTTGACTCTCCTCGCTTGAACCTTTGGAAAGATTTCTTACACTATCTGACGCGGGTCGCCTTATCATCATCGGAAACCAAATGCGGAATCAATCGGCAAACTAGCTTTCTAACACCAAGCTCTTCACGCAAGATCTTTTGAATGGTTGTCCCTGAAATGCCTATTAACGCCTCTATCTCCCGATATGTCACATGCCGATCTTCGAGTATCAGTTGTCTCACAGCAACGATGTTTTCTTCAGTAAAGGCGGATTTTGGACGTCCTTCATGAGATTTGTCACTAAGACTAGTATTTCCACGCTGGAATTCTGAATACCAGCGTTCGACAGTCCGTAGACAAGGAACTTCATCATACAATACAGAACTTAACTCCTCAAAACATTGAATCCGAGTTAGGCCTCTCCAAAAGTTGTAAAAAATTATCGCACGAACGTTTTCTTTAGAGAGATTCATTTTTATGCGCGACTTGATAGATTAAAAACAACGCTGTGACTAAATAGTTGCATCAATTCTAATTATTTCAATTGTTTTGACATTCTAAATTCAAACAAATTTGAAAATTGAGCAATTCTAAATTCAAAATTAGCGGGAAATATTTAAACGACAGAACTGAAAAGGCATGCCTAGTATTCAACGCACGCCTCAATGAGAGGGTCGTAGAGGCCTAGCAGGGCCGAAGCCTACTTGGATCATGGGTGATTTCTGAAAGGGCGACCCATAGCCGTGGGACACAAAGGGCATCTGAAATAACATAGAGTAATGATTTTTAAAGAAAATATTCATAAATATTTCAACTTTCATTTATAGTTGTTCAATGAACATGTCCTACCAATCCGTGTATTTGTAAATGATTGTTAATAGAATGATAAGTATGAAATTGTGTTGATCAAAGTTAATAAAATATTAATATAACTAAAGCTTGAAGTTCATGATTCATCACAATAGTTATGGTTTTAGTCAGTAAAAAGCCTAACAAACACCCTCTCGCCCCGCGCTACAGCGGGAGATGTCATTAGATGATCTCCAATCTAAAAATAGGCACAAATATGTACATATTATATCCTCTACCTATATATATACCTCTTGTTTTACAAGTAATCGCAGGATTTACCATATCTGTTTTTACAGTAACAATTGCACTGTAAATATGTCGCTGGATTATATGCAATCACAATAAGACCTAGATTACCTAGAAAATCATCCTAGTAAAGGTTACATTGTTATTTATAGCATAACTAGCTCTTGCCCGCACGGCTTCGCTCCCGCTCTTCCCTACTCTACCCTACTCTACACTACTCTACACTACTCTACACTACTCTACCCTACTCCACCCTACACTACTCTACGCTACTCTACTCTACACTACTCTACCCTACTCCACCCTACACTACTCTTCACTACACTACTCTACACTACTCTACTCTACACTACCAAACTTCACATAAACCATCTACTAAATAGTCCGAACAAAGCCTAAAAATTTGGTTTGGATATGTGAGCCCGTTCTTGAGTTATAAAATAACAACGAAAAGTGGCATTGATTTTTATATATATAGATAGTTGTTATGGCGCCTTCTAATAAAAAGCGACGGCAACTCGGCTGCAGCGCTGCAGCCGCGCAGCTTTGTTATTCCATTAAATGTAAATAACAAAGTAGCGTACCGCGCGACTGCAGAGCGAGTGCAGCGCAGCAGTCGCGCGTTTTTTATTTATATGAAATAATAACAAAGCAGCGAAGCCTTTTTTTGGTGAAAAAATTATCCAACGACATCTCCCACTCAGGGGCGGAGCGGGAGATAGTGTCAGACTTTTACTGACTAAAATCTGCCACCACGTTGCACTTTGCGGCTAATTTGAAAGAGCACCTTCAAATTAGTCTACTTCGATTTCTCAACATATATGTGTAGGGCAAAATTGTTATGCATTTTTCATGAATAAAATCTTAGTATAACTCGAGGCCCTACCACGAGTTCTTAATGCGATTTATTTGATAACCTAAACTGAATCGTCAAATGTGTGCGAACGATAAAGACGGATGGAGCAATATAGGGTGTGTAAATCCATCCCTATGTCCAAAAAAAACAAATCCCAAAATCGTCCACGAAAATTTGTCATAATTGGTAAATTCATAATATAATCAATCATGCATCAAAATATCGCTACTAGGAAATACTGTGCGCAGTGTTTTTCCGTTTTGATCGTCATATTAATTCATAATCAATAAATACATAGCTTGTAAAAAAATTGATAAAATGAGTGACATTTTGTGATACAAACAAACGCTAACAAAACTTTACTGTTTATGAATATTATATAATGAGAATAACTAGACCTTTTCTAATAAGTCCTTTAAGTATTTTACAAGCTTTTATTTAGTTTCATCGGATTCTCGCGACCCTGACCAGGTCATCGGTCATCGATGGATGAGTGACGCACAGGACCGGTCGTTGTAGCGACGCTTGGGGAGGCCTATGTCCAACAGTGGTCATCTTTCCGCCGATATGATGATGATGATGATTTAGTTCCACCTGTCTCAATGTTTGTCTGTAATCAAATCTAGTAAATTAAATTTGACTCACTTACCGGTTACCAGTTGAGCTGAAATTTTGCATGCATGTGTAAGATGGCAATGCAAAATTATTATGACAAGGAGCTGATCTGATGATGGAACCGAAAGGTGGCTATAGGAACTTGGTAGTTAAACGACATAACCCCTTCGAGTTTGGGCTCGTATGATTCGTCTTGATGAGTATTAATTATATACAATGATTATATAGATATACCAAGTTATAAAAGCTTGCTATGAAAAAAATATTTTCATTAAAAACTTGTTTACTAATTAAAAATGAGTGATATATTTTCTAAATAATGAGCTAAGAAACATTTAGGTACGCCATCGTATTCGTACATTCTTGAAACTGCTCAATGAATCGTTTACAACACTTGTATGGTAAATCGATTTATCTCGAAATTGAATAGAGCTGGATAAAAAATACCATCATTTCTTTGATTCCACTTTATTTGGCTTCACAAAAAATGTTCAAAGAAGACTTGGCAAAAACGCAATACCTACCTACCTAACGTTTTTGTTATGCGAAAGAGTAATGTCTGTCTACTGTCTAGGTACTTTTTATACCAAGACGTTCTATGTAACTTAAGTTTTTTTTTAATGAATTCTTTTGTTAAACTTTAAGAGGTACTTATGAGTTACAAAATACCGGTAATGCGTGATAGTGTTATTTAAAACAAAATTTAAAAAAACAGCCTCTCGTTGGGCGACCGGATCAGCTCGCCGTCCGACCGGCCGGGAACCGGACCAAGCCCAAGTCCTCGACGACACGTGTTCCACGCACGTCTCAAGGAGATGTCTGCAAACCGTATAGGCCTAGCTGGGTCGAACCCTATTGGGGCCATGGGTGATGCGAAAGAGAACCTCGGGATCCCTGAATGAAGGCAAAGAAGGAACAGGGATGAGTTTCAGTCAGTTAAAGTCTAACACACCCTCCCGCCGCCCAAGAGCGTGAGATGTTATTCAATTCAATTAAAAAATTAATTCAAAATATTTTTATTTCACATAGGCCTACATGGGCACTTATAAAACGTCAGAAAAACTAATCTCGCAACAAAATTTTTCCAAATCGATTAATAATATTTAGCTCATACTTCAAACCTAAGACCTTCTGCAACATCTTATTAATAGTGACCATATCAATTTTACAAATATTGTATGTATTAAATAAATGGATAAAAAATCTTTACTAACATTTCAATAATAAGAAACTTGACTAACATCAATTCTATAATATTTTATTTGATGTAATTAAAGAGTCTGGAAACTCGTAGCCCGTAGCTCCCGTAGCCTCCCGTAGCACCCCGGAGCACCAATTTTACTTTGGGAAGAAAAGCTTTTACGTAGTAATAACTTTGAACGTTACTTTGTTCAAAATGTATTTGTGAATATAAAAATAATACGATTGAAATACTAATAAAATTATATTTATAGCTAATAATTTAGTAAAACATTTTATAGCTTCCGTGTTTGTTTACGTAGGTAGTTTATTTTATTACTTTAGTAATTTAATCGGTTTCGAAAGTAATTAGTTGCTAATTTAGGGCTGATTTAATTTAAATGTTTAATTTTAGTATTATTTCATACTACATAGCTTCTGCCTGTGGCTTCGCCCGCGTTCAAGTTGCTCCATACAAACTTAGGGCCTCCGTTTTATGCTGCTTTTCGAAAATAAATAATTCACAATTAAACCCATTTTTTCACTCCCTTTTTTTGCACTTCGGTTTCGGTCGTAATTACTAATCCTATAATAAACCTGAGGAACAAAATGCACTATGTGTTCATTATCGGCAGTACTTGGTCCAACTTTCATACAAAAATTGTACTTTCACACAACTAGTCTACTCCGTAGTTTTGGCTTTACGTTGATATGTCAGTCAGTCAGTGTCTCTTTATAAACAACTAGCTTCTGCCCGCGACTTCGTCCGCGGAAAATTTCTTGTTTTAAAATAAGATTACACTCGATTAGACGATGCGTACGTTCAGCGCTAGATTCCTGAGCACGGGCCTGTGATGTTATGGCATTTTGCCTAGCGAGCCGCTGCGAGCGCTCAGCGCTAGTCTCCCTATCCCTTGTCTCAGAGACATGCTGCCTTAAATGAGATAGACGCTGCGCACGTTCAGCGCTAGATTCCCGAGCACGGGCCTGCGATGTTATAACATTTTGCCTACCAAGCCGCCGCGAGCGTTTAGCGCTAGTCTCCCTATCCCTTGTCTCAGAGACATGCTGCCTTAACTCAGATAGACGGTGCGCACGTTCAGCGCTAGTTCCTCGAGCACGGGCCCGCGATGTCCTCACATTTTGGCTAGTGAGGCGCTGTGAGCGCTCGGAGCTAGATTCTCTAGCGCGTGCTTGCGAAATATATTCTCTATTTCTCGAGAGGCGCTGCTCATTTTCAGGGGCAGATTCTTCCGTACGGCGTACTCGAGCGGCTCTTGTCTATGATGTCTGCCGGGACAGTTGAGATTTCCTTTTAGACATGCTCTCAACAAACTACGCACAGACTTGAAAACAATTATGAACAAAAGGAGAGCGACTCGAACACCGTCCGCCTTTACAAAACCAAACAATCGTAATATCGAATAACTCGTATCGGTTATTACGATAGAACGAAGTACGAAACTACGAACATACAAAAACGTACAACGAAATTACGATATTTTCGATTATGAGGTATCTATCAACAACAACAACCATACGAACGAAACAACCGAAACCAATAAGCAACTGACAGAAGAACTCCAACTAACGACAACGTGGGCATAATAATTCGAGAGGGTCATCAATCCACAGAAAGTCTTAACACCGCGATTCAGAAAAAATACGTAATTGCAGAACGCCATCTATGAGCAAATAGGTAAAACGTTGGGCACGCCACAATTATGGCGGTGGCCCCTCTTTGAGGAGTGGCTGGAAAGGCCTCACGGCGTCCTTACCTTCCGCATGACACAGGTCCTCACCTGACATGGCAAGTTCGGGAGGTTCCTGCACCGAATTAAAGCGGAAGAGACGCCCGAGTGTCACCACTGTGCGGAACGCCCGGAGGACACGGTGGAGCACACAGTCGAGGTGTGCCCTGCCTGGGCAGAGCATCGCCGTGCCCACGTGGGGGCGATCGGCGGCGGACACCTCTCGCGACGGGCTCTAGTTGAGGCCATGGTCCTTAGCGAGGAGGAATGGCAGGCGGTCGCCTCCTTCTGCGAAGCAGTAATGCTAGCAAAGGCGGAGGCAGACCGCATCAGGCAACGGCGCCCCCGCCGCCGCCGCCGGGATTCCGATCCCGATTTCCGGCCACCGTAGACGCCGGCTCGCGGACGGCGAGCCATGGGTAGCTTGCTGTCCGATCGTCCGGTAATGGACCGAGCCCAAGACGTCAACGGCGCGCACTGTTCCCGCGCGCCTCAAGAAGTTGTCAGCAACAGCAGAGGCCCAGCTGGGTCGAAGCCTACCGGGTCCAGGGTTATCCGAAAGGGAACTCGTGCCCTGGTTTGAAGGCTAGAAGGAACGGGGTGGGTTTTTAGTCAGTAAGAGTCTGACACTATCTCTCGCTCCACCCAAGGGCGGGGGTTGTCATAAGATGATTTTTGCCCACCATAAAAAAAAAATAGGTAAAACGTCTGCACAATGAAAGTTACGCTAGGGGCATTTTGCGTTTTAGTAATTTTATATTATCTTCGAAACTGTATGACCAATTGCTATGCTGTAAATGGCAAATCTTATCTGTATAATGTTCTTGTGATACTGAAATAATTTATTGTCATAAGAATTAATATTTTGTTGCTCAAATAATCAACCAAACGTAAGTATGCCGAAAAAATATATTTTTAATGCAATAAAAGAAGTATAAAAGATGAAATATAAAAGATAGAGATATGGTACCGCGGACTTTTTTGTAGAAATAATTAAGACGAACCAGGTAGCCATACATTGTTTTTAATTTTAAGCAACTGTTTAGGCAGCGCACGCAAATAATTCTATTTTATGAGGTATTTTTTTCCGACTTGCTAGACAAAAGTTGTGATAGCTCGGTTAATATACATGCTATAGAAACAATTTATAGCCTATAGCACTCAGGAATAATGTAGCTTTCTGCCAGTAAAAAAATTTTTAGAATTGGATTATTAGTTCCAGAGATTACCCCCTACATACAAACTTACAAACTTACAAACTTACAAACTTACAAATTTTACCTCTTTATAATATTAGTATAGATAAGTTACCATTGCTATAGGTATTTTAATCAAGGTATCTAATCTTATATTTGTCTCAACAATATTTGTAATGACACCAGTAAGCCATTCGTAATGTTCAAATAGATAGATGAAGTCGCATTTGTAAGCCTATTGCCACAAAATATATAGGTATAGAAGTCAATCTACATACAGTGTGCGCTGTCACAACAAGTTCTTAATGCGATTTATTTGATAACCTAAACTGAATCGTCAAATGTGTGCGAACGATAAAGACGGATGGAGCAATATAGGGTGTGTAAATCCATCCCTATGTCCAAAAAAAACAAATCCCAAAATCGTCCACGAAAATTTGTCATAATTGGTAAATTCATAATATAATCAATCATGCATCAAAATATCGCTACTAGGAAATACTGTGCGCAGTGTTTTTCCGTTTTGATCGTCATATTAATTCATAATCAATAAATACATAGCTTGTAAAAAAATTGATAAAATGAGTGACATTTTGTGATACAAACAAACGCTAACAAAACTTTACTGTTTATGAATATTATATAATGAGAATAACTAGACCTTTTCTAATAAGTCCTTTAAGTATTTTACAAGCTTTTATTTAGTTTCATCGGATTCTCGCGACCCTGACCAGGTCATCGGTCATCGATGGATGAGTGACGCACAGGACCGGTCGTTGTAGCGACGCTTGGGGAGGCCTATGTCCAACAGTGGTCATCTTTCCGCCGATATGATGATGATGATGATTTAGTTCCACCTGTCTCAATGTTTGTCTGTAATCAAATCTAGTAAATTAAATTTGACTCACTTACCGGTTACCAGTTGAGCTGAAATTTTGCATGCATGTGTAAGATGGCAATGCAAAATTATTATGACAAGGAGCTGATCTGATGATGGAACCGAAAGGTGGCTATAGGAACTTGGTAGTTAAACGACATAACCCCTTCGAGTTTGGGCTCGTATGATTCGTCTTGATGAGTATTAATTATATACAATGTTTATATAGATATACCGAGTTATAAAAGCTTGCTATGAAAAAAATATTTTCATTAAAAACTTGTTTACTAATTAAAAATGAGTGATGTATTTTCTAAATAATGAGCAAAGAAACATTTAGGTACGCCATCGTATTCGTACATTCTTGAAACTGCTCAATGAATCGTTTACAACACTTGTATGGTAAATCGATTTATCTCGAAATTGAATAGAGCTGGATAAAAAATACCATCATTTCTTTGATTCCACTTTATTTGGCTTCACAAAAAATGTTCAAAGAAGACTTGGCAAAAACGCAATACCTACCTACCTAACGTTTTTGTTATGCGAAAGAGTAATGTCTGTCTACTGTCTAGGTACTTTTTATACCAAGACGTTCTATGTAACTTAAGTTTTTTTTTAATGAATTCTTTTGTTAAACTTTAAGAGGTACTTATGAGTTACAAAATACCAGTAATGCGTGATAGTGTTATTTAAAACAAAATTAAAAAAAAACAGCCTCTCGTTGGGCGACCGGATCAGCTCGCCGTCCGACCGGCCGGGAACCGGACCAAGCCCAAGTCCTCGACGACACGTGTTCCACGCACGTCTCAAGGAGATGTCTGCAAACCGTATAGGCCTAGCTGGGTCGAACCCTATTGGGGCCATGGGTGATGCGAAAGAGAACCTCGGGATCCCTGAATGAAGGCAAAGAAGGAACAGGGATGAGTTTCAGTCAGTAAAAGTCTAACACACCCTCCCGCCGCCCAAGAGCGTGAGATGTTATTCAATTCAATTAAAAAATTAATTTAAAATATTTTTATTTCACATAGGCCTACATGGGCACTTATAAAACGTCAGAAAAACTAATCTCGCAACAAAATTTTTCCAAATCGATTAATAATATTTAGCTCATACTTCAAACCTAAGACCTTCTGCAACATCTTATTAATAGTGACTAATATTAACTATAAACTAATATTATAAAGAGGTAAAATTTGTAAGTTTGTAAGTTTGTAAGTTTGTATGTAGGGGGTAATCTCTGGAACTCATAATCCAATACTAAAATTTTTTTTACTGGCAGAAAGCTTCATTATTTCTGAGTGCTATAAGCTATAAATTGTTTCTATAGCATGTATATTAACCGAGCTATCACAACTTTTGTCTAGCAAGTCGGAAAAAAATACCTCATAAAATAGAATTATTGGCGTGCGCTGCCTAAACAGTTGCTTAAAATTAAAAACAATGTATGACTACCTGGTTCGTCTTAATTATTTCTACAAAAAAGTCCGTGATACCATATCTCTATCTTTTATATTTCATCTTTTATACTTCTTTTATTGCATTAAAAATATATTTTTTCGGATTACTTACGTTTGGTTGATTATTTGAGCAACAAAATATTAATTCTTATGACAATAAATTATTTCAGTATCACAAGAACATCATACAGATAAGATTTGCCATTTACAGTATATCAATTGGTCATACAGTTTCGGAGATAATGTAAAATTACTAAAACGCAAAATGCCCCTAGCATAACTTTCATTGTGCAGTCGTGCAGACGTTTTAGCTATTTTTTTTTTATATGTTGTGCAAAAATCATCTTGTGACAACCCCCGCCCTTGAGTGGAGCGGGAGATAGTGTCAGTCTCTTACTGACTAAAAACCCACCCCGTTCCTTCTAGCCTTCAAACCAGGGCACGAGTTCCCTTTCGGATAACCCTGGACCCGGTAGGCTTCGATCCAGCTGGGCCTCTGCTGTAGCTGACAACTCCTTGAGGCGCGCGGGAATAGTGCGCGCCGTCGACGTCTTGGGCTCGGTCCATTACCGGACGATCGGACAGCGAGCTACCCATGGCTCGCCGTCCGCGAGCCCGCGTCTACGGTGGCCGGAAATCGGGATCGGAATCCCGGCGGCGGCGGCGGGGGCGCCGTTGCCTGATGCGGTCTGCCTCCTCCTTTGCTAGCATTACTGCTTCGCAGAAGGAGGCGACCGCCTGCCATTCCTCCTCGCTCCGGACCATGGCCTCAACCAGGGCCCGGCGCGAGAGGTCTCCGCCGCAGATCGCCCCCACGAGGGCACGGTGATGCTCTGCCCAGGCAGGGCACACTTCGACTGTGTGCTCTACCGTGTCCTCCGGGCGTTCCGCACAGTGACGACACCCGGGCGTCTCTTCCGCTTTAATTCGGTGCAGGAACCTCCCGAACTTGCCATGTCCGGTGAGGACCTGTGTCATGCGGAAGGAAAGGACGCCGTGAGGCCTTTCCAGCCACGCCTCAAAGAGGGGACTTACCGCCATAATTGTGGCGTACCCAACGTTTTACCTATTTGCCCATGGATGGCGTTCTGCAATTACGTAATTTTTCTGAATCGCGGTGTTAAGACTTTCTGTGGATTGATGACCCTCTCGAAGTATTAGGCCCACGTTGTCGTTAGTTGGAGTTCTTCTGTCAGTTGCTTATTGGTTTCGGTTGTTTCATTCGTATGGTTGTTGTTGTTGATGGATACCTCATAATCGAAAATATCGTAACTACGAACATACAAAACAAACGTACAACGTTTGTTTTGTATGTTCGTAGTTTCGTACTTCGTTCTATCGGAATAATCGATACGAGTTATTCGATATTACGATTGTTTTGTTTTGTAAAGGCGGACGGTGTTCGAGTCGCTCTCCCTTTGTTCATAATTGTTTTCAAGTCTGTGCGTAGTTTGTTGAGAGCATGTCGAAAAAGAAATCTCAACTGTCCCGGCAGACATCACAGACAAGAGCCGCTCGAGTACGCCGTACGGAAGAATCTGCCCCTGAAATAAACTTTTTACAAAAAAAATATAACCGACTTCATTGATAAAAAAACTGAAAAGTATCAAATAACTTTAATTTTGGAAGTCGGTGTTTCTATAATAGTTTAGTCTCTTCGTTATTTAACACCGACTTCCAAAATTAAAGTTATTTGATACTTTTCAGTTTTTTTTATCAATGAAGTCGGTTTTATTTTTTTTGTAAAAAGTTTTTTTTATTTTACACTTTTTAGTTATGGTACCACCACTAAAAAGTACCCCTCAGTCAAACTTAAATACCTTATAGTCAGAGCGCATCTCATAACGGTTCTAATAATCCCAAACACGGTTAGATTACATTAATTTACCTTTCGGCTTCATCATCAGATCAGTTCGATATATCCTCTCCCCCTCTTCTTTCAAACAGTCATTAGACTAGATGCTGGAGAGGGAAAGGATATACTTATCGAACTGATCTGATGATGAAGCCGAAAGGTAAATCTTTCAATCAGTCATTAGACTAGATGCTGATAATCCCGGCTGTAGTATCAGGCCAGATTTATGTCAACATTGCAATGAACTTAAAATTTAGTCCTGTTTAAAATGAGCCCAAACACGACTACGGTGCTGTAATTTCAAGGTTTGTACTTTTCCTGATGCTCCTGGCTTCAGCATCAGGTCTCTATGTACTTCGGTGTTCTTTATTAGCAGTACGTTTATCTACACATCGAGCCGTTTTCAATGAGCCTAAACTCGATATATCTGCTGTTTGTTGTCGAGGACTTAGGTACTCTGCAGACTATCCTGACTGCAGCATCAGGTCATGACTTGATGATCATGAGACCAAATGTGGCAAATGCCCTATCAAACATCAAAACAATTTACTAAAACAGTCCTTGCCTGTTCGAGTAACTTCTTATTGTTAAGGAGTTGTACCTTCCATCATCAGCCCAGCTACCTGAGATGGTGACGACCATACGCAAATACACAAGATACTTCATAAAATATGCGAAAATTAATAAGTGAGCCTATAAAATTTGAAGGTTGCCCTCGATTTCTCCAAGATCCCATCATCAGATCCTAATTTGGTGATAATGGGACCACCTCAGAACTATCTACTTTCGAACAAAAAAAGAATTTTGAAAATCCGTCCACATTTGGGGGAGTATTCGACGAACAAACATACAAAAAAAAAAAAAAAAAAACATACAAACAGCCGAACGTAGTACCTCCTCCTTTTTGGGAAGTCGGTAATGAGCAGCGCCTCTCGAGAAATAGAGAATATATTTCGCAAGCATGCGCTAGAGAATCTAGCTCCGAGCGCTCACAGCGCCTCGCTAGCCAAAATGTGAGGTCGTCGCGGGCCCGTGCTCGAGAAACTAGCGCTGAACGTGCGCACCGTCTATCTGAGTTAAGGCAGCATGTCTCTGAGACAAGGGATAGGGAGACTAGCGCTGAGCGCTCGCAGCGGCTTGGTAGGCAAAATGTCATAACATCGCAGGCCCGTGCTCGGGAATCTAGCGCTGAACGTGCGCAGCGTCTATCTCATTTAAGGCAGCATGTCTCTGAGACAAGGGATAGGGAGACTAGCGCTGAGCTCTCGCAGCGGCTTGGTAGGCAAAATGTCATAACATCGCAGGCCCGTGCTCAGGAATCTAGCGCTGAACGTGCGCAGCGTCTAATCGAGTGTAATCTTATTTTAAAACAAGAAATTTTCCGCGGACGAAGTCGCGGGCAGAAGCTAGTAGCTAATAATTTAGTAAAACATTTTATAGCTTCCGTGTTTGTCTACGTAGGTAGTTTATTTTATTACTTTAGTAATTTAATCGGTTTCGAAAGTAATTAGTTGCTAATTTAGGGCTGATTTAATTTAAATGTTTAATTTTTGTATTATTTCATACTACATAGCTTCTGCCTGTGGCTTCGCCCGCGTTCATGTTGCTCCATACAAACTTAGGGCCTCCGTTTTATGCTGCTTTTCGAAAATAAATAATTCACAATTAAACCCATTTTTTCACTCCCTTTTTTTGCACTTCGGTTTCGGTCGTAATTACTAATCCTATAATAAACCTGAGGAACAAAATGCACTATGTGTTCATTATCGGCAGTACTTGGTCCAACTTTCATACAAAAATTGCACTTTCACACAACTAGTCTACTCCGTAGTTTTGGCTTTACGTTGATATGTCAGTCAGTCAGTGTCTCTTTTTAAACAATTATATTATAGATATTATTTGTCTGGAACAGCTACAAATACAAAGTCTAATTAACGGCAATTTACAAGCCTCCACATTAAGTGTAGGAGTATTAAAAATTATATGTTTTAACCCAACTGCGCCAGTAGCCGGTTTATGCTTTTTTGTCGAGTGCATGTATGTACGTATATATCTTTGGCACGACCTAGAGCCTAAACGGCTTGTTGCTTAAAAGCTTGAGAGGTGTCGTTAGATTTCGCTTAGTAAGTTTTGAGAGTGACACTGAGTACTGTACAGTGCATTTCACCTAAGAAGTTACATCGGCGTAATGTTGGCTCCCCTGTCTGTCTACACAAAAAGAAGGGAAAAAAGGAAAGAGTTGCCTACTCTACCAAAATTGTTCCCCGAAATGTGAAACGAAATCGATTTTAACGGTAGCTGCAACACTTTTTGGAAAATTATGAGAGGAATGGGATTTTATTTTAAAAAAGTAGGTCTTAAAGGAAGTTGTTAATAGAGAGGAACGATACTGTGGCGTGGCGTTTTCGTTATTTGAAAGAATTGTAAGACAATCGGAATGGAGCCCAGCGCCCTATACTTTATACAAAAATAGTAACAATAAAAAAGGCAATTGTTAAAGTAACGAAGTATCAGTTAATCTCCCTCATATCAAGTAATTTAATTGCTAAAAATATGGCAACATTATTTTCAATACTACCAACATGACAGCAATGTAACTTCTTAAGTGAAACTCACTGTAGGGATCAAAGATTTTATATATTCTACTAGAGTAGACTAGATTGACTACGAAGAAATATGACAGTCTTTAAAGTGTTCTTTATTCTCATTAGCATTAAGTTCATGTGTGTTATTGACACGCAAAAGGGAAAAATGGCCTGGAGCAAGACACTAAGATAAATCCTCTCTGTCCCTTTCTCACATACTACCAGAAAAAAATAAGAAACAGATGGTAGTTTTTAGATTGTTCCAGTTATCGTTAAATAGTCCGTGTTCATGCATTTTGATAGGTTTATGCAACATACAATGAATTGCAACTAAATGTTTTATTTCAAATAATGCTTCTTGAAATTTTATACGCATTCTTCTTGTATTTAATGATGTTTTCATTTAGATATAGTAGCTATTCGTAGTAATTTAAAAATTATGAAAGGCAACATTTAGGAGGTTTCAATTTGACAGAATTTGACATCAATAACCAATATGGCTGATGCTTCATAGGGCCAAAGTTGTATTTTTAATTGTTACAAGTTTTTATCTCAATATTTAGTAAAGTATAAAGTGTGTAAGATGTTCAAAACGTTGCTGTGTAAAGTTTCGCAATTGTGATGGGTATCCTGGTTGTGGAATTTAGTTTTTTTTGGTAAGTTTTCTGTTTTGTTTACAAAATATTTATGTAGGGTGACAACAAACATCGTTTTGAATTTCATGCGGGAATTAAAACATATTAACTGCCTGTAAAAATACATAGAGAAGGGGCATCATAAACGATTCAGAAGACGGACTGGGTGCTAAATTTTATAAAATTTTGTTGTCTACTGTTCAAGTTTTATATTATTATAAGCAAATTTCTTAATATCTGAGGAGGCTCAATATTTTTTTATTTTTAATAAATCAAGCGCGTACCAATTTTACTAATTTTATCTTTTTTGTTGATCGGGCGCCTTTGGCCGCTCGGCAATCTTCGGCTGCTCTCGTGACACAATGAAAAGCGGCGAGCAGCGGCGGCCAGAGGTGCGGCATGCGGTACGTGTCTTCGGACCAATTCAGTATATAGTTATCTGTGACCAGTTCTTAAAACGGCGCGTGCTCTCCAAAATCTTCTCCACATCGATATAGTACATTCGAGAATTATATTCATTTTAAATCATAGTCTACTGTCTTTAAGTTTAGTCCTGAGGTAGGTCCCTAATAAATGCCGCACGCAATGCTGCACGTATGTGGCTTAACCGTTAACTACTAGTAATATATTTTTTTTTATGTTTTGTTGTAGATTTCCAAGAAACGAGAACCATCGGCAACAATGGCTTTGAAGTTGTGCCATTAATATTTTTTTTCAGCAACAGTTTTATTTGTAGTCTGAAGATGTAATAGTTCATAAAGTTAAATCAACACTAAAACCTAATTCTATTCCATCTAGTTGTTAAAAATCCGTTCAGTAGTTTTTGAGTTGATTGCAAACAGATATAGATAAACAAACATAGTGGGAGACTTTTTTTGATGTGGTAAAATTTCCAATAACTTATCCTGCTCTAAGGTAGAGCGCCTTACGCTCCATCTTAGAGCGGGATAAGTTATTTGAGGTTTATACTGAATAAACCTACCCGTGTCCTTCAGTTGCCCTTTGTGTTCCAGGACCGTGGTATCCCTTTCGGAAATTCCCTGTGGCGCTAACGGGCATCGGCAATAATTAGTAGTAGTAGTAGTTATTATAAATAAATTTATAAACCAGTCGAGGATTATTTATTTAATGTATTATTTATTTGTTAGTTAATAAGTGCAATTTAACGTAATAAAAAAAATTTCACGCATCAGTCTATTTTTAATTTAGTTTTATTATAAACTAACTAGTTTTTTCTTTCAGACAAACCTTATTCTGATAGGTGCAGCCGTTCAGAAGTGATCGTCTTACGTAGGTACACACACATTAGGCATTTTTTTTGTCAGTGTAGGTATTTCATACTCGCATAAGAGGATATTGCTATTATATATACTATACGGACATCAGCTATTTCCTAGTTATTACAGAGACGACTCACAGTTCCCTTTTGGTAGCTTATTATACATATTAATTGTTTTTGAACTTGCATGTCTATTTTAATGTATCAAAAATATCTTTAACTAACTTTTGAGCAAAATTGTCCCGTAGTATGTAGCTAGTGTATGGACACACTAGTAGAACGAGATGACAGGACTCTTTCTGACTTTCCTTATCAGGTACGCTTTTGAGGTTGTCGTAGTCAATCTAGTACTAGGATATATAAAATCTTTGGTAGGGATACACATGTACGTCAAAATTATAAAAAATAAAATGGCGGATTTTTAGTGCCAAATTATATGATTATTTTTGTGACACTCATTTGTCATATCAAAATAAAGGCATTGATTTAATTTTAAGGGTTTCTTTGTTTTTAAAAGAAAAGGTCGTTTATTATTACAAATAATGAATTTCAGGGCTTTGACTGCTTTTTTCGCAATGTGATCGTTGAGACATTTTTAAGGCAGCTCGCCATTCCCTGCCGGAGACGCTCCAGGAGTCAGGAGTCACTGTACAACTTCTGGGCACCCCGTAAGCACAGGCTTGAGGGTGGTGAGCAACGACATCTATAGGTAGCTCGCCGTCTTACCTTCTTTTAACGATGAAGCCCAGATCGACGGCGTGTTGTGTTCCACGTGCGTCTCAAAGAGTTGCCACCAAAATTTAATGGACCTATTAGGGCTTTTTTTACGGTGGGCAAAAATCATCTAATGACAACCCCCGCTCTTGCGTGGAGTGGGAGATAGTGTCAGACTTTTACTGACTAAAAACCCACCCCGTTCCTTTTAGCCTCTTCATACCGGAGCTCTAGTTTCCTTTCAGATAACCCTGGCCCTAATAGGCTTCGACCCAGCTGGGCCCCTCCTGTTGCTGACAACTCTTTGAGGCGCGCAGGAACAGTGCGCGCCGTCGACGTCTTGGGCTCGGTCCGGACAGTTACCGGACGGTCGGACAGCGGGCTACCCATGACTCGTCGCCCGCGAGTCCGCGTCTACGGTGTCCGGAAATCGGGCTCGGAATCCCGGCGGCGGCGGCAAGGGAGCTGTTGCCTGATGCGGTCGGCCTTCTCCTTTGCTAGCAATACTGCTTCGCAGAAGGAGGCGACCGCCTGCCACTCCTGCTCACTCCGGACTATGGCCTCAACCAAGGCCCGGCGCGAGAGGTCTCCACCGCCGATCACCCGACTTATTATGGCTAACGTCTACTAAGGTTGCACATTGTTTGAACGAGTTACCGGAGCCTTAGCAAAAAAGGCAACTGAAGGAACACTCTGAGTTTTAGTTAGTAAAAGTCTGACACTCTCTTCAGCTCCACCCAGAGCGGAAGAACTCATATTTTTCATTCATTGGGGATTTCTGAGTATCGAGACGAGTACGAGTAACGTCAGGTCGATTGATAAGGACTAATTTGCAATCGAGCAGTTTAAGATAATCTGCCAGTACTCTAACCGGTTATTTTTGGGCAAAAACAACAATCCTTACTTAATATTATAAAAGCGAAAGTGAGTTTGTTTGTTTGTTTGTTACGTCTTCAAAACCGATTTTGATGAAACTTGGTACACGGATAGACCATGTCCTGGAATAGGACATAGGATACTTTTTTATCCCGGAAGTATGTTCATTTGGGATAATTTTCTGCTATCACGCGGGCGAAGCCGCTGGCAATATTATTATGGTTTTTAAATGTAGTTTGTTCATTTTGCGATAACTTTCTAATCTATATTATTATATATCGTGCTAAAAAAGACCGGTTTCCGTTAGGATTTAACTGTTTTAAAATATGTTGTCGTGTCGTATGTCTAGGCATTTCGAATGCTTAAAACACTGACCGAAATCTATACTAATATAATATTACAAAATGGAAAGTAAAAACAAAGCGATATGTACTGTAGATAGTCGTGGACGATTCTATCAAACGCCTTTCTATCGTTTTTTTTTTATAGATTGCATCTATATATTTATTTTGTGTGTATCGTAATTTTGGAAATGGAAGATGTAAATGTAGAATGTCAAAAGGAGATAAAAAAAAAATCGGAAATTGTTGAGTTAAGCTCGCCTTTTGGCCATGAATTGTCAAAACACTGTGTATTGAATTATTTGTGTATATTAAAAAAAATAAGAGAGAATTAAATTTTTTATATCAACCGTGTACACAACAGTGTCACAGGTAAAACCAGTTTATTAGCACGTTAATAATATTCACAGCAGGTAGAGTGTCTGGTACTGCAGATTCGCATATATCGAGAGATTTTAATTTTAATAAATCATTGCATGATTTCGATAATACTTAAATCTCAGTGGAAAACGCAGCCAGTCGAGCTGTACTTATGGTTGTGGTAAAATAATTTACGAACGTTCACATTGGATTTACCTATCAAAAATAATAATCAGCAAAACCTTTGAAAATTAATTCCTTATGGAAATCCTTATGGTTGTCCTCCGTCCCAGGATCTATCAGTCTATCAGAGTATTTACAGAATAAATCCATACGGTTACTACTTTACAGGCTAAGTTTTGTCATAATATCAATTCTGACACACAGTCGCTAATCTATACTTATAATAAATCTGTAGAGAGGTCAATTCTGTACATGAAATATATTTCCAAAATAAATATCAGGGGGTGATTAGTGATCGATACTGATGCTAAAAATGCAAACAGTAAAATTTTTGTCTGTCTGTCTGTCTGTCTGTCTGTCTGTCTGTCTGTCTGTATGTTCTTTATAGAAACAAAAACTACTCGATGGATTTTAACGAAACTTGGTACAATCATTCTTCATACTCCTGGGCAGGTTATAGTATACTTTTCATCACGCTACGATCAATAGGAGCAGAGCAGTGAAGGGAAATGTTGGGAAAACGGGAGAAATTACTCCATTTTTTAAGCTTCCGTCGCGTTTGCAGCCTTAATGGTTAAAGCTACACAGAAAACATGTATAACGGAAATGTTCTCCTTAAAATTATATAAAAAATTTCCCACGACAGCATACGTCTATCTTTTATGGTTAACTCACAATATCACGTGTAACTCCCGATAGCTTAGCAGTTCTGAGCTTTCTGTTTATTTTTGTCTACTCTTACGTTTATAACACTGAATGTCGCTGGCATAAGCAACAGGATCCGCGTACGAAGTCGCTGGCAGAAGCTAGTTAAATATATGACACTGACAATGAAATGAAATAGATTTGATTAGTGTTCTGCAGCTATCTTTGTCCGAGGTGCTATGGGGCTTGCGCATTGAGTCACGCTGTCACTCGAAAGTTAATCCATGTGGACCGCGTTATGTTTTTTTAAGGTGGAAAATCATCCAATGACTTCTCACATTCTAGGGTGAAGCGGGAGCGCGTGTCAGACTTTTACTGACTAATTACGAGTACCCACTCCTGTTCCTTGTTTGCCTTAGTTCCAGGGCTCCGGGGTTCACTTTCACTTAATCCATGGTTCCAGTAGGCTTCGTTCTTTCTGGGGCCTTAAGGTCTTGCTGACATCTCTTTTGTAGCTCTACGCACCGTCAGCGACTCGGGCTCGGTTGGGACGGTTACTGACAGCCGGACTGCGAGCTGCCCACTGCTCATTGTCCGCTCACGATTCCGTCATGCTTGCGACCGCATACGGCCGACATTTCACTAGAGAGACGCGCACAGAACTATTGTACAGCCACCGTCGATCGGGTCTTTGACCTTTCAGGTAATTTTTGAAGACTTATTACCTGCAACCCATATCCTGTGCGTTGCTTTTATTTTTATCATATGACATATTGGAAGCGAATTTTTTGTTCAAGCGATTTTTTACATTACAACCAGACTTTGAGTAAATGGTAAATCATGTTTATTTTGGAAATATGATTTAACAAGCACTTTTCAACGACAATTTTTCGTCAATTTAAATATGACTCAATGTTTGCTATGTGGTTGTAGGCTATGTAGCCTACCAGTTCAACGTCATTAGAAACCTGTTCACGGGTCTGTCGCGAAGTAATCATTATTTTGCTGATTAGAATATTTCCATAAATTTTAAATCTTGTTTAGTAGGTACTTAATTTATTTTTAAGAATCTCAGTGAGTGCAGAATTATACAAAGGCAAGAAATAATATTTCTTTTAATGTTGCTCGCACTAGGTTCAAAAACAACTAGCTAGGAGTAGATAGGCGAAGTGGGCCCGCGACTACGGTCTTGCACCCAAAGAGCCTCGCGTGTGCTAGGCCTCTTTAACAACGAGGGTCTGGTTTTATAATTTACTAGCTTTTGCCCGCACGGCTTCGCTCCCGCTCTTCCCTACTATACGCTACTCTGCCCTAGTCTACCCTACTCTACCCTACTCTACCCTACTCTACCCTACACTACACTACTCTACACTACTCTATCCTACTATATCCTACTCTACCCTACACTACCCTACACTACTCTACACTACTCTACACTACTCTACACTACTCTACACTACTCTACACTACTCTACACTACTCTACACTACTCTACACTACTCTACACTACTCTACACTACTCTACTCTACGATACTCTACACTACACTACTCTACACTACTCTACTCTACTCTACACTACTCTACCCTACTCTACCCTACTATACCCTACTATACCCTACTCTACCCTACACTACTCTACACTACTCTACACTACTCTACACTACTCTACACTACTCTACACTACTCTACACTACTCTACACTACTCTACACTACTCTACACTACTCTACACTACTCTACACTACTCTACACTACTCTACACTACTCTACACTACTCTACACTACTCTACACTACTCTACACTACTCTACACTACTCTACTCTACGATACTCTACACTACACTACTCTACACTACTCTACCCTACTCTACCCTACTCTACCCTACTATACCCTACCAAACTTCACATAAACTATCTACTAAATAGTCCGAACAAAGCCTAAAAATTTGGATTGGATAGGTGAGCCCGTTCTTGAGTTATAAAATAACAACGAAAAATGGCATTAATTTTTATATATATGGATAGGTTCGCTTTTGACCACTATTACATCTGATGGTAAGCGACGCTCGCTGTCGAACAGTCGCTGTTTTGAATCGTTTTAGACTTTCTCTCTCTCTTTTGCCTAGTCATGTCCCTTTATTTGAGGTCGGCTCTCCTCGTACCGCGGCGCCAGGACGCTCTTTCTCGGGTTGTCTGTATATCTAGTTGTGCCCGCTTGGTATCCCTATTCACGGTTGTCCACCACGTAGACTCCTGACTCCACGGAGTCTCTCTTTTTATTAGGTATGGCTAAAGCCCTATGAACGTTTGCCTGTGTTGCAGTGGGGAACTGGTGTGTTGTGTAGTAAGGTCACTCGGATGATAATTAATTGAAACTCAGGAAGAGTGCTTCACAATATAATTGATATATTATGTAAACCAAGTACACAGTTGTTACAGACCGAGCTCGGAGAGCGACTACCCAAACATTTTATACATTATTCTAGACTACCTAATTTGGGTACAATAATGATGCAACTCTTGTGCATGACATGTGACATAGGATATATATGAGTAGGCACAATACTTCCCTTCCTTTTTAAAAGAAAAAAAATATATATATATCTTATACATAAAAAATAATAGTAATTAATTTACGTTATTACTGGTAGGTTTACTACATGTTGAGTATGTATTTAGCTCGTAAGATTAAACTAAGTGGTAGATGAGCTACATAAATAACGTGCATTAAAATAAGACAATATTATACGATTACATCTTATTATCTAAACCATCACTTAACCTTAACCAACCACTACTTTCGTTCACTACACTTGCTGCACCGATCACTTGAACGCACATACTTCTTGCCGTTGCGGTCAGGCTACAGAGTATGTTGGCACGGCGTGAGAGGGCTGGGGTACTCTGCGACTGGCCCTAGCTCCTTGCAGCTCTCGTCTCAGGTGTTCCGTGTACTTCTCCAGGTCCAGCGTATGGGGGTGTTAAGGGTTTCCTAGTATGATCGCAGCGAACAAATACGTGTGAACATGATGCCAAGGCCGGATGTACAAATATATTAACTTGTCTGTGTTGTCTTTGTGGAATCGCTGCTAATTTTCGAATACGTGTACGTAAGTCTTGTAGAAACGATTCATTTTCGGGAGAAAACGGCGTTGCCGGCTCAAAAAAATCTCCTGGAAGTTTTAATGTTGTACCATAGACCAACTCGGCTGCAGATACACCAGTGTCGTCGCGTAAACTAGCTCTCAAACCTAATAGAACGGTGGGCAGTTCGTTAACCCAGTCTTCGGTATTTCCGCGTGCCATAAGTGCTGATTTGAGCGTTCTATGAATCCTCTCTATTTTTCCGTTGGCCTGTGCATGATATGCAGTGGTGTGTATTTTTGATATACCCAAACGCTTCGCCAGATTGCTGAACAGCTGTGACTCGAATTGACGGCCTTGATCTGTAGTGATTTTGGCTGGACATCCGAATCTTGTGATCCATTGAGTATATAGCGCTTTTGAGACACTTTCAGCGGTGATATCTTTCAGGCATTTTATCTCTGGCCAGCCTGTTGCCCTGTCGATCATGGACAAAATGTATTTGTACCCTTGACAATATGTTAATGGTCCCACAATGTCGATGTGGAGGTGTTCAAAACGATTACTTATGGGAAATGAGCTGAGTGGTGATATGGTGTGGCGTTGTATTTTGGATTTTTGGCAGTCTAAACATGCTCTAGTCCATTTGTTGATGTCAGAGTTCATTGATTTCCAAAAATATCTATCCGTAATCATTCTTCTTGTGGCACGTGTACCGCTGTGACTGATACCGTGAATTGCTTTGAAGGCTGTTACACGATACTCTCTCGGTAGGTACGGACGCGCGTGTTGTTTTGATATTTCACAATATATGGGCTCGTTGCCATGTGAATGATTGAAAGTTTTAAAATTTAGTTTTTTTGATTTTAGTAGCTCTTTAAGTTCTTCGTCATTTTGTTGATCTCTTGCTATAGTATTGTAATCAAGTGGTGAAGGAACATCTATTTGTTCGATTCTGGATAGAGTATCTGCTACGACGTTTTGTGAGCCGGGAATATGCTCTATTGAAGTACAAAATTGACTTATAAAATCCAGGTGTCGAAGTCTTCTCGGTGTGTCACTTCCGCTTGTGGATTTTTTGTGAAGCGCGTACACGAGTGGTTTGTGATCCGTGTAAACAGTCACTTGTTGTCCTTCAATCATATGTCGAAAATGCTTAACTGCCATGTATATAGAAAGCAGTTCCCTGTCGTAGGCACTGTAACGCTGCTGCGCTTCACTGAATTTGCACGAAAAGAAGGATAGTGGTTTCCAATTTTGATCTATTTTCTGTTGGAGTACTGCTCCTGCACAGGTGTTGGAAGCGTCCGTCATAATAGCTAGTGGTGCACTGGCAACAGGGTATGATAACATAACAGCTTCATGTAAGCTGCTTTTGCATTTCTCAAACGCCTCTTCTGATTCCTTGTTCCATGTGATTTTCGTTTTATCATTGCGCTTGCTATTATGTAAATATGCGTTCAAAATTGATTGGTATGTCGCTGCATGTGGTAAATGACTTCTATAGAAATTTATCATTCCCATAAAGCGTCGTAATTCTACTACCGTTTCTGGTTTCTTGTATTCTGTTATAACTTTGATTCGCTCGCTCAAGGGTCGTAGACCTTCCTTTGACACCCGGTAACCCAAAAAGTCGAGTTCTGATTTGCCAAGCTCACATTTAGCCAAGTTGATTGTTACGCCGTAATGGTTGAGACGTTTGAATACAGTTTCCAGATGTGTTCGATGTTCAGCTTCCGAATTTGAAAATATAATAGTGTCGTCGACAAAGTTAAAAAGGAAGTCTAGTCCTTGAAATACCACGTGGTTCATGAAACGCTGGAACGTCTGTGCTGCATTTCTTAGGCCAAAGGTCATCCTTGGGAACTCAAACAGGCCAAATGGAGTTATAATGGCCGTTTTTTCGATATCTTCCGGTGCAGTAGGAATAAAATGATAAGCGCGGTGTAAATCGATTCTTGAAAATATCTTCTTCCCCGCGAGTAAATAAGTAAAATCATGAATGCGCGGAATGGGATATCTATCCGGCTTAGTGATAGCGTTTAGACTGCGAAAATCACCACATGGTCTTATCTCTCCATTCTTTTTAGCAACGACGTGAAGTGGACTGGACCAGCAGCTCTTTGAAGGTCTGCATATGCCGATTTGTTGCATGTATTCAAATTCTTTCTTGACCTTCAGATATTTATTTGGGGGAAGTGGTCTCGCGCGAGCAAATACAGGTGCGCCGGTAGTCTCGATATGATGCATAACGTTATGTTTGGGAGTGTCCTTGTAGCACAAGGGTTTGGTTATATCTGGGTATGCTGATAACAAGTCGTGGTACGGACTCGTAACATCTATTGTTTTGATTGTATCTTGAGTGTAATCGACTATAGACCCAATAACGTTTAGATTCGTCAGAGAATCAATAAGTCTATGACCGTTCACGTCCACTAAAAGTTTATGATGGTTTAAAAAGTCAGCACCAAGGATTGGCTGTTTCACATCGGCTAATATAAATGTCCAAGGATGAGGTCGTCGTAATTTTAAGTTTAGTACTAATTTCTTGGTTCCATAAGTTCGTATTGCACTTCCATTCGCGGCATAAAGTTCATAACTATCACAGTCACGGTTGCTGTATGGTTTTTTCACGGCAGGTAACACGGATACATTGGCTCCCGTATCCACCAAGAAACGTAGGCCACTGTTTAAGTCGGTCACGCAAAGGCGGTGGGATGGTGAGATGGTGCAGACATCCGCCGTTGACTGCACCGAATTTAGTTTTCCTGGTTCTGAGTATTTTGTTTTTTCCATGTGCACGGCTCTGTACATCTGTTAGCTCTGTGGCGAAAACGCGCGTGATAATAACATAGTCCGCCAGCGTTGTCTGACCCGCTCTGTATCATATTACGGCCTCGAGACTTAGAGCGATAACGGTTGTAATTGCTCTGACTTCGGTTCCTTTCTCTGGATCTTGGTGCATTCTGAAGTGCCATCACTTGCAAGGTTAATTGGGCAATTTGCGCTTGTAATGTAGAAAGGTCGGCTTGTGATGTCGACGGTTCACTGGTGACCTCAGCTACGTGCGGAGGTCGGGTGGCTTCCAAAATTTTGTCTGCAATTGTCGCCAAATTCTCAAGGTCCTTAACTTCAGTGACTGCAAGTACGGCACGCACTGACGATGGTAAATGTCCTTGCCACATAATGTTAAGCGTTTCGTCGGGAATTTTGCCTCTTGCCAAATCTCGCATGCGCCTTAAAAGTTGGGAAGGCTTTTGGTCACCGAGGTCAATTTCGCTCAGAAGTTTTCGCAGTTGACGATCTTCCGATTCTTCATACACTGCTAACAGTCTTTCTTTCAAAGTTTCATATTTCTTGGCCTGCGGCTGCTGTAATAATATGTCGCTGACTTGTTGTATCACCTCTTTGCCCAATTTTGTGACAACAAGGTTAAATCTGGCTTCATCACTTAATTTTTGTGGTGTCAGTATCGCCTCACATTGTACGAACCATAGTCGGGCTTGATCACACCAAAATTCCGGAATTCTGGAAGAAACTGTGACGGTTGCTAGCTCGGATGCGGCGCTAGGAGCAGGTGTTTTGTTTTCACTGGTCATGATGCAGGGATCACGTCGGGGTCACCAATTTGCCTGTGTTGCAGTGGGGAACTGGTGTGTTGTGTAGTAAGGTCACTCGGATGATAATTAATTGAAACTCAGGAAGAGTGCTTCACAATATAATTGATATATTATGTAAACCAAGTACACAGTTGTTACAGACCGAGCTCGGAGAGCGACTACCCAAACATTTTATACATTATTCTAGACTACCTAATTTGGGTACAATAATGATGCAACTCTTGTGCATGACATGTGACATAGGATATATATGAGTAGGCACAAACGCAATAGTCCTTATCCCGCCTCATCACATGTCCAAACCACCTCATACGACTCTCCGTCATCTTTTCTGAATCGTTTTAGACTTTATGAAAGAAAAAGGTGTCGATGATGCGCCTTCGCCCACGTCTAAATTAGTCCACGCTATGCGTCCTCAACTCACATACCTACACAAGATATCCAGACAAGGAATAACTATATGTAGGCTATACAAATATGTATTTGTTCCGAGCGGTAATTGAATCCACAACATGCAGCCCAGCAACGAATCGCTCAACTACTGTGGCAACCGGGCCGTCGAATTGGTTGAACAAGCGCTGCGCACGAAACCAATGTTTGTATTGCCTACAAATAGTTGTTCCGTTTCAGGTCTGAGGTCTTGTAAATGTAAGAATAGACTTAATTGTACACCAAAATTGCACAGAAATTTAAACACAGGTTTTTTTTTGTGGGTGTTTTCTCATATTTGTGAATGCAGGAACAAAAATCAAAAGATTAAAACAAATGTGTAAATTAGTTTATTTACACATTTGTTTGCGGTATAATAGGCCTGGCTCTATGAGAAGCTGTACATGTTATGGGGCTAATATAAAAATCATCAATAGTGATTTTGTTATCGGTCACCGCATCATACACACAGTCAAAAAGCTGGCTATTCAAACTTCTGTTAAGGCATATAGTCCCTTGAATATCTGGCCGGACTTAAATAGACACATACTCGTACTGCCGTCTAGGCGGCACTAATCCTAACTAACTTTAAATTCCGTTGAATATTGATTAATTTACATAATGCTACGTAAATTGTGAAAAACATTTAACCAGCAATTTTTTTGTGTATTCTCAAAGCCATTGAAAGGATTAGAGAAAACAAGAAGTGAAAAATATCATGTCGTTATAATTTATTTTTTGGAAAAGAATTAGTTATACGAAAAAATCACGAGTTGAAAATGTTGTACATGAGTTTATAATAAACATTTTTTTTAAACCTATTGACTTAGCCATTACCGAGGAGTAGACTTCAGTAAGTTGTTGTTTTATGGCACTGCTCGACCGCTTGGGCAAAACCAGGTTTTTTTTTTAAATTTTGATAGGCTCACGCTTGACCTAATCGAAGAAGACGATGTGGTCGAAGATGAAGCTTTTGAATTCACTCTTGAATTATATTCCCAGGTTTTCTTGAGTAAAATTGTTTTTTTGAGTAAAGATGGGATGCTCACCACGAACGACTGACAAATGTCTATGTTAGTATGATTATACAACGTGTAACGTTAAATGCGCAAAACCTCAGACACCCCAAATGATTTTTATGTAATTTAAAAGACCTAATTCTGTGAAACAGAAAACATTAAAAAAAAAATTAAAGGTTTTTTGGAGGTATGCGGAACAGAGAGTAAAGTCCCACATACCTCCTTTTGAAAAGGGAGGATCCTCCGGCCAGCCAGGTGTTATAGTCTGGTGGGCGACTGCCCGATAGTTGGTGTTGGGCTGTCGTATATGTTCAAATCGCGCGGAGAACTTTGATTGCGCGATGCAGGATTTCGTATTTTCTTCGTAGTTCTTATGTGGCGTCATAGATGTCGCTACATCACTCCCCTCCGGAGATCGGAGATCGATGGTTCTTGATGCTTCTTGATGTGTGCCAGGCCAGCGGTAGGTTGGTTCCAGTGAGTCGGAACCGATGCCGCATAGTTCTCGGTGAGTCGGAACTGTCTGCGGTGATTGATGCCCCAGTGAGTCGGGGTGTTGCTATCCCAGTGAGTCGGGATGATGCCCCAGTGAGTCGGGGTGATGATGTCCCAGTGAGTCGGGACGATGCCCCAGTGAGTCGGGGTGGTGCTGTCCCAGTGAGTCGGGATGATGCCCCAGTGAATCGGGGTGGTGCTGTCCCAGTGAGTCGGGACGATGCTGCGGGCTCCAGTGAGTCGGAGTAGTGCTGCTGGCTCCAGTGAGTCGGAGCGGTGCTTGTGCGACGTAGGGCTTGATTGCTGGCGTCGACCAGGACAGGTTCTTCATGGCTCTTCATATGACTGGCCGAAGGTGCGGTGTGCCAAGGTCGCTGATGCGGCTGAGGTTGTGACCAGGTATGACCAGGTAGACATACTGGTGGTCAGGATACCCTTAGCTGAGGGTGCTGGCTGTATGGCTCGTTGCTTGAAAGCTTGAGAAAGTGATGATGACGTCACGAAGTAGTAGCTGCACGAAGGCTGCGCTGACGTTCTTTGTCGAGGGTCACCAGTTTGGGAGTATGCGGAACAGAGAGTAAAGTCCCACATACCTCCGTTGAAAAGGGAGGATCCTCCAACCAGACAGGATGTTATAGTCTGGTGGGCGATTGCCCGATAGTTGGTGTAGGGCTGTCGTATATGTTCAAATCGCGCGAAGAACTTTGATTGCGCGATGCAGGATTTCGTATTTTCTTCGTAGTTCTTATGTGGCGTCATAGATGTCGCTACAGTTTTATGTGCAGTTTTACTTTGTTTAATTCATGAATCCCCAAGCGACCACCTGTGGCCGCGCATCTATTGTCTTACTATTGTGTCTCTAATTGACGGTATCTGAAGGGTTAAAATTAATATCTGCTTTGAAATAAGAACTTTTATTATCCTGTGTATGAGAAAATTTGATTGCAATACAGCCATTTGTGTTTGTTTCCCTATTGGGGCAGGTTTGCGCACGTGATGGCTTGACCTTTTCATAAATAGAAAGGGTAAAAAAAAAATATTTTTTTTTTGAAAATGTAACCTATATTAAAAAGTGGTTTAATTGATTCTGTTCCTTATTCTGATCAAACTAATTTCAGGTTTGGCGCATTTAACGTTACACGTTCTTTAATAGAATTGTTAAAAAATAAAAAGCCCATTTTGAAATTAAAGAAAGATCCTAGAATGTAACTTGGAACGAAACTGAAAGAAACAATAAACAATTGAATAGGGGTCCGGTGAACTAGTAGTTATAAAGTTGAAAAGCCGCACCAAAATACAAATGTCAAAACGGACCTTTTATTTTTTTATTACTTTAGTAATATTTAACCAAGTTTTACAAACAGATCATTGACTTTATCTATAGTCCTCAAACATTCTAATAATATAATAATAGTCTAGAAACTATTCATTTAAAAAGAGAGGTATTTTCAATCATAGTTAGCAAAAACGCTACAAAACCGGTTTATGCGTTTACATTAATATTAATGAACTTATTTATAATTCTATGTTCCTTCCTAACATGATCTATTCTTAAAACTTATTTTGTTGCAATCCATAATTGTTTGCTAATTTTCCTGTTATGTTTTAACTCTTATTTTTTCTTTTTTTTTTCGCTTAGGTGGGAAATCATCCAATGACATCTCCCAGCCTTAGGCGGGGCAAAAGAGCGGGGCAAAAGAGCGTGTCAGACTTTCACTGACTAAAACCCACTCCTAGTTCCTTCGTTGCCGTTCATACCGGGGCTGAGCTACCTTTCGGAGCTAACCCTGGCCCCAGGCCCCAGTAGGCTTCGACTCTACTGGGCCCCTTCGGTTTGCTGACATCTACTTGAGGCGCCCGTGGAAAAATACGCGCCGTCGACAACTTGGGATTACCGGACGAACCCTTGAATTTGATTTTGTATATGCAACCGTAACCTTTTCATAATTTCATTGTGTTAAGGTCTGTTTAAGCTCACTTCCCAATAACTATACGCGAGGACTTGTAATTGGCTAGCTGTCGTTTATGATTGTTTTTCTTTTTAATCAGTTTTTTTATAAGCTAGTCCTCCAAGCAGTAATAAATAAACAAATAATTCAAGTAGCAGATGTTATTTATTATTAATTTATTTATCCTCATAAAGCTACTTTTACAGGCGTCAACCCAATGCGACAGTGCAGTTACTAATTAATTACTCATTATAATTAAAAACTAAACTTTTTAATGTAGAAAATCATTCAATGACTTCTCTCGCTCTTGGGCGGAGCAAGTGGGCATGTCAGACTTTTATTGACTAAAACCCTATGTTCCTTCTTTGCCTAGTGTTCCAGAGCCGCGGGGTTCACTTTCACTTAACCCATGGCCCCAGTAGGCTTCGACCCTGCTGGGCCCTACGGTTTTGCTGACATCTTAAGGTGCGCGTGGAACACTATGCGCCGAACCTAATCTAGCTAAATAATAATATCTATTAATATTGTATTTGTATTATAAAGGGCATTGCGTGAAAGTGTCCCCACCCACCAACAGACTTGAGACAGGTGTCATTCGAAGCGTCAAGTTAAATAGAGTATTTTATATTATGGCGACACATCTCTAAAGTATGGGGTTTAGGTTTTATACAACATTATAGTTTGACCTAACCTAACCTAACTCAAGTGTTTTGGACCTTAGATATACTCGAAATATAGTACTGTCATATATTTTTGAAAGCGGCTTTCCGAGCTCTATACGATTCTGCAAAAATATTTGACAAAAAGCATTTCGTAAAACTGTCTCCAAAAATGACAGCTTTTCCAAATCTGTTGGTGGGTACCAACAGATTTGAAACAGGTGTCATTCGAAGGGTCTAGTTAAATACAGTATTTTTTGTTACAGCGACATATCTCTAAAGTATGGGGTTTAGGTTTTATAATTTAGGTTAGGGCCAGGTTAGGTTAGGCTAGGTTAGGTTAGGTAAAAATAAAAATGGTTTATAAAATAATTTTTTTCAGAATCGTATAGAGCTCGCAAAGCCGCTTTCAAAAATATATGACAGTACTATATTTCGAGTATATTTAAGGTCCAAAACACTTGAGTTAGGTTAGGTTAGGTCAAAATATAATGTTTTATAAAACCTAAACCCCATACTTTAGAGATGTGTCGCCAAAATAAAAATACTCCATTTAACTAGACGCTTCGAATGACACCTGTCTCATGTCTGTTGGAGGGTGGGGACGGTGCCCATATAAAATCCGGCATCCTCCTTTATAAAGAGGTATTTGTTCTTTTGTTTGTTGGAGGTAATCTCTACTGGTCCGATTGATTGAAAAGTTTTTCACCGATAGAAAACTGCTTTATTCCTGAGTGACATAGGCTATATTTTATGTACGCGGGCGCAGCTGCTAGCAAAAGCTAGTATTATTTATTTATTTTTTTGTTGGAGAAACAACAGCTAGACTTAAGTAGGAGTGATTGACTACTGAAGAATGAGCCAAGATTATTCTTTACTCTCTGGACTCTTGAATAAGGAGGACGCTGTAGGAGTCTGCCGCGGTGAAGTTGATGTGAAGTTCCGATTATGTTAGCAGGTTAAGCTTGGTTGGAGATCGAGAGGCTTAGAAATAGAAAGAGGAAGTCTTGTACCAATAGTAGAGTACAAATTAAGCTAGGAATAAAATTAAATAATTTAATGAAGGAGATGGTTCGACAACCTAGATGTCTTTCTTAGAAATAGAAAAAAAGGCGAAAATTGTGATCGTTGGAAATAATGGAAGCAGGTCTTTGCTCAGCTATAGTAATAATTATATAACTTATATTAGTAGATAGATATAGCTCACATAAACGTACGTAAAGACTATAACGGCATACAGATTTATGTAAATGATAAATGATATTTAATTTGCGGATAGGTTTTAAAACCATCTTTATATGTCAATCTTTTTTTGTCAGTTTAAACAAGTTGAGGCCGGTGTTTTCTAGCTGATTTGATTTTAGTAATTATCTAGAGGCTATTTAAATGTGGAAGAGTACTTTGAAGCCTGAGCGTGCTTTGTCATTTTGTATTATATTTATGTACATAGTTAGGTTTTAGTATAAATAGTTTATTTAGTATTTATGTTTTTTTTAAATGTACATATGTATTAAAATGTATATGCAAACCAAAAACAACATTGCACTTGTCATCACTTTCCAGGAGATACACAGACTGCTCAACGAGGCTATTTCATATGTCTTAATTATTTTTGCAAGTTTCAACAGTAAACTTTTCAACACGCTATTATTAGCTTCCCCTGTATGTTTGCTTGCTTGTTTGCTTGTAACCACCGCCTTTGAGCTCGATTTTGCCCAACTTTGGGCGATCAGATTTTCTTTAAACTTTGCACACCCACCAATAACCGATGATAATACAATAATCCGATTAAAATATTCGATTATCCTGATCAAATTCGTCAGGATAAAAAATATAATTAAATTATTTGAAAAACTGTTCACTAAAAAGTTAAAAATAATTATAGTAAAAAAAAAAACAAATAACACGCTAAATAAATAATGAACGAAAAATATTATTGTGAAAAAAGCGTGGGGTGCTCGATTTACGAAAAATATAGCGCAAAGCACCCCACGCTTTTATCACTAATATTTTTTGTCCATTATTTAATAATAATAACAAAAATACACGCTAATTAATATTAGCGTGTATTTTAGTTTTTTTTTAATCTATATTTTTATTTGAAAACATTAAAAAAATATCCTTAAACAAATTCAAAAATAAATAATACTCTTACCCCATCATCCAGATTGATTTTCATTTTGCGAAGTCCGAAACGAGATCAGCACCACTTTTTTTTTTCCAACTCACTTCACTTTTAAAAATGGAACACTTTCGGCGAAAGAACGCGATCGCCCGCAGACTGCCGCGCTTTATCTGTGCCCAATGTGATCGCAGACAAATGCAAAATACCAGAGACAATCCAATGTGAAGGTCGCCGGTCAAATGGCTTCAGAGGGCTAATTACATCGAAATTGAATTGATCAGTGATCGAATTGTGATTTTCCACGCCCTATCCTTTACGCAAAAAAGGAAAAAACAGTGGCAGAATAATTTAAAGATGTTCTATGTCATTTTACGCTAGGTTAAAATAATTGGGTTTGTTAATCTAAAGGTAAAAATATGTTTTAACGTCCTTCTAGCTAATCCGGTTTTGGTAAGATAATGCTAGTTTAAATATTCCAGTACCTAAACCTAACATGTCGTTTTAATTAATTTTTGCATTGTTACAGTAAAGAAAACAGTGAGTGGACCTGTGTTTGCGTACTCATTTGTAGGTTTTTAACCCTTCAGATACCGTCAATTAGAGACACAATAGTAAGACAATAGATGCGCGGCCACCGGTGGTCGCTTGGGGATTCATGAATTAATATCAACTGAGTGTTTGGCTAATTTTTTTGGTATTTTTCATTGAAAAAGATATCACTACGTTAAATGAGGTGAGGTTAATAAACTTGTACACTTCCTCCTCCTCGTCATTAATGCAAGAAAAAATATTTTTGGTATATTTTTGATGATGTCATAAAAAATTAGCTCTTTTTAAAAATCATCTCGGGATTTAGGCATATCCACTCTGTTCTTGCGCTGTATGAAATCAGTCGTAAGTATATAAATAACTCTACCTAATTCATCATCATCTTCCTGCCCTTATCCCGTTTTATTTGGAGTCGGCGTAACACGTTTTTTTCTTCCATTCTGTCCTGTCGCTCGTCACGCTATCACTAACTCCCTTTTCATTCATATCAATTCTCACACAATCCATCCATCTTTTCTTTGGCCTCTGTCTCCGATCCATCCTCATGTAAATTCATAACTCTATCTGGAATATTATTATTATTATTAATACTCAGTTCTCACTTTATCCATTCTCGTCACACCACACATCCATCTTAACATTCTCATCTCCGCTACATGCTTTTTTCATCCGTCTTTTTCACAGCCCAACATTCTGATCCATACAGAACAACAGGTCTTATCTTATTATGACTCACGTGGGTACCTAATTATTTCAACTTAGCTTATGCTAAAATGAGATGGGGTGGGTTAGCGCGCTCTGGTGACTTTTGCAAATTCATTGCTAGGCAACAGTCTCCACATAGTGGATGCCTGACGATGGACGACGCTACCGAAGTCAACCTATAGTAGACCGCATTATAATATTATCTGCTTACTAAATAAATGTTTGTTTTACAAATAGTAATATCTAAATTGTTAACTGTCATAAGAATTGACGTAAGGGACATTTAACTAAAATTTAAAAATATACCTCACCACGATTGACGTAAGAGTTTTTTTTACTAAAATGTAAATATGTCCCTTACGTTAATTCATGAATTCCCAAGCGACACCCGGTGGCCGCGCATCTATTGTCTTACTATTGTGTCTCTAATTGACGGTATCTGAAGGGTTAATTGATATTTCTGGTATCGATATGTAGATTAAAAAAAAAAAAACTAAACTATTTATAGTGAAACCTACGAATACAAAAACACAAAGTAAACTCGGGCATCGAAGTATTCGTCCATATTGCTGTTATCCGGAAATGTACCCAGACGACTGGTAGGCATTGCCATTCAACGTGGCGATGCATTAAATCCTTTGGGTAAAGGACGAGCTAGCCCTTTGCTCACTCTCTTTTTTTTTCTTATTGATAGGCTCACGTTTGATGAAATTTGGTCAGGAGGATTACCGTTTAGTCACGTAGATACCTAATTATTATGCATAAAGCTAAAAAAGTTATGAATGGATGTTTGGAGGGGGAGAGGGAGGCCAAAGAAAAGAGTGATGGATTGTGTGAGAAGTGATATGAAAGAAAAGCGAGTTGATGATAGCGTGCCGAGTGACAGGACAGAAAAAAAACGTGTTGCGCTGACCCCAAATAAAACGGGATAAGGGCAGGAAGAAAAAAAGCAGAGGATGGGGCGATACCATAGAGTGGGTACCTGTGGATGGACGACGCTGCCGTGACCTTTCTGCAGTCATGGGACTTCCATTGCACCCGTAGCCCCCAACGCAAAAGTACGAGAAAACACCAGGCTGATTTTAGTTAGCAAAAGTCTGACAAAACCAGCCATAAAAAATCCACACTAATATTATAAAAGCGAAAGTGAGTTTGTTACGTCTTCACGCCTAAATGGCAAAATCGATTTTGATGAAACTTGGTACACAGATAGACCACATCCTGGAATAGGACATGGGATACTTTTATCCTGGAAGTATGTTCCCTTGGGATAATTTTCTGCTATCACGCGGGCTAAGCCGCTGGGAGCAGTCTACAATAATTACCTATAGGCCCTTAAAAAAATAGCGCGCCTCACCATCAACGATTGCATCACTGCTTACCTTCAAGTGGAATCACAGTCAAGCACTAGTTTATATCAATTAAAAAAAAAAACTGTTTTGCCTATAAACATAAAAAAAAAATATTTATTTAACTAAAATGCAAAAACTAAACTGCAATCTTTTGCGTAAAAACCTAGTTATTCTTTTTTGAATTCGTTTATAAACGATCATAAAATTTAGAGATAAGGCGGAACTTCATTAGTAATGTCCATTATGATAAGAAAAAATACAAATAAACTATCAAATATAATAGGCCTATCTAATCAAATGAGTTTTTAAACGGATTATTACGTAATTTATTTATTATATTTCTAATTTATTGCGATTACTGTTTGTTCTTGGTTTTAGAACCTTTTATTCGGTAATAAAGATTATAGCTAATTTTTTTTTCTAAAAAAAGCTCCACTTAAATGGGTGTTGCCAAGCTGCCCGCCAGCTAGACTGAGACACATAATCGGATATCAAACTTTAAAAAATAAAACACTGTACCTACACTTGCGGTAAAAAACTATGTCAATAATTACCTATACATCATAATTTTTAGTATAGGCGAAACTTGAATATAGTTTGTTCAGAATCAGTAACTGAAACGATTCTAAAATTTTTATATCATGTTATATTTTTACCCAAAAAAAAATAAAAAAGGTCATAACTTAGCCACCACCAACACTAAGTACAAAACAGGTCACAGCAGGTCATAGTGGGCATTAGGTGCCAGTGCACAGTTGGGTGCGGAAGCAAAACAACCCCTAAGTCGCTCGGGTGGCCCGGTGAAAATGTATTATCGCCAACCAGTTACCATAACTGGCTTAGAACCTTGTCAGTTTTCATAATACAGTTTTGTTTTGTACTATATTCTTTACATAAAAAATACTAGACAGATGATATTTTATTATATGATTGTTAATCCTAGGTTTATAGTGTAGGTACGTAAACTGGAATAGTGCATTTTAATAAAAGCGGGCCAACTTTGTAATTGCAATCGATGCGGAATTGAAGTCCGAACGAAGGCCAGGCCTTTGTGGAGTCTAAAGTAAAAAACTGTACGTTTTTGTATTTATAACAAATGCATTTTACAATTTATTTAATTTGATTGAAACAGTATGGTCGAAGCCAATTAAAATATTTAGGTATACACAGACAGAGGTACAAAGAAGACCTAACAATCTACACTAATGTAAAGAGCTAAAGTTTATTTTTTTGCTTGTAGGTGGCAATCCTGAAACTATTGGTACGATTGCAAAAATTATTTTCACCGATATAAAGCTGCTTTATTCCTGAGTGATATTTTGAGTAATTTGAAAATAAAGTTTTTAGAGGTAGGCGGAATAGAGAGTAAAGTCCCGCAAACCTCCGTTGAAAAGGGAGGATCCTCCGACCAGACAGGTGTTATAGTCTGGTGGGCGACTGCCCATTAGTTCATTGTGGGCTGTCGTATATGTTCAAATCGCGCGGAGAACTTTGATTGCGCGATGCAGGATTTCGTATTTTCTTCGTAGTTGTTATGTGGCGTCATAGAGGTCGCTACAAGTTTATTCAATTTTATTTTATCAAACACTAGTGCACTAGTTTTCTTCGTTGCCTTTTATACTAGGGCTTAGTTTTCCTTTCACTTATGAAACCCACTGAGCCTACTGGGACCAGGGGTTTGCTTACAAACCCCTGGTCCCAGTAGGCTTCGACCTTGCTGGGCCCCTACGGTTTGCTGATATCTCCTTGACGCGCGCATGGGGTAGTCCGCCCCATCGCCGACTTGGGAGACAGATATATTTACTTTTGCATTTATAATATTAGTAAGTATGGATTGGATAAGAAGGAATTTGGAACACGTGTTAATATTAATTATATTAATTTATTCATATTTAAATATTCACAAAATCGTGAGGCCTCAAATGGGTTATGTCGATATACCGAGATTAACAAAAAAGCCTGCCTCTGACAAAAGAAATTAAACCACATTTCATCATCATCAGCCTTTTAAATGTTCCCACTGCTGGGACTCAGGCAGGTCTTGAGGCGCGCTGGAACGAGACGGGACGACTTGGGCTCGGTCCGGACAGTTAACGGACGGTCAAATAGCAAGCTACCCATTGTCCGCCGTCCGCACGCCCGCGCCTACGGTGGCTGGGAATCGGGATCAGAATCCCGGCGGAGGTGGCGAGAGCACCGTTGCCTGATGCTGTCGGTCTCCTCCATTGCTAGAATTACTGCTTCGCAGAAGAAGGCGACCGCCAAGGCCCGGCGCGAGAGGTCTCCACTGCCGATCGCCCCCAAGAGAGCGCGGCGATGCTCCGCCCAAGGATGATGGTAAGAAGTGATTGTGTGATTTCCTCCCAGTTTTGGGCATAATTGGTCCATATCCAATTATCCATGTCCATTTTGTATTATTTTGAAAATATTTCTATGCTAATATCCAAGGCAAAAATGACGAATTATTTTGTATTTTATCATCTCTTGAATGCTTTTTTTTTCTCGACGGGGAAAATTCATTGACAAAACCCGCTCTTGGGTGGAGCGGGAGATAGTGTCAGACTCTTACTGACAAAAACCATGCGCCGTTCCTTCTAGCCTTCATACCGGGGCTCTAGTTTCCTTTCGAATAACCCCGACCCCGGTAGGCTTCGACCCAGATGGGCCCCTCCTGTTGCTGACAACATCTCTTGCATGCTGACAATTTATTTTATGATTTATAATGTACTAATGTTTAAGCATATAAATGATTTATCATCTCTTATCTTACCTTCAGACGATTGACGTCCACTGTTGGACATAGGCCTTCCCCCAAGTGTCGCCACAATTAACGATCCTGTGCAGTACATTCCTGTGTGTACAGTGGACGTCTAATATCGGCTGAAATGATGATGATGGTCTTGTCTTAGGAATTTCGTAGGAATAATTTCAAAACATTCAACAAAGGATTCAAGGTTTCCAATAAAAGATTCATCAAACTAGTTACACAAATAAAACGAGCATTATTTCGCCATAATGTATATTTTCTATATTAAAACTAATCGGCTCAACAAAGAGAACAGTAACATGACTATAAATATTCTAACACTCAACGCGTGATACATAACTATTTAATATTTGTTGAGGTGCAGTACTTCATGTCATAGGCAAATAAAATTATATTACAAACCGCCACTGACCCCGTAGCTAAGTGTAATTACTTAAAATTATAAGTTTACATGTTGTAATTTGTCAATAGATATATGATTAGGAATTTTTTCAAATAAATTCACCAGGTGGCAGCACTGATTCAGCCAGACTGTAAAAGCGGGCTTATACAGGGTTATTTGTAAAACGCTAGCAACCTCTTAGGTGCTAGTTAAGAACATCACAAACAACAACTTTTGTTCTATGACTTTATACAAAACATAACACATTTACCAATAACAAACCTTCAAGATTTCGTTGTTCTATCTAACACATTTGAACTCTGTATTTTGAGGTAGGTAAATAGGTCAAGTTCATTTTCAGCTACCTTCCGCTATTGTATTATAGCTTGCTTCGCATAGACTTCGTAATATTTAGAACGTTCAATTTAAATATTTTTAGTTTTTTATGAAAATGTGATGAACTATAATATGATACATATTTAAAAGTCAGAACAAAAGTTGTTGTTTATGATGTTTTTAACTAGCACCTAAAAGGTTGCTAGTGTTTTACAAATAACCCTGTATATAAGAACTTCTTTGGAGTGTCCATAACTTCATAGTGGGCATATAACCGCGGGAAGCGGCTCAGGCCGAGTGGCCGCAGTGTGTGCGTGTTACTGCGCAGGAGCGGGCATCTCAATCTAGTCCGAGCTAACCGCATGCGTTGTTATGATGGCTCGACTGTGGACAGGCATAATGTGCGCGTTTCGCTCCCTGCACCGCACTGCCAGTCTGGCTGAGCACTTAGTCGTCAGTTCCACGCACCTTTCAAAACACTTATGTTAATGACATCAATTAAATTGACTTCAACGTCACGTAGGTATATGTTTTCAAAAGTAGAAGACCTCGCGTGCCTTTACTTGAAATATCTTATTATGTCTTTAGATGAGCTACCTGACATAATTTTGTTATAATTTGTAACTCTATTTGAAAAACTCTAGCCAAGTTATTTCTGCGTGTTATTTTTCTTATTTGAATTAGCGCAAATTGTTTAGGAAAGATGTCACAAATGTGTTAAATGTGATACTTAGTTCTCTTTTTTTTTTGTCACACGCAGAATTAAATTTATTGTCTCGGATACATTGATTGAAATTGTTCAAAAAAATACATTGAAAAAACAGATAAAAACTTTAATTCATTGGATTGAGTAGAGATTTTGACGTCTGAAGTTTAAAACGTCTTTTTTACATTGAGATAAACTTACTTCATTCAGTGTGTTTTTTATTGTGTAATCCATACTTAATGGGTTTAGAATATAGGTAAAGTACAAAATAATTCAACCATTGTTGTTTATTAGGGTATATTTTAAATGAGATTAGGTGTACTGTTTAAATAATCTGTATTATAACCACTTTGCACGTCAATCTGGGTTATGGTCCATTCATTAAAATGCACCACAAACCAAAGAGTCCTATATCTACAAGGCGTTAACTAAAACATAACATATTTACTTAAACACACAAGTACTACACCTCTGGCTAAAGTGCGGATAAATTATATACTCATCACCTACATAATAGTATTTACAAGATAAATAATTGAAGCTACCAGATTTCACTGCCCGGCTAAGACCATGTTTCTGCCTGCAAGCCTCGCATGCATATTTCATTACATTCACAAGATTCTTTAAAATAATCACCCTGACTTTGGAACGCAAGGGGCAACTGAAAGAACATGCGTGGATTTTAGTTAGTAAAAGTCTGACACTCTTGCTCTACCCTGAATAGGCGAAGTTATTTGATGATTATCACAATCTCCAAAAAAAAATCTCACAACTTTCACACAACGCCATCTAGACCCCAACTAAGCAGAACTTGTACTATGAGTAGATACTAGACAACTGATAAATAAACATACTTATATATTTCTAAATACATACATATTATATGTAGATAAATTACAGACACTGAACAAATGATCATGTTCATCACACAAACATTTATCTCGGGTGGGAATGGAACCCACGATCGACAATGTTTGGTTACTTTGAGGGGTAAAATTGGGCAATTAATCACATTATTCGTCGTAGCTCGTAATTAAATTAAAATTATATATGCGAGATGTATGCGAGCTGGTTGCAGGTAGAAACCTTTATGATAGATATATTTGCATGTTAGCCGAGCAGTATTGACAGATTAACATTGAGATGGAAAAGCATATAGAAATGATTGAAATAAGCCAAGCATCACAGGGCGTACACTTGTATATATTTTAAGTTAAACATTAGCTATGAGATATGCCGTTTTTTGTATACAAGTTAAGATAGAGTTACTAGATAGATGTAGAATAAAAAATACAGAAAGTTTCAAGAACAGAGAAAATAGTTTGTTTCTAAAACAATCGTTTATTGTCATAGGGACACCAATTCGTACTATTTCTATCATTTATTAAAAATACGTGATTATTAATATTTCTCAAGGTGACAATTTCGATTAAAGGTTCAGGTATACAACTGATTTTAAGGTAGCCATACACACACGCTAGGTTATACCTGACAGGTTCGCCTGTACAGTTGAGTTTTACAGGTAAACCGGACCGTGTATTTTAACTGTGCTGGTTTCCACACAAGCTTACCTGACAAGTATAAGTGTACAGGCACATCTGTCAGGTACCTTTATTCTTAATTTGAACATACCATTTCTTTTTGTGTGGCAATCACACGATGGTAAATGGGTACCAGTATCAACGTGTATGGATTTATGAAATACCACAGGATTCGTTAGTAGTTCATTTTAACTGTTTTTGCTTTGTGCAAATCAACTTTTACTTATGCTTGACCAAATACAGTCAATCGTTTACCTGAACCTTTATATATGACACAATTATGTTATTTAAATGCTCTGAAAACGGCATCACCTTGACTAAAAACTCTTATTTAGATGAAAATGAGATATGTCAAAAAATCTTCAATGACTACCAAAAAAACTTCGAGAAAATATTTAAAAATGTTTACGAAAAATCTTTTGATTCGTTTTGTATCCGTACTCAAAATTCATTAAACATTGTAATTTTAACGTAAACGGTCTTATTTTAATAGTGATTTTTGTTGCTTTGTGGTTTCGTTAAAAGTAGAAGTTACTTTGGCTCTGAGTTCTAACTTTGGCCCTCGCTCGTTTAATCAATAGAAACATAGCAGTTCCCTTAATTCTGTTGGTTGATATGAATTAGTAACATAAAAATTCCCTTTATTCCACTACTTAAGTTTTTTTAGAAATTTTTAGAAACTATGAAGTATATAAGTATATTTTATAGTACTCATAATACTCTAAAATATGCTAATTTTCTGCTGTTCTTCACAATCTAAATTATATAATCTAGTTCGTTTCTTCTACTGTGGTTTATCATCACTATTCATAGTTAGGTATCACCTAAATCACTCCATGCAATTAGCTATCACGCACTTTCTATGTTCAGTTCGATCTACAACGTTAGGTAATATATCTCGCCATCTTTTTCATTATCTTTTTTATGCATTAGTTTAATTTTTGTGAGATTATTTGTGTATTTTATCTATGGGCCTTAGTTGCCTGATGATAAAGGACTATTACTATTATTGTCTCCCTTACTTTCTTTTACTGTCTTATGGGATTAATCCTGTTACCCACTTTGTCCATCTCATACACACCATACACAGTTGTCCTATTCAGTTCCATTTCAATATTTTTGTTCTCTGCTTCACATTCGTTAGTTTTGTTTTTTATCCGCATCATTTTTTTTACATTGTCCAATTTTTTTGTTTGTAGGTAATAATAGCTTGAGCCAAAGTAACGCGACTTTACTACATCGATTTTATGTCATTCAAAAAAACATATTAACAGAACACTATTAAAATAAAACATTACCAAAGAACACGTTGACTACACAAAATTGAGCACTTAAATACATTATAGCATAGAACATCAAAAATTATATACCACACTTAATCTATTGATTATATTGAAGAAGTTACATTAAGAATATGTAGAGTTCTTGCCAAATTGATTGAAGAAATCGATTTAGCAAAAACGGTGACATCAATAGATATTGTTTTCACTTTAAAATATAATTGTCTACTGTTAAAACCGGTTTATGATAAATTTTCTATCATGCGAGTCTTTATACAAAAAAAAATATATATATTTTTATATAAAGCCGGGTAAAGACTGCTGTAAGGTAACATGCAAGATACCTTACATGAAAGGACCATTTCATATGTATGGAGCGCTTGTATCTACTCACATAGTTGAAATGCTCTGCTCACTCACGCAAGGCGTCCACACTGTGGGAATTCTATTACATTGCATGACCTTACGACAATGTAGACGGCGAAACTTTTCATGGCATGTTACATTGCATGTTACAGCAGTCTGTATCCGTTAGAAAACACCAATTAGCCTGTAGAATAATTCATTGGAAAAAAATGTGTTTTACCATGGACTGGGAAAATATCAACTATTCTGGTTTCGTAGAACAATTGATTTCAACAGATGCCCTTTGGTCAGTAGATAAATAGATCATTTTAAAGTGAGAAAGATATCTTTACATAAATACAATAGAATTACAAAGATAAAAGATTGAAGGCACGCATCATAAACGTATGAACAGTACGAAGGATACTTACAAGGTACATGTTACAGTAACTGGTTAAATACACATGTTAGAAGAGCCAAGCGCAATTTTTTAAACCGTAAATTATAATGCAGGAGGAAAGAAGACAAGAAGGTAATGTATTTACTTAGCCAAGACCGGCTATTTAAATATTAAAAGGAAATAACATAATGTTGATCATCTTTTTAATATTTTGTGTGTGGGTCTGATAGAAATCCATATAGTTGAAATTAAATTACACTTTGTAAAGGAGAGAAATATGTACATTAAGTATATATATATATATGCAAATTAAGCTTCTGTAGAAAATCTTTACTTTTTTTGTTATGTACATTCCATGTTTGTGTATTATGTACATAATACACAAACATGGAATGGTTCGTATGAGACGTAGCGATGACCATATGGTAAAAAATAATAGACCCTCAAAGAAAGGAATACCTCAAAAAAAAATCCAAATGGAAAAATCTACAACCCAGGTGCAGAATCTTAAAGAGACCTGACTCCATATATTGGGAGCACGGATAAACAAAGAAGAAGAAGACATAACACTCAAACAACTCTGCTTTTGCAGGTATACTGGAAAAGATTTCATTAGAAATAAGCATCAACTTTTTATTTTTATCTGTTTTCTTGTTTTTATTTTAACTATATGTTTGTGCATGTACATAAATTGTTAAATAAAATAAATAAACAAGGACAAAATCTCCTCAGATACTAAAACCACAGTTCCCTTGAACTTGACCGCACAAAAACCAGACGCCTATCGAAAAGTTCGAAAAAACTTGCTATTGTGTTATTGCTAATCTTTTTCATACACAGCCGCAATTCTCTAGAACGAACCTAAAAAATCTTTTGTCCACTTCGTTATCGAGATTTTTTATCGATTTGTTTGTGTTTACGAACGTGATTGAACTAGCAAGTCATTTTGTTGGAAAAAGTGGAATTTTATTTTTTTTATTGTGAGTGGTGTGAATTTGGCACAAAAAATATAATTTATAAAACAATTTTTTTTTTTGTGTTGTATTGACAAGTTATATTTAGAAGTGAAAATGAAGAAGTTATTATAGCACAAGTTTACTTTAGTTTAGATAGAAGGCATTTTCACAATCATTAGACACAGGCCCCTAATCTAATATGCACCGACTTGATCTGAGTTCTTCCTTTTGCTATTTCTTTTTCGCAGGTAATATCAGACAGAGATGAAAGACAATTTAAGAAAAATCATTCTTGATTTTCATAGAAGTTTACATTTCAAATTAGAATTACCACTTCATATCACTCTGAAAGTTACTACATAAATTGTTGTTCCATTTATGTCTGTAGGTAATGATAGTGAATAATATTCTTAATTTCCGTGAAGTTACGTCGGTACATATTAGAATTGGAATAGCTTTAAAAATTACTTCGAAATTACAATTACAAAATCTTAAATAGAAAAAGATGGATGATAAGTTGATTCATGAGTTTTCGAATGAATTTTATGAAGCTATAAATATCTTATAATATTTTGTCGATAACCTTAGATTTAACAGTGGCTCCTAATCTTTTTTGACCGGGAAGTATTTTTTATATTATATGTAGCTAACAAGGAACTAATAAAATAACATTTTTCACAAATTTGAAATTTTAAACACGAACACCTTTCAAGCAATCTAAAAATAAAATTTTATATCAGTTCCGCTAATAAGACTGCTATTGCACCTATAGTTTGTATATAAGTTCTGTTACTTTTATGGTGTAAAATAAAGATTATTCTATTCTATTTTAAATCTTTTGCGGACCATATTTCGGATCTAGACCGCGGACCACCAATGGTCTGCAGACTATATAGGTTAGAAACCACAGATTTAGAAGGAAATACTGCATCCAGTGATAGATCATAGACAGAGCATACTTTAACTTCTGAAATATTTTCACTAAATGAAATTCACATGTTTACTAGCGATATGAAGAGAATTACATTTAACATGAGAAGTTATTTATCTATATATTAAATTCTTAATGTTATTGATACAACATCTACGCAACGTCTTACATTTTATACAAAACATTTCATTTTATACACAACTTATGATTTCTTTTGCTTCTCTCTCTTGTCTTTAAATTAGTTTAACCTTGAACACTAGCAAATAAGCGCGGCTTTGCTCGCGATTACCGTAAAATATTTAGATTATTATAGAATTTAGTTACTATAAGTAATAAATCTTTTCAGCGAATGAACAGTTCTTCTTGTTTATTAATTTGGAAAAATTTGCTCCTTTTAATCAAAATAAATAAATTTGATTGATTGTCGTCATAGAGTGCACACAATTTAGTATTTCATTCGTTCCAAATCGCAATATTATTTTTTCTGTTTATTCATAAGTGAACAGTTTGAGGTAGGTACTAAGCAATAGTGCAAGGACATGTAGCAGAGTTAAAAATACTTGTAAGTAACTTTTTGTGGGAACGATAACTATTATTTAAGTTTTATTACCAAGACATACGACCAACCTGAAACTGAAACCCACTACTACACTGTGGGTCAATTTTTCTAAAGATAACTTCTATCAGAAGATTAAATATGGCTGACATAATTCTGTATCGATTTTCAAACAACAGTGTCTAGATCCCTAATCTATTCTATTAATACCTTGCAAAATGTAGCTAAACTTTAGTTTTCAGAATCAACACTGATAATGGTAGGTATATCGATGTGTGAATGTCTAATAAGATTAGTAGGGGTAATTTATAAGATATTAAGCCCGTCATCATTTCGTTGAGTTGTGCGACTTTCAATACAGCTCCATCTCATTCTCTCTCTTTCATTTACTAAAATAATGAGGGCTTTGACACTCTCCTAAACATATCTACTGATTGCTCTATCTCTATATGAAGTATGATCCACATCGTTGGCGACTCTGGATATGTCTATATTTATGCGTTTCGTTAAGCACTTCTGTGTATAGCTTACTAAAACCAAAATCATTCACTCATCATTCACTCTCCTATTGCAAGTCTGCTAGAAGTATTTCGTTTGAAATAAGCAGCACTTATGTACTCTTCTAGATCTGTATTTGTTTTTTATTTTTTTTATTTCATCCAAATACTCAAAACTGACAGATTGATTAACATCAGGTTTCTTGAAAGAACTTATAAACTTGTAAAATTCAAGTGATGCTATTGGCTGTTGACTATTTATTTAGCCAATTACAGTTTATTATTTTTTATATTAATTTCCGTACCAGAAATTGGGTCAAAGATAACGATTTATTCGAGAAAAGAGAACAATTAGGTAACATGAATATAGCATTCGCGAGACACAAATAAATTAGATACGAGGCGATTTTTAGCAACTGAATAAAATGTCCAATTAGCCTTAAAAGATTACCAATAATGAATTTCTGTTGTTTCATACAAAGAAAAGGTAGCAAATAGAAAACAGATGTCGACAAAATAAACAAATTATTTACAGGAGATACAATACAAAATATAGCTGCATAGATCAATGGGAGAGGATTTATTATAACATCAACAATGGCGGCATTTTTTTGGCATTTCAAGGGAACCAATTCTGACCTTCTAAATAACACTGAGATGTGTGAACCATGTGATTTTGATAAAATCATTTATATCTGATAAAATGCCGTGGTGTGGTCAGGCTGCTGGTTTACTATAGTCCTTAGTCCCTTATCACGGCATGACCAATTATCTTAAAGTACGTAAGTACTCACTTTTTGAGAAAAACCCGACGTTGTAAAGAAGGAGCAGAGAGCAGGTTCCATGCAGGCTGATTATTTAACGATGGCTCGACTAACACTGAAAATATACTTGTCTTTTCTTCATAATATTGCTAAGTTGACATAATATATTGCATTTATATCGCAATATATCCTACTTCAGGATACTTCGCTTTAGAGAGCCATCGTAAAAAAATAAACACTGCAGTTTCTGTTTTTGCAATTAATCAGCAGTGTCCGACAACCTCATCAGATAAGTCAATCACATGGTTTACAAACAACTCCTCAATTTCCAAATTACCGCTAACCCTCTAAGTCACAACGCGTATAAGCTCAATCCTCCCTCCCTCTACTGAGGCTGAACCTCCTATGAAACTTGAACCCCTTCTTCTTCTCATGTTTGTCCTCCATAGGCTTTTCAGTGAGGTTATCAGCACTCTTAGCTACCTGCACACTTTTCCGTCTATTCTTCATAGATTTCACCAGCCGATAAAACTTGCCTTTTTTCTTTGGGTCTGTGGCGTGATCTAAAGTGTCTTCTTCTACTTCTACGCTGAATTCTGAGGATATGTCTCCGAGGTCTTCAACGCTGTGGCTCTCGATCTCTTTGGGATGTGGGACTTCTAGTCTTCCTTTGGATGTGTCTGGTTTTGGTTCTTCTGGAGGTGGTGGAGCGTCGGGGTCTACGCACTGGAAAATGGAGAAAAATATTGTATTAATGGATTGTTTTATGTTGAAAATTAATGGTCGTCAGTTTTGAAGCTTTCATATAAAAACATGAGTATCTTCAATAACTATTACATTATTTGCATTACATAAGGAATTTGGTCAATCAACAGGTAAATTAACGAATCATTCCGTGAAACTTATAAATATACCAGTTTGCATAAACTTTCATATACATATAGTCATACATAGTTGACATGCACTTCTTTTCTAAATCGACTATTTAGCCATCATTTGGTAACTATATTACCGTTGTATTAACCGTTTAGTTGCATGTTCTTCTACATTTTAAAAGATTAAAACGTTTTAACTGAGTAGTAACCTTATTTATCATAAAATTAATTGATAAATGCCAATTTGTAGTCTTGCATCCATACTTTGTAACTAATTCAAGTTTTTAATCATCAGAAGGCCGTGACTCCATTACTTTATTTCCCATATCTTTAAAGTACCTTCCTACTTAATAAAAAAGAAACAATAGATTTCCACTCTGTATTTGCATTTCATAACATTGCCTTGCAGAGATAGTGCGTTGTTGATCTATTTTTATGACAAGATTAGGTCGTTTTATTAACCACAATAATTGCTCAACGGAGATTTTATTAAATATTTGTACAATATACAGTTGCTCCAAGGTTGTAAAAAAATTGGCTAAGTGCAAGTCGGACCCGCAACCGAAGGGTTCCGTACCTACTACAATACTATTACCTCATCTGTGGAGCGTGTGCTCTGGGTCCATAGAAATGTCTGTCGTCTGTGGGAGGCCCACTGCGGTCCCCTGAGTTTTGCGTTAAAATATAACAGAGAGAGAGAGAGAGAGAAGATCCTCCTCCACAGATAGACATTTGTTAAATTGTTAAAATCGAGAAAAAACGCCTAAACTTTTCACATATGATTTTAGCGGCAATAGACTCTCTTACAGCTCTCTACCTCTGCCCGCTGACAGGTGGACGGACAACGTAGGTTTAGTAATAGGGTCCCGTTGGCACCCTCCAAGTACGAAACCCTAGAAAGGCTAGATGCAAATAAGTTGAATTATCGCGTTGGCGACGCTTCTGCTGGAACCTTAGGTATCCATACTAATATTATAAATGGGAAAGTGTGTGTGTCTGTTTGTCCGTCTTTCACGGCAAAACGGAGCAACGAATAGACGTGATTTTTTAAGTGGAGATAGTTGTAGAGATGGTGAGTGACATAGGCTACTTTTTCCTCTTCCCGAATCTAAAGCGAGCGAAGCCGCGGGCAAAAGCTAGTATTTTATAAGTGATGAGTAGGACCAATATTATCTGGTATACAACCTTAGTTTTAGTATATGCGAAACCCGAAACACGTGTTTAGTATTTTTACGCCTCTAGTAGAAGAAATGGGCCATTATCCACCATGCGCGCCCAGTGTGGGTTGGTAGGAACAGCTTACCTCCTGTAAAAATCTACCTAAGCCATTTCCATTATGTCAACCGCATAAAAAAATATTAAACGTGTGAAAAGCAGACATTATTAAAAAAAGGTATTAGTAATTTGATGTTGGAAACATTTGCATAATAATAAATACGCGACATGATGTCCTGTACTCACGGAATAATTTTTAACTACTTTATGCTAGCGGTTTCGCTTGTCTTACATCGGAAATTATCTCCGACGATCAACCTATCTAGTATCTTTAATCTAGGCCATGTTCTAGGATTGGGGGGTCGGTACATTATTAACTAGCTTCTACATTATGAAGTAGGTTTCTCCACATGAACTTAGGACCCCCGGTTAACCCCCTTATGGGTAGAGTGTCGTCAAATTCGTTCTTAGCTAATATCTACACCCTGTAAGGAACCTAACTGCCAAATTTTAAGTTTGTAGGTGATATAGTTTCTGAGATTCCATGAATAATCAGTGAATGATATTTCGCTTTTATCTACATCTACACGAATATTATAAAGAAGCATAAAGCATATCACACGAAATTGTGGTGTGTATGTTTGTAATGAATAAACTTAAAAACTACTGTGCCGATTTCAAAAAATCCTTTAACAAATGGTAAAGTACCCTGAGTAACAGGCTATATTTATTGCCCGTGCAAAGTAAGGCCGGGCTGCTAGTATATAATACCTACATATGTAGCGACATCTATGACGCCACATAAGAACTACGAAGAAAATACGAAATCCTGCGTCGCGCAATCAAAGTTTTCCGCGCGATTTGAACATATACGACAGCCCGACATCAACTATCGTGCAGTCGCCCACCAGACTATAACACCCTGTCCGGCCGGAGGATCCTTCCTTTTCAATGGAGGTTTGCGGGATTTTACTCTCAGTCCCACCTACGCCCAAACATATAATTATAGGTTATATATTTTTTTTTGCTCTATTAAACAAATATATACAAGAATTTTTAAAATATATTTTTAGAAGTAAACAAGACAGAGAGTACCTAAGTCCCGTAAACCTTTCAAACCTGAAAAACAAACAAACTGTTCTATAAAAAAAACTTAATACTTTTCTAAACTTGGTTTGATTGGCTACCGAAAGCTTTTACGAAACCACAACAGAAATATCACAAAAACTGACTAAAAGTTAGCACGAGTGTAAAATACTGCTGTACTAAGTAAAACTTTTTGCTTATCAACTGTGTTTTGCTGCAAAAACTCTATCCATCTCAGTCTGTTTGTGAAAAATTCTGTATCTCTGCAGTGAGAACTGTGATAATAAAAGCTGGCGATGTGAATGGTATTGAAGTTCGATACTGATGATATCTACGATCTATCTCTGGATCAAATGCTTCTGTAACTATGCGTTGATGTTAGTCTACGCTAGAAGAGCCGAGTACGAGCGGAGTACGAGCGGAGTACTTACAAGCGGAGTACATGCAGAGTACATGCAGAGTACATGCGGAGTTTAAATTTGTGTAGAGACTCGCTCCCGAACAAGAGAGAACTAAATGATGCTTTTTGACTGCAGAAGCTTGAGTTTTCGATGAAATATCAAAAACACTATATGATGGCCTATGATATTTGAGGAATTCCTTAAATTCCTCATAGAATCCATCATCGAAAATGGATTAGAATAAAGAAATAAACCATTCTAGAAGCATTACTTTTTAAATAAAAAATAAAAATTGCGAATCGGTCCATAAATGAAGGAGTTCTGAAGTAGCATAACATAAAAAAAAAGTAAAAAATACAACCGAATTGAGAACCTCCTCCTATTGTTGACGTATCACGTAACTAATAAGGGTTCACTAAATCCACAAACAGATTTCGACTTTTCGACGAGGTTTGAACCACTGAAAAAAAACTCAATATTCGAAGAAAATAAAACACTGAAAAAAAAGACGACAGCCTGAATCGTTTTACCAAACAAACAGTGAATAGGGTGGAACTTCGAAACAATATAATCGATAATAAGGGATTTGGGATCCCGAAGTTACTTTGGGAATTATTAAAAAACCTGCCAACGGTCTCATTTTTACGAGCATCCAAGTCGAGATACATTTCCATACAATCACTCTTACGTGATTATGTCGCTTGTCGTTATTACACATCTGTCTTAAGACATTTTGAAAACACAGATATCTTATGGTTATTATCTGGGTTGGAAATATAACTTGGTGTAAAACTAAACCAGTAAAGAATTTTGAAAATCTGATATTTTTTATGAACTGTGGCTCTCCATAATATACTCATAAATTCATAATCTATTTCGTATAGATAAGGTATACCTGGCACTTTTAAACTAGATTCTGAATGACAAATTCTTTTTTCAAAAAGTTATAATTTAAAAAATAACACGTATTTCCTGGAAATATTTGAATAAATGATGGAATTACCGAATGACAATTGAGTGTTCATGCGTTATCTTTTTTTCGCATTGCATCTTTCTCAAGCATGGCGTTGGATGAAGCAACCAAGCTTTTGAACCATGGGGCTCGAGGCTTGAGGGCTCGGGAAGGGCCCTCTTAAAGAACATCTTTTATATTTTACGGAAAATCCCATTATTTTTAGAGAATTTACAAGGTCTTTCTTGAAAGACGTTGTTTATTTTCATGGATAGAACCAACACTCTGTATTAAAATTTATAGTCATTATATAGACTACAAAAATTCAAACTAGATAACTAAGCTGCTTAGCAAGTTCAGCAAAGTAGATTTTCCAGGACAAACTCTAATAAAACGCCGATTTGTCTGGGGCATGAACAATAAAACACATATTTATGATCACATAAGGCAACTCTAAACCGTTCAAAACAACAAATCAATATCTGACGTGTGCGACAATCTGGAAAAAATTTGACAGTTCCTTTGATATTGACCTACCATTAGAACGTTATTGTGCAGTTATTGGTTTTAAGAGGGTCCTTCTCCACTCGCTTATCGTAAACATCGAAAATGGTTTAAAAGCTTGTTACTTCATTTAATGCAATCCAACGCGATGTTTGACGCAAAGGCAACACAAAAAAAGAGAGATAATGCCTGGAAACTCTGTTAGTATTCGGTAATTCCGAGATTTACTCGAAAATTTCACAAAACTTGCTCCAGGAAATAGCTGTTTTTTTTTAAACCCTTAAGTTTTTGGAAAAAGTTGTCATCATTTAGAATCTTAATAAAATTTGCAAGGTCTCTAGAGGATTACTTTTTTGACTTTTTTAATTTTTAGGCAAATTATGAAGTGTCAAAGTTCATACAAAATAGGACATTTTCAGAGGTTTTTACTGGATTAGTTTTACACAAATTTAGAAATTGGTTTCTTTAGAAACCTAGATAATATCCACAAGATACTGTGTTTCCAAAATATCTAATGAAAAACTGTGTAATAAAGTCATAATCAGTTATGAGCGGTTGTATGAAAAACAGTGAAAATATGAGTCATGATGCACCACCTTCATCAAAGATTTTATATATCCTTGGTTTTAATAAGCTCGATTTTGTCATTCTACCACCACTCTATTACGAGTCCATTGACCGATCAATGATCGATCATTATGATTTAGCAGATTACGAACTTTTAGCAAAATGACAATGGGATCGTGTTGGAATGATGAATTTATAAAAATAGCAGACTCCGGCCTCTGAGACACTGAAATACGTGTCTAATACTTTATCTATCTGCAAAACGGTGGCTCGGAAGAGGGCCTTCTTAAACATCATTTGTGGTAACTTCGGGAGTTAGCTACTTTTGCCTCTACTCTAATGAAAGACAAATGACGTTAACTTCGAGGATTTCTTTTCGACTCGTTAAAAACTTTTTCTGTTATTTTTTCCTCGAAAATGTCACGAATTAGTTGTTCTCGTTCCCAATTTGTTTAGAAAGAAGTTTTAATTGCCACGGTAAGTGTTCAGTTAAGTAATTCCGTTTGTTGTTAGTTTTTTTTTTTCGATTTGCTTAGATTGAAGCTGAGCTTTTAAATATGTTTAAACAACTCTTACTGAATTATTAAATTAGTCTTTTCATTCTAATATTTTATCTACACTTTTTTTTACACGTAATATTATAAAGAGGTAAAGTTTGTTTTTTTGTTTGAAGGAGGTAATTTTTGAAAGCTAAGGTATGCTGATGATACGACTCTTCTTGCAACTACTAAAGAGGATTTGGAAGAGCTCTTGACTCGTCTGGAAACGATAAGCCTTCAATTCGGACTGGCTCTTAATAGGGACAAGACGAAAATTTTGATAGTGGACCGGGCTGAACATCACACCAAAGGTGTACTGACTATCGCCAACTGCGAAGTAGTCCAGAGCTACATCTACCTCGGTTTCTCTATCTCGAACGCTGGAGGATGTGAGGACGAGATTAAGCGCCGATCAGCTATCACCAGGTCGGCAGTAGAGCGTCTGGGAAAGATTTGGAGAGACAGCAGAATAACACAGAAGACCAAAGTTCGTTTAATGCAGTGTCTAGTTTTTCCAATCTTTCTCTACGGGGCCGAGACGTGGACATTAAGGCTGCAAGATCGCCGAAAAATCGATGCCTTAGAGATGTGGTGTTGGAGACGGATGTTAAAAATACTATGGACAGCATTCCGCACCAATAACTCCATCCTCAAGGAGCTTCACATACGGGATAGACTTTCGTCGATTGTGCAGTTGCGAATACTGAAGTTCTTTGGGCACATCTCCAGAAACGAGGATTCGATGGAGAGACTTGTGGTCCACGGTCGCGTTGAAGGCAAGAGAGCCCGCGGTCGATCCCCGACTCGATGGATCGATCTCATCACCAGGGCTACGCAGTCGACAGCAGTACAGTGTGCGCGTAATGCCAACAACCGCCAGAAATGGAGAGACATCGCTCGACATGCCGCGGCCTTGGAGGCAAACGACGGCGGCACGCCGCAGGCCTGTTCATCAACAGCCACGACCACTCTGACAAGAGTGCCCGACTAAGAAGAAGAGAATTTTTGAGCACTGGCACTATTGCTAAAACTTTTTCACCGATAGAAAGATGCTTTATTCTTGAGTGACATGGGCTATATTTTATGTACGCGGGTGAAGTTCTTTTGCCCGCAGCTTCACTCACAGCTAGTTAATTATATGTTACTGACAAAGCTGCTTTAACTCATTAAACCTCAAGAGAACGCCGGCGTTCGCGCACCGATTGTATCTCTATTTATCACGATTGAAGATTTAAGGGACATTACGGGGACAGCTTATAATATTTTTATTGTGACATGAAAATTAACAAAATCAGTTAGACAGTGGTCTCCAAACTAGCCTGTAAAGTAAGCATACCTTGGACGGCATCTTGTTTTTTTAAAGTTAAGACAGAATAACAGATCACTTATTGTGACTTATTCTGTCTAAAAAACATGAGTTTACACATATCTGAAAAATTTAGTTTCAATTAACTATCTTTGTTTTAGGATCTTCCTGGCATTCCACCTTTAACTGTTTCATTTTCAGCAAATTGGCGCTAATAGGTCCTGAATTTTTGGAGTGCGAAATTCCACGAAAACGTCTGACACGTTTAGACGATGCTAAGGTACGGGGACGCGACGCGATCATTAATATTGTATGTTTCATTAAATATCTACTTTATGACAAAACCATAAATACATAAGAAAAGCTTTTTTTTTTTTAGTTCTCTTGACGTATATATTCGCGCCAGAAGACGCCGCGTTGGAAGGCTTCCCGCATAGTGGACCGATAACCTGATGAGAGTCACGAGAATGCGATGGAGGACCGTTCGTAGTAGCAACACTAGGGGGAGGCCTAACAGATGATGATGATGATATACTCACATCAGCTAAAGAGATCCTTAGCGGCGGGACCTGTTCAGGATGTCTCCAAGGCTTGTGGTACGGCAGGTCTGTGAGCGCCTTCCAGCCAGGGTATCGGCGAGCTGCTGCATGCAACTGTTGCACCAGCCGCGGTGCCAGTTGTGCTGTCACCCTGAGCCATAAAAAAAAATTAAGTAGAAATAATAGCACAATTTTTTTTTTTTTTAAGACCCGACGCATAAAATCTATAAAAAGTAAAAGAACTGGTTAAGGCTGCGGTCTTTTAAAAATTCACCCGCGGCAAATTACTAGCGCATCTTAGTATGCTTTTTTTGAACAAAATAATGAAACAACTTGAAACATTATTATAGCACATATTTAACCATAGTATGAGTAGTAGCCAGTTATTTTTTTTTAAGTCAATTTGGGTGTATTATGTTTGGTAAATCAAGCGTTAAACATAGCTCTTTCGTGCCAACATCATTTCGACTTATGTTTGTGAGCTTCGTTAATGGCATAATATAAGGAATTTACAAATCTTACGAATGGAAACTTAGCGCAACATTATCATCTTTGAAATGCATTCATGGCTAGTTCTAATTATGTTTCATTTTCTTATTTCAGAAGTCACAGTTTAATAAGAGCCAAATGTTGAGAATTTTGATGAAATTGTGACTTCTGAAATAAGAAAATGAAACATAATTAGAACTAGCCATGAATGCATTTCAAAGATGATAATGTTGCGCTAAGTTTCCATTCGTAAGATTTGTAAATTCGTTATATTATGCCATTAACCCTTCAGATACCGTCAATTAGAGACACAATAGTAAGACAATAGATGCGCGGCCACCGGTGGTCGCTTGGGGATTCATGAATTAACGAAGCTCACAAACATAAGTCGAAATTAATGATGTTGGCACGAAAGAGCTATGTTTAACGCTTGATTTACCAAACATAATACACCCAAATTGACTTAAAAAAAATAACTGGCTACTACTCATACTATGGTTAAATATGTGCTATAATAATATTTCAAGTTGTTTCATTATTTTGTTCAAAAAAAGCATACAAAGATGCGCTAATAGTTTGCCGCGGGTGAATTTTTACAAGACTCCAGCCTTAAGACTTTTTATAATAATAATAATATTCCACAACATCACACAACGCCGTCTAGTCGCTAAGCAGAGCTAAACAGAGCTGGTGTTATGAACACTAGACAATTGATAAACATACTAATATATTTATAAATACATACATATATAGATAAATTACACCCAGCCACAGAACAAACGATCATGCTCATCACATAAACATTTGACCTGGGTGGGAATCGAACCCACGACCTCTGGCATAGCAGTCAGGGCCACTAGACCAACAGGCCAATCAAAATAATATACATATATTAAGAATTTAAATAAATAGAATTGAAATTAATAACTCAAAAACTGATCTTATTCGTTACAAACAAAAATCCATACAAATCTTTCCTCTTCATAATATTAGTATTCCTATGTAGAAAACTTTTATAGCAAACACTCGTATCCAATATCGCAAATTGATTTACGAACTCAAGCGTGCTTACTCTTGCAAGTAATTCAATATGCAAAAGGAAACTATTTATGAAAAAAGGTATAACAGGTGGGACCGGTCCGAGCGCAGATTATTTATTCAATTTTATATTCACTTCCGCGCGGCACTCGCTTCCAATACCGGTTAGTATTTCCATTCAGTTAAAATCCATGCTTTAAACTGGGATTTTTCTCTCGTATCGTAGATGTATGTTGGAAAATGCCAATTTTAAAAATATGCATATTACGTAGATTCCAGTAAAGTTATTTTTAAGAAAACTGGAATGTCTAGAACCAAAAATTCGAAGACAGGTGACATTCACCAACCCGCCCTGGGCTCGCGTGGGGGATTACGGCCCATTCCCTCTCCTAGAGAGGAGGACTGAGTTCCAGCAGTGGGAACATTCAAAGGCTGGTTATGTATTTTTTTATGCTTGTTTAAGGCCGCTTTTGCACTATGGCGTGCAGTTAATTTATCGTCGGACGACTGTCGTCTCTAGCTGTTTCCATTATAACGACTGTTTGTCGTCAATTTTTTTATCATTTAGTAACTGTTGTATCTTTGTGTTCCCATTTGATTGTGACGACTTGTTATCGTCCCACGGCAGTCGCTTTGTCATTTCCATATCAGTAGCACTACACAACACACAACATAATATTTTTTATCGTTTTACGACTATCATGATAGCTGTTCCTTCTGATTCTCATGAGAAAAGTCACCGCAAAAATGATCCGGGCAACTTGCCCGGTAGATGATTTGGAGCTGTAATCATATGTTCAAATCGAGCGGTAAAAACTCTAATAGCATAATAGAATTGAATAAACTTTACTGTACACCAAAATAGTAACAAAACCTTTAAAATACCTAACTTATATGGGGTATAATGGCGGTCTTATCGATAAAAGCGATATCTACCAGACAACCTTAGGATGGACTGCAAGAACTTAAAATAAAAAGGGGGTAGTCTGTGGTGTACTGTCAGTTAATAATATATTGTACATTTTATTTGGTGTCGCTACAATACGTTAATAAGTAAATTAATAGTTTCAAAATTAATCTGTCGCGCGCGTGAATAAACGAAGACGAAAATTTTCGCCCTATTATCGTACAACGTACAGTATGACAATTAATAGTTTTTAAAGGTAATTCAAGTTGTAAACTGTATGTAAAATTGGCGCTCGAGGGGTTATAAATATATCTTAATGTACTGCTATTACTTATCTTTATTTTAGGAACCCATTTAGTATACCATAAAAAAACAATATCATTCATGTAAAGTTCCATTACCCTGTATCTATCTCTCCGGAGAATACTGGCATAATTTTAACAATTAATCGAAACTATAGCATACCTGGCAATACCTACCTGTGGCAATGGAAAGGGCTATGCTCGGGGTTACCTTGCGTAATTGAATCAAAAATGAAGACATCCGCAGGAGAACTAAGGTTGCCGACATAGCGCAAAGAATTGCCAAACTTAAGTGGCAATGGGCAGGGCACATTGCTCGCAGAACAGATGGCCGTTGGGGCCGCAAGGTTCTGGAGTGGCGACCGCGTACCGGAAGACGCAACGTTGGAAGGCCTCCAACAAGGTGGTCTGATGACCTAGTGAAGATTGCGGGAAGCCGATGGATGCGAGACGCGCAGGAGCGTTCGTTGTGGCGACGCTTGGGGGAGGCCTATGTCCAGCAGTGGACGTGTATCGGCTGAAATGATGATGATGATGATGATAGCATACCTGTTAACAAGCCAAGCCGGGAGAGCTCCTCTGGGGTCTGACCTGGAGACGTAGCCGAGCCAGCTTCCCGCGCCAGACCTCGTCCGCACCACAAACCCCGTCAGTAAAGACATGGCTCTGAGGAAGAGAATATTTGCTTATTAGTTACTGTATTAATACGCACTACTTTTGACTGAAGATATCTGCAGGAGAACCAAGGCAACCGCTATAGCCCGAAGAATGACCAAACTTAAATGATAATGAGCATATAGCTCGTAGAACAGATGGCCGTTGGGACCAAAAGGTTCTGGAGTGACGTAACGTTGGAAAGCCTCCGACAAGGTGGACCGATGACCTGGTAAAAGTTGCGGGAATCCAATAGATGCGAGACGCACAAGAGCAATAGAACCACTTTGGTTTCTATGTTATTAATAAATATAGGAAGTTTTTTTCCCTAGCCATTACTGTCCTACTGCTCGGCAAAGGCTTCTTTTAAGTCCTTACAGACATTCTTATCCCGCGCCGTCATAAATCAGTCCTCGTGGTACGTGTCCGGATCATCTGGCCACCTCTTTCTCAACGGCGCTTTCTCTCTGCAGGCACCCACTGCGTGGCGACACTTGACCAGCAGTCACTGTGCAAGCGACTGTCTTGACCCGCACAATCGCTTTTGAACCTGGCAGTCTTTTTGCCTTAATACTGGAGGATTTTTAAAACTTTACTATTCATCATCATCATTTCAGCCGATAGACGTCCACTGTACAATCTATATATATATAAATCAATTCCTGTTCGTTAGTCTCGCTAAAACTCGAGAACGGCTGGTCCGATTTTAATCATTCCTTTTTTCTTTTGTTCACCAACATACGGGAAGGTTTAAAAGCATAAATAAATGGGTAGGGTAGGTACTCAGTTGACGGGAGCGAAGCCGCGGGTAAAAGCTAGTCAATAATAAAAGGGGATGTCCAACCCTTTTTATTATTGATTTTACAAAATACATGTATTTAGTAATAATGTACTACGAATTATGTATCCAAGACCAGTCTAGATATAGTGGACCTGCCCAGGTAGCCTTTACCTTTATCGTAAAACATTCTAAAACAAACTCGAACTCTCCAATAAAACTTCAAAATTTCAAAGGAAGAAGTGAAAAGATTAAATTATCTCTCTAAAGGCTTCATAATGAAATCAAAGCGAGGCGGCGGGTTTAATTAAGTAAAGAGATAACAGGGATCTAACAGGTGTCGCTTTTTCACCTGTTGCCAATCTTACCACCTCGAATAATAGTTGAAAATTGGCTTTTTGGTATCCGATGAGCAGATTTAATTTGGTAAGTAGAGTACAAACTTGGTCTTGTTTAACAACCAAAAGTTCATAATAAATGTTTGCTAACGGTGCTATGGAGCGAAGCATTAATACAAGCTTTTATTTAGTTTCCCCTGTCCCAATGTTTGTCTGTAATCAAATCTTGAAAATTAAAGATCCACTTCCCGTTTACCGATTGAGCTGAAATTTTGCATGCATGTTTAAATCAGATGACAATGCAAGATTGTTATGACATAGAGCTGATTTGATAATGGAACTGGAAGGTGGCTATAGGAACTTAGTAGTTAAACTGTACAACCCCGTCGAGTTTGGGCTCGTATGATTCGTCTTGACGAGTATTAATTATATAAGTATTATACCGTGCTATTAAAGCTTGCTAATAAAAACTTTATGAACATAACACTGTACAAAGGTGGACTTAATGCCGGCATTATCTACCAGTCGTGAGACAGTGAGAGCAGTGGTGGCCGAGTGGTAATGGCCCCGACTTACAAGTTGCAGGTCGCGGGTTCGAACCCAGCCAGGCGCATTACTTTGTGTAATTTATTTCATCACCACTGCTCTCAAAACGGTGAAGGAAAACATCGTGAGGAAACCGGCATGTCCTAGAACCAAAAATTCGAAGACATGTGACATTCACCAACCCGCACTGGGCCCGCGTGGTAGATTATGGCCCATTCCCTCTCCTAGAGAGGAGGCCTGAGTCCCAGTAGTGGGAACATTAAAAGGCTGATGATGATGATGACGACCTTAGGGTGGTGCAGAAACATAACATGGCAGGTGCAACTAGGGGTTACAGGTTGAGACTGTTAGAGGGTGGTGCATTTTGAGTGTTAAAACCCTTTTGAAACGGTCTAACCTGACTAGGCCTGCTGACCTGCGTTAGTGTCGGTGGTGTCCAACTTGTGACCTATTTTAAATATTTTTTTATAAAATATAACATTGGGTTAAAATTATTGAAATCGATGCAGTTACTAATTCTGAACAAACACTATTCCAGTTTCGCATAGACTGAAAATAATGTTGTATAATAAAATTGTATAATCAGATGAGTACATTGTAATCATTGCTTATTGTATTTTGTAAATGTTTAAAACAAAATAATAATTATTAAAAAAAATATTAAATAAATGAGTAGGATTACACGTTCAGATAAAATTAAAAATATTAGCAAAGAATTCCACTATTTCATAATCATAACAAATATGATTTTTTGGTAAACACGCCACTTGTTCACCACTAGCTTTTGCCTGAGGTTTCACCCGCGTACTTAAAATATAGCCTATGTTACTTAGAAATAAAACAGCTTTATTTTAATAAAAAAAATTTTAGCGATCGGACCAGTAGTTTCAAAAATTACCTCCTATTATCAAAAAAAGAAACTTTACCTCTTAATAATAATAGTGAAAATAGCCAAGAGAAAGAAAACCATGCTGTTCTTAGAATAGCCTAATTTGAATATCCGAACATTCTATTCACCGATCACTTTGAGAGGATGAAGCTCCTTGAACCAAGAAACGAGATAGCAGTGAAAAATGTAAAATTAACCACCATACAGCTTTGAAAAAGAAATTCTGAACAAAAAGCTATCTAGAAAATGAACGAATGAACGAACTGAAGGTTTCCGGACCGACTTTAGAATTCCATTCCACAGACGCTACCGCGCTTAGGGATGTCTCCCATTCAATGTCACACTGCTTTGCCACAATTCTAGCCAACGTGTCGTATGTACCAGTCAACTTGTCGTATATACCATCCGATGCGTCGTATATGTCGTATGTCGTAGTGCCGTCTCGGTAAACTCTTTCATTGTTCGGCGACAGTAAAAGCAACGTGCTGTTATTCGTTAGCAATAACAATCAATGTGTCGTTAAAGTAACTGCTTGGTACAAGCAAGTTATTGACAACCTGAGCAATATAGCGCTGGGGATAAGCATCTTTAGAGCCATCTTTTTATATTTTATTGCTGCTTCTGTTAGCTAATTAATTTGAAACGTCTTATCTTTCAAGGTAATTAGATAATGTGGAGAACTGAAGATGAACGACTTTACAAGTATATACTTAACAAATTAATATCATCGATTGTATTAATTATATTAAATCAGTCGTGCCTTTAAAAATAAAAATAAATTTATTTATTGTCTCATTAAATTTACAAACATAGATGAAGTCCTGAACCCAGGATTCCCTGTGTTGTGGGGTCCAATCACTTTCAATCCATATTCAGAAGGTGGTACAGTAACAAAGACAATAGTTTATTAAATCTACGAGAAACACCGACTTCCGAAATTAAAGTTATTTTGATCGTTTTAGTCAATTTTTTTAGTGAAATCGGTTGGTTTTTGTTAAAAATTTTGTATACAATGCAGAGCAATATATAATCCATCTTGCAGGCGCGTAAAAAGGAACACTGTTGAACATGATCGAGAATTATGCAATGTATATACATTGCATAATTCGTTGTTTAACAAAATTTCAGAAGTTTGAGTAGAGTGTGATCTTATAGCGTTGATTTTTTTTCGTTTTTCTTTTGCATTTAGCCAGTGTCTAATTTAGAATATAGTATTCAGCGTTCACAGTCACTTTTAATTACATTAGAACCCGGATGTAACACGTTCTAATTTTTTTCAGTATTTGGCAGCAAAAATTCTTTTGCTTACCAGCCAGGCGCATTACTTTGTGTAATTTATTTCATTACCACTGCTCTCAAAACTGTGAAAGAAAACATCATCTTATTTATAGAAACCGGCATGTTCTAGAATCAAAAATTCGTAGACATCTGACCTTCACCAACCCGCACTGGGCCCGCGTGAGCATTCTCTCTCGTAGAGAAGAGGCCTGAGTCACAACAGTATAAATACAGGGAAAATTAGATATAAGGCCGACTATGCTATGCTATGTTTCTGCTTCCCAAAACATTGTCAGCTCCATTTAACAAAATCGCGCCTGTTTCGATGATTCCTCATTTTGTCCAGCTGTGCGAGACACTTGAGATACAGAACTAGACCAACATTAAATCACAATGTCCACTAGGAATCAATTTACGAATAATTAAACAACCATTCAACTTCACCCGAAATAATTCTGCCAAAAACTCCGACAAAATCATTTGGACAGATATGGTTTACCGGTGATCCAAATCTCTAAAGCAGTTTCGCCGTGAAGGAGTACCAAACATACAAATACAAATATATAAACTTCCGCCTTCATATAGAACATACTCATTAACTGTTCTTCATTCGAAAGCCGATCTTCATAATAAGTTAGTTAAACTTAACGAAATCGAGACCACTTGAGGAGAGTACGGTAAACTTTATCGAGGCCCCGAGAGCTGACATAAGCCGGTAAATGGGAGGCTTTGCTAAGATGCCCCACTTAACAGCCTCTAAGCAAAATAGTCTTGAAGCTTGATGACGTAACCAAAACGAGGCGAGGGCTCCTTACCACAAAATATAGGTACAGATGTCAATCTACATACAAAGCTAACTCGAGCAACGCACACATAAACACCGCTCACAGACACGATATATCGGAGCCATCCAGCAATCCACTCAAATTACTCATGAAACATCTAAATCGATCAAGCCGTTTAAGAGGAGATTGATGACATACACACGTATGGAAGAATTATAAAAAGATTTCTCTGTTCTGACATTACGCGACGCCATAATACGTGACGCCGTTTCCGTCAGACGTGATAACATCCTTAAAAATATTTGTATTTAATAGCTAGAGGCAGCTTGCACCTGGTGACGAGGACCATCACCGGACACTGCACACTGAATAAGCACCTCCACACAATAGGCATCACGGACAGTCCCTCGTGCAGAGCATGCTTAGAGGGGGAGGAGACGGTTGCGCATGTGCTCCTTGACTGCATGGATGTCACTGAAATACGCACACGAACCCTAGGAAGCCCGAACTCCCTTATTGACGCTATGAAAAACCTAAGAGGCCTAATCCATTTTTTGAGAGAGGTGGGCTGGTTGGAATAAGCCCACCGAAGGTTATGGCCCGTCATGGCCCACGTACAATCCGCATAGGACTAGATACGGAAACTACACTCAGACATAATATAACATAGCATTTAATTCACACGGCATACACTCGACGGCACGCACTGTTCCCGCGCGCCTCAAGGAGTTGTCAGCAACAGCAGGGGCCCAGCTGGGTCGAAGCCTACTGGGGCCAGGGTTAGATCCAAAAAAGTAGCTCGAGCCCCGTTATTAAGGCTAGAAGGTACGGGGTAAGGCAGTAAGAGACACTATCTCCCACTCCGCCTAAGAGCGGGGGATGTCATTGGACGCTTTTCCCCACCATAAAAAAGAATAATACATACCTACACAGAATACTTCTGTGTTAGAAAATCAAGTTCTAATTCTCTATAAATCCGATCTCTTTTATCTCGTTAGTACGACGCCGGTTCTAATTAGCATTAAGTTACTTCATTAGAGGCGCTAAACCGACTCCTCGGTAAGCCTCCTGAGATTTCATCTCTTCTTATCTCTGAAGAGGCCTATAATCACTTTATTTTTTGAAGATTATGTATTTAAAACAGTACTTTAGTAAACCTTTTGAAAGCTCTCAAGATGTCAAGTTTTCGTTGGCACCGTGACTTAGCATTTGAGATTGTCCAAAGGCTTTAATAAACGGAATACTGGGAAGACTTAACGACGAGGTAGGGTTGTGTCGGCGACCTCACAATTATCTCCGCAAATGCGAAACTTTTGTAAGATAGTATTTTCTTATTTATTTTGACCGTCTTAGATGGTATTTGACTGGCCTTGGTCTAGTGATTAGTGGCCCTGACTGCTGAGCCGGAGGTCCTGGTTTTGGACCCAGGACACCCAGGACAAATCGACGGGTGCAAAGTAAAAAAAGTTATCTGCAACTTTGCGATTTTCTGATAGTTGCAGTAACTTAACAAATATTTAATATTCTAAGACATGAGAAACCTTTCAAGTGTCAAAAACGAAAAAATAATAGTTTTCTTTTTAATAATGTTTTTGAAAAAAAAATTACCTACTAAATAACTGCTTATAATTACAAATTCAATAAAGATGATAGAAAATCACAAAATTGCAGATAACTTTTTTTACTTTGCACCCGTCGAAATGTTTATGTGATGAGCATGATCATTTGTTCTGTGTCTGGGTGTGATTTATCTATAAATGTATAAGTATGTTTATCAGTTGTCTAGTACCCATAACACAAGCTCTGCGTAGCTTGGGACTAGACGGCGTTGTGTGATAGTTGTTAAGAAATATCTTTCGATATAATCAGCCGATTGCGATGAAACAAAGCCTAAGTAATATATCAAGAGACACACAATTTTAATATGTATATAAAAGCTATAGCTACATCGATTTGGTATTTTTATGTGATGCGCGCAAAACTAAGACTTTTCTACAGATTTATTACCTACATTATGTTTTTTTTTTTTTGTAGGAAAATCATCTAATGACATCTCTCGTCATCAGACTTTTACTGACTAAAAACCCAATCCTATTCCTTCTTTGCCATTGTTCAAGAGCCCCGCGGATCTCTTTCGCATCACCCATGGCCCCCAGCAGGCTTCGACCCTGCTGGGCCCCTGCGGTTGCTGACAACAACGCGCGTGGAACGCTACGCGCCGTCGACGACTTGAGCTTGGTCCTAATGGTTACTGGACGGTCGGACGCCGAGCTACCCATTGCTCATCGTCCAATTATATTATGCACACATTTCTCATCATCCACCTCCGCAGCCCCAGCCGCAAAGATTCGCGATGCCTTTTACATCCCTACGACAAAGTGACAAACCTTAGAAATTCTAAAGCGGGGAATGGACTGTATGATGTAGGATGTTGCATAATAACGTGTTTATATGTGAGGTCTCTTTATATGAAAGCAGGGCAGCAAGTTTAAATGAAGAGTGTGGTGTACGGAGCTTCATTTACGGTTTCATATGAACTGGAATAGTAGAATTAGCTATTACACTAATATTATGAAGGCGAATTTTTGTGTGTATGGCTATTAGCTACATTTTGTGTGAAGCTCTCTGAAGATTAACGCTCCGAAGCAACGAGGTTTTACTTATTTAATGTATTGAGACTAGAGATGCGCCGAATAGTGGTTTCACCGTATAACCGAATAATATTCGGATAATAATAATAATAACCATTTATTTTCAGGCATCGGAGGCCCATAGAAAGAAAACATAAATTAATCTTATAAAATAATAAACTAATATGTACATATCATATCAACAAAACTTATTTAACCCTTCAGATACCGTCAATTAGAGACACAATAGTAAGACAATAGATGCGCGGCCACCGGTGGTCGCTTGGGGATTCATGAATTAATAATTATACACGTAACATCGGCGTCGTGTTCCGCTGCGTGGTGTCGCGTAGCCGTCCTCGGAAACATCGATACACGACACCTTTCGGCCAAAAGTCCTCTTTCAAAAAGGTCTCCAGATGGTGGGTTGGAATATTCTGTAATATACTGCCCGATAATTCGGTTCCCTGTTCCATAATTTGGCGTTCCAGGTTTTTCGTTATGGTTTTGGATGTAGTTCCAGCTCCAGTGGCTGGGCCACCATCAATTGTCGGGTCATCGTTGGTTTCGATTGGGGAACAAACATAAGTGGGATTAATGTCCCGAAAGGTGGCGAGTCACAATAGATCTTTTAGGTCGCAGTGACTACATCTCCTACACTATGGGAGATGCATAGCCCCTTATCTTTAAAAATAATAATAATGACCCGAAAACAAAATAATATGGCTGTCTAATAAATATGATTGTTAGAATATGGGATTCTTTTAATGTATTTTGCTCTAAAGACTGATTTATAATGATTCATTATCTACACTAATATAATAAAGAGACTAATATATAAGAGTACTTTTTCACCGATAGAAAGCTGCTGAATTCCTGAGTGATATAGGCATATTTTATGTACGCGGCCGGAGCTGCGGGCAAAAGCTAGTAACAAATATATTCGGCATTTGAACTGAATGATTCGGCGGGATACGAATACCTCAAAATTCGGCGAAATACACCGAATATAAAACGAATATTTGGCGCATCTCTAGTGAAGACCAATAAGTAAGCAAAATGCACATAATATTAAACTGACCATAAATATTTCATGGCACGCTTTTTTATACCAGCACTCCTATGTGCTATCCTAAATGTCTTAGGTCTACCCTTTTGCCAAATTTCATCCAAATCGTTCAGCCGTTCGAGCTTGAAGAAGAAACACACTCACAAACTTTCACCTTTGATTAATTAGTGTGATGTGTGATAGTGTGTGTGTTACAGTGATTATTTGAATTAAAACCTAAGCAATTTTTTTTGTCTTTAATAATAATAATAATAAGCTTTATTTGGTTCATTTTGACAAGATTCAATAAATTTACAGTAATGCGATACACAAAAGACTTAAATGCTAGTTTATTACAAATTCCCTGGACACTCCCCCACACTAGGATTCCCTGTGTCGTGGGATCCAGTCTCTTCCCGAGTTCGGCGGTCTTTGTTTATGTAGTACCTGCCAAGTTTTCTCTTCACCACCCTTGGTTGACTGGTAGATAATACCTGAGGGATTAAGCTCGCCTTTGTACCTCTGTGTTGCTTGAAGGTTTAATAAATAATAAATAAAATACCTTCTTACTCTATCAAAGAAAAAAAAACCCCGCAATCTCGCAAACAGTAAACAGAGTTCATTCACCTTCGAAAGTAACATAGAAACAAGCCATTTTAATTTCCCACATAATCTGGGATCGAAAATCATTACAGTAAAGCGGCTTATCTACCTGGCTGTATTGACAGAGGAAATTGTGAGTTAGTACGTGACCGTGTACCGGGAGAGATTCGCGGAGGTAGGTAGGGAGCTTACGTGCCTCTGAACACAGATAATGTTAGAGAAGAAAGAGGAGGAGAGCTTTTTAGAGGTATCTATAGTCATAAATGTCAACCGTTTATAATGATATAAACCAGTATTTTACAGCTATTTCGCCTGATGGTAAGCAGTGATGCAATCGTTGATGGTGAGGTGCACTAGTTTATTACTACTGGGACGGGGTCTATTTAAAAGGCCTCTTTGGCTTAGCCCAATACATTGGTCCGACCAGCTCCACACCGCTCTTGACTCTACGGTGAACAATGCCCTTCATAACACCAGATACAGGAACAAATGAAGGAATATCATAAAAATGAAAATCATGAAGCAGGGAGGTCTCGACCCTCAGCATTGAGGAATATGACGCAATGAGGAAGAAGACTCAGCATGAAAGAAAAGGGTAGTTAGTTGATAGTTTGACGGGTGACAGGACAGAATGGAAGAAAAAAAAACGTGTAGCGCCGAACCCAAGTAATACGGGCTAAGGGCAGGAAGAAGAAGAAGGGTGAGAAGAATCAGTAGCTTTTTGTCCATCACAGAGATGCAGAAAAGCAGTAAATTGCAACTAACCTTGCACCGCGGAGCCTCTTGATATTATATCCAGTCACGGATTGACGCGCGTGATAACGTTATCTTATCGCTGGAGTGGCGACCGTAAATTGTGTAAATAAAGTAATGAAACAGCTCTACTCTACACCTACACTGTGGACGAGTAAAAGTTTACTAAAGGCCATTTGGGACTTCGTTTCGCAAAAGTTATGTTAATTCATGAATCCCCAAGCGACCACCGGTGGCCGCGCATCTATTGTCTTACTATTGTGTCTCTAATTGACGGTATCTGAAGGGTTAAAATTGAATACCTTTTTAGTCCCAGAACTTCCAGACCTCTGGAGGTTGCTAATGCTTTTTCTGAGCAAGAGGCTAAGTGTTTTTGAGTTATTGTAATCGCAAAGGTGATTTGTGTATTTGTAAGAGAAATTCGACCTTTTTTTTTTATTTGCTACCAGCTGACCCGGCGAACTTCATACCGCCTAACAGTCAATGAATGTCAACCGATAAAGTCAATCGATTGTGATGAAACAAAACTTAAGTAAATAAAGTTAAATATAATTTTAATGTACAGGATCAATCATTGTGGCGACACTTGGGGAGGTCTATGTTCAACAGTGGACGTCTATCGGCTGAAATGATGATGATAATGATGTAGAAAAGTTATCTACATACATCCTTTTAATACATTTTAGGTGATGGGCATAATAAATCTATTATATAATATGTATAGATACATAAACTAATGTTTGACTGCGATCCACCTGATGGTAAGCAGTGATGCAATCGTTGATGGTAAGGTGTACTAGTTTATCAAGAGATTATTCACTCTAGCCTTGAAGACACCTAATTATAATCGTACAGGAAGACTGCAGCAGGCAAATTATTCCTTGAGGCGCGCGGATACAGTGCGCTTCAAGGAATATCATCGCCATCGACGACTTAGGCTCGGTTCAGACAGGTACCAGACGATCGGACAGCGAGCTAACCAATGCTCGCCGTTCGCAAGCCCGCGCCTACGGAGCAGCAGCTAGTTAATATTTAATATCCATAACACCAATTAGGTAAGTATACACAAGTTTCCGTTCGTTACAGATAATTATATTAACTTGAATATCTAGGTGAAGGTCGAGTCAGCCGGAACGTTTGATCAGGTTTCCAGGGAATAAATTAACTGTAAATTTAGATTTTGTTAGGCATAGTTAGAATTTATATTATTATAAAGGTCTCGTTTTTAGTATAATAAGCTTATTAGATTAGATTTTTTACGTAGAGGAGGCTATGAGTACCCTCATTGGGTCATTAGTCTAGTGGTCGTTGTGGTCCTGGGTTTGATTCTTTGGTTGGGCTAAGTGCTATTGGATTTTCCATCTGGACTTACTCAGTAGTAGTTTGGTGTCTGTCTATATTATTTTCTATTTATAGCAACAGCCTCACCCCCCTATTATATGGGATTGCAACATAATGTATGAAATATGTAACGAACTAATAAACGCCTCACCATCAATGATTGCATCAATGCTTACCATCAGGTGGGATCACAGTCAAGCACTAATTTATATCAATGAAAAAAAATATATGACTGGCGACAGCTCAGCGACGGCCCAGCTGGGTCGAATCCTACAGGGGCCAGGGTTAGTTTCGAAAGATAGCTCAACCCCGGTACGAAAGGCAACCAAGGATCAGGAGTGGGTTTTTAGTCAGTAAATGTCTGACACTATCTTCCGCTCCGCCCAAGAGCGGGGGATGTTATAGATGATTTTCCCATCGGCAAAAAAACTTGCGGCAACTGGGAGAGGCCTATTGTTAGCAAAACCGACGTTGTCCGGGGATTTGTTTGAAAGCGTTACTATGGCCCTTTAACTCAAAAGGTAATTGAAGTTGTGTAGGTTGGCATGTGTAGGTTTTAGTCAGCACAAATCTGACACTCTCTTTCGCTTTACCGAGAGCGAGAGAAGTAAAGATATTTGTAAAGTTTTGAACTCTCAATTCCCCACCCCAAAAAAAGAAAAAATAAGGTTCACTTCAGCCAAAACCTGAGAATGACGGCCTGATATTGTTACGTGGATAGCTTAACAAGTGATTCAAAGCATTTTAAATGAAATAAACCATTTATAGGCACTTTTGAAATTTCAAGAAGTAAGACAGTCAGTTAGAAAAATGGGCGCTAATTGCACATTCCAAAGTGTACATCGCTATGGAGAATAATGTGCAAGAAACTCCATTAGACACTTTTTCGATCATGTTGCGTATTACAAATTGATTGGATAAATACCTACCAACATAGCATAGCATAGTCGACGTTATAATGTTCCCACTGATGGGACTCCGGCCTCCTCTCTAGGAGAGGGAATGGGCTGTAATCCACCACGCGGGCCCAGTGCGGGTTGGTGAATGTCACATGTCTTCGAATTTTTTGGTTCTAGGATTTTTTGGTTTTCTCACGAGGTTTTCCTTTACCGTTTTGAGAGCAGTGGTGATGAAATTAATTACGCAAAGTAATGCGCCTAGCCGGGTTTGAACCCGCGACCAACAACTCGTAAGTCGGGGCTGTTACCACTCGGCCACCACTGCTTTAAATACCAACATACTACAAACTAATTAGAACTTCATAGAAACCCTCCTCGATGAAGGGTTTTCAGTAGTAAAACGATTGTTCTATAGAACCATTAATGATAAGTGTGTTCGTCGAACCATTTCACCTGTCCTCGCACAAACATTTTATTTCTCAGTAGCATCGTCGTGTTGAAGAGGTTTTCCGTACACAACAAAAGTAATAAGTAGTAGTAGTAAGTATTTGATTACTTCTCAATACTCAATACTTTATTGCATTCCACATGTGTTTATGATGGTATAAAAAAAAAAGAATCAATATGGACCCTGTGGGGCACAGCAAAGCTAGGAGAGAGGACGAAGGCTAACTATTCCCCTCTGAACAGATTAACGGCCGAGTACAATGCAATTGCTAAAGCCTGCCCTGTCGACATCCTACATGACAAGAAGCAAAAGTTTAAAAAAACCATCTTAACATATATTTCAAACCCAGACATGTAAAGTTCATATGACATCTGATTTTTGATCTTTTATTTGATTTTATTTGATTCTATTTGATTTTTGATCTCTTATTCTATTTCATTGTATTCCTTTTTTTAATTCAATTTAATGTAATTTAATTTAATGTAATCTAATTTAATTCTTTTATTCGATGGCTCAATTATTTAATTCAATTTGACATTTAAATGTATTTCTTTAATGTAATTTTCAATTCACATTTTTATAACTTGTTCTGTGTTTTGTGTTATTATTATTGCTGACATAATTTGAATCTTAATTATTAATTTATTAATCTCCTATTATACAATTGTAAATTAAAATACTGATTTTATGTGTTTATGTGTCTTAAAAATTCTATATTATTAATGTTGTGATTGTCTATAAGTGTTGCAGCACTTGAATATAAAATGTAATGATCTTGTAAATTCCCAGTGCATGTAATGTTGACGATCCTAATAAATAAATAAATAAATAAATAAATAACTTGTCATCATTATTAAAAAATATATATATGTATCCTGTAACTTAATTACCTATCTATTTAAATTAAATTGTGTATGCATGTTATTGTATTATTATGTCTCTGCAAAAGTATTGGTTTATTTTATTTATTTATTTTCGTCATTATTAATACATTTTATTATCATTGAAATTAATTTATGTATGTGTATTATTATAATTAACTAAATTATGCTAGGTATTTTTATTTATTTTTATCATCATCATTTTTAAATACTTCTTATACTACTCGTAGTTAATATTTTAATTATGCACCGGTAGTTAACTCATCATAACCGACACGTTTGCGCTGAGTACACAGTCTCCGCATGCACCGTATTTGCAACTATGCATTTCCTTTGAAATTGGAATAATTATTTTCTATTGCATTATATTCAGTCTTGTATCCGCCACCGTTGTAATATCCTGTATTTTTATAATTAAACTTTGTAATAATAAATAAATATTTTTTTAACGTAATTCCCGATCGCCGAAACATATCTGTATTTTTATAATTAAACTTTGTAATAATAAATAAATATATTTTTTAACGTAATTCCCGATCGCCGAGACATAACTCGGTGCATGGTTTTTTTTTTCGGTGAGCAATTGGGTGGAGCGAGAGATAGTGTCAGATTCTTACTAACTAAAAACCCATCCCGTTCCTACAAGCCTTCATACCGGGGCTCGAGCTTCTTTTCAGATAACCCTGGCCCCAGTAGGGCCCCTCCTGCTGCTGACAACTTCCTTGAGGCGCGCGAGAATAGTGAGACGAGCGAGCTACCCATGGCTCGCCATCCGCGAGCCCACGTCTACGATGGCCGGAAATCGGGATCGGAATCCCGGCGGCGGCGGCGAGGGCGCCGTTGCTTGATGCGGTCGGCCTTTGCTATCATTACTGCTTCGCACTACTGTTACTTGGTGGACATCCCACCCATACGTACAAAGCATTTTGGAAACACATTTATTATGCGTACCTACAGCTAAGAAGTGGAATTTCCTGCCGGCCTGTGTTTCCCGATAGCTATAACCCAGGAGTATTTAAGTTAAGGGTGAATAGGTTGCTTCTAGGCAAGCGTGCTTCATCAGGTGAGATACTGGTCAAACGTACGACAGAGACATAATAATTGTATCCCATCGGTTCAGATAATGCCTGGATGTGATGGGATACAATTATTACGTCTTTTACCACATAACTAAAGAAAACTATGGTCATTAATTACAAAATAAAGAAACTTTCATCCCATCTCAATTTTATGATAAATGAAAAGTTCCAAACTAAATTCGATCCAGAAACAGTTTCATGAGAAAACTCTGAAAAGCTCATAAAATTAACACGCCAATATTTACTACGGAACTCTGCTAACTGAAACTTTGGCTACCGTCAAACAAAAACTTACGCCATCGCCTATATTTTGAAGGAAAACTAATCTATCTTCCCTCGTAAACTAGCTGAGTTTCAAGCTAGAATCAATTTGTTTGAGTCGAGACAATCCCTAAGGCCCACCCAGCGCCTGGTGTTAATTAAAGACGTATTTCAACATTTTCGCATTTCAAATTGAAGCTCAATATAAGACCACAGATCACGGAATCACCAAGTCGGAAAGTTGTGACAGTCAATCCAGTATTAATATTTGTTAATCACACCTGTACTGTTGAAAGTCACCATGTATTGACGTTTTGTTAATCATGCCTGAACCATCGAAAATGGCTAATTACGCCTGAACTCTTGAAAGTCACCATGTATTGACGTTTGTTAATTACGACTGGACAGTTGAAATATGTGTTTTGATATTTGTTAATCACGCCTGAACTATTATACGTCGCTAATTACGACTGGTCTGTTGAAATTAGCAAAGTTTGGATTCTAATTCAAAATTTAAACTATTTTTGTTGCACTTATAAAACATCTAAAGATGTAATGTGATAATCATGCCTGAAGTGTTAAAAGGCGCCAAGGTAAATTTTTTTTTAATCACACCTAAACTATTGAAAGTCGCCATGTATTAATGTTTCTTAATCTTTCAAGACTTTCAAGTCACTTTATTGCGATGTTACTTAATCACATTTAAGAGCTCGTGGTGAGGACTCATGCAGTACTCGAGCCCCGGTACGAAGAGGCTAGAAGGAACGGGGTAGGTTTTTAGTCAGTAAGAATCTGACACTATCTCCCGCTCCACCCAAGAGCAGGGTTGTCAGCCACCGTTAAAAAAAGGACTCGTGCAGTTCTTCAAATCTATACTCTATAAGTTTATTTATTTATTTAAACTTCATGCAACAAAAAGTACAAAGGCGGACTTAATGCCTTAGGGCCTAGGCTTAGGCATTCTCTACCAGTCAACCTAGGGAGGTGAAGAGACAATATGGTAGGCGCACAAAAGAGAATTTTGTTTTGGAAACAAGAGTAAAAAAAATACATATAGTTAAAATATATATATCTATATATATAAAAATGACCCCCGTTTTCCGTTGTCACGACTTGGCATGAAAACGGCTTGACCGATTTGGCTGATTTTTTTTTTGTTGTGATTGTTATTGTGAGGAGAAGGTTCGTATGGAAAAAAAAATTAGGGTAGTGTAGGGTAGAGTAGGGTAGGGTAGGGTAGAGTAAGGTAGAGTAGGGTAGAGTAGAGTAGGGTAGAGTAGGGTAGGGTAGGGTAGAGTAGGGTAAAGTAGGGTAGAGTTGGGTATAGTAATGTGGAGTAGAGACGAGCGGGAGCGAAGCCGCGCGGGCAAAAGCTAGTAATATAATATATATACTACATACATATATTTATATAAAGTAAGGAAAGAAGTTTTGAAACGATTCTGCTATTGGTGTAGAAAATGATTCCGCAACTTCCGCTGTTCCGTTGTTTGTATGGCAACTTTTAACTACATCACCAGCAGTGCCCACTAAGGCGTATCGCAGCTCTGTGGTTAAAGCTAATTGCGCTTCGAAATTGTAGCACTTACTAAAACGTTTTTGAGGAATTATTCCCCTTTGTGAAATACAATAGAGCTGACTTAAGTGGCGGAAGTCAGTAGTGGTAGTCATCTATCGATTTATGGAGGGCTTGTGTCTCTAGCGTAGGTGTATAGGTACATTTTGCGTATAATATTGAGGACAATTTTGTATCAATCAATGTATAGTATATGAACAACTAAAACATCCTTACATATTATAAAAAAAGCCTTAAGCCTGCCCTGCTTATGCAAATGCAATACTTGCAAAATGGTGGTTCGTAGAACGCAGTAAACATGTGTTTTGATATCTATACAATTACAAGCTTTATTTATATACTATTTGGGTGTAATTTATCTATAATATGTATGTATTAGAAATATATAAGTACGAGTATGTTTATCAGTTGTCTAGTACCCATAACACAAGCTCTGCTTCGCTTGGGACTAGACGGCGTTGTGTGATAGTTGTGGAATATTATTATTATTTACAATTAGCAGGTCAGGAGTGGGCTTTTGTACAGTTTCTTACAAGTTCATAAAGCTTTAATAAATAAATAAAACAAAAATTAAAATCTACTCAATATTAAAACTGGGTAGCTCGCTGTTCGTCCGTCCGGTAACTGTCCGGACCGAGCCCAACTCGTCGACGGCACGCACTGTTCCCGCGCGCCTCAAGGAGTTGTCAGCAACAGCAGGGGCCCAGCTGGGTCGAAGCCTACTGGGGCCAGGGTTTAGCTCCGAAAGGGAAGCTCGGCCCCGGTATGAAAAGCAAAAAGGAACGGGGTGGATTTTTAATCAGTAAGAGTCTGACACTATCTTTTTTTCTTTATAAAGGATAGGTTCGCGTATGACCACTGTCTCCCGCTCTGCCCAAGGGTGGGGGATGTCATTTAGATGATTTTTGTCCACCAAAAAAGAAAAAAAAACAGTAGCATCTGCATCATTTAATTCATGAATCCCCAAGCAACCACCGGTGGCCGCGCATCTATTGTCTTACTATTGTGTTTCTAATTGACGGTATCTGAAGGGTTAAATTAAGATAATATGATGTCTTTCTAATAGAGACTCGTTTCAAATCATGCCAACAACGTAAATAATTCAACCCGCTTCTTAGAAAATACGAAAGCGACAGATACAGGAAGTAAGCTTCAAATGCCTACACAGAACAAATGTGTTTCCTCCTAAGACGTGCGTGCCTCAGTTAAGAGGAGAGTCTTTAAGAAATATCAAAGAGGCACTTACAGTTTTCAAAATATCTAAAAATACACCGAACTGTATTACACAAAAAAAAAATGAAGAACCTAAATAGATTTCACCACGATATATTATTCTGCAAACAGAAAAGATCGATTAACTGTCCCCACACACGGCCCTCAAAAAAACGCTACAAGCGGCCACAAAAAAAAAGTTGAAAGCCGCCGCAAAAAACAGCTGAAGCGCGCGACAGCTTGTGGCTGGAGAAGCTTGAAGCGGCTATAAGCGTTTTTTTTGAAGCGGCACCGCCGCACTCGAGCCACAAAAAAAGGGTGAAACTGTTGGCACATCTATTTAGGTATTTCATTTTTTTTTTATGTAATTCAGTGCGGTGTATTTTAGATATTATGAAAACTTACTTCCCTTAAGCAATTCAAAGAACAGCGCTTGTGGTACGCAACATAGAAATATAGTATATTGATATATATCGTTAAACCCACGCTTCAAACATGTGCCTCACGTAACCAAATTAAACATGAATGAATTTACTAACGTAGGTTGCGATAGGGTTACTGATAAGTGACGTCATAAATATATCAGAGACAATGACATTATCAGAAACTTGTTTAGAAATGGGTGGGTGTAAGTACCGTTAGTCCAGTGCCGTAACTAGCGCGGTGCCAGAGGTGCCCAGGCCCAGGGCGGAGACCTTAAAGGGCGGAAAAACGATCAAACCAAGAACAAACTTTGTATCACCACGGCACACGGGGGCGTGTGTTTTGTATTTTTTTTTTCGAACTACTAAACGTATGACGTACCACAGGTACATTGTGGACATCCCACTTATACGTACAAAACGTTTTAGGAACACATTTATTATCCGTACAGCTAAGAAGTGGAATTCACCGCAGGAGTTGGTGTTTTCTGATAGCTATAACCTAGGGGTATTTCAGTCAAGAGTGTATGTTTATTGGTGTTGGTTATTTCTAGGCAAGCGTGAAGACCACTCCTAGGCGACACCAATGAAGAGCACATCATCGCAACGAAACAGGTACCTACCTCTCGAATCACTCATGTCCAGAGGGGCGATGCGTCAAGTTGATTCAACGACTTTACAGCCACTACACGTTTAAAAACAGGCGACGGATGTCTGTTAACACATATGACTTATAGGTCTGATCTAGGTCACGACAGAATAATTTCCAAATAGTCTCGACCAATCAAAACGTACTCTCCGTACCAATCAGAATGCAGTACCCTGCTCCCCCGTACCTCGGCTAGTTGACAGAATTGGTTTGATGCGCTAGTTCAAGCATGTAGCGTCTAGTGGCTGTAAGGTTGATTAAAAGTACCCAGTTCGAACTGTTTTAGGGGTTCAAATTGAGAAACTGGCCCCAGGCTACTTACGGCACTGCGCTAGCCCAAACCTTTAAGGACACAAACAACCGTGTTGTGGGGTTATTTCCAAAATGACATTCTGATCCTTCCTAATCGGGTCACCGGCCGTGACAATTTCTGGTTTCACGGGTCACAGTCGCGAATATTTTCACAGGACATTTTGAGGTCATTTCTGATTAAATTACCTACAAAAAACATACTGGAAGTTCAAGGGTAAAAAGTATATGTTGAAACGAGGGGTGTGAAAAAGAGTGTATTTATAAAATGTTTGAGGGTCGAAACACGCATGGATAGCTTTCAGTCTCAGAAGCTTATGATGGAAGCTACTTGCTTGTAGCTTGTACTATGGGATTATTTGAAATTGAAAGAGTTACTACGGTTGTAGAATGCAAAGAGCAACTAAGGGATTAAGTCTGCGTTTCAGTAGAAGTCTGTCACTTCTTCTCACTTCACAGCGAGAGAAGTTATTTTATGATTTCCCATCCTCGAAAAAAAGGTGGTTGAAGAGACGCCATGGCTCATCGTCCACATGACAGGTCCTCAGCGGACTTGGTATGTTCGGGAGGTTCTTGTTTCGGATTCAGGCGGAAGAAACGCCCGGGTGTCACCACTGCGTAGACCGTCCGGAGGACACGGTAGAGGTGTGCCCTGCTTGGGTGGAGCACCGCTGTGTCCTCGTGGAAGAGATCGGAAGCGGCGACCTCTCAAGCCGAGCCCTGGTTCAGGATGCGACCGTTTCCCATTTTTTTTTGTCGGGACCATGTTCCGGCCGCAACCCTCTACCAGACTGTAATGCTTCTGAAGTAGGCGGCCGCAAGAATGAGAGACGTGGACACGAAACGAAAAGGATAGTCGTGGTCAAACGCAAAGGACAGCAGAAGGAAAATAGGCGTGGTTTTATTCAGTGAAAGTCCTCCCACTCCACCCTAGAGCAATTACCGACCTCAAAAAAAAACTCACAAAAAATGCTCCACACTCATATCTAGACATTTTTTGCTTAGTTGTAGATGGATTTGAAATTGCAATTCCCTCCACGTAAACTCACTTTTCGTGTCATTTCCTGAATGCAGTACTCCGAGTCTTTAACTCAATGCATGTTTGAGTCTACTTTTTTATCGTTGGTTTTTTTTGTTGTTAGTTTTTCTCGTGTCTCAATTAAATTTGACCTTCTTATATTTGGAAAAGAATAATATATTATAATGTTATATTTTTCTTTTTACAAGATTTAACAAATCAAAACCCGACCAAGAAAATAGAGTAAATAATGTTTTGGTGCATTTTTAACGTTTACATTTTTTTACTTGTTTGAAGCTTCTATTTAATTTAAAGCAATTAGTTTTGGTTTTTGCCGTATATTTTTCCGGTTCCTAGTCGCCATATTTGATTTAGAGGGACGATGTATACGTTTTTTATTATTATTGATAGGCTCGCATTTCGCCACTATCTCACCTGATAGTACGTAAGCGATAGTGTGGTCGACGATAGGACACGCTTACCTAGAAATAACCTATTCACTCTTGGTTGAAAACATTCATACAAATAGCACCTCATTAGACTCTCGAAATCATAACCCACCAAGCAAGAAGATTCTAATCCAAGAATATTCTAAAGAGTTAACGCAGTTCTTGAACGTAAAGGGCAACAATTCAGTTGCCCTTTCTCTCCACTCAGAACAGGATAAGTCTGTGGAATAGAGTAATGGACTGTATGAAATTTAGCTGGTTGTAGATGGGAGATTAGGATTTCGTGCAGGAAGCTCGTTTAGATTTCATCCAGTCAATGAACAAATGTCAAACGAAAAAGTTGGAACGGCCTCGTCGATCAGCAGCGTTTCCCGGAGTACTCTGAAGATCACAGCGCTGATGGAGCTGGCCACACAACAATGTTATGAATCACTTTGTCCTTGATTTATCGAATTACTAGCTGCTCCCAGCGGCTTCGCCCGCGTGAGAGCAGAAAATTATGCCAAGGGAACATACTTCCGAGATAAAAAGCATCCTATGTCCTATTCCAGGACATGGTCTATCCATGTACAAAGTTTCATCAAAATCGGTTATTGATTGAGGCGTGAAGACGTAACAAACAAACAAACAAACAAACTCACTTTCGCTTTTATAATATTAGTAAGGATATATTGTTACGCCGATAAAATTTCAACACGTCATATCTCCAACAAATTAAAGAGTAGCAACGAATAATTAAAACGCATTACTGTTCGAAAGCTCTAGAACCAAAGTACCTACCTAGCCTGGCAAGATCTGGAACATTCCGTCTTAAGTACTTGTTGTACCTAGTATTTAGTAGGTATGTAATCTGTAGGTATCTGTAGGTGGATAAGGGAAATGGTACTTTCCGCCATTCACAATAGAGTCGAAATTCGCGTGAGTGACTCGCGAAGGACAAAGCAACAAAATTGATTTATGGCCCCGCGATGCGACTCTATTGTTCTGGAACTATCCTGAGACGTCGGTATCTAGAATTTTCTTTGCTCCGCGTATAAATACGAGCCCCCGAACGGAAGTGAGTCAGTTTTGATTTCGACTGCGAACGAGAGCGATCTACCTAAGTGTGCGAAGTGATTTTATCTAACGACCGAGGCGATAGTATAACGGAACTCTAGTGCTAACTGTGATTTGGATTATTGTTGACTGGACTAATTACTGATTGTTTGTGGTAAATAAAGTTCTTTATTGGTAAATTGGCATTTAATTACCTACGTACGTAACAACTGGTGTCAGAAGTGGAATGCCGTTACCACAGAAGGACGACGAACAGCGACCACGAACAAGGAGGCAAGCGGAGATGGATGCTGCGCGTCATCGTATGGAGGAGGAAGATCAGGTTGGTATGGGAGCAACGGCAGCTGCTGAGGTGCCAACGGGACCATCCTCGGAATTGAACCTCGCGGCGGTGTTGGCCGCTATGCAAGCTAGTATGGAGGCCAACCAGCGTAAGCTTCAGGACCTAATCGCGGCTAATCAAGAAGCTGCCCACCGCGAACAAGAGGCTAACCAGCGTAAGCTTCAGGACCTAATCGCAGCTAACCAGGAAGAAGCTCGCCGCGAACAGGAAGCCGCTCGTCGCGATCAAGAGGCTAAGCAGAACCTGATCCTCGATAAAATCGACCACGGCCTCGTCACGTTGGGCGAGAAGGTAAAGAATCTTACCTTAGAGGTCAAGGAGGTTTCCGCCCGAGCTGATAGCCTCGAAACAAGAATTGATGGCCATGAAGATCGACTGCTGGACATCAATAAAAAAATTGTCAAGCTCGAAGCACGCGAACCCATAGCTGTTGGCTCACCATCGCATACCCACTGTGCATCAGTCGCAAAATTTGATGTGCCGCGTTTTGACGGCACGTCTTCCTGGACGGCATTCAAATACCAATTTGAAACATTGGTTAAGACTAACCGCTGGGATGATGAGCAGTCTTTCGCGGCATTAACTTTGGCTCTACGAGGGGACGCTCTGCTGGTCCTAGAGAACCTTCCTCCGGACGGCAGGACATTGGAGCGTCTCATGGAGGGACTGGACACTCGCTACGGTGACAAACACCTCGAGCATGTTTTCCGTGCGCAACTTCGCGAAAGAACGCAGAGGTCGAACGAGAGCCTCCAGCAGTGGGGAGTCGAGGTTGAACGGCTGGTCCGGCGTGCATACATGTCGATGACACCAGAGACGGTGGAAGTAAATCTGGTGCAAGCATTCATCGACGGCCTACGGGATCCTGAAGTCAGGGCTACGGTGCGACTCGGACACCACCAAACTTTAAAGAGTGCGATGGCACACGCTTTGGAAGTGGAAGCCGTACGACAAGATTCTCGTACGCACAGAGTTCGGGAAGTGGTGGTCTCGCCTACAACGCAGCCACGTCAGCGAGAAGTGGTGGCTTCTTCCTCGACAAAGTCCCGCTATATTCCGACGTGCTACGGGTGTGGGGAAAAAGGGCACATTCGTACCGATTGCCCCAAGAGGAAGAGGGGAAGTGTGGACTCCGGAACTCAAGTTAACGAGGAGTCGTTAAACTAAAAGTCGCCAGGGCCGCGGGGCGGGTGCTGGCTGGTCAAGTGAAGGCCCCAACCATCACCATCAATCAAGTTCACGACGGAAATAGTTTGATCATCGAAGGGACGCTGAATCATAGTACTTGCAATTTTACCGTTGACACCGGAGCGTCGCGAACAATTGTAAGACCTGAGTTGCTGAAACGAACCATCTCGTGGCAAAGAAAGTCTCCATCCTGCCAACTTCAGACAGCAACCGGCCAGCCAGTCTCCGTCCTCGGTGATACAGAAATCGAGTTAAAAATTGGTGATCAAGTGTATACCCACCCTGTGTTAATTGCGAATATTACGGACGATTGCATACTGGGTCTCGACTTCTTGCGGAATAACCGATGTATTTTAGATATCGATAGGGGAGTATTGAAGTTCCCAGATCAAGAAGTTTTCCTGCGAGGAAATAACTCATGCAACCTGTATTGTTTAAAGAATGTTACACTGGCTCCGAGAACAGAAACCTTAGTCGAAGTAAAATTTCCTAAGAAAATTAGGCAACGAAGATGTGTTCTGGTTGAGGATACTGGCCGGTACCCGGAGCTCATCACCGCGAGAACATTAGTAATGACGAAAGGGAGATCCAAGGTAAGGATTGTGAACCTTGGGAAAGAAGAGGTCCAACTGAAGAAAAACAGTGTTGTTGGGAGATGTGAAGGAGTGAATTATCTTCGGCAAATCAATACATCTTCAGTAAAACAAGACGCAATAAAAGGTGAACCTGATCACATCCAGCAACTTCTGGAAAATTCTAAGAGCAATTTATCGGCTTCGGAACTACAGCAAGCCAAGGAATTTCTGCTACGGTTTCGAGATATCTTTGCAACGGGAAAAGACTGCGGAAGAACAGGTCTCGTCAAGCATGAGATAGATACAGGTGACGCTAGACCAATTAAACAGAGACCGCGCCGTATACCCTGGGCTAAGGAAACTGAGGTAGCAGAAATGGTAAAGGATATGGCTGATAGCGGAATAATTGAGCCTTCTACGAGCCCATGGTCCTCTCCAGTCGTTCTGGTGAAGAAGAAGGACGGCAGTACAAGATTCTGTGTCGACTACAGAATGCTGAATAATGTGACGAAGAAGGACAGTTATCCCTTACCGAGGATAGACGATACGCTGGATATGCTCAGTGGTATGAAGTGGTTTTCAACCATTGATTTGAAAAGTGGCTATTGGCAAGTGGAGATCAGCGAGAAAGACAAAGAAAAGACAGCGTTCAGTACGGGCATTGGCAACGGCCTGTGGCAATTTAACGTTATGCCTTTTGGGTTGTGCAACGCTCCAGCGACATTTGAACGCCTCATGGAGAGAGTCATGGTTGGCCTTCTTGGTGACGTCTGTCTGGTATATTTGGATGACGTCATTATAATGGGCCGCACGTTTAAGGAAAACCTAAGGAACATGGAGAAAGTGTTCACAAGGATTCGAGGGGCCAATTTAAAACTAAGCCCAAAGAAGTGTGCCCTGTTCAAGAAGGAGGTCAGCTACCTGGGACATGTAATTTCCGCTGATGGAGTGAGAACCGACCCTGAGAAGATAAAGGCCGTCCAACAGTGGCCGGTTCCTAAAAACAAAACGGAAGTACGTGCATTTCTAGGGCTGTGCACATACTACAGACGGTTTGTTAAGAGTTTTTCGGACATTGCAAAACCGTTACACCAGCTGACTGAGGATAAACGAGATTTTATCTGGGACAAAAACTGTGAATCAGCATTCAACGAGCTAAAGCAACGGCTATGTGAAGCGCCTATACTGGGGTATCCGAGCAGAGACGGAAGATTTGTCGTTGATACCGATGCCAGCAACACGGGAATTGGAGGAGTGTTGTCACAGGTGCAAGGTGACAGACAGGTCGTGATTGCTTACTTCAGTAAGGCACTTTCAAAGCCAGAACGGAACTACTGCGTGACTCGACGAGAACTGCTGGCTGTGGTAAAAACCTTGCAGCATTTCCACAAGTACCTCATAGGAAGGGAGTTTACGTTAAGGACGGATCACGCTGCATTGAAATGGCTTCTACAATTTAAAAACCCCGAGGGCCAAGTCGCAAGATGGCTCGAGCAGCTGCAGGAGTTCAACTTTGTGACGGAACATCGCAGTGGAAAAGGGCATAATAATGCTGACGCCTTGTCGCGACGTCCGTGCAATGAGGACTGTAGACACTGCCAACAGAATGAAGCCCGAGAACACGTGAATTTAATTAGGACTGAAGGCAACTTCAAGAAGTCCCAGGAAGAAGATAACGAAATCCGACCTATACTGGACTGGAAGCGTAGCGGAACTAGGCCTCAGTGGAGTGAAGTATCGTCACATAGTCCCGTCACAAAGAGCTACTGGGCACAGTGGGACAGTTTAGTCCTAGAAAATGATGTGCTTTGTAGGAAATGGGAATCGAACGATGGCAAGGAGGTGACCACACAAGTGATAGTACCACGATGCGAAGTGGTCCCCCTGTTACAAGAGATACACGATGGTGCTTCTGGAGGACACCTGGGAATTAAGAAAACTTTACTGAAAGTGAGACAGCGGTATTACTGGCTCAATTGTAGAGATGACATAGAGCAATGGTGTCGGAAATGTACAGCGTGCGCATCTGTGAAAGGACCACAGACTAGAAGCAGGGGCAGGCTTCAGCTGTACAATGTGGGAGCCCCTTGGGAACGCATTGCCATCGACGTCGCTGGACCTTTCCCAGTTACGGATGACGGAAACAAGTACATAGTGGTGATCCAGGACTACTTCACAAAGTGGCCCGAAGTCTTCGCCATACCCAATCAGGAAGCGACGACAGTGGCGAAGAAGGTGGTCGAGGAAGTAGTATGTCGGTATGGCGCACCTTTGGAAATCCATTCCGATCAAGGCCGTAACTTCGAATCTGCGCTGTTCCAGGAAATGTGTACTCTTCTGGGAATTTATAAGACACGCACAACACCTGCGCATCCTCAGTCGGACGGAATGGTGGAAAGGTTTAACCAAACCCTGGAGAATCATCTGGCTAAGGTTGTCGATGACCATCAGAAAGACTGGGACCGGTATATTCCACTATTTCTGATGTCGTACCGATCGGCAGTGCATGATAGCACGGGACATACCCCAGCAAGAGTGAATTTCGGCAGGGAAATGAGACTTCCAGTCGATACCATAACTGGCGTGCCACCTGACAAGACTAAGCCAGTTACGGACTACGTAAGTGACCTTCAAGATCAATTGGACGAAGTGCATAAACGAGTACGTGAGAATAGCATGAACACCAGCGTTAAAATGAAAACGAGATACGACCGTAATGCCAACGCCCAGGGATTTGAGGAAGGTGCACTGGTTTGGCTCCACAACCCGCTTCGACGAAAAGGGAAGTCGCCGAAACTTCAAGCTCGATGGGAGGGACCTTACACCGTACTAAAAAGGATCAACGATGTAACCTACCGCATTAAGAAAGGGTTAAGAGGGAAGCCTAAGGTTGTCCATGTGGACAGATTGGCGCCGTATCACGGATCTAATAATGCTCGGGACGAGCATGACTAAGAGGGGGGCACTGTTACGCCGATAAAATTTCAACACGTCATATCTCCAACAAATTAAAGAGTAGCAACGAATAATTAAAACGCATTACTGTTCGAAAGCTCTAGAACCAAAGTACCTACCTAGCCTGGCAAGATCTGGAACATTCCGTCTTAAGTACTTGTTGTACCTAGTATTTAGTAGGTATGTAATCTGTAGGTATCTGTAGGTGGATAAGGGAAATGGTACTTTCCGCCATTCACAATAGAGTCGAAATTCGCGTGAGTGACTCGCGAAGGACAAAGCAACAAAATTGATTTATGGCCCCGCGATGCGACTCTATTGTTCTGGAACTATCCTGAGACGTCGGTATCTAGAATTTTCTTTGCTCCGCGTATAAATACGAGCCCCCGAACGGAAGTGAGTCAGTTTTGATTTCGACTGCGAACGAGAGCGATCTACCTAAGTGTGCGAAGTGATTTTATCTAACGACCGAGGCGATAGTATAACGGAACTCTAGTGCTAACTGTGATTTGGATTATTGTTGACTGGACTAATTACTGATTGTTTGTGGTAAATAAAGTTCTTTATTGGTAAATTGGCATTTAATTACCTACGTACGTAACAATATGGAGTGCACGCAAACAAACTGGTTTCACGGCAACCAACACCTGCAGAGGGTATCTGTGTTGCGTCGACTGTTATTGGTCGATCTCTTACGTTTTAGGTCGCTCCGACAATACGCTATCAATTGAACCAATCATGGGCTAGATACAGAACAAGTCATAAATATGATGATTCGCCTCTTAAAAAAAAATACACATACCTGACATATCCCTTCCTCGGCGGGTAGTCCTTATGGTAGACAGAGTGGTTCAGGATCATCTTCTCGTAGCCCGTGTCCAGCCACGACCGCTGCAGCACGAAGTCACGGTTCTTGAGGGGGGCCGGGCATGACACTGAGAATGAAATATTGCTGTTTTAATTAAACTGCTGTGACAAATGGAAAAGAGGTAGACTGAGAGAAAATTGATGGACCGATGACCTGGTGAAGGTCGCGGGAATCAGATGGATGCACGCAAAGAACCGCTAATTATGGCGACACATAGGGACTATGTCCAACAGTGGATATCTTTGAAATAATAAGAAAAATCAGAGAAAAATGGATCACAAAAAAAAAGATTTGTGCGTCTACTGAGGCGGAATAAACATGTTTTCTTTCTTTCTTTATTCTTCTTTCTTTTAAACTACAAACAAATGTGGAGCAAGTAATGGTGCCGCTTGAGGCAGGCTTATATTCCGCAGTGGACGTATATCGATAGATACAATAATAATGAAGTCGGTTTCAGCAATGACTAAATGAAAGAATATTGGTTATCCGAAAAAGAAGGCATCCTTGTTACTATTTAGTTTTAAAAGTGGTAGCCAGTAGATAGAAGGTAGATATTGTCTATTTCTCTTCTATCTTCTTTCAACCAGTCACCACAATTTTATAGTGTTATCTATTTATAACAAATTTCGAGAGTAAAACTCATGTTTATGAGTAAAAAAGAAATTACTTTCGTTGTCAAATGAAGTGCTTGTTTTATGATTGCTGAGCCAAAAGTATAAAGTTATACAGCCATCTTATTACTGTGGTATGGAAAGTGGGAGAATGATCTTCATCCTAAGTATAAAAGTAAGAGAAATGAAGGAATTTTTATTTACTTTTACTCATTTACAACCATTTTGATCTTTTTACGAGTGCATAGAAACCTTACACCTTTAATCGTGATTCTGAAAAACATTTTTTTTTCTAAAACTTTTAATATTAAAAAAAAACATGTATGAATGGCGAAATTATGGAATACCAACAGAGCGTTCAGGCGCTATCCCAATTTTTTCGCGTTACCTTTTTATCAAATACTAGCGGCCCGTCCCGGCTTTGCACGGGCAATAAATATAGCCTATGTTACTCAGGCTGAATGTAGCTTTCCAATGGTTAAAGAATTTTTTAAATCGGCATTTTAGAGTTTACACATACACATAAATACAATTTTTTCCTCTTTATAATATTAGTGTGGATTACATTGAATTGCGTTGGATGAAACAACAAGCTTTTAAACCATGCTCATTTTAACGATAGACGGATCGGGAAGGACCCTATTAATTATATTAATTTAGAGGCTAAAACATAGGTAAACAGTTAAAATAGATAAACCTAGAATGGAAATCGTTACGACAAATTATGGAAGCGTAGACCCGGTTTATCGCTATTGACTCGTAAATTGATAACAACTACACTTCTCACTAACGCGATCCTTTCACACAAACACATTCTTGGCCTTTACATTATTCATTCTCTACATTTGCTGTGTTAACTAGATAGTACTACAAAAATGACACGGTTTTATTGTATTGTGTCAATAACTTAAGCTATGCGGACGACATGGTTCTGCTGAGCGCGTCGATCTGCGGCCTGAGAAGGTTGATGGCGATGTGTGAGGGTTACGCTGTTTCGCATGGTCTGGTTTACAATATTAAGAAGAGTCAGTACATGGTCTTTGAGGCCGGACACTGTACCGCAACTATGTCTTAATAATGTACCCTTAGACAGGGTAAATCAGTTTAAATACCTAGGGCATATAGTTACGGCTGACCTCAGAGATCATGCTGACTTAGAACGAGAACGAAGGGCTGTATCCAAGAGAGCCAATATGCTGGCTCGCAGGTTTGCACGGTGTTCTGACGACGTAAAAATCACTCTTTTCCGGGCATATTGCACGTCCATGTACACCTGCGGCTTGTGGGCTAGCTACACACAAAAGAGCTACAACACCCTTCGTGTCCAATTTAATAACGCCTTCAGAGCGGTGTTGGGTCTGCCTCGCTACTGCAGCGCTTCGGGTATGTTCGCATGGGCACGTACGGACTGTTTCCATGCGACCATGCGGAAGAAAGAAAAGAAAAGAAAAGAAAGAAAAATAATTTATTTGATACAGCAAGGCCAAACACAAATACAAGAAAAAAAAAAAAAAGAAAGAAAGCGTTGTGCGTCACTTGTGCACAGGGTGCGGGCCAGCTCCAACACTGTTCTGAAAATGATAGCGAATAGGTTGGACTGTCCTTATGTGCGGCACTGCTGTAACAGACAAGTTACATACAGTGTCGCATATAAGAGACTAAGACATTTATAAATATGTATAATTTAATTTGATTTCTGGAATTTTTATGTTTGTATATTTGTAATGTCTATTGTTTTTGTTTTTGTAATGATTTTAATTTATGGAATTTTGTGCTTTTGTGTTTATTTATTTTTAATTTTATGTCAATTTGAATGTTATTTTTTTATATGGGTCTTAATAATGGTACCTGAAATAAATGAATTTTATTTATTTATTAATTTATTTATTACATTAAAAGGAGCCGCAAAATCTCCGACCCCCCTAAGATACAGGTCTGCGTACCTGGTTTTGGAGCTCGGGAATTAGACAAAGATTTTGACTGATCTGTGCCACTTATTGTTTCTCTATTCTATGTTACGTTCTGGACTATTTTTATAAACAAATAAAATATAAACATAGCATAATCAGCCTTGTAATGTTCCCACTGCTGGGACTCAGGCCTCTTCTCTGGAAAAAGGGAATGGGCCGTAATCCACCACGTGGGCCCTTCACCGTTTTGAGAGCAGTAGTGATGAAATAAATTACGCAAAGTAAAGCTGGTTGGGTGTGAACCCGCGACCTACAACAAAATAAACTATTATTATCGCTCTCTCGCACCTTTTTTTATTGATATAAACTAGCGCTTGACTGCAATCCCACCTGATAGTAAGCAGTGATGCAATCTCTGATGGTGAGGCGCAATAGTTCACCTCAGCAACGTTTTCTCAATCACTTCATAGTCAGCCTGCAGGTATGTGTATCTAGGGTCAAACCACAGCCCTTTAATCATGAACTGTTCACACGGCTTCAGGGTTTACTTCAAAGCTTCACTGGCCAGGTCGACATGTGTGTAAAGTCACACACTTATGAACATTTCAATATGTGAAGTTTAACACACCTTCATTCTGATGTCATTCACTCGTTCGTTATAGGTTCAATGAAAGACATAGGGAATGAAGTGAGCATTTACCTCTCAAAATTAACCAAATGTCGAAAGAGACAAAACGGCTGTATGGCCAAGACCTATGGCAATTTAGTAACTAATTTTTATGAAGACATTTAATTGTCTTATTCTTTATTGTTCAACATTTAATAAAATATTCTACAAAAAAGAAAATACAGAAAACTACACAGTTTTAGAATGAGAAAAACAAAACCAGATACCTGCTGCACTAAACATCTCGCTATATTTCTACTACACTTTTTCTACCAGCAGAAAGGTAACCTTTCGTATCTGAACAGCTTAATCCTATTTCTACGTTTAGAGGTTTTGTGGTCGCAAAGATAGGTTCGTTTTCCAGGTCGGGCAAAAATTGTTACTGGGTTTTTCCTTTAGTAATTTTTCAGTCGTAGCCCAAAGTTTGGAAACTGGTTATGTAACACCCCCGTGCCTCTGAAAGCTCATGGAAGCCGTTAGTCCTGGACCTGATCTATCTCAGGTCGTCACAAATTGCCTTTCAGACGGACAGTGAAAGTCAAAGAATAATGTTAGAACTACACTGAGTACACGTGTGCCACACACACCGATCTGGGCGCGTCGGTCTCCATATATTTTATACTAGCTGCTCCCAGCGGCTTCGCCCACGTGGTAGCAGAAAATTATTCCAAGGGAACATACTTCCAGGATAAAAAAGTATCCTATGTCATATTCCAGGACATGGTCTATCCGTGTACCAAGTTTCATCAAAATCAGTTTTGCCATTTAAGCGTGAAGACGTAACAAACAAACAAACTCACTTTCGCTTTGATAATATTAGTAAGGATGGAAACTAGACTTGTAGAGCTACACTTGATCCACTCCACGTGACGTCGTTCTACGTACAGATCAGACGTGTTACACGTGTGTCTAATGTAGTTTTAGCTTAAGGTGGTGCATCACGAATCACATTTTCACTGTTTTTCATACAACCGCTCATAACTGATTATGACGTTATTACATATTTTTCATTAGATATTTTGGAAACACAGTATCTTGTGGATATTATCTAGGTTTCTAAAGAAACCAATTTCTAAATTTGTGTAAAACTAATCCAGTAAAAACCTCTGAAAATGTCCTATTTTGTAAAATTAAAATGTCCAAAAACTTTTAAGGGTTAAAAAAAAGCAGCTATTTCCTGGAGCAAGTTTTGTGAAATTTTCGAGTAAATCTTGGAATTACCCAATACTAACAGAGTTTTCAGGCATTATCTCTCTTTTTTTGCGTTGCCTTTTCGTCAAACATCGCGTTGGATTGCATTAAATGAAGTAACAAGCTTTTAAACCATTTTCGATGTTTACGATAAGCGAGTGGAGAAGGACCCTCTTAAGAGATATTATTGTACACGCACTGGTGTACCTATCACTTGAGATTGGTCACCCTGACCGAATTTCGGTCGGGAGGATAAAGCTTCCTATTCTAGATTTTCATTACGAAACTGACGTCAGTTGATGGATCACAGAAATATCTTACCATCCGAAATGCGGGTTATTCAGGCCATAATAAAATCCAGAGACACGCGTAAACTCTGTTTTAATATTATTTCATGAAGGCATAGTGAATAATAAAATGTTCAGAGCTCTAGAAGATATAAAGTGGTGACAAGAAGGATTATAAATAACAAATGGTATAGTCGGGAAAGAAAATGAAATGTGCAAATAACTCCTGTTTTAATGAAAATGGCTACAAGAGACATTTTCTTTCCACAGGGGAAAGAAAATAATAATATTAAATTTTATTTTCTCACCACAATATATTTTACAATATTTCAAATTCTTAAAATTAAAATGTGGAATGTTTAGGACACGCTCGAATGGTCGAACGGATTTAGATGAAAGGTCATGTCCTGGAATAGTACTTAAGATACTTTTTATCTGGGAGTATGATCCTGTGAGATCTTTTCAGGATTCCGTACTCAAATTGCAAAAACGGGACCCTAATACTAAGATTTCGCGGTCTGTTCGTCCGTCTGTCTGTTACCAGGCTGTATCTCAAGAACCACGATAGCTAGACAGTTGAAATTTTCACAAATTATGTATTTCTGTTGCCGCTATAACAATAAATACTAAAAACGAAATAAAATAAGTATTTAAGGGAGGCACCCATAAAACAAACGCGACTTTTTTGCCGTTTTTTTTTTTCTACGTACGGTATGGAACCCTGCGTGCGCGTGTCAGATTGGCACTTGCCCAGTTTGTTTTACTCTCACGCGACAGATGCCACCAGCAGCATCGCTACTGCCAGTAGTTTCTCCAAAGTCAAAGTCATGCCAACAAAATAAACCACAAAAGCAAAGATATATTTTATCAAGAAACTATTTATGACAGCTAGTTAAGAGTTTACTGTAAAATGAAGCAGTTCTAAGCAAGTTTACAAAGTACTTCAACTTGGCTTCTTGCTTTTCCTAGCTGTTTGTAGGTATTGATTTATGACCTGACAACTTCAGACTAGGGATTATATCCGAAACTTTACGGATTGTCTTGACTAATCCAAAAAACTAGCTGTGTTGTGGAGGTGAGATGTAAAATACTGATATAAAGCATTAAGTCTGCCTTTATTTATTTATTTAACAATTTTCGTCATCGAGCTCGTGCCCTGGTTTGAAGGCTAGAAGGATCGGGGTGGGTTTATAGTCAATAAGAGTCTGACACTATCTCCCGCTCCGCCCAAGGACGGGGGTTGTCATTGGATGATTTTTCCCCATCATAAAAAAAGGTGTTCCGTTTTTCTTTTGTGGTACGGAACCTTTAAATATAAAAATAAAATTTTTACGGTGTGTTATTTACAACCAATTTCAAAGCAGTCGTAAATTAATAAGGACGAATGGTTAAAGTTAATTAAAAAATATAAGCGGTTTTATCGCTCAGTCGTTCCATCTGATTCATGAGACGGTTTATGGTACCATCAATCCGTCTTGGCACCAGAACCTCTGTGCCAGAAGTGTGGTCTGCGTTTCTTTTCAATCAAATTATGAAAAGTATTGTCATAAGATCTCAGTTTTAGTTGAGTAGTTGGCAAAAACCAATATTGCTTTCAAGGCTAGATGAAAAGAAACTTTGGTCGCCCAAAGCACAGCCGAAATTGGGTAGCTGACTCATTTTTTTTTTTATTATGTCAAAAAGTTACTTTTTACCACCGCCACTCCGATACTAACTACAACTGAGGGAAAGCAGACAAGTTTTAGTCAGTAAAAATCTGACATTCCCTCTCGCTCCACAAAGAGCGGGAGAATTTATTTGAAGATTACTCAAAATGGAGGGAATTGAGTGAATACGGTGGTTGAGGCCTTCTGTGTAGCCCAAGTAATCTCATAAAAGGAATCTTCTTAGCTTTAAAGACTAGTTATACGTTAAATGCCATTATCTTCCATAACCCACAAGCAGAAAGCTCAACTTTCCTGCTATCGCATATTTACGATCAAAATTAAAATTCTTCATCTCGGAACACCGCATTAAATTAAATCACATAACATCATATACGAACATAAATCATTATTAACCAAGTTCCGAGGGAAATGAAATGCCATAAGTTGGAGACGAGGAGAAACTTAGCGGAGTTGTTCGATCATTTATTATATCGGCGATAAGACGGTAGGTACAGTCAACAGGAAGTACAACATTTAAATAAATAATATAAAAGATAATAAAAAAGCAGTACTCCTCGATACGGCTCGCATTGTGAGGAAGTTCATATCTCTGGAGCTCTAACCACCGGTATGACCTTGATTTTATTCATTTGACCTTGAGATCAGATTCATTGACCTTAAGGACAAGATCACATTCAGTGTCCCTGAGGAAAATGCCAAGAAATACTCAATGACAACGACCTTGCCCTCAAGGTCAAACAAGTAGATTAAATAAATTTGTAGTTTCCTCACATTGCTCGCACAACAGATGGGTTGGGACCGAAAGGTTCTGGAGTGGCGACCACGTACCGGAAAACATAACGTTGAAAGGCCTCCTATAATGTGGGCCGATGACCTGGTAAAAGTTGCGAGAATCCGATAGATGCGGGACGCGCAGGACCTTTCATTATGGCGGCACTTGGAGGAGGACTATGTCCAACAGTGGACGTCTTTCGACTGAAATGATGGTGATGATGATGATTATAAAGATATAAATTTAGTTTTTTGCAATCTAACCAATAGTTTCAAAGATTACCTCTTAATCTCTGAAAGTACTGGTCCGATTGCTGAAATTATTTTACCGATAGAAAGCTGCTTTATTTCTAAGTGACAGGCTATGAGGAATACGACTCGAGGAGGATGATGTTCTCAGAATGGAATCTGGATTGCTCAGCTACTTCTGGTACTGACTGTACCTACCGCCTGGAGCTAAGTAAGAAAATGAACTGCGATACCAATGATGAATGGACTGCGATTAATTCTGTAACAAGAATTTAGTGTGCTTTTACGAAGTAATTGTGGACTTTTGTATTTGGCGAATTGATTAATGAATTATATCGTTCAAACTTCAAGATGATATTCATTGATTGGGATGTGGGATTGTTAGAAAGAGCCACTTTGTACGCAAAGGGAAACTCAAGGAATACGAGTGCGTTTTAGTCAGTAAAAGTCTGACACTACTTTTGTTTTCAACAAACAAGCAAAATTTATTTCATTTTTTTACGTAGCAGTACAAGCTTGGTAACCACTTGTTATGAATAAAAGAAATAAAAACTAATTTAATTCATGAATCCCCAAGCGACCACCGGTGGCCGCGCATCTATTGTCTTACTATTGTGTCTCTAATTGACGGTATCTGAAGGGTTAAGATTCAAAAAAAAAGAAAGAATTTTGTGAGATGGGATTAGGACGGCTGTCACTGATAGGCGCGAGTAATTCTATGTAGCAATGTAAAATACTAATTTGATAGAAATAAATCCTACAGTTATCCTCAAAAGCCTTTTCATTATCTCCAGCCCTTACAGTACTTACCTACGTCCTATATGAACCCGCGTAAGTACTCCTTTAGATTATAAATGTTCGATGAGACCTATAAAAGAACCCATCCCGTCCTTATGAAATACCAATCTGTGCCAAGGGTGCCAACCTACCCTTAAACATGTCGAAATACGCGAGCCGAATTTCGACCAATACCAGTTCATACTTATAAGAAGACATAAGGAAAAAGTCTCGAATAATATGTAGCTTACCGAAAAAGCAAATGAGAATGGTCAAAATAATATTTTCTTTTAGAGAGCGACCGAAGGTTTGGTTTCGGTTTCGGCCAAAAAGGGGCCGAGTATTTGGCTTGACCAAAACTAGCGTTTTTGAGCTGACGGTTGTGATAAATACATTTCATGTAAACATTTTATGCAATTTTCGATTTCTTCATGAAAGTTATAACTACACAATTAAGCATATTTGTTCAAAATACTTACAGATAAAAATAACCATATCGAAATATTATTTTTGATCAGTATTTCTGTAAATAAAGTTTCGTGACGGCACAGTGGTTAAAGCATTCACTTCTCATGCATGACGTTGAGAGTTCGAAACCGGACAAGTACTAATGTGAATTTTTCAATTCATATGTACTTTTCTAAGTTTACTAGGACATTCCTGACACCTTGTGCCTTGAAAAGTGCTTAATAAGTCCGTGTCTTCGTGCTTAAGTCCGTGAAAGACAGTCTTTTATTTTATATGAATAAGTACCTATAAAACTCAAGACATGTCAACGAAAACTCAAGCTACCATAATTGTCTCTTCACCTCTACCGTCGGATTTCAGACATCTTTTAAAAAGAAACTCTTACAAAGAAAAGATCTTTTAAAACCAACCACATCTTTTAACGAAAATGAGGGTGCTTATCTGTTGAAACAGGGGAGCGGAGCTGAGCTGAACGAGGAGCAGCTTTGGTAACACGTTGACCTACATTATCCAGTTTGGTTCGGTTGAATTTTAGTCAGTTATCGCATCAACAGACACAACATTACTTTTAGTAATGTGAAAACCGAAACACGTATTTTTAACCGACTTCGAAAAGGAAGAGATTCTATGTTCAGCTGAATGTATGTTTTTTTTCTTGTATGTATGTTCACCGATATCTCGGTCAATCGTGGACCGATTTTGACCACGACCATGCTAGACCCCTGCGGTTGCTGAACAATATGCGCCGTCCACGACTTGGGCTCGGTCCGGAAGGTTACCGGTCAGCTGGACGGCAAGCGAACCATTGATCGCCGTCCGCAAGCCCGCGCCTACGGTGACCGGAAATCAGGATCGGAATCCCGGTGACTGAGGCGTGAGGGCCGTTGCTTAGCGCGTGCTGCCGCCTCCTTGGGCTTATACTCTGCGCTGAATAACGCGTACGATATTCAGACTCGTACTATTTATCATTCATAGAAATACAGTCTAACCCCTATTACACTATGCGATACATCGAACCGTAGACTAGATACGTCGAACCATAGACTAGATACGTCGAACCATAGACTAGATACTTCGAACCATAGACTAGATACGTCGAACCATACAGTAGATACGTTGAACCATAGACTAGATACGTCGAACCATAGACAATACGAACTGAATAACGCGTAGTGTAATAGGCCTTTTACTGCTTCGCAGAAGGAGGCGGCGGCCTGAACAGTAACGCTTCTGATCATAAAACCAGCAAAACAGTTTATTAATTCATTTAATCTTCATTTAATTCATTAGAAGCAATTGGAGGCGCTAAGTAAAATAAGATTCAACTCAACGATGAGTTCGTTTCCTTGTCTCATGAATTAGAAATAGAGTGAGTTCGAGATCTTTTATTTATTAGGCAAATAAAGGAAAGTGTTCGAGGTTTTGGGTTCTCCATAAAAACCGTAAATTCGAATGAAACATGGAAATAGAACCGTATTTCTCTATTTACGATGTTGGAGTACCTCTATCATGCAATAGGGAGGTTGACATCAATCGCGAACATTAAAACTATATTTTTATACCATAAAAGGGAATATTAGAATGTTAGAAGTCATGTTTTATTTTTATAACACATAGCTTCTGCCAGTGGTGTAAGTTGGTAATTTATTCATTACCAAACTTCATCCATATTGGTTCTAAGGTATGCCCTTCGTAACTAGAATACTGCACACCATATACAACCCAATTAGAAAATTAAGTAACAGTCACAATTTAAGCACTAAAAATGCACTTAGGTAGAGTTTTTTTTAAAGAAACTAGTCATAGACAAATAATATGAGCGTCGACACACTATATTGATAGCGCAATACCATTGACCCTAAAATCAATAATAAAGAAAAAACAGTTCCCTTTCGAATTCCTTCTAACTTCTGTAACCTTATTGGTAATTACAGTTTCGACCCCAAACGCGTCTGCTTTTCAAGGCAATTTCACACCGTCTAAACGTCACTTTGCACAAAGAATTCTCAAACGGCAGCATCTTCAAATTCTGTGCCCAGAAAAGTGCCCAGAAGGCTTGCCAGTCTTCTAGGCACATTTCCGATTGACAGCGATGTGGAGGAAGGAGTACTTCGACGCCTGAGTGTATTCTGTGTTTTTGTATTATATGTATCTACATAATAAGGTTTATTTATAGTTAATATAAGTCCACTATGACTACAAATATTTTTATTATAATTCTAACTTGATTTAATACTTTATCTTCATGACTTACTGGTCAATTTAATATTGACACAATGACTTTAAAATAAATCAGAATAAGTTATTGTCAATCGAATCCTTTTGTCGAAATATGGCGGCGTTCCAAACAGCTGGTAGACTTCAATACAAACCGGTTGCTTTAGAACGATCAAATGACCAGTCAACAGTATTAACTGTGAACGAAAATTGACGCATTTTTTCATTGTTACTTTCAAAGATTTTATGTATTGTTTTTAATATCATGCGGTTGTGATCACGCATGCGGGATTGCTCTAAGTATTTATTTGTAAGTGCCTGGAATACGCATGCGGGACGCGTTTTTTTGCATTGTTAAATTTTCTGCAATTTCGCATGCGTGATGAAATCCGCACTATGCTAAAAACATCCAAGCTAATAAAATATTTGCTTTTTGGCTTTATTTTGATCATCAAATCACTTCTCGCGTTCTAAGTACAAAACATCTGTGTTTTTTCAGTTGCTTTTAGTCTCATATGTAACTTGGATCCTGCTCCCGACACCGATGGATTCTCTTTTTTTATTACTAAACGTTTTTTTTTTTCTCAGTAATAGGTATTTAAAAATGTAAATAACTAAGAAGACGAATAAAAGATAGAATTTATCGGTCAAGTGTTACAGAAAGTAACTTAATACAAAACTTATATTAAATTCCTATAGTAACTCGTTAAAATAACATTAAATTGAACAGTGGTCCCCAAACTAGACAGCTACTTGAACACATCCAAACAGAATAAACATCCCTACCTACCGTTTAGATTTATTGCACTAGTGGCACAAAACTTATCGAGCGACAACCGCTTGATAACTTTGGACAGTTGAACAAGATCACGTAGTTTCGGCTCGCCAACTATGCTCCTCGAGAATTCGGAAACTTCCCTCGGTATGATTTAATCGTTAGATCAGTAATGTGGGATTTTGTGGTTCCTTTGTGTATACTAAGATCATTTCTGTACAGACTTAGTGTTACCATAAATGGAGGTATACAGTGTAAGAGACAGGTCTCCGTAAACTTTAAGCCTGCTTAATACTAAGCAGGCTTAAAGTTTCGGGTTTAAGTATCTAACCACCTTCCATAAGATTTTTTTTCTACAAACGAAAAAAAAATTGGCCCCCCAATATAAAATTATAAACTTGATTGGAGGAGAGTCCGATTATTTTTTCATTTCATCATCTTCCTGCCCTTATCCCATTTTATTTGGGGTCGGCGCAACACGTTTTTTTTTCTTCCATTCTGTCCTGTCGCTCGTCACGCTATCACTAACTCCCTTTTCTTTCATATTACTTCTCACACAATCCATCCATCTTTTCTTTGGCCTCCCTTTTTTCCATTTCCGGAAAAAAAATCATATATATACAGGTCACTGGTGGAAGCAAGTAATAAATAAATTCAAGAAGTTCCTTGGCATACTTTTCACCCCAACCACACACCAGTCAGTATTAAAAACAATATTGAATGTCTCTACAAGAAGCCTTCTATATTTTATTAAATTCCTAGTTTTCATATTCTTCTCTGACACCAATATACACGCTTATGTCATTCGTCTGTGGTAGTACTAAAGTCATAAACTAAACCAGTTCATAATATATGACATTCTTGACTATATTGGAATGCGTAGCAGATTTGGCTACGTATGGTCTACGAGCGTAGCACGTAGCGTTGCTACGACGTTTCGTAGCGCTACGCAGAATTTTAATGTAGCCGATTTACTGTAACTTGGCAGATTTTTTTTATATACAATTTGGTCGTTGTATCAAAAGTGGATTTAATTATCATACGCTTACCGCAGGGACGCTTGAAAAAATAACCGTGTTCTTAGAATGCTAATGGCCACTGCCTGACACAGGTGGGTTTTAGTCAGTTAAAATCTGACTTCTCGTTCGACCGTAGAGACCTCAAAAAAGCACATACTTTTTGAGCACATTACCAACCTTTACTTGATGCAGAGAGGTTTCTCGGTGTCATATTTTAAGGCGGTTTTTTTTTAATTATATATAATTTTATTTAAGCTTTTAAAAATTTAAATTCTATGTGGACTTGATAAAATTTCCTATCGATTAAAACTCCATCTATTTCTCTATATAGACAAAAATATAATAAAATAAATCATTAATATCTATCTAAGATTTTCACGCTGTGTTTAGTAGATTAATCTAAAATAATAACATTTAATCTAACAAATAGCTTCTGCCTGCGGCTTCACTCACGTGCATCAAATATAGCATATGTCACTCAAGAATCAAGCAGCTTTCTATTGGTTAAAAAATTTTAGCAATTGGACCAGTACTTCCAAAGATTACCTCTTTATTATATTAGTGTAGATAAACCAAATTGCTGTTAAATTATATAATATATCGTACTTTCTAGATAACCTAAATACATAGCTTTTATTCCAGTAAAGAATATTCCGCACTCAGAGCGACTCGAGAACTTATTACCCTTTCTTATTCAAACATTAAATTGATTCCCTCATATCTCTAGCACACATTTTTCAAACGTGTTCCTCGCACTCTGCAGAGAATATTTCAGTTCTATCTACAACCAGCACCGCCACCGCTGAGCTTGCTGCTTAGAATATGCAGAGCGTAATTGCATATCAAAATTGATCTCGTAGTTGAGACTGGTCACCTCTTCCTTCCCCACTCGTCTATCGTAAACGTGAGTATTTATTTAAAATCTGGTGGTTTCATCCAACATCATCATCATCATCAACCTTTTTTTTAATGTTCCCACTGCTGGGACACAGACCTCCTCTCTAGGAGAGGGAATGGGTCGTAACCCACTACGTGGGCCCTGTGCGGGATGGTGAACGTCACATGTCTTCGAATTTTTGGTTCTAGCACGTGCCGGTTATCTCACGATGTTTTCCTTCACCGTTTTGAGAGCAGTGGTAATGAAATAAACTACACAAAGTAATGTGCCTGGCTGGATTTGAAACCGTGACCTACAACTCGTAAGTCGGGGCCATTACCACTCGGCCACCACTGCTCTCTTATCTCATAACTAAATGCTAAAACTTTAATATTTTATCCACACTGAGTGAAGAGCCATTTTGATTTAAAAAAGTTATTAGTGCCTTTAATGGATGCACCGCGACTGTGCAGACAAACTTATCGATCAACGATTTCCGTTCTCTCTAACTAAGCGTAATAAGCCGTGGCTGCTAAAATCTTGCTAAAAATGTGCATAATTCAGAATCTCTATTAAATTTGCAAGATTTTTTTAGATATACTTTTTTATTTTATATATATGAGTACATTATGGAGAAGCAAAGTTCACGTAAAATAGCAAAATTTTAGAGGTTTCCACTGGATTAGTTTTATCAAATTTACGTAGCCCTAGCTTATTGAAAACCAGCAAACATAATTTTCAAATCCGTATGAATATTTTTTAAGCTATTTAGTAACTGATTTATTATCGTTGTCCTATGAGATTCATAATTTTTATAAATTTTCTAAAATAATATTTTAACTCCTAACACTCTCGCCTATTATAAGAAATGCTTAGTTTTGATTTACACATTTTGCTAAAATAACAAGAGCCCCGCAAAGGTCTGTTACCAGGAGCCTCGTTAAGGTAAATGTCGCCCCTAGTTACAAGTAGATCTGACACCAGCCTTGCCAAGGGGCATCGTGTAATTATGTTCTACGATCGTCCTACAATAAAAGCTTTATATTTTACTAGCTTTTGCCCGCGGCTTCACCCGCGTACATAATCCCAAGATAAAAAGTATTCTATGTGTAATTCGGGGATATGGTCTACTCGTGTACCAAGTTTCATCGAGATCTGTTTAGCAGTTTTTGCGTGAAAGAGTAACAAACATCCATACATCCATCCATATATCCATCCATACATCCATCCATACATCCATCCATACATCCATCCATACATCCATCCATACATCCATCCATACATCCATCCATACATCCATCCATACATCCATCCATACATCCATCCATACATCCATCCATACATCCATCCATACATCCATCCATACATCCATCCATACATCCATCCATACATCCATCCATACATCCATCCATACATCCATCCATACATCCATCCATACATCCATCCATACATCCATCCATACATCCATCCATACATCCATCCATACATCCATCCATACATCCATCCATACATCCATCCATACATCCATCCATACATCCATCCATACATCCATCCATACATCCATCCATACATCCATCCATACATCCATCCATACATCCATCCATACATCCATCCATACATCCATCCATACATACAAACTTTCGCATTTATAATATTAGTAGGATTACTAACTCCTACCAGCGGCTTCGCCCACGTCATAGTAGTAAATTATCCCAAAGGAACATACTACCGGGATGAAAAGTATTCTATGTGCTATTCCAGGACATGGTCTACCCGTGTACCAAGTTTCATCGATATCCATATAGTAGTTTTTACGTGAAAAAATAACAACTTATTTTTTTAGGTGGAATATCATCCAATGAGTTTTCTCGCTCTTGAGCAGAGTGGGAGGTTGTATTAGACTTTTACTGACTAAATTCCACTCCTGTTGCTTTTTGGCCTTCGTTCCAGGGCCCTGAGGTACACTTTCACAACCTACGGCCTCAGAAGGCTTCGACCCTGCTACGTCTCCTACGGTTTGCCGAACACTACTAATATTAGCATAGCATAGTCGTATTCTCACTGTTGGGACCCAGGCCTCCTCTCTAGGAGAGGGAATGGGCCGTAATCCACCACGCGGGCCCAGTGCGGGTTGGTGGATGTCACATTTCTGCGAATTTTTTGGCTCTAGGACAACCCGGTTTCCGAACGATGTTTTCCTTCACCGTTTTGAGAGCAGTGGTGATGAAATAAATTACACAAAGTAATGCGCCTGGCTGCAACCTACAACTCGTGAGTCGGGGCCGTTATGACTCGGCCACCACTGTTCATTATAATATTAGTAGAATTCATATAAAAAATCCCGTTGATTTAAATCAATCAATCATCGAGTTACACTGGCAACCTATCTCAAGTTCCACATACTAGAGAAATTGCTAGACAGAAAAAGAAAGCTAGCTATCTTCGTGTGAAATAAACAATTTTTCTTTCTAACAAATACCTACATGTGTCACTTTCGCATTTCGTAATATTAATAAAACACAAGCTTTGTTTAACGCGATCCCTTGTGATTTGGCGGTAGGACGATTCCCCGAACGGACCGTTTTATAGGAATCTATTTTTTACGAGTCGATCCGCACGTAAAACTTACCGATGAAAGGTTGTTTGGGACGGAATGTGCTTAGATAAGTTTTGTGTCGCTTTTTTTTCTGTTCTTTTTAGAGGGATAATAAATTATAGGGTATTAACTTTGAGCCTGTCGCTCTTTGTAAAGCCAAGTTTCGTATTGCTGTCGAAATGTCTGATAACTCTATCAAACTTTTTGACAGAGATCTTTCTTACTATTGGGTATCGGGTAGGTTGTAAGAACACGAGTGAGTTTTACTCCGTAAAAGTCTGACACGCAATTTCGCTCTACCCTGAGCGAAAGAAAAACTTGATCATCATTATCATCATCATTTCAGCCAATAGACGTCCACTGTTGGACATAAGCCTCCCCCAAGTGTTGCCACAATGATCGATCCTGTGCGTCCCGCATCCATCGGATTCCCGCAAATGCTTGATGATTTGACATAATGTCAATAGAAAAATTGAACTATACGTTTTTTTTATAATAGTTGAAAACTGATGATGAATGATAGTATTTTGAAGATTTTTTCAAGTAGCTTATTTGCATAGTATTTATGTCGTGTTATGCAATTTCTACAGTTTACTGAAATGATAAAACTAGCTTCTGTCAGCGGTTTCACCCCCATGAAAGTAAAAAATAAACATAAGTAACATATTATGTTACATTGCCTGCGCCGAATAAATTCTATTATATTCTATTCAATGTCAGCACTTTACTGATGAAAGAATAGAAAAAGAAAAGCCAACAAAATCAAAGATTTGTAACCACCATACGCATCAGGAACGGGTCACTAATCTCTACTATTGTATTAATCATCCTTACTAATATTATAAAAACGAAAGTGAGTTTGTTTGTTACGTCTTCACGCCTAAATGGCAAAACCAATTTCGATGAAACTTGGTACACGGATAGACCATGTCCTGGAATAGGACATGGGATACTTTTTATCCCGGAAGTATGTTCCCTTGGGATAATTTTCTGCTATCACGCGGGCGAAGCCGCTGGGAGCAGCTAGTTCTCCATAAATTCAAGTCAACTAATTTTCCCATTTCATTTAATACGTTCTCAGGTAATGTCCCAAAAATTAATGAAACCCCTTTTATTGATCATATTAATAAAAACTACTTTTACCCCCCATAAAAGTTCTTCAATCGTCAAAAGACATAATAAAAAGGTTTTAGCGATACCGATAAAGACAGGCTATTACGTAAAGGTAATGGGGTAATTCAAGACGCAGCTTAATCTAGCTCTTAAGTGCCTGATATATGAGCCCTTATGAGTTATAAGTAGGGAGGAACTGGGATACTGTTTATGACCCTAATAAAGGGTACATCTGAGTTCTGACCTTGCTGATAACGATCTAAATGTTGCCTAAAAGTAAAATTTATATCGACGCATGAAAGCAAAAATTACAAAGCGATATTAAGAGGGTCCTTTTCCACTCGCCTATCATCAACATCGAAAATGGTTTAAAAGCTTGTTACTTCATCTAACGCAATCCAACGCGATGTTTGACGAAAAAGCAACGCAAAAAAAGAGAGATCACGCCTGAAAACTCTGTTAGTATTCGGTAATTCCGAGATTTACTCGAATTTTTCACAAAATTTGCTCCAGAAAATAGCTGTTTTTTTAAACCCTTAAAAGTTTTTGAAAAAAGTTGTCGTCATTTAGAATCTTAATAAAGTTTGCAAGGCTTGTATAGTTTTAGTTTTTCGACTGTTTTAATTTTTAGGCAAATTATGAAATGTTCAAGTTCATATAAAATAGGAGATCTTCAAAGGTCTTTACTGGATTAGTTTTACACTAATTTAGAAATTGATTTCAATAGAAACCTAGATAATATCCACAAGATACTGTTTTCCCAAAATATCTAATGAAAAATGTGTAATAACGTCATAATGGGTTATGAGCGGTTGTATGAAAACCAGTGAAAATGTGTGTCGAGATGAATCACCTTAAGTAAGCTTTACAGGATAGACAATTTAAATTTAAAATTTGAAAAAAAAAGTTGGATTTAGATATGCCGAAGGTCGTGGGTTTGATTCCTACACAAGACAAATGTTTGTAGGATTTATTTATTGCCAATTTAACAAATAAGATAGGCGTAATTTATCTATAATATGTATATATTTAGAAATATATTTAATAAGCATCTTTAATGCTTGGGATTTTGTGAAAGTTGTGGTATATTATCAAAATGGATTTCTGTTTTCTGTTACCCTTGTCACAGACGAGTAAGGAGACTATTTCTAAGAATTGTAAGAGTTTTCTCGAAACTCTATTAAACCGTGAATAGCAAATGTATTCCAGGAATCTGTATTCCTTTGGGAAAATCATCAAGCAAAATATTCATATTGTGTTGTTCTTTGATACATATTTAATGTTCATTGTGTGATTGTAAAAAAATATCCCAAGGGACCATACTTCCAGGATAAAAAGTACTCTAAATACTATATAAGAACATGGTTTACTCATATACCAAGTTTAAACGAAATTCGGTCAACTATTCGAGTATAAAGAAGTAACAAATATATAGACACACACACACACACCATGACATACTTTCGCCATTATAATTTAGTCTATACTAATATTATAAAGAGGTAAAATTTGTAAGTTTGTATGTAGGGGGTAATCTCTGGAAGTACTGGTCCGATTGCTAAAATTTTTTCACCGATAGAAAGCTGCTTTATTCCTGAGTGACATAGGCTATATTTTATGTACGCGAGCGAAGCCGCTGGCAAAAGCTAGTGTTAAATAAACTGCTACAGAGGTAAAAAAATACATACTTTATACTGTATTTTTTTAGAGCATCAAAAAAGCTTAGATTGTGTAAATTTTCTATCAAACCTAAATTTCTCTGATCTGCATACTGGACTATGTATGGCCCATTCCCTGTCCTTGAGAGTAGGCCTGAGTCCCAGCAGTGGGAATATTATAGAGCAGATTATTTTTTACTTATACTACTTCTCAAACATAATTTGGTCTTAATAGTTTTTTATTTTAGCATAAGTTAGTAGGACAAAATATAGTAATATAGGTATATGTTTTTTATTATTATTATAAGTACTAAATCTTCATGAACAGTAATTCTTTTTTAAATATTATTTATTTTTTGTTGCATAATTTCCATAATGTATCTTTTTTAACCCAAATGTTGACTGGTAATAATAATATTCCACAACTATCACACAACGCCATCTAGTCCCAAGCTAAGCAGAGTTTGTGTTATGGGTACTAGATAACTGATAAACATACTTATATTTTTACATATTACAGATAAATTACACCCTTAATAATTACATTATACGTACATGAAGTTTAAATAAATTATACGCCGCACTACTTAAAAGTTACACAGTACAGAATAAACCAGTTTCGCAAAACATAACTTACCAGCTTGTGTCACTAGAGTTTATAAAACAAACTTGAGATAGACTTACAGCCAGGGCTGACCACCTCCAGTTGTTGGAAAGAAATCGAGCCATTATCGTAAGTGACATTCTTTTGAAAATGCAAACTTATGAACTAAATCATAGCCTACATTCGATATAAGATCTAAAATGCATTTTTATAAGGATGTCACTTACGACAAGTCAGTGGTAAGGGCAATGTTCGTCGCCCTCCCCGCTAACTGTCCTGTCTCACAAACTGACGTATCTGCACTGATATTACCAACGTGTTCATAACATTATTTCGAATAAGTTCTCTTTAATTGTCGTATCTGTGTCGTGTACCGTTTAAAAGATAATCACGTATTTTAATTTGCGTAAGTGCAAAAAAGGGAAAAAATACCCTTACTACTTTCGTATCTTAGTCTTTAGGGCCACTACTAACTTAAAGAATAAACCAAGCAATATTAAACACTTAATTAATTAATAAAGCTACAGCTAACGCAATTACAGGAACATGATTGTATACCCCGAACGAAAAACGGTCGCCCAGGAAAAATATCAATTGCTAGTTACGACAGTTAGCCGGGATGGTGACGTGTTGTGTCATAAATGAAAAGCAAGTAATGTGATTGTTGGGAATTCATTCAACCGATCATTGTGAATAGCTCGATTTAACACATACTGTGTAAAGACACCTAGAACCGGAGAAAATTATTCGTTTCCCACCCGAAAAAAAGGGTTAGAAGATCCAATTATTTTTCCGTGAAAAACATTCAGTAGTGATTTATTATAGTCTGATTGTAGTAGATGCAAAAAAGACAGATGTTATTTAGAAAGTCGATCAATTTTGTTTTCCTTCTGGGCTTATCTGCAATATGTTAGTGCTATAAGCAGATTTCTTGAGAGATTGGCATAGGTGGGGTGTATCCCCAGCGAAAACAAAGTAACTACTTATATTTTGACGTTTAGTATGTATACTTCGCGACTACTGTCGTGGCGAAAATGACAAAATATCTTTTTATCTAAAGTGCTTATGGTAAGACCGAATTGTCAGCTTGGTAGCAAGTTCCTTAGGGCCTTCTCAGGTATGCTTCAGAGGCGTTGAAGAATTCTTCTTTCACTGTGGGCATTTTGTATTTCACACGGTCTTTTTAACGACCCAGAAAAAATTGTATATGGATCTCCTTATTGCATTTTGCATGCGCTGCATGATGGATGTATTGGAGTTGCTACAGCTTCCCCAAAGTTGTATGCCGTAGGTACACACAGGCTTCAAGATAAGTAGTTTATTATCTGTTGACAGCTTACTATTTCTCCCTATTAGCCAAGCAAGGATTTTGAACTGAAGATTAAGTCCCTCTCTTTTTTTAATGTGTTGGTTCCAGGTAAGTCAAAGATCTAGATTTAGGGCTAGATATATCACTCACACAGTCACTTGTGGTGATCAAACTGAATAGAATAAACTTTATTGTACACTCATCATCATCTTCCTGCCCTTGTCCCGTTTTATTTGGGGTCGGCGCAACACGTTTTTTTCTTCCATTCTGTCCTGTCACTCGTTACGCTATCACTAACTCCCTTTTCTTTCATATCACTTCTCAAACTTTATTAAACACTAAAAAATATACAACTTAAACACATACTTAAATCTATGGATACAGTGGCGGTCTTATCGCTGACAGCGATATCTACCACACAACCTTTGTAACAAACTGTGTAGGTAGTCCCTATAAATTCAAGGCAACCATGTAAGTAATTTTCTACCCTCGACACTTGCCTCCAGGGAGGTTTACTTCAAATCAATCAAGCGCTAATCTAGTCCAGCTCAGCAGGGGTGCCTTTATTAAGTGCCAATTTATAAATAATTGTTTCCAGAGCGTCTGGCGAGAGTAGAAAGCATTTATCTTCATTTATTTTCTCTTGAGTTTAGTTAAACGGGTACTAAGTTCTGTGGACGTTTGAAGAGAGGGTGAGCATGCGGCTTAAAGAGTTGGGAATTTAATTTAGATGAACAGAAAGGCAGTGGGAGGTCAATGAATTGTCAATGGAATTATCGGGATGCAACTCGACGCACATTTTCACTATTTTTCATACAACCGCTCTTACGCGATTATGACGTTATTACACATTTTTCATTAGATATTTTGGAAACACAGTACCTTGTAGATATTAACTAGGCTTCTATTGAAATCAATTTATAAATTTGTGTAACACTAATCCAGTAAAGACTTCTGAAAATCTACTATTTTGCATGAATTTTGACACTTCATAATATACTCAAAAATTTAAAAAGTAAAGCTATAGAACCCTTGCAAATTTTATTAAGATTCTAAATAACGAAAATTTATAAGGGTTTAAAAAAACAGGTATTTTCTGGAACAAGTTTCGCAAAATATTCGAGTAAATCACGGAATAACCGAATACTAACAGAGTTTTCAGGAGTTATCTTTCTTTTCTTGCTCTAGCTTTTTCGTCAAACATCGTTGGAAACCATGCTCGATGTTTACGATAGGCGTAAAAGCACCTCTTAAAGAAAGAAAACGTATATTTGAAACTTGTGCAGGACAAACAACAGAATAAAATAAATATGTTAGCTAATCATTAACGAGTACCAAACTAAAAATACAATAAACACAATATTTAAAAAATAAAAACCAAAGGCAAAGGTAAACTCAGCATAAACTGCGCATAATATGATTTAAAAGAGTATCCATGGAGTTTTCTGCACGTTCATCTCCATAGAGATCTACGCTTTGGAACGTGCAATTTAGCTTTTTTTTTTTGACTGACTGACATTTTGACTATTCAAAAATACTAGTTAGCGTCCCCGCACACGGGCCTCAAAATAAACGCTAGAAACGGCCACAAAAAAAGCTAGAAGCGGCCGCAAAAAACAGCTGAAGCGCGCGACACCTTATGTCCGGAGAAGCTTGAAACCGCTTCAAGCATTTTTTTGTGGCGGCACCACCGCACACGAGCTACAAAAAAAGGCCGCCTCAAAAAGAAGCTAGAAGCGACGGTAAATCAGAAACGTTTATTTCTAATGGTCTTTTTGAAATAAACGTATCGCAGACTGACAAACCCATCATAATCCGTAAGTAACACTTCCTTGCTTGCCTGGAGTTTTAAATGGACTTCCCATTTAAAACTCCAGGCAAGCAAGGAAGTGTTAATTTCAAAGAGATTAGTTTTTCTAAGTGACATAAATGCGAGGAGATAGAAACTGTAATGGTTCTCGCTACTAATGAGTTCCTGTAGGGAAAAATACTCGTTATCTTTTGATTCCAATACTAGTTAAGTGCAACGTTGAATGGAAGTGCTCTTTGATCTTAATCTAGAAGGACTTGTACTGGCTTTTTTATTAGTTAGAAAAGAGTAGATATGCTTTTTTACACGTACTGGAAGACGCAGCATTGGATGGCCTCCAACAAGGTGGACTGATGACCTGGTCAGGGTCGTGGGAATCAGATGGATGCGTGACGCACAGGATCGGTCGTTGTGGTGACGCTTGGGGGAGGCCTACGTCCAACAGTGGACGTCTTTCGGCTAATATGATGATGATGTTTTTTTAAGTTCTATGTAAAACAGTTTTAGAATTACGGGACGATATCACAATACAACCTACAACTCAACAATCTGTTTTTTCTGAAAGTTTCGAATATTTATGATCTATAGATTGACTGGCCTGTTGCTCTAGCGGTTAGTGGCCTTGGCTGCTATACCGGAGGTCGTGGGTTCGATTCCCACCCAGAACAAATGTTTATGTGATGAGCATGATCATTTGTTCTGTGTCTGGGTGTAATTTATCTATAAAATGTATGTATTTAGAAATATATAAGTATGTTTTTTAGCTGTCTAGTACTCATAACACAAGCTCTGCTTAGCTTGGGACTAGACGCCGTTGTGTGAAAGTTGTGGAATAATATTATTTTATAGGTACTAATAAAAGTGAATTGTGTTAGTGGTATTTGAACGCGCTAATCTCAGAAACGAATGGTTCTAATCGAACGAATCTTTTAGTGTTAGGTTACCGTAGCGTGCGATAATTAATGGACTATCATTTATCAGTAACCAAGACGCGGTTGGACCCACGGGGAATGGCTAGTGAAATATAAGAGTGGTGGATTATAGACCATTCCTTCTCCTGGGGAGGCGGCCTGAGTCTTAGCAGTGGAAACATTAAAAGGCTGATTATACATAAGAAGGCACCTCAAAAAAAAAGATGTTACTATGTGATGTTATGTTGTTGTTGTGTTGTTGTTGATGTTATGTTGTTGTCGATGTTACTAACGCAATATTCACTTCGCTTAACTCTGATAATGCGGCTTTGGACGTTTACAAATCTTAAGTTTATTGAATTGAATCGTCGTGCTGTGCTGGTGCTGCCTTGTTGGTAGTTATATTTTTGTCGTTTGGGGGGTTTAAACGCCTTGTTGACACTTTGCGTCACCCAAGGGCTGGTTTTTACTTCAGACAATGAATAAGCAGTGACAATGTATAGGCATTACCGCGCTGAATGGCAATTATTGCCATTTCATGCGGCAATGCTGCCAGTTTTTCGAGTCTATTACCAGTCGACAGCGATGCGGAGGAGTTTTTCGACGATGTACTTTAGATTGTTTTTTTGTTCTTTAGGACTTTTAATTTAATTTTGTTAGTTAGTTTTAATTAGGTTAAATTAAGCTAAGCAAATTAATTGTATTAATTGTAGGTATATATTTAATTTCAATTTCAATAAACCAACATACATTGACATTGAATTAGCTTTGTAATGATTCGTTTCTTTTTCTGTCTGTTTTTATTAGCAGTAAGTCCTCCATGTACCACCGAGGTTATTTCGCTAAATTCGCTTCAATCCTGTGGCGTGATGCCCTTTGAAGTTTTCGTTTCGAGTGCAAGCAAAAATGAAGTGTCTTCACCGGTGGTCAAGCAGAAGTGTTTTCGATGGAACAAATTAAATGTCCAACTTTGTTTTTATGAACATTGTTTTATAAATGCCTCTACTAGAAACAATTCTGACATCGACTAAGCGTTATATTCTATAACAAAGGTCTTGAAGCTCAGTTCAGTTGCCGGAGACACGTTGCGAGCGCTCGGGCGTAGGCCTCGTCTTTAAAGTTAGTGCCGTAAGCTCAACGTGACATGACAAACAGTTTCTGTTATATACAATGACACCTGTGGCAGTTTGTTTTATAAGGATACACTACAAGATATTTTTTCTAGGACTTGTTAGTACCTATATACAATACTAGAATCCATGTATATGTAATCTGTACCTTTATGTGCATAAAGCTTTTAATAAATAATAATAAATAAATAACCATCTTTAATCATATTCCACAAATTCAGACAACGCCATCTAGTCCCAAACCTAAGCAGAGCTTGTGGTATGAGCAATAAACAACTGATAAACATACTTATATATTTCTAAATACATACATATTATAGATACGAGTAAATTACACCCAGCCAGAACAAAAATGATTATGCTAATCACACAAATATTTAATCGAACCTACAGCCTTCGGCATAGCACTCAGGGCCATTGACAACTAGACCAACAGGCCAGCCAAAAGTCTTTGACGTTAGCTACGTGTTCTCAGAAACCTAAACATCTGACAGCCAGTCTAAAAGGGGTCTCGTAAAACACAATACAAACTGTGTTGTCTGGCAGTTTGAGTAGTTTATGCGGCCTAACTAAATGTCCTTTCTTTGGGACTGTTCGTCAAGTCGTTAAGCTCCTTAGGAGTCCTGAGTTAAGCTACACGAATACTAACAAATGCTTACACTAAATAGACGGGTCCATTCAAATCTGTGTGGTTCTTTTCTCAAAAGAACATCTCCGACACTTTCTGCATGGTTCTCATACCTATGATTTAGAAAAAAAAAACACATTTTATTTGTCGGAAAGGCCGAAAAGTATATATTATAAACTAGCTTTTACCAGCGACTTCGCCCGCGTTTATTAATATTCTTTACTCTTTCTCCCCCTCGTCTAACTTTTTTTTTAAATTAGCCTATGTCCGTTTCCAGGGTCCCAACTATCTTTGTACCAAAATCCATCAAAATCGGTTTTGCCATTTAGGCGTGAAGACGTCCCAAAACGGCCGAACGCTCAGCAAAATGCCGTGACCACACGCATAAAACGGCGAATCTACAGCGCTGGTTTTCAGCATTTGTTAGTTTGCTGTATGGACTTTAAAAGATACCTTGATCTCTGAATTTGTTTCCTCTCAGGGTCAGTCAGCTAGGAAACACCGGCCTCATCTAGTTAAAAGTGACGAGAAAATTACGTTTATAGGTGTATTAAAAACTTATTTGTAAAAAAATATCAATTATCGATTGTAGACCTCTTTGTAATGATGGATGATGTCTTATGTAGATATTGTGGTCCTTAGAATTGATTACTTCATGATGTGACCGCGCGGCCTTTGGTATAGAACCTCACCCGCAAACCATATTATGAAGTGGTCAACTTTACGTGGATATAATCATCAGCAAGCTATACGCTGTTCTCTTACACTGCTGTGAAACCCTCATCGACCAACAAAGCAACCGCCACTAATGGAACTGGATCGATCACACGCTCCGAAGGGACTCTGAACATATACCAGACAAGCTCTAGACTGAAATCCTCAAGAAAAGCATAAACGTGGTCGCCCTAAGCAGATCTGGTGACGAACGGTCATCGCAGAAGCGAAAAATATATGGAGAACTTTTTGGTGCGAAATCATCCAAAGATATCTCCCACCCTTGGGCGAGTCGGCAGGACATACCAGACTTGTACTGATTAAATTCCACTCCTATTCCTTCTTTACCAACGTTCTAGGGCCCCAGGGTTTATTTTCGCACAAATAGGGAGTACCTGGAGCGAAATGAAGCGCAAAGCTCAAGACCGAGCGGGCACCGTAGAATGTAGATGCCTTCTGCCCCATCTAGGAGATAGAGAAACTTAAGCTATACTCACTTGCATAGTATCCGACATCATTGTTAACGTTGATGTGTCCCGCGTCTTCGGCCGCCAGCATGTGGGTGTCCCACACCGAGCGGTATTCAGGGTCGTGCAGTACATCGTACAGGGCGTCTGGTTCCACATCTTCGAATTCTGCCACCACCTGCAGAAGAAAATGGCATCAATGTCGACAATTAAATGGTTATTCCGCAGCTTGAAATCATTCAATAACGTTCCTGCTGTAAGGCAGAGCGGGAAGGCGTTTTAGATCTTACGTGTCCCCGCACACGGACCTCAAAAAATGCTGCCATAAAAACGCAAGAAGCGGCCACAAAAAAAGCTAGAAGCCGCCGCAGAAAACAGCTGAAGCGCGCGACAGCTTCTGGCTGGAGAAGCTTAAAGCGGCTTCAAGTTTTCATGGTAAATATATAACATGATATATAAAAGTGTTCATGGAGTTTCTTGCACATTCTTCTTCACACTTTAAAATGTTCTATTAGCATCATTTTTCTAACTGATTGACTTCATGACAACACAAAAGTGTTAGTGATTTATTTGAGATAAATGTTTTGATTCAATAGACTAACCAGTGTTGGTACGACGTAACATGTCGTTAACGTATCCGGCATAACCCTCATAAAAAGATTAGCCTGCCAGCAGGTTGCTAGCTTGGTCAACTGTTCAGGATCGACGACGCACATTAAGTGACCACGCCGCCACAACAAGCTAGAAGCGGCCACAAAAGAAATTGAACCGCAGGACAGCTACTTGTGGGCGGTGGCTGCTACTTTTTTTAACCCATACGTATCATAATGGCCTCTGACATAGAAGGTTAACGCGATTGGCATGTGACGGCGTTTAGTGGTCAGCGCGGGCTATAAGAAGCAAGTATGTATTGGCCACCGGAGTCAATGACTATTTTTTCCAATTTGTGAATATGAAGTACCATGGAGCATTTTTATTGGGTTACGACTTTTTATTCTTTCTATTTTTGACATTACGAGCATGGCAGTTAAGGTGGTGTATCATGACTCAAATTTTCACTGTTTTTCATACAACCGCTCATAGCTGATTATGACGTTATTACACATTGTTCATTAGATATTTTGGAAACACAGTATCTTGTGGATATTATCTAGGTTTCTAAAGAAACCAATTTCTAAATTTGTGTAAAACTAATCCAGTAAAAACCTTTGAAAATGTTCTATTTTGTATGAACTTTGACACTTCATAATTTGCCTAAAAATTAAAAAAGTCAAAAAAGTAATCCTCTAGAGACCTTGCAAATTTTATTAAGATTCTAAATCTAAACGATGACAACTTTTTCCAAAAACTTTTAAGGGTTTAAAAAAAACAGCTATTTCCTGGAGCAAGTTTTGTGAAATTTTCGAGTAAATCTTGGAATTACCGAATACTAACAGAGTTTCCAGGCGTTATCTCTCTTTTTTTGCGTTGCCTTTGCGTCAAACATCGCGTTGGATTGCATTAAATGAAGTAACAAGCTTTTAAACCATTTTCGACGTTTACGATAAGCGAGTGGAGAAGGACCCTCTTAAGAGTTTGTCATGCTCACTTAAACATCTCGCTGTTGGTGGCATGTGTTATTGGGTCATTCAGTTCCCTTGAAAATGGTTGAGCTGAGTGGGGCTGATGCACGCGTCATGCTCGTGAACGGGTGCCGTCAGTTGAGACTGGTCTTCTCTTAGCTGCCAGTGGCTTAACTCAGTTTTTATCTTTTAATTATTTTTTTAATTTTAATTTTATTATCTACATTGTGCTCACATAATAGAAGCAACAAGAAATAATGTAACCAAACATTATATGTAACACATAATATGATTCAAAAGAGTGTCCATAGAGTTTCTTGCACGTTCTTCTCCATAGAGATCTACGCTTTGGAACGTGCTATTTAGCTTCACTTTTCTTGGACTGACCGACATTTGACTATTCAAAAGTGCCTACATTTGGTCTATTAGAAATAAATGATTTTGAATTTGAATTGAATTTGAACGGTGTGCGGCGAATCCATATAGAATGAATGAGAACTTTACTGTAGGAAATATGTCGGTGGCGGCGTTTTGTGGTTGTAGCCGGAGAACCCGTGTGTGGCGACCCTTAGTTAGAAATGTTTTATTGCACCCAATGGCTATACTGAACCAGTAAACATTAGCTATACACATGGGATCTTTATGTTATTGGCGGACTAACCGGTCGGCCGCTCATACAATGGGAAATATCATCGATATTATGTATGCGTACTGTTTTAGAAATCATGGTACACTTTTCTATTGAAATTTTACGACATCGTCTCTTACTAAATACGTGATCAGCATTCTTAAATGACTTCTGCTTTCATGATATTGATATTTATGTAAAAGGAGCAACTGACTGACTGAATATTCCAGTAGTTTACTACTGAGACTTGGGACGTGAAATTTTCCACAAGGGATCCTTTTATAACGTAGGCGAGCAATAAGTAACTTTCAGATTAGCCGCAAACTGCTGCGCGACGGCCGTACGGCTGCAGCGCTGCCGCCTCGCTCATTTGTTTTTCCATGAAAATAATAAATCAGCTGATGGCCGTTGGGGCCAAAAAGTTCTGGAGTGGCGACCGCGTACCTGATGACGCAGCGTTGAAAGGCCTCCAACAAGGTGGACTGATGACCTGGTGAAAGTTGCGGGAAACCGATGGATGCGAGACGCACAAGAACGTTCGTTATGGCGACACTTGGGGGAGGCCTATGTCCAGCAGTGAACGTCTGTCGGCTGAAATAATGAGCGCTAAGTAACTTTAAAATTAGCCACAAACTGCTGCGCGTCGGCAGCACGACTGCAGCGCTGCCGTCATAATTGATCACTGCCGAATTTGAAGGCGCTTTAACCCTAAACCCATAATTAGAGACCGAATACCGTAATTAGAGACACAATAGAAAGATAATGAGAGATTGAACGCCGGCGTTCGCTTGAGTTTAAATGAAGAAAAGTTTTCCAAAATTCAGCCCCCAAAGAGCTAAACGAAAGTCTTATGTACTAGACTCCCGTTTACCAACTCCTTAGTAGGTTTTCTTCAGTAAAACCTACTTTCAGGTGGGTGAAGCCGCTGGCAGACGCTAGTCACCTTTTATAATAGGTTACATTTTCCAAAAAAAGTTTCATTAAAAACTTCGACCTGTCTATTTATAAATAGGTCAAGCCATCACGTGCACAAACCCGCTGAAATAGGTAAAGAAACACAAATAGTTGTAATCCAATAAAATTTTCTCATAGACGGGATAATAAAAGTTCTCATTTCAATGCAGATATGAATTTTAAATAAACCAAAACTGCTCATAAAACCTTAATTTTTTTTTAATGTTTTTTTTTCTCACATAATTAGGTCAATCGAATTAAAAATAATTTGGGGTGTCTGAGGTTTTGCGCATTTAAAGTTACACGTTGTATAGTGATAGTTAGAAAAAGAAAGAAAAAGAGTTTGTTTGCGTCCAATATGACGCATATCCTAAAAAATATCAGTTAATGGATTCTAATCAGGGTTAATTATCAGGGTTCGGGCTTAATAAATCGGGATTAATATTAATTAAGTAAAGACCCTCTGCTGACGACCACCTATTACTACAAATCGATACGTGCTGTGCCACCATTTTGATAGAATTTTTCTTTCCTTATCGCAATATTATCATTATTCTGTCTTGTTGCTTAGAGTTGAAGCATTAAATATATCTGGCACGGTATCACCACAAAATAGGTAGGTACAGAAGACAATCTCATGTATGTACTATTTATACCTACGCTCGGTGGACGCACACTAATGAGTGTTTGAGCCGAAACTGTTCGACGAGTTGGCCAATTTTTGTTTTTTTTCATTAATAGATTTTTCAGTAGCATAGTCGGCCTTATAATGTTCCCACTCAGGCCTCCTCTCTGGGAGAGGGACTGGGTCCACCACGCGGGCCCAATGCGGGTTGGTGGATGTCACATGTCGTTGAATTTTTGGTTCTAGGACATGCCTGTTTCCTCACGATGTTTTCCTTCACCGTTCTCAGAGCAGTGGTAATGAAATAAATTACACAAAGTAATGCCTGGCTGGGTTCAAACCCGTGACCTACAACTCGTAAGTCGGGGCCATTATCACTCGGCCCCCACTGCTCCGTTACCGTTATAAAATTTATTTAAATGTTTATTTAAAATTGAGTGTCGTATTTTTTTCGATTAAATTTATGAATATTAATGACTAGCTGCTCCCAGCGGCTTCGCCCGCGTGATAGCAGAAAATAATCCCAAGGGAACATGTTTCCGGGATAAAACGTATCCTATGTCCTATTCCAGGACATGGTTTATCCGTGGTTTCATCAAAATCGGTTTTGCCGTTTAGGCGTGAAGACGTAACAAACAAAAAAACTCACTTTCGCTTTTATAATATTAGTAAGGATAGATATTGAAGTCTGAAATTGACTATGCGCTTATTTTTCAGTAAACTACTTGTGGGAGATTAATTACCACAAAGTTAACAAATTATTTTTTGGAAATGTGTTACAGGAAGTATCAACATGAAAGAATTTTCTATTTTTCTGTTGGTCAAGTTTCGTATTTCCTGTATATTTCATTTTTGGCTACAAATATAGTAGGTAGTCGGAATAGCTTAATTTGCACTACCCTCATGTTAGTTGCGGGCGAGTTAATTAAAGTCAGATCCGTTGAATATGATATCGTGGAATAACAAACCGCAACGGGAATGTGGTCGGATTCATATTTTATTTAACAGAGCAACGCTGAAATATGAAAGTAGAAAACTTTCATACTTTCAACTTTTCATTGAGTGACACAGACTAATATAATACTATAAATCATCATTATTATCATCATTTCAGCCAAAAGACGTCCATTGTTGGACATAGGCCTCCCCCAAGGCACAAATCAAACAAGCAATAGATGCCAAAAAAAAATAATTAGTTACTGTGAGTGTTCTGGGCACATTTCCGGATGACAGCGATGTGGAGGAGTACTTTGACGCCTAAGCGTACTTTGTCATTTTGTATTATATTTATGAAGGTACATAGTTAGGTTTTAGTGTAAATAGTTTATTTAGTAGGTATTTAAGTTTTTTTATGTACATATGTATTGAAGTGTATATGTATATTCATCATCATCATCATCATTTCAGCCGTTACATGTCCACTGTTGGACATAGGCCTCCCCCAAGCGTCGCCACAACGAACGGTCCTGAAGGCCTCCAACAAGGTGGACTGATGACCTGGTGAAGGTTGCGGGTAACCGATATGTACATATATTAATTACACAGAAATTACATTTATTCTTTTTCTCGTGGAATATTAAAATATTCCAATTAATGCGTATATTTTCATTAGATATCAATTAAAACAAACGTAACCTTTATTCACGTATTTCTATTCCTGCTAATAAAACTAAAAGAAACAGACAAGCCCATTTCCATTCATCGGGCACAGTTCCAAACAGATTCTTACTAAGAAATTGTCCAAAAGAAATTGGTAACTACTTCGGTTGATTTGGGGATTTAAATTCAAGACTTTCAGTAGAGAATAACCATTTCATTGAATAGTCTGTATTTGCATAAACAGAGGTTTACGCTTGGCTTGTCACAGCTGGTATCACATAAGGTATAAAGTACTTTGAGGCTTGTCTGAGGATTCAAGTACTTAAAAGAAGAAAAAAAAGTTACTTTACTTCGAATTGAAATCCTCCTTAGAGTTTCTTGGAAGCCTGTTAAAGAAAAACGCAATCATTTATTTGAATAATAATAAAAAAGCCTGTATTCTAGAACGATGTTCAAATTTCGAACGAATCCCGATTAAAAAAAAACTATAACATTCTTAACTGTTAACAAATCGATGTTGATAGTCTGTCTAAAAATTCAAACGACTTGGGTAATTATTAGAGTAAAATTAAATCTGATGCAATTAACGCTGGTTCAATAATCTAGGTTGATTAAGAGATCTTGATCATTGTTACCAATAGAAGCCCTATAAAAAGTATTGAAAATAAGTATTTTATAAATGATTAAATATTACACAAAATTCCCAAGTCGTTTGACTTTTTAGATAGACTTTAGGTACCTATTGGTTTGAATAATTGTTCTAGAATAATAGATAATGGCTATATACTCTTGCCAGAGTTGTGGTTATCACAAACTTAGCTCTCCGGAAGCTGTCAGGGTACGCCGCACGCTGACAGTCATCCGGGCGCAGTCGTTCAATGGGCTGCCAACTACCGCTTTAATCTGATCAGTCCATCGCTTAGATGATCTGCTACGCGGCCTTGTCCCGTTTACTTTTCCTGGTGTAACAAGGCGTTTGATGGACGGCGAGCATTAGGTAGCTCGCCATCCAGCCGTTAGGTAACAGTCCGTCTGGAGTCATCGATGCTACGCGCACTACGCGTGGCTCAAAGAGATGTCAGTAAAACCGTAGAAGCCTAGCAGGGCCGAAGCCTACTGCAGGGCCATAGGTCGACTTCTGAAAGGGCAAACCTGGTCCTAAAATACAAACATAACTCTGGAATTAGTCAGTACAAGTTTGACACACCCTCCCTCTCCCTCCCGCTCAGTCCTAGAACTCGAGGAATCATTAGACGATTTGCTACCTTAGAAAAAGTACAGTGTGATACAGTGATACTCCGTATTCGAACAATTCTTTTTACGCCTAGAATGTTACCTCCCATACCACTGGCAGACCCCAACGCGGCACATAACGTACTGTATTTTACTAGTAGGTAATCCTTTTCCACGAAAAACGCTTTTACCGTATCCAGAAAATTCCGACACCAACACACGAGAAGTATATTTTACAATTGTTTATAGATTTTTCGTACATTTCGAACGAACTGCGAATATCCACCCTTACGTTATTGAAACCTCTACCTACCCGTTTCGCCTCGTCGTTAATACCACGTACATCGAAGGACTACAACAATTTGCCGGCTGCGGTCTTACCGTCTGATTATAATTTGGATATCTTCAAGGCTAGAGTGAATAGGCTCTTAATAAACTAGTGCACCTCACTATCAAAGATTACTTACCATCAGGTGGGATCGCAGTCAAGCACTAGTTTATATAAATAAATAAAAAGTTCACTGCTGGAGGCAATTTAGCAAGTGTAGCATTGTCCATTAGAGTCTATGAATGACCTACTTTGTAAATAGCTAGTCTGTGGGCTCTAGGCTATGGAATTATTGTGAACTAACTTTAATGTCCGCCTTTTTATGCTGGGTAGGAAATGGGGAGGGACAGTCCCGAGGCACTACTTTTAGATGGGGGTGGCTAGATACTAGACAATGTTACGTAGAATAAAAGTTTCTGAGTACAACTTTAGACTACTCTCTCTTAAGGCTCGAGCTTATTTATATTCAGTAGGGGATAGTTAAACAGTCCAACCAAATAGAGAGAAGATATTTGATGATTTTCTACCTGAAAAAAATTTCTTTACTCTGAACTGAACGATGCTATATCGAGATCAAACGACCCGCTCCAGTTGCGCCCGGGTGTAACAAATCTTTGTTATTCTCTACCTTTTTCTTCTGCTATATACATTTATTTACCTTGCTCAAGAATTGCTCTGTCTATTGATGAAAACTGTGTGAAAATTGGTTCAGTAATTTTTGAGATTATCACGTTCATAGAGACAGACGATGACTTTGCTTTATTATAATGCACCATTAGTCGTACTGCGTACGGACGATCCTATTTTACAAGCTTTTATTTAGTTTTACCTTCCCGATGTTTGTCTGTAATCAAATCTTGCAAATTAAAATCCATTTCCCAGTTACCGATAGAGCTGAAATTTTTCATGTATGTGTAAATCAGATGAAAATGCAAAATTATTATGATAAGGAGCAAATCTGATGGTGGAACCGGAAGGTGACTATATGATCTTAGTAGTTAAACGACACAACACCATCGGGTTTGGGCTCGTATGATTCGTCTGGACGAGTATTAATTATATAGGTATACCGAGCTATAAAAGCTTGCTATCAAAAACTGATTTTCATTAAAAGCTTGTTTCATACAAAGCGCACGGTGCAGCAACCGTGCGGCGAATGGTTACAACAGGACGGTAACGTCACAAGCAGCACGCGTTCAATTCGATGTTGAATAGTGCGGTGTTGGATTGCGCATCACTGGCATACAAACACACGGCAACCTGATACGTTTTCAATTTAGGCGCTTTATATCGAACACCTAAGGTACTGCAACCGGCCAGCTGCGGCACGGTAAACGTGCGGTAGCCGGAAGGTTGCAGTGCGCATAAATTGGAAGCGGCCTAAGGCTAAAATGTCTATGAAGAAATCATGTGTCATTTTTATGGTGGGTAAAAATCATCCAATGACAAAGGCGCTTTTGGGCGGAGCGGGAGATAGTGTCAGATTCTTACTGACTAAAAACCCACCCCGTTCCTTCTAGCCTTCATACCGGGGCTCGAGCTCCCTTTCTGATAACCCTGGCACGAGAAGGCTTCGACCCAGCAGGGCCACTGCTGTTGCTGACAACTCCTTAAGGCACGCGGGAAAAGTGCGCGCCGTCAAAGTCTTAATGGGCTCGGTCCGGACAGTTACCGGACGGTCGGACAGCGAGCTACGTATGGCTCGCCGTCCGCAAGCCCACGTGATCTCCGCAAGCCCGCGTAGGAAACACATGTGTGCTATAGTTATTTCAGAATTAACGAATCTCAACGTGACTAAAATTTAAACTAGGATATAGGTAATTATAGAAATATAAATAACAGGTATAATATTTCTGTGCCAAAAGTACATAGTGCGAAGCTATCTGTAAATGTAAACAAAGGAAAGTTTTAAGTGCTACTGTAAGCTAATGCTGTGAAATTATTCCAAACATTTCACGGACAGCTATGACAGAACTAGACAGCCATTGCACTCAGGAAATTCTCATTATGCTGCGGAATTGTTCGAAAGAAGAAACCAAAGGTGGTTCTGGAACCCAAAGGGCAACTAAAGGAACACTGTTAGGTTCTAGTCAGTGTAAAAGTCTGACACTCTCTCTCGTTCCACCCAGAACGGGAGAAGATATTGAATCTTTAAGTTGTTGACTTCCCTCAAAAAAAACCGGTCAAGTGCGATTCAGACTCGGACACTGAGGGTTCCGTACAAATTTATGTTCTTATGTAAATAGTTCGATTCCCAAATCGAGTCTTAACGATTTTTTCGAATCGCAAAAAAAGTATTTGAAGTACTTAATGACTTTAGACTTTTTCCTTTTCCTTTTCTCAGGACTCTAGTTCAACTAAAAGTACGCTTTTTTATGGTGGGCAAAAATCATCCAATGACAACCCCCGCTCTTGGGTGGAGAAATGGGAGATAGTTTCAGACTCTTACTGATTTAAAGCCCACCCTGTTCCTTCTAGCCTTCATACCGGGGCTCGAGCTCCAAAGTATCCGTAATTTGATTTCCTTATGAGTGACAAAATAACCGCCCAAACAAAGTATTTCTTCAGTACTGATCTGGGTTCATCGGTCTCCAAACACTTTATACGGAAACTAGATTTGCTAGCTTCACTTGATCCACACCACGCGACTCCACGCGACGTCATTCTACGTTCAAATCAGGCGTGTTGCACGTGTGTGTCAACCTAACTTGATTCTAGCATTATTCAATACGCGGACGAAACCCTTTTTTCAGGTGGGAAATCATCCTATGACTTTTCTTGCTCTAGGGAAACGGAGTGAGAGTACGTGCTACACTTTTACTGACTAAATCTTACACCTATATTCCTCTTTTATCTTCGTTCCAGGGCTCCAAGGAACCCTAAATCGGCAATCCTCATTTAAAGACACTTCTGCAACCGCAAGACGCCTCAAACACTCAACTCCTAAAGCCCTACGTGACCAAGATACGCCATCTCAACTCATAACAATATAAAGAGATAATATAATAATATTCTATTGTACATTCCCAAAGGAAAACCTTTCAGTAACTATATAATAAAAAGTAGCTTATTACCTACTTGAGAGTTTGCGACCCAAGTTTCTTTGGAACTAACCAAATTATTAACACGTTACTCTATAGTAGGCACTTATTGAGTTATTTCTGTTATTGGTTTATTGCTGTGTTATTGGATTTTTCCATTTGTAATTTCTCTAATAACTCGTAGTTAGGAATTCTGGATTTTATCTGATTTTATGGCCACAGATTTTGAGTTTATGGTCTTAAAAATTTTTTTTTAGTTCTTTATTGGTCTTTTTAAATTATTAAATATTTCTTAAAAACACATTAAAAAACCATTTAAAAAAGTAGTATTCCACCGGTATCGGGAACAGTAATACTGCGTACATAAACATCATATTTATAACATTACATTTTTAGTTTCAACAGTCTACCCTCGTCGGATATTAGTATTTAGAAAATTAGGTATTGAAAAATGTATCTTTTATCAAAAAGCTCTAATGACATCTACAGCCATTAGGCGGGACGGAAGGGATCAGACTTTTACTGACTAAAACCCACTCTTGCTCCTTCTTTACCTTCGTTCCAGGGCCGAACTTCATTTATCACTGTTTCAGCAACCCAAGTATTTCTTTACACACAATAATTATGTTCACACTACTCTGTAATATTTACCGAGTTATTTCAGTTATTGGTTTATTACTGTAATGGCTTCTGTGAATAACGGCCAAAGGGTCTTGAGGTGACATGAGTTTATGTAAGCTATCAAAGGTGTTCATCAACTCGATCTATCATTGTCAGAATTGTGGTCACGATCGATTATAGCGAACATGGTGACACTTAATGTATCTGTTCTTTGATTAACGCATTTATCGTCGCTGTATTCAATAGAGTACGATATAATGAATACGTATAGTTTCATACTCCACTCAAACCCCGAGCGAACGCCGTGATTCGCGCGTGATTTTGCACCATTCGGTTCAATACCAAGACAACGCCGGCGTCCGCATAGATTATAAAATATTCAGTGTTTAAGTCATCCAATGAAATCTCCCGCCCTTGGACGGAGTGGGACGGATGTCTGATGCCTCAGACTTTTACTGACTAAAATTCACTCTTTGTTACTTCGTTGCCCTGCATTCCAGGGCCGGGTTTTCCTTTTAGAAGCGAAACCATGACCCCAGTATGTGGAACACTAGGTACGCTCCGTCAATAAAAATTCACCCCGTATGGGCATAAATGGAAGGCCCAAAGTTTGTATGGAGACTTTCATAGGGGCAAACCCGCTGGTAGAAGCTAGTTACAATATAAAAATTCTATTATTCCTAAACGTATCAATAAATGGAGTAAGTAGGTAACCTAACATCTCACTTGATCTCAAACTTGACGCTAACTATCCCAACAATTTCAGTCGCGTCATTCAAGCAAAATAACTCATCTAGGAAATTGAATTTCCCAATAAACCAGCTTGTAGCAAGTATTTAGCAGCCTCAGTTACGCGTAGTTAGAGAGAACGGAAATCGTTGATCGATAAGTTTGTCTGCACCACGGAGCAAGTATAGAAGAGGAGGCGGCCTAAACAACTGTGCACTGTGACTCTCAACTAAGTCCTGACGTCATTACGGTGGGCGTGGCTTAAATCAGTGTATTGTTGGCGTTCGTCCTGTGCACAATTTCGTAAACCTACGTATTTGGCATCATATTCGCGATAGAAAAACAAAAAAATTAAGTGTTGTATTTTATCTTGTAAAAACTACTTGGATAGACGTTCTGATGCTATGGATGCCATCAAATTTCATTTGTAAGTTATTTTATGCATAATTTATTAAAATACTTCTAGAAAAATCTCTGAAAGTCAGCATTTCCAAATATAAATTCTACTCGACATTAGATGGCGACACTTTGTGTCATGGGAACTAAATATATTTAGGCACGTAGAGCTCAGTATTAATATATTTTAATAATCATACGAACTGAAATTTGATCAGCATTCATTCCTAAAGGTCCTTTAATCGCCAAAATATTATTTTTGTAGTTTTATATAATTTTGTAAACAGGTCGCCATCTATCGTCAAATAGCAAAAATACAGGGCAGTATTTAGAAGCCAACTATTTTATCGAATGTCCCACGGCTGATGAACTTGTAATACTTTTAGGGATCAGAAGTGAAACAGATTAAAAAAATAAACAATCTTCAATTTCCTTCAATTTGCAAGTTTACAAAAATCTAAAGCGGAACACTGTGAGTATCGATCAAATAAAGTTTACACAAGCAACGTTGATTAATTAGTGCCTATACGAACAAAAAAATAACTAGGTACACACGATAATGGTCAAATAGCACGTCCGTCCCGAACGCCGTCAGAGCCAGCAAGAAGGGTTGCCTCGCCGCGCGCCTCTTTTTAGAAACTACCATCGGGCACCGGCTGATTACGTGACTTTAGGATGTCGACTCGCCTTCAGTTACTAACAATACATATTTCTCTAACATATGATTTGGTCGACCAAATTGTGTTTTAATTACCTCACATTTGGTGTAAAACGTAGAGTATGCAACGTGGGGATAACGCTGTCTTTGTCTTGGGCGGCTTGAATTCCTCACTTCACTCTGGTTTCTTTATAATCTCCCTCTCAATGCTCGGGAGTTAATTATTAAAATCAGCAACCTTCATTTCGTTTGGAATTCAACATGCCGCCCGCGACTTTAAGACACTGCTTTATCCCCTAGTCACATAATCTACTATTATTGAATGGTTTCGGACGTAAACATGTGTCTTTTTTATAACTAGCATTTTAATCAATCTTGATCATTCTTTCTATAAAAATAAGCCTTTAAAAAAATAAAACCTAATAAAAATAGAATTAAAAAAATGTTACAATGAAAAGGTTTTTGATGAATTTCGAATGATCTTCATTCGTCATTCATCAAATAATAGTATCACTATTTCAGTGAAAAATATACGTATCGGATGGTTTACACAATTAATTTAAAAAACATATCCCTGGTAATTCTGAGTGCGACCCTGTTGCATCCTGCACTTAATGACATCTAGTGTGAGATAGTTACGTAACTACAAAATAAAATCAACAGAACGAGCAAGTAGTTTTGCTATTGACCGGCAGATGGCAAATAAAAAAATGGGCGGAGTCTAACACCCCCTCACCCCGCAAAATGTCACGCTTTTTTCTTAGGGAAATCTTATTACAACATCTCCTCTTCTATACTTGCTCCGTGGTCTGCACAGCCGCGGTGCATCCATTAAAGGCACTAATAACTTTTTAAAATCAAAATGGCTCTCCGCTCAGTCCGGATAAAATATTAAAGTTTTAGCATTTAGTTATGAGATAAGAGAGCAGTGGTGGCCGAGTGGTAATGACCCGGACTGATGAGTTGTAGGTCACGGGTTCGAACCCAGCCAAGCGCATTACTTTGTGTAATTTATTTCATCACCACTGCTCTCAAAACGGTGAAGGAAAACATCGTGAGGTAATCGGCATGTTCTAGAATAAAAAAATTCGAAGACATGTAACATTCACTAACCCGCACTGGGCCCGCAAAAAGCCTGATAATGAGCTTAGAGAGGATTATGACCAACAGTGGTCTTTCGACTGATTTTTTTTTTTATTGATAGGCTCGCGTTTGACCACAATCTCACCTGATGGTAAGCGATGATGTGGCCGACGATGGAGCACGCTAATAATGGTGATGATCACTTGGCGATGGTTTTAAAACTTGTTTTATAATATTCCAATACCAAAAACCTAAGTAGGACCTGCATACCTACCTAGTAGTACCTGTATTCTTATAGGTATTAACTATTCCTATCACAAAGGATTCGTGACGTCATCGCTGGCACTTTGCCTAAGCTTCTCATTCAGACGAGTCTTAAGTATTGTTCGCGTGTCTTAGGCTCAAAATATATCTGCATAGACGTATCTACTTCATCATTTTATAAAAAGAATATAAGGAACAAAGGCTTCTTTGAGTCAAATATAATAATTGAAGAGGAAGTATTTAGAGGAAGCTTGAAAATGGACTGAAAATTTGAAAGGAAATCGTGTGTCTTGGTACATGTGAAGACGTTGGATGTAACGCATGTTACTAAAAAGAGTTATGAGTATACATGTGGATGGATGAAGAAGTTCAAAAAAAGATAGATGGATTGTGAGTGTGACAGAAGTTTTAAAGAAGTGGGGGAACAGTAATCAAATACGAAGATCCGACAAAGTCGACATTAATATTGCTTCTAGATCATACTAAAATTTGTTAGTGAGCACTCGGACTCCATGATCTAAGAGTTTCAACCCCAAATGGTTCGATAATATAACTTTCAATTAAGTATTTTAATGAGGAAAGCCCAATTATCTCGAGAAACGTACTAATATTATAAACGCGAAAGTTTGTATGTATGGATGTTTGTTACTCTTTCACGCAAAAACTACAAAATAGATTTCAATAACACTTGGTACACGGGTAAACCATATTCTGGAATAGCACATAGTGTACTTTTTATCCCGGGAGTATGTTCCCTTGGGACCATTTTCCGGGCGAAGCCGCTGGCAGCAGCTAGTTATATAACCCTATTTTTAATTTGTCTCAAAAAAATGAGGCCCTATTCATACCCGGTACTGATATATTTTTGTAGTCAAAAGTAAAAAAAAACAAAATGGTCCACATAAATTCGTCATATGGTAAATTCATAATATGTATAATCAATCCTTCATAACAGTTGCTACTAGAAAATACTACGCGCAGTGTTTTTCCATTTTGATCATCATTTATTCATAATCTTGTACCTTAATTGGGTGACATTTTGGAATATAAACAAACGCTAATCCCACCAAAAACATTCCATGTAAAATGTTGTAGCGGTGGTGGCTGAGTGAGAGCGGTGGTGGCTGAGTGGTAATGGCTCCGACTTACGAATTGTAGGTCGCGGGTTCGAACACAGCCAGGCGCATTACTTTGTGTAATTTATTTCATCACCACTGCTCTCAAAACGGTGAAGGAAAACATCGTGAGGAAACCGGCATGTCCTAGAATCAAAAATTAGAAGACATGTGACATCTACCAACCCGCCTGGGCCCGCGTGGTGGATTACGGCCCATTCCCTCTCCTAGTGAGGAGGCCTGAGTCCCAACAGTGGAAACATTAAAAAGGCTGATGATGAAAATGTTGCCAAGACGACCTAAGGTTTGCCCTGTGAAAAAGATATCAGATCTCATGTAGAGCCAAGCTTCTGAATCTACACGGCCTAACTCTACCGACCCTAACTTCACAAATTCTACATATAAAAATGTATGGCTTCGCCGTTTCCCTACCGTCGTGGAGGTGATGCGAAATTTTTAGTTTCTGAAGTAAGTAACGAAACAGCCAAGCCATACATTTTTACTGATATGTAGAATTCTCTGTCCGCTCCACACTGGACACCCAATTGCACGTCGCACTTCATGACGCTAAGAACCGTCACAGATGGCATGATACCATTAACAAGAAGCTAATTCTGCGGGAACTTCACGACCCTCAGTAATGAGGAATACGACTCGAGGAGGAGGAGGAGGAGAATTCTCTCTCATAATTAAGTAGAGCACTGCCGTGCCCCCAGATAACTTTGCTGTTTCTGAATATTATTTCTTGAGACCTTACTTAAATAATGGCAAGGCTTTTTCTAATAAGCCCTTTAAATATATATTATATAATATTATAATATTCCACGACTATCACACAACGCCGTCTAATTCCAAGCTAAGCAGAGCTTGTGTTATGGGTACTAGACGACTGATAAACATACTTATATATTTCTAAATACATACATATTATAGACTAGCTGTGCCCGCGACTTCGTTCGCGTGGATGTCGGAACTTAACAATGTATTTTTTTGTGCAAAGCGCTGTTGTAGGATACCGATACAGATATAATTTATTTATTCTGGTGCTTCTTTATAAACAACATTAGCTTTGGAACCATCTGGAGCATACACAAAAAGATTATTGGGGTTGTTTACGCGTGAAAGAGCTACGTATATTTGACCATGGGAGAAGCGTCCTATTCTTATAATACATGTTATAGATAAATTACACCCAGAAACAGAACAAATGATCACGCTCATCACATAAACATTTGTCCTGGGTGGGAATCGAACCCACGACCTCCAGCGTAGAAGTCAGGGCTACTAACCACTAGACCAACAGGCCACTCAAAATATGTGTACTAATTAAAAATGAGTGCTGTATATAAGAATCTAATTAAATTTTCACCAAAGCTATTTCGAATGCAGCCGCATTGCTGCATTACTGCAATGCTGTGTTCTCCTTTCAATTGTTTGGTACCAGTGAAACTTAAGGTGTGAGGTGTACGACATGATTCAACTTGGGTTGAGTTTAACTGAACACGGTTCTATTTCGAAAATACTGCGAAATCTGTTAATAATTGCAATGATTTCCCAATCTTATTTACCCGACTGCACCAGAAGTATAGTTTTTTTTTCGAATATATGTAGTATCTATGTAGTACCTACTTACTTATTTGTAAGCTTATACAGGGTGTAAGGGACAGGTCTCCGCAAACTTTAAGAGCTTGCTCAGGGGACGAAACTGAACAATCTTCCACGTAATATTTTTAGAACCGAAAAAAAAATCGGTCCCTTCATATAAACTTGATTGGACAGTTTGTATGGCTATGGTAAGCTGATTTTTTTTCGTTTCTAAAAAAAAAATCTTGTGGAAAGTTGTTTAGTTTCGTCTACTGAACCCTTTAAGTTTACAGAGTCCCTTACACTTAGTATTTTTCTCTTTCATCCCTTAGGCCCTAAACGGCTTGTTGCATTTTAGCTTGAGAGATATCGTGAGATTTGTTTTAGTTGTAAGAGTGATACTCGGTAGGTACATGAAAATTACAATTGCAGATTTTTTGCGCCATATAACATGTTAAATTTTTTTTTTAAGTCTTGTTGTAGGCTATTAAAATAAGGGCCTATGGAGAAGATTTCAAAAATTTTGCTCAGACACCAAAAAATATGAAAAAAAATAAAGTAATGACAGTCCAAAAAACCCGACATAGAAAACAAATCTATGATTGTTTCAGACTGTTTGTTTCGAATTGTTAGTTTTTATTTGCGTTCGGTTGTTTTTGCATTAAAATAAGTACATCTGTTTTTAAAAATAATAAACCTCGATAACTTAAATAATATCTACTAAGTTCCATTCTATGTTCACCTCTACATTTCTCGAAGGGCAGCACGAATTAGAATTACAGCTACTTTATACTTATAGCCTTGAAGTTAATTCCTTTGGGACAATTTTCTACGTTCACGCTGACAAAAGCCTGTAGGTACACGATTATTTCCGTTAATTCTATTTAGAACAATATTGTATCGCGATCCTTAATATAATTGTTATAGAAAGCAATATCGAACGATAAATTGTTACCAGTAACAAAATTATAAAGACTATGAAGCACTTACGATCCCCATACACGCTTTCAGCGCCTCGTGTACTATGTACATCCTAGTTAAGAGCGTTCTTCCCGAGGTACATTTTGATACAACTGCTCTTACATGATTATGACGTTATTACCTACACATTTTTTCTAGATATTATATCCACTATCAATTTTATAGATATTATCTAGATTACTATGGAAATCAAATCATAAATTAATGATAATTTGTGTTTACTAATCTAGTAAAGAGCTCGAAAATCTGCTATTTTGCGTGAAATTCGGCCATTTATAATGTACTCATAAATTTTAAATAAATATAACTATAGGATTAGGAACATTTAATTTAATCAAAAGAATGACGAACTTTTTTTCAGAAATCTTCTAAGGCTTTTAAAAAAGCACGAATTTTGTGAAAATTTTGAGTAAATGACGGAATTACAAATTAAATGAGTTTTTAAGCTTTATCTCTCCTTTTTCGCGTTATCTCTTCATCAAACATCCCTGTTCATCGGGCCCTCTTAAGTTTCAAGGTAGGAAGGTAAATTCAAGGAAAATAGCGTAGTAAACAATTTTAATAATATTACAGGGTACTGTGGCTTTTCAATATCACACTTTTACTTCCGCGGGGACTTTGGGGCGAAAATTTTCAGGGCTGGATTGACCATGTCTGGAAGTTTCACTCATCTCTTGGGACTCCGTTTCGGCGGATACTGCGGATGGAAACAGCCCTAAAAGTTTTTAACTGTTGACGGTATAATACGTTGCAGATTTCCTGATTTTTCATCATTTAACACGATTTTATATACACTAATATTATAAAGAGATAAAGTTTATTTTTATGTTTTTTTGTTTGTCGGAGGTAATCTCTGAAAGTACTGGTCCGATTGCGAATTTTTTTTTACTGATAGAAAGCTGCTTTATTGCATTGACATAGGCTATATGTATATATTTTATGTACGCAGGCGAAGCCACAGGCAAAAGCTAGTATAATAATAAATCAATTATTTTCAAGCATCTTGGCCCATAGATAAATACTCGTACCTTACAGACTAAAATATATAAAATAAATTAAATACATTTTATTGTTAATAAATAAGACTTATGACTATGTTAGTAACACTTCGCTCTGCATTTGTTCTCTTTGTGCTGTCATCTACCAAAACTCTTTTTTTATTTGCCTGCCATTTTTCGAAAATTGAGGGCTGACATACACATACATACCACGCAGTAGATGAATGGCAATTCTATTCAAATTTATTTAGTTGTTTATTTTTAATTTGTCTTTAATTTTTTTTTCTGTTTTGTTTATTTGTTTTTTTTTTTTTTTTCTTTTTCCTATTATTTATTTTAACCAATACTTCTTTTTCATATAATGTCGTCTTACATGGGCTATGAATCTAATAACTAATAACTGTAAATATACTGTCTCCCAAAATACAGGTTTTTGCCTAGTTTGGGAGACAGCAGGCTATATTTTGTTATATAATTTGTTCCTGTTCTAGTTACTAAGACCCGATTTATGGTTGTGTTCCAAATAAAATTATTATTATTATTTCTTTATTTTCATTTTACACATATTTTATATATTTTTAAATATTTCTTAAGGACACTTATAAAAAAAAAAAAAAACATTTAAAAATATAAAAAAAATAGTATTCCGCCGGTATCGGGAGCAAGGTCCAAGCTACCGGTGGTTAGGGCTCCAGAGACAGGAACCTCCTCACAATGCGAGCCGTATCGAGGAGTACTGCCTTCTGTATCAGGCCCTTGATCCAACTGCGCAACGACAGCTTCGACAGATGGTCGTCGAAGCTTTTGGCTATGAGGCCATTGGCGGTCACGACAATCGGCACAATGATAGCTGAGTCCACATTCCACATGTCGACAACCTCGTGAGCTAAGTCGAGGTATTTCATCTGTTTCTCCTTCTCAGCTTTCACGAGATTCTCGTCATGTGGGATGGTGACATCGACTATCATTGCGCGGCGCGCTAATCGGTCTATCACCACTATGTCCGGCTTATTGGCTACAATAGTCCGGTCAGTGATGATAGACCGATCCCAGTACAACGTGACATGGTCATTTTCAAGAACTGGGTCGGGCACATACCTGTAGTACGGTACCTCAGAATCCACTAGGTTATATTTAAAAGCAAGTTGCTGGTGAATAATCCTGGCTACTTGGTTATGCCTGTGCAAGTACTCGCCGTTAGCTAGACGAGAACAACCAGAGATAATATGTCTGATAGACTCACCCGGACGATGGCATGCCCGACACACGTCAATCGTCCCGTCCTTCATAATATGTCTCCGGTAGTTTTTCGTCAAGATAACTTCGTCCATTATCGCACAGACAAAACCTTCAGTTTCCCCGAAGAGGTTGCTGAATCGTAACCAGGCCACGGACGCCAAAAAATCTACATCAGGCCCATGAAGAGCCCGAAAAAAGCGTCCGTGAAGCTCCTTGCCTTTCCATATTTCCTTGCGGTCATCAATAGTAAGTACCACAGGTTTGCGCCAGTTCTCTTTAGCCATGGACAACGGGGTGAGTCCCTTGTCCACTGCGACCACATCGCGGTGCATACCCACGTCGGTTTTGAGAAAGTATTCTCTGAGGCTGCACACCTCGCGGTTGTGTAGAGTCTTTGCGTTCAAAAAGCCACGACCTCTTATTATTATTACGAGTTATTATTATTTCCTTTATTCATTCAACATACATACAAATTATATTTTTAAATATTTCAATAAAAAATAAAAAAAACATTTAAAAATATAAAAAATAGTGTCCCACCGGTATCGGGAACAGGGTCCAAGCCACCGGCGGTCAGGGCTCCAGAGAAAGGAACCTCCTGACTATACGAGCCGTATCCAGGAGTACCGCTTTCTGAATCAAGCCCTTGATCCAGTCGCCTAACGAGAGCCTCCTAAGGTGTTGGTCGAGGCTCTTGGCTATTAAGCCATTGGCTGAAACGACTATCGGTACAATAATCGCTGAATCCACTTCCCACATGTCGACAACCTCGCGAGCCAAGTCAATATACTTGATTTGTTTATCTTTCTCGGCTTTCACGAGGTTCTCGTCATGCGGAACGGATATGTCAACAATCATTGCACGCCTCTCGCATCGGTCCACCACCACTATATCAGGCTTATTGGCTACAATAGTCCTGTCAGTGATGATCGACCGATTCTAGTACAACGTGATATCGCCATTATCGAGAACTGGGTCGGGCACATACTTGTAGTATGGCACCTCCGATTCCACAAGAGAGTACTTCAGAGCAAGTTGCTGATGTATAATCCTGGCTACAAGGTTATGTCTATGCAAGTATTCCCCGTTAGCTAGACGAGAACAACCAGAGATAATGTGGCGGATTGATTCACCCGGTCGGTGACATGCCCGACAGATGTCAACCGTGCCGTCCTTCACAATAAATCTCCGGTAGTTATTCGTCATGATAACTTCGTCCATAATTGCACAGACAAAACCTTCGGTTTCCCCAAAGAGGTCACCGACGCGCAGCCAGGCTACGGACGCTAGTTGGTCTACATCGGGCCCATGAAGGGCCCGGAAAAAGCGTCCGTGAAGTTCCTTACTCTGCCATACTTCCTTGCGTACGTTAGTGTCAAGCACTACAGGTTTGCGCCAGTTCTCGTTAGCCAAGGAGAGCGGGGTGAGTCCCTTGTCCACTGCCACTACATCACGATGCATACCCACGTCGGCGGCTAGGAAGTATTCCCTGAGACTGCATACCTCGCGATTGTGTAGGGTCTTAGCATTTAAAAAGCCTCGACCCCCACACTTCCGCGGGATATACAGTCTCATTATTATTATTATTATTTTACCTCCGATTAACAAATGGCTTTCGAACGGACGCTTGCATTATTTTGGTTCCCTCCTGGACCCTCTTTCCGAAAACAGCTACTTATTTGTATGCACCAGAGATACTAGTTAATTTGAGTATCTTTACCATGGCTAATGTTTTTTGTGACACGAAGCATTTATTTTGTCTAGAACTTCTTAATTTCTGAAAATAAATTTAATGAATGAAATTATTCGTGTAAATAAATAAAACTAAAGACGCTATAAGTATTTTATCACTGGCTGATAGTTATGCATATCTATGCTTTCTACTTTCACGCGGACGAAGCTGCTGGCATAAGCTAGTATATTATAAAGTTAAACGTAGGGACCTGGGCGAGTTTCAGTCAGTAAAAGTCAGATAGATAGTTTTTGGAGCCGAAAGGTTCTGGAGTAGCGACCGCGCACCGGAGATGCAGCGTTGGAAGGCCTCCCACAAGCCGGACCGATGACTGAGTGCAGGACCCAGGAATCCGATGGATTCGAGACGCGCAATGCCGTTCATTGTGGCAACAGGAGGCCGTGTCCAACAGTGGACGTCTTTCGGCTTTTAGATTTTTGTAAAACTAAAACTATTAAGATTTGAATTAAATTGTTAGTAGGCACAGCACGTATCTACTCGTGATTTTAAGTTTCGGAAGAGCGAACTGCCCTAACACAGGCAATTTATGTCTAAAAGGTCACTTTAACCTAGACGTAGAACTAATTTTTTGACAGGAAATAAATTACGAGTATTTGTAATTGTAATTCATGCTTTTTAGGGTTTGAAACCGAGCGTTGCCACAACGACCGGTCCTGTGCGTCACGCATCCATCCAGTGGACGTCTTTCGGCTGATATGATAATGAAGAATCTAATAATATGGGACATTTTACTTCGGAAGCACGATCTCATGGAGTAATTTCCGCAGCAGCTGGAAGCAAGACGATCGATCATGAAAGTTATGACATCACTTGCCTAAATTGTCTAACACACGCTTTATCCAGTTCGCATTAACCCCTTAACAAGAGCGCAGTGTCATGGCGTCTCAGCACCGTCGAGCAATACATTATCGTCGCTCAACATACATTCTTGTTCCACGCTATGAGTTGGCTAAACGATGGAGTCACTCGCTAGGGGTGTGGATTGTACAGGACTTGGGGGTTCTATTTTTATTAGCATATCAGGCCTATAGGTACACAGGGCTATTTTTAAAACACTAACAACCTTGCAGGACTGTATTACTACTCCGCTCCCCTCCGCAATTGTACTATCGGTTGCTTCGCATAGTATTTGTAATATTTAGAACCTTCAATTTAATTTTTTTTTTGTTTGAAATAATGATGTTAGTAACATAGTCCTGAGAGGTTGCTAGTGTTTTACAAATAACCTTGTATAGTTTTTTTTTTAATTGAGGTTCGAAAAGTTTTTCCGAATCGCAGGTTTATTTTGTGACGTAAATAAACGACAAAAATTAGGAGTTCAGCCTTTCTTTCCTTTTTTGTGCTATTAGACAAAAATTTAAAAAAAAAATCAAAACTTACATTTTTTTTTTTCACAGAGGCCTACTACATGGGCACTTATAAAACGTCAGAAGCTAGTGCACCTTGCACCTTGAAATGGATATTTACCGGGGTTACGCGTGCGGGGTAATCTCGCATGCGTGATCAAAGCACAATATTAAAATCACCCTTAGAATAATTTCCGACTATCACGCAGACAAAACAAAAGAAGAAATAAATATTATGATTCCGTTTAGCAGCTCTGTTCGTAATGGGAAATTCTTTTAATTTTCCTTACATTTTTCCTGACATAATTCCCAATTTTCTCCACAATGCTTCACGCTTTTATACAGGCATTTAAATGCCGGAGCCACCAATGAAATGAGTGGGAGGGAAGAGGGAGGAAATCCCGGAGAATCGGGTGTCTTATTTTGATCGAGTCGAGGTTGTCATAGCATAAAATTCTTTTCTATTCCTGACGCGCTTATTGACAAGATTCGAATTGATTGACAGTTGATTATTGGCAGAATTTCCAGAGCTTTTTCGCTTTTTCTTGAGTAATTTTTCTTTTGGTATAGATTCGTGGAGTTAAGCTAAGGTTTTATTTATGTATACCTATACAGTACTATTTATTGTACCAGCAGTATAGTTACCCACTGATTGAGTATTTTTAGGGTTCTTTAACTTAAAAGGAAAAAAACATGAAACGCTTATAGGATCACTTTGTTGTCCGTCTGTCTGTCTGTCTGGCTGTGTTTAGGTAAGAAATCATCAAATAACTTTTCACGCCCTAGAGCGTAAAAAGTAGAGTAAAAGTGGTAAACCTCAGCTGTGTTCCTTCAGTTTCCATTTGCATTCCAGACCCACAGTAACTCTTTAATTCCACAACCCTAGCGCTCATTTAGGTGTCTCATAATGCCAGTTAAAAAAAAAAAAAACTAACTCAACAAAAATTAGCATTACGATCGATGCTTTTTTTTTCACTTCTCCAAACCCTCAGTTCTACTTTCTATAATTTGATAATGTAAATAATAATATGCAATGTAATATAAATCAAATTGTTTAATTAAAAAGAAGATATTTAATGTACCTATAAATGTAAAATAAAAAAAAAATTTTTTTTTCATAATAATAATATAATATAACCTAAGATATTTACATGCCATGAGAAATGACAGACATGTCGTGAGCCACACTTATTTAAAATCTTGCATTCATGTATTACTAGCTTTTGCCCGCAGCGTACTCCTGTAAACTAAATCCTAGGATTATCCCAGGATAAAAAGTATCCTATGTGTTATTCTGGGATATGGTCTACTCGTGTATACCAAGTTTCATCGAGATCCGTTCAGTAGTTTTTGCGTGAAAGAGTAACAAACATCCATACATCCATCCATACATACAAACTTTCGCATTTATAATATTAGTAGGATTTAAATTCTGTATGCGTGTATGTTTGAGCAAATAAAATTTCTTTTTATATATATATTTTTTTAAACAGTTACTAGGTCAGGTATTTCACTTTAATGTTTTAATTTAAGCTTCATCGCACTTCACAATAATCCCCCTGGCACGTGGCACCCCTAACGATGGAGCAGCTGTCTACGACACTAACTGCCCGGGGAGCATTGTTCAAGCTGGCTCACTCCAGCTTAACTTCCCCACTGGCTTCGTAGACGCTTTGCTAATGAATTTATGAAGAAAACTATCAACACTCGCGACCCAACTTTTATTTCTTTTAGCCATTTTCATCTTAGCTTATTAAAAAGGTTCGTTTTATTTTTAAAGTGATTCTTTTTAGGACAATTTATTCGGTTTACATAGGTTTTTTTTTCTTTTACTTTTTTGCGATTATTTATCGTAATACTCCTTCTGGATAGCAACGTGCACCAGTATTTGACGTAAGACGAATGCCTACCTGACTTGTTAGGGAAGGTTCATATCTGACGGAACATGCGTCGCGTATTATCGGTCGCGTAACGCCAGAACAGACAAATGTATAGAAAAACACTTGACCGTTCACACTCAACCGATGATACGTTAGTGCGTCGAGCATACAGCGTCTATTCCGTTTCCGTCAACGCATTGTCGGTCGACGTAAGAGCGGCAACGTCGCGTGCGCCACGCGTACTTGTATTTTGATTGATGCATTCAGTCTAGGCGTAACATCAACAGAGATCGTTTGTGTACAGGCCGTATCGCACAACACAATCACTCTATAGATGCTAAACGCAGAAACTGACATGTGGCAGGACGGATGTTACGCTTGACGCATTTTCCGTTTGATAGGAACTGACACATTCGACCGAATAGACGCGACTGGTGATACGCTCGGCGTATTTTGCGTCAGATATGAACCTTCCCTTAAAACATTAGTCGTGCGAGCGAGAAAGAGGAATGGAATACACCCAAAATAGCTCTATCCCTTTAACAGTTCTGTTCAGGGCGTCAAATAAAACGCGTTAATAACTCGCGGTAGGGCCTCTAAACCCAGAAACACGACTCCCCTTTGACTGACAAGTAGTGTTACATATCTGTCAGATTTTCGGGTTTCCGACTACTTATCAAAAACATCAATCTGTGAAATATCTGCAATGACAACCGGGACGATTGTCAACCGTCCAAGGATTGAGGCAAGCTCAGCTCTTAATAGGGTTCCGTGTATTAAAAGGAAAAAACGGAACTCTTATAGGATCACTTTGTTCTCTGTTCGTTCAACAGTCTGTCTGTCTGTCGAAATAAAAAGTCTTGGCCTTTATTTCGAGAATGCGTAGAGGTATCAATTTGAAGTTAAAACCCTATATTTTGCCTGCGGTTCCTTGAAACTGAGAAAAATCAAACTTCTAAGTTAACGAGAAAAAAGGATATGGCCGTTTATGTCGCAAAAAACGTATCTACACACTAAAGGGAACCAAAATTCTAGAGTAGCTGTACTTCCCGTTGATCCAGAATCCTGAAATTTTGGGGCCACTAACCACTAGACCAACAGGCCAGGCAAAATATGCACCCGACATAGCTTTATCTCTCCTACTGTTCAGTTTAAGTCATAAAATGGATTAAGAGCTCGTGGTAGGACTTCTGCGTCATATCTACAGTGTGTTTCACTTAAGAGGTTCCTTTGCCGTAATGTTGGCTAATTAAATTACTTAATATTAGGGAGGTTAACTGATACTTTTAACAATTGCCTTTTTTGTTTTTATTTTTTTACTATTTTTGTATAAAGTTTAGGACGCTGAGCTCCATTCCGACTGTCCTGCAATTCTTTAAAATACCGAAAACGCTACGCCACAATATTGTACTTCTCTATTAACGACTTCCTTTTAAACCTGCTTTTTTTTTAATAAAATCCCATTCCCCTCATAATTCTCCAAAAACTTGCAACTACCGTTTGGGTTTCGTTTCGCATTTCGGGAAACAATATTGGTAGAGTAGGCAACTTTTTCCTTTTTTCCCTTCTTTTTCGTGTAGACAGACAGGGGAGCCAACATTACGCCATTTATCATTTTTCTCCTACAGAATAATAATTTGTTTAAACAGATTTCCCAAATCTCCTCACAGACGTTTCAGTAATGAATTTAAGGAGAAAACTATCAACACAGACGGCCCGACCTTCATTCGTCCCGCTCTCCTCGGAACTTATTTAAAAGACCCTTTAGTTTTAGAGCGGTTCAGTTTTATTTGACTTTTTGTTATTAAATTTGTTTTGTTTCAAATTGATTGTTTAGCTAAGTTTGTTAGATCGTATTACTTTTCTTTCTATCATATTTATTACTCCTTTTTTTTAGGTGGGAAAATCATCGAAAGACAGCTCTCGCTCTTGGGTGGAGTGGAAGATAGTGTCAGACTTTTACTGACTAAAAACACCCAAACCAACAACAGTTATGTTATGCTTAACATAAGCATAGATGATGATGTTTGAATAGACCTTACTAAGTCTTGATCTCGTTCTCGTTCTCTTTCGTTGTGACGACGCTTGCGGGAGGCCTATATCCAACAGTGGACGTGTATCGGCTGAAATAATGATGATGATGATGAAGTCTAGATTGAAACTTATAGATGCCATTCTTCATTAAATGACATAGATTTCTATTGCAATTTTTATCACGTCACAAATTTCTGAGCCAGCAATTTATCGTGTCACTGAAGCTGAAACGATAAACCGATTTTAATGGCGTATCCACACATGTCCGACGCGTAATGGACGAGGACCATAAATAAGAGACGATGGCAAAATAAAACAAGCTTCCTTATCTCTGGCTGTCATAAATCTGCGGACGTGGCGCACATTGATATTGTTATTAGTATTTATGTGAATCATTTGTGATAGCTTTGGTTAGATGATGGATATGGCTCCAAAAGCGCACATTTACCGTTTATCGATAGACGGTAAATGTACGCTTTTGGGGTGAAATTGATTGCCTGTCTACAGTACGGGAGGCTACAGGACTAACCCCGGTTTCCAAATTCAGAATTTCAAGTTGAGAACTTGACAAACTGTTCTTTAGACTAAAAACTTGAAGTCTGGTTAGTTAATTGATAAATTATAAAAAAAAAAATCTACACTCAATATTATAGAGGTAAAGTTTGTTTTCTTTTTTTATGTTTTTTTTGTTTGTAGGACGTAATTTCTAAAAGTACTGATCAAAAACTAGACTTATAGAGCTACCCTTGATTCACGCCAAGCGACGCCATACGTACAAATCAGGCGTGCTACACGTGTGCCTCGGTCTAATGTAGTTCTATCTTTATACTCACATCCTTACCTCTCATTCATAACTCAAATTTATTATTTTTTTAAGAGAAAAAAAGAGGAAAAGAGGGTAAACCATAGTTCGTAAAATCACTCTCAGAGCTTTTAATTCATGAATCCCCAAGCGACCACCGGTGGCCGCGCATCTATAGTCTTACTATTGTGTCTCTAATTGACGGTATCTGAAGGGTTAATTACGGTTGGACAGAATTAATCTACAGCTTCGTCTTTCACCCTGTAAAAAACAAATCAAATTGTATACTTTATTTTGTTATTATTTTCCTCTCTTAGTATTTTTTGAAGCTTAACGAAATACTTAGCAAAGTCAGAAGTTCTCTTTCATACAAATCCCGCACCTAATCGCTTAATGCCAAGGTCTCTTTTGCAACAAAGTTATCTGAAGTTATCAAGATCTTTGAACTCGCCACGGTCAGTTTCGTTTATTGGACTTAGCGTGAAAAGTAATTTCGGGACGTCTTGAAACCCTGTATCCCTGAATTCGTGATGTAAAGGCCTCAATGCCAATGTGACAAGGGGCGAACCGCCATTTATTGGCTACGGTAGACAGCCTTCCAGAGATAACTGTTTGTTTTTGTTTTCTTTTTATTAAGAAAATAACAATTACTTCTTTTCGCTATACCTACCCTTTTTAGAATCCATAAAAATGTACCTGTCTTTAAAAACCAGCCGAGTGCGAGTCCGAATTCGCGCACAAAGCGTTTCTTAGCGTCCGTAGCAAGAAATGACACAAAATCACGTTTGTTGTATGAAAGCGCCCCACTTTAAAAATATATTTTAGAACAAAATATTTTTTTTTTAGTGGGGCTCCGTTTTTAGTACCTATTTGGTGTTATAACGGTAGCAGAAATACCTACATCATCTGTAAAAATTTTAATAGTCTATTTTTCAAGGTTCATTAGATATAGTCTGGTAACAGACAGATGGACAGCGTAGTCTTAGCAATAGGGTCCTTATTACCCTTTGGGTACGGAATCCTAAAAACGTTAGATATAAAGTTAAAATTAAAATTAAAAAGTGGTTTTTACTCCTATTTATAATAGTCGCTCTAGAGTGAAATGCCCCTTCTTTCCACTCTAGAGCGTGTCAGACTCTTACTGACTAGAACCTATCTGTGTCCTTCAGCTACCCTTTGCGTTCTAGGACCACAGTATCCTTTTCAGAAATTCCCCCTTGGCCCTATCAGGGCATCGGTCCTACTGGGTCTCTAACTATTTGCTGACATCTCTTGGAGGCACACATGGAACACTACGCTCCATTGACTATTCAAGCTTGGTCTTTACCGAACGGCCGGACGGCGAGCTACTTATTGCTCGTCGTCTGCACGCCCGCGCTAACGATGGCAGGGGATCGCACTCAATTCCCGATGCCCAGGGCATCTCTAATCCTGCAACCCTTGCAGGGTGATAAAAATGTCTTGAGTCTAATGCAAGCCCAAGTTTGAATTAATTTTTTAGTAGTTTATTGTACACAAAAACAAAACATAATATATGGAGATACAGACAGTTCATATACAAAGGCGAACTTAACTCAGCAATGAGTTTTCTCCCAGCAAACCTTTGAGTTATAGAGAGAGAACGTAATACTACTTACATACATACATGCAACTTGCATACTTCATATTGTTACGTGATTTAGGTACGTGCAACACTTATTTATTTATTCAAGAGATTGCCAATGTAAATTTTAGCCTGAAACCAAAATTAGCCTCGCGAACATTAAGATGTGAAGTTTTCAGAGTTTAATCCCGGGGCGATCATAAAACTTACAGTCTACATTATTCAGTAAAGGACGCAAGTCCCAAATTAGTTTTGAACTTGTCTCGTAACTTTAGAAAAAAACAATTTTCCAAAGTTTTTTTTCACTAATGCAGTTTGCGTGTGGAAAAAGGGATAGTTCTTGTTTATGGGAGGTTACGAACCCGCCGAGGTAATGCACCCATTACTCACGTAAAATATGCTGGAACATTACTGCTGAATAAATTATAGTGGCAACAATTACGCTGAAAATATATCGTGTGATCACACTAATATCACACTTATTACATTAATATTATGAAGGCGATAGTTGTGTATGTTTGTTACTATTTCACACTCGCAAATGTAGCATAGCATAGTCAGCCCTATACTGTTCCCACTGTTGAGATTCAGACCTCCTCTCTAGGAGAGGGAATGGGCCGTTATCCGCCACGCTGGCTCAGTGCGGGTTGGTGGATATTACATGTCTCCGAATTTTTGGTTCTAGAGCATGCCAATTTCCTCACGATGTTTTCCTTCACCGTTTTGAGAATGATGATGAAATAAGTTACATAAAGTAATGCGCCTATTACACAAAGTAATGTATACAACTCGTAAATTGGGGCCGTTACCATTGTTTGAATGAAGTTTGATACGACGAGGAGCCCATGTCCTGGAATAGCACATAGGATACTTTTTTTATTATTTTTTATTGGCATAAACTGGTGTTTAACTGCGATTCCACCTAATGGTAAATATCTAGTGATGCAATCGTTGATGGTGAAGCGCACTAGTTTATTAAGAACTTATTCTCTCTAGCCTTGAAGACACCCACATAAAAATGGGACGGGAAATATCAAATTGTTCCAGTCCTTCGACGTACGCGGTATAAACAGTTTCAACAAATTTTTATCCCGGGAGTGTTTTCCCTTGGGATTACGTTCTTCTTTCACGACGGCTAAGCCGCTGGCAGCAGCCTTCAAGTAATAAAAAAACCGAGATCTCTTGAATTGTCGGTTATCCAGGTTTCACTGAAGTTAAGAGGGCCCTTCCCCACTCGTTTCGTCTATCATCAACGTGAGCATGGTTTAAAAGCTTGTTGTTTCATCCAACCGAATGTTTGATATAACGGCAACGTGAAAAAAGACAGATTGCGTTGCATTGGGCAATTACAACATTTACTCGAATATTTCACAAAACTTGTTCCAGGAAATACGGGTTCCTTTTGCCTTGTGTAATGACACAGGGCTAAAATTTACGCAAATTAGCAGATTTCCAGAAGTCTTTACTAGATTCGCTTTATACAAACCTACACTATATCTGCGCCAAGATGAGCCAAGCGAGGCGCTAGGGCACTACCTACCTTTTTTCAAAGTGTTTCGAAGTGTTGGGTTATATTCTAAAGAGATAAAGTTTGTTTTTTGTTCTCTGGTTTGTAGGAGTCCTAATCCGATTGCTATAATTTTTACACCGATAGAAAGCTGCTTTATTCCTGAGTGACCTAAGCTATATTCTATGTACAAGTTGCGGGCAAAAGCTTGTGGATAATATCCACAAGATAAAAGATTTGTAAAAAACGTCATGATCACGTATGAACGATTATATGGAAATATATTTCGGGTAGGACACTCTTAAGAAAAAGTAATAGGTACGTACTTCAAAAGGGATGTCTGTTATATCCTTTCCACATGAATACTCTAAATTTCTTCGAGGCCTTCAGTATCGATTGGGTCACGTTAACCCTTCTAAACACCTGAAATAGACCAGCCAATTAGACATGCTTTCATGTCATTGAGTGAGCAATGTCAGCGTAGATCTTTCAAGGCCTTTCGGCTGTTTCAGTGATTATGCTTTAAACAAGGTCTGTCTAACCTTTCCCTAATTCCTTTTGGGTGTAGGAAAATCATCAAATGTCTTCCATGGTTCCACGGTGTAGGAAAATCATTAATAGTGTCAGTCTGTTACTGACTAAACCCACCTGTGTTCCTTCAGGTGTCATCTACTCTCAATTTCGGCTCATACATTGAGGCCAAGGCTCAACTGGCTGCAAAAAAATTAGCAGATCTTAGCAAAGGTGAGACGGTACTTGCGATACTGCTGCTCAATCTTTATCAAGCCCAAGTTCGATCGTGTATGTGTATGGAGTACTGTTCTCACCTTTGGGATGGATCTGCCAAATACCAGCTTGATGTGCTGGAGTCGATTGAGAGGCGAGCCAAGAGAATCATCGGCAATGATGCACTTGTAGAATCGAAGCTCCTAAGCCTTGAGCATCGCCGCCGAGTTGCTAGTCTGTCGGTTTTCTATCGTTTACATTTCGGGGAGTGTGCACTGGAATTGCACAATCTAATTCCGCCAAGTACGTTCCATCATCGGACCACAAGACGTACGGCGTTGCGTCACCGGTACAGGGTTGACATCCCACTCATACGCACAAAGCCTTTTGGGAACACATTTATTGTGCGTACAACCAAGGAGTGGAATTCCCTACCGGAGTCTGTGTTTCCTGATGGCTACAACTTGGGATCTTTAAGTCAAGAGTGAATAGGTTACTTCTAGGCAAGCGTGCTCCATCGTCGACCGCATCATCGCTTACCATCAGGTGAGATGGTGGTTAAACGCAAACCTATAAAAAAAAGGTGTTACCCAATTTCTTCGATTTGACAGTATGAAATGACGTCATAACGTGGCAATCGATCCTATTCTTATTTGGAACACATAGTACGTTTATATTTTGATCGGTGGATATCATTAATTTGTCCTACTAGCATACCAGCTCCTAACATATATTTGCAAATTACCTTGGCGTGGTTGAATACTGGGCCAATATAGTGATGTGAATTAGACAGTATCACCATGTGAAATAATTGTACTAACTACATTCAATATCCACCATATAAAAAATGGGACTGGCAGCCGGCCCCAGTATATTTATGAAAAAACTGGGCAGATTCGGATGAAAAACAATTGAGTCTTTTGACACAGAAAAAAACTCAGCAAAAATCAACAGCTTCTTGTTGCTATCAAAACGTCAAAACCGTTTTATTATGTTTTCTTATTTGTCAGATACAATAAGTCATTGCAAAGCTAACACAGCTTTACTCTTTGTGTTGGATAAAGAAAGCTTATTGTTAAATTTTCCATTCTTCTGAATCAACAAAATTAATGTCTCGCTCCATTGTTTGTTACGTAAACACCTCAAGTGATCAAGCGACACCCCCACCTCTCCTACTGCACCTACAATAACTGCGTATAGGTATAAACCTATACGCAGTTATTCTCCTATTATCTTCTTCTAAGATTTTTTTTACATAGCATGGGTAGGATGACAACACCGTAGAAATTATAGCTACATTTGTTTATAGCATTTTATAAATATTTCCCTCTCCAAGAGAGGCCTGAGTCTCAACAGTGAGAACATTATAAGGCTGACTAAGCTAAACTAAGCTAAATATTCACGCTTTTTACCAATGTTAGGTATTTGTTATTTTTCCAATACCCAAACAAGTTTATCATATTGTATGGTGACGCTGATTTTTTTTTTCGTTTCCTGAAAAAAAATATTGTGGAAGGTTGTTCAGTTTCGTCTACTGAGCAAGCCCTTGAAAGTTTGCGGAAGGCTGTCCCTTACACCTTGTATATTATAGACAATTACACCCAGACACAGAACAATTGATCGTGCTCATCACACAATCGTTTGTCCTGGGTGGAAATTGAACCCACAAACTCAAGCCACTAACCACTAGAAAAACGGGCCAGCCAATCCAGTCACTGGCCTACTGGGGCCAGGGTTATCCGAAAGAAAGCTCGGTATGGAGAGGCTAGAAGGAACGGGGTGGGTTCTTAGTCAGTAAGAGTGACACTATATCCTGCTCCACCCAAGAGCGTGGGTTGTCATAAGATGATTTTTGCCCCATCCACGGGTTTAAAAAAAAAAAAAAAAGCTGTCACTGGCAAAAGCTAGTTAATAAACATTGCCAATAAATCTAACGTCATGCGTCACCCTGTATATATGTACATTATATACTAAACGTCGATACTTTTAGTTGTAACATGTTGACGAATAGCAGGTTCACAAGGACAGCCGCCATGTTTCACAAAGTGCAAAGTTTGATAAATGAACGTGTCCAAACGTAATGGCAGCGTTCGTTTGTGAAGGTTTGTGATTCTAAATGGCAACTGTGGTGTTTTTGTGTAAAAGTGATTTATTATGTGTTTTTAACACTGTTTATTTGGACAGTGGATCAACTCACAAAAACATGTTATTTATGGACCATCGATATTTATGTACTACGCACTAGAATAAAGGTTAGGCGTGCCGAACACTCACTTCAATTGACTCAGGTGTAATGTAGTCCGTACACCTTGAACATTACACTATGTTGAACGAAAGTGCCACGAAATTCATGAAAAAAGTCTCCTTTAAAAGCGCTAAAAAGTCTCCTTAGAGCTGTGTTTTAATAATTCCAGCAAGAGCCACTTATTAGGTCCCATTAAACGCATGATGACATCTCGGCAGATCAAGCCGAAGGTGGAGAGATCTACTTAACTTTTACTGGAAGGATTAGCCGTGTGAGGAAATTATGAGGAAAAGAAAGAGAGAGAGAGAGAGAGAGAGAGTGGTGTGGGACATAATGGGCTAATCAGATTAGATTGGGCATCTGCCCTAGTTGTCCGGCGCGGCACCGTTACCGGGCACTACTGGTCCTAGAACTCAAAAGGCTACTGAAAAACACAGGTGTGGTTTTATTCAGTAAAAGCGTGACACGCGCTTCCGCTCTAATCTAGAAGAAAAAAAAATCATACAATGACTTCCGGGAGAAGTCGAGTTCTAGAACTTTTATTGATATAAAACCCACACCTAGTTCCTTCGTTGCCTTTCATATCAGAGTTGGGTTTTCCTTTCAGAAGCGAACCCATGGCCCCAGTAGGGTAGGGTGCTTTCGACCCTGGAGGGCCCCTACTGTTTACTGACAGCTCCTTGAGGCGTGCGTGGAACAGTACGTGCCGTCGACGACTTGGACTTGGTGATTGCTCGCGACTACGGTGACCCGAAATCGGGATCGGGATCCCGGCGACGACCGACTGCCTCCTCGCTTCGAATTGTATGAAAACCATTTAAAAAAACACTTATACGCTGCTTCATTTCACGTTAACGATGCCGTGTCATGGTAATGTGACCAGGCTCTTTCTCTGTCTCAACTCTCAACAGAAGTTCACTTACAAGATCAACCTCAAAACTTTAAGGATATCTATCGTAATGTGTAAAACTATATCCATACTCCAGCGACACCACCATCAAGCGATCTGAAGTGAACAAACCGACCGCTATCCAAAACGATTGTGACAAACTTCAGACGCTATTCCAACTGTTCCACGAAAGTTCGAGAAGTTGTTGGAATCGAGAAATGTGCCCGGAATCTCCAACTATATAACTATTTGAGAGAAAAGCTTGCAGTTCAAATAATTGTTATTTTATGCTGTAAAAGAAGGAATGAAGTATTTAGCTTTATAGAATTGCAGAGAGAAATGAAAGAGAGTAAAATGTTTGACAATTTTTTAGGGTTCCTTACCTGAAAATAAAAACACGGTATCCTTAAAGAATCACTTTGTTGTGCGTCTATCTGTCTGTCAAGACCCTTGTCAGTTGCCATTTTCGTTCCAGGGTTGCGACGACTCTTTCGAACAAGCCTGCAGCCCAACTTAATTTATAATATCACTGCCACTCCCTCTCGCTCAGAGCGGGAGAAAATATTTGAACTATCAAGTTCCTATAGGCAACTTCCAGTTCCATCATCAGATCAGCTCCTTGTTATAGTAATTTTGCAATGCCATCTGATTTCCACTTGCATGCAAAATTTCAGCTCAATCGGCAACCAGGAAGTGGGTCAAATTTAATTTACAAGATTTGATTACAGACAAACGTCGGGACAGGTGATATTAAATAAAAGCTGGTAATAAATGAGAAAAAATATTGTTTTAATGTCTGGCCAATTTTACTAAAGCCCAGCCATGTGTAAGAATGATTTTGCACTATTATTGCCCGTACACTCCTAAAACCAACATTCTCTCGCCAAACCAAGCTCTTTGACTAGTGATCTGCAACTAGAACGCAAGGTCAAATAATGAAAACCCTACCCTACGTTTGGCAAAAACCCCGAGGGTTACCAGGCAATCTTTCCTAGGTATATTAGCAACGTTTTGTGAAACATATTGGGTTCACTCAGTGGCCAATATACGCTTTCATTACGTTGCTTCTGTGAACCGATGTTGTAATAAAAAAATGTTCAAGCGCACAACTCATATTGTGCGGACCGATGCGATGGTTCCGTATAAACGTTTTTGTTTTTCGATTTTTTGAATCGCCATCGGACAACCCGACGTATGGCGAGACTCATACGTTGCTGAAAGCTCTACGGTCCGGACTTAGTGTTTCAGTATCCCTATCCACTTTAAATACGTTGTTAAAACCTCTACGGTCCGGATTCGCCTCATCGTTTGTACCGTGTACATCAAAGGACTGGAACAATTTGCCAGCTACGGTCTTTACATCCGATTATACATAAATGGGTGTCTTTAAGATTAGAGTGAATAGGCTCTTAATAAACTATTGCGCCTGAAGAGATCGCAGTCAAGCAGTCGTTTATATCAATAAAAAAAAATCGCGTTTTTATTTTTTTTTTCTTTATTTGCACTCTGAGATGACGCGACGTAGGTACGTACGTATAGGATGTAACCTATGGTTCTGATTTCCTAGCGATAGTCATTTACGCCTGAACAGAGCATAAACGGCCTTATCAATAAATTGCGTTGACTAAAAATTTATACATTCACATTTTCACTGCTTCAGGAGGTAGCAGATTTGAGTATTTTGTATTATATTAGTTTCAGTTTTATGCCACTACGCATTCCTGTGAGAAAGGGTATTGACGGTCGTACAGACTGACAAATGAACAAGTAATCTTATAAGGGTTCCGTTTCAGCCACTAAGGAACCCTAAAAATAACGGTTTATCGATGGTATAAAGCTTACATTTTTAATCATCGTTCTATTGACCGTTGGTACGACTTTAGTACAATACCCTTTGTATCGTGCAAAGTTGATTGAGTTTTTTTTTATTGAGAATTTTGCCATTGTACGTGGAAGGAACAGCGATTAAAAGAATGCGATGGGGAAGAATGGTATCGGAAATAGAACAAGGTGAAAGGGTTAGGCACTAGAAAGCGAACGGTACGGAGGCGTGGGCTAGTGGACGCGGAGTAGTGGGTGGCTCGCCGTGCAAACCTAGCCCGAGTCTTCAACGGCGCGTATTGTTCCACAAAGACATGTCAGCAAAACCGTAGTGGCCTAGTAGGGCCGAGACCTACTGGGGCTATGGGTACTTTGAAAGGGAACCTCGGTGTCTTAGAACGCCAGGCAAAAAACGTACAAATTCAAATCGCAATAGCAGTTTAGAACAATTTCAAAAACTTGTCAAAGTCTAGGGAAATTATGCGTTTTTGACAGATTACGAATGCGAAATGATAATAAATGATATTTATTCTGTAAATATATTTAAAAAAAATAGTTATTCACTCAATTTTTTTTACGCCCGTTTAAACTAGATAAGGCCGGTGTTTCAGACGAAGACCAGAGGTCAAAGTCTCTTCTAAAGTCCGTACAGTAAACATGTATTGTTCAAATCATATGAGAACAAAGACATTAAACATATACTTATGAGAACCATACAAATTAGTATCTTAGAGTCTTTTGAGGAATACCGTATAGATATGAGTGTACCTGTCCAGTCGGTGCAAGCATTTGTCAGTATTAGGACTACTAAGGAGCTCTACGACTAGCTGAACTATTCCAAAGAAAATGACCACGCACAGAAAAAAAGCCGCTTTTTTGCTTTTTTTGAGGCAGCCTTTTTTGTGGCTCGTGTGCGGTAGTGCTGCCACAAAAAAAAAACGCTTGTAGCCGCTTCAAGCTTCTCCGCGCTTCAGCTGTTTTTTGCAGCGGCTTTTTTCCTTGTCAAAAATTCTCCTTTCTCAAAATCAATTGAAGTAAACACTCCTATACGCATTAATTTTACGAAGCTGATCCTGAATCACTTCTATCCGATATAACCACAATAACAAGCGGTTATGGCAAGAGGCAATAAACTAGGCATTGTGGCTATAAGCCATAAAACGGGGTGTAGAATCACGATACGTTATGCCACAGTAGAGAGCCACAAAACTCAGGTTTACGAGCTGGGATAAAAGCGCCTCTTTAGAACTCAGTGATTTTGGTAATGAGAGATGTTACAAAGAAAATGATTAGTAGTAAACACATACCTAGACTTTAAGGGGCAGAAAAATACGGGCTGTAGGATTATCCGGAAATACATATGCAATCCATCATATTATGACCAACTAGTGGGCCGTCTCGGCTTTGCGGGCAATAAATATAGCCTGTGTTACTTAGGGTGAATGTAGCTTTCCAATGGTGAAAGAATTTTTAAAATCGGCACAGTCGTTTTTGAGTTTATTCATTACAAACATACACACAAAAATACGAATTTTCCCTGTTTATTATATTAGTGTAGATATAAGAATCATTTCGTCTGCCAAACCTTAGGAGAGTCTCTCGAAAGTGTCACCGCGGTCCTAAGGCGTGAAGGGGATCTGAAGGAACAGGAGTGAGTTTAGGTGTTGATAACTGTTTATCTGAATTTATAACTTATTATTATTGACGGACGCTTTCCTAAAGTTTTGATAGTCTTTGGTATGAGTATACCAAAGACACATCTTTACCAATCACTGTTAGAGGATGGCGTTTTGGAGAGTCCAGAAAATCACTAACAAAATGTTAAAGCAAGAATAGAAATTGATGACCTGGTCAGGGTCGCGGGAAACCGATGGATGCGTGACGCACAGGACCGGTCGTTGTGGCGACGATTGGGAGAGGCCTATGTCCAACAGTAGACGTCTTTCGGCTGATATGATGATGATGAATAGAAACAACGTGCGTACTACAGTAGAGAAGTGCACTAAAGTCCACAGCAATAAAAATATAAAACACATTCATTAACAGAGCAGGTGCGTCATACATCCCACCTCTTGATCCATTTACATCACGGCGAGTTACAAACACTTATCTAATTGCCATGTACTGTTATCTTTTCCATTGTAAAACAACGTGCATGGCGCCATTTTAATGACAAAAAGCATTCAGTCTTCATTGGTATTTTTTTTAAATTATTTTGATAGTCTTGCGCTAGACCGCTTTTATATGTCACCTGATGGAAAGTGACGATGTGGTCGACGATGGAGCACTCTTGCCTATTCACTCTTGATTTAAAGACCCCTAGGTTGTAGCTGTCAGTGGTCTTCGTATGGTAATGTGAAGAGGAGGGATAAAGCGCGTATTACTAAAAGAGTTCTGAGTATACATGTAGATGGATGGAGAGGAAGAGGAAGGCCGAAGAAAAGATGGATGACCTGTGTGAGGACTGATATGAAAGAAAAGGGAGTTAGTGATAGTTTGACGGGTGACAGGACAGAATGGAAGAAAAAAACGTGCTGCGCCGACTCCAAGTAATATGGGATAAGGGCAGGAAGAAGAAGAAGGTTGTAGCTATTAGCCAAACACCGATTCCACCAGAGAATCTTATTCATTAGGAGCACACACACGCACAGTGTGTTCCTAAAACTCGAATTTAAACTCATCCACACCAAAAAATTTATTTAAAAAAACTTTATCTGGATAAAACAAAGATATAGAAACCAAAATTTTCGGCCAAATAAATTTCGTACAAAACGACAATTACCTAAGCGTTTTTAAAAGTAATTCAAGTTGTACAATCGGCGCTCGAGAGGGTTTAACTTATTCAGAGACTTTCTGCAAAACTCTTACAGAGACCATATCAATATAACAAATCTTTTGTTTTAATTGATTGGCTGGACATATACAGGAATTCTAAACCACTCACCCTTCGTTAACACTTCTAAAAGTCCTAAAATACAAAACATAGTCCTAATCAGAATCACAAACAACTACATACATAGTCTTAATTGCCAGATTGAACCTAAACAAACAACTACCGTAAACTGAAAAGCTGTACGACAATCTGTACAGAATGTTGAAATTAGTTACCATATTAGATTAGCAAACATAGCACGATCGTTTGAAACTTCTGTTACAGTAATTAATGAGCCGGAATGCTTCAGGACTTAAGGTTAGGCACGTTACATACCTGACAGATTTACCAGCACAGTTATACCTGTCAGGTAAGCTTGTATGGAAACCTGCACAGCCACACCTGTCAGGTATGTCCTAGCATGTATCGCGGCATGAATAGCCGCATAGAGTGCGGCTATTCATGCGAAGAGATCTAGTTGCTACTAAAAGAGCTTTTTAGGATACCGTACCTTAGTCGGCAATAACAGAACCCTTATAGGATCAGTTTATTGAACGCTTGCCTAGCAAGCGTGCTCCATCGTCGATGACATTATCGCTTTCCATCAGGTAAAATAGCGGTCAAACGCGAGCCTATCAACCACTAAATAAAGGACCACGGTAACTCTTTTGAACAATCTCGTTGCCCTGACTCTCTGGCCCTAGCAGGTCCCGTCACTTCTGCATTATACATTTTTTCCTTATTAGATAAAGAAGAGAAAGAACTGCGATTTAGTCTGGTATGTAGACGAAAGTAGAGAGGTTAAAAATACAATAAATATTCAAATTAAGTTAAAAATAGTCTTATAGCCGCTGTAAAAGCCAAATGAGCAGGATCTATGAAAAGTACATAAGTCGGCGAACTTGAAACTTTTGGTCGTTCAGTTCACAAGGTGATTAATAAAAGATAAATACCGTATAATTAACTAGCTAAGCTTGCATAATATCCTTGTTTGCACCTTAAAGAAGAGGAATTGTGTTTTAACCGCATAAATCTTCATTTACCAAAAACGTCCGCATAGCAGATGCAAATTATGGAAATCGTATTTTCATAAATTTTCTCAGGTTGTTGGATTCACTTTGGACTTTGGACGTCTCGGATACAAATTTTGAGCATTCGCTAAGACTAAAGAATGCTGAAACTGTTGTCCAAACTTTTCTGATTATGTTAATAAATCTGCAAAAGGAACGTCAGAAGCCTGTGGGAATATCAAAGTGGTCACAAAGTAAAAAGTTGTCAACGGAGCTGCTGCGGATACCCGGGCACAGGTATATATCTACCCAGTTAGTAATATTTCATGTGTTATTGCTACTAACAACAAGGTTATGAAATACAATATGAAATTATGCAAAAACTTGACTAAAACACTGGTAAATAATGCCTTATCTAGACGAGAATAATCGTTTACAATCACAGGTCATAGGTACCCATAGAAACGCGATTTACTATTTGTTTTCAAGTTAGAATACAACAACACACCTTGACAGTTCTGAGCGCGCCGTGTGCCGCATCCTCTGCCCAGACTTTAACGCCTTCTTTCTCGTACTCCAGGGTCCAGCCTATTTCGGAAGCGAGGAGTTTTTTTAGTGCTTCGAAGTCCGAGTCATCAGCAACGCGCGCTTCGCCGCGCGCCCATCCCGCGCCTCCCATTCGAGAGGGAACATCACAACGCGCTGCGAACGGCGAACTGCCGCTAACCCGCTAGCCAGTGCTACATCCACACGAGTCGATGGCACGCGCATGCGCCGAGATGCAGCCGCCATTTTAATTTTATTTCTTTTTTTAATTTTGATTGCTGGCAGTTGCCAATTGAGTTTCTTCCTCACTTTCTTCGATACTTTTGTCGTTTTGCGAGTATTGACTGTCGAAGTGTCGATAAACTTGATATAAAAGCCAGTAAGTATATTTTTAGGGTTGTCACTAATTTTACAAGACTTGGGTTGTGTTTACCACCTACATGGGATGTTGGTAGTCCAATTAACTTTGTTCGTAATTGGAGCATTTCAATTCTAGTAACTGGATGTTCGTTAATCGAAATTGCGTCAAACCAATTACACTTCAAGTAAGTAAAACCGAATCGACACGATTGTCGAATGGATTTTGAATAATTAATCACTTTTCGCAGAAGGGTGGTTCTGTGTGTTCTGCGTCCAGTGTAGCATATCGGCCTGACAATGCCATCCATTTAGTTAGATTAATAGGTTAATAACTGTCCCTCGTAAGCTCAGCGGTTTCTAAGCTAACCCGCTTAACTGAGTCCTTGTTTCTATCTTCAGCTAATTTACTTCGGCGTCAGATAATGACTTGTTGAATTTTCAGGGTAAATTTCCAAAAGTTCTAACTACATATATGCAAGAGGTTGTGGTGAAATGTTTAAGGTTAAGTAAAGCTCTGTAGGGACCCAACAGAGCCTATTGGGGTAACTGAAGGATATAGGTGGATTTTAGACAGTAAAAGTCTGACACGCCCTCCTACCTCCCGCCCTAGAACAGAACATTTAGCCATCTAAATTGCTGCGGGAATATCCGAAGAACTGTAGCCCTGGAACGTTACGCTTTAGTCTGACACGCCCTGTTGCTCCACCCTGAACGGAAGAAGTAATTTGATGAAATCCCACCTCAAGAATAAAAAAATCCGCTCCGCCCAAGGGCGGGGGATGTCATTGGATGAGCCGATCTGCAATGTCTAACTTCGCTTCTTCAGGCAACACGTATGGTAACTCATACCCCGTATCTTAACAATAGACAGGCACTCCCTTTTTACTTTTGTTTTCCATCGCTTTTATTACTTATTTTTTTGACTGGCCTGTTGGTCTAGTGGTTAGTGACCCTGACTGCTATGCCGGAGGTCGTGGGTTCGATTCCCACACAGGACAAATGTTTGTGTGAAGAGCATAATCATTTGTTCTGTGTCTGGGTGTAATTTATCTATAATATGTATGTATGTAGAAATATATAAGTATGTTTATCAGTTGTCTATTACCCATAACACAAGCTTTGCTTAGCTTGGGAATAGACAGCGTTGTGTGATAGTTGTGGAATATAATATTATTAGCATTTTTAGGTTCTATTTACACTAATATTATACAGAGGGAAAGTTTGTTTTTTTCTTTGCAGGAAGTACCTAATCCCTGAAAGTACTGGTCTGATTGCTAAAACTTTTTCATCGATAGAAAGCTGCAGCTTTATTCCTGATGACATAAGCAATATTTTATGTACGCGGGCAAAGCTTTTTTTTATTATTGATAGGCTTGTGTTAGACAACCATATCACCTGAAGGTAAACGATGATGTGGTCGACGATGGAACACGCTTGCCTAGAAGTAACCTATTCGCTCGTGACTTAAAGACCCCTAAGTTGTAGCTATCAGGAAACACAGACTCCAGATAGAAGCTGCGGATAAAAGCTAATTGTATTGATATTTGTATTTAAATATAAAATAAAAGGGGATTTTATATAATTATCTAGGCTCTGTTACTTCGTTCTGCTGGTCAGGTAGGTAAAGCGACATCTATGACGCCCAATAAGAACAATCCTGCAACGCGCAATTAAAATTCATCGCGCAATTAGAACATATAGAACATCCTGAAATCATGTATCGGGCAGTTGCCCACCAGACATAACATCTCGTCTGGTCGAAAGATCCTCCCTTTTCAACGGTATTATGTGGGTCTTTACTCTCTGTTCTGCATACTTACCTCCAAATAGGCAGTCACTCCACGTAAGATACTGGTAAATACTGCCAGGTGAGAGCATGGTCAGCGCAGTGGTCGAGCGATTGGCTGTCTTGTCTTATGTATGTGAGTTTACATTTTTTTGAATGCACTTATTATAATTATAATACACGTATCAAAAAAGAAAAATAATTTTATGGTGAAGTAACTATACCTACATTTTCAGTTTTCTAGAGTCCTTATTGTACTTGTGCTATGAGACCTTGCTTCTTACCGATTTTCAGGTTTCTAGGTCAACGGAAAATACTCTATGGGTTTTGATTTCCTTGCGAGTGTCAAAGTATGCGCCTAAGCGGAACATAAACAGCCTTATCTTTAGATTGCGTTACTTAGAAGTTTGAATTTTTTAGTTTTCTAAGAGGTACCAGACCTGAGTTGTTTACTGGGGCCAGGGTTATCCGAAAGAGTCTGACACTATCTCCCGCTCCGCCCAAGAGCGCGGGTTGTCATTGGATGATTTTTGCCCACCTTAACCCTTCAGATACCGTCAATTAGAGACACAATAGTAAGACAATAGATGCGCGGCCACCGGGTGTCGCTTGGGGATTCATGAATTTAAAAAAAGACCTGAGTAGTTGATATTAATTTCAGATGCTTTACGTGTTTCTGAGAAAAAGAGTCTTGACAGACGGACAGACGAGCAATAAAGTGATCCTATATGGATTCTGTTTTTGCCAATTGAAGTCAAAGAACCCTAAAAAGAGATTACCAGTTTATTATGCAGTTTGTCATTTACATCCAGTTAGACTAAGCCTTTTTTTAGGTGGGAAAACATCTCCCACCCTTGGGCAGAACGAGAGGTCGTGTCAGACTTTTACTGACTATAACCCACTCCTAGTTCCTTCAAGGAGTTGTCAGCAGCAGGAGGGGCCCAGCTGGGTCGAAGCCTACTGGGGACAGGGTTGTCCGAAAGGGAGCTCGTGCCCCGGTATGAAGGCTAGAAGGAACGGCGCGGGGTTTTTAGTCAGTAAGAGTCTGACACTGTCTCCCGCTCCACCCAAGAGCGGGTTTCGTCAAAGATGATTTTCCCCGTCGAAAAAAAAAAAAACTCCTAGTTCCTTCGTTGCCTTTCAATACCAGGGCCGGATTATCCTTTCAGAAGCGAACCCATGGCCCCAGTAGGCTTCGACCCTTCTGGGCCCCTACTGTTTGCTGGCATGTCCTTGAGATTGAGACGCGCGTAGAACAATACGCGCTGTCTACGACTTGGGCACGGTCCGGATAGCTACCGGATGACCGGACGGCGAGCTTCCCATTACTCGCCAACCGCAAGCCATAGAAGCCTAAAAGACAAAAACAGCGCTTTTACCATGCAAATAAATTATTATAAAAACCTTTTAATAAAAAAAAAATTACCGATTTTTGGAATTGAATTTGAGGAGTTCCCTCGATTTCGTCAAAATTCCATCATCAGATTGGAACATGGTGACTAGGGAACCATTTGAGAAGTATACCCTTTCCAACAAAAAAGTATATTTTCAAATCGGTTGGCAAGCGACGAAGTTATGCGCGAACAAACATTTAAAAAAAACATCCGAATTGAGAACCTCCTCCTTTTTTAGAAGTCGGTTAAGTATATTAAGTTACTATAAATAAGGTGATAACAATCCGTGGTAAATGGCTACATAGTGTCAGTCTTCACTAGCAGTCACTGATGTCAGGTAATGTACCCTGGCAGCGTTTCTCCCATCCATGCCAAGCGAGGAATCCTTGGCGCCTGAAGATTTCTTTCGCGCAAATTGACGCTTCAGTGATATCGTCGGTCACCAATTCTGAAAGTGAATTAATGGAGTCTAGTATTAGGATTCCGGATTTGTTCTAAAGAGTTAAAAGGCAACAGGAACATAGGTGGGCTTTAGTCATTAAAAGTCTGACACTCAAAAGTCACACACTTAGTTCAGGTACCAGTTTTCCATAAATGATTTTTAGTATTTTGATTGTAGACTGTAATTTGTGGCAAGTAAATAAATAAATTATTTCATTTATTTATGTACACACAAACACTTAAAGACAAATAAGGATAAATCATAATCATAAATGGATGAGATAAATGTAGACGCAATGTATATAAATTAATTATAATAATTATTATTCAATTATTATTTTTATTTATTTTTGTAAAACTCACCAGCACAAGTGACATGGCAGTCCTTCCCGGGCACCGTTGAATTGCTGCACCAGTAATTGTCGTTGATTTGGAACAGGCCGTGATCCCTGGAACCATTCTTGTTGGGTTTGCCCACGACGTCGGTGTGACGGGCACTCTCGCTGTCTATCAGGCATACCCCTGAAATAGTGATGAATGCAGAAAATCAGAAGGCTTAAACTCATTCAAAGGGCAATGGAAAGGGCTATGCTCGGAGTTTCCTTGCGTGATCACATCAGAAATATCCGCAGGAGAACCAAGGTTATCCAAAGAATCGCCAAACTTTAGAAGCAGTGGGCAGGACACATTGCTCGAAGAACAGATGGTCGATAAGGGCGGTTTTGGAATGGCGACCACGTCTAGGAAGACGCAGCGTTCCCACAAGGTGAAACGACGACTTGGTAAGGGTCACGGGAATCCGATGGATAAGAGACGCACAGGAACGATCATTATGGCGACACTTGGGGAGGTACTTTTTTTTTTAAATTTCTATAGAGAATTTGAGAAGCTAAAAATTTAAGTAAATGAACATTCTTCATTGTCAAAAAATATGTCAATTTGTCATTGTATGTGTTTTACTAATGTTTGAGCAAATAACCGACTATTTTTTTTAAATCTTTATTAAAGAGCTTTGTCTCAATTAAGACTATGTCGCCCCATCGTAGCCAAATTTTGTGTTACAGATTATTTTAAGTGGTTGTGATAAATTTTATACAAGACTCTTGCCTCGTCTGAAGTAGGCTTTGCTTATATGTTGTTGAAAATACCTATATCTAACATATTTAAAGTGCTAATTATACTTTTCCTGAGGCATTCGCCCTGCTCACACTCCACCAGAATATGTTGTACGTCCTCGACTATCTCATCTTATCAAATATCAGCCTGAAAAAAACACGGGTAGGTTTTAGTCAGTAAATATCTGACACGCCCTCTCACTCCAGCCCAGAGCGGGAAAAGTCATTTGATGATTTCCGACCTCAAAAAAAAAAATCTATTACCTAATTTTCCTGAATATAACATACTCGTAAATACTTACAATCAGCCATCTTCTCATCAGGAAACTCTTGCTTCCTCAGCTCCTGTACTAAATCACATTGAGTTTCAAAGTATTTAGCGTCACAATAAAAACAATGAACTAGTAACATTAATAGGAAGTACATAATTGTTTCATTTTTTTTTAAAGATAAACTAAGCTAGGCGTTGATATGTATGTCACAAACAATCGCACAATAAAGATTAAACTGAAGATTGTACGTAAAAACTAGTTTTATTTATAAATAAAGAATAGTGATGTCGATTTACATAATGGACCGTTCACACTTCTTATACAGGGTTATTTCTAAAACACTAGAAACCTCTCAGGACTATGTTACTAACATCATAAACAACAACTTTTGTTCTATGACTTTTAAAAATTTATATTTTTGTTCGTCAGATTTTTATACAAGAAAATATTTAAATTTGACATGCTAAATGTATTCGCAACATTTAGCATGTCAAATTTAAGCTTGCTAAGTAGGTGTGATGACAATTTTTCGGAAGCCTGCTTTCTGTTGAAATGTGTTAGATAGAACAACGAAATCTTAAAAGTTTGATTTTGGTAATTGTATTATGTTTTGTAAAAAGTCATAGAACAAAAGTTGTTGTTTATGATGTTCTTAACTAGCACCTAAGAGGTTACTAGTGTTTTACAAATAACCCTGTAGGTATACAATTTTATTTTTAGTTTATGAAACCTGAATAAAGTTTGTTCAGAATCAGTAACTGAATCGATTCCAATAATGTTTAAAAACCATGTTATAATTTTCCCTAAAATATTTAAAAAAGGTGACAAGTTGGATACCACCGACATAAGTACAACACAGGTCACAAGAGGTCATAGCGGGCATTAGGGCCAGCTAGGTGCGGCAGCAAAACAACCCCTCAGTCGCCCGGATAGTCCTGGCCAAACACTCTTCCTTTCTTAACACAAGCTAAAAACTTTATCAAAACATTTACCTACTTATGTAACGCTGCTCGCCCACGTCAGACTTTTTGTAGGACAGATAATCGGGCCAATTTTGTATATTTGTAACATTGTTCTGTATTTCTGACCGACTTTTTGTAGGACGTGTGCGTTGCACTATTGCTATCGGTGTGTTCTATTTTTCTCCAACAAAAAATCGGTCACCGATTATCGGACGTGGGCGAGCAGCCTAAATGCAGCAGCTCTCCAACCTATCCAATGTGTTTGGTCTTTAACAGCTGTCATATAGCTGATAATTAACTTATGTCAACGACATGTCGGTGTGTCAGTTTGTTGTGAATAAACGGGGATTCCTGGCCGGTCTGACTCACACATAGATTTCGTCACCACTACAACGTAGAACTACATTGAGTAACCATTAACTATGGTAGCTTAGGATGTAATACCCAAATAAATATCAAAAATAAAAAAAAATACAAAAAATAAATCGCCGCCGCCAATCCACAAGTACCAAGTTGTGGGTTAGGTCGCTATTTGTTTGTAATTTTTTTTTTGTGTACAATAAAGAATAAAGAAGGACGCGGTGATGCTCTGCCCAAGCGGGTAGTATTAGGTATAATGGTAAAATTGTGGATATGTTACAATATTTTGCGCATAACGGGGCCCTTATAGCCCAGACGCCCCATGATACAGCTGTTACGGCGACGCCTCCGCCTCTGCACTTAACAAAGATCCCTCCCCCTCCCCTAGTCTCTTTTATTGCACCATCCACTATTTTTCTCTGCATCACCCAAAAGTTGACTGGTAGAAAATGCCAAAAGCCCTGCACAGTACTCTTGTGTACATAAACTATTTAATAAATAAATAAAAGCAACATAATTAGATCCAAAACCAATTGAAATAGGACTTTGATCAAACTTTTGATAGATAAAGCTATAAAATTATTTGTTCAGTATATATGATAGATAGGTACTATCATACTGAACAGAAGATCAATCGGAAATTATCTTGATTCGATCTGAAGATATCCGCAGGAGAACTGAAGTAGCCGATATAGCATGAAGAATTCCCAAACTCAAGTGGCAATGGGCAGGACACATTGCTCGCAGAACAGATGGCCGTTGGGGCCGAAAGGTTCTGGAGTGGCGACCGCGGGTTTGAACCTGCGACGTAAGTCGGAGCCATTACCACTCGGCCACCACTGCTCTCTTTTTTTTAGGAAGATTATGATAATGTAATACTTACCCACTGTTAGACTAAAAAGTCGATAAGTGAACGCATCCCTTGTCACCGCGTATCATCGTCCCGCGCTCTAGCTATCATCAATCTTTGACAATCGAACAGAAAATTGCGCGCCTTTTTAACCCCCGACGGAAAAGAGGGGTGTTATAAGTTTGACATATGTGTATGTCCGTGGTATCGTAGCTCCTAAGCGAATGCACCAATTTTGATGCGGTTTTTTTTATTTGATAGAAGCTGTCGTTATCGAGATAGTTCTAAGATACATTTTTTTTTAATTTCTTTCTGTTTTTTTAATTTTAATTTTATTAGTAAAGTTGTGCTCTTCTGACTTATAAAGTTGTCAGAAGAGTCAGAAGAGCACAACTTTACTAATTATTATTATTAATAATAATAATTAGTAAAGTTGTGCTCTTCTGACTTATAAAGTTGTAGGTAATTAATAGTACATTATTACACTAGGGGTAAAATTTACTTATTCCGAGAAGGAGTTGGCTGCCAAGCGTAGCGAGGTCGCTAATAAATTCGAGGGACTAAATTAGTAACTTTAACCCCGAGGAAAGCACTGTGCTTTTCATTACGAATACAAGAAGATAGACCTAGTTTTTTTTAAAATAATTTGACTGCTGTTATGAAAAGTGTGATACTTTTCAGCCCGCTCCTCAGGCAACTTCAGACCTACTTTCAGAGTATGAGTAATGAAAAATAAATGTTTTGCATTAAAAGTGCATTTATCATTATCAGTATCTACTGCCTAATATTACATACCGACTTTATTTAGTACATGAAGATAGTTAAAAGTATGATAGTATGTTATTTAGATAAGTGGCTAATTATAGACACGTTGATGTCGCAGTCAAATCGCAGGATTGGCCATTTCGTGAAATGGCGCCATTTCATGAAATATGGCACTGTTTGTTAGTCATATCATTAAACGTTAGACGTTATTACCATGACGAAGCTCGCTAAGGTGCCTTTAACCTTCTCTCACTCAACTCTCAACAATTCAAATAGAATTGTTAAGATTGTTCTAAAGAATTGAGTACCGTGGCCTTGAACGCAAAGGATAAATGAAGAAACACAGGCAAGTTTTCAGCTAGAACTACATTAGCCTGATTTTTACTTAGCAAGACGTCGCGAGGCGTGGATCTAAAGTAGCTCTACAAGTCTAGTTACCATATAAAATGTATGGAGAATTCTACCTTTACTCAGTAAAAGTTCGCCTCTCTTTCTCGCTCCATCCATAGCGAGAGGAGTCATTTGCTGATTTTACACCGGAAAGATCAATTAACATCAGGGGTCGTACCATGACGTATTCAAATAATATAATATCTAATTCCAAACTAAGCAGAGCTTGTAGTATGGGTACTAGACAACTGATAAACTTACTACTTTAAATATATATTTCTGAATACATACATACTATAGATAAATTACACCCAGAAACAAAATGGAATACTAATCTCGTGCTTATCACACAAACATTTGTCCCGGTTGGGAATCGAACCCACGATCTCCGGCATCGCAGTCAGGGCTACTAACCTCTAAATCAACAGGCAGTCAAAATGTCAATGTCGGTCGTGCGAACGAGATAGAGAGATGGAACTACATCTTTTTAACGGTCCAGTTTAGGTCGTAAAATGCATCTTACTAAATACTTGTGGTAGTTACTGCAGGTAGGTCATTGACTTAGCCGGTCAGGAAGTTTACCTATATACCTAGATATCAGTAGGTTAGTCAATACGGTAGATAATAAAAAAATACCCGTGATAAAAGTAGGTGCTACAAATACCTAATTACCTACAAAGACATAAGTAAACAAGACTAAGTCATTAGCACACAATAAATGCATAACAGGAAAACGGTGTGCCGACGTTTGTTGAATTATATTAACCAAAAACATCATGTATGACTAATCCTTCTAGATAGACAGTGTTGGTTTTCATTGTCTTTATAGGGTTCCGTGGTTACTCACAGGCCCTGCTGTTGCTGACAACTCCTTGAGGCGCGCGGGAACACTGCGCGCCATCGACGTCTTGGGCTCGGTCCGGACAGTTACCGGACGGTCGGACAGCGAGCTACCCATGTCTCGCCGTCCGCGAACCCGCGTCTACGGTGGCCGGAAATCGGGATCGAAATCCCGGCAGCGGCGGCGAGGGCGCCGTTGCCTGATGCGGTCGGCCTCCTCCTTTGCTAGCATTACTGCTTCACAGAAGGAGGCTACCGCCTGCCATTCCTCCCCGCTCAGGAGCGGCACCCAGCAAGGAGTTGTCAGCAACCGTAGGGGCCCAGCAGGGTTGTAGCCTACTGGGGCCATGGGTGATGCGAAAGAGATTCCCGGGGCCCTAAAACAATGGCAAATAAGAAACAGGAGTCGGTTTGTATTCAGCAAAAATCTGACACTATCTCCCGCTCCGCCCAAGAGCGGGGGATGTCATTGAGTAATTTTACAACTAAAAAAAAAAGTCTCAGTAAGAATTTAATTTTTTTATCGTTCAGTTTTTCTGAAAATTATTCAAAATCGAGCAGGAATATTAATCGGATATTATCTTATCTGATCTATCAATGCATTATTTTTTATAAATAATAACTAGTACCTGATTGCGATCCCACCTGATGGTAATCAATGTTGCAATCGTTGATGGTGAGGTGCACTAGTTTATTAAGAACTTGTTCACTCTAGCCTTGAAGACACCTAAATTAAAGACCGCAGCAAGCAAATTGTTCCATCAGTCGACAGCATACATCGCTGTTAAAACGACGAGACGAAACGTAAAAAGTGTGTAAAAGTTGAAATAGAACTGAAAACAGAAGTTCATATAATTATGTACTTAAGAATCCTGTCAGAGAAACTGTAGTGTCTGTGTAGATAACCATCAGCCGCTTGACAACAAAACCCGAACTCTAAGTCGTCCACGCACTTGACCAATTTTTTATCACATTAAATGAGCCTATTGATGTCGAAGGGGCATCCCCGTGCGTGCTCATCAAAATGAGGCAGTCGTTAGATACCATGATCATGATTCCATGTAACCGATTCTACAACCCAATTGGTCTGTCGAAGTGGCTAGAATAGGATAAAATAGTTCTTCATTTGCACAGAAAGTAGGTCAAGTCTTGACAGGTCTTTGTCAAATTTGATGATCCATCTTTTTTTAGGTGAGAAATCATCCAAAGACTTTTCCTGCTCTTGGGCGGAGCGGGAGGGCGTGTCAGACTTTCACCGACTAGAACCCACTTCTGTTTTTTTTTGCCTTTGTTCCAGGAGTTCTCTTTTGCACAGCGTCGGGATCCCGACGCGGTGGCTGGGGCGTGAGTGTCCGCGTGTGGCTCCTCGCTAGCATTACTGGTTCGCAGGAGGCGACTGCCTGTCATTACGCCTCGCTCGGCGCGAGAGGTGGTTGCCGCCGATCGCCCTCACGAAGGGACAAGCAGGTCACACCTCTACCGTATGCACCACCGTGTACACAAAGGTGACACCCTGGCGTTTCTTCCGCTCGAATCAGGTGCAGGAACCTCTCTAATTTACCAAGTCCGTTGAGAACCTGCGTCGTGCGGAAGGTGAGGACGCAGTAACGTCTTTCCAGACACTCCTCAAACAAAGAGGGGACTTACCGCCATATTTATGGCGTGCCCAGCACTAGGTTGCGCTTGCGACAGGCGCTGTCGCCATTCCACCATGAGCTCTTAGTAGAGCAACTACCTTAACTAAGGCATGCAAAACATTATTACAATAATAATAAGCTTAGTACCAAACCACAAAAAAAAACACATTCAAGTTTAGAAATCTAGTTTTTTGACTTATACGGAGTATCTATCGTATAGTATTAACAGTAACTGGGTTGTGGAGATCAGATAAACAGTCGCTCCATGTAAAATACTGGTATTAATATTCAGTAGCATTCAGTTAAATTGCAAGTCCAATCAAGAAACAAAAATCAAAATCAGTTATGGGTCTGTGGTCGTTTGGACCCGCTCGATGTTGGTCCCGCGGGTCCCTATGACCACACAATTTATTTTCTGTATTTATGGTGGTCAACTGGACCCACATACAAATTAATAAATTATTTACAGGCACTTTTGAATTGCCAGTTAGAAAAATGATGCTAATTGCAGTCTAAAGTGCAGATCTCTAATAATATGCAAGATACCACATGGACACTTTTTTAAATATTGTTGTACTGGACTTTTGCCGATGAAATTGCAGTTTTTTAAAACGGGTTGCTTTGAAGTGTTTAAATTTATAAAAGCCTGTGAATTGTTTAGGAGATTCTTAGTTTTACTTTATCCTACAAATTTTGGATATCAAATCTTTATTGCAATCCATAATTTACATATCAAGTCATAAAAAATAGAAAAATTTATGGACCCTGTCGGACACAGAAACATTATAAATCGTAGGAGAGAGGAAGAGCGCTAATGTACTCGTATATAACTATTTAATTGTCTTGAATTATCTAATCTTCTGAATATAAATGGCATTGTCATTAGCAAATAATAAAATTGGCAAAATAAAAAGATTGGAAATCTGTGGTTTTATGGTATTTTCACATCACTATAAATTTTATAAACTACAATTTACAGTGCAGTTCACTTAAGAAGTTCCTTTGGCGTAATGTTGGCTCCCCTGTCTGTCTACACAAAAAAGAAGGGAAAAAAGGAAAAAGTGGCCTACTCTACCAAAATTGTTCCCCGAAATGTGAAACGAAATCGATTTTAACGGTAGTTGCAACACTTTTTGGAGAGCTATGAGGGGAATGAGATTTTATTTAAAAGGAAGTCGTTAATAGAGAGGTACGATATTGCGGCGTAGCGTTTTCGGTATTTGAAAGAATTGCAGGAAGATCGGAATGGATCCCAGCGTCCTAAACTTTATACAAAAATAGTTTAAAAAAAAAAAACAAAAAAAGGCAATTGTTAAAATTAACGAAGTATCAGTTAATCTCCCTAATATTAAGTAATTTAATTGCTATCCCTAATATTAAAATATTGCAACACTGTTTTTGCGTATTGCCAACATTACGGCAAAGGAACCTCTTAAGTGAAACGCACTGTAGTGCGCCTCACCATCAACGATTGCATCACTACTTACCATCAGGTGGGCTCGCAGTCAAACACTAGTTTATATCAATAAAATAAACAGAAAAAAATTACTTATAAAATGTTAGTAGGACATCACAAATACATAGACAATCAGGCAATCTAATCAGAGTGGTTTATCAAGCTCCATGCAATACATGTAACTCGATAAACCTACCCATTTTTGCACATCCAGCCTTACAGATACCGTATGAAATACCTTCAGGATACCATTGGTGCTCACCATCACAGGACTTATTAACAAGGCAACAATTTTTCGCATTATCTCAAAGTAGTCGTCAGTCTCCGCATCATGGAAGCCTCAACTACGCCTTGAAAGCATTATACTATATACGCTAGGTGTTGTCTGCTTTTTGGGTATGATTGGCCCAAAGGCTTCAGGTGTAAAATGTTTGGCAATATGCCTTGAACAATGTTAATTTAATAGGTACTGGACTGCAAACAAACCGTCGAGCCACCATATTAGCCCTTACGGCCAGCGCCCTGCGTTCCCTTTCCATATCTGTATCCTTGACTCTTAGTTGACAATATGGCCTAGGTATTTAAACTGCCAAACCCTCTTTACCAAGGAGTCTCCTAATTTTACAGGAAGAACAAATGAAGGTTCCATATTTTGCCCTTTAAAAACCAACAGCTCACTTTTACTGGGATTATATCTAAGTCCATGCTGCTCAACATTTACCTCTCAGATTGAAATAAGTCTCCTTATTCGATTAATTTATGGGCTCAATAGCACCATCGGCATAATTTAGTTGTTCAAGCTCACTCCATCTATATGACATGCCACATTTGTGCTGCTGAGCTCAACCGGCAGGCCAATTATTCCAGTTTTTCTATGTACACGGTAACGACGAGGATTATATATATTTAGATGTTATGACAGTATTTTTTACCTTGTTTAGATATGGATTGTTATTAACTAAATAGCCTTTCTAGCTTTGAGCTTAACGCGCCGTCGACTCGAGCGTTCCTTATCAGACGACGACCTAACACACACACACACCCTCATAACTCACTGTACCTAGATTTGATATATAAACAGGGCTTGCTGGATCTTCCTCACCTCAAACACAATCCAGTCTTCAAGTGGACAAGTTGTGCGGAATAAGGAATCATGCAGAAGATTACCATATTAGCCTTTGCACTTGCAACGATTTGCCTGTGTGAGGGGCGGTATTTCACGAGATGCGGTCTGGTGGCTGAACTCAGGAAGCAAGGCTTTCCGGCAAACCAATTGAGGGATTGTAAGTAAAAATTATTTTATTTTAATAAGAAATGTTAAGACGGAAGACGTAGCGTTGGAAAGCCTCCTAAAAGGTAGACCGATGGCCTGGTAAGGCTTGCGGAAATCCGATGGATGCGAGACGCACAGGCCTGCGTCCAAAATTGGACGTCTTCCGGCTGAAATGATGATCATGATGATGAAATGTTAAAGGGGGCTCGTGGCTAAATAATAACAGCAGTTCGGTTTGACCTGCAAGGTAAAGCAACGCTTGCAGAAATGGGTCTCTAGATTGGTGACCATCCGTTACGTACTTCCGTACCTTAGACAGATAGCATTTAGTCCCAGCTCTTATTTGTAGACCATTTACACCATTTAGAAAAAAACAACAATTTCTAATGAACCAGTAGAACCGATACCTGCTAGGGCTACGGGAAAGTTCAAAAGGAGCTACCATGTCCCTGGAACGAAATTGGCTACTTAAGGAACTCAAGTGGGTTTTTGTCAGTAAAAGTCTAACACATTCTCTTACTCCACCTGGCGCGAGAAAATTAGGTAAGTGATGCGATCGGCTGTGCTATATCGTTCAACGTCCGTTCGACAATTAGTTCTCAACCTTTTAAACCTAAATCTACTTTTTATTCAACAGGGGTATGCCTGATTGAGCACGAGAGTGGCAGATACACAAACAGGATAAGCCCGATGAACAGCAACGGCTCCCGCGACTACGGGCTGTACCAGATCAACGACAAGTACTGGTGCAGCAAAACCAACAAGCCTGGCAAGGACTGCAACGTTACTTGTGCTCGTGAGTATACTTGTTCTTTTTCTAACTGTCACTTCCATAACAGCTTTAAGACTTAAGTCTTAGGAACTGTTATTATTAGTCTGAGACACATCAAATTTTCAGGGATAGTCGAAAATTGTCATAATGTAGACCAGAAGCCTCTTTTCTAATCTCCAACTAGAAACTATACATCTAAATTATCAATTCGTAATGTCAGATGATAATCTGAGTTTCAGGCTTGATAAATTATTTGTAGATATAATTTAAATTGGTTGCTACTTCATCTAGGATTATGTAGTCTACATTGAGTTTTGCGTAACCACTTGCTATGAAAATTTATTTATTTTAAAATTGAGACTGCTTATAGAATTTGAATTTGGATATGTACGACTTTGTGTATCCAAATCAGTACATTATTTTTGAGTTTCTAAGGTAGATAAATCTTTTTAATTAAACTTAAAAAATATTTACATGATTAAAAAACACTAAACCATCGATATATATCTATCGCTTGGATATCATCGACTTTTACTCTAGCGACACATAGGTATATAAATCGATGTATCAGAGTTTGCGCTGAACTAACTACTATGCTAAGTAATTCTTAGTTATACCCTTAAAAGGCTGAAATTTTTAGGTTTCCTTCACTTACATTTTGTTTCATTTCTAGAGTTGCTGTTAGACAACATTACCATAGCTTCGAACTGCGCCAAGATCATCTACAGACGCCACAAGTTCGACGCCTGGTACGGCTGGAAGAACCACTGCAGGGGCAAGCCTCTGCCTGACATCAGCAAGTGCTAGGCAGTGGGAGACCATACCAAAAACTTATTATATAAGTATCATAAACATATGACATTTATCTTAAGAATTAGTAGAATATTGACTTACAGACTGAATATTACAAAAACGAAAACTATTGCATAAAATATAGAATTACTGAAAGAAATGCCTTACAATTTATAAATATGTTTTGTGAGTGTATTGTATAAAAACAACACGATTTTTAAAATAATGTGTATATAATAGTATCTAACTCACTGTCTGTATTCACCTTGTAAACCTAACATAACCTTTGTATTATTCTTCTGTTTCCTTCTTATTTTCTTTTATTATTGTGTGTACGTAAATTGTTAAATAAATAAATAAATACACTGTGATAATACTATAAAACAATAAAATTCAAGTTACATATTTACTTAATTTCATTTTCTTAATTTCGAAGACTATAAGATCAATTAGTACAGAAATAATACTTACGAAAATTTTAGGAGCTTAAATATACCAATCGTGCATAATGTATATGACATGGTTTTTGCTATTATATTAAATTATAATAGCAAAAAACATGTTGGTTTTTCAGTGTTTCTTCCAATTTCTTCGCAGCTTCTCTTACTTTCTTCTGTAACATTTCATCTAAAGTCTTCAGCTGCAAACAAAAAAGATAAATCAATAGTAATCGATACCCATCAAGTCGTGAAGGCTAGGACGATTAAATACTATACCAGCTTCTTCTCGTAGCTAAAGCCTATCCTACATTTATTAAATAAATAATTTTCATAGAAAGCTTTTATAGCGCAGTATACTCGAGTCCAAACTCGACGGGGTTGTATCTTTTAACTACCGAGTTCCTACAGCCACCTTCTGGTTCCATCATCAGATCAGCTCATCTGAGAATACAAAATTATTAAGACATGGTATGACATTTAAATCAGATGATTTACACATACATGCAAATTTTCAGTACAATCAGTAACCCGGAAGTGGATCAAATTTAATTTGCAAGATTTTATTACAGACATAATTATTACAAACATCGGGATAGGTGAAACTAAATAAAAGGTTATAAAAAGGAGTGCTTTAATGTAGATTCCTGTTAGTTCCAGAGTTTTCCTAATAATGTCATTAGGTACATCTGCCGAAACAAATATTTAAACACATAGTTTTATAGTATATGTAATTTAGATTAAAAAGTTAAATATGATATGGTGAGTTTTCGACTTCACAGACCAAATAATTGAGATCTAATGGGTAAGTACCAAGTTCTGCAGACAATCTTGAAATTTATTTATAAAAGTTACAACTTCAATGTTTGACCTGTCTAGTTTTTTACCTATAAAAAACGAACCTCCTCACTAACAGAGGGAATGATACATGTAAATGTTTGGTTCTAGGACATGCCGATTTCCTCACGATGTTTTCTTTTACCGTCTTAAAAGCAGTAGTGATGAAATAAATCACACAAAGTAATGCGCCGGGCTGAGCTTGGCCAGTTAAATTTTTTCTTGCTCAAAAATTGTACAAAAAAGTTCATAGACATGTATGGCAATGACTTTACATTATCATTTGACTATCCGCAGGTTCTCACCGGACATGGTAAGTTCGGGAGCTACCTGCACCGGATTGGTGCGGTAGCGACGCCCGGGTGTCGCCAGGTGCCCGGGTGTGGACCGCCCGGAGGACACAGTGGAGCACATGGTAGAAGTGTGCCCCGCTTGGGCATAGCATCGCAGAATCCTTGTGGGGGCAACCGGCGATCTCTCGCGGCGGGCCGGTCCAGAGCGAGGAGTAATGGCAGGCGGTCGCCTCCTTCTGCGAAGCAGTAATGCTAGCAAAGGAGGAGGCCAACCGCATCAGGCAACGGCGCTCACGCCCGAGCTGCCGCCGGAATACCGATCCCGATTTCCGGCCACCGTAGACGCGGGCTTGCGGCCGGCGAGCAATGGGTAGTTGCTGTTTGACAGTCCGACCGTCCGGTAACTGTCTGGACCGAGCCAAAGTCGTCGAGGGCGCGCACTGTTCCCGCGCACCTCAAGGAGTTGTAAGCCCAGCTAGGTCGAAGCCTACTGAGGCCAGGGCTTAGCTTCGAAATGAAAGCTCGGCCCCAATACGAAAGGCAAGAAGGAACGGTGTGACAATATTGTCAGACTCTTACTGACTAAAAAACCCACACCGCTACACCAATAGAAAAAAAAAATCTTCTGCGCAGGTAATGTTATTACCATTGTAGCGACTCGTGGGTCAAAAATACTCACGACTGTGTAGTCACATATGTACTTCGGACTTCGATCAACTTCGACGAGTACTTCGTCGAGGCAACTTCGCGAGTAGTTAGAGCAGGCTTAAAGTTCTGACACTCACAGCACTCACTCTTGCTCCACCAGAGCGGGGGAAGTCCTTTGATTTTCCATCGATAAAAAGAAGTTATTATCATATAATTTAAATAGATGTCAGTAGGTTAGTCAATACAGTAGATAAGAAAAAAATAGATACCCCTTATAAATATAGGTGTAATAAATACCTACGAGTACATCGCTTTAAATACCTAAAGAAGACTTAGGATACTGTAAAAAATAACCACATAGCAGCAGCACAGCTTCTCCTCAGAGAAACCATCATTTTTGAAGAAGTCAATGGTACCACAAATATTTTGTGATGATACCTACTCAGCGAGAACGCGTACGCGCAAACAATTGTCTTTTCAAAGACAAGCAAATAAACAAACGATGTTGTCTATTAGTATTTTATTTTTTATTTAGGGGCATTTATCTGGGTATGTCAGCCACATCGTACCCTAAATTGGTTCTACTAATTAAATCCAATTGCTGTGTTTAATATATGTTAGTTAGGAATGAACTATTTAATACGAATAATAGAGTTATTATCAGTCTATGACCAGTGCGTGTTGCCAGTGATGATATGTGGCACTGAAACGTGCTCGCTTACAATGGGCCTCATCAGAAGGCTTACAGTCACCCAAACGTCAATGGAAAGGGCTATGCTCAGAGTTTCTTTGCGTGTTCATATCAGGAATGAAGATTTCCGCAGAAGAACCAAGGTCGCCACATAGCCCGAAGAGTCACCAAACTTAAGTGGCAGTGGGCAGGGTACGTTAATCGTAGAACGGATGGTCAATGGGGCCGAAACGTTCTAGAATGGTTACCGCGCACTGGAACAGGCAGGGTTGGCGCGGCCTCCCACAAGCTGCACCGATGACCTGGTGAGAATCGCGGGAATATGATGGATACAAGACGCACAGAACCGCTCACTGTGGCGAACCTTGGAGGCCTATATCCAGCAATGGACGTTTTTCAGCTTACATGATGTTCCAGTCCTTCGATGTACGCGGTATAAACGCGGATTATATATTTAGATGTTATGACAGTATTTTTTACCTGGTTTAGATATGGATTGTTATTAACTAAATAGCCTTTCTAGCTTTGAGCTTAACGCACCGTCGACTCGTTCCTTATCAGACGACGACCTAACACACACACACACTCATACCTCACCGTACCTAGATTGGATATATAAACAGTGGTTGCTAGGTCTTCCTCACCTCAAACACAATCCAGTCTTCAAGTGGACAAGTTGTGCGGAATAAGGAATCATGCAGAAGATTACCATATTAGTCTTTGCACTTGCAACGATTTGCCTGTGTGAGGGGCGGTATTTCACGAGATGCGGTCTGGTGGCTGAACTCAGGAAGCAAGGCTTTCCGGCAAACCAATTGAGGGATTGTGAGTATAAATTATTTTATTTTAATAAGAAGAGATAAGAGATAGTTAAGACGGAAGACGTAGCGTTGGAAAGCCTCCTAAGAGGTAGACCGATGGCCTGGTAAGGCTTGCGGAAATCCGATGGATGCGAGACGCACAGGCCTGCGTCCAAAATTGGACGTCTTCCGGCTGAAATGATGATCATGATGATGAAATGTTAAAGGGGGCTCGTGGCTAAATAATAACAGCAGTTCGGTTTGACCTGCAAGGTAAAGCAACGCTTGCAGAAATGAGTCTCTAGATTGGTGACCATCCGTTACGTACTTCCGTACCTTAGACAGATAGCATTTAGTCCCAGCTCTTATTTGTAGACCATTTACACCATTTAGAAAAAAACAACAATTTCTAATGAACCAGTAGAACCGATACCTGCTAGGGCTACGGGAAAGTTCAAAAGGAGCTACCATGTCCCTGGAACGAAATTGGCTACTTAAGGAACTCAAGTGGGTTTTTGTCAGTAAAAGTCTAACACATTCTCTTACTCCACCTGGCGCGAGAAAATTAGGTAAGTGATGCGATCGGCTGTGCTATATCGTTCAACGTCCGTTCGACAATTAGTTCTCAACCTTTTAAACCTAAATCTACTTTTTATTCAACAGGGGTATGCCTGATTGAGCACGAGAGTGGCAGATACACAAACAGGATAAGCCCGATGAACAGCAACGGCTCCCGCGACTACGGGCTGTACCAGATCAACGACAAGTACTGGTGCAGCAAAACCAACAAGCCTGGCAAGGACTGCAACGTTACTTGTGCTCGTGAGTATACTTGTTCTTTTTCTAACTGTCACTTCCATAACAGCTTTAAGACTTAAGTCTTAGGAACTGTTATTATTAGTCTGAGACACATCAAATTTTCAGGGATAGTCGAATATTGTCATAATGTAGACCAGAAGCCTCTTTTCTAATCTCCAACTAGAAACTATACATCTAAACTATCAATTCGTAATGTCAGATGATAATCTGAGTTTCAGGCTTGATAAATTATTTGTAGATATCATTTTAATTGGTTGCCACTTAATCTAGGATTATTTAATCTTCATTGTGTTTAGCGTAACCACTTGCTATGAACATTTATTTATTAAAATTTAAACTGCTTATAGAATTTGAATTTGGATATGTACCTAACTTTGTGCATCCAAATCAACTCACTTTTTATGAGATTCTTAGATTTTTGTATGAAAACTTTTTTATTTAAATTTAGTCAATATTAATCAAGACACATAGGTATATACATACATATATCGATGCTTCAGCGTTTGTGCTGATCTAACTGCTACGAGTATGTTAAGCAATTCTTAGTTAAACCCTTAAAAGACTCAAGCTTTTAGATTTCCTTCACTTACATTTCGTTTTATTTCTAGAGTTGCTGTTAGACAACATTACTATAGCTTCGAACTGCGCCAAGATCATCTACAGACGCCACAAGTTCGACGCCTGGTACGGCTGGAAGAACCACTGCAGGGGCAAGCCTCTGCCTGACATCAGCAAGTGCTAGGCAGTGGGAGACTATACCAAAAACTTATTATATAAGTATCATAAACATATGACATTTATCTTAAGAATTAGTAGAATATTGACTTACAGACTGAATATTATAAAAACGAAAAATATTGCATAAAATATAGAATTACTGAAAGAAATGCCTTACAATTTATAAATATGTTTTGTGACTGTATTGTATAAAAACAACACGATTTTTAAAATAATGTGTATATAATAGTATCTAACTCACTGTCTGTATTCACCTTGTAAATCTAACATAACCTTTGTATTATTCTTCTGTTTCCTTCTTATTTTCTTTTATTATTGTGTGTACGTAAATTTTTAAATAAATACACTGTGATAATACTATAAAACAATAAAATTCATGTTACATATTTACTTGGTTTCATTTTCTTAATTTCGAAGACTATAAGATCAATATTCAAGAGAAATAATACTTACAAAAATATTAGGAACTTAAAAATATACCAATCGTGCATACTGTATATGACATGGTTTTTGCTATTATATTAAATTATAATAGCAAAAATATGTCGGTATTTCAATGTTTCTTCTAATTAATTTGCAACTTCTCTTACTTTCTTCTGTAACATTTCATCTAAAGTCTTTGGCTGCAAACAAAATATAAAATGACTAGCTTTTGCCAGCACGGCTTTGCTCCCGCTCTTCCCTGCTCTACCCTAGTCTACCCTGCTCTACCCGACTCTACGCTACTCTACCCTTCTCTACCCTACTCTACGCTACTCTACCCTACTCTACGCTACTCTACTCTACTCTACCCTACTCTACGCTACTCTACGCTACTCTACCCTACTCTACCCTACTCTACCCTTCTCTACCCTTCTCTACCCTACTCTACCCTTCTCTACCCTTCTCTACCCTACTCTACCCTACTCTACCCTACTCTACCCTACTCTACCCTACTCTACCCTACTCTACCCTACTCTACCCTACTCTACCCTACTCTACCCTACTCTACCCTACTCTACCCTACTCTACCCTACTCTACCCTACTCTACCCTACTCTACCCTACTCTACCCTACTCTACCCTACTCTACCCTACTCTACCCTACTCTACCCTACTCTACCCTACTCTACCCGACTCTACCCTACTCTACCCTACTCTACCCTACTCTACCCTACTCTACCCTACTCTACCCTACTCTACCCTACTCTACCCTACTCTACCCTACTCTACCCTACTCTACCCTACTCTACCCTACTCTACCCTACTCTACTCTACTCTACCCTACTCTACCCTACTCTACCTTACCCTACCCTACCCTACCCGACTCTACCCTACTCTACCTTACCCTACCCTACCCTACCTGACTCTACCCTACTCTACCCTACAAAACTTCACATAAACCATCTACTAAATAGTCCAAACAAAGCCTAAAAATTTGGTTTGGATAGGTGAGCCCTTTCTTGAGTTATAAAATAACAACGAAAAGTGGCATTGATTTTTATATATATAGATTATTATCTATTGATACCGATCAATACGTAAAGCCAAGGATGATTAAATATTATACTAGCTTCTTCTCGTGACCTATGCCGATCCTACAATGAATAAATAAAAAGGAGTGCTTTAATGGAGAGTTCTGTTATTTCCAGAGTTAATTGGGTAGTTACATCTGCCAAAACAAATATTTAAACACACAGTTTTTTAGAGATAAAATAGCCTATGTCACTCAGGAATAAAGCAGCTTTCTATCGGTGAAAATTTTAGCAATCGGACCAGTACTTCCAAAGATTACCTCCTGTAATCCTAAAAACAAAAAAAAAACTTTACCTCTTTATTACATTAGAAAACTTACAACCACAATATTTGACCAGGCTAATTTTTACCTATAAAACAAATATTTAGGATAATTAGCCTTATAATGTTCCCACTGCTGCGACTCAGGCCTCTAGGAGAGAGAATGGGTCGTAATCCACCACGCGGGCCCACTGCGGTTTGGCATATGTCATGTCTTTGAAGTTTTGGTCATTTCGTGTGCAATAGTTTAAAAATAATTAGTTATAGTATCTTTTTTATGTATTAGTTTATTATTTTGTAAGATTATTTGTGTATTTTATCTATGGGCCTTAGTTGCCTGACAATAAAGGATTATTATTATTATTATTACTGCTCTCCACTGAAAAATATTTAGAAGAACTGAACCAACTTATTACCTATTTTATTTTATATGAAATAACTAACTTGAAAAAGGTGATAAAAAAGCTAAATCTATACCTTAGGTTGTAGGTTCGCTCCTCTCAGTTCTAACGCACTCACTCACTCAGTACGTAAGGGTTTATAGAAGCTATAAACATATCACTTCCCTCTTGCTCAATGTGGCAGTAAGGTGGTAGACCGGTACCACCACTAAAACGTACCCCTCAGTCAAACTTAAATACCTTATAGCCAACGTCCGTAGCAACCAGCAGCGAGAGAACTGGAAAAATATGTGAAATCATTGAAAATGGAGTCTCCATTTCGGTAAACGGGAATTAAGAATATTATTTCAGTGTATCGACTAACTCAGCAAAACTTGACTCAAAGAACATCAGAATATATTTGTAATGACAAACTACGATTATATGCTGTATTAAAAACTTAATACTTTCTAAACTTCACGCTGGCCAAATGCACAGACTCGACAGACAGAGACTCTTATGGTCATAGCATATACGCATAATTAGCCTTTTAATGTTCCCACTGCTGATGCTCAAGCCTCGTTTCTAGGAGAGGGAATGGGCCATAAAAGAAGACGTCACTTCTAGAATTGCCAAAGCTCGTGATACCACCGCGTCGCACAGCTGAGACCTGTTTGGAAATCACGGAAATTTGCTCAAAATATTAGGGTCCAACGTCAAATCCGTGCTGCTTTACAGGTGCGAAACGTGGAAGGTGACAAAAGAGATCTCTGGCCAAATCTAGGTTTTCATAAACCGTTGTCTTCGTCGCATCCTCAGAATTTACTGGCCCGAGACCATCTCAAACGTAGAGCTGATGGAGAAATGCCATGAAAGCCCAATCGACCTCCAAATCAAGCGTCGTAAGTGGAGATGGAGTGGTCATACGCTTAGGAGGGAATCCAATCACATGCCTAAACAGGCGTTGGACTAGACTCCGCCAGGGAAAAAAAGCGTGGCCGTCCTCGGCAAACCTGGCGACGTACCGTGTTGGCTGAAGCGAGCGAAGCGAAAAAGCTCAAGACCGATCGCGATGTGTAACTACTGTCGACGCCTTCTGGCCTCTACCCCCGCTAGGGGATATAAGATCTTAAGTAAGTAATATGCCTGGCTGGGTTTGAATCCGTGGCAACTCGTAAGTCGGGGTCGTTACCACTCGGCCACCACTGCTCAACAGACAGACAGAGATCGATGTACACCACACATATTAATGACATTGCTTAGACAGGGGCACACTCTTTAATTTTATCTTTGTTAGCCATAATTATGTCGCAAGAATTTCCCGAGGATTGACCTTGGGTGTACTTGCATAATTATAGTGTACAGCTTTTATTATTTTTGGTTAGTCTTGGGATATTGCTAAGTACAAGCCTGTTGGGGTCTCGTTGGTGGCGATCATTTACAATGTCGTCTGCCTTAACAAATAAATTCAGCCCCCCCTAGCCAAGTTACAACCGTTTCACTTGCGTCGAACGCTTCGAGTTGACCTTGCCGCCAATTCTTTTGTTCTAATCACGTGACTGAGCGTTGAGAGCGCGTATTTTCTTTACATTAGGCTAGTTGCTGTAAAAAATGTAATTAGTCCGTCTTTTAGATTATTCAAAAATAAGGGACACATGTAACGGTAGAGATGGGCGGTGGGTAAAAACCCATCGGGTGTTTACCGGGTAAATACCCAGTTTGGGTATAAACAGAGTTTTTACCCGGTAAATACCTTTAACACCTTTTGGGATGATTTATTAAATAAAATTTAGTTGAATTTTAGATCGTTTACATGTTTTGAACACCTCCATGTTATAAATTCGGCTCCTTTCGTATATTTTTACGTTTCAACGCCTGATTATTATTTTTGTTAAATGAAGTTTAACTGTAAGTTTTGCATAAATGTAAAATTTTAACTGATTTTCAAGTTTGTAACAATAAATAACTTATACAATGTTTTTTAATTTTTTTTATTCTTTTTTTGATTTTGATTTTTTATTTTATTTTAAGTGTTCTACATGTTGTTTCTTAATTTTGTATATCTGTGTAAGTGTCCCAAATAAAAAACAGACGTAAAAAAAATTAAAAATACGTTCGTGCAATTTTTACATGATTTGTAGAGTAGAAAACTATTCTTTGCCGACACATTGTACATTTTATGCATAAAACATATTTAATAATAATAATAATAATAATAATTTATTTATTGCAAGTAACAATGACTCATATACACACATCAAAAATATTATCAGTCACAATTAAAATTAGTTTTAAATAATAAAATCAGAATTAAATAATAAAATCAAAATAAAATCAAAATCAAATAATAAAATCAAAACCACATTCAAACTATAATAAATTATTGCGTCACAAGCCTGTCACGTGTCGCAAACAACAGTGCATTATAATGCGACAATCCAGTCGCTCTGCAAGCGCGGCCAGCATGCTATTAGTGCTCCCCCGCACTCGATGTACCAACGACGTACCTCTCTTGCGCATCAATGTGTGGAAACAATCCACGCGCGCTTCCGCAAACATTGCCGATGCACTGCAATAGCGGGGGAGCCCCAACATCATCCTGAACGCGTTGTTGAACTGGACACGAAGGGCGCTGTACGATTTTTGCGAGTAGTCGGCCCACAGGCTGCACGTGTACAGTGTAGTGCAGTAGGCTCTAAAAAGAGTCACTTTCACCTCAGCTGAGCACCGCGCAAACCTGCGGATCACCATGTTCGCTCTGACCGACAGCGCCCTCCGCTCCCGCTCAATATCAGCATCATCTCGCAAGGTAGGGGTCACCAAATGTCCCAAGTATTTAAAAACCTCAACCCTTTCTAAAAGAAACCCATTGAGTTTTATAGGTGGCATTACTGTTACCTTTCTCTGCCCACCCAGAAATACCATACAACCCTGCAATTGGGTATTTTGGGTATTTACCGGGTAGAAACCCATCTAACGCCACGCCGCCCGTGCTGCATTTTTTCGCACACGGGGTGACGTCACACGTAACTTTAATGGGAAAAATCTTTGTTATTTTTTGTTTAATCAAAAAAAAAATATATACATGTCTAATATTTTTTTATAATCTAAAATACGGACTAAATAAAATGTAGTCGTTTTGACCCTGAAAACTAACCTTTTGAAGCTTTCTACTAGCGTTAACTTTGCAGATTAGAAATTTGGCTAAGGGCACTGGTGTTTCTTAACGAACATACATGTTTCGTATATGTATAGGCTGAGTATGATTGACCTCTTCTTAACCAGCAAAAAATGATAGGTCATTTTTTGATAATTCCAGGGGGAAAGCTGTGCTGCTGCTATTTGGTTATTTTTGACAGTATCTTAAATCTTTTGTAGGTACTTAAAGCAATGTAGGTGTTAATTACACCTATTTTTGAAACGGGGATTTTTTTTTTTGTTATCTACTGTATTAACTAATCTACTCACATCTACATATTTACATTTTATGACAATAACATCTTTTTATCGGTTGTAAATCAAATGACTCCCCCAGCTATGGTGGAGCAAGAGGGAGTGTCAGAACTTTACTGTACTGAGTACTGACTACTAATATTGTGGTTGTACAATAGCAGTGACAGTTGCCCTCCAACCGTCAAATTTATAATTATCTGTGAATCGTTTAGCAGATTCTAAATTCAAATTTATAAAAATTATAAACATCTGTTAATCATTTAGTAGATTTTTAGTAGAGACGCCCGGGGCATCTCTTGCAGCGGCCGGAGCGTGAAGATTACCTGTCCTTCTCGCATTCCGAACTTCATTTGCTCACATTACTGCTTCGTAGAAGGAGATGACAGCTTGACCGTGGTCTGGACCTGCGCTGGATCGGAGAGGTTACCGCCACATTAGGTAGGCATCTGAATTAAAAAAGCTGCTACATTTTCTTTTTAACCGACTTCGAAAAGGAGGAGGTTCTATGTTCGTCTGAATGTATGTTTTTTTTTTGTATGTATGTTCACCGATATTTCGGTCAATTGCGGACCGATTTTGAATTTTTTTTTTTTTTTGATTGGTAGGTTATGCTTCCAAGTTGGTCCCATAGAAATATTGTTATGATCTGATCATTAACTTCGAAGATATGGAACAGAACTCCTCATAGAATCATAGCAGAATTGTCGTAACAAGTAAAATTGCTTTGTTTGTACGTGTAGTCGATGACTGACTGAAAGAAAAGGGGGAGGGGTAAGGGGGAGGGGGCAAATTCATGTAATATAACCGTATTTGGGATTATAAGAATCGTTATGAGATGCACTCTGGCTATAAGGTAATTTATGTTTAGGTGAAGAGTAGGTACTTTTTAGTGGTGCTACCATAACTAAAAAGTGAAAAAGAAAAAACTTTTTACAAAAAAAATTAAACCGACTTCAAAAAGTACAAAATAACTTTAATTTCGGAAGTCGGTGTTAAATAACGAAGAGACAAGATTAGGTATATCTATTATAGAAACACCGACTTCCGAAATTAAAGTTATTTTGTACTTTTTGAAGTCGGTTTAATTTTTTTTGTAAAAAGTTTTTTATTTAAACTATCTACTCGGGGACTGTATCTCTATCAGGTGTTAATCTAACACACACACACACACCGTCACAACTCACCGTACCTAGGTATTGTATATAAACAGCGCTTGCAGGATCTTCCTCACCTCAAACACAATCCAGTCTTCAAGTGGACAAGTTGTGCGGAATAAGGAATCATGCAGAAGGTTACCATATTAGTCATTGCACTTGCGACGATTAGCTTGTGTGAGGGGCGGTATTTCACGAGATGCGGCCTGGTGGCTGAACTCAGGAAGCAAGGCTTTCCGGCAAACCAATTGAGGAATTGTGAGTATACTTAAATTATATTATTTTGATAAATAAATGTTCTTATAGAGCAAGGGTTTTGCCCAAGATTAAGTAAGGTTTGGGCGACCATCCTTTGCATACTTCCGTGCCTGGTTCCGTGCTACGTTAAGCAGTTAGTCCCCACTGTCATTTGGAAATCATTCAAGTGCGCAGGCGCGCCTAAATATTATATTTAATAAATTTTATACACGACAAGTTTAATATTATATTGCTTTAAAAATCATATTATTAAGGTGTCTACAAAGTTAAAGTAAGTACTTTTGAATAATTAAACCTTTAGAGTAACTTCATAATCTACGGTCCGTGACATTGTCCATTTAAGGTATTATCGGTTATTTGTTACGCTATTGATAGAGCCGGACGCAGAATGTAGTTTGTTAAACTATTTTTTAAATTTCTTCAGAAATCTTTTTATTTTTCTATAAAACAGTATTCCTAAGTTACCAACTGATGACCATACTTCTTTTATTTGCAAACACTTTTATTTTGACGAAATCCTCCTTCATCACTTTCCAATCCTCTCTGTTCCGTGACGTCTAGTCCAGGTATTTCTTAATTCTTCTTAGTTCTTTATTGTACACAAAATTTTCCTTCCTTTCTCTTTCCCTCTCTTGGATATCATAGAGTACCTAACTACTCTTTTCTCCCGTAATTATATCGCCAGCCCATTTCCACTTCAGCGTTCGTAATTTTAACATGACATCTTGGATCTTCGTTGCTCTCCTGATAAAGCTGTAGGTAGTTGATTTTATCTATTTTTCTCTACCCAATTATATTGCTACGTTCCATGTTTCGCTGACAAGTCTGAAGTTCGTTTTTTTTTAATTTCATGAGCGCATTGAGTGCCCAAGTTTGTCAACCATTTTGTACTTGTCGTTTAGCGGAAACGCTAACAGAAGTCATTTTTGATGATTTTAAATTCAACATCAGGTCTAAACGGTAAAATTTTTTATGTTAAACTAGACTATTTGCCTAATAATTTGATATACGTTTTCCTTTATAGAACTTTGTGTGATTTATTTTCAAAGTTAGGTCTAACACAGACCAAAAAGCGAAGACCAGGCAAAAGCCATGGTGTATATTTTTATGAAACTTTCTTTTTATATACCTACAGTTTTATTCTTATTGTTTTTAGTGAATAAAGGACATATTATTCGAATAATCTTGATGCGCGAGGAGTGACGCTAGTTCCTCGTTCGTTCAAGGTAGCTGTCGCCTTCAGCTTGCTGTTTGGTTGTCGAGTGGCACCTCGCCTGTCGGTAACAAAATTGAGTATACAAGCTTTATTCTATTTTTTTCTTCTCCAACAGGGGTATGCCTGATTGAGCACGAGAGCGGCAGGTACACAAACAAGGTGAACAAGAACACCAACGGTTCTCGTGACTACGGGCTGTTCCAGATCAACGACCAATACTGGTGCAGTAAAACCAATAAGCCTGGAAAGGACTGCAACGTTACTTGTGCACGTGAGTCGGTGTTCTTTTTGTAATGATGATGATGATGATGCCATCTAACCGATTTCGGCCACAGCGACCACATTCTCTGGCTCCTCATTGTGGTGGTGAGCTCAGATCTGCGGCTCTGTTATGTACCCTCATATGACTTGCATATCCAACCTTGGCCTAAAAACTCCGATCACAGAGCGGACATGCCATTACAGTTTCTTAACAAAACTCAAATTTTATAAAGAAACTCTCTCTCTCAGGGATGACATTTTGACTCAAATATTGTCAATTTCGTAATGTAAGATTAACAGCTTTGGGCATGCCATAATCATGGCAAGTCCCCTGTTTGAGGAGTGGCTATAGAGGCGTCTCGGCGTCCTCACCTTTCGCATAACGTTCTCACCGGACATGGTAAATTCGGGAGGTTCCTGCACCGGATTCAGGTGGAATAAACGCCGGGTGTCACTATTAGGTAATCCGAGGCGATCGGCGGCGCCGCCGCCGGTCTCTTCCGCTCTGGCTCTGGTTCAGGCTATGGTCCGGAGGGAGTAGGTTTGGTACGTGACTGCCCCTTCTGCGAAGCAGTAATGGTAGCGAAGAAGACGAAGGCACGCGTGAGGCATCCTCACGTACCAGTCACCCTAACCCTGCCATTGTCTACCAACAACAGTAGGCTCGGGCTTTTTTTTGCGATGGAGAAAATCATCGTATGACAAAACCCGCTCTTGGGTGGAGCGGGAGATAGTGTCTTACTGACTAAAAACCCCACCCCGTTCCTTCTAGCCTTCATACCGGGGCACGAGCTCCCTTTCGCACAACTCTGTCCCCAGTAGGCTTCGACCCAGCTGGACCCCTCCTGTTGCTGACAACTCCTTGAGGCGCGCGGGAACAGTGCGCGCCGTCGACGTCTCCTTCTGCGAAGCAGTAATGCTAGTAAAAGAGGAGGTCGACCGCATCAGGCTACGGCGCCCCCGCCGCGAAAGCCGGGATTCCGATTCCGATTTCCGGCCACCGTAGACGCGGGCTCGCGGACGGCGAGCCATGGGTAGCTCGTTGTCCGGCCTTATCTTTAAAATTTTAGACTGTGTTGACTCTGAATTTAAATTGTTTTACTTTTGCTTTACTTCTAGAGTTGCTGACGGACAACATTACCAAAGCTTCGAACTGCGCCAAGATCATCTACAGACGCCACAAGTTCGACGCCTGGTACGGCTGGAAGAATCACTGCAGGGGCAAGCCTCTGCCTGACATCAGCAAGTGCTAAGCAGTTGAAGACTATACCAAAGATTTATTCTATGACAATCGCAATTGTAAGATATATATTTTAAGAATAAGAAAAAATATTCACAAACTGAATATTATAAAAATCAAAACAAATGCATAATCTACAGAAACATTTACAATTACATACATAAATAAAATCCTATTTAATATACTGTATTTAATAAGGTTACCATGGGTTTTAGATGAATGGACCTATTGTAACAGCAATGGGCAGAGCCAATAGTCAATCTTTTTAAATATAATATACTTTGTGATTATGCAATAAGTATTTAAATTAAAATAGGTACCCACTGTAAAACAATAAAACTAGTTTTTCCTATTACTAACTTTTTTTATTTTCTTAATTTTGAAGACTTTTTTTCGTATCTACATCTATAATATAAAAATGAATCGCTAAATGTGTTGGTAAGCGCATAACTCCGCAACGCTTTTTTTGTTGTGATTGTTATTGTGAGGAAAAGGTTCTTATGGAAAAATAAAATAAAATAAAGGTAGTGTAGAGTAGGGGTAGAGTAGGGTAGAGTAGGGTAGAGTTGGGTAAACTAGGGTGGAGTAGGGAAGAGCGGGAACGAAGCCGCGCGGGCAAAAGCTAGTATTATTATAAAACAATACGGCGAGAGAAGGATAACAGTATTGCCGAAAATAATCGGCAGTAGTCGACTAATGTCTAAGCTTCGTTAAAATTATGAACTACCGATAAGGATAGCCTGACATTGAACCCCAAACCTGCTTGACCAATCACCGATATTAAGATAACACAAGCTTTTAATAAAAAAGCATTTTTTCATAGCAAGCTTTTGTAGCTCGGTATACCTACCTATATAATTAATACTCGTCAAGACGAATCATACGAGCCCAAACTCGATGGGGTTGTGTCGTTTAACTACCAAGTCCCCTGCCGGAGGCTCTACGCTGGGGTCGTTCGGTCCATGGTCCTCTACGGGGCGCCGGTGTGGGCGCCGTCGCTGAAGAGGCGACCGGCGGCCATACTGAACGCCTGCCAGAGGGTCATGGCAATACGGATGGTGCGGGGTTACCGCACGATTACCGCACGCGGCGAGCCTTCTGGCTGGCCTACCACCGTGGGATCTGGTAGCAACAGTCCTTGCACACATGCACGATAAGCGCGTGGAGATGCAACGCCGGGGTGAAAGTCCACTACCGCGACAGGTTGAGGTATGGCGGACAGAGCTCCGGCGGGATCTCACGGTGAAATGGCGTCAGCGACTATCGCAACCCAGTGCTGGGCACGCCACAATTATGGCGGTAAATCCCCTCTTTGAGGCGTGGCCGGAAAGACCTCACGGCGTCCTTACCTTCCGCATGACGCAGGTCCTCACCGGACACGGCAAGTTCGGGAGATTCCTGCATCGGATTCGAGCGGAAGAGACGCCCGGGTGCCGCCACTGTGCGGAACGCCCGGTGTCCTGCTTGGGCGGAGCAACGCCGTGCCCTCGTGGGGGCGATCGGCGGCGGAGACCTCTTGCACTGGGCCTTGGTTCAGGCCATGGTCCGGAGCGAGGAGGAGTGGTAGGCGGTCGCCTCCTTCTGCGAAGCAGTAATGCTAGCAAAGGAGGAGGCCGACCGCATCAGGCAACGGCGCCCTCACCGCCGCCGCCGCCGGGGTTCCAGCCCCGATTTCCAGCCACCGTAGACGCGGGCTCGTGGACAGCGAGCTATGGGTGGCTCGCTGTCCGATCGTCCGGTAACTGTCCGGACCGAGCCAAGGCGTCGACGGCGCGCACTGTTCCCGCGCGCCTCAAGGAGTTGTCAGCAACAGGAGGGGCCCATCTGGGTCGAAGCCTACCGGGGTCGGGGTTATCCGAAAGGAAACTAGAGCCCCGGTACGAAGGCTAGAAGGAACAGCGCGGGGTTTTTAGTCAATAAGACTCTGACACTGTCTCCCGCTCCACCCAAGAGCGGGTTTCGTCAATGATGATTTTCCCCGTCGACAGAAAAAAAAACTACCAAGTGCCTATAGCCACCTTCCGGTTCCATCATCAGATGGTCATAATAATTTTGCATGGTCATCTGATTTACACATGTATGCATAATTTCAGCTCAATCGGTAACCGGGACGTGGGTCAAATTTATTTTACAAGATTTGATTATAGACAAAAATCGGGACAGATGAAACTAAATAAAAGCTTGTAATAACTTAAAAATTACGATTACGGTTTTCTTAACTTTTTTGGACTGACCGACATTTGACTATTCAAAAGTGCCTGCAAATGGTCTATCTATGCTTATAATAAATCTGTAGAAGTGAAAATTCTGTACATTGAAAATATCAAAAAAATAAATGGCAGTGGGTGTTACTAGACCGACACCGAACCCAAAAATGTGAGAATTTTTTTTATCTGTCTGTCTGTTTGTTTGTTCAGGCATCACGCAAAAACTACCGGTTCAATTACGGTGAAACTTGGTATAGTTATTCTGTAATATCCTGGGCACCACACTGGGTACTTTTTATAATGGAAAAGTATATACAATAAAAAACAAACTTAATTTTGCGGTTCGATCCCTAGACTCGATTATTGTACCAACCGCAAGTAATGAGTTTGTTAATAAGTCGTAAAAGGTTACGTCACCCGCAATGGAGTTCACAAAGGAATCCTGCACACGGCTAAGATACTATAGTATTTGAGTAAATAATATGTAGTTTCCGTTTTCTAACTAGATGGCGTTGGTGTCCAGTGTAAAAAGTAGAATACTAAACATGGGCAGGCCAAATATAAGGTATAATAAAAATCAGTAGGTACTTACTTGTATTAAAAGTGTTATCTTATCTATCGGCTAACAGTGTCAAGTGATTTGGTTCGCTATGCCATTATACAGAGCACAGCAATAGTTTATTGCTCGGAAAGTAACAAGGGTTCTTTATGCAATATATAAAACCTTCCCCTATTTTTGAAACTGATTAAAAATATTCTCGTTTTAAATGAAACACTCTCTCTAGATCCTTACAACTTAGTACAATATCTGTTTTTACTGTTCCGTGTACAATTGTTACAATTGTTGTCGATTGTTTCCTATGAATGTTTATTTACACTCGTGTTTTTAAACATATAAAAATAAAACAAACTACCTACTTAATTCATGAATCCCCAAGCGACCACCGGTGGCCGCGCATCTATGGTCTTACTATTGTGTCTCTAATTGACGGTATCTGAAGGGTTAAGTAACGATTTGTAGGTATTCTGTGGTTAAAAAACTCCAAAATTGCTTGAATATAGAACTGCCAACAAACAACAAAATTAACCACCTAGAGTCATGTGTTACTTGAGCATTTTCTCAAGTAACGTGTGTTACTTCACTATATAGAGACAGATTTTGTAATTAAGAATTCTACTTTTTTACACGGGTGTTAATCACACTGTCCATCTAAAAGTAATAAAAACAGTGCTTTGTAACTAGTACAACCTTTTCGTTTGATTAATTTTCTAAGTTACAATAGATCAACTCATGTGTGCAGTTCGATATTTAAAACCCTGATACAACAAGATTTTTATAACTCAACAATCCTGCTAAAGTTGTCAAAAAATAAAACACCCGCTTTGACATTTGTATTTTGACTACTTAGCGGCTTGTCCGGTGTAGTGTAGCTACTACTATGAAAGTTAAAATAGTTACCTACTACTACACCGGACTCCTAATTCTTATTTTATTCTTTCTTTCAGTTTCGTTCCAAGTTGCATTCTAGGGTTTTTCTAAAATGTCAAAACGGACCTTTTTTTCATAACGAGTTTAACTTCTAGGTACACTACAGTCGGTCGGTCAACGGAACCCAAACACTCTGTCGTCCACGCTCTTGACCAGTTTTTTATCGCAGTAAATGAGTCAATATCAATACAGTACCGAAGGGGCGTCCCCGTGCGCTACAAAAGGAGACAGATATCATTAATTTGAAGATCACGTTTTCCGTTACCAATTCAACTACTGAATTGGTCATCTAAGTGGCTTGGTTCTTGACTTACTGAGCTAACCAGGTCTCGTATCGTGTTAACAATTAGGTACTGGGCTATGGAGATCAGCGGTGCTATTCTCTAAGAAAACAGGCTTGAGCGCAGCGCAGGCCGCAGCGAAGAGTCGAGAGTACAGTACATTGAGTTAACAATCCAATGTATAGGTCTATTGGATAGTTAATCCAATCGCAGATTAAAAAGCTCGCTGAAAAAATCGCTTCATATAAAATACTGGTAAAATAATAAATAAAGTACTTAAAACTTCGTATAATAAAAAAAAACATCCCATAACAGACATGTCACTTAAACTGTCGATATAGGTAGGAATTAGAAAAATTAAAAAAATGCCGAGACTGGCTTTTGCTCCCAAATACTAAATACCAAATACTTACTGCAAAAGCATAAGAATGTGTTACAGCCACAGAACAGAAAATATAATGTTACAGCCATATTGTAGGTAATGAAAAACCAACTGTAAACACTAAATATTTAGGTACTTTTTAATATCTTGTCACTAGTACACACTAAGTATAAGTAACCATCTTTCATGTTTACAAAATTATTAGTTTTCATTATTTTGTTAATTTTAGAACTACCAGGTTAATTAAATTACCAACAATTAGTAAGTAATAATAACTCTTTGATAAATATGCCGACTACCCATATCGCAATGTTCGAATAATATTTACTTCAGTCTGGCAAAACGGGGAATAAATTGCTTATCAATAATTTTGTGGTCAGCAAATATACCGACATAATTATTATAACCTCATGGACTAGGAAAATACACATAATTTAACACTACTGAATAATCATTAGGTAAGTATCTGATCTACCGATAATACCTGTTTTCGTTTTCAGAAACATAGAATTTATAAAAATCTATGAATCGTTTAGCAGATTCTTAATTCAAATTTATAAAAATCTGTTAATCGTAACAGATTCTTAATTAAAATCTGTGAATCGTTTAGCAGATTCTTAATTCAAATTTATAAAAATCTGTAAATCGTTAATCAGATTCTTAATTCAAATTTATAAAAAATCTGTGAATCTAAACGATTCACAGATTCTTGATTCAAAGGAATAAACATCTATGAATCGTTTAGCAGATTTTTAATACAAATTTATAAAATCTGTTAATCGTAACAGATTCTTAATTAAAATCTGTGAATCGTTTAGCAGATTCTTGATTCAAAGGAATAAACATCTATGAATCGTTTAGCAGATTTTTAATACAAATTTATAAAAATCTGTTAATCGTAACAGATTCTTAATTAAAATCTGTGAATCGTTTAGCAGATTCTTGATTCAAAGGAATAAACATCTATGAATCGTTTAGCAGATTCTTAATTCAAATTTATAAAAATCTGTAAATCGTTAATCAGATTCTTAATTCAAATTTATAAAAAATCTTTGAATCGTTTAGCAGATTCTTAATTCAAATTTATAAAAATCTGTGAATCGTTAAGGCTGGAGTCTTTTAAAAATTCACCCGCGGCAAATTATTAGCGCATCTTTGTATGCTTTTTTTGAACAAAATAATGAAACAACTTGAAATATTATTATAGCACATATTTAACCATAGTATGAGTAGTAGCCAGTTATTTTTTTTTTAAGTCAATTTGGGTGTATTATGTTTGGTAAATCAAGCGTTAAACATAGCTCTTTCGTGCCAACATCATTTCGACTTATGTTTGTGAGCTTCGTTAATGCCATAATGGAAACTTAGCGCAACATTATTATCTTTGAAATGCATTCATGGCTAGTTCTAATTATGTTTCATTTTCTTATTTCAGAAGTCACAATTTCATCAAAATTCTCAACATTTGGCTGTTATTAAATGTTTTTTTTTTCACAATAACTAAGTATCGTAGTTACATCATAATTAGATTATTTTGTTGATAAAACTTCAATAAAGCAAATAATAAAAAAAAAAAAATCTAAATAACCACAATTTATCCAAAATAATGATTTTAAAAGATGTCATCTTTTAAAATCAATTGAATTTTTAAAAGACTGCAGCCTTAAGCAAATTCATTTGAATTTTTTCTTGAAATTTTTGCAGAATATTTGTTTAAGTGTGTCAGATATTTAGATAAGCAGAATAAAACCTTATCGTGAGCAATAAGATTGCGAAATGTTTATTAATTTGTATTTGATTTGCGATTAATCAGTTCAATGTTATCGTATGGTGACTTTAAAATAAACACCTAGCTTATTGGCAATAAATTGCAAAAATGATAACAATAAACAGCAACATACTTACTTACATTACAAGTGATTATAAACGATTTTGTGCCAATTTAATGTAAAGGTTAAACTGATTGTGAAATACGAAACAAAACCTGGTGTTATCGTACAGTTAAAAAAAAAAAAATCATAATAGGTAAGGACTTAAAAACATTTGTCAGTAAAGTTGCTTGAAAAAAATGACCTATGATAACTCTTTTTTTTTGTCACCATCTTCATATCTGTAAATAAAATACAGTGACGTATCCTATCATGCGGTAAGTCCCCTCTTTGAGGCGTGGCTGGAAAGACCTCACGGCGTCCTTACCTTTCGCATGACGCAGGTTCTCACCGGACCTGGCAAGTTCGGCAGGCCATGGTCCGGAGCGAGGAGGAGTGGCAGGCGGTCGCCTCCTTCTGCGAAGCAGTAATGCTAGCAAAAGAGGAGGCCGACCGCATTAGGCAGCGGCGGGGCTCACAGCGCCCCAGCCGCCGCCGGGATTCCGATTTATATTGTCTTACATAAAATCTACCTAACCCAAGTCTGAGTAAACTCGCCTTTGCGCATCAACTTTCCTTTTACGTTTGTTTTGTACTAAAGTTTTGTATACAATAAACAATATGAATAAAACATTGCATCGCAACGGGTATCATCCGTGACCCCGTCTTTGTTCGGATAAAAAGGAATCCCCTGGTCCCAGCCACTCCACACACGCACACAGCCTCACAACGCGCCGTCGCCAGATCTTATATAAATAGCGCCTGCTAAATCTTCCTCATACACTGCCCAGTCTTCGTGAGAACAAGTTGTGTGGTACAAGGAATCATGCAGAAGATCACGATACTCGTCGTTGCCCTTGCAACGATTTGCTTGTGCGAGGGGAAGTACTTCGCGACGAGATGCGACCTGGTCGTTGAACTCAGGAGGCAAGGCTTTCCGGAAGATAAAATGAGGGATTGTGAGTATAAATTAATTTTATTTTGTTAGTTATTTAGACAGTGTTATGATGGCCAGTGGTAAAAGCATCCGCTTATCATGCTTGAAGTACTTATTAAGTTCGAAAAAAATGAGAATTTTACAACTAATAATAATATTCTACCACACCATTTAGTCACAAACTAAGCAGAGCTTGTGGTATGAGTATTAGATAACTGATAGACATACTTACCCAGACACAGAACAAATGATCCTGCTCATAATATAAACATTTGTCCTGGGTGGGAATCGAACACACAACCGACATAGCAGCCAGGGCCATTGACCACTAGATCAACAGGCCAGTCTGAATTCATGTACTTTTCATCGATCGATGGTACTCGATGGTCTAAAATAAACAAAGTATGTACATAAAGCCGATGGTCCCGGTTGTCATTCGTAGATCTTGGACAGTCGTTACGGGTAGTCAGATGCCAGAAAGTCTGACCATCATTCTATCTAAGGAGTACCTATCCTGTAGAATAATTCCATTGTAGCGAGTAGCCTCAAAGATAATCCGCCGCATTATCCAATTATGAGATTATCAGTAATTAGTACAGCAATTAATAGAGCCGGACTCAGATCCAGTTTGCGTAAATTAATGTTGCCATGGCAACCAGTTTTGCCTTCTGTTTTTATGTCTAGTTTTTCTACAAGAACAACTGATGACCGATCTTCATTTGTTTGTAAACACAGTCATTTGATAAATGTGGAAGCAAACTTAAATAAGTACATACTCGTATATAAATCCACAATAGGTTAAGAGTTAATTACATCTTATTATATCTACAAATTAAAAACAATATGGTTTTTGCAAGTATTCTGTGGTACACATACCTATTACAATGTTGTTATTTCAACTCAAAGATCGACTAGTACCACTACATAATAACTTCGGGCAATAGCTCTTTAAAAGGTTGTCCCACACTGGCACTCCATTACTCCTTTATTGTAGATGCATAAACTCACATAGGGACACAAGACACCCAGACTCGGAACACTATCTGTAGGTCATACGAATTTTTGTTTCGTGCGCGAAACGAACCCGCGACATGCAGCGCAGCAGCTTATCGCCCAACTAGGTACTGTGCCAACCTTGCCATCAATCAAATTAAACGCTGGGCAAGTGATAACAAATTCGTTCGACGTGCGTTTGATAGTAATATTAGTTAAGTACAGTTAGGGTCAAAAGTGCAGTTGCACTATACCTACCAATGCTAATGTCTACATTTTTTGTAGTTAGGAATGGGCGAAGTGGACTCTCGCCCACGGCCTCGCATCCAAAGAGGCCTCGCACAAGCGCTGGTTGTTTTTATAATTAATAGGCTCGTATTTGACCACTATTTCACCTAACGATGTGACCGAACACTGGGTTGCGACAGGCGCTGTCTCGTTTTCGAATTTATGAAAGAAAAAGGGCTTGCTGATGTGCATTCGCCCACGTCTAAATTAGTCCACGCTATGTCTCTGGACGCTACACGCCGTTGACTGTACATTAAGAGCTATATTTCACTGGGACACCATGTTGGTGCGAACAGTTGAGCCGCCATGGGGCTACCCATACAGACAACAGAGTCGCCACAGGTCCGAGCTAGTCGCGCCATCAAATTGGTTGCGCTATCAAACGGACACCTGGTGAGTAACTCTCTATAGAGAGTCTCTCTATAGACTGGTCGCACCGCCATGGTGTCCCGGTGAAATATATACCTTAGAGTAACCAGATGTAAGTCTAAACCTTTTAACCAAACTTTTTGTGATCAACAGGGGTATGCCTGATCGAGAACGAGAGCGGCAGACACACAGACAAGATGGGCACAGTAAACAAGAACGGTTCTCGGGACTATGGGCTGTACCAGATCAACGACAAGTACTGGTGTAGCAAAACCAGCTCGCCTGGAAAGGACTGCAACGTTACTTGTGCTCGTGAGTAGTTCATCATCACCATCATCATTATTCAGAAGACGTCCACTGTTGGACATAGGCCGCCTCTACCGCGTACGTCGAAGGACTGGAATAATTTGCCTGCTGCGGTCTTCCCGAGAGAGTGAATAGGCATTCAATAAACTAGTGCGCCTAACCATCAGAGATTCCATCACTGCTTACCATCAGGCGGGATCGTAGTCAAGCACTAGTTTATAACAATTAAAAAAAAAGTGTCACCACGACATCCGGTCCTGTGCGTCTGGTATCCTTCCGAATACCGCGACCCTCAACATGTCATCGGTCTACTTTGTGGGAGGCCTTCCAATGATGCGTCTTCCGGTACGTGTTCGCCACTCCAGAACCTTTCGTTCCCATCAAGTTTCTGTTCTGCGAACAATGTGCCACTTCACACACTCTTCTTCTGACTATATCGGTAACCTTGGTTCTCTTGCGAATATCTTCATTAGTTATTTCTTTTATAATAGTGACTTCAATCAAAGGCACCCAGTTAATAAAGTTTCGTCACGCAGAAGTGAAAAGTACTGGTGCAGCAACACCTTTGTAGGGCGTTCTAAGGGTGTTACCACACCAATCGATGGATCGTTGATCGATTGGTGTGGTAGCTTTAATTGATCGTCATGTAGTTTGTAAATATCTAATATAAGATCTACAAAAAATGGGTGAAACAACGAAATGCGTGTGAATCAAGAGGTTAAAAGACTTTTCACAATTTTCCAGGTTTCCTTAACTCATATTTCTTTTCATTTCCAGAGATGCTGTTAGACGACATTACCCTCGCTTCGACTTGCGCCAAGAAGATCTACAAACGTCACAAGTTCGAGGCTTGGTACGGATGGAAGAACCACTGCAAGGGCAAGCCCCTGCCTGACATCAGCAACTGCTAAGTTGAACACCATACCAAAGATTTTTATTCCATAAAAATATTATAAATGTAAGATATATTTTTTTATTGAGTTAAAGACTGCATATTACAAAAATACTAATGAGAAATTATAGAAATATTTGAAATTACATAAATAAAAGTAATTAGTACTGTATAGAATCAAAATTAACACGGATTTGGTAACCAATAAAAATCATCACCAACTGTATCAACCTTTTTAAAGATAACATATAATACTTATTATGCATTTAAAAAATATTATAAAACAATAAAACTCATTTTATTAATTATTTACTTAGTTTTATTTTCTTAATTTCGAAGACTTATCATATAGGTACAGAAATAATAGAAACTAAAACCTTAAATGTCCCCGCACACAGGCCACAAAAAAGCCGCTTCAAGCTTCTTTTTGAGGCGGCATTTTTTGTAGCTCGTGTGCGGCGGTGCCGCCATAAAAGAAGCTTGAAGCCGCTTCTAGTTTTTTTTTTGTGGCGTCGCTTTTTATGATAATGACGCAGCCGCATGCCATTCGCGTATTTAATCCTTCTTCATCAGAGTCCATTATGATACTGCACGCACGGCCACAAGCTGACGCGCGCTTCAGCTTTGTTTTGTGGCCGCTTCAAACGTTTTTTTATGGCGGCTTTTTTTTTTAAGCCCGTGTGCAGGCACACTAAGAATTTGAAAATATACCTTTCATACATATTACATAGTAATAACTTAAACATGTCGGTTCTTCAGTTTCTCTTCCAATTTATTCGCAGCTTCCTTTACTTTCTTCTGTAACATTTCATCTAAAATTTTAAGCTGAAAAAAAAATATGATAAATCGTCAGTTATCGACCATTCAAATATGTGAAGTTTCTGCAGTCAATATAATAGTTTAGTCTAGGATTGACTGATTCGCGAAATGGCTACAGTTTATAAATGACTGATTCTTAAAATACACAGTTTTACAAATAGTTGATTCTATGTATCTGTTTGTAATATGAAAATATTTTTTTTTTTTTTAGCAAAAAAAAAGTAGTATAAAAGTATACCTATTTAAGAAAACAAAAATCTATCATCAGTCTGTTAGTTCCGGCTAATCTCTGAAACAGCTAGACTGATTTTAACTTTCACTAGTCAACAACTCAGTTATAAGGAACTTAAAATAGTTTTAGTTTTAGAAAAATATTCACTATATTTTTTATTTTATTTTATTTTGTTTGGGTAGCTTACAGCTACAACAATACAAGATAAACGACAAGATAGATCATGATGAGCCATTTACAAGCCTCCACATATAGTATTGGAGTATTGTGGAAGTTGCAGTTACTGAAGTAATTGTTACAAAGTTTGGTAGCAAGATAATATAGAATACAACAATGTAATGCTATTACAAAACATTGCCTTTAGACATAACAATATTAATGGATGCTAAGCTGCTTGTAAAGAGATCAACTGAGGTGTGTTCTTTTATTAAATTGTTAAATGCTTTTACTGCGCGAATCAAGTAAGAGTTACTACGGTAGACTGTGCGAAAATGAGGAGCGTGAAGAAGATTTCTAATCCGACAGTGCCGAGACATTCAGAGATAGCTTTGACAATAATTCAGGACAATCTATCATAGAGCGTGCCATTTTGATTAGAAAATGAATATCGGATATATTTCTGCGAGTTTCCAGGGGCAGCAAATGGAGTCGAGTGCATCTTTCATTGTAACTCATTTTTGCGCGATAGCAAAAAATAACAAAAAATAATGAGTACCTGATTACTAAAATCATTCTTGATGAAGGCCAGCTGCTCGAACGCAGCGATCTTCTCCGCCTCGTACTTAGTCGTCAACTCTTTGATCTCTTCAGTGCGAAGGAGAGCCTCCTTAGATCGTTCGCGTAGCTTCTTGTCTTTTTCTTCGGCTTCACGGAGAGCGCTGGTGAATAATATCCAAATATTATTTACTAGCTTATGGCAGCGGCTTCACTCGCACGAAAGAGGGTTCCTCACAGTATTTTGGAAAATCGTTTCTTAGTGCTCGTTACACCATAAAAGGAAGCCTTGTGCAAAAATGTCACGTTCCTAGATCCAGTAGTTTCGGCTGTGCGCTGATATGACATTCAATCAGTTTCTTCTATTATTTATATAGATTATATACTACTACTGAACAAATACTACGGCTACTATTTAACCAAAGGCTTGCCCACAGAAGGACTACTCCCTGTAATAATTTAAGTTCGGTTGTCTGGTAGATATCGCTGTCAGCGAAAAGACTGTACCCATAGATTTAAGTTTATGTATAGGTTGTCTTACTTTTTTTGGTGTACAATAAAGTCTATTGTATTACCCAATAACCGGGTTGTGGAGGTTACGATTCAGCTAGAACTACATTAGACTGATTTGAACGTAGAACGACGTCGCGTAGCGTGGAAGTAGTGTAGCTCTACAAGTCTAGTTGCCATAATAAAATGTGTGGAGACCGACGCGCCCAGATCAGCGTGTGTTGAAGTTGATCACTAACTGTAGAATCCTGAATTCAATCTCCAGGTGGGACTAATAAAAAGTCTAGTAAAATCCATAACAAACCTATGCGCCACAGTCCTCTCCTGCTGCCTCTTGGCCTGGCCCTCACTCCTCTTCCGTGCAGCATCTTCTCTCGCAAGCTGCAGCTCCGACAGTTGAGCTGACAGCTCACCCAGTTCCGTGTTGAGTACATCCAGCTCACCCTCCTTACTGTCTGTGTCTAAATCGCCGGATTCGAAGTCCCTAGAAGTAATATTAAGAAATTAATATAGCTTTGTTGGTAGAACAGATTTAGAACGTGAAAAAATACTTACTTCAAGCTGTCAGACAGCTTCATAATCTCATGCAGCAGATTATTAGCAGAGTCCAAGTTAGGTTTGATGGTCTGCAAGTTCTTGAGGCTGTTCTCTTTCTGCATGAGAATGGCTCGCAAAGAGTCCAGCTTCTCCTCCAACTCTTGAAGGTTCTGGGTGGCTTGTTCAGCCTGGGCTTTTATGTCATCGGCGTCGTATACCCTGGAAATTATGGAGGAATGATGTTAGGATAGTTGTCTAGCGATATAATTTGACGGACGAATGGACTGTGTCGAACGGACTGTGTTTAACGGATGGTTGGCGCAGCAGTTAAGTGATTAGCTTCTGCACTGCGTATCCCGGGTTCGATTCCGGGACGTAACAAATATTTGTATGGACAGACAGGTGTTCTCGGTCTAGGTGTTTGTTGTATGTGAATTTACATGTTTTTGAACCCAGTCATGATACAGGAGGTATTCCTACTGTGGAACGACATTTGTTTAAAAAAAATATCTTCTCCAAGCACAAGAATTTAAGATTCAACCGCACATTCAACATAATAAACGAAAAATCTGACCAAACCTTTGAAAAGTATTCATCTGTCTAGTTGTAGAATCCTTCTTTTTATCCCCAAACACATCTAGAACTAGAACGATGTAGTGGCCAGTAGGCCACTTTTCGAAGGTTTGGTCAGGTTTACGCAGGTCCATGTGAGCGCAGTGCAGTTCTACCTTTACTCATCTCACCTCAATGCTCTTTTCCTCGCTACCTCTGCTACCAGCGCATCTCTCTGAGTCTTCTTCTGTTCCAGCAGTATCTCTGTCTGCCTGTTCTCTTTCAGAATGGCTTCTAACTCTTGTCTCTCTTCATCATGAACTTCCTTCTCTTGCTTCAACTCTTCTTCAAACTGCTTTATGTCATGGTCAAGCTATAATAAATAATTGGACAATAATTGAAATTGGAATTCTCATTTTAATTTCTTCTTTTTGACATGTTTTTACCTTGTTATGAAGAATAAATTTCTTAATTATTAATTACAATTTAGCCTAACAGACTAATAAGTCATTTAAATCTAACTTATTTTTATATAGCGTTCTTTAGCACTTATATAAGTCCATAGAACTTTTTTAGTGTCTGATATTGATAAAAACACTTCGTTCATGTGTTATATATGCACAGCATTTTGACATGTTGATGACAATCAAAGGCTGAAATTCATGGATACTTAAGCCTGTATACCATACAAAAGTATGCCAGTAACTAGCTTGCTATTGTGACATCCAACAAAACAATGACAAAACATACTTGCATACTTTTGCACTAGTGTACAGAAATTTTACAAGCAAAGTAGGCTCCAATACTAGATTTTCATGTGAATCAATTAACTAGTATTAGGTTAATTAATTGTAAAATGTTTAATTTAATAATATTCTTACAAAAAATCATTTATCCTGGAGACCAGAGAGGAGAAAGAACTGGAAGAGTCTTTCATTTATAAAACAAAAAATGTACTATTGTAGTTTATGTAACCGACGTGAAGACTACAAAAAAAAAATTTAATACCTTTTCAAGTCGTCCTGCACGTTTTCCTTTTTCCTCTGCCTGTTCATTGAGCATTTCAAGTAGCCTGTTTTTCTTCTCTTCCAAAGCTTTTACCTGGAAGCATAAATATTATAATCATTCTTAGAACAAAGGCAGCAAATGTTAAGTAAATAGTTCAATATTTTTCTGTTTTTAGTTCATTTATTTTTCCATTTTGCATTAGCTGTATGCTAAGTAGAGAAATTCCCTGCTGGAGACTGTTTCCTGATAATTATAGCATAGGGGTCTTTAAGTCAAGAGTAAATAGATTACTTCTAGATGAGCATGCTCCATCATCAGCCACATCATCGCTAACCATCATGTGAAACAGTGGTCAAACATGAGTCTATCTATACTAATATTATAAAGAGGTAAAATTTGTAAGTTTGTAAGTTTGTAAGTTTGTAAGTTTGTAAGTTTGTAAGTTTGTAAGTTTGTAAGTTTGTATGTAGGGGGTAATCTCTGGAACTAATAATCCAATTCTAAATTTTTTTTTTACTGGCAGAAAGCTACATTATTCCTGAGTGCTATAGGCTATAAATTGTTTCTATAGCATGTATATTAACCGAACTATCACAACTTTTGTCTAGCAAGTCGGAAAAAAATACCTCATAAAATAGAATTATTTGCGTGCGCTGCCTAAACAGTTGCTTAAAATTAAAAACAATGTATGGCTACCTGGTTCGTCTTAATTATTTCTACAAAAAAGTCCGCGGTACCATATCTCTATCTTTTATATTTCATCTTTTATACTTCTTTTATTGCATTAAAAATATATTTTTTCGGCATACTTACGTTTGGTTGATTATTTGAGCAACAAAATATTAATTCTTATGACAATAAATTATTTCAGTATCACAAGAACATTATACAGATAAGATGTGCCATTTACAGCATAGCAATTGGTCATACAGTTTCGAAGATAATATAAAATTACTAAAACGCAAAATGCCCCTAGCGTAACTTTCATTGTGCAGACGTTTTACCTATTTTTTTTTTATGGTGGGCAAAAATCATCTTATGACTACCCCCGCCCTTGGGTGGAGCGAGAGATAGTGTCAGACTCTTACTGACTAAAAACCCACCCCGTTCCTTCTAGCCTTCAAACCAAGGCACGAGTTCCCTTTCGGATAACCCTGGACCCGGTAGGCTTCGACCCAGCTGGGCCTCTGCTGTTGCTGACAACTTCTTGAGGCGCGCGGGAACAGTGCGCGCCGTCGACGTCTTGGGCTCGGTCCATTACCGGACGATCGGACAGCAAGCTACCCATGGCTCGCCGTCCGCGAGCCCGCGTCTACGGTGGCCGGAAATCGGGACCGGAATCCCGGCGGCGGCGGCGGGGGCGCCGTTGCCTGACGCGGTCTGCCTCCGCCTTTGCTAGCATTACTGCTTCGCAGAAGGAGGCGACCACCTGCCATTCCTCCTCGCTAAGGACCATGGCCTCAACCAGAGCCCGCCGCGAGAGGTGTCCGCCGCCGATCGCCCCCACGAGGGCACGGCGATGCTCTGCCCAGGCAGGGCACACCTCGACTGTGTGCTCCACCGTGTCCTCCGGGCGTTCCGCACAGTGGCGACACTCGGGCGTCTCTTCCGCTTTAATTCGGTGCAGGAACCTCCCGAACTTGCCATGTTCGGTGAGGACCTGTGTCATGCGGAAGGTAAGGACGCCGTGAGGTCTTTCCAGCCACGCCTCAAAAAGGGGACTTACCGCCATAATTGTGGCGTGCCCAACGTTTCACCTATTTGCCCATAGATGGCGTTCTGCAATTACGTAATTTTTCTGAATCGCGGTGTTAAGACTTTCTGTGGATTGATGACCCTCTCGAATTATTATGCCCACGTTGTCGTTAGTTGGAGTTCTTCTGTCAGTTGCTTATTGGTTTCGGTTGTTTCGTTCGTATGGTTGTTGTTGTTGATAGATACCTCATAATCGAAAATATCGTAATTTCGTTGTACGTTTTTGTATGTTCGTAGTTTCGTACTTCGTTCTATCGTAATAATCGATACGAGTTATTCGATATTACGATTGTTTTGTTTTGTAAAGGCGGACGGTGTTCGAGTCGCTCTCCTTTTGTTCATAATTGTTTTCAAGTCTGTGCGTAGTTTGTTGAGAGCATGTCTAAAAGGAAATCTCAACTGTCCCGGCAGACATCACAGACAAGAGCCGCTCGAGTACGCCGTACGGAAGAATCTGCCCCTGAAAATGAGCAGCGCCTCTCGAGAAATAGAGAATATATTTCGCAAGCACGCGCTAGAGAATCTAGCTCCGAGCGCTCACAGCGACTCGCTAGGCAAAATGCCATAACATCACAGGCCCGTGCTCAGGAATCTAGCGCTGAACGTGCGCATCGTCTAATCGAGTGTAATCTTATTTTAAAACAAGAAATTTTCCGCGGACGAAGTCGCGGGCAGAAGCTAGTACATAATAAAAAAAGAAAAAACATCCTTTTCATTTCTGTAAATAATAATCTTGTCTGTATTTCCTGACGGCAGCAATCTGGGAACCTTTAAGTCAAGAGTGAATAGGTTTCTTCTAGGTAAGCTCGTTCCATCGTCAACTGCATTGCCGCTTTCTATCAGGTAAGATAGTGGACAAGTGCGAACGTATCAACAATAAAATATAAATCAAACTTACCTGATCCGTCTTAGCAAACAGTTCCTCTTCAAATGGAGCAATATTCCTCAACTGTTCCTCATTGAAGACCATCAGATTAAATAGCAGCAACAGTATTGAATGAGACGTAGTTGGCGTAGGTTGTAAGAAGTGAATGATGCTGATACGTAAAGCCTCTACTTGAGGCATCACCGAGACCAAGTGGTTGATCACACGAGTCATGTTGATCACGGGGAGCAGATCCCAGTAGTATATAGTGTTCTCGTTACGGTCTTCTTTGGGAGGTGCCTGTAAATGAGAAGTAAGTAAATGGTAAAAACAAAGTCACACACAATAGTCCGCTAAGGACTAAGTACGGAAACCAGACCACAAAGATAAGATGGTAAAAACAGAGCAAACACTTTTGATTTACATTAAATCCCTGCCGGAGTCTGTGTTTCCTGATAGCTACAACTTGGGGCTCTTTAAGTCAAGAGTGAATAGGTTGCTTCTAGGCAAGCGTGCTCCATCGTCGACCACATCATCGCTTACCATCAGGTGAGATGGTGGTCAAATGCAAGCCTATCAAGAATAAAAAATAAAAAATGTTTTAAATTTGTATTTTCTCAAGATAAGTATAACTTACAGCAAGTACAGCATCTATATCAATTCCCAGTCTATCGAACACTTGGAACAAGGCTCCCATAACTGCATGAGGCTTCTTTAAGTCCGCAGCCTGCAATGGATAGTTTGGAAAGTCCCCATTCCAGTTGCCTATGAAGTTCTCCATAGTGAAGGCTTGTGCTGTAATGGTAATATTAATTAATGTATACCTACTCGCAAGAAAATTTGAGTCTAATATCTACTTATTAAAATGTTGTAACCCCATTTGGAGGTTGAGGTAAAGATGTTGTGGTCTTTGGTTTATTGTTTTAAAATTAAAGGGTTTCAAACACTGAAGGGATATATAATTCTTATTAAAGAAATTCCTAGAACTATGTTATTTACTAGTAGTTAGTACTTAAATAATGTGTTAGCAAGATATACATACTTCTTTCCATTGTGATTTTTGGTTTATCACTGTTCACAAGATGTTATTTATTTTCCACTGTAATTTACACGACACAGTGCAGTTTTCTAAATTAATATTACGGATTTTACCAAGAATCGAAGAAAATCAATTCACAAACAAACAAAACAACACATTTAAAAATTCAAAATTCACCGGATCGTCGAACTGTCAAACTTGAAAGCTTTCAAAATCAGTTATTCGTCCAAAAACATAAAAAAACCGATTTGCTTTTTAAATTAAATGTATCTTTAAAAAAAATATTTGCAAATTGCATTAATCTATTATTTATAGTTATTACAAAAATGTAGATGATTCATCAAGAAATTAGAAATATGTTTGCGATTTGCAGTTTGGACCAAACCATTTTACAATACAAAACTTACACGTATTATAACTTTAGCGATAAAAGTCTTACGTGCTACGGAACGTTGTATGTTGACGTTGTCAATTTGTCACATAAACGTCACCCGCGAGTCGATCGTCGACGATTTCTCGGCTCATAAAACTATATTTTTTCTTTTGAAATTGCATTTGTTATGTACTAATATAAATAATAAAAATGAGGATTACTAATGTAAGAAGAGGCCGGATTATCCGCATGGGAGCAGCATGCGCGGTGCTATTAGTTTTGTTATACGCTCTGCATAAGTGGTCCACGGAAAACGTTGCCTCTGAATCCGATAATGGATTGATTTCGGACCCTCATGCCGCTCAATATAAGTCCCATCACAATGTCTACCCAACGTTGAAGACAGGTAAGAAAGTTTATTGACCTTTATCGTTAATTTGATGTGACAATTTGTGTAAAGAAAAAGTACTGTTATGTGGCCCACGGGCCCGGCGTGTTAGTAGTTCCATAGAGTTTGTAGTGTTTTTGTTACGTCAGTACTTTGTTTTGTGCATTGTGTGTTGCTATGTATCGTTGTATTCACAGCTGTGTCGCAAACTTCTGTGGCATACCCTTTGTATTTGCTTCCTATTGTAATTGACCTGCTAATTATAGTTTTATTGTGTTATGGCATTGCATAGACACAAATATATGCTTGTAAAAGTTCAGTATTTTACTAGTCTACATGTAGTTGATTACTATGATTTCGATTTTGATTCTGTAGTTAATCCAAAATTCATGTAAATGTAATCTTAGATAGATTATCTAAAAGTTCTCATTGATAAAAAATACAATTAAATTGAAATCGTGTTTCTAAGTACTTGAAAATATAATATTACATCTTTGCAGACACTGTAGATTATCTTCATATAACCATATTTACTTTCTATTAATTCATGAATCCCCAAGCGACACCCGGTGGCCGCGCATCTATTGTCTTACTATTGTGTCTCTAATTGACGGTATCTGAAGGGTTAATTCATGAATCCCCAAGCGACCACCGGTGGCCGTGCATCTATTGTCTTACTATTGTGTCTCTAATTGACGGTATCTGAAGGGTTAATAAGTTGAGCAATTCAGTAGCTAACATAGCATATCAAATATTATTGGAAATGTATACTTATTGTTCTGATAGCTATTGTAACCTACCACATTGAGATATACAATAATATTTGTATTGAATTTCACAGTATGCACAAAACAGAAATGATTTATTTTATAAAATTGTACAATCAACTTGTAGAACAGTACTCTTGTTATTCAGAAAATTCCAATTTTATTGTTTTAACTTTTTTATAACAATATTATACTTCAACTAAATGCAACAGTGTTTTGTCTGAAAGTACCTTAAGAATTTATTTATGCAAATTAATAGTAGAACATATAATAGCCAAACAATTAACATAATTTTAATAAAAATATTAGCTATATTTATATAATTGTTAAATTTTAATTCCATAAATAAATTTAGCAAAGTTACTACATTGCGTTTATGTTGTAGAAATTCAGTTATAAATATATTTCAGATAGCCAAGAAAAACAATATCTTGAGTATGTTTTCAGTTGCCTATTTCCATCAGTTAAATTAATATTTCCTCATGGAAATATAATGAATATTTAGTTATCATATAGAAAGGCTACTGTTCTTTATTTTTTTGTTGTGTCAACATTGTTTTACAATACAATTGTTAAAAGTTATCAATGTTTAAAAAAAATCCTACAGCATATCATGTTTTAAGTGAGGTTTGATTTGAGATGAGATTGATAATATTAGGAACACAATTAATAATAATAGACTGCTAGTTTAACAATTTAACCCTTCAGATACCGTCAATTAGAGACACAATAGTAAGACAATAGATCGCGGCCGCCGGTGGTTGCTTGGGGATTCATGAAATAAAATAGTTAATAGGAAAGTAGAAAATACCAGGTATCTTTTAGCATTCATAGAAAAGGGGTAAGCTGAAATCCTTGAAATTATTCCATTCTTATGATTCAAGGTTTTTTTTCTAAGAAATTGGTTATTTGATACTTTTGAGTATTTGATTGTCCTATGTTGAACTAGATAAGCAATAGTAATTTTTACTTGTTTAAAGTTTAATTCATGAATCCCCAAGCGACACCCGGTGGCCGCGCATCTATTGTCTTACTATTGTGTCTCTAATTGACGGTATCTGAAGGGTTAAAATAAATAAGCATATTATACAGTGGTATACACATACCCTAATTGGATGAGACTTAAGTTCTGGACTTTTTTGGGTGGGAAAATGCCAAATAACTCCTCTCGCACTAGGTGGAGCGAGAGGGAGTGTCAGATTTGTACTAAAACCCACCTGTGTTTCTTCAGTTCCTCTTCGCGTCCCACGGCCACCTTATCTCTTTCGAACAATTGGTTCATAGTAGGGATGCAGTGGTTTTAACAGAACAAGATTCGGAGTTTTTAAATTTGGTTTATCGGAATCGCGTCTAAAATTGGAGGTGAAGGCGAAGGCAGTCAAATGAAACACTACTAACTACCAATAGTTCTGGATTCTGATTACATATGGGCGATTCCATTATCGCGGGTGCAACATTCTAACGCATGTTGAGCTTCATAATAATTAAATTAAAAATATTTTTAACAAAATTGTTCCTGTAAGTGCTACGTTTCGATATGATCCATTTATATTTAGGGAAAAGAATTTCACTGAAAATTTTAAATGGTCAGGAATGAGGTTTAAAGTCCTATCGCGGGTGCAACAAAGTTGGCCCAACCTTTCTAGGTCGTCAAACAAAAACACAAAAGTCTGTTAATTATGAAACATTTATTTTGTTATGCCTTCGTATTTCGTTAGGCGACGAACTAATCAAGTAAACAAATAATGTTTTTTATAGGAAACAAAAATAAACACAGATTTATTTATTTTTAAAGCAATCGCGGGTGCACCATCAAATTATCGCGGGTGCAACCCGTCTTGTTTAAGTGAAAACAACATCAATAAAACTTTTACAAAAATGCAATAACAGATCAAACAATATTTATTAATAATCAGAAAACTTGTTTGCATCACGTACATTGATTATTTATTTTAAAATACGTCAATATTTGTCAAAAATTCTTTAAAAAAAAAAACATATTTTTTTTCTCTAGTGTTTTCAACTTTGCGATAATATCCCCAAATCGCACGCCTGCTATGCCATTAACAATTTCAATTTTTTTTTTTTGTCGTCTGAATCACTGTAATCATCAAAAACTCGCAATTTCGTTTGGAGTGGGACAAAAGATTTACTGTGTTGCGATACTGAAAGCGTCGGGACAACTAACGAAAACATCGGGACAGAGATTTTCTTAATATTGAATATCGTCCCTATTATTTGTTCTTCTCTATGTCACTTTCTCGTAGTCTGCATTTTTTTTTTTTGATCGGATCCTAGCTAGTATTTTTAAGTCATCATCTACCTCCATTTTCCTTGTTATTACTTCTCTCCGTTTTGAATCACGTGCCCTTTCTTGACTGAGATGGTCAGCATAAAGTTCAGTATTTTCTTTTACCTTGCGTTTATTTTTCGACGACGCAGTCTCTTTCCCTTACTCTTCTGTCATTTTAGACAATATTTCTGTGAAAAACTACGGAATATAATATAACCACTTATTACACCTAAGTCACCAATCATGCACATCATATAATTATTATTCAAAGTATTACTAAAGAATAAAATATATGATAAATCAGGCAATAAGGTTACTTCACAAAGAGTTGCACCCGCGATCCTAATATCACGATCGCGGGTGCAACCGATTTAAGTTAAAGTTTATTTCAATTCAACTAACATTATACCCTTGAAAATGATTTAAATAAGTTTACCCTTGATTGTTTCTTACTTTTACAAAGTTTGAAAACCATAGCATTTCATTTCTGTCAAAGACGCAAACATTTATATCTTTTATATCGCGGGTGCAACAAAGCTAATACCGACCTGTTTAGGCCATAATACTTAAAAAATAACAACAAGTACTTACATCTTTGGGTGCATAAGAATAAATTAATATCTTCACTACACGTTTAGGCGGTACAACATAACGTCAAACTACCAGTAACAACTGTTTCGGCCCCATGTTGTGTCACAGTGATTTTGCAGATTAAGTTTCGATTTCAATTGATAAAGTTTCGAAATGCGCCAAAAATTTAAATAACGAGTAAGATAAAAATTAAAATAAGTTTTAATAAATTTGTACCTTTTTCTTTGTATCGATTGAAAAAAAAGTAACAAATAGCGTGATTTTAAAATTCATGTCAAAAATCGTCTCCAGCGGAATCGCCCATATTTATTTATCGGAACCAAAATCGACATCGGAAGTGCAAAATTAATCTGAAGTTCTAAACTTTCGGAATCGGAATGGAACTTCCTTCGTATAACAATCTCTGGTTTATACACTCGCCATACTATCGACAAAGGAGGGGCCCATCTGGGTCGAAGCCTACCGGGGTCGGGGTTATCCGAAAGGAAACTAGAGCCCCGGTATGAAGGCTAGAAGGAACGGCGCGGGGTTTTTAGTCAGTAAGACTCTGACACTGTCTCCACCCAAGAGCGGGTTTCGTCAATGATGATTTTCCCCGTCGAGAGAAAAAAAAAAATACTATCGACAAGCACCTAGTCTCTGGTCAAATTTCTGAATTAAGAACGCCTCAAACACTACTTTAACGCCAGAGATTTATAGTACAATTTTTAAGAGATTATACAGAACTTAATATTTTTAATTCAGAATTGGAGAGTAAGCGTATCTCGCACATAAATCGACTAAGCAACTATTTTCCTTGACAACTCGGGAAATAGTTGCAATCGTATGGCAGTATAGCCTTTTAAATATTTTTTTTACTAATTTTCGTTATTCCAGATGTAAGACGAACATATATTCATGCTTACTTGAATGGAAATGAACATAATTTTTTATACCCCTACATACATAAAAGTTGAGTAAGCTGGGCCTTTCATTTTCCTATCTTTTATTCTTAAATCTGAGTAGGTAGTTAGTTGATTAGCTTTTATTTAGATATAGTAGATACGTAAAGGCAATAGGCAGGTGTCCGATATGTTGGTCAGACTAATGACTTGGTTACACGTACCGAGTAAAAGGGCGAGACGTAAAATGTTACTCGACCGAGACAGTGATGTAAGCGAGTTGTAGAGACAAGCGCTCGGCCGAGCACTCAGCGCTGTGTTATACGTACTGAGTATTCGGCCGAGAGCACTGTCTCGCCCGTTTACTCGGTATGTGTGATCAAGGCATAAATCCATGCTACACTGGAGACACAGTTTGCGACGCCATCTACATCGCCGTAAATAAGACAACATAGCAAAATATAATCCACACGACCCTCAGCATCGAGAATAAACGAAGCAAGGAGGAGGCCTCATCCTCATCCTCCTCCTCCTCCTCCTCCTCCTCCTCCTCCTCCTCCTCCTCCTCCTCCTCCTCCTCCTCCTCCTCCTCCTCCTCCTCCTCCTCCTCCTCCTCCTCCTCCTCCTCCTCCTCCTCCTAGTCATCAATAGACGGCGTGATTCAAGAGGAAGATTTAGCTGTGGTGTTATTCAAATAAACACCACTCTTCATAAAATTATTCAAATTTTGTTTCAGAACTCGGCAATTTCGAGCCTAGAAACTTAATAACAGTGAAAGGCCCCGGAGAAGAAGGCAAACCTTACCACATGGCTCAAGACAGGGCCAACGATATCGCCGAGTCGGAGAGTGAATACGGCATGAATATTGCCGCCTCCAACGATATTGCCATGAATAGGTAAGATTTTTTTTAACTTTATTACTTTTTTTTCACACTAGGAATTACTCCTGTATTCCTCAGTGCAGAGCGTGCTTGGAGGGGGAGGAGACAATTGCGCATGAGCTCCTAAACTGCACAGGTGTCACTAAATTACGCACACGAACCTTAAGCACCGGCCACACAGAACAGACGCAAGGCACGGACACGTCGCAGTCGCGGCGCCCGTTTAATCTACTTGCATATAAAATGTATACAGCCGTCGCGACGTAAAACATACAGTATTTTTTTGCGACTGCGACGGGTCCGTGCCTTGCGTCTGTTCTGTGTGGCCGGTGCTTTAGGATCCCCGAATTCTCCCTTCTAGATGCCCTGAAAAACCTGAGAGGCCTAATCTGTTTTTGGAGAGGTGGGCTGGTTGGAATAAGCCCACCTAAGGTTATGGCCGCTATGGCCCACGTACAATGATCCGTATAAGACTAGGTGCGGAAACCATACTCAGGCATAGACTCCCGTATTGTGGGTGGGCTCACAAACAGGTAAACTAACGTAGGTACACAAGACACCCAGACATGGAACAACTAACTGTACGCTGTTGTATCTGTACATTAACATAGACTTTACCTATGATTTAGTACCTAATTGAATTTCATTGGACAAAATGTCAAAGGAAAAAAAAACAGTAATAGTTTAAACCTATTTTGGTTTATCACGCAATGCTCTTTGGTAAAACTGTAAATAGGCTGCTCTTTATCTAGAACCAAATGCGAGCCTCTCTATACATAATAATATAAAAAAAATATCAAAAATTTTATCGGACAATATTTAAATGCCGCCGTATAATATGCATGGATATGATATGTCTAAAAGTCTATCCTTACTCCTTACTAATATTATAAAAGCGAAAGTGAGTTTGTTTGTTACGTCTTCACAGCTAAATGGCAAAACCGATTTTAATGAATTTTGATACTGAGATAGGGACCTTGGACACGGACATAGGCAATTTTTTTAATGGTAAAGGGATAGAAACAGGGAAGAAAAGGGGAGAGGAATTAAAGTATATTAATAAACGCGCTAGTCTTCAATAAATGTTTTAATGGGTTTTGAAGAGGCACCCATTATTTTCCATATCACCAGTATATCTACATTCTGCCCTATTTTGCTCAAGTGTTTTACTACTAAGTATTTGATCAGTCATCGAATTGCACCAGTGCAATGCAGAGTTCTCTATCACTTGATTATCCGTTTAAATCCTTATTTATAGTAGCACAGAGGCCTTAGTGCGATTTGTCTTTACGTTGACGCAATCGAAACGTTTACTGCGCTTGGCTCTGATTGGTTAAGCACTTGTAACGGGCCAATCGGAGCGTCGAACGTCTTAAACGTGTCGATCGCTTTAACGTAAAAAACAAATTCGCACTGTCTAGTGCGAGTTTTTTGTCCAAATCTCAATTATCTTGCCTCAAAGAGCTGCCGCTAAAACCGAAACCTGCTAGAGCTGCGGAACTAATCGAAAGAGTTACCGCGCACCTGGAACTCAAAGGTCAAGGGGGGGGGGGAGTCGGGTAGATTTCGGTTAATAAAATTCTGACATTCCCTCTCGCATGTCCCAGAGTGATCTAAGTTATTTGATGATATCTGATATCTCAACCTATTGTAATAAACTTTCATGTTTTTTATTTCATTTGAAAAGAACGTCCTGTCACTTTTCAATAAATGTTGAATATTTAACCAGACCTATAAGCATTATAATACGCATTTGAACAGGATCGATTTAAGTACTAGTTTTTGCGCAGCATTATCTGCATGCATATTTTTTCGTTTCCGGTCTGTAATTCCACAAAAACTACAAAAGGTGACATAATTAAATTAAACATAAATATAACCGAATGTAATATATATAAGCTAACATATTGTGTATTTGCGCGACCTTGGCATATCCTGTTCGTAAGCGGCCGATCTGATAAAATTTTGTCATCAAAATTATGTCAACAGTGTGTAACACCGTCACCTGCTATTTTGTTTTTATCGCATTTCAGTCTCGTACTCACTATAACCAGCAACCTATGTTTTAGTGATATTGATATAATAATTTACTTTCTATAATATACAACCCAGTAACCAACAGATTACTCCGATTAACGTCGATGCTCCAATGTAGCCTGGGCACGCCTTAATATTGCGGTAAGACCCTTCTTTGAGGAATCACAGCATCCTCACCTTCTGCATGACGCAGGTCCTCACCAGACGTGATAAGTTCTGGAGGTTGCTGCTTCCATTGCCGCCTGGAAGACACAGTGGAGCATACGGTGGACTTCTTCCGCGGTTGGGTGGAGCAACGTGGAGGCGGTCGCCGGCAGCGTCCTCACGCAATGGGTCCTGATTCAGGCCGAGTCCGAGAGGTCAGAGGAGGCGCCATTCCTCCTCGATCAGTGGGTAGCTCGCCTTCCGTTTCTGAACCGAGTCTAAGTCGTCGAAAGCACGTAGTGTTCCATGCTCCTCAACGAGATGTCAGCCAACTGTAGAATAGTCTTCTACAGTTAGCAGAGCCGATACTTGCTAGAGCCGCGGGCATTAAAGTTCAGTTTTCGCTATACTGCGAATATTTCTATACCCTTTTCCAACCGTTATACACATTCTGAAAACAACTTACACATAAAATGTTTCTGCCTATATACGTATACACTTTGATACCGATGTGCCCCAAACAGGTTCCTTAGAAAGGCAATAATACGAAAATGATCATAGATAGACTTATCATTTAAAAAAAATGCAAATTCTTTTTTTTTACAATAAGCAAATGTATTTCTACGTAATAGCGCAGACATCCGCTAGTTCGTTATGTGCTTATATATAATTCTTCTTTACTTACGTGTGTTTGTCATCTTAACTCCTAAACGGCTTTACCGCTTTGGATTTAATTTTGTATGAATATTGGAATGGGTCTCTGGCCCACGGAGTAAGTATAGAAGAGGAGATGTTGTAATAAGATTTCCCTAAGAAAAAAAGCGTGACATTTTGCGGGGTGAGGGGGTGTTAGACTCCGCCCATTTTTTTATTTGCCATCTGCCGGTCAATAGCAAAACTACTTGCTCGTTCTGTTGATTTTATTTTGTAGTTACTCAGAATTACCAGGGATATCTGTTTTTTTAAATTAATTGTGTAAACCATCCGATATATATATTTTTCATTGAAATAGTGATACTATTATTTGATGAATGTTGAATGAAGATAATGATCGAAATTCATCGAAAAGCTTTTTATTGTAACATTTTTTTATTCTATTTTTATTAGGTTTTACTTTTTTAAAGGCTTATTTTGATAGAAAGAATTATCAAGATTGATTAAAAAGCTAGTTATAAAAAAAAAACACATGATTACGTCCGAAACCATTCAATAATAGTAGATTATGTGACTAGGGGATAAAGCAGCGTCTTAAAGTCGCGGGAGGCATGTTGAATAAAGAAACCAGAGTGAAGTGAGGAATTCAAGCCGCCCAAGACAAAGACAGCGTTATCCCCATGTTGCATACTTTACTTTTTACACCAAATGCGAGGTAATTAAAAAACAATTTGGTCGACCAAATCAGATGTTAGAGAAATATAAGTATTATACTCGTATTTACAAGTTCATCAGCTGTGGGACATTCGATAAAATAGTTGGCTTCTAAATACTGCCCTGTATTTTTGCTATTTGACGATAGATGGCGACCTGTTTACAAAATTATATAAAAACTATAAAAATAATATTTTGGCGATTAAAGGAGCTTTAGGAATGAATGTTGATCAAATTTCAGTACGTATGATTATTAAAATATATTAATACTGAGCTCTGCGTGCCTATTTAATTTTCATGACACAAAGTGTCGCCATCTGATGTCGAGTAGAATTATATTTGGAAATTCTAACGTTAAGAGATTTTTCTAGAAGTATTTTAGTAAATTATGCATAAAATAACTTACAAATGAAATGTGATGGCATCCATAGCATCAGAACGTCTATCCAAGTAGCTTTTATAAGATAAAATACAACACTTAATTTTTTGTTTTTCTATCGCGAATATGATGCCAAATAAGTAGGTTTACGAAGTTGTGCACGACGAACACCAACAATACACTGATTTAAGCCACGCCCGCCGTGATGACGTCAGGACTCAGTTGAGAGTCACAGTGCACAGTTTTTTAGGCCGCCTCTTCTTCTATACTTACTCCGTGCTCTGGGCCGTTTGAAAATACAATTGGACTGGGTAGGAGGCGCTGCAATGGGATTTTTATATTTTATTTTTTTCTTATAATTTCCCAGCTTTCTGGTAGCACGTCGGCCGGGACCGCTAGTACAACTATCAATTGGGTTTAAAGACCTAGAAGCTAAATAGACCTCTACCATCCCCAGATCAATTCCTGACACTCGTCTCGAAGAGTGTAAATACTGGCACTATCCCGTGGAGCTGCCGAGCACGTCGGTCATCATCGTGTTCCACAACGAAGGCTTCTCGGTGCTGATGAGGACCGTCCACTCCGTCATCGACAGGTCACCGCCGAACGTGTTGCATGAGATTGTGTTGGTGAGTTTATGTATGACTTGCAATAATATGTTTTATATGTAATTTTTGTTTATTAGAATAGAATAGAAATACTTATTCGGTACAGCCACAGCACAAGCAATACACAAAGTAAACAAAAATTAATTACAAAGTATGCCGAGCGTGCCCGCACTGAAAGGGTGACCAAAGGGTTTTTCGAAGAATTTACATTTTTAAATATTAATATGTTATAGAAATATAGAACCATTTAGGAGGGTGTTTGTAATATCGTGCGGTTCTGATCACGCATGCGGGATTGCCCCGCACGCGTAACCCCCGCAAATGTTTTTATTGTAGTGCGTGGAATGCGCACGCGGGATGCGTTTTTTTGCATTTTGAAATTTTCTGCATGCGGGGCAATCCCGCTTACGAGCTTATATTTTTCCACATCACTTAAAATTGGGCAGTTAAATAATATAGGAAAATATCGTAAGAAAACAGACATGTCGTAGAACCAAAAATTCAAAGACGTGTCATCCACCAGCCCTCACTGAGCCCAGATGGTGGGCTACGGCCCATTCCCTCTCCTAGAGAGGAAATCTGAACCCCAGCAGTGCTTTATATTGTTGTAACTATATTTATAAATACTGGCCTGTTGGTCTAGTGGTTAGTAACCCTGACTGCTGTGCCGGAGGTCATGGTTTCGATTTCCACCCAGGATAAATGTTTGTGTGATGCATGATCATTTGTTCTGTGTCTGGGTTTGATTTATCTATATTATGTACGTATTTAGACATATATAAGTATGTTTATCAGTTGTCTAGTACTCATACCAGTCATAACACAAGCTCATCTTAACTTGGGACTAGATGCCGTTGTGCGATAGTTGTGAAATATTCAATGCTATTTACACACATCTTATTTCACGATTTCTTTTAAATTTCATTTGTGTCCATTTTCACCTGCTGTACAATTTCATGATTGAGTACCACTGCCGCTAGAGCATAGCATGCTGATAACACACGATCTTCAGAAAACGTAATAAACCCACATAACAAAACTTTGAAAATAAAACATTGCACAAAACATTCTTATCAATTAATCTACGCAGCAACTTGTTTTATGTATGAAAGTCATATAAAGAATGTAGAACTAAAGAATTATGAATCTTAATTCGATTGAATACAGTATAGTTTTCATTGTGATAGCTATTGAATTTAGGTCTTTTCATAAGGTAATGTACCTACTAGGTAACTTAATTACTAACATGCTGGTTTTTTTTGTTAGCCTGTTCTGTCCCACTCCTGGACAAAAGCCTCCCTTCTGTCCTTCCGTTCGCGGGCCCGCACTTCCTTTTTTCTGTTTTGGGGAAACCGGTCAAGTCTGTCCCCCCCATCTCCTTCTTGATGCCCTGGAGTTTCTTGAGAGTGTAGTAGTCTTTCCTGGAAGTTTCTCGCCGGTTCTTCTCCATATAAAACGACCAATTTGGAACCGTGCACTAGCTTCTGACGTTTTATAAGTGCCCATGTAGGCTTATTTGAAATAAAATATTTTGAATTTTGTGACAGTGAGATGACATCGCGGTAGATTACAAAACCGATACTGTTCCTAGCTAAGATTGTAGTTTCCATATTTTGTAATTACTGCCCAAAATACTTATGCTTTTTTTGATGAGAACTCATCACATAAGTAACTTTTCCCACACACCTGAGCTCCTTCAGAGCAGGAGAGGGCTGCTGCCCCACCCCCCAAGCATTTATTTTTCATCAATGTTGACATTTTGGTGCCGCACTCTATGGCCTACCGCTAGAATATCATACAGAACCCATCTGTACTCACATTCGTAACTAGTTACAGAAAAAAAATTGTAAATCTTTCAAAATACTCCCAAAGTAGTAGTATAATGTTGGGAGTTTTACTTTGTTTTATTTTTTGAAAGTTATATTTATTTCCTTACTGTGTTGTTACAACATATGTTGAGGTCAAGTGAAGAGGAGGGATGAAGCACATATAACTTCAATTTTTAGACTTATTTAAAATTCTATTCTATTTTTGGTTTAAATACTGATTTTTAACACATACTAAAGTCATTAATTCTTGTTTTATTTAATTACCGACTTCCCAAAAAGGAGGAGGTACTACGTTCGGCTGTTTGTATGTTTTTTTTTGTATGTTTGTTCGTCGAATACTCCCCCAAATGTGGACGGATTTTCAAAATTCTTTTTTTGTTCGAAAGTAGATAGCTCTGAGGTGGTCCCATTATCACCAAATTAGGATCTGATGATGGGATCTTGGAGAAATCGAGGGCAACCTTCAAATTTTATAGGCTCACTTATTGATTTTCGCATATTTTATGAAGTATCTTGTGTATTTGCGTATGGTCGTCACCATCTCAGGTAGCTGGGCTGATGATGGAAGGTACAACTCCTTAACAGTAAGAAGTTACTCGAACAGGCAAGGACTGTTTTAGTAAATTGTTTTGATGTTTGATAGGGCATTTGCCACATTTGGTCTCATGATCATCAAGTCATGACCTGATGCTGCAGTCAGGATAGTCTGCAGAGTACCTAAGTCCTCGACAACAAACAGCAGATATATCGAGTTTAGGCTCATTGAAAACGGCTCGATGTGTGGATAAACGTACTGCTAATAAAGAACACCGAAGTACATAGAGACCTGATGCTGAAGCCAGGAGCATCAGGAAAAGTACAAACCTTGAAATTACAGCACCGTAGTCGTGTTTGGGCTCATTTTAAACAGGACTAAATTTTAAGTTCATTGCAATGTTGACATAAATCTGGCCTGATGCTACAGCCGGGATTATCAGCATCTAGTTTAATGACTGTTTGAAAGAAGAGGGGGAGAGGATATATCGAACTGATCTGATGATGAAAGCCGAAAGGTAAATTAATGTAATCTAACCGTGTTTGGGATTATTAGAACCGTTATGAGATGCGCTCTGACTATAAAGTATTTAAGTTTGACTGAGGGGTACTTTTTAGTGGTGGTACCGTAACTAAAAAGTGTAAAATAAAAAAAAACTTTTTACAAAAAAAATATAACCGACTTCAATGATAAAAAACACTGAAAAGTATCAAATAACTTTAATTTTGGAAGTCGGTGTTAAATAACGAAGAGACTAAACTATTAAAGAAACACCGACTTCCAAAATTAAAGTTATTTGATACTTTTCAGTGTTTTTTATCATTGAAGTCGGTTATATTTTTTTTGTAAAAAGTTTTTTTTTTTGATGTTTTAATTTGTTATAATTTTAGTATATGCATATCTAATATTGATGAGGGGAAATAAAAAAAATATTTAACAATTAAAATCACATTAATAATATTGGTCACTGTCATAATTTAAAACACCCTATACCCGGCCGAAATTTGGAAAAAACGCGACCGACCATGGGCCGTGAATGGCCGACTTTAGGGTTTTTCTGTTCTCGACGCATTTAAACCTTATTAGTTTTTTCTTTTAGTATAAATGTCAATCTTATGCCTATAAACATGAAATAGATTAGTCAAACTATCCAAAACCGCATCAGAAGCTGTCTTTCGTTGGAAACTGAAGGCGATCCGCAGTCAGAAAATCGCTAAGCGGGCCGACATTTGGCGTATTTACCCTACATACTTTTACAATCGACACCTTACGTGTCGATTGTACATACTTTTCCCACTAGGGACTATCAAGGGGCCTTGATTGACCCTTGATAGTCAAGATCATCGGCTGAAGACGCTATTGGCTCGTACGCTTTTTACAGTCTGTTCAACCGATTTTAACTGCTATTTCGTAGGCATTAAAAGCAAAAAAGTGGTTACAATACCAACTGTTTACTGCAGCCGCCGTTTGTCATGCCACCAACGTAATAAAAGTCAAAATCGGTTGAACGGACAGCAATAAAAGGTTTTCATAAATGTCTAATGTTATTTTGAACACAGTAGGTACAAATCTAGCACTGCAAGCGATAATGTTTCTTATCGTAAAATGTCTCTTAACCAACTCCAACAACAAGTAATTAATGTCCTCTCATTATACCTACTAGCTAATCAATATACAGCGCCTATTTGATCCGGTTAGAGATCGTATTTGACGGCTAGAGTCGTCATAGAGTGGTCTCTATATTATCTGTGACTATAAAACATTGTTTTTAATTTATGCGAAACGTGAATATACAATCCATTCAGATTCTAATAGATTTTACACCACGTTATATTTTTTAGGGCGCGCACTATTCCCGCGCGCCTCAAGAAGTTGTCAGCAACCGTGTGGACCCAGCAGGGTCGAAACGAAAAACTTACTGGGGCCAAGGGTCTACTTCCGAAAGGGAGGCTCGGCCCCAGTATGAAAGGCAACGAAGGAAAGGGGTGCAGTTTTCAGTCAGTACCTAAGAGTCTGACAGTATCTCCCACTCCGCCCAAGAGCGAGGGATGGCTTAGGGATGATTTTTACCCACCGAAATAAAAAAACAGTAATACGAATCAACAATTAACAAAACAACTCCATAATCAACTTTTAGCTTTATCAAAACGTTAGTTCATTGAAACACCATTAACAGCCGGTGCGATTGTATCACCATTGTTTTATGTAAGTGTCGGTGAAATTAGGTATTAATTGCTTAACTGTGCCGATAACCGACTCACCGCTGTTGATTTTTAATGGCTGATGATTGTGATGATAACCGAGCCGTTCAGGATTTCCTTATTTTGATACAAACAAAAATACATTAGGCCGGCTCCGCGATACCTGTACTCCTAGCCAAGTTGCAAATCTGCAATAGTTAACGCTTGTAGAAAGCTTCAAATGTACGGGAATAACTTCGTCTCAACGCTCAGTCACGTCAAAACAAAAGAATTGGTGGCAAGGTCAACTCGAAATGTTCGACGCAAGCGAAACGGTTGTAACTTGGCTAGGGGGGCTGGCCGTACCTTTAAGAATTACGCACACGGACTGTTGTGAAAACATGAAAGTATTTTGTTACCTACCCCGGCTTCGTAAGATCTCTCTCACTAGTATCACACTTATCACATTCATATTTTTTAAGCCTATACTGTCCCACTGCTGGGCAAAGGCCTCCCCCAACTTCTTCCAGGTAATCTATTCTAGACCTACCTCGAACCAGGCCCAGCGGTAGGTAGGCATCCACGTCGTCTCGCCACCTCTTCCTAGGTCGATTAATATTATAAAGACAAAATTGTGTGAGTGTGTACGTTTGTGAGTCCTTCACGCTGAAACTGCTAAACGGATTGGAATGAAATTTGGTACGCGGGTAGACCATATCCTGAAATATCACTGATATATATTTTATCCCAGGAGAATGTTCCCTTGGGACAATTTTCTACTTTCACACTGGCAGAAGGGAGGGAGGCCTTTGCCCAGCATTGGGACAACATAGGCTAGCTATAATAATAATACTTGAAATCGACAACGGTAACTACCCGAAAAATGGCGGAGTGATAACAATCCCGGAAAAATTGTGGTATAACTACTGTTGAACAGTTAATATCAAAAATTTATCCTGATATTGCTGCATAAGCTTATACAGTAGTATTTTGACAATTCAAAAGAGCCAGTAATTGGTCTATTTGAAATAAACGTTTTTGGCTTTGACTTTGGCGACAGCCAAGCTATTCCATTCGTTTACGTCAACATTTTTTTTAAATTTGCGCTCAACTATCTTTGTTGGGACATTTTATACCTTGTCGGGACGTCGCGATACCACAGTTAATAACGGTGACATGTCCCTCATATCGGGACGAATGGCAACCCTATTATACAGCGACATTTTTCAATCACCATTTTAATTTTCAGAAATGATTAAAATCTTTTTTTATTATTATTATTATTGATAGGCTCGCGTTTGACCACCATCTCACCTGATGGTAAGCGATGATGTGGCCGACGATGGAGCACGCTTGCCTAGAAGTAACCTATTCACTCTTGACTTAAAGACCCCCAAGTTGTAGCTATCAGGAAACACAGAATCGATAACCTTATCAATTAATGAAATAAAAAATATTCTTTTTACCATTTTCCTCTATTAAAATCACAACGCGTCGAATTAATTCATGAATCCCCAAGCGACCACCGGTGGCCGCGCATCTATTGTCTTACTATTGTGTCTCTAATTGACGGTATCTGAAGGGTTAATGCAGTTCAACAACTCTAGACTGCACACGCGCTTACCTCATTACTTGGCAACGCACACATATACGCACTCCTTCTAGCCCGTCGTACGCACCCCTTCTCATCCGTCGCAAGCGCCCCTCACGCGCCCCGCGCGCAAGCGCCCGACGCTCCCGAAATCCAGTCGAACATCATCGCGCGACATGATAATTTCTTATTCTAATGTAGACTATTACAAAATGGTAGGGTGCTATCTTTAAAGTGGTAAAAGTTTAAATGGTTCGCGAGGAATGTGCAGTACAGAAAATTTACGTTTACAAAGACGAATAATGAATTCGCGAGTGGTGAAGAATTGGTCGCGGAGGACTTATACCATGGCCAGGCCACCAGACTTAACTTTAACTCCGCTAGAATTTTATTTATGGGGTGACGTCAAAAGACGTGTAGGTCTACGATGAGGCACTAAGTGTTGAAAATCTCCGTAGTCTAATCAAACAGATACTAAAGTTATAAAAAAATAGTCTAAGAAAACGTGCACGGTTGTGTATCGAGAGAAACGAACTCCATTTTGTTGAACAATTACTGAAGTACACGCGAGTTGATTAGGTAAGTTTAATTATTGTATACAACGTGTAACGTTAAATGCGCAAAACCTGAAATTAGTTTGATCAGAATAACGAGCAGAATCAATGAAACCACTTTTTAATATAGGTTATATTAAAAAAAAAACTTAATTAAAAACGTCGACCTGTCTATTTATGAATAGGTCAAGCCATCACGTGCGCAAACCTGCGCAAATAGGTAAACAAACACAAATAGTTGTAGTCCAATAAAAAAAAATCATACACGGGATAATACAAGTTCTTATTTCAATGCAGATATGAATTTTAAACAAACTAAAACTGCAGATAAAACCTTTAATTTTTTTTTTTTTTTTGTTGCGTAATTAGGTTAATTAAATTAAAAATCATTTGGGGTGTCTGAGGTTTTGCGCATTTAACGTTACACGTTGTATAGCTAGTTGATACCTATCTAGCTGATAGTTATAAGTAGGATATTGGTATTTTGTTATATTTATTTATTTTTGGGATATGCGTCATGTTGGGCGCAAATAAACACTTTTTCTTTCTTTCTTTCTTTTCTTTTTTATGCCAATTTTTTAACTTCGCCATATTAAAAACTTTTGATTTCATTCATAATTTATTATGTCAGTCCTAAGCCCGTAAAGTATGAAGGGAAAATTGGAATCACCCCTTTAATTTTAAGACCGCGTCGGTACTGCAGCTGTCATTGCAGCGACCGAGGTCAATTTCCTTGCCGCGTGTTTCTACGTTACGATTTTATTCGGATATTTCCTATTAACGTTTTTATTTTATTTTTGTTATTATTTAACTATAGTATTTCACATATAACAGTGACTTATTTAAAAGACATCGATTTTAAAATTTGAATGGTGATTGAAAAGTATCGCTGTATAATTATGATAAGCCTGGGATGGTTCTGTAAGGATCTGTGCACACTTGAGACAAAACACTCTTAGACTTGTTTCCCATAGACGAGTCTGTGCGAAACATGTCTGTCTCAAGTGTGCGCTGGCCCTAAACGTGCTACAATTAATCTGAAAAATGACATTAATCTACCATTGCTCAATTTTTTTTTTATCCGTAGGTGGACGATTTCTCAGACAAGGACGACTTAAAGTCAAACCTAGACAACTACGTGAAAAGATGGAAGGGCAAAGTTCGCGTTATTAGAAACACACAACGTGAGGGTCTTATAAGAACAAGATCTAGAGGGGCTCAGGAAGCAACGGGCGAAGTCATCGTGTTCCTGGACGCTCACTGCGAGGTCAACTTAAACTGGCTGCCCCCACTCCTCGCCCCGATTTACAGAGACTATAGGACTATGACAGTCCCAGTCATCGACGGCGTCGACCACAAGACTTTCGAATACAGACCCGTCTACCAACACGGCATGAACTACAGAGGCATCTTCGAATGGGGCATGCTCTACAAAGAAAACGAAGTACCTGATAGAGAATCCAACCTTCACAAACACAAATCTGAACCTTACAAAAGTCCTACACACGCTGGAGGCTTATTCGCTATCAATAGGAAGTATTTCCTTGAAATTGGAGCTTATGATCCTGGTCTACTGGTTTGGGGTGGGGAAAACTTCGAGTTGAGTTTCAAAATCTGGCAGTGTGGTGGTAGCATCGAATGGGTGCCGTGTTCAAGAGTGGGCCACGTTTACCGCGCTTTTATGCCTTACTCTTTCGGAAACCTTGCCAAGAATAGGAAGGGATCTCTCATTACTATCAATTACAAGAGAGTTATTGAGACCTGGTTTGACGATGAGCATAAAGAATATTTCTACACCAGAGAACCAATGGCTCGATACTTAGATATGGGAGATATAACCGACCAGCTGGCTTTGAAGGATCGTCTGAAATGCAAGAGTTTCAATTGGTACATGGAGAATGTTGCTTATGATGTGTATGACAAGTTCCCCAAACTGCCGAAGAATATTTACTGGGGAATGGTGAAAAATAAGGCTACTGGAGTATGTCTTGACACAATGGGAAAGGGTGCCCCGGCTTATATAGGTAAGCTATAGATTTTATTGTATTGTTGACAACGTTTTAACTTTGGCAGTTTGAGTATTGTCTGCGGCCTACCAAATGACCTTTCTTTGGTATTGTTCGTCGAGTCGTTTAGCTCCTTAGTAGTCTTGAGTTGAGCTATACGAATACTGACAAATGCTAGCATTGATTGGACTGGTCCACTCAAATCTGTGCGGTTCTTTCCTCAAAAGATTATATCAGAGACTAGTCTGCATTATTCTCATATGATTTGACCATTACATGTTTGCTGAATGGACTTTAAAAGAGACTTTGACCCTTGAGTTTGTTTCGGTGTTTCTTCTCATGGTAGTCTGTTAGGAAACGCCGGCCTCATCTAGTTTAAAATGATGGAAAAAAATTACGTTTAAAAGTGTTTTTCAAAACCTATTTGCAAAATAAATATTATTTATCATTGGAACAGTAATTGAAAACATTGCTCAATGTAATTGAAACTCAATACATTCACAAAAGTACAAATTCAAATGTTCGTAAACAATGAATGATTAAAAATCTTAATTGTGCATTGTTAAGTCCAATTTTCATCAATCAATCTTGACTGAACAAATCTTCCCCAAAAATGTCAAGACATTTTCGGGTCCCTGTATTTTGCAGAAACTAGAAATCGGATTACAACCTTTTTTTTTAAAAAATGATTATATCTTTGTTTTCTTTTACCTAACCATTACCGCCCCAGTGCTGGACAAAGGTCTCTCCCAAGTCCTTCCAGACATTCTTCTCTCCACCCCTCTTGTACCAGCCCTCGTGGTAAGCGTATAGTCTAGATCATCTCGTCACCTTTTTCTAGGCTGGCCTCGACTGCTCTTTCCCTCTGCAGGAACCTACTGCGTGGCGACTTGCCCAGAGGTCATATATTTCATCATACTTACTCTTTTTCCATAACTTCTAGGCTCCGCATCATGCCATGGGTCAGGCAACAGCCAACTGTTCAGACTCAACGAGGCGGGTCAGTTAGGAGTAGGAGAGCGCTGCGTGGAAGCCGACGTAGACAGCGTGAAGCAAGCCTTCTGCAGACTCGGCACTGTGGACGGACCTTGGAGGTAAGTGGCATTATTATCTGACGCGTTTCACCAACTATGTTGTGTGTCGGCTTATAGCTCAATGATCCAGTAAACATGGATACTGTAATTATGGCCTCGACAACACTGCTGCTGGACAATAGGAAACATTGGCAAGGCTTGGCATGCGAAGCCCCCCCCCCTCGCTGACACTAGTCTAATAACGGATCAAGATTTATTTTTCGCCATGATGCTCCATGTATGTTTTTTCTCTCTCTAGGGTTGAACGGGAGGTATCCCAACTTTTACTCCTTCCTTCAGGTTCCCTTTGCGTTCTAGGACCACGGGTATCTATTTCAGAAAATCCCTGTGACCCTAGCGGGTATCAGTCCTACATGGTTCTCTATGGTTCTGCTGATCTCTCTTTGAGGCGCGTGGTACACCATCTGAATAAATAAATTTTGAGAATAACTTGTACGTATACAGTAAGTAAATTTTTTACAATATATTCTAAGTTTCTCATCACACATTTTCCAGTTACGACGCGACCCATCACCACATAATCCACCGCCTCCACGGCTACTGCCTCACCCTGCAGCCACACTCGCGGCAGCTCGGCCTCGTCCCCTGCGACCCCAACAACACCTATCAGCAATGGACCATCTCTCACAATAAACCCAACTGGTGAGGCTAGCTTAACTCTTATACAGTCGGGATAAACAATTGTTCACCACCTAAGTGTTCGGCTAACTTCAAGCGGGCGTGGCGCGGAGAACTCAAACATGAGAACTTGTTTGGAGTGTCCTTATTGGGCACGTGAGTGCGGGAAGCGGTGTGGGCGACTCGGTAGGTCGTTCATACGAGAGGCCGCAGTGAGTGCGCGTGTCGTGAGCGGAAACCTGCGCGGAAGCGGTTAACACAAACTAGTTGGAGCCGACCGCGGGCGTTGCCGCACCACGCACCGCGCGCGTGACCGCACCCCGCACCGCGCTGCCAGTCTGGCTGAGCACTATAAACTGATAAGCGGGTAGCCCGCGAAATACAAATTTTCATAAGTTTTTTGCATATTTTATATATATATTTTTTTTAATTATTATTATTGATAGGCTTGCATTTGACCACCATCTCGCCTGATGGTAAGCGATGATGTGATCGACAATGGAGCACATATTTTTCGTAAAATAGCCATTCAATGTGGTAAGACAAACTGAGGAGGTTGTATTTATGATTTTACTGATTATAATGCCCGCGAGTCATATCTTAAAATTTTATTGTTAATTATCTATACTAGTGCTTGACTGACATCCCACCTGATGGTCAGCAGTGATGTGTGTAATCGTTGATGGTTAATCGCACAGTTTATTAAGAGCCTATTCACTCTGGCCTTGAAGTCATCTAAATTGCGAAGACAAATTGTTCCAATCTATACGCACAAAGCGTTTTGGGAATACATTAATTGTGCGTACAGCTAAAGAGTGGAATTACCTGCCAAAGTCTGTGTTTCCTGATACCTATAACCTAGGAGTATTTAAGTCAAGAGTAAATAGGTTACTTTTAGGCAAGCGTGCTCCATCGTCGACCACATCATCGCTTACCATCTGGTGAGATAGAGTTCAAACGCGAGCCTATCAAGAATGATAAAAAAAAAACAACATACAATTTGATTCTGACCAGCAAAATAAAAAAAATGAATATTTGAATTACGAAGGCTACCTTTGAGTATAGGCCCTTAAGCATTCCATATTAAGGGCTGTTTCTCATTGTGATAGTTGATAGTTTGAATTTGTTCAGGATTGTGTGGTGAACAATTTATGTCCCCGACTATACTTAGCCGTAAGCTTTCGGTTAATTTGAATAGATAGGACAGTTGTGATGTGTTTGAATCGAAGCTAAATGTTTGACAATATTTATGTTATTAATACTAAATTTTTAATAATGTATGTACATTTTTGTTTAACTGGCGTATGTTTTAAGTTTGCTATTGAATGTGTATTTTTGGAAAATAAATATGTATTGTGATAGCGGAAATACAATGAAAGGCTTTTGATTTTATTATAATTTTTATTAGAATTGGTAGTACGAGTATATGTTTAATGTCTTTGTTAGAAGCACTTTATATTATTTTTAAAAATACAATGATTTTTCGGCTTGGCGGCTTGACAGCCAGCCTGTCAAACCTAACACATATAGAATCTTCTTTTCCTTCTTTAAAACACGAAAAAAAAAATGTTTGACGAATGAAACGGGAAATCAGGCCTTTTTTCCTTGTGTTAAAACTGCACTGGAGAAAGTTAACAAAATATAAAAAATACAGGCAGGTGCGCCATTATCTCCTGATTCCAGCAATGTATATAATTAAACTCTGGGAAAAATGTTAGATGCGTCTTTTTTACTAACTGGGCAGAAATATGAGCACGCTATCACCACAGCCGCTTCTTGACTACTTTAAAAATATCTTCGTCCTGTGCCTCCTTATGCCATTCTCCCCATTCTGGAGCGGTATTCAGCTAGCACCCCTCTTATGAGTTGAAACATCACGAACACAAAGTGAGCTCGCTAGCACTGTGTTGTATGTACACGTGAAGGTGCGAAAGTACATCAGTTTACGAGTCTAGTCTAGACGGTCAACGAGGGCGGGCGCGTGCGTCACGCCGGTACTGCAACGACCATGGATTGCCCTAAAACATCGAAAAATTGACGACTGATAAAATTCGACCGAATTTAAAAATTTATTAATTTTTGTCGTCTTTTCTTTTTGGTGTTTGTGTTGTTTTTACCTCGTTTTTAACTTAAAAAAAAACAGCTTCTAAAAGGGATTCAACATAAAATTCGAACGAATTTAACAATTTAGTCATTTCCTTCGTACCTATTTTCGTTTGCTTTTTGGTGTTTGTGTCGTTTTTGCCACGTTTTTGATTTTATCTATCAAAGTTTACTAAACTTTTTGCGAACGCCAATAACGGTGGATGTATATATATATGGATAAACTGAAATCCGCAAACGAACAGAGGTCACTGACGCAATAAACCATGTAAGAATATTAAAATGGAAATGGGCAGGTCACCTGTCTCGTGAGGATGGCAGATGGACAAAGTGGGTAACCAAGTGGAGAGGGCTCAGCACTGGCAAACGACGTGAGGGCCGCCCGCTCAGGCGCTGGGCGGATGACATCCGAGCTGTCGCTGGCGCAAGCTGGATGAGGGAAGCTCAAGATAGAAAGATTTATTTTTTATTTTTGGTAGGTTTGCGCTTGACCGCTATCTCACCTGATGAAAAGCGACGATGCGGGCGACGATGGAACGCGCTTACCTAGAAGAAATGGTCTAATCTGGAGGAGGCTTTTACTCGCACAGGGGTTCCCTTTAATTGAGTGTTGTAAAATACATGAAATATTGGGAGGTAGGAAAGTTTCATCACTCAAGAGCAGTTTTTGGTTTAGTTTTTAATTTCTACTGATATTCGTTGTTTGTTTGTTGTGGTGTATGTGAGTTTTAATATTTGTTTACGCACCCACGACTCATAAAGTCTGGAGAATCGCTTATTGGTTTGATTTGTGTAAATTTAGGTAGTGAGTATAGGTAGTATTAATCGAATTGTGTTTTTTGTGTTGTGTATTGTGTTTGTTTGTTCTTGTGTGTTTGAGGGATGCCTTTTAAATTTTGTCGTTTAAAGAAAAAAACACAACTAGAACTTTAAAGTATTATTTATTGTTTATGAAAGTATTCACCTTGATGTTTTAGACATTTTTCCATTCGCTCGAACCAGTTATTAAAACACTTAATCCACTCCAAAGTCGGTATGTCCAAAATGGCCGACTTGAAGCAAGACGATCTTAGACAGACTGGTCTACAACGTCGCAGACGTGGCTGGGACAAGACTGTTTCTGGCATTGTTCCCGGCTCTGAGTAACTTCTTGCCAAGTTCTAAGGATGACATCTACGTCGTCCCGCCATCTCTTTGGTCTGCCTCGAACCCGTCGTTTTGTCCGCAGTTTATCATCTAAAATACCTACAATACATTTGAAAAGTACCTATCAAATGGATAAAACCATAGGAAGAAGGTATTACATACTCAGATTTTCCTATAAATACACATACGCCGAACGTAAATATATACATATGCATGCGCGCAAGTTTCCCGTCACAGATTTATCGATTCAGACACGTCACAATGGTGTATGACTATAATTTTGCCATTACTCGTAAGACGAAGTCGCCGAATGTGGTTCAGTAATTTAGCCATGCTAGATATATTTGATACATGCATTCATTATTGTAAAGTGCACTGCAAAATGGGTAATATTTGTCCAGTAAAATACACATGTACAGTAAGGTAAATTAATCGTTTATCACATTTAGGCTAAATGTCACGTCTACATATTTGTCTATGATTCAACTTTTTGTCAAAAGTAGAAAACAATTAATTTCCCTGACTTTGTATTTTTTTAATAACTCTGGGTTGTCACTCAGTTAAACACTGCGAAAAAAAAATGGACCAGTTTTTGGACAAAAAAAGACTGATTTCTGAGATAAATATTACCTATTTTACCGTCATGCGACTCGGTAAAAATTCTGTATCTTTAACTGTGTCGTCTCTATAAAGGTCATCTAATATAAAAGTAATTGTAAAAGATTTTGTAAAGTTTTGTATGTACTTAATAATGTGAAACATTCCTGCTTCATGAAAAGCTGTTATTCTTATGCTCAAGTTTTAAACAATAAACAATTGAAATTATTCAAGTATTTTTACACTAACAAAAAAGTAGGCAAAGTTAATTGAAAGGTTTAAGATTATTTTTTGTTTCCTTTATCAATTATTTGGTAAATGTCAAATCTAATTTGAAAAACAAGAACTAACCAAATAATATTATTCCAGAAAAAAGAAAAGAATCTCGTATTCAATATCAAATTAAATAATACAGTAAAGATAATTATAATAGTTTATAGCATTTATATTTCATATTATGCTACTGTTGTCGAAGTCGTAAGAGGCAAACCATTATAACAAAGTATCATGACACTTTTAGCATTATTTTTAATTTGTATTGCCAGGTTAGAAATGTATTAAATGTTTTAGCAGAAATCGGGCAAGAGACGCATGTTTTTGTAATAATAATGTTTAAAAATATATATTTAGATAAAAAATTGTATCTTATCGCAAGAACGAAGATAATTTAAAATGTAAGGTGCATTTTTAGCATTTTGACTAACAATGCAAACAATACGCAAAATTATAATTTTAATTATATCTGTTATTCTTTAGTAGATAGATACTTGTAAAAAATGTATTTCTTTTTCAGCATAAATAAGTTTTAATCTAAGGCTTTCCTGTACTTAGTTGGAATATTTAAAACTATATCGTATGCATTGCATTTATTTTGCTATCCGAATTATACAGTAATAAATTAAACTCCATATACATATACTTATCTACATTTTCAGTTGAGGCTTATCAAAGAAATTGTAGTTAATATCGAATTGAATGAAAATGGTTTCTTGAGAATTGCCGTATTTGGGACGTTTTTCTTTTTATCGGCAATGGAATAGACCTACAAAATTATTACATTTAATCAAAACTTATTAATTTTACATTAATTATATTCCTATTATTATTTCGTTAATGTTTCTCAATAGCATTATTGTCATATGAAATTGTTTTCATATATTTCAATAACAGTTAAAAAAAATTGTAACAGAGTGGTAAAATACCACTCTCTGTGACAATTTTAATTAGTATGGGCCAATTATACGTTAAAAAGAAAAACGAACCATATGTATTTCTGTAGTTATGGTGGTGTGGGTGGTATCCATGTGAGCACAAGTACATCGTATTTATTATATTCCATCATTACTTCTAAGTTTAAAAGAGATTATGAATTTATTAGTGTCATATCCTAAAAGCAATTTTCTTATGTAGACTGATCTTTTAACATTGATAGAAATTATCAAATAATGCATAATGTATATCTATCTATGTAATAATTTCAATAAATTTCTTATGAAGTGAAAAAGCTATGAAATTTACTAGGACCTTGTAAGGCAAAATGCATTCGTCAAGTATTATTCGATCTCAAAATAATGTGAAAAAAATTAAACCTATAAAAACTGAAATAATTTTTATGAAATAATTGATATCTTGTGCTATTACAGTTTTAGTAAATACATGGCATTTTCCGGCGAATGGTAGCTGCATCATCTTTGAGTAGATTACGGTCAGTTTACAAAGAGCAAAAAAATGCTCGACCGCTTCACCATACATTATGTATATACATATTTTTATATAAAGTGAGTTCTTCTTTAACTTGTACATAGGTATTCTATCTTTAGGTTTTCTAGGAACATAATGGAGGTTATTTTTTTTACAGAACGATTGTTGATTGTTTTTTTAGAATTTATAACTGAAGACCAATTCTCGTAATTGGCAATCTTATTGACAGTTTATGACTGCGATACTAAGGGGAACTGAGAGAATTTCCCTCTTAGCTTGACAGAAATAGTCGCTGTTGTGACGTACCTATTTGAATATCTATTGCGGTGCAGCAACTAGCGAAGCGAAGCGGACGCGCAAATTGGTTGATAATAGTTTACGAGCAAACTATTGCACAGCGATGCCATGTTTTATATAAATGGCGGCTGAAGCAGTAATTTCGTGCTCACGTAGATCAAAGCCGCCTCGCTTCACAACCACAATTTTGACAGCAAAAGTTGTGGTTGCGAATTTTGACTCCGGATTACTATATAATTTACCGTGTGTTGCCAATTTTTATTTAAAATGGCTACTGTTCGTGTGATCAACCTGAATGTTCCTAGAGGCCTTCCTTGTAAAAAAGTTGTATCGGTTTGAAAAATTACTGTGATTTTAACAACTTGACAGTTTTATATATTTTCCAATGTAGTAATAAATAAATTATTATTTATTGTTTGAGTGGCTTTCATTTTGTACCTATTTATTCCTGTGTGATTATTGTAGCAGAAAAGGAGTTTTTGGTGAGTTTGTGCGAGTTTATATTATTTTACTATCTCTTACATTACTTTGTATCTTTGGTTGGACTTTATATGTAAGTATATTTGGGCATAGGTAGGGTAGGTATTAGTTTCACTGGATTCTTCTAGTACCTATACTGTTTCCGTAATGTGGTTCTAAAGATTATCAATAAACTTGCGAAACTTTGAGGAAATACTTTACGTCATTTCGTCTAAAAGCTCATACACACGAGCGGCATGTTGCCAACGGCACGCCGTCGACCAGAGTCGATGGCAGTCTTCGACACGTCGGCTGTTGACGCATCGACGGCAGCGGTCGATATTCCAACTTTGAAGATCAGCCTCAGCAGCAGCCGTCGTGTGTCAAGTGTCACTACTAGGTCGAAGGCTGCAATTCGTATGTATGAGCTGTGTGGTAACAACGCGTTGTGTAAGAGTCAACTCGCACTGAGACGCGACGCGACAATGCTCGAAGAAACCAGTAATTTTGAATTAGAGGAGAAAATTCGGACATTCGGCAGTATTAAAGAATTTGATAACTACCTAAAATATGTACCATGATTTGTTTTGTATCGCCTCTTTAATAAGACCCGTAGTATTATGGCGCGTTTCTCGTAAGAATTCCCATCGTCGTAATGTTGGGTCTTTGTACAGAAAAAAGAATATAAAAAACAAAAGTTGACTACTCTAGCAAAATTGTTTCACGAAATGCAAAACTGGATCGATTTTGACCGTTAGTCGCAACGCTTTGGAGTATTATCAGAGGAATGGGATTTTGTTTAAAAAAAACAGATCTAAAAGGAAGTTGTTAAAGGTGTACGATATTATGGAGTTGCGTTTTCGGTATTTGAAAGAATTGCAGGACAATCGAAACGGAGCCCAGCGTCGTTTAATTTATAAAAAAAAAAATAGTTTTTTCATTACTCATACTCTGAAAGTAGGTCTGAAGTTGCCTGAGGAGCGGGCTAAAAAGTATCACACTTTTCATCCCTAGGGAGTTTTACTTTCAGCTGTCAAATTGTTTTAAAAAAAAACTAAGTCTATCTTCTTGTATTCGTAATGAAAAGCACAGTGCTTACCTACCTCGGGGTTAAAGTTACTTATTTAGTCCCTCGAAATAAGTAACTTTCACCCCTAGTGTAACAATGTACACAGTTACCAAAAGAAAAAATTATAAGGCAATTGTTAAAGGTAACCAAAAATATCAGTCAATCTGCTAAGAGTATTGCAACACTGTTTTTCCGTATTGCCAACATTACGGCGAAAGGAATTCTTAAGTGAAACGCACTATGGTGGTAAACCCAGCTTACCATCTATTTATTTATTTGATAATTATTTCACGATGTGGTATTGAATGTCCACGATGCTACTCTTCGCCAAAACTTTCAGAGTGACGAATGGCTGAAAAATGGGGTACATATTATTGAGCTCAGTAGATAATTCATCAAAACGGATAAGGATGGAGAAGATATCTATTATTGTTTCATCTAATAAATTTTATTTTCAATCTGTTCTAGGTTCGACAGCTATATCGATCAATATAATTGAGAAAACACAGTTTTTCTTGACGCCGAGCAGGATTACAAAGATTTTATTAGTCAATAAAAGTACTTTATCTATTAATAAATTTATTTATTTATGAAATCATAATATATAGTGAATTAAATAAGCAGATAATTGCCTAACATAATTTGTGGTGACAAATATCAGATAAAAATAATATGAATATTTTGAATTTATGGCTCTATTATCGCAGAAGAAAGATGGTCAGGCGTACATTCTTTATGATTTGGATTGAGTAAGTATGCCAGGATGGTGTTATAGTCTATGGAAGGCCTACTGTTGTCATAAAAAGGTCTAGAGGAATCGCTTGTATTCCTTTTTTTCTGGCTTATTAGGTGATACTTTATAGCTAGATATACCCCATATCTCAAACTCTGGCCAAACTAAGACATATCTCGAGTGCGGGATTGAAGATGCGCATAGCACGATAGAATTTCATCCCGTATCTAGTGGGCGATTGATGATCCTCAGTTTGACCAGACCTTAAGGGGGGCGCTTCCATTGAAGCGGAGCTGGGCGAAGAGGAGTGTCGAAGAGAATCAGTGACGAGTGACAAGTGTTACCATTAAAATAGAGCGGAGTAGTAGAGTGGAGTGGATTTGATCTACCCTCCGCTCTAGAAGATTCGATCACTATGATAGACCAATTCACGGTCGGCTCCTCTACACTCTAAACTCCGCCAAGCCCGCGTTAGTGTTAACGTACACTAATTCTATTGGTATCCTAATGGCAATTATAGAAGGCGCCAGATAACCGTGGAATAAAGTACCTTGTAAGTAATATTTACCTTTTCCTAATATCTCTATTTAGGTACCCGAAAAACAAACAATGAATTGCTTTTCATTACTAGATCATGTAAAAGTCGATACATGTCGATTCAAGACTGCTTTATGTCTTTTTTTAATTAAGAATGTCAAAAGTAAGAGGATCAATGACCGCTATTACACGTTTATCTGGCGCCTACCTTAATATCTTAAAACTGCGACAATTTGTTCATAATCGGAATTAGTAAGACTGGTCAAAAGACTCGCAAGGCAAGGGCCATTATTTAGATTATAACATAAAAGCTCTTCAGAATAATAAAATGAGTTTCTAAAATAATAATGGCTATTTTAAATGAAGACATTAAAGCTGCTCATTCCCTATAAATTGTTGTGTTATGTTTAAAATGAGTGCCTTACGTCAATTTTTTTGGCTAGTAATACAAAGCCGCTTAGGCGGGTACAGACTTACGAAATGTAACACGCAATGAAAGAATTTGCCGTCCACTTTGTCGCAATGTAAAAGAAATCTAGTGTGGACATCTTGAGCGTGCGAACAGTGTACACTACGCGTATTCGAGCGCGAACACAGTATTTCAACTGTTGCGTGCCGCGATCAGTCATTTGTCGGTTTTTTCGCCAAACACAAAAGTGCGCGCAGTGTGCACGGAGCGCCAGTGTGGATGCGTCTGTACTGCGGAACGCTTACTAGAAACAGATGCTCGGTTCGTGCGCGCGCTGCATCCATGCTTCTGAAATGCTCCTTTCATGTTACATTGCATGTTACGTTACAGCAGTCTGTACCCGCCTTTACACAGTCGTGCATTTTGCGTAAACAAAGATTTTTGGTTACGAATTACATTTTTGTTTGTGAGTCGAAAAACAGCTGTTGTTAATCGACCTAAAGGTTGAATTAATTGCAGTAATAAGTTAGTTGGATGTTACACCCTATTATTTATGGATTATTAGCGTCGTATAATACTAAGAATTTTGTTGACTACTATCTACTATTAGGAAGGAATTCGTGACCACCATTCATCCCAACTGTTGATGCGAAGCTCTGCATTCAAAACTGACCAATTAGGTGAGGGAATGTCTGGAGCCAGCCAGTTGAAATCATCCAATCGATCCCAGTTATTAGAAGTCCGGTCTAAGCCAGACATGTTGAAATGCTTCTCTAGGTCTTCATAATACAAATTGTATGGGGCAGTGCATATCTGAGTACAGTCTTCAACTATCCCCTTGCTGGTGACATGTAAATAAATATCACAATTACTGGATGTGTGCATTCGTAACTGTTGGCATGCGGCAACTACCTTGCAATTTGTACATTTCTCCATAAATACTGATGAAGTGACTGGGCCAGAGAGTACTATACAATTTTCTAGATTAGTTAAATGCAAAGTTCCCATAACTCCTTTGAGGCCAATGGTACAGTTTGAAAGGTTCCGTAAAGCAACATCTCTCTGAAACAGTTCATCATTCTCCAGCACTAATACTTTATTCTTCTGTGAGTCAAAACCAAACAGTTTTTCATCCCATTTGTTGCTATCCGTTTTTCTTGCTGCATCATTTTCATCAAGGGAGCCTTGTTTCTCAGTGTGGGATTTAGGAAGCTTCTTCTTTGAGAATCCAAACTTTTTCCTGGGCACATATCTCTCTTCTAATTCATAGCATTTTGTCTGAAGATTCTGTACTATACCCAAATATTTGCGCATGTTAAACTCCTTCAAGAAGAATGATGATGTCACAACATATTTTTGTAATTCGTTTACCTCTCTTTTTATGCTATCAAAGTGTGGAGGCAGTGCGTTCAGGTCTAGTGTTGGAACTTGCATGAGCAAGTCTTCAACGTATTCTGATTTAATTTTGAATGAGCCGGAAAAGAAATCTTCATTTTCGTCGCAAGCGTCGACTTCTTCCCTTGCCTTATGAGCCTTTTGTAGTTTTTCTAAGCGTTGTGCGTCCCGTCTACTTAATCTCTCTAAAACAGTATTCCTGTCACTCATTTTCCTTTCTTCAACAATTCTTCAATTGTTTTATTGAGGTCTGAATTTGGGTTTGCTGCTTCTTTTAAAACACTAACAGTTTGATTACTCACTTTTCTTGCATCCGTATGTTTTGAGCCTGTGTCATACTGTAACAAAAAACAAGTTTGCCATCAAGAAATAGAGAGATAGTAGAGGTCAGTGCAAAGACATGTTGCCATAGTATGACATAGACATCAAAGAGTTTATACTAATGATCCACCTGTCAAGTGTTGTGAATTGAAAAATAATTTGTTATCCCTTAAAACTATACCTACATCAACACAATACTAAACAGTTAAAAATATACTCAGTACAGCTGACAATAGATGATAAAACAAAATGGTTCAAACTTGATGAATAGCTGTTCCCATGAAATCAATATTTAATTTCAACATGAACGATAAATGACACTGAGGCACTGATGTAATTTTAAAATGTTAAAATTTTTTTAAAGGTTAGCCACAAACTGATTTATGAATATCTATGTATAAACCAACTCTGTACGTAGTCCTACATGTGTAAGGAAGGGCTGATTCAAAGTAGTAGTTTTAGCTCAAGAATAAATATGGCAGTTTTGAACTTTGTTTTTATATATGTCGCAATAAGATGATTATGTCCTGATATACTTATATCCCTAAGGATATCCAGGTTGGACAGTCCTCCACAAACTTTAAGGGCTTTCTCAGTAGACGAAACTGAACAGCCACCCTGAAAAAAGCCCTTACCCTGTATAGTGAATTTTTCAGATAGACGTTGTTTAGCAAATCTGAAACTGATGTCTAAGACCCGTTTTTGATGAAAATTAAGACTGCATCACTGTTTTTTTTTTTTAAGGAACAGAGAGTGCACTCTCACACACTCTTAAATATACTTATATCATGGTTATATTATTTATATAAAACAGCAATCTGTCCATCCCTAGGATCACTGCTTCAAACCTCTTACTGTGACATATAAAAAACATATCTAAGTTTTGAATATTGGCCCTAAATTTTGAATTTTAATCAATAACAGAAGTATCACACAAGCCCCACAGTACAGTCACAATTTGAAAACACATGCAGATATTAGTCCCAAGAAAACCATCAAAAATTATTATTAGCTAAACAATCAGTGACCACAATCAACATAAACTAATACGGGATTCAATATTGACCTGCTTAAGTAGTTCATCATCAGGTTTGACCAAGCGGAACAGTGCGTACCCCAGGGTCCCAAACGTCACCACCCAAAAAGTGGCTTTAATACCAACAGACATCTCACCGCTAGTTTAAATATGCCCTTCGTTTCTCCAAACTGCCTGATCAAGATCTCTGATTTTGTTCTCAGTAATGGTTTCACCGAGCCCGTAATAACCTTCCAGTACCCAGTTGTGATTCTTGTACATATACAGACGGAAACCTGGAAATAAGATATGAGGAACTTAGTGTATTTATTAAATTTTTGGATATTTAGATCAATTTGTATAAAAATATCTTTGGACAAAACAGCTGAATAGTTTATAACCTGAATTAACGTATAGGCTACTTTTCATGCCGATAAATGATGAGACTTACTTAACAATTGAGTTAGAATTAGAAATTCAGAAACTAGCTGGATGATCAGTAAAGACCCACAAACTACCAGAAAACCAGAATCATAAAGAAATATGTTCTGGGCTGAAATGAGTGTTATAAACTAACTAGCTTTTGTCTGCAGCTTCGCCTGCATACATAAAATATATCCAATGTCACTCAGGAACAATGCAGCTTTCTATTGGTTTATATATAAAATTTTAGCAATCGGACCAGTATTTCCAAAGATTACTGTGATTAGTATAAATATAAACTATTGGAACATATATACCAGGAGAGTAGAATTATAAAGGACTAAAATTCCCTCAATCACCTGAGCAAAATCGTTGGCAAAGTACCAGACCGGCAGTGGCCGTTTGATAGAGGGTTAAGTGCTGTGAGAACCCAGTACCCTAGTTTAGTAATACCAAGTACCTACTGGCCTTCTTTGAGGAGCTAGGGTGCATCAAATGACACATTAGTCTCACCCATTAAAAAAATACTCATTTTTGAGGTAGGTTGTAGGTACTAGCCCAACATTCATGACAAAATTATTTAACATAAAATGATAGTAAACCATGTTGTTAAACGGGACAATATTATTTTTGTGTTAATCCAAAACATAAACGAAACACTAATAAGTTACGACATGTCGAATAACAAAAAATTATAAATTCTTTCTTACTGTTGCCCTAGTGACAAAATGTTAGAACTTATTTTAAAAAACCTTTCCTTTTGTAATATCAATGTTCTAAGAACCTAGGAGCTCAAAAATTTCAAACATGTTTATCTCGAAATCGCAGTTGTGTGGGTTGACATAATGTCCCGGGTATCCCATAGATCAAAGATGTTCAGCGTGGAAAATATGTATTAGGATTTTAAGTTAAATCCACAAGATTGTATCGCTTTCTTCGAGCAGGTTGGACTCACCCAAGCAGAGGCGAGGCAGCTCAGAATTTTTACATAATTTTTAATCACTGGCACATTTTTCATGTCTCTTTGGACGAAGTCGCGGACTGAAGTTAATTAATAATAATTCATAGTCTCGAAAAGGCACACTATTTCGAAATACACAAACAAAGATGCAGGTTTTTGACCTGTCAATTTATTTTAGACCGTGCACATGTTGACATATAGGATTTTTCCGAGCCATCAAGATATATTTTCGTCTCACCAGATACGTGTATTGGTAGTGGTAAAGATAAAATTCTTTGTCCTAACGATATACATACGTTTAAATATAGCAAAATAAACCAGATTTTGTACTTACTTCTGTCGGTATTCAACTTATACCAAAGACAGTAGGATGCGGCAAGCCCAATTCCTTCCACTAACAATGCACCTTTAATGCCCCAAGTAATGTACCGTTTGTACGCAGGCTTTGGAGACTTTGTAAGCATAATAAAGAAATATGTAAAACGAATTGTTTTTCCAGAACCTGTTATATCCTGACTTGAATGAAAAATTACTCCATTGGATCAAGAATTTCACCAGCGCAAACGTCTCACTCACTCGATGACGTAAGGAAAAGTACGTTCGGAAATCCACTCTAACGAATTATAATAACTATGGTTTATTTTACATAAGAAAATTATTCTATTAAATATTTAAAATATTTTGTCGAAAAAAACTTTCAACAAAAAAAATACGACTTTATTAAAAAAAAAACACTAAAACAATCAATAACTGTAATTTCGATAGTCGGTGTTTCTGATATTGTTTTTTTTTTTTACGAAGCGAATAGTCAAAACAAGGCCAAATAGGCTGAATACCGAATAGTTATCGGATCTGTTTCATGTCTAGTTTTTTGTCAGTAAAACTGACACTCAAAGATTTTATATATCCAGGATATATAAAATCTTTGCTGACACTATCCGCCAAAGAGCGGGGGACGTGATTGAATGATTTTCTCACCTAAAAAAAAGCTACATATAACCGACGATTGAGCAAACGGGACAGTAGTGCTACCACGAACTCTTAATGCGATCCATTTTATGACCTAAACTGTACTGTTATAGGCCCATTCCTTCTCCTAGATAGGAGGCCTGAATCCCAGCAGTGGGAAAATTAAAAATATGCTAGGCCTACATGGGCACGTCAGAAACTAGTGCACAGTTCCGAATTGGTCGTTTTTTATGGAGAAGAACCGGCAAGAAACTCCATGATTACTGTTTTTGTTTAGAAAAAAAAAAGGTATGGAGCTGTATAGGTAGGATGTAATGTATGTTGTGCTCCATCCCTCTTTTTCGCTCAGACAACTGACATTTTTAACATACCATGGTAAGTCCCCAGGAAATGAAAAAACATTATAAATTTCTTCATTACATTACTCATAATGTTTATTATTACATCATTATCTACTATAGTTCAATTATTACATTGGTTGAACGAACTATTCGGCTTCTTCTTCTTCTTCTTCTTCCGTCATTTCTTCTGATGGTTCATCTTCACACGCTTCTTGACAAGCTTGCGTTTCCGTGACTGGCTCCTTCAAACAGTCGGGTGTAGGAGCCTGAAATAAGATTTATGTAAAGAATTAAGTTAGTAGGTATTGTAATAGTCGATGTCGTTGAAGATGACCAAGGTAGTGCCTAGTTACTACATGTGACCCGCACTGGGCCCGCGTGGTAGATTACGGCCCAATCTCTCTCCTAAAAAGGAGGCCTGAGTTCACAGCTGTTCGTAGGGTCCAGTGCTACTACGAGCTCTTAATGCGATCCATTTTACGACCCAAACTGAACTGTTAATTTCTCTTCCTCGCTCGCATGACTGATATTTTAACATGTCATCATGGAAAATTCCCTGTCATCCAAAGGAGGTTCTAAAGTACTACTGCATGATTCCGGTGTTCTGTGTTCTTAAGTATTATGGTAAGCCCATGAATTCAAAATCGGTATGTTGAGTTTTTTTGCATTTTGAAATTCTGCGTCAAGTAGTATGCTGATTAAAATATGACTTGCGATCGTAACGTGTATTTATTTATGGAATAATAATTAAAATCATCAATTATTATTATTATTATTATTTTATGCAATTTACAATTTGAAATAAATATCGCGGGTTACCTTAGAGCAGCCTGGAGCATATATCCTTCTTGTATATCGGAACGATTCTAACAATAGCTCCAAGGCTCTACTGTGTACTCCAATACTCACCCCAATATGATCTCGGAACCGGATCTGGTAGCCATCTACCGTGTTATCAATACACTCGCCGGAGCACTCCTGCCAGTCACCCCACTGAGTCATGGGGCATTCAGGAGTCGACCCTGGGTCTACTGGAGGTGGCTCCTCACTGTTCCAAATAAACAGAGGTCACTAAAGATTAAGGACTACCTTAAGGATTGGCCACAAATAGCCAAGGACAGAAAAGAGTGGAATAACGGAAGGGAGGCCTTTACCCTGCAGTGGGAAACAACGGGCTCATAATAATAATAAAGTTCACTAGCTATACTTCATTTGCAACAAGATTATGTGCTCAAACAAACATTTTTTAATGTCCGTCCAACCGATTTTGACTTCTATTCCGTAGTGATAAGAATGGCATTAAAAGCAAAAAAGTGGTTACAATACCAACTGTTTACTGCAGCTGCCGTGTGTCATGTCTCTAACGCAATAGAAGTCAAAATCGGTTGAACGGACTGTGAAAAAGGTTTTTTTCAATTTGTCAAATTTTATTGTGAATGGAGTATAGTTAGAAAAACTCGTGGCTAAGTAATAACAGTCGCATGGGTCGATGTCCAAGGTTAAGCAACTCTTACTGAGGTTGACCTAGGGTGGGTCAGGGTTACCATCTTCACATACTTATACAGATACTTCCATGGCTTTGGAAAGCATCAAGTCAAGCCTTCGGTCTCGTCATTTGTAGATCTTCTTGATTCTAGATTCTTGCCATGAAGTCTGACAGCAGTCTCGCTAAGCAGCATCGTATAACCAAATTCTAATACCTACTTTACATGGAACGATCTGTATCTGATCTCCACAACCCAGTTACTGGTTGATTCGATACAACCACAAAATTAAATGTACAACTTTGTCGCAGTCGAACCTACCTAGTTGTGGTCGTCGGTGGAGTTGGTTGTCGGTAGATAGTTTTAGTCGACTCTTCGCCTTCGTCTCCACCATCATCACCTCCACCTTCCCCACCTTGATCACCATCATCGCCACCTGCTGTAAATTAAGGTTAAAGAATGATCATCATCCCATTATTGTAAGTCTATTGCAACCACTTAAATACTCCAGAACGGAAGAAGTTAGGTATTTATATATTATATAAAACACGGAAGTTTGCTCTATAGGAGAACCAAGGTTACAGAGACAAACTAAAGAATCTCCAAACTTAAGTGGCACTGGGCAGAACACATTGCTCGCAGAACAGATGGTCAATGGGGACGAAAGGTTCTGGAGTAGTGTTCACGTATCGGAAGGCGCAATGTGGGAATGGATAAGCCTCCCAAAAGGTGGACCGATGATTACGAGAAGCACAGGACCGGTCATTATGGCTACACTTGGGGGAGGCCTATGTCCAAGAGTGGATATATTTCGGCTGAAATGATGATGATGATGGTCTGTACAAACAAATTGTCAATTATATGGTATTACTAACTCCCTTCCTCAGTAACAGCTGTAACTGCTGTGCAGTTAGGATTGTAATAAGTCCGTATCAACTGGAACACCAGTCTGGCAAATGGCTTCACAAGTTCTTTGGGAACATCAGCATCTATTACAGCAGAAGAAATCGGCTGCGGTGGTGCTGTCGCCTCATTTGAAGACTGAAATGGAATGAAATGAATTTTAATTCAGGTTTTTAATATTTGCTGCTTAAGTACCTAATCTTTTCACTTAAAAAAATATTAACACACTAGTGGGAGTTCGTCCGTGCTTGCTTAGTCCCCACTAGCACCTCTTGCACCATAAAGGCCGAAAAAACTGCTTGCAGTCCACCTCTTACAAAGTATGTTCTTACATCAGTATGTTCACACATGAGTGTACTTTGCCCTTGGTCAGTCCATAATAAGTTACTGCATCACCACCTGGGGAGGAGCACCGAAAACTACCCTACTGGAACTAGAAAGATCCCAAAGAGCTATCCTGAAGGTGGCTTTCTTTCGTCCGTACCGATTTCCTACTGAACAATTGTACAAGGAGAGCAAAATTCTCACAGTCCGACAACTATTAATACTGCACACCATAATGAAACAACACTCTCTTTTAACGTATGACCCGTCGCTGTCTAGTGGGAAAAGGCGGTATAATCCGGCAAAACGTACTCACCCACGTCTAAATACGACCTTTGCTAGAGGCTTTTTTTTTCATCTGGGAAGTCATCTTTATAATAAAACTCACAAACTGCTAAACATATATACTTAATCACAAAAAACAAGAATGCAAAAAAAAACTAACTGAATGGTTATTAAAGATAAACTATGACGACACCGAACATATGCTTAATAGTATTATCTAATCATATTTAGGTAACTAAAACTAAAACTAGATCCACTCAAACGCACGTACATGCACACGCAAGCCATCACACACACATACACCTACACTACACTACGCATATTCTGTACTAACACTACCTTTTTACTTAAATTAAAACTATTTACTGTCTTCATATAAAGTGGTCGAGTATCTTACTACATTATCAGCGCGTTTAGTACAAAATCTACTTAAGTCATGTAATAGTTAAAGGGTGGGAACTCGGTGTCCTGAAACACAGGCCTAGAGCCTAGCTTAGGCACCAGTCTCCTACAATATATAATTGTAACTGGTTTATTGTTTGTGTCTTTATACTTATTGAAATATTTGTTAATTACTATACTATACTATTGTAGTGAGAAAAATAAAGCATATTAAATCAATTTCAGTTTTTTCTTGTAGCGTGGTGGCCTCTTTGACTTAGAGAGTTTACGGTACCTACATCCTTACTAATATTATAAAAACCATCGAAAGTGAGTTTTTGGTTTGTTACGTCTTCACACCTAAATGGCAAAACCGATTTTGATGAATTTTGGTACAGAAGTGAGAAAAGCGGGAGAAAGTGGGAAGTCAAGTACAAATATTGTTATTAATCTAAAGTATATTAATAAACGCGGGCGAAGCCGCAGGCAAAAGCTAGTAGACTTATAAATTCATGAATCAATCATGGGTGCGAGACACTTCGGAGAGGCCTAAGTCCAGCAGTGGACGTCTTTCGGTTGAAATGTTGATAGTGACGACCATGCCATCGTATTCAATGCTACAAGCAGCGCACTTTTAAATAAAAGGAAGGATTTACGTACGTCGAATTTCTTTCCACTGTCAGTCCCAGCATCCATTGGGTACAAATTGAAGACGACCTTTTCCGCCCACTGGTCAGTCTCGGCATCACAGAGTTCTAAGTTGGCTACGCCAAGGAACCAGTCCGGAGAAGGCAAGATGGCAGTAGCTAGGGATACCATGTGATGCTTCCTGCTCGTTCTGAAGGTGGACACAGTCTTCAAATTTGTATTTGCTGGTGCAGTCGCCTTTATGATCGTTCTGATGTTGGTACCTAGCTGTGAACAAAATTGTGAAGTAAAAATATGTTTTTACGAACATGCCTTTTTAGCCCTTAGCCAAATTTTTCAGTTGGGTGCCTACAAAATTCACCTGCTCTTGGAGCCCGCCTATTGGATTAGTAACCGTGGTTTCCTTCAATTCAATCCATACGTACGATAGCTAATTAAACTAATTACCTCACGATAAATCTCGACCTCCAAATTAGTGGTGTTTCCTTGTTCAGCTAGCAGCTGAAGACCCTCTCTAGCTTCGGAGTTGTACTTGAACAGAGTGAAGTCCTTGCTGTGTGAAGCTCCTACGACGTCGCTGAACCTTGGTACTAGCCCAGCAGGAGGATACATCCTAGGATGCGTATTGTAGGACCACATGCCTTCAAATGTCAGCTGTTGGAAAATGAAAAACATTTAGTCGGTGAATCAATTGGTAAATTCGTCATTTTTTGATCGTCGCTTTGTGTCATATTAATATGATATAATTATATATCCCTCGGAAAGCTATTTCCCAGCTATCTCCAAAACTGTTCCCAATTTCATTTTGTAACAAAAACAACTAGGGATGTTAGGTGTGTTAAGGAAACTAAATTTTAAATCTGGTTACGTAAATTTTAATTCAGATATTTTTTTTTATTATCTACTAGTTTCGGTTAGCTTCGATTACGGATATTAGAATATATTTATAAGTGAAATACAAAAGCAAGATAATAGTAGACGTCTTTCAGCTGAATAATGATGATGATGATCCAATGGTTACGGTTACAGAGCTCCATAACATCCCTGATAACAACCTCACCGATTACATACCTTGTACCTCGCATCCTCACAAACTTGGCAGTTGTCATTTTCCATCGGCTGCACGTCATCAGCCTTCCTTCGATCCTCACAGATGCGTTTGGACAGCGGCCCCTCGTAGCTGTACCAAACATCTGGCTTCACAGCCACCACCGCGTAAATTGTCACACACTTGTTGTCTTTCTCTGGCGCCGTCCATTTTGCCTGGCATGAAACATTTTAATGTAGTTTTAGAACCTGTGCTCTGAGTGCGAGTTGTTTTTACGATCGAAACGTTTACCGCGTTTCGCTCTCTGATTGGTTAAAGGACTTGTAGCGGGCCAATCGGAGCGCCGAACGTCATAAACGTTTCGGTCGCGTTAACGAAACCAGCATTTGGTCTAAAGTTATCCTGTAACGTTTGTACCACTTGAAATTGCAATCAAGTGCACCCAAAGCAAGAAGTTGATAAAAACTCGACTGTCCTCAATAATTTGGCAATCCAATAATGTCACCTTTAAGTACCATCGTCTTCGTCACGCTCTGCCAGGAAGGTTGCTTAATGCCTAGAGCCTAGTCAGTCGTTTGGAGGATACTTAAAGTAGAACCAGTGGTGCTATTCTCTAAGAAAACAGCCTTGAGCGCAGCGCTGGCCTGGCTGGAATAGCACACCAGTTCTTAAAGAAGATGGATCATGCGCAATGCGGCCAGCCATGCAAATTTTAGAAGAGTCTACTACTTCGCTATTTATCAAGCGACTTGCTGTGCAAGGCGATCAGCTAGTCGCTTATCTATTATGTTTTGGCCTTAGTTTTATTCAGTGGCAATCACGTACCGGAAGACGCAGCGTTGGAAGGCCTCCAACAAGGTGGACCGACGACCTGGTCAGGGTCGCGGGAATCCGATGGATGCATGACGCACGGGACCGGGCCTATGTCCAGCAGTGGACGTCTTTCGGCTGATATGATGATGATGATGATGATGAAAGTTTTCATAACGACTCACCTCAACCATAGTCTTGGGCGTGATATCGGACTGTATGACCGTATTGTTGCAGGTGGAAAGTGATATGGTGTTGTTAGAAAATCGCATAGGTTCCAGTCTCCCAGGACTAAGCAGGAGAGGCTTCCTCGGGTTGTTCTTGTTCTCCATTTTGTCTTCTTGAAGGGATATCGTAAACGCGATGAAGGCCGACACCCCATCACGTGAAGATAGGCGGACTGTGAAATGTTACAAGTGTTTTAGAGCCAACGAAAGAACCAGACTTTTTTAGATATACATACTTGTGATGCTATTTAACCAACTTAACATACTTGACTTAAACACGTCAATTAACGTCGTGATGATGTCATTCCGATACATCTGAAGTTTTCTACTTTTTTTTGTTTTTTCGTTGGGAAAAATCATCCAATGACAAAACCCGCCCTTGGGTGGAGCAAGAGATAGCGTCAGACTCTTACTGACTAAAAACCCGCCACGTTCCTTCTAGCCGTCATACTGGGGCTCGAGTTTCCTTTCAGTTAACCCTGGCCCCAGTAGGCTTCGACCCAGCTGGGCCCCTCCTGTTGCTGACAACTCCTAGAGGCGCGCGGGTACAGTGCGCGCCGTCGACGTCTTGGGCTCGGTCCGGACAGTTACCGGACGGTCGGACAGCGAGCTACCCATGGCTCGCCGTCCGCGAGCCCGCGTCTACGGGGGCCGGTAATCGAATCCTGGCGGCGGCGGCGAGGGCGTGAAGTTTTCTACTAGCATTAACGATTGTAGATTATCAATACGAGCCAAACGCGATAAGCGTTTCAATCACTATACTCGCACTCAGCTTACAGTATCTATACTACAGACAAAGGTTGATGCATGCCAATAGCACTTGATTACATACCAGTATATTCTTCCTTCGGAGTATACAAGTTCTCCCTGATGTTGTCGACCTCTATCACGAACCGGTTGTCTGGAGGCAAGGCTTCCGTGGTGATTCCAAGGGGAGTTCGGTTACATACTTCAATATTGCACTTACAGGCCCTGAACAGCAGTGTGGTAAGGAATATGATCTGGAAAGGACCTGAAACTGAGAATTTGTTAAACATAGGATTTTCTTTTATAGATTTATCTGGCCACAACATAATTATATAGGTATGTAGGTATAGAACACTAGCTTTTGCCGGCAGTTTCACCCACTTTTATTATTATTGTTATTGTATAAGCACCTATGGGATAATTATGACAATTCAATGTAATGATTTTATTTATTTTAAAATTTAATTTAATCTAGTTTTAGGACATTTATAATATCAATCTGTTCGACACAATTTATATTGTTTTATGAATAAAGATACTACTATTTGGAAGTAGAAAATTGTCCCAAGGGAACAATATACACCCGGCATTAAAAAGGACCAAATTACATCTAAATCCGTTCAGCTGTTCGAGCATGAAGAAGAAGGTACTCAACACTCATACTTTATGAAAACTTGCATGCGGTTTCGCCCGCGTGAATATAGACAATTTATGTAAAGAATTTAGCACTGAGTGACCTAGGTTAGGTAGGTATATAAAATCTAACCTAGAGCACTCGGTGACAAATAAGCATTCTACTGGTAAAAGATTTTTTTGAATCGGTACAGTAGTTTCAGAGGTCTCTTCATATAAAATTACTAACTCTACTATACTAGCTGCTGTCAGACGCTTTGAACGCGTGATAGTAATTATTCCAAAGGATCATACTCCTGGAATAAAAACTATCCTACATGTGCTATTCCAGGACATATTTTAGTCTCCCCGTGTACCTACCAAGTTTTATTAAATTTCGTTCAGCAGTCCAAGCGTGAAAAAGTTACAAACGACACACACTCACAATAAACCCCCACCTTTATGGTACCAGTGTGATTATTTTTAGTATAGATTTGGTTATTTATCAATCCTTTGCCTGTCTTCGTCTTCCCGTCCAATAATAATTTAGGTCTCTTCAAGGCTAGAGTGAATAGGCTCTTAAACTAATAGTGCGCCTCACTATCAACGATTGCATCACTGCTTACCATCAGGTGGTATCGCAGTCAAGCACTAGTTTACATTATTTAAAAAAAACTGTTATTTTTAATTCCAATCCGAAAAAAATGTGGACAAGGGTCCTGTGATAAGGTGCAATACTTTTCTGAGATAAAAAAAAATCTTTTATGCCAAACAGAAATATGACTATGTGCCTACTGCTGAATAATCTATCTATACCGTAAGAATACTGTAACCTGAAAATATTGGGTCTAGAAACGTAAAAAATTTGTACATGGTTTCCTCTTATGACGTAGACGAGACCTAGAAGAGAAGATTTTCCGATATTCAGTCCCTAACCAAAACAGAGTACTTGTTCTGCGATTTCGGCGGTCTCTCCAATCCTGTGCCTTTATCTCTCGCCGGAACGCCCATACCGATCTGTTCCGACTTTAGGTACCTAGGGTCGCTCGTCCAAGGGGATGGTGAGGTAGACCGGGACGTAACACATCGGATCAACGCAGGATGGATGAAATGGCGACAGGTCACGGGAACCATTTGTGACCCACGGATGCCCCTCAAGTTAAAGGGTAAAATCTACAAGTCCGTGATAAGGCCTGTCGTACTGTATGGATCAGAATGTTGGGCTGTGAAAAAGATGGATGAAAAAAGATTACATGTAGCAGAGATGAGAATGTTAAGATGGATGTGTGGTGTGACAAGAATGGATAAAGTGAGAAATGAGTATATTAGGGGAAGTTTGAAAGTGGCGCCAGTGACTAAAAAGTTGAAAGGAAATCGTTTGTCTTGGTATGGTCATGTGAAAAGGAGGGACGAAACACATGTTGCTAAAAAAGTTATGAGTTTACATGTGGATGGACGGCGGGGGAGAGGGGAGGCCAAAGAAAAGATGGATGGATTGTGTGAGAAGTGATATGAAAGAAAAGGGAGTTAGTGATAGCGTGACGAGTGACAGGACAGAATGGAAGAAAAAAACGTGTTGCGCCGACCCCAAATAAAACGGGACAAAGGCAGGAAGATGATGATGAGTCCCTATAGAGATTGAAACGGGGGTCCAAAGTTGGTATGAAGTAACCTACTTTCAAGCCGCTCAAAAAAGCTAGTAGATCTTCATATATAATATGTAAACTAGAGCTGATTAACCCACATCCTAAGCCTTCAATAGTACAAAAGTAAAGAAAAGGAATAATAAAATTCAGACTTACCGAAAAAATTCAAACGCATTTTGTGAATCACTTTTATTCCCTCATGAATGTGCTTAAAATAGGTGCCATATGGTCACAGGTCGTCGTGTTACTAAACCCATTCACAATTAGTTTAATCCTGCTGCATCTCTCGTCCTTATTACTTCATCTAAACTAATTAGTGTGCAGGAATACACTGCTAAAGCATTGTAGATCTTATTCCTTTGTTTTAAAGTATAGTTGACGAAATCATGACGCCATGCGCCAATTATGGTGTTGATGTTTTTATTTAAAGGGTTTGTTTGTTCCATTTCAGTTGCTTTTTAGGGTTCTGTACTTTTATTGGTAAAACGGAACCCTCATAGGATGATTTTGTTAGCCGTCTGTAAAGAGCAGCAAATAGCCTTTTGCTAAGGAACACATGGAGGTATCAAGCTAAGGCTATGTGCCATATATTTATAATTATCATTGATGTATGATTCATATGATAATAAAGGTCTAAAGACAGTAGCCCAAACGCGGATTAACATAATAACCAAATTTTAATTTTTTAAATGGCCGGATCATTAATCATGGAGTGATCAATTTCTATGATCTGGCCACGACATAATACAGTTTATGGGTAAGTTTGTATGGAACCCTCATTGCTCGAATCCGAATTGCACTTGACTGGTTTTTTTTTGGCTATGAAAACATGAAAAAGGATGGGCAAACATTTTGAAAAAATGTTTTGTGGTACCTATGTAGATAGTGTCTGTTTAGCTCTAGAGATACTCGTGTTCAATTACAACTCAAAAAAGACCTCTTCTGAGGGTCGGTTCGTAGACGAATTCTTAAAAGCAAGAGTTTTTGTTGGGCCATCATTAAGTTTTCTTTAATTCCTGCCTCTAGTTTGGGCCATCCTTTCGAGCCAGCATCATCCTCATTTAAGCCGCCGCCGCCGCTGGGATTCCGATCCCGATTTCCGGCCACCGTAGGTAGACGCAGGCTTGCGGACGGGGAGCCGTGGGTAGCCCGCTGTCCGACCGTCCGGTAACTGTCCGGATCGAGCCCAAGATATCAACGGCGCGCACTGTTCCCGCGTGCCTCAAGGAGTGGTCAGCAACCGCAGGGGCCCAGCCAGGTCGAAGCGTACTGAGGCTAGGGTAATCCGAAAAGGGGCTCGAGCCCCGGTATGAAGGCTAGAAGGAACGGATTGGGTTTTTAGTCAGTAAGAGTCTGACACTATCTCCGGCTCCGCCCAAGAGCGGGGATTGTCATTGGATGATTTTTTCCACCATAAAAAAAAATCCTCATTTAAGCCGAAAGACGCCCAGTATTGAACACAGGCCTCCCAAGTAGAGATGTGCCGTTGCTGGCAATATTACCGTGAAGTGGGAATATTGCCCGATGTATGAATATTGGTGGCAATAATGCCAGAAATATTCCCATCTCTACTCCCAAGTATCACCACAACGCGCAACGTTCTGTTAGGGATGATACAAAGATTTTATGTCCCGTTCTACTCCAAGCCAGCTCAATTAGATCTATGGCTTTACTATCATCCATCTCAACTGTAACACGAGAGTTACCACGACCTCTTAAGCGATCTCTTTGCTGACCTTAACAGTTCAGCTGTTAAAGAGATGAATCTATTCAAGGTGTCTTTGACATCGACGCACAAACGAATACCACGGATCCAGTACATGTTTTTGGACCCTCCTGTGGTGGAATTTTTCGTCGGTTTTTTTTTTCTTTTTAACGTTTTTAAATTCATGGGGGAATCAGCCGCATGCACAGGGACCGCTGGGCAAGCATCGCCACACAGTGGGTTCCTACTACTGTGGGAAGGCGCTGTCGAGGCCGGCCTAGAAAGAGGTGGCGGGATGATTTGGACGCCTACCACGAGAACTGGTAAGAGACAGCGCAGGAGAAGAAATTTTGGAAGGACTTGGGGGAGGCCTTTGCCCAGCAGTGGGACAGTAATGGCTAATAAAATAAAAAAGGGGAATCATGTACTGGATCCATGGTATTCGTCGTGTGCTTCGACCTTGTATACGTTGTCTAGCTCCATCTCTAAAACTCTTTTCTCGCTCACACGACTGACATTTTAACACGTCATGGTCATGTTATTATAAGTCCAGTTTCTGTTCATTCAATGTAGGTAGGTACTTATGGAATATTGTTTTGTCGTCGTCAATTACTAGATGACTAATGGCACGTTGATGAATCGACCTGATGACTAACGAGAACTGGTGGGCAGGAAACAAAAAACCATTTCAAATCAAATCAACGAACAATGGTATCTCAGTTTATATTTATTAGATATCCTTATATTTTATACCTAGAAATATTGTTCATACACAGAAATATAAAATTGTTGGCACTGTTGATTCAGAAATGAAAATGAAAGGTAATCTTTCAAGAGTGAAAGATATTGTATCTTGTCTTCAAATCTCTGCGCTTTGAGTTCCACTTCCCTCCAGGGGATATTGGCGCCATGATTCTTCTTTCAACTGTAAGGAAAATAAATTTTATAAATTTATACCAACCTAGTTATAGCTTAGCATTCTCCACTGAAGTTCGGCAATTCTGACTTTCCAACAAAAGCATTAGAAAGCCAGAATTGCCAAATATTGCATGGCGTAGCAGTCGGCCTTATAATGTTTCCACTGTTGGGACTCAGGCCTCCTCTCTACAACATAATGTCTCTCTAACGTAGTTACATATATTGAAACATATGGCTGCTATAAAATGAGTTACCTACTCGTTGCGTTAAATCAGCAGTCATCACGAGATCAAAAATCAGGAAACTACTGAAGTTTTAGAATTATGAGGAGCATCTGAATATCTTCTCTAAAGTTTTTAAGATCATGGTTAAATATTTAAAAGACCTGTAAGATCCGTCTCGTCTTCTTCTGAAGTGGTGCATTCATCTTCACAAGCTTCCCTCTCGAACGTATCGTAATATTTCTTGCAGATCTTCGATACTTCTTTCATTTTATGGTGGTGTTTAGCCTGTGACAGAAATAATACTTAGATCTAAAGCGACAAAACTTCTACGACTACTGGGAGAGGCCCTTATACTAGAAATCTGGATTTACCTGTATAGAAGAATAAAAAAGGTATCCCACCTCATCTTCGACTAAAGTAGTCCACTATACTTTCTTTTAGGTTGGAAAATCATCTAAATGATAACTACCGCCCTTGGGCAGAGTGCGAGGACGTGTCAGACTTTTACTGACTAAAACCTACTCCAGTTCTTTCTTTGCCATTGTTCTAGGGCCCCTGGGAACTCTTTCGCATCACCCGTGGCCCCATTAGGCTTCGACCCTGCTGGGCCCCTACGGTTGCTGACAACTCCTTGAGGTGCGCGTGGAATAATACGCGCCGTCGATGACTTTGCTTGATCTGGACGGTTACCGAATGGTCAGACGGCGATCTACCCATTGCTTGCCGTCCGCAAGCAAAGTAGTCCACTACTGGAAAGCTTCTCCAATCGACATTCATCTATATTTTCGGAAGCTATAATCCATCTGCTCTAGGTACCCAAAAAATGAAGTTTACACTTACGTTAGGATCATACTTCTCAACAGGAACCCCATCCACTAGATGGTACCGTTCCCTCCAGCGGAATCCTATCACCTTCCCGTCTTCACATTCTCCGTCACAAGCGCTCCAGTCCTGCCATGGTGACATTGGGCAGTCTTCCGAAGGCTCTGGGTCGGTAACTGGAGAAGCTTCACTATTTGGGCAAAGTGTGTTATTTTGAACTACCTACAGCGGTACAAAATTATACGGACTTTGCAAAGGCAGGGCATGCTTGAAATTAATGGAGACTGTAGCTTTTATTTCGCTAAAAGCTCTACTTTATCGCTTATCTGTCATCATCTCCCTGCCCTTCTCCCGATTTATTTGGGGTTGGCAACAAGTTTTTTTCTTCCATTCTGTTCTGTCACCCGCGTACCCATGTACTGACGTACGTCACGCTATCACAAATTTCGTTTTTTTTTTTATTATTGATAGGTTTGCGCTTGACCGCTATACCGTTTCCTTTCATATCACTCTTTCTTTACACCATCCGTCCATCTTTTCTGTGACATCCCTCTCTCTCTCAATCCGCCCATATGTATCCTATCTTATTATATTGATCAATATGGTCTATTGCAGCATGTAATTTAACGAATATTTTCGAAGATATTACAGATTTACAATGAAGGGGCATAGCGGTTGTGGTGGTACCACCTTTGTATTTTGATGAACATCCAAGCTACTGACTGATTGCATCCTATTTAAATGATATCTATTGGAAAACGATAGCTAAGGAAGGACTAAAATATGATATGAGATGGTGAAGGCTATGTATTTTTTTTCTTTTTTTTCTAGAGTAACATGAGTGTATTCTAGTCTATTTTTATTCTACTAATCAACAACTAAGCCTCACCGCCCGTCCTCGGCGCTATCTAGTTGTGTTTGATACCTGGATGGCTCTGGTTCCGGGTTAACTTCCTCGCTCGTCTCAGGTGTTTCCTCTGAAGATGCTGGGGCTTCTGTCGCTGGTGGTTCTTCTATGAATACATCAAGTTTTAAGTCATCTGTGATTTCTTCAAGAAAGAAAGCTTACTCAATTGTTTAGATATTTTTGGTTTCAAGTCCGTTGAGACTTTACATCTAAGTCTACTTCAATTGTTAAGGTCAATAAGTGAATTCGAAACATGTACATTTTTGGAAGTTTCCCACCTACCTGTAGTTTCTTCTTCGCATTCCCTGTGATAAGTCCTAATCAGTTTAATGTGAAACTTCCCGAATGGATGCATGTCTTTTATATCCACTTCATAGAATGGAGAGTTCTTGTCGTACGAACTCATCTCGACACGAGCTATTGAGTCTTGTGGATACGTTACGATATTAGCAGCCTGGAATAGTAAAATATAATCTATTATAAGCTGATCCTAGGCTGGAGAAGAAGGCTTATCCTGGCAAAAAACTCGCTTACTTCATATGACACGCCACTGTCTGTGCCAGCGTCCCAAGGATACAGATTTAGCTCTCTTTCTTTTAGCCACGTGTTATCTGACTGGCAGAGTTCAAACCTGGTAACTCCGAGAAACCAGTCAGGCGACGGATAAATGGCTACGGCTGCTGAGAACAGGTGGTTCTCTTTGTCCGCGCGGAAGAAGGAATATGTGGGCAGAGTCATCTTGCGGTAACCATGGCCTTTACCTTTTATTAAAGTTCGTACTCCATCGCCAATCTGGAAAGAACCCATAGCTTAAGGAGATTGCAAACTGAGCCAACCAGTCGTTTTTATGTTTTTCGTCAGTAACAAAAAATAGCGCGATCATTAGGTACAGAGGTTCTATCTTCCTATCAAGACTACTTATACCTTTCCCCGAATCTCAGCTTCTAGGTTGCTAGAATTGGCGTGTTCTGCCAGATCCCTAAAACCGTCAGAAGCCAGGTTCCCTGGCATCCACAGGATATACTCCGAGTTGTGGGAAGCTCCAACCATATCGCTGAACTTTGGAAGCCAGTCGTTTTCAGGATATAGGTATGGATGGGTATTACGAGACCATATACCGGTGAAAGCCAACTGGAACAGAAAAATACATAAAGTTTTAGACTGTCCAAGATATAATTAACCATAAGTCTGATGGAAAAAAAGGCAGCTAATAGCTTTTATGCAATCAAAAGTATCGCGTAAAATATCAATTTAGATACAACTCACATTATCTCGTCTCGGCAGGGAGATCGTTTGATTATGTAGCTTTGCGCATTGTGCAAGGAAAGTATTTCAGGAAAGAAATGAGTGCGGTCAATCAATATTTTTGTTCAAACAAACCGTTGCATTCCATACCTCATATTTAGCTTCATCACAGATCCCACACTCGTAGTTCAGTTGCGGTGCCACGTCGTCAGGCTGCCGTAAGTCCTCACAGACCTTTTTAGTCAATGGATCTCCATCTTCATACCAGACTTCATCATTTATTGCCACCATAGCGCGAAGAGTGACACAGCCATTGCCGGAGGTTGGAGCTTGCCAATATACCTGTATTTACAAAGGTTTCTGTAATTGCACTATCTTTCTTCTTTACCTTTTAGACCTAGGTACATACACAGGGTACATAGTATCTATAACCCATCGTAGGAATTTTTTTGTTGAGAATGAGGATCACACATATCAGGGAAGCATGACACTAAAGTAAAGGAGACCTAATTAATAGGTTCGTAGAGGCTGGAATAAGGCTGCCATTAATGGTGAATTGGTGATAAAGATGCGGTACAGAAGACCATTCTACTTTAGAAATCTGTGTTTGGACTTACCTCAACTGATGTTTTATAAGAGCCCATAGCCTGTTCAACGGAGTACAGGCATCTGTCGCTAAATTTAGCAGTGGCAGTAGTCAAAGGCCTTAACTCTCCAGGATACAGCGACACTATCCGCCTCGGATTCCGCGGATCTGGCTTCACGTCTCCCTCCGCGGATATCATGAACGACGTAAAATGGGACTGGCCATCCGTCTCTGTTATTTGTACTGTAAAACGAACAAGGAGCAATTCTTTTTTTTTTGGTTCTGAAAGGTACTAAAAACCAGAGTTTTCTAATAAAACATTCGTTTATTAGTGATCGTAAGCCTACTATTAAGTACTTTATCTGTTTCTACCCGTGAGAACCTGTAATTGGCTCTTCAATGCCTCTTATACTATTGTTATCGCTTTGTTATAGCTGTTGTTTCTCCTATGATTAAATAAATAAGGTAAAAATCGGAAGTGCCTACTTGAAACATTAGCAACTAACAAAAAACAAGAAAGTGCCTCTAAAGACTTACCAGTATAAAGTTGTTCAGGAATATAGGCATTATTGTCAATGCCTATAACTTGCAGCTTGAAGCGGCCGTCCGATTCTGAAGGTTGTGTGGTAGAGCCGTACGGTCTTCGTTCACATCGAAAACTGTTTGCAGTTTTTATAATTAGCAAAAAACTGAAAAGTTTTAAATAAAAGAAAAGCGACATTTTGTTCTTAAAAACGACGACTTCTGGCCGATCTCGTGTTATGATGTGAGCTGAACAACGACATGCATGAAGCTGTTAAATACTAGAGCTAGAAGTAATAGTTTTATTGGAAGATAGAATATCAGCTAGGATCATATTGCTGCCCTAATTATTTAGATTAAAATGCATGTGTCTTCAGGGTTATTCGTAATTCGTATCAGTGATGCAATTTTATCTTCTTATTTATTTATCACTAAGTCTAAGAGATTTTTGATCTAGTATGGCCTATTTGTATAATACCTATTAAAGAGTTAGTACTATAGGTTAGGTAGGAGCAACCTACGTCAAGTGAATATACCGGTGAAGTTACAGGTAAGTTTTCTTATTTTATTAATAAAGTTACCATTCCATACTGTAGGAGTGCAGGCCCTCATCATGGCGACATCAGCATAAATACCTAGTCCATAAAATAGATAGGTATCAAAGACAATCTTATGTATGTACTTCACATTTTTATACCTACAGCTACGCTTGGTGGACGCACACTAATGAGCGTTAGAGCCGGAACTGTTCGACGAGAGGGCCGAGGTGCTCCGAGATATCGTGTCGGTGAGCGGCGTCTATGTGTTGTTCGAACGCGCTTTGTATGTAGATGGACTTCTATACCTACCTATATAATTTGTGCCTACACGGTTGGTCGATGACTGTCATAACCCAGCGCTGGACACAGGCTCTCGCTTCACCTAGCGTGGCAGAAGTTATTCTATTTGATGATTACAGATGGATTAGTTTTTTGTATTAAAATGTAATTATTATGTATTACAGATCATAGATAACACGGTTCAGTTTATTGGTGAAAAATGAAATTATATTGGGATTTTAAATATTATTTTCATTTTCAAAAAGCTATGAAGCCGAGTAACGAAACGTAATCTCTAGGAAATAGTACTGTCATTTGTCAATTTGCTTGACAGCTATCAGCTTGATGTCGTCAACTTGCGGGAAAATTAGGCGTAAATTCGTGAGGTGTGGTGTGTTGTGGTGACTGTCTTCGTGTCAAATGTTTAATAAATGTCTACTAAACCAATAAAAATGCCGTCGGCAACAAAGGAAAAGGATTCCACAATCCTCAAGATCGCTGTGGAGATGCTAAATGCTCCCGACAAGGTACCACAGTTGATAGAATTCGATCAAAGTCAGCCCTTATCGAGCATCATTCAACTTCTTTGCAAGCCTTGGGGTCTCCCCGACCCTGAAAACTACGCTTTACAATTTTCGGAAAGCAACAACCAGAATTATATAACGGAGAAAAACCGAAATGAAATAAAGAATGGCTCTGTTTTACGTTTAGAATTGTCGCCAGCAAAAACTGTTCAGGATATCCTGACCAAGATAAACAATGGCTCCGAGGTCGACCAAGTCTCTGCCCTCTCCAAGTTGTCCTTATTGAGCAGTGATCTCACGTTTGCACTTGAGTTCATCAATAAAAAAGGTTTGACACTGATTATTAACAACATAGAAAATGGTAAGTTTAAGGGTAAATCTCTCAAATTCGCTCTAGTTACGTTTGTCGAGCTCATGGACCATGGAGTTATATTCTGGGACATTCTCGAAAATCAATTTATTAACAAAGTTGCCAGTTTTGTTAGTAACCAAGCTAATACTCAAGATCCAAAAGTAATTCAGTGTTGTTTATCAATTTTGGAGAATATTGTACTTAATAGTACAAAGAACTCGCATGTGGAGAAAGAGATTACTATTCCAAGTCTGATATCACATTTACAGAATAATCATCAAGATAGTATTATTCAACAGAATGCTATTGCTCTTATAAATGCAATATTTTCTAAAGCTGATATGACTAAGAGGAAAACAATAGCTGCAACATTATCATCTAAGCAAGTCCGATCTGTAATTTATGAAAACCTCATCGGAGCTAGTGAGTTTTCTAAGAACGCCTCAGAACAAGGCTTGGGTACTGAGCTGGCTCATCAACTCTATGTACTACAAACTCTCATGCTGGGTCTATTAGAACCTAAAATGAGACAAAGGGCTGATGCCCAAGAACAGGAATCCCAGGAAAAGATAAAGGAACTTAGAAAAGTTGCATTTGAAAATGATAATAACCCCAACATTGAGGTTACCATGAGGCGACCAATGGGTACTTACTCAAAAGACTTCAAAAAACTTGGCTTCAAATGTGAAATTGATCCAATAAAAGATTTCAATGAGGTTCCCCCAGGAGTGTTAGCCCTAGACTGCATGCTATACTTTGCAAGGAACTATTCTGAAGATTACACAAAGATAGTCTTAGAAAATAGTTGTAGAGCGGATGAACATGAATGTCCGTTTGGCAAGACTAGCATAGAGTTGGTAAAGTTACTGTGTGACATACTTAAAGTTGGTGATCCCCCAAGTGAACAAGGCCAGACCTACCATCCACTCTTCTTCACTCATGACAGACCATTTGAAGAATTATTCTGTGTCTGCATAGTATTACTGAACAAGACTTGGAAAGAAATGAGGGCAACTGCTGAGGACTTTATCAAAGTATCCAGTGTGGTCCGGGAGCAGATAAGCAGGGCTCTGTCTTCATCCCCAAAAGGTTTTGACAAGTTCAGACAAAAGATCAGTCAACTGACGTATACAGAGATAACTCAGCTTTGGCAGCAAGAGCGGAATAATAGAGAAGTATGGGAGTCTCATGCACGGCCTATTGTTGAACTGAAAGAGAAAATTACACCTGAAATCATTGATCTCATTCAACAGCAAAGGCTAGGCGTCCTAGTTGGTGGAACGAGGTTCAAAAAATATTCCACCAGAGGTCAGAGGATCAAGGACAAATTCTGGTACGTTCGCCTATCGCCGAATCATAAAGTATTGCATTACGGGGACTGTGACGAAAAGAGCACCCCAACCTTGGAGGAGCTTGGGAACAAATTGCCCGTCACCGACATGAAGTGTGTGATCATAGGCAAAGACTGTCCTCACATGAAAGATTTGCGGGGGAGGAAGATAACACCACATTTAGCTTTCTCCCTAATCAGCAAGTCTGCTGAAGTCACTTCCTTAGACTTTGTAGCTCCTGATGAGCAGATATTTGACTACTGGACAGACGGCATAAATGCGCTCTTGAAAGAAAAGATGTCGAGCAAATCATTCGAGAATGACTTGGAAACATTACTGTCCATGGACATAAAGGTGAGATTACTCGACGCCGAAGGTATTGACATTCCCAAGGACCCTCCTCAAATACCAGACGAGCCCGAAGATTACGACTTTTACTACGATAATAACTAAATAAGACTTCATTTTATTCGTAAATAAGCTTTCTATTTTTGTGAGTAAAAGTGGTTATGCGTCATTTTATATTTGACGAAGAATTTAGTGTGGGATGTGAAGTATCTTCTGCAGCATCGTTTTTCGTAGACGAAAATTATTATTACTTAATAGAGAGTTATTCTATTTATTTACTAGACCATAACATAATAATCAATTCCTCCAAAATACAGCTCAAAATTATTTTCTTAAAAGCTTCCTTCCTGATCTTCCAGTTTTGTTATGTTAAAGTCTAGTAAGTGAATTCCTTAGTCAGTTAATTGAATAGCGAATAAGATACCAAATTTGGAATTGTTATTTTATAATAGGTGCATCGCCATGGGTGCGTACGTCCGCGGACCGACAGCGTCCACTGAATACTAATGAGATTTAGATATCGTATAAGGTATTGTTGAGTTCGGATAGTCATAATATTTTGGCCTGCGTAAGTGACAAAATATCAATGAATGTTCTACGTATAAGCCGGTATTTAATCATAGTGTTAAAAATTGCATACTGGTGCGTCATGGTAACAAGGAAACGATCTTCGACCTCTTGGTTCTTTGAACAAGTTATAAAAACTGCGTTGCTTCTTCTTCGTCTTTTCGCAATTGATATTTTGGACTCTATAATCCAAGTTAATCATAGCAACTTCTGTGGCGTTTTGCGTGCAATGCCTAGGAACTGGTATAATTGGATACCTACTTGACTCATTTTTTTAAACTATTTATATCAAAGTGTAACTTAATCCAAAATCGCAAATTGAAAGACACAATTGTGTGATGATCTAGGTACATTGTAGACTGCCTTTTGCCTTCGATTTATCACTATGAGTTTAACACAATAGAATAAGTACAACCAGTACCTCAACAAACAAACATTAATACCTCTTTAGGTAAAACAAGCACACAATAAAATAATAGGTTATCCTCATATATTATTTATTATAAAAGAATCCCCCATCGTTTGTCTGTCTCCCAAATTGGGGGGGGGGGGGCAAGTCGCTAGTTTTTTATATATAAATCTCGCACTAAAACTGCAGGGACGTTTTTTAGTTTCCTCGATTCACTTATAGTAATTTACGCAGGCTAATAGCAAAATATAGAAAAATCTGTTTTAGTCTATTTATGTTACCGGCCTAACATTTGCCTAGGCCAAACCAGTTCTCCCTATACACGCGCACGCTATTGCTGGGTGGTTATAAAAAAAACTACAAAGGTTACGACAGGAGCTCCGCTCCGATCCACTCCCACTTTAACCTTCTAAACTGACCTATCTGTGTCGGGGTGCCCAAAAGTTCCGAGCTCGCTTCGCTCGATCTTGGACTATTTTCGCCGGTTTGGCCTAGGCGAAACAATTCATCCTAAAAACTGTTTTGGCCGGTAACATATAAACCAACTTTACTACAAGATTTGGACCTATATCTCTAATAGATTCAGATGTAACGATAAGACCCATTATGAATTTTAACAAACTCAGAATAGTGTGCTCCTTGGGTTACTATATTGTTGTATTTAACTAAACTGTAGGCGCATAATAAACTTATCGAATCTTAAAATATTGACCGCCACGCCAAAAAAAAACATTAACGGGTCTCCAGCGCCAACGGGCAACTGTGCTATTTCAACCTATAACAAGTATATTTTCATAAATGAATTATTAGCGGTCTGTCATGTAGTCACGTCCGTGGCTTGCTGGACACATTTTTAATTTGTTATGTATCGTAGTACTATGGCGGTCAAACTGTTAAAAAAATTATGAAATAGTATTCATTATCTCATAATAATTTCCAATAAAAGTTTTCCATTACATATGTAAGAAAGCACAAAGTATTTTAATTATAGTTGATAGTTTCTTATATCATAAATATTAAATTATTGTTATAATGTATTACTGATTTTCCATGTATGCTGTATCGACTGAATTCTATTAAACTTCCATTTTAACCTAATGTATTGTGGCCATATACCAATATTATATTTTATATACCAAAGATCGCGTCTAAAGAACAAAATATATTTAAATGTGTATGTATAAATAAAAGTTTTAAATCTAATTTGATAGTTTTATTATAACAATGAGAACTTTACATCCAAAGCTGTGATTACTTCATTGTTTTAGCAGAATTTGAAACCGAAGTGTACCTATAAGAGCCCCCGCATATTGACGAAGAATTTTTAAAAATTTAAGTAAATTGACATAAATTTTTAAAAATAAGGTCGATTTGCCTTGGCCTTAAGGGCCGAGACACAGGCTAGAACTACCGACAAGACGCGTGCGGCAACGCAGGCGGCCTCGCGACCTTTTCATGCTTTTCAAGTGATACTATGTAGATAAAGTTTAAAATTATTTCACACTGAAAGTGCTCGCCACGTCGCTGCCATTCCGGTGTATCTCGGCCTTAAGATGCCAGCGCAATAAAAACACGTATCATTATCATCTTCCTGCCCTTGTCCCGTGTTATTTGGAGTCGGCGCAACACGTTCTTTTCTTCCATTCTATCCTGTCACCCGTCATGCTATCACTGACTTCCTTTTCTTTCATATCACTCTACACAATCCATCCATCTTTTCTTTGGCCTCCCTCTCCCTCTCCACCCATCCACATGTATACTCATAATTCTTTTAGTAACATGCGTTTCATCCTCTTTACACGACCATACCAAGACAAACGATAAACACAATAAAAACACGTGTCACAATTACATAATACTTTATACAGTTTTCTTAAGTATTTACTGCATTTTGGACACTTCAAACTTTGTATTAATAATTTCTTCGTCCGAGTCGAGTAGCGGAAGCGTGCTGGTGGGGATGTTCTCTTCCACCCACCGCAGGTCGGAGTCCAAACTGTTGTTTTGATCTTGTTGATCTCTCGCATCGCCGGCGTCGTTCGAAGAGTTCGTGCCTCGCATTTTAACGCCGTACGCGTCGTTGACGAATTGTTCTTCTTCTTCTGTAGTAAGAGAATGTATGGTTTTAGCATGTTTAGATTATATTTAGAACTAGCTGCTCCCGGCGGCTTCGCCCACGTGATAGCAGAAAATTATCCCAAGGGAACATCCTTCCAGGATAAAAAGTATCCTATGTCCTATTCCAGGACATGGTCTATCCGTGTACCAAGTTTCATCAAAATCGGGTTTGCCATTTAGGCGTGAAGACGTAACAAACAAACAATCAAACTCACTTTCGCTTTTATAATATTAGTAAGGATTTATATAGGATTAGATTTGTTTGCAGATGAATGGAAGACGATATTATTAGAAAGTTTGCGTTTCTGTGAGAAGACAGTGCAAGGATTGACGTGTTTTAGTATTAATTCATGAATCCCCAAGCGACCACCGGTGGCCGCGCATCTATTGTCTTACTATTGTGTCTCTAATTGACGGTATCTGAAGGGTTAATGACAATTATGCTGCACTAAATAATAATAATAATTAATAAATAAATGTTGCAAAAGTATAGGAATAAATCTGAAAACTGAAAATTTGTAGTTACGTCACAAAAAAATATCTTTTTCTATTCGGAAAAATCTTCGAGAATCGATTCGGGAATTGAACTATTTACGTAAATTAGTTATTACGGAGCCCTTAATGAGTGTGCGAGCCCGACTGGCATTTGCCCATTTTGTTTTTTACACGGTCGAAATATTTTAATCGCTCCGATGTTCTAACAATTGGCTGCGAAGTAATTTAAAAAAAAAACATAATAATATGGCGAATGCGTATTGCGTATTGTTTTTGACTATGCGCAGAGTTTGGAACGCCTAACTTCAGAGAGATTAACATATTTTTAACCTGATGTATCTAAATTTTAAGTTTGCAATCATCAATGAATAAATACACTGAAGTATATCCATACCTTCGTCATCATCAGCATTATCCAGGAGCGGAGTGAAGGCGTATCGTTGGTTGTTGTTGGTGGGGCGCCACAGGACCATGATGACGGCGAGCACGTTCGCGAACAGGACGTGCCAGTACGCCTCGTCCATCCACACGTCCTTCCACTCCTGGGGGATGAGGAACGTAAACCGTTCAGCAGTTATTTATTGCACTGGGACTAGGTTTATGAGGTGGTAACTCATGGTATCAGGTTGGTCTATGAGGTGGTAACCCTCGGGCTAAGTTTTGTTAATTATTATTAACTAGCTTTTGATCGTGGCTTCACCCGCGTACTTAAAATATAGCCTATCACTCAGGAATAAAGCAGCTTTCTATCGGTGTAAAAAATTTAGCAATTGGACCAGTACTTTCCAAGATTACCTTATAAAAACAAAAAATCATATAAACGAACTTTACTTCTTTAAAACATTTATTAAAATTCTGTAATAAAATTATGATAATTTCGACCTATTTCCAAATTGGTAATTTATCCATTCTAGAAGAGACAAATAGTTAAAGAGAATAATACATATTTTTATATTTATTTTAGTTTTAATTAGCTGTACCCTCGTGGCTTCGCTCCCGCTCTACCCTACTCCACCCTACTTTATCTCACTCTACACTACCCTATCCAACTTTAGCCAACACTACCCTACACTAATCTACCCTAATTTTCACTTTTTTTCCCCTAACAACCTTCTCCTCACAATAAAAAACAAAACAAAAAAAAAGAATTAGCGAAATCGGTTCAGCTGTTCTCCACATTTGCGCTTAGCAACACATTTAGCGATATTTTTTTCATATTATAGATACTTACGGTAATGCAGGGAAGCACTCTGTATGACTTGATTGAGTATAGCATGAACACTACGGATGATATCACGGCGAATATCAGCGTGTTCGTGAAATGTCTGTACAACGATAACTTTATGTTGTTTCTGTAACAATATGAACAAAACTTTTAATAAATCCGAAGAAAAATAGATCAGGCCGACTTTCACACAACTTTTCAGTTACTAGTGTCACATTCAAACTTCCCACCAGCATAGCGCTGTATAATAGGAACAAAGACACAGATACCGGCTCGGATCTTAAGCGCTGGCTTCAAGTTGCGCAGAAGTTAAATATCGGGCCTATTTATTGGTATGAAGTGATCGCGTCTCACTTCATACCACTAAATAAGCCCGATATTTGACTGTGCGGGGAGCGTCAGAGATTGGCTCGCCGTGACTTCGCGTCATAAACGTCACTCGTGATTTGTTCCCTGCGCTTGCTGCATGTATCTAACAACGACGACGATTGGCTTGCCAATGTTTGGAATGCGCAAAGCGATCCCCACTTTGACGCCGAGCGCTCAAGATCCATGTCGATACCTGTACTTCTGCCACTATTAGGCTCAACCCACATGTGCGCCCGGATCACAGTGCTGGACCAGTTCAGTACCCCTAGCCAAGTAGCTAATCTGCAATAGTTAACGCTAGTAGAAAGCTTGAAATGTACGGGAACGACATCGTCTCAACGCTCAGTCACGTGGTCAGAACAAAAGAATTGGCGGCAAGGTCAACTCGAAGCGTTCGACGCCCGCGAAACGGTTGTAACTTGGCTAGGGGGGCAGAAAGTTTTGATCATTCATGACCAGCGCTCGTGTAGGCAGTTGACGCGTCACATCACGCCAAGATCTCATCACCCTCACTCGCTAGTGCAGTCTGATTGACTACTTAAACTACTAGTACAGTTATAACTAACCTCCTCAGCTGCAGCGTCCTCATGGTGTGTGCGAGCGACACAAACACCCACCAGCATATAGCGCTATCTAGCAGGGACAGCGGTACTTCTGACAGCAGAAGATCTCTATTCGAGTCGTTGGCTTTATGATGGAGCCGCAACCAGGCGTTGATTCCGCCCAGGATGCCCCATAGCACACCTGTGCCTACCACCCGCTGGAGTGCCGGGCCCAGTCGGGGTCTGAAGAAAAAATACTTGTGTTAATATAAATTATAATCGGAGTTGATTAAGGTAATGATCATGACGTGTGAAAATGTCAGGCGTACGAGCAAGAAAGAAGGATAGAGCTATAAACCCTAATAGATCCGTTCCTTTAAAAGTTCACTTTAGGTCGTCAAAAGGATCACGTTAAAGCTCGTGGTAGGGCTCGTAGTCAGACTTGGAGCAGTAAGATTAGGGATTCAAAGTATTTTTGTTATTTAGTTAAAGCTTGAACGACAACTATCTGGCTCTCAGGGAAAAAAATATTAAAATAAAACCGGAATTATTTGCCTAGCAAATAAAATCTTAAATCAATTGGAATAATCATATAGTTATTTCGAACTATTATATACATAGTCGGACGAGTCATTCAGTTTTTAATTAAGTATCTTTCATAACCGTCAGTCCAAACATGCTAGATTGGATCATGTCGAATATTCAGCCACTTTTTAGCCGAAACCAGATTTTTGGCCGAAACCGAATATTCGGTCGGCCTCTAATATTTAATACTTACTTGACGATACCGAATCCTAAGGACACGATGATGACTAGCATTCTCGCTAAAGCTCTCTTAGCGACTGACATCCACTCCGCAAACATGTAAACTTCCGCATTGAAATAACTGAAAAATAAACAAAAGGTAAGAAATAAACAAATATATTAGAAAAATTATTTGTCACAAGTTTTTGTTTTTTCTATCATGTTGTACGAATAATAAGTTTTTCAAAAATATGTAGAGGTGTAAACATCCTACTAGACTTACAATACAATATTTTTTCTCAATTTTTTTTAAATACCCATAGCACAAGCTCTGCTTTGCTTGGGGCTAGACAGCGTTGTATGATAGTTGTGGAATATTATAAAAAAAATACAATATTTTTTCTCTCTTATCATGAATATTCTAGGGCTGCAGGCATTTGTTATGGACCAGGACAAATGTTTATGTGATGAACATGATCATTTGTTCTGTGTCTGGGTGTAATTTATCTATATTATGTATGTATTTAGAAATATATAAGTATGTTTATCAGTAGTCTAGTACCCATAACACAAGCTCTGCTTAGCTTGGGACTAGACGGGCGTTGTGTGATAGTTGTGGAATATTATTATTATTTTCGATAGTTACTGTGGCCCTCGCAAAGGGCACCTAAAGGGACACTGTGGGTTTTAGTCAGTAAAAGTCTGGCACTCCCTCTTGCTCCATCCAGAGTGGGATACGCCATTTGATTATTTCCAATGTAAAAAAAGGTTAGTAATAATAGCAGTTCAAATTTTGTGTCAAGGCTTATTAATTCATGAATCCCCAAGCGACCACCGGTGGCCGCGCATCTATTGTCTTACTATTGTGTCTCTAATTGACGGTATCTGAAGGGTTAATAAAAAGGCTGTCAGAAAAGTGTACTAAGTAATCCAACTATTCTACCTTTCTGACTGATTGGTTATTTGACAATTCAATAATGCATGATTTGTACCAACTATATTGTGACAGTGATGTGATTTGTTTAGCTCTTTATAATATTAGTATAAATTTTAAAACTGACCATCACATACTTAAACTCAATTCGAAATATGATTAGATATTTAAACAATCTATTTTTACTGCCCGATCAATTTAAAAAAATTGGCAACAAAGTGGTTACAATACCAACTATTTACTGCAGCCGCCATTTATCAAGCCACCAACGTAAGAAAAGTCAAAATCGGTTGAACTGACATTAAAAAAAGGTTAATTTTAAAGATTAGCTTAGATTAGACAATCTAGTCCGAATGAAATGAAAGAGATGAAAGAGCTTTCAGTAATATACAGAATTTACTCACCCGGAACTATTAATAGATGAATAAACTCCATAATACGTAGCGCTCTCGATCATTCCCAGCAGGGCTACGCCCCCGATCCAGTACTGTATGCGGAGCAGATCCCTCCACTGTAGCCAGCAGACCAACAGCCAGGCGGTACATAACAGTGTGTAGACGCCACACATTACGCCGAAGAACTAGAAAAAGAACATCATGCTTTTGTAATCATTTTGATGAAATCTTTCATTAACTTTTAAACAATATGGGTGACCTGATAGCACAGTGAGGGTTCGACCGCCTGCGCGAGCGAGAAAGAGCACGCAAACGGAACCGATCGGCTGCGTGAGCGAGAAAGAGCATATAATCGGAGCCGACCGGCTCGCGAGCTAGAAAGAGCATGCAATCGGAGCCGAACGGCTGCGCGAAAGAGAAAAAGTACCCGGTCGGAGCCGATCTGCTCCTCTTATTATTTCACACCAAGTTCAAGCATTCTTAGTGACAAAAGCAGTGCTCATGCAAAAATAAACCTTACTAAAGAATACTAAAAACTCTGTTTTCAACGTGACGAAAATCTGCTGTCCTCTCCGAGCCGGTCTGTGTGAACGGACCGTTAGCCTTGTTCTTCTTCTTCTTCCTGCCCTTATCCTATATTACTTGGGGTCTTTTTTTTATACAAATTATATTAAAAATTAAGTCCACTACCCAATTGTTTGTCCAACTCCAAGCTTACCGGTAAAAGAGGCCAGATGGCAGCCGATAGGTACCCGGACGGCGCGGCCATTTCTATGATGGCTACTGCTTTGAACGGCTTGGAAGAAGTCAGGGTCATCTTCAGCATGTAAATGCCTTCTGTTTCGACTGTCAACAGTGTGTGTCGTGCTGATTTCTATAAAAAAAAAGACCGATTAATTTTGTTTTTGATGTTTATTTTATTTTTTATCTTTCTTTAAAAACCTTGCTTTAAAGGTAAAAAAACAAAAAACCAATGTTACCTAAGGGTCAGTTCACACCGAGACGCGACCGATTTTATTCATAACGTATTCAAAGTTTTCACAATTAGGGCCAGGTTCTACTCATTTTGAACTTTTTTAAACCTCTGGATATAGAACATCCACAAATATAAATAAAAGAGTATAACATGAAAAATTATTTGATTAAAATTGACTAAGTTGGCTCGCTAAAAAAACCGCGAATCTGACCCTAACTTACGATTTCAAACGTGTATGTCTACGAGATTACGTCACGGAAATATTTAAAAGTTACAAAAAATAATAAAGTTTGCGCTCGCGTAAACAAAAATTTTGAATGTTATTGCTTTTGTTTATAAAAATTAAACCGCTGTTATTGGTCGCGAAATAGAAATAGACCATGGCGGAGTTCATACGAAATACTCAGTGACTACAACCGTCTCTTAAATGTGTATCTTTTCGTGTAGTAAATAAGGTTATATTTTGCGTCCCGTCGCATTGCGTCTCGGTGTGAGCTGACCCTATGTATTTATAACATAATTTGTTATTAAAAATGTATGTACAACAGTACAATAGTGATACATGGGCAGACATAATGCAACAAGAAATTTTTTACCAGTCAATCTTTTGGTACTAGATGTAAAAAAAAAATGTGAAAATGAAAATGTTTTATTTTATGACTTGAACTACGAACTTAATATTTACAAGTTCTGATCAATTGACCTTGTAAGTTTTTTCCTTATCAGATAAAAAATAAGTACTCACTGATACAGTAGTGACCCCATCCTTCTTGGTAACTGCAGACAGTTTTGGCTCAAGGAATATAATTTCATTGGCATGCGTACATGAGATCGTTGTCTTCTCTTCCTTCAACTGCAGTGTGCCGTTTAAATCTACAGTCGACCGCTCCGCTTCACGATTTGAGCATGATACTACTTGCTAGAAAAATAATGAAAATGAATGTTACAAAACATAAAAAAAATAATTCAAAAAATCTCTACAACTATCTCACAGCGCCATCTAGTCTCAAACTAAACAGAGATTGTGTTATGAGTGCTAAATAACTGGGTTCCGTGTAAACTACAATTCCCGAATGGAGTCACGAAGATTTTTCCGAAATGCATTTTTTGTTTTCAGATTTATTCCTATATCTGTGCTATAAGGTCGTGCTTTGTGCCCAATTTCAGGATTCTGGGTCAAAGGGAAGTACCCTATGAATTTCAATCTTTGAAAGTATCAAAATAGTCGTTTTTTTGCGACATAAACAGCTGTATCTTTTTTATTCGTTAACTTAGAAGTTTGATTTTTTCACAGCTTGAAAGGACCGCAGACCTGAGTATATGGTAAAAGTATAATTTAATTCGATACGACGGACAACTAAGTGATCCTATAAGGATTCCGTTATTTCCTTTTGAGCTACGGAACCCTAAAAATGCACCCTAGCAGTCACTATACATGCAGTTTTCGTATTGCCTAATCCCATTTTATCGTGTAGACATTTTTCCTACGAATATGACTCTTAAACAGAATAAAAATAATTTATTGCGTCCATGATTGCGATGTATGAGAGGTTAATAAACACCTCGCCCCCTACAATTTGTATCATAAATTATATGATGTCATTTTACCTAATAACAGATTTGGAGAAAGGTGGGTGTCAGGAGAACGGAACGGTGACGCGCCTGTAGCTAGGTACTAGAGCATTGCTAATAATATCATCTATTTGATTGAAGTAGCGTAATAGAAAATATGGATGAAAAAAGAAATTAACATATGTCCGGTTTATTATCATCATCATCAGCCTTTTTAATGTTCCCACTGCCTCAGGCCTCCTCTCTAGGAGAGGGAATGGGCCGTAATCCACCACACGGGCCCAGTGCGGGTTGGTGAATGTCACATGTCTTTTGGTTCTAGGACATGAGTTTGTCGATCAATGAACAAAAACTAGCTGACCCAGCATACGTGGTTCCGCCGTATAAACTATCTAATAAAAAAAAGTGGGAGGTGTAGGTTGAGGATAAACTAAACATTTCACATAAATCGGTTAAACCTTCTAAGAGACTAAAGATTTTTTTTATATATTAATAGATTAGATAAAATACTAAACTGAAAAAGACGACAGTCCGGTTGGAGCAGTAGCAGGTTCGATTCCCGCAAGGTACATATATTTGTATGGCGTACAGATAGGTGTTTCGGGTCTGGGTGTCTCGTGTACATGTGAACGCACGCACGATACAGGAGTAATAGTGTCAGTAATAGTGTCAGGAGTAAGAGTCTGACACTATCTCCCGCTACACCCAAGAGCGGGTTTTGTCAAAGATGATTTTCCCCGTCGACAAAAAAAAAAGTGACAGGTAAAATTTAAAAACAAATAGAATTGAAAAACAAACGAGATCTAACCATTTAAAATCAATTAGAAGAAACCGCGAAGACGCCATTTGCAATGGTTTCACACTTCATAAAAAATTAAAAAGGTCTGCGTGATTGTCTGAAAGAGTCCCCGTGACCACAAAATATGAAGTATACGTACAGAAGTCAATCTACATACAAAGCGCGCTCGAGCAACGCACACATAGACACCGCTCACGGACACGATATCTCGGTAGCGTCTCGGTCCACTCGTCGAATAGTTCCGGCTCAAACGCTCATTAGTGTGCGTCCACCGAGCGCAGGTATAAAAAGTGAAGTACCTACATGAGATTGTCTTCTGTACCTATCTATTTTGTGCCGTGACCTTGGAACGCAAAGTGGGTTGCAAGTAAGGTAGGCGCCAAATAAACGTAAAATAACGGTCATTGACCTTCCTACCTTCATTGACATTCTTAATTTCAAAAACGGAATTAAAGACATAAAGCTGTCTTGAATCGACATCTATCGTGATCCTTTACCTTTTCTGAAAAACAATTCATTGATGGTTTTTCGGCTACCTTCGATATATTGAAGATAATAAATTATTAGCAACTGGTCAATGTATTTTATTTTAAGTTTATCTGGCGCCTTGTATAGTCAGGAAAGGTCACTGACTCTCGCTCCACCTAGAGCAGGAGAAGTTTGTGATGGTTTCCCACCTACATAAACCGAAGGGGCCCGGTTTATACTACCATGTTATACATCAGTCTTTAGAGAGACTGTCTCATCACACATTATGTCATGCAGTTTTTAAAACTCACTAAAACATATCAAATCAAAAGCATTTATTTTAAATAGACCATCTACAGGCACTTTTGAATAGTTAAATGTCGGTCAGTCCACAGAAAAGATAAACAGAAATTATGGTAACAAAGTAAATACTTCCGATTTGTACTACAACGAGTGTCGCCGCTTGTCTCACACCCTTTAACTCCACTACAGGCAATAAACCAATACGAACGCGCATTACGCAACTAACAGACCACGCACACTTAGATCGCAAGTTTGCTATTGGTTGTTGAACTATGAGCATTGTCCTACTTTGTGGCACGCCTGCCCCACCCACAAGGCCATTCTGACGTCTTTCATCTGTTCTGTGGGTCATTCCAAAAATATAAGCGAAGCTAAATTGCACAAAGCGTAGATCTCTATGGAGAAGAACGTGCAAGAATTCCATGGACACTCTTTTACACATTGTCGTAATCGTAAAGACGTGTAGACCCTCAGTTCGATAAAACTCAAAACCAATAAAACCAGTTTACGATACGATATACGTACACGTACGTTATCATTTTCCTGCTTCTTTTAGGAATTTTGTTGCTAACGTATCAAATAGTGCTAATGCAAGCGTTAGGGAAAATGGTGATATGTACAGCCGACTGCAAAATTGTCTGGGTACCTTAGTGCCTATTTTCCCTTGCATGTTAGAGTTAAAGTTTTCTAAAATGTAACTAGATGGCGCTGGTATCTTCTCAGCTAAATGGCGACCTAACCTCACAAACCATAAACTCGACATTTAGTTTGACAATAGACACATGCGTCATCATTGTCGTCAACATCTGAGTATGAGGGTAGATTGATAAAAAAAATATGAAACATCTGTGACACAAGCTTAGCTAATTTCGTGATTCTTATCAACTGATTGTAAACGGGCCATAATATTGCGTCTAACATTACAAGTAACGGTTAATTTTAATGCGGTTTTCAAGAATACATTTGGTCCAATGGTAACATCAGCGACTTGATACGCGAGTGTAGCTGGTTCAAATCTCATAAATAAGTTTTTTACTTTTTGTTTTACATCATCTTTTGTGTTTTAGTTAGGTTTACTTTTCTTTAACAAACTAAGTCGGGAAATGTCTTTTTAGATGGACAGTTTGTTTAGAAATGAAAGAAAGTATTTGAAGCAAATAAAATGTATATTATTTCACTATAAATAATATATTAACTTAAGATATATAAAGTAAGTAAATGGTCATAGTCCAAAATTAAAATACATTTTTTAATATCTTAATCAAACCAACACATTATAAACATTTTGAAAAGGACATAATAATGGTATAAAAAACGACTTATTAAGTAATTTTATTTCTTTTGCAGTAAAACTGAAAGTCTATTATTTAGTATTTTTTAATAAAGTGACTACTGATAGTTTATTTTGATAAGAAAGTTAATTCATGAATCCCCAAGCGACACCCGGTGGCCGCGCATCTATTGTCTTACTATTGTGTCTCTAATTGACGGTATCTGAAGGGTTAATATGGCTTAGTGGTCTAAGTAAAGACTTTGACGCAGTAAGGCACGAGATTAAATCACAAATCTTGTATATTTTTATGCTTTCCATTTAAAAAAAAAATCAATGCGTTATTTTATGTAATAATCAACTAACTAAATATTTTTCAAACATATTTGGAATAATTTCGCCTGACTTGTAATAAGTGGGTAGTAAAGACAAATAAGCATATTCATCATAAAACTGGTATTCAAATGTTACTTAGGTTAAGGGTAGAAAAATAAAAACGTTCTAATAACGCAAAAACCAGTCGTCACTCATTTGCAGTGATGTCATGCAAACAATTTTTAGCCCGTAGCATTTGCTACTCTTCCTACGTGGCTAATCCGCCACTGGCACTATTGAAATAAATAAACTGTTGTGTCCTTCGGCCTCATTCGGGGTCATATAAACAATATTTGAGTCTAGCATCTTCCGTTTCCGTGTCACATCTATATGGGTATATGCTACAATCTCCCACCATCATGACGTATTTCCGCTTTCGTTCACCAGGTGGCTGCAGCGCGCCAACTCGTTCATTGGCGTCCTGTTTTTCGGACGGATCACATCTTTTAAAGTTTAACGTTGTTAACGTTCGATACTTTATAAAATAACATTCGGTATATGCAAAAAAAAAAAAAAAAAAAAAAAAAAAAAAAAAAAAAAAAAAAAAAAAAAAATTAAAAGTGTTCGTTTTTTAAACAAAGTTTAGGAATTTGATTTTCTTACAATGGCGGATAGTGTACGTAACCGCAACGAATCCGATTCTTCATTGGATTCGTCAAGTTCAAGTTCCTCGGAGTCATCACAGTCCGAGTTGGAGACTGAACAGGTGGAAAGATCCCGTAAGAGGAAGAAGGCGAGTAAGAAGAAGAAAAGTAAGCGTAGCCGAGGACAAAGCAAGGTAATCAAAAAACTTGCAAAACAGGTCAGTGATTTGAAAAATTTATATTTATACTACCCTCAACATCCGTATTATGAAAATTATCAATGCGATAACCCTACGGATGGTGATACATTTGAATCGGTGCAGGAACAACCAGTTCCGGAAGGGCACTTGGAACCAGGGCCAGATCCTGCACAGTTTCAATCATTTGATTTTGATTTGGCAACGCAATTAAAGGAGCCAGCTGTTACGACTACTCCTTTAAATCAGTTGGAGTTGTTAAATTCTATTCAATATTTCAACAATGATAATTGGAATAATGTTAGATATATGGAAACGCAAAAAGTTTATAATGCTCGTCCTGGATATGTTGACCTTGAAGTAAACGATGAAATCAAGTCTTTAGAAAAAGTTTGTCATCTACCTTCAGCTGATAGATTTCTAGGCGCTGTTACTCGCGCACTTGTAATGCAAAGTGATGCTATGCAGCAGGGTTTTAGGCAGTTAGTTGATTGGGCCAGGGTTTCTGGCAGCGTGGAGCCAGACCAGTTGGCATTAAAATTAAAAGAAATTTTCTCTGGTGATTATCATAAGATTTCACGTGATTGTTTGCAATTGGTGTGCGGCCGTAGAGCCGATATAATAGAACAAAGGCGCGAAGTGTTCATTAAACAATTAAAAGAAAAATCATTTAAGCCATGTTTGAAAAAGATACCGCCGTCAAGTGAATTTTTGTTTGATAAAGTACCTTTTAGTGAATTTGTTAAGAATAACGGCGGTATCAACAAAATTTTTTATACAAGTAAAGTCAATTTTGCTGCGCAAGAAAAGAAAACCCCTAGACCCCAGGCGGCGTACCCTGGACCTAGTGGATATAGATCGTCCAGTCGCCCGTCGGCACTGACGATGAATAATAGATTTCCTCTTCCACAGAGTGTAGAATCTTTTTATAATTATCACGCGATGAATCCAAAATTTTTTCGTCCCCAACCAAGAGGACAGCTGGCTGGTCAACGCCCGTACCAGACCTCTAGTTTTCGGAGAAATGAACCGCAAAACAACGTACGAGGTAGAGGCTCGAGTAAATTTAATAAAAAGTTCTGACTCGGATCAGGTATTTTGGGGGGGTTGCATACAAAATTATGTTACGGAATGGACAAGTTTGAGAGCGCCAAAACCATTAATAAAAATAGTAAAGGGGTATCGAATTCCATTTCGAAAGAAACCGCCTCTGGTCCCACCAAGGCAGGTGAAACGTTGCAATCTCACTGTACCATCTCCAGAGATGGACATAGTAATACAAGATCTGTTGAAACAGAAAATTTTAGAACATGCCCCCTTAACCCCGAGTTTTGTCTCAAATTTCTTTCTAATTCGCAAAAACGACGGAACCTACCGTCCTATTTTCAATTTAAAAAGTTTAAACAATTATCTAATAATAAGCAAATTTCGTTTGATTTCGGTAAATCGGATTCCAGATTTCATACAGGAAAGGGATTGGATGGTCAAAATAGACCTTCGGCAAGCTTACAACCATGTAAGTGTAGCACCTGCTCACCGTTGTTTTCTACGTCTAATATATCGAAACCGGTTACTGCAAATGACTTGTTTGCCATTTGGCCTGGCGACAGCGCCAAAGGTATTTGCATCGCTGACAAATTGGACAGCCGAGATTTTCAGGAATCTAGGCATACGTGTAGTGGTTTTTCTCGACGATTATCTTCTAGTAGCACAGGACAGAGCGACGCTTATAAAACACGTCGAAATCGTTCTCCAAATTCTGAGCCAGTTGGGTTGGCAGGTAAACAGGGAGAAGTCGATTCTAGTCCCTCAAAAAATAATAGAGTATTTGGGTTTGATATGGAGTCCCTGGACAAATCAAAAAGGTTTGCCAGAAAACAAGATTCGAAATATAGCTAGCTTATTGCAACCTAGTCCTGAAAATGCCATATCAGTCGACTTATCCCTTGCCTGCGGAGGTGCTAACAGAACTGAGATGGTGGAAGGTTCACTGTGTGGAAAAGTCCAGGCTTCATCTTCTACAAGCAAAAACCTTTTTAACCACAGATGCAGCAGATACAGGTTGGGGGGCGGAGTTGAACGGTCTTCACATTTCGGGCACCTGGACAGAACAAGAAGAGCGGCTTCACTCGAATCACAAAGAGATGTTAACTATTCTGAAATGTTTGTTAGAATTCGCTCCGTCTCTGAGTCACACCTCACTTCTTTTACAGTGCGACAACAAGGCGGTAGTAGCGTACTTAAGAAAGGAGGGGGGAAACAAGTCGCAGACCTTGATGAAGTTAATATATCAGATTTTTCAAATTCTTCAAGAGTACGATATTCATGTTGTTCCCCATCACATTCCAGGCAGGTACAACAACGTGGCGGACGGTCTGTCACGTCATTCGAGGTTACAGGAATGGCATCTGATCCCCGAGTTCACCAGCATTGTCTTTGCGAAGTGGGGTGTTCCCCAGGTAGATCTGTTTGCGTCCAGCACGGCTCACGTAGTACCTTGTTACGTAACTCTAGATCAAAGGGATCAGCGAGCATGGAGGCACAACGCTTTCGCATTCAAATGGAACTTTCGTCTAGCTTGGGTCTTTCCTCCTCCGAGTTTAATACCTCGTGTACTAATGCATCTAAATCAGGCTCGAGGTGTATTTCTGATAGTCGCACCGAGGTGGTCTCGAGCATTCTGGAGAGCAGATTTGAAGACAAGAGCGATAGCGCCTCCATTCACAATTCACAGGTTATCGAAAGTACTAGTAGACACGAGGACCGGGCAGCCACCATCACGAGTGAAGGAACTGTATCTAGAAGTATGGAAATGTGGGGGTGGTCTGAATCCTTAGGAGACTGGTCTGAAGAACAAAAGTCTTTACTCAAAGAAGGTTGGAGGGCGTCTACTTTGAATACATATAGACCAGCATGGCAAAGATGGTTGAATTGGTGTTCCAGGTTTGGTGTAAATTTTTCCGACCCTACAGGTAGTGAATTGGCTCGATATTTGGCGGATTTACATTTAAAAGAAAAGTTGTCTTATCGTACCATTCTTCTTCATAAATCTGTTGTATCTACTTTGTGCAATACAAAAAGTGAGGCCCGTTTAAGTTCAAATATTTTGGTAAAACAAATGATTAAAGCTATAGCATTGCATCAACCTAAAAAGTGTCCACCCTCTGTCTGGGACCCTCAATCTTTGATAGGTTGGTTGGGCAGTAGGTCTCTTGAAAGTCATAGTCTATATGAAATTTCAAGGGTTTGTGCAGTGCTACTGTTGTTGTGTTCAGGGCGAAGAGTACATGACTTAACATTACTTAGCGTGTCCCCAGAGAGATGTATAATAGGTGAGAATAGCATTATGTTTTGGCCGCATTTTGGTTCGAAGACTGATTCCGAAACACATGTACAGTCAGGTTGGAAGTTGTTAAGCAATCTTGAAAGGGTGGCTCTTGATCCAGTGTTCTGGCTTAAAAAACTTATAGACACTGGGAAACAGCGTCGGTTACTTTGTTCTAGTGATAGATTATTTATTACTGCTTGTGGAAAAGCTAAACCAGCTACTAGAACTATTTTGGCAGGTTGGGTTAAATCTATTTTGAAGGAAGCAGGAATTGAAGCTACTCCAGGTAGTTTCCGTTCAGCAGTAGCTTCACGAAGCTGGTTGGATAATGAACCTCTTGATGAGATAATGACACGGGCTAATTGGAAATCTGGTAATACTTTTAAAAGACATTATAGGAGAGAGGTGATCCCACCACAAGGAAGCTCTTTGATTCATCTTTTTCAGCCAATTAATTAATTTTTAAGATAAATTAAAATAAATATAAAATATGATGATTGTGGTAAGTTAATTCAAATACAATTAAGATTATTAAGGATATTTCATAATTGGTACGTATAAATGTTTTTGTTTATTTTGTAATCAAAGGTTAAGATTGTAATTATCTTGTAATTATTATTTTGCTTTAAAATTAACTTGTATCATTTACAACACATTGGCGTCCCGTTCACCAGGCGATAACAAACAAAGCCTCAAATATTGTTTATATGACCCCGAATGAGGCCGAAGGACACAATAGCAGCGTTTTACCTTCAAATAAAACGCATGTTGTGTCCGGAGACTCATTCGGGGTCATACTTTTAAAGACTGCCTGGTTTGATTTCTTCTTAAGTTGTAGGATTTTGAGGCCACAATGAACGAGTTGGCGCGCTGCAGCCACCTGGTGAACGAAAGCGGAAATACGTCATGATGGTGGGAGATTGTAGCATATACCCATATAGATGTGACACGGAAACGGAAGATGCTAGACTCAAATATTGTTTATATGACCCCGAATGAGTCTCCGGACACAACATGCGTTTTATTTGAAGGTAAAACGCTGCTATTTTTGTCATGTTCCAAACTGTATTACAAATAATTTTACCCTATCATTAGCAGTTTAATATCTCACTTCTTTTCTGTGTTTTACCTTTATATATAGTTATTTAAATTACGTCTATAAGACGAATAAATTTTTGTATGTAAAATTGTAAATATTATTAGTTGTTTTTCATATATGTTGTTATTTATTTTTAAATTAATTATTTTTTAAATTTAATATAAATAATTTGATTTCAAAAAACATACTTAAACATTCTAAACACAAACCTACTAAAAGTAGCATGATGGATTTGAACTTACGACCACGTCATTATAAGTCTACTGTTAAGACAAATAGACCATTTTGACATATGAAATGATGTTGAAATTAACAACTGCATTACGAGACAAGACCGTATTTATAAACTTAACGTTAATGTTACGTCTTAAAGTTCAAATTGCCATAACATTATTTTATAATATTGACTATGATCTACCTCGTTTTACTCGTTTAATTCATGAATCCCCAAGCGACCACCGGTGGCCGCGCATCTATTGTCTTACTATTGTGTCTCTAATTGACGGTATCTGAAGGGTTAAAATATAAAGCTCCGAATTGAATACCACTTATCTTCTGCTGATTGCAGGTTCAAATTCGTCTAACTTTTGGGATGCTTTGTTTTACCTTCTGTTGCCAGATGGGTTAGATTTTTGGTTCCTCTGTGCTTAGGCTTTTTGTAAGTTATGAATAACAAACAAAAGAAATCGGTAGGAATTGTATCGAAGCTAACTAGTGGATATTTAATTGTAATATATTATGACTGGCCTGTTGGTGATGAAGCACTAGGGTTAGTGGCCCTGACTGCTATGACGGAGGTCGTGAGTTCGATTCCCACCCAGGACAAATGTTTGTATGTTGAGCATGATCATATGCTGTGCCTGAGTGTAATTTATCTATAATGTGTATGTATTTAGAAATATCTAGGTATGTTTATAAGTTGTCTAGGACTCATAACAGAAGCTTTGCTTAGCTTGGGACTAGACGGCATTGTGGAATATTATTATTAATATTCAAATCGGTAATCACTCAGCAAAAGGAGAAAAGAGCAGGTAAACAGGCTCATCAAACAAAAAGGCAATAAAAAAATAGAGGTTTATTTCTTACAGTTTACTATTCAACAGTCAGATTATTAATCAACGAATAAGATTATAATATTACTTGTAATTTCTTATTAAGGTCATAGCTTAAATATTCATTTCCAAAATTGGAAAGAGGATTGAAGCTTATGTAACCTTAAAAAAGTAAACAAGAGGCAGAATAATAAAAAAAAAAACTACAAAATTGCACAACAACATATCAAATGTTTAGTAGGTAACATAAAAAAAAACAAAATTATGTTACGTTTTAAACTTGAAGTGCTCATAACTTTTATAAATTATTTCAAATACAGGTATTAAGTAAAACCACACTTAACGAAGTCTTCAGTTAATATGAAATATTAATTAAATATGATTATTTATCAATCAATAGCTCGTGTAACCACCATTTTGGTCAATAACAGCTTGCATTCGGGAACGCATTGAATTAATCAAATTTTTACACAAATCTGAACCACGAATACTCTCCCATATTTGTAAACAATGAGCCTCTAACGCATCTGGAGTACGCTCGTTTTCATTATTCCACCGTTGAACAATAACACCCCATAAATTTTCAATTGGATTTAAATCCGGTGATCTAGCAGGCCAAGGAATAGCGCAAATGTCATTATGCTGATGAAACCATGCCTGCACACTGTGCGAACGGTGTATTGGACAATTATCCTGCACAAATGTTATCTGTGGCAATTCTTCGCTTGGATACACAGTTCGAACTGTAGGTAACATTGTCTCCTCCAACACTTCTATATAATTTGCACTATTTGCTCGACTTGGTATTCTTACAAGTTCTCCCGGATCGGCTGCACTCATCCATCCCCACATGTTCACCGTTATATGGCCAGATTGCCTATTGGGCACTACGTGACCACTTGTGTATCGCGTATTATCTCGACGCCACAAACATAATCGACCGTGTTCACTGGACTTAAAAGTTTTTTCATCAGTAAAGATGACATTACTCCAATCAAAGTTTAAGTGATCCATAGCAAACTGCAATCTTAATCTTTTATGGTTTTCCGTAAGCAAGGGTTTCACAGCATGCCTCCGATAATGCAGCCCTTCACTATGAAGAGCACGACGGACAGTGTCAACACTTGTTTCAAATAAACCAGCATAGTGGTTCGTCGGCAAAAATCCATTTTCTTCGTACTCCCTTACCATGGTTTGACGCTGCAACATGTTTATCAGCTTTGGTCTACCAGTTCTTTGACGGTGTTTCAAAGAACCCTCTTCTTCAAATCGTCGTACCCATAGAACAACTGTTTTTCTCTGCAACAATAAAACAGAAGTATATAATATTATACCTAATAATGATTACTATATAGGAGTTATTTTGTTATATAAAAGAGTAGAAATAAGATTACTTACGTTTACACCGGTCTCTCTGGCTATTTCTGACAAGTTTTTACCTTGATTATGCAAAGCAATTATTTGAGCTCTTGTCACTAAATCTATATTACAATGCATACTCATTTTGCTGAATTCACCTGATTAAAAATAAAATATGTAGAACGAAAAGAGCTCGAACGAGGTAATCGAAATGAACTTAGCGAACAATCAATAAAGCTTAGTCACAATTCTTTGATCTAAGTATTATTAAACTACCTACTAATATTTTTTTATAAATCCATATTCAACCTACCTTCTCAAGTTTTGAAACTGGCGCATAGATAATCAGATATTTATAAATTGATATTCAATTTTAATATCTGCTTCTCTTTATAAAAAAGTATAAATTATTTCAATGTTTAAAAAATCAAAATGAAACCATAAAAAAACATTTGAAGCATAGCAACGCCACCTAGTAGCAGTATAATGTAATGTTGTCGATAACAACATTTCAATCTGATTTTACGCTAGATGGCGTCATTTCTCGCTTCACACGATTTTTTTTCGGTACTATCCAACCACTTTTGCAGCCGCCTTTACATACCTACTTAGTAATTTCAGTCACTTTTTTTTAATTTCATTTTCTGTTTATCGGTTTCGGTCAAATGTCAGTTTTTAGGTACCTAAAATCTAACCGACTTGTTCGTCTATGTGTGTTACACTTATATTTTTTATTATGTAGTCGTCGATTTATTCAATTATTCAATATTTTATAAAATGATATATAATTTAGCATAACTATATCGAAATATAGTTAGAAAAAAGTGGACCAATATATATAATTTTTTTGTTATTTTTCTGTTACACTTTGAGTTACGGCCGAAACTAAAGAGCGCCATCTTTAGTTTCGGCCGAACATTTACAGTTTGCAAACAGAGTTATGTATTTCTACGGGTGGGAAGTATCGTACCCAAAAGCAAGAGAAGTTCGGTGATGACCCACCACAAAAAAAAGCGTGATGATATGCATCTATTTTGAACTATACCTGCTCAAAATAATGTAGGTAGTCCGGAGAACATCTAGTCTTTGTCCACTGGTAGTTGACGGTCACGTCGGTTGAGTTCGCCATTTCACACTTGACTGAAACAATAATATTTATGGTTCAATATCTTAAAGATGGTAGCCGCATGTGGAGTTAAACTACCCTCAAAAAGTTCAAGAGTCCTAATAATATGCATATACATGCTGCACACCTAAACGTTCCTCATGAATTTGCATGAAAATCCGTTCGTATTTTTGAGTTTTTTGCGTTCATAAACACAGACAGGTGCAGTGGAAGATTTTCTTTATAATATGTAAGGATTGTGTAACATCCATATTATTTTATTTTACATTTTCATAAATGAGAAAGTAACTGTCGATTAAACTACTGAAACGATCGTGACATTTGGTACGGAGTAAGTTTAAACCCAAGGGATTACTTTTTATCTAGCTTTGACTTAAGTGTCCACAATAACCGACATTCACACTGAAGAAGTCGCCGGAAATGATATTACATGAAAAGTAAACTAAATAGCATTTCGCAATATGCATACTTTTTATCCCGGGAATATGATCCCTTGGGATAATTTTCTATTATCACGTGGACAAAGCCGCTGGTTAGTTAGTAGCTTATAAAATCCTTTTATTTTCCAGGTATATTTCAGATGAGACTATTGAGCCTGCAGTTTAATTCACAGACGCATGTCGCACACTATTTGTTAGCTTTCTAATACAGATATTTTTATACAATTTCAACCAATAAAATTACACAGTTGAGACAGATGCCTAGAATTTGCTGTAGAATATTCTTCAAGAAATCAAAGTATGACGTATCGAATTGCATTTGTAAAAGAGCATCATTCAACTATTAGAACTTGAGTCATACCAAGTGCTAGAGGCTTGATAACATTGTCATTTATATATTTTATCTTAAAAGCATCAGATAAGTCGCCTATGTCCACTGATAAGATAGTATCTAACATATACCACTTTTCAATCAAGCTATATTGGTCAATATTATGATTGTATCAGATGAATAAAGCTCCACTACGTGGCACTTGTGGCTTCCATACAGCGATAATTATATATATCCAAATAAACTTAGCATTTACTTTCACGCCAAGAACGTAATATATTTTTAGACAATTACTTTTGGTAGTTTAGATTGTAGTTTTAACATTTTAGGCATGTCATCAAAGGAGAATGGGCATTTTAGACTTACAGCTGTGGCATGTAGCGATTGATAGGCCATAGTAATAGTTTATTGAATTCTAATTCACCAAGTCATGTACGGCGAAATTTATTACGACTCATTTTATTTTAGGCGAAGATCACCAATGTAGCAGATGGTGTTTTCATTCCATAGCTATGTGGAATGTTTAAGTATCAAAATTCAAATACTTTTAGTTCACATCGGCCTACATGGAAACTTATAAAACGTTAACATTACTCTTGTCCTCCTGAGAAGATCTTCTCATAAGTATCCGTTTTGATCATGCTGGGAACTTTTAGGTTTATCTATTAGTAGATTAAATAAATAGATTAAGTGATTTTGAGCATCTTTATCAAGCAGTTTGTAATCAACAATATTTCATATCACTGTCAAACTCATACGGTCTGATCAAAGATTGTCGTCTTAGCATACTGTAGCTTCCTAAAAACTGTCGTGTCCTGTGTTCACTATCTTAACCAGCCTAAATAATCTATACGTATATGTTTCCGATCCTTTTTTTTTTCGTAACTTGATGAGCTAGTAAATCAAAAAGCAATTTAGCAGGTACGAGCAGCTTCCAATCGCAAGTCATTGAACTCACTAAGGTGTCAAGGTTTTCATTCAGTAAAGTATAGACTACGTTTACTACTGAAGGACTATTTTTTTTGTCTTTAGGTACTAAAATCTAAGTGCTTACAGTACCAAGCTTAACTGAAGATTGAATATTCTACTAAAATAAAATTTATCACCATTATTTCCCATCAGACTGCATTTTCCATACAATAAAATTGTGACATTACTATGACTTTCAAACTGCCACAACTTGATAGAGCACTGGGTATGGAGTGTATACAAAAGTGTCCTGTGTCCTTTATATTTTCTTGGGAAGTAGTTTTATATGATTTAGTGAAATTGTATTATCATTTCTGATCAATGTCGATAATAATCACAAATGAACAGCCTAAATTAGTCTGATATTTTTATTTTTACTTTGATTAAAAAAATATTTGGATAAATGTATGAAGCTAGATGCAAGGTTTCAGTAAAATATATCCTACAAGAAATCAATTTTCTAACTAGATTTTTTCTGTGTATATATTGTATAATTTACCACTCAAGGATTTCAGTTTCGGCGAAAAAAGCTGGTTTCGATAGTTTTGGTCAAAATATGACGGAATATTCGGCTGAACGGCAACAAGCGCCTTTAAGCTGACTGTGGTCAATATTGTTACGGCCCACGCTGAAAACCAGCGCCGTAGACTCACCGCTTTTAACGCTCTGTGGTCTCGGCATTATGCTGAGCGTTCGGCCGTTTTGCTCGGAAGTGGCACATGCTTTATATTGAATACACTTAAAAGATTGTAAATACTTTTTGGCCATTTCGGCAATTAAAATGTTTTTCTCTCTTTCTTTCTGTTGTAATAAATACCTAGAAACTGTCTGATTCGTAAAAATTATAACATAAATTATAAACAAATAAATCAATGACTAAAACAAAATTATAGTATTATTTGATATAATTGTCGATTTATTTGATTATTTAGGATTTTATGAAAGTTAATCATATGCAATTAAGTATAACTATATCGACAGCTAGGTATAACTATATTAAATATAAATAATGTAGTTATTCCTTACTATAACATATTATTTTAAATTTTTGAGTTTTTTTTTCTGTTTAGCTTCAGTTATGGACAAACCTGGAAGAAGAACTGAACTTTTACGTTTAAATCTTGCTATCCTAACATTTTTCAAATAACCAAATAACATTTTGGTTATTTATACACATATTTCTATACATTACGACTCTACAATGTTTTTTTAGATGATAGAAACTAGTGTTTGACTGCAATCTCATCTGATGGTAAGTATTTCGAACCATGTTGGGGCCAGCTTATAGCCTCATTGGTTGCTGGTAAAATTTGTTGATCACTTAATCCAGATTCCTACATATTACTAGCTGTCTTTATACTCTCAATATCACTATAGTTTTTGTACCCATTTTATGAAACCATGGCAACAGGAAACATCATTTTAAGGAAGAGAAGTGATTTAACCAAAGGTTATATTATCACATTCAATTATCAGATATCATAATTTTGTTATCATATTAAATAGTAGATTTAACCAGGAGTTCTGGCAGATTCTTGTAAGCGTAACATTCCAACAAAGAGGCATTGTAGGTCAAGTATGTAATGCTAATAAAGTAATAACAAAGTAGGTAATATGAAATGCAGAGTAAGCTGTACCAACATAAATATAGGTACATGAAATATTTGCATGGGTATTTATTGATTTAAACTTCATGTACATAGTGGTACATGAACAAGTCAAGATTGATTAGGTTGCTGCTAGGCAAGCGTGCTCTATCATCGGCCACATCATCACTTTCCATCTAGTGAGACAGAGGTCAAACGCGCCTAAATAAAAAAATAAAAAAAAACAGGCCGACTTAATACAATAAGGCATTCTCTACCAGTCAATGTTTGGGTTAAAAAGACAACACTGTGATAGGTATGCACGACAAATAAATAACAGATAAATATTTCAAGTAGTTAAAGCAGTGCTCAGCAAGTGTTGCCAACATGATCGAGAATAGTGATAAGTGCAGCATTATAATCATAAAGCAGATTGAGAAGAAAACCATTCTAATACTTACACATTATAATGAGCTGAGAATCCTTAAATAGTGACTTAGCTAATGTGAACCCACATTTATCCTGAAAAATAATAATTAATCTTCAAAACCATTTAACTTTGTAAGTCAACCTTGGTAATTTTCAATTGTAATAAAACCTCTCTGCATTACAAGGCTGTATGGAAGCATTGCCTGTGTTTCATGTTTTTCTGAATTCATTTCATAATAGTAAAAGAACATCACAACATGAACAAAAACAATTTTTAATAATATTTTTCCTGTTAATTTTCCTAGCAGTATAAACATCTGTTATCAGATCGAGCAACAATTACTAATGAATTTTTATTAATAATTCTGTAGCTTTTAACTAGCTATTTAGCAATAAAGTTACGCCAATGAGCATTCAGTAAATAAGCATTACAATGAGTCGAGTCAGAAAACGTATTCTTATTAGTCTAATTCGTTGCATAAGGACATCAATAAATTAGCAATACAGTGTTTGTATAATTACAAGGGAGCAGGTATATCAACACTATATGTTATCGTAAACTTTCATAGTACGAAATGAAAAATATTCTCACCCCATTCAGCGGTAAATCCCATCTTCCAATGTCCGAAAAACTGTGTGATACTTTGACGATTGACACAAACAATATAAATAGGATCCGCAACATTTTGAATGATTTAGGTAGAGAAACCAAAAACTATTTTATTAATATCGAAAAACTATAAAACATCATTTTAATATGGTTTAAATTTATAAATACAATTACTTGGAAGAGAAACGCATACACTTCATCACTTGACAGACATTTGTTTGACAATTTTGGACTGACTTGATTGACGTAAAATTATTGACATTTTGCAAATTTGCACGATTACTCCATACTTGTTCATATCTTAATTATTATTTAATAAAAATATTTTGAATACCTCATAATCATTTTGCGACTTCAATAATAAGAGGGAATGAATTTGATTTTTCTTTTATCTTTTTATTTTCAGTCATAACTGATAAGCCTTGTGTTTGGTTTGGTAATAAAAAAAAAAACAAAAAAGTTGACATTGACAGAACTCAGAAACTCAAGTCGTCGGGTCAAAATATTTTTGTTTTGTTCTTCGTATATTTCATATAAAATCGCATAATATGTTTTAATTGTAATGTTTTCTATTTATTTTAATATTCAATTACGTAAATTAATTATAATAACACTAAATACTTATCATGTTTTGGTGACACGATATCCATAGTGTGGTACCGTGGTAGTCATGTCAGATTGTGCGCTGGTGTCCAATGTAAGCGAACACGATGCGAGTATGGACGTGGGGAACGACAAGTCTCTATTTGAGCCCTCTGTTGAAATGATGGTAAATGATTTTGATGACGAGAGAACACTAGACGAAGAAGAAGCTTTGGCCGCAGGAGAGCAACAAGATCCTAAAGCCGAACTCAACAGCCTTCAGCGAGAAGGTGATATGCCCTTGGAGGAACTACTGGCACTGTACGGATACGACAGAAGCATGGACAAGCCACCTGTACCTGAACAGGCCCCTGAGGTGGTGCCCCAAGAGATTGAAAAACCAGAATCAGCATTACAGCAATTATATAGTGAGACTACTAGTCCAGAAGCCACAAGATGCCTTAGGTCTGGATCGAGACCGCCTTCCGAGGAAGAAGATGATTATGACTACAGTCCAGATGAGGAAGATTGGAAAAAGACTATAATGGTTGGTAGTGACTACCAAGCAGCAATTCCTGAAGGTTTATGTAGCTATGATGATGCATTACCATATGAAAATGAGGACAAATTATTGTGGAACCCAACTACGCTAGAAGAAGAAGTTACAGAGGACTACATGAAAAAAGTTTGTGCAATGACCTCTGGTACAACAGGGGTAGATGCTGTGCCTCGTGGGAGACAGCTACGAGATGATGAAGAAGCTCTTTATCTGCTTCAGCAGTGTGGTCACAATGTAGAGGAAGCATTAAGGCGGCGGCGCATATCAGCACAAACCCCAGCTCATGCAAGCCTATGGTCAGAAGAAGAGTGTCGTAACTTTGAAAATGGCCTCAAAGCCCACGGCAAAGATTTCCATTTAATCAGACTATACAAAGTAAGGACTCGATCAGTTGGAGAACTGGTTCAGTTTTATTACATATGGAAAAAGACAGAACGGCATGATATTTTCGCAAATAAAGCCCGTTTGGAGAAAAAAAAGTACACTGTACATCCAGGTCACACAGATTACATGGACAGGTTTTTGGAAGAACAGGATCAGGCAACAGGGGGTAATGTTGTCAGACCGGTGTCACCTACTCCGATGATGGAGTTTGGTCCCTCCCCTGCTACCCAGCCTGATCCTTTAGCGTTGGGTGAAAAAGAAGTGTTTTCCCAGCTAAATGCTCACACAACACCTCCACGTGCCCTGTCTATGGAAGACCCAGAACCACCAACCGGTTCCTAATATATGTATTATTGGCAAAGGCCATACGTAGCAAGCACTGTTTGTAACATACTTAACTATGTTGTTATTAGGAATAAGGGTATTTTTTCCTTATTCATAAAACTAAACCAATTTTTTTTATAACACTATTTTATATAAAGGACTGACTTTGAACCTTTTTTTTTGTATTTTAACATTTTGAACAGTACAATGTAAATAATAAAGCTGTAAAATTATGTTACATGATGTTTGTGAATAAGGGAATTATGCTGAATGAAATGAATGATTGTGTACCCACCTGCAGGTGGGTGGTGTATAAAATATGTGGTACTTGATGATAAGAATAAACAGTGCAAATAAATGTGTAATTTTATTTTATAATCACTGTCTTGTAGTTTCAAAAAAGCCTTTACTTTTGTATCAGATCCTGGTATAAAAATTGTGGCTATATGTCTTTTGAGTTTTAGATATAATTAGCGTAAAGAGAGCATTCTGTCTACCTATCTAAGATTGAGTTTTGGTACCTACTACACCATACCAAAATGATGCAATATTCTCTGAATTCTTGTTTGGTTTTAAATCAGTGGTTTTCCTAGTCAATTGTTAATTAGAAAAAGGTTTCCTGTAGTGATTCAAGTAGACTGGGATTTCAAGAATTATTACAAATTATGAGTGACTAATACAGGGATACCTAAAATAAAAGATAACAAGCTCAAGTTAGAGTCAACTCATTTTCATTGTAGTTTATTTTATTCACCGATAGATGGCAGTGGTAAAGTAGATGGCAAGTTTGTTTCATGGTGTGGATTCGTTCAGAAATTATATTGCTTTTCTAACTTTACTGCGCTAATTTTTGGATTGAATTGAATGAGAGTTTCAAAACGTCAAATCAAAATCGTCAAAATATATACGTAAAAAAAAATATTTTGTAAGTTATTTGATTTCATTCAAATAAATCTTTGAGTTTTGGTGAAAACCACCTACGTGTGTTTAATTAACTAACAATAATTTAGGTGGGTTTTTAATCATTAGTGAAAATTACAAAGACTAGGTTATATTGATTAATTTCTCGTTTTCTAGCACCAAAACAAAAATATGACTGAAACTGTGAGCCCTGACATGTCTGAAAAGGAGATTCTCAACGATTTCAAGGAAAACTACGGTAAGATCCGTAAACTGCTGGACGAAGACAGCAAGAATGACCCAGAAAATGAGCCTTACATGTCCAAATACAAAGCTAAAGGAATTCTCGATAGTATGTGCGACAGCTTGAAAAAATTGCTCGATAGTTCAACTAGCTTGGATGACATAAAGCTCCACGCTATGCTTGGAACTGTCTTGCTAAACATAGGTATCATTGACATGGAAACTGAAGAGCTAACATCAAGTGAAAAGGTTCTATCAGAAGCAATGGAACTGCTTGCTCTAAATTCGTCAAAACCAGAGATTATAATCACTCTGATCAATGTTTATAATAACTTGGGCATATTGTGGTCTAATCGTGATGCTCCTGATAAGGCTAAAACATATTTACTTCATGCCAAAGAGTTGTATGAGAATTTTAAATGCACAATGCAGTTGCCTTTGCCTATAGAGCAGATTATAAGTCCAACTGGTGAGAGTCCTATGGGTGATATTATGTTACTCGAGAAGGCACACACACTGACTTTGTACTACTTAGCTCAAGTTTATGGTTCATTGAAGGAGAATTTAAAATCTGCTATATACTGTCATGTTACCTTACGGAGGCAGTTACAGTACAATGATTATGAGCCCATAGACTGGGCATTGAACTCGGCAACATTATCCCAGTTCTTTGCTGAGCAGAATGGATTTTTCCAATCAAGGCATCACTTGTCAGCTGCGTCAACTATCCTTGAGCAATATGAGGAGAAGTTGGGGTCAGCTGAAAATAATGATGAGGTGTTTCTGGCCAAGATAGAGACATTCAAGCATCGGTCGGCTGATGTGGCTCGTTGCTGGGCCAAGTATTGTATCCTGCTTTTGACCTCATCTAAAGCGAGGCTTATGACTGATTCTGAACAGTTAACTGAAGCTATAACAGGTATGACATACTCCATTTTTTTTTAAATATTGTGTATTTATTGTTTTCTTTATAACAATCCTATAGGTGTTTTTCTTTTTTTATAAACCATGTCTCACACTAGGAATGACACCTGTATTGCATTCACAAACATTAAAAGTCACATTCATAAGACACCCAGACTCAAAACAACTCTCTTTATGCTACACAAATGTTAATTTAGCACAGGAATTGAACCTCGACATACAGCGCAGCAGCTAATCACTCAGTTGTACCATTGTCTGTATAGTAAAAACACTGTTTACTATGGTTCTTGTAATAAATTGAGTATGTTTAACAAAAAAACCATTTCCTATTATTCCAGATATGTCAAATCTGACATTAGAAGATCAAGAAAACATCTGTGGAGGTGACATCACCAAGTTAATCTTCTCAGACATTGATGTCTCAAAATATGAGAACAAGATTGGAGACAAGTTCCTACTCACCTACCAGGATGCAAGAGAAGTCTTCTTGAACTGCCAGACTTGGCTGAATAAGGCCAAGGAGTACTACAAACTTGAAACCTTAGCCTCAGATTACATAGAACTGGTGCAAGACAGCTCTCAGTCATATAGCTACCTAGCATTCTTTGAAGAAGACGATGAAAGACGCGCCAAGATGCACAAGCGACGAATCGACATGCTTGAAGACTTGCTCAAAGAAATCAACCCAACATACTACCTCCAGTATTGCAGGCAATTATGGTTTGAGCTAGGTGAAGTCTACTCAGACATACTTAACATTAAACTGGAGAAACTGAACAAAACTACTGAAAAACCAACTCCACATGCATTGAAGAAAATCAACAATCTTTGTGAGAAGAGTATTGAGAACTATGATCATTTCCTGAACTCTTGTAAGGACAAAAATGGCGTCATGCCGACGAAACTGAATTACGATTTAATAAGGCCTGTCATCAGCGCTCACGCGTTCATTGGTAGGAACAGCATGAAGAAAGTTGCAGTAGACAAACTTTCACAACTGAGGAATGTGCAAAAGAGTTATGATTCTTACCAAGCAGTTGTAGATATTTGTACGAATTGTGAGGAGGCGGCTGCGATGATGTTTGAGGAATTCTCTTTATGCCAAGAGATGGTGAAAATACTGCCCATAAAGATAAAGAGACTGCAGATTGAGACGGCTGAATAGAACAATTGTGTACATTATAGTGGGCTGAACTATAATGTACAAAAGTGCTGTATGGTATACTCGGAATGCTTGTAAAATCTTGCTTTTGAATTTGCAGAGTAAATGCAGAAGTTTTCATATTTTTAAATGAATCAATTGTGAAAAATAAAAGCATTTTTTTATTTATTTACAAGTACTTGTACAACATTACAGAGGAAATCCAACGCATATGAAAGAATGAATAATTAAAATATCTCAACAAATTATAAAGTTATGGAATTTTAAAGCTGTGCAAGAATTTCGTTCCACACGGCCGTGGCTCCAGTGTGTGACGTCAGACGACCCTTACCATAACAGCGAAATAAAAATCTACCAATAAATCAAAAACAAGCCAGTGGTACGTAAAATAACGAAGAACAATGCAAGAGCTTACGAGCGCCGCTGTAACTTGCACATCTGAGAGCCAAATGCCCGTCGATTCGTCGAAATATTAGCTGATTACATTACCGCATCGTGTGGTTTGGCTCTGTGATTTGGTGTGCGACAATCTCATCTAGATCGACAGCTTACATTGAATGTAGGTACTGAGCCTAAGTCATATGACGAAACTCCCCAGTGAGAGACAACAAATGTTTTGCCTAAAATTTCTCAGTACCTAATTTTTTTTTTATTCATTGCTAAAATGTTTCACATTATTATTGTTGATCCATATTTTAATTCCATTTCGGTAAATATGTGCTACATCATGAACTTTCTCCTTTGGCAACTCATTGAATTTGTGTGTGCACTAGTGCTTGGTCAAAGAATTTTCCTCAGATTGCGTTTATTTTTTGTAAATGTTTGGTATTAATTGATTTTCGGATATCAACAAGTTTTATTTGTACAGATTGTCTCGTTTTCAGGGTAAATTCAAAGGGATGGTTTTTGCTTGAGTTGCTTTGCTTTTGAACTGTAAAAGGGTTGACTTATGGGCAAAGATTACTGCAACGCTATTCGAGCGTACGTATTAACATTGTCTATAAGGTTTATATTACAATGTTTTCTTGTAATGGTTGGTAGCTTGAAGCGGGGATGTGGATGCTACAAAATAAATGAAATAAAGATTTGATTCGAAACTTGTATTTAACCTGTTAAGCCGGGTCTAGACTGTGGTTACGTAACATGCAATGTAAAACATTATGAAAGAATTTGCCGTCAATGTATCATGCAATGTAACAGAATTCCCATGGCGTGGACGCCTTGCGCACGCAAACCGTGCACACTACGCTTACGCGCCGGAATAGGGAATTCAACCATATTTCATCTATGTGAATAGGTACATGCTCGGTTCGTGCTAGTGGTAGGTCGCTGTCGAATTTTTGAACAACGAAACAAAAACGGTTGTTAAAAAAGGTCCTCGTCGCGACTGGTTAGAACCGCGACGAGTACAGCTCGCGCCGTCGACGTTTCAAAACCAGCCCCCCTAGCCAAGTTACAACCGTTGCTTGCTGTTTGCTTGCGTCGAATACTCCGAGTTGATCTTGCCGTAAATTTTTTGTTTTAACCACGTGACTGAGCGTTGAGATGACGTCGCGCGTCGTTCCCGTATATTTGAAGCTTTCTACTAGCGTTAACTATTGCAGATTAGCAACTTGGCTAGCGGTATAGTTGTTGCAATGCAAATTGAACTTTATTATTATTAACATAAAGTACATTTTCCATTGTAATAACTAGTTTACACTCGTCGAGTCTTCGTTTTAAAACCAGTTATTGCAATAAAAAGAAATGAACTTTATACTCATAGCTATAAAGTTCATTTCTCTTTGTAATAACTGTTTTTGAAACGACGCGACGAGTATGATAGATGAATCAATAGATTCTCGACCTTATTTTCTTAGCACTACGATAACAATTCGCATACAGTCATTCGAGGAGTGGTTTGTGCAACAAAGACTCGTTTGGTCGCAGGATGGAAAACGGTTGTTACGTTTCAGAACAAAATAATCTTTGAAAACTTCATTGTAGAAACGCCCACCGCTAGTTCGTGCGCGCTTCTGTGTCCACACTTAAAAATGTTTCATGTTACGTTGCCGCAGTGTGTACTTGGCTCAATGGTAGGCAGAAATATAAACTTGCAGACTGTCCAGCTTTTGCTGGTTCCTCATTGTAATTGACGAGCCTGCGTTATGAATAAAATTACCACTTATAATGCTTTTAATAAATCAATCTGTAATCTCAAATCAGACAAATTAATAAGCATTTATGTAAGTGTCTGTTGTATATAATGCGTACCAATTATTATTATATAAATGTTATTAACTTTTCTATTAAAATGAAATTGAACACGTAAATAATTGTTTTTATTAATATCTTATCTCTAAATACATATTCTTTATTTAAATTAGGTATTTTAAAGTATACTATTACCTATATTTTTATGAGTTGCAACACTCATAAACGATGAGCTGGCAATCCGAAACTACCGGAAAGAGGTCAGGCGCAGGATCAACGGCTTTACATGCTTTGTAAGATAGGTACGGGTGTATCACACCCAGGACTCTCAGCTCAGCAGTCGCGCTTACACGAGACCAACGAGGCAGTTAACCCTTCAGATACCGTCAATTAGAGACACAATAGTAAGACAATAGATGCGCGGCCACCGGGTGTCGCTTGGGGATTCATGAATTAAACTAAGTAGATAAAATACAGTTTTTCATAAATTAATATACAGACACATTTTTAGCTAATCATAGTGGCGCTGGCGCTCGCGCTGCTGCAGGCAAAAAATTGTCTTTGACATTTCATTTCACTGCAGGCAGTGAAATGAAATGTCAAAGGCAATTTTTTTTAATTCGACCACACGCAGTGACTTTGTCTTGGGGTCGATTTTTCGACTAATTTACAAGTTTCAAAAGATAATTTACCTACTCTATGTGTTGCGTGTTAATAAATAGGAGAAAAGAACTGCATGAAATTGCGAGAAGATAAACGTAGTTTTAACACAAAACATTTAATAATTATACTTCAAACTATTAAAAAAATATAACACCATGAAAAGGGCGCGTATTATAAATCTCGGTTCGACTGCCTGTCTGTGCTGGTGCGGGCGATGATGCACGACGACAATCTGGATGCGCTCATTCATCAACTTTTTAGTCTAAGACATAGCGCGCACTGGTGACTTTGTCACCGTGACTTTTGAAAAAATAGTCATCGTGCTTATGAACCCAACATGTAGTGCGCGCACTTGAAGACGTGACAGTTGGGTAAAAATGGGTGAAAACATTATTGTCACCGTGACAAATTCACCAGTGCGCGCTATATCTAACAGTACAATTGGCCGCTCTGAAGTTGGCATTCCGAACTATAACGCATGGGTAGATACTCGAAAATACACGCAATATTATATGCATTCACGTTAATTATGATTTAAGCAACCACTGCAACAAACAACAATAACAACAATTGTTTGCGTGGTAGCTAATAATTATTATTTTTAATTCATGAATCCCCAAGCGACCACCGGTGGCCGCGCATCTATTGTCTTACTATTGTGTCTCTAATTGACGGTATCTGAAGGGTTAATTAAGAAACGAATATTACTACGCAAGCAATTATTCGAAACTCAGAGCGGTCAAATATTTTAGCCATACAGTCATTAATAGTGCTGTTAATATGTAGATAGGAATTATTAATCTTAAAATAATCAACAATAATATTCTAAAGTAAACCCTGCCGATAGTCACAGCACACGAACTATTTGGAACTACAAAATATATATACATGTAAATAGATAATATTATCTAAATTTTGAACATAGACAAACAAATAACTACGTAAGTAGGTACCTACACACATTCCACCTCGGTTTTTGGATAAGTAATCTATTATGTATTATTTTTACCTACTTAAATGTTAAGAACCGATTTCAAAATTTTGGCACCGTCAATTATAGTTGACCTAAATACTTCACGTTAATCTAATAGATAAAAGTTAAGAAATTTGTCCCAACTGGTAGTCATATTAGAGGCTAATAAAATAGATACATAGGCACGTTAGGCAGCTACTAATATTAAATATATTACTTATACAATATGTTGTTATTGATATACAATAATATGCTGAATCTAATTTATAAGGGTAAAGGAATGAAAACTGTATTTTTAGGCACAATGTTATCACACAAGTTTTCTCAGTTGTCTTTTGTTTGGTAATCTCTGTAATCTATCCATACTTCTAATCATGGAGCAGATGAAAACTAACTCCTCCGAAACGCCTTGAATGATTCTTATGAAGTTTTGTATAGGTATAAGTTGGATATTTAGTACCTAGGTAGACCTAGGTCTATGAAAAGGACGTTAACAATTTTTGCCCTCCTCCCTCTCTGTTTTTCTATGGCAGAACAACGTTCAACAAGTTATCTAGTACTTACTTATCTAATATTATAATGTGAAAGTAGCTCTGTGTGTCTGATACGCTTTCACGGTTAAACTACTGAACCGATTTAGATGTTTGGAGGAAACTTTAACCCCAAAAAAGGACAAAGGCTGCGTTGTACCTAGCTTTGACTTCAACTTCTCATCCACAATCTTCTTTACGCAAATGAAGCCATGGTAGAAACTAGTTTCTAATTAAAATAATAATGGGTTACGGGTCTACCACACGCACGTTTTTTAGAGCGTTTTGCTTGCACGGAACACCGTGTAAAACTGTATGAATTTTACCAAATGCAGCACCGTGTCCCATGTACGAACCGGCCGGGCGGCCTTCGCAAGCAAAACTGTGGTGAAGCTTTAGTGTGGTAGGCCCATAAGGCTTATTGAGAAATTGTACTGATTGTGAGACATATGTGGGTGAACTGATGAACAGAAATATTCTGAGTTTCCAAGGGTAGTTTGACAATTGTGTACTTAATCGAAAAAGATTTACTATACGAGTAGATGTGCCAATGTCCAGATACCAAGGACCAATACTTTCTGTTAAACGCCGATTTCTTTATTGTGATCTAGTACGGTTGCGATACTAAAATCGTTGGCTCGATGACCTGACCCAAGACCAATAAAGAAAACAGAAAATTTCATCATAATCCAGCCAACCAGTCTCCATCTAGTCATATATTACCTAAGGATCTTATTACAACTTTAGCAGATATAAATGACGCTTAGCGTGAGCTATTAAATGTATATTTTATTTATAATGTTACCTACATAAGATGCTATTTTTTAATATTAAATGTTCCTATGTCCAAAATGGTTAATAATAACATAAGTTTCAAATTCAAATCCAATTTCCTAAAGTTAACGTAATTATGTATTTTTTAAGGAAACAGATTGGGACATGAAAACCAGGCACAAATTGGAAGTAATTTTGAAACCTATCTTATCGAACAGTACAATTTCAGAAACAGAGGTTGGGTCCCAATTAGACACATTATCTTTGCCAAACAGCACTAATAAACAAATTACTAATGCAGTTTTTCCTTTTTACTCATACTAGCGCTCAACAGCCGCAAAATTTGGTATAATACTATCCTTAAAACTAAAATTAAAACTATTACAGCTAATAAGATTACAGCTGCTACATCTAATAAGTTATGTTCTATGAAGGTCAGGTCCCTGGCGGTAGAATGCAAGGGGTCTTGGTTTCCCCACCGGATGACCCTTTCGACCCAGTATACTGCTGTGTCCAGAGGATCTGCTAGCCTGTCATGCCAGATTTTGGAAGCCCGTCGTGCACTCAGTCGCATCCTGGAAGAAGAAAACGGATAGAAGTATTAAACATTTGTGATTAGAAAATGAGATATAAGAAAGTAGATCGGTATTGTAAGTAGATTTTCCCGAGTAATTTAGGGTCGGCTTCCAGTGTAACCAGATGCAGCTGAATCCTTAATACCAGTATTTTCCATGGAGCGACTGCCTCAGATAGGCATTCAGATTACCTGACTTCTAACGACTGTCAAAGATCTGTAAGTGACCGCTGGGAACTACAACTTAACGTGTTTTCCGAGGCGAAGAGGAATATTAGGACGGTGACCCATCTAGAGACAAACCTCGGCATGTGATGCTTGAACTCGAAAAACAACCCATGCTAGTCATGGGTTTTATTTTTATGTAAAGAATATAGTATAAAATTTCATAACTGTATCATGAAAAATCACAAAGTTATAAGCTTGTTATGTCAGCAAAAATACATAGTCACCGGGCCATCCAGGCGACTGAGGGCTTGTTTTGCACTTGTACCCAGTATTTTGCTGACGCCTAATACCCGGTATCGTAACCTGTGTTGTACTTAGTCGTCTGTCGGTGGTGTCCAACTTGTAAAATTTATAAATATTTTTGAGAAAAATATTTTTTCACATGGTCTAAAAACTATTGGAATCCATTCAGTTAGTGATTCTGAACAAACAATATTCAGGTTTCACATAAACTAAAAATAATGTTGAAGTTCAAGTTCAATGTCTATATCTTTTTATTTTATTATTTTAGTATAACTCTGAAATGTTATTGGTAATCTGTGTTGTAATAACTCTTAAAATATACTGTGACTGACAAGGCTGGAAAACAGTGTAGAAACTAGAAACTGTCGCTTATGTAAATGTACACGCTTCTGGCGCGTGACTGGCAACATTCTATTTTTCATTGTTGTTGTTGAGAAGACTTTATTTTTTTCATCACACCTACTATTTAACAGACTGAAATCTATATATCTAAACATAGATAATAATAAAATTAAAGTGTCTGTTCGTAAAACAAAAAAATAAATTTACTAAACGCGCAACTTTTTTGAAATTTTTGTTTGCCTGTCTGTTTGTTCCGGCTAATGTCTGAAACAACTGGACCAATTTTGACGGGACTTTTACTGATAGATAGCTGATGTTATAAGAAGTAAATTAGGCTGCTTATATTTTATAAAAAGAATTAAGTTTCCACGCAAAATAGTAAACTTCTTGCAATTGTAACATTTGTAACAAAATAGAAGTGCTCTGTTTTACAAGTTTTACGCGGGTGAAGTCGCAGACACCAGCTAGCTTACTTATATAATTTTCAGGAAATATCGCAAGCCATTTTTAAACTGAATTAAGCAGCCCTGGCCGGTTTAGAGCGAAGAGATGTCCTACGTTCAATCTTTATAAGCTACCGAGATATTTCTGTTTAATATTTTATTTGTAGTTAGGTATGCAAATGGGGGTACGGGATTGTTCAAAAAAGTTACCCCGGCCCTAAGGCAAAGGGTAATTGAAGAAACACGAGAGGATTTTAGTCAGTAGCTAGGAAAACTATTTGACAATTTTCCACTTAAAAAAGGGTAGGCAAATGTATCAGTTCACAATCACATATTCGTTTCATCAATATCTGATTACTACCGGTTGCCATGTTGCCATCCAGTCTGCAAATAACGCAGTGACCTGTTTAAAACTATCGATTTTCAAAACATCACAGCTAGTGGCTAGTTCAGATGAAGTTTTAGCTTTATTTTCAGTTTTGCATGAAAGGCTTGGAAGGTTTGCACTTATTACTATAGGAATAAGGCCTGTTACCTGAGACTTGCATTTCTATTGAAGAGATTTTTATCTCATACTATCGAGAACATTGAGATATTCTAAATATTTAACTTACTCGGAACCAGAGTTCGTACAACTACCTAAATTGGTTAAATATAGAGGCATCAAATTAGATCATCTGCATCTAATTTGATGTCATGATTTAATTAGCACGGTATTTAAGACAACAGCCACGATAGGTCATGCTTGTGTTCATGACATAACTCTAAACACTACTAATACCTAGGATTACCTAGTTCCTAAACATAGTTTATTTTAGAGAGCACTGACATTCATGTTAACATAATTTTGGCAAAATGCCATTTCCGCCAAGGTAATTTTGGCATGTCTTCGAAAACGAGCACTATAATTTGTTAATACCTATCATCGCGGCCCTGAAATGCTAAGGGCCATTGAAAGAACACGAGTGGGTGTAAAAAGTTGCTAAGTAGGTACTTATTTTCTATGCTTGCTCATAAGATTCCTTGTTAACTATTGTAATAATATGTACTATTGAATTTCAAATGAGTTTAAGTTGTAAATAAAAACGTCTAATGCTACTTGCGAGTTTTACATTATGAACTCGTGTGATTTTTACGAGATTCTCATGAGCGTCAGTGTCATTCATGGCGTTTACCTAAGTACTACACTGTTTTGTCTCGTGTCTCTTTATAAAATTTCCAATATGATATTTCATTCTCATGTGACGGTACCTACTGTATCTGCAGGCAAATAGCAACAACCTAACTATAATGTTTATCAACTTCCAAGAAGACCTAGGAAATGGAAATGAGTCGTATCGTAACTAAGACATATTGCAGAATTAAACGAACTAATCAATTTGTTTCCTGCCTCCTTTATCGTCGTTATTAATATTTAATATTATATAATAATGTAAGGGTTTACACACGAAACGTTCATAGGTATATTAAAAAAATAAACAAAAATCTGAACGCTTGTACAAAGTCACCTCTTGCATCAAGCGCAAAATTTTCACTGACCAAAATGGCGCCAATTTTTTTGGCGGCATTTTTCGAGTGAGGATCAGTAGCTGTATTAATAATTCGCAAAATGATTACATACTGCCAAATGTTGCAAATTTAATGTGTTAGGTATATCCAGTAATGGAAAATTAAGTGACCTTTCTAGAATACCTCAGTCACTTTATTTTCATATCAAATCTAAATATTTTCTAAACTTGACACTCGCCAAGTTTTGTGTTAAGGTACTTGGAAAGAGAAATTCTTAGAATAAAAAAAATATTATTCTAATAAAATATAGTAGGTACTTAGTAGCTTGATAAACCACCAATTTTGATACTGTTTTCAGAAATGAATTTACTTTTAGTATTATTTGTTGTTTAAGTACCGGATATAAGTACCTATATATTCAATTTAGTTGCTACGGTAGGTATGGAGACGTATTGGAACCTAAATATAGGTAGGCTAGGCTTGGAAAAAAGGGCTTTGGGCCAAAGTGCCAGCTAACTAAACTGGCCTTTCGATAACTAGTGTAGAAAAGTTTAAACCTACTAAAAGTTTTTTTAGTGAAAACCCTTGAAAGTCGCAAATTACTCACAATTAAAACTGCATGCCACACGTAGGTACATAATATACTCGTAGGTAGTGTACCTAATTAATATCTATTATTTATAAATTTAAATATTAGTACTTTGTCATGCATATTGATTGAACCTTGCCGGAAATAAGATGGCCATTTACGTGTCTGATTAGGTGCTCACGAGAATTACATTACGAATAAATGGTTTATTTATTTATATAAAGCATTTAAGTAATCATTGACGCCACGATAGGTACAGTGGTTCTGCGATTGACTGCTGCGCTGCGTATCGCAGTTTATTTATATTATAATTTATCAGCTACAGAGGCCCTACCACGAGCAATGCGATCCATTTGTCGACCTAAACTGAAAAGTTAAAGGGATACGCTGTAAAAGCCAACACATACACATCCCTTTTTCTCCCTCTTCATGTGTTACATTTTAACACGTCATGGTAAGGCTCAAGGTCGCGGTTTTGTGAAGGTAGCCATACACGCTAGGGTGTACATGACAGGTTTACCTGCACAGTTATACCTGTCAGGTAAGCTTGTATGGAAACCTGCACAGTTGTGCAATATAGGTACACGCTCCGGTTTACCTGTACGACTCAACTGTACAGCCAAATCTGCCTAGCGTGTATGGCGGGTATTATATGTTTGTGTATGTGAGTTTTTTTTTACGGTGGGCAAAAATCATATTATGACAACCCCCGCCTTTGGGTGGAGCGAGAGATAGTGGCAGACTCTTCTTCACTTCCTGACTAAAAACCCACCCCGTTCCTTCTAGCCTTCAAACTAAGGCACGAGTTTCCTTTCGGATAACCCTGGCCCCGGTAGGCTTCGACCCAGCTGGGCCTCTGCTGCTGCTGACAACTCCTTGAGGCGCGTGGGAACAGTGCGCGCCGTCGGGAACGTATGTGAGTTTATATGTTTGTAAAAGCACCCATGATACCTATACTACTCTGTCAAGAAAGTACCGGGAAAAGATCAATAATACACAAAATGTCTGTTATTCATCCAAATTTATTTTATCACCTTCAAAGTATGCTCCTTTAGAAACGATACACTTGTGCCAACGAATAATCCATTCATCAAAACATTTTTTAAACGCTGCTTCCTGAATTGAGTTCAGTTCTCGCCGCAAATTCTCCTTTATGTCTTCTATCGATTGAAAACGGGTGCCACGAAGTGGTAATTTGAGTTTAGGAAAAAGAAAAAAGTCAGCAGGAGCCATATCTGGTGAATATGGTGGTTGCTGGATGGTATTTGTTGAGTGTTTGGTCAAACATTCGTTCACAATGATAGCCTTGTGCGAAGGCGCATTGTCGTGGTGCAAAATCCAAGAATTTTCTTTCCACAAATCTGGCCTTTTTCGTCGAATTTGCTCTCTTAAACGCTGCATAACGCTCAAATAATATTCTTTATTTACCGTTAGACCTTCCGGTAAGAATTCAGAGTGCACAACACCGCGATAGTCAAAGAAAACAGTCAACATGACTTTGACTTTTGATCGACTTTGGCGTGGTTTTTTCGGTTTCGGATCAGTTGGAAGGCGCCACAACGAAGCTTGTTGACTAGTTTGCATGTCAAACTCGTAAACCCACGTCTCGTCACCAGTAACAATGCGTTTCATGAATGTTGGGTCCGAACTGACTCGTTCTAGCATGTCCTCAGCGACTTTCATGCGATTGAGTTTTTGGAGAAAATTCAGATCTTTTGGGACTAGCCGAGCAGCAACATGTTTCATACCCAAATAATTAGTTAAAATGGTACGGATCGACTCGTGAGATACAGAAAGTTCGGCGGCTATCTCTCTCAGAGTTGAATGGGGATTTTCAGTCACTATTTCCTTCACTTTTGCGATGTTAACTTCAGTTGCAGACGTTGACGGCCTACCAGAGCGAGGCAAATCTTCCATCACATCTCGACCGCTTTTGAACGCTTTGAACCACTCATAAGCACGAGTTTTGATAAAATCGATTCACCGTAAGCCTTCTGTAACATTTTCAGTGACTCCGAACACGAAATTCTATTGGCGATGCAAAATTTAAGACAAACTCTTTGTTCGATATTTTTCTCCATTATGAAATTCGCAATACACACTATTATGATATTACTAAAACCAGCACTGTATCTATATATATAAAAATCAATGCCACTTTTTGTTGTTATTTTATAACTCAAGAACGGACTCACTTATCCAAACCAAATTTTTAGGCTTTGTTCGGACTATTTAGTAGATGGTTTATGTGAAGTTTGGTATGGTAGAGTAGGGTATAGTAGGGTATAGTAGGGTAGAGTAGTGTAGAGTAGTGTCGAGTAGAGTAGGATAGAATAGGGTAGAGTAGGGAAGAGCGTGAGCGAAGCCGTGCGGGCAAAAGCTAGTTTAATATAAATAACAGATGCAACTCAAACTCCGCGCCAAAATAGAAAACAGTTGTGCCAATCTAACAACTACAAAAAAAACAAAAAATTGAATTTGGAACCATAAACAAATCATCCATTCCCGATACTTTTTTGACTGAATGTATCATGGGTGCTTTCACAAACCCTGCACAATGTATTCCTTGTGCAGAACTTTTCTTTTTATAACTAATTGGTTTTTGTCTTTGCATGTATCAATGTAGCAATCGATAAAAAATAAATCAATAAAAAAGCCAGGATATTAGAAAAAGAGTCTTTCTGTTGCGAAAATACAAATGTGATGATGTGTTGACTTTGACTCTTTGACTGAAGTTATAACTACACTGCGTATGCCGCACGAGGGCCACATACAACGATCTGGGCGCGTCGTCTCCTAGACACTAGACTTGTAGAGCTACACTTTGTCCACGCCACGCGACGTCGTTCTACGTACAAATCAAGCGTGTTACACGTGTGCGTTGGCGTAGGTCTAACGTAGTTTTAGCATATTTGACACTGAATTTTATACTGCACACAATATTCAAAAAATACTTACTCAGCACTCAGCACGCTCTGTAGGCCTTCCAGCAAAGTTTTCTCTGACATATCAGCATAAGATATGGCCTTCCCAAGCCCTACAGCCGCGGCAGCTGCACCGTTGAGGGGCTGGTCTCCGAAGAAGGGCACGATGAGTATCGGCTTGCCAGCTGAAACTGCCTCCGTCATGCCCAGAAGACCTCCGTGGCTGATAAAGGCGATGACCTTCGGGTGTTCTGTGAACATTTATTCTTTATGTTAGCACCTGCATTAAGGACGGGGTGACAGAGAAGTAGGTACCTACGACTGATGAATGGGGGGGCGCATTATGTTCAAATTCATTAAGGTTAATAAGCATGTGCCAAAGTTATTCCCTAAGGACCAAAGTTACCCCACTTTAACCGGTAGGTAAATAAAAAAGCTTATTATTTTTTCAAATAAATTGAGGTGTGTTAGAACAGGAAATGTATCGAATTTATTCACAGGGTTTTTTTTTATCGTGATTTCTCACTAAGTCAATATTTTCCCTATCATCTGAATTAAGATAAGATCACGAGACACGTTGATCTTAATTCTTAGACTTAATAACCCAGTGTGATCATATGCGACCACAACTAACCGTGATGATAAGCATAATTCTATTTAATTCTTTATTGTTCATCTTGATTACTTCCTTCTACGAATTGTTGTTACATACAAATACCTATCTAATAAACTAGTGATCTGATCCAGCTTTATACGGGATTCTTCTCTGCCTTTTTAAACTACAAATATCAACGATATATTAATAATTACAAGGCTAGTTTTATGAACGCGGACAAAGCCACGAGCAAAAATTAGTCTACTTACTATTATTTTGACGATGAAATGGGAACATAATCCCACCCATAAATCTTTACTTATAAAAGCGAAAGTTTGTTTGTTTGTTTGTTACGTCTTCACGCCTAAATGGCAAAACTGATTTTGATGGGGATGGGATGAATGGGACATAGCATACTTTTTATCCCGGAAGTATGTTCCCTTGGGATAATTTTCTGCTATGACGCGGGCGAAGCCGCTGGGAGCAGCTACTAATTAGAATATTTCTATGATCCCACCCAACTCTAATTTCAAGTAGGTATCTACCTACCTAGATAACTCTATCGGGTGGCGGTCGTTGACCTCGTATTTATTTGTAGATACTTAATTATAAATAAAAAATCGTTTTTAGAAATCGGTTTTCATCACGTCTGTTGTAAAGTTTCGGTAATAATTAATTTAATTTGACCTTATGAAACTAATACTGTATCAGCAATTCAGCCACGGATACTAAGAATAGGGTAGAAATATTTCGTTTTTTTCCTTGGGGTTGTAGGTAAAACATCAAAAGTCTCCCACTCTGGGTAGATCGAGAGGGAGTGTCTAAATGTACTGCTGACTAAACCCACCCGTGTTCCTTCAGTTATGTTCCAGGACCTTATGATAATGATGTAGGTAGTACCTTTGTCAGAATCGGCTACTGAATCGATGTCAATTATTTTTTAAATTGGTAGGTACCTACTTATTTGAATTATTTAAGAATAAAAAGTTCCCTATTTTGATAGTCTTATAAATTTTGATTGCGTTAATCACTAGCGTGTTTGTGTGTGCGTGCGCAGACATCGGTTTTCTATTGTTAACATTTCGGGCAGTGTGTATTGGAATTGCACAGTTTAATTCCGCCAAGTCCGTTCCGTCATCAAACCACCAGAGTACGGCGGCGGCGTTGCGCCACCGGTATATGGTGGACATCCCCCCCATACAGACCGAAACATACAATTCGCGTTTTGGGAACATATTAATTGGAGTGGAATTCCCTGCCGGAGTCTTCGTTTCCAGATAGCTATATAACCTAGGAGCCTTTAAGGTTGCTTCTAAACAAGCGTGCTCCATCATTGGCCACATCATCGCTTTCCATCAGGTGAGATAGTGTTCAAACGCGAGCCTAAACACAATAAAAAAAACTGGCCAAGAGCGTGTCGGGCCTTGCTCAGTGTAGGGTTCCGTATTTTACCGTCCGTCACAATAAGGGTCCCCACGGGGCCACTTAAGTTAGGTACTAGCACAATTACAATGTCCCACTAAGTATACCAAATATTCTTATTAATAACAATGAACGACAACAACGAGCAAAAACAAATACCACCAATGCCAACGAGAGAGCACCCGACAAACCGTTTCAATATAATAAGCTCATACCCGTCCCAACCCCATCAACTCAGGAAAAATCTTAACAGCGCAAATCAGCCCAAAGTACAGCGCCATCTCGAAGATAATTATGTTGGGTTTTAGGTGGTAATTTTGGATTGTGAGAACCGATTTTAATCATTCTTTTTCGTTGCAAATATATTGTTTCTATGTCTAGTTTCCTTTACATTTCCTTATGATTCTCATAAGGAAATGTAAAGGAAACTAGACCAAAAGCGTGACAGTGCATATAATCTTTGAATGCAAGTGGCAAAGTATAAATAGCCTATATTGTAGGAAGTAGGTTATTATACCCATGTAGGTACATAGATACAATAATGGAAGACGATACGTATACATTACACTAATGACGACACCAACGTGATAATGTAGTTCACGTGATTGGTTCAATTGTACATATAATTACTGTGTAAACACAAGCGTACTGTACGATTAAAAATGTATGCATCTCCAATGCATTTCACAGTTAGAAAAAAAGTAGAACCAGCACCCTTAAACAAATGAATTTAACAATACATTTACTGGAAAATCCGCTTCGCCCTAACACTTTTATCGATGTACTTTTTTTCCGCACTCGTGTGGAAAAGTCCGTGACTTCGCCACCGCCATAATTTATAGTAAGTATTTATCGTATCAGGCTGGGCGCTAAGTGACTACGAGTCGCGCGTCAGCTTTCGTTTATTTCTTTGTAACTGCATTTAAAAACGTCGTTTGTTACATGTAGTTTGTCAATGCAGCACTCGGCTCTATAACACCCTCGCCGGCGTCTCAGGCGAGTTTGTCAGAATTCCTTGAATTGCTCAGGCGAAACCTATTCACACTAGCTTTGAATGACTTCTTCTTAAATTATAATCGGATGGGAAGACCGTAACAGGCAAATTGTTCCAGCCCTATGATGTACGCGGGATAAATGACGAGGCGAAACGCTTAGATATAGACCAAATGTGTCATCTTCATCATCATTATCAGCCTTTTTAATGTTCCCACTGTGGGGACTCACGCTTCCACTCTAGGAGAGGGAATGGGCCGCAATCCACCACGCGGGCCCTGTGCGGGATGATGAATGTCACATGTCTTCGAATTTTCGGTTCTAGGACATTCCAGTTTCCTCACGATGTTACAAATAAACAGAAGTGTGCGTTTGATGTTTGTGGCAATGGGCAGGGCGCATTGCACGCAGAACAGATGGTCAATGGGGACGAAAAGGTCTACAGTGGCGACCACGTACCGGAAGACGCAGCGCTGGAAGGCCTCCAACAAGGTGGACCGATGACCTGGTGAGGGTCGCGGGAATCCGATGGATGCGTGACACACAGGACTGGTCGTTGTGGCGACGCTTGAGGGAGGCCTATGTCCAACAGTGGACGTCTTTCGACTGATATGATGATGATGTGCGTTTGATAAAAAAATACTTACGAAGCAGCTCATACTGCGGGATCCACTTCACTTTCAGAATGTTGCCAGTCAGCGTGCCCTCCTCGTCGCTGTCCTCGTACTTCCAGAGGACCCTCTGCTTCAGTTTCGAGAGGGCGTTTACGATAATGTCCTCTTTGTACTTGGGAATAGAGGCGGTTTTGATTAGCGAGCCCCAACTGAACAGGACGACCCCGTGTTCTGACTCGTTCAGGAATCGCTCCATGTACTGTAACAATGGGTCTGTTATTAGTTTATGAAATAGTACATTTTGTTACAAAGAAAGAAAAGAAAGAAAAGAAAGAAAAGAAAGAAAAGAAAGAAAAGAAAGAAAAGAAAGAAAAGAAAGAAAAGAAAGAAAAGAAAGAAAAGAAAGAAAAGAAAGAAAAGAAAGAAAAGAAAGAAAAGAAAGAAAAGAAAGAAAAGAAAGAAAAGAAAGAAAAGAAAGAAAAGAAAGAAAAGAAAGAAAAGAAAGAAAAGAAAGAAAAGAAAGAAAAGAAAGAAAAGAAAGAAAAGAAAGAAAAGAAAGAAAAGAAAGAAAATTGCGTATATTACTCGTAGCATTATAAGAACAGATACACCTTAAAATTAAACAAATGGTACATTGAGTAATGCCAAAAAGGCCTCAGCTCATCATAATACCGTAGTAGTAGTAGTAACACAAGGCCACCACCTGACACTGATTTTCAGCTGCAGCCCTGGGGTTTATAAGTCGAGAGAAATTGTCTTTGTGACCAAGGCGGAATTCGCATGAGCCGTAGGCGAGGGTGCAGTGACACTTCATCATCAACCTTTTTAATGTTCCCACTGCTAGGACTCAGGTCTCCTCTCTAGGAGGGAATGGGCCGTAATCCACCACGCGGGCCCAGTGCGGGTTGGTGAATGTCACATGTCTTCGAATTTTTGGTTCTAGGACATGCCGGTTTCCTCATGATGTTTTCTTTCACCGTTTTGAGAGCAGTAGTGATGAAATAAATTACACAAAGTAATGCGCCTCGCTGGATTCGAACCCACGACCTACAACTCGTAAGTCGGGGCCGTTACCACTCGGCCACCACTGCTCCTACTTGGGTTTGAAGACATTGCATCAACTCTCTTTTTTGGTGGAAAATAAATTAACTCCTTCCGCTTGGAATTTCCTTCAGGCTTCAGTTACTTAAAAGAGTCGTAGATGGGTTTTACTCGGTAAAAATCTGACACTCCTCGATCCACTCAGACCGGGATCTCTTGTTTGATGATTTCATAACTACTCGTATATCAAGGAGTTGTCAGCAACAGTAGGGGCCCAGCTGTTTCGGAGCCTATTGGGGCCAGGGTTAGTTTCGAAAGATAGCTCGAGCCCCGGTATGAAGGCTTGAAGGAACGATGTGGGTTTTTAGTCAGTAAGAGTTTGACACTATCTCCCGCTCGGCCCAAGAGCGGAGGTTGTCATTAGATAATTTTCCCACCATAAAAAAAAATCTACTCGTACATACCTATAATTATGTAGATCCTATAGTTTACAAAAATTAAAAGAATCTAGTCTGTTTAAAAAGGTATACAGACAAATAGTTTGTTTCGAAATTGATTCCAATTGATTGTTAACACTTGGTCAAATCACTTGACTCGATGTGGGTAGTTTTGTAACGTGTCTAAACGATCTCTTATTGGTACGGTACTACTTTTACATCGATTATATTGATAAAGGTTTATTAAAGTCCATGGACACAGAATGACATAATAAATTAATTGTCTGAGAGACAAGATAACCTTTCTTCCATTCGGTGTTCAGTTGAACGAATGAGTAGAGTCTAAGCGCAACTGGTCGCGCCGCCATGGTGTCCCGGTGAAATAAAGCTATCAAACTAGACACCATAAAGTCACCAGAGTCGCCACACGTCCAAGCTGGCCACGCAACCAAACGGACACCAGATGAGTGTCTCTCTATAGAGCTGTATACGTTTTGTTGGTAGCGGCGACTGGTCGCGCCGCCATGCTGTCACGGTGAAATATAGCCCTAAGCATGCCAAGATTGCAGAAGAAAGAATTAGGTACCGCGGTCCTGGAATGCAAAGGGCAACTGAAGGTGACACCAGTGCCAAAACTAGGCCGGTACCAGCGGTGCCCAGGTACAGGGCGCAGGCCCTAAAGGAGTACAAAAATGTTATATCTAGTCTTTTTCTAGGGGTGTAGTTATTGAAGATGGTACTGGGTGATACAGGTGAGTTTTAGTCAGTAAGAGCATGTAAAAGTCTTTCCCTTTCACTATATCAAGAGCAGGAGTTAATTTATTTCCCACCAAAAAAGGAGAGTTGATGCAATATCTTTAAAGTTTAAACTTAACAACAAAAAAGACATAGGTAAGTCTTTTCATACTTTAAACGATCATATTGCTTACGATTTTTAACCGACTACTAAAAAAGGAGGAGGTTCTCAATTCGGATGTTTGTATGATTTTTTTTGTTTGTTCGCGCATAACTTCGCCGCTTGCCAACCGATTTGAGAAATTATTTTTTTGTTAGAAAAGGTAGACTTCCCAAATGGTCCCATACTCCCCAAGTTGGGATCTGATGATGGAACCTTGGCGAAATCGAGGGAACTCCTCAAATTCAATTCAATTTTTTAGTGAAGTCGGTAATTTTTTTTTTTTATAAAATGGTTTTTATCTGTTACCTTTAGCGTATTTTAAAATTAGTGTCTACGCTCATTTACATAATTTGGTAAGCTATTGTTTTCCCTACGTATATGTAGGTCATCGTTGTAGTATATATGTGGAAACATAAGGAATGACTGGCCTGTTGCGTAGATAGATAATTAAGTGATGACAATTTGGTTCAGAAGGGTCGTTAGGATGTAATTCCGTAGAATATATTTCTGTAGATTCACGCTAATGACCAGTGCCGTAACTACGGCGCTGCCAGGCGGTGCTATGGCCCAGGGCGCAGACCCTGATGGGGCGCAGGTATATAATAATATGGGAAAAACCAAAGGCAAATACTGAATCGTTGATTTCACCAGAAGAAGGTTATTGTATCTCATTCCTTCTCCTGATACAGGTTACCATATCAGGACCTGTATCAGGATTTAGCGCTCTGGTCGCCACTATTGATCGCCCCATCGAAGGCACTCCTAAGCGGGACAAACTTCTACCATATGCTTAACTATGTGCTCCTGGTGATCCCCAAAATGGTGACATCCGAGCGTGTCTTCCCACCTGATCTAAAGGTATCTCACGAAACACTCATGTCCGGTGAGGACTTTTTTAAGGCTACACTGTGCACACGTGTTTCACTTACGCCGATCTGGGCGCAACGGTCTCCATACATTTTAATATGGAAACTAGGCTTGTAGACTACACTAGAGCCACGCTGTTCTACGTACAAATCATACGCGTGTCACACGTGTGCGTCTATCTAACGTTGATCTAGCTTTAGAGGCATCGATACAGAAACTGGCGCCGGTAGCAGACAGGGCTATTTACGGCTCTGCTAAAGACAGTCTCTTATGACTTTCAAAAGACGATTAGTTTTTTTTTTGCTTCAGTCATTACTAAAGCAACCGCAATCAAGCCAGTAGCTTTTGAATGAAGCAGGCAAATACGAGCCTGCCTTGCCGGATAGACTCTGCTGCAAGTTTAAATGCAGCAGAGCCTATCCGGCATACAGTCGAACATACATATTCTGCCTCAGTCTATTATATTTACTGTTAAATAGCTTGTTATTTATTAACATAGACGCTTTCAAGACTATTTCCGGCGTCATGTCAGATTAGGAGTCGAGTTTAGTAAAGGAGATTTCCTTTAAAAGGACTTACAATGCGGGTGTTAACAAACGCAATTTAAACGAAATCGTTTGGTTCTTCATGAGATCAAAATATTTATGTATATTTCAGAATTATACAATACTAGCTGGTGCCAGCGGTATAAAAGTAGAAAAACCCAAGGATACGTACTCCCTGAATATATATAATATATGTATTTAGCTATACATGTCATTAGCAATCGCCGAAGGCCGATTTATATTTGTACCAATAAGTGGGTCATTGGTGATAATTGTCACGGGATAAAAATAAACAATACTTAATGACGGTGTAACAAAACTAGATCATTAAGAGGGCGCGATGCTTGTTGCAATAATTCTCAATTATTACTAATATTATAAATGTGAAGGTAAAACATATAGATAGTATAATAATGAAATTTATTTACAGTTTGGAAAAGTTTTTTTTTTAAATATTCCGTAACTATCACACAACGCCGTCTAGTCCCAAGCTAAGCAGAGCTCATGTGTTATGAGTAGGTACTACTCGTAGACAACTGATAAACTATAAGTAAACATATTTCTAAATATTAAAGATGGTCATAAATGAGATCCAGATTTTGGACATAAATAAAATAATATGTACCTCAATTGTATAGCTTCAATTTATTTCCACTAACCACTTGTAGGGGAGTCGATGATGATGGACGTTAAGACCCCGCATACATATGCAGGTTCATTCTCTCACACATCAAGAGTTGCCTAAGCGGTAAGCGGTTAGTTCCGCTTGAGTAAAATTAAACTAAAACTCTAGGTACTGTAAAATCTTGAGAAAACAATATTATTATTGTATTTGTATGAATACATTGTATACTAGTTAGTTTGAATCAATCCACAACGCTCCGCAATCTTGAAACCCGCTCTTGGGTGGAGCGGGAGATAGTGTCAGAGAGCCCGCGTCTACGGTGGCCGGAAATCGGGATCGGAATCCCGGCGACGGCGGCGAGGGCGCCGTTGCCTGATGCGGTCGGCTTCCTCCTTTGCAAGCATTACTGCTTCGCAGAAGGAGGCGACCGCCTGCCATTCCTGCTCGCTCCGGACCATGGACGGTGTGCTCCACTGTGTCCTCCGGGCGTCTCTTCCGCTTGAATCCGATGCAGGAACCTCCCGAACTTGCCATGTCCGGTGAGGACCTGCGTCATGCGGAAGGTAAGGACGCCGTGAGGTCTTTCCAGCCACGCATCAAAGAGGGGACTTACCGCCATAATCGTGGCGACGATTTATGGTGTTTTAATATCGTGCGGATTTCATTACGAAAATTTCAAAATGCAAAAAACGCGTTCTGCGTGCATTTTCTACACAATAAATGCTTGTACGAAGTGAACATTTCGGGGGGTTACGAGTGCGGAACTGCGAAGCAATCCCGCATGCGTGATCAAAAGCACGATATTAAAAACAACCGGAATCATAGCCAAAATATTATTCAGACAGATTTGAATAATATTTTGGCTTATCCAAGCCGAGAGGTAAACTTTTTACGAAAGAATGACAAACACATCGTAGTAATAAATCTAAAAGAAATTCTCGGAAAGACTCCAAGAAAATCTTAGAAACAGAAAGTTACTGGGAGCGGCCAACTCGCGGCTTTTGCGTTGATAATAATACCTGCGTGGACTAACTTAGACGTGGGCGAAAGTTATCAGCGATCCCTTTTTCTTTCATAAATTCGAAAACGAGGCAACGACTGTCACAACCTAGTGTTCGACCACATCATCGCTTACCATCAGGTGAAGTGCGTTTTTATAGAGCTCTCGCTTGTGAGGCTCCTTTGGTTGCGAGGCCGTTGGTGAGCCCACTACGCCCTCATCGCCCACTTCGCCCACGCCTACCTTCTTGTTTCTTTCATCAAACGGTTTTATATTAGGTGAAAATAAATTGTAGATCAACAGAATCACGTTCCTACTTACCATATTTTTTTTAAAGGGAAAGTTAATAAGAATTTGAAAGATGGACATTCATCAAGTAACTTCTTTCGCTCTAGGTGGAGAGCGAGGGAGTATCAGACTTTTACTGACTAAAACCCACCCGTGTTCCCCTTGCTCTTTGCGTTCCAAGGGCCTTAACATGACGTGTTAAAATGTGAAGCATACAAGCGAGAAAGAGGGATAGATCATACACCCTATGTAGCTCCTTCCCTTTAACAGTTCAGTTTAGGTCGTCAAATGGCTCGCGTTAAGAGTTGGTGGTAGGGCCTCAGGGCAGTGGCGTGCCAGGTGCCTTTAGAGGGGGCAAGCCAAGGAATCTTAACTCATCTACCTACCCACACCACACCTAATATCCCGAAAAAATTGGCGGTATAATGCTGATTTTAATAGGTACATTTTTTTTACTGATAGATATTATTAAAATATATATTGGTACTTAAAAAAACGAAAAAGAGCCACCTATTGATATTGTTGGCAACTAGCTCATAACATTCTAGTTGACTTCAGAAAAATCCACTAGATGGCGCACAAAAGATTGTATTAATCCGTCCGTAGTATTTAATAAAATTTATCATTAAATAAAATTGTTTACGAAATGTAATATTATTGGAAAATACTCACAATTTAAACAGCTAGCTTTTAGTTCTTCTTTATCACACACATAACACTTAACTTTCGAAAAAGAGAATCAAGTTTCTATTTTCGGTTTACCAAAACAGAATAAATGAAATAGCATTCAACAGCTATTGAGAATTCTGATGCATTTTCATGGCACCAGCGAAGTTATTTGAGTCATACCTGATGTATTCCAAGCATTGTTATCGTTTGAGAAAAAATAACTGCCTATTATGTGATTTACTTTTCAGAGAAATATTCTAATTAGTAAAGTTACAAGATTATATTTATCTCTAAAACTCAAACTCTACCTAAACAATATCGATTCCGCACATAATACGCTACACACAACAAAGTTAAATGACAGAAAACAAAAAAATAACTATCAAAACAATTACGTGTTGTTAACCGATCACAGCAAATTTAAACTAATTTGTATTTTGTAGTTCGTAGTTCGTACTTTAAGCGTCATAGAGGGCGCCTCCATGCGTAAAAATGGAGGTCTCTCGTAATATTCATTCATAACTTTTCCAAAGCCCAGCTTTATTTTAATACAAAAATGTTCGATGAATCTCTCATATTTTACCCACACAGACACAAATTTGATGTTTTTATAGCAAAAAGAGAAACAGAAAAGCAAGCCTCATATGAAGCATTTGTGGTAGAAAGAGACAGGAATACATTAGTCTTCATCTCTTTCTTTTGTTAAGTGTTAGAGTGAGATCGGAGAAATTGCGGTCAGATTGGCAACCTCGCTTATAGTATCGTATCTTATTAATGAATTTTTGAATTTCGCACTAAGTGGCAACTGAGCGTAACCGCGTAGGCGCGCGAAGTTTAAAGTTTAGATTTTTGTTTTATTTAATTGATTAGCCGTGATCTATGATTTAGGTGTGTGGTAGTGGTAGGCAAGCCGGGCTTTTTGGCTTGTATTGCTCGCACGTCCCTGCCTCAGGGCCATCGTAACTCTTTCAAAGGATCCCAAAATGCCGCAGGTAATTTACGTTACTATTATTTTATGTGCCAATTTCAAGTATCTTTTCCGCCGGATCATTTAAAAAAAATTCGCTTGAAGTCTGCGGTGCGGCGCCAAATCAAACCCTTTGCAGTTTTCGTTTCAAGTGCAAGCAAAAATGAACCTAGCGGTGGTCAGGCGGAAGTGTCTTTAATGGTACATGTACGCTATGATTTAAGTTTATGTATAAGATATGTTACTTTTTTGGTGTACAATGAAGTTTATTTATCATCATCATTTCAGCCGACAGACGTCCACTATTGGACATAGGCCTCTAAGTGTCACCATAATGATCGATCCTGTGCGTCCCGCATCCATCGGATTCCCGCAACCTTCATCAGTTCATCGGTCCACCTTGTAGGAGGCCTTCCGAAGCTGCGTTTTCCAGTATGTAAAGTTTATTCTATTCTATTCATGGCCTTCTAGTTTTCTCCGCCAAGGTTATCTACTGCTCATTAGATGCCATTCACCATGAGACTGAATTAATATTCAATTTACAAATTAGGCGATAGTGTGTCCTAGTTTCAGCTGAAAACTGAATTCGTATTTTATGTATTTTTGGATGTGATGGAATAATACTACGAAATAGATTGTAGAAATGTTTGCTTTTGCTACCATTGAAATTAATTTAATTAAAATATGATAAGTAAGTCAGAGCAGTGATGGCCGAGTGGTAATGATTCCGACTTACGAGTTGTAGGTGGCGGGTTCAAGCCCTGCCAGGCGCATTACTTTTTGTGTAATATATTTCATTACCAATATCATAAATGCCAGGAAACATCGAGAGGAAATCGGCATGTCTTAGATGAAAAATTCGAAGACATTTGCCATCCACCAACCCGCACTGGGCCCGCGTGATGGTGGCACTCCCACTCCTAGAGAAGCCTGAGTCCCAGCAGTGGGAACATTAAAAATGCTTCCTACAAGTATGAGGTCCGGGACATTTATCTGGCTCGCCATCCCCTAAGGCCGCCATTAATCTTATTCCATTATTTGGGGTCGATCTATTCGTTATTATTTGCAAGATACATAGTATTACATCGGTATTTCTATGGCCAGACATCTCTCTAAATAAATCTAGAAAACAGTCTTACAAGACACAACTGGCTGAATGTCCGCATTCCACAATGAAACAGAAATCCGTCTAATATTTACACTCATGTATCATTTTACTTATGTTTACAAATTCTGCAAGCAGGGGCGTAGCTACCGCCATACCAGCCGTATCAATGATTGGGGGCCTTCAAGTTACAGAGGCCCCTACATGTGTAAAAATTCGTAACATGTTATCTAAAAACTTCAATTGTCTTATTGATGAGACTTGCGTAGTAAATAAATAATTACTGAATGATAGGATGTTCCATTTTTGTGCTAGCATTCTCTAACGTTTATTAAAGCATTTTTTTTTTTATGATTGTAACGGGCAGGCGTGCCACAAAGAAGGACATTGCTCATAGTTCAACTACCCCTAGCAAACTTGCGATCTAATGCTTACACGTACCGAGAAAAAGGGCGAGACAGTAAAATTTTGCTCGGCCGAGACAGTGATGTAAGCGAATTGTAGAGATAAGCACTCGGCCGAGCACTCGGGGCGATGTTTATACGTACCGAGTAGGCATAAGTGCTTATGCGTGGTCTGTTAGTTGCGTACTGCGCGATCGTATTAGTTTAGTACGCTTTGTAATCTGTTTATTAGTTTATTGCCTGTAGTGGAGTTAAACGGTGGAAGACAAGCGGCGACACTCATTGTAGTACAAATCGGAAAGTATTTCCTTTCTAACAACTTTCATCTTTTCTGTGTTCGAGATCTATCGTGGGTCTGTCTCATGTCTCTGTGCTAGTAGGGCCTATTTTGTAAAGAAAAACCTCGATAATCTTTGATATGGGGCCCCTTTGGGAGTTTCTACGCCACTGGCTGCAAGTCAGTGCAGTTATAATGCTTTGTAACTATCACATCCGTAGTTACAGTAACTGTCAGCACATAATGCTTCAACATTATCTGTCATTCTATTGTCGTTGTAAGACATGAACACGATGACATCGTTACTTCTAGAGTTTATAGTTCCCCGGTACTTTGATAAAGGTAAAAATGCCATGTTTAATAGAAAGGAATTATACAGAGTTGTTGGTAAAACACTGGCAACCTCTCAGGAGTATGTTACTAACATCATAAACAACAAAAAAAAATCTATGACTTTAAAAAAAGTATTATACTGTAGTTCATCAGATTTTTATATAAAACAAAAATAAAATTATTTAAATTGTACGTTCTAAATATTACGAAGTCTATTCGAAGCAAGCGATAGTACAATAACAGAGAAGAAGCAGGATCGGGCGGCGGGCGTGCTTGATAGCTAGGTAGATATAGCAAAATACAGAGTTGAAATGTGTTAGATAGAACAACGAAATTTTGAAAGTTTGTGTTTGGTAAATATATTATGTTTTGCAAAAAGTCATAGAACAAAAGTTGTTGTTTATGATGTTAGTGCCATAGTCCTGAGAAGCTGCCAGTGTTTTACAAATTACCCTGTATAATTAGGTATCAAAGAAAAAATAAAAAGGGCAATGCGGACAGAAAAGTAAATAATAGGGTTTTGATCTAATCGCAAACAAAACCGGTCAAGCCTTTTCGGAGAAATTCAATAACAAGCGAACTTCTCCGAATCGACTCTACTAATTATGTTCTTTTTTGTTTTTTTTTTTTTATCTCAAATCCCCCTTTTTTTTGTTAATTTATGTGGCAGGACAACATTTGCCGGGTCAGCTAATTAGGTACATCTACCCATAAATTCTACACTAATATTATAAAGAGGTACCTAAAGTTTGTTGGTCCTAAGGCCGTTACTCCCATTTTTTGCCATAAAACAAGGCCTTTCTGAAGCTTACTACTCGGTAACAGCTGTGTTAATAAATAAAAAAAAAAACAATTACATATTCATATATCTATAACATTATAAATCGAAAAAAAAATTTGCCTCTCCATACAAATTGTCCAATCAAGTTTATAATTTTGCATGGTGGCTGATATTTTTTTTCGTTTTCTGAAAAAAAAAAATTATGGGAGGTTGTTCAGTTTCGTCTACCAAGCAAGCCATTAAAGTTTGCGGAGGGCTATCCTTTACACCTTGTATAGTTTTGTTGGCCCACAGGCATTTAGATTTGGTTATTGTATTTTATTTTTCTTTGGGCTCTCGTCACGGGGCTTTCGTAGATTCTATTGACATAAACATAAATTCAAAATGCCAAAACGTTAATGCAAACGATCTTTGCTCCTTGACCCATGTCAACTCATTTAATTTATTTACATACTTTAGAAACGATTAAGTGACCCACTTGATAATGATATTCATTTCCGAGTTGTATTTATTTGTGGGGAACTAATTACATACCGATTATACCTGAATATAGTTTGTTCAGATTAAACCTGAATATAGTTTTTTCAGAATATAGTTTGTTCAGAGAGTTAGTGATAGCATTACGGGTGAAAGGATCACGGAACACAGAAAACTTTTCTGTGTTCCGTGGACAGGATAGAATGGAAGAAAAAAACGTGTAACGGCGACCCCAAATAACACGGAACAAGGGCAGGAAGATGATGATGAATTCTTCTCATTATTTGTTCAGAAATGGTATAAATAATAATTACTAAGAGACTCTTTCCTTTTCCAATATCTCTTAGTCGTAACTCAAGATTATTTACAATTGTGGTCGTCAACATGTGTTCGGAATACATCAATGAATAAAATAGGTGTTTATGTGTGTCCTTGTCCTTTTTATTTACAATGTTTTGGCAAAATTCCAAAATATTTTAGCAACGATAACGTGTAAAATAAAAAGTCGTTCTTTTGGTATGTATGCTCTGCTATTTAAAAAGTACGTAACTAGCTTTTGCCCTTGACTTTGTCCGCAGATGTCAAGTTGAAGTAAAAAGTAACCTTCATCCTTCCTTAGGGTTCAAGCTCACCCTGTTCTAAATTTCATCAAAATCGGTTCTGTAAATTAATCATAATAGAGTAGTAGACAGACAGTTTTATATTTATGATATGGATAAACATCTAACTATACCTAGATAAAAATTAAGGAAACATTTAAATAGTTTTCTTATTAAAATTTCACGAAGTGTCAATTAATAAATCAACGTAAAAATATCAAATTCAGAAAAAGAAGACGATCCCTCCAATATCAACGGCTGAAAAATAAATTAACCACTGAGTAGATGCCAGACATAACATCGACTTCGGGGGCCGGAGCATTGGATAGCAAATAAATGGACTGCTCTACTTTAGTTCATTTGAACTACTTATGTGCGATATAAATGAGTACTTTTGTAACAACCAGCACCGTTGGGGCTTCTAAGCTGCATTTACGTATGCAATAGTTGGGTAATAATACTAAGTAGGTAGTCCAGTCTATCTAGGTACTTCACTTTTCATTCATTGAAAGAAGAATCGATAAATCCTACAAGATTTATCGTCGATCGCTTGCCCCTATTTCAATTAATTTGTAATCAACGCAAGTCCTCTTTTTTCATGCGTTTTTTTTACTTGTCTTCAGCGTAGTCACACTAGTCACCCCATTTCTAGACGTATCGTATCATCTTTCAAATATTCCATCCATAGTTTAAGTAGTAATTACGAGACAATAAGGAACAATTTCGGAAGTAAAATAGCCATTAGTCAAAAGGAATAAATTATTTTTAGAACGATAGGTACAGTGCGTTTCACTTAAGACGTTCCTTTGCCGTAATGTTGGCAATATGGAAAAACAGTGTTGCAATATTTTTAGTAATTAAATTACTTAATATTAGGGAGATTAACTTCTATTTCGTTACTTTTAACAATTGCATTTTTTTTTTGTTTTTCTTTTTACTATTTTTGAATAAAGTATAGGGCGCTGGGCTCCATTCCGATTGTCTTGCAATCCTTTCAAATACCGAAAACGCCATGCCACAATATCGTATCTTTCTATAACAACGTCCTTTTAGACCTGTTTTTTTTTAAATAAAGTCCCAATCCCCTCATAATTCTCCAAAAAGTGCTGCAACTACCGTTAAAATCGATTTCGTTTCACATTTCGGGAAACAATTTTGGTAGAGTAGGCAACTCTTTCCTTTTTCCCTTCTTTTTATGTAGACAAACAGGGGAGCCAGCATTACGCCGATGTAACTTCTTAAGTGAAGCGCACTGTACATAGGCAATTAAACAAAACAGGATAATAACGTATAATTACCGTAATTATCAATTCACGTACCTACCTACACGACGTAGCGACACATCAAACGGGTTTTGTGATTTAAACATAAATAAATTAATAAATACACCCAATATGTAATAAATAAACATCATTAATATAGATAATCAGATAACATTCTTTACTTAAAAACTAATTTAGACTAAATTTCTCCAACACTTCCAAGTTAACACTAATTTAAGAACAGTTTTTAAACGGTCTATCTTCAAAAATTTAGGACACGCGTCTACTAATTTTGAACTTTTTTCAACGTCTGTAAATCCACAAATGTAAAAGAGAACACAATAAAAAAATATTCTTTTAAAATTGTCTACAATGACCAACCACCGGACAAAAATCAAAACATGATATAAATTAGTGAGCTCGATAAAAAAAATCGCGAATCTGACTGTAACTTACAATTTCAAATGTTATATGTCTACGAGATTAAGTCCAGGAAATATTCAAAAGGTTATTCAACTTTGTTTTTTGCAAAAGCAAAAGCTTGAATTCTTATTGTTTTTTTTAAGTATAAAATAAAATCATCAAATAACTTCTCGTACTCTGGAGCCTGTATCCCTTCAGTTATCTTTTTCGTTCCATGGCCTTGAAAGAGTGACCGTGAAAAAGGCCGCGATAACTCTTTCGATGAATCTCGTAAATAAGGTAAATACTACAAGCAAAATGAAAAAAAAAAAAATAAAAAAAAAAAATGTAATCATTTTAGAATTTATTACTAAAACCAGGATTTCCACACGACCAAACAGATACTTACATCTTATAGACTGGAAATTCACGGAAATGCACGGAGTAATTACCTATTTGTACCATACCTTTACCTACATTATGGACGTCGATTACGCATCTTATAATCCAAGAATATGAGATATAATTACATACTTAGATCTAGTAGAAATTAAAATGTCTTCATCTTCCTGCCCTTGGCCCACATTACTTGGGATCGGTGCAACTCTTCTTTTTCTCACTCTATCACAATTTTTTTTTTAAACTAAGGAAACATTTTCTTATACTTATTCAGTTTCTTCTCCTCGGTTTTCGCGAAATTTTCATGAACCGACCAAAATGTTCCGCCAGCAAAATTGAAAAAATTGAAATATGTGTTTAATCACCCTTTTAGTAACATCCGTTCCATCTCTCCTCCTCACAACCATACCAAGACAAACTATTTCCTTTCATCTTTTCAGCCACTGGCGTCACTTTCAAACTTCATCTATAAACTCATCATTAGTCATCATCATCATCATTTCAGCCGATAGACGTCCACTGTTGGGCATAGGCCTCTCCCAAGTGTCGCCACAATGATCGATCCTGTGCGTCCCGCATCCATCGGATTCCCGCAACCTTCACTAGGTTATCGGTACATTATACTAATTTTCACATAATTTTCCATTTTCGTCTTAAGACACATCCATCTTAATAATCTCATCTTCGCTATATGCAATCTTTTTTCATCAATTTTTTTCACTATCCATATTAGAATAATCTATATTTTTAGTAATTTATGTGATGTTTTTATGGTCTAGCTGAAAGATTGCCTAACAAACGACTGGGGAAATGTTCTGCACTATGATTATGTGTTATTTATGGCAACAGAGTGTATTTACGTAATCACGATCTAACTCAATTACTCGGTGCAATATTCTTCGGTAATGTATTTAAGTCAGTAATATATAGGGTGACTGGCAACAAACAATTTTTATTACGGGAGCAAAGCCAAAATCGCGAAAAAAATATAAGCTGTTTAGTACATTCGGCAAACAGAAATGTACTGAACAGCAGTACCGTAACCAGCCTTTTATGCGCCCGGTGCGTGCTACCATAACTGCGCCCCTAGAAAAAGTACAATACAAACAAAAAGGACTAGGTATGTAATTTTTGCGGGGGCTGCGCCCTGTGCCTGGGCACCGCTGGCACCGCCCTATTTACGGCACTGCTGAACAGCTGATTTTTTTTCGCGATTTTAGATTTGTTCCCATAGTAAACGTTGTTGGTTATCATGAGCACAATCACGTGTTTAAATATCGTAAACTAATTACCAGTCACCCTACATATTACCGAAAAATATTAATACAGAGCAGTTCATGTACAGTGGTAGGGTAAAATTTAATTGTTGATTATAAATTCTTGTACAGTTATATTTTTGAGCCCTTTGGAATTGAAAATCTCGGTTCATGGGGTCCGAGTGATCACAAACTAAATAAAAAATATATATATAATCATACCTAGTCTCCTTGTTGAAATGCGTGACTCGAGGGCTGAATTTTATCTTGGACAGAGGATGAGCACATCACATTACCAGTCGATAGTGGTGCGGAGGAATTTTTTCCATATTTTATTTTGATGTTAGGTTTTTTTTTAGTGTAAGTACACTAAAATTAGATTTAGTTAAGAGCTTTTTTTAATATTAGTTAATAATTATGTTATCATCATCATCAACATATCAGCCGAAAGACGCCCACTGTTGGACATAGGCCTCCCCCAAGCGTCGCCACAACGACCGGTCCTGTGCTTCACGCATCCATTGGATTCCCGCGACCCTAACCAGTTCTTCGGTCCACCTTGTTAATTAATATGTAGCATTTGTTAAATATATGTATATTGTTGATCCACTATGATAATTGGGTCAGCAATGTCACTCACTTGCTTTTTTCGACGCGATTTACTTATTCTATAAATTTTGTATGAACATTTAAATCTGTCAGACAGAAAATACTTAAAGAAAGCAACCAGTTTCAACCGCTGCAAACGCCGGCAAGGTCACTTTCTTTTGCAGTTTCTTACTTTTTAAAAGCAACAAGTCTCTTGGTACACGTCAATTTTCGTTGATTAATCGACCTCATTCATCATATTGTATAGAGTACGTAACATCATAACTACCGGTACTGAACAACCCACTGTCTCGAAAGAAACCATAACAATTTGAGCAAACAGGGTCGTTTGTTCAAGGCAAGATAATATATGTTGTATAGTTTGTCATTACAGTACATTTTATATATCCAGTGCAATGAGGTAGTCAATGTTATAATCGCCACGCAAATTAGATACATTTAAGCACCATTTAACGTACCTAATCAAGAACAATGCTCATTAGAAAATAAGATGAAATTTTCAAGGTCGTCAATAATTTCATAGCTAACCACCATTACGCGAGACAAATCGGATAAAGTGTGTAGTCAATCAAGCGATATAATTACTGTACTCACGTGCGGTATTGGTTTTCTGGTATGATCCAAATGCATTCCACCCACTTCAACAAGACCCGGCAACAGAGGACGAACACCATTCATACTGTGGAACGTATTCACCAAAGCCAAGCTCACATTCTTCGCAAATTCTTGCAAATCAGGTATCCTTCTACCAAAACGCTTCTCAATAATCGCCTTCTCTTTCATCTGTATTGCGTAGCGATACCAGGTCTTGTAATATACGTTCAACACTGTATTCTCCAGCCTTTGAAAGAAGTTCATCTTCGAAGTGAAGTCAGAGCTCACAATTGGCACGTATGACGGGTTATCTGTCACCCCGATCCGGTCAGGACTCCACTGCATCAAGGCGCTCGATGACAACGAAATGTAAGGAGCTTTCAACCCGTAAACATGGGCAAGACCAAGCATGCAGTCACTATTAAAATTTTCCACTAGAAGAACATCATAACTTTTCTTCAAAACATCCGCTAATGGATTGAATTCCACTATCTTGGAGCATATTCCTGTAGCTAGGTCAGCTAGCGGTTGGAACTCAGTAATTTGCTTCATAATTTTCTCAATGCCCAAAACTTTGAGAACCTTACTTGGACTATCGAAGTACGATAGGTCGATCGTTTCCAGTCCAAGTGTAGCAAGACCTTCGAGGCTAACGATGGTGTAATTGGCTGGTGGATCTTTGATGGGGAAGAAGGAGACAACGGTAACATCATGTCCTCTTTCTGCTAGCGTTTTTAGTAGCGGATCGAAAACCATCTGGTGGCTTTTTCCTGTGTGGGGGAAGAGGCCGAGAATTCGCGCGGATTGTACATTATGGACGGCAAAGAACGCGAGTAGTATAGCTTGGAGAGTCCGCATAGCGAGCGATGCACACTGCGCCGCGACTGAATGGGTACTGTCGTACTGTCAACACGAAAGGCGGTCGCGCGCGTGTTATTTTCAGACCATCTTTTCCGTGGGGTGGGCCAATAGTTCTAGTTGTATAGTATAGAGATAGCAGCGTGTTTGAAAAGGACAAGGTTAGTGATGCAGTTTAGAACGCAATCGATAAGAGTGTTTGATTTGAAGAAAGTAGTTTAATCTAGTTTATCTGTTTATTACCAGTAGTTGTACTAATAGCAAGCATTAGCTATTCATGTTTTGTTTTTTGTTTTGTGTTCACGATTGTACCACGTGCGCCGTTGTTTATTGAAAATATGTAGGTCAACTAAAAATTGCTTGCTGATATTCCAATCAGATTTATACATTGCCCCACTGATGAACCAGCATTATTGTGGTCCAATGGTGAAAATTCCGATAGGTATAATTTACATTACAAACTAATAATTAAGTTTGTGACACTAATAAATTAAAAAAAGAAAGAAAATAGGCAAAAGTTTGTATGTATCTATCACGCTCAAAAGGCTAGACGGATTTAGATAAATTTTGGCTCACGAGTAGATCATGTCTTAGAATAGCACATTGTATAGACTGTCTAAAAAGTTAAACGACTTGGAATTTTTGTATAATTTTTAATCATTTAAAAAATAAAGATCTCTTGATCAACCTTGATTATTGAACCAGTGTTGATACATCAGATTTCATTTTACCCTTATAATTACAGTCGTTTGTTTATTTAGACAGACTCTATAGACAAGTAATTTTTATCCCGGAAGTATATTGAATTGCGATATTTTTTTTAAATTGATATACAACATAAACTAGTGCTTAACTGCGATCCCAGCTGATGGTAAGCAGTGATAGTGAAGCGATGTTATCGAAGCCGTTTACAGAAGCTAGTTCAGCTATATTAAAAAATATATATTATGTTATATGTTTGTAATATCGAAATTGCATTATTTTTTTTATAAGTAAATGTAAATGAAAATAATTGCGGTACCTATATCAAGAATGCAATACTTAAAATTTTCTGTCGTGCACTTTGTCCTGGCTGATTCCCAAAACAACTGGATCGATTTTGACTTTTAGAAAAAGGATTAGGGTTCCGCTCAAAAACTTCTTGAAATTGTAACCAAACCAAATGGCAACGTACTCTTTAAAGAGTCCGATGCGGATGAAATCGCGGGTCCCAGCTAGTCAACCAAAAAATAAGACGGTCTTGGAAGCATAAACAAACTAGTTGAGATATTTATTATTTACGTATATTATTAACTTATCAGGAAGTATTTAATGAGCGTGAAAGATGATTGGCACTTTTAAACAAGTTAAACTGATAATGTTGGCACTCTAACATTTAATTAACTACGTATGACATGACTCGTCATTTCTAAAGTGACCCAGCCTATCTTATTAATTAACCTTAAGTCGTGTGCACACGAACGAACAAATTTGTTGCGTTGCATGCCACAACTCGGTTCGCACGTGTGTACCACTAACGAACATAGAACACTCTGTTCGTCAAACATGCTTCATCATCAGCCTTTTTTTGGTGAATGTCACATGTCTTCGAATTTTTGGTTCTAGGTCATGCCGGTTTCCTCACGATGTTTTCCTTCACCGTTTTCAGAGCAGTGGTGATGAAATAAATTACACAAAGTAATGCGCTTGGCCAGTGCCGGCTTTAGGGGGGGGGGGAGATGGGGGGGGGTTCAGGGCGACAAATTTAGGGGGGCGCCAAGGTCTGGAGTTGGAGTCTCCTGCCTCCCCTGGTGCAAACCCTCAAAACTGTGCTCTACGCTATGTGCATATGCATATTGAGATTTTTTTAGATGGATTAAATGAGGGTTTGTGGTCGAGGAGCGACTCTAACGACATCGTTACAGTCAAAACAATTTAATTTTTTTTTTATCAAAAACTAACAAAATGTTCAAACTAAATGAAAAGTAAAAAGAAAGAAAAATGTGCAAGAAATTCAAATTCTAAAAGAAAAATATTGTAAACTAGCTTCTGCCAGCGACTTCGTACGCGGATCCTGTTGCTTATGCCAGCGACAACGGAGTCGTCAAAATCAAAGATCTGAAATGTCTGGTGTCGAATTCTAAGAGCCCGGGGACTGGAAAACAACGTGATGCGCGAGACGTTCCAGATCTCTCCCTTCCACTTACGCGCGTGACAGTGTGCACACACCTTGGTGCCATAGACAAAAATAAACAGAAAGCTCCGAACTGCTACACTATCGGGAGTTACATGTGTTATTGTGAGTCAACCATAAAATATTGACATATGATGTCTTCGGATATTTTTTATATAATTTTAAGGAGAACATTTCCGTAATACATAATTTCTGTGTAGCTTTAACCATTAAGGCTGCAAACGCGACGGAAGCTTAAAAAATGGAGTAATTTTTCTCGTTTCCCCAACATTTCCCTTCACTGCTCTGCTCCCATTGATCGTAGCGTGATGAAAAGTATACTATAACCTGCCCAGGAGTATGAAGAATGATTGTACCAAGTTTCGTTAAAATCCATCGCGTAGTTTTTGTTTCTATAAAGAACATACAGACAGACAGACAGACAGACAGACAAAAATTTTACTGTTTGCATTTTTGGCATCAGTATCGATCACTAATCACCCCCTGATAGTTATTTTGGAAATATATTTCATGTACAGAATTGACCTCTCTACAGATTTATTATAAGTATAGAAGATGACAAAAAACCAAAGGAATTTATTATATATACAAAACTTTCTACGTCCGCGTCGAAGATGTAGATCTTCGACGCGGAAAGATGAAATTCTTAATATAAGTTTACTTGGGATCAGCAAAAAACTGACACTTGATATTGCTTCCTTTAAGTGGGCGCCACAATATTTTCACCCGGGGTATCAGTGGCCCTTACGGCACTGCCTGGCTGGGTTTGTACCCGCGACCTACAACTCGTAAGTCATTACCACTCGGCCACCACTGCTCTAAACATGCTTGTAGCGATTCTATTAGTATGTTCCGTATTGACGGTGTTCTATGGTGGTGATTCACACCCGAGTGATCGCATTTTAGTAAGAAATTAAATTTTACTAGAGCACTAGAAAACCCACTAGCCACTAAAACCAATATTTCGCAACTAAATGGGGCGGTGGAATATCCACTAAGTTGGCAACACTACATACGCCGCTAGACTGTTTTGTCTCGAAGGTGTGCGCTTTGTCATAGACAAAACAGTCTTGTCTAAGTCTGCGACGTCGTAGAGAAGTCTGTCTAAGACAGTCTTGTCTCAAGTGTGCGCAGGCTCTAAGGGTAGGAGCCCAGTAGGTCCGATTACCGCTAGGGCTACAGGAATTTCTGAAAGGGATACCGTGGTCATGTAACGCTAAGGGCAACTGAAGGACATGCACCGTGGGGCTTAGTCAGTACAAGTCTGACTTATCGCTCCACCCACCCTAGAGCAGGATTTAAATACAACCAACTTCTTTTATTTCTACACGCAAAGTCACACATTTCAAAGAAAGTGAATCCGAACTTCAATCCGCGTTCGAAATTTCAAAATTTTATTGCTATCACAAAAAAAGTACGTTGACGCGAAGCTTTAAATAAAAAAATAAAGAGTGTTCTACGATCATGCGATAACCTCGAGTCTCACTATGAGCTGACCCTTATATCTATGGCCATTTGTGCTTTTCATTACCTATAGATAACGACTCAACAACCTTTGTTGACCTCTATTCAAAGTATTTCTCTATGGGCTAGTTCAAAGTCATGGTTATAAGTAAGGTTAGTGAGAGCCGGTTTATTCGTAACAGTCTAGCGCTGAACTTGAGTGAGGGATTGTTCGTAGAACTACATTAGACCGACGCACGCGGGTAACACGCCTATTTGTACGTAGAATGACGTCGTGTGGTGTGTATCAAGTGTAGCTCTACAAGTCTAGTTTCTATATAAAATGAATGGAGACCGACCGCGACGCGCCCAGCCTCCCTAGCCAAGTTACAACCGTTTCGCTTGCGTCGAACGCTTCGACGTGAGCAGTGTAGTTCTACCTGCACCAACAACACAACGAACACAGATGAGTTTCAGTCAGTAAAAGTCTGACACTCTCTCTCGCCCTGGACTATCTCTAGAGGTCTAGCTCTAGAGGGAAATCATCAATTAACTCTAGAGAGAGTAGACTCTCTCTAGAGTTAGTTGATGATTTCCCACTGCAAAAATAGGGCTACCAAAATTGCAGATTAGTTATCATCATCAACTGCCTTTTTCCCACTACTGGGACCCAGACCTCCTCTCTAGGAGAGGGAATGGGCCGTAATCCACCACGCGGGCCTAGTATAGGTTGGTGAATGACACATGTCTTCGAATTTTTGGTTCTAGGACATGCCGGTTTCCTCATGATGTTTTCCTTCACCGTTTTCAGAGCAGTGGTGAGTAGATAAATTACACAAAGTAATGCGCCTGGCTGGGTTTGAAGGGCGATTTACAACTCGTAAGTCAAAGCCATTGGCCACCACTGCTCTCGCAGTGGCAATGGCTCCGATTTACGAGTGGGGGCAGGGACGGACAAAAAAGTAGATTTGTATCTTCTTCTGCCCAAAGTTGCCCAAAATTATGTATCATCATCATCTTCTTGCCCTTGCCCCGTTTTATTTGGGGTCGGCGAAACACGTTTTTTTCTTCCATTCTGTCCTGCTATCATTCACTCCCTTTTTTTTCATATCACTTCTCACAAAATCCATCCATCTTTTCTTTGGCCTCCCTCTCCCTCTCCATCCATTCACATGTAAACTCATAACTCCTTTAGCAATATGCGTTTCATCCCTCCTCTTTACATAACCATACCAAGACAAACGGTTTCCTTTCAACTTTTCAGTCACTGGTGCTACTTTCAGACTTACAAAATGACAAAATTATTTATATTTTATGTAAAAACATGCTATAGAATTTATAAGATGCTGTATTTTATTGTAAAGTCGTTTCAAAATTAAAACTATACTAGTAGTTTGGCAACGATAAAATAGTTAATGTTTCGTAACAAAAAGGAAAATGGGATCGGATAGGTACATTTATTACAAGGTTTTACGATATCGGAAGAAAGAAGGAAAATATATTTTATTTGGCACGCATAGATACACACTGTCAATTCAACATGTAAATTTTTCAAGGAGTCACCAAATTCCGGATACCATATCTAGTATAAGTGTAACTTTCAGTAAATTGAAAAAAAAAGATACGCTAGTAATTTAATTGTAAACAGAGTACCTCACCTACACTTCGGTATATTATGAAGGCGACAAATTGTGTATGTTTTAGTCCATAATGCTCAAACGGGTGTTGGGCAGAGTCAGCCAACAAAACTGAAGACCAGAACCAGGACCATTGATGACATGGCTCCGAAACGTGGTCGCTTACAATGAGGTCTCATAAGATGACTTAATGTCACCCAAAGGGCAATAGAAAGGGCTATACTCGGAGTTTCCTTGCGTGATCACATCAGCAATGAAGACATCCACAGGAGAACTAAGGTTACCGACATAGCTAGAAGAATCGCCAAACTTAAGTGGCAACGGGCAGGGCACATTGTACGCAGAACAGATGGACGATGCAGCGATGGGGACGAAAGGTTCTGGAGTGGTGACATAGTACCGGAAGACGCAGGTTTGGAAGGCCTCCCACAAGGTGGACCGATGACCTGGTGAGCCTATGTCCAACAGTGGACGTCTTTTGACTAAAATGATGATGCTGTGTTATTTTTGCAATGTCATCTGCATCTGTGTCAATAACCGCTCCAATTTGCCGCAACAAAAAAAAAGATATTTTATTGGCAAAGCAGTGGTCACTTTCACTTCACTTCACTACATAGTCACTACAAAGTCGCTATCCGCCGTCTGTCTGTCCCTATGTATGCTTAGATCTTTAAAACTACGCAACGGATTTTGATGTGTTTTTTTTTAATAGATAGAGTGATTCTTAAGGAAGGTTTATATGTATAATACATGCATAATATAGTAGAGAAACACTGATAAATTTAGAGGTTTCTAATGTGATGTCGTAAATAAGCACGTTTTTTTTGCGCTTATATTGCAAACGCTGGCTGTACCCTACGAGATAGACCAAAATAATGTACTACAGTATTGTCCACCTTAAAAAGTTCAGCAAAAAAGTCCGCGATGGTATATGTCTATCTCTTAGGGATAACCCACCATAACCATTTTTTATCTTTTACTAAAAAATGGTTATTTACGAAGTGATTTTAAACAATACAGCATTAATCCTTATCCAATTAAGTACTTTAAATAAATTGTGCATTTATTATAGATCAATATGCTTTTTACAGCATTTAATTTAAGTGAATATTTCCGAAGATATTACAAATTTAAAATGCAGGGACGTAGTTGTTGCGGCGCCGCGCCTATAAATTAATTAGCGAGGAAAATATCAATCCCTACTATATCCCTACTTCCCTACTAATATTATAGATGCGAAAGTAACTCTGTCTGTCTGTCTGTTACGCTTTCACGCAAAAACTACTGAACGGATTTAGATCAAATTTGGTAGGTAGGTAGAAGAGACACTGGAATAACACATAGGCTACCTATAATTCCACTGCTGAGCACGGGTCTCTGAGCACGGCCCACGCGATATAAACTGTAGTCCACGCAGGCGAAGCCGCGGGCGGAAAGCTAGTTTATAATAAAATAGAATTACAGTTTAATTTGAAATTAGAACTGTGAATGAGTTGGTAAAGAACATTACGAAGTTCAACGTGAGGTTATTGAACTTAAGTTTTCATGGAGCTGATCAATAGAGTCCATTTTTTGTATAGTCACGGACTGCGAGTAGGTATTACATACGTACCTAATCATTCATGTAATCATTTGACAACATAGTTTAAGGTAGAACTACACTGCTAACATGTGTGCCACACATACCGATCTGGGCGCGTCGGTCTCCATACATTTTATATGGCAACTAGACTTGTAGAGCTACATTAGGCTCACGCCTCGCGATGCGACGCTGCGATACGAACCACTTAGGCGTCGCCCAAGTTTGTGTCGGTCTAATGTATTTCTCTCTTTGTGTAGCTTCTTCAAATAGACTTAAATAGAGGTAAAGAGGTATTTGTACGTTTGTGTTATGTACTTAGATATGAGGGTACTTAGATAATCTCCGAAATTACTGAACCGATTCTAAAATTCTTTCACCAGTAGAATGCTTCTTTAGAACACACAGAGTGACATCTAGGCATGCCTATACTCCCTACTTTCACGCGGGCGAAGCCGCTGGCAGAGGCTAGTGTCTAACTAATATGAAAGAAAAGATTCCATCCCCTTTTCATCATCCTTTTTATGATATTGCTCATTCATATTTACCCTGGCTTCCTTCTCCAATCATCAACTTTTTCATTCGTCTTTCGTTCCTTTTTAACAGGTAGGTATGTTCATGTGTTGAAAAGGGATATTTACCAAAACCAACGATTAATTACTTTCAACTTTTCACCTCGGTCATCACTTTCAAACTTCCTCTTATTTTCATCATTTTATTGTCAACATTTTCAACTGTCGCAGTTTCTATAAATTTATTAAAGCAACCACATTCGTTTTCCCTTTGATATTCTTACATTAAGTACTTACAGATGGTATCGAATTCCTGCTATAGTTCAAGAAACACCCTCCTACTTCAACGACACCAGGCAGTAGAGGACGAACACCACTCAGACTGTGGAACGTGTTCAGCAAGATCAAGCTCACATTTTTCGCCAAGTCCTGCAGATCGGGAATCTTCCTCCCAAACCGCCTCTCTAAGATCTCCTGTTCTTTCATCTGTATTCCATATCGGTACCAAGTCTTGTACAAAACATTCATCACAGCGTTCTCCAATCTTTGGGTAAAAGTCATCTTTGATGTAAATCCACAGCTCAAAATTGGTACGTAGGACGGGTTATCAACCACCCCGATACGATCTGGACCCCATTCCATCATAGTGACCGCAGACATCGACACCATCGGTGCTCTCACCCCGTAAACGTGAGCAAGACCCAGCACGCAGTCGCTGTTGAAATTTTCCACCAGAAAAACATCATAGGTTTTCTTCAAGGCATCCGCTAATGGAGTGAAGTTCACGATCTTGGAGCATATGCTTATGCCTAGATCAGCTAGCGGTGGGAATTCCATAAGGTGCTCGATAATCCTGTTGAAGCCTAAAAATTTGAGAATTCTGCTGGGATTTTCGTAGCGCGATAGGTCGATGGTTTCCACCGCTAGTGGAGCAACACCTTCGAGGCTGACACTGGTATAGTTTGGTGGTGGATTTTTGATGGGAAAAAACGAAACAACTGTGACATCATGTCCTCTTTCTGCTAGTGTTTTCATTAATGGGTCGAAGAACATTTGGTGGCTTCTCCCGGGGTGCGGGAAGAGGCCAAGTATCCGCGCGGTTTGCACATCGTGGCCGGCCAAGATCGCGAATAGCGTTAAATGTAGAGTCCACATAGTAAACGAATATTGTAGACTGCGCCGCGGTTCAAACGGTACTGTTCCATTACCAACTATTCATAATTAGTTAAGCTTAGAGCTTAATAATTAAATTAAAATAAGGATTCACGATTATTTGCGCAGATAACAAAAACAACTGTACTCACTAAATGAAAAATAATATAATCACGTAAATCAGCCCAGTAATCTTTGAGAAAATCTCGTTATGGCTGAATAAACAACTCACCGAACTGTTGGCTTCCTCTCTTTCTGCAGGTTTACTTTCAGTCTGTCTGTTGAAGGTAAAGCTAGATAGATTCTCCTTATCAAGTGTGCTAATGTTGTATCGGATTTCTACGCTAACGAAGTGATGTTACGTCGCGGATCAAACTCATGTTCTAATTTGGTAACCGATACTAAACTTATCGTGATAAGAATTAACATAAATACAATGCTCCTTCAGGTGTGGTCGGGTAAATTTATGATGTTTATAGATTAAATTGGCAGAAGAAATTATCTTATTTCTGTTCGAAGAATTCCGAAGACGTAACATCCGTCAATCCACACTGGGGCCGCGCGGTGGATTACGGCCTCCCTCTCCTAGAGAGAAGGCGTGTGTCCCAGCTGTAGGAACATTATAAGGTTAATTATTATTTATACGGCCCTTAATACATTCTGAAGATAGAGACTGCGATGATCTAGTGAAATTCCAGCCTACAGAAACCATACCAGACTTATATTCATGGAACGCTCGATATCTATCTGGAACCATTATTGTTGGACCGGTTCTGCGGACCTACACCAAGGTTGTAGGCGTAAGGGCCATAGTAGTATGTGACTTATAAGGGCCGTGACTCAATGACCTAGACCAAGAAATGAAACTAGATAGATATCTATTGTAGGCACACTAGCTACAGCCAGCAGCTTCGTTCGCCTGAAAGTAGTAATATCTCCCAAGGCATTAAACTGGGATAAAAGTTCTGCCCAGCTCGTTTCATCATTTTTCATTCATCGGTCAACCAGGCGTATGGTGATGCGCCACCGCGCACCGGTACATGGTGGACATCCCACTTATACGTACAAAACTTTGGGAACACATGAATTTCCTGCCGGAGTCTGTGTTTCCTGATGGCTAAAACCCGGGAATCTTTAAGTCTTTCGTCTTTATAATATTAGTAGTAGTAAAAATACAGTACCTAGGGGCCTACAACTATATAGGGTGTGCCTAACTATTTACAATAGGCAGTTTTATCGCTACACGTGATTTTTTGCAGACAACCTTTGGATGGATTTGACAGAAGAGGAGAAAAACTACACGGGTAGGTAGTCCCTGGTATCTGGGCAGAAGCGGCGAGCAACGGAATGACGTGAAGCGAGATGAAGCGTGAAACTCAAGACTGTTCACCATGCAGGATTACTGTAGACACCCTCTGCCCCATCTGGAGGACATATGACATTAAGTCATGTAGTAACTGAGTCATAAAAGTAATGTAACAGTACAAAGATCTGGAACAGTAGGAAAACACCTAGTCTAAGTACGCTAACTGTACTTTCACTGTTGGTCGGGTCGAAAGGAAAATGTGCTGTCCGCCATCTTTTATTTTCTGTTATAAAACATTTGAAAGTCAAGCTTGTACATTTCTAAACTTTTATCCAATGGAGCTTTGAGTGAAGTAAAGCCGAGAGAGAGAGAAGAGAAATTAACGTAATTTTAAACGCAGTTAATAATTATAGGTAGGTAAGTATGTAAGTAGGTGAGTGGCAGAGAGAAATAAATTGCATGCATGAATTTATTGTACCTAATTACATATTTATCAGAATTGTAACAACGCGATTTGTAAAAATACATGTATCTAGATAATAATAATAAATGAAAGATAATCATAATTATTGCATGTTATTGTAAAAATTTAAATAAAGTACTGTGTACATTGAGGAAATAAAAAGCTAAAATAATAATGATAATTTAGGTGAGGATAGAGATTAACGCTAAAAGGAAATGTTATGAAGAAACTACAAAACATACTTAATAGAAAGGCAAAAAAAGATACTAGCACAGAGTTAGTACTCACATGAGGTATAGTTTGGCTGCTACCACGGGTGAGGTGCATCCCTCCAACTTCAACAACGCCTGGCAACAAAGGTCGCACTCCATTCAAACTATGGAACGTGTTCACCAGCATTACGCTGACATTCCTGGCCAGCACATCCAGATCAGGTACCCTTCTCTTAAACCTCTTTTCAATAATCGCCCGTTCTTTCACTTGAATCGAATATCTGAACCACAGCTTGAAGTACAACTGCATAGCAACATTTTCCAGTCTTTCAGAAAACGAAGCCATTGAACTCATTGCTGAGGTAATTGTTGGGACATATGAAGGGTTATCAGTCAACCCGATGCGATCGGAGGACCATTGCAGCATCGGACAGGATACCAGAGAAATCACGGGAGCTTTTATGCTGTAAACGTGAAGCAGACCTAGCACACAGTCACTATTGAAGTTCTCCACCAAAACAACGTCATAATGGTTCTTTAAAACTTCGGCTAAGGGCTGGTGATTGACCAGGCCCGAACAGATAGTCAAAGCCAAGTCGCTAAGCGGTTGAAATGCAAATACCTGACTCACGAAATTCTTCAAACCTAAGCTTCTGATCAATAGCGTAGTAGAATTTTCAAACACTTTCAAATCAATCGCTTCTTTCCGTAACTGAGCTATATCTTGAAGGTTCACATCCGTGTAGTTTGCTGGTGGATTCGGCTGGGAGAAGAACGAAGCTACCTTCACTTCGTGTCCTCGACTTGCCAAATTTTTCAGCAGTGGTTCGAACACCAAGAAGTGACTTTTCCCGACGTGCGGGAATAAACACAAAATGTTCGCCGGCAGAACATTTTGAATCGCGATCATTGAAAATAATATGCCGAGTAAATACATTTTGCTTCTGATTTACTCTGGCTGTCAAGGAGCACTGGTACAGTTTCTGATATGAAATGGTATTAAATAGGTACTCGCTCTACAGAGAATAAATATTTAATACCATACGAGAAAACTAGTGCTAGCTTCCTCGTTAAAATTCGAATATACCTATGTAAAAAAAAAAACTATGTTAAGTCACTTTATGTGGAGTGAATCCTATCTATTGTTCGCAAAAGAGTTTGTTAAGTGATGTAAAAATAAATAAATAATGTTTTAACTTAGGATAGCTTATTTTCGTCGAAAAAGGCTATAAGCTATTTAACATCATGCTAAGACCAGGAGTAGGTAGTAATCAAAGATGCGGATGAAAACCGCGGGAGTCAGCCTGTACAATGTTTTTACTATTTAACTTGCAATGTATGTACAACTGTACCACTATTTAACTATGTTTGTTCGGGTGGAATATTGCCAGTCAATTTTGAAGCAGATAGAACGATTGTGGATAGATACCTAACAATGCATGTGTGAAATCATTCTAAGTCCAACATGGTGGAATACTCCATATAAGGGAGAAAACCCCCGTAAATGAACGAGATTAAAAAAAAGTTTTTTTCAAAGATAAAGAAAAAAAAAAAATTCACGGATCATAAATTTCTTTTTCGAAAACAAAAGTAACCAATTAATAGGTACTCATAACCACATCAGCTATCTACCAACCAGTCAAGTTCCGTCAAAATTGGCCCAGCGAAATCATCACCTACCAAGTACCACCTACCCAATAAACTTTTATCTTTCTTTCTTTTTCAAGTACCAGGGCAAAAGAAATCCCAGGGGCCCTGAAACAATTGCAAAGAAGGAACAAGAGTGGGTTTATAGCCAGTAAAAGTCTGACACTATCTCCCGCTCCACCCTAGAGCGGGGGCTTTCATTGGAATTTTCCCACCTAAAAAAAAGTACCAGGACGATACAGGTCCGTGAGGTTACGTTACAACAAGCCCAAAACAAGAAGCTGTAGGAAAGATGACCTACTGGAGAATAATTTCACCGTTGTTTTATACATAGTATGTATCCTGTAGGGACTGTGCGGGGATTGTGTCCGCGTTATCAGCAACCATTGAACTTTGAACGATGTGTGCCCTTTAATATAACAAACGACTTAAGTTCTTCTTTATCTTGTTGTTTTCATCCGGTATTTGTTGTAGATGTTTACTCACCTACCTACTTTAGATAGCAGCATATCGCCACCAGTCTGGGCAGATCTATCCAGAAGAATTTTGGAGATGAATCGCCAAACTTTTAAAGTGGCAATGGGCAGGGCACATTGCTCGCTGTAGGTACAGATGGCCGTCGGGGCCAAAAGGTTCTGGAGTGGCGATGACGTAGACGTAGAGTTGGGAGGTCTTACAAGGTGGACCGATGACCTGGTAAAGGTTGCGAGAATCCGATGGATGCGAGACGCACAGGACCGTTAGTTGTGGCGACACTTGGGGGAAACCTATGTCCAACAGTGGACGTCTATTAGCTGAAATGATGATGATGACGAAGTCGATCCAGTGTACCTTGGATAGTCAAATTGAAGAAGTTAAACTTGTTTTTGGCACTTTATGTGGCTGATAGCAGCCTGTTGTATGGGGGTTACTAAGGATCAACTTAGATGGAATGGGAAGGAGTAGACCGGGAGTGGACTGCCCACAACTCAAAATGCTGCGTGTTTTCATGTCTTTATACTTTTATTTTTTATTTGTAAAACTAATAGTGCCTACCACGTTCTTCACAGCTAATGTTTATTCAGAGATTTGCTCATTTATTTTCAAACTAGGTAGGTACATTAGGTAGGTAATTCAAATAAATCGAGGAACAAAATCCGATAAATACCTATAGGTACTAGCGTCCTGTCTCAGCTTCGTACACCTGTACAAAGCTGGTTACCCATCGGTCCACCTTACGATATCTAGATCAAGGGTCTTACCATGATGTGTTGTCAGTCGTGCGCGCGAGAAAGAGGGCAGGAGCAGAACTAAACGTGTGCCACACACGCCGATCTGCGCGAGTCGGTCCCCACACATTTTATATGGAAACTAGACTTGTAGAGCTACACTTGATCCGCGCCACGCGACGTGGTTCTACGTACAAGTCAGGCGTGTTACACATGTGCGTCGGTCTAATGTAGTTCTAGCTTTAGGTATAGCTTTATTACTTTTACAGTTCAGTTTAGGTCGTAAAATGGATCGCGTTAGAGCTCGTGGTAGGGCCAACAACTCAGTAGATTTAGATAAGTAGGTTTTCCTCTGATTTTTTATCTGAGAATTGCGAAGCTGATTCTTAATTGCAATCTAGATGATCGGAAATGATAACATGCCTATCGGACTCTGAGTTCCTTATCAGATTCAGAAGTATGTTCAGGTTTTAAAGATAACTCTACGTTTCATTTAGGTAGGTACTTAATGATAAAACGGTCTAGATTACTGTCTCAGGATCATAATTTATCTTTGAATCGGTTCTTGTCAGCCAAGGTAGATACTTTGTCGCGGAGAATCAGAGAACTCAATGAAACTGTTGTGTTTTAGGGTTTCGTATCTCAAAAGAAAAAAACGGAACCCTTATATCGGATCACTTTATTGTCCGTCTATCTGTTTAGACCCTTTATCTTGAACCATCCCCATGGATAGTACTTCTTCAAGAGAACCGTCCATGGAGATGACATCGGTTGGCATCAAACTGATCTTTTTTTTTCTGGTGAGTAAAAATCATCCAAATGATATCCCCAGCCCTAGACACTTTGGCTAGTAAGCGGGCTATCGTCTGGTTAGGAGCACCGCATTCGCACTGGGTGTCAAAAAGGTCTATAATCCCCCACTTCGTCAGGTTGTATTTGCAACGGCCTACTTGGGTGTTTCTGGCGTCTAGTTTGGCACAACTGGTCGCGCCGCCATGGTGTCCCGGTGAAATATAGCCCTAAGCCACCAAAGTAGACAGCATAGTCGCCGCAAGTCTGAGCTGGTCGCGCCACCAAATTGGTTGCGCAACCAAACGGACACCAGGTAAGTAACTATAGAGCTGTATACGTTTTGTTGGTAGCGGCGATTGGTCGCGCCGCCATGGTGTTTCGGTGATATACAGCTAAGTCTCATAATACTTATAAAATGAAACAAAAAACTTCTGCAATAATGTTTAATTATCAAAATACTGCGAAGTCTCAACTATACAACATTCCTTGTTCATCGGACACACGATACAACGGCTAACAATAAATTAATTATGACTTATTGGAACGAGTGACTTAACGTATTCGATGTCTCATGCCGCAATCAGCACGACGATCATTCTGAAACAAATGGAGAAAGGGGTTAATTATATGGGCTTAATGTATTATGGAAATTAGACTTGTAGCGACATCTATGACGCCACATAAGAACTACGAAGAAAATACGAAATCCTGCATCGCGCAATCAAAGTTCTCCGCGCGGTTTGAACATATACGACAGCCCGACATCAACCATCGGGCAGTAGGCCACCAGACCATAACATCCGGTCCAGCCGGAGGATCCTCCCTTTTCAATGGAGGTTTGCGGGACTTAGCTCTCTGTTCCGCTTACCTCCAAAGACTTAATTATACCCTAATCGCGTTAAGAATAGAAATTTAAAGAAACCTTTTTTTACTGCCTGTTCAACAGATTTTAACTTCTATTTCGTAGGCATAAGGATGGCATTAAAACCAAAAAAGTGGTTACACTACCAACTATTTACTGAAGCCGCCATTTGTCATGCCACCAACGTAATAAAAACCAAAATCGGTTGAACTGATAGTAATAAAAGGTTTTAATTTCTAATATTATTTTGAACAGAGTATAGATATAGGGTGCATCTGGGTCAGAATCAGAGGCGTAGCTACCGCTGTATCAATGACACGGGAGCCCCGGTCTACATAAGGCCGCTGACGTGTGCAACCATTCGTCAAGCTGGGCTAGAAAAGCCGAGTACGAGCGAATCAATGTATGACTACATAATATCGCACTTCCACTCAAATAGTGTCACATCACATCCCAAAAAAAATTTGTTTACTGATAATTTCAAAATTCTAAGCTCAGATATTGTCATATTTGTAATTAAATTATTTACCCACAGGTGACCTATTTTCATTTGTTTATGTGTTACATCCCTGAATTATTAGAATCTTAAGGACTTTTTCTTAATGATTAGATTTTTGAGTTGTGACACTATTTGAGCGGAGGTGCGATATATAAGGTGAATGAAAATATTATCATAATTTACCATGTTCGAATATATTTTTGGTCTACCTTTACCATTATTTTGCTCTTGCTTTAATGACGTCCAGTGTAATCAAAACGGCTGTTCATTTCAAGTAACAGAGAGTCAATAACTTAACATAGCCATGGCACTTTAATTCAATTACCTACTCATTTTAAAAATTCATTGATTTTCAATACTTCAAGTTGAAAACGTCAATACTTCTTTTGCATAAGAATAAATTATTTATGAGAACTTCTCGTAGGTATTGTTTTAGTTCATACAAAAGATTCGTGCGTAGTTTACTTACAATGAAAATTTTTGTCAAGACTAATATGTAGTACTAACGAAGTATGAGATGTAAGTATGTAAGTCATTACTTCATTCCATTTGAGTCACTAACCTTGACAGAATTTCATTATTTTAATGACCTTGTATAGTTTTTCTTTTGGGCTATAATGTTTCACTGACCAAAAGGAAGGTCTTTAAATAAAATAAATCTCTTGCTATGCTTGATTCCAGCGGTATTTTGTACCGCACATACAAAATGGATGTTTTCTTTTGAAATTTTCTTTATATTTATAGAATTTATTAAGAAGTACTTATAATTTTTCTTTATTGCCTTAATACCTTAGTGACTAAAACAATACCACAAGGCATGCTATTCAGAAAAATAATCATGTTTATTATCCGCTACATCTTATCAACTGTTTATGAAAGTTTATTACGTGGGAAATCATCAAATGAGTTCTCCCGTCCAGGGTGAAAACAGAGAGAGTTTCAGACTTTTACTGACTAAAACTCAGTGATTTAAGTAAGTAGAAGTTTGAGACTCCCTTAGCAACTGACTGAATGAATGCTGCTTTATTTAGTTGCCCTTCGCAAAGGCCATGGTAACACTTTCAAACAACCTGTAGCCCTACTAAGAAGCGGGCATTAAGCTGAAAAAGTTTGTCTACATTAAGCTAGACCGATGCACACGTGTAACACGCCTGATTTGTATGTAGAATGATGTCACATGCCATGGATCAAGTGTAGCCCTACAACTTTAGTTTTCATATAAAATGTATTAAGACCGAGGGGCTTAGATCAGCGTGTGTGAGCAGTGTAGTTCTACCTAGAAAAGTAATCAAAAACTTCTTACCCGTAAAGATACAAAAAGAATGATAACAAATAAAATGCGAGCTTGATCCAGCCTTCCCTCTGGCAAACTGTCAGTACGTCAGCATTCATAATGCTTGTGGGGTCATACAGGCCCGGGCCGGACATTACTGGCCGCGTGTAGTACCTGAAACCAATTGACATATTTATTTAAATAACTAGCACACACTGACATATTTATAGTTGAAAAGATATCCCATAAGAACACGTTATATGTAGAAGTAAAACTTCAAATTCTTTAGGCGGTTAAGTAGTAATCTCCAGGTAGCCTCCGTGAAATGGTCAGTAACATTAAGGCATTGCTGGCCTTCCTTGAGGAGCTGGGGTGGATCGAATGAATAATTTTTCCCACCCACACGCAAAATACGCGCCTTGGATGTGGAGTTGCGGAAAACAGCCCGTTATACCTATTCCTAAGTAGTGATCTGCTTGGGTGATTAGCATAATATGTATTAACTAAGATATGCTTTAGTTAAGTAGCTAGTATTTTAGTCACTAGCTGATTTGACAATCATTGTTGTGCATTGTTACATTGCGTTTATCCTTTACCTAGTAGAAGGTTCACTATTGCCATAAACAAAATCAATATTTAAATTAAGACCATACATTTCTATAACAGCCTGTATTTATTAGAGCAATAACTACTTTTTTAGTATTCAGAATCAATTGTTTACCAATTAAACTCATGTTAATTAACATTAGAGTACTAAAGTTCAATGCATGTGTAGATAAGACTTTCAAATTATTATTTGGAAGAATGACAAAGCATATTAGGAATTACTTTGAATTCACTACTTATAATGCTACCAATACATTATGGCGGTAATAGATATCAATAGAAAATTTACTGAAGTTTATCATAAGCTTGGCCAAGATACTTTAAGGAAAAATTAGGAGTTTCCTCATACATACTATTTAAAACTAGTTAACATATTAATTATGTGGGTATCTGATGTTTAAAGTCAAGGTAATAAATATCTTTTTCTAAACTTTGTCTATTCTAACTGATCCGCCCCTAAAACGACCAACTGACCAATGTTTAGAAGCAGCTATAACTAAAAAACATTTGGTAAATGAAATGAAAAGAGCACCAACTTATTCCAAACATGTTTTTATAGACAGTTCTTTATTTGTATTCGGCGCAAATACCAATTCAAGGTGGCACAGCATTGTTAAAGTACGACCTTGTCCTTAGATTATCATAAACATAACCTAGAGATGTGTAATAAAATTATTTACCTGTGCAGATGATACAAGATCAATGGAATGTTTATTAGCAGTGAAAACCATTCTCCCGATAATAAAAACAGCACGTTTATTAATAAATGCAGCAAGTACTCCGGTAATACCAACTGAAATAGAAAAATATAGGTTAGTTACTTGATTGAACTTCGATGAACTTTGATTGCACCTGCAAGGTATAAATACGCACCGGGTTCAAGCTATTGCACTGGTCAATTGGATTTTTATAATCAGTTTTTAATTCGTCGAACGCAATAACATGGAATATTGAGAAAAATATTAAGAATGCGTCAACTATTAACGCAATAATATACGAAAAGGCTGGAAAGCTGAACGCCATTTTTACAAAATTTAATAGACTTTGACAGCTGACTTGACAACTTCACTCATTTCAGCGACAAGGTCAAATATTTTTTATGGAGTAAATACGAGTCTTTTTATCACTATGTACATGTGTTCATTTATTTTCAAGAACACAAGAAATAAAATGAACAAATTCTTCTAAAATGGGTTTAGTTATCATAATGACACTCATAAAAAAAAACTTGCGAAGTCATGTGCAAAGTCCCGTGGAAACTCCACGGGCCCACGGGCCGCCTGCCTCCCGACAACCAGCGATATATAATTTTTTAAATTTTTTCAATGTGGAGCAGAATTAAGTTGCATGTTGATTAAAATATGATTGGGAGCCGTACATGTTAATCGTATGCATGTACCTTTTCTCTAGTATTATAAGTTTGGTACTAATTAGAATGTATTGAAATCTTACTTATATCTAGGGTTATAAAAGAACGACCCTGGGTTGCAAGTCTACATTATCTTTAAAAAGCAGGGCTGAACGCAACCAATATGTTTGACAAATGACAGCTCTCCAACTCATTTACGAAACTACCCAACCAAATTACGAGAGTACTACTTTTTGTTGACTCCGAAACTATTGCTAGCTTTCTAATTTAGTTAAGTTATAATTTGTTTGGTAAGAGCTGTACTGTAGGTAATTTAGTGCAAATAGTGAATTATTTTAAAGTTTTCGTGTAATATGGACTTATAAACGTGTAAAATGAGGGGTATATGGATGCTGTGTTTATGTGTTGTGAAAGTAACATCGAATATAGAGCAAGACTTTAGAGGATTTGACGATAGCATATTATTTGGTATCAACTGGCCCGGTAGTCAGGATATCCAGCATCTAGTCGATGGAGAAGTAAATAAACTTGAGGTATGTAAACAAAATGCTCGGTGAAACTGAGCCACGTCACATAGTATTAGTTAATTGGACTATACTTAATTAATTTTTTTTGGTTGATAGTAGATTAACAGTTCAGCTATTCTATAAAACATTACTTTAATCTGGTGTACAAAAACTTAAATTTTCAACTGTTTATCCATATTGTTTATCATTATTCCTATACTGAACATAATCTTGGTGTCATAACAAAATATGAAGATAATTAATTCCCATTTCTTTAATTAGCTACCAAAGCAAGAGGTCTTAAAAGTAACAACAGCCAATAAAGAGAAATATGAGTGCCGCATCCCAGAGCTTCGTACCAAGGAGTCTACAAATATAGAGGATTATGATGGCCCATCTCCTCTCAGTCTTCTGAAACCATTGTACTCTCAGAAGATATGTTCTTACCGGCTGGAGAGCTACTGGAGCTATGAAGTTTGTCACGGAAGATATATCAGACAGTATCATGAGGAAAGAGAAGGTATAAATTGCTTTTAAACAAAGGTTTAATTATTTTTTATAAGTCATTTTACTAAAAAAATATTAATATCTATGGTCATTTAAAACTAGTGTTGAAAAAAGATGAACATGATGGAATCACTATTTTTGTTCAAGGTAGGTAATTTTTTTACGGAAACTTATTGGGTTTCAATTAAACTTCAAACTATGTATTTGGGTATCTGTCCTGTCTTTGTAAAAATAACTTAATTCATGAATCCCCAAGCGACCACCAGTGGCCGCGCATCTATTGTCTTACTATTGTGTCTCTAATTGACGGTATCTGAAGGGTTAAGCTACACTTAACATATTAATATCAGAATTATCAATTAACATACAACAATAACAGCAACAGCAACAGCAACAGCAACAACAACAGCAACAACAACAACAATTTACATAAGGGACTATTACCTACAATATAAAAATGTTTATTAGATACTTCTGATATCAGTATTTCACACAAATATTTGTAATTCTTTATAACCCTCGACGGAAAAGAGGTCTGTTTTATTTTGTTTTGAACGAATTTTAAAAGAATATTGCCAGACATAGGAACCTATGCTGGTGTTCTCACTGTTTTGCAAAGTTATTTAGTGTAATTAAACCCATAACACTAGCTCTGCTTAGCTTGGGACTAGACGGCGTTGTGTGATATGTAGTTGTAAAAAAAAATTAAACAGTATGCTTTTTTAACATTTTGCAAAAAGAAAACATTTCAACACACGATTAGTTTGGTTAATTAAATGCACATAATGCAAATAATGTTTGGTTAATGCTCTCTTGCATTAGTTTTAACATTGTTTTTTTTTTTGTGTTTTGGGAATAATGAATCACTAAAGAGTATATTTTGACACAAATGGAGAAAGTTTGTCATTATGATAGAAATGTTATACAGCCAAGTGCTGTAATGACAAATTTCCACATGTATGAAAGAATGTTTTTCAATACACCTACAAAGAATAAACAGGGGTTGTCAACCTCGGGGTTTTTAATAAAAATTATAATAAATTATAGCAGGGACAAACTAGCGCACTTTTTTGCACTAGTCCGGAAAACGGTAAATTTCGTGCCTGAACGCGGTAGAGCAGGTTTTTGAGTAAGTGTATTGAAAAAGATATTGTACTCATTTTCCTATGGGTTTTCAGTACTAATACTATCTTGTTGCTCCTGGTTAAAAATACCAGAATTGTCTAGGAAATCTACAGTCTAATCTATATCTATTGATTTTTCTTGTTTTTTTGCAGTGTTTTTTTGTTGTGTAAACTTAATTTTGAATTTTAAATTCTTTGTTAATATACAATTTCTAGGTAAACAAGTTAAAATCCAGGAGTATTTCTTGGGACATTGGAGCTCAGAGAAACATGCCAAATTAGAGGCTGACGTGAAGGCTGCTCAGGAAACCAAGGAGCCCTACAGGATGACCAAAGTTGATGGTGCTAAGTTACCTGCTGTAGAAATGGTTCTGGATGATGGTATGTATTGTCTCTGGTTTTACAACTTTTTTTTTTAGGATTCAATAACCAAAGGGCACATAACAGAGACGTTGCTCTCATTGATCTGTCTGTCTTTTTAAGCCCAGAATGCTGCACTCCATACATATGAGCCTACATACGTATATACTGGCCCTTATAGTGTACATTCAATAAGCCTAATCTAACCTGGCTACCGCCTCGTGTCTTGTGTATGTGGCCTTACACGTTTGTGAGGGTCCCTTCACAAGAAGGATGGGTGTCCACAGGTCCACAAATTCAAATTTTCAAATTCAAATTCATTTATTTAGTCAGAATAAATGGTACATAATTATGGTCTTGAAATAAATGAATAGTCTCATCACATTCTGCCACGTGTGGCGTGCAAATATTTGGTAGGTACATAGGCCTCCCCCTTTCTCCTTTCAAACCTCCCTGCCCTGCGAATATGATCAGATCGTCACAACACCTTCACATTATTAAAAAATAAATTATGCTAACTATACTTTAGTTAAGTAAGTAAATTGCAAGTAGATAGTTTGCAGTATGAATACTTAGCAGCCATTACTGTCATGAAAGATAACTTTTCCAGGACTTACATTTTTACTTACATTTTTCTACGAATTCTAAACGATGAACTTGAAGCAAAGTGTAGCGTTATTTTCTAAAAGTATATTTTAGAAAATAATGCTATACTTTAGTTTCTGTATTTCACTTCCTGCTAGTCTAGCATGCCATTTTAGTATGGAATTTGCAAGTCACTTGACAAGTGGCTTTATGTAATTGAAATAAGATCTAAATGAAAAGATGCGGGCTTGTGAAATAAATAACTTGAACACAAATATTTTCTGATTCCAGGTACCGTCTGTGATCTAAGTGGCAAACCTCGTCTAACCAGGGTCCTATACGTTTGTTACACTCACGGGAAGCATGAAGTGTACTCATTTAAGGAGACGGCAACCTGCGAGTATGAGATCATCATTCTATCTCCCTTACTATGCGAACATCCTCAGTTTAGGCCCAAGGATGTGAGCGAAAACATCATAGATTGTCGGCCAGTTGACGACGCTCCTAAGAAACCAAGGAGCCTTTTGAAAATGGAAGTCGATAGTTTGAGGTTCCATCATCAAACTATCAGGATGATGGGCAATGTAAGTTGATTTTTTTTTCTAGTGTGACAGTTTGTAGTTTTTTTAGTGTACTAAGTTTTGTTGCCAAAGTCATGTTTGATTTAGAATGTTTTAGAAGTATTTAAAAGTAAGGGCTCAAACACAAACACGTTATGATGATGCAACGTGACGTGGCACGTTGCGTCGTCGTCGTAAAGTAAATAATTACGTTACGACAACGCAACGTGTCACGTTACGGAAAGATAAGAGAAAGAAGAGAAAATACTGAATCCATGCGTGATTCAGTATTTTCTTTATATTGTTACGCCGTTAAATTTCAACACGTCATATCTCCGACAAAATAAAGAGTGGCAACGAATAATTAAAACGCATTGCTGTTCGAAAGCTCTAGAACCAAAGTACCTACCTAGCCTGGCAAGATCTGGAACATTCCTTCATAAGTACTCGTTGTACCTACTATTTAGTAGGTATGTAATCTGTAGGTATCTGTAGGTGGATAAGGGAAATGGTACTTTCCGCAATTCACAATAGAGTCGAAATTCGCGTGAGTGACTCGCGAAGGACAAAGTAATAAAATTGATTTATGGCCCCGCGACGCGACTCAGTTGTTCTGGATCTATCCCGAGACGTCAGTATCTAGAATTGTCTTTGCTCCGCGTATAAATACGAGCCCCCGAACGGAAGTGAGTCAGTTTTGATTTCGACTGCGATCAAGAGCGATCTACCTAAATGTGCAAAGTGATTTTATCTAACGACCGAGGCGATAGTATAACGGAACTCTAGTGCTAACTGTGATTTGGATTATTGTTGACTAGACTAATTACTGATTGTTTGTGGTAAATAAAGTTCTTTATTGGTAAATTGGCATTTGGTTACCCACGTACGTAACAGTAACAATATGTTTCTTCTTTATCCGTCTTCTTAATATTAGCAGGAGGAGAACACGTGTAGTGTGGTCCATTTCTTGAAATTAACTGCGGCTATTCTACGCATAGCCACCGTCAATACGACGTCGTTCAACGTGGCACGTTGCGTTGCGTTGTCGAAACGTGATTATTTACGTTGCTCGTTGTCGTGCCGTGACACGTTGCGTCGTCGTAACGTGTTTATGTGTTCCGAGTCCTAAGATGTAGTCAGAAGGTGAAATGAAAATTTTGTACACACATCCTTTACCGTTTGCGTCGGATAAGTCCGACGAGTATTTTAGTGTCCTATCCACAAGGGTCGTGTGTTTGCGACTGGGTACTCCATTTGGTATAGCTCTTCAAGCCCGAAGAAGAGAGCAGTAGTGGCGAGTTGTCGGTCGCGGGTTCAAACCCAGCCAGGCGCATTACTTTGTGTAATTTAATTCATCACCACTGCTCTCAAAACGGTGAAGGAAAACATCGTGAGGAAACCGGCATGTCTTAGAACCAAAAATTCGAAGACAAGTGACATTCACCAACCCGCACTGGGCCCGTGTGGTGGATTACGGCCCATTCCCTCTCCTATAGAAGAGGCTTGAGTCCCAACAGTGGGAACATTATAAGGCCGACTATGCTATGCTAAGCTTCATGGAGATGGACTATCTTGGTCGTGAATGTGCGACCCTGGCGAAATAAACGCGAGAGTGTCGAATATATCCGACGTAGTTGGTCAAGGTATAAAATAATTTCGCAAAAGGCAGTAGTTTTTTTTTAATGTCTGAAATATTATAGTTAGGTAGTTTTGCCTCATAAAATCATTAAATTTTTAGTAGTTATATTTCTGAGTTAGTAGTATAGTTAGATTGTTGCAGCTATAAAGTCATAAAACGATTGATAATGAAGGTAATAACATTTTAACGAATGTGTTTGTTACAATAGTCACTTGAGTGTGCTCTTTCACCTATGAAACTCATTTTTTCTACCATTTTCACTGTTTTCAGTCTGTAACTAGCTTTACTTTTGAAATTTTCGCATCGTAATCACATTTACTTTGTAGTATGGGCGTAGCCAGGAATTAAATGTTACATCAATTTTTTTTATCATCAAGTTTTTGATCTGATGTTGACTCAAAATTACTTTGTGGTTGTAACACTTGTAACGTGGTTAAATATTATTTGATTTAATTTAAAGAAATAAACTTTCATGGCTTTTAAATTGTTATGATAGCTGTCCCCCGCGGTTTTACCCGCGTCTTTGTTTATTGCTCCGATCCCGTCGTTTGCAGCGTGATGTTATATCTATATACAATATAAAAGAAGAAACTGACTGACTGACATATCAACCCGCTGCCGAAACTACTGAGACTAGGAGCGTAAGAGAAGTTTTTTAAAAACACACTCCCTAAGGGGATGAAAAGTTCAAAGTTTGTATGAAGTAACCTATTTTTGCGGGCGAAGCCGCTGCAGAAGCTAGTAACCTATACTTTCTCAATAAAAGGACTATCTAACTCTAAAAGTATTAAAAAAAAATTGAACCAAGGACAAGATCTTCAAATTTAATAATATTACTAGCTGACCTGGCAAACTTAATTGGGCCATATAAATTATCACAGAAACAAAAAGGTGCGTGAACCCCCACGCACCTTTTTGTTTCTGTCGGGAGGAGGAGGAGGAGGATACGACCTTTTCTGAGACCTACCAAATATACACAAAAAATTTCATAAAAATCTGTCGAGCCGTTTAGGAACAGTTCGATGACAAACATAGTGACATGATTTTTTGTAATTTTTTGTACTAACTGACATGGCAATTGTTGTTCTGCCAAAAAATAAGAGGTGGGGGGTTGGAAGATGAAAAGTTCTTTACGACCTTATTCTCAGAACAAACAAATATAACACAAAAAAAAAAACAAAAAATGGTTAAGACGTTTCTTAGAATTTCAGTCACGAGATTTTTATGTTTTAGATTTTTATATATTTTGTAATATAATAGATATCCTGGCTTTGTCCATATTTAGTAACATCATAGTATTTAGTGGCTTATTTAACATTTTTGTTGGCGTTATTCAGGATAAAGATCCTAAGGATGTACTAGCTGTCTTGAAAGTTGAGAAAATTGAAAAGGTAATTTTTTTTCTGTTTTTACGCACTTTATTTATTTGTGCTTCTTGTTCCTCGTTTTTCAGATCGGTAAGTGCTTACACGTAAATAGTTTTTATATGTACAGGTTCACGTTATGTATGAGTTTACCTTGGGTGGGATGATCTGAGAATTGTGGTAGGTATAATATACCTATCTATACTCCATTCGTGTTAAGATGAGCCATTTAAACAAACCTTTTTTTCGGTCCGTTCAACCGGTTTTGATTTCTATTCCGTAGATATAAGGACGGCATTAAAAGTTAATAAATGGTTAACCAACTATTTACTGCAGTCGCCTTGTATCATGCTACCAACGCAATAAAAGTCAAAATCAGTTGAACAGACAGTAAAACACTGGTAGTTTCATTTATCTGAAAATGTCGAGTTGACATAAATTTACCAACAGCGTTATGCCACCGAGCAGCCCCGAGTATCTAGTCGTACCAGAAAGTTACAATCATCTTTCGTTACAAAATGTGATGAAACTATCACAGGTCCTACCACCATCATTTAACGCGATCGTATTGGACGACCTAAACTGAACTGTTTAAGGGATGGAGCTATAAAGGGTGTATACATATCTCTATGTTTTCTTTTCGCTCACATGTCTGACATTTTAACGTGTCGGTCCACACAGCTTGTCAGTTCCAGTACAACGATATCGTGTCGCTATTATCGTTTAATATGAAAACGGCCAATAATATCCGTTTTCACTCAAATTAAAGGATTTCCGACGTTCTGTTTACTGCCGAAACTTGAAATTTCAACAGCGCATTTGTGTTAAAAAACTATACTCTGTTCAAAATAACATTAGCAATTTATGAAAACCTTTTATTACTGTCCGTTCAACCGATTATGACTTTTATTACGTTGGTAGCATGACAAATGGTGGTTGCAGTAAACAGTTGGTATTGTAACCATATTTTTGCTCTTAATGCCATCCTTATGCCTACAAAATAGAGGTTAAAATCGGTAGAACAGACAGAAAAAAGGTTTCTTTAAATTTCTAATCTTAACGCTAACAGATATAATTTACTTGTGATCTCATTTACTTACAGTGACAACGGACATTAGTAGTTTTTGCGAACGAAAAGCTTACAAAGGTCTCAGAATAAGAAACAAAGCTAAAATAAAATAATATAAACAAAGCTTATTGGGATTATATTTGGCATAGACAGAACTCCTGCTATGCCATAACTGCAAACTATTTTTCCTCATACCCTAACTACTTCCAGGACGGTGAAACTCATCTTAAATTCGAGCTGCATCCTTTGAATGAAGATGAAGATTTGGTAGAAGATACTAAGCCACCGTTGTTAGCAGATAAACCACTGCCAGTTATAACTGACGACTCGCCGGTTAGGGCGTTCCTAAATGGAGAGAATTGTCTGAATGGGGTAAGTACAGTTCATTTCTGACTGTTTACTTATTATTACTACACTAGCATTTGCCCGCAGCATCGCTCGCGTTAAATTCGGAGTTCCCCTTTCGGCTTATTTTTTCCCGACATCTTCAACAAATGTCGTTAATTTACACAGAAATAAATACAAGAATATATCGAGCCTTTTTAGGAAGAACATCGTAAGCGACAGTGAGCGTTTTTGCAGTACTAGTAGGTTTTCTCTTCCATAATTATAAAGTATTTACGAAAATATGTAGTAGCAACAATTCTATTAGATCGGTAGTTATATGAAGTTATATTTTTTTTATTTTATTTATTATCATGAATTAATACTTTTAATTATGGAAGAGAAAACCTACTAGTACTGCAAAAACGCTCACTGTCGCTTACGATGTTCTTCCTAAAAAGGCTCGATATATATTGTTACGCCGATAAAATTTCAACACGTCATGTCTCCGACAAATTAAAGAGTAGCAACGAATAATTAAAACGCATTACTGTTCGAAAGCTCTAGAACCAAAGTACCTACCTAGCCTGGCAAGATCTGGAACATTCCGTCTTAAGTACTTGTTGTACCTGCTATTTAGTAGGTATGTAATCTGTAGGTATCTGTAGGTGGATAAGGGAAATGGTACTTTCCGCCATTCACAATAGAGTCGAAATTCGCGTGAGTGACTCGCGAAGGACAAAGCAACAAAATTGATTTATGGCCCCGCGATGCGACTCTATTGTTCTGGAACTATCCTGAGACGTCGGTATCTAGAATTTTCTTTGCTCCGCGTATAAATACGAGCCCCCGAACGGAAGTGAGTCAGTTTTGATTTCGACTGCGAACGAGAGCGATCTACCTAAGTGTGCGAAGTGATTTTATCTAACGACCGAGGCGATAGTATAACGGAACTCTAGTGCTAACTGTGATTTGGATTATTGTTGACTGGACTAATTACTGATTGTTTGTGGTAAATAAAGTTCTTTATTGGTAAATTGGCATTTAATTACCTACGTACGTAACAACTGGTGTCAGAAGTGGAATGCCGTTACCACAGAAGGACGACGAACAGCGACCACGAACAAGGAGGCAAGCAGAGATGGATGCTGCGCGTCATCGTATGGAGGAGGAAGATCAGGTTGGTATGGGAGCAACGGCAGCTGCTGAGGTGCCAACGGGACCATCCTCGGAATTGAACCTCGCGGCGGTGTTGGCCGCTATGCAAGCTAGTATGGAGGCCAACCAGCGTAAGCTTCAGGACCTAATCGCGGCTAATCAAGAAGCTGCCCACCGCGAACAAGAGGCTAACCAGCGTAAGCTTCAGGACCTAATCGCAGCTAACCAGGAAGAAGCTCGCCGCGAACAGGAAGCCGCTCGTCGCGATCAAGAGGCTAAGCAGAACCTGATCCTCGATAAAATCGACCACGGCCTCGTCACGTTGGGCGAGAAGGTAAAGAATCTTACCTTAGAGGTCAAGGAGGTTTCCGCCCGAGCTGATAGCCTCGAAACAAGAATTGATGGCCATGAAGATCGACTGCTGGACATCAATAAAAAAATTGTCAAGCTCGAAGCACGCGAACCCATAGCTGTTGGCTCACCATCGCATACCCACTGTGCATCAGTCGCAAAATTTGATGTGCCGCGTTTTGACGGCACGTCTTCCTGGACGGCATTCAAATACCAATTTGAAACATTGGTTAAGACTAACCGCTGGGATGATGAGCAGTCTTTCGCGGCATTAACTTTGGCTCTACGAGGGGACGCTCTGCTGGTCCTAGAGAACCTTCCTCCGGACGGCAGGACATTGGAGCGTCTCATGGAGGGACTGGACACTCGCTACGGTGACAAACACCTCGAGCATGTTTTCCGTGCGCAACTTCGCGAAAGAACGCAGAGGTCGAACGAGAGCCTCCAGCAGTGGGGAGTCGAGGTTGAACGGCTGGTCCGGCGTGCATACATGTCGATGACACCAGAGACGGTGGAAGTAAATCTGGTGCAAGCATTCATCGACGGCCTACGGGATCCTGAAGTCAGGGCTACGGTGCGACTCGGACACCACCAAACTTTAAAGAGTGCGATGGCACACGCTTTGGAAGTGGAAGCCGTACGACAAGATTCTCGTACGCACAAAGTTCGGGAAGTGGTGGTCTCGCCTACAACGCAGCCACGTCAGCGAGAAGTGGTGGCTTCTTCCTCGACAAAGTCCCGCTATATTCCGACGTGCTACGGGTGTGGGGAAAAAGGGCACATTCGTACCGATTGCCCCAAGAGGAAGAGGGGAAGTGTGGACTCCGGAACTCAAGTTAACGAGGAGTCGTTAAACTAAAAGTCGCCAGGGCCGCGGGGCGGGTGCTGGCTGGTCAAGTGAAGGCCCCAACCATCACCATCAATCAAATTCACGACGGAAATAGTTTGATCATCGAAGGGATGCTGAATCATAGTGTTTGCAATTTTACCGTTGACACCGGGGCGTCGCGAACAATTGTAAGACCTGAGTTGCTGAAACGAACCATCTCGTGGCAAAGAAAGTCTCCATCCTGCCAACTTCAGACAGCAACCGGCCAGCCAGTCTCCGTCCTCGGTGATACAGAAATCGAGTTAAAAATTGGTGATCAAGTGTATACCCATCCTGTGTTAATTGCGAATATTACGGACGATTGCATACTGGGTCTCGACTTCCTGCGGAATAACCGATGTATTTTAGATATCGATAGGGGAGTATTGAAGTTCCCAGATCAAGAAGTCTTCCTGCGAGGAAATAACTCATGCAACCTGTATTGTTTAAAGAATGTTACACTGGCTCCAAGAACCGAAACCTTAGTCGAAGTAAAATTTCCTAAGAAAATCAGGCAAACAAGATGTGTTTTGGTTGAAGATACTGGCCGGCACCCGGAGCTCATCACCGCGAGAACATTAGTAATGACGAAAGGGAGATCCAAGGTAAGGATTGTGAACCTTGGGAAAGAAGAGGTCCAACTGAAGAAAAACAGTGTTGTTGGGAGATGTGAAGGAGTGAATTATCTCCGGCCAATCAATACATCTTCAGTGAAACAAGACGCAATAAAAGGTGAACCTGATCACATCCAGCAACTTCTGAAAAATTCTAAGAGCAATTTATCGGCTTCGGAACTACAGCAAGCCAGGGAATTTCTGCTACGGTTTCGAGATATCTTTGCAACGGAAAAAGACTGCGGAAGAACAGGTCTCGTCAAGCATGAGATAGATACAGGTGATGCTAGACCAATTAAACAGAGACCGCGCCGTATACCCTGGGCTAAGGAAACTGAGGTAGCAGAAATAGTAAAGGACATGGCTGATAGCGGAATAATTGAACCTTCTACGAGCCCATGGTCCTCTCCAGTCGTTCTGGTGAAGAAGAAGGACGGCAGCACAAGGTTCTGTGTGGACTACAAAATGCTGAATAATGTGACGAAGAAGGACAGTTATCCCTTGCCGAGGATAGACGATACGCTGGATATGCTCAGTGGTATGAAGTGGTTTTCAACCATTGATTTGAAAAGTGGCTATTGGCAAGTGGAGATCAGCGAGAAAGACAAAGAAAAGACAGCGTTCAGTACGGGCATTGGCAACGGCCTGTGGCAATTTAACGTTATGCCTTTTGGGTTGTGCAACGCTCCAGCGACATTTGAACGCCTCATGGAGAGAGTCATGGTTGGCCTTCTTGGTGACGTCTGTCTGGTATATTTGGATGACGTCATTATAATGGGCCGCACTTTTAAGGAAAACCTAAGGAACATGGAGAAAGTGTTCACAAGGATTCGAGGGGCTAATCTAAAACTAAGCCCAAAGAAGTGTGCCCTGTTCAAGAAGGAGGTCAGCTACCTGGGGCATGTAATTTCCGCCGATGGAGTGAGAACCGACCCCGAGAAGATAAAGGCAGTCCAACAGTGGCCGGTTCCTAAGAACAAAACGGAAGTACGTGCATTTCTAGGGTTGTGCACATACTACAGACGGTTTGTTATGAGTTTTTCGGACATTGCAAAACCGTTACATCAGCTGACTGAGGATAAACGAGATTTTATCTGGGACAAGAACTGTGAGTCAGCATTCAACGAGCTAAAGCAACGGCTATGTGAAGCGCCTATACTGGGGTATCCGAGCAGGGACGGAAGATTTGTCGTTGATACCGATGCCAGCAATACGGGAATTGGAGGCGTATTGTCACAAGTGCAAGGTGACAGACAGGTCGTGATCGCTTACTTCAGTAAGGCACTTTCAAAGCCGGAAAGGAACTACTGCGTGACTCGACGAGAACTGCTGGCTGTGGTAAAAACTTTGCAGCATTTCCACAAGTACCTCATAGGAAGGGAATTTACGTTAAGGACGGATCACGCTGCATTGAAATGGCTTCTACAATTTAAAAACCCTGAGGGCCAAGTCGCAAGATGGCTCGAGCAGCTACAAGAGTTCAACTTTGTGACGGAACATCGCAGTGGAAAAGGGCACAATAATGCTGACGCCTTGTCGCGACGTCCGTGCAATGAGGACTGTAGACACTGCCAACAGAATGAAGCCCGAGAACACGTGAATTTAATTAGGACTGAAGGCAACTTCAAGAAGTCCCAGGAAGAAGATGAAGATATTCGACCTATACTGAACTGGAAGCGTAACGGAACTAGGCCTCAGTGGAGTGAAGTATCGTCACATAGTCCCATCACAAAGAGCTACTGGGCACAGTGGGACAGTTTAGTCCTAGAAAATGATGTGCTTTGTAGGAAATGGGAATCGAACGATGGCAAGGAGGTGACCACACAAGTGATAGTACCACGATGTGAAGTGGTCCCCCTGCTACAAGAAATACACGATGGTGCTTCTGGAGGACACCTGGGAATTAAGAAGACTCTACTGAAAGTGAGACAGCGGTATTACTGGCTCAATTGTAGAGATGACATAGAGCAATGGTGTCGGAAATGTACAGCGTGCGCATCTGTGAAAGGACCACAGACTAGAAGCAGGGGCAGGCTTCAGCTGTACAATGTGGGAGCCCCCTGGGAACGCATTGCCATCGACGTCGCTGGACCTTTCCCAGTTACGGATGACGGAAACAAGTACATAGTGGTGATCCAGGACTACTTTACAAAGTGGCCCGAAGTCTTCGCCATACCCAATCAGGAAGCGACGACAGTGGCGAAGAAGGTGGTCGAGGAAGTAGTATGTCGGTATGGCGCACCTTTGGAAATCCATTCCGATCAAGGCCGTAACTTCGAATCTGCGCTGTTCCAGGAAATGTGTACTCTTCTGGGAATTTATAAGACACGCACAACACCTGCGCATCCTCAGTCGGACGGAATGGTGGAAAGGTTTAACCAAACCCTGGAGAATCATCTGGCTAAGGTTGTCGATGACCATCAGAAAGACTGGGACCGGTATATTCCACTATTTCTGATGTCGTACCGATCGGCAGTGCATGATAGCACGGGACATACCCCAGCAAGAGTGAATTTCGGCAGGGAAATGAGACTTCCAGTCGATGCCATAACTGGCGTGCCACCTGACAAGACCAAGCCAGTTACGGACTACGTAAGTGACCTTCAAGATCAATTGGACGAAGTGCATAAACGAGTACGTGAGAATAGCATGAACACCAGCGTTAAAATGAAAACTAGATACGACCGTAATGCCAACGCCCAGGGATTTGAGGAAGGTGCACTGGTTTGGCTCCACAACCCGCTTCGACGAAAAGGGAAGTCGCCGAAACTTCAAGCTCGATGGGAGGGACCTTACACCGTACTAAAAAGGATCAACGATGTAACCTACCGCATCAAGAAAGGTTTAAGAGGGAAGCCTAAGGTTGTCCATGTGGACAGATTGGCGCCGTATCACGGATCTAATAATGCTCGGGACGAGCATGACTAAGAGGGGGGCACTGTTACGCCGATAAAATTTCAACACGTCATGTCTCCGACAAATTAAAGAGTAGCAACGAATAATTAAAACGCATTACTGTTCGAAAGCTCTAGAACCAAAGTACCTACCTAGCCTGGCAAGATCTGGAACATTCCGTCTTAAGTACTTGTTGTACCTGCTATTTAGTAGGTATGTAATCTGTAGGTATCTGTAGGTGGATAAGGGAAATGGTACTTTCCGCCATTCACAATAGAGTCGAAATTCGCGTGAGTGACTCGCGAAGGACAAAGCAACAAAATTGATTTATGGCCCCGCGATGCGACTCTATTGTTCTGGAACTATCCTGAGACGTCGGTATCTAGAATTTTCTTTGCTCCGCGTATAAATACGAGCCCCCGAACGGAAGTGAGTCAGTTTTGATTTCGACTGCGAACGAGAGCGATCTACCTAAGTGTGCGAAGTGATTTTATCTAACGACCGAGGCGATAGTATAACGGAACTCTAGTGCTAACTGTGATTTGGATTATTGTTGACTGGACTAATTACTGATTGTTTGTGGTAAATAAAGTTCTTTATTGGTAAATTGGCATTTAATTACCTACGTACGTAACAATATATACTAAAACCTTCCTCGAAAATCACGCAATCAAGTAGTGAAAACCGCTTGAAAATCGGTGCAGTAATTTTTGAGTTTATCGCAAACAGACAGACAGACGCGGCGGTGGACTTTGTCTTATAATAATTACTAGCGACCCGCCTCGGCTTCGCTTGGATGCAATATTATATAAACCTTCCTCTTGAATCACTCTATCTATTAAAAAAAACCGCATCAAAATCCGTTGCGTAGTTTTAAAGATGTATTAATACTATATCGCTCGCCATACAAATTAATCTTAAGATACGAAAATATGAAATATTATTTATTATCTTCGTCGTGTGTCCTTTTTGTATGGTGACTACTACTTTTAAACGATGAATGAAAACATCGTGAGGTTACACTAGAACAGAAAAAATGTAAGACCTGTGAGATCCAACTTGCACCGGGCCCGCGAGGTGGGTTACGGCCTCTTAAGGACGCGTTTACGATTTGACGCGCATCAATTTTAGGTATAGAGTCTTACTACTACACGTGCACGGCTCACACACACAGCGAAATGCGCGAAGCGGCGAAATTATGAGTAACTTGACACGACTTGATACTTGAGCTTACTTTTATTTAATTTTTGCCATGTTTTTTTTTTAAGTTTACTTTAATTATTTTTCAAAAAGTTCGTAACGTGAAATGGTAACAAAAGTAGATACCAAGTACTTGCTAAAGTACCTATGTATTTACAATTTGCGCGACAAGCTTTTTGAAAACAAATAATTAAAAACATAAGCTTATTTTATCTGCTGTATTTAGTATTTTAAACCGACTTCAAAAAAGGAGGATATTCTCAATTCTGATGTTTATATATTTTTTTATGTAGGTATGTTAGGGCATAACTCCGTCATAATATAGACGGATTTGCAAAATTCTTTTTTGTTCGAAAGAGGTTTATTCCGAAATAGTCCCTTGTAAAGATCAGACGGGCAATTCTCGTAATTTTAAGAACGTTCACAGTCTAATCTGTCTCAATCTGTCAAAAATACCTCTAATTTCCCTACATTTTGAAAATTGTTTGACATTTGTTTGTTGCCGAGATGAGACTGCGAATAGATTTTGAATGTTTTTAATTACGAGAATTGGCCTTCTCATGAGGTCGGAGAGTTGTGGGATTGGAGAGTTTCAGAGACAGACAACGGAACTCTTCAATAAATGCCAGCAAATCAACCGCAATTGCTGCTTTCGCATATTATGTATGCATTGTTTGCGTAATCACACAGTATAAGATCATGCCTGTACCCTCTAAAGGGGTACGCAGATGTGTTCCATGATGTGTATACCACGGCACACCGTCATTTCTCTCAAAGTTGTTATTGGGGTACCTTTAATCTTGCAAGTAAATTCGGGCAACCTTTTTTGTTTATGAATTGATTTAATTAACCGACTTAATTTAGATTAAGTATTTTTTTTAATGTAGGTATGTTTAGATGGATTTGCAAAATTCTGTAATTTTTTAATGGATAAGCTATGCATGCCCCAGGGGTAGTACAACATAAATTTTATGAACTTTGCTTGGCCTACCCAAGCAAAGTTCATAGAGTTCATAAAATTTTGAAATTGATGATGTTTAATTTCCTGTCACTGATATTCAAATAGCAAGTAAAAAGTTTTAGGTACCTATATAATTTTGTTTTGGTATCAAATGGTTCTCAAAAACTAGAAAGAAAATACGTTTATTTGGCACATACATATAATACTGATAAGTACTTACAATTACTTTCAAGGTTAGGATTAGGTTCCAAACATTATTAATTGCTTCATAAAAAAAAAGTCGTTTGCATGACAACAAGAACAACCCAATAGATATTGTTTATCTGTCAAATTGGAATGGATTGCCATTCTAAGTGTGTTACGTAATTAGGATGCCGTACGAAGCCGAGTTAGGAGGTAGTAAATGATAAAAGAAATGAATAAAACTTACGATAGACATAAAAAAATATCAATTTTTATTTTTCATTATATTATTATGACAATGACAATTATATTATTATGATGAATGTTCCCGTAGTTCCATATTTCTTTTGAATCTCGTCTTAGGCCTTGGCATCTAAAACAAAAATTGTGTTATAAAAGGTATAAACTATACACACTCTTATCAGCTAACTCTACTCGTCTATACTAATAGACGAGTAGAGTTAGCTGATGCAGCCTCCAGGTCCTGAACCTGCAGGTCTCTCCATCAAGTCCGGAGGTAAGGTCTCAACATAACTAACAAAACGAGCCCAAACTCGGCACACCTAGCTCTACTGGTATACTAGTTTCAGTAACGGTCTTCGGAGTACACCTGCAGGTCTCTCCATCAAGTCCGGAGGTAAGGTCTCAACATAACTAACAAAACGAGCCCAAACTCGGCACACCTAGCTCTACTGGTATAGTAGTACCAGTAGCAGTCTTCGAAGTACACCTGCAGGTCTCTCCATCAAGTCCGGAGGTAAGGTCTCAACATAACTAACAAAACGAGCCCAAACTCGACACACCTAGGTCTACTCGTCTATTAGTTCCAGTAGCAGTCTTCGAAGTACACCTGCAGGTATCTCCATCAAGTCCGGAGGTAAGGTCTCAACATAACTAACAAAACGAGCCCAAACTCGGCACACCTAGCTCTACTGGTATAATAGTTCCAGTAGCAGTCTTCGAAGTACACCTGCAGGTTTCTCCATCAAGTCCGGAGGTAAAGTCTCAACATAACTAACAAAACGAGCCCAAACTCGACACACCTAGGTCTACTCGTTTATTAGTTCCAGTAGCAGTCTTCGAAGTACACCTGCAGGTATCTCCATCAAGTCCAGAGGTAAGGTCTCAACATAACTAACAAAACGAGCCCAAACTCGGCACATCTAGCTCTACTCGTCTATTAGTTCCAGTAGCAGTCTTCGAAGAACACCTGCAGGTCTCTCCATCAAGTCCGGAGGTAAGGTCTCAACATAACTAACAAAACGAGCCCAAACTCGACACACCTAGGTCTACTCGTCTATTAGTTCCAGTAGCAGTCTTCGAAGTACACCTGCAGGTATCTCCATCAAGTCCGGAGGTAAGGTCTCAACATAACTAACGAAACGAGCCCAAACTCGGCACACCTAGCTCTACTGGTATAATAGTACCAGTAGCAGTCTTCGAAGTACACCTGCAGGTCTCTCCATCAAGTCCGGAGGTAAGGTCTCAACATAACTAACAAAACGAGCCCAAACTCGACACACCTAGCTCTACTGGTATAGTAGTACCAGTAGCAGTCTTCGAAGTACACCTGCAGGTCTCTCCATCAAGTCCGGAGGTAAGGTCTCAACATAACTAACAAAACGAGCCCAAACTCGACACACCTAGGTCTACTCGTCTATTAGTTCCAGTAGCAGTCTTCGAAGTACACCTGCAGGTATCTCCATCAAGTCCGGAGGTAAGGTCTCAACATAACTAACAAAACGAGCCCAAACTCGGCACACCTAGCTCTACTGGTATAATAGTTCCAGTAGCAGTCTTCGAAGTACACCTGCAGGTTTCTCCATCAAGTCCGGAGGTAAAGTCTCAACATAACTAACAAAACGAGCCCAAACTCGACACACCTAGGTCTACTCGTTTATTAGTTCCAGTAGCAGTCTTCGAAGTACACCTGCAGGTATCTCCATCAAGTCCAGAGGTAAGGTCTCAACATAACTAACAAAACGAGCCCAAACTCGGCACATCTAGGTCTACTCGTCTATTAGTTCCAGTAGCAGTCTTCGAAGTACACCTGCAGGTATCTCCATCAAGTCCGGAGGTAAGGTCTCAACATAACTAACGAAACGAGCCCAAACTCGGCACACCTAGCTCTACTGGTATAATAGTACCAGTAGCAGTCTTCGAAGTACACCTGCAGGTCTCTCCATCAAGTCCGGAGGTAAGGTCTCAACATAACTAACAAAACGAGCCCAAACTCGACACACCTAGCTCTACTCGTCTATTAGTTCCAGTAGCAGTCTTCGAAGAACACCTGCAGGTATCGCCACCAAGTCCGGAGGTAAGGTCTCAACATAACTAACAAAACGAGCCCAAACTCGGCACACCTAGCTCTACTGGTATAATAGTTCCAGTAGCAGTCTTCGAAGTACACCTGCAGGTTTCTCCATCAAGTCCGGAGGTAAGGTCTCGACATAACTAACAAAACGAGCCCAAACTCGGCACACCTAGCTCTACTGGTATATTAGTTCCAGTAGCAGTCTTCGAAGTACATTTCAGGTCACTCCATCAAGTCCGAAATTGAATATGAAATTTGTAAGTACATAGAAACTGTGAATAAAATCTTACCTTGGTTGTCCGTAGTCCGTGCAGAATGCGTGAAGGATCAAGTTTGTTAGGTCAAATATTTTGTATTCATACAGCGATCTTTTCCAATACGAGGAGCTGCTTGCAACCGTCACAGTGTCCACTCACGACGGCGGCCGAGCGCAGACTAATATTTCATTACAATTTTTTGTGCAATAAATCAAGACAGTGACCAGTAAAATAACCCTTATTTCAATCCAATAAGAATCACATGTTACCGCTAAATATGTGAAAAAATAAGACTCAATTTTATTTTTTTTCTGTGGCGTATTGTAACATTTTGATAGTTTTTTTTGCTACCTTTTTGAGTTGAACATGTCTGCTTACATAAAATATTTTTAAATACATAAATTTATGTTATTAAATAAAAGAAAAACGTCCCTAAAGTCAGTACGATGTCGTCGAATTTGTGTGAAGAGGTAACGGAAATTATTTTTTACAATATTATAAACCAAAATTTTCGAATAAAAAATTGCTACCATTTGAAGATTAAGGAGTAATCTATCTGTGGTAATTATTAGTTACATTTGGTTTTGTATCATTTTGCCGCAAAATGCACCGAAAACTGCTTATTTTTTTCAGATTCGTAAACGCGTCCTTAAAGAGGAGGAGAACCTAATGGGCCTGAGTTTCAGCAGTGGCAACATCACAGGGCTGATTGTTATATTTTATATAATGATACAGGGTACAGGCTGGTGGAAGTACGAGTTCTGCTACGGCAAGCATGTGGTTCAGTACCACGTGGACAGGACGGGAGAGAAGACGACCCTGTTGCTGGGCAAGTTCGACGAGCGCGCGCATCTGGACTGGATCACGGAGAATAAGGGGAAGGTGCCTAAACCTGTTGGTAAGTATTACCATGTATTCATACCATTCTATTTGGGAGTATATCTGTCAAATAAATGTCAACTTTATGGTAGTTTAGATTAAGTTGATTTTAGAATGGGTTGTGCTATGAACAAAAACAAAACTAGTGGGCGAAAGCTCAGACTCGCGAAAGGTGGAAAGAGTGGAAAGTGGCCTGTTCCCTAGAGCGGGGTAAAAAATGCTAGTAAAAAGAAAATGCTATAAAAACAGTATTAAGGGTCGGGCCACACTTTTTTGGATTGAAATGAAATGCGTTTAGGCTTAACGCGATTTTAATGTGTGCTAACCTTTAAAAATACAGTCAACTGCACATGAATGCAGTCATTCATTGTTCGAAAGAGTCACTGGCTCAAAGGGCAACTTGCAAAAACGTGCGAAAATTGGAATTTCGCGGAATGCCCTTTTTTATGGTGGGGAAAATCATCCAATGACAAACCCCGCTCTTGGGCGGAGTGGGAGATAGTGTCAGACTCTTACTGACTAAAAACCCACCCCGTTCCTTCTAGCCTTCACACCGGGGCTCGAGCTCCCGTTCAGATAACCCTGGCCCCAGTAGGCTGCGACCGCGCGGACTGCCCTAGATTCCTGGAGTATCACCTAAGATATGATCCTTCTTTTTTCAGAATATCGCACATCAGTATCCCACTTCTACGCGAACGGGGATATATGCGACAAAACCGGCAAGCCAAGGCAAACGGAAGTCAAACTCAAATGCCTCGAGAACTCCTCTAGTCCGGCGCAAGTGTCCCTTTATCTCCTAGAACCTAGGACATGTCACTACATCCTAGGCGTCGAATCACCTCTCATATGCGACATCTTACCTCTAGCTGATGATACAGGGCTTATCAAATCTGTGAAAACGGTCCTAGAAACAACAGAAACAACGTCAGAGAACAAAGAGGATGAAATCAAATTGTACAAGCAGAAACTCGCCCAAAAGTACGGCAATGATTAATTTTGGTTAATAAATTGTTTATTTATTTGATAGTTTTTGTTGTTGTTTTATTTAATTTAGCATCGCGGTAATTTCACCCTGAACACTTAAAAAAAATCGCTTGAATCCTGCGGCGCGGCGAAACCAAACCCTTTGAAGTTTTCGTTTCAAGTGCAAGCAAAAATGAACTTAGCGGTGGTCAGGTGGAAGCGGCTGATGGTACCTATGTATCTATTTGTATACACTTCAATTAATAATTTGATGTTATTTCAATTGGGGTACTTGCCTGATTTTATTTTGTACAATATTTTGTTGTAAACGACAAACAGGCTAAGTAATTAGCAAACTTGAGTGGCAGTAGGCGGGGCACATTGCTTGTAGAACGGATTGTCGGTGGGGCCGAAAGGTTCACTAGAACTCGGCTACCCAGGCTGGGTCCGCGCAGCGTTGGAAGTCCTCCCTCTTCTGGTGGTCACGTGCGGAGGTGCGTTTTGTAAATTCACGCAGGCACGCTCTCATTTCACACATAATCACCCACGGTACTACGAGACTCAGTGTGCCACCTTGCGTGTCGCCCCGCACTCACGCGAGTGCATGTTTCTCCGCATGTAGGTGCGTAATCTGCATAAACGCGCGTGGATGCATTTTTAGTGTGTTGGACTGCGTGTTTTCTACACAAACTGAGATACAAGCAACGGTCAGACACGCATTCACGCACTACGCTGCGGGGTATGTGGCAGTGTGATGACCGCCTAAAAGTATGATGCAGAAAGATGTCCTCATTCTATTAAGTCGGGTACCGTAACATGCAAGACATAGTGCATTTTACGAAAGAATTCCCTTCTTCGTATTGTTAGCTCTTAAAAAAAAGAAAAGAGTTGCCTACTCTTGCAAACGTTGCACGAAATGTGAAATGACATCGATTTTAACGGTAGTCATACATTTTATGGAGAATTATGAGGGGAATGGGATTGTATTAAAAAAAATACAAACGTTCGAATTGAGAACCTCCTCCTTTAGGAAAAAAAACCAGGTCTAAACGGAAGATGTTAATGGAGAGGTACAATATTGTGACGTGGCGTTTTCGGTATTTGAAAAATTGCTTTACAATTAAAATGGAGCCAGCATCGTATAATTTATTCAAAAATAGTTAGTAGCGACATCTATGGCGTCACATAAGAACTGATCCTGCATCGCACAATTTAAGTTCTCCGTGCGATTTGAATATATATGACAGCCCAAAATCATCTGTCGGGCAGTTGCCCACCAGATCATAACACCTGTCTGGTCGGAGGATCCTCCCTTTTCAATAGAAGTTTGTGAGACTACTCTCTGTTCCACATACCCCCAATATTACAAGGTGGTCTGATGACCTGGTAAAGGTTGCGGGAAACCGATGGATGCGAGACGCACAGGATCGTTCGTTGTGGTGACGCTTAGGGGAGGCCTATGTCCAACAGTGGACGTGTATCGGCCGAAATGATGACAATGATTGGTAAAAAAATAGCGACACTGTTTTTCTGTATTGCCAACAGTATTTCTATATGGCGGAAACGCACTATACCTAACATGAAAGGGCCTTTCATAAGCGTGGACGCAGTGCGCGCACGAACCGAGCATGTTGAAATGCTCTGTCCGCGCGCGCAAGGCGTCCACACTAATGGAATTCTGTTACATTGCATAATACATTGCTGCGACAATGTGGACGGCAAATTCTTTCATTGCGTGTTACATTAAATGTTACGTTACAGCAAGCTGTAGCCGGCCTTTACAGTGTGTTTCACTTAAGACGTTCCTTTGTCGTAATGTTGGCAATACGGAAAAACAGTGTTGCAATATTTTTAGCAATTAAATTATTTAATATTAGGGAGATTAACTTATATTTCGTTACTTTTAATAATTGCGTTTTTTTTTTTGCTTTTCTTTTTACTATTTTTGAATAAAGTATAGGGCGCTGGGCTCCATTCCGATTGTCTTGCAATTCTTTCAAATACCGAAAACGCCATGCCACAATATCGTATCTTTCTTTAACAACGTCCTTTTCGACCTGCTTTTTTTAAATATAGTCCCATTCCCCTCATAATTCTCCAAAAAGTACTGCAACTACTGTTAAAATCGATTTCGTTGCGCATTTCGGGGAACAATTTTGGTAGAGTAGGCAACTCTTTTATTTTTCCCTTCTTTTTTATGTACACAGACAGGGGAGCCAGCATTACGCCAAAAGTGAAACGCACTGTACATCAAGACCTTTTCAAAATTCCCGGACTACTTTCCAGGTAACTCCCATTTTGAGCATCAAATGACTGTACTGTGCGTTTCGTCTCTTCTCGTCAGTGTACCTTGGCCCTTAGGGTTTTATTCGATTTGTCCGATGTGTAACTTGTAATAAGTAGGTGTTGTCAGGAAAAAAATAAACACATTTTTTTTTTTAACTTGACATTTATTTACATTCATATCAACAAAACGGGTGTTTGTATAAAACAGTTCTTTTATAATTTTCCATACCAATTTTATATCTAGTGTGGTGCCGCGAGAATGTAAAAATAATTTTTATTTTCTTGCTTCAATTTTAAGATATGCTGTATTACATACCGTGACTCGATACAGATTATCAAGCATTACTTTGCCTTTTCAAAAAAAGAATACAATTAAAAAAATTATATAACGCACCCAGATTCTGTAGTTTTATGTTTGATTTTAAATGTTAAGTCGATATTCAAAATACTTAGTTAATAACTTTTCGTTATTTTGAGTCAAGTTATAGTAACGTTTTTCTGTTGGTAATAAGTTTTCTTCGGTCTAGCCCAAGAATAAAGTCTAGTCCAATAGTTTTCTAAAGTCGGCTAGGTCCACATTCAGATTTCGTTACAATTTGATCTAACAAATTCATGATAGATATAATCTCAAGAATCTGGGTAAAATAAATCAAAATTATATTTTCTACTCAACGAGACGCATCAGTGAAAAGTTTTAATCCTTCACATATTTTTAAGAAAACTTTGTCACAATAAATGACATTAAGTTTTTCTTTATTGTAAGGATTTTTGCCTAGAATGGTCTCAGCAAGAAATTCACAAACAATAATCGTTGTTTTTTTTTACATTTCCTGATTTTACATAGGTAAATATATACTAGTTTAATAATTAAATAAATTTTGTAAGCATCAAAGGCGACATTTATATAAAATGCTTAGGAAAAATATTGAGCTTGAAATAAGCTTATGGCATTTCATCGGTAACATGACAGGCTCCTGGCGACATTGTGACATATGTATATCGACAAGATGTATCGACATACGAACCGACCCTAGGTAGCTAGACATTATAGGTAAATAGGATACAGACGTCCTAGTAAATAGGTGAGCTTTCAAAGGTAACTGGCCGGTTCAGACCTCGATAGAAGCAAGCGGACGGTAACCAGACGGCCACCAAAATACCCTTCTCTTAAATAAAAATGCCTTCGTCCTCTATACGCTTGTCCGATCATTTAGTGGTAGGTACAAAACTTAGGCATAGCAACAATAAGGTTCCCCGTCAAACACCTAGAAAATTGTAGGTAAAAAATTCTATTCACAATATTTTTGACGTCTATCTAGATCACACGTTGGGGGCTCGCCAACATTATTGTTGGGGTTGCAAACTGCAAAAGCAATGCGATTATTTCAACGTATTTCATACTATGTACAGGATTCACAAGTCTCACACAGAGAAGTCACGAAAAATAAATTGCAAGACTACATGCAACCCCAGCAATGATATTGACGCACTTTAAGAGGCTAAACGAGTGGTCGTGTCCAGGATCGTAGCTCCATTTACACTATATCAATATTCCCAATGTCCACTTTTAACAATACGTACATGCCTTTATAATAATTTATTTACCTTAACAACAAGAAAATAATATTTGCAAGACGAAGAAAAAAGATGTTTTACAGTGTCGACTAATGAACTTACTAAAAGGAAATCACAAAGACAAAGATTGTATCGCTGTAACATCTAAGAAGGAAACTTATTCAGTCTAGATATTGTCTTTCATTAGACATCAAAAACGTTGACTAAAATTAAACTAAATAATATAGACCCATTTTGATAAACTTTTTTTTTAAATAAAATAATAATACTCAACTAAATTTAATTAAGTTATTATAATAATGATGCTCTCTCTACATCAGTTCTTTTAGAAGAAAAATCATGATTAGTGATGCGCAAAGTAAGAATTATTCAGAGCTGACTGTGCATTAAACAGTTGTCTGACCTGTGAACAAATAAATAGATAATATTTTCGTCTTGTCTCGCGTCCTGCTAACTTCGTCTTGATGCAAGACTGACTTTGTACATCACTAATTACATCTAAAGAAATCCACAATTTTTAGACTTAAGATTGGTCGTAGCTCTTTTTCGAAACAAACGCATTGGCACAAGTTATTAACAAAAATAATTAAAAACAATTGAAAATGTAACCTTAAATATTTTCGTAAACGAAAAAAAAAAAAAAAAACTACGCAGTTTCCCCGTGGTAAATATAATTCCCTTATTTTTTCACCTATTGAGCGTTTTTATAATATTAAATGTGGTCGTAGTTCAGGAAATAAATGTAATTAATACTTAATTTAATAGCTAATTAGAAGGTAAACTTTAATATTTACGGTCAGTGTCGCGGAAAAATACCATTGTTTTCTTATATTTTCAGCATTGGTGATAGAATTGTTAACAGGCTCACAGTTTTTCATAAAGTTAGTAAAGTATAAACTTAAGAATAGATTTGATTTATTTCTTGAAAAAAAAAAAAAACATTTGGTCATTTTGACTTATCTTGTAGTATTCTTATAGTGATGTGGTATTTTTCCGTTACATTATTAAATGACCCGTAAATATTACAAAATTATGAAACAATCAAAATGTGCCAGTGACTATTAGGTAAATAGTGTCGAACAGTATAGTTTATATAGAAACATATTTTAAGAAGATGAATGAAATACCAAAACTTACATACGAAAATATTTCTATAATTAAATACTTATACTAACAAAAATTTTTGACTAAAGGGCCAGTGTTCGATGTGTTAAAATTGTATAAATGTTGTTGACTGTGGTAAAGTATTACATTAATTACACAAAACAAGCACAATAGTAGTTAAGTTAAGCATGACAAGATATTTCAAATATTTCCCTGAAATTTTCATGCAAAAGAAAAACGCATTGTAATGAAATTCTTATTACAAGTGACGATATGGAATCCTTACATAAAATTCATGTGACGAAACGGACTTCGTTATTCGAAATTCACGTGACGAAACCGAATCCGTTACTCGAGATTCACGTGACGAAGAGGAATTTGTTAGTCGAAATTCACGTTATGAAACGGAAAAGTTTTGAATCTGATTTTTTTTGTGAAATTCATTTGAAAGATTCAGCGTCGTTCATTAAAGAAATATTTGAAATATCTTTTCATAATGAAGATAGTTTGCGGACAACACGCGGACACGGTCCAGGTAGGTCCATGTTAAGTACACTATTTGACAACAAGTATTTGTAAACAATAAATACACTGATCACTTTGAGATCAATTCATTAATCTAAAACACTTAAAATTTTAAACGAAAAAAGTTGACTGCAAAACTGACAATGGCCACAATAATTAGATTATTTTACAATTAACTATCAAGTTGGTAACATAAGAAAAAAAAAATAACTGTAACAAATAATAATTATATTGTTCTAATGAACTTAACTGTGTATAAGCGAATACTTATCAGTACTTACGGAGTACCGATCGAAACTTTGGATGATGAAAAATACATCTTCGTATATGAATAAACAATTTTCTCGCCAGTTATATTGCTGTCGATATAACGTCCATTTAGACACAGCGCTTTCGCGCCTGCGAAATCTATCGATCCTTCAACTTATACTTAAAGTGACTACAACTTAAATGTTAAGAAAAAATATAATTATAATAATAAACAATTTGGGGAATACTTTGGAAACGATAAATCCTTTGACACAAACCTTAACGTTATTCTTATTTAGTTAACAACTGTGCACGTGGACTCCACCGTTACGAATGTACCTTAACAAACTAACTCAGTTCATGTGCACCCGATACATCACAACAAACGTTCGGAATCTTACAACCTTTTAGCAAAGTTCTGTTTTTACTCTTTTTTTTTTGTAAATTCACTAGGAACGAGTTCTGGAATATTTAATACGGTCTCGATAGTTCTTTAGAACGTTTCAATTGAACTTTGAGTCTCTTTGTACCTATTTGGAAACCGTTCATGGCCTGTATGGCGGCCTGGGCGGAGGCAGCGTTGTCGTACGAGACAAAACCGAAGCACTTTGACAGGTTCGTCTGTTTGTCTATGAACACTTTGGCCGATATCACGTGGCCGAAGGGCAGAAACGTGGAGGCCAGGTCCGTGTCAGTGAACTCCTGGGGCAGGTGGTAGATGAACAGGTTCCCTCCTTCAGGACCTGTAGAGCAAAATCCAGTTAGAAGTACAGTTACAGCAATGCATTATGGGGTATGGTAATTCAAAATTTTTGACAGGTAGGTATGGCTGAGCTTCAGAAGACATCTCAACAAACTTCAGAGAAATTCGACTGCTATTTTATGACAAATTATTATGGCTTCTGCCAGAGCCTTCGTTCGCGTGATAGAAGAAAATAATTAGCTTTATAGTCACTCAGAGATAAACTAGCATTCTATTGGTATTTTTTTTTTAATTGATCCAGTTTCTGAGATTACCTTTTTACATAAAAAGTTACATTTTACTTCTTCATAATATTATAGATGTTTCGAGCCAAAAAATATTTTGCATACGTTTCGTTTCAGTTTGCCTAAGAATCGGTGAGTCACAATGTAACTCGACACTGACTTTAATTTGTCGATTTCGTTTTAAAACAGCTGGTTGTTGTCTAACGAGAATAGATCACCCATTTCTCCTCGTGGAAGTTGTAAAAAAAGCGAATGTGGGGGGTATATCCGGCAGGTGGACCAATTGATTTGTGCATTGTAATCATACCAAGATCAAGAATCCGTTCGAATTTGTGACTTTTCTTTGTTCTGCTATTAGCATTTTCCCGCAGTTTTTCTCATCTCAAAAATCTGCTATTTATCCGTATCAAGTAGTTTTTTTATTTCTCGTTATCGGATCTGTATTTATAGACTACATTTTTTTTCTTTACGTTATGTATGAGTTTAGTTTGCACTAAACCTTTCCGATTAAATGTTTAAAGAATAGGACAGGACTCTCTATTGTAAGTTCTTGAAGAAAGATTAAAAAAACAACATCGTTTTGTTTTATGCCGTTGTTAGGTACAGATAATAATAAAAAAAAAAACAATGCAATATTCCGATTCTAACGGTTTTGGAACAGGAAATTGGCGATTAGCCAAAGTATGGCTCGTGTCCAAAAATGTATGTAGATACGTCCATGTTGGATGATGTTCGAAGATATTAGTTGTTGGTTCTTTCTGTCTATCCCGCAATGCGTGTGCTTTTTAGGGGATAATTAAATCTATTAATAGGCCGAAATGGCGAACGCTGGACATAGCCTTCCTTGTCTTGAAGACATGGCTCTCTCTAAAACTGGACAAGGCTTCTCCTTTGTATGACCATAGACTATGCTTGTGATGTGGAAATGGGTATTATTAGCACATTAGAGGATGCTGCTGCCCATGTTCTCAAATCATTACTGTCGTCAAATTGCCTTTTACGTCACCCGGAAGAACTGGGCTCGTACTATGACTTGTCAATACCATCATGACTTTGTTACAAAGAGAAATTACTATTCGTGTATAACTCCATCTCTCTCTAATACCAGTATTAGAGTGAGACAGGGCTATACACAATGATTGATTGATTGATTGTTTGTTCCAGAACAATGATGGCTTTAACACGTTATAATACGACCCTGGCCTATAAGGCCACCTGAAAGATGCTGGCTTATTATACACTTACCAGCAAAATAAAGATTACCCGTACCTTCAACCTGCTTTCCAGCGGCTGCGGCGGCAGCAGAACCTAGTACGGATCCTAATGGCGCTGCTGCGAATGCTGTGCCAAATTGTGCAGCGTATGCCGAACCTAAGGGCTCAGCTGTTGACCCTGAAATATTATATTACATTTGTTAATCGATTTTGAAAGAAAAGTTGTTAATGGGATGTTTTAGTCATGAATGTTAGGCTTTAGATCTCAAATAACAGGTGTTCGATTTTTGATATTTTAATTTTTTTTTTTGAATGCCTGCATTTTTTTATAAACATTTCTTGTGAATTTTAAATGCGTCGTCAAAATTCTATTTTCATAGGAAAGTGTCTGCCATTAGCTGACATCATCATCAGTTAGATGATGGTTAGTGATTAATGATAACCGTGGGTATAGTGTTACGCGGCTCAGTTATTTCTATTTAGAGAGCGTCAAATTTTTCGGCTTAAAACAAATTCTACATTACGTAACTATGCTATCGTCAGCTTGTCAAAGTAAATATAAAGTTTTAAAAAACTACAACACGAACCTCAACTAATAACCCAAAGATATTACAAGAAAACATCAAAGAAGAACGAGTCTTCTGATAGCAAAAAAAAAAAAACTAAAAAGCTAAAGAGAAGAACTTTGAACAACTTTGCAAAATGTGAATTGCCGTCAAATTATGCGGGATAAGTGCTCGTGTTAGTTTAATGGTTGAATCGTAGAGCTACTTATAATAAACAGTAATGTTAGAGCAGCTAAATTTATTCTCAACATAAACACGCAAAGGATTGCGCTTAAAACGTCAAAAACATTACCTACACGTTAACTTTGTAAAACTGTTTTGTTTACGCTTTTGAAATTCCTTTGCCATTAAGTTTGTTGCCTAAATTCAAATTATTTATGGTTGGGTTATTAGTCGGTACCAAAAACTACAACACAGAAAAAAGTGAAGGCAAATATAATTTATCGTGATGTCCCAACTGTCAAATACAGAAAAAAAAAACAACATTTCAAACTACACACAAACACTGCATGCCATAGACAGTGTCATACAAAATTAGTAATCATACACACAAAGAAAATACAAAAAAGGAAAAACATTATTATTAAACAACACTCACGAATCTCATAAAAATTAAGTATTAAAATTTAGTTTTTAGCAGTTTCATGCAGAGACAATCAACAGTGTTAATTTTACATGAAAACTGATTTTCGTCGCAGTTATTTACTACACTATACAAAGTATTAACACGGGGCAAGTTTGGAAAATAAAACATTTCGCCCACGTTAAAAATTAAATTATTACGACAGCTATTAATGATAAACAAAGGCAAAAAAAATAATAACGCTTATTCGACAAAATTATTCCAATTGCTGAATTTCATGACTACGTCAGAATGCAAACAAAATTTAATATTTCATTTTAATAAATACCCATTATTCTTTTTAGTCATTAAAAATCGCCATCAGAGAAAAACATGGTCATAAATTACAGCATTTCACTTCAATTTGCACAAAAAAACCTAATTAAATAACAAAATTCCCAGAGGGGGAAAATGCGACTATATTACACACTGACACGAGTCGTCATTGTTACCGATCCATAATGTTATATTATAGCCTATGCAAAACAAGCGATGGTAGACCATTCTACCATAAACAATGCCAACATAGAATCATACCAGGCGAGTACTAGATTCATGTGATAAATGATGCACTCCAGCCGTTATTGTAGGAACAAAGTCTGCAACCTTGGCTGTCAGGTAAACAGCCCGTCATACTTCACAATAGTCTGCTCCAAGGTAGACTATTCTACGGCAACTTACTTATTGTTTCCATACATTTTAAGACCGTTCAAAGTATAATTTATGCAAATGCTAGAACGCTACTGTTTTTAAAAAACGACCTATGACAGTGTTGTATTGTTTCGATTTATAAATACATCGTCGTTTCTAAAAAAGTTTACTGGTATCGTATATTTTAAAATGAAATGTATTTTTTCTAGGTTTCTGGAAAACACGTGTAATCGAGATTATCTAAGTATTTCCTTGTGATACGTAACTGTCGATGATAATACATAAGTATTAAAATAAATACAGTAATTTCTTCATGTTTATTTTTTACGGAGTTTTTCTTTTGCAGAATAGAATAGTGTTTCCATAAATATATTTTTTAAATAACATTGTAATAAATATTCCAGTAGGATAAATTCCAAAATATTCCAACGGCTAATATAATATCATTTATCACATAAATCTACGAAGCTAAAAAAATATCATTCCATGTCAAAATAACACATTTCTTTGTATTTCATAGCATTGTTACCTGTGATGTTAGTCTTCCCGAGAAGACCTGAAGTGTGAAAAATGTTCATCGTTAATTAACTTTTTTTTAACTTAAGTCGAATCGAAACCTGAAAGAGGAAAGTTTGCGGACAAAAAGGTCGGTACATGGCTTTTTTTTTAATCGTTGGTTTACAAATTCAAATTTGGACAAGGGTGCAAGTAGCGGGGGGAGGAGAAGCTTCCAGAATTTAGATGTTTGAAATTTAAAATTTGGAACTCCCCTCATGGGAGTTTGATTCGATATTTTTATCATACTAAAAGTAGGTAAGTACTTTTGATGCTGATGTAATAAACTGCATCGTGTTTATTTTAAGTAACTTGAGAATTTAATATTGCCATAAATTTAGACGAGCAAGGAGGCAATAAGGTTAAGGTCTGTTACAACATTGAAGTTTGTTTATTAACTTCGTCTTTTTAACTTAAGATATTTATGCATCAAGTTTTTGCAGTTACGATTTTATGCAAGAAAAATAATATTATAAAGGGACAAGATACACAGAAATAATTTACAAATAACATAGCCTAAACCTTTTTGAAGATTGAGTAATTAATTTACACATTTTTTATCAATTATAGTAGACATAACAATTAGAAAATCAATCTTATCACTAAAAATCTTACAGCTACTTAATAAAATAAAAAATTCAAAATTAAATCCTACGCGGCAAATTACTACAAATGAAAAAAAAAACAAAAACAACTGGCACTCTATGCAAATTAAAAAAAGAACAACTTACACAATGGCGGTGCGGCTTGCTGGGGCGCGCTGGCTTGCTGGACTGGGGCAGCTTGGGACACTACCGGCGCCTGTGTCATCGCAGCAAGAGCAGCCAAGTTCTGCACTGACACGGGGGCTAAAAGACCCCCCAGCTGATCCGCTGCACCCCCACCTAACGAGCCCACTCCGCTCATGGTGCCCCCACTCAGGCCTGCACCATTGAAACCCATATCCTGATAGTTAACACCTAAGTAACAAAAGGGTAGCGTAAATAAAAATAAAAATGGGATTAAAGTAAATTGGGTGGGATTAGGGACCGGTGTTGCCTGACCTGTCATACTGTATGGATCAGAATGTTGGGCTGTGAAAAAGAAGGATAAAAAAAGATTGCATGTAGCGGAGATGAGAATGTTGAGATGGATGTGTGGTGTGATGAGAATGGATAAAGTGAGAAATGAGTATATTAGCGGACGTTTAAAAATGGCGCCAGTGACTGAAAAGTTGAAAGGTAATCGGTTGTCTTGGTATGGTCATGTGAAGAGGAGGGATAAAGCGCATATTAGTAAAAGAGTTTTGAGTGTACATGTAGATGGATGGAGAGGGAGAGAAAGGCCGAAGAAAAGATGGAAGGATTGTGTGACGAGTGAAATGAAAGAAAAGGGAGTTAGTGATAGTTTGACGGGTGACAGGACTGAATATAAGAAAAAAACGTGTTGCGCCGACCCGAAGTAATATGGAATAAGGGCAGGAAGAAGAAGATGAGGGACTGGTGTTGCCCAACATCAAAACATTCTGGCAAAATAAAAACAAATATCTGCAAACCACCAAACGCGATAGTTTATATGTATGGATGTTTGTTACTCTTTGACGCAATAACTGCTGAATGGATTTCGATGAAACTTGGTACACGGATAGACTATGTCCTGGAATAGCACATGAATACTTTTTAACCCGAGAGTATGTTCCCTTGGGATAATTTTCTACTATCACGCGGGCGATGCCGCTGGCAGCAGCTACTTTTGTAATAATTGCAGTAACTTTAAAATATCACATATTTTGTAACATGAAAAATCTTCTATATAAGAAGTTAAAAAGGTATGTTAAAAGTACAGAAAAGATGGCAATTTATATGTAAATGTTATGAAATTATGATATTTTCAGTTAGTTACTGCAATTGATAAATAACTTTTCCCTTTACTCTCGTGAGTTTGATTTTTTTCTCGTTTGGTTGTGCCTCTAGTAAATAAGTTACTGTTCTATTTTTATCTTTTGCCGCCAATAAAAACATAGAAATGGATTGATAATGTTTTAGATTATTCATTTACCGGTTACCCTAATGAAACGTTTGATATCATTAGTCCAATTTACATCATAGGCTAGTAACCCATACAATTATAATTTATCACAACAGGCAACACCAAGGATGAGGTAAAATTAGGTTGAGAGGAAACAGAATATAAAAACGAGTGCCCAACTAATTAAACAGTGTTCATTGGGCTAAATGAATCATTAAAACGACATAGCATGATAAGCTAAAACCAGTCTTGTTGTCTCTTTAAAAAATACGTTGACGTCATACATTTTGTATGATGCATCATAATATGTCATAGAGTACACATTCGATCAATTAATGTTAATTTTATTAGGTGCAGGGGTCTTTAAGTCAAGAGTGAGTGGTTGCTTCTAGGCAAGCGTGTTCCATCGTCGGCCACATCATCGCTTACCATCAGGTGAGATAGTGGTCAAACGTGAGCCTATCCATTATAAAAAAAGGCGTAAATCCTGGCGGGATGGTTCGAAAGAGTTACTGCGTGGCCTTGGAACCTAAGAGTTGAGAGCTGTGGTGGCCGAGTGGCAATGGCCCCGACTTACGAGCAGTAGGTCGCGGGTTCGAACTCAGCCAGGCACATTACTTTGTGTAATTGATTTCAACACCACTGCTCTCAAAACGTTGAAGGAAAACATCGTGAGGAAACCGGCATGTCCTAGAACCAAAAAATCGAAGACATATGACATTCACCAACCCGCACTGGGCCCGCGTGGTGGATTACGGCCCATTCCCTCTCCTAGAGAGGAGGCCTGAGTCCCAGCAGTGAGAACATTACAAAAGTTGATGATGATGATGATAATTGGAACGTAAAGATCAACTGAAGGAATTGGGCTTACTCCAAAACCCGTTCAAGTGAGTCAGTCTCGAAGGGTTCCATACCATTATCTAAAGGTACAATATAGAAAGATATAGCTTAGTAACAGACAGACAATAAAAGGACAGTGGAGTCTTCTTAGTAATAGGGTCTTTTTTTTTTGTCGTCGTGGAAAATCATCTTTGACAAAACCCGCTCTTGGCGAGCGGGAGATAGTGTCAGAGTCTTACTGACTAAAAACCCCGCGCCGTTCCTTCTAGCCTTCATACCGGGGCACGAGCTCCCTTTCGGACAACCCTGTCCCTAGTAGGCTTCGACCCAGCTGGGCCCCTCCTGCTGCTGACAACTCCTTGAGGCGCGCGGGAACAGTGCGCGCCGTCGACGTCTTGGACTCGGTCCATTACCGGACGATCGGACAGCGAGCTACCCATGGCTCGCCGTCCGCGAGCCCGCGTCTACGGTGGCCGGAAATCGGGATCGGAATCCCGGCGACGGCGGCGAGGGCGCCGTTGCCTGATGCGGTCGGCCTCCTCCTTTGCAAGCATTACTGCTTCGCAGAAGGAGGCGACCGCCTGCCATTCCTCCTCGCTCCGGACCATGGTCTCGACCAGGGCCCGGCGCGAGAGGTCTCCGCCGCCGATCGCCCCCACGAGGGCACGGCGATGCTCCGCCCAGGCAGGGCACACCTCGACGGTGTGCTCCACCGTGTCCTCCGGGCGTTGCGCACAGTGGCGACACCCGGGCGTCTCTTCCGCTTGAATCCGATGCAGGAACCTCCCGAACTTGCCATGTCCGGTGAGGACCTGCGTCATGCGGAAGGTAAGGACGCCGTGAGGTCTTTCCAGCCACGCCTCAAAGAGGGGACTTACCGCCATAATCGTGGCGTGCCCAGCACTGGGTTGCGATAGCCGTTGACGCCATTTCACCATGAGATCCCACGTAGTAATAGGGTCTCGGTTTTACCCTTTGGGTGCAAACCCTAAAAAGACGGGTAAATCCTGATAGTGACTGAGAAAGTCATGAAAAATGTTGTACAGGTCATAGTTATGACTTATTCTTATCTAAATATTCATAATATTATCTTGTAGTTCTAGATAATAAACGTACTATATGATTAATTGTTTGCATAGATTTAAATTCAAACAGGATTTCTTAGAATTCGTTTTTACCTAGAAAACATATCAAGTATATCAAATCCAAAATAATATTAGGAAGGTATAAATTCAAAAAGCAACTACAAATAAAATCAAGCGCATTACCTAAACATCTAATCTTTAAAAAAAGAATGAATAAACGCTAGAAAAATCTGTAACTAGACAAACATTTTTCACACGAACCTTGCAATAGCGTCGATCCCTGTCCTTGCAACAGTTGCTGCTGCAACCCGACAGCTTGCAGTTGCTGTAACAGTTGCAGCTGCGTTGCGGGTGACAGCGCCGCCTCTGACGCGAGGTACGTTGCGGGGGCTATGGGAGCCGTCAGCCCCCATAGGCTCGCCTGCATGGCTTGAAGTTTCTTCTGTTCTTTCTCTTTCTGCGTGTCAGCGAATTTCACGACCAGCGGTGCTGAACATCCTTCCATAGTTTGACTGTGGTGTAGCGCCTGGAAATAATTGTTGCAATGGTTTGAGACGATGGTTTGTTAATAGTGTTGTAACGAATATTCGTATTTGCATTCGCGAATTAACGCTAATTTTTTGACATTCGCAAGAAACATGAATACGAATCGCAAGAAACATGCGAATGTTTGGCGATGTCTTTGACAAACAAAAAATAAATAATATTCCACATTCACGAATATTGTGTTAGAATATTCGAATTCGTGAATGTGAGAAATCTGACATTCGTTACATTACTATTACTACTGGATAATAAGACCGCCATGAGGATATAGACATGAAGTACATTTTGATGCAAGTGGGCATAATACTAATGAAATAATTATTTTGCTCTTTCATTACAGGCCATTACAGGCACGTTGATAATGCCAATTATACAAGCTTGCATCAGCGAAACAGTCTTTTGATACACGTTACAAACATTGGTTGGTTGCAATTTTAATTCAGAGAAACGTCAAATATGTCTGCCCTCTGGCATTGACAGATTAAAGAGTAATCTATAGGAATTTTCCCAATTAAAACTGGTTCATTAAAGCCTTCGGAACGGAAAATTCAGCTTGATATTGCAAACGGTATTAAATATCGAAGTAGCAATAAAATATTTCCAGCTATTTTTGGATTTACATCTTTAGTATGAAACTTTTGGGAAAATATCATCTAAATGCACCAGGACATTAATTGGTACAAATAAGCTGTTGAGCTGTTGTTGTTTTGCCGTTGTTGTTGTTGTTGACTGCTGTGCTGCGTGTCGCGGGTTAGATTTCCGCGCGGAATAAATATTTGTATGGTCTACTGATAGTTTTTCATAGCCTAGGTTTCTTGTCTATGTAAGTTCCAATCTTAACATGACATGACTAAAATACGATGGCCATGAAAGCATAGCCTCTGGCTCTAGGCATCTCGCAGTGTGGTGTTTTCTTCAGACGTTAGCCTATAGCCTCTTAGATCCTATAACTCCCTGGAACTTTTATCTTGACAGCAGCAATTTTAGCCTGTTTCGACACGAAGATGACGAAAGCGCTGTCCTTGCTTTGGCTATAGGCAATTAGGCATCTCGCAGTACGGTGTCCCTTTCAAACATAAGCCTACCATCTCTTAGAATCTATAAGGCCCTGATACTTATATCTTTTACCTTGATAGCAGCAATGACTTTTTTATTTTTTGTTATTTTATTCTGGGTAAAGACATCTCGCAGTAGGGAGTCCTCTTCAAACATTAGCCTACCACCTCTTAGAACCTATAAAACCCTGGTACATTTACCTTGATAGCAGCAATGGCAGCCTGTTTCGACACGAAGGTGACGAAAGCGCAGCCCTTGCTCTGGCCCTGCGCGTCGCGGAGTACGGTGCACTCTTCGATTGCGCCGTGACCAGCAAACAGCGACCTCACGTCGTTTTCAGACAATTTCTTGTTTAGCATTCCCACGAATAGCTTGCGTTCTGTTGGCAAAGAGAAATAATGTGTTAGATTTGATGAAAGTATCTTATAAAAGTCACATTGGAAAACAAACATAAGCGTTACTTCTACTATCAGGTGAGATACTACTCAAACGTGAGCCCATCCATAATAATAAAGTATTCTGACCGCAAAAACTAGCTGATGATGTTGATGAAAATATTTACGACAAGAGAAGGTTTTGAAAATTTTTAAAAACAGCGATACAATTTTTCAGTCCATCTAAAGGTTTTCTGGTATATAGGCACTCGTATTGCAGTCAGCGATGAGATCGACTCAAAGATTTAAGTAAAAAATTTGTTTTTAATCTAAGATTTAAGGCATGCAAATAATTGCATTTTAAACTTTTCTACTTACTGTTTTTAATATTTTTTTTCTTTTTTTTAACTACCCCAATATTAAAGTGACCAAAATAAAATGATTAAAATTGGTCAAGTCGTTTTTGAGTTTTAGACCAAACGAACCGCAATTAATTTTTATTTTTAAGAAAGAAGAAAAAAAGGTGTATCTGTTTTAAAGTGCATTACAGTATTATTCTATTCTAATCTATAACTAAGAAAACTCACTTACAATTTAATCTAAAGGTCATCTCAAAAAGCTCAAACAAAGCCGTACAAATTTAAAAACATAAATATACACGTTAGTAAAGAATCGCTTAGCCTTAATCTTTTAAAAATTGCCTATTCAGTGACGACACACATTAAGTGCTAAATAATGTTCTGCTATTATCATGGAGACCATTACCACAAAATATATAGTTACAGAAGTCAATCTACATACAAAGCGCGCTCGAGCAACGCACACATAGACACCGTTCACGGACACGATATCTTGGTAGCGCCTCGGCCCGCTCGTCGAACAGTTTCGGCTCAAACGCTCATTAGTTTGCGTCCACCGAGCGTAGGTACAAAAAGTGAAGCACGTACATGAGATTCTCTTCTGTACCTATCTATTTTGTGCCATTACCAAATGATATGTTTACGTAAAAGAGGAAGTAGGTTTCCTTTACACTTTCAACGATACCTTGGGCATAACGATGGAGCGATCAACCGTATAAGCTAAGGAATTCTACAGTATTTGCATCAGTTGATCAATTGCTGTCAAAATTATTGCGGACGACGAGCAATGGGTAGCTCGCCGTCCGCTCGTCTGAGACTGAGTCGTCGATGGTGCGTAATATACCACGCCTGCCTTAAAGAGATGTCAACAAACCATAGGGGCAAGGCCGGTGCCTGCTAGGGCTATGGAGAAAAGTACGTAAGGGATATTCGTGGTCCTAGAATGTAAAAGGCAATTGAAGGAACATAGGTGAGGTTTTAGGCAGTAAAAGTCTAATACGTTCTCTCGCTCAACTTTAGAGCGGGAGATGTCATTAGATGATTTTCCACCTTAAAAAGACTCTATCGTAATCCTACGTTTTTCAGTAGGTAATATTAATGAAAAACAGATCATTGTTTATTTTTCGGGTACATACGCAGAGATATTAGATAAAGGTCCATGTACATCAAAATTAACTGGCGCGTACAAATGCAAGTAAACCAAAAAGATCAAATGAAAGTGAACGAACCAAATCTCTCCTGTCGAACGCATATCACGTTCGAATTTGCATCGCAATAATATCGAAGTGCATTGTCGTTCACAGGAGGGGTTATCGTCAGAAATCCTGGCGTGATCCTGAAATATGTACACTGAACCCCTGAAGCTCGGCGGTCGCGGGGTTAACTGGGAAATTTACGACTTTCAACCCCCCCAACGGCTTCGGTCATAAAGCATTTTCCGTTTCGGTGCATACGAATTTTTGATGCTGCTGAATCTTTGAAGTCCTGAACTACTGACGAGTGTGTGGGCGTGGACGCGACAGATCCTGACCTAGATTTAATGTTTCACTATTTATTAACGTGCCGCGGTTCTGTCGCATTCCTGAATTTGAGCACGAGATTAGGATGAGTGTTGAAAATTGAATGAATGAATTTTATAGATATATTTATTTGCATGAATATAGGTCACAGAAGGCCGTTCATTGTGGTGACACTTGGGGGAGGCCTATGTCCAACAGTGGACGTCTTTCAGCTGATATGATGATGACGATGATGATAGGTATAACTAAAAAGTTCTTAAGATCTATAAGGTTTCACTATATTCGGCATTTCAGATGTACAAATATTTAGATTTTGCACTTTATTGAAGATTTGAATCTTATAAAATATGCACTGAAAATAATGTATATTCTAATAACAATTTAACCAATAAAAATAAAATTAGAGACTTAAAAATGAATTTAAAATAAATAATTTATAATAACAATCGAGACCAATAATAAATGTTTTCATAATAGTAAAAAAACAAAGTTGTTAGATAAAGTTTATTTAAAGGACATAATAATTTTAGAAGTTTTCTTCATTTCTAAAGTTTTTCAGCTAAGTAACATTTACACGGCCAATTCTTGTTGTATACTTTTAGTCTATTACGCGAGACTACTATAGGCTTTTGTGAACCAGGGCAGCATAAATTGTGCATCTCCGTTAAGCCTACTGGCATCATACCTTAATCTAAAAATGAGTTTTACGCCATAAACGATCCCAGCGAACGATTACGAAGAGATAAACCATAAGCCGAGCTTACGAAGCGGCTCAGTGATCGGGCACCGGCGCGCGGTGGTCTACACCTGACATAATCCATTACTTACTACTTCTAACGACACCCAGGGGAAAAGGGCAAGCTTATCCGTAACAAAATACCGACACGAAACCAAAAACGGGAAGCTTTTGTGGGACTAACAAAAAGGCTAATCATGACGCCCAATTCACTTTTTCTTTTAGGTGGGAAATCATTTAATGACTTCTCCCGCTCATACTGTCCCCGCATTCGGGTTTTAAAAAATCGCCGCCACAAAAAACGGCTAGAAGCGGCCACAAAATAAAAGCTAGAAACCACCGCAAAAAACAGCTGAAGCGCGCGACCGCTTGTGGCCGGAGAAGCTTAAAACGGCTTGCACGGCTGCGGCGAGCCACAAAAAAAGGCCGCCTCAAAAAGAAGCTTAAAGAGGCGTTTTTTTAAACTCGTGTGCGGCACACTTATTGACGCATTCCTGTTTCTTTTTTTGCCTTTATTCTAGAGCCCCAGGTTTCCCTTTCACATTACCCATGGCCCCAGTAACTATAGACTACTGACCTCTATAATTTACATGCTGTACCATATGTTTGACAGATATGTTTTCCTTTTTCTTTGAAGTGATATCAAAGAAAAAAGAGTTAGTGACAGATTGACGGGTGATAGGACAGAATGGAAGAAAAAAACGTGCCGACCCCAAATAAAACGGGACAAGAGCAGGAAGATGATGAGTTCCGTAGACACTCTCTAGCGCTACAGTCGACAGCGCCAAAATGGCCAATATTAAACGGGCGCAAAAGCGCTTTGACGGCTGCCAGTTCAGTGTGGTAAATAGTAGAGGTCAGTGATATAAACTCACAATCCTACGCTAAAGTAGAGGTGGGTTGGAACAGATAAAATTAGAAACCTGTTTCAGTTCCAAGAAGAAAACAGGTCCAAAAACCTGTTCCAAAATAACAACCTGTACCACTGGAACTAAAGATTCATTGATTGGCAGGGAACTATAGATTTAATCTTTGCAGGGAACAGATGCAATCTCTGTCTATTACAATGAACTATAGGAGCAAAGAGCTTGTTCCAAAGAACAGAGATGCTGTCTCTTTCTATAATAAAAAGTCAGAAGAGAAAAGAGCATGTTTCATTTGAAACAGATCCACATAGCTGTTTCAGGTTGTTTCGTTTGTATCTTTCGAAGTTACGGCTAACTATACTACGGTTATTTGTGGAACAGGCGAAACCGAAAGGAGCTGTTACTTCGATTCTGAGATATCTGTTCCATGTTGTTACTTTGAAATACCTGTTACACCACACTCCTACGCCAAAATCAGTACCTTAAAAAAGTCTGCCTAAAAAGGAGGTCGCAAGATACCACGATTAAAAACTGCAAACACGGTAACGTTTGCACAGACAGACGGGAAATGTTCGACGTCAAAGGATACACAATGCACGGTGTGGGGGAGTATTACGCGTAAAATCCAACATTTGGGGGCCTCTCAATCCCCCAGCGAGGCAGGAGAGGCGAAATTGAAAAGGCACCGAGACTGTTCAGTTTGTGGCGCAAAATGAGCGAGGGATGAACGACGTTAGTGGACTTCGGTAAGGAGTGGTTCACGAAATGTGTATTTGTGTCGAGTTTTCTCGAGTTTTCCAACTTGATTAATAGATATTTAGGTCAATATGCCCTCTAGAATCGGGTTCTCTTTATAATTTGCATTGCTTTTGCAGGTCCTGAATTAGTGTCTTTCTCGCTTTCAACATTTGTTCTGTCTTGTATGCTTTCTTTAGTCAAGTTTACATAATAAATCTGCTACATTCTAAAATGGGTCAAAAATTTTTACTCGTCGTATCAATTTTGGAACTCCTACAGAAACGAGTGTTAGCGCTGTTTTATTTTCCATAGTATAAATCAAAAAACCCCGTATAGAAATACCTTCACTACCACCACAACCTTTGTGTCAATTGTGGTACATTGCACCTCTTTAAGATAATAAAAAAAAAAGAAAAAAAAACTTTTCTTTTCTTATTCACATGCTATTTTTGTATTGGATCGAGTTAAAATAAATTTAAAGTTAAGCTAAACGCAAATGCTTCCACACCACACATCTTACAGTAAAGACCCACCCTAATTCGGGTTACAAATATTTCATGCCAGCGAAATCAGCGCGTTCGTACAGAGATTAGCATGAAAATTGTGCGAGAAAACGAAACGGCGAATCGCGCAATCGTCGGCGATAATGCAATACCTCGTAACCATACATTTTTGATGCCAAGTCGATTTTGGTGGAGGAAGATTGAGTGTAGCGCCTCTCGAGTGAGCTTGGAGGAATTTTAAATTCCTTTTAACGGCAATGTATTGTTAAAGTTGAATGCTGGAAGAAATACCTTTAAAAATATTTTTGAAATAGGCAAAATATTCAAATGATCATCTGACCTGGGTAGAGGTGCCCACAGAGGAAGGCTCGAGAGGGAAGTGTATGGAAGAATTTAGGAGCCCTTTGCCTAGTGTAAGAAGTAAGAAAGAACAGGTAAAATAATAAAAGTTAAAATATACACAAACATACATACTGACTGATTGACCGAGAGAGTAACAAAGTGACTTAACACGCGGGTATACCATGTCCCGGAAAATCACATCGGAGAGATTTAAGGTTATCAGATATATATGGCTGTAAGCGATAAGACAGCCATTGGCTCCATGGAGTTTTTGTGTAAATTGTATTACTTTTTTGGTGTATAAACTTTATTCTATTCTAGATTTTTTTACCCCAGTAGTGTTAGTAGTCTTTGGCTTTATTTTAGACTTTTATATAGACGAAACCGCCGGCAAAAGCGAGGTATATAAATCGGTATGCGGTGTGGTAATCGGTATGGTGTTAGCGGTGTGTGAGGTATGGTAAATAAATCGTTTACCAAATTTTCAATTTCACAGCAATGCAGATCGAGCGTAGAAACTCCGTCGGTAACGCCACATGTTTCTGTTAATACCTGGCGCTTTCCACCCCATTCAATGTGTGTCGGATTTAATAATAATATACACGAGAATTATTTTACGACAGAACGTTTGAACTCGTTGTAGGTAGTATAAGTACATATATGTATTAAGTACTTAATAATTTTCGATTCAGTCGCGAAATGTTTTGAGTGAAATGGACAAAAGTAGTAGATAGTTTTGACATTTGAGAAAGACCCTAGAATGTAACTTGGAACGAAACTGAAAGAAATAATAATTAGGGGTCCGGTGTCCAGCTATTTTAGTAGTAGCTACACTACACCGGACAAGCCGCTAGGTGGTCAAAATACAAATGTCAAAACGGGCCTTTTATTTTTTGACAACTTTAGTTTTGAAACGCAGTGGTTGAAATAGACTGCGGCGCTGCGTGTCGCGGTCAATTCGCACCCGGAACAAATATTTGTATAGCCTACAGACAGTTAATACGCATCCACGATTCAGAAAAACATATAATTATTTATGATAATATCATTTTAAGAATGTTAAGACTTGTTATTCATAAAACTACTGATCTTTTAGAGTAATAAGTGTTCCACGCGCGCCTCAAAGAGATGTCAGCAAACCCGTAGAGGTCCAGTAGGGTCGAAACCTACTGGAGCTATAGTTTGAGTTACGAAAAAGAAAACTGTGATCCTGGGACGCAAGGGCAAACAAGATACGTGTAGTATGAGTCAGTAAAAGTTTGAAACGCCCTCCCACTCTGCCCCAGATCGTGAGAGTCATTGGATGATTTCCTACTTTGGTTCATGAATCCCCAAGCGAACGCCGGCGTCCGCGTATTTATTGTCTTACTATTGTGTCTCTAATTGACGGTATTTGAAAGGTACATTATTGTTTTACTCAGAAAGAACCAAAGTAACAAATCGTGCGTTGACTAATTACTCCACTAGCACTCTATAAACAAATAAACCAGTTAACAGGCCAACAGACGCCAAGCTAAAGAAGTAAAGACAAAGCAAAACTATTCACAATTGAAACAAACTCCGGCAAAACGACTGAGTCAAACTAATTAGAATAATTTAAAGTGAATCTTAAAGCTGAGTGTAATCTCTTTAAATGCACAAGTAATTGTGTACTTAGAGCAAATAAGGCTCTAAAATGTTAATGGCGTAAGCGCCATCGAGACGGTAACGGCAGCCTTCGTTAAACAATTTACATAGCCTCTTGTCAGAGGACCCCCTCCCCTCTTTTTCGTACCTGCGATGACCGGGGTACAGTTTTTATAGGTGTACAGTTTTCTTGGCGTTTACGACTTTTAGGAAAATAAATCAAAAGAATCAAAGGTTTTCTGTCATGTTGGGTTACGTATGTGCCATTTACTGCGGGGGCAGAGTGCGAATGTGTCCGCGTACCACTGCAAGAGGTGGCGCGAAGAGATATCGGATTGGTGCAAGAGGTGACGCGAAATGTCATATTCTCAAATTGTCATATTCCCAAAACGCCATAATCACAAAACGTCACATTAGCAAAATGCTATTTTCGTAAAATTACTTTTCGGAAAAATGCAATTTTCGCATAATGTTCAAAATCTCACTTTGGACTCAGTATTTTTTAAATGTGTTGTTTTGAGAATGTGACATTATGATAATATGGCATTTGGCATTTTGAGAAAAAAAAAAAACATTTTGCGAATGTGTCATTTTGCTAATGTAGTACTTTGCTAATGTGGCATATATTATCGTGTGATTTTAGTCAATAGGTGTCTGGTAGACCCTTCTGCCTGCTTATAAAATTTCTTGCGTTGTTAATTTATTGTAGCTTAGTTGATAAGACGGTTAAAAAAGAACTCATTTTAATTTGGTCCTTACGTTCAACACGGGCCCTGGGACCTTACCATGATGAAGACGTGTTAACGTGTCACGTGCGAGCGAGAAAGCATATAAACTTTAAATAGCTTCATCCCTATAACAGTTCAGTTTAGGTCGTCAAATGGACAGCGTTAAGAGCTCACGGTAGGGCCTCAGGAAAGGAACAGCACCAGTGTCTGCGATGACCGGAGTATGTTTTTATCGTCGTACGCTTTTCTTGGCGTTTACGACCTTCAGGGAAATAAATCAAAAGGTTCAAGCTTGAGATAAAAATCAACGATTTCCGGGGGTTACCCGCCATGTCACCGTGTTACGGTAACTTGGTGAACCTGTGATTTATAGCACAGTATACTTTTCTTTTATTGTACTTTTTGGTACTTACCTTGCTGAATAGTCTGCATTTTACTATCGTATCTATTAATATAAAATATTCTCCTAATAATAGCCCGTGAGTCAAATTTCGTCAAAATCCGTTCTGTCGTTTGAGCGGAAAGCAATCTATACTAATATTATAAAGAGAGAGTACTAGTCCGATTGCTAAAATTTTTTCACCGATAGAAAACTGCTTTATTCCTGAGTGACATAGGATGACTATATTTAATGTACATGAACAAAGACGCGGGCAAATACTAGTAACATATATTCACGTACACGTGTAGATACATTTTTAGTTTAGTAATTTGTTTGGTTACATTTATTTAATGAAATACAAAGGTTTCTTTGAGAGAAATTAATTATGTACTAATGGTACTCGTTTAAAATAAACAAGAACGAAATAAGATATTTACAAAATGATATTTTAATTAAATTATGAAAAAGGCGTTCTTGGCTTATTATCTTGCGCCACACACATCTAAGATTAAATTTTCAGCCTAACTACTTTGTTTAATATAAACAAAGCTAAAATTTTCTAAGAATTCATTATGTTACATAACTAATTTTTCACCAACATCTGCCTTAATTTCCAAGTATGTGTTACTAGCTGCTGCCAGTGACTTCGCCCGCGTGATTTAGAAAATTATGCCAAGGAGTTGGACTTTATGAATAAAAATTATCTACACGACGATGTGCGATTACAGGACATGGGCTACCCGTGTTCCAAATTTGAGCATTTGAGAGTAAAGCAGTAACAAACATACATACACATACATACAAACTTTCGCCTATAAAATATTAAACTGTTATTACGACAAAAAAATAGGCCTCTCCATACAAACTGTCCAATCAAGATTTTGTATATACAGTCCGATTTTTTTTTCGTCAGATAAAAAGTAGCTTATGTCATTCCTTCGAGTTCAAGCTTGTTTCGTACCAAATTTCATCAATATCGGTTCAGTAGTTCAACCGCGAAAGCGTAACAAACATACAGTTACTTTCACATTTATAATATTAACATTTAAAAGCAAGTAAATATTATTTTATTCCGATCTCATCGAAAAACCTTCTGACGACTCAACAAAAATCCTTCACGATGACTTTAAAAATTCTTGTAAAACCGTGTGTAATATGACTAATGGCAGGCACTTACGTGGGACGTCCTACACAATGAACATGTAAGTTTAATGGACGTTTAAAGTGACAGTTTACTTGTAAAGTATTACACTTTATTGTTTTTCTACATACTTGAGTTTAACCTTGAATTTTTGATGACTCGATTAGTTCCAATATGGTAATTTGTAGAATTATTGTTTGAAGACTTGCAGGTAGGAAATAGTTGGCATATTTGCAAGGTGACTTATGTTATTATGTAAAGTATAATATTTTTCTGAAAATAGAGATCACGATACACTTGTAGTAATAGGCTATTATTACAAGTGTTGTAAGACTATTATTACAAGCAACAACACTTGTAATAACAGACGTTATTACAAGTGTTTTTAATATGATAGTAATTTATTTTTATTTCACAGACAATTTAGTACAAACCTAGTTCTTCTTAGCGTATCGATGGAAAAACTAGTTTTAACCTTTACTCATTATAAAGTCCGCTACCGCGTCTTTTAAAGTGACAATTTACTTGTAAGTGTTACACTTTATTATTTTTCTACATATTTAGTTTAACCTTGAATGTTCGATGACTCGATTAGTTCCAACATGGTATTAAGCAGACCTGTTGTTTGAAGAGTTGCAGGTAGGAAATAGTTGGCATATTTGCAAGGTGACTCACTTGAAAAGTTCTATAATTTTACTGAAAAGTAGAGGTCACGAAACACTTGTAGTAATAGGCTATTATTACAAGTGTCGTTGCTTGTAATAATAGTCTGTTATTACAAGTGTTTTTAATATGATAGTCATTTATTTTTATTTCACAGACAATTTAGTGCAAACGAATAAAAAATAATCCTTCTTCTTCTTAGCGTATCGATGGCAAAACTAGTTTTAACCCTTACTCATTATACAGTCCCCCATCGCGTCTTTTAAAGTGACAATTTACTTGTAAGTGTTACACTTTATTGTTTTTCTACATACTTCAGTTTAACCTTGAATGTTCGATGACTCGATTAGTTCCAACATGGTATTAAGCAGACCTGTTGTTTGAAGAGTTGCAGGTAGGAAATAGTTGGCATATTTGCAAGGTGACTCACTTGAAAAGTTCTATAATTTTACTGAAAAGTAGAGGTCACGAAACACTTGTAGTAATAGGCTATTATTACAAGTGTCGTTGCTTGTAATAATAGTCTGTTATTAAAAGTGTTTATAATACTTCACAGACAATTTAATGCACTAAAAATAATTCTTACTCATTATAAAACAAATGGCTCTACCACGTCTATCTGTTCGTATGATTGCAAACAACTTAAAAACAACTAAACAAATTTTCACCAAAAGATATTTTAAAGTGATTCATTAACATTTCCGTCAAGTATATGTCATTAACAAACACCTAATGTATGAAAAAAATATACTTTAGTTTCTCCTACAGTGAAAGATTTTTGTATTCGTAAGTTTTTCGATATTATGATCTCGTAACACTTTAAATCTTCAAATGACCGAGTGAGAGGGCGTGTCAGAATTTTACTGACTAAAACCCACCTGTGTCCTTCAGTTGCCTTTAACGTTCCAGGACCACGGTAACTTTTTCAGAACCCATACAGAATATTTTATTCTGTCTATATAAATCTCGTTATTGCGATGAAAACGGCAGCCAGGTGCAACTTTCAATTATTTTAATAAGTAATTATTAACATTAATTAATGACAATATGGCCCCGAGCACCATAGTGAATAACAAACAGGTATTGTCTCTGGTTCCTCGCTGACAGCACGGTAATGAATTGTAGTCACCGTAATACTCTATTAACATTTTATTACATAATATGGACGGTCGGGGTTTATTTGAATTAATTCTGTTTTAATGGAGAATGTATTTTGACATTGAGAGGTAGACTAGATCTTGTGAGGTGAGCAAATAAATAAAAACAAGAAGTAACACATACAAGGTGTAAGGGACAGCCCTCCGCAAACTTTAAGGACTTGCTCAGTAGACGAAACTGAACAACCTTTAAAAATTTTTTTTTCGCCCTCTCCATACAAACTGACCAATCAAGTTTATAATTTTGTATGGTGAGGCTGTTTTTTTTCCCTGAAAACTTGAAATTAGTTTGATCAGAATAGCGAGCAGAATTAATTAAACGCCTTTTTAAAATTGGGTTACATTTTTCAAAAAAAAACTTAATTAAAAACTTCGACCTGTCTATTTACGAGTATGAATAGGTCAAGCCATCACTTGCGTAAACTCGCTAAAATAGGTAAAAAAACACAAATAGTTGTATTCCATTCAAATTTTCTCATACACGGGATAATAAAAGTTCTTATTTCAATGCAGATATCAATTTTAAACAAACTAAAACCTTCTCATAAAACCTTTACTTTTTTTTTTAAATATTTTTTTTTTCTCGCATAATTAGGTCAATCGAATTAAAAATCATTTGGGGTGTCTGAGGTTTTGCGCATTTAACGTTACATGCAGTGGTAAGTTTTTAAGATAAAAGATTCAAACACTAACTTGCAAGACACAATTAAAGCCCGTTTTTACCTCTCTTGTATCCCAGCTTTATTTCCCGCGACCTCACCCAAGAACCGCGTTAACCCGGGACCACACTATCAACATTCCACTAGTCCAGGCTACTTTACTAGCTATTATCCTCGCCAAGATCGTAACTCAAACCCTTCAAAGTGCGTATGCCTGTTGCCACGTACCGAGTCGTTAAGTTGCGAGATATGAGCTAGTGATGTCACCAAGACGGTTTTTAGCGGTCACGGATTTTGTTGACGGCGGATCTTTAAGATGCGACTCGTAAAATTTCACGGTCATACAAGCGTTTTGTTTGGTGATGAACCGAGTGCCTAGTGTTAGTTCTTTTACGTGAACGTGATCGTTTATGGCGTTCGGCGCTCTGATTGGCCCGCTTCGAGGTCTTAACCAATCAGAGAGCCAAACGCGGTAAATGTTTCGTAAAAACAACTAGTAATAAGCCCTTCTTAGTTGGTTTGTGGTTTGTGCAGTTGGTGATTTGGTATCCGCGTTTTCTTGCCTTCGATTAATGTTGGCATGATCACTACAGTAGACAATTTAAAGGTTCTTTAGGTGTAACTATTTTTAGAGTTGGGAAATTATCAAATGAATTCTGCCGCTCTAGATAGAGCAAGAGGGAGTGTAAGAATTTTACTGATTAAAACTTATCCAGCCCTTCATTTTTCGTTCGCGTTCCAGGACAGCGGTGACTCTTTCGAACAATCCCGTATTTTGTTTCGAGCCAGAGTTTTTAGATCTAAATTACCTTTTGCCATACAAAGTTAATTAAAAGGCTAGAGTGAAAGGCTCTTAATAAACTAGTGCGCCTCACCATCAGGCATTGCATCACTGCTTACCATCAGGTGGAATCGCAGTCAAGCACTAGTTTATAACTATTAAAAAAAAAAGTATGAAACAATACAATTATAGTAGGTACACGGGTAGACCATATCCTGGAAAAGTACATAGGATGTTTTTTTATCCCAGTAGCATATGCGAAGCCACTAGCACCAACTAATTCACAATAAAACATACACGTACTCCCAATTCGAATCAGCATTTCAGTAAATCAGATGCAAGCTGATTTTTAAACTTTCCACACCAATTTACTTTAACCAGACATCAAAACAAAATCAATCATGTGTAATTATTTAGTTAAATGAACACGATATTTGCTGCGAACAATGGGAATCACATCCGTTTAAACACTTGCATTTTGTCGGATACAAAAAAAGAGATAAAAACAGCCATTTTCCAACTATTTTGAGGTATAAATGATAATAAAAATTAATATTATAATGGTATACATCCTTAGATTCGGTACACTTTCTTGTCTCGTATAGAAGGCCTACGTATATACCTGTAGCCGGCGTCCTATACACAGATATACCCATAGTCAGCATTCAATGTGTTAAGTAAAAGGGACTTCTAAAAAAAATACTGATGTGAAAAACTACCGGATTATCCGTGGTATCGGTATCGTGTGTCGGTACATCCCTAGTTACGGCCGCGTGTGTATTATCTTTTGACACAGATCCTCCACATTGTGTGCTTATGTCACTACGAGAATAAGTCAAGGTGAAATATTCTTGGTGTGAATTATTTTTTTAGCACTTTCCGTTTCGGTTTTTAACATTATGTGTCGATTTAGTCAATGTCAATCAAATGTTTTGTGTTTGTTAGGAATATTAAAAGCGACCTTGAAGTGGCTGATTTAAACGGATAACTAGCTCCAAGTACGCAGGAGATATAGGGCATAAGTGTGTTAAAACACAGGTTCCACTTTCTATACCTTTACTCTGATAGTCCGATGGGACGGCAATCCGGAAGTGATCAAGCATGTAAAACCAGTGATCCTGTCACTGGTTTTACATGTTTTCCGAGGTACGCGGGTGTCACACCACCAATTTTCAAACTCCGGGCTGCTACAGTGAATTTCTTTATGGAAAACCAAGTAGCACTTTTTACCTAACCCGGGAAGCGAAGAGGATTATAGGCTATAGCAGTCGGGCTTGCGACTACAAAATTAATGACAGTAATAAGATTGGAAAAATTTGGAAACAGCTTGTCTAGCAATCATTTTAGCCGAAAGACGTCTACTACTTGAGATATTCCTCCTCCAAGTAGTTATCATCATAATTGACTGCTCCTGTGCGTCTTGTATCCATCAGAGTCCTGCGACCCTCAGCACCGTTGTCGGTCTACCTCGTAGGAAGCATTCCAACGTCTTCTGTTACGTGGTCGTCACTCCAGAATCTTTTGGCTCCATCGATCACTTGTTTTAAATAGCATAAAATGTAGACAGTAGAATCGCGACCTAAAAACATTACGCATCGTTGTCTTTACTGCATTGTATTTTTTTTTTACATAGCACTTACATGGGCACATATAAAATCTCCGAAACTAAAGCACGGTTCCAATCGGTCGTTTCCTACATAAAAGAACCGACAAGAAACTCCACGGTCGAAACAAATCGACATCAGATAAGGAGTAGTTTGATCAGAAAGTTAGCTACAAAATTGGGTTTTACCCGAAAACCTTATTTTAAAACAAACCTTTTCAGAGAGTAAAATTCGAAGCTAATTATTTACATCACTTCGTAAATCTTAGCAGTTTCGTGAACTGAATCGCAAAAGTTGGGACTGTTTTATTCATTAAATTAGTGGTTTCCGTTCTTACTCGGAGACGTATACAAATTAGTAGTGTTTGCGACGCCGAGTACACTCGCGAGCAATTATATGCGCTCTGTACGTAGTATTATGCAAAAGAGAATTTAAGATAAAGTTGATTGATATTAAAACTTTGAATGTTTAAGGGCGCGTTTTCAATTTATGCGTTTTTTAACGGCCTGATGCGGTGCCGATGCGGTGCGTTAGTCGTACTGCGTATTGACGATCGTATTTTTCATACGAAGCGCGCGGTGCGGAGCCGGTATCGCAAACGGTCGACAACAGGACGGAAACGTCACAAGCACCATATGTTCAATTTGGTGTTGAATAGTGTATCACTGATAGCCAGATACGTTTTCAATTTAGGCGCTTGTTGCCGGACTGCTAACGTACTGCAACCGACCGGCTGCGGAACGGTATACATGCGGCAGCCGTCCGGTTGCAGTTGTGGTACGCATAAATTAAAAGCGCCCTAAGGCTCTTGCGTTGGGTTGTTTTAGGCCATGGGTTCGAAGCGATCTCCGGCCACCGCAGGCGCAGGGTTGCGGACGACGAGCTGAGTGTGTCGGTCTCCATACATTTTATATGGAAACTAGACTTGTAGAGCTACACTTGATCCACGTCATGCGACGCTACACGACGTTGTTCTACGTACAAATCAGGCGTGTTACACGTGTAAGTCGGTATTAGACCGACAGCAGTAGTCATTAAATCTGTCTTTTGTACCTTTGTGTTGCATAAAGATTAAATAAATAAATAACGAAGATCCTCACAATACTCTATAAAAGCAAAGAGACTGTACAATATTTTTAAAACTCTTTATAAAAATATTAAGTGTTCTCTCAGTATTTTTTTGTACTCTAGCAACACTGGCTGCTTTTAGTTAGCTTGTTTCACGTTTTTAATTTATGTACGTGTCATTGAAATCAATTACCTTTTGCACTTGCCTTGATGAGGTAAATAAAAAAGCCGGAATAATTCAGGGAGTTTCTGTTTTAAAATATTAAAAAAAGTGGTTTTTTACTGAGGACTGTGAGATGAGTAAAGAGATGAAAATGTTGAATTGGTAGCATTTAGTAATATTATAAACTTAGTTTTTTTTTGTTTTTTGCTTGTAGGAGGTAATCTCTGGAAGTACTGGTCCGATTGGTAAATTTTTTTCATCGATAGAAAGCGGCTTTATATTTATGTACGCGGGCGACGCCGCAGGCAAAAGCCAGTTTATTATAATAAGCCTCAAGCTAGAACTACATTAGACCAACGCAAACGTGTTTCATGACTGTTTTCTACGTAGAACGCTGTCGCGTGGCGTGGATCAAGTGTAGCTTTACAAATCTAGTTTCCATACAAAATATATGGAGACCGACGCGGCCAGATCGGCGTGTGTGGCACACGTGTGCGCAGTACAGTTCTAGATTTATAATGAAGCACTGCTGGGATTCAGGCCTCCTTTCTATGAAAGGAAATTGACCGTAATTCACTACGCAAGCCCAGGGCGTGTTTTTGACTCTATAGCGGACAGACAAACAGACAGATGGCGGCGGCGGTGGGGAACTTTATTTTATAAAAACTTGTTAACAGTTTCCACTTATCTTCGTTTTGTTTCGTTTATTTTCGTTTTTTTTTCATGTTTTCTTTTTCGTTAAGTACTTAAGGCGTATAGTCCCTCAAACATTGGGCCGGTGTTCAGCTAGAACTGTATTAGACCGACGCACACGTGGACCACGCTTGATTTGTTCGTAAAACAACGTCCTGTGGCGTGGATCTAATGTAGCTCTACAAGTCTGGTTGCCATAGAAAATGTATGGAGACCGACGCGCCCAGATTGGTGTACGTGGCTCATGTGTGCGCAATTGCAGTTCTACCTAAAAATACATACTCGAACTGCCACCTGCGCCTGCATATAGCCCCGCTGATCTTTAAAACCAATTTCTATGCGAAAAATAGATAAATTTGAGTTAAGTTCATGTGCATTCTATTCTATTCTATTCAGTAGAACACTTAACCATAATTTTTTTTGTGTAAACTTATTTAAAAAGGAGTAGGGAAAACTAGCGAAAAAATATCATTCCGTAATTATTATTTTTTGGCATAAGTATTAATCTTACGTCAAGCTCATATGTTGATATGATAATGTTATAGATGAATCTATAACGATTTTTTTTTCCCTTACCTTACCCTTCAGATATTAGGCTTCAGAACGTCACTGTTTTATGACACTAAATAGAAGCAAGGGCCTTAAAGTCAGTACAAGACAAACACAATCGACCTCACGGCCGCGCGAAATGTGAAACCGACGAAGTATTTATTAGTTAGTAAACAGAAGATATGGCGACGTGACACCGTTACTGCTGTGAGGTTAGCTGATCAGCACGGTAATAACATAGTCGTTAGTTCGAGTACCTGTCGAATCAATACTACGAAACACACGTCACAAAATAGATAGGTACAGAAGTCAATCTAATGTACGAGTATGTACTTTACTTTTTATGCCTACGCTCTACGGTCGCATTGCGCCGAACTGTACGAGTACGACCGGGCGATTGAGCCGAGATATCGTGTCCGTGAGCGGTGTCTATGTGTGCGTTGCTAGAGCGCGTTTTGTATGTAGATTGATTTCTGTACCCATCTATTTGGTGCCCATGTCAAGTAATTAAATTAGATATAGAGAGAGAGCAGTGGTGGCCGAGTGGTAACGGCCCCGACTTACGAGTTGTAGGTCGCGGGTTCAAGCGCAGCTAGGCGCATTACTTTGTGTAATTTACTTTAATACCACTAGTCTCAAAACGGGAAAGGAAAACATCGCGAGGAAACTGGCATGTCCTAGAAACAAATATTCGCAATACATAAACGTCAATAATCTGTGCCAGTCAAGGTGTCGTGGCATTGCGAAACGAAGAGGAGTGCGAGGCGGTCGACTCCTTCTGCGAAGCAGTTAAGCTAGCAAAAGAGGAGGCCGCCAGTGCACGCGTGAGGGAGCGGCTCTCGCGCCCCAGCCGCCGGGAACCCGATACCGATTTCCAGCCAACGTAGGCGCGGGCTTGCGAACCATGATTAAAAGTCTGACACGCCTCCCTCTCCGGCCAAAAGCGGGGGATGTCATTGGATGATTTTCTCACCTAAAAAAAAGGTGTCATGGCATAATTTAATACAGTCCTTTCTTCAGCAGCGCTGTCTATGGTCTGAGTCAAGTAAACAATAGTGGCGAACTACAAAAAAAAAGTAGCGCTGCGCTAATGCTAAAATCGCTTCAAAACTTCTGTTCACACTTCTTAACCTTATTTAGGGCTACTTTACACCAGTTTCAAACAAAAACACATTGGCAACACCCCGCTCCCCCATCGATGACCGTTTACGACTGAAAACATTTCAAACACAAAGATTTTCTTCTCAACTTCCCAAGTAAAATAGTTTTAGCAGCTGGCAATTGCGTCGGCGGGACTAATTTTCTCTTTATTATGTTCCTAGTTTGAAAATTTGTCAAGACTCGTTAACGCGCCCCGGCCGGGCTGTTATATCGTTTGTTTAATTTGTACGACTTCCTCTGGCAAACAACTGCACTAGTTGTATAATTTGCGCTTATTATAACTGCTTTTTTTTTGCTGTCTATTTGTTGAGAATTCAGTTAATAAGGAAATTGGCCGTGATAGTTGAAATGGGCAGTGTAGCGGCCCGTTCACGACTTTGGTGCTGTGAGCGGGAGCTAAGAGCGGGGCGGCGAGCGATATTTTATGCTTTATTTTTATATTTGAAGCACGCCACGAGACGCCGCTCATAGTAACCAGCGCCTGCTCACCGAAGCCGCACCGCTCACTGTTTTGGGAATATATTGCATGACATGTATTATGCGTACAGCTAAGTAGTGGACTTTCCTGCCGGAATTTTTTTCCTGATAGCCACAACCCAGGAGTCTTTAAGTAAAGAGTGAATAGGCTACTTCTACGCAAACGTGCTCCACCGTCGCCCACATGATCATTTACTATCAGGTGAGATAGTGGCCAAACACAAGCCTCAAACCGCAACATTTTGCGTTAAAGTTGAAATAAATTACTTTCGGGAAAAAACCGTGATCTACATTGTTTTCTCCCGAAAGTCATTTATTTGGTAGAACTAGTCCAGGTTAAGGAGTATAGAAAGCGGATGCATTCAACAAACTCAGTATTCAAACATTGCCAGCACAAAAAAATCCCTACACAACAAGGGACACGACTTTTTCTGTCAACAAACTTCACCGCGAGATCCTTTTGCAGAGCTACCAAACATCGTGAATCGTAGAAAACATCCCTATTCTGAACATACTTCCAGAGGCGTAGCATAGACTAGTTTAAGTGTGGGTGAAGACGCATCAGCGATGCCATTTCGTAAACGAGACAGTTACTATCGCAACCCAGCGTTCGACTACAGCAACGCTTACGATCATGTAAACAAGTGTACAAAAGAAAAAAAAAAAGAAAGAAAGAGAGCCTATCTATTATAAAAAAACCCTCGTTCATAAAGGCTATATTTCACCGGGACACCATGTGATGTACAACTGGTCACGCCGCCACGATGTCCCGGGGAAATATAACCCTAATCTACCAAACTAGACACCATACAGACACCAGAGTCGCCTTACGTCCGAGATGGTCGCGCCACCAAATTGACACCAGCGGGGGTTACCATGACGTTCAAAGTAAGATTGTTTCATTCTTATTCCAGTGTGGGTAGGAGACAGAGCTATACAGGTTGTCTTGTGCCATCTCTTACCCACTGGAATGAGAATAAAACAATCTTACTTTAAACGTAATGTTCTAGGAACTAGTGAGTAACGTTCTCTAAGGCGTATACATTTTGTTGGTAGCGGTGACTGGTCGCGTCGCCATGGTTTCTCGGTGAAATATAGCCCTAAAGAAGCGACGGGTTGCGCGAGGCTACTTTGATGCGAGGCAGTGGACAAAGGGCCACATTAACCCAGACCTAGCTACGCCACTGCGCGCTGCATTCGCGAAGGCCGCGGCTTTTGAAATTACGGAGCAAACATAGCTATTCCGACGTACAAACTCGCATTGTTCACCTCACCGTGTCACCCAGCCACGTTTATTTTGCGCACTGTACTTATTTGACGAGATTTCATTATGTGCGCTAGCTTTTCAACCGTACCTCCCTCGGCTTCAGTGAAAACTAAGAGAGGGCTGTACGGAATGTTGTATGATTAGTTTTAAATTGTATTGCCCCAATTTTCGCCGTATCTCGGATGAAAATTGAGAGATTATGACTTACATACGTCGCGTGTATTATGTAAAAACAATTTTGGGAACGTGCCGTGTTGGGAATATTTTTGGGCAGATTATTGCGTTAGGTATATGATTGTTTGTTTGGGTGTGTTACTTAATAAAGTGAAGTGAAGAAGCGAAAAACTGATCAATTGCGAGTCGGACTCTCGCGCTGAGGGTTCCGTACCAACTTATCTATGTAAATAGTCCAATTTCCGAAGGAGTCTCGAAGATTTTTCCGAATTTCAGTTTCCAGATTTATACCTATACCTTACTTTATGCCAAATTTCAGGATTCTGGGTCAACGGCCTCTCCGTTGACCCAGAATCCTGAAATTCTTGAGTGTGTTAAAATATACCTAAGTTTTTGGCGATTTTTTTACAGCTTTAAGGGTCTTTAAGCCCTGAGTATCTGGTTTATTATATTAACATGATACCTCCACGTTCGTAGGAAGAAAAAGGAAGAGGTTATTTGTCCAGCAACGGGACAATACAGGCTAGTAGTAGTAATTATAACGACTGTTCATCGTTAAAAGTTTTATTCCTAGTAATGTCTTTAACATCGGCCAGTTAGATTAGTGTCCCTTAAATTGCTCGAATAATGTTGAATAGACAGCAATTAGCGAACTGTCACTGAAATCTTATTCTGTCCAAAAGCAGTTACGACTTTGCGCCATCCGAAATAATTCTTAGAATAGAAACAAAATTCAATTAAGCAAAGAATGCCTTCTTTGAATTATCTTCCGTTTAATCTATAACAAAATCTTTGTGGAAGCATCGAGAGTAAATAAAAAGTAGAATAAATAAAATTAAAATGTTCAGAGGCAGTCGACTGAGTGAAAAGAGAATCCCGTCTGTCATTACTTGTCATTGGTCGCTCGTGTGTGCAAAGATACGGCGATTTCCGTGCGACTTGTGCTCGAAATATCGCACGAATCGTACGATGATAACAATAAATTGATACTCAGGGGTAACGTATGATGTTTTTGTTCAGATTTTTCGCGTTTTTTTTTTGTTTACAGAATTTAATTATGTTTTTTTTTTGTTGTTTTGGTGCTTAGTACATGCGGGGCTTCCACCGTATCCTCTGGGCGATCTGCATAATGGTGATATGCGTGCGTTTTTCCCTCCGGATCCGTAACACTCCGGTCCGGTAAGGACCTACATATTTGCAAAATAAATATCTTTTATCATGTGTCCGGCGAAAAGTGAGAGCGTCTCTGTAACTTCTCAAAGAAGGGACTTAATTGGAATGATCGCGTGCCCAAAAGGTACTGGGTACCATGGGTAAAGGTGCACCGGTCACCGGATCACCCTAAAGTACTGTTGGTTTGTTTGAAAGAGTTATCGTGGCCCGTGAATGCATTGGCAACTGAAGGAATAGAGGATGGTTTTCAGTCAGTAAAAGTTAGACATCCCCAGTGGGAGGAGATATATGATGATCCACCTAAAAATCCCTCAAGTAAAGCAATGTCACTTGTAGAGTTCCTTAAAGAATCCATAAATTGTAATAACAATCGAATGGTATCACAATTAGCTGCTGAAAAATATTTTACGAAATTTCTCACCTATATGTTGGGTACCTACTTCGTCATCATCTTCCTACCCTTGTCCCGTTTTATTTGGGGTCGACGCAACACGTTTTTTTCTTCCATTCTGTCCTGTCACTCGTCACGCTATCACCAACTACCTTTTCTTTCATATCACTTACCTACTTCGTAATATGTACAAATACAAACTATTTTATTTATCAATTCAACTTTACACGAAGTACTTCTGATAAGAGCCAGTAAGTAACGGCGTGGAAGAAAGAGTGAAAGTAACAAAAACACCCAAAGAAAACGGCAACAAAATAAATATGCGCAGTGAAACCATTTTTATCGCAATCATCAAGCCGTCAATAACTTCGCTGAAAGGGGAGAGAAGTGGGAAAAGGCTTGAGAAAAAAAAAAAACAGCAAATAGATCCTTCGTGTGCACCCAACTATAACAATGACGTGTCGGCATCAAATGCTAATAGAGAGGGAAGTGTACCATCACGAGACGTTTCATTTCCACAGCCATCGCGCCTCGAATTGAATAAATTTGAATTCGGGAACAAGCACCTCTAGCGGGTTGAAAGGGGTGGTAACCGTCAAAAAAAGGGGGAACGCAATCGAAATATTGTTTGTTCATTATTACAATACTCTACGCTCGCTATGGTGGGGTTGACGAACACGTACAGTCAGCTAAAGAGATAAGTATGCAATAACTTCGACAACTTTTAAACCCAAGTTGATCGTGTGCTGAAAACGTTTTACGTACGTCTGACACGCTAAACAAGAATGCCGCCAGCATAGTGCACGTTTGTTAATCACCTGCATATCTAACATTTTTGTGGACTGTACGAATGGGGGTTTAAAAGTTAGAGTAATAAAATACGTGTTTATTGAAATATACGAGTTGGGCTGATGGTACTCGCGCAGCTAGAATTGGCTTGAGGATTCCGACATATTTCGCCATAAATTAATCCAATATTTTAGCATAACGTTGATCTGATGCTGTAATAAAAATATTTGTTACATAAATGTGAGGAACTCCCACCCATTTATAACAAATTGTATCCGGAGAGAAATGATAGGAATTCAGCATAATTGAAAATGCCTCTCGGGAAAACATCTGTATTTTCCTTATACGTAACAAGTTCTTGTGATTATCGGAAATACTCGTAAATAAGTGTGTCCTGATGTCCTCATTACGGAACATGAGTAAAACTCGTCGATTCTCATAATAAATTTGTCGTATTATAAGAGGAATATAAAAGGCAAACGTTGCCCAATAAAGGCATGCTTAGTTCGCGAAAAAAAAATTGCCATTTTTATTTTATAAGCAATTCGTATAAATATCTGTGTGCGGGGTGTAAGAGTGCTCCGCCAATACCGACGTACTCAGTCGATGGAGCAATTTCATCGCAAATTGAAACGTCGTACCTGTTCAGTATATTATGTTGTACCTTTTGTTGCTCTTTGAGGCGAGAAGAACTGCGAATAATACAATAAATAGCGATATTACTCGCGAGAAACTTGGAGGGTGGGTGGGATTATTTTCAGAGGAATATGCGACTCAGTCAACATGGTGACGCGACGCGAAACGAAATATAATTTTATATTTTTTTGTCTTGTCTGTCTGTCGACAATTTGTTTGATCGCCGCGAGCTGGATTAGGCTGTGTTTGATTAAAATGAAATTGTGGTTTTCTTTTGCTGGGGATCATGAATGTTGCTGTTGCTGATCCTTTTTCTTTTACTGGGGATCAGGAACGTTGCTCATCCTTGATTAAAGCTGTGTTTGGATAATATACGTTATCAAGCGGTGTTTCATCAACATTGCTTCTATCCGTCTGTTTGCGAACCCAAAAACTACTGAACGAATTTTTGTGCGGTTTTCATTAATAGATAGAGTGATCGATGAGAAATGGTTAGGCGTATAATAAATGCATATTGCAGTTAAGAGAAGCCGAGAAATTAAAAGACAGCTGACAAGGTTTCGAAGCAGGGGTGGCGGCCAGTTATCAATAAGATTAAAATATATAGTACTTAGTGCCCTTCTTCTTTCTTCTCTGGTTTAGTTAGATAACCTTATTACTTATTTCATTAAGGTTGCTCGCCCACGTCCGATAATCGGTGACCGATTTTTTGTAGAAGAAAAATAGAAAACACTGATTCCAATAGTGCAACGCACACGTCCTACAAAAAGTCGGTCAGAAATACAGAACAATGTTACAAATATACAAAATTGGCCCGACTATCTGTCCTACAAAAAGTCTGACGTGGGCGGGCAGCGTAAACCCCTAGCGAACGCCGGCGTTCGCTCTCCCATTGTCTTTCTATTGTGACTCTAATTACAGTATTCTTAAGGTTAATATACAAACCACAATTTCAATCAAAAGAGTCACCATCCACGTTACACTTCGACACAAAACCATAACTCAAGAAACAAAGATACGACATTCCCTCGCTAACTTCTCATCAATTTGTTTACATTCGTTTGAACCAATGAGCGCCACGATCTCGGCTAAGATATGGCGTTTGTCTGTTTGTTTGACAACGGGGCCGGCATTGTGTCCGTTCGGCTGGAATATCGCAGAGATGCTAGATAGCATCGTCGAGTCGCGACAAACGAAACTAAGGATTGAAATACAGACAGGTTGTTAACAAGATAGTTGTGATTGTGCACTTAAGTAGTTGTGGGCTGGGCACATGACGGCGAGCAATGGGTAGCTCGCCATCTAGCCGTCCGGTAACCGTCCGGATCGACCTCGACTCGACGGTGCGTATTATTCCACGCGCGCTTCAAAGAGATGTCAGCAAACTGCAGGGGCCCGGCAGGGTCGAGTAGCATGCCTACTGGGGCCATGGGTTATGTGAAAGAGAACCCCAGGCCTTGGAACTAAAGCAAAGAAGGAACTGGAGTGGGTTTTAGTAAAAATCTGACACGCTCTCTCGCTCCGCCAAAAAGCAATGGGCTGGGTACATAGCTCGTAAAACAGATGTTCGATGGGACCGAAAGGTTCTGAAGTAGTGACCGCGTTCAGGAAGACACAGTGTTGGAAGATCGATGCAAGTCGCATAGGTCCGTCCGTCGTTGTTGCTACACTTGGGGAGGCATTTGACTAACAGTGGACGTCTATCGGCTGAAATGATGATTATGAGCAGTGATTGTATAACTAAATCCTTATTGGAGCAGTGACAAAATTTTTCATAAGGTCTGAAAGTCCTCAAAGAAAATTGAATACGGTACAAGCCGATTTGATGAAGAAGATACTGACCCACTAATCCATCTACCAAAATATTGTTTGTTTTCAAAATAAACAGCAATGTTTAGACAAACAATTAACAGCCAAAGTTTGAACAATAACTCACTAATATCAAACAGGTAAATATACAGCTAGAATCAAACAATAATAAACACGAACGTCAACAACTTCTGACATAACACACCTGTCAAACAGTGTCAGAAAACGTCATTAGTTTGATATTTATTTGTTACTCAAAGTCAAAGTCAAAGTCAAAATATTTTATTTCACATAGGCCTACATGGGCACTTATAAAACGTCAGAAGCTAGTGCACGGTTCCAAATTGGTCGTTTCCTATGGAGAAGAACCGGCAAGAAACTCCATGGTTACTCTTTTAAAAAATGTGTTTATTACAATATTCATTGATTTATGTAAGAACAGTGTAGACCAGTCAACACTGTACACAAAAGCACAAAATTAATCATAATAAAATAAAAAAAGTAAGTCGTAATAGAAAGTTATCTAAGTGTTTGTGGATTATACAGTGTTCTCACATTCACATTCCAAAAAGAGGCTACATAAAAAAGCAGGAAAATTTTAAATAATTACAACTGTTAACATATTAAATTACTAACAAATTTAATGCAGTTGAAGTCTAAATAATAAAAATAAAAAAATAAAATATTGCAAAAGCAATGCGTTAAAAAAAGGAAAAATAAATATATATAAATTAAAACAAAGGTGGAGCAGTCAATAGACACAATATTAATGATTTACCAGGGGGCCACATGTGCAGAGGCAGTCATTGCCAAACAAGCGTGTCTTCGACATAGTCTTTAACCTTGTAATATGCTTTTTTGGTTAGGACACGCTTAATATGAGTTTTGAACTTTCCCTCACTAAGTTCAGTTACCACCTTTGGCAGCTTGTTGTAAAAGCGTATGCTGTTTACTAGGAATGACTTGCTGGTCTTAGCTAATCTCCATTTGGGCAATACAATTTCGTGTTTACTACGCGTATTTTTGTTGTGAATATCGCTTCTAATTTTAAAGAGTCCTAAGTTTTTACGAACATACAAAATGCATTCTAAGACATAAAGAGAAGGCAGAGTCAGGATGTCGATTTCTTTGAATTTATTTCTGAGGGACTCGCGAGGACCCATCCTATAAATAGCTCGGATAGCTCTCTTTTGCAATATGAAAATCGAGTCTACATCAGCTGCAGATCCCCACAGTAAAATGCCATAAGACATAATACTGTGGAAATAAGCATAGTAAACTAACCTAGCTGTGGCTACATCTGTCAATTGCCTTATTTTTCTAACTGCATATGCAGCTGAGCTTAATCTTCCCGAGAGAGTTCTAATATGAGCGCCCCACTGTAGTTTAGAATCGATAGTTATACCTAAGAACACAGTGTCCGCAATAACATCAAGTTTTTTGCCATCAAGAATTAGACTGACGCCAACTTGAGGAACATTCGGTAATGAAAACTTTATACATTTAGTTTTATTCGCATTTAATAGGAGATTATTAGCTGCGAACCATTTCGAAAGAACAGCCAGACTTTCGTTGACATTCAAGACATCCTCATCTTTTCTATCTACTTTAAAAATAAGAGAGGTGTCATCAGCAAATAGCTACTGTTACCGGCTACGCTACAAATACTAGCTACTGTTACCGGCTTCGCCCACGTCAAAGTAAAATATTGATCCAAGGGCACATACCCCCGGGATAAAAAGTATCTATTGTGCTATTCTAGAACTTGGTCTACTCTTTTGCCAAATTACATCTAAATCCGTTCAGCCGTTTGAGCGTGAAAAAGTAAAAAACATACACACAAACATTCAAAAACTTTTAATATTTTTTGCTTGTATAATATTAGTTTGATAAAGATGCCACTATGCCGCATTAAGTCTAATAAAATTAGTATAAATGAAAATTAAAATAAATAATAATCAAACATTCGCTCGCCAACCTAAGCATCTGTATGTCACATACACACAAAACGCGTGAGAAAATTAACTGACAAGTATATCGTGATTGTGTCAACGCTTTCCATTTCACTTGACTGTATGACACGGGTGCTTCTACAGCGCCGGATTCAGACTTCGGCGGCCCATAGGCAGAGCGTGTGGAGAGGCCTTCAAATCGTTTGTGGTTAACTGTTGACTGATAAACGCGTCTCACTCGCTTTCTCAATGGGACAAGTCCTGTTTTTTTTTCATGGCAAAAATTGTGTGACACGCCATTTCCCGCTATTGCTATTGGTCTAGCGCGACGCGGTAGAGTGCGCGAATGATGCCATTTCCGTTCATACGAGGTTCATATTTCTGCTTGATGTTGCAGATTTTTAAATGTTTACTTAAAAAAAAAAAATCTTTTAACTATTTGTAACAAAACTCACAACATTTTCTGGTTTCTACTGAGACTTTATCAATTTAATTTAATTTAATTATTTTTTTGTCTTGTGCGTCACGCATCCATCGGATTCGGAGTCGTTGTGGCGACGCTTGGGGGAGGTCTATGTCTAGCAGTGGATGTCTTTTGGCTGGTATGATGATGATGATGATGATGATATAGGCAACTGCCTATGCTGGCTACGCTCAAATCCGGCACTGTGCTCTTATTCCGTGTTGCCAGTGTGTTTGCGAGACATTGCGCAAATAGGTTACGAACCTTCCCACCATCTGATTGCCGTGATGTCCCGGTCTATAGTCAAATGGGCAAATCGAATTATTACCCCGAGATTTGATTGTGCGAAACGTCGTATCTCTTTGAGTCTAATATTATGATATACGGCTTTATGTAAGCGTATGATCCAGTGGAGTGAAACTTTGGAGATAATAGGATCATAGTGCGATGTATCTGAAGTTGTAAGTGGATTTATTTGTACGTAATTTTATTGTGCGCTTCGATGGCGTGAATATGTATAAGAGATACTTGGGAAAATGAACGTTCGGATTATGTTGTAGACCCTTAGATTTACTCTCGAAGGGCCTTAGCATCATGTGTTAAAATTTTAAGCGTGTTAGCGAGAAAGGATAGAGCTATATAGAGTGTAGAGTTCAGTTTAGGTCGTCGAATGGATCGCGTTAAGAGTTCGTGGTAGGACCTCACTTTCTGGAAGGCTGTTTATTTTTTACTAACAATGCTTATGGGGATTTATGTGATTGAAAATCGTTACTTTTAAGTTCCCCTCTTTTTGCCATTGGGGTCGGCAGAAAGCTACTAAACGTCACCGGGTACGGTATTTTTATTTTACTAGTTGACTCGGCAAACGTTGCAAAAAAACTTGGGGCGGGGGTAGGAGGGAAAAAATGCCTTGTGACGTATTGTTATATCTAACAAATAAACAATAAATTCCATAAAGATCGGTCAAGTAGTTTCGGAGGAGTTCGATAGCAAACACTTGTGCCACAAGATTTTTATAAATATCTTTATATTATTTTCTGCTCTCAAAACGATGAAGGAAAACAACGTCACGAAGTCGGCATGTCCTAGAACCAAAAATTCGAAGACATGTGACATCCACCAACACGCACTGGGCCCGCGTGGCGGATTACGGCCCATTCCCTCTCGTAAAGAGGAGGCCTGAGTCCCAGCAGTGGGAACATTAAAATAAAGGCTGATGATCATCATCAGCCTTTTTTAAATGTTTATTTTATTTTTTTATGATTATTATTTTCTGACTAGACACTAAGCTTACTTACAAGAACACTGATGTTTAGGTTAAATTTTAGCAGAAAATCAACAAGAAAAATTAACATAGAGAATTTAAATATGATCTCGGCTTCATTGCATAATTATTATCTCTGACCAACAAAAATAAGCTCAACTCTCAAAACATTTAGTCACCCATCATTTTATTTGATTATTTAAATACCGTACCGGCTCAGTCGTCCATACCGGTCGGCGGCTCAATATGAAGTGTCAATATTTGGTATCGCCAACGATGCGAGCCGAGTCTGTCGAATCGATTCGCATCCGATAATACCAGGTATCGAGTGGAGCTTAATTTCGGATCGAGTTGTCGACGGAGCGCCGAGTAGACTAGCGATGCGACGAGTGAGCGAACAATATGCTTTAATAGATGACAGGTAGTGGTGTGCATGATCCTGGGTTGTAGATACAAGGCCTAAGGTATACTTAAAAAGTTTTACGAGATTAGTATTTAAAAGAGAGTGTCCTGACTGGCCTATTGGTCTAGTGGTTAGTGGCACTGACTGCTATGCTGGAGGTCGTGATTCGATTCCACCCATAACAAACGTTTTTATAATCGCGATTATTTGTTCTGTGTCTGGGTGTAATTTATCTTTATTATGTATGTATTTAGAATTTTAGAAATATATTAGTATGTTTATCAGTAGTTTAGTATTCATAGCATAAGCTCTGCTTAGTTTGGGCGCGGATGGTGGAGCTATGTGATAGTTGGAGTTTTAAAAAAAAAGTGAGGGCAAATGTTAAACATTTTTTAATTCATTAAACGCCAAGCGAACGCGCGTTCGCGCACCCATTGTCTTTCTATTGTCTTGTGTCTCTAATTATCACGATTGAAGAGTTAATATCATCATCATCATCTTCATTTCAGCCGATACACGTCCACTGCTGGACATAGGCCTCCCCCAAGCGTCGCCACAACGAACGTTCCTGTGCGTCTCGCATCCATCGGCTTCCCGCAACCTTCACCATGTCATCAGACCACCTTGTTGGAGGCCTTCCAACGAAAGTTAATTTATGAAAATATAATGTGATAGTTTTGCGAAATGGTAAAGTACGTTGTGGTAGAGATTGGTTGGTTAAGTAACAGAGGCACTTTCAACTGGTTACTGTTCCAATTAATGTAGGTAACTACCACGAAAAACCCCGTGATTCACTGGTTTTCTTATCTTAAACACGCTGTGGGTAATTTATTTGACACATAAGGAACGTTGCATAAGGAAAGCCCTTATGGGGCATTTCCACCCAATTTAAAAATAAGCATCATTATAAAAGTAAGATTCAACGCTCGTCTCAACTCAACACACCAACCAATCAACAAATATGCAAGCTAAAAATATTCTGTGGACGTCCCTTTAAAAAACGGACCAAATAAATTTACGAATGAACAGTTTGATAGAATCGCTGTCAATTTACTTCCAAGCTAACAGTAACAGCTTTTACGGATAGTCCAGTTTAACTTGACCCGCGGATATAAGTGGAACTAAAAAAAAATGTACCGGATTTGACAGTTTAATGACACTTGGCTTGACAAGCAGCGCCACGCCAAAGTGTCAAGTGTTATTGGACACCGTTTATTGTTTGCGTTGCTCTCCAGTGTCAAATGTGAATTAAATTCGCTAAAAGGTGTTCAAATGTACAGTTTGAGAGGGAAGATGGAAATAAATTCATGAATTTTGTTTGTTATTGACACAAACCAGTTGAAGGCGCGGATTAGTTGATTTTAAACTCCAGCAGCGGCTCAAAGATATTTCGTTGGCGGGTCCCGTTGAGTCGAGCAACAGATTTGAAAGTCTTGACTCTTAACAATTGTATTTACATATTTTGCCGATGAAGCTTTTCTAACTCCTAAACAATAGATTTTAGAATTAATTTAGGTTTCAACGCCAACTGTTACTGTATATTAATTTGACACAGTACAAATTTTAACCAAATTGTATCCTCTTAAACACAACGATTTATGCGATTAAAACTTCCTGTTTCAAAAAATTTAGTACCGCAGAATTTTTAATTCAGAAACTATCTCGAACCCACAATTTTGTACTTTCACCGCGACCGTGCGTTTTCAATTGTTATTTTTTCGTGACCAACTCCTGAGAGGCGCACAGGGCACATCCTTTTAATTAAAAGTATTAAAACTGTGTCCAGGGAATTCTCACTGGCGTTCACAAATTAATTCGTTTTGTTTTTAGTTTCTCGTTATATTTACTCAGCTTATGTTCCATGGCGTTTGTGCAAACGTTCTCACACACACAATGCGTGTTGGTTTTATTTTCAAGAAAGTGAATTTTCTCATGGTTGAGACCACAATGATCAGCGACATTTATATAGAAAACGTAATGACAAGTAGTTTGTCACTTGTGATGCTTACATTTTGACAAGCACTTGTCGTGTGGAAATTTTTGAAACGCACCTTTCATAACTGACGTCATTTTCGTATGTTGTTGCACAGGTAAAAATTTCGGCAAAGATAGAAAAATATTTTTATTTGGTTTTCGGTCATTAAATTTTAATTCCTTGAATGATCATCTATACTAATATTAGAAAGAGGTAAAATTTGTAAGTTTGTAAGTTTGTATGTAGGGGGTAATCTCTGGAAGTACTGGTCCGATTGCTAAAATTTTTTCACCGATAGAAAGCTGCTTTATTCCTGAGTGACATAGTTTTATGTACGCGGGCGAAGCCGCTGGCAAAAGCTGGTATTTTATATTTATATAGGAGCAATATATCAAAAAAACAATTCACGTTTAAAACGGAAGATAAATTCGGCAGCAGCGGAATGAAATACAATAATTGCTTCATATAATTCCGTGACAAGAACATAAAACGCGTGACGCCAGTTTAATATGCGTGAAAAATTTTGTAAACGCTCGCGTTTCAATAACCACACTGGACGCATTTTGGTAACGTTTTATTACTATTATGTGAATATTACTGGAAAATAATATTAACGTTTGCTGTTACTGTTATCCTAATAATATTATAAACGCGAAAGTTTGTATGTATGGACGTATGGGTGATGTGTGGGTGAGATGTATAGGTGTGTGGATGTAAGGGCGTTTGTAACACTTTCGTGCAAAAACCTCTGAAACTTGGTACACAGGTAGGCCTTGTCCTGGAACAGCACATAGGAAGCTTTTTATCCCAGGAATATGTTCCCTTGGGATAAATTTCTGTGATGTATTTTTGGCATCGTCTCCTTGGACCCTTTATTTTTATACCACACGATGTCTTAAAAAAGTGAAAATAGTCATTCTCACATTTTTAAAACATCGTGTTAGAGACAACAAAACAAATTAAAAGGTTTGTAATTTAAAATGACAGGCCCCCGTTTGATTCTTTTAGGGGGTCAATTTCGGAAAATCTTCTCTTAGTGCTAGCCTACGTCATAAAAGAAAGCCTTGTGCAAAATTTTTACACTCATAGTCCCAGTATATTCGACTACACATTGTTCTCCTTTTATGTATATAGACTAATTTTTGCCCGTAGCTTCGCCCGCATACATAAAATATAGCCTATGTCACTCAGGAATAAAGCAGCTTTTTATTGGTGTTTTTAGCAGTCGGACCAGTACTTCCAGACAAGAAAAAAACTTACTTCTTTATAAAATCAGTGTAAGAAGTGTAGATAAACCCTTGATACTAAAATTAGCTTCCACGAACATTTACAAATGCCTATTATTTTAACATAGACGTCACTTTCAACAAAGCCTGAAGCGTGAAACTATTGAATATAAAACATATTCCATCTATATCTACATACTAGCTTTTGCCAGCTTCGTCCGCGTAGGTACATAAAATATGTACTTACTTAGCGGTGGTCAGGCGAAAGTGCCTTTGATTTTTTGATAAATTGAAAATACTTTTTGGCCATTCCGGCAAATAAAATGTTTTTCTTTCTTTATTTCTCTTCTTTCTTCTTTGATGGTACATAAAATAAAGCCTATATCACTCAGGAATAAAGCAGCTTTCTAACGGTGAAAACCTTTTAGCAATCGGACCAGTACTTCCAGAGATTACCCCCTACATACAAACTTACAAATTTTACCTCTTTAAATATAAGTACGAGTATAGAAGTATACATGCCCCACTAAAGTACCTACCTACTATATGTATCGATACAATGCCCGCGGGATTCACTCGGGATCTTCGTATCCAGGTGTCGGACATACGTTCATTATTGATCTCCAGTCTACTGTACACATTTGAAGGGTATTATGGCCATCAAATTATTGTTTTGTCCGACTGTTATTGTTCGATCATCGTGTATTGCTTTGGTATTTGGTCTTAATTAATATTATGTTTGTTTTGTCCTTAAAGTTTGTAAACTTTGGTAATGTGAGCGGAAAATTGCTCGGAGGCATCATCTATTAATATGTATGTGTAAAAGAAGAAACTGACCGACTAATTATATCGGACAGCCAAAATTACTTGGACTAGGAGCGTAAAATTTTGCACAAGTTTTCTTTTTAAGACGTAAGTGAGCGCCAAGAGAGGGTTTTTCTGAAATTCAGCCCCTAAGGAAATAAAACGGGGAATTAAAGTTAGTATGGAGAAACTTACTTTCACGCGGGCGAAGCCGCTGGCAGAAACCTATATTAACCTTTCAATCGGGATAATTAGAGACACAATAGAGAGACAATAGATGCGCAAACGTTTGCTTGGGGTTTAATGAAATAAAAGGTGAATCTGACTGACATATCAACGTACAAGTGAAACTAATTATAACTAAATTTTGCAAAAGATTTCTTTGTATAATGAAGACTAAGACAGGATTTTCCCAAATTAACCCTCCAAGGGGATGAAACGGGGGTCAAAGTTTGTATGGGGGTTTCCTTATACAATCTTTGGACCCCCGTATTTTCGTGTAGGCGAATCTGCTGGCAGAAGCTAGTCACGAAATATGTCAGCAAATACCTGCGTTAAAAATGTTTAAGTAGTATTAAAGAGAGACTCGAAAATTAATTCAGCTCAGGTTCATAAAGAAGCGATTTTCAACAGAATACAGAATCATCTAAATTATTTCCAGGCATTTAAAGACATAGCTTAGAAATAAATGGTATTTTCAGATGTTGTTGTACAAGTCGAAATTTTATCCATTTGGATATCGTCTATCTATACTAGTCTACACTAATATTAAAAAGAGGTAAAGTTTGTTTTTTGTTTGTGGGAGGTAATCTCTGAAAGTAAATACAAAATACAAATACAAATAAAATACAAATATTTTTATTTGTTAAACATAGGTGGTTTAGATACAGATGTTCATTATTGTTATAAAGGAACGCTATGTCTAGCCGTCGTTGGCGTACAAAATTCATAGTGATCATAATAATATATGGAAATACACAATGTCAAAAACGAAATCTATATAGTAGCGTCATTTAAAATAATCATAAGGAAATATCAAATACATAATGTCAAAAACTAAATCTATATAATATCGTCATTTCAAACAATAATAAAAATTGTAAACATAATATGGAAATATCAATACATAATGTCAAAAACTAAATCTGTATAATGGCGTCATTTGAAATTATTATATTGAGGATCATGATTAACTATGTCAATAACTAAATCTATATAGTAGTGTCATTTAAAAAATCGCTAATTGAATAATAACATTTGTCAAGTAATAGGGCTGTCAGTTTTTTTTTAAACATTGGAATTGGATCATTTTTTATAGTATCCGGTATTTTATTATATATTGTAGGACCCATGACTAAAACACTTTTCTTAAGTAACGCTGTCTTGTAGCTACTATATTGTAATAGGTTCCTATATTGGCTTCTAACAGGGCCCTTGCGAGTTTCTGATACAGTCAAAAAGTAATTCTTATTTGTTCTTACAAAAATGGCTATTTCCAAAAAGTACTGGTTCGATTGCTGAAATTATTTTACCGATAGAAAGCTGCTTTATTCCTGAGTGACATTGGCTATATTTTATGTACGCGGGTAAAGCCGCGGGCTTTAAAGCTAGTATTTAAATATTTAGTTAACGAAATAGTGTTAATAGTAATGCCAGGTAACTATCACGTCGCTGAACATAAATTAGACTTATTTAATGCAGCCGTGAGATACACTATGTTGTTGTTTTTCTTTTTTTCTATGTACACGTTTCTTCATTGTAAGTGTTTGTGTGCTAAAAAACGTGTTTTCTTTCTTTCTTTATGTTATATTCTTCTTAGATATAATCGTATTTTGTCGTTTTATCGGTTCGAAGTTGCCACATCATTGATATATGTATATAAAATCTTAATAGGTACCCGTTCTTCACTGATAGAGACGTAACAATTACAACCTTAAATACCAATTTAATATTAATTACATTTCCAATGTAAGTAAGGGTTGAAGCCCTTTGAATATTTCAGAGGTTTCAGGTAAATATATTTATCTTGAAACAGATAGCGATGTGGCCGACAGTATTGAGATATGCACAGAAATGCGGGTCGGTCCTCTTCATCGACATTACCTTGGATTGTTTCGTCTGTCAGGTTTGGGGAACCTTTGTTAAGTAAAGGTTATCGGAATGATGGGAATTGCCACAAAAAATGTGGACCGACACTGTTTGATTTGGGTACGACCCGAATTGTCCAGTAAATTTGGGAAAATAATATCTTGACCTAAATTAAAAATTAAGATAAAATACAAATAAATAAAAAATAAAAGCATGAGAATATCATGAAGATACTGGATAGTTATTTTGAAATTCATCAAATTATAGTAGGTATAAATTTAAATTATAAATGTTTCTATTATTATTATTTGTATTGAGCTAATCTTAATGACATTGATTTTATTACATAATATCTATTATTTATTTATATTTACTGTACACATTTACCGCAGTATGATCTTTTTAACCCTAAGATTGGCTGGTAGAGAACGCCTTGTTGGATTAAATCTGCCCATGTATCACTACTGCACGTTAAGTATAAATAAATAAGATACTTTAAAAGTGAATAATAATAAAGACTAGAAGTTTGCACAAATGGCAATACGGCAATTAAAACCATGGTGACCGTCCATCGAAAGTTGACGAACGTGATGAATTCTAAGCATTAATTATATACTATACTAAAATTCATTACCACCAGCTATATACGGCAAAGGAAAACTTATTAAGGAAAGGTGCACGTTTAATGATAAATACGAAACGTGAGCTCCTTGTGTGCTACCGATCGGTTGTACCAACTGTCACGTTTAGAATCTATTTATTAGTGAAACGGATATATTAAATGTTGCATTTGACGCAGTGGATCAAGTGTTAATAGAAGCTCGGTTTAATGTAAACCCTAATGATTGTTAAGAGGAAATGAGAGAGCTATTAGAAAATAGGCAAGTTGTTAAAAATAATAGTGGCAGATCTGTTAATGAAAGTAAGCAAAGAATCATGAGCACACAATAAGAATGATAATTGACGAATAAACGTCATTTTTTGGTTACAAATGTGAGTCAATATACCACTGAAAGAATGGAATAGAATGAACTTTGTTGTACACCAAAATAGTAACAAAATTTTAACACCAAATTAAAAACAAAAGAAACGAAAGATTCAAGAAATTCCATACTCTCTATCAACAGAATCAAAAGAGAAGTAGCGAGGAGTGATACATCTACACTAATAATATAATAAAGAGGTACTTAGTTATGTTTTTTTTAGTTTGTACGAGGTAATCTCTGAAAGCACTGGTCCGATTTCTAAAAGTTTTTCACCGATAGAAAGCTGCTTTATTCTTGAATGACATCGGCTATCTTTATTTACGCGGACGAAGTCGCGGACAAAAGTTAATGTATCTAATAAAGTTGAAAAAAGTAATAGTTTACTTTGATTTCAACGACACACATAACTGTTACAAACGGAGAATAGATGGACAGTTATTTTAAAGCAACAATGCTAGTTAAACAGTCCATTGAGCCCTACATCTTCCTTATACTGTCCTTGGAAACGTAACGAACTCGGAACACAACAATTCCTTATCAACAGCACACCGGTCTAAGTTCTAACTGTGTCACAGAATTGTAACGCGATAGTACCCTAACGATCCCTTGGCGGACCCATAGACAATCGGACGCAAAACAATGAAGAACGTGACATACACACAAAGGTACACTGCTTGGACGACCATGGATTTGTAAGTAAAGATCATGTGCAAGAGAGATCTATTTTCGAGCTGTAGAAGGTGCTGTGAGAATTGTTTTAGATAAACAGCTAAAAAAAGAGGGATCTTTCAAGAAAATGGGTAATAAATATAGCAAATATAACGAGCAGTGTGCTCAATTGTGCCTAAGAAACTTTTACAACCATCTACTCATCTGCACTGTTCCGGCGTGGTGGATTGTGGAGAGAGGAGACCTGAGTCTCAGCAGTGCGAACATTATAAGGATTAAAAAACAACAAACTGAGTGTAAAACAAGTAAAGCACTTAATATTTGTGTTGCTGTTCATTACAAAAACTATTAATAAGAAAGTGAAAAAAGTTGTCTTGGACACATACTTAGAAAATATGTTTCTATTTCAGAATACATCTTTGACAACTGAAAATAATGCGTACCTATTATTATTTCTCCATTCCTTCCTACTCCGTGTACGGGACATATCAACGGCTTCAAGGCGCGAAGTCAGCATAACAGATGCATTGTTGTCACATATATGTTACACCGGCGTAGGGCTGGCACAGGACGGTTATGAGATTCGTATCAGTGTCGCTCAAACTTTAGTTTTCAATTAAATTTTGAGACGTGAAACGTTCGTTGTGACTTTGACATTGATGTGAAGTACGGAGATATTATTATCAGAAGTTTATGAATGATGTCACTTTACTCGATAGACGTGTCGGAAATGTACGGGTAATGTGCAAAATTTACGTAAGTAGGAAAGTATGGTAATAGGCTTTTGCAAGTGTCCACGTTTTGCTAAAGAGTATTTAGCGCATTTGCTCTAAATTGCATTGTTGTAGCATATATGTGACATTAGTTTAGGGTTGTCTCATGTGAAAGTCGAGTTTTTATGTTACCAAAGTTTGGAGACGATTATGAATTTTTGAAATGCTTTTATAGCAGCCGGCGTTTTTTGTTAATTTTTTTAATTATTAAAAACACTAAACGGAACAAATAATAATACTGACCATATTAATGATACCAAAAACTAAATCGATCACACTGTGTTTAAAATATCCACTTAAAAAGTTTCTAATGTAACCACCGAAATGTCAACACTAAATACTGCTTATCAGCCCTGTGACCCACACTTGAACAGTCTTCGTATATTTATAGCACACTCACACATCTTACCTGTCAACGCGAACATATCCTGTGTGCTATACCGCATTAGTTAAACATACACACACACGACATTCCAGCTACATATTTAACTCACACACACAAAACATTTCAAACCACAAATGTGTGCAGGATTGATAATAAAGTAGCAGATGTTTCGTGAAATCGGTGAATTATGTAAATGGCTGGGGATTTTTTTTTTTGGTTACGTTTTTATTGGCAACGGACATGGGCGGGTTGTGGATTTAATTGCGCATTTTGTAATTAATTTTATTATGGTAGGTATATATGTCGGGTAAATTCGAAGGGACTAGCGTCATTACATGTCACATAAGGGACAGTGAAAAATAAAACGTGATTAGAATCCTACTAATGAAAAGGTTTATTTTCATTTTTTCTCATAGGATTTTTTTCAGTTCATTTGCATTTGCTATGTAAAATGATAGAGCTACATCTGCTTGTTAGGAAGAAATCATTATTACGACATTATTATTTTGCTCCGTCTTTGAGCCATTTGGGATTGACTAGTAGTATTTGGCCCTAGGGCCATGGGGTCCCAGTGTGTATCGAATTGTTTGAAATATCAGCAGTCGGCTAGTCGACTTATCACGTGACTAAAGGGCTAGGATTTTCTTTAGCTAACAAATAAGTATAGCTTCAAACTTCAAAGTCATTAAACTTCAAAGTTAAAAGTGGTAATGTTGCTAGCGCTCTGGACAATTTTCCTATTAGGAGTCATGTAGATGAATTTTTTGATATAAATGATTTTTTTATATGGGTTTAAACCAATATTTAACTATTAAGTGTATTGTAATTAATTTAAAATTATTTATTTTAAGTTGGCAAAACAAAATTTATGAACCGTTAATTTCTAATTAATTTACTGAACGTCTAAATTCTATTACTAACCGCGACATAATATATCTGTAAGTAGAACAATAGCTACCATTTAGTGGCAGCAGTGTCGCATAGGTGCTAACATTCTTGAAATACAACGCCTGGCGATATATGTATATGGGCTCCATACATTACACTAAATGTATGTATAATAAATATTTCAATTCTGCCTCGCATTTAGTTAAGGTAATATAATTAAAGTAACGAGCCGATTAGTTTATTAATTATGATGTATTAAATACTTATAATAAATAGCATCAATAGTGTTATGATTTATGCTGAATGAGAGGAATCTAAATTAGCTCATCACAAGTACTAGACATAGTAGCATAGTCAGCGTTACAGTGTTCTCACTGTTGGGACTCAGGCCTACACCTTTCTAGGAGAGGGCATGGGGCGTAATCCACCACCGCGGGCTTAGTAGTTGGTGGATGTCATGTCTTCTAATTTTTGGTTCTAGGACATCTCGGTTTCCTCACGATGTTTTCTTTCACCGTTTTGAGTGGTGATGAAATAAATTTCACAAAGAAAAGCGCCTGACTGGGTTTGAACCCGCGACGAAGCTAAACAAGTGCATACAATTTATTGGTAGTAATACTAGCTGCTGCCCGCGGCTTCGTCCACCTGAAAGTCCCACATTTAAGAGGATTTAAGAGGTCAAATCGTATTTAAAGGTACAAAAATACTGTTTTGGGGGCGTAGTCCAGTGTCAGGGTCATTCAGATTTATTGTCATATATCTTTGAATATTTGATCAGATATTAGGCAGTATTCAATGAGTAGATAAACTGTGGCTAATTACTAGTTAATTAAATATTTAACAGGCTTCGTAGTGGATGCAATAGGCACGTTGATTGGACAACGGTGTCAAGGGAGTTTTACGAAAATATTAGAAGAAGTCTTGAACGTTTTTGTTGTATTGCAGAAATCGTGTTAAGGTGGTGCATCACGACTCACATTTTCACTGTTTTTCATACAACCGCTCATAACTGATTATGACGTTATTACACACTTTTCATTAGATATTTTGGAAACACAGTATCTTGTGGATATTATCTAGGTTTCTAAAGAAACTAATTTCTAGATTTGTGTAAAACTAATCCAGTAAAAACCTCTGAAAATGTCCTATTTTGTATGAACTTTGACACTTCATAATTGGCCTAAAAATTTAAAAAGTCAAAAAAGTAATCCTCTAGAGACCTTGCAAATTTTATTAAGATTCTAAATGATGACAACTTTTTCCAAAAACTTTTAAGGGTTTAAAAAAAACAGCTATTTCCTGGAGCAAGTTTTGTGAAATTTTCGAGTAAATCTCGGAATTACCGAATGCTAACAGAGTTTCCAGGTGTTATCTCTCTTTTTTTGCGTTGTCTTTTCGTCAAACATCGCGTTGGATTGCATTAAATGAAGTAACAAGCTTTTAAACCATTTTCGATGTTTACGATAAGCGAGTGGAGAAGGACCCTCTTAAGGAGCATTTGTTTTTGTTATTGTGCACTTTTTTAATTTTGACATTGTGTACTACTGACTGTTCTCCGCGGTTTCAACTGCGTCTATGGTTACTGATCTGCCTCGTTTAGTCGTAGCATGATGTTAGACTTTTTCTTCATTAAATTGACTATGTATCAAAATCCAAACCAGTGTTACCGAGATTAGTTTGTTCAATCAATCAAAGAAACAAACTCTTCAAAATAATCAAATATAAAAAATCTCGAGTAACGAGTAAGCGTTTGTTATCGAACTCCGCTTGATCGATTTTTATGAAATTTATTATGTATCTAAAATTGGTAAATGAAAATATAGGTCGTAGGCTATTTTTACCCTTTTGCCCCCGCCCCCTTTTTACTTTGATAATTTAAGTTAAGTCTTAATTTAAAATGACACTATTGTCGACGGGGAAAATCATCATTGACGAAACCCGCTCTTGGGTGGAGCGGGAGACAGTGTCAGAGTCTTACTGACTAAAAACCCCGCGCCGTTCCTTCTAGCCTTCATACCGGGGCTCTAGTTTCCTTTCGGATAACCCCGACCCCGGTAGGCTTCGAACCAGATGGGCCCCTCCTGATTGTTTCTGGGTTTGGACTTATTAACGGAATATTTACAGCAACATAAATTCAAGTTATAGATGTTACTACTACCTTTGAAAACAGAAAAATGTATGTCAACTACGTCTTTTTCTACGATTTCGCAAATGAATTGCGATCAAATTTTTTACTGAATTTTAGTCAGTAAACGTCTGACACTCCGTCTCGTTCCACCCAAAGCGGGAGTAGTTATATGATTTCGTACCTAAAAAGCTCTTACTACGATATCTCGTATCTAAGGCTGCCCCCGTTAGTAAAAAAGACGCATCTAAATTTTTTTCCAGAGTTGATTTATATTCGTTGCCGGATTCAGGACATAATGGCACATCTGCCTGTATTTTTTATATTTTGCTAACTTTCTCCAGTGCCGTTTTAACACAAGGAAAAAAGGCTCGATTTCCCGTTTTATTCATTAAAAATAATTATCCGTTTTTGTTAGATACGTCTTTTTAACTATCAGGGGCAGAAGGTATGTAACTGGTTGATTGTGAATGGCGAGTACTCTTCACTTGACAATTTGCGAATACTTTTCCGTGTTCGGTTTTTGTTCTCAGGCTAGTCAGCTAGGAAACTCCAGCCTCATCTAGTTGATACTGACGAACAAATTTACGTGTAAAAGTGTTTTTAAAAACGTATTTAACATTTATCCTATAGAATACAATAAACTACGTTAACAACCTCTAATTAACCGGTGTAAAGTACGTCGCGGGTAGCTTCAGTATCGGCAAAGACTGTCGTTACAGCCAATAGTCAATTAATTTGTGTACCAACCGCCATTTTAAATCGCGCACTTCGCGGCGATACCGCTGCGCTCTTCTCCGTAGGGCTGTCACCTGGTTTTCTTATTATTTTGATGGGTTTTGGGAGAGAGTAAATTGAGATGTGTATGTGCAGCTGTGGTCTGTTGACTTGATTGATTGATTGAGAAGGGAAGTATTTTTATCCGTACAAAAATGATAACGAGAGATGTGTTTTTGATGAACGCAATTTTGATATCCATCACGTTCGAGATAAAACACAAGGCTGTACCGCGATAAAACGCCCTACCTAATTGCGTCTGACATTTACATAACAAAAGATAACCTAATAGCCCGTCCATTATATTAAAACGACATTATCATCCCATCGTATCGTTCTTCAAACACGATTGACCTCAAAACCAATACCGCAGTATTCTCATCAAACGCGTCAAAAGCAAAATTAATCAAGCTCTCGACGCGGCGACTATAACAATAAATTATAACGTGTCACGTCAAGCAAGCTATACCTACTTGCATCGCCCCTCGAGCGTGCGAGGGAGGGAAACTTATGTATTGACGTGCAATATAACTTGGCGCTGTGTCCCGTGATTAATTTTGTTGGGTGACAGCCCTACGAGTTAGGATTGACAAGTCGCGTGCGCGAATCAGTCGCGGCTCGCGGTGTACCGCGGGACCGAAATCCTCGCCATTTGTATGTATCGTTTACGAGCTCGAAAGTTTGCGACAACGAAAGTTCGCAGTGAGAAATTGCTTTTGGTAACAAGACAGTCGGTGAAACTATTCGGTTTTATTGGCGAGGGTGTTAATTATTGGCAATTTGTGGGTTAAGGGGATAGTGATTGCAGGAAATGTTATCACAACATAGGAAAACATTAAAAGGACATTAAAAGAGTAACTATGGAGTTTCTTGTTGGTTCTTCTGCATAGGAAACGACCATTTGAAACCGTGGCTTAGTTCTAACGTTTTATATATGCCCATGTAGGCCTATGTGAAATAAAAGAGTTTTGAATTTTGAAAGGAGAAGACAAAGTAGATAAAACTGGATTTGTAATATCAATGGCATAAGCGTATTTTGACGTTTAATAGACCAGAAAGGAGCTAAAACTCCTCACAACCACAAACCACAAACCACAAACGAAGATTAAACAAAATGAAATGGAAATACTATGGCAATCTGTAACTCCAGTCATCTCAGTCCCCAGATTCCTTAGCCAACTCGAAACTGGAGCAAGATAATAATTAAGATTAAAGCCTTTGGTTAGTTCGGCATTACTCCATTTGTTTGTATCGCTAAAGATGGAAAGTTCTCAGTGAGGAATTGCCGCGGCTTTGGGTAACTTAAGACAGTTGGGCTATTAGTTTTATTGATGTTACTGATTGCTAGTACGAAGGTCTGATGGTTTTCAAAGATCCTGGTAGAGAAGCTATTGAGTTTGGAATTCAGATAGAAGCACCTTTATAGCAGTATTTGATTCAAGGTACTGTTGAGATATTTGTTGAAACTATGATTAAAACTGAAAGATGAAAAGGAGGTCTGATAGATTCAAAGATACTTCTGAGGAAGCAACTGAGATAGAAATTCAAATAGAAGGTATTATTTGAGGCAGTTTTTGGGATTCAAGAGCCTGCCACTGAAGATATGATTAGAGATGAAAGACGTAAACAGATATTGGTACTGTAACTCGTGCTATGGTAAAATTTATAATAAAAATGAGTTACCCCTATACTAGCAGCAAGGAATCAAAAGAGTGATATAACTCACACATTTTATATATAAAATCATCATAACATATAAGATATATGAGACATATTAGTCGATGATGATACATATAAAAAAAGTCAACAGTCAAAAATCGAAATCAATAATGTTTCATTCTACATGATTCTCTCAAATGTGAAATAACCAATTCCGATATGGTAAATACTGCAGCCATTAACAATACTACCAATAATAAACTAGTAATCAAACAGAAACTAGCACTAAATAACCCGACAAATCATCCATCTGTTACCGATAATATTAGCCGTGATTACATTAATTGGGCCCGCGATACTAGAGGTGTCAGATTGACAACTAGTCGATATAAATTAGAGCTGCCCAGCCGTGCCAGTTGGCTGATTATTTATGCCCTATCATAATGTGAAGCATCTTGTTGTAGGCTGAAAGAATCGAGAGCCAAACGTTACGATATCTTAATTGTGTTAGTGGAACTTTGTTGTCTTCTCTTTCGATTTCTTGTTTAAATAGTGTTGCACTTTTTTTGTTGTTCGTGATCTCTTTTCTACTGACAACATCACGTGGGGTATAATTCTTGCAAATATAATTAACAAAACCATTAAAAACAGTAGTAACGGCCTCGAATTACGAGTTGCGGGTCGCCAGTTTGAACCCAGCCTGGCACATTACTTTATATAATTTATTTTATCACGACTGCTCAAAACGGTGAAGGTAAACATTGTGAGGAAACCGGCTTGTTCTAGAACTAAAAATTCGGATACATGTGACCTCTACTAATCCGTACTGGGCCCGCATGGTGAAATACGGCTCATTTTCTCTACTAGAAAGAAGGCTTTAGTCCCATTATGCTATGCTATAAAAATCAATTAAAACTTTTGTTAAGAAAAATGTCATCATACCTCTAAATTTGAGCAAATATCAAGATATCAAATCTTATTCTGGCAGTCAGAATATCTTTTTTAAATCCAACTCGTATATACATATCTAACCTTCTGATCTTCGAAGTCAAGCTTACGACAGCCATTACCCCGGCCCTAAAAGTTTTTAGTAAAAAAAATGGCTGCCGTGTCAAACGTCAGGGACAATTTTAAAATTAACATTTTTTTCACTTCCGAAGATTATACGAGAATACGGAATGAGTGGCATTGTCGGTGTCAACGAACTTGGGCACTATTTCCTTCGTTTTTTTTTTATCGTTCGACATTTACATATATACCGTCCAAGTGCTTCGTCTATTAGGGAGGAAGTCGATACTTGTTTTTGTTTGCTGAATTTTATTATCGGAACTTTAAATATGTCTCTCATCGATTGACTGAATTTATTCGTATTAGTTTGGAAAATTTTACCACTTTATATGGTAGGTTTTAGAGCAACATAAACCCTATGTCATATATTGTCTCATGTACAAGTAGCACGAGGCTGGGCTGGTATAATTGATGATAACGATGAAGCTTATTCCACACTTATGATTAAAAAAAAATAGTCTTGTGAAAGACAAACGTCGCACCAATAAGACGAAACAAGACATGATGCAACATGCTTTGAACCTTACATACTGATTTGTGTATGGTAATCTTCTAAGAACTGCTTTCTTGCTGAACATCGCAACGTAACTTAGTATGCACTATCTACTCATAGCTTTAAACTTTAGTTACTCAGCTTAGCGCCAGTTTCACTTCTTGCTAGTGAGGTCTTGCTTTGAGGCAGATCGTTGGAAAGTTTCATATTCTCAAATTATCTAGTTGCTATAACGGTAATTGAGATTTTAATAGTCATCGTAAAATTAACTAAGAATATTAGATTAACTGCATAATCTGTCACAGAAATACATACAACGACTCTAAATGCCATACCACCAACTTCATTAACAATTTAATCAAAGTAAACCAAAGAGATTTCGGAAGTTATTTCAGATCACTTCATCAATACCATTGATCCAGCACCACATACAGAACTACTGAACCAGAATACCAGTATATATAGTATAAATTGGATTCTAATTCACACTCCAAAAGTTTGAAACGTAGGAAGACGGCTTAATCGGTACACTTTAACTCAATCAACGTGATCAAATGCAAAATAGGTTTGCTGTAGCCGCACTATAATCGCTTTAGTACCGAAACTAGGCTGTTAAGCTTCATTCATTTGTCATACAACTTCCCCTATTTGGGATTAAATTGTAATGGGTATGTAAGTTTTGAAGGCATTGAGAGTTTGATTGACATATATTAAATTATCAAAGCCTCTAAATTTCAACTGATAGAATTTTGATGCTTTGATCGTGTCGTGTAAATTTCGTCAACATTTTGAACTATCTAGACTTAGAAGTAGTTTACCTAGTAGGTCTAGTCCCTATCGAATATTTGTCAACGATCATGTGCATTTGATGCTTTACTGAAATACAAATAGACAGTAGTACATAGTCTTTAGCTTTAGTGAAGGTTTGTATATTTATGTTAGTAGTGAAAGTGCTTAATATATTCCTGGGAAAACCTTAGGTTTTCTCCGGTTTCAAGTTAAAAGCCACTTCTATTCACACTTAGGGCTTTAAGGATGTTAATGCGTTTACTAATCAAGTGTTTGTTATTCTAATTTCCATTATTGTAGAATAGTGTTCTTATTTGTTTCTACTAAACTAAATAATTTATTTTAATATGCTTGCTCTAGCGGAGTCTAGCCCAATGTTTTGCTATTAAAATTCATGTTCAAAAAATCAGGAATGCAAAGCATACATAATTTGAAACTAAAAACGTTTTTTTTTTCTTTTCTGCCATTGTTCTAAAATCAAAACTCTCACTTGGGGCAGGCTGCTCCGGGCAGCCAACGGACGCGCACCGTCGCTGTGTCCGCGCATTGAATATTAAACTAAACGCAGAGGATCAATAACCTGCGCCTGACTAGGGAATCCGTGTCGAACAACGGACAGGTAAAAACTATTCAGAAATCACTTCCCAAAATATTGATGAAAGTTTTTGTTCGTCTAGGAGAAGACAATAAAAATATAGTAGTCCAAGCAAAAATTGATATTTTTAACAAAACCGCAGTAGAAGATGAGAAAATTGTGGATAAGACATCTCATAAAGACTTACATTTGATATTAGGCAAAGTAGTATCCCGTTTCTCGGATTGCATATTCTTACCTTAAACACGAAAATTACTCAGTACTAGGATTTCAACGATTGATTGTAGAACTTACCTGAAAAAAAAAGAAAGAATTTATTAATCAAAACATTCTTTAACTTGAACAGACATAAATGACAACAATAGTGATTACATAAATTCCACGAATGAGGGCAAAAATAACAATTTAAAAATACAAGCCGAAGTCGTAACCAGTCTGGTTGCAAAAGAAGAAACCATACAAGCGCTGAAACATGAAAAGGAACAACGCAAAAAAAAAAAAAAACTTTAAAACGGTTATTCCTTATCTTTCAATAAAGCGACGGTTACAGAGATAATGTTTAATTATTCTTTTCCTTTTTAGATTTATATCGGAATTCAACACAAAGTCTTAAAGGCTACCGTTTGTATTATTCTTGTAAATGTTGTAAACGTTTTTATGCGAGCGTTGGGATTTTTATCGTCATTCTAATTTTAGATTTCTTTAGAGACAATAAATATAAGAGAAGGTCTAGGTTATTCGCTTGATGTTCCTATTTTTAAGTAATCTAGCATTTTTACGGTTCAGTTATCGCTGGCTGGCTTACCGTACTTTTTTTATTAAGTTGTTAAAGTTGTGTATACTTATATAAAAAATTAGATATCATTATAATCCTCATTTTTTGTTTTTTTTTTTTTTTGTTTTTTGGATACTATTTAATTATTATATTAGTTTCATATTATACATCTTAATGATTAAATGTTATAAACTAATAGGTATATATACAAACTTAAAGAAAAAATATGTACAAACGAGTAAAAAACAAAAGGAACTTATAGGGCGTCGAAAAAATCGTCCACATCGATGTTAATGGGAAATGTGCCCGGAACGCTGGCAGTATTGCCACGCTGGATGGCAATGCTGATTCGTTGACCGAAGAAAATTTATTAATATTTCTACTTCGTCTGCATCAATATGTAGCATTCGTGCGATAAAAAAACAATTACTTGCCAAGCTTTTTCCCACCTACATATAATTATGTCACGTTGGCATCGAGTCTAGCTAAAAAGCACCTGAATACCAGTTTTTTTTGGATCTACTGCCTAGCGCAACTCCAAAATCTAGTTAGTAAAAATATAATATTTTTTCATATAATACGGGTACGATTAAAAAAAAATTAAGCTCTAAATCCCATGTGTTAACGATACTTAGCTAGAAGCAAGTGTTTCTAATTCTGAGTGCGGCAAAGCTTGCTACGTGGTTTGCTTTACAATCGTCCTCGTGCTGTTCTTGCGGAAAATTCTCTTAATTCATTTGCTTTTCTATAAAAAAATGAATGGTTACTAGTGTTGATTTTGTTTTAGTGATTCATTTAATTTGTGTAAGCTTTTTATTGTAGATGTGTCTAGTTTATGTATAGTTTTTGGCAATGATCATCATCATCATCTTCCTGTCTTTGTCCCACTTGGGGTTGGTGCAACGCGTTATCTTCTTCTATTCTCTCTTGTCAATATACCTGAATTATAGCATTAAGTTCTAATTCAGGTATATTGACATTCATCTTTAACAGGACTTCATAAATACTTTTTTGTTTATTGGCGAACTTCGTACTGCCTAAATAATCAATTAATGTTGTAATATCTTTTAGCTAAACTGTCAATGGATAACGCAATCTATTGGCATTACCAGAACCAACACAATTAATTTTAAAATGACATTTTAATTAGAGATGGCGTTATTCACGGATTTTTTCGTAAATTTTACCATTTTTTGTTTCATCGTTTATACCTTTTTTGAACTATCACAATATTTCAAGGCCAAAATTAGTCAAAAAGGACAAGCCATTCTTTTTTTTAGAGAAAGACGAATGAACAGCTAACAGTTTTTATTCCTGACCCTTTCTATATCCCAAAAACATAGCTTCCCCAAAAGTCAACGACATTTATTTTCCGCCATTATCAAATGACTTCAAAATTGTGGCTCCAAGTTAGAGCCAGCCCAATTCACCTGTCAATGCCTCCAGTTCCGTCCGATTGAATTTAGACCACAAATTTAATATTGGTCAGACTAAAATCCGTTTTGGATAACGACATAATTTAGTTTTAGAACGCTGCGTCATACAATACACACTAAATACAAATCTATTTAGAGTTAGAATATTTTATTTTGGATGAATGGTGTATTTCAATTTCATTGTTTATATTCTGTTTTTAGTATTTTTAAGTAACAAGCTCAACCCGCGTGAGTGGAAAAAAAATATCGCAAGGAAACATATTCCTTTTTTATTATTGATAGGCTCGCGTTTGACCACTATATTACCTGATGGTAAGTAATGTGGTTGACGATGAAGCATGCTTGTTTAGAAGTAACTTAATCACTTTTGACTTAAAGACTGAGGTTATAGCTATTAGGATTATTAATATAATTTCTCTTATTTCATGTCTAACAGTGTGCAAAATTTGAACCAAATCTGATGAGCTGTTTGAGAGTGAAGAGTAAAATATTGCCAAGAAATCTGGAAACATTTGAACCTTGACTAAGTATGAATATACGGATGTAATTCAAACACCTGACAGTTTGGATTCGTCTTAAACCAAATCAATTCTCTTCATTTTTATTAAATCTTTTCCGGTAGCGTTTTTAGTGAATCAACAAGACGTATTTAGATAATTTTAAATTTGCTTTTTTGTCGCGTTTCTTAATAGAAATCTTTAAGATTTTTTTTATTCGTTTTTCTGTTGATGCAGTGACCTGAGACGACATTGCAATGAGCGTTGCAGTGCCATTTAGAGTTAAAATTATCGTATGCTCTTTAGTTTCGGTGGACTTGCAAGTATCGTTTTTTTTCTGTATTGTATTTATTTATTCAAAATATCTTGATTCAAAAATTTACTACTCAATGGTTGTCAATTTACCTAATTGTTGTGGTGCAGTTATTTAAACATAGCTTGATTTTTTTTATTGATATAAACTAGTACTTGACTACAATTAATAATGCAATTGTTGATGTTGAATCGCACTAGTTTATCAAGAGACTATTCACTATAGCCTTGAAGACACCTAAATTATTATCAGACAGGAAGACCGCAGCAGTGTGTGTTCCAGTCCTTCGATGTACCCGGTATAAACGACGACGGCGAAACGCTTAATCCGGACGATTGTATCCTCAAATTTTGGTAAAAGTAAGTTTTAAGATTATCCTTCAACAGCATTATTCATTTTTTCATCGAAACTAAATTCCTCGGCGTTGATAAACTTACAATCGTTTCCTTTCGCGGTTAAACTAAAGTTAGCAAAGCCGAAAACTCCCTCAAAATTAGCATCAAACTGCAAACTAGATCCAGGCTAATATCCAGGAACACTTTGACAACATCAAAGCCCACTTATCAAGATTCTCTGAACGTGTCACATGACGTCACGTGACGTCACCGAAATTAATTCTGGCAAATTTCTAATTACCAAGCCGAATGATTTACAAAGCGCCGGTCGCGTTCATTTTGATTCAGCCTGATTTATTAGATGGAGCTGAACATTGTGACATGCCGTGGTCACTGCCTGAATGGTGGAATGGAAACTAATGGGCCAGCTCTCACCATGTTGGAGGTAATGGACGATGATGGATTGGGTGAGTGATGTTGACTCACGGGAAGGTCTCATTTGGACCCCATTATGATTAACAGCTTTACCTGCTTACCTGTATGCGCATTTCATTATATTTACGTCTTGTTGGTTTCCTTTATTTTTCTCTGTAGGTATATATATAATAAACTGTAAAAGTTTTAGGTGGGTGCGCTGCGGATCACGTAAATGTACGAAATCTATGTAGATAACTTTAATACATTAAAATTCTGTGGTACTTGATATATCAAGTTAGGCTTTGTTTCATCCCAATTGTTTGACTATATCGAAATATATACATACTATATTTATCGACTGTTAGGCGGTACGAGGTTTGCCGGGTGAGCTAGAAATTTTATTACACCAAAAGTGCATTTGACACAATTTATCTACAATCTAATTAAAATACTCTTAATTATGATATCGCTACATTACAATAAAATTGTGCCTAATTTAACATGTGCTGCCGAACTAGGCTTGAAATCTGTGTTACGGCACATAACGCCTCAAGCCTTGAAACTGAGTTAGTACAAGCTCATGAACAAATAGGTTGTGAAGATTTATGTTGGAATTTAAATGTTTTGAAATATGATTTTAATAAATATCATCATTTACCTATAAAACCCTTTATATCATGGGACATATAGACTATGATGGAGATCAATCAAAATCAATTCGTCAACTCCACACAGACCCCTTATTTCCATATCCTTATAAACATTCCCCCTATATATGGAACAAATTGTTATGGTGGTTCGAATGTATGCAGATCAATTTATGTCAAGGTTTTAAATTCATAGTTTAGAGGAGTTTTATGGCCAAATTCTACCACCATTGAGGTGTTTTATTCAAAGTCAAAAGTCAAAGTCAAAGTCAAAAGTCAAAAGTCAAAGTCAAAGTCAAAGTCAAAGTCAAAGTCAAAGTCGTCATGTTATATAAAAATGTGTATAAAATTATTTAGCATAATTAAAAAGAGTGTCTATGGAGTTTCTAGCACGTTCATCTCTAAATTAATATACACTATGAAATGTCCAATTAGCACCATTTTTCTGACTAACCGAATTCGTCTTCTTCTTCTTTTCGTGTCGATGCTTTCAAACTATATTTTTTCTGACCAATATTTGGCAAGCTGTACTCTATACAGCTCTATACGAGGTCAACCGACTTCGTGACAGTTCATGAATGCCTGTAAATGGTTTATTTGATGCTTGTAGTTTAAAAGTAATTTGAAATATATGCATATATCCGTTCTTCTTCTTCCTGCCCTTGTCCCATCTTATTTGGGGTCAGCGCAGCACGCTTTTTTCTTCCATTCTAACCTGTCACTCGTCATGCTATCACTAACTTCCTTTTCTTTCAGATATGCGATAGCTCTTCACGCAATCCATCTATCTTTTTTTGGCCTCTCTCTCCTTCTCCACGCATTCATAATCCGTTGTATTACCTATATTTAGGAACAGTTTAAAAATTTCGCATCAAAATCAAAATCAGTTTAATTCAGACATCCAATCCAGTCCAGTCCAGACTGTATTTTGAATGACAGATATACTGTGGTCGGAACGATCGTTCATCATAAGGTAAACTGGGCTTGTTGAGAGTTAAAATAAACGCTCAAACGTGAGCCGGTAACAGAAATAACTGGGTAATAATGTGGATGACATTAGAATTGTGTCGATTCTAGTGCGCGCGACTGTGCTAGAAATTGTTCGGTGACGTTGAATCTATTGTTTTGACAAACAAATTGACAGATAAATAGACAGGTAAAAAAAAAACTTTTTACAAAAAAAATATAACCGACTTCAATGATAAAAAACACTGAAAAGTATCAAATAACTTTAATTTTGGAAGTCGGTGTTTCTTTAATAGTTTAGTCTCTTCGTTATTTAACACCGACTTCCAAAATTAAAGTTATTTGATACTTTTCAGTGTTTTTTATCATTGAAGTCGGTTATATTTTTTTTGTAAAAAGTTTTTTTTTATTTCACACTTTTTAGTTATGGTACCACCACTAAAAAGTACCCCTCAGTCAAACTTAAATACCTTATAGTCAGAGCGCATCTCATAACGGTTCTAATAATCCCAAACACGGTTAGATTACATTAATTTACCTTTCGGCTTCATCATCAGATCAGTTCGATATATCCTCTCCCCCTCTTCTTTCAAACAGTCATTAGACTAGATGCTGGAGAGGGAAAGGATATATCGAACTGATCTGATGATGAAGCCCAAAGGTAAATCTTTCAATCAGTCATTAGACTAGATGCTGATAATCCCGGCTGTAGCATCAGGCCAGATTTATGTCAACATTGCAATGAACTTAAAATTTAGTCCTGTTTAAAATGAGCCCAAACACGACTACGGTGCTGTAATTTCAAGGTTTGTACTTTTTCTGATGCTCCTAGCTTCAGCGCCAGGTCTCTATGTACTTCGGTGTTCTTTATTAGCAGTACGTTTCTCCACACATCGAGCCGTTTTCAATGAGCCTAAACTCGATATATCTGCTGTTTGATGTCGAGGACTTAGGTACTCTGCAGACTATCCTGACTGCAGCATCAGGTCATGACTTGATGATCATGAGACCAAATGTGGCAAATGCCCTATCAAACATCAAAACAATTTACTAAAACAGTCCTTGCCTGTTCGAGTAACTTCTTACTGTTAAGGAGTTGTACCTTCCATCATCAGCCCAGCTACCTGAGATAGTGACGACCATACGCAAACACACAAGATACTTCATAAAATATGCGAAAATCAATAAGTGAGCCTATAAAATTTGAAGGTTGCCCTCGATTTCTCCAAGATCCCATCATCAGATCCTAATTTGGTGATAATGAGACCACCTCAGAACTATCTACTTTCGAACAAAAAAAGAATTTTGAAAATCCGTCCACATTTGGCGGAGTATTCGACGAACAAACATACAAAAAAAAAAAAAAAAAAAACATACAAACAGCCGAACGTAGTACCTCTTCCTTTTTGTGAAGTCGGTAAAAATGGTGCCGCGCTCCGCCTGCGGGAGTGCAAATTATGCACTGAAAATTTTCTTGTTAATTGTGTGGTTTAGCAGGTGATGGTGGATAAGACTCGGAAAAAGACTTGTTTTATACCTACTACTGCAAATTTTTTCAGTATTGTGCGAAACTCGACTGTCGAGGGGAGCATAGCTTGATAAATATTTTACAAAAGTAACAAAGTCGAGGGACTTAGACTCGCTAAAACTAATAAATGGCTTGACCGATATTAATCATTTTTATCTTTTTTTTGGTCGCTTTTATAAAGAGATTGTTTATAAAAAATATTTGAAAGGTGGAAAGTAACTTCACGGGAGCGGAGCCGCGGTCGGCAGCTAGTCAAGATTGAAATTTCTTTCTTGAATGTAATTCCTGGGTACGAAGAATGCTAGATCGTGCTGTAACTGTTCGTGACAAAGGAAGCTTTTATTCAATGGACCCACTACTAAGCAAGGTACACTGGAACGAACAATTTTAGGCTAAAGGCCGACTAGGTGATTGTGGCGACACTTGGGGGAGGCCTATGTCCAACATTGGATGTCTATCGGCTAAAATGATAATGATGATGCTGATTAGGTACCTACAGCAACTGCTTACATATATAAAAAAACATGAATCATTATAAATCGGTTGATATTTGACTGCAAAACTTTACTATCTTATTTTCAGACGTTATTTCAGTGCATTTTTTTTTTCATAATATTCAATTCTATTGTATTCTGGTTTCATGCCCTGTTCATGTCATCACATTTTGAAAGTCTGTATTTCTAGTTTTGTTTCTACTTTCAAAATCAAAATATTTTGATTTCGCACAAGCCTACATGGGCACTTATAAAACGTCAGAAGCTAGTACACGGTTCCAATTGTTTGTTTACCTTGGAAATGAATCGGCAATAAACTAAACCTTTTATGCTTGATCAATGTGATTTGTTTTTTTTTTTTATTTTACAGATGGTAAGGTATGGTATGGAACTTACCAAATACGCACAAAAAATAGTAAAAATCGGCAAAGCCGTTCAAAGAATAATAAACACTGTGACACATGATTTTTATATATTAGATTTTAATAGCGTGACAGTATCATGTAAGAATGTTGTACATTTGCATTATAGTAGTCATATGATGTACAATCAATTGAAAGAAAGAAAGAATCTAAAAACTATTTTATTTGGCATATACACTCGTAAATACACACAATGTTGTAACAACATGTAGACACTAATTATTATACAAAAAGAAAGAGATAACAATGTGTGTCTCACGGCGGCGCCAAACAGGTCCAGTTCAGCAAAAATGCCAGACAACTACATGGTAGTTGCCTGACGCTGGTTTTCAACTGAACCTTATTTCGAGTGTACAGTTGAAAATTGGTTTATATTTAGGTACTCAGTTATTAGTGTTAGTTGTATGATAAATAATTTACATATTCTATATGTTTATGTGTGGCAAATTGCAAGTCACTGCTAACAATGCGACTGGCAGCGTCTTTATTTTAAAGCAGTCGGAGCAGTTTTTGTATCTAACCAATGTGTGATTAACCGTACCTCAAGGTAAAGTGTTTGTTGTGCAATGTTTCCAACTCGTGCCCATGCGCACGTGGGTAAGGATAAATCAGAATTACGTCATTAAAAAACTATGACATGACAGCACCATTAACAACAGTACACAGAGTTTACGATTCGGAGTAAAACCGCATAATATTACTGACGTAGACAGATATGCATCCGTATGAATATTTACAATGCGATATTATCTTGTGTTTGTTCGTGGGTACATGAATCGTTTATCACGTTTAAATCCGAAAAGTTTTGTAGGTACACTCGCTTCTTTCAAAGGATTCCTTAGGGAGAAAATTATCCCAAGGCACCATAATCCCGAGGTAAAACATATCTTATGTGCTATTTCAGAACACGGTTTACCCTTGTGCCAAGTTTCATCCAAATCTGTTCAGATGTTTGAAGCGTGAAGGAGTAACAAACATACGAGTACACATACACACATTAATTTTGAATATTTGTGGACTACCTTGGAACATTCATCTTTTATCAGATTACTGTGAATGATTGTAATCAGTATAAACATACATCAGAGAGTTCAAAGATCAATCAATCTTTTGATTTTCTTAAGAAAAACCTGACGTAAGTGCGTTTACAAATAAAATAAATCTCGTAAACATTTAGACCAAGAACAAAGGTATCTTATTACTAGGTCTATTGTTTTGTGGGAGTCTATCGCAAAAATTCTCAGTAAGTAACTTCACCTGTAAAATCTTGATTGTTGTAATCTATGATCGACGTAATTTACTATCCCAGGAATAATTTTAATTTTGTTTATACTAGGTATTTAATAGTAGATTATGCACCAAAGGGCTAAAGTTGTGTCTTATGTCACGGGCGTCATATTGAATCTCGAGCGCAATGAAGGATTCGGGATTTAACTCACGAGCAAAGCGAGGGAGTTAATACAAGAATCCTGAATGCAGCGAGGGATTCAAGCTAGCCCAAGGCAAAGATACCTTTAGCCCAGAGGAGGATACTCTACTTTTTACACCTACTGTGAGAAAATAATAGTCACATTATTGACCAGCGGGTCATAATGAAATCCAGTACAACATTATTGACCGGCTGTGCCCCCGGCCCATAGATATAATATATTTATATGCCCCGGCCACTAATGACTCACTTTAGGTTAATGTTGCTTGACATATAATTTGACATTTTCGAGCAGGTGGTGTAAAAAAAAATTATTATCATATAATCAATCTTTTGTGGATATTTACTATTAAATAATTGAAAAAGATTCTAACAAGAATAAAATAAAATGTAATCTACAGTAATAAACAAATAACAAAAACTAACATAGTTTCCTTTTTGCATGTGTAATGGTGTACAATAAAGTATATAATAAATAATAACATAATTATAGGAATTATCTTAAATTTTTTACTCTGTTAATTAAAGACAATAATTATTAAATATTATAAATGTGAGGTTCAAACAAACATCATTAAACTATCGATACGAAAGAGTTCATTTAAGGTTGTCACATGGATCGCTTTAAGAGGGTCCTTCTCCACTCGCCTATCGTAAACATCGAAAATGGTTTAAAAGCTTGTCACTTCATTAAATGCAATCCAACGCGATGTTTGACGAAAAGGCAACGCAAAAAGAGAGAGATAACGCCTGAAAACTCTGTTAGTATTCCGAGATTTACTCGAAAATTTCACAAATCTTGCTCCAAGAAATAGCTGTTTTTTTTAAACCCTTAAAAGTTTTTGGAAAAAGTTGTCGTCATTTAGAATCTTAATAAAATTTGCAAGGTCTCTAGAGGATTACTTTTTTGACTTTTTTAATTTTTAGGCAAATTATGAAGTGTCAAAGTTCATACAAAATAGGACATTTTCAGAGGTTTTTACTGAATTAGTTTTATACAAATTTAGAAATTGGTTTCTTTAGAAACCTAGATAATATCTACAAGATACTGTGTTTCCAAAATATGTAATGAAAAATGTGTAAAAACAGTGAAAATGTGAGTCATGATGCACCACCTTAAGTGCTCTTCGTATAATATCGTTAATTATTATTTTTCTTATTCGTTTATGGGAGGGTTTTCCCTGGGATTTTTTGAATTAATGGTAAGGGTGTTTTTAATAATTAATTGTATGAAATAGAAATTTTTGGGGGAATCACGCGTGCGGAGAAATCCCGCATGCGAGATCAAACCGCACAATAATGTGTAACTACAATTGTGACATTGCGTCGCTTCTCTTACTAAGAAATTGAATTCTCAAACGTATATTGATATGAGTAGTTGCTAGTTCAAACCTGACCTTGAAAACATTCATTACCAACATCCATAAGGAACCAATCAATGCATCGTAAACCATGACAAAACACTAATAAAACAACTTCGACACTTAATCAAGGCAGCTCAAATAATTAATTATATGGCAAACATAATTAATTACTAGTCACACTCTAGGAATACAGTCCGATCTGTGTGTTTGTGCGGTCAACAGGGTATATCAACGATATTATAAATTCACACATCAATCCACCATCACATGAACAAAAAATTCTAAGACATGTGACATTCACCAAACTGCACTGGGCCCGCGTGGTGAATTACGGCCCATTCCCTCTCCTAGAGAGGAGGCTTGAGTCCCAGCAGTGGGAACATTAAATAGGCTGATGATGATGTTGACACGTCAATCCTGTATAGGTATCTATTAACTTAGTAAATTCGTAATAATTTTACTAAAGTAGGTAAAAAGCAGAGCTGTCGTGGTGGCCCAAAGGTGAGTTGTAGGTCCTGGTTCAAATCCAAACAGGAGCATTACTTTGTGTAATTTAAATCCACCCTTCATTACAACTACTCTCATAAGTGTGAAAGAAAAGATCGTAAGGAAACTGGCATGTCCCGCACTGGGCCCGCGTGATGGATTACGACCCATCCCCTTTCCTAGAGAGGAGGCCTGACACCCAACAGTGGGAACATTTAAAAAGCTGAGTATGCTATGCTATGGTAGAAAGCAGAGCAGAAAAACCATTTCTTACAACACGGAATATTTAATCATACCGGAACCGATTGTTCGTCAGTAAATTTCAATGATACAAGCGATGTTACCATCACACTAAATTTATATGAGCTTATTTCAGCGGCTTCTGAAACTCTCCTTGTATTAACAAACCAATGCGATCCCTTTTAAATAGCTATTTGGTCTACAATAAAGTTTATTCTATTCTATTCTATAGCATTGTTCAACAAGCGCAGTGGCGGCAGTGATTACCTAACACTCAATCAAAACTAAATAGATTCGCATCGACGCATTTTAAGGCTGAGTTCTCACTGGGCGACACAATGTTGCCATTGACACATGTATGTTTCTGAAATACACAAATATATTTATATAATATTCTAATATTATTTTGAAATATGTACCCATATCATATACTTATTTAGCGCTTTTTTGTTTTTTACATGAGAACGAGACGCACACGTGGGCGACGCCTGAGTTGTGCGTAGCTGCGCGTCGCGTGGCTTGGGTCTATTGTAGCTCTACAAGTCTAGTTGCCATATCTGATCTGATTCTGAGATCTACTTACGTGGCCCACGTGAGCCCAATGTTATTCTATCTCACACTTTACCAAATTTATTAACATGCGTACAGTCAAAATAAGGTTCAGTTGGAATTGGAAACTAGTGTACATACATTAATGTCTGGCATAATAATACTGAACTGGACCTATTTGGCGTAGACGTGAGACATACAATGTTGTTGATTTTTTTTTTAATTTCTACGTAGATACTCTAACGAAAGTATAACTGGAATAAAAATCCAGATGTTCACGACGAGGCCGCAGCTAATCGTCATAAAAAAGTCGCCTAATGCAACCACAGCCTTACAATGATGTAACTATATCTACCATAGGAGGATCGCTGAAATATCTGCAGCGCTGCCAAAAATCGCTTCCAACTGCTTGTACGAGTAGCGACACATTTGACGGACGAGAACTCTTGTCTACGACCGGCACGCGACATCTCAGGCATACATCGTCGTATTATATGAATATCGGAGAGAATCATAGGACGATTTTATTGGCATGACATGTGTAATCGATTTAAAATTTCAAATCGATTTTCGTCCATAGCAAATCGAGTTCGGGCGCTGGTTGTTTGTTAGTAACGTGATATCAACTTCCACCTAGTGATTCGTAAGTAGTATTTTGGAAAAAAAAAAATAATTACGGTTTTTTTTGAAAAATGGTCCCAATATACCACTCAAAAAAAAATTACAAAGTGGTCCCGGTCCCTTTTAAAGGAAACAGTGGCATGACGAACCAAAGCTTTCATAATAATAATAAACCAGAAGGTTAGATTAGCGTAATGTAATATGAACATCATATTCTACGATAAAGATAAATTCACATCTGGCTGAAATACACGTGTAAAATAACTGAAATTCTAGTGTGTTTCAAAGAATCATCATCATCATTTTAGCCGACCACTGTTGGACATAGGCCTCCCCCAAGTAGCGCCACAATGAACGATCCATGGTTAAAGAATGCTTCGCAATTAAGCATAAGCAACTAGGTTTTGCCCTAGGTTTTGGCTTCGCCGCGTAGGTAAATGTAATATAGGCTATGTCACTCAGGAATAAAGCAGCTTGGAACTTCCTATCGTATAGCAATCGAACCAGTTCTCCCAGAAATTACATGCTCCAAAAAAAAAAACTACCTTTTTATATTATTGTTGTAGAAAAATTATTACTCTATAGTGTTTAATTGTATTACTGTTGCACATTAAAAAAACAATACAAATACTAAAAAACTCCGGTTGCTTAAACAAATAATTCGAATCATATGAAGACCCTAGTTCAGTACATCACAAGGCGATTTCATTGCGCACTCGTATGTTAAACGCGCAAATAATTGTCAGAACATAAACACAATCCTCACGCCTTCAATCCATTTCGTAGTTAAACCAACACGCGTACTGGCGTCGACGAAACGATAATAAATTTGTAGTAACGACTACCTCATATATTTAAAACAATCCTTTGATATCACTTGTTAGACCAGCAATGGACACTCCATTAGGCAGACTTATGAACTGTCCCCGTCTATTGTCTTTAAATACTCGAAAAAAAAAAAAACAAAAATGACGCATCAGTCATTAGCAGCTTAAAATAAAACTCGTCCACTGCAACTAGAGCTGTTGTGTTCGAACACGTTGCTAAAATGTTGGTATTTAGTTCAGGTGTCAGAGGTCTTTTTATGCTGGGCGTTGGTATTAATAGTGATGTCTTTTAGCAGTGTAGTGTTCGGTTCCCGAATGCCGGTGTGGAACTAATGTAGGCCGGTGCCGTGTCAATCTGCGCGGGACGGTTCCGACGCGCGAATCGTTTAAGAGATTTATTTTAGTTGTTCTTTATGAGACAAACACATGTTTCCAAGTTTTCTCGTTTTCTTTCACCGATTTCCTGTAATTTTGAAAGAGGTAAATGTTTCATTTTTTAATGTATTCTGTCTATAAGTCCATAACTATTATTTGTAGTCTCAATAGAGCATTCAATTTTTAGGAATAATATATTTTCACTTCATGTTTCATTTCAAACGATTTCAACATTTTAGCTCGTCAACGTCACTCAAACTTTTTTCACTAAACATCTATTTGAAAGCTAATTAGCGTTAGTCACATCACATACTTTTATAAAAGCTCGCAAAAATACATTTTCAAAACATTCCGGCACTAAATCTTCGACTGCAACGCCATATAAAAAGAAAGAAAAAAGAAAATCCACCACCGTATAAATATATCCACACCCCATGTCCGAAACGTCCAACATCCGCACATGTCCGTGTCCAGTCACCGACGTCCGGCGTCCGGGTCGTATCCGAGATTGATAATAACATAAACACCGATCCGGCTGCCGTATCAATCAACCGCCACGCCTCCCTTGGCAGCTGTGCGATAATATACATTCGGTGCCGGCGAAAATTTCCGAACGTATTTAAGGTAGAACTACACTGCATATACGTGTGCCACACACGTCGATTTGGGCTTAGGGGCCTAGCTGGGTCGAATCCTACTCAAGGTCAAGGCGGCTCGAGGCTCGAGGAAGGCTCGGCTCCAGTATGAAAGGTAACGAAGGAAGGGGGTGGGTTATTTTAGTCAGTAAGTCTGACATTATCTCTCGCATCACCCAAGGGCGGGGGATATCATCTGTATGATTTTTATCCACCGAAAAAAAAGCGCCGATTTGGGCGCCTCGGTTTCCATACATTTTATATGGAAACTAGACCTGTAGAGCTACACTTGATACACGCCATGCGACGTGGTTCTACGTACAAATCAGGCGTGTTACACGTGTGCGTCGGTCTAATATAGTTCGAGCTTTAAGCTACTATTGCTTGTGAAATGGTTCTCTGCGGCTGTAAATACTAGTAAATAGTGGAAGATGGGTCAATCATAAACTATAATGATTTGTGGGTATGTCAGATGAGTGATTGAACGGGAGAGGTGTTTATTTTATTACGTTCTTTGGTCTGTTGTTCTTCGAAATATGTTACGTTTCTTTTGTATTTTTTTAAACGGTGCCACGTCATGTAGCCACGCACTAAAAATTACTCAGGAGCAACCTCATGAGTACAATTTTTTTTTGCCAACCGTGTTGCTAATCGTTTTCATCATCATCATCTCAATAGCCTTTTTTCTCACTACCTTGGGATCAGCATCCAAATCTATATCCAGATATCTAACCTAACAAGGACATGTGTACTTGCTGGGCAACACGAAACCACTAGGATAGATTGATGGTCAGACTTAAAGGCATCTAACTACCTGTAACGACTGTCAAGAATCTACTAATGACAATCGGGACCAACAGCTAGAAATATGCTTCTGAGGCACGCGGTGTTTTAAGTAAACTCAGAAAAGTACATATGAATCGAAGAAGTCATATTGATAAGAAGCCTTAACACTGGGCCATCATATTTGAAAAGTTTATAAATAAATAACATATAATGCATGCTAGCTATGAAGTAACATCTAAAACTTTTGTAATAATTCATTTGTCTTTAATTCAATTTGGATTCGACGCAACTTAACTTTTTCCATAACTTTACTAATGCCAATTGTACCTATCTATAACACAGCAGTTGTACACATTCACGCACGTTGCTATGTAACAACTTGATTAGGTGCCCTCACATTGCCAAAGCAAAAAAAAAAGCTAGTGAAAAACCGCGCCCGCATGTAACGCCTTTTCCCCTTTCAAACAATATAACGGAAAATTGCATTGTACACTCTTTGCTACTCAAAAATCTACTACAACATAAACAACATAAATATACACAGAAATATGGGCCAGGTTTTGAATTTAGAATTTGGTTTTTCTTTTTTTTTTTTTTTGGCATCGCATGGTTGGTGTATTTACCATAGCCAGTGTCAAAAGTTTATAACGTATTATTTTAGTTTTTGAAACAAATATTACAACAAAAAATAATAAACAGAAAAATGGCCAGGTTTCGAATTTAGAATTTGGTTTTTATTTTTTTTTTGATCTCGTTCTATTTGTGTATTTATCATAGCCAGTGTCAAAAGTTTAGACGGTATTTAGTTGTGGATACAAAATATGGTTTAGTAGTGACCAAACTGTGGTAGGCCATATCTGCCAACAGAAGTGGGCGAAGGTACGCGGTAGTCCCAGGAGGAGATGAAGTGACGAGTTGGATTCCTTTTTAAAGGATTGGCTAATTCTGATTGCACTTTCTCTGTTCCTAGGGACAGAGAAAGTGGAAGGGAGGGGCTTTTGTCCAGCAGTGGGATACAACTGGCTCGTAATAAATAAATACAGTCACTTTGTTTGCCATCCGAATGCGGACGTAACATACTAGTGCGTTATGTTGTCACAGTATTTGGCAACAAATGTGTCGAGTTCAGCCTTCTCGGCAAACTTCGCTGAGCTAGTGAATACTACAATAAAACCCTCAGCTCCATTTTTTTTTTGATATAAACTAGTGCTTGACTGCGATTCCACCTGATGGTAATCAGTTATACAATCGCTGATGGTGAGGCGCACTAGTTTATTAAGAGCCCATTCTCATTCTAGCGTTGAAGATATCTAAATTATAATTGGACGAGAAAATTGCAGCAGGCAAATCTTACAGAGGTCGAACCTTTTTCAATGATTACCAAATATTGTTCAGTTGTTTAGTCACTTGAAATACGAAATACTACTAGAAATACTACCTATTTGTGAATAATTAAAACAGCTACTGAACTTCAATCGTCAATTAAAGTTGTGAAGTATATGTATAATAGTTTGTCTGTCTTTTTTGAAAATGGCGTTAGTTTATCTATACATATAATAAATCTGTAGAAGTTATTAATTGTGCACACATCACGTAAAATGTACGTAATCGATGTAGAATTTTACATTAAAATTGTGTTACTTGATATTACTTTTATTACTATTACTTAGGCTTTGTTTCATCGCAATCGGTTGACTATATCAAATGATAAACTACATTCATTGACTGTTAGGCGGTATGAAGTTCGCCGAGTTAGCTACTTGTAAATAAAAAGGTCTATCGTCTTCTAAACTTTTCCCAAAACTATTTTGTCGTATCCAAATCCGAAGCTACCCGAGTGTCTACGGAAGCGCCCGATCTCAAACAAACACTAATATCCCAAGCAGTTATTCCGTTTAAGATCCGATGTCGGGCACACACGACGATATTGTATTGCCATACTGCGTTGTCGTGCAGTTGACAGCACAGTTTCTGCTGTGTTGCCAGTGTGTACGTAACTTGTACGATAAATCCTTTAGTTATTAATCTGTGCTGTGCAGATTGGAACAATAAATCGTTTAGTTCGAGCCGTCTCGCAGAGGAGGATGGTTTTTCTTTTATGGGCAGCGTGAAAAGCTTTCTTTTAAACGCGTAATTTTTCATTATTTAATTGAAGCTATCTAAATCGAACATGCTGTATTAGAATTTGCTTCAGAGTGAAAAAATCTACCTTCTAACACACTTTCCATCACCTATAAAACAAGCGTGAAAAACTAAAAAAACAAAGATATTTTTAGTCAAGAAAATGTCTTAATGAAAATCCACAACTTTACTATGTGCATTCAAAACATTGTAATATGATCTTTATTATTTGTATGTTAAGGTCTGTGGGAGTTACGTGAATGAATAAATGAGTATAATTTGATCCGTCGACATTCCACGTCATGGTGTGTCGTGAGGGATTACATCTGGGGATAAGGGGGTTACACAAGATGGGAGAAAACTGATGGAAAGATGTTGAAAGACTTACTAACAAATGTTACTATTTAAAAAAGTAACATTTGTATGTTACTTTTTTCGAATAAACTTAGTATTTATTTGAGTATGAGGATTCCAGTAAAATCTTGCTTACAGAAAAAATTACCAAGCCAAACCAAACACCGTACTAAGTAAAAAAACATTCTGACGAATAAATTCTATTTCTAATAAAAATAGTTGCAAGTATCCCACTTGCAACTATTTTGATCTTGGTGCCAATAAAATTTGAAGTCTGACCTTAACCTTAGCTTCAAAAGCACGAATACAGCTTGTAATAGTATTTTCTTTTAATGCACCTATCATATTGTCTCTTTACCACCTTAGATTGATTTGTAGAGATTGCTGAAGGCGCTGCGCAAATGTTAAACTTTTAGTTTTCAGTTACCGTCCCGACATCGGTCATTTTTTGATCTTCTAGAGTATATTGTGCAGAGAGTAGATAATTTCAAACTGATTCTATAGAAATCAAATATCGGTAGCTTCTATCTGACACCAGACACGTTTGCGCTCTGCCTAAGGCGTTAAGTCCACCTTTGTATTTTTGTGTTGCATGAACATTAAATACATAAATAAGAAATGAAGACAAACCAAGACAGCAAAATGATCACCCGCTATACAATAGGCACATCCTAACTCTATCGACAACTGTTCGATTCTAAGAGCATCAGTCTAGCATGAACATGTGTAGTTTCCATACGACCGAAGTGAACGTTAGCATAGTCCCGTCGTACAGTCGTCCACACAAGTAACGGAAGAGTTCGGAAAACTTCCCTATGTCAACTTTGTATTTTTGTGTTGCATGAAAATTAAATAAATAAATAAGAAATGAAGACAAACCAAGACAGCAAAATGATCACCCGCTATACAATAGGCACGACAACTGTTCGATTCTAAGAGCATCAGTCTAGCATGAACATGTGTAGTTTCCATACGACCGAAGTGAACGTTAGCATAGTCCCATCGTAGTCGCCCACACAAGTAACGGAAGAGTTCGGAAAACTTCCCTATGTCGTACAAACTTTCGGAGAGCACTTTATAGGAGCGGTGTACGAAGGATCATTGTACAAGGAATGTAAGGACTTAGTAATGTTATTTACTTTTTGTTTGTTTTTACCTGTAGGGGAGAAAGAAGGAAGGAAGGAAGGAAATGATTTCTTGTGAGAAATCATAGAGCGTGTTACTGTTGATTGAACGGATGTTGTTTTGACGAAGTTGTTTGATTAGGCTGTGCTATTTGGTATTGGATGAAAAAATGATGGAACAAATCTGCTCTATCAGTAAAAGATAAGAACGCATGTTTTAACAAAATGTCGATCATATCTATGTCTACAACGGGGTCCAGCAGGGTCGAAGCACTGGGGCCAAGGATTTGTTTCTGAAAGGAAGATTCGAAACGGTACGAAAGGCAATGGAGGAACAGGAGTGGGTTTTTATTCAGTAAATTCTGACACTATCTCCTGCTCCGTCTAAGAGCGGGGGATGTCATTGGATGATTTTCCACCGAAAAAAATCTACGTCTACATTACTATGTAAAGAAGTAAATTTGTTTTATTCTTTGTAGGAGGTAATCTCTGAAAGTACTGGTCTGATTGCTATTTTTTTTTTTACCGTTATTGAGCTGCCTTATTCCCGAGTGACATAGGCTATATTTTATGTAAGCCTGAAGCTAAAAATACCTGAGATAACTTCTAGCCTAGCTTCTGACAGTAGTTTCACCTGCGTAGTAGAAAATTATCCTAAGGGAATATACTCCCGGAATAAAAGCTATCCCATGGACATGGTTTATCCGTGTACCAAGTTTCATCGAAATGGAACACATTTCGCCGTTTGAGCGTAAATAACTAACATACATACACACTCAAAAACTGTCTCTTTCAATAATATTCGTGTGACAGATTTGATATTTGATTCTAAATCTGCTTCACTTCAGAGGCAGTAGAAATAAAAGCAAAAATTCCCTTGCTACCTGTGGAACATTTCTAAGATTATAATAAAAGTATGAACTTTTTTACCTCAATCATACTTTTCATTTTGTTATAAAAATCAAATTACGAAATATATAGAGGCAAAGCTTCAGGGAATTAATATTGAGATAAAATACGAAAAGAAAGGTATTATTATTATAAAATGAAAATTGAAAAAAGATATTATTTCATGAAAGATTTTTTGTAACCATCTTAGATGTTAAAGGTATTGTTATAATTTAGGTAAGGTTAGAAAAGGGATTATATTGCAAATTGACGTCTGATTTTTAGGGTTCCGTAGCCAAGGGGTAAAAACGGGACCCTATTACTAAGACTTTGCTGTCTGTCCGTCGGTCTGTCTGTGACCAGCCTGTATCTCAAGAACCACGATAGCTAGACAGTTGAAGTTATGTATTTCTGTTGCCGCTATGACAACTAATTCTAAAAACAAAATTAAATAAATATTGTAAGGGGGCTCCCATAATAATATAATATAATAGATCCCAATATAATAAGCGATTTTTTTTGCCGTTTTTTTCTACGGACGTTACGAAACCTTTCGTACGCGAGTCCAACTCGCACTTGGCCAGTTTTTTAAATAAACGTAAGTCATTCTTCAAATACAATATCTTGCCATACTAACTCCAATTTGTATTTACTGTATACTCAAGATTTATAAATAAAAAGTTTTTTATCTTTATGATTTATCTTTAAGTTGACAAACATGGTCACAGAATTGTATTCATTAAGCTAACAACATATGTATCCAAAAACTTTCGAGAGATCACTTACGTTCTGAATGTTGGCTATATGATTTACTAGAACATTTTTTAAGTTATAAAAGAACGATCAAAATTTTCTCTATTCATTTCACGATCATGAACTAAGTCAACACAAATCACGAAATGAACACCCAATCACGATACCATCAACAAAGCCTAAAACCCTTTCCCAAAAATGTAACAAAAAAACAAATCAACAATCAAAATTATTATCACCGAAATCCATTACCGCATCTCTTAGTACTCATACTATCGAAGTACCAATAAAACCGTCAACGTATTACGTGCAAACTGTCACTAACACATTCAGTTTAGTGGCGTACGAACGGCTTGGGCGATAATAGTTCGTTTCGTATTTGTAACTCGTATTCCACAAGAAATGTCTGTTGACGCCGCTTTTAGAATATTAAGACTGCCGTCTCGTCTTTGGGAAATTATTTGGGAATCTTATTGTGGTGATGTTGGTTATACTGACGAAGTTTGTGGCGGAATGTTTGGGAAATAGTAAAAGTAGATAGATGGGGAAATAAAAAGGAATTTTTGAGTTTTTTTTTCTTGACGTACATTTATTTTATTGTGTTGTTTAATTTCATACTTTACTAGTACATATTATACAATATATTAATTAGGTACTAATTCTCGATTTCTGATTTAAGCATTTGAAGTTTTTTCAAGAGTTTTTTTCAAACTCTACTGTCAAATTAAAATAGAGATGTTGAGATGTTCTTAAAAATATTCAATTCAGGTACTCTATAAAGGTATCTCTGGGCAAGTACCTAGTTAAGGTATCAAAATTGACTCAAATATTTCTTAGTAGCTAAGAAAAATATCAACGTCCACCAGAGGACGTTTTTCGGCTGTAATGATGATGATGATGAAGAAAAAAAAAAACTTAAATAATACTTAATCATTTTGTAAGCTTGTGACGTAAGAAAACGGTATAGTAAACTGAAATATGTAGTAATGGCTACGTTCGGTATTATACTGGGAAGTGTTTGATTGTTGGTTGTGAAAACAATTACATAATATAGTATTTACTTATTTTTTGTAGGGCTGATGTTTCCTTCGAATTCTATTAAGTAAACCAAACAGTTTAGACGTGGGAGAATACCTAAGTCGATTGTTAGCTACAGAAACGTGGGAACACGCGATTCTCTGAGATAACAGTGTGAACAATAATAATATAAACATTGATTTTAAAGTGTCAAGTAACCTATTTAATTTTGTACTAGCATGCACCATTTTAGTATTTTAATTCTGCATGAAGAATAGATTATACAAGTTTTGTGATTATTCGAAAGAGCAAGACCAAGGCCTTTGAGCTTCTCTTTCTCTTTGGATTTGAAGGAGTATGGAGGCCATATAGCTTTGTTATAAATGATTAACAAAACCTTTTTATAAAAAAAAATAACGGACTTTACAAAAAAAAAAAAATGTTCCTCGATTTCGCCAAGATTCCATCATCAGATCTCAACTTGGTGACTATGGGACCATTTGGAAAGTATACTCTTCCTAAAAGAAAAAAAAAATTTTCAAATCGTTTGGCAAGCGTCGAAGTTATGCGCGAACAAATATAAAAAAAAAATACAAACATCCGAATTGAGAATCTCCTCCTTTTTTAAAAGTCGGTTAAAAATATTAAACTGAAACATAAAAAAAAAATAACCTCTGACTCTCTCTGATTATTCTCCGGAAAAATATTCTATATTTGTATACAACCGCAACTCAGATTGACAACGAACCAAATAATTCTTTTTTTGAAATAAAAAAACAAAGATGGCGGCCGAAATTTAAAAGCGACGCGCAGTGACTCGTAATCGCAAACGAAACACCGAATTTTATACAGTTTTATATAGAGTTATCGAACACCAAATAACAGTGTCGATTCAAAACTGACGTTGTAAATAAACCTTTCGAATTTTCACGCACACAGTGAAAACCGATACGGTGACCATAAATTAAATAAGATACAGAAGGCTAAGTCCTGACTGCGTGCGAAAGATAACAGGAACAGAAGCTGTTGCTTTTGGCACAATAGATGGGCTCTTATCTTTCGAATAAAATGTAAATCAAAAACTTAAAAAATGTACTTGCCAAGTGCGAGTCGGACTACAGTACGAAGGGTTCCGTAGCAAACAGCAAAAATAAAATCACGTTTGTTGTATAGGAGCACCACTTAAATATTTATTTGATTATGTTTTCAGTATTTGTTATAGCGGCAACAGAAATACATCATCTGTGAAAATGTTAACCGTTTAACTATCAAGGTTCATAAGATACAGCCTGATGACCGACAGCCGAACAGCGTAGTCTAAGCATTAGGGTACCTATTTAGCCTTTTAGGGTTTCTAACTTACAATTTTTATAGTTTAGGTACAATTTTACGTTTAAAGTGCCGTGATTTATTTACGTATTACACGTGGTTTGTTTGTTTTAGAGAGTTACTAAGCTTATGTTTGTCGTTCTATAACTACACGAAGTGAGCCTTCTACTCCTACACATTTTGCTTCAGTGCCCATGATTCATGAGCTTATAATTCGGGACTGGGGAAATTACAGAGCGCAGAGGGTAGGGGGTAGGGGGGAGGTGAAAAGTTGCTGTTATTGCCGATATTAAGCCGTGCTACACCTGTGTGTGCACATAACTGTGTGTGTGTGTGTGACTAGTAAATTATTACACCCTCGTGCATTACGGTGCGTGTAGGGTGACGATATTCCTGGAAATCAGCGGGACAATTTAGGTACGGCACGCGAATAAAATAACGTTACAAAATGCGATTTTTTTTTTCGTAAGTATTCGCTTCGACTCGCTGATTTATTGATGTTTTCACTAAATATTCGAATGATATACCGGTAAAAGGGCATTCAATTTCTTTTTAGGAAGCAGTTTGTTTTTTTTATTACCATTTCTGTCTGCGAAAGGAAATGTATGTTTTAAATGTTTGTTACACGAGTATTTCGTGTTGGTTGAGTGAATATGAATGGATTTTGGCAGACGGTCTAGTTTACATTTGAGATGGCAACCGTAAAATATCGGCTACGCTTAAAGCGCTCATTACGCTATTCTTGTTACCAGTGATTTAATATTTCAATAATTTTCAGGACCGTTTAGACGTTGCGCAAAAATGATTTACTGGTTGTGTCTTTATATTAAATGTTTTTATTTATTTTTTTAAACCAACGAGACATGTGCCTAACTGGGCAATAATCTTCTTTTCGTGTCGATCTTACATTTTTTTTTCTGACCATTATTTGACAACCTGTACCTATAGCTCTGTTGTGATCGGTTTGACTCTTGTGATACAGGATATCTTAGTACAAGAGCCAGGGCGACACTGATGTTTGTATTTAAAGTGATTTTAATAAAATATTATTATTATCTGTTATTGGTCTCGATAAATCCTGAAAAACGCTGATGGCAAGAACGATCCCAGTTATTAGAAACCACGTGGTTACCATCCCCGATTCGCCCAGTCGACTGAAACAAAAAAGTAAATATTTCCTGGCATTCGCTTTCGGAATTTGATTTAGAGAAAAATTTCAATGAAATATTAACCTTCTGTAAACTACGGTGCAAAGACCGCAGACAGAAGTAATTTGCTTATTCTGAAATATTTATTCAGGAACTTGGGAACTTGTCAATGTAGGAAAAAAAGACTGTTTGAATTTTTCATGCAATATGATTGATCAAACGTAGGTAGGTAACACACTGTATAACAGTATCACACTAATATTATAAAGATGAAAGTTTGCGAGTATCTGTTTGTTTGTTTGTTACTTTTTCACACTCTAACGGCTGAACGGATTTCGATTGTACTTGGTACACGTGTAGACTTTTTGATAGAATAATAATAATTTAATTCTCCATAATAATATTGTACAAATTTGAGTAATAAATGGAAGGTGCCATTAATATAAATGCATAAGAAATAAATATGTGCAACTGCGCCTGAGCTAGGCCGAGCCTGTATTAATAGCATTATGTTTTCTTGGGATATATTTTTAATATCACGCGGACGTAGCCACTGGCAACCGCTATTATGATAAAAAAAAATATTGACTAGCTTTTGCCCGCGGCTTCACCCGCATACATAAAATATAGCCTATGTCACTTAGGACTAAAGTAGCTTACTACTGATAAAAAAATTAGCAATCAGACCAGTAACTTCAGATATCACCTCCAAACAAAAAAAAAAAACAAAGTTTCCCTCTTTATAATATTACCTAGTGTAGATAGGCTCGTGTTTGACCACTATCTCACCAGATGGTAAGCGATGATATGGCCGACGATGGAGCACGCTTGCCAGGAAGTAACCTATTCACTCTTGACATAAACGTTGTAACTATCAGAAAACACGTAATTTACTTTAAATAAAAAATAATAGACATAATATTTTGCCAATAAAATCGTAGCAGCCTACCTACATTTTAAAATGAAAATTTGTATTGTATTACTACACTAATGTAACACCAATTAAATTTTGCAACATACAGACAATTGGAATTTTAAACATTCGTGTAAAAGAGAAACTATGTGCTGAAATGTTTCGATGTTATATGAAACTACGGTAGGTACAATGCAACACTGAATATTATTAAAGTTATCGGTAAGCTAGTAGCAATTAGATGGCTCGGTTGGCTGCGGTGCTGTGTATCGCAGGTTCGATTTCCGAACGTTACAATATTTGTATGGCCAACATTTGTTCTAGGTCTGGCGGTTACATGTTTGTGAAAACAGAATAGGAGTAATTCCTATTGTGAAAGTAAGTGAAAAAACAATTTAAAAAAAAAGATGATGAAGAAATGATGTGTGAAATAAATGACATAGCTGGTATGGGACTTTTTAGGTGAACTATTAACAAATGGGTCAATTTCAATACCATAAGTCATGATCGCTGATCACATCATCACTTACCATCAGGTGAGCCAGTGATTAAAAGCGAGTCTTACCATAGAGATTGCATCAATGCTTACCATCAGGCAGTTAAGCACTAGCTTTTATCAGTAAAAAAAAGACTTTTCCCTCCTGTTCTGGGAGCAGCGAGAGGGGGAGTGAGACTTTTACTTTAGTAGAAAACATCCCAAGGGAATATACTCTCGGGATAAAAACTGTTATTCCAAGACATGGTCTATCCATGTATCTACCAAGCTTTATCGAAATCCATTCAGTAGTTTTCACGTGAAAGAGTAACAAACATCCATACATACAAACTTTCGCGTTAATAACATTAGTAGGTTAGGTGGCAACCCTAGCTGCGCCCATACATAGCCAACTAACATAAACATTATAATGTCAGTATGTCACAAAGTCAAGAAGACACATAAAACAATTAATCCTCTCATTAACTGTTACGACACTATATTGTCTCTATACACAACCTTACTTATGCAGAAGGCTACAAGCAAAGACGGGCGACAAGGTTATATTACTAACCAACTAATAAGTAACAACAATAACTTGCATTAACACATCCATCGATCATTTTCTACGGTTACAACATTTCTCTTTCAAAAGTAAACGTGCAATGTATACAATTTTAAGTGAAACTGTCTTTTGGTGCTAATTGTATATTTTTGGTCGATTTCTCTAGCGCCTTCGAGTTATTGACGATTCGGACATAGTATCCGATTCGACACATTTTATTTTCAGTATTTTTCAATGACGACTTATTATTGAAGCTATTTTAGTACAGTCAGATAAAAAATGTCTTAAAATATAATGTGTATGAACAAAATTTATTTCCGAAGTTGCCGCCTTAAATCCAGCCTAAAATAGTTATGGTAACGCTTTTTTCCCCATATATTATATTTCAAAACTTTCTATACTAAATAGTCTGTCCGAATCGTCAGTGAAAATAATCTATACATATAACAAATGTGTAGAAGTTTTTAGTTGTGCGCGTATCACGTAAATGTACGAAATATTTTAAACTAACTTTTACACATTAAAATTGTGTGTAGCTCGATATATTACTTAGGCTTTGTTTCATCGCAATCAGTTGACTACATTGAAAGTCATATACTACATTCATTGACTGTTAGGCGGTGCGAAGTTCGACGGGTTAGCTAGTATTAAAATTTAGTGTCAATTTGGACACTGTGTCCGAATATGCCTACTGTGTCCGGATCGCCAGTAAGTTGCGCGTTTGACCTTTGCTGTGCTTCTACTTGTTCACTTACCTCATTACGTGTAAATACGTTTGTATTTATATAATTGTAATTTGTGTGTATTGCCGATTGGCGGAAGACTGATAAACGGTAATTTTTTAACCTTGAGCTATGAAGTTTTTATTTACACGTGCTACTTATTTACTTGTCGAGGCGTGAATATGTTGTGTATTTTGTTCTTGTAGATGAAACACTCTTAGTTAATACATCAGGCTTTGATCTAGCTTTCCAACAAAGCCTAGGAGACCGACGTGTCTCACATAGGAGACCAACGCTTTTTTTTTTTTTATTTGCTCCTGCACAGTTGTTTGTTTCGTACAGGAACCGAACCTGCCACATGCAGTGCAACCACTGCATCAACTGTATCGTCATTCGAATAAGAACTTCTCATTTTTCCGCATCAGAAACTAGATTTCATACAGATTAACCGATCACGTGCAAAAGTGGACTTAATTAAGGCAATACATAAATAAAATGACGACGATACTACATAATAATATTACCTACATTACTATTCATCGCTCAATATATTACCCATCCATAGTTAACTATAATACGCTACGCTGCGCAAACGCAGACCTTCTGTCGCGATTATCGCAGCCTTGTAAATTGCCCGCGCACGAGTCGATAGAAACCAGTAACGTTCTCACTTTATATTGTTTACCATCAATCAATTATAATGTTAGGCTAAATGAAAAATGTGTCGTCACATAGTTGTCGCATTGTCACAATTTTGTAGCATTGTCGCACTCTTGTCGCATTGTCGCACCTTTGTCGCATTGTCGCACCTTTGTCGCATTGTCACACTTTTGTCGCATTGTCGCTTTATTGCAACCTCTTTCTGCCTGTATAAGGGAACCTTAACATTACAAGAGCAGACCTTGCGTCGCGATTAGCGCAGCCTTGTGAACAGTTCGCGCACGAATCGATAGTAATATTCACACTTCATATTGTGTACTGTAAATCACTAATCATGTTAACGCCGTACAGGTAAAATATATTATAATAATGTAGGCAAAGCTATTGTTTACAAAATGGCGACCGGAGTCGGAGTTTCCTTTTGCGTGCTAATTTGACGACTGCTATCGCTGTCAGATTATAATTTTTGAAGGACTAAAATATTCAGGTTCAAAAGTGGATTTTCATCTTGGTTTACTATACAATGTATTTTTTTTTCGATTGGTTTTATCATCTTATGACAAAACCCGCTCTTGGGCGGAGCAGGAGATAGTGTCCGAGTCTTACTGACTAAAAACCCCATCCCGTTCCTTCTAGTTTGGTTATCGATGTGACAATAATACGATGACCATTTTTTTAAACTGGTTAAAAATACTTTTTATACATAGTCTTCTCAACATTTTGTCCAATTATATGTGAAAGAAATATTATAAAAATCTTTTGAGCACAGACCAAAATAGCAATCTTTCTCATTTGAAGAACTTGCGTTCTTTTAAAAGGTATGCCGAAATATAAGCCGAAGCCAAAACCTCAGAGGCAAGATAACCTTGAGATGATGAGTTTACATTTTTTTTCTTTTGCCTTTTTTTAATACATTAGAACATTTCTCGATGGACTAGACTGGTTTTTGAATTATAGATTTAGAGTAACAGTAAAAAAAAAACAGGTCATATAATACTTTAACGCGCAATTCTGCTTAAAAAAAATCAGGTGAAACTAAACACAAAAGCTAAACTTGAAATTGTATTATAATTGAATCTTCTTATGCAATATATACATATCTTTGAAACTGAATTCAGAGTCAGCTCATTTATTTACTTTGTTTAGGTCTAAATTTTAGATACATACTTTCAATGTCAAAACAGATTTAATATAATTATGTTCTTGTTGTTTCTCTCGTAACAGAATTTTGCAATGTTTTTGGATAAATAAACTAATACAAGAAAAAATAACTAACTGACATCCCAAAAACTAGTTTCTTTTGTAGAATAATGCGTCAAGAAACATTTGCAGGTAAATATAATAATAAATCATTTATTATTAGGCATCTTGGCCCTTAGATATATACATTATATACTAACATATATGTATAAAGTAAAGTATAAAACAAATACCACATTAACAATACTTGCTATATATGCGGGTCTAAGCATTGCCCTACATTTCCGCAATACCTAGCAACAACGTTACCCATATGCAACTACCGTTACCTCTTAAGTACTGTCGTCAAGTAAACACATAAGGAGCCCATCGCAGCCTTCTGTTACGATTAGCACAGTAATGCCAACTAGCGACGCATGAATCTCATTGTAATGTTGGCTAACTTCATGAGTACAGTCAACAGCTAAAGTATTAGCGCAAATTGGTTCAGAAATATTAACTTAAGTATGTGTAAAGATAACCATACACGTTAGGGTATACCTGACAGGTATGCCTGTACAGTTATACCTGTCAGCTAAGCTTGTGTCAGAAGGGGCCCAGATGGGTCAAAGCCAGGGGCCAGGGTTGTCCGAAAGGGAGCTCGTGCCCCGGTATGTAGGCTAGAAGGAACGGGATGGGGTTTTTGTCAGTAAGAGTCTGACACTATCTCCCGCTCTACCCAAGAGCGGGTTTTGTCATAAGATGATCTTCCCCAACGAGAAAAAGAAAGGTAAGTTTGTGTGAAAACCTGCACAGTTGTGCAACATACACGCTCCGGTTTACCTGTAAAACTCAACTATACAGGGAAACCTGTCTAAGGTATACCCTAGCGCAAGAAAAACTATTGTGCTAGAATATCGTATCGGTCAGTCTGTAAAATATTTTCTAAAGCCATATTTTAAAGCATAAATAAGTATTGTGTCGGTCACATTGCTTTTTGCGTTTTCCTCATTTACTGGAGTAGGTTTGTGTTGTAGGTAATTATATTGTTGTTACAATTAAACCTACTGCGTACGTCAAGTTTATGACACTACTTGTCGGTTGGGACTTTTTTTAACAAAGTTTCCCACATTTGATTCGTAAAAGGTATTCTTTGTAACGGTATGTAGTTTTTTTTTAAATTAAATAAACTAGTGCTTGATTGCAATCCGACCTGATGGTAAGCAGTGATGCAATCATTGATGGTGAGGCGTAGTAGTGTAGTAGTTATAAGGAGCCTATTCACTCTAAGTTTTGAAGACACCTAAATTATTATCAGGATGATTCTATTTATTTTTATAAAATAACAATGGTGACTTGAACAAGAAATTTATTATTAAAACAATGACGGGTGTCACGTCCAATAAAATGATGGGGTTAAAAAAATTATTATCACATAAAATACTTCTTACTTATTCCTGTAATAACAAAGATAAATAAAACAACTTTCGACCATGAAAGGGCAACATTACTTATTTGTGATTTATTAAGGTCAACTGTTTTCCTCAAATATGAAGCACTCAAAGGGCCATTTAGCCTTTTAGTAGTACACTTTAAAAACAATAATGATTTTGCTTTAGAAAGTTAATGGGAGCAATTAGTATGCAAACTACAGTAATTACACTTGTTAAGGCTACTTTCAAAGATTTAACGATGATTTTACGCAACCCATTAGAAACATAAACTGTACTATTATCTGAACGCATTACTATCTATAAGTAGACAAAATGATGACATTTCTGTAATAGAACAAAAACGCTGTTTCAACGTTAAATATTCATACAAAAATTATTGTCAACGAAGAAAAAAAAACAAATTCAATTTACCGTTGCATACACTTTTGTCGGCAACTGTACTACGTTCGAAATATATTTTAGCATAAAATTATCGTACTTAAAAAATGTAGGTTCATTACCATTTATAATAAACTAGCATTTGTCAGCGAGTTCGTTCGCATGAAAACCGAAAATTATCCAATGACCTATAGCTAACTAAAACTTTATGGTCTAACAGTAAGCAAAGTTTCATCCAAATATCTTTAGCCGTTAAGACATGTAATGACAATAAACCGATGGATAGAGTAATTTCGCATTCATAATGTTGTGAAATATATTATTATATTATTAGTATAGAAGTGTGCATAATACCAAGTGATACAATGTAGATTAGATATATTTTGAAAATGTGGTTCGTGGATTTTGAAAAGGTATTTCAAGTTACTGTCAAATGTTGCAAAATAGTAGGTATTTGATGTTAATCTATACTTATAATAAATCTGTAGAGAGGTCAATTCTGTACATGAAATATATTTCCAAAATAACTATCAGGGGGTGATTAGTGATCGATACTGATGCCAAAAATTCAAACAGTAAAATTTTTGTCTGTCTGTCTGTCTGTCTGTCTGTATGTTCTTTATAGAAACAGAAACTACGCGATGGATTTTAACGAAACTTGGTACAATCATTCTTCATATTCCTGGGCAGGTTATAGTATACTTTTCATCACGCTACGATCAATGGGAGCAGAGCAGTGAAGGAAAATGTTGGGGAAACGAGAAAAATTACTCCATTTTTTAAGCTTCCGTCGCGTTTGCAGCCTTAATGGTTAAAGCTACACAGAAATTATGTATTACGGAAATGTTCTCCTTAAAATTATATAAAAAATATCCCAAGACATCATATGTCAATATTTTATGGTTGACTCACAATAACACATGTAACTCTCGATAGCTTAGCAGTTCGGAGCTTTCTGTTTATTTTTGTCTATGGCACCAAGGTGTGTGCACACTGTCACGCGCGTAAGTGGAAGGGAGAGATCTGGAACGTCTCGAATCGTCTCGCGCATCACGTTGTTTTCCAGTCCCCGGGCTCTTAGAATTCGACAACAGACGTTTCAGATCTTTGATTTTGACGACTCCGTTGTCGCTGGCATAAGCAACAGGATCCGCGTACGAAGTCGCTGGCAGAAGCTAGTATTATAATAAATGATACTTATAAATGTTAAATTTCGGAAATATTAGTGCTGAAATTTAATTAATCATATTAGACGACCAATACAATTTTTTTTATTGCTGATAGGCTCGCGCTTGACGCTATCTCACCTGATGGAAAGCGATGATGCGGTCGACGTTGGAACGCACTTACCTAGAAGTATGATATTATTACCGTGCTAGAAGTAACTTATATTCTCTTGACTTAAAGATTCCCGGGTTATAGCCATCAGGAAACACACGACTCCGGCAAGGAATTCTACTCCCTTAGTTTTCGCACAATGAATGTGTTCCCGAAACGTTTTGTGCGTGTAGGTGGGATGTCCAACATGTACCAGTGTCGCATCGCCGTACGTCTGGTAGTTCGATCTTGAAACGGGCTAGGCGGAATAAGGTTCTGCAATTCCGATGCACACACCCCGAAGTGCAACCGGTAGAAAACTTACTTCTAAATGTTATGGTTCTCCTGCATCGATCTAAAACACCGATAAAGATAGATATAGAAGTAGTAATAAATATCGATCACATATTTATTACTGCCCTCTTCTGTTAGATATATTTTGAAATTGATACTCCATATCTTCTTAAACAATCCTTCAGCAACCATTTATGATACGGAAGTCTTGACCATAGAAATAAATTCTGACAAGCCACATTTATAGTACCATAAACTGTGCTAAGGAACAATAAATATTACAGTCATACCGTGTATATGGTACATGTTTATTTATACATGACTAATCAAAGTAACGTAATCATTTATCTCGGCTCACTTTTCATCATAATGAGTGCAGACCACACGCATAGCCCTCGGGACAAACGTACACTAGTGTGGGTAAGGTCACGACTAGATATGCACTTGGCTTTGCTTAAGTAGAGCATATCGTGTTGGGGAAATGTCAATAGCTCCATTAAATAATATTCCTGGCTGAATTTAGGTTATGGTGGCCGAGATCTCGTCGGAAGGTTAGACTAGTATACACAGAAGATGTTATAGTGCATTTTATACACAAACACAGATGCATGCGATGATCCATGATTTGCAAATAGCTTCACTTTTCGGACTACAGAACATTTTCATGCCAAGTTTTGACTGGCCTGATTGGTATAGTGTTCAGAGGCCCTGACTACTATTCCGGAGATCGTGGGTTCGATTCCCACCTAGGGCAAATATTTGTGTGATGTGCACGATCATTTGTTCCGAGTCTGGGTGTAATTTTATCTTAATATGTATGTATTTAGAATATGAGTATGTTTATCAGTTGTCTAGTACTCAACACAAGCTCTGCTTAGCTAGGCTTGGGACTAGACAGCGTTGTGTGACAGGTGTGAAAAAAGAACCTTTAGGTATCAGTAAATAGTTTAGTAATTAGCATAAGTATAAAGCATAGCATAATCAGACATACAATGTTTCAACTGCTAAGACTCTGGCATCCTCTCTAGGAGAGGGAATCTGTCACGCCATGAGTCCAGTTGGGTTGGTAATTCAGTTGAAATAAATGCTTGCTTTAACCACCAACCCGGACTGGGCCCGCGTGTTGGATTACGCTCCATTCCCTCTCCTAGAGATCAGGCTTGAGCCCCAGCAGTGGGAACATTATAAGGCTGACTACCTCGTCCAATTATAATTTGAGTATCTTCAAGGCTAGAGTGAATAGGCTCTTAATAAACTAGTTCACCTCACCATCAACGATTGCATCACTGCTTGGGGTTGCAGTCAAGCACTTGTTTATATCAGACAAAAAAAAATGGCTGATTATGCGCTAAATGCGTTGAGTTGGCTTGATTATTATTTAAAAACTCTAAACCTGCGCATTCTCTCAACAATACCACTTCAAACCTCATCACTTTTTATGTCTTCGTCCCCAATTTCCAATTGCATAACAGCTAATGTATCACAAATACATTGGCGTGCTACTGCGCTATCACGCCGTGTCGCTTGACAATCGATTTGCTATTTTTCTACCTCTTTGGCATGCACTTACGTCATAGTGTGGCCTTTTCTTTACAAGCTGAAATACGGACAATAACTTGATGCTGTTTTACGAACGAGGTTGTAAAGATTTTGAAAGCTCACTGTGATTTATTTGCTTTTATCATGTTTGTTGTGTGGATTTGAACCAAAATGATATGTAGATACACTTATTATTAAATGATATGTAATTTATTTCCAGCCAACTCGCCGAACTGGCATGGCCTAGAACCAAAACTTCGAAGACATGTGTTATCCACCAACCCGTACTGGGTCCGCGTGACGGATTACGTCCTATTCCTTCTCCTGGAGAGGTAGTCTGAGTTTCAGCAGTGGAAACATTAAAAAAAGGCTGATTATGCTTATGCAATTCGCTGATAGATAGATAGAGCATTTATTGGCTACAATACAAAACATACATCAAAATACAAATGATAAAAACCTCTGCCCTTTAGACAAGAGTATGTCCCTTGGGATAATTTTCTATTATCACGGCAGCTAGTTAGGTTATAAACTGACTATTTAATGGCAGACTATTTCCGGCCACAGTAGGCGCGGGCTTGCGGACGGCGAGCCATGGGTAGCTCGCTGTCCGACCGTCCGGTAACTGTCCGGGCCGCGCCCAAGTCGTCGACAACGCGCACTGTTCCCGCGTGCCTCAAGCAGTTGCCAGCAACAGCAATGTAGGGTTTAAGGAAAGGGGTGGGTTTTTAGTCAGTAAGGGTCTGACACTATGTCCCGCTCCACCCAAGGGTGGGGGTTGTCATTGGACGATTTTCCCACCCCCCCAAAAAAAAAAAACAGAAAACGTTCCAGACTAATATATAATTTCTCTCTGTTAGAATCTTGCTACGGTTACAATACTGTCAACAAAGAATATTTTGTTTAATTTTCCTCGAATTTTCCTCAACAATATTTATTGTTTATACAATTACTCTACTAGTATTATTCTATTAGATTATCCGTTTCAGACAAATTGCTTCTTAAAATATCTGTCTCGGCGGCAAAGCCACCTGATTGGCTGATACTAATTGAATGCGACCAGACCATTGTATCCTGTACATCTTAAATGTCAGTGGTTATATGTTGAACAAATATAAACTGTCGTGTTTTATGATAATGTGCATTTTAAATTACAGGGTAACGTGATTTTGTTCGTAGACGGTGGCCAAAAATGGGCATCGGAATCCTGGCGGCGGCGGCGAGGGCGCCGTTGCCTGATGCGGTCGGCCTCCTCCTTTGGTAGCATTACTGCTTCGCAGAAGGAGGCGACCGCCTGCCATTCCTCCTCGCTCCGGACCATGGCCTCGACCAAAGCCCGGCGCGAGAGGTCTCCGCCGCCGACCGCCCCCGTGAGGGCACGGCGATGCTCCGCCCAGGCGTAGACGAAGACTTTAATTTGTATATGTATTTCATCTGAAGGTAAGCGACGATGTGACCGAACAATGGATTGCGACAGTCGCTGTCTCGTTTTCGAATTACGCTACGCTACGCTTATGCTAAGCTGTGCTACATGTAAGCACCTTTTCAAGAACCTCTGGAGCATTTTCCCTTCGCCACATCAATGGAATATCTTGAACATGTGCAAAACAAAAATAAAATTATTTTCTTCTGTGTTTCTAACAAATATTTTATTATCTCGTAGATATTCAAATTTTACGACTTTAAACTGAAATGCTTGTAGAGTAAGTAGTATTATTGAATAGACAATCTTGAATGCGTCAATGTTCATGAATATTTATCAGTTTGCGAAACTCGTCGTTTTATGAATGGAAGGACCATAGCTGCGTGGGAAGTCATCAAGACCTTCAGTTACTAGAGGTACTTAAATTATCTCTATGACAAAACGGCAAGTCCCTAACAAATTGTTACCACCTTTCAGGTAAGAAAACTACAAATAACTTCTCCACACCTCTTGGTGGAGCAGGAGAGAGAGTGTCAGACAGCCCGATGACGAGCAGTGGGTAGTTCGCCATCTGGCCGTCCGGTAGTGTTCAACACTCTCTTCGAAGATATACCAGCAAAACCGAAGGAGCCTAGCAAGGCCGAAGCCTACCGGGCCATGGGTAGTCCAAATGGGAACCCCGGGCTCATAGAACGAAAGGTAAAAAGGAGCATAGGTGTAGTTTTTTGTCAACAAAATCAAGTGTAGCTCTACAAGTCCAGTACTCCTACCTAAGTTGCTAATCTGCATATAGTTAAAACGCTAGAACAAAAGCTTCAAATATACGAATGACGTCATCTCAACGCTCAGTCACGTGGTCAGAACAAAAGAATTGGTGGTAAGGTCAACTCGAAGCGTTCGACGCAAGCAAAACGGTTGTAACTTGGCTAGAGGGGCAATTTCCATATGTATGGAGACCGACGCGCCTTGGTCGGCGTGTGTGGCACACGTGTGAGCAATGTAGTTCTACCTTAGGTCTTCTGATTTTATTATTTCGCAATACGTCTTGTAATGCACCAGCATCGTTTCATGGTCGTGTCATTTCGGCAGCTACTTTAATTGACATTACTTTGTTTACATCAATTCCAATGGACCTTGAAATTTAACAAAAGTAATACAAAAACAACCACAATCAATACCAACAACTCATTTTTATCGATAAACAGAAATAGCATCGATATAAACAACCGCTCATATCGGCAATTGCTAATATAAAATCGGCCAACAATCGACAATCGTTAATCGGTATTCGATCACAATCGAGAATCGTTCGATCGCGTGCATAGATGCAACTGCTCGAGAATTGCTCGTAATCGATTGTCTGCAACCGTCGCATCTATGTGGGTCAACTCAAATTGAAAGACACTGCGACACGTAACGGTGGTGGTTTCCGATATGAGCTGGGGGTTGCAGCCTGTTTATTTTTTGTATTTCGTATATGATCAAATAACTGACTCTGGATGAAGCGAGAGGTAATGTCAGACTTTTCTAAACAAAACGCGAATTCCTACATTCGTTTTTTGGCGTGGCCGTGGTGACGCCGGTGGTTTATTTTGAATAATTCCAATTAAAAAAATTGGTGTTTTGTGACCATACGTATGAAATTCTACATAGTTTCACAAATATATCCATGCAGGTAGTATGGTACATGAACCTATCGTGTATTTACAGAATGGATATTAACCCTTCAGATACCGTCAATTAGAGACACAATAGTAAGACAATAGATGCGCGGCCACCGGTGGTCGCTTGGGGATTCATGAATTAAGCTTGTGTAGAATGTGACACTAAATGCCAAAGTTTACAAAAACGAATAATTAGTTTTAAATTCTAAAATCACAAATCGGGAATTATGTCTTCTCAAAGTTCTAAAACCATTACCCTATTTTTATTCTATCTCTTTTGAGGTGAAAATTATGAAATGACTTCGCCCACTCTAGGTTGGACAGCGAGGGCATGTCAGAATTTTACTGACCTTCTAATGCTCCTTCATTTATTCATTGCGTGGAACTATTTCAAACGATCCCGCAACGCACTATCTAATAGGAACTAAGTATTTTTTCTAAAATTACTCCAGCTTGGGCGAAATTGTAATGCAAAGAATTAAATGATTACATTTTATAGAAAACTAGTAAGAAACAAACCCTAGCTCTAAGAGGAACACCACAAATCTCAGCCCAGGTATAAATTACGTGTACAATACAGAAATTAATCGCGGAAGCTCTTGCGTGTAGAGTGTGTATCATAGACAATCTACCTCTGTATAGACTATTATTATTATAGCCAATTAATTATAGCCATAATATGCGCTTAGATATTTATCTGTTAGTGTGCGTGAGTTTGTTTAGTGGTGCAAAAGTCGAAATGTGGGTGTTAAGTAATAAAGTCGAAGTATGAATGTGTTATGATAATTATAATATGTAATGTAAACTGTTGAACTAACTAACGGAATATTAACTGTCCCCGCACACGGCTCCGAAAAAAACGCCGCTTCAAGCTTTTTTTTGGCTAGTTTGCGGCAGTGCCGCCGCAAAAAAACGCTTGAAGCGGCTTCAAGCAAGAGGTGTCGCGCGCTTCAGCTGTTTTTGCGGCCGCTTCTAGTTTTTTTTTGTGGCCGCTTTAAGAGTTTTTTTGTGGCGGCGTTTGTTTGAGGTCCGTGCGCGGAGACAGTTAGCATTTTTTTTTCTCCATTTAACATTGACCATTTTTGCACTACCTTAACAGATGTCTTAAAAGTTCTAAGAACTAACATTGTTAACATACAAATCAAACACTTAGTTCGCAATAAAGGATTTGACTTTGACTTGTGTACTGTAGTCGAGTGGGTGAACCGTAGTCGAAATGTAACTGTACTGCAGTTGAGTGGATGTACCACAGTCTTAGTGAGTGTACTGCAGTCCAGTGGGTGTACCACAGTCGAAATGTGAGTGTACTACACAGTCGAGTGGGTGTACCGCAGTCGAAATGTGAGTGTACTGCAGTCGAGTGAGTGTACTACAATCGAAATGTGGGACGCTACTGTCAAAATGTGAGTGAACTGCAGTCGAAATATGAGTGTACTACAGCCGAAAATAAACCTAATATCGCGCTTTTCTGAACGTTTAATCAGAAGTATCCGTAAATAAATACCTTGAACCGGATACAAATCTGATTAAATACTGTGAGCTGCTACTGAAAAGAATTTAATAGTAAACCGAATTGTTATTACGTTTACTATTGGTTTACGAATAAAAGAAAATAAAGAAAGAAATTACTGTTATTTGAGAGCAGGGAATGAGAGAACTATTCAATTTTTATTTCAATATTCGATAAACTCCTCGAAAAGAAGATCGCTTTTGAGCCATTTCCCGATATAATATTATAGAAAACGACAATATTTGCAAATTCAGTCGAGTAGAATATTTGTCGTGTTAATATAAGACATGGCAACGACTCCGAGGAGGATGTTCGCGGTTTATTTACTTATGTACACATTCTTGTATGTATTATATTGATGTGTTATATAAGATATATTAAGTATGTATTTTTACATGTAATGTCAGATACATGGCTTTCTTGTGACTAGCCTGAGAATAAGCCATGAAACAAGAAAGTGTAGCTTTGTTAAGCACCGGCCACACAGAACAGACGCAAGGCACGGACCCGTCGCACTCGCGAAAAGATACATACAGAAAAGACGGCGTCCCGTCTTTTCTGTATGTTTTACGTCGCGACGGCTGTATACATTTTATATGCAAGTAGATTAAACGGGCGCCGCGACTGCGACGGGTCCGTGCCTTGCGTCTGTTCTGTGTGGCCGGTGCTTAAGGATTCAAATAGCGGGATTGTTGTATATGGAAAAGGATAACAATTCACCAATTTTAAGATATCCGCAGAACTAAGGTTGCCGAACAAAAGACGAAGAATTGCCAAACTAAGTGGCAATCTGCAGGGCACGTTGCTCGCAGAACAGATGGCCGTTGGGGCCGAAAGGTTCTGAAGTGGCAACCCCGTACCGGAAGACGCAGCGTTGGAAGACGTCCTATAAGGTGGAACGATGACCTGGTGAAGGTTGCGGAAAGCCGATGGATGCGAGACGCACAGGATTGTCCATTGTGGCGACACTTGGAGGAGGCCTATGTCCAACAGTGGACGTATATCGGCTGAAATTATGATGAAGTTTATACCGTAAACAATAACGCAAGCTGGATTGATAGAAAGATTTACTGCGACCCTGGAACCCAAAGGGCAACAGAAGGTACACAGATGGGTTTTAAATCAATAAAAGTCTGTAGATAACATTGGACCCAATGACACTTAATTATACGTTAATTATTCAAGATAATTTCAATCCACAGCCACTCAAGTACCGACCTTAGTATAGTGTTTTCAAAGTACATTTTTAACTGTCAATCTGTATCAAAAAACCAAATAAGTGTGGGTTGCAGAGGAATTTAAACATAGTCTTGAATGACAGAATCCTTACGTATTAAAAAACTAAGTCCCACTGCGTCTCTGTACGCGATGAACGCAAAAATTACTGAACAGATTTTCATGCTGTTTTCATTAATAGGAAAGTGATTTACAATGAAAGTTTAGATATTTATTACATGCATATAATAGTAAAGAAAAGCTAAGAATTCCAAAAAATTGTAACATACATGCAAAGTTAAGGCGTGTCGCTAATTCAAACATAATTTGCGTATTGTATTTCTAACTTATAAATACCTACATACATAGTTCTATATGTACAGCTCACATACAAATACCTTTGAACACATTATCAGTAGACTCACAGACATACATACCTACAAACGAGTCGTAGTTATTAGCACTCGTGCGATACGGTGGCCTTTAGAGCTAACAAGTCGCAATTATCACATCTAAAACAGGCCAGCCGTTCGTTACGCCATGCGCAGTTTAACACGACATTACAATTCGATAAATAACATGCATTCAAAGCGTTTCGGGAACACATTTATTGTGCGTATGGCTAAGGAGTGCAATTTCCTGCTAGTCTGTGTTTCCTGATGGCTACAACCTCGGAGTTTTTAAGTCGAATGAATAAATAAAATAAAATAAAAATATTCCACGAATATCACACAACGCCGTCTAATCCCAAGCTAAGTAGAGCTTGTGCTATGAGTACCAGACAACTGATAAACATACTTATATATTTCTAAATACATACATATTATAGATAAATTACATCCAGACACAGAACAAATGATCATTCTCATTGCTCATCACATAAACATTTGTCCTGGGTGGGAATCGAACCTACGACCTCCTGCATAGCAGTCATGGCCACTAACCACTAAAGCAACAGGCCAGTCAAATTATAAGACAATTATCCTTTACGTCGCGGGACGAGAAAATAGTGATGAAATGTGAGTGTATTTTGGACCCTACCCAAGGTAGCGGGGTTTTTCGAAACTCACATTTTGGAAACATTCTGCTGCGGCTGCAGAATATAAAGGTCCTGAAGGAATACGGCTGTGTTTTAGTCAGTAAAAGTCTGACACTCTTGGGAGCAGTTATTTAATCATTTTCTCAAAAAAATGGCCAAACTAGGTATTATAGGCACACTTCTGCCACACCTTTCTAGAAATACAGGCGTGATGTTATCTTATTAAAGTCATCAGATTACATTAAAACGATAATACTTCAATTTAAAAAAGGAACTACGGTTTACGATTGATTTGATTTATAATACGTATATTTGATACAAAAATCCAATCCGAATCGAATCAGTCGTTGGGTATGGTTTACTTTCTAGATTAACGTTTACGAAAAATCAATTTCGAGAACAAAGAAAGGTACCAATAAACAAATATTAAACTTCTGCAACATTACCTATACAAACATTAGACCTTCGATTCGTATCATACGCAAAAAAAAACCCAACGGAAAAAAAAGGCAACGTCACCAGAAAAAAATAAACCAACCATTACTGGGGGAAGTCGGGCAAAAACCAAATTCAAATAACCATCAAAATATTTTATTAAAGGCCAATTTTCGAGGTAGAACTGACAAACGTTGGAATCGCCATCAAGTTTTCACGCTTCACCCGACTTTGCCCGTTGGCCGGCTTGCCCTATTATGCCCACTCTACCCCAGCTATTGTATCGCGCAGTCGTAAATATTTGAAAAACGCCGTTGGCAATGTAACTGTAACTACTGCGACTGTATATCACGTGAACTTCCACTTGGATCACGTGGCTATAGAGTTAGCGATGGGATGAACGGTAGGTAGGACCTGCTTTTAGGGGCCCACTTTGTGTTGTCTATGATGGTGATTCCATGGGGTGGTTTTAGTGAAGTAAAAAACCCACACTCACTGGTTTTTCGCAAAGCGCCTTTTGAAGGTTTCGCCCCGAAAACAAAAACAAAAAGGTCTTTGTGATCAAGATGATTACCTTCTTACCGAAAAATTGATTACTTTAGTTGTTTTTATTATTGTTTAAGGACCTTATTATACCCCAAATTTTTTTTCTTAAATCACTCTATCGCGAACAGATAGACAGACGCTGAAGAGGACTTTGTTTTTATGAAATGTTAGGATAACGATACATTCGCGTTTGGCTACTATTCTTCCTACCTTATCGAATATCGAAAATCGATTATGGGACACATTTGTCTAAATGTAAGTTATTCATTGTTGATTGAAAACCCTCCAAGACTAAAGCTATTAATCAATAGCAAAATGATTCTACAATGATGGCTTTTCAACTTTTTGCTTTAGTAAGCTTATGCTGGAATCCGATGGATGCGAGACGCTTACGACCGTTCATTGTGGCGACACTTGGGGGAGACCTATGACCAACAGTGGACGTCTTTCGGCTGAAATGATGATGATGGTGATGAAGTTTATGCAGCGAAAACTCACAATTTAAGCTCACAACCATAAATATTTATGTAAAATCAGAAAACTTTCCGTTCAATGCAATGCTGATAGCGTGCAAAAAAATTGCATGCCATAGTGGAATAAATACGAGGGCAGCAACGCTGTTTGCGTGGCCAAACAATGTCTTATCAAAGTCAAAAGTCGCCGGCGGCAGCGGCCATCAATTCCGAACTCTTCTGTAAGCGGCAAGTATGCAGATCCAACGACAAATAGTTTAGGCGATTTCCTTTCGGATTGTTACCGAAAGTCGTCCGTGTATGAGAATTTAGTGGTGTCAGTTGCAGGCTGGGATTTGGAGTATCACCTGCTTTGACAGCAGTGATCGGGGTTTTTGGATTTGATCATCTTTAGTTCAAAGTGTCGCAGGCTGGGATTTGGAGTATCGACTGCTTTGGGTCGGCATTTCTGTACTATTTGATAATACCTATAATCTTTTGATCAAAGAATCGAATTCACTACGACCCAGTTCTTAGAAAAATAATGTAACAAATTGGCATTTCATCGTATTTTTGTTTAGGTGAGAAAGGAAGGGAGGATTGTTAAAAGGTATTTTTTGACGATCACGCGTTCATAAACGAAATCTGTTTACAATTATTTTTAATTGCATTTGTTTTGTTAAAGATATAATTTTTTATATGCAGTGACATTTTTATGGATTGAATATTGAACATTGAAACCATATGATGAATAATATATAGTAAGCCAAAGCATAACACAACAAAAACAAGAAAAAAACACTCCTAAAACCACTCAAATTAATTTCACTGGTTATATTATATTTGTAAATACCACCACTAAATATTTATGGCCTAATAATGCCCCTACTTAAATCTCTATTTCAATGGTTCGAGTTTCAGTTAGAATTAGAATTATCCTGTATTGAAAATCATTACATAAATGAATTCCCAAATAGTGTTAATTAAACCATTATCTAGAAGGAAACATCAGTGTTAAACTTTACTGGGAGAGGCAAGCATTGAACATAATGGAAATTCTGGTACGATAAACTGTATGTCGTCAGTGCCAACACTCGTTTTTGAGCTGGTATAGACGAAAAAAGGAGTTAATAAATAATGTGAGGCCGGATTGTATTTGTTTACTTGCAGGTATGTATTTTGTAATGTTACTAAATTAATCTTACTATTGTATTCTTATTATCTTCTTATTATAATAAAGAAGAAATAGAAAGAGATGGAGAAGTCTCGCAAAAGCCACAACTAAACTATCAGACGATCCATGACCACCACGACTCTGCCAGAAGTGTAGACTGAGAAGAATAATTGCAAAAAAGCGCGAGATTCAATCTCTCTACTGGGCCCAAAAGCTTTGAGGGAAAGGAATACCATCGACTTGAGAGAAGAAGAAGAGAGTATCTCTACATCTGCACTTTTGATGGCCGCAATAAACGTGGACACTGGGCCCAAGTACTTTTAGAGAAATGAAAAAAGAAAATCTACTATTGGAGGAAAAAACACACACATTCATAAATACTCATATATTATATTATTATATTATATTATGAGCCCGTTGTGTCCCACTGCAGGGCAAAGGCCTCCCTTCCGTTATTCCACTCTTTTCTGTCCTTAGCCACTTCTGGCCAATCCTTAAGGTAGGAGTCCAAATACTCATAAACTTTTTTTTTTTAATATAAGTACAATTGCCGCAAATGAAAAATTACATAGGTATAGGTATACGCAACGTGTGGTCAACAGTACATATTTGGTATAAACAGTTGTCATAATGACGAATTTTGTGATATTTTATTTTCTGCATTTGCTTTTCTCTATAATTTATAAAACATAGTTATATTTATATTCCCGCGGTTACCACTCAACACTGCTGGTCTAATTTAAAAGCCGTTTTGTATGTACCGTGGTAGTCGGCGGTTCCATGTGCGGTTTTTTGGGTTCACCACAATAACATATTCTGCTTTATTCGCGTTTTAATGATTTTGGTACTTCATTTTAGAGCCCTTTGTCCTTTGTTATTAACAATAGTTGTAATTCAGTTTTAAATTCACAAACAGTCAAAATGGGCATTAATCAAGTAAACATAAAATTGTGTATTTCTATATTTAAAAAACTGCTGCCAACGGCGGCGTCCGTGTCAATATCGATAATTACGGACGCAAAATTAAAGTCGACGCCAGAGAAAATTAGTTTATGTCCTTTCTTGGGGCAGTTCAGTAGTTTAGCGTTGAAAGCGTTACAGACAGTCCATCTCACAGTCACATTTGTTATATTCGCACGCGTGTTTGCCACAAATTATCCCAAAAAAGCTTGGAATAAAAAGTAAAAAATGTGATTTCAGGACTTGGGCTACCTTCGTGCCGAAATTTGTTCAAATCAGTTAAACCATTTGAGCGTGAAAGATTAACAAACATACACATAACATTTTGCCTTTAAAATCGTCACTAAACCTTCAAACTATAAATATAACCTACAATTACAATATTATCTAATCGCAGTTAGTAGAGGAACTCAATCCAGACAATGGTAGCCCTCAACGACCACTCGAGAGTTTACAAAACACTCAAGTTCTATGATATCGGTAGATATTAAATTACTTGGCTTCGTAGCCATGTTGCTTTTGCCAATAGAGGTGGGCTGATAAGGCGCATCGGTGGGTATCGAGTCGAGGTCTTACCGTAAGCTAAAAGCTGTGTACCTACATTTTTAATCTCGTAAAGTAACAGGTTCTATTTATTTTGTTTTATGAAAGTGGCCCAGTGGTAAGATACTCCTAGTTCTGTGTTTATGGTTCCAAGCAGGTTACTTATTTAACCATCGCAAAACGCACGGCTCACAAAATAGCGAATGTGGCAACCGTCATGTTCCAAAACCAAAACTTCCAGATTATGTGACGTTTCTATCATCATATCAGCCGAAAGACATCTACTGTTGGACATTATATTAACGTACACTGAGCCAATGTGGATGGAGGAATTACAGTTAATTTTTTTCATAGAAGACCTGAGTTCCAGCAGTGGCAACATTGTAATATTACTAGCCGATTCGGCTAACGTTGTCCTGCCTGCAAAAGAAATGGTGGTGAGGGTAGGAGGGTAAAACATAGCCTACGATCTATTCTATTTCTATAAAAAACTCTGTCACAAGATTTTTTTTTCAAATATATATTTGATACCTAGTATATATTTATTGCGTCATGGGTTTTTATTTTACCATGAAAAGGCAGGCATAACTTTTAAAATACACAAGTACATATTTCATACCTATCCTTATTTGTAAGCAAACAAAGCTGCGGTTTTGAATATATCACGACTAATCAATCACGCCACGAGTATATTTACTTATTAATAACCTTTAACCTTCAAGGAGGTTAAAGTTATAGGCATTATGAATTAATAAACTTGTCAATCTTATAATCGAGAATTATGAAAATCTCATTCAATGCCAAGCCTTTTCTCTACTGCTTTCGGGTTTGACTGAAGACTAGGTTTTTTCCATGGAGCTGCCTGTGTGACCTCCACAATCAAAAACTGGAGAAACATTATACCTAATTTTTGAAGAGGGAAGCCAAAAAAAAAAACCAAAGAAGTTATTTGATGGCTTCCATCAAATAACTTCTTTGGTTCTAGCACTCGCTCGACAAGACAGCGTGCAAGATATTTATTGGATAAAACCTACTTTAATATGTTCAAATTTTTTTTTTCAGATTTTGTTGAGTCAGAAATATTTTATCATCAAAAACATCGCACAGCATCGCTCAGCTCATCTCTCTTCGTGGCACTGGATCTAAGTTCACTTCCTAGCTCCCTCCCACCTCCTAGTTAAACTGATAGAACGGAAGCACAGCTGATAATGATCTGGCGATCGTTCCGTGCCTCCCGACGCTTGGCCGCGACAAACGTCAAGCGCAAACACTTTTTTGGACGATAAAAACGTGACTTGCATTGAAAGTTTTTAGGGGGTTTTGTTTTGTCTGGTCCTAAAGAGGAGCTTGCAATTATTGATGGAAGTAAATCGCATTGATATTTACAAATAATTTGTAAGAATTCTGGAAAAATTACCTTATATAGTTATTAACTTATATAGTAAACCAGATAACGCGCCCCATTTGTAAAACTAAGACACGTATTTAAAATTTAGTGTTTTTTTGAGGCGATCTGTATAGTTTTTCATGACGGCGAAACTAAAGTTATTCTTGATTACATAATTTTTGGATAGAATAAATTACTTATTTTGGTAAAGTCTTTATAAATCTTGATTGCGTTACTAGGGTGTTTGTGTGTGCATGCGTACATAACAATACCAATGCAATACCAGAGTAGTGCGTCGATTCCTATATTTCTGCCTACAATTAGGATAACTAATTTCTTTAAAAAACCAACTACCTATGTGCATTTAAGTAAAAATAAAGTGCTTAAATTATAATTGTGTATGTATGTATGTATGGCGTTTATTATTCTAGTTACTTTTATGTATATCTTCATATATTTCTCGTGGCGTTTAAAAGCCACCCAACGTCACAATATGCAGGTCATAAGAATAAAAATCTAATAATTCATAGTAAACATCTAAATTCCATAAAGTTGTAATTAGTAGTTGGAAGTTTTGCGTCATGCAAGCATAGAGGTATGCTACTGACGTTTGCATTACATGAATGCGGGATATTCCAGGAAATTGTGTCGCATCGTATTTGATTTGCAAGCGAAAAAATATTAGATAAATCTGTATAATCTATTTCCGAAGTTTTTATTTTTGTGAGAATCGCATTTAGAGGTCGAAATGTCATGAGAAAATTTGTTATACATAATAAAAACAGAATTGTGAGAGTTTTGATGCTGAGAAATTTAAGCGTTGCTACTGTAACCTTATCGGTAGGCACATTTGAGCCGTTTGGAAGCCAAACGCTAAATTTTTCGCCAATTGATTGACACTGCGTGAAAAAAGAATTAGTGCTGTCATTCAATGTGCATATGCTGCCAATGTTGTGTTCGGCGTCGTACCCAAATGTCAGCGATTTGGAGGAGTACTTTGGCGACTAATGATACTTGTTTCTGTATACATTATGTAGTAAGTTTATATTATTTAAATCTACGACGTAATTAAAAAAACCTATATTTGTAAATTTACTTGGTTAGGTTATTACATAATTTGCAAGGTATCTTTTGTAGTACCTACTTCTAATACTGATAACTAGTTCTTTATCAAAAGGCGATTGAGGTATGTTATCAAGAGTGATAATTATACTTCTAAAAGCTTCACACAAGAATGACGTCATTTTCATAGTGTAAACTGCTATTGCATTGGTACTTCAAGGTAGTCTAAAAGTAATAATTTACTAAAGACATCACGTAGCGTGATGAGCAAATGCAAATATTTCTGATATAATTTGTCCTTTTATAAAAGTCATTCTTTCAAACGTCACAGTTACTACACATGGGTTAACTTTACTCATACCACTTTAAGTAAATAAAACGACTAGCCAAGAAACTTCCTGAAACTTCTAATATATTCCGCTGGCACATTAAAATTACCATCCGCTTTTCCATATTTTTTGTTAGGCACACATCACTAGCATACAGGCATTCAGACAACGTTTCTAGGATCGTAAATCTCTGGCTTCAAGTCACAGACATCCGCATTTACTAGGAAAAGGGGGAGGGGTGTTAAGGGGGGAGCAGGACAGTGGCATCCGTCCCGTCTTTTGTTTTGCAACTCAATTAAAACTTGGCTGTTTGAACCGACTACGCTTAGAAGGTCGTTAGTGTGTTAGTGAGTTTAGGAATACACACGTCACAGCGTAGATCACGGTTTCAAGTGGATTTGGTACAATTAAACCCTGTGATACATTCGCGGAGTTCTGAACTTTTTTTGGCCTGGTGTGGCTCCCTGAGGAACACCACTATATTTTACTCGTTAATCAGTTGATCATATAACTTACTAAGCCTGTATTGTACTTTTTAAGTATTATCTCTTCTTGGACTCTGTATGACTAACTGCTTTCCATTGAGGCTTTAGGCCCATCGCCGTTTTTCGGATATGATTAAGATACCAAAAGCCTGCTTTAAGACTACATCAATTTTCTGTAGAGCTTCAACTGTTAATTAAAATACAAAAAATTACCCATTCTTCGGGCACTTTCGTCTTTTATTCGGGTATTCGTTGAATGAATGAGTCCCCCACATACCGTCGTGTGTCACAACCGTAACGTTTTAAGTTTTTGATACGGTTCCGGTTACGGGAAGTGAACGGTTGACGCGACCGGATTCGGCAAAGTTTTCGAATTGTAATTCTGATAGGACACCTGCGTTTGTATGGTGTGTGAATGCTAATTTTGTCGGTCGAGATGGATTTCTATTAAAGTGAGTCAACTTATTGCTAGAGTGATTGGAAAATATACGTATTATATACGTCATTTATTGTTTTGTTTGATTTACAGAGTTTTTTTATTTTAGCGTTTTTAAGACTTTATTTGTTCATTAGGGTTTTCTGGGTAGGTTCGTTGAAGTCGTTCGAAGTTCGCGTGTAGTCAGACTTCTTATACATAATATATGTCTGAAAAGATTAGGACAAACGTGGAATAAACCGATATGATACAAAAACCTCATACATTATCTAAGACATAACGGCTCAATACTAAAGCTCAAATTCCATGCTTAATCTAATTTAAAATTTCACAGGAAAGATATCTCTAAAGTAATGTCACGCTGTTAATCCCGTTGTTCACACATCGCCTTGTTTCTCGGTAACGTCGGTAATCTGGCGATCGTTATCAGCGGGCGGCGCAAGCGCATGTTTGAACAAGTGTTGTGTGCCTCATAATGAGTATGACGTTTAACAGCTATGGTGTCTGAGGTCTTAAATGGTTTTCTCGCTTAAGTTGATTAAGTTAACCTTTAACATATTTCTAATCTGTCCAGCCCTTTCTCAACCGTTAGTTGTGGGTTAGCAGTTTTTTTAATACATTTATTTTATAAGTGTTGTGTTGTGAATAAAAAAATATACTAGAATAGTACAGCTATAGGGCTGGGCTGGGCAAGTCCAGCAGGCATCGAGCCTTTGGCTCATAAGACAAAAATTGGTGGTCTGAAATCGCAATACGGAGTTGTGAACTATGATGGAGATGGCGGAACTACTTAGATATCTTCCTTAGAAAATGGCAAGAAGTGGTTCAGGCAGGAAATAAGGGAAGGAATGAAGGAAAGCATTTGCCTAGCTGTGGGACAGTATAGACTAGATATCATAATAATAATTAATGCAGATAAGCCTAAACATATGTCCTATATATAACGATCTATCCTCATCAATTTCTCAGTGTCCTATTTTACCGATATGCACTTTAATATCAGCATTACCTTCATACCTATTAAACTCATTTATCATCACGGTGCTTACATTCTTTATAACGCGCCCATTATCAGAAAGCTACTCATGTTTGTTCAAGTGTCGTCTGACGTTACGCAAACGTGTCGCGTTAAGTTACGGTTACAATGACTACGCTGTATTATGGCATTTTGTTTGTATTTGAGTTTTTATAAAAAGTTTTGATGACAACTGGTTTTTATTTGATATGGTGAGTGGTGTATAAGTTTGTTCATTTCTTTGTCAAGTATAAATTTTCTATGGAACGTTAGTACCTATTCTATTGGTTAATGTTTGCAATGTGTACTCAAAACAAATAGGTACTCCAAGTACCTATTTGTAGGTGAGATACAGGGCCGCAATAAAGTAGATAGCGGGACAAACTGGATGTCTTCCGTGAGAATTGAAATGACGTGAAAAAACGTTATGGAAGAAATGGAGGAAAGCCTTTTCCCAGCAGTGGGACTATACAGGCTAGTAAATAAAAATGTTACAAAAGGATGTTTCAATACTAGATGAATTTTTAGCATTATGTCTCTCAGAACTGAAGACCAAAATTGTCAGATCTGTTGTTGATGATAACAGTGCATATTTATTGTATTGTTGTGCAGTAAATACTTATAGGAAAATCACTAAGCTTCTGTAATTTCATATTGAGTTCCATAATTGCGTGCAATTTTCAAAAAAAGACCATAATGATGAGGCGACACCAAAAAAGAGAAATCTTCAAACACGAAATTACAAATGCGAGACTAACGCAGTATAAAAACTTAACCGTCAAATGTATGCATATGCAGGTACTGATAATGTGCACACACACATAAGCTCTAAAACAAACATTGCGACATGGATCCATTGTTCAAACATCGCCTGTGACTAACGTTGGAAGTTTTTGTAGAGTAAGGTCTTTTAGACCACCCTATAACATATCGGCTGTGTGGTGTTCACTAACATCACTAGTTAGGGATTCGAGTTTATAAATTAAACAACCAAATTATCAAGCAGGCTCAATCCAAGAATAACGTTAAGACGGATCGACAGTGCCCAGGACGTCACTACGAGTACTTAATTTGCCCAACATTTAATGTGCATACCACATCAATCCCTAATTGTGATTCTAGTGAACACCACTGTCTGCATGCGAATATAGGACCAAATGTGGTATCTAAAAGATCGAGGTGTTGATTAACAATACATAAAAAGACCATGCAATCCAAACTTAAAGAGACGAAAGACCTTACGAATAAAGACAAACAGAATGATGAGAAAATCCTGAAGATTGAACTTAATTAGTAATTAGCCTGTGTCTTTGGGAAAGTAAGTGGGAGTAATCAAGAATGTGATAGGTTTTTAAAGATCCCACCTCCCCCTAGTTAGAAGAACGGAACTCGTGACACATACCGCAGGGACTAACCGATAACAGATGTGTATGGAAAAAGGAAAGGGAAGCCTTAAAGAACTAAATAGATTATATATAAGATAATATATTTAAGAAGAAGAAGAATTGTAATGGATTGGGATCAGGGCACAGTGAGAATGATGATAATGTCAAGAAAAAAACTAACAACAAAGAATTAATAAACAATATAAATGTTTTATATGCAGATCAACAATCAAATATGTAGTTTAACATCCCCGTAACTCGCACAATTGGACTACACAGAGGTCTGTATTGAAAAAGTGATTAAAATCCAAAACGTTTAGCATTCAACAGAAATTGCATTTTTCCACGTTAATCCCCGAATTCGTTGTAAATCCTCGGTAATAATTCCGAATGCCAACAGCGCATCTCTATCAATTCCTCACATGTTACTGCGACGGATGTGTGTTTAACGTTCGCATACATTGCCGGCTGTGAACTGGCGCGCGACTGTGTCGCCCAACTAAGCGAGCCATGTAAACATAACAGTTTAACCACTGTAAAACGTAGAATTGATGCGATGTGTCGCGTTAGCCGGTGCAATGTTGGATGTTAGGGCTGTCAAATATATTAATATATTTTATTAAATTACTTATTTGTCTATTATCTATAATCAATTTTGACGTTATAGATCACTAATGACCAATCTAAATTAATAATAAGAAAATGATTTATCATCTATACCTGTTATTTGGGGTCATGTTAGTCAACATGTTTTTTCTTTGTTTGTTTGTCTATCAATAAAAACTTACTGTACCCAAAAAAAAATGGTCCGATCATAAAAAATCTTTCAAAAGTATTGGTATAGATATTCTACCTCACAAAAGTGGTTGTGTTTGTAGATACTCGTATAGTGACGTGCATATTTATTGTTTCTGTGTGCGTTCGGTACTTTCTATTTTCGAAAAAAGTGCACATCTATCAAACTATATACACAAACACCCAAAACAAACCCGCATTAGTGAGAATTAAATGATTTTGTTGCATCTGTTAAATATAAGATATCATCATCATCATTTCAGCAGATGGATGTCCACTGTTGGACATAGGCGTAAAGATAAGATTATCATCATTATCATCATCATCACCATATCAGCCAGAAGACGTCCACGGTTGGACATAGATATGATATACTAGCTTTCCGCCCGCGGCTTCGCCCGCGTGGACTACAGTTTATATCGCGCGGGCAGAGACCCGTGCTCAGCAGTGGAATTATAGGTAGCCTATGTGTTATTCCAGTGTCTCTTCTACCTACCTACCAAATTTGATCTAAATCCGTTCAGTAGATTTTGCAAGAAATCGTAACAGACAGACAGACAGAGTTACTTTCACATTTATAATAGTAGGGATTTAAAAAAAATTAAAGGTTATCTAATTATAATTATTAACAATATTTATTTAATATTCATGGATGTTCTATTAATTCTACATACTAAACGTGTAAATACCTACATTACTGGTAATGTAGATTTACACTACATAATTATTATATCACATTTATTATTCCACAACTATTATGAAAACATAAATGACTAGTGGCCTGCTAGCTAAAGTAGTTAAGTGTGGTTAGTCCGCCATTTGTAGAACGTTAATAAGTCGTTTATTTGTCTACAACATTCCAGCGTTTGTAGTTAGATTAGATTTATGGTAGAGCATTACAGAAAAGCTGGGAAATCTTGAAATAACTTCCCCCGCTCTGGGCGGAGCAAGACGCCTAGTCAGACTTTTACTGACTAAATCCTACCAGTGTTTCTTCAGTTGCCCTTTGCAATCCAAACTATCCCGCAGTTTAGTTTACACAATTTGAAAAAAAAAAAAAACGATTATGAGTCTATTTCCTATAGAGTTTTGAGAATCAAGTTTTACAGTTGAGCATCGCACTGTAACTTAGGCTAATGGGCAATCTAAATCAATTTGATTAAAGACTAGCTTTTGCCCGCGACTTCCCTCGCGTACATAAAATATAGCCTACGTTACTTAGGAATAAAGCAGCTTTCTATAGGTGAAAAAAAAATGAGCAATCGACCAGTGCTTTCAGAGATTACCTCCTCGAAACAAAAAAATAAAAAAACAAACTTTACCTCTTTATAATATTAGTGTAGATTGAATTGTTTGTTTTTATTTTCTTCTATACATATATTTGTAACAGGCATTCTCTGAAAAATCCTTTCAAAAGTACACAGTTTTTGTGGAACCGGTCCAAGGAACGAATCCTTCGGAAAAGCAAAATTTAAATACTCAAAAACTGCTTCCAAACTGTCGCGCCAGCCCTATAGAGTCGTATTTAATCGGTAGCGCTCTGTGATGCATCTATTCTCTTTAATCTGTGCCATGACTGCTAAACTAGACGCGTCGACTAATTGTAACGATTCCAGCGCTCGCCGAGATTTCTAATTTATCGTCTAACAATGGAAACGGGCTGTGTTCCCTTGTATAGTTAACGGATGGAGCTTGGTACTGGGATGGCGCAAATTGGATCCGATACGTTTTTTGGTGCAGTCCCGTTTTTTTGTAAAAGCACTAGCTTTTCACTTTAAATTGAAGCAGCAGTTAGATTAGTAGCTTGAGCTCTACAAACATAGCATCATTTATTAAAATAATTCTTTTGAATTCTTTCTAGAATCATATTAGGGTAATTAAAGGTGGAAGAGGCACCGATCCCACCGTTTTTTCAAATTCTACTTCTTCTTCCTGCCCTTATCCAATAATATATATTATTATATTTTACTTGGGGTCAGCACAACACGTTTTTTCTTCCATTCTGTCCTTCCGGTCACCCGTCACACTATCACTAACTCCCTTTTCTTTCACATCAGTCCTCACACAATCCATCAAATTAATAAACAAAAAAAAAAAAAAAAAACTATCTCGCTTCATAAATACAAATTAATAATATGAAATACATTACTACAGTCCGGTAAACATTCCAAGTGCATGAACTCGTAGTCAACATATACAAGTACATTACATATTTCGTAATTAATTAGTAGTTACGTCCATTATGCAATTAACGAATCATTGGCTTTACAATGACGACCTCCACAATACTTTCATTGTAGCTCTCATAATTAGTGCATTCATTAATTATAGAACATATTATTAACACTTTTGCGTCAATGTTTATTACATGGAAAATTGGAAAGCGATTGATTTACGATATGAACTAATTTTGTTTAATTATTTTTAATTTAATTGATTGATAAGGTCGAGTATTAATTATTTATAGTTAAATTATTCATGATTTGTATGTCTAATGTAACTGTTAGGTGTTATCAAGTTTAATCTACTTTTGTTTTATAATGTTGCTTTATTTTTTAACCATGATATATTATATATAAAAAGATATAGAAACTCGTGCAAGAACGTGTTTTTGTTATGGTTACTATATCAGATTTGAAAGAGCAAATTTATATCGGACCTGCACATCCCACCTACTGGGTGTAATACCACCACCTATTGGTAAAATTTTGGTAACCGATGAAAAATTGTGACATATTTCGTCAACAACCCAGTACAAATTAGCAGTTCCGAACAGAAGAGTTGTAGGTATGGATTTACTGTTCCTAGTCTCTTGGTAAGATGAGACTAGGGACTAGTCTTTTGGTCATAAAGAAATGTCAAGTGCGTGAACGTAAAAGAGAGGTGGAGCTATACATCCTATATAGCTCCATTCCTTTAACAATTCAGTTTAGGTCGTCAAACGGATAACCTTAAGAGCTCGTGGTAGAGCCTCTCAACCTGAACTGACTGAACATCTTACTTTTTTAACGTAGGAAATCATCAAATTACTCTTCTCCATATTTTTTCAGTTGCCCTCAACCCCATAGCTAGACTGACTTAAAATCTACCACTCGAACCACAATCTCAAAAATTCTTAATACCTCTCATTACTGCCAATTGCAATCAAAATGTTTACATCGCAGTAGGATTCTTTCGCTGTCCATTGTTTATTTATTTAGAGAGACAGACGGTGGATCACACAAACACCGGCGATGGAATGTGATTGTGATGCAGTTTGTTTGTCGCTGTTGATACGTGGCCCGGTGTTTTGGAAGTGTGCTGGATGACAACGGTGGTGAGTTTTGATTTAAGAAATACTGGGAGGCTGAAAATGTGCTGGTTAAAGCATAATTGTACCAACTAGTAACTGTAGTAAACATGCTTTGGGTATAACCTACGAGAATACAGCGTACAGCCAAGTAAGGAATGGAATTCCCTACCGGAGTCTGTGTTTTTTTTTTTTATCTACAACCTAGGGGTCTGAAAATCAAGAGTTAATAGGTTCCTTCTAAGCAAGTATGTTCCACTGTCGACCACAACATCACTTACCATCAGATGGAGATAGAGGTCAAGCGCAAGCCTATCAATAATAATAAATAAATACTACACCAAAATGGTGGTAAGGCAGATTACAAACATTTGTTTTGTTTTTGTGATGACTGAAAAGATGAAGAAGGATGTAATTCTGCACTATAAGTTTTTAGATTAATAAATCTATTGTTCACTATCTACTGATGCTGCTAGCATTCACGTCTTTGTGAAAGTAGAAAATATTGCTCAAGGAATCATAATCTTGGGATAAAAAAATATCCTATGTTCTATTGAACCAGTGAGCCAAATATATACGAATAATATGTATTATGAATGCAATGCATCGACTAAACTGCAACTGGGTAGCGAGTAGGTATAATGTAATGATTGTGTAACCAAATTCATTGATTACGAGGCGCTGTCGATTCGGAACGAATGAAGACTGCATGCCAAATAATGCGAATGACGTCACAGGTGAAAGATCAATTAGCAATTCAAATTAATTGGCGATATCAAATTGTCCTGCCTGGGAAGTGAGAGATATTTTTTTCTGTGATAATTTTACAACAACACATTGTTTAGCAAAAAAGCGTAAATTTTGTTAGCGTAAGTATGACTGGACTAATTTTCTACATGCTGATCAAGCGGAGAGTTCGTAATACGCAAATTTTTTCCCTAAAACCGTGAGACAATACCGCGGTAGACCACGAAGTAGATGGCAGAACGACTTTGCTTAGGTATCTTACTGTATTCCTTAGCCATTGGCAAGAAGTGGTACAGAATTAAGAACAATGGAAGTAATGAAACAAGAGTTTGAGTCAGTAGTAGGGCAGAACTGATTAGAGGTTATAAGTGTAACGAGATAAGACTACAGACTATGAAGTAGACATGGTGTGATGGAATTACTTAAATATCTTCCTTAGGAATTGGCAGAAGAGCTGAGAACAATGAGTGATATGGAAGGAAACCTTAAGATAACAGCGAAACTGTACATACTAGAGGTTATATGTCTAAATATACGCTATAACACTAGGATACGCTAATGATAATATGTAAAGACAATAGCCTTCACAGTAACGGAGAGAAAGCAACAGAGAAAAGGATGTGGTGCTATCGCTTGAATAAGTAATGGCATCGCTTGTTGGGTAAGGCTGATTGATATCTTTGTACCGAGAAATCCATTCAGTCCAATGTAGTCTAAGGACATGATTACTGCGTAACGATAGGACCTCCAATTGCACATCAACTACTTTTAGATTGGTATATACTTCTTCAACCTTTGAACTGAATTTCATCATCATCATCATTTCAACCAAAAACGTCCACTTTTGGACATAGGCCTCCCCCAAGTGTCGTCATAATGACTGGTCTTGCGCATCTCGCGTTCATCTGATTTCCAGACCATCTGTTCGGCGAGCAATCTACCCTGCTCTGTAGCACTTAAGTTTAGCGATTTTTGAGCTATGTCGGTAACCTTGGTTCTCCTACGGATATCTTCATTTCTGATGTAATCAACAGAAAACTCCGAGCATAGCTCTTTCCTTTGGGTGACTTAAATCTTCTGATGAGACCAATTGAAGTAAATACAGTTTTGCAATAAAGCAGACTTAATTAAATTACAATTTAAATATATTCATTGGAAATGCTAAGGCTCTTAAAGTCAAGAGTGAACGGGTTATTTCCAGGCAAGTGGACTTCATCATCGGCTACATCATCGCTTACCATCAGGTAAGAACTATCTCATCAGGTGAACTTGACCACTAGGTCAAGCTTGAACCTATTGTTAACAAAAAAAAAACAAAAGTTCTCAAATTAAACTTCATATTATCCTCATTGACGTGCGAGACAATTTGATAAAGGAATTTAATAAAATATGACCCAACCTAACGCAGACGTTTGATCCGATCAATAAACGATACGTTTCTCAGCCTTATATAATTCAATTTTGGTTTACAATTTAACAAGAGACCTTTAGGGATAAGGCCTAGGTTTAGCAAGGTAATATTAGTAGTTTGGTTTTGCTTTTGGCAATCTATAGATATGGGGTCTAATCTGGCGATATACTAGTGCAGGTATATTGAAAAATATGTTTTGAGATCTTGTTGCTTCAGTGACTAGGTGCAGGCATATTTTAGTTTTATGGAGCTCCGGTTCAACAAATATTTGTCCTACTACCTAGAGATAATATTTTGCTTCGGGTTTTATGTTTGGATATGGGGATATCTGCATCCAACGATACAGGAAAATATCACCGTTGAAAAATTTACCTCTATATGCACAATTGTGTTACAGGAAAATATAATTCAATTTTTTTTGGGTATTTCTTCATTTTGATGCTATTATTATTAGGATCGCTTACATTGCAGGCACTGGGTATTTACAGGTTCATTTTATATCACTATTCAAGTGCTGCAACACTTACAATAATAAGCTTTATTCATAAATATGAGATACAGAGACAATAACTACATTAGCACAAAACATTTGATTTCAAAACACATAAGATTAGTAAGTTAATTTTCATTGTATAAGAATTAATTATTACTATTGATTTACATATCCCATATATCATTTTCATAGCCCATGATAACACAGGGCAATAAGCAAGTAACAAAAAACCTATTTTTTCGGAACATTCCTCTCAAATATATCATACATTCTTAGTCATACATAGTACACAAGTCTAGACAGCCTCAAAATACATGGTAATGACATTTCATCTAGTCGAGTCCACATCATCACGCCTGCACTAGTACGGGAGGGTACATAGATCCATCATCCGCATCTCAATCAGCGCTACTTCTAACTGAGAGTTAAATATAACCTCACATTTGACAGACGAGTAATTAATGTACGTGTCGGTCAAACGCGTTAGGTCTTGGCTAGTATGGGAAGATATAGCGGGTACTTAGGCGGGCGAGATATGCTTGTATAGTCTCGTCTATGCAAAAGAACTCTCAATTTTTGCCCATTACACGTTGAAATTAGCAATCAGAAAAGTTTATTTCAAATAGACCAATTATAGTCACTTTAAAAAAATTAAGCTAAATTGCACGTTCCAAAGCGTAGATCTCCATGAACACTCTTTTAAATCATATTATGAGTTACATAAATCTTAGATAATATAATTATGCGGAACTGACGAGCTGCTTTATTTTAAGTTAAGTATTAATAGATTTGATACTGTTTTATTTTATTGTTTGTCCTGTGCAAGTCACAAATAAATGTTCTTTCTTTCTTTTCCAAACAAATATGTGCATCTATTTCACCTTTGACAGCTTTGAATGGCGTTTTTGACAGAATTGAGCGCTCTAGGGTCATTTGGTAACTCGGATTTTAAACTTGCCGGTGACTTGAGCTAGGTCCTTATCGGGCAGTAAGTTACATATTGCTCACCGTCCGCAAGTCGCATCGCGCGTTCACTGTGGCCGAGGCCTGATGGCCCGATGTTCGAACGAGGATAATGCAAAAAGGAGGAAACGAAGCGTGTTTATTTCAGTACTCGGCATTGGTTAACAATAGTGCTGTGTGATTTTCTGTATGCTGTTACATGACGACATTATGTTTTTCTTGTTTGGAAGATTAGCGTGTTGCATATTTATTGGTTCACTTTTGAGTTTTCAGCAGAAGTACTTAGTGTAATCAGTATCCTCTCCCTAACCTTTACCTAACGAGCTTTGGGTATACTTCCAGCCAAATCAGATGCGGCTGAAATACTGGAGTTGTACAGGGTTACGAACTTAGCCCGAAAAATTGCCAAACTTAAGTGGTAGTGGAAAGGGCACATTGCTCGAAGAGAAGGGAGATAGAAAGGAAGAAAAACATTTTATTAGCCGGGATAGTAAGTAAAATGGGTTCGACAGGTTTTGTAGTGGCGACCACGTGCCGGAAGACGCAGCGTTGAAAGGTCTCCCACAAGATGGACTGACGACCAGCCCTCCTAGCCTAGTTACAACCGTTTTGTGGCGAATTCCGTTCTCCAATTGGTAACGCCTCGGTGTCAGCAATTGTAGAAAACGATAAGTTGGTTGTAGAAGCCATGTTGACGCGCCACAGTCGGCCGCTCGTTCTACAATGTAGCGTTTATATAACAAAGAATGTAGCGTTGAATATTGTAGAAACGATATTCTATCAATTTGAACGATGTGAACTTGGCTACGAATGGTTTTATTCGTTTGTTCTGACCACGTGACTTAACGTTGAGTCCCATACATTTGGTTAGTTTTCGTCTAGCGTTAACGATTGCAGATTATTAACTTGGGGAGGGGTGCTGGTGAAAGACACGGAAATCCAATGGATGCGAAACGAACGAGAATGGTCATTGTGGCGACACTTAGGAGAGGCCTAGGGCCAGTTGTGGACATCTTGAAATGATGATGTTACTTCACGGATTATGGTATATAACCTATATATATTTAATTGTAGAAATAAACATGTGGACTTCATCTAACTTGTTCTTGGCGTTAATATCTTACTATTAGATACTGTTAGTATCTAATAGTTACAACGTGGTTGTCTTTAAGTCCAATATATAAATAGGTTACAGGTTTGACCAGTGGTGGCGGAGTAGTGACGACATTGATTTATGAGTTGTAGGTCGCGGGTTCAAACCCAGCCAGGCGCATTACTTTGTGCAATTTATTGCATCACCACTGCTCTCTCAATCTTTATAAACGTCAAACACCAAGTTTCCTTGAAATCACAAATAACAGTATCTTATTAGAATTCTATGAAGATATATCAATTAACAGTATTATTAGTATAATTATTGTCTGAATGCTAAATCAAATCTTTATTAGATTTCTGTGCCTGAGAATCGTAATGAGGTTTAGTGTCTTCTTATTAGTAAGTAGATATCGATGATTTATATACTTAGGTAGGTTCTTTACCTATTCTGAATATAATCTCGCTTGTAAGTCGTAGGTCGTATGTTCATAGTACCTACAGACTATAGTGTCGTATTCACTCTAATGAATAAAAATTTTAATGTTTGACATAGATTTAGAGTTCAAAATTGCAAAGCTAAGTTTTTTTTTAATGAGTTGTTAAATCATCAAATAACTGCTCGAGCTCTGGGTGGAGCGAGTGGGAGGGTAAGACTTTTAATGACTGAAACAGTCCTTCCGTTGCCTTAAGTCGTTCCAGAGCCATGGTTATGGTAATCCAGCTACGATGACTAGCTGTCATGATAATATGGAATAGAAAACGTGTTGCTCTTGCGCTGATCCAAATATGACATTGAAGTAGGGCAGGAAGAGGATGATTATGCTTATTAAAAAGGTGGAGAGACAACAAGATTAAAATACAATTAGATAATTTGTTTGATTGCGTACATTACAATAATCCCACGGTTAACGCTAAGAGCGTCCTCGAGACGATCAATCAGTATTCCTACAAACGGCGTCTATTCTAAGAATTTGTGCGAAAATTTACTAAAACATTGTCTTCACTACTATGCGCCAAGATCATAAATAGTGGTGTGACATAGGTATTGTTAGCGTTTCCCAGCACACTTAATTACCACACCGATTAGCAATGACGGAATTCCCAATCGATTCAAGTATCGCTAGCACTCGACTTTCTTTACTGAATGAAATATAGAGCACAACAGACTCGCGATAACATGAAAAGTCGACACGATTTACATAGAGACATTAATTTAAATTAAAACAAGAATAGACTTTTAAATGCTAAACGAAACTAATCAGTAACCGTCCGTTCCAATTTTCTCAGAACAAGACAAAAATAAAGAAAATTAAAAAATTCTAATGTCACTTAATTTCCACGGAGTTATAATATCTTGCGCCAGCGGAGACGTATTGTTTTTCAGTCGGCATATCGGTCAATGTCAGACACGCTTTCCGTTTCAAATGGGAAAAAAATGCAGACGACGAACAAAAAACTGTAGTACGGGTGCATCGTCATTCACAGAAGCACTTTATGTCAAGGATAATCCAGCCGAGCATAAAGACGATCGGATCGACCGACAACACAACAATACAAGTAATGAATGGGGGGTTCTCCGAACCTGGCACATGGTAGGGGGTCGGGTTCGACGGTGGTAGCCAGTAGGCGGCGCTGATGGGCGGATAGTTGCTGCCGCTGGTTCGAACCCCCGACTTGCCGCGCGCGCCGCCCGCCTCGCCACGCATCCTTAGCACTACACAACACATTCACATCACATGCCGCGCACACGTCTGCATTCAACCGCGGCCGACACACAACTAAACGCGAACACTATCGGAGGTGCGCGGGCGCCGGCTCTGACGGTCGATCAGTCATTCCTCGTGGTGTTGTGTCACCTAAGCTCCCCCTCCCTCCCCCCTTCGGTGGCTAATGAGCTCCGTCCTGGCGCGTCATACGGTTTTCAATTGCATCGCATCTATTGTGTTCCAAGTTAACATTGTAGAGTCGTAAAGACACCTACGCGGATGATAATCGCGCGTTTTATTGGCTTGACAGTACAACAGTGTTAACGCTGAAATATAGTGTCAATGTCCTCGGTACAACAGGTTAACCCTGTTGTACGAGTTTAGATTAAAAAACGAAAAGTCAATGAAATCGATGATTATGCAAACCGTCAGATTAATCGATCGCTTGGAAAAACGACTGATCTACACAAGAGCATGATCTCTTCAGTTTTTCCTCTAGACACATATTACCTCATCTACAATGTAACCTACATATTTACGACTACAATAAAATTAATGTAAAGCAACAATAATAACTCGGAATACATAATTTATAATTGAACACATAAAATTTAAATGCAAGAGCTATGTGAAGCGTGGTATATGAGTCAAGTTTATTTTGTCAGGTGGCCAGAACATAACGAAGGTAAATAGAAGGCATGCCATTTCACAACGGATGCCTTCATTTAAGGCCGAGGGCATACTTGCGGTAGAAAGTGCTTTGAAGAGCTAAATTGTCCGTGTGATTACAGTTTAGTATCGCAGTTTTCTCTGTTATCGCATTCTGATTGTTACTTATGGACAGTGATATTGTATTGCAGTAACGAAATTTTTGCCGACATAGCACAAAGAATTGGCAAACTTAAGTGGCAATGGGCAGGGCACATTGCTCGCAGAACAGATGGCCGTTGGGGCCGAAAGGTTCTGCAGTGGCGATTTGTACTGGAAGACGCAGCGTTGGAAGGCCTCCAACAAGGTGGACTGATCAAGTCAAATCAAATCAAATCATCTTTATTGTGACCTGATGACCTGGTGAAGGCTGCGAGAAACCGATGGATGCGAGACGCACAGGAACGTTAGTTGTGGCGACGCTTGGGGGAGGCCTATGTCCAACAGTGGACGTGTATCGGCTGAAATGATGATGATGATGAACGAAATTTATTATTTTCGCCAGTTTTTTTTTAAAATCATAATGCTGTAAAGAGGAGGCCTGAGTCCCAGCAGCTCCAACTGCTTTAAATTCCCACATTAAAACAGCTGATTTATTATGCTCGTTCAGACCTAGACGGGCAGGCCGAGAACTCGCTACAAGGCGACATCAATTTTTTTTTGTGGTGGGAAATCATTCAATGACTTGTTCCACTCCAGGGTGGAGCTGGAGCTCGTGTGAAACTTTTACAAACTTAAACCACACCTCTGTCCTGCAGTTGCCTTATGCATTCTAGAACCACAGGGTTTTATAATTATATATACATATATATTTATATATATTATACTATATTATTAGTAATATATGTAATTTATTAGTTTATGTATTGTGTGTATGTAAATAGTACACCACGAACTACCTGCGTATCTTTTTCTCCTCCTCGGTCAAATCCATCCAAAGGTTGTCTGTAAAAAATCGCTTTTAGCGATAAGACCGCCCATTTTTTTTATTTTTTGCTTTTGTGTACAGTATTGATATACACTGTTCTTACATACTATCATATTGTAACACCTACCACTTTTTTTTAAAAGAGTAACCATGGAGTTTCTTGCCGGTTCTTCTCCATAGGAAACGACCAATTTGGAACCGTGCACTAGCTTCTGACGTTTTATAAGTGCCCATGTAGGCCTATGTGAAATAAAATATTTTGACTTTGACTTTGACTTTGATTGTGACACCCTATTAATTTTAAGTTTCTTATGTAATTTTTATTTTTGGTGTACAATAAAGAATTTATCTATCTATCTTCCTTTACAGATATTCCAAGTGGCCCTAACGGGTATCGGCCCTACTGTGCCATAAGGGTTTACTGACATTTCTTTGAGGCGCGCGTGAAATATTACGCTCCATCGAGGACTTAGGCTCCATCCGGACCGTTATTGGAAGGCCGGACGGCGAACTACCAATTATTCGTTATCGTTCTACGCCTACTGTGGCTGGTAGTCACGGTTACGGCGGCTGGGGCGTGAGGATGGCTGTTTTCTCACTAAGGCCATCTCCTTCGCTAGCATTGCTGCTTCGCAGAAGGAGGCGACTGCCTTCCTATCGCTTCAGACTATGATTTGAACCAGGGTCGGGCACCAGAGGTCATTACCGCCGATCGCCTCCACGAGGACACGGCGGGGCTCCGGCCTAAACGGCGACAGCCTTGTGACATCGTGTGTTCATATAAATTAATTTACAAATATTCTATACTATCTTTTGCCCGCAGCTTCGCCCGCGTAGGTACATAAAAAGCTTATATCACTCAGGAATAAAGCAGCTTTATATCGATGTAAAAAATTTAGCATTCGGACCAGTACTTTCAGAGATTACCTCCTACAAATAAAAACAGAAAACTTTACCTTGTATGTAAGTGTAAATACATACTATAAAATATTTATATGTACCATGAAAACACGTTGCATTGTCCGCACTTAATTAAAGAAAAATTCTCACAGCGAATAAATCATCTGTTACTGTTTTCCTATTCATTAAATCAGCTGATCGGAGCTGATTACATAAGACAGCGGATATAAAAAAAATTAAAACCGTTTAAGTGATTCGTCTCGCCACAAAAACAACTCATTTCAGCTTCCAACACACACGCAAACACTGTGTCGCATAGATGGAATAACGAACTTGTTGAGGACTCTAAAAATCGTCACGCAACCACTTTGAGTGGTGCTCAGAACGTGATCTGTGTTTTAACGTGTCGGGCACCACCTAAACAGAGCCTATGCTGTTTTAGGTGGTGCGCGATAGTTCGGTTTGCTTTGTAGGGATAGAATTGGTTTGTTTGAGTCATACATGGCAAGTTAAAGTAGATATATTAAGTATCATATCGCACTATCTCATCACATCACACTGATATTATAAGGCTAAAGTTTTTATGTGTGTATGTTAATGTTTGTTACTCCTTCACGCTTAAACGGCTTAACGGATTTGCATGAAATTTAGTACACAGATAGACCATGTCCAGGAATAGCACATAGGATACTTTTTTCGGAAGTATAATGGGATAATTATTATCTATATTCATAAGAGAAACTGAAAAAGAAGTTCCAGAACGCAGCTGAAAGATACAAGTGTGGTTTTACTCAGTAAGTCATTGCATGATATCCAACGTCAAAAAAAGAAACGTGGGTGAAGCCGTTGGTAGAAGCTAGAGGTCTATCAAATTTCTTAATTCACGTAAGTATCTAAAACTAAAATGCCCGGGCAAAAAACAAAAAAGTACGGCTCGTTTATATTAAGTACCTTATCATCACTGGGTAAATTTTAATGTAGTACCATATTCTTCCTTAGGGAAGAAAATTACTTAAATATAAGTATTACCATATTATTATCACTAGTACCTACTAGTTTCAAAGACAAACCGGGATAACTGATCCACATTTAGAAAATAATGACTAATATATTACGCTCCAGATAATATTCCTTTAAAAACCGTATAAATCTTCTTTAAACATATACATAAATATGTAAGTAAATATTAAACACAAAAAATTTCTACATTGCCTGTTATAGAGTTTCATATTATATTTACAACCAAATTGTCCTGTACCCCTAGCCAAGATGATAATCTGCAATCGTAAACGTTAGTAGAAAACTTCAATGATTAGGGGGGCTGAAACGGTTTAATTAGAAAAGCAATAATGCGTCATGAAAATAGAAAAAAATAAAAAAAATGCGAATTATTACTTTTTCTTAGCGTAGAAACACATACCAGGTAACTGCTTTTTACATACTTATAATATTTTTACATATTTCGCTATTATTTTTAAATTAATTAATTGAACCCCAAGCAATCGCTTTCTCATTCTAGAATCTAGACAATGTGAGAATGTAATTAGAGGCTCTAGAGTCTCTAATTACGGTATTTGAAACGTTAATATCTGGCCTGTTGGTCTAGTGGTTAGTGGACCTGACTGCTACGCCGGAGGTCGTGGGTTCGATTCCCACCTAGGACAAATGTTTATGTGATAAGTATGATCATTTGTTCTGTGTCTGGGTGTAATTTATCTATAATATGTATGTATTTAGAAATATATGAGTATGTTTATCAGTTGTCTAGTACCCATAACACAAGCTCTGCTTAGCTTGGGACTAGACATCGTTGTGTGATAGTTGTGGAATAAAAAAAAAAAAAAAAACAATATTGTCCTAAATAATTACAAAACTGCATAACATTATACAAATTATTTCTACCGCACAGCATTATAAGTTCTTACACAAGTAGTTACTTCTGACTCTGCACAACAAAAAGTAACCGAACCTACTCATTCAAGGTTTTTGCCACGATTTTCCTCATTCACCCAGTTCGGTAGAGAAACTGCATAGCATCGACGCGTGCGCGCTTCTTGATTGGCTATCACGAATTTAAGGCCGTGCGGCGTGAGACAATACGACAACTCTTCTTACCCCATTTCTTAGTTTAAGTTCTTATAGTCCACACTAAGATTGTCGGGTAGATATCGCTGTCAGCGATAAAACCGCCATTGTACCCATAGATATAAGTTTCCGTAATATTGTTATCGTTACTATTTTGGTGTGCATAAATTTTATTCTATTCTATTCAATTCTACTCTTCTTCAAATAATTTGTTTTTGTCTTTAGGACATTTTTTAAGACAAAAAAAAAAAACTGGAAGAAGGTAGCGCGCTCGCCAAACTGGAACTAGGCCCTTTGCTCAAGAATGAGGCAGAATAGGTCAAAAATAAATAATAATAATAATAAAATCCGGTAAATTATTAACAAAAGTCAATGAAGTCATGGAGTAAATTACTTTCTATTTTCACAGATGTATTATTATATTTATGTTGGGAAAGACAATAGAGTCTGTAATGGTTTAATTTAAATAACTGCTTTGAGTTAGTGACAGTATGTTGTCGTATTGTCGCATCGTGTCAGTCTGTGCAAACCTTTAGTGATAGGACAGCGCACTAATCCATCCGACACAAGTATAAATAGCACCAAGATGCTATTATTTGCATACTAGCGAGTTCATTTCGTTCTGCTCACATTTTATTTGATATTTATCGTTGGGTTTTGAGATTTATGTTCGGAGACTTTAATAGAGCTGAATTCTTTGTAGATGTGCAAGTAATTAATTTAAACAAATTGTCAACAGTGCGAAAAATTAGTTTGAATAAAATGAAACAAGAATTCCCGTATCTTGATGACTTAAAATTATATAGTACGAGATCTGCAGAAGAAATCTCTTCCCTCATCTGTTATTCGATTATGATAAATATTATGTGCTAGATAATGCGTTTATTAAGACATTCTTGTTGCCTAGCTAAATCTAGTACCAATGATTTTAAACAATAAAATATATATGTTCCAGACGAGAATCTAACCCACGACACGCAGCGTAGCAGCCAATTGCTCAACCACTGTGCCATAAAAACTAAACTGATCTACTGTTTATTTGCCTCCCATATACTAAAATAAAGAAAATCTTCTCAGCATTTTAAACAGTATCTATTAATTTGACGTGTGTCAGTCAGTAATGTCAAACAGTATAGCATTACATAAACGTGTGTGTAGGTATGAGTACATCATAATGTATCGATCCCACGTGTTACTGTGTGCCGATTTTATAAAGGTAAAGACACGAAATGGTTGTAATATGCATTATATAGTTTGAGTCACATCGGTCCGTTGGGCGAGATGGACAGGACCGGTGGTTGTGGCAACACATACAACAACATACGGTCGTGGGGGAGACATAATGTCCAACAATCTAAGATGATAATAATGATGATAGTTTGAGTTTTATTTGCTTTGCGTTACATCATCAATATCCTTCAGCAAGTCTTTTTTATTTTATTATTGTACTAGCGACCTGCCCCGGATTCGCGCGAGTGTTACAAATCTTTGAAATTCTTGTTTTTCTCTACTATAATATAAATGTATTATTGTATAACTAAAACCTTCTTCATGAATCGCTCTATCTACTGGTGCATAAACGTGATAAACTCAAAAAAAATAATTAAAACGTTAGTTTTAATACACACCAACACAGACCAACAGACGTGGTTGCTTTGTTTTATAATATGTAAGGGTGTGTGTTATTTTATGCATCTTTTATTTACCTCAGCATTCCAAGTGATATGCGAATCAAGATTTACGTATGTATGCGTGCGTTTCAAGTTGAATACAAACAGCCAACGTGTTCTCTATTCAACTGTCCTGACAGTTTGACAGTCACTAGTGTCTTTACGGCGACCATAACTGCTACGTATAGCCGTCAGATCGTCCGTTTTGCGTATCACTATCTCGTGTGTAATCTGTGCATTTCGTTACGCAGCGGATAAGCGGTGACACAGCACGCACGGTTTCCGTGCCTCGTTCACACATATCAGGTGCGAGTAACTCTATACACGTTTGTCTTCCAGTGAAATATTTGTGGGTTACCGTCGTTTGTTTAGCTGAGTGAAGAGTTGTTCTTCAAGTACCAACAAATTGTGTAATGCGAGCCAAACGTTTGTGATGGGCTTGTTTGTATAAGAGAATGAAAGTCAAACACCGTTTTTAAGTAGTTTTAAGTAAGCTTTGAAATTAATAAGGCTTTTTTTGTGTTAATTATAAGTAGAGGTAAATTTTAATTTCTAAGATAACAATTTTGAGTGAAATCAAGTATGTCTCAAGAAGCGATGAGAAAAAGGTCAAAAAGTAATTACTTTTAGGTTAAGTAAAATAAGCAATCACCTATTAATATTATAAGTCACTATTATAAATACAGATACATACCGACATAAATGTAAAAAAAAAACATCCGAACATACTTAGTACCTCCTCCTTTTTGTGAAGTCGGTAATAAAATTGAAGTGTCTGTTTGTAATATAAAATAGCATTTATATCTTTACTAAATACTTCCAAAAATGTTTTCATAAATATAAAAAAAAAACTGTTTGTTTGATTCAGTTACTATTATTATAGAATTAGGTAAGGTTCTGGGCAAAAATTTGAAATCTTTTTGAAATTTTGACCAACGATATTATGCTGTTTTACGAGTCTAATGCGGACGAAACCGCGAGCATCAGCTAGTTTACAAATAACTGATAAGCAAATTACAGCTAAACACAATCTGCGTATTGATTCAACATTCGTATCAAGTATCGATAAGTATAGTGTGGCTCAACCCTAACGTAATAGGTGGGCAACTGTTGAATCAATTTGTCATGCGTTCCGTATGCAGTCCTTGAGACTAGCCTTATCGATATTTAGCTAAACATCGACTAAGTCAACACTATGTAGGTACACCTAGATCATACGTACAATAAGGGCTCTACTAGAGTGTACGTACATATTACTATGACATATAATTATCTATACTAATACTATAAAGAGGAAAGATATATGTATGTTTGTGTTTTTGTTTGTAATTAATAAACTCAAGATCAACTGGACCGATTTTTTAATTTCTTTTACCAATAGAACAGTACTATATCACGGAGTGACTCAGGATTGCCGGGCGAAGCCGCAGGAAGATGTTATCATGTAATATTCTGTCATATCTTCTGAAATAATCCATCTCCATAGTTAGGTCACTCTTAATAAACTAGTGCCACTCACCATCAACGATTGCATCACTGCTTACCATCAGGTGGGATCACAGTCAAGTACTAGTTTTATAACAGATAAAAAAAAATAACCTATAGATGATACAGAAGTGGCCTTATCAATCATTTCTAGGATGCATACATAATCATAATAAATAATTTGACTGGCCTGTTGGTCTAGTGGTTAGTGACCCTGACTGCTATGCCGGAGGTCGTGGGTTCGATTCCCACCCAGGAGAAATGGTTGTGTGATGAGCATGATCATTTGTTCTGTGTCTGGGTGTAATTTATCTATATTATGTATGTAGTTAGAAATAAGTATGTTTATCAGTTGTCTAGTACCCATAACACAAGCTCTGCTTAGCTTGGGACTAGACGGCGTTGTGTGATAGTTGTGGAATATTATATTATATTATATTATTATAATCTATTATCTCAGCTTCGAGGTCGTTTTCCTACTATGACTCATTAGCATCTCACGAAGTCAGGCGTACTAAATTTGAGAACTAACTCAAGTATGCTGCAGAGATTTTCTTTGGATGTCCTGTTTTATTTCTTTATTTGTTAATATATACTAGCTTTTTCCAGTAACTTCATTCGCGTGAATATCGGTATTATAGATGCGAAATTGAAGTCGAAGCAGGATAAAAAGTAAATAGTCTATGGCCTTTTTTGGGATTCAAGATACCGAACTTCATTAAAATTGGTTCAGTAGTTTATATATTTAGTGTATCTCTGTCTGTTACGCGGTCATCGTAACAGACAGAGATACTTTTATATTTATAATAGTATGGATTAGCTTATTGTAAATATTGATTGTAATTGCTCATTTGATTTAATTTATTACACTGTCACATAACATAGTCACACATTTGCCAGCAGCTGTTTTAATTATTCACATTTTTGAAAATTAAAAGTAATTAATGTAGTTTTGTATCTGAAGTGTCTACACGACTGATCATAATATGAAATTTTTAAACCAACAGCAATGTCGGTAAAATGTAATTGAGAATTTTATTGCAGTATTGACTAGCGAAGCTTACCGGTAAGGCTGATTCGATAATGTTTCATACTAAATACTGCAAAAACATTAGAATTTGTTACATCCGCTTTTTAATGGAACTCAAAGTGACTGTAAAAACTAAATAATTTCTAAAGTTGACACTGACTAAATGCATAAACCGTGCGAAGCTGAAAAAACTGCACTGAATGAGTTCGATTACCTAAACGTCAGTCCACATCGCGACAGATCAAGTACCAGTTAACTTCTACATGCATAGCAAGAATAAAAAATGGGCAAGTGCGAGTCGGACTCGCGCATTGAGGTTTCCGTGCAAACTACAATCCCAAATTGGAGTCTCGAAGATTTTTCCGAATAGCAAATTTTTTTTTGTTTCTGTGACTTAGGTAACAGATAGACAGACAGACAACACAGTGAGCCTATAAGAGTTCTGTTTTTTTTTCCTTTTGAGGTACGGGACCCTAAAAAACAGAATTATATGGAACTAGAATCAAGAAAAAAAACATTTATATCAAATAAACCATTTACAGTGCGTTTCACTTAAGACGTTCCTTTGGCGTAATGTTGGCTCCCCTGTCTGTCTACATAAAAAAGAAGGGAAAAAGGAAAGAGTTGCCTACTCTACCAAAATTGTTCCCCGAAATGCGAAACGAAATCGATTTTAACGGTAATTGCAGCACTTTTTGGAGAATTATGAGGGGAATGGGACTTTATTTAAAAAAAAGCAGGTCTAAAAGGACGTTGTTATAGAAAGATACGATATTGTGGCATGGCGTTTTCGGTATTTGAAAGAATTGCAAGACAATCGGAATGGAGCCCAGCGCCCTATACTTTATTCAAAAATAGTAAAAAGAAAAACAAAAAAAAACGCATTTGTTAAAAGTAACGAAATAGAAGTTAATCTCCCTAATATTAAGTAATTTAATTCATGAATCCCCAAGCGACCACCGGTGGCCGCGCATCTATTGTCTTACTATTGTGTCTCTAATTGACGGTATCTGAAGGGTTAATTACTAAAAATATTGCAACACTGTTTTTCCGTATTGCCAACATTACGGCAAAGGAACGTCTTAAGTGAAACGCACTGTACAGGCACTTTTGAATTGTCAAGATGTCAGACAGTAAAAAAAAATGACGCTAATTGCACATTCCAAAGCGTAGATCGTTAGAGAGAAGAATGTGCAAGAAACTCTATGGATACTCTTTTCAATAATTTTATGCATGAGACTCTTTTGCATTATTGCATTGGAATTTTTGAATTTTGTACTTTCAATGTTATTTTTAATTGCAATAATAACGATATGATAAGGTATTTAGACCACATTATCGCTTATTATCACGGACCAGCCCCAGTACATGAGGTTGCGAGTTCAGGCGGTCGCCTCCTTCTGCGAAGCAGTAATGCTAGCAAAGGAGGAGGCCAACCGCATCAGGCAACGGCGCCCTCGCCGACGTCGCCGGGATTCCGATCCCGATTTCCGGCCAACGTAGACGCGGGCTCGCGGACGGCGAGCCATGGGTAGCTCGCTGTCCGATCGTCCGGTAATGGACCGAGTCCTAGACGTCGACGGCGCGCACTTGTTCCCGCGCGCCTCAAGGAGTTGTCAGCAGCAGGAGGGGCCCAGCTGGGTCGAAGCCTACTGGGGACAGGGTTGTCCGAAAGGGAACTCGTGCCCCGGTATGAAGGCTAGAAGGAACGGCGCGGGGTTTTTAGTCAGTAAGAGTCTGACACTGTCTCCCGCTCCACCCAAGAGCGGGTTCCGTCAAAGATGATTTTCCGCGTCGAAAAAAAAAAAAAAAAGTTTGCGAGTTCAAAATTGGGCATGTGTTAAATTTTAATTCGTATGTGATTTTCTAAAAATGTATTTAGGACATTATTGATGCCTGTATAATGGAAGCACGTGAAGATGTTGATTCCAAAGGTTATAAAAATAAACTAATTTTGCTATCGACAAGTTAAGAAGAATAGTAGATAATTTATAATAAAAGGTATTATCAATTATCATGAATTAAAATGAATACAAGGAGATAATAACAAAAGGCTAGATGTGTGTAGTTTGTTACTAGTAAACATTGTAAGACCAAAAAAACTAGAATATTATTTCCTTTCCTTTTCCAAGTTTTATCTTCATAAGAATAATAAAACTGCTATCTTACATCATGTTTCGACCTTGGCACTCTATAATGATTTGTGCAAACATTACTTAGACGTCGGAGGGGCCATTTTTTCAGCGTCTAAGTGCAGATAATATTGCCAATGAAGAATTGAAGACCGTTTTTGAGTGGAGTAAAAAATTGTTTAGCAAAAACTTTAGCGATGACTGAAATAGTGCAACTAAATGTTTAATAGAGTAGATAAGTATTTGGGGCCTTACCATGACATGATTAGAGCCGGTTGTAGGCACTAAGTGTTTTGTATGAACTCCACCTGGGACTATTTTGTTGATTTGGCGGCCCCGTGACAGCGGTTTTATCTTACTAATATTATAAAGAGGTAAAATTTGTAAGTTTGTAAGTTTGTATGTAGCGGGTAATCTCTGGAAGTACTGTTCCGATGGCTAAAATTTTTTCACCGATAGAAAGCTGCTTTATTCCTGAGTGACATAGGCTATATTTTATGTACGCGGGCGAAGCCGCTGGCATAAGCTAGTTTTTATATAAAAAAAAGTATTCAAGATTTTTGTTTTTGCGATACCATTTTAAAATAACAAGCTTTTTTATTTTTTGTAACTTTTAAAGTATTTGCGTAACGTATCTCGTAGACATACACGTTTGAAATCGTAAGTTAGGGTCAGATTTGCGTTTTTTTTTTATCAAGCCTACTAATTTATATCATGTTTTGATTTTTGTTCGGTAGTTGGTCGTATAGTAAATTTTAATAAATTAATTTTTCATAGTGTTCTTTTTTATGTTTGTGGATTTTCAGATGTTTAAAATAAGTTCAAAATGAGTAGAACTTGGCCTTAAAAAGGCAAGCGTATGACCGAGAAAGAGGGGATGTATCCATAGAGTTACATTCCCTCTAATCAATATAGTTCCGTCCCTATAACAGTTCAGTTTAGGTCGTCAAATACATAGCCTTAAGAGCACGTGGTAGGGTTTCAAGTCACTTTCATTTCATAATAACATCCGCAAATAAGGCCATTTTAAATGTATTATATACGATGGTATGGTATTTTGTGTGGCTTCCACAGGTTTTAGCATTGTGCGTAAGAGAGCCTTTAAAATAAAAAAAAGACTTACCATTTCTGTTTTCACTGTCAGCCGGCTTCATCTGAATAGGGTGGTGCATCTGTTGGACAAGAAAAAAGAAAACGTTACACATCTATTTTCAAAAGGCAAAAATCAACGAAAATCATATCACACTAATATTAAAGCAAAAGTTTTAAAGAGTGTTGTGTGTATAGCATATTCTGGAATAGCAAATAGGATACCAAAGGAAGCATTTACTTCTTCCTCTTCCTGCCCTTATCCCATATTACTTGGTGTCGGCGCAACACGTTTTTTTACCGACTTCACAAAAAGGAGGAGGTACTACGTTCGGCTGTTTGTATGTTTTTTTTTTTTTTTTTTTTTTTTTGTATGTTTGTTCGTCGAATACTCCGCCAAATGTGGACGGATTTTCAAAATTCTTTTTTTGTTCGAAAGTAGATAGTTCTGAGGTGGTCCCATTATCACCAAATTAGGATCTGATGATGGGATCTTGGAGAAATCGAGGGCAACCTTCAAATTTTATATGCTCACTTATTGATTTTCGCATATTTTATGAAGTATCTTGTGTATTTGCGTATGGTCGTCACCATCTCAGGTAGCTGGGCTGATGATGGAAGGTACAACTCCTTAACAGTAAGAAGTTACTCGAACAGGCAAGGACTGTTTTAGTAAATTGTTTTGATGTTTGATAGGGCATTTGCCACATTTGGTCTCATGATCATCAAGTCATGACCTGATGCTGCAGTCAGGATAGTCTGCAGAGTACCTAAGCCCTCGACAACAAACAGCAGATATATCGAGTTTAGGCTCATTGAAAACGGCTCGATGTGTGGATAAACGTACTGCTAATACACCGAAGTACATAGAGACCTGATGCTGAAGCCAGGAGCATCAGGAAAAGTACAAACCTTGAAATTACAGCACCGTAGTCGTGTTTGGGCTCATTTTAAACAGGACTAAATTTTAAGTTCATTGCAATGTTGACATAAATCTGGCCTGATGCTACAGCCAGGATTATCAGCATCTAGTCTAATGACTGATTGAAAGATTTACCTTTCGGCTTCATCATCAGATCAGTTCGTTATATCCTTTCCCTCTCCAGCATCTAGTCTAATGACTGTTTGAAAGAAGAGGGGGAGAGGATATATCGAACTGATCTGATGATGAAGCCGAAAGGTAAATTAATGTAATCTTACCGTGTTTGGGATTATTAGAACCGTTATGAGATGCGCTCTGACTATAAGGTATTTAAGTTTGACTGAGGGGTACTTTTTAGTGGTGGTACCATAACTAAAAAGTGTAAAATAAAAAAAACTTTTTACAAAAAAAATATAACCGACTTCAATGATAAAAAACACTGAAAAGTATCAAATAACTTTAATTTTGGAAGTCGGTGTTAAATAACGAAGAGACTAAACTATTGTAGAAACACCGACTTCCAAAATTAAAGTTATTTGATACTTTTCAGTGTTTTTTATCATTGAAGTCGGTTATATTTTTTTTGTAAAAAGTTTTTTTTTTTCTTCCATTCTGTCCTGTCACCCGTCAAACTATCACTAACTCTTCTTTTACCGACTTCCCAAAAAGGAGGAGGTATTACGTTCGGCTGTTTGTATGTTTTTTTTTTTTTTTTTTTTTTTGTATGTTTGTTCGTCGAATACTCCCCCAAATGTGGACGGATTTTCAAAATTCTTTTTTTGTTTGAAAGTAGATAGTTCTGAGGTGGTCCCATTATCACCAAATTAGGATCTGATGATGGGATCTTGGAGAAATCGAGGGCAACCTTCAAATTTTATAGGCTCACTTATTGATTTTCGCATATTTTATGAAGTATCTTGTGTATTTGCGTATGGTCGTCACCATCTCAGGTAGCTGGGCTGATGATGGAAGGTACAACTCCTTAACAGTAAGAAGTTACTCGAACAGGCAAGGACCGTTTTAGTAAATTGTTTTGATGTTTGATAGGGCATTTGCCACATTTGGTCTCATGATCATCAAGTCATGACCTGATGCTGCAGTCAGGATAGTCTGCAGAGTACCTAAGCCCTCGACAACAAACAGCAGATATATCGAGTTTAGGCTCATTGAAAACGGCTCGATGTGTGGATAAACGTACTGCTAATACACCGAAGTACATAGAGACCTGATGCTGAAGCCAGGAGCATCAGGAAAAGTACAAACCTTGAAATTACAGCACCGTAGTCGTGTTTGGGCTCATTTTAAACAGGACTAAATTTTAAGTTCATTGCAATGTTGACATAAATCTGGCCTGATGCTACAGCCGGGATTATCAGCATCTAGTCTAATGACTGATTGAAAGATTTACCTTTCGGCTTCATCATCAGATCAGTTCGATATATCCTTTCCCTCTCCAGCATCTAGTCTAATGACTGTTTGAAAGAAGAGGGGGAGAGGATATATCGAACTGATCTGATGATGAAGCCGAAAGGTAGATTAATGTAATCTAACCGTGTTTGGGATTATTAGAACCGTTATGAGATGCGCTCTGACTATAAGGTATTTAAGTTTGACTGAGGGGTACTTTTTAGTGTTGGTACCATAACTAAAAAGTGTAAAATAAAAAAAACTTTTTACAAAAAAAATATAACCGACTTCAATGATAAAAAACACTGAAAAGTATCAAATAACTTTAATTTTGGAAGTCGGTGTTAAATAACGAAGAGACTAAACTATTAAAGAAACACCGACTTCCAAAATTAAAGTTATTTGATACTTTTCAGTGTTTTTTATCATTGAAGTCGGTTATATTTTTTTTTGTAAAAAGTTTTTTTTTCATATCAGTACTCACACAATCCATCCATATTTTCTGCGGCCTTCCTCTCCCTCGCCATCTATCCACATGTATACAGAACAAAGGAAGCATTTACGCACCGCAGATTTAATCTAAGTTCTTACGCACTTTTTAATTTAAGTTATTACAGTTCATCCCAGGGTTGTCAGGTAGAAATCGCTGTCAGCGACATATTTTTTTCGATTTCATCCCGCATGCGGATTTGCTGCATATGTGTAAACCTCGCTAATCGCATGCTTAATAGAAAAAAACCTAATTAAAAAATGTGGGTATTTTAAAATTGAAACATATTTTTTAAAAGTCAAATACTTTGTTTTTCGAGTTAGGTCTCTTTATGATTAAGCATGCGTAATGTTTTTTTCTTACAAGTATTTATAGTAATGCGCGTGTCGGACAATTCCGCATGCGTGATGAAATCCGCATGATATTAAAAACACCCTTAAGCTTGTTACTATTTTGGTTTATGTACCATCAAAGATACTTCCGCCTGACCACCATTAATTTTATTTTTTCTCGAAACGAAAACTCTCAGGGTTTGGTTTGGCGTCGCGCCGCAGGATTCAAGCGGATTTTTTTTTTAAGTGATCAGGCAGAAATGGCCGTGATGGTACAATAAAGTTCATTCTATTCTATCCTGCCATGTCCTAACATGGTTCCTAAACCTATCCAAGAAAATTGCAATTCTAAACCAGTCTATCCCCGTGCATATCGTCTATGCATCAGCGCAGAACGCAAACATTGTTAACCCCATTAGAATGATTAACAGCATATCGGGCGACGACATTAATTCGGCTTTGAACACCGATACTAAACAATTTATAGCTTCAGAATGTCTAGTCCATACGAATAGGTGTGAACTTACTGTACATGTAGAATAAAAAAGCTATGGTAGGTGAAATAGGCTATTTTTAACCGACTTCTAAAAAAGGTAAGGTTCTCAATTCGGATGTTTGTATTTTTTCTAATGTTTGTTCGCGCATAACTTCGTCGCTTGCTAACCGATTTGAAAAATATTTTTTTTGTTGAACAGGGTATACTTCCCAAATGGTGCCATAGTCACCAAGTTAGGATCTGATCATGGAATCTTGGCAAGATCGAGAGAGCTCATCAAATTCAATTATAGTGAAGTCGGTTATTATTTTTTTTTATAAAAAGGTTTTTATTATTTAATTTAGATGGACAATCATCAAAGGACTGACAATATACCCACCTAGACTGAGAGGTAAGGTATTACCTTACAGTCTGGGTAAAGTTAGTAAAAGGGTGAGTCAGACTTTTACTGACTAAAATTCACCTATCCAGTTCTATTGTGTCAGCCTGGTTTTATGTATATAATTAGTGTAATGTTTCATGGTAGAAATAAGTATAGGGTTAGATAGTTTGTGCGATATACAAGGTGATATCGGTGCACAAACGAATACCACAGATCCAGCACATGATTCTTGACCCACGGTGAAAGTTTTCGTCAGTTTTTTCCTTATTTTTGATTAAAAAAAAACTGTTATTTTAATTTCAAACTGTATTAATTCATGAATCCCCAAGCGACCACCGGTGGCCGCGCATCTATTGTCTTACTATTGTGTCTCTAATTGACGGTATCTGAAGGGTTAAATCGTTATTCTAACCCACAAACCCAAAGATATTTTTGAAAAAAAAAAAAAACAATAATTAATTAAAAACGGCGCAAGAAAAGAAATTTTGGAAGGACTTGGGGAGGCCTTTGCCCAGCAGTGGGACAGTAATAGCTAGTAAAAAAAAAAAAAAAATTATTAAAAAGTCATCGAGGTAAATAAAGTCGTTATTCTAATCAAACCCGGTGACATTTTTAATTTGAAAAGTGATTCATTAATTTTTTTGCAAAATATGATAAAATAAAAAAAAAACAGACGAAATATTTCACCACTGGGGGGTCCAAAATCATGTACTGGATCGATGGTATTCGTTTGTGCGTCGATGTCCAAGACACCCTATATATAAAATATATATATATGTACATAGATATACCGTTTATTGTGGAACATGGAAAAATACAGTAGGAGCTTAAAATTAACAGGGTCTTAAAGACTTTGGATATTTTGACAAAGGAGAACGTAAACATACAATAGCAATACTTAACCAATACATAAACCATACATAATGTAGCAGAATAATATGTTATGACAACCCTACCTAAGAGCAGTTTTATAGCAATTACACTCGTTTTTTTTTCACACAATAGATTGTGTTAATACAACAGTTGCAAATAACAACTCGTTAAAGTGTCTCTACCGAGTAATTCAATTTTATCAATCTATTCATTATCTACTTTGGAACGGAAACTTGAAAGGTATACTTTTTATTGTACATCTTAGCAAATGGACTGAATAGATCAATGAATGGCTTAAATTGAGCGCTTTGACATAATTCTCATTATCATTATTTCAGCCAAAAGGCGTCCACTGTTGGACATAGGCCTCCTCAAAGTGTTGCCGTAACGACCGGTGCTGTGCCTCTTGCATCCGTCGGATCCCGTGACCGTCATTAGGTCATCGGTTCACCTTGTGGGAGGCCTGCTAACACTGCGTCTTCCAGTATGTGGTCGCCACTCCCGGAAACATTGACCATCTGTTCTGCGAGCAATGTGCCCAGCCTACTAACACTTAAGTTTGGCGACTTTTCGAGCTATGTCGGTAGCTTTGGTTCTCCTGCGGATATCTTCATTTCTGATTTGATCACGCAAGAAAATTCGAGCATACCCCTTTCCAATGTGCTTTGGGACATTGTTTAACTTAATCAGAGTATCCGAATGCACCTTCTGCAATACGCAGATGGACGAACATACAAATTATTTATATGTTAGGCGTGCAAACAATCCCGAACTATTTTAATTATTCGTAAACATTGGTCGAACACATCGCGACGTGCTGTGTTGTCATTCTTTTGTTGTTTCGACTGTGTGTTTGTTTATACGTGTGTTATTGTGTATGTATTGATTCATGCTTTGTTTAGAGTGTCAGACTTGTAAATTTACAACATCTTGCTTCTTGAGAGATGTTGCAGATCTTATCTCCAAGATATGGTTAGACTCTACGGTACAAATGGACTTGCCTATGGATATCTCCACAGACAGATCTCACAAGATACTATGAATGTTAAAATCAGTATTTATAATGATAATAAGAGCAATGTCAGCTGTAGTACCTACGCCTGGCGTAATTCTGAATGATATTTAGAGTCTCGCAGAAATTTGTGCATAATTTAAGACATATCTGGTGTAGAATGACGACAAAAAAGAAGGAAGAGAGAACCTCAAATAATGTGAAATACAAGACAGAGTGTGGAAATGCAAATAATCGTTTTTTTTAATTAGTTGTGTATTGTCTAATAAACTACCAATAATTCATCCAAAGTTTATCTGTAAGCGATAAGATCGAATATTGTTCGACCTTATAAATTTTAAGCTCTTACACATTGGTTTTATAGTGTTCAATTAAGAGTATAACAATCTATTTATTAACCCTTCAGATACCGTCAATTAGAGACACAATAGTAAGACAATAGATGCGCGGCCACCGGGTGTCGCTTGGGGATTCATGAATTAATTGGCTAAAAAGCAGAGCTCCATATTTAAAAAAAATGTCCATAGAACTATTTCATTCGAAGCTCGTTCGAGGCAAGATAGATATACCTATTTTTTACGGTACACTAATAATAAAAATTACAATAGGAACTTAAAATTAATAGGGTGTCACAGTGGGCGGTCTTGTCGCTAAAAGCGGTTTTTTATAGACAATCTTTGGATAGATTTAAAAGGAAAAAAAAGATACGCTATTTTCCATAGTATATAGAATATTTTCCCGTAGGTCCTTTAGTCTTCTGAAATCCACGATAGGACTTCCATATTTCCTACGAACTACGAACAACAAAACCAGTACTACAGTTTAATTCATGAATCCCCAAGCGACCACCGGTGACCGCGCATCTATTGTCTTACAATTGTGTCTCTAATTGACGGTATCTGAAGGGTTAATGTGAAAAGACCATTTTTTTAAATACTTCTGAAATATTTCTAATGGTTTAAAAGTAAGACATCACGCGTAATATAATTTATTACAGTCATCACACTCAAACACTCCCACTAATTCAGTATGAAAATTATGACATCTTATCATTTATATCTGTCACTAATATGATATTTATTGCAACCTTTATGTGCCGTTTGATATCTATAGTACGGCAACCTTTTCCGATGGTTGATCGTCAATATCGACCGTCCGGCAACCTATAGATACATTACCGTTGGACGGTAGTATAAATAGTTTAATCGTTTATTTTGATTTAGTGATTTAGTACCAATGAATACAAGAAGTAATTTGATGTTGGATCAATTTATTGATAGTTTGGTGTCCATTGATTATTTAAAAAGCTATTAAGAAAATCAATAGATTGTTATCGGACTTTTATTGTAAGTCCCAAAACCGTCTTTAAGGCGTCGTTTACACCAAGCGCGTCCGCCACCGACTGACTGTGAGTACGCTTACAGTCAGCCTCAGTGTGAATGCGTTCTTACAAAACCGCTAATAGGCTATAGCGTAAAATGCGTTCCTGTGTGAACAAAAGAGTAGCTTTGCTACGTTTAATATAATAATTAGCTATCGAGAGTCAGCGACAATGCACTACGTATTAACTAGTAGTTAATATAAAGGGGGACACTCTATTAATTTTAAGTTCTTGATGTAATGTTTTATTTTTGGTGTACAATAAAGATTATATCTATGTATCTATCATATGGAAAACCGATAAACTGCGTAACGCGCGCTCACAGTCAGCGGCCGACAATACGTTTGGTCGGCTTGTTATACGAACATTTCGTCGTTTTGTTTTAGGATTCCGTATCCAAAGGGTATAAACGGGACCCTATTACTAAGACTCTACTGTCTGTATGTCGGTCACAAGGCTGTATTTCATGAACCATGCTAGCTAGTCAATTGAAATTTTCACGGATGATGTATTTATGTTGCCGCTATAACAAAACATACCTACTAAAAACGGAATCAAATAAAAACATAAGATTGTTTTGCCGTTTTTTTACCCGATATTAATAGAGTGTTTAATGTTGTAGAGACAATTGTACGGAACCCTTCGTAAGCGAATACAACTCGCACGTGTTACAGTTATACCTGTCAGGTGAGCTTGTATGAAAATCTGCACAGATGTGCAACATACACGCCCCGGTTTACCTGTACAACTCAACTGTACAGGCAAACCTCTCAGGTATTATCAGTCGGGCATAAGTTTCTTCTAATTTCTGACCATTATGTTCTCATTGTAGCCACAACAGCCGAATTCCGCACATAACTCAAACAAGAAACATAAGCAGAGCTAGCAACGACATTGTCCCGAGGCGCTTGAGAAGAATCCACGAGCGATCAATCAGCGATCACGCTATTTATATAGTGAAGTGACATGCATCCACACTCCTATTGAGTAATGGCGGACGGTATTGGCAGCGACGAGGCTTAAAGTTTCCATTCGTCATTACGAGTTGTTTTTTTAAATTGTTAATAGGTTCGCGCTTGACCACTACCTCACCTGATGGAAAGTGACGAAGCGGTCGAAGATGGAGCGCGCTTACCTAGGAAGCTATAAACCATTCATTCCATTGACGATTTGAAATACTTAGAGCTAATGCTTCTCATGAGCATTACCACCATCATCATCATCATATCAGCCAAAAGACGTCCAGGCCTCCCCCAAGCGTCGCCACAACGACCGGTCTCGTGAGCATGCCATAAAACAAAGTAAGTACTGGATTTTTCCATTGGCTATGAGAGCATCGCATATCACTTAACATCTGGTAAGATAGTGGTCAAGCGCGAGCCTACCAACAATAATACAAAAAATAAAAATTTTAACCTCACCTTTATCCCCACTAGGATTGAAACAATGCTTACAAATCTATGTTAAATAAATAATTTCTTCGACAATATAATACCTATAAAAATACTATTGCGCTACATGGAGATAATCTCCATTCGTCTGTGCCGCATTCATTCATTCAGCAACAAATTGACGAATAATGGCCGCGTTATTACAGCCAATGGCAAATAAACGCCGACGATTCTTAGCTCAAATATTCGCGCTAACAACGTAACAAAGACGTAACACGCATTTCACGCGCGTGCGCCAATTCACGCGTCAAACGCCTGTTTGAGAGACGTGTCAATCGGACATATCTATATTGTGTTTACGAATTCGTGTCCAAAAATGTAAACAAATGAACCACGTGAAGTTTACTTTTCGTGTTTTTAAATGTAATAGAGCGAGGAAAAAAATTTTCTTTTTTTTTCAAAGTCTGTTTGCATGCTTTTATTTCAAACTTAAATCTGTATCTCGGTTGTCTGCACTAATATTATAAAGAGGTTTTTTTTTTGTCGACGGGGAAAATCGTCATTGGCAAAACCCGCTCTTGGGTGGAGCGGGAGATAGTGTCAGACTCTTACTGACTAAAAACCCCGCGCCGTTCCTTCTAGCCTTCACACCGGGGCTGTAGTTTCATTTTGGATAACCCCGACCCCGGTAGGCTTCGACCCAGATGGGCCCCTCCTGTTGCTAACAACTCCTTGAGGCGCGCGGAACAGTGCGCGCCGTCGACGCCTTGGCTCGGTCCGGTCAGTTACCGGACGATCGGACAGCGAGCTACCCATGGCTCGCTGTCCACGAGCCCGCGTCTACAGTGGCTGGAACCCCGGCGGCGGCGGCGGCGAGGGCGCCTGAAGCGGTCGGCCTCCTCCTTTGCTAGCATTACTGTTTCGCAGAAGGAGGCGACCGCCTGCCACTCCTCCTCGCTCCGGACCATGGCCTGGACCAAGGCCCGGTGCGAGAGGTCTCCGCCGCCGATCGCTCCCACGAGGGCACGGTGGTGCTCCGCCCAAGCAGGGTACACCTCGACTGTGTGCTCCACCGTGTCCATATTATAAAGAGGTAAAGTTTGTTTTTAATTGTTTATATTAAGGGGTCTTTAAGGCTAGCTGCTTACCATCAGGTGGGATGCAGTCAAACACTATAGTATATTATCTACATCAATATTATAAAGAGCTAAAGTTTTTTATTTTGTATCTAGGAGGTAATCTGTAGAAGTACTGGTCCGGTTGCTAAAATTTTTTCACCGATAGAAAACTGCTTTATTCCTGAGTGACATAGGCTATATTTTAAGTACGCGGGTAAAACCGCGGGCTAGTATGTCATAATTTGGACATTAGAAAGTCAATCTAAGTTGTCATAAGAGGACATTGTGTAGTGCTAGAATTATTTGCTAGTTTGCGCTATTTTTTCAATAATTTTAATGGTAATCATTTACTAGTCATTCTAAAATCAACTTAGTATCGCTGCCGTAAAGTTGATGTTCATTCACAATGAAATCAACATCTTGAAATTAAATAAAAACTTGAATCAAATTCAGCGTTAAATGATCCGTGAAAACACATTTCAATTGTGAACGAATTTTTAAAACTAGTTTCAGGCAGCTTTCTCTAGTTTTTTTGTGTTCATATAAATTATATGTTAGGTAAAAAGTAGCCATGTTAATAGTTTTGATGTTTTTTGTACATAAGAAATTATTCGTCGTTGCAAATATTATTATTTGTTACGAATTGTTCACTTTGTAAAGAGGGATAGGGAAGCCGAAGAAAAATTGGACGGATTGTGTGAGAAGTGACATGAAAGAAAATGGAGTTAGAGAGATGGCATAGCTAGTGACAGGACGTTAGTGATAGCGTGACGGAAGACAGGACAGAATGAAAGAAAAAACGTGTTGCGCCGACCCCAAATAGAACAAGACAATGATGTTCACTTCGTAGAGAATCGTATCTATAAAGTGAACAATCACGTAAGTTTAGGTACTCGATGAACGATGATAAAGTCAAAGTCAAAGTTAAAAGTTTTTATTTCACATAGGCCTACATGGGCACTTATAAAACGTCAGAAGCTAGTGCACAGTTTCAACATAAAACGCGCGGATATACAACATGTAAAATAATAAATGTACCTAAGTACGTACATCCTTAAACTATTATAGTATGATGTTTAGAATCGACTACTGAATCGATATAAACTATTTTTAATGTTCTATTTCGATAAATTCTTGATAAATCTTCATTGCATCACTAGAATCTTTGTGTGTACGTAGATACCAATATATCCGTATTGGTATTTGCGCACGCACACATACAAGTGCTCCTAATGATTATACCAATCGATCCCAATATTTGTCTTCTATTAGAACAACTTATTTCTTAATTCATGAATCCCCAAGCGACCACCGGTGGCCGCGCATCTATTGTCTTACTATTGTGTCTCTAAATGACGGTATCTGAAGGGTTAAAAGAACACTTCCTAAGTACATTTAAGTAAAATTTCAGTGCTTGAATTATGATTTGTAACGTATTTGAGTTGATTCAACTCAAATAGAAAATTAACTTACAAAGGGTATTTATTGCAGTGACATGGTGTATAATTATTTGCGACGTTACAACTTAGGTTAGGTTCATAGCAATGGGGTTCCTTGAATTAAAGAGACAGCCTTACACATTTATCACCTACAAACTTAGAAAAAACTGTCTTTGACATTTATCTCCTATAAACTTACTTCCTAAAAGGAGAAACTGACTGACATATTGACGTACAGCTGAAACTTCTGGGACAAGGAGCATGAAATTTTGCTCAAGGTTTCGTTTTATGACGTAGGCGAAGACCAAGAGAAGACCAAAATTTAACCCTTAAGGTGGTGCATCATGACTCACATTTTCACTGTTTTTCATACAACCGCTCATAACTGATTATGACGTTATTACACATTTTTCGTTAGATATTTTGGAAACACAGTATCTTGTGGATATTATCTAGGTTTCTAAAGAAACCAATTTCTAAATTTGTGTAAAACTAATCCAGTAAAAACCTCTGAAAATGTCCTATTTTGTATGAACTTTGATACTTCATAAATTGCCTAAAAATTAAAAAAGTCAAAAAAGTACCTCTAGAGACCTTGCAAATTTTATTAAGATTCTAAATGACGACAACTTTTTCCAAAAACTTTTAAGGGTTTAAAAAAACAGCTATTTCCTGGAGCAAGTTTTGTGAAATTTTCGAGTAAATCTTGGAATTACCGAATACTAACAGAGTTTTCAGGCGTTATCTCTCTTTTTTTGCGTTGCCTTTTCGTCAAACATCGCGTTGGATTGCATTTAACGAAGTAACAAGCTTTTAAACCATTTTCGATGTTTACGATAGGCGAGTGGAAAAGGACCCTCTTAAAGGAATAAAACGTGAGTCCAAAGTTTGTCTTGGCGAAACCAATTTACATGTGGGTGCAAATTAGCTTAAAATATTTAGTTTTGCAAATTCCAGTCCGAACAAATTTCCAAAAAAAAAAAAATTGAATCCTCACATACTTCTAAATGATACGTTTCCGCTTAAAAAAGGCTTCGTACACAAAATCCCAGCGCACGTGCCCTGGAGGCAGCATTGCCAACGAAAGCGAAACAAAAAACTAGCCGAGTGTCACAGAAACATGAATATTAAAAAACTCAAAAGCATCAATTTTTAGTTCAACACGCGCCATATTGTGTTTTTTTGACAAAAAGTTTTTGCGAGGGGTGGAAATTAATCCCATACACGATTTTTAGAAATGGACAGGACAGTGCCGTCCACCCGTATTAAGAGATAGCCTTCAGGTTTTTGAGCTTTATTTGCGAATAGGGAAATAAAGCCGGGCAAAAAAAGCAGCCAGGTAGTTTGCTGAAAAAAAGCCATGTTAAGTCCACCTATGTGCCACTGTACATGAAGTTTAAATAAATAAATAGAGTTTTTTTTAAAGGCCGGAACCGTTCAATGACTTCTCCCGCTCTAGGTGGAGTGGGACAGGACACAGGCCAGACGATTACTGACTAAAACCTGTGCCCTTCAAAGACCAGACCACGGGTTTCTGGGTTTCTTTTTCAGACCATCGATGAAAGCCTAGCGGCCTTGTGGATATAGGCCCGGCAAGGTCCTTAAGGTTTGCTGACATCTCTTTGAGGAGTGCATGGAACACTACACGCTGTCGATCACTTAACCAATAAATGAAGTATTTTTAACTATATTTTTTATAGTTTACTCAATTGAGCTTTTTATATTTATGTTAGGCTAAGGAGGATTCCTAAGGAGTGCACAATTCACCCCCTAAGGAGATGAAACCGTGCCCCAAAACTGTGTGTGTAGAAACCTGCTTTCAAGCAGACAAAGCCGCAGGCAGAAGCTAGTCTAACATAATAGCCCAAATCCGATTTAGTCTTAACTATATCTTGATCTCTAATTCACTACCATAAAGTATCAAATCGGTATATCAAACAAAAAGGATTAAGCTGGTGCTTTAGATGAAAGATTTTAAAGAAAACTGAAAAGCAATTACAATGAACTATGGACACTCGAACTGTCCTACATTTAAGGTATAGGTCACAGACTCACAGTTCTCGATAGCAGTCGCCCATCGCAGGTTTATTGCCATTTGCCTCTATTCAATATAAATTCCAGATAGACGCGAGAGGCATGTCACTAGGGTTGACTACGAATCGCTCTGAATTTTTTTTTCATTGTAAAAATTGGAAGTTTTTAATTGAACGTTCTGCTGTGGGTTTGGAATCAAAATCAGAGAGATTTTATTTTGCAAAGGCGTAGGGGGCATGAGGGTGCATGACGGGCTAGCGAAGAAGGCGGCCGCACGCGTGAGGGGGGACAGCCCTCAGCTGCTGGGATTCCAACCGAAGTCCGGCCACCGTAGGTGTGGACTTGCGGACAGCGAGCAAAGGGTCGCTTGGCCGTCCGGTAACCGTCCGAACGGAGCCCGAGTCGTCAACGGTGCGCCCGAGTTGTCGCGTAGTTCCACGTGTGCCTCAAGGAGAGGTCAGTTTCACTTCTGAAAGCATAACCCGAGGTCCAGGATAGCAAGGCAAAGAAGAATATGAGTGAGTTTTAGTCAGTAAAAGTCTGACGCTTGACCACTATCTCAACTGATGATAAGCGATGGTGTGGTCGGAGGAGCATTATTGCCTAGAAGTAATCTATTTAACCCTGATTTAAGTACCCTTACCTTAAAACACTTTATTACTAGTATTGTTTCTTTCAGGTTTTGTTCCAAGGTAACTTCTAAGAGAAAGACCCTAGAGGTCTTTGAGAAAGACCCTAGAGGTTTTACTCAAATGTCAAACCGGGCCTTTTATTTTTAATGAGATTAATAACGCCTTTGAAGCTATATTTAAGCTGCCTTAGTGGTGTAGTGCGACTGGCGTGTTCGTTGAGAACAGACTCACTGATTTTACGGGCTCTTGAGGAGACTCAAAGGATCTTTTCTGATTCGAATAAGTGCATATTTTTAACCCCTCGAGCGCCTATTGTACATACTTCTATACAACTTGAATGACCTTGACAAACGCTTAGTTGTCGTTTTATACACACGTTTGTACGAATTTTTTTGGGAAAAAAATTTTGGTTTCTATATCTTTGGTTTTTTGCTGGAAAAATCCTTTAAATCAAGAGTGAATAGGTTACTTCTAGGCCAGCGTGCTCCATCGACCACATCATCGCTTACCATCAGGTGAGATGGTGGTCAAACGCGAGCCTATCAATAATAAAAAAAAAAAAAAACAGAAAACGTTTATCTATTATATTGTATTAATTTAATTTAATATTTTTTTAGTTAATGCCTGAAATAAACAGTAATAAAAATAATTAACTTTAGTTTCAGTCATGTGTCATCCGTGCCAACAACCAGACATGGATGCAATTATCTATTCGGATTACCGACCTAAAAATATCTCCCGAGCATTCTCGAGACGACACAAAGAGATCGAGTGACCCCTTAATGAGGATACCCTTATCGCCTACACGCAGTTTAATCATTTAATCCATTACTGCTCAGCACACTGTAAGGATGCGTATCCATTGAACGGAGAAAAGTAGTTTTAGTCCATTTATGTCCTAATGCTAAGCGTTCATATTTATTTATTTATTTAACACTTCATGCACATGGGTACAGAGGCGGACTTAATGCCTTAGACATTCTCTTCCAGTCAACCGTTAGGTGATGCAGAGAAAAAGTAGTGGTAGGAGCAATAATATATGTTTTATTTGGAAATCTTCTCAGCTCCACTCCGCTCTACTTATACTGTTTCTACTAATGCGGAGTGGAGATTTTAAGAACTGTGATTGGTCAATTTACGGTCCGCTCTTCCCCACTCCATCTAGCTTCCCGTCAGTGAAAACGCACACAGTAACGGTAGTATCAGACGAGCGTAAAACCAAGCGATTTAGTATCGTGCAAAATGAGTTGAGCCATTTATGTGACTTTTTTGCCTTCGTTATTAGCAAAAATAGGTGTGTTAAGTGGACTGGCAGTGGCTTACAGACTGACTCATCAACGCTCACTTTAAATAGTTGGACGTAAAATGCTGAAATCATTCACAGAGGTGGCTTTTATTATATATACAAAAAAATACGAAAGGATATTCCAACATTCTCCTCCTAAGCGTATGAAACGGAAGTTCAAGTTTTCTATGGAGAAAGCTATAATCCCGCGGGCGAAACCTCTGGCTGAAGCATATAAAGAACTTCTCAAATTAGGAGACCGAGACACAACGTATGTCTCAGTCCCCAGGAAGTCCCTTCGGAGTGCCAAACACTAGAATTGCTGTAAAGCTTGCGTCATTCTTTTGTCTTCGAAAGTTTTGCCGGACCGCAATGATAGTACTGTGTGAAACCCCTTTTGAAGTGCGCGGGAGTTACAGCTGATAGTCGTACGTTGTCTTTTAGTTAATTAGTTGAATCATTTGATTTAGAACGGCCAGACATATTGTGGTGTTAAAATGATGTATTGTTTGACGACTTTCTTCTATTTTGTTCTATTTTTAGCCTCTGCTGTGTGTGCCAGTGCATAGGATTTTTTAATTGGTAAAAGAAATATTTGACTGTTTTTATCATGACTTTGCATCAGTTTTATATGTCCTCTCTTGACTTCGATCTCATCTGATGGAAAGCAAAGGGTGAAGAAGTTTATGAAAGTAGCAAGTCCTTTTTATAGTGGGAAATCATGGAATGCGTTCTCCCACTCTAGCGTGGAGCACCGATGGACTGGAAGGAAGAAGGGCACAAACTTTTACTGACTAAAATCCACCTGTGTCCTTCCGCTACCCTTTGCCATCTACGGCCAATCTTTCGCCTATTGGGGCCAGGGTAATCCTAGACGGGGCTAGAGCCCTGGTATGAAGGCTAGAAAGAATGGGTGGGTTTTAGTCACTAAGAGTCTGACACTATCTCCCACTCCGCCCAAGAGTGGGGGTTGCATTGGATGATTTTAACCACCATAGAAAAAAACAAGGGCCAATCTTTCAGACGTGTTCGAATTCGCTCCAAGAAGACACAGCGGAGCTTCGTCAAGCATGGTAGACTTCCATTGTATGCTCATGCTTTGGTAGAGCATATCCTCCAAACGATCCACACAATCGTAACCACCCCGGGCGTTTCTGCTGTCTGAATCTGAGACCTTCCATAACAAACACATTTTCACCTTTTTTTAATCTTAGAGTGAAAATTTAAATCTATACAAAAAGAAAATTGCCTCTTTCTGTAGAAAAACATTACAAGAAGCTTTTCTTTAAAATCCATCCCGTTTAGCATATTCATTATTCCATTCAAAAATAAATGTTTTCAACAACAATAAAAGAAGGGGTTTTATTGATATTGGAATAAACTTAAGCCGTCTGCTATTTCACAGTACATAAAAGTCAGTTGAGTTTTACAGTCAATTTGTAGTTACACAGATAAATTCTTGGAGACGATGGTTTTAAGAACCTCTTACTGCCTAATGTTAAACAAGATGTTATGTAGTTAAACATGAGTTTAAAGGCCAATTTAGACGGTGCGAGTTTCTCGCACGTTTTGGTTCGAGAAATCGTACGCAATAATCTCTAGCAATAATCACCATAACATTATCGTATCAAAACTGTTTACACACAGGCAAGAAATACGATTATGTCATACCACGACCATGTGACAGCGTTGAGATGACGTCAAACAAACGAATTGGAGGCGGGGCCAACTCGAAGCGTTCGACGCAAGAGAATCGAAATGAAACGGTCGTAACTTGACTAGTATGTTTTTGTTAGTTTATCTCACAGATCAATCGGACTGTTTTTTTATTGATTTGATGAATGTTGATTCATCATCTTTTTAAACTTTTCCAAACTATGTTGGGATCGGCTGGTACTGCGTTCCCACAGCAGACAGATTTAGTTAGTTAGTCTTGCCTTTGCAATATGTGAGTGAGTAGTAGTTGCTATTGTTTTACTTACTGGATTTAGTACCCGAACGGTATCCTCTTATTAAACCTCGGTTGTCCGTCTATCTGTTGACTGTATTTCAATTACTGTAACAGGCAGGATATCTAAATTGTCACAGAAAGTGCATCTAATTTTAATAAATTAAATTAAAATCGGATTCCCGCGACCCTGACCAGGTCGTCGGTCCACCTTGTTGGAGGCCTACCAACTCTGCGTCTTCCGGTACGGGCGACGCTTGGGGGAGGCCTATGTCCAGCAGTGGACGTCTTTCGACTGATATGATGATGATGATATGATGAAATTAAAATGGTACCTATAAAAGAAACGAAAATTTTCGATTTATATTTCGGTACCCTTCGTGTGCGAGTTCTATTCGCTTTCGGGTAGTTAGCAAAGCATAGCCAGCTTTTTAATGTTCCCACTGCTTTGACTCAGTCCACCTATCTAGGAAAGGGAATGTGATAATAATAATAATAATAATAATAATAATATTTTTATTCAAAATTCTTTAAAGCATAAATTACATACAGTCTTAAATATATATCTTAATTCTGAGTCTTACGTGCCTGAACTAGGAAATCCTGTGTTTCAGGCAAGAAGAGCTAAAATAATTTAAAATTAACAAATAATCAAAAGAATTTTAAGTACAATACAAATGTGTAAAAAAATCTGTAATGTAGACATGCCATTATTATAATATTAAAAAGTTTAACTTCTAGTTTCTTAATTATCAATATAGGTACTTAAACTAGGTAAATTTTTTATAAATTATAATAGTTTCTTAAATAACAAAATACTTAAACTAGGTCAACAATTTAGTAAAAACACAAAATATAAACAAAATCACAAAATATAAACAAAATCATTTTAGAACAATCAGTAAATTCTCTGTATCATGGTATGACATTTTTTGAAGAGTTTCTTTAAGAATTCTCTTACAGTAGACTTGATTCAAGCGATAAATATTTGCTTTCGCGTTCAATCTATTGTAGAGGAGAGGACCGAGAAAAAGGTAAAATTTTGACGTGAAAGCATGTTTGGTATGATTCTGAGGACAAACTAGGTCTTTACGTCTTTTGTTAGTAAAATCCGTGCTATATGTTAAATCTGCGTGCTGTTTTAATACAATACCCATTATAAATAATTGCCGGACTGTTAATACTTCACATTCTTTGTATAGGAGGTTAGTGGGAAAAAGGAATGGACGGAAAGTAGACACTTTGAGAATTGCCCTCTGGGCTCTCTCGATAGTTAGTAACAATGTTTTACCCGCTCCACCCCATGTGGTAATACAGTAGGTTACTATCGATTGACATAGAGCGAAGTAGACTTGTCGAACTATTTTTGGATCTGCAATGTAGCGCAACTTTTTAAAAACAAATATCAATTTACGAATCCTATTATTTATAGCTTCTATATGATGTTTAAATGAAAGTGTCTCATCGATTATAATTCCAAGGTACTTTACTGTATTTGACATGTTAATATTAGGACAAACACATTGGTTATTTGTGTTAGATGTGCAGTTATGAGCATACAATGTTGAGGTAGTGCCGGTTAGTTTTTGCTTGCGCATCGAAAACTTGACGTAATTTGTCTTGTCAGCATTTAAGGTTAGTGAATTATTTTGAAGCCATTTATTAATAACATTGAATCCGTGTTGCGCAAACCTGTAGACATTTTCTTCTGAGTCAGCCGAAAACAAAAGAGCAGTGTCGTCGGCATAACTAACGATATGGCCGTGATCTATATTCAGATTACAGAGATCGTTTATATAGATTAAAAAGAGTGAAGGTCCTAAAATACTTCCTTGGGGAATTCCGAAAGCTGTGCTTTTTTCCTCATCGCTGATAACATTCCCAATCTTCACACATTGCGTACGTTCTTCTAGGTAGCTCTTAAATAGTTTCAGCTGAATTTCCCTGATGAAGATATGCGCCATGTTTGACTCGAATGTACTTTTCTTGTTTCTTTCTTTTCTTTCTATTGTGCCGTAATCCACCTCGTTGGCTCAGTGCGGGTTGGTGAATGTCTCGTGTCTTCGAATAAATTTGATAGTAATTAGTCATCATCATCAGCTTTTTTAATATTCTCACTGCTGGGACTCCTCTCTAGGAGAGGGAATGGGCCGTAATCCACCACGCGGGCCCAGTACGGGTTTGTGGATGTCACATGTCTTCGAATTTTTGGTTCTAGAACATGTCGGTTTCCTCACGATGTTTTTCTTTACCGTCGCTAGTCCTAAAACAATATTTTGCATAGACATGACGTCTAGGAATATAATTGGCAACCCTAACGTCGTCAGCCGTCGCAGTGGCCACTAAATGTCGATAGTAATCCGTTCGGTGGACAGTGATTAAAAATAAATGAGGTGTGACTGACACAAGACGATTTACATACTCTCAAGACGATACACGCTTTGATCGAATATGTTGGACTTTGAAGATATAATCGTTTATCAAGTTGGAGGAATGATCGTACCTAATCTTAAATACTTTTAAGGGCCGATTCTGCATTACGCGGTTGTCCGCGCGGTCCTATATAAAAGTGCCCCGTCACCGCGTGGGTACCCGTCGCGGGCAGCCGCGTCCCGCGCCTTTTTTGCTACGTAATAATAGATTAAAGGTCTCATTCGACACGACTATATGCACACCTAGCGACACCGCGCAGGTAATAATCCGGTTTCTGCTACGGTAACCACCGCACACGACACATACGCATAGTCTCGCAGCAGGTACCTGCGCTTTTTTCAGCGTGAGCCCTCAAACTTCTCTATTTTCAGAGTTAATCCCTACACAAAAATACCAAAAAAATCCTCGCAGACTTTTCTCTGCACGAGCAGCCCTATGTGACACGTCACCTGTCACTACGGAACGTGTCGGTAACTCCGTAGTAATCCGCACATCGGGCGGACACTGTTTAAAAATAAATGAGGTGTGACAAGCCGCCAAGACGACCGCCTCGTTAGGCGAACCAAATTAATTTATACACTTATGTAGGTAGGTAGGATAGTGTTATTTTTGTAAATAACGAGGAAAAACTCTGACCAAATGACCTATTACTGGGAGACTTGAATGAATGTTTGACGTCACATTAAGAGCTGACATAAAGATTAGCTATAAATCTACACTAATATTATAAAATGTTAGTTTTTTTTTGTTTGTAGCTCTGAAAATACTGGTCCGATTGTTACCATTTTTTCACTGATAGAAATCTGTATTACTTCAGAGTAACACAGGCTTTATAATGTACTCAGGCAAAGCTGCGGGAATATCACAAATGTTATGACAAGCAATATAAGTTCAAAAAATACTCAATGACAAGAAGCACCTGTACTAATAAATAATAATTGTGTGTTAGATCTTAACATGAGAAGTAGATTGGCTAGCAAACAGTGTGTTGGATACGCTAAAGAACTGCTTAAGAAAATACAAACATGAAAGATAGGGCGTTATGGAGAATGAAATTATAAAGATCATGCTCCATTAATTACAAAACCAAGATAATTATCAGCTAACCCACTAAGGGAACCTGAGCGTAAAGACCTATTACACTTTATGACAGAATAGGAAAGCCGTGTGGTTTGAGGTGACGACACTGACGAATGTCGGGAGCAGACGCAGCGTCGTAGCGCGCGGCTTACGGCTCATGGAATACATTCCGTCCGCCACTAATGTGTTTTTGTAACATAAATCGTCGCCAATTTATCAATTAAAATGTGTATGCTGAAAGAAAATGTACATATGTTTTAAGACGAAATATGCATGATTTATATATTAATCACACAAAACGGAAGAGTATGTTTTGAATCGTATCGTCCCACGTGTTTTATCAATGAATGTATGAAAATGTATGGCTTCCGTAGTCAAGAAATGAGAAACGTTTTTTGCAGTTTGTCATATTACGGTTAGTGTGTTGTATTTGTTTGTTCTTGTCTGCTGTGTTTGAGGAATAGTATGAGAAGTAAAGGTTACAGTATGGGTAAAAGCCATTAGCTATGATTACAATTTGTTTTTATTTCTTGATTGCTACAAGCTGAGATCTTTAAGTTAAGAGTGAATAGGGCTTTTATTGCCAAAAGGACTTGTCCTTTTGGCAGTAAAACTGATAAAATAAATCATTTATAGATCAATAAGGCTGAATAGGGAGTCAAAACTGGGATAAGGTGGGTCACGTCAGTCGCAGGCACAGACACCATTGGGCAAGCGTCACCACGCACCCCTGCAGAGGAAGAGCACCGTCAAGGCCAGCTTAGAAAAAGATGGCAAGATGGTGATCTGGACGCGTATTATGAGGACTGGTTCGAGACGGTGGCGCGGGAAAAGAATGTCTGGAAAGACTTGGGGAAGGCCTTTGCCCAGCAGTAGAACAGTAATGGCTAAAAAAAGTATATAAGCACTATGCTCCTTCATGACTTCTTAAAAGTTCAAAGAACAATATTTGGGTGGTCTATTTATTATAGAGTTAAGGGAACCACACTTTGTTAAAACACGTTAAAATTAAATAGACTACCGTGTAAAAATGCACACAGCTATTTAAAATAATGTTTGGCACAGTACTCCAAAGTGAAATATTTGTGGCCGATAAAATTTATTCAGTATTTTTTATTATGATAGTTTTATATGCATATTATGAGTTTTTGTATGTTGTCAGTAGTCATTTTGGGAGTTAACTGTCTTATTTATGTCTGGAGTAATTTAAAATATTACTGATATAATATTTTGGAATGAGTTTAGATTTTCATTAGCTTATGTGATGTTGTTTCTGTGATGTGACTAAGATAAATTGTTTTATGATTATTAAATTTTGTCTCTTTATTTTTACCATCTATAAAACCGCAGATGAAGCGTTATGATTCTAGTAATTTATGTTCGCTTTTTTTACATTAATTATTTATGTTTACGATTGTAGATTATTTTGAATGTTTTAATACTTATTTATTTACTGACGTGTGGTACATAGGTAGGTACTTAAGCTTAAAAAAAATACATTTTTAAAATTGGCATTTTTAATGCTTTGTTTTAATAGTCTAAAACCACATTCGCGTTTCTAATGAAACTGGTTTTAGGCATATATCAGAAGGATGGTTTTAAAATCTTAATCAAACATAGGTAGAATTTTATTTTGTGTGTTTTAACAGACTTTTTTATATATAGTATTTTATTAGTTAATTATACATATTGTATATATTATAAACATATGCTTATTATGTGCTGCACATACATTTATTTAAGTACGGCATATTTAGCAATTTTAAGTTTATATTGAGTAGGTACTGATGACTGATTATGTCACAAGTTTGCTATAAGAAAATTCAAATATTGAGTAAGTTCACCTTTGCGTATTATATTTATATTTTTTGTACGTTGAAAGGAAGACCTTTAAAAAAAGATAAGAATAACACTAAACCTATTATTACTAAACCTAAAAATATTTTGCTCATATTAAAAAAAAATTCAATACGACACGTGCACTGTATTAATAATAAAAAATATATTTTATTCAATATCAAAAGTAATCTCACTGACCTATCATAAAAGAAACAAAACAAAGAAGTTCACAAATAAATCGACCCAACAAAAGTAATAACGTTTCAATTCAAAAAGAAAATCTTTTTCAAACACCGCCCGATAATCCGGAAGCGGTCATTTTCCTTACATCAAAGCACCAAAGACTGACAGGTAGGAAGGGAAAAAAAAGGAAAAAAAGTGGCCACAAAACAAAGAGACCACTTAATACCATTGTGGACGTCGCGATGGGTCAAAGTGGGCCCCCAAATCCCCCACTAAGGTGAACCAGTACCCACATTTAAAAGGCACTGGTCGAATTAAAGAGGACCCCTCCCCCTTTTAGGCTTATTACACGGTTCGGGGATTTCAGGCTGTTAAAAATGTATAGACAAGTTCGAGTTAAGAGGGCTTATGATTCGGTGAAGTTTTTGATGATGTTATTGCATTTTAATGATAACCAAAGGTACAAACAATGTAGCATGATATACCTAATCTTTTTCTTTAAAAGAGAAAAATATCAAATGATTTTTTCTGCCCTAGGTAAGACGAGGGTGTCAGATTATAATTGACAAGCGATTCATTTGTGTTCCGGGGTAACTCTTTTGAATAATCCTAGCAGGCATCAGTCCCGTCAATTTTGCACATACATTTTGGGGCATCCGTAAAACACTATTTATTTATTTAAACTTCATGTACAGTAGTGGTACATGGACGGACTTAACGCAACAAGGCATTATCTACCAGTCAACCTTTGGGTTAAAAAATCTCCTTATCGGTGAGACATGGCTCACTGTCCGTAGCCCGCCTTTACGCCAGGAGACGTTCGCAACTCCTAACGCACGTGGCGTCTTCAACATGCTAAAGAAGAACGGATTATCCGACTTTCAGAGTTTCTGAAGCAAAATCAACTACGTTACAGAACAAAATGATGTATATAACAACAGCACATGAAATATTCAATGTCATCTTTAATCTATTTCTGTATGCACATCCCTACCATTAACGTTTGGCTATCCTTAGCAGAGATCCCAAAAGTGTCTAGTCGTTCATTGAGAGCAGGATGAGGCTGCATTGCTCACTATCCGCAAACCAGCACCTACGACTCTCAAAGCCCATGGCGTCTCCGGCGGGGCATGCTATTGCTATAATTAAATTTATCTAACAAGCTTAATTTAAAGAACGGATTTTCTGACCTTCCAGGTATCTAAAGAAAATGCTTCAGAATCAACGGTACAGACCAAATTAATGTACTTCAACAGCATATAAAAAATTTAATATCGTCTTCAATCTGCCCGATAACATCGATCTCCCGATGCACATCTCTACCATCAACGTTCGGCCATCCTTCGCAAGAATCCCTAAACCGTCCAGCCTCTCATTACCAGGAGAATCAGTCCCATTGCTCACTGTTCGCAAAGCTGCGCTTACGGCAGACAAAACTATTCCTATAGATAATATTCTTTTAAAGAACTGATTTTCTAAGTTTTCAGATTTCTAGAAGATACTTCAGAGACAACTACGGTACATACCAAATCGGTCATAGCGCATAAAACATTCAATATCGTCTTCAATCTGCTCGATAACATCGATCTCCCGATGCACATCTCTAACATACCATTAACGTTTGGCCATCCTTCGCAGGTTTTCTAACTTATCAGATTTCTAGAAGGTACTTCAGAGTCAACTACGGTACATACCAAATCGGTCACCGCACTTAAAACATTCAATATCGTCTTCAATCTGCCCGATTACATCGATCTCCCGATGCACGTCTCTACTATACCATTAACGTTCGGCCATCCTTCGCAGGGATCCCTAAACCGTCTAGCCTCTGATTGCCAGCAGGTTCAGCCCCTAATGCCGACGCGACGGCAATTACAATGAGTGCTGCTTTGTCTCCGCTACGTCACGATCGTACTGTTGCAGACTTTTTTTCAAGTTGCCGTCTCGTTATGGGACCCTTAAATCCATTGTGACATTGTCCCGAAATATTGAGAGGAAAAATGAAAAGTTTTTACTTTGCATGTGTATGATAGACGTGGTTTTTGAAGTAAGGATTTATGCGCGGTAAAATTATGGGTTATGAATTTTACAGAAAGTATCTTAAGCAAAGCTGATTATGCTGTATAATGATCTGCCTTGTAATGTTCCCACTGCCACTCAGGTCTCCTCTCTAGGAGGGAGAATGGGCTATAATCCATCATGGGGGCCTATAGTAGGTTGGTGGATGCCACATGACTTCAAATTTTAGGTTCTTACTGAATTCGCAATAAGAGGAGACGTTTAAAGGAACCTTTTCACTGTTCATTCAGTCGATTATGACTTTTGTTCCATAGGCATAAGGATGGCATTAAAAGTGAAAAAGTGGTTACAATACAAATTATTTACTGCAGCCGCCATGTGTCATGCCACCAACGCAATAAAAGTCAAAATCGGTTGATCAGATGGTAAAAGATTTGTGTTAATATCTAATGTTGTTGCGAATAAAGTATAGGACATACTGACACGTGTGCTACTTTTGAAGGTCGTAGATGCGACAACAGTGTGCTCCGTCGTCGACCACATCATCGCTTACCATCAGGTGAGATGGTGGCCAAACGCGAGCCTATCAATAATAATAATAAAAAAACTAGAACAAGGCTTTATTTTACATCAGGTTACAAAAATTTTTTTTTGCTTACAGACAAAAAAAAATTAACTGGTCAACTGGTCAGAGTTCAAACGCAATCGTCTTTACTAATTTAAACGAGTCATTAGTTACGCTTTTCCTTTTACCTAAAAACAAAACATTTTCTAATTAAAAATAAGAGTGAGCATCTGACGTTTTTAAAACAGAATAAAGTGTGATATCGTGGTTTAAAAAGAGATATTTAAAAACCAATTTGGGTCAATTTGAATAGCGTTTTTAGGCGGACCTATGTACCTACATGTGTCGAGCTGAATTTTTAAAGTCGTTTTTAATGTAGATGAAGTTTTAATCGTCGGGAAAGGCAAACAACGGAAAAAGTTTTTATAATCTTTTTACTAGGCTTTTGTTTAAGTAATTAATTAAATTTTTATTCGAATCGTTTTCGGTATTTCGAATTAATATAAAAACAACGAGAACTGAAAATGATTATTTTATAAAAAAACCTTACTAAATTCAATTTAACTGAACGTTCATGTCGAAAAGGAAGGAAAATCGCCAGAATTCCTGATTAACTTGTTTGGTTATCGTATGCAGGATAATAATGATGATTATATATACTTGTTATTACTATTACTGGCCCATATTATCCCACTGCTGAGGAGTGGGATAATAAACATCAAATCGTTGCAAATACCCGCAATTGCAGGTGCTCCAAAAACTGTGTTTCTATGTTGATTCGGCTAGAAGATCCACCCATAAAAAGAGTTGTTTAAGATCTACAAAATGTAAAGAACTAGCCGTTTCGACAGACTGTTGTCCTCTCCGAAAGATGGCTTTTGTGAAAAAAAAGTTGAAAACTGAATTTGCTCCCACATACAGCTTTGCGCTGGTAAAACTCTCCCACCTTTCTAGTATGGGAGGTAACCGCAAATGAGAACAAGTCTATAAACCGTTTGATATTGTCATTGATGGTTGGTCTTAATTGACCAATAAGTGAACAAACTGTCAACTGCACAAATAGCGACGGGTGCCGGTGTGAGTCGTACCGGAAGTGATAAAAAATAAATAATAATTAAGTCATTGTACGTCGGCTGAAACTTTTTCCATAAATATTTTACATCATACTGAGCTAAAAAAAATTACCAGCTCTATGGAGGGAAGATTATGCGTCAGCCGCTAGCATGAACATGTAAAAGAAACACGTACAATTACACACCCTGTTATACATACCTCTAAAGTATCAATTACTTGCTTATGTATTTACGATATTTAAGGAGCTAATATCTAAATTACCTACACTAAAAGGATCACAGTCACAGTGTGAGTGTATGTGAGAAAATTACACACACATAAATCTTATCAGAATAAACCACACATTAGTTCCCCCCAAACTACCCACGTCTGGTAAATCCTGAAACTTTTGAAACAGTGATCGAAAATAACAGCCATTGTAAATATCAGTTCCAATAAGCGTTCCGTAGAATTCTCTCCGAGTTTACGATTATGGTTCAAGTTTTCTGTATTTGCTCTCGGGTTACAGTGCCCCTAGGATTAGGCTGTATGGTGGAGCGAAGCTATTGTGTGGTCCACTGGTAGACTTAGCGATGAACTAGCGCAACCAGTATTGTATCTTTTTATTCTGATGAACTAGCGTAAACATTATGATACGTTTTATTAAAATGAGAGGGAACAACTTTGATCTGATGATACTTAGAAGTGTGTTAATTGTAATTCTGCTTTCGGACAGTTGACAATTAAACGCGCGACGGTTTACTATCTTTCGACAGTTTACAAGCTCGAAGGATAAATTATAATTTAATGGTTTTCACAATTTTACGGTGACATAATAATATCACACGATAAGTGTGTCCATGGAGTTCCTTTTCGCATTTTTCTCTATAGACATCTACGCTGATTTCTTGATAAAAGTTCATAGTAAATGGTTGTCAATTTAATTTTGGTTTTAACGAATTTATTAGTGTACTTTCATAAATCACAACGTAGCATAAAATGAAAGTGTTTCAAAGACACGCCATCGCATCGCCAACGCTCCACCGCACAGGTGCCTCTCCGACTTTAAAATTAGGGGTTGCTGGTAATTCTGTGATCCATATGATCCTCAAGTATTTTACTACCTCGCACAGGTCGCACATATTAAAAGGGCCCATTACAGGCTTTTTAGAGGACTATCAAGTGTAAAGGGTCCGAATTAATTTAAGTCGCGAATGTATAGTTCTTGTTAGCGTTTAAACGGTAGGGTTAATTTTGATAAATGTGGTCATCGTTGTCGTAATAACTTTTAGAGCGGTATTGGTTCTTGGTTTTGAGTAGCCTGTTGCTTCTAACGTCAAAAGATAAAGTCAAATATATATTTTTTAAATGGTGTTTCAAAAGAGGTAGGAAAAACTGTAATTGAATAAAAACGAATCGATTGATGCGATGATTTACGGCATAGGCTGTCAAAGAAGTGTGAGATTGTTTTGTTAAAATGTGAAATCCAGTAATTATTTTTTGTGTTAGTATTATTATTATTAGTGGTTGAGTCACGAATTCGGTTTCCGTTCTAAAGAAATTTTTACATTGTCTACAGATAGTTGTTCTGGATCCGGATGTTTTGTATATACGATTTTAAATATTTGTGAACGCCCCGTCACGATACGCCCCAGTGTAGGGAAACGTTTAAAAGGCGCTGCGCAAACGGGGACACTTTTTGTTCCAGTTACTGACACCGAACACTTTTTGATCGTCATGAATATGTGTTAAGTGGAAGCAACTGGACACAAAAAATGTTTTCGTATGCGCAGGGATTGCTTGACTTTATATTGGTTCTATAGAAATCAAATATTCATCGGTAGCTTATATCTGACGCAAGACACAAAAGTGTCCACGTTTGCGCCCTGCCAAAAACAAATGCATCATATCATCGTTTACTATCAGGTGAGATAGTGGCCAAACGCGAGCCTATCCATCATAAAAAAAAAAACAATATTTAATATGAATGAATATTGACTGAACTAGAAACTGAATCAGGTAAACTATAATTCCCAGCCGGAGATTGGAATGCACTTACCTACAAATGGAGTCCAGGAAGTTCCCTACAGTACAATATCTATATTTAGCAATAGAATGTCTGATGTTCAGAACGGAAACGGTTGGAGTACAGAAAATAAACTAGACTGAAATGTACTGTGAGACGTCAGGATTGCAATCATATTGATTGATCTTTTTATAGGAGCTTTCTAGTGGGCTGGACGGGACTGTAGACGTACTGTGTAGTCAGGGCTATAAATATGAACTCAGAATGTAAAGATGAGCCTAGTTCTTTTTTGGTAAAATTGTTTTGTTAAAATTGTTAGCCGCGTAAGTGTTTTAATTTTATTTCATATCTATAACACTTTGGTACAGTATATGCGAAACCCAAAACACGTGTACTTTTATGTAATAAATCCATGTACAAAATTTGATAAATGTGTCATGAAAAATCACAAAGTTATAGGTTGTTATGTCAGCAAAAATACATAGTCACCGGGCCATCCAGGTGACTGAGGGGTGGTTTTGCACTTGCACCCAGCTGTTTGCTGGTGTCCCGCTAAGACCTGCCGTGACCTATGTACAATATAGGTTATAGCTGTTGCCTTTTTAAATATTTTTGGGAGAAATATAACATGGTGTAAAAACTACTGGAATCCATTTAGTTACTGATTCTGAACAAACTACATATATTCAGGGGTTGTAATAAATAAGTCTTCTGCTTTCAAGATTTTTTTCGTTAATCTTACATTTTGTGCGTAAAAACTAACAAATCAAAGTTACTGTCACAAAACCGACGGAACCTCATCTGGTTTCCCCTGCGAGGGCTACTAGTTTGACCTTGTTTTCTTGTCAAGTAAATTGTATCGTGTCCCTTATACGAGTGCCTTCCACCAAATGAGACGTGACAGAAGTCCCACTGTTTAGGATAAGATGTAGGAGTAAAGAAGAATAGAAGATGTGGGTAGAACAGATGGTCGATGGAGACAAGTTTCTGGAGTGGCGACTACGCATCGGAAGACGCAGCTTTGGAAGGCTTCCCACAAGATGGTCCGATGACTTACTGAGAGTCGCGGAAATGCGAGGGATGCGAGACGCATGGAACCGGTCGTTAAGCGTATGTCCAACAGTGGTCGTCTTTCGGCTAAAATGATGATGATGATATTGATGATGATGAATATAGTATGGAAATATGGATAGACCTTGTCTTATGAATTCTCATAAGACCTCACCACACTAGCGGTTTCAGGTACCACTAGTATTAGTTTTGTAACTTGTAAAACTTAAATGCATTTCCCCGACTTTCTTCTAGTTTAGTCTTTGTTTGACTGGCTTGTTGGTCTAGTGGTTAGTGGCCCTGACTGCAATGCCGGATGTTATGGGCCGTCAATTCCAACCTATGACAAAATGTTTGTGTGATAAGCATGTTCATTTGTTCTGTGTCTGGGTGTATTTTATCTATAATATGTATGTATTTAGAAATTTATAAGTATATTTATCAATTTTAAGACATGTGACATTCTCCAACCGGCACTGGGCCCGCGTGGTGGGTTACAGTCTGTTCCCTCTTCTAAAGAGCAGGCCTGAGTCCCAGTAGTTGGAACATTAAAAAGGTTGATGATGATGATATTTATCAGCTGTCTAGTACTCATAATAGAACCTCTGCTTAGCTTGAAACTAGACAGCGTTTTGTGCTACTTGTGGAATATTATTTTACATTTCTTCTAGTTCCTCAAGTACGCTGCAAACTAAAACTTCTGCGGATATCATACTTCTCATTTCCTCAACGAACCGTACAAAGTCGGTGTTATGACTTTAGTAATTTCCCTCGGCGGAAAGTTTTCATTTGTCGGCATAGCCTGCCGTTTGTTGCGAACTTCAGTCGAGTTCAGGTGAGGCGTACAAATTGTATTGATGAAATAAATAATTGCTTTGTGTACGAGATGCCAGTCATTTTTGGAAAGCGAGAGAGTTCAGGGACTTTATTATGGTGGAACATGTGGTGTTATTTTTAATGAATTACTAGCTTTTGCCTGTGGCTTCGCCCATGTCCTAATAATTAGGTTTTTTTTTCGTCATCGAAATGTCTAAAATGCTTCACAAGTACAATTTTAAATATCAATGTAATATTAAAAAAAAAAAACAAATCTTACTTAGTTATTATACTAGCTTTTACCCGCTATTTCGCCCGCGTAGGTACATAAATTATAACCTATGTCACTCAAAAATAAAGCAGTTTTTTATCGGTGAAAAAAATTTAGCTTTAGTACTTTCAGAGATTACCTCCTACAAACAAAAAAACAAACTTTAGCTCTTTATAATATTAGTGTAGATATAAACTATAGTGTTTGACTATGTTCCACCTGACGGTAAAAAGCTAGTCTTAGAGACACCTAAATTATAATCGGACGGGAAGACCGCTCGCGCTGTAAGTACTTAAATGTTTCAATCTTTCGATATGCGCAGTATAAACAACGAGGTGAAACGCTTAGATCGGACAGTAGAGGTGTTAACAATTTTAGGATGGACACTCGCCGTATATCGGCTTGTACGATGATAGAAGGCTGATGGCGGTAACACCCAATTACTGGGTTGTAGATGTCAAATTAGATAGTCGTTCCATGATAAATAAAACGCCTTTATTGTTACTCAGGCACCCAGTAAAACATCTACCTATCCCAGAAGACTGCCCGTGGCCAGGAACCGAACCCACTCAGTTTCCGAGTTATGGCAGTACTTTATAAGGCTCTAACTTGGCCTAACTTGATATCCAGCTTAAAGCTTATAGTTACAGTATTAAAGCGAAGTGTAAGCTCAAGTTATTGTTTTCGATATTAGATACGTTTTGAACTAAGCTGTGTAATGGATAGGTTGACCATTCCAGTGCATCAGGCTGAAAGAAGAAAATGAGAAAAATATGATTTTGTAAACACCGATTGATCTTTGTTTTGTATACTAAATAAATCATAATTATTATTTTATTTCAGGTAAACAGTACCTATCCATATAATTTTTTAATTTTTATTGTTGGTAGGACGACCTGGATGGCTTCCTTAAGAATTGGAATGAGAAGGCGAGGAACCGTGATCGTTGGGAGGTGTGGAGGGAGGCCTTTGCCCAGCAGTGGGACAATATGGGCTAATTATAATAATAATAATAATTGTTGGTAGCAGGTAATCTCTGAAAGTACTGCTGAAATTTTTTCACTGATAGAAAGCTGCTTTATTCCTAAGTGACATAGGTTATATTTTATGAACCTACGCGAAATTGCGGGCAAAAACTAGTAATAACTAAATACAAATTGTTTATTTTTTTAATATTACATTTAAGATATTTGAAAAAATACTTGTGATGCAAATCATTTTAGACATTTCGATGTAAAAAAAACCGACCTTTCGAAGAAAATTGAGTTACCGCTATTTGGCGTTGAAGGGCAGCATAGGCTTTATAAGGTCAAAGTTTGGCGGTTCGTTGCCACCTGAAAATTCACGGGTTGACACGATAACCCTCATAGTCGGCGAGTCAGAATTCCATTTGGCCGAGACGAAATGTCAGCGAAAAGTATTCGTTGACGGGGCTAAGATTAGTTGTCCAATTGACAGTTTAATTGATGTGTGAGCTTTCATCGAATAAATTGTTCGTAAATCAAGCGCATTTTGTAATTGAATTTATGTATTTTAGTAAGACCTGTCTACTTTGGTGATATGTTTATAGCTTGAAAAAAATCGTACGTAACATTTTTTTTAATTGTTAATAGGTTCGCGCTTGACCGCTATCTCATCTGATGGAAAGCGACGATGGAACGCGCATACCTAGAATAACCCTATTCACTCTCGCCTTAAAGATTCTCGGGTTGTAGCTATCAGGAAACACAGACTCCGGCAAGGAATTCTACTCCTTAGCTGCACGCACAATGAATGTGTAAATCTTAAGTTTTGTACTACCTACAACTACTAGTACTACTATAACTGCTCTCATAATGGTGCATCCAGATTTGGCGAATGTACTGCTCGCGAGCCGTTCGCAAGCCACTCGCGAGCTGCTCGCGTGCATTTCTTGTTAGTACGAAGCGCGCGCGGTGCAGGAGCTTTCTTAGGGTGCGTCCACATCTGGCGAATGTGCCGCAAATGTGCAGCTCGCGAGCCGTTTGCGAGCCGCCCGCGAGCTGCGCGCGTGCAGTCACGGCAATGGTTTGGTGCGCCTCTTTAGCGCAACTCATGCAAGGATCGTAAAAGACGTGCGCGCGCACTTAATTCTCGCACTTATAGTTCCGTTTTCTGGCTCAGTACTTTCGAACATGTCGGACGACACTAGTGCTAATAATTCTCCTCCATCCACTCCACGACAACACATACTTAGCCTCTAGTAATCAGAAACGAACTGAGCGGGTAAACAATCATTTAATAACTAAGGCGCCGCCCGCGCGCTGTTCGCGTACGGCGCTTAGGTCGCGCGCGAACTGCGCGCAGGCGGTGCAGGAGCGGCGCACGAACAAAAATGCACGCGCGCAGTTCGCGGGCAGCTCGCAAACGGCTCGCGAGCTGCACATTCGCCGCACATTCGCCAGATGTGGACGCACCCTTCCGAACGAGCCGTGCGCAAAATGCACGCGCGCCGTTTGTAAGCGGCTCGCGAACGGCTCGCGAGTGGGGCATTCGCCAGATTTGGATGCACAGTAACGAGTAGGAAAAGATCGTGAGGAAACCGGTATATCCTAGAAACAGAAACTCGAAGACGTGTTATTTTACTACCACTAATTCGCACTACTCATTGTGGATTGCCCACTCTCTGTCCAGAGAGAGAATTGCCCTGAGTTTCCATTGTTAAGACGATTGTTATTGTCACTATTGAAAAATGCTACTTCATCTTTTTCTTCCTGCCCTTGTCCCAAACTACTTGGGGTCGACGCAACAAGTTCTTTTCTTCCATTTTGGCCTATCATCCGTCATATCATTACTAACTCATTTTTTTTATTGAAAAATGCTACACCGTCGAAATGGAATTTTACAACTGGCTATAACTTTTAAACGGCAATAATGCTCAAAATTCCTCAGTGATTTTTATATAAAAACACATTCAAAGCTCTTGAACAAATTGGAAATACCTTTCTTAGTATCCAAAATGCGCAATAAAATCTTACTAAGCCGAGTACTAAGACGGAATCAATACAACGCTGTTGCTCTAACCTATCTCTTATAGTAACAAAAAGGAAATGAAAACTCCAGTTCACACAGATAAGTTGCTATATCGACGAATTCTGGTTTCGATTAAAATATTCTCAAAGGACAAACCATCAACAATTGGTTCTTTGGATTTGGATACTATTCGAAATAGGAAATAATGATTCCAGTACTCACTTTACAGATTGTTCTGAACCATTTGATAACGTTTTGTTAAACGCTTATTATAAAACTGTCCTCAGTGACTTTACCTGAGTCTTTTTACTACTCGGCTATTATTGGTTGTATCTTGTGGTTCTATAGCCTATAGCTTTCCTTAAATATTTTGTAAGTGTGGATAACCCAGAAACTAGGTTTCTGAAATTAGAACATTGAAACAAACAAAGCATTATAATTTATGGCGGTAAGTCCCCTCTTTGAGGCGTGGCTGGAAAGACCTCACGGCGTCCTTACCTTCCGCATGACGCAGGTCCTCACCGGACATGGCAAGTTCGGGAAGTACCTGCATCGGATTCAAGCGGAAGAGACGCCCGGGTGTCGCCACTGTGCGCAACGCCCGGAGGACACGGTGGAGCACACCGTCGAGGTGTGCCCTGCCTGGGCGGAGCATCGCCGTGCCCTCGTGGGGGCGATCGGCGGCGGAGACCTCTCGCGCCGGGCCCTGGTCGAGGCCATGGTCCGGAGCGAGGAGGAATGGCAGGCGGTCGCCTCCTTCTGCGAAGCAGTAATGCTTGCAAAGGAGGAGACCGACCGCATCAGGCAACGGCGCCCTCGCCGCCGTCGCCGGGATTCCGATCCCGATTTCCGGCCACCGTAGACGCAGGCTCGCGGACGGCGAGCTATGGGTAGCTCGCTGTCCGATCGTCCGGTAATGGACCGAGTCTAAGACGTCGACGGCGCGCACTGTTCCCGCGCGCCTCAAGGAGTTGTCAGCAGCAGGAGGGACCCAGCTGGGTCGAAGCCTACTGGGGACAGGGTTGTCCGAAAGGGAGCTCGTGCCCCGGTATGAAGGCTAGAAGGAACGGCGCGGGGTTTTTAGTCAGTAAGAGTCTGACACTGTCTCCCGCTCCACCCAAGAGCGGGTTTCGTCAAAGATGATTTTCCCCGTCGACAAAAAAAAAAGCATTATAATATTAGCAAGTTGGCTAGTGATCTAGTGGCTCGTGGGTTCGATTTCTACCCAAGACAAATGTTTCTATGATGAGCACGATCGTAGTTCTGTGTCTGGGTGTTATTTATCTTTAATATGAAATTAAGTTTATCAGTTGTCTAGTAGGTACTCATGGCACAAGCTCTGCTTAATTTGTAACTAGATGGCGTTGTGTGACAGTTGTGATATATTATTATTAAATTATTAAGTAAAGATATAAAAAATAATGATAAGCAAAAAACGTAGATGGACTGTGTTAGGAAGAATAAGTAAGTAAAGTAAGTGAGATAGAGCGTGACGGTTGACCGATGCGAATGCAAGTCAGAGATCAATTCAATTCAAAATATTTTATTTCACAGTAACTGACCCGACAAGACGTGACGTCGTGTTAACAAACGTTAAATCACAAAAATAAAGTGTCAATCTAGGAATAAAATTCAGTAATTTTTACTGGATTGACAGCTAACCAAAAAGTTTGAATGTAAAAAAAAAGTGTGTGTTCAATATTCTCTTTACAGGTGAGTATAGACTACAATATTTTTTGGAGCATTTCTGTGTAATGTAACGTTCTTACGAACGGTACAAAACAGGCAAGAGCTCAGTTTCCAAAGCATTTCCATGTAATGTGACGTTCCTGCGAATGCTCGGCGTTATGTTACGGGTAAATGCTCACAGCGAGTATGCATTTACCAACATTTCGTTGTACCTTGCGTTCACTTTTTTTTTTAGAAAAGGATGATACACTAGAACATATCATAGAGCGGCTCGTTGTTCTGTTACAAGTAAATGTTGTAGTCTGTAGACGCGAATATTTTGTGTCGCGATAAAAACAATATAATCAGGTATATGCGATGTTATTGTCTACATTAGTGGTCAATCACGTTTCTATACAGCCCCCCTAGCCAAGTTACAACTGTTTCGCTTGCGTCAAACGCTTCGAGTTGGCCACGCCTCCAATACTTTTGATCTGACCACGTGACTGAGCGTTGAGATGACGTCATTCCCGTACATTTGAAGCTTTCTAATAGCGTGAATGATTGCAGATTAGCAACTTGGCAAGGGGTACAGTGTGTAATAGTGTTGAAAAGCATTCGTGTTTGCTCGGAAAATTTGACTTGCCGTAAATCTTAGATAGTTAGGCCTTTTTTTTATTTGAAAGCATCGAATGACTTCTCCCACTTTTGGGCGGAGAGAGGGTGGGTCAGACTTTTACTGACTAAAACCCACTCCAATGATCCTTTTTTGCCTTCGTTCCAGGATTCCGGGTTTCTAATTCGCACAACCCATGGCCCTAGCAGGCTTCGAACCTCCTTGAGGCGCGCGTGAACACTACGTGCCGTTGGCAATTCGAAGATAGATACGCCTACAGGGGCACTTACAAAACGTCAGAAGCTAGAGTACTATCGATGAGATTATGTTTACTGTAAGATATAAAAACTTGAAAAAAGAGTCGTCATCTTGCCTTATTGACCAGTACTAAAAACATATACTGCAGAATTCCATATAGCCTATACAAAAAACTTTACGTAGCTTTGAACACTTTTATCATCCAAACCATTTCACGGCTTCTACTGAAATATTTTATTTTAGTACAGTTTAACTACAAAACTTCGAAAATCAGGTCAAAAATCATTTTAAAACGATAAAGGTGCATCAAATTTTGCTGAAAATATAGTTTAAATTGTTATTTTTAACCCGATATTCTGGCTGAAAACGGAACACAGGCTTCGCAATAAAGCGGACCATTCACGGTGCTTCTCGCTGCACTTTATGTTACCACCAGAACTGTGCTACGAGTCTTAAAGTCGTTCAGCGGCAAAATTTTTACGAGCCAGGCCAATTACGAAACGTGGAATATATACCTACGTGGCTTGCATTTTTATAGGTATTTTACTCGAAAATTAGGACTTCGAAAATGAGGCTCGATTTGGTTGAAATTTGCGGCAAATCAAATTACCTACGTACATTTGGAATGTTTTGCATAAAAAAATCTCATTGTCTAGGTAGTGTATGAGTAGAATTTAAAACAGTCCCACGTGAGTTTATATCACATAGGATCATTATAAATGCTTACAAAGATAAATTCTTTGACACTTAATTTTAGAAACATAAAAAATATCAAATGTAATCTAGAGATAAATAATCATTTTTATTTAGGTAAAATACTCGTGATTACAACTAACCATTGCAATTTTCATATAAAAATGTCAAGATGCCAATAACATAATGAAATAGAACAAATGAAATAAAAACAAAATTACAATCAAATACACCTGATTAAACCCTGATTGATCCAATCAAATATGCCCGAGTCCCAGTAGTGAGAACATAAAAAAAGCTGACTATGCTATGCTAAATACATTAATATCGAAGTTAATTCATGAATCCCCAAGCGACACCCGGTGGCCGCGCATCTATTGTCTTACTATTGTGTCTCTAATTGACGGTATCTGAAGGGTTAATAAATTGGAATCAAATTAAATAAATTAAAATCTAAATCAAAGTTAACACATCCAAAAAAAATTTTTGTTTGTTATGATTAAAGTTTAATAACAAAAAAACTCTGCTGAACCTACCAATCAAGAACATAATTACTATTAAAGAAAGCCAGACAAATCGCGTAATGAACAGCCAGTCTTACAAAGAAGCGCCGACGTAGGCAAGTTTTAAAGTTCATTCTCGTCGCTCGCTCCATTAGTTTGGGGGCCGATTTTTTCCGACCCTCTAACTTTTGGGGGTAGTGTCTCCGTCCCCCAAGTTTGTTCCCCGACGAAAATAAACAGAGGATCAGACGAGTTTTTCTCTGATTATTTCCACGTGAAATATCACACGTTTAACTTGTGGATAAGTGATTATAAACGGGCGGTGGTGATCCTGGTAAAAAGTTACCGGGTCGCCTTTTATTTTTTGCATTTTTTGTGTGCCTAAAGGGATGTCTGAACGGTTGGCGTAACATTTAGGACACGACCGCCATAATCAGTCTAGCTTGGTTGATGGGACAGAATTAACATTTTTGGAAACCAAGTTCTATTTTATATTATATGTAGCAGTTTGCCAGCTGCAGTCTTCCCATCCGCTTATAATTTCGGTGTTTTCAAGGCTACAGTGAATAAGCTTTTAATAAACTAGTGCGCTTCACCATCAACGATTGTATCACTGGTAACCATCATGCTTAGGTGGGATATGCTTAAGTATTATTATTATATTATTGTCAGAGTAATTATAAAATGTTAGACAATGGTCGTCAGTAGTAGGGAAGCCGGCCTAGTAAGAGATGACGAGATTGATTTCGATGCATAGGGAGATTGGTTCGAGACACCACGGGAGATGAATGTCTGGAAGGACTTGGGGAAGCCTTTGCCTAACAAGGATACAGTAAAGGCATAGTGTCTGTTAGTGTCATGTTATATTATCTATATGATAAAAGGAGAAACTGACTGACCATTTCAATCGAAGGGCGACCACTATTGGATATAGACCTCCCTATGTCCAGACTGACATATCAACGCACAGCCTAAACTATTAGGACTTGGAACGTGTAATTTGGCACAAGGTTTCCTTTTATGACATGCAAGCACTATAAGAGATAATTTTCTAAAATGTATCCCCTAAGAGGATGAAATAGGAGTCTAAAGTTTGTATGGAGATATCAACATTTACGCGAGCTAAGTCACTGGCAGAAGCTAGTATATAGAAACTATAAAACTATATCAAAACCATTCCCTCCTTCACAACTGCTATTTACAATCGAAACTTTAATCACGGCTCCAAAACCCGCCGACCAAAATAATTAACCTGTACCAAAACATTTTGGCAGAGAGCTCCCGAAGCAGATTTTATTGAAAACATCTCCATTGAACTTGAATCGCGCGGATACCTTTACAGAAGGGGGCTTTGTAACTTCAGTCGCGTTCTAATATCCATGTTCGAGACTGCTTGAAGGAGATATTGCTGGCCAGACGACAGCACTGTTTGGCTTCCCATGCAGTCAATAAGGCTGTTTACATACCTGGATACTGGCAAGTTGCTGAGGTAAAGTTGCTTACGAATTGAGCGATAGCATAAAAGCTCTAGCCAATAAATGTTTGTATTGTTGTACATCCTTTCTATGAGAATTGGTTGGTTTAGTTTTTTTTTATAATTGATAGGCTCACACTATCTCACCTGGTAGTAAACATTCCACTCTTGAGCTATACGTACAATGAATGTGTCGTCATGATGTTTTCCATCATCTTTTTATAGAAAATGTCGATGAAATAATTTACACTAAGTAAAGAGCCTGCCTGGGTGGTATAAAATGTGTTCAGATAAAACTTTTCAAATAACTTTATTTTCTACATTTGTAACAATGAGGTAAAATGTTGGTATAGACAGATGCATTCGATTGTGGTGACTGAACTTTCATTTAATTACAGACGCGGGTATCGAATCAGAAATTAATTTATCTGTTCCGTAATCATGCGATGGTTCAATTAATGATTTATCAAAAGCGATTAAAAACCTAACAAAGACCATTGCTGCTCAGATTTAAGTATATTGTTTCGATATATAACCAAACACTTGCTTGTTTAGTTGAAAATGTCTTTTCATAGAATACTTTTCTTTATCACGTTATATGTAGCTATCACGAAGCAAGTACAAAGAGGAGATGTTGTAATAAGATTTCCCTAAGTAAAAAAGCGTGACATTTTGCGGGGTGAGGGGTGTTAGACTCCGCCCATTTTTTTATTTGCCATCTGCCGGTCAATAGCAAAACTACTTGCTCGTTCTGTTGATTTTATTTTGTAGTTACGTAACTATCTCACACTAGATGTCATTAAGTGCAGGATGCAACAGGGTCGCACTCAGAATTACCAGGGATATTTGTTTTTTAAATTAATTGTGTAAGTGTAAACCATCCGATACGTATATTTTTCATTGAAATAGTTATACTATTATTTGATGAATGACGAATGAAGATCATTCGAAATTCATCAAAAACCTTTTTATTGTAACATTTTTTTAAATTCTATTTTTATTAGGTTTTACTTTTTTAAAGGCTTATTTTTATAGAAAGAATGATCAAGATTGATTAAAAAGCTAGTTTAAAAAAATACTTTAAATTCCGAAACCATTCAATAATAGTAAATTATGTGACTAGGGGATAAAGCAGTGTCTTAAAGTCGCGGGCGGCATGTTGAATTCCGAACGAAACGAAGGTTGCTGATTTTAATCCCGAACGTTAGTGAGGGATTTATATAATTAACTCCCGAGCATTGAGAGTTAGTAGATTATAAAGAAACCAGAGTGAAGTGAGGAATTCAAGCCGCCCAAGACAAAGACAGCGTTATCCCCGTGTTGCATACTCTACTTTTTACACCAAATGTGAGGTAATTAAAAAACAATTTGGTCGACCAAATCATATATTAAAGAAATATAAGTATTATACTCGTATTTACAAGTTCATAAGCCGTGGGACATTCGGTAAAATAATTGACTTCTAAATACTGCCCTGTATTTTTGCTATTTGACGATAGATGGCGACCTGTTTACAAAATTATATAAAAACTACAAAAATAATATTTTGGCGATTAAAGGACCTTTAGGAATGAATGTTGATCAAATTTCAGTACGTATAATTATTAAAATATATTAATACTGAGCTCTACGTGCCTAAATATATTTAGTTCCCATGACACAAAGTGTCGCCATCTAATGTCGAGTAGAATTATATTTGGAAATGCTGACTTTAAGAGATTGTTCTAGAAGTATTTTAATAAATTATGCCTAAAATTACTTACAAATGAAATGTGATGGCATCCATAGCATCAGAACGTCTATCCAAGTAGTTTTTACAAGATAAAATATAACATTTATTTTTTATGTTTTTCTATCGCGAATATAATGCCAAATAAGTAGGTTTACGAAGTTGTGCACAGGACGAACGCCAACAATACACTGATTTAAGCCACGCCCACCGTGATGACGTCAGGACTCAGTTGAGAGTCACAGTGCACAGTTGTTTAGGCCACCTCCTCTTCTATACTTACTCCGTGGTAGCTATTTTACAAAATCACATTTAAAAAGTAAAGTGTACTGTCGACCAAAAAGATATAACAAAAAGCAGAACAACAATAAACAAAATTCTCATAACTCATCTTACACGAACACAACAAAAAATCTTACAACAAAAAGTGTCCTCGTATGAAAACAGCCTAACAAATGCCCTATTCTAAAAATTCTCTATTCTCGTCAGACGTATGTACGGTCAGCACAAAAGGCGGACACGGATGGTAGCGTCGGCAATGTTTGTAAAGCCTCGGCGAGCTAGAAGTGCCACAGAGCTCCGAGATGCCTAGGCGGCCAGTACTGGAGGTAGCATTGTCAAAACTCTACAAATAAATCTGGCATTACCATTAACTCTACGCTCTACGCCATGACGGTCTAAACTTTCAGAGAAAAGAAGGTTTATAAAAAAGTTGACGACACTTTCGCCCAACATGCGTGTACGTCGGAATTGCATAGTTTAATTTCGCCAAACCTGTACCACATAGTCGAACTAAAAGACATACGGTGATGTCGCTGGTACATCGTGGATATCCCATAACTAAGGATGAGAATTGTATTGCCTGCTGAAGTCTGTGTTTCTTGATACTTACAAGCTGAAAGTCTGTAAATCCAGAGCGAATAAGTTACTTCTGGCAAGCGTATTTCATCGTCGACCATATAAACTATCAAAAGACAGTGTTCAAAGGAGAGTCTATTAATAACAAGAAAAAATAAATAAAAAGAAAAGTAACTATGACATCAAAATGTTCGTCAATTTAACTTTTGTTGGAAAACGTAAAAGCTTTGATAGGTGCCTGGACCTGATGCGACAATGCTGCTATTTGGTGCACGTTTTACAGACAATTCTTACTGCGTTGTAACGAATATTGTTAGCAATAACTGAAGCTTCTTGTAAGCGGGACGACTACACCTCAAACCAAACTTTACCTTATCGAGAGCCCTACTGTTGCTTTTAAAGTTTTGTGTTTGTAGTACTTTTTAATCGATGCCTGCACAGCGTTCTATGCTCTGTGCTGAAGTCTAATATGTGGCGGCTGTATTGTTACCAGGGAAGCAGGGATACGAGGCAGTGCCTAGAACATAAGATGTCTTAGAGTTACGCTCCCTGACTCCGTTTGATATGCAAATGTTACTGTTTTAGTATTGGTTTCGACGTATGTAAGTATTTAGGTCGGCGGTCGGCGGTCGTCTATATTTCGACAGAGAACCTCGAGGTAAACCAATTTTCCAAATATACTTTGGAATTCAAAGTAAATATTTTGAGCGCCTGATGGTAAAGCAATAGCAAGTACATGTGTTTAAGTAAGGTCTTGTTTTAAGAATGAGAAAATATTACTTTAAAAAATAACACTTGACGTTCATAATATTATTAACAAGTTACTTACACGGCATGACTGGCGCGGTGGTTGAGTGATTGGCTGCTACGCTGCGTGTCGTGTGTGGAGGTTCGTTTCCCGCATAGATCAAATATTTCTATGGCCAACAGACAGTTGTTCTGTGTTTGAGTGACTTATGCACGTAATTTTTAAGTGTTTTTGAAGACACACAAATCAGGAGTAATTTCTATTGTGGTCTAAAATTTCAAAACATAACGAAATGAAAAGAAACTTACTACTTTGAATTTTATCGGAATTTTAGTGAGTCTTCTCTATCCCGAAAAAATCTGCTGAATGTAAGCCTAAGATCACAAAAAGGAGCCTAATAAAGATGTTACGATTTAGCTAACAAAAATAGAAATCCCCTTGTTGCCCTTTAGGACACCGACGATCGGATTATAGGCCTATTTTTTACTACCCGGACAGTAATAGAATGAAGACTATAAGTACCCAATACAGAAATATCCCAGAAACCTGTCTTGAAAAGGTCAAAGATGTTCAACAAAAGTATCTATATCTAACTTGTAAAGCTTTACCTAACAGAAGGTAGTCGAAGTTAAAAATACACGCAAATAATTTTCCTCGCAACTTATTAGTCAAATAATTTTTACGTCGTATAAAAGCGTCAAGTATCAAAAGACTCTTGTTAACGACGACGTGGGAGTCACGTCAATTGACGACGTCGTCAAAAGACGTCACAAAGCAAAAACTTGACAACATACGGCTTTAACAGAAAATAACGTGGAATTCTTAAGGGAAAATATGTACGAATATATTTAAACTGGTAATGAGAGCAGAGGTGAATTTATGTATATTAATAAAGGTAGAAAGATTTATGTCGATAACGATGTCTTTCCTGAAATTACTTTCAGAAATATCTTGCTCAGATATAATAAAAAGAAAGCCAGAACTTTTTCTAAGATTAAAAACAAAGAGGATATCAAAATTCAAAACAGAATATGTCTGCTTCAAAGTGATGCAAACGTATAAATATCTCAGATTTTAAATCTTTCGAACGTCAAAACTTAAATCGACTTTCAAATAAAATTGTATCGGAACAAAGATATGCAAAACTTCGATCTACTCCGGCATCAAATATCCCAGAAACAGATTTAGGATCACTCGCGATATGGTTCTTTGTCAAAACGGAATAGAAGGGAACACGAACAAAACGGTTACTGAGAATTCGCTTATCAATAGATATAATTCCCGAGAACTATCGCAATATCTATTACTATTGTACGAAAACTCGTTGCAAACCGATATACCACGATTTCAATCCGTCGATACGTGCATCGAATGCAATGGTAACGTTATACAGACATTTCTCTATTATAGCAGCCGTCCAATTTCATCAGAGCTTCCCTGTCTCTTCTGTATATAGAAACTTGTGTAAAGATAGAAGATTTTCTGCAATATCTAGAGGTCTTACGTGGTTGGTTTCGAGGAGGTTACCTCAACCCGTGTTAGGATAATAATGGCTAGTATTCAAGTGAAGTTCCTTTCGTGGAGTTCACAACGTAATATCAACTAGTTGTGAAGACTTAACTCATTAGAATAGAGACTGCCTCGTAAAGTTCGTGGGTGAGTAAATACACTGAATGTGGCACAGTTACGGATTTAAATTGAGGTTGGCATTGTTCTTCCTTTATATTTCAATTTTCTAGTATGAGAGTTGAAATAGAACAACAATCTATTTCAATTTGTAATTATCAAATTGTGGGATGCAGCTTTGGTTGCTTTGTGAAGAAAACGCATTGTTCAAATATTGAATTTTGTTTTCAGAGTGCAAAACTGAACTGATTTTTTTCATAAATTTAAGGATTTGATATTTATCATAATAGTATTTATTAGTTTATTTTTGAGTAGTGCTGGCCAAATGGTAACAGCCCCAACTTACGAGTTGTACTTCGCGAATTCAAACCTAGGCAGACGCATTACTTTGTGGAATAGAGAGCAGTGGTGATGAAATAATCATCAACACTGAAGAATCGGTAATGGTTAATCGCACTAGTTTATTAAGGCCTATTTATACACTCTTAGCTTTGAAGACACCGATATTATAATCATTAAATGGACGAGAAAATGCAGCAGGCAAATTAATCGAATCGTTTCATTCGATGTACGCGGTAAACGATGAGGTAAAACGCTTAGTCCAGATTTGGATTTTAGAAAATATCTATGATATTATTATGCACACCTACCAGTGTAGTCTTTTTCTAACCTAAAAGATGTCTGATAGAAAACACCTCGTGAGATTAAGTCCACTTACCACAACTGTACATAACATCACAAACAAACAAATAATAAATTCTAGTTTCAAACAACGACTTCCCCATTGAATAGACAGCTGAACTCCGCGCTAGTTTTTTAACTTCCAACAACAAGCCATATCATCTTTTCACAACAAAAACTTCTTTATTCCAACACTTTCTTCTTTCAAGTCCGCTTCATATAAAACTTGGTGAAGCATGTCTATTCCAACACGTCTGCCATTACGGCGAACTTTAGTAAGTGGCATTTGATTTAGGGAACAAGTCACTGTTATAGGATATTCACCGAAAACTTTGGCTCAGAATGCTCAGTTCGCTTTATGCTGGAATATGTGGCATATATATATGGAGAGAGGTAGGTAATGCCGTATAATCTCCGGCTCAGGATGGAGTGGAACATTTTGATGTAGATAGTGAAGAGCATTTATGACGAGGATTGGTCATTTTACCTGATAATGTGAAGTTTTTGAACAATTAATTTTAAAATTCGATAGCTGCTGCACTTTTCAGGGTTTATTCGAGACAAATAACAGAGCTGTACAGTTTGCCAAATACTGGTCAAAAAAAAAAATGTCCATGGACACGAAAAGTAAAAGAAAATTTAATATCTTTATTTTATACTAGCTTTTAACCATGGCTTCGTTCGGTTAAATTTCAGTTATTGTGGACGCAAAGTTAAAGTCAAAGCATGAAAAATACTTACTTACTTAAAAAGCTTACTTCATACCAAATTATATCAATATCAATTTAATAGTTTAACTGTCAAAGTTAATTTCACATTTGTAACCAAATTATATCAATATCAATTTAATAGTTTAATTGTCAAAGTTAATTTCACATTTGTAATATTAGTATAGATAATTCTATTGCAGAATTAAGGCAGGAGAGGGGTGATATTTTTTCATTTCATCTCCTTTAGTCACTAGGCAAGAATTTGTTGCACTGTAATAATACTTATTCCCCAAGTCGCTAGAGATGTTTTTCTGATCAGGTAAGCTGTTCAAAACTAAGAAGTAACAAACTACTGCATTGAAAACACTTTAAATAAACCACGGTTTGACCTGGCAACTTCTCAACCCCACGAATTTCATTCAAACTTCAAGTGAGTCTGCCTTGTTACCAAGAACTGCTTGGTCGTAACCCGTAAATGGAAAGGAGGGTTTTCTTATTCAAGTACTAAAAAGACTGTTTTGAAGCACAAGAGAAATAAAAAAAAAAGACTTATTATTCTAAACGTCTTTAGTATGAATGGACGGAAAGAAATATGACGGAGGTAGGAAACAATGGACTTCCTTTACGTCGCGACCTTTTGAGTTAGCATGCATCAGTCTTCATTTTTAACAAGGTTATTTCAAGTGGGGTTGGTTGTCTTGTTACCATGTCTTTGGTTGAAAACACACGAATGCTGTAAGGACGGTAGAGAATAGAATATGTTTTGTCCGCATGGATATGGTCTCTGAGGGAAAGAGTATAAAACAGTTTTGCTGTCTTTGAATGTTAGTTTTTATTTTGTTGGAGATATATGAAAGAAAATGTTTTGTTTACATGTATTCTACACAGTGACGTAACTTTGGCAGTGCTAGTGGGTCCAGACTCATGGTACTGACCCTTGAGGGGCGCAGAAATGGTCAACCCAGAGCCAAGTTTCGCATCATGCTCGGTAGTAAATTTATCGTGTACTTTACGGTAGTAGTTGCACCCTACCAGGAGTGCTGATTCTGTAGGTTTTCAGGGCAGAACTGATAAATAATGGGTGATGGTGAAGGGTGGTTATTGAAGATCACACCGAGCAAATAGAAGGCTATTTACAGTAGTGATTCTATAATCTCTCCAATGAATTGCTATTCCAAGTTGCTATTCTGCAATAGTTAACGCATGTAGAAAGCGTCAAATGTACGGAAATAATGTCGTCTCAACGCTCAGTCACGTGGTCAAAATAAAAGAATTGGTAGGCAAGATAAACCCGAAGCGTTCGACGCAAACGAAACGGTTGTTACTTGGCTAGGGGGGCAGTTTATAAGCGGTAGGATCAATATATCTTCTGCTTTTTTTTCCATTTGAGATAAGGAAGACTGCCTTTCCTTATCCTACCTACTAGCTATGGTTAAAAAGACACAGAACAGCGTATTTGGTGGAACATGTTCGAATATTTGTTATGTTAATTTTATTTTTTTACATTTTAACCCTTATGAGGCCCATGACCGAATGATTTATCCAAACCTATTTTTCAAATAGCCCTCTAATTGATGAATCAATTCTTGCGTCACCTACTAAAAATTTTGGCTCAAAATTGTAACACCTCCGTCCAAGCTCACCTTGTACAAAATTTCACCCTGTGTACCGTTTAACATAGACTGTAGACACGAGCAATGGTCGCTCGAGTTTCAACGTAAAGCGCTACATGCATTCTGGTGAGATACTACATGTGAACTACACTATATAGTCTTACTAGGGTTACAGCAAAATGTTATAAGCTTTGAGTAATAAATTCGCAGCTTTTGAACCTATTGGAAACCGAGGTGCATCGGCAAACTTACATACAAAACGTAAATAAGTTCATGATGCGTAAAAACTTGTATTAGGTTTTGAAATTAGTTTTTTTTAATACCTTGCCTTTTTTATACAACGAATTCTCCCGCTCTGGGTCGAGCGGGAGGGCGTGTCAGACTTATAGCATTAATCCTGTAACTAATAAACTTATCATCATCATCTTTCTGCCTTTGTCTAGTTTTATTTGGGGTCGGCGCAACACGTTTTTTTCTTCCATTCTGTCCTGTCACCCGTCACGCTATCACTAACTCCTTTTTCTTGCATATCACTTCTCACACAATCCATCCATCTTTTCTTTGGTCTCCCTCTCCCTCTCCATCCATGTAACTAATAAACTTATAAATATTGTAAAAATTTGGTGTTTATTATCAAACTAATGACAGCTCCATATTGTATATGTTCATACAATTACTGTCCATTCCAGATTGTCTGAAGGAGATCGCGGAATATGTAATAAGGATTCAAAGCATTTATTTGAAACAAACCTTTTACAGGCACTTTTGAATCAGTCAGAAAATTTGCTCATTGCAAAGGGTAGATTTCAATGGAGCAGAATGTGCAAGAAACTCCATGGACACTCTTTTCAATCATGTATTACAAATATCTCGGCCTCTCATAATGTACTTGAAACTTTTTTTATGTATCCTGTTGAGTATACAATAAAGTATATAATAAATGAATAATAGGCTTTTTTTTTTTTTTTTTTTTTTTAACTAGCCATTACTGTCCCACTGCTGGGCAAAGGCCTCCCCCAAGTCCTTCCAAAATAATAGGCTTATAGATTAAATATAATTTAATAATTATACTAATTCCAAGTCGCCCGGACACAGCCAGCATCTGACCCAAGCTATAATTTCTTTCTTAAATTCAACCAAAGCGTAATGAAAAATTTAATTAACCATTTCTCTCTATTCAGCAACAATATTGTGTATTAATTTTAACTCGATTAGGCAAACCCACTCAGGATTCGAGCTTAATTGAAAAATTCAATGTACTAACGAACGAAATTAGCCACTCGGCAATATCGAGGATGTGAATCTATTAATTTCATATTGTATTAGATTTTGTTGGTCATTATCGTGTAGTGTGAAAACTACGTGTTTTTATGGAGAACTAGCTGCTGTATAATAAACTATTCTTTAGTTTGAGAAATTGTTAAACTTTGTATTTACTTAATACCGACATTTAAAATCGCCAGAGTTGCGTGGTGGTTCGATAGAATTACCAATGGATTCCAGAGCAAAGGCATCCGAAGGAACACAGTTGGGTTCCCTAAGGTCAAATATCCCTTTTTTTTGTTTTTTTGAAACCCGTGTGCGGGGACGTCACAATCTGACATTGATCCTCACTTCACCCGAATAACTTCGTATTTGATTATATCCCACTCAAAAAAATACAATTTGTCCTAAAGCTTTTTCAAAATAATCGCACGAAAACCCGTCCATTTTTATTCAAATTTTCCATATTTCCACCATCACTTCCAACATAAAGCAGTCACGTTTCTCTCTCTTCATTATTTCGTGCCATAAACCGTACCAAGTTTCCAATGTGGCGGCATAATTCGGTGGCGGCCTGTGCAGTGCATCGTCCGAGCCGGGCCGGTCATTCCTTCCGGTACATTGTCTTATCCGGCCCACTAGGCTGGCCATCAATCATACACCGGCCAGGGAATGCGACGACCACACGTTAGATATTTTCGAGTGGCGAAAAATATTCCCTTTCCCCAACACTCGATTGTGAACTCTAACTTTACTGAAACAGAGTTTAATACTGTTTGCTGGTAGTATTTGTATTATTCTGCCAAACTGACTTAATGCTACCGGTAAATTTGTAATGTACTTATGTGCCCTATGTAGTACCTACCTATATAGATGGAGCATTATTGATAATTCTATATATTGGATTCCCTACAGCCGCTATGTTTGGGAGATATATTGTCGATGTTGTGTAATATATTGCTGGCCTGTGGCTATTACGGGCCAGGCTGTCGGAGGATGGCAGGGACGTTTATCCTTCATTGGGTGCAAATACAGGGATTGTATTTAATTGACATTGCATAGAGGTGGATGTGTCGAAGCTAGCAATTAGTCTGCGCGCTAGGCTGAGGTAAAGGGTACCTGTATGCAGCCAGGCGAATGCGAACGGATCTATGCGTCCTGATGACTGTCAGGTAAAGCGCACACACTAGCAAGGCTGTGTACCGAGAATGACGTCACTATGTGAGATGTATCAAGCGTGTATGTGCAATCATGGCACATGGGAGTTGAGGTCTATTAAGTCTAGCATAAATGTTCACAGAATTAATTGGGTGAGTTAGTATTTAGCTCACCCAAAATTATCCTTAGCAATGATCTATCAACGCGCAAAGGCTTAAAATTTCTGTAACTCCCTTATTTTTATTTCCGTAGGAACTTTCTCCTGACAATAACAAACATAACAAAAAAAATAATAGTAAACAGCCCAGCCTTTCACGCGTGATGACGTAACCAAGGGAAATAAGGATTCATTTTTTTATTATAAATATAAGGACAAGTTTATTTAGAAATGATTTTAATTGTTATTTCAGAAATGGTTGTTATGTTTGGAAATAAGGAAAATAAGGAAAACTGTTATGATACGAATACAACTTACGAATTCGTCAATATGTGTTCTGTTATTACGTATTAATATTTATGAGTTTTTCCAATAAACATGACATGGACAATGTCCATAAGAGGGCCAGAATAATTTGAGAAAACAAAGATATTTGTAAAGATCAATATCTTTATTATGTGAAGACTTATGTCTCATTTCAGAATTAAGTACTTGAAGTTTTTTTTCTTGTAGTGACATCTATGATGCCTCATAAGAACTGCGTAGAAAGAAATCCTGCAACGCGCAACTAAAGTTCTCCGCGCAATTTGAATACATATGACAGCTCGAAATCAACTATCGGGCAGTTGCCCACCAGATATAACACCTTTCTGGTCGGAGAATCCTCTCTTTCCAAAGAAGGTATCTGAGGCGTAATATTAAGCGCGTCTTTTAATCTAAACATTTGCGATATAGCCACAAAATAGTAGACAGTAGCATAGAATCTAGTCAAATTACTGCTAAAAATCTACTAATTCGTTCTGCTCAGGTCTCTTACTATAACGCTTAATGCTTAGCGCTGTACTTAAGCACTATAATAGTTGGAGCCATGAATAAACTCTCATCTTAAGAGTGCCCAACCCGAAATACATTTCTATATAACCGCTCTTACATGATTATGACGTTACACGCTTTTATTTGAGGCTTCATCCACGTACATAAGATACTGCCTATGTCACTCAAGAATAAAGCTGCTTTCTATCAGTGAAAACACTTTAGCAATCAGACCAGTAGTTTCAGAGATAACAAGAACTTTACGTTTTTATAATATTAGTGTAGATGACTCATCTTTCTTCTCTAGATATTTCTCAAACAGGTATATTGCTTAGGCAAATCCAGTAAAGATCTCTGAAAAATCTGTTATTTTGAGTGGCGTTGGTCCTTGTATATGAAAGAAAATATATTACAAAAACCTGGCTCATTCAGTCGAGATTCTGAATAAAAAATCCATTCCAAGAACTTTTTAGGTTTAATAAATACACTTACACGTATTTCCTAGAACCAGTTTTATGAAATATTCGAGTGTGTGACGGAATTCAGCGTTCAGGCGTACTCTCTTTTTTACCGCGTTATTTCTTTATCAAACATTGCGTTCGATGCAACAACAAGCTTTTAAACTGTGCTCACGATGACGTTAGTTGGATCGGGAAGGGCCCTCTTAATCCAAAGCCAAAGTGGACCTAAATTCGGAACCGATCAACTAACATTTATCATAGCACCTATTTTGTCGAACTTCTACCCGTATATTTTATCAGCACCATTTCCTATCGTTTAAGAGCTAGGTCGCATCATCAATCATACCTCTTTTGGGTATTGTCACGATATTAGAGTGGGCCATCAATAATAAATGTCTGTATTGTTTTTTTTTCACACAAAACGACCATAGTTACGTGCTGAGGAAAAATATAGGAAAATTAGCTTTTGCTAGCGGGTCCGTCCAGGTGAAATCTAAATGAACTTGTACTATTTAAGGTCATGGTTTACAAAAAAAAATAAAAAAATAAGGAAATTGCGGGGAAAACGAGAAAACTTGGAAGAATTACGACAGCTAATTTTCACGCGTTTGACAATAAAATTCATAGTTGAGACAGGATAATAAGGATTATAAATTTATAAGGATAGAGCAGTGGTAGCCCTGCTGTAACGGACCCGACTCACAAATATTAGGCTCAGCCTAGTCTAGCCTGGCGCATTATTTTGTGTATTTTGTTTTTATCGCCATTGCTCTCAAAACGGTGAAGGAAAACATTGTGAGGAAACTAGCGAACCAAAAAAATCGAAGACAAGTGATTTTCGTCAAAACAACTGGTCCCTGCGTAGTAGATTGCGGCCCATACCATCTCTTGGAGAAGAGGCCTGAGTCCCACCAGCGGGAACATTAAATGTATGAATAACAGATGGAACTGTGACCCGCTAACATTTTCATTTTGCAATTCAGAGTCAAGTCTACATACAAAAATTTAATCTCGCGAACCTAAAATTTTGGACTCTGATATTGCTCTTACTCTAAACTTTTATTGTAACGGGAGAACCGTTTAAAAATGCAATATCCTACTAAGAAAATTCTACGTGAGTCTGTTACCGTTCCTGTAGAATCCTTGTATACTACGTAACTTATACGAAACCAACCCGAATTACTTCGTAGAAAAGTGTTAATCGAAACCGAATACCAACCATATCGAACCCTCCGTAGACGTGGGCTTGTGGACGACGAGCAATATCTCCGTCCACTCGTCTTATAAGGACCGAGCTCGAGTCGTAGATGGCGTGTAATGTTTTACGCGCAACTCAATGAGATGTCCGCAAACCGTAGGAGCCTAGCTGGGCAGATGCCTGCTACGACCATGGGAAAGGGATACCTACTCGTGGTCTTTGAACGCTAAAGGCAACTGAAGGAACATAGGTATGGTTTTAGTCAGTAAAAGTCTGACACACCCTTCACCCAGTGGGAGAAATCATTGGTTGCGTTCCCACCTAAAAAAAACCTTTAAAAAATCCTTATCGGACCAATTTGATCACTGAAACCACTACATGACCAGTATTGGCGTTACCCATATGAAATGAACACTAAAGATAAAGAAATAAAGATGAACCCATTCCGATCCGGTCACAATCAAGGAAATTGAAAGGTCGACCCGGGTGGAACTGGGCACCTTTCCGCTACATTGTCTTATCCGGGTAATGCATCATTGTAACCCGGGCGCACCCGGGTAACCAATACCTACGTATGTGATGTGGTTATCTTAATAAATCCAAGATTTGATGTCGCTAAGGGTAGCCTTCCAAGTCTAACAAATGGATAGCTGACTCATTTATTTGTATAAAAAAGATACTTCGTCCAAAATCTCAAATGGAAATGAAATCAAGTTAAGCCCGGTTCACACGTGATCTCATAGGGCAACTAATTTTTGTTTTAATTTGTTATTATTTTTTGTTTTTTGAAAATTATTTGTGTGTCTATACGGGCAGAATAAACATGTTTTCTTTCTTTCTTTTTTTTCTTTAAATCAAATCTGTTAAATATTTGACAATCCTTTCAAATTTAAAGGAAAATCTAAAGGATCGTGAGGAAACCGGCAGTCCTACCATGACCTAGAACCAAAAATTCGAAGACATGCGACACACACCAACCCGCACTGGGCCCGCGTGGTAGATTACGACCCATTCCCTCTCTTAGAGAGGAGGCCTGAGTCCCAACAGTGGGAACATTATAAGGCTATGCTATGCTATGCTTTTAAATCTCGTAGAATGGGAAACTGTCAAGTCAGAATAACAGAATACATAATGCACAAAAGAGATAGCTACATATTTTCACCATGCCCCCACTCTTCTTTATACTAGTATTTGAAATGATGCTTTATTTAATAATCAATTTTGATACCGTTTTCAGACAATAATCTATAAAATACAAACTGACCCGGAAAACTCTCATGTTTTATCAAAGAAATCGAACGTCACTACAAATCGATCCAAAGCCACTAAATTCGCGATTAAAAAATGGTGGGTGGAGGTAGGAGAGTGAAAAATACTTTGCGACTGAGTCTCAAAGGTTTGATAGATTGATTATGTATTTATGTATGTTTTGGTTTGTACCAAAAATACAAAAAAAAAAACATCAAAATCCGTGGAGCTGTTTCGGAGAAGTGCGACCACAAAAGCCTTTACACTCGCCACATTAGAAGATCGCACAAAGATAAACAGGCAAATCTCCAATTCTTTATGAAATATGGCACTACACAGTGATAAGCATAAATACCTTATAGCAACGCAAAATTTAAGGGCAATTATTATCGATTTTGGGAACAGACTAATTATACTATATTAACCTGTTGAATGCTAATCACTTGTAATTAATACACTTAAAGCGAACTTAAAGCATTTAAAGAGTGACTCGCTGGGCAAAGTAGTCCCTGAAAGTCTTTCACTCTTATCATTGTTTTATATTTTTAGCCAATTTTCTGTAAACGCCTCTCTACCAAAATCATTGAAAACATTACATCAAACAATTGTTATAAATATTCAAGTAAGTAATCGCTTTTGAATCTCACGTATGTGTATTATATTTATGCTTCTGACTGTAGTTACTTATAAATTTGCTTGAAGGGCGAGAATTGCTCCACATCCTCAATGTACCTATAGAATTCTTACAGGCTGAAGATGGAAATGAGTGGGGTTTTTTGTGAGTCGAAAACGGAACTTTTGAGGTGGGGTTCAAAGCGTTGAGGACTCGTTTCAATGCTGTCAAGTGGCGTCGAAAGGGGGTTGACAGTTTTATTTTTTTGAGAGCCTTTCGTGTGGGTGTGTGTTTGAGTTAGTGCGTTGTTTTTTGTGGAACTGTGAAGCTTTATTATTTGTGGAAACTTTCTTGACATTCAAATCATAGCGTAGGTTTTATTGAAGTGGAAACACTTTTGAGATTAAATTTATTATACGTTTTAGTTATACGTATAAGAGTTGAATCTACACTATTATGAAGAGGTAATGTTACTTTTTTTTTTGTAGGAGGTAATCTCTGAAAATACTGGTCTGATTGCTACAAGTTTTTCACCGATAGAAAACTCCTTTATTCCTGAGTGAGATAAGTTATATTTTAAGTACGCGGGCGTAACCGCAGGCAAAAGCAAATTGTATAAGTATATTTTTTCTATGTATCGTATATTTTTTTGTTTGGTTAATATTTAACTAGTAGTACACCGTAAACTACCCCTTTTCAGTTTAAGTTCTTCATCGTAAGGTTGTCTGGTAGATATTGCTGTCAGCGATAAAACCTCCTCTACTGTAGCCATACAATTTGTAAAATTGTTACTATTTTCTGACCTGATTCCGACCTCTGATTATAAGTAATAGAAAAACGAAAATGCGAAGAAACTTTTCCCCCAACCTATTATTTTCAACATAAAAACCTTTTTATAAAAAAAACAGACTTCACAAAAAAATTGAATTGAATTTGAAGAGTTCCCTCGCCAAGATTCTGTCATCAGATTCCAACTTGGTGACTATGGGACCATTTGGGAACTATACTCTTTTCAATGAAAAAAGGATTTTTCAAATCGGTTGGCAAGCGACAAAGTTATGTGCAAACAAACATAAAAAAAATACAAACATCCAAATTGAGAAGCTTCTCCTTTTTTAGAAGTCGGTTAAAAACGTGAAAGTAGTAGAAAAACGTGTTACAGACTTTTGAATTCCAAAGTTCATAGAATATTGAAGCGGCTAAAGAAGAGGGAGTTTCAGGCTAGTTTTAATGTCAGATACACAAATTAATAACACGCGTAGCAATAATGCCTCCTACACGTTTCATAAATTGCAAATCGTTCATCCAAAACATTTGCGAGCCCCAATCGAAAGGGTCCGTATAATTGAGTCGCAGCAATAATACGTTTATAATAAATTGTGTACCAAATGTGTTGCGTATTCAGAAAAATAATCGAGATAATATATTGTCTTTTGTATCAGAGGATATTATTGCTAATGTAATTAATTATCTGTTTGCAGGATTTTTTTGACTTAGTTCCAAACATTTTTCTACCTTTCAGATACAAAATATTATTTATTTCTAAGTAATGTAAAGGACGTTGACTGGGTTTGAACCAAATGCTGGCCAGACCTGGGTGCATTTCTAAATGGTTTACACCTGTTACATGTGTTTGTGTTTATACAAAAAAGGCACAATTTAATTTCAGAGTAGTTTTTTAGAATAGAAAACAAGTTCAACAATACTCAATGATTGTGAAAAAAATAATAATGTATAACTCCATATGAAACATATTTTTACAGGCTAGCAGAAAATATATATTACTGGCTGTTTTAGTATTGTTATGCCAATATAAAATTAGTTTTAAAAATTAAGCGATTGGTAAAGCTAAGAAACGTATTATTACGAAAAAATAAGATACCTAAACCTATATCGACTTCGGTATACAACCTCTTATTAACTAGATATTACTTATGTGGTATGATGTCTTTTTCTCGAAACTCTTCGGATGGATTTGAAAAGTTTATCTTAAGGTGGTGCATCATGACTCACATTTTCACTGTTTTTCATACAACCCGCTCATAACTGATTATGACGTTATTACACATTTTTCATTAGATATTTTGGAAACACAGTATCTTGTGAATATTATCTAGGTTTCTAAAGAAACCAATTTCTAAATTTGTGTAAAACTAATCGAGTAAAAATCTCTGGAAATGTCCTATTTTGTATGAACTTTGACACTTCATAATTTGCTTAAAAATTAGAAAAGTCAAAAAAGTAATCATCTAGAGACCTTGCAAATTTTATTAAGATTCTAAATGATGACAACTTTTTCCAAAAACTTTTAAGGGTTAAAAAAAAAACAGCTATTTCCTGGAGCAAGTTTTGTGAAATTTTCGAGTAAATCTCGGAATTACCGAATACTAACAGAGTTTCCAGGCGTTATCTCTCTTTTTTTGCGTTGCCTTTTCGTCAAACATCGCGTTGGATTGCATTAAAGGAATTAACAAGCTTTTAAACCATTTTCGATGTTTACAATAAGCGAGTGGAGAAGGACCCTCTTAACGAGCTAGTATTAGGCCGAGAAATATTATACGACACTTTGGTGTCTATTCTAGGCATCAATTGGTCCAACTAGCATTCATGAATGGTCGAAACGTCCTTTTCATTCTAGTCTATAAGACGCTATCCGTAGTTATCCAAATCTATTCTTATGTGCTTTTAATATACAATAACCTCTTTTTTTTTGAAGTCGGTTAAAAACACTACACAACTTTCAGTGTTATAATTCGCAAAAAATATATCACATAGGCCCCCCTACTTATTTAGACAAATAACAAAAACAAACAAAAAAACTTATGTAAATAAGAAACTATATTCCGATAAACCAGCAATCTATGTATAGATATAAATCAAGACGTAGCAGGAATAAAGTCAATGTAAACCAACCCAAGAAACTACTGCCTACAACTTTATATCATATAAACATAATCAAGTCGGGGTCCTTAATAAACATATCAAGACTCGGACGGGCCTGCAAGACCCCTGTCCGGGGTCCGTGGGGTCCGTGGGGTCGCCGGGCCCACCCTACAGATATTATCATGAAAGACAGTTGGGCGAAGCTAGGACTAAGGCATCGGATACATTGGCGAGGGAAACGGAGGGGGCGTTGGATTTTTATGGGACGTTGTTCATGAAATAAAAATGTCCTCTGAACAAATTACAATCATTATAATCGAAATCTGAGGTGCTACATTGCTTTAAAAAAAGTATGGCTAGATGTCTTGGATTTTTATCTGAAATAGACACTATTAATGAACATTAATGGACATAAGAAAATCAATTAGGATTTACCACATTTTTAAGAAAGAATAGTATCAATGGGAGATAATAATAATGTAATCACAAAAATAAAGTGGCACTGGGAGGGGCACGTTGCTTGTAGAATAGATGGTCGATGGGGACGAAAGGTTTTAGAGCGCCGACCACGCACCTGCCCCCCCCCTAGCCAAGTTACAATCGTTTCGCTCGCGTCGAACCACGTGACTGAGCGTTGAGCCGACGTCGTTCCCGTACATTTGAAGCTTTCTACAAGCGTTAACTATTGTAGATTAGCAACTTGGCTAGGGGTACTGAAGACGCAGCACAAGGTGGACCGATGGCGATGACCTGGTGAGGGTCGTGGAATACGATGGATGCGAGGCGCACAGGACCAGCCGTTGTGGCGACACTTGGAGAAGACCTATGTCCCATACATAAATGGGGTTTAAGTAACGTCCAGGCTGATACGATAAATACAATAAATTGGGGCGGGAGCGAGACCGCGCACTTTTCGCTCTAGTCCAGAAAACCGTAAATGGCGAGCCTTAAAATGAGAGGGATAAGAGCGGCTTTTCGAGTATATTAGCCGAAATAGTAATCCTACTTTACTTAGGTAGGCTACGCTTTTGACGTAACTAAGACAATAGATTTCCGTAACGAACCCTAATTTCATCCACAATAAAGAACAACGATGTACTAATTTCGAAGCTCCACATTATCACACTACAACGCTGGAACAGATTTTCGCGAAAATAATATTATTAATATAATATGTTACGCTGTTCGTACACTAGGGCTCCATTGAGTTCATTGTAATGTGAACGAGATAAGCGGGCCTTTATTATATTAAAGGCTCGGCGATATCATAATAATATGGTGTACTGCTCAAAAGCAAGAATTGAGTAAACCAAGTGAGAATGCGGGTTGGGTTAGAAAAAATATGTACAATTTAATCTTGACTGTAGTAAGCTTGTGACAGTGGTTTTTTTTACGGTGGGAAAAAATCATCTTATGACAACCCCCGCTCTTGGGTGGAGTGGGAGATAGTGTCAGACTCTTACTGACTTCTAGCCTTCAAACCAAGGCTCGAGCTACCTTTCGGATAACCCTGGCCCCAGGAGGCTTCGACCCAGCTGGGCCCCTCCTGTTGCTGACAACTCCTTGAGGCGCGCAGGAACCACAGTGGCTTTATACGAGTAAGGCCCTTCGCCCACGACGACTTTGTGTAGCGATGGAGTCGCGAGTTTTGTAAGCGCGCGACAAGATCGTACTAACGCGCGTTAGTCGCATTTGCAAACGCTATAGAAGAAATACCAACGCGCTTCTAACGCGCTACAGCATTGCGACCGTATCGATGCGAACGCGCTACAGCATCGCTACAAAAAATTACCGTGGGTGAGATGCCAAAAGTCGAAAATTGATTACGAAGAAACTTGTTCATAGAATTTGAAGTATCCCCCATATCTTTCACCGAAGTCCAATATTTTTATGGAATAGACTTCAAGACATAATAGTCCATCTGTGTGTCAAGTTAAATTCAAATAGGTACAGTCGTTAAGACATAAATGGGTAACAAGCAGATAGACAAAGTGAATATCGCATTTGTAATATTAGATAGATATTTTAATGTATTGCTATGCTGGGAAAAGGCGTCCGGCATCCATTTCAAAGTTCTTGGCTCTGAACCACTTTCTGCCAATTCCTAAGGAAGACATCTAAGTCTTGCCATCACCAAAGTTGTGTATCAAAGGCTCACAGCTCGATCGGAATGCAGGAGATATGTCCAGTTCAGTACCACTTAAGCTGGGCAGCCTTCTGACCCACGTCAACAATCTGTGTTTTGGAGCGCAGTAAACTAACACACATATACATATACATTCTCATTTCGATTACCTCTACTAATGAGCTGTCCGTTTCGTGCCCATAATAACCGCTCTTCTCGGTCCAGTGAGCGCGCACCCTAACCGGGGGGGTATTATGAAATATGACGGGCCCCATCGACCCGATACTCGGATTAAGGGCCCCGTGCTAATCTCTCGCTGACTCCGACAAAATTGCTCATATCATCCGACAATGGAGCCCCAAATCCAGTAATTCGTACGCACCTGTTTTTCGAGACTAAATTAAAAAAGTTTTCTGAGCCATCAATCCGATGCTGTGATTAGGAAGTTTTTTCGAAGGTAATTGCGTGGAGTTTGGTGTGAAAGTAAGATTTTATTTGTTTGGTGTCTTAATGCCTTTTTCTGTGCGGTGGAGAGGAATCTAATTTCATTGGATTTGAATTTAATTGTTCTTGGGGAGAAGTTTTGTCTGATCGAGTCGTTCATTGAGATATTGACATGATCGATACTTCTTCTTCTTTTTGTGTCGATTGACTCAAATTATTTTCTTTCTGACCAGTATTTGGCAACCTGTACAGAGTACAAATACTGAAGAAGTGCAGGTTGTTGTGCAGGACGAGCAGCATAGTAGGTCCGCATAGACATTGCGTTTGAAATGAGTCGAGAAAGCCCCATTTGGTCAGATTATTTTTAGTTTTTTTTTCTCGGGACCGCAGTAGGTTAAAAGATTGAAAGATGATCGATACATACTAAAGAAGTCTTTGTCATATCATTTGCAGTATTCAATCTTAGGCGCCCTCGTGGCCAGTCAAGATAGAGGCGGCGAGATGACTTAGACGCCGTAACAGAAAATTATGCTTCAAAGGAATTGACCGTTGTCTAGCTAGGTCAACTACGGCTAGCAGTATGAATCTTGACACCATCTGATTTTGTATATTATTGATTTAATTATTGTTTTTCTATCATAATGATATTAGTTTTAAAGAAATCTGCACTGTATTATATTAAGATAGACTTTACCCCAACACAGTAGACATTTCTTCTTCTCCATAAAATAACATCGACAACCTGTTTCATCGACTCGATGACATCATTATCGTTCGCACGGAGACATCTGAATTTTCTCCCCGAACCGGAGTCGACTCGTAAAAATTTAGCGTCAAATAGATTGCATTCTTCGTAAAGGTGGAAAATAAGAATGCAATATGGACGATCTGCTATGACTCTCATATTATGTTGAAGGGTTGACATAAATACCTATATTTACTTCATCTTTTCAAATCGACGGTAAACTTTTTAGATAATTTGAAGCTAGTAGGAGCTGTCTAAGTAACTCATTAGATAAACTTTGATTAGGTGCTAAGATACTTGTACTATCACTTATTCTGTGATAAAGTGGCCAAATAAAAGATACAACAGATAGTATGAAGAGTGTGTATTATGAGAAGATATGAAAGAAAAAGAAGTCAGTGTTAGAGTGACGGTTGACAGAACAGAATGGAAGTAAAATGTGTGTCGTGTTGCACCGACTCCAAGTAACTGGATATAAGCAGAAAGATTCTAACTATTATAATCCAATATCTACGAGTATTAGCTTTGCAAAGTAGGCGTGATTTTATTAATTGTATGGCATTTGCATCGAAGAATGCTAAAAAGCTTAAAGATATTATTTTCTTTCGCCAAATCAATCGTAAGTTACTCAATATAATCTCAACGCCTATTTCTTTGTCGTTGACTATATTATCGAAATAATCAAACACATCGGAATCATCTGCCGTAAGGGGGGAAAACAAACTCGTAAAATTTAACACCGCCCCCATCGCGCGATCACTTTGACACTTTCAAGTATTACAATTATTGTCGCCTCGACGATCTCTCTGCGATAAATTAATTTACGAAATTGGATATCACAGATAATTGATTCTGATATTGTTATAAGTCTATGTACAATGGGGCTTTTATTTCCGATTTCTTAGGGAGAAGATTGGATACTGTATATATTTTCTCCGCTTCGCGTATTTTAGTTCTGATTAAATTCTATCCTTACAATGTAGCCTCCACTTCAACTGTTTTCTGTTGCTGTAAAAATGTTACAGCTTTGTTTCCTAAGCTTACAGTTTTTATCAATCATGGTTTATGATCTTTGGTGGAATTTTCTTCATTATTTCGTTGTGAATCACTTGTTGCTTGCATGCGACTTTATCTACAACTTTACTACTTCACATACTTGGGTACGCTGGTTGAGGCCATGGTTCGGAGCGAGGAGGAGTGGCAGGCGGTCACCTCCTTCTGCGAAGCAGTGATCCTAGCAAAAGAGGAGGCCGACCACATCAGGCAACGGCGCCCTCACCGCCGCCACCGGGATTCCGATCCCGATTTCTGGCCACCATAGACGCTGGCTCGCGGACTGCGAGCCATGGATAGCTCGCTGTCCGACCGTCCGGTAACTGTCCGGACCGAGCCCAAGACGTCAACGGCGCGCACTGTTCCCGCGCGCCTCAAGGAGTTGTCAGCAACAGGAGAGGCACAGCTGGGTCGAAGCCTACTAGGGCTAGGGTTATCCGAAAGGAAGCTCGAGCCCCGGTATGAAGAGGCTAGGGAACGGGGTGGGTTTTTAGTCAGTAATAGTCTGACACTATCTCCCGTTCCACCCAAGAGCGGGGGTTGTCATTGGATGATTTTTGCCCACCGCAAAAAGAAAAAGTGTGACAGGACAGAATGGAAGAAAAAAAAAAATGCGCCGACCCCAAATAAAACGGAACAAGGGCAGGAAGATGATAATGATGATACTTGGTTATAAGTTGTTCATTTTTCCAAGAAGAAAAATCAAAGACCTCGAACGCTTTCAACATGTCCTCTTACAACTTAATCCAATCGCATTTCCCGAAAACAATCACTACTACACGACTAACACGGCCAGATCATTCGATTTCTGAATCGAATAACGGCAAATTGCTTAATCGCCATCAATATGACCGTTCTACACGACACGTGAGCCGTGTTCTAATCGCCTTATTGAGTTACACTACACCTATGCGATTACTTACGTAATTACTAGGACCTTAGAACCGCCAAGAGGTCTTGTGCGAAACGATGTGGCCTGGTGATTCGTGTGTTGGGGGCTTAAGGCTAAATTTAAGTTCGGAACGTGATGTGATTCTCAGGTACGCTAGTAATACTGAAAGTTTAGATGGGTAGGATTTCGTGGAACTTATTCAAAGGTCAGCTAATACATAGAAATTAGCTGCTCGTTTTCAGATACATCTAGAACTATATATGAAAAACATAATTTTTCTCATGAGGAGGTACACGATAAAACGTAAAAATAGCTGCGGGATTATTCCAAAGAGTTATAACGGCCCTTAATCGCAAAAAGCAATTGAAAGAACACAGGTGGATCTTAGTCAGTAAAAGTCAGATTTTTCCTGTCACTCCAGAGTGAGAGGAGTTATTTAATAATTTCTCACCTCAAAAGACAAAATACAGCACAAAAACACTGCTATGTTTTGAATAAACATAATCTAATTTTTACACTTTTATAAGTGAATCAAGCAAAAGGTCCTTCCTAATCCTTTTTAAAGAAAAAGACCAAAATCCGTACATGTCCTTCTAGCTCGAGAAAAATTATTTGTTGCAACACAAGAGACAGGCCTGGCATTCCATCATCATCTGCTTTATATACGTTTAGTTAACTCTACCGGTTATTTAGTCACCTTTCATCATTCTCTAAACATGACCAAACCTCTGATAATATCCTGCATTAACATCGGTACTTAACTGCATGAAGATGTCCAAACTGCAACAAAGCCGCACTGTACTCGCTTTTATCTTCTTTGTCGTCCAGGCAGGTCCCAGGGCGGACATTAGAAACAATTCGATCGTTTAGTCTTCCCTCGTGTTACGAATGCAATGCTTGAAAGCTTTAGAGGTACCTAAACGATCGTATATGCGTGGTTCAAGCGAAAGACTGGGAACTAATTGAAATTTAGCTGTTGTAGGGTCCCCGATTTCCAGCCACCGTATCGTGGGCTTACTACGGACGATGAACAATGGGTAGTTGGCTGTCCAACTGTAAGGTAACAATCCGGAATGTTGAAATGATAACATCTTATTATTATTATGAGCCCGTTGTGTCCCACTGCAGGACTAAGGCCCCCGTTCCTTTATACCACTCTTTTCTGTCCTTAGCCACCTCTGGCCAACATCTACCTAATAAAAATATTAAAATCACTGACGGACAACGAACAGCCTAAAATATCGCAAACTGCAATCTACAAACATGAAAGTTGGTAAGATAGTTTCTCCAGGGTGTTCACTAATGAAGGATATTTGAATATTCATCAAATATAAATATCATTGGTTTTAGTGTATGAGAAACCCGAAATACATGTCTAGTATTTTTATGTAAAGAATCTATGTACAAAATGTCATAACTGTATCATGAAAAATCACAAAGTTATAAGCTTGTTATGTCAGCAAAAATACAAGGCCACCGGGCCATTCAGGCGATCGAGGGGTTGTTTTGCACTTGCAGCTGTTTTCTAGCGCCTAATGCCCGCTATGACCAGCAGTGACCTTTGTTGAACTTAGTGTCGGTGGTGTCCAACTTGTGACCTTTTAAATTTATTTGGGAAAAAATATAGCATGGTGTAATAACTATTGGAATCCATTCAGTTACTGGTTCTGAACAAACTATATTTAGGTTTCACATAAACAAACAAGCTTTTAATGAAAATCATTTATTCATAGCAAGCTTTTATACTCGTAGCTCGGTATACCTATATAATTAATACACGTCAAGACGACAAACTCGATGGTGTTGTGTCATTTAACTACCAAGTTCCTATAGCCACCTTCCGGTTGCATCATCAGATCAGCTCCATATCATAATAATTTGGCATTGTCATCTGATTTACACATACATGCAAAATTTCAGTTCAATCGGTAACCGGGAAGAGGGTCAATTTTAATTTACAAGATTTGATGACAGACAAACATCGGGACAGGTGAAACTAAATAAAAGCTTGTAAAAAATAATGTTGTGTATGAAAGATCACCATTTCTGTAAAAAGAGAATCCTACATCACACGCAGCTTTTCACCCTATGCATTGCTGATATCCTCACCTGACGTATATACCAAAAATATGATGCAGCAAAAGGCTCCCAGGGCCAGCTATATTTGCCATACGTTCAAAGGCCTTTGAGCCACTAGCTAATCAGGCAGGTAAGCCAGCGACCCTTATGCTACGTTGGACTGAATGGACTCTGCCTGACCACTCTACATGTTCCTGTTGCTTTTATCTATTTTGAATCCTACTGATACTAGATATTGTTTATATTATATACATGAAAGTTAAACTAACAAACGTTCAAAACCACTAAAGTATATTACAATTACGCACACAACAATGAATTTCGGACTATTTATTCCAGTAGAATACTTTTCTTACATAATGATAAATAAATGGAATGTCTTTATTTATATATCTGTGTATCTAATGAAATATATTGTAATAAATTTTGTCAAACTAATGACAGCCCCATGTCATGTTCTGAGAATTACTGTCCATTCCAGGTTGCCTAGAAGAAATCGTAGAATGCTATAAAACCGCCCATTGTATTGTGTTTTAGATATACGTTTTTCTTTGTTATGTTTCTAGTAAGCCTACCTATATTTTTTTTCTTTTATTTTTTAGGGACTTTAAACTCTATGAGCATGTCAGCCCCATCGCAACCTAAACTAAATTTACAAAAACAACATAACTTAAATATCAACAAAACTGTTTTACCAAGGTTGAGCTAAAAGTATATAATAAAAAAAAAACATTTCCGTATTTTCCTCCTCGATTTAATAAAAACCTGAACACCACCTGCAACGATTTTTGTAATTTATAAGTTCGTTATGAGCATATTTACTGTAGCCTTGAAGTACATCTAAATTATAATCGGACGAGAAGACCGCAGTAAGGAAATTCAATTCTTCATTTGCTTTGGTTAGATTAGTACTCATACACCGAACGTCTTTCCGTTCTTATTGGAATTATATCCGAATACCACGTAGGCGGTTTATGGTCGATAAACTTCATAAGTAAACCAAGGGAAAACTATATAACGTACCCTTTAGACACAACCTAATCCGACCTCAACTATCCATACCAACCTAACCCTCTTTAAATACCACAACAAAGGCAAAATTAATAAAACCGGGCGCACATGATAAACTTAACATCAAAATACAAACTATGTTTGTAGTATACGGAACCCTGAAAGGCAACTCCCCACTAATGGAGCCGGTCAATTACTTAAGACGGGGGAAACCGGATCATAAATCCGGGCTATCGATCAAAGTTCGGCCGTGTCCGGCCCGGTCAAACATGTCCGGTAGGTATTGTGAGTATACGGGGGTTACGAAGCAAGGAACGTCAGAAAATGAACATGTAATGAGACCAAAACAGAGCAGTAGTGGGCCACTGAAAAGTTCTGTGACGTATGGGTGGGTTCAATGCTACGCACGCATTATATGTAATTTACTATATATCATCACTGCTGCTCTCAAAACTGTGAAGGAAAAATTTGTCAGGAAACTGGCATGTCCTTGAACTGAAGATATGTGATATTCACTAATCTGGGGGGCGTGTACGTGTGGTGCGTGGTGGATCACTACAGCCAGTTTCCTTCCTAGAGAGGTGGCTTGAGTCCCAGCAGTAGGAACATTTAAATAAAAAATATATATAGCAAAGTTCCTATTGGTCCTTTACTTTTAAATAATACATAAAATATGTTTTGTGACGTCTTTGCTTTCTGATGAGAAAATTTTTGGTATTATGAGATAAAAATACAGATCAAATCTAATTGGTTTGTACCTACATCACCTATTGAATTCATTTTTTTTCCCTGATTAGGCTTGCGTTTAACCACTATGTCACCTGATGGTAAGAGATGATGTGGCCGACAATGGAGCACGTTTGCGTCAAGGTAACCTATTTCATGACTTTAAAGACCCTAAGTAGTAGCTACAGTAATTAGTCTTACATCATGTGTTATTTCAGTGAAACTTCTGATCTTTTCTGTATTGCGGTCATACGCTCTGTGGTTGATTGATTTGTTAAGTAAAAGGTTATTTCTAGGTCAGTGTGGTGTGTCATGATATCGTTTTATCATGAAGAGGAATCAAGGAAAATAGCAATACACATTGGTCAGTTGAACGAACCAAAAAGGTCTCCGAAAGAATAGCTATAGAATTTCTCCGAAAAGAAATTGTTGGTTCTTTTGCTAGTTTATGTATCGAGAATAACGAAATATTAAGGTATTGGGAAAAAATGATAATAAAATGATAATATTAATTCATTTGAGCAGTAGTGGCCGAATGGTTACGGCCCCGACTTACGAGTCGGTCGCGGGTTCGAAACCCAGCCAGGCGCATTACTTTGTGTAATTTTAACACCACTGCTCTCAAAACGGTGAAGGGAAACATCGTGAGAAAACCGGCATGTCCTAGAAAAAAAAATTCGAAGACATGTGACATTCACCAACTTGAACTGGAGCTGCGTGGTTGATATTACAGTCACGGCCCATTCATTCTCCTAGAGACAAAGCCTGAGTCCCAGCAGTGGGAACATTAAAAAGGCTGATTATTATTCATTAATCACTTTCTTTTGAGCTATTGACACCATGAGAATTGGAACTATCTTCATCCATCAGGAATCGTCTTGTGAATTACTCATACCGTGGTTTAATTTGAAAGTGAGAAGACAGGACATAAAATCTACATAAATCTTGCCTGATCTGCTATTCAATAGCCCTGACCCGATGCCGGAGGTCGTAGGTTCGATTCTCACCAAGGACTAATATATATGTGTGATGAGCACAATCATTTGTTTTGTGTCTGGGTGTAATTTATCTATAATATATATGTACCATCGCGGTCATTTCTGCCTGATTACTTAAAAAAAAAAAAATCACTTGCATCCTGCGGCGCAGTGCCAAACCCTTTGAAGTTTTCGTTTGAGAGCAAGCAAAAATGAACTTAGCGGTGGTCAGGCAGAAGTGTATTTGATGGTACCTATTTAGAAAATTTTAATTATGTTTATTAGTTGTCTAATTCTCATACCACAAGCCCCATTTAGTTTGGCACTAGATGGCGTTTTGTGAAAGTTGTAAATAAAAATACTTTCTTATAACTATCTCATAACTATGCGAAATTAATAAGGAAAATACTATAAATTCTTCGGGACCATTTTGATCCGCGGTCACTACGGCCACATGCCCACATCTACTGGCCGATGACTATAGACTATGTCAAAAATGTTGCCCAAGACTTTTAATGTAGCCGAACTTAGGGCAAAAGGGATGTGTAAGCGGGGTTGGTTTGACCACATGTATGAAGCAGTGCCTTTTGGAGGGTAGTTTATAAGATAATAATAATAATAATAAATAATAGTTATGAATAAACGAAATAATAATAATATTCCACAACTATCACACAACGCTGTCTAGTCCCAAGCTAAGCAGAGCTTGAGTTATGGGTACTAGACAACTGATAAACATACTTATATATTTCTCTAAATACATACATATATAGATAAATTACACCCAGACACAGAACAAATGATCATGCTCATCACATAAACATTTGTCCTGGGTGGGAATCGAACCCACGACCTCTGGCTTAGCAGTCAGGGCCACTAACCACTAGACCAACAGGCCAGTCAAATTATTAATAATAATTCACGCTCAAATAGCTTTACTATATATACTTACCGTCTAATAAACGATAACTAAGTAATTATTGATTGACACGTAACAAAATTGGCTTAGTAGTTTCGTAAACATCATCATCATCATCATCATCATTTCAGCCGAAAGACGTCCACTGTTGGACATAGGCCTCCCCCAAGTGCCGCCACAATGATCGGTCCTGTGCGTCTCGCATCCATCGGATTCCCGCAACCCTTACCAAGTCATCGGCCCACCTTGTAGGAGGCCTTCCAACGCTACGTCTTCCGGTACGTATTCGCATTCGTAAACATAGATTTGCTAAAATCATAACTCTTCCTTTTGGCTTTGCCATAGTTGGGTAAAAATATATTCTACCCTTACACACAAAAATACATATTACCTATAATAAACAGGCGCTAAAAGATTTTTTTAAATTTTATTCTTCGATGCCATTTCTACCAAAATATGAAATTTCAAAATCGATTCGACATTATCTTGCTCTTACACTAATTTATTTCAGTTTACATTACTATTGGTCAGATAAAACTGAAACACGTGTAGGAGAGGAGGAAACATACGCTTTTGAGGGTGAGCAACCCTTCCGGGTTCTATACACGAAAAGGTCGAGGTATGCACTTGATGATTTCGATTAGACACGTTTGTGGCTTCAATAAAAGCTTTGTTTATATCATGGGGTAAATAAAAGGGGTCTAATGGGGTTGAACCAGCATAGTTTGTGTAAATACAAGGGCTTTAAGTACCATCTCCTACTCAATTTGTGTTAAATAAATAATCTGTCGACTTCTGATCCTTATTTTAAAACGTAATCTTTCCTTATGAATATAGGCGTGAATCCGATGGATGGGTGACGCTCAGGACCGGTCGTTGTGGCGACGCTTGGGGGAGGCCGATGTCCAATAGTGGACGTCTTTCGGCTGATATGATGATGATGATGATACGTGAAGCTCAGTCGTTGGCAATAAGTTTAGTTCTTATCAAGGTTTTTATAACTTCGTGAAATAACTTCCTTTCAACCTTTTTCGTCGGCACTCAGATCGTTCGTCAGCAGATAGCTTAGCGTTTTTAACTTTTAACTATTTCAAAGTCCATAATACACCAGCAGATACTAGATTTACTGCCTAACTATTCATCTCCCAACCACAAACTTAATCAGCATACCCGATCCGAAATAAGCGATAACAACAAGGATTAAACACAGGTACCCCATCGGATTACAATAATTTACGACTCGTCCTACGACCCGTACCTCAGATAGTGAGGGGAAATAAATTATTCCAAACTCAAAGTTCGGATACTCTCGGCTATTATTTATTTAAGGCCGAACTGCGGATAGTTCGCAACTTTCGTCACTTCCGCGCAGTCGAGAGGCACAGTTGTAATTTTCTTGTTGTGGCTTTTCTTATTTAGTTTGGAGTTGCGGATTTTGCAAGGAATACGATTGACTCGGTGTTGGGAGTTATTTCGTGAGATAAATCTGGAGGCGAGCTTTTTATGTTTGTTTCCAATGAATTTCAGATTGTGGGTAGGTCGTATTTTCTTTTGATTAGGTTCTGAGACGGTTTTAAGATTGTCTGGAGACAGACAGGTTAAGTGCTTTTTAGTGTCGTGGTTTGAGCGATGAATTATTTATAACTGAATAATTTAAGTAATCTTTTTCGCTAGACATGTTTGAAAATCTTTTAAGGTTGTGTCACATTACCTAACTTTACACGTAGAGAAACTAATTGGTCTAGCCTAAAATAATTGAGTTCTATTGCTTAAAGGCATTAAGAACGTAAGTTCCTAGCACGTTCTTAGTTTTCAGAGTAAAAATAAAAAAAGTTCCAAACTTTCATAATGAAACATTGCTTAAACATAACTCATTCTTGTTATGGAAACAAACGTCTCAAAATGACAAAACAACACTTCCCCTCACGACAAAGAAACAAAATACTATACAAATATTTACGTTCTTCGCTATCTCGTGTAGGCAGCCCTCACCTGGCGTCCCGATCAAAACGCCAGCGATTCGAGAATCAATCGAGAGAGAAAAAACCTCTCCGATAATATAATGGAATCGAATTATCACCGAGATGAAGACGAGACGGCAATAGGGCTGTCTAAACAGACGTATCCGTGCTATCCTATTTTTATTCCATTCCGATTCGGATTAGTGGGATATTTTTTCAAATTGCGGATATACCGTGCGGCACTAGCGTTGTAGGGTAGTGCTAACTTATTTAAGCAGGGTTTTTTCTGAGTTTCAGAAATACGACGTAATCTTTTTTATTTTCCTCTGTATTTTTAGGTGTATAAGATTATGTACACATCACACTAGCATTTCAGGTTCATTGGAAAGGGACTGTTTTTTTCTGACACTTGAAACGCGCGTTCGAAATGCGCAAATGAATTCTAATTCCATTTTTTTTCAGCAGGCAACCCTGCAAAAAAGGGGAGATAAGTAGACCGGATGAAATTCTGTAATTCCATTGTGTTCGATAACAATCGCGAGTATCGAATTGTGTGTTTGTTCACCCCCCCTTCCTCGGGATGCTGTAACGAAGATTGTTATGGCAACTTTTCTGACCAGCAACAGGTTCCGTAGAATAATGTTATTAATTCTTATTGACTGTTATCTTGATCTGTTTGTTGGCTGCGAGCCTGGGAGGTAGGGGGTAGATGTGTCACTGTGCAGAGTGTATAGACAATGAAGAGGATTCCTGGGACAGAAGTGTCAATGTGTGGAGTTTTTGTAGATTGTTTGGTAAGTTTGTGTAGATAAGATAGACGATTTGTTTATGGATAATTATGTAAATAGATTGTATTCTAGTTGTTGATTAATATAAAAGATAGATATAGAACATGGTACGTTTTGCAAAAGTACTTTTTATTTTATGCGAGCAACTGGAATAGTTTTTAATTTGCATATGCACTTTACATATTTGTTTATATTCGTATTATGAATTTAAATGCTTAAAATTATGGTTTAAACTTTTAATAACTTTCCACGCAACATTTAATTGGATAACAAAAATATACGAATCGGAAACCAATGCGTTAACACAATCACAAATTTAATTATGCTACAAAATTGTAACTTTATACTTTCAACGTGGAATATAATATTTAAGCTGTATTTTTTATGAAACGCAATGATTTCCCGTGAAAAGGCTGAGCGTATAATTTTATGAATATTAAAAAAATGCAAATTGTTAAAACTATAGGGTCAAATGAAATTACTTAGCGCAACTTTGCATAAATGATGGGCATACATATACTATTATACAAGAGCTGGTTGGATGTATATGTAGATACACGTGCACATTGTTTCCGAGAGCGTAAGCGCTTTGAGTTTACATATATTGATAAAAAATATACGTGTGACGTATACCTAACCACACATCCAAGAATTTGGACACAGAAAAAGTATACCTATCGAGGTTTACCTAACTTATACAAAAAAAAGATAACTGAACTTTTATTTCGACCTTTCAAAGCTGTCTTAGGGGTTAACGACTGCTATTAGTCTAGTAACCTTTTACCCTTCAATTTGACCCTATGTAACAAAAAATGCAAAATAAAATTATGCGCCAAGCCTAAAAATGGTGAACATATAAAAATTATAACATTTAAAAACGCACTTACCCCACTCAATGTTTTGATATTGTGCAAAGCGTCTTGGGCTTTCAACGCCGCTTTGCGAGTGAAAAACGTCACAAAACAGCACCCTGTAACAGAAGCGCACACGTACATAACATGACATACACACGACATACAGGGGGTTGCCTACGACACACCTTACTTCAGACAAACTACACATAAAAAAACACAACATGAAGAAACAACGTTTTTAAAACTACGCAATACAAATAACATAAATTATTTTGATGTTCAGTGACGACCACTAAATGAAATCTTATTGAAACACTACCTCCTAAACAAGGTATATTGCACAAATTCGTTGATTGCCAAAAACATGAATTATCTTGATGTCCAGTAAAAAATATAGTGAACGACCGCTTTATGTGATCTTATTCAAATACTACCTCCAAATATTTGACGGCGCTCACTGTTCCCGCACGCTTCAAGGAGTTGTCAGCAACAGCAGGGGCCCAGCCGTGTCGAAGCCTACTGCGGCCAGGGTTATCCGAAAGGGAGCTCGAGCCCCGGTATGAAGGCACGAAGGAACGGGGTGGGTTTTTAATCAGTCACTATCTCCCGCTCCGCCTAAAAGCGGGGGTTGTCATTGGATGATTTTGCCCTCCATAAAAAAAACCTCCAAATCTATATTGCTTGTCTATCTTGCTAGTTATGTTGCTAGGAACCTCGACCAACGTCTTTAGGTATACCTGTCAGGTAAGCTTGTGTGTAAAGCTGCACAGTTGTGCAACATACACAGTTACACACCCTGGTTAACCTGTATAACTCAACTGTACGGTAGGAGGTTCTATTCTCTGCCACTATCTTGGAACCTATTCCCGATGCTATATTTTTCAATACTAATATAATACGAATATTTTTTTTTTATTATTACATTTAAAAAAAATTGAATTCGACTGTAAGTTAAATGACCAGACTTTCAATGGTTGCAACGACAATTTAACTTCTATAATAGAAAAAAAAATGTAATAGTAGCGTAATTGGCATGTAAGAAAAGCGACGTATATTAACAATTAGTAAAGCATAATTACCAGTAGTAATTACCTATTATCATGAAGATCGAAGACTTTGTCTGAAATAAGGTGTAAGAAAAACAAACATTCTAAATCAGTAAAAGCTATAGAACGCACAGAAATCACTCATCGCAAGCTAACAAACAAAACCTAGATTATTAAAACAATGTACATAAACAAATCGACAGCACATTCAAGTCACATTTTTTTTAAATATTCTGTTTAATGGTTGATTTACAAAGCGTTTATTTAGACTACTGCCAACTGCTATTTACTTAAAAATATACAGGGTTTAAGGGATAGCCCTTCGCAAACTTTAATGGCTTGCTCAGTAGACGAAACTGAACCACCTTCCATGAGACTTTTTCAGGAAACCGAAAAAGTTGAAAACTTGATTGGACAGTTTGTATCGAGAGGCCGATATAATTTTTCGCTTCCTGAAAAAATGTCTTGTGGTAAGTTGTTTAGTTTTGTCTACTGAGCAAGCTCTTAAAGTTTGTGGAGGGCTGTCCCTTACACCCTGTATACATGAACCTTTAAAGGCAGGACGTAGTATCCACGAATGTAGGTATAAAACCTGTCAAGCATCTAGATGATTCTTAATTCCAGTGGATTTTTAACTATTTTTTTTCATATTTTCTGTTCACGATGTTTGGAATGTAAACTCTCTATTCACATTAAGTATACTGGTCTAATTGGTCACGAGACATGGCTAAGAGTAACAACGATAAATTCTTATTTTTGTAAATACTCTGTAGATACATTTAAAAATCCTTAATTTAACTCTCCACTCCAGAAGGCCAGAACAATCTCACAAAAAAACAATCCATAATGTCACCTATCCCAAAGAAAACAAGTCTCAAATTCAAACAAACAGCTAACAATAACAACTTTAACTTAACAAACGACAGTGTGAGTGTATTTACTGCACAAATTCTAATTCTGCTGAATGATCGACAGGCCATTTTACGTACGTCAAGTTAACACGAGGTTGGCGTGCCTTTGCTAACGAGTTCGCGTTATAAACTGTTAATTGTGACACGAACACTGTTTTACATTATAAGGACATATATATGGCACACAGTTTGAAGTCTGTAGAAAAGTGTGTTTTAATTCGAAAACGGTTGAAAAAAAAAATCGACTAAGCATTTACAAATTCAAATAACACAATTCAACCTATAGAATCAGTTATCATTTGAATTTGGAAAAGTTTTTCTTCAAAATTATAGACCAAAGTTATCGTTTTATATAGTGCGTATCACATAAGAAGTTCCTTCGCTGTAATGTTGGCTCCCTGTCTGTCTAAAGAAAAAAGAACAGAAAAAGAAAAGAGTTGCCTACTCTAGCAAAATTTTTGCGATCCGAAATCGATTTTAACGGTAGTCACACGACTTTATGGAGAATTATGAGACGAATGGGATTTTATTTTAAAAAAAAAGCTGGTCTAAAAGGGAGGTGTTAATGGAGAGGTACGATATTGTGGCGTGTCGTTTAAGGTATTTGAAAGAATTATACGACAATCGAAATGGAGCCCAACGTCGTATACTTTATTCAAAAACTAGTTTTTGTCCGCAGCTTCGCCCGTGTACATAAAATATAGCCTATGGCACTCGGAAATAAAGCAGCTTTCTATCGGTAAAAAGTTTTAGCAATTGGACAAAAACTTCCATGCTCTTACATGCATGATGCTGCTTACCTCCTACAAGCAAAAAATTAAAAAGAAAACAAACTTTACCTCTTAATTAAGTATATTAGCGTGGATAGTTTTTACAGTTTCCAAAAGAAAAAAAAAAACAATTATAACCCTGTTTTTCCGTATAGCCAACATTACGGCGAACGAACTTCTTATGTGAAACGCACTATAGAGTGCTACAAAGACAGCGTCATGTGGTGTGGCCTTTATGTAAAATTTTAATTAAAGGTACAAAATTAAGCGAATTAATTTAAGTTTCAGTATTTCAGTAACTTTTACATTCTGTTATTGAAAAGTAATTTTTATTTGATATTGCTTTACTTACACAAGAGTAGTTCATTCATTTACATGTTTAATTAAATTTGTAAAGTAAAATTGTTTCAGAAAAATATAAACGGGCGACAAGATTCGCTCACAAACAACATAAAATGCAACATTAATTACATGACGTCGTCAACGAAAAAAAAAAACCATAGAAAACAATAATAATAAAAAAAACAACAGACTGCTACTGTGGAAACCTTGTCTGTGGTTTCTAACAAAAGAAGACAAGGTACAAGTGAAAAGGGGGGTTTTTCATACAAAAGACTTTAATAATGGGACAAACAAAAATGTCAACATGTATTATAACATGCAGGGAGAGACCTGACCCTATTGTTGGTTAGCTAAACAATGATATGTGAAAACGGGACAAGCTTAAAACACATATTGAAGCGAGAATATTTTTTATTATTCGTTTTACATTTTCATGAGTGTATTTAGGGATGAAAGGTACTTAACGTTTTGAAATAATGTGATTTCATATTGCTTGAATAAATTTGATGTGTATGTGCCTGGATTATACAACTTTTTTCGGGATTAGGAGAAGCTTAGGGGAAGCTGCGGAGATTGATTTGGTGTAATGTTCTGCCGGTGTACTCGCTGATGGAATTATTTTATTATTCAGTAAAATCGAGAGGAAAACTGTCTAAAATGCTCTCTTCGCGTTATATATTTGACTTGTTATTAAGGTTAGATAAGTGAATGCTGTTTACTTTGAGAGTTAGTAGTTTTTGTTTGGGTGACTTTTGGTTCCGAGATTTTAACTTGTCTCAGAAAACACGTTAAAGTTTTTGTCCCATCTTAGTACGAAATCTGTAGAAGAAATCTCTTCCCTCATCTGTTATTCGATTATGATAAATATTATGTTTTTTTAGTCTAATGTATCATTGGCACCAGATTTAGCTAGGCAAAATGTTGCAATGTCTTAATGAACGCATTATCTAGCATATAATATTTATCATAATCAAATAACAGATGAAGGAAGAGATTCCTTCTATTGGATCTTAGATCATCTGTTATATGTAGACTTTTGACAGTCTTTACAGATAATCAAAAGCCAGGATATCTAACACCAATCTTACCAAGAGATATAAACATGATTTCTTCTGTCGTCTATTTTCCCTTTGCAAAATGAAGAGTGTCGACCAATCTCAGATTACATAATGAAGATCGACACTTGGAAAACTTGATAATTACGAAAGAACAAAGGAAAACTTTTGAATTTAAATACAGACAGTTTGAAACAAAAGTTTCGAATTTAAAATAGTTGAAATTTTGAAGCCAAGTTTGAACTGATATTTTAAAATCGCTGAAGTTATTAAAACGATGGATCAAGAGAACTTAATTTAGATGTAGTAAAACATTATTTTTATCGGACGAAAGTTTTTTTTTTTTTAATTATTTTATTCGGATTGCATATTTAAATTCAAAATTAAAATCGAAAGATATCTGAACTTTTGAGATGAATTAATAAAAGGTAAAAAATATTATCTACATATAGATAAGCAAAGTCCAACGTATTATACAAACTATTCAAATAAAATAAAACCTCAAATATTAGAATACAATTCTGTATCAGAAAAGAGACAAAGTCGAATAAAAACACAGCCATGCTGCTTGGCACAAAGTTATCTTCAACAAACTGGCTTCGGGGTATGCAGAGAGAAATTAATTCATTATTTCAGTTCAGTTATATCCTCAAACATTTGACTCCGTCGAGTAGCGTTTAATCTAAGCATAACTTCATCAATATTGAATATAGATGGTTCTATTAAACGGTCCCCCATTCCACAAGTTTCGATATCGCCAATACTAAAATTAACAATTTATAATTTCGTTTTCATCATGCCTGAAATATCAGAATTTTGCTTATTGAATTTCAACCTATAGATTGATCTTCAAAATCGTATCGGTCGTCTATTTTTGGGTTTTATCCCAATTTGCGATGAGACCAAAATAGTTTTCATTTAAATTTCTGTGAATTTCAAGATCAAGCCTTGTAAATTTTGTTAGATGTTTATCAAAATGTCAATTTGCTAGCTTGAGGTTTTGTCGTCTGTAGTTATTTGAAGTTCTAAAATACTGAATATGATATTCCTATTTTGGAAATGGTTTAGTTCAAAGATATTTTACATTATTTGTTCAGTAATGTAGTTTGTTATTATTTGTGGTTCGTTTAGTTAATATTAACTAGTACTTCTACAATATAAACCCCATTTCTAAATTAAAATGTATGAAAACCTGTCTAAATTTGGCATTACAGTTTGATTAAACCTCGATTTCTAAATCCAGAGATCAAAGATCTAGGTTACAGATCCACTTAGTAACAAAGCGCTTTTCGATCCATCTGGTTTCCAGACTTAGACTCAAAATCTACACAAGACACATATAGACAAACCTTTGCTGGCTCCAGTGATCTTATCCCTCAGCACGTTGATCTGGTGAACCCTGCCGAACTCCTCGAACATCAGACGAAGGTCGTTCTCGTCCATACTCCGAGGCACCTGGCCCACGAACATCTGGAATTTGGAGTACGACAAAATGAATTAGAACAGAAGCTTATAACTTTGTAATTTTTTATGATACATTTATAAAATGTTGTACATAGTTCCTGACATAAAAATCCTTGACACGTGTTTTGGGTTTCGCATATACTAAAACTATTTTTTCAATACACTTGCTCATAAAGTGAATCTTATTGCACTGCACTTAGGTATATAATGGCACTTGTTACCAAACTGTGACATTTTGATTACCATTACGTACTTGTGCTGTAATGTGATTAAAACCTTATTATTCAACCTCTCCACCACCATAATTTTATTACATTTATCGTATCAGCATGGGCGCAGGTCGTCCCAAACGAGGAAAAGAAAAAAAAATGGGCTCGCATATGAAAACAGATTTTTTCCGCCACAAAAGTTTACTAGTTTTACAGGTATTTTCTTCACAAGTGTATTGAAAAACGTCGTATGATACACGTGAGTAATTAATGATTATATGACCGATCTCGGCACTCTTAAGACCCTCGCCATGGCTCGGGTCTAAATACCGCATCAACGGTAGTCACTAACATTACACACATATCATAATGTACTATTATTAAACTATTAAATCCTGCTTTAGAGTTATGTAATCCTTGTTACAAATGATATTTAAATTAAACCCAGTAAAGTAATACCTGAAATACCTATCTGGAATATCCAATAAAGGTTAATATAATCTTTGGAACACTATTTCAAGTTCTGATAATAATAAATTGCTTTGGACATTAAACTAGTTCCATAATATATTAGCTTATTTGATTTAGGTATCTTCGTCCAATTTTGATTTGTAGTCTACCTATTATTAAAACAGACGCCGAGACCGTTTTCAGGTAAAATAAAATATGATAGCAAGATGTAAAATAGTACAATGCTGTTTTGGTCAAAGATTCTTTTTTTATTTTAGGAAACTCAACAGTTTCTTAATTATTATTTTTTAAACTATCACACAACGCCGTCTAGTCCCAAGCTAAGCAGAGCATGTGTTATGAGTACTAGACAACTGATAAATATACTTATGTATTTCTAAATACAGACATATTATAGATAAATTACACCCAGACATAGAAAAAATGATTATGCTCATCACATGATCACACAAACATTTGTCCTGGGTTGGAATCGAACCCACGACCTCCAGCATAGCAGTCAGGGTTACTAACCACTAGACCATCAGGCCAGTGGTTTTAAGTTACATTAGTTAAGATGCCCGCCCCACTATCAATGAAACGCCCAATGCAGTTACTACTACAATGTAGTTACTACTAGCATGTAAAAGTGAGGTTTAAATAACAGTAAGATTCAATTTACATCTAATGGTTAGAATGCGCTTTGAAATACTTCATCATCAGCCCTTTTTAATGTTCTCATTGCTGGGACTCAGGTTTCCTCTCTAGGAGTGGGAATGGGCTCTAATACACCACGCGGAACCAGTGCAGGCTCCGCGTGGTATGAATGTCACATGTCCTTTTTTGTTGGTTCCAGGACATGCCGACTTCCTCACGATGTTTTCTTTCTCAGTTTTGAGAGCAGTGGTAATGAAATGCCTGGCAGGGTTTGAACCCATGACCTAAAAGTCGTAAGTCGGAGCCATTACCAGTCGGCCACCACAGCTGTCTAAGTTGAAATACTTATACCGATGTAATTATTATCCCTTATATTGTTACAAACACAAGTAAACTACACGATAACACCATTGTATAAACTCTAAAACTTGGAAGAACACTTCTATAACGACCAGTGAACGAAAGGATCTGTTTTGAGTTTGAAAACCGACGTCACGATGCAGTTTTTCCGTTTTTTGACGGAATTTTGACAAAAAAAAAAAACACTTAAAAAGAACAGTTGAAAATGACAACAGGTAGACCGTGACGGTGGAGCGGTTATAAGACACTGAGAGGAGTCTTGTATTATAAAATTAAAATATTGCTTTTTAGAGCTTCCTAGGGCAGTCCACGTAAGCCCTAAAAGTGGTATCTCAATTTTTATCAAAAATTAGGTTGTTTTTGCATCGAGATGCTTTAGATGCTTTTCATCAAAAGTTACTTGAAAAGCCCTCTGGTTCCACTCTAGAGTGGGAGAAATCATTCGATGATTTCCCACCTCCCAAAAAACAAAGTAAATGTGACGACAATCTTTCATTACAAAACCCCTTTTTTCTCAAAACAAACTTTCATTGCGTTACCACTTTTTAGCTTTCTAGAGAGAGCTTATATATATTGTAATAACAACATAAATTTCAAATTAACAAGGGCAATTAATAAGTCATGGTTGATGTACTCAGTGCATAAAAGCAATCATGAGAACATAATTGGTAGGGAGGTGCTGCCACCTAGCGGCGCTTGTTGGCAACCACGCGGAACATTTTTAATTACGACGGCAGCGCATCACTTCATTTGCAAATTTCAAACTTCATTTTCTTTGGAACGTAATGAATTAAATGCGACTGCCTGGAGTGCGTTTTGTTGAACATGAAAAGGCTTTAGTGCATTTGACGTTTTTGTGATGGGAATGGGACTTAGAACTTTTTTATAGCATAGCGTAATCAGCCTTTCAATGTTATCACTGCTAGGACTCGGGTTTTCTCTCCAGGAGAAGGAAAGGGCCGAAATCCATTACTTTGGCCTTAATGGATGTCACATGTCTTCGAATGTTTGATTCTAGGGCATGCGGGTTTTCTCACGATGTTTTCCTTCACAGTTTCACAGCAGTAGTGATGAAATAAATTACGACTTACAACCCGGTAAGTTGGGGCCAAAACCACTGGCCCACCTCTACTTTCTAACTTTACCGGTTTGTATTGAACGCACTGGGCCCGCGTGACTAATCTGCACTGGACCCGTGTGACTAACCCGCACTGGGCCCGCATGGTGGATTACGTCCCATTCCCTCTCCTAAAGACGAGGCCTCAATCCCAGCAGTGGGAACATTAAAAAGGCTGATGATGATGATTAACCTTTTAACCGCCAACGTCGGATATATCCGACAAAAACTCTCGCGTTTATTCTGCCAGTGTGCACATCCACGGCCTAATACTTCCTCTCGCCAGTTCTTCTGCTTTCTGTGGGGATTGAAGAGCTAAACGAGATGTAGTACCTAGTCGCAACCACACGACCCTGGCGAATAGGACACAAAAACACTCCTTAGTTTACTACGCCGCAAAACCATATGGAGTATCCAGTCGCAAATACACGACGCTGGCGAATACGACACGAAAACAATTGTCGGTTTAATCAGACGCAATTAGTTAAAGGGTTAATTAGGAAAATTTTAGGAGATCGTTGCAATAGTGATCAATCATACCGCACTGGGTATATCATAAAATTCTTAGATCTGGCTACGACATTATATATCTTTAACCCTTCAGATACCGTCAATTAGAGACACAATAGTAAGACAATAGATGCGCGGCCACCGGGTGTCGCTTGGGGATTCATGAATTAAGGCTTATTACACACGAGCATACACGAAGTAGATGACTTTAGGAAATTGTCTCGCTCGTTTGCTGAAATGTATCGTTAGCAGAAAACTTCGGAAGTTTAATTTTTAAAGTTTTTATCCTTAAATCTCGTAGGCTATTGGATATATGTATATTATAGAAGATCGATGAAACTGCATTAGGCATCAAGTTCGCCTCTGTACAATGTAAGTAATGTGTGCGAAAAGATGTTTTTTTTGTCTCAACTATCTCACAACGCCGTCTAGTCCCAAGCTAAGCAGAGCTTGTGTTATGAGAATTAGACAACTGATATACATACATATTATAGATAAATTACACCCAGACACAGAACAAATGATTAAGCTGTTACACAAACATTTGTCCTGGGTGGGAATCGAACCCACGACCTCCGGCATACTCGTAGCAGTCAGGGTCACTAACCACTAGACTAACAGACCAGCCTAAATATAAACTATGTATAAATAAATAAATATAAACCATCTAGACTAATATTATTATCTAACAGAATAAAAAAAAACAATTTTGCGTGAACATACGTTTTAGCTGAAAATCTATGAACTAAAACACGCTAATTCTAATTCATTACATACGCTAGCAAATATTATATGTTAAATGTTAATCAAGTATTTATTTACGATATTTTCCAAAGCTCATTACTCGGTATTTGCCAGTACTTTTGTCTATTTATAGTTATTTGAGTGACAGAACTATTACGTTACGTGTTGCGGATTCGGTTCCCGCACGAAACAAATATTTCTATGGCTTTTAGATAGATGTTTTGGGTCTGAATGTTTTGTGTATGTGAGATTACATGCGAGCCACGATACAATGTTATTATTTTTAAAAGAGAAAACTCTTTAATTTCATAGAAAATACTTTTAGTGATAAGTTTTCATCATCATCATCATTTCAGCCGACAAACGTCCTCTGTTAGACATATATGCCTCCTCCAAGTGTCGCCACAATGATCGATCCTGTGCGTCCTGCATCCATCGGATTCCCGCAACCTCCACCAGGTCATCGGTCCACCTTGTAGGAGGCCTTCCGCCGCTTCGTCTTCCAGTACGAGGTCGCCTTCGGCCCCAACGGCCATCTGTTCTGCGAGCAATGTGCCCTGCCCATTGCCACTTAAGTTTGGCAATTCTTTGGGCTATGTCAGCAACCTTGGTTTTCCATACCATGATGACATGTTAAAATATCAGTCATGCGAGCGAGGAAGAGAAATTAACAGTTCAGTTTGGGTCGTAAAGTAAGTTTTCATAGTTTTATGAAAATATTCAATCGTCTTAATGTACCGGTCGAGTTCCCATGCACGGTATATCGTTATCACAAGGCACCAAAGGTATGTGGGTCACCGAAAGAGGTCATTGACGTGCTCACGAAATGTTTAGATTCATTCTCAAGATTAGCTTATTTTTCATGGAAAATCTAAGTTTTTGTTTACATAAAGCTTGTTTTTATCACACTAATATTACAAAGGTGAAAGTGTGTATTTATTTATGTAAGAGTAAATTGTGAGTGCGTGTGTGATGTTAGATGAGGGAGAGGAAGGCCGAAGAAAAGATGGATAGATTGTGTGAGGAGTGATATGAAAGAAAAGGGAGTTAGTTAAACGTGTTGCGCCGACCCCAAGTAATATGGGATAAGGGCAGGAAGAAGAAGAAGTGTGATGTTTGATCGTCACGCTCAAACAGATTAATGGATTTAGATTAGATTAAGAATAGTGCCTATTTTAATAGACGAGTGGTTTTATGAGTATTTGTAATCGGTCAAGTAGTTTTTGATTTAAATCGTAACATACAAAGAAACTGTGTTTTTATTTTTGATCATTAAAAATAAAAAATTACTGGATTCATTTAAAAATTCTTCACCATGAGTAACGTAGTTTTGTTTAGTTACACGCGGGCGAAGTCGCTAACCGAAACTAGTTGCCACATATTGTTTTATTGAATGTATTTTTAGTTTTGTAAGTTTCAACTGTACGTCTTGAACATCCTCTGTAATGTGGTACAAGTGCTTATGAATAAACAAAACTATACTTATAATTAAATCTGTAGAAAAATCTTAGTTGTGATTGTGATCACGTATAATGTACAAAATCGATGTAGATAACTTTTATACATTAAAATTGTTTATAACTTGATATTACTTAGACTTTGTTGCATCAAAATCGGTTGAATACTTGTATATCGAAAGATTTGTGAGATTTTTATTTTGGTAAATTTGAACTAATCACTACATAGTATAAAACAAAGTCGCTTTTTCTGTCCCTATATTCCTATGTTCGCTTAAATCTTTAAAACTTCGCAACGGGTTTTACTGCGGTTTCTTTTAATAGATAGAGTGATTCAAGAGGAAGGTTTATATGTATAATAACATCTGGTAGCGCCATCTCTTTTTAATGTCGTAAATCAAGGATATGTTTTTTGAGATTTCGCGGGCGATCGATATCCTATCCTATATATCATTCCTTCATTCATTCCATTTCCTATTTCGTACGCCTTCAACACGGGTCGACAGAACGAACCGAAACTTCTACGTGAACGGTCCCCGTGTCTCAACCGCCGGCTCCAAACCTCATGTCTGGAGACTGATGCATCTAACTCGTTAGATTGCCGAGGACCTTATAAACGCGTCTATTGCCCGCCTCTCGGATACAAAAACAATTGTGCAAACTGTGTAAAGTGTGGAGTGTGATTGAGGCCGTCGCCATCTTGGAGCAGAAGATCACCAGCTCGCCGGTCTTCGCGCCACGTGGGCTAACTTCGAGCCTCAGGTAAGGCGTACGATCCTCACAATCCCATATTACAGATCGCCCGATTGCATCCGAGAATATTTTCCCGCCTTTTAGCGCAACAATTGCCAGCCGCCTTCAAATACAGTCCACTATTAAAAATAGGCACGAAATTATAAGGTTTCTCAAATCCGCTACACCATTTTTTTTGGTCATTCGAACCGGGTATATTTCTAAAATATATCCTTTTACCATAATTTCTTACGTAGGAATCTACGTAAAATTCTTACTTGGGTCGTGGCACCTAGCCCGCTACCCACATAATCAAGTTGAAAATGTAAACCCAATACGTGGTTCCATCAACACCGCTATAGCAGGTACACTTAACGTATCTACTATAATTCATTCTTATTTAAAACTAACTTGTCGTATTGTAAATTTCCATATTTCAAGCGCCTTCTAGTTTAACCGCCCTTATAGGAATCACCTACCTCCAATTATAAATCGTGAATAAGTTACGTTCCGAATACCGCGGAGTAGACATTCATTCTATAAGAGAAAAATAAAATAAAATAGGTGTACTACTTGTAGGTACCTACGCAGTATAAAATATCATAACTTTACCGAATACGTTTCGACGATTGCGGGCTATAAGTTGCATATTTATACCTACTTATTTGTCTTAGACAATATTCGTACTTAAAAATAAAACTAGCGTGAATAGTGATGCTATTGGCGTATTGTACTTCAATCTAAATATTTGGTTTAGTAGGTACTACGAAAAAACTTATTTCGTCATTACCTACGCAGCTGTTAATGCGAATACCGTTACCGCAGTACAGTCACACACAGTAGTATTACTTTTCTACATACAGTTGTCCGATAAAGTATAATATATACATAAAAATAATTACTTTTGTTTGTGTGGTTATTTGTAACTACATTACACAAACATGTCGCGTGATGCGAAAGCAATCACTTCTTCGGAAGATCAACAGTTGATGATTTTAGAAGCTAAGCGTAATATACTTTTCGAGCGTATGCAGTCAATTTATGATCGCTCTAAAGTCGCTAACACTTCCGAGGCTGAGAGGGAAGGCTTTCTCAACTCTTGTGTAACAATAGATGATATTCGAACGGACTTTCATAAATTATTGGATGTTTATAATGCAAGGTTACTGGCTGTATGTCCCAATGCAAAGCCTAGCTATCAAGCCTACGCCTCACTCGAGGATATGTATTGTTCCGTTAAACGTGTGATGTCACAGTTTGAAGATAAGCCGTCCGGGAAGCACAGTGTGGTTGATTCTGCAGCATGCAGACCAAGGTTGCCGCCAATCGAACTCATGTCATTCGACGGTGATATACGAAACTGGCCATTATTTTATGCAAGTTTTAAATCTACCGTTCATGACAATATGTCGTTGTCGGATGCAGACAGATTGTACTATTTAATAGGTAAGCTGTCGCCGAAGGCTCAGTCTGTGTTCGCGGGCGTCACACCCTGCGCTGAGAATTATAAAGTCATATTCCAGGCGCTCCTTGATAGGTATCAGGATATTCGTGCCCTCGCATCTACCTATTTGGATCAAGCTTTAAATCTTAAACTGTCCGGTCCCGCGTCTGTTTCGAATTACCAGCTATTCGTGAACAACTTCGTTACCGCAATTAATTCCCTTAAAAATCTTAAGTTAGTTGACCTTCTGGATTTTATTTTATTGCACCTCGCAATAAAAAAGTTTGACACTGAAACTATTCGCGCTTTCGAGATGACAGAACGTAATCATAAGATGCCCACTCTAGATAGTTTTGTCACCTTCGTCAAAGATCAGTGTCGGATATTCCGTAATACCCAACCATCCTCTTCTAACAATAATAAGTCTAATAATTCAGACAATTCACATAAGTCGAGTAAATCGCGTAGTTTTAATAATAAGATTTCCGCTCCTAATTCGCAATCATATGTAGCTTGCTCGGAGTCAAATAATTCAAACAAGTGTCTGTGCGAATCAAACCTACATGAACACTTATATAAATGTCCCGCCTTTGATAATTTGACTCCGACGGCTCGTTTTAAATATGTGAAAGACAACAATGCGTGTGTTAATTGTTTGAGTATTAGACATAAGACAGTTAGCTGTTCTTCTAAATCAAAGTGTCGCACATGTAATCAACGTCATCACACATTGTTGCATTTTAATAAAAACGAGCGATTATCATCGGCTGTGATGTCACATCCAGAGTCGGTTCCGACGCAGACTATTACGTCACAATCCGAGGTATCGTTGTGTACGACATCTGTCGCCTGCGCTGCTCAGTCGCGTTCGATTGACGCTCGGTGCGTTTCGGCGTCGCCGTCGGCGAAAGATAGCACGCAATGTACGGCGTACACAACCGTTCTGCTCGCCACTGCACAAGTAGTGATGTACGATGCGGATGATAAGCCGCACATAATACTTTGCTTACTAGATAGCGCTTCACAGAGTAATTTTATTACTTCTGAATGTTTTAAGCGTCTAAGACTTTGGAAAAACTTTCATACTTCTAACTTAATAGTTAAAGGAATCGGTGGGTCGGAAAAACCAGTTAAGGGTTCCGTAGATATTAAATTATATTCTCGTTTTAATAGTGATATTAATTTTAACGTTTCATCGCTTATTGTTGAACGTATAACGGAGGCACTGCCGACCGCTCTCGTCGATGTCTCTAAACTTACACATCTCAAAACATTACCGCTCGCAGATTCGAAGTTTGCGGAGCCGAGCGGTATCGATGTTTTGATTGGTGCTTCTATATTCCCGCGCTTGCTATTGCCTAACATAGTGCATAGCGAGCAACATAATATACCGCCCGCTATTGAAACTGTGTTGGGGTATGTGGTTATGGGTTCCGTACCTACAGCACATACTTCACACTGTTCGAGTACAACATCATGTTGTTCTGTTCTTGAAGAACCCAGTTTAGATTCGCTTCTCAAGCGATTCTGGGAGCTTGAACTAATCTCCGCCTCGCCCTCGCAGAGCCGTCAGGATCTCGAGTGCGAAGAACATTTTCGCGCTACCACTGTTCGCGATGAGAGTGGTAGATATGTTGTGTCGTTGCCATTTTGCGACGACCCGTATTCGCTAGGCGACTCGTACGCCGCCGCACTTAGGCGTTTTCATTGTTTAGAGCGCAAGCTTGATGCATCCTTAGGGTTGCGCGGCGCTTACAATGACGTCATACGAGACTACATAAATAAAGGATATTTGAGTCCAATTGTAAAGGATGACAATGTTGCTAATCTGTCGTATTATATTCCGCATCACGGTGTCGTTCGCGAAGATAAGACTTCCACTAAACTTCGCGTGGTTTTAGACGCTAGTAGCCAAACTACATCGGGTCAGTCGATTAACGACATTCTACATGCGGGCCCCAATCTACAGGGTGATTTATTTAATATCATAATTCGTTTTCGTCTCTTTCAAATAGCCCTGTCTGCTGATTGCCGCCAAATGTTTCTCAATATCGGCGATCGCGAATCAGATCGTAGATTTCAACGCATCTTTTACAGATTTAGCAAACATGAACCTATAACGGTTTATCAATTTAATCGTGTTTGCTTTGGATTTAAGTCAAGTCCATATCACGCTTTACGTGTAGTCCGCCAGTTAGTCGCTGATGAAGGCGATAATTTCCCCGCAGCAGCTGCTGCTGCTTCTTCCGCATTATATATGGATGACATCGCCTGTAGTGTCATGTCCATACCGCAAGCAATTTCGCTTTGTGATGAGCTTATTCAGCTCTTCAAGCGAGGCCAATTCGATCTTGTCAAGTGGACAAGTAACTCGAAGGAGGTTCTCGCACACATACCCGATACTCATAAGGCTTCTCCTGATATCGAGTATGAGAAGTCTGTACCGCATAAAGTCCTGGGTTTACGCTGGGACAAGTCCTGTGACAATTTCCGCTTTGACGTCGTCACACCAGATGACAAGTGCACTAAGCGAACCATACTTTCCGCAGTGGCTCGATTATGGGACTTAATGGGGTTTGTCGCCCCCACTATTCTGTATGCCAAGCTTTTAATTAAGGAGCTTTGGCTGTCAAAGTGTGACTGGGACGACATACCACCTGACCATATAGTCATCGCTTGGAAACAGTTTTGCGCTGAGCTTTCTGCGCTTAATGAAATTATTATACCGCGTCATCTGGGTTTGATCGATGGATGCACCATGAATTTAGTAGGTTTCGCTGATGCCAGTGAGCGTGCTTACGGCGGAGTCGTATACATGCAAATAAGAATTGGTTCTAACTACTCCGTGCAGTTAGTTAGTGCGAAGTCTAAGGTCTCACCTGTGAAAACCATTTCGGTGGCTAGACTGGAGTTGTGCGCGGCGCTACTGTTGTCTCAGTTGCTTCGAAAAGTACAAGACACAGTATCGCCCCACTACTGCATCAATAAGATATACGCATTTACTGACTCTAAAGTAGTGCTCGCCTGGATAAATTCCTCACCGCACCGCTGGCAAACTTTCGTTGCCAATCGGGTTACTAAGCTAACAGAGCTTATACCCGCTGATTGTTTCAACCACGTCGCTGGTACTGAGAACCCCGCTGATTGTCTGTCTCGTGGTGTTACGCCAGCTAAACTCTTGCATCATCCATTGTGGTATAATGGACCCTCATGGATTTCTCATGATCCATCTGAGTGGCCCATACATAATTTTGACCACAATGCACTGCATGAGAGCGTACCCGAACATAAATCAGTCGCTCATGCCGTGGTTTCCGATGTTACGGAATCACCAATTTACGCGCTAGCACTACGTGTGTCGTCATGGTCTAAATTGCTGCGTGCGATTGTTTACGTCTATAAATTTTTAAGACAACTGCCTAGTGCACATACTGTATCAAGCTCTGATCTCAAATATGCAGAAATTAAATTGCTGCGAGCTGTACAGGATGTTCATTTCCGTAACGATATTCTAAATTTAAAAAACAATAAGCCATGTACGCCCGCCCTACAGAAGCTTAAGCCGTTTCTCGATGAGCACGGCATCATACGTGTTGGTGGTCGTCTCACAAATTCTGACGAACCCTACGAATATAAACACCCCTGTATACTACCGCGTCATGACCATATTGTCGATCTACTTGTTGATTTTAGTCACAAGAAACATCTTCATGCTGGTCCAGAGTTGCTTATGTCCTTACTCAGGCATAATTATTGGATTTTAGCTGCTCGTCGAATAATTCGCCACAGAATCCACAAGTGTAACACTTGCTTTAAATTCCGCCCGCGTCCTGTTCATCCACTTATGGCTGATCTACCTAGCCAGCGTGTAAACCAAGTCGACAAGGCGTTCACTCACACCGGTTGTGACTATGCAGGCCCACTGCAGTACACACCATTTCGTGGTCGAGGTGTCAAAAGTCGCAAGGCTTGGCTCTGCATTTTTACGTGTTTGACAACGCGCGCCACGCACATTGAAGTGGCAACAGATTTAAGCACAGTGACTTTCCTTGCAGCCTTAAAACGCTTTCTTTCGCGACGCGGTCCTATTAAATGCTTATACACCGATAACGGTACTTGTTTCGTAGGTGCAAGTTCTTATTTGCGCGACCTTCATAAATTTCTTAAAGATTTTCGTCCTCATCTCGAGGAAGAGCTTTCCTTAAATCATATAGATTGGAAGTTTATTCCACCTGCTTCTCCACATTTTGGTGGATGTTGGGAGAGTATGGTTAAGGTGGTTAAAACTCACCTTTTTAAAGTTATAGGTCAACAAATCCTCTCCTATGAGGAACTTATAACTGTCCTTAGCCAAGTTGAGGCTATAGTTAATTCGCGGCCACTCACCGCTATGAGTAGTGACCCTGCTGAACCATCAGCGCTGACCCCTGCGCATTTCTTGCACACGGCGCCATTGTTGTCTCTACCCGCTCCTGAAGCAGACACGCTCAGCTTGCTTCAGAGACATACTCTGCTAGACAAGCTTGTGCAGTCGTTCTGGCAGCGCTGGCGTTCAGAATACTTACATCAACTTCAGGCTAGATCCAAATGGAATAGTCCTGCACCTCCTATACAAGAGGGTACTCTTGTAGTTATCATTACTGATAACTCTCCGCCTCTTTCATGGCCGTTAGGCATTATTGAAAAATTACATACCTCTAAAGACGGTACAACCCGTGTTGTTACTGTGAAGACCGCGAAGGGTAGCTACGTGCGCCCTGTTGTACGTCTGTGTCCGTTACCGACTCAATAAGGCCTGGCTTGATGGTTAGGTCTCTTAGTTTTAGTTAGTTTCCGACGCAACATAATTGCTTCTCTTAAAATTTAACTGTATAGGTATGCAACTTATAGTATTATGCAACTCGCAGCTATTATTACTCTTAATTTTAATATTAAATTTTTCGCATCTTAGTCTGTATTACTGAATAGGTATTTGGTAGTACACCTCATAGAACTAAGTTTAATTTTCATTAAAGGTGACCCTTTAAGGCCGGGGAAATGGTAGCGCCATCTCTTTTTAATGTCGTAAATCAAGGATATGTTTTTTGAGATTTCGCGGGCGATCGATATCCTATCCTATATATCATTCCTTCATTCATTCCATTTCCTATTTCGTACGCCTTCAACACGGGTCGACAGAACGAACCGAAACTTCTACGTGAACGGTCCCCGTGTCTCAACCGCCGGCTCCAAACCTCATGTCTGGAGACTGATGCATCTAACTCGTTAGATTGCCGAGGACCTTATAAACGCGTCTATTGCCCGCCTCTCGGATACAAAAACAATTGTGCAAACTGTGTAAAGTGTGGAGTGTGATTGAGGCCGTCGCCATCTTGGAGCAGAAGATCACCAGCTCGCCGGTCTTCGCGCCACGTGGGCTAACTTCGAGCCTCAGGTAAGGCGTACGATCCTCACAATCCCATATTACAGATCGCCCGATTGCATCCGAGAATATTTTCCCGCCTTTTAGCGCAACAATTGCCAGCCGCCTTCAAATACAGTCCACTATTAAAAATAGGCACGAAATTATAAGGTTTCTCAAATCCGCTACACCAACATCCATTAAATAGATGAAGCCGGGGCGGCTCGCTAGTTAAATTATAAAATAAACTTAAATAATTAAAAATAATATATACACTAAAGGCCTAGCTAAATATGACGTAAAGAAAGATATATGAATTTAAAGTGTTCAAGAAGTAAAATATCACACCACACCCAATGACTGTTAGGCGGTAAAAAATTCGTCAGGTCAGCTAGTACATACATATTTCTGTTCATACTCGTAATTGTGCCAGTTTAGTAGGAAACTATGACATTACCTTGATGTAGTCGGGGTCCGGCATTTCAGGCTTCTCATCATTGTTGTTGTTGTTTATACTGGTGCTGTTGTTGTTGTTGATGTTCATGTTCATCCCACTGTAACAACGGGAAATGGTCGGTTAGATATGTTGATACTGTTCGGTGCTTGTTTGGTGACGTTTACTGTGATAAACGTTAGCAAGTAGGGCATTGTATTAGAATAGTGGATATCAATATATCTGTCCCCGTACATGGGTTTCAAAAAAACGCCGCTTCAAGCTTCATTTTGAGGCAGCCTTTTTTGCGGCGGTGCCACCACAAAAAAAGCTTGAAGCGGTTTCAAGCTTCACCCGACACAATAGGTGTCGCGCGCTTCAGCTGTTTTTTGCGGCCGCTTCTAGCTTTTTTTTTGTGGCCGCTTCAGGTGTTTTTTGCGGCCGCTTCTAGCTTTTTTTTTGTGGCCGCTTCAGGTGTCTTTTTGTGGCCGCTTCAGGTGTTTTTTTGTGGCCGCTTCAGGTGTTTTTTTGTGGCCGCTTCAGGTGTTTTTTTGTGGCCGCTTCAGGTCTTTTTTTGTGGCCGCTTCAGGTGTTTTTTTGTGGCCGCTTCAGGTGTTTTTTTGTGGCCGCTTCAGGTGTTTTTTTGTGGCCGCTTCAGGTGTTTTTTTGTGGCCGCTTCAGGTGTTTTTTTGTGGCCGCTTCAGGTCTTTTTTTGTGGCCGCTTCAGGTGTTTTTTTGTGGCCGCTTCAGGTGTTTTTTTGTGGCCGCTTCAGGTGTTTTTTTGTGGCCGCTTCAGGTGTTTTTTTGAGGCCCGTGTGCGGGGACAGTAAGAGATTCTTCTTATATTGGTGAGTGAATAAATGTCTAATACTAAAAAACAAACCTATAAAATTGTAAAAAAAAAATTATTATGGGTCAGTATATTTCAGAACCTTGAGGTCCTGGACCTTTGGAAGGCTTATGAAAAGCCGAAATCAACTCGCAGAGGCCCTTTAAACACTTTTAATGAAACGTTGTTACAAACGATGACTAAATTATTATTATTATTGATATTATATATTATTTGAAAGCAGTGGTGACCGAGTGGTAATGGCTCCGATTTTCGAGTTGTAGATCGCGGGTTCAAATTCTGCCAGGCGCATTACTTTGTGTAATTTATTTCATTACCACTGCTCTCAAAACTAAAAATAATGTTGTGTTATGTATATATTTATTTTATCTTGTTGGAAATATTCAAATTAGGTTTGGTTGGTAAACCAAAATGTGTGTCATTACTATTTTTCAAATGTGAAAGTCATCGAGTAACAATTTATTGAGTTACGATAACCAAAAGAAACATGATTATAACATGATAAGCAATAAGTTTCAGATCTTATCAATTCAATCAGATTATTTCGCCATTATTAATTATTTTTTTAACTATTAGGTACTGTTATAAAAGACAAGAAAAAGAAAACAGAAAAATATTCACAATATTAATATATAAAGTTACTTAACAAATATATTGTAAAATTATCTTTATTGTACTAAAAGTGTTTCTTAATAAACACAATAATAGTAATAGACCAAAGAAAAAAAACAAAAATATTTGTCGTGTACAGGGTTTGAACCTGCGACCTTTCACGTAGAAAAACTAATGCACAATCAATCAATGTGCGCATTTATGTAAACGCCAATATCAATAGATTTTCTTAACCTCATCAACAAAGGCCCAAACGTGGTTACAAACATACAACTACTTTACTAAAACATACTTTAGTTTATACAGACTAATAAGAGATAAAGCTACTAAAACAACAAGTTGCAAAAAGTATACTAACTAGGTTTTTATACTTCTATTCAACTTGTTCACAAAACAGGATCACATGCAAAACAAACAACTTCTAGGTTACAAAATCATAATAAATCTGTCAGTTTGTAGTAGTGCACGCATCACGTAAAATGTACGAAATCGATGCAGATAACATTTATACATTAAAATAGTGTGTAACTTGCTAGGTTGTTTAGGCTTGTTTCATCGTAATCGGTTGACTATAATTATGTCAACCGATTACGATGAAACGAACGAAAGATATACTACATTCATTGATTGTTAGGCGGTACGAAGACGGTAAATTCGCCAGGTCAGCTAATTCAACATGAGAAAACTACTATAATATACATATATTTTTTTATTATTAATAGACTCGCGTTTGACCACCATCTCACCTGATGGCAAGCTATAATGTGGTCGACGTTGGAGCACGCTTGTCTAGAAGTAACCTATTCACTCTTGAGTTAAAGAATAAAGTTGTAGCTATCAAAAAGCACACGACTCCGGCAGGGAATTCCACTCCTTGGCTGTCAGCACAATAAATGTGTTCCCAAAACTTGCTATATGGGATTTCGTTTCTTGCACACTACACATATTGCAATCTCCAATCTCGATAGCAAGTGTATTGATTACTCTATATATAAGTTAGCTTCATTAAAACCATAGTTTAAAAAAGTAAAATAGGATTACAAGTGTAAATAGCATGAGGAGAAAACAAAAAATATAAGAAAAAAAATCAATAAAGAAAAAGGTTATATATACCGAATGATTCTAGAATATGCATAGTACCATTCTCGCGTGTGTGCGACGCACTTGTCGGCACCGTTATCACTGATAAGGCCGAACATCGCTCGATTACACCGCCTTATCACTTATCACACTCGATCAACCAGCCACTCCGGGCAAACTAGCGTTGTGACGCTATAGTTGGATTGTAGGTAAAACGGATCTAATATATTTTTAGAGTACCCTACGTTTTGATGATAATTTTGATACAGAAGATTTTTGTACGATATTATCTGTGGTTGCGTTGGAAGGCCTCCAAAAAGGTGGACCGATGACCTGGTCAGGGTCACGGGAATCCGATGGATGCGTGACGCACAGGATCGGTCGTTGTGGCGACGCTTGGGGGAGGTCTTTGTCCTACAGTGGACGTCTTTCAGCTGATATGACGATGATGATTATCTGTGGTTAGCTGAGGATAATGTAAAAAATAATTTCACAACAAATCTAAGCTTCGTATAGGCATAACTCACACTATCTCTATTATCTGTTTTGTAAAACCATTGAATTATGAAGCTATTTTTATTTTATCACAACATTATACAATTTTTAATCAGCAAATTAAAATATACTACGTGTAGAACTGTCTAACGGTACTTTTCTTAGATTGCTTGGATTTTTTAAAAGATTTTTTGGCTGTCATCGAGTGAAGTACAGTTGCTGTTTTAATTATTCTCAAATTGATTCCTAGCGAATATTGTGATGTGAAATTGATTTAGTTTTGTATCTCAAGTTTTTGCGAGACTGGACAATATGTTGACATTGAAATAGGCGCGATCTCGATCAAATGTATCTAAGAATTATATTGTAGTCGTGGCTACTTGAGTGAAGTTTGCTAAAAGAGTCCAGAGTCAAGAGTCAGCCAGACTCTATAGATTTGCTGCGAAATACTACAAAAACATTAGAATGTGTTGCACCTGCATTTAAAATGGTAAACTAATGAACTATTCATACGAAGACAAGGTTTAAAGGACTTGGTATCCAAGACAAAAAAAAAATACAAATTCGTAGTAATTGGGATTCATAATGCTAATTGTTGCAAATTTGGTCCAGGGGGCATTTTTAATTCCTAATATAACATTTAGCATGTAAATCGAGCTGATTTGTAACGATAAAGATGGCATAATCTCTGTATAGATAAAACTGTTTTTAAATTAATAAAGAAAATAATTCTGTGGTTAGTTTTTTCGTTTCTGGCGTGTTGATGTTTTCGTCATTAATGATTTTAGATCGGTGTTTATTAATTTATATTTTTTAGATCCACTAACGAAATAAGTTGATTTATGAACAAGCTAAAGTTGCCAGTTTAAAAAAAATATAAGTAGACGAATTCATGTTTTTTTAACGTGGGCAGTCATCAAATTACTGCTTTCGCTCTGGTTGGCGCGGGACAGATTTTTTTTTATAGATAACTAATGCTTGACTGCGATCCTACCTGATGATAAGCAGTGATGCAATAGATGACAGTTTGTCGAACTAGTTTATTAAGAGCCTATATTCACTCTAGCCTTTATGACACCGCCAGGAAGACTACTGCAAGCAAATTGTTTCAGTCCTTCGATGTACGAGGTGAAACGCTTAGTACGGACCGTAGAATGACTAATCTCGTGTGCCAACTAGTAACTCATAATATAATTAAATGAGTGTCTATGGAGTTTCTTGTTCTTCTCCATAAAGATCTACGCTTTGGAACGTGCAATTTAGCTTCACTTTTTTGACCGTCCGACATTTCGGAATAAAAAAAAAATTCAATATTCAAAATGTTTTTATTTCACATAGACCTACACTAGCTTCCGGCGTTTTTTATGTACCCATGCACATAAAAAACGTCAGAAGCTAGTGCACGGTTGCAAATTAGTCGTTTCCTATGGAGATGAACCAGCAAGAAACTCCATTAATTCATGAATCCCCAAGCGACCACCGGTGGCCGCGCATCTATTTTCTTACTATTGTGTCTCTAATTGACGGTATCTGAAGGGTTAATAAATCTACTTCTTGGTAAGTACCTCCCTTACATGACGTTTTTATATCAGAATTTGATTTACGTTTCAACCCACAAAAAAACTGAACTGGTAATTACAAATCTCCTTAAATACTTCCTACTTTGATTTTACACAACATAAGCTTAGCTTTGTTTGTATAGGTAATCATTTATCAGTCATATTATCGATCGTTCTAAAAATGTAGGTTGATATAAGTACACAGTAACATAGGCAGGTATGTACATGTAGTGTTCATAATCTCACGTTATTTTTTCTATGAGAAAGTAGAAATTACAGATTCTGAAACATTTCTGCTCGATTGGTCTAAAAGAGTTTAAGTTTGCCATCGTTACGCACAGGACCGGTTGTTGTGGCGACGCTTGGGGGAGGCCTATGTCCAGCAGTAGACGTCTTTCGGCTGATATATAAAGATCGTGGTGAAAGGATTTGCCATTTGACCGAAGTCTTGTTATATTATTGATAGGCTCGCGTTTTACCACCATTTCACCGAATGTGAAGTCAGTTGCCCAGGGCAGAATACTGGGCCAGGTAAGGTAATAAGTTTTGCCATCGATATGCTAAGAAGAAGTCTAAAAGAGTAGGGGTAAGTAGTTGTCTTGATAAAATTATTACGGCAAAGTTGGTGCAGTGGTTGAAATATTAGCTGATGCGCTGCGTGTTGCGGGTTCATTTACCGCGTGGACTAAATATTTGTATGGCCTACAGATAGTTGTTTAGAGTTTGGGTATCTTGTATGTGATTTTATACAGGCATAGGTGTGATTTCTAGAGAGGAGCAACGGCTTTTTCAAAATTTAAGATACTGTATTGTGGCATTTTCGAGGGTGCACACGATAGCCAAAAATACTGCTACCTATTTTATGCACTTCCGACTGCCTGTAATGTATGCCAAAGATCTTTAATTATCAGCCACCCCAACCAACAGCTTAATCCGACCCTGCCAAAGACGCCTCGAGCGAGTTGCAAGATGATCTTCAGCCACTGTAGGTTTAGACTTGTGGACAGCGAGCAATGGGTAACTCGCCGTCCGGCCGTCCGACAAAGACCAATGTCAACAGCCCATTATTCCACGCGCGCCTCTAAGAAATGTCACGAAGATTGATGGGTTCAGTTAGGGCGGAGAGTTAGTTACCATAGCCCCAATAATAAAAAGCAACTGAAGGAACTATTGCAGTTGTCTTTAGCGTTCCAGAGCAGGTGGGTTTTAGTCGGTAACAGTATTTCTCGCATCACCTAGATTGGTAGTTATATTAAATAATGATTACTAAACCCCAAAAAAATGGATTGATGTCAATTTTCCTTAAGCCAACTAAAAAGTTATCACCCTCACACCTAATAATATCGATCGGCGTAGAAAGAACCGAAGCAGCTGCCTTTTCTAATACCAAAATTTAACCTCATCCTCAAATATTTAACCCTTGTATCATTATCCCTATTAGCCTCTAAGTTCGTTACCTATACCTGATCAACCCGTAATCTATCGATCGTTGTTGATAAAGGGATATTACTAGCAAAACGAGGGTTAGATTTATCGTTTTAATATGTTTTATCATCTGCCTCCCTCCGTACACACACACACACAGTTTTATCAAAGCATTGTCCATATGATATTAGTTAGCGCTAATGTTGGAACAAATTGTCCCCAAATAAAAGGTTTTGTCGAAAGGTGTAACCGAAATCCTATGGATTAGTTCGATGACCCCTTTTTTTGAAGGTGGTTTTTTTTTGGGCTCGTGTTTGACCACTATCACACCTGATGGTAACGTCACGTGCCTCAGACACCCCATAATTAATTTTGCTATTTATAAATTCATATCATATTATACGCAATGTGTATTATGTATTAGTACATGCTAAAAACAGGGTAACAATAAAATTACAAGTAAATTACAGCTTGCTGAGAGAGCATCTCCTCAGCAATCCGAAGTAAAATTTGAAGAAATTTCTACGTAGATACTTATTAGGATAAAGTGTTTGGGGATCATGAAGTTGATGGTAAATCACAAGTATGGTATAACTATAGTATCTGATCATTGAATTTATTTCAGTTGTATCTAATCGATTTTTAGAAATATTGGTTCAGTAGAACAGCATATCGTGATGACAAGAAAGTAGGTACTAATGTTATTGCCTCGGAAACACATAAAACCGTTAATCCGGGTTCCGGATAACTGGTCGTTACATGTAGTTAGAACCAGAAAATCTGACTATCAGTCAATTCATGGAGTTTCCTGTTGCCCAGTAAGGGTTATTGACATTAGTCACTCCATTTAAAAGACGGGTCTTCAGCTGCATCCAGTTAGATTGGACACTGACCTCAAGCTAGGTGCGAAAAAGCTAGGGAGATGAAAATTTCCGTAGACGCGCGACGGCGAGCCATGGGTAGCTCGCTGTCCGACCGTCCGGTGACTGTCCGGACTGAGCCCAATACATCGACGGCGTGCACTGTTCCCGCGTGCCTCAAGAAGTTGTTAGAAGCAGAAGGAAAAGGAGTTGTCAGGAAAAAACAAAAGAAAAGGATTTGTCAGCAACAGCAGCTGGGTCGAAGCCTACTGGGGCCAGGGTTATCCGAAAGGCAGCTCGAGCCCAGGTATGAAGGGTAGAAGAAACGGGGTGGGTTTTTAAACAGTAAGAGTCTGACACTATCTCCCGCTCCACCCAAGAGCGGGGGTTGTCATTGGATGATTTTCCCCAACATAAAAAAAGGGAGATGAAGATGGTTGCGTAAAACTCATCTTCATGCAATTCAGTTACCTACTCAATGTAAAAGGCCGTTTTTGTGCCAAAATTAAATAGGATAATAAATCACAAACACTAGTCTTCTAAAAATCTTTACCAGCTATCACTGCTGCCTACCCCTCAGAGACGTGAGTGATGTTCCAATGCAGTGACAGTTGGTGTCACCGCACACACAAGCGTGCCACACAATATGTGACCAAGTTATTGTTATTCCGAGGACGTGAGCCGTGTGTGCCGCACCCCATGCTGTATGGTGAAGAGTGGAAGCACATATTACGGGTGACAGATTAGTGGCAAATATTACTTTTAAGTTAAAAGTAATATTTACAGATATGACCTTAGTTAAAGATCATGTGAAGACATTGAAGAAATCACTCATTTGACTGTATATTTTTTTTGTATAATCAAGAAATTACGGTATACAGTGCTGTCGATTACAATATATGCGATTAACATAGTATTGTAACCGACACTTAACGATATACCAGTGTTTTTTTTTGGTGGGGTACTTGCACCGGGGCAAAGCGAGAGGGTGAGTCAAAATTTTACTGACTAAAACCCACTCCTATGTTTCTTCTTTGCCTTGCTTTCCAAGGTTTTCCCTTCAGAAGCGAAGCCATGACTATGGTGATCTATAATCGAGAGAGATCTCAAGTGAGCTCATTTGACAAAACCGATCTCAAATAATGAGCAGCGGCGGCGATCTGCCACCCCGGGTCTTCTTCTCTTGCCCCTTGTCTTACAGGCCATGGTTCGGAGCGAGGAGGAGTGGCAGGCGGACGCTTCCTTCTGCAAAGCAGTAATGGGTCAAGGGTCTGCTTCCGAAAGGGAGGCTCGTCCCCGGTCTGAAAGACAACGAAGGAGTGGGGTGGGATTTTTAGTCAGTAAGAGTCTGACACTATCTCTTGCTCCACCCAAGAGTGGGAGATGTCATTTGGATGATTTTTGCCCACCGAGAAAAAAAGGCCTAAATAATGGGAATAGGAGAGGACAAAGAAGAAGAAGCGAACCCATGGCCCCAGCAGGTTCCAAACCTGCTGGGCGCCTACGGTACACTGGACTTAAGTACTCGTACAAAATAATCCTTCAATTACCACATCTTAAACATAGTAACATACAAGTCAAAGACAAACTGCCAGCAAGCAGCCATCTAAACAAATGCTTAGATAACAGTCTGCCTATATCACGGCCTATATGTTCGTATGTATGTTATTGTTCGTATGTGTGTATGTCTGCTATCGCGTATATCATTCAAGAGTGATATCGTAATATGTAAGGCGACTGTTTAGATTTTTGATAAAATTGTTTTGTGTGACGTATGTTCGCGTTCTTCCTATATAGTGTAAAGTATGGGTTAGTAAATCAATAGATCTGTGAATTTGTATAAAGATAAAAGAATCCTTACTATTATAAAAGCGAAAGTGAGTTTGTTTGTTTATTTGTTTGTTTATTGCGTCTTCACGCCTAAATGGCAAAACCGATTTTGATGAATTTTGGAACAGAGATAGTTGGAACCCTGGAGACGGATATAGGCTAATTTTTTTTTTTTAAGTGAGAAAAGTGGGGGTGAAAGAGGGAAGTCAAGTACAAATATTATTATTAAATTAAAGTATATTAATATACGCGGGCGAAGCCGCAGGTAAATACTTAAAACTTAGTACACGGATAGACCATGTCCTGGAATAGGACATAGGATACTTTTTATCCCGGAAGTGTGTTCCCTTGGGATAATTTTCTGCTATCACGCGGGTGAAGTCGCTGGGAGCAGCCAGTAAAAGATAAATTAACGTTATGAGACCTTATATTGTGAAGCAGTAATACTTGCAAAGGCGATGACCGCAACCGTGACGGAACGATGATTCTACGATACGTCGCGGGGTGATCCCCGGACACCGTAGGCGCGAGCTTGCAGAAGACGAGCATTAGATAGCTCGCCGTTCGGTAAGGACCAGATTGCAACAAAACCGTCCAACAGGGCCGATGGCCGATTAAGGCCACGGGTTTCCGAGATGAAAACCGTAGCCCTACAATGCAAAGGGCAACTGAAGGACACAGGTAAGTTTGAGTCAATGTCTGACATGCCCTTTCACTCCACACTAGAACAGCAGAATTTGATTATTTTTCATTTCACGTAAAAAAGAGATTTCGTAAACTGAAATCCTTGGTTGTTGAAGTAAACATATTTGCAAAGTCTTGCAAGTTTTAAGATACATTAAAGCACGTGCAGAATTATCATTATGATGAAACAACAAACACAGATAACAAATTATGTGTTAACTCAACAAACAGGCTAATACTATAACCGTCTATGACTTAAAACGTTGACAGCAGAACGAGGTCTAAAAGACCTCGTATGTATATTCCTCGGGTTGTGTCTAAAAAACAGTGTCCTGTGCCGTGCGGTGGTTGTAACTTTAATTTGGTTTAGTTTAGGAAAAAGATAAATAGGTATATATCTAAGATGCACTATTAAAACAGAGTGCAGCGGACTGTCTACTTGAATAAAAATAAACTTTTAGCGTCTAAAGTTACGGGGTCTAATAAACCCTTTACCGCCATAATGACAGTTTTCATACGAGGTCTTAAACGCCCCGTAAGAAAATAATACAATAATAAGTGCCACTGTCAACTTTTTAAATCGTTTGAGTGGTCCTAAAGCCAGTAATAAAGGGTCTAGTAATCCTAAGAATTCCTAAAACTACTAAGGGATAACTCCACAAAGAGAACTCTAGCTTACGCGTCTAGAAATAACATAATATCGCTAAGCCTAAAAACGGGTAGCCGAAAGAATATTATTTGAACACTTACTTAACCTAAACCCAAGTCAATTGGGCAAAGAAAAGGTCGGGTAAGGAGAATGGTCTATTTTCGTGTTACGATGACGTCACATGTTAGGTTATTCTGTATTTCGTGAGACAATTTTGCAAGTACTGTACAATTACCTACTGTGTTAATAAAGATGTATAACAATAGTACATTGTTACACTAGGGGTGAAAGTTACTTATTTAGTCCCTCGAATTAGCGACCTCGCTACGCTCGGCCGCCAACTCCTTCTCGGGACGAAATAAGTAACTTTAACCCCGAGGTAAGCATTGTGCTTTTCATTACGAATACAAGAAGATAGACCTAGTTTTTTTTTAAATAATTTTACTATGTTAGGTGAAAGTAAAACTCCCTAGGGATGAAAAGTGTGATACTTTTCAGCCCGCTCCTCAGGCAACTTCAGACCTACTTTCAGAGCATGAGTAATGAAAAATTATTTTTAGTATATGCTAAATTGTTCTAAAAAGTTAAACGAATGAGTTTATGGCGAATTACAAAATTAATATATAACTAGTAGTCCCGACACACAGACTATACTTTGTCTGAAAGCTGGATTCTCGTCAGAAAAAAATTGAGAATCCGATTGCAGCGCTATCTATCAAGTTCAATTGTATTTTCAAACCGTCCAAAGATCCACTCAAATATAGGTACACAAAGTTACATCTAAATCGGTGAAGCCGTTTAGGCGGTATTAGGTGGTATGAGTTAGGTAACTAACACACATTCAGAAGAATTATATACTCGTACAAAAATGAAATATATTTAAAACAAAATAAAAAATATGTCAACACTATGGAAATTTTGTTGCATTGCATGATACAATGCGACAATATGGACGGCATATTCTTTCATTGCGTGTTACGTAACATGTTACGTTACAGCAGGTTGTAACCGGCATTTAAAAAAAAAAATACATATAAAGTTGTCACTTTCACATAAGGACAAGTTTTCCATTAAAAAGCAGAATAACCCATACGAGTTTGAACAAGTTATAGATAACAATTTCGGGCAAAATTTTCAGCATAGTGACGTCATTGACGTGAAATCATAGCTGATGACGTAAGTCCATGGCTTATGCCTCGGTAAACAGATATTCATTTGGGTTGATGGCTGACACGTTAAGGCTGTGAACACATTAGGCGATTTCGATAACCCGGTTGCCATGAATAAGCCAAAACGAACCGTGTACACTATCACATGGTATGTTTGATTACCTGCCCTAGTCGGTCGGTGTACACTATGGCCTAGCAGATTATTGTTTAACGCTTTTAGTGTATGCAGAAGGGAAAGGGATTTTAGACAAACGTAAAGCAAGAAGAAAAATAAACCGAACCAATTTTTTTTGGAGGTTGCGCAAATTTTGTTGTCTATGTGTACATCCATGTAAATAAAATTGATGTGTTGGTTTGTAAAACCTTTTTTTTTTACTTCTGCCTTATGTATATTTTAATTATATATTCGACACCTATATAAAAAAACGCGATTTTTTTGTCTTTCTGTCTGTTTGTTCCGGCTAAACTCCGAAATGGCTAGACCGATTTAGACGGGATTTTCACTGGTAAATAGAAGTTGATATATCATTAGGAGTAACTACAGGCTTTATTTCAGAAAAAAACGGGGATTTTCGCAAAAAAAGCAATCTTGAAATTGTGACTAAATAGCATTGTGCTATCTAACTAGCCTGACTCGAGAAAAGACTTAAATAGAAGAATTAAATAAATAAGATCTGAAAAATACATGAAATTTTCTAATAAGCGTGACTTTGTCGATTGACTCAATTCCATTGATAAACTTGTGCAATTCATTCAACAAATCAACACTGACAAAATTCTTTTCAATGATTTTTCAACTTTTCTTCACAACAAAATCCTCAAGCCGACCAAATAAACTGCAATATGTAAACACCGAATAGAGTTTTAAGCGATATTTTGTCGAGTGAATTCCAGTGTCTGTTTTAATTATTCACAAATGGATTTCTAGTGTGAATATTTACATTGAAATCGGTTGTATGTCTTTGTAAAAAGATTTATTAGAAGACGCGACTTAAAGAAACCAAAATCATTCACAAAAAAAAAAAAAAAACTACATGATTAATAACTGTCAACAAAGAGTTACTACTGACAGTGGGTACTGACTCATTAGCAATGAGATAATAATGAGCATTCAACGTGCAGAGCGATGAATGAAAATGCATGAAAGAGGGAAAAACTGATTCATCTGCTTCAAAATGGCGGTGAAAATCTCATAACAAGTAATGAACTGCTTACATAGAGACTAGACATGGTGATCATTATTAACAACTACAATTTTATCTAAATGTGTCATCAGTCTTATCTTGGTACCAACAAATCTGATTAACTATAATTCTACATAAATGATAATACGTCTTTGGAACTGATGCTGCATACTTAATATCAATATTGGACAGTAAAATGTGAGAAGACTTCATCATCATCATCATCATCATATAAATATATATAAAAGGAGAAACTGACGGACTGACATATCAAAATACAGCCGAAACTATAGGGCATAGCAACGAGAAATATTGCACAAGGTTTTCTTTTATGACGTACACGAGGAGTATTAAGATTTCAAAAATTTATCCCCTAAGGGGTGACATGGGGGTCCAAAGTTAGTATTGAGAAACCTATCATCACACGGAAAAAGCCGCTCTGGCAGAAGCTAATCATTTCATACAGGACTGATCTAGTGCGTCGCCACAAAAAACAATCCAGTGCGTCTCGAATCCATCAGATTCCCGCAAACCTCACTAGGTTACGCTCCACCTTGTGAATATTACTAATGACATTGAGAATAGTGATAATCTAGAACGACCATTTGTAAAGATCTAAATCTCAAATTACCTGAATATCAGACAGCTCAGTTCAATTTTGGCAACAACTCACTCAAAATGAAAACTAAAATAGTAATAAAACTTATCGTATATCCAAAGATCCAACGATTCATCAAATCTGTCGAAATGCTTGCCAAAATCTAACTGAGGGAGCAAAGTTTGAAATCTGTAATACATGGCAACATCAAACTTTCTTGCTAGGTGAGCAATATAAATGAGAAATTCCAATATTTCGGTAAAGTGTGATGGATTAATTGGAGCATTGATAGAAGTAAATCGATCGAACGGTAGATTAATGGACGTAAACTTAAACAATAACAAAAGTAATGAATAAATATTATAGCTATATACTGGAGAACTGCTGTTTCAACTTGGAGAAGAATAATGTTAAGGGATTGGCTTATTCTGTAATAGTGAAATACAGAAGAAATAAATCTTGAAGTCCTAAAATAATTCTTCTACAATGCCTATGTATGTGTGAACGTATGGACGTTTGTTACACTTTCAAGAAAAAACTACTGAATGACTTTCGATGAAACTTGTTTCACGGGTTGACCATGTATGTACGTATAAGTATGTTCCCTTGGGATAATTTTCTACTATTATGCGGGCAAAGTCACTGGAAGTAGCTTGTGTATAATTATTGAACCACTCCTAAAGCAAAAACCGAACGAATGCAGCAGGAATGAACCGTAACTGATATTCAGTAGGCTATTGTGGTAATAATATGTAATCAACATGATAATACATACAGTTATTGTTGTACATGGCCATCTGTTAAGATTTGAAAACCACGTGTTTTAATCATAGTTACAGAAATTGATCTTATTCATAGCAATATCTGAAAACACCTAGAGTTTACTTGCTCTACACCTTTCGGATTACCAACAACCATGTTTTGTAGTAATTCCAAATTTTCATGTTTCACTCATAAACAGCTGTTGCCAAGGAAAACCAGGAAAAAAAAACAGTGATAAAAGTGAGTAAATCAAAATGTAGAAATAAAAGAAGGCTAGGTGGGAGTGAATGATGCAATGTAGTAATGGTATGAGGCGCGCTTGAAGAAACAATACAGCATATCCAAATATCCATATAAAGTTACCTGATAACAATTAGAACGCAGGTTCACAAACAGATGTTAGACTCACATTTGATCAAAGAGACGTACTTATATTAATTGAAGCAATAATGGCTGGAGATAAGAAAGGCTTAAAACCTAACCGCTAAGGATTGGACGATCATAGTACTGCAGAAAACAACGTACTTTACCTTATCTTTGAAGTGTATTGTCTTATAGCATTGAAAGGAATATTACAACGACTGATATCAACACGTTATGATGTTGTGCCACTAACGCTATTGTAACAGAGTTATTAGTAGTTCATGTAAGAAAATATGAAAATCATTTTCATAAAAATTTGAATGTTCATATGCTGCCAGTGTAATGTGCCACTTGCCTTGTCTCCCTCATTGAAATAAAAGGAGATACGAGTAGCAGTATTTGGCATAGGCTGTTCAAAATCAAATATTTGTAGTTAAATGTCTAATTGAATCCATGCATTAGTTACTTTGACATTCCCATCCTAAAAACATCACTGCACATCCTGGAAAACACATAAATGAAGTCTCTATGTACACTGTTCTACATAGCACAAGACTTGAGAACTTAAAAACGACACTTACTTCGGTTTGCTGTAGGGCGACGATGGTGATATTTTGTGGTTCTTGTTCGGCTGCGTGGGTCTGTTCGCATTTGTGTCTAGGCCGCCGCCCGGAGATATTTTGCCGGCGAGTGCGTTCAGTGTATGCAACATGGCGGGCGGCGGCCGCTTAAATCCAAGCGACCTGGTCACACTGATGAGTCGACCACGTTTGTCGAAGCGGTGCTGCTTGGGAGCCACGGCGCCTTATCTCCTGATAAGAGGCGCGGGGGCACAGACGCCCCCCGCCTCATCTCCACCTGACAGGCTCACGAACACACACACTCACGCGACACGGTAATGTTTGCACTTACTAGTCGATATGGGTCAGCGTCCTGTCCGAACTATACATCGTTCTGGCATTTTTTCATTACTATTTTAAGTTTTTTTTTTGCACTGGTTTTTGTATTTTACAACACACGTTTCACTTGGTTTTCGAATTTCACTTGGCTGTTGGATTTTAATATGATTTTGAGAACGGTTGTTGCGATGTTTTGTTGCTGCAATATCGATAGTTTGAGTTGTTTATGAATGTCATAGGTTAAGTTAGGATACTGATCAACGAGGGTGGATTATGCAGATGATTATCAGTATGTTCTTGCGTCAGACAGAAAGTGAGAGACTTTGTTTAGCATTTACATTGATTTCCCACGTTTTTTCATCCTTTCGTATTTAATATTTGCTGAAGTCATATCGTGTCAACGCCCTATATAAGTCAGATTTCATTCGAAACAATATCTAACTCAACGTCGGGGATTACCAAAAAAATATGGTTTCAAAGGTGTCAGATTTACAAACGCCTGAACAAAAACGCAAAGCAAAGAGAAATATATCCGCGCGTCGTCGTAATGAAATATGTGACCGCAGGCGGTTTGAGAAAAGGCTTTTTTTATTATTTTTTATATGATAAATTCAAAGAAAATGAAAATGTAATCAAGTAAGCTTTAGCTTTAGCATGTTATTTTCTTTTTGTTATGGTTACAAAAGGTTAATGCGTATCAAACATGATAAAAAGTAATTCTTGATGGCAGTCTTTTGTTGAAAATGAATTTAAAGATTCAAGATAAAATAAAAAATAAAGAGTTAAGTTAGTTGTTGTTGTTTAGTTTTTAGTTGTGCTCGCATCACGTAAAATGTATGAAATCGATGTAGATAACTTTTATACATTGAAATTGTGTTACTTGATATATTACTTAGGCTTTGTTTCATCGCAATCACCTGTTTGGTGATACATAGTCCACGAAGTGAGCTAGTTGTAAATAAGTGTAGTTTTATTTAATATGTTTTATTTATTTATCTACGTACACACAAACACTTAAAATGGAATAAAAAACATATACCTAAGGATAAAAGAGTACAAAAGACCTGTTTTTTTCTAACGAAATTTCTTCAAGCAGATCTGTGACAGAACAGTTGGATAAGATATGTAGACACGGTGTGTATAAATTAAAAAAAATAAATAAAATATGTATTTTTGCAGCTGTAGGTGGCCAAAAAGGTTCCTCAATTCATGTCCTATCTTTTTTCGTTGTCTTCTTTTGCCAATTTGCAATGAATGTGTAGCGACATCTATGTTACCAAATAGGAACTAAAATTCTAAAATCCTGCATCGTGGTATCAGAACTATCGGGCAGTTGCCCGGTCCAGATACACAACACCCGTCTGGTTGAAGGATCCTCGTATTTCAACGGATGTTTATGTGGTTTTACGCTCACTTCCACCTACCAACCTATACCCTCTAAAAACGAATTCAAGTCATAAGACCATCACATCTTCCTAAATTCGAAGCCTCAAGGAAAGCCTAGGATGATAGCTAAGACTACAACTTCCTCGACCTCACCAGCTAATATAAACCACATTCTAACCTCTAAAAACAAGAGCCTACAAAATCAAGATGTCTATCTTTATAGTGTATTTGTTGAGAACACAAACATGTCAATTCTAACGACCCCCTGGGGGCGAGCTTGGGTCGGCGATGACCCGCTACGCAAAATTGAGACACCGATATACCTACACTGTGTCAACTAATTAACTGTTAGGGTCGATGCTCACTTGGTAGCTAGGCTGTGGTTGTGATAACATTGTGGGTGTTGGTAACAGTTAGGTACTTGTTGAATTACTGGTTGATTTCTTCTATGATGCTAAATCTTGGTACCTTTTTTAATGGTGGGGATAGTCATCAAAAAACAACCCCCGCTGTTAGGCGGAGCGGGAGATAGTGTCAGACTCTTACTAACTAAAAACCCACCCCGTTCTTTCGTGCCTTCATACCGGGGCTCGAGATACCTTTCGGACTAACTCTAGCCTCAGTAGGCTTCGACCCAGCTGGGCCCCTGCTGTTTCTGACAACTACTTGAGGTGCACGGGAACAGTGCGCGCCGTCAACGTCTTGGGCTCGGTACGGACAGTTACCGGAGGGTCAGATAGCAAGCTACCCATAGCTCGCCGTACGCAAACCCGCGTCTACGGTGGCCGGAAATCGGGGTCGAAATCCCGGCGGCGGCTGGGGCGCTGTGAGCACCGCTGTTGCCTGATGCGGTCGGCATCCTCCTTTGCTAGCATTACTGCTTCGCAGAAGGAGGCGACCACCTGCCACTCCTAAATCTTGGTACCTGAAGTATCTAAAGAGGAGACTCTAATTGCAATCGGCGTGTCTATCAAGGTGCTCGCTTTGCTGGCAGAGTAGAATGAACTTTATTAGAATGCAAATAGGTTATAGTTTGTATTACCCTTGACATAATTACGTAAAAATATATATTAGAATAAGGTTTATTGTTTTGATTCGTATGTGTCTTGTAGGCTTTTGTTGTTATAGTCATATAAAGTGAGCGAATTTCGCAATCAAACTGTAAAGTCTGGCAATTAAATGTAAAAAAAAAACAAAACTTAGAGAAATAAAATGATATTGTTTTCATAAAGTATAGCAGTTTAAACAAATACTCAACCAAACAGTTTGAAAGCACCTATAGTTCTTCGCTAGAATTACAAATGAGGTGTTTTTAGAATTAACAAAATGTTTCGTAAACTTTCCAGGCTTGCAGGTTGTTCAAAAATGATACTGTAGCCTTTGCAGAGGGCATCTGAAGGAATATTGTGAGATTTAATCAATAAAAGTTATGCCTGACACCGCTACACTCAGGGCCGGACGAGTTACCTACTCTATCCACCGACGCGTAGCTTCATAGACGCGTTTTTGACATTAGCGGCAACGTCTTGCCATCGTGTCGTTTAATCGACAGAGTTTAATAGATTTGTGTTTTTTTAATTGGCATAAATCGCACGTCGGGGTCGCGACAGACAAAGAAGAAGATGGCGGGACGACTTGGATGTCTTCCTTGGGAATTGGAAAGAAGTGGCTCGAAACCGCGTACATTGGAAGGAGTGGAGAGAGGCCTTTGCCCAGCAGTGGGACAATATGGGCTAGATATAATAATAATAATAATGTTTTTTTTTTTTTAAGTTGTATTTTTTTTTTAAATATTTAAAAATGTGATAAATATATATATACAATGAATAAATGGAATAATAATAAACTAGTGCTTGACTGTGATCCAACCTGATGGTAAGTAGTGATGCAATCGTTGATGGTGAGGCGCACTAGTTAATTAAGAGCCTATTCACTCTAGCCCTGAAGACACCTAACTTATAATCGGATGTAAACTGTAGTAGGCGTTGATAGTGACGAATACGCGTCTATGAAGCTACGCATCCTTACACAGTAGGACTAATCCGATTACAAACCACCAGTGTTAAACAATCCTAAAGAAAACGCAATCAGTATAAACTTATCGAACGCCATGCAAAATTAAATCAACCCATTTGCAAGCATCGGGCGTAAGCACACGTCGTGGTTTGCGGAAAAACCCGGCTTTTGCGGGTAACGTCGCCCAAATAAAATTAACTGGAATCACAAATTGCCGTGCGTGAGATCCAATTTGGGTTAAAACGTTGTCCATCTGTCTAAATTAGGCTTAATTACTGGGCATCGGTATTATGATCGGGATTCGGTGCGGAAGTTGCAGGCAATTTGTATAGGGGTGTGTTGTACATGGTGGGTGTTGATTTTCATTTGAGCGAGGGGGGGGGGTGAAAAGAATAATAGGAGGCTGTAATCGTATTAAAGAGAATTTGTTTAGAGAAAATACAAAATGAAAAACATAGTCGTATACGCAGCTTTGGAAGGTGGACCGATGACCTGGTGAGGATCGCGGGAATTCGAGGGATGCGAGAAGCACAGGTCCATTATGGCACAATCATGGGAGGCCTATGTCTATGTCTTTCGGATGAAATGATGATTATGACTTTTGGAACCCGTTTGTAAAAACGACGATGATTATTTTTAGAATGGCGGATGAATTTGACTGTAAATGGAACTGAAAGTAAAGTATCAGATTTTCTGTACAAAAATGCTTTTGAAAGGAATTAGATTAAATGATATATTTAGATGAAGTTGAGAGAAAAGGTCGATTTGAGTGGAAAATTACAAGTTCTTGAGTTAAGCTTGCCTTTGTAGTCACATGAACTGTCAAGTCACTGTTGAGTTTTGTGTTCAGTAAAAGATTAAGAATTATGGAAAGGCAAGCAGTGATGGCTTCACGCTTAACAGGACAGAATGAAAGAACATGTGGAAAGAGGATATTATGGGTGATTTTAATATCGTGCGGAATTGCCCCGCACGCATAAATGGACATTTGCGGGGGCAAATGTCCATTTCATAAAAGTATTTATTGGAATACGCACACGAGACGCTTTTTTTGCATTTTAATATTTTCTAAATGCGGAGCAAACCCGCATGCTTGATGAAATCCGCAATAAATTAAAAATACTCTATGGTGTAAACTGTAGCTATAATCTATGTTTGTAATCCGAGTCTATGTTTCCTGATAGCTACAACCTGATAGTTTAAGTCTAGACTCAATAGATTACTTCTAGACAAGCGTGCTCCCTCAGTGACCACATCATTGCTTACCATCATAATTGCAATTCGGAGTCGAGCACGAAGTACTATATCATTAACTATTCTACTTTTATAATTAATTTTATTTTGTTTTTAGTATATTATTGCTATTACAAATAAAGCAGCAACAGAAATAAACCATCTGTGCAAATTTCAACTGTCTAGCTACCACGGTTCATGAGATACAGCCTGATGATAGACATACTGACACAGGATTCTTAGTAATAGAATTACCCTTTGGAACTCTAAAAATCGTGTAATTCTGCAGACAAATAACAACACTATAAAAGAACATAACAATTACCACCTCAATAACCCAAAACCTTGAACCACTGCAGTCTACACGGACCATCGCGGTCGTACAACTGGATCTGTTACGCAAACACTCCCAAGCCCACTTTACGGCCACTTCCAAGCGTAGTCACAGCACAATAACAGCTTATAAATACAACAATAAAATCATTTTTTACGTTTATTTTTATTAACGTTTAAGCTTCTGTGTTCGTAAAGGGCGCTGTTTGGCGTGCCGATTGTTTTTGGATAGGATTTATTGGAAGAGAAGTAGTATTGTGTAGAAGGTACTTTGCTACAAGGTAAGGTAGAAAAAGACTGCTTAACTTTGCCCTACTTATTACACATACATACAGCTACCATTACAAAAATCCAATGCGATAGCTTTAGAAAAAAAATATATATTTATTTACAATTATTGGAGAATTGGAATGAGAAGACGAGGAACCGTGATCGTTGGAAGGAGTGGAGGGAGTCCTTTGCCCAGCAGTGGGACAGTATGGGCTAATTATAATAATAATAATAATTTATCTACAAGTTATATTTTTACCCAACTTTAGGACGCTTTTTTTTTTTCGAGTGTACGTATGTATATTTCTCTGGCACGCTCTAGCGTCTAAATGAGTTGTTAAATTTTTAGATCAAGTCTTAGTTTTTTTTTTTTCAAAACTTTTTTTTTGTTTTATAAAAACAAAAAAAAAGTTGAAAATTTTATTAAAAAGTTTGATACTTCAAGCCTTTTCAGTCTAATGACTAGATTGAAAATATTTTAGTTCATTAGAATTAAAATAATTTACACCATCTGGACCACACTGATTTGTTTTGGACGTAAAAATAATCTCTAGTAAAAGGACAAATCCATCCCACCAAAAACATTTCATGTAAAATGTTGCCAAAACAACCACATAACTGTGAAAAAGATATCAGATCTCATGTAGAGCCAAGCTTCTGAATTTACACAGCCTAATTCTACCGACCCTAACTTCACAAATTCTTACTTACTTCAGAAACAGAAACGGCATTATTGACATCATCATCATCATCATTTCAGCCGATACACGTCCACTGCTGGACATAGGCCTACCCCAAGCGTCGCCACAACGAACGCTCCTGCGCGTCTCGCATCCATCGGCTTCCCGCAACCTTCACCAGGTCATCAGACCACCTTGTTGATTATTGACATCATATTCTGAGAATATGAACTATCTGGTACATCGGAAACCAACTCTATGAGGGATCAAAAAAACGACGAAACACTTCAAGAAGAGGTAGGTAGTGCCCTTGCGCTTCGCTTGGCTCGTTTTGGCGGGGACTCTACCGTGTCTTCAGATTTAGCAGTTCGGATGTGAAGTAACAAACACATAAACATATATAATTATAGTAGATTCCAATAGTGTGAAATAATTCTAAATCATATAAACCATCCACTATCGCCTCCGCTCAGAGACCATCCATCCTAACATCGAAAGAAAGAAAAAAAAAAAACGGCAAAAAGCCAAACGAAATCACATTACAATTCATAAAAACAGTATCCAAACATTCTAATACAAAACTCGGAAATTTATCCGAGACATTTATGCGCCATTTTTGTCGACAACACTCGCGTAACGTTCCGGCTTTAGATTTGTTCCGCTCCGGACCCTAATATTAATTCCATTATCATAATTCCACTCTTAATACTTTCCACAGAGGGTGGCGAGCCAAACTCTTCATGTTTTTGTTTCCGTGCCAAGTATTTATTTGTTTATGTATTAGAACTGAGAACAGAAGAACTGGTTGATACTGATATCAGGTCACATTGTATGAGAAGATGAACCTTGACCTTTACCTAAAGGTGAGCAGCTGTCATTCATATTGCAACAGAAACAGGGGTTAGTTATCGATGGTCTCGAGAACGCTCGCCAAATCTTCGAAGATGACTCATGTTATGGGCGAAAGTTAACCAACTACCTGCAGCTATTTCTGGTGCCCTAACTATAGGGAACTGCAAAGCTCGTTTGAAAAAATGGCTTATCGAGCAAGTTTTTTATTCTTTTGACGAATTTAAAATTTAATTTAATTTAACTTTGACTATTGGATATTTATAAATAATAAATAAATAAATCGTTATAAACAATTTCTTTTGAACTTTTATACATTATTAAAACGCGAATTGTAAATTAAAAATTCCTATGTGGTTGGAATTAAATAAAGTTTAATATATTAAAAAGAAAATGTAAAATTTACAAATTCTAGACAGTAAAAACTCCGTAGACAGTAGGCTACAGTAGACTCGTGTAACCTGTATCGTAGCAATAATTCGTAGCGCTCGTAGCATGTCGTAGCAAGGCGTAGCATACCGTGGCCTTGTATTGAGCTACGCGCAATAGAGTTCCTGTGAACTTTTAAGAGCGAGCCTATCAAAAAATAAAAAAATATAGACCTGCTGTGTTCAAATTGCAGCGAGTACCTGTGTGTTCAATGCATTTTGAGTAATCTTTAAATTACGAAAATCGCTACACTTCAGAATATGTGTGGCCTCCTAATCAAAAAGTTTTAGATTAAATATTTATTTAATGAAAACAACAGTGTTGTTTTCATTACATAAATACAACAGCTCATGATTCAACCTTCATTTATGAACCTTCTGATGACATTCAACTTTCATCTGGTATTCATTATGCCTTTAATTCCTACGAAAAATGTCGAGAATCGCTTGTTCTAGCAAAGTTTTTGTGAAACTGTAGTGTCAAGCAAGCAGCACTGGGGAAGCTTGCCAAATTGTTGCTTTCGAGTTTGTAGGATTTGAAATACTCTTTGGAAAATTAATAAGTAGGAAAAAATGGTTGATGACGCGTATCACTAATATTGTAAACGTGAAAAATTATATGTGGATGTGTGTGTTTGTATGTATGTATTTATCATTTATCAGTATGTTACTCCTCCAAACGTCGTCTGCCACACTTCAACGACCGTATGGACTTTAAAAAAATTTGGGACACCAGTAGACCATGTCCTGGAATAGAATATATAATAGGATACTATGGACTACACCGGAAGCTACGTTCTTTTGGGACATATTTCAATGGTTTTTTGATACAATTGATTCGTCTTTCAAGTCTTTAAACAGTTCATCTATTCGTGTGCCAAATTTCTTTCAATTTTGTTTAGACGTTTATACTATTATACTATTTTTTTCCACCGGGTTCGCTCGCGACAGTACTTTTTTCTGGATGAAAAGTACCACACGTCATGTCCTTGTATCTACTTCTGACAGAAAGTGTTTCATGATGATCGATCGAGTAGTTAAGGCGTGAAAGCGTAACAGACAAATAACCTCGCTCTTGGAATGGTAATATTAATTAGGATCGTGTTATATACTCGCATTAGTATGTATTATGTACTTTACTAACTTCAACTCACGACATCCTTCGAGTGAACGGCTGTTATTCCTGATGCAAAGTCGAAGTCGAAGCCAGAATAAAAGTAGTGTATGTCCTTCATTGGGGTTTGAGCTTCATCATCAGTCTTTTTAATGTTCCCACTGCTGGGACTCAGCCTCTTCTCTAGGAGAGGGAATGGGCCGTAATCAATCACGCAAGCCCAGTGCGGGTTGGTGAATGTCACATGTCTTCGAATTTCGTTTTTAGGACATGCTGGTTTCCTGACGATGATTTCCTTCAACGTTTTGAGAACAGTGGTAATGAAATGAAAGGGTTTGGGCTTACTCTCAGTCACATTCCAAATTTTACCAAAATTAGTTCAGTAGTTTAAGCGTAACAGACAGATAAAGAGTTATTTTCACATTTATAATATAAAAGTATGGATTGTACAATAAATTGTACATATTTAATTTTTAGTACAATTCCCATAAGGAAGTATATGCAATAAGTATTATGAATAGGTGCATATTCTAAATACTTATTACAGCACATACAAAATGTAACACAAATCCCTCGACATTTTTCTCTATCAGCAAATATTAGCTATAAACTTTCCCCCAGAACCTATTCTACATACTTATCGAAGTGTGGGGAGATTTTAATCTTTCGAAAGCGATCAACGGAGACTCGGAACTTGTACAAAGTCTGTACCGGTATATTGAGTAAGGTTGCTGTTCCAACAGAAATGTGCGAGTTAGCGTAGCTGTGCGAGGTTGCGTCGCGAAGCTGTTAAACAGCTTAGTGATGCGAGGATGCGTAGCGGACTTCTAGTAAGTTCTATGCGTGCACGTTACCCGACCACGTCCTTAGCATACATTCCCCGTCGGCATCCCTTTTTATTCTAAGTAAAGGTATCGAAAGTAGATGAAGAGAAAGGTATGCTGAACAGGTTTTACAGTCCAGCATACCTCCATTAACGAGGGAGGATCCTTTGACCAGACGGTGTCTGGTTAGAATGGTTTTTATATGTTCTAATTGGTGGAGAACTCTGATACCGTGGTGCAGGATTTTGTGTTTTAATACAACATAGATTTCGCTTCAAAATGACAGTCATTAATCTAGCGAACAGGTTGGCTTGAAACGAGCAAATATTTGAAATCTTTCAAAAAACTGGATATATAAAAATATCTCTTCTCTCTCTCTTGCTCTCTCTCTCTTTGCGATTCCAGTTACGAGTATCTATGCTTCACTTTACTATACTAGTCTTTAAACATACGACAGTAATAAACTTTGAAGACTGTTCTAGACATACATTATGACCGCAATAATAATTACGATATAGATCATCCGACTAGACTATAATAATCCAGATTTATAACCACATTACAATTTAGTTCCCAATACCCATAACCCGATTAACCCAGCCAACAAATCGATTACCCTCGAGCATAAAACAGTAAATAATATAAATCAAATCAAACAGATCATACAGAGTAAACAAATACACAGATTGATTTAATTTAGAGAACCAAATTAATTATGATTCCAACTGTCAAACCATTGGCGTAGCTATCGAAGAGCTAGGCAGTGCCCTGGGGCCCCCAAGCTAGGAGGGCCCCAAACATGATTATCAAACCTCTTATTGAAGTAGTGGAAAATCGACCCGTCAAAAAATCTAAATCTATATTTGTATAAAAGCGGAATACAATTTGCTGATTAATCACGAAATATCAGAAACTATAACACCTACAAACTTAAAATTTGGTAGGGAAGTTCCATATAAGGAGTACACATCCGCTAAGAAAGAATTTTCCGAAATTCATCGACTAAAACAAGTTTGTATGGAGAAACCGACTATCCGCTGGCAGAAGCTACTAAAATAAACAGGTTAAAGTTCTAATTATGACAACTCGTTTTAGTCAGCAAAATTCTGATATCTATCTTATGACATACATCAAAAGAAGTATTTGATGATTTTGACTCACGTAAAAAAGGGGCCCCAGTTTTTTTTTCACCGCGGCAGTCTTATATTTAGCTACGCCACTGAGTCAAACGTTGCATTATCATTTGTTTGTTACTAATTAATACGTAGTTTGGAGTGGTTATATGCTTAATTAACTCGGAGATTTTTTCATTACTTTAGAAAGTTAGTACCTAGTTGTAGCTTTAATGTTGTGTTTGGTTGAAAATCAATTAGTAAAACATGTTTGTTTGTAAAGATATAGGATATATAAAGTACTTACTTCTTCCTGATATCTTTTTATTTCAAACTAGCTAAAATTATCCCGAGTATGTTTTCACGCAGTAGTGGCCGAGTGTTAACGGAACCGACATACGAGTTGTAGGTCGCGGGTTCAAACCCAACCAGACGCATTAATTTGTGTAATTTATTTCATGCTCTCAAAATGGTGAAGGAAAACATCGAAACCGGCATATCCTAAGCCCAAAAATTCGATGACATGTGACATTCACAAACCCGCACTGGGCCCGCGTGGTAGATTACGGCCCAATCCCTCTCCTAGAGAGGAGGCACGAGTCCGAGCAGTGGGAACATTAAAAAGGCTGATGATGATGATGATGATGTTTTCTTGGGATGATTTTAGCTAGTTAGTAAAGTATTTTATATCCTATTCCATGAGATGGTCTAACCGTGTATTAAGTTTCATCGAAATCCATTCAGTGGTTTTTATATGAAACAGTATATACCAAATATCCATACATATTTATTAACTTTCTCATTTATAATATTAGTAGGATTTTGCCACGAGTCTGCCCTTCACCACAATCAAAATTTTGTATTCAGGCCGCTAAAGACAATGTTTTTTTTTTAAATCTGACTCTACATTTTTTATTACAATATACAGTTTCAGAAAGTGCTTGAAATGCTTAATAACCAGCAAAAAAAAAAATCTAACTACATATAGTTAGATTTTTTTTTTAATCAAGTGAAAAACATTCCTAAGCATTTTAAGGTAATTTACTTATTTGCTACTGTATATTAAAACGATCGTGCAATCCGAACAACATCAGTGTATTAAAAGAAGTGGTCAAGTGTGAGTTGGATTCGTCAATAGCGGGTTCCGTTCCATATGAAAACAAAAAGTTAAAATTTTGGTCATAACAATAATGTGAAATTGTACCAGTCTCATTTCAAGTACTTGTTATAGATATAAGTACTTTTGAAAAGAAAGACAAGTGACAGCAAAATAATCTACATATGGTAGCATTTCCACATTGCGGAAGGCACTGAAGTCACCCATAAAACGCTTTCATTTGGGTCACTAGCGGCAACGATATGGAGGTCAATTCGCTTTGATTGTAATCCAACAAAACAATCTGTTTGTGGATGAATGGAAAATGACATTATTGGCATGTCAAGTGTTACATACACGTTGTTTAACATTTTAATTGTTTTTGTTTTGTTAATATGATTTGTGATCTTACCGTTGTACTTAATAAAATAAAATAAATAATTTTAATCGTTTAAAATATTTTATTTCACTTGTATTTACATGAGTACCTACTGTAGTACTGGGCAAAAATCATCTTATGACAACCCACGCTCTTGGGTGGAGCGGGAGATAGTTTCAGATTCTTACTGACTAAAAACCCCACCCTGTTCCTTTTAACCTTCATATCGGGGCTCGAGTTCCTTTCGGGTAACCCTGGCCCCAGTAGGCTTCGACCCATCTGGGTCCCTCCTGCCACTGACAACTCCTTGAGGAGTATCTATAATACGTTATTGCACGGTTATAACTGATAGTTTCTTACAAAGAAAAACATGAAAAAACTCCACGGTTACCATTAGATAATCGTGAACGTGCGTGAAGTTTGTCAGAATACCACATATTGAAATTAGAATGTGAAAGGTTCCTTCCTCACCTTTCGAACCTCACGTAACGGAACCCTAAAAAGCTTACTATTTTATTATGAACATTCAATGTGGGACCGTAGCGAATTATCCGCAGTGCCTATTACGTGAACGTAAATTGGGGATTTTTTTATTGAGCACGCCAAATCGACAACGTCACGAATGGGGGCTCGGCAGGCAGGCACGGGGGAAAATTATTTACCTCGTGGTAAGACCACCCCTTGCCATTATGGGGAAATAATTTTAAGGAAATATGATGGGATTTTTAAAGGCGTTTTGGCTTTGGGCTTAAAGTATGGGGGCGGTTAATTGCTTTGATTAAATTAAAATTTGTATCTGTTGTTTTCAGATAGGAATAATATAACACGGTGGGAAAGTGTGATAAAAGGGTAATTTTCCAGAAAGTTCAGTACTTTCTATTTATCTTTATTTTTAAGAAATAGTAGTTTCAAAACAGATGATCGACCATATAAAGTTTTAAAAGAAAACTAAACTAAAGGAACTAGGTGCGAGAAACGTTAAAAGTGGAAGTAAAATAACTAATGGGACAGTTCCTTATATTAATCGCTTGCAATAAACGCAAACGCGAGGCGATAAACTACGCAAGCCAGCCATTCAAGACTCCAGCGCAGTCGTAACTCTATCGTCTTCCATTTATGAACGCAATGTTTGAATAAAGAATAAACAAATAGACCAACCAGCCAGACACTAAAATTGTAATTAAAACATTCTTTATTCAAAGCACGGCTTAAAAAAAAGTAAAACTAAACTGTCAAGCCCCACTTTTGGCAGCGACTCGAAAAAAGAACTCGACTACTGGCTGGTATTTAAATTTTAAAAGTTTTCGCAGTGGCACTCGAGTCTTCAAACTTGTCTCCAGTAATTATTTGTGTATTAAAGCTGTGTCGAGCATCTGCAGTGGGTCAGTTTTGTACAAGTTATAGTGGTAGGAAGTTGGCGGTAGCAAGTGGAGAGGGTCGCGGAGTTATGATAATCAGGATGCGCTAGTTTTGAATATATAAAATTAAAACTAATAACTTGGACAATGAAAACCCCAATGTCGAAGACAGTCGAATAAACAAAACTAATCCAGATAAAGTTGAGAAACGTCTACATGATCTTAAATATATCTTGAATGAATAAAAATCATGTTCGAGCTATGACTTTTAATTCAGAAGTTAGTCCTAATCTATACTAATATTATAAAGAGGTAAAATTTGTAAGTTTGTAAGTTTGTAAGTTTGTATGTAGGGGGTAATCTCTGGAACTAATAATCCAATTCTAATTTTTTTTTTACTGGCAGAAAGCTACATTATTCCTGAGTGCTATAGGCTATAAATTGTTTCTATAGCATGTATATTAACCGAGCTATCACAACTTTTGTCTAGCAAGTCGGAAAAAAATACCTCATAAAATAGAATTATTTGCGTGCGCTGCCTAAACAGTTGCTTAAAATTAAAAACAATGTATGGCTACCTGGTTCGTCTTAATTATTTCTACAAAAAAGTCCGCGGTACCATATCTCTATCTTTTATATTTCATCTTTTATACTTCTTTTATTGCATTAAAAATATTTTTTTTCGGCATACTTACGTTTGGTTGATTATTTGAGCAACAAAATATTAATTCTTATGACAATAAATTATTTCAGTATCACAAGAACATTATACATATAAGATTTGCCATTTACAGCATAGCAATTGGTCATACAGTTTCGAAGATAATATAAAATTACTAAAACGCAAAATGCCCCTAGCGTAACTTTCATTGTGCAGACGTTTTACCTATTTTTTTTTTATGGTGGGCAAAAATCATCTTATGACAACCCCCGCCCTTGGGTGGAGCGAGAGATAGTGTCAGACTCTTACTGACCAAAAAACCTACCCCGTTCCTTCTAGCCCAAACCAGGGCACGAGTTCCCTTTCGGATAACCCTGGACCCGGTAGGCTTCGACCCAGCTGGGCCTCTGCTGTTGCTGACAACTTCTTGAGGCGCGCGGGAACAGTGCGCGCCGTTGACGTCTTGGGCTCGGTCCATTACCGGACGATCGGACAGCAAGCTACCCATGGCTCGCCGTCCGCGAGCCCGCGTCTACGGTGGCCGGAAATCGGGATCGGAATCCCGGCGGCGGCGGCGGGGGCGCCGTTGCCTGATGCGGTCTGCCTCCGCCTTTGCTAGCATTACTGCTTCGCAGAAGGAGGCGACCGCCTGCCATTCCTCCTCGCTAAGGACCATGGCCTCAACTAGAGCCCGCCGCGAGAGGTGTCCGCCGCCGATTACCCCCACGTGGGCACGGCGATGCTCTGCCCAGGCAGGGCACACCTCGACTGTGTGCTCCACCGTGTCCTCCGGGCGTTCCGCACAGTGGCGACACTTGGGCGTCTCTTCCGCTTTAATTCGGTGCAGGAACCTCCCAATCTTGCCATGTTCGGTGAGGACCTGTGTCATGCGGAAGGTAAGGACGCCGTGAGGCCTTTCCAGCCACGCCTCAAAGAGGGGACTTACCGCCATAATTGTGGCGTGCCCAACGTTTCACCTTTTTGCCCATAGATGGCGTTCTGCAATTACGTAATTTTTCTGAATCGCGGTGTTAAGACTTTCTGTGGATTGATGACCCTCTCGAATTATTATGCCCACGTTGTCGTTAGTTGGAGTTCTTCTGTCAGTTGCTTATTGGTTTCGGTTGTTTCGTTCGTATGGTTGTTGTTGTTGATAGATACCTCATAATCGAAAATATCGTAATTTCGTTGTACGTTTTTGTATGTTCGTAGTTTCGTACTTCGTTCTATCGTAATAATCGATACGAGTTATTCGATATTACGATTGTTTGGTTTTGTAAAGGCGGACGGTGTTCAAGTCGCTCTCCTTTTGTCCATAATTGTTTTCAAGTCTGTGCGTAGTTTGTTGAGAGCATGTCTAAAAGGAAATCTCAACTGTCCCGGCAGACATCACAGACAAGAGCCGCTCGAGTACGCCGTACGGAAGAATCTGCCCCTGAAAATGAGCAGCGCCTCTCGAGAAATAGAGAATATATTTCGCAAGCACGCGCTAGAGAATCTAGCTCCGAGCGCTCACAGCGCCTCGCTAGCCAAAATGTGAGGACATCGCGGGCCCGTGCTCGAGGAACTAGCGCTGAACGTGCGTACCGTCTATCTGAGTTAAGGCAGCATGTCTCTGAGACAAGGGATAGGGAGACTAGCGCTAAACGCTCGCGGCGGCTTGGTAGGCAAAATGTCATAACATCGCAGGCCCGTGCTCGGGAATCTAGCGCTGAACGTGCGCAGCGTCTATCTCATTTAAGGCAGCATGTCTCTGAGACAAGGGATAGGGAGACTAGCGCTGAGCGCTCGCAGCGGCTCGCTAGGCAAAATGCCATAACATCACAGGCCCGTGCTCAGGAATCTAGCGCTGAACGTGCGCATCGTCTAATCGAGTGTAATCTTATTTTAAAACAAGAAATTTTCCGCGGACGAAGTCGCGGGCAGAAGCTAGTACCAATATAAACACGAGTGTGTGGGCGCGATCCCTGGAATATAAAATAGATATGTGTAGAATATCTACTCCTTACAAGAAGCGAAAACAGGCTCGCGCACTTTATCGAGTATGTACCATGTAATGACGCATCGTAAAAACTTGCAAACACGCACGACGCATCGCAAAAAATTGCGAATTGATTTGTATTGTACGGTCACGTGCTGAACGAATGCTTTGCTGCAATTAATCGCATCGCAGATTTCTGCGATACGACGTCGTATTACAACGCTTCGTAGTTTTTGTGTGGAAGCCTTTCAAAACAAGTTTCTGTCGCAAGTCGTAGGTCTCTTAAATTGAGTAGATTCTACATCTGGCATTAACGTCTCTCTGAGGGACGAAATGTTTGTATTATTTTTTAGTTTGTAGATTAGTTTGTGGTTGATAAGTTTGTAGCCTATTATACCTTTTGGTGCAGACTGTTAGCATACCAAGCAATTAATTCATGAATCCCCAAGCGACCACCGGTGGCCGCGCATCTATTGTCTTACTATTGTGTCTCTAATAGACGGTATCTGAAGGGTTAAGTAAAAATAAATAATCGACAGAAGGCACGGGGAACCTCCGATAAAATTATTCATAGGCTGGCGTTTGATCAGCATCTCATCTGATAGTAATCGATGATTTGGCTAACAATGAAACACGCTTATCTAAGCTATCTTCTGTAAGCGAAGATGTGGTCGATGATAAAGTACAAAAAAAAATTTAAAGATGCAAATTTAATCGGAAGTCAAGACTTTCCAAACAGAAAAGGTGAAATAGCATAATTTTGCACAAAATAATTCCATGTACGATCCATGACATCGTCGCTCTGAGTTCCAAACTCCTCGTACGGACACCGGCTTTGTAAGCCGACCGTCCACAGTGTAGTGGTGGAATTTCATTAATTTACATCCGACCCAACTTTCAAACTCTTTCACCCTTCAAGAGTCACTACTGTTTCGTACCCCGGATGCTTTTCAAAACAAACAGACGAAAATATGATTTTAGTAGACGACTTTAATTCATTTAGGGGATGGGGTTGTTTGTTTCGAGGTATTTTGATAAATATTTGGGCGCTATAGAATAGTTAAAAGGAAAGTTTAGACGGGTTTCGTTTCAAGGAAGCCGACCTTAGTTTTAACAACGTCAGATATAACACTGTTAATTGATTTGAAAGTGTGAAATAATCTTTTTAGGCATGAATTTTATTCCAACTGAAAATCACAAACAAACTTATTTTAGTAACCAAACCGACACAAACGTCAACACAGCTCAGACTTCACGCGAAATACAGCGCAAAGAATAAAAATTGACAGTCGCAAACAAAATTCGAGACAGAACCAGAACGCCCGCTGTGGTACGCAAAATTTATGGGGGTAACTCGGCATGAGCTATTTTGATTTCAATAATACCCACGACAAAAATGTCGGGGGAAAAAACGCCCCCAGCACGGCACGGAACCTCGGCCAGGATACAGGGCGTAGATTAAGCTGAGAATAAAATATGTGTAGGAGAATTACGATGTTGGCAATATGGGCGACTGTTTTGTGATTAGAGGTGTGATGTGTGAATTTATAGAGTATTTTTTTGAACGTTGCTTTATACTAGTAATTACTTCTTTATAGGTGCGTAACATGTAAACATACATATACACGAGATACCCAGACCCGGAACAACTATCTGTAAGATTTGCCTGGCCTGTTGGTGTAGTGATTAGTGACCCTGACTGCAACGCTGCAGGTCGTGGGTTCGATTCCCACCAAGGACAAATGTTTGTTTGATGAGCATGATCATTTGTTCTGTGCCAGACACAGTGTAATTTATCTATAACTAGCTTTTGCCCGCGCGGCTTCGCTCCCGCTCGTCTCTACTCCACACTACTATACCCTACTCTACCCTACCCTACCCTACTCTACCCTACTCTACCCTACTCTACCCTACTCTACCCTACTCTACCCTACTCTACCCTACTCTACCCTACTCTACCCTACTCTACCCTACTCTACCCTACTCTACCCTACTCTACCCTACTCTACCCTACTCTACCCTACTCTACCCTACTCTACCCTACTCTACCCTACTCTACCCTACTCTACCCTACTCTACCCTACTCTACCCTACTCTACCCTACTCTACCCTACTCTTCCCTACTCTACCCTACTCTATTTTCATATGTACTCTCCGTTTTCATGCTATGTCGTGACAACGGAAAACGGGTTTCATTTATTTATATATAGATACATGTTTAGAAAAATATAAGTATGTTTATCAGTTGTCTAGTACTCGTAACACAAGCTCTGCTTAGCATAGGACTAGACGGCGTTGTGTGATCGTTGTGGAATGTATTATATTTATAAATCTACGGGTCTCAAAAACGAAATCGTATATGAAAAATTATCAATTTACGGTACGAGATTTTAAAGTTTTGTGAATAAGTCATAAATTACATTGCGGCTTATTTTTCGATAAGATTTTGTTCTTGGGACCTGTCAAAATATTTGGTCCGGGCGGGAACCTTGTGACACGCAGCGCAGCAGATAAATCGCTCAACCACATCACCAACGTGTTTTTTGGAGAGTGTGCGCAGGAATTGCATGACTTGATTACGCCATCTCAATTCTACCATCGGACAACCCGACGTACAATGCGTATCCACCCATACGTTGTTGAAACCTCTACGGTCCGGACTAAGCGTTTCGCCTCGTCGTTTATACCGCGTACGTCGAAGGATTGGAACAATTTGCCTGCTGTGGTCTTCCCGTCCGATTATAATTTGGTTATCTTCAAGGCTAGAGTGAATAGGCTTTTAATAAACTAGTGCGCCTCACCATCAGAGATTGATCACTGCTTACCATCAGGTGGGATCGCAGTCAAGCACTAGTTTATACGAATTAAAAAAAAAAAAACAATCTTATCATGATTAAGTTAAAAGCACAGCTTATGTCAGTAATCTAGACTAATATTATAAAGAGGTTGTTTGTTTTTATTTTTTGATTGCAGGAGGTTATCTCTGAAACTTCTGGTCCGATTGCTAAAATGTTTTCACCGATAGAAAGCTGCTTTAACCTTGAGAGACATAGGTTATATTTTATGTATGCAGGAAAAGTCACGGGCAAAAGCTAGCAATTGTAAAGCTATAGATAGTGTGTACAATGCCCGGATCACATATCAAACTCTATTCACAGTACTCTAATAGGATTGTACCTGTCAATCTATCTACTTGATTTGAAGTGCCCAAGATCACGGATAATGACAAAAGCCCTCAACCCTCCAGACTTGTCCACTAAACGATTAATAAATCAAATAAGTAGATCCCCAATCGGAACTCCAGACAAATCCGATTTCCTATTGGTCTCTCCTCAAGTACGGATCTCGTTATAGATCCTTTACTAGATTAATTCATTTCTACGGTTCTATCCATACTTATCTACGCTTCCATACTTATACTATTAAAGTGAAAGTATTTTGCGCTTTCACGGTTAAACTATTGAACTGATTCTGATGTAATTTGGTACGGAGGAAGCTTGAACTACAAAGATGGACATGGGCTACTTTTTATTTTTTCGACTTTGCATCAGCGATAACCAACAATCACGCGGACGAAACCGCCGGCGGAAGCTAGAATTTATAATAAAATAAAATTGAAGAACACCTGACTTCCGAAATTGACGTTATTTTGTTCGTTTTAGTGTTTTTAGTGAAGTCGGTTTTTTTTTTTTTTTTGTAAAAAGTGTTTTTCCAATGCGCGATAGATTCATATTTTTTTTGGCTAGTTGTCACAATGTATGCCGAACACTCACTTCAACTGACTCAGGTGTAATAATATAATGTAATCCGTACACCTTGAACATTATAATTATGTTGATCGAAACGCGTAAGTGTCACGAAATTCATAGCGATATAGATATTTTGATCTCAAAAAAAGTAGCATTTTAAAGCTATCTCAGCGCTGTATGTTTTAAGAGTTCTGTTAGACAACATAATGCCAATGTAGCGCTGCAGCGAACTTTTTAGTATTTTGACTATTAGTTTCCATGAACGTGCTTGGCTATAGGCTATATAACAATAAGCTACGTATCACAGGCCCGCGTGATGGATTACGGCCCATTTCCGCTCCTAGAGAGGAAGCCTTTGTCCCAGCAGTGGGAACATTAAAAAGGCTGATAATGATGATGATGACGTATCCAAGGAGCTGAAGAATAGTAACAAAACCATATCACGTCGACATAAAACTTCGTCCAACTTTAATACATACCCAACAACGACAAAATTTTATAAAACAATGAAAGAAAGAAAGTCAAAGAATGCATTTTTAATTTTCACCGGCTCCCCTAAATGGACTCTCCCCTACATTAAATTTTTAATTTACTCAACAAACATCAAAGATATTCCACCCCAACACCAGGCTTAAAACGCGAAAAAAGAACGAGGTATCATCGCTCAAATGAAAATAATGAAAATTAAAAATGTGCTGTTTAGAATTCAATTTCATTTTGGAGGTCAAACACCTTTTTGTCTCCCAAGAATTTATTTTTTGTTATGGATAGGTTCACGTTTGACTAACATCTCACCTGATGGTAATCGATGATGTGGCTGAGGATGAAACATGGTTATCTAAAAGTAACCTATTCACTCGCGACTTAAGACCCTTAGATTGTATTGTAGCTATCAGGAAGTGGCGATCGGCAGCGGAGACCTCTCGCGCCGGGCCCTGGTCGAGGCCATGGTCCGGAGCGAGGAGGAATGGCAGGCCTCCTTCTGCGAAGCAGTAATGCTTGTAAAGGAGGAGGCCGACCGCATCAGGCTACGGCGCCCTCGCCGCCGTCGCCGGGATTCCGATTCCGATTTCTGGCCACCGTAGACGCGGGCTTGCGGACGGCGAGCCATGGGTAGCTCGCTGTCCAATCGTCCGGTAATGGACCGAGTCCAAGACGTCGACGGCGCGCACTGTTCCCGCGCGCCTCAAGGAGTTGTCAGCAGCAGGAGGGGCCCAGCTGAGTCGAAGCCTACTGGGGACAGGGTTGTCCGAAAGGGAGCTCGTGCCCCGGTATGAAAGCTAGAAGGAACGGCGCGGGGTTTTTAGTCAGTAAGAGTCTGATACTATCTCCCGCTCCACTCAAGAGCGGGTTTTGTCATACGATTTTCCCCATCGAAAAAAAAAGACTCCGGCAGGTAATCACACTCCTTATCTGTACGCACCTCCTTATATGTTCGCAAAACGCTTAGTAGGCACCATGTACCGATGGTGCAACCGTGCGTCTAGTTGTTCAACGATGGAACGAACTTGGCTTGAAGAAAAAGCTCGAATGTTATGATTGATTGAATTTTAATTTGTTTATAACTATTTTGTCTTTAAGTACTCATATTATAAAAAGGGAAGATTTGTATTTTTGTTTGTAATGAATTAACAATTATTCGACCAATTTATAGAATGCTTTCAGTAGTAGAAGAATGCTACTTTATCACTGAGTAACCTATTTATTAGTTACGCCATCTATTACGGTTTAGTATCTTTGTCAAAAATCCGCAGTTATATTTGATGTCTTCATGATAATAATTTATACAGCAAAGAAACCGCACTGGGCCTGGGTGGTGGATTACGGCCTATTCCCTCTCCTTGAGAGGAGACCTGAGTCCCAGCAGTGGGAACATTAAAAAAAGGCTGATGATGATGACGATAATGACAGCAAAGAATAGGTATGTAGCGGTTGAAGGATTTCATAGAGATATAATAGTATAATCGTTAAGTCTAATTCTACAACATTTTATTGAAAATTGTCCCAAGGGACATTCTGTTGAGATATAAAATTTAGCCGTTCGAGCGTGAAGAAGTAACAAACAAACATAGACACACATACTAATATTAGTGTGTTATAATTCTCACGAAGATAATAAAATTATATTCTAAACATCTGAAAATCTGCTGTACGAAAACGGAAGCTTCGCGGCCTACTCCTCAAAGCACACCTGTAGATACCGGAGCATGAGTCAGCATCGCCCGCTGCGTCGCCGTGGCAATTACTCACTGAATTAGGGGAACCGGCGACCTTCGCGGTACACCCACCACAGGGGTACAGGAAGTACGACGTACTAAGGAAGAAGATGCAGAAGGTCCACGGTTTCTAAAAATGGACAGCATAATAGGACAGCATTATCAGCCTTTTAATGTTCCCACTGCTAAGACTCAGGCCTCCTCTCTAGGAGAGGAGCAGGCCTGCACGCAGGCCCCGTGCAGGTTGGTAAATGTCACATGTCTTCAAATTTTTGCTTCTAGGACATGCCGTTTTCACCAACTACCACTCCTAAGTCGGGGCCGTTACCACTCGGCCACCACTGCTCTCTGCACAATCCAACGCGATGTTTGGGAAGAAAATGGGAAAAAGAGAGAACGCCTGAAAACTCTGTTGGCATTCGGTTTTTCCGTAATTTAGGTACTCGATTATTTCACATAACTTGTTTCAGGAATGACTGTTTTATTAGTGTGTACCCGTTTAGACCATTTTATTAGCATCACTCTTCCCCACTCCTTCTTCTTCCTCCTGCCCTTATCTCACAACCAAAAAAATTGTTATCTGATCTTGTTTCTAAAAAGAACAAAACCGTTCGAGTTAGTGTTTAGTGATAGTGAATAGTGAAATGTAGCATAATTGCTACCAAATAAATACAAGAATGAAGTGTATTCGCCTTAATAGGGACAATAAGAAAAGTGCTATTGGACACATTCTTAGTAAAGACAATTTATTCGTTTAGGATATAATTAAATTACTTATTAGTCTATATATAAGGCTAAATTGTAATAAAAACTAGGGTTCATCCTTTAGATGTACCCGGAGACTAAGGAAAAAAAAAAACAAAATCTGATCTTTTAAAAGATCACACAAGTTTTTTTTTTTTTCTGGTGTACAATAAAGAATTTATCTATCTATCACACGTGATGGCGCGCACTGTTCCCGCGCGTTATCAGCAACAGCAGGGGCCCAGCCGGGTCGAAGCCTACTGTGGCCAGGGTTATCCGAAAGGGAGCTCGAGCCCCGATATGAAAGCTAGAAGGAACGGGGTGGGTTTTTAGTCAATAAGAGTTTGACACTATCTCCTACTCCGCCCAGGAGCGGGGGTTGTCATTGGATGATTTTGCCCACCATAAAAAAAATCAATCACTCGTGGAACTTCTGAATCACCTGTTGAGCTGTACACGGGCGGTAGGAAACGTAATTTCCTACCCGCAATGTTTTCCTACCACCGACGTACACGGATATAATGTTAATATAGAAAAGCCGACGGCTTGATTGAATCTGTCGCGAATGCGGCAAGGAACCTTTGCATTTAGCTCTGTAGCGTTTAAACAGTTTAATGTTTGATGTTGCCCGCCACGATTGGAGCACTGGGTGAACGATTGGCTGCTGTATTGTGTGTTGCGGGTTTGATTCCCGAATGAGACAATGATCTGCAGATAGTTGATCCGGATATCGGAGTCTTAGTTTGTAAACGCCTCATGATAAAAATGGATAGACTCAGGCTGCTCTCTAGGAGAGGGAATCAAAAGTATCCTATGTTCTATTCCAGGACATGGTCTCACGATGTGCCGAGTTTCAATCAAATCCATTCAGCCATTTGAGTGTAAAGAAGTAGGTTACAAACATACAAGTGCACACACATGCACGCCCACTAAAGGACTACCTGGAAGAAGTTAGGAAGGCCATTGCCCAGCAGTAGGATAATATAGGCTAATGAAAAAAAAAGCCATGTGATATTTTATTTTCAAATAACTTCATGCTTATATTGCGTATAAACATTAGTAAACCAAACGGAATGGCTTTAAAATTATAAATTAGAATGAACAAGCACTGAAGTTTGAAGTTTCATTAACTATACCAACAGAAGGGTCTTTAATTGGACGAATTTATTCTAATTAGTATTAAACTACGTTGTTTATTTATGTGAAAACTGCTATAAAAGCCAAAATAATAAACATTGAAGGCAAAATGAAAGAGAGAGAGAGTCGAAAGTTTGAAGTTGCCACAAAGTGACTTGTGCACTCTTATCTTAAGAGGGTCCTTCTCCACTCGCTTATCGTAAACATCGAAAATGGTGTATAAGCTTGTTACTTCATTTAATGCTATCCAACGCGATGTTTGACGAAAAGGCAACGCAAAAAAAGAGAGATAACGCCTGGAAACTCTGTTAGTATTCGGTAATTCCGAGATTTACTCGAAAATTTCACAAAACTTGCTCCAGGAAATAGCTGTTTTTTTTTAAACCCTTAATAGTTTTTGGAAAAAGTTGTCGTCATTTAGAATCTTAATAAAATTTGCAAGGTCTCTAGAGGATTACTTTTTTGACTTTTTTACTTTTTAGGCAAATTATGAAGTGTCAAAGTTCATACAAAATAGGACATTTTCAGAGGTTTTTACTGGATTAGTTTTACTACTTTCTTTAGAAACCTAGATAATATCCACAAGATACTATGTTTCCAAAATATCTAATGAAAAATGTGTAATAACGTCATAATCAGCTATGAGCGGTTGTATGAAAAACAGTGAAAATATGAGTCGTGATGCACCACCTTAAGACGCTAGGTTGTATCTACAACTTAGGATCTCCAGAAGGAAACAAGAACGGAAAAAGGAAAAGGTCTCAAGAAACACGGACTCCAGAAGGGTTTTCACTTTTTTGTTGTACGTTAATTGTTAATTCTCGTTTGTCTTGGTATGGTCATGTGAAAAGGAGGGACAGAACGCATGTTGCTAAAAAAGTTATAAGTTTCCATGTGGATGGATGGAGGGGGAGAGGGAGGCCAAAGAAAAGATGGATGAATTGTGTAAGAAGTGATATGAAAGAAAAGGGAGATAGCGTGACGAGTGACAGGACAGAATGGAAGAAAAAAACGTGTTGCGCCGACCCCAAATAAAACGTGACAAGGGCAGGCAGATGATGTTAATTGTTAATTCTACCTGCAATAATATCCTAGACTTATCGTCGTCCTTATAACTTCGTTCTACGTACAAATCAACACGTGTGCGTCGATCTAATCTAGTTCTAGCTTAATTCAGTCTGTCTGTTGCGCTTTCACGGTTATACTACAGAACCGGTTTTGATGAAATAACCAACATTCAAGCCACCGCTAGAAACTAAAATATAAATGACTATTTTTTGCCAGAGGCTTCGCACGCTTACATAAATAAATTATATCCTATATCACCCAAAAATCAAGCAGCTTTCCATCACTAAAAAAAAATTCGCAATCAGCCCAGCACTTTCAGAGATTACCTCCTACTAACAAAAAAAGAAACTTTACTTCTTTATAATATTAGTGTAGATGGCTAGCTTGTACATAAATAATATCTATATTATTATAATATCATACTGGATAATGTGAATAATCGTCAATCCACACTAAATTATGTTCTCATCAACATAAACATGTTAATAAATTATCGATACATGGACGTTTTACAAAATTATTATCGCGCTCGATGATTCGACGGTACGGGTGGTGTCCATATATTTATTACACTGTAAATTGCAATATTAATGCGGTTTTGTCCTCACAAAGTAGAAAATTATTTCAAAGGGAATATACAATTACCCATGTGCCAAAGACTGAACCTGTTTACTATTAGGTGGAATCGCAGGCAAGCACTAGTTTAGGTATACCAATAAAAAAAACATAGCCACGAAAGATTTAGGCTAGAAGTTAATTACAATGAGTATCTACAACTACGAGTATCTATTTTACTAAAAATCTTTCCTAGAAGCAAGTCTCCGATACGAAATTTCTACGCTAGAGTAACTATCATGTATTTTTTGTTTACAAGACTCTGAGCTCCACAGTTTCAGTATTAACGCTTTACTAATCCATTATATACATGTACATAAATCAGTACATAAGTAATAAGGATTAGGACCGCTATATACAACACTAGCTTTGCCGACGGCGTTGTCCGCGTACATAAAATATAGCCTATGCCACTCAGGAATAAAGCAACTTTCTATCGGTGATAAAATTTTACTAATCGAAAAAAAAAAAGAAATTACCTTCTACAAACCAAAAAACATAAAATCAAAAAAAAAACACCTTTACCTCTTTTATTATTTTAGTGTAGATTACTTTTAGTATATGAGAATTCCGCCACACCTGCCTAGTATTTTTATATAAACAATCTATGCACATTTCATTACTGTACCATGATAAATCAAAAAGTTATAATCTTGTTATTTTCCCTGGCTGTCCGCTCAAATACATGGTCACCGAGGCATCCGGGTGACTGAGAGGTTGTTATGCTTCCCGCATCCAGCTGTGCCCTGGCACCTAATGCTCACAATGACCTGCCGTGGCTTGTGTTGTAGGTAATTAGTTTCGGTGGTGTACAACTTGTGACCTTTTTAATGTTTTTGGGAAAAATAACCTGGTCTAAAAATGATTAGAATCGATTCAGTTACTAATTCTGAACCAACAGTATTTAGGCTTTGCATATACCAAAAATAATGTTGTGTAGCAGTCAGAGAAATAAATGGATGACAAATGTCCACAAGGACATGTAAAAGCTTAGCCTTATACAAAAGTCCGAAAAACTACTATTGGTAACAACTGGTCGGAGGCCTTTTTTCATTAGAGATAGGTTTTAGTTTAGTGCTATGAAATTAATCTTCTTGAATTTATATAAATCAACACACAAATAGGTATCCCTACCTATTTGTGTGTTGATTTATATAAATTCATAATTAAATCCCCTCCTCCTCCACATAAAGTGGGGGGACTTTAACGCCCTTCAGCAGAAATGATTTCATGCATTGATTGTTCAACACCCAATTACAGGACAAAAATTGCCAAGATTCCTGAAACGCGTTGTACATAGCGAAAGAAAATAATTGGTACCTACGGATTCAGACCTTGATTTTCAACGTAATTTATGTTTTTTGAAGTGAAAATGTTCGTGATGTTTACAAGTGTTCAAAGAGAATGAGATTTGATCGAAAAATGTGATTTATTTGTAAGCTTTGTGCTGTCTCTGTCCTGATTTTTTTTTCTATTCTATTCTTATTAATTAGTAAGTACACACCACTAGTTTTTAATTAATACAAATACTTATTACAAAAGATCTTGTTATTATTTAAGTAAAATCTCAATAAATAATATTCATAAACATCAAAGTTATTAGTTTATGTACCAAGATGTCACTCAATTTATAGGTTATTTAATTATGAAGTAATGAATGGCGATCAAAATGGAAAATCACTGCATTTAGAATTTTCTAGTAACCATCGTTATGAATGATAGATTCAATTATGAATTTACCAATTATGACATTCGTAGACAATTATGGTGTTTTTTTTTTTTAAAATTTATCTTCTTTATTTTATCATCATCGATAAGTAAAAGATACAGGTAGAGCTCCATTGTTTTTCTACTCATTACAGTACAAAATAGTGGTATATATTTAAACAAAAAAATAGGTTACAATCACGGTTTGATTGATTGATGTACGATTAAAAATAATTAATCAGTATTCAGAAAACACCAATATTTTTTTAACTTTGAAGTCGAGATAATGATAAAATGGAAAACAAACTATGTCATACATAACAATATTCAAATTCATTGAGGTAATCAACATAACAACAAAATGTTCAAAATATTTACCGAAATTGCAACTCTTTCAACGATTCCTCCTAAAGCCCAGTTGCGCAGACACTTGATATACAAACTACACCAGTTTTACATTACAATATCTACTACTAGCAATCAATTTGCGAATAATCAAAGCAGCCACTGAATTTCACTTAAAGAAATTCCGTGTTGATTGCCAAATAATCTGATCGTAATTTTTTTTTTACAAGCTTTTATTTACGAGTAGTTTTAGCTGTCTCGATGTCTGTAATCAAATCTTGCTAATTAAATTTGAGCCACTTCCATACTGATTGAGCTTGAATTCGAAAAATTATTATGACATGGAGCTGGTCTGATGATGGAACCGGAAGGTGGCTATAGGAACTTGGTAGTTAAACGACACAACTACATCGAGTTTGGGCTCGTATGATTCTTCTTGACGAGTATTTATTATACAGGTATACTGCGCTATAAAAACTTGATATGAAAAAATGTTTTTCATTAAAAACTTGCTTTTTATAAGAAAAAACATTTAACAGAAACATTTGATTTGCCACGTAAAATCACAAACTCCTCCGAACTGAATACACTTTCGAGATTGAATAGTAACTTGGAGCGAAGACTTTGAAACAAAATAACTTTGACGACGATGCTTCGCGAGATATCCTTCAGGAAATATGAATCTTAAAGGGCAAAAAGTAAATAAATTATTTATATACAGTCCCGATAATATTAATGAGATACTGAGCGTGTACGCTTTGCTTAGCAACACCTGTTTGAAGAAGATGAAAGGATAGATGAGAAGGGTGTGTACTTGTAAGCTGTTATATTTCGTTTCTTCATCGTCTTCATGTTTATTTATACAGGGTTATTTGTAAAACACTAACAACCTTGCGAGGCTGTATTACTAACATCATAAACAACAACTTTTGCTCTATGAGCTGTTACAAAACATTTACCAAAAACATACCTTCAAGATTTCGTTGTTCTTTGCCGTATTTTGTCGTATCTACTTTCGCATCCCACGCACTGTTCTCGTAGTAGTAGTAAGCAGGCTTTCGAAACATTGTCATAACACCTAGCAAGCATTTGCACCATTTCCGTGTATTCGATATTAGAATATCGATACGTTATTTAAAATCTGATAAACTAAAATATGACAAATTTTTGAAAAGTCATAGAACAAACGTTATTGTTTATAATGTTAGTAACATAGTCCTGAGACGTTGCTAGTATTTTAAAAATAACCCTGTATACATCTATTAAGATCGCTGATTAAAATAAGCCTATATTTTATATTTTCTAGCGGGCAAAGCCGCTGGCAAAAGCTGGTCTAGCTATAAAGTATCTTTCTAACTCAAAGAACACGATTTCAATTAAAACCCGTCAACTGTAAAATTGTTCATAAAAACAAACAACTTCAAAATCCATCTTTACCCCTCCTCAAAAGAGTCACAAAGTCCGTGTCGTCCGATCTTAAAAACCTATATAAACAGACTCCAACCGTTCTAGGTTTTTAAACTTCGAATCCCTAGTCAAACAAGCGAACGGGTCCGGAGCGACCGACTCGGTTACAGTTAATTAACTAATATTTACATTCAGAGGGTAGAAACAATTTCTGCTAGAACACCTGCCGGGGTCTTCTGCGGCTTGGAAGGCTGCCTGTGAAAATGTACGGGCGAGAATTATGGGTGGCCGCGCGGCTATGTATGGACGGGCTTTAGAGAGGGAATAACCCCTATACCACGCAGCGTTGGCCCGATAGTGGTTGGCGATATATGGGTATTTAAATGTGGATTACGTGAGTGTATACGTTTTGCTGGTAAGTTCATTGCTTTTAGGATTCTATTGTTTTCAAAACTAATCTCACTAACTAGCAGTAAATAACTTGGTTTAAAACTTAACGAGGGTTTATAGTTTCTTTGGCTTGAATAAAGGTATTAAATTACAATGAAAGTTAGGAATATAAAAATTTTGTTTGCACCAAATACAGGTTGCTTTTGGGATTATATTGCTTTCAGAACGTAAAGTAGGTAGCTTTGTTTAATCCTTAACGATAGTTTTTAGATAGTTGGTTTAAATAAGGAGAAACTGACTGACATATCAATGCACAGCCGAATCTACTAGAACTTGGACGTAAAATTTTATGTAAGGTTTCCTTTTATGACTCAAGTGAGTCTTAAAAATTTACCCCATAACGAGATAAAACAGGAGATATTTACTTTCACGCGGGCAAAGCTGCTTCCAGAAGCTAGTATAGGTATATAAACATAGTAAAAGAATGGAATATATTAAATTTGTTTGCACCGACTGTAAGTACAGTTGAGTTGATCGATGAAAAGAGAATAAAAAGTTTCAGCATAGCGGTCTATTTCTATTTTAAAAACACAACAAACTCCCTTATCTCACATTAAAACTACACAACATTCTCAAAGATAACTTTTAAACTTCCCATTCAAATTCTTACTGCACAAAGTTCACACATACCTGTTTACAATGAACGTGAAATTATTTGCAAACTTGCACCGAACGCGGCGGCACCGCCCGCAAACTACGCCAGTATGTCTTTGAGTATTACGTCCTTACAGTATAGAGCTGGGTTTACACGGGTGACTTAAATTGCTAAATTTTGGAAAACATTGCTCAAGCTTTCTATGGTGTCAACTATTGTCGCGTATCTGGAGTAATTTAATAAACATGACATACAACCGTTATAGTACAAGTATATAACGTTCCATCATCGGACTACCAGACGTACGGTGATGCGCCACTGGTACATGGTGGACATCTCGCCTACACGCACAAAACGTTTTGGAAACATTCATTGTGCGTGCAGCTAAGGAATGGAATTCTTTGCCGAAGTCTGTGTTTTCTGTTAGCTACAACCTGGGAATCTTTAAGTCGAGAGTGAATAGGTTTCTTCTAGGTAAGCGCGTTCCATCGTCGACCGCATCGTCGCTTTCCATCAGGTGAGACAGTGGTCAAGCGCAAACCTATCAATAATAAAAAAATATATATATATATTTAAGAGGGCAGATTGATAAGTCAGCATAAATGACGATCCCTGCTAGTGAAGTTGTTCCAAAGAGTCAGTGCGGCCGTGGAACGGAAAGGGCAAGTGGATTTTAGTCACGCTTCCTCTTGGTCCACCCTGATCGAGAGTCGGATAGTTTTTTTTATATATCTTCATTATCAACGAACTTATAAAGCTTCAAAGCTGTAAAAGAAAAAAAAGTGTCACGTTAACTTTGACGTAAAAAAAACACACATACGGCTGGCATCAAAAACAGCATTTTGACGGAAGAGACAGAAAATATATTTAATTAAAATTTTTAGGCCACGTTTGCTTTTCAAAAAATATTGATATTGTTTTCACTTTTAATATTCTGTTTTTGTTAAATGTATTATCAAACTGAAAAAAATGTTTTTTATATTACCATAACAAATATATTTTTCATGCAAATTCCCTGTTGCTCGGTCAAGTAAAATTGCAAAATGTCGCCAGTGTAATCGCAGCTTTACATCTCCCACTACATAAGAGGTGCATTCTAGACGATTTAGAAATACAGCACAGTCGCACCATGTCGTTATAATATCATTTAAACTTAGATTCGTTCAGCCTGGCCAGCTCGTTAGTGTATGCATACGGCTTAACGTTAATGCACTTCATTTGGGTCTTGTTCGGTATTAAATGATCTAACTTGTATTAGTGCTTGGTCGAGTTTTATAGGATTTGTGGGAACTCAGTCGTTGCGGTTGAAAAGGAATTTTGATGCTTACTTAATGGGTTGTTGCCGTAAAAGAAAAAAGCAAAGCTTTAAGTAAGGTGTTTTTTGTTAGGATCTTTTTTTTGGTTATATTTTTTTGGCGTTCATTGTGGCGGCACTTGGGGGAGGCCTTTGTCCAACAGTGGACGTCTTTCGGCTGGAATGATGATGATGATGATGATGATGATATTTTTTGGGTGGGAAATCACCGAGGACGAGCCCTGAAACCGCGTTTGACGACGGTTTGCTCATGTTGAGATAAATGATAGACCTAAATAATAATTACGAGCATTTAATATTAAGCATAATTTAGACATTTTTCACACTCCAAAAAGTATTCAACAACCTAAAGAACAATTTTTCTCTATTAATACATAACTTGGCCCAAATAAAAAGGTCCTAACAACCACTAACAGTTCTTAATGGCCTCTTTGACTCCGAATAATATTCATTCATTTTAATTACCCGTTAAAAATCTTGAGAAACAAACTAAAACTCGTAAAGAACAACAGAATAAAAAGCTAGATATTGGACTTTGTAAGAAGCACGATTAATTAAGTATTTTGTGAATATAATTTAATATAAAAAGACGATAGAAGTTGGAACTTCTAAGTTTTTCGAGATGGAAAACGGTTATTTTTAACTAAAATTAGTACCTAGTCTAGACTGTTATGAAATTAACCGTTGGGTTAACTAAGTTACTTAATCGTTTTACTTGCTATCACGATTTTTTTTTTTATTATTGATAGGCTCGCGTTTGACCACCATCTCTCCTGATGGTAAGCGATGATGTGGTCGACGATGGAGCACGCTTGCCTAGAAGTAACCTATTCACTCTTGACTTAAAGACCCCCAAGTTGTAGCCATCAGGAAACACAGACTCCGGCAGGGAATTCCATATTTTTTAAAGGACCTTAATTATTCAAGAAAAAAAAAAAGATTTCGTATCATAAAGCATAGCTTCAGGTGCCCATACAATGCGCGATGCGAATCTATCCGTAAGTTTTTGCGATGCATCGTTTGAACTCCTAAATTTTTACAATGCGATATCGCACCTCAGTTTTGTGTTTGGAACTTTATGCGTTAAAAAGCGAGTAAACGTCTCGGTAGTAGATATAAATTTATAGAACTTTTAACAAGCAAATCATAAAAAAGTCTACATTAAGAACATGACCTTAAAAACTTAGTACTAAGTTCACAGGATTGACAGTCGCTAAAGATATAACTTTTACGACTCATAAGACGTATAAAACTTTTTAAATTAACTACTTGAACATGCCTAAAAAAAACAGCTAACTGTCTCTTGTAAATTTCACTATCAACTGCAAAATGCCACACAGGTATATTTATATATAAATATCTTATTAAAGCGGTTACCACGCAGCGTAGCGCGTGAAAATTCACCAACGCAAATACTTGCGGGAGTGCAGCTCTGCGTCATCGTGCGGGTTTTTTACGCACTCACGCGCGTAGGTGCGTCTTGTAAATTCGCGCAGGCACGCACGCTTTTCATACAAAATCACATACGGTACTACGAGACTGCTACACCAGCATAACTTGCATGTCGCCCTGCACCCACGCGCGTGAGTGCATGTTTCTCCGCATGTAGGTACGTGATCTGCATGATCGCGCGTGAATGCAGTTTCGGTGTGTTGGACTGTGCATGTTTTCTATACAAATGGAGATACTTACAAGCAACGTTAAGACACGCATTCACGCACTACGCTGCGGGGTGCGTGGCAGTGTGATAACCGCCTTATTGTGAACTCGTAAGTTTCCGACACAATCAAGATGGAAGTGTCGGAAAAAATAAAGAGCAGATATCCGGTGGGATCTTATAAAAACGTCACCTCATCGGACGTTGTTCATAGTTCGCGGGATAGTGTTGTCAAATGCGACTTGGGTATCCCGGTATTGGACTTAAATTTGGATCAGGAATTTAATTCTATAGAATTGAAGTCACACAGGTAGAACGTAGAGATGGCCGCAACCCGTAGGGGCTCAGTAGGCGCCTGCTAGGGCCATGGGGAAAAGTGTGAAAAGAATACCTGTGAACCTAGAACGCTAAGGGCAACTGAAGGAGCATAGGTGTGGTTTTAGTAAATAAAAGTTTGATACGCTCTATTGTTCCACCCTAGAGCGAGAGAAAACATTACATTCCCATGTTAAAAAAAAAAGAAGTAGACTCCAGAAGAAAAATGTACTCTTTGCCTTTCGACTTTAGGCGTGGTTAATATTTTGATACCACTATAAATAAAAACTAATACGAATGATGAATACTACACAATAATAGATTTACCGCAGTACTCAAAAGGGTCAAAGAAATACCGGGAAAGCCCAAAAAAAAAAAAATTGGGAAACCTTGCAACACTAATCGGGGTACAAAGTGGCAGGAAAAGTTTCTTAGTTCGATCTCCCCTACCCCAACCCTCGGCAAACCCGCCCCGGGATTAAGTGAGTGGTCTCCTGAAGGATTTGCTGACGCGACTTGGCTCGCAAAAAGTCGACAATGTCCCGGGAATGATACGCGGGAATAGTGAGCCAGTAATTAAAGGTGATAAAGGTTATAATAATAGACTTCGCTGTATTTTTAAACTCCTTGCAGTGTTGTTGGATTGAAAAATTCAATACACTCGAAAATTCACTTATCTAGGGATAAGTCCGCTTTTAGATATGAAAATGACTGTTTTTCGCACTAGTGCGGAAAAGTGCGCAAACTCGCCCGTACCAAAATTTATTACATTTATCGTAGCAGGCTGGGTGCTAAGCGATCTCCACGAGTCGCGAGTCAACCTTCCTTTTCTTTTATCTTCGTAAGTGTATTGAAAAACGTCGTTTGATACACGTGAAAATTTTTCACCGCAGTACTTAACACCGAATCGAAATTCCGTCTAAGTCGTAATGACAAACTTTTTCCTCTTTAAACAAAATCCCTACTAATATTATAAATGCGAAAGTAACTCTGTCTGTCTGTCTGTCTGTCTGTCGGTTACGCTTTCATGCAAAAACGACTGAACGGATTTAGATCAAATTTGGTAGGTAGGTAGAAGATACACTGGAATAACACATAGGCTACCTATAATTCCACAGCTGAGCACGGGTCTCTGCCCGCGCGATATAAACTGTTCGCGGGCGAAGCCGCGGGCGGAAAGCTAGTCTTATATAAAAACCAAATCATTGTTGTAAAATATTCCGCAAAAATTTGATACCCCTACAGTTTTAGTATAAAGACTCATTTTAAAGATTTAACTAAAAACTCTTTTCAAACCCGTAACCTATTTACGCTTAAAGCTAAATATTTTCCACATTTTTATTACAACGAACATTATTGCGAAACTTTAAAACGCGTTATTAAAAGCTATGAAAGAGAAATATAATAAAAAATAAAAAAAACCTGGAGAAAAACGTATCACAATTCAGAGCAGCTACATACGAGAGAGCCAACGAACAGTTTCTGTACTAAAACCTCGCAAGAATCTTATTAAAACTTGCCGGTGCGCCGTCCATTTGTTTAACTTTTATTCCTATAGCTGGGCCGGTCGAAAATGTCCAGGTAAAGTCCACGCAATAGTGTTGAACTTGTCGATATAGTTCGCGGGATTCGGAGTTTTGAATATGTAAGTAGGATTGAATTACATTTTGGTTTTTGCAACGTTTTCTGTGAGTTTAGCTTGGCTTGGTCGAAACTGGACCGTAGGGGCTATAGTGAATGCTTTAGGTGACATTTCTGGGATCTAACGAATAAGAAGACAAACTTCTGAAATTATATTACATAATCCATACTTGGTAATATTACATATCCTTACCAATATTATAAAAGCGAAAGTAAGTTTGTTTATTTATTTGTTTGTTTGTTACGTCTTCACGCCTAAATGGCAAAACCGATGTTGATGAATTTTGGTACAGAGATAGTTGGAACCCTGGAGACGGACATAGGCAATTTTTTTTTTTATAGGGAAAAGGGGGAGAAAGAGGGAAGTCAAGAACAAATATTATTATTAAATTAAAGTATATTAACAAACGCGGGCGAAGCGCGCCAAAAGCAAGTATTTTAATGTGAAAGTAACTGTCTATCTGTTATACTTATATAATCGTAAAAAAAACTATATCAAAATTTGTTTTTTTTTTTTTATTATTTTAGAATAAGCTTGAACCCCAGGGAAGGAACTAGGCTACTTTTTGTAATTAATTTTAATAAAGAAAATGAGAAAGTTGTCAGCATAAACCCATCAAGAAATTAAAAGCTAGGTACTGCTAAAATAGAGTTTTCATTAATACCTTTCCTGAACAAAATCCACGTTTTAATATTAATTATCATAAAAAATTTAACAGCTAGTTACGTCTTTAGAAGGATGATGAGGCATGACGTTCGTTGCTCATATTTAGACTAGCTTCTGCCAGTGGCTTCGCCCGCGTGAATGTCTGTTTCTCCATACAAACTTTGGACTCACGTTTCTTCCCTTTAGGGTGTGAATTTGAGGAAATTGGTTCTTAGCGGATGTTTACACCCTAAAAGGAACCTACCTGCTAAATTTTGAGTTTGTAGGTTTTTAAAGTTTCTGAGATTTCGTGATTAATCAGTGAGTGGTATTTCGCATTATATGTATAGATAGATTATTCCCGGGATAATCTAATAAACCGGGACATTCAACCGAGAACTGGACTGTTTAACATCACTAGTGGGGTACTAAGCCGTGTCCCTGAAAACTTGAATGTACACAGTGAACATAGGATTTGTTCGTTCGATTCCGTTTACATGTGACCTCGAATATTGTAGGTGTATACTTTAGTTTTATAAAAATGTCGAAACATAGGATCTACGGGTTCATTTCTCGTTTTGTTATAAAATGGTGTGGTTTTTATAAAGTTGAGATTAATAGAGTGTAGCTTAATGACAGAGAGAAAAACCCTGTAGGTAAGATTCATTTATAAAAAAAAAAGTAAATTACTATTTTATTGGTAAATACAAAAAAAATCCGCAATAATCAATACTCTAATGAACAAAGTCATAGGTAAAAGCCAGTATACAAGGTGTAAGGGACAGCTCTCCGCAAACTTTAAGGGCTTGCTCAGTAGACGAAACTGAACAATCTGCCACAATTATATTTTTTCAGGAAACGAAAAAAAAAATCGGCCTCTCCATACAGACTGTTCAATCAAGTTTATCATTTTGTAAGGTGAGGCAGATTTTTTTTCGTTTCCTGTTAAAAATCTTGTGGAATTTTGTTCAGATTCGTCTACCGAGCAAACCCTTAAATTTTGCGGAGGGCTGTTCCTTACACCTTGTATATATTATGTAAGGAAAAGGAATTCCTTGCAACTAAGTTTCCAGCAAGCTGTTATTTATTAGCAACAAAGCTTATTTCCAAAAAGCCACGTAATAGAAACACGCTGACCAACATACTCGAGTAATTTAGTCAGAAATTAAATTAAAATGACGTATCAGTTCGGCGATATAAAGTTGTGCTCCACCGAGTGAGTTTTCATCGGAAACTTTATCAATTTTCGACTACGTCGCCCGAGGGTCGAACGGCTCCCAATCAATTGCGTCATCTGTACGGTGATGGCGTGAAGGTTGGTTGGGTAGAAACCTCTTTATTTAGTAGGTGTAGTGTTTCTGAAAATGTCTCGAGTGCATGAGTAGTAAAAATAAAAATAAAACCAGATGACCGGCCCTTGTATCGGCCCTAGTATCAGACTTTTACTGGCTAAAAAACCCACCCCGTTCCTTCGTTGCCTTTCATACCAGCGCCGCGCCTTCCTTTCAAAAGCAGACCCATGGTTCCAGTAGTCTTCAACCCTGCTGGGCCCCTACGGTTGTTGACAACTCCTTGAGGCGCGCGGGAACAGTATGCGCCGTCGACGACTTGGAGTGCACGAGTGGTGGGAATTGTCAGTGGCATGTGATCCTTTGACGGAGGCACACGTGTTGACTCAAGCTGCTGGTAACGTAACGAGCCATTGTATTTACCTCCTGTTTTAGTACGGACACAGAGGGAAATCATCAAAAACCTCTCCCGCTCAGAGTGGAGTAAGACGAGTTTTACCAACTGAAACCAGTCTCTGTTATTTCAGTTGCCCTTCACGTTCTAGGATCATGGTAACTTTTTAAGCCCTAACTGATTTAGGCAAAATTCAACTATTGGTAAAGATTAACACTGATGTTATTGTAAGATATAGAAAACACCAGAGGCCATAGCATATCAAAATCAATTTACATAGACACTTAACTTGCACAGAAGGTCCTTCAATAGGTGACCGTAAATCAATGGAGGGGGAAGGGGTTCCAGATGCTGATAGTGATCATCGAGGTGGTTTTGGTGAGGTAAGAATCCCTGGCACATTTTTCAAGCTGTCCTAGAAGACAAAAGCTACCTACAGGATACTGACTTCAGTACCCTTCACACATACGTGTACACGTACAGGACCCTGTGTGACTAAGGGCGCCTTCAAATTAGCCGTAAAGTGCCGCGCGACGGCAGCGCGGCTGCAGCACTACCGCCATGCTGCTTATTTATTCCATGTAAATAACAATTAGAGTGCCGCGCGACTGTAGCGCAACAGTCACGCGTTTTTTATTTATACGGATTAACAAAGTAGCACGCTCTCGTCGAACAGCACTTTTCGGCTAATTTGATGGCCGCCCTTAGACCTGTAGGTAAGTAAATATCGCATACGTAAAGTACATAATTATCACCTTATTACATACCGCACAAATGTGATAGACGTATGTAACTACCGCATCGACGCTCGTTAGTTAAATGGTGATATTAATTACAAGTATTGTGGCGTTGTTTGTGGAAAGGATTAATCGCGTACACCATTGTCCCCGGGGAGCGCCGCGGCATGGAATATAGTTTGGCACGGAAATGCGTAGATAGTCAATTCACGAAGATTTGTTTTCATACGGTAGCATGAAACTAGAACTAAATTAGACCGATGCACACGTGTAACACGCCTGATTTGTGCGTAGAACGACGTCGCGTTGCGTCACATGGCGTGGATCAAGTGTAGCTCTACAAGTCTAGTTTCCATATAAAATCTATGGAGACCGACGCGCCCAGATCTGCGTATGTGGCACACGTGTGTGCAGTGTAGTTCTAGCTTGATTTTGCATGGTAATGTTGAGATGGATGTGTGGTGTAACAAGAATGGGTAGAGTGACAAATGAGTGTATTTTAGAGAAAGTTTGGAAACGCCAGTAACTGAAAGTAGAAAAGGAATTATTTGTCTTAACATGGCTCTATGGTTGCGATATATTTGTCGCCAAAACTACAACAACATTTTTTATACGTGAATTTTAAAGTTTTTATTGTTTCTAATGGAAAACAGAGTAACTGTGTTCTGTATCAAAAACTATTTTCTCTTTTTACACGGTAAACCAAACGGCAACACCAAAATGTCAGCCGTCGAAATGACTTACTAAGAACCCTAATCTTGGTTCAGCTTACCACTAAAGCAGCAAAGATGAAATTTTCTTGAATCCCTCATTATCTATTTCATATATAAATTATAATTTACCACTCTATTACTATAAAGGCGGAAATTTACTAGTGTTTGTTACTCTTTCACTATAAAACTACTGAAGGTATGTGAATGAAATGTGGCCCAAGGATAGACCATGTCATGAAATACATAAATACATAATAAAATACTTTTTATCCACGGGTTCCCTTTGGATAATTTCCTACTACCACGCAGGCGAAGTCTCATTATAAAAATTAAAATAAAATGCTGACAAAATTAAAATCCTTTTGAATATAACACAAATAATCGTGTAAGACGCTTAGAACCCAAGTAAGAAGAGAGGAGTAATTAAAAAATGAATTCATTATAGAAAAAAATATTCAACAGAGCGATTTCTAAACATTTGCTTACCCGTAAATTTCCGGTCTTAAAGTTTATTGGCGAGGAAAAAGAAAATCTCAGCAAAATTAAATTTCATTAAATCCCTTCAGACATTGCTGGTGAAAACATAGGGGGAACTTGATTTGAAGCGAGCGCGCTAATTAGAACATTATAACGTAATGTGAATAAACACAAATTGACGCAGTGACCGAGTGATTGGTTGCTGAGCGTGGACAAAATATCTGCGGTCCAAGACCACGATTAACTCTTACAAAAATTTCCGCGAACTAAGCAGGCTACAACCCTATAAAATTAATTCGAGTCTTAAAATCAGAAATTTATATTATATTAGATACATTTTTCCTACGACCAACAGTCAGGCCAGAAGACGCTAGAGATTATAATGAAAAAGGTACATAATTTCAAGAGAATAAATCTTACTAATACGCGAATTAAGATTTTTATCATCCCCTATCCTTACTGTACCAATCTGTCATCTGAAAGATATCACAATTTTATTATCTATTCAACTGAAATACAAACAGAGTTCCAAAACTGAGAAAACAAACGTTTTCAAACACACCAACCCTCTCAATCTATCTAAATTTAGACGCTTCTACAATTCGCGTTACCGTTCCAACTTTCACCCCGTGTACACCCATATTTACCTACTATTAAGCACTCCTCTAATAAGTCTGTCCAACGCGAACTTAAGGGTGGTTTTTTTTATGATCACTCCTTCGTGATCCGAGGGGAAGGCCCCTATTTCACGAAGACACCCCTTAATGCGCGGGCGTGATTATACGCGTTTCAAAGACGAAAAGCTTATTACAATTAATTGGCATCTCCTGTTGATTTTTGAAGTAATGAACGTGAGGGGATCTCTTGGGAGTAATGGCGAAAGAGGAAAAATGATAAGGATGTTCGTCTGTCTCAGATGTTTGTAAGTAAGTATACGAGTTAATGAGACTTACAAATTTCACAATTTTCTGGCATTATACGATACCGAATACTAACACGATTTTCTGAACGAAGACTTCTTTCTCTATACAAAAGCCAATGCAAACTATTGGTATGATTTACTTTTTATTTCCGCCAGAAATGAAACTTAGGTTATATTAGAAGACTAAAAGTCACTCTAAACCTCGTTTGGTAACGGTTGGTAGACCTATTTCTTTTTTGTTTTAATTTCTCATACAGTCCTTTAAGATATGCCTAGGGTATACTTTTAGAAAAAAGAAAAAATATATATGCCAGCAATGAATTATGACAAAAGTTTAATTTATCAGTACCGTTTTAGTCGGTTTAGAACTAGCAGCAAGATAGCCAGACCCGGAATAACTATTTATAAGACATAAATAGTTGTTCTGGGTCTGGCTATCTTTTGCATGAGTTTACATGTTTGTGAACGAACTCACGATATAGGAAGAACTCAATTTGTGGTGTAAGGTGGATCGATGATCCGGTGAGGGTTGCGGAAATATAATGGATGCGAGACGCACAGGACCGTTCGTTTTTGCGACACTTGGGGGAGGCTTATATCCAGCAGTAGCCATCTTTTGGCTGAAATGATGATGTTGGTAGATTACGGCCCTCATATTTTGCCAACTGGACTATAACAGCGCCAAAACAAAATTAGGCACGACGAACATTTAAAATTACATTATCATAATATAATAACCTAAAAAAAGTACACCATTACCCATATCGATGTTTCACCATAAGCAATATCATTGGCCTGCAGTTTTTAAAAAAACATCGCAGACTGAAAAATCGACAGACACGAACCCTTTAATAAAGTTTAACTTTCCACTTCCTAACGTTCCTTCCCGCTTGTAAAATTAAAAAAAAATATTAACACATTCTCTTGTGAGACTCCACCGGCATCCAGACGAATATGCTGAAGATTAGAAGTCTTTTTTCCAACGTCGAACGAATGGTATTTTAATTATAGTACCGTTAATTACGAGGCAAAGGCTTGGCGAACAAGCTTGTTCGTTTAAAGCGAAGGAATGTGAAACAGAGCATCGCGACGTCGTACTGGGCAATGCTAGATTTGGCATTGTCTATCTTTTTATGCAAATCCGAACGCGTCAGTAGCTGGAGAACGCACAACGCTGCGGTACGCTATGCCGGTCACATCGTTGCGCCATCGGTACATGGTAGACTCTCACTCATACGTACAAAGCGTTTTGGGATCACATTCATTATGCTGCCGGGGTCTGTGATTCCTGATAGCTACAACCTAGAAGTCTTTAAGTCAAGAGTGAATAGGTTACTTCTAGGCAAGTGTGCTCTATCTTCGGTCACATCATCGCTTGCCATCAGGTGAGATGGTGGTCAAACGCGAGCTTAACAATAATAAAAAAAAAAAAAAATTCAAGTCAAGAATCGGGCTTGGATAGTGGATGATAGCTTAGTGGTCAAACGCGACCCTATCAATAATAATAAAATAATCAAAACCGCATAATCCGACTTAGCATTTTACATGCGATTGAACTGCTTCGTTGCCCTCGTTGACTGCTAAGCGTGAGATCCTGTGTTCGATTACCAGCTCGGGTATAAAGTGCTGTTGGGTTTTTCCATTAGAAAATAATTGTCTGAGTCTTGGTGTCTAGAATACCGACTCTCTGCAGCTATTTGCAATAGGTATATTTCAAAATGGACGCTCGCAAATGGCGCTTCAAACAGACACTAAAAATGACCTGTCAAACATAAGGAACAGCCTGTCCAGCGGTAAGGTCAGTGTGCGTAACTCATAAATGACTAGTACTAGCGTCTCTAGCTCAAAGGTTCCTAGGTCTGTGGTATTTTAGTTTTAACCTCGCCTCATTTGTTCTTCAGTCTTGGCCGTTCTCTACTGATCTTAGAATAAATAATGTATCCTGTTTTTTTAACGAGCTGCCGACTTGTTAAAATAAGACCACTTGGGTAGTTGCTTCCATCGAATGGTGTATATATTAAGGGGCTTATAGCTTCTAAAGTCTGTGTAAAAAGTAGTGCTTGACCTAACACACTTTTCTCGTATTGATGATGGATATATTGTTCCGTAGGCTAATTATTACTAGTGTAGCGACATCTATGACGCCACATAAGAACTACGAAGAAAATACAAAATCCTGCATCGCGCCATCAAAGTTCTGCACGCAATATGAACATACGACAGCCCGACATCATCTATCGGGCAGTAGCCCACCAGACTATAACATCCTGTCTGGTCGGAGGATCCTCCCTTTTCAATGGAGGTTTGCGGGACTTTACTCTCTGTTCCGCATACCTCCAAACTAGTAATTATATATTAACATTTTTGTATACCACTTACTGTGGCAGAACAAAGAGTCACTTACAAAATATTTTGTAACATCTTAATATTGTACCTGTGTGCACAAATAAACTTTTTGTATTTGATATGGTTTGTAAGTATGGAAAGTTAAAGCCTCGAAAATTGTAAGGAAAATAACAATATTATTATTATTATTATACTAAATGACTACAACACTTAGTTACAAGATAGATAAAATGGTAATGACAATGTTTTTGGTTTTAGTGCGTCCTGTACCTACCTCTAACGAGATCTGAACGCGAACTGGTTCATATTTTGGTGAACGATCGAATGTGCATTCGATGCAATTATGCAATTTCGCGTAGTGTTCGATTAAAATACGAACAGTCTGGGACCGTTTCGTTTCAAATCTTTTTCTACACAACAACCATGACTGTAATAATTTAATTAAACACATAAATACCTTCGGTTATATTCTCTATAAACGTTTTCCAAATTACCTACCCACCCTTCCAACTAACTTGACCGTACAAACAGGGGCGTAGCTACCGTTGTATAAAATGTATCAATATTATGGGGCCCTCAAGCTATAGGGCCCTCGACGTGTGCAAAAATTCGTAACATGTTATACGCTACTTTTAATTATCTTATTGATTAGAGGCCAGTAGTTAATGAATAATGACTATATGATTGGATCATTCAATTTAAAGCTCGCTTCGCTATTTAAAGCATTATTTTTATAAGATCACAATAAAAACTTATCCTACCCTGTTTTGTCTTTTTAGGTGGAAAAATCATCCACACGGAGAGGGAGGATGTCGCACGCTGAGAACGAAAGTGACTCAACTCAAAATTGCTAATTTTTGGGAAAGAGCGAAAATGTGTCCGTCGTATTAAGCATTTTCTGTTCATTTTACAATAAGACTAAAACATGGTAACAAAAGTTATGAATTTCTGTTGAAATTTATTGTTTCACTAAATAGCTTTAGAAACATTATATAGTTTTTGCAAAAAAATATGATTTTCTCGTATAAAATAAAGTTTTAAAAAAAATCGAAAAAATAGGTCACTTTAGTATTAGAAGTTTTTAGATTTAATAATTATGATAGAAAATACTTTTTTAAGTCATTCTGTATACTTAACTCATTTAACCAAAATTTTGAAATCGGTCACTTTCCTTCTCAGCGTGCGATGTGTCAGATTTTACTGACTAAAAATCCACTCCTGTTTTTTTGCCTTCGTCCCAAGGCCTCGGGTTTTACTTTTACACTAGTCCAAGATACCCCCCTAAACATAAACCTAAGTTTCATTCAAAACTTGTCTACCTATCCAGTTACTTTAGCCTTCTCCATTGTGGCCTATCGCGACCCCATCTCGAAATAACTCTCAAAAACTTTCAGTACAGGGCCCCTTTTCCCTGGACTAGTTACGCTACTTCATGCATATATACATATTTACTTAGCCAAAGGTACTCAATCTAACAAACACAAGCCAGCAACAACCATGTTCCGTAGTGCGGGGGACCTCTTAAGTTTTTCCCGTTGTCTAATCGTCCGATCCGGGATAGTGGGGCGCTCGTTAGTATAATGGCTATATTAATTGCCGCTCGTATTGTTTGCTGTCCCGGGGTAGGGTAGTGACGAGGCGGGAGTGATGTCGAGACGGCTGGCAGTCGATTATTATTATCGGGTAGCTTCTGTGACTGGGTAATTTTATTGATGTTTTTGTTGGAAATGTAATGCATATTGTATCAGTATGAGCGTTGTATTAAATCAGTGTGTGGTTTGTCCCACTTATATCTTCAAACAGCTGAACAGATTTGGATGCAATTAAGTACCTGGGTAGACCATGTTTTAGAATAGACTTAAGGATTTTCTTTTCTCAAGATTGTGTTCCCTTGGGATAATTTTTTATTGTCACGCGCTCGAAGCTAGAACTTTGAATATCTACAACATATAATAATCCTCAATCGAACTATACTATCGTAAACTAGTTAGACACTATCCCAACACTACGCCGGACTACGGGCTAGGGATTAACGAGTCCCGCGCTACCCCGGGCAAAGTTGAGAGATATCTACAAACGGTTCGGGGCTGATTTGTTTGTCCTGTTACGCGTCTATTAAGTTACTAACAGTTATTTCGATAGTTTATACTTGTTTGGTCTTTATTGCATTTTGTAAGTCGCTTTCCATCGAGGGGTATTAGTTGCAGCTCGCTATGTTGCTTTATTGGTTTTTGTAAGGCTTTGTTAGGGGTAATTAGAGAGATAGGATGTTTGACGGGACCTGCTAGGGTCGATACTAACCATAGCTACAGGATTCTGCGAAAGAGTTACTGTGGCTGGAGAACGCAAAGAGTAACTGAAGGAAAGCGGTTGGGTTTTAGTCAGTATGTCTGACACTCTCTTTCACTCCACTTGAAGTGGGGGTAGATCTACAGTAATAATATATTATAAATAGGTAAAGTTTGTTTATCTGCTTGTAGGAGGTAATCTCTAGAAGGACTGGTCCGATCGCTAAAATTTTTGCCTATAACACTAGTTTCTGCCAACAGTTTAGTCAAAGTAGAAAATATAATATACTCACAGATGAAGTAGCATTCCAATGGTAAAAGGTTTTTCAAAAATTAATCCAACCGGTTCAAAATAGCGAAAACGTTTATATATATTAAGTATACATATAAATATTTCCCCTACCACTCCAAGGCTTTTAAAAAATCATAACAATGCATTTCCCCTGACTTTCCTTGGTTCAATAACACATACATTACATTACTCCCTTCGACACTTAAAATGAGAATGGAGATTCCTCCCATACATCTTTTTATTACTTTATTACATCGATAAGGGGATTGCATAGCACGAAGGGATAAAAAATGAGACAGACACAAAGTATGTTTATTTATGTACGTATAACGGCGCCAATAAAGGCAATAAGAGTAATGGGTATATATCACCAAACCCTTTTGTCCTTTGGGGGATGTGAAGAGCTTCAAACGGTGAAATGAGGTATGATCCAATTCTCATATAGGAAAGCTTTTTTCTTTTCATCAGATAGAAATGCTATTTATTTGTACACCATAAAAAATACAGCAGTAGCTTAAAATTAATGTGGGGTAACAATGGGCGGTCTTAAGGCTAAAAGCAATTTTTTGCAGACAACATTTGCAAGAATTTGATAGAGAAGAAGGAAAATTACGCTAGTTCGTGGTTTCACCGTAGGCGTGGGCTTGCGGACGACTAGCAATGGGTAGCTCGCCGTCCGCCCGTTATGAGGACCGAGCCCGAGTCATCGACAATTTTTTTAGGTAGCACGTACACTTAAACGAGATGTCAGCAAACCCAAGGCACACTGCAGCGCCGATGCCCGCTAAGGCCACGGCAGAATTTCTAAAAAGGAAACCTGTAGTCCTAGACTACAAAGGACAATTGAAGAAAAATAGTTGTGGTCAGTAAAACCTGATGCGCTTTCCACTCATCCTTAGAGCGGGAGAAGTCAATAAAAATAATAATTTTATTATCAGAAATAGAAATTTGACACCAATGTAAATTAACAAAAACTGTAATACAATGGTCAATTTAAAACTTTGAACCCCAACTCCTAAACTAAGAAGATCTTGTATCTTAGGAGGCAGTGTAAAATAAAACAATTCCCTACAAATAACCTTAACGCTGCCCGCCCACGTCAGACTTTTTGTAGGACGGATAATCGGGCCGATTTTGTATATTTGTAATATTGTTCTGTATTTCTGACCTACTTTTTGTAGGACGTGTGCGTTGCACTATTGCTATCAGTGTGTTCTATTTTTCTCCTACAAAAAGTCGGCCACTAATTATCGGACGTGGGCGAGCAGTCTTAAACTGAAATAAAATGCAGAATATCAACGGATAATATTCCCTTGTCTCAAAAAAGAAAATTCAAGGCAAGTTTCCTCGCGACTAATTATTATTCCGCCCAAAAAATATTCGTCAGTCAACTGTAATCTTTTTGGACATTCCTGACAATTCAGACCGGCATAATTTAAAATCATTGGACCCTCTTCTTTCAAATAAAAGGTCAACTTTATTAGGGACAGCGCGCACTCGACGATTTTTAATTTAAGGACTTATCGCACTTGCGACACAGGAGAACGTTTCGAGTGTTGAATTAAAATCGTCAAGTGTGATTTGCTTACGGAAGCTCTCCGTTGTCATAATGATGGGTCCGGTTCGTGCTTGTTTGTATTTTTGAAGTAATTAATATTGTGCTTTTGTTTATTGAAGTATTTATCCTTACAATAGGTCTTTATCTATGGAATTGCCATTTTATAAACATTATTTCTACGCTAGAACTCATATTAAAATAATGCGTGTTTTTTTAAGATTTCATACAAAAATGGTTGTAAGTACTGCAATAGTACCGAAAGTACAAAACACAAAGAAACCAATAAATACCTAAGTTCGAAAAAAGAACAACTCTTTAATATAAAGTTTATTTAACTTACAGTTCAAAGTCAATTCAAAGATTCACTTCAAAGCAACCCGTTTTAGATAACGGCAATTTCGTAGGTACCTATATAACTGGCTAATCCAGCAAACGTTTCTCTGCCATATAAATATATGTAATGAAATGACATTTCATTAATTCAAATTTGCCGCGCTTCGCGCGTTGAAGTTGTCAATGGAATTTATGTTCTGTGGAACGGGGTGACGTGTGATTGAATGGCAGATGATGTTTAGATTATTTTGCATATTTTATTGTTAAAAATTCTATTGTAAAAAGATAAATTAAAGGGATATAATTGAGGAGGCGATATTAGTAAACTTTAAATGTCGTTTCTTTTATTTTCAGAGAAACAATTTGTGGTTTATTTGGAAAATCCTCAATAACATATCTTATATATATTTGATAAAAATCGTTTAGTTTCGAAGAAGTTCGAAAACAAACACTATGTCACGAGATTTTTATAAAAGTTTAGGACTGGCTGAGTCGGCAAACGTTGTTTTGCTATATTAGTAAAATAAAATACCTACGGGTATAGACAATAGCCCACGACCTGTTCTCAGACCTAACAAATATACACAAAAAAAAAAAACACAAAAGTCAGTCAAACCGTTTCAGAGAAGTTCGATAACAAACACTGTGAGAATCGTTATTTTTACATTTTGTTTTTGAGGTGGAAAATCATCTAATTATTTCTCTCGCTCTAGGACAAAGCGAGAGGGGCTATCAGTCTTTTTCTAACTTAAACCACACTTTTGTATCGTAAGTTGTTCTTTGCGTCCCAGAATCGCAAGGGTAACCCTTTCAAAAGTCAACCCTTATTATAGGCCCAGTAGGCTGCTGCCCTCTGCTGGGCCCCTATGAAATGATAGTTTTCAAGTACAGCATTGACCACATTGCACTGCTCAGTCATAGTTGTCCCTTAGCGTGTCTAAGAAAAACAAAAAAGAAGTAGAAAACATAGTATCGAAACTAGCAATGAAGAAAGCCATTATATAAGAACAAAATCACACACAGCGATACAACTTTATTCACAACTGTTTACATTAAACTTACAAAAAAAAAAACAAGTTGTTTTTTCTACTGGCAACATTATGCAGATTCGTCCTCTCGAATTACTTATTTTAAGCGATAAACGGCGTGGGACGTCGTATAAAAATCTTCGCCTGAAGAAATGACTTCAAAAAGTTTGGTCCAAGTTATAAACTTTCGGCCTCCTTAGCCGCGGGCTGGGCTTAATGTGCCAACTTCTTTTTTTATGATGTGACAATATGTTCTGAACGTGAACGACTGAGTTCGCAAAGCCTGTTCTTGAATCTTTCTTTGCAAAGAAATGAAGCGTACCTAGTGAGTCGTTGAGGTGTTTAGCAGTTTTAAAACTGGTGCAGAATTTTTAAAATTCGTGTAGTAGACTAGTGTGCTAACACTAGTCTTTTTTCAAGAGTAATTTAATAAAAAAAGATTTTTCTTACGGTAAATCCAAATAAAACAAGGTAATTTGGATGTACGCTGTTTGATTTTTTAACCGGCTTCAAATAAGAGGAGGTTTTATGTTCGGCTTAATGCTTTTTTTTATATAAACCTAAGCGTTATTTTGAATAATTTGTGTTGTTAAGACCTAAAAGACGACGTTTTATTACGATTATTTCTGAAACCCTAAAATATAATAACTTAGACAAAAAGGAGACTTTAATGAACTGTCACTTGTACTTAACAGCTTTCTACGCACACCCACAAACTTTAGCTTTTATAATATTACTAGCTGCTACTAGTGGCTTCGTTTGCTGGTAGTAGAAAATTTTCTGACTGCTAAGGATTTTAGCTTTATTAAGTTTTATCATCGGTATTGGACCCAGGTTGGCGACTGCACAAACAAATCGGAACTATCGTTTTCTACATTCCAACAAATAAAACTCCCGTATCCCAACTTTTTCCTTTTCCTAACTCACCATTACAGATACAATAAATCCCGCTGCCACATTTAACTTGCACCACACGATGTTCCAAAGGGCGGGACAGTGATAATGGTTATGGTAAAAGTTAGTCGGTCTAACTGTGGTACGTATTCCGTGATATAGCAACGAACGATGGCGACTTGTATCGAATGAGACGCGGAGTGCAGAGGGTGGGCAGAAGTATTAATGTAAATAAATATTAATGGTAGGTATCATGCTTAACTGGTAGCTTTATATACCATAGCATATCACGTAATCAGCCTAATAATGTAATAATGTTTCCACTTTGTGGACAGTCGGAGCCCCTGCAGTCCTCTCCTAGAGAGGAGTCCGTAACCGTAACCTACCACGTGGGCTCAGTGCGTGTTGGTGGATGTCACCCTTTTGGTACGGATACGCTCGGCGCTTCCTATACTAATAATATATCATTTATTTTCTCTCACAATGTTAATCTAGCACTTGACAATTTTGTAGTAATAAAGCATTGTGAGAGCTGGTGCCTGTTGTAGGTTTCGGAGAAGCCTGTGCTACAGGTCACCTGGCCCTACTTATCAGCCTAACACAAATTTAAAAACAAAAACGATAATAATTAAAGTTAACAACAGAAAAGGAAAGAAGACAAAAAATAAAATAAAAAGTGCAGTCAATATATGAATGGAATATGTATGAGGATGGTGGTGAAAGTGGTGTGTGGGTAATGTGCGTGTCTTGTCTTTTACTTTCTGTTCATAACCACTGTGTTGTCTATCCCGATTTCATTCCTATACTTTTTTTTTTATTATTGATAGGCTCGCGTTTGAACACCATCTCACTTGATGGTAAGCGATGATGGAGCACGCTTGCCTAGAAGTAACCTATTCACTCTTGACTTAAAGACCCCCAAGTTGTAGCTATCAGGAAACACAGACTCCGGCAGGGAATTCCACTCCTTGGCTGTACGCATAATAAATGTGTTCCCAAAACGCTTTGTGCGTATGGGTGGGATGTCAACCATGTACCGGTGACGCAACGCCGTACGTCTTGTGGTCCGGTCTGTGGACTTGGCGGAATTAGATTGTACTTTTGATACTTTTCTATTTAATGCGATTCTACATACTTATCTTTAATTAATCTAATTCAAGTTTCAAAGTCATTAAACCGCTCCTAAGCTCGTAGTGTTACAGTTGAAAATGATTTGATGATTTTACAATAAAAATCTGAATTTTACTGACTAAAATATGACTTTTACTACTTAATAACATCCTCAACAGTGCCAGGGCCGCATTAAAAATAAAAATAATAAAAAGTAACTTTTAGTTATACTTCTGCGTACACCTCTACAATACCCCAGTTTCAAAGATTTGATGCTATCGACGTCAACGATTTGCGAGTTTTCACATCTAAAGAGAGTTTTTGTTCCTGTACAATTTGTTAAGCCAAGGGATTAAAAGAAAAAGCCCCAAACTTCTGTATCGAACATACAATCGGCTCTTTATTTATATATTATGTTAATATATTCAGTACTTTACTTTTTTATATGTTGACGTCTTGGGAGAGAAAGGGCGTCAAGTATGTCAGAAGTGTTCTTTTTTATCTATGGAAATTAATTTCTCATTCAGCGTGTTTGTTTTTTTTTTCTTCTTTTGTACTGGAATACGGCTTTATCTTAGAGCTGAATAACATGTAAATAAATTCCATAGAGCCTAATCAATCTTTTTTTGGGGTTTATTGAAAATTACCAAATAATAGCGCGTTGTCTCCTAATAATACAGGCACTATTTTGCTTAAAAGGCTCCAAATACTTGTAAGTATGATAATGCTAATTAGGACAATCAAGTATTTTGTATAACTTTTTTGTATTTTGTATATTATTTTTTTATATTTTGTACTTCTCCCGTTCTGGTTGGAGCGAAAGGGTGTGCTCAGACTTTTACTGACTGAAACCAAACCCGCTCTTGTCAGTTCCCCTTTGCCACGGTATCTCTTTCGAACTATCCCGAAGCCCTCTAGGTATTGAGGGCTTTTTGACGTTAAAATCATGAATCAGAATATCTTCTGCCACTCTGGATGGAGCAGGAAGGAATACCAGACTTTTAATGACCAAAACTCACAGTGTTCTTTCAATTGCCCGCTCTTATTGCGAGGACCACGATATTTCCTTCGAACAATCCGTAACCCTTGCAGTCCTTAGGAGGGGCCCAGCTGGGTCAAAGCCTACTGGGGCCAGGGGTATCCGAAAGGAAACTCGAGCCCCGGTATGAAGAGGCTAGAAGGAACGGGGTGGGTTTTTAGTCAGTAAGAGTCTGACACTATCTCCCGCTCCACCCAAGAGTGTGGGTTGTCATTAGATGATTTTTGCCCAACGTAAAAAAAAACCCTTGCAGTCCTCAGCTTTGATTAAGCCCTGTCATTTTGTTGATAACTCTTTGAAGATCTCAAAACCTATTGTTTAATCAGCAGAAACAAATAAGGTATGTGTTTTCTAAAGCTCCTATTACCCGATATCTATTCCCAGTATATAACTTTTATATAAGGCAGTCACTTCCTAGAATTTCCTTGCGATCTTGCCTCACTGAAACCGAGACTGAACTAAAAAGTAATTCGATACTTTATCGAACAATGAAGGGGCACTTTCAGGTATTTTCAAGAGAAATTTCTGAACTATAATTCTCGATTTTAAATTGTAAAGAAACTACGCAACTCACGATTAAGGACGAGGTTACTATAAAACTAATAACATGACTATTGATAATCCCAGAGGTTGTCAACCTAATGCGAAAAAAAAAAGGTCAACTGCGAGTCGGACTCGCGCATGAATGGTTCCGCACTATTGTCGCTAGCTTTCTAGGGGTAGTCTGAAAGTGAAACCCGGGGCCTTCGGACGAAGTCAAATAAGAAACAGGGCGGTATTTTAGTCAGTAAAAGTCTGACATACCCTCGCACTCCGCTCAAGAGCAGGAGATGAATGACCTCGTGGAGGATGATTTTCGCACCTAATGAAAAAAAAATGTCACTAGCATTAGACTCTATCTTATGACTATTATTAAATCGATCAAAAATCATCAACATCATCATTTCAGCCGATTAGTATACGTCCACTGTTGGACATAGGCCTCCCCCAAGTGCCGCCTCAATATTAATTCAATTTACGATTAAAGACGACGTTACCTTAAAACTAATAACATGACGTTTGATACCGCGCTACTGTCACTAGCATGTAGGTAACCATACACGCTAGGGTATACCTGAGAGGTTTGCCTGTATAGTTGAGTTATAGAGGTAAACCGGAGCGTTGTGTATGTTGCAAAGCTGTGCGGGTTTCCACACAAACTTACAGCTGTACAGGAAAACCTGTCAGGCACCTTCAGACACTATATTAGGACTATAATTAAATCGATCAAAAAACATGGTAAAAAAATCACGTTTGTTGTACGGGAGCTCCACTTTCATATTTATTTTACTACTAAATTAACTTAACGTAACTTTCGTACTTTTTGTTATAGCGGTAGGTAATAGAAATACATCATTTGTTTAGGTTTGAACCATTGAACTGTCTCTCCGTGGTTCTCGAAGCCTCGTCACAACAGACGGATCGTACTTTTTGTTATAGCGGTAGGTAATAGAAATACATCATTTGTTTAGGTTTGAACCATTGAACTGTCTCTCCGTGGTTCTCGAAGCCTCGTCACAACAGACGGATCGTACTTTTTGTTATAGCGGTAGGTAATAGAAATACATCATTTGTTTAGGTTTGAACCATTGAACTGTCTCTCCGTGGTTCTCGAAGCCTCGTCACAACAGACGGATACTGGAGTCTTAATAATAAGTTCCCATTTTTATCTTTTGGTTACGGGACCCTAAAAAAAAAGTTATTATAATACGCGCCTTAAAACGCCGAAAAAAAAATCTCATGAAAAATTACAACGCATACCTATTACTTGTAATAAAATCTCTTTCATAGTAACATTTTTATTACTTTTCGAGACGAAAATGAATGATCGCGACCTAGAAACCAGACTAAAAGCCTTCACATTATGATGTAACAAACTTTTTTCTCCGAATCAAAGTGCGTAATAGTAAATCCAAGAGATTTTATCGTTTCGCTGACGCAATTAACGAACTTTTCTTCAACAAAACGTTCGTTTTTGGATAAAAATCCTTTCTCGGAATGTCCTTTATAGGTCTAATCAGATTGTTGCAAGTTTTTATCGTCCGAGTTGAGCCTAACTGTGTAGGTACTCAAGCAAGTGACCGTTTTGTTTCAAACTTGCTCCATAAACGCGACTAGATTGCATTTGTCATTGTTATTGTTTTTGTTTATTTGTTTTTATCTTGTTTCTATTGTAATTGGTTGTTTGTCGAGTTTAAAGGATTAGATAAGGACCTAGAAAAGATTTGTTGATTCAGTTTTTTTTTTTGCGCGCGTTTACAGTGTTGTTTATTAGATCTGTCCACATGAATAATGATTAAATTGTCAATTCCCAATTAAGTGTAGATATTCAACGTGACCATTTTGTTTCTAACTTGCTCCATAAACGCGACTAGATTGCATTTGTCATTGTTATTGTTTATTTGTTTTATCTTGTTTCTTTTGTGATTGGTTGTTTATTGAGTTTTAGTCATTTTATTTGCAGGTTTTTCAGTGTTGTTTATTACATTTGTCTCCATAAAAAATAATATTCAAAAATGGTTTGTCAATTTTCAATAAACTAACTGCCAAATACAAAAGCCCTCCTTTTATAATGCTTTCATGCTTTTGACGTAATCCTTTAGTAAAAACAAAAACCGACCAGACTAAATATTTTTCGAACAGCCGCAACAAAAAAAACTAAATGAAAGTGCATATTTGATATAAAGCCGGAAAAAAATGGCAGCATATTTGATACAAAGGCCGGTAAATTGCTGTAAATTCGTTAAAAAGCATAAAACACTGTGGAAAAATGTTACCTACTCGGCGCAAGCCTACCGGGCATTTAATCCCCACGTCAGAATAAGGCTGCGTCAGGGTCGGGTGTGATTTACGCGCGACGCGACTCACGAGCGCGACAAACGCGACAGCTCTGGCGACCGACATGCGACACGAGCTCCGGTTCAAAGCGAGCCTCCAGCGACCATTGTGTTGCGCTTTACGGAAAATATATATACGCTGAAATTTAAAGGACTTTAAGCGTTTTTCATGGCCTTTTTGAAAGAAACGTGGATTGTATAGGCTGTTGTTGGAAGTTGTTATGGTGAATGCACTAGATCACCATGGAAATATTTTTGACCAGCTGACTCGGCGAACTTCATACCGCCTAACAGTCAATGAATATAGATCTTTCGAAATAGTCAACCGATTACGATTAAACAAAGCCTAAGTAATAATATACCAAGTTACACACAATCCTAATGTGTAAAAGTTATCTAAATCGATTTCAAACAATTAACGTGATGCGCGCACAACTAAAAACTTCTACAGATTTATTTTGATGTCACGTCTGTGTGTGTGGAAGAAGCTTTATCAGTAAAATAAATGTTTTCATAAACCCCTTAATACAAAATAAACAGATTTTTAAAATATGCTTTTTATAGCTCCATAAATATTAAAGTTCATAAAAAAGTGTATATACACGTATCTACCTTACAATTTAAATTAATCAATTGATTTATAATAAAACCAGATATATTTTTTTTAAGTATTTTTAAGAAAAAATCTTTAAAAATATATCTGCCATATTAAATTCAATGTGATTTTTTTTCGTTACCATTTATTTATTATTTTCTTAATTCTACACCACAGAAACAAATATACAGGACAAACATTAAAAAAATAAGTGTACAATGGACGGTCTTATCGCACATGGCGATCTCACACAGACAACCTTTGGATGAACTGAAAGAAGGGAAATAGATTTAGGGTTGTCAGTGTACAAACATCAGAAATAATAGTAATAAGATAAGATAGGTATCGTTATCTTTGGGGCATCAATTAAAAGGATTTTTTGATCAAATCTACATGCAACCTTATAGGCGCGGGCTTGCGGACGATGAGCAATGAGTAGTTCACCGTCCCGTCCGACCGTTCAGGAAGGACCAAACACAAGTGGTCGACGGCGCGTAGTTGTACAACGCGCGCCTCAAAGAGATGTCAGCATATCTAGGGCCCGTTAGGGCTACGGGAAAATCTGGAAAGGAAACCCTGGTGAACTGAAGGACACAGGCTTAGTACAAGTCTGACACCCCCCCTCTCGTTCCACCCTAAAGTGGGAGAAGCAGTGATTTCCCACCTTAAAATAAGGCGTGAATTCTCGAGTGTGGAAAACCTGGTGAACTGAAGGACACAGGCTTAGTACGAGTCTGACACCCCTCCTCTCGTTCCACCATAAAGTGGAAGAAGCAGTGATTTCCCACCTTAAAATAAGGCGTAAATTCTCGAGTGTGCTTTGAGGATTCTTTCATCTATTTTATCATTATTTCAAAACCATTAATAAAAAGAAGATAAGTTTTTAATTACTTGATTTACTTGACGTCAGTTTAATTACAGGTCTAATTCTTATAGCCTGAACTTAGTAGGGATTTATTTAAAAAGTACTTTAGAAATATATTAGAAGGTAGATTATCTTTTTTCTTGGATATCAATTTATTTTAGGAGATTACTTTTTTGTAGACTTACTTATCGGTAAGAGACATTATTTCTTTTTAAGTTTATATTATCTACGTAAAAACTAAATTAGGAAAAAAAAATCTTATTTTTTTAAGGTCAGTAAATTATCCAATGACTCTTCTAGCTCAAGGGTGGAGCGTGACGACGTGCTTCAGTTGCTCTTTGCGTTCTAGGACCATGGTTTCCCTGTCATACAATCCCCGTGGATTATCACAACATTTGGACGTCTTTAGACTGAAATGAGGACTCCAAGAGTGCCTTATGATAAACCAACGTAGTTGCGGTATTTCTGTACAGAATATTATTTAAACCCCAAGTGCCCATACATTTGCGTTAACCGTCACTAATAACCGTCACTAGTACTTACACAAGTGGGCAAAATTGACGAAAAATTTCCAAAATCTTCGAAGGAAATATTTACAACAGTCCTGAGTTCATTCGATATTAGCGACCCTCACGGGTGTTATAATTTTATGAAATTCTTGGGTTTTTTCTGCTATAAATCTAAACCATCATGAATCACCCTGTCTATTTGGGAAAACCGCATGAAAAAACGTTTAGCATATTTTGGGTTTATCGCGTACATACAGACATATAGACCAGGTTGAGGGTTTTTGTTTTATGATATGTAAAGATGATGTTACCTACGACTTAGCATGAGCATGCTATATTGCTTCTTTATATCGAATAAGCTTCAAACGTAAACTTAACGCTAAAGACTACTCAAGTACTTATTTCCCTGCATAATCCCGACTTATTAACAAAACTGGCACAAGACTAAACTTCCAGATAGTTAAAAAAAAAAGAATAACACCAGTGCCATTTAAAAACGCCGCCAATTAACACTGCCACAAGCCAATGAGCGCTTTGTAAAAACTACTTTTTTATATCCAAGAAAAAAAGAGCAAAAAAACCTGAAAGAAACTTACTTCTTTTTGTAACTGGCCACTTGAAAAGTTCACAGCGCACAGCACAAACTCTTTGCTCAACAATTGACAAGTTTGCTTTAGTTTTTTTTTGGGATTAGGGCTTAAATGGGAACTTTGGAGAGCGTTTAGGTTTTTGTAGATATTTTATAGGGGATTTTATATTTAATTAGTAGCTAGCACTGTATATTGATGAATAATAATATTGTTTTCTATCAACTATCTGTATTGGACATTTATGACATCGTCTATGTAATCTTTTACCAAACATGATGTCATCGGTTTTTTTTTATTTATATAAACTAATGCTGACTGCCCACCTTAAGGTGGTGCATCATGACTCACATTTTCACTGTTTTTTATACAACCGCTCATAACTGATTATGACGTTATCACACATTTTTCATTAAATATTTTGGAAACACAGTATCTTCTAGATATTATCTAGGTTTCTTAAGAAACCAATTTCTAAATGTGTGTAAAACTAATCCAGTGAAAACCTCTGAAAATGTCCTATTTTGTATAAACTTTGACACTTCATAATTTGCCTAAAAATTAAAAAAGTCAAAAAAGTAATCCTCTAGAGACCTTGCAAATTTTATTAAAATTCTAAATGATGATAACCTTTTCCAAAAACTTTCAAGGATTAAAAAAAAACAGCTATTTCCTGGAGCAAGTTTTGTGAAATTTTCGAGTAAATCTCGGAATTACCGAATACTAACAGAGTTTCCAGGCGTTATCTCTCTTTTTTGCGTTGCCTTTCCGTCAAACATCGCGTTGGATTGCATTAAATGAAGTAACAAGTTTTTAAACCATTTTCGATGTTTACGATAAGCGAGTGGAGAAGGACCCTCTTAAGGCAACCAGTGATGCAAACGTTACTAGTGAAGCGCATTAATTTAATACGAGCCTATACACTCTAGCCTAAATTAATAGGATGAGAAGACCGTAGCTGGCAAATTGTTCTAGTCCTTTTCAGTACGCGATATAAACGATGAGGCGAATCATTTCCAGTACGCCGATTGCAGCGAAATTTCTGACATGAAGTTACTGGGTATTTAACTCCCACAATCCAATAATTGAGTAATATAATACTCCTTGACAAGACTGGTATGTATCATGTATACACTAATTCATTGCTTGTGACCACTGGAGGTCAGATCGACAACCTTCAAAATAATACCACGGTATACATTTTGTTTTCGAGGGAAAATCTTCAAAAGGCGTTTTAACTTTGGGGATAAGAGTGTGGGATTTTTGCCTCACTCGGTGGTCCCATCAGCACATACTCGTAGAAGGGTTTATGTTACTTCTCAATCCTATAACAGACTACATCGGATATATCCGACAAAAATTCTCGTTTTTATTCCGCCAGGGTCGCACATCCACGACAAATACTCCATCTCGTTAGCTCTTCTGTCACCTATTGGGATTGAAGAGCTAAAGGAGATAGAGCGCCCAGTTACACAAGCTCATGACCTTGGCGAATAGGAAAATCCAACTTTACCAGTTAAAAGAGTAAAGAAAACTTCAGAACCACCTCTGTTCAAAGCCTGTTAGGGTACACCGGAAGAGTCTTGCTGTGCACGGCAGCATGTGATACTATGCCATCAACAAAAGATAAAAAGAAATTAACCTAACGATTATATTTTATGAAAACAACGTCAACCATCGATCGTTAACTATTGTAACTACTCATAAATCCTTGGTTTCGTCGGTGAGAGTAGACAAAACAACGATTAATATCGCAGTTAAACTAACGACAGGTCGTTTGTTACGGCAATATTACGGAACTGAGGCGGTGCATAGTTACGGAGCCAGATGTATGTATGAGCAAAAGTGTTGGTTTGTAATTCAATTTTATTGTGTGTGTATTGATTTTGTTACTCTTACTACTACACCGTCATTTTTTTTTTTGTTTTCTATATTATATCACTTTTGAAATCATCTCGAACCCTTTATTTAGATACCCTAAATACACTCAATGGTGACAACCGATTAATATCGCCGTGTTGTCTTGTCGTGATTTATCACGGCAGCGGAGTTTTGCCTCAGCGTTGCATCTCCACGCTTAAATCATGATTGTATGCGTGCCAGGACTGTTGCCTCCAGATACCATCGTGGCAGGCCAGTAAAGAGGCTCGTCGCTTCGTGGGAAACTGTGCCGTATCCCCGTACCTCCCGGATGGCCATGACCTTCTTGCATGCGTTCAGCTTGGCTACCGGTCTTTTTCGCAGCGAAAGCGCCATAAAGGGTCATGGATCGAACGATACCTGCGTAGGCGTTTCCGGTAGAAGCCGCTTGCTTAAGCAGCCCCAGTTTGGGAGCCAGACGTCGGAAGTGCTACTCGAAATTCCATCGGTTTTCAAGGAGGAGCCCCAGTACGTCATCGTCGATATAGCGTGACGGGTGACAAAACAGAATGGAATAAAAAACGTATACGGGACAAGTACAGCAAAATGATGAGATGACTTCAGAAATAGTCCGTCACTAAATCTCTAGTTAACACCATTGTCCCCGACTGTATCGCGTAACAAATGTTAATGCCACGTACGTCTTCGCGTCCGCGAATCATATACCGCCATATTTACATTCGGTTTCTTCAACCGCGGCCATTTTGATTTATTATAGTGAAACGGTACATCGTTTGTATTCTGCAATACCGGATGTATGGTGAAGGTGAATTAGTTTTTGTCCCAGAACGATGAGGCAAGGAAAAGGATAGTTAGTCATTTCTGTGTTTGACTTATAACCTTACGGTAGAAGGGAACATCATTAATATTGAAACAAATCGTAGGGAATCCTGATTTATTTATTAGTATCTGACTGGTCTCGTAAAGGTTATTTTTATTGACGTTTGACTTTTTAAATACTTATTCTAGAGATCCGCGAAATAATGATGATGATGTGACCATATTATAATCTTCATATTTTTCCGAAATACATTTGGACAAATCTACATGCAATTTAGCTTCACTTTTTTTTTGACTGACAGACATTTTGACAATTCAAAAATGCCCGTAATTTGTTTATTTGAACTAAATGTTCAAATAAACAAATTAATGATTTCTGACATAGATCTTTGGTTATCAGTGTATCAGGTTTCTACGAATTATATATACTCGTACATATCTTTTAATACCTGTACAACAGTTTCGAGTGACTCGTGAACCGACTTAACCCTTCAGATACCGTCAATTAGAGACACAATAGTAAGACAATAGATGCGCGGCCACCGGTGGTCGCTTGGGGATTCATGAATTAACCGATTTTTATGAACCTGTTTGGGAGGTATAAGAATAAGTCATAGGGTATTTTTTATCGTGCTTCTCCCACATGAATTTTCTTTCTTTGACTACATTTATTTATACAATTTTGTTCCTTATTTTTAATCCATTTATGGTTAGTGTGAGAAGTGATATGAAAGAAAAAGTAGTTAGTGATAGCGTGACGGGTGACAGGACAGAATGGAAGAAAAAACGTATTGCGCTGACCCCAAATAGAATGGGACAAGACCAGGAAGATGATGATGAATCCATTTATCAAGCAAGGCTATATAAAATCAGGCTACGACCAATAGAAGTGGAAAGGTAACCCAAAGACGTGGATAAAACCACATCGGACAGGTAATACGAGTATATAATTTAGGTTTTAATGAACACATTAAAATCACTTCAAACGCGATTGATTACAAAAAACAAACTTGTGTAAATACAAGTACATAAAATTCTGTCTGCGTGTTTATGTTACAGCCCCACACGCAGATAGCCTTTTTCACTTTTCATTTAACTGACATTATATTAATTAACTTTATAGTGCTTGATATACATGCAACATAATAAATAATTTAATTCATGAATCCCCAAGCGACCACCGGTGGCCGCGCATCTATTGTCTTACTATTGTGTCTCTAATTGACGGTATCTGAAGGGTTAATAAAGAGAATCTCCTTTGATTTATTAAACTCGTACTAGCTTGTATACTCGATAAAATGAAATATTTTCTCACGGGGATATACTCGTAGTAGCGGGATGAAATCATCTTGTGTCGCTTTTCGAGGCTAACAGTCTACTTTTTTTGTTGATTTGTGAAATCAAAAAATGACTTTTCCCGCTCTACAGTGGAGCGTAAGGGTGTACTTGATTTCAACCGATTAAAGCCATAAGTACCTGTGACTTACAGATACCCTTTGAATTTTAGGACTATGCGCATCCCTTTCATACGTTTTCCTATGGCCCCAGCAGGCATCGGTCTATTTGAGGCGCGCGTGGAACACGTGGACGAGCGGACGGTGACCTACCCATTGCTCATCCTCCGCAAGCCTGCGCTTACGTTGGCCGGAGGTCGCTCTGGACTCCCGATGCCCGGAGAGTCTTTTGCCGAAGCGGCTGGGGTATGAGGATGTCCGTTCCCTCACACTAGCAGCAGACTCCTTCGCTAACATTACTGCTTCGCGGAAAGTTGCAACCGCATATCATTCCCTCTCGCTTTAGACCAAAGAGAGATAGAGAGGTTGCTACCACTGACCGTCTTCACTAGGACACGGCGGCGCTCCACCCAAGTGGGGCACACCTCCGCCAAGCCATATGAACCACCGTGTCATTCGGGCAAATCTGGCAATGGTGACACCCGGGCGTTTTTTCCGCTTAAACCCGGAACAGGAACCTCCCGAACGTCGTGAGTTGTGATCTTGCATGTGTCACCATTTAATGGCATACAATCAGAACTATTGATTTATTATATAAGTAATTAAATTTAGTCGTGTTGTATTTTTTCTTGTTGCACCGAAAACCTACATGACTTTTCCATCAGAACATCTAACTACCACATTTTCATAATATCAGTAGGAAAATGAAGCGTTGTGAAAATGAGAATATAGTGCGTCTATAAAAGTATTTATGGTCCGTGAATGTTGTATGAAGTTCATGATTTATATGCGACTAGGGGCCGGAAACTCTGGCAATTGAAAATTCTTTAAAATAGATTTATGCTTTCTTGAATACCTATGAACATCTGAACTTTGCAGTTTGCATTTCAATCTGCTCTTTGCAGGTAATTTGGTGAATTGATGAAATACTGTACCTTGTTATAATGGCCCAGTGGAGGCACATGCCTCTCATTGAGATCGCGGGTTCAAACCGGGCAAAGTAGCAAAGTAAACTTTTCAATTCATATGTATTTATTTTTCTGAATATTGAGGACATTACTGACATTTCCTTGCCTCGAAAAATACGTAAAGTCGTTTTTTTTTTTTTTTTTTTTTTTCTCGACGGGGAAAATCATCTTATGACAAGACCCGCTATTGGGTGGAGCGGGAGATAGTGTCAGACTCTTACTGACTAAAAACCCCGCGCCGTTCCTTCTAGCCTTCATACCGGGGCACGAGCTCCCTTTCGGACAACCCTGTCCCCAGTAGGCTTCGACCCAGCTGGGCCCCTCCTGCTGCTGACAACTCCTTGAGGCGCGCGGGAACAGTGCGCGCCGTCGACGTCTTGGACTCGGTCCATTACCGGACGATCGGACAGCGAGCTACCCATGGCTCGCCGTCCGCGAGCCCGCGTCTACGGTGGCCGGAAATCGGGATCGGAATCCCGGCGACGGCGGCGAGGGCGCCGTTGCCTGATGCGGTCGGCCTCCTCCTTTGCAAGCATTACTGCTTCGCAGAAGGAGGCAACCGCCTGCCATTCCTCCTCGCTCCGGACCATGGCCTCGACCAGGGCCCGGCGCGAGAGGTCTCCGCCGCCGATCGCCCCCACGAGGGCACGGCGATGCTCCGCCCAGGCAGGGCACACCTCGACGGTGTGCTCCACCGTGTCCTCCGGGCGTTGCGCACAGTGGCGACACCCGGGCGTCTCTTCCGCTTGAATCCGATGCAGGAACCTCCCGAACTTGCCATGTCCGGTGAGGACCTGCGTCATGCGGAAGGTAAGGACGCCGTGAGGTCTTTCCAGCCACGCCTCAAAGAGGGGACTTACCGCCATAATCGTGGCGTGCCCAGCACTGGGTTGCGATAGCCGTTGACGCCATTTCACCATGAGATCCCGCCGGAGCTCTGTCCGCCATGCCTTGACATGTTGCGGCAGTGGACTTTCACCCCGGCGTTGCATCTCCACGCGCATGTCGTGCATGTGTGCAAGGACTGTGGCCTCCAGATCCCACGGTGGTAGGCCAGCCAGAAGGCTCGCCGCTTCGCGGGAGATCGTGCGGTAACCCCGCACCATCCGTATTGCCATGACCCTCTGGCAGGCGTTCAGTATGGACGCCGGTCGCTTTGCCAGCGACGGCGCCCACACCGGCGCCCCGTAGAGGGCCATGGACCGAACGATCCCCGCGTAGAGCCTCCGGCAGGAGGCGTCTGGACCCCCAAGGTTGGGCAGGAGCCGCTTGAGAGCAGCCCCAGCCCGGAGAAGCTTGGGAGCCAGACGTCGGAAATGTTCTACGAAATTCCACCGGCTGTCGAGGACGAGTCCCAGATACTTCATCGTCGACCCGACGCCGATGCGAACTCCTCCTACCGTAAGCTGGGAGTCCGATGGTGGCGCGTTCCGAGGGCCGTGGAAGCACATTGCCTCGGATTTATGCAGCGCCACCTCGAGTCCCAACTCCTGGATCCTACCAACGGCTATCGCAACCCCGCGTGTCGCTAGAGCGACCGCCGCCTGGTGCGACTCTCCCTGCGCTAGGATCAGCGTGTCGTCTGCGTAGCACACCACGCTGACCCCGTCAGGGAAGTCGCCGCGCAGCACGTAATCGTATCCGATGTTCCACAAGGGTGGGCCCAGAACCGACCCCTGTGGAACACCGCACGACATCTCTCGACGTTTCCAGTCTCCCTGGTGACCGGGGTAGACAATGTACCTGTCTGACAGGTACGCCTCGACCACTCGACAGAGGTATTCGGGCACCCGGTGGTACCGGAGTGCCCTCCGGATCGTACTCCAGGGCAGGGAGTTGAAAGCGTTGGCAATGTCCAAGGACACTGCCACGACACACCTACCCTGGGACACCGCAACCCCTGTCGTGAGGGCTCGCACGCGCATGATGGCGTCTATGGTAGAGCGCGCCCTGCGAAAGCCGAACTGTCCGTCCGACAAGTCCGGCCCCACCCGCGTTAGCCGCACGACGAGGCGGTTTGCAATTACTCTTTCAAAGAGCTTGCCCACCTCGTCGAGCAGCACAATGGGCCGGTATGCGGACGGAGAGTCCGCAGGGCGCCCTGGCTTCGCTACGAGGACCAGTTTCCCTGTCTTCCAGCGAAGTGGGAACTGGCCCCTCTCCAGGCATGCGCTGAAGAGCCCTCTCAGTCGAGGCCCGAGAGCCTCCATGGCCAGGACCCAGGCTTTCCCCGGCAAGCCGTCGGGTCCTGGGGCGGTGTTTTTGGCACTCAGCCTTCGCACCGCCACTCTCAACTCTACCTCGGTCACTTCTGGAGCATTGTCATCGTCGTCGCTGTTGCGGTCCGCGTCAGACACCGCTGGCGGAGGCGGAGCCATGGGCGGGGGGGAGTGGTCCCCCCGCGCAGGGAACAGAGTGCCAACAACACCCTCCACGAGTTGGGGCCGGAGACTCTGAGTCAGCGGCGGAGCCCAGGGGCGGAGCTTGTCCCGTACCAATTTGTACGGGCGCCCCCACGGATCCGCGTTCAGAGACCTACGTAAAGTCGTTGATCTTTGACAGTTGTTACTAGGTAATCAAATGCCAGAAAGTCTGAACCTCAGTCTAAGGGAGACCCCAAGGAATATCGTGTTGCCCAGTAACTGGGTTGTGGAAGTCTGATAGGCAGTCGCTCCATATAAAATACAGGTATTCAGCCGCATCCAGTTAGACTGAAAGCTGACTCCAACCTAGTTGGGAAAAGGCTAAGGAGATAAGGATGATGATGTAATATTTAACCTTGGAGGTTAAATATTACATCATCAGCAAGTTCCAATTTATTAGGCTGTTAGATCACAGTCATCATCATCTTGCCCATTTTCTATTATTAATTATAGTGTCGGCGCAATATGTCTTTTCTTTTACACTCTCACGTCAACCTTCGCGCTGAGAGTGATATGGAAGAAATAGGAGTCAGTAACATGTGTAGTATAAATTTCTTTTATATCACTTTTTTATTTTTTTGGTCATCCTTTCCATCGGCAAACACTTTTAGTAACATGCGTTTGTTTTGTTCCCCTTCATAATATGACCATATACCAAGAGAATAGACAGGTATGATAAAAATCTTTGACAATGAGAGCGCCTTTAGAATTTTAAGGAAATTCGAATCTGAATGAAAAAACACAGTGACATAGAAAAAGAAAACAGTAGGATACTACTTTCCACCATTTAATATTAAAGTCTCAGAGGAAACAAAAGTACCAGTTTTTTGTAAAGATTCCTTACATTTAGCTTCAAAAACCAGTTTTTTTTCTTATATAAAAGAACTCTGAAGCTGAAAACAATATTTCAGAAAAACTCCGCCCTTTCATTTCTCAGACTTTTCCAAGTCAGAATAAAAAGGTCTTACTAACAATCAGTGACAATAAATAAAGGTAAAAGATGTGAAAAGGAGAGCATTTTTGAATTTACATTCGTTGTGTACAATGGGCGATTTTATTTATGTCTAGACGAACAATGGCGTATGTCAAGTGGCCGCCAAACTAGGCCCTTTGCGATGGGCTAAAGGTGAGGGCAGATAGTCGGGTTTTTGCGTCTGATAGTAAAATTTGGAAGTAACTCGTTGTTTTATTGTTTGTAATATTGATATATTAAACAGGCTCGCAAGTGGTCGACGATGGTGTACGCTTGTCTAGAACTTACTTCACTCTTGGTTTAAAAATCCCCAGGTTGTAGTTATCAAAAAATACAGACTCCGGCAAGAAATCCTATCAAAAAGTAAGATTCCTTGACGTAGTTTATGTTTTCGGCTAAGTTGCTGTATGACGGTTTGCGTGTATAAGTGGGATATCCACCTTGTACAAGTGATGTATCGCTGCAGTACATCTGGTGGTCTGCTGACTTTAAAATTTCGACTCAATTTACTCAACTGTATCAAACTGGTATCTAGCATATCCGTTCCAAAGATGTGTATACGTAAAAACTATAGATATCAATAAATTACCTCATCAAAGATCCAATCTGTTAGCAGTTCTACAATCAAAGCACGTAAAACCGTTATTCTAAATCAATCCAAAACACATCTCAGTTAATCACGAAAAAAAAATCAAAAAAACATTTAAAAGCAAATCAACGTACAATTTCGAATAATTCGCCCGTAAACAACATGTAAAAACACGTTCAAAGTTCGGTGCGTAATTTACCCTGCGTGTTAATTTACGCGTTTTTACGCACTCGCGCGGTTCTGTACCGGCCCTTACGCACAAGTGATATATTGTGACAGGTTTAACGCCATTTTACGGTAAAGGTGCGTCCTGTATCAACCAAGTGCCGTAATTTATTGACTTGTTAAGATTTTTGTGTTTGTTAGATTGGTATCTTTATGATTTTGCACCATTAGGGGTGGTGAGGTGTTATTAGTGGCTACGTAATGGTGTAATTTATGTTTCGTTTGGAGTTAGTTACTTCAGTCAGTCGCCCTACCATGAGAGAAGCTATATAGGTACCAGAACAATACAAATGTTTTAAAACGTGTAATCTATAAACAGTAAATAATTAATTTTATGGTTAAATTTTGTGTTCATGATTTTTTTTTAGCCTATTCAATACAACGGGTATATACTTTACAACATAAAGTTGCTGTGCATACCTGTAAGTGACAAAAATTTACTAATTATAGGATATCGATTATCTATAATGGTATAGGTTATTTTTGTATTATTCTCAGAATTATAGACTACCTAAATGTACCTATTTAGGTAGTCTATAATTCTAAGGGTCTAAAAATAGTCAGATATAACCTTGCCATATATAAAATATACTCGTATATTTTCCTATTCCTTTGGACCCAGACCATTAGAAATATATTTAGCTGAACGAATTTTTGGTTTAACATTTTTATCAAGGTATACTTACTATTACAAAGAGATAAAGAATTGACTTTTTGCTTTTTTGTCTGTAATGAATAAACTCAAAAACTACTGATTGGCTGTATTATTTAGGCCAAAGGCTATTGAGGCAAGCTTAGACATTTTACTTTATCCCTACTAATATTATAAATGCGAAAGTAACTTTGTCTGTCCGTCTGTTTGTTTGTTTGTCTGTTACGCTTTCACGCAAAAACTACTGAACGGATTTAGATCAAATTTGGTGTCTCTTCTACCTACCTAAGGTAGAAGAGACACTGGAATAACACATAGGCTACCTATAATTCCACTGCTGAGCACGGGTCTCTGCCCGCGCGATACAAACTGTAGTCCACGCGGGCGAAGCCGCGGGCGGAAAGCTAGTACCTTATAAACCGTTCTGGGATGAACACACGTTAATTTGGACGTGACGCGACGTTACGCCAAAAGATATATTGTGACGGATTACAGCGTCACTGATGGTCAGTCATGGTGTACCTGTTCAAGTTCTTGAACCGATTCTCAACCTTTTTGCTTAAAGGATAAGAGTGAAAATTGCTTGCGAATTTACGTTGTTAACGCTTGCGCTACTAGTTTTTGATTGTTTTTTAAAAGCGGAGATATTAAAAAATAAGCTTCTGATTTCATTGTTTACGTGATGACCATGACTTTACATGGAATAATAAAGTCTTTTTTACCTCTTAAAATTGTATGATTTCAGCACATAGATAATGTGAGAAATTATGTTGGAATATTAAGTCGCTAGTTTTTTTTTTTCATCAAGCTAAAATCGTGTCTTCGCTTTTTGTAGAACTTAACCACTGAAAGTCTAGATTATTCAGCATATTCTTAAAACCCCGTTGACCACAGAACAGAAACTCATTTCAGGACATTATATTACATTAAAACTTAGCCTAGTGGGCTAACTTAGTCTGAATTTAGTTGAGATACTTACAGTATTAGTTTGTTTTTTAGTTATAACTATTAGTTTTTAGTTTTACTCGGAAATAGCGGTCACTGATAGAACGGTCTTGAATTGACTTCTACCGTGATCTTCATTGCTATTGCTCGTCGAATGGATGGTCGATAGGGCCAAAAGGTTCTAAAGTGGCGACCGGAAAATGCAGCGTTGGAAGGCCTGCCACAAGGTGGACTCATGGCATGGTGAGAGTCGCAGGAATGTGGTGGATGCGAAATGACCGTTCGTTGTGGCGACACTTGAAGGAGGCCTATGTCCAACAGTAGACGTCCGTCTACTGAAATGATTATTGAATATTGGAAAGTGAGAGAATTTAATACTCAAAAAGCCATTTTTCGAGTATTAAATTCTCTTAAATCCTTTTATGATAATCAAAAAGTCCCACTAACCCACATACTTACCACAAGTTCATTGTGAGCCACCGAAAATATATTCACGAACGTTGAACATAAATTTAAATAGATACGATCTTCAGCAATCACAATAAAACTACTCGCTTTTATTTTCAGAATAAAGTTGAACGAATGAATTTTTATTTGTATTGTATGATTGGTTTTCAAGCTAAGTGGGTGGTTATTGAGAGGCCTACCTGTCTAGGTTTCAGTAAGTTGGTAACATTGTCACGCAAATGATTGTTTAGAGAGATAATGTATGAAGTAGTAGCTTCTACCAGTGGCTTTGCCTGTGTAAAAGTGGGTTATTCCGTACAATTGGACCCCATTTAATCCCCTCAAAAGAATTTTGGAAAATCCTCTCTCAGTGCTAGCCTACGTCATAAAAGGAAACCTTCTGATAAATTTCATGCTCCTAGGCCCTGTTAGTTTCGTCTGGGCGTTGATATGTCGAGCAGTGGTGGCCGAGTGGTAATGGCCCCGACTTACGAGTTGTAGGTCGCGGGTTCGAACCCAGCCAGGCGCATTACTTTGTGTAATTTATTTCATCACCACTGCTCTCAAAACGGTGAAGGAAAACATCGTGAGGAAACCGGCATGTCTTAGAACCAAAAATTCGACGACATGTGACATTCACCAACCCGCACTGGGCTTGCGTGGTGGATTATGGCCCATTCCCTCTCCTAGAAAGGAGGCCTGAGTCCCAGCAGTGGGAACATTAAAAGGCTGATGATGATGATGATGATGTTGATATGTCAGTCAGTCAGTTTCTCCTATTATACCTATAGATTAGGTGCGGTAGCCTATACTGGACTATTTTTTTATACGTTTTCCCTCATTCAAAATTACACTTATATCATAAGTTTAGAAATATGTATGTATTGTGTACGTGAGTTACACCATAGTAGCCAAACGTGGTACAATTATCTGTAGGCCATACATACAAATGTCTAGGGCCGTAGGTGACGCGAAAGAGAACCTCTAGTCCCTGGGACGCAAAGAAGCAAAGAAGGAGTCGGAGTGCGTTTTAGTCAGTAAAAGTTTGATACGCCCTCCCGCCTCGCCCAAGGGTGGGAAATGTCATTGGATGATTTCCCATCTTAAAAAAAGTACATAATAAATGTTCAATCGCTCAAACATTACGCCTATACCTACAATGTCAATTTCTTAAACATACAACCGACCTGCATTTGCTCAGGCTATTTAGGTACTGCTCGTTCTTTACAAAGTAAGCCATAGGTTTCCGATGAATAAATACCTGTCGTTGCAGGTTATGTAAATAGCAGTTACTGGCAACAGAAACCAACGAGTCTGAAAATCGATATAGGTAAGCTTAGAATATCGATTTCATCGGGGAACTAGGCTGAATGCAACCGCATCTCGTTATACCAGAAGCCTCGATAAAGCGGAGAAAAAGTGGAGTTATAGGTCGGCAGCAAAGCTTACGGTCGAAACTTATCCTGGAAAATTGCCCTGGAACGCAAGATCAACACCAAAGCATTTATTTTAAATAGACCATTTGCAGGCACTTTTGAATTGTCAAATGTCGGTCAGTCCAAAAAAGTGAAGCTAAATTGCACGTTCCAAAGCGTAGATCTCTATTGAGAAGAACGCGCAGAGGGCAATTGAAGGCATAAATAGATGGGCTTTAAGTTAGTAAAAGCCTGATCTTCTCGCTCCAATCTAGAGCAGGAGACGTCTTTTGATTTTAGTAGTTTGTCTTCTCCCTTCCCGTAAAAACCAAGACCATGTCGACGGTACGTAATGGTTCCACGTGAACCTCAAAGAGATGTCAGCAATACTGAAGGGACCCAGGGGCCAATGACCGCCAGGGCTGTGGGTAGGTTTAAAAAACTGACTGCGGCCCTTTTTCTTCTTAGCGTATTGATGGCAAAACCAGTCTAATTCCTTGCCCAGCCCAAAATTTGGCCACGGCAATGACGTCCGCTGATGCTGTCATTAGGTCCCTACGTGAGCAGGTAGCCGGGCACGTGGTGCAGGACGGAAGGTGGGTCATCGTCTGCAGAGTGACGCCGAACAAACACTGAAGATCGGAACTTAAAAAACAAATTTAAACTGTGGCCCTGAAACGTAGGCCAACTGACAGAACACAAGTAGCTTTCAGTCCGTAAAAGTTGACACGCTCTCTCACTCCAGTCAGAGTTGGAGAAGTTTGAGTGATTGACTAACTCATGAAAATGGCCACCATTAATGGGCAATTATAACACTATCGTTAAAAATAGTTCCAGCTAAGTAATGATGCTGAAGAACATGATTATGTGTTACGTAATAATTTACGAGCCGAGACTTTGCGAATCTGTATTTATGTGCCACAAGCTAGAGCCACTTGTTGAATGTATTTTCAGAATAAAAAGAAAGACTGGCGAAATTAATGATAATTACCAGAAAAAAAAAAACAATTTAGAATCAACCAAATCGCTAAAGAAATCAATAGGAAACGTAACACTTTCCTATTTTAATCTCCACCTATAATCATAACTCCCGAAATCCATAATAAAATATTCCCAGGCACCATCTGTAAAAACTTCGATCATTCAATTCGTAATGGTCAGGGTCGCAAAAAAAAAATCAATTCAGTTTATTATCGTAGTCATTCGCTACGCCGTAGCACTGCGTAGCAGCATCGTAGCGGTCACTCGTAGAGCTAACCAACCATTAAAGAGTGTCTTGTATACCATGACTAACATAGCGTTCTAGTCTCGTCTTCGTCTAGTCATGACTAGAACATACGTTGATACCGCGTTTGATAACCGTTATATACGGGAATGATACGCTGTTTCATTCCCGTATATAACGGTTATCAAACGCGGTTATAATCCGTATCCTGGTTTAGCTACCTGCGCGACCTGATTTGACATGAATGCGTATTATTTCGGTGTCTATATGCTCTGTGGTGGTCCGCGAACGGTCTCTTATTTTTTAGACCGGAGCAGCAGGAGAGGTCCTCTTCACAACAGACAAGCTCCGGGAGGGCTAGGAGCACCTTTTTCACTCACATAATTATGATTATTTACATAAATTTTATTGCAATTGCTGCTAACTGACTGACCTTCCCACTATTATCTAGTTAACAACCAGATTGACCCTGGATTCTTTTTTTTATCTAAATCGAATAAAAATAACCAGCGACTTACTTTCCAATAAAATTTTCAATTTTGCTGTCCCGTTCCTATCACGGTCATGGTACGGTATAATGGGCAGCTTCCTTTAAACGGCCCATCGTAAATAACCGGCCGGGTTACAATAAATGAATAATTATCGGATGGTTACCGTTTTATGGAGGAGAGTAGCTTTTAGAAGCCTTGATGAGAATTTAGGCGATAGATAATGACGGTTTAATTGGAAGGATGAAATTGCTTTTGAAAGCTTAATTATGGCGTGTCAGGTATTTTCAAAGCGATATTCTTAAAGCAGATTTAACTTCAAGACTCATGTTTTAATCGACAGGAAAAATGAGTGATTTTTTTTTTTTGTTGTGAAATCATACAATGGCTTCTCCAGCTCTTGGGTGGAGCGGGAGGAACCCACCACTAAACTAAACTACTATTCAACTACGATGGAGTTGTCTGGCATTTTTGCTGAACTGGACCTATACAGGGTGTAAGGGACAGGGACAAACTTTAAGGGCTTGCACAGTAGATAAAATTGAAAAGCTTTCTAAATTTTTTTCGTTTCAAACAATTCGCAAACGAAAAAAAAGTCCGCCCGTTTCTACATGTTGTTTTTACACTACAAGTATGTGTGCTAAATAAAATATTTTTCTTCCTTTCTCTCTTTCCATTGTTAACCAACAGGCCTTTTATAGGTGGGAAATCATTTATTGACATCTGCCACCCTTAGGTGGATCAGAAGTGTAAAGATTTTCACTGACTGAAACCCATTAAATCATCGACTCAAAACCACTCTAAACAGACATATTCATTAAACATCATTAATTTTACGTCTGGAAAACAATATAGCATCGGCAACTAGCTCGGGATTAATAGGTCAAGCGCGAAACAACATAAATCAGTCGGACGCTAAACGAATAATTGATGGTACAAATGGACGCATCCCTCCCCCTCCCTCCTCCTCCACTTACCCCCTCCATTCCCCTCTAACACGCAAAAGCTAAGCGAATTAATTACCAACGGAGCTTGTATGGGATATAGTAGGCAGATATTGTGTTGGTATACAAGTGCATACACGATTCTGTTTCCGAACTTGTAAACAAATGTTGTTTAGTTGTTGTCACTCTTGTGGGCAACAACAGTGGTAATTGCCCCAACTTACGAGTTGCAGGTCGTGGGTTCAAACCCAGCCATGAGCATTATTTTGTGTAATTTATTTCATCGCCACTGTTCTCAAAACGGTGAAGGAAAACATCAAATTGTTTGCCATGGATTGTTTGCCATTCTTAAAAAAATAAAATAAATAATACCTAAGTGCATTTAAGTAAAATTTCAGTGCTTATATTATAATTGTAACTTAATGACTCACGCTTTAGAGTGGAGAGGGAGGGGTCGTCAGTATCAGAATTTTACTGACTAAAACTACATCTATGTTCCTTCTTTGCTTAGTGATCCAGGACTCCGGGTTTCCCTTTCAGAAGTCAAACCATTGCCCCACTATGCTTCGGCCCTGCTTGGCTCCCATGGATTTGTATGTCAACAAATGATAGCTATGTCATCGGATGAGCAAGGCATGGCGATGGTCTACGCCATGACTATGCGTAAAGACTGTCAAAGATCTATAAATGAAGTGTAGCAGCAGCAGTTGCAGTTAGGAGTGTACCTATAATTCGCTGATGATCATCACAGTTGTGAATAAATTTACAAGCGAAGGATTGACGTGCTATTTTTATTTAATTCTATTTTTGTCTCCATGAGGCGGGCGTTTTACTTGAGCTGTTAATGGGTATTCATTATTCCAGTTACATGTTAAAAAACAAAAATAAATAAACTTCGTAAATTGATTTTCAAGGCAAAACTCTCAAAAGGAACCTCTGTATTCTACTAACATCTTCTTACTACGAAATCATTGCATGCACCATCAAGTCATCGAGTTTTTTTTCTTTTTCGGGTCCCCAGCATTAATTCCAAGTAGAAATTCGGCGTGTCATCAAAATTCTTGTCTCGTACGTAATTTAAGGGGGGGGGGCGACGCCAAACGTCACTTTATATTTGGAGTTTCCCTCCTTTGCCCGTCGAATAAGATTTTTTTTTTTACTTTGTTGAATGAAGTTTTGTTTTTGTCGTTTAATAATATAATGCAGCTGAAATATGTAAAAGAAAATAAAGTGGACTAATTTTCTTTCATGTTAGATTAAAAAAAAAATTGAAGTGTTTATTAATATATCTGTATATAGTCTTTGATCTGTATTAAAGCTTTTTATATGTACCTTATTTTTGTCTGTAATAATGTTACAAAAAGCAAAAACTAATATTTGTAACTAAAAATATAGAGATTCATGCAAACATAATTAAAATCCATAAAAATTGTCATTAGTGCGGTTTAAAGAGTTTAGACACTGACCAATTCGTGGGTAACAGTTAAAATATTTATTGAATTATGTAATAATACGCTATCGAATATTTGTTATTTGTTTCAACAAGTTGCAAGACAAGAAAAACCAATTATTCCACAAAACAACCAAAAAACAACATTTGTAACACAGTGCTAGCTATAGTGTAACATGTTACAAATAAAGTACATAGTGTAAAACTTAAAAACAAACATACTTGAAGAACATTACTATCAACCCTTATCCCTCAAAACATTCCCTCACACAACAAGATCTGAGAGACCACGAAGACAAACACAAATTACTAACACAAATTAATTATAATTGTTTAAACAATAAGCGTCTTAATGAAACCTATCCCATGGAACAAGGGGGAGGGGTAACGGATCTCAATTAGATACTATAAACACCCTATTTGTGATGTTGTACTGATGGCGAAACTAACTCAATCTCTTATGATCAAATAAGTTAGTCTTGTACCTCAGTAGGATGCAAGTAGAGTCATGATCAATAGTGCTACTAAAATATGTATATTTTTGACAAACTTGCTCGGAAAGTTGTTCAATTGGAACAACTTTGCACTGAGGTATATAATAGTTAATTACATTAGTTTTGTTGTTCACAAGTATATTGAAAAACGTCGTATGATAGTAAAGCTGAAGACGATAATCATCAATACGTGGAGTATTGATGATTATCAATACTCCATTTTAATTCATGAATCCCCAAGCGACACCCGGTGGCCGCGCATCTATTGTCTTACTATTGTGTCTCTAATTGACGGTATCTGAAGGGTTAATGAGTATTAGAGTAGATTACACCATTTTAATGATATAAACTAGTGCTTGATTGAAATCCCACGTGATAGTAAGCAGTGATGTAATTGTGATCATGAAGTGCACTAGTTTATTAAAAGCCTATTCACTCTTTCCTTGAAGAAATCAAAATTATAATCGAATGGGAAGACCGCAACAGGCAATTTTTTCCAGTATTTCGATATAAACGATAAGGCGAAACGCTTAGTCCGGACCGTAGAGGTATCAACCAAGGGTGGACCGTCCCCGTACGTTGGTTTGTCTAATGCTAGAAAGGTGATGGCGAAATCAAGCTATGTAATAACAAAATGTATAACACCGAAAGACTGGCTTCAGGCTTTGTAAGTTTAAAGAAACGACTAGATCATATAGAAAGCAATAATATTATACTAAAAGAATTTCAGTATTTGACTGAACTATAAAATGCTATAGGGATGGATTGTATTGATATCAAGCTCAGTCTTATGATCAAAAAGATAACTCGAGTTTAGTATAGAACCGAAAACGACTCCATATTACTAAGAACTGTACTCAAACTATTGGCTATAAAGATTGAATATCTGTTTATTGGAGAAGTTTCTGTCTATGCCTATTGAAAGGTTCCGATAAATTGAATATTTCTGTTTCTTTATACGGTACAATTGGCGCAGTGGTTGGGCAATTGGCTTCTTTGCTGTGGATTGCATTTTCGATTCCCGCATGAGACCAATATTTGTATGACCTACAGCTGTATTCTGGGTCTGGATGTCTTGTGTGAGTTTATATGTTTGTGAACACACCCAAGATCAAGGAGTAATTTCTAGTGTGGAGCAACGATTAAAAAAGAAATAATTTTAATGAAATTTGATAAGATTTGAGCTTGAACTCCAAGAATGGATATAGGCTACTTCTTATCCGTCTTTGGCTTCGACTACTGGTCTGCAATAATCAAAATTCACGCGGAAATCCAATGGATGCGAGATGCACAAGAATGGTCGTTGTGCCGACGCTTGCAGAAGGGCTATGTTCAACAGTGGACGTCTTTCGGCTGAAATTATGATAATGACGACGCGGATGAAGCCGCTAACAGAAGCTAGTCAGTAATAAAATAAAAATAGCAAAATTAATTCAAAATCTCCTATTTAATCTGGCATTTAATTAGAAATCTACACACACGTTAAGTGACCAAATATTTAAATCCCAAACACAGTATAGCGGTTGTACAAATATTCTAAAATTGAATGAAACTATTCCGAGCTAACTCCAGCAACTGCTAGAGTTTCGTTCGGTGATTTGATGCCCCGAGGCGAGGGAACCCAGACCCGACGAGTTCCGAGGTTTCACGAAGCCAGATTAAACGAAGCGTTAAGGCCGTGACATAACCTAACGCGAGGTCGCTCTCGGACTGCACGACGAGAAAAGACGATATAATTTTTGGTAACAAAATGTGTTGAGTTATCAAAAAATCTAAAAAATCAATTTCTGCATTTACATTCGGTAATTAATTCATTTTACTTAAATTTGGTTAATAATACGAAAAACTTGTAAGGTCGTTAGAAGTTACCAATTACGACTATGAATAATAGTTTTTCATTAAAAAAAAAACGTTTTGCTCATACAAGCTCTCAGATAATTTATTTTTATTATTCCAAACTTGCAACAGTTATTAAATCCACACACATTTTACTACCTATATAATAATTGATTCATAATTTTTTACTTAACTGAATATTTATACTAAGCCTAATTATGTACCTATAATACAAAAACACAAAACAACTCAGGCGTCGAAGTACTCCTACAAATGTGCCCAGAAGATTGGCAGCATTGCCTCTTTGAATGGCAATGCTAATTCTTAGCCAAGATTATTTTTTCAATCGATGAAAAAAAGGTTATAACATAACACACGATTGCCGATGATAGCCTCTTAACCGACGAGTTCCGATCAGTTCCGAGGTTTCCCGAAGCCAAGATAAACTAAGCGTTAGATTTGAGTTGTAGTTTTTGCGTGAAGTGGTTTATAAGTGTAATTTGATTCATGAGTATGTGATGTGAATTAATGCAAGTGGAAATTATATTAATGTAGGTTTTTCGTATGTTATTAGTGCGATAGTGAAATAAAGAGTAGCTCATGGCTAGAATAATAACAACCACAGGACTAGCGTCGATGCCCGATAGAATAGCATAGCGTAGTCGGCCTTATAATGTTTCCACTGTTGGGAATCAGGCCTCTTTTCTAGAAAAAGGATTGGCCCGATAAGGTCATGTAAAATTTCCAGAACGGACACCGTGGTCATACAATACAAAGGGCATCTGAAGAATACAGATGGGATTTAATCAGTAAAAATTTGACACGCTCTGTCGCTCTACCTTAGAATGGAAAAGTCATAAAACGAATGCCAACTTCAAAAAAAGGAGTCCATTCCCAAGGTCAGTCTTTTTTTTTACTTACAATGCACTCAAACAATTTAGTAAAGGCAAGAAACATGTAACCAAGACATTTGTGAAGCAAAAAAAAATTGTAATACTGTCCACGGAGTCTCTTGCAAATTTTTCTTTATAGAGATCTACGCTTAGAAATGTACAGTTAGCATATTTTTTTTTACTGACTGACAGACTTCCTGACAATTTAAAACTGCCTGAAAATAAAAAGGTTCAGTTCAAGTCCAGGCACCTGTCAACGCTTATGTTAATGACATTAGTTAAATTGACGTCATGTATACGTTTTAAAAAATAGAAGACCTCGGGGCTCAGTGGCGCCAACTAGTGGTGTGAATTTTCTTGAATACCCTTCAATGCTCTCACTTAAACTCCGGACGTTAGCCAACAGCAAACCTGCCAAGTATGATGTGTTAGTCTAGGATGCTACTAAACGTCTGTTGAAATAGCCAAACGAAGTACACCCATGCTTTACGACGACCACAATACGTGAACCGGTGGAAGCACGTGAGAGCCACAGAGTAAGTACATGCAGAAAACCTACACTTCTACACTAATGTTATCTTCTTGTTCCTGCCCTTATTCTGTTTTATTTGGGGTCGGCGCAACACGTTTTTTTCTTCTATTCTGTTCTGTCATTCGTCACGTTGTCATCAACACCATTTTCTTTCATATCACTTCTCTACACTAATGTTATAAAGAGGTAATATTTTTTTGTTTTTTTTTTTGTTCGTTGGTAATCTCTGAAAGTACTGAACCGACTGCAAAAATTTTTTCACCGATAGAAAGCTGCTTTATTCTTAAGAGATATAGACTATAATTTATTTATGCGGGCGAAGCCGCGGGCAAAAGCTAGTAAATTATAAATAGGTTTTGATGCACACAGATCTTTTACCAATTGCTTCTCTTTTTGGCTCATATCAAAAAATGAGGAGGTTCTATGTTATTTTTTTATATATGTCTACCAATTTCTTCGTCAATCGAGAACCAATTTAAAAAAATCTAACTAATAGATCGCTGCAGTATTTATTATATATATCTAGTATTTGTTTATTTACTTGCTTCTGCCGGAGGATTCAACCATTTAAAATTAGGGATCTTTGAAAAGGTGATGACATAATTTAATTCCACCAAAACCATTCTTCACCAGACCAATAGACGCACAGCGTTATGTCACCGGTATATGGTGGATATCACACACATAAGTACAAAGCGCAAACAAAAATCGGTAAAACTTTTAAAACGTACCCAAAATAACTTATTGCAATCAGTTGATAAAGTTTGCCGCCGCCTTCCATCATAAATAAATTTCTGTACCTATACCTATTTCTGTAGCAGATCATAATCATAACAGACCATACCTTCTCCCCACCTGTGCACAGTGAAAATGTATAAAAGCGTAGCGTGTAACAGTCCAAGTAACGTACGCTAATTGACAGATTGAGTGAGCAGCCACTCTCTACCATCGATGGAGCGTAGGGTGGATACGCTGCCGGTAAACGAAGGAACTCTTAACTAACAAGCGCAGATTAAATTATTGCCGTAAGTGGGGAATTGAGACGAGAATAATCGAATCGAAAGAGATACGAGCAATGAGTTCTCGATGATAATTTAATGTGGTCGTAAGAGGATGGCTAATAGAGAAAAAAATATGTTAATTTTTTTGCTTTAAATGGAACGCTTTTAATGGATCTTAGAATCTTTTTCTTTTAAGAACAGCAATAAAAACAAAAATTATTTTTTATTTAGGTAGTATAATCTACGTCGTGTAACCTAGACACACATAGGAAAATACTGGCGTTCAGATAGACTGGAAGCTGACGCTAACTAAATTGTAAAAAAGGCTAGTCAAATTGAACGCGCATCGTTAGGCTGGTTCAAGAGAGATCAAGAAAAAAGGACTGGAAGATTTTTGTTCAGAAGCAGGAAATTCCTGGTTTACCAAAAATGAATAAAAGATTAGTGATAATGGGATAGAAACTTTCATCGCTACGTAACGATATATTTGCAACAATAACAAAATTATATATATTATTGAACTATATAGAAAAGAAAATCTATATTAAAAAAAAACTAACCGATGGAAAATACCCTACGTACCGCATACAATATTCTACACTTTCGATTGTAATGGTCTTGCACTAATACCTTGTTACAATCAAATGTCCAAAACTACCCCTCAAACATGGTAACCCTCTTAGCGTGGTCCGGAACGGGCGACGAAGGTAATGCGAGCGATTTCATTCGGTAGGTACACAGTATCGAGTCGAAATGATTCGATTGTTATCGATTGTTCGCTTTGAATCGATGCGATTGTTTTAAATAAGCCCGGCGCAGGTGATCCTACTGATGAATACGGTTTGAAGAATTGATCAAGTGTGTTCGTTATTTTGATTGATTTGTACTCGTTTTTTTTTTCATACTGGTTTTTTTTACTGTTTTATGTAGAAAATAATTGGAGCGTCCCAATTAGACCCAAAGGAGTATAAGCATTGCACGATTCATAATTGTTATACATCGAGAATCTGATCCGCTAGAATGTGTTAAATCGAGCTTAGTTTTTAGCGTTAGCTGTTGCGCACCTGTTTACTTATACACGTGTTACTGGGTAATTGCAAACACCGTAAGATTGTAAAGTATGGCGGTAAATTATAAACTATTTTTTCAAATAAGCCACAGTTAAGTTAGAAACTAATTAAGTAAACGCTATTGTTATTGGCCTCTACAATTGCTTGTTTTAAACCGTCAAAGTTGAAATGGCCAATAATAGTATAAGGGCCAATAACTGTCGCATAACACCTAAATTGGATGTGATTTATCGTATACAAAATGATTTTTTTATATATATCGAGAAATTATAATCTGATAAAAATTTATTTTCCAGTGATAAATTTTTTTATTTGTTTAATCATCATGATGCAATTAAAAGTACAAAAGTGGATTTAATGCCTTGGGCATAATTATGAGATACGTGGAATCGTCAATAAGAGTACTTATCTTATTCATTCATCACAAACGTTATTGATATCAAGTTGCTCTTTAAACTGAAGGATAAAATAACAATTTGTTGCAAAAATAATTTTGTTAAAAAAGGTTCACATTGTTAATTAACCACAACTACTAAAGTCACGGTAACCACACTATCAGTATTAGCAAGGATAATAAGTAGATACCTACACAACAGGGATATCCGTATCCTTTTGTCCCAATCAGGCTTACAATAATAAACAGTGGACGGAAATAATTGGGATATACGAGACGCGGGTAAAACACATCGGCGCAGTGCAAAACATCCACACTACCATGCGGCAGATTAGTACCGAAGGTTAGACTTTGTTTTTATTTTTTATTATTGATAAGTTCGGGCTAGACTGCTATCTCACTTGATGGATACTGGGGCCAGGGTTAGATGCGAAAGGCAGCCCAGCCCCAGTATGAAGGCACGAAGGAACGTGGTGGGTTTATGGTCAGTAAAAGTCTGACACTATCTCTCGCTCCGCCCAAGAGTGGGGGATGTCATTGGATGATTTTCTCACTAAAAAAAAACCTGATGGAAAGCGACGATGTGGTCAACGATGGAGCGCGCTTACCTAGAAATAACCAATTCACTCCTTGAGTGTGCTTGATTTTGGTAAAAGTAGATTTATCTTGATTTATAAGTTAAAGTTAGACTGTCTAAAGTTAGTTTATCAGACTCTAGATTAGCCTGAAAAGAAGGCTTACGAAACTAAGTCATTTATTGCTTATTGTTTGAAAGAGTTACCTATTCCTTCCCAAGAACGCAGAGGGCACTAAATAAACACTAGTGTATTTTAGTCAGTAAACATTTGACACTGGGTCCTAGAACGAGAGGAATTTATGATGAATTACCAGCTCAAAAAAAGATTTTTTTTTAGCTAAGTTATCTTTTGTAAATTGATCTTCTGTTATTTCACACTTTGAGGTTGCATGCCCAATATTATACAGGGGTGGTCTATACATCCCCAAAGTGGGGGGGTTGGTGCGAGTTTATTTTCAATTCCGACAACAATACGCTGTTTTTCTCACAAACTACCCACTTAAATATAATGCGGCCGATACGAAGAGCGGTGGAGCGTTTTTATTCGCGTGTTTTTGGAAGCTTTAAGTTATAAGATGTAGCGTTTATCAAACTAAACGTTGATTAGGTAAGTTAATTTATTCTTTAGCATATAGAAGTTTCACTCCCAAAATATAGGGAGTTGTAACTCGCAATATTTTGGGACTTCTTTTTCGTAGGCTATAAAAAATAACACTATTGACAATAGTCTTACAACACTGAGAAAAAATTATAGATATATTTCGTATTCTCTTTAAATAAAAATTTCAATAACAAATCTCCCTTACGTATTAATCTCAATTTGAAACTAGTTGAGTTACATAAAGATCACTGTCGTTCGATAAAATCAGAAAAAATCTTAAAACTTCTTTCCCGCAGACAAATATTATAGGTTACTTTAATATTGAACTTGGCATATCTCTATACTCTTATAACACGCACCACGCATTACTTCAAGTCCCTCAAGGAAGTATATTTTATTTAGAAATATTGTTTCGGGACACACAGGACTCACCGATAGGCGTTCTTGCTCAGATACGGCAGGTATTGACTTAGGGATCACCATGAAAAGAGCACTTCAGAAGATCCAAGATCAAAAATAAAAAATAAACTCCTGTATAATATATTATTCTTGAGTGACATAGGCTATATTTTATGTACGCGAGTGAAGACGCGAGCAAAAGCTAGTGGATAAATAAACTTGAAACTTGGTATAGATTCTAACCAAAATGAAGTTTTTGTGAAAACATTCACGCGAACGTTTGCGCGGTGAAACTGGTCGTCTATAAATTTTAATATACTAAGGTGTGATTTGCATTTTCTTTCCTTGTCGCGTGTTGCAAGTCAAACTTCTGCTTATTTATACTCTGTGGTAAAGAAACGACGACGGCCAGAAAAGGTAACAATTTAAACCCACCTATGCACGATATATTTGTGGTTTTTCGGGGCACACTTTATGGCGCGAATGGGCCGCTTTATGTACCCGAGTGATTTAATGATGTTAGTTTTGTGTTATTTCGCCATTTATATTTGAAATTACTTTGCTATTGGATTTTGCTTTAGAAACGTTGAAGTTAAAAACATTAAGCTATCGAGATTAGTTAGATTAAGTCAGGTAAATTGCCTAAGTTTTGACACTAATTGCTACTACTCAAAAAGATATTGTCAAGGTCAAATAATTATAACTAGGCTTTGCCCGAGTGAAAGTAGAAAATTGTCCCTAAAATATAATTTTCGAAACAAAAAGACAGATTATGTACACTACTATAATAAAGAGGTCCAGTTTTTTTTTGTAGACGGTAATCTCTGAAAGTACTGGTCCGATTGCGAAAATTTTTTCACCGACAGAAAGCTGCTTTATTCCTGAGTGACATATGCTATATTTTTAGTACGCGGACGAAGCTGCGGGCAAAAGCTAGTTTCCAATATAATTGTTTTAAGTTTGATTGTGTGTTAGAATGAAAAAAAAAAACGTGTTGCGCTGACCCCAAGTAATTTGGGATAAGGGCAGGAAGAAGAAGAGTTTGACTGTGTGTTAGTAAGCAATTGTGACCAACATGTAAAACACTTCAGGGCCGTAGACCGTAGAATAGGCTAGTTGCCTGAAAAAAATTAATTAGTCCGTCTTTTAGATTATTCAAAAATAAGGGACACGTATTTTTTTATTTGTAAATTAAACCAAAAATGACAAAGATATAGCCCATTAAAGTTACGTGTGACGTCACGCCGTGCTACATTTTTTCGCACGGGGTGACGTCACACGTGACTTTAATGGGCTATATCTTTGTTATTTTTTGTTTAATCGAAAAAAGAAAAAATACGTGTCCAATATTTTTTTATAATCTAAAATAAGGACTAAATAAAATGTAGTTATTTTGACCCTGGAAACTACCCTATTGTTGATTCTCACATATACCTACGTTCCGCGTGTTGGCACGATTGTAATATTTGTTTATTTATTTAACAGTTCATGTACACACTTGCTGTTGTGACAAGCGAACGTATTGATTTGCATTGTTATTATTAAGGTCAATGGACGTAGACAATGCTATTTACTGTTCCCTCTCCTAGAGAGGAGGCCCGAGTCCCAGCGGTAGGATCATTACAAGGTTGATTATGCTTTACATTCTTCATTCCAGATTATGATCTAAGCTGTGTGCCTAATTTAACTAAATTAAGACGTTTCAGTGGACGAACTTTTTTTTTAATTATTTATAGGCTCCTATAAATATTTATTATTTTTTGCCTACAGAAAGCTGCTTTATTCCTGAGTGACATATGCTATATTTTTAGTACGCGGACGAAGCTGCGGGCAAAAGCTAGTTTCCAATATAATTGTTTTAAGTTTGATTGTGTGTTAGAATGAAAAAAAAAAACGTGTTGCGCTGACCCCAAGTAATTTGGGATAAGGGCAGGAAGAAGAAGAGTTTGACTGTGTGTTAGTAAGCGATTGTGACCAACATGTAAAACACTTCAGGGCCGTAGACCGTAGAATAGGCTAGTTGCCTGAAAAAAATTAATTAGTCCGTCTTTTAGATTATTCAAAAATAAGGGACACGTATTTTTTTATTTGTAAATTAAACCAAAAATGACAAAGATATAGCCCATTAAAGTTACGTGTGACGTCACGCCGTGCTACATTTTTTCGCACGGGGTGACGTCACACGTGACTTTAATGGGCTATATCTTTGTTATTTTTTGTTTAATCGAAAAAAGAAAAAATACGTGTCCAATATTTTTTTATAATCTAAAATAAGGACTAAATAAAATGTAGTTATTTTGACCCTGGAAACTACCCTATTGTTGATTCTCACATATACCTACGTTCCGCGTGTTGGCACGATTGTAATATTTGTTTATTTATTTAACAGTTCATGTACACACTTGCTGTTGTGACAAGCGAACGTATTGATTTGCATTGTTATTATTAATGTCAATGGACGTAGACAATGCTATTTACTGTTCCCTCTCCTAGAGAGGAGGCCCGAGTCCCAGCGGTAGGATCATTACAAGGTTGATTATGCTTTACATTCTTCATTCCAGATTATGATCTAAGCTGTGTGCCTAATTTAACTAAATTAAGACGTTTCAGTGGACGAACTTTTTTTTTAATTATTTATAGGCTCCTATAAATATTTATTATTTTTTGCCTACAGAATAATTTTAACTCTTCAATCGTGATAATTAGAGACACAATAGAAAACCAATAGGTACGCGAACGCCGGCGTTCACTTGGGGTTTAATGAATTAATGTGTTCCATCCTCAACTAAGCTGGCCTGTTGGTCTAGTGGTTAGTGGCCCTGACTGCTATGTCGGAGGTCGTGGGTTCGATTCCCACCCAGGACAAATGTTTATGTGATGAGCATGATCATTTGTTCTGTGTCTGGGTGTAATTTATCTATAAAATGTATGTATTTAAAAATATATAAGTATGTTTATCAGTTGTCTAGTACCCGTAACACAAGCTCTGCTTAGCATGGGACTAGATGGCGTTGTGTGATAGTTGTGGAATATTATTATATTAAGCTACAATTTGGACCGGTTTTTGTGACGTTCGATATTTATACGACGTAAGTACGACTACTACAAGTCAAATATGCACTCTTAACTTAAATACCTTTAGGTGGTAGCTATCAACAAGCTTATAAAGTAAATAAATAAATAGATATTGCAATACAATTTGTAACCAATTTTCGAATACTTACTTTTATTGAGGCAAGAAATTATCAAATATAATCATTCGAAGAAGAGAGAAGTCATTTGATATTTATTTTACTGACTAAAAGTTACCAGTGTTTCTCAGTTTTTATTTGAAACACCAAAGTCAAACCATCTGCATTGTTAATAACCCAGTCCAATAAAGTACATTATTTTATTTCAAATCAACTAGTGTTTGACTGTGATCCCACCTGATGGTGATGCAATTTCTGATGGTGATTGTAAAGGAGGAGGTCGACCGCATCAGGCTACGGCGCCCTCGCCGCCGTCGCTGGGATTCCGATCCCGATTTCCGGTCACCGTAGACGCGGGCTCGCGGACGGCGAGCCATGGGTAGCTCGCTGTCCGATAGTCCGGTAATGGACCGAGTCCAAGACGTCGACGGCGTGCACTGTTCCCGCACGACTTAAGGAGTTGTCAGCAACAGGAGGGGCCCAGCTGGGTCGAAGCCTACTGGGGACAGGGTTGTCCGAAAGGGAGCTCGTGCCCCGGTATGAAGGCTAGAAGGAACGGGATGGGGTTTTTAGTCAGTAAGAGTCTGACACTATCTCCCGCTCCACCCAAGAGTGGGTGTCAGACTTTTACTGAGTTAAAAGATATCTGTGTCGTTCAGTTGACTATTGCGTTCTACGGCCACAGTTTTTCTTTCAAAAGTCCCCTCCAAATATTTCTAAAATACTTACATTTCCGTTCGTCCCAATATTCATTAACTTTTCCATAAAATCGGAAATCTGTTTTTCAAACAAAATAAAAGGAAAAAATAGGTGACAACGTCTTATAAGCCTCCGTATTCAAAGGCTCAGGTATCGACGAGGGTGGCGAAGGGTTGAAGGGAGTAATTTAAACGCGTCGATCTAAGACGTATGCGGTTAGGGGTGAGAGGGAATCGAATGAATCTTATGTGAGTGACTGAATGAATGGTTTATGTTAGTTCGTTGAATAAGTAATGTTTGAGTGTGTACTCGTACCTACTTGTTAGGGCTGTGGGATTGTTCGTAAGAGTTCCTATGGCTGGATCGCAAAGGGAGAGTGAACACAGGTGGGTTTTAGTAAGTAAAAATATACCTAACACTCCTTTTCGCTCTATTCAGAGCGAGAGGAAGCATTTGATGATTTTCTACATAAAATAAAGAATATGTTCTATAGCACAACGGGTTTAAAATATAGATGTTTTTGTTTTTTTGTTATAGCGGCAAAAAAAATACATAATTTGTAAACTGTCTAGTTATCGCGATTTTTGAGATACAGCGTGGTGACAGACAGACGAATAGACAGCGAAATCTTATTAAAAGGGTCCCGTTTTTTCCCTTTGGGTACGGAACCGAAAAGAATATAGAAACACACACATTTGATAATTTCCTAAATAAAATAAAAAGATCGCTAACATAAACTTATTAGCAGAAAAAATAACCTTTCTGATATTTTAACTTATAATCCTTTTATCTGCTCCAAAACCTCCCGAGTACAAAAATGAGCAGAATTTTCCTTGTCCAATAGAATTTTCATAAGGCTCGTACATTTGTTTAAATAGAAAATATGATAATATTATTAAAATACGTCCCAGTGAACTCATTACGGCGACACGGTGCCACTACTATCTAGGGTGTATTACTAAGGAGTCTTCACTTACTATGCTAAGCCTTTAGGGAAAGGTTTCACTGTTAGCGGTAGAGTAGAAATATGCTAAAAGACACAACGATTCTTGAGGCAACGATGCAGCGGATGAACTCGCCAGAAAGGGTTCGAGTATGGCAGTAATAATAATAAAATTCGCCGTCTAGTCCCAAACTAAGCAGAGCTTGTGTTATGGGTACTAGACATCTGATAAACATACTTATATATTTCTAAATACATACATATTATAGATAAATTACACCCAGACATAGAACAAATGATCATGTTACATAAACATTTGCCCTGGGTCGGAATCGAACCCACGACCTCCGCCATAGCAGTCAGGGCCACTAACCACAAGACCAACAGGCCAGTCTATCCAGTATGGCAGCGATACGTCCTGATCCCATTGAGCCGCTCTCGTTCGGATACCTACTCAATAATTACTAAGGAGTCTTCAGCCTTTAGCGAAAGGTTTTAGTGATAGCGGTAGACTAGAAGTATGTAAAGGACACAGCGATTCCAGAGGCAACGATTCAGCGGATGAACTCGCCAGAAGGGGTTCGAGTATAATAATAAAATTTTATTCTCTCTTCACAAAGATTTGAACCCTTGTGAAGAGCTCTATCGCGCAATCTGGTAAGAAAACGCATCAGAAATCTACACCCAAAACCATGGGTAGACCAGTGAGTGCAGGCAGGGCTTTTTTTGAAATTGGAAATCCAATGACTTCTCCCGCTGTAGGGTGGAGTGACACACACTCTGTGTCAGAATTTTACGGACTAAGACTCACCTGTGTTTTTTCAATTGCCCAAAAAACTTCTGACAATCCCTCTGGTTTCACCCAGAGAAGAAGTTTTTTGATGATTTTCAAAGCAAATAGCACTCCACACACTAGATTTTTTATCTATCTCTTCGTCATCGTCATTATTAGCTGGTAGACGTCCACTGTTGTCATAGGCCTCTGCCAAGTGTCACCACAATGAACGATCCTGTGCGTTTATCTATCTATCTATCAATAATAACACACTGTACCAACTCTTCAAAACCAAAATTCCCCAACATATCAGTTTACAAAAAAAAAGCAACAACATACTTTGAACATCGTCGCTGTTTGTGTGACAACGCGACAATACGCGTTGACTTAATGATGTAAGAAATATGAGAAAGGCTGGGCTGGCGACAACGCGCTCTAATATCACAGAGGCTGATGGCACGCGCTCTAGTTTGCTCTTTAATAATACAGCCGACAATGCCAGATGAAATTTCACGGTGCTTTGTACGAGGTGTTCTGTATGTGTGTTTAAGTCTATGTTGCAGCGGTTTGTAAAGTATAATTGTATTCGTGGCATTCATCATCATCATCAGTCTTTTTAATGTTCCTACTGCTGGGAGTGAAGCCTCCTCTCTAGGAGAGGAAATGGGCCGTAATTCACCACGCGGGCCCAGTGCGTGTTGGTGGATGTTTGGTTCTAGGACATGCCGGTTTCCTCACGATATTTTCCTTCACCGTTTTGAGAGCAGTGGTGATAAAATAAATTACACAAGGTAATGCGCCTGGCTGGGTTCGAATTTCGAAAGTTGGGGCCATTACCACTCGGCAACCACTGCTCCAGGCATTAAATCGCAATAATATGAGCAAATTAAAAATTGTGTTGGAATTAACACGCATCCTGCTCTAGGACAGAGCAGGAGAGGTTGTAGACATTTACTGACTAAAACCACATCTCATGTTCTTTCAAATGTCTTTTGCGTTCTAGGACTACAAATGACCTTTTTAGAAGTCAACCCATGGCCCTATAATAGCCATTGGTCCTGCTGAGCTGCTCCTACAGTTTAGTGACATATCTTTGAAGCACGGGTGGAACACTACAGTATCTTGTCTGCTGCTATCACATCACATTTTACACTTATCCATACTTCTATTTCAATATTACACGAGTAAATGTGAAAGACTATCGGTCTATTACGCTTTCACGGTCAAAGTCAAAGTCAAAGTCAAAGTCAAAATATTTTATTTCACATAGGCCTACATGGGCACTTATAAAACGTCAGAAGCTAGTGCACGGTTCCAAATTGGTCGTTTCCTATGGAGAAGAACCGGCAAGAAACTCCATGGTTACTCTTTTAAAAAAAGTGGTAGGTGTTACAATATGAACCCATTTTTATGAGATTTCGTACAGAGTCGATTCCTAAGGAAGGATTACTTTTAAAATACTGGTTTTCAGCTACAGCCAGATCGAAGTCAAAGATCTACAAATGACCTACCGCTTACCATGCTTTCCGAGGCACGCACTTATATCGTTATGTTAACATGGTCACCCATCTACAATCCAACCTCGACCAGTATTTCTTTACCTAGGTGATTGACGTGTAAAGCTCTTTACCTAGGTAATCGACCTATGAAGCTGTTGTTAAGCTGCTTCGTAATAGCTTATTTAATATCCCCAGCTCATAATCTTACCAACATTATTACACGCAGCGGCACACACTCTCGTGTGAAGGACCTTATAATAAAGTCGACAGCATAGAAGGTTGTTACCGACGGATCTAACCAGGGATGTTATGAATCTTTGTTGTCAAAACCGATACAAAAGGAAAATATAGAGTCAACGGCAGTTTTTGTTTATTGATTTAAACTAGTGCTTGACAGCGCGAAACCAATTTAAAAGTTTCGGATAACTGCGAAGTCTATGTCAGTCAACGACGGAGTTTTTTATTTTATTTGATAAAACTAGTGTTGACTGCAATCCCACCTGATGGTAACCAGTGATGCAATCGTTAATGATGAGGCGTACTAGTTTATTAAGAGGTTATTTACTCTAGCCTTGAAGACACCTAAATTATTATCGGACGGGAAGACCGTAGCAGACAAATTGTTCCAGTCCTTCGATGTACGCGGTATAAACAACGAGGCCAAACGCTTAGTGCAAGTTTTTGTTAGTTATTTTAAAACTCTATACAAGGTGTTGTAACGTTAAATGCGCAAAACCTCAGGCACCCCAAATGATTAAACCTTTATACGTACGCATATCAGATCCGAAATTTCATATGCATAACATCCTTGATTCTAGCCAGAGATGTTGTAAAGCTTCGGAACCGTAATCGAAGCTATGGGATATTCGATGTCTGAAATCTATATTTACCCGTGATCGGAAGTATCGAATAATTTTAGATATGAGCGAATTTATATGAACCATGTAATGACAGGTTTTTAGTTTTGCCCAGTTGAGCCGATACGACACGATACGGTAACACGTTAGGGAATCGTACATTCTTTGCAGCTTTAGCCGTCTTCTATACACAACGAGGCACCGCATCAATAATTATTTATTATTTGTATAACACAGGGATACAGATCTTATAAAAGTTCATAGGTCACTGTATTATATATTATACTAGAGGCGTACAAATATGGTTGCATGCATAGAAAAAAAAATACAATATTAATCATGCGAGAGGTAAATTCCAATTATTTGCTAGGTATATCAAAATTAATTCATCGCAAGAGTTCACGCAAAAATATCAAAGCAATTCATCGCACCGCACCAACGTATTAAAACACGTTGGTGTGGTGCTGCGAGAAGTGAAGGGAAGCGGTCAAACATTTTTTTTGTTTTTTTTTTTTTATTATTCCTTAAAAATATACTATCCGTAACTAAAAACTATCCAAAACTAACGGATAATTCGAAATAATTTCGTTTCCGTAATCTCATTTGAAACCGGTATATTCTTGTATCCGTTTACGAAATTTCCTATAGATGACATCCCTAACACTAACCTAGGTCCTTACCTCGGCTGCATTGCTCCACAGTGCATTTTTAAGGCTTCTCTTCATTTCGAGACGTTCATAAGGTTGTAATAGGGGGACATTAAAGAAGAAATTTCTTCGGTCCTAGCAAAAATGAAGTACATCACTGGAGTTCATAGACCGGACTAATAAAATAAGTGAATTAAGAGCGTCCAACCCGTGATATATTTTCATACAACGTTATTATCCTTCTTGCTAGATATTTTGTAATCACAGATATCTTGTGGATATTATTTAGGTTTCTATTAAAATCTGATCGCAATCTTATGTAAAACTCACCCAGTTATGACCTCTGAAAGTTCAAGTGACTGAATCACCGAATGTCAACATAGCGTAAAGCTGATTTCTCTCTTTTTTTACATTGCCTCTTTATCATACATTGCGTTGGATGAAACCACAAGATTTTAAACCATGCTCACTTAGATGATAGGCGAGTGGAGAGGGATCCTCTTAAGTTTTATAGTGCAGTTTTATAAGCTGTTATGTAATCACGTTGAGGTTTTTATTGCTTGGGTATTAACGTTAAAGTTAACTTATTCTTCAAGAAATCACTCTAATATGATAAAGTCGGAAGTTTGTTTGTACGAGTATGTGTGTATGTTTATAATTCTTTCTCATTCAAACTGCTTGGTGGTTTTTACTAAGATAAATGGGTAGGGGTCATAGGTCATAGGTCATATCCTGGAATAGCTCATAGGTTGCTTTTTATTCCGGCAGTATGTTTCTCTTAGGATATTTTTCTACTCACACGTAAACGAAACCGTTCGTGTTCAGTAATCAAGGTTTTCAAAGAACATTAGCTTATACAAGATATATATTATACATATTATTAGGTAAATAGAAGTTGATTAAACTGATGTTAATTTATAGTTTTGAGAAGAAATTCATTTTTCTCAGATAATTATTTTTTGTGGCAGGACAACGCTTTTCGGGTCAGCTAGTAGGTACTATATATGGGTCAAAGTTTACTGGGGCCAGGGTTATCCGAAAGGTAGTTCGAGCCCTGGTATGAAGGCTAGAAGGAGCGGAGTGGGTTTTTAGTCAGTAAGAGTCAGACAATATCTTCCGCTCCGCCCAAGAGCGGGAGTTGTCGTTGGATGATTTTCTCCACCATAAAAAAAGCTAGTAAGTATATAATTGTCACAATATTCTAGTACAAAAACAAAAAAAGGAAGACCATTCCCCACCAGTGCCATTATTACGTACCAATTTGATGGCCTGGCCTCGAACTCTGTGACCACATTCGACTATAATCTTAATAATATTTCACAGGCATTTTAACAAGATATTAATGTTAATTCTCTCTAGACAAAGATTAACGGTCACGGGAAAAGAGCCGAAAGAGGATTTTTTACGATGTGATAACAAAATACGACGTAATAAACAATATAGAGGTTTAAAAGTGTTTGTTTAGATGTTAAAGCTAATTGAATTGGGGTATCAAGAGGTGATCGTGATCATAAAATTACTCTGTAGAAGTATAACTAAAACTAAAACCAGTGCTTGATGCCAGTGATGACACACGGCACCGAAACGCCTATTATAAGCAACCATAATAGGCCTCATCAGAAGTCACCGAAAGGGCAATGGAAGGAGCTATGCTCGGACATTCTTTGCGTGACTACTTCACGGCGATACTTGGGGGAGGCCTATGTACAACAGTGAACGTCTTTTGAGATACCATCAGAGTTTTGTATGTATTGTTTAAAAAAAAAACGGTGCTCCACACAACGAATTATTTCCTGTGTCGTAAGCGCATTCACAAACGCTTTAACTCAAATTAACATCCCAACCAGGAATAACTATCTCTAGGCAATACAGATATTTGTTCCGTACGGAAATCAAATCCGCAACACGCAGTGCAACAGCCAATCGCTCAACCAATGCGCCGACCGTAGCATTACAGTATTCTTAAGCTGTTAAATTTGAATGCAACTTAAACTTAAAAAATCTTTCATGATTTTAACCGCCACCAATCAATTTAGAATCATCGATACGTAACAAAAATCGACCACGCACACTCTTCTAGATTAAATCAAGGTAACCCTACCCATCTGCTAATCCCGTGCCGAGTAAACTGCGCGAACGAATTACTGTAATTACATTCGGCTGTGCCCGCGGGGAATAATTTGTTGGTTTTCGGACCCTAGCAAAATGTAACACCAGCCGGGGAGCTCCGAGGCGGGGTGGAAACGTCTGTGGGGAGTAAAGGGCAGTTCACACCGAGACGCGATTACACGTTACGTGACGTTCGTACAGAGGAATGCGGAACAGTCCCGCTTGAAACTCCTTTGAAAAAAGGGGGGGGGATTCTCCGACTAGACGCATCTTATGATGGATACCTTGCTCGATAGTTGTTGTTGGATTTTGATAGCTCGACCTCTTTTTGTTGCTCGTATCTAATGATATAGATGCCGCTTAATTTGAAAAGAACAGTTCAAAGCATCACATGTTCATAAACGCCATGAGAGAATCGCATCACGTGGGCCGAATTCTTTTTTTTTTATTACTAAGCATAGTCAGTAACTTAAATTCTATGTTATACTATTTTCTGCCAACGATTTTGACCATGTGAATGTCGAAAATTTTACCAAGGAAACATGTCCCATGAATAAAAAGTATCCAATGTTCCATTTCGGGACATGGTCTACCGGTGTACCAATTTGAATCCCAAGCTGTTTAGTGGTTTGAGCGTCAAGGAGTAATAAACCTACGCACAAATACAAACAAAGTTTCATCTTATAAATGCGTGTCTTGTCGTGTCATGTCACGTCTCAGTGTAAGCTGACCCTAAGGTAACCCTGTGCTGTGTTCTGTGTTGAGGCCGTACTATGAAGTGTGAACGCGGTTATCGGGTTCGCGGTAGGTAAATAAGACCATTGCTTTTTTGTATTTTCCTTTTTTCAGTTGAAGAAAGGTTGTACTTTTTTAATGTTTTTAAGACTAGGTAGTAGAATATATACTAAAGGGACAGTAGCGTAGGTTCGAAGTGAAGTTTTCGAGGATTTCTTATGTATGAAGATAAATTCTGGACACAATATTTCTATGTTTTATGTTTTCGGCACTTCTTTTACATGGACTTCATAATCAATTCAAACTTTGCACAATATTTTAAAAAGTATATTTTATTCAACCAGTCCGCAAACAAGTTATTTTTTTTTCTCCTTTAATGTCACAATACTTAAAGGTCGGGTAATTCTTGATTGTATGAAAAATGTTAAATTGCAAAATTTATAAACATTTAAAATCATCATCTCGCCACGGTGTCAATTAAGTTCGCAAAAAAAAGGCGACACACAAGCTGGTTTAAAAAAGGGATAGCAAACAAACACAGCCTGTTCCGATTTTTTGTCACAACAGAAGTGAATATACTTGTCGTTAGACAAGTAGGCTAGGTGCTATCCTAGCCAAAGATGCTAGATGCTAGCCAAAATATTTCGGGACTGCGAGTCGAAATGTCATAATTCAATTCCGTCAAGCCTGCTCTATTGACGGACTAATAAAAGTACGACGATGCACTACTACTACCATATGCACTAAATATTTTATAGGAACACATTCATTGTGCATACAGCTAAGGAGTGGAATTCATTTATGGAGTCTGTTTTCCTGATTGTCAACCTTCCAATCTTTAAGTTAAAAGTGAATAGGAAGCATGCTTGTTTATAAATCACCATATTGCTTTCAACCTGGCGATATAGTGGCCAAGTGCAAGCCTACCAATAATATATATAAAATATATTGAGTGTGGATGAATCTTCTTGATTTAATTATGCAATTTAGTAAGTACGTACGAGGCATGTATTTAATCTAATTGTTTCCCGTATATTGCTGTCCACACGAAATATTATCTAATCAACAACTATCACAAATTATGCACCCACAGTACCATTCCCTAATTCGTAGGGTGCAGACTGGACTGAGTTACACCCTGTGGTCATAATCAGAGGGGGGTTCAATTTAAAGCCTCCTAAAAATGGAGATTTTATTAGCAAGAGTCCTTTTGTCCGTCTGTACATCGTCCCTCTAAACGGAGATTTATCCTGCCTTTGTTCTTAATGAAAATGTAATTAAAGAAACCCAAAATGTGTTGCAATAATTAAAGTGGGCCGAGAAAGAAACCTCAAAAGTAAACGTGGAAATATTATGAGTATTTTCGTACATGAAAATGTATCAGATGTCGGGTATGATGGGCCCTTATTTTATGTAAGTACCCTTACATTTATATTTTTATTAAAAACATTTATAAATGTTTTATTTTTATATATTTACTTGCTAACCTGGCGGATATTTGTCCAATATTTGTTTTTTTTTTTTTAATCATTTAAAGAAGTGACTACGATCCCACCAGATGGTAAGCAGTTATACAATTGTTAATGGTGAGGTTTATTATGAATATTCGAATTGTTGTTTTAGCGCGAAAGTCGCAGAAAAAAGAAATAAAGTTGTAGTTAATATTGGCTAAGTGGTTCTCAAGTTATGTCATAACTAAGGGAAATATAGATGAATCCATTTTTACATTTTTATACAGGTAATAGTAACAAAGTTAAAATGTGTTTAATCCAAGGATCAATCGGTGGTTACAATCAACGCGCGTTAGTCGCATTTGCAAGCGCTATAGAAAAAATCTCAACGCGCTACTAACGCGCTACAGCATCGCGACTGTATCGATGCGAACGCGCTACAGCATCGCGACTGTATCAATGCAAACGCGCTACAGCATCGCGCCATAGGCGAGGGCCCTAAGAGCTTTAATTTTATTATGAAATTCGTTTGTAAATCTGACAGGTCGTAAGTCATTGCTGCTTCTCGCAACACAACTACTATAACCATCCTCATAAATTCTCTTGCCAACATTTTCAACATCAATATCTACTCCATATTTTAAACCTACCATCTAATATTGCCAACTGCGATCCTGGCACGCAGTTGTACCATTTTAATCATTAACAGCATCAAGTGCATTAAGCGTGTACAGTCAAAGGCATAAATATGGACACAATTAGCCAAAATCTAGTTTACTTAGTTTGGAACTAGATGGCGATATGTGAATGTTGTGGCATATTATTTTTATTATTCCGTATTATATTCATTTAAATATGTATAAATTATAGTTTTTAAATATTTTAATACTAAGGTACATTCTGCTACTGAGCTTCGCCGTATTCTCCACCATGACTACTATGTCGTCGACAAACCGAAGGTGAGTAATGTACTTGCTATTGCCATTACTAACGAGTTTATTTTTCCGGTGAGTGCATATTTACGCCCTTGAGTGTACAATATGTTTATGCTTAAAATGGCCTCCGCATGGATTACAGCCAGTATTATCTCGATAGTGTTTACAGCGGTCATAAAACTAATTTGGCCATAATGAGGACCCATTAGTTGGTGTAATTTGCGGCACTTTTAATATACAACCGGTAAAAAGAATTGCTCAAAATCAGACTTTATGTTTTGAGTAGTAAGATTGGGTTTTGAATGTAGCTCTAATAAATATTTAAAGAGCACCTATTTATGAGGTATTTTATATGTATTTATAGAATAATGAGAGGATCACAGAGTTGAGAAAACCGTAATAAATTAAGCTGTTAAAAATAAAGTAGTATATTTGTAATAGGTTTCATAGTTTTCCAAGAAGATGGTTTACAAAATGTGTCAATTATTCCATTCTGTATATTGTCAAAAAATAAAAATGTTCAATGCAAATGTGTTAACTTGCATTTCGAATTTTTCATACATTAAAATTCTAGCAAAAGCTGCCATTTTGATGAAACATTTTTTAAAGAATTTCCATGTAGCGACGTAATGAAAAATATAAATAAAGTCTATTATTAAACTTTACCTAAAATATTTTAGTAACTTTTTGTACCAACATTGTACCAACTGTTTAGTCTAACTCTAAACTATTAGTATAAAGACATTAAATACAGTAAAATAGTTAAAAATATCACGGTGCATACTTATCGCATGGGACGATTAATATTTCATTAGAAATCCACCTGAAACAATAAAAAAAATCACATTATAAATATGCCAAAATTGCATTTCTTATCGTTAGATACATTTAGTAAACTTATCAGACAGTATCAAATAGTTTGCGGCGGCACCGCTACAAAAAAACGCTCGAAGCCTCTTTCTCCGGCCTCAGGCTGTCGCGCGCTTCAGCCGATTCTTACGGCGCGCGGCGGCTTCAATTTTTTTTATTGAGGCCTTTAGCGTTTTTCTTGAAGCCCATTTGCGGGGAAAGTAAATAATCATAATCTATATCTACACTAGAATATAATAAAGAGGTAGGTAGTTTGTTTTTTGTTTCTTGTTTGTAGGGGAGGAGAGATTAACTCTCTGAAAGTACTGGTCTAAACGATATAAAGCTGCTTCATTCCTGAGTGACATAGGCTATATTTTATATGCACGGGCAAAGTCGCTGGCAGAAGCTAGTATATTATATTTCTTTACTTTCACGCGGGCAAAGCGGTTGGCTAACTACTACCATCAACTAATATACCTACATGTAATGGAAATCTGAAATCAAAAATATACAATTGACGTCACAAACATCATATTCAAAGTTTTATCTTTGTCGAACATAACAATAAAATATGAATGTATATCTAATCCTTTAGAGAAAGCAAGCGACTGATGTACATATATCTCTATGCATAAAAACAGAACACGAAAACAGGTAATTATCCTACAAGTATCCATAATTGCTTTATAATAGATTGCTCCGAGCATCAATATTGATTGCTCAAGGTAAACGCGGAATTGATGAGGGCATAACTCACTGAATCATGCGAGTCGGCATTATGTAGCGAGGAGGGGGAAACTTCTTAATGTTTATGGATTTTTTTTGTAAGGAATTAGGGCCCAGGTGTAAAGTAGGGTTGATGTAGGGATTGGCAGGTATAAGAGTGGATTTAGGTAACATGAATAGTTATGCGGCTGGTCAATATTTTTAGGACGCCAGTGTGTATAATAATAAATGAGAATTTTTATATGTGCAAATTCCTATGCTACGGAGCGCAGCTTAGTTGGTGTTAAAATAACTGATCACGTTCGAAACACTTGAAGTGTCCCCGGACACGGGCTTCAAAGGCTTCTTTTTGAGGCGACATTTTATTTTTCATTTTTTTTTTCATTTTTTTTTTTTGTTTTTTTTTTGTTTTTTTTTTTGTTTTGTGTGTATTTTAATGTGGATTTTTGTTGTGGCAGAGTGGAAGAAAAAAACGTGTTGCGCCGACCCCAAATAAAACGGGATAAGGGCAGGAAGATGATGATGATGATGATTTTATTGTGGCTCGTGTGCGGTGGTGCAGGTGCCGCCACAAAAAAACTCTTGAATGCGCTTTTTTTGCGGCCGCATCTAGCGTTTGTTTTTTGTGGCGGCGTTTTTTTGAGGCCCATGTGCGGGGACAGTAAAACGCAGAACATTGACGTGGGTCAGAAGGCTGTCCAGCGTAAGTGGGACCAAGCAGGACAAGTCTGCCGCATGAGATATTGATGAGTTGAAATTATAACATTGAAATGCGTCTAATGTTTAATTTAGATAGCACGTTTGGTGGGGTAGTTAACACATCGCATAGATTTCAAGCCAATTCTCCAGTTCGGAACAGCTGCCTCGACAATCAAATTACAGTCTGATTTTGAAGTTATACAGAGATGTGAACTAAAAGTGTTTGGCTGCTGTGCTTAGTGTCGCAGGATCAATTCCAGCACAGACCAAATATTTGTACGACCTATATATTTATAGTTATCGCGGGTCTGAAATCTTGTGTATCTCGCATACACAAGATTTTACCATGTTTGTGAACGCACCAACGATACAGAAATAATGTATAGTGTTTCGTTATTCCAATAACAAATATTGCATGTAGCCTCTACAAATTGATTTTGACCCCTGGGAGGCCTTTCAAAGGTCGGGACGCTAAGGTCCCGAAGAATGTTTAAGTCATCGAAATCAATTATTACATAGAATTTATGTATGTTTTTAGCTAATCACTTTTCTTTTTCAGAATATTTAACTAGGTATAATTGGCCCTGATATAATGTTATCTTAGCCCGATCTTGACTTGAAATATAAATTGTTGTGTAGGTATTTAATAATAAAAAAAAAATTGTTCATAAGTTTGCTTTTGACCGCCATCTCACCCGAAGAAAAGTGACGATGCGGTCGACGATGGAGGGCGCTTACCTAGAAGTAACCTCTCTCACTCTTAATATGACGATGTCGTGAGAAAGAGATATGTTTTTTTTTATTATTGATAGGCTTGCGCTTGACCACCATCTCGCGTAAGCGATGATGTGGTCGACAATGGAACACGCTTGCGTAGAAGTAACCAATTCACTCTTGTTAGTCTACACTCTATAAAAGTCCATCATTGAACAGTTTAGTTAGTCGTCGCATAGATTGCGTTAGGAGTCTGTGCATCCTGAATTATTTTCTTCACGAAACTTTGATTGACACAAGAGAATATATAAAAAAAATTGAACAATACGTGAAACGAATTCGGCACGCAATCCAAACATAACAATAATCAGTGAAAATAAATAAATACAATCCGTCAATACGAGACAGCCGTCGCCATGTTTTGCTATCATCAATTCTGTACGGTGCTGGATTGATGAATAATTAATGTTAAGTCTCCGTGTTCGTGCTGTACGCGATTTAATTTTCATTTGATTTGATTGTTCAAGGCTTGTGGGAATGCGTCACGTTGTGAAGTGTAACGTAAATATGTGCGAATGGTTTGTACGAGTGCGTGGTATGTTGGTGGGTTTTGAAACATAGAATTGTAATGCGCGAGCTTGTGAATGCCGCGGGCTCGCGAGGCGGCGGCAATATGGTGTTGTTCAGCTCGTATTATAATTATTGAACCTGCCAAGGCTATAATTCTTGGTTACAGTTTTATGAAATTTCATTTATTTGTAAGAAAATAAAGTGAGAACTTGGATTAGAAGCATAAAAACGCCAAAACGCGCTGGTTTGATCAATCCTCATTGGTTTATGAGAAAGAATGACGACTTGTTTGCCCATCTGTCAAGACCCATTTTTCAAAAACCTTTGGTTAACCGAGTCAACTTACTGCAATCATCAGACGATAACAAAATTACAAATAACTTTTTTTTTACGTTACATGATACGAAATAATTTCACCACCACATGAAGATCAAGGCGTTTTTTTACGTCATTTTTATTTTAGTTTCAGTATTAAACATTTAGATATATCCACCAGACTGCCGTATCGGAGTAACGTCTCCATGTTGAGTTATGGGCTTCCCCGCATACTTTTACTATTTTTCCCCTTGCACAAATTTTAGGGTTCCGCCTTAAAAATATATCGCTAAAGGAAAGCAGGGTACACAATATGGATTTTCGTCGTGATTTTTACGAGTTTCTCAACGAAAATGATTTTCTGTTGAAGTTTTCAGCTGAATTGTTAGTAAATGTATTTATTCATGTGACTCACTTCTAAGAAATCGAACTTTATTTTAAGATTTTTCTTGAAGAAAAGAAACGAAAGTTGAGTGCCATTTTATTTTTGTTTTTTCTGGGGCTTTTCAAGTCAAGAATTAATAAATTACTTCTAGAGAAACGTGTTCCTTGGTCGCCCATATAAGAGCTTAAACACACGAGCGCCATGTTATGCCGGCAGCCATCGATTCAAGTCGACGGCAGCTGTTAATGCTCGATGGCGGCCGTCGACGATCCAACAAATGAAGATCAGTGGCAACTATCGTGTGTGCCAACTGTAGTTATAGGTTGACGGCTGTAGTCGCCCCCTTGTCAACGGTTGCCGTCACCCCGTTGTCGCCGGCTACAGTTACCTCAGCCGTTGGCAACATGGCGCTGGTGTGTATGAGCTCTTAGTGCTATCACAATCAGGAATTATAGTGATACAAAATAAAAATAAAAATTATCAAGTAAAAAATCAATACCAGCAAAAACAAAACACTCCCTCTTAAAAAAACCGGTACCATTCAACCAACAAATAACTGCAGAACCAAATACAGAACCTTTTTTAAAAAGCCTACATTTCATACATTTCCCGTTATTTTTACTTTCTGGTATCCCGCGGGAAGCCTGATAGGAGACGGGGGTTATCAGGGAGGGGAGAGGGGTTATCAGGTGGGGTTGAACAGATAGTCGGGCGAGCAGTTGAATTATATTGTTATTTCTACGATCAGGAATCGATTGTGCGTCCCGAAGGTACGCGGTTACAGCGCTCGGTCTCATGGATACCTGTGTAGTGGGGTAAGGATGTGGAAATAAATATTAGTAAACAGAGGAACAAATCGTTCGTTTGGAAGAAAACTGTTGCAACTCAAAACAGGTATATTTTTCAGTAGAACTGATTGAAATTTACTGTTTTTTCAAATTTGTATAACTTTTGATCTATTGATTTTTTTTTGGTGAAAATGAAACAAAAACATTGAAAATGTATTGTAATATTTATTTAACAAACACTCGTTCCGATTTTAACTTTTACGTGGAACTAAACTTATAAAAAAATAAAACATCTTCGATATACTACAAAACATCCTCGGTAATTTTATGACGTATAGTGACTCAATTTTGTAATGATACGTATAAAGGCACATATTTTTTTCGTCATCAATGACGTTTCTTGCGAAAATTCAGCACAAACATGACATTTTTTTTAAGAATATAGTTACATTTGGTTCTAAGACATTCTACGCATTAAATATTCATAATGATATCGTCATAACGCGAATTCAGCCGTTATTAAATCAAAAAAAGCAGTATATCAAGAGATACAATGAAGACATACAATGTAACATTTAGTCTTGTGACAGATAAAACCAACATAGAAAAAGTTAAAAAACAAAAAATATTAGAAAACGAATATCAAGAATATAATTATCTAAATACGACCTATCTTTAAACTTTTATGACCTCTTTAGTAAAATTTAATTTGACTGTTATCACAGTAGTTCAGTACATAATTAACACAAAGGTAAACTTAAAACATACAAATAACAATAATAAATGAGATCAGCTTTTAAATGTTAATAGACAGATCAACAAAAAAAAATCAAACACTGAAATTACCTACATTCTGAAGGTTTATTTATATTTCATAGAATAGCGAGTAACATTCAGAAATAGTAGCTATTTTTTCTTACGAGTTCTAGCAGTCCGTTTTTCTTTTTTTCACAAACTGTCATCTTTCTTGTATACGCTTTTGTCAATACAATGCTATTTTACTTATTTCTTTTTCTTCCTATCTTATCTAGAACCACCTTCTTGAAATATTGTTGTTCGTAAGGCATCACCATTTTTTTTATCTTCGATAGTCACATAGAATAAGAAATTGTAACCTCTGTTACTATTATGTACTTTATACGAATACCTCTGTTTGATTACTGAAATTATGTCGCATGATGTATCCGTACTGCCGTTGTATATCACAAATATCCCAATAATTTTCAAAAATACTTTGTCTCTGTAATTCAGTGATGTTTTCTTTACATTTGAATTTACATTTTTCACCACATGCAGTTTTGAGTGGTCTTTCCGGAAGTACTTTATTATTTTTAGTCACATAGAATTTACCATGATTTCTCAAAACTTTTGCTTCCACAGCTATCCTGCATTCATCGGATTAACCGACCGTTTGCGCCAATTTTATTCCTGGTATCTTTATCATGCGATGATGTGTCTATTGATGACATACTGCAACTTCTCTCTACCCTCAACGGTTTGGTTAGATATTGGTGTATTTATTTCAATTATAGGCGACTGCCTGACATTTTCATTCTGAGATATCACAGTGAGACCGATTTCTGTTTCTCTTTCAGTGTCCAAACTGCTAGATTCTGAACTATCTGATGAGACTGAAGAAGAGCTTGAATTTGATGAACTCGGTGGAATATAGTTAACTATTTTACAAGTACTTGGTTGAGTATCATTATAATTAAAAGTGTGGCACTTAGCCACACTTGAAATCATGGGATCGAGTTTACAGTGACTCGGGTTTACTTTATTATTTTTGCGATTCTCTTTTAGGAAAGAATAACTCTGATCAGAATCTGAATAAAAATCAATAGAATTTACGTAGTTTGGGTCTTTAACACTGTCATCCGAGCAATAATCTTATATTTGTAAATTATTGCAATCCGTAAACTTGTTATCTTGACACGGTAAGGGTGGTAGTACTTCACGTTCTATAGGATTTTCTTAATTTTTTGCGTAATTGACCTGTAATGAAAATTAGAAATTGAAATATAATTACAAAAACCGTCGTAAAATAATTGCTCAACACTCGAAAAAGCACAACTTGAATCGCACGCGGAGCCGACGAAGGGAAGAGCGATAAATAAAGTCGTTCAAAGCAGCTCTCAAGTGTAACCTATGGCATAAACTAGCCTACACGCTACAGTTACAAACGAAACCACGCGTCTATAGTGTTACCAACTAAAAATCATTTTGCTGCGTAAGTAGGTACTATAAAGTTTGGCGAGCTTGACAAGGATAAAACAAAAGATTGCTTACATCTTCTTCTATCCCTTTAGTTTTTATAGGAATATTTATGTTTTAAAACATTTACAGCGTTCGTCGATTTGCTACTGAAATAGTTAAACATAATATAGTTAGTCGATAGGTACTTTTATTATGACACTTTTTTGCACAAAGAGAAGCATTCATAGCTTAAACATTATTTTCACTTATTTTAAGAGTTTTTTTTGTTGATTTTAAAGGTAAAGCTAAAGTAAATAATTACATTAGTCAAAAAAGTATTAATTTTACACAACTTCAAATAATAATCATGCTAAATTACATAAAAATATCAAACAACAATAAGCACTGTTTTTTTGTGAAACAGGGTATTAAGTTAAAAAATCTACTTTATATTTTAGGATATAGTGTCTTATTCAAAAACCTATCAAACAACAACAAACCCATTATTATCATTTAAACTGTCTTATTTAGAATAGTGACAAATGACTTTGTTTTATTTTGTATGTATTACAGTATTATTTGCTAAAAATACATTACACTCATACTTACTTTTTCTGGAATAAGGTTACAGAACAAAATGTGACACTAAAACTTTCACTATTTTTATAGAATAGTGAATCAACCCAAAATAATACACTAAACTAGATAAAATGAAGCATACTTTCGTGGTGTTATTTTGTGTTATGACTGTTTTCCTGAGAAATAATGTATCTCCGCCTCAAAAGTCATGTCACTACTGGTGATACAACACTATCAAAAAGAAATAGTGACCAAAATCAGCCAATGGCATAAAGTCTTTTCATAGCGCCACAGTCACAAGAAATGTGATACAAATATGATCTTTACTGAGTATATAGTATGGACTATTCTCTATCGCATGGTCTAACTAACTCAAAATTGTAGTATTTGGTAATAATACAGTATTCTTCCAAACGAGCGAAATGAAGAATAATGCTTATTTCGTTTCGACTTGTCCTTCAAAAAAAACATACATTCAGCTGAACATAGAACCTTCTCCTTTTCAAGGTCGGTTAAAAATGAAATAGAAGCAGGGAGATATACATATTTTACGATGTCATATATTTTTAGATCGCGCTAATATTGTAAGTATATTAAGAGAGCAAAGGTGGCCCAGTGGTAACTGCCCCGATTTACAAGTTGTAGGTCGCGAGTTCAAACCCAGCGATAACTTTGTGTAATTTATTTCATCACCACAGTTCTCAAAACGGTGATGAAACATCGTGAGGTAAGGCGATTAATATTTAAAGTACTAAATGTTTAAAATTAAAAATTACAAGCTTATGTATCTAAAATTTAAAAACTAATCTAAAACACGATATTGTGTACCTACCTACTTAAATTCTTTAAAAGCCTATATAATTATTATTATTTGTTGTTGTTTTTTACATATACGTATAATCCACTCCCAGAGTCACGATTTATTAGTATAAATGCTATTATCTATTTATAATTAAGTGAACAATTTGTGTTTGTAACCGACTTCAAAAAGTTCTAAGTTCGGCTGAATGTATTTTTAATGAGAAAATGTCTTTAAGGTGGTGCATCACGACTCACATTTTCACTGTTTTTCATACAACCGCTCATAACTGATTATGACGTTATTACACACTTTTCATTAGATATTTTGGAAACACAGTATCTTGTGAATATTATCTAGGTTTCTAAAGAAATCAATTTCTAAATTAGTGTAAAACGAATCCAGTAAAAACCTCTGAAAATGTCCTATTTTGTATGAAATTTGACACTTCATAATTTGCCTAAAAATTAAAAAAGTCAAAAAAGTAATCCTCTAGAGACCTTGCAAATTTTATTAAGATTCTTAATGATGACAACTTTTTCCAAAAACTTTTAAGGATTTAAAAAAAAAACAGCTATTTCCCGGAGCAAGTTTTGTGAAATTTTCGAGTAAATCTCGGAATTACCGAATACTAACAGAGTTTCCAGGCGTTATCTCTCTTTTTTTGCGTTGCCTTTCCGTCAAACATCGCGTTGTATTCCATTAAATGAAGTAACAAGCTTTTAAACCATTTTCGATGTTTACGATAAGCGAGTGGAGAAAGACCCTCTTAAATCTTATATTGGCTTGGCCCGATTTGCCCGTCAAGTCCTTGATTAAAATATACAACCTACTATGGAATAAGGTAATAATAAATATAATATGACAAGTAATTTCATCAACTGAAGTAAACCAAAAAAAACTTCGATACACAAGTAATATAATATGAAAGTAAATAAATCCCCCTCTATGGCGGTCGTCAAGGACGATATAGCCTTTTTTGATTAACGCCACAAGCACACCGTCTCAAGGAAAGGGTTATATTATAATATTCCGTCGTAGGGTTGTCATATTCAAGATTATTACAATTTGTCAAGAGTCGTCTCCGATTTGAATCGTCAATCTCTTGGAAGGTAGTCGTTGGGAGGATGAGTACGTACGTATATAATAGAAAAACAGGGAGCCATTCTCTTTGTTAACTTGGAAAAGCATTTGAGACGAAGATTAATATGTATTTCCATTTCGGCAACATTACGTAGTATTTTTTTACTATCATATTGTAGTATATACAATACGCCCTTGGTTATGTCACCTGAAGCGAAGCAAGTACTCACCTAATGTAAACGATAACAGGAGGGGCCTAGCTGGATCGAAGCCTACTGGGGCCAAGGTTATCTGAAAGGAAACTCGAGCCCCGGTACGAAGGCTAGAAGGAACAGGGTGGGGTTTTTAGTCAGTAAGAGTCTGACACTATCTCCCGCTCCACCCAAGAGCGGGGGTTGTCATAAGACGATTTGTAAACCCATAGAAAAAAAAAAAACCTAATGTAAACGATGATGTGGTCGACGACGGAGCACGATTGCTTAGAAGTAACCTGAATAGGTTAAGGTTAGTATAGGTTAAGTCAAAAGTGAAAACTCTTAACTAAAATATTTCTAGCTTGTTGCCATCAGGAAATGTAGAATCCGGCAAGGAATTCCATTCCTTAACTGTATGCACAATGATTGTTGTTCATACAACGACAAGATTGTCAGACATGGTCATGAATATTGTTGGGGGTAGCGTGTACCAAGCTGGTTTACACTGAAAAAGACTGTATAACCCAGAGTCACGTGATATTTGTATGCGATGATGATTCACAGCAGTGAGAAAGGAATAATGCAGAAGAAAACGTTATTGCTGCGGAAAATTAGCATACAAATATTTTGGCTCAAACTACTAGTCCTGGTATACCAAACTAAATGTAATGTGTTCACAAAACTAACAAAGCTAGCAAAAAGCACTCTTACAAACTAAAAACAAAATACGAATCCAATTTTCAACAAAATCTTTAAAGCCTCCATTATATTTTCGCTAAAGTCTAATAGAACGCGACAACCCTATAACGAGCCACAGCCAAAGAATGTACCTACATAGCTACCCGCAGAAAAATATTCTGCACTTACCAGACACGCGTATTACTACTACTTATGTTTTATGCTAAAACATAAAAGTATATACGGTTTTCTGTGTGAGAATAACAGAAATAAACGGATGAAATTTAAAATGAGCAATGGTAAGAATAGCGATGGTATAAATATATGGGATAACATATATATGTTGGGGGTTTGTGTGTTTCTTTTATCTTGTATTGATAGCAGAGAAAGTTTCGTCTTTAAATAGCTTGTTTCTTAAGAAATTAAATCAAAATAAATAAGAAAACTACAAAGTAATGTATGATTATAATACTTGTATAAAAAATTCTTACTGGTTTAAAAATATAAAAGCAAGTAATCAAATTATTCAATTCAGAAAGAGATTGATATCCAGCGGATTATGACGTATTTACTCACGAAAGCCGCAATATAAACGAGATTTATTTTTTTAATAAAAAAATAAGTCTTAATGCAACCCCAAAATTTATTCCAAACACGGGCAAAGTGAGACTTAAGACCCTAAACTTTATACTTCCCGAAAACCGGCCGCACGGTGCTTGCGAAACTCACCAAACAAAAAAAACTTCGATCATTATTTATAATACTTTTTTTTCACGTGGATAAATAAAACCTCGAGCTAAATGCGGCCACTCTTGAAAATTTATTATGATCTATAGATTCTCAGTTTTCTCTTCATAAAAGTCTTACACCCTTCGTACGGGCCGGAAAGTTGGAAACTCAGCCAAAATTATGTCACAAGTTGGTACCCTTCGTACAAAAGTTATTTTACTACTCCACTAAGACTTTAAGGAGGGAATGAAGATGGGGGATAATATAAAAAAGTTCCTTTTGCAATATAAAAAAAAATATATAAGCCCGATTTCTATGGAATTCGGTTGAAAGTCGCAAGGACCGTTTAGCTTTATTGGTTTCAAGTGGCAAGTGCCGTTAATACCGGTTTGGGGAACTTTATTATAGAAGCCTGGCGGGAGTGAAATAAGACCATTCGCTAAGACGATGAAGGTCCAAAGTCAAGTTGGCTATAAAATTGCGAATATAAAAGTTAATGACAGTGTTGATAAAAATCTTTCATTAAAATTTTATTATTTTATGAAAGCACGATGAAATTAATTAAACTAGAAACTTAAGTGCTACTACAAATTTCTTTATTTAAAATTCTGAATCTGCTCCACTTGCGAAGAAAAGACAATGATCTATCCGCGTACTTTCAAGAACAAAAAGACTCGCTGCAATCTGCAATTTGGCTTCAATTGTTATACTTTTGGATAGCTTCCAATCAGGATGCATTTCCTTATCCAATCATATCTTCCATTTTAGTCGTTCTATAAGACTATTACTATCGTTTATAGAAGAAAACTGCTCACTAAATCTGTTTGAAAGAGGCAATGGATGGTGAGCATTTTCAATCGGATTTATAGTCAAATGAAATCTGAAACTCGCATACGTTTGAGTATAATAGTTAGCTGCTGCAGTTGAAACTGGTGCATGAAATGTTCAGTTTTTCTTATTCAAGATTTTGAAATCGTTAGCTGGCACTTCTTTGAGTGTACCTACCGTCATTTTAGAACTACATTATACTCGTTTATACAAATGTATGCATATAAATGTCGTACATCTTGGTACAAAAAGTTACTCACAGTAACATGAGACAAGTATAGAGAAATAATGATTATGAACTTATTTGGCTATATTCGTTCCATGACTACTATCAATCCTTTGAAGTTTTTAGATAGCCTAAAGAATTGAAAGTTTTAATTCTAAAGAATACATATCATTAACGAGGACGCTGCCATTGATTATTGATGAGTATAAACAAAGTTTTCTTCTGTACGTAATATTCTACGTTAATATCATTATAATTATGTTTACTAAACATAATTCTTGTAATAAATATTCCACTGTCATTTTCAACTTCCAATACTCGATTTAATTACCCCAAATTACAGTATTTATTAGACATTTCGAAAATATATATTTCGTTCAATCTGGTAACTTCCCGCACCAACTTGTTGGAAATAATTAAATTCCATTCTCGTAGCATTCCCTTATTATTATTTATTGGTACAAACTACCCTCGGGCCAACTCCGCTTTGTGTGTTATTTTATAAAAAAAATTGTTTTCCGTTGTAAATAATTCCGTCGCGAATATTTTAAATAGTACGAATAAAGTTTGCTGATTTTAGGAGCTGCAAATGTTCTATTATGTCGTTTTTTGGTATAGGTTATTTTGTTACTGCACAGTTTAATATTTTGACACTGGTTCAGCTGCATTTCGTGGAATGACTTCAATATTTTCACGCGTAACCATGAATGTGTCGGCTACATTTGTTAAAATGTTTTTTTTTTTTGTTTAAACGCTTTTACAACGCACACTTTATTTGAAAATACTAACTGACTGCCAGCAGCACAGCTTTGTTATAGAGGTTAAAAAACATATTGGTTTGGAACATTGCACACTGAACCAAACTAAAAGTCAAGTTTTCCCCAAAGACGAGAACTAGAACGTCAGACTTGTGCGCAAAACAGTTGTTTACAATGTATCATATTTCTAAGTAACAGCTAAATATATTATTATAGAATCAAAAGCAAAAACAACAGCAAATATTACTACAAGTAAAATCACGGCTGTTGCACAAAAACTCCAATTTACTGCTGCAGCTCGATATCTTGAATCCAATGGTTTCGCAACAAAACTGCAGCTCGGTGCTTATTAGGTGGTTACAAGACGGAGTGGCTCAGATTTCCCTGGAGTCGTTGTATTCCGTTGGCGTTGGTCAATCTTGCACCGATCGTAGCGATGACGAGATCTTGTCTGTGTTGCACGGTGGTTTGTGTTAAATTTTGATGTACAAGCAGCTCGTGGGAAGTTTTGTGAAATACAATTCAGTCTGGTACCTGTTTTAGTAGATTTTGTTGAAACCATTACTGGGTAAGTTACTTTTAGATTTAAAAAGGTAAAATATGTAATGCTTGCTTGCTAAAAGAATTCTTTATGAGTATGATTATTATGCTTTGGTTATTTTTTTTTTTATTTAAGCACCAAAACGATATAGTAGATTAAGCGTTTAGCGATTGCAATCCGCGATAGCGGTAGTTCAACTTCTGGCATTTTAATCCAAAATTTTACTCCACAATTTCGGTCTAAAAAAAAACGACTACGATCAAATCGTAAAACGCCCTCAATAGTGAAAAGAATTGCTACCACCACCGTCACGTAACTGCTCGCTCGTTCACTATCCTGATTGAATATCGATGGGCTCCCCCAGGGCAGGACCGCCATTGTTTTGCCATCGTGCGCCACCACGGGACAATAGATTAATGATTATACGTGCCCCACCAAATTGTTATGGCATAATCGGGGAAATGTAGTTTTAAATGGCCCGCAATCGATTATTATTATTTATAATTCTATATTCAGCATTAAAAGCAGTACACTTCACATCAAAATGATTCTTTGATCAGATTTGGTTTGCTGGCGCAACAGATAGTTTTGAATTGAAACACTTTTGAGCGCAATCTGGTCGTTCTTTGTTCGAAACAACAGATGATTAACTGCATTCGTGTCTGAAATTCAGTTCATGGATTTTAAGGAAAAACAATAAAGTGTGAGAGTAGTTGTACAACTAATAATAAAATTATCTTTCTCTATTATAAAACGAAATAAACCCAAGCCTGCCTATATTTCCTGCTATTGAGATACAATAAAAAGAGCTAGATGTTTAATCAAATCTTAGATACTATGACTCTGAGTAGTAGTAACAGCCAACATTAATCAAAAAGAACGAGACAAAGAATAATCAAAAAATTCGAAACAAGCGATTCAAAAAATTCAAGCACAATTGAGACGGACACACTCAAGCCGTAAACAAAGTGTGGCCGTCACAGAACTCGACACCTGCTCCTATTTCCCGTAAAAAAGGGCATAAAAATGGTAGAACGGGGGAAAAATAAAAAAAAGGAGGAATGAGGACATTAGCCAAACAAAAGGGAGCCGAGAGGGTCATAACTCGAAGCGCATTTTCCTTTGTCACTGTGACGTTGCTAAATCCGCAACTGACGTTATATTGTTTAGGCTGAGTGAGGAGTGGCGATTTTTTTGTGCGACTCGATTTTTAAAGTGATGTGATATGGAACTTCCTCAATGTGTTTCATCGTTCCAGGTTCAAATCCCTACTCCCTACTAATATTATAAATGCGAAAGTAACTCTGTCTGTGTGTCTGTCTGTCTGTCTGTTACGCTTTCACGCAAAAACTACTGAACGAATTTAGATCAAATTTGGTAGGTAGGTAGAAGAGACACTGGAATAACACATAGGCCACCTATAATTCCACTGCTGAGCACGGGTCTCTGCCCGCGCGATATAAACTGTAGTCCACGCGGGCGAAGCCGCGGGCGGAAAGCTAGTAGATCAATATATGATAAATAATGCATATAGTGACTACTGTAGATCCAGCTAGGAGACATAGGATCTTAAGTCAAGTCAATGCATATATTTTTTTAATATGGGAAATCAAATCCGGGACCTCGGGTTTCCTGTCCAGAAGTAACGCAGTGATTTAGAAAGAATCACCTTATTTTTTATTTTATCTACAAGTATTTTCAAATATTTGGATGATTGATCAATCTCAATTGAGATATTATAGGGCAACATTGGTGATGATGACAAAAAGACATTTTTTCATCTATAGAAATTTTAAATTTAGAATCAGTTAATCATTACAATAAGGATGTTACATGGTTATCGATGACAGTTTTATACGTATGCGGTAGTTATAGCAAATTCTAAATTCATTATTCTCCAGAGAAAATTTTGAATAAAGAACGTGCTGTTTTTACAACTCATATGCTATAATAAACTTGCATGGAATGATTAAGTCCGAATCAGATGAACTCAACAAAGAAGACACCCAAAATCGACCCGGACGCAAGCGTACATCCAGACTAAATCCGGCTGCGAAATCGTCTGCCGTCGTACCTGGGGATCGCTTCAACTACTCATTTCATGCATATCATATGTAGGTCGGCAGAATTACAGGCGTACAAGTGTCACGAACATTAATCTTGTGGCTCGGAGTGGATTTGTGAGGTCTGCGCTGTCATTGTTTATCAGTCGTCAAATGTCTTTACGATGTACCTGCTGTTGTGGGATACTGGGGTTATTGATGGCTGTTTTTAATATACTGTTTTTTATTTGGTAAGTTTTTAAAAAAAAGCAATAAATAATGAATGGACAGTTAAACAATGAAAAAATAAACAAAAGAAATTTAAAAATAAGAAAGATTCAAAGAAAGACGTCACATTGTTTTCATCTAAAATACTTAATGATAATACTCTCTGTTGTGCAAAATACTGTCAGAAAACGGCAAACTAATGTCCTATTCATTTATAAAATTACCTATTACTATTCAAACAAATCAAAAAGCAGTTTTATCTCCAGGGTTAGTATTTTCTCCGCGTATTATTTCGATTCCAAAATCCAGAGCCATTTTTCCTGAAATCCTCCACAAAGAAGCCTATCTACTATTTCATTTACCAAGAGTCTATCTATACATCGATTCTTTTGTTCTGTCAGGAGTCCATTTCTCCTTGAACGGAGAGTTCGTTGGCTTGCCTCGGGCAACGAGCCGCAATGTACTGAAATCTAAACGAAATAAATGAATTTTGCAAAAGATCGTACCTATTGAAGGTCGTTGTTTAGATACTTCTATTTGCGATATATATCACTTTCAGAAATAGACAATACAAATAAAATAATGAGGATATGAACCTCGTGGAATTTCGTGTCTATTGACTTATCGAGTTTCCAATTTATGTAGTCTATCTAAAGGGCTATTGTTATTCGAGTATCTGTTCTGACTATTGACGACCTCTCGGAAAATATGAGTAGAACTTTAGTTTGGTTTGCATAAAGAGAATATCTATCCTAAAACCTCCATCAATTTAATCCCAAGTTGTAAGCATAATATGATCACTAAGTTCTGTGCCAAATGGTTTCTATATAAACATTATCACTCACGAACATTCATGAACTCATCAATCTATCTGCTGCCTACTATCATAGTGAATCCAAATAACATCATCAACCAATCCATCTTTTGCCTCACCCGCGAATTAACCAAGGAATTCATTTGAGAAAATCTTCAAACGTGTCAAAACTGGTATTACCCTTGACCTCTGGCCCACTAGAGGGAAAACATGAGCGATAACGCGCGCAGCGTCTATTCATCACCCACAATGAAAGATTTGTAGATAAATTGCGGCCATTCTCATCGCTAAGTAATAGCCCAGTCTCCAGGACCATTCCAGTTGGGTGGTTGCGAAAAAAATATGGATGTTTGTATTTGACTGCTGAGAATTCTTAAGTGTGTTCTTACTAAGGATCTATTGAAGAGTTTTTGGTGATGTGTTTATCCATTTACGAGCCACTACACCACCGTCATCGTGACTGATGCTAGAGTACGTAGACTATTGAGAAATATTTTCCTTAAAAATGAAGACACTGTCAACCGTAATGTAAATAATAAAAAGGGAAAGAAATAAAATGTCCAGAAAGCTTAAAATATCTGTTCAGAAACACAAAATCTAGAGCATAAATATGAAAAAACAAAATACATTCTCGACCTCTTGCCGCAGTGGCACAATTATAGATGTTTGTTTGCCTTCTTTAGATAAAATTTTTCGCATTTCTACGAGTACGAGTATTATCCGGTTTTTCACATCGTTCAATATCAATATCGACGTTGAAAAGTTGCGTGTACTTTGCGATTGGCAAAAGAAACCACGCCATGAAACGTTAAAAATATATTTTTTTTGTTAGTGGGGTGAATACTTAGAGTATCTTGAATTCTTTGAGCCATCAATCTATGTGAAAGGTTACATATTTAATGGTGTCTGACTAGTGTTTCTGTAACATTGTAAATAATTATATTTCATTTTACAAATACCTATCTGTGTAAGAAATAATAATATTTCATCTATATAGCTGAAATATGAATATTAAAAAAATATGAATATTTTCTTCCTTCTCTAATAAAAATCATTCAGTCCTGCAATTGTCAATTGACTTCTTGTGTTCTTCACGAAGAATTTCAATCAACTCAGAAAGGCAATAATACAGCTAAGATAATATTTCAAAGAAATTTAGTAAATATATTCCAAGTTGTAACCATTAAGTCAGTTTCTGCAAACACCAAAAGGGACGTGACACGTAAAGAAAACTATTTCAAGTGAGGTAAAGCGAAGGATTTGGTCATGCTATAAAAAGCAACCCGCATGTACCTACGTATTTTATGACCCTAAACCCGCTATTTCCTGCCTAGTTACTTTCTGATTTGTATCTAACATTACTTTGACCATGACATGAAGAATATATTCAGATGGTAAAGAAATTTTATTACTATGCAGTAATATTAACCGAATTTTCTAAAAAAAGAAACGAGAAATATAAGAACGACTGCAAAATATGGATACGATGTTGAAACATTCTCTTTTATGAAAATTAGTTCAAAGAAGCTTTTATAAGTAAATATTAGGTAAGGTAAGGTATAGCTAAATAAATCAAAACATTTGCAAAGCATTTACATAGAAAAGAAGTCCGCTATCACCTGATGGTAAGTGATGATGAGATTGATGATGAAGTATCAATCTATTTACTCTTGGCTTAAATACCCACAGGTTGTAGCTATCAGGTAAAACCGACCGAAATAACATTATAATATTTCACATTTTGATTGACATCAACATAGAGCAATAACGCGTTTGAGCACATAATCCAAAATATAATCTACATAATATTAATATCCAGAAAATAATATAAGCTTAAATGATTGCGTTTTCACATAAACGTCTATTTAGATTACATATAGTTTAAGCCTTTCAATTTAGATATTGTCACAACATATTTGTTTTCGAGTTTATTTTTGTATCAAGTACAAAGAAAGGTGACATTAGTGTCGTCCTGACGAAACAATCACATTAGGTGTATAAAATATTTACGTTCTTTGTTTTTATATTGGGCTAAGTCTGTTTCATTGTGTTTAATATTCGATGTTTTAATTTTATTGTCATCGTATAAAATAATTTCTTGGATTCAAATTGTGTTAACTTAATAAACTTGACGGCGCCGTCATATTTAGAGTGTCAAGAAACGCCAAGAATGACAGCTGACATCGGACAAGCACGGGTTGACGTTTCTGCACTCTGACGCAACTCCGAACTCTTTTGCACACTACCGTCGGACGAGATATAATCCGTTTGCATCGCGTAGAAGCAAGACGTGTTCGGTGGAGCGTCGCATTATCTTCGCCAATTATAACGTGCTGATTGTGATTTAGTTTGTATTTTGTTGAGAATAATAACTGTGCATTATTAATCATCTCTAACACGTAGTTTCATTCTCCTCGCCCGCCTACCCACGATAGCTCGGTAGAAATAATGAACCCGGAACAGTCTGATGATGGCCATGTGCCGTTAAACTAAAAAAGTTGGATTCATAATAATTTTGACAAAGAACGCAAATTAATGGTAAACATTTTTTTATTCGGATTAAATTAAAAAGATATAATAAAAAAATGTAATTTTAGACTGCATTTTAGTTACAAAACTATTTTTATTTCACATTGCAAAAAAAAAACTGTAACAGATATCATATTTGAAAAATCATAATAAATCACGAATTATAAACAATGAAGGCCCCAAGATACGTCCTTGTGGCAGCCCATGAAAAAATGTAGCAAATATAATAAGATTACCACGTCTCAGCCCTTAATTCCTTCACTTAGGGAATTTTACCTCAAAAATGTGGAAGTTTCAAGGACACCGGCCGTGTCTCGTCATATCCCCGTCGCCGCTTTCGTTAGAAAATTGTTGGAAACAAATTGTCTAATGAAACAAAGGACTCATCTTACAGCCAGCGAATATAAATTTAATTATAAACTCTTACTTTTGGAGTTTATTACAATTTAGGTAAGAAGATATTATGTAGGTGTAGTATCGTTATTGTGAGTGAGTGGGTGTCGTGGAAATTGTTTTACGTAGGAAGTAAATAAAATTTGCGGTTTGACCTATTTTTACCTGATTTCCAGGAAGATTTTCGAAGAATGCGTAATGATTTAAAAAAGGTAAATGAAACATTTAAAATTGCACTTGACGGAGTTTATCATAATTTAAAATTTTGAAATAAATAAGCAATATCTTTTTATTTCACAAAATGCTATGCACTTACTATGCTATGCGCTTACTATGTTATGCTATGTACTTATTCTAAACTTATACTTATTGCTTTATAGAATATTTCTTTTTTTCTTTTCATACACAGGAACTTGACTTTTGAATACAAATAAAAAGTAATTTAAAATGAAACAGTCGAGAAAGTATTTACTATGGCAACTTTCATATTATGCAAATCACTGTATCTAAGTTAGGCAAAGAGGACTTGGATTCTCATCTTAAGGGTTTACAGACAGCCTGGGGCAAGAGGAACTAGGGGGTAAAGACGGGGGGGGGGGAGTGTTGAAACGGAATATTGTATTAAACGCGAATATCCCTTTGGACAAGTTTTTCTTTGAAGCACCTGTTACAGTGTTATCTTTATAACTTTCCAATACTTGACGTTCTTTCAGACTTACGTGAGAGTCAAAGAGGACTAGATATCGATGACATAGCTTGACTATCTTGAGCTTAATTGTATTGTCGCGAGTATCAATGATGTTACAAAAGGAAAAACTTATGTTTAGAAAATATACTCTACGTATATAACAATAATTTACATAATATATATGTCGAAGCGTTGGCGCATATCAGTCGGTCTGCATCAGCGCCACCTATCTTTCACTGGAGGAACTATGTAGTTAGATTGAACAGCTTACGTTTGGGAACGTCAAGTATTAACTTGGGGATGGTTAGCGTGGAGTAATAGCAACACTGAGCGAATAGTCGAGTCAAATGTCGATCCGGAGGTATAATCGATTATTCGACATTGACAGGTACTGACGTTGACAGGTAAATTGACTACCCGGAATGGGGGTAGGTTCACGTGTCGGGTGACGGTTGATTTGGAGGGCACTTTGAATCGTTCCGTCGGTCCGAGCAGACGTTGGTTACTCCACGCTAAATTTCCCGCGTTCCTAAATTCTTAATCAAGCCATATCTCAGGCATCCTTGATTATTTTGTACTGAGTGTGTGTTACGAGTAATTAAAGGTGTTATCAAAGGTTTTTGTGAGTGTTATTTCCGATGTCGCGACCCACTGATATCGACCCTCCGTTATCAGAATTGGGATTGGACCACGACGACCCACGTGTTCAAAAATGAAAACGCTAGCGACGAAAAATGGATGCGTTTGTTGGAACAACAGAACCGCAATTTTCTGACGCTGATTCAAGCCATGAAAACACCTACTACGTCGTCACATGGCCTTCGATTACCGGATTTTGATTCTGAGAAACAAGATGTAGATGCACGTGCTTGGTTGACGACTGCAGAAATGTGCTTGACGGACCAAGACCAACATGGCGCCCTGCTTATGGTCGCTTTAAGAAAGTAAGAACCGGATTGAAGAGCTGACTTAAATGGTCTGATTAGGTTTTTTTCTGGGGTTGTTCCCTAATCCTGAGCAACAAATGTTGGACCATGGTACCGCTGTATCCCCAGAGAGCAAATTACAACGTACCACCCAGCTAGTGACCGGGAAAAGAGCGATGGGTGCAAGTGCTCGTTTACGATGTACTACTTTCCGATACGTGCTTCGTGTGTGTGTGTGTGTGTGTGCGTGCCTGAGGTGCAGTGTGTCGAGTGCGATACCAGATCAGAAAACGTTTCACACAAAACGCTTGAAGTCGTTTCAAACGCTACCTGTCAAATGTTACATTGTGGAATAATTGGACGAAGCAAGCGACGTGAAGGCGATGGTGGTGCCAAGGCATCACGTAGCGAGTGACTGGATGACGTATGTGCTGTCAAAGGAACCAGGAACAAGGTCAGGTATTCACATTCCATTTTAATTCTGATGCTGAGTGTTATATCTCTTTCACTTTAAAGTCTGTCATCACTATTTCACGGCAAACGTAAACACAGTTTTGTTACATTGAAGGGTCAGTTTAGCGTGTTCAGATTACTTGCGTAGTTTGATTGAGGTTTTATTCACAACATCTATTTGCGAAGTGATATTTTGGCCGTGAAATATTGTTGCAAGGATTCAGTTTAAATAGTATGATCGTGCGTGACACACTTCTTTTGTTAAATTGCTAAAGTTCACGACATAAACAATTGTAATTATATCTACCCTCGGTATATCCGGTAGATACCGTTTCGATTTTTGTTTGACAGTGATAACTCCTCCATAGATAGTTTTTACGTTATTGACACTGACGTGTACCTGACAGTATAGTATGCTATAAACGCGTGTTACAAAAAGTGAACTTATTCGTTTAACTGACTCATCTTAGCAAAAGACGACCATAGCGGTCTAGCGCGAAAAAAAAAATTTAATAATAATGCGTGAGCGGGTAGATGAATTGTTGCGTGCAAATATTATTTTACCGAGTAATACGGTGTCTGTTAATTTAGCTCTTTCGGCTTAAAAACTCGACCGGTCAGAAATAATGTGCAAAGACTACTGTAAACTAAACAATAACGTGCCTTACTGGTATTCGTTGCCACTTATCTCGGACCAAATAACTCGTTTACATAGTGCGCTTTATTTTACAAAAATTAGATTGTATATAGGCTAGGGTTAGGTTAGGGTGTTGTGTGTGTTTGTGTTGGTTGTGTAGGTGTAGTGATAGCGTGACGAGGGACAGAACAGAATGGAAGAAAAAAATGATGATGGTGATGATGATGGTGATGATGATGGTGATGATGATGGTGATGATGATGGTGATGATGATGGTGATGATGATGGTGATGATGATGGTGATGATGATGGTGATGATGATGGTGATGAAAATGGTGATGATGATGGTGGTGATGATGGTGGTGATGATGGTGGTGATGATGGTGATGATGGTGATGATGGTGATGATGGTGATGATGATGATGATGGCGATGATGATGATTTCAGTAGTGTTTCAGCGGTCAGTATAAACATTTGACTATGCCACTCGGTATTGAAACGTGATCTCTGTTTTTCAACGGGGTTTTTGATAAATCGGTAAATACCTACGTCATAGTTTGAGTTGTCAATATTTTGATTATTATGGAACCTATTAAGAACTTCGAGAGACTTAATGTAGTATTACAAACGTTTATTAAAGCCGGATTTTCATTAGATTTGAAAGAGTGGTTGTTTTTCATAATGCAAATCGAGTTGTTTAGGATATGAAATAAAGTCAAGTGCTGAAGTTAGGAGATATAGAACTTCAGAAAGCAGATCGCGATCATAGCTCAGTTGGGACAGTTAATAGGTCTAGTAGTTTACTTCGGGTGGTTTAAACCTAAATATTCTCGTGTATGCCGTTCTTCTAAAGATTTAACGTGCGGTAAAGTTTCTTTTTTTGACAGCAGCGCCACGAAAACTGAATAAGAATTAATTTAATTTTTTATGAAAGAGTCGGTTAACCTTTAACGTTTCAAATTTTTCAATCGTGTCAATTAGAGGCGCAATAGAAAGACAGTGACAATGCAATAGAAAGAAAATGAAACGCAGGCGTTTCATTGGGAACATAAAAAAAAAAGAGGCTGATGATGACGATGAAGTTTACAGGATGAACTGATTATAGGAGATTTGATTTGTAGTCGTAGCTTAACCCGTGAGAAGGCGCGCCTCTGTTTGTTACATGGAAAGGCGCGCGCGAGCAAATTACTCACACTACTTTAAATGCTCATATTTATACTTTTAAAGTACTTATTGACTTATATTGGATTTATATGAATAAAACAAGGTTTAATAAGTAAGAAAATAAGTTTTTTTATTAAAACTATTACACATAAATATAACTTTCAAAACAAATAACAAAACATCTCATTTTTATTTTCTAATTTTGACAGTCTTTATATAAATCACAATAAAAAATCTTACATATCAAAAACTAAAAAAAGTACTCTTTTTTGAGATCTGGACAAGTGTGCCTCTCGAAACACATTAAATACATATATGTGATATGTGCTGTGCAGAGTAATTGCTTGCACAAAGTGCAAGCTTTTTATGACCGTCTATTCCTACGTCTAGGACATATAGAACAGAATCCGCGAAATGAAATAGGACTAAGAGCCGACACAAATCGCTTCATTAGAAACTTGTGATCTGACGATATGTTCTTCATGCAAATTCGGCGTGAAATATGTGGTTTTATCAGCTCAAGCGCCACTTCTTTTAGGAATGTTTTTTTTTTTGTCGATGGGGAAAATCGTTGTATGACAAAACCCGCTCTTGGGTGGAGCGGGAGATAGTGTCAGACTCTTACTGACTGAAAACCCCACCCCATTCCTTCAAGCCTTCATACCGGGGCCCGAGTTTCCATTCAGATAACCCTGGCCCCAGTAGGCTTCGACCCAGCTGGGCCCCTCCTTCTGTATCTGTTGCATGAGATGCTATTATTATTATTATCAGGACTGCAAAGGATGGAAGTATCGCTTTCTATGGTGTCAACACAATGTTTTCCTACATTCTCAAGATCCGCATCCAATGTTTCATCACCAGAGTCCTCTTTCAGCCACGAACAACGTGCTTGACGTCGGTCGCCCATTTTACATGTGTGTTGTAGCTAAAAACAAAAAATATTATTATTAAAATATAACTATAGAGTATTTACGTAATAATAAACCAATTTAATATAAATAAATAAGATAATATAGTCTGGAAAATACAATTATACTTTTTTAATTGAAAAAATAAATACTTACACGGATGGGCGCGTGATGAGCAAATCACCGCACGATGGTACGCGGCCTCCACAAACGCTTAACTGCGCGGTCGCAACAGAACTGACCGGCACGAGATTTGCGTCACGGGGAGGGGATAAATAGTTAGGAAGGTACCTAGGTGCTTGAGACGTTAGGGCGTCGGTATCACGAAAAAATTTGGCTTTAAATTTTTGTGTGAGCAAATTGCTCATAGCGCGCCTTCTCACGGGTTAATAGAAACCGGTATCTAGCGGTTACAGTAGTCCGTAAGTACGCGGTATTCAATTCAAATGTTGATCAAACCTGGGACGTACTGTGGGAAACCATTAAGTCTTGAGAGACTTGGCGATCCTGGAGGGATGCGCAGGAGTGATTGAGGTTCTTGCTAACGGCCACCATGACCGTTATGTTTCGAAGTACGCACATAACCGCCTGCGAAAAATAACTGACGTTGACATGCACGTAGGCGATGATGACGAGACTAGCTATGACGGAAATGATAACGCTGACAAGACTAGTTGAATACTAAGTAGTCAACTTAACATTTAGAGTACCTAGCATAGTAAGAGTTTTCTTATAATCTGTAACGTTATAGGAAAAATAAAGCAACATGTTGAACAAACCTACTTTAAGGATTATTTTGATTAAAGGCTCGAAATGATTATCTTGATGGTGTTGTTTGTAACCGGATGGAGGTTACATGTGGAGGTGACCGGATAGAGGTTGCCTGTTGTGTTAGTGACCGGATGGAGGTCGATTGGTTTGATGCTTATAGCCGGATGGAGGTTATAAGTGTGATGATGAAGACCGGATGGAGGTCGATTGGTTTGATGCTTATGGCCGGATAGAGGCTATAATGTGTTATGATGAAGACCGGATGGAGGTCGATTGGTTTGATGCTTATGGCCGGATGGAGGCTATAATGTGTTATGATGAAGACCGGATGGAGGTCGATTGGTTTGATGCTTATAGCCGGATGGAGGTTATAAGTGTGATGATGAAGACCGGATGGAGGTCAGAGTATGAGCACTGCAATATTTTAATGAGTTTCCTATTATTTGAATGAGTTTGAGTGTTGTTCAACATGTCGGCTTTGAGAGATTGAGATTGTTGTGATTTTCTTCTAGATATGATTGATGATTTTGATCAGAGTACCTTTTATGCCCTTGGGCCAGGATTGGCCGAACGACTAGAATGAGTACTGTTCGAGGATTTTCTTTCATTCCAGGTACTCCACACGAGGACGTGTGATCATCAGGACGGCCGTGTCGAAGCGTTGGCGCATATCAGTCGGTCTGCATCAGCGCCACCTATCTTTCACTGGAGGAACTATGTAGTTAGATTGAACAGCTTACGTTTGGGAACGTCAAGTATTAACTTGGGGATGGTTAGCGTGGAGTAATAGCAACACTGAGCGAATAGTCGAGTCAAATGTCGATCCGGAGGTATAATCGATTATTCGACATTGACAGGTACTGACGTTGACAGGTAAATTGACTACCCGGAATGGGGGTAGGTTCACGTGTCGGGTGACGGTTGATTTGGAGGGCACTTTGAATCGTTCCGTCGGTCCGAGCAGACGTTGGTTACTCCACGCTAAATTTCCCGCGTTCCTAAATTCTTAATCAAGCCATATCTCAGGCATTCTTGATTATTTTGTACTGAGTGTGTGTTACGAGTAATTAAAGGTGTTATCAAAGGTTTTTGTGAGTGTTATTTCCGATGTCGCGACCCACTGATATCGATCCTCCGTTATATAATTGCACTTGTCGGTTTTAATAAAACAGTTAAAACATTCAATGTGGATATTTGAGAATGGTGAATCAAAATATGTAGTATATTTCTCTAGCATATCAAATTTTGATGCATTTCCCACATGTAACTAAGGCCAAACAAAACAGAAAAATCTCTTAACTGCCCATGTTAATAGATGTTTTTTTTTTTTAAAACCAAAGTAGAATTACCTGAATATAGAATTGGTGTTTCACAGGCTAATAATATACCTACAAATACACGTCTATAAGAACAGTATTGTGTGATTATGGCAAAAAAACACGTGTGATTCATGCAATAATTAGAGTTCTATGACTAGAAAAATCAATTCGTGGCTAAGTTAACACGTACACTTTTTTTTGTAATAGACTAAAGAAATATATATCTGATAACTTTGTATCAATTACACTTTGGTATCAAGGACATCGATTTAAAGGCCCATAAAGATTAAATGGTTTATACCACTAAAAGTAGACCGTTAATTACACTGTGGCATTGCGGTATCGTGCCATAATGCAAACTGAAACGGAACCAATGATGGAGGAAATACAACAGCGATAGCAATCGGTGATTAACAGTACGATAGTACTTGCCTGCCTAATGGTATTGGTCAGAAATGCGATACCAATAAGTTTTGGACTACAGCCAAATAGCAAGCATGTCAGTAATTACATGTGTTGAGCTACACTGGCTTGTACTAAACGAGGCTTAGTATGTGGTTAGTCTTAGCTACAAATAACGTATTAGTTTTCATAGATGTCGTGTTTGCAATCTGGAATGGTGTCAGAGAAATTAACTGCGGGTTATTTATGTTTTAATGTTACAATGTGCAAGCGTGCGTTATCACTGGTAGCAATCATCTTTTCTCAATCAATTTTTACTGCTCCCTTACATTTTTTAACGTTTAGAAATCGTCATGCATGTTTTCCACTCCAGAACCCTATCACGGAAGTCTTTCAGAGGTTTTACTAGCTAAAAACTAACTTCTGCAGCAAAATACTTAAAAAATAAAGTCCCTAACACACAAATATTCATGATAGCCGCGATTGAATCGTGTTAGGGTGGCGATTTACGTCAGTGACGCGTTAATAAATTTTCTCCCAACAGCAGGCGAACGCTAGTGTTTGGGTCGTGTTCAGACTGTGATAGTTCACTAGCTACTAGTACAGGACACGTTTAATGTAAAGGGTGGGAAATGCAGATGAGACAAGGACGCTGAGTCCACATTTCGAATTGGAGTTTTCGACATTGTTTTTTTTTTGTTATATGAGCATTTATAGGATGTTTTGTTTTATTGATCCTTTGATCATATTATTATCCCTTTTTTGTACCAATTGCTCAACTACTGTATAAATCGTGCCGTGGCAAACTTCTTCTTAGCGTGTCGGTGTTAAATCTAGTATATTTTTCTCCAGTTGCATTCTTTGGTCACGCCGGAGCACACAATCAGCACGCCACTGTTCCCAGGCGCCTCAAGGAGTTGTCAGCAACAGGAGGGCGCCAGCTGGGTCGAAGCCTACTGGGGCCACGGTTATCCCAAAGGGAGCTCGAGCCCCTGTATGAAGGCTATAAGGAACAGAGTGGGTCTTTAGTCAGTAAGAGTCTGACATTATCTCCAATGTAAATTATGTAAATTATCCAATGACAACCTCCGCTCTTCGGGGGAGCGCGAAGAGCGGAGGTTGTCATTGGATAATTTACCCCAAAAAAAGGTTGGTCAAGGCAACTAGTATCCAGACGAGAGGCTCTCATGTGTCGTGCTTAGTTATTGTATAAAAAAAATGAAAAATTGGCATAACTTGTTAAAAAGAAAAACAGTGGAGTTTTCGACTAACACTCGCCCTTCTAACTCTACCCGTCTGACACATACCTCAGGTCGGGCTTAACCGGCCCTTATTTCATTTGAAGTTATTAGATTGTTGTTACGCGACCGCCTGCATTTATGACAGGCAATATTAACACCCGCTAAACGGTATATGTTTTAGAAATGGCGCGAATTATACCACATAATTTTGCGGGAAGTTATGTTGTGTATGGAAGTAAGGTACGGTTAGTGTTGTGTTGAAAAGCAAGTGGATATGGAGAAAACTTAGCAGTTTAGTGCTGAATACGAAAAATAACAATGTTACTCTTTCTGACATAATTATAGCTAGATGGTCAGCGAAATATTGAGTTTAGTATAGCGGTGTGACCTGAAGGTAAATAGATAAAATCAACCCTTACAACCTGGACAAAGCCAACGATAGTGTTAGTCCATATTTCTTTTTGACATATTTTTTATTTAATGCTTTATGCACATAAAAGTACAGAGCCGGACTTAATACCTTAGACATTTTCTGCCAGTCAACCTTTGGGTGGTGCAGAGAAAAATAGTGGTAGGTGCATTAAATGAGAGAGCGAAGACGAATACAATAATTAACATAAGTACTAATAAACCATATAATATATATAATACAATTTTATTTTTTTTATTTTTTATACGCCTTACTTTAAATTGCCATTTTTATTTTATTATTTTTTATTTTAGTTCTCTAGGGTTTTATTTTTATTTTTTAAGTTAGTTTTAATTAATTTAAGTTTATATCTAGAATTAATTATTTTATTGTTTGAAATAAAAAAGCTTCATTTCATCACTGCCAAAAAATAAATAAAAAAATAATATATACTCAACTAATATAGTCAAACAATTGGTCCAGATCGACAATTGGAAAACATTAAAGTTTTATATTCGTAAATGTTTATTAAATAATTGATACAAACTATTAATATACTTCAAAGTACAAATTTTAATTAAAAACATAAAAGAATATGCTTAACCAGTTAAAATAAAAAAAACGTTTAAAATATAGCGTCAAAAAACTCACTCCTTTGTGCCTTTTGAAAATTGTTTGCACTGTCAGAATGTTACATACAATAGAGCCCCTTGATTTGACTGCAGTAACCTAGTAACCGGCCCTTACGTATAACCTACTAGTTGTTTTGTGGGAAGTTTAAAATGAGCCAACTGTAGAGTACTGGTATTATTACAGAATCAGTTGATACAGCAAGACATATTTAAACAATTGTGTGCCATGTAAACTTAATGTGGTTACAGTTAATAATTTTGTTCAATTAAGCAAAACCGCAGCCAGCCGACGCCGCGTTATAATCAATTAATTACCATTAAACAGGAACGGAAACTATTATTTTATTACGTCAAAATCAAAATCAAATCAAATCCAATTTATTTATTTCAAATAGACTATATGCAAGCACTTCTGGATAGTTAAATGTCGGTCAGTCCAAGAAAAGTGAAGCTAAATTGCATGCTCTAAAGTGTAGATTTCTATAGAGAACAACCTGCAAGAAACTCCATAGTCTCTTATGTACCACCTCCAACAAGTGATTTCAAGTTAATTCTATATAACAACTCCTATGGACGTGGCCTCCCAATACAGTATCGCCTACTCTCTTCTGCGCAATTATTCGAAAAGAGTTAACGCAGCTCTGTACCCCTAGCCAAGTTGATAATCTGCAATCGTTAATGTTAGTAAAAATCTTTATATGAATGACGTCATCTCAATACTCAGTCACGAGGTCAGAACCAAGGAATCGGGGGCGTCACCAACTAGAGGCATTCGATGCAAGAGAAACGGTAGTAACTTGGCTAGGGGGGCAGGATGGAAGTGGCAGTAGATAGATCATATTTATAAAGTATCTAAATATTTTTTAAAGACAGCTAAGTTAAAAACGTTTTTAGACATAATTAGAATCATTTCCAATTGGTATAACTTGTCGAAAACTAAATTAAAAAGGAGTTGGAATGATTTTACGAAAAAAAAAGAACGACCCGTTACTTCACAAAATTCGCGTTCCTTAAAAAACACCAGTACGTACATTAATCACCATCCATAAATTACATAATAAATAATCCCTCTGTAAGACTCGAGAGTAAGCACTTCTTAGGGACTGAATAAAAAATATCATTGAGTTAAATAAATCACGGGGCGACGTTATATGTACCGGGGAAAGGTTTTAAGACTGCCAGCTGAAGGAGTACACATTCGTAAAGTATAAACAGTAATGTAAGATACTTTTGGTGTATCTACCACAGTAGGTAGTTACTTAGAATGAAGAGGTAAGTGTCTTGTCGGGACTTGAAAAAAAAAATTAGGAGTGATCTACTTTTCTAGCCCGCTCTATCACCGGACCACCAGATATGGCGATGCACCACTGGTAAATGGTAGATCTTCCAACCATACATACAAAACGTTTTGAAAATAATTCACTGTATGTTTAACAGCTAGTTAGTTTAGTAGTCAAAAAATAATAGGCCCGTTTTGGTTACATTTGTATTTTGACTACCTAGCGGCTTGTCTGGTGTAGTGTAGTTACTACTACACCAGTTCGGTGTAGTAGTAAACCTAATGATTATTTTATTGTTTCTTTCTGTTTCGTTCCAAGTTACATTCTAGGGTCTTTCAAAAATGTTAAAATAGGCCTTTTATTTTTTGACGAGTTTAAGGAGTGGGATTTTTTGTCGGAGTCTGTGTTTCCTGAGCTCCAAAACCTAGGGGGCGTTTAAGTCAAGAGGAAACAGATAACTTATAGGCAAGCCTGCTTTACCATAGGCTACAACATCGCTTACTATCTGATGAGACAATGGTCAAGTGCGAGCCTGTCAATAATAATAATAATAACAAAAAAAACTGTCTTGGTAGATATAACTTCCATAATTTTGATGAATTTATTACTTTAATGGAACCGCTAAATAGTAGTCGCAGTGTCCATAAAATAATACCCGAAGACAAAAATTCATCTACCCAGCAAGATTCGTGTGGAGAATAATGAAGAGGATCACAAATAATGGGATAAGGTTAAGCATATACAGATTAAAAGTCTGTGTACTTTTAATCTCGCCTTCGTTTTTTTAATCTTTATTAAGGAGTTTTGTCAAAATATTGACTTTGTCGCTCCATCATTGCCTGAATTTTAATTATTTAAATGTAAATAATACATTTTATATAGGTCTCTTGCCTGGTCTGACATAGGCTTAGCTAAACAATTGAAAAAAATCTCGACTACTTTGTTACTTGAATAAAAAAAAAATCTGGAAAGAGGTTGCCATTACTAACACATGTTATAATGATATTAGCATCTACGAGTAGTATTAGTAAAATAACTACTAAAATAATACTTATTAAAATACCCAACAAAAACTTTCAATAATCAAAAAAATTGCAATGCAACCTAAAAAAGACGAGAAACAGCAGTAAATTGAATAAAAATAAAAATGAATGCCCATCCGAAAGATTAGCGAGCTCGACTAGACACAGGGGCCGAACTAAATAAAACTGGTAAACAGGAAGAACGGGAGAAACGCCATTGTACAACAGCACGGCAAGCCAACAAGAGGACATCGATAAACAGCTACTAATATGCACATACTAATGAGATTACTCTTCCACGCTTCTACATTCCACGTCCATACCTACTGCGTATACAGAACGGGGCCCTGACATAAATCGTAGGACGGTTGTCGTTACGGTGGCTATAAATCTAACCATTCACTAATACACCACATTCAAATGCTACCGGCGGGGAGGGGGGAATCTCGTATGCGACTAGATTTCTTTCCCCCCTCCGAACTCCAACCCCCGCCACGTTTCTTTGCACCTTAAAAGCGGTGCGTGAAGTATGACCACATTTATCTCAAGAGAGTTACGTTGACGTAAAGGTTAGGTTAAAGTGTAAGCGATTTAAATAAATCTTCGTTACGTTGTTATTGTAATTTAATGTGCTTTAACGGGAAAGTTGTTGATGTTGACTTAAATTGAGTCTTTCTTTAGATTCTTTTAGTGAGTAACTTAACTTTACTTTACTTAACTTTACTTTTTTTAACTTTTTAGGAATGTGGTAATTGAATACAGGATGTAAGGGACAGATCTCCACAAAGCACATAACTAGCTGACCCGTCAAACATGTTATCCTGTCTTAGCTATTATTATACCTTATATCAAAACTGCAAACTGGCAAATGCGTGAACGTTAAACTAGTTATGTATTTTTTATTATTTTCTTTAATGTTCGCATTTTAAGAAAAAAGAAAGTTCTAGCAACTTTCTTCTTTCTTAAAATGCGAACATTTTAATGCGAAATTGATCCAGGCATTTACGCATGATGTCGTGACCAAGGTAAATAGGTATTCATTTTTATAGATTATTATGTGTTTCATAAAAACCTTTATCCATATTTTTCCCAGCAATGGGAAAAAGCTTTTAAACCTCTCTTCTCCTTCAAAACCTCTCTGCCTTAGGCCAATACAATTGGGCAAAAAAATCCCAAACCCATAAAATTGATAAATCAAAAGCTCCCCAGAGTTTAATAAGATCACATTTTTCCCAAACACGAATTCGTTAACCATAGACATTTTTATGATACGAAAGGGTAAGTTGGTCAGTGAGAGATGTCGAACTCTCCGGAGGTCTCAAGGGGTTCTACGGTACAAGCAACTAACCTAAATGCACCTCAAGGATGGCACAAATCTTTGGGTCATTGCGGTATGAGGAAAAATTAAGGAAAAAACCCTTCAGTACGTACAATAACTGAGTGAATGAGATTCCCGATGGTGCTTGAGCATTATATTTATGGTTCAAAGTGATGGTTTGTAGAATGTTAAAAGGTTAGCGGTTTGACCATCGTGGAAACGTTATGGAATCCAAAGGCTTTGTTGCGTTTCTACTATAAGTTTTACTGTAAAAATACACTGTAAAGTTACACATTTTTTTTCATTACGTCACAAACGTAATAAGTAGTATTTCACGCGTGCTTCAAAAATATGTCAGCAAACCGTAAAGGCCCAATAGGGCCAAAGTCTACTGGGGCCATGGGTTCGCTTCTGAAAGGTATACCCGGGGTCCTGAAACGCAACGCAAAGAAGGAACATAGCTATGGGTTTTAGTGAGTAAAAACCTGACATGCCTTCCCGCTCGAGGAGTCATTGGATGATTTCCTTTATAAAAAAAGTAGTAAACGAAAATTTTAAAACTAACCTAGACTAAGAAGTATTCACGGGGTCAAAAAAAAGAAAAACAGATCGCATAAGGAACAGTACATATGCTTCGTTTCAAAACATAAATCGCAGAGGTGGGTAACTTAGCCGCAAAACTAAAATGGAACTGGGCAGGTCAAATCTGCCGCAAGTCGCAACAAAATTGGGCGAAAGTAACTACTGACCAGATTCCGAACAAGAGGAGCCATTGACGTGGTAGACCAGAAGTCTCCTTCTGGTCTACCGCGTCAACGGCTCTTGGACTCCTTACTCGGATTGGCCAAAAGTGGCTAAGGACAGAAAAGAGTGGAATAATGGAAGGGAGGCCTTTGCCCTGCAGTGGGACACAACGAGCTCATAATAAAATAATAGTGTTACAATGTTGGTTGGGCAATAAAATAAACAAAATTCCCCCTTTTCTTCCCCGCTACCGCTCTCCATAATCTCCGCTTACATTATAACCTTGGTGAATGCGTGACGGCATTTCGTTTGCATCCCGTATTCTTTCGACATCTCTAATATTTCTCCCGTGCCAAATATTGTAAGGCATAAAACATCCCTCTTTCCAGATCTGGTATTTCAATCGAGCAAAGCTAAAATGTTGGTGGAAAGAATCTAAAACTTATATTCACGTAGATTGAACATTTTTTAGAGGATATATTTCCCACTTAGTACTTGTCTATTAGTACAAATTTTTGAAAAAAAGAAAGCTATAAATGTTATAATTATTTTTTCTCCTTCATTGTAGATTACTAGCTGCCAATACATATAGTATTTCCGCACACGGTTGCAAAACAACAGGCGCATCAAGCTTCTTTTTGAGGCGGCCTTTTTTGTGGCTCGAGTGCGGCGGTACCGCCACAAAAAAACCTAAAGCGGCTTGGCGCCCAAAATGCCATACCATTCATGCATTTAATCCTTCTTCGTCAGAGTTCATTATGATACTGCACGCATGGCCACAAACTGTCGCGCGCTTCAATTTTTTTTTATGGCCACTTCTAGCTTTTTTGTGGCCTGTGTGCGGGGACACATATGTGTAAACCAACAGCAAATGATTTCTCTGATCAGGGTAAAGCGATAAGACGTTTCAGATTTTTACTGACTAAAAAGCGCAGTGCCATTTGCAGGAAAACAGTAACATTTTCTCTCATGTAATGGCACATTTAAGTGGAAAAGGATCACAAGTATTGCGATTGTAAGAAATAAAATCGTCAATATAAATGTAATAGAAAAGTGATTCATCTATCAGTAATGTATGACAGTAAAATTGGACTGAAAGGGGGAGGGAGAGAGAGAGAGAGAGAGAGAGAGAGAGAGAGAGAGAGAGTGAAAAAATTAGGGATGACAAATGAAAAAAACCATCAGGTGAGATGGTGGTCAAACGCGAGCCTATCAATAATAAAAAGAAAAATCTACCTCTGTCATTGTGTGTTCGATCATACCGACAATATGTGTATATACTCGTACTACGGATCTATTGCATGCTATTTCCCATTCCAAACCACAGGTGTTCCCAACTGCCATTGTAATTTAACTAAAACTTCTGACAACAAAATGAAAAATGACCGAAAAACAACAGGTGTGCATGTCCAACGGACGCAGCCGAAAATAACATAAAAAGTAGAGGCAAATATTTTACGAAATCACTCCGAATATAATCAATCTTTCTTTAAGCAAAGTAGGAGGTATTGAGTGGGAGAATTTGACGGTAAATGGAAACTTTATATTGAGCGGTTCTCATCCAACTCATGGAAAGTTGAACAAGTTGCTCCGAGATATTTAAGAGCCAAGTTTATGCCGAATAATGGGAGAGTGCTGGGATCGTAAAGGAGAGTTACCTTGGAACAGGTCACAATGACACGTACCTGCTACCTATTCGAAAACATGAAGGTTTAAAAAAATTTAATATAGTTTTTCAATACACTTACTCGAAAACCCGCTCTTATCCCATAAGTTTTGGACACGCAATTGACTGTTTTCCGCATTAGTGTACAAAACTACGCGTGCTTGCCCCGCTAATATTTCATTACATTTATCGTATCAGACTGGGCGCGCGTCAACCCTCACTTATTCATTTCGTCATAAGTGTATTGAAAAACGTCGTTTGATACACATGCAAATTTGTCACTGCAGTCTTTGGATTTTCATGCTGTCTTTGAATAGGTATATACTAGATGACCAATGGATGCGAGACGCCCAGGACTGGTCATTACGGCAACACTTGGGGGAAAGTCTGTGCTTAAGTCTAACAGCGGACGTCTTTTGCGCAAAATATATAAATTGGCTGAAATGATGATGATGTCTGGATTACTTGGTAAATGTTGTGCTGTCAATAAAAGATGAGAGGTAGAGGTAGGAGAATAAAAAATAGCCTACGATATGTTCTCAGAACTACCAAATATACAAAAAAAAAAAACAATAAACAGTGTGACATGAGATTTATAAATAGATACTAGCTGCTCCCAGCGGTGTCGCCCGCGTGATAGCAGAAAATTATGCCAAGGGAACACACTTCCGAGATAAAAAGTATCCTATGTCCTATTTCAGGACATGGTCTACCCGTGTACCAAGTTTTATCAAAATTTGTTTTGCCATTTAGGCGTCAAGACGTACCTAACAAACAAACAGACAAACAAACTCACTTTCGCTTTCATAATATTATTAAGGATAAACATTGGATATAAAATGATGGCAAAATCTTATTTTGGTAAGAATCGTTGTTTATTTATGATTTACAAACACTTAAACTCCTGTATATTATTTAGTTATATTAGTATGCCGGTGCTACCAATGAAAAAACTATTCTGCATGCGAATAGAATTTATTGGTATTTTTTTACACTCTGCTTGAAAATGATCTGTTAAGTTCACGCAAATTTCTTAAGTATCCTTTATACTAACCTCAAAACGGTTCACAAAGTTTAGACAACACAAAAACGTGCTTTAAAAAGTGCTTAAAAATAATTAAGTAATTTTCTTCCCAAAGACTTTATATTTACTCGCCCATCAACATGATCAAAAAGGCCGTAGGTACTTCAAACTTAGCCGCTTTTTTCGGCCAAGTCTAACTTAGTTCAAACTTGAGAGAATAAACAAGTGTTGTTTTAGTGTTCAAGTTACCTCCAGCAGAATGAAGTTTTAAGTTGATAGAAAAAAAAAACGAAGTGAAAAATCTCAGGGGCTGAAACTTTGAAAAAATAACTACAGCTCAGAGGACTGTTGGACGGATTTAGTTTGTGGCAGTTTTCTCGTTAACTTGTGCTTAAAAAGAATGAGGACATTGATGTGAGTCTGGGGATGAGTATTTTTTTTATTATTTATAGGCTCGCGTTTGGATACAATCTCATGTGATGGTAAGCGATGATGTGGTCGACGTTGGAGCACGCTTGCCTAGAAGTAACCTATTCACTCTTGACTAAATACCCCTAAGTTGTAGCTATCAGGTAACATTGACTCCGGCAGGGAATTCCACACCGTGGCTGTACGCACAATAAATATATCATTAAAACCTTTTAGTAAAATAATTTGAATACTGCGGTCTTCCCGTCCGATTATATAATTTAGGTGTCTTCAAGGCTAGAGTGAATAGGCTCTTAATAAACTAGTGCGCCTCACCATCAACGATTGCATCACTAATTACCATCAGGTGGGATCGCACTAGTTTGTTTGTCAAGCACTAGTTAATATCAATAATAAAAAAATGTTGTTACTGTCTGACTTCATGAAATTGAAGTGGCTATTGAAAAATTTAAGTGATGTTTGGGATGTTGTCAAATATGAGCCTATGTACACATATAAATTAAATTGAAGTGTCTATTAGTAATATAAAAATAATATTTCAAATGAACAATTCAATTCGGCAAGTCTCCGAAACAGCTCGACCGATATTTACAAGCCTTTCACAGACAGATAGCTGATGTTATAAGAAATTACAAGGTGGTACTAGTATTATAGTGCGAAAATAACAATTATCTGTTACGCGTATTCTGAACAAAATTTAATTAAATACTAAAACTGATATTGATGAAAGTATTCTTTTCACTTGCGGCCGCTATACCCGATATTCATTTGAACGATGTCGCGATCTAAGACTAGTACTGTATATAGTTGCGTTTTTCATACAAAACAATTACTACTTTCTAAAGTGTTCGCTGTTGGCCACATAAGTGCACATTTTTCCTTAGATTAGTACATTTGCAAACTGAAGTCTACCATTACACATGCACTTTGTACGTCCACTTATTATCGAATATAAGTGGCAGTTATTACCAGGCCTGTGCATTGAAATAAAAAGTATTAGTTAGCTGCTTGTAAATTGTTTTATGAAGAAACTAGCTTCTGCCATTGGCTTCGCCCACGTGAAATTAGGTTTCTCTATACAAACTTTGGAACCCTGTCTCATCCCCTTTGCAAAAGTCACCCCGACTTTTGCAAAATCCTTTCTTAGTGCTCGCCTACGTCATAAAAAAAATACCTTTTGCAAAATTTCACGCGACTGAGATTAGGGCTCAGACGTTTTGACTGTGCGTTGATATTTCAGTAAGTCAGTTTCTCCTTTTATAGATATATAACTAGCGGCCTGTCCCGGCTTCGCACGGGCAATAAATGTAACTTATATTACTCAGAGTGAATGTAGCTTTCCAATCGTGAAATAATTTTTGAAATCGGCACAGTAGTTTTTGAGTTTCTTCATTACAAAAATACACACAAAAATACAAATTTTCCCTCTTTATAATATTAGTGTAGATATACCACTAATTGGAAAGACTTCTTGAATTCATTCTGAAAATTGTAAAAATCTAAAGAAATAATACGAGTACTAGATTCAATTACTTCAAAATAACTAAAAATATACCTCAGAAACTTGAAGTTTACATGAAGTAGATTATATATCTTTGCTTTGTATATTCACATTAATCAAAGTTTTCCTTGAAATTGAAGCTAGAAGTTAATCTCATAATTGAAGTTTCAGTAAAAGCCGAGTTAGAAGTAATTACAGAAATGAGAATCTAACCATGTAATTATGAACTTAAAGATAACAACTACGCAAAAATAAATACAAAATTATAGTCAAGTTTAAGTGACGTGTAATAAATATATATTCTGTGATCTAGTTTTTGCTCGAACTGTTATTTGAAATCAACTCTTCAAGTATTTGTTTTTTTTTTATTGTTGATAGGTTCGTTGTTTTTTTACCAATTAAACCATTTAGTCTCCCCGCACATGGGCCACAAAAAAAGTCGCTTGTAGCTTCTTTTGTGGCGGCCTTTTTTTGTAGCCCGTGTGTTGTGGTGCCACCACAGAAATAAGCTAGAAGCCGCTTCTAGCTTCTCCGGGCTTCTAGCTTTTTTTTTGTGACGGTACAAGTCTCATCAGACTTTTACTGAATAAATCCAATTGTTTGGATCTCGTATCCTTTCATACAATCCCGCAGCTTTATACTGAACAATGACAGGACTACCCTCAATCGGATTGGAAAGTGTAGTTTCATCTCATTGACTCAAAGTTAAGTTTTGTTTTAAGCAATATGAAGAAATTAGTAACTCTGAATTGGTAATTATATTTACCTTCCACTCTCCCTCTCTTACTCTCTCCCGTCCCTTTCTTGTTCATAGGATTTCGCTATAAACATACTTGCTTTAGTAACCTTAATATCTGTGGATTGACCCCTCTGCCAGCTTAAGTATTTAGTTAATTAAAGCCAAGTGCACGCCGGCCCGTGCCGAATACAAGCGCTGCGGTGGCAGTGCGGATATGCGGTCAGCATAGGTTCGGATATTTCGGATTCGATGACCGAAATCACTGAGATAGTAATATGAGATTAGCTGGTTAGTGAAATATATTGCGAGATAAACGAAGTATTTTTTTTCGTGCGATTCTGTAAAAATATACTTACGAGTACAAATAATAAAGTTAAAGATGGATATAACGAATATCCTTAAGTTGTGTATCTACTATGTGCCAACAATTTTTAAATTTTTGGTTCAACTTTCCATGTACTAGATATGCACAAAACCCCCTAGTAAATTATTAAGCAAATATGTGACTCAATTTAAAAACTTAGTGTAGATTAAAATACGACTACAAATAAGCAAATATTTAAAAAGAAACCGGTATGTGTTATGCGTCACAAATGCTGATCTAAAACCACGCCATTAATATAAAGAGACTAAAAAGTGAGAAATAATGAAAACAATATTTAAAGTAGAATCATAAAACATATGCTTCATGTATCTACATTTTTTTGGCCACTGTCATCAGCTTCCCTAAAATTGGCTTGTCTATAAAACAACCCCTCGTGTAAAACGGTTGGCCGTGCAATAATGGCTCACAAACACATTTACATCAGTTCCCGTAATGTACCACATTAGGGGCTATTGCCTACAACGAGATAATATACGACTATCCGAGAAAACATCTCAACAGTTTGTATTGTACTCTCAAGTAATTTGTGCCGGCGGATCTTTTCGCCGAGTACCTATTGCTCGTGCGGATATTTATCCGATTTTGAATCGAGCGGCACTAATGTGAAGTTATCTTTACTTCAGTTTTTGTTGTGATCGTACCAATTTTGTGTGGCACGATATTTCTTAGTTAAGTACCTAATATACACTAGGTGATCACATAAGATATTTGACAATGTAATTTCCGTTTAGTGTAAGTGGCTAAAGTCTACCTAAATGAACAATTACTACGTAACTTTTAAACCCAATTATGCACTAATATTCTCCCTCTCTCAACGAGCAGCGGTTACCCAGTGCTAATTACCCTGACTTTGTATATTATTTCATAACCATTGCTCACAAATCAGTGAAGGAAACCGGCGTGTTCTAAAACCAAAAAATCAAAGACATGTGACATCGGGCTTTCGTGGTGGATTACGGCTAGAGAGGAGTTCCGAATCCCAGCAGTGGGAACAATACTGATTGTACTTTATGCTTAATATTCTCTCAATTATGTCAAACTACATCATCATTTAAACCGAAAGATGTCCACTGTTGGATATAGGCCTACCACTGTCGCCTCAACGAACAGTTCTGTGCGTCTCGCATACATCTGGTTCCCGCTATCTTCACCAGGTCATCGGTCCATGGCACCGAAAGGTTCTGTTTTAACTATAATTCAATGTAATTGATAGCTATCAATTGCTAAAAAATAATAAAATTACCGAGTAAGAAAAACTTTAAGTTACAACAGTAGATATGTTATGTTATGTGAGTATGGTTTCATTTAGTCTTTATGAGAATTCTAGATCCTAAGGTTCGTGTGCATATACAAGTGAAACCTGTGCAGTTAAGAAAAATCATTTGCGCAATTTTCTCCTCCTCCTCCAAGCATGCTCTGCACAGGGGACTGTCTGTGATGCCTATTGTGTGGAGATGCTTATTCAGTGTATAGTGTCCAGTAATGCTCCCCGCCATTAGGCCAGTTTACAAAAGTAATTAAAGATAGAGCTACACTGCTCACACGTATGCCACAAACGTTGATCTGGGCGCGTTGGTCTCCATACATTTTATATGGAAACAAGACTTGTAGAGCGACACTTGATACACGCCACGCGACGTCGTTCTACGTACAAATCAGGCGTGTTACACGAGTGCGTCGATCTAATGTAGTTCTAGATTAGCCAGTAAAAAAAAGGAACATCTGCTTTCGTTCCATTTTTCTAGAATTCCTACCAAACAAACTACCCACTGACTTACATGTTAATAAAACCCATCCTCAGGCATAATCCACAGCAATAAGTTTTACGGCAACATTAATCGCCACACTAAAACGTTACCCTAATTTGTTCGGCGATAAAATCGAACACCGTTGCGTGAATTGAAGATTTTTATGTAAGTACCTGAAACAAGCAAACAAAGTCGTTAAGTGCGAAGACGTAAAAACATTAGTAAAAATATATTATTATGTGTATAGAGGGAGCCAGTGTGGGTCCTGCATTTTATTTAGAACATCTTTCTTCATGACCCGTACGAGTATTTCCTACAACGGTTGTCAATAGGGTAGGGTAATGCTTTTTTTTCAGTATGTCGCATATAAGTGGCAATGGGCAGGGCACATTGCTCGTAGAACAGATGGCCGTTGGGGCCGAAAGGTTCTGGAGTGGCGACCTCGTACTGGAAGACGCAGCGTCGGAAGGCCTCCTACAAGGTGGACCGATGACCTGGTGAAGGTTGCGGGAATCCGATGGATGCGAGACGCACAGGATCGATCATTGTGGCGACACTTGGGGGAGGCCTATGTCCAACAGTGGACGTCTGTCGGCTGAAATGATGATGATGTCGCATATACGAGTATTCGTAACAACACTGTAGTATGTTATTATAACTTTTTTTTGTTGAGATAGTTACTCGCGCTCTAGGGTAGAGTGATAGGACGAGACAGACTTTTACTGGCTAAAACATGCTTGTAACCTTCACTTGACCTTTGTGTTCTAAGGTCGCAGACACTCTTTTAATCGTTCACGTAGGTCTTGCAAGCATTGGGCTTTACCTAGACAAAATATTAAAGGAAAAGAGGAAAAGGAAGTTATTAGTGGTTGACTGGAAGAAAATGCCTAAGGCATTAGGTCCACCTCTGTACTTTTGTGTGCATGAAGTATTAAATAAATAAATAAATATATATTAAAATTCCTTGAAAAATGTTTTGTAGTTGTTTTATTATTTTTTTGTTATTTAGTATTTGGTTAGTAATTAATTAAATTAATCTATATCATCATCATCATCTTTTTTTATAATTGATAGGCTCGCGTTTGACCACCATCTCATCTTCCTGCTCTTCCATTCTATTCTATCAGCAGTCAAACCAATCTATACCAATCAAACAATAGTCACCGAAATAAACGAAAAGTAGATACTTTTACAAGTATTGAACAGAAACATCGAAAGCTTTCAAGGCACTAAGTAGCCAGAAACCTTTTCGTTAAAACTTGTAAATCATATTAAAAGGTTTCCATGTGAAATGCCTCACCTGCTTTCGACTTCGGAGATAAAATAAATATTCTAGACGGGAGACGGAAAAACCATTGGAAAAAACTTTTCCGACGTTCCCGATTTGCAAGTTGGTGTCTCTTTTCTTTTGTTAGAAAACTAAAAATCTGTATATATGTATTGATTTTGTTAATCTTTATTAATACTAGCGGGCCGGGCCATTTATTTATACTTAATGCACAAAATGAGTACAAAGGCGGACTTAATGCCTTAAAGCATTCTCTATCAGTCAACCTTTGGGTGATGTAGAAACAACTTGTGGTAGGTGCAATATTATCAATTACGTATAATCAAAATTTTATAATATATTCTGCTATATTAAACAGTAGTTTTTGCGTGCAGCTTCGCCCACGTATCCTTACTAATATTATAAAAGCGAAAGTGAGTTTGCGCCAAAATGGCAAAACCGATTTTGATGCAACTTGGTACACACGGATGGACCATGTCCTGGAATAGGACATAGGATACTTTTTATCCCGGAAATATGTTCCCTTGGGATAAATTTCTGCTATCACGCGGGCGAACCCGCTGGGAGCAGCTAGTATAAAATATAGCCTATGTTACTCAGAAATAAAACAACTTTCTATCGGTTTCACAATTTTAGCAATCGGACCAGTATTTTCAGAGATTACCTCCTACAAACAAATATAAAACAAAAAGATACGATAAGAATCTTGTGTCACTGTGTTTGTTGTCGAACTCCTACTTGCTTTTTTGTCTAGGTCTGAAAATAGGTCGTAAGCTATTTTTTATCTTCCTACCAGTACCTCCAATTGTTTCTATATCTATACTGATATTAGATTTTAAAGAGGAGTCATATTGTGTATTTTTGTATAAAATGAAGAAACTCATAAACTACTGAATACAGATTTTAAAAATTATTTCACCGACAGAATGCTACTTTAGTGAGTGACATAGCCATAAACTCATACGCAAGAAAATAAAAATAAATGAAAGACGATATTACTCTTATTATGACAAAGAATTGGGGTTAAATACCGAGGCTTAACGAGAAGCATAAAAATGGTATCTTGTAGTCAAAAGCTACATTCGTCACCCCGAATATATTGAGACACAGTAAAGAAATGTCTTTTTTATCGATTTAAACTATTTTAACTTGAATGCAATCCCACATTGTAGTAAGTAGTGATGCAATCGTTGATAGTGAGGCGCACTAGTTTATTACGAGCCTATTAACTCTAGCCTTTAAGACACCTAAATTATAATCGGACGGGAAAACTGCAGCAGACAAGTACTAATAAAAAGAGTGCAACGACCTTTGTCATCGAAAACTTCACCTCAGCTTCAACTACACCACACCCGGCGTATGGGTAGCTCACTGTCCGCCCATCCGCTAAAGACCACGGCCAAGACATTTACGTTACGTAAAGAACCACGCGAGCTTCAAACAGATGTTAGCCAAACTGTAGAGGCCCAAGAGAGCCCCGGAATTTTTGAAAAGGATACTGTGGTCCTGGAATGCAAATGGTAAATTAATGACTTAGGCCAGTTTTATTCAGTAAAAGACCACCCTAAGGCTGCCAGTCAATAGGAACGAAGCGGAGAAACGGAGAAATATTAACCAATGCTATCCTATTGGTTAATATTTCTCAGTTTCTCCGCACCGCAACCTCATTCCACTCCTGTGGATAGACAGCCTAAAGCGGGAGAAGTCACTTGATAAACCACCTCAAAAAAAAACTCTCAGCCACAAAAACCATAACTTCTGACTCCAAAACCACTAAACTATCGACGACAGCATTCCAAATATCACAAATAATCCTTCAGTACATTAAACAAATCCAACAGACTTAACGCCGAGTACACACAGAGCTGACTCTCACCTCTAAACCGTTGATATCGCTACGTTTCTAATTAAACCACCGAATTCACAGCGAAACGTCGACGCGCTAATATAATAAAGCCGGAATAAACCGCACTAAACGGGTTTAATATCAAGAGGGCGGGTGTAGCTCAACTTTTCGACGCGGTCGGGCGCATTACAACTTACAACCGGAGCGGATTAGCGGCGGTGTGTATTCAGCTTAATGTTAGCTTCTTTGTTTGCTGGGAACTTGTATCTTTGTGCGCTGATTACAGTTGGGTTCTAGACTACGCTTTATTGGCTGTGGTGCTGCATTAAAGTGGTGAATTAGCTTATAATAGGATGAACAACATATGTAAGGCGTGCACCAAGAAGACTCACTTTTACTTCAGAGTGCCTAGTGCGTGTTTATTTTATGTTAACGCTATCGACACGTTTATGACGTAAGGTGACCCGATTGGTCCACTCCAAGCTCTTAACTAATCAGAGAGCCAAAAAAATTTAATATCGTGCGGTTTTGATTACGCATGCGGGATTGCTCCGCACGCATAATCCCCACAAATGTCCATTTCATAACAATAGTTGTTGTAGTGCGTGGAATACGCACGCGGGACGCGTTTTTTGCATTTTGATATTTTCTGTATGCGGAGCAATTCCGCATGCGTGATAAAATCCTTACGATATTAAAAACATCCGTACACAAAGCGCACTGTTTAATAAGTACTAGTGACCCGCACCAGCATCACACTAGTGCGAATTATATACATGATCCTTCCTCGATTACTGTTCTTAACACTATGCGGATAAACAGAACCACGCTGAAAATGTTTTTTCTACGTAAAGAAGAAATTGAAAAAAAAATAAACAAACAGGACTGCATGCAATAATACATTGTAAATGTAATGAATATAATTAATGTGAAGTAAAAGATTTAGATATTAATTGTAAATTATTTGAAAAACTATATTTTTTCAAAACAGCTACGAACGTGTGTTCACTAGTAAAACACGAGACAACAATAAATAATGACCATTTAAAATAAATGCCTAAAATTATTGAAAGAGCTTTGTTGCATTACACAGGACGAATTTAAATCCAAAAAGGTAACTTTACCTTAAAATATTTATCCCATTAATTCTAACCATTTTTCGCTCAAACTACAAAGTTCTACCCAGAAACCACGGAAAACTAATTTAATTATATGAATCTGGAACTGTGACAGGGGGGACCCAACATAAAGCGGTTCCAACAAATTGAAACGAGAATCGAACCCGTGACCCTACACGTCGCTCAATAAACGGACCCCGAATGTGTTTATCGGCATTTGATACTGGACCCTCTTTATCACAATGTATGGAAGTGAAGAAGTGACACTCTTTACAATAGTTGATTTCAGGAAAACTAGATCAGTCCTTATATATCCATAAAAACCGAAAGTCCCCATCGTGTCTGTTATGAACGGGATAAACTCGCTAATTTGCTATTCCAGGATATATATCGTCTACCAGTGTACTTAGTTTTATCGAAATCGATTCAGCCCCTGACTGCTATATTGGAGGACGCGGGTTCGATTCCCAACCAGGAAAAATATGTGTGTGTTGAGCAGGATCATTTGTTCTGTATCAGGGTGTAAATTATCTATAATAGATAACCCCCGCTCTTGGGCGGAGCGGGAGATAGTGTCAAACTCTTACTGACTAAAAACCCACCCCGTCCCTTCGTGCCTTTATACTGGGGCTCGAGTTCCCTTTCGGATAACCCTGGCCCCAGTAAATTTCTACTTAGTCTGGTACTAGATGTAGGTTACAAATACGTTCACATTTCATCATCATTATTTGCTGTAACGACTAGATACTAGAATTGAACAGTCTCGATCTAATATACGACCAGATTGCGTATCAGACGGCTAAGCTGCCGATGGACCGTGGTCGATTATATTATCATATGGTAATCGAATCTGGTAATGCTTAGCTCTGAATGCTACTCACTGCCCGCTGTACTGCAAGTGCTATACAGCTGAATAATATGCCATATTAAATCACATGCTAATATTAGGAGTTGAGCATATTGTACTCATCGTCATCATTTCAGCCGAAAGACGTCCATTTTTGAACAAAGGCCTCCTCAAGTATCACAACGAACGGTCCTGTGCGTCTCGCATTCATCAGGTTTCCTTGACCCTCATCAGATCATCGATCCACTATGTGAGAGGCCTTTTAATGCTATGTATTTCAGTGCGCGGTCGCCCCTCCAGAACTTTTCAGCCCCTATCGACCGTGTATTCTGCAAGCAATATGCCCTGCCCACTGACATTTAAGTTTGGCGATTCTTCAGGCTATATCGGCACCTTGTTTAGATATTTTAATTCCTAAAGCAATCACGCAAGGAAACTCCAAGCAAATTCCTTTCTTTTGCCCTTTGGGTGAATGGCCTTCTTCCAAACTACCAAGTTCCTATAGCCATCTTCCGGTTCCATCATCAGATCAGCTTCTTGTCATAATAATTTTGCATTGTCATCTGATTTACACATGCATGCAAAATTTCAGCTCAATGGGTACTCAGGAAGTGGGTCAAGTTTAATTTACAAGATTTGATGACAGAAACATCGGGACAGGTGAAACTAAATAAAAGTTTGTAATAAAAGTTGATTGACAGCGAATTTTTTATTCGTCGTTACTTATACCGGAGAAAGTACGAAATGCACGCGAACGAAGTCGCGGGAAAAGTGGTAGTACATGCATATATAGTAGAGAAAAATCAAGAACGAAATTGGGGCAGGTCACTTGTATTTACACTATCACGTTTGTTCATTGGTCCACCATTTTGTACGGTTCTCATGTAAACAAATTTTTGATGAGCCCACTTCCATTCAAAGAGTTAAATAAATAAAGCTTAAAGAGTCTTTCAGTGTGAAGTAAAGATTGTAAGTAACAAGTTTATTCAGTAAGTGGAAACACAGGATCAGATTCGAAGATTTTACCCAAAATTTAAACTTGTAGACACAGTTCCAGACAAAATATGAGTTGTTAAAACCAAAATTTTTTTGTAGGTCAGGAAAAAATAGCCTTTGTCACTTAGGGGTATACTTTGTCTAAAAAGTCAAACGACTTCGGAATTTTGTATTCTATTTAATTATTTAAAAATACTTATATTCGAATCTTTTTATAAGGTTCTATTAGTAGTAACAATTATCAAGATGTCATAATCAACCTTGATTATTATACCAGTGTTGAGGACATCAGATTTCATTTTGCCCTAACAATTACCCAACTCGTTTGGTAATTGTTAGGGTAAAATAAAATCTGATGTCCTCAAAATTTCATTTTGCCCTAACAATTACCCAACTCGTTTGACTTTTTAGATAGAGTCCAGTGTTGCTTTGCAAGTCCCCATATAAATGTCTATTTGCCGATGAACTAATTATGAAAAATTAAAATAACATTATTAAAAAAAAAAATGTGATTAAAAATGCGCATGCAATAATAATTTCGTTTTACGCAGCGCTAAAGTTTGTGACGTCACACGACCCTTTGCCATTGTGGTGAAATAAAAAAAAAACCTACGGATTCCGTGGTATTTCTGCACGCATCCGTATCGTGACAATAGTCCTTCCTCAATCTATCCGTTCGTCCCTTCGTCAACGAGACGCGTGACGTAAATACAAGTACTTATATTTATACATACATTTTATTTTCTATTATTTAACTGTCTAATATATTGTCCGATTTCTGTGAATCCAATGTGGGTCTGGAGTCAAAAGGGTTTTAGTGAATTTCCGTTGTAGGAAGAGCAGTCGAGCGAATGCTGATGTGGGGTCCTTTATGTTAGAACTAATAGGGTTAAGAAACATGCAATGTGAATCTTTGTTGTGATACTATAAACCAGTTTCACACGTTTTTGGTCATTAAAAACCGTACCCAAATGATAGATCCATTATGTCCCTACGCGTGTGTACCTTACAAAATATGATACAATAAGTCAAAAAAAAAAAAGGTAAAACTGCTTATTTGTTTGTAGAAAACAATTTGTGAATTAGGTAGTTACTTTTAAGTGAAATAGATTTTAATTAAAAGTAACTACCTAATTCACAAAACCTAATTCACACTTATGTATAGGTAGTATGAATAGAAAAAATAGAACTAGTTTTGTTTTCAGTTTACAATCAGAAAGAGAATCGCCTCAATTAGCTAGCGAGCTCGAATACGTTCAAATAGGCCCCCGGGTTATCCGAGCAAGGGGAAGACGGGGTATGGTCTTAGTGCTAGAGAGAAGCGATCTATAGAGGGAGTAGTGAACGTGAAGCAAATTTTAGTAAAGATTGAATGTAATTACTTAGTTTACTCGATGACTAGCAAGCTTGATTACTTTTTATGCGCAGTAAAAAAATCCTTGTAAATTCAATAAGACAATGTTACCAAAAAAGATTTTTAATTTCTTTAAATTCTTAATAATTTTGCCTTTCCTCAGAAGCAGATAAGGTCTACTGGTTTTTTTTCTCATACGTCGCGGTACGGTCGCTATCTGGTCTTTTGATGATTTCAAGGATATAGCTTATGCTGGGTCATAGCACCAATGTTTAGAATATGCTAATTCTAATTTTAATATTAGATAAAAGAACCTCTACAGACACAGATATAAGTTAAAAGTACAGCTATAAATAAAGCCAATGTCCTAAATTAAGCTCCCCGCTTTCATTTGAAACCTAGCCCATTATCCACGTATGAAGGGTAAGATCGTGTGAAGTGTCTAGGGAATTTTAAAGCGGTGTAATCCCGTACGCGAAGCTCCAAAGGTGTTCGTAGTGTTTGAAAGATCGGAACCAAGTACCTCCCGATTCTCTAGGGTTAATTATAATGGTAGAAGCGAAGTTCCTGTTACAAGTTTGCGTTTTAATGCGAGCCTTAAATACGTGGGAGTTTATATGACAGATTTATGGCAGAGTATGTACTAAGGGAGTGCTTTGTGATAATTTGGGTACCGCTGTTAAGTGGAGGGTGTTTAGGACGCGTGTGTTGAATTTGGCAGTTTTATTGAGTGATATTGTTAGACGAGACGGTGGGTTGGTATAGTGGAAACTAAAATTTAGCTTAGTAAAATTAAGTGAGTGATTACCTCTGTTATTAAGTGTTAGAAATTAAGACTTTCAAACACTACATCAACGCCAAATTACAGATTTTCGTGCTAAGATGGAAATTGCGGAGTTTTTTTTATTTATTTACTAAAACTTTATGCTCTAGTGAGACATATTGTTAGGCAGAAATATAACATGGTGGTAAACAAATAGAAAAAAAATACAATAATTTATATAATCTTAGATACATAGGTACATACAAATAACAATGTTATTATTAGAAACAAATCCAACAAATGATGACGATAATACCAACTTCTTGCCCTATCTGAGACCAGGGTCAAATAACTCCAGTTAGATCAACTCCCCGCTCTATTTCAGGATTACCAACTCAACGGTACCACTTCTCCCTTACCTACAAACTAACACCTCGAAAACCCGCTTCCAATTTTTTCGCAAACGAAAATCAAACCGAGCAATGTGAGCCGAGAGCGTACAACCGGTTTACACTAGTCGCAAACGGTGATAGTTCGAAGCCAATCAACACGGCTGATCCGGCTCCCGATATCGATCCAAACCCCGTTGAAACATATCGCCCTCGTGCATTGTACTAATCGAAAGTGCCGGTTGATTTGTGAACAGCCATCGAAGAGTTCATTTTTTGAAAAAAGAATGCTACATTCAGTTTTGCAAGCACGCATGGTATCGTACCCCATGTGCTGTGCATTCAGGAATGAAATGAGAAACATTCCCCGACTGATGGTAAAAGCTGTGTTTTAATTGACAAATTACATGGCTGTGAAATTCATGAAAGCGTTGCTGAGGTTTGCAATTTTGCGTACACTCAAATAATTGGGTCTATTAAATGAACTTTATTAATACCGTGTATTTGGAAAGTGCAAATCATTTATTTTACAGAACGAAAACGAATAAAAATTGAATTACAGACTGATAGATATAGATACTTATATTCCAACATCAAATTCTTCAATCATTATAGATGGGATCATTTGTTGCGACACTCACTGAACACGAAAAACTAGATAACCATCTATCTCCGAAATCAGTGGAGACATATCGTCACAGTAAATCTTGCCATATCTTTTCGACGTAACGGATAAAATTACCAGGCGAACAGAGTGTCACAAGAGGACACTTACTAAGAGCCAGTGAATATCGTAAATCTCCTGCGACCTACTATTGTCCTAGTACTTTCTATTTTACTTTGGAGGTCAAAGCTGAAAGCATTATTTCAGTCTTTAGGCGTTTTCGGGGACTTTTAATCGATTTGGAAAGTGATGTGGGTTCTGGGGAAAAGGGGATAGAAGTTTAAGTAAAATTTATATTTGGATTAACGGAGTTTTATGTGGTGGCTGTTTATGAGAGATATTGGGGGTGAAGGCATTATAAGGCTTATATGTTTGAGCTTAATAACTTGTTTTGACAGAGACTACGTATAATTAAAATTGCGAATAAAACATAGGCAGCTAGGTTGTGTTGCCATGATGGTTGACAGGATAGAATGCAGTACTAAAATGCGTTAGAAAGATGAAGACGATGTTAATAGCAAACTAAATAGTTGGCAAACTATTGGCAGTTGTCTATTTTACTGATAGATTTGATAAAGTTCTACTTACATCACTTATAACATTTTATCTTCCTGACGACATTGATAAGGGCGAGGCCACAAATCTGCGACGCGATGAGACAATGCAACGCAAAAATTTCATCGTAGATGGCGTCGCACGAAATTGAATCTGCCATCTTCATTAAACGCGTGCAGCCAGTATAAAATATGGACACTAACTCGCACACCGACGCATCGTTTATTTGTACGTTGCGACAGCGCACCGGAAAATTCCACGATTCTTTGTGCGACGTCGCAGATTTTTATGACGCGATGTCACAAAGCAATATTGTAGCCTCATCCTAAGAAGCGGTTTTTGGCAGTTTCCTATGTCACTTCTAATTTAACCTAGGATTAAACTTAATAAGAGTTCTACTGAAGCCCGCAAAAAATAACTTTAATCTATCTAGAAATAATACACTATCGAAAAATAATAATTGATATATCAGTGTATAAAAATAACAAGACGCTTGTGAAGTTAGACGCTTGAGAAAACCAATGGTAAGGGCTCTCACTCTCTCACTTGAGGAAACTAGTCACTCAAGAGGCTAGACGCAGTCGTTTGAACTCGGCGCGGTCGCGGAGTATGGCGGATGATGTAGGTAGCCCTTAAATCACTCTCGTGTGATCTGAGGGCTTTGTTTTTTGCCCAATTATGCCTTTGAGTCTTTGAAGCATGTTACGTGTATTTGAAAGGTCGAATACGAAATTCGGTCACATTTTAAATAAACAAGTATATATGTTTTCTGAATTCTGTATACAACCTAGAGGCCTTTAAGTTAAGATTGAATAAGCATGTTAATTGAAGCATGCTCCATCATCGGCCACATAATTGCTTACCATCAGGTGAGATAATGGTGAAACGCGAGCCCATCAATATAAATAATAATATCAATAACTCCTATATATATCAATTGCTATTCATCAGTCTTGCGAAAACTTTAAATTCGATCCTTTAAAGTTTTTGCGTTTTCTATTTACATATATTTTTTATTTATTTGTTTAATTACAGAAGTTGTTTAAAAAAAATATATATATGATAAACAACCCATAAGAAACAGTTGAATAATTCTAATTCTAATTTTGAACGAGAATCGCCTCCGGGGTGTAGGTACCTACTAATTTTACGAGGCGGAGCTTAATAATTTAGTTATTTAAAAAAATGTTTTTTTTTTTTTAAAAGCAAATGCCGATCATTTTAAACTTTTAGTTTCTCAGATTATATAATTAACTTGAGAAGATACGAATTTCTCATTCAGACGTAACAAATAGGTGTCTAAACATAGTAAACCCAGATTCAATGGAGTAGAAAATGTGATAAACAATCCTTGTAATGCTATACAGAACCTCGCCTTCCATTCAAGGTTGACTAAGAATAACCCATTTCAATGATGATCGACACATAGACAAGGGTTGAAATACCGTCGACATTATTTCGGCATTACTTATTTTAACATGTACATTTTTGTACACAAAACATCAATTGAAAAATCAGAGAAACTGAAAAAGATTGGTTCGGGATATGGAGAAAAGTTGAAAAGGAAACGTTAGTATTGGTAAGGCCATGTAAAAAGGAGGGAAAGACTTAGGAGTATACAATCATGTAGATGGATGGAGAGCGAAAGCGCGGCCAAAATAAGGTGAATGGATTGTGTTAGAAGTGATATGAAAGAAATGGGAGACAGTGATAGCGTGACGACTGACAGGATAGAATGGAAGAAAAAACGTGTTACGCCAGGGTGAATTAAAATGGAACAAGGGCAGAAAGGTGACGATAAGGAAAAGGATAAACTGGTTACATATTTGTATCCCCGTTTTGCTTAATCTCAAATACGATTCATAATTATTAGAGAAACAATCATCTTACTATTTATGGTTCGCTTAGAAAGAATGACGAAAAAGAAATAGTTGTCAATAATTAAAGGCGAAAACCAGAAGAGATAGCAAATTGCAAACAAATATACAAAGACGCACCACCATAATCTTAGCACCATCGACACAGCCGGAACAGATAAAGTTTTCCTCCACAAACCTTCACATCTGTCGACCCCTTTGTTCCACAATTATAACAAAATAGGCGGAGCCCGGGGGCGACACTTGGCCGTTATTAACTTGGGTCCCGGCACGTGACGAATTCTACGCGATTATGAAACTTGGTGAGTTTCGCAACTTGTGTTCAGAGGCGAGCTTAGTGTATTTGCTCCTGCGTAACTCTCGACGAACCAGTGTACTAGGCTCGCATGAGTTTACAAGAGGTAGTTAGCAAACCGTCGATTTAGTAGAGATGAGTTTTACTTAAAATATAAATTTGAGTGCCGCGATTTTCATGTCTGATTATAATTTAGATGTCTTCAAGGCTATAGTGGATAGGTTCTTAAAAACAAATGCGCTACACTATCAACGATTTTGCACTGCTTACCATCAGGTGGGATCGCAGTCATGCTCTAGTTTATATCATATTCAAAAAATCTCATTTGAAATTACCCCACTAAAAGTAGTCATGTTCTCTCAAAAACGCTACAGCGTACATAAACTATTCAATTCAGAACTCTCAAGTGTCAAAAAACTAGACAGGAAAATAAAAGAACACATCTATCGGAGCTAGGCCAGGAGAGACAGACATCTTCGACTCTAATTTGCCTTTTGCATTGCAGGGCCACGGTAACTCTTCCAAATATTCCCGCAATCCTGGGATGTATGTCACTAACAAGTTTTACCTTTTTATATGATTAGTAACCTATAAATAACCATTACTAGTAACATTTTCCATATCAAAGGGATCAGTTAATTGATTCCTGTGTGAATAGTCGTGACATATCTCATTAAGTATGTCGTAATGGATAAGTCGCGCAACAAATCTAATAATATTTCGTTATTAATGGAGATCATATACATTTGAGCAGGACTGGATCTGGGATTGTAGCTGATACATTTTTAGAAACTGAACCGCAGGTAAAAACTAGTACAACATAAGCTACACTAGTTTTAAGTCAACAAAACGTAAGGGAAGGCACCCGCGATAAAATTAATTGACCGGTAACTTTTTGTCTCTCTCGCTGTCTCTTCGTAGAAATTTGGAAGATGAGTATACGGGAGTAACAGCGACTTGACTTTTTCACAAATATTTACTACCAATAGAGTAGGACGAGAAGCTAAGTGATAGTAGTAACGTCGTCAGCCTAACGCCGTACCCGCGGAAAAAAGTCAAAAGACTGGGAGCTAAAAGCAGCTTTCAAGCAACTTTTAATTTCCCAGCTGTGGCGTCGCTTCATGCACGCACTTTCATAATTATATCCCATAGACTTGATGCAAGAAACAATTTAGTCTTGGATACTAAAGTTGCTCGTGCGTGCTATCTCGGTCCTTCGTACACAAGGACTTATAAATATTCGATAGTAATGTTGTATATAAGCTTATGTCGCGATAATCAGGTAATTCACGGTCGGACTGTTAGCGCAGTGCGGGGAGCGGCGGGGGTGCTGTAAAGCGCGCTTGTTGCTTGACCAGACCGGCAGCGCGTTGTGGGGAGTGACGGGGGTGCAGGGTTAAAATCTCCAAAACAAAAATAGTCAAACATTTGCTCTGCCATATTGAAAACTCGCAGTGATGTACAAACTCATCGGGTGTCGAAGTCTTTTGTAATGAAAGGCCTTATTACAACCGCTGCAGCCTACCTCCACAGTATGCTATTATGGCATACCAAAATCCATCCCTGCACCAAATAATACGTGTCCTTTTATATTTTCCATTACGCTTAATAACCGGGAATTCCGTGTACATTACAAAGATGACAGCTCCTCGGTATCTCCGTCATTACTTTTCTTTTTCTCTGGCGGAGGTACAAATTAATCTTTCGCGACTCGAGAGCCTTGTAAGTGGCAGTTCTTTTCTGCAGGTCCATTGTGTTTGCAATTTCCATAGAGCCCTGAATGCGGAGAATGTGGTGTATTTGTTGATTGTCTGTCTGTTTGAGTGGAATGTTTTGGTGATCGGTGGCGGTTATGGTTTTGTTTGGGCTGGTTTTTGATGCCATTTTTTTTTGTTTCAGCAAGAAACTCCATGGTTACTTTTTTATATGATTGATTTTACAATACTTCCATAATAAGATATTGACGGAAATGAGAGGACAATATTATTTTTAACTAAAAATACGCTTTAGTAAGTTATAAAATAATATTGAATGGTCTTCATTAAAAAATCTCTTCACCCACCTACGTTATATAAAATCTACTTCTCCTCAATTCCTAGTTAGTAGGTATGTACCAACGAGCAGAGCACGCGTACAATTCTCACATAGGTTGTAAAATAGAGGAGTTTACAGGCCAGTCCGAATACTTTAATTTATTCAGTTAACCGGCTGCAGTCTGGCTCGCGTTTAATTGTTATTGCTTGCAGACTACACCGTTTTTTGGAATTTTAATTAAATTAATATTTTTAGTTTTTAGAGTTTGTTCTATGTTGGATCTCGATGTCTGGTGCTTTCATGCTTGTTGAAATACGTGATTTTATTGTGTTTTCGCTAAACAAGTTGTTTTGTATAGTCAGCGTGCTCCATTGTTAGCCACATCATCGCTTACCATCAGGTGAGATAGTGGTCAAACGCGAGCCTCCCATCTGACACCAATCTTTGAGCTCCATAGTAGGCCACATCATCGCTTACCATCAGGTGAGATAGTGGTCAAACGCGAGCCTCCCATCTGACACCAATCTTTGAGCTCCATTGTAGGCCACTTCATCGCTTACCATCAGGTGAAATAGTAGTCAAATGCGAGCCTCCGATCTGACACCAAACTTTTTATAGGTAACAGAGAACCTGGCTGCAAATGGCAGCTGAAGATATACAAGTGGTTTTTAGTCACTATAAGTGTGACACTACCTCTCATTCGACCAGTGGGACGGATCATTTGATGATTAATTACTACGTAAAAAACAGCCGATTTAAGGGGTTTTTCGTGTTAGCTTGTTATTGGATTGTAGTGGCCAAGTAGGCAGTCATTCCTAATAAAATACTGGTACTGAATCTGGTTAAACTGGAAATTATCTTTAATATGGTTGGTAAAAGTCAGATTGTGAAACTCAAATTAAAATATACTTATTAAGTTTATCACCCTATTATTATAAAGGTGATTGTGTTGTTATTATTATTTACAGCAAAGATAGGCTATATTAATCACATCAGAGCACATGATAGTAACCCGTAGCTGCACTAAATCAGAAACTAGCCACCATCGCCGAAATCGGTTAGGGTATATATATATATATATATACATACTAGCTTTTGCCCGCAGCTTCACCCGCGTACATAATCCCAGGATAAAAAGTATCCTATGTGTTATTCTGGGATATGGTCTACTCGTGTACCAAGTTTCATCGAGATTCGTTCAGCAGTTTTTGCGTGAAAGAGTAACAAACATCCATACATCCATCCATACATCCATCCATACATCCATCCATACATCCATCCATACATCCATCCATACATCCATCCATACATCCATCCATACATCCATCCATACACCCATCCATACATCCATCCATACATCCATCCATACATCCATCCATACATCCATCCATCCATACATACAAACTTTCGCATTTATAATATTAGTAGGATATGTGTTTAGGTGAAAGTTTGTGAGTGTAATGTTTGTTACTCCTTCATGCTCAAACAGCTTAACTTTGAATGAAGTTTGGCACACGAGTAGACCATGTCTTCAAACAACACATAGAATATTCCAGACATATCTTGCCTTGGGATAATTTTGTTCTTTCAAACGGACATAGTCGTTGGCAGAAGTCAGTCGACCGTAGGACTATATTGTGAAGGGTTAGGTTAGCTCAAAGTGCGCAATAGTGCATGGCTGACTGTCCTGTTACAGCCTATTCCACTGGGTTTGAGCCTATGCAACTTCATTGGAACTATGTAGCGAAGTGACCGTTAAAATGACGTATGAAAATGCATTTAACATAGTATAAAATCAAACACAAAATATTTATTTCAAATAAACCGTGTACAAGCACTACGTAAGGCAACAAAGGAACAGGAGTGAGTTTTTAGTCAATAAAAGGCTGACATTATCTCCCGCTCCGCCCAAGAGCGGGGATTTGATGATTTCCCCGCCGCTAAAAAAAGCCATTTCCATCAATTAAAAAAAAAAACAAAGATGAAAAACGTTTCAAAACGTGGATGGGTGTGTTTGAAAAGCGTTTATGGGAATAAATATGTACCCACATACTTGAGAGAAGACCGTATTAGCAAATCTGAGGTCAGGGGAGCCCATTTTTGGGGTTAGAAATTATTTTAATTGCCAAATAACTTTAAATAATTAAATAATTTCCAGTTGGAAATTTTTACTCTTTAATCTATTCGCGGACCGTATTTTAGCACTTCAGTTTGAGAGCCACTGATACAAATACTAATAATCATGACCAAACATTTTCCAAACCCACCCATAAAAATGCCATTCACGAAAACTACCCAATAATAAGAAGAAACACTAATCTAACCATTCCATCATACAACAAAAATCTAATAAAAAAAAAACTAACTTCTGTAACCAGATCAAAAGTTAGATTACCATCAAAATTGCTAGCCATAAAACTAAGGGTCAGAACTTATTACGCTGTATAATTCTCGGGCCATAAAACGGGCGGGAACTGTAACCTTATCTAATTAGTATCGACGGGCGTCGTGTCACGTGACTGGGATAGGACGCGACGTAAATCCGTGCCGCAGAATGTACGTGACATAATGATTGTGGGGCCATTAAATGTGCGGTTTTACTAATGTGTAATAATGAGAAGATGAACCAGTGACCTAGTGAAGGTCACGGGAATCTGATGGATGTGAGATAACGAGGACCGATCGTTATGTCAACACATGTGCGAGGCCTATGTCCAACAGTGGACGTCTTTCGCTGAAATGATGATGACAATGATAAAAGGAGAAACTTACTGATTAAAACATAAACGCACCGCCGAAACTACTGCGACTAAGACCGTGAAATTTTGGACAAGGTTTCTATTTGACGTAAGGGAGGATTTTCCAAAATTCACCCCCAAGGGGATAAAACGGCGGTACAAAGTTTGTATGGAGAAATCTACTTCTACACAGGCGAAGCCACTGGCAGAAATTATCCTAAAAAAAAAACTGTTTTTAAGCTAAATATAATTTTTTGAAAAAGTTGAGTGGACAAGCACGCCATCGTTAATTATTATTCACAAGATTTGACGAGGCAGTTATCCCCTGTTAAAAATTCCATTTTGAAAACTTGTTTATAAGCATGCATATCATGAAGGCTACGAGTATAACAATTCAGAAACTGTGGGATATTTATCAAAATTCTGATTTGAGCTATACATAGTGTTAAATGTAGAAATATACAATTTATTTATTTTTTAACTTTCTTTGTGCCCCTTTACTGGGCAAAGAAATCACTTTTTTCTGATTTAAGCAACCTCAAAAGCAGTTTACCAATTGAAGTAATTGGCCAGCGACTGCTGAGATATTGATGGTTTAAAGTTAGGCCAGAAGCCAAAAAAATAAAAATAAAAATGAAATTTCACTTATGATTAAGAATAACTTATTTAGGATTATAATAAACAAACAGGTTATTTTAATTAATAACAAATGGAAAAAAGCTGATATTCTCAATATAATTTTCTAAAACGAGCGAGCTACATACACGAACCGGTTTGCAATGAAAACACAAAACATTAATTAGTTCCGTATCAGCTCACGTAGAAAAGTTGTTAAACTCCTTTAGTCTTTCCACACCAGAGGAAATTAGTACTATAAGAGGTAGAACCAGGCTAGCCAAGCAATTTGCTAAGGGTGCGTTACACGGGCAACTGTATTGACAACTAATACTCAGCAACAGTTGTCAAAATATCAGCATACGATGTGGAATAATGAAGAAAATGTTGGGAAAAAGCTTTTGTAGCAATAGTGCAACAAAATGATGAATAGACTCTGTCAAAGAGATATTTGTAGAAAAGTAGGTTTGGAAGAAAGACAAAATAAATTTAAAAAGTGACTAAATATATCTAACCTGTTCTGAACCACAGCCACTTATGGGCAATGTGACACTTCAATTCAATTGATTGCTTTTGCAAATGTAGCTCTCAGTCCTCCACATGTGTTTATTGAGTTGTTTCACGTTGTCTAACGGAGTATTATCAAGCAACAATTAATAGAAGTTGGTATCGCTGTAAATAGCTTTATGTCGTCTAAAATTGCCCAGAATTGAGCAAGGGCAACTTGGATTAAGTTGTCCGTGTAGGTGCTCCGTAACTTCTACTTATTTCAAACTGGATATTTGCTTTTGAAGGTCGATATTTATTTAAGCTGTTGAAGCTGCGGGTGAAACAGGGTAATTGAGCTACTGTATTTTTAATGCCATCGTATTTTTATGTGCAAAAACAATCATGGCTCGTAGAAGAGTCTTAGTGCAGTGTAGTTGAAAATATTACTTGCAATTTTTAGTTTGATTAAGCTAGAGATTCGTGCTATTGCTACCAATACTTTGCTTTTATAGAAGACAAAGTGGTGGCCCAAGCAATGGATGCAGGTGGCTTTGGCCTCTACTACGTCACAATTGACTTCAATATGAGGTTGTGAGCATTTAAAACACCTTGCCTTAGACGGTTTAGTCCACTCTCGGCCTCTCGACCCCCAATAAATAATGTGTCCACTGGATGTGAGGAGTGTGACATTTTGCACATGGTTTTCTTTTATGACAAAGGTTAGCACTGAGAGAGGAATTCCCAAACTTCGCCCCCTAAAGGTTGAAACGAGGGTCCAAAGTTTTTTGGAGAAACCTAATTTTACGCAAGTGGAGCTGCTAGCAGAAACTAGTACTAAATAAAAGGAGAAACTGACTGACTGCCATATCAACGCACAGACGAAACTGCTTAAACCAGGAGCGTGCCATTTTGCACAATGTTTCCTTTTATGATGTAGGCCAGCACTGAAAGAAGATTTTACAAAATTCGTTATATGGTCTTGAAACGGGAGTCCAAAGTTTGTACGGAGAATCCCACGGGCAAAACCGCTGGTAGAAGCTAGTTGATTATAAATCAAAAGCACAACACAAACCAAAATTATTTTCAGCACACAAACCACAAACGCTCCCTAAAAAGACCACATGCACGAACACATTGTAAGACCCTTTTAAAGCATAATGAATACTTAATCATTAGAGAGCAAAATACCATCAAATTCAGCGTTATGTGACCGAAAAACAGGTAAAAACCATAGGCGGTCGTCGCGGCGTACCAACGCTCATTAGTACGGTCTGAACCTCAGAGAACCCTAACAAAACCGAAACAATTTTGCAAATTTGTCATCGCCACGGGATTACAAAGCACTGCTCCATTTTCGTCGGACCTTTAGTAATTAACCCAAACACTTTGTCATAGAAATTTATTCGGGGGCCAATTACCATCGTTTGTTGTGGTATAGGTCCATTTTTCCCAGCTCCACTATTTTGCTTTTGTTTCTGTCAAAGGTAATTTTTTTTCCTTTTTGGTCGTAGTAATGATGTGGTCGCGGTAGACCATGAAGGAGATGGCGGGACCACTTAAACGTCTTTGAGATTTGGTAAGAAGTGGCCCAGAGCTGGTAAAGTTGGAAGAAGACCTTTACCCTGCAATGGGACAGTATAGACGCTAGATATAAAGAAAGATATTTTGTTTGGCATGCATAGATACACACACTGTAAAAAACACTGTACAAAGTTTAAAAGACTTAAGATAAAGAATAAACACTGACACAATGTGTGTCTCATGGCTACGCCAAATAATTTCAGTTCAGCAAAATACCAGACAACTACATGGTACTCGTAGGTAGGCAGTAGTAGTTACCTGACACTAGATCGACGCTATATAATAATATATGATTGTTTTTTGGCTGTTTGTCATAGTGAAGTTACGTTATTTATCTAATAGGTAATTTTATGGGCTACAAGAACTTGGTTTTCCACTAAATGATCTTGAAAGTTTTGGTAGTATAATTTCCGTATCATCTTAATGATAAATTGTTCATAATTCCAACCCGGAATTCTCTGAAAACTGAAACATAATATAACATCTTAAACGGGTTATTATTACACAAATTAGGTGGAACAACGAACAGTACAACTCTTTGTTTTCCTTCGAGATATTAATATGATTCATAAAGTCAAAAGTTTCAAAGTGAAAATAAATTATATGAATGAAAACAAAATACCTTGCATTAAAACTTCTCAAGTAATAATTAATAACGGTATTTCAAGTATTTCTAAGTAATTAATAAAATTTATAAAGTTTGAGAGTTTTAATAAGGTCCTGATATGAAAATACGGATTTTGAGATTTGAGAATGGAGCTTTTAGATGTGGAGTCACAAAAACTAATTGGTGAACATGTGGTGGAACTTTAAGCGCCTATATAATTATCACGTCGGTACTCACATTTTCAAGCCTTAACCCTTCAGATACCGTCAATTAGAGACACAATAGTAAGACAATAGATGCGCGGCCACCGGTGGTCGCTTGGGGATTCATGAATTAAGCCGTGGGGTCAGAGTATTCATTCATTATTTTTGATTTATCCAAACGTCTGGTAGACATTTCGTGTGATTGGTCCCTAGGCTGATGAAATTTAACTAATTAAATGAAAGCTCTACGTAGTCTATATAATCAATCTATTACGTTCTCAATGAGATACAGACCTTTCTGTGAGAGGGAGCGTACCATACTTAACCACACAAGCCTAGTGCGCGTTGGTGTATACAAATAATTCAAAAGTTAAATTAAAAGAGTGAACTGACTGATTGACATATTAATAGGCAAACCAGGTGCGTGAAATTTTGGACAAAGACGCAGGCAAGCAGCAAGAAAGGATTTTCCAAATTCAGGCCCTAAGAATATGAAAAAACAAAGGGTATGAAGCCAGGGTCTAAAATTTGTATAAAAAACTTACTTTGACGTGAGCAAAGCCGCTGGCATAATAAACCAAACTAAAGCCCAAAACATAATAAGCCTAATAATATTCCCGCTGATGGAACTAAAACCTCCTCTCTGGAAGAGCAAATGGGCCGCAATCTGTCACGCGCGTTGGATGCGAATTAGTTCAAATCAATTGGTAAAAGAACGCTAAAATCATCGGAGTATTGAAAAGTCTGGAATTATGATGCTATTTATTATGTTAGTATTCGATATATTTTTATTTAAAATATTCATTCTATAGAATCGAAAACACAATGTGCTTGCATTTCTCACCTCAATTTCCATCTTTTACATGAATTCGATAACGTCTGGCAACCTTCCAAAACTTGATCAAACGCAATCCACTGTTCTAAAATACGTATAGAGCCTTTGTTTAGGTAACGCCTATAAAGATAAGCAGAATGATCCTATTTCATCAGTTTGAAAATCTGTATACTTGGCTGTTTGTTAAACCATACATCAAGAGTTACATGATTTTTCACGACAAGTACCTACATTTTGCTTATTATAATTTAGGTGTCTTTAAGTCTAGAATGAATAAGATATAATAATCTTAGTAGACTAGTGCAATTCACCATCATCGATTGATCACCTCTCACCATCATGTGGGATCACAATCATGATGTTATCTTCTGCTCTGGGTAGAGTGGGAAGCCTGAATTTGACTTTCAACCCATATTTCTTCAGTTGCCTCTTACTAACTAGACCCGCGATAACTCTTACGAATAATCTCGCAGCCCTAGCAGGCATTGGCCTTAAAACAAGATCAGTAACTCATGCTAACTGCTTTTTAAAATCACGAATGGAACATACCAACAATCGTCGATCCAGGCCTGATTCCTGTCGGACGGTGAGCCCATTGCTCACCGTCCACAACTCCTTACTAACCATGGCCGGGAAATGCCCTGCAGCTTACGTATATACCTTTGAACTTAGATTTGGACATCGATAACTTTAATCCCGGTATATATTTCTCGTAAGCTAAACCGAAGCCGAAGGTAGTAAACATTATAAACGATAGATTAACTTAATAGAATGGTTTAGAAAGATCCGTCTTATTAAGTACCAACATTTGTATGAAAACGTCTTTAAACTTTCAATTAAGTGAATCCCGAACATTTTTCTGTTAATTTATCGTTGCCAAAGTATTGAAAGGTCTACATTTTCATTTCAAATTCATTCGAGTCAGTGTAATAAATTATCAATTAGGGGTACCGATAAATCTCTGGGGGGGCCCATTCAGCAATTGTACGTACTTTAACCTCCGATTTAATGGCCATCGACTTAATAACTCCAACTTTTTACAGAGCAAAGAACACTTTAACATGAATCCATATTCATGAGGGTTCCGATGCCTTGGAATTCTCGCCCAACACTGCGTTTTATTCAATTAATTCCCGATCGGCGTAGATCTTAACCGAACCACTCAACGCTCCCTTTAAAAGGATCTTTAGACTATGAATATTCTACAAAGTACTTGAGCTAACAAGTCTTAGGGAAAGAATTGTTGAATCGAACAGTATAACCTCAAGATCGCATTAAGAAGGAGCGCCGAGTACGGCGATACATTAGAATATGGAAATGACGTCGTTACCGTAAATTTATCTCGAGGAGTTTTTAATATTACATTATTTTTTATTTACGTGAGTTACTCAATACACTAGGGGTCGATTTTCTAAGTACCTATAGCTAAAATATTTCAGTAAGCGAAGCGAAAAAGCCATATTAAAACATTCTTATCGCAGAGAGATCTCCAGCTACCGTAGGCGCGGGTTTGTGTACCGAGTCTGGGGGTCTAGTCACTTTTTCCGAAAAACGAAGTTTCGATTGAAATTTCGCGTTTCCTAACCACGGTTCCTTTCGTTCCCGAAATTTCGCACGAACAAAAATTGTTTGACGTACCGAATCTCTAAACCTGCTCGTAATTATTTATGTTTAAAAAAAAAAAAAAAATATGACAGAGGATTGTTTGCAATTTTAAAGTCAAATGAATATCGTTCGTTTACGAAAGTTTAGTTTCGGAGAAAGCGAGAAGACCCCTTGAGTCGTCGACGGCATGTAGTGTGTTCCTCACGCACCTCAAACAAATGTCAGCAAATCGTAGGGAACTGTGCAAGGCCGATGTCTGCTAGGGCCATTGACAAAAGTATAAAAGAATACACGTAGACCTAAAACGCAAAAGGCATCATAAGTGAGGTTTTAGCCAGTAAAAGTCTAACAGTCTATCAAAGAGCGAGAAAAGGCATTAGATGTTTTTCCACCTTCAAAGAAAAAGGAATCGTAAACTTATCTCAAGGAGTTTCTAATCTTCACTATCATCATCATTTTAGCTGAAAGACGTGCATTGTTGGGCATAGGCCTCCCCCAACTGTCGCCACATCGAATGGTCTCGTCCATCTCGTAACCATCGCATGCCCGCGATACCACGATACTCACGAAGAGTTTTTAATACTACATTAAATTTTGACTCTGTGGAAAAGTTTTTAATATTACATTATTTTTATTTAGGTACTTAAGTTACTCAATATACCAGGGATATATTTCTAAGTATGACTAAAATATTTCAGTAACAATGGAAGCGATATTAAAATATTTCAGTTGATATAAATTTTATATAGTATCTACTAGAGTCGAGCTGAAACATTTCAACTAGGTACTTTTACACGTGAGAGCATGATATTGGGTTTCACAAAGTGTATTTTGTATATTGTACTTTATTTTTGACGACGCTATTTCGACATTATTTTGAATAAAACAAGCGACCAGGTCTGAACTCGCATGGGTTAAAATTATATCGTAATATATATCACCGGAAAATAAGACTCCGTATGATTGCAATTAATATGAAAATATACTAATATTTTGTATTATACGATCAATCATTATCCTAATTCATTAGTTTCCAACATACCGTGTTTTATTTGGAAAATAATAGTTTATAATTTCTCGCGATATTTTACGGCATTTGCAATTTTCTGGTGACATAATTGTATACACTTACCTTACCCCGTTATGGTTTTTCCTATTAATGAAAACTGCATCAAAATTCGTGTGTTTATCACTTCTTTCTAAAAACGGCTTGGTTGATTTAGATGAAAAATATTGTGTGTATATTTCAGCGAATCACTGGATAGTTTTAAAATACAATTAGGTGAAGGTGCAATCGAGTTTTCATTTATTTTTTTAACGAAAATTAGCTATTGGGCAAGACAACGTAATTCAACTTTACGTGTGTCACTCAAAATGCAATTTCATCGAGGTAACGGTATTATAAAAATTGAAAAAAAAAAAATACTCCAAAATAAACGCCAAGTCAACAGCCTCAACAAAAACACTATATGTCACAAACTTACATCCGCGGATGTGCACTTACAAAGTGCGGACAATCGGGGAGACCATGTTGTAGGTAATAAAATATATAATTTGCATAATTTATGGTGTTTTCTCAGTGTGGCTGTCACGATACTAACATGAATGTTTGGGGGGGTGAGCAGATGCGAACTATCGGTGGGTTTCAGCGCAGTTTGCAGACCACAGGGAGTCTATTACAATTTATGGGTGGTACCTAATGTCAATCTCAGTGTTTATTTGAAAGTAATTGAGCTTCAAAACAACTTCTTTTTGCAAAAATATGAAAAAAGACGCGATCGACTTCAGAATAAAAAGAAAAATCTTTTAGGGATTTTTTGTAGGGAGGGGAGGTTTTCACCAAAGCAATCAAATTGGTCTGACAACTACGTACGACCTCGCGACAGATCAAGCCTTAAATAGCCTATATTTGCACGTTTGTTGCAATAGTTAAGCAATTAACTACTGCTTCTACGTGTCCCGAGGTCGAGTCCCGCACCTTTTTGTACGGCTGAGTTTGGGTGTCTTGCGTATGTGAATTTAAGTTTGTAAATTTTCCCACGATGAAAAATGGGTCCAGCTCGCCTAAAACTGAAATAGTTTGGCATAACTAGCAAAAATTTGGATTGTATGGAAAACCTCATTCCCCGCAATAGGAGACTATAGTGTAGTATATTGGGACTATTTTGAATTAAAAAAAAAATCATGACTTTAAAAATATTGAAAAAGTTTGCCCTGACTTACAAATCAAACCCCTTATTTGCAATGCTATTTTCTTTTCACCCGGTTATCTAATTAAACATCAAGATTCTATCAACCTTCTGAAACCATCTTCAATATATTACCGGTTGGTACAGTCACTTACAATTCTAATAAACGCTCATTCCATAGCCCAAATAACCATAACGTGGAGACCATCTCACAAAATGCACACGATCCGTTTAATTTCAGTTGCGAGTGTAAACGCGAATCCGACTGTACCCGTAATAAACAAGTGATTAGCTTTTATTTATTGTCGTCGACTGTACTGGGTGTTAATGACTTGGAGTATTAGTATTGCGTTCTTGTTTTGTAGGATATTTTATTATATTTATAAGATGAATACTAAAATGGTTGGTTTCGTCGGCGTATGTTACTGGGGCCTCATCATATATGCCTTAATCACACGTACCGAGTAAACGGGCGAGATTGTGCTCTCGGCCGACTACTCGGTACGTGTAAACACAGCGCCCAGTGCTCGGCCAAACGCTTATCTCTACAACTCGCTAACATCACTGTCTCGGCCGAGTAACATTTTACTGTCTTGCCCTTTTACTCGGTACGTATGATCTGGGCATTAGTGCTAAAATGTCAAGCGTACGAGTGAGAATGAGGGATGGAGGTATTCAGCCTATACCACTAGTTTTTAATTAGTACAAATATCAGAAAAGATCTTGTTATTATTTAGGTATGTAAAGTCTCAATAAGCCAGGCAGGAGAAATTGTTACGAATCATTGATTGAATTATGAATTATGATAAATTTTCGTGGACAATATAAGGATTTCATTTTTTTTTACTTTCGACTACACAAATGTGACAACTAACGGGTACAGATATACCTCCATTTTTGTAATTATTAAAAATAGTGGTGTATAGCACCATCCCTTTGACAATTCAGTTTCGCTCGTCAAATGAATCGCATTAACCGCTCTTAGTAGGGCCTTTTTCCTCATAAAATTGCGAGTCCAACAGAGCTGTTCACTTGAAAATCTGTTTACTCTTAAATAATAAAAAAAACCTGCGTAAAGCTGCAAAGGGCGTACATGATAAATTTTCATTAGCTTTCGCGTAGACACGGCTGACCTTGAAAAAACTTTAATGAAAAAAAGTCCTGTTCTGGCCTCGTAACAATAACTATTATTTTTCATTAAACCGTGACACGCATTGTATTCTTTATAAAAGGTCTTTCTTTGCTCGTGTACTAATATAATTTATTTAGTACGTAATCAGTTTGATTGCTTATTTTCTACGTCTTAGAGTAATTATACTTTGCTCTGTAACGAGAAGGGCAGCGGAAAAAAATATATACCTAAGTGAGTTTAGAAATCAGAAAAGTCTGAAACTCAAATTTGCTACACCCAGACCGAGACAAGTTATTTGATGACGCATTAGGCAACGGCGCTCACGCCCCAGTCACCGCCGGGAAGCCGTTGTTGTTGTGTTCGATATAGGATTTAGTACATGTGGAATCCTAGAGGAGTGCACTGCCCCCATGGCCAAGTGACTATCGGACTAGTACATTCAGAGATTGCCTCCTACAAACAAAAAAATCTTTTGCACAAAAAAAATATTTTGGTTATTTTTGGTTTGGAAGTAAGCAGTGAATAACGCTGAAACAATTTTTTTTTTTAAGGCGGAAAATTATCAATTTTTTTCTCGAGCGATAGCGGGAGAAAAAATTTATTGACGAAAATCTATTCATCATCATCATCATCATATCAGCCGAAAGACGTCCACTGCTGGACATAGGCCTCCCCCAAGCGTCGCCACAATGACCGGTCCTGTGCGTCACGCATCCATCGGATTCCCGCGACCCGAAAATCTACTCGTGTCTTTCAATTGCTTTTTTCGTTCTAGAACCACGGTCACTCTTTCAAACGTTCTGCAGCCCTAGTAGACATCTATCCTAGTGATGGGAATCACTAGGGCCATCATGAAATGAATGGGTTAATAATACATATTATATTTATCATGTTATATAAATTATGAAATATAAATATATTATGGACATTTAGGTATCATATATATATTTATTGCCTTTAAGATCTTAAACACAGTAAATATATGTTATACCTAAATATTCAAAAGTTTCGAATCGAGATCTAGAAGATTACCGGTACCTAACTATTATATAATAGGGTCACGTCTAAACAGTGATTCGTGTATCTGTATATCCAGGGTTGGCACTCAAAATGAATTTATGGGACAAAAGGTTATCTCAAAGGCCTCGTACAAATACGAGGTAAGTTTTGTAAGAATCCACAAGGGAATGAAAAAAAATTACAATTTAACAACTTTACTCTCTCATTTCTGTTTAGATAGCGTTTTTGAAGATAGCGTTTAGCGTTAAGAAGACGCCATTAAGGCGATTTTGCATTGGAGCCAGTTTTGTAAGTAAATATTAATGATATATTTTTATAAAATTTACGCTGGCGACTCGACCGCAGCTTGCTTGATATAAGTATAAACAAATTTAGGAAAATAAATATTTTTCCTACAGCGTCTATAAATTTTCTCACATGTCACAATCAGAAATTTCTCTAAGTTGGTATCTTTAGATTCCGTTATATTTCACTTATTAACAGATTTCAGATTTATACTATTTGATTAATGACATCTAAAAATGTTATGATACAGGCATCCCACACACAAAATCTTTACTTCTTTCCAAGCCTCCATTTTTGTCACGCCTCATATTTCCAACCAAACACAGCACTCATCAATACCCTCACCAATGATTGAGTTGCACAGCACGCTAAATTTATCAATAATATCGTACAGCCAACTCGACCGAGAGACTACTACGAGCAAACTTTTAATTGGAACAAAATCCCTGTACCAAAGGCGTTTTAATTAGGAAAATTTCCTATGAACAAGCGGACGATATAATTTCTATGCAAATCGAGCATTTAACTTCGCATAACACAGTGCTGGGAACCGTTACTTCAGAAGGAGGATACCGCAGTGTATTTTTGAATTAATAAAGAGCTAATTGATCAAGTTCTCCTGATGGATTATTAATAACTTTGTTTGTTTGGATATGGTTGTGGAGTGTTATGGAACACGTGTTATGAAAACTCTATTATCGCACTAACTGCCGTACTCAGAGACGCCCATTAACGCTAATCTCTGATTTACTAATTTTGTCATTGAATAATAGTCTATTTCTTTATGATGTTAAGTACCTTAGGTTTTGCTTTAATTGACATTAAAGTAAAATGACGTCTCTGAGTGCGGCAGTAAGTCTGTTTGTGAGTTTTCTTGGGTTTTCTGCAATACGCTTTATTTCATTTTTTTAAATTATTTTTATTATTATTACGGATAGACTCGAATATTGCCACTATCTTACCCACATGATCGACGATGGAGCGCGCTTGCCTAGAAATAACCATATGTTACAATAATAACCCATAGTTACTGTTAGATAAATAAAGTAAAAATTATCTATTGTTTACGTGAAGTGATCATTGGTCTGTTTCTAATGAAATAGAGCATTTTGCGTTAAAAGAAAAATGTTTTCATCTAAGACGGAAGTTGAAGGAAAATAATTTTTTGTCAAATCTTAAATATTTTTTTTAAGAATTGCCTTGCGCTTGACCACTGATATGACTAACATTTCACCTGATGAGAACAAGTATTGTCAATTTAGAAATAGGTCTTGATACCGTTACTCCTGTAGTTACGAGTAACAAGACCAATCTGTTTATCAAGACCAATGGCCTGTTTAAACTTTATACTTGTATTACTACGTTATGATTTTATTGTATTTATATAGGACACATCAACGACTTATTTACAAATTACAATGTGTTATATCATTAAACTAAATACCCTAGACATTTTTTTCAGTCAACTTTAAAATAAATTGAAATCGCACTGTTTATCTTCAAACCAAATAACAAACAAAATTAAAATAAATCACTTTATGAAAATAATATTCAATAACTTTATTTAATTCAATTACATGATGAAGAAGAGCACTGTATTTATATTGACAATTTAAAAGCGTAGGCATAAAAAACAATCTTTGGGAATAAACATTATGCATAGTCAGCCTTCTGATCTTCCCACTTCTGGAATTCAAGCTCCTTCTCTATAAGACGGAACGGCCCGTAACCCACCACGCAGGCCAAGTGCAATTTTCGGTTCTAGGAAAAGCCGATTTCCTTACGATGTTTACCATTTTGAGAGCAGAGTTTACGAAATAAATTACGCAAAGTAATGCGTCTGGCTGGTTTAAACCTGCAATCTATATCTAATTCGTAAGTTGGCGCTGTTACAACTAGGCTCTTGGTGCAACAATAAGCTTACAATGATCCAATAAGCTAATGGCAAACCATCACAATTCTTCAAAGCGAACTATCGACATGCGAACAAAAGTCACAGGTCCACAGAATCGAATGTTATTCGACATCAACTATCTACCTTAGTTTACGTAAAGGTAATCAAATTATGTTGCCAAACTATCGCGCCACTCTGACGGTCCCTCGTTCAGCGTTTGATAATTAAATTCATAATCAAATAATGTAGAATGGAGCGTTATACCCTTTGGTATTTGTCTGTGTTATTAGTTAGGTTATCGGAATGATCGCCTCTAGATATTAAACCATCATTGTATACTAGCTTAACGTTGGTATTGTCCATTTTGGGCCATGTTTTTTTAACATCATCATCTTCCTGCCCTTATCCTGTTCTATCCTGTCATTCGTCACGCTATCACCAACTCTCTTTTTTTTCATATTCCTTCTTACATAATCTATCCATCTTTCGTTTAGCTTTCCTCTTCATCCATCTACTCATAAGTCTTATAGTAACGTGCGTTTCAAACCTCCTCTTTACATGGCTATGTCTATGTTAAAATTAAAAAACGTCATCAATCAACACCCTCTCAACTATTTCATGAACGACTCCAACACAAAAAAGTGGTTAATTCGGCTGTATTTTTATCACCATGTCATGGTTGACACTTCTGCTATTTCTACTGTGTGTTTCACAATATCTTTCTTAGAATTCAGTTTCCTAACTGTATCGTATTCATCATCATCATTTCAGCTAAAAGACGTCCACTCTTGGACATAAGCGGATTCGCACAACCTTCACCAGGTTATCGGTCCACCTTGTGAGAGGTCATCCAACACTGTATCTTCCGGTACACGGTCGCTACTCCAGAACCTTCTGAGCCCCATCGACCATATGTCTGTGAGCAACGTGCTTAGCTCTCTTCCACTTAACTTCGGCAATTCTTCGGTCTGTGTCGGTAACCTTGGATCTTGGTGATCGTAATCGAAACTCTTGAAAGCCAACACTTATTTCAAACACTTAGTTTCCGAGAATCACCTCTAAAGACATGTGTTTTTTTAGATATTGGTCTGACACTTGTCGTCTGAAAGTAAGTGCTCTTAAAACATAGCTTTGTGCGTCGTTTCTAGTACATAAGTGAAAAAGGCCTTTTTAAGTTGCTTTTCTAAAGACGTGGTGCTGGGCAAAGTGGAAAGGAGTGGACTGTGAATTGGCCAGTCACAGTGCTCGAAACCTCCTCTCTGCATCTGTGCAAAGTCGAACAGATTGGAGCCGATTGGACTTTCAACTAAAGCAAATGTACCGCGGCTCCGAGCTGGATAGATCGGAGTAGAGTCGTCTGTGGTGAGTGCAGAGCACGAAGCGGAGGGTGGTCCAAGTCCACTATTCACCGCTCTTCTTCACTACTCTCCACCCAACTTCGTTTCTGTGATAACGCATTCTTATGCCTTCACACTGACCGAGTAAACGGGTGAGTGACAGTGCTCTCGGCCGAATACTCGGTACGTATAAACAAAGCGCCGCGTGCTCGGCCAAGCGCTGAACTCTACAAATCGCTTACATCACTGTCACGGCCGAGCAACATTTTACTGTGTCGCCCTTTTACTCGGTACGTGTGATCAAGGCATAAGTACTAAAATACTGAAGAGATCTAATTAGGTTCTGTGTAGATCAGATCGTTCACTTATGCACGACATGCGCGTGGAGATGCAACGCCGGGGTGAAAGTCCACTGCCGCAACATGTCAAGGCATGGCGGACAGAGCTCCGGCGGGATCTCATGGTGAAATGGCGTCAACGGCTATCGCAACCCAGTGCTGGGCACGCCACGATTATGGCGGTAAGTCCCCTCTTTGAGGCGTGGCTGGAAAGACCTCACGGCGTCCTTACCTTCCGCATGACGCAGGTCCTCACCGGACATGGCAAGTTCGGGAGGTTCCTGCATCGGATTCAGGCGGAAGAGACGCCCGGGTGTCGCCACTGTGCGCAACGCCCGGAGGACACGGTGGAGCACACCGTCGAGGTGTGCCCTGCCTGGGCGGAGCATCGCCGTGCCCTCGTGGGGGCGATTGGCGGCGGAGACCTCTCGCGCTGGGCCCTGGTCGAGGCCATGGTCCGGAGCGAGGAGGAATGGCAGGCGGTCGCCTCCTTCTGCGAAGCAGTAATGCTTGCAAAGGAGGAGGCCGACCGCATCAGGCAACGGCGCCCTCGCCGCCGTCGCCGGGATTCCGATCCCGATTTCCGGCCACCGTAGACGCGGGCTCGCGGACGGCGAGCTATGGGTAACTCGCTGTCCGATCGTCCGGTAATGGACCGAGTCTAAGACGTCGACGGCGCGCACTGTTCCCGCGTGCCTCAAGGAGTTGTCAGCAGCAGGAGGGGCCCAGCTGGGTCGAAGCCTACTGGGGACAGGGTTGTCCGAAAGGGAGCTCGGAAAAAAAAAAAAAGATCGTTCACTTTAAAAACCTTTAAACGAAATGGGAATAAAGAGAGTAGATTTCTAAACGTTTTTTCAGTAAATTGCTAAGGTCTTTAGCGGCAATGGCCTGAGCTATTTTAGGTTATTATCAATACAAACAAAAGTCAAAATAACCAACTTGTTCTCTAAAAGGATCGACAGCAGTCCAGTGACTGACGGCACGGTTGAAGCAAAGATCGGCTTACTACTGCGCTGCGTTGCATGTTCCGAGTTCGTTTCCCGCTCGGACCAAGTATTTGTATGGCCTACAGATACTAGTTCCGGGTCTAAATGTCACTTGTATATGAAGATACGTTACACAAACATTTGTATATTCACACTAATGTGTTTGATTTTTATATTTCATCATTTCAGTCTAAAAAGTGTGTTGCCACAACGCCCGGATCTGTGCGTCCCGCATTCTTCGATTTCTCCCAACCATCATGTCATCGGCTCTCTTTGACCTTATACCAATGCAGCGTCTTTCATTTCTATTTTTACAACACCAAAAAAAGCATTAAAAAAAACCAACATTCAACGAAGACAATCGAAAACACAAAGGTGTCAAACTTCAAAAAGTTTTCATTCAACGCTCAATTAAATCGAACGACTCGCGAATCGATTCAGCTCGGTACTCGATTGAATACCGATTGTAATCGACACCCAAGTAAATTGATAACTTCGGGAAAAGACCGCTCCTTAATGAATATGCGATTCAGCTAAGAAAGTTAATATTGAAAATTAAGTCTAGCTTTGGAGTTATCTACAATCTGTATTTGCATATATATCGCGGACCATCTGTTAATCTGAAAAGGTATGAGAGTAGAAGGGGATGAAATGGATTTAAGCTGAGTCATAATAGTTGAGGAAATTTTGTAAAGGTCAGGTTGTTTTTGAAGTCTTTGGGACTAGAGCTCTTACCGTTACCTTACCAAGTAAGTAGGTCACACTTTTTTTTTTCAGAATTCAGCCTTTTTCCGAGGGTGTAGAAATCGTTATTCGAAAGGGAAGCTCGATCGCGATACGAAAGACGCGAAAGGGATGGAGTGGGCTTTTAGCCAGTAAGAGTCTGACACTTTCTCCCGATCCGCCAAAGAGCGGGTTGTTTTTTGGGTTTTTTTCCCACCATATAAAAGGGTGGAGAAATCCATCTAATAACTATTTACGCTCTGGGAGAGTTCTTCTATTGCCCTTCTTGTTCCAAACAGTCTTGCAGAACTTCCAAGTGGCTTGCTTTGATATTAGAGTTTTGAGCTTGTAAACGAACGCTAAATACGAAGTTTGCGTTGAAAGTGCATAATAAAATTTGGGTATTCAGAAATTTTTGAGCTTGTATGCGAACCGAAGATCTTGTATAATGGTAGGATTCTCAGACCAGACGGATATTGTGCCAACTGCCCGATAGTTGATTCCCGGTGACATTATGATTACTGCAATGTTGGATTGGCCGATCAACCTACCTAAGTACTACGTGACCACACTAATACTACAACGCGTAACGTTAAATGCGCAAATCCTTAGACAGCCCAAATGATTTTTAATTCGATTGACCTAATTATGTGAGAAAAAAAAACATTAAAAAATAATTAAAGGTTTTATGAGCGGTTTTAGTTTGTTTAAAATTCATATCTGCATTGAAATAAGAACTTTTATTATCCAGTGTATGAGAAAATTTGATTGGATTACAATTATTTGTGTTTGTTTACCTATCGCAGCAGGTTTGCGCACGTGATGGCTTGACCTATTCATAAATAGACAGGTCGAAGTTTCTAATGAATTTTTTTTTTGAAAAATATAACCTATATTAAAAAGGGGTTTAATTGATTCTGCTCGTTATTCTGATCATACTAATTTCAGGTTTTGCGCATTAAACGTTACACCTTGTATAAAGACGTTTGATGGTATGCTTGTATTGTTTGCTACCTCCACGCTCAAATGGCTGAACAAGGTTCTATCCCAGGAGTATGATACCTTGAGATTTTTTTGTTTTTTTTGGAGGGTAAAAATCATCCAAATGACATCCCCCGCCCTTGGACGGAGCGGGATATAGTGTCAGACTCTTACCGACTAAAAAACCCACCCCGTTCCTTCTTGCCTTTCATACCGTGACTGAGCTTCATTTCGGAGCTAACCCTGGCCCCAGTAGGCTTCGACTCAGCTGGGCCCCTGCAGCTGCTAACAACTCCTTGAGGCGTGTGGGCCTTAGGTTCGGTCCGAATAGTTACCAGACCTCTTGAGACATTACTGAGGGAATCCGCTAGCATCAGCTATTGACAAAATATTAAAAGAATTAAACCTCCTTATTAGCGTGTACACCAATCAATACACAACATAATTATAATTAGCAAGACTATAATGTCACAGTCTCTACACAAACACTCGCTGGCAGACGTTCAAAGCGTAATTAGTCTATTATTGGTGCGGTACGATCGACTGCTGCTAATTAATGGTTACTATTTAATTTAATTACAAGCGTTTGTATTATTTAGTTGCTGGGATACTGTAGTGGGCTTCTTGTGAAAGCTTCTCAGAAAAGACTTATCGCTTACTCATGTATTTTTGCTGGCAAGTAAGATTGTTGGGTTAGTGTAAGTACCGGCTTATAGGAATTCCACAACACATTAACTGGGTGACACGAAACAACTATTATTAAAGATACTCAAACAGGTGGAACCAATAATTTAACGTTCTTTCCGAATCCCGGGGAAGTTTAAGTATGTTAAGATGAACCTCAAGGAGATGTCAGCAAAACCGTAGGGCCATGGTGTGTGCAAGGGAACACCGGAGCCCTGGAATAAATGTAAAGGAGGGAAAGAAACGCTTCACCATCAACGATTGCATCACCGCTTACCATCAGGTGGGATCGCAGTCAAGTGTCTAAATGACTAGTTTAAATAAGATAAAAAAAATAAAAAAAAAATAGCTTAATATAACTAAAAGTCTGACACGCCCCCTCGCGCTCCACCTTAAAGCGGCAGAGTTCAACCTAAAAAAAAATCTAAAATACGACCTCGTTAAGCGTTCTATAACTCAGCAGATCGAGTTTAAAAGCATATAAAAAGGTATATAGACTGTAACTGACTAAAACCCATTTGTGATCAGTTGCCGTTTGCGTTCCAAAGCCGCAGTAATTCTTTCAAATATTTCCACAGCATAACAAATACAACTCAAACTACCCCGGAACCACACAAACATGCGTGTCTTGACATAAGCCCAAGATATAATCGTCTGGAAAGTTTACAGGCCTGCACTATAATTGATATTCATGCAGTCGCCGTAAGGGGGGTGAGCAGAGGTGGTGGGGCGGAAGTAATAAATCGAGTTTTGTTTGTTAGTTGTCCGATAGCATCGGGGGTGTTATAAATAGTAATGGGTGCATTTGTTTAGATTAATGACTGTAAAAGTGACGGTAGTAATGGGGGATCCAGTTGGGGACAGGTGAATTTGAATTGTTTCAGGTGAACGGTAGGTAGGAAATGATGGATTAGTTTTGGGGTCTTAAGGTGTTTAGTAAGGGTAAAATTAACTGACTGCAAGTGATCGGCTAGACTGGCAGCACGGGGCGATAAGCGGTGCGGATTCAGGGACGTGCGCATTTCGCCTGTCTAAAGTAAGGCTTCTCTATCTTAAAAACGCATTGGGTTAGCTTGAACTAGTTTTAGTTGCCCACTCTTGCGTGGTTTGCCGCTCGCTGCCCGTGTACTCACTACAACCACTTGTCCAGCCGTCCAGTAACAGTCCAGTCCGAGTAGTCCACGGTGATAGTTTGCTTGTGACCTTAGATTGCTGTCCCTGATAGACATAGGTGTGACTTTAGTCATTAAAAGTCTGACACGCCCTCGCGGGAGAAGTCAATGTCGCTCGCTGCCCGTGTACTCACTACGACCACTTGTCCAGCCGTTCAGTAACAGTCCAGTCCGAGTAGTCCACGGTGATAGTTTGCTTGTGACCTTAGATTGCTGTCCCTGATAGACATAGGTGTGACTTAAAAGTCTGACACGCCCTCGCGGGAGAAATCAATGTCGCTCGCTGCCCGTGTACTCACTACGACCACTTGTTCGGCCGTCCGGTAACAGTCCAAGTCGTCAACGGTGCTATATCGCAAACGTGTGGGCCTAGAACGCTAAGAACTAACGGACACAGATTTGATTTTAGCCAGTAAAGTTCTCAGACAAGCCCCATGTTCTACCCTAGAGTGGGAAAAGTCAATGTATGATTTCTCAAGTAAAAATACAAGATTGTTTTCCATTATCAGTAACTTAATTATGAAATCTTTATAACGAAAATACTTATTCAATTACTCAACATTGCAAAAGAAGTAATTAAAAAAAAGTTTCTTTTTCTCCGCGAAGCCGCAAAAAGTTCAAACCAATCTATATTGTCAATGAATAGGTCGCTTTACTCAAAGCGACAGTAAATCTCTCGAAATATTCTGGCAGCAGCAACTTTTGAAGTTGTCATACTGTGATCAGCAATTTTTCTGCCAAACGTAGTCTGTGTTTCTGTCGATATTTTCATGAGCATCGTTCACTATGAGATACTATATACGGGCCTATATTTAACCGTTTAGAGGCCCAACCACGAGGTCTTAACGCGGTTCATTTGACGATCTAAACTGGATTGTTAAAGATATGACGCTATAAAGCGTCTAAGCTCCATCTCTCTTTCATGTCATAGTAAGGCTCCAAGGTCTACCTTCCTATTAATACTGTTGAAATTTCCGCAGATATTCAGGAAACTATCCATAAGGAAATCGATAAGTAAATCATGGTTGGTAGGTGATGGAACGACAGTAGATACTTTGCCTTTATCTTATTTCATTTGTCCCAAAGCTGGCTTTTAGTTATTTTACGCCGAGTAGTCTAAAAATATGTACAGTTACATTCGTAGACTGAAGTCGTTTGACAGCATGCGTTTCATTTACACTAATAATATTATAAAGAGGGAAAATTTTTATTTTTGTGTGTATGTTAGTAATGAATAAATTCAAAAACTACTGTGCCGATTTCAAAAAATCTTTCACGATTAGAAACCTTGAGTAACATAGGCTATATTTGTTGCCCGTGCGAAGCCGGGAAGGGCCGCTAGTGTATTATAAAAGAAGAAACTGACTGAATAACATATCAAGGCACAACCGAAACTACTGGAACGTGAAATTTTACACGTTTCTTTTTATGACGTAGGCAAGCAGTGAGAGGATTTCCCAAAATTCTCCACCTAAGAGGAAGAAACGGGGGTCCAAAGTTTGTACTACTACCTACTTTCACGTGGGTGAAGTCGCTCGCTGGCAGAAATTAATCATTATATGTATATAAAATTATGGGCACGGTTATCCGAAAGGGGGCAGGTTTAAAGGGAAGCTCGGTCCCGGTAGGAAAGGCAAGAAGAAACAGGAGTGGGTTTTTAGTCAGTAAAAGTTGGACAGTATCTCTCACTCTGCCCAAGAGCGGGGGATGTCATTAGATGATCTTCCTACCGCGAAAAAAACCATTAAATTATAGACATTAACAAGTACTTCGGTAATTAAATCAGATGAAAGAGTACCCAATCTACCACACCCTCAAAAACATAATAACACAGATATAAAACAAAACATTACCTCTCAAAGAAATCAACAAAAAACCCGGTAATTTCTCGGAGTCGGTACAGAGCAATCAACTCGAGTATAATAGTTGAAAAGCGTCCATAGAGTGGTCAGGGCGAGCCAGACTATTTGAAATCACACTAACGAGACACTCGGTAACGCTTTGAGCTAAAGAAATAGTCGCAGTATGAACTGTCGAGGTGTGGCTCCCAGTGGCCAGATTAAAATGGAGGTTAGGACTTTAGAAGATTTTGTACAAGCGATTTTTTTTTTCATTCTGTATTATTTTTAGTGTTGCCAAATTAAAAGTTTATACATTAACTAAGTATATATACTAAACTTATCACCAACCTAACAAGAGGCCGCAGCCCAATAAGATGAGCAGATCAGGTCCGCTTCACACTGGACATCCAAATTGCACGCCGCACTTTATGACGCTAAGAACTGTTACAGATGGCGAGATACCATCAGTAAGAAACTAATCTAGTGGAAACTTCACGACCCTCAGTAATGAGGAATATGACATGATGACAGACAAAACATTGGCACAGGGAAAACTAAATAAAAGCCTTAACTTCAGTGACCATTTACATTGTCGGATTAATTTTTAGTTCTACCGCAGTTCTAACAAAACACTCAAAACAACTTATCAACCCATAATTTTATAAATAGGTACACTTCACGAAAATTTCCAACGAAGTTGAAACTAATGATAGCTATTTATTTTGCAAAACTATTGAAATAGAAATAAAAATAAATCTCTATTACCTTTTATCACGCCATAATTTGAGAACGACTTTAACAATATATAGTCCCTTTTTTATGGTGGGAAAATCATCCAATGACAGCCCTCACTCTTGGGTGGAACCGGAGATAGTATCAGACTTTTACTGACTAAAAACCCACCCCGTTTCTTAGTGCCTTCAATCCAGGGTTTTTCTCGAAGCTAACCCTAGCCCCAGTAGGCTTCGATCCAGCTGGGCCTGCTGTTGCTGAAAACTCCTTGAGGCGCGCGGGAACGTTGCGTGCCGTCGACGACTTGGAAACCCGAGGCCCTGGAACGCAAGGCAAAAAAGGAACAAAGGAGTGGGTCTGGACTCTGCCCTAGATCAGGAGAAGTTATCGGATAATTTTCCATCTAAAAATAAAACCAATATCTTCTAAAATTTTATAAAAAGTTCATAAAGAGGGATTACAAAAATATAAGCCAGTGTCTATCGGGTTAGCAGGCCAGTTTTACACGTCAAATGAAACTAGGTAAAGTCATTATTTCCTAGCTAGAAATGAGACACAAACCATTTCAGCAAACTTTTGTTACATTCACTTGACCAAACACACATTCGACCTGAATTAGGGAGACGCAAAAAGATTGCTAAAACATTTATAAGGGTGGGAGGGGAAGCATTTTCCATGCTGATGGTAGAGAGCCTAAGTGCATCAGTTGTTTGAAGTGGCGCAACGGTTTCCAAAAACGAATGTTTTAAAATTGGATTGTACTGGAAGTCCTTTGGAAAATTTCAAGTTGAATACATTTGATGTTGTTTGCTATTGTAATTGCGATATTAATTTTTTCATGAAGATACTGGCTGCTGCCAGTGGTCTACCTGCGTACCAAGTTTCATAGAAATCCGTTCAGTAGTTTTTGCGTGAAAGAGTAACAAACATCCATACATACAAACTTTCTTGTTTATAATATTCGTAGGATAAAAGAGTTTTGTTAAAACTGTAAGTTAGTGGTTCAAAATAGTTTTATGCGTTAGTTTGGCAAAATTGGAAAGCGCCATCTGTTGACTCGACCACATGATCGGACTTGCCGTACACCGGTACAAATGAATGCAACGATCGTGTATTCGTGTGATGATTACTTTCTATGGACAATGCCTAAGGTTGCTCGCCCACGTCCAATAATCGGAGACCGATTTTTTGTAGGAGAAACATAGAACACACTGATAGCAATGGGTGCAACGCACACATTTTACAAAAAGTCTGACGTGGGCGAGCAGCGTAAGATTTATAAAGCCATGTAATGCGAGCTTTGTTAAATAGGGATAAAAAAACACAGTAGACATAATGGCCCCGACTCAGTGGTGGCCGAGTGGTAATGGCCCCGACTTACAAGTTGCAGGTCGCGGGTTCGAACCCAGCCAGGCGCATTACTTTGTGTAATTTATTTCATCACCACTGCTCTCAAAACGGTGAAGGAAAACATCGTGAGGAAACCGGCATGTCCTAGAACCAAAAATTCGAAGACATGTGACATTCACCAACCCGCACTGGGCCCGCGTGGTGGATTATGGCCCATTCCCTCTCCTAGAGAGGAGGTCTGAGTCCCAGCAGTGGGAACATTAAAAAAGGCTGATGATGATGATGATGAGACATAATGTCCTGTGTTCCTATTGTTTAATAAATATGCTAAAATTATAACCCAGAACCAAAGTAGTAATACGACATTACTGTACCTAACTCAAAATATTTAGAGATTGATATGAAGTTACAACCTATGTTTGTTTGTTTCCAACTAAACATGATTCAAATTGGTCGTAACAAAGTCTAAAACTAACATTCGTAGTTTCAAACAAACCATAAAAATTCACCATATCTCTAACATGTCCAGTTGTATACGTTATTCAACTGGGTCGAGCGAGCGTCACTTATTTTGTATGTATGAGACGAATGTCTGCGGAGGGCGTATTTAAAAGTAGACATTTGACTGGACCGTCTACCGACTGAATACTAAGATGAGAGTTCACGTTGGCCCGTATACCAGTAAAAGTCGAAAACTATTCCATTTTTAACTAGCAAGCGTCCGCTTCGATCTTGTAGAAAATGTGGGAAATAAAAGTGAACGTACGAGTATGTGCATAGTATATGCATTAGATAGCGAGTATTTTTTGGGGAGATCGAAAATCATCCAGTTAATGACATGTCCTGCTCAAGGCTGAAACGAGAGGGTGTATCAGACTTTTACTGACTAAACTTGTCAGATATTCCTCATAGCTCTAGCGGGCATCTATCTGCCCTGATGGGCCACTACGGTTTTCCTGGCATTTTCTAGGTGCCATTGATGACTGGAGTTACCCATTGCTTGTCGTCCGAAAGCCCGCACCCGGAGATCGCTCTGCGACTCCAGTTTGTGGCCTTGTGTTCATCAGGCATTATGCTGAGCGGAGACCTTTCTGGCATTATTCACTGTATGTGTATTTATTTGTTTAATTTTAAAGCAATTTGGTATTTTATAATGACGATGAACACAATTTTCTTTCTTTCAAATATAAAGGTACGAAATCGGTTAGATTTTATTGTTCTATTACAAAGAGTAAGTAATAATAAAAATACTATACGAGAACCTATTTTATCTGAATTACCAATCAAGATTGAAGAAGTTACATTCAAAGGAATGAATTCAAAGTTATTTTTTATTTTGCAGCTTTGTAGAAAATTACATGGAATAGAGATAGGGAATGAACCAGTTTATTTTATCAGAAAATTTCCAATTCTACGAGAGCAAAAATACAATCTCCGATAATAATCGTTGGCAAGCAAAACAATTTGAATTGGGAAAGTTAAATAAATAACATTAGTTGAGTTCAATTTATTTTTATTGCCCTTTTATTATTTGTTTAATTCAGCAATATTTTATACAAAGCTTATTTTGATGGAGCTCTGAATAAATGATGAAGTTTAAAATTGTGGTGTTACTACACTCAAAATATTAACCTTGTATAGTTTTATTACCTTTTATGGAGAGTTATATTTCAATGAATTGGTTTATTAGGGATTATTCTATAATTCCACATCAATGTAAGTATTTAAATTTAGAATCAACGTAATTCTAATTTATTATTATTTTTAGAAAAAGTTGATGTTGGGAAAAAGCTAAGATAATTTGAAACAGTTAATTTTACTTTAGGTCGATAAGTAACCTTACAAAAACACCTACAGGTAGTATAAAATACTCACACACATAACAAGTAAGTTACAAAGCTGACATTGTCATATAAGGCCCACACAAGCTCAGCCAGCAGACTCCTCCGTAATCTCTGAAACCACGCAAGATAACACACAAGGCGCCCGCTAAAGCCTAGACCAGATTATGTTAGTATTTTAGTCAGCTGACGAATATTTTAGTAGTAGACTTTGATGTTTTGACTTGGCAAGACGAGATTGGTATTTTCTTTAGTTTAACTAATCATCTATATACTATACTAAGATGTAATAGATAGAGGAAAGATTATTATAAATGTGACATTAAATAATACATTGTTTCATTTAATTGACACCAACAATTATGTTGGTACTAACTTTTATTTGACAAAAGATAGATATTGTACAGATAATTACTATCTTTCTAAGTTTTATAGGAGACAGATAGCTGTGTCGCTATCATATTATTTTTTTATTACAGCCAAGAACTTGGCTAAACAAATTGCTTCTATTGAGCAATGCGATGGCTTGACTATTGATTCTGCCAATAACTTGGCATCAAATATTGACCTTAATATTAATTTAAATTAGTAAATAAGACAACAGAGGCAATCTCTAGCACAAATGTAATAAACAAGAATCATTCCAGTCAAGTTTTGAAATCAATAAATAGTATCAACCTGGTGCATCAAAATATTCAAGGATTAATAAATAAAGATTTAGAAGTAGAACTTTTCCTTAATTGTAATAATATTGATATTCTTTGTATAACAGAACATTGGCTTAAAAGCCACCAGTACATGTTCAATTTTAGCAATCACCAGGTTGGTAGTTCGTTTAGCAGAATTGATGCCATTCGTGGTGGCTCATTGATCTTAGTAAATAACCACCTAAAATATAAAGAACGGAAAGATATTGTGAGTCTATCTGTCGAGCGGTCAATTGAAATAGCCTGTATTGAGTTGGAGCAGTTTGTTATATTAAGTGTGTACAAACCCCCTTCTGGATTGTATGACTGCTTTGAAAAGGTCATGGATGAAGTGTTTCATAAGATTTCTAAATCAAACAAATACATAATCGCCTGTGGTGATTTTAATATTAATTTATTAGAAAACTCAGCTACATGTAGTAAAATTATAAGTTTATTTCAGTCCTACAATCTTATTAATTTGTTTTTGGAGCCCACGAGAATAACCCCTACTAGCGCCACTTGCATTGATAATATTTATACAGATGTTATCCCTAGACACAAACAGATAATAAATTTACTTGATTCTGATCATTGCGGGCAATTAATTACTTTTGAAAACCCAAAGACCAAAGTAGCTAAAAAGAATATCACTGTTAACCCTAAAACTGTGAGTCGTTTAGAAACTTTTAAAACTAAACTCATTGATAATTTACCAACGTTGTCAACTTTAGATGATATCAATCATCAATATGAAAGTTTTTTTAATGGCTACTGTGAGCATTTTGATTCCACCTTTATACCTAAGACCATTTCCGTCAATAGTAACGTATCTTTTAGTGAATGGGCTACCATTGGTATTCATAAAAGTAGAACTCGGCTTTATGAGTTGTATGATGAAAAGATTTATGTTAACACTGATGAATTTAGTTTATATGTTAGAAATTATTCCAAATTATTTAAAAAAGTATGCTCTGTTGCAAAGTCGCGTTATTTGAGTTCTAAAATTAAAAATAGTAATAATATCATTAAAACGACTTGGAATATTATAAATAATGAGACTGGAAGGTCCACAAGACCTTGTAGTGACTTAAGCCTTGTAATTGATGACAATGTGATTAAATCGGACACTCAGGTTGCCGCGGCTTTTGAAAACTTCTTTTCGGAGATCCCCATGTTAACTACAAAATCTCTTAACTCATCACCCTCTGCTGCAGAGTCTCTGCTTAAAGAAAATGTGAAAGTTTGCGACTTCAATTTTAATTTCGAACATGTGACTTATTTAGATATAATTAAAACTTTTAACACTTTAAATGTAAAAAAGACTACAGATTTATGGGGAAATTCTGTGGATGTTGTAAAATCGATTATCAACGTAGTAGCTCCTAGTCTAGCACTTATTTTTAACAGTTGTATTGATTGTGGTGAGTTTCCTGACTTAATGAAGTATAGTAAAATAATACCATTGTTTAAAACGGGTAGTACAACTGACCCTACTAATTATAGACCCATTTCAGTGCTACCCACTTTTAGTAAAATATTTGAGAAACTTATTTTAGAACAATTACAAAGATTTTTTAATAGACATAAATTGTTACATACTAAGCAATTCGGTTTTACAAGGGGTCGTTCAACAGCCGACGCCGGCGTTGAACTTTTGGGACATGTCTATAATGCATGGGAAGACAAATGCGATGCTCTGGGCATTTTTTGTGATTTGTCCAAGGCGTTCGATTGTGTTCTCCATGAAACTTTAGTCAGGAAGCTCCGCTATTACGGAATTCGGAACTCCTCTTTGGATCTTCTTACTTCTTATCTAAGTGATAGGATTCAGAGAGTTGACGTGAATGGGAAAAGATCACCCGGGTCTATAGTAACAATGGGTGTCCCCCAGGGCTCAATTCTTGGACCATTTTTATTTCTAATTTATATAAATGATTTACCTTACCTGATAAAGGATAACCATGATATAGTGTTGTTTGCAGACGATACTTCCCTTTTGTTTAAGCTCAAACGTCAGCAATCAGATACTGACGATATAAATATAGCTCTTTCTAAAATAGTACACTGGTTTAATGTCAATAACCTTCTCCTTAATGAAAAAAAAACTAAATGTATTAAATTTACGATGCCACATGTTAGACAAGTGGAAACTAGTGTACAAATAAAGGGTAAAGAGTTGAGACCTGAAGACACTACAGTGTTTTTGGGCATAACTCTAGATTCTAAGCTTCAGTGGGGCCCACATATTGATAAATTATCTAAAAAACTTAGCTCTGCAGCATATGCTGTTAGAAAAATTCGAAATTTAACTGACTTAGAAACAGCCCGTTTAGTTTATTTCAGCTATTTTCATAGTGTTATGTCATACGGCATTTTATTGTGGGGAAATGCCGCCGATATCCAGTCAATTTTTGTTTTGCAGAAAAGGGCTATTCGTGCAATTTATAAATTGAGTCCCAGACACTCGCTCAGAGATAAATTTAAAAATATTAATATTTTGACTGTACCTTCTCAGTATATCTATGACAATATTTTGTATGTTCATAAAAACAAAAACATGTTTAAAAAATATAGTGATATCCATAGTGTAAATACTAGGAACAAACACAAATTTGTAGTTCCTGCAACCAGGCTCAAAAAAATAGGAGGCTCATTTCGATGCCAATGTATACACTTTTATAATAAACTTCCCAGTCACATTCAAGAACTTAGCCTGAATAAGTTTAAATCATTTGTAAAGCGGAAACTTTGTCAGAAGGCTTTTTATACTGTAAAAGAGTATCTTGAAGACAAAACAGCTTGGGATTGATCTGCTCCAGTACTGTCTATATTAGTTGTTATATAAGTATTTTCTGATTACTACTATATATATTATAATGATTATTTTTATTTACATTTTGACATTTGATGATTCTTGTTTAAAACTTTATTTTACAATTAGACCTAGAACTTAGAAGGTTCTTTATTTTATTTTAATTTGATAATATTTTAATGATTTGATAAATATTGATAATAATATTTTTTATTTTATTTTATATATGTCGAGTGTTACATTTTGTAAATACTAGTATTTTAATATTGTGAATGTGGGAACTATGTGGATTACTTTTTTCTTTTCTGTATTTTTATATGATGTCTGGCAGTTTTGAGTATTTGACGCGGCCTACCCAAATGTCCTATCTTTGGTATTGTTCGTCAAGTCGTTGAGCTCCTTGGTAGTCCTAAGTTTGAGCTACACGAGTACTGACAAATGCTTGCACTGACTGGACAGGTCCACTCAAATCTGTGTGGTTCTTTCCTCAAAAGGCCATCTGAGACACTGGTCTGCATGGTTCTCATATGATTTGACCATTACATGTTTACTGTATGGACTTTAAAAGAGACTTTGACCCCTGAGTTTGTTTCGGTGTTTCTTCTCAGGGTAGTCAGCTAGGAAACACCGGCCTCATCTCGTTAAAACTGACTGAAAACAAAATTGACGTGTAAAAGTGTTTTTTTAAAACCTATTTACAAAATAAAGATCATTTATCATTTATCATTTATCATAAAGAGGAAAGATTTTTGTAAATTCTTATGTTCATGTTTTTGTTACATCTTCTGTTGGAAGGCCTCCTACAAGGTCGGCCGATGACCTAGTAAGGGTTGCGGGAATCCGATAGACGCAAGACGCACAGAACCGTTCATTGTGGAGACACTTGGGAGAGGCCTATGTCCAACAGTGGACGTCTTTCGGCTAAAATGATGATGATGATATTTTTGTTTGTTATGAAAAAAATAAAATCAACAGGACACTTTTTAATTATTATTTTTCAACAGTAGAAAGACCGCTTTTCTACTGAGTGACATGCATATATTTTAGAAATTTAAACTGATAGCATAAACTAAATGTTGTCCTCTTTCATATATATTACATGCTTCAAATTGATTTTAAAAGACTAATCCGATTACGAGCTGAAAATGCTTTAGAACTTTACTTGGTGATATTTTATGAGCCTGTTATTTTAGTTATAAAAATAACACGTAATCCAACCATTCTGTCACAAGTAAACTATGTGGAAAATTTTTACTGACTAAAACCGAAGTGTTCCTTCAGTTACTATTAGCATTCAAGAACCACGGTAAATCGTTCAAACATTCTCGAAAAAATGAAAAAATCATATATTTTGGTAAACTTTAGTTACAAAACAGCCGACTTTTCGCTGAAAATCTTCAGTAAAAAAGAAAATCCCAAACATTCACTTACTCAGTAATCATATTTTAATTGACATAAAACATTTACAACAACAATGCGAGCCCTTCTCAAGGACCTTACAAATTCGCGAAAAATATTTTTCCTACATTCCCATTCATATCATTCCTCCCGCGAACAATGTAACAAATGTTCGACCACCCGAAAAAGCCACAAACAACATTACGACATGAATTAATGAACAAAAAAAGAAACACCACGGTCCCATTCAACGAAGACCATCGGCTTACAAATGTCCGACCTTTTTTAAAAATAATAATTCAAAACAAAGAATAAAATATGAAACGAAATAGAGTGGACTCTCCATATTCTGGTCAGAATGGCAAAGACGGGCCCTCTAGAGAAATGTAAATAATTTAGAGAAAAGTCCTTTGAGTACCGGCTCCCATTAAATTCCTTCTGTTTGTTGCCCTAATTAGGTAAATTACTCTAGGGAATATTTTTTCCTTGTACAAAAAGTTTTCGGTGAAATGAAAATCACGGCCGTAGGTGTAAAATTATTATGGACACGCACGCGTGTTTTTATTTTTTCTTTCGCTTTCTTTCTCTTGCTGTGTGGGCGTTTATATCAGATCTGTGCTTGATTAAAACGAAACATTCCCTTTAGTTAATCCTCCGAGACAGGACATGAAAGAAACCATGGGGGATGTTAACGACTAGTGGCCATAACTAGGTCGCTATAGGGGTATTTATGGTGGAAAAGGGTTGTAGGCGTAGAATGTATGACAACGAGTCTCTTTGGTACGATAGATATTAAGTTGAATGACATGTTGGCCTATTAATAGTTTTATAAGGTCTGTGAACGTTAACTTTTAACCTTGAAAGTAAAATAAACAATTTAGTTCCATTATGTTTGCTTAGAAAATGACACAATGACATTACACGTTTATATACATATGAGGTTATCATTCGTAGATCATTGACAGTCGTTACAGATAGACACCTGAAAGTCTGACAATCAGTCTGTCCAAGTAGTAGCGTGTTGCCCAGCAACTCGGTTGGGGAGGTCTGATAGGTAGTCGCTCCATGTAAAACACGAGTATCAGTAGCATCCGGTTAGACTGAAAGCTGACCTCAAGCTAGTTAGGAAAAAGCTAGAGAGTTAATGAGACGTGTGGATTTGTGTGTGATTACTTTTAGGACTCGAGGTATAAACTTCTTCAACTTGCAAGTAACAACAGAACAAAAACATGATGACAGGACCCGCAACGATGCTTGCCAAGGCTGCAATGTTCGAAAGAGTCACCATAACCCAGGAACGCGGGAGGCAGCTGGATTTTAGTCAATAAAAGTATGACACTCCATCTTGCTGCATTCATAGCGAAAGAAGTTATTTAATTAAATAAAATCAAAAGCATTTATTTCAAACAGACCATTTACAGGCACTGTTGAATAGTCAAATGTCAGTCAGTCCAAAATAAGTGAAGCTAAATTGCATGTTCTAAAGCGTAGATCTCTATGGAGAAGAACCTGAAAGAATCCCACCCCAAAAAAGGACGAGAAAAATCTACCTTGTTGATTATGTCCGTAAAGAATACGAGACTAAAAAGCACTGGTACAAATGTACGTACTACACCGAATCCGAGTACATACTTCCAACATTATTTTCTAAAAAAAGCACGCATCAAAGAACATTTTAATTTGTAAAAAAAGCAGGAAAGAATTCACAGTACGTTTGGTCTGAATTCCACAACATTTCAGGCACACATTCACAGGTAGGTACTTGAAAACAGAGCATTCTTACAGTCGTTGGGGTCATATCTTTTCAGACTCTGTTGAGTGCGAGACAAATTAAAGAGAAGTCCTATTGTACTGTGACTATGTTTTGAGGTCGAGTTGGGATAAAAATAAATTGCAAATTAAAATGATCGTCTAATCAAATAATTTTATTTGTCTCAATTTTGGGTAGATCATTTCCAAGTTATAAAAATAAAATTAAAGTGCCCTGCATTCTACTCCCAAGCATACGAATCTTTTGTTATTTTAACGCTAATATATAAAAAATCTTGTGTCACAGTGTTTGTTATGGATATAGAACTACTATAATTTTTTTGGGCATATTTGTTGTTTGGATATTTGTGTTGAGAATAGGCTACCGTTCCTACCTTTTTATTTTTTGATCATTTATATGCAAAGCAATGTTTATGGAGACAGCATGGTCAACGATTTGGTTATATTATACAAGAACATCGCTTGAAAAAGAAAACCAGCAGGGGAAAAAATAAAATAAAATAGACAATAAATAGAAAATATACATAAAATATTCTATCTTAGCTTTCTGACGTCAAAATATTGTGACACTTCTTTCCAAGATTACATTTCCAGTTCATATTCCTTTAGTTACGGGTAAATCGGAACATGGAATGGCTACACGCTATATTTCATGTGAAACTTTTAATATGGTAATTGAGGATCGCGTTTATAATCAGACTCTTGTAATTACTTTTTAAAAAGGTCATTTTATCAAGATGTTAATTACTAGAAATGGCGACGTATTTAAAAACTACTGAAATATTACGGTCATAAAAACCACAAATAAAGTAATAAAGCGTTTTGATTTACTATAACAGCGTTTTAATATTCATTGTTGGAGTTTTAGCAGTGCTAAGATATTTTATTAAATTACTAGGACTTTATACATACAATAACTTTACAATCTCATTTTACTTTGCCTAATGAAACTACAACAGTGATAAATACTAGCTGAGACTATTATGCTGGGCGTCAAACTTTGTTTGCATAAAATTATTTTTAATCATTATCAAATATACTTATGATGTCAAAGTCACTCAGGAATAGTGTAACTTTCCACTGGTGAAAGAATTTTGAAAATCGGTTTAATAGTTCACACAAAACAATAGTACATTTAAAATGGAGTGTTTCTCAAACTCTAACCAAGACTCTAACCGAACCGCACTGAGCCCGCGTGCTGGATTACGGCCCATTCCCTCTCCTAGAGAGGACGTCTGAGTCCCAGCGGTGGGAACATTAAAAAGGCTGTTGATGATGTTGATGAGTCAAGACTCAAGACCTGTAAAAATTTAGCTTTTGTCACATGCAAATACAAGCCCAAAAAAATATTATGCAGTCTAAACATTCCTTTTTTTTCCAAATCCATGGTCACCCAGCTCAAGCCACCGAGCCAGCGAAGGAGCGGCATTCATACAGCGTCGCTTCTCGTCTCGTTCCCCATTCATTGTGATGATTGCTACACACTCATTATATGTACTCGCAGCGCACCGCCGCACCAGTGTCCCGCCAGGATGTTTGACTCAACCGTTTCTGAGAGATTTTTCTGCTTTTGTGCGATTGTGGAAGTTTTTATGGTGAATACTGATATCAATGTTGAGTGTTTATTTTTGAGGCTTAATGATCACTGGCAGACGCAGTACCACCGAAGCTGTCCTGGGAAGAGGTGACGAGATTCAGGTCACATCAGCCGCATTGACACCTACATTGACTGCTGGGTAAGAGTTTCGACAAAGTCGTTGCCTTAAGATAGACGACTCTAAATAACCGCAAGGGCTGGTTCTAGATGGCTCGAGAAAAACATATCTGAACGATGTTGGACACATTTGCCCAGCATTGGAAAAGTATACACAAAGCATAGGCAAGATTTCCTTTTACAACGTAGGTGATACAGAGAATCTTCCATAATTCATCCTCCCTTTAAGGAGATGAAACAGAAGTCCGAAATTTATATGGAGAACCCCATTTTTGCGGGAGCAAAGCCGCTAACTTTTTTATGGCTGAATAACGTTTGACGGATGAGCTACTTTTAATTGTTTTATTATATTTATAACCTTCTTATTATAAGCAATCCATTCACTCTTGAACCCTAGGGGGTTCAAGAGTGAATGGATTGCTTCTAGGCAAGCGTGTTGCATCATCGCTTAACAGCAGGTGAGATAGTGGTCAAACGTGTGCCTATGCATAATAATAATAAAAAAAAAACTATCTTAAAATACTACAGAGAGAGGTTACTTAAACATAGTACTCCTTCACGTTTGTAGGTATGGACTACGAAGTAATTCACTTGAAGTATTACTCGGACCTGATTTCATTCCGGCTGAGATCAAAGACCTTCCAGTAAACTACACTTTAGGGTTCCGTGACGAACGACTAAATCTCGTGATGTCAAAAGACATCTCTGGGGCATTAAACGGTTTGTTTAACTCAATGTTTGGAACACGTTTTGAACCACAAGTAGTTAAGTGATTAAATCAAGAACCATACGTGTCGACAATTAGATCCTCTCACAGAATATGTCGTATGGATTCAAAATTGGCTGAATTAAGTAGTTGTGAAAATATCCATTCCGATCTCTACTTATTTTTGCGAGTGTGAAGTTTTCTCTATCATGCTACAGTAGAACAGAGGAAAACGTCTTGGTACAGGCATAAGCGAAGAGGAGTGACAGGCAGTAGCGTACTTCTGCGATGCAGTAATGCTAGCAAAAGAGGCGGCCGGTCGCGAGGGAACGGCCCTTACGCCCCAGCCCTAGCCCGGATCACGATCCCGATTTCCAGCCACCGCAGAAGCGGGCTTGCGAACAGTGAGCAATGGGTAGTTCACGGTCAGACCGTACGGTAACCATCCGGACCAAGCCCAAGTCGTCAACTGCCTCAAGGATATGTCGGCAAATCATAGGGGGACCCAACAGGGTCAAAGCCTACTGGGGCCATGGGTTCACTTCTAAAAGAAAAACTCGGCCCTGGAATGCAAGGCAACGAAGGACGTAGGAGTGAGTTCTAGTCAATAAAAGTCGGAAACAAAGGGCGGTAGATATCATTAAATGAACCTAAAAAAAACTTGTCTATAGATAGCTTTTCGAACATTATTTGCGTCTATAAATAAAATACGTATTTACATTTAATTTACTAAAAGTCTCATCTACAAGACATCGCGGCCATTTTTATTTCTGTAATTGTGACCTGACTGAAAACAGAAATTGCCATAATTGCTGCAGCAACACGGCAAGGATCTTAACTGTTTTACCTTTAGAAGAACCTCATTAAGTCATTAGTGTTGAATAGATTAATCTGGTTAAATGTTGAGACGCTTTAGACTGGGGCGTCCGGGTTTGTGTGATTAAGGTAACGACAAAATGGAGATATACTCTTATTTTTCGTCCTTAATTTCAAGATTCAGATTTAAATTTAAAATAAATTATTTAATTGCATTTTGAATTGTCAAGAAGCCAGCTCACGAAGTTTCAAGTGCATTACATTTAAGTTTTTTTTTTTTTTATATTAACCCAAATCAAAAACTACTTTGGTCCAACTGAAATAAAGTAACACAAATTCAATCTTTTTTTACTATTAATAGGTCTGCGGCCCTTACGCCCCAGCCCTACAGTGCAGTGCAGTGCAGTGGTCATGTCTGGACATGACCACTGTCTCATCTGGTGGAAAGCGACGATATGATTGGCGGTGGAGCATGCCTAAAACTAACCTATTCGATACTTGTTCGATATTTTGTCAGGTGAACACTCACTTCAATAACGTAGTACAAACTACAATACAGCTACAATTTGTCGAAAATCATTTAGTACTAGGAACTGTTACGCTCAAATCACTGAAAATAAAGCTGTTACCAGGAAAGCGGTTATGTAGCCAGTGAACCAGAATCCTCTAGTTTAAACTGTGTAGGAACTACAGCTAATACAGTCCGGTAACTACGTCAGTGAACTGTTATCTAAACAGTTAACCTAATATTACAAATCAGAAAGTAACTTTGTCAGTCTGTTTGTTGGTTGCGTGTACTTACTTGTAAGTTACTTTGCATAAGCCAGTGAATTATTTTTAATGATTTTTTTATTTATTTTGGATTTAGTAGGTACCTTAAATAGGTACAGAATAAAGGTCATAAAAGCGTAAAAAAAAACAAAACAAAACCACTCACACACTCGTATGGTGTGTCTAGACCTGGTGAATGCACCGCTCGCGCCCGCTTGCGAGCTGCGAGCTGCTACTCGCGTGCGGATACAGCCTAAGTTTGATGTGCCGTCCTAGTGCAACTCCGATAAGGCTTGAGTAGTTTCTTTCGCGTTTGAATTATATATGTGTAGCGCAAAAGGCACGCGCCCATCCCCTGCGCCGTTCGAGTACGGCACGTAGATTGCGCGCGAGCGGCGCAGGGGCTTCGTACGAATATAAAACGCACGCACGCAGTTCGCAAGTAGCTCGCGAACGGCTCGCGAGCAGCGCATGCGCCAAGTCTGGACACCTCTTTACGTGATTATGATGTCATGACAGATCTTTCTGCAGATATTTTAGAAACACAATATCTTGTGGATGTTATCTCCTCGGTTCTATTTAAATCAAAACATAAACATGTGTTCACAATTAATTTAGTAAAGAAATCTGAAAACCTAGCTATTTTACGTGAACTTTGGCTTGCGCATTTAATCAAAATTTGGAATGACGAAACATTTTTTGACGTAACTTTTAAGGTTTTTAATAAAAACGCATATTTCCTGGTACAGGTTTTTATGAAATATGAGCGTTTAGGCGTTTTCTATTATTTCGAGTTGCCCCTTTATCAAACATTACAGTGGATTGCGTTGGATATAACAACAAGCTTTTAAACCATGCTCATATTGAAATAGACGGTTCGGAAAGGGCGCTTTTAAGTAGGGGATTCTTAGTTTTTGGTCTTGGTGAAGCCCTGAAAAAAAGTTTATGTTTAAATATAGCGTTTCAACTGGGCTAACTCTGTGGCTGGAAAGACCTCACGGCGTCCTTACCTTCCGCATGACGCAGGTCCTCACCGGACATGGCAAGTTCGGGAGGTTCCTGCATCGGATTCGAGCGGAAGAGACGCCCGGGTGCCGCCACTGTGCGGAACGCCCGGAGGACACGGTGGAGCACACAGTCGAGGTGTGCCCTGCTTGGGCGGAGCAACACCGTGTCCTCGTGGGGGCGATCGGCGGCGGAGACCTCTCGCGCCGGGCCTTGGTTCAGGCCATGGTCCGGAGCGAGGAGGAATGGCAGGCGGTCGCCTCCTTCTGCGAAGCAGTTATGCTAGCAAAGGAGGAGGCAGACCGCATCAGGCAACCATTTCCGATCCCGATTTCCGGCCACCGTAGACGCGGGCTCGCGGAAAGCGAGCCATGGGTAGCTCGCTGTCCGATCGTCCGGTAACTGTCCGGACCGAGCCAAGGCGTCGACGGCGCGCACTGTTCCCGCGCGCCTCAAGGAGTTGTCAACAACAGGAGGGGCCCATCTGGGTCGAAGCCTACCGGGGTCGGGGTTATCCGAAAGGAAACTAGAGCCCCGGTATGAAGGCTAGAAGGAACGGCGCGGGGTTTTTAGTCAGTAAGAGTCTGACACTGTCTCCCGCTCCACCCAAGAGCGGGTTTCGTCAAAGATGATTTTCCCCGTCGAGAAAAAAAACCCCGTCGAGAGAAAAAAAAAGAAAAAAATAACTGGGCTAACTCTATTATTAAAATTACTTCTACTACTTATTAAAAATGTATTGTAAGCAAGGAGCTATTTTAATCAAGGTATAAATAAAACATCTCCTGAGACTCCTTTTTACTTTCCAAGGTCGAAAAAAAAAAACAAAAAAAGAGGTTGATTTTTAAGCGTGATGTTCACTGTCCTGTTACCAGCATTTAAGCAAATTAAAAGCAAAATTTATTTGCGTGATCGCATCAGAAATCAAAATATCCACAGGAGAACCAAGGTTACCGACATAATTCGAAAAAAAACGCCAAATTTTAATGGTAGGGCAAATTGCTCGCAAAACAGATGGTCGATGGGGACGAGAGAGGCGATCACGTACCGGAAGACGCAGCGAGATGATTGGGGAAAGCCATGTCCAACAGTGGACTTCTTTTAGCTGAAATGATGATGATGTTGACGTCAAAATATTCACAATGTAGCTTTATTTACATAAAAAATGCTGAAGAAAACCTTGTTGGAAGAGCTTATCGGATTTGAATAAAAATTGACATACGAGTAGATCATACCCTGAAATAAAATAAAATGTAGATACTTTGATTCTGAGAGTATGTTATTGTATGTTGTAAATGGAATGCAAAGAACAACTGTAAGAGCACAGGTAAGCTTTTATCAGTAAAAGTCTAACAAAAAGAGAGGAAATTAAGCTACTGTGAATTTGAAAGTTTGTGTGCTTGCTTTTTTTTTTGTTTATTGTTCGTTACATAAGGTTTTTTACATTTGTTACAACAAACAACATTTGTCTGAAACCTTTCAAAGAGTGGAGGTAGCAAGCTCACCTACAGCATATTACTCGGCTCGGCTGACCGTATTTAGCCATGATTTGGAACACGTCTAAAGCGGATTAGAATATATTTTTATTACTGGACGCTGTTGCTGTGGTGGAATCATTTTCAAATTACATGCAAGATATAACCGCTGCAAATTGTTAGTTTTTACTCTACTACAGCAAAGCCAAAGAAGGGTTATCATTTTGACAGGCTTACGGTGGGCAAAAATCATCTTATGACAACCCCCGCCCTTGAGTGGAGCGGGAGATAGTATCAGACTCTTACTGACTAAAAACCCACCCCGTTCCTTCAAACCAGGCGACACGAGCTGCCCCCTTTCGGATAACCCTAGCCCCGGTAGGCTTCGACCCAGCTGGGCCTCTGCTGTTGCTGACAACTCCTTGAGGCGCGCGGGAACAGTGCGCGCCGTCGACGTCTTGGGCTCGGTCCGAACGACAAGCTACGTATGTATGTGTATATGTTCATCTGTTGTCTTAAAGCTCCTAAATTTGTTATCGGAACTCGACAAATAAGGTATCATTAGAATTGTCATAATTGTCCGCTGAACATAAGCTACGTGACGTGTCACGAAAATTAAAATGGTGCACTCTAGCGGACAAAAAAGTGTTGTAAAAATACGCCGTGATTGGTATTGTTTGAAAGGGCTTCACTGGTACATTTTTTAACATGATCACATTAAGTAGCCATATCAAGCTGAGCTCATACTTATACTCCTAGTATTTGAAGATGGATTACTACCTTCTAGACAGTGAACATTTTACTTGAAATTCAATCTTTATTATTCAGGCACTACGTGAGCCAACACAACATTTTATCGCTTCGCAGTGAAAAACTCGTAATATGTTTTGGATTGAAAACCCCCTAATATTTTATTAAAGTAGACCATGGAACATATTTTACCACCATCAATCTAAAACATATTTTCTTCAGAAGATAGTTGTCTTTCTTTCTTTTGTAAAAATTTTGTGAATATGTTCTTACGAGATTTTCGACGAGACGAGACGCACAGGAACGTTCGTTGTGGCGACGCTTGGGGGAGGCCTATGTCCAGAAGTGGACGTGTATCGGCTGAAATGATGATGATGATGAATATTAGGTTTTCACGACTAAGTGACGATATACCATCAAATAGGCTGACACCTGACCACCGTAAAGTTCATTTTTGCTTGCTTGAACCGAAAACTTCAAAAAGTTTGGTTTGGCGGTGCGCCGCAGGATTCAAGCGAATTTTTTTTTAAATGATCAGGTAGAAATTATCGCGATGGTACGACTTAGAAATTCAAAAGTAAGCCTAGCTTTAATAGAATCAACAACTGTTGGATAGGCTAACGAACCAAGCTTTCCATTCAGCAACTTTGCAGACCTTCACAGCTTGCGCCAAATGGGAAACGTATACAACCTACCTATGTAGGTATACGGTTCCTCCCTTCAGGTAAGACCCATAATATATGTCATCCAACTCCATTGTTATTCAAATTGCCACTAGTTCAAAACCGCAACTTCTAAAACTTGGGCAATAATCTAAAACTTGAAATTGCACCGCGCCAATCCGAAACTTTCTACCAATTATCCACATTGATTTGCATATTCGGAGTACAGCAATAACCACCCCCACACTACTTGTACCACAGTGGTCGGTAATGCTTCTGGGAAAAGAGCAATTCGCACTGACCCCATCCATTGCTCGTTACACTGAAGATAATACAGCCACTAAACATTTTGAATAATTAATGTACTACAAACCACAAAGATATATAATTATATCTTGGCGGATCGTTTTTGGAGCAAGGAATTTGAAAGTAGAACGGTGTTAGTGGAATCTTCTTGTGAATAAGTAATGTATTGTTTTGGGTAGAGAGTCCATCTGCATTATGTATGGATATAAATAAAATGGGTTTCATTTCGTGCTGCGTATTTCTTTGGATCAAACTGAAAACGAACTCATGTTTCAAGGCCATTTTGACGTGATTAATAAAACTATAATATATTCAAACTACATATTTAACCTATACATTTTTGAGGAGCAGTGGCGGCCACGTGGTAATGGCCCTGACTGAGTTGCAGGTCGCGGCTTCAAAAGCAACCAGGTGAGTTACTTTGTGTAATTTATTTCGTTCAATTTGTTCTTAAAACGGTGAAGGAAAACATTATAAAGTACCCGGCATGCCTTACTGGAATCAAAAATTCAAAAACATGTAAGATCCACCAATCTGCACTAGGGCTGGGTGGTGTACTACAGTCCATTCCTTCTCTTAGAAAGGAGGCCTGCGTACCAGAAGTGGGAACATTATAAGACAGATTATAAAAAATAAAATCAAACTAATTGTTGAATGCGATCCCACCTTCTTCAGCTAGAACCGATACTTGATTCCGTAACTGATACTTACCTACAAAATACAAAAAAAAAAAACAAAACGGCTGTAACCCTTTTTTAATGACTTCTCTCGTTTTCTGGCTGAGCAGTCAGATTATTACTGATTTGTTTGTTTACTTTTTTTGAATTTCCATGTTTGCCTTCGTTCCAAGGGGACCGAGGATCTTTTTTGCAATCTATGGCCCCAGCAGGCTTCGACCCTGCTAGGCGCGTACGGTTATGCTGACATCTTGAGGCGCGCGTAGAGCACCGTGCTCCGTCAACGACTTAAGGTCGGTTCGGCAAGTTCTAGCATATAGATTTGATAAAGGATACAAAATAACTGTCAAATATAGAAACAGCAAACTCTATATACGTAACAAAGTTTGAATTCTATAGCAACCCTGCTTTTATTGTTGGATTTATATTTAACACAAATTGTTCATTTAATTGTTCAATAATTCAAAAATGCTCATTTAAAATCAACTTAAAATACAGAAATCTAAGTCATTTAGGCACAGCACAAATGGAGACACAATTTTATTCCAGTTACCGACACCGAACACTTTTTAATCGTCATGAGTATGTGTTAAGTGGAAGCAAACACACTGAACACAAAAAATGTTTACGTATGCGCAGGCAGTGGATAATTTCATACTGGTTTTATAGAAATCAAATATTCATCGGTAACTTGTATCTGACACAAGGCGCAAAAGCGTCCACGTTCACGCTCTGCTTTATGGTTTAGGTACTTATTACTTTTCCAAAAACATTTTCTTTCAGAATTTTATGACACTAAAAATACCTACTGATTTAATATTCGTCTCAACAAACTGTCTTTCCGATTTATAAACACGACAGAGGAGCATATAAACTTCCAGATTCATAAATATTAGGATCAGATATATTTTGTGAGATGAGTCAAAGCGACCGCAGACACATACGCACTTCAGGTCACGTTCGGCGTCACATGGCTTTTCAGAAAGAGATCCTTCATCAAATATCGTTCACATTTCGCTTTTTATATCTATCAAGAGAATATACTTTTTTACGTCTATTGAGATAGGGATATTTTTTTGGCTTCGAGCTAATGAGTAGAGATTTCAAAATCCGTTTAAATTTAAGTGGAGGAAGTATATTTTGAGAGATGCGGCCAAAAAAAAACCCCGCCAAAAACTCGCACACGAAATGTTCTATGCCATTATCTACACAACTTGTTTTTTTACACAATTGATTTTATTGTTTTTAGTATTTGTTGTTATAGCAGCAAAAGAAATACATCATCTGTGAAAACTTCATTGTCTAGCTATCATAGTTTATTACATACAGCCTGATGATAGATAGACAGAGAGACTGGAGATTTAATTATAGGGTCCCCGTTTTTACCTTTTAGATACATAACAGATCACTAAAAAGAGTTATTAGAATTAAATTAATTTAATTTAATTCATGAATCCCCAAGCGACCACCGGTAACCGCGCATCTATTGTCTTACTATTGTGTCTCTAATTGACTGTATCTGAAGGGTTAATAATGACACTCGAAATACTGACGTATTTATAAATGTGAAAATTTCAAATATCACAGTTTACGAGATACAGCCTGATGACAGTCAGAGAGACGGACAGTGGTGTCTTAGTAATAGGGTCTCGTTTTTACCTTTTGGGTTCGGAACCCTAAAAAGATTAAAATCACATTTTAAAGTTACCCACTAATATGTAAAAAAAAATGTTAAGCTGGTGCTGAGCATCACGACACACATTTTCACTGTTTTTCATACAACTCCTCAGAACTGATTTTGACGTTATTACACATTTTTCATTAGATATTTTGAACAGCTATTTCCTGGAGCAAGGTTTTGTGAAATTTTTGAGTAAATCTCGAAATTACCGAATACTAACAGTTTTGCGTTGCTTTTTCGTCAAACATCGCGTTGGATTCATTAAATGAAGTAACAAGCTTTTAAACCATTTTCGATGTTTACGATAGGCAAATAAATTTAAGATAGGCGAGTGGAAAAGTACTCCTTAAGAGTATCACATATGTCACACTGTTAAAAAACCTTCGTATGTCCGTCTATCATAGATACTTACCGAGTAACTACCTGACATCCAGCTTAATCTCCACATAACCTACCCATACTAAACAAACACCAGTAACCGTGTCTATAAATAGATTTTCATTGCAGCGAGTACAAGTGTTGTGGCGTTTTAAGGGGTAGTTAAACCTGACCATGATTTGCATAACTTGTGATTAATGAAGTGGCAACCAGTAGTTAAGGGTTAACGAAATGGCTCTCAACCACCTGTGCTATTGCTTTTTGGACATACGCTGTAAGGGTTATTTATGACTCAATAAAATTACGCATAAGGAAAACTAGACCACAAAAAAAAAAACAATAAAAAAAACTGATTTGAAGAATACAGAAGTGTGTAGTGTGTGTGTGCGTGTGTTAGTGTGTGTTGTGGATATACACTATTACTGCTTTTGTGTATAGTTGTGCTTTTGTGTTGCAACGATTTTTTTTTTATCTATCACTATTGACACTCTTTACTAACCATACTTTTACAAAATGGAAAAAAATAGAATGTGTTGTGCTTTTGTGTTAAACTTACTTTTTTAAGATGGAAAAAAAATAGAATGAAGTTACTAGAGATCTTTCAATCTACAGTGAGACACTACGCGCTCATAATAAATAAACTTACAAAAAAACCTGCTCTTATTCCTATGTCCTTCAAACTGTTTTCCGCATTAGTGCCAAAAAATTCGTGAATTCCTCCCCGTCACTATTTATCGTATTACGAGTAATCTGGTCGCCGAGCAGCCTCCACTACTCTCAGCCTCTGTTTATTTATTTCTGTGTATTGAAAAACAAAAAAGTTTGTAGATACGTGTAAAGTTAGTGCAGACTTGGCTCCATAACACCCTTGCCTGCAGCTCGGGCAAATTTCATCTAGGTCGTAATGACAAACATTCTCCATTTGTATCATAATGTACTATTATAGAGGACTTCAAAGCATCATTGGGAACGAAAAATTGAACCAAAATAAGGAATTAATTTATATTTCTCATCTCGAACAGTATGTACTGGAAAAGTTCCTGATGCCTTCTGAAAATAGGTCAGTAGACACAAATCTATAACAACACCAGCTCCAACCAACAAGCTTCACCAGCACCTTGTTACACGCGTCAAAACTAAAACGGGGTACGTGTCAATTCTCAGAGAAAACAATTATGCTTGCAAACGGGCCGAGCAATTTACATAGAGGGGCGATGTCGCCCCGGGCGCGGGACCGCCCGATTAAAATCCCTAAAATACACGTCAACGTGTTGACGTTTTGATGAGGCGAAATAAATTGTGCGGGATAGAGGGGGTACCTCCTAACCCCCGGGGTATATGCGTGCCCCAAGAAAATGAAGGTAATCAGCCGACTGTGTCGCCCGTTTTTGCTTTGAAAACTGTGCCGTGCGCGAATTTTATCAGCTTGCAGAGTCCAAATGCTGGGTTGTGTATTTTTGTTTTTTTTTTCATTCAGTTCGTGTGTAATCATTCGTCTTGGTTTTTTTGTGTTATGCAAAATTTTGTTACGGTGGAATTTTATTTAAGACTAGCTTCTATCAGTGGTTTCGCCTGAGTGAAAGTAGGTTTCTCTATACAAACTTTGGATGCTCTTTTTATTCACTTGGAGTGTGAATTTTTTGAAGAATGATATAAAAGAAAAAAAAATTAGTGATAGCATGACGAATGACAGGGCAGAATGGATGAAAAAAACGTGTTGCGCCGATCCCAAATAAGATGGGACAAGGGCAGGAAGATGATGAGACGGCGAATTTTGGAAAATTCTTTCTTATTCTTTGTAGACGTCATAAAAGGAACCTTTGTGTAAAATTTTAGCGTTCTAGGTCCAAAGACTTAGACTGGGCGTGGGTGTTTCAGGATTTTGTCTGTAAAATAGATGGCAGTTACTGAAATCTGCTAATCAACGGTATAATATTTTTTGGTGTATCAAAATCCGTTGCGTAGTTTTAAAGATTTAAGCGTACATAGGGATATAGGGACAGAAAAAGCGACTTTGTTTTATACTATGTAGTGATATAGACAAAATAACGTCGCACCGTTGATCTATTTTGTGGTTGTACGATAAGACAACGCAACGCAAAAATTTCATTGTTTACGGTGTCGCACGAAATAACGCTATCACATTCCAGTAGAGCATGGACTGCACTAGACTAAGTATGGACACTAACTAGAAGGACGCGCGTCATCGCATCGCAGAGTGATAGGTACGTTGCGGCAGCGCATCGGAAATTTCAACGATGCCTTGAGCGACGTCGCAGATTTTTACGACGCGACATCGCAACGCTATGTTGTGGTCTCACCGATACTCCAATTTTCCCACAGCACGGTGAGCCCACGCAGTCCACTGACAACCTACATAGTCAGAAGTAGCTCCACGACCGGCAACCGCAACTTCACGCGAACGCAAGCCCCGAATCAAACTGTAACCATGCAATAATAGCCCTGTCACTACCCGCGATACCTCGTCACAAAACACCACGGTGACCATTTAAAACTTCCCCAAACACGTTACAAGAGGTGACAACTTTAAACTACAAACAATTTTCAACTCTATTGTTTGTGGAATAAGGTCGCAGCTGATGAAATCTGTACTGGCGAAATGAAGTTGGCTATTGCAAAAATATTATGGGGGAAATTAAAATTTATTGCTGTTGATGTTTGAGTTTCAACTAGCTGTTATTAAGTATGTGATAATAGATACTTTTATAAAGAAAAAAATAAGTTAATGGCTTAGTAAAATAGTCATGAAGTCACACTTACCCAAGATAACATAGGAAGAGTGGGCCTTTTTTTACAATGGGGAAAATAATCTTATGACAAAACCCGTTCTTGGGTGGAGCGGGAGATAGTGTCAGACTCTTACTGACTAAAAAACCCACCCCGTTCCTTCTAGCCTTCATACCGGGGCTCGAGTTTCCTTTCAAATAACCCCGGCAGGAAGAGTGGGCCTGAATTTGCAAAAATGTTAGTATTACTAAATTTTTCCCGTAACTTCGTCCATGTGAAGGTCATAGATAATGTAGACGCGAATCCGAAGACGAAACCTGATAAAAAGTAGCTTATGTCCTTTCTTGGACTTTAAGTTTACTCTATACTAAACTTCACCGTTTCGTCGGTTCTGTAACTTAACTGTGAAAGCTAGACAGACAGATAAATGTAAAAGTAACTACTTTAATGTAAAAAATATTAAAAACATATAAAATGTAAAAAATGATGTAAAAAAATGCAAAAAATAATGTATAAAATAAACGTAAAAGTAACTAATTTTACATTTATAATATTGAGTACGGATTCCTTAGAAACAACTTTTAATTATCTAATGTTATTGTTTTTGACTCGCAAACGAAAAAAAAAAATAACGTAAGTACCAAAAATATTTTTTCGTCATAAAGTTTCATATTCAATACCCACAGCTCACATCCTAGATATTTACATTTAAAACTACACATAACATGAAAGGTTTTACGCAGTTTTTTTGACACAAAAATTTTCGCAATATTCCGAACAAAGAGTTATTGCAATAGTTTACAATATTCTAACCAGTACCTACTATTTTTTTTTTGCAAATTAAATACTGCAGTACTTTTTTCATAAATGAACAGGTAAAAACTGATGTCAGTATTACGAAATAGGAATAGATATCAGACAAAACTGCAAAGCCTAATGTTAATCTTACCTGAAATGTAAGTACCATTAAAGACACTTTTGCCTGACCATCGCTAAGTTCATTTTCGCTTGCATTCGAAATGAAAATTTCAAAGAGTTTTGTTTGGCGCCGCGCCACAGGATTCAAGCGATTTTTTTAAATTGATCTGGTAGAAATGACTATGATGGTACACATTTCAAACGCTGCTTGCACACGAAGAGCTAGGGTTTGCGGACGATGAGGACCTAATAGTTAGCTTGTCGTCGCAAAAGTATTATCTGGCTATAATGTTCTCAAAGCTGGGACCTTTTTGACCGTTTTTGACGTTTGACCTCTTTTCTGTGGAAAGAAGTAAGCTGTTATCCACCACGTTGATCCCGTGTGGGTTGATACATCCTAGCTCAGTTCACCTGACTCCTAATAAACTAATTTAACTCACTCTATAGAATCTGTATGAAATCATTCACTCCCAGCAAATACGTAAACATTTGTTGTGTTCAGTTGCTTCCACTTGACACATACTCTTGACGATCTAAAAGTGTTCGGTGTCGGTAACTGGAACAAAAAGTGTCTCCATTTGCGCAGTGCCTGAAATTGGCATTTTTTTTCTTCTTTTTGTTCAATTTATTTGCAATCGATTATAATTTGGGTATCCTCAAGGCTAGAGTGAATAGGCTCTTAATAAACTAGTGCGCCTCACCATCAACGATTGCATCAACAACACCACTACAGACCACACCAGACCACCAGCCAGCCACCCAGCCACCAGCCAGGTTACTATCAGGTGGGATCGCAGTCAAGCTATGATATCATCATCTCATCTTCCTGCCCTTATCCCGTTTTATTTGGGGTCGGCGCAACACGTTTTTTTCTTCCATTCTGTCCTGTCGCTCGTCACGCTATCACTAACTCCCTTTTCAAGTCAAGCTATGATAATGAATTTAAAAAAAGCAACTATTTACTAGACTTTCAGCAGACCAGTCGTGTGTAACTAACTAGAGACAGTGGTCAAGCGCGAGCCTATCTATGGTAAAAAAAAAACTTGGGTGACATTACCCCACACTCTACTGAAAAAAGCACGCAACCGCCCAAATTTTTGTAGCTTTCTAATTAAAAGCTGGTATCAAAAAGACTTTCCTGTGACATCAAAACACAGTTATATAATACCACAGCATTGTGTTCGTTCATGTGTAGTTTGTTACGGCCATGACGAGAGTTGAAGACCAGAGCAATTTAACTTCGAACAATAGAGGTGCGCCGCGTGAAACTAAATTGATTGTCGCCCTACATCAACATTTGTTGAGTATTTATGGTTTCAGCTTATGAGTAGAAAGAAAGCAAAGCTAGAACTAACTTAGACCGACGCACATGTACCTCATTTGTATGTAGGGCAACATCGTGTGGCGTCGCGTGGCGTGGATCAAGTGTGGCTCTACAAGTTTAGTTAGCATATAAAATGTATGGAGACTGACGTGTTCAGATCAGCGTATGTGGCACACGTGTGAGCAGTGTAGTTCTATCTTAAGCTTATAACATTTTACTAAGTATTTATCAAATACTATAATATACAAAAAAAAGGTAACGTGGCAAAGTAATATCAATCACATGGATCGATCTAAGTTAGGGCTTAGTAACTATGTTATGGCACTAGAATGCAAAGGGCGTTTGTAAGAACACCAGTGCGTTTAAGCCAGTAAAACTATGCAGTGGTTAAGTTAATCAGGACCCACACTGCGCAGCAGTATTCTGCAGGCTCAGTATTGTTCCGTCGCAAAGTTCCGTCTATGGATGAGCGAAAATCCATTGTACCGAGACTCCTGTTCGACGACGTCAAGTACTTAAAGGGTTGACTGGACCATTACAAACTAACTCGTGTAGACAGCAGTTGTAATCCATGACCTTCAACGCCCTTGGTTGGGAGGCGCGTTTTCACAAACCAAGGTCTCGTTGATTGGTGGTTAAAGTATGCCAACTGATTTTGCCAAGTTACCCAAGTAAACTACAAATTGGCCAGTCTGATGGCCTTTTTTTCCAAAGTACTAGTTTTCAAGATTTTTTTAAATTGATATATTATTATTTTGAAGATAAGGGGCTATGCATCTCCCGTAGTGTAGGGGATGTAGTCACTGCGACTTAAAAGATCTATTGTGACTCCCCACCTTGTTAGAGTAACTCTTTTAGCCCGGAGGCTTCCAGGAAGTCTAGAATACTCCTAGCTTTAAGAGTTTTAATCTCCTCCAGGCGAATAATGTGTCGGCCCAGATGAAATTGATATAAGCTAGTGCTTGACTGTGATTTGAATATGTTTGCGAAAAGGGTGATATAATATAGTCATTTCTCACCTTATCAATTCGTAATAAAATATAACCTTCTATAAATATACTCAACTCAACATGTCCCCAACATTCATTTACTCAAACATATGAGCATCAAATAGCAAACGTCTAGTTAGGGACGCGTATTATGTTAATTTGACTGAGCGTGAGCTTCAATATCATAGTAAATTACCTTACATTTTGTAGGTAATTTATATAAGATGAAATACCGTAAGTAATTGAGACGTATTCATGGCAATGAATGTAGAGTAAAAAGGAGCTTGTCTCATGACATGACATGAAATGTCATGTTTGTTTTTTGCATAGAGATCTACGCTTTAAAACGTGCAATTTAGGTTCACTTTTTTGTTTGACCGACATTTTGATAATTCAAAAGTGCCTGTAAATGGTCTATTCGAAATAAACGCTTCTGATTTCTGCTTAATTTTCTGTAAATTGTTTTTCATGAGTAGGAAATTTCGCTACTCAAAACATGATGTCTAGGTCTATGTTTCGTGAAACCTTTTTTTTTTTTGTAGGCATATTTTTATTTTTATTTATTGTTGCCGATTGCATTTTGTTCTAGGATATTGGTTTTTACCTGAAGTAAGTGATTTTTTTTATTTTAAACCTCATTTAGTGGTTTCAATAGTTTCGATACAGAATTCTGTAGATATCAAAATAGTCAGAGTGTCGAACTACATGGTGCGAAATCGGTCAAAGGAGTCGCTGGTCCCAGCGTACCGGTCAAGTAAAGGAACATGGGTGAGTTTTTATTCCAATAAAATCCAATAAGAGGCTGACACGCCCTCTCCATTCTTAGCTCAAGGAGTAGCTGCGTTAAAAAAAAAATACGTAAAGATTTTTATCAACTCAACACAATTTTAATGGGCCATCTTCCAATTATAAAAAAAAATCGACATCGCGCACCGCCCTAACTTAGGGGGTTGAAAAGTGAACATTATTATTATAAATAAAGCAAAATGTCAAAAATGCTGCCCCCAAGGGCCAGGGCGAAGCGTGGTGACGCATAAAGAGATCGTCCCTCCGTAAATGATTACAATAAAACTACCACCAGGCGGGGGTAAGCAGGGAGGGTGGTCGATTTGCATAATTTTACTTTTATTATCGTCACACGCTTTGTTGGTAGCATCTCAAGTTATGACTGGTTCTTTGGTGTGTATTTGGATTCAGTGAATTATTTCTTACAAAAGAATTTGTAAGTCAGAGGAGGTAGAGTCGTGATGGGCCAGAGGTTAAGTCATCGGCCTCTCATGCGTGAGATTGCGGGTTCAAAATCGGGCGAGTACCAATGTGAATTTTCCAATATTCATACACACTTTTCTTTAATTCTTTATTGTACACTATAAAAACTTATAAAATAGGTGGATAACAAAATTCATGTACATAGGCGAGCTTAACTCAAGGATGAGTTTTCTTCCAGCAAACCTTTGAGCGATAGAGAGAGATGATAGAGGGTGGGGTCCAGTGCACAATTTGAAAATTGTGCACTGGACTAACTTTTCTAAGTTTATCAAGGATATTACTGACAACACGTGCCTCAGCAAGCACGTAAAGCCTGGTCTCGGCTATCATTCGTAGATGGAATACATATTGAACCCTCAATGCGCGAATCCGGCTCGCACTTGCCCAGTTTTTTAGTAGTAGGCAGCTTTATAATATTCCCACTACTGGGAAGCAGGCCTCCTCCTCTAAAGGGAAAGGGCCGTAAAGTAATCTACCTCACAAGAGTAACCATGAAGTTTTTTGCCGGTTCTTCCATAAGAAACGACCGGTACGGTGTTCAAATAACACCACCATCAGCTAGCTTCTGACGATTTTTAAATGACCATTTAGGTCTACGTAACACAAACATATTTTGTTTTATTTTTTTAACCTAGAGGTAGACGTTTTCCATTTCAGAGAACATTTCGAGGAAAATAAAATCAGATTTTAATTAAAGCGAAATCCCATAAAAACAGCATTCCAATTTGTAATTGTAGATGCACAGCGCACATCGTATCACATTCTCATTAACAACAAAAGGTTTTTTCAACCGAAACACAATACCAATAACAAAGGTCTTCATTAAAACACGGGGTATACGTGTCCATACTAATAATATAAATGCGAAAGAAGCTTCATATGTATGTTTGTTTGTTTATTTTCCACGCTTTAAGAGTGCCCTTCCCGGGTCGTATTGTCAACGTGAGCATGGTTGAAAAGCTTGTAGTACCATCCAACGCATTTTCTTATAAAGAAGCATGAAAAAGAGATATGCCGCCTGGACGATCTGCTGGCATTCAGTAATTTCACTCGAATACTTCAAAAAACTTGTTTCAGAAATAGGTTTTTTTTTTTTGTAAATTTTGTTCATTCAGAGTCTGGATTTTATATGTGCAAGGTTTCAGTAAAAATATGTTCATTTCAGGACTTTTTCAAATTATGAAGCGCCAAAGTTTACGTAAAAATACAAGAGAAAAAAATAATTTTACTCAAATTCAGGTTTTGTTTCCAATAAAAACCCAGACATCTGTGTTTTCAAAATGTGTAGAAAAAAAAGTGTAATTATCGTCATAATTGCGTAAGAGCGATTGTATGGGAAGTTTCACGAGTTGAGCGCTCTTAACAGATGAATGGATTCTAATAAAACATAAACCACACTAGTTGAACATCATCTGAATTACGACAAAATATACTTTTTATCACAGTAATAGTCATAATAGTAGCTCCTATAAAGAGTACTTTTATCTTATCCGGGCAGTTCGGGATTATTTGAAAACCTGTAGGGGCTCAGTAGAACCGAAGCCTACTGGGGTCAAGGTATGACTACTGAAAGGGAGACTCGTGATCCTAGAGTGTATTATGATTAGTGATGACCATAAAACAGTTATATTTTAGTCAGTAAAAGTCTAACACTCCCTTTTCCTCCAACTAGTCCAAAAAGAGTTATATTGGTGTGTCCCGGTCTTGCAAATACGCTGCTTGCGAGCCGTTTGTAAACGGTGTGCGTGCAATTCACGGCTCGTTCGTATAAAGGCTAGTTTTTTTTTTTTTTTATAATGTATAGGCTCACGTTTGACCACTATCTCACCTGATGGTAAGCGATGATGTGGCCGACGATGGAACACGCTTGCCTAGAAGCAATCTATTCACTCGTTTGTAGGAAGCCCCTGCGGCGCGTGCGCTTTGTCACTCCGAACATGAAATGCATGCGCGCAATTCGCAAGCGGCTCGCGAGCACCGCTTTCACCAGAACTGAATGCACCATAGTACCTACACTTTCCACGCGACTGAAGCCACGGTCTGAAGCCAGTACGAAATATTGAAGCGGAATTGAAATATCGAAACATAATAAAAAACAATTATCTGCAATTATTGCATTATACTGCACCCAATTTACATTGGACATTTCAATTTTAATAATTAGCGGAATCGCTGACTCATTTGTTTGAATGTAGGTCGCATACATTGTTTTTGTTTATCTTGAGGACCGTGTGACCGTATCGGGGTTTATTTGAAAGGGGTAGTCATCTGTATCGGTATGTTTTTTATCACGACTTCTGTAAATAGGTCTATTGACTATGGTGAGGTCAGGTTGAAAGTGCTAGTGTGGAGCATCTGCATAGGACAAGCGTTACAACTCCTGCAGTGTTCAGGATCTATACCAGGCCAACAGTAAAGCTGTACACTTATACAGGGCGCCAAATATAGGTCAGAAAAAATATAGTTTGAGAGAATCAACAAGAAAATTGAAGAAAAATGTTGAAAAGTAATGGATGTATCGTATGGCCTGTTTGTATGCCTAGTTTGTTTGTGATAAATAAATACTTCTATAAGTACTAGCTTTTGCCAGTGGCGGGAAAACCGCGTGAAATTAGGTTTCGTTTGTCCATACAATCTTTGGACTTTGTTTCGTCACCGTGAGGATTGTTTTTTATACATTGTATTGATCATAAAAGGCATCATAGGAGTATGCAAAATATCAGCGGTCTAACTTACTATCAGAGTGTAGCCATATCCATAAGTTACCTATAAGTGGACTGGTAGAGAATGCCTTGTTGCAGTAAGTCGAAATGAAGTTCAAATGAATGACAGTTAAATTCACTCATGCGACTTTGTCAAAAAGTGACATAGGTATATATTTCTATCTAAAAGTTAGATGCTCATATAAAATTGTAAACAGCAAATGAACAAAGTACACGCATGCAGATTAATTAGTCGCAGAAACTAAAAAACGAGGCTCCAGTGTCCACTTCACTCCCACCACGTATAAGGGACGCTGCCCTTTAGAGTTACGTATCCGTGAAGATACTTCAAAACCACCCTAACCCAGGCTTTTAAATCAACCCCCTCGATACTCGCATCAGGAATACCGGAAACAATTATTTTTGGACCCCCGTCATATCGACGAGGGTGCAATCGTTAGCCGTATAGATTTGTTACTGTATCGTATAGATTTGATACAGTGTAGTATTGCCATTTTGTTTAAAATGATTCGGTGTAATTTGGATTTGTAGTACATGGGAGCAGGTGTTGATGATTTTTTTCAGTTTGATTGCGCTAGGCAAGAGCTTTGTTAAATAAGAAAAATAGTCCAAGCTTCCTATTATTATATTTAACTGAAAATTAACTGAAATGTCTTGGTAATTTCAAATTCATATCTAGCAATAACATACAAGTTAGTCTTACAATGACTCGTTTAAATGGCCCCATCATCAGAAAAAACTGTCAAACGGGAGCAATAAATAAAAAAATCTAGTGCCTTGATCACACGTACTGAGTAAAAGGGCGAGACAGTAAAATGTTACTCGACCGAGACAGTGATGTAAGCGAATTGTAGAGATAAACACGCTCGGCCGAGCACTCGGGGTGGTGTTTACACGTACGGAGTACTTGGCCGAGAGCACCGTCTCGCCCGTTTACTCAGTACGTGTGATCAAGGCATTAGTAAATAATAGCTAGTATGGTGAGCTACGCAGTAGGTACTTTTTTACTACAACAAATACATAAAACAGCTAATTAAAAGTTTGTAGGCAATCCTTATAAACGAGTTCAATTCATCAGTCCAACGAACTCGTTAGACTTTACTTACCGTATTTAATTTAAGTGTCAAGAAAACAAAATCAAGTAGATATCCTGCAGGTGTCGTGTCATGCAAAGAAACCGCATCTCATGCTGTACCAACTTATGTGTTTACACATCAGCACATGCAAGAATCCAACCACCAGAGAACAAGACCTCCTTCACTGGCAGAATTTAAAACAAACCTGTCCAACAGACGAGCAACTTAAAGGTCAAATAAACTGGTCGTGTTTAAGGATTTCGACAAACATAGCCGGCAACAGTCGCGTTAAGTTTTATTACTTTCCTCTTGCAAATTATATGTTTAATATACGACCTGCCAACATTTACTGGTTTCCACTGAGATACTTTCCTTGTAAAACGATAAAAATGTGAAATTCTCCAAGGGTTTCGGCTGTTTACCGCGGTGATTCCAGCGCCATGTTTAATTTACGACTCAAACATAACACGTGAAAATATTACGTACTTGGATTACAATATTTTTTTAGAAGTATCGAACCTGAAGTGACGGATATGGGTCGATGTTGACTGTACTGAGTAATTGATCAATGCAAACTGAACATCAAACCAACATGGACGCTGAGTAAACGCATGAAAATATGAAATGAAAAAGCTGAACTTGCTGGATAGGTAACTACAATTAGATAAATACAACTTCAGTTGATGATACAGGGCCTCAAAGAAGGGAGTTGTGGCAGGCCCAAGCTTACATTCGATGAGCAATGGTTAGCTCACCATCTCATTATCCAGCAACCATCGGATCGAGTCGGATCCAGCGGGGCCACATGGTTTTTTTTAAAAGCAAACTTTTTCTAGAACGCAAAGAGCAACTGAAGAAAACAGGTGTAGTTTTAGTCAGTAAAAGAATGAGTGGATCATTCTTTTACTAACTAAAACTCTACCCTAGAGCGCGAGAAATCATTGGATGATAACCACCTCAAAAAAGGTCTTAAGAGAAACTGCAAAAAGTACTCGCAAACAGAAACCGCAACATACCTCATCACGCACGACGCTACGAAAACTCCATGAATATTTTTTCCACATGCATCGGCCATTTTCTTTTTATTCGTTCCAAATTCAAAAAATAGGAAAAAACGTCCACGATAGGCCGTGGAACACACAAATTCGTTGCAGATGCGTATCGCAGAACGAATTGACTGGCGCGGGTTACCGGCGTCGATGGTCGAAAAAATAAAGAAAAAAATACAGCAATAGAATCAAAAATGTTAGATGCCGAGCATTGGGTAGACACGAGAACGTGTCGCGTCATAGATTGAAAAAAAAGAGATATTCTGTATTGGCTTTTTGAAAAGGAGGTTTTTCATTTCCAATAGGGTTTATTTTGTGGAGTCTAATGGTATTTTAGATGGTGTTCATCCGGTTCATATTTTGAATGATTCTCATTTTTTTTTTTTAATTTGTTTTGAGTTAGTAAAATCAAGGGTAAATTACTGTTCTGCATGTTTTACAGTACGACTGCTATATCGGATACCTGCATGTGCAGACCACATATGCAAAATGCATATTGTAGAATACCAAAAGGCTGGCTACCCTACGCCTGTGCTCCAAGTTTTGTAGATTGGTGTTAACCAAGTGTGGATTACCAATTAGCATCGACTTATATTCTAGAGATAGACATGCACGTTCATGGAAACTATTTGTCAAAATACTGAAAAAATTTAAAAATGATGTTCACTGTAGTGCTACATTGGCATTTTGTCATCTAACACAACTATTAAAACTTACAGCGCTAAGATGACTTTTAGAGGATAATTTTACGTGACGCGTTTCGTTCAATATAGTGTATACCTAATGCTGTACGGATTACATTGCACCTGAGTCGATTGAAATAATATAATAATAATATTCCACAACTATCACACAACGCCGTTTAGTTTCAAGCTAAGCAGAGCTTGTGTATTCAGCACTAGACAACTGATAAACATACTTATATATAGATAAATTACACCCAGATATAAAACAAATGATTGTGCTCATTACACAAACATTTGTCCTGAGTGGGGATCGAACCCACGACCTCCGGCATAGCAGTCAGGGCTACTAACCACTAGACTAACAGGCTAGTCAGATGAGCGTTCAGCACGCGTAATCTAGTGCGTAGTACATATATTTCAATGCCAATTACCCTCTTTGCGAGTCCAAAATTGAATCAATTTAAAAATTGAATCAATTTAAAAATTGAACCAAAGACAACAACACTAGACTAATAAATCAAGACCAATGAAGCAATCAAACTAAAACGTATAAAAATAAAGAAATATCGCCGCTCAGGGAATAAAACAAAAAAAAAAAATCGAAACAGAATGCTAAAAAATATTCAAAAGCTTCAACAATTCATATTCCTGTTTTCATTTGAACCGGTAGCTGAGCCAATTATAGATATTTATTTGCTATCAACAAAAGCCTTGCGAGAGTCGGAGTGATCAGAAACAAAGGATCGTAACTAACAATGAAATATGAATGCGATGTGAGCGTTGTAAATTTTAACGTCTGTCTATATGCTTTAGTTGTGTGAATCTACATTTTTTTATTAAATAAAGTTGTGAATGTGAGGTAAAATTGGATATTGGAGTGCGCATAGTGTAGTGGTGTGGTACTTTTAACCCCTCGCGCAACGGGCAGTATTATTATTACGTAATTGCGCGTTTTTACGTATATCATCAAAAAAAACTATTTCTAGGAAAAACAAAGATATAGAAACCAATATTTACGGCCAAAAACTATACGTAAAAACTTATGTACAAAACGACAATTAAGTGTTTTTCTAGGTCATTACAGTTGTACAGACGTATGTACAATCGGCGCTCGAGGGGATTTGTAGCTCAGCAGCACTAAAATAAAGAAAAACTAGAAAATAAATGACCACGATGCTTATTTTGGAGCATAATAAATATGCATAAATGGTATTATATTAAGGCGAAAGGATTTCTCAAAAATATAATCGTACCGTTTAAAATTAAAATAAAAATATATATGCAACTGGCTTTTTCACGCGGCTCTGCCCACGTACAATAATTTATTGCCTATGTCAATGGAGTAAAGCAGCTGTTTATCGGTGAAATAATTTTAGCAATCGGACCAGTACTTTCAGAGATTACCTCCTACAAACAAAAAAAAAAAAAAAACAAAACAAAATGTATCTCTTTATAATATTGGTGTAGATCAATCTAGAATTTATTTTTAATATATTGAATTTCGTTCTATAAATGCATGAGTTCTCATCATATTGATTGTAAGCGAGCAATATGTACCAACAACCTGAATTTCATATACATATAACTACTATACGTACCATACAAAATAGTGAAGACGATATTAAAAAAGGACCTTTCAATCGAAGGAAAATTGAAAGCACAGCCGAAATATCTCCAGTTCGTACAAAACACGACCCCACATCAAGGGTACTAGGGGAGACAAAATTAAGTACTACGACAGATATAAATCACTACCCATGACCGCAAAATGTGCATGCATCATGAAAACTGGGTATTACCCGGGTAGTTGAAGAGTTTTATGAAAATAGAGACCCTATAGGGTGCGTAAAAGGTTTTGATGAGACAAATGTTAAAGGAAAATATATGATGTTTAATAATAATAATGTAGTAATATCATGTGATTGACCAGGTCACGTCAGGCATATGTATATTGACCTGAGTAAGAGTCAACACAAAGTGAGGGATGGACCTGAATCAATGAAAAAAATAAAAGCATACAAATTAATTGTAATATTATTCAATATTAATAGTAATATAATATTATTCCACAACTATAACACAACGCCGCCCGTTTAGCCCCAAGTTAAGCAGAGCTTGTATTGTGAGTACTAGAAAACTGATAAACACACATATATTTCTAAATACATTATCTGTTAAATTACGCCCAGACACAGAACAAATTATCGTGCCCATCACACAAACATTTGTTTTTTGGATGAGAATCGAACCCATGACCTCCAGCATAGCAGTCAGGGCCACTAACCACTAGACCAAGAGGCCAGTCTAATTAATATAGATAATATTAGTCAACTATGTTTAATTTTGTTATACACATATCCATCATAAACCAAAACTTGCGATTGAAATGCCCAGCAATAACTGTCATACAAAGTTAAATCGAATCATAAAACGAAATCATTTTACATCAGACAATAGAAGGCGTTAATTGTATTCAAAATTTATGACAGTTTTTAATCGAAAAATATATTCTAACAAAGTTTTGATTACATTTTCATAACGGCCGGCCACATTTGTCAAGGTTACAATTCGAACAATATGACTATTGTTTTAATTTTTGATGATCAAACTTGATTTGAGTTTATGAGTTTATCAACGGGTGGGAATAAAAATAAATTGGAAATAATTTAATCACAAGTTACAAGATGACTTATTGGGTAATTTCACAGAAGAATGTAAGCCTAGATGGAAAATGAGTCTAGGGTTGTGGGAATATTCGTATAGTAATATATATTGCTATTCATCATCATCATCATCATCATAATATCAGCCGAAAGACGTCCACTGTTGGACATAGGCCTCCACAACGACCGGTCTTGTTCGGATTCGGATTTCCGCGACCCTGACCGTCCGTCGGAAAAAAACTAGTGAAAATTTCAAGTGCAGTCAAGGTTTCCTTAAACAAAAATTGTATTAACCCGACCAATGTATTTAAAAACAAAGTACTGCACTTAACTGAAGAAGCTTTCGAACGAAAGTCAAACCTCTTTCGAACCACGAATTCCCTCAACAGGCGGTCAAATGAAAACGAAGATAAGTCTATTTCCAAGCAATGAAATAAAGCCCGAACTGTCTCGGGCAAATTTTCTTCGAACAAGCCAAGGAATTAATGAAGGGACATTGGAGTAATAACTATCTAGCTAAACAATTAGTCTTTGGACTTTTACAAATTAGTCCGAATAAATTAAGACTATTTACGAAGTTTTGTAAAGTTGGTTCTTGTTGTCGAGTGTACCTTATGCCTTGTTCACACGTACTGAGTAAAAGAGCGAGACAGTAAAATGTTGCTCGGCCGAGACAGTGATGTAAGCGAGTTGTAGAGGTAAGCGCTCGGCCGTGCACACAGCGCTTTGTTTATACGTACCGAATATTCGGCCGAGAGCACTCACCCGTTTACTCGGTACGTGTGATCAAGGCATTACAATTACTGTGATACCTGCTGTTGTGTTTATTTATAGTTGGAATAAACGAGAGACAAATCAAAGAATAATAAAGGTTGGTATGGAAAAACTGTCTGTCACGCGGGCAAAGCCGCTGGACTATCTGTTCTGCAAGTAATAGCTCTATCCACTGCCTCTTAATTTTGGCGAATCTTCGCATACATGTTACTTCTTTAGCATGTAAACTCAGTTAGAAGACGCAGCTTTGGAAGGCCTTCCATAAGGTGGACCGACGACCTGGTGGGGATTGCGGGATTCCGGTGGATGTGAGACGCACTGGACCGGTGATATGTTTATCTAAGTTTATATTTTTCCCACTCAGACTTGAAGGAATTAAATGTAGCCCATAAACACATTTGTTCCGGATGAGAATCGAAACCGCGACATGCATTACGGCAGTCTACGACTCATCACCCGTGTCAACAGTGCGGACAAATTTTACATCATCGTTATCATAGCCATCTGAAATACGTCTACAACCAGTCAAATCAACAGGACATAACTTTGCTTCATCGTACTAAAAGATATCCTAGATATAGATAGCCTAGATTTAATGCCTTCTAGACGACATTCATCTGAATAGTTCTAATAAAATATCTAATTCCAGACAAAAGTAAATACTACAAATAAATAAGTTTGCTTCGAAGTAGAAGCAACCTTATTTATTTTCATTTCACTTGCTAACTTGACACTTGTAATATTGTTTAATATATTTTTTTTATTATATTAACACATATGATACGCCCACATTTGGCTCGAGGCGGTCGTAATGGGACTCTGAATTTTTCGCCACAGAGTATGTATCCCACTCAACAAGTTTAGAAAAGTGACAATCCAAATTGTGTAGAATGTGGCACGATGGAGAATGTCCATCACTTGTTGGTGGAATGTGTTAGGACACGACTTCCTAGAGATGTGCTGATGAATACTTTCAAAATTAATTAGATTGATGTTGGTTTTATTCAGAGTACACTGTCTGTCTCTAATGCAGCTATCGCTGTTTAAGAATTAGTGAGAAGGTTTTGGAGCCCTAATAGTTGATAAGTGTTTAGCTTTACTTGTATTAGGTTACGATGGGGATGAGATGGTCTTACTATGACCAAAATACCCGAAATTTATGAAGATAATATAAAAAGTGTGTATCATTTTGTTCAAAAGTTCAGAACTAAACCCATTATTTCAGCCGAAAGGTATCTACCGATTATCATATCCTTCCTTCCTTCCTTGGCCACATTGTCCTGTCCTATGCTTCTTATATTCAAGTGGATAAATAACTTAGCGTAACATCCAATATAGTGTATATTTATTGAGGCTTCCGGCGACTGGGACCGCAATTAACTAGGACCCTGGTCTCAGTCGTCGGATCCGTAAAAATTAAATATTTTTCTTCCAGCGACTGGGACCACTCATAGATTTTACTGTACACACCAATTTTATAAAAAAAAACTAGCTTTTGCCCGCAGCTTCACCCGCGTAGGTACATAAAATATAGCCTATGACACTCAGGAATAAAGCAGCTTTCTATTGGTGAAAGAATTTTAGCAATCGGACCAATACTTCCAGAGATCCTTTGCTCTTGTCGTCGTCTATGGGCGTTTGTGATATTTGTTTGTGATATAGTTTTCCTTATCGATTCCAATGGCTAATAATAATATATTATGTTCAGATATGGACAGTGTCACTGTGGCTGATAGTTACTGCTGTGACATCGAAACATGTAACGAAATCATGGAGAACTCGGTGCCTACTTTAAAAATTATTTCCCAAAATATTCGCAGTATATATAAAAATTTTGATAATTTCCAGGCACAATTATGTAGATTATCTTTAGAAATGGACATCATTATATTGACTGAATGCTGGATTAATGATCATAAACCTATTCCCATTCTTGAAGATTATGAACTTTATTACTCTAAGAAACGCTTAAATCAAAATAGTGGAATTGTTATATATATAAAGAAACACATTATATGTACAGTCCAAGAACCTGATTCTTTAGATGCTGAATTTCTCTTGATTAAAATTCATCCTGACATTAACATACTAGCTGTTTATAGGTCTCCCTCCATATACTGCACTAATAATTTCTTAAGCTCGCTCGATAATATCATTCGACCATTAAAAACAAAAAATATTGTTATTACTGGTGACGTTAACATTGACATAAAAACCGATAATACAGACAGAAACAGTTCGTCTTATTTAAATATGACAGCGGAACTAGGATTGTTACCAGCACACTTATACCCAACAAGGTTACAAAACTGTTTGGATCATGTTATGTTAAATACATGTCTTCCTGCTACAGTTTTTGTGTTACACTCTGCGGTAACTGACCACGACTCTGTGTTGTTGTGTATGCATTGCTCTAATCAGCGGAATAGCACTAAGAACCTTTATACTAGCATAGATTACGACGCTGCCATCTCGCACCTTGAAACAGTTGACTTCTCGTTTATGAACAATGACTCGGACGCAAATGAAGCTGCTACGCTTTTCGTCGATTTAATCTCTGAAGCGGTGAAACAGCACACAAAGATACTCCCTAGACCTTGTCGAAAAAGACTTCTCAAGCCTTGGCTTACCCCTGGCATGTTACGTTGTATCCGCCACAGAGACAGACTTCACAAAAAATCTTCTGAACAACCTCAAAATAAAATTCTGGAAGTCACATATAAAAGATACCGCAATTTCTGCCACACTTTGCTCATAAAATTAAAAAGAAATTATGAAAAGTCTTTACTAGAAAACGCTAAAAGCAACAAAGATAAATGGAATGCCATCAAATCGGTGACTGATACAAAAAAACAGAAAACTTGTGCTGATAAACTGATACCCGTATCAAAAAGTGGTTCACTGGCAGTAGATGAGGTGAATCGCTATTTCGCTAACATAGGCAAACAGCTTGCCGATCATTTTGATGGGCATACTACGTCTCCATATGATTTTAGCGTTCCATCCACTCTCAACTCTATCGTTTTACTCCCCCCTGACGAGGACGAAGTGGAAACGCTAGTAATGAACTTAAAGAATGATTGCGCCGTTGGTTGGGATTTAGTATCAAGTAGATTTCTCAAATTGGCTAGGCATATTATAGTACCCCAATTAACAAAGCTTATTGAGTTATGCTTTAATCAGGGTGTCTTCCCAAGAGTTTTTAAGAGGTCTATTATTACGCCTGTCTACAAAAGTGGGGAGACAGATAATGTTCAAAACTATCGTCCCATTTCGATTCTTACAACTATGTCGAAAATTCTAGAAAGGGTGCTAAACAGTAGACTTATTAATTTTTTGGAGAGCAACCAATTACTTTCAGAGGCCCAATATGGCTTTAGGAGGGGAAAGAGCACCGAAGATGCGATTTGCAATTTGGTAGACCATGTCACGCAGAAACTGGATGGAAAACAGAAATGTGTGGGGGTTTTTCTCGATTTAGCAAAGGCATTCGACACTGTTTCAATTCCTGCTCTTGTGGATAAGTTAAATAGGGTTGGTATTCGTGGAAATGCCTTAAATATTTTAATAGACTTTCTCAATGACCGTACTCAGAAAGTTAAAATAAATGAATACACAAGCTCTGAAGCCAGGGTAACTTTCGGCGTCCCACAAGGCAGTATACTCGGGCCCAGTCTTTTTCTCATTTATATAAATGGCTTGTGCCAGCTATCTCTTGAGAATGGTAGAGTTTTCACCTATGCTGATGACACAGCAATAATATTTCATGGGGACACTTGGGATGAGGTTCAACAGCTCGCCGAACTAGGCTTGCATAAAGTTGGACATTGGCTTACAGCTAACATTTTGACTCTGAACATCTCGAAATCGACATATCTTCAATTTCACTTTTCGAAGACCCGACCCCCCGACATTAATGTTAGACTACATACATGTCATTCACCCCTCATAAATGGGGTCTGCTCCTGTCTGTCTTTGCACAAAGTGTCACAGGTCAAACATCTGGGCGTTTTGGTGGATGATATGCTTAGCTGGCAACAACACATCGATCTTACCTCTACACGAATCCGTAAACTGATATGGGCATTCAAAAAGCTGAGACATGTGGCAGATTTGGAATTAATGCGTAGAGTCTACTGCGCACTAGCGGAATCAGTACTGAGCTACTGTATTGTGGTTTGGGGTGGTGCATGTAAAACCTTTATGATACTACTAGAAAGAGCCCAGAGATCCCTACTAAAGGTCATGACATTTAAACCCTATTTATTCCCCACTGTGGCATTATATGAGATGTGTAATGTACTCACCGTAAGACAGATTTATATTCTGCAGGTAGTAACCAAACAACACAGTATCACACCCTATACCGAAAAACCCAAGACCAGTCGAACCGTTCCTGACGTCTGTCTACCCTTGAGATGCCACACGGCATCTGCCAGGCGGCAACGTGCACATCAAGCCATATACTTGTATAATAAATTAAACAAATTGTTAAATATCTATCCCCTTACAGTTTACGAAACAAGAAAAACTTTAAAGGATTGGTTATCTACTCATGATTACGAAAAGACCGAATTGTTATTGCAGCGGACTTGAGGCATGTTATGGTATAATATCAATTACACACTCTTTACCACACACACATACACACCCTCCCACCCTCACACACTCTCCTCTCTCGCTGTTCACGTTATATCTTATATAGCATTTTTAATTGCAGATTAAAATCATGGAATTTGGATGCATTTATAGATTTGACATAAAATGTTTGTTATTTATTCTAAGTCTAATTTAATATTAATTTAATCAATTCTAATTTCATTATTATTTTGTAATTTATAATTATTAATGCATGTATAATTTAAACTAATTTAAAATTGACATTATATTTATATGAACTGTATTCGGTAGTTCCTATTCGCAACATTAATGTGATTTTTGTTATTTAATTGTACCTCATGTAATTCTCAATTTATTTTTGTATCAAGGTTACTGTAGCTATAACTCTATGTTTTTAGGAAGAAGACACTGACTCCTGAAATACAGGTATTCATACCTAGCTCTGGAGTCAGGGCTTCATTAGTTTGTAAAGATTTTTGTGAAATAAATATTATTATTATTATTTTCGGGTACATTTTCTTTTCTCAGCTCTTTAGCTGGTGTCGACTACGTTTACGGGCCAAGCCAAGTAAATGTAGTGTGTAACATTTTAGTGCGTCGTGTGATGTGATCCTACGTCGTTTTCTTCTAACTGCATGAACTTCCTAACAATCCTACAGGTATTTAAAATCGCAGCCTTTTGCAGCGTTATGTAGAGGGTTTCTTTTAGGTCTAATAATTTTAAACTTTGAAGAAGGTGATTTGGGATAACACCTGTGGTGGAAAGAACTATAGGGACTACGTATACCTTTTCTTGACGCCAGATTCTAACTATTTCATCTTTTAGTTCCGCATATTTATTTATTTTTTCAGAGATTGTTTTCTGTTTGTTGTGTGTATTGGGAACTGCGATGTCTATGAGGTAAGTAATTTTATTTGTTTTATCCTGTAATGTTATATCCGGTCTATTATAATGAATGGTCTTGTCCGTGAGAATGGCGCGGTCGTAATAGAGCTTATGTGTAGTGCTTTCTAGTATGGTTTGTGGTACATAATTATAATAGGGAGTGCTAGTGTTTGGTATGAGTGTGTATTTGAGAGCTAGTTTTTGATGAATTATATTTGCAACTTGATTATGTCTATGCGTGTAGTCGGTCTGCGTGAGTGTTGTGCAGGCGCCAGTAATGTGCTGAATGGTTTCTGGCTGGGTGTGACATTTGCGACATTTATCATTTATTACTGTAGGATCTTTAATTATATACTTTCTGTAATTTTTTGTGTTAATTATTTGATCTTGAATAGCTATTATAAACCCTTCCGTTTCTGGGAATAAGTTACCTATTTTCAACCATTTATTGGACGCTAATTTATTAACATGGGATTGCTCTAGGTCTATTATTATTATTATTATTAGATTACCTCCTACATACAAACTTACAAACTTACAAATGTTAGATCTTTATAATATTAGTACAGATAAATAGGAGCTAACACACACAGGCGACCTTAACCCACAATTTGGTTTTTTACCAGCAAACCATAAATGAGAGAGAAATTTTATTGTGTGATTGAGGAATTTATCCTTATGGCACAACAAAAATTTAAGCACTTATTAAATTATATCATTGATAGGAAGTTTATTGGGATTAAACTTGGTATATGATAGACCATGACCTGATTAAGTAAGTAGATAAGATACTTTTTTTATTCCCGGAGTATATTCCCTTAAGATAATCTTCACTGACAAAACTCACCCACATAATATCTTCTATTCTCAAACTTTTCCTATTCATAAAGAGTCTAAGGTACGGAAACCGCCTCATTTCGTGCCAAAATTCGAGACCCCACCGAGTATCAACCAACTCACCGAACATGAGACCACCCATATTTTTTCCATTCTCAAACTTTCTCTATTCATAGTAGGCACTCTGAATAAATCAAACCAGAGTGTAATATCGTTGACAATGGTTCATTCGGCCCGATGAGGCTGGCATGCCGTGCCGGCCGTCATACAAAGCGGACATAACGAGGGCAGGCCGGAAGCGGCTCGCTGGCGCCCATGCAGCATCCGCCGCGAGAGGGCGCCACCGGCAATATTTCCGTTTGGTGTCTGAAGTGAACTGACGTGAGTTAGAAAGATGTACGACGTGGCTTTACTTTATATAGCAAATATGTTAGAAAGTTGATAAAGTAGAATATATTTGGTTAAAGGAATTATTTCTTTCATCAACGTGTAACTGCAGACATTGCAGTGACGTCAAATGCAAAAAAAATCCGGCGTTCTTAGATGCCTAAATATATTGTTTTATATATATATATTTTTTTTGTAAATAAGTAAGTATGTTATGTTATTTATTAATTACGTCAAATGCGTACGTCTATTATGTTATTTTCAAATAAACAATCATCCTTAAGCTGAAAAAATAAAAAAAGCATAGTCTTTTTCCCCTGGGATATTTTATCAACCATCTCAACTTCACAAAAAAAAAATAGAAAACACAAAATAGTCAAAATTTAGGTGCTACAAAAAAAAAAAAACAGAAGAACCTCCTCCCATATGCAGGTTCACAGATTGCCAAAACAAAAACTAAAACTCATATAAAAACTCTCCTTTTGACAAAAACATCTGAACATAAAATAAATAACAGACTGCGAATCGAAAACAAAACTCGAAACTTCTCTCTCGAAGATCCATCCATTCGTACTGAGCAGCGCAGCACTCTCCCAGTCAGTTTTCTTGCCAAAATACTTCAAGAGATACGTTCCTTTTTATCGTTTCCTCTCCTGTCAGATTATTATTTTGTGAGTGCGATGATTTATATTTCACCCAGAGTTTTATAGGATTTTAAAATACAAAGGCATCCTTTGTCACACCGTTTTTTGCATTAATCTTTTTTTTTGCATGAGGAATTTAATTTCACGTTCTATTTGGGGGATAAATTTACTTTAAAAAATTGCAGGCAAAAATGAGACTTAATATATTTTTTTTAGAAATAAATATCAATTTAATAAATTGATACTTATTTTGATTTTTTTTTAAATGTTAAAATAAAATCAAGTCATTATAAGTAAAATTTTTTTTTAAATCTATTTAAATTTTATTCTAATTTATTGCTCCATTTTTAAATGCGTCTCAGAAAAAAAATACATCATAAAAGATAATGACAATTATATAAATAGTAACCCATTGGTTAGCAAGTTTAACAATTAGAACACTCATATAATATTTACACTTATTCAATCAGCAAACGACTGAGAAGATATGTTTCTTTTTTATTATTTCCTGCTGAACTAAATGTTATTCCACTTTATGAGTTACGATGCGATTACACGGGCTTACGGGTTTATTAGTTGAAATGTCACGTATTTCTTACAAACGGCTTTTTTTGTCATTGAAAAATATGGCCGTCAAGATGAAACGTTATGAAAGAAAGTAAGGGGAGAGTTGAATGAAAATGTTGCACTGATTGGAACGTGGTTCAACATTTGGATAAGACACGGTAATATACACTTTTATCGTTTCAAACATTTTTTCAAGCCGTTGGATAAAAGCTGTTAATTCTTCCAAGCGTACCAACATAGAACGGTAGTTAACTACGAAAGCGCGCAAAATAAACAAATTAACTCTCTACAATAATACCAACTCCAGCTGACATAATAACAAGTCCACACGTCGACCATACGGTTACCGTAACCCTAAAATGCTAATAGATATATCACCGAGACCTAATAAACTCCAGCGTACGTGGGCGAAACGAGTATCAAATACTTGGCGATGTCAAAATAATCCGGTTCGAGAAAACATATTCATGTCAATGTCTACTAACGGAAATAGAAATGTGGGCCGTTTGTGTAGAAATACGTGCAATTCTAAAAATATTATACACGCTACGGAGAGCTAAGTATTGTCGGACTAAGTACGCGGTGGTGGGTTAAAATGTTTTTTTCAATTAAGTTGTCAAATGCATCGGATGGTTAGTAAACTAACCACCTGTGTGTGAGTGACGTTTTATGCTGTTAAGAACTTTTTTTGAACTGGTCAGTTTTAATGGTGTTTTTACTGTGTAAAATTAATCGGCAAGTTAAGTCACAGACATTTTTTATTTAGTGTAAAGAAAAATTCTTCACACATACGGGAATTTTCTTTCAAGTTAAAATGATATGAAATAAGGCCATTCAATGCAGCTTATTCTTAACAGAAATGCAACTACATATTTGTTTTTATTATAATATTTCCAAGTATTACAATTGTATAAATAGGTAATCTATGAATTGCAACTTTGTTACAAATTCTTTTTTTACAGCTTACTTACTATATACTTACAAAGTATGTTCAATTTGAAAACTCAAATTGACGATTGAATTTTAAAACAGCTATTACCTGAAACAAATAGAAAAATTTATTAGTAAATATGAATCTACGTATTCAAATGCCGACATCTATAATATAAAAATAAATAATGTTGCTAAGCGCAAATATCGAGAACAGCTGAACCGATTTCGTTAATTCTTTTTTGTTGTTTGTTAAAATGAGAAGGTTATAATGGAAAAAAAAGAGTAGTGTAGGGTAGAGTAGGGTAGGGTAGGGTAAAGTAGGGTAGAGTAGGTTAGAATAAGGTATAGCAGAGTGGAGAAGGGTAGAGCGGGAGCGAAGCCGCGGACAAAAGCTAGTTAAAAATATTTTTAGTACGTGTGTTTATTAAGAATGGTAAAATTTTCTAAACATAAATCGTTCAGCTGATTTTCAGCTTATAAAACATCATCTTCATCATCATTTCAGCCGATAGACGTCCACTGTTGGACATAGGCCTCCAAGTATCGCCACAATGAACGATGATCCTGCGCGTCCCGCATCCATCGGATTCACGCAACCTATAAAACAGTTTATCGAAATGTATCTACACTGTTTTTAAAATAACTATGGTACACAGGTGGGTTAGATAAACATATAAAACTGTCACCGTCGCTTTTATCTGTTTCAGAGCAAGCAGAGATTTAAGATTAAAATCGAGGTCAATAGACTACAGTTACATAAAACTGAATGATACTTTATATTTATTATTCAAGAGTTCCGATAGAACATTATATTTTTCATTCATTAATGTAGTATACAATATAGTAGACTAGTTTATGCCAGCGGTTTCACCCGCGTAAAAGTAGGTTCCTCTATATGAACTTTGGACCCTCGTTTCATACCCTTAAGGGGCGAATTTTGAAAAATCCTGTCTTAGTACTAGCCTGTGTCATAAAAGGAAATCTTGTGCAAAAATTCATGCTCCTTGCCCCAGTAGTATTGGCTGTGCGTTGATATGTCAATCAGTTAGTTCCTCCGTTTTTAGTAAGACAATGCGACCACAAATGACATTATGATCACGAAAATATTAATGCTAGCAGTAGTGCTGGAGGAGGCAGGTGCACACGTGAGGGATCCGACTTTCTTACGCCTCAGCCACAGAGACCCTGACCCTAATTTTCAGCCACAGTTGATGTGGGCTTGCGTATGACGAGCAATGAGTAGCTCGCCGTCCGGCCGTCCGGTAACCATCTGAACCGAGCCCAAGTTGTCGACGGCGCGTTGTATTCTATGCGCGCCGAAGTCGATTACCGAAACCTATTTTGGGCCCTAGATAGAGCATGCCGAAAGGGAAATCAAGGATTAAAGGGAAATAAAGGACAAGAAACGCAAAGGAAAGAAGAGAAGAGGCTTTTAGTCAGTAACAGTCTGACAATCCCGCTCCGCTCTAGAGCGGGCGAAGTGATTGAATGATTTTCCACCTAAAAACTTTACAGAAAATCTTAACAAGGAGAGTTTAAAAGATGACACATAAACCGTAACAACAAAGCGCTACCCGATAACACGAAAACCTAACAAAAGCTTCGTTAACACTTCTACAGCCCAATAATACCACTTGTTGCATCAAAAATTCAACACAACACGACACGACACAGACATAAAATAAAAATGGCAATTCCTTTAAACTCCCGAATATCGTGCACTCACACGGCTTTACTGAATACCATCGAAAGACATCTCAACAACGTTTCTGTTGAGCCAATGTTGTATTTATTTCATCTCAGGCAGGATTAGGCTTTCCCACATCGAAACTCGGGGCAACAGGTGCCACCCCGCCCCCCGCACTACCTCCCCCCAACAAAACCAACACAACAAGATAAAATACACCCTCCGGTAACTAAACACTGTTTGTGCACATGAGGCCGAGAAAAAGTACACAGTCTAGTGCGGATCGTTTCGGAGCAGTTTCGGCTAGCCGTGCCCCGATTGAGTTTAGCTTCGAAATTACATTTGGTGAAACGTCAGACAAGTGTACGTTGTATCGAGTGAAAAAATCGAAGTTATACGCAGTTGCATTTAGTGTAAAATGTGTCATAGAATTTACTAACCAACAACTTTTCGCAATTCTAAACGACTTTTTTGTGGTAATCTTCAAAATAAGACTATTTTTTGGTGGGTAAAAATCTTCAAAATGATCTCTCCCACCCTTGGGCGGAGCGGAAGATAGTGTCAAACTTTTACTGACTAAAAAACCCACCCCGTTTTGTCTTGATAAATAATAAATGATATTTTTTTTTCGCAAATAGGTTTAAAAAACACTTTTACACGTCAATTTTTTTTTTCGTCTGTTTAAGCTAGATGAGGCCGGTGTTTCCTAGCTGACTACCCTGAGAAGAAACACCGAAACAAACTCAGGGGTCAAAGTCTCTTTTAAAGTCCATATAGTAAATATGTAATGGTCAAATCACATGAGAACCATTCCGATCAGTCTAAGATGGTCTTTTGAAGAAAGAACCATACGGATTTGAGTGGACCCGTCCAGACAGTGTAAGCTTGCCTTTCACACCGGGGCTGAGCTACCTTTCGGAGCTAACCATGGCCCCAGTAGTTCAAAATAATACTTGTAAAAACCAACTAAATGCACCAACATTATTGTATTATTATATTACCTACGTGTTCCCTCGTCGGCCACATCATCGCTTACTATCAGGCGAGATAGTGGTCAAACGTGAGCTTTATATAAAAATAAAGAAATAAGCGTCGTACCTGTAGATTCGTCTTTATGAGACGAATCAATAGCTATATTTAACTTAATTTGGGTGCAAAATTGCAGATAATTTGTTTTTGCAATAAAGGTACCACATTACTCCAGCAACAGCATTAAACAGTGCGCCAACCCTGCACGTGTAAAGGTAAATAGGTCACGTACGTGCACACAAAATGATCGCAAGTATTTATTACTACTTCTGACAATATAATTGTTAAAACCTCGTAACTTGTATTAATCAAAGTCTTTTGTAAGTTATGTTATTTTTTGTTTTAAATGTTTTTTTAACTTGCTGTCACACCTTTCCCATAGCTAATACACTGGTCTTACTTCAAAACACAATTTATCTTTTAATTATACATTATTTTGGTTGGTTCATCTACTTAGCTCTCAAACCAGTGCAGGCCATGCCATAATTTTGACGGTAACTCCTCTCTTTGAGGAGTGGCTGCATAGACGTCATAGCGTCCTCATCTTCCGCATGATGCAGGTCCTCACTGGACATTAAGTTCTGGAGATTCCTGCACCGGGTCCGTGCAGAAGAAACGCCCGGGTGTTACTATTATGTGGACCGCCTGGAGGACGCCATGAGTCAGCGTATGTTTGGTCCGGTGATAACGTCACGTTCGAATTTGGTACGGATGGACCAAATCAAACCGTCATACCAAGTTCAAGCATGTGTTAACACTATTACGAAACATCTATTTCTAGTTTTCTTCAAAGATTTAGGTAAGCTGATATGGATATGTTAATTTTGTTTTGCTGTAGTTTAGTGTGGGTTAGTTTAGCGTTACATATGGGCTGGAGTTGTTGCTTTAGTACTGATTAGATGTTTGTGTTGTTTTTGGTGAACTACGTGAACTTTAAATAACAACAAACTTAGCAAAAATTTGAATAGTTTACTTCATGATAACAATTAATAATGTGTTACCAGCTTTCAGCTTGCCTGCCACTACGCTGAATATAGAATATTTATGCCAAGTTACTCTCAGTAATAAAGTTGCTTTTAATTATATATTACAAATTAAAAAAAAAAAAAAACAAAACAAAAAAAATTCGTTATATACATTATGAAGATTATTAAAGCTCACTGTTTCTGAATTATTAAGAATCTGAAGTTGTTAAATCTAATTTGTTCCATGTGTGTTACTGTATTCAAGTAAAGTTTGACGGGTATTTAATTTAAAATAATAAAGTTTCAAATCGGTTGCAAATAAATACATAAAGCTTTTGGAAATTGATAATAGGAAACTGAGAAGTGAAACCATTTATATAAGTAAACCAAATTCTACCTATATAATTCGTTATATACCGGATGAACTGACTGTCCAGTTCATTTCACCAAATCGGAAAGAAAAAGTGCAGGCTGGCAAAAATTGGAAAAAATAAAGAAAGGCCATCGCCTAGCTGTACGACAGAATACGCTAGCAAAAAAAAAAAACCGGATGTATAGAAAAATGTCCCTCTCATTAATATTTACAATCAAAAGTTTTCTTTAACCGATAACAACAATAAAAGACAAGACAAATTAAAAGCTTATCCTCAATCACTAAACAGCCTTTACGGAAGGCCTAACACATTGTGTCCCACCCCACCTCATTATCCACCCCAAATTACAAAAAAAAACCTTAAAAGAAACTCGAACAAAAGATTTTTCAATGTCGCAACAAAGTATTTGCGTATCACACTAATTAGGAATCAATTTGAAAGGGACCAGACAACATATTGTGTTCTTTCTAAAGGTCCAACAACCGTCCGTTGTAAGTTGACCCATCACGTGGGTGATATGGGCTTTTATTGTTTCGTTTTTGTAACAATAAGGGGTTTTGCGCATTGACGATTTGCGAGTGTGTTTCCTGCGAGACAATTAATGTCTAAAAGGCGTCGGCAATGTATTTGCAGTATTAGTGTAAGCGCTCAAGAAAGAATAAAAAAAAAACAAATCAGTATATTTATCTATCTATATATATAAAAATCAATGCCACTTTTCGTTGTTATTTTATAACTCAAGAACGGGCTCACCTATCCAAACCAAATTTTTAGGCTTTGTTCGGACTATTTAGTAGATGGTTTATGTGAAGTTTGGTAGGGTAGGGTAGAGTAGGGTAGAGTAGTGTAGAGTAGGGTAGAGTAGGGTAGAGTAGGGTAGAGTAGGATAGAGTAGGGTAGAGTAGGGTAGAGTAGGGTATAGTAGGGTAGAATAGGGTAGAGTAGGGTGGAGTAGGGTAGAGTAGGGTAAAGTAGGGTAGAGTAGGGAAGAGCGGGAGCGAAGCCGTGCGGGCAAAAGCTAGTATATATAAAAAATCAATGCCACTTTTCGTTGTTATTTTATAACTCAAGAACAGCCCCACCTATCCAAACCAAATTTTTAGGCTTTGTTCGGACTATTTAGTAGATGGTTCATGTGAAGTTTGGTAGGGTAGAGTAGGATATAGTAGGGTATAGTAGGGAAGAGTAGGGTAGAGTAGTGTAGAGTAGTGTAGAGTAGTGTAGAGTAGTGTAGAGTAGTGTAGAGTAGTGTAGAGTAGTGTAGAGTAGTGTAGGGTAGAGCAGGGTAGAGTAGGGTAGAGTAGGATAGAGTAGGGTAGAGTAGGGTATAAAAGGGTAGAGTAAGGAAGAGCGGGAACGAAGCCGTGCGGGAAAAAGCTAGTATTCATATATTACTACATTTTGCTAGCGATTTCACCCTCGTGAATGTGGTAAATAATCACAAAAAAAAACATACATGTGCTATTTTTTCCATAAATCCTATGTACCAAATTCTGACTTATCTATTGGCCTGACTGCTATGCCGAAGTTTGTAGGTTTGATTCCTACCCAAGACAAATATTTCTGTGATGAGCACGATCGTTATATATTTAGAAATATATAAGTATGTTTATCAATAGTCTAGTACAAAGAAAGAAAAACAAACATATACCTACATACAATTTCACCTTTATAACACTCGTAATATTGGAGTCGGTTATTAGTCTAACCGAATGCAGCTGAAAACGAGTATAATATATAACATAATATACTCCACACTATCACACAACCCCGTCTAGTCCCAATCTGAGCAGAGCTTGTATTATGGGTACTAGACAACTGATAAACATAATTAAATATTTCTAAATACATACATATTATAGATAAATTACACCCATAAACTATCCATTAGCTATAGCTAACCTTTCGACTGTGGACAGTATAGTGAAAACGCGATCAAGATGACGACGCTCGCTTCCTAAATCTCCAAGCAAAAAACGCGCAGGCAAGTCGTCTAGTGTGAAACCCTCTAAGGATGGCGGGGAGGGTCATGTTACGATGGGTTGTTCGCTTGCCATTTCGGTATAATTGATTCCGCCTTTTTTACGGTCGGGTGAGAGTGCTGCGTCACGCGTCGGGATGCGTCGGGGCCGGGTTAAATGGCAAGCGACATATATTATGCGCATTGTGCACAAATTGCGACGAGTTTCGACAGTTTCCTTTGAAATTTGTTTCTGCGAAATCATGTTCTGATCGACGACGAAGATCGATTTGATGAGCAATGTGTAGCTCGTCGTCCGGCCGTCTGGTAACCGTCTAGACCGAGTTCAACTTGTCACGTTATTTTCCACGAGCGCCTCAGATGTCAGCAAACCCGTAGGGTGCCAGAAGGGCTGAAGTCTACTGGGGTCATGGGTTGATTTTCAAGAGGGAAATCCGGGGTCCTGTAATACTAAGCAAAGAAGGAACATAGATGTGGTTTTGGTCAGTAAAAGTCTAACACGCTCTCCCGCTTCACCCTAGATCGTGAGAAAATATTGGAAGATTTTCCATTTTTTTTTTTGGTCGCTCTAAGTGTTCTACGTACGCCACTTTAAGACAAACCACTCTCTAATACGGGACAAGATCCACGGGGATCGGGGCAGCAGAAGTCAAACTGCACTCGCAGCCCTCAACACAAATGTATGAAGGAACCGGGGTGGTTTTATTAAGAGTTTTTAGGCTCACGTTTGACCACTATCTCACCTGATGGTAAGCGATGATGTGGCCGACGATGGAACACGCTTGCCTAGAAGCAATCTATTCACTCTCGACTTAAATACCCCTAGGTCATAGCTATCAGGAAACACAGACTCCGGCAGGGAATTCCACTCCTTAGCTGTACGCATAATGAATGTATTCCCAAAAGGCTTTATACGTATGGGTGGGATGACAGACCCCTTCTACCCACGCCAGGACAGGAAATCCGCGAGGATTTCCGCACAAATGGCTAATGACTTTTCGATGCCAAAATATCAAAAAATCTGCCCAGAATTGTGAAGTAATTATTATTTCGTCAAATAGCAAACATAATTTGTGTAACCTCTAGCTTAACTAGGGTTAAGACGTCACAGACACATTATTAATTATGTCAGTTTAGCTGCTCTTGTGAGTCTGTATATACATAACACAAACTTAAGGATAACTCAAGTTGCTCTATTTCGGGCAAGGTGACTCTTGTAAACAAGATAATATCAAGAAAGAGGTGAATAGCGTGCCTACGGTGCTCATAGACAAATGTTTTTCAATATATTTACTCGAAAACCCACTCTTATATATCCTTACCACTTTTAGATAGGTACGCAATTTACTGTTTTTCGCACTAATACGGAAAAGAAGTATGTGAGTTTGTCCCACCAGAATTTTATTACATTTATCGTATCAGGCTGGGTACTCAGCTACGCCCACGAGTGGCGCGCCTTCGTTTATTTATATCTTTATGAGTTGAAAAACGACGTTCCATACATGTGATTTGTCACTGTATCACTCAGCTCCATAACACTCTTGACTACGGCTCGGGCAAATTCCGCCTCGGTCGCAATGACAAACGTTCTCCAATTGTATCAAAACATATAATTGGTGAACTGATTTCAGTAATATTCCTTATCTTACAAGCTTCCACAGTTTTAGTAAGATGATAGCAACAATGTTGAGATGGTAACACCAGAATTATAGCCATGAATCACAGTAGATACTGCCTCACCCATTTATACTAATAGAAATAGAAATCATTTATTTGCCAATAATTTAGGTAACAGATATGGTGTTAAAATGTGGAGAGTCCCGATACATTTTGCCTTACGGCATGTAAAATTATTGAATTAATTTAAGATGAAGGGTTTGTTTGGTTAACTCCGCTAATCTCAAGAACAACTGCAGGCCTAGCCACGTTACGACAGTTTTGTATCTCTTTCTGCAATCAGTAACGCCTCCGATTCCTTTGTTCTGGCCACGTGAATTTGACTTTTGAAACATTGGGATGATGTCATTCCTATACATTTGAAGTTTTCTACTAGCGTTAACATTAACGGCCCTTTGGTTCAAACTGAAAAAATCCTGTTGTGTTAGTCACAGTTAAAACACTACGCCTAATAGGAATGCAGCAGTAATCAAAGACACGGGTGAAACCACGGGACACAGCTAGTAGTAGCAGCTAGTAGTAATAAAAAGTTTTCAGTAAATAATACTAACTCAAAATGGAGATAATTATTTTGTAAAACATTTGAAGCAAACTGAGATCAAAATATCTACAAGCTCATTAAACTAATTGGAAAATTAGTTTATCATTTATAATAAGTGTCATCATTTCAGCCGATACACGTCCACTGCTGGACATAGGCCTCCCCCAAGCGTCGCCACAACGAACGCTCCTGCGCGTCTCGCATCCATCGGCTTCCCGCAACCTTCACCAGGTCATCAGACCACCTTGTTGGAGGCCTTCCAACGTTGCGTCTTCCGGTACGCGGTCGCCACTCCAGAACCTTTCGGCCCCAACGGCCATCTGTTCTGCGAGCAATGTGCCCTGCCCATTGCCACTTAAGTTTGGCAATTCTTTGCGCTATGTCGGCAACCTTAGTTCTCCTGCGGATGTCTTCATTTTTGATTCGATCACGCAAGGTAACCCCGAGCATAGCCCTTTCCATTGCCCTTTGGGTGACTTTAAGCCTTGTGATGAGGCCCATTGTGAGCGACCACGTTTCGGAACCATATGTCATCACTGGCAACACGCACTGATCATAGACTTTCGTCTTGAGACACTGACCACAGTGTCTCAACATACCAATGTTAGACGAGAAGACACCGCGTAGCTTCCCGAACGCTGCCCAGCCGAGTTGGATTCGACGGTTGACCTCTTTCTCGAAGTTCGACCTACCTAACTGGACTGTCTGTCCGAAGTAGACGTAAGTGTAGCAGACTATTATAGCCGACGTTTTAAGTATTTTCTTACATAAAACTTGAAACATTGAAGGACTGGAATAATTTGCCTACTGCGGTCTTCCCGTCCAATTATAACTTAGGTGTCTTCAAGAGTAGAGTAAAAAGGCTCTTAGTAAACTAGTGCGCTTCACCGTAAATGATTGCATCACTGCTTACCATCAGGTGGGATCGCAGTCAAGCACTAGTTTATACCAATTAAAAAAAAAAAACGTTGCATGCTTATATCACTTCGTTTCCTTGTCATCGAATGTCTTCATTTCTTTTCGCCCTGAGTGGAGAGAGGGGAAGAGAGTCAAAGTTCTACTGACTTTTAAATCCATCCGTATTCTTTAATTACTCTTTGATTTCTACAGCTGCAGTGAATCATTTCATAAATACCACAAAGAACATACACATATATACACCATTTACAAATAACTTACACCAAATTATCATCTCCCCATAACCAATTTATCCAACAGAACTGCTGACTCAGTAAACACGGGAGTTATATCCGACACCGATGTATAAAGTTGCTGTTACAGCCCTAACCAATTTAGAAGATATTGTATGTAACTTAATAGTGATGAGTACAGGTAATACCGCTTTGAGAAAGACAAGCGTAGGGTTGCCTCGGGCGTCGAGTATCCAACAGTATCCGATTCTGCTGTACTGAGTTTGTCTTTAATGGCATTTTTATGTTTATAGTTTGGCGACTTTGACACTACAGTTGACGCAATGTTTGAGTAATATCGAGTTGCATCTATTTGAGCTCAAAGAAGTTACAAAGATACAGACATATACTAAATACTAACTATCGCCTTTTTATTATTAGTTTTATATTGTTATGATTCAATTATTACACAATACTAGCTTTTAGCCACGTACATAAAATAGTAGTCTATGTAGTCTATGTCACTTAAAAATAAAGCAGCTTTCTATCGGTGAAAAAATTTTAGCAATCTGACTTATACTTTCAGAGATTACTTCTAAAATCCAACCTTACCTCTTTATAATATTAGTGTAGATTGTGTGTGAGTGTGTTTATTAGTGTGTCTAATGAACATCAAAGTAAGTTATCAAAACGATGAATGGAATAGACGTTGGTGGATGGAATGAATGTTGTATTTTTAATCAATGGTTTTGTTTCATAATAAATGTATCTCGTATATTATTTCCTTATCACATAACATTATTGCATTGTCTTTCAATATGGCACTCATTTTATGCAACAACGATCTTTACACTTATAGAAATTTTACAGGAGTGTAAGAGATGTAATTACATAGTTCCAATTGTTACTAACAATTATGAATCATTGTATTCTTTAATTAGTTTAGTTAAATAAATAAATTATTAATTAAGAAAGCATGTACACAATATGAAACTTACTTTTAAAACCGTAACGACTGTAAAAGTCCTTTCAAAACACAATAATAACAAAACTATAATACAAATCTTTGATTACATCTTCTGTAAAATTTCGTATAAATACTCCAATTTCGTCTTTGTTGCACTAAATTTGCGATACACATACACCTACATACACTATTCAATTGCTAACACTCTCATAGAAATTCAATTCAACAGCTTCAATTCCCGGCAGCCCTATCTCTGAACCAATACCTAATAGCACAGTGATTATACTAATCACCTATGAATATCCAGTCGAGTGTGCGCAATTATACGCTCAGGATTATGTCTGGTGGAGCGTTTAGCGCTGATTGTGATAAATCATATTGCAGATCAATGTACGTATTGATGAGTGGTCCTGTTGTTGTATACCACACGGTATTGATTTGTAAGCTGTAGGGCCGACTTACGAGTTGTAGGTCGCAGGTCCAAACCCTGCCAGGCGCATTACTTTGTGTAGTTTTGATTGCCACTGCTCTCAAAACGGTGAAGAAAAATCATTGTGAGGAAACAGGCATATCCTAAAACCAAAAATTCGAAGACATGTGACATTCAACAACCCGCACTGAGCCCGCGTGGTGGACTACGGCCCATTCCTTCTCTTAAATAGGAGGCCTGAGGCCCAGCAGTGGAAATATTAAAAAAAGAGCTGATGATGTTAAAACTGTAGGTACTCTATGGTATTAATGGAATCATAATTTAAATTATTTATTTTGTATTATGTAAACAAACTTTTAGGAAACCGGCATGTACTAGAGCAAAAAAATTTAAGACTTGTCATGTGACATCTTTCAAACAGCACCGGGTTCGCATGGTGGAATATGACTCATCTCTCCCCTAGAGTGAAGGCCTGAGTGCCGACAGTGGGAACCTTATAAAGCTGATTACGCTTAATTTTATGCTTATTCTTATGCAAACATACTTTATCGTACGGAATCGTTAAGCAATTTAACCAACGTTGCGATGGAAACTATCCCAAAAAGGTGAACTGATGACCTGGTTTACGGTTTGTATAAACTCGCGATTAGTCACTATCTGACCAGCTGACTATTGGTTGTATAAATGCAATTAGTCACTATCTGACCAGGTGACTATTGTACTCTTCTCTTTAAATTTTTTATACTATGAGGTGCGATCTCTCGAAGAATTTCCTAGTAATTAGTCTAATTAGCGCGGAATTTGTTGCTTTGCAGCACTGGCATATAAAATGAAGACGATAAATTACTTTAACAATTCCTGGAACCATTATTTTGTTTACACTATTCAGCAACATTTTCACTCAAATATACACTTCTTTGAATTACACGGGAACCATGTTAGCCAAAGTAATCGACTAGGATTTCTACGAAGAAGGATTCAGGAAAACTTCTGGTAACCTTATAACATGTTACATGATATAAACAAGTGTCCAATAATATCACCGACAGATGTTTTTTGAGACAAACTGATGTTATATAGAAACGTTATCGAAGAAATGTTGGTGTTTTTTTTAGTCAGTTGGAAACGACTTGCGGTTTCTTTATAACATTTAATAAATAAAATTTTATTCAAGTATAAAGTCCGTAAAATTATGATTTACATTAAGTGCAACCGAGATAAAAAGTAATTCTAGCTGTAATATAAACCTGCCTGAACTAGGTTAATGAAAAACCTGTGTTTCAGGCGATTTGATATCGTCATGCGTCTCTGTGACAAATATTTATAGTTTTTCTTTTATAAATTAGAAGAAATAGCTATAAAAGATGACTATCACTGTTTAGACCAATTTCTAGATATATCTTCTCAAGCACTATAGGCACTATGCTAAGAGTGAGATTTTAGTTTGGGGTTTGATATTTGAGAAATTTTGAATAAAGTGAAAATACCCGATTCCTTCTTTCTCATCGTATACAGTTTTCTATTAAGCAACGCTTTAATTACACAAAAACAAAATAAAATAAATACTTATAAGTGAGCGTGCTTTGTCTTTTTGTATCATATATATGTACATAGTTAGGTTTTAGTTTAAATAGTTTATATAGTGTTTAAGTTTTTTTTATGTATATGTGTAATAAATTTCTTATAAGTTAACTTCCAGTGAAATCAACATTACATTTGGTTTTTTTTTATTGCTAACGCGCTATTAAGAAAAAAAAGGGCCAGGCCTTTAGCTTTCACCTTATACTTTTATTACCATAATCATTATTTGGCAAAAGACTTACAAAACTAGCCGTAAACTTCCCCCAGCAGCAACGCTACTAAAGAACATAAAATTACTTTATTTTTACAAATAATCCACCACATCTCTCGGCTCTACAGAACGGCCACGGTCTCAACACGATGAAGTACAATAAATACTTTGAAACTTTGGACTATTGTCTTCCCACCTTCTCAACATCGTCTCAAAGTTCACAACGATAAGTGAACCTCATCGCTTGTTAACACCGAAATCAACAAGGGTAAAGATAACGCGCGTTATTTATTTATTCTTTATTGTACACTCATTTTAAAACCGACAATAAAAATAGGACAGTTGATGTACATAGAAGAACATACACTCGCTTCAGTCTACAACGAGAGCGGGCTTGTAGACGGCAAGCAATGGGTAGCTTGCTGTCCAACCGTCCGGTAACTGTCCGGACCGAGCCCAAGTCATCGACGGCGCGCACTGTTCCCGCGCGCCTTAAGGAGTTGTCAGCAGCAGCAGGGGCCCAGCCGGGTCGAAGCCTACTGGGACTAGGGTCTAGTTCCGTAAGGGAGTCTCGCCCCGGTACGAAAAGCAAGAAGGAACGGACCTGACACTGTCTCCCACTCGATGAGATGTCGTTTGGATGATTTTAACCAGCCGAAAAAAAAAAACTACCCAGACACAGAACAAATCATCATGCTCATGACACAAACACTTGTCCTGGGTGGGAATTGAACCTACGACGTTCGGCATAGCAGTCAGGGCCACTAACCACTAGACCAACAGTCCAAACTAAAAATGATTTCTGACATCTAAAAAAATAAGAATATGAGTGCAAAGCACTAGGTATAGTAGTAAGCTTTGAAGTACTCAAGTTCTTTTCTTTTGTGTTAAATTAACTTAATTTGCCTTCAGAAATCGGCCGCAAGCAGATTAAAAACAAACAATGGAAGTATTTTGCCCAAGAATATCTCGCTTTTGACAAATCTGCGTAATTAAATTAAAAATAATCCCGCCTTCAGTGAGCTTTGTTAATTTATATTACAGTCTATTGTATTTTATTAGCCATTACGGGGTAATGTTTCATAATTATTATTTTCTTATTATTATTACACCAACAATTCAGCTTCTCAGAATCGGGAAGTTTACGCATATTTAAGCTAAATAGGTAGGAAATATTTTTAGCAAATTGTACTAAATATGTTTATGTGATGAGCATGATTATTTGTTCTGTGTCTGGGTGTAATTTATCTATATACTCGTATGGTAGTAGTCTTAGTTGCGTACTAGCTACCTATAGGTCATTGGACTCGCTCATCTAACGTATTCTTAAAGAAATTAATTTCGTACATGCGTAAATTAATACGAGTTTTAAAAGAAAGGTACTTATTTTTTAATTTTATCGTTACAAATTGATAGTTGCCATGTGCGATCAAAATTTAGCGGTGTATATAACCGAACCGATAACCATCTATTAAAGTCGGTTAAAAAACGCTACCTACCAAAATACTTCATTCATTAACAACGATGGCACAAAACAGTATCATCAATGATCAAAGCCGATCGGCATCGCAAAAGCCAGTTCATAATAATCTACCCTCATTACACCGATTAAACGAAAATAGCCTCAACTATTTCAGTTGAACACTGAGTCGGCTAATGAGAGAGGCCATTCATCAATGTTGCCAGCCACTTGGTGCAAGTTTGCATTATTATTGGGCCTCGAAAATATCGCTTTGAGCGTTTTGAGTCGACAAACATCCTTATTTAGAGTAGTTCAGTGTTTGGGAGAGACCTATGTCCAACAGTGGACGGTGTTTCGGCTGAAATGATGATGATGAGTCCAGTCCTGGGCGTTAAAATGATTAAAATCTCGTTTTTTTTAGCTGTGGATGAAATTATATATGTAGCTAATAATACGAATAAAAAAAATACCTATTGAAAAAACGAGGTCCTCATTTAAGAAGAAAAAATGATGATTACAATTAGTTATTAGTTCACAAAAAAAAAATTACACCTTTTTATGAATCATGCTGATTGCAGTTCAAAAAAGAAATATAAAAAAAAGACGTGTGGCACTAGGAGACTGCCGCGGTAAAGCTATTGCATAGCATTTTTTATCAACTTATGCAATTAAATTGTGATTGAAGTTGACAAGTTACCATGACAATCATTTAGTGGATGGAATTTCTGGATTCGGTCTCCACGCTCAAGGCCCGCGATAGAAGCTATGCAATAACTTAAAGATCAAGCTTTTTTCCACTTGTACCTGATGTATTTTCAAAACGCCTCTAGCGTACGTTTCGTGGCCCTACGGATAGTGTGCATACTAGTCATTTTAATTAATATTAAACTGTTTGGCAATAAATTCGGTGGATTAAAGGGTTACGTTTGCTTGTAATTCTGGAACTAGGTAATTAATTATAGAGAACTAGCTGATCCGGCAAACGTTGTTCAGCCATATAAAATCAAAGAAGAAATGGAGAATGAGTTTCATAAAAATTGGTCAAGCCTTCTCGAAAGAGTTTGATAGCAAACAGTGATACAAGATTTTTTTATAGACTAAATTCTGCCCGCGGCTTTTCCTACACAAAATATAGTATGTCACCCAGGAATAAAGCAGCTTTCTATCGGTGAAAAAATTTTAGAAATCCACTGCAAGTATTGGTCCTACTTTCCGAGGTTACTTCATAGAAACAAAAAAAAAAAACATAAAAACCAACTTTTCCTCGTTATAATATTAGTGTAGAAGGTGTAGATAATAATGTATTGTAAAGAGAATAGGCAAACCACTTCAGTAAGGCCGGGTCCATGGGGAAAGGTATGAAAATAATACCCGTGATCCTAGAACGCAAAAGACAACTAAAGGAGCATATGTTTGATTAATTCATTAAAGTCTGATATGCCTTCTCGCACCACCCTTGAATGGGAGAATTTGTTAGATGAATTTCAACTTAAAAAAAAAGTATTTAAATAGTCCAATTAATTTAAATCTACAGAAAGTCGATGGACCAATACCAATTTAAAACTCTGCTATGTCAAGAACATACAAGCGTCTTCTCACCATACAAAACACCACAAAGATCATTATACGACTGTCATACATACCGCATGGTTAAAACGACACGACACAGATTCACGACCATCAAACCAGATTCCCCATTACTTGTCAAACGCCTATTACAAGCCATCCACACTTGCCAAGCAATCGCGAAATTTAATAAAGCCCGAGAGGTTGGCGTGTGTAGTCATTTACATTTAAAGCACCAATTATTTGACGTCATTAGCGCCCTCTGGTGGTCATAAAACGCACCCAACACGCGCTCGAGCACCCCTCTTTCACGTTTATAAATTAGAAGTAAAATGGCGATTTTTAATCTGTGCCTAACGTTGAGCCGGCCGTTTATCTGTGTCGGTGCTTGTCTTGAATTTATTTAATCAATTCTTTTGAAGTGTGAATAGGTCCTGCGTATATGGAAACGTAGAACGTCTAAGTAAGTTGCTTAATTAATTTACCTGACTTTTTTTTTATTATTGATAGGTTTGCGCTTGACTATTCAGATAGTCACCCTGATGGAAAGCGACGATCAAATTTTTTTTAATATATTCAGGATCGACTTGCAGTCTAACCAAATTCAACGTGTACCATTTTTTTCTATGGATCTACCGCCCATTCAACCTTCACAAATAAACCAGTAACTGGGTAACACAATACTTCTTCGGTAAGACAGGTGTCGTCTAACTATATCTACCTAACGTTTTTAAAGGTCTTCAGATGACAGTTGTACCAACAGCGTATTTTCCGTGGCACAGAGAAGTCTTGTTATGTTAAGTTGGTCAGCAATCCAACGTGTTTCACTGAAGTTCGAAAACTATGTTAACTACGGAAGTGCAGGGTTGGGAACAATAATTTAATGAGATAATTAAAAAAAAATACTTCGTCGTACATATCGTCGATCATGATTAAAATAATAATCAAGATTCGCCTTTGAGACCTTTGTCACCCCTACAGGCCTAGCCAAGTTACGACCGTTTCGTTTAGGATCTTTTTCTACAGTCAGTAACGCCTCCGATTCCTTTGTTCTGACCACGTGACTTTACATTGCGATGATGCCATTTCCATACATTTAAAGTTTTCTACTAGCGCTAACAATTATAGATTAACTTAGCTAAGACCTCTGGCCTATAAATAAATCGTGGTACAAAATTCATGAACAAATAATGATACAAAAGAAACGCTGCAGCATGTTTAGTGTTTACTTTATGCTCGAATACGCAAGTACTGCCAACACCGTAGCAAGGACCTTTATTTGTCATGCTCCTATACATTACAATTAGATTCACTAATCTAAAGTAAACCAGCTGTTGACGCTCAAGAAACAATACGCAGCACACCCGCTGCAAAGTTAATGCAAATTCCAAGTAGCATTCTCACGAAACGGTATTTCTGAGCAGTCATTTACCCTCTCCTCATTTCAGAACAAGTACCAACGAATTTAAATCACATTCAAATTTCGCACTTCGATTAAAAGCTTCAAGAGCAGCGCGTAAGTGTTGAACAAACATTGGTACGGGCTAACTTAAACCTACGCTGACCAAGCCGGATTACCAGGAGCTCTGATCCCCGAAGCTATGGTCCCCGCGTAATCCCAAATATTGTAGGTGTCAGGGAAGGGACAAGTGTCTAACTGAATTGGTCGCGTTCATGTGATCCCAATTACTATGTGCAGAGAGCCAAGCCGCTTATGCAAATGACGATTTCCCGCGGACGCATCTAATGGGCCGTAAGGGGTGGTGGGGGACCGATGCACTTTTAGAAGCATCCTTGTTAGGGATGCCAGCCTTGCATAATTTAAATCCAGGTAGGGTATTAACCCCTTTGTTATTACTCATACTTATACGCACGCCTTTTTAGGTAGGTAAGTATAGACGTTCATTAACCTTTATATATAATAGGAAAAACTGACTTACTGACATTTTAATGTACAGTTTATTTTACTCGGACTAAGGGTGTAAAGTGTTTTCACAAGATTTCCTTTCATGACGGAGGCGAACACTAAGAGAGTATTTTTATAAATTCGCTTCCTTAAGGGGGTCCAAAATTGGTGTGAAGAAACCTACTTTTACGCAGGTGATGCCGCTGGCAGAAGCTAGTGTGGTCATGTACGCATGCTGTGTTTAATACTCACAGAGCATTTCAGGAAAACGAAATTATAGTAAAAAGAATCTTCTTAGTTTTTTTGTTGTTATATCCTTACTAATACTATAAAAGCGAAAGTGAGTTTGTTTGTGTACGTCTTCACGCATAAATAGAAAAATCGATTTCGAGGATTATTTGTACAGAGATAGTTGGGACCCTGGAGCCGGACATAGGCAAGTTTTTTTTCAAAAAGTGAGAAAAGGGGGAGAAAGAGGGAAGAAAAGGGGAGAGGAATTAAAGTATATTAATAAATGCGGGCGAAGCCGCGGGTAATAAATGCCTAAGGCATTTAGTTCGCCTTTGTACAACTCTGTGCATAAAGATTTAAATAAATAAAAGCTAGTCCATTATAAAAATAAAACTTCCTCAATAACTTTTAAGTTGAAATGCCTTGTGCCTGCATTGTTTTGATAACCCAAACTAAACAGCCTATATAAGATGTTTTTTTCGATAAGAGAGGGTGTGTCAGACTATTATTAATTCAACCCTTTTACTGCAAATTGCAAATTGTGGCAATATTTATGCCAACAACTTTATTTTTTTCTCATACGGCAATACTACTTCTTAAAAAGTACCAAATTTGCGTAATAAACCCCAAGCGAACGCGCGCCGGCGTTTGTTCTTTTTATTTTATCTCTAATTACGGTATTCGAAAGGTTGTACATCCAGCTATACCTATTCTGTCAGTTGCCCTTTGCATTCCAGGCCCATAGTGATTCTTTCTAAACAATTCCGCAGTTTGCCTGACAACCCTATCTCGCCCTACACTCCTCTAGTGCTAAATCAGGATCACGGTGCAGAGGATAAAGTGACCAACGGATAGACACTGGCAGGTCGTGTAACACTCCAGACGATTGAACTCAGACAGTTTAGTCTTTGAACGGAAATAAATGGAATTATTTATTTATTATGAAGTTATCAGAAGATATTGCTTCCTTTCTTTTGATGTCTATCAATGTGGAAGAACAGCAAGGACTTGTGAAATAGTGTTGTTGAGATAGTTTGGTTGCTTTGTTGTTCGTTCCATTTGAATACAGCCCAGTTATTGAGTTGATAAGATGAAGTAAAGAACATATTATATTAAGAACAATTTGTCTGCTGTGATCTTCCCGGTTGATATATATAGTTCAGATGTCTTCAAGGTTAGTGTGAATAGACTCTTGATAAACTAGTGCAACTCGCCATCAACGACTGCATCACTGCTTACCATCAGGAGGGATCGTATTCAAGCACTAGTTTATCTGCACTTAATAATATAAAGAGGTAAAATTCGTTTTTTTTTGTTTTGATGAACTATTTTATAAGAATTTATTTCAAATCAAGCCGTAAAATTCGCTGCAATGTCGATCAAGACAATCCAAGAGTTGATGAACGTTTGCACTCCGACATTCGTGAATTCACGCGTTCACGATTCACGAGCTCACTGAATGTTTTCGTCTAACCAAAGCCACTTATCAAAAATAACCACTTACTGGATCCCATTAAACGCAAGATGATATTACAGTAGACCAAAACAAAGGTAAAGAATGATCTTGTCTCTTATCAGAGAGACTGACCTACCTCAGTATTTTTTTTTCATAATAACCTGCTGTATCCCATTTGGCTCAAATGGGATTGGGCGGGTCACGTCAGCCGTATGAGCAGTGACTGCTGGGGGAATATCGCCACGCAGTGGGTTCTTGCAAAGGGAAAGATCCTGGATACGAGAAGATCTGGACGCGTATCGTGGGAACTGGGTTATGACGGCGCGAGAGAAGAATGTCTGGAAGGACTTTGGGTAGGCTTTTGCCCAGCTGTGGGACAGTAATGGCTAGGGCAAAAAACCTATTGTGTGTCACACAGGTGGGCAAAGACTTCTTTCTTCTCATTTTTCTCTTTACCTCAGTATAGAGACATTATAATGCTCCTAAAATTCAAAGCCCATATCAATTATGTTTTACGAGAGGCCCGAAAAACTGTGCCCAAGCGCTACATTGGTCGGCACTCCGCAATTTGATCAATTTATAACTAAAACGGGCACTTTTATTGGCGCTTATCCCCTTTAATTGCCATGGGTGCGAGCACGTATCGTTATGCTCGTTTTTTCGTCGAGGGTAAGCAGAGATTGTAGTTCCGTGATTTAAGGGAGCAATTACGACGACCGTTTTAGTGGTATACGTGTTGTTGTTGATGATAGATATGTAGTTAGGTAGTTAAGCTACAGGAATTGATGATGTAATGTTCTTAGAACCTACAGCTGAAGGTGGGTTCGGTACCCGCATAGTTGTCCTAGGTCAGGGTGTCTTGTGTGAGATTACATGATTGTAAAAGCATCTGCGATACAGGAGTAATTCTCAGAGTGCGACAAATTCTGGCAGCAACCTCTTGCGTCCGGCCTTGGTTGGCCCCAGGCCAAGGTGTGGAATGAGAAGCAATGGAAGTTGAACACTTCGTTCTTCACTCTAGTGAAGGTGGCGCGTGGCATGGAAAAGAATTATGGTAGCTTACGCAAAAAGGCAAATGAAGGATATGGGTTTAAGTCAATTAAATTCTGACCTTTCCTTTCTTCCCTACTCCATCCAGAGTGGATTTAAACTTTCTTGTACTCACCGATTGATCAGTGTTTTTTGGCCAGGCGGGCGATATTTGAATATAATTTGCAGCATTTTGCATAATTTCGAAATAATCGTGTGTTATGAAGGCTTGAATGTGGGTAAATTGCCGTGGGCTTTTAAATACGACACTTACTGTTGTGTGGATAAGTAAAAGAGGTGGGATCATAGGTCCCTTTTAAAGTGGATGTAGTTATGGTAGCTTTCGCAAAAAGGCAAATAAAGGATATGGGTTTAAGTCAATTAAATTCTGACCTTTCCTTTCTTCGTTACTCCATCCAGAGTGGATTTAAACTTTCTTGTAATTCCAGATATGTATTAGCGTGTACAAAAGAAACTCTTCCGCTTTACTATAGGTACTATATATACACATAATAATTATGGATAGAGATTGATAGACAGAACGTTCAATTAGTACCTAACATCAATATTTAGCTGGAAAAGAGGACTTCAGACAACCTAAATCGTCGACATTTAAACGAAGACTCACGAAACCTAACAATGAAGACTTACATTGTTATTCTTAAAGTTCATTGCTTCTTAACCTTCAAGTCGATAGACCAAAGCCTCAAAATTTTCCTACCAAATATTACTCCCTCTATTATCTAAATTAACAACGATTCTCTTCGTTACAAATGGCGTGACTCCAAATGTCATTGTTTTGGTGATGAGCAAAATTCATACTATGCAGACACCCGAGTCGCCACACGTCCGAGCTGGTCACACCAACAAATTGGTTGCACAACCAAACGGACACCGGGTGAGTAACTCTCTATAGAGCTGTATACATTTTGTTGGTAGCGGCGACTGGACGCGTCGCCATGGTGTCTCGGTAAAATATAGGCCTATAAGTGATGACCACGACCACTCTGTTAAGAGTGATACCGACAAAGAAGAATATACAACCAAGAACTCAAACAACAAAGGTTAACAAAAAGCCTATTAAGTCAATTAAAAGCTACAAAATACATTTCGGCTTTCAAATAAACTTTCTCTTTCAAGAACAATGAACCAACAAGCGATTGTCTATCAAACTAATAATGCAAACAAAAACATGTGTTCTCGTGTTCCGTATCACCGATTGATCAGTGTTTTATGGCCAGGCGGGCGATATTTGAATATAATTTGCAGCATTTTGCATAATTTCGAAATAATCGTGTGTTATGAAGGCTTGAATGTGGGGTAAATTGCCGTGGGCTTTTAAATACGACACTTACTGTTGTGTGGATAAGTAAAAGAGGTGGGATCATAGGTCCCTTTTAAAGTGGATGTAATATGAGGAGGAGGATTATTATCTAGATCAAAATTCATGGCTTAAGTATGTTCATAATTTCTTTACACCTCATAAGTAAATAGCGTAAAGAATAAAGAGGTATGAGTAATGAGTAAGTTATAACTGGTATTTTTGTTTCATTTCATTTTATTTATCGAGGACAAAAAACAGTTTCATGCTAGATAAAATACAATAAATCCTTACAACTGAAAGTCAAACATATAACTCATAAATAATAAGGGTTTACAGAATACAAAGACCCTGTGTCTATAAATGTGATATCTCTGATTATATGAAATAAAATACATTTATATCTTGATTCTGTTTAATGTAATGTAACTTAATTACACTTGATTAAATTAAATTGACTTTAATCTCATCGAATTCAAATTAATTTCATTTCATCAAATTGTATTTTACTAAAAAAAATATTTATTAATATGATATTTTTTTAGCTTTCTCATACCTCCTATTAACTTGCTGCTGGGCCAAAGTTTATTTACCTTATTTCAACTTATCCAAAGCTACCAAAAATTCAAAGGCAAGATTTTTGTTAAAAAATCTAGCTTATTCAGTTAACTCCATAGAGAAAGAATTCAAAACCATTGAAAACTTTAATCCACCGGTACATGCTGGACATCCCACCTACACGCACTAAACGTTTTGGGAACACATTCATTGTGCGTGCAGCTAAGGAATGGAATTCTTTGCCAGAGTCTGTGTTTTCTGTTAGCTACAACCCGGGAATCTTTAAGTCGAGAGTGAATAGGTTTCTTCTAGGTAAGCGCGTTCCATCGTCGCCCGCATCGTCGTTTTCCATCAGGTGAGATAGCGGGCAAGCGAAAACCCATCAATAATAAAAAAAAAAACAAATAAAATCAACAACTAAACAATTAATCCAAATACGTCAGGTCATCAATCATCACATACTAAACGTATGCGTATGCGCAACATCATAGGCAGACTCATGCCATCGGTATGATGTTGGGTGAAACTCGCCAAGATTCAACGCGCGCGCCGATTGATCTTGTGTAGGGCTTGCGCTTTATTTTATGATAGATTTTTAGGCAGTCCCCATATTCTATTCCCAAAAATTCAAACACGAAAGGTTTTATAATTCTGCATTGTCATCTGATAGAATAGAATAGAATAGAATAGAATAGAATAGAATAGAATAGAATAGAATAGAATAGAATAGAATAGAATAGAATAGAATAGAATAGAATAGAATAGAATAGAATAGAATAGAATAGAATAGAATAGAATAGAATAGAATAGAATAGAATAGAATAGAATAGAATAGAATAGAATAGAATAGAATAGAATAGAATAGAATAGAATAGAATAGAATAGAATAGAATAGAATAGAATAGAATAGAATAGAATAGAATAGAATAGAATAGAATAGAATAGAATAGAACAGAATAGAACAGAATAGAACAGAATAGAACAGAATAGAACAGAATAGAACAGAATAGAACAGAATAGAACAGAATAGAACAGAATAGAACAGAATAGAACAGAATAGAACAGAATAGAACAGAATAGAACAGAATAGAACAGAATAGAACAGAATAGAACAGAATAGAACAGAATAGAACAGAATAGAATAGAATAGAATAGAATAGAATAGAATAGAATAGAATAGAATAGAATGGAATAGAATGGAATGGAATGGAATAGAATAGAATAGAATTATAATGAATAATATAGAATAAATTGTACACATGCATGCAAAATTTCAGCTCAATCGGTAGCCGGGAAGTGGATCAAATTAATTTGTAATATTTGATTACAGACATGCAAACATTGGGATAAATGAAACTATATAAAAGCTTGTAAAATCTACTTTTGTGTGGGTGAAGCCGATGGCAGAAGCTAGTGTCTGAATAGACTTACTACGTTTAAGTGCAAACCCTAGCGAGCAACACTGCAACATAAAATATGTGTGTCAACATTACCATGTCACTAGTAATGATAGATTGAAAGATTAGCGCTTTGAAGTGTCGTGACATGCTATTGAATCGATTTCAGTTCGATTATTTAATCGATTTGTTCTACATTTTGTGTCGATATGACATTGCTATGTTGTTTAGTGACAGGTGGAAAATAGCACTCGATTTCAATGTTGAAGTCGTATGTCATTATTTGTATTTATTGCTAACTCGCTGCTGCCAGTAGCTTCGCCTTCGCATAGTAGAAAATTGCATCAAGAAAATATATTATCGGGATAAAAAATATCATATGTTCTATTTCAGGACATGTTTTAACAATGTGCCAAATATCATTCGAATTCGTTTCGTCGTTCGATTGTAAAGAAGCAATAAACCTATACATTCACAAACTTTCACCTTTGAGCCTTATTATACTAGCGAATTGCGAGCGTCCTCAAAGCGGTGCGGGTGCGCAACGAATACGTTACGGGCGTGCAACGATCACGCCGCGAATGCGCAGCGAATATGTTGCGCGTCCGCAACACACAACGAAGTTACAAAGCGAACAGCATTGTCTCTTCGTCGGAATCCGTTTTGTTACTGAGTGTATTGTACGTCGTTAGCCTGCTACAAACACGCGTTGAAAATTTTGCGAATTTGCCACGCGTCCGCGACGCCTTCGCTGTCCAGCCGCGGCGTGTTCGCAACGCATTCGCTGCGCGTCCGCCCCGCCCCTCAGCCGCTCGCAAACCGCTAGTGTAATAAGGCCCATAATGGCAGTGTTTTTTGGTGGGTCATAATCATCCAAATGACATCCCCCACCCTTGGGCAGAGCGAGAGATGGTGTCAGACTCTTACTGAAAAAAACACACTTCGTTCCTTCTTGCCTTTCGTAACGGGGCCGAGCTTCTTTTCTTCTTTTCGCAATAACCTAACCCTGGCCCCAGTAGGCTTCGACCCAGCTGGGCCATTGCTGTTGCAGACAACTCCTTGATGCGCGCGGGAACATTGCGCGCCGTCGACGACTTGGGCTCGGTCCGGATAGTTACCGAATGGTTGGACAGCGAGCTACCCATTGCTCACCGTCCGCAAGCCCGAACTTTTATGCCTGTTGATCTGATACAGTAAAAGTATTTTCGCCTAAAAGGAGTTCATACAAAAAATAACCATACAAAATGCACTATTCGCCGAATATTCAATTTTATGACAATATTTTTCACTATCATATTCCTCTAAAATCTTATTCAGATTTATACAAAAATTTATAAACAAATCAATCTAACCGTTCTTAATTGCTTATTAGTAGATAATCAAATAATTTATCATTTTCTTAAAATACATAGTACTTAATCCTTGTAATTTGTATTTTATTAAACAACTAGGTGCTTTAACAATATTACTGATGTTACTTATGAGACTTTTAAAAGCAGAATTCCTCATCAAACAATAAAATAAATTAAAAATATCATGAGAAAACCCTATAAAGGGATTAAAAAGTTAACAGACTAAAGTCTGTGATTTAAAACCAACCTGTTCTGTAACTAACTTAAAAATAAAACCAGGATTCCCTAACAACCAATAAAATAAAAAAATCAATAAAACCTCACCAAGGGATGGATTGAAAAGTTGCCAGACTAAATGAAGCTTGAGATTTAAACGAACGAAATTCTTTTTTTTTTTAATTTGCATACAAGTACGTATCAGACGGATAAAGTTTTTTAATTTGGCTTCACCGCCGGCCGACCGGCGTAGCAACGTAGCACGCACTCTACGGCCTACGCCGTAGAGGGCGCGTAGCGGGTCTACACATATTGGTATTATTATGTTTCGAGAATGACGTGTTCGATACGTTACGGTGAGAATAAGTTGGCAGTGATTTTAAAAGTCGTTTGTGGGTTTTTCTTAATATTAGTTTTATGAGATATTCCAATATCTTAGTAGATGTGAGTAATGCTGGTCACCTAGAGGTGGAAAATTATCGATTGAGATCTCTAAGGTGGAGTAAAAGAGATAGAAAGCATACAAGTGTCCTTCAATTGCCCTTTGCGTTCTAAGACCACAGGTTTCCTTTTCAGAAAAACCCCTTAGAAATCCCCCGCTACTCCTACCCCATAACCCTCCCACGGCACCCCCTTCCTCTTGGAATCTTAGTAGGAGGCGGTAAAATATTGAGTAGAAAGTGTAAAAACCTATTATTAAAAAAAAAAATACTAGATTAATACTATTTTTAGTTTTGATAATCACTTAGCTGAACCCAAATAAAGTGCAAATTCTATCATAAAGCAATCCCATAACATATGTACCTACAAAATTACCTATAATGTTTTGATTTCTCCAAGATTCCGTTATCTCATAGATCTCCTAATCCTAATTTGATGATTACTTGGAAAGTGAACCCATTAAAAAAAACAATTTTCAACTCAGTCTAGGCGTCTTCCGAATAATCAGGGAATATAGTCATAAAATAAAATATTCAGGCGAATTGAGACCCTCCTCCTTTTTTGACATCGGTTAAAATTACCTTTCAAAACAAAACACTGTTTCGTATCAATCATTTTATGATTACCATAGCGTTTTCATATTAAAATATTTCAATTAAAATCAAATTTCGCTATATTCTCAAACTCCTTTTCCAAACTCATTACAAAATAATCAACCGGAAAATAAACAAACCCAAAGTATTACTTCCGTAAACAAATAATTAGTAAAACTAAGCCATTAGCGGCGGAGTGACCTTCCATTTTGGGCATGGATAGTTATTTATTCATAATACCCAACTTGTCCCGGCCCGCCGTGATTCCATTGTGATCAATAGTAATGAGTTTCTGAGGTGTGTTCGGGGTCAAACAGATGTATAATGTACATATTTTATTAGTTTCAGGACACTGTTTAGGAAAGTACAAGCCTAGCATAGTCGGCCTTATAATGTTCCCACTGCTGGGACTTAGGCCTCCTCTCTAGTAGAAAGAATGGGCCGTAAAACACCACGCGGGCCCAGAGCGAGTTGGTGGATGTCGTGTTTCCGCATTTTTGGTTCTAGGACACGCCGGTGTCCTCACGATGTTTTTCTTCACCGTGTTGAGAGCAGTGGTGATGAAATAAATTACACAAAGTAATGCGCCTGGCTGGGTTTGTACCCGTGACCTACAACTCTTAAGTCGGGGCTCTTAAGTCTCTTAAGATCTTTAGAAACATTTTTACATATAAAAATTGGTGGTTAAATATTCTTCAAAGTGAACATACCATATGTAAATCAAGCAAAATTTCACAAAAAAAATGGATTTACAGATCAGCGGGGCCCTATCTGGGCGCAGCTGGCCTGACTTAAATGCACAAATACTCGTACTGCCGCCTAGGCGGGTACGAGCGTTGTGTCCATTTAGTTCCGGCCAGGTATTCAAGGGCCTATAAGCCTTAATAATCACTATTTTGCCTGACTGAATACCTTATAATTTATGTTATTTTTGTTCATTTATTTATTTATTATACAACGTGTAACGTTAAATGAGCAAAACCTTAGACATCCCAAATGATTTTTAATTCGATTGACCTAATTATATGAGAAAAAAAATATGAGCAGTTTTAGTTTGTTTAAAATTCATATCTGCATTGAAATAAGAACTTTTATTATCCCGTGTATGAGAAAATTTTATTGGACTACAACCATTTGTGTTTGTTTACCTATTTCGGCGGGTTTGCGCACGTGATGGCTTGACCTATTCATAAACAGAGAAGTCGAAGTTTTTAATGAAGATTTTTTTGAAAAATTTAACCTATATTAAAAAGTAGTTTAATTGATTCTGCTCGTTATTCTGATCAAACTAATTTCAGGTTTTGCGCATTTAACGTTACACCTTGTACACTTTATTGTACATTATGATTGAAAGCGTCTGAAGGTATTTTTTAGAACTAGACGGAGCTGAACTTCTGCATTATTTTATATCAAGTAAACTTTTAATAGAGATAGTAAGGTTTATAGGTTCACGTTATTATGATTGCCGTTAAGAGGATTATTATACGAGTATTTCATAGGTATTATTGTGAGACGGACAACGATGTTAAATTTCTGACTACGAAAGTTGATGTCTTTTTTCTGTAAAAGCTTTTGAGATGTAGGTACTCGTAATATTAATATCTAACATGATCAAAATATTTCCGAGAATGTTTTTCTAAGTATTCCCTTTGTGGTTTTATTCAGAAAATACATAATCATCCTATGTACCTATGTATGTTTAATACTATATATATCTACTACGTTTGCCGAAGTCATAGCTTCCTAGAATTTGATCCTTATTAGTTACAATCAAACGGTGTACATGTCTGTTTTTTTTTTTTCATAATCTACGAACTCAATTACTGGCTAGTAACATAGAATTTATAATAAAAATTTGATCGAGGCTAGAGTATCTTTAAGTATTTTTTATTTGCTATTCTATATCATAATAAATTTAGTTATTTCTCACCAATGCGTAGTTGATAATGTCGTTCATGAATCTTTATCAAACATATTTTTTTTTCACCGGGCCGTTACCGAGGCTTCAGAAAGTCACTGTTTTATGGCCCTGCTCGGGCTCTAGGGCCTTAATTCTAAAATAAGTTATAATTATTACTCATGATCTTTCACAAGTTTGAGTTTATACACTTTTAGGATTAAAATTAAATTCATCATCATAATTTTAGCCGAAAGACATGCACTGTCTGCTGGAGATAGTATGTCTCTTATTAACGTCACCACAACGACTGGCTCGCGCCACTATCTCACCTCTCTCGCATTTGGCCTTGGTTCAGGCCATGGTGCCGATTGAGAGGAAATAGGAAGCATCATCACTTTTTTACTGGAGCTGAGCCAATTAGTCTCCGCTGGAGATGTCTCCGTCAACGAAAGTAGCAGGATGACTGACATGACAGGTTTGCGGATGGTGAGGTGTAAATAGCTCACCATCGGACCGTCCGGTAAAGACCAAACTTGGGTCGATAGCACGTTGTATTCCACGCGCGCTCCAAAGCGATGTCAGCAAAATTGCCTATAGGCCAGATAGAAGCAACGCCTACCAGGGTTACGGATTCTTCAAAAGAGTAATCACAGGTTCCACAATAAAGAGAAACTGATAAAACATGTAGTTTAAGAACGTTTTCAAATTATGCGCGATAAACGTACGGCAGCCGGCCGGTCGCTGTACGTTAGCAGTCCGACAACAAAAGCCTAAATTGAAAACGTATCTGGCTACGATGCGTATGTATGCTAGTTTTGCTATTTAATACCAAGTTGCTTGTGACGTTGCTGTCCTGTTGTCGACCGTTCGCCGCACGGTTGCCGCACAGCGCGCTTTGTATGAAAAATACGATTGTCCGTACAACGCACCGCATCCGCACTGCAGCCAGCCGTCAAAAAACGTATTAACCGCAAGCACCCTTAGTCAGTAAAACTCTGCCACTATGTTATCATACCATGATTATTATAAATAATAGACCTTCTATTTTATTCTCTTGTATCATCTAGATATAGGGACGCAATTAGTAAAACGATCTTAGAGGTGGACTGGATGCTATTGTAATACCTAGCGTCAGTCGTTAGGGGAATTTGAACATATAGTTTACGGACGAGTATGTTTCATGTGCCTGTTGTTAATTTTATCTCGGCTTACACTAAAGGTGACCCACGTCCATGTAAATATTTAAGACGGTGGGCAAGGCTGTAAAGGAATCGATGAAGCAATGGCCTATTCTGCCACCGGATCGCTTAAGGCGTATTTTTTATTTAGGGTATTATTAAATTACTTCTCTCCTACTCCATGAAGCGTGCGAGAGGGTCTGTCAGACTTTTATTAATTAAAATGTACCGTCCATGTGTATGTTCCGTCAGTTACCCTTCGCATTCTAAAGCCGCGGTAGTTCTTTCGACCAATCCCGCGTCTTGCAAATTTTTATATCTTAAAAGAAAAAATCTTTTACAAAGTGAAGCGACATCATAGCAAAATAAAAGAACGCCTAAGCAAATTATCGAGTGGATAATTCTGCTTATCAAATATTTAGAAAGTAGTGAAAACTTATGTGTGATAAAGTGGGCCCCTATATTTCATTTTAAATTCATTTGTAAGTCCCAAAGTGTAATCTTTAAATCTCTGAAAGTAATGATCCTACTACGATAATTCTTTCACAAATTGAAAGCTAACTGTTATAGACTACTTATCCTAAAAAATGTATAGCTCATATTGAACGTAGCTATGACAAAAAACTGGTTCAAAGTATAAATAATAATGACTTCATCATTATCTTTTTGCACTATAATTTTCTCAGCAATTTCAATGCACCTTTGTCACCGATTTTAAATTAAAGGATCTTTCCTCCAGCCTTCTACTTTCGCCAATCAATAAAGTACGTCCTTCTACATAATCACAAATGCGTCCATTCTCATACTACTAATGAATAATAATCGACTGCACACTGGATATTCAATATTAATGTGGAAACACAAGCCAGGCTAGCAGCCATTAGTTTTATGTCAAATTGATGCCCCTGGATGATGAAGGGTAATTTTCCATATTTATAAATTGTTTTTATATTGATTGCGATGGTGTACCGTGGATCGTAAACGTGAGTGCATATTATAGAGAAGGAATATGTTGGTACGGTAATTTGGTACTTCCTTATGTTTGTACAAATTTTGTATTAAACACTCACTCCTAAAGTCAAATCAAATACTGACTGTCGGACGGTGATATCAACGCACATTCGAAACTACTTTCAAAGGGGTAAAATGGGGTTCTAAAGTTTGTGTAGGTAAACCTATTTTCACGCATTCGGAGCCACTGGCAGAAGTTAGTCTAAAAAAAACCTTTTGAGTCGTCAAAATGTCGGCTAGTCAAAAACATAAAGCTACTCATAAATTGCACGTTCTAAAGCGTAGAACTCTATGGAGAAGAACATGCAAGAAGAGTTGTAAGTCATAGAGTTATGGTTACTCTTATGGTGCGTTCCGATCTGGCAAATGTGCGGCTCGCGAGCCGTTCGTGAGCGGTGCATTCGTCAAATCTGGACACAGCATTAGAAGTCATGATAGTTACAAAAATCTTGGTTCCTCACGCAATCCATAAATTTTTCTTTAACCCCTTTCGTCATATATTCGTCTTCATCATGTGTTATTAAAAAATAACAAAGTATTTGAATTCATTTAGACATTGTTAGCTTAATTATGATTCCTAGGCAGTGAGATTGGGTCGCGGCAGATCACAAAGGAGGCTGTGGGACGAACTAGACAATTTTCGCAGAATTGGAAGAAAAAAATGGAATGAGGCCTTGGTCCAGGAGTAATACAGAAACCGCTAAAAAAAAAAAGTAGAATACCTATAGCCGCTAAACGTTTAATTTAAAATGTCATAAATAATTTTCGTGAATGAGAGATTATTATCAGCGTTTAGCAGAAGCGACGTGGCCATTTACGTAAGCAGTAAGTGCGACGCCGGATTTCCTCATTACAACTAGTGCAGGACACATAAGGGTGCATTCTGACGTGTTATTATTTCGCGATAATACTCGAACCGCGCCACGTCGCCTCGGTGGCTAGCCGCGTGACCGACCATGTAGGGTTGGCAAGTTTAATCGAGGACTTTTTTGTCATCTTAGAAAATTAAAAATAGTTAATGTAGAGGTAAAAACAAAAGGTTTAGAGACTTTTTTTAAGGTGGGATAATCATCTAATGACTTCTCTTGGTAGTGGTAGAGCAGCCCCCTACGGGTTGCTGATATCTCTTTGAGGAGTGCGCGTATCTATACTGTTAGTTTAGTATTTTCTTTTTTTTATTTCTGGTGAATAACAAGGAATTGAAGTATTTAAAATATTACGTTGCTCCTGGCTATGCAAACCGTGTTATGAAAACAACCAAATTAATATTACAAAAAAAGCAATTTCATCTTTTGTTTGTCATCGTTTTAATCACATTACTGCCAAAAAGATTTCATTGCAGACACACACGCGAAGCTCATTCTCCACTACCAAAACAAATAACAGAACAAAACTTTAATAATCAAAGCCAAAATTCATTTTCCTATTCATACACACGCAACGTCAAAAGCAATTCTCATTCAGCATTTCGACGGAGAAACTAATAAAATAACCACACCGCAAAAAACGCAATTTGTATAATATCCGTTGCGCGCCAACCCTAATTGGACGGCGTATGTACATTATTAAAACTGTCGACTGGCACTGTAGATGCAATGCTATCGAAAATAAATAGCGACATCGCTATGCGAAATATTCAAGTTATTTTTGTAATTACTTCGTAAGTTATGATAGAACGCTTTCTTGGATTCTTTGGGTGAGGGGTTCTTATTTCATGTTTACTGACGTTTAAAAGTAGAGTTTTCATTAAAGGTGTTAACAGTCACTTTTTATCATGATTTTCAACATTCGCTTAATCCTGGATCTTAAATTAAGAGGGTCTTTCCCAATCCATATATCGAAAACGTTAGCATAGTTGAAAAGCTTGTCGTTACATCTAAAACTATGTTTGATAAAGAGGCAACGTAAAAAAAGATACAAATGAATACATATATAGACACCTGGACGCTCTGCTCTGTTAGAATTTGATAACTTCCATCACTCACTGGAATATTTCACAAACGTTGTTCTAGAATATTCGTACTTTTTTGTATATTGTCCTTTTAAATTTTCGATTTAACCTTTCAAATACCGTTATTATATACGCAGTAGAACGACAATACTAGATCAAATGCTTAGGGTTTGATGCACCAAAGTGCAAAGTTTCTATTTATATCTATTTTTTTCTTTATATTTTTAAATTATTCGTACATTAAGAAGGACCAAAGGGTCTCGTAAAATTTGTGCAACACAACCGGTTTTCAGAGGTCTTTCCTGGATTAGTTGTACACACATCTAGGCTTTATTTTTTTAATTGATATAAACTAGAGCTTGACTGCGATCTCGCCTGATGGTAAGCAGTGATGCAATCGTTGATGGTGAGGCGCTCTAGTTTATTAAGAGCCTATTCACTCTTGCCTTGAAGACACCTAAATTATAATCGGACGGGAAGACCGCAGTCGGCAAACTGTTCCAGTCCCTCGATGTACGTGGTATAAACGACGATGCGAAACGTTTGTTGTTTTCAAAAAATACAGATAATAAACCAGGTAGATGTATAATAACGCCATAATCACGGAAAAAATATGGTTTTATAGGAAGTTTCATGAGTTGAGCGCTTTTAAAAGCTAACTGTTGAGCAACACTTTTTTTGCTACGCAAAAGTGCTTGAAAAAAATTAAGTATTTAAAAATATTGCACGAATATTCAAATTAAGAATGTTTCAGAGATAAAATATTGAAGTTAATGGCTACAGTTCAAAACTTAATTTACGTTAAGTTCAAGGCATTAGCATTAATCTGTTATCTTCAAAGCGGTATGAACATAATTCAGGCAATTAAACAAATTAAAGCGGTAGGCTGAACCACGTACCATTTGAGTAGAGTACCCTTAATGTAACTCAAAAATCCGCTTAGAAAATAAGGCGACCAACCGCAAAAATATGTATACATTTCACTAAAAAAAGAAAAGTTGAGAATAATACATGGTTACCTACTTAATTAGCATAGCATAGTCGGCCTTTTAATGTTCCCACTGCTGGGACTCAGGCTTCCTTTCTAGGAGAGGGAATGGGCCATAATCCACCACGCAGGCCCAGTGCGGGTTGGTGAATGTCACATGTCGTCGAATTTTTGGTTCTAAGACATGCCGGTTTCCTCACGATGTTTTCCTTCACCGTTTTGAGAGCAGTGGTGATGAAATAAATTACCACAAAGTAATGCACCTGTCTAGGATTGAACTCGCGACCTACAACTTTTAAGTCAGGAGGGACGTTTCCACTCAGCCACCGCTGCTCTTTTTATAATATGTATGTATTTAGAAATATAAGTATGTTTGTAAGTTGTCTAGTAGTCATAGCACAAGCTCTGCTAAGTTTGAGACTAGATGGCGTTGTGTGATAGTTGTGAAATATTATTATAATACATACTAACTCTTAGCTCTCATCTAGTTCTACTATAGTTAACTGTTCTGTCAGCCTCACAACCAGTTCAGCACGCTGGCACATAACACAGAGTCCTATTACTGGACAAGACAGAACGATAAACTCAAGCAAATTCACACGTTTACCAACTTCCGTTAAGTATAACTGCGCTCGCTTCAGAGGATATTGTCTAACTTACGGCCAAGTGATGTGTTGTGCGGTCGAGGGCACATCTAGGTTTACTTCAGTTTCTACAGAGTGTAGTAGAGTACGGGAGTGAAGTTTAAAGCTTTGCATGTAGCCTGATTTATTTTGTTGAAAAATATTCCGAATCTCAATGGAAGTTGTTTGTGACACTTTTAGGTTAAACCCAAGATTATCCTTCATCATCATCATATCAGCGAGAAATCCACTGTTGGACATAGGCCTCCCCCAAGCGTCGCCACAACGACCGGTCCTGTGCGTCACGCATCCATCGGATTCGATAATCCGAAGATTATCCTTATCACACTAATAATAAAAAGGCAAAAGTTTGTATGCATGTATCTTTGTAGGTTTGTTACTTCTTCATGCTTAAACGGAGGAACGGATTAGGACGAAATTGGTGCTAGGATAGCTTATATCCTAGATTAACACATGTTTTATAAGTTATAAAGGCCTACCCCTTTATAAGTTATAAAGGCCAACCTTTATAACTATTGCGTATGAATTCAAAGCGGATTAACCCGCTGGTGTTAGCTACTTTACACGTTGTTTACGTTTTGTTTAGATTGTCTACTATCAGAAAGGTAAGTAATCGCACAGACTGACTGCAAAATTACTTAAGGTTTATCTTGGTCGTATGTATTGCTATACTTTTATTCAAATGTATGGCTGGCAATATTACGAAATACATAATATATCCCATGTGTGACAACCTCTAAAGACCTTTTTAGGACTAATTTTTCCCAGGTTTTGCTCCTTTGGCCTAGATATATCATTTAACAATACTTTAATCTTCTAAAGTAATAGCTACTAGTATTTTTTTTAAGATTTTTTGCGTTGTGAATGTATATTTTTAATTAGGTGGGAATCCGATGGATGCGAAACGCACAGGATCGATCATTGTGGCGACACTTAAGGGAGGCCTATGTCCAACAGTGGACGTCTGTCGGTTAAAATGATGATGATGATGAATTAGGTAGTTCATTTCTCTTTAATTAATCACAATTTATTACTTAAGACAACCACAATGCAGCCAATCTAGCAAACAATATCATATATCCATTTCAAGACGTCTTACATATCACTGCACACACAAGGAGCGTCAAGACAAGACGAGACAAGTCTCGAGCTCCTCAAGGCACTTCTTGATTGTATAATCTTAGACTACCCACTCCGCCCGTCCACCGAGTAGCCGTAACTGCTAGCTTAAGGGAAGCTGTTGTGTGGGGTCATAAATCTCCAGCTAGATTATCGACTACCTGTCTGGGAATAGGAGTGGAGCTTCCTATGTACTGGTTTTTTTTTTTAAACCAAGCGTTGGTTTCAAAGCTATTGGTTTTCCGTGGTATAACTTAGCTTAGCATAGTTTGCGCACTAACGTTTCCATTCTGTAAGAGCTTCTCATCGAATAAAGACTTTCATCTATTCTTTAAATACGAATGTGAAATATTTTTTTTAGAAATGTCATACGCAATGGACCGATGACCTGGACCCCTAGCCAAGTTTCTAATCTGCAATAGTTAACGCTAGTAGAAAGCTTCAAATGTACGGGAACGACGTTGCCTCAACGCTCAGTGACGTGGTCAGAACCAAAGAATTGGCGGGAAAGTCAACTCGAAGCGTTCGACGCAAGCGAAACGGTTGTAACTTGGCTAGGGAGGCAGGTTAGGGTCGCGGGAACCCGATGGATGCGTGACGCACAGGACCGGTCGTTGTGGTGATGCTTGGGGGAGGTCTGTGTCCAGCAGTGGACGGCTATCGGCTGATATGATGGTGATGATGATGATGCGCAATGACAACTGATGGAACGTTTAATGGTATAGAGAAGAGTACAGAGCCAACGTTCTCGCAGCCTGTATCAGATAGACAGACCTCATTAAACCATCTTCGAAGCGTTTTATTGATTATACGCACAGTGCCAAAAATAGAGAGAGATGGAGAAGTCCCGCAGAAACCGCAACTAACCTACCAGACGATCCATGACGACGACCATTCCACCAGGAGTGTACGACTCAGAAGAAGAGTTTAGTTTAATTAGCCTTATGATGTTTCTACTACTGGAAATCAAGACATGGCAGTTTTCTGTCACCGTTTTCAGAGCTGTGATCATCATCATCATCATTTCAGCAGATAGACGTCCACTGTTGGACATAGGCCTCCCCCAAGTGTCACTACAATTATCGATCCTGTGCGTCCCGCATCCATCGGATTCCCGATGAGTGCAGTGATGGTGAAATTAATTTCACAAAGTCAATGACTCAAGCCCAGTCCAGATGTTTACAGGACGGCCAGACGGCGGGCTACGCATTATTGCTCGTCGTACACAAGCCCACGTCTACGTTGTCTGGAAGTCGGGGTCAGAGTCCCGGTGGCTGGGGCGTGAGGACATCACTGTTCCTTCACACATACAGCTACCTCCTTTGCTAGCATAGTTGCTTCGCAGAAGGAGGTGACCACCACTATTAGTGATATTAGAACTAACTTCGTAATTGAGTAGTTTTGAAATCCATGCAAATGAAAAACGAGCTGAACTACGATGTTTCGAAACGATTAAACAAACCAAAAAAAAGAAGGCACCATCCGAAATCCTGTCAAAATTACACTCCAAAGAAAATACTCTTTATCTATCTCTGAACCCCATGCACAAGTAACACCCGTGCTTGACATTTTCCTTTGTTCGCTAACCGTTCCGTGCCGCGTCGCAATGATTATTTACAAAACAAAGAACTGAAAACTGAACTAAAATGTTTTAAATGTGCCTCGATACGCCGTTAATGGTTATCTACGTAATGTACGCTGGTGATTAAAAATACTTTATGGTTTATGAATTAGATTATGTTCTGTTAACTCACGGGGTTGAACTTTAATGTGACTGTATTTAAAGGTTCAGTTTCGTAAAATATTTTATGTTATTTGTAAGCTATAAGATTCAGATCAATGAGCCAACAATCAGCCAACATTTTCACAACATCTAACACTACTGAACTTGATCATCTTCTACTACAGGTATTGTAAATCATTAGGTACACAATAAAACAAAGTCAACTACCGCGTTTGTCTGAAAAGAAAGATATAAAAAGATTTTTTTACGACAACATGGCACATAACTAAAAAAATAAAATCACTGTATAATAAGTATGAGATATGCGTTACATCTGCGAAAAACGTTACCTACATACGTTTTTATAGTTATTATTGTTTTAACTCAATAAACTCCAAAAATATATATTTATCATTTTATGTACACACAAAAAATAATTATCAGATATTCATGCAGTTTCCCCTAATATACAAAAGGATATAGGATATATGAAGATGGCTTAAGTGTATAATTTATACATACTTGAAAAAAGCTGAACATTTTAAAGATTACACAAGATATACTTCCGGTGTTAGAAATCCGGATCCGAAGCTAGGGCGCTTCACTACTAAAATATCAATGTCAATATTCCTACTGTTTGAGTCTTGTTGTTATTATATAGCCAGCTTATAAGTGAATAGAAGTGAAAAATGGCATTTACCTATTCTAAATTGAGTCTTGTTGTTATTAAATATTCAACTTTAAACGTGTACGATTGAAAAATAACCAATTATTGTACATAAAGAAATGGTATGTACCTATTTCAAATTAAGAATTCGCAACACCAACAGAAAGTAATAGCTCAATATTTTTTATTTAGAAAAAGAACCCCCCAGCAAGAAGCCAAATTAAATTCTTCAAAAAAAAAAGCTTCAAGGAAAAATATATTTGATTCCAATTAATGGTGGAAACACTCTAAGCAAATTTGACGTACAATTTAAAAGCTTTGATGTTGCTAAAATGTTTTACGGTGCTACTGTGTTGCAGATTAGCGGATTGTGGAGGGAAAAAAGGCAGTTGGCACTCCTTCATTTGGGGATCAAGTCTATTGAGAGTAAAATCAGACGATTTAAACGATTTGTTGAACGTAAAGATGAAAGGAATTGGCATGTCTTTGGCTTCCGATGTTACTGACTTTACGATGAGGAAAACGTATTGAGACGTATTCTTAAGATTTATTCATTATTATTTCTACGAAATTTTTGACGCAGTATAATTTTAGAACGCTATTGAAATATTTCTTTGCACACTGTTTATTGTTATATTTTGTTTATCAAACAAATAAGTAAATGTAACCATGTTCTTCCTTGAAGTTCAAGCTTACTCCATACCAAATTTCATCAAAATCTATTCAGTAATTTACCCGTAAAAGTATAATAGACAGAGATGTATATTTTGACATTTAAAATCATGTAAAATAATAATTTCGAAACATAGTGTTTATGAGCAAACTCCTCTGAGATAGCTTGACCGACGACTTTTATGATTTTTTATGTGTATGTTATGTGATAAGATTTTATGCAAAATGTTTCAACATAGAATAACATACGTTTTACATTACTAAAGAAATTAAAACAACGTTGTGTCGACGAAACTTCTGACCTCTTTTGTAAAACACATGACTACATTCATTAAAGCGGCGCGCGTAGGGTTAGGTGCGCGGTTTTTTGTTTTACCCTCATTAATTGTTCCTTGATGAGAGGCTGCCTGCTGCGGTCAAGACGCGCTTTGAAATAATTATACACAGTATTAAGGTTCCTAGCTTTTTTGAGCAAAGAATTTATTTTGACTTTACATTTTAACAGAAAGTAGAAAGAAAAAATATTCTTTTCTTTATTGCTATTTTACAAAAAACACCCAACCCCGTTTGCTGACACCACAAAGAAACTAATAAACAGAGTTATTTATAAAACACTAGCAACCTCTTAGGTGCTAGTTAACAACATCATAAACAACAACTTTTGTTCTATGACTTTTTACAAAACTTAGCACAATTACCAAAAACTAACTTTCAAAATTTCGTTGTTCTATCTTACACATTTCAACTCTGTATTTTGCTGTATCTACTTACGGCTCCCGCAAGCAGGCTTCCTAAAAATTGTCATCACACCTACCTAGCAAGCATTAACACCATTTTTGTGTACTAATCACACTAGAAAATTGATACGCCAGCATAGACTTCGCAACATTTAGAACGTTCAATTTAAATATTTTTAATTTTTACAAATAACCCTGTATACCTAATTCTGATAATTCCTAGTCAATCCACAGCAAATTATTTTAAAAAACAACAATTTCATAGGTAAAGACCTATTTATTAATCATACACGTATAAGGTTTTCTATCCGCAAACTCACTCTTTTTCATTATTCTCTTACAAAGACGGCTAAAGCGTAATGAAAACATAGAGGTACCACTTACGATCGTTTATTACGTCTATAACCAATGTTTATCGTTTCCCAATTGTCTCCAATATGAAGTGGGTAATATCCCTTGTCTGAAAAACCACCTAATCTTTGTATCGAAACAAAGTCTCTATCAGGTCAGGCCCAAGCGATTCATTGTGGTACCTTTCCGATACCCGACTTCTCGTTTTTAAAGGGACGAGACGGAGATCGTTAGGAATTTTAATATTTTACAGAGGATTTTTTACTTCAGGTACAATTTTTAGGGTGCCCCCTATCATTAAATCTCCGCTGTCCCGTCCTTCAGTCTGTCTTCGGTTGGTTCGTCCAGCTGTTTACGGGATGTATCTTATAAACCGTATGGGGTAAATTAAGACTTGAAATTCTTACATAATAAGTATTTCCATTGCTGCTACAATAATAAATAATAAATTTAAAAATGTTAATGGGGTTTGCGGGAGGTTGCGGGAAACCGATGGATGCGAGACGCACAGGATCAAGGCCTATGTCCAACAGTGGACGTATATCGGAAATGATGATGATGATGATGAAAGGGGTTCCCATACAAGAATCGTTATATAGTCGGCGTCTTTGGTTCGATATTAATATTGAAAATATTTTTTTATACCAGAGGTACATTTCACACACAGGGACATTTCAGTCGAGCTTCAAGGTGCTTGGGAATTAGCGTTTTTATCACAGCAAATGAACTGAATTTTAATTATACAAAGGTTTTTACATAATTTCATTATTATTATTTTATAAGTCAAGATGTTGCAAATTTTGAAATAAAGAACTTGGCAATTTGCATTTTTAATCAATAGCAATTTAAATAGAAATCGCTCTTCAAGATACAAAATACTCACAAATCGGCTACTAATGCGATACTTATAATGTAATATTGATTTTGTCTGAAGCCAAGTGATCTATCCTATTAAGACTATCTTTCATAACACCTATGTAGGCACTATACTATGTCCTATGTATCCACTCCAAAATTCATCAATGGATTACAAACTTTGATGAACTTCTTGTTGGTACACTCTAGCATACTACCCTTAAACTGCAGCCACAGATCCACTGAGCTGAGCATGTGATTATGGAGATGTGCTTCTAAGATAGTTCAGGAACCATTTCTGGGAGATTATAGAACAGTGGAATATTTTGATTTGAGAGAGTGTAAAGCTTGTTGCTGTCTGTGACTGATACGGTTGATATGAGTCGTAAGATATAAAGAACGAAAAAAAAAAAATATAATAAAAAAAAAAAATAACCGACTTCACTAAAAAATTTAATTGAATTTGAGGTGTTTCCTGGATTTTGCAAAGATTCCATCATCAGATCCTTGGTGGGACCATTTTGGAAGTATACCCTTTCCAACAAAATAATAATTTTTGAAATCGGTTGGCAAGCGACGAAGTTATGCGCGAACAAACATTAAAAAAAATACAAACATCCGAATTGAGAACCTCCTCCTTTTTTAGAAGTTGGTTAAAAACCGTTTATTCATACCTCACATCTCGTATCATCACATTTCGTAACTCTATTCTCGTAGATACGATAGATATAAGTTGATAGGCTCTAGAAGATTAAATTTCCTCTGACGCTAGTTGGCAACCTGTAGTACAGCTCTGTCTTTGTTCTCGTGTATAAAGTCTGTAAGCTGCGGGTAGGCTGCTATATACTATTCAAATCTTCCTGTTTGTTTGTTGCTGCTAGTTGCTGCAAGTTGAAAAATTGAAGGTACGAATACTGATTTCTTAAGTACTAGCTATTGAACCGGTTTCGTCAATGATGATTTTCCCCGTCGACAGAAAAAAAAAGGGCCATTGTTTTTTTAAGACAGTTTTTAGGAAGTTGTAGCCGAGGATTGAGGAAACAGGTACTTTCATGGAATTTTCATTGTAAAAGAATCACTGGTTTATTAGTAAATTATACCATAGATAGATAGCGCAGCATAATCAGCCTTTTATATTCCCACTTTTGGGACTCAAGACTCCTCTGAGAAGGGAACAAGACATGTGATATCCCCAATCCCAACTAGGTCCGCGTGGTGGATAGTCCTTGCACACATGCACGATAAGCGCGTGGAGATGCAACGCCGGGGTGAAAGTCCACTACCGCGACAGGTCGAGGTATGGCGGACAGAGCTCCGGCGGGATCTCACGGTGAAATGGCGTCAGCGACTATCGCAACCCAGTGCTGGGCACGCCACAATTATGGCGGTAAGTCCCCTCTTTGAGGCGTGGCTGGAAAGACCTCACGGCGTCCTTACCTTCCGCATGACGCAGGTCCTCACCGGACATGGCAAGTTCGGGAGGTTCCTGCATCGGATTCGAGCGGAAGAGACGCCCGGGTGCCGCCACTGTGCGGAACGCCCGGAGGACACGGTGGAGCACACAGTTGAGGTGTGCCCTGCTTGGGCGGAGCAACGCCGTGCCCTCGTGGGGGCGATCGGCGGCGGAGACCTCTCGCGCCGGGCCTTGGTTCAGGCCATGGTCCGGAGCGAGGAGGAGTGGCAGGCGGTCGCCTCCTTCTGCGAAGCAGTAATGCTAGCAAAGGAGGAGGCAGACCGCATCAGGCAACGGCGCCCCCGCCGCCGCCGCCGGGATTCCGATCCCGATTTCCGGCCACCGTAGACGCGGGCTCGCGGACGGCGAGCCATGGGTAGCTCGCTGTCCGATCGTCCGGTAACTGTCCGGACCGAGCCAAGGCGTCGACGGCGCGCACTGTTCCCGCGCGCCTCAAGGAGTTGTCAGAAACAGGAGGGGCCCATCTGGGTCGAAGCCTACCGGGGTCGGGGTTATCCGAAAGGAAACTAGAGCCCCGGTATGAAGGCTAGAAGGAACGGCGCGGGGTTTTTAGTCAGTAAGACTCTGACACTGTCTCCTGCTCCACCCAAGAGCGGGTTTCGTCAATGATGATTTTCCCCGTCGACAGAAAAAAAAAAAAAAGTTCCGCGTGGTGGATAACGGCCTATTCCCTTTCCTATAGAGTACGCCAAACGATACAGTTTAATACAAAATACCCACACTAATCCAATCCAAAACAGTGTATACCACATTTAATACAAAGACAATGTTGGAAGCACTATAGAGAAAACGAGAACAATACATTTTAACGAGAGAAACTGGTATGATATAAAGATATTTATCTGAGATGACTGCGAAGGCGAAGAGGGTTGTTCGCTCCCATCGTAGTCTTTTGATTGCATGCATTTACCTGGTTCAGAGCTAAGTTATGCATTGTATCAAGTGAGCGCAGGTTGGACGGACTCAGTCAAGATTGTTGTATGAATATTTTGTTGCTTATAAGACAAGAGATACGCGTTGAAACAAGTTTTTTTTTTATTTACTGTGAGTAACTGTTGTGTTGAGATATTAGGGTAAAAGCTCCAGAATAATCCAGGAAATTTAAATTATATAAGATTTTTTTTCAGGTTACTATCAAGTAGTATGTTGATGAAAATATGTTTTGCGAGCAAAACACATTTTGTACAATTTCCCTAAAAAGTTTGAGGATCCTGCAAGGCATCTACGATGGTAATCAAACGCCAAGCTCAGAACGAGTAATTTTATTTACAATATACAATATACAAAGGTCATGAAACCGCGGAAAATCTTAACACATATTTATTTACAGAATTATAAACAAATTATCAAAAACACCCTCTCAATTTGTCTATAGCTATATCATGAAAAAGTTATTCAATAAAGTTAGCTGAACTGACAAAAAATTACGATATCCAATGAAAAATTCTCTAAAGTTTGTTTTTAAAACTGTTCTTTAACATTTAAATATTGCAAAAACGAGAAGAGATGGTTTTTTTTTTATGGTGGGGAAAATCATCTAATGACAACCCCCGCTCTTGGGCGGAGCGGGAGATAGTATCAGACTCTTACTTACTGGGGCTCGAGCTTTCTTTTGAAACTAACTCTGGCCCCAGTAGGCTTCGACCCCTGCTGTTGCTGACAAGTCCTTAAGTGAGAAGAGATGGTTGGATTGTGTGAAAAGTGATATAAAAGAAAAAGGTTAGTGATAGCATGACAGGTTTTTTTCTAGCATGACAGATGGCACGACAGAACGGAAGAACAACACCATGTTGCTTCGACCACAAGTATCGGACGAAATCAGTGATGAAGCTTTTTTTAATTGGCAGTGATGCAATCGTTGATGGTGAGGCGCACGAACTTATAATTATTACATTAAGTTTAAAGTAATTCGTGTTGTTAGCAATATAATTTATACCTGACAAGTAACAGTTACTACCTACAGAAAATGCATCAAAAATCTTGACCGAAACGACACGTTAGAACAATTGAACGAAGCTTTTTCACCAGAATGTTAGCGGACGAGTAAATAACGCGGTGTCCGGTTAGACTCCTATTTACCGCAATAATTGGAAGATGCGTACACTCCACACGTGCTAGTTGGCGGACATCAGATAATTATATACTTGGTTGGAACAGTCAGACAGAACATAATTGCGTAGTGTCATGTGGTTGGAGACTAATTATAGCCTAATTGAAACATGAATCAAGGCAGAATGTTTATAATCCTACTTCTTCACATGTATATAAGAGAAAACGAAATTCGACTTCACATATATAATAGAAACGGATATGAACGCGGTAAACTCGATTTTTATGCATTGTTCCGTAATATTCATGGAAAAGGTTTATGTACGGCGAACCGCACATCATAACATTTTAATTGCATTTGGCCAAATCATCATTTTACGCGTTTACGCCAAACGATGAAAATTATTAATTAAGCAAATCAGTACGTGTTAAGATTGCCTTAAGTCCCTCGCTTCATCAACCAATATAATTATTACATACTTTACTATCATTTAACATCCCAGCAAATAACCTTTACAGTTTAGGTGTATCATCATTACCATAACATTTCAGCCGATAGACGTTCACTATTGGATATAGGCCTCCTCAACTGTCGCCATCGGTACTGTGCATCTCGCATCCATCGGATTAACGCAACCCTCACCAGGTCACCACTAATGATAATACGGCGTCCTTACCTTCCGCATGACGCAGGTCCTCACCGGACATGGCAAGTTCGGGAGGTACCTGCATCGGATTCAAGCGGAAGAGACGCCCGGGTGTCGCCACTGTGCGCAACGCCCGGAGGACACGGTGGAGCACACCGTCGAGGTGTGCCCTGCCTGGGCGGAGCATCGCCGTGCCCTCGTGGGGGCGATCGGCGGCGGAGACCTCTCGCGCCGGGCCCTGGTCGAGGCCATGGTCCGGAGTGAGGAGGAATGGCAGGCGGTCGCCTCCTTCTGCGAAGCAGTAATGCTTGCAAAGGAGGAGGCCGACCGTATCAGGCAACGGCGCCCTCGCCGCCGTCGCCGGGATTCCGATCCCGATTTCCGGCCACCGTAGACGCGGGCTCGCGGACGGCGAGCCATGGGTAGCTCGCTGTCCGATCGTCCGGTAATGGACCGAGTCCAAGACGTCGACGGCGCGCACTGTTCCCGCGCGCCTCAAGGAGTTGTCAGCAGCAGGAGGGGCCCAGCTGGGTCGAAGCCTACTGGGGACAGGGTTGTCCGAAAGGGAGCTCGTGCCCCGGTATGAAGGCTAGAAGGAACGGCGCGGGGTTTTTAGTCAGTAAGAGTCTGACACTGTCTCCCGCTCCACCCAAGAGCGGGTTTCGTCAAAGATGATTTTCCCCGTCGAGAAAAAAAAAAAAAAAAAAAAAACCACTAATGATAATAATCTAATGGAAAGCCTTCCAACGCTGAAGAAATGGCGTACGCGGTCGGATTCCAGAACCTTGCGAGTCGCACGAGACCGTTCATTGTGATAATTCGTGGAGAAGTCTTCAGTGGACATCTTTCGGCTAAACTGATGATGATGATGAGTACCTATATCATGTGGGATAATTTTCTTCAAAAGTTAATGTGGCAGTTTCCTTAACAGTGTTAGGATTAATTGTTAGATTATTTCCTTAGAATATATTATAATGGCTCAAGTCAGGATCGTAATAATAATTATGTACTTTTACACAAATTGGGCCAACAAGCACTGGGCTCGCGTAGTGGATACGGACCATTCCGTCTCTTGGAGAAGGCCTGAGTCCCAACAGTGGGAACATTATAAGGCTGATTCATCATCATCATGTTCCTGCCCTTGTCCCTTTTTATTTGGGGTCGGTGCAACACGTTTTTTTCTTCCATTCTGTTCTGTCGCTCGTCACGCTATCACTAACTCCCTTTTCTTTCATATCACATCTCACACAATCCATCCATCTTTTCTTTGGCCTCCCTCTCCCACTCCATCCATCCATATAAGGCTGATTACTAAACTAATTAACACTAATTACTAAATAGATGACAACTGAATGCCTGTGTGACTACACTACTATACTTTTACCTACCAATTAGACTCCAATATAAAATAGCATTTGTTTTTGCCTATCTTATGGTACCAAATCTCGTTCAGCAAATCCGAAACCCTTATAGGATCACTTTCTTGTCAGTCTGTCCATCTATCGAATTCTTTTTTCTCAGGAACGCGTGGAGGATTTCGGAATTCGGAAAAATCTTCGAGACTCGATTCGGGATTTGCACTATTTAAATAGATAAGTTTATACGAAAACATCGATGGGCGAGTGTGACTGCTACTAAGTGATCCTAAAACATGCTGATATTTGGCAGCATATCACATATTTCCACAACTATCACAACGCCATCTAGTCCTAGACAACTGATAAACATACTTATTTATTTCTAAATACATACATCATCATCATCTTCCTGCCCTTGTCCCGTTTTATTTGGGGTCGGCGCAACACGTTTTTTTCGTTTTTGTTTTTCTAAATACATACATATTATAGATAAATTACACCCAGACACAGAACAAATGATTATGCTAATCACATAAACATTTGTCCTGGGTGGGAATCGAACCCACGACCTCCGGCATAGCAGTCAGGGTCACTAACCACTAGACCAACAGGCCAGTCAATAGTTCCTATATTGAATTTTCATTTAAGTTCACTGTGCGCTGCGGTCCAGCCTTTTCAAAGGCATATTAATCAATGCGACTGCCATTTGATTGCAAACAAATTTCAGTATTTAACTATGTAAACTAATGTAGCGAATTCGTGTTTGCCGAAACGTATCGATAAACCAGTTTATTTGAAAGCAAACAGAGGGGTCAATCAAATTTAATATCAGAGCAAATATAGTGTATTTACTTAACGTTTCAATTTTGTACTCAAAGTCTATGTTTATTGAAAACAAACATATTATAGATCAAAGAGTTAGAATTCAAGGCATTTATTTATCTACGATTAAGTTTGTACTTTCTCTATTAAAATGTTTGTTCTTCATCTATCTACAATAATATTATAAAGAAATAAAGTCTATTTCTTTTTGTTTTTATGAGGCAATCTTTGTAAGTACTGGTCCAATTGCTAAAATGTTTTCATCGATAGAAAGCTGCTTTATACCTGAGTGAAATAATTATATTTTATGTCTGCGAACGAAACCGTGGGCAAAAGCTAATAAAATCAAGTGTGAGTCGGTCTCGCGCATGAGGGTTCCGTAGAAACTTACCTATGATGAAAACAGTTCAAGTCCGGAATTGATTTATGAAGATTTATTATTTATTTATTTATTTTTTCCGAAACCCAAAAATTTTTTTTTTGTGACGTAACTACAAACTTTCAGTTTTCAGATTTTTCCTTTACTTGTGCTATGTGACCGTGCTTCATGCCAAATTTCAGGATTCTAGGTCAACAGGAAGTACCCTATGAATAATGATTACCTTGAGTGTCAAAATAAACATTTTTTGCAACATAACGGCATGTATCTTTTTTATTTGTTGGTTGGGATTGCAGACTTGAGTATATGGCTTTTAATTCAACTAGATACCCTTACACGTGCGAAAATAAAGGGTTTTAACAGACAGACAGATGGACAACAAAGTGATCAAGGGTTCCGTTTTTTTCCTTTTAAGGTACGGAACCCTAACAATATTTCAATGGTTTTTATGGATAACCCATTATTAAAGAACGCTATAGATTATAGATATTTAACATTACTCTACGATCAATAAGTGCGGAACAGTAACCACTAGTTGGTGAAACCGCAGAGGAACGTTAATTTTATTCTGATCTGATACGTTATTCATGGATCGTAAAAATATTTTTTTGTTTTTGCGTTGCTTTTTCCAAACCATTACATTAATTTCTTTATAGAAAGAATTCATCAGCAATCTTTCTTGAGTGGATCGAGAAGGGAAGTCACATTTTACTATCCGATGCTTACAGCTTTTTTGTGGTGGTAAATCATCTAATGACTTTTCCCGCGTTAGGGCGAAACGGGTTAGATTTTTACTGAATAAAATCACACCTATGTTCTTTTAGTTGCCTTTTGCATCCCAGGACCACGGATAACCCTTTTGACCTATGGCCCCAAAAGGCTTTGGCCTTTCTAGGCCCTTACGGTTTTACTTTTTTGTTGACGTTGTCATCGTAGAACAATACGCGCTGTCGATGACTTGGGCTCTCTCCGGACTGAGATTTAAAGGTGTTCCTTTACCTGCCTTTTTCGTTCCAGGGCCATGGTGACTCTCCCAATCCCTTAACCTTGGTAAAACCTGTTACATTGGCATAGCACTTTTAATAATGTATTATGGGTATGTACAGATGATGGATGGATTACTTGACTGGCCTGTTGGTCTAGTGGTTATTTACCCTGACTGCTATGCTGGAGGTCGTGGGTTCGATTTCCACCTAAGACAAATGTTTGTGTGATGAGCATAATCATTTGTTCTATGTCTGGGTGTAATTTATCTTTAATATGTATGCATTTAGAAATATATAATTATGTTTATCAGTTATCTAGTACTCATAACACAAGCTCCGCTTAGCTTGGTGCTAGACGGCGTTGTGTGATAGTTATGGAGTAAAAGTATGTACATGTAAGAAAAGAGGTTACCAACATCATAGAGCATTATGCCTGTATTTCTTGAGAGGTTACGCAGAAGCACTTTTTATACTTGTACATTTTTCAGATACGCCACTGATAAATAAGAAATCAAATAAAGAGTTGTAAATGATAATATAATCGATACTTTATTTTGTGAATCAGCCTCAAAAATACACTTTTACCCGTCATTTGTGAATTAAAACATTTCGTATTTTGGCTTCAACTAAATAATAATATATTTTTAAATGACAGCCAGTGGCTTCGCCCGCGTGACAGTAAAAAATATCCCATGAGAAAATACTTCCAAGAATAGTATCCTATTAACTATTTATTCCAGGTCTAACGGTGTACAAAGTTTCATCGAAATCCGTTTACGTTTTCGAGCGTGAAGTTGCAACAAACACACACATACAAACCTTTGCATTTATAACATTAGTTTAACCCTTCAGATACCGTCAATTAGAGACACAATAGTAAGACAATAGATGCGCGGCCACCGGTGGTCGCTTAAGGATTCATGAATTAATATTTATATGTTTTGTAAATTGGTTTAAAAATTACACTTTACGCGTCAACTGTACAATGTAAATACGAGTATCATAATTTTGGATCATAAGATCAGGTACAGGTAAGAAACTTTTCACTCATGTAGGTACTTCACCACTAATATAATAAAGAATTTAAGTTTTCTTTTTTTTTTGTTAGTAACAAGTAATCTCTGGAAATACTGGTCCGATTCCTAAAATTTTTTCACCGGTAGAAAGCTGCTTTCTTTCTGAGTGACATAGGCGATTATAATATATATTTTATGTACGCGGGAGAAGCTGCGGGCAAAAGCTAGTATAGTATAAAAAGGTAATGTATTTGACCGAAACTACAAGCAACAGATAATTTAGAGTAAATACATTTAGAAGGTGTAATATCAAACTTATTACTAAAGGCTTTGAAAACATTCAATAACCGGAATATAATAAATTTATTCGACTCAAAACCTGAACATAATTCAGCACCTATTTACCTTGAACCTAATATACTTAATCAAGAAACTGAAATCAAAAGCTATTTAACATTTAGACTTGGAACGAATAAATTGTTATGATTCCATGGAAGATGTTTCCTTTTAAGAAGATACAAAATTTATTTATGCTAAACTCGTACCAGCGGAAACAGAAGTGAAAACATTTTGAAATCAAAAATAAACCGAAGACTTTCCTTCTTAATTCTTTATGTACACAAAAACATAACATAGTACACGCTGATTTGACAGTTCATGTACAAAAGCGAGCTTAACTCAGCAATGAGTTTTCTCCCAGCAAACCGTTGAGTTATAGAGAGAAAAAATATCCATGAAAACATGGAACATACCTTTATTTTTTGAAGCATGTTATATGAGTGGCTAGCTTTACTCAGCAATGACTTTTCTCCCAGCAAACCTTTGAGTTATAGAGAGAAAAAAATATCCATGAAAACATGGAACATACCTTTATTTTTTGAAGCATGTTATATAAGTGGCTAGCTTTACTCAGCAATGAGTTTTCTCCCAGCAAACCTTTGAGTTATAGAGAGAAAAAATATCCATGAAAACATGGAACATACCTTTGTTTTTTGAAGCATGTTATATGAGTGGCTAGCTTTACTCAGCAATGACTTTTCTCCCAACAAACCTTTGAGTTATAGAGAGAAAAAATATCCATGTAAACATGGAACATACCTTTACTTTTTGAAGCATGTTATATGAGTGGCTAGCTTTACTGAGCAATGAGATTTCTCCCAGCAAACCTTTGAGTTATAGAGAGAAAAAATATCCATGAAAACATGGAACATACCTTTATTTTTTGAAGCATGTTATATGAGTTGTATATGTTTGTATATCGTCATACAAAGTACTGAAACGACACAGTGTAACATTTGCAGTTATGAAATTCATACAAATTTGACACTGTAAAATTCATCTTAGTTTGCATTCACGAACACATTTTCATAATAATTTTGTAACAATATTCAATGTAATATAGAATTCCGAGAAATTCCTTTTTGAGTCATGTTTTAAGTAGATTGGTTTGTTTTCCAAAACGTACACAAACTGTAGTTTGCTGTTAAAATTAAAATTAAATACATTAATATATGTATATAGCTTACGTGTATGTACCCAAGGCGAGTTTCGAAGAAAAATCGTTATTGAATTTGACTTTCGTGTTTACATGTGACTTTACCAAAAATATTTGTTTTTACGGAAACGCTTCTATCACTATATGTAAAATCTTTCTAGGAATACATTTTCCTGTTATACTGTCGTCAGAATCTGTATAGAAATCGAATACCAGGCTCATGTAAACGTTACCTGAAAACAGTTTTTTTTACAGAAATTTCTGCGCCACCATAATGGGGTTGTTTTGCTTGACACCTACATAGTATAACTAGCGTTATAATAAAGCAATTATTAAGCAAATTTAAAAGAAAGAGCATCTCACCGTTTAATGTAACTGACACGCCGGCCGCTTTCACGTGTACCATTACAACCAAGCACGTGTTTGAGGAACAAAACATCGCAACAATACCATCACTATTTTAAACCCATCATTTAAAAAGGTTTTATTTAATAAAATGATAAACACAAACACTTGTTATCGCGAGCGTATGGCGGGGAGCGTCGGGGCGTTGCGACGCGTCCGATTTTGCCGACTGCTCGGCAAGCACTGCCGGCTGAAGCTTCGCCCCCGCCCGCCCTTTACGGGCCTTTCTTTGTTTCCCTCATCTCCCCCCGCTTCATGTTAAACAAATCTCCGTGTGCCGTGATCTTCGTCAATTGATTTGTGACGAAATAATTTCCCCGTGATAATTGTTTTTGAAGGAATTAGCGAGTGTTTTATGCTTTGAGCGGGTTAAGGGGTTTTAAAATCATAATGGAAGATCGTTTTGGGGGGAATATAAAGGTTTTGTTTTAAGATTGTAAGATACATACTGGTATCTAAATTGTGATATAGCCTCATTCTTCACTAAAACAGTGACTTTTATTTCCCAATCCATGTGATTAACGCATAATCATAGCAAACATGTAAATTTCAACCATTTTAGGTTGTCAACAAAACTTTATAATAATTTAAACCGACATAATCTGCTTATATATCACGGGATTTGTCATTTTTACTCTATCATACAGTTATAGGTTACATGAATTTATTATCTATTTAATATTAAATGAGAAACTGACTGACTATATCAACGCACAGCCCAAACTGTTGGGAGTAGGAACGTGCAATTTTGCACAAGATTTTATTTTAACGCGTAGGCGAGCACTAAGAGAGGATTTTTCATTCACCCCGTTTGGGGATGAAACGGGGGTTCAAAGTTTGTAAGGTGAAACCTACTTCCACGCGGGTGGAGCCACTGGCAAAAGCTAGTTCAAGATAGAACTATTCATTCCTAGTATAATGTTTCTGTATCTGTTTTAACAAACCGGAAGACGCAGCGTTGGAAACCCTCCCACAAGCATGACCTATGTACGTATTTTTCTGTGTCTGTTTTGTTTTCTTTTATAAGTTCAGTGTTTACATGAATTGGTAAATAAATAAATAAATAAGGTGTACCGATGACCTGGTGAAGGTCGCGAAAATCCGATGGATGCGAGACGCACAGGGCCGGTCATTTGTGCGACACTTGGGGGAGGTCTATGTCCAACAGACGTCTTTCGGCTGAAATGATGATAATGATGATCTGTTTTAACTGTAATTGGATTTAAGTTTGAGTTAGTTCAGCTAGTAGTTGAAAAGTCATCAACGCAATGTATACTGCTTTTTCGATTTTATCGATATTTATTGTAATGCTTTTATGTGAAAATGTACGTTGTTAATATTTTATGTATCAAGTTTTAAATGGAATATGAACATTATTCTGGCTTAATATGATTTCGTGATTGGAAACTGTAACAGGTTTTTTAAATGAGTTGCGTTTTAAATATTAAAATGCATTCTGTCAAACATTATAGAATCAACATGCACTGAACCTATGTAAGTACTTTATTGCTGCACCGATCCGAATTTCCCATCAGAAAATATGGTAGTAGTAAGTTATCTGAAAGTGCATGAATTGAAGTTTATTTTTTAAAGATTACGCTAATAATATTTATCTTGATTCCACATTTTTTGTGCCTATTCTGTCCCAGTCTTGAGTGAAATCCTCCCCTCACTAGATCTGTCACGGGCCCGCACTTTTTCCATTTCTGGCAAAATCTGACCAGTTCTTCCCGCCATTTCCTTCGACATCTTTCGGTAGTCCTACTACCACTACGACTACTCTTACTCCACTATCGATAAATAAAAAATAAAAAAAAAGTTATCTACTCTGCCCCCGTTAGTAAAAAAGACGCATCTAAATTTTTTTCCAGAGTTGAGTTATATTCATTGCCGGAATCAGGACATAATGGCGCATCTGCCTGTAATTTTTATATTTTGCTAACATTCTCCAGTGCGGTTTTAACACAAGGAAAAAAGGCCGAATTTGTTAGATACGTCTTTTTAATTATCATGGGCAGTACTGATTCTGAACCAATTATTTTCAGGTTTACCCTTTTCAATTTCCTATTACTGGCGTACAATTACATAACTAGGTATATGGTAAACTTGTGAGTAACTGAGTTTTGTTGTTTTGAGATGGGAAATAATTCAATGTCTTTTCTCGGTCTAGGCGTAGCGGGAGAAAACAACACATGTGTTCTTCCCTTTGCATTTGAAGACTTACAGGTTTCCTTTTCAGAAAATCCCGGTAGTCAAGTAACTGAGTTGCGTTATATTCAAAGATATAATGATAAAACAAACTTTTAAGATCAAACCGTAACAAAACGTCGACGGCGCGCATTATTTCCGCGCGCCTCAAGGAGTTCTCAGCAACAGGATCGAAGGGGCCCATCTGGATCGAAGCCTACTGGGGCCAGGTTTAGCTCCAGAAGGTAGCAGCCCCGATATGAAAGGCAAGAAGGAACGAGGTGGGTTTTTTAGTCAGTAAAAGTCTGACACGATCACCCGCTCCGCCTAAGGGCGGGGAATGTCATTTTGATGATTTTAACCCACCAAAACAAAACATTTTCAAAATTACAGGCGTACAATTATTATAAATGTATGGTAAATTTGTAACTGAGTTTTGTTTTTTTGAGGTGGGAAATCATCCAAGGTTCTCTTACTCTAGATTTCTTTCTTCTCCCAGTCTAGAAAGAATGAGAGGGCGTATCAGACTGTTTCTCTAACTAAAACCACACCACACTTCAGACTTTCTTTTCAAAAAATCCTCGTGTTCAAGTAACCGAGTTGCTTTACATACAAAGCAATAATGATAAAAAAAACTTTTAAGTTCAAACCGTAAAAAAAATTAAACCAATCCACCCAAAGCGATAAGAAGAAATTAATAAGGATTTTTTATGACATAAGTACCAAGTTATATCGTAAAAATTCCGTCATTTCAATGATAACGGACCCCTCCGTCACTCAGAACATAATTGGCAAATGTCATTAATGAATCGTGAAATTGTAATTTACGATGATATTTTTATTGATCAATCTCGTTTCTGACGACGAATCTAACGTCAATAATCCCTTCATCATTGTAATAAATCCTGTCATATTTTCGCTGAATCGTCATGATTGATGTAACGCTACCTACCTACATCTAAAAAAGAGGGTTGATGACTGTCTTTTTTTAATTGTATGGGCGAAAACATCGTCAATACAGTACATTTTGATACAAGTGGAGATAGTTTATCATTGCGACCGAGATCTGTGTGGTGGAGTGCTGCAGTGACAAATTTCTACGTTTGTGTCAAACGACGTTTTTCAATACACTTACGAAAATATAAATAAACGGGGTTTGACGTGGGAGTCGTGGGAGTCGCTTAGCGGCCAGACTGATAAGCCTGAACACATTTTTCCGCACTATTGTGAAAAACAGTGAAATGCTTGCCTAGTAGTATATGATAAGAGTGGATTTTCAAGTAAAATATATTGATAATAAGTTTTCTCGCTCTGTGTGGGGCCAGAGTGTGTGTTTAACTTTTAAAACCCACCTGTGTTTCTGCAGTTGTGCTTTGCATTCCGGGGCCGTAGTGACCGTTTTTAAAAACGGTCATACCGGCTCCGTCAATCATACCAACACGCCATCAATTTGAGACAGTCATACCCATCATCTGTCTATCTGGTTACAGACTAAACTTTGTTTTTACATGTGGACATTTTACTTATCAATTTTACATAGTAAGAAACTCCCTAGGAATATACCTGGGTGGCATAATTTTAAAACTTCTTCAACATGAACACTCTGACTTAGAACAACTTATAAATTTCGAAGAAGCGAGTAATTTTATTTTATTGTTATTCCATGTATTCTCAAATCATTCTGCTAAACTCTTTAAAAAATATAAAGCCCGTTTAGACATTTGAGAAAAACCCTAGAATGTAACTTGGAACGAAACTGAAAGAAACAATCCTTACTAATATTATAAAAGCGAAAGTGAGTTTGTTTGTTTGTTACGTCTTCACGCCTAAATGACACAACCGATTTTGATGAAACTTGGTACACGGATGGATCCTATGCCCTGGAATAGGACATAGGATACTTTTTATCTCGGAAGTATGTTCCCTTGGGTTATTTTTCTGCTATCACGCGGGCGAAGCCGCTGGGAGCAGCTAGTAAAATAATAATTAGGGGTCCGGTGTAGTAGTAGCTATTTTAGTAGTAGCTACACTGAATCGGGCAAGCCGCTAGGTAGTCAAAATGTATATAAATGTTAGAACGAGCCTTTTATTTTTTGACAACTTTAGTGCAAATTAAGCTCTATTTTATAGGATCACTATCTTCATGACAGTTGAAAAGTGCTTCAAAGCCGACTAATTTCCCAAACTAACTAAAATAATCTCTTAAAAGCATAAATCTATCTTTTACGGCCATCTAATCGGGCAGATCCATGTCAGTTCCAAGTGGACGAATCAGGGCTGTCACTTTTGTATAAAATCCTGAAAGCTGTATCACGATGCGGGCAACCCTCGAACCGTAATTACCTAATATCATTAGCCGAACCGTATCGACGTTATATTATTAAATTCGGTTAATTGATGAACGATGTCGCATGCCTTTGTTAGTGACGGCTATTCAATTTGTTTGTCATCGATATAGATCACCATCATCATTGGCAGTCATGTTTGTTGCTGAGTATTGGTCGCCTCGCTATTGTGTTAGATCCTCTGGTGTGTGACGTGACAATGCTACTGTGATGTACCGTGATATTGCGTTTTTATAGACATTGTTTTTTAAATTTCTCTTAGGATATATTTTTGACCGACTTCTAGCAAAAGAAGAGGTTCTCAATTCGGATGTTTGTATTTTTTTTTCGAAAGGTAACGAGAGAACAGGCAAAAGAACTCACACTATCTCCCGCTCCGTCCAAAAGCGGGGGATGTCTTTGGATAGTTTTCCCATCTAAAAAAAGCACCTATTTACTAATATTTCAATTAACTTTTTATCTCCTGTTTTTACATAATGTCGCTAAGTTTCTTTAATTTTTTTCTTTCCAGGTCTCATCATCATCATATCAGCCGAAAGACGTCCACTGCTGGACATAGGCCTCCCCCAAGCGTCGCCACAACGACCGGTCCTGTGACCCGCGACCCTGACCAGGTCGTTGGTCCACCTTGTTCACAGATCTGCTTAAAGTAATTTCTATATAAAAATACAGATAACAACAGACAGTACTTTTACACATAAGACTTTACCTGTTACCCTTTCCTGTATACTTGGCATTTACCTTTGTTTAAAATATATAATTATCAGAAAATGAAATACAATAATGAAACAATACCCATTCCCTTTTTCAATCTCTCAACAAGCCGATCTGTGACTGGCAGTTCATTATTAAATATTAAAATAGCTACTTTATTAATTACAAAGCGTATATTTGCCGACGGCCCGTGTCAATACGAATTAAATATGTTTTAATTTTGCGCTCACAGAACATCAGTCATACGGTGTCTGTTAATTAAATAAAATATTATTGTTGTACAGAATTCATCGATCTATAGTTATGTGGCTATTTTACGTGAAATATGTTTTTTTCGGTGTGCAAAAATCATCCAATGACAACCTCCACTCTTGGGTGGAGCGGGAGATAGTGTCAGACTTCTACTGACTAAAAACCCACCCCGTACCTTCTAGCCTTCATACCGGGGCTCGAGTTTCTTTCGGATAACCCTGGCCCCAGTAGGCTTCGACCCAGCTGGGCCTCTCCTGTTGCTGACAACTCCTTGAGGCGCGCGGGAACAGTGCGCGCCGTCGACGTCTTGGGCTCGGTCCGGACAGTTACCGGACAATCTGAGGTACCTGGGAGCTTCATTTCCACATTTCTGTCAGAAATATGAAGCCAACAAGGTTTCTGTTAGTTGTTTTCCTGTTGCTGTATTTAAATTTACTCATAAATTTATTTAATGAAAGATTGCTAACAAAAATTACACTACTTTTTATTAGTTCATTAAATCCCAAGCAAACGTCGTTCGCGCTGCCATTGTCTTACTATTGTATCTCTAATTGACGTTATCTGAAAGGTTAAATAAACTAAACTATTGCGATCACACCTGATGGTAAGCAGTGATCCAGTCGTCAATGGTGAAACACATTCGTTTATTAAGAACTTAACTTTAGCCTTGAAGACACCACATGACAAGAACTATAATCGGATGGGAAGAACGGAGCAAGCAAACGGAGATGCAGACAACGAGGCAAAACGCTTAGTTTGGACAGTAGAGGTTTGAACTGGCCACCCCAGGCGTTTTTAACCAATATCTTTACATCTATATTTATAAGGGTTTTTTATAAATATCGTGTGTTACGCGTGCGGAGCAATCTCACATGCCTGATCAAAACCTTACGATATTTAAAACACCCCAAAAGGCAAAGTCCTGATCCACTTACTAACTCATCATCAACGCTCAGCCCATACAATACTGATCTCAAAAAACACATAATGCCTGGCATACATGCCACTTGCAAAACTAAGACTTGTAATTAAAATTTGGTGCTTATTTGAGCCAATCTGGTTATTTTATAAGTAGGACAGTGATGTAAACAATACAACGCAAGTTTAATTTGCATTGTATAGTTTATGTAATCCTTACTAATAATATAAAAGCGACAGTGAGTTTGTTTGTTACGTCTTCACGCCTAAATGGCAAAACCGATTTTGATGAAACTTCGTACACAGATAGACCATGTCCTGGAATAGGACATAATATAGTTTTTATCCCGGAAGTATGTTCTCTTGGGATAATTTTCTGCTATCACGTTGGTGAAGCCAATGGGAGCAACTAGTTTTTTTTTAAATACATGTCTTATTTTGGCAAGTGGGGCCCGTTACCGACTGGGGCATATATGGCTGATTTACCCTGGTTACCTACTGTGGGAGAGTGAAAACGCATGAAACAAATTTCCACGCAAACTAATCACAAAATAATCGAACGAATAGGAAAGTTAGAAGTTTCAAATCAGATAACCTTGTTCCAATGACAAAAGCTTTGTACACACGGACGATTAAACTAATTCAGATAATAGGACGCGATAAGGTAAATCGGTTTACTTACCTCTAATACTTTCGGGATTTTCAGTAAAGACTAAGCGTGTTTAAATATTTAGGACTTCATAACCTAGATGAATTTAGTGCTCTCATACTTCGCAACCATTTATAACCCTCCAGCGCCAGGGGGTCATTAACCCGGATAATTTCACTGTTTACGCAAAAAAAAACTTTTTTTTTTCGCGGGAAAATAAATAATATAAAATAGTCGTATATAGAATAATATATAGAATAACTAAAACTTCCGTCCAAACGTGCGTGAAAATGAAAACCAAGCGTTTCTTCAATGTCTCCAAGTTGTACAGTACTCGTATACATACAATAATTATATGTAATAGAGAACTCATGAAGTGGACCTTATCAAGATTGAACATATTAAACCTATGGACATTTGGATGCAATGGACATTTCGATATAGTGGACGATTTGCTGCGGTGGATATTACTTGTACGTGACTGAGAGAGTTTTTTATTTGCCAAATTAAGTAATTTTTTCTTTAGTGAACAAATATTTAAGTATTTTTTAAATATTTCAACATCAATGTTATGAAGTTTCACAGCTGCTTCTTAGAAAGAGAAGTCTGTATAAACTTTGACGGCAAAGTACATACGAAAACCGAAAACCGAAAACCTGTCTTGGAAAAGGCTTTAAGGCTGCAGTCTTTTAAAAATTCACCCGCGGCAAATTATTAGCGCATCTTTGTATGCTTTTTTTGAACAAAATAATGAAACAACTTGAAATATTATTATAGCACATATTTAACCATAGTATGAGTAGTAGCCAGTTATTTTTTTTAAGTCAATTTGGGCGTATTATGTTTGGTAAATCAAGCGTTAAACATAGCTCTTTCGTGCCAACATCATTTCGACTTATGTTTGTGAGCTTCGTTAATGGCATAATAAACCGAATTTACAAATCTTACGAATGGAAACTTAGCGCAACATTATCATCTTTGAAATGGCTAGAATACTAATTATACACATTTTTGGACATCTTTTAAAACCGTTATTTTGGATAAATTATGGTGATTTAGATTTTAATTTTTTTATTATTTGCTTTATTGAAGTTTTATCATCAAAATAATCTAATTATGATGTAACTACGATGCTTAGTTATTGTGAAAAAAAAAAAACATTTAATAAGAGCCAAATGTTGAGAATTTTGATGAAATTGTGATTCCTGAAATAAGAAAATGAAACATAATTAGAACTAGCCATGATGATAATGTTGCGCTAAGTTTCCATTCGTAAGATTTGTAAATTCGTTATATTATGCCATTAACGAAGCTCACAAACATAAGTCAAAATGATGTTGGCACGAAAGAGCTATGTTTAACGCTTGATTTACCAAACATAATACTCCCCAATTGACTTAAAAAAAATAACTGGCTACTACTCATACTATGGTTAAATATGTGTTATAATAATATTTCAAGTTGTTTCATTATTTTGTTCAAAAAAAGTATACAAAGATGCGCTAATAATTTGCCGCGGGTGAATTTTTACAAGACTCCAGCCTTAAAACCACAACTCCACACGGCGAAGACGTCAAAAGTGCTTGTAAAACAATACCAACACCTGAATGACCGCCATAGAAAAATGCATGTTGGTGAAAGAGACAAATATATTTTTGTTATAAATTGTAAGATATATCTCGTTTGTTTTTCTGCTAAACTTGATATTATTTTCACAGTTAGTACCTATTCTATTTTAGTATATTTGTTGATACTGGTTAGATAACACATACAAGGTGTAAGGGACAGCCCTCCGCAAACTATAAGGGCTTGCTCAGTAGACGAAACTGAACAACCTTCCACAAGCTTATTTTTTTTTGGAAACGAAAAAAAAAAATCAGCCTTACTATACAAAATGATAGACTCGATTGGACGATTTGTAGAGCGAGGCCGATTTTTTTTCGTTTCCTGAAAAAAAATCTTGTTGAAGGTTGTTCAGTTTTGTCCCTTACACCTTGTATATTTTTCATGTATATTACATATTATGCTTACAAAACCAACTCCCCCACCGCGTCTGTCTAAACCCAAAAACTGCTAGATGGATTTACAAAGTGATTCACGAGGAAGGTTTATATACGTATATACTACATGCATATTTTGATAGTGGTAAACCGATAATTTAAAATATTTGTAACACTCGTGCGAAAAAGTGGCAGGTTGCTAGCGTACCCTATATAAACTGACCATATGTTCACAAAAAAAACGATATAACTCTTAATTGGATCTATCCAGTTTAGCACCTTTGGAAGTAACAACGCAACTGTAGGCACATTTCTTTTCTGTTTTAATTTCTCGACTGGGAAATGGGACTTCATATTGTATTAACAATTTCAAGAACATAGGACTAAAGGAAGCCTATCTTACCGCAATATTTCTTAGCGTACCCATTCTCCAACCCACTTAATCGACGATGAGAATTTCTCACATTTCAACGTACATTGCTTGCTCACAGGTGGTGCCTATCCCAGCTGCCGTGGAAACGGTAGCCGCCAGTCAATGCATAATGTATGAACTGCGAGCGTCGATCGCCGACACAATCTGTTTTGTTAAGATGTTGCTCGTTTATTGGAAATTAGGTCACCTTTGGAGAGATATGGGGAGATGATGGAAGAAAAGAAAGAAAGAAATCGGCCAAGTGCGAGTCGGACTCACCCACAAAGCGATACATATCCATAAATCAAAAAGTTTTTACCTTAATTTTTTATAAACCAGTTCTTGACCGCGATCCCACCTGATGGTAAGCAGTAATGCAATCTTTGATGTTGAGGCGCACTAGTTTATTAAGAGTTTATTCACTCTAGTCTTGAAGACACTAAAATTATAATTGGACGGGAAGACCGCATGGCAAAACCAGTTAAATTCTTTGCCTGGCCCAGAATTTGGCCACGGCAATGCCGTCCGCTGATGCTGTCATTAGGTCTCTACGTGAGCAGGTAACAGGGCACGTGATGCAGAACGGAAGGTGTGACATGGTCTGCGGAGATACGCCGCGCAGACATTGAAGATCGGAACCATCCGAGTACCCCCACCAGTCTTTGCTCCGGCCAAACTGGGTGCAAAGTCATATTCTTTGATGTAATTAAGTATATGAGCAAAATCCCATCCAAAAATAGAGCTTATCCTCCTCGATGCAAAAAGCTCTTCAGTCTAAACAACTGACGTACCCTATTTAATCAACTCCCCCACCCCCTATGTCTTTATAAACTCGAAAACACACTTGATTAAACTAAACACGTGAAAAATAACTCCAAAACGCTTCCGTGTGAGGATCACAGTGAGTGAGAGTAGGTGTGACCACGAATTAGATAGGGTACAGAAGGCTAGCTATGGACAACATTTCAAAACGCAAATATACTCGTAGACATTGGGTCATATTCAAGTAACGCAAGGTAAGACTATTTTTATAACGGTTGTAACAGAATGACGTTTAATGAGTTAGCTAGTTTGAGATAATTATAGTTTGTTGTCATTATCTCATATATTGACTTTAGCATTATGTATTTTGAATGTTTTTAGTCAAAAATTTGACCCGTGTTACTGTAAATTGGAGTTTGTTGTTCCAAATTTGATAATAGGCTAGTTGCCGTAAATAATGTAATTAGTCTGTCTTTTAGATTATTCAAAAACTAGCTTCTGCCAGCGACTTCGTACGCGGATCCTGTTGCTTATGCCTGCGACAACGGAGTCGTCAAAATCAAAGATCTGAAATGTCTGGTGTCGAATTCTAAGAGCCTGGAAAACAACGTAATGCGCGAGACGATTCGAGACGTTCCAGATCTCTCCCTTCCACTTACGCGCGTGACATTGTGCACACACCTTGGTGCCATAGACAAAAATAAACAGAAAGCTCCGAACTGCTAAGCTATCGGGAGTTACATGTGTTATTGTGATTCAACCATAAAAGATGACATATGATGTCTTGGGATATTTTTTATATAATTTTAAGGAGAACATTTCCGGTATACATGATTTCTGTGTAGCTTTAACCATTAAGACTGCAAACGCGACGGAAGCTTAAAAAATGGAGTAATTTTTCTCGTTTCCCCAACGTTTCCCTTCACTGCTCTGCTCCCATTGATCGTAGCGTGATGAAAAGTATACTATAACCTGCCCAGGACTATGAAGAATGATTGTACCAAGTTTCGTTAAAATCCATCGCGTAGTTTTTGTTTCTATAAAGAACATACAGACAGACAGACAGACAGACAGACAAAAATTTTACTGTTTGCATTTTTGGCATCAGTATCGATCACTAATCATCCCCGGATAGTTATTTTGGAAATATATTTCATGTACAGAATTGACCTCTCTACAGATTTATTATAAGTATAGATAGAAGAAGATAAGGGACAGGTTTTTTTTCTAAATTAACCAAAAATTACAATGGGCTAAATCTTTTTTATTTTTTGTTTAATCGGAAAGAGAAAAAATACATGTCCAATATTTTTTTACCATCTAAAATACAGACTAAATAAAATGTAGTTATTTTGAGCCTGGAAGCTACCATATTAATTCAAATTTTAAATTCAAATTTAGTTTGAAATCGTCATGAGTAGGAAAAAAGGCTGCTTACATATTCACTCGTAGAATATAGTCAACCTTCTGCATCTATCTAGCTGGTGGTGGTAGCGTGCACTTCAAAGCGATCGGTTGCTAAGCAACAGGACGACATGCCGCGTCGCGTGTCAACCGTGCAATGCGACCGTTCTAATTAACCCCCCTCTGCTGACACCTACAGGTGTGTTATATTGGGATGAAATCGGGTTTATTTTTAGAATATAATTGTAATACTAAAAATAAGGAAAATGATAATACGTAGACAGAAAGATGATTCTTTATATACATCAATTATAAGCAGAACTTTTGTTATTTTTATGATGAGATTCCTTGTGACGGCATATCTTCATATTATTTACACCCTATGTGTTAATTGGCCTACAATGATTTATGTAAGGTTGTGAAAAATATAGATGACAAAAGATTGTATTTAGCGGAGATAAGAATGTTGAGATGGATGTGGTGAAAATGGATAAAGTGAGAAATGAGTATATTAGAGGAAGTTTGAACGTTAGTTCCAGTGACTGAAAAGTTGAAAGGGTATCGTTTACTTGGTATGGCCACGATGCTAAAAAAAGATGAATGAATTGTGTGATGAGTGATATGAAAGAAAAGGGAGTTAGTGATAACGTGACGGATGACAGGACATAATGGAAATAAAAAAAAAAACGTGATGCTCTGACCCCAAGTAACAAGGAACTAGGGCAAGAAGTTGCTGATATCAATTGTCCTATAATATATTTAAAACTGAAAATAAAAGGTTGACTGGTAGAGATTGCCCTGTTGCATTAAGTCCACCTATGTACCACTACTGCACATGAAGCTAAAAAAAAATGAAGTAAATACAGCGCTTTAAACGATGTGTGCTATTAAAGCTAAAAGCACATTTCTAATGCAATCGCTGCCACCCTCGAGACCGTATGTTCGATTCCCAGATATTGTCTGTTATTTTCTTGGTTATTATTTTAATGATAACCAAGAAAATAACAGATACGGTACGGCTCTAATTATTCAGAGCCGTACCGTACAAATAAGTATAAACTGTTAAACTATTTATTATTACAGTTATTTAACCCATTAGAAGTCAAATAAAAAGTACTATTTTTTGTTTAAATTATCTTTATTTCCATGTTAAGTACAATAATGCACTAAATATAAGGAAAAAATCTATAAAAAAATTCAATTTTCATGAAGTTACAGGGGTTTACTTAATTAGGGCGCTATCTGAGCAATTGGATGCCCCCATACTAAGACATTTTGTGAGTGTTTTGGTGCGGCAAGGGCAACCTTATCGCTCGTAATGTGTGACCCGTAGTTTGTACATGTGTTTGTCGTTTAGGTTAAGTTACTAACTTCTAGATTAAGTTTTTTACTAACAATTGGGCCTGTGTTGTCAAATTTTTAAATAAATTATTATTATTATTAATTGAGTACAATTTGACGGCGTGCGCGTGATGTTGGGGGACATTTTGTGGCCTAGCGTATTTGAGGTGTTTAAGAGGGTCCTTTTCCACTCGCCTATCGTCAACATCGAAAATGGTTTAAAAGCTTGTTACTTCATCTGACGCAATGCAACACGATGTTTGACGAAGAGGCAACGCAAAAAAAGAGGGATAACGCCTGAAAACTCCGTTAGTATTCGGTAATTCTGAGATTTACTGGAATATTTCACAAAACTCGCTCCAGGCAACAGCTGTTTTTTTTAAACCCTTTAAAGTTTTTGAAAAAAGTTGTATTTATTCAGAATCTCATCATTTAGAATCTTAATCAAATTTGCAAGGCTGCGATAGTTTAACTTTTGTGACTTTTTAAATTTTTAGGCAAATTATGAAGTGTCAAAGTTCATTCAAAATAGGAGATTTTCAGAGGTCTTTACTGGATTAGTTTTACACAAATTTAGAAATTGATTTCAATAGAAGCCTAGATAATATCCACAAGATATTGTGTTTCCAAAATATATAATGAAAAATGTAAAAAAAAAACGTCATAATCGGTTATGAGCGGTTGTATGAAAAAAAGTGAAAATGCATCACCTTAAAGCTTAAAAATGAAACATTTATCCATTTGAAAAAATCATTTTTGTATTATTTGTAATGTTCGTTATAAGTTTAAATAAAAAATAATACATGTTTTGGTATAATGCAGATTTCATTTATATTGCTAAAATATATGTAATGAAATGACATTTCATTAATTCAAATTTGCCGCGCTTCGCGCGTTGAAGTTGTCAATGGAATTTATGTTCTGAGGAACGGGGTGACGTGTGATTGAATGGCAGATGATGTTTAGATTATTTTGCATATTTTATTGTTAAAAATTCTATTGTAAAAAGATAAAATAAAGGGATATAATTGAGGAGGCGATATTAGTAAACTTTAAATGTCGTTTCTTTGATTTTCAGGTAAGTTATAGGTGTAATGATCATAGTTAAACTTTGTAATATAGTAAAGACGTATTAAATAAACAAATCTTTGATTTTCAGAGAAACAATTTGTGGTTTATTTGGAAAATCCTCAATAAAATATCTTATATATATAAATATAAGAAATACATAATTTATAAGCTACTCGATTATGAGAAAATCATGTGCACGACAAACAAATACCGCAGAGCTTCCCGTGCTTAAAATAGCGGATTCTATTTCCGCGACAACGCAGAAAGCAAAATACGGAATACTTGTTGCGACTGGCTGGCTGTGTAGTTGTGTGAAATAATATCTGCAGCGCTTGGAATATAACCGTGGTTTTTGAAAGGTTCACACACATACGCGTGCAATATTTTGCATGTCGAGTATACAAGATTATTTTTAGTTTATGTGATACCTGAATACAGTTTGTACAGAAGCAGTATTCCAATAGTTTTTACACCATGTCATAAATATTTTAAAAGGTCACAAGTTGAACACTACCAACCTAAGTACAACACAGATTACGGCAGGTCATAGTGGGTATTAAAAACCAGCAAACAGCTGGGTGTAAGTACAAAGCAACCCTCTGTCGCTTGGATGGCCCGGCGACTGAGTATTTTTGCTGTCATTTTTATGATACAGTTATGATATGTACAAAACATAGATTCTTTACATAAAAATACTGGACATATGTTGCGGGTTTCGTATATACTAAAACTATTTAAAACTAAAACTATTTCAACCTTAATATTTTTGAGTGAGTTACCGTGGCCTCGGAACAGCACCAAAGGCAACTGAGGGACGATGGTGGTATTAGTCAGTAAAAGTCTGACCAGCCCTCTCACTGAATATTGAAGCGAGAGAAGTTAAAGATTACATATCTCAGAAAAAAAAAACATGAAGAGACTGCGGATAGATACGGAATTATTTCGAAGAAGAAGCTTGACTCTGACTGTTACTGAAGAGACTGGCCCGCAATAGTCGAAGACAAACGTGTGTGGAAAAGAGAGAGGGGAGGCCTTTGCTCGGCAGCAGTAAGACATAATGGGATAGTAACCAATTTCAATATTTAAAAGGCTATTTTTAGCTGTACTACATAGAACCTTGTAACAGAGAGTTGCCTAGCCACACATCCACAAAACTCAATCAATAACACTTAAATTACAACCACATAATCGCCGCCCGCTCAGCCGTTCACACATGATGACTAATATTCTATATGAAGACATAGAACAAGGACATATAATGTAGACGTGAAAATCCTTGTATCTCCCTTTGGACGTGAGCTGATCCTTCCTAAAGATAACCGTTTCTGTCTCTGCTGATCTACCAGAGCCGGGCTGTACAACAGCCCCCCGTAGTCTATTTACAACCGTTTCGCTTGCGTTGAACGCTTCGAGTAGGCCGCGCCTCCAATTCTTTTGTTCTGACCATGTCACTGAGCGTTAAGATGACGTCATTCCCGTACATTTGAAATTCTACTAGCGTTAATGATTGCAGATTAGCAACTTGGCTAGGGATACAGGTGTGTCAATACCATCATCAAATTCATAGATCCGTGTCTTGCTTACACTAAAACCATGGTTGACTGGTTAGGGGGCAGGTCTACAAGACCTGCATTCTAGTAAATGATAGCTTACTTACTGACTCATCAATGCCCAGTTCAAACTCAAAGGTTCTTTTCATAATGTTTACAAAGGGGGACCCAAGTTTATATGGAGAAATATACTTTGATGAAGGCAATGCTAATGACAGAATCCAGTTGTCAATAATCTTCAGGAACCGGAGCTGGCTGACCCAAGTTTTAAGAAAGCAAGTAAAGTAGATGTTCCTGGTATGACTGCTTGTGTGACAGATTACGAACCTTCACTGGAGCCTGTAATGTGTTTTTTTATTGGGGTAAGTTTATAACACCCGTCTAGATATCATCCATCCTAAGATTGTATTTTGTGTCAACAAGTTACCCTTGGGATGCAAGTATGCACCGATAAGCCTTGAGCACAGGCGTAGGGTAGCCAGCTTTTCGGTGTTTTACAGGTTGCATTTTGGAGAGTGCGCGCAGGAATTGCATGACTTGATTCCGCCATCCCATTTCAACCACCGGACAAACCAACGTACGGCGAGTATCCATCCTTACGTTGTTGAAACCTCCACGGTCCGGACTAAGCGTTTCGCTTCGTCATTTATACCGCGTACATCGAAGGACTGGAATAATTTGCCTGCTGCGGTCTTCCCGTCCGATTACAATCTGAGCGTCTTCAAGGCTAGAGTGAATAGGCTCTTAATAAACTAGTGCGCCTCACCATCAACGATTGCATCACCGCTTACCATCAGGTGGGATTGCAGTCAAGTACTAGTTTATATAAGATAAAAAAAAAAAAAAAATATGGTGGCAGCAATGACACAAACGTTTCTATTTTGAAAATGAGTGGTTATTTTATGTCTCAAAAAGTGTAATAACATACAATGTAATTAGACTCTTCATCTAGTTTCGCTTCTACAATTGCATACTCTTTGTTAATATTCATAGCCAATGGACAGTGGCTAATAAAATGTACAAAACCGTCTCCGGCAACAGTGCGACGCGACATGGGTGATTGATGACGCGCGATCGATTACCGCCGAGTCGCGGACCAGTCGCTGTCACTGTACGCAAATGTGTAGACAGCCTATGTCACCGTGGGGATGGGCTGCTGGCCCAAATGGGAAATATTGTAATGGTTAGGTTGTTGTATTGGAAACGGGTTGGTAGAGAAAATACTAGCAAAGATTGAGTCGGAAATGGAGGAGGCCTAAGCCCCTTTTTTGTAAGAAACTATCAAATAATTATTTTTCATGTGGATGGATTGAGAGGGAATGTCAGATTTTTATTGACTAAAACTCAAGTGACCTTCGAAGAGGTGGCGAGATGACCTAGAAGCTTACCACAAGGGCTGTTTTGAGGTAGTTCGAGAAAAAAATACCTAGAAGAAGTGTTGGTGGAAGCCTTTTGCCCTTCATTTCCCACTATGAAGGGCAAAATAAAAAAAATACATGATTGTGTTCCTTTAGTTACTGTAGGTTAGATCTAATTAATTATTATTTTATACTGTTCTAGTTTAAGGACGCATTTGCACGTTATTCTTCTTAATAAACAATACATAGAAGTAGAAGAATACTCTTTGTGTTCCAAAGCCACAGTAACTCTTCTAAACAATCTCGCAACCCTATCAGATATTGGTCCTAGTGTGCCTATACTATTTGCTTTGAAATGATTCTGAAAGACAATAACAAATCGGTAGGCATTTTTCTAGCGGAATATTTGATCGTACTAACGCAACAAAGCCTTAAAACTTCAGTGTCAACAAACACAAAACAAATTTGTTTGATAAATATCTTTCAAAAGTGACCATTTACAAAACGGACAGCAATCCCTCTAAGGTAGCCGAACACATGCTTTTCGGTAAACCTTACAGGGCATTTTCATCGGATCTTACGGATTTGGACACAAGGGCCTAAGCTTCTTAGGATGCCCTTGGGCATTGCATTCGTTCCAACTATAGACAAGCTTAGTATCTGTGCATAATATAGCGAATATTACGTTCTCAGTTTGGAAACGTAATCGTGATCTACTTTGGATATTTAATTCATGAATCCCCAAGCGACCACCGGTGGCCGCGCATCTATTGTCTTACTATTGTGTCTCTAATTGACGGTATCTGAAGGGTTAAGTTTTGGCAGTACCAGAGCATTTGCCTTGAAATTGTTGGTCCTTTAAAAGAGTTTTTTTTTACCAAATTTTGCTGCTTTTTTTATTGTTGATAGGTTCGCTTGACCGTATCGCATCGTCGCTGGGACGCGCTTACTTAGACGAAACCTATTCACTCTCGACTTACAAGATTCCCGCTGACTGCTTACTGAAATGTGATGTCGTTATAATGGTTTCTATGTGCGAAGATTTTGAACTATGGTATACCAGTCATACATGCCCCAGTTGGAAATGTGTATTTATAAAACTAAGGCACTTATTTAAAAATTAGTGCTCAATTGAGCCGATCTGATTAGTTTATAAGTATAATGGCGATGTAAACTACACAATGCAAGCAGTTCATTTGCGTTGTATAGTCTATGTAATTTCGGCACGTTAACGTTTGGGGTACGTATGATTAATTTACCTTATACATACTGCATCCGATGGATGCGTGACGCACAGGACCTGTCGTTGTGGCGACGCTTGGGGGAGGGTTATGTCCAACAGTGGACGTCTTTCAGCTGATATGATGATGATGATACATACTGCCAACGGTCTCTCGGTATAATTTTTGGTAGTTCTTAAAATTTTTGTAAACTGCATTGCAAATCGGCATAAAGAACTTTTTTGATAGTGCATTTACTTAGATGTTAAAATTTTGCATTAAATATTAGTTTGTCACTTTGTTAAAAATAACTTGCACCTGAGATATCTGCACGCTGCGCCATGAGAAATGGCAGACATGTCATGAGCCACTCTTATTTCAGCCTTGCATATATACACATGTAACAGCAAATAAATATTCCTATTCTCATTATATTTTTTTAAATATGTGTATTTAGAAATATATAAGTATGTTTATCAGTTGTCTAATTCCCATTACACAAGCTCTGTTTAGCTTGGGACTAGACAGCGTTGTGTGGTAGTTGTGGAATAATAATAATAATAATCTCCGGCTTGCCTTTATTGGCCGGCCGTAGTGAACACTGACGAGGAACAGAGCTCCCACCTCTCTTTTGCCTGTATTGGCTGGCTTGAGTGGAGAGTCGCAAGAGCAAACATGCTCGGGAGATGGATGCATAACCCAGTAAGGTGCTGGTAGGGATCTTGACCGTACTTCCGGGATTGTCCTGATAGCCGTGGTATGCCTCTCCACTCCTCAAGCGCCTCAGGATATGTTGCCCCCTTGTTGCTACGTCACTTCGTGCTAGCGGCCATTTTAGGGAGCCCATTTATTGATTGTGCAAGTCACCCCCTGCCTTTTATCGATGGATATTAATAACATTGTTCAGGCAGGGACTATGGCCTTAAGATAGTTCCATGTTACCAGTCCACTTATGACTCCAAAAATCATAGCCCTATTATTTTGTTCTCCATATTATGTTGCAATAGTTTTTCAAACCGGGGGTTGTCCTTGGATGCACTAGCATAGCGCGTACAGGGATAATCGCCGGTTGATACAACGTTACATTAAACGCTCAAAAAAGGCCTCTTCGAGCTGGTTTCGACCCCTCGTACGCCTCCCAAAGGCCCAGGACCTCAGGGTCCTGAAATAAATATACGTATAAAAATAATAATAATAATATATTTATAATAATAATATATTTATTCAGAATTAAAATTTGGTAAAATAGTTACATAAAATCTTAGAAATAATTACAATGGTATGACTATGTTCTGTGCCTGTACTAGGATAAACCTGTATCACAGGCGTAGAAGTTCTTAAGCTATGGTTTTTTGTAGAACAATAAAAATGATAACAATATTTAACAATTAAAGTCTCTAAACAATGAAAAAAATTTTAATTTACTATGTTATATACCTAGTTTACTTAAATAAATATAGGTGTAGTTGTAGTTGTGGAATTATTTTTGCAAGAAACGGAGGATGGCACTGTAACAGATTCTGCATTTTTGGCTAAGGCTCTATATAGGGTTTAAGGGACAGCCCTCCACAAACTTTATGGGCTTGCTCAGTAAACGAAACTGAACAACCTTGAGGTCGTTTTTTTTTGTTTCTAGAAAAAAAAACTACTAAGCAAGCCCTTAAAATTGGTGTAGGGCTGTCTCTTACACCCTGTACAACCACAACATATCAGACGATAAGAAATTAAATTTTGAAATCAGTAAATAACAATACAACGTAAAATTATATTTACAAATAAATTCAAGCCACGCTTAGCTGTAGCAACTTATTGATATTGACATATATGATTGATGCTCCCCTGAAAAATATATAATAAAATACCCTGGTGTGGACATTGTTGTATTCCGATATATTTGAACACATTGTATAAACATACATACGTCTGCTCCCTTATGTAATGGTCTTGGTTAGCAGTAGGAAGGTCCAGTTTAGATAATATTCTCAGTCGAGTAAGTCAGTAGGCGAAGGCTTGCGAACGTCAAGCAATGGGTAGGTCGTCGACCGCCGGCCATCCGGTAACCGTCCGGACCGAGCCCAACCGAGCGTGTTTTCCATGTGTGCGTCAAAGATATGTAAGCCAAACCATTAGGGCCCAGCAGGGTCGACGCCCTTTAGGGCCGCAAAGAATTTCCGAAAAAGAAGCCCGCAGCCCTAGACCACAGAGGGTAACGAAGGAAACAGATATTGTTTTAGTCAGTAAAAGTCTGATACGTATAATTATAGTCTTCCGCGAAGAACACATTTTCCGAAATTCACCCTCTAAGCGGATGCAACGAGGTTTCAAAGTTTGTATGGAGAAACCGACATCCACCAAGGATGGAGCTGCTGACAGAAGATAGTTAATAATAAAAATGAACAGCATTTTGGTCTACTTTCCTTCTGTTAAAAACTTAAAAAATCAAAGCCAGCCCTAATTAAAATCATCATGCTTAAGAACACATTTTTTCCAGCCAACGTAGTGGCTGTGCCTAATTTCGGACGTTACGCTTATAATATGCTCAAATTGCGGGTAGAATGAGCTTAAATTATTCAAGACAGGCACCACCGTGGGCCGGCACACTTATACGCCAATTTGAAGTCCACACAGTCGCTGTATTCATTATAAAAAGTAATGGAAATGTAAAATGTAGAGCGGTTTGAAAGCGAGATTTTACGACTGAAAAAGTCTGAAACTTGAAACTGTATCTCCTTTTAAATAAATAGCCACTAAAAGGGAAACAAATGGAGGGTAGTCTTTGCTCAGGATCGGGTCAAGTGGGCTCACTATTGAACATTTAAAAAGTCTTTCTTTACTTTAACTGATTGACCAAAGTACGGGTACATGGAAAATTTGGTCTTTGGTATAATAATCCATTAAAATAAAAACGGCTGCCTTCAATACAAACAAAAATCTTATCAATAATAATTGCAAACTTTTTGTTACGTATTGTCTCAAGTTGAACCTAGGCTATCGGCAAATATTTGTATAGCCTGCTGATAGTTGTTTCCGTTCTGGGTGTATATTAAACTTGTTTGTGACCGCAATCACGATACAGAAGTCATTCCTAGTCTGTGGAAATTTTTCTTTAAATGCCCTCTATTTTATAAATAAATTTTCGCTTCCTATTATTTCTATCACTATTGCTATTAAAATACGTTGCGCAATTTAGGATGAGAATGCAAACAACACACATAGAAAAACATCATAAAGGTAAAAAAGATCTACCAGTTATTATATACCTACACGCGTTTCAAAGTGAAAATCAACCTAAAAAAACTGAAACACAATTAAGTAGGAACCATCTTCATTTCCAAGGCTTTGTTGTTTCGGATAGATAGTACAGAAAGAGCTCACGGGAAAATTATTCAAATTCGGGGGACTAAATCTAAAGGGGGAAGGGTAAGGTGAGAGAGGGAGGTAGCTTATGATGCTAATTTAATTATTACTATGACGTTGCACCTAGAATAAGGTAAATCAGTCCAAATCTGGCTGAGTCAAACTTTTGAGCTAGACTTTATTTGCATTAAAATATAAGTCAACTTACTGTGGCACGATTAAGCCTTTTAAAGACAGAGGGAATATTATTACCACCACATTTTACAGTTTATAATTTAAAGACTAGTTGATATTTTATTGTTCCACCATGTTTAATTAAAAGTTTTAAGCTTATAGCGCATTATTCATGATATCTAGACTCTTGAGTATACTTGAAAACTGATAACTTAGAAACATGCTTTGCATACACCACGCTGACACACGCGTCTCAAGCAACATCATCTGTTGATCCAGATCGCCGTGAGTGTGCACACCAACTCTACGTGGTTGCATCGCGTACGTGGCGTAGGCTTAGTTTGTCTTGTAGCCTTTATTCCTTATTATTCTCAAATATGATTGAACAAAAATAATGTTTCTTCTTCCTCCAGCAGAATATCGTCCCTACATAAGTTTATGTGGCAGTGTTTTTCAGATTAACAAATTGTTCCGCCAGACAAATGGTTTGGTGCGTTTCATTTGGAACGATTTTTTAATAGAAAGATTTGCAGTATTAATGTGGTTTTTAGACATGTTATCTATAGAAAAGCTGTAAAACCGCTATATTTATCTTCAACTAAAAGTTATCATACTGTTGAAAAATCAGCTCTTAATGTCAACGTCACACACAATAACTATTACTAAAAAATACTTTGTTATCACTCTTAAAAATAACTCCTGTACCGTAACATAGACATGTAAACTTATATACCAAGACACCCAGACCTGGAACAATTATCAGCAAGCCACACAAACATTTGCTCCATACAGAAATCGAATACACGACACACAGCGCAGCAACCAATTGACGACCACAATGCCAATTGTTTCTTCACAGAGTAAAGAATCATTCATTAAGACCTCTTAAGATGGTTAATTGAGTGCAAACCATTTTTATTCGATTGTAGCTCTTAAAACCACAAGACTAAAGGGGTCCATTGGACCTTAATGTTCATCATTGGACCTCTACACGTACGGCGTCACGCCACCGGTATACGTAGTGGACAATCCAGCCATATGTGAGAAAAAAGAGAGTGATTGTGAAAGTGAGTGATTCTCTGTCACGGTATTTTTTTCCTGATAGCTACAACAATCTACGGGTCTTTCAAGTCAACAAGTGAATAGATTCATTGTAAGCGAGCTCACTGCGTCATCGACGACATTACTGCATCAGATGAGGTAGTGGTTAAACGCAAGCCTACCCACAATAATAAAAATAAAAAAAACCAATGATGCAGTCACTTGACCAATATATAGGATAAAGCTTTGATAACGGATAACTTATTAATAATTTATAATTTTTTTATACCCACGGAATAAAACACGTGCCTTGATTTTACTTTTTCCCTTTGATATTTCCTGAAGGATATTGGCAGCCAATCATAAACAGAACCGTCTCAAATGAGTTACAACCAGCTGGGGAATTTGTCCCACCTATTTGTCACTGGCACGATAAACAACAGGATTTTTACAAGCTTTTATTTCACTTTCAATGTTTGTAGGTACTCGTATACGTTTGTTTAAGACCAAATCCTGCAAATGGATTTTAAAACAGTTGACTCTAATTGATTGAGCTGAAAATTTGTATATCTATGTAACACACTTCTGCGCTCGTAGAACAGATGGTCGATGGAGCCGAAAAGTTCTGGAGTGACAACCACGTACCGGAATACGCAGCATTGGAAAGCTTTCCACAAAGAGGACTGATGACCTGATGATAGTCGTAGGAATCTGATGGATGCGAGATGCATGATAGGACTGGTCGTCTTGTTAACACTTTGAGGAGGCCTATGTTCAACAAATATACGTCTTTTGGTAGAAATGATGATGATGCTGTAACTTGGAAGACAATATATTACTTTAATGGTAACATAGAGCTTATCTAATGATAGTGGCCATAGCGTATGAGCTCTTTCCAATGGTTTTTATGGTCTGCTGATAATGACGGAAGATTACCATAAGAACTACTAAACACAAAAAAACAATAGTGTTTGGGTTCTTCGTAATTGTCTTAACGAATACTATAATCACACGATAAAACTTTCTATGATTTTTTTTCACCTAATACTATAATTGTAAAAAATCAAAAAAATCAAAGCATTTATTTCAATGTTGCAATGATGCACTAGATGTGTCTCAACAAATTATCTTAATTTCCCTACAAATTTCAGAGCGTTTCTCAAAATATTTCGTCCATGCTACATTTCGAATGAACCCATACCTGTGTGCAGCACAGCCTAAAATATTTCGGTACGTTTCTACCAAAGTATCAAACACTCCCTTTGACAGCTCCACTCTGTCCCACATACCTTCGTATTTATTTCAAGTGTCCATCGCGATCGGGCTGCAGTGTCACCTACTCCACGCTAAGCCGTCAAAGCCTTGTTACGATCGCATGAATGAACTGTCTGTCGTGCGTGCACTAGTTACATGCTATCCGACCTAATTGTTCGATGCGTCGCCACCTTTGTGAGAACGGAAAATGGCGGACGCTGGGAGTAGAGATGCGAGTGTTTGTTTTGTTATTTGCTTTGTGCGCCTTTAGATAGTCAATTCAACACCTTCAGTAAGTCAAGAAAACTATTCTTCCGTCTGGGAAATTATAGAGTTAAACATCTAGTAGAAAATACGATTTAAATCACATATATAAATATTGTTATTGAAGAAAGTTGGTGAGTGAGAGTGTGTTCTTTCTTTTTTTTTTATAGTTGATAGCTGCTCCCAGCGGCTTCGCCCGCGTGTTAGCAGAAAAATATCCCAAGGGAACATACTTCCGGGATAAAAAGTATCCTATGTCATATTCTAGGACATGGGCTATCCGTGTAACAAGTTTCATCAAAATCGGTTTTGCCATTTAGGCATGAAGACGTAACAAACAAACAAACAAACTCACTTTCGCTTTTATAATATTAGTAAGGATAGGTTGTAGCTAACCCGGGATTCTTTAAGTCGAGAGTGAATAGGTTTCTTCTAAGTAAGCGCGAAAAAACAGGAAACAGACTCCGGCAAAGAATTCCACTCCTTAGCGCACGCACAATGATTGTGTTTGCAAAACGTTTTGTTCGTGTAGGTGGGATATCCACCATGTACAGGTGGCGCATCGCCGTACGTCTGGTAGTCCGATGATGGAACTGACTAGGCGGAATTAATTATTAATTAAGTCCGCCTTTGTACAACTCACGCATAAAGATTTAAATAAATAAATGCAACCGGTAGAAAACCGACAGGCTAGCAACAGGCGTTGATGCTCAAGACTTTGAAGCCTTGAATCGACGAGTGTATCATCGACAATTATCCTTCTGGCTCGCCTCTCAATTGCCTCAGGTGCATCAAGCTGGTATCGAGCAAACGGTTCAATGGATTTAGGTGTGCTAATTTAGCACACGCATAGCATATAGCATTGTATCTCGGAAATATGTTCTCATGAGTCAATTTTCTACTGTCTTCGTCTTTTATTGCTCTCTTCACACATTAAATCCGTATCCAATCATGTTTCTATGTTTGTGAGATGTTAGTGGAACAACAAACAGAGAGACTCGGAAAACGAAAATTGATGCAATTAATTGAACGGAAGTTAAAGACATGAAAACAGATAAAAGAAAAAAAATGCGTTAAAACCATGTTGAGAAAATTCCTTTACCAAAAGCTGCTGACTATTTCCAAGAACGAATATTTTCAAAGGTCAAGTTTTGTAGCACAAACGTATTAGATTTGTATAGAATTCAGCTACTTGTTTGAGCTACTCACACGTGTTTGAGTGGCTGTAGTATCAAATATTTTGACACGACCCTGCTTTTTCAGGTCGGTGCCATGCGCTTACAGTCAAAGCGGCAGACATAAAAGAATCACGTCTTTGAAGCGTGTTTTTGAACAGCTTTGCAATACGCTGCGGGTTGGAATCAGCACAGCCATTTAATGGATGGTCATAGAAGTGGGGAAAGATGGTAATCATAATAGGGCTAAGTTTTAAGATACAGTCAAAACAAATTAAAAAAAGCAAATAAATATTGGGGCAATCCGATGTATGCGAGATGCACAGGACGGTGACATTTGGGGGAGGGCTATGACCAAGAGTGGACGCCTATCGACTGAAATGATGATGATGATGATGATGAAATAAATATTAACCCTTCAGATACCGTCAATTAGAGACACAATAGTAAGACAATAGATGCGCGGCTACCGGTGGTCGCTTGGGGATTCATGAATTAATGATTAGGTAATCAACTCGTAAAGACCTATGCTAACCAAGCAAAGCATTTATTTCTAATAATATCTTTTAGATCTTTGAATTATCAAGAAATCCGTCAGTCAGATATCGTATCCAACCAAAAGTCATAAACTGGGCCGAACTACTACTGTAGCACACTTACTTTATTGTTAAATAAATATGAAACGGTAGAAATTCTTCCAAAGGGTAAGTAATATCAGGTACTCCTTATTTGTATACTTCGTAAGTTTACGTTGACCTTAGTCTACAGCCAAAATGCATTTCTTTAACTTACCTACTTGTTATCAGCCAAAAAAATAAATAATTCTAGCTTAATCTTATAAGAGACACAACTCACTTGCAACATAAAAAAACAACAAAGACACACAATGTACACTTCTACTCTGGTAAAATAAAGAGGTAAAGTTTTTTTTTATGATTTTTTAAGAAAGCACAGGCCTGATTGAAAAAAATTTTCACCGATAGAAAGCTGCTTTTTTCTAAGTGACATAGGCTATATTTTATGTATGCTTGCCAAGCCTTGGGCAAAAGCTAGAATCAAATAACGCTACACATAACATGAAACTAGCTATACTGTGACAACTATTCAGAAGTGGAATGTGATACGTAATATCTCGCGTGCTGCACGTTTGATCTGTCTGGACCAGTCCGGTGGCACAGGTGCTCCAATCTGCCTGTTACACACACCTCGACAAAGGGACGAGAGGAACTCAAAGTACTAGGGTCTAAGTCAAAGAGCCATTGAAGGGAACATATATACGTATGACACACATGAATACTATCCATACTAATATTACAAATTCGGAAGTGTCTGTTACGTTACTACTGTGCGTTTTTTTTTTATCGTAACATTATAATGTTAATATTATGCTAACTCTTTATTTTTGATTATACTTTGAAAATGCTGAACGCATCTTGAAAATGACTTTGCACTGCTATAGATTACAAAGACTTAGGATAATTTTCATTTCGGTATTCAATCCCATTGTAATCTTTTTACATGAAACCAAAAAACAATTCTGTTCGTTGTTAGTCTTGATAAAACTCAAAAACGGCTTGACCGATGTTGAGTTTTATCAGAAGAGATTGCAGTTAAGCACTAGAACAAAAATAAAATTGTTTTTTGGTTTTAATGTAGGGTTGGAAGAAAAAAAAATAGGGAAACCGAAAGGTTGAAAACTTTAAAATTGACTGAAAGGTAGGAAGTAATTTCACGAAGGTAAGCAGCTAAAAAAATCCACATACAATATTATTTTTAGTACCTATAGGTATGCGAAACCTGAATATAGTTTATTCAGAATCAGTAAGTACTTAATCGATTCCAATATTTTTGTTACACCGTGTAATATTTTTTTCCCAAAAATATTTAAAAAGTTCACAAGTTGGACACCACCAACACACTAAGTACACATTAGGTTCCAGTGCACACCTGAGTGCGGGAACAAATAACACCTCAGTCTTATACCTTTGTGATTTTTTGAGATACAGTTATGAAATTTTGTGCACAGATGCTTTAAAAAAAATACTAGATATTTGTTTGGGGTTTGGCATACTAAGACTAATGTTTTAAGTATAGGTAAAGCCACAGACAGAAATTAGTTTTCAAAAGTGAAAACTGTGTAAAAATTTGAATGAGCTATTTTTAGAAACCGTGAGTTATTAAAATGGTTAACAGCTTTTTTATTAACAGTTTTATGACACAGACGAGGCCAAAACATTAACGATACACTTTTGTGATTATTTCGGTAGCTCATTGCCAAAACAGTTTATTTTGTAACGTCTGCAACTAAATGTTTTAGTGTTTTTGTAATCTTTCAGCATGTCATGATGATTAGTTACTTACTACAAAACATTTCATAAAGAAAAAAATTAACCAACTAGGTATATTTTCAACATTCATTGTGCGTACAGCTAAGGAGTCCTAGATAAGAGGCATTCGCTCCGTGTCGAATTCGCTCCGAAGTTCTATTTCACCTTTGCGATGTCGTCTATGAAATTGTAGACAAGGTGTGGAATTTACTGGCGGAAACTTCGTTTCCTAATAGATGTAACTTAAAGAACACATAAGTGAAGAGTGAGAGAGACCACATCGTCGCTTTCTGTCAGGTAAGATAGTGCTCAAGCGCGTGCCTAATAATAATAAAAAATATACATATTATAACTATGTTCACTAACACAATAAATGGGTGGATAGCAGTAGGCGTTGCTTGCAGAACAGATGGTCGATAAGGCCGAAAAGGGAGACACAGCGCAGAGGAAGCGCTTGATTTGGTGAGGGTCGCGGGAAACCGATGCATGAGAATCGCAAACGACTTATGGTTGTAGCGATATTTGGGGTAGGTCTACGTCTAAAATGGACGTATTTTGGCTGAAATTATAGTGAAGATGAAAAGAAAAATATTTATTTAAAAAATCCTAAACATGGCTTCAAAAAATCCTCTGCATTACTATGGACTAGTTATGTAACACGTGCCTAAAATACTGGCAGCATCATCACGCTGTATGCCCGGGTAGGCAGACACTATACTTATACGTATCCTCTCAAAAGCCAGTTCATGGTGTCTCACGAAGTAACAACAATGCGATTGGATAGGTCTTTTTATAAACCTTTTGCGCACTCTGACACCGGGACTAAAAATTATTTTATTTATGAAAGCAGTTTTTTCATAAAATATTTTATGAATTTCCTAAATGATCTCAACCCAACAAAGAGCAAAAAAATAAAAATGAAATTCCACAATAATGTCACATCTCATTTTTGTAAAAGCACGTGTCTCCTTGTGCGATCCTCACAAAGGAAGCCGTGTGATACAGTTGAGCACAGTCGTAAATAACGCGGTATGACAGTAGGTAATATACGCTCAGCTGTGCCCCGATAGTTTGCTATCTACAACTATTCTGTGCTCGATTGTACGTGACGTTTTGTTTGGAGTTTATACCTTTAATCGTTTCTGAACTCCGGTGGAAAATATTGCACTAGGACTATTGTTTTATTGGTATACATTTTTTTATTGATTCATTTTATTTTCTGCCCAAGTGACTAGGGGACAAAGTAGTCTCTTTAAATTACGGACTGCATGTTGAATTACGAACGGAACAAAGGTTGCTAAGTTTTAATCCCGAGCGCAGTAAGGGTTTTATATTATTAACTTCCAAGCACTGATTAGCTACAGTTTATGGGATCTTTCAAGTAAAAAATGAATGAAGAAACTTCAAGGCAAGCGTCGTCACATCATTATTTACCTTCAGGTGAGACAGTGGTCCAACGAAAGTCTGTCAATAATAAAACGGGTATTAATTTTAAACATAGATACAACTGCTGAAAAAAAAAATTGTATCAAGGACATGTCTCATGGTGGGGCCTTATGTTCTGTGAGCCGATGTAGCACAGAGTTAATGTGCCATAACAGAAAGACAAGGTGCCAGGTTATGAAGAAACTGGTGGGATGCAGTAGACAGATTGATCTTGCAAAGACGAGTCAGTAGTGTAGGTGGGGTTCAAAAATAGTACGGTATAGGGTGACCAAAAAACCTTGGTAGATTTTCATAAATGTTCATAGAAAAAACATAAATCAACCAAGAAATACAAATAACACGAAAACAAATGTTATTTTAAAATAGATGGTGTTGAACAAAATAATCCTACGACATACGAAATAGAATACAAGAAACCAACGAGCATGCCATCTAACTCGAAAAACCTCGAATTTCATGTGAAATTCTTTCGAAGTCTCTAAAATACTCTCGTCGGCGGTTTTCCCCGGCGTCCAATAATTAGTTTGGCATCCTGCTATGGCTTCGTCACTTGCAATACTGAGAACCGCAACCCCTTTTTTATTTTATTTTCATTACAACCTTGTTGTTGCAACGGTAAATTGCTGACAGAATTTAATTTTTGGACAGCCGGCCTTTCAGACAAGGGACTAAAAAAAAAAAAAAAAAACAATATTGCTTGCGCTGTGTAAATTGCAGTAATCAAGTTCAGAAAGTTGATCTATCCAAGAAATACTTATTACAAACCTGTATTTATCAGTATTATAGAGTTGTTAATAATAATGAGAAAGAAAACTAAATCAAATATCTTGGCTTAGTACATGTGGGTGTTGGTTATTATTACGCCAATTGTCGTATAATAACCAACACCCACATGTACTAACGGCAACGGCACTGATATCTAAAAGCCTCGATAACCATCTGTTAAAGTTTTTGTTGCTTGGACCTAATGCACAAGTCAGTATTCAATGGCATCAATACAGTTATTATTAGGCGGTTACTTCTAGTAAAACTAACCTAGCTTAATTTTTGTAAGATTTTTTCAACATGTAATAAATATAATTAAATTAATAAGTAATGCTGAGACAAAAAAAATGAGGTAGCATTCGTATATCGTCGATTACATTGCACGCAAGATCAGTCAAACGCGAGCCCGTCATCAATAAAAATAGAGGTTAACAGAACTTTAAAAGGGTCTCAATCATATAAAATTACCAATTTTACTTCACCCAAACAAACTACTGTAACAATCCCAACTCAATAAATTCAATTTCAAATTATCATTTCAAATTTATTTAGTTAAGTCCCAATCAAAACTCTAAACAAAAAACTCATTAAACATTTCAAAATTAACTTTTCAAAGTAGATAATTTCCCAGACCGAAAAATGGAACTTCCAAAGAACCCTTTTCAACCTGTTGGTGGTTTAATCAATCAAGAGTAATCTAGGTTCCCTCTTCGTAAATATTAGCATTGGACCTTAGGTATGCTACTTTTTCAATCAATCAGGTAGTAGCGTGGCTGATTGATTCATCTTTTTGCTATTTGACTGTGGGGCTAAGTGTATTGGGAGTGAATTTGGAGAATTGTAATAAATGTTTCGTTAGAGTTTATTTCAAATGCTACGTAAACGAGTTTGAAACTGGTCTGTTAGGGCAGATGCTGCTAGGGCTAGGGGATTGTTCAAAAGGGATTTCACTACCTTAGAACACAAAGGGCAACTGATAAAACAAAGGTAAGTAACTCTTTTGTACATTCCTGCAGTCCTTAGCAGGCGTCGGCTTCCTGTTGACTTGGGTTCAGTTCTCGCCGATTGGCCACATAGCAAATCTACCCATTATTGGCTATCTGTAAGCCCTCGCTGTTTCTGACTGGGAAACGTCCCGAGACTCCCAACGTTAGGAATGTCTCCTGTGGCGGCAGTTGGGTTGTAAGGATGTCCCGTTAGGTACCTCACGTTTGAGGCCATCTCATTCCCCATTTCTGTTTTGCAGAAGAAGATGGCCGCATCCCTCGCTCCGAACCACAGCCTGAAGCAGGGGCGGACACGAGAGCACACCTTCACAAATATATTTATAGCTCACACGATTTTCCGAAATTTTTTTGATGTAATTTGGGACACGGGTAGATCATGTCCTGGAATAGCACGAAGGGCATTTTTTACATCCTGATTATTTTTTACTTCCACTCGGGTAAAGCCGCTGTCAGAAACTAGTTATCCAATAATTCCTGTTTTATTCGGGCAAAACAAAGCTAGAAAAAATTGACCAACTTTATTCTTTCCTACCTAATGACAAAAATATCATGAGTTAGCAAAAATCCGCTTCGTTTCGGGCATCACTCTAGCAAAAGAAATCTCGTTATCGATAAATTGCTTTATCGACCGAGTTATGAACCTCTTTGGGTCCACATATTATGTTAGATACCGGACCTCGTCTGGTCTCGGAAATTTACGTGCGTGTATTTAAATCGCGACGAGGTCACAAACAACGGGTTGATTTTGTACAGTCCCAAACAAAATACTTAAGTTTAAATGACGAAAATTCAGCCTCTAAAATGGAACTTTCCAAACTCCAATTTTATTATTTAATTTTATTATTTTCAGGGACAAACTCAATCCAATTACGCAATACTAATTACGAGAAAGATGTAAGTTTAACGTAATTAATAACAATTCCATCTTGATTAATGTCCAAGTTCTTTAGAAGGCTATTATCGGAATTGGAATCTGACGTAATTTCTATTCTTGTTTTTGTAGTCTCAAGATCTAAGATAACAACGTCTCCCTTTATATTAGGCTAAGAAAAAGAGACAAAGATCTAAATGTGTTACAGTGTAAGTAATTGAAATTGATTATTGTGCTTTTGCGTAATTAAATATTGGATTTCAGTTGATTCAGTTCCTTTGCATTTTTGGTCCATTAATACTTAGTATGAGAATTTAATTTGTATTGTTAATGATTTTTTATTCCTTTCATTGTAGTAAGTTTATTTGGAAACTTAGATTGCTTGTGCTAACAGAACTTCAAATAAAATAAGATACTTTTTAATATTATTGACAGGCCCGTGCTGGACCATGATACGATGAAGTAAATTTAGAAGTAGCTAACTTACGCTTAACTTATACCTGTATATATTATATATATACCCATTAATAAGACAAGACTGTCATTATAAAGTTAAGATTTCAAATAGTTGTAATTTTTTTTTTAGTTTCGCGCTTGACCTTTGTCTCACCTAATGATATGGTCAACAATGGTGCGTACCTACTTAGAAGTAAAGTGTCGAAAAAGTTCATTTTATAACAAAAAGTACGAACAGAAAACATAGCCTAGCACTTTTGACGCTGTAGCAGCATGGTACCTCCAAGAGCTGACAACGGACCGCAAGCCACCGTGCTAATCCACCCAACCAGTTACGTTTTCGACCATTCTTTTATAGAAATATGAGGGTACACGTTTTCCGACAATTTCTGATTAAGAAACAGTGAAGCAACACGTTTACGACAAATCAAGAAATAGGATAAGCTTGTAAGCGCAAGCTGGGCCAAGCAGAAGCTCCAACACCATCCGTGATCTTCAGTTTGTGCTTCGCGGCAGCGCAGATGGAACACGTGGACTCGCGTAGCGGAGATCTTCACACGACGACGTCACCGGGCGAAAAGGAACGCGCTGCGCGCGCGGCTCACATTTATAGAAACGAGAGTGGATAGTGCCGTGTGCAAAAGCGCGCCCCGCGCCCCGCGCACGCCTCACCCTACGCGCGTCGCTATTGGCGGATTAGCATACTAATTAATGTATATAAGTAATGTGGTTTTTGGAAAAATAAAGAGTTATCATCAGATCGTCAACTGTTCTATTTATTCACAAGTCCTGGTCTAGTTAGCTAACAACGCTAAAGTGGTGACCCCGAGAAACCTGAACACTGCATCATGAAGAACGACATCGAAGACTTCAGCGATTGTCAGGCCAGCGCATTAATGAAGAACGACGTAGCATCAGTCTCACTTCCTGCAAGACTACCACCATTTTGGCGCCAAAACCCTCGACTATGGTTCGCGCAATTTGAAGCCGCAGTCGCTGCCAGCAAGATAAGTGAGGAGCAGAAATTCAACCTGGTCGTCCCACTACTCGGCAACTGCGACCTAGAACAGATCGGAGACATCATCCTGCACCCACCAAGCACCGGCAAGTACAGCGCGCTTAAAGACAGACTCATCTCAACTTATCAAGAGTCAGACCACCGGCAGCTACAGAAATTACTCAGTGGCCTCGAGCTCGGTGATAACAAGCCAAGTCAGCTGCTGCGTAAAATGCGAGACCTCAGTGGAAAGCTACTGTCAGATGAGGCGCTAAAGGTTATGTGGCTTAACCAACTGCCCACACAGGTGCGCGCCGTACTCTCCGTTAACACCGAGTCGCCCCTCGAAGTGCTAGCAGCGATGGCAGACAAGATGATGGAACATTTTGAACCCGCTACAGTCGCCGCAGTTTCCACGGCAAACCCTCCATCAACAAATCCAGCTGTCAATGAGGTGCAGATAAACGCGGTGACAGCACTGCAGATCAGCATTCTTACGAAGCAATTAGAGAAATTGTCACTTGAAGTCGCCGAACTCCGCACTCACCAATACTCGTCTCATCGCCGTTCGCGTCAAAACTCCGCACATCGTGGCCGCTCACGCTCGCATTCAAGACAACGTTCTGATAGCGCCCGCAAGCCCGGCGATTCCGACTGGCTATGTCGATACCACTACCGATTCGGCAACGGAGCACGAAAATGCGAATCGCCGTGTACCTTCGTAAAGCGGGAAAACTAAAACGCTCATCGACAGTGGCGGGTGTCGATGTGAACCAACCAAGCCGTCGCCTATGTGTGGTCGACACCAAAAGCAAAGAAAAATTTCTTGTCGACACGGGAGCCGACATATCAGTACTAGCCGCACGAAACCAAAAATATACAAAACCAACAGTGGACGCAGGTTACAAACTTTACGCGGCAAATGGCACAGAGATTCGTACCTACGGAGAGCGCACACTCGAGCTCAACCTAGGCTTACGAAGAAGCTTTAAGTGGACTTTCGTCGTCGCCAACGTAAAGACTTCAATACTGGGTGCCGACTTTCTAGTACATCATAAACTGTTAGTCGACTTGCACCAAAGAAAACTTGTAGACCGCGTAACGGAACTCAGCGTGAACGCCATCAAAATAAACAGCAAAGAAGAATCAATACACATTATCAACCGCGACCACACTCATCACGATCTGCTGAAGAAATATCCAGATGTACTGCGGCCGATGACACTCAAAACTCCAACCAAGCATGACGTCACACACCACATAGAGACAACTGGGCCACCGATCTACTCACGACCACGCCCACTACCACCCGACAAATATAAAGCAGCAAAACTCGAGTTCGAGCGCATGATCGAGAACGGAATATGCAAGCCGTCAAACAGTCCGTGGGCAAGTCCACTTCATATCGTAAAGAAAAAGGACGGATCACTGCGAGTATGCGGTGACTACAGAAGACTCAACGCCGTCACAGTCCCAGACCGATATCCCATTCCACGAATCCAAGATTTTACATACCAACTTCACGGCAAGAAAATCTACTCAAAACTTGATCTGAAAATGGCGTACTTTTGGATCCCTATTTCGAAACAAGATGCTCAAAAAACAGCGATAATAACACCGTTCGGACTCTTCGAATTTACCTGCATGACGTTTGGCTTAAGAAACGCGGGTCAAACTTTTCAAAGATTCATGCACGAGGTTCTACGAGGACTAGATGACAACGTATTCTGCTTCGTCGACGATTTGCTTGTCCATTCAAGAAATAAAGAAGAACACCGCCGCCACTTAGAACAAGTACTCGAACGCCTAAATACCTACGGCGTCAGTCTTAACATCAGCAAGTGCGAGTTTGAAAGAGAAAACATCGAGTTCCTCGGATACGAAGTAACATCAGAAGGAATCAAACCTACTCAACAACGAATACAAGCCATCGTCAACTACCCGAAACCACAGACAGTTCAAGAACTAAGACGATTTCTTGGAATGATCAACTTCTACCGTAGCTGTTTACCCCATCAAGCCGAGCTCCAACATGAATTAAACAAATACCTACACAATAGCAAAAAGAACGACAAAACTCCGATACAATGGTCTCAAGTAGCAGAAGAAGCCTTTGAGAAATGCCGTCAAAGCATACTCGAGGCAACAACATTGACTCATCCGACACCTAACGCGCCGTTATATTTATTTACTGACGCATCAAATACCAGCATCGGCGCCGTCCTTCAGCAAAAGGTTGACAATATCTGGAAACCCCTAGCATTCTTCTCGAAAACTATGAGTGAAACGCAGCGACGTTACAGCGTGTACGATCGCGAATTATTAGCAATGTACACCGCTGTGCAACACCTACGACGGCTGATAGAGGGCAGTGACCTAACAATATTCACCGATCACAAACCGCTGACGTACGCGTTGACAAGAACATCAAGTAGCAGCGATACACCACGAAGAGAAAGACAGTTACATTACATAAGTCAGTTTTGCTCGAAGATCAAATACGTTCACGGTGATAAGAACGAAGCAGCCGACGCCTTATCACGTATCGAAGAAATCAACTTGTCTCACTCTACAATTGACTACAACCTACTTGCACAAGATCAAGAAAATGACGAAGAACTGAAGATCTGCATGTCCAACCCAAATCTGCAATTTACACGTATCACATTGCCCGGAGGCCAGCGACCCATCATATGTGAAACATCAACAGGCAATACTCGCCCATACCTGCCAGCGACTTATCGTATAGCAGCATTCAAAGCACAGCACGAACTAAGTCACCCAGGTGTGCGAACAACAAGGAAAATAATGACAGCAAAGTTTTTCTGGCCAAGCATGAACAAAGACGTCGGTTTGTGGGCTAAATCGTGCATCGGCTGCCAGCGTGGAAAAGTTCAACGTCACGTTATCAGTCCACTCGGCGAGTTTCAAAAATCAGCACGCTTCGCCCACATCCACCTGGACATTGTTGGCCCATTGGCGCCATCTAACGACTACAGATATCTGGTAACGATGATCGACCGCTGCACTAAATGGCCGGAGGCGATACCTATTCGTGACGTCACCGCCGACACTGTGGCCAAGGCATTATACGAAGGATGGATATCGCGATTTGGCTGTCCAATACGTGTAACGACAGATCAAGGAAGGCAATTCGAATCGTCGCTTTTCAACGCCTTAATGAAAAAATTCGGCATCACAAGGATACGAACTACTGCATACCACCCGCAAGCAAATGGTCAAGTCGAGCGCTGGCATCGAATGTTGAAGGCGGCGCTCATGGCAAGAGGCGCCGGGACACATTGGAGCGACGAATTAGCGACCGTGCTGCTTGGATTACGTACAGCACTACGCGGAGACACACAAGTCAGCCCGGCCCTGATGACCTACGGATCGACACTAAGAATACCGTCAGACTTTTTCGCGCCCACACAGCCGAAAAATGAAGACGCAGAATTCGTCCGCCAGCTGACCGAAGTAATGTCGTCACTTGCGCCTAACAGCAAGCCTCGTGTCAACAACAGGAGCACGTTTGTACACCACGACCTAGCAACATGTACTCATGTTTTCGTGCGAAACGATACCGTGCGAAGTCCGCTGACCCCTCCATACGACGGCCCGTTCAAGGTTATTCAACGCGACAACAAACACTTCACCATACAGATGCCACTCCGAACTACAGTTGTCTCAGTAGACAGACTTAAGCCGGCTCACCTACTCAACGAAGAAGTTATTGCTTCCCCGACAACATACGCGCAACAACGAGCACCGACCACTGAGAACACACCTACCGCGAGCGTCGAGCCTAAGTCGTCAACCGCTAACGCGCCGCGCACCACATACGTCACTCGTTCTGGCCGCGCAGTCAAACACAACGTACGCTTCGCTTAGGGGGGAGTGATGTAGCAGCATGGTACCTCCAAGAGCTGACAACGGACCGCAAGCCACCGTGCTAATCCACCCAACCAGTTACGTTTTCGACCATTCTTTTATAGAAATATGAGGGTACACGTTTTTCGACAATTTCTGATTAAGAAACAGTGAAGCAACACGTTTACGACAAATCAAGAAATAGGATAAGCTTGTAAGCGCAAGCTGGGCCAAGCAGAAGCTCCAACACCATCCGTGATCTTCAGTTTGTGCTTCGCGGCAGCGCAGATGGAACACGTGGACTCGCGTAGCGGAGATCTTCACACGACGACGTCACCGGGCGAAAAGGAACGCGCTGCGCGCGCGGCTCACATTTATAGAAACGAGAGTGGATAGTGCCGTGTGCAAAAGCGCGCCCCGCGCCCCGCGCACGCCTCACCCTACGCGCGTCGCTATTGGCGGATTAGCATACTAATTAATGTATATAAGTAATGTGGTTTTTGGAAAAATAAAGAGTTATCATCAGATCGTCAACTGTTCTATTTATTCACAAGTCCTGGTCTAGTTAGCTAACAACGCTAAAACGCCAACAGTACCTATACGTAAGAACGCCAGGTAAATTCCGTTCACTCTCGACCTGAATGTTTTGTTCTGTCCCTTAGGGTGGGCTAAATTACGGAGCCCTTTAGTCTTGTAAGGCAATACATAAATAGAAAACAATAGGGATTTGCCCATTAAACTTTACGAAGCCAGCATTTATTCCGTAAAACTTTCTGATTGGAGCCCTGGACTTTGTTTATCTGGCTTGGCCGATGCCCATCGGTGGGATGGACAGGTGAGATTGTGGTTGGTTTTGACATTGAAATAGGTATCAATTTAGGTTTTAACACGGGTCGGATTAATATCTTAGGACTGAGAATTGGATGAAACGGATTTTATAAAACACAGAATAAGTTGGAAATTCAATTATAACGGGTGTTAAAGTATTTCAATCAGAGTTATCTAACCATACACTGGGCTAAAAGTTCGAAATAGAATTTAATTTGATAGAAAATGATAAATTGAAAACAGCAAATAGGATATGGAAGGTTTTTTTTTTAAATTAAATTTCTTTTTACAGTAATATAATAAAAGTGAAAGTGTATATTTATTACTGTTTCACGTTTGAACGGCCAAACAGATTTGAATGAAATATGGCATACTAGTAGACCATGTCTTAAAATAGCACATACGAGTACGCTTCAAGAATTTCTCCTCAGAGTGGATTGGTTGGCGCTGAGGTTGAGCAATTATCTGCAAGCCACGTATCGCGGTTTCGATTCCCGGACGGTACAAAATATAACGTACCAGATAGGTGTCCCGGGTCTGGGTGTCTTGCATATGCAAGTTTACATTTTCGTAAACGCACAAACGATACAGTAGTAATAAGCGAGCGAAAAAGTTTTTTTTTTCAAAGAAAGAAGTAAGCAAAGCTAACAAGGTACAACAAGAACCCTAAAACATTCATAACCCTATCTAGAAGTGAAAAATCCTTTCCAGTAAAAGGTCAAGTCATTCGGGACACGATGCTTTAGGCTTTACCTGCACCCGAGGTCCTATGAAAGCTCCGCTTTACTAGCAACAAGTTCCTCTTGAAATATAACAAGCCTTTAAGAAAATATGATAAAACACTCCAGTGAAAAAGTAGAGGAAATATTTTTAGGAAAAACGAAAATCTTGTGTTCGCGGTTCTGGTAAGTGTTTAGAGGGCCATACTTTTAGGTTATGGGTGAAATGTTATGAAGTACTCGTAGTACGGATATGAAACTGAAAGTTTTTTTTAGGTGGAAAACCATGCAATGACGTCTCCCGCTTTTGGGCGAAACAGGACGGCATGTCATATTTTTACTGACAAAAACCCACTCCTGTTCCTTTTTTGCCTTCATTCTAGGACCGCAGGGTTCACTTTCGCACAATTCATAGCCCCAGTAAGCTTCGACCCTGCTGGGCCCCTACAGTTTGCTGACATCTTCTTGAGACGCGCGTGGAAAACTACGCGATTTGGGCTCGGTCCAGACGGTTACCGGACAATCGGACGGTGAGCTACCCATTAGTCGCCGTCCGCAAGCCTGTGCCTACTGTGGCTGGATGAAACTGAGGGTGAGATCTAAATAATTCAAATTCAAATATGTGGAATGCTCTTCCTCACAGATATATCAGAGGCCCTACCACGAACTCTTAACGCGATCCATTTGACGACTTAAACTGAACTGTTAATGGGATGGAGGTTTAAAGGATACATCCTAGAGTTATACATATGGAAATAGAACTCCATCTCGCTCTAAATAAAAACATTTTTTTACCTGCAAAAAAAAAATAGTTTGTAGTATATAAGGTTTTTTTTAAAGGAAAAAGACACAAAAACCATTCATCATCATCATCATCAGTCTTTTTAATGGACTCAGGCCTCCTCTCTGGAGAGGGAATGGGCCGTAATCCACCAAAAAAAATATTTCAAATAAGCGATAAACAATGTTGATTGTCTTTATAAAAGTGTATACTTATCGTTGCAATTCTAAATACAAACGCAATTAATGTAAAACCAACCCTATAGTTACCTATTTGCGATTATTCTATCTCTCCATCTGTTGAATGTTTTGCCCAACTATAAAAAAAAGCTTTTCCAATATAAAAAATATTTAAGATCAAAAAATCTAATCAGCTTTCGACCCGGCCGCAGCTGCAACGACAGCCCTCGCCAACTAAACCAATGAAGTAATAATAAAAAAAAGCAAAGAAATATCTAGTTTAGAGGCAGTCACTGTAAAAGAGGGTTACAGATTCCGGTCTGTAATTTAAATCTAGATTGCATGGCAAAAACCCGGTAACAGCTTTATTTATTTTATGAAACAATCAATACTTTTCAATTTTATAAATAGACTAGCCGCCCGTCCCGACTTCGCACGGGCAATAAATATAGCCTATGTTACTTAGGGTGAATGTAGCTTCAAATGATGAAAGATTTTTCAAATCGGCACAGTTGTTATTGAGTTTATTCATTACAAACATACATACAAAAATACAAATTTTCCTTCTTTGCAATATTAGTATAGACTAGCTTTTGACCGCGGTTTCGCCTGCGTACGTAAACTATGGCCTATATGACTCAGGAATATAGCAGTTTTCTATCGATGAAAAAAATTAGTAATCTGAGTACTTCCAGAGATTACCTCTAAACAAAAAAGCATTAAAACAAAAAAAACAAACTTTACCTCTTTGTAGTATACCTATATTAGTGTAGATGAAAAATAATAGATCATATGCTATTATGTAAACATAGATTAATAGGCCCCCAAAAAATTATATATAAAATCTAGGTTTTATAATATAACGTAAGTATACTTATAAATTAAAATATTTTAAGGGTGTCCGGCAGAGGGTTGCAACCATACTAACTGTCTGGCAATGAGCAACGCGAGTTTTGATATTATTATGAATCAAATATAAAAAAATTAAGTTTTATTTTATGACGAATTTGAGATGGAATTTTATACACCATTGTTACCTGTTACCTGCCAAAGCCACCGCTGCCTCAGCTTCATAAGTGGGGATCATTCTTACCTCTACTAGGGACACACATAGAAAAACTTTCAGCTTTTATTAAAATACGAAGGTCTGGCACTCACGGGCTCTTGCTCTATAAGGTCTCGATTCCCACAATATTTTCCTACTATTAAAATATTAATTTCTTAACTCCTCGCGCATGTATACTATACCTACATACATTTGTACAACTTGAATGACCTTGGAAAACGCGTGTACGAAATTTGTTCGGCCGAAAAATTTGGTCTCTTTTTTCCTAAGGTCCCTTAATTTTTTTTTTTGCAATTTTAGTAAAAAACGCGCAATTGCGTTATAATAATACCCCTACATAAATGCATCTGAAAAAAAAAATCCACTGCTTAATTTTTTATTTTCAGTGTTTATGGATGGGCAATTGTGAGTTATACGAGTTATATGTTGTTTATACTCGTATAGGAACATAGTTTCTATAGGAAAAATTACTTTTGTCGTGGCTCCATAAAAAATAAATACAAATATCTAGTATTGAATCAAAGCGAAGAACGCAAACGAGCCAACCCCTCACTGCGACAAATAAAAGTGAAATATTTTTTGTGAAGCAAAGTTTCGTTCAAATTATGAATACGCTTGTCGACTCACCTGTACTTGACAAGTTTCCTGTCTCTTCCTTTGTTGCTAAATGTGAGAAAAATGTTCAGGGAGAGTCAAATGCACCCGTTTGGCTAGGATTTGAGAAAGAAAATCTTCTTATGAATAGAAATTATCATTTTATTTCTACACTAATAGGTAGAAGTAAAGTTTATTTTTATGTTTTTTTGTTTGTTGGAGGTAAGCTTTGAAAGTATTGGTCCGATTACTAAAATTTTTCCACCGATAGAAAGCTGCTTTATTTGTCAGTGACATAGGCTATATTTTATGAACGCGGGTGAAGACACTGGCAGAAGCTAGTCTTTTATAAGAGAATCAGCTATTTTGCATAATAATACGTGGATAACGTTGTTGCGTAGCGTTGGAAGGCCTCCTACAAGGTGGGCCGATGACCTGGTAAGGGTTGCGGGAAACCGATGGATGCGAGACGCACAGGACCGTTCATTGTGGCGGCACTTGGGGGAGGCTTATGTCCAACAGTGGACGTCTTTCGGCTGAAATGATGATGATGATGAACGTTGTTGGTAGTGTATATGTTACTCCTATTTACTAAGTACCGATATTACTGTATTGTATACTGCTGTTTGTTATCCCAATAAAAAAAAAAAAAAAAACTGGTTGGTACTTTATGTGGTTGTTTTGGTGGTTTTGTATAATGTACTATCAGTCTTATCGCTGACAGCGACTACCAACTGTCAGTGATAAGAAGCTATTTTTACATAATCGACTAGCTTTTGCCCACTGCTTCGCCCGCGTTTATACAATATAGCGTATATTATTCTGCACTAAGGTACTTTTCTATCGTTGAAAAATTTTAGCAATCGGACCAATACTTTCAGAAATCACCTCCTACAAGCGAGATGTCCACCACAGATTCACCCCGCATCTGCACGCTCATGGGGACAGAACCCCGGTTCAGGACGACGCTCGGTACTGGTACGAAGGGAGGGGGTGGGTTTTTTAGTCAGTAAGAGTCTGACACTATCTCCTGCTCCGCCTAAGCGCGAGGTCATTTGGATGATTTTTACCTACCGAAAAAAAAAATCGTCTTATAAAAAAAAAAAATGATAAAAAATAGTATTTTAAGGGATAAATCCAACAAATCAACTCGTACATGCCTCTCATTGTTTCCGATTCCCATTGTACGTTGTTAAAATTCACCTTTAACAGAACTAGTCACAACTAACAGTAAGTGTTCCTAACCAGTAAAATAGCGCAGTATATTTTTAGCCTATTCCCAGTTTTCGAGATAGATTTTTATTCAAACTACATCAAACTGGCCGCTGTGAATGATTGAACGTTTTTGTGTGTCAATGACGCAAACTATCATTTGTATGCAAAATATCTGCCAGAACTTTTGAGTGGATTCTGTGTGGAAAATATATGACAAGTGCGTTTTATTATGAATCTGGATCAAAAATAGTCAACGAAATTTTTAGTTTTTTTTTTTCGGTGGGTAAGAATCCTCCGATGCAACCCCTGCTCTTGGGTGGAGCGCGAGATAGTGTCAGACTTGACTGACTGACTAAAAACCCACCCCGTACCTTCTAGCCTTCATACCGGGGCTCGAGCTGCCTTTCGCCCTGGCCCCAGTAGGCTTCGACCCAGCTGGGCCCTTCCTGTTGCTGACAATTCCTTGAGGCGCGCGGGAACAGTGAGCGCCGTCGATGTTTTGGGCTCGGTCCGGACAGCAAGCTACCCATGGCTCGCTGTCCAATAGCCTGCGTAAAATTTTAGTGTTAGCTCGCGATGATATGGTCGACAATGGAATACGCTTGCCTAGAAGTATCCCCGTATGTCTGGTGGTCTGATGATAGTACATTGACGTTGCTATTGCGTGTAGAAACTAGTTGAGGTTGGCATAAGAGCAGAAGTTTGTTTCCAGCAGTGGAGAAAGTCGAGTTGTAAATGAGCTGAAACGTGGTTTGATTTCCAGGAAATTTTAAATCATCATCATCACATCCTTGTCCCGTATCTTTTGGTGTCAACGAAATTCGTATATTTCTTCCATTCTATCCTATCATCCGTCAAACTATCACTAACTTCCTTTTCTTTTGTATGTTAGGAGTGCCTTTTGTCTCCTTCTCCATCCATTTATATGTATACTCATATCTTAAATTGTACTCATTTTTTGTATTCCGTGACATGGCAACTAAAATCATCCCGACCAACTCTCACCGTGTCAGATTTTCTAGTAGTAAGCTAAAAAAACTCTACACGGTGTGTAGGTATGCTTTTTGTAATTATATATTTTTTTTAAACTTAGTAGGTTTAATTCCATTCCAGCATTTCTCATAAAATAATGAACCTTGTTATATCCAGCAAAACCATGCTTATTTACGAAGAACGACATCAAACGCACCTGTCACAACCAACTTCCAACTAAACAAGTACCAGGGAAACAGAACTCGACAGCATCTGCGAATGTCTACGATATAAATCGCGTCGCACCCCACATCGACGTTACTTCAGCGGCGACTGACTCAATTTGATCAGTATAACTGCGTTCCAACTGTCGCCCAGTAACCGCGGCCCGTTCGCCATCCAAGTCACGGAGTTGGGTGCGGTTCTTGTGACAGCGAGAGGAAAAATGAAAAAAAAAAAAAACATTTAGTACAAAAGTGTATGCGAGATGATATCAAACTATAATATCAAACTATCGAAATGCTTGTAAGATTTTAACGGAAAACTGAATCTAAAATCAGTAAGTACAAAGACCTTTCACATCCCACCACAGTGTGACGATTTACTTCATTATTTAAGAGATACAAAGAAGAGCTTGAAATCAGTTGAAAACTAGATCATTTAGGATCTTCTATTATTTCATTTTTCTTCTAATATTTTTGATTTGCCCGAGCTAAAGTAATTGCAAGGATGTACAGATAAATATTTCTTTTATGACACTGCATTTAAACCAATTCTAGCGGTGCTATTCTCTAAGAAAACTACCTTGAGCGTAGCGCTGGCCGCAGCGACGAGTCAAAAACACAATACATAGAATTAACAACAACATTGGATTGTTAATTCAATATACCTATTTGGATTTCGTCACTGCAGCCAGCGCTGCGCTCAAGGCTTTTTTCTTTACAGAATAGCACACCAGGACCTCGTGATTATATCCATAAATTGCAAAGCAAAGCTTCGTTTATGTAATTTTAGAGGTGTTCCACATTTCGTAACTTTCTATCGACAACTGGCACCACACTTTTATGAAGACCGCGGACAGAGTTCACTAAGAGGTGTTTGTATTGAAATTGATTTATGTAAATTTTGTGGAGAAGACGCGTCCGCCCCGTCGCCCGACGTGCAGATCGTTAAAACGAACAGATTTAGTTTTAACTTTCACGTGAAATATTGTTGGGGAAAAGAAAACTTCCAACTTTTTCAAGCTCGAATAGTGTGGAGTAGTCAATGTGAAGAATGTTTGTAATTTGTCACCGGTGTGAAATGGTTTGTTAAAAATAATTATGCTACAAAAGTCGGAAGGCCTCCTTCAAGGTGGACTGATGACCTGGTGAAGGTTGCGGGAATCCGATGGATACGGGACGCCCAGGATCGATTATTGTGGCGACACTTGGGGGAGAATTTGTTAGATTAGGATATAATTAAATTATTTATTAGTCTACATATTAGGCTAGATTGTAATAAAAACTGGGGTTCAGCTTTTGGATGGACACGAGGAATAGGAAAAAAAAAACTTGCGGGAGGCCTATGTCCAACAGTTGAGGGCTGTTGGCTGAAATGATGATGATGCTACAAAATATTTTACATGTATCTGATGACTTTAGGTACTAAAAATATGCTCCACTATCACAAGATATCAAAGCAAACAGCAAGATAATGTAATTTTTATGTCATCATATTTCTACTATCAACTCAATATCTAACAAAAACATTTTTTTCATATAAAAATAGATATTTTACCAAGCTCATATACCACTCGTCCCATTAGGGAAATACGTCATATAAAAATTACGTAACACCCAAATGCTACTCATGAGGATAACATAAAAAAATAATAAAGAAAAGGCATATTTTTCCACCACGACACATATCCCTACATGGCTAACACAGACGTGAAATGTATCAGTAAACATCCCTGGAGACTTTTGGTACATTATAATCATGAGTCAGCATTTGATGGGAAACCTACAAGGATTAGTTCTCTCGTATGTGGTATGAAAAGTCAAAGAATATGAGAGGGGCTGGGAAAAAATTACGATATTTTATAAAAGAGGTTTTTTTGAGGTGGGTAATCATCAAATGACGTTTCCCATTTTAGGGTAGAGAAAAAAAAGCTTGACATGACTGTCAAGCTTTGAAATAAAAAAAAAATGGGCAAGTTTGAGTCGGACACGCGCACTAAGGTTCCGGACAAACTTACCCACTTACCTATGTAAATTTCCACTCGCCTATCGTCAATATCGAGGATGGCTTAAAAGCTTGTTGCTTCATCTAACGTAATCCAATGCGATATCTGATGGAAGAAACCACGCAAAAAAAAAATATAACACCTGAACATTTTGTTTCAAGAATCTTGATTTTATTTGTAAGGCTTCTATTGTTAAATCTTTTTGTTTTTTTTTTTTAATTTTTGAGTAAATTATGAAGAGTCAAATTTCATGCAAAATAACAGGTTTTCAGAGGTCTTTACTGGATTAGTCTTACACAAATTGCTGGCTTCCTGGCTGGCCTGGATAATATTCTCAAGTTATTTATGTTTTCAAAATATTCAATGAAAAATGTTTACGTCACAATCGCGTAAGAGCGGTTGTATGAAAAGCAGTGAAAATGTTTTCGAATTGCGTGTGCTTAAGAGTGTTTGCGAATCGAAAAAATAGTTTTATTTTGTGACTAACCACAGTGATAGCTAAAAAATCTACTTTCAAATAAAAATTTCACCAGTTTAAGAGCTACGGTACTACGCACAGACCGACAGAAACGTAGTGGTCAAACTTATAATAACTTATTTTTGCGTTCGGGGTTAAAAAGCCAAAAGCCAAAAGTAACCTATTCATCTTGTTTCTGAGATGTGACATATTTTTGATTTGAATGGTCGATTCCGATCCAAAGTGACTGAAATAATTCCATCGCAAGAAGATAAAAAAAAAAAAAAAAACTAAACTCAAAGTTAGTAGGTATATAGTCACCAAGCTTGTTCCCATAGCGTAAATGCATTCAAAAGTTACTCTACCAGGTTTATAAAATCAACTCAACTTGTTAGGGAAGAAAAACAACTTATAAATATAAAAATCCACCCAGTTCTTTCCTGCCTATCTAAAAATTCTCTTTGACGAAACTTATTATAGCTAAATTCATGGAATATTGATAATGTATACACACCTTTCTCGCTAAAAAAAAAAAGAAAACGAAACACTTTGATCCCGTATTCCGGCCATTTTGTATTCTAGTGACGGAGGTTGTAATCAAAATTTATACGATCATGGTCCTGATTGAGGTTTGTTTTGACAGAGAGCCGGTTGGTACTGTGAGCCTCAAAGAGATCATTGCAACAAGTTACACATTGGAACAACATTTCGGCAGAACAGTATAAATGATTTCGTGTTGATGTTTATATCTTTTTGGGGCTGACTGTACCTTTGCAAGACTGTATCGAATTGAGCTGATAGACGTGTCTTATGAATTTTGCAAAAGATAAAAATTCGTTACGATTATAATTTTATTGAATTATATTATGACTCTTCAGAAGAACATTCTTCTTTTTGAATGAGGACAGAGATTTTTAACTCGATTTCAAAAATCAAAAAAAATGCTGATGGAGATCAGATAAACGTGACATTCTTTGAAAAAAAAAAAACAATTTTGGAAAAACAATAATTATAGAGTTTCCAGCGTCAGGTACAACCTTATCTTTCAATGATACAAAAAAATATCAGAACCCAATTAATTTCGAGCTGTAGGCTCGTAAAACATAAAAATACTGACCACAAAGAAGATAGCGTGACGACTTGAAAGTCTTCGTAAAGCATTTCAAAGAAGAGGCAAATAAATCGTGTTCGTTTGAAAGAATAAAGGATGGAATTTGCCCAGTAGTGGGATAACACGGGATTATTAAAAACAGGTGCCGTGGCCCTCGCAAAAGGCAACTTCAGAAACACAACTGGGCTTTGTCGATAGCCTGACAATCTTTCTCGTCCCATCCAAAGTGGGAAAATTATTGGACGACCTTAAAAATTAGGTATTGCTAGGTTTGTTTGTACTTTTTTATTATGGACAGGCTTTTTTTACCACTATCCCACCAGGTAAGCGATGATCTTGGTCGACTATGGAGCACGCTTGCCTAAAAGTAACCTATTCACTCTTGAGTTAAAAACCTTCGTAAACATCGTCGCTTTCCATCAGGTGAGATAGCGGTCAAGCGCAAACCTATCAATAATAAAAAAAAACCTTTAAGTTGTAGCTATCAGTTTTTGATGCTATTACTTAGAAGTGGGATGAATCACTTGATAATTTTCCAAAATAAAAAAGAGTTATCAACAATAATGAAAAATCGCCGCATCACTCCATCACACTTCACGCGTCAAACCCTAGAGACTCCCCGATATTCGCCGGTCGATTAAACGGCTGAATTAGTGCGCAGGAACTCCACAGCTGGGACCCTATCATATTTCAATATAGAACCCCCGAGTAATGAGACGTTACGGTGATTACTGCAAGCTTGATGTACATTGCCCCTTGAGTACTGAGCTTCGTGACGGGAATTCTAAAGCAGCGTTCGTGGGATATGGTTTATGATTTTCTTGAGTTTATTATGGAAGAAATTGTAGAGCTTGCCGTATTTTTGTAGATGTTTTATTGAAATTTAAAAGTAAAAGTTGGTTAACACTACTTTACTTACAATAGATTAAATTACATAAAAACTAGTGTCTAAAAGACTTTTAGTATTTGACTGATAAGTCAACTAAAATAAAATAAAGGTTGAAATCGGAACAAGGGTTTCAGCCAGATTTTATAAATTGATTATCGAATATTTCATAAGAAAGCTGTTCAAACTAAGGACAGATAGCATCAACATTAGCAATATTAAACACTGTCATCCGAACGAATAGTACTAAAACATCAGTGAAGTACACGCAATACATTGAGAACTACAAGAAGAAGTCGAAAGCCGTCCTCATTCTCACCACGCATTGTACTCGCAACAAATCGAAATACCCGCCAATCATTAAGGCCTGCCCCAGGTGTCCCCAAGACGGACATAATGGCTTAATGCACCTATTTATGTTATTGAAAACTCAATATCTTCACGACAGTAACAAATGGCTCACGGCAGCGGTGATCAGTCTTTGCTATTGTTTAATGGAATTCTCCAAAGTCCTTTAGGGTCTTGGCTTACTGGAAAAGAGGGGTTTGAAATGTGCAAAGAGTAGAAGAACTATGTACCTAATTCTATTATGAACTTCAGGCAAGATAATAGTTACTAATTTTCGTGTCTTATTTAACAATCCAATTTTTTTTAAGAGCTAATTTAGGCGTAACCCGAGGGCCATGAAGTGCGACGCTCCAAGCAAACTCGTCTTGTACGACAGCGTCAAGCGTCAAACACAAATGTATGTGTGTGTGTATCTACAAGGCCATAAAGTAGCGCTGCAAGCAACAGTGAAGTTAAATACGAATTAGTTAGCACTTAGAAATGACGCTTCTAGCGAATCGTGGCGTCACTTTCGTGGCCGAGCCATGAAGTGGCACTTTTGTGCTCAATTTTAATATAATTGATACGAGTACTAATAATTATTATAAATGTAAAAATAACTCAAGTCGACTTTTACGATTAAACTATAAATTTTATTTCATTATAACGCCACCACAATAGAACGAAAATTAAAAATCCAAGTCGCAATTATAATCAAAGTATACAACAGCCCAAAATCGACCATCGGTCTGTTGCCCGGACCAGATCTAATACCTGTCTGGTCAGAGGATCCTCGTTTTTCAATGGAGGTTTGTGGAACTTTAAACCTTGTTCTTCATAGCTCTAAATTATCCATCTATGTACTTATAGAGGTAACGCCAAACACCTTGCTCATAGCGATAGATATCTCACAAATTACTTCAAATATGGCGAAGACTACTCAACCAAGTAGGTAGGTATTATAATCGACTTTCAAACTTCGGGTAATGTTATTTTATTGTTAGTTCAAGGATCAATAGTTTGAATTAGATATTAGTATGGACTGTTATTAAATTTCGTCAGGTAAGCGACCTGTACCAGGTGTTTACTTACGTTTGATAGACTTTCGAGACTAGAGGTACGTCAAGTTACTAATAAGTAATGCAAGTAGTCGCTTTGTGAGGGAACGAATGTTGGAAACGGAGGGTTGAAGACGCCTGGGCATCGGGCGTCGCAGGGAGATTACCGCCCAAGGCGTGGGCTTGTGGACAACGAACAATGGGTAGCTCGCCATATGGCCATCTAGTATTTTTTAAGGTGGGATATCATCTAATTATTTCTCCCGCTCTAGGGTGGAGCGAGAGAGCGTTAAGACCTTTACTGACTAAAACCACAACTATGTTCTTTCAGTTGTTTTTTGACTATAAGTATCCCATTCATGCTATTCCTCATGGCTCTAACAGGCCCCTACGATTTGATGACATCTCTTTGAGGCGTGGATTTTAGTCAATAAAAATCTGACACGTCTTCCCACTTCACTCTAGAGCCGGAGAAGTCATTAGATGATTTTAAACCTAAAAATTATGGTTGTTATATTAAAAGGTTTTTTTTAAAAGCCTTTTCGACAAAATCTACTTTATAATTACAAAAAATGTTTATATGTTGTAAATAAACGCATGCAGAAAAATTCTACAAAATTCATCTAGGTAATTAAAATAATAGACCAGGTCAAATTAAATTTCTGATGGAACGAGATATTTAATGACGAAAATACAGTTTTTATTTAATAGTGTTAATAAATTATTTACTCACTAAAATCTCATAGATAATAATTTAATTTGACACCCCGATACGAAACGTTAATCAAACGTTTGAATATACTTAAAACTGTTATCGATTTAGAGCATACACGTCAAACTTCTGATTAAAAACTTCGCCCAATAACTGGCAAACTGGACATTTTCCAATGTATGCTGATTAAAAACCGCCGAGTTGAACAACGAAATAGGATGAAAAACCAAGCGAGTTCGATGGGGAAACTTTTATCTGGCACTAATATTTGTAATGAAAGCAGAGAGAGAGTAAAATAGGGAGAGAGAGAGAGTAGCCCAGTGGTTCAATCTCAGGCAGATGCTTTATTATGTGTAATTTAATTTATCTTCATTGCTCTAAAGAATGAAGAGTTACATCATGGGAAGAGATATAGAACGTCCACCAACCTGCATTGGGTATTCGAGATGGATTACAGTCCATGCCTTTTACTAAAGAGGAGACCTGAGTTCCAGCAGTGGGAATATGGCAGATTATGCTTGTAAGCTTATCTTTGGAATGAGGTTCTCTCATCAATTACATTACTATGTGCAGTCTTAGACTATCTGTTGGCATTCCCGCCAATTCCTAAGTACAGAATATTTATGGCAATCACGTGACAAGTGGCGTTCATTTTGTACTGTATGATAAAAGAAAAAAGCCTTGCTGAAAGAGAAAGAGACAGATATATTTGTATTTGTTTAGTTCTAACTCATTTGCTCTCCTACCTATGTTGATATTGATTTTACAAGTGATTAGTTAACAAATACTTTTTTCATACATTTTCCCTTTTACCAATTGTTTAGTCTTATGTATAACCTAACATGAACGAACGACAACCGAATACTTAAAATGCGACCCCATCTTCAACACCACTAAATCACTCACGAAAAAACCCTTTAAAAACACGAATAAAATCTTGTCAGTTAACTTCGTCGTACCTGAAGCTGAAACAAAAAAAGGGTTGTGTAATATTTCAACTGAGGTTTTTTACCCTATCAAACATCACTTGGGCGCTTACCGCGGTCGATAAGGTCGGGTACCCACTGTATTATCTTGCGTCCTTCGCACGGCTCACTCTAATGCTCTTTATGTTTTTATTCCATTACTTTAGGCCACACCGCGAATGTGCCCGCAGGTTTACGTTCCCTGTGGCTGTCGTTAAGGTAACGTATTGCTATAGGTAATGCCTTTTACCAGCGTTGCTTATTTTAACACGCGAATGTATTTTCTGTAAGTAAAACAATAGCAACTTGGTACTTACAGTACGTTTTTGTTGAGTATGCTCTTGGGGTTTTTATTACTTTCTAATATCGGTTTTGCCCAGGTTCTTATTTTGCAGTATTCGCGAATTACTTACCGGTGTACGAAAGAATTGTTATTTCTTATAATAAAGTTTACATTTAGGTCAGGGGCCGGGGAATTTCATTTACATAACGTAAACAAAATCAGTAACATTTTATTATGAAAAAAATGATTTTTTTTTCTGGGTAATATTCACGAAACTTAAATCTATTTGTCTATTGAATGATTAATAAATTATACAATAGACAAATAAATAAATAAGTTTCTATTTCATTTGACATCACCTAGTCTAGTAAGGTCATTAGAATTAATTTGAGTAGTTTAAAAAAAAAACTGATTCTTATTGTGACTATTGCTCCCTTTGAAAAGATTCTCTCTGTTTTTTGGATGATTTGTAAATCTGTTTCCATTGATACGGTGGAGCATACAGGGGAGGTATGCCTCGCGTTGGCTTGTGGGTCGGTAGTTTGCCTCGTCCAGCCGTCCAGTAACCGTTCAGACCGAGCCCAAGTCGACGGCGCGTAGTGTCCCACTCGAGCCTCAAAGAGATGTCAGCAAAACTGCAGCGGTCCAACAGGACTAAGCCTACTGGGGCCATGGGTTGACTTCTGAAAGAGCAACCCATGGTCCTGGAACACAAGGCAAAGAAGGAACGAAGGAGTGAGTTTTAGTCAGTAAAATCTGACACGCCCTCACGTTTTGCCCTAGAGTGAGAGATTCCCACATAAAAAAAAAAACTGTTTCTACTAAAATCATAGTGAAGTAACCTAGTCAGAAAACAATTAGCTCAAATATCACTTTAGAAAGGTATATCATCGTATTCTCAACGAAAGGCCAACACAATCTTTTTTATCTGATCTAAAAATACAACCGACTGTATCTCAGTGGCTTATCATGGCTCGCAAATTGCAAAAGTCAACAGGGCGAGCGAGTTATTTATTAAACCCACCTGTTACTAACTTACTACTAAGGCGCTGCGCAAACGGAAACACTTATACCGACACCGAACACTTTTTGATAGTCACGAGTATGCGTTAAGTGGAAGCAACTGGACACAAAAAATGTTTACGTATGCGCAGGGAGTGGATGATTTCATACTGGTTCTATAGATATCAGATTGTCATCGGTAGGTCTTGTATTTGACACAAGACACGTTTGCGCCCCACCTTAGGTGATATATGAACTTGACTCTTTATTGCGCTCGGTTAAGTTTTTTAGAGCTTTTTTTTGCATTGCACTGTAGTGACGCTGAAACGTGACGGTACATTTGTGTGAGATGAAGAACCGACTTGCTGTTTGTTGGAATGATTTTTGTGTCAAGATTTAAAAGTAAACTCTCTGAGCTCATTTCGTAATTTGGTTTTCTTATAGCCAACCTTAACCTTTAACGTCACGGGCGGGGTCTAAGCAGACCCCACGCGTTGTTTTTAACGATATTTTATCAAACTGGCGATCTACGATCTCGCGCTTTCGGTCAATCTCAGTACGCCGCAGAGGCTCTCAACGGACAAACATACGTCATGCTTAAGCTAAGATAAATAATTTTTTCACTTATGTGGGGATACCGGTGGACCCCACCGGTGATTTTACGTAGTATCTTTTTCACATTACACATTTTTTTTTAAATTGTTAATAGGTTTACGCTTGCCTGCTATCTCACCTGATGGAAAGCGACGATACGGTCGACGATGGAACGCGCTTACCTAGAAGAAACCTATTCACTCTCGACTTAAAGATTCCCGGGTTGTAGCTATCAGGAAACACAGAATCTAATAATTTTACTTTGTTTCTTTTTCAGAAATAATGTTATCTAATTGCAATAATGAGTCACAACCTATCAAAAAATGCCATCGCAGAAATTTTATAGAATTTTAGTGACTCTGACAAAAAATAATACCCAAAGATACTTTTTACCGACTTCCCAAAAAGGAGGAGGTACTACGTTCGGTTGTTTGTATGTTTTTTTTTTTTTTTTTTTTTTTGTATGTTTGTTCGTCGAATACTCCCCCAAATGTGGACGGATTTTCAAAATTCTTTTTTTGTTCGAAAGTAGATAGTTCTGAGGTAGTCCCATTATCACCAAATTAGGATCTGATGATGGGATCTTGGAGAAATCGAGGGCAACCTTCAAATTTTATAGGCTCACTTATTGATTTTCGCATATTTTATGAAGTATCTTGTGTATTTGCGTATGGTCGTCACCATCTTAGGTAGCTGGGCTGATGATGGAAGGTACAACTCCTTAACAGTAAGAAGTTACTCGAACAGGCAAGGACTGTTTTAGTAAATTGTTTTGATGTTTGATAGGGCATTTGCCACATTTGGTCTCATGATCATCAAGTCATGACCTGATGCTGCAGTCAGGATAGTCTGCAGAGTACCTAAGTCCTCGACAACAAACAGCAGATATATCGAGTTTAGGCTCATTGAAAACGGCTCGATGTGTGGATAAACGTACTGCTAATAAAGAACACCGAAGTACATAGAGACCTGATGCTGAAACCAGGAGCATCAGGAAAAGTACAAACCTTGAAATTACAGCACCGTAGTCGTGTTTGGGCTCATTTTAAACAGGACTAAATTTTAAGTTCATTGCAATGTTGACATAAATCTGGCCTGATGCTACAGCCGGGATTATTAGCATCTAGTCTAATGACTGATTGAAATATTTACCTTTCGACTTCATCATCAGATCAGTTCGATATATCCTTTCCCTCTCCAGCATCTAGTCTAATGACTGTTTGAAAGAAGAGGGGGAGAGGATATATCGAACTGATCCGATGATGAAGCCGAAAGGTAAATTAATGTAATCTAACCGTGTTTGGGATTATTAGAACCGTTATGAGATGCGCTCTGACTATAAGGTATTTAAGTTTGACTGAGGGGTACTTTTTAGTGGTGGTACCATAACTAAAAAGTGTAAAATAAAAAAAAACTTTTTACAAAAAAAATATAACCGACTTCAATGATAAAAAACACTGAAAAGTATCAAATAACTTTAATTTTGGAAGTCGGTGTTAAATAACGAAGAGACTAAACTATTATAGAAACACCGACTTCCAAAATTAAAGTTATTTGATACTTTTCAGTGTTTTTTATCATTGAAGTCGGTTATATTTTTTTTGTAAAAAGTTTTTAATGATAGAGCACAATGGTAAAATTGAGGCGTTGTCATTTTTTTGTTCGGTTATTGTTATTATTGATTTTTATTTATATTTTACTAGTTGCTCCCAGCGGCTTCGCCCGCGTGATAGCAGAAAATTATCCCAAGGGAACATACTTCCGGGATAAAAGTATCCTATGTCCTATTCCAGGACATGGTCTATCCGTGTACCAAGTTTCATCAAAATCGGTTTTGCCATTTAGGCGTGAAGACGTAACAAATAAACAAACAAACTCACTTTCGCTTTTATAATATTAGTAAGGATTACATATTTATATTTAGGTTTGCCAGAAGTTGACTGTTTTGTGAAATTTTAGTACATTCGTTATTGAAGTAAAAGTAAACTACGTACGCGACGTTTCTTTTTTAAAAGCTTCTAACTAAAAAATACTAATCATATTAAGGAAAATAAGTATTTATCTTAATTATCAACATGTTTTTTATTAAAATCCCAATTACTATCTAAAATGAATCTATAATTTTGGGAATAAATGCATTTTTATATGGGTATACCTCTGGACCCCACGCGCGACGGAACGTTACCAACAAGTGTGCGTGTGTGCGTGATAGAAATTTTGCATAAGTGATAAACATAAGTACCTACATAAAAAAAAAAATTCAATAATAATAAACTAAAGAAAGAAGTGCCCAGTACACAACAAATTGACAAATAATGAGCTATACAATATACATACATATTTATGGGACATGGTAACAGGTCATGTTCCCTGGGCACGCCACGATTATGGCGGTAAGTCCCCTCTTTGAGGCGTGGCTGGAAAGACCTCACGGCGTCCTTACCTTCCGCATGACGCAGGTCCTCACCGGACATGGCAAGTTCGGGAGGTACCTGCATCGGATTCAAGCGGAAGAGACGCCCGGGTGTCGCCACTGTGCGCAACGCCCGGAGGACACGGTGGAGCACACCGTCGAGGTGTGCCCTGCCTGGGCGGAGCATCGCCGTGCCCTCGTGGGGGCGATCGGCGGCGGAGACCTCTCGCGCCGGGCCCTGGTCGAGGCCATGGTCCGGAGTGAGGAGGAATGGCAGGCGGTCGCCTCCTTCTGCGAAGCAGTGATGCTTGCAAAGGAGGAGGCCGACCGTATCAGGCAACGGCGCCCTCGCCGCCGTCGCCGGGATTCCGATCCCGATTTCCGGCCACCGTAGACGCGGGCTCGCGGACGGCGAGCCATGGGTAGCTCGCTGTCCGATCGTCCGGTAATGGACCGAGTCCAAGACGTCGACGGCGCGCACTGTTCCCGCGCGCCTCAAGGAGTTGTCAGCAGCAGGAGGGGCCCAGCTGGGTCGAAGCCTACTGGGGACAGGGTTGTCCGAAAGGGAGCTCGTGCCCCGGTATGAAGGCTAGAAGGAACGGCGCGGGGTTTTTAGTCAGTAAGAGTCTGACACTGTCTCCCGCTCCACCCAAGAGCGTGTTTCGTCAAAGATGATTTTCCCCGTCGAGAAAAAAAAAAAAAAAAAAAAGGTCATGTTCCCTAATTCTTCTCTTTATCGTTACTATTCATAAAGCTTAAGTCTCTGACACTTGTTAGTGTGCAAACCCATGATAGTTAGCTTCAACAACTGACGAAGGCAACCAACAATCCACGATCATCATAAATCAACTTAGTAATCCTTAACGAGCCTATCACACTTACAAGCTTCAACACAATTTGCCTGCACAGGTTTGTACACGAAACACCATGTAAAACTCATTTTATTTAATAAAAACTGCAAGTGCAACACGCTAAAAAGCTGTTCATAAATTCCGTAACAAAACCAACTAATTTACTCACTCAAAGCGCCAAAAACTACGAAACATCATCACACCCCAAACGCAGACAAAAATATTTCCTGCAAAATTGAATTAGGGAAAATTTGCAAAACAACAGTCTAATCTAAGAGCCAGCCGAATTCTAATTAAACAAATTAGTTACCGAGTGTTGTACGATCTAGCGACAAATTCAAAGTTTTGAAAAGTACGGACTTTACGTACGTGAGTAATTTACTAATGCACCGACGTCGCACTTTCGTACCGCAGAGGGAATGAAATGTGCGGGCTGCGATCGAGAGTGGTGGAGAAGGCGCGATAGCGATTAAAGGTAAAAATTTATAGTGTCTGGTTGATGCGTCACCCTCATTAACCGGCTTTTAAAACATGGCGGTTCTATGCTTAGCTGAATTTATTTTAATTTTATTTTGAATTGAACCATCGTTTCATGCCTCTGCTACACCCATTGCCGTATGAACTATGTTAGTATCTAACTTGAAAACTAAACCAGATGGAGATGAGCCGAAAGCTAAATTTATTTTGCTTCAGCCATATGGTTTCATTTAGTGTAAAAACTCATCAAATGATTAGTCCCGCTGCGAGTAGTGCGAAAGGAAGTGTCTGAACCTGTGTTTCTTCAATTGTCCTTTGCGACCCACAGCCCCTAACCCTTTGGTAACCCTTTGAAGCGCATGTGTCTCGAGCTTAGGCCTTACAAGACAGGGAGCTACCTATTGATTGCCATCTGCCAGCAAGTCTTTGCCTACGGTGACCAGGAATCGCCGCAAGTATGCAAATTCCGGATTCAATAAACCATTATGTGATGCTCTCACTGTGTCACCGCTCTCAAACAAGGAAGTCGAATCTGCAGGCGAGCATGAAAAATGAATACAAATAAAATAATGTAATGCATACAAGTTAGTTTTATGTTTGTAATTTTGTTGTGCTTGTAAATGCTGTCTGTTGCTTCTAAGTGTTGCATCAAATAAAATTTTATTCATTCATTCATTCATTCATACAATGTGTAAATGACTTGTAAGAATTACTTACCATTATACTACTATGACTGAGGCCTATGTCCAACAGTGGACGTCTTTTGGCTGATATGATGACTACATTAACATAGATGTTTCACTTCTTGGCTGTTTTTTTCACAAATTCGCTTAAATACATCCCCGCTACCATCCCATCTGCGCCCTGACCCAAACTCTTCACCAACCCGAGCGGAGCGTGCACCTCTCTCATCATATTTGCAGCTTTCATTACAGATATTAAAAACTATGCAGTCGGGATACGATTCATTAATAGGAAAGAATGCAAAATGCGATACAACTGCTTTTTGTTTACGTATTCCGATAATGTAAACATAAGTAGGGGTTTTGATATCTTTTTGGGTCACATTGAGAGTGAAGTTTTACGGCACTAGACATTGAGCGTTGTGAAGTATTTTTCAACACATTTACTCGATAACTCGCTCTTATCCTACCGTTTTCAGGTATGCGATTTACTGTTTCTCGCACTGATGCAGAAAAGGTATCTGATATATATCTTATTACAGGTATCGCATCAAGCTAGGCGGCCAGCAGCCCTCAAAAGTCTCTCAGTCAGATCCCGTTTATTTATTTCTTTGTAAGTCTATTGAAAAACGTCGTTTAATACCCGTAGTTTGTCACTGCAGTAGTTGGGGACTCAAAGTCGTGTCCAAAAGACTGGCGGCATTGCCAGTCTTTTGTCAGTAGTGTGCAAAGAAAAAAAAATCTGTCAGACACAACACAAACGTTAATGGTGTGGTTGTTTATGGTATTTAATAATATGCCATTAATAGCCTTGTTTATAATAACCACGGGGACCACAAAACGTCCAATCAAATGCAGTAACTATGTACAGTCAGATGCCAAAAGTACAGTTGTACTCTATTGACATAGATACTTAAACTTAGGAAAAGAAGCTTGATAGTTGCCCCCTGGCCATGTTACAATCGTTTCGCTAGCGTCGAACGACTCGATTTTGCCACGCCCCCGATTCTTTTGTTCTGACCACGTGACTGAGCATTGAGATGACGTTATTCCCGTACATTTGAAGTTTTCTACTAGCCTACTAGCGTTAACGATTGCAGATTATGAACTTGGCTAGGGGTACAGGACTGATTTAATTTGTAGCATAGAATCTTAAAGTATTGAAATAACGTTTTTACGACTGCTGACTGCGTTTGTTTGTCTGTATGAACACGATAAACTCAAAAACTACTATTTTTATTTATATGCTCGCGTTTGACTCCTATATCACTTGATGGTTAACGATGATGTTCCTAACGATGGAGCACGCATGTCTAGAAGTAATATCTTTGCACACTTAACTTAAAAACCTCTAGAAATACTTCTGTCTTACCTGACACGTATTTTCCAGTACTACTAAACGGATTTTCATGCAGTTTTCACCAAAAGACAATGATTAATGAGAAAGGTTTAAGTGTGCCCGCATATTATACTAGGAAAAATATTTTTAACCCCCGTTCTAAACTGTTGCGAATAAAGCTAGCGAGTTTCCGTAATAACTTATTACTTTTCCAATCAGTCCATTATACAAAGAGATTAAAAAAAAAAAAACTGGACTATATTCTATTTAAAAGAACTCACTCAATTACAAATCAGCCTGTATATTACTTTATAGAAAACTAAATCGAAGCGCAGCCAACAACATTTTAATTAATGTATTACAAGCTGTCAAAATCAAACACTCCTAGGGTTGTCATTTCTAAGTTAAAGCAAAAACAAGTGTATTGACAGGACTTGGAGGTCCTCAGGTTGGATAAACATAGGATCTTTCGAAGTGAGGATGTATGATGATAAGTTTTGAGTTAATAAATATATGACCCCGTAACCCAGCCTCATTTCATTATAAAATCAATGATAGCACAATTACAAGAACCGTTGCTATAAAGGATCTAGGTGTCACATTTAATCATGCACTAAACTTCCATGACCATATTTTAACAGTTGCAAAAGATGCATTTAGGCGTTTGGGTTTCATTTTGAGAAATGCTAAAGATTTCAAGAGCACAAGCGCTATCAAGTCGATTTTTAACGTGCTTGTTCGAAGTACGATTGAGTCTAGTGCATGCGTCTGGAACCCACATGAGAAAAAATATGCTTTGATATTAGAGAAAGTGCAAAAAGCTTACCTTAGATATCTCTATAATAAGCGTATCTATGGATACTATCCCTTTATGTACCTACTAAGTTTCTTTTAGGTTGTGTAGGGTATAACTCACTTGAGGTCAGAAGAAAATATGACCAAATATTAACTATGTGCAAAATCCTTCATGGGAAAACTGTTACTCCAGAGCTGCATGCTGAGCTGTCTCAACTTTGTGCCCCAGTTAAGTACAGCCGCATCAGGAGACATAGCTTGTTCGCTGTGCCTGCGAGTCACACTGTTGCGCGAGCTCAGTCTCCTGTCCCTCGAACTCTTTCTGCGCTCAACACTCTTTTGGACACGTACCCTGACTGTGATGTGTTCGCGGACGAATGGAAGATGATCATGTCAGTATGTCTGGAGTTTTGTGAGATGAGTGTGTGAATTGTTATGATTATTATTTTTGTATATACTTAGTCTTTAACTAATGTAATTGGCGGATAGCCGTTTTTGTTAAAGTAAAACAATAAATAAATAAATAAATGACATGTTGGGCCTCCCTCAAATCGCGCGCGCGTTTCTCGGGCGTGTGACCGACGCGAGAGAGCTGGGTAAACATCGCGTGTTGCTGCCGTGTGACGTGTGTGCAGTGAGCGTGCGGCGAAAGGGGTAAGAACGCGACTCGAACGCCGCGTGCGCGCACCGTGCTGTCTCCATACACGCCGCGGGGCGGCGAAACGTGACGTTCACACAGCGCGCCTGCGCTACTCACATGACCGGGGATCGTGCATGCCTAATGTGGGGTCAGCCTTCAATCAAATATTAAATGAGGTATCTGTCAATTGTAAAGATATAAGGCAATTATCACACTGCCACGCACCACGCAGCGTAGCGCGTGAATGCGTGTTTTAACGTTGCTTGTAAATATCTCCGTTTGTATACAAAACACGCACAGTCCCACACACTGAAAATGCAGCCACACGCGTTAATGCAGATCACGCGCCTACAAGCATAGAAACATGCACACACGCGCATGGTTGCGAGGCGAAAGACAGGGTGTGGCATACTGAATCTCGTAGTGCCGTGTGTAATTTTGTATGAAATGAGTCAAAGCCTGAATTTATTCACGCAGGCTCTGACTACGCACAACTACGCGCGTGAGTGCTTAAAAAACCCGCACGATGATCTAGATCTACACTCCCGCAAGTATGCGCGTATTTGCGTTGACATGCACATGCAGTATGCCGTGTGATAATCGCCTTACAGTCCTAAGACCCTTAGGATTTTTTTTTAAATTGTTGTAAACTAGTGCTTCCCTCTCCCAGAGAGGAGGGCTGACTCCCAACAGTGGGAACATTATAAGGCCGACTATGGTAGTGCTTGACTGCGATCCCACCTGATGGTAAGGTTGTAGCTATCCAGAAATATAGACACTAGCAGAGTATATCACACCCTACGGGCATTCAAGACTACAAAAAACATAGTTTGAATCCAATAAAATAGAGTGGCATTTTAGATACTGAGCGTAATTTAAAAAAGATGTATACCAGTCTTATCAAAAGATCTTTTTTAATTATCAGATAGGCTGTCGTTCCATGTGCAGTACTGGAATTCAGATACATTGGGTTAGACTGGAACCCAATCCCAACATAATTGCAAACAAGCAATACAGATGGCGATGGTAAAAAGAGATTACAATTTTAGAAACTGTTGACAACCCTAACCGCGACGCGAGGAGTGAATCAATAGCGCACGTTTTACAGTTTAATTAAAATTTCGACATAATGTTACCTTTGAGCGACGCTACATTGTAACTAGTAATTAAGGCTGCACTGATAAATAACTGCATGTAAGTAGCGTAACGCATGTATCATCTATCTACATCTACCACTAATATAATAAAGAGGTATATTTTTTTTTTCTTGTTTTTAGGATCTCTGGAAATACTGATCCGATTGCTATTTTTTTTGAAAATTGATTATTATGGCACTACTAACGGTCGAGGTTTGCTCCACTTGAGCGGAGCATCGCCGTGTCCTCGTGGAGTAATCGGCTGCGATGACCTCTCGCGCCGGTCCCTGATTCAGGCCATTGTCCGACGTAAGGGAGAATCTCGAATCTTCAAAGTTACCCAATGATCACTGGATACAGAAACTTAAGATACTCTCCCCCAAAATAGTCAGAATAATACAAACAGTAACAAAGAGAAATCTCTTTCATATGCAGTCAACAAATAATTCATCCACATATATACCTACTAAGTGACGTAGATGGAAAATTTCCTACGTCTCCTTTTTAACCCTTGACCGCCATAATACAAATCACTTTCCGGGTTCCGTACGTTAAAAATAAGGTGGAGCATTTTGTGCATTTCAAAATAGACGTTGGGACTTTTTGTCCTACAAAGGGGTTAGGGGTTGATGATGATTGACCTGAAAGTAAAGTAATGAGGTCCTATTATGGGGAATAATAGGACCTCATTATTTTGGTTCACTTAAGTTAACTTTCTTTTTATTATTGATAAGTTCGCATTTAATCACTATATCACACGATGGTAAGCAATGATGTAAACTTAGGTTTTTTTTAAATTGGGTAATTATCCAATGATTTCTCCACTTTCATATGGACGGTTTCATATGGGCGGTTGAAAGACACAGGTGTGGACCTGTGTCTTTCAACCGCCCTTTGCATTCTAGGACCACGGATTTTCTTTTTAGAAAATCCCCATAGCCCCAGCAAGCACCGGCTTTTTGAGCCCCTACTTTTGCTGTTGCTATGTAGGTATATAAATAAACTAGCTTTTTCCAGCGGCTTTGCCCACGTGTATGGTTTCTCCATACAAACTTTGGATCCCCGTTTCATCCATTTAGGCAGCGAGTTTCTAAAAACTTAGTGTTAATCTACGTCATCAAATGAAATCTTTTACACAATTTCATGCTCTTAGTCTCTGTAGAAAAGAAGAAACTGACTGACTGACATAATCAACGCATAGTCAAAGCTAAAGGGCCTAGGGGCGTGAAATTTTGCACAAGACTTTCTTTTATGGTGTAGGCGTGCTCGCCTACACCATAAAAGAAAGTCTTGTGCAGAACGAGAGGATTTCCTAAAATTCCTATTTAAAAACAAACCTATTTTTAAGCGGGTCAACTCGCTGGCAGAAGTTAGCCCACTATAATTCGTAAAGGATAACGAGAACAATACATTCTCACCTGCCCTATCTCAGATCATCTAACAAGCTTATTATATACCTTTACCTCCACTAAACAAAAACACTATTTACCAAACATATTCTCTATACGTTGGGTGGAAAACCGACCTTAATTGAAAACTGTCCTACTATCCTTACACCGGCTTTAGGTTATGCCTTGATTTTAATAATAGATAACATTGACGTCCATAGTCTTCAGCCGATGGCTTTATACAGGATTAGAGTTGGTTTGGGGTACGGGTTTACGGGAAAATAAATAATTTATGTCATAAAGAGCTAATTCGTGTTCATTTAATATTAATTTTAAGTGGATACTGTGGTAATAATCGGAGATATTATTCGTAGTAAATAACGTTTTGCAGTAGAAGATCTATGCTCACGTATTTAGAAATATTTATATAAATATTTTTATCAACTGTCTTGTACTCATAGCATATACTCTGCTTAAGTAGATATAAGATGGCGTTGCGTTGTGTTAAAATTGTGGAATATTATTATTATACTAGCGACCCGCCCCGGCTTCGCTCGGGTGCAAAATTATGCATATAAAACCTTCCTCTTGAATCACACTATCTATTAAAAAAAACCGCATCAAAATCCGTTGCGTAATTTTAAAGATTTAAGCGCACACAGGGATATAGGGACAGAAAAAGCGACTTTGTTTTATACTATGTAGTGATATTAACGGCAGGGGACTCGACTTGAAATAGAAACCCTTAGTCCTAAAACACAAAGGGCAAATAAAGGAACGGAAGCATGGTTTTTGTCCCTAAAAATCTACTAGTTGGTACACCTTAGAGCGGTAAAGTCATTGGATGATTTAAAATACTTAAATATTTAATATGGTTGTTTGGATAAAGTTTTTTTTAAGGTAAAGTCGCGTCTGACCTCTACCACGACTTTATCTACCTAAGCGATGATGTGGTCGGCGATATTAGAGCACGCTTTTCTAGGCTGTACTTATCAGGAAACACACTTATTAAAAGTAAGCGCAAACAGCCATTTTATCGAATCCCCAATGAAACCAGCCCCTTTACCATAACTCTCAAAATAATGATCTTCATCTCATGTTTTATTAAAACCTCATGCAGCAAAGACAGTTTGTCCCGCCGCAAATAAAACCATCTTCTCGACGAATGTTGGCGGAAAGTTTCAATTGAAATGTCACGATAACGAATAACAATAGTCTACGTTGTTGAGCGGCTGGTCCCCCAACCGACGCAGTTTCTGACAACTTTTTGTATCTATGGCAGTGGTGGAATCGAATTATTTTTGTTGTTGATTTAGTGGGTAAACTGGTGAAATACATTTATTTTGTTATTATTATTACATTATTGCATTTATTTATTTTGTTCTTTTTTTGGCCAGTGTCCTTTAATCCCGCGAGGGCCGATTGTACATACGTCTGTACGACTTGAATGACCTTGAATAATGAAAACGCTTAGTTGTTTTGTTCTCAAATTTGTAAGATTTTTTTTTGGTGATTTACATAAAAAACGCGCGGTTACGTAATAATAATACCGTCTCGTGAGGGGGATAAGGGCGCATTCAATTTATGCGTTTTTTGACGGCCGGTGCGGATACAGTCCGTCAGTCGTACTACATACGGACGATTGCATTTTTAATACAAAGCGCGCGGTGCCGGCGAACGGTTGAAAACAGGACGGCAACGTCACAACCACCACGTGTTTAATTCGTGTTGAATAGTGCGGTGTTGTTGTCGGGCTGCTAATGCTACGTTTACATGTGAGCACAGCTTCGGTCAATCGCTAATGTTTAAACGGGGTTTCTCCTTTTATACAATAGCTACCCAATAGCGATTGGCCGAGGCTAGGCCCACATGTAAACGTAGCATTACGTACTGCAACCGGCCCGCTGCGGCTCGGTTAACTCGCGTCAGCGGTCCAAACGTATAACGTCTAAATTTAAAGCGCCCTTAATGTGGTTTTTTTTTGGAGCCATCAGATCGAAGTATACTTCTAAAGTTATACAAAACACAAGGTCCGATTGTGTGTGAAGTACTTCAGCCTCATATGGATTGGTGCTGCACAATACAATCTGGCAGCTTTGTGACTTAGTGGAAAGGCGTGCGTAGAGGCTAATTGGTGATTTGGTCAACACCAATTTACAGAGTCCGGAGCACAGGCATAGTAGCTTTTCAGTATTTTACAGGATGTTTTTTGGAGAGTGCGCAGGAATTACATGAGTTGATTCTGCGATTAACTTAACCTAACGTATGGTGACTGTCCCTTATGTTGTTAACACCACTACGGTCCGGACTAAGCACTTTGCCTCGTTGTATACCGCATAAATCTATAATTTAAGTATTTTCAAGGTTATAGTGAATAGGCTCTTGATAAACTAGTGCGATTTACCATCAATGATTGCATAATTGGTTACCATTAAGTGGGATTGCAGGCAAACCTTAGTTTATAACATTTACGTTTACTTTCTTTTTGACTGACCGAAATTTTGCAAATTCAAAAATGCCTGTTATTGGTCTATTTGAAATAAAGTTTCTGGTTTCAAACATTTAGAAAAAAAAACTGGAATTTGCACTTTGGGTTTTATAATATTAGTGTAATGTTAAACTTATAGAGACATAAGATTGTATGTATGTTCGTGTGTATACTGCCTACCTACTCCACGCTAGTGGTATATATCCTCGGAATATTTTTGAACTTTGACGCGAATGAAGCCAGTAGACGCTAATAAATCAAATAATTCCCTAACAAAAGTTAAAGAAACCCAAGACAGAAACTTCAACAAAAATCAACGCCAGATTTCAAAGACTCGGACGACTTCCAACTCCTAAGTGCTATAAGATTGCAAAAGTCTCCTACCAGGCGTCCATCAATAACAGAAACTATCTTTAGCCAAGGCAAGGCAAGGATGCAGTCGGGTCGATATCCAATCAGCTGCTTCCCACGGCCGCTAGAATTACCTGGGCCTGATTAGGTGCTCGCGATCTCTGTAACTACGGCAGACGGTCAATAAACTGAAGATGGCGTCGTCATCTTGCTCTTTAATATTTTCCCTCGATAACTATTAGGTGTTAACTTTGACGGTGTTCCGTCGAGTGGTGTTTTAACGGGGATTTTCTGTAGAGAAGATTGTTTTCTCTTGTGGAGTAATGGAGAGTGTCTACGATTTTGTATTTACTCGTGATTTTACTTGTAAATAAAAAGAAAATCCTTTCTAACTCCATTCTGGAATAGAACTATTTTTGTCATAGGTAAGTTTGTACGTAACCCTCAATGCGCAAGTCCCACTTGCATTTGCCCAGTTTATTCAATGTAACAGTATTTAGGGCCAGACTTAGAAGGTTGTTGTGTACCATATACCTACTGACATGATCAAAAACCTACTACTTGAGCAAACTACCGTCGGCGTACGAGTAGGAAGTTTTTAAAATAAAAAAGTATTATAGTTTGCTGCATTTCGGGCAAATAAAATGATTTTCTTTCTTTCTTTTGTTTCTTTACTTTCTTTTTTTATATTCTTTGTTTTTTTTTCCTTTCTCTCTTTTCTTTTTTTTCTTTCTTTTATTTCTATATACCACTCAAAGATACTTGTGAACAAAATTCCCCTCATCATTATCACACGTCTATCTCACTTGTGTATTAAGTAGTTGAGACACACACATTCATTGGTGCTTCCTTGTGATTGAGATTAGAGGGGGACGCGTTTGCTGTTCAATCAATGAAGGGTGCTTTGAACAAGTTGCTTAAGATTTCTGCTAGTGCTACAATCAATTGGTTGCGTTAATCTTATGAAGGTAGGAAGGCTTATTATTATTTTGAAAATAAGGGGCTATGAATCTCCCGTAGCGTAGGGGATGTAGTCACTGCGACCTAAAAGAACTATTGTGACTCGCCACCTTGATAAAGTAACTCTTTTAGCCCGGAGGCTTCCAGGAAGTCTAGAATACTCCTAGCTTTAAGAGTTTTAATCTCCTCCGGTCGAATAATGTGTCGGCCCATATGGAAACTCCGTTTGTGGATAAGGGGCCCGCATTCACACAAAAGGTGCTTAGGCGTCTCCCTCTCCTGATTACAGTACCGGCAAACATCAGTGTCACTCAGTTTCATGTGAAATTGGTGCCTGTTTAATTTGCAGTGACCGGTTAAGGTGCGGGCTATCGCACAGATGTTTGTCCTGCTAAGCTCAAGAAGCTCGGCAGTTCGTTTTTGTGAGTAGCCTTCTATAAGAGATTTGGCGTTTTAGTTATACTTATGTTTAGCTGTTATGAGATAGTGCACAATAACTTGGGTAAATCACACTCACACATTATAAAGGCGAAATTTTGTATGTATAATAATATGTGTATGTTTGTCACTCTTTAACGTTCAAACTGCTGAAAGGATTTAAATACAATTTGAAAGACGGGTTTCCATGTTCTGGGAGAGCACAAATGATTTTTTTTTCTATTGGAAGAATTTTCCACATTCACATAGGCGAAGCCCTAGCTGTTATTTTTATAGTTATTCGTAATTATTCATGCACACAAAGCTATGGATGTATTGTACTAAGTCAAGATCTTTATTATTACTAATTAGTCGTAGAATTTTTATCAAAGAGAAACCATGATTTGATACGGGTATACGTACATATTTTGGGATCATAACTGAAATTTCAAAAAGATTGAACTTGTGCATATCTTTATCTGACACTTTTTGTTTTCTATGTTTTTTGTTTGAAAGAGGTAAGTATCTAAAAGTAAAGGGCCGTTAGCGAAAAATTTTTTAACGACAGAAAGCTGTTTTATTCTTGAGCGACTATTTTATTTTTATTTAAAAAAAAAAACAGTTTAAATTCAGAACACATCTATAGCAGTCCTGACATTTTTCTGTCCAAAGACTGGCTCCGTTAGAAAAAAAAAAACCTCGATTGCAGCGCTAGCTCTGGATAAATTTTGTTTTCACACCATCCAGAGACCCACTCGCACGAGATCCACGAGAATGTAATATTGGTACAAGATCAAATGGCTATTTATACAAAATACTGTTGAAGCGGACTTTCTGATTAATAGGCCAGCGCACAATGATCTTACGCATGAAGTTACTTACATTGGAGCGAAGTATTAATATCTGGCGTAAGACACAAGCAGCCGCGACTCAAATAAGAAATTGAATTGGATGTTATCGGCTTTTTTTTTCATCACTGCTCATCAGGCGAGGTCATACTCAAGTACTAGTTGTAAGGTAATTTGTCACTTATTTTCTTGCCTACACATTCTGTACGATCGCATATATTTTCTTTCTGTCAAGTTACATCCTTACTTAATATTATAAAAGCGAAAGTGAGTTTGTTTGTTACGTCTTCACGCCTAAATGGCAAAACCGATTTTGATGAAACTTGGTACACGGATAGGAGTCCTGGAATAGGACATAAGATACTTTTTATCCTGGATGTATTTTCCCTTGGGATAATTTTCCGCTAGCACTTGGGAGCAACTAGTTACTAATATTCTTTTTTTAATCTTCTGTTTTTTTTAATTATGTTGTTGTTAAATAAAAGAAAAAAAAATATACAAAGTGTAGGAACACTTTGTATATTTTTTTTTCTTTTATTTTCTTTACTCTTTCACGCTAAAACCAGTGAAGGAATTTGAATTTAATTTGGCACAAGGTAGGTAGTCCATGTACTGGAATAGCACATATGATACTTTTACCCCGGGGTACATGTTCCTTTACGATAATTTTTGACTATCAAGCGAAGCTGGTAGCAGTCACTAGTTATTCTATTCTCGTGTTCGTTATTGTTTGCCTAATTAATCTTTCTGATATATTTATTGATAAGTCGCTTATAGCTTGTACAATATAACCAGTATAATATTCTAAGGCCAGTACAGATGCGTCACACTGGGCGCACGTTAACACACGGGCGCGCTCGTCAGTACCTACCCTAACGTCAGGGCCTTCAACCATGATGTGACTTAGCCTATATTATCTACTGCTGGATATAAGTTTATTCTAAAAAAAAAGTTTTGTTGCTATAGTAGAAATAATGATTTTCCTATGATCCTTATATGATGGTGTGTACCTACAATGGTTTTTTCCTTTCTCTTTTTAGAAAGACTTGACCTGGAACGTTTACTGGGAGAATTTGTAGTTAATTTTTTTAGAGAAATGCAAAACGCCCTGCATTACAAACTGTCCCGCAAACTTCCGTCAAAAAAAGGAGGAACTTTCGACTAGATGGATATTGTGTCTGGTCCGCACAACTGCCTGTTGGTTTTGGATTTACGTATATGTTCTAATCGCTTGAAGAATACAATGCTCGTAGAACAGATTATCGATAGGGCCGAAACAGGTCAACATTGTGTCAGTGTTTTTTTCTTTTTTTACCTTAAGTTGTCTAAAATTTTGTTTTTATAGTGTGTGTATCCATGCGTGTCAAATTAAATATATTTCTATATTTTTTTCTAAAGGTTCTGGAGTGACACGTACCGAAAGAAGCAGTGTTAGTAAACTTTCAACAAGGTGGACTAAAGCTAAGCATCCACGGCATCGGGATCAATCTGTTGCTTCGTTTTGTATAGTACAGCGTGCACTGGATCGGAAATTGCCAATGCAAAATCCAAATGCAGTAAACGCAACCTATCAGCATTTTGTAAAAACCGACACTGCGATTCCGAAGCAGTGGACGCTAAACTTGGTGAGGGTCGTGAAATTCAGATGGATGCGAAACGCACAGTACCGCTGGTTGTGGTGACACTTTTTTTTAAGTGGCAAAATCATCCAATGACATTCCTCACTCTTGGGCGGAGCGGGAGATAGTATCAGACTGTTACTGACTAAAACCCCACTCCTGTTCCATCGTTGCCTTTCATACCGAGACCGAACTTTTCTTTCAGAAAAAGATCCTCAGCCCCTGTAAACTTCGACCCTGCTGGACCCCTACGGTTGGCTGACAACTCCTTGAGGCGCGCGTGGAACAATACGCGCCGTGAACGGTCTGGACAGTTATCGGACTGTAAAACGGCAAGCTTCCCATTCCTCGCCATCCGCAAGAAACTTAGGGGGGACTATGTTCTGTGTTCTTTCAGTTGTCTTTTGAATGTTACTGTAGCCCTAGGGCTACGGTAACATTTTCGAACAAATCCGCAGGTAGATCTTTTTAGTACTACAATAAAACAATAACGCAGCTTTGACTTGGGCTTTGTCCTTATTAGTTGGTCGAACGATGAGCTAACTATTGCTCGCCGTTAGCAAGTTCAATGCCCTTGCATTGAACTTGCTGACGGCAATCACTAACGGACTTCACTTGATTGATCAATCGCAAAGATCACCTTGCATTTTTACTTGAATGACAATACACTTCATGGAGCAACTCATGCGCCCGTATACGCGTTCAAAGATTTTGTACTATCGACGAATGACGTCGCTTAATTCCTGAATATTAGTTGGTAATATTTATTAGACGACATCTATCTAAATATATATCTAAAAACTTTTTGAGCAGAATAAATATCGTTTTTTCCTCAAATCGCTACGTGATCACATTTCCAAAGATGCCTACCCTTTATATTTAATTGTTTTCAAGTATTTTCATTTTAATAAAATACCTTCGAAACATGAACGTAAAAAATTACAAGTTTCAACATTAACGGTTAAAATCTTCACTCAGTGTCTGTCTACTTTATGTTTAGCGAAGGCTACGAACGTGCTACGGCGTAGCTCTAATGGCGGCCGTCAGCTACGCGGCTACGAGTTGCTACGAATTGCTACGAACACTACTTAAAGTTTTATGATGACGTCATTGTCATTATGACAGTGACAGGATTATTTCAATTTGGATTTTTAATTTTTGACATTTTTAACTTTAATTTGTAAATTTTCTGTTTTTTTTTTTTTGTTTTGACTCTCTTGGTATTAGAACGCAAAGGGCCATTGAAGAAACAAAGGTGTGGTTTTAGTCAGTAAAAATCTGACACACCTGACCGTTTCACCCAAGAGCGGAAAAAATCATGAGGTGATTACTACTAGACAATGAAATAATTTCTATTGTCATCAACTGGGCATATCCCAATAAGACTCCCATATTAATATCAATATAGGTCTTTTATTTAAGCCCAATATTTATTATATCCTACCCATAACCTACTCTTCCTTTGAACTTAAAACTCTTCAATTCCTATATGATAGGTAGCAGAATAGCTGACGAGATGTAGTATTTGGTTGTAAATATACGAGCCCGGCAAAACGGACACGAAAACATTTGTCGGACTGATCCGACGCAAGCAAGCAAAGGCAACACACTCAACGGTAGGAACTGTATTCACAACTAAAAGTCGAAATACTCAGAATCCATACCAAAGTCAATCTCCATTGGCGCTGCGCGAACATCAATAAATGCACTTCGCAAACCCCGAAACACTCAGAACCAATAACCTTTTCAAAGCTCACGAACAGTTCCACGAATAACCAACAAACGTATTTATAGCAGCGACTGAATAGGCTAACTAAATAATGTGCATATAAGTTCCAAGAACCGAACCGTCTATCTAAAGCTATACAGGGTTATTTTTAAAACACTAACAACCTTGCAAGACTGTATTACTAACATCATAAACAACAACTTTTTGTCTATGACTTTTTACAAAACATAATACATTTACCAAAAACAATCCTTCTATATTTCCTTGTTCTATTCGGCGGGAACCTCCCTCCCCTCCGCTATTGTACTATCGCTTGCTTCGCATAGAATTTGTAAAATTTAGAACATTCATTAAATTATTTTTATATTTGTATGAAAATCTGATGAACTAAAATATAATCATTTTTTAAAAGTCATAGAACAAAAGTTGTTGTTTATAATGTCAGTAACATTAGTCCTGAGAGGTTGCCAGTGTTTCAGAAATAACCCTGTATAAACATGTTGAGTATACGCTATAGTAGCTTTTTAGGCGTAGCCCCGACTGTCCTGGAACTGTCTAGACTGAGCTCAAATCGTCGACGGTGCGTAGTATCCCACGCGCGCCTTTAGAAGTTGTCAGCAACCGTACGGGCCCAGCAGGGTCGAAGCCTACTGGGGCCATGGGTGATGCGAAAGAAACCCTAGGGGCTCTAGAACAATGGCAAAGAAGAAGCGGGAGTGGAATTTTAGTCCGTAAAATTCTGACTAGCCTTCCCGCTCCGCCCAAGGGCCCGGAAAGTCATTTAGATGATTTTTCCACCAAAAAAACCGTAGGTTTCTCTATACAGACTGCTTGACTGCACAACTGCACACTCTCCAAAATGTATCATTTCATCGCTTTACGTAAATCTTGTTATTAAAGCTGAAATTTTGCACAGAGGTTCTGTGCAAAATCTCAACTTTTATGCTTTAAAAACAACGGACTTGCGGACGACGAGCAATGGGTAGTTCGCCGTCCAGACATCTGGTAACAGCCCGGACCGAGCTGGAGTCATTGACGGAACGTAGTGTTCCACACGTGTTTCAAAGAGATGTCAGCAAAACTATATGCCATGGGTTGACTTTTGAAAATACCCGTGGTTCTAAAGCGCAAAAGACAATTGAAGCAAAAGTCAGAAAATTTTACACCTCTTGCTTCGCCCTAGAGAAGCGATTAGATAATTTGCCAACTCAAAAAAAAATCCATGCGACTGTTATAGTAAAACCCAAAATACCATGAACCAACAACCCCCCGTAGCTCAAGGTTACAGCAAAGATTGAATAAATAAACACTTTGCATTCAACGTCCGAGAACCGAACCGGCGTCGTCAAAGGTTGGGAGTACATAATACATTTGTTACACACGAATCATATTCCCGACAATATCATTTCGTGAGTCGACGTAGCATGAAATACGCCCTGAGTGACTCGGCACAAGACGCCGACACTAAAAACGATAGGCTTGGGCTCCAGTGAAAGGCATGCTATATATACCAGAGGTTTTTTTGTGCCTTCACGAGTCCGACTGTTTTACTCGCAAGTCGATCAGCACCAAAGAGCCGCGTGTAAAACCGACGGTCTTGAAAAACCGGGGTATAGGCTATTATTACGTCGATCTATTACGTCGATCGTTTGTTGCAAATTTTTCTACTAGAACTATAATTTTTCTCTGTGCACAAACAAATACACTCTCTCCCTATGTCACAATTCTACATACTCAACACTCACACACATGACGTATAAAAGTTTTACGTTTTCAACTTTTTGGCTTTTGACCGGTTACTTTTATGCCTGTTGAACGTAAGAATCTTGGTACTCGTAACAAATCCGGCTCGAAGGACCCAAAAAAAAAATAGGTACTTTACACCTTTCAATCATGATAATTTGAGTGATAGGCAATTGACTGATAAATGATACTAACTAAATAATGAGTACACGCAATTTGAGTGATATTTGTGTACTAAAGTATAGATCACGCGTAACGAGTAAAGTACTGACACAATAATGTCAAATTTGTGCGTGCTTGCACTATACACTAGTTATACGTAACAATCTTTTTTTGGGCATCGGTTTTTTTTTTTAATTAAAATTCATTAACCTTTCGGGCCTCAGTCTACAGAAAACGGTATGCCTCGTACCAGCTAACTTAAACACTATTAAGTAAAAACAAGGTTTCAGTTAACTGGCACCGAGGTGTACTAAATTCGGTCCACTAGAGTCTGACAGGTTAATAATACTATACTAACATTCATTGGATATTTTTATTTTATTACTAATTTAGCACTGGACAAATATTGCATGAACTGTGGTTATCTGTGGAAATGTCATGTGTCAGTGCATGTGCATGTAAGAAAAGTTGGGCTAAGTTTTTTTTAAAACGAAGTAACAGACATAGCCCACTATATCCCAGCTATCTCTACCCCACATGCCCCACCAACTCGTCCTTTCGGAAACGAACCTTTCCCGTTGTAATATTTCATCCCCCCGCACCCCTCAAATCATGAAACTTCTTTTACAGTGATTTGATGATATTGCACTTTGACGAACGCCCGGCGCGAGTATACATGGCAAAAAAAAAGAAAAAACAAGATGGATGGCTCGTGCGAATGAATGGAAGCAGATTGGAGGGTCCTTGAGACCTTACAAAGCATATGTTGAAGAGTTTTTGATATTTTTTACAAGCTTTCACGTTGATTAAAATGTGTATTCTTGACAGTTTCATTGTTGCTTTTCTCCGTTTGATATTCTCGTCGCACTGCATTCCTTAGAGTCGTTCGTCTGTGATTGATGTTAACAACTCAATCATGAATATTATTTTATATTTTTGGTTTCAAAGACGCAAGATTGAGTGAAAAAAATGGAATGTAATTTGAATATAAAGTATTCAAAATAAAATTGTTATGCAACAACTCAACAACAACAACATTTTAGGTTTAATTTATTGTAAATGTTACCGTTTTATAATTAAAAAAAAAAAAACAATTTTTATTTCATTTTCGCAATAATGCATAAAATAAGATCTAGTTGACTGAATAATTCAACCATGAATCAATAATTAATATTTGTTTTTTTTTGTTTTTTTTTAATATAACGGAATACCATTTGGTAAATTATGATACTTATAATAAGAAGCGAGTCTCGACTAGTAAATTGTATAATTGAAATATTATAAAGTTCTCATGTATGACACCATCTTGCATTAGACATACATCTTTATCTTTATATCATCATACATGCGTATATTTTTTTTCTCAGGAACGGGCTAAGCCGTTGATAAAACCAGTCCTAAATAAATGTATTATTTAAAAAGTGCTGAATTTAGAGCCCTTTTGTTTCTTATTAAACTTATGTTTTAATTTATTTTTATGCATTTGCCATGTTTTTCTCTTTACCACCCAAGGCAGACTGGTAGAGAATGCCTAATGCATTTATTAGGCAGAAAAAAATAATTTGAAACCACATTGCTTTGTTTTTTTATTTTTATAATTGAGCTGAGAAATTCTTGTTTTATAAAGTAGTTCTGTATTTAAAATAATACTACTATATTTACAAAAAGATAACTGTTCTATAGAGAATACCTATGAAATGCTAAATATTAAACGCACCTCTAATTTACAAACGTGCACAGCTCTTGCAAATAACAGCAATGGGCGCGCGATTATTTAAAGTGCCGCGGTTGGAACGTTCCTAAATCGCGTAGCTAAGAAGCTGTTCTGAAAACTACAACCATAAAATGTTCATAGACATAATATATCTTATTATTGTAAATAACACACTTACCTGTCAGTTCCACCGGTCATTGCCTTGTAGTCTTGTATATCCATTTCGCCCATGTACTGAGAGAAATCTGTAAAAAAAGAGACATTTTTTATTACTAAATTAATTTCTTTTTGTACCGGAAGACGCAGCGTTGGAAGGTCCGATGACCTGGTCAGGGTCGCGGGAATTCGATGGATACGTGACGCATAGAACCGGTCGTTGTGGCGACGCTTGGGGGAGGCCTATGTCCAACAGAGAACGTCTTTCGGCTGATATGATGATACGAGTGATGAATTTCTTGTTAGTAGTTAGACACTTTTATTTGTTAAAATAAAATCTATTCATGTTTTTTTAAGTATCAAAAAAAATTAAATAATACCTAAATATTTTTTTTAAATACGTTAAATTCAAATTCAAAATCATTTATTTCAAATAGGCTAACTTTTGAATTGTCAAATGTCGGTCAGTCCAAAAAGCTAAATCTAACTAAAAGTTACTATTGGCTAACCTGTATTAGCTAAAATGCTAACAGTAATTTTCATTGAATTTTATTTTATCGTCGATGTTATTAATTTCTGCAATTCATTCATGATGATTGGGACAATTTTCGCGTGTCGATTGGTCAAAAAAGATTAGAGCTGTTTTCCAGTTTACTGACCTACCGCGTCACAGATTTACAACTGGTTTTATTCATTTGTTGTAAGCTCACGATTGACCACTATCTCACCTGATGAAAAACAACAATACGAGCGACGAAGGAGCACGCTTACCTATAAGTAACCTACGACACTCTCTACTTAAACCTTAGCGGAGCATCGCTGTGCCCTCTTTGGGGCGATCGGCGGCGGAGACCTCTCGCGCCGGGCTTTGGTTGAGGCCATGGTCCGGAGCGAGGAGGAGTGGCAGGCGGTCGCCTCCTCTTGCGAAGCAGTAATGCTAGCAAAGGAGGAGGCTTACCGTATCAGCCAACGGAGCCCTCGCTGCCGCAACCGGCATTCTTATCCCAATTCCTGGCCCAATTTCTGGCCACCGTAAACGTGGGCTCGCGGATGGCGAGCCATGGGTAGCTCGCTGTCCGACCGTCCGGTAATTGTCCGGACCGAGCCGAAGACGTTGACGGCGCGCACTGTTTCCGCACGCCTCAAGGAGTTGTCAGCAACAGGAGGGGACCAGCTGGGTCAAAGCCTACTGGGGTTATCCGAAAGGAAACTCGAGCCCCGGCATGAAGAAGCTAAAAGGGTGAGTTTTTAGTCAGTAAGTGTCTGACACTATCTTCCGCTCCACCCAAGAGCAGGGGTTGTCATTAGATGATTTTTGCCCACCGTAAAAAATAACTCTCTACTTAAAGATCCCCAGGTTGTTACTATTAGAAAACACAGACTCCAGCAGGGAATTCCACTCCTTAGCTGTACGCACAATTATGTTCCCAAGACCAAATGGGTGGCATGTCCACCATGTACTGAGTTAGGAGATATACCCGTCACATACTTGTAACATAAATACAAAACAAACGCATCACCACATAAATCAAAGCAAAAATCTACGAGACGAACGCCGAATTATTACCAACGCAAACGATTTTCGACATCAATTGGCGGCCCTGGGCGAAATTCGTCGCGATTTTGTATTCGGACCACGTGGGCTCTCCCTTCGGCGCGTCGGCGGGGCGGGAGGGGGCGACAAATCACGCGCACACTGTGGCCAGGCCACTAAATGAATATTGACATCCCACTAGCTAACGGGTTGAATTGATAATCGGGTGGTGATAGAGTATTTTGTTGGTGTTAAGTTAATTTGTGAGCTATATTTTATGACCGTAGCTTCATAGGATTTTAATACAGTCGACTTTATTAGGAATTTAACTGGTTCCCGCAACAGACTCGTTAAACAGCACATTGCCATTTGGTCACGATTTTAAGACATAGATTTTTTTTTGCGTTGGACTCTAATTATTAAAAAAAAATATAGCTTAAGTTACTCTTTATAACTACAGTTTATTGTCTTAAAAAAATCATAGTAATCGATTTAGTAGTTTAACCGTAAAAGCGTTACAAAAGTTACTTTCAGTTTCACATAATAGCCTTTGCCCGTGGCTTCACCCGCTTACGTAAAATATAGCGTGTTTTTTCAGCTTTCTATCGGTAAAAAAAATTTAGCAATCGGACCAGTACTTTCAGAGATAATCTCCTAGTGTAGATATAAAGGCCACGACATATATTATTCTTCTTTACGTTTATTTGATACCTAACTGCCACCTATAAGCGGAAAACGTTTCATTCAGAAATATAAATCACTGTGCGTACAGCTAAGGAGTGAAATTCCTTGCCAGAGCGTTTCCCGATGGATACCACCTGGGGAGCTGAATAGGTTACTTCTAGTTAAGCGCATAATTCCATCGTTGACCGCATCGTCGCTTTATATCAGGTCAGGTGATTTTTTTCTGCATCACCCAAAGGTTGACTGGCAGAAAATGCCTTACGCATGAAGTCTGCCTCTGTATTTTTGTGTGAATAAATAAATAAATAAAGGAACAATTCAGGCGTGAAGACGTAACAAACAAACACACTTTCACTTTTATAATATTAGTAAGGATCTCTGGATGGTTTGAAAATCTGCGCTGCAATCATGGTTAGAAAAAATACGTAAAGCCAGTTTTTGGGCAGTACAAAGTCTGCCGGGACTGCTAGTAAATAATATAAATTTATATCTACAACATTCTCATAAGATGAGTTGGTCACGTGGGGAAAATTGATCATATTCGTAATCTGTAGGCAATAACTGAGAATGTCTTGAATGGCCTCAATTCAAGATATTATTATTATCGCCGTTTGGGTAATACTTATAGATAAGGAGAGCAGTGGTGGCCACCACTCATCTACTGGGCTCAGTAGTAATCGCCCTGATTTACGTGTTGTAGGTCGTGGGTTTTAATCTCAGGCGGGTCCATGACTTAGTGTAATTTATTCCGTCATCACTCTTTGAAAACCTCTTGAGGAAACCGACCAACATGACCTAGAATAAAAAATTCAATGACATATGACATTCACCAATTCGAGCTAGGTCCTCGTGGTGGTTTACGGCTCATTTCCTCTCCTGGAAAAAACCCGAGTTCCAGCTGTGGGAACATTATAAGGCTGATTATGATATGCTTGTAAATAAATACTATAGTACAGGTTATGCAACTGCAATAAAAACGAATAGGTATCTATTTCCGCAGAAATCTAATCAAAAGAAATGTAATTTACGCAACCACGTTAATGATGACGAATGAACATTTACGTATTTTTAGGGACAAAAATAACACCTAAAAAACAACCGACAACTTTTACCGAAGAAAAAACTTTTCCTAACATTTAAGTATGACAAATATCGGAAATAAAAATCTGCTACCCTCACCTACCCAATTTAAAACTTACAACAATCGCACCACTCCGCAAAAATTGAAACAGATTGCGGAATCCATCTCATACATTTTTCATAATTTCCAAGTAAATAATTTTGTCCATTCCTCAGAGATAATGGAGGGGGTGGAGTGGGAGAAGAAAAGAGGGGGGGTTAATGAATGGCACAGATTTTGCATAATTAAAAAGGGGTGCTCCAGATGATTGCTTATTTCTATGAGTAATGGTGCCGTTGACAAGCGACGGTTTTGACTCTGTATCGTAATATTGCGACGTCTTTAAGAATTTCGTGGCAGGCGTGAAACACTTTTGATAAATGTTTAATGGACGAACAAAAGTGGGGAGGCCGTCATCGTAAAGCAAGACTCACAATGGAGCGGAGTCGAATCGTCGCGACGCGTCATGTTTTTCGCCAACAGCATATTTATCTCCATTTTCCTATTATTAATTCACTAGCTTTTGCTTGCCCGCGGCTTCACCCAAATGCATAAAATATACCTTACGTCATTCAGGAACGAAACAGTTTTCAATCGGCGAAAAAATTTTGGTAATAGAACTGGTACTTCCAGAGATTAAAAAACACAAAAACAAACTACTCTATATTATATTAGTATAGATTAAACCCTCTCTCATAGTCTTTCTATTGTGTCTCTAATTACGGTATTCGAAAGGTTAAAGTAAAAAAAAATATATATTATCATTATTATTGCTAACCCGTGCTTTCCCACTGCTGGGAAAAGGCTTCCCTACATACTTCCAAACTATCACAGTTCGTCGCTTAATTTTTCCACTTCCTAAAGAAGCCGCCATCTCTTTCATGGTCTACCGCGGCCCAGCGTCGCGGTAAATCCTATGTTTTATGGGCTCACAACTCGTTTCCACATATTATTAAGTCACATTAATAAGCATATTGAACCACGCGTCGAAGCTCGGTAAGAGTTGAGCAGTTTTGTGCATCACCGCACGTCATCGTGCGTAACTGTGTGTGTGAGTGACGCATCAGCTGACGGTCACGAGCGTTACTCACGAATGTTTTAAACTCTGAACTAGTTCAGCCCTGTGATATGTAGCGAGAACTACATTAGACTGAGTCACACGTGTAACACACCTGATTTGTACGTAGAACGATGTCGCGTGGCGTGGATGAAGTGTAGGTCTACACGTCTAGTCTATATATATAAAAATCAATGCCACTTTTCGTTGTTATTTTATAACTCAAGAACGGGCTCACATATCCAAACCAAATTTTTAGGCTTTGTTCGGACTATTTAGTAGATGGTTTATGTGAAGTTTGGTAGGGTAGAGTAGGGTAGAGTAGGGTAGAGTAGGGTAGAGTAGGGTATAGTAGGGTAGAGTAGGGTAGAGTAGTGTAGAGTAGAGTAGTGTAGAGTAGTGTAGAGTAGTGTAGTGAAGAGTAGTGTAGGGTGGAGTAGGGTAGAGTAGTGTAGAGTAGAGTAGTGTAGAGTAGTGTAGAGTAGGGTAGAGTAGGGAAGAGCGGGAGCGAAGCCGCGGGCAAAAGCTAGTTACCATATAAAATAGAATTGAGACCGATGTTCCCAGATCGGTTAGTGCGGCACACGTGTGCGCAGTAAAGTTTTACATTGCCAGAGTCGTCGCGTGAAGACGCGCGTTTACTCTGTTCCAGTATAAGTTGAGCCTACCAGTTGTTGTGGATAAAAAGAAGATGCGGAGTCTTTGTTAAAAGCTTAGGTATCATGGGAAATCAAACTGGTGGATCTCCAAAGATTGTGTAGCCTGATAGACAGTGGTAATCTCATATTAGTTAGAAAGATTTTCTTTTAGCTTCGGTCACTTGTTTTGCGGTATTAGCATTCATACGCTTCATGATAACATGTTTTTTTTTAATGTTTAGGCGAGAAAATAACAAAAAACTCTTCTTGTTCTGGGTAGTACGAGGAGGAGTCTTTAGGTTTTACCTCACTGTGATACTGGGACACCATGGCGGCGCAACCACTCGCCGTTACCAACAAAATGCACTCTATATATCACAATATACGGCTCTACACTTCTACAGACAGTTACTCATTTGGTGTCCGTTTGGTTGCGCAACCAATTTGGCGGCGCGACCAGCTCGGACGTGTGCATAAAATGTTACTGGTTACCCCAACACGTTGATCACTCCACCACTAATTACTATAGAGCTGATTGGTGCACCAGTGACGCCGCACCAGGTCCATTTTGATACTGTCTTAGTGTAGTTTGGCGACTCTGGTGTCTGTATGGTGTCTAGTTTGGTAGCTTTCGGACACCATGGCAGCGCGACCAGTTGCGCCGCCATGGTGGAGTGCGTATCCACTGAAGTGGAACTAACTGGTCTGGCTACAAAAGGTATGTTGTAATGAAGGATTACAGGATAACAGTTGCAATGAAGGATTTATCAAGTAATAAAAACAATATCCGTGAACTCACAACAGCATAACAACAGGTAAAACTTACGAAACAACCAAATGTAATTACTTGTAAAAAAAAAACAACTTTTTTGTGAAGAAACGACAAAGATTTTTGTTGTTGTTGTTGTTAAAAGACAACTTAACTTGAGACTTTATGTAAACAAACTTAAGCCAATAACCAACTTAGGCGAAGTTTCCTTTTAGTAAGTACACAGGTATTTTGTTATTATAAGTAAGTACCTTTACTGAACGTGTAAAGTTCATACACCTTTTTTATTAAGAAATCCATATAGATATTGAGGGTTGAAAAAGAAAGATTTTTTTTTAGATATAAATATCGGCTAAAAACCATGGATAAACGCTAGTAAGCACACTCCTAAACGGCTTGACTGATTTGAATAAGATTTTGTGTGTATGTTTAAGAGTTAAGTACCCGAATGGTTTGAAGTTAAGATTTTATTTCTGATAAAAAGTGAGCTTTTGGGTAGGACAACGTCTGTCAGAACCAGAAAAGTAGATGAATTGATTTGAACTGAATTTTGGATATGGATGCAACAAGTCAGTAACGAGATAACAATACAGTACAGTGTAGGCCATGACAATCTGTGTTCGAGAATGATAATCCCTATTCTCCCACAACTGCTACCCATTCTCACTCATATTATTAATTATTCCCTATACTCGGGCACATTTCCCTCAGCCTGGAAGCAGGCTCATATAATACCACTTCCCAAAATAAATAATCCATCGTCCTTATCTCACTTCAGACCCATCTCCATTTTGCCTTTCCTTTCTAAAGTTCTCGAACACATTGTTCATGGTCAAATCACCAGATACCTATCTTCTAATTCTATCATTTCCCCTTATCAATCTGGCTTCCGCTCTGGTCATAGTACTGTGACTGCACTTCTGAAAGTCACTGATGATATTCGCTTGGCTATGGACAACAAATCTCTTACTGTTCTAGTCCTACTTGACTTCAGTTGTGCATTCAACTCAGTAGATTTTGACATACTGCTTGGAGTTCTTGAGTCTATTAACTTCTCTTCCTCTGCTTTGGCTTGGTTCAACTCTTATCTTCGGGGTCGCTCTCAGTGTGTCCGCCTTGATGAGATTTTCTCTGATTGGTGTGATCTCACTGCTGGTGTTCTTCAGGGTGGCGTTCTCTCTCCTCTTCTTTTCTTTATATTTATCAATACTGTTTCTAAGGTTATCACTTCCAACTTCCATCTTTACGCAGACGATTTGCAACTGTATCGACACTTCACATTGGCGGAGGCAGAATCAGCGATTAATGCCATGAATCGTGACCTTGAGAGTATTGATCAGTGGGCCAAGTCTTTCGGCTTACTGGTTAATCCTTCAAAGTCCCAGGCTATGATCATAGGTAGTCGATACTTTCGCAATGAGTTTAACATTTCTACCTTGACGCCACTATCCCTTAACGGCTCGTCTATTGCGTACACTGACACAGCTAAGAATCTAGGTGTCCTAATTGACAGCAACCTATCTTGGCGAGCACAGGTAAACGAGGTTAGCCGTAAGGTTCACTATTCCTTTCACAGTCTTAAATCCCTTCAAAAGTTTCTCCCATTTAAAACCAAATTTTTTTTAGCTCAAACTCTAATTCAGCCGATCATCGATTATGCTGATGCCTGCTACCTGGATGCCACTGAGGAGCTATTAAATAAGCTTGAGCGCTTGCAAAACTTGTGCATCCGTTTTGTTTTTGGTTTAAGAAAATACGACCATGTCTCCCGGTTTCGCAAGGATCTCAAGTGGCTCCCTATCCGTCTTCGTAGGAACACTCGGGTATTATGTCTCCTGTACAACATCCTATTCAATCCTGCTTATCCTGGCTACTTGCGTGATCGATTTTCGTTCACTCGCCCTGCCGATGCCCCATGCAGATCCCACCTTAAATACCATCTCAATTTCCCAGCCCATAAAACCCATTTTTATTCCAACTCCTTCTCTTTTCATGCAGTACGACTATGGAACTCACTTCCAGCTAAGATCCGTGACGCTAAAAATATTTCTGACTTCAAAAGGCTAGTCAAAGAACACTACCTCTCTACTATCTCGTAAAGATATTTATTATAGTTATATGTATTTTTATAATTTATCTATTGTATCTATTCATTTGTATATTTATTTACTGTTATTGTTATATATGTATGTATTGCGATATTTAATCTGGAAAATTATAGTCTATTTCATTACTTATTTTGTTTATTTTTTTTTAATTTATACACACTGTGTCTACGTTTCTTATCCAACTGTCCTGTCACAGGTCTGCTGGAAGAAATTACTTTAGGGATAAGCAGATCCTTTGTACTCTTCTATTCTTATTTGTTCTTTTCTTTTTTAAGTGTTTGTGTGTACATAAATAAATAAATAAATAAATACAGTAACATACTAACAACGGCAAAAAATGATGTTACAACCCACAAACAATTTAAATATATTTTTTGAAGAAATCTCTAGCAAATTGCGGTGAGAAAGAGTCAGAGAATTTCGCAATCATTCCTTTTGAAAAGCAATTTTCAAAAGAAATGATTGCGAAATACTCTTTCTTTGTAAGATTTATTGTACGTATAATTTGAAGAGAGAGTGAAAGGTACAGATATGTATAATTTAATGTATTTTACATATTTTGTAATAAGTGTAATTGGCATTTTGTCGTTCAGGTTGAAATTAATAAATAAAAAATAATATGCTAAATTCGCAACACAAATTATGTATTACAAAAAAAGCTTAATAAAAAAAAAACTAACACGAGGGAACGTATGAAATAGTGACCGTGACGTTAGAACAAAGGACAACTGAAGGATATAAGTGGACATCAGTCAGAAAAATTCTGACACACCCTCTCGTTGCACCTTAGAGCGAGAGAAGTCAATTGATAATATCCTATTTCAAAAGAAAAATATTGTAGCACAAAGTCATGCTCATGGAATTTTATGACAATCCCCAATTTTCAGCGACAGTTACTTCTAATTCGTTCCTCAGGGAGCCAGCTACTCGCAACATACTTTTGCAGAGCTAAATGGGGCACAGACGTTTCTCTTGTTCGACCCAAGCCCATGGGAAATGGCCTGCTGAAAGTTTTGCCTGAAAAAGTGCTTTTTATTTATGGGAAGTATGCTGTGTAAGTGGGTTGTACGGCCTGTTTATGGCTTGCTATAAGGCGCTTTTAAAAAGAGAACATTTTTATTCGTTTAGGAAATGTGGTTTATACTGGTAATACGAAGCGTTTTGTGTTCAGTTGAGTGGTGAGCACACGTTTCACTATCTCATTTCTATCGAATAAATTATATAATTATACACCTTATAAACTGAATATATAATAGCAATGTAAATGTGCAGAGTTTTTTAATATTTTCACAGGTGCTTAATAAATAATTTAATAGCATCAGAAAAGGCTGTAAAATCCCTAAAAGCCCAACTTTACTGGGATCGGAAATTTCCGAATCTGTATAGGATAACCTAAAACTTAACGTTCCAACAAAGTTAAATAAGCTACTCCCACTAATACTCCAATAATAAAAATTAATAATCCAATTACAATTAAATAAATATCAAATATATACAATACTACCAATATAATTTAATTTTATATTAAAGATTTCTAAAATTATTTACTCATTATCTTTTCAGTCAAAGGACATCTACTGTTAGACCTAAGCTTGCTGGCTAGCTGTAAGACTGGCCCTGTATGTCTCGTATCCATTTGATCCTTACGACCATGGGTCTACCTTGTAGGAGAATTTCCATTGGTGCGTTTTCCGGTACGCGGTCACTAATCCAGAACCTTAAGATCCATCAGTTCTACGCGCTATATACTCTACACATGGCCACTTAAGTTTGGCAATAAATACTAAAATTATTTATTAGTCTCATACCGTGTGAATATTGAAAGTAAGACCTAATCATTACAGGCGTCCTTGTAACGAGATTATCTCTCATACTGAGCTATTAAGATACATAGATTCTAATATCTTGGCACTGACCCTAATACCCACGATACGTAGAGAAAAAGATACCAAGAAATATGTAATAACTCCGTAACCTTGAAAATACATGTATATTTTTTTTACTTTGCTTAGACAAAGTTAATTTGTTTTTAGTGCTAGTATGGTTACTGGCACTAGAAACAAATTAAGCCCACATATACCACGTATCCTGCAACCCTAGCAAAGATATATAAAAAAACAACATAATATCGGTCAAACCGTTTCGGAGGAATTCGATAATAAATGATAAATGATATTTATTTTTGCAAATAGGTTTAAAAAACACTTTTACACGTCAATTTTTTTGTCTATTTAAGCTAAATGAGGCCGGTGTTTCCTAGCTGACTACCCTGAGAAGAAACACTGAAACAAACTCAGGGGTCAAAGTCTCTTTTAAAGTCCATACAGTAAATATGTATTGGTCAAATCACATGAGAACCATGCCGATTAGTCTGAGATGGTCTTTTGAAGAAAGAACCACACAAATTTAAGTGGACCCGTCCAGTCATACGGAATATATAATAAACACTGTGATACGAGATTTTAATTATATTACTTGACTATGCATTTTGCTGGCAACTTCGTTTGCAAGAATGTTTTCATATAAATGTTTCAAAAAATATTGACACCTCTTAAACCGTTTTTTGGGGTAGTTTTAAAAAGAAACCTTGAGCTAAATTTCACGTTCCTAGGCCCTGTAGTTTCAGCTGTACGTTGATATGTCAGTCAGTCAGTTTCTCTTTTTAATTATATAGATGTAGATGACAGTAGACTATTGCCAAATGCTCTTAATATTATCACTGAAAACATTTAAACGCTTCTTTTAAATTTTCATTTAACGGCCCCATCTATTCTCCCATAATACCAGTATACACTGTCGATGAATAATGACGTTGCTGAAATTTATTTTCTCTTCATTTTGACATCAAGTTATTACTTAGGCGTTCGAGAGAACAGAGCCTGTTTAATAAATCTCTCAGACTATTTGTCTCTCTATTTTGTACAAAATGTTAGTTGCAAATCTGTTTAAGTATAGGCTAGGAGAGATAATAGGCAATATTCTGGAGCTGAATAAAATCAGGTTTTAGTTTCAAAGCCATTATTGTTAGAATAAAATTGTATTGCTCATTTAAAGCCTCAGATACTTTAGGGGACAAAATGTCCCTCAACGTGACGCGCAACGCTCAATCCCCCGGGACTGTGCAACCATACCTTGTGTCCTGCAAATTGTGCTAAAAAAATTTGTGCGACACATTCACGTGACTTGGGATATGTTGTTGATAAAAATAGCGTTGCATGTTATGTAGGAGGACATTCTGTCCCTTAGTTTTTTTATATATTATTCCTCCTTCAAATAGACAGCACAATAAAAAAATTATATTGTGATGTGTTTGAGTTAGTAACTATATTTCGGTTTTGCATAAGTTGATCGTCAGACCGCTGCGTGTAATTTGTCAAAATATATTACTTTCACCTCGTTGAGCAGTTAGGTCAGCTTATCAAAAAGTAATTTCTTCGATATTACCAAAGCCCATTCAATTTTATTTAACTTAGGTTATTTTTCAATACTATTTATTTAATGTCAGCCTTATACTCAATCAATTTAACTCCATTTATTATATTTGTAGCGACGTTACGATGCTTTATCAATCACTTTACAAAAGACTTGGAGTAATCAATTTTATTTTTATTTTATTGTCAGTAAAGCTGCCATTTTATCGTCGTCATACATTATGGCACGTTTCTTATCAAGTTAGACTTTCAAAACTCGAGTTATCAAGTCTACCTTTTTAGGTACCCGCGAAATTACGGCAGTCTTGGATCCGTGGCACCGAAAACTTTCTGAATTCCCCTACGTTTTTTTGCGAAATTGTTTTTTTTTCACACCGCGCCTTAGAAATTCTCGAGTGAAATGTGCTCCTTTATAAATTGCAAAGCAGCGGCATGGATAACTTTTGTAACGATGTTCCCGTCAACTCGAAAAATTGGCAATCGACAATTTAGGGGATAATTTGTGAAAGAAAATAATTTGTAGGCTCCAATGTAGCGAATATTGTTGCTCTCGTTGCGGAGTTAACAAAGAGAGCACTGGCGATGTCAATAAGGAAGTAACGGAGTGTCTGATGGACTTTTAAGTGCTTTTAAAATATTTTTTATATTCAATATTGCAATACTAGTTATCTCAAGCGGTTTCACTCGCGTTATTAGTTACTGATCCGCTCGTATTTATCGTAGTATGATGTTATATAGCCTATAACTTAAGGGCTTGCTCAGTAGACGAAACTGAACAACCGTCCACAAAAAAAATTTTCAGGAAACGGAAAAAAAAACAGCCTCACTATACAAAATAAAAAACATGATTGGACAGTTTGTATGGAGAAGCCGATATTTTTTTTTCCTTTCCTGAAATATGAATCTATCCCAACACTTTACCTTACCCTGCAACTTATGCTGATTTTTAGTTTTACATACGATTGTGAGAGGCACAAATAAACGCTTAATTCATGAATCCCCAAGCGACCACCGGTGGCCGCGCATTTATTGTCTTACTATTGTGTCTCTAATTGACGGTATCTGAAGGGTTAATTCAGTAAGTAAACGCTAAGCGAACGCCGGCGTTCGCTCTCAAATTGCTTTTTTACTGTGTCTAGAGACACAATACGAGTAGAAAAGCAATGAGATTACGGTATTCGAAAACTTATTTTTTCTTTATTTTTTTAGTCTTTCCATTTCTATAAATTTATCTAGCCGTTTAGGGTACAGACAAGTCAGAGTCGAGACATAACATATATACATACTCTCAAATACTTTCTTTCTGTGGCAGACGAGTAAAAACGTGGCCCTCAACAACCAGAAATCCTTCACCTCTGTTCGCGTCCTAAGTCATGTTTATTATGCCACGAAATGGGTTCCCCTACAACGTATTATAGTGACATTAGGACATATGAAGATTATTTGTTTGGGAACGAACTTTGCCGAGATTACGAGAAAATGATTTTTATTGGGGTGTTGGGATAGATTCATATATCATTATTAAGATGAAGAGTTGGGGTGTTTTGGACTGGGAATAACAAAATGTAGTAGTCGCAGTTTTGGGCTATTTAGAATTGTTTCCAGTTTTAGAGGCATTAAAGAGAATGGGCGTTATAAACTGTATTGTAGAACATAACTGTATCAAATTGTAGCATAAGTTATTTGAAAAGTCAGAATAAAAATTCAATTATACCATTGTATATTACTAAGACCACACATTTCAATACAGTGTACTGGAAATGAAGTACATACAAATTAAAGTGCCCATTGTCCTTGAAAAATCAAAGGACAATTGTTTTGCAAAGCAAACCAGACAGGTGCTTTTTTATATTTAATTTTAACATGGCGTAATCATCATCATAATTTCAGCCGAAAGACGTCCACGGTTGAACATAGGCCTCCCCCAAGTGTCGCCACAATGAATGGTCCTGTGTGTCTCGCATCCATCAGATTTCCGCAACCCTTACCAGGTCATCAGCCCAATCAGCGTAATCTGTATATTGGCAATAAGATACATCTTTTTGACTGATCAGCTCCATGACAATCAAAATTTCCTAGAATTGGCCAAGCAAAGTTTGTGTAAAGTAAAAACCTGATAGCGAAGACAGAAACTCGCCTAATCCAATTCAACAAGACACTCTCCACAAAAACTGAGAAATATTCCACTCCAACCACGCTACGCTACGGATTTTTCCGAATCGTACCTTCAAGTGGCCCTTCCAGGCTATATTTCTTGATCCCCTGTCCGAAGCACAATATGGGTGCGCTGTTAATCTTTTTATGTCGACTGCATTATTTTACGTGGGCTCACTACTTTATTTAAGGTGCTTACGTAGAATCCTGTTGGATTTTTCCTAAGGATAAAAGGTTAACGCTAGTGTATGGAGGTTTAAGTAAATTGGGTGATGTATATTTTGGGATTTATAAGTGGTTGGGAGGTTAAGGGAGTTTCGTTTGGAGGGTATAAATAAGTTTATAAAGGTTCTTCATAACTTGGTTGAAGATCCTATAAAGAGTGTAAAGGAAGTAGTTGGTTTTATTTTAAACTAGCCATTTGCTTCGGCTTCACAACGATATTAGGTTTTTTTTTTTTGTTTTTTTTACTATGATAATTCATGTATTATTTTATACCACTTTAAACTTCCTTATCAATCACTCTGTCTAAGGGTGAAAAATGTGACTTTGTTTTATTATATGTATAAGAACACAACTTAGCTTTACTTTATTTTTTACCGACCAACATACATTTTGACAATTCAAAAGTGCCTGTTATTGGTCTAGTTCTAATTTCTTACTATTTCTGCAAACAAAATCAAACTTTTTTTGAGGTTAGAATTCATCAAATTACTTCTCTCGCCTTTTGGTGGAGCAAAAGGGCATGGCAGATTTTTACGGACTGGAACACATCAAAGTTTACTTGCACTTTGCGTTCTAGGGCCTAAGGTAACTGTACCCAACTTCCACGCCCCTACCATACTAATTTTGATCAGCTAACGATGTTTTTTTCCCAGACTTCCATTCATTTTCATGGTCAAAAGCAGCACTTAAAATATTTATAAATATTTGTTATATTTCCATATAACCATATTATTTTTAATACTAGTTGTATAATTTTCGAAAAGAATATAAAATCGAGATATTATTAATAAAATTGCACCTACATTTAGATACAGTTGCTGACAAGCCGTGTCAGGTAAATGAAGACCGGTGGCATGTTTCGATAAGCGGAATGATGTCACTGACAGATCTGTCAATCTCTACCTATTGGATAGGGGAAAGGGAAAATTTAGCCTTACGTTAAAAGGAAAAGTAAAGTTAACAACATGGTATGATCGATATGCATCGTTAGCTTGAAAATAAACAACGGCATGGTTTTGCGACGGACTGCTGTGCTGTTTAACGCAGGTTCGATTCCCACTTAGAATAAATCGGGTGTACCATGTATTACATATTTGTGAATGCACTCACTTTACAAGAGGAATTTCTAGAGACGTTCATTTTTTTTTTAATCATTGGAACAGAAAAGCGACTATGTAACTTAAGAGGGTCCTTCTCCACTCGCTTATCGTAAACATCGAAAATGGTTTAAAAGCTTGTTACTTTATTTAATGCAATCCAACGCGATGTTTGACGAAAAGGCAACGCAAAAAAAGAGAGATAACGCCTGGAAACTCTGATAGTATTCGGTAATTCCGAGATTTACTCGAAAATTTCACAAAACTTGCTCCAGGAAATAGCTGTTTTTTTTAAACCCTTAAAAGTTTTTGGAAAAAGTTGTCGTCATTTAGAATCTTAATAAAATTTGCAAGGTCTCTAGAGGATTACTTTTTTGATTTTTAGGCAAATTATGAAGTATCAAAGTTCATACAAAATAGGACATTTTTAGAGGTTTTTACTGGATTAGTATTACACAAATTTAGAAATTGGTCTCTTTAGAAATTGGTTTCTTTAGAAACCTAGATAATATGCACAAGATACTGTGTTTCCAAAATATCTAATGAAAAATGTGTAATAACGTCATAATCAGCTATGAGCGGTTGTATGAAAAACAATGAAAATGTGAGTCATGATGCACCACCTTAAGGTCCTTTTTAAATTCAGAATGTCTGAACACACAGAAATCTTATAGGATTACTCTGTGTCTGTCTGTCTCTGCGTTTGTCACAACCAATTTGAATCGAATCTACTGGACCGATGTACTTGTGAATATCTTGGACCCATACACGGTTGTGTAACGTAGATATAAAATATGGATATGAATCGCACATGGCAGGTTTTAAAAATAATAATAATACCAAATAGAACTGTCCTCAAATATTAACTGTCCTTCTTCATCATCATCATCAGCCTTTTTAATGTTCCAACTGCTGAGACTCAGGCCTCCTCTCTAGGTGAGGGAATGGGACACCTCACGATGTTTTCCTTCACCGTTTTGAGAGCAGTGGTGATGAAATGAATTACACAAAGTAATGCGCCTGGCTGGGTTCAAACCTGCGACCTACAACTCGTAAGTCGGAGCCATTACCACTCGGCCAACACTGCTGTCCTTCTTATATTTACTAAAAAAAAAATATCTTCATCCTTCCTTGAATTTATAAAACCACTCTTAATTTATTAAACTCCAAGCAAACGCTCTCTCCTGACCAAAAAGAAAACAATACAAAATGAAACTGTTAGAAAACTACTGGTTAATGCAATCAAATTAGAATGCAAGCTGTACACTGATAGACAAAATCAAACCTTCGTTTAATTCTTCTCCACTTTACTGCCCCAACTTGAACACTCCTTGGGTTTATACACTGCCGTTCAAAAGAAAGTGCAAGCACCCTTCCCATTCGTATTCAATACACACCCCACGACGTGTCCCAAATTTTTTAAATTCTACTGCCACCGCAATCATGAACCCTCGACGATTTACCGCAATCGACTTTTTAGGATGTATTTTTTTGTTGTTGTGAAAAAATGCAATTATGATTTTCCTTTGTCAAAAATGTACTCGTCGCACAAAAAATATATAATTGATATTTATCATATAAAAGAAAAGAAAAAGTGTGTGTGAAGAGTGATATGAAAGAAAAGGGAATTAGTGACAGTGCACCAAAAAAAGGAGGTACCTAAGTTCTATAGCTTTTTAGTTCCTTGGAGCACATTCTTTCAGCTGATGCTTGACTTTTCCAAATATCAAATGAGGGGTAATTGATGTCAAAAATGTAACAACAAATTTTATTGTTTAACATCATTGGTACCAAATTTAGCTAGCCAACCTATTCGGAATGTCTTAATAAACGCATTATCAGCTATAAGAATAGTAGTAGTTGTAGTTAGTTTATTATTAGCTCATAGGTAGTTTTTATCGTAATCGAATAACAGAAGGGAAAAGATTTCTTCTACAGATCAGCGGGGCTACCATGACGTACAAAGTAAGATTGTTTTAATCTTGTTTCAGTGTGGGTAAGAGATGGTACTAGACAACCTGTATAGCTCTGTCTCTTACCCACACTGAAACAAGATTAAAACAATCTTACTTCAAACGTCATGGTCTAGGTCCTGGTACTATAATGGAATCCCCAATAGCGCTTTTTTCTCGACTCGAGAACTCAAAACCCCACAACTCGACTGATGAGTTGGACGCTTGCAACTACAAGACCAACGAGGCAGTCTAAAAACAGTATCATTACATATATCATATCATAGAAATATATTATGCACCATTACTGGCCTGCTAGTTCATTATACAATTCTCATTCCAAACATTCAAAACTCAGGAGTGAAAAGAAAAAAAAAAGAATCAACGCAAAAGTGAATTTCCGACGGTTAGATTAGCATAAAGACGGCGCGAACTGTAATCATTGCCCCGGCGCATCGTGACTCGAATGTCGAATGAGAACGTACAACTGTCTGTCTGAGATAGGAGGCCATCATTTCTTTTGTAATTTATTTGGTCATTTTTTTGGGGGGTGGTGTTAAATGACAGTTTTTCTTGTGGATTTGAGATTAGAGAGAATAGGCACGTCATTATCTCAAAAACGTCAGGACCTGTTTTAAAAATTCTATCACCAGTAGATTCTTTATCACTCTATCTACTTTTACGCGGGTATAGCCACTACTAGCAAAAGCAGTAAGCTGTAATTTATAATTATAGAAGTAGTAATTCCACGCGGATGAAGCCACGGGTGGAAGTCAGTTTTAATTTTTTTTTTTCATTTTTTCCAGCGTTGGAAGGCCTCCAACCAGGTGGACTGATGACCTGGTGAAGGTTGCGGGAAACCGATGGGTGCGAGACGCATAGGATCGTTCGTTGTGGCGACGCTTGGGGGAGGCCTTTGTTCAACAGTGGACGTATATCGGCTGAAATGATGTTGATGATTATTTTCCATGTCTACACTACCCTTATGTATTGCAGCACAAAAGTGTAAAAACCCTTTTAAACATAAATGTACAAAGTTATTTAAGAAACTTCGCGACAAGTTTTTAAAGCTACTATTTTAGTTCAAGTTTCGTCTTAGTAAGAGTTGTGCATTTTATATCGAGAACATAAAAGTTAAGTTTGGACAAAATGAATTTCTTACGACTCGTAGTAGTTTTATAAAATGGCGAAAATTTTCATAGCTCTGTTTACGAACCTTGAAAGGTTGACGTATAAAAAGTTTATGTCAACAATAAGACGTAATAAGTGCGGAGATTAAACGTAAAAATGACGAAAGATCTCTGTTTTAGCACTGCGCGCTGCGTCTAAAAGAAAGAACAGTGGCAAAAATAAATCAGACTACTATCATGTACAACGTGATTGCAAACTCATAAGGTGATAAATGATTAAAAATTATTTAATTCTATGTAGTATATAAATATGCATTAAATTCTTGTTTGCATGTAAAGTTACTCTTTGTACGCGCTAAAGGCAAAAACATAGCGCTCTCAATATATTAAATAAGATCTTATAATGTACCTGTTTTTACAATGAATAAATGAATCTTGAATCATAATGTCGAAAATTTACAGATTTCTGTTGATATTTGCCACTTTAAAATAAATAACTATTTGTAATAATGTTCTATAGAAAATATTTTTTTCTCAACATACATCAGTAACTAAATTGCGTCAGTTTCGGCTTTGACGCCATCAATTGGCGTCAAAGCCAAAAACAAAATGTCAATGACATTATCAGCTGAAAAATCACAAGACAAGTGACGCGACAGGTAATTTTATTAACACAGAAAATTTATTTGTCTAACTTCTACTACTGCGGTCCCACCTGATGGTAAGCAGTGATGTGGCTCTAGCATTGAAGATATCTATATTATAATCTGGTGGGAAGCCCGCAGCAGGGAAATTGTTTTAGTCTTTTGATGTTCGTGATTCATACAGATAAAACGCTTAGTCTGGACCGTACAGGTTTTTATTACGTAAAGGTGTCGGGTTGTCCGATGATAGAAAACACACTATCAAAAAGGCAACCCTGTAACTTACTGAAACGCTGTCTAACCTACACCTCTGCTCTGTAGAGCTTTGCAGATTGGACTTAACCAAATCTAAATCACCAATTAGCCTCTTCGCACGCCCTTCTACTGAATCCAAAACTGTTAATGTCCTGGACCTCCTCGTAGGTTTAAAATACTTTAACACTAAGAGCGTTTTGGAAGCAGCCCTACAACTAATACTTTTACTACATTATCGATCTAATTTTACAAAAAACTATCAACATTGTGGCGCTACATCTAACAAAGTCGAATATACTAAGATATACAGTCTAGAAAACTATATTTGCCCATATTATTCCACTAACTAACAATAGACTTTCAGTATACATACAACTAAAACGTATGTAAACACGGTAAAAAAATAAAAGGTCCTTTTTGACTTTTGAGAAAGATCTTAGAGTGTAACAATTACATTAAGTGTTTTAATGTAAATGACAAAAAGGGCTTGTAATGGTTACATAACGTTCATAATAAAAACCTCAAATGTCAAAAAGGGCTTGTCGATTTTCTGGGCACTATTGTTTTTTCGACTTTTATACCCCCTCTTTGACCCATTCGATTCAGGCATATTCAGCACAACTGTATTGCATTTCCGTACCAATTTCATTATTTTCTGTTATTGCCGTTGAATTGTATCACCTGCATCGAATAAATTCTATTCTATTCTATCATACTTTAATCTAAAGAACCCACGAACAACTTGTTTTTGTCTATGTCACACTTTCATATACGTCCGTAACTTGACATACGAAAAAAATTAGTTGTGGTGACAAAAATTGCTCGTACGCTATCTAACTATACACGAATGTTACAAAAAAAAAGGAATTCCAAATACCTAATTGGGTTCCAGACATCAAGTACATTTCGTCTGAAACAAACACAAATACAAGGGTGAATAAAATAAAATAACTCGATAGGTATGCCCCATAAACGTTCCTATAGAAAGGCAATCGATTGCATTGAATCTTTACAAATGAAACTGTCGTACCTATGTCACACCGCGACCTTATCTGTGAACTAGGTGTGGCCTGCGTTTTCACTCGGGTTATTATAGAACACGTATTAAAAGAAGAAATCTGAATAAACCTGTTAATAACTGTTTAAATTTTATTCATAGGATAAATTATTTGAAAAGTTGAGCTCAGAATAATTGAAAAAAAAAAATCAGTTGTAAAAAGATTTTTTTGTCGAAGTTACGAAATAATCAAATAAATTTTCCAGGTCTGGTAAGAGTGAAAATAAGAGCGAGAATTTTACTGATTTCTGACTTTTCCTTCAATTGCTGTTTGTATTCATGGGCCACAACTTCACGCGCAGAATACAACACACTGACGACTCGAACTTGGTCTACCCATTACTCGCCGTTCCTTCTAACTAAATATATGTTATGCAAGAGTAAACCAGCATTGAGTTTGAACTCCAACTATCCAGTCTAGTTTTAAGTTGGATAAGCTGGCGTATGTACCCGTAATTGATTACCCGTGATTGTTTTTTTTTTTTTAGCTAGGAAATCATTCAGTAACTTTTCCCACCCTTGGCCCTAGCAAGAGGGCGTGTCAGACTTTTACTGATTTAAACTCACTCCTATATTCCTTATTTGCCTTCCGTTCCAGGGCTCCGGGGTACTGTACCCATAGTGAGGCAATCATTATCAGCCTTTCAACCCAGCATCACCCACTATGGCTTTCCCTCTATTTCATACGACACATTTTTATAGCTAACACACAAAAATAACCACAAAACAAAGTTAAAAAACTCCAAATTAACGTAACAACACCCAGACAAAACAATTCGAAAACAAAGTTTAAGCGAAATTCGGCAATTTCGATTGGTTCGTTAAACTGGCAATAATTCACGGGAATTGAAAAGCATCGTTCGATGGTAATTAGTATTCGAGGGGAGCACTAAGCCCTAATAAATATCTTCTAATTGGTTGTGTCGTGGTTTAAGCCGAGCAATCCTGGTGACGTGGACTGACGTACAGACTGACAGGTATTATCGTGTCGCATTAGAGGCGAAGATTTACGTGTGTCTTGATGGTGGAAAGAGAATTTGGGTAGGAAAATGGTTTTTTGTTGATGTTTTAGGAATCGTAATGTAATTTTTGTGTGAAAATGAATATAACCCGCCTGTCAGAGTCTGTTTTTTGTGGGAGCTACAACCTAGAGGTCTTTAAGGTAAAACTGAATAGGCTATATCTCGACCAACGTGCTTCATCATCGCCCACATCATCGTTTATCATCAGAAGAGATAGTAGTCAAGCGCGAGCTTATAACAAATTAAAAAAAAAAACATTGTGCAACTAAACATTCATTTTATGCCCGATTAACCGAAAAAAACGCAGACTGTGATGATACCTCTAACTATTGTATGTTGATTGTCATCTTGGTTATAAATAAAGCATAAATGAAATGAATGAATTTGGATAGAAAAAAAGAATAAGAGAGACCAAAGAAAAGATGAATAGATTAGGAGGAGTGGTAAAAAATTAAGCGTGACGGGTGACAAAATGAAAGAAAATAACGTTGCGCTGACCCCAAGAACAACGGTTGCTGATGATACGTATTACTATAATAAACTTTTTTTAAATATCTTTCATTCAACTTAAAACCCCACTGCTATTCATAGTTACTGACTCTATGTCAGTATTCTATATATAAAAAGAGAAACTAACTGACATATCAACGCACACCCGAAACCACTTGGACTAAGAGCGGAAAATTTTGCTTTTTTTATGATGTAGGCATGTGACTTCGTCAGGAAATTCACCCCCTAAGGGGATGCAAAAGAATTCCCTAGTTTATTTATGAAAAAAACGAATTCACGCGGGCAAAACCGCTGGCATGCGCTAGAATATAATAATAAAAAAATACATAGCAAAAAAATTACGAGATAACCTATCAACCTTTTAGCATAAAAGCCTTTATTCAAAAAAAGAAATGATTCGTCCCATCAATTTTTTACTCATAACACAAAACCTGCTCTGCCCTTATCATTCGTTATACACAATAGTTTTATAGAAACTCAGGCATAGATATTAGGGGGTAGATACCCCTAAAAAGGTTGACCAATCCTTTGTCGTAGAATTCCAATATCGGATGAATGTATAGAATTCAGTTCTATAGGGGATGGTCCATTCATGTTCCCTTCTGCGGGTACAGTTGGCAGAAAAATATTGTTAAGGCAAAATTGTAAATCAATTATTTTAGTAGTTTTGTCTATTCCCACTGCTGGGAAAATTATTAAGGAAATAATAATACCTAGTCTACTGGGCTCAAAAGCTTTGAGGGAAAGGAAAACCATCGATTCGAGAGAATAAGGAGAAGGAAATAATAATATTAATTTCTCATGATCCTTTCATCTATATCTGTACTTATAATAAATCTGTAGAGAGGTCAATTCTGTACATGAAATATATTTCCAAAATAACTATCAGGAGGAGATTAGTGATCGATACTGATGCTAAAAATGCAAACAGTAAAATTTTTGTCTGTCTGTCTGTCTGTCTGTCTGTCTGTCTGTCTGTATGTTCTTTATAGAAACAAAAACTACTCGATGGATTTTAACGAAACTTGGTACAATCATTCTTCATACTCCTAGGCAGGTTATAGTATACTTTTTATCACGTTACGATCAATAGGAGCAGAGCAGTGAAGGGAAATGTTGGGCAAACGGGAGAAATTACTCCATTTTTAAGCTTCCGTCGCGTTTGCAGCCTTTATGGTTAAAGCTACGCAGAAATCATGTTTCGCGGAAATATTTTCCTTAAAATTATATAAAAAATATCCCACGACAGCATATGTCTATCTTTTATGGTTGACTCACAATAACACGTGTAACTCCCGATAGCTTAGCAGTTCGGAGCTTTCTGTTTATTTTTGTCTACTCTTACGTTTATAACACTCTCACTCATCCCTAATATTAAAAAGTTAACATTATTATTTTATATTTTTTATTATCATTATATACCAAAGTTATACATGAAATACGCTAATAAGCCATCGCGCGTGAATACTGAATCCAGTCCCCCGGCTCTTAAAATTCGATATCAGACGTTTCAGATCTTTGATTTTGACGACCCCGTTGTCACTGGCATAAGCAACAGGATCCGCGTACGAAGTCGCTGGCAGAAGCTAGTAACTATTAATATTCTAACAACATAATCGATTTTTTTAGAAAGAGTAATAGTGGCTTTTTTGGTGGTATTTCTCCATAAGAAATGACCAATGGGAACCGTGCTTTTAACATTTATTAGTGCTTATAGAAAATAAAATATTTTGAACTCAATTGGTTTTGCTCAATTTTTTCATTTTATTTCATTCTCTGACTTTTAAGACGATCAATTTACTTTAATTAATTTTAAAATCAACGCCTTCTCTGTAAATTACACCAAATAGGCTTAATGCGGTATTTGCCGCTAGTGCGCATTGTGAAAATAACGCATTGTCAATCATTTTGATAGACACATGTTTCGACCGTACTAGGTGAAAGTTTATGATTTGTTTATCATAGAAATAAGTGTTTTGATTGGAAAAAAAATTTCGCTGATAGCAAACTAATTTATTCTTGATTTAAAACAGGTTGTAGTGTATATGCCGTTCCATTGCCGAGCACTAACTAAACGATTTGAAATAATTCAAAATAATATGCTACAATATCAGTCAGTATCTGTAAAGAGAAACCAAAACACAACATTATAAAACAAACAAAAGAAAAGAAAAATGAGTAAAATAATGAATATTTAATCTAAAATTAAGTGTTTTTATACTATTTTCTAGATAAAACAACGCAAACCTTTTTGAACCCATTTGCTATGTAGATATAACTTAAGTGATGTCTCAATTCTTAGTAAAAATACTTGCCATCTTTGATGCAAAAGCACTTTATATTAAGACAAATCAAATAAAAAAGAAAAATATTTTTTTAAAAACATTATTTATATGCTAACGGTACTTATAGTGAAAGAATCTGACCCACAGCATTGTGAAGCCCTCCAAAGGATGATTATTAATTTGTCCACCATAATACATTACTCGTTATTAATTGGTATCTGCTCTTTGGCATCAGATGAATTATTATTATTACTGTTGTTCAGAAAATTCCTGGAGGCTTAGATATATTATTCTTAGAATGTGTATGAATGTTGTGGGTTGGGTAGGTCTATTGTTGCCTTTCTTGTCTATGCATACGCGATAACTCTGCTTGTTTTGGTCCAATACAAAATATTATTTAAAAATGAGATATTCAGTAACGGGGTCATCGACTCAAGGACCGCCTATCGTGTAATAACACAGATTCTTTATAGGCAAGATACGCTTGTTTTGAAACATTTAATTTTATTTAAATCTCTAAACTAATTTTAAGATTTAGCTTTATAACATCCAGACACAGAACAAATGATCGTGCTTTTCACACAAAAATTTGTCTACTGTCCCTGCACATGGGCTTTAAAAAAACGCCACTTATAGCGTTTTTTTGTGGCAGCGTCTAACCCTTGACTTCCAGCATAGCAGTCGGGACCGTTAACTACTACAGGCCAAAGATAGTTTTATTTATTGAATGCAAAGAAAGACAACGGCGGTGAAGGTAGTGTAACGATCTGATCATGTTCCCGAGACAAACTTGGCCAGAGATCGTCCAATACAAAGAGGTTTAGAAGAAGAACGAGAAGACTTTTGCTTAGCAGTGGTTCACAATATAGGCTTAAAAAATACTTTATAGGAACAAAGTTTTTTATTTAGAAAAATGCGCGATCAAATGCGTTTTCTCATTATTACACCTTGCTACTAGATTTAAAAGTCAAGATTGTTTATGTTTTTCATAAAATTTACATTACATTTACAAGGAATGCTGAGCTGGGTTCACGTCATAATGAGATTATGCCGCACGCTACGTAGTATTGTGTGTGTATGCTTTATTGAACATAACCAACGAACAAAATATGAAGAATATTTTAATACAAAAGTTAGGTTAATTCAGAATATGGGTTAAATCCATAGATTTGTTTTTTTAGACTTTTGTTATTATATTAGTGACCTATAAAGTTTGTTCTATTAACCCTTCAGATACCGTCAATTAGAAACACATTAGTAACACAATAGATGCGCGGCCACCGGTGGTCGCTTGGGGATTCATGAATTAATAAATGATATTTATTTTGCAAATAGATTAAAAAAAAAAAACACTTTTACACGACAATTTTGTTTTCAGTCAGTTTAAACTAGATGTGGCCGGTGTTTCCTAGCTGACTACCCTGAGAAGAAACACCAAAATAAACTCAGGGTTCGATTCAAACTTACAATAAACCCCGGGATGCTTAATAGACATATAACAGTATTCATAGTGTACAACAAAACTTAAAATTAAAAGATCTACTTTGCTTTAATAGCTCATCATCTTCCTGCCCTTATCCCGTTTTATTTGGGGTCGGCGCAACACGTTTTTTTCTTCCATTCTGTCCTGTCACTCGTCACGTTATCACTAACTCCCTTTTCATTCATATCACTTCTCACACAATCCATCCATCTTTTCTTTGGCCTCCCTCTCCCTCTCCATCCATCCACATGTAAATTCATAACTTTTTTAGCAACATGCGTTTCATCTCTCCTCTTTACATTACCATACCAAGACAAACGATTTCCTTTCAACTTTTCAGTCACTGGCGCCACTTTCAAACTTCCATATACTCATTTCTCACTTTATCCATTCTCGTCACACCACACATCCATCTCAACATTCTCATTTCCGCTACACGCAATCTTTTTTTCATCCGTCTTTGTTTTAACCCTTCAGATACCGTCAATTAGAGACACAATAGTAAGACAATAGATGCGCGGCCACCGGTGGTCGCTTGGGGATTCATGAATTAATAGCTAATTTAAGAAAAATATACATTAAATAATATTACATATTTCTTCGGTTACTGGACGGCGGGCTACGCGACTGCTTGTACGTAAACATATACCTACGGTGGCTAAAAGTCGGGATCTGGGTCTCGGTGGCTCAGGTGTTAGAATGTCCGTTGCCTTAAGCGTGTGGCCGCTTCCTTTGCCAGCTGCATTTCTGTCTTACAGAAGGCGACTGCCGCCATTTTCTCATACTGCGGACCTTGGCGTAAACCAAATTTTAACAATTATGTTTATGTCCTTACATGGCTTTGTTTAGAGTAGAAATTGGCTTGACACGCCCCCACGTATCTGACTCAGCAACGCAGCTCCAGTGTTCAACAAACAGTTTCAATGACACATCTGTCTTGCTTATCACTTTATTTAAACTTGAATAGAAAAACACACTCTCTACCCCCATATTTTTACCCTTTTTCAATAGCGCCAATCTTATCGCTATCTTAACTTGAACGATACAAACGAGTGTAACATCAAAACGTCCTCTTTAATCAAGTTTAAAGCAGTTTAAACCAGTTAATGCCGGTTTGTACACCCTATCTATTATGTTGTCCCATCTACCCTTAAAAAATCCTTGGTAACGGCCGTTTAAAATTTCCAAAGGTGTATTGATTTCTGCCGACCCTCTGGTGCGTCGTGAGGGTTGAAAATAAGGGTGCGTTGTCAATAGTCAATATGGTATTGGTTTGGGGACGTACCTATAAGTATAAATATCTAAGTATAAAACATTATCTATAACACGTGCTGTTGGAAGTCTATAGTTTACTTCATGAAGTTTTATTTTCTTTAAAAATGATGCATCGCTATTTTTTCGATTCATTGCAATATTAAATTGTGGAACAAAAAGTGTTAAGAACCGTTTTTTTTTTGTTACGAAAGTTAATTTGCTCTAAAAATGATTTACACAGAGAATCTTTGATATCGTATGGAACTTACTGACCTTATCTCGTGTTATTTGAGCTAGCTCAAAATACTTTTTTCTTCCATTTTGTCCAATCACTCGTAACGCCATCACTAATTCACAATATAACTCCTCACACAATCCATCCATCTTTTCTTTGGCCTCCATCTCAGTCATCCATATTTATACTCATAACTCTTTGAGTAACATACGTTTCATCTTCTTCACACGACCATACCAAGACAAACGTTTTCCCCTTTCAACTTTTCAGTAACTGGCGCCAATTTCAAAATTTGTCTCACTTTATTGATACTCGTTACATTAAAGATCTATATAAAACTGCAAGTACTAAAATCAATACTGACCTAATCAGCAAAAAGCTGAAAAAAGAAACCACAAATTGGCAACTATCAAAAAAGATTATCAACTCCAATATCGATTATCAAACCTTCCATAGCAGATCTTACACTCGATTAAATACCCTCACTTCCCTCACGCACATTCACAAAAAAAAAAAAATAGTGGCATGACTACCCTTTCAACTCAAAAAGGCCAAATCTAAATGACTTCGGGCAAGTGAAACCCCTAAACTTGATGTTGAAAAAAACTGTACGCACGAATACATCACTCTATGGACCAAACATGGCTGCTCAAGCGACAAATTGATTCAAAAATATACCGTCAAATTGAATCGCCGTAAGTGAGTTACGTCCCGGAATGATTCGAGCGTGACCCTGTGGTATATTGTTTTGTGTGGACCCTTATTGCTTGCTGATGTTGGTATAAGTATGTTGCTGGAACATGGGCATAATCAGCCTTATAATTTTTACACTGCTGGGAAAAAGGCCCTAGTGGCCTTCTTTCAAGAAGAGCGAATGGGGGCGTAATCAACCACGCGGGAATTTTGAATTTTAGAACACACGAGAACAAAAACGAGAATGCGTAGTGAAATATTGAGAGACAAATTGTGAGACACTAGGCAACGTTGCAGCGTTATGTTGGGGAGTTTTGTTCCCTAATTTACAGAGTTATTTTTAAAATACTAACAATCTTGCTGGACTGTATTACTAACATTATAAACAACAACTTTTGTTCTATGACTTAAAAAAAATCATATTTTATTTCATTAGATTTTCAAACAAAAATAAAAATATTTAAATTGAACAGAAATTTAACAAATAATCCTGTATGTAAAGATTTAAATTATACGTAGATAGCTGATGCTGTAAAGATTAATATAAGCTACTTAACTAGGCTACTTTTATTTTAGAAAAAAAAAACAAAGAGAACAAAAAAAAACTACTTGAATTTATGACGTGACTAAAACCTGACGTGAATAAAATCGCGGTCACCAGCCATTTAACAAATACTGGCAAATAAAGTAATTAAAAAGCGTCAATAAAAACCTTTTCTATTTAATATTAAGTTCTCTTTAAAACTGGTTTTATATAATTGTTTTCCCTCTTTCTATTGGAAAAGTAAAAAAAAAACATTACGGAGAGCGTATCAAGAAAAAATAAGAGTCAGAATTTTATTTATTCTTTTAATTAGTGTTTATTTATCAGGCTAATTAGCGGCCCTTAGCCAGAGATCCATTTTATTTTATAAAGAAAAAAGTTCTGTTTTTGTTTTGTAGCCGTCTCGCGTTGAATTCGAAATAGATTTGCTTTGAAAATAAATGTTTGACGATAAAATTGCTCTTGTGTTTAAGTAATGGACAGACATTTAATGTAATAAATCTTTGGTAGGTAATTCATTTTATACTAACTTTAGATATGAAAATTGGAATAGGTACAAAAAAACAATGTTAGCTGGCCGTTTTGCGCTGATGTGACGCATATCCTATCTAGCTGATAGTTTTTAGTTTGATATTGTTTCTTGTTACATTTATTTATTTTTAAGATATGCGTCATGTTGGATGCGAATAAATTCTTTTTCTTTCTTTCTTTTCTCAGTTTATCAATAAAAAATATTTATCTATATAATATCGCCAAACCACCAAATCACCGCCAAAACTACTGGGACTAGGAGCATGTTTTGCACAAGGTTTCCTTTTATGACATAGAGTGAGCATTAAGTGTTTTTCCGCACATGGGCCTCAAAAAAAAGCGATCACAAAAATCGCCGCCGCAAAAAAAAAACTAAAGCGAAAAAGAAAAAAAATACTCAGTTTACTCTGACGAAAAAGGATTAAATACGTGAATTACATGCGGCGGCGATGGCGTCAATATTTTTAAAAACGCCGCCACAAAAAAAGCTAAAAGCGGCTTCAAGCATTTTTTTGTGGTGGCACCGCCACAAAGATGGCCGCCTCAAAAAAAAGCTTGTAGTGGCTTTTTTTGTGGTCCGTGTGCGGGGACAGTAAGAGAGAATTTTCCGAAATTCGCCCTCTGAAGGGATAAATGGGGGTCCAAAGTTTATATGGAGTAACCTACTTTCACACGGGTGAAGTTACTGGCAGAAGCTAGTGATAATATATTCGGTAGTTTTATGAATAAAAAGTCTTACCATTTTTAGAACGACATCATAAATATTTTTAAATAAGTAAAGTAAATGCCTCTTCCTAAAGGCCGAATTAATTGACGGTCAGTGAAGGACAGTTTATGTACGCAAGCGAAGCCGCGGATAAAAGCTAGTAATAATATAATTCGCACACAGAACCATCCAATCCTCTCCCTGTTAAAGATCAAAGATGCAACAGTCATCAATAAATAATTGTATGTATTGATCCAAACCGGAATAATTGGGCTTCAATATGTAACTGTATCCGACGGATGCTTCGATGCTTATTACATGATTCTGATTGACAGGACATGTACTGCACATTTTTATATAAAGATTTTCAATGTTTACTTTTTCATGTATTTTTTAATTTACCGCTGTTTTTCAGAAAAATCAACCGAATGTGTAGAATATGCCGTCTAAGGATTAAACAAAGAAGTGTTTATTTATTAAGGAGGAGAGTCCATGGAAAACACCAAAATGGTACTTACAGTTTTCAAAAAAAAACCCTCGGAATGATACAAGCAAAGAGACTAAGAATCTAGTTGTTGAAGTCACTATTGTGTTGTACTGTTTAGTCCCTGCACTATTGTGTGCATAAAGAATAAATAAATAAATAAAGGGCAACTGAAGGACAGTGTGATGGTAAGTAAAATTTTAACATTCAGTTCTATCCCAGAGCGAGAAAAATTACTGGATAGTTTTCCATCTTGATAATAATGAAAAAAAGAATTGATGATAATGACAAGGTTACATTTCAGACATACGAATCCTAAACTTTTGGAACTTGGTCTACTGTAAAACTAGATTTTCATAATCAGTCAACTATTACCTAATATTTTATTATGTTATGCGCATATATTAAACAACATACTAACGCCAAACGTAATCAATTTGTGACATCTACAAAACCGTCAATTACGAATCCAGTAATAAAATAAAATATAAAGTAATCATTAATAACACTCAAAAATTGAACGGTTATTATCGAACGAATGTCTATAGTCCATTCTTGGTGGAAAAGCCATCAATTTCAATAAAACGCTGGAGAGAGACAAAAAATGGCGCAATCAATCATACCACCCGTCATTTTGACGTCGCGTTTTGGGGTGGCCAATCATTCACTTAGAGGAATGGACTGAACAAAAATGGTAGAAAATGTACGACTCTGTGTGTAGAAAGAGACAAAATAAATGTGCTGTCAATACCTGTCTCTAATCTATTGGATGGTAACACTGCAAACTTGAAAACTTGAAGAATAAATGTTCTAGAAAAAAAGCAAAATTACTGACTGCATGAATTGTGTCTCGCACATTGTTATGGTCGCTTTTACTTCCCAGCTGAAACACTCAGTCGATTCCTCCATCTCTATATGACCGACCAACGCGGTAAGGCATAATTTCAAAAATTTTCCCTATATTATTATTTTTTTAGGGTTGCACCATTTGTTTGAATAGAGATATTACCTATAATTTTATCGATGGGTACAGAAACCCCTTGCGTCATTATTTAGGTGGACGGAGGGAAAATTTTATCGCTAAACAAAGATTACAGAAACATAATATTTAGTCTAGTTGTTTATTGGGTAGACGCCGAGCCTTCTTTTGAGAAGCTGACCCTTGACCCAAGTAGGCTCGACCCCTGCTGGACCCCTACGGTTGCTGACAGCTCCCAGAGGCACGCGAAAACAGTGCCCGCCGTCGACAAGTTGGGCTTGGTCCGGACAGTTACCGGACGGTCGGACAGCGAGCTACCCATTGCTCGCTGTCCGAAAGTGTGCGCTTACGGGGTAGCCGGAAATGTGGTCAGCCTCCTTCTTTGCTAGCATTACTGCTTCGCAGAAGAAGGCGACCGCCTGCCACTCATCCTCGCTCCGGTTATTGGGTAGGTGATATTTAGTTTAATCGATATTACAAACTTCAGTAGCAATAGATTTATTAAGAAGGGTACATTTTCTTAGCCATCATTTACAGAAAAGAAAATATGTTTGATAAGCAACTGCAACGACAAATAACAAAGATTAATTTTATTGTCCATTTACAATTTTAATTAAAAAAAAATATATATTAAAATAGATAGGTAATTATGTTTTTTCATTTTAAAAAAGTTTTCTAAGGTTTTCTAGGCAAAAACTTATTCTGATAAGCTCATCATTGTCCTTGAGTTGTCTTATCACAGTGTACCTACATATTAAGTTTCGGTATACAGAAGAAAGAAAATTTTAGTTAGTTACCAGTCAGAATCATTATCTCATATTATTATTATTTTTCTGGTGTACACTAAAGAATTTATCTATCTATCTATCTTATATTACATGCACCTACATGGGCACATATACAACGTTAGAAACTTCGATGTATGTACTACGCACTAGATTGCGCGTGCCGAACACTTACTACAATCGACTCAGGTGTAATGTAGTCCATACACCTTGAAAATTACACTATGTTGAACGAAACACATACGAACATAAACGAAACGAAACATATACGAACGAAATTCATGGCGCTGAAGGCATTTTGCCAACGTAGCGATGAAGCGAACTTTTGTTTTAACTTTTCAGTATTTTAACAAATAGTTTCCATGAAAGGGCTTGTCTATCACTAGAATATAAGTCGATGGTTAGAAGATTAATACACGGTTCTTATTGGTTGTTTTCTACAGAGAAGAATCGAAAGAGACTCCACGGTTACTTTTTTTTTAAATATTTCTATATTAAAATATTAATAAGTATAACACAAACTAACAACTAATTAACTTATAGCTCTTGTTCTAAGATATGTACATAATGAGGTTTGCTCCAGGCCTGCCTCCAATATCAACTAATAGACTTGATTATCAATTTACTGCTACCAATAAGCCACTAGGTAAGTAAATATACATAGCTCGGAGTAATATTACGATTATTGCAAATATTGCTTAGCGATATAAATTCTTAAGCTGAGATCACACTATCGGTGTTTAAATTAAAAATATTTTCTGTTATTTATACCTGTTTTGTTCTCTAAGAGTAGCGGTTGTTAAAAAAAAAGAAGCAAAAATATGAATATTTATGATATATAAAAAATATGAAACCATAATAAAATAAGTGTTACCATGGTACTCGTAAAATAAATGGACAGTCGAATTGTGAATATTTCTTTAAATTAACAATACGATATAAATATAATTACTATTACTCCTTTTTATATTAATTCATTTATTTCAGACGTAGTCCATACATTACATACAAAATTTAAATTTTATAAAACCAAGTTAAAATTCCAGTGAATGCATATTAATTCATGAATCCCCAAGCGACCACCGGTGGCCGCGCATCTATTGTCTTACTATTGTGTCTCTAATTGACGGTATCTGAAGGGTTAAAATATATATATATTTCTTCAAAATAAACTCACATAACATAACGCTAAAGTCAATACTTGATTTATGTAGTGGTGACTGTTACCAATATCGAATTATAAACTAATCAAATTATGAACCAGTTGTTCGAAAGAGTTACCACGACCCTAGAACGAAAACGGGTAACTGAAGGAACACGGGTGAGTTTTAGTCAGTAAAAGTCTGTCATTTTTTCTCTTTCCACCCAGGGCTGTAGTAGCAAATTAACAAATTATCCACCTAAACAAAAAAAGTATAGGTATGAGTGTTTCAACATTTTTCTTACACCAAATTCTTGTGTCCAGCCCTTACAACAAACTATACAGTTATACAGCTACGGAATGCCCAGATGCATTGGAATGACAGCCCGAAGCAATAGGCTGAAACTATTATCGTATAGCAATGGGTCTATTAATACTGAGTAAGCCTTCAGTGTCAAGTATTTGAGTGTAGTATTATGTTCATAGTGATCGGGGACTAAAAGGGAAAAATATGTTAAGAGGGTTCTTTTCTACTTGCCTATCGTAAACATCGAAAATGGTTTAAAAGCTTGTTACTTCATCTAACGCAATCCATCGCGATGTTTGACGAAAAGGTAACGCAAAAAAAGAGAGATAACGCCTGAAAATTCGGTTAGTATTCGGTAATTCCAAGATTTACTCAAATATTTTAAAAAACTTGCTCCAGGAAATAGCTATTTTTTTAAACCCTTAAAAGTTTTTGAAAAAAATTGTCGTTATTTAGAATTTTAATAAAATTTACAAGGCTTCTATAGTTTTACTTTTTTGACTTTTTTAATTTTTAGGCAAATTACGAAGTGTCAAATTTCATACAAAATAGGGAAGTTTTCAGAGGTCTTTACTGGATTAGTTTTACACAAATTTATAAATTCGTCGCTTTCCATCAGGTGAGATAGCGGTCAAGCGCAAACCTATCAATAATAATAAAAAAAAATTCAATAGAAGCCTAGATAATATCCACAAGATACTGTGTTTCCAAAATATCTGATGAAAAATGTGTAATAACGTCATAATCAGTTATGAGCGGTTGTATGAAAAACAGTGAAAATGTGTGTCGTGTTGCACCACCTTAATTAAAGATGTTATAGGTAAGCTTAACGTTGATGACATTTTTGTGTAGCTTTTATAATAACACTCGGATTAATAATAATAATAAGTTTATTTGTACATAAAAACAGCAAAAAACATAGCATAGAGAAATAGGTAGGTTGTACAGATTAGTCAAAATTGTTGTCGAATTCCCGAGCTCCTAAACTAGGTACGCAGACCTGTATCTTAGGAGTCGGAGTTTTAGCGGCTTCTTTTTATACAATACAACCGTGACATTTTTTGTATACCATCTAGTTAAAACAGCAAATGTAAAGAAGAAATATGTGTAGGGAATGGATGTGTATGTGTGAAAGTGCGTGTTAGTGTGGAGAATGTAGGTGTGTGAGCATTATATCATACGAGTTTCTTTATAAATTTACGAGTCAATTTTTAATATTTTTTCTGTTTCGTCATAAGTTAAAAGTAAGAGCCAATTAATTAATTTATTTTTAATTTCATGAGTTACACTGACTGACTGACACTAGTTACCACCACCAGCTTTACCCGCGTATTATGAGCATAGCATAATCAGCCTTATAATTTATCCTGATGGGACTCAGGCTTTGTCTTTAGGAAAGAGAAAATGGGTTGTAATCCACCACGAGGGTCCAGAGCAGATTGGTAGATGACACTCTTCGAACGTTTTGGTTCTATGCCATATTTTTGTATTTGATTGATGTTTTTCTTCACCGTTTTTAATCTCTGAAAGTATTAGTCTGATTGCGAAAATTTTATCACCGATAGAAAGCTGCTTTATTTCTGAGTGACATAGGCTATTATTTAATTCAAGCAGGTGAAGCCGCAGGCAAAACCTAGTTATAAATATGAACAAACAACTTTACTTCTTAATAACATTACTTGAAACAGACCATAACAGGTTTTCGTACAAGAGCGTATAAATAACTACAAAAATCTTGCTTCACACCTAACAATCTCAACTCCTACATGAAAAAAACGTACCGAACGAAAACTCAGAACCGCAATTCCGACGTATAAAAACAATTTTGCAAAAACATTGACCGCACTAGAACGACTATTAGCCATTACCGCGCTCTCTAGCTAGTATGGCTTCACCCCGTTGCGCCCGACTGTACTTCCTAAGGCTTCGAGGTAAGTAATGAAGCAGCCGCTTGTTTATGGTACAGTCGAGTACTGCAGCGGGGTTAATTTATTTTTGCTATTAAAAATAAAAGCGAAGTTTTGTAGTGACTTGGGGGTTAAAAATTGGGGGAGCGGTTCAGGGTGAAAAATAAGCTGCCCAAAATGTACTTAACGTGTCTTTGAAAACTGCCCGTCTTAAAATAGTCTATTTCTTTTTTTTTACTAGCCATTACTCTCCCATTGTGGCGCAAAAGCCTCTCCTAAAGCTTTGGTTTTCTGGGAAAGCGGTGCCGTCATATAGCGGCCGTTTTAACACATCGTCAGTCATTTTTTCAAAACACGTCACAAACGTCATACGAAAAGTATCCAAGATAGAAAATGGACGACCTTGATTTAGCTTTAGTAATTTACTTGGAGGATGAACTATCATCAGAAGAGGAAAATAATCGTTGTTCTGGAAAACGGCCGCTATATGACGGCACCGCTATCCTAGGAAACCAAAGCTTTAGTCCTTCGAAACTTTCTTCTCCTGCGTCGTCTCTAACCAGTTCTCGTGGTACGCGTCCAAATCAGGCTATTTAAAAAAAAGTGTTGGTCTCCTCTATAGGAGGAGGAATGGCCCTAATACACACCACGTAGCCCTAGAGTGGAGTGGAGCACATCACATCGAGTCTTTGAATTTTTGTTCTAGGACATGTCGGTTTCCCTATCATGTTTTTCTTTCCTTCATCGTTGTGAGACCAGTGTTGATAAATAAATTACATAAAAAAGGGCCTATCTGGATTTAAGACCCGGAACCTACAGCCACTATTATCTATAAATATTAGATTAATTTATGCAAAGATTCAACGAATATATGGCAAGAATCGGATATTAATCACGGCACGGTTGACGCAGTGGTTGAGAGATTGGCTGATGCAGTAGACCAGGTATGGGTCGCAAGTTAGATTCCTGAGTGGAAGAAATATTTGTATAGCCAACAGATAAGTGTGTTGTGTTGTGTATGTGAATTTATATGTTTATGATCGCTCTTATTATAGACGAGTTATTCCTAGTATTTTTTTAATGATATAAACCAGTGCTAGACTGCGATCCCACCTGATGGTCGTTTTAAAAAAAAGATACCAAAGCTTTAAATATTTAACCATCACAATCATGTTTTAAACAGTTATAATTATAAAGTCACACCCTAGTAAATTATATTTCATTTTCCTTTACCAGCAGAAAAAACGTGTCAATCTTTCAGAATACTGACATAAACTTTCTAAGAACAAACACGGCGTAACTTTTAAATGTTAAGCAATGTTCACAAAGACGCCGAAGCCTGGCAAAAAGAAGTTGACCCAAACACGCCATGTTTACACCGAGAGTCAAGTTTCAGAAGAAAACGATACATTGTTTTGTATAACATGAAAGAAAAATTGTGGTAACATGGTTGACTTCATTTGTTTTATTTTTTATCCCAGAAAGTGGGGATAAAGTTAGTGATAGCGACCAGGGACGTGCGAGCAATACAAGCAAAAAAGCCCGGCTTGCGGTGAAATTTCATGACACCTAACATCTAAATCATTGAAGTTAATAAAATAATTATCTATACTAATATTATAAAGAGGTAAAATTTGTAAGTTTGTAAGTTTGTAAGTTTGTAAGTTTGTATGTAGGGGGTAATCTCTGGAACTAATAATCCAATTCTAAAATTTTTTTTACTGGCAGAAAGCTACATTATTCCTGAGTGCTATAGGCTATAAATTGTTTCTATAGCATGTATATTAACCGAGCTATCACAACTTTTGTCTAGCAAGTCGGAAAAAAATACCTCATAAAATAGAATTATTTGCGTGCGCTGCCTAAACAGTTGCTTAAAATTAAAAACAATGTATGGCTACCTGGTTCGTCTTAATTATTTCTACAAAAAAGTCCGCGGTACCATATCTCTATCTTTTATATTTCATCTTTTATACTTATTTTATTGCATTAAAAATATTTTTTTTCGGCATACTTACGTTTGGTTGATTATTTGAGCAACAAAATATTAATTCTTATGACAATAAATTATTTCAGTATCACAAGAACATTATACAGATAAGATTTGCCATTTACAGCATAGCAATTGGTCATACAGTTTCGAAGATAATATAAAATTACTAAAACGCAAAATGCCCCTAGCGTAACTTTCATTGTGCAGACGTTTTACCTATTTTTTTTTTTATGGTGGGCAAAAATCATCTTATGACAACCCCCGCCCTTGGGTGGAGCGAGAGATAGTGTCAGACTCTTACTGACTAAAAACCCACCCCGTTCCTTCTAGCCTTCAAACCAGGGCACGAGTTCCCTTTCGGATAACCCTGGACCCGGTAGGCTTCGACCCAGCTGGGCCTCTGCTGTTGCTGACAACTTCTTGAGGCGCGCGGGAACAGTGCGCGCCGTCGACGTCTTGGGCTCGGTCCATTACCGGACGATCGGACAGCAAGCTACCCATGGCTCGCCGTCCGCGAGCCCGCGTCTACGGTGGCCGGAAATCGGGATCGGAATCCCGGCGGCGGCGGCGGGGGCGCCGTTGCCTGATGCGGTCTGCCTCCGCCTTTGCTAGCATTACTGCTTCGCAGAAGGAGGCGACCGCATGCCATTCCTCCTCGCTAAGGACCATGGCCTCAACCAGAGCCCGCCGCGAGAGGTGTCCGCCGCCGATCGCCCCCACGAGGGCACGGCGATGCTCTGCCCAGGCAGGGCACACCTCGACTGTGTTCTCCACCGTGTCCTCCGGGCGTTCCGCACAGTGGCGACACTCGGGCGTCTCTTCCGCTTTAATTCGGTGCAGGAACCTCCCGAACTTGCCATGTTTTCTGAATCGCGGTGTTAAGACTTTCTGTGGATTGATGACCCTCTCGAATTATTATGCCCACGTTGTCGTTAGTTGGAGTTCTTCTGTCAGTTGCTTATTGGTTTCGGTTGTTTCGTTCGTATGGTTGTTGTTGTTGATAGATACCTCATAATCGAAAATATCGTAATTTCGTTGTACGTTTTTGTATGTTCGTAGTTTCGTACTTCGTTCTATCGTAATAATCGATACGAGTTATTCGATATTACGATTGTTTTGTTTTGTAAAGGCGGACGGTGTTCGAGTCGCTCTCCTTTTGTTCATAATTGTTTTCAAGTCTGTGCGGAGTTTGTTGAGAGCATGTCTAAAAGGAAATCTCAACTGTCCCGGCAGACATCACAGACAAGAGCCGCTCGAGTACGCCGTACGGAAGAATCTGCCCCTGAAAATGAGCAGCGCCTCTCGAGAAATAGAGAGTATATTTCGCAAGCACGCGCTAGAGAATCTAGCTCCGAGCGCTCACAGCGCCTCGCTAGCCAAAATGTGAGGACATCGCGGGCCCGTGCTCGAGGAACTAGCGCTGAACGTGCGCACCGTCTATCTGAGTTAAGGCAGCATGTCTCTGAGACAAGGGATAGGGAGACTAGCGCTAAACGCTCGCGGCGGCTTGGTAGGCAAAATGTCATAACATCGCAGGCCCGTGCTCGGGAATCTAGCGCTGAACGTGCGCAGCGTCTAATCGAGTGTAATCTTATTTTAAAACAAGAAATTTTCCGCGGACGAAGTCGCGGGCAGAAGCTAGTTTAAAATAAAATCTAAACTTTAAACTTCGCGCGTAATTGAAAATTCATTCATTAGTTACGATACGCTAATACAAGTTCTATGCAACTTACCCAGCGTTCCAAATCGAGATAAAAGTGAATCGCGAATCCGACTAAATTAAATAGTCACAACATATAAGGACAATTGAATAGTAATTGTGACGTTGCGCGTTGGTCGGGTTCGCGGTATGGTCACTTTTGTCCGCAATCCGAAACGCACGGGTGATGGAACGTAACAACGTTGCCATCTCCGATCTCGCTCTAACGCATAAGGCATTTACCGGGCTTGCTTTTCCATTTCACTTTTCCCTATAAAAACACAAAAAATGTGAGTTTGTGTGAGTAAATATTATAATGTGTGTGTGACACTCGTCGAACAGTTTTAAGGTCAAAAATGACAGGCTTCGGAAATTTTATCAATGAAATTTTTACGCATGTTGCTAAAGCGAGGCGCCCTCTATGACGCGCGTACTATAATCAGTTCAAATTTTCTTTGAGCGGTTATCGGATTATGTTTTGATTGTTTTTTTTAGTTTTCTGTCATTTAAAGTGTTATAATTAGTTATTGCTGTAACTTACTTGGTTTTGAAGTGATTAAAGTTAAAGTATCTTTGAAATGAATTCGGAAACACATGCAATTGTTCCTTGTGAAGTTGTGACGGATTAAAATGTGTGGAAAAAATACTTAGCCAGGTAAAACCTTTGAGTTTTAAAGATAAATATGATCTCGTAACTTCACCTAAACCTACTCCTGATTTAAATATTTCTCAGAAAACTAAATCACATAGTAGGCAATTTCATCGCTCAGTTTACAGTGGATTGTAGGTTGCTCGCATTTAAATAAATAATTATTCTGTTGGTGTTGCATATTTTTCTCAAACGATAAGAATACTTGGAATACTTCAGGTTATAATGACTTAAATAATTTCGCTGGTGCCATGAAAATACATCAGAATTCTCAAAAGCACTTGAATTCAGTTATTTCGTTCTGCAGTTTTGGTAAAACGCAAATAGAAACTTCTATTTCTCGACAGTTAAGTGACGAAATTTCTAATTACATTATGCGTGTAGAACACAATCGCGCTGATTTTCAAAGATTAGTTGATGTTGTGTGTTTCTTAGCGCTACAGGAACTTCCTTTTCGAGGTCACGAATTCACGATGAGTCTAAAACCTCATTAAAGGTAATTTCTCTTTTTCGACAGTTAAGTGTTATGTGTGTGATAAAGAACGAAAGGCTAATAAATGCTGTTTAAATTGTGAGTATTTGCCAATAATATTACATATCGTAAACAATTATTTTTAATGATAATTTTTTATTAAAAACTACGTACGGATTAATACATTCTTTTGTGCTCCATCTAGTGGATTTTTCTGAAATCAACTAGAATGTTTTGAGCGAGTTGCCAAAAATATCAATAGATGGCTCTTTTTCTCTTTTTTTTTAAGTACCAATATATATTTACTTAATTTCTAACAGTAAAAAAAATCAAATGTACCTATTAAAATCAGCATTACAGTAAGAAATTTTGTTTTTTCGGAATATTAGGTGTGGGTAGGTAGATGAGTCAAGATTCCTTGGCTTGCCCCCTCTAAAGGCACCTGGCACGCCACTGATAGCGACAGGACATAATGAAAGAAAAAAACGTGTTGCGCCGACCCCAAATAAATCGGGATAAAGGCAGGAAGATGATTTTTATCCTGGAAAGATGGTCAATGAAAAAATCATGGCCCATCGTTTAGGAGTAAAAGAAGTTATTAAGGTGAATTCTGAGGCTGTTTTTATTGTAAAAGAAAATTTTATGACAAACCTTTGTCTCCATGATAAGGCAAAAGACAATGAGGATAAAGAGCATAGCTACACGAAGCTGATATTTTTAGACACGCATGATACACAACGCGCTGTCAACCTGGGCCTTATCCAAATCGTACGACGAGTTGATAATAAGTTATTTATAAATATAATAATTATACTATAGTTTATTTAAAACTACTCAGAACAACATTCATTATTACAATTCATTCGAAATTAAAAAAATAACTTCACTCTTTAGAGTCGCTCATTTCGTTCGTACCCCGGGGCTCTAAGCTCAAATGCTCCTTCCATGTTTGATTCTTATTTACAAGGCGGCAAAAGTAAATTACGTTCCAGCTTGCGATTGATTGTTCTCGGCAATCCCTCGAGATTGCGACTTGCAATTTTATTGCAACCTCTGTTGGCCTTACTAAGAAACGTATATCGACTTTGTTTCTCTTCTGCCTGCTTTTTTGAGATGATGATCTCAAGCTTTGCGTTTGAAAGTTTGTTGTTAGATTATTGGGTTTTTATTTTTGTTTTGTATATTCTAGCTTTTGATTGCTAGAAGCTGGAATTTATTTTCTTTTATTTCTTTATAAAGGCTTTAGTCGTAAATCGACTATGACAAGTTCATTATAAACACTGGATACTAAACTAAAGCTCTTACGGATCTATTGCATACAAAATTTATAAAGTTCATTAGCCACTTATGAATTAGGATTAGATTAGAGTACAAAGTGTGGTAAATGTCTGCTACTGTACCACAGATTAAACAATTTGAAGACTCTTATTTCTTCATTAAAATAGAAGCTTAATTGAAATGTAAAATGTCAACATTTTTTAGTATTGTTTATTACAAAATCAATATAAACTTGTTTTTTATATTTTAAGTTACTAACTTTTACTGTTTTTTATTTATTTATACAAACTAGTGCTTGACTGCGATTCCACCTGATGGTGAGCAGTGATGCAATCTCTGATGGTTAGGCCAACTAGTTTATTAAGAGCCTATTCACTCTAGCCTTGCAGACACCCAATACTGTACTGTAATGCTAGCTTCTTAAACAGAAACAAAGTCGTTTTATTTTTTATTACAGTGAATTTTTTGATGCCCAATGAGTTTTTTTTTCTACTAACTTGTATTTTTAGTTTGTATATAAGTATATACAAACTAAAAATACAAGTTTATAGCTAAATAAGTATTTAGCTATAATATAATAATAATATAATATATTCCACAACTATCACACAACGCCGTCTAGTCCCAAGCTAAGCAGAGCTTGTGTTATGAGTACTAGACTACTGATAAACATACTTATATATTTCTAAATACATACATATTATAGATAAATTACACCCAGACACAGAACAAATGATTATGCTCATCACACAAACATTTGTCCTGGGTGGGAATCGAACCCACGACCTCCGGCATAGCAGTCAGGGTCACTAACCACTAGAAAAATAACTAAAAAGCTAAATATTATTGAGATAATTTCCGCTATTTAAGTGCATGGAGCCCTCATAGTGCCCATTATGTGATACTTTACCGTATATTAAGATATCTTAAATGTAAATGTGAAGATTTTATATTGTATCGTATCTTAATCGTGTTAAGTTGCTATTATAATTTATTTATTGTACTAATATTATAAAGAGGTACAATTTGAAGAATTGTCTGTAGAGGGTAAAATCTCTGAATTTACTGAACCCATTCTGAAAATTCTTTTACTGGTAAGCATTATTACTGAATTACATACGCAAAATTGATTGTTTTTGAATCACAGTTTACACATATCGAATCATCATGTAGTTAGGGATACCTCAACCCCTGTCATACAGGTTGTCCTAGTTCAGGGCTTTGAGACCACATTGTTTCTTGCACGTTCTGCTCCATACAGATCTACGCTTTGGAACGTGCAATTTAACTTCACTATTTTTTTTTTTGTCTAATCGACATTTTGACAACTCAAAAGTGCCTGTAATTGGTCTATTTGAAATAAACGTTTCTGATTTCTGAATGATGTCATGTATTTTGAAAATTTGAGAAAATAAACAAAATAGTATTATATTTTTTCTATTTTCACTGAGGTTACGCGCACTAATTAAAATAATAGTTTATTTTATGGTCATAGGTCAGTAAGTAACATTTTTATTGTAATGGCTGGAAATCGCGGCTTTGAAAAATGATTTAACGTAATAATAATACGATAAGCACCTAAAGCATAATATAGTACCTACCAGGTAGACAAACTATAAATGTAAAAAACTCGGCACACCATGGTATATAAGGTTATTTGTATAACACTAACAACCTTACCTCGCAGGACTGTATACATCTTAAACAACAACATTTGTTCTAGATTTCGTTGTCCTATCAACACAATTCAACTCTGTATTTTGCTCAACCTTACCTCGCAGGACTGTAATACTAACATCATAAACAATAACTTTTGTTCTAGATTTCGTTGTCCTATCAACACATTTCAACTCTATATTTTGCTATAGGTACCTAACTACGTCTACATAACGCGACGCAAGCGCATCAAGCACCCCCGCCGCCCGATCCCCACTCCCCACCACTATTGTACTATCGCTTGCTTCGCGTAGACTTCGTAATATTTAGAACGTTTAACTTGGATATTTTTGTTTTTTTTTTTATGAAAATCCGATGAACTAAAATATGATAAATGTCAAGAATCTTAGAACAAAAGTAAAGACAGTACTTTACAAATAACCCTGTATATCATAATATTGTATCTCCCAAAAATTGGTAAAAAAGAATCCTTAACCAGTTATGGATTTGGGAATCGCAATAAAATAAAACCCTAAAGTACCGAGCTTAATACAATTTGAGGATAATACGCGAGCACTCGTAGTAAGCTCACAGAGTCGGGTAAATGTTACCCGCAAATAAATAAAGGTGAAGAATTTCATCTGGCATTTATAGACGTGGCTGTACTTTACGACTTTTTTTCTTGACTGTACGTGTGAAGTTTTAGCAGTGGTGGCCAAGTGGTAATGGCCCATCTTACGAGTTGTAGACCACGGGTTCAAACCTAAGACGCATTACTTTGTGTAATTTATTTCATCACCACTGTTCACAAATTAAAACGGTGAAGGAAAACATCGTGAGGAAACCGGCATGTCGTAGGACCAAAAATTTGAAGACATGTGAATGACATGACATTCACCAACCCGCACTGGGCTCGCATGGTGGATTACGGTCCATTCCCACTACTAGAGAGAAGGCCTGAGTCGCAGAGTGGGAACATCAAAAGGCTGATTATGCTATGCTATGTTTGCGTGAATTGGTACAGTACTATTGGTGTTGCAGGAACGTTTGAAAGAGTGACCATGGCCAACGCCAGGAGCAGTGTTGAAGCACAAAGATTTTTTTTTACGGCTGCAAACCACTTCTCCCACTCTACATAGAAGCGCGAGGGCGTGTCAGACGTTTTTTGTTGTTGTTGATATGTTTGCGCTTGACCACTATCACACCTGATGGAAAGCGACGATGCAGTCGACGATAAAGCGCTCTTACCTAGGAGTAACCTAGTCACTCTCGACTTAAAGATTCCCGGGTTTTTACAGTTTAAACCCACACCTGTTTTCCTTCTGTTGCCTTTTACGTTTTAGGATCAAGAGTATCTATCTATTCAATATACGATATATATTTATAAGGTATGTTATTGAGGATTTTATTGTATTCTCTAATGCTAATTTTCTATCAGCCATCCACTTGTCTTCCTTTTCTATTGTCTTAATTTCATTTGGTAAAATACTGACATTTGTACCATCCAGTAAATATTTTGGTGCAAATCCTGTAACAGAGTGATCTGTTTCATTATATTTCTGTATACTTTCTCTTGCTCTTGTTGTCCATGTTTTCTTGTTGTTTTTCTGATTTATTTTACATCTAATTTTATTTACTATTGTTTGGTTCAATCGTTCGTTCAAGCCGTTCGAAAATGGTGTATTTACAGCTGTAAAAATTAGTTTAATATTATTCTCCTGTAAATATTGTTTAAATTCTTTTGAATTGATGCCAGGATATTGGTCTGTTAGAATTATTCCTATCTCATCTGTCTCTAGTACTTTCTTAGTTAGTTTTATAAAGTCACTCGCATTCTGTGTTTTGGAAGTCGCAATAAACGCATATTGTATGGTTTGTTACCGTACGTCTTTTGTTGATTGATAGGGATGCTAAATGCTACAAGTAAAACTATGTAATTCACTTGATACGTGTATTGAGTCCACGACCTTAACTAATGATAAATGAGGTGTTGCTATGACGCGGTCCGAATGTGAACTGAAGTTGGTGTAAAATGTGTGTTAATTAATTACAATTAAATTATGATGAGAGAGCATTTACGCAATGTGCGGTTGCACCGTACATACTCCCGGGCGCGAGATGACTGACGCTGATGATGCTTAGATATGGTGGTGTTAGTATGATCTGATGATATAAGGTGATGGAACAATTTTTACTTATGTTGCTATATTGTTAGTTGATGTTTTTAAAACTACATTTTTTAGTTACAGGTGAAGTTGCTCTATCAGTTACGACAGCATTAGAATTGGTTTCTACTATCGCGCACTGATCACTATTAAACACTTCGCGCGCGCACTGTACACTTTGATTTGCTACACTTGCACTAAGGTCACAGTTACTGGCTCGGTAATGCACGGAGGGTTGTCCGTATTCAGGCTCCAGGTGCACGGTGCGGCGCCTTCGCCAGCGTACGCATGTGAACGTAGAGAAGGCTAGCCCTGCCGCCCCAACAACGTAGATGGCCACGTACTGGTGTATATCATGAAACGACACCCCGTCAGCGATGGTCGCCTGTTCCGAGGCTGCTTTCATCTGTTGTGATAATATTATTGACAGGAGCGATCTCTACGGCAATAATATCGGGCTTAATTTTCATGTCAATCGTTTGTTGTTTGTGTGCCGTAATTATGAAGGTCTCGCCCTTGATGACACAGTTGTTTCCGAGCGCGATAACGTTGACTCCGGACACCTGTTCAGTTGTAATTTGATCCCCACATATGATTCTCAGAGTGCATTGTCCGCAGCACGTAATTATAAATGTGTTTATTGCATTCAATTCTGTCCATGTTGTTTTGCATGTTGCGCTTATGGTTGTACAGATATCTTCTTCTGGATTTTTGATGCAGAAGTTGTTGTCTGAGTCTCGTTGATAGACAGGTTTTTGTAGTTGGCATAGGTTTGTATTTGTATTTAACTGTATGCATTTTTGAAGTTCATTAGCGGATATGGGTAAGTATGTATCCCTTTTGATGTTTATAGCTATGAACTCTGATATTAGTGATATACTAATCATACGACTATTTTCTTGGTGTTGAATAGGTATCATATGATAAATATCGTAGCTCTCTCTATTTACTAATGGGATTTTTATTTCAAATATGAAGTATTCACGTGTCATGCGTGCTCTTACTTGCATTATATGATAGATTTTGTACAAGTCTGATACAATGCTGTTGATGGGCAATGATAGGTCTTTGGGCATCTGATTTGAAATAATATTTAGCTCTTCTTGTAGTTGAGCTGGCGTTATGATATATACGTTAAAATGTTGGACGTTAGTGATTGTGTCCAGCAAAGAATCTTGAATGTTCTTTAAACTGCTTAGAATGTTGTTTGCAATTAAAGTTGATAAAATGAAGTCTTCTGTGATTGCTACTTTTTCAACCTCATTCTTCAATGTGCTGATAGCTTGTTCTATGTTAATTAAGTGCTGATTAAATATTTTATGCTGTTTTTCCATTGTCTGTTCAACTCGTTTGAGCAAGTTGTTCTCAGCTTCAATGATAGATGTTTGATTGCGCCAAAGATTGGCGAGATGTTTTTGATTTTCTCTGACTAATGTAATGTCTCTTTGGTATTGTTCGGCGAAATTTTCATCTAGTACACCAAAGAGACTGTTTGCAATGTATCCGATCCCGTTGATGAGGCCTCGGCGCATACGTGGATGCGGTTCAAAATGCTGACTGAGTAACATACGGTCGTAGTACTCCAGTTCCATGAATCCGTGACGTATTTGTAACATGATAACGTCACAATGGGATTTGCTTTTTGTTTGTGTACATAAACTTTCAAGGTGTTTCATATAAATGTTAAATATTTTACACCCGTGCCAATATGGTTGCATGTCGTAACATACGACTATTTTCCATTGATCTTGTATTAGATTCATTTCTGATATTTTGTCAAAATAAATTGCTTGTTTTCCTTGTAATTGTGTTATGTTGTATGCAGCCTGTGCGTTGCATGTTAATGTTAATATCAGGAATAGTAAAGATAATATTGTAGAGAAAGTGTAACTAAGCCCTCTTCTTCTTTGTTGGTTTAAGTTTACTTGTGGTGTTGGTTTCGTATCCTGTTGGATTGAAGCTGACATCTAGTTATGGTCTTCTTGATCTTCGCAACTTAGCAAGGGAGTTAGCTTGACGATAGGCCGTTTCATTGTGCCGTTTCTTGTTTGTAGTGTGACGACTCTGACGTATCCATCACTGCCTGGGTGCACTTGCATCACCCTTCCCATTGCCCATTTGCCTGGTGGTAGGTTGGAGTCTTGAATTAATACCAAGTCACCGACTTTGATGTTTTCTTGAGGGCGTCTCCATTTTGACCTTATATTTAATTGTGTTATGTATTCACTTCGCCAGCGTTTCCAAATATCTTGATATATCCTTTGAGTTAGATTCCATCTTGTGCGTAGATCTTTCTCTGTTTCGTACAGTGTTAAATTTGGACCACTTGACAAGAAATGTGCGGGCGTAAGGAAGTTCAAATCTGCTGAATTTTCAGTTAAAGGACATAGCGGTCTTGAGTTCAGACATGCCTCCAACTGATATAGTATTGTACTATACTCTTCAAACGTTAATTTTTGCTCCCCTACAACTCTCTTCAGATGATATTTTAGGCTTTTTACGGCAGCCTCCCATAGTCCTCCTGCTGATGGCCAAGAAGGTGCGTTAAAGTGCCATTCGATTCCCATTTTTGTTATTTCTGCCTGAAATTCTTGATTGAATGTGCTTCTTATTGCCTGATATTCGTCCCGTAGGACCTTGTTGGCTCCAATAAAGTTGGTACCTTGATCGCTAAATATATTCTGTGGGACTCCTCTTCGAGCTATCATTCTGCGAAGAGCAGCGAGAAATGATGATGATGTCAAATCCGACACCAACTCTAAGTGCACGGCTTTAGTTGCCATGCAAATAAATACGGCGACATAACCCTTAGTGGTTCTTATTCCACGACCCTTGTTGGCCTTGATATAGACATGTCCCGTATAGTCTACACCTACATTTTGGAAAGGACGTGACGGATTCGTCCTTTCTGGTGGTAAATCTCCCATGATTTGATGCTGATTGCTCGGATTGTAGCGACGACACTTAACGCAACGTCGAACTCGGAATTTAACTGCTCTGATTCCGCCTACAATCCAATACCGTTGTCGTATAAATGCTGAAGTTAGCTGAGGTCCACCATGATATGCTAGAACGTGAGCCTCGTCGATCAGAACTTCCGTTACACGACTGCTTTTTGATAGGATTATTGGTTGTCTCATCTGATGATCTATATTGGCATGTTTGAGTCTCCCACCAACTCGAAGGATGCCGTCTTGATCAAGAAATGGATTTAAATTCAATATTTTGCTCTTGCTTGATATGGGTTTGCTCTGTTGCAATTTATGTATTTCCTCTGGAAAGTCGGTTTCTTGAACATATTTAATCAACTTTAATTTGGCAACCTTTATTTCTTGAAGAGTTAAATGTTTGGTTTGTGGTATTTCCTTAAATCGCAAACGTCTATACAATCGTAAAAGCATAGCGTAAACGTTTATAAGTTGTGTGAATGAACTGTACTTTGATATCAGGTGACGTAATACACTGCAGCTGTCGGCACTTTGGTGAATTACATTCACTTGTAACATATTGGTTTTATTCTTTTTGATTTCTTCATCTGTTGTGAATTTTGATATTGGTTCTTTCTCTGCGATGATACTAGGAAGCCACGAAGGACCCTTCCACCACAGAGTATGCTCCTCAAGCTGATTTATGTTCAAGCCTCGACTGGCACAATCCGCTGGATTTTCTGCTGATTTAACGTAATGCCAGCGATTGGCAGGAATGATAGTGGTAATCTGACGTACACGATTGGCTACAAAGGTTTTCCATCTTGTTGGTTCACCATTCAGCCAGCCTAACACAATCATGGAGTCTGTCCATCCGAAAACGCTGAGTTGGTAGTTTGATAGACACTGCTGTACCTTAGTCATTAGTTTTGCTAGTAAGAGAGCTCCTGACAGCTCTAATCTCGGCAATGATACTGATTTGTTCGCCGGTACAAGTCTAGTCTTCCCAACTAGTAGTGTTGGTTTTGATCGCTCACACCCCTTGATCCGAACATATATTACACACGCAAATGCCTTCTGAGATGAATCGCAAAAACCGAATAATTCAATATTGTCATGTTCTCTTGTGTTTATCCATCGTGGTACTTGTAGTTTGTTTACGCGATTAATGTTGCTTTTAATATCCATCCATTCTCTTAGTATGTCTTCGGGCAAGGGATCGTCCCAGTTGAGGTTACGTAACCATAAGTTTTGAAAAATTATTTTAAGCTTTGTTGATAGTGGTGAAAGCCATCCCAAAGGGTCAAATAACTTTGAGATATCCGATAACAACGTTCTTTTAGTCATTGGTGTACTTGTTTGTTCGATTTTCATTTCAAATCGAAAAGTGTCTTCCTTGGGGTCCCAAATTAGTCCCAAGGTCTTTGTTTGTTCTGATTGCTTAAAATTGAAACTATCTTGAGTGTTGTTCTCGGACGGTATGTTTTGTAATAACTCAGGAACATTTGTTTTCCATTTCCTGAGGTTGAAACCTCCTGATTTCAAGAGATTGATTAAATCCCTTATGAGCTGCTGTGCTGATTCTGATGTGTGCGATCCATGTAACAAGTCGTCGACGTAGAATGAGTTTTCTAGTACATCTGTTGCTAAACTGTTCGTGTAGTTGGGTTTTTCGTCACGTGCAAGTTGTTTTAACGTCATTAATGATAAATATGGTGCGGCCTTGGTGCCGTAGGTTACTGTGGTTAATTGATATTCCTGTATAGGCTCTGCTGTTGAGTTCCGCCAAACAATCTTCTGCAATGCTTGATCATCTTCATGGATCTTAATTTGTCGGAACATTTTTTCTATGTCTGCTGTGTATGCAAATTTGTATTGTCTCCATTTAAGAATCAGAGACAGCAGGTCTTGCTGTAAGTTTGGTCCTGCTTCCATGACGTCATTTAGGCTGTAGCCTGTTGATGTCTTAGCTGATGCGTTGAACACCACCCTCAATTTTGTAGTGGTTGAATCGGGACGTAGGACGCTATGATGAGTCAAAAAACAATCGGGCTTGATATTGTTTTTTGTGATTTTCATGTGACCTAATTCTTGATATTCAGTCATGAATTTTTGATATTCTTCTTGGATGTTGGGATGCTGCGTGTGCTTCCTCTCTAACGATTTGAACTGCGCTACAGCTTTTGGTTTCGAAGCTCCCAGCATCTCAGCAAAATTTTGTTTCAGAGGTAATCTTACTTGATATCGACCATCCTCTTGACGTGTTGTGGTTTTCTGATAATAATCAATTGTTTGCTGATCTCCTGATGAAAGTGTGGTCTTGTCTGAGATGTCTTCCATTTCCCAGAATTGCTGGATATCGTCCAGGTTGTGCAAGATGACGTTACACTGAAAGGTTTGTATGATGTCTCCGCTTAATATCCAGCCGAGTTTCGTGTTTTGTGCCGATGCAGATTCCTCAGTTTCTCTGCAAACCCCTTCTAATAATAATTTTGAGTACACACTGCTGCCTAGAAGTAAGTCAACTGATCGACTTACATTAAAGTCTCGGTCTGCTAAAGTGATATTATCTAAAAATGCCCATGTAGGTTTTTTGAAGGTACGGTTCGGCAGCTTTTTTATTAATTTATTCATGATATAAGCCTCTACTTCAAACTCAAAGTTGTTGTTAACTGATGCGCACTTGATATTTATTACTCCTTTGCAGTTTGATTCCTTTTCTCCGATTCCCCAGATAATGCCTGAGCTATTCCTGCGTGCTATGCCCAAAATTTGTGCTGCGTTTTCGCTGATGAGGGACATTTGTGAGCCTTGGTCTAGTAGAGCTCGTAATATCTGAAATGATCCATTCCCATCTTGAACCTTGATCAGGGCCGTCGGTAAAAGTACGTCCGGCTTGTCTTGCTGTAGTGACGCATGCGAGTTTCCGCGTGACAGCTGTGGCGTTTCGGATTTCGAGGCGCGTGCCGTGTTGTCACCTGCTTTTGCTGTGCTGGCAACTGATGTCCGATTTGATTGCGCAAATGCTGCATGTAGGAGTGTGTTATGACTTCCGTTGCATTCGCGACACCGTTTACTTGAAATGCAAGCCTTACCATTATGCCAATAAAGACAATTTTGGCATATATCGAGTTTTGACAAAGTTTTTCGCCTGTTTTGTGGCGTCATTTCGAGGAATTGCTGACAATAAAAAATGCCATGGTCATTTGTCTTGCAAATCGGGCACTTATAAATTATTTTCGTCGAATTGTTATTTTTATTGTTTTTCGATTGCGAAATGTTTTCTTCATTCGCAGCGGATGTTTTTTCGTAATTGTAATTTGACCTTGGTGTTTTTCCAGAAAATTGCTTGTTTGATTTGTATGATTGACTATCTTGTTTCCTGCTTGCCGACTCCATTGCTGTAAACTTGCCTTCTAAGAACGAAAGGAACTCTTGTAGCCTCGGTATTGCCCTGGGGTCTTTTACAGACGCCACGTAATCCTCATAGGTTTCTGAATCTAATTTTGCTGATAATAGATGTATGAGTAATGGGTCCCAAGAACTAACTTCTACCCCTAAGTTCTTTATAGCATTCAAACTCTCGATGGTGATGTCATGCAGACTTTTGATGTGCTTGATAGTTGCTTGCTGCGCCGCCGGAATGTTTGTTAATGTGGCTAAGTGAGAGCTACAAATTAAGTTGAGATTATTGTAGCGGTGATTTAGAATCTCCCAACTAATGTTGTAATTATCTGATGATATATGTAAATGTTGAATTAATTTCTCAGGTTCTCCCCTCAACTTGCTTTTGAGGTACTGCAGTTTTTGAGCGTTAGACAAAGAATAGTTACCGTGAATTGATTCAGTAAATAAGTCCTTGAAAGATGTCCATTGTTGATAGGATCCGCTAAAGATTGGAATGTCTAATTTAGGAGTTGACTGTGCCTTGTGAGCCACAGACCACAACTTACTATTTATTGCCCTTTTTATGTTGTTGTAGATTTTTTCCTGCTTGGAGTAAGCTTGCTCGTAATCTTCATCCATGCTTTCCAGTTCTCCATCTAATTCCCAATGCAATGTATCAATTACCGACCATCTCGACTGTAAAGTCTTTAGAGCATCTTCCATCTCCCACTTCTCGGACATTTCGTGTAAATTAATACTTTGTATGGTACGCTGTAATGCTCTGAAGTTGCTTGATTGTTTTTTGAGCATGTCATCCGTCTTGCTGGATGTTCCTCTTGATAATACTTCTGGAGATGAATATTCAGCTTGTTCTTCATCTCGCTTGCTTGTCAGAGACGTACCTGATGATGATGGTTGACCTGCTTGCTGTTGAGGCTTTGTCTCCAACTCCGGAAATACTGACTGCCCTGTTTTCATCAGTACTTGCTGTTGATTGATTAATAATTTAACCGCTTTGTACAGCTCTGCTGCCCGCTCATATTCATTCTGTATAAAATATGGGTGAGACCTGCTTTCCTCAGTACAAAGTCGATCATGATTATATTGGAAGTCAGCCCAATACGCTTCCAATGTTTCTAACCGCCTTTTAAAGTAATCACCTACCTTACGGCTCGAACTGTCTTTCTTGATGTTGGAGGCTAGCTTGCTCATAGCCTCGTAGATCTCGGCTTGGTTCGCGTGAATAGCTTCCATGGCGAAGTTTTTCCACGCAGTGATAGCTGAAACGGTCTTACTTGTGTTTGCTGCTTAACTCTCGTATCCTCAACTCCCCGGGAGGTGGTCCTTTCTTGCTAGTAGCACACACACACACACGGTTTAGAGTTATAGAACACAGCACTTGTCACTACACTGATAGAAGTTTTAATAGTTACTGATATTTTTTGATTTGATAGTCACTGTTTTCAAAAGGCTCGAAGGACCAAAAAGATGTATGGTTTGTTACCGTACGTCTTTTGTTGATTGATAGGGATGCTAAATGCTACAAGTAAAACTATGTAATTCACTTGATACGTGTATTGAGTCCACGACCTTAACTAATGATAAATGAGGTGTTGCTATGACGCGGTCCGAATGTGAACTGAAGTTGGTGTAAAATGTGTGTTAATTAATTACAATTAAATTATGATGAGAGAGCATTTACGCAATGTGCGGTTGCACCGTACACATATTGTCTACTAAAAGGTGTAAGTATTTTTTTGTTGACCTAGATCCTCCAAAGCCACCTATAGTATCCATTGACATTATCTCAAATGGTTTTGTTGCTGGTCCTAGTTGTGACATTAATCCAAATTTCCCTTGACATCTTGATTTATTTTTTATGCATGTTTCGCATGTTTTACAAATATTTATGATATTTTTTGTTAGGTTTTTTGCTGTATATATTGGACTTATTTTTTTCTGTAATTGTCTGATTCCAACATGGCATAAATCTTCATGCACCCCGTTCCACAGAATATAAATTCCATTGACAACTTCAACGCGCGTTATGAAATGACATTTCATTACATCTCCCCCCCTAAGAGCAGAAATTGTAAATAATTAAAGCACAGGGCAGTGCGTGCAGGCCATTTTCTAGCAATAGGCTATAATCTACACAATGCACTTACAAGTTATCTTTATATTCGTTTTCTTCTACTTCATCTACTGCTGTGACAGGTTGTAATTTTGTTATATGGAATAAAGTTGATTCTGTTTTTCTGTTGCCAGTGTCAATCTTATAAATGGAGTTTGATATTTTTTCTATTATCTTGAATAGGCCTATTTTTAATTCGTCTAATTTTTTTCTATTCAGTCTATTTCCATTTTCGACATATACACTGTCTCCTATCTCGAACTCTTGCATCTTCCTATTTCTATCAAATATTTTCTTGTTGTACTTATGGGATTTTATTGTATATGTTTTTCCATGGCTCTAGCAGGTATTGGCCAGGCTGTTGGGCCATCTCTTTGAGGGGCACGTGGGACTCTACACGCCGCGCTGTTAACAAGTCGGGCTCAGTCCTTATAAGACGAGCGGACGGCGAGCTACCCATTGTATGTCGTCCACACAATGAATCTTCTTTTTTTCTCGTTTTTTAATTTAATATTCATCATCATCATTTCAGCCGATACACGTCCAATGCTGGACATAGACCTCCCCCAAGTGTCGCCACAACGAACGTTCCTGTGCGTCTCGCATCCATCGGCTTCCTGCAACCTTCACCAGGTTATCAGACCACCTTGTTGGAGGCCTTCCAACGTTGCGTCTTCCGGTAGGCAATCGCCACTTTAACACTTTTCGGCCCCAACGGCCATCTGTTTTGCGAGCAATGTGCCCTGCCCATTGCCACTTAAGTTTGGCAATTCTTTGTGCTATGTCGGCAACTTTAGTTCTCCTGCAGATGTCTTCATTTTTGATTCGATTTAATATTAGCATAAATAAACTTAAATCCGCCTTTATAGTTTTGTGTGCATATAGCAAATCTATACTTCTACACTCATATAGGTAATAAAGACGTAAAGTTTTTTTTTTTGCTTTGTAGGAGGTAATCTCTAGAAGTACAGCGATGCTATTCTCTAAGAAAACAGCCTTGAGCGCAGCGCTGGCCGCAGCGACAAGTCAAGAGCGCAGTACATATAATTAACAATTCCATGTATAGGTCAATAGATTGTTAAACCAATGTAACTATTTGGATTTCGTCTTTGCGACCAGCGCTGCGCTCAAGGCTGTTTTCCTAGAGAATAGCACGCCTGGTTCGATTGCTAAAATGTACGCAAGCGAAGCTGCAGTTAAAAGCTAGTAAATAAATCTCATTTAATTCGACGCAAAGATAAACTTGAACATAGTTCGAACCTGATGCATGTTTTTATGAACATATCAGAAATAAAAATGTAAGAGGGATACATGAAAGTGTTGTTAACTTTTTATGGTTTAAACTGAACTTTTGTTTATTAATACTTATTTTGATTTAATTTTGTATTTCTTTTCTCTTTATTTATCAACACTGAAATTTTGTTCAGAGCTTTCTTTTATGACGTAAACACTTGGTTTTAATTACTCTGCCCCATAGGTGATAAACACTATACAACGTATAACGTTAAATGCGCAAAACCTCAGATACTCCAAATGATTTTTTAATTCAATTGATATAAATTCTGAGAAAAAAAATACATCAAAAATATGTAAAGGTTATATGTACTGTTTTAACCCTTCAGATACCGTCAATTAGAGACACAATAGTAAGACAATAGATGCGCGGCCACCGGTGGTCGCTTGGGGATTCATGAATTAATTTGTTTAATATTCGTATCTACATTGCATTGTATCTATATTTTTTATCCCGCTTATGAGAAAATGTTGATAGGGCAACAACCATTTGTGATGGCTTGACCAAATAATAAATAGACAGGGCAACATTTTTTAATAAAGATTTTTTTTTTATATGCGACCTATATTAAAACTGGTTGCATTGATTCTGTTCGTTTTTCAAATCGAACTGTTTTCAGGATTTGCGCATTTAACGTTGGATAATGGCCAGACGATATGATTATTTCAATAGTTGTTATCACATTGCCTTCACTGAACTTGATCTATCTATAACTTAGGCAAACAATCGTTTCTGTTCAAGTTCAGTCAAAATAAGTGCGACAACACTCAAAAGATTGTTTCATCAGGATAATTGTGTACTTTCACGTGGGTAAATGAAAGAACACAGGCTTCAATTTCTTTAAATTGTAACTGTGTGGTAGCACCGTGCACCGTTAACTCCTGAATCCTGCCCAAGTTAAACAAAGTTTCATTTCTGATTACATATTCTTCTCTTCTCGGATTTTGACCGACAAAGAAGCGAATAATGAATTCATCGTCCCCGGTAATGAAATCACAAAATTTTCACTTGCTACTGAAATTTAATTATGAATTCCTGAAAACCAACGTCTAAAACGTTCGCCCAAGTTCCGGCGGAATCGTTTAATAGTTTCTTTTTAACCGTTTCAGTAATTATTTGAACCAAGTCTTGAGAGTTTATTTTGAATTTTTTAATTAAATTAATCGATAGAGGGTTTAATCAACAGATTAAAAAAAAAACCTTTATTTTTTGTAGGATAAATCAAGCCATATTCTACAATAGTCATTAACTGGCCGTTATGTATTTTAGTTAGGCAAATGCATCTAATTTTCGAGTTTTCAAAGATAAGGCTTTGGCTAAATAAAACTTACAATATCCTTTACTTACCCTACGCGTTCCAGTATCACAGCATTTGTTGTTTTTGTGCATTTGTTAGTATTTAAACAGTGAAATTTTGTGCCTACTTATCAGTAATCCATGTATGCAGTACGAGTTTTGAAACACTTTAAAATGACATATAAATTAAACTAGTGCACCTCACCATCAACAATTGCATCACTACGTACCATCAGGTAGGATCGCAGTCAAGCACTAAATTACATCAAATTAAAAATAAATATGGTCAACAAAAAATATTTCCTTTTCGTTACATAGCTAGCTTTCCTGTCATACCTCCTGTCAGCAAAGTGGCACTGTAGCAGTGCTGTAACACTGGGTGACGTCGCAACCAAAACGCCAGTGACGTCGATCAACGTCATGACTACACGTTGACGTGGTGTCGGGGACCGGCGCAATTTATCTATCGCTGAAATGCCTTCCGCGATGTAATTTTGCGAGCAGCTTTGATGTGCGTTAAGTGTTTACTGTGTGCTTGTAGGGCTGTAAATATTGTCTAAATATGTTGAGCTAATACTGTTGTGTTTGTTGAGTTGAATATTGGTAATCAGTTATTTTTTGGTTATACAAATACAACATTAGTTTTCGTGTCTAGTAATTGTATGTAAAGAATATGTGTCAAGAATGGTTTGTCGTGGTATGGCTGTATAAAGAAAAAGGATGAAAAGCGTGTTACTAAAAAGGTAGGTGTATAAATGTGGATGGATGGAGAAGGAGAAGAAAAAAGAAGCCTAAGAAAAGATAGATTGTGTGAGAAATGGACTGAAAGAACAGAGAATTAGTGATAGCGTCACGGGTGACAGGACAGAATAGAATAAAAAACGGGTTGCAATGAACCCAAATAAAACGTGACAAGATCAGGAAGATGATTAAATTGGAGTATGTATAGTTATGTATCTATTTCGTAACACAGCTGCTGTAATGCGGCTCTTGCTAGAATAGCAGCGGTAATGTTATGTACACTGGATGAAGTGACACCACAACCAAAACATTAATAACGTCGTGACGCAATTTATTTATTGCTAAATGCATTAAACAATAATAATAAACTGTGAGCAGTAATTAATCTCTAAATATGTTGAGATGAAAGAATCGCAGTGGTCGTTGCTTCAAATTCATAAGGCCCCTTGCCAACGACGATTTTTTGTAGCGATGCTGTCGCGCATTTTGTAAGCGCGCGACATTATCGCTCTAACGCGCGTTAGTCACATTTGCAAGCGCTATAGAAAATATGCCAACGCGCTGCTACCACGCTACAGCATCGCTACAAAAAGTCGCTGTGGCCGAAGAGCCTTAAAACAACTTTGACGCGGACACTGACTTATAAGAATAAACGGTTTAAATATTAAAGCATTTGTTTACCAGTTAAAATTGTAGTAGTTGAAAATTTTTTGAAGACATTAAAAGTAAGACCTCTAAAATTTGCCTAGTAATCTATAGAGATTATTTGAAAACGCAACTTATTAAAAGGTATAAATAAGTAGCTAGGGTTTTATTAAAAAAATATTATCATTTTAAAGCAATATCCTCGTCGTAAATTACTATTAAAACAGGCGGGGGCAGTGAGCATTTTATGAAATACCAACCGAAACGAGAGGGGACGATGCAAAAGAGACGCAGTTATAAATAATAATAGTTATATGTACCAGGGGAAAGCATAGCTATACAATGTGTAATCGAGCTTCATCATCATCATCATTTTAGCCGAAAGGTTTCCACTGACGGACATAGAGCTCTCTGAAGTATCAATTACTGGTTCTATGCGTCTTGCATCTATCAAATTTCTGCAATGCTCATATCAAACCACACCGTGCTATTGTCATTCAAACCTTTATGCTCCATTGATCATCTGTTCTACGATCAATATACCCTGCACAATGTCACTTAAGTTTGACGATTCTTTCTTTGAGCTATGTCAAATTCAAATACTCAATGAAACTTCGAGAATAGCCTATATACATTCCATTGTCTTTTAGATGACTTTAACACTAGGAAGACCGAAATTTCGGCCTTATGATGAGACCTATTGTGAGCGACCACATTTCAGAGCTCATCAATGGTGACACGAACTGTTCATAAACTTTTGTCTCACACTTTAGTCACTTTGTATGTTCATAGGCACTTTGGTATATTGCAACGAGTCGTGTATGTGTTTGAAATGGCATTGTACTTATCATTATTATGAACAACTTTCTTACATTGAAATAGTATAAAAAAATTATCTGTTCAAAATATTTTGTCGAGTTACAAAATCATAAATATACAGTCGAGCAGATTAGGAAACGGTGAGTACAGTGACCCCTTTTCAGGGTACATGCGTTATTTCTGGTACACCCTGTATAATAACAACTCGTTTTATTTGGATGTACTCCAAAAAAGTTTCCAAAATAACCGAACTTACATTCCCATCTGCCGAGTTCGCCACCTAAGTGAAAAGTTAGAAGCGAAATTACATTTCGTCGTGCCAGTAAAAAAGGTATATTTCGGTATTTCCGCCGCACGTCCGCGTTAAAAATATAAGAGGCTTAGAATAACGCAATCCGCGTGTTTTTTCAGAGTGTCGCGAAAATTTCTTGGCGTGGGGTGCGTCGCGAAGTTTTTTCATTCGCGGCTGGATCGCCTTGGCCTGAGATACTCAACCTGTGACTGTTAACATATTGTGTAGCGATGAGCTTTTCTTGGGAATAGTGTATCATGTTGGGGAAAGAATGGGTAGACTGCAGAGATCGTATAGATGTATTAATATTTCTGTGGTAGTAGTATAGTGATATTTTTTTAAGTCGTTGATAGGCGTGCTTGGCTACTATCTTACCTGATGAAAAACAACGATGTGGTCAACGACAAAACAAGCTTGCCTAGAAGTAATCTATTCCCTCTTAACGTTAAGATCCCCTGGATGTAACTATCAGGAAGCAGACTGCGGTCATTTTGACGCAAAACCCACTTTCCATGGGCCGTAAAAGTTTGAGCACCACAGATCTAAACTTAAAATCCGGGTTTGATTTCGTTCGGCCGCCCATAACTGCTACTTATACACAGGTGGTTCCCCTTTTTCACAACTTTATGCAAAATAGTATTCGACTTTAACATCTCCTGGAAGGTATTACGTTTTATAAATTACTTCGCGACGTGGCCAAAAACAAAGTTTTCGGTTCGACTTGGAATTTTTATTCAAATGAATTAAAACTTTTCCCGTGGGATATACGATCGAAAAGATGGTATTATAAGTGTGTGGTAATGTTGGCGAAAATGTTTTAGTGTTGCTTTAACTTTGGGGGGCAAGAAAATATTTTTAAAATAATTATTTAAGTACTTTATAATATCCTACCAGGGTTGAGCGATTATTTGAAAGAGTCCCTGTAACCCTGGAACGCAAAGGGCCGATAAAGTAACATAGGTGAGTTTTAGTTACTACAAGCCACTACTTCCAGACCGGGAAGATCGTAACCATGTAACTTTTTTTGAGGTGTGAATTCATCAAATAACTTCTTTTGTCCCAAGTGGAGTGAGAGAGCCAAAAACCCGAGTTCTCCTTCTCCCTTCAGCTGCCCTTGTTTTCTAAATCCGGGTTTGAAAAATGTTTCAAGCTTTAATCTAGCCTGAAAACCCGTTAAACTCTTGCAAGCAGAGTTTGATACTCCAAACAGTCAATTTGGGAGTTTTCAAAATGTGTGGTTTTGATCACGCCTGCGGGATTACCCCGCACGCGTAACCCCCGCAAATGTCCTTTTCATACAAGTATTTTTTGTAACGCGTGAAATACGCACGCGAAATCTTCTTCATGCGGAACAATTCCGCATGCGTAATAAAATCCGCACGGTTTTAAAAACACCCTTAAGAACCGGCCCTTAGAGACCAAAATCCATAAAACGTTGTGTTGTGTATAATGATATGTTAAGATTAACCTTTAGGTTTGCTTAGATATTAAATAAATTAGTTAAAAATGGTTTACTTACTTATGTGCGCCAGCTTGCCGACTTTAAAAAACCTGAAAAATAAAGAAATATTTTGATAAGTATCTTGCGTAGGATAGAATTAATGTTAAAATGTCCTTAAATTTTCCATTTTTTCAACAGCTTTCTTCAATCAAAGAGTGAGAAATTGTATGTATTCGACTGGTTTCTTGCAAACGAAAAAATAACCCTCTCCGCATACGGGCCTCAAAAAAACGCTTCAAGCTTCTTTTTGAGGCGGACACAAAAAATCGCTTGAAGCCGCTTCAAGCTTCTCCGGTCACAAGCTGTCGCGCGCTTCAGCTGTTTTTTGCGGCGGCTTCTAGTTTTTTCTTGTGGCCACTGCTAGCGTTTTTATGTTGCGGGGTTTTTTGAGGATCATGTGCGGGGACAGTCAGAAGATTTATGTATTCAACTGGTTTATTTCAAATAAAGAATGAGATTTATTTGTTCGACTAGTTTCTTTCAAACTAAGAATAAGAAAATGTACGTACTCGATTGATTTCTTTCAAGCAAATAATGAGATCATTGTTTTTTTTTTTTTTCATTATATATAGGCTCACGTTTGACCACTATCTCACCTGATGGTAAGCAATGATGTGGCCGACGAAGGAACACGCTTGCCTAGAAGCAATCTATTCACTCTTGACTTAAAGACCCCTGGGTTATAGCTATCAGGAAACACAGACTCCGGCTAATTTAACCTTCGACTGATTTCTATCAGTCAAAGCATGAGAAAATATATGTATCCAACTAGTTTTTTTTTTAATAGAAATCCCTGTAACTTGTTAAACTTTTGTCAGTTTTTCAACTAACAGTAAACATAAATGTAGCATGCAATAAAATTACACTACCACCAAAACAACATTTAATTTCCACGCTTGTACGCATAATTACAGCCAAAATTTTAATTGAACAATCTGTCAGCTGTCAACGCGTCAAATACATGTCGCTAGAAGCATTCGCAATTATTATCACCGCCGCCCTGTTGTAACGGGATGGTAGAAAGCGATGACAGATGCTCAGTGGAGATCAAATAATGAATAAAACGCAAGACTAAGGCGGTTTTCACCCCCGTGCTAACGAGAAAAGTTGAGTTTGGCTGATACGCTCCGAACCGCACATTTCACTTTTTTTCGGAAGTGGTTTCAGAGGAGCGGGCTAGCGATTTCAGTGTTTATTTATTTATTTATTTATTTATAGTACTGCCACATCACCTACATTTAACATTATTGAAAAACAATTGCATTACTATGGTCTGATGTACGTGACAATGAGGGCGTACATAGCATTTACAATTTTACAGCTCATATGAATATATAAACAACACAAAATATACAAAATTAAAATTCAAGTCAAAATTAATTATAATATAAATGTCGCAATTTATTTAATACAATACAATATAATTTAATTTAATTTAATATGATTTAATTTAATGTCAATTGTACTTAATTATAATAGAACTTAATCTTTAAAAAACAATAATCTAATCAAACAACTTACATTCAAAAGCCGAGAATGCCTTTGACTTTTTTCTTAAAGTCACGTGGTTTATCGTGGAACACGTCTAGATCGGGCATTTTCAGAACAAGAGAATGGTACTCGTCAATGATTCTACGAAGGGGTGCCTGACGTCCCAAATTAGATTTTGTAGGTGGAGTGTGAAAAAGATCTCCGAATTTTCTTCGAGGATAGGTGCGAGGAACCTTCAAAGACAGATTCTGAAGAAAGTAGGGACACTGACTCTGACCGCTCATGATTTTATGAAAGAAGCACATGTCCAATAAACACCTTCGATCACGAAGGGGGCACATTTTAAATTTTTTTAAACGCTCTTTGTAGGGATTCCTGTGCGAAAAGCCACTGAAATTAAAGGCCAAATGCCTAGTGAACGCTCTTTGAATACTTTCAATGCGCTGCGAATGTACTGCATAAAACGGATTCCATACAACGCTAGCAAATTCAAGATGACTGCGCACTAAGGTTTGGTACAGCAAGATTTTGGTGCGAGCATTAAAACCGCTTGTGTTCCGCTTCAGAAACCCGAGCATTTGAGCAGCTTTAGTGACGGCCCTGTTGACATGCGAAGTAAATTTAAGTTTACTGTCAGTTAACACGCCAAGATCCTTAATTTCATTTACTTCTGCCAGTAGTGTGCTATTGAGGTTGTACTTCGTAGCAAGTGGTATTTTTTTCCTTGTGAATTTAATATGGAAACATTTACTTGCGTTGAGAGTCATACTATTGCAGTGACACCAATGTAAAATCTCGTCTAGGTCACTCTGCAATTGGCGAGAATCAAAATCAGAATTTATAGTTTTATAAATCTTTAGATCATCGGCAAACAAAGCCACCTTACAGTGTTTTACCTTATCCACCACGTCGTTAATAAATATCAGGAAAAGTAAAGGTCCCAAATGCGATCCCTGAGGAACACCCGTGTCCGCAAAATAAATGGCCGAGTTAAATCCATTGACCGTTACCGACTGAGGTCTTTGTTTTAAATAAGACTCGAACCATTTCCAAATGGCGCCACCCACACCAAACTGATGCAGTTTCTGAAGAAGAATTGAATGATTGACTCGATCAAATGCGCTGCTAAAGTCGGTATAGATGGCGTCAACTTGCCCGCCCGAGTCGACCTCATTAGAAATATCGGAAATATAGGGGACCAAATTGGTAAGGATTGAGCGACCACGTCTAAAACCGTGCTGAGAATCTGAGATATTACTGTCCACAAACTGAGAAATTACAGGATAAATAATCGATTCAAATAGTTTAGAAAAGCAAGAAAGTATGGAAATAGGGCGATAATTTTGAATGTCGGAGTTTTCTCCCTTCTTGAAAACTGGCACAATGCGTGCTTTTTTCCACTCTGATGGAAATGTGCCATCTGCCAATGATCGATTAAATATTAATGAGAGCGGCAGAGTGATAGCAGATCCACACCTTTTTACAAACACAGGAGGAATCGCATCGGGTCCGGCACCCTTCGAACAATCGATTTTTTTTATCGCTTTAAGCACTTCAGACTCTTCAATATTTAAAGAGCATAATGTTTGTAGCGGAGACCGGTGACACTGGGTATCAACTGTAGAAGCTCCCGGAGAGGCTGCACCAGGCAAATAGGCCGAGGAAAAATGTTCAGCAAAAAGATTAACAATTTCAGGGCCTGTCCCCACAACCCGATCCTTTAAGTTCACAGTAGCAGGTATCGACGAGTTTGCCCCTAGCTTATGCTTTATAAAGCTCCAGAAAATTTTAGGATTTTTTGAGATGTTGGCTTCTATGTTATTTTTATATTTAGAGAAACATTTATCGTAAATTGCATGACATCTTGAGCGGAGCAGGTGGTATTCTATTTCGTCTCTGGGATTCCCAAATTTTTTGAACCTTTTTCTGACCTTCTCCTTTTCACTCATCAATTTGATGAGTGCACTACTAAACCATGGCGGAAATTTTGATTTATTGAAAGTATGTTTCGGCACATATTTATCCATAAGATCAGAAAGTATTTTGTAGAATTTCAGAAGCATTGAATCAACATTTTCACAGTCCGATAACTTTACCTGCCAATCAACCCCTTTCAAACAATTAACCATGGATGGGTAATCAGCTTTATAGAAATTATATTTAAGCTCGTATTTCGGCTTCAGATAAACAACTCTATTGAAAGGCAAATTCAGTAACAGACTGGGATGTTGCTTGTAGACTTTACTCAGCACGTTCACAGGATTTACAACATGTGCATCATGACAGCTAGTAATAGCTAAGTCCAAATATCTATTGTCACTGTTTGCAATTCCATTGACTTGAAAGAGATTGTTAATAGAAATGAAGTCTACAAGCAAATGTCCGAGGGGATAATTATAATTTGAGGGTGCCATAGAATTGCAACCGCTTTTAGAGTCCCAATTAATAAAACTTAAGTTAAAATCACCCAGAATCACGAGATCATCAACCCGGTTGGAAATATTATCAGTGCTTTCCAAGAAAGACTTAAGAGTTTCGGCTTTAACAGGTGGAGGTAAGTACACCACACATACAGCAAGCCTTCTAGTACTTGATCCAACATTAATTTGCAAAGTGACCCACAAGTCCTCCAAACTTGTTTCCCAATCCTTGATACGAACTGAAGGTATATCTTTAGAAACAGCCAAAAGCACCCCACCACCATCCTTTTTAGAATTACTACTACTTTCTCGGTCCCTGCGATAAACCACGTATCTATCATCCATCATTTCACGATTAGAAATACTAGATTTAAGCCAAGTTTCAGTAAAAGCAATAACCTTATAATTGGAAGTCAGAATATTTTTAGAGAGTTTGTTTGTCTTAGTTCTAAGTCCTTGCACATTTTGATAGTATATGTCAAGCATTATAGATGTAAAAAACCACAAAATATTACCCAGGTACACTAACAGAACTTACTATACTAAAAGCTTAAGACTATCGATACTTTTAATCACAATAGCTTGATGCTCCACTGCCTTCCGGACAAAAATTCGCCCATTGCGAACCCATACGAATCTGTACGACATTTCTCGAGCTTTTATACGAGTTGCGGCGTGAAGAGACTTAAGTGCCGGAGTCAGGTGTTCCGAAACATAGATAGGGCTTACAGGTCCTCCTATTCCAAGGTGATGTGTGCTGAGCTTCTTCTCTGGATTTTTGTGATTAAATTTGTTAACTGCTGCCAGGATATCATCACGGGAACGAGGACTACGCAACTTAACAATTACTGGACGAGGTCGTGGGTTGTCGTTGCTAACTTTTGCTACTCTGACGGCATGCTGGATATCTTCTTTAATTAACGGACTATCAACAATGCTAGATAGTTGAATGACGGTGGTGACTAAATTCTCAGAACGACTTTCCGGGATACCATTTATTTCTATATTTGACTCACGCATATGTAGTTCAACTATATTCAGCCTGGAAGTGAGGTCCTTAATGGTGGATTTAAGATTATCATTATCACCTTTCAGCTCGGCAATAATCGCAGTTTCACTTTCAAGTTTAGACTTCATCTCTTCAAACTTAGTGTTAATGAATTCCAAAGAATTCCCAAATCCATCTATTTTGTCGTGAATATTCTTAAATTCGGTGGCTACAAGTCGTTTAATAGTTGAGTTCAAAGCCGCAGAAATTTCCTGTTGTAGAATTTCCCGTAGTTTGCCTTCAGTAACAAAGTTAGTGGGTTCCATATAAGGCTGTGGTGACGGTGGCTGCGATTTCGGTGGTGATTGTAGTTGCGTTTGTGGCGGCGACTTCTGCGATGACTTTGCCGACATTTTATGCGATGGTTTTTGTGGTAATTTCTGCAATGGTTTCTGGGGCGCTTTCTGCAGTGTTTTCAGCGGCGATTTCGTAGGCCTTCTGCGAACAGTGACGTTGGAATTTCCAGGTGCGTCTGCTTCTTGACTCCTACGATCCGAGCATGAAGTTGAACGTACAGGAGTATTAATGTTACCCGTCTTTGGCTCCTTACTGCAGCATTCAGGGCACTTCCATGTAGCTTTGTGGTTAGTGTCCATTAGCTCATAATTCTTATAAGATACATTTACACATACAAGGTCGTATTTTGCCTCGCAACTAAAGCAGCTAAGATAAGTATCGCTGCCCAAAATGCCACGACACCCGGCACATTCACCAATCGATGACATTGCAGTGCAGTTGTTAAAAAATAATGCCCAAAAAAGTAAACCAAAACGAGAAAAAATAGAATTTTAACAAAAAAAAATTACAAAAAGTGGATTTTTCGTCAGTAGGATTCGAACTCAGGAATTATCGTTCAATGTGTGATTCTACAGCCTCTTAACGATTTCGGCTACTCAGACATATAGGTACAATGTGAAATAGAGTAACAGTAGTGCCATAAATACAAATTTGAACCAATGTATGGGTGGGTGGGTATGTTCAAAAATAATATTTGCACAATCACTTTGAGTAATTTTTGATACTTCCACTTTATTGTTATTAGTCACTTTACACACGTATTTTGCACTTTTTATTATGAAGTTTAGGAATTTAACAACAGTTTATCGACACTTCACAGTACTGAGCTTGATTGCACTGTTGATTGAGTGTTTTAAGTCAAGGGTAAAACAGTAAAATTGACTGGCTGTGATTGGATCTTAAGTTGTCTTTTGCAAAATTCTTTTAGTGTTGGTGTTGGATATCTATTTATCGTCAAAGGCATTTATGTAAACTTTTTTATGCATCTTAATAATGAAGCATATTATCTGTCATATTAGTTTTGTTTTTTTATTTTATTTTATCCGATGTTTTGATAATTTTAACGCCCTAGGCACTGGACCAGACATAAAATTCAAATTAAACCTTATTTGAGTAGTTTTTAATATATTTTTGCAAACGATGATAAAGCTTTTCTATAGTCGATAAATTTAAATCCCACCCGCTCCGCTTGACACCCAAATCTGCAGACTCATACAGAATTGCCGCTCGCGACTGTCAGCGTTTCTAGTTCATCTGCCTCGTTAGAGCACAATTGCCGACGTGAAATTAAAACCACCGCCCATCTGAACGTACGTACACGTCATTGTGAAACGTTGGAAACGCTCACGATCAGTTATTGTTCAAAATTTAAGGCCCCTTTTTGTTCATTGTAGTCGGATTTTGATTTGCGGTCCATTGACGGGTGTAGGATATCCCATTGTGGTGTATAGTTGGATTCTGGGATGGTTTTGTTAATTAAAGCAAGATTTAGTTACGTTGAGGGCTAAAGGCGGTATTGCCGGAGGCTTCTCTGAAGTTTTGGTTTGAAAATTAACAGATAGCAGCCGATAAGAATCTCATAATCTACTCGTATAACATAATTTATTTAGGGTTAGCAAAGTATATCAGCTTATTCTATGAATATTCTATTTGCCTATGTCCTACAGTAACAGCAGATGCCCTTTGGCTGAAATGATGATGATGAGTCTATTTGCCACCTCTATAGTTACTTCTTTTGGAACACCATTTTATGAACAGTGAAACTGATGACAAGAACTTGAGAATACCATGCTTGTGCAGGTACAGAGTTGAACCAGTAGAATTTTTGAAAGAGATATTGTGATCCCATAACGTAATGACTGTAGGCTGGGTATGTCGCTTTGTCTACCCACACCACATCACCACCTACACGTCCAAACACTTTAAGGGATAAGATAATGGTAGTGATTTTGGATCTTGTCTTTCAGAATCAACTAAGCCTAAAGCAAGCTACATGTCATCGCAATCAGCATGTGTCACTTGTATGCGACACTTAGCGGCTTGTCATGTGTTATCAACACCGCTACTAGTTTCGACAACATAATGTTGATTGGCGTTTACATGCCATGTGAAGTCATCGACCGCAGACAGTAAGTGTGTTAATAGCTTTATCTTAGAATGTTCAATTGCAAAATAAACATTCAATACTTTACCCATTTGAAATCACGACCAAAACAGCGTTCAAAAACATAAATATCATCTACTAAAACATATATCCACTACAGTTAAGCATCATTTTGTCTATCCATCCCCTCAGACAACCCTTACAAGTCTCCTGTCTGTCTGTACGGCAACAATCGTAGTAATTATTGTTGAAGTACCGGCAGAATGATAAGTGCGTTGTTGATTTATCGCGAGTTGTCGCAAGTAGTGGGAGGGTGCACGATGCGAAAACAAAAATGTGCAAATAATATGCGTTTTCTCTTTTTGAATTTGTGTGCGATTGTGGAGTAAGTCTCGCCACAAATTTTGAATGGAATATTAAATTTAACATCTTTAATTACCAGAAAAAAAATTATACAGATGGGCAAAATTCCTCACCCTAATTTTGACAATATTTTTTTCCAAGCCATATCGATAAAAAAATATATTTTGTTAGTAAATAAAAAGCTAGATTTACAACTTCTAGATATTTAAACACTGACAAATTTGGTAAACGTTGTTCTGATATAGGTACATATATATATGTATATTTTTTTAGAGAAAAAAATATGTGGTAACCTACCAAATATACCCAAAAAAAAAATTATAAAAATTGGCCAAGTCTAAGGAGTTGGTTAACAAACAATGTAATACGAGATTTTCATAAAATAGAAGATTATCTCTATGAAACATTTAAGTACCTACTGTCTTTTTGATTTGTATCTTACTTTGAAGTACCATTGTCTATTATCTAAACACTTTCTAAGTACTCGTAGCTTTTACAATCAAATTAAATTCAGATTAACTTAATTGTACAACCTGAAACTTTCCTCAATGGAAAACTACACAGTAATAGTCAGAGCCTACTTTAAACTCAACTTTGAAAATAAAATTATCCAAAAGTTTTTTTAAGTTGGGAAATCATTCAAAAATCACAAGACTTCTCATGCACTAGAGTAAAAAAAACTACACCTGTCTCTTTACTCTTTACGTTACCTTTACGTTCTAAGAAAAGGGCAAAAGTAAGTTCTATAGAAATATTAATCCCATAAAACATATTTTGATCACAGACACAAAATAAAACCAAACAGTTGTCTGTAATTAAATTAATTAAGTTTTATTTTAATAACAGATTTTCAGATTTTATTTTAATCTCTTGCGCGTGGAGAGGTATTATTATTACGTAATAAGCGTTTTTTAAGGTCATTCGAGTTATACAGTTTGATGGAGAGGGGGGAGAGGGAGGCCAAAAAAAAGATGGATGGATTGTGTAACAAGTGTTATGAAAGAAAAGGGAGTTAGTGACGAGTGACAGGACAGAATGGAAGAAAAAAACGTGTTGCGCCGACCCCAAATAAAACGGAACAAGGGCAGGAAGATGATGATGATTTGAGTTGTACAGACGCATGTACAATCGGCGTTCGAGGGATTAAGGATGAAATTGAAATAATTCCGCCTTTGATAGGGGAATTAATAAGTCTTCAGCAAATTAATCTGCGATGAAGTAGTCTTTAATAATATTAACCTAATTTAATAAGCAAATTACACCATACTTCTAGGAAAAGGCTTTATTCCTCTTCTTTTTTCTAAACTAGTGCATCATTGCTTACCATCAGGTGGGATCGCATTTAAGCACTAGATTATATCAATAAAAAAAAATGCAGGGTATCTCAACCAAATACAAGTAATAACAATAGCTAGCTTCTGTGAATGAAAGTAGAAAATATATGACCTGTCACTCAGTGATATAAAGTATATATATTTAGAATTTTCTAAATCGGCCCAAAAGTATTTGTGTTTATTCATTGCAAACAAAATTGATACAAATCTTTTTTCTTTATAATATTAGTATAAACGTACCTATAAATAACGATATACATGGAATATTATCGCTAGAAAATGATGAATATTTTGAAGAATACACACTTCACGAAAGGACTGAATTAATCATTTTAGCTTCAAAATATTTTTCAAGTGAGACTTAGTAATAATACTTAAGTAGGAAGCTTTTTCGAGTGAATGCTGCTACGGCGAAGCAGTAAGCCGATTAAAATCCCCAATGAGACTTATATGGGGTGACACACGGCGCTGCAAAATGAAGAGCTTAGTTAGTAAACTATAAAAATAACCGTTTCGAATTTCAATTTGGTGTACAAAAATCTTATCACTCTGTTTACTATCGAACTGCTCCAAAACGGCTAGTCCAATTTTTTTGTGTATGTTTGGTTGGTCTGAGAATAGGTCATCGGCTACATTTTACTTCCTACCCCCATCCTCATTTTTTGCTTTGATAATTGAATTTATATGGCAGAACAACATTTTGTCAGTTTAACTAGTTAGTTAGTGATAGCGTGACGAGTGACAGGACGGATTAAAAGAAAAAAACGTGTGCGTCAACCCCAAATAAAACGGAATAAGAGCAGGAAGACGATAATAGGTGTACGAGCTGGATAACATGGTATAGACAGAAAAAAACCCTTTAACAAAAAATTTTTAAGTGAAGTATCTACCCACATTCAGCCCGCACAGTGGATTATGGCTCATTCCTTCTGACACCTGAATCCCATCAGTGGGAACATTGTAAAGGCTAATTTTGCTTTAGCTTGTACTAAATGAGTGAAAATGTTATCTCTCAAAAGTATGCTGATTAAATGTCATTCATGAATAATAACGATCAAAAAGTATTTTTTTTTTCTAAATATTTTGATATAATACCAAAACATAAGAAAAAGGTGAGATAGCGGTCAAGCGCAAACCTCTCAACAAAAAAAAAAAAAAATATGCAAAGTTGGACAAATAAAACGTCCGTATGTCACACATAGGTCGAAATGGAAACGTTCTGCTTCCATAGTTGTATAAAACCCTATTTTATAACGCATAAATTCTGAATACTTAGGGGAACTTTGTACCTTATAATAAACTTCTATCTGCTATGATTAAGTATTCCTTTGATAAATTATTTTACAGGATTATGTCTGTATTGATTTGTATCACGGCAAAAGGCTGCCGTAGCAACTAAGCACCTCCCTCTCAAAAGATAAAATCAAGAAGTTAGTCTTTTGGGTGGTAAGCATGATAAAGTTTTAATGCATGGATGTTTGTTACCTAAAATTACTGAACAAATTTCGATGAAACTTGACACACGGATAAACTATGTCTTGAAATAGCACATAGAATACTTTTTATACCAGGAATATGCTCCCTTGAATTTTATTTTATACTACCACGCGTGCGAAGCCACTTGCAGCAGCTAGTAAGCTATGAATCTGGTCGAATGTCCATTATACCATTATATATTTTTTTTTATTAACCTATACTGCCCCACTGCTGAGACTCGGGCTTCCTCGCTAGGATAAAGAATGAGCCAGAATCCACCAAATGGGCCCAATGCGGGTTGGCGGTCACATGTCTTCGAATTTTTGACTCTAGGAAAATATACCGGTCTCCTCGCGATATTTTCCTTCACAATTTTAAGAGCAGTGGCGATAAAATACATTACACAAAGTAACGTACTTGGCCAGGTTGCCGGGTAAGGCAATATTGTTATTAGGTAGTAATTTCTGGCTGACTGGCCTCTGACTCTGGCCACTACTGCTCTTTAAAAATTTAATACTTTTAAAATATCAAAACGAAAAACTAAAAAAAAACTGATGATGACGAGGTTGTGACCATAAATTATATTGTAAAGAGCTATTATTGCCAGATAACCATTTTTGAACAGTCATCGCCAAAGTCTACGATGACGCGTAGTTGTCCAACGTACTAGGGAAAAAATCTTTTCAAGTATTTGAAATTTTGCTTACCTCTTGAATCGAAAATAAGTTGTTTAGATGACAAAGTCTCTTGCTTGATAAAATAACGAGTCACGGTAAAATCTACTAGAAATCAACGCGACGTATCAAACACTAAAATTTCGTACAAAATCAAAGATAAATTCGAAATAAAAAAGACTACATAAAATATATAAAAAAAACACACAACACAAAATATGTAATAACTAAAATTTTAGTCACATTGCTCGGCCATTTGTCTCACAACTGAGAAAAAAATAATGACTTAAGAAAAGTCAGAGTTTTTTTGCAAATCAATAATTATATTTCATCGTTAGTTGCCAGTGACAGTTTTGTTTCACAAAGGTTTTAATTTTTTTCAATATTTATAAAACTTTTTTGAACATTGATCGTTCCTATCTATTAGTCTTTTTTTGAGGTGGGAAATCATTTAATGATTTTTCCTGCTGTATGGTGGAATGAGAGGGCGTGTCAAACTTTTTCCGACTAAAACGCACCTGTGTAAGAACATGCGTTTTTTACGTTGGAGCCATGATCACTTTCAAACTTTTTTTTTTGATGTGCTGAAATCATGCAAATGACATTCTCTACTGGAGCGGGAAATAATGTCAGACTTTTACTGACTAAAAAATCCACCCCGTTCCTTCGTTGGCTTGCATTCCGGAACCGAGCTTTCCTTTCAGGAGCAGACCCTTGGCCCCAGTAGGCTTCGACCTTGCTGGGCCCTTACGGTTGCTTATAACTTCTTGAGGCGCGCGGGAACAGTACAAGAAGTCGACGACTTGGGTCTGATCCGGGCGGTTACTGACTAAAATTCACATGTGTTCCTTCAGTTGCCCTTAGCTTCCAGAAGCCGTGATAACTCTTTCGAATAATCCCAAAGTGTACGCAGGTACTCGTATCGGCTCTAACGGTCTCCGTCCAAATGACAGCTTAGAGATTGAATTTTGTTTGATTTTGTTAAGATAGATGGCATTAGTGAGCCGATTAGTGAGCGTTTGCAGGCTAAATATCTATTTCTAGACAAATAATACGCAGCACTATCTACACAAAGTTTGTTATTTAATTCATGAATCCCCAAGCGACCACCGGTGGCCGCGCATCTATTGTCTTACTATTGTGTCTCTAATTGACGGTATCTGAAGGGTTAAGGTCGCAAGACGCCGTTATTTTTTTGTTATTACTGGTGACTATGGAGGTAGGCGCGCTTAGTTTTGTCCTGGTCAGAACGCTGACGTGGAGGCCGGGTAACAGGGTTCACCCACTGACCGGTTCGTCCTCCAGGGTAGGCGATGGCTGGAAGCAAAGGTTCCCGACGGTAGGGTGAAGCTCTCAGTTACTGGAACCCGAGCTTTGGAATTTTCCAGTCATCGAGTAAGGCCGTCTGTCCACCGCCGCCGTCACCAGGACGTCACCGAGAACAAGATTATTTCGGGCCGAGTTTAAGCTTAAGATGCGCTCGTGGCTCGGGTAACGGGCGTGCGGTGGACACATGGCCATAAAAATGTTTGTATCGCTAAATCGGCGCCATCATCTCATTCTCGGTGACGTCCCGGTGACTGCGGTGGTGGACAAACGGCCTAAGTTTCTTTGTTTTTTTATCTGTGACCGCAACAGCGTAAGCGCAGGGCAGAGAATGCACCAAGGCGCTTAAGGCGAATGTGTGTATGTTACTATCAGATCCCAAGCGGAAAAAAGAAAAGAAATTACGCTATTCATTAAATCCTAAGCGTTCGCGCTGTGATTGTCTTACTATTGTGTCTCTAATTGACGGTATCTGACGAGAACTAGTAAACACTAAGGCACAACAAAATAATACGCAACTTAAAACATCAACAGAAGATACAAATAAATGAGTGATAAAAATCATCTTAGTAATGGCCGTATCCAGTATGATTAAGCAAAAAAGTAATTGTCAACACTTACCCAATAACGGGGTTATCACTAAAGCTAGATTTTTTTATGATCACACTCCTAGTGGATGTAATAAAATGCCGTGAATATTTATTGGAACACACGTATTTTGGCAAAAGTTAAGTATAACCGAATGATACTAAAAATGTGAAAGCAATACATCTGAGATGTCCGATCGTCAATTACGATGATCCGGTCGTTGTTCAAAATACGAGTCGTGTTGGGTTACCGTGTAATGTTTTTTTTTTATAATTTTGTTCGACTACCGCCACTCGGCAAACAAAGTTCGCGAGTTGGAAACGTATCGCAATTACTGAATAAGGCGCCAGATAAATTTAAAATAAATAAAAAATAAAAAAGAGTACATCGACCTTTGCTTATATTAGGCACCAATATATCGAAAAACCATCAGTGAACTGTTTTTCAGAAAAATTAAAGGATCACGATAGTTGTCGATTCAAGGATTTATGTATATAATTCCGTTTTTGAAATTAAGAATATCAATAAATGTAGAAGGGTCAATGACCTTTATTCCACGTTTATTTGGCGCCTACCTTAGTCGATTTTTAGGGTTTCGTAGTCAACTTGGAACCCTTATAGTTTCGCCATGTCTGTTTGTCCGTCCGTCTAGACTAAGCCGCAGTTTGCTCGAGTGTCGCGGGAATCCGATGGATGCGAGATGCACAGGATCAGTTATTATGAAGACACTTTTTTCTTTGTCGACGGGGAAAATCATCTTATGACAAAACCCGCTTTTGGGTGGAGCGGGAGATAGTGTCAGACTCTTACTGACTAAAAACGCCGCTCCTTCTAGCGCCGTTCCTTCTAGCCTTCACACCGGGGCTCTAGTTTTCTTTCGGACCTCGGTAGGCGTTATGAAGACACTCGGGGAAAGCCTATGTCCGACAGTGGACGTCTTTCGTCCGACATGATCACAATGTCAGGTAAATCGCTGACTATTCTGTTATGGTGTACAGGTGTGATCATGCGTGTATTGTGTTACGTGAATAAATTTTTGTATCACACTAAAATAATAAAAGCGATTAATATAAGCGACTGGCCTGTTGGTCTAGTGGTTAGTGACCCTGACTGCTATGCCGGAGGTCGTGGGTTCGATTCCCACCCAGGACAAATGTTTGTGTGATGAGCATAATCATTTGTTCTGTGTCTGGGTGTAATTTATCTATAATATGTATGTATTTAGAAATATATAAGTATGTTTATCAGTTGTCTAGTACCCATAACACAAGCTCTGCTTAGCTTGGGTTTAGATGGCGTTGTGTGATAGTTGTGGAATATTATATTATATTATATTTAATTCATTAAGCCCCAAGCAAACGGCGTTCGCGCACTCATTATCTTTCTATTGTGTCTCTAATTATCACGATTGAAGAGCTAAATTGTGTGTCTGTGTCTGTTATTTTGTACGCATCGGCTGAATAGATATTTATTTATTAATGTACACAAACGCTTAAAAATGAAAAGAACAAATGCAGATAAAAGAGTACTTATACACGGATAGAACCTGGAATAGCACATAGAATACTTTTTTATCTCGGAATTATGTTCCCTTGGAACCATTTTATACATTCACGAGGACAAAAAAGCAGAAATTTGTCATGCTATAAAAATAAATGATATCAAGTGCACTAAGGTACTAGTTATCTTACAAACATTTTGAAAAGCCCTTCCTTAAAGTCTTTCGTCCTATAAGTTTCGAAACAAAAATAATAACATTAATGACATTGTTCAGGCAGGGGCCATAGTCTTAACATAGTTCCATGTTATCAGTCCACTTTTGACTCCAAAAACCATAGCCCTATTATTTTGTTTTCCATATTATGTCGCAATAGTTTTTCAAAGCGGGGGTTGCCCTTGGATACACTAGCATTCCGCGTACAGGGATAATCACCGGTTGATACCACGTTCCATTAAACGCATCTTAAAGGGCCTCTGCGAGTTGGTTTCGGACCCTCGTATGCCTCCCAAAGGTCCAGGACCTCAGGGTCCTGAGATAAATAAATTCATACAAATATAATAATTATATTCCACACCTATCACACAACGCCATCTAGTCTCAAGCTAAGCAGACCTTGTGTTATGAGTACTAGACAACTGATAACCATACTTATATATTTCTAAATACATACATATTATAGATAAATTACACCCAGACACAGAATAAATGATCATGCTCATCACACAAACATTTGTCCCGGATGGAAATCGAACCCACGACCTCCAGCATAGCAGTCAGGGCTACTAATCACTCGATCAACAGGCCAGTCTATTCTTTCATTTCTAAAAGACTCCTTTAAATTCCGAAATGAAAATCAGATACAAAAATACATAGCAAAAAAGCAGCTATTTTTATTCGTGTGTCCAATACTGTTGACTAATCCCCCGAACAAATTTTCAACAGTATCGTCTATATTGGGACTAATTAAAAAAGAGCCGGATTTTTTCAGCGCACGAAAATGCAAATCGGACGTACCCATCTTTATAAAAATGCAAAAACGTACCATGAAGTTTATAATCGTATTTTATCAAAGTCAAATCGTGTTTCGACATTGTGAAGGCTTTGGGGTTTGGAGTAAAGAGAGATGAGCTAAGCTGTGCGAGTGCCTTTCTACGAGCTTTTCGTTTTTGATGACAGTGTAGAAGTTAGGTGACCAAGGGAAAATGGAGTGGTTTTAACCAGGACGAGTCTAATATACTACTTTGGCTACTCGAAGGTGGAAAACATTTATAAAGATTTCTACTCTGAAAAAATAAATGAAGGGTAACTGGCTGCAATGCAGCGTGTAGACGTAAAGTTTGCATAAAGATTTAAAAACAAAAAAAAAACTCTTTTTCATCATAATCATTTCAGCTGCCGTGTCGCCATAACGACCGGACTTCTGCGTCTCACATCTATCGGATTCCCGGGTTATGGGTATCTTATTTAGCTATATGGGTGGGAAACTCGAAAAACAGACATACGAATAGATAGATAGATAAATTCTTTATTGTACCTACACCAAAAATAAAAAAAAAAACACAAGAAACTTAAAATAAATAGGGGGTCACAAAAAGCGGTGGTGGATGGACTAGCCCGAAAAATTACAAAAGTTGCAATGAGTTTGATCATAGTATTGCCCCCTTAGCCAGGCTACAACCGTCTCGCTTGTGTCAAACGCTTCAAGTTGGCCACGCATCCAATTATTTTATTCTGACCACGTGACTGAGCGTTGAGATAACGTTATTCTCATCCCATACATTTGAAGCGTTCACTATTGCAGATTAGCAACTTGGCTAGGGGTTCTGATGGTCGAAAGGTAAATAGCTCAATATTACTATTGGTAAAGGTCACAAGTATTTGCTCATTAATCCTTCAGATACCGTCAATTAGAGACACAATAGTAAGACAATAGATGCGCGGCCACCGGTGGTCGCTTGGGGATTCATGAATTAAGAGGCCTATGTCGACTTTTACTGACTAAAACCCACTCGCAATAGCAACTGAAGGAATTTCAGTTGCTAATTGCGTTCCAGGGCTGCGGAATCTCTTTGGAACAACCCCTCAGAAACCAGTGTTAATTTTTTTTCCAATCTAGTTTAGCTTCGCTTTTTTTTTTTAAATGGGAAATCATTTATTGAATTCTTCCTGCGTGTCAGACTTTTACTGCATAATACTGCAAAGCATAAGCATTTTATAGCCTTTAATGTTCCCACTGCTGGGACTCAGGTCTCCTCTCTAGAAGCAGGAACGCGGGTTGATGAATGTCACACGTCTTCGAATTTTTGGTTCTAAGACATGCCGATTTCCTGATAATGTTTTCTTTCACCGTTTTGAGAGCAGTGGTGGTGAAATAAGTAACACAAAGTAATGCGCCCCCTTACAACTCGAAAGTCAAGATTGTTACTACTCGGCCACCACTGCTCTCCCACTGACATTTATAGACTAAAATCATACTAGTGTCCATCAGTGGCTTTTTGTGTTCTAGAACCACGAGTTTTCTATTCAATTTCTCGTAACCCAAGTATGTTTAGCTTCGCTGGCAGTGGAGGCACCGCTTTCCACCTGACCTGATTGCATCGCAAATTGTTCATGAATAAATAATATCGAGACAGTATACTTAAGGGGAATCACTCTAACAAAACTGATTGTGTATATAACGTAATTTTCCTACTTTGAAACGTTTTATGTATTTTATTTTACAAATAAGTGAAAACGTACGCTTTTAACGGATCCCTTTGGTGATTTTATAAGACATTAAATCCGTTTTAAATTGCTTTTTAGTGTTTTTTTTTTTTCTTTATCTAGAAAATGTATAGCCATTGCTTGTTTTCCGTATATGATATGCAGTTTTGTAATGAGATATCTTTTACCTTGATCTGGAGTTCTAAAAAATATGTATTCATTGATAAATGTTTAATAGTTGGTAGTTTTTAGAGCAGTGGTGGCCTAGACTGACAAGTTGTAGGTCGCGGGTTCAAATCCAGCCAAGCGCATTACTTTGTGTAATTTATTTCCAATGCTCTCAAAACGGTGAAGAAAAACATCGTCAAGAAACCGGCATGTCTTAAAACCAAAAATTCGAAGACGTGTGACATTTACGCGTCGTAGATAATGGGTTTAACCTTAGGCAGGCACTAACTTTGTGTTGTTTATTTCATCGCCTTTACTATAAAAACTGTCTCAAACCAGAAATTCGAAGATATGTGACATTTTCTAACCCATACTGCGTCTGTATAGTGGTAGTAAAACGCGAGTATGTTAACCCTTCAGATACCGTCAATTAGAGACACAATAGTAAGACAATAGATGCGCGGCCACCGGTGGTCGCTTGGGGATTCATGAATTAAGCAAAATAATATAAAAAAACAATGTATTTTATTAAATATCCAAGCTTAATATTTGTAAGTGTAGTAACAGCAACATAAAAAAAAAAACACACATTACACATAACTCAACAAAACTACAGGTTGATGGAAGAAGTTGAAATATTGTTTTTCATTTGTGATACGTGTTTAAGTTTTGTTATAATTACATAACAGAACTTAAACACATATCACAATATTGTCTCACCCAAATAACTTAAATTTCAAACAACAGCCATCATAATACTTAGTAATATTGAATAGAGGTCTCATTTTAGACCAACGGAAGGCGTACTGAATTATTGAAGAGGTTGTAATGCAGTCGACACGCAAACCTGATGTAACTCATGCATGCCCGTCATTGATTGAGGCTACTTCAAATTTTATTGTCTAGACTAGACACAATCATTTCCACGAAGTACTGTCAATCACACATGATTACAGCATTCATATTATTAAGGCTTTGAAATAAAAGTACGGTCTAAGTGAGATTATATGTGAGGTTGATTGTATCTTTATTAAAATATTAAAAGTATTATGTTTCGAACTAAACAAATGAGATTTCTATCATCATCATCTTCCTGCCCTTGTCCCGTTTTATTTGGGGCCAGCGCAATACGTTTCTTTTTTCCATTCTGTCCTGCCACTCGTTTTGCTATCACTAACTCCCTTTTCTTTCATATCACTTGTCACAGAATTCATCCATCTTTTCTTTGGTCTCCCTCTCCCTCTCCATTCAACGAGATCACTATCATTAGTTGGTAAAAAAAGGTTTCTTACCTTAGAAAATTATGTTTTTTTTTTATTTCACTTTTATTTATGGAGTCGTGAAGAATCGTCAAATATAAAAATAACATCGGATCGCAGTCGTCACGTTAAGTGAATTTAGCAGTATTCAATCCTATAACCGCTCTTTATAGGCCACTCACTATATACAGATTAAACACATCATCATCGTGAAGACGTCCACTGTTGGACATACTCCCCCCCCCACAACTTTACTGTCATCACAAAAAAGGTCCTGTGCGTCTCGCAGCCATCGGATTCACGCGAGCAGGGTCAGTCAGTCATCAGTCCCCTTGTGGAAGGCCTTCTAACACTTCTTCCAGTACGCGGACGCTCCTCCAGAATTATTAGCCTCATCGACCATATTTTGTTCTGTGAGCAATGTGCCCTGCCTATTGATACAAAACACAAATATTTTGTACCCACATGCACAAGACATACAAACCCAGAACAACAATCTATTGGCCATACAAATATTTGTTCCATGCGGGTATTGAACTTACGATATGCAGCACAGCAGCCGATCTCTCAACCACTGCGCTAACCGTGCCGTCTGAATATTATGAATAAGATTACAAAATATTTTCTGATTGAATTTCAAAAAATTAATCAGTTGAGAGGATCAAAATTGAAGTTTTATTCAATCTCTTATCTTTTTCATTATTTAAAGTAGATAAAGAAAGCAAGTTCTATTAGATATTAAATGGCACTTGAGCAATATTTTAGAGATGGATTCATTGCAATACACTGTTTAAGTACCGATCAATATAATCGGATTAGACTGAATTAGACCCAGATTCTTTTACAGATTCAGCTTTGCTGTGAAAAGTATAGAAATATTCGTTTCATTCTTCAAATTTTCCGTTGAATTTTCATAAACTCTATTCACGTCATTCATTTTCATTTTTCCGTTTATTTTATTACCGCTGCTCAAATGTATGGGAATCAAAGTTCAGTCACGTGGTCAGAACAAACAAATAGAAAATTCGTAGCCAAGTTCACATCGTTCAAAATGATAGAATGTTTTGTTATCGTTTCTACAATGTTCAACGCTACATCCTTTGTTAGACATACGCTACATTGCAGAACGAGCGGCTGACTCAGGCACGTGAACATGGCTACCAACTTATCGTTTTCTACGATTGCTGACACCGAGGCGTTACGAATCGGAACCATATCTTCATCATTAACGACACGTTTCCGATCCGATATTATAGTAGGACACAATAAAAGCCCCATTCCAGTGATAGCCCGGTCAATACGCGCTTTGTATAGCCGTATCCAAGTAACTGTCGACCTCATCAACTATTGACCGGTACGTATCGACCGGCACACTCGTCTTCAATACCTATGGTAATTTGTGTTATGGCTCTGTGTATTCATTTATGATGACGGTATAGGTTGGCTAGTCTATAAACTTTTCTAGTCTCTAATTTATATTTGAATTTATAACTTGAAATAATTTCAATCAATTGCTATCGATTCATATATAACTAGCAGCCCGTCCCGGCTTCGCATGGGTGATAAATATATATGCCTAATGGTGAAAGAATTTTTGAAATCGGCACAGTAGTTTTTGAGTTTATTCTTTATAAACATACACACCAAAATATAAATTTCCCTCTTTATAATATTAGGTATTAGATACATGCCATACATTTTGTATTAAAATTTTGTCCTAAATATATGAAGAATCCAATTTTAGTGGTTATATTGTTTCTGTATAGTATTAAAAATTAACGTGTTACCAATTTTAAATAGTGTGTGAATAACAATTATCTTATTTAGTATCATTAGTAATACTAGCTCTAAATGATTTAAAGATGGGTAATAAAAAAACAATACAGGCAAGAAATTTAGTATTGAAAGTTCCAAGAAGTATCCTCGTAATCGTTTCCTTAAACGCTTTGAACTTTCCCGTAACCGATGTAATAGTACTGTAAACCTTATTTAAAACCACTTTTCCAAGTTTAAAAAAAGTTATTTATGTGATTTCATATAATACAACATTAGTTTTAGTTTGTGCACAACCCGAAACTTAAGTGGCAATGTGCAGGGGACATTGCTTGCAGAACAGATGGCCGTCGAGGCCAAAAGGTTCTAGAGTGGCGACCGCGACCTGAAAGACGCAGCGGTGGAAGGCCTCCTACAAGGTGGATCGATGACCTGGTGGAGGTTGCGGGAATCCGATGGATGCGGGACGTACAGGATAGATCATTGTGGCAATATTTGGGGGAGACCTACATATGTCCTGTAACAGTGGACGTCTGTCGGCTGAAATGATGATGAATGATGAAACCCAAAACACATGTCTAGTATTTTTATGTAAAGAATCCATGTACAAAATTTCATGACAAATCACAACGTTAAGCTTATTATATTAGCAAAGTTACAAAGTCAAAGGCCGTCCAGGTGACTGAGGGGTTGTTTTGCACTTGCACCCGGCTGTTTGATTGCGCCAAATGCCCGCTATAATCGCCGCGACCTGTGTTGTACTTAGTGTCGGTGATGTCCAACTTGTGACCTTTTTAAATATTTTTGGGAAAAATATAACACGGTGTAAAAACTATTGGGATTCATTCAGTTACTGAATTTGAACAAACTATATGTAGGTTGTTGGTTGTCAAAATAATGTTGTATAAACTCATAATATTTTAGCGACTTTTTACTGCAAAGGGTCTCTTGAAAATAAATTTAAAAAGTGCAACACTAGTCTTGTGCACACTTGGTGTCAATGAATTAAAATTATCTCGAATAATAAATGCACATATAACTGTCTTCGCACACGAGCCTCAAAAAAACGCCACCACAAAAATACGCCTGTAGCGGCCAAAAAAAAAACCTAGAAGCAGCCGCAAAAAACAGCTGAAGTGAAAACACCTCTTGTGTCCGGTTGGTTTTTCGTGGTGGCACCACAGCACACGAGCCTCAAAAAACGCCACCACAAAAATACGCCTGAAGCGGCCACAAAAAAACCTAGAAGCAGCCGCAAAAAACAGCTGAAGTGAAAACACCTCTTGTGTCCGGTTGGTTTTTCGTGGTGGCACCACAGCACACGAGCCACAAAAAAACTTCACCTCAAAATGAAGCTTGAAGCGGCGTTTTTTTGAAGCCTGTGTACAGAGACAGTAAAATCTAAGAATGACCCACAACGCCACCTGTCATCTAACACATGAGTTACTGTCGCAGCGTTATGATTGGCTGCCAAGCATGCGCCGCAGATACTACAGCCAATAAATCATAAAAATGAGAACACATTATCTAATAAATTGTCTATGCACTTTCGGACAAAGAGCTGGTAGATTATTGCTGGTATGTTTTAATTGTACAACTAATAACCCATCCTAGTTTCTCACAGGTGTTAGAAAGCAATGGAATTCTCGGCTTTTCTACACTATAACCTTATTTTTAGTATATGCGAAACCTGAAACACCTGTCTAATATTTTTATGTACAAAATTTTAAAAGTGTAAAAAATAACAAAGTTTCAGTGGGGTGGGCTTGCGGACGGCGAGCAATGTGTAGCTCACTGTCCGATCGTCCAGTAAAGGCCTGGACCGAACCTAAGTCGTCGACGGCGCGCACTGTTCCCGCGCGCCTCAAGAAGTTGTCTGCAACAGCAGCGGCCCAGCTGGGTCGAAGCCTATTGGGGTTAGGGAGAAAGCTCAGCCCCGGTATTTAGGCACGAAGGAATGGGGTGAGTTTTTACTCAATAAAAGTCTGACACGATCTCCCGCTCCGCCTAAGAGCAGGGGCTGCTGCAATATATAACGTCCCACATCCTGCGTGCATATTCTACGCATTACAATAAATACTTGTATGAAAAGGACATTGCGGAGGTACGCGTGCGGAGCAATCCCACCTGCGTGATGAAACTCGCACCGTATTAAAAACACCCTATATCATTATCCAAATTTTACCTCTTCGTCTTCTTCTCTCACTCTATTAATACAGACGCTAAAGTGAAACTCGTTCTATCGAATCAATAGACTAACATTTTCATTCACATTTAACATATCAGCTGACAGATTAATATCTTTAATAAGACAAGCTTGTATACACTATAAAATACGCGTCAATGAATCATTCACAACAAAGAGCTTCAGAATGCTTATGAATGAGCCAACAATAATGCTGCTACTACACGTTATCACTTTATATTACAGTAGATACTGCATCATGTCGACGATCCTTTATTGCATAGCTGATATTAACACATCTAGTTCGCTTTTAGTGACTTTTATTAATGATAAATGATTTTTATTTTGTAAATAGGTTTTCAAAAACATTTTACACGTCAATATTGTTTTCAGTCAGTTTTAACGAGATGAGGCCGGTGTTTCCTAGCTGACTACCCTGAGAAGAAAAACCGAAACAAACTCAGGGGACAAATTCTCTTTTAAAGTCCACACAGTACAGAACATGTAATGGTCAAATCATATGAGAAACATGCAGATTAGTGAAATCACCTCATGGTAAGGTTTGAAAAAAAACTACAGGATACAGTTTAGCACAGCATAGCATAATGGTCGTATAATGGTCCCACGCCTGGGGCTAAGGCCTCCTCTCTAGAAGAGGCTAGTATTTCAGAATTCGGTCTACCCGTGTGCTATATTTCATTCAAATTCGTTCTGCCATTTGAACATGAAGAAGTAACAAAGATATACACGCTTACAAATTTTTGCCCTAATAATATTTTAGTCTTGAAGCCTATGTCTAAGAGTTATAGCGCAAACATGTAACAACAACATCATCAACAGTAACAGATATAGTAACAACATTCGGCTGAAATGATGATGAATAATATATAGCATAGACATACGCCCAGAGCATAAGCGCACAAAACTTTCAGTATCATTGAAGAACAGCAGTTTAATTTATCGTAATTCACCAAGACGCAATTCAACGTTGATTTCGCCACCAAATTCCCGGTTGGTCCTAATACTCGTGAACGCCTCAATATTTTACTAATTCATAACATAAATATTGTTCTGGCAAACCTCTTCATCTTAAGCCACACGTGCGGTCGCAATATCAACGAAGCAAGTGACAAGTCTAAAGCAGTTGCCAAAAGTCTTCACTGCACTACACAATCAATACATCTAAATCAGTAACCACATGCAATAATTAGTTCAAAATATAATTATACATTGCAATACGATCATGACTAGTAAACTCATTCAGTGTAAATACAAGAGAGCAATTAATAATCGCAGTCCAAAATAGTATCAGGTCATCGCACTTTGAATCAATGTAGCGTCCAACATTTATGTTTTAGCGAATAATTTCATGCTAATAGAGTGTTAGCGATTGTCGTATTGAATTAGTGATCGAATTATGTGACTGATTTTTGATGTTTAAAAATTTGTGCGGTGAATTAACAATGACTGGTTCAGTTAATTCGGAAAACGTGGTGAAGTTTTGTACATTATGCACAGCATAGCGAGCCACGAACCAAATTATAAGCTATGCAAAATAGGCTTACCACTCCTATAAAAAAAGTGAATTTTCCTACTGGAGTCTCTGTTTCCTGTAATTTTTATATCAAGAGCGAATAGGTTACTTCTAGCTAAGCGGGCTTTATCGTCGACCACATCATCGCTTACCATCAAGTGAAATAGTGGATAAGCGTGATCCTTTCAATAACATAAAAATATGACTATCCCACTCTGAGTGAAAAGACAGTTGTTGTCTTTTGCAGTCTAGAGCTGTTTTGTCTTTTGAACAATCTCACTGGGACATTTGCCTGCTTTCTGTAAATGGATTCATTGAGACAGGTACAATTTTCAAGACACTTCGCAAAAAATACAATGATGTGTCATGTCTCTTCTCAATCATACACTCTTGACAGAGTGGTCGTGGTCATGTCTCGATCGAGAACTGCACCACCAGCTCCCTCGCAAAAATACAATGCTGTTTAACATGTCTCTTCTCAATCGTGCACTCTTGACAGAGTGGTCGTGTTCGTGTCTCGGTCGAGAACTGCACCACCACCTACCTCGCAATACGACTCCGTGCAGCTCTGATTGGCAGCTCGGGAATTTTAACTTGATAAAGTCGGTCCGTTTGCCGTGTTGGAAAGTGTCCACGAGATCTTTTGCCCACAATTTTCTCATGTACCACCAAACGTTCCATCAAATCCTCGTTACGCGTGCTATGCCCGAAGAAATAAAACATTTAGTACGTAGTATTATACGAATAGTTTACAAAACTCAAACTTTAATAGGGTTTCAATCCTCCTCCTTGCGTCGTTTATCCTCAATGCTAAGGGTCGTGACCTCGACGAATAAGCTTCTTATGGACTATCTTTCGCCATGTTGTCCTGTCTTCGGCGATGTGGATGGCGTCGCAGACTGTGATCTCCAGTGTAGCACGGATTTGGTCTGACCAACATAACCTGGCCCTGGGTCTTTTCCCATCAATTTTCCCCGTCAGAAGCAACATTTCCAAGTTAGGTTAGGGTTTCAATAAAATTGTCTAAATGAAACACTTGAAATGCCAATCATTTTGAACAATCCGGAACACAAGGATAATGGTTCAATTTTGGGGAAACCTGTCTAACGCATAACGATCGAGCGGTTAGTTGAATGCAAAAGGATTATTTTAAAATAGATATGCAATGGTATAAGCCATCATATTACCATTGCTATCTTAAGTAGATTGTACAAGTATCATATGAGTGTATGCTCAAGATATTGTAGCATTCATGTTAAACATAATTGCGGTTGTATTCAAGTACTTTATATATAAGGACTATAGAGCACTAAGGCGCTTCGGTAATTACTGCTAAAGTCTGTCTAAAAAGTCAAACGACTTGAGTTATTATTAGGGTAATATGAAATCCGCCGCCGCCGGGATTCCGATCCCGATTTCCTGCCACCGTAGACGCGGGCTCGCGGATGGTGAGCCTTGGGTAGCTCGCTGCCCGACCGTCCGGTAACTGTCCGGACCGAGCCCAAAACGTCGACGGTGCGCACTGTTCCCGCGCGCCTCAAGGAATTGTCAGCAGCAGGAAGGGCCCAGCTGGGTCGAAGCCTACTGGGGCCAGGGTTATCCGAAAGGAAACTCGTGCCCCGGTATGAAGAGGCTAGAAGGAGCGGGGTGCGTTTTTAGTCTTAAGAGTCTGAAAAATATTAGTAATTTACAGTGGTCGTCTGTCGGCTGAAATGATGATGATGATTGGTAATTTACTCTCTTATTGTAGAAAATAAGAGAGTAAATTATAAAGTAATATTATAAAGAGATAAAGTTTGCTTTTTGTTTGTAATTTATTTTTACCGATAGAAAACTGCTTTATTTTTGAGTGACAGGCTATATTTTAAGTACCCGGGCAAAGCTGCGGGCAAAAGCTAATTTATTATATAAACACACAAAAAATAAAAAAATACAAATACAGAAGCACAAAAGTGTATTATAAAAATTTCTTCCAGCACATCTGTGACAGGAAGAAATTGATAACATATCATTTGAACAAAAAATAAGAACGCTTTGGCAGACTTTTCACCTAAACCTGACGTCAAAACCCCCCTCTACTTAGCGTGTCGATGGCAAAAATAGTTTTTTTTTTATTTTAATTATTTACCTGGCCCAATATTTGGCTACGGCAATGCCGTCCGCTGACGCTGTCGTTAGATCCCTATCTGATCAGGTAATTAGCGTTTTGTCTTTGCCAATTTCACTTTATTTGATAATGAAAAAAAATCTACGAGTCCTATATTTTTAGTAATATATCTGAGAGCCCAAATATAATTTTTATTTCTAAAGCAAGGATCATCCCTGTTCCAACTATAACTATTCCAGTCAAACGAACTGACCCGAACGTTCATCATCATCATCATCATATCAGCGGAAAGACATCCACCGTTTGATATAGGCCGCCCCAAGTGTCGCTATAACTACCAGTCCTGTGCGTAACACATCGGATTGTCGTGACCCTTGGTCATCGGTCTACCTTATGGAAGGCCTTCCAACACTGCGTCTTGTTCTGTCTTTTGATATGTTGCTACATAGTTTGCCATCAGATAAGGACCAAGCCTCAAAGAGATGTCAGCATAATTGATAGGATCCACTAGGGCCAATACCTGCCAGGGCTGCCTAAAAACGTAAAAGGCAACTGAAGAAACACAGTTGGTTTTTAGTCAGTAAAAGTCTGACTTTCCCTCATGCTCCACCCAGAGCGGGATCAAGGACGTCACCATGACGTGTCAGTCGTGCTAACGAGAAAGAGAGATGGAGTTATTCAACATATATAGCTCCATAAGAATTCAGTTATGGTCGTAAATTGGATCGTGTTATAAGCTCGCGGTAGTAGTTCAGATGTTCGCTAATTAAACACAAAAAAAGGAGTGAAAAACAACATTCACGAGCTGTGAGATATGCGTTACTTATTTAATATAAATAGACACTTAATAAACGGCAGATAGAGTATCTTTCGGCCGTTTTACAACCACAAACGGCCGCTGAGCACAGTCCATTGCAGTAACTATTACAGCCGTAATAGCTGTTCCACTGTAATATTGTTCTCGCCGTACGTATTGTTGGAATCATTATTATCTGCAGATTGGTGAGCCTCTATATCAATGAAGATTTTCTATTATTCCTATCTCGAAAAGCAGGTTAAGGCAATCCCGCCTTTAGTAGATCTATGATATACTGGCCACCGAAGATGCGCGTTTGCGGACGGCGAGCAATAGGTAGCTTACCGTCTGACCGTTTGGTAACCATCCGGACCGAGCCCAAGTCATGCCAGTCATCAGTCAGTTCATGTACGCTTCAAGGAGTTGTCAGCAACCGTAGGGTGATCCCTACGGTTACTGACAACTGCCGGGTCGAAGCCTACTGGGGCCATGGTTTATGCGAAAGAGATCCCCGGTCTCAAGGAACAATGGCAAAAAGGGTACAGGAGTGCATGCTTACGCTCATTTAGATGATTTCTTGAAAATCTAAGATATACTAAGATACATTTTCAAATCGAACCATCCTGAGATTAGCAATATATAGCCACTAGCTTCTGCCCGCGACTTCGTCCGCGGAAAATTTCTTGTTTTAAAATAAGATTACACTCGATTAGACGATGCGCACGTTCAGCGCTAGATTCCTGAGCACGGGCCTGTGATGTTACGGCATTTTGCCTAGCGAGCCGCTGCGAGCGCTCAGCGCTAGTCTCCCTATCCCTTGTCTCAGAGACATGCTGCCTTAAATGAGATGGACGCTGCGCACGTTCAGTGCTAGATTCCCGAGCACGGGCCTGCGATGTTATGACATTTTGCCTACCAAGCCGCCGCGAGCGTTTAGCGCTAGTCTCCCTATCCCTTGTCTCAGAGACATGCTGCCTTAACTCAGATAGACGGTGCGCACGTTCAGCGCTAGTTCCTCGAGCACGGGCCCGCGATGTCCTCACATTTTGGCTAGCGAGGCGCTGTGAGCGCTCGGAGCTAGATTCTCTAGCGCGTGCTTGCGAAATATATTCTCTATTTTTCGAGAGGCGCTGCTCATTTTCAGGGGCAGATTCTTCCGTACGGCGTACTCGAGCGGCACAGACAAGATCTGTGATGTCTGCCGGGACAGTTGAGATTTCCTTTTAGACATGCTCTCAACAAACTACGCACAGACTTGAAAACAATTATGAACAAAAGGAGAGCGACTCGAACACCGTCCGCCTTTACAAAACAAAACAATCGTAATATCGAATAACTCGTATCGATTATTACGATAGAACGAAGTACGAAACTACGAACATACAAAAACGTACAACGAAATTACGATATTTTCGATTATGAGGTATCTATCAACAACAACAACCATACGAACGAAACAACCGAAACCAATAAGCAACTGACAGAAGAACTCCAACTAACGACAACGTGGGCATAATAATTCGAGAGGGTCATCAATCCACAGAAAGTCTTAACACCGCGATTCAGAAAAATTACGTAATTGCAGAACGCCATCTATGGGCAAATAGGTGAAACGTTGGGCACGCCACAATTAGGGCGGTAAGTCCCCTCTTTGAGGCGTGGCTGGAAAGGCCTCACGGCGTCCTTACCTTCCGCATGACACAGGTCCTCACCGAACATGGCAAGTTCGGGAGGTTCCTGCACCGAATTAAAGCGGAAGAGACGCCCGAGTGTCGCCACTGTGCGGAACGCCCGGAGGACACGGTGGAGCACACAGTCGAGGTGTGCCCTGCCTGGGCAGAGCATCGCCGTGCCCTCGTGGGGGCGATCGGCGGCGGACACCTCTCGCGGCGGGCTCTGGTTGAGGCCATGGTCCTTAGCGAGGAGGAATGGCAGGCGGTCGCCTCCTTCTGCGAAGCAGTAATGCTAGCAAAGGCGGAGGCAGACCGCATCAGGCAACGGCGCCCCCGCCGCCGCCGCCGGGATTCCGATCCCGATTTCCGGCCACCGTAGACGCGGGCTCGCGGACGGCGAGCCATGGGTAGCTTGCTGTCCGATCGTCCGGTAATGGACCGAGCCCAAGACGTCGACGGCGCGCACTGTTCCCGCGCGCCTCAAGAAGTTGTCAGCAACAGCAGAGGCCCAGCTGGGTCGAAGCCTACCGGGTCCAGAGTTATCCGAAAGGGAACTCGTGCCCTGGTTTGAAGGCTAGAAGGAACGGGGTGGGTTTTTAGTCAGTAAGAGTCTGACACTATCTCTCGCTCCACCCAAGGGCGGGGGTTGTCATAAGATGATTTTTGCCCACCATAAAAAAAAAATAGGTAAAACGTCTGCACAATGAAAGTTACGCTAGGGGCATTTTGCGTTTTAGTAATTTTATATTATCTTCGAAACTGTATGACCAATTGCTATGCTGTAAATGGCACATCTTATCTGTATAATGTTCTTGTGATACTGAAATAATTTATTGTCATAAGAATTAATATTTTGTTGCTCAAATAATCAACCAAACGTAAGTATGCCGAAAAAAAATATTTTTAATGCAATAAAAGAAGTATAAAAGATGAAATATAAAAGATAGAGATATGGTACCGCGGACTTTTTTGTAGAAATAATTAAGACGAACCAGGTAGCCATACATTGTTTTTAATTTTAAGCAACTGTTTAGGCAGCGCACGCAAATAATTCTATTTTATGAGGTATTTTTTTCCGACTTGCTTGACAAAAGTTGTGATAGCTCGATTAATATACATGCTATAGAAACAATTTATAGCCTATAGCACTCAGGAATAATGTAGCTTTCTGCCAGTAAAAAAAATTTTAGAATTGGATTATTAGTTCCAGAGATTACCCCCTACATACAAACTTACAAACTTACAAACTTACAAACTTACAAACTTACAAATTTTACCTCTTTATAATATTAGTATAGATAAAGCAAACATAAATTACTGCCTTTTCTGACCAATCCTTCAAAAACGAGTCTAGGTCAGGTTGCCGGCATTCCTGGCCTACCTGAGTGAAGATGCTGGTTTCAGGTATCCCACCTACAGCTTGATGAATCTGATTCATCTCTCTAATCCAACCTGTAAATATGAGTCACCCAGTTCCATTTAAGCCTCGCAGTCTCATTGCCAGTTTCTAGATTTTTTTGTGAAAAAAATAATAATGCGCGTATATAATAACTGGAATATTCAGGTCAATCCATAAAACATTTGTCGGAATTCAGTGAATCATCTCGATAAATATGTAGACGCAGGAAGTGAAATAAATCTTATTGGTAAATCGCCATCTTTGTTTTTGGAAAAAGAAGTAATATTCATTTTAATTTACGTTCATGTTTTATTGGAATTATCAACCGATTATAAATATTATGGCCGGTAGGTACAGTCTTTGGATTTTATTATGTGTTTTTTGATAGCTAAAACCTAGAGGTCTTTAAGTCAGTAATGAGTGAATAGGTTATCTCTAGGCAAGGGTTTTTACTCTATTGTTAGACGAGATAGTAGCCAAACACGAGCCTCAATAGTAAAATTAAAATAAATAAAAAATAGAACATTATGTATCGTTGATTTCATGTTTTACAGAGCATGATGGACTTTTCTGATTTGTATGCGCGAAAACCTGAACTCAATAGTACATTGTTACAATAGGGGTGGAAGTTACTTATTTCGTCCCGAGAAGGAGTTAGCAGCAGAGTGTAGCGAGTTCGCTAATTCGAGGGACTAAATAAGTAACTTTAACCCCGATGTAAGCACTGTGCTTTTCATTACGAATACAAGAAGATATACCTAGTTTTTTTTTTAAATAATTTGACAGCTGTTAGTTGAAAGTAAAACTCCCTAGGGATGAAAAGTGTGATACTTTTCAGCCCGCTCCTCAGGCAAGTTCAGACCTACTTTCAGAGTATGAGTAATGAAAAATTATTTTGCGTTAATATAGACTGCTGTGTATGGCTTTGTATTGCATGTATTACACTCTAACAAATAATTGTACATTAAAACCAAGAAAAATACTAATCTCGGCGAATATATGAAGTTTTTAAAAAAAAAACAAGTCATTTTAAAAAAAAATACAACCGACTCTAAAAACCAACCATGAAATGCAAAATTATTTAAATTTCGGAAGTCGGTGTTTCTATTTATCTCTGAAGTTCTTCATCAGATCTTTATCAATATCCACCACCAATCAGACAAACGCTTCGAGACAAAAGAAGAATTGTCAAGATTGGTTCACATTTGCCGACGATATCGCGATATAGGTAATTTCAATAAGAGCCACTTTTTTGTAAGTTGGCCTTGAGACCCTCCCACTTTTTTGAAAGTCGGCTAAAAAACTTAGAAATATTTTCCAAAAACCAAACATAAAAGAGAATACGATAGATACTAGCTATATATTTACGTACAGTCGGAAATACACGCCATCAAATATGAATCGGCTCGTTGCCAACTAAACATATGCAAGCCCATTCATTTATTCATATCAGTAGGTATGTATGTCACCTATTATATCATTAACTCGCATAACGATTCTAATGAGGATGTATAACGCTAATAAAACCACAAAATGATATAATTTTAACCCTTCAGATACCGTCAATTAGAAACACAATAGTAAGACAATAGATGCGCGGCCACCGGGTGTCGCTTGGGGATTCATGAATTAAGAATAAAACATATTTTTAGTTGGCAGACATTCACGGAATGCTCTCTACAATAAAATTTACTGAGATTTGCTTATGTAAGAGGAAGTTTAATGTACCAGTGTTACTGTTGACATGTTAAAGATTTTGTTGAAGTCGTTTTTTATTTGATTACAAATGAATTATGTTTATTGAAATATCATGTGACTTTTGATGTGGGTTAGTTTGTTGAGAGTTATGCCTACTTTGATGTTAAGTACTTTGTTATATCAACCAGAATTACAAACAAGATCCCGTAACGCATGATCCATAAGTTGGCTTTTACCTAGAACAGAGGATAAGAATTTGCATGCAGTGTGGCAATGCTAATCAGGAGTTTTTTGCGCGTTCCGAAGCATTGATTTCTATAGAGATAGAAATCTATGCTTTGGAACGTGTAATTTAGCATCACTTTTTTTTATTGTTGACTGATATTGACAATTAAAAAATGCCTGTAATTGGTTTATTTGAAATAATTTCTGATTTCTGTCTTTTAGAAAAAAATATACTAATAAATCGATGGTGATGCGGAGGATATTTTCTAAGCCATATTTTAAGTCACCACCTGGCGGCACCTGGAAAAATAATGCTCCCGTTTCAAATCGCTATATATTGCAGTGTTTTGTGTGTCTTACGACCGCAATAAGAGTGGCCGTGCCTCTAGAACGCAAAGGGCAAGTGAAAAACGCAGGCGGATTTTAGTCAGTAAAAATGTGACAAGTCCTTTTGTTCTATCGTAGAGCGGGAAATATGATTTGATAATTTTGTAACTCAAAAATAAAAATAAATATTTTTGTAATTTGGCTAACACTATTATGATTTAGGCATCGTTACTAAAAAGTTATAAAACTTCAACGCATTTTTCATAAATGTTAACCTACACTCTCAGTCTCGGACCACTAAATAAAAGAAGACCATTTAAAAATAGGTCAAACACAACGCAGGCCGGAATAAACACCACTTAAAGATTTTGTTCCCAATATCGGAATCGTTCCCCAGACTGCTTAGAAAGTCTGTACAATTTAGGGTAGAGCTATACAGGGTGGAATTTGATTTGAGGAAAAAGGTACTCTAAATAATAAATTATATTTATTTTGCAATTAGTTTTTAATTTAACTCATTTGTTAGCAGTACGCTTTATTCTTTATTGTTTATTGTACACACAATTTAAAACATACGATTATATTTAGAGTTTATATAGATAGGCGAGCTTAACCCATAAATGGTTTTTCTGACAGCAAACCACACAATGAAAAAGAAAGTTTGCATGTGAGGAACTTTAAATGTACAGTAAAGAAAACCAATAACAATAAAATAAAAATTAAAAACACAAATTAAATCTAACTTAAAACTAACAATACACTAAACTAATTTTAATTAGGAACTAATTAAAAGTTGTGTTTACTTAAGGTACCCTCAAAAGTTTTTATTTCCTGATTTTCCTGCATGTCTTCTAAGCCAAGAATCGAAATGACAAAAACATGATAAAGAACATAATAAATACAAATAAGCTCATAATGTACCAAACAAAAGTTACATTTTAAATCAATTTAAAAATTAAATCAACCCATAATTTCTAAAGAACGTTTATTTAGATAATATGCGTTGATTTAACTAAAAAATAGTTACATCAATATTAGGATACTTTCTAAGACCCTCTTTATAAACATCAACCTGTATAAATATTCTTTTTTGTTTATTCAGAAGGCAATAGTCGGTAAGTGTGGACAATAGTCCGTGAGCTCAAATATGTCCCGAAGGACCTGTTTCGGTAAACATACTCTTGGCATAAGCACATTTAGCTTACATGTAGAAGAGGCTAATAGAAATAATATAGGTAGAAATGGAGTGTTAGGTTAGGAATTGTGAACGTATATGTGAATTTTGTAGTCTTTTGGTATGCGGTTGAGTTTGGGAAATCTTACTACGTTTTTAGATAGGAAAATATCAAATTACGCTGGGTAGTGAGACAGTGACTTTTACTAACTAAAATCTACCTTTAACCTTCTTCCAAATAATCCTGCAGTCTTAGCAGGAGTATTCTGACCAACTTTATCATACTAATTTGGTTTTTTTTTTAATTCATGAATCCCCAAGCGACCACCGGTGGCCGCGCATCTATTGTCTTACTATTGTGTCTCTAATTGACGGTATCTGAAGGGTTAATATAATTTTTGACGTTTCTTCAGCTGAACAGTTTAGGATTTTTGGAACACGCATAGGCCGTGATTGGTTTTAATATCGGATAAACACTTTTTATAAAGGTGACTTTTGGAAAATAATTTGCTAGCGTATATTTACGTCATAGTTAACCTAACTGCGGTTCAGTGGTTTGAACTGGGTATTCATAGATCCTTCAGTTTCTAACGGTTTTCTTTTGTAAATATTTATGCTATGGATCAATGGACCAATAATAATTTATTAATTAAACCCCAAGCAAACGCGGCGTTGGTTTTGTTCTCTCATTGCCTTTTTATTGTGTCTCTAATTACGGTATTTGATAGGTTAAAAGTACATTACAAAAATTGCCCGTGCAGTTTGAAAAATGCCCACTATGACATTAAATTATAGTTCAATACCCAAAACTGCTTGTCATTATTCATAATGTCCGGGCAAAAAAATGCTCCAATTTAATACTTTGCCAGTAACATATACAGATTATTCGAATTGGTATTGACAATAAAATTATTAAGGTCACAGTTTTGGCCCGAACGAAATTTGATTAACGACTTCTGATTACCTGTTTGATAAATGAATGCCAACTGTGGTTTATCTGTATCGGTTTTGCGAATCCATTGGGTTTAAAATAAATAGTTATTAAAACTTATGATAAAATTGCCGCATGCACAAAAAACTATAGGCCAAAATAATATTTTTTTCTTTTTATAATGTGTTTAAGAAATATTTAAAAATGTATAAAATATGTATAGTAAATAAAGGAGATAATAATAATCCATTATCAGGAAACTGAGGTCCATAGATAAAACTCATAAATAATTTTATAAAATTACAAAAAAGAAACAACTTGCCTTTATCCTAGACTAGATTGTGGCAGAGACTTTGCCTATTTATATGAGTACCATACACATATGAATAGTGTAATTGTGAAAAAAGATTTCAAGAAAACAACGCTGTGATGATTTACCTACTTCGTGCATATTTAGCTAGTTGTTCTTCGTGATTTTTCAGGTCAATAGAATCCTATGGATTTCCAAAATCGAATCATTTGAAGATAACTTTTATAAACAAACAAAAGTCTTTACATTATCAGTTCAGATAAACCCTACAAAGCTACACAAACTAAATGTTTCCTTAAAAAATCTGTTTATTGGTCCTTTGCCCCTTCATAGCCACTCCGAATTTCCTGTCACTGCCTACACACCCATTTATTCAGAATGCATGACCATGTTTATTCCGGCCAAAACAATAATAAGCCTGTAGTTAAATCAAGTGTTAAAATGCTCAACTAGACTGCACTAAATGCATTTGGAGGCGTTTTCCCTCAATTCGCCAAGCCGTTGGCGGGTACTTAGGGTTGCCAAGTGCTAAAATTGTTTTTTAATGTCTCCACTATTTTTAAACTTGGAACAGAAATGTTTTATAAAAACGGCCAGAGTTAAAATCTGTGTTAAGTATTCGCTGAGTTGAGTTTCTTCTCAATTAGGACAAAAAAAAGAGTAAGACAGTTTAGTTCAAGTTTTTCAAAGATATTACAAAAGTTTACAGGGTTTTCTCAGAACACGACTTAGTCAAAAAAAGTGCATATGTGTGATAATCCAAAAACAACATAAAGAATGGAAAAATAACCGTCTCAACAACCAACAACAGAGCTTCGTTGTAGTAACTTCATCCAAAATTACACAAACAAAAAACTTCGATTTATCAAAAGGTGAAAGAGAACTATCATCTTCACTAGGTTTCGGATGCTAATTGGTAAATTTTAGACATTTAATGGGCTCAAGATCAAGCGTCATAGGTTTTTCTCGCTAATCAAGAAGAACGACGACAGTTTTACAGTTACAGCTTTTAAGGATACATTGTAAGACTGTATATGTCAAGAAGGGTCTGAACTTTAAAAAAGCACTCTTCGATATACTGTCAGCAATGTACAGAACAGCCTATTTAGGGCGTCTAAAGAGGAGTTCGCTAAAAGAGTACATTAATGAACTAACCATTGAAGACGTGGTTCTTGTTAGTGCCTGATAGAAGGTTGTTGGCGTCTTCAGGCGGCCTAAACTAACGTTATATTAACGGTTGCTTAAACATTAACTGCAGCGACATTCATACCTTAGGCTTTCGATACACCTAAATAATCATAGGTTTCGATTAGGGAGAAGGGTCTTAGGTTTATAAGATCTTTAAGAAGACGGTTCACACAATAATAGAATTCATGAATAAGTTGATTGAAAATTTTTAACCATACTTTAATATGCAATTCGAGGCCACTTGAATCCATCGCCACCAACTCAAGTATCGGCTTGGGCATAGAATATTTTTAGTTGAATTTTGATTAATAATTTATAATCTGTATAAAAAGGCTCTATAAATTTAGGGGTTAGAAATGAATTCAAACTTTTCATTTTTCTTGTATGATATAAAGTTTGTTGTTTCAAAATTTAAATCCAAACTTCGACTTTATTTATATTTCCTTTTTAAGGAAATTTCTCGCCGACTGATCGACACCTTGCGTGACCAGAGGGCTGGCTCATACTTCGCTCAAAGAATTAGCATTGCCATCCAACGTGGTAATGCTGCCAGTCTTCTGGGCACATTCCCGGATGACAGCGATGTGGAGGAGTACTTCGACGCCTGAGTGTACTTTGTGTTTTTGTATTTTATTTATGTACGTTATGTATTTATTTAAGGTGTAGTATAAGTAAGTAGTTTAAGTTTTTTTTTTTGTACATATGTAAATTTTAAATAATAGTAATAAATAAAAAAAAAAAAAAAAAAAATATATTTGAATCGTATCTTAAAAAATAGATAATGCACCGTCAATAGAATACCTGCTCTGTTTATATTGAAGTGAAATCTCAAAAACCTGTACACTGACATCTGATTGATATAGTCAGGTCAATGATGATTGATTTACATAATAAAAATCTAATTTATACCTTACTGTAAGATTGACGGTAATTTGAATAATTCCAATTCGAATAGAGGTAGTTATTACACAATATGTAACCTTTATATTAGAAGAAAATATAAATCTTGTTAAAAATATAATCCCAATTATATCAAACACGCTTTGAACATGTGTATCTCACGCCATTGTAACTTCCTTATCGCACTGGTAATTGAAAGATGCAAAGACTAGGTACGGTCACTTCGGTTTGCAGAATTTACAATATCAATAAGCTAATATGATTATTTTGGTGTTATTACCAATTATGTTTTGAGTAAAAATATATTGTATCTCTACTCAAAACCTGATGGAACTAAATTACAACATTTTGAATATGAGTAAAAATTCAAACACAACAACACAAACAAAAACTGAAACCTAGAGTCGTTACTTGTACTCCATCTCTCTACTAAGAGTCTAGAATACTAATAAACGTCTCTCTTTCCACTAATAAATCTTCACAAATTTCTCCGGTCAAAATTCAAGACACCTCGTAAATAATATGTTCACAGCTGAATCAGAGCGTTCGACAACCCTCGAGGGACGGCACAAACTGCACTAATTGTTTTGGAGTCGATCCAAAATATATACTTACCAAAATTTCACTCGTAACACGGTGCATTTGTGAATTGTTTCACTAATATAGTGAGTGCAAGATTAATGTCTACAGTCTTACATTTATTGGAATTTATAGGCACACCAGATGGCTTGATTTTGAGGACTCTTAGTGTATTTTGAGTGTTTAACAAAAAGACGGTACAGCAACCTGGATTTATGCTATTGTTTTTGCCACCAAAGGAGGGTAGATGAAATATCCTGTATTTCAAAGTTTCTTGTCGTCAAATGCCTTGGGATTAATTTATTTGAGGTTCAAAAGAGCCTAGGGTTTTCCCAGAGGAGAACAAGTTTTCGCGTTCAAAAACTTGCTACGAAACCGGGGCGAGAGTTTGCTGATATGTCGTTTAGTTTCTGGTAAGGAAAAGATTGTCATACATAGTATGGATGGCTTGGTCTGCGGATCTTAGGTTATTTCTAAAGAGATTTAGATATTTTAAGTTGAGATAGTTTATGAATAGTACATTGTTACACTAGGGGTGAAAGTTACTTATTTCGTCCCGAGAAGGAGTTGGCGGCCGAGCGTAGAGAGGTCGCTAATTCGAGGGACTAAATAAGTAACTTTAACCCCGAGGTAAGCATTGTGCATTTCATTACGAATACAAGAAGATAGACCTAGCTTTTTTTTTAAATAATTTGTCAGCTTTTAGTTAAAAGTAAAACTCCCTAGGGATGAAAAGTGTGATACTTTTCAGCACGCTCCTCAGGCAAGTTCAGACCTACTTTCAGAGTATGAGTAATGAAAAATATATTTTGTTAAAAGGCTCATGTTAGACCGCAATCTTACCGAATGTCGATTTACAGTACCTTATTCTCTCTTAACCCCTACAGGTTTATACTCAGTCACCAATCACAAAGTAGACAAATGATTTACATTGGTCTACATTTTGGAATGCCTTCCATTGCATCTCCTGGTGTGTGGTCACCACCCCGGAACCTTTCGGACTTTTTTTTTTGTCGACGGGGAAATAATCTTTGACTAAACCCGCTCTTGGGTGGAGCGGGGGATAGTGTCAGACTCTTACTGACTAAAAACCCTGCGCCGTTCCTTCTAGCGTTCGTACCGGGGCACGAGCTGCCTTTCGGACAACCCTGTCCCCAGTAGGTTTCGACCCAGCTGGGCCCCTCCTGCTGCTGTCAACTCCTTGAGGCGCGCGGGAACAGTGCGCGCCGTCGACTTCTTGGACTCGGTCCACTACCGGACGATCGGACAGCGAGCTACCCATGGCTCGCCGTCCGCGAGCCCGCGTCTACGGTGGCCGGAAATCGGGATCGGAATCCCAGCGACGGCGGCGAGGGCGCCGTTGCCTGATGCAGTCGGTCCTCTTCCTTTGCAAGCATTACTGCTTCGTCATGTCATCACTGGGAACTCGCACTGATTGAACTTTCATCTTGAGACCGATCTACCTATATGATGATCATCATCATAAGACCAGTTTCACATTCAGTATGTTGGCAGTCACTATTACCAACAAAAAATGTTGATAATAATGTCTGCTAACTCACTTCACACCCCAGTACCTTAGTAAAAGACGAGATACACTGACCTATTTCCAGTAAGGAGAACTATTTATATTTCGTTCAGATAGTACGGGACTAATGTATCATAAGATAGCAGCTTACATAATATAGGCATAAATTGTATTGAATATTAAAACGTCTAGCAAATCAACTGGAGACGGGGTCCTTCCTGCACTGATAATATGTTAGACAACAAACTATTATGAACATATTATTCCTCTTGTTGCAACGTGAATGTGGAATGTTATTAGCTTAAAGTCCCATACCATACAAGAAACATCGTAAAGGTCTTTGAAGCAATTTATGAAGATCATCAAAGTTTTTAACAAAATGATGAGTTTTTTTTTTAAGTTAATCTTAATGGCTTCTCCCGCTCTTGGTGTCAAAAGAACCAAGACCCGGCGCGAGAGTGGTGCAACATGGCTGCTTTCTAGTGTTCTAATGTATAGACATTTTGGAAACGCATGAATAAAAAGATTTAGCAAACATAGCTGATTCACATGAGCTTTGTTAAACTTTGTCATAAAAAAATGCTTTATTTCAAACAACACATAAAACCCCTTTAAATCTACACTAATATTATAAAGAGGTAAAATTTGTTATTTTTTGTTTGTAGGAGGTAATCTTAGTTACTGGTCCGATTACTAAAATTTCTTCACCGATAGAAAGCTACTTTATTTCTGAGTGACATAAGCTACATTTTATGTTTGCAGGTGAAGCCGCGGGCAATAGTTGGTAAAAGAATAAAATGAGCATTATAGTATGTATGCCAAAGTTTGTTTTTGAGTTGCGGTAACTCGACTTATCTATTTATTTATTTATTTAAACTTCATGTACAGTAGTGGTACATAGGCGGACTTAATGCAACAAGGCATTCACTACCAATCACTACCAATTAAACTCATCACTATCAATCTAACTCGACTTATCACTATATTTATCAATAACGTCTCAACACATATTTATGTTAAGTACATAATCATTATTAGATTTACAGACGTAAAGTTAATAAATAGACCCTTTAGTTTATTATTTATCTTAGCAATATTGAATATGAACAAGGCAGATCGTTTAATTCATGAATCCCCAAGCGACCACCGGTGGCCGCGCATCTATTGTCTTACTATTGTGTCTCTAATTGACGGTATCTGAAGGGTTAAACGAGTTTAAAACAACCAATCCATGACATTGGCCTCCCTAAGTGTTGCCGCAATGACTGGTTCCATGTATACATCCTTCAGATATTCGCAACCCTCATCATTGAGTCACCTCATGGGAGAGCTTCCAACCCTGCGTCTTCTGGTTTAATGTCACCACTCTACAACCATCTATTCTGCGAGTAATCTGCCCTGCCCACTACCATCTAAGCGTATTTTTAATATCGCGCTGATTTCATTACGCATGTGGGAATGCTCCACATGCAGAAAATTTCAAAACGCAAAAAAAAACGCAGCCCACGTGCGTATTCCATGCATTACAATAAATGGTCGTATGAAATGGACATTTGCGGGAATTACATGTGCGGAACAATGCTTGATCAAAACCGCACGATATTAAAAACACCCTAAGGTTGGTGATTTTTCAGGCTACGTCGGTAACCTATGTGTCATATTTATGATTCTACAAACATACGTCTTGTTTTGTTTGGTCAAGCAGAGTAATAGGTTGTGTAGGTCACACAGTTATGCTGAATAAATAAAATGTCACAGCACAATAGGCAGTTCCAATATTTAGATATAAAATAACAACAGCCTTAGTGATGTGACTCATAGTCCCGTAGCGTTGTGTACCGGGTCGTTAGGCTTTAGCACAGTGGAGCTAAACTACGCGTTAAACTTATGAACCAGTTCCTAGATAAATGTATTAGTGATAGTAGTTGGTTGTTATTAGTGCACACAAGTTATAGTTTTTAGTTCTTCTGTTCGGGAACATTGAATTATAACCTCACATCACCATTTTTAGGTCGATAATGATCATATTATTACAAGGGATAGTATCTTGTGTGGGTATCCGTAACACTTATAGGGAAGCAACTGTAAGGGTATGGACCTCCTCACGCCCACATCAATGCCACAAGAGTCGCCCTGGTCATCAGGAGTGGCAGGGCGAGCCCCGACCATCGTAGACGAAGGCTTTCGGATGACGAAAAATGTGTGGCATACTTTCTGGCCATCCGACTGACTGACTCAGCCTGAGTCATCGCCCGTATCGTTCTACACTGCAAAATTATAGATCCCAGTAGGACATCGGCCCTACTGGGACCTACGATTTTGCTGACATCTCTTTTGGAGAGCTAGGGCTACTGGGAACGAAAAAATAATAAAAAAATGGCCCTGAAACGCAAAAGTATACGTTTTAGACATTAAAAGTCTTCCTCTTGCTACATCTTGGAGCCTAGAGCAGGAGAAGTGATTTTTCACTTAAAAAAATCTATGAAGAGAAAAAGGAAATAAGGAAAAATGTATGATAACTGTGAAGACCTAAGTAATATATTCTTGCGCAGGTCATAGAAAGATGGATTACTTATCTCATTTCCTCTGTCACTTCTAACGCCCACGACTGTTTGCGTAGATATTTACAGCTATCAGAAATACTTCAGACATTTATTTTTAGGTAATATTTTTGTCGCGCTATTTGTCAGTCAACTCACTACGTTTACGTAAATAGATATTTGTTTATTGTGAAATAATTTATGTTTAAAGCGAACATAATATCCTGAAAAGTCAAAATAAAATGCTCAATCTTATGGTTTTACTTTTAAATTTAAAAAAAATCGTGAGATAAAGTTAAAATTACGTGACTACTTTTTTTTTCTAAATCCTTCAAAAATTGGTCAATTACTTAAGAGTGATACTAATAAGGATAGAGCGTTAAAAGCTAAAGGAATAAATAACAGGACTTATACTTTTGTTAATTCTATGCCAAATTTTTTTTTTTGTACCATCGTTTTAATACCGCAACAGCTTTTGTAACAAAAGCCAGTGTTCCACTAAGCTTGTCAAGAATAGATTGAAACTCATAAAATCTTTAACAGCTACGTGTTCAAAAGAACAGCAGACTTTATTCTCAAGAACAATTTTATAAACAGCCGGTTGGTGACAGCACTATGTATGTATGTCTGTGCATCGCAAACATTTTGCGTTGCAAGCCCGAAATAATTACACTCCCGAGGTCACTGCCTACCGGTCGACCTACGCATTTTATTTTTCTTCTGTGTGTTGTTGTGTACGCAAATTGGCAATTTGTGTACTTTTTTTTGAGCTGAGTAATCATCTAATGACCCCACTCTAGGGTGGGGCGAAAGGGCGTGTCAGTCTTTTATTAACTAAGCCCATCCGTGTTCTGAAGTTGTATTTTACGTTCTAGGACCATAGTTTCAATTCCAGAATTTTTCCGTGGCCCTAGCGAATAGCGGTCCAGCTGGGTACCTAAAATTTTGCTGACATCTCCTTTGAAGCACGCGTAGCTCTCTAACATGCGATGTCGACGACTTGGACTTGGCGCTGCCGTCGATCGCTTCCACAAGAACTCGGTGGTGGCGGTGGTCCGCTCAAAAGGGACTCGCATTCACTGTATGCTCCGCCGTATCTTCTGGGTGGTCCCGATCCGACTCAGCAACCTTCTATACTTGCCATGTCCGGTGATGACAAGTATCATGCGAAAGGTAACGATGCCATTGCGCCTTTCCAGTCACTACTCAAAGTGGCTGAAAGAATGCACTCGCGTTCCTTCAAAGTTTTAATTCGGTAAAAGCCTAAAACGAGAAAAGTTATTTGATATTATTCACAACATTAAACCTCTTATCTCACAACCCCAAACAGGCATAGCCATACGTATTTTCTCGTTGCCTTCAGACATTTTTATTAGATGAATCAACAAGGTGAGTAGCGTATTTAAATTACTCATGTTAAAAATATAACCTAAATTATTTTCTTCTTGCTATGAAGATACTATTTGCTTTGATGACACTAACTCGAAGAAGTGCTGAAACAAGAAACAACACAACAACAAAATCCCTTTGGACAGCAAATTTCTCTGATATTATTGATCAGAACACTGTTGAAAGATTAAATTAAATGTATATTATAATTTGCTCCCGTCGAATACTTGATTCAGTTGGCGAGAGACCAGTCTAAAGTTCGTGGAACATAATTACGAAATTCGGGCCAGTCTTTAATTGTAGAGAGGTATTCCAAGACGATACAAAGTTTGAATTAGATTAAACTATTCGGCTTCATTTGTCATTTCGTAATAATAAAATTGGCTGAGAAGAAAACTTTCTAGATACGATAAACTGTGAAGATCTATCTTCTATACACGTATATATATATATGAGAAACTGACTGACTGTAGTATCAACGCACAGCCGAAGGTCATCATCATCATCATTTCAGCCGAAAAACGTCCACTGTTGGACCTCCAAGTGCCGCTATAATGTACGGTCCTGTGCATTTCGCATACATCGGCATTAAATGGCAGTGGGCAGGGCACATTGCTCGCAGAACGGATGGCCGTTGGGGCCGAAAGGTTCTGGAATGGCGACCACGTACTTAAGGTAAGGTGAAATTTTTCTCATGGTTTCCTTTTACAACACAGACGAGCACTAAGGGTATTTTTTTAAATCCAGTCCTTAAGGGGATGAAACGAAGGTCCTAAGTTTGTTTAGAGAAACTCACTTTCATGCGAGTGTAACCGCTGGCAGAAGGTAGTTGTATATATAATTCTGTACGTGTCTCCTTAACAAGTTGACCGATTTGAAAGCAATTTTATGTATATAATTAACAAAATGTCATATTTTAAGCAGGATAACGACTGCCGGAACTACTGGCAAATATTTTACGAAACCGGTTTCGAAAATTAAATAATTTATTAGAATAGGTAGGTCAAACTATCTCTATTTAAGGCAATAAGGTAAGTAAAATATCTAAGTATATAAAAAAGTAAATTTTATGCTTTTATGTTTTTGTCTCACACATAGATGTAGTGATTAATAAAATATTCACTACTAGCTTTTGCCCGCGGCTTCACCCGCGTACATAATCCCAGGATGAAAAGTATTCTATGTGTTATTCTGGGATATGGTCTACTCGTGTACCAAGTTTCATCGAGATCCGTTTTGTAGTTTTTGCGTGAAAGAGTAACAAAAATCCATACATCCATCCACACATACAAACTTTCGCATTTATAATATTAGTAGGATATAATATTAGTAGGATCTCAAAACAACGTTCTTACAGTTAAATGAACTTTAAGAACGTTGTTTTTTTTTCTATCACACCAGCATAAACGTTTTCATTAGAAAAACACATTAAATGTGTAATAAATATTTTCTTTTCTACTATAAAATCGATAGTAACTGTCTGTTACATTAGGGCTTAACGACTGAAAGGATTTAATCGAAACTTGGCACACGAGTAGACCATAATTTTATAATAAAATAAAATATTTTTTTATCCCAGATGTATGTTCCCAGGGGATTATTTTCGACTTTTACGCGAATGTAAGGAGGCCGAACAATGTTTTGTAAGAGTCATGTTAACAGGAAATGTTTTCATATTCTTCTACTGAAGACTTCCAAAGAAGAACTGTTTCTTAACTTGGTTGGGAAAGAATTTCAAAGCCTCTTTTTGTAATATTTCATATACAATTGTATATATAATATTATATACTGACAATAATTGCAGACAATAATAAATCATAATGTGTACTAAGAGGCACTAATTTACATGTATTTAACAATTTTTATTTATTTTTTATTAAATAATTTATTACAATTATGTACATGAAAAAAAACTTAAATACTAAATAAACTATGTATACTAAAACCTAACTATGTACATAAATATAATACAAAATGACAATTATGATTACGTAAATATAATGTATACCGTGTCTGGTAATTGCCCCCCCCCTCCTCCCCCAAATAACAATAATAAGATACATTGAACTTTGGCGACACAAATATTTTTCAGCACTACACTTTCAGCATACCTACATTTATATACCTTTAACAATGTTTTGAAATCCACAGGATTAAGAAATTGGTACTCAGCCAACAATTCGGTCACTTTGCCGAAATAATTTAATTGAGTGCATCTCAACTAAATCCAGCTTTTAGGGTTCTGTACCAAAAGGGTAAAACGGGACCCTATTACTAAGACTGTGCTGTCTGTCCGGCTACCTGTCTGTCTATCTGTCATCAGGCTGTATTTCGTGAACCGAGCTAAACATTTGTAATTTTCACAGATGATTTGTTTCTGTTGCCGCTATAATAACAAATACTAAAAACAGAATAAAATAAATAAGGAGCTCCCAAACAACATACGTGATTTTTTTGCTTCGGGTGGTACGGAACCCTTCGTGCACGAATCCGACTCACACTTGGCCGTTTCTGGTTTAAAAATGTGTTGAAGTCTTGGAATGAACAAAAACACAATATTTTATAAAGAAAATTACAGAGGCAGGTGCTTTTGAATCTCATTGTTTCAATGTGACCGCAACTATTTATAAAAGTTATATAAAAAAGATTATGCATCTTTTGTATATTTTGATACTCTTAGAATTATTATTTGTAACAATCCCAGATCTCTTTTTAAATTGAGTTATTTTCTTCAACTTGGTTTACAAATTCAAACTCAAAATTATTTATTTTACATAAGCCTATATGGTCACCCAAAAATGTCAGAAGCTACCGCACGATACCAATTGGTCGTTTCCTATGGAGAAGAACCGCCAAGAAACTCCAAAGTTAAACTTATAAAAAAAAATTGATTCTACAATATTTCCATATTAAAATATTAATAGATGAAAGAACCATATTTCCATATTAAAATACATATTTGTAGACTAGTCAATTTTGTATCTAAAGGTACATTAAAATGGTGGGTTTTTGATAGGTAATCTATAAATTCGTGGAGCATACATGTGGAGTGTGTTGTTCTTTTGATATTAAATACCTATAATAAGTAATACCTACTAATAGCGTCGGCGTGAAAAAGCTTCATTAACTGAAACATTAATAATACCAGTAACTGAATGGATTCCAATAGTTTTTACACCACTTGTGACCTTTTTAAATATTTTTGGAAAATATATTTTTTTTAGTGAGACACCACCGACACTAAGTACAACATAGGTCACGGCAGGTCATAGCGGGTATTAGGCGTCAGCAAACAGCTGGTTGCATAAGCAAATCACCCCTCAGTGGCCTGGATGGCCAGGACTATGTATTTTTACTGACATAACAATCAACTGTGATTTTTCATGATGCAGTTTTAAATTTTAGATTCTTTACATAAAATACATACTGGGTTTCACAAATAGTAAAACTAATGTTGTATAATATATTATAGCTAGTTCTTTCTCACGCTTTACTCGCGTAAAAGACGAAAATAATCTCCTGGGAACATACATCTGGGATAAAAAAATATTTTATAAAACATGGTCTACTCGTGTGCCAAGTTTCAATTAAATCCTTTCAGCCGTTAAGCCCTGTAACGAAACGTTACTTGTATATCTGTGGTGCAGAGTGAGCAAAGTGAAACGTCACTCGAATGTCTGCGGTACGGAGTGAAGTGTTCGGGGAGACCGAGTTGATAAAAAGGGAGTGCGTCCGCGCAGCGGCGCGCAGTCGCTTCTAGACGGAATAAGATAACTACTTTCGCTTAACGTCACGCCAAAAGCGGTTACAGATTCGAACGCGGAACGTTGTCAACGTAACTATTTAACGTACAACTATTTAACGAGTGTTGTGGTATCCCGAATTAGGGTAAGTCTTATTACAAACTCAAACACTAGAAGCTTAATTATGTACAGAGATATTAAGTTTTAAATAGCACACAAACCATCAACTTAATATTCATCTACCTTCAAGCACGTATAATGTAGAATTTGAATACGTAGCTTCCCAACTGTTTTTTTTTCTTACTTTGCTTAAGCTTATGGCTGTCTATAATGTAAACTCTGTTCTGGTAGGTGCCACCACGACAATACTACTACAATGATATAGGTACTTTCTTGTCGTCATCGGTGGTACCCCCCGGCACGGAGGTTATTGAGGCCGCATTTTAATATGCTGGAACGGTGGATTCCAGGTGCTACAACCAGTTTATATTGCGCCTACGGGTGAGACTACGTCCCGATCGGGTCGCCGTACCAGCGGGTCGCCGCACCAGCAAGATTCGCCGTGCCTTGCTTTCCTGCGCATCAGCCAACCACCATCTCCGGCCTTGGGGGTGTACTGGTCTCCGCCTGCGGGATACGGGAAGTACCTTTCCCTGCAGAAGTGATTATAGACGTTCGCAATCCACGACCTACAAATTTGTGTGCCTCCGGCTCTGCTAGGCAATAAATATTTGTTACTGGTACACACCTGTTTTAATTTCAAGTCATTACCGTCCTAGTTCGGGTGAAGTAAACGGGTGGAGGCTACAGCCCTAATGTAACAGACAGTTACTATCGATTTTATAGTAGAATAGAAAATATTTATTACACGTTTAATGTGTTTTTCTAATGAAAACGTTTATGGTGGTGTGACAAAAAAAAACAAATGAACTGTAACAGCGTTGTTCTGAAATAGAGAATATTTTTTTAAAATTTTATTTTTTGGGCCTACTTTTTTTTATTTTTTTTTTATTTCGTATAAACTAGTGCTTGACTGCGATCCCACCTGATGGTAAGCAGTGATGCAATCTCTGATGGTGAGGCGCGCTAGTTTATTAAAAGCCTATTCACTCTAGCCTTGAAGATACCCAAATTATAATCGGACGGGAAGACCACAGCAGGCAGATTGTTCCATTCCTTCGACGTACGCGGTATAAACGACGAGGCGAAACGCTTAGTCCGGACCGTAGAGGTTTCAACAACGTATGGGTGGATACTCGCCGTACGTCGTGTTGTCCGATGGTAGAATTGAGATGGCGGAATCAACTCATGCAATTCCTGCGCACACTCTCCAAAAAGCATCCTGTAAAACATCGAAAGGCTGGCTACCCTACGCCTGTGCTCAAGGCTTTGAAGGTTGGACTTAACCAAATCTGGATCACCAATTACCTTGAAACTTAGCATACATAATATAATATTATTTATGCTGATTATTAATAATAACATAATTTTCGGATAGTTCCGATCTTCAGTGTTTGTGCGGCGTTACTCCACAGACGATGTCTCACCTTCCGTCCTGAACCACGTGCCCGGTTACCTGTTTACGTAGGGACCTATGGGGTTACCATGACTGTCAAAGTAAGATTGTTTTATTCTTATTCCAGTGTGGGTAAGAGACAGAGCTATACAGGTTGTCTAGCGCCATCTCTTACCCACACTGAAACAAGATTAAAACAATCTCACTTTAAACGTCATGGTCTTGGTCCTAATGACTGTATCAGCGGACGGCATTGCCGTGGCCAATTTCTGGGCTGGGCAAGGAATTTGACTGGCTTTGCCATCGATACGCTAAGTAGAAGAAGCATAAATAGTCACCTAAATAAATAATATAGGTTAACCCTGTTTGTTTTTTATAACTATCCTCACGACGCGCGAAAATTTAAATTGTATCGAGATTTCTTGTTTCTTAGGATCTTTTAATGGATTTAAAAGTAGGCACTAATGAATAATTAAATAATTAGTTTTTCAAAACTACCCTCAAAAGACTGTTTAGAGAGTGTTATAGGTTTTACGAAAACATTCTCGCAAACGGAGCCGCGGGCAAAGTGCTAGTTTAAAAAAAAATAAAAACTAGCGCTTGACTGAAATCTCACCTGATGGTAAACAGTGATTTAATCTCTGAAGGGGAGGTGCACTAGTTTATGAGCCTATTCACTATGGCCTTGAAGACACTCAAATTATAATCGGACGGGATGACCGCAGCAGGCAGATTTTTCTAGTCCTTCGACGTAAGCTAAGTCCGGACTGTAGAGGTTTTAATAACGTAAGGGTGGATACTCGTCGTACGTCAGGTTGTCCGATGGTAGAATTGAGATGGAGGAATCAAGTCATGCAATCCCTGCGCACACTGTCCAAAATGCATCCTGTAACAAAAGGCTGAAACCCTACGCCAGTGCTCAAGGCTTTGAAGGTTAGCCTTAACTAAACCTGAATCAATTAGCCAGTTATAGTTTAAATGAGGTAAGAATAACAGACTTTTACATACTTATGAATTAATTCCAAAATAAGTCAGTAAGTATAGTATTAGATGATTAAATGTATAAGTGCATCCAAAAAACCCAAACACAGACCTCTTATCAACATACAATATTATTTATCAATATGTTATATACCAGTATTATGATATAACATAATAACTAACGATCAAGGAATAAAGATAGACGGGTACGACAGAAATGCGTTGACCTGTGCGACGGTCGGCGATAACCCTCAGGTCGGCTGGTTGGTCCTTATGGAGCGTGCACAATTGCTGTGTTTGCTTCTGCAATTTTATATTTTTTTTTGCTATCGTCGGCGACTTTATTGACATGGATTTATAGATTAATGGTACCCCTCATTATAAATCCTCACTAATATTATAAAAACGAAAGTGAGTTTGTTTATTACGTCTTCACGCCTAAATGGCAAAACCGATTTTGATGAATTTTGGTACAGAGATAGTTGGGACCCTAGAGACGGAAATAGGCTATTTATATTCATAAACGCCGGCAAAACCGCGTGTAAAAGCTAGTTAAACATAATTTATAGAATAACTAGCTTCTGCCAGCAGCTTCGCCAGCGTGAAAGTAGGTTTCTCCATACAAACTTTGGACCCCAATTTACCTTAGGGGGTGAATTTTAAAAAATCTTCTCCTAGGGCTCACTTACGTCATAAAAGGAAACCTTGTGCAAAATTTAATGCTCCAAGTTTCAGTAGTTTTGGCTGTGCGTTAATATGTCAGTCAGTCAGTTTCTCCTTTTATGTATATACCTAGATAAGTTTAATCAGCTTTATGATGTTTCCACTGTTGGGACTGAAACCTCGTCTCTAGTAGAGGGGATGCGCACGCGGGCGGTGTGGATTGGTGGAAGTCTTAAAATTATCAGTTCTAGGACATGCCGGTTTCCACACAATCTTTTCTTCACCGTTTTGAGAGCAGTGGTGGAAATAAATTACACAAAGTAATGCGCCTATCTGGGTTCGAACCCGCGACCAACATCTCATAAGTCGAGGCCGTTACCCTCAGCCACCACTGCCTTTTATAGATCTGCACCTACAAGTTTATTAGAGAAAGTAATGGCTTCATTCAAGCTGCGCAACTTTTCTACAGTGGTCTATTTCTGGCCAATACAAATTTCAAATACCTACTAAAGAATTCTGAGAAATGATTGTTACAATATTGAGGTCAGTATAAACCGCCTTCGAGTATCCAGGCGCATTAGGTGGTGAATAATTTGTTCGCAGCGACGCCGTCGTTGTGGCGCCACTATTTTACTTTATTTACGTGGGATATTAAAAAATAACTTTTTCTTATATAACGAGACGGAATGTCAGATTTTTACTGACTCCATGTGTGGTCTTTTAGTTGCTTTTCGCAGTCCAGGGCCACGGTAACTCTTTCAAACAATCCTGTAGAAATTAACAAATCAATCAATTGTAAAAATCTTTTAAAAATAAATGTAGATTCTATACAACAGTCTTAAGCGTAAAACGCAATGACTGATCCAGGAGAATTGTGTCTGTAACGAAACTTCTGCATAATTTTCTTAATGTCTACATATATTGATATATAGGTTATAAACGCAGATGTTTCTTAAAATTATATTTCCAGGTGTATGACGAACGGTTAAGTCATTAATTCATGAATCCCCAAGCGACCACCGGTGGCCGCGCATCTATTGTCTTACTATTGTGTCTCTAATTGACGGTATCTGAAGGGTTAACCTATCACCGGAAAATGGATGACGCGGCTTTATTTCATCGGTTTACGATTGGGTTATTTGCCAAAGTCAACAAAATGGATGGGTCTTGGGACGGGTAGCGTAGAGATATTAAAGTAATTGTAATAACCAATAAAATTATTATAATTACTTCGTAACGGATTTATATGTAACACAGGTATTTTTACACAGTTCAGTTCAGACATTTTTGTGTCTTGTGGCAGATACAGGCTACCGATTAATATTTGATATCTATAAATAATAAAATAGCCATTTATTTCCAAACTTTGGGATACAATTGTGTGGCTTATAGAATGTCCCTCCGTTTGGTGTGCCTTTAGACATAGGCCTCCTACGACTACCTCCACTGGACTCTATCCATAAAACCAGTGTGAAATCATTCATTCCCTGCGCATACGTAAACGTAATACAATGACGGTCAAAAAGTGTTCAGTGTCGGTAACTGGAACAAAAATCTTCGTTTGCGAAATATCTAAGAAAGGATATTTCACTCCCTATAGGGATAGGAACGGGGTCCACAGTTTGCACAGAAAAAACTAATTTTACACGAGTAAAACTGCTGGCAAAAGCTAGTTTTATAATCGTGTTATAAACATGTTCTTGGAAAACGGTATTTAATATTATGAGTGCTTAAACTGAAACAAATTAATTTGAAAAGTTGCGTTATTATTTAGTTATACAGAAGGTTTAACTTTCATAAAGTGACAAAGAAATAAATTTCCAAAATTAATCTATTTTTATTTTACCATAAATAAAATAAAAATAAATTAATTTTTAGCCTCTGACAAAAATTCTCAGTAAATTGAAACTTCATTAAGGTTTAAACCATCTGATAAAAGAGAATCTCAAACGATAGAAATATTACAACCACGTCGGCTGTTAAATTTTGGAGCCATTTGGGATTGAAACTCCTGGGACATGGGGTCCGAATGCCATACACTATTTTAACATCTATCAAAACGCCCAGTTACTACTTCGTATATCCTAAGAGCTGGTTCTTACCCTGATTAAAGATAAAGCATTGTACCATACAATGAGGCAATGCTTCCAGTCTTTTGGGTCTACTTTCAATTACGAAATAAATTTTTGGTGCCATATTTTGTGAGGTGTGTTTGTTTTTTGTGTATTTAAAATTTAGTTGCTTTCGTTTTAAATAATATTTACGGACGCGAATTGCTTTTTTAAATGAGAAATCATCAAATAACTCCTTCTGCCCTGCGTGGAGAGAGAAAACATGTCTGCTTCAACTGACTAAACCCGCTCATGTCCCATCAGTTTTCTTTTTCGTTCCAGGGCCGCGGTAACTCTTTCGAACTGTAGCGACATCAATAATATCAAGAAGGTAATATTCTGCATTATTATTACAGTTCTCTGCGTGTTTAGAACATATACAGCTAGCAGCCCGAAATCAACTATTAGGCAGTTGCCCCAACCCGACACAAGACCTCCCGCTCCCTCCCATCCGATTATAATTTAGGTGTCTTCAAGGCAAGAGTGAATAAAAATAATCTTAATAATAAACTAGTGCGCCTCACCATCAACGATTGCATTACTGCCACCATCAGGAGGGATCGCAGTCAAGCACTAGTTTATATCAATTTAAAAAAAGACCTGTCTGGTCGGAGAATCCTGCCTTGGAATCCTTCTCACTTTTTTCAACTGAAGTTTGCGGGACTTTACACCCTGTTTCGCTTGCCTCTAAAGACCAATTACTGGGTTACTACTACTGAGTTACTTACTATACAAACCACTAGAAGGAAATTATCACAAATAATCATACTCTACACGCATTAAGATTAAACATTTAAACAAACTATTTTCACTGTCCGTTTAACCGATTTTGACTTCTATTCCGTAGGCATAAGAATGGCGTTTAAAGCAAAAAAAAAAACGAATTACGAACTTTTTTGTAACTACAACTGAATGGTGTATAGCTTAGCTAAGATAGGAGCCTACTTGGCCTCATTACGGCTTATTTTGAGATTGTTTTTTTTTTTCAGTTTTTGGCTGTTGTTAGGGTCAATAAATATGTTCTAGCATTTTGTTGTTTATCCTGCTCAAATAACAGAAAAACAAATCAGCTTTTTCCTTTCTTACTTACACATCATCATCATTGTCATCATTTCAGCCAATATGCGTCCACTGTTGGACATAGGCCTCTCCCAAGCGTCACTACAATGAACGTTCCTTTGCGTCTCGCATCCATCGGCTTCCCGCAACCTTCACCAGGTCATCCGGGGTCCACTTTGTCTAGAACCTTTCGGCCCCAACGGCCATCTGTTCTGCGCCCTGCCCATTGTTATTTTACGTTTTCTACTGTAATTGTTTGGAATACTTTAACAGTTTATAATTATGGGGGAGTACACCAGGTGTGTTTTCTCACATAGTTAACTATCTAAGCTGAAACCCAAAGTCGACTATTAAGGCGTCTACGGTATAATCTGTTAAATTATTAATAATAACACAGCCTACATAATTTACTTTGAACCAGTCATGTTTTTAGTTCACTGGAACAGTAAAGTATATATATTCATCGACTTATATTCTAGCATATACATATATTGATGTATATTTTATATACATCAGTAAATATTATGTAAGTTGGTTTTCACAGACTTTCGTCGAAATAATTTAAATGAAAGGTTCTGTAGATATTATTGTTATTTGACATTTATGTAAACGCTTATATAATAAAAAAAAGAAGATGGAAACAGAAAAATAGATATATAGGTGATGCTTAATTCTACAGGGATCTTTTTCAGCATACCTGCAACCGCTACCATGTTTAAAAGTGAAAAGAAAAATACAAAGAAAACCAATTATCAATAAAAAATACTAAAGCTAAACTAAAAATATAAAAGTATACTATCGTAAGTATATACATACACAGTAGAATAAAAATGTCGATGATGTTGTATTTTTTATTTAAATAAAAATCTGATTCGTTTATTGATTTAATCTTTCGAATACCGTAAAAATAATGATAGAGCGAACGCCGGCGTTCGATTGGGATTTAATGAATTAATTCATGAATCCCCAAGCGACCACCGGTGGCCGCGCATCTATTGTCTTACTATTGTGTCTCTAATTGACGGTATCTGAAGGGTTAAAACGTCATCTACACTAATAAAGAGGTAAAGTAGTTTTTTTGGTTTTTAGTTTGTAGGAGGTAATCTCTAGAAATACTGGTCCGATTGCTAAAATTTTTCACCGTTAGAAAGCTGCTTCATTCCTGAGTGACACAGGCTATATTTTATGTACGCGGTCGAAGCTGCGGGCAAAAGCTAGTTTTTTTTTTATAAAGAGTTTCGAACTTGACCACTAGCTCACCTGGTAAACAATGATATAATCGACTATGGTGTACGCTTGCCTAGATGTAATCTATTCACTCTTTACTTAGTCTCTGAAAAGGTTATAGCTAACAGGAAAGAAGGACTCCCAGAGGGAATTTCACTCTTGAACTGTACGCACAATAAACGAGTACTAAATAAGCTCAAAAGTTGACCGTTGGTCGAAATAATATATTGACCGCTGCTAGAAATAATGTCAAAAATTGACCTTCCCCAAGTGTCACTACAATGAACGATCATGTGCATCACACTTGGAGGAGGCCTATGTCCAACAGTGGACGTCTATCGACTGAAATGATGATTGATGATGACTCAAAGATATATCCAGTTTGAAGAACAATAACGAAAATCAGCTAGAAGGGCCAAAATCAAGTACTACTTGGAGGCAACAATAAGTATTGCAGACGAATATGAACATTATACACTTAGCAATAAGATCGACATTTTCATGGGAAAGCCAAACTCAGTTTGTAAACTGACTAAAAAAACTTCTATCACACAGACTTATCTCTTTTTATTGGAGTTCAGTTACACAATCTCTGACAGTATGAGTTCTGGTAAGACTAGGACAGACCAGAAAAATACCTTTGTTTCTTATACCTTAATCACACGTACCGAGTAAACGGGTGAGACAGTGCTCTCGGCCGAGTACTCGGTACGTGTAAACAAAGCGCCGAGAGTTCGGCCGAGCGCTTATCTCTACAACTCACTTACATCACTGTCTCGGCCGAGCAACATCTTACTGTCTCGCCCTTTTACTCGCTACGTGTGACCAAGGCATTACGCTCGTGAGAAGGTAAGGGTGATATTGCTAGTGCTATTATTATCATAATAAGTAGGTCAACATAATAAGACCACTTCGACATCATAATTATATGCGCTAAGTGTGTATTCTCCCTTATAAGTGTGTGCATTAGATACGCCATTTTAAGTTTTAAAGGTCGATGGAGGGTCACTTATTTTATTAATTACTAATTTTATTAAAATTTAGAAAATATGTACCTTTTGGTAATACGTTTTTGATCAATTTCATTCAAGTTTTCTTTTAATATGCAAGTCTTAGGAATGTAACATTGATTTGAAGTAGTTGAATTACATTGTAAATAATCTACTTATTACAACGCAATTTACTATTAAGCCTTCAAAGAATCTTATACTAAAGTAATATGACAAGACTTGAAACATCTCAACTCAATAAAATACTCGTAACTATTTCATAAAAAAGTTAAGTAAAAGTTACATCACTTTTCGTATCATAAGAACGTTTCAAAGTTATACGATTCTCTATCAAAACTTGCTAACTTAAATAACTATTTAACAAGAACCCCAGACTCATACCGAAACTGTCAAGAATGTTCATCCGAATTTTTATATAACTCTGACATAGATATTTATGACCAAAAGTTAGATTCGACAAGCAATAAAAAATAAAACAAAAAATAAATCACCATCTCAACGAGACATTACGTCAATATCGCTCATAAAAATACATAATTCAGTGAAAGTACAACAATAAACAAATAAGAACAATAATAAAAATTAGCATAACTCACTCACTGGTTGGATCCGATTAACATCAAACATGCACACACCACAAATTGAACCACACACTCACTACACGTAATTGGGACGGGTACCCCGTCCAAAAGTTTTGCTAATCAGTTGGATTGCAAGCAAACTTTGGTCTCAACTCCACGTGTCGCTCACTTTCGTATCGAAAACAATTTTATTTCATGCGCGTCGGACGCCCCACTCGGCCTTCTTTCCCGCTACTAACTGACAACTGACTGACCGTATTTTCTTGTACATATACATATAAACAATTTATTTTCATAGCGCATCGATGCGACTAATGTACGCGGCGGATTTTTGATTTTAGAAATGATGATTCTATTTTTGTTTTACCTATGACGTAGTAATATTGGTTTGGCGTACGCGCTTAAAGATTTAAGAGTTATTAGGCCCGATTTATTAAGTAGGTTATTAGTGTTCAAAGGTGAGTGTTGGGGTCTTTTTTTTTCTTATTTTTTTTATATGATGCGATAAAGATAATGTTGGAATAATAAAAGCTTTAGCATTAGCTTTTTTCTTAGATTGCGAGATGTTGAGCACATTTGTATGTTTTACGTCGAAATATATTTTGATTATACAATTTTAAAATGCTGTTCTTTTTGTATAAAAAAAAAATTGTACAAATATTATTGTAAATTATGCTTTAATTCAAAAACTTACAAAAATGCGCATAGGTCTATTATTTATCCCAAAATAAATTGAAATATTTTAATATATAATTAAATGACAAACAATAAAAGAAATATATTTGCACATAGTGAAAAACAAAAAGAAAAATATTAAAAAACAATTCTTTAAACCAACAAGTCGCATGAAGTTGTATCTTCCCATATGCGATACACTATTATTATGAACTATAATTTGAACAATCAAAATAATTGTCACATACATCAGGAAAGGGGGTCTATTTCAAAAGGTTTGTCGAAAAGAAAGGGACACACGGACACGCGAAGAGCACATTACCTACGTAACAATAAAAATAACAATAGCGAACATTGTTGTCTTATATCGGGTTAACAATAAATGGTCTGTTTATAGTAAACGAAAAAAAAAAACATTTCCACGTTATGACTTATGACCGAAAAAGTAGCTTGACACACTGCAAACATGTTTTACTTCTGTAGCGTCATTGAAAGTAGCTTTAAAAAAATATTAGTATATTCAAGTCATTCCTTTGTTGATATATCTAAATTTTTAGGAATGTTGTAGTTAAATTTAGGTACAGTCATGTGCATAATTAAGTTTAGAACATTTACATCCAGGGCCTTTCTGCAAAGCAAGAATGCCATCAAATAAGGTGTCTGAAACCGCTCCAAACCCCACTGGAGACGCTTCTGGCGTCGGGAGTCGCAGGATGATGGTCACCGTGGGCGCATGCTTATGGATAGCGGGCAATGGAAACCAAAAACCGACAGACATAGCAACTAGGCGTCGATGGTCAAAGACATTGAAGCTCCGACTCGACGAGTGCATCAAACTAAAAACCATTCGAAGTTGCATTGTACGAGAACAAGCGTAAATCTTTTACGGCACAAACTGATTGACTTCAAAAAGGTAGAAAGCTTCTTAGGTAGTTAAAATTTTCTTCACCGAGCTTAACAAAAAAGTCTAAATAAATAAAAATAAAAAATTCTGTCCAATCACTATTGATGTTTATTCAAATCCGTTTTACTTGACCTAAGTGAAGGTAAAGTGAACTCAACTTTTTCTATAAAGGCTGGTCTATACAGCCCTAGATAAAGAGAAATAGAGAGTAAAATCTAGGTTGAGTACCACATTTTAAAGCTATATACTATACATAAAAATAATTATAGAAAAGTATTATTACACTTTGTGACACCTTAATTCTATACAAAACTCTCGCTAAACCTCACTAGGTACAGCAAAATTTATTACTCTGCGCTACTGTAATAAATGAGTTATTGTGTGTCTAGGGTAGGGATGTTACTGAGCTTCGACTCCGACTCTAATAAGTCAGAACTTCCGATTTATATTACATCAGTTTCGACATTTTTAAATCGTAGGTCGAAACGTATAGGAAGGCAGAGACAACGCGCGGCGCTTGACTTGGGCAAACATCGAAGGACTGGAACCATTTGCCTGGTGCGGTCTTCCCATCCGATTACAATTAAGGGGTCTTCAAGGCTAGAGTGAATAGGCTCCTTATAAACTAATGCGCCTCATCATCATCAGCCTTTTTAATGTTCCGGCCGTTGAGGCCTAAGCTTGTCCTTAAGATAACTTCAATGCCGACTTCGGTACCAATAAAACTACCTCCGTAACATCCCTTTGCCTAGAGTATGAATTTTATTTTTAAGTTTTTCTTGGCAACCCTGAACAAATATTAATTGACAGAAGCACACCAAGAATATTACAAAGAAAATAGTTAATTTATTAATAGGAATCTTCTTGTCATGCTCAGCAGAAACCTTTTTAGCTTCGCAAGTAGCTTTTGATAATTTAAACTGCTGATATCTTTCGTGATGTAAATGAGCCATGGTTACCCATTAAATAATTATAATTAAAATATTTCTGCATTTTTATACAACCAAGTTTTAGTATATACGAAACTGGAACACCTGTCTAGAATTTTATTGTAAAGAATCTTTGTACAAAATTTCAAAACCATATCATGAAAAATTATGAAGTTATAAGATTGATATAACATCAAAAATACATAGTCACCAGGTCATCCAGGCGACTGAGGGGTGGTTTTTCACTTGTACCCAACTATTTCCTGGCGCCTAATACCCACTATGACCTGTCACGACCTGTATTGTACTTTGTGTCGATGGTGTTCCACATGTAACCTTTTTAAATATTTTTGGGAAAAATGTAACATGGTGTACGCCTCGTGGACACTTCGCGTGACCCAAAGGCTGGCTTTTACTTCGGTCAAAGGATAAGCATTGCCATTCAGCGTGGCAATGCCGCCAGCCTTTTGGGTACATTACCAGTCGACAGCGATGCGGAGGAATTTTTCGACGCCTTACATTAAATTGCCATTTTTTTTTTTTTTTTAGTTCTCTAGGGTTTTATTTTAATTTTTTAAGTTAGTTTTAATTAATTTAAGTTTATATCTAGAATTAATTATTTTATGGTTTACAATAAATAAATACAGAACATGGTGTAAAAATTAAAATGCTATTCTACAAAAATTGAGGTAGACAACACAATGTCCTAGATTAGTGTTGTCTTCTACCCACCGTCCAATTTTTCACCCTCACAAAAAAAAAACAAAAGCTGTTCACGTAATTATGTCCGGGCAGTGTACTTCAGTCGTAACAAAGATATGGCTGGCTGAAAGTAAATGAACAAATCGATACGGTCTTTAATAACTAATAGACGCCAATAATAATCTCATAAGATATCATCAGATCATCTCCCTAGCCATTTTCCAACTACATAGAGGACGGCTTCCAGGCCAATAGGATATAGCAGAATACCCATGATTTATTTGGAGCGACCTCCGACTTCTTCAACTCAAAAAGGGGAAAAAGATATTCCATGGATAGACTGATGATCAGGCATCAAAAAATACTCGTAACATAAGATTATGGTTTAAAAAAAATGAGGTAGACAACACAATGTCCTGGATTAGCGTTGTCTACCTAACGTCCAATTTTCCACCCTCACAAACAAAACAAACGCTGTTCACGTAATTATGTGCAGGCGGTGTACCTCAGACGTAACAACGATAAGGCTGGCTGAAAGCAAATGACCAAATCGATACGGCCTTTAATAATTGATAGGACTGTGGACGTTGGACTCGGAATTTACTTTAACATGTCTTATCGACCGGGCTAGATTCGATGTAATTGCTTGCTATAAGGGAGGGCTATAATTTCGGATATTTACGTCTTTTTCTTTTTTTATATTTGTAATTGTTTGGGTGTAGGGAGGGTACTGAGGTCAACGGTTTTTTTTTGTTGTGGTGGAAGGATACTTCCACTTATAATACGTCCACTCGCTCCATCCTACCTACTTTCTTCTACGGTAGGAGTGAGTGACTTCTATGGAGCGAGTGGACGTATCAGACTTTTACTGGAATCTACCTGTGTCCTTGGCCACGTAAATTCTTAAAATGTCCCGTGGCCCAAGTGGGCATTGCCCCAACCCTCTACTGTTTGCTGCCAACTATTTTTCTTTACGTTTCTTTTCTTATGAGTGATAAATTTGTCTTTTTATGTTTCACTAGCTTCAGCTACCGGCTTCGCCGTGTCTTCTTCTTCTTGCTGCCCTTATCCCATATTACTTGGGGTTAGCGCAACTCGTTTTATTTTTCTTCCATTCTGTCCTGTCACCCGTCACACTATCACTAACTCCCTTTTCTTTCATATCACTCGTCACAAAATAGAGGCTTCGCCGTGGGTTAAAAAAAAACTCGTTTTAGCATGTAAGGTATTAATTTTCACCTTTATAACTAAATTTTAGTGTGAACATGATTGCCAATTTTTTTTTTCGAAATTTTTATCTCCAATTGTGAAAGCTTCTTCAAACAAAATATATTAACATCAAAAGTGCCTTCTAATTTAAGACTTATTCCTCAAAACAGATTATCGAGACACAAAATACCTGAAAAAGAAAACCTTATATAATTCTAGCCTAGAAGTTCATGTCCCATTAACCACGATAACTTAATAGCTCCTCATTTCTTCATCAAAGCAACCTTCAACACAGCAGTCATACATATCGACCGTCTGTCCGCTATAAACAAAAGGGTTGTTCGCATATGTATCGATGATTCTATAAATAGGGTTGTGACTACGCGAGTTGCATTCTGCAGGCTTCTGACAATGAGCACGCCAACTAAGACGCCTCGTACGTTTATAGGGCATGCGTTGACACAGAAAATGAATAGAAATGTCTGTTAATGTTGAAGACAGTTAGTGGTATGTGGTAAGTTAGCTGTGAGAATTGTAAGTAGGTGTAGGTATTTAAGGTTTTAAAGATGGGTGAGCTTTTGACTTGGTTTTATCGTAATAATTATTTTGCTATATAATAACTTTTTTATAAACAATACAACAATGATATGAGAGATTTAGATTCTGCTAGTTGCACCCGCGTAGAAAAAGTCTCTTCATAATACATACTTTGGGTTCCCGCTTCTTATAGGGTGAATTTTGGTAAATCCTTTCTAAATCTTTAATCTACAATAAAGAGGTTATTTTTTAAAATGTTTTTTGTTTGTAGAAGGTAATGACGAAACTTCAAATGTACGGGAATGACGTTACCTAAACTCTCAGTCAAGTGGTCAGAACAAAATAATAGGGGGTGTGGCCAGCTCGAGGCAAGCGAAACGGTTGTAACTTGGCTAGGAGGGCTGGTCACTAATTTTTTTTACCTATAGAAAGCTACTTTATATCTGAGTGATATCAGGCTTTATTTTATGAAAGCTAGTCTTCTATCTATATCTTCTATATATATAAAAATGAAACCCGTTTTCCGTTGTCACGACATAGCATGAAAACGGCTTGACCGATTTGGCTGATTTTTTTTGTTGTGATTGTTATTGTGAGGATAAGGTTCTTATGGAAAAAAAATAAAATTAGGGTAGTGTAGGGTAAAGTAGAGTAGGGTAGAGTAGGGTAGAGTAGGGTAGAGTAGCGTAGAGTAGGGTAGAGTAGGGTAGAGTAGCGTAGAGTAGGGTAGAGTAGCGTAGAGTAGGGTAGAGTAGCGTAGAGTAGGGTAGAGTAGGGTAGAGTAGCGTAGAGTAGGGTAGAGTAGGGTAGAGTAGGGTAGAGTAAGGTAGAGTAGGGTAGAGTAGGGTAGAGTAGGGTAGAGTAGGGTAGAGTAGGGTAGAGTTGGATATAGTAGGGAAGAGCGGGAGCGAAGCCGCGCGGGCAAAAGCTAGTTTTTTATAAAAAAAAACCTCTGTGCAAAATTTCAGCGTATTATACTGCATGACAGAATAATGAGCCCACCTATTTTAATTTATTTGTAGGATTTCGACCTCCTAATCACAATAACAGTCATAACTGAAATCGTAATATTATTTTCTGAAAGAATTTTTTTCACTATTTATAGATAGTAGAGCTGCGTAGTGGTCAATTTTATAATTTCTTTGTAGGAAGATCCCATTAAATATGTATAGGTACATTAATATTATATCTCTAGCAATTTATGAACTGATGAAATGAACTTTTTCCTGTTAACCTACCCTTTAGAAATGTGTAACCTTTACGAAGGCCCGAACATGTAAAGGTCAAATACATGGATTCATCGAAACACTTACATTGAACTTAGATTGACAGATCTAGACTACTAGCGAATCATCATCATCATCATCATCATTTCAGTAGAAAGATGTCCACTGTTGGACATGGGCTTCCTTAAGTCTCGCCGGTCTTGTGTTTTTCACATTCATCGGATTCCCACTACCCTCACCAGATCATCGGTCCGGCTTTTAGCCTTGATCACACCTACCGAGTAAAAGGGTCTCAAGGAGTTGTCAGCAAGAGCAGGGGCCCAGCTGGGTCGAAGCCTACTGGCGCCAGAGTTATCCGAAAGGGAGCTCGAGCCCCGGTATGAAGGCTAGAAGGAAAGGGTGGTTTTTTAGTCAGTAAGAGTCCGACACTATCTCCCGCTACGCCCAAGAGCGGGCGTTGTCATTGGATGATTTTTGCCAACCATAAAAAAACCGAGTAAAAGGGCGAGACAGTAAAATGTTGCTCGGCCGAGACAGTGATGTAAGTGAGTTGTAAAGATAAGTGGTAGGTCGAGCACTCGGCGCTATGTTCACACGTATCGAGTACTCGGCCGAGAGCACTGTCTTGCCCGTTTACTCGGTACGTGTGATCAAGGCATTAGCGAGGCCTTATAACCTTGCGTCTTCCAGTACGTTCTGCAAGCAATGTGTCCTGCCCACTGCCGCTTAAGTTTGGTGATTCTTCGGGTTATGTTGGTAAACTTGGTTCTCCTGTGGATATCTTCATTTCTGATGAGATCACGCAAGGAAACTCCATGCAAAGACCTTTCCATTGCCCTTTGGCAATGGAAAGATCTTGCCTTCTTATAAGGCTCTTTGTGAGCTACTACGATTCGGAACTATACCTATATTATTACTGCCACACGTAGGTACTATTAGTGAATGTTTTTACCTAACTAAACTATTGCTTGGAGTCCTTTGGTCAAAGCATGTGAAATTCAGCATGAAATGACGATGTATGTGGGGAGTCTCTATGTGTGGCTAGCACCGACCGCAATGACTGTGGTCTATCGAACAACATTGTGAATAGTGCGATATGTGTAGTGTGGAGCATGCTGATAATGAATACTTCATTGGGCTTCCGCAAGATTTGATACTAGTAGGTAGTGTAAAGATTACACTTAAGGTGGTGCATCACGACTCACATTTTCACTGTTTTACATACAACCGCTCATAACTGATTATGACGTTATTACACACTTTTCATTAGATATTTTGGAAACACAGTATCTTGTGGATATTATCTAGGTTTTTAAAGAAACCAATTTCTAAATTTGTGTAAAAATACTCCAGTAAAAACCTCTGAAAATGTCCTATTTTGTATGAACTTTGACACTTCATAATTTGCCTAAAAATTAAAAAAGTCAAAAAAGTAATTCTCTAGAGACCTTGCAAATTTTATTAAGATTCTAACTGATGACAACTTTTTCCAAAAACTTTTAAGGGTTTAAAAAAAACAGCTATTTGCTGGAGAAAGTTTTGTGAAATTTTCGAGTAAATCTCGGAATTACCGAATACTAACAGAGTTTCCAGGCGTTATCTCTCTTTTTTTGCGTTGCCTTTTCGTCAAACATCGCGTTGGATTGCATTAAATGAAGTAACAAGCTTTTAAACCATTTTCGATGTTTACGATAAGCGAGTGGAGAAGGACCCTCTTAATTAGGCCTGTTGATTTCGAGATTAGTGCCCTGATACCCACACAAGCTAAATGTTTGTGTGATGAGCACGATAATTTGCTCTGTGTCTGGGTGTAATTTATGTATAACATCAAAAAAATATATAAGTTTGTTTATTTATTTATTTTATAATTTATGTACACACAAAAATACAAAATTAGATAACATATAATAAAACTATGTAGTGCTTATTTTACAAAGAAATTTCTTCCAGCAGACCTGCGAAAAGGAATGATTAGAAGAGATGTAGACAGTAGCGTGCAATACGTAAAGAAGAGTTAGTGAATTTGTTTATCAGTTTATCTAGTACACATAAGACAAGCTCGGCTTAGTTTGGTACTTGATGGCATTTTGTGCAATTTGTGGAATATTAAATAATATAGAACGCCTAAAGTAAAATTTGCCATGTCGTACTGAAAAATAATAAATTAATAGTAATAAATGTATTTATTAATTCAAATAATAAACATCTGCACTTATTATAATATACATATATATGTATGTAAAAGGAGAAACTGACTGACTGGCATATCAATGCACAGCCGAAATCACTGGGTTTTTCAACATCGCTTTAGTCTTTAATAAAATCAACATTACATAATAGGATATTTATCTTCCCCTTGTAACGATTCAGAAATAATTATAGTATTACCAATGTCTCAGCTTACAACATTGTCCACTACGCAACAGATGTCGAGACGAACTAAAACTTCACCTACAGACTTAATTATATTAAATCCTGTACATATGAGAGTGCAATTAAAAATATACGCAAAACTAGGTCATTTGCTAATGTCGTTACGGGCTATTACTCCGTAAATAATTCATTCATATTTAGCCTATATTGCTTGAATATTTTGTTCTGCAGTATCTGGCTGAATGCCAACAGTGTGTTGGTGCATGGTCACTTTATAACTGGCATCTCGGAAACTATCATGTGCTGGAAATAAAAAATGACCTTGATTTAATCTTTGATACTAGTGTTTGGTTGCGAACGGTCAGTGTTGGTGCATGTTTTTTTTGTTGCTAATGACTGTCTGTTTTTCGTTGCTATTTGCAACAAGGCGGATACAGTTCTGATGGCTTCTATTGGCGGTATGGAGTCAGTAAACACAGATACTGTTATAACCCAGCGCTGGGTAGGCCATAATCATGTCGGTAAGTCAAACACCTTCTTTGAGTGGCCAGAGAAGCGCTACCGTATGAGGATACAGGACTTCAAAACCTGCATCACAAGGTAGGTGAGGACCTTCCGTGTGACGTAGATCCTCACCAGGCATGGCCAGTGTGAGAGGTTCTTGTTTCGGATTCAGGCGCATGGAATTCCGGTGTCATCATTGTGCAGATTGCCCGGAGGACACAGGAGCATATGGTGGAAGGCAAAATATGTTTCGTTATATCGATTGTATGCAAATATAGGTATCATAGGTATGTTAATAATAACATGAAATTAGATATTCTATCTATATATGAATAATAGAGAAGCTAACGGACATATCAACGCACAAGCGAAAGTAGTGGGATATGGAACAGGGTCCAAAGTTTGTATGTAGAAACCAAATTTTATTCAGTCACTTGAGCGTTGGAAGGTAACCACTAACTAGATTTTGACAAAAACAATAGTGAAGTGGTGTAAGAATGAACTAAATTGAATTAATTGAACTGACGTAGGTAAAAAAAATAGGTAGTAAATCCAAGCAAAGAAGAATGTGCAAAATAAGCTCCATAAGCAATGAGCACACACTGACCTATTCTAAATTGAAGAGAGAAAAATATTCAACATTTTATTACATAATATAGTTATGCTGACAATTCATTCGAGAAATAATATTTGTTATAAATATTCCCACAGAGATGATGATTCGGACAACATGATTTTTATTTTGTTTCTATTAAAAGAAAATAAAAAACGTAAAATATAATTATTAATTTAGATTAACAATTATTTTTATACTTTTATAAATTTTCTATTGATCCAGTGTTATTTTCGAATATTTCTGAAACCAAACGCAAGGAAAATAATTGATTGTACAGTTATGTGAATGAAACATTGGTACAAATTCACGATTTTGTCACTCAATATAATCACTTTAATACGATTATAATTACAATTATATTATGATTTCAATTTCATATCAAAACATCCTTGCAATATAATTTACGATGCCTAAAAACATTACAATACCATACGATGACACTCATATAGCTTACAACAAAATTCAATGTTACAATATTAAAAATTTGCGACTGATATTTGCATATACTTACGTTCAGTATCAACATAAAATAAAGCTGATGCGATCTCTGTTTGCTTTTTTGATATTGGAAAACAAAATGTACCTTTGACTGCATGTTGCTCGTTTGTACAGTTCGTAATATAGAGAATAAGTAAATAATGCTTTCGGAAATATAACGTTGCGTGCTGTCAAAGTGAAGGGGAAAAGCACATATTTGTAATGTGACAGTATTTTGAATAAATGTGACAAACGAGCAAAAATAGAGAATTTTTAAGGTATGAGGGGGTGTCAGACTCTTGCAGAGTGAGAGGGCATGTCAGACTTTTGTTGACTAGTACCACACCTATGTCGATTCTTTGCCTAGTGTTCAAGGACCCTGGGGTTTCCTTTCGGGAGTTAACCCATGGCCCAAGCCCAGCAAGCTTCGCGTAGTTTCTGCTGGGCTCTTACGATTTTGCTTACATCTGTTTGGGCTTAATTCGGACGATTAGCGGACGGCCAGATGGCGAGCTACCTATTGTTTTTCGTCCGCAAGCCCACGCCTACGGTGGCTGGACCGTCGAGATTGAAGGTGAAGAGGTGTAAGGATGTCCGTTACCTCATGCGTGCGGCCGCTTCTTTCACTAGCATTACTGCTTCGCAGAAGGAGACGTCCGCCTGACATTCCTCCTTGCTCCGGATCATGGACTGTACCGGGGCCTGCAGCGGCACTTTTAAAGATAAGTTTTGAAAGCAAACTTCTAAATTATAACATTATAGTTTCTTAACAATATCTGGTTCCTGTTAACAATAAAGAATTTAATGATTAACATTGAGGATATTATGAGCTCGCCACGTCTAAGATGTCCACATATTTATTTCTTTCACGGAAAACGTAGAATGGTATGTAAAAAATGCAAAATCAGCTTCATAAGAAATCTTAGGCATTTTTAGGCGATCCCACCTGATGGTAAGCTCAGCAGTAATGCAATCTCTGATGGTGAGGCGCACTAGTTTATTAAAAACCTATTCACTCTAGCCTTGAAGAAACCCAAATTATAATCGGATATGTTGTTTACCAGCTTTAAATATGTACAGCACAACATATACAGAATGCAAATTTTATATTGTAAAAATATATATATATCTCAGGCCCACTCCAACCGAAGATGTCATTATATTATCATCATCTTCCTGTTTTTATCACATGGTATTTGGCGCGTTACACGTTTTAATCTTCCATTATATCCTATCAGCACTCACTCTATCACTGACTCCTTTTTCTTCCATATCCATTCATCTTTTTTGGACCATTAACCAACATTTAAGTAAAAATATCACAATACTATATCAAGTAGCCAATCACTTTCCGCACACACAAAATATTAGAGGGAATATTTTTTCCGAAACACATTCTTTTAGCAAAAACACGGAGTGGTTGAAAAACGATTGGGAGACGGGACATAGTGATCAGGAGGAACAACATCCTCTTGGCAGATGGCCAGCAATCTCGATTGATAAATATTTCAGTTAGAATTGTAAAATACCTACCTCAACGTACCGTACGAGTTTTGGCTCGAAAAGAAATTATTTTTGCACATTAGGTTAGGTAAGATTGTGTTCATTGATAAGTAGTGCAATTTCGTTGTTGTTCAATAAATTCATAACAGGGAAAACAGGTAGATAATGAAATATACGAAATTAATTCATGAATCCCCAAGCGACCACCGGTGGCCGCGCATCTATTGTCTTACTATTGTGTCTCTAATTGACGGTATCTGAAGGGTTAATAAATGAAACCTTAAACTCATAAACTTGTTGTTTGTCCTATGCGAGTCTCAAATAAATGTTTTCATTCTTTCTTTCTTTTATAAAGAAACTTTCATAGAAAGAAAGAAAAAAAGTTTATTTACTTCAAACATGGCGTATACTTTTTTTTTCGGTGAGCAAAAATCATCTTATGACAACCCCACTCTTGGGTGGAGCGGGAGATAGTGTCAGACTCTTACTGACTAAAAACCCACCCCGTTCCTTCTAGCCTCTTCATACTGGGGCACGAGCTTCCTTTCGGATAACCCTGGCCCCAGTAGGCTTCGACCCAGCTGGGTCCCTCCTGTTGCTGACAACTCCTTGAGGCGCGCGGTAACAGTTCGCGCCGTCGACGTCTTGGGCTCGGTCCGGACAGTTACCGGACGATCGGACAGTGAGCTAACATGGCGTATACCTTAAAATAAAAAAAATAACAATATCGACTTAGAATAGCACATAAGTAGGATATACGTCACATCAGCGCAAAAAGTGCTCAGCAAAATGCTGGGACTCGTGTAAACCAGAGCCACAGTACTGATTTTCAGAACCAGCCGTCGTATATTGAAAAATATTTAAGAATAAAAGTAGTAGCACACCAGTATTCCCCTTGGTTTATGTGAAAGTAAACCCTGAGGCACTAGAATAAAGGCAAAGAAAGGAACATAAGACTGGGTTTTAGTCAGTAAAAGTCTGACAAGCCCTCTCGCTCCACCCAAGAGCAATAGAAGTCATTGGATGGTTTCCCACTTAAAAAAAAAACATCGATATCAGGATCTAACATGTAGCTATTACTTGTGCAAGAGCCGAGTATGATGCCTATCTTCCCAATCTATAGCCCAGAGTTGTTATTTTTAGCCGACTTCGAAAAGGAGGAGGTTCTATGTTTTTGTGAATGTATGTTTTTTTTTTGTAGTATGCGCCATTTTTGACGTCAATAAACACTTCTTCTTTTCTTTTTTTGTTTTCGGCGTGGTGGTGGGGCAGCGAAGAGAGGAACCCGACCTCATATTATGCACAGAAGTACCGCATTCTAAATCAAGCTTATCTAGAGCTACCTTAGGTAAAGGCTCGTAGCTATTAAGCCATTGGCAAACACGACTGTTGATACTCGATACGATTGGCGATACCTCATCGCACAACTTCGCGAGCCAAGAACTTGATTAAGCAGCTAAGATTAATTTATTATTACCACATTATTATAGATCCCTGAAATGAAATCTTGTAGGTAAGTAAAATATTTCTTCATGGATGTTGTTACCGAAAATGTGAGGTAACCTATGTTTAGATAAATAATAATATTTCACAATTATCACACAACGTCGTCTATTCCCAAGCTAAGCAGAGCTTGTGTTATGGGTACTAGACAACTGATAAACATAGTTATATATTTCTAAATACAAAAAATATTATAGATAAATTACACCCAGACACAGAAGAAATGATTATGCTCATCACACAAACATTTGTCCTTATAAATAAGCTGTTCGCAATTGAATTCGTTTGGAGAATAAATTGTGAAAATCCGTTTGTGTGAATTTTCATAGCAAAAACAGTAACGCTTGATTTGTACCACATGAGTGCCTTGTAGTACGGCGTGTAGTGTTTCAAGTACGTTTCATAGAGATTTCAGCAAAACCGTAGGGGATCAGTAGCGTCGAAGCCTACTGAGGCCATGGGTTGTGGGGAAGAAAACCTTGGGACCCTGGAACGAAGGCAAATAAAGAACATAGGAGTGGGTTTAAGTCAGTAAAAGTCAGTCTCACCACAAGTCCAGGCTCACCCGAGAGTGGAAGAAGTCAGTAGCGGTTTCCTACCTAAAAAAAAAACCAGTGCCTTACAGGAAAGAAAATATCTCATGGGTGTGTTCACGACAATTTTATATAAATGAAATTTCAGACAATAATACTTCAACTTGACAAATATTAAGCGCCATTTTATTTTTTTCTAGATGCTAGATGGTGAAAGTTGAGCCTAATTTATGTGGATACATTTTTGTCAACGTACATACTGATTTGTAACAGTGGGCCGGTTTGGCGGGAAGCCAAACGACACTCAATTGCGAATGAGTGACGTAGGTACTCTTCGGGTTAGATTATTATCATTTGCGTTCATAGAAATTAGGGAGATGCGTCATAAAGTAACGTAGATGTCTCATGAAAATTAGAAAAAGATGTGTTAGACATCTTTCAAATATTTTGTCTTGGCTGTTAGAGAATGCAAAAGCAATGCTTGATGATGAGATGGTGATAATGTTTGATATTATACAGAACGTTTTGATCAAATCAACAGCTAGAGAGGAACACGCATCGATGTATATGTATCACAGCCATCTGGTTAAATTAGCCATGCAATCGGATGCCTAGGCCAATAGTTATTTGAACTAAAATCACTCAAAGTTTAACAGCTTGGCGTATTGAATGAAAGTTAGCCCTTTCGCAATGACTGATCAAGACTCAGCCAAGTGCTTTAAATTTAGTTCCGCTATTTATTGATTTAATAATATTTCACTATTACTTGGTCGACACTATTACTAAAAATAAGTTTTATATAATTTATAAACTCATGGTCACTTTTCTAAACTAATGACTACACAACTTTCAGCCATCTGGTGCGGTCAATGGCATGGCTAATTGTTCTTCAGCCATTTCATTGGATGCCGGCGTTTATCGAATGCCCTAGGCTTCCAATTGGATGGCTAATTACTACGCACTAGATTACTGACTCAGATGTAATGTAGACTGAGTGCACACCTTGAACATTACACTATGTTAAACGAAACGCATAAGTGCCACGAAATTCTTGACATTTGATCGCGGAAATAGTATCCTCTAAAAGTTATCTTAGCGCAATAAATAAATAGACATAATGCAATGTAGCTCTGCAGCGAACTTTTGTTTTAACATTTCAGTATTTTGACAAATCAAAGTCAAAGTCAAAATATTTTATTTCACATAGACCGACATGGGCACTTATAAAACAATCAATCAGGTCAAATCAAAGCATTTATTTCAAATAGCCCTTTTGCCAAAAAAGTGAAGCTAAATAAAATAGTTTCCATGAAAGGCCTCGTCTATGTATATCACTAGAATATAAATCGATGGATACACGGAACAGGGTATAAAGTTCCATAATCTACATTAAAATTCTTCGTCTATACGGATGTTGTGGCTGGTCTAGACAACTGCCCGATGGTTGTTATTCATCATCATTTTAACCAAACGTCGTCCTCAATTGGACACCACAGTGACCGGTCCTGTGCGTCTCGCATCCATCGAATTTCCGCAAATCCAAACGAGTTTCGAACCGGAGAACCATTTGGCGTCATCAACCACTTAAGTTTAGCGATTTTTCGGGCTGTGACAGTAACTTCGGTTCACCTACGGAAATCTTCATTCTTGATTCGATCACGCAAAGAAACTTCGAGCATAACCCTTTTTACACATAGCTGCCCTCTGGAGATCAGAGGCTGGGGGGAGGCTCTGGATAGCAGGATGAGTTATCCGTACTTCTGGTGATAGGTCCTTGCAGGGTGAGTGGAACATTGATTCTAGTCAGTTGGAATCATAACATGCATAGTTCATGCTGAGTCAAAATTGTTAAGAGTCAAGGTGGTACTGTCCCAATTAAGGTAGATCTATACTGCACACACGTGTGACAGACACGCCGATTTGAGCGTCTCCATACATTTTATATGGAAACTAGACTTGTCTACCCTTGTGGACCCTTACCTGGTGTGGTTGTGACCCTTAATCCACGCCACGCACGGTCGTTCTACGTACCTACAAATTAAGGCGTGTTACAAGTGTACGTCGGTCTAATGTAGTTCTAGCTTTAGTTGAGACAATACTACAAGCTCTAAAATGATTTATAAGGATAAGGGCGATATTAAAAGCTAAAGACACGAACCAAAAACATACATCCAATGAATGCTGATGACCAGGACACCCATAAAAGTTGAAGGTAATTTCTAAAAGAAAAAAAAACTAATAATAAAATAAATAAAAAAATGCGACTGCGATGTCAAAAAAAAGGAAAAAAAAACTAGATGTATAATATAAACACTGAAATCTTGTCTACTTATTGATCAAATATAGGCGGACTACTTTGTAGAATACTTTCTTATAGTAGATTTGAATTAAATTACTTACATCAATAAAATAGTTCGATTCGTATCCAAAAGTTGGAAGATTTCCTACAAGGTGGATTGGTAAAGGTTGTGAGAATCCGATGGATGTGAGACGCACAGGTTCGTTCACTATGGTGATGCTTGGGGGAGGCATATGTCCAACGGTGGACTTTTTTCTGCTAAAATGATTATACCACGTACATTGAGGGACTGGAACAATTTGCCGGCTGCGGTCTTCCCGTCCGATTATAATTTAGGTTTCTTCAGTTCCTCCAGGTATATTTTCGCACACACAGCACAACAACACGGTTCACATTAGAAGGCGCAATAGCCAAGCACGAATAGGTACGATGGCGACGAGTTTACCGAAATTCGATACGGAAAATGTCCTTGGGGTGATATCGACACCTTAGCGCGGGTATATTGCAAACAATAATAATTAAGAGTCGCAAGCGCACGTAACTCTCGCGGGCAGCGTAGATCGTGACTCACTGGGACAGCACCACCCCGACTCACTGGGGCATCATCCCGACTCACTGGGACATCATCACCCCGACTCACTGGGGCATTATCCCGACTCACTGGGATAGCAACACCCCGACTCACTGGGGCATCACCGCAGACAGTTCCGACTCACCGAGAACTATGCGGCATCGGTTCCGACTCACTGGAACCAACCTACCGCTGGCCTGGCACACATCAAGAAGCATCAAGAATCATCGATCTCCGATCTCCGGAGGGGAGTGATGTAGCGACATCTATGACGCCACATAAGAACTACGAAGAAAACACGAAATCCTGCATCGCGCAATCAGAGTTCTCCGCGCGATTTGAACATATACGACAGCCCGACATCAACTATTGGGCAGTCGCCCACCAGACTATAACATCCTGTCTGGTCGGAGGATCCTCCCTTTTCAACGGAGGTATGTGGGGCTTTACTCTCTGTTCCGCATACCTCCAAAGGCTCTTAATAAATTAGCGCGCCTCACTATCAACGATTGCATCACTGCTTGCCATCAGGTGTAATCACAGTCAAGCACTTGCTTATATAAAAAAAAAAATGATAATGACGGATTGCTGGTTAAACACTCACTATGCGCATACTGTCACTATACATAGTTAGGATTCAATTTACCTAGTACCCAAGCTGAAAGTTATTTCGCCAAGATTTATTTTCATATAAACCTAAACCAGCTTCTTGTAAGAACAGAAATATTACGAAGTAAGATCAAAATTCCTAGTTATTTTAGCGTTTGAAACAAAGGAGCAACTAGAAATTTTACCGCGATAAAATAAATTCTCAGGAGAGAGCTAAAATTATTCTTGTGTAGTTTCTTAACGCGCGGCGTTATGTATTTCATATTCTGTATTTCTGGGAATTTCGAGAAACAGAATCAGAAACTGTGTCGAAATAGAATATTGTGGTTTATTAAATTTTAAGAAAATAATACATTTTTAAAGTTTCGTTTACAAATACTCTTATCGTGATCGTTGTAGTAATGAGTATCTAGTAAATTAGTAGCAGATTATTGAAAAATTTCTGTGGCGTGATGACAAAAATAAAGAAAAATATTCAACACTCTATCGATAACTAAATACCATCATCATCAGTCTTTTTAATGTTCCCACTGCTGGGACTCAGGCCTCCTTTCTAGGAGAGGGAATGGGCCATAATTCACCACTTGGCCCAGTGCAAGTTGGTGAATGTCACTAAATACCTCATAACTGTGAAATGCGTAACTTTTCAGAACCAACAACACACCCAATGATACCTTTATTTTTATTTAAGCTAAAAGGGCTCCTACACATTTTATTCAAATATATTAAAAAATATCGATTAATTTCAAATACGTATTTATTTTGTTTTTAGTTTTTTCGACAAGTTTTGACACATCATAGTGAGCTTATCCTACGAAATTCATAATTAAAGCCCTATCAGAAAATACCTCATACAATCAATTAGCTTAGATCTTTATTATAGTTACTTTAGTACTTTAGTAGGAACTTTAGTCCACTCCGCTTGAGCTCATTAAAATTTAAGGACTTACAAATAAAATTACTATTATTAATAAAAGAAAATATTACACACTACTAAAATAGATATCTAATAATATATTCGATAAACACGTAGCGCCATCTAGCGTAGTCTTAAAGCAATCGTAACCACAGAACACTGTATGATTCCTGTGTTCTGTGTTCGTAACCGTTGAAATTTCTCGTTCTATCCCTCAAAGAAAGATTTTTTTCTGAATGATACATAGCTATACTATAACCTCTCTTGGTTTTCAGTTGAAAATCAGCGTCCGTTGATATCTTTTTTGGCATTAATATTGTTACATATTGATTTTAAGGTATTTCTGTTTTATTATTTTGGTAAATGCAATTGTCTTTCTTTCTTCTTTTCCAATTGTAGTTAGTCAAGTGTTTTTTTTTTAATATGTTAATAGTTTATGCCAATTATTAAAGACATTTTCTTCTTCCTGCCCTTATACCGTATTACTTGGGGTCGGCGCAACACGTTTTTTTCTTCCATTCTGTCCTGTCACCCATCAAACTATCACTAACACCCTTTTTTTTCATATCACTCCTCACACAATCCATAACATCTTTTCTTCGGCCTTCCTCTCCCTCTCCATCCATCTACATGTATACTTAGAACTCAAATTATTAAAGACATCCACATTAAATTTACATAAATATAATATGTCCCTTCTTCATAGCCTGATGAAAACAGCCACGGTACGCATACAGAAACTTGTTTTTCTTTGAAAGGTAAAGCCTTTAAGCTGTGAGTTAATACGCTTTTAATGAGCAATCAAGTTACATCGTTGACCGCATCATTATCGGCGTCTAAGTCATGCAAGCTCTTCTAAAGTTGAATAATGTATCTATCTATTATATAAAAATGAGCCCCGTTTTCCGTTGTCACGACATGGCATGAAAACGGCTTGGCCGATTTGGCTGATTTTTTTTTTTGTTGTGATTGTTATTGTGAGGATAAGGTTCTTATGGAAAAAAAATAAAATTAGGGTAGAGTAGGGTAGAGTAGGGTAAAGTAGGGTAGAGTAGAGTAGGGTAGGGTAGGGTAGCGTAGGGTAGAGTAGGGTAGAGTAGTAGGGTAGAGTAGGGTAGAGTAGGGTAGAGTAGGGTAGAGTAGGGTAGAGTAGGGTAGAGTAGGGTAGAGTAGGGTAGAGTAGTAGGGTAGAGTAGGGTAGAGTAGGGTAGAGTAGGGTAGAGTAGGGTAGAGTAGGGTAGAGTAGGGTAGAGTAGAGTAGAGTAGGGTAGATTAGGGTAGAGTAGGGTAGAGTAGGGTAGAGTAGGGTAGAGTAGGGTAAATTAGGGTAGAGTAGGGTAGAGTAGGGTAGATTAGGGTAGAGTAGGGTAGTGTAGGGTAGAGTAGGGTAGAGTTGGGTATAGTAGGGTGGAGTAGGGAAGAGCGGGAGCGAAGCCGCGCGGGCAAAAGCTAGTATATTCATATATAACCTGAATATAGTTTGTTCAGAATCATAACTGAATGGATTCCAATAGTTTTTACATAATGTTATATTTTTCCCAAAAATATTTCAAGAATTCACAAGTTGGACACCACCGACACTAATTACAACACAGGTCACGGCAGATCATAGCGGGTATTAGTTGCCAGCAAACGGTTAGGTGCAAGTGCAAAACAACCCCTCAGTTGCCTGGATGGCAAGGAAACTATTTATTTTTGCTTATAACTGTGGTTTTTCATGAAACAGTTAAGAAATGCATAAATATTAGACACATGTTTCGGGTTTCGCATATACTAAAAATAATGAATAATGTTGTATGTATATATACTATTACATAGAAGAAGGATGTTTTGTCTGTAATTGGTTAAATCAAAAACTATAGGACCGATTTAAAAGAATCTTTCATTAGTAGAATGGTACTTTATCACTGAGTGTAACATATATATTTTTTACATTCACGCGGGTGAAGCCGATGGTAGAAGCTGGTCTTAAATAATGTGGTACTACAATAATTAATAATGGATTGCTTTAGTCATAAATAAAAAGGTTCCGTTGTCTGTACTGTTTTCATTTAGCATATCCACCCAATTACATATATTTTATTTTTCCTATAGTCTTTATTTTTTGTGCTTGAATAATTAATTTTTATCATCATCTCAACTTACCTCTGTTGCATGTTATTTAGGGTCACCACAACAGATTTTTTCTTCGCCCATTTTGTCCTGTCAACCGTCATCCTATAACTCAATACATCTATACACATAACTCTTTTAGTAATTTTTTTTTTTTGGTGCGTAATCATCCAATGACATCTGACCCTTAGTAATTGATGTAGGTATTATTATTATTATTTTTTAAATATCGCTTTTATTTACTGTAATATTAACAAGCAATGTTGACTCATATTTCAAGTAGAAATTAATAACAAGACTTCCAAATGAAGGGTAATTAATGCCCAATTCAGAGCCTCCAAATAATCTTCGTCTACTTAACTCAAGAACATAATTATCAGCATTATTACGAAGCCATTCACTATAGAATAAGTTAAGCTATATTTCACATTTTCCCTGAAGATGGAAATTGCCGTAAATAACCATTGAGTGCCGAAGAGAGGGCGTGAGTGCGCCGCCGCCATTTTATAAAGTCCTCCCAGTGTAGAGGATAATCGTTCTTGAGATGCCTTGAATTGAGTAGTAAACAATTGTTTATACAACATTATTTTAGTTTATGCAAAACCTGAATATAGTTTGTACAGAATCCAATAGTGAATGGATTCCAATAGTTTTTACACCATGCTATATTTTTTCCCAAAAATATTTTAAAAGGTCAGTGTAAGTCATAACGGGTATTAGGGATCAGCAAACAGCTGGATGCAAGTGCAAAACAACCCCTCAGTCACCAGGATAGCTCGGTGAATGTGTATTTGTGCTGACATAACAAGCTTATAACATTGTGATTTTTTATGATGTAGTTATTAAATTTTGTACATAGATTCTTTACATAAAAATATTAGACACGTGTTTCGGTTTTCGCATAAACTATAATTAATGTTGTATATTTTTGTTAAATTAACTCAAAAACAACAACAACTAAAAACAAGCAGTTTCAATTTACTTTCTGGTAGTTTCTGGTTCATATTTGAATGTTACTTGTTTACGTTCTTTGTAAAAGAAAGGTAATTCATTTTAGTAAGCTGGATCTTTCTGATTCTTTAGTCTAGTAGTTGAGTGATCATCTATAATATAACGAGGTTCCTCCGTGTCTTGAAAATCACCTTAAGCCGTTGGTCTCGCGGACGGCGAGCTATGAGTGGCTCGCCGTCCAACCGTTCGATAACCGCCCGGACTGAGCCTAAGTTGTCGACGGCGCGCACTGTTCCACGTTCGCCTCAAGTAGATGTCAGCAACCGTAGGGGCCCAGCAGGGTCGTAGCCTACTGGGGCCATGGGTGTTTTTTTTTTTTTTCTGTCGACGGGTTAAAATCATCATTGACGAAACCCGCTCTTGGGTGGAGCGGGAGACAGTGTCAGAGTCCGCGCCGTTCCTTCTAGCCTTCATACCGGGGCTCTAATTTCCTTTCGGATAACCCTGACCCCGGTAGGCTTCGACCCAGATAGGCCCCTCCTGTTGCTGACAACTCCTTGAGGCGCGCGGGAACAGTGCACGCCGTCGACGCCTTGGCTCGGTCCGGACAGTTACTGGACGATCGGACAGCGAGCTACCCATGGCTCGCCGTCCGCGAGCTCGCGTCTACGGTGGCCGGAAATCGGGATCGGAATCCCGGCGGCGGCGGTGGGGGCGCCGTTGCCTGATGCGGTCTGGGGGCAGACTTCTTTGCTAGCATTACTGCTTCGCAGAAGGAGGCGACCGCCTGCCACTCCTCCTCGCTCCGGACCATGGCCTGAACCAAGGCCCGGCGCGAGAGGTCTCCGCCGCCGATCGACCCCGGGCCATGGGTGTTGCGAAAGAGAGAGATCCCCGGGGCCCTGAAACGATGGCAAAGAAAGATCAAGATTAGTTTTTTAGTCAGTAAAAGTCTGACATGCTCTCCCGGTATGTCCAGGAGTAAAAAAAGCCATTGTTCTTGAGCGTCTGGAGTTATAGAGCAATCCCCGGCAACAAAAGGTGTAGGATTATGAGCGATGATATAATGGGTAACTTGCTATCCGGCCTCTGACCAGGCCAGGCATATGCTCTAGAAAGTGATGTCAGTAAAACCGGAAGAGCTCAGTAGAGTCGACGCTCGCTAAAGCCAGAGGAGTTTTGAAAAATTAACCGTAGCCCTGGAACGAAGCGGGTAACTAAGGAGCACAGGTGGATTTTAGTCGGTGCATTATGATATAACTTTTCGCATTGTAGAGCGGGAGAAGTCATTTGATATATTCTCATCTCAAAAAAAAACCAAAGCCGTTTGCACAGCTGTCATTTAAACGTTTTTGACAACCGTTACCAATACTTCAGTAATTATCATCATCATTTCAGACAGGACATAGGCCTTCCCCAAGTGTCGCCACAAGTCAACGAATAGAGGATTATTTAGACGCACAGGAGTGCGTCTCACATCGATTGCATTTCCGTGACTCTCACCAGGTCATCGGTTATGGGACTCGGTCAATACACTACAGATTCCCAAATCTTTTTAATTCCAGAAACGTAAAAATTATAAAAAGTACCTGAAATCCTAACCTCTTAGTTTTTACAAGTTCTAATAACTTTACTCCCAAACATCAATACATTTCAGGCCAGTTTAAATAAAACAATATGTCTTCAAAATCGAAACATTTGTTCATTTGAAACGCAGAGGTCGTTATGGTCTACCTAAAGCATAAATTCATTGTAACACAAATCGTTTTCGCTCGGTGCGCCTTCGAAAATGGTCTTTAACGTCTACGGGGCTTTGTGTAAATAATGTTCTTTAAAATTTATCGCCATAATAAATGTTGGGTACCCCTTTTTCTATGAAAATAAGTTTAAATTTACTGGACGCTGTAGCTCAAATGGTTGTTCTCATTTTGTTAGTTATTTTTATGATTTCAATTATTGTCAACGTTTTGAAAAGTTTTGTGAGTAATTGCTTGTATTTTGATGTAATTATATTTAAAAATGTACGATCGTAATCTGACAATGATTTTACTCTGGTCTGTTATTCTAGTGGTTAGTAGGCTTTACTGCTATGTTGGAAGTCGCGGATTCGAATCCTACCTAAGACAAATGTTTGTGTGGTAAGCACGAACATTAAAACTTGTTCTGTTTGAATATAATTTATCTGTCATATGTATGTATTTAGACATATTTTAGTTTATCAGTTGTGTAGTAATTATAGCACAAGCTCTGCTTAGTTTGGGACTATCTTTATTATTTTGGTTCAAAAAAAGAAAGAAAGAAAACATTTATTTGATTGATTTGTTTGGTTAATTAACTTGTTTATATATAATATTTGATGACACGGTTTGCACAGTTATTGAGCAATTGAAAGCTACGCTGCATGTTGTGTGCAAAAAAATAATAACAAATAAATAAATAAAGGAAAAAAATAATTAAAATATACTTTTAATAAATATACCTTTTCCTTTGAAGCAGCGAACAATTTGGTTACATTAAACAAGTACCTATTTTCCTACAAAATGGCCCGTAATGAACTTTATAATAGTGTCGTATCATTCTTATACGCATAGTATCTGTTTAATATACTTCATCCCCTAACATTCCCTCCCGATCTTGTTAGGGTAGGGATGTGCCATTACTGAAATATTACACTCAATATTGTAAAACCGAAAGTTTGTAAGTGTGTTTGTATGTTTGTTACTTCTTCATGCTTGAACGAGTGATCGGATTTCGTCTTCTTCTTCTTGTCGTGTCGATGCTCTTAAACCATATTTTTTCTGACCAATATTTGGCAACCTGTACAGCTCTATTGTTGGCCTCGTATAGATCCTGAAAACTGCAGGTGGTTATGCAGGATAGACAGCATAGTAGGTGGCGCATGTACTCTGGAGAGGATACCTTGGAAACATATTCTACTATTGCTGGTTATAACTAGTTCAATAATAAAACTAGGTAAGTAGACAGACTTTTTCTGTTTTATTCAATGTATAATTTTGTACTATTATGGTAGTTAAAAACTGTGTGTATTTTTTATTCCAATTGTATTATAAAGTGTTTCAAAATCGAAAACATCTTGATAATATTATGTGGCAGTGTAATTTCCCACCTCAAAAATAGGTGGTTTTCTATAGACTGTGGAATTGTTCAACAGACTTACCGCTTTGGATCGCAATGGGCAACTGAAGGAATACGGGTGGGTTGCATCAGTAAGTCAGATACTCCCCCTCGCTCCACTCAGATCGGGCAAACTTATTGAAAAAATTCTCTCATCAAAAAAAAGAAGTGCTATAATCACAACTAATATCAAATACAAATAAATTGGGAAATGAGTTTAACATTAGATAATAATAAAAATGTTTATATTGGAACTTGCCATATTTTTCTAGTAACCAAAAACTAAGGCCTAGTGTTTGTAACTTAAAGAACAAATAGGTACTAATTCTAAGTAAGGGTCACCCAGCTTAGAATAGCAAAAAAATATCTTATCGCTTTGGATTTTGTGTCTCAGCACACCGAACAGAATGATTATTTGGCTGCGAGGAGTCGGACTCACCGGCCCAAGATCGGAAGTAATACATCTAACCTTCTTTGCCAAAAATCAGTCTTGTCCCAACCCTACGAGTACAAGGTGCGTGTGTAACATATTCGGAGATAATTTAGATAATAAACCTTATTAACCCAGTAGGGTTGGGTTTTGTTATAGATGTTATCACGCCCTAATCATTGTCAACCCTCTTTTAGGGATATTTTGATGTCAATATCAGGGTCGCAAGTAAAACTTGCCTGGATGAAATTGTTCGCAACTTTTCTGTACCGTTAATTTTAATAACATGTGTCATAATATGGAAATAAGGACCAGATATCGCCCATAGTTGGTGCTTTGGGATGATTAGGGCTTTTTGTTTTCTTTGTTTCACCATATTTAGAATGGTAAATAGACTAATTCAATAGCTTTACTGGTTTTATATCTCTTGGATTGTCTTGTTTAGGGTAATTTCATCTGCTATGGTTTGGATACTTATTAAACTTGCGAATTATTCTACAGACTTTTTTGATGAAGTGAAAGAACAATTCCTTTTTTGTGAGCAGTCTAACAAAAAACACAGACCTTCTTTCGCCTTTAATTTAAACTTTACCGTAGTTTAAAACCCAGCCGACATTACCACACAAAATAAATCAAACAAAGTACAAATTTTGCAAACATAATCTTCAATAACAAAAAAATGTCCAAATAAAGTTGACGGGCCACCCCAAGCCCGTTTTTATCTGTTCAGTTAAGACCATCTAGCCGTCGCAAACCCGGTCCTCTGCAAAATTTAATCCCGGGATAAAGAGTATCGCTAGCCGGTATTCGTTGGTATATTTTTGGGTATATTCCCGGGGTTATATTCCGTCGAGTGGTCACATGGGGGATTTGCTAGCGGTACCCCGGTACCCCCCCTGCTGCAAATTTTCTTCTCGCAATTGCCGTTTTTATTTTGTCAGAGTGAACTTAATCTACATATTTGTGCAACTGTACGGGATTTTGACTAGTTTATTTTTGTTTGTCTGGTGTAATTTTCTCTCCTTTGGACGAGTGTGATATGAATTGAGTTGCAGGCGGCCACGGCTAATTACAAAACCAAATAAAAACTTGGAATCGTGTTGTTTATTATTCGCGAAAGATGTGAGCAAATTGAAAAGTCTCTGGTGAATATTTAACTTTATTTTATCGAGTGGGTGGCATCAATACGATGTCTAAATATAATATGTAGCTTTATGACGAAAAGTTACAAACTCTAAACCAACAGAAATCCATAAATTTCATGATCAAAGCAAGTAAATAAAGACATCAATGTCAATGATTAAAATATTAATTACTTTAAGTTCAAAACCGTGATGTCGATTAAAATCATACAAGGCCAAGTTCTATTTACTCAATGAAATCAACCAAATACGACTGGAAAGACCAAATTGCTGAAATTTCCCGAGCGCCGACGAAGTTTGCCGAGATTACCCGAAGTTAACTACTGCTGTCTTGTTTGAGCATAATTATGGAAAGCTCTCACTTAATGTGGTTAGTTCAATGTTTTAATTGTTTTGTATTAACTTTTTTGTTGATATTATTGACGTTGTTCCACTTTCTCACCTGATGAAAAGCGATGATATGGTTAGTGAGCAGGTTAGTCTACTCACTATTGAATTCCTTGACTTGTCAGCCAGATTTTAGCTATCGAAAGCACACATACCAATACTTTATTGTACATTAGGCGCTATTATAAACATTGTCGGTCTAACAGGTTTTCATGTTCATCATCCATCCTCAGCCTTTTCAATATTCCCACTGTTGGAATTCAATCCTCCTCTCTTGGAGAGGAAATGGACCGTAATTCACCACGCGGGCCCAGTGCGAGTTGGTAAATGTCTTCGAATTTTCGTTTTTTTTTTTTTCATATTATCAAATTTTAATAGTCTTTCTGTACATGCGTCTGCCTTTCTTTCCGACTGAAAATCGATATCTGTCTCTCTCTCTATGTCTTTTGATTTTTACTTAAGTACGTCATCATAATCTCTTTTAACATATTGTATATGTGCTTGGGGTGGTGCACCCAAAACGGCACTTTTGAAGCTAGAACGAGCTCAGAGAGCCGTGCTTAAAGTTAGTACCTTTCGGCCCATCCTTTTCCCAACTGAAGAACTATATAATATCTGTAAAGTCCTTACAGTCAGACAATTATTTATCTTGCACATATTACTATATCAGCATCAAAGAACCTCCTATGAAATAATCACCACAAGACGCAAAGACAAGATATGCCAGCCCTTCCGCTGTAAATACTTTTTTACAAGAAGGTTTCCATGTTTCCAAGGTCCCCATCTCTACAATAGTCTTAATAAAATACTGAACTTTTACTCACTCCCTATAATATCATTTAAAAAGAAACTTAATAATTGGCTGCAAACACTTAATTACGACAACACTGAAAGCTTATTGTCGTCTCAATACACCTCCCGATAAAACTTTATTCGGTCATCATTTGATCATCACCCGCTACCATTACTCACAAATATAGGAAAAACACATACATACACACACACAAACAACATTACACACACATACCTTCACACACACCTACACACACTACACTACACACTCATCAAATTTTTTCTTTTTGTATTAATTCCTTTTCTAAAATAGTTTATTTGTCTACTTAAGTCATATAATTTACAAGTCATATTATAAATACAAAATGAGTTTTAACATGCTGTACCTGTACCTAAATGAAAATATGAAACATCCAATTAGGGTTGGGCCCAGCATCTTTAATACAAGTTGTCTTGGCAACTTAGTAAGGGTGCTGGTGTCGCCACATTATTGTATATTCAATTTAAACTGTATGCACTACTATGTATTTAATGTAAAATGTAAAACATGATGCAAATAAATTATTATTATTATTATTATTATTATTATTATTATAATTATTTTATATTTGAAGTCATCTAGTGATATTTTGAAGATGCTTTAGCTATGACAATAGCAATTTTACTTTCAAGATTTTCATTGCAGCAAGATAATTAAAGAATTATTTAAAAGAACAGTTCTACGGGCTAAAATAAGAATCACAAAGGCAATCCCCAGCCCTAGCCAATTGTAATGTTAGCCCAAAAAGAAATGTCGACATCAGACAGACTGAGATGTCAAGATTGCAGGTCATCCTTTAGATGTATTAAAAGATGACATACAATCTCATTAGAACGGGTGAAGTGGAAAGAGGGAAAAGAAATCGTTATTCCGTTGAAGTGTAGGAACATAAGCATTTAGGCATATATCTATTACTAGCTTTTGCCCGCGGCTTCACCCGCGTACATAATCCCAGGATAACAAGTATCCTATGTGTTATTCTGGGATATGGTCTACTCGTGTACCAAGTTTCATCGAGATCCGTTCAGTAGTTTTTGAGTGAAAGAGTAACAAACATCCATACATCCATCCATACATACAAACTTTCGCATTTGTAATATTGGTAGGATAGTAGGATGATAACACTAGCTGCAGCCAGCGGCATCACCCGCGTGATTGAGTAAAACAATATTTCTAGGAAACATGCTCCCGGGATGAAAAGTATCAAATGTCCCAGGACATGATGGTAGACCCCTTATACTATGATTCATCAAAAATCGTTCAGTAGTTTTTGCATGATAGAGTAACAAATATCCATACATACAAATTTTTGCGGTTATAATATTAGTAGGATCTAAGCATCATAACATAAAACGTCGACGGCGCGCACTGTTCCCGCGCGCCTCAAGGAGTTGTCAGCAGCAGGAGGGGCCCAGCTGGGGCGAAGCCTACTGGGGGCAGGGTTGTCCGAAAGGGAGCTCGTGCCCCGGTATGAAGGGTAGAAGCAACGGCGCGGGGTTTTTAGTCAGTAAGAGTCTGACACTATCTCCCGCTCCACCCAAGAGCGGGTTTTGTCATAAGATGATTTTCCCCGTCGACAATAAAAAAAAGCATTATAACTTTGGTTCAAAACCAACAAATTATCTATATTTATTTATTGGCACTAATCATTTGGAACTCCTAACAAATTGTTACAAAATAGCTAGCTTGTTAGTTCACAGCTGAGGCTAGATTTTAGTAACAGACAATAGTGAATTTACCGAAAACACCAGTAGCTTAGACTTGGGCCAATATCTAAACTTTTCTGAACCGAGCTAAAACTTTACTCATGTATGCCCAAACTCTATGCTGTTCATAATTTTAAACTTTAAGTCGGATAAAAGATAAGTTTTAATTCAGCATAACCAGATTGTTATAAATTTAAGATTCATTGGATGACCAACTATTATCATGAATCATTTGAGATAATAAGTAATAATAATAAAAAAATAAACGATAATGGTCCCGACTTATAAGTTGTAGATCAGGAATTTAAACCTATTACTTTATTATTTATTTCATGACCACTGCTCTCAAAATGGTGAAGGAAAACGTTATGAGGAAACTGTTATATCCTAGAACCAAACCCAAAAATATATACATTACCCATGTGTAATATGCACCAAACTCCACTAAAATTAATTGGTTGGTTACGGCCCGTCCCTTCTCCAAGAGAGAGGGTCTGAAGAATGTGAACATTTAAGCTGGTGATGCTATGCTTAATAATAAAAAAAAAAACGGGCAAGTGCGAGTCGGACTTGCCCACCAAGGGGTTCTGTACTTTATAGATACATAATATATAGTTTAGGAACAAAAAAGGACTAAATAAGTGAACTACCCATTGCTTGCATTTTCCAAAACGTTGCGTAGTAGTGTATATACATTTCTCTTAACGAACAGTCTTCACTCGAAAAGACGAAAGCTGTTTCCGAGAACCAATCTCACTACACAAAGCTTCCTTACTTAGTACTTGAGCCTAAAATGTAGGTAGAAAACGCAAGCCTATCTAGTAGTTGGACTGATGCCGAGTAGAATGATGTCGTCTGAATTCTGGCTAGCACAACAGTCAGGTAAATAAGTCTGCCAGTAAGTGAGCCCACACAATAGCGTCAGGCTAATTTATTAGACAGCGCTTAAGGACAGTTGGGCTGCGAAAACGGCGGAGGTGGAGGAGGCAACGGTCCTGAAAGCAAAAACTAAATGAATAAATGATAATGATAGATGATGTGGATTGTTTGAAAGTAACCCTAGGTTAAATTTTGCCTCTAACGCTTTATGTAAAGCGTAAAAATCATTTGATGAAATAAGAAATTTAAAAAAAAGTGTTATTATAACAACTTGCTGTGATCACGAATTTGTGAGTACTGATATTTATCTCATTCAGCTATAGATTGTAAGTATAGAATCCGAAATGGTGATCGGTAACTTATTCCCAATCATACGGATTTCCGGTTATCTAATCTTAACTTTTTTTCTCACCTACTTAAAGTCGTGTCAAAAGTTTGTTCTTCGTTCAAATGAAATAAATAATTTTTATTTAAAAAATTACTTTAAATTAGTTAGTGAATAATAATTATTTATATAATAAATATAGGGAAGTCGTGTCGCGGATGTCACGTCGGATTGTTTGGGCGAGGTTTTAAGCGCTCGAGTTTTTTAACGGATGAACAGTTAATTAAATTATATACACTGGGAAGAAACCATACAGAACGGATCAAAGCAAATTCTACTAAATATTTACCTACGTTTTATCCTGACAACAAGCGACTTATAACATCTAGACAGATGTGCTTTTCCTCTTGCAAAAAGAAAAAGAAAAACTCCAAGTACTAACTTCATGGCCCTACAGAACAGGGTAGCTGGTGAAATTTACACCCTCTAGCTTGTGGCGCTCTCTTAACAAGGTTTCTAACAAACACTGAGTGGAAATTATATGAATTCACCGCCTCGGTTATTAATACTGGTTACCTATATGTATAGACAGCTCGCATCCAGTGAGGGCTTTAATTAATTTTATTGTTGGGTGCTACATTATGTGTGGCTTTTGTTTTATGGTTTTCTTTGCACGGTGAGTCAAAGTTAGAACAAGGAGCTTTCGTACATAAAACTTTGGTTTCCTAGGATAGCGGTGCCGTCATATAGCGGTGACGTCATATAGCGGTGCCGTCATATAGCGGCCGTTTTCCGGAACAACGACTATTTTCCTCTTCTGATGATAGTTCATCCTCCAAGTAAATTACTAAAGCTACATCAAGGTCGTCAATTTTCTATCTTGGATACTTTTCGTATGACGTTTGTGACGTTTGTTTTGAAAAAATGACTGACGATGTGTTAAAACGGCAGCTATATGATGGCACCACTTTCCGACCGCTTTCCGCTTTTAGGAAACCAAAGCTTAAGAACATAGCATAATCACGACACCGTCACATCGTGTGTATTTTGTAATTAAAGTTTTTTGATAATATTTGTTAGATCATTATTGTATGTATTTTAGGGCCTCTGTTGCCTGAAAATAAAATGATAATTATTATTATAATCACGCAGCCTTTTAATGTTCCCAGTACTGGGACTCAGGCCTCCTTTCTCGGAAAAGAATCGAGCTGCATTCTATCACGCGGGCCCAGAGGGGATCAGAAGATGTCAAATGTTTTCAAATTTTTAGTTCTAGGACATGATGATTTCCTCACGACGTTTTCTTTCCATTTTTAAAGCAGTGATGATGAAATAAATTACACAAACGTAACTTATACGCCTGGTTGAGCTTGAACCCGCGACTTTCTTGTAGATCGGTACCCCTAGCCAAGTTGCTAATCTGAAATAGTTTACGCTAGTACTAAGCTTCAAATGTACGGGAATGACGTCATCTCAACGCTCAGTCTTGTGGTTAGAACAAAAGAATTCGACGAAAGCTTGCGTCGAAGCGTTCGATGCAAGCAAAATGGTTGTAACTTGGCTAGCGGGTGCAGGACAGTAATCACTCGGTCGCCACAGCATAAAAAAAAAAAATTTGAACCAAAATTACATTTATACATTCTTAATAAGTATAAAATTAATTTAGCTTACGTTACTTTACCTAACTATTAGATCAAAACAAATAGGAAGCCTTAAAAAAATAAATATAACCACATATAGCTATCTCATTACCAGAATACAAACACAAATAAATAAATCACAAACACAAATCGAAAATTTCTATGGATTCTCATTAATTAGAGAGAATACCGAAAATGGAAGAGCTCTCGAAACCCTGAATGACTTCCCCTGTTCATCGTTATATCACCCCTTTTAGAGGGTAGTTTTAGAATCAATAAATAATAGGCTTATATCGGACCCGTTGCAATTAGGGGCGGAATATTGAAAACCTAGTTAGATGTTTAAGTAGGTTGGTCGGGTAGCTTGTCACGGTGATATAGGAGTTTTTCGGTTAATTTTAAGATATGCATACGTTTTATTTATTTATTAAGGTAAAACCAACAGCTTCTGTGTACAGCATTTTAGAAGTATAGATAACTATTTGCCTAAATCTTACACAGTTGCCAATAACAAGTCACAAAATAAGAAATTATATAAAATACAAAATTAGTTATTACATGTATAAATTGAACAAATACCAATACATGAACAAAATCAACAACATAATTTGCAATTCAAAAAGAGCAAATCAAAATAGAAGAATAATCAAAGTACCTAATCAAAATTTTTATCTTACTACCTCTGAAAAGGGGTAAGTATTTTTTTTTTTTTTGATGTACATTAATTGTTTTATTGGTACTAAATTTTAAGATAAAGTTGTCTAGGACTAAGAATTCCTGTTTCGTATTTTTTTTTAAGGAGGTATATCATCCAATGACTTCTGCTCTTTAAAACCAACCTGTGTTCCTTCAGTTACCTTTTACATTCCAGGGACACGGAAACTGTTCCAAATAATCTTGCTGACCTCATAATTCAGGCTTTAGGTTAGATTAGATCATAACTTGTCGTTATCACAAGGCTGACAGGTAGATTACGTAATAGTGATCCCTGTATGACGTTATCAGCTGTTCATTATTGAGTGACGTATTTACACCTGAGATACAGGATTGAGGTTGCTTTAGCCTGGTAACACACGGGCTACTAACGACAGCCACAAATGTTGCTAATAGAAGCTAGATACGACTGCAAAGTTAGCCGACGCACGCGACAGCCACTTATTATTTAATTTATACTTTATGCATATAAAGATACAGTGACGGCCTTCGGCATTTTCTATCAGTCAACCTTTATCATCCAAAGGTTGGCTGATAGAAAATACCTCATTTTATTAAAATAGGTAAACAATTAGTAATTTTAAACCGCAATTTAGCACTTGCAGACAATTAGTGGCCCGCGAACCACTAATGATTTGGCAATTCATGATTTAGAGAGTTGGATACGTTATGCTTTATTTTAGACACATCGAGAGGGTTGCAAAAATTAGTTATTTATTATTTATTTATTATATACTTTATTGTACACCGTTACACATACAAATGGAAAAACTTAAAACTAAAACACATACATACAATGGGCGGAATAGACGGGACATAGCGGACAAAAATGTTATCCGAGACTTGTTACTAAAGTAGTAACAAGTCGCTGTCATCTGACTGTCAAGTCGCGTTTGTGTCCACAATACGCACCAAAAGAAAATATTTTTTGGAAAAAAACTTTTTACAAAAAAAATTAAACCGACTTCAAAAAGTACAAAATAACTTTAATTTCGGAAGTCGGTGTTTCTATAATAGATACCTAATCTTGTCTCTTCGTTTTTTAACACCGACTTCCGAAATTAAAGTTATTTTGTACCCTTCAGCTAAACATAAATTACCTTATAGCCAGAGTGCATCTCATAACGATTCTTGTAATCCCAAATACGGTTAAATTACATGAATTAACGCCCTCCCCCTTTCCCCTCCCTCTTTTCTTTCAGTCAGTCATCGACTACACGTATAAACAAAGCAATTTTACTTGTTACGACAATTCTGCTATGATTCTATGAGAAGTTCTGTTCCATATCTTCGAAGTTCATGATCAGATCATAACAATATTTCTGTGGGACCAACTTGGAAGCATAACCTTTCAATAAAAAAAAAAAAAAAAAATCCAAATCGGTCCACAATTGACCGAAATATCGGTGAAAATACACACAAAAAAAAAAAAAACATACATTCAGCCGAACATAGAACCTCCTCCTTTTCGAAGTCGGTTAAAAATATGCCGAGATTCTCATTGCACTATTATAAATCGTATTATGCCAAAAGGATTGGACCTAACTCCAGTTTATTTTTGTAAATATATTTCGTCTTCACTGAAACATAGGATGACAGTTTTTCGAAGACATTTCTTCTGATGGCCGCTCTATTGTATCTATTCAATCTCTTTGGTTGTATGGTAGAAAAAACCTAAAACATTTTAAGAGTTATTGCTAAGATAAGTTTATTGCATTTGATATTTGGAAACGAGTTATGGAACTCCTATTGGACAGAATACAATATGGTCAGGTGGAATAAGGCAGTGACAGAATGGTATCTAAGGACTAGTAAATGAAAATTTTCGGTTGTTTAGTACCTAAAGGTCCCCACACACGAGGATCAAAAAATCGCCGCCACAAAAAAAACAATTGAGCGGCCACAAAAAACCGCTGAAGCGCGCGTCACCTCTTATGTCTGGTGAAACTTGAAGCCGCTACAAGCGTTTTTTTTTGTGGTGGCACCGCTGCGCACGAGCCACAAAAACAAGCCGCCTCAAAATGAAGCATGAAGCGGCGTTTTTTTGAAGCCCGTGTGCGGGGACAGTAAATAGTCAGATGATATTATTGTCTTGGCAGGTATGACATACGACTAGATGAGTGTGGAACAGGAATGGATTGGCAAAAAAAAGGCCAATGAGGCATTAATTTTAGATTAATGTAAGTACAGTCAGGGGCCAAAAGTGCAGTCGCTCTCAACTAATGCTAAAGTATCTACGATAGTGTTGTCAAAATTATAAATTAAAGTTATGCTTCCATACCAATTAGATCCAATTCATAGCATTTACAAAAATAAAACAAATTAGCAAATATTATAAAACTAAAATTAATATAACACACAATTAAAATACAAAATATTGGATGAATTTTATCACAAATAAAACTTGAAACTGAAAATATATATTATGATTTTTAAAGTCAAGAAGTTTATAAATACATCATGTTTTACCTATAAAACTCGAATATAAATCAAAAGTTCCCAATACAGCTTTAGTAAAATATGTATCTTGTACACGGAGAGTAATTAGAAACTTTGCACCCCACTTGAAAGTTCATGCGTTATAAGGTGGCGTATTTAAGCTTAGATTAATTAGCCAAAATTCACCCCTTCGACTTAAAAACGATTGACATTGATGTAGAGGATTTGGAAGTGGCATGAATAGAGCAACAAGAAGAACTGTTAAAATTGAATTTAGTGTTTTTTAGTGAATGCAAATCAATGATGTACTAAGCATTCAATGCCGTATTAAAAAAAAAAATTACTTAAAAATCATACGTCTCATTTTTGCCGGAAATAGCTAATGCCTACATAATTTAGAAGATAATGAAACAATCAGAATATATTATAAGCATTGTAAATTGGTTCAAAGATACTTATTCAACAACCCCCCTCCCCCCATAACAAGTTATAACGTGGAACAAGACGGCGTGACAAGCTTTTGCTGCTTAAAACTCATCTGTGTCCTTCAATTGCTTTCCATTTTAGGACCACGCTCTTTCAAACGTTTCCACAAAAATATTAGCTTACTTGTACAAAAAATCCATGTCTGTTAGTCGCTCTAATTTTATAAAGTACTAGCTTTTCCCTTGTATTATAACATTAGTGTAGGTAATTTTAAAAAGTAATTGTAATATGTTTTCCAAATTGGAATAGCTTGGCTCGAATAACTAAGTTATAAATACAAAGAAAAACCCTACACTATTTTAAAACAGGGTTATTATCTATTGAGAATTTTATAACGGAACATAACAACACCATATGACAAGAGAATCAAATCCAGAATCACACGCTCTACACCCACACCAAGATTGACAAGGGAACTCAACGGTATTTGATTTTTTGAATGCCTCTTCCAGTGCTAAGGTTGTGACACATCGGAGTGCGAATGTTCCCGTAAGATAAGGCCCACACGCGACTGCTTTTTGTCTCATAATGCCAGACTTAACGTGTAAACCTTTGTATTAAATTGTTAGCTTTGTCAGATTAGCTCAAGTTCGTATGGATCCGTGTTTAAATAATGAGAATTCGTTAGTTCTAAAGTTTGGATTAAGTTCCTGCTTCATTTGACTTAACTTGCCTTTGTGAGGAGATAACGTGTTTTATTTGGATCATAATAGTTTATTTATTTATTTATTTAAATCTTTATGCACAAAGTTGTACAAAGGCGGACTTAATGCCTTAGGCATTATCTGCCAGTCGACCTTAGGGTGGTGCAGAAACATAACATGGCAGGTGCAACTTAATAAATGAGAAAACAAATGCAATAGTAAATACATACTTAGATAAATACATATAAATAAACAGAGCTATAGTGAAAAAAAGAAATCAGTGCGATGATGATTCTGCCAACATCCTGCAAATATGCTCTCGTGCCTTCACTTTAAAAGAATATCGGCTAGTCGCCATCCTGATATTCAGAGGCAGCGCATTCCAAAGGGATATCGCTTGAACGAAAAAAGAGGAGTGGATAAGCCCGGAACGGTGTGAGGGACATCGTAGAAGTCGATTATTGGTAGACCGAAGATTTTTATTGTGCCCAGAGCAAAGAAATTGAAGTTCTGAAATTAGATAGGAAGGGGAAGAAGGATTATCTAAAAAAGAGAACAGGGTAGTTAAGGCCCTTAGCGCTCTGCGCTGACGAATGGGTAACCATTTTAAAAACGAACGATGCTCAGATACATGATCGTACTTACGTAGGTTGAAAACGAATCGAATGCAGTTATTCAGAAGACGGTCAAGTTTATTGAGGAGATCTGCATTTAGGTCGTAGTAGCACACATCAGCATAGTCGATTATGGGAAAGATTAGGGACTGTACAAGCATTGCCTTAATGTGAGCTGGGAGAATATTCTTCAAACGATAGAGAGCCCGCAACGTTCCAGTGACTTTTTGACTGACATTTGTGATCTGCTTCTGCCAATCAAGACAAGCATCGACATACAGACCAAGATCCTTGACCTCCGAGCCAAACGGGATAACCGTGTTGTTGAAGATTACGGGTGGTACGGCTAGTCCATCCAGCTTTCTCAGGCTATGAGGGCTCCCAACTATAATAGCCTGACACTTCGTAGGATTTACCGCCACCCCGAATCTATCTGACCAGTTTTTAATTACTTGTAAATCCCGATTTAGCTCCTCGATCGCATCCGATATGTTGTCCACACTTGACCGACAATACAGTTGCAAATCGTCAGCATACAGATGATACGCACACTGAAGCTTAGTAGTAATAAAGTTTATAAAAACAGAGAACAAAAGAGGAGACAAAATACCGCCTTGAGGGACGCCGGCTACAAGGTCGCACCACCCTGAAGCAGAGTCTCCAGCACGAACTGACTGCTGGCGCCCCCGAAGATAGGAAGAAAACCATTCCAGTACCTCGTGAGAGACCATGAGACAAGAAAGGATTGATAAGAGGACTTCGTGACTGACGGTATTAAAAGCATTAGAGAAGTCAACTAACACCAAAGTAGTAACTTTGGTGTCTTCCATTCCCCGCTTTATATCGTCAGTCACTTTAAGGAGGGCTGTCACAGTACTATGCCCAGGCCTGAATCCAGATTGGAATAGGCTGATGAGAGAGTTCTGTTAAATAAAGTTGGAAAACTGTTTATGAACACAGGCCTCAAGCACCTTTGACAGGAACGGTAGGATAGAAATTGGACGAAAGTGCCCGGAAAGGGAGGGGTTAGGAACCTTGGGTAATGGCCGAACATAAGCTTTACGCCATAGAGAAGGAAATAAACAAGAGGATAGTGAAAAGTTAACAATGTAGGATATAGCAGGAAGGAGTTGATCCAAAGCAGAAACGATCATGTGACGACTGATGTTATCACAACCCACTGCTTTGGATTTAATGGAGAGGATAATCTTTTTGATCTCTTCCGGAGTGACTGGGGTGAAAACAAATGGAGTGATGTTGGGACGCGTCTGACCAGTAAAATAACCAATAGTTTGACATTTGGTTGGATTATCAAGCATAGGAACAGTGGAGAAAAAACAGTTTAGCTCGTCCAAACCAATTGTGTTAGGAAGGTCTGAATGTGCGGGTTTACCGATGCCTAGAGTTCTGAGGAACTTCCAAATATCGGCAGAAGAAGAGGAAGTGATATTATTTAGAATATGTCGGCGTTTTGCGTTACGTATCATCTGGTTGCACCGGTTCCTGGCAGTCTTAAAGAACACCCAGTTGTCCTCCGAGCGATCCCTCTTAAATTTCCGAAATGCACGGTCTCTCCGTCGCATAGCCATCTCAATTTCTCTGTTCATCCAGGGTGCAGGTTATAGTTATTATAGTAATAGTTATTTTAGAATACTTAGTACGTAGATTATGATCTTACATGAATTTGATAACATTTTGTAGCCTATTTAATTTAAATTACTTTTTATTTTGTTTATTAGGGACAAAAAAAACAGTTACATGTTAATGTGACACAAAGACATTATTAAATAAATATGTAAACAAATAACCTATAGTATTAAATTAATCAATTACCTACATGAAAAAATAATAATTAATTTAGTAAATATTAATAATTTAAAGTCTAATTGCTAATAAAAAGACAAAGACAGTTTAATTTTTAAATTAGAATAAGTAAAAAGGTATATCCATTATAAACCACCTAAACCATGTTTTTGTCATACTTTTGATCGATTTCATGAAGTGACCGATCATTTCATAAAATGACCAGCAACATTATAAAAATTCTAACTAATGGTCGGACTGCGACACATGCATCACTCTCATAACAGGAGTCGAGAGTCGTTCACACATAGCCATATTTACTATATCAGGCAGACAGATATGTACATACACAACTGCATGTCATTTGTCATGCTTATAGCAAGACATAACTATAACCATATGGCCCATAATTTATAATCCACTAGATTCTATCAGTAACTCAGTCCGCGTGAAAGTAGAAAAACATTTCAAGGAAATATACTCCCTGAATAAAATGTATTTTATGTATTATTACATAACATGATCTAACCATTTGTTAAATTTCCCGATCCGTTTAGCGGTTTTGAGCGTTAAATAGTAACAAATATACGCACACTTATATACTACTCTGTCAAGAAAGTACCGGGAAAAGATCAATAATACACAAAATGTCTGTTATTCATCCAAATTTATTTTATCACCTTCAAAGTATGATCCTTTAGAAACGATACACTTGCGCCAACGAATAATCCATTCATCAAAACATTTTTTAAACGCTGCTTCCTGAATTGAGTTCAGTTCTCGCCGCGAATTCTCCTTTATGTCTTCTATCGATTGAAAACGGGTGCCACGAAGTGGTAATTTGGGTTTAGGAAAAAGAAAAAAGTCAGCAGGAGCCATATCTGGTGAATATGGTGGTTGCTGGATGGTATTTGTTGAGTGTTTGGTCAAAAATTCGTTCACAATGATAGCCTTGTGCGAAGGCGCATTGTCGTGGTGCAAAATCCAAGAATTTTCTTTCCACAAATCTGGCCTTTTTCGTCGAATTTGCTCTCTTAAACGCCGCATAACGCTCAAATAATATTCTTTATTTACCGTTAGACCTTCCGGTAGGAATTCAGAGTGCACAACACCGCGATAGTCAAAGAAAACAGTCAACATGACTTTGACTTTTGATCGACTTTGGCGTGGTTTTTTCGGTTTCGGATCAGTTGGAAGGGGCCACTCCGAAGCTTGTTGACTAGTTTGCATGTCAAACTCGTAAACCCACGTCTCGTCACCAGTAACAATGCGTTTCATGAATGTTGGGTCCGAACTGACTCGTTCTAGCATGTCCTCAGCGACTTTCATGCGATTGAGTTTTTGGAGAAAATTCAGATCTTTTGGGACTAGCCGAGCAGCAACATGTTTCATACCCAAATGATTAGTTAAAATGGTACGGATCGACTCGTGAGATATAGAAAGTTCGGCGGCTATCTCTCTCAGAGTTGAATGGGGATTTTCAGTCACTATTTCCTTCACTTTTGCGATGTTAAGTTCAGTTGCAGACGTTGACGGCCTACCGGAGCGAGGCAAATCTTCCATCACATCTCGACCGCTTTTGAACGCTTTGAACCACTCATAAGCACGAGTTTTTGATAAAGTCGATTCACCGTAAGCCTTCTGTAACATTTTCAGTGACTCCGAACACGAAATTCCATTGGCGATGCAAAATTTAAGACAAACTCTTTGTTCGATATTTTTGTCCATTATGAAATTCGCAATACACACTATATATGATATTACTAAAACCAGCACTGTATTTAATATAAATAACAGATGCAACTCAAACTCCGCGCCAAAATGGAAAACAGTTGTGCCAATCTAACAACTACAAAAAAACAAAAATTTTAATTTGGAACCATAAACAAATCATCCATTCCCGATACTTTTTTGACTGAATGTACAAACGCCTTCGTCATAATCACCAACGGCTGCCAGCGACTTTGCTCACGTGATTCAAAGCATTTTATTTTAAATAAACCATTTATAGGCATTTTTGAAATGTCCATAAGACAGTCAATCAGATGAAGCAAATTGGACATTCCAAAGCATAGATCTCGGGCAATAGGTCATGATCTAACCGTGTACCAAGTTTAATCGAAATCCATTTTGCGATTTCACCGTGAAGGAGTAAGAAACATAAACTGTCGCCTTAATAGCGTGATGTGATTTACGTAGTAAAAGACGATAATATTACATCTTGTAAACGCAAATAGATATACACAATACACCTTCTACGATTAATTAGCGTTCCGACAACTGCAATTAACCATACAAGTACATACACACCTATAACTCACCGATCTGTCGACAGTACATACACACACCTATAACTCACCAATCTGTCTACAGTACATATACAGCGCATTGAAACTAATTAGAACTAGACCAGCCACAACAATGCCTAGGACATAATAACGTGACAATATGGCGCGTGTGTACATACGTCATTGATGACGTCATCACTCTCGTCGCGGCGATCAATCAGAATTAACTCTGCGTTACGTCGAATGTGGTGACAGATTTAGGGCACTAGTACGGGCTTTGGTGTTAATGGGATTCTTAAATCCTTTAGTCATTTTAGCCTTGAGAAAGAGTATCATAATTATGTTAGACACCTAGGTACTGGATTCTGGGGGCCAGATACAAGACACAATTTTTTTTATTTTGCAAACCTCAAGCGAACGCTGGCTTCACGTGTGATTTCACGCCATTCGGTTCAACACCAAGTGAATGCCGTTATAGATTATAAAATATTGAGCATTTTATTTATAGGATATTTATCCAAGAACATAGATAAGAAATTCTTCAAAAAATTGTCACTCAATATCGAAAATAAGCTAACCTTTCCATTATTCCCTATATAAACCTACCTACTTGAGAATACACATAAACGCAGGATGTTACATAAAGCTCAGTTTTAGCTTAGTTAATTTTGCCTTAATAGCTTGCGAAATAATAAAAATAAGATTAAATGTCACAAAGTTTTTTTAGTTAATTATTGTATTTATGAGTAAATCTCATAAATACTTTGTGTAAATTATTTCGTCAACACTGCTCTCAAAACGGTGAAGGAAAACATCGTGAGGATACCGGCATGTCCTAGAACCAAAAATTCGAAGACATGTGACATCCACCAACACACACTAGGCCCGCGTGGTGGATAACGGCCCATTCCCTCTCCTAGAGAGGAGACCTGAGTCCCAGCAGTTGGAAAATGGAAAAAGGCTGATGATGATGATGATGATGATGATGATGATGAACGGTTAAAGTTCTGAATTACTCCTTCTTTCTTCTATGTCCTCTCCTGTTAGCATTATTTGAGGTCGGGTCTCCCCACTAATCGGCACCAGGATATCCTATCCTGGGTTGTGGGCTTTAGCAAATGGGCTAACTTGAGGGCTCTCTCGATTCTAGACCACCAACCAATGGTGGGCGACCTCTGCCTTTCTATTGTTCGGGCAGGTTCAGTGCAATTTGTACGACATGGTTCTCGCTTCTCCTGCTAACATGTTCATACTATTTGAAGCAGTTTTCGATAAGTCCTGAATTACTAAATCTGAAAAATATTTGTTTCATACATCATAATCGTAGCCAAAGATTAATTCTATATTTTAAGATCGACTGGCAGAAAATGCCTAAGCAATTAAGTTAGCTTTTGCACAGTGCTTATGTGCATAAAGTTTTAATTTTTTTTTTTATTAGCCTTTACTGTCCTACTGCTGGGCAAAGGCCGCCCCCAACTTCTTCCGGGCATTCCTTTCCCAAGCCACCTCTCTTCCTTGGTCGACCTCGGCGGCGTCGTCCATCTTCGGGTACCCACTTTGGTACCCACTTTTAATAAATAAATAAATAAATATTATAAGGTAAGCCTTAAAGTTAAGCTTGGGAGAGGTCTATGTCCAACAGAGGATGTCTATCGGCTGAAATGATGATGGTGATAATGATGATGATGATGATGTCCTTGTAGAATGCATGTATCCGGTTACACTGAAAGCTGACCCAACATATCTAGTTTAGAACAGTAGATAGAAGTTCCACTAATGTGATGCAATATTATTTTTTTACCTCCGCGACACTCTAGTGATGCATCGGACTTTTTTGACGAGATTTTCCGAGTCAAGTTCAGGAGCTGCTTTATTGATTTACAAATTAATTCCAAGTGGATATTGTAATGTAAAACTTTTAAAGCACGGTATAATACTTATATAATTAATACTCGTCAAGACGAATCATACGTGCCCAAATTCGATAGAGTTGTATCCTTGAACTACAAAACACCACTTTCTGATTCCATCATCAGATCAGCTCCATGTCATAATAAGTTTGCCTTGTCATCATTAACATACATATATACATCTTAATAAAAATTTATTACATACCTATGTACATAAAAAAAAACTTAAATACTAAATAAACTATTTAAACTAAAACCTAACTATGTACATAAATATAATACAAAAAGACAAAGCACGCTCAGGCGTCAAAGTACTCCTCCACATCGCTGTCATCCGGAAATGTGCCCAGAAGACTGGCAGCATTGCCACGTTGAATGGCAATGCTAATTGTCATCTGATTTACACATGCATTTAAAATTGATTACAGACAAACATCGGGAGAGATGAAATTAAATAAAAGCTAAATATAGCTGTATTCTATGGTGGTATTAAATTGTTAGTTTAAAACTTTTTTAGTTTGTTTTTGTTTGCCTAACAGAATGGTTAGTAATAAAAACAAATGAATCATCAAAAACGAACCAATATGGAACTACAAACCTCAAATGTTGAAAGTCCATTATAAGGGTTAACGTGAGTAAAAGATTTTCCCCTGTCTCCGTTTGATCGGGGTCGAAGCTATTAGCAAATTGGATGCCGAAGTACATCAATCAATGTTGAGTATTGACCGAGACCTGGTGATTTATTGAGTGAATGAGTGAATGCATTGTTTTTTGAACGTTTAAACTGGTAATGACAGGTTGGAGCCGTATGGTTTGTGAGAGCGGGATTACCCTGGATGAGGGGGTAGGGATATGTGACATTCATTGTTTAGGATTGAAGTAATTTTGTGAGTTTCATTTCGAACTTATGTACATTCGAGAGAGACCGCCTCTATACTTTTGGGCGCATAAAGCATATAAATAAATAAATAACAGAGGGCTGAGGTCAACATATTATTATTTTTTTAGAAATCATCCAGAGACTTCTTCCGCTATAGGGCAAATAGGCGTGTCAGACTTTTACTGACTAAAATCCAATTCTATGTTCCCCGGAATTTTTTTTCAGAAGCGAACCCATGTCTCCAGTAACCTTCACTCTGTTGAGTCCCTACGGGATGGAGCACGTGTAGAACATACTCGGACACTTTTAATTTTGTATGTATTTTTCCTTGGGACAGTCCTCAGCTTTGATGCAAGTGAAACCGCTAGATAAGCTAGTATCCCCATATAAAGGTAAAAAAAAAAATCTTGATTATATGGAAATAAATAACTTTTTGTTCTTCTTAGTTTTTGAATTTCAGAACACGAGTGAGGATTTCAGCTGTCTGGATCGATTAATTCGCAATAATAGAGCCTCAGCTTTGAAACGATGGTTTTATTCCCCAGAGATTCCCAATAACTGTTTACTTACCTGTATTTGCACCACCACACGATCGGACCTTCAAGCCATTTTATTTTTTAGTCAAAATCTATTTCCATAATTCATTACTGACCTACAACACCCCATAAATAAACCAAAAACAACCCCCCATAAACAACGAAACTATCAACAAACCATTATCAATTATCGATCCCAAAACAAACTGCGCGCTATCACATGATAGCATCTCACGTTAGAGACGTATTGTCTAAAACTCTATTGTGTGGTAACTTGGAGATTGTTCTTAGGAGAATTAATAGAAGTTTCCACGTTCAGCTCGAGCCTGGAGCCCTATTGTGCCGCTGATTTATCGGCTAAGAACAATGATAAATCAAATCGGAATTGCCCCGGCGTTCTTCGAATTACCTCTGGTATGGCTTGGGATCTACACGTAGGTGGGATTTGCGGGTTGGTTTTGAACTTCATTTTCTTTATGAAGGGGTTTAATTAAACTGAATGTGGAGGCTGGTTTCTTTAGAACATGTTTGTGAAACAAGCTTTTGGTAGGTCCTTATTTTATCTAGCAAACTTTGTTCTGCATTAATAAAACAGTGATTAAAATATGGAAAGTAATCTAAATCTATGTTTAAAGGTTTAAAATCATCTAATTTATTCTTCCGCCCTTGAGTGAAACGGGAGGGCGTCAGACTTTTACTGACTAAAACCCACTCCTGTTCCTTTTTGCCTTCGGTCGTTTAGTTCATGGCCATGGTTGGAAGTTAAAAAATGTTTTACGATCTATTTTCAGATCAATAAAACGCAAACAAAAAATTTTACAAACATCGGTAAAGCCGTTTCGGAGGAATTCGTTTACAAACTCTGTGACACGAAACTTGAATACTTCAGAGTTCAGATTAGATAATATAATATTATCGTTATATTGTTAGAAATGTTATCACAACCGACTACACTACATTAGACCGATGCACACGTGTAACACGCCTGATTTGTCCGTGGAACGACGTCGCATGGCGTAGACCAAGTGTAGCTCTACAAGTCTAGTTTCCATATAAAATGTATGGAGATTGACGCGAAAGCGCAGTGTAGTTCTAGCTTAAGACTTATTATCTTGAGACATATTATTTGTTTATTATCTGCTGCCAACGGCTTCGAATGCATGATAGTAGATAATTATGCCAAGGGGATATGCTTCCGAGATTAAATATCATCTATGTGCTATTCCAGGATATAGATGATATTTTCAGCCTCCACATTCTACCTGTGTGCCAAGTTCTATCGAAATCCGTTCAACTTTTTCAGCGTAAAGAAGTAACGAACATATATACGCAAACTTTCGCCTTTATAATACTAGCTGCTGCCAATGGCTTCACCCGCGTGACGGTACAAAATCATCCCAACAAACATACTTCCGTAATAAAAAGAGTCCTAAGTGCTATTCCAGGACATGGTCTACCGTGCGCCAATCAAAATCCATTCAGCTGTTTCAGTATTAAGAAGCAACAAACATACACACACACGCACCCTCCCAAACTTTCATCATAATAATTATTAATGAGATGTGATATTTTCAAATGAAAACCTCCACCATTTCAGTGGAAAATGATCTTAATCGATTATGCAGTTTTTTCTTTGAAGAAAAGACAAAATGGTCTTAAGTTCTTATCCGGAGGGTGTACGGACATTGCACACGTCCCATATTTATGTAGATGAAATGAAAGTTCCTTCGGGTCAATGGTTGAAGAGCATGCTTGCCTAGAAGTAACCTATTTACTCTTGACTTAAAGAGTTTTAGGCTGTAGCTATCAATAAATATACAATCTGTCAAGATTATTCTATTCTATCCAGCAGGGAATTTCACTCCTTAGCTGTACGCACACTGAATGTGTTCCCAAAACGTTTTGTACTTATAGGTGGGATGTCCGTCATATTCCGTTGGTAGTTAGTTATAACTGGACATTCCTACTTACGTATAATTGAATTAAAATCATCAGGAAACTGAGACAAATAGCATCGCAAGGGAACCGGCATGTCTCAGAACCAAAATTCGAAAACTGTGACATCCACCAAACCGCACTGGGCCCGCGTGGTGGACTACGACCTATTCCCTTTCCTAGAGAAGAGGCCTGAGTCCCAACAGTGGGAACATTATAAGGCTGACTATGCTATGCTATAAATATCTTAATTCACTGCACCTTTCCTGTTCTCGTAATACAAATAATTTAATACCAGTTTTAAAATATTAATTACAGATGCAACAGACATTTTGGCCAAACAACCGGAAACCGGACGTACGGTTGAAACTAAAATCCGGAGAGCTTTATTCATTTTACATAAATAGTCCTTCCTGTGTGGTGGGTGGTAAATAAGGTTATGTATTTCTGGTGCTTTATTTATGGTTTTTAATTAGTTGAAAAGCGATAAGCAACTGAGAGAAAGGTTTAATAGTAGCTCACACGGATCTAAAAAAAATGATATGATATGATAAATTTTCTTAAGGTGGCATTTTTTTGTGGCTCATGTGTGGCAGTGCAGCCACAAAAAATGCTTGAAGCCGCTTCAAGCTTCTCCGGCCACAAGCTGTCGTGCGCTTCAGCTGTGTTTTGCGGGGGATTCTAGCTTTTTTGTGGCCGTTTCTAGCGTTTTCTTGTGGCGGCGTTTTTTGAGTCCCATGTGCGGGGACTATTAAAGTAAACAATTTTTCCAAACGAACGTATTTCCGAGATTAAAAATACTCTGTGTACTATTCCCAAGTATGGGCTGTAGCGACATCTATGATACCACACAGGAACTAAACTTCAAAATCCTGTAGCAAATCGAAATTCTCCACGCGATTAAAACATATACAACATCCCAAAATCACCATGGGTTGTGCGAAAGTAAACACCGGAACCCTGGAACTATGGCAAAGAAAGAACAGGAGTGGATTATAGTCAGTAAAATTCAGACATTCCATCCTGCTCCATCTAAGGTTGGGAGATGTCATAAGATGATTTTATTTAAAAAAAAAGCCGAACATCAACGATTGGGCAGTTGGCCGGACTAGACATAACACACAGGTGGTTTAAGGATCTTCCCACGAACGAAGGAATATGGTACTTTACACCCTGTCCCGTATAATTTCAAACTGGTGATTCTCGGCTATGAAACTCAGCGCAGCACATTGTGACGTCATTATCACATCCTCAAGCCATGCTAAATCTCATTTAATTCCATTCAGCCGTTCAAGCGTAGGTAAAGGAAAAAAAACAAACACATTAACTTTCGCATTTAAAATATTAATAGTGAGATATTAATTGGCGGAAGGTGGACCAACGACCTGGTGAAAGCCGAAGAAGTCTGCTAGACGAGTGTTCTGCTAGTAGAGTTCACTACAATGAACAGTGATGTCATTGCTGTGCATGCTTGAGGGACTTTCATATCCAGCAGCGGAGGTCTTTGAAATGAAATGAAATTTCAACTGAAATGATGATTATTTAATCTGCCTAGCGTTTTCCCAACTAAGTTGGGTTCGGCTTCCAGTGTAATCCGATGCTGATGGATATTAAATTGAAAACAGTTCCTTGGCGTATTCCAATTAAAGGCTATCTTTCTTAGGTTTTTTTTTTTCCAAATCTTTTTTCATTTTAGTAGTTTCGATCTAATCAAGAAATCAAATGTACAAAATTATGCTGCTCAAACATAGCGGAGTTAGTGTGGCGGCCGTCCTGCTGCAGCACTGCTGTCGCGCGGTACTTCACGGCTAATTTGAAGGCGTCCTTAGTAGTTTACATCGACATCGGCTACCTATCTGACGTCCACAACACACTTGCTTCTTGGACCTGTGGCAGATTTCCTGGCCTCTTGACTATCTGCAATGGCTGTTAAAAATCTATAAATGACAGCCAAGGTCTACGGCTTAACGTGTTTTTTAAGGCTCTACTCGTATATGTTAAAATGCTACCTGTAATGTGGTTACAGGATGCACCTTGGCAAGATAACTGTCTTTGCTGGCCTCAGACAATTTGCAACGATGTGTCAAAGATCTACTAATGACAGCTGAGGCCTGCAGGCAACATGCTTTCCTAAGCAAGTAGGAACCTCAATATATTAAAAAGGTCACTCACCACCTAATTAGCCAATGGTAGCTTAACGTGCTTTCCTAAGCAAGGAGGAACCTCAATATGTTAAAAAGGTCACCACCCAATTAACCAATAGTCTTTAACAGAAAATGCTTACCTTATTGATTGGACTTTCTTTAGAGACTGGTATTCTCAGAAGGGCGGTCTGAAAGTAATTACAAACACTTTGATTACATTGACCAAACTACTATCGAAACTAGAAACCGTTTATGAATAATTAAACTCCACTTTAGTCGTAGATTTTTATAAAAAAGGTAAATAAACTGTCGATGGGAGCCCTCCGGCGTCCACGGTAGCCCCCAAGCTCAACATTCCAGTCACGTTCCATACTTCTTTCTGAACGGAATTGCTTCCAATAATCTCGTAAAGCAATTGAATTGAAGCCTTTTTGGGTTCGTAACACGCCACATTTTGGCGCGAGCCGTGTCGGCGCAGTGATTCTCGAAGAAATCTGAAAATCTTTCTGTGTTGTACACTTTGTATGGATCGGGGATGTCGTGTTCAGGAACGGTGCGGCTAAGGCTTTTACATCAATTTTCGTATTACCAATGGATTAAATCCAAGGGTTATCCCCCTAAGGAAAGTTTCCGATTGGATTGGGAGGTTGTCGTGAATCAACGTTATAAAATTTGTATTCAGGTGTGGTACCTTACTTTCTCTGGACGTTAGCAGGGGCGATTTTTTAAAACTGTACGCTGTTTCGTGAGTATTGGCGAATGAAGGATTTATTGTGTGTGTTCTGAATTGGGAATGAGTTTTTCTTTCTGCGTTTGCTGCACAAGGTGTTGAAGTAGTGGTGCATTAGATTTGAATTGAATTCTAGTTTGCTTGGTCTTTGTTTGAGAAATTTATTTCACTACTAGCTTCTTTTTTATTTTTGTTAAAAATCGCAGATTAAATTTTTTGCTTAAAACCACTATAGAATGTTTGTCATTGCGATCAAGGCGGAATTCGCACGAGCCGTAGGCGAGTGTGTTACGGAGCCGAGGGCAGCAGTGACAAATTTTCACGCGTGTCAAACGACTTTTGTCAATACACATAGGTACGACAGGCACCCAGCTTGATACTATAAATGTAATAAAATTGTAGCGGGGGAGAACACTCGCACTATTTTGCACTAGTGCGGAAAACAGTCTATAGCGTGCCTAAAAGCGTAAAATTAAAAAAAAAAGATATCTCTAAGAAACATACTCGTATTAACATAAAAGTATTAAATATCCTATTCCACGAAAATTTTCTCCCAATCTCATCCACATCTTTATCCTGACGTTTGAGCGTAACAAATATACATACATCTACATACATACACATGTGTTTTATACATAATATATGCATGTATATTTATACCTAATCTTTCACTTTTATAAACAAGTGTGATTTGGAACAACTATCATAATATTATGACTATTCAAAATCTTGTCAATCAATAAACCTTTAACAGAATGATTTGGAACTTATAATTTATTTGGTTTACACTCTCCAAGCGACAACTTAGCTACTGATGGTATTGCGCTGCATTACGAGTTTGAAGTAAAGTCGCCATCAACAGTTAGTATATTACTATAAAGTTACCACCATCACTGTATGGATATCCTCACGCTTCAATTGCAGCCGAAGGAGACGCCCCGGGCACCAGTCGCCAGTCGGTCCGACTTTCAAGAGTTTTTTTTTTCTGAAACACATAGAGGTACCTATTAAAATGCAATTAATATGAAATACTCATGCCCGCTATCCTATAAAGCAGACAAAAAAAAAATTAAAATAAAATAATATTTTTTTTTGTAAATGATGCATCTTTCAGGTCGCATTTTAACCCTTCAGATACCGTCAATTAGAGACACAATAGTAAGACAATAGATGCGCGGCCACCGGTGGTCGCTTGGGGGTTCATGAATTAAGGATCTCTTTAATTCCCCCCCCCCCCCCACTCCACAGATCTTCTTTTCCTCTCACAGATCTTCTCCATCACTACGTATGTAGTACGAGCACGGTTGTAAAAATCACTAAATTTTTAGCTACATCACGAAATAATTACTTTTTCTCGAATTGGAGACTCAATTCGGAAATCAAACCATTTACAATAGGTAAATTTATATAAAACCCTCGGTGCATGAGTTTGACTCACACTTTACCAGTTTTACTTATTATCTATTATTATTTCGTATGTATTATTTGGGTTTAATAAGTTCAGCAAGGCAAAAATATTTTTCTTTCTTTACCTACTTACCGACGACCCACCCTCGTGTTAATCGCAAAAAAACACTTCTGAAACCATAACTTTTGAACAATTCATTATATCAGACAATTCTATTTAAAGAAATTAATTGAGACCAATTGTAGTTAAACCCCTTTATGAAAGTTTCATTTTGGGCTCAGTCTATTGTTGCTGTTTATTTTTAGATCACTGAGTATTCAGTTGGTCCTGTCCTTCCTTCACTATTGTTCGTGAAGTCGCTGAGCTCCTCAATAGTTCTGAGTTGAGCAATGCTTGCCCTGATTGAACAGGTCCACTCAAATCTGTGAATCTTTCCTCATTAGACCAGCTCAGCACTAATCTGCATCGTTCTCAATATGATTGGTGAACTTTAAAATAGACTTAGCCTCTGAGTTTGTTTCGGTGTTTCTTCTCAGGGTAGTCAGCTACCGGACCTTGGTTGAGGCCATGGTCCAGAGCGAGGAGGAGTGGCAGGCGGTCGCCGCCTTCTGCGAAACAGTAATAGTGGAAACGAGGAGGGCGACCGCATCAGGTAACGGCGCCTTCGCTGCCGCCGCCGGGATTCCGATCCCGATTTCCGGCCACCGTAGATGCGGGCTCGCGGATGGCGAGCTATAGGTACTCGCTGTCCGACCGTCCAGTAACTGTCTGGACCGAGCCCAAGACGTCGACGGCGCGCACTGTTTCCGCGCGCCTCAAGGTGTTGTCAGCAACAGAAGGGGCCCAGCTACTGGGGCCAGGCCAGGCCAGGCCTACTGGGGCCAGGATCATCCGAAAGGAAACTTGAGCCCCGGTATGAAGAGGCTAGAAGGATCGGGATGTGTTATTATCCAGTAAGAGTCTGACGCTATCTCCCGCTCCACCCAAGAGCGGGGGTTGTCATTGGATGATTTTTGCCCACCGTACAAAAAAAAATCAGCTAAGAAACACCGGCCTCATTTAGTTTAAGCTGACATAAAAAAAAAAGTGTAAAAGTTTCCATCAAAACAAAACATCGATTAATTTTATGCCAAATTGTCACAGAATATTTTGGTAAAAGGCGTGTAATGTCTTATGGACACACCTAAAAATTCAGAAAAGGGGAAGTCGGTTCAATGATCACGCGTAATGTCACGGGAGATTCCGAGGTCAAACAATCGTGGTCGACCGTGACGAGGTCGTTGAGGGCACGGCGTTTGACGATGATATTGTTTGCCGTTTTGTGTTTTATTGGTACTTTCGACTACCTGTGTGAGCAAACTTTGCAGAAGGGCCGAGACTTTTTTAAAACCTCGGGCTTTCATTTGAGTGTATTTTTTTAAATTTATTTATGTATTTATTTATTTCAAGCCACAGAAATATCATGGATTTAAATTAACCCATAGAAACATTATGGATTTAAGCGCGAGGGCCTGTAAGACTTTAATTGACTAAAGCCCACTCCTATATTTCTTCTTTGCTTTTATCCCAGGGCTCCTCTTTTAATTCATGTTCCTGGTACGCGGGCTCGCGGACTGCGAGCCATGGGTAGCTCGCTGTCCGATCGTCTGGTAACTGTCCGGACCGAGCCCAACACGTCGACGGCGTGCACTGTTCCCGCGCGCCTCAAGGAGTTGTCAGCAACAGAAGGAGCCTAGCTGGGTCGAAGCCTACTGGGACCAGGGTTATCCGAAAGGAAACTCGAGCCCCGATTTGAAGAGGCAAGGAACGGGGTGGGTTTTTAGTCAGCAAGAGTCTGACACTATCTCCCGCTCCACCCAAGAGCGAGGGTTTTCATAAGATGATTTTTGCCTACCGTAAAAAAAATCCCTCATGGAATTTATTTTTACTAACAACATTAGAAAATAGAACACTATCGCAACTAAATTAAAGAATCGCGTGTACATTGCCCTTAAGTCGATAATAAGTTGCAATAAGCTCTAAACTTCTTATGCTTAGTGCTTAGACCGGACTTTTAGTTTTATACCTAGGTATCATGCAAGGGAACGGGCTTGATTGAACCATTTTTATTCTTATCAAACTGCATTTGTAGAAGGTTATGTTTTTTATGCTGTAGTTATTTGAGCAAATAACGTATTGACACGCTTTGAGTGCTTGCGAAGTGCTATTTAAACCTTGGTTTTTACCTGCTTTGTAATCTAGTTAAAGTGTTTGGTAGGCCTTTTTTAAGGTGGAATTATAACGTAATAAGCGCTGCGGAAGTCGCTGGGTGCATGAAGCCAGTGGATGTCTCTATTTAGTATTTATTTATTTTAAAAACTATAAGTTGACAGTACTGTACAAGACCAAAACACTTTTATTCTCAAATCTTAAAGACTAATAAACAAAACAAACAAACTTAAAAAACATGTAAATTACAAAAAAAAATGTATGTATATGTATAAATTTACAAATTTGGTATGGCTTATCATGGAAGATATCCAGATTTATGTGTTGAGTGAGCGAAGAGTTGCGCAGTGTAATTTCTCGTGCTGTGGGCGCTGCAGCGGCTCGACGTGTGCGCAATCCCGGTGCGGCAGTAGCTGATGTCTTTGAACTTAAATAATGAAGACAATTTTGTTATTATATAGTACTTTCTGAATTTATTATTCCCTCAATTGACTGCTGTAATCATCAAAAACCATAAATAAAGTCAACTTTATTGACAATAATTTTAAAAACTTCAGGTCAAATGGTTATTTTCTTATTTCCAATATAGATAGAGATATTTTTTATTGTAGTCCATAGAAAATTATATACTAAAGTGAGCTTACAATGTTTTGTAGATAGATCCTTTAGATTGTATGCTATAGAAAATAGAGTGTAACTGTAGGCAGTCATATCGTTAAAAGCAATTTTTACAGACAACTTTTGACAAAAAAAGAGAAAAGGTATTATATGTAGATAGATTGTGGTGTATTTAAATATTTACAAGACGTTACTGAAAAGCAGATAAGTAAAAGCAGAGAAATATGTATATACATATATACTAGTACTAGCGGGCCTGGCAGTCGTTGTCCTATCCGCAAGATGACTTTACGTCGGTAAAAAAATTAGATCCCTATTGGAACGCTTCCGAGTTTAATCGTTTTTTTTTTTCAAACCATCCAAGAACTTCAAATTGTAGGGCCCAGCAGGGTCGAAGCCTACTGAGGCCATGGTATCGCTTCTGAAAGGAAAACCCGGCCCTGGAATGTAAGGCAACGAAGGAACTAGGAGTGGGTTTAGCTAAAAGTCTGACACACCCAAAGGCGACAAATGTCATAATATGATTAGCAACCTAAAAAAAAAATCCAAGAAGTAAAGAAATTACTCAAATATATACATAATTCTTTATCCTGATCGTTTAAGCGGGAGCCATTTAGGAGTTAGGTGACAAACACACGTGCAGAAGAATTTTAATCACCTTGTTTTTGATATATTGAAATATGATATTTTTTGCTCTTAATTGTTTCTCACCTCGTACCCATTACGTCACAGTCATCAGTCATGAAATGATAACGTGTTCCTGTTTTTTTTTTTGCAGACTTGAGAATATACTTTTTTTTCCTCTCATGACTATTCACATTCACACACCACGTCTGAATTAATTTGCCACCTACCTAGACAGTACGTAGACTGCAAATATCACGCTTGGTCGCTCACCGTGATACACTTATATTATGCATCAAACCTTGTTACTAATGTTTTGACGTCATCATCTCTGTCATAGTTTTTACGAATGATTGATTGTGATTCTGAAAGTACGGAAGTTTCAGAATCACAATCGATCCTCTATAACACATTTTTTTTTATTTGTTTCTGGTCATTATGAACCAAGGCCCGGCGCGAGAGATCTCCGCCACCGATCGCCCCCATGAGGGCACGGCAATGCTCTGCCCAAGAAATACAAATGCCCTGGAATATTCAAACAACAAACAAATAACTACAGCGAAGTAGTTCTCACGTCATCACCAATTTATTTACAATTAGAAACATCACATTTACAATACCATTGTTATCGACGCTACAATGAAAAAACTAAATGTTATCATGACGGTTACAAATTGTCTGCTGAACATTGGATATTGTTCATAACATGCATACGACATCTCCATATTGTGGTTTTCTATATCATCTGTATACTTTGTCAAATACCGTCGTCCGTCAGAAATTATAAATACAAAAAAAAAATTATATTACGAACCACCGCAGATCAAAATAGTACATTATGATATCAGTGTGTAATGTTAGTGATTACCGTTGAGGCGGTATTTAGACCCGAGCCATGGCGAGGGTCTTAAAAGAGCCGAGAACGGTAATCATTAATTACTCACGTGTATCATACGACGTTTTTCAATAAAAATCTGTTTTCATAACCGCGCCCATTTCGTTTTCTCGTGGGGGACGACCCGCGCCTATCCTAATACGATAAATGTCATAAAATTATGACGGTGGAGAGGTTGAACAATAAGGTTTTAACCACATTATAACACTAGTGCATAATGATAATCAAAATGTCACAGTTTGGTAACAAGTGCCATTATATACCTAAGTGCAGTGCAATAAGAGTCACTTTATGAGCAAGTGTATTGAAAATATAACTTTATGTATAGTAGTGGTACATTGTCATCATCTTCAGTGCTACATTTTTTTGTCTTCCATTTTGTCCTGTCCCCGTTATACTATTCCTGACTCAACAGCTACTAATAGCATCTACTAATAGCTCTTAAATAACATGCGTTTCATTCCTTCTCTTCACATGACCGACACACGGTTGTTCTGCAACTTTTCAGTCTCTGACGTCACTTTCAAACTACCTTTAATAGACTCATTTCTCATTTTATTCATTCTCGTCACACCACATATTCACTGTGAACGTAATAAATCATTTAAAAAAATCATCTTTGTTGGTAGCATACCTGCATTATATCTATTCCAGATATGCATTAGCCAGTAACTATCTCACTTCTGGTAGTCCAATGCTTTTCATACATCTTAGTGGCTTTAGGCGGATTGGTGATTTCTGAGATTTATTTTAGTTTCTTGATGTCTTACAGGAGACGTCCTGACCGTCAAAAGTAGCAGGGCTACTCTCAACCATCGTAGGCGGATGCTTGCAGATGACGAGCGATGGGCGACTCTCGGTTCAATGAGGACTACGTCCGGATCGACGGAGCGCTGTCTTCCATGAACGTCTCAAAGGAGCTGCAAGCCTGCCAGTGCTGTGGGTTGGTTTGAAAGAGTTACCATAGCCCTGGAATGCAAAGGGCTAGTGAAGGAAGACAGGTAGGTTTTAGTTGGCAAAAGTCAGACACTTCTTGTAGATCCATCTAGAGTGGGAGGAATATATTATTTGATGAAATTTTACTCAAAAAAAGTTTTCATATTGCAACTTTGCCTCTGAATCTGAGAGACCTTGGTCCTTAATTCAAATTACATTTTTAAAGTCAGTTAAAAACATAGCATTTCTATATTTATCGTAGGTAATCGTTTTGCAGGAACAAAATCTTTTCAGTACAAGATGTAGTACGTACACTTTACGACACAAATATTTGCACAGATGATTAACATAGCGTTACACACTACGTTATGTTTTATTTGTGACTCACGCAGTAGCTGTTTGTAGATTCTATTGTATTATCATCGCATACAAAAAAAATGTTCAAACGCAAACGCGCGCGTTTTATGTTTTGAAAATCCTGACAGTAAATATTGATTGTGTCTGTTTGTTTGTTTTGAACGGAGAATGTGATGATGTGATACAATGTGAATATTTTGTGTAATGGTTTAGAAACTGATGTTAGGAATATTGCGTGTTTCGTTATAACATTTTTGGAGTTATTTCTTACCATTTTTTGAATGCCGGAAGCTATAAAATAATTTTTACTGTCTAAAACACACCTCTGTTTCTTCAGTTGCCTTTTGCATCCTAGGGCCGTGGTGAATCTTTTTAACCAGTTCATTGGCATTTCTTAGCGTCTAAACCGATTTTAGAAACATTTATATTAGTAAAAGATGTCATTTTGCTAACATATCACGAAATCAGATGAAGCCGACCAAGAAAGAGATAACGGGATGACTTATGTCTTCTTTTGGAATATCAATAGAAAAAATGGAGGGAGGCCTTTGCCTAGCCGTGAGACGGTAAACATTACTAACTGTTAAATCACCAAGGAGTTTTTCTTGCGTTGAGGCTGCTTTAAGGCTGGTTTTAGAGTCGTGCGATCAGCACGACTTTCTCGCTGACCGTCGGTGCTGACAGCCGAAATGTATGAACTTTTAGGTAGCGTTTTAGGCTGGTTTTAGAGTCACACTGATAGCTCAACGCGTAGATTGTTAGCGCTGAGGTTCAGCGTACTCGTCGCGTAGCCGTCGCGCAGCCGTCGCACAGCCGTCGCGTAGCCGTCGCGTAGCCGTCAGTGCTGACCAACGCACACGCGCCTCTGTCTTCAGTGGGCGTTCTAGTGTCGAGCCGAGCGGACACCGTCAGCGTGAGCAGTCGGTCAGTACAAAGCAGCAATTATTTGTGCGTCTGTACTCCACAGTGATCAGCACGATACTATAAGGTCTAGCACTGAACCTCAGCGCTGCTAACCTACGCGCTGAGCTGTCAGCGTGACTCTAAAACCAGCCTTATTCTAGTTTTGTTATTTTATTTCCCAACATCTATAGCACTATCAATAACATATAATATTATATCTTCGTCCTTAGGTCTTCAAAACAAAGTTCTTATATCAATAGACCATGTTTATATATTGTATTTTAAATTTTAAAACATTGTGTGAGCATGACCATACGCTTAGACAGTAAATCATTGGTTAGATTAGTGGCTACAGTTTATCTGGTGACTAGTCATCTTGGTGATGAAATCATAGATAAACAATAGTCAAGGTCTTCTTATATTTTTTTCCAGAAGTGATTAAATATTTTTTATGAACTTAAACATAATGGGTAGTGCGTGGTAAATAGCCCACCCATACTCATAAAACGTTTTAGGAAATATACATAGTACGGCGTATAGCCACAAAATATCTATGTACAGAAGTCAATAATACAAAGCGCGCTTGAGCAACGCACACATAGACACCGCTCACGGACACGATATATCGGAGCGCCTCGGCCCACTCGCCGAACAGTTCCAGCTCAAATGCTCATCAGTGTGCGTCCACCGTAGGTATAAAAAGTGAAGTACATACATTGTCTTCTGTACGTATATATTTTGTGGTATAGTGAAGATTGAATAGATTACTTTTAGGCAAGCGAGTTCCAGTATTAACCACATCGTGTTAACATAAAATGACATGACGATTAAACGCTAGCGTATCAACATAATATCAATCAATCCATAAAATCCACACTAATATTGCAAAGAGGTAAAGATTGTTTTTTCTAATAGCTAAAATTTTTTCAACGATAGAAAGCTGCTTTATTCCTGAGTGACATAAGTTATACTTTATGTACGTGGGCGAAGCTGCAGGCAAAAGCTAGTCAATAATAATAGAATCCGATGCATGCGAGAAGCACAGGATTGTTCGTTGTGGTGACGTTTGTAGTAGGCTTATGTCCAACTATAGAAATCTTTCGACTGAAACGATGATGAAGAGCATATTAGTTCTACATTAATAAACAGTTTGTAATGTGTGGTTGCTTTTGTTTTTTTTTACATCATAATATACTCATAATAATGAATCTAGGACAAGCTAGATACCTACGTCACAAAACTTGTTATAGCATAATGAGTGGGTTCAGACAAGACAATGTCAATGTTTTTACATAGTACAACAGAAATATCTGCTTGTAATTAGCCTGCTACAGGACAAATGCCTTTTCTTGTAGAGAGAATGCACGAGCAAATCATGACGTTTACTCTGATACGTCTATTTGTTTTTAAAATTGGTCACTTAACTCATATTTTTTATTATTTGTATCAAAAATGAACTAGATCCAAAATCGCAAATAGATAGAAATTTTCAAAATCGTTCAAACTCATTCGTTAATCAAGCTACTCGTAGAAACCGTTTATTTATTTATTATTTATTAAAACTTCATGCAACTTAAAAGTACAAAGGCGGACTTAATCCCTTAGGTATTCTCTACCAGTCTACCTAGTGTGATAAAGAGAACACCGTTCGAATTTGGTGGATGGGAAATTTGTCAGCCAACTGTATAAAGATGCACATAGGTTCTGAAATGTGACGTCACCATCATCAAGTTACGTGTTCTCATAAGAGATAGCGTGATACTTTCGTCACGCCCCCACTATTCCTCAAACTAAGATTCAGAATGGTAATTATGAGATGTCAACAAAACCGTAGAGCCCAGCAGGGCGAAAGCCTATTGAGCCTTGGGTTCGCTTCTGGAAGACCATTCCTTCAGAATGAAACGCATTCAGGACCCAGGAATTCAGACACGCTAGGCCAAGATTTTTTTTTTCTGTCGACGGGGAAAATCATCATTGACGAAACCCGCTCTTGGGTGGAGCGGGAAACAGTGTCAGAGTCTTACTGACTAAAAACCCCGCGCCGTTCCTTCTAGCCTTCATACCGGGGCTCTAGTTTCCTTTCGGATAACCCCGACCCCGGTAGGCTTCGACCCAGATGGGCCCCTCCTGTTGCTGACAACTCCTTGAGGCGCGCGGGGACAGTGCGCGCCGTCGACGCCTTGGCTCGGTCCGGACAGTTACCGGACGATCGGACAGCGAGCTACCCATGGTTCGCCGTCCGCGAGCCCGCGTCTACGGTGGCCGGAAATCGGGATCGGAATCCCGGCGGCGGCGGCGGGGGCGCCGTTGCCTGTTGCGGTCTGCCTCCTCCTTACGCTAGGCCAAGATGGAAATAAGTTGCAGTTTTAGGCCATAAAAGTCTCTTTCAGCTTTATTGGATGATTAAAAAAAAACTTAAAACCGTAATTTAAAAAAATCCTGAAAACCGTAAATAAAAAACAACCTGACAACTGTATTATAAAAAACAAAACCCATGAATTTATGACCTCTGCTTAACTTTCAGATAATTTGCAAAACGTGATAGGTATCATTCGCTACAAAAAATAAAATGCTGAATTCTTTCTTCATTCATACTATTAATTAAGTATGAAATTAAATTAGCTCTCAAAGTATTCATTAGGATGACTTTGTTTTTGCGACGGTCAATGTTCCCACAAATTAAAATGACGACTTCAACCTCTGTAAAATTTTACGCAAAAAATATTAGAAAAACTTGGCAAAAACCTGTTCTAAGAAAAAATTAATAATTTTAGCCGACTATTGTAATGTTTTTTTTTTATTGTGTAGCTGTTTAGACGAAAAGTTTCTGAATTTATTTTAATTTGTTCAGAAAAACCGTTTATAATTTTAGAGAAGATACCACTACATATATGTATAGGTACCTGTTTGTTTAATCACTGGTTTGATCAAATGCTCTTTTACTTCAGGATAGTGCGAGAGGGCGTGTTCAACTTTTACTGACTAAAATCACACTTGTGTCTTTCAGCTGCTTTTTGCATTCTAGGAACACGGGTTTCCTTTTCAGAAATTCCCCATGGGTCTAGCGGGCATCAGCCCTCTGGGCTCTTACAGTTTATTCACATCTCTTTGAGGCAAGCGTGGAGCATTACGCGCCGTTGACTACTCAGACGGCTGGATAGTTCTTCGAAAAATATACCAACAACAACCAACCAACCATAAAAACAACCATGAAGTGACATAGTTTAGTGCACACAGGTATCTAGGAGTACCTATACTTAATCTTTTCAGCCAAAAGACTCCCCCAAGTGTCGCCATAACGACCGGTCCTGTTCGTCTCGCATCCATACCGACTTAGTAATTATTATTTTTAATAATAGGTTTTATTATTTATATAACTGAAGGAATTGTTTGTTTGGTTAACGCGATAATATAATCTCAGAACCTACAAGTTCGAACTGAATAATTATTTTAATATTGGTTATCACATTATCGAGGAAGGCTGTCTAAAATCACGCTACAACCAATAGGAGTGCGGTACTCCGCGCTCACCAACACAACGCGGTAACCAACAACGTGAGGAATAGTGAGGATAACTTCGGGAAACCACTAGTAAATAATAATCATATATTAAGTATAATAGGTATTTACCATCTATAGATGCATAGCTTAAGTAGGTACATTCTAAGTACGGAAAACCAGTCACTAACGACTGATTTCCGTCATTTTGCAACAGGACGTTGAGAAATACTCAGCTCAGCTGCTTGACTATAATTTATTTTAAACTAGTTACTGCCAATGGCTTCGCCCGTGTGAAAATATAAAATTACTCCAAGGGCACAATATACTTTTGGGATAAAAAGTAGGTATTCTATATTCTACTACAAGATTATGATCGACCCGTGTGCCATATCCGTGCCACCATCAAGGAAGGCACATTTATACCTACATACATCATCATCATCAGCCTTCTTAATGTTCCCACTGGTGGGACTCAGGCCTCGTCTCTAGGAGAGGGAATGGCCCGTAATCCCCTCATATTCCACAACTTTTGGTTCTAGGACATGCCGGCTTCCTCACGATGTTTTCCTTCATCGTTTTGAGAGCAAGGGTGATGAAATGACACCACACCACAGACACCAGATTCGCCACACGTGCGAGCAATTAGTTGCGCAACAAAACGGACACCAGGTAAGTAACTCTCTATAGAGCTGTAAACATTTTATTGGTAGCGGCAACTGGTCGCGACGCCATGGTGTCCCTGTAAAATATAGCCTTTAGACACCATGTAAATTTGCAACATAGTATCTAAATTCTTAGCGCAATCTACCTGAAAAATAAACAATGAACTATTTTACATTGCTGACAGCTTTATAAGTCTTTATTTTTTATTTCAATTTTAGAATGATTAATTACCTACCACCTTTACAGCTACGGTGATAGTATGATCAATCAAATTCATTGATACATATAGAAGGCCTACGGCCAAAGGTATACGGCTGAGGAGCTTCACTTGGTAGCACGCTTGGTGGCACGCCTGGTGGCACGTTTGACGAGTAACGTAGCTCAAACCACTGACAAATTAGTCATGGAACATAGCACTAGGCGTCAGTGAATAAAACAATGCGTAGGTACGTTAGAAGTGAGCCTTTTTGCACGCAGCCAAGCACTTAAACGGAGATTTACTCGAACTTGGCTGCGGTGTCTTGCCTGCGAGGCATGTCAGCCATCGACCTCGATGCAATTAGTTTAGGTAGGTTTTAGTCAATGTATGATTTGTCAACAGAGCTAGTGTAGTTATTGTTGGAAAACCTCCCACAAGGTAGACTAGTGACATATAGTGATGAGAGAGTTTGTTCTCCAAGGTTAAGCGACGCCTGTTGAGGTTAGATTGTAGATGGGTGAACATCTTACCAAGATACTTCCGTATTTCAAAAAACACTAAATTGGTTCTGGCTGCCATTTTGTAGACCTTTGGCAGACGTTACGGATAGTCAGAAACCAAATAATCTGATACCAGTTTTGCCAAGAGGTATCGTGGAGGTCAGATAAATAGTTGGTTTGAGTATTTTTTTTTGTTGCTCGTGCTTGACCGCTATTTCACCTCATGGTAAGCGATAATGTGGTCGACGATTGATCATGCTCACCAAGAAGTAACGAGTTCTCTCTTGACTCTTGAGAGCTTTAGATTGTAGCTCTCAGGAAACACCGACTCCGGCAGGATAATCCATTCTTTAGCAGGACGCACAATGTATATTTGTTTTTTTTTTTATAATAAAACCATATTGATGCAACCTACCTGTTTCTTTAATAACGAGAAAAATGCAAAATATTATTTAACATAAGAATCATGCATGTAACAACTGCATCGTAACAAGCCAGATTCATAAAAACCTATAACAGTAAAATGCTATTCTGAAATTGGCTAAAAAAACCACCTAAGTGCAAATCGGACTAACGCAGGAAAGGTTCCGTACCATTATCTATACCACATTAGAAACTGTATAGGCAAAAAAATCACTTTTATTGTACGGGAGCCCCTTTTCAACATTTTACTATTTAATTTTAAGCTGTGCTGGTGCTGCTGCAGAGGCTGCAGAGAACCTCAAGCGGCGGAAATATAATAACCTTGTTGGTAATTATGTTTTCGAGCCGTGTGGGGTTGAAACTCTTGGATCGTGGGGTCCGAGTGCTCACAAATTATTTAAAGAACTTTCCAAACGCCTCGTGGACACTTCGCGTGACCCAAAGGCTGGCTTTTACTTCGGTCAAAGGATAAGCATTGCCATTCAGCGTGGCAATGCCGCCAGCCTTTTGGGTACATTACCAGTCGACAGCGATGCGGAGGAATTTTTCGACGCCTTACTCTAAATTGCCATTTCTGTTTATTTTTTTTTATTTTAGTTCTCTAGGGTTTTATTTTAATTTTTAAGTTAGTTTTAATTAATTTAAGTTTATACCTATTTTAAAGTACATTTACGACTAAATATTCTATGAATATTACAAGCGTCGACGTGTTACCGTTATTAATATTGAGCAAAAAAAATCACATTTGTTGTATGGGAGACCCACTTTTATATTTATTTTATTTAGATTTTGTTGTTATAGTGAATAGAATAGAATAGAATAGAATTTTATTTTACATATTAAGTGGCAACAGAAATAAATCATCTGTGAAAATTTCAACTGTCTAGCCATTACGACTTATAAGATAAGGCCTGATGACAAACAGACGGACAGTGCAGTCCCGTTTTTCCGTCTTTACTATGAAACCCTAAAACAGCAAAAAAATGCAAAAATTGATCGATCATATCAAAAACGCGATGTAATAACTGTACCCGCGAGTATTCGTGAGGTCACCGGTAACATGTAATTCAAGAAGACAATGAAATCGGTTATTAACAAAAAGATTATAGAGCTAAACGATGTTTACAAGGTTATGCACTTCGGTGAGCTAGGCTTGATAATCCTTTTTACATACTTTTTTTTTTGGTGGGCAAAAATCATCTTGATTGTGACAACCGCCCTTGGGTGGAGCGGGAGATAGTGTCAGACTCTTACTGACTAAAAACCCCATCCTGTTCCTTCTAGCCTTCATACCGGGGCTCGAGTTCCTTTCGGATAACCCTGGCCCCAGTAGGCTTCGACCCAGCCGGGCCTCTCCTGTTGCTGACAACTCCTTGAGGCGCGCGGGAACAGTGCGCGGAAATCGGGATCGGAATCCCGGTGGTGGCGAGGGCACCGTAGCCTGATGCGGTCGGCCTCCTCCTTTGCTAGCATTACTGCTTCGCAGAAGGAGGCGACCGCCTGCCACTCCTCCTCGCTCCGGACCATGGCCTCAACCAAGGCCCGGCACGAGAGGTCTTCGCCGCCGATCGCCCCCACGAGGGCACGGCGATGTGGGGTTACATACCCAAAGCGTAAAAACGCTGTCCTTCTGCCGGTCACCAGGCTGTATCTCATAAACAGTGACAGCTAGATAATCGAAATTTTCACAGATAATGTATTTCTGTTGTCACTATTATAAAAAATACTAAAAACCAAATAAAATAAATTATTAAGTGGGGCTCCTATAGAACAAAAGTGTTTTTTGTGCCGTTTTTTGCTCGATATTAACCCTTCAGATACCGTCAATTAGAGACACAATAGTAAGACAATAGATGCGCGGCCACCGGGTGTCGCTTGGGGATTCATGAATTAATAATAGTTATAATATAGTGTCTAATGTTGTATACACCATTATCATCATCAGCCTTTTTAATGTTCCCACAGCTGGGACTCAGGCCTCCTCTCTAGGAGAGGGAATGGGCCGTAATCCACCACGCGGACCCAATGCGGGTTGGTGAATGTCACATGTCTTCGAATGTTTGGTTCTAGGACATGCCGGTTTCCTCACGATGTTTTCCTTCACCGTTGTGCTAATGTTGTATACATACTGGTACGGAACCTATCGTGCGCGTGTCCGACTCACAATTAACTGATTTTTTTTTCAAACTAATTGTCACTTGTTGAAAACTGTAACCTAATTCTATGAGTTTCATGTTTTATCCACAAATTAATTAGGAACTGCTGAACTCATTTCTGTAATTGAAAAGGGTCGATTTCATTAGGCTAAAAAAAGGAGGTAATGTTTTATGGACAAAAAGATGATTTTTTTTAGGTAGTGAAATCATCTTGACGTCCCCCGCCCATGTCTCGCCCACTGCTGGGACTCAGGCCTCCTATGTGGAGATGGAATGCACCGTAATCTACCACGCGGGCCCAGTGCGGGTAGGTGAATGTCACAGGTCTTCGAATATTTGGTTCTAAAACTGGCCGATTTTCTCATAATGTTTTCTTTCACCGTTTTTGAGAACAGTGGTGATGAAAGAAATTACACTAAGTAATGCACCTGGCTGGGTTTAAACCCGCGTCCTACCATCGTAAGGTGGGGTCGATACCATTTGGCACCTCTGCCTTAATAATCTGGGTTCTGTTTTAGACTTTGAGAAGGTACGGAACCCTATAAAGCAGCTAGTAAAATTGTTTAAGAGAGTCAGTTTTGGTAAGAAAACGTTTTATGTTTTCAAATAGCTATGAGCTAAGAATGTTTATCTTAATTACGTTAAATGTTATTTAAATCTAAGTCACTTAGAACAAATAAAAGGCTAAAATTTAGATTTTCTTAATCCGGAAGTAGACAGAAAGTTTTTAAACATTGCTAATTTAACAATATGAAGACCCTTTCAAGATATAGTGATGTTCAGTGACCATATCGATGGTAATTACTTCGTGTTTTTATTTTTACTAGTCCGAAGTTAATTTCCATAACTGAGTAGTGTTGTGCGCGGTGTACCGTTGCATGCTCTGACGCTGCTAGTGTTGGGGATAGTCGATATTCATTTCTACTTCAGTCGAATTTTATTAACAACAGTAGTTCGTGTTTGTCGTTTACGGTTGTGAGTTTTATTACAAATGGCTTGTGAATTCGTTTTTGTAACAATTTGTACAAGTTTAAGTGCAGTGGTTTTATGAGAATTTTGGTACTTAACCTAAATATAAAAATACCATTAGTCAGAAGGGAAGAAAAAAGATTTAAATAGACTCAAAAACCATCAAATAGTACCCAACTACCGGGTAATACAATTTTACTAACACAACAAACCGTGACCCATTAATATTAATAGCATAATAAAAACCAACAAAACTCACGAAAGACCCGTCACTATAAAAATATAATATCGATATAATCGCGCATCACTCGAGCGCACCTTCCGACTCGGTTCAGTGTTACGTGCTAAGCGCATGCGCGCGATTGTGTTCTAAATTCAATTTAAAAATTATTTTTAATTTTTTATATGGCAGTGGTGACCCGACCGTGTGGTGAATTCCGTTGTGTTAGAAGCAAATCATGCATGGGAAGGACTTCTAAACCTGGCTGGGTAATGTTTAGTCTTTATACCATTGACCTTGTTTGATGTTTACGTAGTGATACTGTAATTGAAGACTCAGGTTTATGAGAAAAAATGTATGAAAAAAAAGTGTGATTAGTGAATTGATCTTTTTTCTTTGAAAAACATCGTTTGTAGGACGAGGTCTTTGTCACAGCGCGTTGGTTTATTATACGTTTTCAAGCTGATTATACGTTCCTGCTGTACATAGTGATGCAAATGCTGTATTTAATACTATGTACCTGTGTTTTGTTGTTGACCAATCTTGAATGAAAACGTACACACAAGTTGAGATGTATTTTATTAGTGCCAAGGTGTGATAGAATTAGCGGTTAGTTGCAAGGGCAAAGAATGGGATCCTATGTTAAATTGGCTACTGTAGGAAGTGTCTAAGACATATTCCTGGAACGAAAAGAGGGGTCTTCAATTAATTATAAGCGCATCGCATGGCTGGTTTTATATTATACTTTATCGGTTGTCGTCTTTTATTACAATACAATAGAATCTAAACTGCACGAAAACATTGACATGTTCTAATTTCAAAACCAATTTAATTTTTTTATTATTATTGTAATAGAATCTAAACTGCATGAAAACATTGACACGTTCGAATTTCAAAATCAATTCTAAATTTGAATGAGTGACCACACTCAGCACGATTTTTTTTTTTTTCTTAAAAAGCTAGTTCAACAAATAGCCTTTTCAATACTTGATCTTTTTATTACTACTTTTGGTCTGGTACATTTCAGGCGTACTTTTCAGTATGTAGGCAAGGATTTGCAGCAGTTGTAAGCCTTATTTTATTTCTGCGTAAGTCTGTGAGAAAAGGTTTGAGCTTATGTAAAATTGAATAAATGAGTTCTTTGAAAGAGTTACCGTAGCCCTGGAATGCAAAGAATAAGGAACGCAATAGAAAACTAAAAGAACACAAGTGGGTTTTAGTCAGTAAGAGTCTGACACATGTTTTCGCTTCACCCAGGAACAAAAAGAGAAAATTAAAAAAGTACTTTAGGTTTTGTTTTTTGGATTATACTTACTTCATTACGTGACCATTCCTTATTTATTTTATCAAAAAGGAAATCATTAGTATTTTATTATTAGGAACTTTTTATATTTTCCTCTTCGATAAGTAACGTTGTTTTTTTGTTTTTAATTAGTTTAGGTTAGGGTAAAACGAGAGCAAACTTAAACTTGCAATAAATATGTTTTTAATTTTAATACTGGGCAATTTATCCTTTTAGATAAAAGTCTACCAAATTTTCCAGGACCAGCACAATAAATAATAAAATTTATCACATACTAAATATCCCCATTGGATTTACCCGCGTTTATGTTATCTACTGCTTAATAAATTATTTCTTTATTTTGCTCCTAATGGTCTTAGCTTGATGTTATATAGCCTTCTTCAATAAATGAGCTATTCAATACTATCTAAAATATATTTCCAGTTCGAACTAGTATTTCCTGAAACTAACACGTTCAACCAAACAAACTCTTTAGCTTTATAATTAGTTTAGATTAGATGTCCACGCCTGGTATTTGGTAAACAAAGAGATTTTCTTTCTTTCGGATATCTAACCTGTACTGAGTCTATAAAATGGATTACAGCCCATTCCCCTAAAGCCTGAGTTTTATTTTTTATTTTTTTTTATCTGATATAAACTAGTACTTGACTGCAATCCCACTGCAACTGGAACTCAACTGAAATAATAAACAAAAACAATAATACTACCTTATTTAGTATTTTTATGTAAAGAATCTATGTACAAATTTTCAAAACTGTATTATGGCAAATCACAAAACCATAAGCCAGTTAGCGACATAAACACACGATCAAAGTCAAAGTCAAAGTTCACCGAGCCACTCAGGCGACTGGAAGGTTGTTTTTTTTTCACATCCCTGTGTGCTGGCAACTGATGCCCGCTATGACCTCTCTTAACAAATATTATTGAAATCCATTCAGTTACCGATTCTGAACAAAGTACATCACACACAAAGGTTTCGGATATATTAAAAATAATGTTGTATAGAGCTGTAGCATAGCGTATTTCTCACTACTTCACTTTTGTATCTATACTTATCTCAGGACCCTGGGGTCCTGGACCTTTGAAAAGCGGACAAGTGGCCGAAGCCAACTCGCAAAGGCCCCTTGGACAATTTTCGTGGAACGTGGTACCAACTGACGATTATCCCTGTGCGCGCTATGCTTATGCACCCAAGGACAAACCCCGGTTGGATGGAATACTATAGTGTCCAAAGCAAAGAGACTTTAGTAGACTAGTTACCAAGAATTATGACACACTATCAGCTGTTAGTTGATGCATTTGTTTAAAATAGTTTATGGATATTTAGTCTGTCTAACCGATTTTTAAAGCAGCAGTGTAAGAGCACTCAAAATAGTAAATATGGCTTCATCATCATCACCATAATTTCAGCCGATAGACGTACACTGTTGGACATAAGCCTCCCCCAAATGGCGCCACAATGTACGGTCCTGTGCGTCTCGCATTCATCGGATTCCCAAAACCTTTACCTAGTCATCGCTCCATCTTGTAAGTGGCCTTCTAACTCTGTGTCTTCCGGTACGCGGTCGCCACTCCAGAACCTTTCGACCCGAATCTCATTCAGTTCTGCAAGCAATGTGCCCTGCCCACTGCGGCTTAAGTATGGCGATTTCTCAGAAACACATTTATACAAAGTCATTAAGAGTAGTCGTTGCCACAGCCAGACTATAATACGTATCAAAATGACTGAAAACATTTAGGATAATTATCGAGTATTCCACGTATCTGTTATTTGAACCTCTATAAACTGCAGGCTACAAATGCAGAGCTTTTTTCCAACATAATGTATTTTCCAAGCGGAATTCTCGTGAAAGTAAACATTGTTAGTACTGAAACCAATACTTAGTGATGAATACTCAGAAACAGGTCTTTGTTATACCTGGTAACAGTGCTTTAAAGGCTGGTGTCCTGTGTAGCATAACACATGATACCTATACGTACCTATATTCTCTGAGTACGGGGAATTTCTGAAAACGTTATCGTGGTCCTAAAAGGAGGGCAGCTAAAGGATACAGTTGTGACTTTATTCAGTAAAAGTGCGACAGGCCCACCTTCTCCATCCTCGAATGCGACAAGTCATTGGATGATTTTAAATGACAGAATACAGTACTCCGCTCCCCCGTCTACCTAAGCTAGTTGACAGAAATGTTTTGGTGCGCTGGTACAAGCATGAAGCGTCTAGTGGCTGTCAAGTCGTTGCCTGTAGGCTATAGGTAAAAAAGTTTTGCTTCATGTGGGAATCAAACCCGCGACACATAACACAACCGCCAATCGCTCAAACCACTAATATTGACTTTATTGTGCCATTAACAAAAAACTAGACTAATAGTGTTACAATGACTAGGTATACCTCGATTACGTGATTTAACAAAACTTATCTTATAAGCATCATAAGCGACTAAATTACTTTAGAATGTTAGTCATTACTTACCATTAGTCAACATGTTGGCTAATCACAAAAAGGCTCGCATAACTTCCGGTAAATATATTACCTGTTCGATGAAAACTGTTTCCTCTTTTCTTAAATAAACCTTTCTCCTCACAAAGATTTACTCCTGAATCGTTAGGTTTTTTTTTTGGGTCAGAAGTTATCTCCTGCTCTAGGATAAAGCGTGAGGGCTATTAAACTTTTACTGAACTACATCTAGCTTCCTTCAGTTGCCTTTTGCGTTCTAGGGATACTTGTGGTGAAAATTATGAAAGGGATACCCTTTCATACTTTTCTCCATGGTCCTGCTGAGCCCTACTGTTTGCTGACATAACTTTGAGATGCGCATTAAAAACAGTACACGCGCTGTCGATGACTCGGGCGCAGTCTTTATTGGACGAGTAGAATCGAGGGTGAGAATTATGTGTACAATCATGGAAATTCATTTACACAAGACACCCAGAACCAATATCTGCCCATTTATCGAAGAAGACAAGATAACATGACGCGTAGCAAAGATACTCGTATGGGTAAAACCTCAGGGAACAGCTCTATTAATTGTTTGTAAGGTATGATAGTGGTGACAGTATATCGTTACTGGAGATATCAGCATAACCGTAGAGGCCCAGTAGAACTAAAACCTCTGGGACCACGTTTCTATTTCAGAAGAAAGGGAAACGTGGTCGTGGAATACAAACGGCAACTTAATTCATGAATCCCCAAGCGACCACCGGTGGCCGCGCATCTATTGTCTTACTATTGTGTTTCTAATTGACGGTATCTGAAGGGTTAAAGAACATAGTTGTGGTTATAGTCAGTAAAAATCTGACACTACCTCCCACTCCACCCTAGACGAGAGCAGTCATTAGATGATTTCTGACCACAAAAATAAAAATGTATGTCACAGTTTTCTAGGCATGAACTGCACTGACAACATTACTTGACTCCAACCATTTCTCACATTTCTATTATGTTAAAAGTATAAATATAAGCATTCTATGTTATCATTTGGTGAAGCCAGGGTGTGACATTCAATTGTTCTACGATATGCCTGGGTTTACCTAAGACGATTGCAAGTGTTTTTTGATAAATTATAAGCAATATTATTGTAGGTAAGATTTTAAAATAGCAGTGAAACCTTCCCTTAAAGATGCCTCCACAACCCCGAACCAACGGTGGCTGGCACAGGAGGAGAGCATTCCTCTCCTACTTTCGATCACCGTCAGCATAGCCCTCACTACAGCTGGCAGAAACAAGACATCTTCACCCGTGTATTCAAAATATTTTGGTACAATTTTTGCCTTGAATTTCATTTATTTAAGGAATGGAATTCCCTATCGGAATCTATGTTCCCCTATAGCTACAAAATAGGGCTCTTTATTTTTAGATTGAATAAGTCACTTCTAGGCAAGTGTGTATTACTATCAATTACATCATCGCTTACCATTAGGTGAGATAGGTACTGAAGAGTTTCGTTGTTTGGTTGAACGTAATAATCTCAAGAACTACTGGTTTGAAATATAAAAATATTTTAGTGTTGGATAGTGCACTTATTGAGAAAAGCTTTAGACTATATAACATTACGCTACAACCAATAGGAGTGGAGGAGTGGAGCAATAATCAGAGAACCGAGTGAAACCGCAGGAACAGGATCAGCAAGAACTAAAAAAAGTAAATAAAATAGATAATATAATGTTTCAAGTCATACCTTTGTTTGTTGTATTTCCTTAAAGACAATAGTTACTTAGCAATATTCTTAAGTGCATTATAATATAAGACCTTTTTGAAAAAGGATGTCTCAATCCGGATTCCCCAAGGTCATGCTTGCTTGTCTCAAGAGTGAGGCCAAGGTTAGTGACATTTTCAGTTCGGTGCCATCAAAAATTCATTAGTAAAAACATGGGTTGCTATTTCCTGTAACTTAGCACTTAGTAATGACCTTGCGTTGAATGTAGTCGTAGTTTGGGCTTCCTTTAAGTATTAGTAGTTTAAAAAGTTATAGAAAAAAACTCACATTTTCTTCAAACTTAGCACGTTTTTGGATACCATAAAAACGTCTTACTCGAGATACATTTTCATTCAACCTCTCTTACATGATTATGACGTTATTACAAATATTTCTCTAAAAATTTTAAAACTATAAAAATAATTATGTGTAGTTTGCATTGAAATCAAATAATTCATTGTAAAACTAATAATCTAGTGAAAACCACTGAATAACTGTTTTTGTAACTTTGGCATGTCATAGTGTAGTCTCTATTCATAAATGAAAAATATTTTTAAAATAATCTATAAAACGTTTTGTACTGACATTTAATTGAACGATGCCTTTTTTTTCAAAACCATTAAAGGTTTTTAAAAAGACACGTTTCTCCTTAAACAAGTTTTGTGTAATATTCGAGTAAATGATGGAATTATCGAATCCCAACAGAGCGTTCAGGCGTTATCTCACTTTTTTCGAGTTGCCTCTCTATCGAAAATTGTGTTGGGTGAACCAAGCTTTAAAACCACGCTTAAATTGACGATACAAATGTCGGGGAGAGCACTCTTAACGACAAACTACTTACAATCACATCACACTAATATTATAAAGTCGAAAATTTGTATGATTATTCTGAACGGATAAGTGAATTTTAGCACATGGGCAGAAGATATTTTGTCTATCACACAACGCCGTCTAGTCCTAAGCTAAGCAGAGCTTGTGTTATGGGTACTCTATACGACTGATTAACATACATATGAATGTCTAAATCCATGCATATTATAGATTAATTACAACCAGACACAGAACAAATGATCACGCTCATCACATAAACATTTGTCAAACCCTGTGGGAATCGAACCCACGACTTCCGGCATAGCAGTAAGGGTCACTAACCATTAGACCAACAGGCCAGTCATAGAACATAGCAGAAATTTTATCGTGGGAGTATATTCCCTCGGGATATTTTTTTATTTCGCACGAGCAAAAACACCGACAGAAGCTATTTCGAAAATCAGATTAAACTTATTCAAATTTAATCTAATATGCAATCCTTTCCAAAAACCAAGGTAAATGGAAGGTTTTGCAGAAGTCAGTATAATTTAGAATGCCATACGGAATCAGTTTATCGTATATGCGGTCAAGATGATGCGTTATATTAATTTGTTGTTCATGATTTTTGCAATGCCAGACAGATCATTTGCTATGGTGCATTAGTTAGTACTTACATAGTTTGTTGTATACCTTTTGTTTATTACCCATAACGTATGATCTAATCACTTCGTAGGTATAATTACGAATAAGTTAAGATGCACTGCCATACTCGATAGGGGACATAATTACTATTGTGTCTATATATGTATATAAAAATGATATAGGTAAGGTTTAAAAGCAAAAAAAAAAACAGAAAAAAAGTAGGTAGGTAGGGTAAGTAGTTAGTTGATCCCATCAACTGACCACACACCCTACCGAAGCCACGGAAAAAAGCTAGTTTTAACTATATAAATATTGTGTTATAAAGTGGAATATAACAAAAATTTAAAAGGGCATAGCTCAGTTCCTTTCTATAAATTTTCATGACCATTGCATATCATTTATCATAATCAGCCTTACAACGTTCTCACTGCTGATACTCAAGCCTTCTCTCAAGCAGAGAGACTGGGCCATAATTCACCACGTGGACCTAGTGTTGATTGATAAATGTCACATGTCTTTAAGTTTTTTGTTTTTAAAAATACCGATTTCTTGAAATTTTTTCCTTCACTGCTGTTGATACAACAACAAAACACAAACATTTTATTAAATTTTCGTGTCCGAGTATTTGAAATATGGGCCCTTACGTTGAACATCTTAATTATGTTAGGTCCCAATTAACTATATGCGTTTTAGTTATTTTTGTTACTTTCATTTTTCACGGATCATAGAAATTTCAACAACGTAAGGGTGGATACTTGCCGTACCTACATTGTCTGATGATAGAAAGGTGATGGCGGAATAGTGCTGGTATGACAAGATCTGCTTAGTTTGGATATAGAATTACAGTAGGTAAATTATTTTATCTTTATTCACTTAAAACCTGCATACAGTAGGTACCTAGAAGTCTAGCTAAACCAGTCATACAAATCCATTCAGCCGTTCAAACGCGAAAAAGTATCTAACAAACATACACACACTCACAAACTTTCGACTTCATAATATTAGTCTGATCGTAGTAATCGATAGTGAGCGGGTCACTATTATATTACAAATAGCTGCTCCCAGCGGCTTTGCCCGCGTGGTAGCAGAATATTATCCCTAGGGATAAAAAGTATCCTATGTCCTATTCCAGGACATGGTCTACCCGTGTACCAAGTTTCATCAAAATCGATTTTGCCATTTAGGCGTGAAGACGTAATAAACAAACAAATAAATAAACAAACAAACTGACTTACGCTTTTATAATATTAGTAAGGATTATATGCATGTCTAGTCATGGTAATATTAAAAAAAATAAAATTTTATGATTATAATTATGAATGTAGGTCAACTTAAAATTTCTGATAGTTCAGATTTTCCTCTGCTGTCCGAATTAAGGTATGTTTGGAATACCAAACGCATGGCAACCCTACTTATAACAGAAAGTATAAATCATCAACAGTCTATATTTACAAATGAGTGATTGTCGAAAGAAGATCGCGTGCGCCGTCAATTCACTCTCTATCCATTAGAGCATTACTTTTTATTTCCTAACTATTCCAAACGACTAAGTAATGCACATAATTAGTGTTAGGAAAATAGCTGTTAATGTAATAAAATGTTATAATGCAACATAGTTTTATAATGATTGCAACTGCAGTTGAATTATTGTTTTCTTTTTAATTTTTCTTTCTTTTGTGTGTATTTTACAATAAAACAGGACCTATACTCCATTTGTTTAGGTAGTTAAGTAAATGTAAGCAATTTTAACATGTCATTTATTTATAAAATAATAATCTAGAATTGTATACAATTAGGTAGTAATGTGCCCTGCCTATTGCCAATTAAGTTATTGGCGATTCTTCGTGCTATGTCGGCAACCTTGGTTCTCCTGCGGATATCTTCATTTCTGATTCGATCACGCAACGAAACTTCAAACTTTAATAATCCACCACGCGGGCCCAGTGCGAGTTGGTAGATATCACATGCCTTCGAATTTTTGGTTCCAGGATATGCTGGTTTCCTCACGATGTTTTCCTTCACCGTTTTGAGAGCAGTGGTGATGAAATCAATTACACAAATTAATGCGTCTGGCTGGGTTTGAACCCGTGACTTACAACTCGTAAGTTGGGGCCGTTACCACTCGGCTACCACTGCTCCCTGACAAAGACATATACAATGTCAATATAGCCCAGCAATACAAAGCATTCATTGTTGACATTGAAACAGAGTAACAAATATTGTTGTGGACATTCTCCTTAGCAGTAGATATTCTTGAGAATTGTCAGTGAAAACATTGACAAAGTAGAATTGTGTCAAGTGATCCGTCGGATACGATGAAATAATAATTTTCTAGTGGCCTTGACTTACGAGTTGTAGATCACGGATTCAAACCCAGTCAGATGCATCACAGTGTAATTTATTTCATCACCACTGCTGTCAAAACGGTGAAGGAAAACGTCGTGAGCAAACCGGCATGTCCTAGAACCAAAAATTCGAAGACTGTAGTGGATTACGGCCCAATCTCTCTCCTAGAGAGGAGGCCTGGGTCAAAACAATGGGACATTGATGAACATTTTAAAGTCCTTTGCGTTTCGCACCCATCAGATTTCCGCGATTCTGATCAGGGTTGTGAAAGGTCTTTCAATACTGAATTTTCCGGCACTACCTATATTGCCACTTCAGTTTACAAAGAACTGTTGCAAATTCATCAAAATGATACTTATTTACCAGTATTTTTAAAGGCATCTTAATTGTAACATGCATTGAAAGATTCATTTTTCAAAAATATCTTTCATACAATCGTGATAAATACCTTTTTTTAATAACTTCTTCTGCTCTCGTTGAATCACGAAGGATTGTCAGACTTTTAATGACTAAAACCTGCTTTTTTTTCTTTTTATCTGATAAAAACTAGTACTTGACTGCAATCCCACCTGATGGTAAACGGTACGAGTATTCTTTCAGTTTCATTTTGCGTTTCAGGAGTCATGTCTCTCCCAAACAATTCTGTATTTTGATGAGTACCTAGCAACGGAATGCTGAAACCAAGTCGGGCTATAGGCATGTTATTAAATGAGGAACTATCAACAATGATCTATGTTTATTGTTTCATTCACTAACATACAATATCACTATAATTATGATAATAATTATGATTAGTATAAGTGGTTGTAGCTAACTAGTGTATACTTTCAGGCTTGTTATGAGATACCATTGTTAGATGGGCACCTGTAAGTTTAAATACTGGATAATTGCTTGATCGCTCAGATATAAAAATACTCGGTAAACTGTTCTTCTGTGCTGGGTAATACTATGAAAGAGTCTCCAAGTAAAACAGCAAAGGCGAACTGAAGGAAGATAGATGAATTTCAGTCAGTAAAAGTCTGATACTCCCTCTCGCTCCTTCTAAAAAGCTTCTCCTACTCTATGAAAGATGGCCAATCTTGTATTGAAAAAAGTATAAATTACTTTTAAAAAAATAACCGACTTCACAAAAAAATTTAATTGAATTTGAGGATTTCCCTCGATTTTGCCAAGATTCCATCATCAGATCCCAAGTTGGTGACTATGGGACCATTTGGGAAGTATACACTTTCCAACAAAACAAGATCTTTTCAAATCGGTTGACAAGCGACGAAGTTATGCGCGAACAAACATTAAAAAAAAATACAAACATCCGAATTGAGAACCTCTTCCTTTTTTAGAAGTCGTATAAAAAGACCTACGTACTGGAGAAAAAAAAATACGTATATATAATATCGGACAAAAACAATATATCGTGAGGTTATAGAGCGGTTCCGGAATTACACCTGTTTTTCAGACACGATAAGGTGCGAGTATGTCCGACGTATCCATTCGATAAATCAGTAAGTAGACTAACGGAAAAGTATTTCTGAGTAATTATGTGGGTATTAACTATTATACAATGTAGTTAGTAACACTAGGTAAAGTTCATTAACTCTTGTTGCGACCACCTGACCGTGGTTGCTTTATGAAGCCTACACAACCTTTTTTTTAGTATATGCGAAAACTGAAACACCTGTCTAGTATTTTTATGTAAAGAAACTATGGACAAAATTTCATAACTGTAACATACCTACATAGTCAGCGGGCCATCTAGGCGGCTGAGTGAGGGGTAGTTTTGCACTTGCACCCAGCTGTTTGATACTACCTCATGCTCACTATGACCTTCGGTGACCTGTGTTGTACATGTCGGTGGTGTCCAACCAGTGACCTTTTGTAATATGTTTGAGAAAAATATAACATGGTGTAAAAAATATTGGGATTCAATTAGTTACTGATTCTGAATAAAACATAATCAGGGTTCGCATAAAGTTACTAAAAATAATGTTGTATTGTAATATCAGTAAAATACAACAGTTAAATATCATTTATAATTTACAGTTAACATATTAAACGCAGATCCTGACTGTAATACGTTCACAATCGGTTTGAATCAATTTGAGCTAATTTTTAAATAAGTAATTATTTATCCTAAAATAATTATGATGATTCTCCAAACTCTTTCACAGAGAGTAAGAATTTTTATTGAGGTGAGAAGTCCTGTAATGTCTTCTCTCGCTCTAGGGTGGATCGACAGGGTGTGTCAGACTTTTACTGACTATAACCATACCTATGTTCTTTCAGTTGCCTATTTCGTTCTTGGACTACGAGGATCCTTTTCATCCTTTTTCTCATGGCCCTTGCAGGCATCAACTCTACTGCACCCCTACGGTTTTCTGACATCTCATTGAGATGTGCGTTAAAGATCGGAAGGTTATATTAATATAGCCTTTATTGGTTATAACAATATTTTGTAAAGATAAATAATAAATAGTAAAACAACAAGAAAATAGCAATTAATAACAAAATCGAGTAAGTAAATATGATTCAAAATTTTTAAGGTCCCTTTCGATTATAGGCCTCCTCCAAGGCCTTCCAGTTGGATCTGTTCCTGGCTTTATTAATCCAGTCAGATCGGACCAAAAATAGGAAGGTTACTATTACGTAAAATTCAAAAATGATTTGAAGGCAGTTTTTATTGTTGTATTTTAATTCTTAATGTTTTATTTTAATTTTGATAGCAACTAGGTAATTAATTTCGAAATAAATATGCTCTATGTCTATCTAGGTAAGGTCAATAGATAAAACCACACCTGATGCACTAATTAATTGAAGAAGTACTTAATTTTGAAGCTATTTCTTGGTATTTTTTAGCAACATAACGGGTTATTATTTTTTGTTAAATTTACCGTTACCAAACACAGGATGTAGGTATACGTTGCATAAAATTCTTGTGCATATTTAAATTATTTACCTATAGTTGTACGTAGATATTATTTATAACTTCGAGTTTGATTTTTATTGTTTATTAATATTTCTGACCTGTTGGTCTAGTGGTTAGTGACCCTGACTGCAGGCTGTGCAGAAGATCATGGGATCGATTCCCAGACAAATGTTTGTGTGATGAGCATAATCATTTGTTTTGTGTCTGGGTGTAATTTATCTATAATATGTATTTATTTAGAAAAATATAAGTATGATTATCATTTGTCTAGTACCCATAACATAAGCTCTGCTTAGCTTGGGACTTGACGGCGTTGTGTGATAGTTGTGGAATATTATTATTATATTTCTTTACTATTTTTTTTAAACTAGTGTAAGACCCATTACACTTAAAGAGTAGGTAAATATAATGAAATATTGTTATTGATGTAATGGAAGAGTGTGTCGTCTTTAGAGAGTTCTTTGGAATGTTGCCAAAATCAGCTCTATTGACAGATATGAAAAAAGTGTGCTAGTAAACAGAAATATTCCAAGTACAAAATCTCAGGTGTTCTTATTTTTGAGGTGAGAAATCCTCAAATGACATCTACCACTTTAGCGTGAAACGAGAGGGCGTATACAGCATATGCAGATATACTAACTAAAACTCATTTGTCATCTAGATATAATTTAATAATATTGCAGAACTATCATACAACGCCGTCTAGTCCCAAGCTAAGCACTCAGAACTTGTGTTATGAGTACTAGCCGGGTCGAAGCCTACTGGGGCCAGGGTTATCCGAAAGGGAACTCGAGTCTTGGTATGAAGGCTAGAACAAACAGGGAGGGTTTTTAGTCAGCAAGAGTCTGAAACTATCTCCCGTTTCACCTAAGAAAGAGCGGGGGTTGTCATTGGATGATTTTCCCCACCATTAAAAAAAAACTAGGCAGCTTACTAACGTACTGATATATTTCTAAATAAACACATATTATAGATAAATTACACTCACACACAAAACATTTGTCCTGGATGGCCATCGAACCCACGATTTCCTGCATAGTAGTCAGGGCCACTAACTACTAGACCAACAGGCCACTCAAAAAGAAAAACGGAATGGAACGCAAAGATGCCCTTTGCGTTTCAGGACCAGCGTATCTTCTTCGGATTACGGCGTCTTCTTCAAAACTTCCCGAGGCCCTAGCGGCTATCGGCCCTACTGGACCACTAAAGTTTTGCTGACATCTCTTTAAGGCGCACGTGAAAGGTACGCTATCGGTCCTTACCTATCGGTCAGACGACGAACTATCTATTACTTGTCGTCGACCTCGACCCACCTGTTATTATCTAACCTCTTTAACAAGCTCTTCTAAATAAAATGAGTGAATCTGTAGTAGTGTTTATTTTTTTTTTCTTATTTATCAAAACTACAAAAACAGTTCACTCATCCAAGAAATGACAAAAACTAAACTTGAACTCCAAATATTTCAATGATGCAATTATTCACTTGTTTGCATTCACGTAATCAATTGTCATCGAAAGTATGACGAAACTGTACGATCATTACTATCTTGCGAACTGACTGAAAGATTTGAACCATTGGACTGGAGAACCGGTGATGTAAGATTTGTGCTGGAAAAATAAGGTTCTGGTTGCAAAATATTAGGAAATTAGTGTAAGAAGGCAGACAATAGAAGACTTGATAGATCTGAAAACATGCTGGTCGACAGAAAAAAAAAGCATTAAAGACTATATTTTTTACTCCATATTAAGGAACTCAAACAGATTGAAGAGTTTTTAGTTGGATTTTTTTTATTGAACTTCAGTAGCTGTTATAGTTATTTTCAAATAGATTGGGTGATTTAAAATTTTATTGGTGTAGTTCTGTATATCAAGGTGTCTTCTGAATTGGATAATAAGTGGAATCAATGAAAGGTGCTCTGTCTCTGTGAAATAGAGCTAAGTATTTTTTGTAGTATTTACTCTTGACTACCTTAGTGAAATTTGCCCAGAAGGCCGACATGACACATTCGCTGCAAAATACTTCAAAAAATCATATTCTAATCGCGCTAAAAGTCACTATTAAATACTAAGGTAGATTTAGTATTGAACCCCAAAAAATTGAAAAAATAATTGGAAGAAGAAGCTGAAGCTGTTAAAAAACAGAGGGTGTTTATAAACAGAGAGAATCCAGTTAAAAACTAACTCAGTTGATTGTGACATCAGCCTGATGCAATCAAAGCAAGTCTTTGTTATGGTTTCGTACCTCAAAAGGAAAAAACCGGATCCTATATATTATGATTATTATGTGGTCCGGCTATCTGCCTATCTGTCAAGACTCTATCTCATAGACGCATGGAGGTATCGGTTGAAATTAAGACCACATACTAAAGTTCTGGAATTAGTAAAAAGAAAGATGTAGCCGTTTATGTCACAAAAAACGTGTATTTCGGCACTCTCAAGGGAATCAAAATTCATAGGCTTTCCGCAAAAATCTTCACAAATCAATTCGGAAATTGAACTGTTTACATAGGTAAGTTAGTACGGAATCCTCAGTGCGCGTGTCCGACTCGCAGTTACCCGGTTTTTTTTATGAGGAAAATTGTGAAACAACTTTTCCTGCTCTAGATGCAGCGAGAGGGAGTTTCAAACTGTTACTGACTAAAACCAACCTGTACTCCTTTCAGTTGCCCTTTTCACAATTGTAACTCTTTCAGATAATCCAGCAGCCTTGACAGGAATTGAAACTAGTCTACGACGTGTAAATAATTTGATTGATTGATTGATTGGCCAATATTTTAAGTGACTATGAAGGATTTGTACTCCATTTAGCCACTACAGATAAAACTTTCTATTTTCAATAATAAACCAAGTACTACTGTAAAATTAATTGAGTCAAGTAATAAAAATGATTTAAAACTTAGAGGTAAAGCACCAAAATGTGTGAGGTTCTTCATTCTGTAATGCGTCACTAAATATGTGCTAAAGGCCTTTTTTGAGATGACTTTTTTTGCTCGAGAGTGGAGTAAGATGGTAAACTACTACTGGCTAAAACTATTCCTATGTAAGAACTGACGACAGTTGCTTTTTGCGATCTAGGACCAGGCTTTGTACTTTCCAGGAATTCCCCGTGAGCATCAAAGGAAATAGAAATAACTATCTTTAATTTGATAGCCCTAAATAAAAAGTTTATTTTTCATACCTTCTTTAGTTCAAATAGATATAAAATATATAAATAAATAAATATGTTTAAGGATAGCAGTGGCTGCAGGATAGTTCAAAAGAATCACCAAGGCCTTGAAACGCGAAGGGTAACTCTGCCGTCGTAATAGAAAACACAGTATCGTAACTATTTGTGTTCTCACTTTTTTATTATCTTAACAACGAGACTGAACTCTACGCGGCAAAAATTTTGGTTTATTTTTAACGCTTCTGGTTCCCTAACTGAAATCGTGTTTTCTATAACGACGGCAGAACTAAGAACATAGGTCTGTTTTATTTAGGAAAAGTCTGATATTCCCTCTTGCACCACCTAGAACGGGAAATGCTTTTCTTGTGATCATTTATAAGAAAAAAAAATAGAATCACAGTGACAGTACAGTCAGCCATAAGTAAATATTTAAAAAACCGCGTACGCGATCCACATTACAATGGCATTTGACTAATTAGAAAGATATGCCTGTTGGAGATGTCAAAGAGATTTGTTACGCTCTAATTAGAGGCCCGTGCTACTAAGTAGGAAGTTCAATTTATATCACAATGTCAAGAACTTGACATAGATGTGTTAACATTCCGGAGTTTATCACGAGCCTATCAAAACTTTGTTGTAATAGATGAAGATTCTAAATTATCTAAAAGATTTGTAAATTTGAAATGACTACCATTTTGAAGCTAAAAATCTTGAAACGAATGCAATTGTTATACTGGCTGTTGACAGAAGCTTCGTTCATGTGACAGTAGAAATTATCTAAAGGGAATATATTCTCGAAACAAAAGTAGTTATCCGATGTACTATTCAAAAAACATGGACGTCTGCAAAATTTGATTCAAATCACAGTTTTTCAAGTGTGAAGAAGCAACAAACATATACACAATCTCAAACTTTCGTCTTTATAATTTGGAATGATATGGATACAGGTAGATAATGGTAAACACTAATCTTGCAAAGGAGCATCGTGTTTTGATAACTGGGTTACATGGAGCGACTGCTTAACTGACCTAGAGGTCAGTAAAATAACCACATTCAGTTTATTGGAAGCTGACTCCAAAACATTTGGGAATAAGCTAAACATACTGATTTAACAGAGAGCTAATGTTAATAACATTGACGTTTTGTGTTGAGAATCCATCAATCATAACATATCATTTAGCATCCATATCTCTCTTCCTCTTTTGCTCTCTTTCATATAAAAATAGTTACAAAAGTCTAAAGGCGGACCCAGTGCGATTTGTTGGATATGACATATATTTGAACTTTTGGATCTTGAACAAACCGGTTTCCTTATTTTATTTTCCTTCACTCTTTTGAGAGAAGAGGCGATGAAACAAAATATTCAAAGTAAAGCGCCTGTCTGGAATAGAATCTACCAACCAAAACTTGTAAGTTGGGGCTGTTACCACCGAGCCACTTGGTGCACCAGGAGTTGTGGAAGGCCTTCTTCCGCCCAAAAAACGTTCAAGGCTACGGACAAGGAACATCCTTCGCCCCATTCCGATCTGGATTCGAAATAGTGGCGCGTGGTGTTCTACGCGCACATTACTTAGGCGTATAAGGTAGTCTCTCTCTTATGATGAGACTCGCGAACTGCAGGTCAACACTAGTCCGCTGCAGCGGAAATCACACTGCATCCACTCCCCTCAACACAAGTGTACGAGGAAATACTGGGGTGATTACTGTACCGTGTTTTATTTAGTAAAAATCTGACAAATCCTCGGCCCACCCTAGGGCGTTGGACAAAAATGAAGATTTCCAGACCAAAAAAAAATGGTCACCAGTGCTCCCTCTCCCTAATTCTTACTTTTAATTGTACTAACCAAGTTATAATGTTCTGTTTCAGACACTAAAATCAACATGCGAGTTCATCAAAACACAGCTATGTACCATAGCAATATCTCTGACGCTGTTCAACTCAGTTCGTCTCCCAAAAGAGGCCTTCAGATATGGAGCAGTTCCTTACCTGGTGGTCTACTCATTCTGGCTGCTAGCTGCGGGGCTTCCGACAACCCTCCTGCAGCTTGCCATGGGTCAGCTTAGTCAGCAGGATCCTGTTGGGGTGTGGAGAGCTGTGCCCATATTGAGAGGTGAGGAGAGTTCACTGTATAGAATATTTTATGCCTAGTAACCTTACCCTTAACCTTAGCAAAGAATCAACTTGGCTAAAGGTACTAGGCATCTGCAATTGTTAACGCTAGTAGAAAACTCCAAATGTACGGGAATGACGTCATCTCAACGCTCAGTCACGTGGTCAGAACAAAAGAATCGGGAGCGTGGCCAACTCGAGGCATTCGACGCAAGAGAAACGGTTGTAACTTGGCTAGGGGGCAGTTAGGTTTAGTCTGGTTTGTTTTTAAAAGCCAATAGTGGATTGGGTTGTGGTGCTGTTATCGTCAATTAAATATTATGATTGGGGAGGTTTGTTTCCAATATTAATATCAATAATCAACAATGGTTTTGTTGATTTTAATTCTTTTTTTATATATTCAAGTGATACTAATGAATTTGCTAAAACCCCAAAACGTACAGTTATAGCACTGAATTATACAATAGAAACAAAAACAACCAAAAGTAGTCCAGAGAGTTACCTGGACTAGACACAAAACTCATCTGGTCGGAGGATCATTGTCACTTTTTTTTATAACGATTCCTGACTTATGATGAAATCATTTCAAAACATTTTTATCCTTACCTTCCTAACGTGAACTAACTAAAACCGCAGTCTAGGTACACAAGCATATAACATTTCAGTACGTTTGCCATGTAAACATGCAGACGGTACCTATAGGTACTTATGTAGGTATCATGCTAAGCCTAACAGGTAGATAAAACTCAGTTCCTTGTGTATACAGCGGTGAATCCGATTATGATGCTCACATAGCTGCACTGGTATTTCTTATATGTTTAGCTCTAGAAGTATGTTCTTGGTTTTTATTTTTATCTTTCTAAACTAAATCAAGAACAATACTAAAATCTTTCGAATGACATGCAGTTAATAGTTATTGTTTTTGATAATCTAATTTGTAAGTTATAAATTTTAATAAGCGTCATGTTAGAAAAAAATATCCCACGGAATATATTTTACTCCTGGGAGAAAATATCCTATGATCTACTATTTCATGTATTTCAGGACATGGCCAAATCTCCTTGAAATCCGACTATCCGTTCGGAGTGACGAAGTAACAAACAAACATACGTACATACGACATTAACCCTTCAGATACCGTAAATTAGAGACACAATAGTAAGACAATAGATGCGCGGCCACCGGTGGTCGCTTGGGGATTCATGAATTAAATAAGTGTGATATCCATTTTGTAGATCAAGGTTTAGAAATATAAAAAATTAAAAACTTTATTAATAAGTAAAAAATAACTATAATTAATCATTCAATATTTTACACAGACATGAAAATAAAACCGTATGACGTCCATACCCACTATAATTATTCGCAGTCGTCACTCATATATCATAAAATAAATCAGTTTTAATTCTGCTCATAAATCCATAAAATAAATCAGTTTTAATTCTGCTCATAAATTCATAAAATAATAATAGTTATGTACTTTTTCAGGTGTCGGCCATTTAAAAGTGCTGTCATCGTATGTATGCTGTGTCTACTACATGATGTATGTAGCTCTATCATCTGCTTATCTTGTGTGGATAGGCAAGGGGTCCTTCCCTTTGAAGGATTGCACTAAACTGCACATAACACCGGTAAGCCGCTTTGTTTTGCATTGTTCTGTAAAATGTGGGTATTTTAATAACTTTGTGGGGCTGAATTTTTAAAAAGGATGTTGAAAAGACTTGATCTTTGTAGATTTTCGGTACCTATACACCTATGCATTACGTTTAATGCCTCCAATTTTTGATTTACAAAATTACAAAAGATATTTATATCTAATATTTGATTTTTTACGACGCAATGAGGCCATAATTTTTTATTATCCGTTTTCTTTTTTTTTCCGTACCTAAAAAGGAAAAGACGGAACCCTTATAGGATCACATTGTTGTCTGTCTGTTTTTCTATCTGTCAAAATACTTTATCTTGCGAATGCGTGGACATAATTAGTTGAAATTAAAGCCATGTACTCAGATCTGCTGTTCCTTGAAGCTATAAAAAAATCGAACTTGTAAATTAAAGAAACAAAAAAAAATTTGGCCGTTTATGTTACCTTCCTTTAAGTTTATACGGAACCCTCAGTGCGCGAGTCCGAGTCGCACTTACCCGGTTTTTTTTATTTTTAAATGAAATTAACTGTTTACTTGACTTTGATCCCACCTGATGGTAAACAGTGATGCAATTGTTGATGATAAATAGCATCTGTCCAAATAGCATCGGTAGAAATATGGTATGAGTATAATGTATGGTACATATATACTATATTTCTATCGATGCTATTTGGATTTTTACTTTGAATAATCATATTTCTTGCGATTTTAGGTCAAGCAGATTGTGCCAATTATTATATTATAATGTCTACTTATTTATTTTTCAGAACGGATATGAAAACAAAATGAACGCAACCGAGTGTTTCAAGTACGTATTTCAATTGATCATAAAATATAACTTATCACTTTCCAATTTAGTTTTATTGCGAAATGTATACTTACTGTAAAAAGATAATTGGCTTTGCAAAAGACAAAGAATGACGTCGTCGTGAAAAACCTGATTCTGTACCTAATGATAAACATAACCTACTTACAAACCAGTAGTTAAACGGAAAAGTTAATTTAAAAGATAATTGGCGATGTAGAATACAATTATTTTTTCCTTCACATTGTCTGTTACATTGACAAAAAGTTAAGAGGCTAGAGTTTTGATAAAATATTTATTGCGTTTTGAGCACGTCCTAAATTGATAGCCCATGTCAGTTACAAATCTTTTCCATACTTGGTCGAATCAGTAATGAAGATATTCACAGGAGAACCAAGGTTACTAACATAGCCCAAATATCACTGGGCGCATTGCTCACAGAACAAATGGTTAATAGAGCTAAAATTTTCTAGAATGGCGCGACCGCGTACCGAAAAGTACAGCGCTAGAGGGTTTTCCACAACGTGGAACGATAAGTTGATGAGGGTTGCAAGAATCTGATGGTGATGAATGATGAGAAACACAGAAAAGGTCATTGTGGCGACAATTGGAGGACGTCTTTGTCCAGCTGTGGACGTCTTTATGTTGAAAAGAGGAGATGATTCACAAACATTTGAGATTTTTTAAGAATTGACCTATCACTTGCTTAAGACGTCTTGTCACTATTTCCAACTGAGTCAGCTGTTACAATTACTACTTACTATTGCAACTTCAAACTCTTGTAAAAATCATTTCTTTACAACACGATTATCACCCGTTATACTATCTAACAGAGATCATTTTAAATTTCAGTTCAACATTTTTGGCGCCATTCACGGAATATCCTCAGTATCTTGGCATAATGGCGATTTTAATATTTCTTCTATGGTTCTTCGTGCCCATTCTGTAAGTAATAATACTCTTATTACATGTAATATTTCCTTCTTCGTTTGTAATAAGCCATTTCTTGGAATTTATTTAGGCTTTAAGTGAAAATTTTGTGAAAGAACATTAGGAATTGTGGTTAAAAAATTAATGGCTCTATCTTTATTTTGTTTTTTTTTTTTATTACTTAAATTTTATTCAGGATATTGATTTCACATTAATAACTAAATTCATTTGTGGATATGATTTCCAATCATTGTTTTTAGTGTACAGGTAATCATTTGATTTATATTTATTACCTATAAAATTGTTTATTTATTTATTTTTTTAACATAAAACCAGAATTATGTTGCCAGTTTTTTGTCACAGGAAACAACTAATTGAGACCATGCACTTACTTTTGAAGTCTATGGCTTCTGGCCCATTTAGGCTTATATGAAATAAAATATTTGAATTGATTTAAAAAAAAAGTTGATTACCCAGATTAAATTGCTGTTTTGATTAGTTTTTTTAACGTTGTAACGGATGTTTTTCAGTTAAGTATTATTACTACTGTTTGTTTATAACTTGTTTCAATTTTAACACTGATTAGAAACATATTTAAAACATTATTAACATTACAATCAATGAAGAAGGTTTATTATCTCAAAACTAATTTCATAATAATTTAGATACAAAACAATAGAAAAATAAAACTACGAATCCAGTTTACTTCAAAACCAGACAAATTGGTCTTGTTTACATCAAATTAACTAAAATAAAACACTGGTTATTGTTATTAAAAGCAGACCAATTACGTTTAGTTTTAAAATAAATAGTCTCGCCTGTCTTTTGTTTTATAACTACACAAAATAATAACACAATAATTTAGCTCAATTAGTATAATTTGTAGAAGTTGAACGTGCTAAAATTTGACCAAATAAGTATGTGTTTATTTATAAACATTGGTGCGAGTTTTCCGGGTGTCAGTTTGGTATTTTGGCCTTGAAAAAAGGAGTAAAGAGTTGCTTACAAGTCTTACAACTAAGAACTTAGAACCACATGGGCCAATTCTATGGAAGGCATTTTGGAGAGTGTATTCTGAAATTAAATGACTTTTTTTACGGTGGGCAAAAATCATCTAATGACAACCCCCGCTCTTGGGTGGAGCGGTAAATAGTGTCAGACTCTTACTGACTAAAAACCCACCCCGTTCCTTCTAGCCTTTTCATACCGGTTTTCGAGTTTCCTTTCGGATAACCCTGGCCTCAGTAGGCTTCGACCCAGCTGGGCCCCTCCTGTTGCTGACAACTCCTTGAGGCGCGCGGGAACAGTGCGCGCCGTCAACGTCCTGGGCTCGGTCCGGACAGTTATCGGACGGTCGGACAAAGAGCTACCCAGAGCCCGCGTCTACGGTGGCCGGAAATCGGGATCGGAATCCCAGCGGCGGCGGCGAAGGCGCCGTTGCTTGATGCGGTCGGCCTCTTTTTTTGCTAGCATTACTGCTTCGCAGAAGGAGGCGACCGCCTGCCACTCCTCCTCGTTCCGGACCATGGTCTCCGCCCCAATCGCCCCACGAAGGCACGGCGATGGATTAAATGGCGGATTAAATGACTTGATTCTGCCCTCACCTTTCTACCATCAGACAATCTGACGTATGATGAGTGTCCACCCTTACATTACCTCTACGGTCCAGACTAAACTTTCACCTCGTCGTTTATACCGCGTTCATTAACGGATCGAAACAAATTGCCTGCTGTGATCTTCCCGTCCTATTATAATTTAGGTGTCTTCAAGGCTAGAGTGAATAGGCTCTTAATAAACTAGAACGTTACACCATCAACAATATTGCATTACTGCTTACCATCAGGCAAGATTGCAGTCAAGCACTAGTTTATAGCAATAAATAATAATAATAATTACAATAGTGCGACGTGGGACGTATTGTTTTATCATGGGTTTAAGAATTATAGAAACCAAAATAGGCCCTATTCATTATGTTATAAAGACGCCTGGCGTAGACAGTAGGTTTCATAAAAATCTTGAAATGCTAAAAAAAGTCTTAACAAAGTGCCCTACTCTATTTCCACACTTTTAATTCTCCTAACAGATTTCTCGTAAACCCATTTCAGTCCACACGAGTATTGGAACAAAGTTCCATCAATTTCATGACGTGTTTTAGGAATCCTATATGAATGCCGTGTTCCTAACAAAGAAGGATTAGTCGAAATACCTCTATTGTGCATACCCTCCACGCATTTTCACGTGACTGACAAAGCAGGCCTGAACAATGTGCATGTGAAACCTTTTAACAGAATAGATAAAAGATGGATGAGAGTTATTTCAATCAACCAGAACATAGAGCCTTCTATTACTACATTATAGTATTTGATGTTATTTAGAAGGATACAAAAGGAACTTAAACAACAACTATACTTCATTGGCAATCAGATTTAACATTTAAACAAACTTTATTTACTGTCCGTTCAACCGATTTTGACTTTTATTGCGTTGCTGACATGACATATGGCAACTGCAGAAACTAATAAATAAATAAAATAGTTGGTATTGTAACCAACTTTTACTTATGCCCACAGAAGGAAGGAAGTTTTGGCCTTGACACGAAAGTCAACGAAGGAAGAGGAGTGGGTTTTTAGTCAGTAAAAGTCTGATCCTTCCGATCCACCCCAGAGCGGGCGATGTCATCGGACGATTTTCTAACCTAAAAAAGAAAATACGTACTTATTTATTTTCTTTTTTTCGCTCCAAACCAAAAAACAAACAAAATAGGTGTAAGTATAATATGTTCAAATGAATGAGTGTGTCAAATTTTTACTGACTATAAACTTATATGTTTTCAGTTGCCCTTTGCGTTTAAAAACCGCGGAAACACTTTCGAACAATCCCCCAGTTCTCGAAACTTTTAGGTTTCCACCTAGGCTTCATTAAAAAGGTCACACTAATCACGTTCTTCCAGGAATACTTCGAATTCCCGTTATTACTACGAGTACCTCGTACCAATAGCTTCGACTTATATAAAATCAAGTATTAACGGCTTACAAACATTCTCTTCCCATTTTCATTGATATTTATGACACATTGACTTTTCTCTGTATATTAAGATTAAAAGACATACTATTTACAAATATTAATTAATTTTATCTCTAATTATATGAACATTAAAACAAAATAAAGTTGATATTTAAACATATCAAACTAATGGACAAATTCTGTTTTGTTAGTATACCAACTGACACCAGTGTATTAAACCCATTTGCTTTCCTAGAGGAGGGACCTGAGTACCAGCAGTGGTGATAATAGTATTACTTACACTTATCATGCTATGTGTAATCTGCCCCTCTAGCCAAGTTACAACCGTTTCGCTTGCGTCGAACGCTTCGAGTTGACCTTGCCGCCAATTCTTTTGTTCTGATCACGTGACTGAGCGTTGAGACAACGTTATTCCCGTACGTTTGAAGCTTTCTACAAGCGTTAGCTATTGCAGATTATCAACTTGGCTAGGGGTACTGGTCCTTTGATCCTTAGGTTAAAGACGTCATACTTACCAATATTTTATTTTTCCAGTTTGTACCGCCTCCACAAAACATTGAAAACGACACTTGCTCTTCTGACCATAATCGTCGTAGCTATCGCAATACTGCTGACTTCATTTCTGGCTAAGACCGCAGTCCTCGATTCGATGTTCGAATCGTGCGTGCAATGGACATCGCTGCAGCAACCCTATATTTGGCACAGTACGTTGGTACAGGCGTTATTGTCAACGCAAATTGTCAGTGGATATCTGACAAGTGCTGGTGGCTCCGTTTACAGACATTCTGATGTTCGATGGTAAGATATTTTTATTTCTTTATAACTAACTTCTATCAGTAGATTCACCCGTGCAAAAGTAAAAAATAAAGGTATAATAAATATGTCTATGCCGCTCAGTGATAAAGTAGCATTCTACTGGTAAAATATTTTTTTATATCGGTTCAGTAGTTTTTGAGTTTATCAATTATAAGTAAATATTTTTTTCTCTGTTTATTAAAGACTAGCTTTTGGTCCGCGGCATCGCACGTCGACTTAAAATATAGCTGTCACTCAGGAATAAAACAGCTTTCTATCGGTGAATGTTAATTTTAGCAATCGGGCCAGTACTTAGAGAGATTTTATCTCCTACAAAAAAAAAACAAATTTTACCTGTTTATAAATATATTGATACAGTAGATAGTGACTTTCGTTATTTTCATAAATTTTGTCTTCTTATAAGTTATATTCCTCTTGCATTATAAGCGGTCAGGAAGACTATACACGCTATTAAAAACAGGGTACAAAATAATGACTTACAATACACAATATGGAATTTAATAAAGTATTGAGTATTGACTTAAAATTCCGCATTCAATTCCATGGTTCCATGCTATGCGGTTTTTATGTTTTCTCGTGAAGAATCTCGGTAATAGGTTGATTATTTAAAACCTTATCTTCTTTTCAGGACATCAGCCCTAGTGATAATGACAAGCATATTCGCGGGTTGGTTATGGGTGTTACTTTGGGAGTCCATTGGAGGAAACAACAGAAAAGATACCAGTTTCATATCAATTCTAGTCTTAATATATCAATCTTCTGTATCTGAGAGAAGGAATAAGGAGTGGCCCCTGCTGGCTTTTGGAGTTGTCTTCTTTTCTGGTATTATTAGCGTGGTATGTATCATATAGTCTCTTTTTTGAAAGAAAAACAATATTTCGTCGTGGGTTAAAGCCCAGACAGGGAGTTTACTTTGCATAATCTATGGGTGCAAATATAAAGATACAGGTTTTTCGGTCCCAATATATCGGTACGGGTCGGTACAGATAGATACCGGTTAAACTACATAAAGCAACAGGTAAATTTTTACGTGTAAAACACTACACTGGCCAGTGCCTAAACCCGTATGACTCGGTCCAGGCAGTCCTATTAAAACAGCACTGCTTCCAAAAGTGTGGAAAACTAGCATGTCCTACAACAACAATCCGCACTGGACCCGCATGGTAGATTACGACTCATTCTCTCTCTTAGAGAAAAAGCCCGAGTCCCATCTGCGGGAAGAATAAAACGCCGACAATAGCAGGCCACCCGGAATCCTGTGTTAAACAAATATTAGTATGAGCTAAAGTAGTCTAGTGTATGTAAATTTAAAGGTTTTTAAAAATGACACCGGAGTAAATCCAAAATAAAAAGAGAAATGGATTTAAGAAAAAAAAACAATATGTCTTTCAACTAAGATCGTAATTATAACGACTTTAGCCATACACAAAATTGTAAGTCATCCTAAAAATGGAGTTCAGTAAACTTTACCTCTTCTTCTTCTTCTTTTCGTGTCGATGCTCTCAAACTATACTTTTTCTGACCAATATTTGGCAACCTGTACGGCTCTATTGTTGGCCTCGTATAGATTATGAAAACTGCAGGTGGTAATGCAGGATGGGCAGCATAGCAGGTGGCGCATATCCTGTGGAGAGGCTCCACACTGGCACTGTGCTAGAGATGGGTCGAGGAAGCCCTATTTGGCCAGACTGTTTTTACAGCGGTCAACCTGGGTTCGCAGTCGGCTTAGAGATTTCCAAATTGGCCACTGTAGTAAGCGTCCTTTATCCCTTGACCCAAAATCTTAAGTTTAACACTGCGGTAAAACAGTTATTTTATCTCAGCTAACATTATATTTCTAAACTGTGGCTATAACTTGAAAGTTAATAAGTTGTTAATACTTCAAAAGAACGTCTCGTGTGTATGTTAATTATACAGCAATCTGTAGTTTACACTTTATTTTAGGATTTTCGTAATTAAGCGTTCTTATACTAGAAGTTTTGCGAGAGTTTTAATAAGTTGGTTAGCCCTTTATAGTATGGAACGGTAAGGCTAGCTGAGGCTTTTTTTACGAGGATTTACTTCTTTACAGGCTACAAAAGTAATTTAACAGTGACTAACTTCTGCCCGCAGCTTCGCCCGCGTACATAAAATGTATGCCTATGTCACTCAGGAATAAAGCTCCTTTCTATCGGTGAAAAAAGAGCAATTGGACCAGTACTTCCAGAGATTACCTCCTACAAACAAAAAAATAAAATAATAAACTACCTCTTTATTATATTAGTGTAGATTAAATTTTTTTTTCTCTAGCTTGGGTGGGAGGGCGTGTCAGACTTTTACTAAATTAAGCCACACCTATATTCTAATAGTTGGACAGGCCTCTTGGTCTAGTCGTGAAAGAGGCCCTGACTGCTATGCCAAAGGTTTTGCTGACATCCCTTTGAGGATCGTGAAAATAGTAGTTGCTCAGTCCAGATAGTTGCTGGCAGGCTGAATGGCGAGCTACATACTCCTTTTCTGCAGGCCGTGCCTATGATGGCTGGACTTATATAAACATAAGTCTGCACAGCGACTTTATTTAATTTCATTAACCAATTCATTCTCCTTGTCAAATTCAAGCATTTGTTGTTATAGCGACAAAAGAAATAAATGATCTGTGAAAATTTCAACTGATACTCATGAGATACAGCCTGGTGACAGACAGACACACAGTGGAGTCTTAGTAATAGGGTCCCGTTTTACTCTTTCAGTACGGAACCCTAAAAACATGTAGCTGTTAACTTTGTTTCACAACACAACAACATTTGTTTTACAACACACCAACATTTGTTTTACAACACACCAACATTTGTTTTCAACTGGTTTTCAGTTGATACTCCTCTACCCAGTCTATGATAAGCTCCACCGAATGACAGGAGATCACTGGCGAGTGTTTGCCTGTGCGGCCTCAGCAGTAGGCACTGCTCTCACTGTGGCTGTACTGGCTCGAGGGTTGGAAGTAGCCACCATGTTGGATGAGCTGGTGGTTCCAGTGCTCGCTGTGTTTACGACGGCAGTTGAGGTGGTTGGATTTGTTTTTATTTATGGTATGTCAGTTTGTTCAATATTTTAGTAATGTTTAGTTTATCTTATAATTGCTTTTAAGTCTATTTTTTTTTTAGTTACTTTTTTATTACAGTAAAATAATGAATTTGTCTAAGTGAATATTTTATAGTTTTAGCACTGCTTCCCCCCAAAAAAAGAATACTGGCTATTTTTGGCTTTAAACATAATGACTATGTACCCAGATTTGACTTCTTAAAATAACAATTCATATGGTATTTTTTGTTTTAAGCACAATTGACAATTAAAAATAACAGGAAATGGTTTATCTCAAATGTTTTGTTTGATGTCTATGTATATAACTTTTTTTTGCGCATAAAAGAGCTCACAACCACTATGAGGAACTAAAGAATGTGGTCGCTGTGGCAGAAATCGGCTAGATGGCATTATTATCATCATCATCATATAACTTTGTTTGGTGATAACTTCTCGCAAAAAACGAACGACAAGACAAAAGACAAGACAACGAAACGACAAACGAAAACAACAACGGAACGAAAAGACAAGTCAGGCTTTTACTGACTAGGGGGACATAGGGGGTTCCTCTATTGGCACGGTCACTTTTTTAAACGTTTCCACAATCTGTATAACTTAGCGATATAACTATCTAATAATGTATCAAATACAATTTAAATTGTTCCTAATAAATTAGCAATATTCTCTGGAAAAGTTAACGCCAGTAAAATTGCGAGATCTTCATCAGGTAAGTTGTAATAGATAGGTGTGATGGGGGTATAACTACATGTATTTATATCTACCTTCATATCATGCTAAGATGTCAACATAAATAACAGTTATTTACTGTGTATCAAAGTTTCTATGACTGGTGTTAGAAGGCTACTTCAACATTCTTGACCCTGCTTACACAAACTGCCTGACTTTCCCGTCTTGCTCGCTACACCGCTGACAACTGCCCGTTCGAGCCGCGTGCGCAGCACACGCCAGCAATATGGTGGAGACTGGATACAGCGCCACTTCGACAGAAACAACCAAGTACCTTAAAATAACAGCTGTCACATTCTGCAACATGTGACAGGTCGATTTAAAACCCTATCCAAAAACAATTATATTCCAACACTTACCAAATCGTACCTAATAATAATATTATGTATATCTTTTCCAGGTTGGTGTTACCTCACAGTAGACATAGAATTTCTCACAGGCGTAAGACTCCCATACTTCTGGGTAGCCACCTGGTGGCTAACCCCAGTCCTATTCATTGGGGTCTCGGGCTGGTGGCTTCGGGCTTTGCTGAGGGTATCCTGGGGCAATGGCCTCACGCTCTGGCCTTTGTTGGCAGTATTTGTAGTAATTTTAGTAGTTATGGTCATGCTGGCAGCAGTAGCTGTCGCTAAGGAGGAGCAATTTAATTTAGTTACAGTGAGTATACATTTACATTAATATTAACATCATCAAGTACTTTTAGGAGCTGGGTATAATCTATCCAGAAGATGAGCCAAGGCTGATAGATCGAATATACTAAATTGAACCTCAAAATAATTGAATTATTCTTCCACAAAATTTGAGTACCACGATTCTTCTTCTGAGTCGGTACACTCTTGCCAGAGTGGTCGTGGTCATCAATGTGAATCACGATAAGTGATTATCTTTGTAATGCGGCGCCATTCATCGCGGACTGCAGTTTTTCGGGTACATTCATAAACCGAGCACTTAGTTGCGGTCTTGATCTGGTCTGTCCATCTCATTGCTGATCTACCACGTGGCTTGGTGCCCTCAACTTTGCCCTGTACTACGAGACGAGTACCATGATAGTCTGATTGAAAACAGCAATATCCTCCAGACAACTTTGAGTTTTTAAGGCATATAAACTACTAGGTTTTGCCAGCAGCTTCGCCTACGTACTTAAAATATGTCTATATCACTCAGGAATAAAGCAGCTGATAGAAAATCGGTGAAAAAATTTTAGCAATCAGACCAGTGCTTCCAGATATTAACTCCTACAACCAAAAAAAACATACAAATAAACTTTACCTCTTTATAATATTACATGGTGTTTGTTTTTTTAGGAAATCAAAAAAGTATCGCAAAACAAAAAAATACCACTTCAGCAATAGTCTCAGTTGTGAATAAATACATTTCTTTTTCATTTACAGAAATTAACATCAGCATTCCGCCCCTCCCGATTATGGGGTCCCGAAGAACCCATGGCGAGATACGTGTGGATGTCACAACGATACGTCAACGAAACACTAAGCACTGACAACGACTCAACTTCCGAACCAAACAACTACTCGACAATAATGTTTAACAAAGAAATGGACAAGAAATACCAAGAAGACCTATATAGAAATGATACGTACCAAAGGACCTTTAATACTTATAACAAAAACGAAGTTATGAATAATGATAAACATACATACGGAGGCATTAAATCGATATATGGTACTCACACAATACCTAGAGGTAAGAAAAAGAGTACAGATGAGAAATATCGCTCACCAAATATTTGTATTGCCAAAGATAAATTAGGAGGTCCTATAGAATGTAGCTGTAATAGACATTTTACACTTAACGTTCCAGATTTAAGGAGCAATGAAGTAACTACCAGTTTATAATACGTACAACGAAAGTAACCTAGTCGAATTATTTATTTAAAATATGACAACACTTGAACAAATAATTTTATGAGTTGTGACGGCAACCGTAATGAGCATTTGGAGCGATGTCTAATAAATTATGAAATATTTTTGTGTGGTTTTCTTTTACTCACCTTACCTTGCGGACGACGAGCAATAGGTAGCTCCCTGTCTGGTCATCTGGTAATAATCGTCGCAACCGACCTCTAGTGGTTGACCATGCGTAGCGTTCCATACACGCCTCTGAGAGATATCAGCAAAACCGTAGGGAAGCCTACTGAGGCCATGGGTTTGCTCCCGAAAAGGAAACCCGGGGTTCTTGAACGCAAAACAAGAAGGAATATAGAAGTAGGTTTTTAGTCTGTAAAAGTTTGACATGCCCTGCCGCTCGACCCTAAAGCAGAAGAAGTCATTGGAAGATTTCCTATCTAAAAAAAAATTTGAATACTGCAAAATTCAATTTTGGTTTTGGATTGAAATATAAAATCAGGCAGTATATTAGGTGTCCGTTGGAAGAAAATACGTATAGTGTCACTAAATATGTACCTACATACAAAAAACGACATACATAGTATACTAAAAAACCTATGAATCCACCTGTACAGTACCTATTCACCTAAATACCACGAGTAAATTACGGCGTCCCTAAGGATAGTGGAGGCAGCCACTTAGACGCTCCTACAAAATAAGAGGAGACAGTGATCAATTCTTCGGCAAAGACCACACAATGCAGACCCGACTCCGAAACATATTTCTTCAGGGCTTTTACTCTAGTGGTCACTTAAAAATCAACTTCAAATCCATATCGCTAAAGTCGATTATGAAAAATTTGTATGATCACGGATAATAAAATCAATTAATCCTACTAATATAACAAACAGAAAAGATTAGTAGGTTTGTATTTTCATTAAAAACTGCTGAACATATTTTAAAAATTCTTTCAGCCATAGAATTTTACTTTATCACTGAGTGTATTGGCTATACGACATTATTTTATTTTTGGAATCTGAGCTGACTTAGGAACCCCTAGATCTTCTATGGAAATGATCTTTATATTTTCTACTTTCACGCGAACAAAACTGCTGGCAGAAGCTAGTCAAGAATACAGTTTTGCTAATTAAAAATCGGATTTAAAGCAAACTTTATACAGAAATAAGCCATATTGTTTCCCCAACTATGTTGCGGTCACCTGCAAGTCTAAAACTGGTCAAAGCGTAAAAAAACAGTATTTAGGTATCATGAGTCGACTCAGACTTCCACTACTCAGTGCTAAAGTAACACGATACGTCATGGTAAGACTGTTGTCAGATTTATTGACTTCAGACTACACGTACAGTTAAAGATTTAAAAATGAAAGCCGTGACCAACGGTTTAAGGCGCTTTTCTAAGGCATGGAGGAGAAATGAAGATGTGAAAATGGTCACCAATCTACGAACCGACCTTTGTAAATATTGCTTAGCCTTTAAGGTCTTCTAGTTGTTGACCTTCAAGGCTAAGCAAAGCTTGTTGAAGGTGGCTGTTGTTACTTTCCCCGAGCTCGTCAACTACAAAGATAAATTTAATTTAACCACCAGAAAAAAGTAACAAACAATTTTGAAATAGGAACAAAAATTTGAATAAACATAACGTCTAAATGTAGAACGTTTCATTGTTCTTATTTTGAAAAGGACCAAGCGGGTGTAACTGACAAAAGAATCATTTTTTTTTGGCTAAGAAAAAAGAGAATGATAATCGTTCACACAGTGAGAGACGGGTATGGGGGGGGAAAAATGAGAAATGGGCGAACTTTTTAACATAAATCTCGGACAAAAAGTATGAAAAGTATTACTTGTGAGATCCTGCCCCTCGGTTTGAGTGTAATACGGTTCTATAGGTGTATTGTGACGTTAGATAACAAGCACAACTTACATAATGTATTATTTTGGTGGTATTTTGACGGTAGCGTATTTATAGATGTTAGAAAAAACCAACTAGGTCGTGTGTTTTTCTTGAGCTCTAGTCTATTTATCTTCACTACATTTCGTCTGCAAACGGAGTTACAATAATATGAATAAATAAAGTTAAGATGATTGCTCCCTGATGTTCAATTAAGCCTTTAAATAAGAAAATAATCCGTAAATAGAACGACAAAAGTATCGTCAATTAAGTTATTTTTGTTATTTCTTCAGATAAGTTAAAAGAAAGTGATGTGACCACATAATATTTATATTATTAAGGTATGTTATATACACTCGCTTTAGTTAGCAATTTAATGTTAAATGATAAGGCACGCGTGGCGCATCGTTTTGAGCTCTAATTTAATTGAATCACCTGCCCTTAATGAAAATAATAAAGTTTATCACAGTATACTTTAAGGTGTGGTCTCGCTGTTGCGTTGGGGCGATAAATATAATATTGATTTTGATCGCTTTTCGTTCTTTAGTCATTTTACACTCATAATTTTTGTTTAAACTTCATAATTTAATCAAGCTAGGTTTTGGGAACACATTCATTGTGCGTGCAGCTAAGGAGTGGAATTCCTTGCCGGAGTCTGTTTCAGTTTCCTGGTGTCTACGACCCGGGAATCTTTAAGTCAACTGTGAATAGGTTTCTTCCAGGTAAGCGTGTTACATCGTCGATCGCATCATCGCTTTCCATCAGGTGAGGTAGCGGTCAAGCGTGAACGTTTCATCAATAAAGTTAAAATGGAGTTTGGAAGTCATGTCAACTGCATGCACACTGACCGCTGGACAAGATTCTCTGCAAAGTGAGTGCTTGCGGTTGGACGAGCCTACCGATGTTAACTTGGGAAGGGATGATGAGACGACCTAGATGCCTACCGCGAGGATTGGTTCGAGGTGTTTCATGAAAAAAGTGCCTAGATGGATTTGGCTCCTTAAATTCTTCCACCTATGTCCAGTAGTGGGAAATTGTAGGCTAAATAAAAAAACTGGGCAGTTGCGAATCGGACTCGCGCACTGAGGGTTCCGTGCAAACTACAATTCCCGAATGGAGTCTCGAATATTTTTCCGAATTGCAATTTTTTTTTTGTGATGTAGATAACAACAAATTTACTGTTTACAGATTTATTCCTATACCTGTGCTATATGACCTTGCTTTGTGCCAAATTTCAGGATTCTGGGTCAACGGAAAGTACTCTATGAATTGCGATCTTTGATAGGAACAAAATATACGTTTTTTTGCGACAAAATAGGCCGTATTTTTTTATTCGTTAACTTAGAAATTTGATTTTTTCACAGCTAGAAGGGGCTGCAGATTTGAGTACATGGTTTTAATTTTACCTCGATACCTTCAAGTTTTCTTGACAGACTGAGAGACCGACAGACGGACAACAAAGTGATCCGATAAGGGTTCCGTTTTTTCCTTTTGAGGTCCCTCCTCCTCCTTAGTCGTTCACTCTTGACAGAGTGGTCGTGGTTAACGATGTTGAATTTTCGTTGGCGAGTGAGGCTTCCGCGATGCGTCTCCAATTGTCCCGATTTACGGCGTCTCGAGAACTCTGGACTATGGAGGTTTGTGTTGCAGCTCTGATAAGGTCTGTCGAACGCGTAGGCGAGCGACCACGTGACCGCTTCCCCTCCACTTGTCCCTGGACAACGAGTCGCTCCATGGAGTGTACGTTGCGAACAACGTGACCAAAATATTTGAGGATTCGTACTTGCACAGTCGACGATAACCTCTGTTTGATGTTTAGCTCGTCCAGAATTGAAGCGTTAGTCCTAAACGCCGTCCAAGGGATCCGCAGCAGTTGCCGCCAGCACCACATTTCGAGTGCATTGATTTTGAGTCGGTCTTTGAGACGAACCGTCCACGTTTCTGCGCCATGAAGAAATATTGGGAAGACTAAGCTTCTCATGAAGCGAACTTTTGGGGCTTTTGAGGTACGGAACTCTAAAAACTGACTTCTATTTTAGAACACGTACGAGTATTTTTTCACCACTGGACATTTGCAACATTTAGTTTAATTTTAGCATATAAGCACTTATATACATTTTCCAACAATTATACGGGCTGTATTTGGTCTGTCGCTCGATTTGGTACGTAAGACGCGTAGCTTGAATTTTACAAACTTAACAGAAAGCCAATTCACAACTGTCGCATTAACAAAACCAACCCTTAACAGATAACATAAAATTAAGGGTCGCGCTACCAGATGCCTAAATTTTTCAATATCTTGCTCGCAATAAATGAGAATTTATTTGATAACCGCACTTGAGCACAGCTGGTGACGAATTATGGTTACTTAATCATATTCTTCATCATTTTAGGACAGCTTCTAATGGAAATTAATACAATAATTATGTGGCTTTCGGGAAAACAGACTTGGTGGAATATTTCTTCGATATTTTGCTTAGCTTAGGACACGGTCTTGGATACATAATTTGAAAAATGGTTTTGTATTTTGTTTTTAAACTCGCCCAAAGAGCTATGGCTAAGTTAGGGCTATATTTAGATTTTTCTTTCGTGATCGAGTCAGGAATGAAGATGTCCGCAGAATAAACAAGAATACCGACATAGGACGAAGAATCGCCAAACTTAAATGACAGTGGGCAGGGCAGATGGTCGTTGGAGCCAAAAGGTTCTGGAGTGGCGACCGCGTACTAGAAGACCCGGTGTTAGAAGGCTTCCAAAAAATAGACCGATGAGCTGGTGAGGGTTGCGGGAATCCGAAGGATGTGAGACGCATCTGATAGTTATAACCTAGGGTCAACTCTTTATGTTAATTCATGAATCCCCAAGCGACCACCGGTGGCCGCGCATCTATTGTCTTACTATTGTGTCTCTAATTGACGGTATCTGAAGGGTTAAAAGGAAATAGGTGGCTTCTGGGCAAGCGTGCACCACCGTCGACTATATTTTATGCTTACCATCAGGTCAGGTAACGCTCAATTGAGAACCTATCAATATTTTTGCATATCTACATCACTTGCCAGTTACTTTTGATACCGTATGGAAGTTTGATTTACCCAGACTTGAAATAGTTGTAATGTTTTACCATACCTACACTAGAGTGTCTCAAGTGCCTATACACATGCACATTTGAGGACCTAATAAACGAATTATATTTCTAAAAATAACCTTTACTCGAAAAAAAAAACAATACTGAAGTATCATAAAAAAATTGTATATGGTTCATTAGGTTTATTATTTCGTTTGAAAATACTTATTGATCTTTTGAAAAAAAAAACTTGACAGCTATGTAAAAATTCCTAAGGAATGATGTATATTTTACAAGGCACGGTTGACGCATTGTTTTATCAATTAACTGTTACGTAGGTTGTGTTGCGGGTTCAATTCTGGCACGGAACAAATTTTTGTCTAAACTACAGATAGGCGTTTTGGTGTATAATTCTACAAGAATCAAGAAAAATAAATCGATTTCACTCTATCCAACCACATACTTACCTACTTATCTTCTTACTTTGATTCCCAAAAAGTATAAGAACAAAAAACCAAACGCCGCATCAAACATTCACCAGAAAATTTTCTTATTAACGTCGGGAATGGGACCGATAAAAGACCGACTGATATAAATTGAATGATAATTTGTTCCATGTCGGAGGCATAGGGAAAAATCGCTTCCCAACGTCTCGAACAAGATAGATGCCTTGAGATAACGACCGGGCTATTCCTTACATCGGGCTTTTCAATTGGAAATATCGATTTGTACAATCGATATGGAAAGTGTGTGGTTTAAGTTTCTGTAATAAGGTCATTTATTGGTGTTGAGGATTTTTAAGGGCTTTTGTACTGGTTACGTATTGTGATCAAAGATGAAATCATCACCACCTAAAGAAAAAGACAAAAAAAAATGAAAAAGGAAAAAAAAAATAGACTACTCGTGCATCACACAATTGTATGAACTAAATGTACACAATGAAAAAAAAAAATCACCTATCACGACTTTTCAATTGGAAATATCGATTTGTAATATCGATCTTTAGTTTATTTACTAAGGTCCTTTATTGAGTTAGGGGAATTCTAGGGACTCTTCAGTGAATCTCTAAAAATACTAATTACTAGTTCACTGGTTTATTGCCTAGTTTTGAACCCACCACCTCATTCTTGAGAGGTCTCAAACACTACTGACCCAAAGATGAACTGATATACCTAAAAATTTTAACTAACAACTTCGCAGTTGATTTGCTTAGTAAAGACGAGCAGGCGTTTGATTATAATGATCATAAATTATTTATTTTTGCAAATAGATTTAAAAAACACTTTTACACGTGAATTTCAATTCTAAGCCGAGCTCGAATATACCTTGGAAACAGCAGGCATATTTTAAAGCATACACATATTATTATCAATCTCAATTCTCATCTATACTATATGTAATCCTTACTAATATTATAAAAGCAAAAGTGACTTTGTTTGTTTGTTTGTTTGTTACGTCTTCACGCCTCAATGGCAAAACCGATTTTGATGAAACTTGGTACACGGATAGACCATGTCCTGGAATAGGACATAGAATACTTTTTATACCGGAAGTATGTTCCCTTGGGATAATTTTCTGCTATCACGCGGGCAAAGCCGCTGGGAGCAGCTAGTCTTTTATCATTCTTCTTTTTCACATCTCATCATTCTGATCCATACAGTTGACAGATCTTAATAGATTTATACCTAGCTTGAAATGCCAATTTTAATATTCCTCTTGCATTTTAACAAAATTTCAGCATTATGATTTATTCAATATTTAGATTTCATTATAAATACGAAGGTAACTCAATGTGTCTGTCTATTACATCTTCACGTCTCACAAGCTGAACAAATGTAGACGAGATCGATCAGATCGAACAGACGGATATATATATCCATACCCTGGAATAGAACATTGAATATAGCGGGAGTATATTTATTTTAGTTAGTAAATACATATTTATAAATAATAGTTACGTATACAACATGCATGTAGGTATGTATTTTAATAAAGGATATACCTAATTATGAAATTTAAGATACCTATTTGAAAACACAAGGGTTTTTTTACAGAACATCAACCATGATATTATGATTTCGACGTTTCCTGCTATTAAAGTTTTTCTCGGAAAAATTCTCACATATTTACATTTTTAATTTTAATAAGTTTAAAATTACATTTCAAGGTAAACTCTGAAGACGATAACATATATATTTAATTGAACAATGGCTTTAAAAATAATTTGTTTCTGCACGAGCTAAGTTTTCTCAGGTACAAAGAATATGTGATTTTTGTTTTCAGTAAATTAACGTGTTTATATAAACGCATTGAAATTGGAAACGAATAAAAACACAAACAATCGAGATTGAAATGAATTGACGTTTAAATTGATACTAAAATAGGGTGCCTTCAAATAAGCCGCCAAGTGCCGCGCCGTGCCTGAAGGAAGACTTTTGGCCGCAGGGCGTTGTATTCCGTCTCTTCCGCGGACAGGTGCCACAGAATAGCACGAAGGAAAGGAACGTGAAGTGTTACTAACATAGTCTTCAGTATTATTTACTAACGATAACTTATATTTACTTTATGTATGTTAGTCTGTAAGGTATGTATCTATGGGCCAAGGTGCATGAAAATAAAATGATTTATTATTATTATAAAGTTTTTGTGTCTTCATTCGGGCGTACGAGGCTCTAAAAACACAATTTATTAGCAGTATCACTTTTCCACAACCAAGTTTAATAAAGAACCTGCTACAACACACGCTAAATAATTACTTTAATATCGTTGATAAAAATGTAAAAGGAAGCCGGGCCATCCAGGGCACGGTGGAAGGAAGGTAATTCCCGTAATAACCAGTGTATAAGAAATCTCGGGAGGCTGTGTGAGTTACAGCCACATTTGTCGCTGTCGTGTGACCTACCTATCTGATTGTTGGGGACGCTAAAAATACGCTTTTGTGAAGGATATGAGGTAGCAAACGACTTTGGCGCTTGGGGTCGATGCCCCAAAATACAAAGACATTCCAGACTGCAATAGGAGCTTGTACGTAAGATCTAGTTTTCATTACCTGCCATGCTAGAATGCATAAAAAGCCATTATCACCATCGAAAATGGTTTAAAAGCTTGTTACTTCATTTAATGCATTCCAACGCGATGTTTGACGAAAAGGTAACGCAAAAAAAGAGAGGTAACGCCTGGAAACTCTGTTAGTATTCGGTAATTCCGAGATTTACTCGAAAATTTCACAAAACTTGCTCCAGGAAATAGCTGTTTTTTTAACCCTTAAAAGTTTTTGGAAAAAGTTGTCGTCATTTAAAATCTTAATAAAATTTGCAAGGGCTCTAGAGGATTACTTTTTGACTTTTTTAATTTTTAGGCAAATTATGAAGTGTCAAAGTTCATACAAAATAGGACATTTTCAGAGGTTTTTACTGGAATAGTTTTACACAAATTTAGAAATTGGCTTCTTTAGAAACCTAGATAATATCCACAAGATACTGTGTTTCCAAAATATTTAATGAAAAATGTGTAATAACGTCATAATCAGTTATAAGCGGATGTATGAAAAACAGTGAAAATGTGAGTCGTGATGCACCACCTTAATTTGTAACACCACTTGATTGATTGCAGTAGTGAATATTTATAGAAAAAAACTGATATGCGACTGGCACGAATACTCTACGTATTCAAATAATCAGAATCATTGACCCAGCATTAGGAGCCAATGCAATAGCGTACTAATAGATTGATGGATTATCAAATGGTTATTGTCTCCCACTGCTGGGAAGAGGACACCCCTTTCTCCTTCCAAAAATCTCTGTCTAGCGCGATCTTTGGCCAAGTTTACCCCGCGAAAATGATCAAATCGCTACATAAAGTAGCAGATATCGGTGAATATAACCAGGCTGAAGTGGGAGTGAGTTGACCACTCACGTCGCATGAATGCACCTGGATAGGCAGGCGAGGATTGTCACTCACTGGGTACCTGTGGGAGATCTTAATAATTACAAAATACGAGTAATTTGCTAAGATTATTCATTTTTAACGAGACACATAGGACCGCTAGTTTTTTAGTCAGTCAGCTTCAGGATGACCATGTTCAGCAATACTCGATCATGAATAGAATAGAATAAAATAGAATAGAATAGAATAGAATAGAATAGAATAGAATAGAATAGAATAGAATAGAATAGAATAGAATAGAATAGAATAGAATAGAATAGAATAGAATAGAATAGAATAGAATAGAATAGAATAGAATAGAATAGAATAGAATAGAATAGAATAGAATAGAATAGAATAGAATAGAATAGAATAGAATAGAATAGAATAGAATAGAATAGAATAGAATAGAATAGAATAGAATAGAATAGAATAGAATAGAATAGAATAGAATAGAATAGAATAGAATAGAATAGAATAGAATAGAATAGAATAGAATAGAATAGAATAGAATAGAATAGAATAGAATAGAATAGAATAGAATAGAATAGAATAGAATAGAGTGCATGTATTTCTCAGAATATTGTACAAAGTTGTTATGTGCTTATATATTATGATCATAATATTCTGCATGATGATCATAATATCAGAATGAGAATGAACAATATTTTTTGTAAAACAAACAGATTCAGAGGAGAATCTCTTACTTTTACCTTACAAGCCTACCACACGCACAAGCTTCACCGCAGTTTTGCCTGTTCGGACTGGTTTCTACACGGTACACTGTGTAAAACTTAACGACTCTTTCTAACCACACGAACGTTGTTTTGTGTACAAACCTTCAGGCAAAACTGTAATGAAGCTTGTTCGTGTAGCAAAATGGTAGCCTCATTAGAGCAGCATACTATTCTAGCAAAGAATATGGTTATATTTTGTCACATCAAAAGCGCCATTCTACCGCTCACCCAGATAAAGTCATTATTAGTCGCTATTAATTCCCTACAACCTCTCTTTTCTTGCTCGTTTTTATCATATCAGACAGGGTTCTTCTCATTTTTTTGTACGCAGTTGGGTAAATGACACAATGTTAGCAAAAATAGGTAACCTAAGCCATGTAACATGTGTGTAAGAACTTCATGAAAAATTACCTACTTCGGACTATATTGTGGAGAAGGTGGAGTGACAATGGACTTAGTGGCTTTTGTGATACAGGATCTCTTAATACAAGAGCCAGGGCAAAACTGATGTTTGTATTTAAAGTGATTTCAACCAAATATTATTATTATTATTGATTTTGTGTTGGAGTCGTGTACGTGAAGGTTGTAAGTCTAAATTATTTTCTGAGAGAACTTTCTAGTGAATCTAGATAATAGATAGAATAGAGTTGATTCCTGAATCTTCCAATTTCTGAAGTTTTCATGAAAATTAGAATGTAATCCTAGGATTAAATAATAAATAAAATAAAATATCGGTAATAACTAAAACATTTCGAACTTTTTTCGGAAAAACATCGTAAGCAATAGTTTGCGTGTTTCACTAGAAGTGTTTTAGAAGTATTGATTTTATTAAATTAGAGATAATATTTTATTTTTAATTAGGAAAAAAAACTTTTTCTGCATAAAGAGCAAAACTGTCACATATGGTGTTCTTTACCAAAAAAGGTCGATATTACAAGTTATCGTCTTGCTCAGCAACTCTATAGCACCTGTATGTTCAATGCCGTCACGTTGGCAAAGCCAATGCCACTTTTTCTTATTAACCTACACTAGATAATGTTATGGAGGTATGCAGAACAGAGTGTAAAGTCCCGCAAACCTCTATGGAAAAGTGTGGATCCTCCGACCAGACGGGGGTGTTATGTCTGATGGGCAACTGACTTATAGATGATTTTGATCAGGAAGGCATGCAGGTGGTCAGGAAAAAGCCGTAGGAACAGGCTTTAAAGCTCGCTGCTCGAAAGCACAAGGAAGTCATGATGACGTCACGATGTGTTAGCTGCACGAAGGCTGCGCTGACGTTCATAGTCAAGGGTCACCAGTTTGGAAGTATGTCTCCATGGAAAAGGGAAGATCCTCCGACCAGACAGATGTTATGTCTGGCGAGCAACTGCCCGATAGATGATTTCGGGCGGTCATATCTATTCAAATCGCATGGAAATCTTTAATTGCGAAATGCAGGATTTCGTAGTTCCTTTGTGACGCCATAGATGTCACTACAATGTAAAGTGTTTGCTTTAATTTTTTCAAAGTAATACCTGTCTCTGCTAGCCAATCTGACTCCAAAACAGCATAAGGATTCACAAATGTATTCAGTAATGAAAAATAAGAGCTCAAGCAATTAACTCCCTAATCAAAGTGCAAAGCGTTTAACTTAAGAACTAAGTTCGCACAAACTTATATATTGGAGGTAAAATGGTGAACAGCAATTAAGAGGGAAACCGAGCTAGGCAGACAGGTGGCTTCCTTATTAAAGTTGGTCCGGCAGCGAGCGTAATTTATGTAACTATCAACTTACCTGTGTTATGGACATAACTGGATGTTGGTGTTTTGTATTAAGTTCTGTGTTCTCCATGTGAGGTGTGGGTGGTATGAGAAGGTTCTTGGGTGGGTCTTTCTGTGTCTGTTGCTTTGAAAATTTCATGGTAGTCAAGTGAAATCTGTGCACTTAAATAATGCTGCGCCATGGAAATTACAACAAGAGGTATAGGTACTGGCACGAATCTTGTGCGTTCGGCGTCAGAGTGGGGATCGCTTTGCGCATTCCTTACATTGGTAAGGTAAATGTCGTCAATGTTAGATACATGTAGCAAGCGCAGGGAACGAATCACGAGTGACGTCTATGACACGGTGGCACGACGAGCCAATCACTGACACTCCCCGCCCCCACGACTTACTTCATACCAAAATTTTATTTTGTCCAGTCAGAAAAATAGATGCTTGTATTTAAAACATATATAATTGAAGTAGTAGTCAAAGATAACCGCAATATTGCTAAAGCTTATAGCAGAGGCACTTTGTGTAAGTTATTTCATCATGATTGATTTCAAAACCTTCAAGGAAAAAATATGATGAGGAAACTAGTAGGTTCGGTAGGTCCTAGAGCCAAAAAAATCGCAGACATTGCGACATCCATCAACCCGCACTGAGTCTACGTGGTGGATTACGTATCATTACTTCTCCTAAACAGGAGGCCAGAATTCCAGTATTGGAAACATTTTAAGGTTTTATTTAACCCTTCAGATACCGTCAATTAGAGACACAATAGTAAGACAATAGATGCACGGCCACCGGTGGTCGCTTGGGGATTCATGAATTAAAAAGCTTATTATACTAATACTTCTATCTAAACGTTTAGCTTGTGTAAAAATAAGTAATTTAACACGGTTTTTGCATGCTTATACATAATAACATCGTTGTATGTGCAATTGGTCCTGCCGCAAACTTAGCTGTAACAGTTATCTTACATAATGTAGATTATGTGTACAGAAACTGCAGTACTTCGGTCGATATGGAACAACTTTACTGTATTAGATGTTATGCACACTAACAGCTGAAGTAAGTACAAGTTTTCTAATGCATAGGGGCGGTCTACGTTGACAGGATTCACTAGGGCTGATACCTGCTAGGACTGAGAGATAGCGGGACTAAAATCCACAGTTGCCCTCTATAGACATAGGAGGACTTAATGCAACAAAGTATGCTCTACCAGTCAACCTTTGAGTTAAAATAGAAAGTACGGAAGGTTTGCATAGTTAACAATTAACAGATACCTCAAATAGAAAAAAAAAGTAATTTATAATATCTTCTAAAATACATAATATAACTAAATTATAAACTAATAAATACTATGATAAAAAGTCATTAACAGACTTAAAATATAACAATTATGACGAAGACCAAATTAAGGTTGAGAGGACTTCAAATAGTACTTCCGAATTTTACGCTTGAAGGAACATTTACTTTCAGGTTTTTGATGTCAAGGGGAAGTAAATTCTAGAATTTTATGGTGGAGTCAGCGTAAGACTTGGACATTCTGTCAACACGGTGCAGCGTTGAGAATGAATAAGAAGAAGCTTTTACGTGCCAGGGTCGCGGTAACACTTTTGAATAACACGTATGCTTGAAGGTTTCACAACCCATTACTTTGAACTTTAAAGTTTATTGAAAATAATAGTTTAGATTTCGATTTTAAATTAAATCTTATGAAAAGTAAAAAAAGAATTTATTACTAGACTGGCTGCTCCCAGCGGCTTCGCCCGCATAATAGCAGATATTTATCCCAAGGGAACATACTTCCGAGATAAAAAGTATCCTATGCCCTATTCCAGGACATGGACCATCCGTGTACCAAATTTCATCAAAATCGGTTTTGCCATTTAGGCGTGAAGACGTAACAAACAATCAAAAACTCTTTTGCTTTTATAATATTAGTAAGGATTTCAAAATCAATGGTTTATCTTGTGAACTTCATTAGTACATACTAGGGCATGCAAAAACCGGGTCGTTTAAAAAAACCGTTTTTTTCGGGTTTTTTGTTTACAAAACCGGTGAAACCGGTTAAATTGGTTTCTTCGGTTTTTTTTTTAATTTTTATTAAAGGCATTAGAAATATGTTTGTGTAAAGAAATAAAAATGCTGAAGTCTTATCAAAATATGTATTTTTTTACGTTTATATCACTTATTTTTGTAATATTGAGCATTTGTTTTGACTGAAATAAGCTACAACTACTAAGTAACAATACAAAAAGTTTCTTTTCTTTTTACATAACATAGAATAAAAATTATTATTTAGGTAAAGAACATATTCTTCAAAACTTAACATACAAAGTTAGGAACATTTGGTAGGTACGCAAAGATCTAAAATTACAAAACATTAAATAACAATTTAACTATCTTAAAATACAAACAGGCAAAATCAACAGTACGTGAAATGCGATCAAAATAATTATTTAAATATCGCATAAAATACCAACACAAAATAATAATAAATCAGTCATTCTTATAGATTTGGATTAAAAATTCAAAATTAAAGTGACACAGGTAAACCAAATTAATATTTTTTATTTTGATAGAATGATCGTAAGGATATAAGTGCGTCAAGGGAGTCATCATTAAGAGTACCAAGGATTTTATTACAAAAAAACGTATGTCATTGATAAATTTAATATTTGGTTTGAAATTAAAGTATTATTAAATCAATTAAATAGGAGAAACATAACCGAAAAAAACCGAAGAAACCGAAAAAACCGTTTTGTTATCCTAAAAAACCCGAGTTTCAGAATCAGTCGCTTATCCGGTTTTTTCGGTTATCCGGGTAACCGGTTTGCATGCCCTAGTACATACGTACCTATACATTATTATTAATTAATTAAACACCAAGTGAACTACGGCGTTTGCTTTCTCATTATCTTTCTATTTTGTCTCAATGTTACCAAGCAACTCAAATTTTAATAATAAGACGAAAATAGAATTATCTTAATTTTGTAACTGATTAAATACTGAAACAATAAAAAACACTTACTAGTTAAGTGTTTTTTATTGTTTAAATTATTTAAAATTATAAAAAAAATACTTAAAATTATAAATATCATATCAACAACTTTAATAATCAAGTAATAGATGTCGTATGATTTTTGCTTAATATTACTAGTATATTTATAGCCTTATAAATAAATTGGGCTAAGAATATAATCAGTAATATTCTGATAGATCTTCTTAACCCTTCAGATACCGTCAATCAGAAACACAATAGTACGACAATAGATGCGCGGCCACCGGTGGTCGCTTGGGGATTCATGAATTAATGGAGTTAGAAACATATTTCATCGATTTATAGGACTGAATTTCAGAATTAGGAGGATCTGAAGACTGTATTAGGTACTTAATCTTAGTCTTGTTATGATGAACCAATAAGGCGATTATATCGAAGACTTCGCAGAATCCTATCTTCCTTAGTGAACTATAATCTGTTGCCAAAAGCTTTTGAGTTAGGTTTAGTTTAGTTAGTAGACTTACAAGAATATTAATCGCTATTTCTATGAAAAATATAATTATGAAGGATTTAGGAAAGAAGTTTAATTCAGGATCAAACTTTATCTTTAACTAACACCTATAATAAGTAAATTTCCGGCTATCTTTTATTCAGTGGAGTACACTACAATTGCTGTAGTATAGCGCCGATTACTGCTTCGCATTCATACAAAATATAGCTAGCTATTCTTTTCTCTCATCATGCACTATGTATTGTGTGTCTAATTGACGGTATTCAAAAGGTTAACCCTTCAGGTACCGTCAATTAGAGACACAATAGTAAGACAATAGATGCGCGGCCACCGGTGGTCGCTTGGGGATTCATGAATTAAAGATGCATAATAATCCTGCTGTCATCCTACCCATGCTCTGTAAAAAATACCGTAAACACCAAAATCATAAAGTCATTGGAAAAGAAAAAAGAACACACGTTTATTTTGCACACAGGCACACACAATGCAACATTGAATTTGTAGAAACTTAAGTAACATGAAATAAACACAAATACAATGATACAGTCAACTCAGATCCAGCTGGAAAGCAAATTTCGAAACGATCTTTTACATTGACACACTACTAGTACACCTGGATCTTACCAGCCAAGCTCTCAAATAATGAATAACTAATAAATATTAAAAGTCAAATCATTAAGCCCGTCTAAACGCAGCACCATGACCCGTTCTACCCGCTATGGTAATGAATAATTCGTTCGAAGTTCCACCGTACAACTTTATACAAATGGCGGGGTGGGTGCTGTATTACAAACGGAACAAGTTATAAGTGACAGTATTAATTGGGAAGTCACTCCGGGAAACTAATTTTCCGCTTTTAATTTTGAGAGAAAACAGAGAAGAATGAGGGTTAAGAGAAACAAATGAGGGAGATGTTTCTGCACGTGGCGGTGGTCATATTTTTTGTACTGCTACTAAAGGTACATACTGTTACCGATATTATTAAAGCGAGTTTGCTAGTCAAGCAACATATTCGAAGTGAATTAATCAAAATCAAATCAACGAAAAGCATATATTATCTATCTACATCTACATTGATATTATAAAGAGGGAAAGTTTGTTTTTTTGTTTGTAGGAGGTAATCTCTGGTCCGATTGCTAACATTTTTTTATCGATAGATTCTGCATTATTCCCGAGTGACAGGGTATTTTGTATATGTGCGGGCAAAGCCGTGGGTAAAAGCTAGTTTCAAATAAACCATTTACAGACTTTTTTTAATGTCGGTCAGCCACAAAAGTGAAGTTAAATTGCAAGCGTAAATTTCTACTTAGATAAACGTGCAAAAATCTCCTAAAATCATATATGTAATGGCAAATTGTATGACGTGATGTTTTGATTTTAGAGTCTACTTGTTAAAATATGAGTTTTTGTCAGTAAATGATTGAGTTTAAGTTTTGTTTCTTAGTGTACCTGTTTCTCAATCAAGAAATACATCAAAAATAAGTAACCATGCATGTGGTTTCCATAATAAATCATGACCAGCAAAATCACGTTGAATGCTCAGACAGTCAAACAAACTATCAAACGAAGGAACTTCCCCTTTGACTCTAATCCACATTGTCAGTCCAATTCTGCAGTCAACAAAGGCTGCCAAAAAACCAAAAGTACAAACGGCAAAATCGCCACTCGCTTATGTCCACAACTCGTTCACTTTGACAAAATTTACTGCGTTTTGCACGATTGTTGCAATCCAACATTTTGGGTTATTCCCCTGCACCCATTCGTGGTTCGTTAACTTTGTTATACGAGTATTCGGTGCTTAGTTCATGATGCTGCGAGCGGTCAGTGTGGTACAAAAACTAGCTAGAAAAGGTTGGATTTGTGTGGCGTTGCTGTTTTGGCCACACCTGGTTTACAGTTTGTGGTTCTGTGCTTTGTTTTCCTGGTTGAAAATAGGAAGTTGTAAAAGTGTTAATGATGTACTTGATACAAGAGCAAAATTTTATGTTGGTGACATATTACGTTACTTTCAGCTGCGAGAAAAAGCCCTCAAATTCAAATTGAATTTGTTATTTTCATATGCGTGATCTTTATTATTTGAGCAATTCGTAATTAAGAATGACCACAAGTTACTCAAACCCATCACAGTGACAAGATTACTGTACTTCCTTGACTTTACTTGAAGAGGGTATTTTAAGTAAAAAAAAGTTACTTTACTTGTAAAAAAACTTCTTAATAAACTTTTATGAGCTCAACTCATCATTAGCAACTTATCGATAAGAAATATTGCTTATTCCTAATAATGTTGAGCAATATATAGTACGTAATGATCCATGAAATATAAACGTCTGTACATGATTTACCCCTGAGCGATTTATCAAAGGTGTGTTAAAGACAAAGTATTCCAGTATTCCTGACAGGGTTTGAATAGAAATTTTATGAAATAAATGTGGGTATAAAATTGTGAAATAGAATTTTTCTATTGCTACAACCTCTAATTGGTTTAGTAGAGAATAATGTTCACTGTAATTGCAACGAGAAAATTGTTGAATCTGTTGAAAGAAGGACAAAGAAAATGTTTTGCATAATGATGAAAATCAGTTTGTAAATGCAGGACAGGAAAAGTAAAATTGTTAAGCAAGTTGGTAAGCAATCAAAATACTGTCTACTGAATTAGAATACTCCCCAAATAAAACGGGATAAGGGCAGGAAGATGATGACTAGAGTGCAGAGCAGACCACACACGGGCAGATATGACAACTGCTATCTATAGAAGATGTCGTATTTACCCCCGCGTGGTTTCAAGATGTGTGCGTCTGGAGGACTTCCCATCTGCGTCTCTTAGACAAAAAGTGATCCAGTTGCTTAGTGTCCAGGTAAAGATGGACTACGACGAGATTCGAGAACATCGATAAAAATGGGTGTATTCAAGGTTAGAGTAAATAGGCTCTTAATAAACTGGTGTGCCTCACCATCAACAATTGCATCAAGCAGTGGCAGCACCATTAGGTGGAATCGCGGTCAAACACTAGTTTATTTCAAATAAAAAAATTCAATGTTTCCATATATTATTAGGTGTGAGAGAACAGTGTAGACTGGTCAACTTTGTACCCAAAAGCACGATAAAAAACTAGCAATCTATGAATTCACGAAGTCTGCAGTGTTCTCAAGTTCACATTTTGTAAATATACAAAAAAAAATATATTGTTAAGAACTCCAAGAACTACAAAATATATTATAAATACCTACGTTCTATCAAAGCTTCACTATTAAGAGGGTCCGTTTCTACTCGCCTGTCGTCAAAATCAAGCATGGTTAAGCTTGTCTGATAACGCCTGAAAACTTTGTTGGCATTCAGTAATTCCGTGATATACGTGTTTTTTTTTAACCTTTAAAAGTTTTTAGGAATAATTGTCGTCATTTAGAATCTCGTTTTAATATGCAAGGCTTAGGATTGATGTACTTTTTTATATTTTTAATAAATATATATGTATCCAAAATGTCGAAATAAAGATGTGTAATGACATCCTAATCATGTAAGAGCCGTTGTGTGAAAATGTAGTCTGTCTAAAAAGTCAAACGACTTGGGTAATTATTAGGGAAAAATGAAATCTGATGTAGTCAACACTGGTTCAATAATCAAAATTGATTAAGAGATCTTGATCATTGTTTACTAATAAAAAAAACCCATTAAAAAGTATTGAATATAAATATTTATGAAATGATTAAATATTATACAAATTCTCAAGTCGTTTGATTTTTTAGACAGACTATACTTCAAAAAGGACGCTCTTAAACAGAGATCTTTTATGTTTCATCGGTGTACTAATCCAGGAGAAGTTCCGGTAATTAACGGTCTTCTCTAACGATGTTCAGTTAAATTCTTCTTTTTTCACATTTATATCCTCTTAGAGACGCTCAAAGGATTTAATTATTACTTGTCGGTTCTATTTTTTCGCTTGCTAGAAGGGTTAAAATGAAGTGGTTGTAGATACTTTTGTACAAGCCTTTCTTTCTAAGGATCGTTATTATCATTTATGCGATGTATGCCTTTTTAATATCTGTTGTTGGCGAATTGTTAGGCTTTTTGAGTTTTTGCGTTTATTTCAAAAAATAAATAATTGTAGATTTGATTTAGACATTCTATTTATTTATTTCATACTAGGTTTTGCCCACGGCTTCAACCGCGTAAAAATTATCCCAACGGAACATAATCCCAGGATAAACAGTAAGTATCCTATGTGTTATTCTGGGATATGGTCTACTCGTGTACCAAGTTTCATTGAGATCCGTTCAGTAGTTTTTGCGTGAAAGAGTAGCAAACATCCATACATCCATCCATACATACAAACTTTCGCATTTTTATATATATATTTTTTTTATTATCATGAATGTTTTTTTTTTTTTAATTATTGAAGAGAAAATCTACTAGTACTGCAAAAACGCTCACTGTCGCTTACGATGTTCTATCTAAAAAGGCTCGATGTGTACGAAAGATATCGAAAAAAAAAAACATTTATAAATATCGATGAACATAGTTGAGTTTGCTTAAGCCTTCTTATTTTAACTTTTAAGTTAGAAACCAGTATTCCAACATAAGCGCTGGCGGATATCAGGAATTTGTACATCATATCCGGGTGTGTACCGGCAGCTTCCGGCCGTATGTGCTCCACTTCCGGCGTATGGCTAAGGCGCGACGTGAATGACATAAGCAAAGGATGGGATTTATATTTGGTATGTACTTCAATTTGGTGAAGGTAAATTATTTTAGTGGTTATGAGGTTGTATGTTTACTTCACGCGACGTAGTTATTTATGTATCATTAGCTTTTGCCAGCGGTTTTGCCTGCATGAATGTCGGTCTTCATACAAATTTTGGATATCCATTATACTCCCATAGGGGGTGAATTTTGTAAAATCCTTTTCTTATTCCCGCTTACGTTACATAAGATTTTTTTTTGCACAACTTCATATTTCTAGTCCCAGTGAACGGTGGCGGCGTGAGGAAGAAATAATCCTCACGCAGCGTGAGAAAAGCCTCTCTTTCACGCTTGCTGCCACCTCCTTAGCTCGCATTACTGCTTTGCAAATGAAGGCAGTTATTATAATTCCCTATCACTCCGTACCATGGCTGGACATGAAAAGTCGCCGCTGATAATTGCCTCCACAAAAAAACGGCGGTGTTTCATCTAAGCAAATCAGATCTCCATACTCCACTATGTCCTTCAAGCGAGCGGCATATATATGTAACACCTGGGTGTTTTTCCCGCCGGATCTATGGCAGAAACTTTCTGAAATAGCAGTGTCAGGTATATCTATAAATCCGTGGCGTTTCGCTAACCACTCCTCAGTGCGGAAAATCAAATTGTAATTAAAATATGTGCAAATGTCGTCTTTTACCTTATCAAAATTAATTGACTCCTAAGAATAATCCACCTAAATTAATTTCAAAAGTTAACACCCAAAACAAGAACAAGTACATCAAAATACTGTGTACATAGAAACTGAAAAAAAAAACTCTGCGAGTCACGCTCCGGGCCATTTATTAGATTACTAAGTCCAAAAACTTTGATTCTTAATTCTCCTCCGGCGTTGGCCGGGCGCAAATTGTGTTAACGTCGCGAGATCACAAGCCTTATCCGGATTTCATTTAGATAATTGAATGAGAATCTATTCTGACTGAGAAAAGGTCCGAAGCGAGTGAGTGGCGCTGTGTGGCTACAAAGTCAGCGAGTAGACTGTTGATCTACTGTTGTTTTTTTCTATACGAGTGCTATCGCCATCATCATCGTCATCTTTCTACCATTGTTCCATGTTATTATGGACCTGTGCAACACGTTTTATTCTTTCAATCGTCGCACTATTACTTTTTTTTGTGGGCGAACGATGGCAAGATGTTTTTTTTTTTAATTGCCAAGTGCCGACAAAGCGGCAATGACAAGACGGCACGACGCTGCCGCTTCGTTGACAGAGTTTCATAGTATTGTATATAAGCTTCACGCAGGCGTACACCAAGCGTAAGTTACACTTTCGTAGGCACAGAGAGAGAAATAAGAGCTGTAAGAACAGAGTAATTATCATAGTAAAAATATTTGTGGGAACGAGATTGCGGTAGTGCTAACTCGTTTCTATGGAGTTTGGTTTTTTTCATGTAAAATAATTAACTCCACTGACTGCTAAAACCAATTTTTTCAGTGATAGATAGGCCTGTATAACTTTCAATTAAGTACGACCGTGTTTAAATCATTTGCGATAAATTCATATAAAATTACGGCAGTATAGTAACCATCGTCAGTTTCATCCATTCGGAGGATATTTACGACGAGATACCTCCACAAACCGCTTCTTAAGAGGTTGTGATAATCGCTAACGTTCTCCGCTCCGCTGCGTCATCCGCTACTTTCCTAGCCCAACATAACCAAACGCTGACTACAGCGCTATCACACGGCTCCGTGTGATTAATTCTATACGTTTACCTGATCCGGTTCCGCAGTTAACCGCGATCACTAACAAGACCCTTTTTCTTGGAGATTGGGTAAGCGGTAATGTCTGATAGCTTCACACTCGCTCTGTTTTATGGGTGGGCAGATTGCTAATAAGTGGTCCTACATTAAATGGAAAAGTGCGAGGTCTTTTGGTTTTTTGCTTACTGAAGATGTGCCCGATTTTTTTTTTACTAGGTAGAATTAATTCTCGACGGTAAGTTTTTAAAATGTTTTTTTATTTTTTATTATGGACAGTCTCGCGTTTGACCACTAACTGACCTGATGGTAAGCGATAATGTGGCCGACAATAGATCACGCTTGCTCAGAAGTAAACTATTCATTCACTCTTAACTTAACCCTTCAGATACCGTCAATTAGAGACACAATAGTAAGACAATAGATGCGCGGCCACCGGTGGTCGCTTGGGGATTCATGAATTAAAGACCCCGCTATCAGTAAACACAGGCACCAGAAGGGAATTTCATTCCATACGCATATTGAATGTTATGTTTCCAAAACGCTTTGTACCTATGGGCCATCATGTACCGGTGCAGGTGCTGTAGTGTCGTACGTCTAGTGGTCCGATGACGGAATGGAAAATGTAAAATAGAAAATATTAACAGCCTGTGTGCGTTGGTCATGGAAAGCGCCTGATGCTTTTTATTTTCTTAAACTCGCGTACTAGCTTCATAAAATGTATCGTTCAGTAGGAGAAAGTCTGCAGCCAGCAGGGTTTTTGTTTATAATACTGTGGTTGCTGTGTTTATTATAAAACTAGCTTTTGCCCGCGGCTTCACCCACGTACATAATCCTAGGATAAAAAGTATCCTATGTGTTATTCTGGGATATGGTCCACTCGTGTACCAAGTTCGCCATCGAGATTCGTTCAGTAGTTTTTGCGTGAAAGAGTAACAAACATCCATACATCCATCCATACATACAAACTTTCGCATTTATAATATTAGTAGGATTCAACCTTTTAATAGCATTATGCCTCTGCCGTAATTATAACTCAGGGTTGAATACTGTGAGTAGTATGTCCAGTATCAGCTACTAAATCGATACAAATATTTCTAAAACAGGTTAATTTTTGGCCCAAAATATTTTAATCAATATTTGCGATTAAAAATTACCTATTTTGATAAATTCCTTGCAAATCTTGATTACGCCACCAGCGTGTTTGTGTGTGCGTGCGTAGATGACAATCCCGATGTGCTACGAATATAGTGAATCGATGCCCATAATGTGTCGCGGACGGCGAGCCATGGGTAGCTCGCTGTCCGATCGTCCGGTAATGGACTCAGTCCAAGACGTCGACGGCGCGCACTGTTCCCGCGCGCCTCAAAGAGTTGTCAGCAGCAGGAGGGGCCCAGCTGGGTCGAAGCCTACTGGAGACAGGGTTGTCCGAAAGGGAGCTCGTGCCCCGGTATGAAGGCTAGAAGGAACGGCGCGGGGTTTTTAGTCAGTAAGAGTCTGACACTATCTCCCGCTCCACCCACGAGCGGGTTTTGTCAAAGATGATTTTCCCCGTCGACAAAAAAAAAATACCCATAATGTGTGTCTACAATTAGGATAAATAATTTCTTAAAAAACATTTAGGTACCAAAGTGCATTTAAGTAAGATTGTGACTTTATTTTTTAATTGGGGTTTTCAAAGGTGTACATACCGGTTACATGTTGTATATTGGCTACCTTTAAGTGACTTAGACTTAATTGACATCTGTAATATCAATAAAATAAATCAGAAACACTTCACCAAGTTACCAAATACTCCAATAATGTAATCAGCTTAAGTGCTGCGTTCAAACTAGCTACAGGTCTAATGTCTATCTTAATTAGCAGCAATGTTACACGAACAGTGGACCATGTAGGTACAGTTGGCTCCACTGGGCCATAAATGATGGAGAAATGTCCTAATTGAACTGTTAGGCTGATTATCTTATTGATATAAGCTTGTTGTTTAACAGCAATTATTTAGATTAGTTTGTTCTGTGTCTGCGTTTAATTTATCTATAATTATAATAAACTAGCTTTCGCTGTGGCGGCACTTGGGGGAGGCCTATGTCAACAGTGGACGTCTTTCGGCTGAAATGATGATGGTGATGATGATGATGAACTTTAGTTTGCGGCATCGTCCGCGTACATAAAATATAGCCTATATCACACAGTAATAACGCAGCTTTCTATCGTTGAACGAACCTTACCAATCAGACCAGTACTTCCAGAGATTCTCAGTCAAACACTGGTTTATACCACAAAACAAAGTGTATTTAGAATTATGTTTATCATTTGTCTAGCTAGGGCCATGGGGTCCGAGCGCTCATCGAGTTGTTCGAGATATCAGCAAACAGTTGTTCGACTCTTTGCATGAACCGGGGGCTGGGCTTTTCTTCGGTCAAAGAATGAGCATTACCATCCAGCGAGGCAATGCTGCCAGGGTTTTGGGCACATTTCCCATTGACATCGATGCGGACGAATTTTTTGACGCCCTATAAGTCCCTTTTGTTTTTTACCCGTTTGTACATATTATTGCTTTAAGTTTGTATTTATACCTATTAGTTTATAATATTTAATAATTAAGATGTATATATGTATGTAAATAAAGTTGTCTAATAAATACTTAAATCACAATTTCTGCTTAGTTTGGTAATATTTTGGTATAGATGGCGTTGCGGGAAAGTTGTAGCATAATATTATTATATTATCGGAGCAAAAAGATGCATTACTGCTGATTTAATTTTTTTTTTTCAAATATTGTTGATATCTCTACTCGTATATTTACTACTAGAGTCATTTGTGTGAGATAATTTTATTACTCAGTGCTTGCGATTTGTTCTAAAACGCCAATCATATTCGCCAAGTCAGAAACCGAAAGGATTTGTAAGAATTGGACTAGTGACACTGGAGCATCTTGTTTCGTTAGATAGTATAGCGTGAGAAGCATTTAGTTTATTCATTTTAGTCCAGAGACTGACATCCACAGTCTTCAGTGTCTTGTTCTGTGATTTGTTTATATTCTTTGCAAATTACACATTCGCAGGGAATCTACAATCAACAATAATAACGGAAACACAATGTCAAAAATAATTATATAGGTATAAATGCTAAGTGGTTGTCGTGTGAAAAAAGAGTAAAATATTCTTAATTCATGAATCCCCAAGCGACCACCGGTGGCCGCGCATCTATGTCTTACTATTGTGTTTCTAATTGACGTGTCTTACTATTGTGTTTCTAATTGACGGTATCTGAAGGGTTAATATTTAATTCATAACAATTCGTTCTTTTCAATTTGCAAGAGAATGCTCGCGTTGCAGCAGCTTGTTTACTTTGAGGTATTGAAATAACACGAGTAACATACTTAAGAATTTCCTTGATGTAAGATTCGACTTCCGTCCCCATACATAAGACGAAACCGTTCATGTATAGTAGAAATTAAGTAATTTTCCGAGAATCTCTGGTTGAGTGTCTTCACCAAGTTTCAAAAGAACTTCTGCGAATTAATGATCTTGTATGTTTCCGCCAGATTGAATTGATTGATGTTTAAATGTAGTCTGTAAACTTTTAACCATAGCGACAACCATTTTAGTGAAACGTTTACTACGACAGCCCTAGTTTCTAACGTCATAAATGGTAGTTTTCTTAAAGTCGCCACCACATAAATGCGACATAAGGGAATACAAGCCTTCATTCTTATAGATACTATTTTAATTTCTATGGATATCCTGGAGCGTTTTATTTAAAATTTCCTTAGTTTTTCTATAGTGTCATTTATAGGTTGCCGAGATATTCGTGTTTAAAGTTTAAAATCGGCGATGAGACACCCTTTATTTCTAAATCATTTTGATTGTACTATTGCTTTATTTTTGTTTTATCATATTGTTTAATATGTCAATAAAAATTAGTATGAAAAGAAATATTCGTGTTTAATATAGGTAAAAATAAATAAAACTGTCAATAAAAATTAAAAGTAAGATTTGAACCCCAGCTAGAGACTTACAAGTCAGTTCTAAAACTAATGTATGAAGATGTTCTCAGACATAAGATTAAAATTGTCATTCATAAACACAAATGTATTTAAAAATTGGCTCTTTGCAAAAAATAAAATATGGTGTTTATTTATTTCACCATATCGATTTTATTTTATATGTTAGTTTGAAAAATATAAAAATTCTATCATTATATGTAAGAAAAATATTATTATTATATTTTCAAACCATTTGTCTTTTATTGTCAAAAGATAAAATAATAATAAAAATATTAACTGCAGCAGACTATGAATAAAACACACGGTATAATTTTGGAGAATACAGACAGCAAATAAGGTATCTAAGATAGTTTAAAGTCTACATATTCACCAGACCTTTTATTTGGGGTGAGAAATTATTATATAATTTTGTGCGCTCTGGGTGAAGCAAGAGGAACGAAGTTCGATTGATGTAAAGTAGTTTTTACGCTAACAAAAACTTCGCTAGACTTTTCTTCTGTTTTATTTAGTACTTATATTATATGGATATAGATAATATATTATTAACTGATTTAACTAAAATTATAATTACTGATATCCCTAATTAGACTTATATTACTTAATTGGTTTGCTATTCCATTCATTTGAAAACCCAGTAAATTGATATAATTATGGCATTTTAATTACATTGGTGACAAACATGTTTATAATAAGTCATAAACTATTTATGTACAAGAGACATTTGACCCAGATTACGTTATTGCACATCGTTAGATTGGATGGTCAGTTCTTCTTCATAATGTTCATTACATAGACAACGATTGAATATCCATACAGCATCAGTAATACAATTCAAAAAAATAATTTAGAGTTGCGCAATTGTCGAGACTGTTATTTCGAAAGTGTTCACCTAGGGATGATTTTAGGTCCAATATTGTTACGTCTTTTTTTGTAATTAATATTCAATCACTTAGTCTTTGCTTTTGTTTATGTATTGTAATCTTTTTATATCGGACGGCTGCATAGCTCGGTGTCCAACTGTCCAGTAACCGTCCAGACCGAGCCCAAGTCGTCAAATGTGCGCACTGTCCTTAAGGTGGTGCATCATGACTCACATTTTCACTGTTTTTCATACAACCGCTCATAACTGATTATGACGTTATTACACATTTTTCATTAGATATTTTGGAAACACAGTATCTTGTGGATATTATCTAGGTTTCTAAAGAAACCAATTTCTAAATTTGTGTAAAACTACTCCACAAAAAACCTCTGAAAATGTCCTATTTTTTATGAACTTTGACACTTCATAATTTGCCTAAAAATTAAAAAAGTCAAAAAGTAATCCTCTAGAGACCTTGCAAATTTTATTAAGATTCTAAATGATGACAACTTTTTCCAAAAACTTTTAAGGGTTTAAATAAAACAGCTATTTCCTGGAGCAAGTTTTGTGAAATTTTCGAGTAAAACTCGGAATTACCAACAGAGTTACTAACAGAGTTTCCAGGGGTTATCTCTCTTTTTTTGCGTTGCCTTTTCGTCAAACATCGCGTTGGATTGCATTAAATGAAGTAACAAGCTTTTAAACCATTTTCGATGTTTACGATAAGCGAGTGGAGAAGGACCCTCTTAAGGAGAGGTCAGCAAAACTGAAAGAAAATCCCGGGGCCTTTGCACGCTACGCAAGATAAGGAAAATATTTTCGGTTTTAGTTAGTAAAAGTCTGTCACTTTCATTCCGCCCAAGAGCGTGAGAATTCATTAGATGATTTCCCACCTAACAAAAAATCATTTATGCTTTTTTTTTAACCAAAGTTCTAAGCACATAATGCGCTCAGAATCTATCGTCATCAAAAGCTTATCATCATCAGCCGTGAATCCATGATTCACCAGAATCATTCCCTGCCACCTTAGTCCCGTTTATTCCAGCTAGGTGCACCGTTTGTTCCGCCGTTCGACTCTAATTAACTAGCAGTCAATTGCAGGACGCCTTCAGACATAACCCAGCCGGGCGGGGCCAATTATACGCCAATTAATTTTGCAATAACAACAGGGTTGGTAACGGTATACTTGTGTGGGGTAAGTGAATTAGATTGTGTTAGTTGGGAAGGAAGGTTTTGTAGCTGATGTTAAAAATATGATTGACATTTACGGCAGTGTAAATGAAAAAAAGGCGACTGAAAAGTTTTATTTGGACCTAAGGGTCCAAATGAATCTTTTTATCGTATGAAATAAATAGTTATTTACCAATGCCAAATATTTCATACACAATTACACTGTGTGTGAAATATTTAAGTGTTGTTTGTTTGTTGGTGTAACGTTTTCTGTTATGTTCTGTGTATGTGTAATGATTAGTCCTAGTTACTTGTTGAAATTAATGATATTATAATGCGATATTTATCAAATCGATAAATATTTTTTACATTTTCGTGAAGAAAAAATATATGGAAGATAGTAACAAAGTTGTCAGATTATCCCCTGTCAAATGTCACTTGTAATTCACTGTCACCGATTGGTTTTATGGAACTTTGGTGTTTTTCTTAGCCCATCATTTCATTGCTCTACTCAATCTGTAACATCTTGGTTCTACTGCAAATAATATTTTCTACGAAGTTTTCCGATGGTTTTAATATTCTTTGCTACTTTTACGGGGATTTTCATTTTTCTTGGTATCCTTGAAAAACAATATTAATTAGATTTTTCACTTTACTTATTTATTATCTTCTTTGGAAATCTCTACAAAAAAATCCAAAATGGTGTATGAATATTTATCGACTTATACATGGCTTAGATTGAGTCTCGCAAGATGTAGCAAACTTACTCAAAAGTTGTTGTTTATAAAACTCTCACCACTACTCTCAAGATCTCAGTCATTAATCTTTTACAACATTTCAAAGAAGTGCCCTCTAACTTGCGACACTTTCATGTTTACTACTCAACACTCTGAAAACAAAGTTTAAAACCTTAAGAGGAAACTTTCAAATGGAAAACTACGTCAAAATCAAGTTATTTACAAGGTAAGTACGTTTGCCTATAGGTATACGCTGTTTTTACTGGAGAATGAAGAACTATGTGCTTGAATTGTAACTGATCTTATCAATTTATTTTAGGGTATTCAATTTTAGGATATTCAATTTCAGGATATTCAATTTTAGGGTATTCAATTTGAGGGTATGATTGCAGCGTCAATCTCTCGCGTCTGGCACTGGGTCCTGGAAAGCAGTGACTTCTTTCTGCGAATTAATAGTGCGACTGAATAGTGCAAGCAATGGATAGCTCGCTGTCCAACCAAAAGCCCGTGTCGAAACCTCACACCCTGAAACGGAAGGGGCAACTGAAGGTATTGTTCTTTCAGGCTCTTTAAAAATTCTTAAAAAGGATCTAATTGACTGTTATTCAGTCTGTTAATATAATTTTCACTATCAAAGCCACCAACCAACAAAACTACGTCTAACAAAATACAACTAGAACATAATAATTTCTCACAGCAAGCTTAATCAAATTAGAATGTTTTCGCAAACAATTTCACTGCTAATGAATTTTTGACAGAAACCGCGAACAAACAAAACTATGTTCGCTACCAAATAACTAATTAAGTGATCTATGTTAATAGTGTGGAAATATTCGATACCACACTTGAAGTGTTTACTTAGTAACAAATATTTGCTAAAACATTTATTAGTTAATATTCTAGAACTATGCGAGGTTAATGAAGTTGAAATAATTTCATTAAATAATGCTTTTCAATTCATTAAGTTCGACCATGATAAGTACGGCTTGTTACGGTATTCAAGGAAAATGTAGGAATTATTAGTTGCTTGTTTTGAATGGGTTTACTTGTGTTTATAATAAAGTGATAGGATTCGTTTGTAATTTTTTGGAAATATAGATGTCGTAAAATTGATTTGGTTACAAAAGGTAGGTGGTAGGTGTATGTAGGTAATGGTAGTGATCTAGATTTGGTTCAGAAACCTTTTTTTTTTTTTTCTCGACGGTAAAATCATCTTTGACGAAACCCGCTCTTGGGTGGAGCGGGAGACAGTGTCAGACTCTTACTGACTAAAAACCCCGCGCCGTTCCTTCTAGCCTTCATACCGGGGCACGAGCTCCCTTTCGGACAACCCTGTCCCCAGTAGGCTTCGACCCAGCTGGGCCCCTCCTGCTGCTGACAACTCCTTGAGGCGCGCGGGAACAGTGCGCGCCGTCGACGTCTTAGACTCGGTCCATTACCGGACCATCGGACAGCGAGCTACCCATAGCTCGCCGTCCGCGAGCCTGCGTCTACGGTGGCCGGAAATCGGGATCGGAATCCCGGCGACGGCGGCGAGGGCGCCGTTGCCTGATGCGGTCGGCCTCCTCCTTTGCAAGCATTACTGCTTCGCAGAAGGAGGCGACCGCCTGCCATTCCTCCTCGCTCCGGACCATGGCCTCGACCAGGGCCCGGCGTGAGAGGTCTCCGCCGCCGATCGCCCCCACGAGGGCACGGCGATGCTCCGCCCAGGCAGGGCACACCTCGACGGTGTGCTCCACCGTGTCCTCCGGGCGTTGCGCACAGTGGCGACACCCGGGCGTCTCTTCCGCCTGAATCCGATGCAGGAACCTCCCGAACTTGCCATGTCCGGTGAGGACCTGCGTCATGCGGAAGGTAAGGACGCCGTGAGGTCTTTCCAGCCACGCCTCAAAGAGGGGACTTACCGCCATAATCGTGGCGTGCCCAGAACTGGGTTGCGATAGCCGTTGACGCCATTTCACCATGAGATCCCGCCGGAGCTCTGTCCGCCATGCCTTGACATGTTGCGGCAGTGGACTTTCACCCCGGCGTTGCATCTCCACGCGCATGTCGTGCATGTGTGCAAGGACTGTTGCCTCCAGATCCCACGGTGGTAGGCCAGCCAGAAGGCTCGCCGCTTCGCGGGAGATCGTGCGGTAACCCCGCACCATCCGTATTGCCATGACCCTCTGGCAGGCGTTCAGTATGGACGCCGGTCGCTTTGCCAGCGACGGCGCCCACACCGGCGCCCCGTAGAGGGCCATGGACCGAACGATCCCCGCGTAGAGCCTCCGGCAGGAGGCGTCTGGACCCCCAAGGTTGGGCAGGAGCCGCTTGAGAGCAGCCCCAGCCCGGAGAAGCTTGGGAGCCAGACGTCGGAAATGTTCTACGAAATTCCACCGGCTGTCGAGGACGAGTCCCAGATACTTCATCGTCGACCCGACGCCGATGCGAACTCCTCCTACCGTAAGCTGGGAGTCCGATGGTGGCGCGTTCCGAGGGCCGTGGAAACACATTGCCTCGGATTTATGCAGCGCCACCTCGAGTCCCAACTCCTGGATCCTACCAACGGCTATCGCAACCCCGCGTGTCGCTAGAGCGACCGCCGCCTGGTGCGACTCTCCCTGCGCAAGGATCAACGTGTCGTCTGCGTAGCAAACCACGCTCACCCCGTCAGGGAAGTCGCCGCGCAGCACGTAATCGTAGCCGATGTTCCACAAGGGTGGGCCTAGAACCGACCCCTGCGGAACACCGCACGACATCTCTCGACGATTCCAGTCTCCCTGGTGACCGGGGTAGACAATGTACCTGTCTGACAGGTACGCCTCGACCACTAGACAGAGGTATTCGGGCACCCGGTGGTACCGGACTGCCCTCCGGATCGTACTCCAGGGCAGGGAGTTAAAGGCGTTGGCAATGTCCAAGGACACTGCCACGACACACCTACCCTGGGACACCGCTTCCCCTGTCGTGAGGGCTCGCACGCGCATGATGGCGTCTATAGTAGAGCGCGCCCTGCGAAAGCCGAACTGTCCGTCCGACAAGTCCGGCCCCACCCGTGTTAGCCGCACGACGAGGGGGTTTGCAATAACTCTTTCAAAGAGCTTGCCCACCTCGTCGAGCAGCATAATGGGCCGGTATGCGGACGGAGAGTCCGCAGGGCGCCCTGGCTTCGCTACGAGGACCAGTTTCCCCGTCTTCCAGCGAAGTGGGAACTGGCCCCTCTCCAGGCATGCGCTAAAGAGCCCTCTCAGTCGAGGCCCGAGAGCCTCCATGGCCAGGACCCAGGCTTTCCCTGGCAAGCCGTCGGGTCCTGGGGCGGTGTTTTTGGCACTCAGCCTTCGCACCGCCACTCTCAGCTCTACCTCGGTCACTTCTGGAGCATTTTCGTCGTCGTCGCTGTTGCGATCCGCGTCAGACACCGCTGGCGGAGGCGGAGCCATGGGCGGGGGGGAGTGTTTCCCCCGCGCAGGGAACAGAGAGCTAACCACACCCTCCACGAGTTGGGGCCGGAGACTCTGAGTCAGCGGCGGAGCCCACGGGCGAAGCTTGTCCCGTACCAATTTGTACGGGCGCCCCCACGGGTCCGCGTTCAGAGACCCCAGCCACACGTTGCGGGCCTCGAGTTTGGCCCGCTTGATCTCCATTCGGAGGGTGCGTTTTGCCTCCCTGTATTCCTCATACAGCTCCGCCTCTCTGGCCTCCGCATCCGGCGGGCGGATGCGGCGCCTGCAGTGCCTGGCGTACCGGCGTCGCGCGTGATTGCACGCATTGCGCAGTGCGCCGATCTCCGGCGACCACCAGTACACCTGGCGCTTAGCTCGTCCTGGACGGACACGGGGCATTGCCGCATCGCAAATTTGCGACATGGCCTCCTGGAACCACTCCGCCTCGACGTCGATGTCGACAGGCCTGTCTGGTGCTTGCACCCAGGCCTGTACCGTCACGGCTTCCAGGAGGAGCTCCCGGTCCATCTGCTTAAGCGCCCACCGCGGACCGCAAGGGCTCTGTCGGACCGGCGCGGCCGAGGTTTCGGCGGAGACGTCAAACCGGATGTACCGGTGGTCGGAGTACGTCTCCACCTCCTCCATCACGCGCCAGTCGACGACACGCGGCGACAGAGCGGGGCTGGCGAACGAAATGTCCACCACCGACTCACCCCGCATCCGCACCAACGTGGGGACAGAACCCCGGTTCAGTACGACCAGGCCCAGCTCCAAGGCTCAATCCTCCACCATCCGTCCCCTCTGGTTCGTGAACCGGGAACCCCAAGCCGTGTTCCAGGCGTTGAAGTCCCCGCAAACGACCACGGGGAGGGAACCGAACCCAGCGACGACTGGTTCAGTAACCTTGAAAGCCTTGAGCACAGGCGTAGGGTAGCCAGCCTTTCAGTGTTTTACAGCATGCATTTTGGAAAGTGTGCGCAAGAATTGCATGACTTGATTCCGCCATCACAATTCCATCTTCGTACAACCCTACGTACGACGAGTATCCATCCATACGTTGTTAAACCTCTACGGTGCAGACTAAGCGTTTTGCCTCGTCGTTTATACCGCGTACCTCGAAGGTCTGAAACAATTTGCCTGCTGCGGTCATCCCGTCCGATTATAATTTGGGTATCTTCAAGGCTAGAGTGATTAGGTTTTTTTATAAACTAGAGTGCCTCACCATCAGAGATTGCATAACTGTTTACCATAAAGTGTACGAAGCAGTGCAAGCACTAGTTCGTATATCAATTTAAAAAATAGATAACATCTTTCATATTTTATCTTTTTATTTAAGAACCTAATTTCTTTATAGTCAAAGAACTTTTCTTTTTTTCTCTTACGGTTATCAACATTATAATTTTACTTCTATCACAACAATAAAAATTTTGTACAGCGAAACTGTCAAATCCTTTAAATATTTTATTTCATAGTAAATGCTTCCCACTGTTTAAATCGCGTCTTTGAATACTGCTCTTATTGGTCAAAGTGTGATGTTCTGTAGACTAAAAGCCATCCTAGATAAAATATTGTTTCAATTCGAATTAATACCACAAACCTAACAGACTTTTTAGCTTTATTATATTATAAAGAGGTAAAGTTTGTTTTTAGGGTTCCTCAAAAGAAAAAAATTGAACCCTTATAAGATCACTTTGTTGTCCGTCCGTCTGTCAAGACCCTTTATCTCAAAAACGCGTAGTGGTATCAAGTTGAAATATACTTATCATATTAATATAAAACCATATAATACACTCTAAACCATCTGTTGTTGCGCGGTTGGGTCAAGGGCCTGATACAGAAGGCAGTACTTCTCGATACAGCTCGCATTGTGAGGAGGTTTCTGTCTCTGGAGCCATAACCACCGGTAGCCTGGACCGTGCTTATGACACCGGCCGACCACTATTTTGTATATTTTTTAATGTTTTTTTTTTTTAATATATATGTCGGAAATAAGTCATTACATTGACTAATCGGGACGCCAGCGCCACCTAGCATCGCTTGACAGAGTCTAGAACGTCGTGCTCGACCCGAGCCAGTTCAGTTCTCTGGTAGCGGTCGAGCAGACTACGCGTCTTAGAAACTGTCGTGTGTCTCGAATAGTTATGAGTGTGATTTATATTGTGTATTGTGAGAATAAGTTTACTTTGATTATAATTTGATTTGATTTAAAATTGTAACCGTTTTTCTGTTTTGCACTCAACCAACACTACCCGTAGTACGCCCATACTGTATGGTATATGTAAAAGATATGTAAAGAAAAAAAAAATAAGTATAGATTGCTTTTCGGGTTCAATCTTCTCCAAGATCGATAGGTTCTAAGTTCGTGTTCTTGGCTGTCAGAAAATGACCCCTCAGAACTAGGAACAGTTATTCGTAGCTACCGTTCCCATCGACCGCTTCCCTAATGCATTTGTTGTGTTAATTCGGTGTAGCTTATTAAGAATTCATGGCAATTTACTTTGACATTATTCTGAAACTCGAAACCCTAGGTGAGGAGGCGCTAGAGTTGGGCCTTTAGAAAAGCGATTATGAAAGTGTAATGTTACAATTTGTAACGAATAAGTATTAGAATTGTAAAATTAAACTGGAAAAATGATTTATTATAAAGGTCCATTTTATTGATTGTAATAAATCTGGGTATTACTAGGTCTTTTTTAGTTTAATATGAGTTTATCATATCACTGCGAGCGGAACTATTTTTCATATAGGTATTACTTATATATGTCCGACGTCCGTCCGTCTGTCTGTATATATATCTGTCCATCTGTCGGTAGGTTGTATATCTTTTTTTTTTTTCGACGGGGAAAATCATCTTTGACAAAACCCGCTCTTGGGTGGAGCGGGAGATAGTGTCAGACTCTTACTGACTAAAAACCCCCGCGCCGTTCCTTCTAGCCTTTATACTGGGGCACGAGCTCCCTTTCGGACAACCCTGTCCCCAGTAGGTTGGTAGGTTGTAAATCTTATAAACCGTGATAGATAGAAATGTCACAGTAAATGTATTTCTGTTGCAGCTATAAAAACAAATACTAAAAAAAAAAACAGAAAGAAATTAATATTTAAGGGGTTTTTTTTTGTACGGAACCCTTCATGCGCTAGTCCGACGCGCACAAAAAAAATATTTTGCCCGTATGATAACTGACCCTGTTATTTATTTTTTTAATTTAAACTGTATGTACATTGTACAGTAGTACATTATAGTTGTACAATGGCTGACTTAATGCAAGTCAACCTTCCTTTCTTTTCTGTACTGTATTATTTTGGTGATATGATGATTCCTAAGTTACTTGAAAAGTCTTCGTTTCTGTAAAGCGTTTAGTTCCCAACTCCTAACAACTTGAACCTCAGCCTCGCGTTCCTCGAGGCTTAGGTGCAAGACACGTGATACATATTATATTAGAGTAAGGCGCACATTCAACTAGGTACCTACGTCGTCACACTGCAGTGTCGAAAGCTTTGAGCCTCCGTTTTAAGTGTTCAGAGAATTTCATGCCAACAGCTACTTCACTAGATAAAGAAATATTGATGAAGATAATCCACGATTTTTCTTTTTAGGATTCCGTACAGCAAAATATATAAACAGACCCTTTATAGGATATTTTGTTGTCCATCTTTTTGACTGTCTGTCAAGACCCTTTATCTCGGGAACATTTGGAGTTATCGAGTTGAAATTAAAACCATATTGATACTTAGGTTTGCGGACTCTTAAATCTGTAAAAAATCAAACTGCCGTTTATATCACAAAAAATTATATTTTGACACTTTCAAAGGTATCAAACCTCTTAAGATACTTCCCGTAGACCCAGAATCCTGAAATTTGGTATAAATTAAAGTTTTTTAACACAAGTATAAGAAAAATCTAAAAACTGTTTTGTAGTTAGGTAGCAAAAAAGTTAGTTAGTTACTTCTTCCGCTCTTGTGTGGAGCAAAAGGGCGTGTCAGGCTTTTACTGACTAAAACTCACTCCTATGATTCTTTTTTGCCTACGTTCCAAGGCCCGGGGTTCATTTTTACATAACCCATGAAAGCAAAAACTATGCTGAAACTAAGATTCTAAAACTGAAATTATTTATTGATTCCCCGTCCTCAAAAAATAACACTTTTTATTTCACTTAGTTTTCTTTGTTTTATTTTTTTAAAGCAACCGGTGACAAAATAATATCCAAGGTAAGAAAACCTTAAGATATTTTCTCGTTTAAAGAGATTGGTCACGATTGCTACCACTAAGTGGAAAACATCTTTGATCTTAACGTCTTGAAACTTATGAGCTGTTTGTGAAGCCTGTAATATTGGCACAACTTCTAATATCACATTGAAAATATTGGTCTTTTCAATATTGATTTTAGAGGTTTATATTTTTAACGGTTATGTTTATAGTTTTACTAGCTGCTCCCAGCGGCTTCACCCGCGTGATAGCCGAAAATTATCCCAAGGGAACATACTTCCGGGATAAAAAGTATTCTATGTCCTATTACAGGACATGGTCTATCCGTGTACCAAGTTTCATCAAAATCGGTTTTGCCATTTAGGCGTGAAGACGTAACAAACAAACAAACTCACTTTCGCTTTTATAATATTAGTAAGGATGTGATTTATACTAAACAGTGGTTTGCTTAGTTGAGTTGTGTTATGATGCAAAACTGACCAAGAAAGTTTTCTTTTTTTCTTTATTATGGATAAGTTTGTGTTTGACCACTATGTAACCTGATGGTAAGCAATGATGTGACCGACGATAGCAAAATCCACGGAATAAAGAAAAGTAGAGGAAGTGCCTCTTAAATATGGCGCGTGTGTCAACAGCAGGCGAAATTCGCCTATTACATATTATATACTAGTGCAAGTGAATATGGCATCTATTTCAAAGGCACTAGCGTTCTGAATAGAATAAATTGGTTACAGCGCCATCTAGCGTTGAGTAGCCGAACTCGTTGTAAATTGGTTAAAACTTCTTTATTGTTCGTGTCATGTCAAATAATAACAACTTTCTTACGTTGTAATAAGACCTAATTTATGAAAGCAATAAGAATATGATTTGTAAAAGTTAAGTTTGTAATTCGTAGCTTCGTAGCCAATCATATTACTGTTTTTTATGTGTGTAATGTACAATTTGATACGCAAATGTGTGAGTTTGGCGACACTGGTTCCCGTGCTTAGCCACGTTAGGGGCACTTCTACCTATATTTTCTTTTCTGTGGCAAAATCAGATAAATAGTAAAAAAATATTTATTTTGCAAATAATAGATGAGAGATAGAAAACACTGGGCAAGTGCGAATCAGACTCGTGTCCTGAGGGTTCCTTATAAACTTACTTATGGAAGATTTTTCCGAATTTCAAAAAAAAAATTGATTTAACAACAAAACAGTTTTCAGATTTATTCCTATAATTGTGCTATAAGACCTTGGTTTATGTGAAATTTCAGGATTCTTGGTAAACGGGAAGTACCCTTTGAATTTTGATTTCCTTGAAAGTGTCGAAATGCACGTTTTTGACCACATAAACCGAAGTTTCTTTTTTTATCGCTAACTTAGAAGTTTGACTTTTTTACAGCGTCGACACACCTGAGTATATGGTTTTAATTTCCACTCGATACCTCCATACGTTCCCAAGAGTCAAGGTCTTGACATACCGACGGACGGATGGACGGACAACAAAGTGATCATATAAGGGTTACGTTGTTTTCTTTTGAGGTACGGAAACCTAAAAATATTAAAAAAAGCACTTTTTTCACTTCCTTCCCAAAACATCCCCATAATCCTATGGAGATGACAAAACCCTTAAAAGTCTCTACAAAATAGGTTCTGTTGGATATAAAATCAATATCCTGCTACTATTTCCTTAACTCCCAAACGCGTGCAGGTTGACAAAGCAATGTATAAAAGTGCAAAGCCATTGAAGGCCAGGTAATCGCCCTGACAAGGGTCCCACGTTTGGACACCTGCGCGCTTGAAATATTATGCGGAGGTCTGAAAGGATTTGACGAAGGAATTTGAAATTTTTGCGACGAATTATAACGTAAAGATATGAAGTTTAAGAGGGCGAGGTGCGTTTTTGTTTGAATTAGAAAATCATAAAATGGCTTTCTCCGCCCTCAGGTGGAGTCAGGAGCAAGAGAGCATGTCAGACGTTTATTGACTAAAACCCACCTATCTTAGTCATGGTAGCTATTTTGTACAATTTGACTGGCCTGTTTTTCTAGAGGTTAACGCAACGCTGGATGTGGGCTCGATTCCCACTAATTCCCACACAAGACAAATGTTTGCGTAATGAGCACGATCATTTGTTCTGTTTTTGGGTGTAATTTATTTATAATATGAGTTATGTATTTAGAAATGATTATCAGTTGTCTACGATCAGTCTCATAGCACAAACTCTACGACTAGGTGACGTTGTGTAAAATTTGTGGATTTTTTAAATATTATTTATATTAATTCCGCAGCTCTGCTGGGTTGATTTAGAATAAATTTCAAAGTACTTGCTTTAAAAGTAGAATTAAGATTCTAATAAAAGTATTTTGGTAACCGTTGATATACAAGGTAATGGAAACGCTTCCATTTTTCATACACGATGCATCAGGTAATGAGATAAAGTAAAATCTCAAGATGGAGTGATTAATTTTCAGCATGGAATATTTTGATTTGATGGTTTTATAAGGCACAGTTTCCTTAAATTGGTTTGTTATATTATATGTCATCAAAATTAATAGGTATTAATACGAATAAACCAATATGTGTTATTTATTTTTATTAATAACAACTTATTATGTATGTACATATATTACTTAAATATTAACTAATTTCATTGCATAACCGTACCACGTATCTACTAAAAACGGCTCATAGAAACTTTATATAGATTTATATATTTATTTTATTATTCACATTTTAAGAAAGTTTACAGATTAATATGATATAATAACATTATAATGACAATAATAAATAACTAATTTGCTAATTACAAGCTTCCACATATGAAAATGACAAAATTATAGCTTCCTTTATAGTGTACCTGCTCAAAATTGATACAATACCATAAACTGTTAAGGTAGCCATACACGTTAGGGCGTACCTGACAGTTTTGCCTGCACAGTTATGCTAGTCTGGTAAGCTTGTATGGAAACCTGCACAGCTATGCAACATTCATGCTCCGGTTTACCTTTAAAACTCAACTGTGCAGACAAACCTCTAGGGTTCCCTAGCGTATATGGCTGCCTATTTTAAACAACAATAATATGGTTTATTTCCTACTTTGGTTAAGACGCCAAGTTTATTGCATCTACGATTTATTTCCAGTCAAATACAGCAACAAACGGTATTCTCAAGCCAAAAACCTGTTTACGCCTCCCACTAAAATGCAGAACTCAATAAACCTACTACAGGTTGTCAACAACTCGACAGGTGAAAAACAAACGGCACTCTTTTATCGTATTACGTCAAATCCACCGGCACTTTAACTGGCAAATGGGCCATTACGTCAAGTGTGGGTAAACCGGGCGATTTTGTTTGACGGATAAAAAAATCCCTTTGTTTGGTAGATGACAGATAAGACAGGGTTATGTTAAGTGTGTGGTTGTTAGAATGATATATTTACTTACACAGAGGATTTGAAGGATATATTTATGTGCCTATCTCATGTTGTGTTACTGGAATTCATTCGTAAATAACTAGTAGGTGTGAGGGACAGCCCTCCGCAACATTTAAGGGTTTGCTCAGTTGACAAAACTGAACAACATTCTACAATTTTTTTTAAGGAAACGAAAAAAATTTGCGGACGGCTGTCCCTTACACCTTGTATAGGTACCTACTCGTATAGTGAATCTGATCTTTTTCTTCTCAAATTTTGTCCGATCAATATATTTACAGCTGGACAGCTCTGTCGTTGACCTCGTATAATTCGTGGAGGTTGCAGGTAGTTGTGCATGCAGGAGTTGTTACGCATATTCTGTGAAGGGGCTCCACACTGGCACTTTATTTGCGATGGGTCAAGGCAAACCCATTTGGCTAGATTATGTTTGCAGCAGCCTACCTGAGTACAGAGATTTCTAGATTAGTCATTTCAGTTCATGTAGTGAATCTGTTAGGAGTCTCTATAATCAAAGCCGTGTAAACCATCATGATTCCGGTGTAAGAAAAGGATAGTGCTATCCATACTGAATAGTTTTCTCCCTCTCTCACACCGTTTTGTTTAGTCCTCAGCCACAATCTCGCCTGATGGAAAGCGACAATGTGGTCGACGATGGACGTACGTTTGCTTAGAAATAACCGATATTTATGCGTTGCACGTGATATTGGGGGACATTTTGTCCCTTAACCCTTCAGATACCGTCAATTAGAGACACAATAGTAAGACAATAGATGCGCGGCCACCGGTGGTCGCTTGGGGACTCATGAATTAATGTATTTTAGGCCATAATACACCACAGTGGTGCCCCAGGTTATATAGTGCCCTTTAAACAATGTTCAGAGCGTCTTAATTTACGAACACGTTGAGACAACCAATTTTTTGTATAAAAATGTAATAATAACAATAATAATTTAAATTTTATTTCAGACGAACGTCCATAATTCTCTTAACATCTAATGTTAATAAGATACATAATTATAAATAAAATGATTAAATAAATTCAAAATTGAATCAAATTACATATCCCAATAAATCACAACGAAAACTAAACCAATTACACACACAAAGTACTATACAATCTCTACAAAACCTCAGATGTACACACACCCTAACCAGAGCTTATTTAAACTAATAAAACCCTCTGCGAGTTTCTCAGAGGCCATTCCTACGATGTCCTGTAACCCTGGTACCCTGAAGCCTGTTGCTTTTATTTTCATTTACCCAACCTAACCTAATAAAGTGGTGTTCTGTGACCACAAAGAGTTGTGCCATTTTCATTAAAAAAACATATTTACTAAAAGCTTTTGTTGTTCAGAAAACATGATCTAATTAGACATTTTTAAGGTTTTTTTTCGGGGTTTCTTTTCATGGGCTTTAAAGTGAATGTGAGTGATGTGTTGGTTAAAGTAACATAGCATAATCAGCCTTATAATATTTCCACTGCTGGGACCCAGGGCTCCTAGGAAAAGAAATTGACCGTACGTAATCTAATTTCAATATCACAAAGTATACATATAATTTGTTAATTCTAAATTTGCGCTTTGTTCTACCAAATAAGATGTTTTTCTATCTTTCTTTCAATATGCGGGCCTAGTATTATGTTGTTGGATATCTTTGATTGGTTTTACTGTAGTACATGCCGGTTGCCTTACGACGATTTCCTTAATAATTTAAGAGTGATGAAAAAAAAAACATACCAACAGCCGAACGTAGTCCTCCTTTTTGGGAAGTCGATAATAAATTACCCAAAGTTATGCGCCTGGATGGATTTGAACTCTAGACTCGTAAGTCAGGGCCATCACCACAGGCCATCACCACAGGCCACCAGGCGGTCGCCTCCTTCTGCGAAGCAGTAATGCTAGCAAAGGAGGAGGCAGACCGCATCAGGCAACGGCGCCCCCGCCGCCGCCGCCGGGATTCCAATCCCGGCTCGCGGACGGCGAGCCATGGGTAGCTCGCTGTCCGATCGTCCGGTAACTGTCCGGACCGAGCCAAGGCGTCGACGGCGCGCACTGTTCCCGCGCGCCTCAGGGAGTTGTCAGCAACAGGAGGGGCCCATCTGGGTCGAAGCCTACCGGGGTCGGGGTTATCCGAAAGGAAACTAGAGCCCCGGTATGAAGGCTAGAAGGAAAGGCGCGGGGTTTTTAGTCATTAAGACTCTGACACTATCTCCCGTTTCACCCAAGGGTGGGGATTGTCATAAGATGATTTTTGCCCACCGTAAAAAAAAGACTTGTAAGTCAGGGTCATCACCACAGGCCATCACTGCTCTGGTAAGCTCTTATTAAATTGCTGAAATCACATAATTGCTGTCAATAATAAATACTAATTTCGTCTTTAAGCAAATTTGGAGGAGTTTCGAGTGGAGAAAAAGTAAAGATGATTAAATATTCATCTCAAGGTATACTAAACATTAAAAGTTAATGTTTGAGAGTAACATACAAACATAGTATTTAAACGTGACTTTCATCGCGAAATGGAAAGGTAAATACAGAAACCTCACAACAACTAACAATGTAAGGAATAAGTGCTAGAAGTACAAACAAGTACGTACAACAATGACTCTTTTTCTTCTGTTTTTAGACACTATCGTATCGCATCCTTTTAATTTCGTTTTTATTTATTTAATTTTGCTTAAGCAAACTGAAATAAATTTCTACATAAACGAGTACTCATATTCATAGTGTTTAATCTGATATTGGTTTCCAGTAGGTAAATAAATAAAAAGAACCATAATTTACTTATGAAATGACCAATATAATTATAAGCTTTAACGATCTATAGCTTAGAGATCAGTTTTCTCCCGGTTTGTCATAAACCATTTATGCCATTAGTATTTCCATTCCATACTTGGAGATGTTCTGTGGTGGCTGCTGCGACTGGATGCCCTCTCCTTCACAGACTCAGCTAATATAAAGTGAAGAAAAATGACTACTTATATAGGTCGTGTTCCTTCTTTTTCTTCTTCCTGCCCTTATATTACTTGGGGTCGGCGCAACGCGTTTTTTCTTTCATTCTGTCCTGTCGCTCGTCAAACTATGTATGTATACTAATTCCCATTTCTTTCATATCTCCACACAATCCATCCATCTTTTCTTCGGCCTTCCTCTCCCTCTTCATCCGACAACAGCAGCTACATCTACATGTATGCTCCGAATATTAACATTTATTTACCCAATTGCTTGATTTACTTTGACTGGCTTGACTTGCTTACTTTTACTTGCTCTGCTTGCTTGCTTTGTTTATGTTTGAAGTAGTACTTCTGATATTTTCTATTCCGTGGATATTTCTCAAGAGTTAGATCATAAAACTTACATTTACGTATAAAGTCGAGGAGACGCGGAGACAATGAACATTTTATGACAAGACTTCACTGAATTATAAATAGAGATTTTTTGTTTTACGATCTTTCTTTTTGTTGTGTACTATGAATAAATTGAATGATATTTTCATAGCGTTATCAATTTTGCATTAAGTTTTATTCATGAAAATATTGTCTAGTCAGCTATTCATGAAATCACTTTTGGGTATAAAAAGGGCTATGATTTTATATGGGTTTAACTTTACCAATTTATATTTTCAATGTATATCATATTTAATGAAAATATCCGCAAAAAAGGGCTATGTTGGTAACCTTGAATCTAAGTTACAAACATAACCCTTTTTTTAGGTGGGAAAATCATCCAATGGCATCCCCCTCTCTTGGGCGAAGCGGGAGGGCGTGTCAGACTTTTACTGACTAAAATCCCACTTACATAGTCCTAAGAATCGCCAAACTTAAGTGGCAGTGCGCAGGGCACTTTGCTCGTATAACAGATGGTTGATGGGGATGAAAGGTTTAAGGGTGGCGTCCACGTAACGGAAGGTATTCGACAAGATGTACTTGACCAATGACTTGGTGAGAGTGACGGGCATCCGATGAATGCGAGATGCACAAGACCGGTTGTTATAGCCATGCTTAGGGAAGACTTATGTCCAACAGTGGACGTTTTTTTAGCTGAAATTATGATGATGTAGTTTATTTAATATAGGCTTTATTTTTAACGGAAAATATGTTCAAAAAACTCCCGCACGCTTATTTCACCCAACAAAACAAAAGAAGGACGCGTATTTACACGTAGTTTATTTTAAACCCCCTTTTCTTATCATCTTTGCACAAACTACACGATCGGGACGTCACCTCCTATATAAAAGTTTTATGGTCTGGAAGAAAGGGGTTCCTATCAAGAATGTTAGTCCAAGTTTTTGCATCAACTTATATTTTTTTACGGGAACATTTTGTTTGTGGACCCCTCGAAAGTTGAACGACCGGCCGAGATCAATTATACGGGGTGTAAAACTTTTACGAAGTTTGCTACCTCATTTTTTTTATCTATAGGGGTGTAAGCACCCCTGTGACATTGCAATGGGGAAGTGTTGAGCCACTTACAAGAAAAAGGACTTTTAAAATGAAGTCAAATAGCGTGAAATTTTAGTTGGGTACTTTTTTATTATGGCCGTTGTGTTTTCTAAATTAATTTACTTATTTACTATGGCTAATCTAATCTAATTAGTAAATTATGTCGCGTAGCTGGGCAAAATGCACAATTAATATTTCTAGTGGAACAAGGACATTTATTTTATATTGTAGTATAGAATAGTAATAAATTGAAGAGCAGTTAAATTCTACTTAAATATATATTTTCCATAACATTTCCTTGACAAATGTTACAAATACTCGTGAAAATTATCAAAAAAGGCACGTCGCTTCCATAGTTGCGGAGTTTCCTTCAAACAAACGTGCCCTGAAGTTAGTGCACGCTTTTAAATTTATTTCTAAACTCGACAGTGGGTTCGACAAAATGTTATCCTCCTGAGTTCTGCTGTGGGGCACACGAATTGTGGAGTTAGATTGTTTACTTTGGTTTTTAGATACATCGAAGTAATTATTACAGTCTGCGAAAGACGTGTTAAAATACGCGTAGACTCGCATTGGCTAGTGAAAAACAATGGAACCTATTTCACTAACTTAACCATTATCGATTAACTGCACTGTACAGGCGTGCTTGGCATTTTATATAACTTTGTAAATGACTCTGTACTTATAGAAATACACATCCTGTTCATATCAATTACTGAACCTCTTAAACCCGATCTATTACCTATTACTTACCACAATACAGTTTGCTTATCATAAGCAATCCTTTTTTTTAGAGATAAAAAATCACGAAAAAAAATTACTGTCATAAAGCCAAATGTGTTCTCTCAGTTACTGTTTGCTTACCAGGGCCTGGTGTCTCTTACAAGCATGCGGGATTGCTTGTAAGGCATCAGCTCTATCGGACCCTACCATTCATGCTGACAACTATTTAAGGCACACGTGAACCACAACGCGTCGTCAATCTAGGTCTGAAACAAAGCATAAAACATAAAAGTCATTGTTATAAAATACAAAAATATTTAAAAAAAGAAGTTATTTTCGGAATACATTCATTGTGAGTGCAGCTAAGGAGTGGAATTCCTTGCCTGAGTCTGTGTTTCCTGATAGTTACAACCCGGGAATCTTTAAGTCGAGAGTGAATAGGTTCTAGGTAAACAAGTTCCATCATCGACCGCATCGTCGCTTTCCATCGGGTGAGAGAGCGATCAAGCGCAAACCTATAAACAATGGGCACGCCACGATTATGGCGGTAAGTCCCCTCTTTGAGGCGTGGCTGGAAAGACCTCACGGCGTCCTTTCCTTCCGCATGACGCAGGTCCTCACCGGACATGGCAAGTTTGGGAGGTTCCTGCATCGGATTCAGGCGGAAGAGACACCCGGTTGTCGCCACTGTGCGCAACGCCCGGAGGACACGGTGGAGCACACCGTCGAGGTGTGCCCTGCCTGGGCAGAGCACCGCCGTGCCCTCGTGGGGGCGATCGGCGGCGGAGACCTCTCGCGCCGGGCCCTGGTCGAGGCCATGGTCCGGAGCGAGGAGGAATGGCAAGCGGTCGCCTCCTTCTGCGAAGCAGTAATGCTTGCAAAGGAGGAGGCCGATCGCATCAGGCAACGGCGCCCTCGCCGCCGTCGCCGGGATTCCGATCCCGATTTCCGGCCACCGTTGACGCAGGCCCGATCGTCCGGTAATGGACCGAGTCTAAGACGTCGACGGCGCGCACTGTTCCCGCGCGCCTCAAGGAGTTGTCAGCAGCAGGAGGGGCCCAGCTGGGTCGAAGCCTACTGGGGACAGGGTTGTCCGAAAGGGAGCTCGTGCCCCGGTATGAAGGCTAGAAGGAACGGGGCGGGGTTTTTAGTCAGTAAGAGTCTGACACTGTCTCCCGCTCCACCCAAGAGCGGGTTTCGTCAAAGATGATTTTACCCGTCAAGAAAAAAAAAAAAACCTATAAACAATAAAATAAAAAATCAAAATCACCAACATTTGTACCGAGTAACCAAAGATCGAAAAGACTACAATAGGTGCAGTATGCTTGAAATTTTTTAAAAGAATAACTGCCATGAAAACCCCAGAGTTTACTGCACATGGCTGTCATACTTCTTGTATTTGTGAATTTGATATTTTAACTTTGGTGTACTCGTAACTCTTTTACGACAATAAAATTAATATGGTAATCACAATGTATTAGGGCCATCGGTCTACCTTGTAGCCAACGCTGCGTCTTCGGCCCCATCGACCATCTGTTCTACGAACAATATGCCTGGATCACTGCCACTTGAGTTTGGCAACTGTTCCAGCTATGTCGGTGATTTTGGTTCACCTGTGGTTCACCTTAGTTCCTGGTGTCATTACGCAATTCCGCCTTTTGGGTTACTTTAAGCCTTCGGAGGATTCTACGGATATATTAATCAATAGAAAAAATCTAATGAAAACGAGTTGTCACTCGATTGTCGTGTCGTTCCTGCTTAAGAACTTTTATTACGCTCGTAGAAATCTACTGCAACTGTTGACAGAAAAAAAAAACTATTGAACTTTATTACAAAACGAATCTTCCCGATTCATTTTGTAATAAAGTTCATCTGTTATTTTAACAACCATAATATCTAGTAAAGAAAGTGATAGTCATAGACCGAACGGTAGTTGAGGGTAGTGTTACCCTGGAACGCTAAAGCCAACGATTGAACATTTGAACTGACCTGTTGGTCTAGTGGTTAGTGACCCTGACTGCTATGCCGGAGGTCGTGGGTTCGATTCCCACCCAGGACAAATGTTTATGTGATGAGCATAATCATTTGTTCTGTGTCTGGGTGTAATTTATCTATAATATGTATGTATTTAGAAATATATAAGTAAGTTTATCAGTTGTCTAGTACTCATAACACAAGCTCTGCTTAGCTTGGGACTAGAATGCGTTGTGTGATAGTTGTGGAATATTATTATTTATTATTATTTCTTGCTTAAAAAACCGATCAAGTGAAATAAGTAGGTATAATGTAGTTTATTTCTCTAATCGTGTTTCAAATATAGTCGAGAGTGAATAGGTTTCTTCTAGGTAAGCGTGTCCTATCGTTGACCGCATTGTCGCTTTTCATCAGCTGAGATAACGGTCAAGCGCAAACCCATCAACAATAAAAAAAAAAAACGGAAAGTCGAAGATCATAAGAGAAATGTAGACTTCTACTGATTTAATCAAACCTACATGCAATGGGAGAAAACCAAATAAATCCACAAATTTATGGAAATACTGTGTTCTAGTGTTGGATTCGGTTTATATTCACAAAAAAATAGAAATAATCCCATGTGTACGTGTTTATCAACACATACTACGAGTATAATAGCAAAAAAATATTCGTAGCAGTTCAAATTCAATATTTCAGGCCATCTGTCAACGATTTTCGGAAAAGCGAAAAAAATATAGGTACCTTAAAGTACCGCTAACGGTTTTATTATTTCAATATATCGAAATAGACAGGTTTACGGCCGTTTTATAGGCGATCAAACTTAAACATTGTGAATTTCAGTTTTTTCTTGATCCATAAAAATATTGGGATATATATTTTGATTTAGGATTTTAGTAGGTACCTAGGCATTAAAATGGGTGAGTTTTTCTACGAAACCACCAAAATCATAATACACTTGCTTATAGATAGATAATATTTGAGAGTTTAGGGGTATGCAGTACAGTGTAAAGTTCCACATCATCATTTTAACTGAAAGACGTCCACACTGTTGGACATAAGCCACCTCCAAGTGTTACCATAACAAACAGTTCTGCTGTGCATTTCGCATCCTGATGGATGATGCAAAATCTGCAAAATCTGATGATTTTGGCAACACTCACCAACCTGGACCGATGACCTCATCGGTCTATCTTGGCCTTTACATCTTCCGTCTTCATCAAGTTCCACATATGTCCGTTGAAATGGGAGAATCTTAAAACCAGACAGGAGTTGTGTCTGGTCTGAGCTACTGTCTGATAGTTGCTTTCAAGCTTTTTAACCCCCGACAAAAAAGAGGGGTGTTATAAGTTTAGGGTGTCTGTGTGTCTGTGTGTCTGTGTGTCTGTGTGTCTGTGTGTCTGTGTGTCTGTGTGTCTGTCTGTGGCATCATAGCGCTTAAACGAATGGACCGATTTGGATGCGGTTTTTTTTATAAGAAAGCTGACGTTACCGAGATGGTTCTTAGATACAATTCATGAAGATCTGATCAGGCGTTCAAGGTCAGCAGCACATTTGTTGGCTGTGGCTGGGATCTTAAACGCTTTACGGATTTATACTTTACTAATAAATACTTATGTGTGACCTAATGTTTGAAATACTCGTATACATTTTTCATGATGACGAGGACCTGATGCTAGAACTGGGAGATAGCTGATGGAACCCTGGAATTCTTACTAGTAAAGCCGTCGAGTTTGGGCTCATTAGATTTGTCTTAACCAGTTCCAAACATTTTTCATGATGACGAGGACCTGATGCTAGAACTGGGAGGTAGCTGATGGAGCCTTGGGATGCCTTCTAGTAAACCCGTCGTGTTTGGGCTCATTAGATTCGTCTTAACCAGTTTTAAATACTTTTCATGATGACGAGGACCTGATGCTAGAACTGGGAGATAGCTGATGGAACCCTGGAATTCTTTCTAGTAAACCCGTCGAGTTTAGGCTCATTAGATTCGTCTTGACCAGTTTTAAATATTTTTCATGATGACGAGGACCTGATGCTAGAACTAGGAGATAGCTGATGGAACCCTGGAATTCTTACTAGTAAACCCGTCGAGTTTGGCTCATTAGATTTGTCTTAACCAGTTCCAAACATTTTTCATAATGACGAGGATCTGATGCTAGAACTGGGAGGTAGCTGATGGAACCTTGGGATGCCTACTAGTAAACCCGTCTTGTTCGGGCTCATTAGATTTGTCTTAACAAGTTTCCAACATTTTTCATGATTATGAAAACTTGATGCTAGAACTAGGAGGTAGCTGATGGAACCCTGGAATGCCTACTAGTAAACTCGTTGAGTTTGGGCTCTTTAGATTCGGTTTAACCAGTTTTAAATATTTTTCATGATGACGAGGACCTGATGCTATAACTGGGAGATAGCTGATGGAACCCTGGAATTCTTACTAGTAAACCCGTCGAATTTGGGCTCATTAGATTTGTCTTAACCAGTTCCAAACAATTTTTCATGATGACGAGGACCTGATACTAGAACTGGGAGGTAGCTGATGGAACCTTGGGATGCCTACTAGTAAACCCGTCGTGTTTGGGCTCACCAGATTTGTCTTAACAAGTTTCAAACATTTTTCATGATTATGAAAACTTGATGCTAGAACTGGGAGGTACCTAGCTGATGAAACCCTGAAATGCCTACTAGTAAACTCGTCGAGTTTATGCTCATTAGATTCGTCTTAACCAGTTCTAAACATTTTTCATGATGACGAGGACCTGATGCTATAACTGGGAGATAGCTAATGGAACTCTGGAATCAATATTATAAAATAGGAATGAAATTTAATTTAATGAAATTAATTAATTATTATTATTTAGAGGGAATTAATTTTCTAATTGTCTTGTCAATCAAGTTTTGAATATGAATGCCAAAATTGTTTAAAGATAAACCTTAATAAAAAGTACATCTAGCCAGTTTGCAAGTTAGTAGTATTAGTGTGGCCTTCATGATTGTTACAATATAGAAAAGATAATATCACAATAATGGATTCCTCGATTAATTTAAAAAATTTAAAATAAAACTAAAATTAAAAATTTTAAAAAACCCCCGACGCAAAAAGAACTATAAAAAGTAAAAAAATAAGTTAGTAAATTACTCTTTCAACCTTTTAACGTCATTAAAGGAATCTATAAATATTTAAAAGATGAATGTCACTAAGTCGGGGGACCGCAATTGTCATTTTTAATTCGTTTAAGTAAAATAATAATTTTCATATTGCGGTCCCCCGACTTAGTGACATTCATCTTTTAAATATTTATAGATTCCTTTAATGACGTTAAAAGGTTGAAAGAGTAATTTACTAACTTATTTTTTTACTTTTTATAGTTCTTTTTGCGTCGGGGGTTTTTTAAAATTTTTAATTTTAGTTTTGTATACTATGTTCTAGTCGTGCGGAGATATACCGCGATGTCTGATTTTAGTTTAGTTCCTATATGGCGACATAAAATGTTAAGTCATTTATTAATTTCTTGTAGATTTCATCATCAGAACTAGATTAAGTGTCCCCGCACACGGGCCATAAAAAAAAGCTAGAACCGGCCACAAAAAAAAGCTGAAGCGCTTGACAACTTGTGGCCGGAGAAGCTAGAAACAGCTTTTAGCTTTTTTTTTGTGGTGGTACTACCGCACATGGGCCAAAAAAGCAAGAAGCGGCTTTTTTTGTGGCCCATGTGCGGGGATATTTAATAAAATTAAATCCAATGTCGAAATATAACCTTTCTAGTAAAAAAAGAGTTTTCTAATCCCTTCATAAAGAGTTGTAAGAAAATAAACATTTAAAAAAAAAAACTCGGCAAGAGCGGACAGACTCACGCAGTGAGGGTTTTGTACAAACTTTTTTTCAAGGGCTACGTACCAAAAAAAAGGTAACTAAAGGAACACTGTGGGTTTAAGTCGGTAAAAGTCTGACACTCACACAGAGCAGAAAAAGTCGCTTCATAACTTCTCACGTAAAAAAAAAAACAACGAGACAGTCATACTGTGTTTGTAGATATTATTCTGGATTAACAAACTCAATGGACTCAGCAAAGTAAAATACAAAAACATCGATACAAAAGTACGCAAACACTCCCTCCTGATCATACCCAAATACTCGACCGACTCATCCTTTTCTCTACTAATCGGATATTCCATTAAAGAAAATAAAGGAGCCACTCTACCTTACTTGTAGGACTAGTTAGGAATACAAACGGCAGTGAGAGTTTAAAAATATTTGTTCGGTAGGTGGGCTAGTGTCCCCGGTCCCGAAAGGGTCGTTGGACGAACGCCTCTTCGAAGGGCGGCCGTATTCTGGAGTCACTATTGCCGTATTTTTGTAGACCATTTTTGTGTTTTTTTTTATTGATAGGTTTGCGCTTGACCGCTATCTCCCTTCCCGGGTTGACTTGGTATTACTTTCAAAAATAGACATTGGTTACTCTCGCAAAAAAAGGCAACTGAAAAAGTTTTTAGTCTGTAAAAGTCGTCCTCTCGCTCCATTTCATCATCATCATCATCATTTCAGCCGAAAGACATCAACTGCTGGATGTCCAGCACATATAAATATGTAGGCCTCCCCAAGCGTCGCCAGAACGACCGATCCTGTGCGATCTTGCATCCACCGCACTCCCACGATTCTCACCAATTCGCTTCATTTATAGCAAAACAAGACTTTTGATAAATTCCTATATAAAACATAATAATATTAGGTATCCATAAAAAAGGAAGGGACTGTTTGTTTTTTTACTAACTTCAAAAAAGAACCGGTTCTTAATTTGATGGAATCTTTTTTTTTAAGTAAGGTATGTCACTCGAAACTTCTTCAATACAAAAACAGTAACTGGTGCAAAATAACTTTAATTTCGGAATTTATAGCAAAAAAAACAAAATAACGACCACTTTTTTTGTATTCAATAGTTATAGGTTTCAAGAAGGGGGGCGTGACGTTACACGTCGGAACGCGTTGTAAATCAAAAAATCAAATTAAAATAATTTAATTCACAATTAATAAAGTAATAATATATATATTTACTCAAAAAACAAATACAAAATAAACATACATATATAATTTAATATAAAATATATAATGAAAATGGATATCCCATGGATGGGATGGACGTATTGACAGATGTCCACAAAATTTTAAATAATATATTTACTAATGTAATAAATACTCATACGATAAGTCAGGCTTATTGAAACAACAAGCTGAGATAAAGGAGCACCTGCAGCGCCCCTTAACATCTGGCGCCCCTGGGCGGCTGCCCAGCCGCGCCTTACCCTAACACGGCTAGTGGGCCGATATTTAAAGTGGCGGCGATGCGGCGAGTACTAGTAATTTTAAAATCCATCAACAAAACCATTAAAAGTTGACCTGCGTACGCAGGGCGCCTCAGGCTTCAAGGGCGACTGCGCTTCAGTCGTCACTTTGTGACATTGTCAGTTTTGACTTTTTATTGGTGAAAATTTTTTTGTTGTATTTCTTAATTTGTTATTAGATGTTTAATTTTAGTGGCTGTACAGTGTGTATATTGTGATAAGTGTTTTATTTATGTGTTTTTTTTTTTAATGTTGTGTTCAATAATGTGTTCTTATACCTGTAAGTACTCATTGTAATTTTTAGTATATGGCCAATAATGACGACAGTTGTGATGCCGCACGAAGTGCTAGTCAACCCGCCACATCGTTGGATGTCCTGGTGAGATGCCCTCATTGTTCCCAAGCACGATTTTTTAAGGGTGAAAGAGGCTTGAAGGTACATTTAGGCAAAAAACACAAACCCCAAAATGTACCTTCTTCATGCCCAACATTTTCAACTCCTACACCTGATTCACCCCCTCAACCCTTTTGGAATACACTTGCAAAATTAAAAACATCAACTCCGGTTCTAAAAAGAGTTCCTCGCGGAGCGAGACCATCCGTGGCGTCGAACTTAGCTCGTTGCGTCCGTCTCACCGTTCAAGAGAACTCTCGAAGTGCTTGGGAACAATTACTCACCTTCCCGTTTAGAATTCTACATGTGCAAAAAAATTTGGCAACAAAAAAATCACTAACAGCCCAAATTAAAGATAACTGCAATATTTCGGCCCAGAGTTTCGAACCAAAATCAACATCACACCTCCCCGAACGGGGTTTATTGCACTATGTGGAGTCTAAACTAGGCGAGGGTGATATTAGAGGTGCAGCCAGGATCATTTTCAGCAGCGATGTGGTCGCGCCGTACTCTCCGGAGACTTTTGCAGCTCTGGAGAGCAAACACCCCGCCCCGGCAGATGATCTCACCTTTCCTGACCCCCCTAATTCAGATTCCAACACGCTTGAAATTTCAGCCAAACAAGTTTATGCGGCCGTGTGCTCCTTTCGGAGTGGCTCCGCCGGTGGCCTCGACGGCCTCACGCCACAACATCTCAAGGATCTGATGAGTGCAGGCGCCGGGGAAGCTGGTGAGTCTCTTCTGAAGGAGCTCACGGCTCTCATTAACCTCATGCTTTCCGGCAATGTGAACGAAGCCGTCATTGACATTTTGTACGGGGCGAATTTATGTGCCCTGCGCAAGAAAGATGGCGGCATTCGTCCCATTGCCGTAGGGTCTACGTTTCGACGTATCGCAGCCAAAATTTGCTGTGCTTATTACAGCGAAGCTCTGTCCAGCAAATTCCAGCCCCTACAACTGGGATTTGGTTCCAAGGGAGGCTGTGAGGCTGCGGTACATGCTCTGTCCACCTACCTCAACAGCAGTGAAGGTGAGGTCATCCTTAAGGTTGACATCAAGAATGCCTTCAATTCCGTGAACAGGGACACCTTGTTGACAGAAGTTCAAAAAGAAATACCCAAAATTTACAGTTTTCTTTACCAATGTTATAGGCACCCCTCAAAATTACTCTATAAGGAAAATCTTTTGGAATCAGCCGTCGGCTGTCAACAGGGCGACCCTCTTGGGCCAGTCATTTTCAGTTTGGCAATAAATCCCATCATTAGGCAGCTAAATTCCAAATTTAATGTCTGGTATTTAGATGACGGAACCCTAGGAGGTGATATAGACACAGTCTTAAACGATTTAACTTTTTTGAAAAATAAATTTAGTTCTATTGGTCTACAGCTGAATCTTTCCAAATGTGAAATTTACCTCCCTCAAACGACTGACAGACAGACGACTTTAGCAAAATTTAATACAATAGCACCGAACATTCAAATTACTGATAAAGATTCTCTTCACCTCCTGGGCTCCCCAATTTTCGATGAATCCTTTCCAAAATTTATTGAGCAGAAAATAAAAAATTTTAATGACGTCTCGGAAAGACTTTTCAAAATTAATATGCATTCGGCTTTTACTCTCATTCGATACTGTTGTTTTGGGCCAAAATTTACATATAGCCTTCGCTCCTCCCATCTTTGGAAGCACCCACAACTTTTGGAAAAAGTCGATCAAATTATTAGGAACACACTTTCTTCAATTTTAAATGTGGCCTTGGACGATCGAGCGTGGCAACAAGCTACACTTCTCATCCAAATGGGTGGCCTCGGCGTCCGCAAAATTACAAGTATAAGTTTACCAGCATTTCTATCCTCGGTGCACGGTACGGATACATTGACCAGGAATATTTTATCTTCCTCACTGGTTGATGTTGAGGTACCGTGTTTGACCGATGCGTTGAGTGCTTGGAAAATGGCTTGTCCCAACACGGATTTGCCCGACAACCTGGCCTCGCAGAGACGGTGGGATGTGCCGCTCTGCAGTATTATACGTAAAAAACTAATCAATACGTCTTCAAATACTGCGGAGCGTGCGCGCCTACTGGCTGTGGGGGAGTGGGAGTCGGGCTTATGGCTTCAGGCACTCCCGTCATCCACCATAGGCACCATGATGGATAACGCCTCGTTTCGGCTAGCAACTTGTTTACGCTTAGGCGCCCCTTGTGTTGCTCCACATCGGTGCCACTGCGGCGAAGCCGTCGGCAGTCTCGGACACCATGGCCTGTCCTGCTGCAGGAGCGCAGGCCGCATAGCTCGACACGCTTGCATCAACGATATAATTCGTCGAGCTCTTGTCACCGCCGGCGTACCAGCTGTATTAGAACCAAATGGCTTGGTACGTGACGATGGAAAGAGACCAGATGGTATGACGTTGGTACCGTGGAAGGTGGGTAGGCCGCTGGTGTGGGACGCAACCTGTGTCGACACCCTTGCGCCATCCCATATTCCATGTACGGCGGGCTGTGCTGGCGCTGCCGCTGCGGCTGCTGAGACCCTTAAACGGCGCAAATACTGTAACCTTATTGGTAATTACAGTTTTGAGCCGTTTGGGGTTGAAACGCTTGGGTCATGGGGTCCGAATGCACGTCTCCTTTTTAAGGAAATTTCTCGCCGACTGATCGACACCTTGCGTGACCAGAGGGCTGGCTCGTACTTCGCTCAAAGAATTAGCATTGCCATCCAACGTGGTAATGCTGCCAGTCTTCTGGGAACTTTCCCGGATGACAGCGATGTGGAGGAGTACTTCGACGCCTGAGTGTACTTTGTGTTTTTGTATTTTATTTATGTACGTTATGTATTTATTTAAGGTGTAGCATAAGTAAGTAGTTTAAGTTTTTTTTTTTTTGTACATATGTAAATTTTAAATATAGTATCATTAAAATTTTAATAATTCAATAGTTTGTATTTTTTTGTATTGAAATCGTTTGTATTTTTTTGTATTGAAATCCGTTGTTTTTTTTTTTTTGTATTGAAATCCGTTGTATTTTTATGTATCGAAATCCATTGTATTTTTTTTGTAAAAAGTTTCTTTAATTTTAATATGGTTGCGTAGGTGAACGTAACACCTGCTCAACTATATACCTACAAAGATTTTGTCAACAGACCGCCCGGATAGCAGAACGGACGTGACGTAATCATGGTTCAACAATACAACACTGGGCCGCAAAAATTGCGGGTACACCAATAAGAAGTGTAATAGTTTCTTAGGTAGGTACCTACTAAAAACAAATTCATGAACTCCGTCCAAACGATGTACATCTCCACCGTGTTTTCCTGCCGAGCATTTCTTGCCACCTAATCCGAACCACAGGCTTTCGAGAGTCATCTAACTGCATCCAATGTTCTGCGTAAGACAAAAAGAGAGGTGCCTCTGTAACCACTCCTCAAAAAGGGGACTTATCACTGCGATTGTAGCGTAAACAGAATAAAATGTAACTCAGAAAGTCGATGTAATTTGAACAGTTGTGGACCATTTGTGGGCAAGGTCGTGTCAAAAGTCACATTATAATGGTTTACTACTTTATTTTAAATGAAGATATTTTGGACCCTGCAATGTGATGTCAATTTATTAGCATAGTGATCACTGATAAATCGATCGTTTCGAGTAGTTTTTCATTTTGACATGTAATGTAAATAATGTAATAAGCATTATACTAATCTAAATGCTAAGCAACGTAACTTAGGCAGATATGGCAATTTATCTGAGTGATCCGTTATTTTTGCGGCCTAGTGTAGTTGACTGACTAATCTATTTGAACTACTAACTTGACCTTGAAAACAAACCTAGATTCCGGTGGAAGAAATAAAACAAGTTCAACTTTTTAATCGTTATTTAGTAAAAAAAGACCATGCCATCGAGTTTACTGGGTCATCTAAAAATAAAGTATAGATCGATTTCTCACCACATAGGTAGATGTCACATCTGAAATCAAAAAATTATATGAATGAGACAGCCTATTGTTTATGGAAAAAAAACGTAAATTTTGAAGCAAATAATAATATTATCTAGTGACCAGTAACGGACCAAGTCAATGAAATGCGTGTCTTTGAAATGCTCGAACATTTACTATATTTTTTGCTAGCTTCATCCAATTTTTTCTGCTATTCAAACTGGTTTTCACGTACGTCAGACGGCTATATTGCTTACGATTTTGACGTCAGTAATTGAAATACGTCAAAATCGTAAGCACGACAATTTCGAATTATTCCAAGTTCATTGCTCCTTTATAAAAGACTACGTCACACCTATACAAGATAAAGTGTAATATAAAATATGGAAAGTGGAATATAACAATTTCATATTATATATTTCTTCCTTCGATCCTTGGCACGTATTTAATCATGATTCATAAGTAAATACCAGATGACAGATCAAAGCTTTTAAGTAGTATCGAAGCATCTAATCGAAAATCTTATTCTTATTAAGCTAAATCCTTACTAATATTATAAAAGCGAAAGTGTTTTTGTTTGTTTGTTACGTCTTCACGCCTAAATGGCAAAACCGATTTTGATGAAACTTGGTACACGAATAGACCATGTCCTGGAATAGGACATAGGATACTTTTTATCCCGGAAGTATGTTCCCTTAGGATGATTTTCTGCTATCACGCGGGCGAAGCCGCTGGGAGCAGCTAGTAAACAATAAAATTAATTATTTTTCTAAATAGATTCCAGATTTGGTTTATTATTCTTACATAGTTTAACATTCATACAAACTAAATATATAAACGTATATTTTATTAATTTTCATTTTACAATTCATTGTCTAGCAGACACGTAAAAAAGAACCAATTGACTTTTAGAAAAAAAGGGACCAACTCATTCACCGTTATAGTTCACAGAATAACCCTCAGAACGGGTACCGACTGCGGACAATCCGTATTGCTGTTTTGATTAAATTTTGACAGAGAAATGCAGATTGTTCTTTTATGCAGCACCGGAAAAATTGAACTGGACCGAGCTAGAAATATTTTTATTGACAACCCCTTTTGAATGCAATAGGACCATTCGATGCAGTTACCTATTTCAAATATTTTATGGTTTTATAGGCACTCGAACTCTTAAATGCCTTTGTGTTTTTTATGGGGCACGATACGTAATGAGAGAAATTAAATGCTAGTCAGCATTATGGGTGTAACTTACAGCTTACGACTTGTATCCAAAAAGAGTCGTATAATTTATTTATTTGATGCTTTATGCACACAAAAGTACAGAAGCGGACTTAATGCCTTAGGCATTTTCTGCCAGTCAAAAGCAACTCAGTCAGTAACATTCATATCACACTAAGAAGTTTTCAATTTTATAAAGAGTTTGATCGTTAATATATAATACTAGCTTTGCCCGCGCGGCTTCGCTCCCGCTCTTCCCTACTCCACCCTACTATACCCTATTTTTTTCCCATAAGAACCTTCTCCTCACAATAACAATCACAACAAAAAAAAAATCAGCCAAATCGGTCAAGCCGTTTTCATGCCAAGTCGTGACAACGGAAAACGGGGGTCATTTTTATATATATAGATGATAAATCTATAAGAGTTTTAGTTGTGTGCGCATCACGAAAAATGTAAGAAATCGATTTAGATCACTTTAGATTAAAAACATTAAAATTGTGTGTAACTTGATATATTATTTAGGTTTTGTTTAATCGCAAACGGTTGACTGTATCGAAAGATATACTACATTCATTGACTGTTAGGCGGTACGAAGTACACCAGGTCAGCTAGTTAAATAATAATTCACAAATAGAAAATACCACAACAATGTTAGCATAAGAAACAGTCATTTTTACTACAATTATTACCGGTAAGCTAAAAGATACGGCACGCGGCGCCTAATTTAAATATACGCATCATTCAATCTAAAATTAGATTTAAATAGTTTAATTGAGCATAACTGTGACAAAAAAAAAGAATCGCGGCCTTAACGGTTCATTGATTCCTTTTACATCCAATATCAGCAAAAAATAAATACAAAACATCCCAAACAGGTAATATTATAAACGTGAAAGTCAATGTCAAACAGTTGGAAAGCCATATGTTAACTTTATTCTAATTTCTAATGCAATTGCAATAGGTATACACAACTGTATCAAATCACAATGAAATGTAATTTGTACTGTCCCAGCAATCGGTGTAACGCTCCACCGGTTGCCTCGATCTTGTCCCTGAAGTGTTGCGGAGCTTGCCAAACGCTTTCCTCATCATCCAAACTAAGAATAAACTATAAATAGCTGCAATAATAGCATATCGACATAGTCAATCAACAGACATGAAGTTGTTCGTAGCAGTGGCACTCTTGTGCCTAGCTTCGGCTTATAGTCGGGAGTTAGGTGAAGAGGAAAAGGACCTTGTAGCAGCAGCCACCTCGCACAAGGGAAAGGGAGGTGGTAGCAGTCATCACGAATCAGGTGGCGGCAAGGAACATCACGCCGATCACCATCATCATCACGAGGAAGGAGGCCACAAAGGTCATAAAGGACATCATCATCACCACAAGGGTGATCACGGTCATCATGGCAAGCACCACAAAGAAGGACATCACCACGAGCACGGTGGCGATCACAAGAAGCACTGGGATGAGCATGACCATCATGGACATCATCATGAGCACGGACATCATCATAAAGGAGGCAAACACGGTGGCCACAAGCACCACGATAAGGGTGAACACACCGACGGCTACCACAAGAAGTATCACAAGGACGAGTTCCATAAGGATCACCACTTCTACGATGACCACCATAAGGAAGGCAAGCACCACAAGCATGGACATCATCACGGACATCATGAAGACAAAGGAGGACACCATAAGAAGGGCGGTCATCACGAACATGGACACCATGAGCATCATCATGGCAAGCATGGACATCATGACAAGCACCATCACGACGAAGACCACAAGGGACACAAGGGTCACCACGGCCATGAAGAACACCATCATCATCATCATGATCATGGCAAGAAGGGAGGTCATCACGACCACAAGGATTGGGGTTTCCACCACGGAAAGCACTGAGTTGCCAAAAATATGCTGTGATACTATTTTATATTTTTGTTACGGGTTTTTGTTAGTTTTTTGTAAATTATTGAATAAGCATCGTTACAAAAATGTGCGAATAAAGTTATTATATTTTTATTAGTTGGTTTCTCTGACCTAAGCTGGATAGATAGAAAGTTGGACATTGGTAGGTGCTGTGATACATGTACCTATGCATTGTCTTACAACTAAATGAACAACGGGTCTAGAATAACGAAGAATTCGTCCCAAGTCAACCTAAATGAGTAGAAATATTATACTAATGTAAAAGAGACGAAACTTTGTATGTAGGTATGTTTGTATCTGTCTAATTTCTTCAGCAGTATCTATCACACGGATACTGCTAAAAGGATTTGGATACCATGTCCTGAAATAGCCCATAGAGAATACTTTTTATCCCAAAACTATGTTTTCTCAGGAGAATTTTATACTAAAACGCGATCGAAGCCACTGGCAGCAGGTAGTATAATGTAAAAAAAATATAATCGTAATGCTAACCGCACAGTCATAATTAAAAAGTTTAATCTTACTTGCACCAATTTTTTCCACTATGAATCACTCTTGTATAGTAGGTGCGTTCACAAAAATATAAACTGGCACACACAAAACACCCAGACCCGGTATAACTATCTCTATTTCATACAATATTGGTTCCGTACGAGAATCCAACCTGTGACATGCAGTTGTGCGAATTCAGGCGGACTTGGGCACGCCACAATCGTGGCGGTAAGTCCCCGTAGCTCACCGTCCCATCGTCCGCTAAAGACCAAGCCAGAGTCATAAAATAGATAGGTACAGAAGTCAACCTACATACAAAGCGCGCTCGAACAACGCATAAGTATTTAAGTCAAGATTGAATGGGTTACTTCTAGCATACATATGCTCTATTGTTGTCTGCCACATCATTGTTTACCATTAGATTAGATACTTAGTTGTCATATGCGAATAGGATAAAACAAAAATAACTATATGAGACTTTTTTTTTACGGTGGACAAAAACCATCTAATGACAACCTCCGCTCTTGGGTGGAGCGGGAGATAGTGTCAGACTCTTACTGACTAAAAACCCACCCCGTTCTTTCTAGCCTCTTCATACCGGGGCTCGAGTTTCCTTTCGGATAACCCTGGCCCCAGTAGGCTTCGACGTCATATGAGACGTCAACTTAGATTAGGTTTTACAGCAGCTCATAATACAGATTACTGATTGCGTAAATACAATTTGGACTGTCAGTTTTTTTAGCAAAAAATATCATCAAATATGGTCTAGTATAGATATTCTTATTTCTTTTCTTTCTTTGAAATAAAAACAAACCTATTATAAGCAGGCGTTTGAATTTGAGTTTTTGTCATGCTAATATGATGCATTTTCACGTTAATATATTTTTTCCGCTACCATTGGCGAACAAAATGAAATCTATTTATTTATTTATTATTTATTTATTATATACTTTATTGTACACCGTTACACATACAAAAGAAAACTTAAAACTAAAACACATACATACAATGGGCGGCCTTATTGCATTCCGCGATCTCTTCCAGGCAACCTGGAATGGACAATTCTAAAAATAGGTATTTTCTGCGAGTGAAGAGGACAGCAAAAGTGCGAGGGAGAGATAATTCTCACGCTCAACCGCCGCAAAAGATAACCTGGGCCTCGGCAGTAGCAAGGTGAATAGCGTGCTTGCGGACGTCAAGCAATTTGTAGTAGTTCGCCGTCCGATATCTATATCAGACAACTGCCCGGATTGATGGTGTGATTGACGAGTCTCGACAAGGTTGACGCCTACTAGGACTACCTGACTACCTGAGAGAGTCACCACGGTCCTGAAACGCAAAAGGAAATTTAAAGAACACGGGTAGTTTTTCGTGCACCATGTTGGTGAACACCAAGTTTATGTGCAAACACAGCGTTAAAGTCTGCTTACGTACTTGGCTAATCTCTGATGAGATTGGTCATCGTAACTGGGTCACAAGGAATATATTATTGAAATAATTATGCTGTAAATAGTTACATAATGTCTAGAATGTTTTGAGTATTTATATGTGACTGGGAAATTGCAAACTCCGTATGATGGTCATAAATCTTTATTAGATTATAACTTCTGTACATATTTTGAAAATTAAAAACACTGTTATAAATGACGTCCAAATTCATTAGTTTAAAAAAAACTTTTCCATAATAGATATCTTATTTTGTCTCTTCGTTATTTAACACCGACTTCCGAAATTAAAATTATTTTGTACTTTTGAGTGTTTTTTACATTGAAGTCGGTTTATTTTTTTTTGTAAAAAGTTTTTTATTTTTCACTTTTTAGTTATGGTAGCACCACTAAAAAGTACCTACCCTTCAGCCGAACATAAATTACCTTATAGCCAGAATGCATCTCATAACGATTCTAATAATCCCAAATAGGGTTATATTACATTAATTTACCTTCCGGCTTTATCACCAGATCAGTTCTATACATCCCCTCCCCCTTTGCTTTCAGTCAGTCATCGACTACACGTATAAACAAAGCAATTTTACTTGTTATGACAATTCTGCTATGATTCTATGAGGAGTTCTGTTCCCTTTCTTCGAAGTTCATGATCAGATCATAACAATATTTCTATTCGACCAACTTGGAAGCATAATCTTAACCTTCGAGCATCCAAAAACATGCTTCTTCATATTCCATCTCATCGTACTGGCTTTTTGTCCAACTCTTACGCTATTTCCACCATAAAACTCTGGAATGTGCTTCCTCTTGACATCAAAAAATCTGAGAGTAAATTATCCTTCAAACGTAAAATTCGGAACTACTATTTGAAGTCCTCTCAACTTTAGTTCGGTCTTCGTCAGAATTGTTATTATTGAGTTATCGTAATGATTTGATAATTTTCATAGTATTTATTAGTTTATTAATATAGCGTATTTATGTATTTTATTATTATAAATAACTTATTTTATATTTTTCCGTTTGTAGTATCTGTTATTTGTTTATTGTGCAAACCTACCACAGTGTTGTCTTTTTTTAACCCAAAGGTTGACTGGTAGAGAATGCCTTGTTGCATTAAGTCCGCCTATGTACCACTACTGTACATGAAGTTTAAATAAATAAATAAATAAAATCGGTCCATAATTGACCAATAAATCGGTGAACAATACATACATAAAAAAACCTCCTCTTTTTCGAAGTCGGTTAAAAAGGAGTTTACATTTGCTATTCACCGGTGTTATATTATTAATTATAATATATCACCGGTATGAATTAGTAGTATATACAATAATTTATTATATATTACTAATGCAAACTGTTTGCAATCATAAGTACCAGAGGAAGACGTAAGAAAAAGCAAAAGACGATGTAATGAGAGACGATATTAATCAAGGTTAGGTCAGGTTCACAGACGTGACGGTTGACTATAATAAAACGACTTACGGTATACAAATACTTGATGAGCAGACCCCGAATATATAACATTATTTTTAGTATATGCGAAACCTGACACACGTGTCTCGTATTTTTATGTAAAGAATCCACATACCTATATTATGTACAAAATTTCATAACTGTATCATGAAAAATCACTAACTTATAAGTCTATTATGTTACCTAGTTGACCACACAAATACTTAGTCATCGGGCCATCTGAGTGACTCAGGGGTTTTTTTTCGATGGGGAAAATTATCTTAAGACAAAACCCGCTCTTGGGTGGAGCGGAAGATAGTGTCAGACTCTTACTGACTAAAAACACCACCCCGTTCCTACTAGCCTTCATACCGGGGCTCGAGTTTCCTTTCAGATAACCCCGGCCCGAGTAGGCTTCGACCCAGTTGGGCCGCTCCTGTTGCTGACAACTCCTTGAGACGCTCGGGAATAGTATGTGCCGTCGACGTCTTGGGCTCGGTCCGGACAGTTACCGGACGATCGGACAGTGAGCTACCCATGGCTCGCCGTCCGCGAGCCCGCGTCTACGGTGGCTGGAAATCGGGATTGGAATTCCGGCGGCGGCGGCGGCTGTTGCGTTCGGCCTCCTCCTTTGCTAGCATTACTGCTTCGCAGAAGGAGGCGACCGCCTGCCACTTCTCCTCACTCCGGACCATGGCCTGAACCAAGGCCCGGAAGTGAGTGACTCAGGGGTGGTGTTTGCTAACGCGCCCAATTAGCCGCGGTTTAAAAATGGTCTCACCATTTTTAAATATTTTTGGAAAAGTATAACATAGTGTAAAAAATATTGGAATCGATTCAGTTACTGATTCTGAACAAACTATTTTCAAGTTTCGCATATTCTAAAAATAATGTTGTATACTTTTTGCGCTTACATTTTATGGCGGCAGACCAACACGAAAGTTGAAGACATGTGATTGACAACTACCGAAGGAACTGGTCCACAATGACTGAGGACAGACGTGTGTAGAAAATGAAAAACAAAGCTTTCCCTCAGCAGTGGAACATAATAAGCTAACTAACTACTACTACACTTTTTTCACTTTCTCAAAAATTGTAATTGAATCTGGTTTTCGTAGGTATATTTTTAATTTACTGTTATTGTAAATTAAAAACATACTAACGTTGATTAATTCTATCTATTTACAAGATTTATTAACTTGACTTAGTAGAGTTTAGGTATTGGAAAACTTCCAAACACTACTAATAGAGCTCAGATTTTTTAAATGACTTTAACTAGTGCTGGACTGCAATCCCACCTGACGGCAATCAGTGATGCAATCGTCGATAGTGAAGCGCACGAGTTTATTAATAAGACACCTAAATTATAATCAGTCCTTCAATGTACACGGTATAAACGACAAAGTGGAACGCTTTGTCTGTAATCTGGACCCTATAGGTAGAGATTTTGATAAAAAAAATGCATAATTATGCTTACATATCATTTATTTCTAAATAATAAATTGGCCATAAAGGCAAGGTATGCAATAACCTCACATAAAGCAAAGTTTTAAAGTTGCAACAACAACTGACGAAATATTTGAACCAAGGCTCAGATGGTATGGCTACGTGAGGCGAAGACTCGGTGATGATGTTGTGAAAAATTGCCTTTTCTATTAAAAAAAGGGGTAGGCGAAGTACTCAAAGCAACTGGATGACAATTGCCCAAATGGACATGAAATAAAATAGAAAAGTTGACCCCTTGTATCGGAATAAGGCAAAGAAGAAGAATAACATGGTTATAAATATTACTCTATACATTTTTTTAAGGCGAGAAATCGTCCAATGACTTCTCTTGTTCAACGTTGGAGTGAGACCACGTGGCAGACTTTTACTGACTAAAACCAACCCAATATTTTTTGCTTGCCTTTTGCATTCCAGGACTTAAATATATTAAATATAAACTAAAATTAAGAAGTAGATAGTTTTTTTTTTTCACATCGTAGAGGAATTTAAAAAAGTTAAAAAAATATATTTCAAAGCATCAAATTGACTTCAACATAATGATTATGAATACAAAAACATTTAAGTTTTGTTAATAGATCGTGTGGAGACACGATTTAGCACTACGTGTTGGCATCTACCGACGGTGACACATACAGGATTCTAATTCTCTCCCGACAAAAAAGAGGGGTGTTATAAGTTTAGGGTGTCTGTGTGTCTGTGTGTCTGTGTGTCTGTGTGTCTGTGTGTCTGTGTGTCTGTGTGTCTGTCTGTGGCATCATAGCGCTTAAACGAATGGACCGATTTGGATGCGGTTTTTTTTATAAGAAAGCTGACGTTACCGAGATGGTTCTTAGATACAATTCATGAAGATCTGATCAGGCGTTCAAGGTCAGCAGCACATTTGTTGGCTGTGGCTGGGATCTTAAACGCTTTACGGATTTATACTTTACTAATAAATACTTATGTGTGACCTAATGTTTGAAATACTCGTATACATTTTTCATGATGACGAGGACCTGATGCTAGAACTGGGAGATAGCTGATGGAACCCTGGAATTCTTACTAGTAAAGCCGTCGAGTTTGGGCTCATTAGATTTGTCTTAACCAGTTCCAAACATTTTTCATGATGACGAGGACCTGATGCTAGAACTGGGAGGTAGCTGATGGAGCCTTGGGATGCCTTCTAGTAAACCCGTCGTGTTTGGGCTCATTAGATTCGTCTTAACCAGTTTTAAATACTTTTCATGATGACGAGGACCTGATGCTAGAACTGGGAGATAGCTGATGGAACCCTGGAATTCTTTCTAGTAAACCCGTCGAGTTTAGGCTCATTAGATTCGTCTTGACCAGTTTTAAATATTTTTCATGATGACGAGGACCTGATGCTAGAACTAGGAGATAGCTGATGGAACCCTGGAATTCTTACTAGTAAACCCGTCGAGTTTGGCTCATTAGATTTGTCTTAACCAGTTCCAAACATTTTTCATAATGACGAGGATCTGATGCTAGAACTGGGAGGTAGCTGATGGAACCTTGGGATGCCTACTAGTAAACCCGTCTTGTTCGGGCTCATTAGATTTGTCTTAACAAGTTTCCAACATTTTTCATGATTATGAAAACTTGATGCTAGAACTAGGAGGTAGCTGATGGAACCCTGGAATGCCTACTAGTAAACTCGTTGAGTTTGGGCTCTTTAGATTCGGTTTAACCAGTTTTAAATATTTTTCATGATGACGAGGACCTGATGCTATAACTGGGAGATAGCTGATGGAACCCTGGAATTCTTACTAGTAAACCCGTCGAATTTGGGCTCATTAGATTTGTCTTAACCAGTTCCAAACAATTTTTCATGATGACGAGGACCTGATACTAGAACTGGGAGGTAGCTGATGGAACCTTGGGATGCCTACTAGTAAACCCGTCGTGTTTGGGCTCACCAGATTTGTCTTAACAAGTTTCAAACATTTTTCATGATTATGAAAACTTGATGCTAGAACTGGGAGGTACCTAGCTGATGAAACCCTGAAATGCCTACTAGTAAACTCGTCGAGTTTATGCTCATTAGATTCGTCTTAACCAGTTCTAAACATTTTTCATGATGACGAGGACCTGATGCTATAACTGGGAGATAGCTAATGGAACTCTGGAATCAATATTATAAAATAGGAATGAAATTTAATTTAATGAAATTAATTAATTATTATTATTTAGAGGGAATTAATTTTCTAATTGTCTTGTCAATCAAGTTTTGAATATGAATGCCAAAATTGTTTAAAGATAAACCTTAATAAAAAGTACATCTAGCCAGTTTGCAAGTTAGTAGTATTAGTGTGGCCTTCATGATTGTTACAATATAGAAAAGATAATATCACAATAATGGATTCCTCGATTAATTTAAAAAATTTAAAATAAAACTAAAATTAAAAATTTTAAAAAACCCCCGACGCAAAAAGAACTATAAAAAGTAAAAAAATAAGTTAGTAAATTACTCTTTCAACCTTTTAACGTCATTAAAGGAATCTATAAATATTTAAAAGATGAATGTCACTAAGTCGGGGGACCGCAATTGTCATTTTTAATTCGTTTAAGTAAAATAATAATTTTCATATTGCGGTCCCCCGACTTAGTGACATTCATCTTTTAAATATTTATAGATTCCTTTAATGACGTTAAAAGGTTGAAAGAGTAATTTACTAACTTATTTTTTTACTTTTTATAGTTCTTTTTGCGTCGGGGGTTTTTTAAAATTTTTAATTTTAGTTTTGTATACTATGTTCTAGTCGTGCGGAGATATACCGCGATGTCTGATTTTAGTTTAGTTCCTATATGGCGACATAAAATGTTAAGTCATTTATTAATTTCTTGTAGATTTCATCATCAGAACTAGATTAAGTGTCCCCGCACACGGGCCATAAAAAAAAGCTAGAACCGGCCACAAAAAAAAGCTGAAGCGCTTGACAACTTGTGGCCGGAGAAGCTAGAAACAGCTTTTAGCTTTTTTTTTGTGGTGGTACTACCGCACATGGGCCAAAAAAGCAAGAAGCGGCTTTTTTTGTGGCCCATGTGCGGGGATATTTAATAAAATTAAATCCAATGTCGAAATATAACCTTTCTAGTAAAAAAAGAGTTTTCTAATCCCTTCATAAAGAGTTGTAAGAAAATAAACATTTAAAAAAAAAAACTCGGCAAGAGCGGACAGACTCACGCAGTGAGGGTTTTGTACAAACTTTTTTTCAAGGGCTACGTACCAAAAAAAAGGTAACTAAAGGAACACTGTGGGTTTAAGTCGGTAAAAGTCTGACACTCACACAGAGCAGAAAAAGTCGCTTCATAACTTCTCACGTAAAAAAAAAAACAACGAGACAGTCATACTGTGTTTGTAGATATTATTCTGGATTAACAAACTCAATGGACTCAGCAAAGTAAAATACAAAAACATCGATACAAAAGTACGCAAACACTCCCTCCTGATCATACCCAAATACTCGACCGACTCATCCTTTTCTCTACTAATCGGATATTCCATTAAAGAAAATAAAGGAGCCACTCTACCTTACTTGTAGGACTAGTTAGGAATACAAACGGCAGTGAGAGTTTAAAAATATTTGTTCGGTAGGTGGGCTAGTGTCCCCGGTCCCGAAAGGGTCGTTGGACGAACGCCTCTTCGAAGGGCGGCCGTATTCTGGAGTCACTATTGCCGTATTTTTGTAGACCATTTTTGTGTTTTTTTTTATTGATAGGTTTGCGCTTGACCGCTATCTCCCTTCCCGGGTTGACTTGGTATTACTTTCAAAAATAGACATTGGTTACTCTCGCAAAAAAAGGCAACTGAAAAAGTTTTTAGTCTGTAAAAGTCGTCCTCTCGCTCCATTTCATCATCATCATCATCATTTCAGCCGAAAGACATCAACTGCTGGATGTCCAGCACATATAAATATGTAGGCCTCCCCAAGCGTCGCCAGAACGACCGATCCTGTGCGATCTTGCATCCACCGCACTCCCACGATTCTCACCAATTCGCTTCATTTATAGCAAAACAAGACTTTTGATAAATTCCTATATAAAACATAATAATATTAGGTATCCATAAAAAAGGAAGGGACTGTTTGTTTTTTTACTAACTTCAAAAAAGAACCGGTTCTTAATTTGATGGAATCTTTTTTTTTAAGTAAGGTATGTCACTCGAAACTTCTTCAATACAAAAACAGTAACTGGTGCAAAATAACTTTAATTTCGGAATTTATAGCAAAAAAAACAAAATAACGACCACTTTTTTTGTATTCAATAGTTATAGGTTTCAAGAAGGGGGGCGTGACGTTACACGTCGGAACGCGTTGTAAATCAAAAAATCAAATTAAAATAATTTAATTCACAATTAATAAAGTAATAATATATATATTTACTCAAAAAACAAATACAAAATAAACATACATATATAATTTAATATAAAATATATAATGAAAATGGATATCCCATGGATGGGATGGACGTATTGACAGATGTCCACAAAATTTTAAATAATATATTTACTAATGTAATAAATACTCATACGATAAGTCAGGCTTATTGAAACAACAAGCTGAGATAAAGGAGCACCTGCAGCGCCCCTTAACATCTGGCGCCCCTGGGCGGCTGCCCAGCCGCGCCTTACCCTAACACGGCTAGTGGGCCGATATTTAAAGTGGCGGCGATGCGGCGAGTACTAGTAATTTTAAAATCCATCAACAAAACCATTAAAAGTTGACCTGCGTACGCAGGGCGCCTCAGGCTTCAAGGGCGACTGCGCTTCAGTCGTCACTTTGTGACATTGTCAGTTTTGACTTTTTATTGGTGAAAATTTTTTTGTTGTATTTCTTAATTTGTTATTAGATGTTTAATTTTAGTGGCTGTACAGTGTGTATATTGTGATAAGTGTTTTATTTATGTGTTTTTTTTTTTAATGTTGTGTTCAATAATGTGTTCTTATACCTGTAAGTACTCATTGTAATTTTTAGTATATGGCCAATAATGACGACAGTTGTGATGCCGCACGAAGTGCTAGTCAACCCGCCACATCGTTGGATGTCCTGGTGAGATGCCCTCATTGTTCCCAAGCACGATTTTTTAAGGGTGAAAGAGGCTTGAAGGTACATTTAGGCAAAAAACACAAACCCCAAAATGTACCTTCTTCATGCCCAACATTTTCAACTCCTACACCTGATTCACCCCCTCAACCCTTTTGGAATACACTTGCAAAATTAAAAACATCAACTCCGGTTCTAAAAAGAGTTCCTCGCGGAGCGAGACCATCCGTGGCGTCGAACTTAGCTCGTTGCGTCCGTCTCACCGTTCAAGAGAACTCTCGAAGTGCTTGGGAACAATTACTCACCTTCCCGTTTAGAATTCTACATGTGCAAAAAAATTTGGCAACAAAAAAATCACTAACAGCCCAAATTAAAGATAACTGCAATATTTCGGCCCAGAGTTTCGAACCAAAATCAACATCACACCTCCCCGAACGGGGTTTATTGCACTATGTGGAGTCTAAACTAGGCGAGGGTGATATTAGAGGTGCAGCCAGGATCATTTTCAGCAGCGATGTGGTCGCGCCGTACTCTCCGGAGACTTTTGCAGCTCTGGAGAGCAAACACCCCGCCCCGGCAGATGATCTCACCTTTCCTGACCCCCCTAATTCAGATTCCAACACGCTTGAAATTTCAGCCAAACAAGTTTATGCGGCCGTGTGCTCCTTTCGGAGTGGCTCCGCCGGTGGCCTCGACGGCCTCACGCCACAACATCTCAAGGATCTGATGAGTGCAGGCGCCGGGGAAGCTGGTGAGTCTCTTCTGAAGGAGCTCACGGCTCTCATTAACCTCATGCTTTCCGGCAATGTGAACGAAGCCGTCATTGACATTTTGTACGGGGCGAATTTATGTGCCCTGCGCAAGAAAGATGGCGGCATTCGTCCCATTGCCGTAGGGTCTACGTTTCGACGTATCGCAGCCAAAATTTGCTGTGCTTATTACAGCGAAGCTCTGTCCAGCAAATTCCAGCCCCTACAACTGGGATTTGGTTCCAAGGGAGGCTGTGAGGCTGCGGTACATGCTCTGTCCACCTACCTCAACAGCAGTGAAGGTGAGGTCATCCTTAAGGTTGACATCAAGAATGCCTTCAATTCCGTGAACAGGGACACCTTGTTGACAGAAGTTCAAAAAGAAATACCCAAAATTTACAGTTTTCTTTACCAATGTTATAGGCACCCCTCAAAATTACTCTATAAGGAAAATCTTTTGGAATCAGCCGTCGGCTGTCAACAGGGCGACCCTCTTGGGCCAGTCATTTTCAGTTTGGCAATAAATCCCATCATTAGGCAGCTAAATTCCAAATTTAATGTCTGGTATTTAGATGACGGAACCCTAGGAGGTGATATAGACACAGTCTTAAACGATTTAACTTTTTTGAAAAATAAATTTAGTTCTATTGGTCTACAGCTGAATCTTTCCAAATGTGAAATTTACCTCCCTCAAACGACTGACAGACAGACGACTTTAGCAAAATTTAATACAATAGCACCGAACATTCAAATTACTGATAAAGATTCTCTTCACCTCCTGGGCTCCCCAATTTTCGATGAATCCTTTCCAAAATTTATTGAGCAGAAAATAAAAAATTTTAATGACGTCTCGGAAAGACTTTTCAAAATTAATATGCATTCGGCTTTTACTCTCATTCGATACTGTTGTTTTGGGCCAAAATTTACATATAGCCTTCGCTCCTCCCATCTTTGGAAGCACCCACAACTTTTGGAAAAAGTCGATCAAATTATTAGGAACACACTTTCTTCAATTTTAAATGTGGCCTTGGACGATCGAGCGTGGCAACAAGCTACACTTCTCATCCAAATGGGTGGCCTCGGCGTCCGCAAAATTACAAGTATAAGTTTACCAGCATTTCTATCCTCGGTGCACGGTACGGATACATTGACCAGGAATATTTTATCTTCCTCACTGGTTGATGTTGAGGTACCGTGTTTGACCGATGCGTTGAGTGCTTGGAAAATGGCTTGTCCCAACACGGATTTGCCCGACAACCTGGCCTCGCAGAGACGGTGGGATGTGCCGCTCTGCAGTATTATACGTAAAAAACTAATCAATACGTCTTCAAATACTGCGGAGCGTGCGCGCCTACTGGCTGTGGGGGAGTGGGAGTCGGGCTTATGGCTTCAGGCACTCCCGTCATCCACCATAGGCACCATGATGGATAACGCCTCGTTTCGGCTAGCAACTTGTTTACGCTTAGGCGCCCCTTGTGTTGCTCCACATCGGTGCCACTGCGGCGAAGCCGTCGGCAGTCTCGGACACCATGGCCTGTCCTGCTGCAGGAGCGCAGGCCGCATAGCTCGACACGCTTGCATCAACGATATAATTCGTCGAGCTCTTGTCACCGCCGGCGTACCAGCTGTATTAGAACCAAATGGCTTGGTACGTGACGATGGAAAGAGACCAGATGGTATGACGTTGGTACCGTGGAAGGTGGGTAGGCCGCTGGTGTGGGACGCAACCTGTGTCGACACCCTTGCGCCATCCCATATTCCATGTACGGCGGGCTGTGCTGGCGCTGCCGCTGCGGCTGCTGAGACCCTTAAACGGCGCAAATACTGTAACCTTATTGGTAATTACAGTTTTGAGCCGTTTGGGGTTGAAACGCTTGGGTCATGGGGTCCGAATGCACGTCTCCTTTTTAAGGAAATTTCTCGCCGACTGATCGACACCTTGCGTGACCAGAGGGCTGGCTCGTACTTCGCTCAAAGAATTAGCATTGCCATCCAACGTGGTAATGCTGCCAGTCTTCTGGGAACTTTCCCGGATGACAGCGATGTGGAGGAGTACTTCGACGCCTGAGTGTACTTTGTGTTTTTGTATTTTATTTATGTACGTTATGTATTTATTTAAGGTGTAGCATAAGTAAGTAGTTTAAGTTTTTTTTTTTTTGTACATATGTAAATTTTAAATATAGTATCATTAAAATTTTAATAATTCAATAGTTTGTATTTTTTTGTATTGAAATCGTTTGTATTTTTTTGTATTGAAATCCGTTGTTTTTTTTTTTTTGTATTGAAATCCGTTGTATTTTTATGTATCGAAATCCATTGTATTTTTTTTGTAAAAAGTTTCTTTAATTTTAATATGGTTGCGTAGGTGAACGTAACACCTGCTCAACTATATACCTACAAAGATTTTGTCAACAGACCGCCCGGATAGCAGAACGGACGTGACGTAATCATGGTTCAACAATACAACACTGGGCCGCAAAAATTGCGGGTACACCAATAAGAAGTGTAATAGTTTCTTAGGTAGGTACCTACTAAAAACAAATTCATGAACTCCGTCCAAACGATGTACATCTCCACCGTGTTTTCCTGCCGAGCATTTCTTGCCACCTAATCCGAACCACAGGCTTTCGAGAGTCATCTAACTGCATCCAATGTTCTGCGTAAGACAAAAAGAGAGGTGCCTCTGTAACCACTCCTCAAAAAGGGGACTTATCACTGCGATTGTAGCGTAAACAGAATAAAATGTAACTCAGAAAGTCGATGTAATTTGAACAGTTGTGGACCATTTGTGGGCAAGGTCGTGTCAAAAGTCACATTATAATGGTTTACTACTTTATTTTAAATGAAGATATTTTGGACCCTGCAATGTGATGTCAATTTATTAGCATAGTGATCACTGATAAATCGATCGTTTCGAGTAGTTTTTCATTTTGACATGTAATGTAAATAATGTAATAAGCATTATACTAATCTAAATGCTAAGCAACGTAACTTAGGCAGATATGGCAATTTATCTGAGTGATCCGTTATTTTTGCGGCCTAGTGTAGTTGACTGACTAATCTATTTGAACTACTAACTTGACCTTGAAAACAAACCTAGATTCCGGTGGAAGAAATAAAACAAGTTCAACTTTTTAATCGTTATTTAGTAAAAAAAGACCATGCCATCGAGTTTACTGGGTCATCTAAAAATAAAGTATAGATCGATTTCTCACCACATAGGTAGATGTCACATCTGAAATCAAAAAATTATATGAATGAGACAGCCTATTGTTTATGGAAAAAAAACGTAAATTTTGAAGCAAATAATAATATTATCTAGTGACCAGTAACGGACCAAGTCAATGAAATGCGTGTCTTTGAAATGCTCGAACATTTACTATATTTTTTGCTAGCTTCATCCAATTTTTTCTGCTATTCAAACTGGTTTTCACGTACGTCAGACGGCTATATTGCTTACGATTTTGACGTCAGTAATTGAAATACGTCAAAATCGTAAGCACGACAATTTCGAATTATTCCAAGTTCATTGCTCCTTTATAAAAGACTACGTCACACCTATACAAGATAAAGTGTAATATAAAATATGGAAAGTGGAATATAACAATTTCATATTATATATTTCTTCCTTCGATCCTTGGCACGTATTTAATCATGATTCATAAGTAAATACCAGATGACAGATCAAAGCTTTTAAGTAGTATCGAAGCATCTAATCGAAAATCTTATTCTTATTAAGCTAAATCCTTACTAATATTATAAAAGCGAAAGTGTTTTTGTTTGTTTGTTACGTCTTCACGCCTAAATGGCAAAACCGATTTTGATGAAACTTGGTACACGAATAGACCATGTCCTGGAATAGGACATAGGATACTTTTTATCCCGGAAGTATGTTCCCTTAGGATGATTTTCTGCTATCACGCGGGCGAAGCCGCTGGGAGCAGCTAGTAAACAATAAAATTAATTATTTTTCTAAATAGATTCCAGATTTGGTTTATTATTCTTACATAGTTTAACATTCATACAAACTAAATATATAAACGTATATTTTATTAATTTTCATTTTACAATTCATTGTCTAGCAGACACGTAAAAAAGAACCAATTGACTTTTAGAAAAAAAGGGACCAACTCATTCACCGTTATAGTTCACAGAATAACCCTCAGAACGGGTACCGACTGCGGACAATCCGTATTGCTGTTTTGATTAAATTTTGACAGAGAAATGCAGATTGTTCTTTTATGCAGCACCGGAAAAATTGAACTGGACCGAGCTAGAAATATTTTTATTGACAACCCCTTTTGAATGCAATAGGACCATTCGATGCAGTTACCTATTTCAAATATTTTATGGTTTTATAGGCACTCGAACTCTTAAATGCCTTTGTGTTTTTTATGGGGCACGATACGTAATGAGAGAAATTAAATGCTAGTCAGCATTATGGGTGTAACTTACAGCTTACGACTTGTATCCAAAAAGAGTCGTATAATTTATTTATTTGATGCTTTATGCACACAAAAGTACAGAAGCGGACTTAATGCCTTAGGCATTTTCTGCCAGTCAAAAGCAACTCAGTCAGTAACATTCATATCACACTAAGAAGTTTTCAATTTTATAAAGAGTTTGATCGTTAATATATAATACTAGCTTTGCCCGCGCGGCTTCGCTCCCGCTCTTCCCTACTCCACCCTACTATACCCTATTTTTTTCCCATAAGAACCTTCTCCTCACAATAACAATCACAACAAAAAAAAAATCAGCCAAATCGGTCAAGCCGTTTTCATGCCAAGTCGTGACAACGGAAAACGGGGGTCATTTTTATATATATAGATGATAAATCTATAAGAGTTTTAGTTGTGTGCGCATCACGAAAAATGTAAGAAATCGATTTAGATCACTTTAGATTAAAAACATTAAAATTGTGTGTAACTTGATATATTATTTAGGTTTTGTTTAATCGCAAACGGTTGACTGTATCGAAAGATATACTACATTCATTGACTGTTAGGCGGTACGAAGTACACCAGGTCAGCTAGTTAAATAATAATTCACAAATAGAAAATACCACAACAATGTTAGCATAAGAAACAGTCATTTTTACTACAATTATTACCGGTAAGCTAAAAGATACGGCACGCGGCGCCTAATTTAAATATACGCATCATTCAATCTAAAATTAGATTTAAATAGTTTAATTGAGCATAACTGTGACAAAAAAAAAGAATCGCGGCCTTAACGGTTCATTGATTCCTTTTACATCCAATATCAGCAAAAAATAAATACAAAACATCCCAAACAGGTAATATTATAAACGTGAAAGTCAATGTCAAACAGTTGGAAAGCCATATGTTAACTTTATTCTAATTTCTAATGCAATTGCAATAGGTATACACAACTGTATCAAATCACAATGAAATGTAATTTGTACTGTCCCAGCAATCGGTGTAACGCTCCACCGGTTGCCTCGATCTTGTCCCTGAAGTGTTGCGGAGCTTGCCAAACGCTTTCCTCATCATCCAAACTAAGAATAAACTATAAATAGCTGCAATAATAGCATATCGACATAGTCAATCAACAGACATGAAGTTGTTCGTAGCAGTGGCACTCTTGTGCCTAGCTTCGGCTTATAGTCGGGAGTTAGGTGAAGAGGAAAAGGACCTTGTAGCAGCAGCCACCTCGCACAAGGGAAAGGGAGGTGGTAGCAGTCATCACGAATCAGGTGGCGGCAAGGAACATCACGCCGATCACCATCATCATCACGAGGAAGGAGGCCACAAAGGTCATAAAGGACATCATCATCACCACAAGGGTGATCACGGTCATCATGGCAAGCACCACAAAGAAGGACATCACCACGAGCACGGTGGCGATCACAAGAAGCACTGGGATGAGCATGACCATCATGGACATCATCATGAGCACGGACATCATCATAAAGGAGGCAAACACGGTGGCCACAAGCACCACGATAAGGGTGAACACACCGACGGCTACCACAAGAAGTATCACAAGGACGAGTTCCATAAGGATCACCACTTCTACGATGACCACCATAAGGAAGGCAAGCACCACAAGCATGGACATCATCACGGACATCATGAAGACAAAGGAGGACACCATAAGAAGGGCGGTCATCACGAACATGGACACCATGAGCATCATCATGGCAAGCATGGACATCATGACAAGCACCATCACGACGAAGACCACAAGGGACACAAGGGTCACCACGGCCATGAAGAACACCATCATCATCATCATGATCATGGCAAGAAGGGAGGTCATCACGACCACAAGGATTGGGGTTTCCACCACGGAAAGCACTGAGTTGCCAAAAATATGCTGTGATACTATTTTATATTTTTGTTACGGGTTTTTGTTAGTTTTTTGTAAATTATTGAATAAGCATCGTTACAAAAATGTGCGAATAAAGTTATTATATTTTTATTAGTTGGTTTCTCTGACCTAAGCTGGATAGATAGAAAGTTGGACATTGGTAGGTGCTGTGATACATGTACCTATGCATTGTCTTACAACTAAATGAACAACGGGTCTAGAATAACGAAGAATTCGTCCCAAGTCAACCTAAATGAGTAGAAATATTATACTAATGTAAAAGAGACGAAACTTTGTATGTAGGTATGTTTGTATCTGTCTAATTTCTTCAGCAGTATCTATCACACGGATACTGCTAAAAGGATTTGGATACCATGTCCTGAAATAGCCCATAGAGAATACTTTTTATCCCAAAACTATGTTTTCTCAGGAGAATTTTATACTAAAACGCGATCGAAGCCACTGGCAGCAGGTAGTATAATGTAAAAAAAATATAATCGTAATGCTAACCGCACAGTCATAATTAAAAAGTTTAATCTTACTTGCACCAATTTTTTCCACTATGAATCACTCTTGTATAGTAGGTGCGTTCACAAAAATATAAACTGGCACACACAAAACACCCAGACCCGGTATAACTATCTCTATTTCATACAATATTGGTTCCGTACGAGAATCCAACCTGTGACATGCAGTTGTGCGAATTCAGGCGGACTTGGGCACGCCACAATCGTGGCGGTAAGTCCCCGTAGCTCACCGTCCCATCGTCCGCTAAAGACCAAGCCAGAGTCATAAAATAGATAGGTACAGAAGTCAACCTACATACAAAGCGCGCTCGAACAACGCATAAGTATTTAAGTCAAGATTGAATGGGTTACTTCTAGCATACATATGCTCTATTGTTGTCTGCCACATCATTGTTTACCATTAGATTAGATACTTAGTTGTCATATGCGAATAGGATAAAACAAAAATAACTATATGAGACTTTTTTTTTACGGTGGACAAAAACCATCTAATGACAACCTCCGCTCTTGGGTGGAGCGGGAGATAGTGTCAGACTCTTACTGACTAAAAACCCACCCCGTTCTTTCTAGCCTCTTCATACCGGGGCTCGAGTTTCCTTTCGGATAACCCTGGCCCCAGTAGGCTTCGACGTCATATGAGACGTCAACTTAGATTAGGTTTTACAGCAGCTCATAATACAGATTACTGATTGCGTAAATACAATTTGGACTGTCAGTTTTTTTAGCAAAAAATATCATCAAATATGGTCTAGTATAGATATTCTTATTTCTTTTCTTTCTTTGAAATAAAAACAAACCTATTATAAGCAGGCGTTTGAATTTGAGTTTTTGTCATGCTAATATGATGCATTTTCACGTTAATATATTTTTTCCGCTACCATTGGCGAACAAAATGAAATCTATTTATTTATTTATTATTTATTTATTATATACTTTATTGTACACCGTTACACATACAAAAGAAAACTTAAAACTAAAACACATACATACAATGGGCGGCCTTATTGCATTCCGCGATCTCTTCCAGGCAACCTGGAATGGACAATTCTAAAAATAGGTATTTTCTGCGAGTGAAGAGGACAGCAAAAGTGCGAGGGAGAGATAATTCTCACGCTCAACCGCCGCAAAAGATAACCTGGGCCTCGGCAGTAGCAAGGTGAATAGCGTGCTTGCGGACGTCAAGCAATTTGTAGTAGTTCGCCGTCCGATATCTATATCAGACAACTGCCCGGATTGATGGTGTGATTGACGAGTCTCGACAAGGTTGACGCCTACTAGGACTACCTGACTACCTGAGAGAGTCACCACGGTCCTGAAACGCAAAAGGAAATTTAAAGAACACGGGTAGTTTTTCGTGCACCATGTTGGTGAACACCAAGTTTATGTGCAAACACAGCGTTAAAGTCTGCTTACGTACTTGGCTAATCTCTGATGAGATTGGTCATCGTAACTGGGTCACAAGGAATATATTATTGAAATAATTATGCTGTAAATAGTTACATAATGTCTAGAATGTTTTGAGTATTTATATGTGACTGGGAAATTGCAAACTCCGTATGATGGTCATAAATCTTTATTAGATTATAACTTCTGTACATATTTTGAAAATTAAAAACACTGTTATAAATGACGTCCAAATTCATTAGTTTAAAAAAAACTTTTCCATAATAGATATCTTATTTTGTCTCTTCGTTATTTAACACCGACTTCCGAAATTAAAATTATTTTGTACTTTTGAGTGTTTTTTACATTGAAGTCGGTTTATTTTTTTTTGTAAAAAGTTTTTTATTTTTCACTTTTTAGTTATGGTAGCACCACTAAAAAGTACCTACCCTTCAGCCGAACATAAATTACCTTATAGCCAGAATGCATCTCATAACGATTCTAATAATCCCAAATAGGGTTATATTACATTAATTTACCTTCCGGCTTTATCACCAGATCAGTTCTATACATCCCCTCCCCCTTTGCTTTCAGTCAGTCATCGACTACACGTATAAACAAAGCAATTTTACTTGTTATGACAATTCTGCTATGATTCTATGAGGAGTTCTGTTCCCTTTCTTCGAAGTTCATGATCAGATCATAACAATATTTCTATTCGACCAACTTGGAAGCATAATCTTAACCTTCGAGCATCCAAAAACATGCTTCTTCATATTCCATCTCATCGTACTGGCTTTTTGTCCAACTCTTACGCTATTTCCACCATAAAACTCTGGAATGTGCTTCCTCTTGACATCAAAAAATCTGAGAGTAAATTATCCTTCAAACGTAAAATTCGGAACTACTATTTGAAGTCCTCTCAACTTTAGTTCGGTCTTCGTCAGAATTGTTATTATTGAGTTATCGTAATGATTTGATAATTTTCATAGTATTTATTAGTTTATTAATATAGCGTATTTATGTATTTTATTATTATAAATAACTTATTTTATATTTTTCCGTTTGTAGTATCTGTTATTTGTTTATTGTGCAAACCTACCACAGTGTTGTCTTTTTTTAACCCAAAGGTTGACTGGTAGAGAATGCCTTGTTGCATTAAGTCCGCCTATGTACCACTACTGTACATGAAGTTTAAATAAATAAATAAATAAAATCGGTCCATAATTGACCAATAAATCGGTGAACAATACATACATAAAAAAACCTCCTCTTTTTCGAAGTCGGTTAAAAAGGAGTTTACATTTGCTATTCACCGGTGTTATATTATTAATTATAATATATCACCGGTATGAATTAGTAGTATATACAATAATTTATTATATATTACTAATGCAAACTGTTTGCAATCATAAGTACCAGAGGAAGACGTAAGAAAAAGCAAAAGACGATGTAATGAGAGACGATATTAATCAAGGTTAGGTCAGGTTCACAGACGTGACGGTTGACTATAATAAAACGACTTACGGTATACAAATACTTGATGAGCAGACCCCGAATATATAACATTATTTTTAGTATATGCGAAACCTGACACACGTGTCTCGTATTTTTATGTAAAGAATCCACATACCTATATTATGTACAAAATTTCATAACTGTATCATGAAAAATCACTAACTTATAAGTCTATTATGTTACCTAGTTGACCACACAAATACTTAGTCATCGGGCCATCTGAGTGACTCAGGGGTTTTTTTTCGATGGGGAAAATTATCTTAAGACAAAACCCGCTCTTGGGTGGAGCGGAAGATAGTGTCAGACTCTTACTGACTAAAAACACCACCCCGTTCCTACTAGCCTTCATACCGGGGCTCGAGTTTCCTTTCAGATAACCCCGGCCCGAGTAGGCTTCGACCCAGTTGGGCCGCTCCTGTTGCTGACAACTCCTTGAGACGCTCGGGAATAGTATGTGCCGTCGACGTCTTGGGCTCGGTCCGGACAGTTACCGGACGATCGGACAGTGAGCTACCCATGGCTCGCCGTCCGCGAGCCCGCGTCTACGGTGGCTGGAAATCGGGATTGGAATTCCGGCGGCGGCGGCGGCTGTTGCGTTCGGCCTCCTCCTTTGCTAGCATTACTGCTTCGCAGAAGGAGGCGACCGCCTGCCACTTCTCCTCACTCCGGACCATGGCCTGAACCAAGGCCCGGAAGTGAGTGACTCAGGGGTGGTGTTTGCTAACGCGCCCAATTAGCCGCGGTTTAAAAATGGTCTCACCATTTTTAAATATTTTTGGAAAAGTATAACATAGTGTAAAAAATATTGGAATCGATTCAGTTACTGATTCTGAACAAACTATTTTCAAGTTTCGCATATTCTAAAAATAATGTTGTATACTTTTTGCGCTTACATTTTATGGCGGCAGACCAACACGAAAGTTGAAGACATGTGATTGACAACTACCGAAGGAACTGGTCCACAATGACTGAGGACAGACGTGTGTAGAAAATGAAAAACAAAGCTTTCCCTCAGCAGTGGAACATAATAAGCTAACTAACTACTACTACACTTTTTTCACTTTCTCAAAAATTGTAATTGAATCTGGTTTTCGTAGGTATATTTTTAATTTACTGTTATTGTAAATTAAAAACATACTAACGTTGATTAATTCTATCTATTTACAAGATTTATTAACTTGACTTAGTAGAGTTTAGGTATTGGAAAACTTCCAAACACTACTAATAGAGCTCAGATTTTTTAAATGACTTTAACTAGTGCTGGACTGCAATCCCACCTGACGGCAATCAGTGATGCAATCGTCGATAGTGAAGCGCACGAGTTTATTAATAAGACACCTAAATTATAATCAGTCCTTCAATGTACACGGTATAAACGACAAAGTGGAACGCTTTGTCTGTAATCTGGACCCTATAGGTAGAGATTTTGATAAAAAAAATGCATAATTATGCTTACATATCATTTATTTCTAAATAATAAATTGGCCATAAAGGCAAGGTATGCAATAACCTCACATAAAGCAAAGTTTTAAAGTTGCAACAACAACTGACGAAATATTTGAACCAAGGCTCAGATGGTATGGCTACGTGAGGCGAAGACTCGGTGATGATGTTGTGAAAAATTGCCTTTTCTATTAAAAAAAGGGGTAGGCGAAGTACTCAAAGCAACTGGATGACAATTGCCCAAATGGACATGAAATAAAATAGAAAAGTTGACCCCTTGTATCGGAATAAGGCAAAGAAGAAGAATAACATGGTTATAAATATTACTCTATACATTTTTTTAAGGCGAGAAATCGTCCAATGACTTCTCTTGTTCAACGTTGGAGTGAGACCACGTGGCAGACTTTTACTGACTAAAACCAACCCAATATTTTTTGCTTGCCTTTTGCATTCCAGGACTTAAATATATTAAATATAAACTAAAATTAAGAAGTAGATAGTTTTTTTTTTTCACATCGTAGAGGAATTTAAAAAAGTTAAAAAAATATATTTCAAAGCATCAAATTGACTTCAACATAATGATTATGAATACAAAAACATTTAAGTTTTGTTAATAGATCGTGTGGAGACACGATTTAGCACTACGTGTTGGCATCTACCGACGGTGACACATACAGGATTCTAATTATATCCCTACAAAAATAACTAGCTACAACATTTACATTCATTTCACATTTTCAACACTAGAATTATCAGTAAATCGGAAAAGCTCGCGAAATACTGAAGACTGTTCATTTAATTTCGCCGCGCGGAAGCCAATTACTCTTGACCCTGAAATGCCGCGACACTTACACAACGCTTTCCTCATCATCTAAACTAAATGAAAACTATAAATAGCTTCTACAATAGCAGATCAGCACAGTCAACCTGCAATCATGAAACTGGTAGTAGTAGCGGCACTACTGTGCCTAGCAGTGGCCTACGCTCGGGAACTTGGTGAGGATCAGAAGGATCTCGTGGCAGCAGCCACTTCACACAAGGGAAAGGGTGGCAGCAGCCACGAATCAGGCGGTGGTCATCATCACCACGCCGACCACCATCACGATCACGGACATAAAGGACACAAAGGCCACAAGGGTCATCACCATCACCACAAAGGCGACCATGGTGATCATGGCAAACACCACCATGGAGAACACCACCACCACCATGGCGGTGATCACAAGAAGCATTGGGATGAGCACGATCATCATGGACACCATCACGAACATGGCCATCACCACAAGGGAGGCAAACACGGCCATCATGAGCACCACGATAAGGGAGAACACGTTGACGGTTACCACAAGAAGTACCACAAGGACGAGTTCCACAAGGACCATGACTTCTACGATGGCGAACACAAAGGAGGAAAGCACCACAAGCATGGACATCATCACGGACATCATGGGCATCACGGAGGACACCACAAGAAGGGCGGTCATCACGAACATGGACACCACGAAGGTCATCACGGTCATCACGGACATCATGACAAGCACCATCACGATCATGGTGATCATGGTCACAAGGGTCATCACGGTCATGAGGAACATCACCATCATCATGATGATCATGGCAAGAAGGGAGGTCATGAAGGCCATAAAGACTGGGGATTCCATCATGGAAAACATTAATGCGTTAAAAAAAGACTGTGATTTTGTTTTATATTTTTGTTACGTGTTTTTGTTGATTTTTTATAAATTATTTTATAAGCATCGTTACAAAAATGTGCTAATAAAGTTATTATAGCATTATTTCTTGGTTTTTTCTTTAACTTATTTTACTGAATTTTTTATTAGGTAATTTTAACACTGATATTTTTTGTTTTGAAAATTATCTTGAAATGCTACTAAATGACTAATAACTTTGAGAAGACAAGATGATGTGTCATATACTTTTTTTCTCCATTAACAGAACTAGGTATTTAAAGAGACTGACCTACATACTAATAAAAACTGGTTCAAAACACTTGTCTGAATCACAGGTCCGAACCTTGTAAAATAGTAGTGACTTTTCAATAGGTTAATAGTTATTACTATGAGCATTACCTATGCATTTTCATATTATTATTATTTTATTCTTCAATACCATTCGCAATTTAATTTATTTCGATGCATCTTTTAAAATCAATTTATTAGTTTAGGATATAATTAAATTACTTATTAGTTTATTATATTACATATTATGTAGTTTCAAGCCGTGGTTTCAAGCTACTTTATCACTGAGTAACATAGGCCTATAATATCTATTTTCACGCGGACGTAGCCGCAGCCAAAAGCTAGTATATAAATAAATTACCTACTCATGAACTTTATACATTTTATTAATTTAAACAAATCTAAATTGCAAATTAAAACATATAATTAGCTTTAAAATTAAACTCACCGTAGACCGTAATCAATCTTGCCAAAAAGATCACCTGTCACATTGGATTAATAAGGGGAATTCGTATGTGGCTAATTTCAAATCCTGGGTAATAGATGACTTTGTACCATGGACACTTGGGCAGTTGTAAGCTTAACTGGATTTAGAGATATTTTTATGGGATCAGACTTTTTATTTAATGTGTGAAGGGTAAGACAAGTCGAGAATTGACGACTGTTATAGGTACTATTTATTTATTTAAACTTCATGTACAATAGTGGTACTACTAATCTTGTAAGAGTAGTAAGATCGTTCGTGAGGTCAGGTTAGTTCGCACCTTTGGTGGAACAAGGGCACAATTGCAGTTTTTGCAATTTTACAGGAGAGTCATTTTAAGATATTTTTTGTACTTAATGTGGTCTAGCTATGTTAATAATGTTCTAAGGTTGTTCTGCTTTGTATGACATAAACTATATACTATATTCTTTTAGGTGTATCGTTTACAAATATTAAAAACTATTAATACACAATTACAATTATGCCCTTGTTCTACCAAAGGTGCGAGTTGGAATAACGTTTTTTGAGATAATTTTTGCTATTGATGGGGGTATTATTATTGAGCAATTCACTTTTTCCTACGAGGCAAATCATCAAATGATTTTAACTTTTCTAGAGCGGATGGGGAGGCCGTCAGACTTCTACTTACTATTACTACACCTATGTTCCTTCTTTGCCTTGCGTTTCAGTGCCCGGGTTTTCCTTTACAGGCCTCTACAGTTTTGCTAGCAGCACTTTGAGGCGAGGGTGGCACATTACGCGCCGTCGATGATTTGGGCTCGGTCCGGACGATTACCGAACGGTCGGCCAGCGAGCTTACTATGACTTGTTGTCAGTGGCTGTTTCTGCGATGTTCTATAGTTGGTAGATGGGTGTGACTAATGTAGAAATTGGTAAACTGTCATATAAATATATCAGCATATTTTTTATGCTGTGATGTCAAACGTAATAATAAAAATAAGTTTAAAAGGAAATTTGGAAGTCGCGTCAGTGAGTAAAAAGTTGTTAGGGAATCGTTCGTCCTGATATGGTCATGTGAAGAGGAGGGATGAAACGTAAATTACTTAAAGAGTTATGATGAGTATACATGTGACTGACTGACGAAGGAGAGGAAGATCAAAGAAAAGATGGATAGACTGTGTGAAGAGTGACTTGAAAGAAAAGAGAGTCAGTGATAGCTTGACGGCAGACAGGATAGAATGGAAAAAAAACATGTTGCATCGATGCCAAGTAACATGGGACAAGGGCAGGCAGAGGATTATGATGAGTTGTAAGACTATTGGCAATACGTAATGTGAAATTTCTTCAGGAAGTTCAGAACAGATGGTCGATGGGGTCCAAAGGTTCTGGAGTGGCAACCATGTACCTACCGGAAGACGCAGCGTTGGAAAATCTCCTACAAGGTGAACCGATCACCAGGTGGTGAGGTTATCATCCAATCAAATCATCACAATCATCCAATGACAACCCGCGCTCTTGGGCGGAGCGGGAGATAGTGTCAGATTATTACTGACTAAAAACCCACCCCGTTCCTTTTAGCCTTCATACCGGGGCTCGAGCTTCTTTTCAGATAACCCTGGCCCCAGTAGGCTTCGACCCTGCTGGGCCCCTCCTGCTACTGACAACTCCTTGAGGTGCGCGGGAACAGTGCGCGCTGTCGACGTCTTGGGCTCGGTCCGGACAGTTACCAAACGGTCTGACAGCGTGCTACCCATGGCCCGCCGTCCGCAAGCCCGCGTCTATGGTGGCCGGAAGTTGGGATCGAAATACCAGCGGCGGCCGCGAGAGCACCGTTGCTCTTTGCTAGCATTACTGCTTCGCAGAAAGATGGCGACCTGCCACTTCTCCTCGCTCCGGACCGTGGCCTGAACCTAGGCCCGGCGCGAGAGGTCTCCGCCGCCGATCGCCCTCACGAGGGCACGGCAATGTTCCGCCCAAGCAAGGCACATCTCGACAGTGTGCTCCACGGTGTCCGTTCACGTTCCGCACAGTGGTGACACCCGGGCGTCCCTTCCGCTTAAATCCGCTGCAGGAACCTCCCGAACGTAACCTGGTGAGGGTTGCGGGAATCCGATGGATGCGAGACGCTCAGGACAGGTCGTTGTGGCAACACTTGAGAAGGCTTATATCGAACAGTAGACGTGTTTCGGCTGAAGTGTTGATGAAAACTTCTATGCTGTAATATCAAAAGCGAAAGAAATGTCACATTATCTTCGTACTGTTGATATAGAATCAGTTATACCGCGTGCTAGTGGGACTTAAGTAGGTAAGTGTCTATTATAACTTCAATGTAAATAATTATTGAATGTGCCGTGAACAGTAACATTTTAGTCTTTAAGTCCGATGGGATGCTACGTGCCTTATTCAAGGCGAGACACAACAGAAGTTTTATTGTTACGACAGCTATAAGCCGTTCAGTATCTCGTACGGTGTTTAACTTCGATAAATTAATCAATAACATGCGCTTGTACATGTTCAGTGTTCTTAGTAAGTCTTAGATGACTTAGAACATATTCCTCTGTTTCGACAAAAAACCCTTACATCTTTTTTAGGGTTCAGTACCTCAAAAGGAAAAACGGTATCCTTATATTTTTCAAAATTCAAAAGTTTTTATTTCACATAGGTCTACATGGGCACTTATAAAGCTTCAGAAGCTAGTGCACGGTTCCTAATTGGTCGTTTCTAAAGGAGAAGAACCAGCAAGAAACTCCATGGTTTGTGGTACGTATATCTGTCTGTCAATACTCTTTACCTCGGGAACGTGTGGGTTGAAAATAAAGCTTAGATCTGTGGTCCCTTGAAGCTGTGACTAAAATCATATCTATGTTCCTACAGTTGCCCTTTTTATCCCCGGAGGCTTCGGCTTTATTGGGCCCCTAAATTTTTGTTGACATCTCTATGAGGCGTGCGTGGAACATCGCCGTCGCCAGCTCGGGCTCGGTCCGGACGGTTACGGAACGGACGTACCATGAGCTACCCAAATCTTGTCGTCTGCAAGCCCATGCCTATGGTCTAAAACTAAACTACTTATACAGTCTTTGGTTACCTGTACTGCTATAGATAAACAATATTCATCTATAGTTTTATTATCCCCTCTCAATATTCTCTAAGTAACTAACAACTAATTGCCTTAAGAGTCGATCCAATAATTCGCTCTTTATCCAATTACCTGATGCCTACTAACAAGATCCTGAGAAAATAGATTGGAGCAAAATTGACAGAAGCCCAAGTAAGGGCTCTAAGCTATAACAACGTTGTAGACCTGTCGTAGATTACAATACAATACGTTTAAATACATATTAGATTATTCTAGACCTTCATTTGGGTTGTGGTACCAATTACAACGAGTGGATAGAACTGTTATTAAAATTTTATTGTATACTAGCTTCTGTCAGCGACTTTGCCCACGTGAAAGTAGGAAATTATATCATTATTTCAGCCGAAAGACGTTCACTGTTGGACATAGGCGTCTCGCATCCCTCGAATTCCCGCAACCTACCGACCCTAACTTCTCAAATTCTACATATCATACATTTTTACTTATATTAGGCCGTGTAGATTCAGAAGCTTGGCTCTACATGAGATCTGATATTCTTTTCACAGGGCAAACCTTATGTGGTTGTCTTGGTAACATTTTACATGAAATGTTTTTGGTGGGATATAATAGTGTCTACGAGTATAACTGCTCTATAAATGCCGGCTACGTCACGGATTAGTTAATGTTTTATTGCCAAGATGATGTCATCGTGGCACCGCGCTTGTTGAAATGCTTACAACTAAAATATATTCCTTTCAGTAACTGTTTTATTTTGAATTGACCTTTCATTACTCAGCGTCTGGTTGACGCAAGGATTGTTTGAAGGAGTTGTCGTAGCTCTGGACCATACAGGGCAACTGAAACAACACAGAAAAAGTCTGAAACTTCTTGCTCCACCCAGAGAGGAAGAAGTTTGATAATTTCTCGCGTATAAACTAAAGGTGTCAATGTAACCTACCCTCGGTACCAACAAAGTAGGAGCCCAGCTGGGTCAGGGTCTGTTTCCGAAAGGAAAGCTCAGCCGGTATGAAAGGCGAGAAGAAATGGGTTGGGTTTTTTAGTCAGTAAGATTCTGACACTATCTTCCGCTCCGCCCAAGGTCGGGGAATGTCTTTTGAATGATTTTTACTCACCAGAAAAAAAAACCTGGGTACCAACAAATCAGCTTTAGAGATTTAGTAAGTAGATCACATAGATAGTGCGAACGAAATACTCGTATCCCTCCATCACACTTCAATTCAAAAATATTTTATTTCACGTAGGCATACATGGGCCTTTATATGGCTGAAGCTAGTGGCGGTTCCAATTACTCGTTTTCTACGAGGAACTAACTTCATTGTACTGATCGGTAAGCAGTCGTGCAAGCAAAGAAGATGGCTGCAGTCGTGAGGGAATGGACATCCTCACACCCAACCTGACCTAACCTAACGTGACCGGAGACACTCTGGGCGTTGGCAGTCGCCTTGCGGCTTGCAATCTAGCCAGCTTCGTCCAGCCGTCTGGTAAGCACAGAGTCCAAATAGTCACCAGCGCGTACTATTCTACGCCTAAAAAGATGTCTTCTTGTCTTTTTGAGGAGAAGCAGAGTCGATGCCCGCTAAAGCCATAAATTACTTAAATTATTAAAATTTTTCGAAATTACTAAAAGAGAAATTGTGGTCCTAGAACGCAAAGGTCAACTGAAAGGCACTGGTGTGATTTTAGTTAGTAAAATTCTTATACGAGAACGGGAGGATTCTTCCTTAGAGTGGTAGAAGTCAATGGATAATTTCCCACCTCAAATAGTACTTTTTGATAAAAGTGCAGGAAGTTTGTCATTGCGACGGAGGCGAAATTTGCACGAGCCGTAGGTGAGTGTTTTAAGAAGCCAAAACATAGAGTGATAAATTTGCACGTGTATCAAACGACGTTTTTCAATACACTTCGAAGAAAAGAATAACGTTGACCGACGACTCGTGGACGCACGCCCAACCTGTTACGATACATGTAATAACATTGTGGCGGCGGAGAGCACGCGCCTTTCGGCATTAGTGCAGAAAACAGTCCTAGAAGCGGTGGGAAGAGAGCGAGTTTTCGAATAAGTGTATTCGAAAGAATAATCATTGCCCCATTTCCCAAATGAAGCCCCGCTGCAACTCACAACCCACCTACGAACTAATATAGCGAAGTCTGCCGCTAAGTTCACCAATTTGCTGGCAGTAACTGCTAATGTTTGACCCTAACTCTTGTGACGTAGTGCAAACTTCAGCAATGTTGTAAGTATAGTATATTTAATTGCACAGAAATCTCAGCACAAATCTGGATTGTTGTTCAGGGTTTTTGTAATATTTTAGAAGGAAGTGAATTTTTTTTAATCTTCTAATTAGGTAGGTTTAAGTATAACGGACTGTTTTCCGTAACTCCACGACCAAAGCGCGTATTTTTTGTATATAAAAAGCGACATACTACTCACTGATTAATAACGAAATCTCAGAAACTATAACACAACCACACAACCCGACGTACAATGAGTATCCACCCATACGTTGTTGAAACCTCTACGGTCCGGACTAAGCGTCTCGCCTCGTCGTTTATACCGCGTACGTCGAAGGAATGGAACAATTTGCCTGCTGTGGTCTTCCCGTCCGATTATAATTTGGGTATCTTCAAGGCTAGAGTGAATAGGCTTTTAATAAACTAGTGCGCCTCACCATCAGAGATTGCATCACTGCTTACCATCAGGTGGGATCGCAGTCAAGCACTAGTTTATACGAATTAAAAAAAAAAAAACCTAAAAACTTAAAATATGGCAGGTAGGTCCCTTACAGATAGACATCCGCTAAGAACGGATTTTACGAAACTCTACCCCTAAGGGGGTAAAACGAGGGTTAGACGTTGCTATGGAGAACCCCCCTATCACGCGGGCGAAGCCGCTGGCAGACATTAGTTTGCAATGTGTTTGGCATGGGTTTTTGTAATATGAAATAGCTTGAATAACACTCTGATTAATATCTTGTACTATTTATTTCGATTCATAAACTCCATTCCAAATTTTACAAACTGCCAATATAGGTTTATAGAAACAGAAAAAATATAGATACTATTAGAGATAATTAACGCATTAAATATCACTACATACTATAGTATAAAACAAAGTCGCTTTTTCTGTCCCTATATCCCTATGTGCGCTTAAATCTTTAAAACTACGCAACGGATTTTGATGCGGTTTTTTTTAATAGATAGAGTGATTCAAGAAGAAGGTTTATATGTATAATATTGCACCCGAGCGAAGCCGGGGTGGGTCGCTAGTTTAATTATAACTCTAAAATAGTTCAGAGTATAACACCGTGAAAAGGGCGCGTAATTCTCAGTTCGACTGTCAAAAATGCTAGTGCGGGGCGATGATGCGCGACGGCAGTAGGGATGCGCTCAACCATCGACTTTTTAGTCTAACAGTACTTATAAAGGTAGATATTTCTAGAAATTGTTGGAATTGCCCTATGAGATACTAATTATAAAGTATATTATCCTACAAAACAATACCTACGGTAAGTATTTAAAAAGAATATCTCTCACTAATAGATTACAAAAGGTTCTGGAGTGGCCATCTCGTACTGGAAGACGCAGCGTCGGAAGGCCTCCTAGTGGTTGTATAGTCATTGGCCTCCTACAAGGTGGACCGATGACCTGGTGAAGGTTGCGGGAATCCGATGGATGCGACCCGCACAGGATGGATCATTGTGGCGACACTTGGGGGAGGCCTATGTCCAACAGTGGACGTCTGTTGGCTGAAATGATGATGATGAATAGATTACATTTGGATACAGTAAATTCCACAATGATACACGCAAATCAGGAGAGCACATGAAATACTGAAGACTATCATATTACATTCGGGTTGCGAACCCATTTATACGCTTTGCAATGTACAATTTAAGTAATAAGCGGAGAGCGGAAAATTAGTACATTATATTTTTTTGTCTAAGTCTGCTTTTTTACATACAAAAACACCCAGGCAAATATATGAGATAGATAGATTGAGCTTAATTTTCATATCTAATTGGTGGGACACATATTCATATTCATACAAAAAAAGCATACTCCGCTTTACTAAATATTAGGTACTGACACACAGTTACAATTATTACGCATTATTTGTTCAGTAAAATGGGTCCCCAAGGCTATATCCCCGCGCGACCGGGGATATTATTATTACGTGATTGCGCGTTTTTACGTAAATCACCAAAAACAAATGAAAAAAAGATTTTTTTCTGGATTTTTCTAGGAAAAACAAAGATAAAAAACCAAAATTATTGGCCAAAAAAATTTCGTACAAACGTGTGTACAAAACGACAACTAAGCGTTTTTCAAGGTCGTTCAAGTTGTGCAGACGTAGTATGTACAATCGGCGCTCGAAGGCTAACTCAAAAACAGCCGAACGTAGGAGGTACCTCCTCCTTTTTGGGAAGTCGGTAAAAATTAATAGGTTACTATTATTAGGTTACTACTAGTACCTCTAACATGAGATTAATGAATTGTTGGGTAGTTTGCCCTATGCGAGTCCTATATAAAAATTTTCTTTTTCTCGATAGTAATTTTATAAGGACAAAAGTGATTTCTCGCTTACTCTTTCTAGCTTGTACCACAGTAATCCCGAGCCTGATCCATGGTACGCACGGTGTCAAGTAACATGAAGCATTGTTCAGGCGTATCCTTTGAGTGCGTTCACTTTGCTCATTAGTACGTCACTTTAGTGTCAAATGCACTATATATATGTGTGCATGTTCTGTGTCGTGAAATTTCTGACAGGTGTTTGATGCATGAAGTAATAGAACGTAGATAAATAAAAAAATAAAAAGCTTTTATTATTCCTTACAACAAGTAGTTCAGGGTTAGTTTGGCAATGGCAACGGACAGGCCACATTCAGAGACTAGAACCACAAAGATAGGCCAATATTATAACGAATTGGACGCCCAGAAACGGCAAAAGGAAAAACGGCAGGCCATTTAAATGGTGGAAAGATGACATAGTCAAAATAGCTGGTAAACTTTGGACCAGAACAGCCAGACTATGAGAGCGATGGTAGCACTTGGAGAAGGCTTTTACCGCCACAGGCGGTCTTTACATAGAACGTAGATACGATATGATAAATGGAAAGGATATATTTCTTTTTCTACTTGAGTTTATGATGGAATCCTGCTGTAAATGTGAAAGCTATTGTTTATTTATCCATGTTTATAAAAATTACACAATATTAAAAACATCCTCATAAATTTGATTACTAGAGTTAAAATAAGTTAATAGACAGAGTTATTTGTAAATCACTGGCAACCTCTCAGGACTATGTTACTAACATCATAAACAACAACTTTTATTCTTAAACTTTTAAAATTTATCATGTTTAAAATTTAAATTCATCAGATATTCATACAAATTAAAAAAAAAATTGAACGTTCTAAATATTACAAAGTCTATGCAAAACAGGTGATAGTACAATATCGGAGGGGAACGGGGATCGCTGGCGTCTCATCATACAGACGTAGGTAGATATAGCAAAAAACAGAGTTGAAATGTGTTAGATAAAACCACGAAATTTTAAAGATTTGTTTTTGGTAAATGAATTATGTTTTGCAAAAAGTCATAGAACAAAAGTAGTTGTTTATGATGTTATTAATATATTCCTTTAAGATTGTTAGTGTTTTATAAATAATTCTGTATAATAAACATGGTGGTTTCCTGCCGGAATCTGTATTTCCTGATAACAACCTAGAGGTCTTTCGCCGTCCGCGAGCCTGCAAGAGTGAATAGGTTACTTCTAGGCAAGCATGCTCCATCGTCGGCCACATCATCGCTTACCATCAGGTGAGATATTGGTCAAGCGTGAACCTATCTACACAATTTTTTTATGTTTTATTGTTTGTAGGAGGTAATCTCTGAAAGTACTGGTCTGATTGCGAAATTTTTTTCACCAATAGAAAGCTATTTTATTTCTGAATGATATAGGCTATATTTTACGTATGCGGGTGAAACCGCGGGCGAAAACTAGTCCACAATAAAAAAAGGAATGTGAAAATGTGATCCAATACATTTTATCTATTTATGTACGTGAAACACCATCAACGTTCTAACTTTAATGAAATCGGTATAAGTTACAAACGGTTGTCTGAAACCAATAGAGTTAAGTGGTTAGAACTGCATCACTAGTTAACTACTTTTCCGATATTCGTTCCTATTGCTGTTTCTACGTGTATTAATCGAAACACTTTTGGTATTCGCGTTAAGCAAATTGCTTTAGCTCCTTTTTTTTACATTTGGAATTTCTATGAATATCCTCGGCGCACAGGTCTAACAGGGTCGCGGGTTTGTTCGAAAGTGTTACCGTGGCTGTGAAATGCAAAGGGTTACTAAAGTAACATAGGTGAGTTTTAGTTTTCAAAAGTTTGACCCCTCCCGCTCAAAGCGAGAACTGTCATAGGGGGAGGAATCAAACTGCATGGACGCTTATTTTTTTTATTGAAATAACCTAGTGCTTCAATGAGATCCCACCTGATGGTAAGCAGTGATGCAATCTCTAATGGTGAGGCGCACTCCTATTCACTCTTGCCTTGAAGACTCTCAAATCATTATCGGACGAGAAGATTGCAATTCATGTGGGTCAATACCTGGACCTAGAGCATGACGTTTAAAGTAAGATTGTTTTAATCTTATTTTGGTGTGGGTAAGAGACAGAGCTATACAGGTCGACTAGCGCCATCTCTTACCCACACTGAAATAAGATTAAAATAATCTTATTTTGACCGTCGTGGTAACCCTGCTAGCCAAGGAAACATAATGGGAGTCTTCTAGTGGGGTTAAAGGTGGCTGCGAAATACCTTGAAGTTGTTTTACTTAGTTAGAGAAACAATGAACACAAAGAGCAACTGAAGGAACGTAGGTGTGGTTTTAGTCAGTAAAAGTCTAACATGCCGTTCCGCCCTAGAGCAAAAAAAGTCATTGCATAATTCCCCACGTAAAAAAATAACAAGCTCTCGGTGACATAAAATATCAGTTGTGCGAGCGAAGAAAAGGGATGGAGCTATACACTCTATAAAACTCCATACGTTTAACAGTTCAGGTCGAAAAGTGATCGCATTAGACGGCTCGTGTTATCACTGCTGGTAGGCAATGTGAATGTATCAAATGAAGCTACATTAACAGGAGTACTTCGATGTCTAGATAGTTGTATTACTGTAAGCCCAGGGAGTTCGAATACAAATCGTTTTTGTTATAAAACTGTAAGTCTTATGCACATTTTGTAGTCTCCTATGGACTGTTGAACGAACGGAGTTGGTAACCGTTTCGATTAGTTTAGCCTGTTCTATTTGTTTATTTGTATTGGCTTGAGGTTTGTAATTAATTTTTTTTTTTCTGAATCTCTGTGTATTTTTTTTATTACGTGGGAAAATCATTTAATTACATCTCCTGCCCTTGGGAAGAGCGGAACGTGACAGACTATTGCTGAATAAAACCCCACTCCTGTTCTTTCTTTGCCATTGTTTCAGCGCCCCGGGGATCTCTTTCGCATCACTCATATGGCTCCAATAAGTGCCGACCCTGATGGGCCCCTAAGGTTGCTGTCATCTTCTTGAGGCCTGCGTGAATCACTACGCGCCGTCGACTTGGGCTTGGTCCGGATGGTTACCGGACGGTCGGACTGCAAGCTATCCATTGCACACCGTCCGCAAGCCCGCACTTACGGTGGCCGGAAATCGGGATTGGAATCCGGTCGAGGTGCATGGGCCTCACGCGGAGTCATGCGTGCGGCCGCCTCCTTTGCTAGCATTACTAGAAAAGCTTTGTGTTTTTGTGTGAAATAAATAATCCCAAAAACTACTGAACCAATTATAAAACTTCAAGCATACCTCACATTTCTTGCACGCTATTTATATATTTTTTGTTTTGAGAAATAATCGAAAACGTTGTCTTACTTAGAGTGGAACGAGTTAACGCCCTTTGCTTTTTTTCGCTTTTTGCTCTTTGTATTCCAGGTCTGCGGTAACCCTTTCAAAAAATCTCATCAGCAGTTCAATTTTGACATATTTTTAAAATACTTTACAGTTCCATATCTTTCATATCTTCCATTCTTAATATTAAAAAAAAACACTATTCTTTATATTTATTTTACTTTAAATTAATGTTTATATAATAATACCTACAGTTTGTTAACAATTACATAATAAATGTAACATTCAGCACTACCTAAAATAAGCGCAGTTATTTTGTGGTTTAAATTGTACTCACCGTAAAACCACAGTTAACGATGACCAAGTTACAATGATTTTGAACCATTGCGTTTAGTACAAAAGGTCATTGGAAATAGGCCGTTTAATTCATCGTTGGCATTCAATGGTTAGTTACGAACGAGGTGTTAAATTTAACTGTTACATGTTTTTAGGTAACGAGTAATGGCTTTTGAGCAATGGCTATTAAATGTAACGTTTATTGTTTTTGTAATTTAGGGTTTTTTTTGGGCCTACACGAGATTTTTTGAAAGAGTTACTGAAGCTCAGATAAACAAAAGTCAATTGAAAGATACAGGGTGGGTTTTACAACCTAGAGGGGGACAACTCATTTTATGATTAACCAACCCAAAAAAGAATGTTTATAAAAAGCTTTAAAATTGTATCAACAAGCACATTTTTTAAAGCAACGATTGCCCTACACAAAGAATAATACAATATAATATTCCACAACACTATTACACAACGCCTTCCAGCTCCAAGCTAAGTAGAGCTTGTGTTATGGGTACTAGACAACTGATAAACATACTTATAAATTTACAAACACAAGACACCTAGACCCATAACAACTATCTGTAGGCCTATAAATATTTGCTCCGTGCGGGATTTGAATCTGCGAGATGCAGCGCAGCAGCCAATTGCTCTACCACTGCGCTAACCATGTCTACAGTACAGCTGCTACTGTGCCATTCATGCCAACCAAAATATTCAGCATCTTTTGAATTTGGACTTAGACATGAAAAAAAAAATTAAAAAATTTGACAAAATCTTTCATTTTGAACTCTCATTGTTAAGTCAAACGTTGACAATAATACTGTATTTTATATGTCAAATGTTAGTAATAACAAAGATCATACTCAAAAGTGGTCTTTTTGGGATGGGAAATCATCAAATAACTGTCTGTTCTGGGTAGTGTCAAGCTTTTACTGACTAAAACACACCTGTGTTCCTTCATTTGCCATTAAATCCAAGCTTTCGAGTGACAGGACAGAGCGGTAGAAAAAAACGTGTTACAACGACTCCAAATAAAACGGGACAAGGGCAGAAAGATGATGATCTAGGCTTTTGCGATAGGTCCCATTTTGACCAATTGACTGTCAAGGCTGGTTAGTTCTGATACTCCCTCTCACCCACTAGGAGTGATAGGAGTTTTGATGATTTACCACTAAAAATACCTAGACGGGCACTCTAAAGTTTCCAACAATTTTTTTTTATATTGATGGAAACTAGTGCTTGACTGCGATCTCACCTGTTGGTAAGCAGTGGTGCAATTGTTGATAGTGAGGCACACTAGTTTATTCAGAACTTACAACTCTAGTCTGAAAGTCACCTAAAATATAATTGGATGGGAATTCAACTTAAGATATGACTTTGTCATAAAACTTACCTCTACAGAAACTCTAAGCTAACCATGACAATGCGAATCATACAAGCGCTTCTCAAAAATGCCCCATCAAGCTACAGTCATAAATCGCCCGGTGTGCGAAGCACCATCTAAGTTTCCCAACTTAGCCCTCGGGGGCATTGTATAACTTAATGGAAGTAACTTTGAAGATAAAGGTATATCTGGTGGGGAGGGGTGTTATTAATAGGATATAAGCATGGAAAAGCAGAGAGTACAAAGTTGGTGTCAATTTTGACAGTCATCATCATCATATAAGCCGAAAAACGTCCACTGCTGGACCAAGGCCTCCCACAAGCGTCAATTTTGACAGTGCCCCATTTAAAATATTTCTCTATGTCCTTAGAATAGTTTAGCCATTTGCGTTTTGTGTGAGCCTCAGTGTACATTTTGCTTGCAACTAAGCACATAAAATTTATATATACAAAAAATACATATTGTAATTATTATTACTGTAATATTATAATTGTTTTGAATGAGCAAGATTATTTCGAGCCGAGTTTAAGTTTGAGATGCGCTCGGGTGACAGGCATGCGGTAGACACATGGCCATAAAAATGTATGTATCGCTAAATCGACGCCGTCATCTCGTTCTCGGTGACTTCCCGGTGACGGCGGTGGTGGACAAACGGCCTTATTGGACAACATGATGCTCTTTAGTCAGACTTTCTGGCGTCTGACTACCTACAATGACTAACGAATAATAACCGGGATAAACGGCTTTACGTGCTTTCCAAGGCACGGGGTGTCAGTAATGTCCTAGATAAACTAAAAATAGAAAAGTATATTTGAAATGAATAATTCACATCGATACTTGCCCAGTTTCGAACTTGTAACCTCATGCATGTGAGGCGGGTGTATTAACCACTGGACCATACCACTACCTTTGCCAAGTGCGCGATACCTTTTAAATCTAAGATATTTTAAATCAAAAATTCACAGGTAGCAATCCACTTCAAATACATGGTTACACCTAATCAATGAAACAGAGTGCACTTTACAGAAAACGTGCCACCTGTAGAGAGCAAGGGATATCGCGCGTGTACACAACGCCGCGTTCTATCCCCCCATGTGTGCTAAGCTTTATTTAAACTTTTTCGTTTTATTCGCTGGTGCGTTCGCACCTTTTATTTTTCGTGCTGTGTTTGTTGTGGTGTGATGCGGGACTGCGGGTGCTATCGTCCCTGTTATTGTTTAAGTAGCTGTCTGTCTAACCAGCGTGTTTGGTTTTAGTTTGTATGCAACGGGAGATGTTTATGCGCAAATAGCCAACCATTTTTGTGGGTAACATACGTAGACAAGTTTTTTAATGTTTTTCTATTTTTGTGTTTGTTACTGTTGTATTGTGTTTGTATCGAATATATCGTTTTTACTCTTTTCTGTAATATTTTAGTTTCTCCTTTTTATATTCTATTTACGATGGTTTTCTTTCTTAATAAAAAAGTAAAAGTACCAGGCTTATGTATTTCAAAGAGATATTTTTTAAACCAGAATCTCACTACATTTTCATCGAAAGAAAAATTCGAATCGAAGAAAAATGTGTGATAAAAATTATCAAAAGGAAGTAAAAAATACAATACACATTATATATCATCGTCAGATTGCAATTATTAAAGAAGACAAATACATGTTCTTAATGTCCTTTTTTTTTTTGTATAAATTTAGGGACTTTTGGTCACAGAAAGACCACGCCAGCCCCATCGTAACCTAATACAAGTAAAGCTACATTGACTCTTATTTACTACTAGGGCTCTAAAACCTTACTGACTAATTTATAAACAGCGATAGCTGCGTTAGAGAGCTTATTGTACTTACATAAAACTTTAGAAATAATTTAAAACAAGACAATTGATCAACACACGCATGCATTTGCTAAGAAAAACATTTATACTTACAATAGAAATTTTGTACATAAAGACAACTATAAATGTATAAAAAAAAAAACAACATATTATACATACTACTAAAGCAGTTTTAGTTATCGGACCGTACTGGTTCCAGAGATCACCTCCGACATACAAAAAAACAAACTACTTTTAATTGTATTAGTGTAGATAAATCGTAAATTTATCCGAAGATTTTTAAATTAGTTTATTTTATTTGTAACGTTACTAAATCTGTATTACCTCGTTTACCAATTTTGCCTGTTAAAGATTACTTCGAATTTATTTTATCTTGCAACAATTTATTTCAATACTATAAGTATCTAGCTAGTCAACCATATTAGTTGATTCGATCCAATTTTACGACCAACGTTACATACATGTTCAGGATTTCTCAGAATAATAAATTAACTGGAAAACAGTAAAATTCTAATAAAACTCGATATATTTTGGAATCGTTGAAAATAAGCAATCAAGAATTTTATGACGTATTTGACGAATTACGAGCAATCGAAGGTCAAAATTTTATTACACGCACCTTAAAATATATCTCCAACGAATTCAATTTGGTTTTATCGTTAACCTGTGTAAAAGGTAATTTTATTTTCTATTAGCTACCATTAGGATATTAAGTACCTACTTATTTTTTGTTTTGAGACTTCCTTCGCTCTAAGTTAAAACAACTGTCGACTACCGGAATGCGCAGAGTACTAGAGTTCTTTGGCCACATTGCCAGTAAAATGGCCACAACCTTGAACAGCTCATCGTAACTGGCATGGTTGATGGCAAACGACCAAGAGGCCGCAGCCCAATGAGATGGGCAGATCAGGTCCGCTCCACACTGGACACCCAATTGCACGTCGTACTTCATGACGCTAACAACCGTCACAGATGGCGAGATACCATTAATAAGAAGCTAATCCAGCGGGAACTACTCGACCCTCAGTTATGAGGAATACGACTCGAGGAGGAGGAGGTTGAAACGACAGAGCGTGTCAGACTTTTACTGAGTCAACCACTTGAGTCTTTGAGGTACTCTTAGCGTTCTAGGGCCACCACTATTTTAAACGTTCCTTACTGGGCTTCTACAGTTCTGCTGAAACCTTTTGCGATGCGCGTGGAACACTACTACTACATGCTGTTGACTCAATCCTGGTCCTTGCCAAATTGATGAATGGTGACGGTGACTCAACTTACTGGTCTTCAACAGTTCTGCTGAAATCTCTTTGAGACACGCGTGGACCTCTACTACTACACGCTATTGCTTCAGAGCTGGTCCTTTTCAGATGAAAAGATGGTGAGTTAATTAGTTCTTACATTTAGATATCAAGACATTTGCGCAGTATTGCCAATAGCGTAACATTGCAACAGTTCTCAATACATTACCATGTGGTTTCTATAAGTTAATTAAATACCCAACCCAACCATTGTAGTTGTTACAAAAGAATCTAGTGAATAGACAGATGAAGAAACGTTATTCTGAATTATCAGACTCCAGCGCTCTACTTCAACGCATAGGCTTCTGCTATAGAACGCCGTACGTAACTTCCATTTAGCTGCAAGCAGATACTCATTTTTGAGGAGGATAATTATCATATATCTCTTCTTATCCTTGGTAAAGCGAAGGGCAACTGTCAGATATTTACTGGCTTATACCCATCTATCTTCCTTTAGTTGCCATTTACAGTCCAGGCCAGTCGTAACATTTTTGTATCGGAAACCCTACAACTTTATCAAGCGCAAGTTCGATCTTATGTGGATGTATTTTAGTGCTGTCATCTTCGAGACGGATCTACCAGATACCAACTTGATACACTTGAGTCAATTAAGAAGCGAGCCAAGATGATCATTTATTTATTTATTTAATACTTTGTGCACAAATGTACAAAGGCGAACTTAATTACCAATGATCATCCTGCAGTCATCGAGCCAAAGCTTCAGTACCGACATCAAGTTGCTAGCCAGTCGCTGTTACTGTTGCTGTAAATAGGTTACTTCTAGACAAACGTGTTTTATTAATAATCACATCATTATTCTACATTAGGTAAGATAGTGGTCAGCGCCAGCCAATCAATAGGGCATTTCAGCTACATTTGGCGATTCACAGCGATAGAACAATACGCTGAATAGTCGTCATTTATCCGTTCACGTTTTCACCAATCTCTCTCTAGGCATGGCGATCCATCTAACTTTTTTCGCTAAAATATGGTACTGGCTGACACAAAAACTGAACTCCCGATCCTTGCAACACCGTTACTCTTTTATATACACTTTGTACTATAACAAAATTCTGCACCACTCTTCATCTCATCATAGCAACCTACTTCATAAATTACGTTTGCATTACACTAAATAATGCAACGGATGAGCGTACAGCTGATAAATGTTGCAGGCTAGCGGATTGCGAGTGTAGGGAACGGGCTAATCAAATATTTTTATGATCGACGCCATTTTTACGGCCGTAGAGGTGGTGAATGGTGTAGAGTGTAAGAAGATAGCGAGTTTAAGTCATTAGACCCAAGCCCCAAACCCTAAGCAAACGCCGGCGTTCACTCTGTCATTGTTTTTCTGTTGTGTTTCTAATTGATGGCATGCAAAAGGTTAAGGTTAAACTACATTGGGCATACGTGAGCCACGTATGAAGATCTGAGCACGTCGGTCTCCATACATTTTATATGGCAACTACACTTGTAAAGCTACTTTTTATCCACGCCATGCAAGACCACGCGACGCCACGCGATGTGATTCTACGTACAAATCAGGCGTGGCCCACGTGTGTGCCGGTATAATGTAGTTTCCTCTTTACTGGTAGGATGACAACTTGATGATATATTTAGGAATCTGTTTGTCAACACTATAATAACTGAGTAAAAAAGTACCGGAGTTATGCTAATTTGTTTGTGAGAAACAGTTGAGTCATATTGCTTTATGCTAAAGAGTGGCAAACAAGTAGGTGGTCCATCCGATGGCAAGCTGCCACCGCTGCTTATAGATATATGTTTATATCCTACGTTTAAGTTTCTTCCCACAGTCCATTAATTTTTTACAGCAACCAAAATTGAAATTAGCAGCTAATGATGATTGATCACACACAATCCAACAATGAACAAAAATGTTTATTACAATTACATAATATTACTTTAACAAACATAATTTAGCAAGAAGATGCTTGTCTTAACGCTCTCCCATACAAACATCCTATTGCTTTAAAAGATATTATAATTATAGTAAACACAAGTAGTTGGGTTTTAGACAAATGATAACCTCAGCGATAGCTTCCTAAAGGAGTAACTACGAGAGAGCTCGGCAGCGCATGTAGGTAAATCTCTTAATATTTTTCTTGACCACTTTTAAAGTTGATAGAATAAAACTAAGGCCCTCTTGTGAGTACTCTTACCATGGCACTGGAATGGAAAGGGCCAATTGAATGTACAGAAGTGGGTTTCATCATCATATCAGCCGAAAGACGTCCACTGTTAGACATAGGCCTCCCCCAAGCGTCACCAAAACGACTGGTCCTGCGCGTCACGCATCCATCGGATTTCCACGACCCTGACGACGAGAAGACGCTGCGTTTTCCGGTAAGTGGTGGAGGTGGGTTCAGTCAGTGAACCTCTGACACATCCTTTTCCTCCACTCAGAGCCAGAGATCTTATTTGATGATTTATATAAAAAATGCCCTCTCATGACTTACACCAAACATATATACACAAGCGTTCTTCACAACGATTGCTCATTTGTGTACATAATTTGTTTAAGGAAATAAATATAAATAATTCGCAACGCTACACGACGGCTTTTTGTCGAGATTTTAATTTTTAAAAGTACCCTTTGATCTTGCTTGACATACATACTTCTTTTTTTATCGTCCAAAATGTAGGTTATTACAGCGGAAATGTGTGTGGTGTTGCCAAGGTGTATAAAAATAGTTCCTACAATAATAGGAAGCGATCATTAACCTACACACACCTACATGAACACATTGCTAGTTAAATAAAAAAAAGTAGCGGTGAATTTTTAACATGCTTTTATTAGCTTCACCTGTATGTTTGCTTGCTTGTTTGTTTGTTTGCAACCAACACGTTTGAACTCGATTTTGCCCAACTTTGGGCAACCAGATTTTCTTTAAACTTTGCACACCTATCAAAGACCGATGACAATATAATATTCCGATTATAATATTCGATTATCCTGATGAGATTCGCCAGGATTAAAAAAATAAATAAAAATAATAAATTAAAATTTTAATTATTTGAAAGACTATTCACTAAAAAGCGAATAATAAATATAGTTTTAAAAAAAAAACTAAAAATCATACTAAATAATAATAATGAACGAAAAATATACTAAAAAAAGCGTGGGGTGCTCGATTTACGAAAGATATGGTACAAAGCGCCTCTCGCTTTTATCATAGCAATAATTTTCGTTAATGATTGTTATTTAGCGCGTTTTTTCATTTTTATTAAACAATATTTTTCATACAAAGATATATCAGTACAATGGGCGCACCTCGAGAGGGCACCCATCTTGTTACTTTAGTTACACATTCATTATACTTACAGCTAAGGAGTGGAATTCTTTGTCGAAATCTGTGTTAGCTATAACCTGGGGGTCTTTAAGTCAAGTGTGCAAAGGTTACTCGGCAAGCTTGTCCAATCGTCGACCACACCGTCGTTTTCCATCTTATGAGATAGTGGTCAAGTGCGAGCCTGTGAATAATAAATAAAACACATTTTTTTAGGGGGGAAATCATCCAATGACATCTTCCGCCTTTGGAAGTGGGGTTTTAGTCAGTAAATGTCTGACACTTCCTCTCACTCCACCCAGAGTGGGAGAAGTTATTTAATGATTTCCTATCTAAAAAACGACTGTAGATACATCCTCAGGCCTTACCATGACGTGTTAAAATGTCAAGCGTGCAAGCGAGAAAGAGGGAGGGAGCTATACACCCTATATAGCTCCATCTCTTTTATCTTTCGAATATCGTAATTAGATACACAATATAAAGACAATGATAGAGCGAACGCCGACGTTTGCTTGGAGTTTAATGAATTAACCCTAGTTCAAGTCGCGAAATGGATCACGTTCAGATCTCTTAAGGTTAACTATAGAACTAAAGTATCGTATAGCTGCATTAAAATGGCAATATTTATGCAGTAACAGAACTTACAATAAACTAAAATGAAACTAAGAAAGCCAGTCAGACTGTAGCTAATCTACCCAAGGACTATTTCTAGGCACCCAAACAAAATTTCCTTTTTTAATTACAGAGATTGCACACACAAATCTACTGTGAACACTTCATAATCAGTTTTTGTCTGGTTGGTGACCCTGATCGGTCTGACCGTTCGTTCACGCGTTCCTTTGTCAACGGCGATGTAGTAAGATCAGTAACCCAGAAAGTTGAGCACAAAAACGTTGTATTGCGATTTATGTTGTACTGTCCGCTGTTTTCAAGAACATGTCTCGACTGGAGAAATTGGTAATTCAATTTATTTCTCTTATTCAAGTCTAGAGTGTCGAATTAGTGCGCCTTGCCATCAACGATTGCTCCATTATTTATCATCAGGTGGGATCGCAATCAAGCACTAGTTTATATCAATTAAATTAAAAATCCTAAACAACAACCTGACTCATGTTTACATAACTATTGCTTACTTTGTGTAATTTTCTAAAATTACATATCTATATCTAAAAGCGAAATACCAATCAATGATTATTATCTTATCTATTCATTTTGAGTGGTTTTGATTGGTTTACCATACAACGTAAAAAAATCCCTAGAAACTAACCTGCAATTGGTGAATTTAAAGTTAAGTACCTATTTATCAAACTCTTATTTCTGCCTGTCAAAACCTGACATTAAAGTAGGGTTTAAGGTAGTGCATCATGACTCACATTTTCACTGTTTTTCATACAACCGCTCATAACTGATTATGACGTTATTACATATTTTTCATTAGATATTTTGGAAACATAGTATCTTGTGGATATTATCTAGGTTTCTAAAGAAACCAATTTCTAAATTTGTGTAAAACTAATCCAGTAAAATCCTCTGAAAATGTCCTATTTTGTATGACACACTTCATACTTTGCCTAAAAATTAAAAAAGTCAAAAAAGTAATCCTCTAGAGACCTTGCAAATTTTATTAAGATTCTAAATGATGACAATTTTTTCCAAAAACTTTTAAGGGTTTTAAAAAAACAGCTATTTCCTGGAGCAAGTTTTGTGAAGTTTTCGAGTAAATCTCGGAATTACCGAATACTTACAGAGTTTCCAGGCGTTATCTCTTTTTTTTTGCGTTGCCTTTTCGTCAAACATCGCGTTGGATTGCATTAAATGAAGTAACAAGCTTTTAAACCATTTTCGATGTTTACAATAAGCGAGTGGAGAAGGACCCTCTTAAGATATTTTCTACAAAATCTAGCATTACTTACATACATCATTTTATACACTCGATACAGTTTTCTATAAAACAGTTTTACTTTTCTCACCCTGTTTATTTGCACTACGGAACCACTAAGATGATATCGGCACCATCACTCATTCATCCATACCATTATTTAGGAAGTGGGACATATACCATGGAGTTTGCTATAAATCAGGTCATGTTAGCAGGCGATTCCCATAAAATATGAGATTACCGAGGATAATCCCGGCTGTTGATTTTTATAATATACTAGCTTCTGCCAGCGACTTCGTACGCGGATCCTGTTGCTTATGCCAGCGACAACGGGGTCGTCAAAATCAAAGATCTGAAACGTCTGATGTAGAATTCTAAGAGCCCGGGGACTGGAAAACAACGTGATGCGCGAGACGATTCGAGACGTTCCACATCTCTCCCTTCCACTTACGCGCGTGACAGTGTGCACACACCTTAGATATGGTGCCAATGTCTCCTTGTTCGATGTAATTAATAAATGGGCTGTAGGAAAACGCGCTCCTTTCTTTATTCCCTAAAAGTGTTCCCATAGCGTGATATAACTCGACACCAACGCCATTTACGAAATGTTTAGAAAACGGAAACTACATATAATTTATAGTATAGTATAGTATATATTATAGTATCTTAGCCATGTGCAGCGCCCCTTAGTGAACTCCACAGCGGGTGATGTAACCTACGACCAACTTATTATTTGCGGTTGGTACAGTAATCGGGTCTAGGGATCGAACCGCAAAATTAAGTTTGTTTTTAATGTATATACTTTTCCGGGATAAAAAGTACCCAGTGTGGTGCCCAGGATATTAAAAAATAATTATACCAAGTTTCATCGTAATCGGACCAGTAGTTTTTGCGTGATGCCTGAACAAACAGACAGACAGACAAAACATTTTTTAATCACCCCCTGCCGTTAATTTTTTTATATTTTCAATGTACAGAATTTTCACTTCTACAGATTTATTATAAGTGTAAGTAGGTACCTAAACTACGTGTAATAGAATGAAATAACCTATTTGATACCTAGGTACTTACCTATTTAAAACTACAGCTAAAGAAATAAAATAAAAGTTTAATTTATAATTAAGCTAATACTAAGAAATATTTAAACACTACCAAAATAATGAATACCTATTTTAAAAAATAACAACCAAAGGTCTAAAAATAATGACGCTAATACGCGGTTTGTTAAAATCAATTATTGTCTGTCAATAAGGTATATAAACACTCTGAACGTCTATTCGCATCAACAGCATCATATTGCCGCCGAGAGCCGCGTCGAGCGCGGCGACCGTTACACAAAAATAATCCTTATAGCATGATTAAGTATTCACGCGCGATGGCTTATTAGCGCATTTCATGTATAACTTTGGTGTTTCTATACCGATTTCTATGATTCTTTTTTTATTGAATAGATAATAATATTAACTTTTTTTAATTAGAGATGAGTGAGAGTGTTATAAACGTAAGAGTATACAAAAATAAACAGAAAGCTCCGAACTGCTAAGCTATCGGGAGTTACACGTGTTATTGTGAGTCAACCATAAAAGATAGACACATGCTGTCGTGGGTTATTTTAATATTTCCGTTATACATGATTTCTGTGTAGCTTTAACCATAAAGGCTGCAAAAGCAACGGAAGCTTAAAAAATGGAGTAATTTCTCCCGTTTCCCCAACATTTCCCTTCACTGCTCTGTTCCTATTGATTGTAGCGTGATGAAAAGTATACTATAACCTGCCCAGAAGTATGAAGAATGATTGTACCAAGTTTCGTTAAAATCCATCGAGTAGTTTTTGTTTCTATAAAGAACATACAGACAGACAGACAGACAGACAGACAGACAGACAGACAGACAGACAGACAGACAGACAGACAGACAGACAGACAGACAGACAGACAGACAGACAAAAATTTTACTGTTTGCATTTTTGGCATCAGTATCGATCACTAATCACCCCCTGATAGTTATTTTGGAAATATATTTCATTTACAGAATTGATCTCTCTACAGATTTATTATAAGTATAGATAGATTTATGGCTTGTTTTCTAATTTGCATTATATAGACGCAAAGTTTCCTTGGTCTGGTCATCATAAAAAAAAAACATATTTTAGACATGACAATATATCTTTATATACCTATAATTCTTCTGTACATGTGTTTGTCACCTAACTCCTCTTAACCCTAGAAAGATAACCTACGTCGAAACGACGTATTCGATTTTGTAAAAATGTTGTAACTCGTTTGTTTTTTGTATCACTGAATTGCCCTTTCCTGCCAACTCAGTCGGCTATCGAAGCTTGCAGGACACACCCTTAACACTCGGGTAAGTTTAATACTTTCGTCAATATTTATCTGCCGTACGTCGAAGCGACGTATGGTTATCTTTAGTGTCAGTTTTTCGACTATTGGGAAAACGTGTTACTTTATTTTTTGAGAATAAGTATACATCTTTTTTATTTGTTTTTTATTTATGTTATTAATAACATAATGATGTCCCTAAATCATATAGATGGTTCAGAAATCAGTCTGTTGTTGCATGAAATGAGCGATGAAGAGATTCAGGGGTCGGACATTGAAACTGAAGGCAATTTATTAGAAGATAAAGTACAAAGTGATACGGAAGACTGAAGTGAGTGCTCCCCCAGTGGTATACCCATTCGATATTGAAAATATGTCTGAAAATGAACCTGAAACTCCTGAAATTGCTTCGCCAAGTATGCTGAGTTGTACTATTATGCCACAGTGACAAATTCTTAGAGTAAATCATTGTACAGCTACTAAAGGTAGAACAAGTGGCCAATATTATGTCCTTACATATCAAATTAGCATTTTGTCTACAATTGCAATGTCTGCGACACCCACCGTACTCCCCGGATCTTGCTTCAACAAAGTACCATTTTTTCCGAAATTTGGACAACTTCTTACAAGGACAAAAATTCAACTCCGATGGGGCAGTCCAATTTGCCTTCAAAGAGTTTATTGATACTCGCCCCCATGTTTTTTTTAGTAAAGTGATCAATGAACTATGTATGAGATGGCAAAAGTGCATAGATAACAACGGTCCATACTTTGAATAATTGAAAAAATATTTTACAAAAAAAAAAACTTTATATTCCTCCCGTACAAAACGTTAATTTCATGTGTAAGAACCTAATATTATACTATACGGACATGATGAAATTTATGATGAAACTCGGTAGATAATACCTTGATAACCCCATGAATGGAGACAAGGTAGCAAATGCTTAGTTAACAGACGAATATAAAAGATTTTTTTTTATATTATTGCCAAAAAGACAAATTGTACCTCCCACACAACGTAAAGGTATCCCTTAGGCAAAGAAAAGAAAATATTATGCCTTTTTTCCATCAAAAATTAGAAAAATGACAAAAACAATGTGTGACGGCTGCAAAAAATCCCATTTGTGAGGAGCACTAGTCCAGCGCCTGATCTAAGTGCCGTTGAGGCTAAAATGAATAAAAATGGTTATTTTATCATGTTTTTTATATTATAGAGATTGTAAAAAGTTAATTTTGAAAAGTTTACATAATAAGTTATATGACTGACGGAGAATTTCCGAAAGGCTTAAGATTGGTAAAGTAAGAAGTACCTTGTTCTGTTAATTTTTTTTTTTTTCTATTAAAAATATAAATAAACTCTAATGTTTTTCATTTACTCACAATACAATTATAGTACGTAATACATTATATCACATTTATAAACTTATTATATACATAATCCAATATATGCTCACTCAAACATTCGCACGTCGAGTCGACGTATGGTTATCTTTAGTGTATAGTGAAATATGGTTATCTATCTAGGGTTAAAAGGCTGGAGCGATTTAGATGAAACTTTGAGTGTATATTTACAGTAGTTTTTTTTTATGGTGGGCAAAAATTATCCATAAATTAAGAGGCGACCGCCTGCCACTCCTCCTCGCTCCGGACCATGGCCTGTACCAAGGCCCGACGCGAGAGATCGCCGCCATCGATCGTTCTCACGAGGGCATGGCGATGCTCTGCCCAAGCGGAGCACACCTCTACTGTGTGTACATCGTGTTCTCCGGGCGTATATTTACAGTAGGTGGCATTGCAATCGGGTTTTCATTTTTTTTTCTGCCGACGAGTCAACTTTCAGGCAATAACGGCTGTTGGGACCTTTAGTGTCAATATATACCTACATAAGGTACAAACCGGTAGAGCGAGAGGCAGTGTCAGCTTTTACTGACTAAAACTCTCCCGTGTTCCTTCTTATAACTTAACTCTTTCAAATAACCTCGCAGGTTTAGATTATCTGAGTAACCAACTTAAAATGCAACACAGTTTATTATCTTTATACCGTTGTAATAAAGTTCAAAATAACATAGCAACGTATTATAATAAACGAGACTTGCCACTCAACACACATGGCTGATATAATCTAAACAAAATTTCAATGGACGCTAACGAGATTAGAAGATTTTGACCAACTTTTTTTTGACCTCAATGTAAGAGAAAGCAACTAGTCAATCCCACGGAAATCAATTTAGCTGACTAATGTTAAAATAGACAGCCATTAAAACCTGTATCTATTAACAGCTAAAAATAATTTCTTTTATTTGCTCTAAAACAACACTTGTGTGTGAAAAATGATGGGTAGCCATTTTGACTTTTGGATATACAGAAGAAGAATTAAATAACGGTACAATCTATGCATGGTGTTTGAATAAAAACGGTACCTATAAAGGTATGAAATGGGAGTCGGACTCGCACATTGGATCGGTTCCGTACAGTCAGCTGAAAAAATCACGTTTTTATATATTTAAGAAAGTTATTGAATTTTGTTAAGTGCACAATACTAAAAATTACTCATAGGTACAAAAAACACTCAAACCCGGTACAACAATCTGTAGGCCATACAAATATTGTGCCTTACGGGAATCGAACCAGCGATAAACAGCGCAACAGCCGATCTCCCAATCACTGCGCCAACCATGTTTGTAGTTACCTCAACCAATAGTCAAAAAAGTAACATTGTTTTATTACACTAAACAATATTATGAAGCGAGCGAGAATAGGACGCTCCTTGACCGAAGTAGTAATGTGAGCGACAGAGGTATCGGTAAGCGTGAGGAAGAGATAATCCTCACACCCAACTCCAGACGGCGAGCTAGTCATTGCTCGCCGTCCATAAAAAAAAAAAAAAATATTATTTTATATGAGGCTAGTACTTGAAATATATGAATTATTATTATTTATTATTATTATAAACCCACGCCTTTGACGGGCCTTAAAAAGTAAACATTCCAGTAATACAAAGTGCCAGTGGTACAAAAAACTTCACTCATCAAGCAAGCAAGCATAAGCATAATCAGCCTTTTAAAGTTTCCACTGCTGGGACTCAGGCCTCCTCTCTAGTAGAGAGATTGGGCCACCACGCGGGCCCAAAACGGGTTGGTGAATGTCATATGTCTTCGAATTTTTGGTTCTACGACGTACCGGTTTCCTCACGATGTTTTCCTTCTCCGTTTTGAGAGCAGTGCTGATAAAATAAATTACACAAAGTAATACGCCTAATTGGGTTTAAACCCGCGACCTACAACTCGTAAGTCAAGGCCGTTATCACTCGGCCACCACTGTTCTCCTCTCATTCCAGCAATTCAAAAGTAATCCTGTAATAAACTCAACAAAAAAAAAAGGACTTGGAAGCGATATCCACTACAACCCACCATTCATAGACACAGCTTCCCTCTCTATGACAGACTCCATTATAAAGGAACGTCGATGGGGTATGGGAAATATTTCCCTTTCACCCCTTTGAACGCTGGCCGTTTTTAGGCGCCCCTTTGTCATTGTCAATCGTATCGATTTTCACAACCTGCTCCTGAACGATTAAAAGAATGATTGGAAATTGAATCGTGTTGTGTATGCCTGTGAAAGTTGGAGGTGTCAATATTGTGTGTTCAGTGATGATGTTTTATAAAAACTGATCCCCAAAACAACTTTCTGCGCTCACAGCACCCCAGCCGCCGTCGGGATTCCGATCCCGATTTCCGGCTATCGTAGGCACGGGCTTGCGGACGGCAAGCAATGGGTAGCTCGCTGTCCGACCGTACGGTAACTGTATGACCGAGCCTAAGTCGTCAACGGCGCGCACTATTCCCGTGCGCCTCAAGGAATTGTCAGCAACAGCAGGGGCCCAGCTGGGTCGAAGCCTACTGGGGCCAGGGTTGGCTCCGAAAGATAGCTCAGCCCCGGTACGAAAGGCAACAAAGAAACAGAAGTGGGTTTTAGTTAGTAAAAGTCTGACACTATCTCCCACTCCGTCCAAGATTATGGGTCCGGGGTATGTCATTAACCCTTCAGATACCGTCAATTAGAGACACAATAGTAAGACAATAGATGCGCGGCCACCGGGTGTCGCTTGGGGATTCATGAATTAAATGATTTTCCCACCGAAAAAAAATCTCTAAAACAACTTTTACAAAATATCATAAAAATTCTTCAAAGTCCGCTTATACTTTGTGTTGCTTGAAAATTAAATAAATAAATCATCACTAAATATTTTATAAATGTTGCTTTGGGGATCAGCAGGCCTAGCCAAGTTACGTCCGTTTCATGTTGAATCTCTTTCTACAGTCGATAACGCCTCCAATTCGTTTGATTTGATCGCGTGACTTAACGTTGAGATGATCACATGTCATTTCCATATATTAGCAGTTTTCTACAAGAGTTATCTATAGAAAACTTCACATCTTCGTGATTATTAACTTGGCTAAGCGCTCAGGTATATTTTTGTTTTGTTAATAATAGTGTGGGTGAAGAAAAAATAAAATTGATACGATAATTCTAATAGTAATGAGAATGATTTAATTTCTATAAAGGAATATTAGAAAAATATTTTTTTTCCGACCTTCCGTTGCTGAAATTACGATAGGCATCATAGTATATGTTTTATTTTTTTAATATATTTTATTTTACTTCTTACAGCAAATAAAACTCAAAAAAATATATTTTGTTTTTAATTAAATTATCAAGCTTACTACCATTTTGTTTACAAAAGAAAATGAAGATTCAGCTAAAAATGCCCTATGAATTATAAAAATTAAATTAATAAATATTAAATGTTAGGTACTAATAAAAAATCCTAAAATCTACTTGAGCCTATACTGGAAAACCATAAAAAACTATTATAGAACTACAAACTAACAAAAAATATTATTGAACTGGACACCAATATAATACTGTAAATTAAATAGTAAATATAAAAAAAAATTGTAAAGAAAATATTATTTGTACGTTACAAATTAAGCAACTTGCTTATAGTTTCATAACTTATCTAATATTTTTTATATAAAAAAAAAAATCTTTTATTTTTAACTTACTAAAGAAAAAAGTTTACCCCGGTGGCATACCCGCGTGAAATTTATATCATCATTCATATGAATATAAAATAAAGGGGAAAAAATATTACTAAAAAATAACATAATTTAAAAAAAAAACATTTACGAATGATATGATGTAATGGTAATTATACAAATAAATAGTAGTACTTTATCCCCGAGGTACAAAGGGACACGGGTGAAGCCACTGGCCGGAGCTAGTTATCTACAAATAACGGATCCCTGCGATAAAAACATCTTATGTTGTAAGAAATACTAGACCACGGTCTAACTGTATATCAACCTATAGAGATGTCGTTTTTTGTGAAGGTGCCAAATCAGTCTATTCTATCTAATACATACGTAAATACCCAGTGTCATGGTGTTTGTGGTCGTACCTCTCCAAAACGGCTTGACCAACTTAAATGATTTATTTTATACAGAGTTATTTGTAAAACACTAGCACTAGGACCACGTTACTAACATCATAAATAACCGCTTTAGTTCTATGTTTTTATTATTTTTATACAAAAATATAAATATTTAAATTGATCTTTTTAAATATTACAAAGTCTATGCGATGAATTTAATTCTTTTTTCATATTTTAGTTCATTGGGTTCATCAGATTTTTAAACAAAAATATAAATATTTAAATCTATCTTTTTAAATATTACAAAGTCTATGCGATAATACAATTGTGGAGGGTAGCTGAAAATTAATTTGACCTATTTACGGGCAGCCCTCGCTAGTTGGTCGGTCGCGCTTTGATGCGCTCGCGTCGCGTCATACGCGTTCTTGTAGCGAAATTAGGCAGTGCGGACTTAATTACATATCTTTACATGATGGTGTATCAATATTCTAATGTCGAGTACACGGAAGTGATGCGAATGCTTGCTAGGTGTGATGACAATGTTTTGAAAGCCTGCTTACTATTACTACGAGAACAGTGCGTGGGACGCGTAAGTAGATACAGCAAAATATAGAATTGAAATGTTTTAGATAGAACAATGAACTCTTGAAGGTACCAACCTTCAAGAGTTCATTATGGTAAAATATTATTTTAGTCTGTAAAAAGTCATAGAACAAACGTTGTTGTTTATGATGTTAGTAAACAGTCCTGCAAGGAAGTTAGTGTTTTACAATTAACTCTGTATATTTGGTAGGTATTAGAATAGGTTGTGTCTCCACCTACCTCCAACCATTATTCGTCTTTCCTGAAAAAAAATGTGAAATAATTAATCCGTTGAAAAATATTATTTACGCCTAAAATATTTAAGTTTCACAATTCTGTTTTATTTTAAAGTTATTACTAAAACACAAATTATTTTTTGTAGCTTTTAAACCGGATAAAAATGTTAAACTTTTTGCTTTATTTGCGGGACAGTGCCCTAAACACTCCCCCGACATTCGTTTCTGCACTGGCCAGTGGTCGATAAGAAGGAAAACGTTTCATTTCACTCTGTTTACCTAAACTCGTGGCTTAAACCTGAGCCAAATGTCCCGGTCCACAACTCTTCCAAAGTTATAGTCCACCATGTTCAACTTTGACGGAGTCTTGGCACAGGGTTCGATTTCATACTTGTTCAATAACGCCTTGCTTACGTTCCTTATTATTTTCAAAGCCAGCTGTTCACCTGTAACAAGAGAAGAAAATAAATTATGAATTGTTTAATAACAGTAAGATTACATGACTGCACTAGTTCTCAAAAAAAAAAAAAATTAAAAATCTGGGGCCACCGTGTTTGTTATCGAACTCTTCTGAAATGGCTTGATCAATTTTTATGAAATGTTTTTGTGTATATTTGGTAGGTTTGAGGCTGGTTGGATGTGGGTAAAAAAAAATGGGGATACACCCCACGATGAACCATTTTTTTGACAATTTGTATGGCAGAACAGCGCTTGCCGGGTCAGAACGACTCAGTAAACGTTGTTCTACACTATATCTTTTATTATATAGTCATTGGATGTGAATGTCATAGGTCATTCACATCCATACTTTTCTACTAGCTAGTTAACCTATGTGAAAGTAGACAATTATCCCAACGGAATATACTCCTGAGATAGCTTACGTGTTATTTCAGGACATGGTCTACCTATGTACCACAAATCGGCGAGCGACGAAAATTTGGCAAATAAATCATTTGGCAAATAAAAAAGTTCAAAAGAGGCTTCGGCTTAAACTTATTTTGAAAATCGGCAAAATATAGTTCAGTAAGATTATTAAGATATTACCTATGATACATGATACTTCGATGATTTAAAAATATATCAAATAATGCATATAGCAAAAATACGTCGGTCAATAGTTTTCGGTAAAAATAAATTCGAACAAAAAAATTTGGAAACGTGAACGGCTCCATAAGTAACCATCCGGCCGGCCGTCCGGTAAATACCAAGCCCAGGTCGACCGCGAGGCCATGGTCCGGAGCGAGGAGGAATGGCAGGCGGTCGCCTCCTTCTGCGAAGCAGTAATGCTTGCAAAGGAGGAGGCCCACCGCATCAGGCAACGGCGCCCTCACCGCCGTCGCCGGGATTCCGATCCCGATTTCCGGCCACCGTAGACGCGGGCTCGCGGACGGCGAGCCATGGGTAACTCACTGTCCGATCGTCCCGTAATGGACCGAGTCCAAGAAGTCGACGGCGCGCCCTGTTCCCGCGCGTTGTCAGCAGCAGGAGGGGCCCATCTGGGTCGAAGCCTACTGGAGAGAGGGTTGTCCGAAAGGGAGCTCGTGCCCCGGTATGAAGGCTAAAAGGAACGGCGCGGGGTTTTTAGTCAGTAAGAGTCTGACACTATCTCCCGCTCCACCCAAGAGCGGGTTTTGTCAAAGAAGATTTTCCCCGTCGACAAAAAAAAAAGCCCAGGTCGACCGCATGTTGTGTTCCATTCAAGTGTGCTATTCTCTAAAGAAAATAGCCTTGAGCGAAGTTCTGGCCGCAGCGTCGAGATCCAAATAGGTACATTTGATTAACAATCTAATGGACCTATACATTGAGTTGTTAATTCTATGTACTGCGCTCTCGACTCGTCACTGCGGCCAGCGCTGCGCTCAAGGCTGTTTTCTTAGAGAATAGCACCGCAGGCCTCAAAATGATGGCGACAAGATTGACGGAGCCAGTTCGAGCCGATGCCTGAGACGGCTTTAAGCTATTCGAAGAAGTTACTTGGCTCTCTCAAAAGGCCAACTGAAGGAATACTATGAGTTTTAGTCAGTAACAGTTTGACACTCTTTCTTACTTTACCCCGCTTCGTGTGAAACAAGACATTTTATGATTTCTCGCGTAAAAACTTTTTACAAAAAAAAATTAAACCGACTTCAAAAAGTACAAAATAATTTTAATTTTGGAAGTCGGTGTTATATAACGAAGAGATAAAATTAGGTATCTATTATAGAAAATTATTTTGTACTTTTTGAAGTCGGTTTAATTTTTTTTTGTAAAAAGTTTTTTATTTTTCACTTTTTAGTTATGGTAGCACCACTAAAAAGTACATACCCTTCAGCTAAACATAAATTACCTTATAGCCAGAGCGCATCTCATAACGATTTTAATACTCCCAAATACGGTTATATTACATGAATTTACCTTCCGGTATTATCACCAGATCAGTTCGATACATCCCCTCCCCCTTTTCTTTTAGTCAGTCATCGACTACACGTATAAACAAAGCAATTTTACTTGTTACGACAATTCTGCTATGATTCTATGAGGAGTTCTGTTCCATATCTTCGAAGTTCATGATCAGATCATAACAATATTTCTATGGGACCAACTTGGAAGCATAACCTTTCAATAAAAAATAAAAAAATCAAAATCGGTCCACAACTGACCGAGATATCGGTGAACATACATACAAAAAAAAAAAAAAAAAACATACATTCAGCCGAACATAGAACCTCCTCCTTTTCGAAGTCGGTTAAAAAAGGTATCCATTCTTCTTTCTTACTATTTTATCAAACATACGGTTCATTTGTCGTTTCTTTGATCTTTCTTATTTTTACACTAGCTTTTGCTCGTGGCCTTGCCCGCGCATGAATTGTAGCCTATGTCGCTCAAGAATAAAGCAGCTTTCTATCGGTGAAAAAATTTTAGCAATCAAACTAGTACTTTCAGAGATTACCCCCACAAACAAAAAAACAAACTTTACCTCTTCATTATATTAGTGTAGATGTAGATAGGTACTCAAAACTTTCCTAAATACATTTCATTGATAACACTGCATGATATTAAACATGTTCTGAATTCAGAAATAGACAAGTTAAAAAAATAGAAACAAGAATTATTTAATTAGCATAAATACTTTTATAGAAAGCTCAAGATGATGAACTCTTATGAAAGGAAAAGTGAATCAGTTTTTGACTCCATGATTATTGAGAGCCGGTTGTAGTCACTGAGTATTTTGTATGAACTCTATCAAGGTCTATGTCGATTTTGCAGCCCCGTAACAGAGGTATTATTTAAAAAAAAAAACAGTTTATAACTTTTCAAGATTTTTGTTTTCGCGAGGCCCTTTTATAAAACAAGTGAAATTATTTTTTTGTAACTCAAATATTTCCGTGGCGTAATCTCGTAGACATACACGTTTGAAATCGTAAGTTAGGGCACAGTATAAGTAACAGTACAATTAGTGTTAGGGTCAAATTCACGTTTTTTTATCAAGCTGACTTACTTATATCATGTTTATTTTTTTTTTTATGTTTGCCCGGTTGGTTATTCAGTTTTTAGTAAAAAAAATATGGTGTTTTTTTTTTATATTTGTGAATTTCCACAGGTTTATAAAAGTTCAAAATATAATAAAACCTGATAATATAGTAGAACCTGGCGTTAAAAGTACCTAACTCGGTATACATTTCTATACAACCGATCTTACGTGATTATGACGTTATTATTACAATTCATTCTCTAGATATTTTGTGAATATTATTATTCTATAAAAATAAAACGTCTAAAACTAGTCTATTAAAAACCTCGGTTGTTTTGCATGAGCTTAGGTCTGTACTTTATTGTTTGGGTGTATTTTATTCGTGCAAAAGAATAATATGTAGCTAGAAACTGCCAAACTAACTAAGAAAAGATAATTATGAAATGAGTGAGAGAGGATATTCTTATCTTGTATATTCTATCTACAATAATTAAAATTACTTTTTTATCGTGGGTATAACAAATAAATAAACACAAATATTTAAAGTCACATACACAAGACACTCAGACTCGAAACAACTATCTGTAGGCCATACAAATATTTGTTCGGTAAGGGAATCGACCCACGATACATAGTGTAGCACCCAATCGCTCAACCAAACCACTGTGAAAGCAAAACATTGTGAGTGTGTGCCTTGAAGTAACAAACATACACACAAAGTGTGTTTGTTATTTCTTCATGGTAAAACGGCTGAACAGATTTCAGTGAAATTTGGTACGGTAGATAACTTAGCATAGCATATATGGTATTTTTTTCACTCTGGAGTGTTTTTTTTTTGTTTTCTTATGATAATTATCCATTATCACGCAGGTAGAGTCGTTGGCGGCAGACACACGGAAACAAATGATAGTATTGGCTCCAGCTTTGATATTAATCATATAACATAATCAAATTGAGAGCTCCTAGAAGGGAAAGATTCATAAACCCTAATTCTGATGAAAGTGCCAATACAATACTTAAGAGGCTGCTTTTCCACTCGCCTAACGTCGACAACACGCATGGTTGAAAAGCTTGTTACTTCATTTAACGCAAACCAATGCAATGTTTGACGAAAAGGCAACGCGAAAAAGGAAAGATGACAACTGGAAATCTTGTCAGCATTCGATAATTCCGTGATTTAGTCGAAGATTTTACAAAACTTTTTATATCCTTAAAACTATTTATATCCAAAACTTTTTATATCCTTAAAAAAAAAATGTCGTCATTTAAAATCACAATATTTGCAAGGCATATATTTTTATACTGTTGCCAGAAGTCGTGAGATCAATTCCCACTCAGGACAAATGTTAGTGTGATGAGCGCGATCATTTGTTCTATGCCTGAATGTAATTTAACTATATGTATGTAAGAATTTAGAAATATGTAGGTATGTTTATAAGTTGTCTAGTAGGTACTCATACCACAAGCTCAGCTTAGTTTGAGACTGGATGGCGATGTGTGAAAGTTGTGGTATATTATTATAAAGGAGTAAAGTCAACCAACTTTCTAAATCATTGACATCTTCAAGAGATGTCGGGATGTAAACACTTGCAATATCATTGTGCTATTTATAATAATAACTTGCGGCCTCGATGGCGGCGTAAGTGGAGAAAGCCTAAGCTAAGATGAAAATGCGTTTATAATGATTACAGTTAGTTACTATGATCTTTTGGTACCGTTATTTGGTTTACTAAATCCATAATTTAAGTTTCCCAAGATATATGTGCCTATACAAGACGCCAGATAAACTTAAAATAAAGTTCATTGGCCTGTTCCTAATATCTCCAATATATCGAAGGATCCCGAAAAAACATCAATGATCTGTTTTTCAGAAAAGATAAAGGATCACGATAGATGTCAATTCATGAAAACTTTGTCTTTACAGATTTATATTATTACTGATTTAGATTTTGAAATTAAAGGAAATATTTTGGTAACAATAGTTAAAAAAAAGAATTATTAATCGATTTGATTCACTTACTAATCAGCAAACAAAATGATTCATATTCTAATCGTTTTTCCCGGTTTATCAATTATTTTTTGCGGTCGTCCAGTAAAATTGGAAACTGTTTCTATGAAATGCATATTAAAAAGGAGCTGATTGAGTTTAAAATTGTAAAACGTAATCCAATAGAACTTTTTCGTTGAAGATCTAGCAAATCCGGCCCTAGATTGCCATTAGAAAAAAAACCGGTCAACTCCAAATGGAACTCGCACACGTTAAATTCAACATATTTAAAATAAAATGTTTTCAGTTGAATGATTGTCGATGTTTTCCATATAACTAGCAAACTTTAAGCTTAATTAAAAAGGCAAAATCCAAGTTGGAATCGTATACGACAAGTTCGATATCATTAACCGAAAAATATAAAGACATTTTTTTTTTGCAAAAAATACCTATTTTACCATTGGACGAAATAGAAGGAGGTTTTAACCCAGCAGTGGAAACTGAAATAGAGATACTGATTATTTCAATAGTCAACCAATTATGGTTGATAACAGACAGACGGACAGCAGAAATTGCGTTCCGTTGTTTGCTTGGGTGCGGCACCGTAAAAATCAACAATGTGTATAAGGCAACACCAACGTAAATGACTTTATCATCGTTTGAGTATCTTTCTAGTATAGTTTACCGTTCGAAGCATACATTAATTCTCAGTTACCCATACGGTAACTACTCTAATTACTTTGGCACTCAAAACCACAAAGCTGTGAATGAACCTGTTACTAAATATCAATCAGACCTAAGGTGTCAAGACATTATTTTTTCGTCGTAAGTAATAATAATAATAATCCACAACTATCACACAACGCCGTCTGTTCCCAAGCTAAGCAGAGCTTGTGTTATGGACAACTGATAAACATACTTATATATTTCTAAATACATACATATTATAGATAAATTACACCCAGACATCATAGAACAAAGATCATGCTTATCACATAAACATTTGCCCTGGGTGGGAATCGAACCCACGACCTCCGACATAGCACTCAGACCCACTAACCACTAGACCAACAGGCCAGTCAAAGACAAAGTGAAATTATTAGAATAGCTCATAAAAATAGGGGCATCACAGGACTTGAACCGAAACGTCTCCGTATCAGTCCTTATAAAAAAAATGCACATGAAGAAGGTTTGACTCCTGGCAGATTGGAAGCTATGGCTATTACAACCATCCTAGGTTGTAGCATAATCAGCCCTTTATTTTTTCTACTACTGAGACTCAAGTCTCTCTAGGAGAAAGAAAGAGCCGTAACCTAACTCCATGCGAGTCCAGTGCGGGTTGGTGAAATTGTTGATCATTCAGATAAAATATATGAAAATCGCGATTTCGAAAACTAATCATTTAATTTAAAAATTCTACCATTGAAGCATTTTAAATACATACGTGACATAATACGACTGACGCATAAAATAAATAATTACATATTTGTTACTAATGTACTGAGGTTTCCGAGAATGCTAACAAATTTTACTTGTATGTGTATATAGCGGTTATTACTGCTGATATCTACATACATCTGCTAACTGCATATGCAGGTCAAAGTTCGTGTGAATATAATAACAATGAGAGATGCAATGATATGTTCATCTTTTTAATATATCCAAGAAGCGACAACGAATGCATTGACATTGTATGTAATATTCATGGATACAAGGAATAATAATAATATATCAAAACTATCACACAACGCCGTCTAGTCTCAAGCTAAGCAGAGCTTGGTTTATGAGTACTACACAACTGATAAACTTACCTATTATATATTCCTAAATTCGTACATATATAAATAGATAAATTACTCCCAAACAGAACAAAGGATCATGCTCATCACACAAAGATAAAAAGTAGAAATCGCCTGGTGTGATAAGGCCACCATTTGTGTGTTTTTTATTATATGTTTTCTTTTTGTAAATTTTTGATGTGCAATAAAGAATATATAAATAAATAGACAGTTGTCCTGGGTGGGAATAAAACCAACGACCTCCGACATAGCAGTCAGTACCACTAACCACTAGACGAACAGGCCAGTTAATATGTCATTTGCTTTTAATTCTTTTAGATCATACTTTTCTCGCCAATACGCGAATGACGGAAGTTTTTTTTTAGCTTATAACGGCCTTCCCTGTATCCTTCAAAACCTCTTTTTTTAGGCAATCACTGGCTACGTTTGCAAGTTTGCTCTGCAAATATTATCGAGAGATTATATATAGAGATTATATATAGATTATATATAGAGATTATATATAGATTATATATAGAGAGTTACACTAGGTACCGTGGCAGCGTATATCGATAATTAACATAATCAGTCTTATATTGGTCCCACTACTGAGAGCTAGCCCTCTTCTCTAGAAGAAAGAATGGGTCATAGTCCACTACGTGGGCCCAGTGCAGATTCACTTAAGATTACTTCACCATTTTGAGAGTTGTAGTGATGACATAAATTACACAAAGTAATGTGCCTGGTTGGGTTAGAATCCGCGACCTACAATTCTTATGTCGGAATCTTTACCACTAGGACACCGCATATATATACAATAATTAAAACAAAAATCTTACCTATGCATTTTCTGGGTCCTGCTCCAAATGGTAGATAAACGTAACAATGATTAGATGCTCCTTCATCATCCAAAAATCGGTCAGGATTAAAAGTATCCGCTTTCAAATAGTGCTCTTCATCCCTATGCAAAGCCATTACAGGAATATTGATTGTTATTTTCTTATCAATCAACAAACCACCTTCAGGATGATAAGTCTTCGTGCATTGTCTTGCAATGATTGAATATGGGGGATGCAGTCTCAATGCCTCTTTTATGGCCACGTCCAAATATTCATCCCTATTGTGCCTCGAAACTGAATTCCTGGATTTCTCTTGCACCTCTGGATTCAAAGCTAGTTCATAGATCAATGCTGTTAACGCATTTAGACAAGGTATGTACCCCTCAGTTATGAATGACGATATTATTGAATAGGCGAATTCGACATCCGAATGACGTTTTTTGTTCTTTTCTTTAATTCCAAGTTGATAAACATTACCCAAATTCTTGATTTGCGCCAAAAGTTTTGATTTTTCGATTTCACTTTTTGTTTTTGCAGAGGGCTCACCAATAATAGTAGCCAATCCAAACAAAATGTACAAAGAAGGGAAAATATCCTTCAAGTAACTCTTGAATCTCTCTATCAATGAACGTTTTTGTATTTCTGATCTTACTTTCTTTACAACTGACCCTCCACTACTACCGAGCAGCAAATCCTCGAAGACTTTGTCCAATACCTTCGACAAAATCTCTTGAACGTTAGCATCACCATTTGTTCCCGGCAAACAGTCACTCAAACTCTCCAATTCACAGTCCATTCCGTTCAATAAAGACTCGTACCCTTCGCGCAACAAGGTCCACTTTTCTCCGTCGGCGTAAAACAAATTGTCTCGTAAACAAACATCCTGAGATTTGTCCAAGCAGAGACCTCGACTATGGAAATTCGCGAAATCCGTTGACAACATCCTCTTTACCATGTCGGGATCTTTTACTATCAGATCTGGAATCCTGCATTTCAAGCGACCGACACACTTGTCTTTGGGATATTTGGAGTAGAGTGTGTTGACATCTTCCGTGCTGCTCCTGATTCCGAGGACGCGATGGTAGTCTCCACCGAAGAAGGGGATAGATGACTTGTAATTGACGTGTCTGACGTACCAGTAACTGAAGAACTTGGTGACATAGTCGATGGTTAGCGCGATTATAAGTATGATGATTACGGCGAGATTTAGGAGGAAACTTTCGAAAAACATGTTGCGTTCGGCCGCCGTGAGCTGTCGTCGGAGACTGTAGTAAGCTTGTTGCAAGAGCCTCTCGAAGTAGGTCGCCTACGGTACTATGAGCGATCTATGAGGCATTGCGTTCATCTTCGTGGCATTGAACTTAACATTGTGATGCTGTAATTAAACGCACCTGTATTTTATGGCAGTTAAGTTGATTATAATAATTGTTATTTAAATGCACTGTTTTAAGCAGTTGTAATAATTTTGTTCTATGTTCTAGAATAAATAAAGACCTCTGCGTGCTAGGATGACTAATGATACATAACAAACCCGTTTGCTAGTTATAGATACATTACTATTTTTTAACACACATACCATCATTAAGTTTCTACTTATATTACCTATGCAGTTTCACTCTACTAGTAAATCTAAGTGATTACGTAGGGTATCTAAATATATTTGGCTTATTACACAGTAAATCCTTACAGTTAACCCGTTTACTGCGTACCAAAAAAACCAATAAAATCTTTTCAATTTTTTCTTTTCTAAAAATTATATGTTAATCAAAGTAGCTTTAATTTTTGATGACCGCAATCATTGTCTGTTAGGCTTTGATTTCACGACGTGGTTTTCACCGGCGGCTCCTGCCGCGTTTGAGGAAACAACTATTTTATTTATTTCAAAAGTCATGAGACCGCAGATTCGTGCATTTATGCAGTCGACGCGGTTACGATTTTTGCCTGCAAACTTGGCGGGAAACAAGGTGCTTGCCGATGCAACGGGAACCGCGAACAACCGCGCACACCGCGGGCGTAAAACGCGTCGTTAAATGTGCTTTAATTTTCTACATATATATATTTATTTATTTAAACTTCATGTACAGTAGTGGTACAGTGGTGGTGGTCATATATCTGGATTATACTGAAGCTGCGAGCCCGCAACCGTGGCGGGCGCGGCTGAAAACCGCTTCGTGAGTTCATAGCCTTACAGCCTCCGGTGCGTTGGGTCTTTGATTTGATGTCTGCCTTCTTGCAGCTTTTCATTGCAGAAATATGAAAAAAATAATGTATTAATCAGATTTGTATTCGTAATGGTTACTGACATAGCTCGTAGAATTCCCAAACTGAAGTTGGAATAGGCAGGTCATATTGGTCGCAAACATATGGTCGATAGAGTTGGAAGGTTTTGGAGTACCGCAAACGGTGCCTTGGAAGCCCTCTCACAAGTTGTACCTGTGAGGGTAACAGGAGTCCGTTAGATGTGAGATGCACAGGACCAGCAATTGGCGTCTTCTGGGTAAAATGATGATGTATAGGTAGTAGTAGTATTTATAATTTAAAAATATTATGTAAATTACATTTCTGTACAGTATATAATTATGTCCTATTGATAACAAACATCAGCATACAATACAATAATATCGGCACTTAGTCAATAGGAGTACCTAATATATACATACTTAAACTACTAACCTATAGATACTACATACAATCCACAAATAATTAATTTGTGAATTGTTTATAATTACTGTAAATAATTATTTAATTTAAAAATAAATAGCTGGCTATTAAAAGACAATATCGATTAAAATTTATTATAGGGTTGGAATAGAAAGAAAAGATGAAAAAAAAAACCAGCACTCTATGAACTCTGTAAGCAGATAGGCGACATAGAGTCAACAAGATTACTGTAATATGTTGGATTACTATAAGTATACGATAGTAAGCAACTGCTTTTTAATGAAATTAGTCAATTTTGCATCTAATCAAAATAATTTTATAGGTACTGTGTAGTAGGTAAATTGTTGAATTGTTAATCAGTATATTCAATGTAAGTAGTTAACCCTTCAGATACCGTCAATTAGAGACACAATAGTAAGACAATAGATGCGCGGCCACCGGTGGTCGCTTGGGGATTCATGAATTAATCTCGGTTCTTTATTTGAGTTTCTTAAATTTTATGATAACGTCGGTAAATGCAAAATTCTACCTATCAATTATTAAACAGGTACCATCATAACACACCTAACTATCTCACACATGAAACTTAAATATCTTATAACATTATCTTCTTGCTGGGTAATTAATCTCTCTCAAAATAACTAACTAGCTTTAAGATTTTATATTGTGTGTTACTTCCTTCCACTTTTGTTCTTAGAAATATTTTTTTTTATTAATCAGGTTTTTATACTTAACAAAGAATACTTAAATCTTAAAATAAGTCCATTTACATAACCACCCAACATTGAAATACAATAAACGTAATAATGAAATAATCAATGAAACAAAAACAGCCGTTTATAGCCTATCACTACTGAATAATGGCTTGAAGAATTTTAATAACTTAATCAGTTTTTTAATTTAACGCCATCTAGCTAAGACATACTGAACTTATTTGTTCCAAGAAACATGACGAGTTGTCAATTTAGAATAGCGCCATCTTTGTATGAAGAAGTGTACTTTTGAGCCAAAGACCGACCATTCACCTCGGGACGAAAACCACGCTTTCTGTGTAGTTAGTTCAAAACATTTCCACTAGGTGACTCTAACAGTATGATTTAGTTTTAACACTCCAGTAGTCGCGCGTTCTACAGTTGTAGAACACACATACATTTTTTAAATCTGAGCGTATATCAAAGATCGTTTACGCATACACTCACAGTATTCCTCTATAACTAGGTAAAGAATATAATTAGTGTCTTTACAGCGACAAATACAGTCGCATAAATGAGTAATTTCACTCTAAAAGTGCATTTCTACCATTGTAGAGCGCGCGACCACTCACGTAATATTTTTATTGTGGGTTACGGTCAATGTTTTTGAAGTGTAAGTATGTTTGTTACCTTATTTTGGTGATTATTATGACGTATGTTATAAAGTTTAAGGTTACTGTAAAACCTGACGACTATTTTTCTCAGATCAATGTACATACGGAGCAGATAGTAGAATTTATCGATGGTTGGAAGATGAAAGCACTGACGACAAAGATATAATTGAAAGTGACACTGATGATGCGCGATCAGTAGAAAAAGGTTGCTTACAGGAATCTTCACATAGTACAGATACAGGGCAAGAAGGAAGTAACACAGGGTTGGACTTGGAAAATCGGGAACGGAACTGAATATGAAGATGATGTCCCTCTAGGTTCGGCACTTGTAAAAAGTGGATTTATCGTGACCATCAGATTGTTCTATGTCTAAAATGCACTAAAAATTAAAATGCGGAAGTAAAAAACATACGCGAGTAGTTAAAATGAGGATTAAAAACACAAGACCCAGAGTTTAACCAATTTTTTTAAGTTTTTATAGAAGTCTGATTATAAGTTCCTTTTATTTCTAAAATGATATTGTTTTGTTTGATTTAGTTTCATAATAAAGCTATTTAAAATATAAAGTAAAGGTTTTTGTCAATTTATACTATAACTTTCTTTTATAAATCCTTCATTAAAAGTGTTCTACGTATGTAGAGCGCGCGCGTACTGACGTCCCAAGTATAGGCGCGCCTACTGGAGTGTTAATTCAGTACTAACTACATTAAAACATTACAAGTATCCTCATCGACCCCTTTAACATTATTTATTCTTAGATAACTCGAACTTTCAGTTTCAATACCATTCATAAACACCCAATGCTTTTTTTGGCACTTCGGAAATCATTTAACGACTTCTGCTCTAGAAAGAAATGAGAGGGCATGTCAAAAGTGTCGATGCTGGGTTTTAGAAAATAAAGGGGAATCTAGTCTATGACGATCTTTGCTTTTCATACTTTTTTCCTATTTGAAAGTGCCGAAATTAAATAATTATTAATTAATTAATATTAATAATTTATTAAACTTTTTATTTAATTTCACTGAACAATCAAAATGTCAATAAACAATACGTATTTAGTTACAAAGCTACTAAATTCATATATACCAACCAATATGAAGGTACTACCTACAGACTCATTATTCATGAAGCAGTCCCACACAGTAGTTACTACAGCAGGTAGAACATATTAATCTGAGACAAAATGTAGGGACACCCTAAGGGGATAGCCCGGTACAGGTTTTGTGGCGATCGGTCCTTTGGTACGTATATTACCGGTGGATAAGTCTTCTGAACCTTTCGTCTTGTTGAGTGAATCAGGTCTGGCTTAAAAATTTATTAGTGTGCCCAAGAATTTTTTGGTCGTTTTAGTCATAACTACACACAGTCACAACATACCTACATACATCCCATGTCCTGAGTTGATCTTTAGAATAATGCATTCCCAACTCTATGTTGATTTTTTTCTAACCAATAATGAGGGAACCAGATAATTAAGAACATACTTTATGATTGTGTATTGTTTGTTATACAATATGTGAAAAAATCAATATCAAAATGGCTGGTCCAAAAGAACAAGTTTGGGCATGGAAATGGTTATGGCAAAGTTGCCTCCACAGTTCTATACGCTAGTTTATTATCATAGCTTTATTCGACACTTAGATATAGAATGATTTCATCTATAGGTTTAGACCTATTGACAAAATGATCTTTAAAATATAAATTATGATTACACTTACCCAGATCGGGAATCTTTGGAATCTGGCAATACACCGTACCTTTTGCTCCACATTACATGAATCAGGGTATACTGAAGTATGAATCAGTTCTATACACGAGGCTCAGATCAGTAATCATAAGGAGTGAAGCAGCACACACGGCTATGTGGACTTATCTTCTAGCCTCTAGGGATATAAAGGTACAGATGCACATAAGTCTACTCTTCTTCAAAAAAAGGTACTTTTTTATGATGCGTTACTTCAGGCCTCCATCATTTATGAACCAAAATATAAAATTGTAACTTTTTTGCTTATATGAATAAGCTTCCAGATTTGTCTCATTCATTCCGATCCAATGATGGGATCTATTAGGAATTGAAGCAAACATATAGGAAATCCTATATGTTTGCTTCAATTCCAAACAATTATTAAGTTGTTTTAGAACATAAGAATTTACTTTTGAGAACATAAGAATTTACAGTTAAAAATGATCCTTAAATGAAGTGTAACCAACAGTACAAAAGTTACTCTGTCCACAATCATGGTCCACAGAATTTACATCTCAATAGTTGGATTCTGATCTGGATGGATCTGACATTACATTCAGTTCCATTCAAGAAGCTTGGAGCAACTCTAATCAGTAATCATAAGAAGCAAAGCAGCATACACTGCTACACTAACATATCTGTCGCTTTTAGCCTCGAGGGATACATATTGATATGGAACCTTTAGTCATATATAGGGGTCATAAAATTGTTCATTTCTAATTGCCTTCATAAATAGAAAGGTACGCATGGAGCGGCATTTTCTAATTGGTTGAAGAGGCTCACAAGGTTCCGAAGACCGAAAATAAGTACGGTGAAGTCAGCTTTGGCTGGAAGTAGTTTTCGTGTGTGGGTCGGTTGCACACCTTTTTCTGCGGTGGCAAATCATCATACCACTTTTTCCGCTCTGAGAGAAAGAGAGAGAGTGTCAAACTTTTACTGGCTAGATCCCATTTGTGATCATTCAGTTACCTTTTGCTGTTCAGGGCCACACTAGATTAGAGAATTATAAGGAATTATAGAAAGTGTCGTATAATTCCGTGGGTCAGTTGTGGCTTTAGTCACCACGAAGGGTATCATCATGCTAGCTTCCAAAAGTGGATAAAAAGAAGCCTATGTGTGGGCATAATTTGTTACAATAATTAGTGTAACAGACAGACAGACAAAGTTACTTTCACATTATAATGATATGGATATGGATTTATCTACTAATCGACTTAATTTTTCAGGAGCGTTCCTACATTCAAAAAAATCCTAGGACTAGTTCATCGAGAGCCCTATTGCTCGGTAGTCATTACCACACAGAAGTACTGCTGTCATCCAATAGGTTAAAACTTACAACTATCAAATTGCTTACTACGACTGCAAAGTAATCACATAATGTATATACGCAAAACTGTCCTATACCAATGCACCGGCCATATGCAATTTATTTCCCACTAAATGAAGATGTAGTATCGTTGTATCTAAAAATAGATCACATGCTACATGCTACCTACAAATAGAGTAGCACGCAATTCTTGGCTGTCCCCTAAGGCTGTCATATGGATAGGAGATATTAATCTATAGATTACTTCAATCTAATATCGATATCTTTATCATCTGTGATGATTTGCGGTGATAGTAGATTTCTAAGTGGCTATTTGTTATAAGGGTAAGCTGCTCAGTGTGAAATTTCTTCTCTTTAAAGTTGCTTTGTGATTTAAAACCTCATCATCAACGACGTTACCCAAAAGACGCCCACACTGTTGACCTTAGGTCTACCCCAAGTGTCACCACTGTGACCGGTCCTGTGCATCTCACATCCATCAAATTCTCACAATCCTAAACAGGTAATCGGTTAATCTTATAGAAAGCCTTCCAAGGCCGCATTTTTTGGTACACGGTTATCACTCCAGAATGTTTCAGCCTGATAAGGCTACAACCATCTATTCTACAGGCAGGCTACCACCTTGTCCACTGCCACTTAAATTTGGCGATTTTTAGGGCTATATCAGTAACCTTGGTGAATCGGGTTCATCATTATCATTATTTCAGCCAACATATATGCACTGTTGGCGATATGCGTTTCCCAGACTGATGTCGACATTTTTTTTAATGGCTTTATTGAAATGTTTTTGATATGATACAGGTTCTGAGTAGTTTTTCAAAAAGTAACGGGCGGTTTTTTGTGCCGATAATAATCACTGGGGTGGCGTGGTATTGGTGAAGTACGTAAGAATTTCACACTCTTTCGTCTTTCCCAAAAGCCCTTAGGCCTTTACAAGGGTTTCCAAAAAGTTTGAATTTCCAAAAACCCCTTCTTTGTGCTTAAGCATCTATGCTATAAACGGAAACAGAATGCAAAATTTCACGTTCCTGATCCCTGTAGTTTTAACTGTGCGTTGAATTTGTCAATGAATCAGTTTCTCATTTTTATGTATGTACAGATTAGATAAATATGTAGCGACATTTATGGCGCCACATAAGAACTAATCCTGCATCTATTTGAATATATACGACACCTGTCTGGTCAGAGGATGCTCCCTTTTTAACTGAAATTTTCGGGACTTTACTCCCTGTTCCGCAACCACAACTAATATATTTGGAGGTATCCAAAGATATTAGTTAACATTATTGTAGGATTTTGTGGCTCTTACTTTCAAACTAAATTAAAAGAGCTACAAAGTTACAAACATTAATCTATCACTTCTATCATCGATCTATACGCGTGCGCATGATTCATCGTCCTTCAGGGTTGTCACGGATATTATCTAAAATCTAGAAGCTACCTGCAGCTGCAATTAATTTTCAAATTATACAACTTGGAAACTGTGCAAAAAATTTGCTTTTATACAGCTGTATGAAAGCAAATTTTTTACACATCTTCGTATGTCTACTTCGTATTTGTAGCTATTTTATCTAATTTTATCATCCTATATTCAGGATGACATTGATGTGAAAGCGTTTCATGTCATTATTTAATACAAGCTTTGAAATCCAAAAGAAGACCAGTAGTTACAGATCACCAACCATCCGTTGTTCATTATGTTACTATTTTGGTGTACAATACAGTATATTTTATTCTATCCGTTGTCAACAATTTGACGTTGACAGTCCCATTCTGTTGTAAATGTTAAGGAGATTTTTGTAGTTCAAATGTTATCTGTAATGAGTTTTTGTTGAAAACTGCAAACATCATGCGGAAAGAGCAAAAATTGTGCATTTAAAAATTGTGATACTAACTCACCATCATTTTACTTCCCTTGCCTCATATTACTAGGGTTCAGCGCAATATGTTTTTTCTTCCATCCTATCATATCAGTCATCACACAATCCATCCTATCTTTACTTTGACCCAACCGCGAGATTTTACCCTTTAATTTATAGTTAACTAGCTGCTCCCAGCGGCTTCACCCGCTTGATAGCAGAAAATTATCCCAAAGGAACATACTTCCGGGATAAAAAGTATCTTATGTCCTATTCCAGGACATGGTCTATCCGTGTACCAAGTTTCATCAAAATCGGTTTAACAAACAAACTCACTTTTGCTTTTATAATATTAGTGAGGATTTAATTGTGATACTAATTTATTGATTTATTATTTGCTACAGCATAACCCTAACACCAAATGACAACAATGTTGATAAAGCACGCTTGTAAGGTTGATCATTACTCATACCACTGTATGATCATACAAATGCTCTATGACAACGTAAATTGTTAGACCTTATTAATTGTTGTTAACTATGTCTGTTCGTGGACTTAATGAATCACTTGAGATTCTTCTACTTACATTGGTGCTAGAGATTTTTGATGAAAATCATAAATGCACATGGTTATTAAAACCTTACTGGAGGTCTTCCAGGACATAGAGGTTTCCATAAAGTTCAAATGTAAAGTTCAAGTAAAATTGCAATAGATAATATTACGCCTTTCAACAGCTTCTTTTGTACCAAACTACAATTGATTTTCTGCTCCTACTTTTTACATGAAGATTATCATCAAAATAATGTGTAAAAAAAGGTTTTTAATCTGAGGATATTACAATTACTTTGTAGGCCTAACAATTACAACTACCCAGGGAGCCACATGGTTATATCGGCACAAAGCCTCAAGCATATTGTCAAAAATTCCAAAAAACAAATTATAATAGGATCCTCTGATGAACCTCTGGATTCCAAAAAGTCTGGATTCTAAAAAAATCCAATCAGACACTCAGTGACCCCAAGAACGACAAAAAATCACATCTATAGTGGTTGTGACCGTTTCATTTGCGACGTAATCAAAAATCGAGATCGATTCCATTCAACAAAAGATCTATAGATCACTGATCGATCTCTCACTGTGCTCGGGAAAGTGATCTATTTGAATGTATTATTGATTTTAAATCGGCCGTGGAGGTTTCATCACAAAGGGTTTTGATGGCACGTGGTACCTAATTCATAGATATATATTTTTTTGCAATTTCGTGATACAACAAAACAAGAACTTTTTCTAATCTTTTTTTGAAGGTGGGTCATGCGTCCATTACTCAAAAGTTTGATACTATTTTATTGTCACAATAACTTAGACCGTTATTTAGGGTCTTTTGAATCTGAAATAATATTCCACAACTATCACACAACGCCGTCTAGTCCCAAGTTAAGCAGAGCTTGTGTTATGTGTACTAGACAACTGATAAACATACTTATATATTTCTAAATACATACATATTATAGATAAATTACACCCAGACACAGAACAAATGATCATGCTCATCACATAAACATTTATCCTGGTTGGGAATCGAACCCATGACCTCCGGCATAGCAGTCAGGGCCACTAACAACTAGACCAACAGTCCAGTTAATATCTGCGAATGATAGTTCTCTACTAAACGTGTGTTGCAGCTACTCTATCTAATTTTATTATTGTCTGTGAATTTTTCTCTCATCGCAATTCAATTATATTGTCCTTATAACGTTATTACTAACTACATGTGCTGTTACTAACGCTTTTAGCGATTATAATCGTACTTATAATTTTTATCTACCCATGGGCAACGTTGTGGGTTGCATTATTTCCAATGTTTATGCATTAAACTTAATTAGTTGTAAGATGTCATAATGTTACTGTTAGTTGTTGCTTTTTTATAAAATAAAAAAGTAATAAAATAAAATAATAAATTCTCAAATTATGGCGTTAAAAATTTGCTGAGCTTTAAATTTTTTACTAAATAGACTTCATCTTATTAAACTTATTATACCACCATATTTTTTTGCCATATCGCTCCGTCAACAAATTACTGTTTTCAAATCATTAATGCAACAAGAATATGAGGCGACACAATGTCGGAGATCCTGCACATTACCCTAATGACCACAATATTATGGTACCTGGCTATACCCTTGTTTATTACCCTTAATAAAGGTAACGAGTTTTTTATAAGCTCATATTAGCCGTTTTTGGGTATAAGTGTGGTACAAATTATATGTCTAGGACTAGGGTTTAGAATTGATACGGCGTGGTCAATGGTTCTAATGTTATGATAATCGGTTGACAATAAATGATTAGAGATTCACGCATTTATTATTTTTTGTGAAATCTTTTTTTCCGATGAACAATACTTTTGGTCCAATATCTGTTCGTATAAGATAATTTTAACACGTACATAACTTTTCTTGAATACTGTTGACCTTCGGACCAATCGTCACTAATCAAAGATTAGAGTACCTATATAGACATTTATGACTTGACTACTCATGAGACAATAATTATGACGAAGAGTTGGCTAAGTCAAAGCTAAAAATATAGCACCATAAATTTAACATGGGTACATTAAAAATTCAAATCATCAAAATTCAAAATCATTGAAGCGGTACCAGGATACCAGATATAAAAAGAGATTAAATGACCACGCAATAGACATGCCATAGGCAATAAAGTTACATTGAAAGCGCTATATTTCAAATAAGAAACTGAGATAATTATCAAATATTGAAGCAAAAACGAGACAAAGTTCAAATTTTATTTTACTCCTCAGTTTGCAATAAAAGTATTTAAGTAATTTATCCCTTTTTAATAAAAGCATTTAAAAAATAAAACTGATAATATTAAAAACTGTGTTTATAGAAGAAAAAATAATTAATATATCACTTATATTTTATTATACCGAGGGAAGTTGATGGAATAAGGAATCTAAAATATGTTTGGGACTTAAGATGCTCGTGAATTCGTGATCCATTGAGCAAATGATTAATTCTAGCATAGTAATAAATAATATCCCTTAAAAAGATATTTAAAACCCTCATGAACTTGAATAATTATATTAATTTATTTCCAGAATTAACATAAAAAATGTTGACATCTAAAAATTAAAATCAACTAGAACCGAAATCAATGTACCAAAATCAATGAAGCGGTACCAGGGCACTAGTTTTAAAAAGAGATCAAATGAACATGCGATAGATACGTCACAGGCGATAGCGTTAGATTGACGGCGCCAGTAATTTCGTAAGCTGTGTAGCGATGCGCACGAGATCACCGCGCTTGCGTAGTAGGGATTGAATGAAGACTTGATCTTATATGGAAGGTGTTTGGGATTGCGTTTACAGTTGTAAGTGGTGTTAAAATTCAATTAAAAGTCAGTAGATATACTGACGTTAACCGTTCCTTATCGGAGAGATTCTCTTGCCCTTTTAATAATCTAGCTTTTGAAAAGGTTAAGTCAATAATTTGCTTGCAATTTTGTAACACCACAAAATTATATACAAAAAAAATTGTCTTTGTATTTATTAATATTCTTTTTCCAAATACATCGTGGGTAGCTTCCAATCTGATCTCCACAATGCAGTAACAGTAGTAATCATGATATCCCTTAATAAACCGGTGTCAAATTTTCTGAGTTTTGATTACCCGTGTTGTCAATCTAATATCTTCAAACCACAGACAGAACCAATAATTTAAGGAAATAACCAACAACTGAAGATTCTCTCTATGGTGATCACTCATTTTCGGGTAGACCTTGGTGATCATTGCTTAACTTTGAAGACAGATTTCGAATGTTAGTAATTAGTGAGTATCACCGAAGAAAATTTTAATGTTCAAGTATTCATTGGTGACTTAGCACATGAAAAATTTTTCTATAGTAAAATATTTATTAAAAATTATTTAAGATTAATGACTAAAAAGACACAAACCGAACACCTTGCAAACACAACTCATCCAAAATAATCCAAAAAGACCAACTATTTATTACTATATTACCGGCGGACGCCGAAGGACCAAATAAAAATGCAAAAATACTTAGGAGCTGACCTTGCGGTCTTTGGGACCGTTATACTGATCCCTTTTTTGCCACAAAACCAAAGGGCGCAGCTATTCCTCTGATCTTTTTAAATGAAAAAGGAGCGAATGATATAAACATTATAGGGAACGTATCCACTAGGGTTAAGATTTATTCAATTTCTGATATATTTTCTTTACATTAAGTAAGTAATAGTGTCCAATTTCTACAAAAGTTCTTTACTAATCAACTATCTTGATTTTTGGACAGTCAGAGAGTAAAGTTAGTTATTTTAGTTGCTTGCTTTGAAATTAGAACACTGTAAAGAAGAGCATAAATTCTATATCAGATTTTCTACTATCACGCAGGCAATGCCGCTGGCACTGGTTACAACTAAAATGTCTAGATTTAGGTATTTGGGTTATTAAAGTACACACATTACTAGTTTTTTTTAATGCAAAGTTTAAAAAAAAACCTTATACGGAACAGAGTAAGCTCATTTTTAAATTATCGAGGTTTTCAAAAACAATAGACCTCATACAATCATCATCCTCATCCATCTTCACCCACTGTGCAGCATAGGCCTTTCTTTTCTTGTGGTGATCCCCACGTTCCTATGCTAGTCTCATATGATGATAATAATATTTATCATCACCCCATCTCGCCGCCAGATGACCAACAATTTCTGCTTCCCGTCCTTGCACACCATTCGAACATCGTCTTAGTCTTCCCATCTTCACCGCACCTTGCAATGTGTCTAATTGTACGACTATATACTCGTAGTGTGTTCGGTCATAAAAAAATTATAATTTCACCCGGACCTTGTGGGCTGCAAAATTTTGACATTTGTTTTATTACGCACAAGTTCCTGTCTCCAAATCGGATCTCTACTTTCATAACGCTACTTTATAAAGGCGAAAGTTTGTATGTATGTTTTTCACTATGATTATTACTCCTTCACGTCTAAACGAATACTATAACTGACAACACATAACATTCATCAACTTTTTATCCAAGACCAGCGAACAAAACTTTCCTTTTTAAGCAGTACAGATCCAGTGTACACTCCTCCCAACAGGTTTTGCCAGGGACGCTATGGCGAGGACAGTTTTGACTATAAATAAGTGTGGTATTGTATTCAATGTAGCTACTGTTTGCCAGGGCGGCAGACCACAAAAGAATTTGGAATCTTTTTACAATAACTAGCCTTGCCAGCAGGTTTTGTCCGCATAATCGAATAGGTGAATTGTTTTTCATTTTAATTTTTTCTTGTTTCGTATTGAAATTATTGTTGGTTACATTGTTGTTATTATAATTTAATTTGTATGTTTTTTTTATGTAAATAGTCGACTTCATTTTTGCGTTCAGAGATATGTAAAAAGTTTAAATAGATTTCAGGCAGCTGCATGAGAGGACTCTAGCATAATCTATCTTCAAAGGATTGCAGTTCTCAAAGAAACAAAATGCCATTTATTTTATACTTTCTATGTTACTTTAAAAACTGAGACGCTTCATTTGAATTATTACAATAAAAAAATGTGCCCAAACTATCACCAAAAACACATACATATCCACCTTTCTTTCACCATCCAAATATAACTGTGGGACTGAGGACTGACTTTTTTTTGTTTAGAAGCCGCTACAGTTATCGTGTGGCAAGATTTAGGCCGTATTAGCGGCGCACACACACCAATGCGTCATTATCAAGGTGATATGCGCGAGATTTGTGGAGGAAAAAGATTTAAGAAGCCTGGTGTAAGTTGATGAGGTGGTATTTATTATTCATGTACTAACTACTGTAGTGTGGTAAAAGGAGATATGGTCTGAATATGTCACTAATGAGCTGTTTCATTCATTGTCTCATGTTAGTTGGGGTAAGCTACACCTTCTTTCTTTCATTCTGTCCTCTCAACCGCCGCATAATCACTACTTTTTCACATGCTTATCCTCACACCGTTCATCAATCTTTTGTCTGACCTCTCTCTCAACTTCCAACATGTAATATAACTCTTTTAGTGACACGCGTTTCATTCATTCCTCTTCTTCACATGATTGTACCCAGGCAAATGCAATTCATCATTCTCATTCATATATATCACATGTTCTATAGCTGATCTTCACTTATTTGTTAGTCATTATTTAGTAGCTACTCCATACTATGTTGATATAAAAATATAAATATCATGTTTGTTGAAAGAAACTAGAACAAATTGTTGAGTTTTTTGACATCTTTTTTTTACTAATTCCCTTCGGTGTGAAATAAAAAAAAAAACAGTTCTTCTGGAAACCGAAACAAATTAAAGTTTTTTAAGTTTCACTAAAAATCAACAGTTTTCAGTATTTTTATCAACCAAGTAACATATCAACGTTAGCTTTACTGGTCAAGAAGAAGGAGAAAATATATTCAATCCAATAACGACTTAGGTATTTGTCAACTGCAAAGTAAAGCTTCAATAAAGCAATATACTATGCAATTAAAAAAACACATTCAATTAACTTCCACGTATACCCAACGTCAATACTGAGCAACTATTTCAGCCTGATAGTTAAAATCTTATTAAAACCATCCCAATTTGGTCACTTCCAATATAGTCTGTCCATAAATCTAGAACCCATCAGACGTATGAATGGGGTTGGGCACTCAAGTTAATAAATTAATCGCTCGTGATACAATTATTATTGTAATGATCGGCTCCCGTCTGCGAGACTAAAATAAAACGGATAGTATCGTAATTGAATCTCCTATGGAACGCGTTACGAAAGAACTGCTTGTAAAACTGCTACTTTTCACTGTTATTTTTGATAGCTGCTAATTATAACGTTGGTTCAGTTATATTAGTAGCGCCACTCCCCCTAATCAACTGTGTTCTTACCTCTTTCAATTAACCAACCTCTAACAGTGATCTACTGAAAGAAAGCCGATTTTAAAGTGACTGCTACATCAATTAAATTATGCAAATGGAGGTACTGATGTTCAATTAATAGTACTAAATTATGTTCTGACTATGCAATAAGGTATCGGCCGTAAAATTGCCTTTGACGTTCTCAGTTAATTTAATAATTAACATTTTTCGTTAATTTAGGATTAAATTCATCTCCGGTGTAGCTTCTGGTTTCCGCTGGTCATCTGTAATTTGATAATTAACGGTTTTTACGTACTTGTTCTTAAACACTTTCTCCGATACCAAGAATTTTTAATTCGTGTTTTTATAAAATCTTCGATGTCCATGTTTTGTGACTGCTTCTTTTTTTCTAGGAGTTATGCTTTTAGTCCCATTTTATTCATCGTGATTTCCAAAACAGTTATCAGTTGTGTTTTTAGTTCTTCTATCTTTTAGCTACTGGTACTTTAGCTGCAGTAACTGCTCCACACTACAGTTATACCGATACTTGCCCATCACTAGAGTGTAACCCCAGTCTAGTAGAGCTGCACCACATCGTCGCTAGCAAGTTTATGGTTTTTTGATCTAAATCTAAAATTGCTTTTGCGGCTCGATATTGCTTCTTCAATTATATCAAAAATTCTATAGCGTTTTGTAACAATGCAGGGTCCTATAGTGATTTTTGTGCTTAATTGTTTACCGTTTGTTTTTTTTTTCTAGGTTGGCTATTTCTGTGTTAAACATAATAACAATAACATTAAAATCTGTCAAATATACCTATTCATACAATTTCAAGTACATACAATAATTATGAACACAAAATAATGCATTAAGAATGTAAATAATTTTCATAAAGTTCATATAATAATAATAATAATAATGCCCGCTTTTTCCGGGCCCTTCATGGGCCCGATGTAGACCAAATAGCGTCCGTAGCCTGGCTGCGCGTCGGTGACCTCTTTGGGGAAACCGAAGGTTTTGTCTGTGCAATTATGGACGAAGTTATCATGACGAATAACTACCGGAGATTTATTGTGAAAGACGGCACGGTTGACATCTGTCGGGCATGTCACCGACCGGGTGAATCAATCCGCCATATTATCTCTGGTTGTTCTCGTCTAGCTAACGGGGAATACTTGCATAGACATAACCTTGTAGCCAGGATTATACATCAGCAACTTGCTCTGAAGTACTCTCTTGTGGAATCGGAGGTGCCATACTACAAGTATGTGCCCGACCCAGTTCTCGATAATGGCGATATCACGTTGTACTGGGATCGGTCCATCATCACTGACAGGACTATTGTAGCCAATAAGCCTGATATAGTGGTGGTGGACCGATGCGAGAGGCGTGCAATGATTGTTGACATATCCGTTCCGCATGACGAGAACCTCGTGAAAGCCGAGAAAGATAAACAAATCAAGTATATTGACTTGGCTCGCGAGGTTGTCGACATGTGGGAAGTGGATTCAGCGATTATTGTACCGATAGTCGTTTCAGCCAATGGCTTAATAGCCAAGAGCCTCGACCAACACCTTAGGAGGCTCTCGTTAGGCGGCTGGATCAAGGGCTTGATTCAGAAAGCGGTACTCCTGGACACGGCTCGTATAGTCAGGAGGTTCCTTTCTCTGGAGCCCTGACCGCCGGTAGCTTGGACCCTGTTCCCGATACCGGTGGGACACTATTTTTTATATTTTTAAATGTTTTTTATTTTTTTGTTAAATATTTAAAAATATAATTTATATGTTTATTGAGAAATAAAGGAAATAATAATAATATTCCACAACTATCACACAACGCCGTCTAGTCCCAAGCTAAGCAGAGCTTGTGTTATGAGTACTAGACAACTGATAAACATACTTATATATTTCTAAATACATACATATTATAGATAAATTACACCCAGACACAGAACAAATGATTATGCTCATCACACAAACATTTGTCCTGGGTGGGAATCGAACCCACGACCTCCGGCATAGCAGTCAGGGTCACTAACCACTAGACCAACAGGCCAGTCTATATAATTAGAATTAAGATATAACTCAATACGTAATAAACCCTAGTAGCATTATAAAGTTGGGGCCGAAAGGTTCTGGATTGGCGACTGTGTACTGGAAGACGCAGCGTCGGAAGGCCTCCTACAAGGTGGACCGATGACCTAGTGAAGGTTTTGGGAATCCGATGGATGCGGGACGCACAGAATCGATCATTGTGGCGACACTTGGGGAAGGCCTATGTCCAACAGTGGACGTCTATAGGCTGAAATGATGATGAGCATAATAGCATATAGCAACCTTGCACTGCTCCTTCTCACGGATCCTTGCTAGAAGAGGGAAGGTGCTTGGGATATGCGGGTTGAAGAAAATAATGAATTAACGTTTATCCGCACCTCATACAAAAGACACGTCATGATTTTGTTGGTGAACAACCTATGTCTTTGAACATTATATTGGTCAAACGCAACCAAAATAAAAAAAAAAATAGTGGTAGAACATTGCCGATTGCCTCACGATGTTTTCTTTTACTGTTGCAGTGGTGATGAAATAAATTACGATAACTACAATTCGTAAATCGGAGCCGTTGATGTGTGACTTCAAAATTTACAAAAAATATACAACACCCCAGTGCATTGATACTAACGATGCTTAAACAAATACTTATCTATTATTTTTTAATTAAACCTCACAATTCATCTCTAATCTATGAGCTTCCAAAAGAAGACCAATCTAAATCATAAAGTGACAAAATCATATAATCAAGCAGCTAGTAAAATTGGTTGCAACCAGACGGTAGCTGGATCGAGTCCCATCCATGATTATAGTAATTGTACCACGTTCCGAGTAGCCATTTGCTCGATGTTGCGTTGGTATCGATTTCATTAGTTAGGCTCAGATTTTTATAATAAAACGTGCCGGATGGTATATGTAAACTTTTTGTAACTAGAGTAGTAATTACAATGAGTAGGTGGTGGTATCGGTATTGGTGTGGCCTTAGAAGTAGCGGGTGATAATATAATCAATCTTTCTTTTCCCAATAAGGTATTCACCATCCCTTTTTTTTCAAAACTGGTGTCAGTTATCCTGACTTCTACATTTATCAAACATCTACAATTGGTACTTGAGATCAGCTAATCAAGTTTAAGGTGCCTCTTGAGATACGATAAAATCTCAGTATGTTAAGATGGCCGACTTTATACATTCTTATAACTAAGTTTCTCTCTATCTGTAGACAATCCTACAGATCTTGGCACTTGTCATTTACTTGCCATTTGTCGGTGCAGTCGATAACCATGTTTTTTTAGATGGAAAATCCTCCAATGACTTCTACTCTTGAGCGGAACGAGAGGGTGAGTCAGGCTTTTACTGAATGAAACACACTCCTATGTCCCTTCTATGCCTTTGTTCCAGGGTGTATGGTTTTGCTGACATCTCCTTGAAGCGCGATTGGAACATTAAGCGCCGTTGACGACTCGAGCTCGGTTCGGAAGGTTACCAGACGGCCGGACGGCGAGTTATCCATTGCACGCTCTGAAGTCAATAACCATACCATATCCCAATACTGAACTTGGTTCTTATTTTTCCGTTTGTTTTTGGTGTGATCACTTAAATAAGACTCATTGTCACGACTATGACACTACATTTTGGGCTGAAATCCGTACCAACATTACTTTCACCGCCACCTTCCTAGCCTAACCAATACTCGAAGTACTATCAACATTAATGATCCATGCGCAGACAGCGATTGATTGATTGACCGTTTTATTGGCGTCAGGCGATGCGTCTCTATGTGATTATCAGAAGTCGACTTTATTAGGGCACTGTGTTCGTACGATGTAAAATTATCACCAATATTCAGTACGTGCTTGCTCGTAAGATGGTTATTGCCCGCGGCTCTGATTGTGTATTAATTGAGGATTGGTATTGATGAAATAGTTTTCCAATACAGCTAGTTAGCATTGGTTAATCTACAAGTGTGTGAAAGGACCTGTAATACTGTATGAATCAGAATGTTGGCTGTGAAAGAGACGGATGAAAAAAATTTGCATGTAGCGAAGATAGGAAGTTGATTTAGATATATAGAGTGGCGGAAATGAATAAAGTGGAAAAATAGTATATTTGTAGAAGTCTGAAAGTAGTTTTGGTAATGGAAAAGTTTAAAGGGAATCGATTGTTTTGATATGGTTATGTAAAGAGGAGGGATTTATTACTGTAACGCTGCATGTTGCAAATTTGATTTCTGCATAAAACAAATATTTGTGTGGATTTCTATTTCAATTTCAAAGAGATTAGAGCATAGACCAATCGTTTTGGATTTGGGTGTCTTGTTTATGTGATTTGGTCTGTTTGTGAATGCACCCATAATACTAATTTATTTCGAGTGCTAAAAAAATAAAAAGGGATTTGGTTTGGTGCGCTCGCTTTTTTCAGGGTAAACTGATCATAAAAATAGTTTCAAGATCATAAAAAAAACTGTTGTCAGTTAGGACGACATTCTTTTTGTATATTACAATGGAATTTCATGAATAAATCAACGTAAACTACAATATACCTATAATTTTGCAACATTGTTCCAGAATCTGTGGGAGAAAATCATTTGCAACAATGTTTGACATAATTATCTCGTTTTTATCTTAAGCGAAATAATATTGTAATGAAAACGCTTGATAAAAATTAAGTACTCACTTGGGCACATACCTTAAACAAGTTCTGTGTTCCTAATGATAAGCCAATGTTAGTAAATATTGTTTTAATTGCTCTATTAAGGAATAAGTGGAAAGGAATCATACTTAGTTTAGAGAATGAAGCTATTAATTAAACTTTATAGTGCATCGTTTTCTAATAGTTAAGTCACGCGAATGCTAAAGATGATTTTTTATGAAGGCAATCAGTTAAATCTTTTTTTTTATTTATTTTTTATTTTTTATTTATTTATTGCCAATTTACACTAACAGTAAAGTAACCACACATATAAATTATAGGCACATACTAATAATTAATCACAGAAAATTAATAATCAAATATCAAATATCTTCAAATCAAATATCTTCTCCTGTTCGGGTGGAGTGAGAGGGAGTGTCAGACTTCTGCTGACTAAAATCCATTCGAGTTCCTTTAGTTACCCTGTTCAAGGGTATGGTAACTCTTCTAAACAATTCCGTAGTTCTGACAGGTTCCTAAGGCCAGCGTAAGGTTCTTAAACTAATTTTGCGGATCGGGCATAATGATATTGGGGTTTTGCATAAGGGATTTCTCAGTAGCTCGGAGTTTGAAAAGTGGTTTAATATCCTCGTGCCTCAGGGAGTGTGATACTTCCATACTTTAAATAGCACGTAAAGTTGTTGATCGTGAGCCTGATCTGTTCTCTGCCACATCGGATTTTTTTTGTCACACTATGAGAGTAGAGAAACAGAGTGTGCAGTCTGTTGTGCACCTCTACCAGCGGCTTGATACATCCTTTTTTTGTGATGTAACTACAAATTTACAGTTTGCAGATTTTTTCTTATACTTGTGCTATGAGACTTTGCTTCATGCCACAGAATTCTAGATCAACGGAAAGTAGCCTATGAATTTTGATTCCCTTTAAAGTGTCGAAATATAAGTTTTTTGCGACATAAACGGCTGTTTCTTTTATTTTTCGTTACTCAGAAATCTGACTTTTTCTCAGTTTCAAGGGCCCTGAGTCTATATAGTTTTATTTTAAACTTGCGTTCCTCAGATAAAGGGGTTTAACAGACAGACATACTGACCAGAAAGTGATCCTATAAGGGTTCCGTGTTTTTCTTTTGAAGCACGGAACCCTAAAATCTGTAAATAATCTGAGCAGCACCACAGACAACAATGAAATTCTGCAGTTTATTAAAATACCAGAAATCAAACTGATAAAGCAACGTTTTAAATTAAACGCCTAACTTCGTATTGCACATTCCTAACCAGAACTGGAAATGAGACAAAAATATAGGTTGTGGTAGCTTCCCGTCCAACATTATGTAAGAGTTAATTAAAGTAGAACAGGTTTAAACCTGCTGCTAATAGACCTCGGGCGAAACCTGACACTAGGTGTACAGGATTGCAGTTTTAAATATTAATTTAGTACCATACCTATTCAGCCTTTTTTTTTGGTAAGAAAATCATCTAATGAAATTCCCAGCTCTTGGGCATGGCTGGGAGATAGTTTCAGACTTTTACTGACTAAAAATCCAGTCCTGTTCCTTCTTTGCCATTGTTTTCAGGGATCTCTTTCGCATCATCTATGGCTCCAGTTGGCTTTGACCTTGCTGACCCCTTACGGTTGCTGACAAACAACTCCTTGAGACGAGCGTGGAAGACTACGCGTCATCGAAGAGTTAAGCTAGATCCGGACGGTTGTCGGACGGCGAGCTACCCATTGCACGCCGGCGCCGCGCCGTCCAAAAGCCCGTGCATATTCAGCCTTACAATGTTCTCATAGCTGAGATTCTGGCATCCGCTTTAGGAAAGGGAGTGGGCAGTTATCCACCACGCGGTTCTAGTGCGGATTGGTAAATGTTACAAGTGTTCGAATTGGTTATTGGACATGCCGGTTTTTTTTTTGTTTTTAATTGATATAACTAGCGCTTGACGGCGTTTCACCTGATGCTCTTTCGAACAATTCCGCGGCACCAGCTATTACAAAGTTTTTACACAATCCTAAAAAAATATGTCCAAAACGATGATGCTAAAGTTTCTATGGAATCTGGGGCCACCATCCAATAGCTATGTATATTATACCATTAGATAGGTATTTTCGATTTAAATATAAGTTAGTATGGCACTAACTTCCAAATCATAGTTTTTCAATATTATTCTTTATTGAACATGCTAGATTTTTTTTAGACAACATAAGTTTTAGTACCCGAAACATATCGTATCTAGTATTTTTTTGTAAACAATCTATGTACAAAATTTCATAAATGTATCATAAAAAATCATAAAGTTATATGCTTGATTAGTCAGCAAAAATACATAGTCATTGGGCTATCCCGGTGACTCATGGGTTGTTTTGCACTTGCACTCAGTTATTTGATGGCTTCTAATATTCGTTATGACTTGCTATGATCTGTGTTGTAGTCTGTTGTACTAAGTGTTGGTGGTGTCCAACTTGTGACCTTTTAAAATATTTATGGGAAAAATATAATATTTGGTGTAAAATCTGTTCACATGGTTTTTCGTTGTCGCATACAATTTTTTTGTAACGTGTTTCGGACAAGTTAACTTACAGAGACGTGTTATTCGAGGTTTAATTTTTCGGAATAATGTAACACACCCAAAAAAATACTTTTTTTTGCTAATGTGGCCAAAGTCATTTAAACTCAATATTTTAGCTTAATTATAATCATTCAATATTAAGGCTTAGCTAATCTCCAACCAACAATCATCTTTTAAAACATTTACAAATAAATTACAAGATTCAATAACTACAAATGCTATATGATTTCATCAAAATTGAACCATACGTACGCCTGGCTTATAAAGCGAAGTGATCTTTAAATTAGACGGTAACACAGGAAGTGGCTTCTTAGGCCGTCAGTGTAGCGGTGATTAGCGATCGCCGATCACCGATCGCCTATCACATCTAGTGAGCAGTTGATCATTGACGGTTGAGCGCACGTAAAAAGTGTTGCAGAGATTATGAGCTTGGTTTGCAGATGCGGCTAGGTAAAAAGCTTTTATTTTAAATAATATAATACACACACCCACACTGTGTTTATTGATTTTTTTTTCACAAATTTTTCAGAATATTATCTTGTAAAAAACGAACACTTTTTACTTACATATATGATGTAAATAAGTTTAAACTTAAAAAAAAATTAAATACAAACGGGATCATAAATATTTGTTTGTTTTTTTCGCTAAAAGGGAAAAGGTTGTGCTACGGCGTTGTTCAAAAGAGTTACTGCGGTTCTGGAATAGATAGGAAGTCACCCTCCATGACACCCTTAGTACCTCTAAAGGAACATTTTGTGAGCCATTTGCTGCGTAACAGCCACCTATGTTCCTTTTCAGATGTACGGCTGTCCTTCTGACTTCATCCAGAATGGGAAAAAATATTTGTACATTTCAATTTTAATCAATTTCCTTTAAAAATTCATTCAAAGAGCTTTACAATTTGATAAGTGTATTCGAAATAAAGACATCCGCAGGAGAACTAAAGTTGCCGACATAGCACAAAGAATTGCCAAACTTAAGTGGCAATGGGCAGGGCACACTGCTCGCAGAACAGATGGCCGTTGAAGCCGAAAGGTTCTGGAGGGGCGACCGCGTACCGGAAGACGCAGCGTTGGAAGGCCTCGAACAAGGTGGTCTGATGACCTGGTGAAAGTTGCGGGAAGCCGATGGATGCGAGACGCACAGGAACGTTTGTTGTGGCGACGCTTGGGGAAGGCCTATGTCCAGCAGTGGACGTGTATCGGCTGAAATGATGAAGTGTGTTCGATATAGGATTTGGTATATATGTGTAAGTCCGGAGGGGCTCTGGCCTGATCTGCGTAAGCGAGAGTACGTGACCCACCACTGCGCCCGCCGCCCTGTTATTGACTGCTACTCCACAGCGTACATGATGTTAGGAATTAGCAAATTCTGCACTAATTGTGCTCCATTGGTGCTATTGCTGCAAAGCGTTCCCATATTAGATGATTTCTTAACTAAATAAAAAAGGGGAAAAGGTATTTTTATTTTAGTCTGCCACGATATCGTCTTACTCCTAATGAAATTTATTTTAACTTACTTCGGTTATTTGACCTTACTTGGATTGATTTATCGTTAGCTAGATATCACAAGTACTTGCTACTAGCTTCCGGCAGTAGCTTCGCCCGAGTAGAAGTAGACGGAATAAAAATATCCAGCTGTTTGAGCGTAAGGCACACATCTATATATATATATAAATCAATGCTACTTTCCGTTGTTATTTTATAACTCAAGAACGGGCTTACGTATCCAAACGAAATTTTAAGGCTTTGTTCGGACTATTTAGTAGATGGTTTATGTGAAGTTTGGTAGGGTAGAGTAGGGTATAGTAAGGTAGAGTAGGGTAGAGTAGGGTGGAGTAGGGTAGAGTAGGGTAGAGTAGGGTATAGTAGGGTAGAGCAGGGAAGAGCGGGAGCGAAGCCGTGCGGGCAAAAGCTAGTAGAATATGTAACGAATGTACCATTCTGCCACCAACTTACTCTATGCAAAACCAGTAAGCGCGCGGTGTGTTTAAGTATGGCACGATAATTGAAGATATGCTCGTATCATACTGCGGAGCCACTTCCACAGACCTGACGCCTGATTACTTTGTACCAAGCTGAATGAGATTACTGGTTCGGCTATAAAGTTAGTGGTTGCGAATATATTTTTTTATGTCTATTCAAATTTTATACCTATATACCATTGAGATGCCTGGTGTCTATTGCATTAATATAGCTTGCTTAAATGCTTATTGGTGTTTAATTAATAATACCTTTAAGTAATTGTTGCACTGTTTAAAGTTTTATTGACATGTTATTTTGGTTTCAAATTATTAGTGTAAACAATTGTTAGTAGACCAAATAAATAAATATAAGGTGACCAATTCCGACAAATATAGTTGTACATTTTTTTTAGGTTTTGTTTTCTATTGTTTTTAAGCCAAAGTTATGGCCTGTAGCACTGCCTTTGGTAATTATCTCCAAAAGTACCATCGCGATTGACATGTTTTTGGGTAATGCACCTCAACCTCCTATCTAACGAAATTCGAAAGATCTTTGTTTTTAAAGGTGAGAATGCCTTGTTATATTAAGCCCGCCTGTGAATCACTACTATAAATGAACTTCAAATAAATAAATAAATTTGTTTTCTGTGATTTTATAGAATAGAACACTAAGAGGAATTAATGTTAGTTAGATACCCTACCGGAAAGTACCCTATCAATTTTTGACTAAATAATTATGTCGTAACACGACGAGGACGATGGCTTGCCGACTCTTAGGAGAGGCCTATGGCCAACAGTGAACATTTTTCGGCTGATATGATGATGATGTCATAAAACTAGTAAATTTTTAGTGTGACTAAACAGCAGAAACTATTTTTTTTTAAACTCGTGTTTAAGAGCCACAAAGTTATCACATATTTTATCCTATCGCAAGTAATCAAGCTTCACTGACGGTATTTTAAGGTTGACAATTTTTAAAAGGACTATGATCTGAAATTGATATCTTGTAGCTCAAAAGGTCGTTAGGGAGATTGCTTGTCAACCTCGAGTTCATGACGAGGATTTTGTTTTAATTTAATTTATTTTGCAGGCAGGACTATATTTGCTAATAGATTCTTCTATTTGTTTGATTTTTAGGGTTCCGTACCTCAAAAGAAAAAACCGAAACCCTTATAGGATCGTTTTTTGTCCGTCATTGTGTCTATCTGTCAAGACTATTTGTCTCGGGAACACGTGAAGGTATTGAGCTGAAATTAAAACCATGTACCTACTTTAGTTTGCGGCCTCTTATAGTTGTGATAATTTGAAACTTTTGAGATAGCGAAAAAAAAGATACATATAAAACGTATATTTCGATACACTCAAAGGAATCAAATTAAATACTACTATTAGGTACTAGTACAGGAAGGATTAGTACTACTAGTACGGGTACTTCCCATTGACCTAGAGTCCTGAAGTTTGGCTTGAAGCTTGGAATAAATCTGAAAACTGTAAACTTGTGGTAACATCACCAAAAAAAAATTTTTCGATTTGGATAAATCTTCGAAATTAAATTCAAGAATCTTGCTGTTTTCATATGTAAGATTGTACGGAACCCTCAGTTCATGATTCCAACTCGCACTTGCCCGTTTATTTTTATTATTGATAGGCTCACGCTTGGAAAACGACAATATGGTCAACAATAGAGTATACTTTCGTGGAAGTAACCTATTCAGTCCTGACTTAAAGACCCCCCAAGTTTACAAAAACAAACTCCGGCAAGGAATTCCACTCTTTCGATTTATTTTTCTTCCTTCTTCTTTTTGAACTTTGTTAGCTTCTATAGGTGGACTAGGATATTTAAGAAAAATCCACAAACACGATCATCATCAGCACAAGTCATCATCTTCCTGCCTTTGTCCGATTTTATTTGGGGTCGGCGCAACACGGTTTTTTCTTCCATTCTGTCCTATCCGTCGTCAAGCCATTACTAACTCCCTTTTTTTTCATATCACTTCTCACGCAATCCATCCATCTTTTCTTTGTCCTCTCTCTCCCCTTCCATCCATCCACATGTAAACTCCTAACTCATCAGCACAAGTAAGAGCCCTAAAAAAACTGAAGAACTGTACTACGCCTGTACTGCCTGGCACATCCCTAAGGTGATTATAAAGACGAAGCAGGTGATCACAGTGCCACTGTCTCTCATAAAAATTAGTACAGCGCACAAAATCTCTGCTTACTTTTGTTTATTAGTTGTACCCGTTTATAAGATGAATCTCAGTTATCTAAATCATCGACAGCCTTTTCAATGTTCCCACTGCTGGGATTCAGTCCTTCTCTCTGAGAGAGGGAATGGGCCGCAATCCACCACGCGGGCCCAGTGCGAGTTATCTGAATAAATAAATAAAATTAGTAATATATCTATACCTTTATTTTCGAATATCTGAACGTACAGAATTGATACCTACTGAACATTCTCTTTAAGTACAACTTAAAAATATTATGCACCTGTATTACGCAAAAAAAAAGCCTTTTAATGTATCGAGTATCGCGATTAACGAACATATCGAATGGAATTAACAATATCATCCTGCGCCTGACTTGTGAAGTAATCAGAGAAACAACATTTATTTTTTTACGTTCAGTTCCCGGTATAATCATAATGTTCGCTTCTTATAGTGGCCAGGATTTTGTGGAAAGCAGGACACTTACACATTTTAATTCATCATCATCATCAGCCTTTTTAATATTCTTACTGCTGGGACTCAGGCCTCCTCTCTAGGAGAGGGAATGGGCCGTAATCCACCACGCGGGCCCAGTGCGGGTTGGTGAATGTCACATATCTTCGAATTTTTGGTTTTAGGACATGCCGGTTTCCTCAAGATGTTTTCCTTCACCTAATAAGTCATACAACTCATAAGTTGGAGCCATTACCACTCGGCCGCCACTGCTCTCACCTTTTATATTTACTCCGTAGCTCTCACACATTTTAATTTCGTCGTTTATACCGCGTACGTCGAAGGAATGGAACAATTTGCCTGCTGTGGTCTTCCCGTCCGATTAATTATAATTTGGGTATCTTCAAGGCTAGAGTGAATAGGCTTTTAATAAACTAGTGCGCCTCACCATCAGAGATTGCATTACTGCTTACTATCAGGTGGGATCGCAGTCAAGCACTAGTTTATACGAATTAAAAAAAAAAAAATGATTATTAGGAACTAGCTTTTGCCCGCAGGTTTGCCCGCGCACATAAAATATACCCTATGTCACTTAAAAATAAAGCAGCTTTATATTGGTAAAAAAAAATTAGCATTCGGACCAGTAATTTCAGAGATTACCTCCTACAAACAAACAAAAAAACATACTTCACATCTTTATTATACAATATATAATATAAGTAATATAGTATAAGTGTACTTTAGGTCTTAATATAAATCATCTCTATAGCCTGTGTGTGGTGTTAATAGTGGTGCTTCTAATTTGAAAATAAAAAAAACGCTGAGAATTTGACAAATATATTTATTTTTCTAATTCCCAGTTATTCCAAATTAATAGAGGTTACAAAACCTCATTGTATAAAAAGAAATTGCGCTTGAAATAAAAATGTGACTACAGATTCCATTCACAAGATTCGGACGATGGTTTTTTATTTTTTCTTTATGCCTCAGGCTAACCGTATAAAGTTATGAAACCACTAACGGCTAAACCAATAAGGTTATATAGATCAGAGAAAGGCGAAAATTAAGATTAGTTACGCATAAACAATACTATGTAATTTTTGATGTCGGTAATCATTTTATTAGTGTTATTAAGATACTGAAACTGCTAATTAGCAACTATTAGCACCAGGATTGATGAAAAAACAAACAAAAAATGGACCTGTAATTTTCAAATACTTCATCATCATCAGCCTTTTTAATGTTCCCACTGCTGGGACTCATGCCTCCTCTCTACGAGAGGGAATGGGCCGTAATCCACCACGCGGACCCAGTGCGTGTTGGTGGATGTCACATGTCTTCAAATACTTACTACTTCATTTTTACGTGAGAAATCACTGAATAATTTCTCCCACTCTTAGTGGAGTGGGTGGGTTAAACTTTCACTGACTTAATAATAAATAATAATAATAATCATTTATTTCAGGCATCGAAAGCCCATAGAAATATACATAAAATAATCTTATAAAATAATAAACTAATAAATATCATAACAACAAAACTTAAACTATTTATAATTTAACACGTAACATCGGCGTCGTGTTCCGCTGCGTGGTGTCGCGTAGCCGTCCTCGGAAACGTCGATACACGATACCTTTCGGCCAAAAGTCCTCTCTCAAAAAGGTCTCCAGATGGTGCGTTGGAACTCGTATCACGAACGACTTGAAGTTGGTGTCGTGGCGCGAATCCAGCCTTTCGACCCTCAGAGTCCAGTTGCTCTTTATCTTCATATACTCTACGACTTCCTCAACCTTCGTAGAGCAATGTTGACGCGAAACATACAGCTGCGTCGTAGGCACAGCAGGACGCAGCAGCATATTTGGTCCAGTCGGTACCCTCAGTTGCTTTTTGCTAGGGCTACGAGGGCTAAGGGCTCTTTCGAGCAGTATGCTGCTTTAATCGAATAATACTGCTAAGATTGCATTCGCATTAACTGCTAGCAAAGTACTGTATTTGAAGAAATATGCAACCTATAAAATGTATCACTTTTTTTTAGGTGGGTATTAATCAAATGCTCCTTCCAATCTGGTAGGATTGAGAAGGCCTGGTCTCATTGGAGACTTTTACTGACTAACATTCCACTGTGATCGTTCAGTCACCCTTTGCATTTTACAGCTGCTTTACCTTTTCAGAACCATGTGTTATTAGGTATTTTTTTACATTGAAAACCAAGCTAAAACATTTTATTGAATGAATTATATGGCTACGACGCCGTGCAATTTTTTTTTAAATATTTAACATGATGTTGTTCCACAACATGAATTACTTCTACATCGTGTTTGCATTTACAAACACGTAAACAGACATACAAACAGATATACAAGATTCACAGTGTCTGTAGCCCATAAAAATACATGTTCCATGTAGGAATCGAAATCACTATACGTAGTGCAGCAGCCAAACCCTTAACCATTGCCCCAATTGTAACTTCAATAATACGTCCTCCTTCCTTTCCTTTTCTCGTAATCCTTCTGTACTATTGGTTATCGTTAGCCACTTTAACCTATCTCCCTTTCAACAACCTAATGTATAAAAAAACCCTACAGGATCCCAAACTCATGGTCACACTGTCACCGTGATTGTAATAACTGGGAGCGAGATGGGCCGCGCTAATGCCGCGCCCCGGGCCCGCTCGCTATCGGTAGCATCCGATGCTGCAAGCGACGTGCCATTACACGCAACCAAGGTTCTGACTCCGTAGTTGTTAGTGAAGAGTGGTCTTTCTTAGTCCTTTATGAGTTCACGCAGCTAGAATACAGAAATGGGGTATGCTGTGACTTTTTTTCAAGTTCTGTTTTGAGTCCATTATGATTTCAAATAGCTTGGATACAGCTTAGATATTGCTGTAACTCTTTTTCAAGTTCTGTTCTGAGTTCAAAGGGGAGTAATTTACAAAGTAGGATATCGTATAGAATTGTAGGTTCACGTAAGGGCAGACAGTTAATTGTGAAATATTGATTGTTCGCTTTTCATATTAAATATTGTTTCAGTCTTAAAAATCTAAGCAACATTCCTGACATAAGAATTTGAAGGTTTTTTTTTTCAATTTCTATTTTTGCCTGATAACTGGTTAAACTTTGGCATTTCCAAGTCTGAAACTTCTTTTTACTCCACCCAGATCGAAAGGATTTATTAAAGAATTAACCAAGCCAAAAAAAAAAACTTATACGTTTACGGTAATTTCTCGGTCAATAAGGAACCTCATGTATCAATTTTTGTCACTAAAAATAGATAAGAAATTAAGTCATAACAGCTACATAAAATAAAAATACTTTAATTCTGAATACATTTTCATGTAGTTAACATTGCAGGAACGACACTAGCATATTATATGAGTAAGGAAGTCAACACTTGGGGTACTGAAGCAATGATCTACACTCATTACACACTCGTCTTCACACCACCGTCATAATGTGTCCGTATTAAAGTAAGTAAATGGTTACTAAGTCGAGTCATTGACTTAATAGCGGCCGGAGATCGCTCAGACTTTATGAGATCTTGTACTCAATACATGGATCGAGTGTATTAAGTATGATTAGGTTTTCAGGTAAAGCTCTTGCAATGTAGTAGGTGTGAACAATTTTGAATTTCGGTCGGTGATCATAAAGTATTAAAATCAATATCAAAAGTATTTATTTGAAATATACCATTAAGATAACTATTTGTTTTTTAATAAGTCAAAAGTAGAAAATAATTTGATATTCTTTTGAAATTAGTGAATTTGACCTTCAAAAAACTGATGGTATAAAACTTTGGAGGTAGGTAGAACAGAGAGTAAAGTCCCACATACCAGGATCCTACGACCAGACAGGATGTTATAGTTTGGTGGGCGACTGCCCGATGGTTGATGTCGGGTTGTCGTATATGTTCAAATCGCGCGGAGAACTATGATGACCGATGCAGGATTTCGTATTTTTTTCGTAGTTCTTATGTGGCGTCATATATGTCGCTACAAAACTTTTTGCCTTATTTTACGAGCACAATACAATACTCACACATTTAAGTATAGTACTTCTGAAGCTTTCGATTTTGTAAAAGTGGATTAAGAAATATTTTGGGGGCTGCAAATGTCCTGCAGCTCGTATAGGTAGCTCATCGTCCGACCGTGTGATAACTGTCCGGACCGAGCCCAAGACGTCGACGGCGCGTGCCTCAAGGAGATGTCAGCATACCGTAAAAACCCAACAGGGATGAAGCCTACTGGGACCAAAGGTCTGCTTCTGAAATGAAGACTCGGCCCTGATATGAAAGGCAACGAAGAAACAGGAGAGGGTTTTTAGTCAGTGAAAGTCTGACACACCCTCACGCTTCGCCCAAGAGCGAGGGTCGGATGATTTTCCCACCCGAAAAAAAAACACGAGAGAAAAAAAGAAACAGTTAAATAATTATATTTCGGATGCCATATTGTTTCGTAACAAAAACATATAAAATTACCCATTTCTCGACTTTAAGCTAAAAATTCGAGAATCCCTTCTGGCTCTGTGTTTACTTGGTAACAAAATAATATGACAGTCGATTTGAAGACATTGTATAAGAATAAAAAAGCTATTATTCCATACAGTAGCCCTTGTGTTCGCCCCGCTGAGGAGAATACTGCAGTATTGTACAGACAAGAAGAAAAGTGTTTCAATCCTTTTTGACCAATATAAATCTAAGTCTCCCACCGCTTTTGTAGACATGTTAATTCGTGATAAACTCAAATACTGCTGAACGAATTTTCATGCGAATTTCTCCAATAGACCGAGTAATTTATGAAAAAAAATTAGGTTTATATTAATGCATATTATAGTGGAGAAAAGCCGTGACTTTAATTTACAAAGCTGTTAGGGGTCGCTAGTTTATTTATAAGTGACAAAAAGGTGATACTTAACTTAAAAATGACATTCATTTGGATTCATAAAGTAAATTATTAATATATTTTTTTTAAATAAATGTATTGTTACGCCGTTAAACTTCAACACGTCATAACTCCGACAAAATAAAGAGTGGCAACGAATAATTAAAACGCATTGCTGTTCGAAAGCTCTAGAACCAAAGTACCTGCCTGGCCTGGCAAGATCTGGAACATTCCTTCATAAGTACTTGTTGTACCTACTATTTAGTAGGTATGTAATCTGTAGGTATCTGTAGGTGGATAAGGGAAATGGTACTTTCCGCCATTAACAATAGAGTCGAAATTCGCGTGAGTGACTCGCGAAGGACAAAGCAATAAAATTGATTTATGGTCCCGCGATGCGACTCTATTGTTCTGGAACTATCCTGAGACGTCGGTATCTAGAATTTTCTTTGCTCCGCGTATAAATACGAGCCCCCGAACGGAAGTGAGTCAGTTCTGATTTCGACTGCGAACAAGAGCGATCTACCTAAGTGTACGAAGTGATTTTATCTAACGACCGAGGCGATAGTGTAACGGAACTCTAGTGTTGATTGTGATTCGGATTATTGTTGACTGGACTAATTACTGATTGTTTGTGGTAAATAAAGTTCTTTATTGGTAAATTGGCATTTAGTTACCCACGTACGTAACAGTATGGTTTTCTTTTCCATCAAAGTATTTGGGGCTAGTAGGTTTATAAGGCTAGGGGTTTTAAGGTCTTCCAAAGTGCAGATACCGGGGTATTATTAAATCAATGTTAAATGGCATGGACTCAAGTAAGTGTCATTGCTAGGTATATTATTGACCAATGGAATAAAGATTATGGAGTAAGTAAAAAAAAGCTGCACACGCACGTGGTGATACGTCACTTACATTTTTATAGAAGACTAGCTGCTCCCAGCGGCTTTGCCCGCGTGATAGCAGAAAATTATCCCAAGAGAACATACTTCCGGGATAAAAAGTATCCTACTTACTATTCCAGGACATGGTCTATCCGTGTATCAAGTTTCATCAAAATCGGTTTTGCCATTTAGGCGTGAAGACGTAACAAACAAACAAACAACCTCACTTTCGCTTTTATAATATTATTGAGGAAGTAAGGACAGTTGCGCGCTAAACTATGGACCGTTTCTTTCAAAGACAAGCAATAAACCTCATACTCATTTTTTATTTTTTACAACTATCTCACAACTCTGTGTAGCCCCAAGCTCAGCAGAATTTGTGCTACGAGTACTAGCCAACTGATAAACATACTTATATACATACACACATAATAGTAGATAAATTACATCCAGAAACAGAACAAAATTTGTATGATTGTGGCCATCACACAAACATTTGTCCTGGGTGGGAATCGAACCCAAGACCTCGAGCATAGCAGTCAGAGCTACTGACCACTAGACCAAAAGACCAGTTGAAAGAGTTATTTTAAGACAAGCAATAAACTTCATTCTCATTGCTTACATTTTAAAGCAGTACTCGTTAACGAAAGCCAATAAACCGTACAATATTTTAATATATCCATAACCGGATCCAATCAACTGCTACTATATTAATAATGTCCCAATCATTTTAACTAGTCGAAAAACATATTTATAGACGCGTCAAATTGCAAAGCATAAACTGTAGTATATTATTAAAATCTATTAAACTCAATAACACTTTAGTGCGCGCCTGTACTGCTGTACTGTGATTATTACCAGTTTTTGTGGACTCCGCAGACACGTGGAGCGATGAAATTATGGTAATCACAGCTGGTACCAATGCAAGCCACTGGTTTTTAGGGTTCCTTTGGTGTAAATTCTGTAGGAAATTGTTATTGGTACGCGATCGTGCGGAGAGGAATAACGGCTTGGCTGAATTAAATTTCCATCTTCAAAACGAATCTATGAAATCTAGTCTTTCTAATATTGACAAAGCAAAACAAATCCTTTTCCTATGATTCAATTTAAAGGAGGCTAGAGGTCAGAGTTCTTTAAAATATTTATTTAGCATATTTTTTTCTTTCTCTTAAAAAAAATCGAATAAATTAATTTAAGACCTTAAACTACGAAGGCTGACATGAAATCATCATCATCATATCAGCCCAAAGACATCCACTGTTGGACATAGGCCTCCCCCAACCGTCGTCACAACGACCGATCCTGTGCGTCACGCATCCATCGGATTCCCGTGACCCTGACCATGATATGAAAAAAAAAAATTTTTCATTAAAAAAAAAAAGAAACAGTTGAAAGTATCAAGCAAAACAAAAATATTATTGTTGAACAACAGTTATTTTTACGGAACCCAACCACTACAAACAAAACAGTGGCACAAGGTAATAGTATTTTTTTTTTTCAAAACTATAATTGTCGCCGACATTCATCAACATCTGGTCTATTTGGACCATCAGCATCACGCATACGTTTCAGTATCACCAACTTGAATGAGGCAAAGTTAAGGACTTAGTGAGGTTAGAAAAGCGATCTTTGATTATAAAATACTAGCTTTTGCCCGCGGCTTCCCTAGCGTTAAATTCGGGGTAACATGGTAACTGGGAAGTGGGGGGTTAGAAAGAGACAAAAAGTAGCCTATGTCACTCTCCATCTCTTCAACTATCTCCACTTAAAAAGTCACGTCAATTTATCACTCCGTTTGGCCGTGAAAGACGGACAAACAGACACACAAACTTTCCCATTTATAATATTAGTTTAGATTCGATCTGATAATAAACGATTACTATAATTATGAATGCAACTACTCATAGGCTTTAAATGGTTTTCTTCTAGGCACACCATAATCATGGAGGTGACTTGTCCCCTATTTGAGGAGTGGCTGGAGAGGCATCACGGCGTCCCCATCTTTCACAGTACGCAGGTCCTTACCGGACCTCCTCACCCCCGAGATGCTAATACCCCGACCCCGGCTACCAGACACCGTATGCGCGAGCTTGTTCACTGTCCAGCTGTCCGGTAACCGTACAAACTGAGCCCGAGTCGTCGACGGCACATAGTATTCCAAGCGAGCTTCAAAGAGATGCCAGCAAAACCGTAATAGAGCTGATGTCTACAGGGGCCGTGGGTCGTTTTGAAAGGAAAAGCCCTGGTCTTATAGTGCAAAGAACAACAATGAAGTAACATTGGTGTGGTTTTGTTAAAGTAGGTGCCAAATAAGCGTGGAATAACGGTTATTGATCTCTTACATTATTGACATTCTTCATTTAAAAAACGGAATTAAATAAATAAAGCTGTCTTGAATCCTTGATTCTTTTTGGGTACCTTCGATATATTGGAGATATTTGGAAAAGGTCAATGTACTTTATTTTTTATGTTTATCTGGCACTTTGTATAGTAAAAAATCAGTTGCACTCTCTCACTCCGCTCTAAAGAGGTAGAAGTCATTTGATGATTTTCTAAGCAATCCCCATTGGCAGCCATCCGTGGGTAAGCCAAATTGGATACCAAGTAGAAAGTTAGTATACTGCAGTATTAGAAAAGGATCATAGATCAGTTTGCAGGATCATAGTTTGCAGATAGGGCAATTAACAAAAAGCAATTTCATCGCCAAATCGAGGCGAAAAAAAAAAATACCGGCGCGCTTTTAATTACTTGATTTTTATTAACTTAATCTCATGGTAGCAAAATCACTATAAGTCACCAGTCGTGTTATTATGAACTGGTATTAATTTAAAACTCGATTACGATGCGAAACAAACATGATTGATAATTTTGTTCCATAAAATCCTTGTCGTTTTGGTTTCGGCAAGGCTTGTAATAAAATCTTATTAGCACGCGATCCATTACGTACTTTTATTAAGGTGTTTTTATTAGATTTGATAATCTTGTCATAAACTACCTACCTAGCCTATTTTGTCTTGTGGTCCAAACCTAACGATAACAGTTGAGTTCATCCCTGCATCTTTGCCTTGATCTAACGCAATGTCATTCAGTGGTTCATTTTTTCCTATTTTTCATATGACATGCAGCAAATGTGTCCTGCTCAATTTTAGTTAAACTTGATTTTAACGCTCAGCGTTATGTTTCTTATACGATTCAAAAGACCTTTAGGATATAGCAATTTAGCTAAAAGCGTATTGGTAGTCATTGATCTTAGACCTCGACTAAAGTGTCAAAAATCAGTACCACTAGCCAAGTTGAAAATTTGTAATCATTAACGCTGGTAGAAAACTTCAAATGTACGGGAGTGACGTCTTCTCAGCGCTCAGTCACGTGGTCAGATCAAAAGGACTGGGGGCGTGGCCAACTCAAAGCGTTCGACTACAACTTGGCTAAGGGAGCAGGTTCGTGACTGTAGAATAAACATGTTTATAATTTTTCACTTAAGATACAGTGGCTTTCTTTATAAGATCTTTAACTGACCAATAGCTCCTCCAGGCGCTATATCGGTGTGCTGGGCAACTACTTTACCTTGTCAAGTAGACCATCTCAGTAAGATATTATCTAGATATAAGCATTCTTCGCAGTAGAAATGCATGTATTTTTTAATAATAAACGTTATTTCATTCAATTAATCTCGGGACTTTCTTTAGGTCTGCAAGGATGTTATGCAAATTGCAAATCAACCGCTGATAACGATCTCTTTTTGCGGATGAGTATTTGGCCAGTTTTTACCAAGCTTTTAAATTTAAAGACTTATTTCAAAGATCTCACTACAAAATTTAATAAAACCGCGGTATATGCTAGTTGGACTGCAACACTTTAAAAATAATAGGACACAATAGGCTGTTGCTGTTATAACTTGGATTAACAAATGGTGTTAGCAACAGTCACAACTATATATAAGATTCAAAATGGACCACAAAAGTCAAATTTTTTATTTTTATGTTCTTCATATAAAGGTCAAAAAAGATTGGAATTTTAGTTTGATTGTTTGCTATCCTATTTTTTTTAGTTATTGTTGTTAGTTTCGCGCTTGACCATTATCTCACCGGGTGGAAAGCGACGATACGGTCAACGATGAAGCGTGCTTGCTTAGAAGTAATCTATTCACTCTTGACTTAAAGGTGGTAGCCCATTACTCAGCTACAATCGCTACCGCTTATGGCAGTAACCGCAACATAACTTTAAAAGCTCTGATTTTAAATCGCACCGTTGCCTTACACGTATGTATAATTAACAAAGAAATGCTCTATTCGTGTTTTTAACTCGAAACAAAATGTTTTGCCGCAAGAATTATTAGTGCGACACAAAGGTGGGAAAGAATATTCCAATTTCATATGATTTTTAGAATAAAAGTCATTTTTAATAATGACTTACCCACTTGTGTCATGTTGGTTAATGTAAAAAGTAACTGTTTTTAATAAGATGTCACCAATTTTGGATCGTTTTAGCAAGCTTGCTGTATTTTTGTTGATCTAGAAAATGGTATTCAGTTATTATCATTTTTTCTATATAATGCAGTGTCAGTTTTTGTGAAAAGTAACTACTGTCTCACTTTTGACTTTCAACATCAGAAATAAACTTGAGTCCTTCTGCAGTTTTGGGCAACTACAACATTTTAGTAGTAGCTTACACTACACCGGACAAGCCGCTAGGTAGTCAAAATACAAATGTCAAAACGGGCCTTTTATTTTTTGACGTGTTGATTTTGAATACTGACTCAAAATTAAGTAGGTTAGTGAAAGCATTACATTATTTTGTGTAGGGTAAGTAATTTTATATTCTGACTAGAATCAACATAGAATCAACTAATTTAACACATGTTTTTTTTACCTATTGAATTTTATACGTGTATGTTAGTCTTAAATTTGCGCCTTCTCGGGCAAATAAAACATATTTTTTTTATTTTTATTTTTTCTTTCTTTTATTTAATAATAAGTCAAGGACCTCAAAGTGCAAGCGGTCAATGTCATCACCAAGACTAATGAGGCAATCTATCAGATTCAGTTATTCCCATAAAATAAAAATCAATCCGACATTGTCGCTCAACTTAAAAGGCGGTCTATCTCAGGATTATCTTGAGAGTAATTAAAAATTATTGGAACATAAAATCGGAAAGCTTTTTAAATTTTAATAGAACAAGTCAAATGCTACTGTTTGTCAACCATCAATCATTAGGCTTTCAAGAAACAAGCTTTTACCCGTGACTTTGTGTGGATTTTATTTATTTTGTGGAAGCTTCTCAAAATTAGAACAGTTTACTAGCATATAATTATGTTGAATTACATACCAATGAAAAGAATATAAAAAAAATAGTAAGTACTAATTACTAGTAATTATAAACATAAACATAAGCAGCATTTATAATGTTCCCACGGCTGGAACTGAGGCCTGATTTCTCTAAGTGGAAATGGTCCATAATCTGCCACATGGGGCCAGTATGGGTTGGTATACACAAGTCTTCGAATTATTGGATCTAGACCACGCCGGTTTTCTGTCTATGTATTTTTTTACCTTTTTGAAAGTTGTGGTGAAGAAATAAATTGTACAAAGTAAACCAATAGGTATAATAGTAAACCACTGGGCTTGCTATTATACATACCAATAACATTGGTTATCAAGGCAAATAGACAATAGAAACTTAATGTTTCTAATGACAGAAGGCCGCTTTCTTCTGTAATGCAATAATTCTAGTGTGCGGCCTGCGAGTGAGAGAACGAGAATCTTTCGCTAGCATTACTGCTTCGCAAAAACAGGCGGCGGCCTGCCATCCCTCCTCGCTCCGGACCATAGTCTGTACCAGAGCCCAGCGCGAGAGATTGTTGCCGATGATCGCCCCCACACCAGGACACGGCAGTGCTTTGTCCAAACAGAGCACAGTTCTACCGTATACTCCATCGTGTCATTCGGGCGGTCCACACAGCACACCTGGTCGTTTCTTTCGCACGAATCCGGTACAGGAACGTGCCAAACTTACCGTGTCTAGAGAGCACCTGCGTTATGCGGAAGGTTAGGACGTCATGACGTCTTTCCAGCAACTCCTGAAAAAGGGGCTGCCGCTTTAGGGTGGAGCGCTAAAAGGGCATGTTAGACAAAAGTCTAGTTTCAGACAATAAAAACTGTATAAATGTCGCACGGGCACACGGGCCTCAAAAAAATGCTAGAAGCGGCTACAAAAAAAAAAGCTAATAGTCGCCGTTAAAAAACAGCTTGTGGCCGGAGCAGCTTGAAGCGGCTTTAAGCGTTTTTTTGTGGCGGCACGGCCACACACGAGTCACAAAAAAGGCCGCCTCAAAAAGAAGCTAGAAGTGGCGTTTTTTTGAGGCCAGTATGCGGGGACAGTAAAACCCAGAGTCATGTCGCTTTCAGTTGTCGTTTGCGTTTTATAGACCATGGTAACCTCTTTGGGACATTCCCAGAGCTCTAGATTGCAACGCATATTCATTTCTGCTTATTTTGCTTCAATGTGTAACATGACTTTTTAGATAGAAAAATGTGCCTAAATCTAATTCGATCAATTAATGCTGAGTCATTAACCCTTGAATTGCACCATCGAGATCACACTATCAATGTAATATAAGGAACAAAAACAGAACCTCATCTGACTAATTGGCGTTCAAATTAATAATGATTGAGACAAAAAATGTTCCGAGAACTACATTTGAATCTCCAATTAGACCATAAAGGCCTTATCATGGACCCATTAACCGACAACCGACGCGAGGGAGGTTTATGAGTTTTACTACACAAAATCGTTGCCGACCATTTTCAACAATCCGAGTCGGATTTATAACCAATTAGCTAAGTAAATATATAAATGGCTTGATTGTGATGTGGGCGATATTAGGGCCAGGAAATTGTGAGTCAATGTACTTCCTACAATTACTTGGATTAGCTGCTGGAGCTAGTGGAATGTATTCAATTCCTGTTTCGTAAATCCTGTGGGAAAAGTTGACAGTACTTATAATATGTAACTAGCTACTGCCAGTGGGTTCACTCGCGTTTTGTTTCTCTATACAAACTTTATACCCCCGTTTGGGATCCGATACCTTTAGTGGAAGAATTTTAGAAAATCCTTTGTTAGTGCGCGCCTACGTCATAAAAGGAAACCTTGTGCAAAATTTCACGCTTCTAATCCAAGTAGTTTCGGCTGTGTGTGAAGTGATGATACGAGTATGTCACTCAGTTAGTATCTCCTTTTATATATTTAGATAATCTAAGAGAGTGACAAGGAAGTGAGCTTGAGTGAGTGATTTTTAATACTTGAGATTAGAAGTAACTTGCAATTTTAACTATAACCAATACCTCAAGAGCCGTCAAATCTCCGTTTAAAGGACGTATGCGGTCAAATATAATTTTTTGAAATGTTTTTTGTTCTTAAAGTTCTCATGATGTATATTTAATATACAAAATACTTTCTATTTAAAAATATCTACCTATTAATGTTGATTAAATGTGAAAATTGTTTATGGATTAAATGAAATAATTTCAACAAAGATGATAAAATATTGCAAGCTACGAAGAAAACAATTTTCAAAAAAAAAAAAATTCAAAATCCAGAAGGCTATATTTATATTCTTTATTATTTTACTCCCACTATAAGAGCAAGGACCTCCTCACTCAACCTCCGTGATGTATTATTACTTTGGTAGAATCGATCACCAATAAACAGGATCCTTACTCGTCCCAAAACATAATTTTTCATAACCTAAAGCATTTTGGGTACAAATTTATGGGCCACAGGACCAATTTACCATTGGACAAGGGTATAGTAAATCGTCAGCGCATTATTACGTCATTACCATAATGCAACCGAATTTTGGATGTATGGTATGAATAATATGAAGATTTGTATGTATGAGTTTGTTGCTACTAAGTTAATAGTTTTGAAATTCTGCGCACGATTAGTTTTTTTGTGAAAATTTTTTGGTGGTACTATATGTAATGGTTTGGTAAAAAAGAACCCTTCTCAAAATCTTATAGTTTAAAACTTCTCAAGAAAAAAAATCCGTCCTAGTACGAGTCATTGACGTGATTCAGAAGGCTGCCCAGCTTAAGTGGGACTGGATTGGACATGTCTATCGCATGCCGATCGAGTGGTGGGCCAGAAAAACGCAAAATTGGTGCCCTGAAATCGCACGATGGGGTCGCGGCAGACCAAGAAGGATCTCCTTCGGCGGGACCGGCCGGGATCAGGCGGGACGACTTGGATGTCTTCTTTGGGAATTGGAAAGGAGTGTCTCAAAACCGGGAACATTGGGAGGAGTGGGGGGAGGCCTTTGCCCAGTAGTTGGACATCATGGGCTGGATAAAAAAGTGCGAGTCGGACATGCGCGCGAATGGTTTCGTTTTATATAACATCAGACACCATATTATAGGCAAAAAAATCACGTTTGTTGTATGGGAGCCATGTTTATTTTATTGTAATTTTAGTATTTGCAGTTAGAGCATCAGATATACTTCATCAATCAAAAATTCCATCTGTCTTGCTATCACAGTTCATGAGATACAGCCTGACGACAGTCAGACTGACAGTCCACTGTCCTTCTTTAGACTAGATTCTTAGTAATTGGGTCCCGTCTTTACCAATTGCATACGGAACTCTAAAAACTATAAAGCAGTGGATCAATAAATCAAACACGAATGAATGCAAGTGACATATAAAATAATTACATATACTTTCAGAATTTCTGATCAACATGACAAGAACCAATTACCGTCCAAAAATATTTTGTGCTTCCGGAAATCAAACCAGGTATACCGGTCCTTCCGGATCGCTGGATTCATACTATGGAGCTAAACCGTTAATTCTTTAACATACGAGAGAAGCTTATTGTTTTGACAGCTTCCAAATTGAGTATGTTAAGTTAAATATGTCTCATACACTACTTTAGTGTGAAATTTTGACTGGTTTCAGGCTAAATTAGATTTTAAGAAACAATTCAATAAGCATTTTTGGGTACATTACCACTCGACAGCGATGCGGAAGAATTTTTCGACGCCTTACTTTATTTTGTTTTTTTTTTTAGTTCTTCAAGGCCTTTATTTTTATTTTTAAAGTTAGTTTTAATTAGGTTAAGTTATATTATATTATATTATATATAATTGTTTCTTAAACCCTACATTAAATTGAAAATTAGAGGTCAATTTCTAACAATAAATGATTAATAAAGTTATGCGATTATTTTCTTGAGGTTCATTCAACTAATCTCAACAGTTAAAGTAAGTTTGACAATATGTTTCTTTAAACATGTGGTTTTAATGGACTAGTGGTAATGTCCCGGACTTACGACTACTTTGTTCACAGACTTTATGTAAGTTCGTAACCAACGCGCTGGTTTACGGCTCTGCCTTTCATAGAGGGGGGGCGGGATTACCCAGCAGTGGGAACATTGAGAGGCTGCTTATGCTTATTGTTTAGGTTTTATTAGAAACTGGAGCTATATCTAACGTATCAAAGGATGTGAGAAAGTTTAAAAGAGTTACCGTGGCCGATAAGTAGGTTTTAGTCTGTAAAACTCAAAAAAGTGGGAGTAGTAATACACGATGGGAAATCACACTTTGAAAAAAAAACTAACTATTCAAAGTAGTCATTCAGTGAATAGACAAAATGACAAGCTACCATTTCTGAAGAAAGGCTATAACTAACTTATTTTAGTGTAAAATTAGATCTTCCCTTTCAAAAGGCAATCAAGAATAGATCTCAACGATAGGACCTTTTCAATATGCGAGAACGTTATCAGACTTATATGAATGAGTAGCAATATAGCTGAACAGGTTTTCGTTCAGTGGCCAGGGCTGAATCTGAGAATCTCAATTTATATTGAACGTCGTTGAGTGATTTGTTTGAATACCTTGTCCTTTGACTTGGTTATCCAAACCAGTCGCTAACCAGATGGTTTCAATAGTAATATTGTCAGCTAAGGAACGATGAAACGTGTAAAAATCCATTAAAACGTAAATTATATACTTATTTAGACAGAAAAACTAGTCGTCTATCAATTCAATTCAAAATATTTTATTTTATGTAGATCACTCAGATTTGCCTGTGTATTTTTATATTATCAAAAGCTAATGCAATAAAGCAACTATTTTTTTGAATTATTGGTTGACAAGATTTACAACTTCTTTCTTCGTTGCCATTTTAAATAAACTTTTGATATTAAAACTTCGATGATAAATGCTAAATCATTTTAAAAGTATGAAAAGAGCAAATTTTATTTTTAAGTTTGAACTGAAAATATTATGCATTGATTTTTTTGATAATTGAAAGATAAGAATAATAAGTAGTATGACTATTTTCATAACAAAATTTCAGTGACCAACCTTTTTTTTTTTTTTTTTGTCGACGGGGAAAATCATCTTTGACGAAACCCGCTCTTGGGTGAAGCGGGAGACAGTGTCAGACTCTTACTGACTAAAAACCCCGCGCCGTTCCTTCTAGCCTTCATACCGGGGCACGAGCTCCCTTTCGGACAACCCTGTCCCCAGTAGGCTTCGACCCAGCTGGGCCCCTCCTGCCGCTGACAACTCCTTGAGGCGCGCGGGAACAGTGCGCGCCGTCGACGTCTTAGACTCGGTCCATTACCGGACGATCGGACAGCGAGCTACCCATAGCTCGCCGTCCGCGAGCCTGCGTCTACGGTGGCCGGAAATCGGGATCGGAATCCCGGCGACGGCGGCGAGGGCGCCGTTGCCTGATGCGGTCGGCCTCCTCCTTTGCAAGCATTACTGCTTCGCAGAAGGAGGCGACCGCCTGCCATTCCTCCTCGCTCCGGACCATGGCCTCGACCAGGGCCCGGCGCGAGAGGTCTCCGCCGCCGATCGCCCCCACGAGGGCACGGCGATGCTCCGCCCAGGCAGGGCACACCTCGACGGTGTGCTCCACCGTGTCCTCCGGGCGTTGCGCACAGTGGCGACACCCGGGCGTCTCTTCCGCTTGAATCCGATGCAGGAACCTCCCGAACTTGCCATGTCCGGTGAGGACCTGCGTCATGCGGAACGTAAGGACGCCGTGAGGTCTTTCCAGCCACGCCTCAAAGAGGGGGCTTACCGCCATAATCGTGGCGTGCCCAGCACTGGGTTGCGATAGCCGTTGACGCCATTTCACCATGAGATCCCGCCGGAGCTCTGTCCGCCATGCCTTGACATGTTGCGGCAGTGGACTTTCACCCCGGCGTTGCATCTCCACGCGCATGTCGTGCATGTGTGCAAGGACTGTTGCCTCCAGATCCCACGGTGGTAGGCCAGCCAGAAGGCTCGCCGCTTCGCGGGAGATCGTGCGGTAACCCCGCACCATCCGTATTGCCATGACCCTCTGGCAGGCGTTCAGTATGGACGCCGGTCGTTTTGCCAGCGACGGCGCCCACACCGGCGCCCCGTAGAGGGCCATGGACCGAACGATCCCCGCGTAGAGCCTCCGGCAGGAGGCGTCTGGACCCCCAAGATTGGGCAGGAGCCGCTTGAGAGCAGCCCCAGCCCGGAGAAGCTTGGGAGCCAGACGTCGGAAATGTTCTACGAAATTCCACCGGCTGTCGAGGACGAGTCCCAGATACTTCATCGTCGACCCGACGCCGATGCGAACTCCTCCTACCGTAAGTTGGGAGTCCGGTGGTGGCGCGTTCCGAGGGCCGTGGAAGCACATTGCCTCGGATTTATGCAGCGCCACCTCGAGTCCCAACTCCTGGATCCTACCAACGGCTATCGCAACCCCGCGTGTCGCTAGAGCGACCGCCGCCTGGTGCGAACTTCCCTGCGCTAGAATCAGCGTGTCGTCTGCGTAGCAAACCACGCTGACCCCGTCAGGGAAGTCGCCGCGCAGCACGTAATCGTAGCCGATGTTCCACAAGGGTGGGCCTAGAACCGACCCCTGCGGAACACCGCACGACATCTCTCGACGTTTCCAGTCTCCCTGGTGACCGGGGTAGACAATGTACCTGTCTGACAGGTACGCCTCGACTACTCGACAGAGGTATTCGGGCACCCGGTGGTACCGGAGTGCCCTCCGGATCATACTCCAGGGCAGGGAGTTGAATCAGTGACCAACCTCAGTTCATCTCTGTACAGGATATTACCCGAGTGTAATTATTGGGAGGGATTCATTATGACGTTACGTGACAGCCACTGAGGTTCATTTCATCATCGTATGCAATTTGCTGGGAACATTAAATTATAAGATAGGAACCGAAGACCATATGACTCTCGTCCCTGATCGGAGGCAATACAGTCGATATTAACAATAAAATTTGACGAATCCTGTCATTACCTCCCTCCGGCTTCTGTAGGCTGTTACTGTAATGAAATGTTTGTTGTGGCAATGATAGAGATAATGCAGGACGTACTCAGGATTTTGATATTTATATCTATGTTTATATTTGATTTGGTACGTGAAGGAATGTAATCTTTGTGTGTTATAAAGCTACTGAAGACGGTAGTCTTCATTTTAATGTTCTAAGGTGTACCTTTCGATTCTAACGATGGCTTGTAATATAACATTTCCAAAAATTTTGAAGAAAAAATTGAACAAACAGTTTAGATCAAGCAAAGAATATAGTATTGTAACTTTAATGTCGTTTTTATCATTTCAGCCAAAAAATGTCTACTGATGGACATAGACAACGACCGGTCCTGTACCACTCGCATTTATTGGATTATCTTAAATACAAAATAACGAAAAAAAAAAAACATGTAGCTGACAGCAATAGTAGACCTCGTTTTTTATTGTTGATAGGTTCGCGCTTGACCGCTATCTCACCTGAAGGAAAGCGATGATGCGGTTGACAATGGAACGCGCTTACCTAGAAAAAACCTATCCACTCTTGACTTAATGTAGCCATCAGGAAACACAGACTCCGGCAAGCAATTCCACTCTCTAGCTGTACGCACAATGAATGTGTTCCCAAAACGTTTAATCCAACAAAGGTTTAAATTAAGTAAGCAAAACTAAGACTATACACGAAAACAAAAAAAAGAAGAACCAATACATAATAACACTCTAATTATTTCATACCAAAACAAAACCACAAAAAAAAAAATAAGTCCAATCGACCAGAACAAGTTCATTTAATCACGCGAATAAATAATTCGCGTCTAACGATGTCAAAACATTTAACAGCTAATGCAGTTATGCTGTGTGCTAGTCTAGCCATAAAAAATATAATAAAACACTGAGAGGAAGTATCTAATAATGACCAAGTCGCAGTAAGCTCGAGGCGAAATTGTTATAGCTCTTATTAATCGGAAACTGCCTTAATTTTGGTCAATGATTTTGAGAATGCAAATGCTACTGGTAGTTCCAATCAAACGTCTACCTTATTCAAATACAATGAAAGTCTATTTTCAGTTGTTTCACAGTTTTAAGGCACGTTATCCGGTCACAGAGTTTTGCTAGAGGCAGTAATTTATAAATGTTAGTATGGATGCTTTGATGGCACAAATTAGACAGAGGTACATGGAAGCATCGCTACAGTCTTCATTCTTTACTGAATTATGACGGTATTGAGATGTGGCCGGCTTTTTGTAACGGAAAATTGATGATTAATAGGTTATATAAAAATGTAAACAGTAATGTGTTTAGGGAAGTTTTGAAGATATTTTTTTTTATTGTTGATAGGATCGCGCTTGAACACTATCTAACCCGATAGAAAACAGGGACGTGGTTAATAATAAATCACCGTTGTCTAGAATTTTGTTTGTTTTTCAATGTTTCGAAAGAATTTGATAAGGTAACTCTCTTTAGTATGAAGTGAGAAAATAACCTACAACATAGCACATACAAAATCTGAGACGGATTGTTTGAAAGAGCTACTGCGTCCCTGAAAGCTGTAACGCAAAGGACGTCGGAAGGAATACAGATGGGTTTTAGTCAGTAAAAGTCTGACACTCTCTCCACTCAGAGCGAGAAAAAAAGCTCTTAAAATTAATTACAGGAAAAGTTCAGTGCTGTGTTACTACGATATTAACTATTACCTATTCATTTTAAAGTGTTTTACTTGTGCTAATATCTAGAAATGGTATAAACTACATTATAAAACCGTAATGAAAGAACTTTTAAAATATTTATTTGCTTTAATTGTAAAGAAGAAATTACTAATAGGTAGTTTCTATTTATTATGAATTTTACACAAAGTTGTTTTATCAGAAAATTCTACAGGAGACCAAACCAGACCACAGTACTAATTATGTCCGTCTTATCCCTCGTCTTAATCTTAATAGACAGGATAAAACTCTTAAGACAAAAAACCCGATATTTTACCGCCTACGTACATCGAAAACGACCATATGGTCAAACCTATGGTTACTATAAAAAAAGAAAACTAATAAATAGACGCCGAAATCAGCTTCCAGCTATTACGGTACAGCAGTAATGTGGAGATACGATTTTTTTATGAAGCACAATGAGTAGTTATTACTGTGAGATGAAAGTCGATACCTGCGCACGCGCCAAGACTTAGAATTATTTCGGAATGTAAGCACACCAGATGTTATCCCGTACGGTCTTTAGAGTTATCGTTTTTGTTTTAATGTATGAATTGTATGGTACGGTATTGGGGACCAAGTGAAGAGTGGTTTGATTTTTAGAGTGTTGTTACTTTACTATCAATAGTTTTAAAGGGAAAACTTTGTGAGTGTGTTTGTATATTTCGATTTGGATTGAATTTGGCACCACACGGGTAGACTTTGCCCTCGGAAAGCACATTATAACATATAATAAACTAGTGCGCCTCACTGTCAGAGATTACATCACTGCTTACCTTCAGGTGGGATCGCAGTCAAGCACTAGTTTAATCGAATTAAAAGAAATATAACATATACTTTTTATCCTTGGAGCATGTTTCTTTAGAATAATTTCCGACTATAATATAAGCAATACCGGTGGCAGCAGCTAGTATTAAATTAAATCTAAAATTATTATTTTAAAAGAACCACTATAATAATAACTTGTATCTTGTAACAATGATCATTTGCAGAAATCAAAGAAAAATAATTTACTGATTCTGCCGCTCTTTTTTTACATTACCTATGTCATAGCTAAGTTTATTTTTATAAACACCAGATAACAGGAGCCTATCTTTCAAACTAGAGCTATAACCCAGACATTTGGTGTAGGGCCCAAGTAAAGCAGTAGCGGTAGCGACCTCTTAACATACACGTACTTTGATTTTACATACAAACGTCATCACCATGATCATCATCTTCCTGCCTTTATCCCATGCTCTATTCAATCCTTTCTAGCATTTTGCTATCACTGGCTAACTTTTTTTCCATATCTCATTCCTCACACCATCCATCCATTTTTTCTTTGGCCCCTTCTCCATCTATCTATGTGTATACTTATTAGTCTATTAGTCTTTTAGTAACATGCGTTTCATCATTCCTCTGTATACGACTATATCAATATTTTACTCAAAGACATTATTCTTCTTCTTCTTTTCGTGTCGATGCTCTCAAAATATACTTTTTCTGACCAATATTTGGCTCAAACTCAAAGACATTATTACTAAAACTACTATCTGGAATAATTTACCTTACTTACGCTGACTGCTCACCATTCGCTCATACCTTGCGTGACTTGCCCGCAGTCTTACATTACCACAGAAATATCAAATAAAAAATGTCAATAGGAATGGCGTATAAACAATGTTGGTAGTACAAGTATTATTTAAGCTAAAACACTATTGCAAGTAACAATTTGGCCCGCAGTACCGTTGTGGCTATAGATCAGCTCAGGTGTTGTCGGCCTGCGGGCTTTTTGTGTGGCGCATGTTAAAAGATTACAGAGGTTTGAGACATCACCAGTGATAAGTGCATATTTGTTGTGTAACACTTCCTCACATTTATTTTCTATGTGGAGATTTTTGACACCACGCACTACAATTTTAGTACTATTTATAGTGATGGCTGAGTGATAATGGCCCCGACTTACGAGTTCAGGCAAAGGTAACGAACGAGGGTTTTTTTTTTTTTTTTTTTTCTGTCGACGGGGAAAATCATCATTGACGAAACCCGCTCTTGGGTGGAGCGGGAGACAGTGTCAGAGTCTTACTGACTAAAAACCCCGCGCCGTTCCTTCTAGCCTTCATACCGGGGCTCTAGTTTCCTTTCGGATAACCCCGACCCCGGTAGGCTTCGACCCAGATGGGCCCCTCCTGTTGCTGACAACTCCTTGAGGCGCGCGGGAACAGTGCGCGCCGTCGACGCCTTGGCTCGGTCCGGACAGTTACCGGACGATCGGACAGCGAGCTACCCATGGCTCGCCGTCCGCGAGCCCGCGTCTACGGTGGCCGGAAATCGGGATCGGAATCCCGGCGGCGGCGGCGAGGGCGCCGTTGCCTGATGCGGTCTGCCTCCTCCTTTGCTAGCATTACTGCTTCGCAGAAGGAGGCGACCGCCTGCCACTCCTCCTCGCTCCGGACCATGGCCTGAACCAAGGCCCGGCGCGAGAGGTCTCCGCCGCCGATCACCCCCACGAGGGCACGGCGTTGCTCCGCCCAAGCAGGGCACACCCCAACTGTGTGCTCCACCGTGTCCTCCGGGCGTTCCGCACAGTGGCGGCACCCGGGCGTCTCTTCCGCTCGAATCCGATGCAGGAACCTCCCGAACTTGCCATGTCCGGTGAGGACCTGCGTCATGCGGAAGGTAAGGACGCCGTGAGGTCTTTCCAGCCACGCCTCAAAGAGGGGAACGAACGAGGGTTCGAACTCAGCTAGGCACATTACTTTGTGCAATTTATTTTCTTACCACTGCTCCCAAAACGGTGAAAAAAACATCATAAGAAAGCTGACATGTCCTAGAACCAATTTTTAGACATGAGTGACGTTCACCAACCTGGTGGATTACGATCCATTCCCTCTCTTAGAGAGATGCTGAGTTTCAGCAGTAGGAACTTCAAAATGGCTGATTATGCTATGCTATTTATTATACTCGAATTATGTGACCATTATTTTGCTCGCCAAACGCTGCTTTCTGCTTACCATCAGGCGGGATCGCAGTCTAGCAAAACATAGATTCAAGAAGAGAGTCGAAAGGTTCTGGAGTAGCTACCACGTGCCAGAAGATGCAGCATTGGTAGTCCTCCCACTTGGTAGACCGATGACTTTGTTGTGGGTTACGGGAATCCGATACATACAAGACCCACAGAACGATCGTGGTGGCGACATTTGGGGAAGTTTTTTGTTGCAATCCATCGGTTGGACCATCAATAATGATGATGTAAGCGTGTGTGTGTTATTCATTTAATATTACTGTGTCTACATTACTGAGCACTACACCACCATCAATGTTAACTGCCCCGACTTATGAACTGTAGATTTTCGCTGAATTACGTTTCCATTTCCTTTCCTATGAGGCTGAGTCTCAGCTGTGTTACATGATTGCTGTATGGACTTTAGACCGTATTTTTATGTGGGTAGTCAGCTAGGAAACACCGGCTTCATTTAGTTTAAATTGACCAATATGAAAGTAGTTTTTAAAACATATTTTCAAAAAAGTAAAAGTATTTCTATTCTATTCAAAATAAATACCATATACCTACCTTTTTATTGTTTGTGAAAAAATCAACTTGTATAGAGCTGTACAAGAAATAACTGTCAAATAAAATCATTTATTTGCTTGTGAAATAAAAATATTGTATTCTTTTCTACCCAGTCAGTAAGTTAACTCCTAAGTTCATTTGTTTCCAACATCATACCCTACTTTAAAGTCCACTATCAAAAAACGCTTGTCATTTATAACATAGGCCGTTTGTTAACCAAATGGCAGGTGAGATCCTACCTTATAGTAACCACCACGCCCGTCCATATGGAAGAATAAATTTGTAGTTGTTGGCTAAAATATTGGTAGTTACGGTTTACGATGCCCACACTGTCAACAGATTTATAGGTATGTGGTATATATGAAGCATATGTCTGTTTGTTGCTGGTCTAAGATAAAAATCGGGTCCATTATTCCAGCAGTTTCATATTATTCCTCCTTCAGTCTTTGAAAATGAAATGCCAAACAATAGTTGGTGTTGTGTTAACGTTACCCTGAACGAAACATGGGCCTTATGGCGTGTTAAAATTTTATTCTTGCGAGTGACTTTGTCATGGGGATGAAGCTATACTCATAGTATAGTTAGCTCCCTCCTTTTAATAGTTTAGTTTAGGTCGTAAAAGGGATCACATTAAGAGCTCATGGTGTCACTGGAAAGCGGTAGTTCAGCATTTGGGTAGTACCTATCAGATATCCATTTTTAATTAGGTGACAACCCATGCAGCAGCTTTGGAAGGCTTCCAACAAGGTTGACCGATGACCTGGTCAGGGTCACGGAAATCCGATGGATTCGTGACTCAGAGGATCGGTCGTTGTGGCGACACTTGACGACAGTGGACGTCTTTCGGCTGATATGATGATGATGAAATCATAAAATAGCTCCTAACGCCCTGAGTGAGGTGAGAGGAAGTGTCAGACTTTTACTGACTAAATCCCACCTGTGTTCTTTCAATCACAATGCGTTACAGAACAACGTTTACATTTCTAAATGACCCTGTAGCTCTAGTAGACATCAGTCCTTGCAGGCCTCATCAATTTTGCTCTCATCAGTTACCCATACATAGGTAGCTGATGGGTGCAAAATTGACAAGGCTGACGAGACTAGAGGAGACGAGGAATAATACTTGACCAGAGAAAGTTGAAACTGAAGTTGACTACTAAATTTAAAATACACTTAATTAGAACTAACATCCGATGCTCTTTAAACCCAAAATAAGAGAAAGATTAAAACATTTAAAAGTTTAAAAGAAGGACTACGAATGTAATTAAGTCTTATTTGAAAACTATTATATTGATCAGACACGATCCTCATTAAAAATATTAATGAATAACTTATTTTAATTTCAATAACGAATTTGACTTTTAAATAAACATGCTATTGCAGTTTTGGGTCGATGAATCCCGGTCGAGATGGACAGCATCCGTTCACGAGGTAGATGCATGAGTCAGCTGTGTTAAGATCAATCATATTGGTATTTTGAGCGCCGTTGTGCCTTATGCATTTTTGTATTTTTCGTGCAACTGTTTTTTTTTAATTATTGGTGACTTAATTTTTTACCGACTTCCCAAAACAGAGGAGGTACTATGTTCGGCTGTTTGTATGTTTTTTTTTTTTGCTTGTTTGTTCATCGAATACTCCGCCAAATGTGGACGGATTTTCAAAATTCTTTTTTTGTTCGAAAGTAGATAGTTTTGAGGTGGTCCCATTGTCACCAAATTAGGATTTGATGATGGGATCTTGGAGAAATCGAGGGCAACCCTCAAATTTTATAGGCTCTATAAGTGAGCCTTTTTCGCATATTTTATGAAGTATCTTGTGTATTTGCGTATGGTCAGTCCTACTTCCCACTGCTAGGATTCAGGTATTTTGCCTAAGAAAGGCAACGATCGTAACATAACAAGCTGGCTCAGGTGGATTATAAATAACAAATTTTTTGAGTGTAACATTATTTGAGTGAGAATATAGTGACTACATTTATTATTCTTATCTGTTGAACTACCACTGTAGTTATATTAATAGAATCTTCAGCACGAGGCGCTTGTAAATTAACAAGATGATACCATCATAAAAATTACCCCAAATTGTTTATAAATTAATAGGCCCCAATATTAATTAATACACCTATAAGTTACGATCCAACATTCAAATAATTGAACAAAAAAGTTTTAATTGATTCAATGCCGGCGCTCATCTTTGATGATAGACATTAGAAATCAATTAATTGAATGAAATAATTCGCGTAAAATCACTATTACTGATCGTTTCAATTAAAACGAGAGTAACATGAAAAAAGATTCGACTTTCGTTTATTTATTGAAATGACTTTAAACGCTCAAACTCATATTGATCAGAAATTGTTGCTTGAGTTTCAATGGCCTATAATTTGGTGGCCACCTATGTAGGAATTGATCGTTTACGCATTTCCGAATTTGGTACAGCAACTGTTAAGCTCAACCTTATTCATTTTGGAGCACCGATATATATTTATTTTTACGTAACTATTTTGATGGGTTAGCATATTGGTTGATCAATATTAAACTTTCGAATACCGTAATTAGAGACACAATAGAATGAAAATTCAACTTTTCAGTCACTGGCGCCACTTTCAAACTTCCTCTGATATACTCATTTCTCACTTCTTGATCTTTTCTCGTCACGCCATACATCTATCTCAGCAGACACATACACACACACAGCATATTCATTGACATAACTAAAATCATTAAAAGATACAACTATTTAGTAGCAAAGTGTTAGCTAAGATTATGATTATAGTGTTAATCTACATTTTATTAAACGTCAACGCTCAATCGCTAACAATTCCTGAAATTACATAAAAGTACACAAACATAAAATTTAGTCGCTAACGTTTTTATTATACCACTTTTAATGCCAAGTAATAAATCAATAATTGTAGTAAGATAATCGGGGCGGTAAGATTCCGGTTGTGTTACGTCTTGCGTAGGCAGGCCGTAATTAAGGAAAATGTTATATGAAATCGATCACGGTGACGCTGAGAGCTTGTTTCGTGTTTACTTTTATCGTCATTTCTTTGACGGTGATTGGGAAGTGCATTTTGAATTTTTTTTAAGTGGCTTGTCACTTCTTGGTCTTTCTCTTTTCATTCAGTCTATGATGTGCTAGTTAGCTTAATCAGACTTACCTATAGTAACCATAATACGATTTTTTTTTATGGTGAGCAAATATCATCCAATGACAACCCCCGCTCGTGGGTGGAGCGGGAGATAGTGTCAGACTCTTACTGACTTAAAGCCCACCCCGTTCCTTCTAGCCTTTATACCGGGGCTCGAGCTTCCTTTCGGATAACCCTAGCCCTAGTATGCTTCGACCCATCTGGGCCCCTGCTGTTGCTGACAACTCCATGCGGCGCGCGGGAACAGTGCGCACCGTCGACGTACCATAATACGATTGAAGTCGCCAGCCAGATTTTTCAGAAAGAGCTATAATTGAACAAAAATTGTAGTTATGTAATGTTATAAATGATAGTCATAGATATAATGATAATTCGAGATCCATACTTTTACCCTCATACAGAATTCGACTTAGGTCGTCGCTAGAGGAAACTAGCAAAACATGGTCTAAATACAACATCTGGGATCGCAGATTCCTATTTTTACCAGCACTGCGCCTTCATCATCATCATCTCAGTCGAAAGACATTTGCTGTTGGACATAGGCGTACCCAACCGTCACCATAACGACCAATCTGGTGCATCTCACATCCATCGGAATTCCGCGACCTTCACCAGGTCATCAGATTACTTTTTGGGAGGCCTTCCAATGCTGCGTTTTCTAGTTAATGGTCGCCACTCTAGAAGCTTTCCACCATCTGTTTTACGAGATACCCACTGCCACTTAAGGTGGTGCATCATGACTCACATTTTCACTGTTTTTCATACAACCGCTCATAACTGATTATGACGTTATTACACATTTTTCATTAGATATTTTGGAAACACAGTACCTTGTGGATATTATCTAGGTTTCTAAAAAAATCAATTTCTAAATTTGTGTAAAACTAATCCAGTAAAAACCTTTGAAAATCTCCATTTTGTATGAAGTTTGACACTATAATTTGCCTAAAAATTAAAAAAGTCAAAAAAGTAATCCTCTAGAGACCTTGCAAATTTTATTAAGATTCTAAGTGACGACAACTTTTTCCAAAAACTTTTAAGGGTTTAAAAAAAACAGCTATTTCCTGGAGCAAGTTTTGTGAAATTTTCGAGTAAATCTCGGAATTATCGGATACTAACAGAGTTTTCAGGCGTTATCTCTCTGATTTTGCGTTGCCTTTTCGTCAAACATCGCGTTGGATTGCATTAAATGAAGTAACAAGCTTTTAGACCATTTTCGATGTTTACGATATGCGAGTGGACCCTCTTAAGTTTGTTGATTATTCGGGCTATGTCGGTAACCTTAGTACCTATTCTCTTCGCAATATGTTCATTTCGGGACTACACCTTGCATAGTAGATAATAAGGATACCTGATAAATTATGGATAGTTGTTGTCTAAAGTGATAATGTTCATCTCACCTTTTTGTCAACTGAAATGATGTTTTTTTTTTTTTTTTTTTTGATAACAACTAAATAGCCAAAATCGTTTTAATGGAAATCCAGTAACATAACCTAATTGCATTAGGTTCATTAACTTCACTAGACGTCATTCTACAAAAATAAAGCCTAATTCTTTATTTAAAAAACAGCATAAATTTAGAGATACCGCACATTAGCGGCCTAATTACTAATTGAAATAATTGATTAAACATAAATACAGTTTACATCAAATGATTTACAACTGCCGAGATTTCTAATATCTGTAATACGCTCATTAAATAGGCATAATATAATTTAAAAAATCTAGACCAGAAAAAAAGTAATCAAAAGTAATGACCATCAGATCGTTTAAAAGATATTAATTACAAATAAACAGTAAATCATTTGAGGGAAATAGGCGAAAAGGTGTAGTATACTAATAAAATAATTATCGTCTACCTACCGATCGCTTGAAGTATGTATCATTTGGCAGGCGTGGTCAGTTCACACGAATGTACAATTTATGGTACTCTCAAAACTAAAAAAGAAACCTCGAAATCGCACGTTCGACGACACTACGAATACCTTCATAATACATTGCTTGCCCAAAAAGATACAAGATAACATCCCCAGACCGAAATCAGAAATGGATTGCGCAAAGCTTTGGAGAACAAAATCCGATTTGTAGCAACCGTTTTAAGGTAGCTTTTTAGTTGGTAGCAGTCAAATGTTGTTCTGATATTATTTTTTGCTAAGAAACAATTTCCTGTCGGAATCAAAGAAAAGAAAAGGATCGTAAATTATATTCGTTTGTACAATATCGACTTTTTTATGTAGCCTGACAATAACTTTGAATTATTATATTGCAATTAAAATACTACTGAGTATTAATTTTTCTGTGTGGGAATCATTAAAACATAACGGGGAGGTATTTGAATTTGATTTATTTCAATGCGCAAATAAAATGAAAAAGACAACATTTGTCTTATTGAAAAAACTCATTCAGAGACTAAATAATTCAGTACTTATATTATTATACTATTTTAATATTAATATTGCCTCTCTCAGGCACCAGTATCTCACAATTATTTATACTGCATTAGATTAAGAACTTCTGTTCACCACAACAATTTTGTGAGGTGTATTAAATATAATATTATTATTATTAATTGCACTTGCTTGCTTTGAGAGCCTAAGCTGCTGATTAGGCCGAACATGTCTGCCGTATGTTAGTTGAGCTGTTGGCTAAAAAAGGGACTTTTTGGGTCTCATTCAACGCAAAGCGACATCGCGACGGACCAAGGCAAAGGTAGATGAGTCTGACTGGCCTGCAATGGCTGAAAATGTGTGATAGGATGTGTAGAGGAAGGTCTTCGTCCAACTGTGGGACATAATAGACTAACAGCAATAAATTTGTCTCCAGAGAAGGTTTAAACACGAGTAAATATTACTTCACCATTATTAAATGAAAAGCCAATAGCAAAACAAGTCGTCGAGACTGGAAAAAAAAAATTACAGTAAACTCACTCCGATCCCCATAAGTCATCATAAGTAGAACACTATGCGTACATTAACACACAAATTATGAATACACTTGTCCATCATATCGACAAGTTACAAAACACCATTGATATCTAAAACCCAACAAAAAAGCCGATCTAATCCATCTTTCCTGACAATAGGTCTAATTGAACCACTGTTCAATTTGGACCACTGTTCGCTACCATTTCGAATAAAGGGGTGAAATAAAAAACGGTACAAAAGGTGTTATAGAGTAAAAATTACCAGGCTGTTATGAATATGTATATGTATCATTATGGTACAGGCCATATGCACGACACATGTTCAATGGACCATAAGGTCCTATTGATACGAATATATTATTTATTCATCGCGTGATAAAAATCGTAGGTCTGTTTTTACTGGGGATAAAATTTGTAGGATATTTTTTGCGTTTGAATTATGGTGGCGTTGCAGGTTGTGTTTGTTTAGGTGTTTATAAAACTTGAGTAAGGTCAAGAATACTACCATATTTTTGCTATTATGCTTTATCATTGCTGCACAACATTATTTTAAGTTTATGCAAAACCTGAATATAGTTGGTTCAGAACTATTAACTGAATGGATTCCAATAGTTTTTACACTATGTTATATCTTTTCTCAAAAATATTTAAAAAGGCCACAAGTTGGATACCACCGACACTAAATACAACACAGGTCACGGAACATAATAGCGAATATAAGACGACTGCAAACAGCTGGGTGCAAGTGCAAAACTACCCTTCAGTCGCTTGGATGGCGGATTTTAATTCCTATTTCATTCCTTTAAGGAGTTGTCATCATCATCATTACTTCAGTCAAAAGACGTCCACTGTTCGACATAACTCTCTAAAGTGACACCTTAACGACCGGTCCTGTGAGTCTCGCATCCATCTCCATTCATCCATTGAAGTTAGTTGATTAAGAACCCATGGATCATAAGACCAAGAAGATGATAGCATCGTTCGTTGCAACAACCACAAAGCTATTTCAATGTCTCTGGTACTTTACTTTTTTCTCCATGGTTGATTGGGTCGTTGGATGCTGAAAGCGTGCGCACCCCGGCCGTGGTCCGTCACGCAGCCGCGTGCCAGCACCGCACCTTGCTGTGTTTCACGTTTTTTGTTGCATAGATAATAGTGTTGGCTTTACGAAAGGTTCCGTAGATTACTTGCTACTGTATTTTGATTGCTTGAACTCTACAGTGCAATACCGGTATTGATCAAGTGTATGCATAATGTCGGGAATTATGATAACTAAGCAATAAAAAGACACTCAATTGATTCAATAGTACCGGAGTGGGGTTGTGACGTTGCTGACGTCACGTGAGCGTAATCGTTTGGAAGGGAGACATTGCAAAAGTGAGTCTAGGGCGATCCGCCGAGCAGTACGGACGCTTCTAAAAAATTTATTGGTTTTCTTAGATTACGATATACCTAAGTCTGTAATGGCCTAATAATGTGTACTGTGAAATTAATAGAAGGGATTATGAAGTGAATTGTTATTTTAATTCTACGCTAAGAACCCTCTACCCGAAAACCTTACCTTACTGATGGCGGCTGCGCCGCTAATCTATTGCTGTCGCCGTTATATATTTTATTTTTAGGATTGGCTTTAATGCGTGATTTCTCAGTCTACAGTATACCTTTTCTTTTCAAACTTACACAAATTGTAGAAAAAGGAATAGGACAGGAATATAACATTACATGTTAAATATCTAACAATAATTCGTTACGGAATACAATATTTTATTTTCGGTAGTAAGAAATCATCGAAATGACTTTCCACTTTAGGATGAAGTGAAATGGCGTGTCAGACTTTTACAAACTTTTCAAGCGCATTACTTTGTGTAATTTTTTTCATTACCGCTGTTCTCAAAACGTTGAAGGAAAGCATCGTGAGGAAACTGGCATGTCCTAGAACCAAAAATTCAAAGACATATGACAATCATCAACCCGAACTGGGCCCGCGTGTTGGATTACGGCTCATTCCCTCTTCTTGAGAGGATGCCTGAGTCTCAACAGTGGGAACATTATAAAGACGACTATGCTAAGCTATGCTTAATTTATCTTTCAGGAAACTCTTTGAATATGCTTAAACAGTGCTATTGCTAATTTATTTTTTTGCAATTTCCACTAAAACATCAAACTCTTTTAAGGAAAATTACCAAAATTTTGTTACCAAGCAAATTACGAGTCATCGTAAAACTGGTCCTTTCACCCAAGACTTACGGAATACTAAAGATCACCCATTGAACGGTGACGAACGGAAATTTTGTGGTCCTGGCACGAGCGCCGTAAATGACTCGGAAAAAAATCGTTACGCCGTATTCCGGACACCAAAAAGATCGTGGTTACGATTTAATTTGATTTTTGTTGAATTCATCGCTTTGTCGTAGGTCTTTGGCTGAAAAAACAGTGACTATATCCGATCGGTTCGGTATAGTATCGAAACTGATGATATTTTTTTTGTTATTATTAAAATAAAAACTTTTAACTAGAGATAGAAATATACTCTACTAATTTTTGCCAGCGACTTCGCCCGCGTAAAAGTAGGTACACAAGCTATACAAACTTTGGACTCGTGTTTCATCTCTTTAGCGGTTGAATTTTAGGAAATCCTCTCTAGTTCTCACCTAAATTTTATAAGAAATACTTGTGTAATATTTCACGCTCCTAATCCCAATATTTTCGCCTCTGCGTTGATATGTCAGTCAGTTAGTTTCTCCTTTTATAATCTACACATTATTATAATAAATCTGTAGAATTTTTTAGTTGTGCGCGCATTACGTAAAATGTACGATAACTTTTATACATTAAAATTGTGTGTAACTTGATATATATATTAGGCTTGGTTTTATGGCAATCGGTTGACTATATCGAAAAATATACTACATTCATTGAATGATAGAGTATGAAGTTCGCCGGGTCAGCTAGTATACAGGTATTTAATATAGATTAAAAATCAAGCAGAAACTCCAATAAAAAGACAGTTATTTTAATTGAACATACATTAATATGCATTTCAATTAAACTTTTGCAAAAATAACAAAATAATCGAACAAAAAAAGAAGGGTGGGCAAAACAAGGCTAAAGTTTTGACAGTTGGTGCAACCGTTACTAAAGGCAAAAGAAAGGATGCCTCTATTAAATTATCGAGTGTGCCACTTGTTCCACCCCATTATAATACACTTGCTAGTTTTTGACCGCGACTTTCCTTCTATAGTTTCTGTTTTTACGACAGCAGTACACCATTGTTATAAAGGCGTCAGCTTGTATCACTACATAGTATAAAACAAAGTCGCTCTTTTCTGTCCCAATATCCCTATGTACGCTTAAATTTTTAAAACTACGCAACGGATTTTGATGCGGTTTTTTGTAATAGATAGAATGCTTCAAGAGGAAGGTTTGTATGTATAATATTGCACCCGAGCGAAGCCGGTGCGGGTCGCTAGTATATTTATATGTAAGTATGTTAGTTATTCCATTATGTTCAAACTGCGTTTATTTTTCGTATATCGAAAGACTGGACAATTTGTCTGTCTTTTCGTCCGATTATAGTTACGGTTTCTTCAAGGTTTAAATAAATAGGCTTTTAATAAACTAGCGCACTTTACCATCAACGATTGCATTACTGCTTTCTATCATGTGGGATCGCAATCAAGCACTATTTTATAGTAAGTAAACATCTATTTCAGGTAAGATACTGATATCTAAGTTATGGTTGGATCCTTTAGCCTAATTCACTATGTATGACAGTACCACAAAATAGATAGGTACAGAAGAAAATCTCATGTATGTACTTCACTTTTTATACCTACGCTCGGTGGACGCACACGCATGAGCGTTTGAGCCGAAACGTTCGACGAGCGGGCCGAGGCGCTCCGAGATATCGTGTCCGTAGGCGGTGTCTATGTGTGCGTTGCTCGAGCGCCCTTTGTTTGTAGATTGACTTCTGTACCTATATATTTTGTGCCAGTACTTTGCATAGTACTACGGGCAAAACACGGGCTAAGTCTAGCACTAGTTTATAGTAAGTTAACATTTATTTCAGATAAAAAAATACTCATTTATATCAATGAAAAGAAAACGAGTTACACCTGGAATAGTACATACAATATTTTTTAACTTTTACGTAAGCGGAGCCGTTGGCTAAAGCTTGTGGACAATAAATTATAACTATGTCTTGCAACTGTTAATTTCTGCTAATTAAAGAAATTAAGAAACTTGAATCCATGATGCAAATTAGAGAAGCAGTTTGCTTGATTTCGTAATGGCTACTAGTATAATTTGGCTTTAGTGCTGATCACTTTTTTTTATTAACTGATAATTATATCACCTCATATCAGTGCCTCAGAGGTGGAAACCTTATAAATGTGAAAGAGTTTACTTTACAAGAGAAAGAATAAATTACGCTCTGGATATTTTATTCAATCTTATTTTTAATTTATGCGAAACCTGAAACACCTGTGTGGATTTTTATGTACAAAATTTCAAAACTGTATTATGAAAATTCACAAAGTAAAAAAAAGAAACACCAAGATTCACAAAGTAGAAATTGTAATGCCTGATTGGTGACATAAATGGTCCCGCCTTTGTACTTTTTTGTTAATAATAATAATAATAATTAATAATAATAATAATTTGTTCCCCCATCGTCGTATCTCTACGTTGACGTCGTGGTGGGGCTTGTGTGCTCCAACATGCCCTAGGTCTGTATCGGTAGAATTTTCTTCACCGTAACATACCTAGGGTGAGGGGCCAGACTAAGAGAGATACAATCCGCAGGGCAGTTTTGTGGCGAACTGTTGGGTATTAGCGACCCCATGGACCCGATCTCCCGGGAGAATTCCTGTTCTTCATCTCCGGCTTGCCTTTATTGGCCGGCCGTAGTGAACACTGACGAGGAACAGAGCTCTACCTCTCTCTTGCCTTTATTGGCTGGCTTGAGTGGAGAGTCGCAAGAGCAAACATGCACGGGAGATGGATGCATAATCCAGTAAGGTGCTGGTAGGGATCTTGACCGTACTTCCGGGATTGTCCTGATAGCCGTGGTATGCCTCTCCACTCCTCAAGCGCCTCAGGATATGTTGCCCTCTTGTTGCTACGTCACTTCGTGCTAGCGGCCGTTTTAGGGGGCCCATTTATTGAGTGTGCAAGTCACCCCCTGCCTTTTATCGATAGATATTAATGACATTGTTCAGGCAGGGGCCATAGTCTTAACATAGCTCCATATTACCAGTCCACTTAAGACTCCAAAAATCATAGCCCTATTATTTTGTTTCTCATATTATGTCGCAATAGTTTTTCAAACCGGGGGTTGTCCTTGGGTGCACTAGTATAGCGCGTACAGGGATAATCGTCGGTTGGTATCACGTTCCATTATAGTAACCAAAAGGGCCTGTGCGAGTTGGCGTCGGCCCGTCGGTCCTGAGATTAATAAACAGATAATAATAATAATAATTAATAATAATAATGGATTAATTAGAGGAAAATGAAATTTCTCCTCATAACATCCACTCTACACCAACTACACACACGCTACATTGAATTGGCTTGTCCCGTTAATGTAGCTAAAAACTAGCCAAAGAGCTAAGTAACAATCAACGTTTTTCTAAATAATAATAATAATTTATTCAAATAACGTTTACAAAAAATGAACATAAAGCCAACAGTAATAACGTTTTACATACAGTTCAGTGCCTAAAAATATACTAAAACTTAAATATTATTAAAGGTGCAAATAATTGTGGTTCGGATATGCAATATTTGTCAGTGGACCACCCGAACTAAGTTAATTTAAACCTGTGTTTCAGGCCATCACTTTACATTTCAGTTTCAATGCGACAGTAAAATTTAAAATTAGAGTATAACTATTACAAAAATGCATTCTATTTATAACTACGAAAATAAGCTTATGGTACAATAATACCTAAAAACTATGTCTATAAATGTATACAAAATAAACATTAACGAGGGGATTAGAGAACATTATGCTAAAATTTCTAAAAGTTGTTCAGTGTCTGTGTAATTGAGTAGCACTAAATATTCTGACAACATTTACTACATTTTTTATACCTTACACTATAGAAGCTTAGTTCTTTGTTAAGCCTATTATATAGGAAAGGTCGTAAAAACACGTAAAAACGCTTAGCAAAGGCATGTCTGGTCTGAGGCTTTATGCAAACCAAGTCTTCTCTTGTCGGATGGTAAGGGTTCAAAAGTGCATGAAGATTAAATAAATGGTCACCGGTCTATTCGGGTGACTGAGAGGTTATTTTGATTCCACATCCAGCTTTGCGCTGGCGCCTAGTGCTTGCTATGACCTGCCGTGATCTGTTTTGTACTTAGTGTCGTTGGTGTCCAACTTGTGACTTTTTTAAATATTTTCGGGTAAAAATATAACATAGTGTAAAAATAATTGAAATAGAATCTGACTATAGTTTGTTTAGAATCAGTAACTGAATGTTACTGATTCTGACAAACTTATAGTCAGGTTTCACATATACTAAAAATAATATTTTTTTGCAAAGACACTTAGCATTTTTGACGAGTGCGTTTTCCAGTACACGGTCGCTATTCCAGAACCATCTAACTAGAGTTATATATTTTGTGAATGTAGCTTTCTACCAGTATAAATAATTTACATTACAAATGCAGCATGAAATCTCTACCATTAAAAAAGCCAAAACTTGCTCGTAATGATAGACTTATTAAAATGAGAGGTAGCAAATATTTGCTTACGAAAATATCATTTTAATTTAAGACTCTATTGCAATACACTATGAAGATTGTTTAGAAACTAGAGCAGTCGTTTACAAAACATGAACAGAAATGACAATTGCAGTTAGAGTGAGTTTAAACTATTGAATGTATTTTTGAGTTATATACGAGCACACTGGAAGATCTGCTCAAATTTTATCAAGCACAAGGTTTCGTCATGTATGGAGTACTGCATACTTGATACATATGTTTGATATACTTTAGTCATTGAGAAATGGGCCAAGAGGATAATTGGTAATGATTTACTTGTCAAGTTAAAGCTTCAAAGTCTTGAGCACCAACACCGAGCTGATAGCTTGTCGGTATTCTTCCAATTGGATTTCGGTGAGTGTGCGTCGCAGCTGTATAAGCTAATTTTGCTAAGTCCGTTCTATCATCGGACCACCAAATGTATGATACGTCACCAATACTTGGTGGACATTCCACCCATACGCGAAAAACGGTTTGAGACCACATTTAGTGTGCTTACCGCTAAGCAGTGGAATTTTCTGCTGGAGTCTGTGTTTCCTCATAGTTACAACTTAAGCGTCTTTAAGTCAAGAGTAAATAGGTAACTTTTACGCACGCGTGCTCCACATCATAACCTACCATCAAATAAAAAGTGGTCAGCACGAGCCTCACAATTATATTAAAAAAAAATATATATATGTACATTTTCGGCTCTGGTTTGCGAGATCCAAGTTGCTGTGCGTGGTTTGTTTAAACAGTATCCATTACAGACTGATCTCTTCTTTCCTCTTGAAAGAAGTGTTCACATTTTAAATTATACCAAAACACAAAATCACAAAGCTAACTCAACCATCGGTTAAGCCCTGTACTTCTAGAAAGCATCGCAAATATGAATATTATTGCACAAGTGATAGAAAGTGTACGAGTACATACTTAAACCACTTTAATTTAGAATGAAAGCTCGTAAGAAAAAAAACCGATCAATTGCAAGTCGGACTTGCGCTCTGAGGGCTCCGTACAAAACTGATACATATAGTTCTATCAAATTAATATTTAAAACGTCTCGTAAATTACTTTTCCTTTACTTTAAAAGGTCATGTAAGATCTGGGGCCAGGATATCTGAAAAGAAGCTCAAGCCCCGGTATGATGAGTTTAGAAGGAACGGGGTGGGTTTTTAGTTAGTAAGAGTCTGACACTGTCTCCCACTCCGCCCAAGAGCGGAGGTTGTCATTGTATGATTTTTTCCCAGCGTAAAAAAAATAAATAATTAGAAGTCCCCTATAGGTTTTGATATCCTTGCGAGCCTTACCTATGTGCGTCATAAACGACTATATCTTTAGATAGCCTTGACTTTAAACTTAATTTTTCCACTACTCTAAAATGTAGTTAACATGAGTATTTGAAATGAATTTCAGTTAGTTACCTCCACGCTTCCCTATGAAAAAAGAACTTGACAGACGGACCAGACAGTAGTCCTAAAAATGTTGTTTATTTTCCGACCAAGTTACAGAACCCTAGGGCTAGCCAAAACTACAAATCATTCCGTAGTTAGACAGAACATTTGAGTATAACCTTTTTACACACTTCTTTTTAATGACACAAGTGCGACATAAAAACTAAGAGAAACGAAACTGATGACGATTGTGGTCGATTGATTAATCTTGTTTACTACCAAGCCTTAATTCCTGACGTCACACACTTCTTGTCAATGACCAGACGTGTCGCCTCTACAAGTACAACCAATTTAATCTCTCTAGCGTCATAATGCTAGTAGCATTAACGACTGCTCCACATTTGCGTTGGGCAGCTACAAAAAACGCGAAGGCGTGCAGTTAAGTAGATAAAACAACAGTGCCCGTCAAATTTCCTCCAGACATTAATCACACTAGTGTGTTCGGTAAGCCGGTAGTGTGACCATATTTTGGGTTTTGACGGGACCTTAAAAAACAATTTTTTTTTTTAATTTAATTCTAAGGTCTAACTAAGTCAGTTATTATACAATTGATATACACAGACAAGATTAACTCAGCAGTGTAAAAAAAAAAATTGGTGAATTATCAAATAACTGCTTGCGCCCCGAGTAGAGTGAGGGGAGTATCAGGTTAATATATTTTTTTTTTATTATTATTGATAGGTTTGCGCTTGACCGCTATCTCACCTGATGGAAAGCGACGATGCGGTCGACGATGGAACGCGTTTACCTAGAATAAACCTATTAACTATTAATACTATATTAATAATATTAATATATAAACCTATTAATACTACGTAAAACAGTTGTCCTTTGTGTTCTATGATAAGGTAAATCTTTTAAATAATCTCACAACCTTGGGCTTGCAATTTGCTTAGAAAAGTAATATGAACAAAAGATACATTCAATTTTACGAACAAGAAAAAAAAAACCCACTTCTCCAAATCTAATTCTTAGTCTTACACGCTCACGCATTTATGACCCTAAACATTGTTTATCACAAGGGAACTCAAGTGAATCGGCACGTACACGATTATGCTTGTGAAATTCCTCACCCCTCTCTCTCTCTCCCTCTCGCTCCCCCCTTGAGAACCAAGGTTCCTTGACAAGGACGTTATGGATGGCTGGTTCTGACTCATGCGTTCTAATGCAATAGTAATGTGGTACCTAGAATAATATTGCATCTTATTGTTTTTTAAAATGATGGCATTTTAAGGCAACTCATAATAATTTTGTGACGTAGTTTGAGATTGACATATTTATAGAAGTAGTCTATGAAACTCGGCCTAGTTTATTTCACTTTTCACACATTTGAAAAAATAAGTTACCTCACAGGAGTAACTAGGAGTAATTCCTAGTCAATTCTGTATTGTGGGTGCATTCACAATCATGTAAACTCACAAGACACCCAGACCCGGAACATCTATCTGTATGCCATACCAATATTTGTGACGTGCGGGAATCGAACCGCGAACCGCAGTGCAGTAGGCAATCGCTCAACCAACTGTAAACCCTGCTGTCAAATATATGTTATTGCTAGAAAATACTGTTCATCTTATCTGATTTTTGTTTTCATTTGATATAACCTCGAGCTTGACTGCGATTCCACCTGAACATCTATCTGTAGGCTATACAAATATTTGTGATGTGCGGGAAAGGAACCCGCGACCCACAGTGCAGTATTTAATCGCTCAAACAACTGCAAATCGTGCTGTCAAATATTTGAATCTTATTGCTAGAATGAGAGAGAGAAAATAATGTACATTCTATGTATACAACAGTGACTTTCTGAAGGGAGTAGGCTACAGAAAGTTACTGTTGGTAACGGCTGAGTAATAAATTTGTATTTGATACTGTAATCTAATTTGACAGGTGAAATTATAAAATATACTCTGCAAAATCCTAAATTAATTAACCAAAGCAGCTTTTTGCGTTCACTACATTAACAACTCCCATTATCGAAAAGAGCATCGCACAAAATATCTATATTTAATTGTAACATCATAGCCACAGTATTCGCGTGCCGACGCGGTCGCGTACTTTCTACTGCTAACGGTCGGCGCGTGCGCAAGGCACCTGTCCCGCGACCCCAGCCCGTGTGGTTAACATTATGTTGTTTCATTACATTCGTATTTGAAGCTTCTAGTTGCGTTTTTGTTGAAATGATGAAAGGCTTTGTTTGGACTTCTGTTTTGCGTTTTAGGACGTTGATGAGTTCCATATAAACTGTTTTTCTTTCTTTCTTTAATTTTATATAATTTTTTTTCCGAATCTTTGATAAAATATTTTCTGTTACCTATTTTTATAAACAAATTTTTAATCCTCCGTCAATCGGTGGATTAAAAAGTGTATAATCTGACCAAGGATGTAAACACGTATAAAAATCTCTTTGCAAAGAGTTCAGATCATTGAAAAAGAAATTATTTTACTTAGTTTTTGATTTTATATACTTAACTAGCTTTTTCCCGCAGCTTCGCCCACGTACATAAAATATAGCCTATGTCAGTCACTCAGAAATAAAATAACTTTGTATCGGTGAAAGAATTTTAGCAATTCGACCAGTACTTCCAGAGGTTACCCACTACATACAAACTTACAAATTTTACCGCTTTATAATATTAGTATAGATTTTAATTCGTTTGAAAGTGGAAACCATATAAAATTGCTATATAAAATTTCAGTCACTAATACAATTTGTTTTGATTTCAAATATTACCTGGATATGGGTCTGGCTGTACACTTTTTGATTATATTACTTTAAGTGTACTTTAAGTGTTTTTCTACACTTACTTTAAGTGTAGAATAAAAATACATTTTATTTTGTTGAATTTTTATTTGATTTTTCATTTTTTACTGGACACTTGCAGTCACTTTTGCCCTTAAAACTTGTGTGTATTTTAATAACTAATTGTTGTTGTATTTTAAATCGAGGCAGCAAATATCACAATTTTTACGTTTCCATTTCATCGAGAAGGTTTAAAATAATTTCAGCATTCATGTAAACGAATCTATTATATTATGACAAAAAACTAAATCCAAATCGATGCCTAGATGATGGAGCTCAATTGTAACAAACTTAAAAAACAGCCGAACGGAAAACGTCCTCTTTTTTCGCTTTTGCAACAAAAATAAAAAAGAGGCAAGGCCTAAAACCGTTGATACGAGAAAAGCAGAACTGAGTTTTGTAGTAACATTTAAAAAGACTTTTGCCGGTCAATGGATATAGTAAAGAATTTGATTTGAAACGGAACAGCCTATCAGATTCAAATGAGGCGTAGACAAAACCAGAGAGGTTATACGCTTATCTATATAAATTCAAGTTAACAGTATATATAAATAATTGTGGTTAATATAAAAGATAATTTGACAGCATCCGGGTTTAACATATCGCTCGAACCAATTCGATCACAATCGAAATTTTCAATCCGAAAAAAAAAATCGATCAAAATGATGTATTGAATACTGAAATTAAATTGACCTTTGACACATTGAGCTAACGTAATTTTTTTAATCCAATTTACAGCTTAACCGTTATTTCACGGAACCATTTTTCCTATTGATTACAAAGTCGAATGGATACGGCAGCCAATAGAGCCTTTCAGATGCTCTGAAAGCCTAAAATTTGGTTTTTTATTGCATCAAATTCAATTTAAAAGAGAAACCCAGATGGATGGACACTGATTCGATTTTACAGTTCGCGTTGTTAGAAAGCTCTAAATCGTGATAGATATTTTAAGGTAGCTGTATCTTCTGTTTTGGCAATAAAACCTTTTTTTGTTTGGTTATTTTGAAGACTATTGTAACTAAATGCTCTGCTTAAACCTATTGTTAGGTTTTAATACTTGAGCACGAATTTAATAAAGATCGTGTGTTGTCATTATGGTTGGGTCGGTGAGTCAGAATTGGTGACTCCTTGTGTTACTAGCTATGTTTTAACGAGTATGCAAGTGCAACTTATCAAGCGACATATTATATCAATAGTACTAGCTGCAGACAAGTAGATATAAATGAGCAAAGACAAGAAAGCCATTAATTATTAATTCATGAATCCCCAAGCGACACCCGGTGGCCGCGCATCTATTGTCTTACTATTGTGTCTCTAATTGACGGTATCTGAAGGGTTAAAATAATGTAATAAATAAATAAATAATGTATAACAATCTGTAACTTATTGAAATGTGGGTAGGTTGTGAAATTTTATTTTATTCAACTATGGATATTCCAAGCTTGGAAATAATCAATTTATCATTTTCATGTAAAAATCTCAAGTCACAGTGTTTGTTATCGAATTCCTCTGAAATAATTTATGTTTTTTTTTTTTTTGTTTGTGGTAGGTCTAAGAATAGCTCATAGGCTATTTTTTCCCTCCTATCCACATGTCAAATTTCCTTTTTTGATAATTCGAATTTCAGGCCAACGGTTGCCAGGTCAGCTGTACTTTTAAATTTTTTGCTAAGAACGTACTAAAATGTTTTTTAATAGTTAATAGATTACATGTCAATCTATTGGAAAGTTCAACAAAGTACTCTTTTGTCGCTCCCCACACCTTGGCGCCTTGTACTAATGCGTGAATGTACCTGTTCCATCCGCCACGGCGCCCTATGTTTTGCACGTGAATCAAATGGCTCATACAAAAGAGTTCAACGCAATACGCAGTGACGCTACCGTGTACCTGGTATATAAAATTTAATCCCAGTTCACTTGATCACGTCATCACCATGTGAACAGTTGGATTAATGTCGATAATTCTGTGTCATTGTTATCATCAGGTTATATCCTTTGGTATACTACAAATGCTGAGGTTCACCAGTACTTGGAGGTCCCCACTGAGGATGAGGAAATATAAGCCAGGGAAAGCGTCTACCCGGAGCGACTGTAACATCACATCAATCTTCTGGCAACATGACTTAATTCAGGATTTGAAAGGATGATTTGAAAAAGACGACACGTCCTCGATAGCCGAACATAAGAAGGGAAAAGGACTAAAGAGTCTAGACCCCATCAATCGCCAATTACCATTCATCCACTTGCTTATAGTCAATAGACTGATTGTAAACAAAATATGGAAAAACTAATATCAGTAGAATGTTATTATGAAAGAAAAAATAAGAATGTTGAATAATTCAAAAAATTATGAAGACTTTTTAATCTTTGGCGCGTTTGACAGTCCATAGATCGAAACTCCATAGCTACATTGAAAATCGGGAAGGCTAGTATAAATAAGTTTGTATTTAAGATTCTAGTTAGTAATTTATTGTGTTGGCTTGTTTGGTTTTCGGGGCAAGGGCAGGAAGATGATTTTGATAATTCTAGTTGGCCACTTATTGTTCTAGTGTTAGTGAGATTGAAAAGCTGAAATAAAAAAACTAAATTAAAGTGTATTTTTTGTGACATTTCAAAACATATTCATATTCCACAAAATAAAGACTTTTTGTATTTTTTTACTATTGATAGGCTTGCGTTTGACCACCATCTCACCTGATGGTAAGCGATGATGTAGTCGACGATGGAGCACGCTTGCCTAGAAGTAATCTATTTAGTCTTGACTTAAAGACCTTCAAGTATTATTAGTATTTTGTAACATACCATTTGCAATAGAGCATCAAATCCCTCATTTCACCATCACCTAAACAAAAATCATTACCACCTTTTCCGGTCACCCTTTCATTGATAATGAGACGTTACGTCAATGTATCCGAATTACTTAACGGTCGCGGGGGTGGGGTCGGCGCAGGCGCATGTGGGGGAGAGGGGGTGGGTGAAACAGGTGACTACGCACCTGCCAACGGTCGGTCGCTTCCTTTATGCGACTGACATTACGATGGGTAGATTAGACTTATGGATCTGTATAGCTAAATAGTGGGGAATGTTCGTTTTTTTGCTTGATTGGTTGGTAGTGTACATTCCGTTTGTTTCTGTTTGTTTTTTTTGTGTGTATGAGTTATTGTTTGTTAATTTGGATTAATTAGGTTAATTGATGGTTAGGGAGTAATTTTACCATAATAATAAAAATTTGTTTTTAAGAATAAACTTTTACAAAGGTATACATTAAACAGAAATAAGTATTGATTATTAGAGTGAATAGGTTTCTTCTGGGCAAGCGTGCTCTGTCACTTACCATCATGTGAGATAGTGCAGTCAAACGCGAGACTATCAATAATAATAATAAAAAAAAATCTTAATAGTACCAAGTTTTAAAAAGATTGTATTTCTTGAGTATATAAAAGGTATTTTAATTTACATACGTTATAAATACCTAAATTAAGTGTATGTTGCAATCAATGATTACATGACGAGTGACGGGTAGAATGGAAGAAAAAATGTATTACGCTGACCCTAAATAAAATGGGACAAGGGCAGAAAGATGATGATACTGTATGATGAATTAATTATTATTATTATTATTCTTAACGGTTTTATTAGGCCGGAGCATCGAAAAGCTGTGTTTTAAAGCTTTACTCCATTAATCGTGAAACCGCATACCTAAAGTCGTAGAAACCCTGCTGCGTTCTTTCCGTACAATTATGATTTGGACATTTTCAAGGATAGAGTGAATAGATTCTTAATATACGACTGCACTTCACTATCAATGATTGCATCACTGACATCATAGTTAGGCATCTTAGTCAAGCACTAGTGTATAATATTTAAAAATGGAATGGCGCACGAAAGGTTCCGTATGGTCCGAAGCAAAAACTTAAAAAAAAGTCTATCGTACAATACAACAAACTTAATATAATTATTTAATTTATTCGATTTTATTTTTATTTTAATTGTTAAATTCAACTGTCTATCATAAGATACCTACAGCCTAGTGTCAGAGGGACAGACAGACAGTCAGAAGGTTGAAGGGTTTTTTTTTATAATGTATAGGCTCATGTTTGACCACTATCTCACCTGATGGTAAGCAATGATGTGGCCGACGATGGAACGCGCTTGCCTAGAAGCAATCTATTCACTCTCTACTTAAAGACGCCTAGGTAATAGCTACCAGGGAACACAGACTCCACGGAATTCCACTCCTTAGCTGTACGCATAATGAATGAATTCCCAAAACGCTATGTAGGTATGGGTGAGATGTTCTTTAGAACCTCGAAGTTCTATATCATAAACCAGAACACATGATCGAAGGTACACAAAGAAAATAAAACGCTGCAACAAACACCACTTGTAAAATAATCAGCACTACAAACAACGATTTGAACGTGAGCCATCTCTGAGACCATCCATAACAAACATTGTCCTACGAAACTCAACCTTGTCACTTTGGCTTAAGGAATACGGAAGTGCAGAGATAGTGGTGTTTTCCTCCAGCGAAATGGTTTTTGCTCTGGCACGCGTCTCCTAGCCTAGCCTACTTCAGGGTGATCACTTCATAGGGCTGTGCTTTCTTTGTTATCGAGTTTTTATAGTGAAAACCTTTTTTTTAGGTGGGCTATGATCCAATGACTTCTCTCGCTCTAGAAAGCGGGAGAGCGTGTCTGACTTTTACTGCCTAAAACCCACTCCTATGTTCATTTTTTGACTTTCGTCTCAGGACACTGGGTTTCCCTTTTGGACGAGCCTTGGACCCAGTAGGCTATGGCCCTGCTGGGCCACTATGGTTTTGCTAATATCTCTTTGAGGCGCACGTGGATCAACTTGACTGACCTGTTGACTGGCCTGTTGGTCTACTGGTTAGTGACCCTGACTGCTATGCCGGAGGTCGTGGGTTCGATTTCCACCCAGGACAAATGTTTGTGTGATGAGCATAATTATTTGTCCTGTGTTTGGGTGTAATTTATCTATAATATGTATTTAGAAATATATAAGTATGTTTATCAGTTCTCTAGAACCCATAACACAAGCTCTGCTAAGCTTGGGAAAAGACGGCGTTGTGTGATAGTTGTGGAATATTATTTATTTAACTAAGCGCTGTTGTCGACTCAGGATCGATCTGGACGGTTACTGGAAGGTCAGACTGCGAGCAACCAATTGCTCATTGTCAGGAAGCCCTCACCTACGGTGATAGTGACGTCAGGACGGTCAACTTTTGTGTCTTTTATTTTCAAGATGGTCACTAATTGGTGTTATTTCTTTACATGGAAAGGTGGATAGCAGAAGCTTGTAAATCGAACCCCTATTGAAATGTGGGTAGTAAAACAGATGCAAATAATTGTTGAAGCTTTGCTAATCAAGCTGCGTTGGGTCGAACAAATGAGGGTGCATTACAAGACTATATAAGTGGCGATACTTAAATACTTCCGGCCTACTCTGGTCGGGGTGTCCCACTGCCATGTTGCAGACTGGTTGATTTTGAAAAATCCACTTACATTTCCACTCAGGGAAACCATCCAGGGAGCCATTCAAATACATACACCAATATTTTTATTTAAATATTTCACAACTATTACACAACGCCGTTTAGTCCCAAGCTAAGCAGAGCTTGTGTTATGGGTACTAGACAACTGATAAACATTCTAAATATTATAGATAAATTACACCCAGGCACAGAACAAATGATTATGCTCATCAAACAAACATTTGTCCTGGGTGGGAATCGAAACCATGACGTCTGGCATAGCAGTCAGGATCACTAACCACTAGACCGACAGGCCAGTCAAAGTACAGAAATACTTTTAATCTGTTTAGGAGGAGTTTGGTGACAAATACACGTACAAAAGAAGCTCTTGCCTTAGCCTTCGTGATATTTTTTTTTTTTAACCACCCACAAATAAAAGCCTCACAGAGCTGTAATTCACGCGTTTAGGATAACATAACCAATTTTTGATTATTTTCTGTTCTGTTAACAGCCCTATTCCAATAGTACTGGAATGATTGGCGCAATGTGGCAATGGTCAATCGTAATAGTTTGTTTCAGCATTAGATGAAATTACACCTCTCTCGTATTTGCTTGTGGTTCAAATAATGTTCATCTGCCTGTCAATAATACCTTGTATTGTTCTCAGTTTTATTTGTTTAGTGTTAATATTTGGATCGGAAGCAATTTCGTTTTGAAATTGATTTCTTCTTTACCTTTGTGAAGAGAGAAACAAATTATCCGTGAAATAGTGGTAACAATTGGTCTGCAGCGGTCTTACCGTCCGATTATAATATAGATGTCTTTCAGGCTGCAGTTAATAGGCTCTTAAAAGCTAGTGCACTTCACTATCGTCAATAAAAAAAATCTGAGCGTTGTACAACTTTTCTTTTTTAATTTTTAAAAGAAACTGGTTGGAGTTGGCCTTAGTTGAAGGAATTTAATAATTTTATGAAACATTTAAAAAATATAAGTATCTAAATCACTTACTTTACAATGAGACCTGATTACTGTTACTGAACGTGGCCCCAAAAGGTTATTTCTTAGTTCCTTGCTCTTGATGTTGAAACAGATATATTTTTGGCATTTGCCGGCACGGTTAGTACAGTGGTTAAGCGATCGAATCCTGCACTGCGGGTCCTGATTTTGATTTCCACGTGCGACAAATATTTGCAAAAAGAAAAAACTCTTTTTTTCGATATTAAGATAGATTCATGGTAGCACAAGTTTAAGCCATAGTGGTTTTTGGTTGCTATTTAACCTAGATAATCCTGTAATATTTTTATAAATGATAAATAATTAAAAAAAAAAGATATATGGTCAGCCATTTGTGTCTTGTGTGTGCGTTTACATGTCATACAGGAGGAACTTCTAGTGTGGGGCAACATAAAAGATAGTCTATTACTCGAAAACCGACTGTTCTCATACCCCTACACAAAACTAAGCATGACAGTTCCAACAAAACATTAACGAAGATACTGCTTAGCTACTAGCTCGGCTCAACGCATGAATAAGTCACACAATTAGGTCCCAATAGCCTACCAAGCCCGGTTCCTGCGCCAACATCATAAACAAAGATTGCAGCTCATTCCCAACTTATGTTCCTCAAGCACGCTATCCACCATATTATTCTCGAACGATAAATTTATATCTTCGCACCCTGATGCTGCTTTGTGCAAATCGAACATCGATGATTTATGAACAATTATCGATTAATTCAAGCAGCGATCGTAAGTTTAATCGGGATTATTAAGGACTCGATTGGAGTGAGTAAAACGACGGCGTTTAAATCATCGGATGGTTCCAAGGCTTCCTCAATTAACACATCACTAATCGTTTTATGGAGATTTGAATATGGATTTTGTTATTGAATTTCTGATTTCTATTGATTATTTTTTTCAGTATGTTTTTCAGATAATGAAGTGAATTTATCGCTTTATAGATAGTGCAAGGGACAGCCCCTATAGACCAAACTGAACCACCTTCGACAAGTTTTTTTTTTTCAGGATGTGAAAAAAATTCGGCCTCTACATACAAACTGTCCAATCAAGTTTTTGAATTGGTATGGTGTGGCTGATTTTTTTTTTCGTTTCCGAAAAAAAAGCCTTGTTTGAAGTTGTTCAGTTTCATCTACTGAGCAAGCCCTTAAAGTTTGTGGAGGGCTGTACCTTACATCTTGTAACAACTATTTATTTTTTGCTTCAAAACATAAAATTTAAGACACGTGAACACATTCGCAATCGCAAGAAGTTGGTAGTATCATCACAGCATTGTTTGGCCGGGTTTTTTTTTTCACAGTATCATTGCTTATTTATATGTAGGTATATATTGATTTCTGTACTTATTTATTTTCGGTTTGTTTATTTATTTAGTTGCACTTGCCATGTTGTTTCTGCACCTTAAGGTGGACTAGTAAAAAATACCTAAGGCACTAACTCCGCCTTTGTAGAGTGTTGCTTACTAGTGCTTTAAGTTTTAATTCATGAATCCCCAAGCGACACCCGGTGGCCGCGCATCTATTGTCTTACTATTGTGTCTCTAATTGACGGTATCTGAAGGGTTAATCTTTACTAATATATAGCGAAAGTGAGTTTGTATGTGTATGCACAAAGTGTTAACGCAGGGAACCAGGTAAGGAATGGAGGGAGAACTTTGCCTAGGTGTGGGGCAGTATAATAATATAATATAATAATAATATGATTACAGTTAGACAACACTATACTTAATGAGTTACCCTGTTAGGGCACAGCAGTTAACTTAGAGTAAGAACTATAATAATAATTTTACTGTAACATAAATAATAATTTCACAACAGTATAATTAATAGGAACTGTGGCTGATTTATTTTAGGTATGATACTTAACGTTAAAGGTATTCTAACTATACAGCATTAGTTTTAGTATTTGTGGAACCCGAAATACTTGCCTAGAGTATTTTTATGTAAAGAACCTATAATAATAATAATATTTATTGTCACAAATACAAGGTTGACACTAAAGTTCAGTAACAATGACTATAGTACAATAGTCAACTTAAACATTTGAACCCTGACTCCTAAACAAGGAAGATCCTGTATCTTAGGAGGCAGTGTCTTCGCATGAATGGTGATCGAGCAGATTTTGACCGTACAGCGTAGCAGAATCGGAAGTTATAGACTAGGATATAGACCATGACGCCCAAAGTAAGACTGCTTCAATCCCGTTCCAGTGTGGGCAAGAGATGACGCTAGACAACCTGTATAGCTCTGTCTCTTACTCACACTGGAACAAGGACAAACGTCATGGTAACCCATGGGCCATCCAGGCGACTCAGGGGTGGTTTGCATCCAGCTGTTTGCTGGCGCTTGATACCCGCTATGACCTTCCGTGACCTGTGTTGTTCTTAGTTTCGGTAGTATCCAACTTGTGACCTTTTTGAAATATTTTTGGGAAAAATTATAACATGGTGTAAAAACTATTGAAATCCGTTCAATTACTGATTCTGAACAAACTATATTCAGGTTTCGCATAAACTAAAAATAGTGTTATATATAATGTATATATTTTACTAATGTTATGTGGGTAATCTGTAATTTTGGTCAGTTATATAAATGCCCGAAGATATTTGAGTTCATTTTTTCTTGCCTTATTTGAAGAGACTCATCTGTTTGTTGTTTATCTCGTGCCCAAATTTTAAATGCACATTTATGTCATTTGTATCTCTAGCTTATCTGTGTCTCAATTTATTTAGTTAAGGAAAAGATAGACAAAGTAAGTTTTGTTTCAAATATTGACATAATCTGAAGACGTTAATGCAATAAAAGATCAAAATAAATGCATCAGCGGCTTCCCAAACGATACTGCTCCGCTTTTTTTTATCAAAAACTTGCGGATGTTGGATTTCTGATTCGAAACTGTTACTGTTTTAATGCAGGATGTTTTTACGAGAACAAGTTTTTCTGTAGATCCCAAAACCACACAACAGCGCACTACTGTATCTGTACCCAGTCATAGTAGGTGCATATACCTCATCGATTGTTGCGGCGACCGATCAGTTTTTTGTTGACCAAAATGGGAGCAATACTCATCAGATAGCGTTATAAAAAGCCGATGACGGCCGACTACAAAGCCGCCACCGTCTCACCTCGATTATGGTCTATGACAACGCAGTTTGTTCGGAACAACACTCCATATTGATCCAAACATCTCTTCTATTTTGCTTTAGCTTTATTAGATTTTTTGTTCAAGCAATAGGACTGTGTAAACGTCTAGTTTATGTTGAACTATCACTGTTCAAACTTAGTTCGTAAGCTCGGGTCAATTTGTGCTTGGTAGGTTGAAGTAGTGAGTACAGCGACTCCCGTCGCGCGATCTATGGCATTGTACGGCCGCGCCTATCTCAATTGTTAGTTTAATCGAGGTTTTTATAAGCACCGTTTGGATAGTGAATGCAATACTTCTAATGACCGTCTTAAGTTCAATAAAAAGTGAAATGGAATTGGAGGAAAAAAAATGTCTCAGCTTGCACAAGTTTGCGACATGAACTTAAAATTTTACCAAAAAAATAGATGTTTTCAGTGCCCTTCAAAAATCATAAATATCAAAGATAAAATGAAAAAGTCCACTGGTTTTGAAATATTTTATGATACAATTTATATTAGGAGATCGACCATCAAAAGAACTATCAGTGCTTAGGGAATAGTGCATTCGATACAAGTGAAGAAAGTTTACGGTAGGTGCGGGCTTGCGGACGTCGAGCAATGAGTAGCCCGCCGTCCGGCCGTCTGGTAGTCAACCGGACCGAGCCCAGTCGTCCACAGCGCGTAGTGACCCACGCGCTCCTCAAAGAGATGTCAGCAAACTGTAGGGACCTAGTAGGGTCGATGCTCGCTAGCTAGGACGGCGGGGAATTTCTGAAAAGAAAACTCGTAGCCCTAGTACGCAAAAGGCAACTGAAGGGGACACAGGTGTGGTTTTAGTCAGTAAAAGTCTGACATGGCCTCTCGCTCCACCCAGAGCGAGAGAAGTCATAGGATGATTTCCACCCTTAAAAAAAGTGAGGAAAGTTTATTAATGCGACTGAGGCAGCTTTTGTTATGCGTTAAGGAGCCTAGCGTTGCAGTGTCAATTTTTATTTGTATCAAACGAGGGTTTTTCAAAACACTTGGGGTTGTGTTGACGCATGCTTCGGGGGGTCACGGCGCGCCTAGCCTGATGCAATAATTGTTATAGAATTATGATGGGGCGCGCATTTTTCCGCAGTAGTGCTGCAAACAATAAATTTTATGCCTAAGAATGGAAGGGAAGAAGAGATAGATAGATAGATAGATAGATAAATTCTTTATTCAATAAAAAAAAAAAAAAATTTAATTTTTTTTTTCTTTAGAAGGGAATGGAAAATTTTATGAATAAGATCAGGTTTTCGAGGAAGTGTATTGAAAAAGCTTTTTTTTTAACAGCGTTCTACTGTTACAACAGAAGATGCAATCCAGCTCAGCCAACAACAAACAAACAAAATAATAATTAAGCTTCATAAAATTAATAAGGCAACCCACACAAAATGAGGCAAACCTTTCAAATTATATTGTACTAATAGTTAATAAGAAATAGTTTGATATAACATCGTGATCGTTTACTGGGTCCAATCGTTTTGGTGGTCTAATGGGTCCAATAGCTATGGACCACCCGGTTGTTTTAAGTTAATAATTGTATCATCATACGAGATTTATAATGTTACTGATTGACGTGTCTTGTTCGATCCATCGCTGGTTATATGGCATGTAGAACTAAATTAGACTTTTAATTATACCAAGAATTGGTGTGTGTTGTATTGAGATCATGGAAACATAGGCCTGGTTCTCATTCGAATATGATCCTTAGATAGTGAAAAGCAATAGCGCTACAGAATTGTTTTTCAAAACCATGAGCGTGACCTTAGAACGTTATCAGCAACTGGAGGAACACAGGTGTTTTTCAGCCAATAAGTCTTTTTTTAATGATATAAATAAACCAGTGTTTGAATGCAATCCCATCTGATAGTAAGCAGTCTGTTTAACTTCACTCTCTCTGGCTTTTTTTTTTCACTCAAAGTGGGCGACGTTATGGACAAAAGCGTTTCCCAAGCGTCACCACAACGATTGGTTCTGGGCGATCAGATTTTATTTAATCTTTGCACACCCATCAAAGACAATACTGTTTATGTAGCAAAATATATATATTACTAGCTGCTCCCAGCGGCTTCGCCCGCGTGATAGCAGAAAAAAATCCCAAGGGAACATACTTCCCGGATAAAAAGTATCCTATGTCGTATTCCAGGGCATGGTCTATCCGTTTACCAAGTTTCAACAAAATCGGTTTTGCCATTTAGACGTGAAGACGTAACAAACTAACAAACTCACTTTCGCTTTTATAATATTAGTAAGGATAAGGATATTTCGACACTATCAAAATTCGACATGAATCAATTTCTCATAGCAGAATTTCCTAATTTTTTTTACCTCATACGATTAACTTATGTAGAAAAAAAATAATTAGGCAGCAGTATTTTTAATGACTAGATTAGCGTACAATTTAGATACTGAACCAATTTAATACACAATACCTGCTTTTTGCATTTTTAATTACTCCAATCATCTTCAGGATCTCCAACAGGCAATTAAGGTTTTCTAAAAAAAACTGTTATAGTACAGGCTTGCAAATTCAAATGGGCGATAGCTTCGCCCACTATCACATTGAGAGGTAACACTTACTGATCTAAACGAACGGGGGCGTACCAAACTACCTCTACATTCATAATGTCCACATTAGCATGCGCATAACCTATCTATAGATAGCACTATGGGTATTACTGCAAACTACAAAGTAAAGCGACAATCTGAAAAGGAAGCTGATATCGAAAATATACAATTTAACTTTAATTATTTGTTTTAAATGACAACTTAAATAGATGTAGTACATAGGCGAGCTTAACTCAAAGTTGTTTTTTTTTTTTTTAGCAAATCATTGAGTGAGTCCAGTCCAGTGTAAAATTACAAATAAAATAACACATAAATATACCTACATAAATAATTACAAACATACTTATAAAACATATATTTAATTTATCACATAAACTAATAATCTTTTTCTCGAGGTTGGAAATCATCAAATTACTCCTTCCGGTCTTGGTAAAGTGGTAAGGATTGCCAAACTTTTACTCACCTATGTTTCTTCGTTGGTTACCCTTAACATTCTAGGGCCATTGCGACTTGTTTCAGAACAATCTTACATCCCATGCATCGGCCGTAGTCGGTTTCATCCGTTTTACTTGACGCCTCTTTAGCAACAAATAACTTTTGCCGCTCTGTATGAAAAAAGGAGAATCAGACTTTTACTGACTGATACCCACAGTGTTTCTTTAGCTACATCTACATCAACATAGCTCATCTTCTGCGAAGAGGGCTGTGGTAACTCCTTCAAACAATCCACAATTTTTCTGACATCTCTTTGAAGTGCGCGTGAAACACAGGAAATAAATGAAAACATAAACTATTAATTTTTAATAAGAGAAAAAAATGCAACCTTAAAACTGTAACAAAAAAAATATCACATTAAAAAAATAAACACACTGTATAAATTCACGAAAACGTAGCTGCTCAAGTCAATAGCATTTATCATCGTCATTAGAGCATCGTTATAAATAAATCAATAAGTATAATTTATTAGTTTGGACTTAGTGAAAGTTAAATGATTATGTCAGCCACTATTTACTAGACCAAGTTATGTAAAATATTTTGTACTACCAACCAATTTATATAATTAATTGAGATACTGCTACTTGTGCAATTAGTTTTGTTTTTTGTTAGCAAATAAGTATTTTAAGATTCTAAGATGGTTTGACTAACATGCAAAAGTCCAAGCTCAAGGTTTGCCAGCGTGCAATGGAGCGCAGCATACTATGCGTTAAATTAAAAAACCATTTTCGAAACACAACACAACGCTCCAAAACGCAAATCATGGATGTGGCTCAAAAGGCTGCCCAATTTAAATAGGACTGGGCAAGATGTCTACCGCATGTTAGACATGAGCCCGTAAAACGCAGGATTGGAACCTGGACAAAGCGACGCAGAGCCGCGGCGGGCCATGAAGGAGATGGTGGGACGACCTGGATGGCTTCCTTAAGAATTGGAATGAGAAAGCGAGGAACCGTGTTCGTTGGAAGCAGTGGAGGGAGACCTTTGTCCAGCAGTGGGATAATATGGGCTAACTATAATATGTATATAAATAATAATAGGGGTGTGCCAGACTCCGGAAATCTGTAGAATAATCATTAAATAGATAGGTCTAGGAATTTACACACTTGGGCAATAAAGATTAATAGTGTTACTTTTATGGAAAAGATCTGGACCAAACTAACGTAAATAAACCCTTCTTAGTCGGTCATAAAATATAGGCTAGACATAACCAGAAGTAAAATAGTTTAGTTCTAGAGCAAGCATGTACTAATATCGCTTACGCTACTTACCATCAAGTGAGATAGTGGACAAACGTAAGCCTATCAATAATAAAAAAAGATTATACTAGTTTTATATTGATCCTTACTGTTTCACTGCCTTGCCAGTATCACAGTCGTTCTGCGGTCATCTCCATCGTCTCAGTAGAATTATAGATAATAATTAATTTAAATTAACAACTTAAAGTCCTAGCCTTAGGAGCAATAGATAGCTCGCCGTCCGGCCGTCCGGTAAACGCCGAGCTTGAGTCGTCAACGGCACATAGTAGTCACGCATGATCCAGAGAGATGTCAGCAAAATCGTAGGAGCCCAATAGGGCCGACGCCCGTTAGGTCCGGGGGAAACTGACACGCCATATCATAAAATATTTTCGCCTAGCTAATAATACATTATATATGTAAAATATTTGCCAGAAGTATTTGTTTTTAACTTCAATCTGATGATGATGATGACGCTTACCTCAAAAGCAAAATGATAACAAATTTTCCTAGCTTCTTACTCTGCTAAAAAATAGCATTTTATACTGTAAATTGTTATATGTACATTCATTATTGCTCAAGACTCAATAATGTTGATTCTTGGCTCACGTGTGCACAAAGCACTAAAGCATGAATCACATCACACAATCGCAAACCAAATAAAATTGAAGTAATAATAAAATCTAACAATAAATAACGTTCAACATTGAATTTCCTCGCCAATGAAATGTTGGTATGGCTTTTATCGAGTCCTCGGTTCATGTACCGTCCCACAAGGCACGGACACTCTACGGCAGCAACAATTAAGTCTTAATACACTCGACTGGAGTTGTTTTATGCAAATCAGTTGAGGGCTTGCGTGTACAACGCCTACTCGCTTCGAGAAGCTTCTAAATATAAAGCAGATAGTTTTAAATTGCGATTAGTTTTGCCGGTTTCACGCTGGTTGACATGACTCTTCCACTATATGTTGGAAAGTAATGATGTACGGATGATGACGTTATTAATTCATATTTTATGGGGTTCTTTGTATTGGATGTCGTAAGCTGGTTCGATGGAGACAGTTTATTGTCCTGTCTAAAGCGATTGATAAGCTACCTGTCGTTTATGGGACCCTGTTACGCCTCTTCAATGCATCGGTTGACCAATGCGTGTAGATGTTTAAGTTTATCGATGTGTGTTGTTCAGGAATCTATAGGAAAGGCGTCGTTTTGTGGTGGCTGTTGGCTGGTTTTAGTTTATTGATCCTTATTTAGTTCCGGTTCCCAGTTTATTACTTACTTAATCTGTTCGTTTCTGCAGTTTCGTGTTTTTTCTTGAGCACGTTCTTACCTGCATTTTTAACTATAGTGAGTCATTTTGATTTTTTCAATAAAAAAGTACAATTGATTTGTATTTTGGTGTTAAAAACGTTATACTCTTTTACGTTTGGATAATTTATCAATATTTTTTAGTCTTTTTTATTCAAATTCAAATACACTCACAGTACATGCTTAGAAGCACTATTACAGTCGGCAAAAGTACAATACTGATTTGTAAGCGATAAAGATCATCTGATGGAATATATACTAGTTTAAGTATCATAAAGATTTTTAAGACGCACAGGAACGTTCGTTATGGCGACGCTTGGGGGAGGCCTATGTCCAACAGTGGACGTGTATTGGCTGAAATGATGATGATGATAGATTTTAGAGTTATCAACATCATGATCATTACAAGTCATGAAGTCATTACAAAATAAATGAAAGTTTCTGAAACTTCACGACAAAAGATATTTTTCAAATCTTTTCGGAACATCATGCTAGTTTCACGAAAGGTGTAGACAGAGAGGCTGTCATAGTCAGTAAACAAATGAAATTCAAATGAATGTATAGTAATTTATTTATTGAAATACTTATCTAAAAATATAAATAGTATTCATAATTTAATAATTCGTTGCGTATAAGCACCCTTATTCTATATTTACAAAAAAATGGACGGAGACGTAATCACAATATACGTACTCAATGTAAGTATATCATTAGCCCTTAATATTAATATTTACAATTATATCTAATTCTACATAAGACTATGTAGGTGTTTTGATAATTTGCAAACTACTGTGTAGCCAAAAAATGTTTTCATTTTTAAACTGGTTTAGTTTACCGTCAAACGATTCCCAATACACATCAATCGTTTGTCACAATTGTTTGTTTCTTATCAACGGATGAAACAGATAGATAGATAGATAGATAGATAAATTCTTTATTGTACACCAAATATAAAAAATTACATAAGAAACAGATTATCTAATGTAGAGACAACAATACAATACTGAATGAAAACACAGGGAATAGTCATAAATATGAAAAATAGTTACAATTGTACGTGTTAAAACGAAAATGAAACGAGATAAAATATAATCAATATTTTATTTTATTTCACAAAAAAAAAATATGTCGTCTACACTATATTTCTTTTTTTGCAAATCTAAATAAAGTTGTTTATGTTGGTCTCATATTAAAAGTTGTCCCTAACAATGGGTGCTGCCTGTGTTTTCATTTGTTGTCATATCGTTTCTACAATGTATTTTTTGCTATCACAAGCTCTTTTTTATGCACTTCATTAAATCTATGGAAAAGATTTAAAAAAAAATTTCGTCGTCGTAGTACCTATAACCTGTCATATTTAGAAAATTGGTAGTAAATAAATAATTTTGACTTTTAACAATATTTTGTATATAAATAGCATCAGTTTATCCTAGAGATATAACCACTATTCTACAAATATTTTCGTTCAATGATTTTGCTTATTTATTTCATTCAAAATTTCTCGCTAAATAAAATAAATTAATTTTAAATACTTTACACCCCAATATTAAGTCCATAAAACCGTATAATAAAATCGAATTTATATACACATACAAAAATTCTTATCAATTAAAAAAAGCCCCCAAAAATCAGTTTTATCAAATTCCTTATATTAAAACCCTAAGTAAAATAAGCAAATCATAAATACAACTTAAATAGATAACACTTATAAATAAATTAGTCTAATATCACACTTTTATATTTTGTAAGACATAATAAAGTCTTATATGTATTAAAAAAAATAATGTAACGATAAATCGTTTTGATGAAAGTATGAACTTTATTTTTTCATTTCAAGTGGCGTCTCTTGCACTGTTCCTTTGATGTTTGGCTGTAACAAAAGAAAAAAGTATTAAAAATATTGACTCGAATATCTGTATCTTGTTTGTCACACTAAATATTATAAAAGTGAAACTTTGTATGAATAGTATAGAATATAATTAATATGGGTTCCATAGCAGTCTTATAGCTAATAGCGATATCAACGAGACAACTTTGAATTAACTAAAAAACTTTAAAATTATAATAAAAAATCAACCATAAAAAACAAGTTTATGTACTTTTATTTTTAAGATTCTAAAGAATAAAAACATATTAATGAATAAATTAGTTTCTAGAAAAATTATTTGCTTGTGTGACATTATTTTTATTTTTTCAACTAGTATAACACTAAATTTTTGATTTAATGACCCAGTAAACCTTGTCCTGTCGTGCAACGAACTGTCAAACTTTTGCACGATTTCTTTAATTTCTCTTTCTATAAAAACCTATTGACAACGACAAACCCAACAAACGAGAATAAGTGAACTTGGTCCGGCGGTTTACGCATGATCACGTTATTATCACCAACTTCCACAGTTGGACTAAGCCTCCCCCAAGTGTGGTCACAACGAACGGTTCTAAGCATCTCACATCTACTGAATTTCCGCGACGCTCAGTCATCGGTCTACCTTGTAGGAGGCCTTCCAACGCCTTTCGGCCCCAACTACTATCTGTGATGACTTGACTAAGGGGAATAGGGATTCATATAACATATAAATATAACTTACCAGTATGCAAGAACAGATGGTTCTTCAGGTTGGTGTGCTTTGAGAACCCTCGAGAACAGATGTGACATTTGTACGGCCAGGATCCGCTGTGGACGTACATGTGCGACTTGAGGTCACCAGGAGTCGGGAATGACTTGGAACAGAGGCTGCATTTGTGGGGTTTCTCCTGTGAAAGAAAAGATTTTGTTAGATTCTGTAGTTGTACTTATTTTGAAACTAGCAACCCGCCCCAGCTTTGCAAATTATGCATCTTAATTATATATCTAAAGTACTCGTTCTATTGCTGAAAATGGCATGAAAATCCTTGAGTTTATCGTGTTTATATAGACAGACACGGTATAAGATAAGATATTTTCAGTATCATCATCACATCATCATCATGCCAGCCCAAAGACGTTCACTATTGGACATAGGCTTTCCCCTAGCGTCGCCACAACGACCGGTTCTGTGCGTCTCGGATCTTTCAGATTACCGCGACCCTGACCAGCCCCCTAGCCAAGTTACAATCGTTTCTATTCTATTCTCTCGGTTGGAACGTCTCAAGTTAGCCACACCTCTAGGCTAGGGTGGCGCCATCGGGTTTTCAGTATAGCTTGAAGGAATTGTATAAAATATTGCAATTTGGTTTTTTATCTATTTATTTTTATTACTGTGCAAGATAACACTAACTATTTTTTTCTTTACTTCATAAACACAAAATTGAGGAAGTATAGTAATCAAACTATGAATAATAAAATCACACTAGCTAGTAAATATTAATATAATTAGTGCGTACGGTGACCAGTCAGTATAAACTGACCCCTTATTAAACGGCAATCCTATACGAATTTACCTGACAGGAGGGTAGAATTAAAAAAGACAACATTAATATAGTAACACAACATATACTCAAACTTAAATCTATAGGTACAAAGGCATACTGAAGGAAGGTTACTGGACAACATATTACTTGGTGGTCGTGAGTAACTAAAAATAAACATTGAACACACATTCATCAAAGATAGTCTGATAAGTCAATACACGGAACATCTTTAGTCGATACAGAATGACTGCCAATATATTTGCATGTCTTAGAACGGGCTACGTCCTTCAAATGTCCAGGAAAGCCATTAGATGAACTGCAAGTCATAGGTATAGGTAATGTCGGGAAGGAATCATATGCAGTAATGTTGCAAGATAGTCCCAAGATAATAAGAGTGATCGTGTTGGCCAAGGATGTATTTTGAAATTCTTTGTGTCGAAACGCAAGACGTAAAAAGACTGAAATTGAAGACCAGCTTGGCAGTTATATCAAACTAGCTGCTCCCAGCGGCTTCGCCCGCGTGATAGCAGAAAATTATCCCAAGGGAACATACTTCCGGGATAAAAAGTATCCTATGTCCTATTCCAGAACATGGACTATCCGTGTACCAAGTTTCATCAAAATCGGTTTTACCATTTAGGCGTGAAGATGTAAAAAACAAACTCACTTTCGCTTTTATAATATTAGTAAGGATTGACATTTTGCCCAGATATTAAGCATTAAACATAGTCAAGCATGCTAAAATATATATTATGTTCTAAAGTCCCACTGTAGAAATTTACAATATTCTGCAAACAGATGAACGCAAACCAGAGTTGAACTACCAAAAACCCACTGAAAATGATCTGGTAACTAACCGAACTTTATATTGTCCTAAAAAACATATAGCTTTTAGTCCATATTTTTAAGCTAACTAAGTTTATTTGCAACAGTGCAATCAGAACTGAATCCCAATATTTCTTCCAATAACAAAACCAACTCCATATATATCGCCATAAACTACTGTATCGATTACAAATCAATACATCTATTTCTGACTCTGACTCATAATAATACTGACCCAATAAAAAAAAAAACTATTACTCTTAAACAATAAAAGACCTAATAACACTCATCACAGGCAATAATCAAAGTCATGACATCGCACATTGCCCGCAAATGAATTTATAATGAAGGATGCTGGCTCAAACCTGTTGGGTTCAGCCAATGTGGATCAATCAGTCTTGATATTTGATAGATATTTAATAAAACTTCATTATCTAAAGGTATAAAATAATTGATACTTGAAATACAGATTTTATGAATATTATAATAATTATTCTATCTGAAATCAGTTTGTCTATTTTTTTTTAGAAATAATTATATAATATAAAAACCTTTAACATAAAAACTTAAAAAAACAATCGTCTTAATTTTTTTTTAAGCTCGCATTTGACCATTATATGATGTGGTTAACGATGGAGCACGCTTGCGTAGAAATATCCTATCCATTAATAAAATATGGCGTCCAAAAATTACTTCGCATCAGAGTTTCTTCAATGTGTGGCCAACTGACAGGTGGCATGGCATTATGGCATTGCCACTTTGTAAGGCAGTGCTCTTTCTCTCTTCTTCTCTCTATGTCTAGCTAAGTCAAGATAAGGAAATTGGAATACGAACGGAAATAGTTTGAACATCTTAAATTGCGAATAAGATATTTATTGTAAAATTTGAACATTTAGAATATCAAAATAAAATTTTATACAAATTTTCAGTTTCATATCATTGTTAGCCCTCTTTCCTGGCTCACAATAAAGCTACTAGTTTTTGTCGCACTCATAATGAGCCCGTCACTAACCGAGGCGGCATTAGTCGCAAGTCGCCAGTATGCGCGCGGCCTAACACGCGTTACGAAGCAGTCATTACGTGACATTAGGCTCGGTGGTAATGTGCGCACGAGCGACACGATTGTCGCTACATGCATGACATTGGTGAAAGAAATGTAAAGATGGTGGGTTTTTTTTTCTCGACGGGGAAAATCATCTTATGACAAAACCCGCTCTTGGGTGGAGCGGGAGATAGTGTCAGACTCTTACTGACTAAAAACCCCGCGCCGTTCCTTCTAGCCTTCATACCGGGGTACGAGCTCCCTTTCGGACAACCCTGTCCTCAGTAGGCTTCGACCCAGCTGGGCCCCTCCTGCTGCTGACAACTCCTTGAGGCGCGCGGGATCAGTGCGCGCCGTCGACGACTTGGACTCGGTCCATTACCGGACGATCGGACAGCAAGCTACCCATGGCTCGCCGTCCGCGAGCCCGCGTCTACGGTGATTCGCGTTTGTAATTTAAGTTTAATTTGTTGATGAAGATGATATAAAAATTATATTGTGAAATATGTCTGAAATTGTGAAACTGGACTCTAACTAGTAGTAGTCGGTAGTTAGAGTCATAATAGAAAGACAATGAATGAAAGCTAAAGTTCGAAAAGTTTTAAACTTCTGATTCTCTCTCAAAGGCCTCTGATATCCTACCAATTTTAGGATAAGTTTATTTTTACAATAAACATTCGTTTAAAAGAGAGGATCCTTCGACCCTCCCTGATGGGTGTTGTGTCTGGTCCGGGCTACTACCCTATTGCTGATTTTGGACTGCTGTATATGTCCAAATGCTGCGAAGAACTCTAATATTGTGATGCAGGAATATAAAACTTTAGTTCCCAAGTGGTTTCATAGATGTCGCTACACACCAACTAGACTCGAAAAAATAATAACCCCTTTCAACATACCGCAACATAAAAAAATACTTCAAATCAAATCACACTGCTGATGATCCGTTAAACAGTGAGCGTGAAGAATAAATTAAATAACATATCGTCATTCCAAGCTTCCCAAGCTACTAAATGACCATTTGTTTTTATGGAAGAAACGGTCAAAATAATTTGTGGTCACCAAAACATTCAATTTGAACGTTCAAGTTGCTTTTAGTCGTGGATGGCTTTAATTTTGTGGTTGGACTTGGCTTTCGTGTGTTGGATTCGGGACCAGCATTTCAAATTGGTTAAAGGATTTTATTTCCTCTGTTGCGGTAGTAAAATGAAGCAAATTAACGATTTTCTTGAGCTACCTACTTTCTTGAGATAACAGTGGAAGCGAATGAGGGTTAGAGTGACCGCAAAGGCCACTGAAGGATACAAGTGGGTGAATAGTCATTAAAAGCTTGACACGTCCTCTCGTTCCAACGTGAAGACGGTGAAGTTACTTGATATTTTCCACTTCAAATAAAAAACAAATTTTAATGAGGGCTGGAGTTACCGTGGTCCTAGAACGCAAAAGGCAACTGAAGGACATAGATAGGTTTTAGTCAGTAAAATACACCGCCCTTTCGTTCCAAAGTAGAGTAGGAGAAGGAAGCCATTGGATGATTTCCTACCTCAAATAAAAAGCAAATGGGGTCTATATAAATATCAAGTGTGTTTTGTTTCTGACTTGATGATTTGAAGTTACCTTTCTCAAACTCTAATGCCAAAGGATGATAAATTTGAAAAAATAAAAATAAGTTACTAATGAACTTATATTTAACACAAAGATTGGCTGTGATAATTACTATCACTTCCAAAACTTACAAACCAAAACTTCTAAGTTTGAAACAATCAACAAAACTTTAATAAGAATTAAAACTTCGCGATCAAAATCAAGATCTGGTTTATCTACCAAACTAACTACTGAATCGAATAATTAATTACACATGATTTCAGTATTGCTTTAAAACATCAAAACAAGACTCAAATGACCTCTTTCCTAATTTACCGTGTTATCTTTCTCATAAATTGCTTCTACATTTAGTAATGTATAATTTTGGAGCATTTATTATTTGTCACGACGTTTTAAGAGAAAGTTGTACCGATACCATTTTATATAACATTTTTAAGTAACTGTATTTAAAATGCAATCAATTAATTTAAGTATCTAAAACAGCTATATGATGCACGGTTTATTACTTTATACTTCGTAGAAAATAAATCATTAGATGTAAAATACAATGTTCGCACGACATTCAAGTGATCGTGACTAAATTATATCGCTCTAGATTGGTCAAATCGTGAAATGTACGGTTTTGTTTACACTTGTTTTTGTTAAGCAAACAGGATTATTTTTAAAAGGCAATAAAACAAAATTATTCGACGCTAAACTTTTTCCCAATTCAAAATTCAGAGCTTAAAATTGACCTCTCTAAATGGCTGTAAATTACAATTTAAATCTAGATTTTAAATCTTCCTAAACTCTGCAAATTATATCTATCTACTGTGAATCATAGGTACTATTATGTGCCATAAAACTCAGCTACCAAACAACCATCAAATCTTTTTGTTCCAAACTTTATTATCGTCTTTCCGAAACAATATATCAAAAACTTTAATTAATTCTTAAATAATTTCCTGTACCGCAACATCAAAAAAAAATCTTAATAAAGACAACATCCTAGAAACGTTCCCATTAAATTTTTACTCGCTAATTCACACCAATCTACGAACCCTATAATTTTGATTACGCTTCTAAATTAAAAAGACTACGATGGGTTGGGCTGTACGCGATCGAAATAGCCATTTTCTTGTGGGCGGATTATGCAGTAGCTCAATCAGGTGGAGAGAAAAAAAAGAGTACTGATATTATACCGGCCCTTCTCGCTACCGAATATTGCAACATATAAATCAATAAACAAAGAGCCATTAGTTGTCTGACAATTTCCTTTGGATAAATCACGATGTTGGCAAAAAATCGGCCGTCTCATCTGAACTCCGATAATGAAGGAGCGGGGATTATTTATGACAAACGATATTGGTACGTTATTGTAAAATATTCTGTGGTTAGCAAAAAAAGGAATTATTTTGACGGAATACTATCTATGGTATAGAAATATTGTGTTTGTATTAGATCGCACGTCATATTAGCCTCATCGTCTCTCTCGTCATATTAGTCATCTTGGTAAAAGAGTCTTTAAAATACACTCATGGTGATTAATTTGCAAATAATTATAAACGTACTTAAGTGATCAATGAAAAGCACGAATTGTAAAACCATTAAAATTTAACAGAAACAGAATTAAAAAATATTTATATTCACAACATTTATGATCACAATAATAAAAAAAATCCTTGATTTCCAATCAGCCTTAAAACCAAACATAATTAAATTCCTTAGACACCAAACCGTAACGAAATAAAATTAACAACGTTTCAATACCGTAAAATTCTCGATGACCGAATCGCACAATCGATCAAGCTGGCTACGGTCGTACGGGCTATATCTCGCGGTTACAGTGACGTATGGCCTCTCGATACGCCTGTGCCACGTTATGGAAATCGAATGCAAATACGATGTGCTTCGGGTAATTTAGCTAAATAAATTGTTGCGAAATAACCTGCGAAGGTATTTCGGTATTGATCTCGTTAACGTATTCTCGGTAGGCTGAATAAGCGTGGGTGCAGAAAAACTGCATGCCTGACTGTCATCTATGACCAGATAAATTTTTTTATCATAATTTTTTTAACAGAGATTAATTTTAAATTAGTCAAAATAACAAAAGACGAGACAATAATTTATCATCCGTATCAATTTGAAATTGAGAATCTTTCATAATTATATTTTAATAAAAAGGTAGTCGTTCCCAGCCAATATATCTCACTTATTCTCAACCCGCTGTACAGAAGCTACCAGTCTCGCATGATTTACCACTAGACGATCAACTCCCTAATCGAATAACCCAAAGCAAAACCCGTTTCAAAAATGAACTAACAGAGTTATGATCTCAGTACTATCACTAAATTACTTATAAATATTAATGTATTCAAAGGGGAACTAAATAATTAATAACCATATAGCCAATTATCTGGGGCATCAGTTAATCAATATTGTGGTGTCGGCCAATCCGTTGTCAAGACAAGAAGTTAACTAATTGGTACATAGTATATCTTAGAGGGCTCTGTTATTATGACTCCCTTATTCGTGATTTGAAACGGGCTTACTTGGTTTATTGCTGACGGTTTTGGGTTCTGCAAGTGTTTAGATAAAACTATAAAGGTTATTCATTTAGAAAGCCAATCTATAATAATGATGAGATAATATAGCAGATGTATAAACAAGAAAATGTTATATAAAAAATAGGGGTACAAAATTATAAAGTTAAAATAAACACATATTATTTAATATGGGATCCAAGATTCTATTATATTTTTCATTTTAATGGCAATTTGATCTCATACCAACTATTCTGCCAACGTTTAAAGTAAATTGGAAAAGCGAGTGTCTAAATTTATTAATAAAAAAAATAACATAAAAGGACAGCACCTGTTGATGAAATTGGCTAGGAAGTGTTTAATAAGAAAATAAAAAGTGATAGTAACTTAGACAAAAAAGGAAAATAGAAAAATTGATAAGTGATAAGCTGTCAGTTATGCACACTCGTATAATTTCTTCTGATTGTTTTTTTTTTTAAATTTAACTATTGGTAAATCAAATGAAATAGTTGGAAATTTTAAATTCGTGTCAGTGTAAGTGCATTATTAAACAGTAAAAATTGAGAAATAAAGACAAATTATTTTCATCGTATCAATGTCTGAGTTAAACGAAACGCAAAAAATAACTGGATACGTTTATTGAATAACGGTTCCCGTTACAAAAGAAGCACAATTCACGAAAGATCTTATCACAACTCTTCACTTAAAAACTTATCAATCTTAAACAGGTGCAGAACCCTATAGCCATTTAATTCTTTAACAGTTTCATTTCTAAATAGCAAGCGTCCATTAATTTAATATAGGCTATTAATTGACAATGTATGCATATTTATTGGTCGCGTCGCAGTGATGTGCGATGTTGCGGTGTCCACAATTGTGTCCTTGCGTGTTCATAACTTGATGTAATAAGGTACACTGCGGACCATGATTTGTGGCTAGAGTAATGCTACTATTTATTAAGTTTACTGTTAGATTTTGTACAAAAGGTGATTTTGTTTATGAATGAATGGTGTGTATGAATGGTCGTGGATTGTGAATTTGTGAGTTAGTTACTGTTTGTTTAGAATGTGAAGCTGGTAGTTATAGATTGAGCGTTTTCTATTTACAAATCAATGGGTCTTAAAGTTCGATATTTGAAATTATTGGACTGAGAATGAAGTGGTATTGGCAAGTAGTAGTGTTTTAGATCCTTTATTTTGAGTTAGGAAAATCATCAAATAACTTCTCACGTTTTGAATAGAGTAAGATGGCGTATCAGATATTTACCGAATAAACCCACTTGTGTTCCTTCATTGCTGTAGGGGCCCAGCTGGTCGAAGCCTACTGAAGCCAAGGGTCTAGTTCCGAAAGGAAGGTTCGTTTGAAAGGCAAGAAAGAATGGGGTGGATTTTTTAGTCAGTAAGAGTCTGACACTATCTTCCGCTCCGCCTTAGGGCGGGGGATATCATCTGAATGATTTTTACCCACCGAAAAAAACATGAGTCCCTTCATTTGCCACAGTAACTTTTCTGAACTTTACAGCACGTCTGTTTTACATCCTAAAGATTTTTTATTCAATTAAAATTGCTAATAATTAGCAATTTTAATTGAATAAAAAATCTATATCTAATAAATTATTTATTAATTAAAAATTCAGACACGCTGGCGCAAAAACCGTCACAGTTTATCATACCATGTGTGATAGTAAGTCCAAACCACCACAATGTGAATCCTCCCTAACCTGGCTATTTCATTAAGTCACCTCCGTGGAATAATTTAATCAGTACAGTCCTCAGCTAAAGGACGATAAAGAATGATTGATAGTGCAGACGGTCCACAGATCCAATCTGCCGCTGTGCCGGTCCCGCGTTATTTTTCTTTTTAAACATGAACGTTTAATCTCTGGAATGAATGGACTTGTTTATGTACGTGTATGGCGCATGGGGTAAGCAGAAATGAAGGTGGAACTAGTTTTGATCGATCTGCGGTGAAGCCAAAAGGGTTTTGACAGGTATGGATGTTAGTAATCTCTGAATTACTGAACTTAGAATGAGAAATATCTGTTGATTTTTGTTTCTGATACCTAGTAAAAGATTGTTCCCTATTATCATGTTAGGAGAAAGTCGATTGCAATTTGTAAAGGTTCAATTTTTGTCGATAATTCCAGTTTTTTGGATATATTACTAGTTGGCAGAGATGTGGAAGAGTATTTCGACGTCATACTTTAGAATTTTATTTTATTTCTTTTTATTAGGTATATATAAAGTTAGTCAAGTGTCTTTTTTAAATATGTAAATGTTTGATAGCTTGATAATAAACACAACAGACACCATTTTTTTTTTCAATTAATGAGAAGAAATGTATAATAGAACAGTAGTGTTTTTTATATTTCTAAGTTTGTGTCATAGTTAAAATTGTATATATTTAGAGAGATTTTTTTACAAAATAGTTTCTTTTAACGTGTATTTTAAGATATACAAAGCTGTATAATCAAATTATAATCACATTTTTTATGCAACTTACCATATGCAACGGTAGCCAACAGTACTCGTAATTTAAACACCGTGCCTCCCAATAAATTAAATAATTATCATACAAATTCCATAATTACGACATCAAATTGAAAAAAAAAAGATCGATACAGTATGCGTGGGCAGCTGATAAGGGCAGTTTACTAAATTAACACAAACAAAATTCAACTGTTAGCTTTCTAATTTAGAGTTGCATTTTGAATGGCATGTTGGTCTTTATAAATCATTTTAGGCACATTGAATGGCAGCCAAAGGTATTAACAAGTTCTTGAATATTAATTTCGGAGTTGTCACGTGTTATCTGAAAGCGAGACATACTACTTGTGGTATTATTAATTATTAGGTTTTTATTAATGGTATTGGTGACATTTGTGACATAACTGGTTTCATGCACTGAGTGATGTTCTCAAGTTAGAATTATGTGACAACCAAAGAATTTATTTTAATTGCCGTGCTTGTTAGTAATAGGTCGAAGTTTGATCAACAAACAACATCAGATCAAGCTTTCAAAAAAGATTCAAAGCATTATATTTCAAACTAGATTTTGCCCGCAGCTTCACCCGCGTACACAAAGTAGCCTATGTCACTCGATAAATAAAACAGCTTTTTTTGGTGTAAAAATTTTAGCAATCAGACCAGTACTTCCAGAGATTACCTCCTACAAACAAAAAAAAAAACAAACTTTACCTTTACTATTTACAGGCACCACTGAAATGTCAAGAAGTCAGTCAGTCAAAAAAATGGTGCTAATTGCATATCTCAAAGCGTAGATATCCTGGAGAAGAATGTGCAACCCCATACGACAGGTAGTATCTGTACGAGAAAAAGATTGTAGAAGTTTGTTACATTGGGATCAGTTTCCACCAATATTTAAAGTAATATTATAAAACTGAAAAGTTTGTTTGAGCGCGCTAATCTCAGAAACTTATAGTGTGCCATTTATAACGGGGTGCTATAGACTGCATAACATCATTTTGTGACTTATGGAAGTAGAGTGATAACCAAAGTCACAAGTGACACGGCAGGGAACAGCTAGTACATAATAAAATAATTTAAAAAGGAATATTATTATATAGCACAAAAACAGGTAATCCGGTTCCAGTTTTGCAAAAAAAGCAGTTTTGCAGCAAATGTTGAGCAGTATGTGGCATACTGTTGATATTTTGCTCGACATTTGCTAAACGCTGATCAATGCTGATTTCTAGCCCATCTTTTATTTTTGATGTAAAACCTCTAGTGTCACGTCGTGACAGTAAAACCGTGCCGTGACGGCAAATGGCATGATGCCCCCACTACGCCACCACACCCATGACAGCCAACAACAAAGTCAGTATATAACACCATTTCATTTCATAATAATGATTGCAGTCAAACGCAACAAACCAGTAACTTATTCATCACTTAGCTAATACAGATCCGGATGCAACTGAGATCATGGCGTGACCTTAACCGATCATGCACTTACTCCACATTATACAGTGGCAATTACACAAACAACACCCAAGTACATACCGCATAAGTAAATGTCAATCTATCGTGACAAAACACCTTAACAATAGCACCATAATCACTAAATGACATTACAAGGAAAATCATCACCATAATTGACATATTTGCAAAAGGTTTTTTACACACTGAAGCGGAAAATATTAGCTGCACGCATTTCTTTACACTAATAAAAAAAAAACGATACAATAAATCCAAGATGATGCACGCGCTGTGGTTGATTAAAATGAATTATGATTGTTCGTTACAACATTGGGTCAATTATTTGTAAATCAAGTGTATTGCTAGCTGACAACTGTCACGCGATGTAGTACGTACGTACAGTGGAGTTCAGAAAAAAATGCACCCAGATCATTTGTGCAATTATAATGTAAATTAAATGAGCTACTGATGATCGTAAGGTGAAATTGTTTTGAACATCTGTTATTTGATTTGTTTTTTTTTTGGCTTGGATTTGCCATGTGCCACTTTAATATTGAAGGTGTATAATTTGGTATATGTTTTTTGTTGTACTCTACTTACTAATCTGCTGCCAATTTATGTCAGACAGTGGCTCGAGTAATGATTATGATACTTTAAATAAACCGTATCATCATTACTTATTGGGAAATCAGAAATAAAAAAAATGTGCTCCATCGTCGCCTACATCCTCGCTTACCATCAGGTGATATAGTGGTCCAATTTCTCTCATCGGAAGGTAAACGATGATGTGGTCGACGATGAAGTACGCTTGTCTATTCACTCTTGGCTTAAAGACCTCTAGGTTGTAGATATCAGAAAATACAGACTCTGGCAGGGAGTTTCACTCCTTAGCTTAGAAATATTTTTCCTTTTTTTATATTTAATTTAGTTTTAATAAGAATTTTATTTTTTATTTTTCAGAACTTTTGTTTCTATTTCTCTGTACATACAATGTATGATAACTTACGTACCTAGTCAAACGCTTTTGATAGAATCGCTAATAAAACATTTCTTTTCTTGCAAACCATTCGCTAATTTAAAAACATAAAATAAATTGAATGAAATCTACGTTTCCAGAACCATTAACTCGACACTTAAGAAGGAACTCTTAAATGATACCCATTTATCAGTACGGTACTCTAAGCGGTACTAAACAGAAAAGTACTAAGATCATAGAATCGCGATAAAACCCTTGTAAATACATAAAGGCATACGACTTTCCTTTGCCGTCAAACGAGCCGATCCAACAAATATCCACTAACTCATAAACTTGGTCCTTTCTCATACATTCACTATCAGACCGTAAATTCCCATACAGACATATGGACTCTTTCATTTTGTAAAACATTAAAATGTATAAGCTAGTGATTCTATATCGATTTTACAATTGAACTATAATTTTTGTAATCTTTTGACAAGATAATACTGGGATGGATGTTGTGGAGAAATATGGAACAAAAGTGTAAACGGTTCTAAGTAGCTACAGGTAAGATACACATTGTTTTTGGGTGCTCTTTATTTCATTAAACCCCAAGCGAACGCCAGCGTTCGCTCTCTCATTGTCTTACTATTGTATCTCTAATTACAGTATTCGAAAGAACACTTCTTTTTTAAGAGCATTGCCACTTAAAAATCTACAATGCCTTTTAAATTACTATGGCAGCTACAATTAGCATCTAAATGGTACTGTCTTAGCTACTAGTTATTTTCTATATAAGCCACTTTCTGGGTAGCTATAAAAAATAACTACAAAAGTGGATACCGCACTGTGGTATCGAATATTATAATATATAATAATATATCGATACCACAGTGCGGTACCCATAACATTATTTTTTTCTGTCTATCTGTTCAGGGCAATTTCTGAAATGGTTGGACTGATTTTAGCAAGATTTTTACTGACATAAAATGATATGTGATGTTATAAGAAGTAACTTTGGCAATTCTTTTTCAGAAAAAAGATTTAGGGCGCACAAACACAATATATCGCACAAAAAAAAAACTTGAAATTTTGATCAAATGGTAGATATGTTGCTGTTCTACACTCTTACGCGGACAAAGTTGCGGGCATTGAATAGTTACTAATCAATAATAAAAAAAAAAAAAACTTGAAATCTTTTCATTTGCCATCTGGCATGTGCTCTACTTATAATAATAACTCTTCTAAATCTGAGAAAGCAATCCAATATCAACTAGCAAATCTCAAATTATCTAATCAACCTGCAAATTTTTGTCAAATCATAATTCATAGAAGCTTTTGCTATCGCCGCAATTAAGTGAAACTCACTCACTGATTATTTCTAAGAATACGAATATTATTTAGATGAATAAATTTGACTGATTGATCGATACATATAGATTTTTATGTAGATCAAAATCAATTAGCGTTAAAACCCGTCAGTTTACATCGTTTTCACAAACATCATCTAAGAAGTGTGTCAATAAAAACACTCTTTTACACTTCTGTAGTACCGCCATCGAACAAATAGGGATTTGACAAAAATATCGATACCTTAATTCGAGTATCGATATAGAAAAAGTAACTAAGTTGTTTCTTGGCAGTTTTTATACAAGCAACGACTAAGTCGAACTGTGAACCATCTTTTGTCATTTTATGTGCCCTTGTTGGTATTATAACCTTGGATACTTTGGGGGATAAAATGTCCCCTAATATGAAAAACGCTGTCAAATTATCCAACAACAAGTCCCGTGGTACATGAATGCCTCATGGGGTAAGTGGCGGTATACTGGGTAACGTTGCAGTCACATAGATTGAGCGTTGTGCATTATGTTGAGGGATATTATGTCCCCTTAAGTAACTGAGACTTACGTTAAACAATATATTATTAAGAATTCTAATTTGATATTTTTTAAACGACATTAAAGTTTTGTCTAACTAGGGTATTTAAATAGGTAGATCACTTTACTTCTGTTCGAGTTATTCGGCCGATAAATTTCAGAAAGGTTTCCATCAGTTTTTTTTTTAATTTTGGAACGGGTTTTTTAAAATATTTGCACTAAATGTCTTATCGATACAAGTGGCATTCCTATTTTGTTACTTGTCAAAACCATTAACTGCTTTTTTCGATATATGAAAAGGGTTTTTTTGAAAAGTCGATACCCAGATATCGATACTTTTCCCTACGAAAAAATCTCAACACGAATGAATTACGACATAAGTACAATATCTATTAAGACGTTTTATTCTAACGGTTCGATCCGAAGCTTGTTTTAGTTGCATACAGACAAACGATTGGTGATTGGACCCCAATTTCGAAGCCATATTTAAAAATAAACTGTACCAGTTTAAATTGTCAACTTCTTGCCTTGTTAATTACTTGAGTGTAGGCTCGGAGACGGGTAGATGAAAAAACGTGTTATTGCTGTAATCCGTCAAAGATTTGTAGGTGTGTGCTTTGGAGTATAGGAGACAGTTTTAGTTTTAAAATGTGTATTATGCTTAAGAGGACTATGATCTAAAGCACGGTCATTCTTTGACTGCATATCAAAGAAAAAGATGCACAATGACGAAATGCTTGCAAAATATGAGCCATTATGGCGACTTACTAAAAATTTACAGTTTTCGTTAAAAAATTAAATTATTACAAACAATCTGAATGTTATATTAGTACGTATATTAATCGGGATTTTCTTTGTGATTTTTCTATCTTATTAGTTTAGATCTAGCATTAATCGTGAAGAATAACATAGGTATAAATTTTTGTGGTTTTGTTAACTGCAGTGGATCATAATTATACTTTTGCATATTATACAACTAGTGATCAGGTCATGTAGTCCTGTTATGGCCTATAGATATAGCGTTAGTAATTTAATTTAAGAACTAATTGAGAAATCCGTTACAAAAATTAATATGCACCTTTTTTTGTATCACAGCTTTGTATGTTACCTGCTATTAATATCTAATTTGCTAGTGTGGGGTGATGTTAGCGAAAATTACCTTTTTAATTTAATTTCACTGGCAAACTCCTCGTATCAAAAAAAATCCTATTAAATAAAACATCGATCACTCATTTAGCATCGTAATTTTTAACGCCCCTGTCTCTTGGTCTATAATATATTCAATCGAATTGGACGGCAGACCTCAAACATGACAGATATAGACATAAACTAGTCGTCATATAACGCCCAGATTTCATTATTCGAAAGTCGTCGATAACCAATAAAAATTCATTAAACCGACTTCCTGTTAAAACAAGTGGAATTATGGTTTTGATACTTGTGTATTATTTTATGTGGGCCTAATTATATTTGTGGAATGTTCCTCTCGCCAAACTCATGTGGTTAGTTTTCATTTCAATTAACTAAATCATATTTTTTTACCGTTTGATTTTTGATGTGTCAGTTTGTGATTAAATTGTTAAGCTTTTATTAGTGTCGTCTTTCACAAGTAATGATCGTTTTATCTTTTAATTCATGAATCCCCAAGCGACACCCGGTGGCCGCGCATCTATTGTCTTACTATTGTGTCTCTAATTGACGGTATCTGAAGGGTTAATCGTGAACAAGAATGTTTCTAAGACAGCTTTTACACAAGTTTTATACTAATATTTTGTTGTTAGTACTGCTATGTTTATTACAAGATCATTCATCAAAGATTATCACTTCCGTAATTAATTTGTTGCTTGTTTTTCTCCGATACTATTGTCATAATATTTTTTACAAAATCTATTTGTATAAAAATAGAGAAAAAGTCTTTGTGTTCCTAATAATATATGTTTTTTTAGTCATCTAATGACTTTTTTCACTCTAGGGTGTAGCAAGAGAGCATGGCAGACTTCAACCAAACCTACCAACCAACCATACCAATACCCCAGTCATACCTATGTTACGGTTACCTTTTGTGTTCTAGGAACACAAGTATCTCTTTCATACCCCTGGCTTAAGTAGGCATCAGCCATAAAAATAAATATAATATATGTAAATCTATTTATTTGCAGCTTACGAATTCAAATCTTGAACAACGGCTGTAGAAACGCATGAAAAGAAACGCCTGCGCAGGTTTACGTAAAAACGCATAAAAGTGCCACAAATATATATAAATTAACAAAGAAATGGCTAGTGTCGAAATGTCTTTCACTATCTAACCCGTAATTGCGAATGAAGACCGTTTTTAACCGATTTTTAAAACCCTTATTAGGGCAGGTGCACACACCAGGCGTGCACACGCACCGGCCACCAATACGTTTTTTAATGAGATTATAAAAGCAATATGGTATCGTAAAAGCTTGTATCAATTTATTCCGGATAAATATATTTTATTCGACAATAACACATTACGGGTATTGTCAGAATAATTTATTAGGACATAGACAGGATAGGTAGTTAAAAATAGTTTAAAAAATTAACAGCTTTATTTGGCAAGATTTTTATGACAGATATTAATCTTAATCCTTATTATTCTTAATATATTTAATTTGATTAACTAAATTGATTTAAAAACTAGTCGGTCATCGAGATCCGTTTTTTGACCAGTTTCTTTCATTGTATATGTTCTAAGATATATTGCAGTATTAAAAGTATACAATTGGAGTTTCTCTCAATTTACTAAATTCAATTAATCTACATTATTAATCCTTTCCCATCATTAGTGGCTCACAAACAAATTAATACTTTTACGCTAAAATACGACGATTAGATTTTATATGACTGTATTTAAATCTCTACTAATCTTACATCAAATAATAAAATCTAAGATGGCGTATCGGTGTCAGCTGTTTCTATGCCCATGTCGTAAATATCTAAGGACTAAAGGAAACGTGCAATAGATTTGCCACCTGCTTGTATCTATTACGAATTTATTAAATTAACTGGCCAGCTTTGGTTTTTCATAGCTATTGTTGATAGATTTAGAAACCCTTATGTTGTTTATTATTGTGGAATTGTCAACATGAATTCCACAGCTGTACTTATCCTGAAATATTTACTTTTACATTAAAAATAATACTAACCTAACCTATCTTCTATACTGAAATTGTTTAAAGAAAAAAATGTTTTTTTTTTTATTTGCAACTAGCTTTTGCTCGCGGCTTCGCCCGCATACTTTAAATATAGGCTATGTCATTCAGTAATAAATCAGCTTTCTTTCGTAGAAAAAATTTTCGCAATCGTACCAGTACTTCGAGAAATTAATGTAAATAGATAAATTCATAAACCTTTGGACCGATTTGAAAAATTAGAGTGCTACTTTTTCAATGAGTCATAAATTGAATTTGGCACTACTTCCATGCAGGTGAATCTGCTGGTAGAAGCTAGTTAATTACATGATACTAGCTTTGGCCCGTGGATTTGCCTACATACATTTTTATGTAACGCTTGCTGGCTAAATTATCTTGTCAACTCTTTATACCCATTGCTAACTTGACAATGTCATTTTTATTTAATACCCTAAGTCTCTTAAATTAAATAAAAAAATAAAAAAAAAAACATAAAGTATAGCTTTTGTCACACAGGAATAAAGCAGCTTTCTATCGGAGAAAAAATTTTAGCAATCTGACCAGTACTTAAAAAAAAACAACTTTACTTTTTTATAATTCTATAAGAGTAGATTAGTGACCAGCGTCGAAAGGTCACCTATAAAGTGGACCAATGACCTGGTGAGGGTTGCGGGAATCCGATGGATGCGGGACGCACAGGATCGATCATTGTGGCGACGCTTGGGGGAGGCCTATGTCCAACAGTGGACGTCTGTCGGCTGAAATGATGATGATGAAATTAGTGACCCGGGTCACTTATCTACTTAAGAGCCTATTCACCCTAGATTTGAAGATGCTCAAATTATATATTATCGGATGGGACTAAAGACTAAATCTACTAAAAATCGAATTAGAGTAGTGCTTTCTAGCATAGGAAGTATAATTAAACGTGTTTCCTATAAAACAAAGTGCACAATGGCTGAACAAGTGACAGTACGGGTGCTGCTGACAAACGCAAATCACATTCTGATTTGAGACAACCACCAATCTTATTGGCTCCTTGTTACTCAAATCGTGTGGTTCAAGTTGTAAAAGCTTGCGATAAATACTGAGGCAGCAATTCAAGCGATTGGTTTTTTGATCCGATAATCTTATTGTGTCTGTTTGTTGCTTTTTTGCATAATTTGTATAATGTTAAGTAGAAGAGCAGAGTCACCTAACACAAGCATTCTTTTGCTTGAAAAAAAAAAAACATTTTTTTTTTGTTTCGCAATATTTTTCTAGATACCCAAGTCAAGAGGAAATAGGTAGGCAAGCGAACTCCAATATCACATACATATCATCGTTTACTATCACGTGAGACAGTGGTCAAATGCGAGCCTATCAACAAATTAAAAAAATTGTGGTAAGGTACGGTGGAGTTTTATTTATGAGACCGAAATTTATAAGATAAATTATTTTTAGATGTCATGAAAGTTTATAAATCTTTATGATGTTGCACACATTTTGATATTTAGTTTAATAATGATTTTTATATTTTCACAAAACTTCTTACGATAATCGGAATATCAAGTCCAGCTCGCTTCTATACCATAAAATGGACCACAATTTCACCTCTTTGTGCGGCAACCAATTGTAGGAACGCAACACCGTGACAGACGAACAGACAGACTGACAACAAACAAATAACGAACCTCTAACGAGTGGAAAAGTGTCAAGCGCACGCGCAGATGACCGCGGCTTGGAAGGCAGAACCGTTTTACCCAATTGTGGTAAAGACGAGACTAGGTATGGATTTGGTGAAGTACAAGAAAGTGCCGTATGGCAACGTCAAAGTAGCTTTGCTGGGTAAAGGATAAAAGTTGACCCCGATCAAATTGAAATTCACATTTGAAAGGAAAAACGATGTTATTTATTTATTTGTTTTATCATTTTTGTACACACAAACATAGAAAAGAAGAACATTATTATACAAATTGTAAAAAGGTACTGCTTATTTCTGAAAGAAATTTTGTCCAGCAGACCTGCAAAAGGAGAGATAAGGAGAAATGTAGACAATAGTGTGTAAATAAAAAGAGTAAATACGAAGAGTATGTTAAGTCTTAAACATTATGGACACTAAAAAAATACATAATTATATAGTTATCACACTAAAGTGGAAAGATAGTGTTCTTTTTTTTTTTAATTAGATTTCTAGAAGATTATCAGAAAAAAAATCTTGGCGATAATATCGCCCATTGTATATTGTGTGGTAGTGGTATTTTTATGACGTACAATAAAGAGTATATCTACCTAGGTATCTACTTTACTGCTAAGTGTCACAGTCAATTTAAGGAAATTTCACGGTTACACTGGAAAAAGCAGGAAAACAGTTAGTAAAACGATATTGCAACCTCTTTTTCTTATTCCTTGTTTTGTGGTAGGAAATAATCAATTGACTTCTCTCGATCTACATGAAACGATATCATTCTTTTACAAACTCAAATCCGTTTCTGTTCCTACATTTGCCCTATGTGGTCCCGAGGCCTTAACATAACGGGTAAAATGGCAGACGTGCGAGTAAGAAAGAGATATGGAGCTGAACATTTTATATAGTTTCATCTCTTTAAAAGATCAGTTTAGGTCTTAAAATGGAGTATGAGTAGGAGGACCTCAGAGCTGAGATAACTCTCTCGAAATCCAGTAGCCCTACTAGGTTTTTATTTTTCATATAAAAGAGTCAATTTTCCGCTATTAATTAAAATCATCGTTTTTTTTATCATTCTGGTAAAATAAATTCTTAATTCCTTTTTTTTAACATGTTTAGAAATCCTCTCTAAAAACTTCAAAGTCAATCTGTGGTATACACTCTTCGAGGAACCAATGAGGCGACAATCTCAAAGTTTTTTTTTTTTTTTTGACAAAAAGGTGATGTCGGTGTCGAGATATTCGTGTGTCAGCCGTGACAGGTGATACAAGTTGCCGGCATTCTGACGACGTAACAAACCTTTGAAATATAACTAGCTTCTACCAACGGCTTCGCTCGCGTGAAAGTAGAAAGAAATTCCAAAATAACTTAAGTACAGTCGTTACAAAAAGGAATTTATAGACCAAACCAACCCAACCAACCGAGCTGTGGTTTATCCGTGTTTCAAATTTCATCAAAATTCATTCAGCCGTTTGAGAGTGAAGGTGTAACAAACATACACACGTGTGAAGTGATTTAGTGTGAGGGTTTCTCCGTTTAATTTTATCTCTACTCGAATAGGTATTAAAACTTTCTTGAATATTCGATAGTTTTAGCTTTTTACTGGGACTTTAGTATCGTGAGCTTAAAACCACAATATCCACGCATTTTTAAGCCTATGACACACAAAAGTAATATCCTATAGTAGGTATATTAGCTTTGTGGTTTTAGTCAGTAAAAGTCTGACACGCCCGGGATTACTTTTTATCTGGCTTCAAATTCGATTTGACATTCGAATCAGCTTTCTTAAGGACAAAACCGCTGACAGAATGCTAGTAACAGCCTACTAGCATTCTGTAAGACTATGTAGTCTTAGCTAACGACATAATAATATACCAATTTAACCGTTATACAGGGTTACTGGGAAATAGACGTATTCCTTGCAGGACGTAATAGGATTTTGCATAAAAATCTTTAAAAAACTTTACTAACGCAAAAACTGCTAAATATCGGTAGGACATTTAGTGGACTTAATTGGTCGTATTTTAGTCTTACCATGACGTCCTGCAAAGAATACGTCGAGTTACCAGTAACCCTGTATAATATCAAATAAGATAGCGATATTGACAATGAGACTTATGTTACACTACCTACCTTTAATAACCCACCAACTATCCAACCAGGCACTTCAATTTCATACCGCCAGATATAAACCAAACCCTGAAAGGTACCATACATATCAGCTTATAACTAGCTCATAAAATATAGCTACCAAACTCCCGGGTATTGTGTATCACTCGATTCCATCAAGCTATTGTGAAGGCTCCATTATTATTTAGCTTTTCTATACTTAACTAGCCTTCCATACTGTCCAGTTTAATTCTGCAGCTCAGGTCTCTGACAGCTGAAAAGATCCATTTTACAGCGGAGAATGGTCGATCGATCAAAGACGGACGAATAAAGGATGGTCTATCAATTTTCTTTACTTGCAGACGCTCAAATACACAGCTAATCTAGATTTTGCTTGATATAAATGGCTAAGAATCTTATTTTATTCAGAGCAATTAAATAAATTTGTGTTTATTGGTTCATAATTGTATGTTTATAGATTTTTCGGAATGATTAAAGCGACTTATTATTTTAAATGGACAAATTAGCGACATTTTATGAGAATAGTTCTAAATTGTGATGTGTTTTTTTTTTGTTATTTGGTTTCTATTCAAAGCAGTAATTATCCACTATAAAGTCGTCCTATAATGACTTTTGTATTTCTTTATTTATTTTTTTAAATTCGCGTTTTCAAATAAAAAAAATAACATTGTAAAACTTGAACCATAGAACGTATCTTACCTGCTTACATAATTTAATTAGTTGTTTTTATTACATTGTAATATTATTTATTCATTTTTTGTATCTTTTGTGGTTCCTTTTCGAAGTAATGTATTATCAACCATAAAAAGGTCTAAACAACTCGTATTTTTGTTTTAATTCAATTTGAGAAATTAAAAAAAAAATACTTGAAAAAGAAGAACCATAGGTAAGTAGGTATCTACTGTAGTCGTAGAAAAACGTTTTTAACATCCAAAATTTAAGTTCCCATGAGTTCACGGACCGTGTCGTGAGCAAAAGACGTTGCCGAAGACGCCACGAGCACCAGACCGTGGACATATGGTTCACACGATCGTATGTGAACCTATATCACACCACCGTGTCAAAACGACGTATGTGCGTGGAAATTCGGTTATGGAAATAAAATGGGTGACGTTTAAAAAAAAAAAATGTAATCATTTTTTTTTTGTATTAGAATTTAATGTTTTGGCATCTTTGAGGAACTTTAATAGCCATATTTCCAAATCACAACACACGAACTTATGACCTTTTGGTACGCAGCGTTTTACACCAGAACACTACCCGAGCCTTTTGTTTATGTACGCAAGTATGATTTTATTACAAGATTTTTATCTCAAATAAAATAATTACTGTGTTATTTTCACAAATCTCAGGTACAATAAGATAATAAAGTTTCAGGAAATAATCAGGGTACGGAACAAAAAATTCAAGAAAACAGCGAGTAAATGAGACAAAAATAAAAGTCGAAGAAACACTTCAGAGTTCACGGTGTAATTATTATGTTACATTTATAATAATAATATATAAATATTATTAATAAAATAATAAATAAATATTAATATAATAATTATAAATAAATATTATTATTTGTAATTATTATATTTATATTTTAGATAAAAATATAATACTATAAATAAAAATTACAAAAAAAAATGTAGGGTTAAACTCTAAAATGACGACTGAAAAAAAACAAAACAAATCAAAGAGAGAAAGAAAGTATGCCATTCTACATAATTTATCTGATTGCCTTTAATGATTTCAGCATTGTCTCATATCGTCGATACATCACTCGATGCGTCACAGTCGATGACTATAGCAGTTCCCACGTTGACCTGCAATTTATTGGCCCTTACTTGACCGTAACTACCTGTGACCGCAGGTGCGTCTTAAGAAATAAGGGATGTGGATCACGGGAGTGGTTTTTTCTTTTTTTTTCTAGTTTTTTATTGTGATGTATGGTTTTTAAATGTGCTTTAAAGTTTCTTGTAATCTATGATTGTTTTTTTTTAGATTTCAGTTATATCTTTTACTGCTATTTTTTTCAGGTTTTTTATTAGGACAAACTAACATTAGAAATTTTTTGGGTAATTCAAAATGATCACTGGAATGATTATTATATCGACTTATTAAATTACTGCAATAAAATCTAGGTAAGCAAATAATTTGGTGGTATAAACTAAATTATTGTTCAGCAATGTTTTCTCTTTGATTTAAAACAAAACTTTAGTTGTTTCCCAGAACTTATTATCCAATAGCACAAAAGATCTAGATGATTTTAATAAGAATATAGGTAATTTTTTTTTTTTTGACAGCTACGCGGAGAAATTTTTCGGCGCTATATATTTTAAGATACTTACAAGATTATGAATTATCTACTTAATTACGAGTTTTAGATTTAGGTGTATAAATACGAGTACTGTTAAGTTATTAAATAGTGTGTACCATCGCGGTCATTTCTGCCTGATCACTTTAAAAATTTCGCTTGAATCCTGCAACGCGCCGCCAAAACTTCAAAAGGTTCAAAGTTTTCGTTTCGAGTGCAAGCAAAACTGAACTTAGCAATGGTAAGGCGGAAGTGTCTTTGATGGTACTTGTCTGGGTAAAAAAAAAATTGTATTCGATCCGTAAGAAAAAAAATTCAATGCATATATATCGATACTTTCTTGTCTTCGCGTCGCGACAGCCCTGTGCCCAGTGACCGTATACACTTGTGTGATTTTCTTAAGTCGCGGACACATGAGGTCATAGTTAAATAAGTTACGGTGGAAAAACTTAAGGTGGGGCGTTATGGGAACTGAGCACGGTAACTCCACAGTATAATGTAAGGCTTTACCGAACCGTACTATAGCACTTTGGTGTATTATCATCACTTAGAAGTATACTTAATTATCATCGGCAAGGAACCAAGAATGTTTTCTTGGTGTAATTGTTTTTTTGTTTGTTTGCAACTTATTTGTTTTTTTTGTTAGAAAATAGAAGGAGTTATTTTTTTATGTACAGTACTGGTACGTAGGTAGACTTAGTGCATTGGCTTTCTCTACTAGTTAAACTTGGGTTAGAAATACTATAGTAGTCTATTTAACACACCTCTTACAATGTACTGTGGCAGTTGTACACATTAATCAACAATATTAGAAAAGCTAAGGTGCTAATGTTTTTTTGCTATTAAATGCAAACTATTGAAATCTGTTTGAAAAGCGTAATTATTAAAAACTGAAAATCGATTAATATAGGTAGATAATATATTTAACTAGCTTTCCGCCCACGGCTTCGCCCGCGTGGACTACAGTTTATATCGCGCGGGCAGAGACCCGTGCTCAGCAGTGGAATTATAGGTAGCCTATGTGTTATTCCAGTGTTTCTTCTACCTACCTACCAATTTTGATCTAAATCCGTTCAGTAGTTTTTGCGTGAGACAGCGTAACAGACAGATAGACAGAGTTACTTTCGCATTTATAATATAAGTAGTAAGTGACAAAATTGAGAAGACTTCATCTTCTTGCCAATTATTCTTTTATTAAATTGAGCTACAAATAATAATCTTTTCGAATTGAGATTATGATACAAATAAGATATTAATTTATTACAGTGTTCAAGCTTGGACGTAAACACAGAGCACTCTTTGTTTCTTTATTGTCATAGTCTTATGCCATGGCAATCCAGCACCAACCGAAGACCAACGTATTATTCGATACATGGGGTCATATCACACCACCAAGTTCAAAACTCCTGGCAGCTACACAGTAATTTCTAATCAAAAAATCCAATATCACTTTTTCCCTAAAAATATTTAAAATCAAAAACATTTACATTTTACATTAAAACAAAAAAAAAATTCAAATAGACCATTTGCAGGCACTTTTAAACAGTCAAATGATAGTAAATCCAAGAAAACTGAAGCTAAATTGCACGTTGCAAAGCGATTAATGTTTCAGAGTAACTAATATTTTTTAGTTTCCCAGCACTTTTACGACAGTTACGTACTTTTGAAGTGCGAAGTTCTCGTACCGGTATACTTTACAACATTCCTACAATAGCCTTAGCCATTAATAACCTATTGTGCATAAAGTACATTACACCATTAAAACATCACGGAACTATCTAAGATCATACCACAGTAGGTACCATGCATTGCATGCTAGATACAGAGTTTATAAAAAAAAAACTAGCAATTAAATCCCTCACCGAGCTACAACGTAATGAAAAAGGATGCGCTCATGTGAATTATCATTAGAAAAACTGTAATGGACCTCATTGTTTAGATCTCAAGGATAAAATGATTTTTTAAAGGATTTCGCAAATGCTTTGCAATCGATGTAGGTTTGCGTGATTGTTGGAACAATAGTAGCATCTTGGTTATGGATAGATATATCAGTCATCAGTCTGCAAGTCTGATTTATTCATCGGGCTATCCAAAAGGTGGCGTGTTGCCCAATAACTGGGTAGGTCTTTTTCTTTTTTCATGTCAATCTGACTTAAAGGTCATACACACTAATATTTGGCTGGGATTTATATTTTTTTAGGTGGGAAATCATCAAATGACATATCCCGCTGTTGAAGGGCGTGTCAGACTTTTACTGACAAAAACCGACTCGGTTTTTTTTTGCATCACTCATTGTCCCAGTAAGCTTTGACGCTGCTGAGCCCCTATGGTTGCAGACATCTCCTTGAGATTGTTGCCACCGATCGACTCTACGATGACAACGCGATGCTCTGCCTAGGCGAGGTACACCTCTAACACCACCTGGATCGCTCTGCCATTAGTCTCGCATAAGTCGTGGAAAGTACAGATAGTTGTGCAAGCTGGGCAGGAAAGGAGGTGACGCATATCCTGGGAAGGGGATTTGCACTGGTACTGTATTTTCGGGGTGGTGGAAATCAGATAGGCAGTCTCTTCATGTAAACACGTTTATTTAGCCGCTTTTGTTTAGACTGGAAGCTGACTCCAGGTTAGAATGGAGAAGGCTAGAGAGTTGATGATCAGTCATCAAACTCAGATTGGAGTGAGAAGATTTTAATTGATTTTGTGTGGTGAATATGAAGTTTGAAGATGTTTATGTCTAGCTAAACGTGTGAAATTGTACCTCAGAACAATTTGATGTTTTTTCCAGATCTAAGTTTAAACTCAAACTTATTTTTAGAAATGATTGCAGAAATGAATATTTATCTTGATTATAATAAGACGTTTATGCTTGCATTTTACGATTATTTTATAAGACAAGAGTCTAGACAGGCGTCGAAATTGTGTATGTCTAACAGATCTATAGTTATGGGCGTGGAATATTATAGCCATGGGTGGTCAGAGAATGCAAAGGGCAACTGAGAGAACATAGGTGAACATAAAAATCTAACACGCCCTCCAGCTCCGCCCTAGAGCGGGAAAGTTATTAAATAATTTTTCATCATATAAAAAAGAAGGGTTCATGTAATATAACTTGCAAATGGTGTATCGCCCTTTTGTTCTACAAACTTCCTGTGTGTTTTGTTTTCAGATGTGGGAAGGACCAATTTGCTTATCTATTCATCTTATGACTTTGTGTAAGTATGCCCTTCAAAATTATGAAAACCTGTCCAATTCAGACTTTGAATAAACAATACTGTTTGACGTCAATATGAACAAAAAATATGTTAAACTAATACAAACAGCTCCATTGTTGGAATAAACTTTATGTGATATTAAATTAACATATCAGTAGATAATAATACAAAAAAAAAATACTTAGCTAGAATTTATGTCCCATTATATTATTTAATTTGATATAATAATCATTATGAATGTAATTGATCATCACTGAGACATTCAAATTATAGTGATACCTATTAAAATTATAATTTTATTTTTGAGATATTAGACATTATCTTTATCTGTTTACAAATTGCAATAGCTCTTGTCAGTATTTATTTATGGTTTTAAGAACTCTAAAATTCAATATAATAAATAGTTATTTCATATAGCATTATTTTGTTAGGAAATGAATGTTGTAAAGCATTTTTTTTTAATTTTATTAGGGACAATTATTGAAACAATGACAAATTAATGTTATTGCGTCAACAGAATAAGACTTCATGATTAGCTCATAAATTAATGAAAAAAAATTAAATTTACAAACAACCTTGACATCTAACAGTCATCAGCTAAGAAAAATCACATAATTAAATTATATCGTGACAATATAATATGGTGATCTATATATTTTGTTTGATAGGACTTACAAAATAAGATTACATTCATAGCTACCCTAAGACTAATTAAGAATTTTAAAAGTAGTAACTTCGGTATCAAATATAAAAAAATATACATTGTACCACAATAAACACGTCTAAACGAGGCACAAACCCATAAGGCAAACACCATAAATTAGCACTAATTTCTTAGCGAAATCGAACGTGTAATCATATAAAAAATGGAGTGATTTTCATGTTATGAATCAACACAACCTCCGACCTTTTCCCACGGGCATGGTTCGGTGGGCATTCTTCGGACCAATGCCCACACGCACTGAAGAGCTGTATGTAAACGTAGTACATGGGAGCATAACAAAGGATGAGGTTTACTGATCTGGGAATAAAAATTTGTATGAGAGTTCGAAAAATGAACTAAAACGGGATCATAAAAAACTGAGGGATAAGGTATCGTACCGTGTGAATTTTATGATGTAGGTAATTTATTTTAGAGTATGTATTTGATTTTATTTGAAATTTATCTGCATTAGCTATTAATCCTTACTTTAATATTATAAAAGTGAAAGTGAGTTTGTTAGTTTGTTTGTTACGTCTTCACGCCTAAATGGCAAAACCGATTTTGATGAAACTTGGTACACGGATAGACCATGTCCTAGAATAGGACATACGATACGTTTTATCCCGGAAGTATGTTCTCTTGGGATAATTTTCTGCTATCACGCGGGCGAAGCCGCTGGGAGCAGCTATTTATAGATAAATTTTAATCTAATTTTACAATACGAATTGTGATTTTATAAGTTTCTTATTAAATATCATAAGTTATTATTTCATTCTTCTTTCAAGCTTCTTGAGCTTAGCAGGACGAACATCTGTGCGATAGCCCGCGCCTTAACCGGCCACTGCAAATTAAACAGGCACCAATTTCACATGAAACTGAGTGACACTGATGTTTGCAGGTACTGTAATCAGGAGAGGGAGACGCCTAAGCATCTGTTGTGTGAATGTGGGCCCCTTATCCACAAACGGAGTATCCATCTGGGTCGACACATTATTCGCCCGGAGGAGATTAAAACTCTCAAAGCTAGGAGTATTCTAGACTTCCTGGAAGCCTCCCGGCTAAAAGAGTTACTCTAACAAGGTGGCGAGTCACAATTAGGTCGCAGTGACTACATCTCCTACACCATGGGAGATGCATAGCCCCTTTTCTTCAGTAATAATAATAATAATAAATATTATTTCATTTATTTTTAATTTATTGCCTTATTACCACCACTCAAATTTCTTACCTTAATTGTGAACATTAATTGTTCACCTAGTTAAATGTGCATGTTGTGGTCACAAACTAAAGAACACGATACAATTTTTAGTACAATTTGTGATTCGGGTAATTTGTATCCTTTGTTGGAGATGCAATAAGTGTTCTGTGTTTTTTTTTTCAAAGCAATACATATTTCTACAATCCTTCCACTTCAGGAATGTTTTGTAGTTTGTATTAAAGTGTTTTATTTTAAAGTATTTACCAAAATCTCTGGTTAATATTATATCTGGTAAATAATTGACTGGCTTGTTGGTCTAGTGGTTAGTGGCCCTGACTGCTATGCCGGAGGTCGTGGGTTCGATTCCCACCCAGGACAAATGTTTGTGTGATGAGCATGATCATTTGTTCTGTGTCTGGGTGTAATTTATCTATATATGTATGTATTTAGAAATATATAAGTATGTTTATCAGTTGTCTAGTACCCATAACACAAGCTCTGCTTAGCTTGGGACTAGACGGCGTTGTGTGATAGTAAGTTGTGGAATATTATTATTATTATTAATTTGGGTAAAGATCTATTTGTATTTCTGTTTTATTAACCATAGAACTCTAGATAGTTGTGAGTTACTTTATGTTACTAAAACACTATCGACTAAATATTTGCATGCCATCATTAAATGGCAGAATGTGTCTTTGCACTTGTCTTTTTTATGTAACATCTTTTGTACCTACCACATTTTACGCAAATAAATGATATTATTATTATTATTCTATATCAACTGGCTACGGTAACCTATTAACTTAAACTTTTAAAGGAACAATAACGTACCTTTATATGCGTCATTCGATGGTAGTAGAGGTTGGAGCTGGCAGTAAATCTCTTTCCACAATGTTGACACTGATGAGGCTTCTCTCCTGAATGGATTCTTCTGTGGGTGTTCAAACTGCTAGATGTACTGAAGCCCTTGTTGCAGACCATACACACGTGGGGTTTTTCACCTACGATTATAATAACCCTTCAGATACCGTCAATTAGAGACACAATAGTAAGACAATAGATGCGCGGCCACCGGTGGTCGCTTGGGGATTCATGAATTAAAAGGCTAAGATTTCGTGTCTGGAATCAAAAATCCAGTACACAGTTTTTCGATTTTTTAAATTTTGTGATATGACTTTCTATTGATTTAAATTGTTGTTGGTTAAGTATTATGATGCAATAACTGATTTTAATAATATTTGGAATTATTTATTCAAATTACAGCACAGTGTTAGAAATAGAGCATATATCAACACTATCTATAATACTATTGGTCAAGAATACTGACCAATTACAAATACAGACGACAACATTGACAGATTGGTATGTAGTAAATAGTAGACGTTATTTTTCAAAGAGCAATAAAATTGCTAATATCAAGCTCTCTAAACGAAGTTATAAATAAAATGTAGATGTAATAAAAGTTAACAAATCTAGATGTTGTTTATGTAACCAGTACGACATGTTACATTACAGTAGTCGATTTATTTAATGAAAATTTTATTTACGATGAATCTGTGCAGATTTGATTATTTTAATTAAGGATCTCAATAACTTATGGATAAATTATTGATTTATTATATTTTAAACTAGCTTTCATTTGAGGTTTTGCTTGGTGTACCTAAAAAATCTCAATTATGTCTCAAATTCAGCCGTTTATTTCTTAAGTTTTTACCTACAAACAAGCTTACATTTAAAATATTCTATTAGTCGAATTAATTAGTACAATATTTATGCACGTTAATCAATTTGATTAAAATGCTCTAAATTACGTCTTGGACACAACTAATTGGATTGGGAGCAAATAAATTAGTAACAGAATAGATTGTGAATAAATAACTGCTGTAAAGTATAAACGAACAACTTGTTATTGCAGCTTATGCATATGGATATAAACTGTGAGAAAAGTGAGTGGGGCTTGAGATGCAAATTACAAATCTTCATTTGGTGGATAATAACAAATCATTTGAAAACATTGGATTTCAATGATTAATTTCGTTATTGACCGTTATCTGATTAGGATTCAAATCAAAGTACAATATGAAACGTCAACTAGATGGCTGTCTAGATATAAAAATCCTATTTTATGTTTCATGAGCGCGCATTTAGGTTAATTTGAAATGAAATATTTTGAATTAAAAGTTTCTTCTTAATCAAAAATATATTTCTACAAATCAAATCATTCAGCTAACTAATCCAAACCTATCAAGCAAGACCAAAAAAGATTGTATAGCCATGCATACGTGCCTAAGTTGGTAACATGCCTCACTTTGAAATTTTGTGCTTATTTGAGCCTGATCTGATTAGTGTAATTACAGTATGACGGCGATGTAAACTCAAACCAGGCATACGTGCCCCAGTTGGTAATGTGCACTATTTGTAAAACTAAGACAAAAAACAAATAAGACACGCATAAAAATTTGGAGCTTATTTGAGCCAATCTGATTATACTATTACAGTATGATAGCGATGTAAACATACAAAACAGTTTTAACTTGCATTGTATAGTTTATGTAATTAGACATACATGTCTTAGTTTTACAAGTAGATCATGTTACCGTCTGGGGCACGTAAACCTGGTTTACCCTATAATCTCTATATGCAATACAGATTGAAAGAGTTCTTACCAGTATGTGTTCTCATATGACGTTTCAACAACGAAGGTCTGTCAAAAGCTTTCCCGCAGACTTCACAAGGTAGCAACGCTCTTTCAGACTTGGCTGGTCTTCTTTGGATTTTAGGCGTCATATCCAGGAGTTCGTTTGAAGAACCGGCTGAAGATGACGTAAGGGAGTCTCCTGATACAGATTTGTGTTCATCTTCTGCACCGGAAGGAGGGGATATTGGAAGTAGGACCCTTGATAGTAAGGACGTGGAAAGGTCTAGAGGTGAATCTGTGAAAGATGAATGTTGATTAGAGATAGACATTGAGATCACAAAATTTTGTCGTAGAGATATTCAAGTGCTTTTCAATTCTTATACATTGGCATTCTTATACATATAAAAACGATACACTAAACTCAATGAGAGCAAAGCTATTTGAACTCACGATCTCTCACTCGTCTGTCGATACTCAAGCCATTTGATTCCAATAAAAAGTATAACGCACCAATACCTTCTTCAAACTATCTTTACCGACGCACATCAGTTAAATTGAAAATTATTTCAACGAACAGACAGACACGATCGACGGTTTATTTATAGCGCTATATTTTTCTCACGAAGGGTGAAGGCATTAAACAGGTTGATACGTCAACAACAATCAATATTATAGATATCACTCAATCAGGCTTCATTATCAGATATTAAAATATATTTTTATGCTAACAAGCAACAAATCTTTTAGACTTGGCTTCCTTAAGACATTTCACGTCATAATTCATAAATTCTTCACCGACTACACATCGTAAATATCATTCTTCAAAATTGAATATTTTCTCTTTATTGATATTAGTTTCTCAAAAAACTACCATCGATAAAATTCCGAACGAATTTTACGGTGATTAGACGGCCAGTGGGCGCTTTTTATAATTCAGATCAAATGTTTTTATATAATTCCAATCAAGCAAAAATTTTTAATGAACCAATTTTATTGACAACCGTAAATTTCGCTATGGACCTCTGGACAGTTTATGTTTATTGAGACTCGTCTTAAAATTTCTTTGATACGATTTAATTGGCGTCCCCAATTCCGACTTTTACTATTGAAGGTTGATCTTCAGTTATTCGCATTGAAGTTTCCGCAGAATTATAATGGATTGCAATAAATCTCGGATAGTGACGTCGAATGGCATGGATTAATTAGCGGCATGTTTGTGTTCTAGATCAAGGATAGGTTGTTTCTTTATCCGTTGTAAGGGTAGGTGTATTTCAAGATGGAAGGATAGAAAATGCTAGATATGGAGCGGCGACCGGACAGATGGGGGGACGATAATATCTCTCGCTGGTCGACTGTCTACGCTTCGTTTTGCCTACTTTATTTGCGTAGTGATGTACAACCTTATAGGATTTTAATTTATTTATTCAATTACGCGGTCTGCGATAGAAAATTGTGGGGTTTTTATAGAATACGATAAGGTGTGAATACAAAACGAGGTCTCTGGACTTACAGATAGTTAAATGGGTTTGTTACATACTGGAATAAATTCCACTAATTGGGTACAGTGTAAATATTAATACTATTTCAATCCACATTCGGTCCTTTTATGTAAAAGTTGAAAATCATTTCAGAAAATTAGGACTGGTTTAATATTTTTTAATATAGTTAACAAAAAAATATGTTTTGTTAGTAAATCTCGTGAAAACCTCTAAATCTGTTTTCAAAATATTATTAACACAGGTTACCAAATTAACCCAAATTAGCACTTGTTAAAAATGGCAAAACATAATCAAAGACTTATTTAGATCAGTATTCATAAAACGGTCTCTGCAATCTGATCAATATAGGGACAAACGAAGCCGCCGCGTTATCAAACTGTATGTAACTTAACTGGTCTTAAGCTGCGTTCATATTGAGAATATTCATGAAATTGTAAGAGGTATTTCTGTAATCATGGTAGATATTAATGGTTTTAGTTATTGGAAAGAGGAAAAGCCAAACTTGGAAGTTATTTTCGCGAATATAATTACTACCACGACTACAGACGATGCAATATAAATATTCAATAAACTACATATTTTTTAATATCTTCTTCCAGTCTAAGTGGAGTCAGAGGGAGTGTAAGACTTTTACTGACTAAAATCCATCCGCTTTCAGTTATCTTTAGCGTTCCAGAGTCAAGCTGGCTCTTTCAAATCCTGCAGCCCTGGGATCATCCCCAAAATAAATTTAACAATTTGATGATGGTAAAACATCAGTCCCAAAAGAAATTGTTCTAGTAGGCTTATATTTTATATTTTGTAAAATGGAAGCTTTTGGTCTTAATCTAGTTTCATGGCGAGCCGTGGGGAAGATTTGGTAATAGAACAAAAGTATTTTAAGTGGTTGATAACATAACTAAGCATCTGAATAATATTTAAGTCTATTTGGAATTAATCGATACCTGGCGTGTTTTACTACTCTAATAAAATATATTTTTTTAAACAAAGAAAAAAAGTTGCAATTTTATTTAGTGCACAATTTAAATAGTCATCTTCGCATTACTGCCTTTTTAATGAAAACGTTTCGAGTATATTTGTTGAATAGTTTGGAAGAAAAAAAAGATTTTTATTTGGCACACAAAGATACACATACTGTAGAAATAACATTTAGAAACTTAAAATTAAAAAAAGGACACTAACACAATGTGTGTCTCAAGCTACGCTAAATAGATTTGGAGGTTTCTAAGTCTATAATAGACATTGGTAGAAAAATTATTGATTTTATAACATAAGAATAAACAACAACATCAAATTAATCCTGGTCACCAATAGTCCAATAAAATTCTCACTCACGCCAACATTGGCCATACAACTTAACCCCCCAATACCAAGTAATTTTTATAATGTGAAAGCAACTTATTTCAGCACAATGCACACAGCTTAGCTATAAAAAAGCGATCAGGAGTGCCGACTACCGAACCGCGACGCGATCCAAGTAGGAATTCTCTTTGATCTGCCGACTGTATCGCGCTTTGGAATAATGTCGCGATATTTTGCTTGTGTGTGCGTGTGTTTTATGGTACAGTTTTGGAATATTGTTATATTGGTGATGTTCATGTGCATGTTATTGAATTATTTCTGTATGATATCGTTACAAGCTATTACTTGGAACGATGTAAACACAGACATATTTTGTTTTATAATAATAACTGTAGAACAAAATATTTAGTACTGCTTTTTTATTTAACCTCATTGATTCTTTATTATTATTATTTTTTGTACTCTAGTTTCAAATTTATTAAAATCTGTATGTATCAGTGTCTACAGATAAAACGGTTTAAATTAATAAGCAAAAATCGCTGGCATGTGCTAGTTCTCTTTAATCTAAAAAAAAATCGTTTCTCCACATTAATTTCTCCTGTTATTACTATTATATTATAGTTAGTCCATATTGTCCCATAAGGCCTCCCTCCACTCCTTCCAACGAGCACGGTTCCTCATTTTCTCACTAATTACTCTTGTATCTTAGGTAGGTATATTTGCAAACATGTAACCTTACAGGACACCCAGACCCGGAACATTCTCAGTAGGCCATACAAATATTATTTTCTTTTATATTATTTGCTGGTTCCATCCAAAACATGTGTACATAATTGTGTCAAAACAAACTCTTATTTACTACAAACTATTAACACCTGTTACTTATATTATCAGTGATGTCACACTTATAGTAACATTTAGCAATAAGTGTCCACCACTCTGCATCGATGCCTCTAATTTTATTACATATAGATAAAATATATGCGTAAAATATAACTTGCCGCCTCAATCGTGTGAAAATAACCACTTAAGTGACTTAGTACTGATTTTTAATTAAGTTAGAACTGAGCATTTCACTTTGACATGTTTCTGTGAAGATTCTTGATATATGTAAAATGTATTCTTATTGATTTATTAAGTTGATAGTTCGCACGGTTTAAACGTCAGTGGGGCGACGACCTAAGAAATTATGCATCATGTTATTAGACCGATAGATATGCTTGTGAAGTGTAGACTAAGTAACGGGTCTGGTAAATTGCAATTTATGGCAAAGCACTGTTTGTCAAATTACCGTTAACTTAGCAAAATAGACCTCAAAATTATAATACTTAAGTATAAGATAGTGACATATATGGTAAAAAAACCCGAACATTATTTGGTAAAGTGTACTATGAACGGAAGTATTTTTTACTTATGTTCCTTCTCTGTCTAGCGATCAAGAAACTCGGGGTTCCCTTTCGGAAGTCAACCCATGGTCCCAGTTGGCTCCTGCTAGGCCCCTAGAGTTTTGCTGACATCTCTTTAATTCATGAATCCCCAAGCGACCACCGGTGGCCGCGCATCTATTGTCTTACTATTGTGTCTCTAATTGACGGTATCTGAAGGGTTAAGGCGTGCGTTAAGTTTTGTACTCGCTTCTGCCAGTGTCTGTACTCGCGTAAAATTAGAAAATTATGTGTATCAATTCCTATATGATATCTTTGGATGAGATCTACCTGTGTGCCAAATATTCAAATTCGTTCAAACATTTCATCGTGAAGAAGAAACAAACATACACATACCTACATAGAAAAAATAATAATATTGGAGTGATTTATTATTATCTCAATTAAATGAGTTTTAAAACCACTTTAATATAATATGTATGTATATGTATTACAATTTATTCATCGAAGCAATTACGTCGATAAAATAGTGCAACAAAACGGTGCAAGGTTTTATACCAAGACCACCAGAAGCGCCCAAACTTCTAACTAACCAAGAAAACCCATTAAAATTCAACCAGTTCGAGCAAATTAATATCTATATCGAGTTTCTGCAATAATAAACTAGTCCAGTATCGATAATTACGAGCAGTATGAAAATTTTATTCATAAAATACAATAATCATACGTTTTATTATTGAATATGAATAATATTGCATAGAAGTAATTTGTAGTAAATAGAGTTTCAAATAAAGACGTGAACGCTTGGTTTATAGATTATTGAAAGATAGTTGAAATTACTTTTATAGGGTGGCCATGATTGCTATCAAATTGGATATTTATTTTAAGAAACATTAATTCTTAAATTATTTAATTACCATTACTGAAAAAAATATTTTTGAATTATCAGTTTAGTAGTTGAATGAAGTAGTCATTCAACTACTAAACTGATATTTTTTTTTAATTTCTTTATTGAAATAAGAGCTCTTCTACTTTTGACTTAATTAAGTACAAACATTTAAAGTAGGTATTATTTATTCACTTTTTACTATTTAAGTCCAGTCATCATCATCTCATCATCTTCCTGCCCTTATCCCGTTTTATTTGTGGTCGGCGCAACACGTTTTTTTCTTCCATTCTGTCCTGTCGCTCGTCACGCTATCACTAACTCCCTTTTCATTCATATCACTTCTCACACAATTCATCCATCTTTTCTTTGGCCTCCCTCTCCCTCTCCATCCATCTACATGTAAATTCATAACTCTTTTAGCAATATGCGTTTCATCTCTCCTTTTTACATGACCATACCAAGACAACCGATTCCCTTTCAACTTTTCAGTCACTGGCGCCACTTTCAAACTTCCCCTAATATACTCATTTCTCACTTTATCCATTCTCGTCACACCACACATCCATCTTAACATTTTCATCTCCGCTACATGCAATCTTTTTTTATCCGTCTTTTTCACAGCCCAACATTCTGATCCATACAATACAACAGGCCTTATCACGGACTTGTAGATGTCTTGTTGTGTTGTGTGTTGTGCTTGTGTTGTGTGTGTTGTTGTCTATTTAAGTCCAGTATTTGATAAAAATCGTTTCCCTAAAAATTATATTTCCCACATCATGGTAAACCTACATAAAATTAACGAGTTCGCTAAATCTGAGTACATCCACTATAACATTGGACTAAGTACAAAATTGAGTCCTAGGCCATAAAATGAATATTACGAAATGCAATTATATTTTACTATTTATTGATTTGATAACATGGTCATATCTATATTGGCAGTTGAATTTTATGCGAATTTTATGGTGATATAATCATTATCATATAAACTTAGTAGCATTACCATTGAAGGGTTAATCTAGATAATGTAGCTGTATGTATTAAAAAAGAATAAAAAAAAGTATCTAGAGCTGGTTTGGGGACTATCTGATAAGAGAAACGGTTCATTCTAGACACATTCTATCTAGTAGATGTTATAGATAATTTTTATATTTACAAATGAGATGGAGATGTTTTTTATATTATCAAGTAGGTTGTTGTGTAATATTTTTTTTAAATTTCATTTAATATCTACTTTCATTTTATTTTGATTTGATTGTTTATATAATGGTTTATCTGTTGTCGCTTAAAACGTTTTTTTTTTTTATTGAATTTAGTTATTATTTTAGTTGGGTGGTTTACAAATACTTTAAATAATAAGAAATTATTCAGTAAAGTTTTTATAATTATAGTGCAATTGGATTATAATAATTATTCTGTCAGACTAAATGAATTATAAATAAATAGATAAGCAGGCAATCACGACGACACAAAAAAAAAGTTTCATTGAAATAATTGTTTATAACGTCAAGGATTCTCTCAATGTATAAAAAAACGATTCTTAATTGTTTTTGAAACCCAGAAATGTATTGTATTGTCTTCAACAATAACGTTTCGACTTTGACTTCTGTAACTGCCTTTTTATTCATATTTTTTTTAGGAAGTCTCCACAGTTTCACTAGTCAGCCTTTACCACGCTCAAATGGTGAGAAAAAATATTGTATTAATTTAATATTTTACACAGCATGCGTCATAATAACTGTCTCGTCTTGATTTATGGTCCCCATCATGTGCGGACCGCTTTATACACACACAATCACTTTCGATTTCATTTGGATTACTTTAATCGAGAATGATGATATCGTTCGCTGAACTAAAATGTGTAGCTTTTTGAGGATAAAGTTTGGTGTGTGTAGTTTAGGTGAGATGTAAACACAAGTTTTTCTTTTACATCTAGTTTACTTAATGTTGGACATGGAAATTGTCAGACTTTTTCTGATTAAAACTCACCCTTGTTTCTTCAGTTGTCTTTTGTGTTCCAAGACCGTGGAGATTCTATAGAAGAATTCCAAAGCCTAACTTCCCATAAAGTCAAGTGCTACTCTATAATTGGTAGTTTCTTACAACTGATGTCTTTACACTGATATAATAAAAGGTAGGGAAATTAATATCCTAATAAAGTTACCTTCTAAAATAGAGTCCATCGTCTGTCTATAGAGGTTGCTCCTCATCTTCACAAAGAACATCTCCTCAGGTCTTTCAGGAAGATAGTAGACCACCAGTTCCGTGTGTGCAGATACTGGCTTTACTGCTTCGTAGACCGGCTCACCCTTGACCTTCGTGCAGACTAGGTTTACCTGACAAAATGAAATTGGTGTCAAATTGTTTGATATGCCTTTGATTTGAATATACGCTAGCGGTTGAAAGTGCCATGTTTACTAAAACGTTTTGCTGATGGAAACGTTTGTCAAATTAGACTAAATTACATTAATTAAGATGTTAATTAACAAATTAAACTAACAATGACCTTCACACAAAACATGTTAGACAAAATTTTTTATTCTTCAGTCAAAAAATATCTGAGTATTGAAAAATCAGCCCATAGTCTCCTAAGGTTTGAGTACCTGCGTGTTAGGAGTCATTAACTAATATACAAAATTAAAGGTCCAATGCTACATATTAATGACACCTGACTTGTTTTCCAAAAATATCAGATTTAGACAAATACTTAAACCTCAGTTTGGTCCAATTTGTAGGTCTCTCTAACACTTACTTGTGGTCCATAGTTGTCGGACACTCGCAGGAATCGAACCCAGTTGCAGTGACGGACTTGTACACCACCAGACGTGCAGACTTCATCGAAAAGGCCAAACCGGTGCCGGATCTGATGACAAAGAGACAACTTTATTAACCACTAATGCAAATCAAATAAATTTTTGGAGGAAGAAACCATTTTTATAAGGTTCCAGGTTTACTTTACAAAAACAGAGACGAAAATGTGTAATTTTACTGTTCGTTATCATCTGGAAACTCTTAAAATATGACTTACTAGCTCCAGCCAGCGGTAAAGTAGAAAATTATTCCAAAGCAAGATTCATAACCTATGGGCTATTCCAGAATATGATTTACCAAATTTTATCCAAATCCAATCTGCCTTTTGATCTTGATGGAGTAACAAACATACAAATAAACTTTCGTCTTTATAACATTATTGTCATAATGAGAAGATGGTGTCATTTTACTACATATACCTTCCCCTATTAACAACTTGTTGTGACATTTAATTATCATTACATATGTTTAATTGTGTGGTGGCCGAGTGGAGCAGTGGTGGCCGAGTGGTAATGGCCCGGACTTACGAGTTGTAGGTCGCGGGTTCGAACCCAGCCAGGCGCATTACTTTGTGTAATTTATTTCATCACCACTGCTCTCAAAACGGTGAAGGAAAACATCGTGAGGAAACCGGCATGTCTTAGAACCAAAAATTCGACGACATGTGACATTCACCAACCCGCACTGGGCCTGCGTGGTGGATTATGGCCCATTCCCTCTCCTAGAAAGGAGGCCTGAGTCCCAGCAGTGGGAACATTAAAAGGCTGATGATGATGATGATGTTTAATTTGTAAAACTCATACAAATAACCTATAAAACTGCTACTTCAATCTAACCTTCAACTCAAACAAGCGTGAACTACAAGCTACCAGGGTACAATAAACAAAAAAAAGTTAAAACACAAAATTAAACTTTCTTCGCATCTAGTCTGGATTTCAATTTAAGATAACAGTCATCCATATCAGAAGGCATTAGTAGTAAAATGTTCTGAGCGCAATACTCGTAACCACATTATCATAAAAGCGATGAAAATTGCCCGTGCACTTCTCTAATCCTAAGTGTCAAAGATTAAAACTTGTTAGTGCAGATAGGGCAGTAGTTAAAGACCTGATGTGGGGCTGTTTAAGATTACTGTAAGCATTATCTTCGGAGCTGGATACAGTGGTGGGTGGACTGGACAGTAAAATGAAACCTGTAGAGGTTCTAATGTCTTTTTACGATTCGATTAATGGAAAAATAATACCTACGCGAAAATGAAGTGTAAGGCAAATATTCAAGTTTTAAGGGTTCTTGGAAACACGTAGAGGTATGAAGCTGAAATAAATATCAATTACTCAGATCAGATCTGCTATGCCAGCAGCAATGAAAAAATCGAAGTCAACGCGATCGAAAGATACTTTTTATGTAATTCGGAAATAACTTCGAGACTCGATTGGGGAACCGAACTATTTGCATAAGTAAGTTTATAGTCGTACTTGCTCAGTTTTTTTTTATTGGTACAATTTTTACCGTGTGATGGAGGAATGAAACGCACGTTACTAAAACAGTTAAGTATCATACAATATGGATGGATGAAGAAGGAGAGAGAGGCCAAAGAAAAGATGGATGGATTATGTGAGGAGCGATATGAAAGAAACGGGAGTTGGTGATAGCGTGACAAGTGAAAAGATGAAATAAATGGAGGAATAAAACGTGTTGCGCCGACCCCAAATAACACGGGACAAGGGCAGAAAGATGATTTTTTTCTAGCCCATACTGTCCCACTGCTGGGCAAAGGCCTCCCTCCACTCCTTCCAATGTTTTGTTGTTCATCATGATTTTTTATGGAGGGGGTTAGAAATTTAACCCATAACGCTTGTCTAATGTGGGTTGATGGGTAAACAGTAAACCTGCTCACTCGGTTCGTGGGTGCTGCGGATATTGCTAAGATAACGTCACCACCTTAAATTAGCGTCCTGTTCATACGCCAATTGTCCAACTTAAGCCATTTGCATACTGTGGCAGTTCGCATGCTCTAAGTTGGCTGTTGTTTACTTGAGGATGTTAAGGTAAACGATTTCCTAAGTCGACTGATGATTATGATCTATCAAATATTTTTCCTTGTTATGGGTGGAGTGAGAGAGAGTATCAGACTTTTACAGCTCTTTGTGTTCCAGGGCCGTCGGTAACTCTTACAAACTCACCTTAGGTATATTAATTCCAATTTATCTTCTCAAATTTAAATACTGTCAGAAAAGAAATAATATCATCAGATACAGAGAAAGATATATGATTAATAACTGATCCAAACATTTGATAAATTATTATGAGTTCAGTCGTGACTAATTTAATTAAGTTTGCGGCCTAAAACTGTTGTTTATAATCTGTGACTTAATTAAAGCTTGTATGTCAATTTGATTATGTTTTAATTAAGTTACTGTGGAATTCCCCCTTGTAACTTAAAAAAACACTGTATTTGGTGCGGTATTTCATGGATATTTGATACCTATATTTTTTTAAGGTTTTGTTAGGCATATTAAAAGTCTAAGCATAGTCGGGATATAGTCCAAAGAATGAAAAATTAAAAGCAGTGGAAAGGGAACATTGCTTTTTTAACAGATATTCAATGGAGCTGAAAGAGTCAAGTCTGAGAAGGTCTTCATACCGGAAGATATGGCGTTGGAAGGCTTCCCATAAGGTGGACCGATTATCGGGTGAGAGTTGCAGGAATCCGACGGGTGCGAGACCTACACGACCGATCGTTGTACCGTCACTCGGGGGAGATCTATGTCTAGCAACGGACGTCATTTGGGTGAAATGATGATGTTGGTGACATTAAAAATTTAGGTAGATATATGGCACGTGACGATATATTATTTCTGTCTACCCTTTTGAAAAGAAAGTGTGAGTTTATGTATGTATCTGTGTTATTAAAACAATCTTCGACTAGGTACCAATTATGATTAGGTAAATTGAACATAATTTTCTCTCGCTCGTGCGGTTGGCGTTAACCAGTCCACTACCAACGCAAGATTAGCAACACCATTCTACCAGCATCGCAAAACATGCATGCAGACATAATCTTAAATCAAATATCAACACTAAGATAATCGTGGCTAGACATCAACTACTTTCACACTGTCCTATCCGCTCCATTTGTTCTGTGTTCGCTTTCAACAAACCGCCAACGCTACGTTATGCGTAATGACGTGAAAATTACAACAAATATGAACGCCGGCGCATGCTCCGAGCCGCAAGATTCAATCCGCCATGTTGCAATTAACAGACCTGATACAGCCAATGAGATAAAGTACAGCTAGCTGCGCAAAATTAGTTAATTGAAGTGGTATTTTGTGGGGTAACAAACACAATAAATATTGCACGACTGTTCGGTCGTGTGATGTTTATTTTTGTATTACAATTATTTAGTTTATTGTACAGAATATTAAAATACAGGACTAACTTTTATGAGACAGTCTTTCGCAGACAATCTTTGGAAGGACGAAAAGTGGTAGATTTAGGACTGTCACTGTACAAACATCATTAATTGACATGATAATCCAAAAAAAAATAGGTATGATACTTAATCATATAGTCCATACTTAAGTTATCTTGAATGGTAATGTTTCTTCACCATTTGAACTTTACTAGCGTTTGAGCTTGTTTCATTTCTATAGGCAAAACATTCATAAACAAACGACTTGAATTGTAAAAAATAATAATTTGATCAACATTATTTGCTATTAATAAAAGGCATCTCACTTTAGGTACTTTACGTATATATCAACAAAGTTAGTACAGTCGACATGATACCTCGTGCGGTATACACCACAAGAGATATCATGTTGACATTGGGTATAGAAAAAATTATATGTGCAAATACACAACAAACACAACAACTACACATAATAATAGGATAAACGTAAAATTTGTCTTCACCACAAAACTTTAAATGAATCTGACATTTATTTACAATCCATAACGACATAATTAAAATATAAATGACACGTAAACAACATCGTTTTATATTTATTTAGCCGCAATTTATTTAACTGTGATAAGCTTTTATGACGTTAATAAGTATGAATATTCAACAGACTGTACTTAAATTAGATATGGCCACAAAATAATTATGCTAAAGTACAATAAATATGTAAATTTATGCTGATATTATACTCGGATGGATCTTTTAATTTTTAATATATGATTTTGTATATAAATCTCATCTGAACGAACGACAACTGTTGGTTTTTAATAATGTTTATCAAAAAAATTGATTGGTGTTGACTTTTTTATGGAAAAATGATAATAAATCGATTCATGGGAGTTTTATTATTTCTTTGCCGATGTGGAAATAAAAAGGTAACATAAAATGTTTATGACATCTCATAATGTAAGCAACTGGTTCAATTACGGCCTAACCAGTGCAAAAAAAAAATCTAACAAGAAGATAGAACAAGAATTATAATTTTCTTTATTGAAATAATTAAAATTCGGAAACGGCTTATAAGAAAAAAACCTAATAAGCAGCAATCAAGTTAAAACTTTCTTAAATTATAAGATTAAATTAAGCTTTAGTTTTATACTCCATTAACAGTGCCACAGCTTACGAGAAAAAAACGACTTATCGAACACCGGATTACAGTTTCAAAACAAAACGTCAATCGGCCGCTTTTTTGTCTCAGATTCGCATAGTGGTCCCCATAAATCTGTGATCCCGTTATTTAGAATAAATTGCAACCGTCTGCAATCCTTTGTGACGTCGGGTTTTTGTCCTTATGATGCACGCCTAACCACTGGGTATGGGAACCAAATAAATACAGGGTGAAATTTTGGCCACACTCTTTTAAGTGTGACTCACTGGGTTTTATAAAAGACAGGACAATAGGTACAAATCTATAGAGTAAAAACTACTTTTTAAAATACCTGTTCCCCATTAACTAAAAAATACCAGATGTAGAGAGAGCATGAAATTAATAAGAGAAAGATGGGTAAATAAATTATATGATCTCTGATCATCTTGCCATGTATGTAGCTACTTATAGAAACGACGTGTTAATCGGTTTACTAATTTATGTAAAAGAACGTATGAATATTTATCAAAGTCAAACGCAATGCATTTATCAAATAAAAAATATTGCTTCCCACTGTCGAAAGTAAAAAGGGCTTGAATGAAAATAGAAATCACCGTTAAGTCACTCCATTTCAAGTATTTGGTACGAATATTAAGCTCGTAAAAGAAAACAAGGCTACTATTTCAATCGGTTTCTTTGCAGTATCAATTAGTGAAGAATAAAACTGTATTTTCCAATCTGTGAATTATGATAAACTAGCGACCCAGCCCGGCATCGCACGGGTGCAATGCTGATACTAAATATACTACTGAATATATATCTACACAAATATTATAAAGAGCACTTAAAACAAGACTCAAAAACTGTCCCACTTTTAAAAAATTCTTTCACCTTTGGAAAGCTACATTTACCCTAAGTAACATAGGCTATATTTAATGCCCGAGCGAAGCTGTAGGATTCAGTCAGCGTTTGCAATGTAAGCGCAAAAAGCAAGCCTACGTTACTTCTATGCAAGCGTGCTCCATCGTCGACCACATCATCGCTTACCATCAGGTGAGATGGTGATCAAACGCTATCCGATCAGTAATAAAAAAGTGTTTATTTACTACATCACATTAGAAACCTCTAAAGTGATCAGTGTTGTGCTACTATATCATAGACACCTACACATATAAACCTTTCTCTTGAATCACTCTATCTATTAAAAAAACCGCATCAAAATCCGTTGCGAAATTTCAAAGATAGGGACAGACAACAAGAATCGACTGTGAGTTACCCAGTTTTATAAACCTTCGTTATGGCTATTAAATAAACTTTATTAATAAACCCTACGAGTCGTTATAGAACTTTAAATTCCAAACATCTCGTCGTCAGCCGATCCGAATTCATTACGGATTGCCGCAATCGTTTGCTGTATCGATTTTTAATCAATCTCCTAAATGGTCTCTATCAAATTTAATTGACGTCAATCGTGAGGGAGCTAAAAAGCGTTCGTATATTGATCGACCCGGAATGGTCATTGGGAAAGTAATGAAAGTACCGAAGTGATTATTGTGTTTTGGTGACATTTTGTATTGATTGTGGTCTTATAGAATCGATACCGTTTTTTCTTAATCAATTGTCGTTAATCTGATTCGATTTGATTAAGTGTTTTATAAAGAAAACATATTTTTTTATTTAAATTACGTGGCTACGTATCGAAAGTTAAGCAATGCTTGCTGAGGTCAGTCTTTGGATGGGTGACCATCTTAGCATACTGAAAGTCCGTCGTGTCTCAGAAAGCACGTTAAGTTCAAGGTGTCATCTCTACTAAGTAACCGCCATGATTCCTTTCACAGTCAAGGGGTAGATATAAGCATAGTATAGCATAGTCGGCATTATAATGTTCCTACTATTGGGACTCAGACCTTCTCTCTAGGAGAGGGAATGGGCTTTAATCCGCCACGCGGGCCTAGATCGTGTTGGTGGATGTCACATGTCTTCAAATGTGCTTTATAGGGGTATTATTGTTATCTAGGGGTGTTGTGTTGTATTGTGAAGGTTAGATAGTTAATTGCTGTTGCTCCATATAAAATACTGGTAAGTATCTAGCTACATTTGGCTAAACTAAAATGTGACCTGAAATCAGTTGAGAAAAGCAGATTGTAAGAGCTTGATTGAATTGATCATCATCATCTTCCTGCCCTTATCCCGTTTTATTTGGGGTCGGCGCAACACGTTTTTTTCTTCCACTCTGTCCTGTCGCTCGTCACGCTATCACTAACTCCCTTTTCATTCATATCACTTTTCACACAATCCATCCATCTTTTCTTTGGCCTCCCTCTCCCTCTCCATCCATCCACATGTAAATTCATAACTCTTTTAGCAACATGCGTTTCATCTCTCCTTTTTACATGACCATACCAAGACAAACGATTCCCTTTCAACTTTTCAGCTACCGGCGCCACTTTCAAACTTCCCCTAATATACTCATTTCTCACTTTATCCATTCTCGTCACACCACACATCCACCTTAACATTCTCATCTCCGCTACATGCAATCTTTTTTTTTTTTCTTGATTGAATTGATAAGGAGGTGTAATTATTATTACATTAACTTTATCTATGTGCAATTAATGAAATTCTAAAGACAAATATGACAAAATGTTATTTTGACAAAGATAACATTTGTTGGAAATTCAAAATTATGATGATGATGAAACATTGATCACGACGATCAATTCCATAGTTATATTTTTTACTTTTTGACCATCATTGCTGAGAGAACATCACTCTTTCTAGTTAAAAATTATGATGTTTTCTTTATGATCCCAAAAATGAATACAATATTTTTGTTCATTGGACATTGTTTTTTTTTGCCAGCAAAAAATCTAATTCTGTAACAATACTATTACCAAACCATCCTAATCCTCAATAAACAATATCATAATTTCGCTGTCACATTACCGCACTGCTATTCTCACCTCGAAGTCGGCAGCGCCGGCGCACCGCAAGCGATCACGATCGGATCTACAGAAGCGGCTGCGCCTGAGGCGTCAAATCGTTCGCTTTGCGCACGCTCCGTATGACGTACCTTTCACATTGAACGGACGGTAGCTGCGATTTTATCGGGCGGGATGAATTCGAAATGGGATGAGTTTTGTAGCGGGGTTTTTAAATTGAGATTAGTTTTTTTTTATGTTGGATTTAGTTAGGCGCAGTAAAAGTACAAAAAGTGGTATTTTATCAGCCTTAGTGATTGTCGAAAAATAAAAATGCAAAGATTTAATTTGAATGGATTGTACAACTAGCTAAGGAGTATCAGAGTCTGCGTTTTCTGATAGTAGTAACCTTGAATTAAATATCCTCAATATTTAATTCAAGTTGGGGTAGGTTATGTCTAGGCGAGCGTGTTTCATCATCGTTTACCATCAGGTGAGATTTTGGTCAAAATAAGAATTAAAAAAAAGAAATATCGAGTGACTTTTCCGTAGCACATGTCATTCCAATACATTTACTCTTATCAAAACACGAAGAAAATTCTCTAAGTAACCGTTTTGTATATAATGTCAAAGCTTCAAAGTATTCATTTTAGTGACTATGATTATATCATCATTCATTTTCATCCTCCCGGCAGCCTATTTTAGTTATCACCATCGGTGTGGTGTCTTCGGAGTACCAGACGTACGGCATTACGCCACCGGTACATGGTGGACCTACACGCACAAAACGTTTTGGAAACACATTAATTGAGCGTGGAGCTAAGGAGTTGAATTCCTTGCCGGAGTCTGTGTTTCCTGATAGCTACAACCCGGGAATCTTTAAGTTGAGAGTGAATAAGTTTCTTCTAGGTAAGCGTGTTCTATTGTCGACCGCATAGTTGCTTTCCATCAGGTGAGATGGCGGTCAAACGCGAATCTATTAACCATAAATAAAATCGAAAACATACTTTTGAGCCAAAAAATTCAGTTCTACCAACGTAATAATAATACAAACAGACGCAGAAAAAGCCATTCTACAAGTCCCTTAATAAATAAATAGTTTAACAGATGTGTAACGTCAGTAATGTCAGCCATTCCGACTGGTTGCACTGAATTCTTATCTCGGTAACGACTCTCATTCACTACTACTGTTTTAAATTTTAAATTCAGAGTGCTTTTGCTAACCGTGAACCTTTTAACTAATAATTGCCTCGTAGTTTCATACCTATGAGTATCACGACTTTCTATTCCATAGGCTTTTGTTTTCATATCGTTTGAATATGGAATATGAAGAAATTGACAGTGGTATTTGGCGTCATAGAGTTTATTGTTTTCCAATTATCTGTTGGAATTTCTACAATGACGTAGAAATTCGATGACGTTTAAATACTGAAATGTATTTTGTCAATAAGTACCTATACTTTTTATGGATAGGCTATCCCTTAACCACTATGTCTTCTGAATAATTATATGTTTTTATTGATAGGTTTTTGCTTGACCACTATGTCTCCTGAAGGTAAGTAATGATTTGGTCGACGGTGGAGTAGGTAACCTATTCGCTCTTGATTTAAGTGATAGTTATTTTGCAAATAGGTTTAAAAAACACTTTTACACGTAATATTTTTTTTCGTCTGTTTAAGCTAGATGAGGCCGGTGTTTCCTAGCTGACTACCCTGAGAAAAAACTGAACCTATGTATAACTTAGACATATTTATATAAATAGTTTACGGTATATTAATTCATGAATCCCCAAGCGACCACCGGTGGCCGCGCATCTATTGTCTTACTATTGTGTTTCTAATTGACGGTATCTGAAGGGTTAAGGATTAAAAGCAGCACTATTATAAATCCGCAGGCCCTCGGAACGAAGGCAATAAGAAACATAACGTAGGGTTTAGTCAGTAAAAGTCTGATACGCTCCACCCAAGGACGAAAAATGTCATTAGATGATTTTCCACCTAAAAAATAAAAGCCTCATAATAAATAAGATGCAAATTATTTTGTCCTCTTCGTGTTTCATGAAAAGAACATCCTTTCGACATTAAGTTTCCTTCCACAAATCAGTAATTATTATACTTCCAGTAGCTCACGGCATTTTTGTTATTGGTAAGCCACTCCAATATAAAAATATGCATGAACTGCATATATCAAAAATAATACACTAATTTCAAAAGAGTTCTTAAACAGAAGCCAAAACGCGCGTCCGTGCCCCGGGCGCGCATTTCTGACAGCACATGTTGAGCACTTGGGGATAGGGATGGGTTCCACTAAACGAGCAGATAAAACAAGAACATGCAATGGTTATGTGAAATCATTCAGTAGGACAATAACAGTAAAATTTATACATACACTCCCCAAGATACAGGTGCCGCATAGTTTAGAGACCATAATTGAAGCCTACAATTAGTTCATCATCATCTTCCTGCCCTTGTCCCGTTTTATTTGGGGTCGGCGCAACACGTTTTTTTCTTCAATTCAGTCCTGTCACCCGTCACGCTATCACTAACTCCTTTTTCTTTCATATCTCTTCTCACACAATCCATCCATCTTTTCTTTGGCCTCCCTCTCCCTCTCCATCCATCCACTTGTAACCTCATAACTCTTTTAGCCCACAATTAGTTGCTTGAAGCCCACAATTAGTTACAGACCTATAATTACGTTAAGATTATTTAGTTTAAAATACAATTTGTAACAGGTTCAATAAAACGACGATCAAACACGGTTTTTATTAACTTCTCTTGCCAAAACATTCTGATGTTTGCAAAGCTCTACATTCTGGAAAACTTGACACTCCTGAACTGACATTGACGTCAATTCATTAGTAATTCGTACCTTAAAAGTCGTCAATTAAATTATAAACGAAGTTGCAGTTAAACGGTAGTTTATTATTTTCAGACTTATGCCAGCTGGCCACTGTTTACGCCAGTGCATTCGGAAGCCCATATTATCTTTGAAATTATACCCGCATAAATTCCAAATTTATTACCCACACGTTCAGTAAGAACCAACCTTAAATAAAGGCATGATTGCACGCGCGGTCGCCCGTAGCGATTATTTGCCGCACGCCGACAAAATTGCACGCCAATGCGTTCGTGCGCGCAAGTCATTATATGTAAAGAAAGCATGATTGTAAAAAAGCTCGTTAGACTATCAAATGATTTGAATTTCAAAATTTTTGAAGTTAATGGATTGTGTTCATGCGTTTTTCGTCGAGGTAGGTAGGATTATGGAGGCTTCGATTCCCGATGTATGGTTCTCTTTGATAGAACGTAAGACATAGAGACCAAATCCTGTCAAATCTCTGAGAATTGAATAACCGGTGCTTTAGAACGCCAAGGGCAGGTAACATAATACGGTTTTATTTTAGTTAGTAAAAGTCTGACACTCCCACTCACTCCACCCAAAGCGAGAGTTGATTATATCCAACCCTAACAAAAAGCGGGCTTGAGGACGGCAAGCAATGGGTAGCTCGCTGTCCGACCGTCTGGTAACCGTCGGGACCGAGCCCAAATCGTCGACGGCACGTACTGTTTCCCCGCGCCTCAAGGAGTTGTCAGCAATCGTAGGAGCCCAGCAGGCTTGAAGCCTAATGGGGCCAAGGGTCTGCTTCTGAAAAAAAGACTCAGCCCTGGTGGGATGTCAACGGAGGAACAGGATGAGTTTTTTTAGTCAGTAAAAGTCTGACACTATCACCCGCTCCGCCCAAGGGCGGGGGATGTCATTAAATGATTTAAATCTACCGAAAAAAAAACCCTAACAAAAAAAAGTTTTGATACTTTTGTAATTAATTTATTACATTTATTAGTCTACTAAATTGGAAGCTCCAAGTATAACTTTCATTACCTAAGAAAAAATTAAAGAAGATATTGAATGGATTACAAGTTCACCTTTGTATAGAGACGTATAATAAACTTCTAAGGCTTATTATATTTCAATACTTATATAGGTTCTTTCAAAAAGGTGTTGCTCTATTATTTTTTATCAACAACCAATTCGTTGTACACCTATCTCTGAATACATGTTGCAAAAAGCGCAAATTGCTATCCGAATTGAAACTAAGATACACTTTTGTTACTTAATAGCGAAGTAGGACTCTTATTTGGAGCCTGTTTTTTACTATGAGTTTAGCCAAACAGCCTTTTGTCTGCCACTTAGCACGTGTCTATGCATAGTTTTTATACACAGTTTAGTATTAGAAAATAGATGTTCAATAAAAACGCCTCAAAAAACCGGGTGTCTATTAAATGTTTCAGGTATGTCGTGTTTTCAATGTCAGGAAAAAATTAAGTGTTTCTGAGAAATTGAAAACCAAACTTATGGCCACGTACAGTCTCGTTTGCTTCAGCTTTAGCCTTTGGTATACGAGTAGTTTTGATATTTTGTAAAGTTATCAGAATTATGCAATTTAATTTAAAATACTAGCTTCAAAAATATGTCAGCAAAACCGTGGAGACTAAGAGGGCCGATGCTTGTTAAAGCTGCAGAGATTTTTTGATCCCTATCAAAAAAATCCTGTAGCCATGTGGCCTGTAGCCCTGTAGACCGTGGTCCCTGAATGCAAAGAGCAACTAAATGATCTTCTTTTTAAATTTCAGTGTATATTTACGAGTCTATATTTAAAAATACCAAATATTTTATTCATAATAAAAAAAAAAAAACATTTATCAAAACACTGTCAGGAATTTGAAATTAGAATTCGCTAAACTGTATTGAAACTAATCATATAATTAACAAGTTCAATAAATAAGTCTGCAAGAAGCAAATCCCCCAAAAGGACTAGTAAAACTTAAAAGTTCAAACAATTCTAACGCACAGATTTAAAGAAAACTACAATTTAAGAGCGGATAGAGCACGTGCCTAGATAGACGCTGGAAACAATTTGCGAAAATAGTACAAGTTCGTGAAGGCCGCGGGTGCACTGTAATAACATCGTATTACTGCAACTGGACATAGGGACTGGGTATGGTCCAAGTTAGAGGCAATAGAGGTAACAAATGTAGGGATTTTGCAAGCTACGTAATGCTCAAAGAGATGTCAACAAATAGTAGGGGCCCAGCATGGTCAAAGCCTACCTTGAGGCCAAGGGTTTGTTTCTGAAAGGAAAATTCGGCTCTGGTATAAAAGGTAACGAATTAACAGGTGGGGCTTTTTATTCAGTACAAATATTACACACCCTCTCGCTCCGTCTAAAAGTAGGGGAAGCCTTTGGATGATTTTTCTATTAAAAAAAAAGCTATATAACATTAGGTGAATAGAAAAAATTTTAGACACGAATAAAGGTTAAAAAAATCAAAATGTTGTCCTAAAAGGAGGTTTTGGGTTAAAAGAATTTGTCAATAAGGTTCATAGATCTGGGATACGAATGGGGAATGATCATAATAGGTACAAAGGAGGTGAAGAAACAATAATCTAATCATGTTTTTATTTCCAAAGATTTCGATGGGATTGACACTCTAAATAAATATAATAACTACACAGGATAAAACATTGCGACAAAATTTGAGGACTCAAGGTATGTTATTTTCAGCAGAAGACCACTTTTAGCAGAAGTGATCATGATGACAACAAACGATAAGACCAATTTGTATTGTGGTTTCCTTCTTGTGTCTCTCTCTGGAACTTATTACTGTTTGTACGACAAATCAATCTACTGTCAACACTTGTCGCCTTCAGTTCACAACTCGCTCCACACATAGCCTAAAGGCTAACACTGAGGTCCCAAATGTTACAGTCATGGTCTCAAATTGCATCTCATTTCGTCAGTACCACCGGTTGCAATGATTGTGAGCTTGCCACTTTGTCTGTACCACTTTCGACAGTTTTAAAATGGCCTGTCTCTGATATGAATGATACGACTATTTGCGAAAAGTGGTATGCAAGAGAGGGATGCAAGATAGAGATTGATAGTAGCGATTACGTGGTGCCGTGTAATCTTCTAAGTAATATAATCATCTACACCTTGATTCTGGTAGTATCTTGGGGTAATGTAAGGTTAGTAAATGGGTCTGTTTGTTGCATTTGTGAGTCTTGTGACATGTTGTATTAGACGCATCAACAAAACAGGAGCACTTATGTTTTTGATACATGAAGTAAGGAAACTTGATTCCCTTATCTGAATATTCCAAAGTATAACTTATCTGTATTACAGTACGTTTTTATTGAATATTGTATTGTACTCATATGATGTTTGCGCCCGTTTGCTTCTTCATTTTTCTCACAATAGTCTTTGGAACACTAGTATTTGACAGGATTTGTCTGCCAACATGACTGAAATGAATCTTTATTAGTGCAGCCGTGAGAAGCACAATACTTTTTTTTTAATGACCGTCATATTGTGCAGTCACCAGTTCACCTAATAAATATTGTTTTTTTCTTTGTTCTGGAAGAATAATCCTAATGAAAATTACATTTCGATTCCATTGTACCGATAGATTTAAGATTGTGTAAAAATTTTATACAATTAATTTATATTAAGTATATTCTTTTTTACTTTACATATTTATATAGTGTTTAAATAAAAGAAGTGACAAGAAATATGAAACTGGGATATTTGTAAAACATAACATTATTTAAGAAAATGGCCATAGAGTTTCTTGCACATTCTTCTCCATAAAAATATACGACTAAAGCTTTGGAATGTAGAATTTCCATCATTTATCTGACTGACTAACTTCATAACAATTCAAAAGTGCCTGTAAATGAGTTATCTGAAATAAATATATTGATTCCTGATTTATTCTTTCGTAATGGGTCAAATATAGGCCAAGTATTGAACCAAGAACGGCCTGAGAAGGCAGTGACAAGAATGAAGGCTCTTGCTGCGAAGCTCGATAAACTTATAATTATTCCTTCACATCAAATAAGCCAAACACCGTATCATAAAAGTCTATAATTCAATTAAGAGGCTATAAAACACGCAATTTGCTTGTTAACACGCGTTACAGGCGTTTACACGGTGATCGCGTGCCGTACTACCGTGACGGAGGGGTATCGCACGCGTGACGGAGTGGTATCGTTGCGGTACGCTACCAGGGTGGGCGGCAGACCATGTCATTGCTGTCATCGTTGAAGATTAGCGGGTTGTTTTGTAATTAATGTGGAGTTTACTTTGGTTATCAAATTAGAGGTGATTTACTCACAGTAGTTGTTTGTACTTTTATTCCACACTAGCTTTTGCAGCTTCACCCGCGTACATAATCCCAGGATAAAAAGTATCCTATATGTTATTCTGGGATATGGTCTACTCGTGTACCAAGTTTCATCGAGATCCGTTCAGTAGTTTTTGCGTGAAAGAGTAACAAACATCCATACATCCATCCATACATACAAACTTTCGCATTTATAATATTAGTAGGATTCATTTTCGTCAACGGCTTTGCCTGGGTGAAAATCGAAGGTTATCCTAAAAGAACATACAGTGTTCTATAATATGTCTTTTCTTGACCCGTGTGTCAATTTTCATTTCAGACTATTGAGCCGATTCAATGGTGTGAAGATGTAACATACACATGCGTGTATGTTACATCTTCACACACTGAATTAAAAAAGAAATGACAAAAGGATGATGCTTACTGTCTGTATTAAAAAGACGTAAGACCGAATTTTATGTTGTAAGATATAAGAAACCGTATACGCAGCAATAGTTGGTGATAGACTGAGAGACTCGCACTAATTTCGTGCAAATTTAGATCGTTTCCCTTAGCCATATTATTCTGTATTATAAACTAAATACTTTCAAAACTAAAAAAAAAAAACGATATATAAAACTGGTATAAACAACAATTACCATAATACAGTTATTTATTCACTAATCATACAGTATAAATTGCGTGGTATACCGAGCCGTGACGAAAGAGTACTCATATGTCTCGCTCTAGTATACCACGTGCTATAGCCTTGTGGGGTGAGCAGCAGACCATATCACACCTGTAAATCTAAAGGACGTTTAAAGGGTAGTTTAGAGACACCCCTTGAATGCTACAAGGCTACAAGTCAAGATGTTACTGTGAGAATATCATTTTTCGATTTTTTTCTATAAAGGCTATTTTTACGACGTTTTAAAACATATTTTTTTTATATATTTTGATCAAAATATTTAAATTTTAATAAAGTGTTATACTTTTAATTCAAAGATCGATTGATCGAAAATACCTTGGTGCATTAAATCCAACTATGTACTACCTATTGTAGATACATACACTTTGAAAAAAAGAGTCTGAAAAAGGAAGCTCATCTTACGGGGGATTCTGTTCTATTGTACAAAGTAAATTTTTTTTGCAATGTGCCACATCTGGAACGCACTTCAAAATAAAAAAAGGTATCAAAAACGTTAAATTATTGTAAAAGACTTATTTATTATATAATTCACTGTGTAATTAATAATAATATAAACAAAAGTGTACAATAGGCAGTCTTGTCGCACAAGGTTTCCCATTGATCCCAGATTATTTTAGTGCTGTTAGTAGTAGACCAACATAAAATATGTAAAAAACACACGTATAATACAAAATAATATATTTATAAATATCAAATATACAATATAGAAAGATGACATGATGATAATAATAGACAATAATGATGGGGCAGAAAATGCAATAATACAAAAAAAGAATGGTAATGTTTGCGAAGTGTAACGAAGTCAGACATATGTCACGGTCGAGTATACCACGTGCGATATTGTAGAGGGTAGGCAGCAGACCATATAACACCTGTCAACACCTTTCAATTTAACAAACACTGTTTAAATTTATTTGTTTGCAGGGGGAATGATAATTTGATTGATGGTAAGTGGTGGACGTAAACAGTTTAGTCTGTTCATTGATCACGATAAAAATGAATTTAGCCATAACATAGAATGTATAATTACAGAATATCGTCAAACTGAACAGTTCGAGAATTTTGGACCATATGGTTTTACTAGCTTGTCCTAACGCCGTGAAAGCAAGTTTCTCTATACAAATTTTGGGTCCCCTTTTTATACCCTCGGTGAAATTTTGGGAAATCCACTCTTAGTGTTAGTTTGTATCATAAAAAAAAGCTTAATGCAAAGTTTGACGATTATAGTCCCAGTAGTTTTGGCTATGCATTGATATGTTAGTCAGCCAGTTTCTCCTTTTACATATGTTTATAGATATAGAGTTTGGGATTGATGATGACAAAATTATTACATAAAATATGTGTATTACTTCTTAATAGTATCTAAGTTTATAGTTTTTGAGAGCTACTCTTAATCCCTTAAGTTGCAGCTAAAAGCTTCAATAAATATAACAATAACACCATGATCACCTCCGTATAGAGAATCAAGAGCTAAATTGACAAAGCAACCTAAACTTTTCTTCTACCCCCTATAGATTGAAGGAAACTTAATCGCTTGAAGACCGTTAAAATTGTGTTACAAGTAAATCTATTTGTGGTCTCACGTTTCGACGCCATCGAGTCGTGATTCTGTCTGGGTGCGCATTCACAAAAACGATATAAAGACTTGCTGGAATTTAATTAAATATAGCTGTCATTTGAAACGGTTCTAGATATTGGGTATTATCTACAATTGTTGCTGCGAATAGCAATGTGATCAATCATAGATTGGAAATGAGTCTTCACTCATTTTCAGTCATTGACCAAAAGTCTATCGTCTATTTGGGCAAAAGCCTGAATAACAGTTAATTCATGAATCCCCAAGCGACCACCGGTGGCCGCGCATCTATTGTCTTACTATTGTGTCTCTAATTGACGGTATCTGAAGGGTTAAAAAGGAAAAATCAAATATTTTTCTACAATATGAAATCTTGATTTGTAAGAGCAGCAGGTAAAAATTCCTGCACACGTTTTCATCCAGATAATTTTAAGTCCGTTCACAATATGTTCCAGTTTAATTCTAAGACTCATCCCGTGATATATCTGCTACCGGCCAGACCAGCCCACCAATTACGGGATAATTACAAAGCTTACGGCTTGGGCCGGAATTAAAATACTCAGCCGCTGTAGACTTTTTGCAGTTGCATATTTAACGATTTTGCATTCTTTACAGTCATGTAACATGGGGAAGAAAGGTTTTGATTGTAGTGTTAACGTTCATTCATTGTTGTTGCTTGATGAAGTTTAGGATTAGGAATTCTTAAAAAACATCCTTATAGTATTTGGCTTTAAATGAAATGCAAATACTCGTATGCAGTACAATATGATAACTGTAGTATGGTTTCATATGCTACTTTAGGTATACTGCATTATTGAAATGTTATGAAAATGGACTTTATAAAAATACTAACTGACTCGGCAAACCCCGTTCAATCTTCAAAAAAAAGTCAGGGGATTGGGGTTCTCACCTACCAAATGTACAAAAAAAAATATAACATACAAATCGGTCAAGCCGCTTTGAAGGAATTCGATAATAACAAACACTAGGAAACGAGATTTTTATATATTAGATGACTATATATTATTTTGAATAGAATAAAGTAAGAATAGAATGGAACATTCAGTCCGCCTTTGTACTGTAATAGTGCATAAAGTTTTAATAAATAAATAAATAAATAAACATTTTTACTCGGTACAATGGTAGCCAACACAAAATAAAAGAGATGAATGCTACCGAATGATATAGTAAAATAGCGCTGCACGTGTCCGTACCGAAAGGTACAATTTAATCACTTACCGGGCGTCAGATACCCAGCGCTAGTTGAAAATGTATACTTTAACTAGATATCGATATTTAGGAACTTAGGTAATAACTAGATGACTAGGCAAACTTCGTAACGCCTAACATTCAATAAATATAGTATATCTTTCAATATAGTCAACCGATTGCGATGAAACAAAGTAATACAAGTTACCCACAGTTTTAATTTATAAAAGTTATCTACATCAACACCGCACATTTTCTAAAATTTTCTACAGATTTGTTAAATATAGTAGATTACATAATTTCCAGAATAATTGAGTCCGCTTATCTTCATCTCAAATGGTTATATCTACAAAACAATAAACTATGCACCCCCTAAAACCAAAAAGACAATTCAAATATAATAGACAGTACCACATAAACCTACACACACGAACAGCATCCCAAGCCAGTGATTTGGCGCAATTATTACGTCGCGAGGGAATTCAAAAGTGAAAAAAGCGATAGAATTCGCCGGGGCTCTGATTAAAATTGTGACAGCTTGATTGTTCGGCTCCTGCGTTCCCTTTTTTGGGTGAAATGCTTCCAGTAGTTGAGATAAGATCAAATTGGACCATATATAACTGATTTGGACCTGGAACTTTATGATTGTAGACCTTTTTTTGGATTATGGTACCTGTTTCGAGTTTGCGGCTTCGTTAAGGGATGTTGTTCCAAATTAATTGTGCTATATATGTGAAGTTGCTGGAGGCGATATCGAGCTACCGAAATATTGATCGGTATTAGGACCTTTGAAGATTTTTAACTAAGTTTTATTTGCAAATAAAAAGTCTGAAAGAATTTTATCATGTGCGTAGTCAAGTTTGAGTAAAGTTACCTTGTTTGATTAAATTGCAATAACAGTCACCTACTTTTTTATGTGGGAAATCTTCCACTGACTTCTTCCACTCTAGGGAGGAGCAAGACATGTCAGACTGATATTGAATAATACCCAATCCTATATTATCTTTGCCTTATGTTCCAGGACCCCTGGTTTCCATTTCAGAAGTAAACCCAACGCTACAGTAAGCTTCAGCCCTGCGGTTTTACTGGCATCTCTCTGTAGCGCGCATGGAACATTATGAACCGTTGACAACTCGGGCTTGGTCGAGACAGTTATTGGCCGGCCGGACGGTGAGCTACCCATTGTTTGTCGTCCGCAAGTCCATGTCTATGATAGCTAAAAATCGAGTTAACCAAAAAGTTTTGTCACCTACTAGTAAATCATATTCATGCATTAAAAATCTTAAAAACATTTACTCTTAAAATAACTGTGCATAACACCAAAATCATAAAAAAATAATGACTACTACATTGTGTTGAAAAAAAAAAACCAAACGTGATATATGTAATAGGAAACGATTTTTAAAAACATTATCGCCCATCAAAAATTTATGTGAGCGTATAAAAAGTGCGCCAGTTAGTCTAAGAGCCGTTAGTTTTTAATAAACAATATAGACATTACATGAAGTAATTACATGTCGGATAGCAAGCCGTCGTTAGCTCTTTGCTTATTACACGAACTACGTTTGAAAATAAAAAGAACATTTGTGGAGTCTCTAAATATAGTTTTAAAATATACTTATACACTTTGAGCGTAACACATATTGGTAATAGAACTAACACATTCAACTAACACAAAAAATGTTATATATTGTATATTTATTAAACTTTGTGTGTTTTGTGGTTAACAAAACCTTGAGAAAATTCTATTGGATACGTGACAACACAATAGCGTGAATCGCAACTAAGGACTCTAAAATGTGTACTACTAATTTTGGCAACTACCGTTGTTTTTTTATTATTTATTTATTATACAGAGTAACCATTATAATCCAAATTGTACTAATGTACAATAAAAAAATGGGTTTTCTTTTTCTTTTTATCTATTAAACTATCTGTCTTTCGGGTGATGTAATAAAGCTTAAGAATGTCTCTCAGTTAAAATTAAGATTTACCCCTTTTCAATAGGCATAGTTTTGAACATTGCTAAAAATGTTTTTTCTTTTTCTGATATTTTGTTTTTAACAAAATAGGCCTTTCGGTTCAGGCCTTTATCGAAACAATAATATCTTGGAAACAAGAATTTACGATCGATTTACCACTAAACATCCATGTAGTGCTAAGACCAGTCGTTACATTGTATAAAGGACAGTTAACATGTACCAAATGTGGTACACACAATTAAACTGGAACTTTATGGATTTATCCCTGTGTATAGAAGGGAGGTCTTGTAAAGAGGTTTATTTAGTTTAAAATATTGCTGGTTTGTGTGAAAATAAATGTATATGCTTTACTTGCGACTTTGCATGTATTTCGGATTTTTGTCATACAAACTGCATAACCTAACTTTTTTTTTAAATGTACCTGTATACCTTAATTTATTCATATTTTTTATCATAGTTTTTAGATAGCTAAGGTGTATGTTTTAGTTTAAATATAATTCAACACTGAAACTTTAGTATAGCCACTAATAGCCAGTACTTTTAGGTATCGAATTTTTGTTAGTGTGTTTGAATTTTTTTATTGATTTACAAAAAATATAATCTACTATGAAAATTAATCATTTCTGATCAGCCCCAATTAACATAAATGGTAGCTACCAAAATACAGAAAAGTAGCAACAGAAGCAACCCTTATAAAAACAGCGATAAATATTAAAAACCCGTTTAAAAACCAATTTTAACTTTGATAGAAATAAATCATAATTTTGTGCTACCGTACCGTAAATTAACGTTAGATGCACAAAAAATATATACGGTTATCGATTTAATAAACCTAGTAAATTAGTATTAGGTAGTAGAGATAATTTGAAATGGTGTAAATTAAGTATTTGGGATGTGGAAATAACCATCATTTATATCTATGTAGGTATATATGTATGGCAGGCTGCAGTCCGCATCTAGACATCATATGTTCGTATTTTGGAGACGGGTGGAACTTCAGTGAAGGTGACAGAAGTGCCTTGACTATAACTGACCATTTTGCCAATGGTATCTGGATTTTCGAAGGATTTTTCTTTATTAGATTAGAACCAGATGAGCTACTGTCTCGTCCTCTTATATGCAAGTTCTGCTAAATGAGCTGTCTTTAATTGGAATGATAAAGAGGTGCTTAAAAAGGAATCCTTGATCAGTTGTTATGACAGTAACTTTATATGAATGAAGTTGAGTCGACCAAGGGACCTGGATAGTGAAGCATCAATAGAAGGTGAAGCATCAATAGTGCCTTGGTTAACTTGTAGTTACCATGGTCAACTCAATACTATTCTCGTACGTTAAACGAAATTAACTAAATTAGGACGCTGATTGAACTCAAGTATCATAATTATGGACCAAAGTTCGGATATTGGGCTTTGGGATTATTCGAAAGAGTTACCATAGCCCTGCAACGCTAAGGGAACTGAAGGAGCTCATGTGGGTTTGAGTACGTAAGTCTAACATTATCTTTCATTCCACTCAGAACAAAAAAAGTAGATTTGGCACAAAAAAAGGGTTTAAATAGAAGAAAATTGATTTCTCTCGTAGCTATCAAAGTAATTGCTAATTTATATTAGGTACAATCAATACTCATAGTTGCGCCGAATAACTGAGTATCAAGTAGTATGGCAAAAAATGATTGCAATTTTAAGCTACTTAACACTATGATCTCATATCTATTAATTACATTATGTAATTATTGTAAAAACCATTTTTTTTTTAAATAACCTATCCTACCATAGAGTTTGTTCCCGTTTCAATTTGTGCACTAGCTTCTGATGATTTAAAAAAAATAATACAAAACATTTTTGGAACAACACATTCATTGTGCGAAGCATTGGGCTGGAACAATTTGCCTGCTGCGGTCTTCCCGTCCGAATATAATTTAGGCGTCTTCAAGGCTAGAGTGAATAGGCCCCTAATAAACTAGTGCGCCTCACCATTAACGATTGCATCACTGCTTACCATCAGGTGGGATCGTAGTCAAGTACTAGTTTATACCAAATAAAAAAAAAACAAAATAAAAAGCTAAGGACTGGAATTCCCTGGCGGTGTCTGTATTTCTTGATCAGGAGTGAATAAATTTCAATCAATCGTGGACCACATCATCGCTTTCTATCATGTGTGATAGTAGTCACGCGCGAGCCTATCAACAAAAAACCCCAATGAAGGATTACATAACATCTAAAATATTTTTCATATCTTCTCACATTGTTTACAGCTTCCAATTCGCTCCTATTACGTCAACACTCATAGAAGGCATGCAAGATAAAACCAGGCACAGGTACAGCGACGAGTTTCATAGATTTGCTTATTAATAAGACCGACAAAGAATTCGTAACGGATAACGGTATTATGTATGCTAATCCGATCGGTACGTCGGGCAAACTTTATCTCAAAGTAGGGTTGTCACTTGTACGTACGAATTAGTGTAAGTAGCAATCACATTCCTGAAAATTTTAGATTTAAGGATCTAGAATTTTAAATGAGTCAGTAGATTTGTCTTTGATATTTGTCTTAATATTAACATAATAACACTTTGTCTTCGACTTAGTTCGTGAGAATATTTTGACAAAATCTTTAACCGTGTGTTGAGTGTTGTTTGGAAAAACCAATAATCACAGACTTTTTTATTAATTTTGATAAGATTTGCAAAATTCTAAATAAGAATGAAGAAATCCTGCATACAACTTTTAAAACCTTCTAAATTGTTCTTTGTGGTTTTGAAAACAAATAATAACGACTTTTTTTATTTACTCCAAATGTTTTGGCATATGGACTGAGATTTTGCAAACCTAGTTCCCATTTTCAACTCCTTAATGATTGAAATTATAAAAATCCCTTTTCAGTGCTCGCCTACGTTATAAAAGGAAGTTTTGTGCGAAATTAAATGATTTCTGTAGTTTCAGCTATGCGTAAAAATGTCATATCTCAAATGTAATCATGTAAGTTTATGTTACAATGGATCATACCTTCAAATATGATCTCCCTAAAACTCAAAAGTTTGCTAAGAAAAAAGTTTTTGTTGAGTTTAGCTGTCATATCAAATCGTCAACAAGTAGCTACTTATGTTTTCTACCATCCAGTTTTTTTGAGTATGACAACCCTGTTACAGGCAGACGCATGCCTAAACAAGTGGTGCACGCCTTAATACGTTGTCTGTTTATGCGTTCATAATTAACACGGAATGTAAATCAATTGCGATCGATTTTCACATTAGTTTCTCTTTGTATTTTTGTCTCAATTATTTCTCTGTCTGATTTTTGTAAGTGAATTTTACACAGAGTTAAAAATTAAAAGGATTTTTTGTCAGCTTTTTAATTATAGTTACGAGGATTTTGGAAATTTGATTCTCTATATTTGCCTACTAAACCTGTGGAATTTTTTGAATGACTTACAGTGGCCCTCGCAAAAGGAACTGAAAGAACAGTGTGGGCTTTCGTCAGTAAAATTATGACACTCTCTCTTGCTCAACTTAGAGCGAGAGATGATTTCCCATTTAAAAAAGGCTCTTTTAAATTGCCAAGGAGTGCTACAGAAATGCTTTCTAAAAGATTTATGAATGTCATCATATTACAAATCTTTGATCATTGCCGTAAATGCTATATGGCTTCAAAACTAGATAATACTAAAAACTAAATTCTTATTTAGGTATTCTAAAGATAAAACCAACAAATCACGTTCTAGACTAATGACTGCAATTTTTTCACAAATTCATACTCTAAAATCTACTAAAACACTCCTACACACACCAAAAAAAAAGAAGCCAATAAAGCATCCTAAAAGATAAACAAAACAGTGGCCCTCGCAAAAGGAACTGAAAGAACAGTGTGGGCTTTCGTCAGTAAAATTATGACACTCTCTCTTGCTCAACTTAGAGCGAGAGATGATTTCCCATTTAAAAAAGGCTCTTTTAAATTGCCAAGGAGTGCTACAGAAATGCTTTCTAAAAGATTTATGAATGTCATCATATTACAAATCTTTGATCATTGCCGTAAATGCTATATGGCTTCAAAACTAGATAATACTAAAAACTAAATTCTTATTTAGGTATTCTAAAGATAAAACCAACAAATCACGTTCTAGACTAATGACTGCAATTTTTTCACAAATTCATACTCTAAAATCTACTAAAACACTCCTACACACACCAAAAAAAAAGAAGCCAATAAAGCATCCTAAAAGATAAACAAAACAAGTTTAGTTGCATCCTTATCAGTAAAACTTCACCAGGGGAGCATAAATGATAGTCTCTTAGACACAAATAAGAATTTTAAATATACAAGGTGACTCGAATGAAGTCATAAATATAGGAGAGCGGCACTTTTATTCTCCGATCTAACAAATTAACAGGCGATTAAGCTACCGATTCAGTTAAGAGTTGGTGACGTTGAGTTAATGTGAAACAACAAATAACTTTGATAGCGGTGTTACTGGCGGCGACAGAATTGTAGTGGAAGAAAAAGTAATGGGTGACAAATGTTTTACAAGTCACAAAAATACTTTGAAAATCATCATCATTATTTTAACCGGAAGACGTCTACTGCTGAACATTGCTGCCTCTTCCAAGTGTCGCCACAATATCCGGTCCTATGCGTCTTGTATCCATCAAATTCCGGTGACCCTCACCAGGTCGACGATCTACCTTATGGGAGAACGTCTAACGCTGCGTTTTCTGGTATCTACGTAGTTGGCATTCTAGAACCTTTTGATCCCATCCAATGTGCCCTGCCATCTGCCACCTAAGTTTGGCGATTGTTTGGACTATGTTGGCGATTTTGGCACTCCTGTGGATATCTTTAATTCTGATAGCCTATATACATAAGTCTTTCTGATGAGCCATAGTGTTCATAGACTGTGCGCACTATGGTATTTTACACACATATTTACAACCCTTTGCAAATTAATACATAATTACTTAGATTTATTATAATTTTTGGCCAAAAACCGCTTTTTAATAATTATTACTGTTAAACTTCACGCTGCTTTCGATTTATTGCATAATAATTTAAAACAAGTCAAACACTTTTCGAAGAATTTATAATTAAAAAGTGTTTCTATTTTACGCAGTTTTGGACTTCAAATCATCTAACAACAATTATAAAAGCAATAAAATACAGCCCCAGGCGCAATCCAGTTTGCAAATAACCAATTTATTGTAAAAAAAGAATATTTAGAGTGAAATTAAGATTCAATTTAGATTTTTAGTTTAGTAAATGATTTATAAAAGAAAGTTAACTTTTGTTGTCGGCAGTACCCAATAAATTGTTAACGCTAATGCAGTTACGCGGTTCCTTAGATGTTGGTAAAAGATAAACGAAATCCGAATACCGTCAAAATAGTAATCAATTTTATCAGACTATTTAGTTAATGCTCGTTTTGTTGGGTCAAATTCATGGTTAAATTCCAAAACTACTGTTTGAATTGCTTGATTCTATCTCCGAGAGAAAAATCACGCCAGTTGTCCGTAATGATTTAAGTAGAGTTGTAATTGATGGTCAAAGAAATATAAAGAATGCATGTTTTTTAATTAAAATCAAATTGGTTTAAGAATGAAGGAGAGACGGTAATGATTTAATGTGTTTTATATGAAGTTAGGAATGTTGACAAAAAATAAAAATAATTTACGTGTTTGCTAGTATGTAATGCTAGTGAGTAAATTGGCTCTTAATAAACTAATTCGCTTCACCATTAACAATTGCATCACTGCTTACAAACTATGGTCTTCTTTAGACCGAACAAGACAGAGTTATGAGTATACATAATTATGCATGCATGAATGCAGAGGAAGACCAAAGAAAAAAAGAATGGATTGTGTGAGGAGTGATATGAAAGAAAAGGAAGTCGAAGAAAAAGAAGAAAGGGTGACAGGACAGAATGGAGGAAATAAAACATGTTGCGCCGACCCCAATAATATGGGACAAGGACAAGAAGATGACAATGGTTCTTTTTTTACAAACTTTTATTTTACTTTTACCTGTCCCGATGTTTGTCTGTAATTAAATCTTGTAAATTAAATTTGACCCACTTCCCGAGTACCGATGGGCTGAAATTTTGCATGTATGTGTAAATCAGATGACAGTGCAAAATTATTAGGACACGGAGCTTATCTGATGATGGAACCTGAAGGTGGCTATAAGAACTTAGTAGTTAAACGACACAACCCCATCGAGTCTGGGCTCGTATGATTCGTCTTGACGAGTATTAATTATATAGGTATACCGATTTATAAAAGCTTGCTATGAAAATGTGATTTTCATTAAAAGCTTGTTTATTTTATTTTCCTTCTTTAAACTCTTCAAATATTTTTTTTTATGATGGGGAAAAATCATGCAATGTAAACTCCCGCACTTAGGCGGAGCGGGAAATAGTGTCAGACTCTTACTGACTAAAAACCCACCCCGTTTTAGCCTTCATACCGGGGCTCAAGCCCCCTTTGAGATTACCCTGGCCCCAAGACTCTTTTAATATTGGTCACATTTTTGTGGATGTAGGTATATGAGGTAAGTTTCTAAACTTACCTAACTAGTTAAGTTAACTCCGATGGCATAGGTAGTTAATAATACTATTTTTTATCAACGACCAGTTCGACATTTTGTTTGTTTTCTATTTGTACCAGGAAGCTGAATTAATAGATGTGAATCTTTAAGGTTTAAAATTATCAAATTAGTATACATTCGTTAGTTAGTATGTGAACAGAAGCCAGTTTTTTTAAATAATATACAGCCTGTTGACGTACATTTTAATGCTTTCTCACGCCTTCGTGAAACTATGGAACCATAATATTATATGACGTGTTTCTTAATTATTTGTATTTGTTTAATTCCTATTTTTTTATGCAAATGTTTTCTAGAACCATGATTTCTATAAAAAAATATCCTGTTTTTTTAATTAGTAGACCCAAATATATCACACTTTTGAAAAAAAAAACCTTATAAATAAGTTTGCAAAGGGCTGATCACTGTGGCGACGCTTGGGGGGGGGGGGGTCAACAGTAGACGTATTTTGGCTCAAATGATGATGATTACCCAAATTTAAACTTATAACGTCAATGATGACCTTGATGAAAATTAGCGAATGTGGATTATACCGCAAAAACTCTAGTTATAGGTACACTATATGAGAAAATAGTATAACAGCCTTCTTAAGCTTTCGAAGCTGGGTCTGAGACCTCTTCTCTAAGAGAAGGGTTGGTACATATTCTTCTTCTTCCTGCCATTATCCCGTTTTATTTGGGGTCGGAGCAACACGTTTTTTTCTTCTATTCTGTCCTGTCACTCGTCACGCCATCATCAACTCCCTGGGGTAGTACATACAAACATACATACCAATATATTATTATGTAGATCAAAAGTTAAAATATTTTTTAGGATTCATTAATACTTTTTAGTCTCACATATATTTATGAATGAAAGCAGAAAACAAGAATAAAAATTCTAGTTTTGCAACAATTTTACAGATGTTTCCGCTATAATAGATAACACTAATTTAATATGGTTTTTATCTTTATTTTCTTAAACGACTAATATTTTAATTACCTAATTAAGTAGTTTAGGCTTATTTTAAAGAGTGAAAACAGGACATTTACTGACTAAGACTCCCTCCTAATCCTTCTTTACCTTCGTTCCAGGGGTTCCATTTTACATCACCCATGGCCCCAGTACGCTTTAACCTTGCTAGGCCCCTACATGTGCTGACATCTCTTTGAGGCGCGCTTGGAATACTACGCGCCATCGACAACTTGGGCTCGGTCCAGATGGCTACTGACCAGTCAGACGGTGAGCTATGCATTGCTCACCGTCCGCAAGCCCGCGCCCACGATGTCCGGAAATCGGGATCGGAATCCCGCGGAATCGGTTGGGGCGCGAGGGCTATTGCCTCACGCGTGTGAGTGCAGAAGGATGCGACTGCCTGCCACTTCTTGTCGCTCTGGACTATGGCCAATTGGCCAAAGCCCGGCGCAAGATATCACTGCCGTGTCGTCAAATTAACAAGTTATTATTAAAGTTAATTAAACTTGAGTAAATTAACGTTTATCTTATAATTGAAATTAAACTTTATATTCCAAAATAACTAAAAAACCCTCAATGTAACAATAAGTTATAAAAAAATAACTTAAACATTTAACCATTCGATGTGAACTAAGAAAATTATACAACTTTATTTTAACAAAACACAAATTCCCACACAGCCATATTTAATTTAGAATCTATATAGTTGTAAAACCAACGAACACATAATATTCAATAATCACCTTTCACACAAAACGTCGCCATTCTAATTCATTATCATAAATCTTAGCACAGACAATCTGAGACAATAATTCTTTGGTCGACAAAAGCTTTTTCTAACGCCGAATCTAAACTAGAAAATAATTAATAAAAACTTGTTAAAGACCCACCGACTTACACTATGATAAAACGAGTTACTGATGAATCGGACACAATATTTTCGGACACAGTGTCCGACTCTACACATTTTATTTTCAATATTTTTTCACTGATGATTCGGACACCACCAAATTTACTAAAGTTTGAGCTTTAGTACAGCCAGAATAAAATTTATTGCCAGAAGTTGCCGCCTTAAATTCAGCCTAAAATAGTTTTGGAAAAGTTTTTTTCTGCATCTACACTAATATAGGTATTATAAAAAGTTGAGTTTGTTTTTTTTGTCTGTTCGAGGTAATCTCTGGCAGTACAGGTCCGATTGCTAAAATTTTTCACCAATAGACATCTACTTTATTCCTTAGTGACATAGGCTATATTTTATGCTTGCGGGCAAAGCTGTGGGCAAAAGCTAGTATATTTTATTTTAAAACTTGTCAGAAAAAAAAATATTGAAATGAAAATTTGTCCCTACGGACACTGTGTCCGATTATACTGTGTCCAAATCGTCAGTAAGCCGATAAAATACAGAGGAAACTGATAAATTATTTTATCTACATAGTCGCCCACCAAAGAGATTATGAAGCAGTAAGTCAACTCTTTTAAACCTTGTGAAGAAGTGATAAATTTTGAATATATTATTATTTTATCTGTATCCCACACTATCCGAATATTTCTTGTTATCTTGAAGCTGTCAGACTTTTGATCGTCAATGGGTAAGTAAATTGGATATAAAACTACGCCTGCTGCTGTACATACTCGTTGATTTCGAATTTTAACATAACTATAAGTTTTTAATTAAATTGGAGTAAAATTTCACTAAAATATTTAAAAAAAATACATATTAATTTAGGATAATAATTTAAGCAGAATGATAAAAAAATGTTTCAAAAAGGCTGCTAAATTATAAGCAATAAAAAAATATAAAATAAATATTGTACACTCAATTTGCAATAAAAGTTTTGACTTCAAAAAACATTGCTTGAAAATTTTTCAAAAAACATTGCTCTGGTTTTAAAACCTGTAAGAAATCGACAGTAATAGTAATTTTATATTTCTCAGATAGTTTGTCATTTCTTTGTTGTTTTTTTTTTTTAATATTGTTTGTCAAGTAAAGCTGGCTTATGACAAATGAAGAAATATCTTATAAATATACCTACGCAATAACGTTGGTATATTTATACGTATTTTATAAAATTCCCATACTAGGACGTACTCGTCACTAGGATAGGGTAAGGGTAGGGTAGATATGTAGGGTGAGGTAGGATATGGTAGGGGTGGTAGGGTAGGTAGAGACGCTAGGGTTGGATAGATAGGTAGAGTAGAGTAGGTAGTCAGTTGACGGAACCAAAGCTGCGGGTAGCAACGTCATATTCTTGTTAGAAAGACTTAGCTAACCTAGACTTCTAGCTCTTACTTGTAATATAAGACTAGATTATTTCTTTTATGTCACCGCCGATATAAGTCTCCAACTTATTTATAGCTAGATTTATGAGTTCGACATTTATTTCACCAAATGGCTATATTGCCAAATTGGATATATGTTTTATATAAGCTGGTTTGTACAATCAGTTTTACTGTTAACCAATGAAATATCGGTGTTTCGTATAGTAAGTGTCGATGCAATATTAATGTGTCTACATATTTGGTTCTAAAAACATAAAGGAGGTGTTGATTGTTTTGAAGTTTTAATTGGGAAAAGAGAAATCGATTAGACGTAAAAAGACGGTAATTAATGGCTTGATAATTACGTAAGTATGGCAGGTTAAGTTCCGTAGAATATTTGGTTACTCGAGTCTATCAGCGGCTTTGCCCATGAAAGTAGAAAATTATCTCAAGAGATCATACTCTCGGGGTAAAAATTATCCTGTATGCTATCCTAGAACGGTCTACCATTGTACTAAATATTATCCACATGCGTTAAGCCGTTCAAGCGTGAAGAAGTAACAAAGAAGCGAACTTACAAACTTTCGACTTTATTATATTAGTGTAATGTAGAGATAACACGTAGCGTTTGAAGGCCTCCTACAAGGTGGGCCGATGACCTGGTGAGGGCTGCTGGAATCCGAGACGCACAGGACCGTTAATTGTGGTGGCACTTGGGGGAGGCCTATGTGGACGTCTTTCGGCTGAAATGATGATGATGATGTGAATGTAGAGATGTGTATGTAGAAGGAATGGGCCGTAGTCTTGTGCGGATTGGTGGATTTAAATTTTTGAATTTATAGTTCTTTTGTGTTCTGACGATTTATTCGTTTTGAGAGCAGTAGTGACAAAATAAATTCTTAACTTACAACTAATACATCGGTTGGTTACTACTGCGCTATCACTGCTCTCATAAGCATAATAATTAAATAATTATTATACATTTATATAACGTTACTACTGCTGGGACTCAGACTTACTCTTTAGGAGAAGGAATGGGCCGTAATCCACCACACGGGCCTAGTGCGGATGGATGTACTGATGGGTGGATGTGACATGTCCTTGATTTTTTGTTTCTAAAATACACCGTCTTCCTTACGATATTTTCCTACACCGTTTTGAGAGTAGCGTGGTGGACATCCCACCCATACGTACAAAGCGTTTTGGGGTGTTCCCAAAACGCTTTGTACGTATGGGATGGTTAATTATGCGTACAGCTAAAGAGTGGAATTCCCTGCTGGAGTCTGTGTTTCCTGATAGCTGCTATAAGTCAAGAGTGAATAGTTTGCATCTAGGCAAGCGTGCTCCATTGTCGGCCACAACATAGTTTATCATCAGGTGAGATAATGGTCAAACACGAGCCTTTCCATGATAAATAAGAGCTCATATTTTCATGAATACTACGGAAACTTTTGCAATTTTCGATGCAAACTGGTTTTCTTTCTCATAGACGCCTTCTAAATTAATATTTTCTACTATATCTATCTAACTATTGTTATTATTTTACCAAAAGCAATTAATAGAAAAAAAAGTCTTTGCTTCCATAGGAAATTCTTATCAGAACGAATGCAGCACGGAGCGTATTACATTAACCGGTAGTTAGTTGCGTTCGGGCCCAGGTTCGATTACTGGCCACAATATTTACGGGCAGACACGTCACGACTGGCGTCTATTGAAAATTACTAGTTTTTTAAAGCTATTTTATTACTGCTTGAATATTCAGTTAGCGGTTATTTTAAACGGCTTGTGGGCTGCGTGTTGAATTTAGTTTTAATACAATGTAAGTATATGGTGTAAGTACTTATATTAAACAACCAATTAAAATTTAAGGTTTCAAAGTTAGAAATTTTTTTTTACAGGATCCAATATTAGGATATCGTGCCAAGTGACCTGACACTGTCAAACGTTCAAAGGATACATGATTATTTAACCAGCCAAATTTTAATCGCGACTGTAATTTCTAATATTCTGCAGAATTTTCTTAATTCTTCTAAAACCTTCTTGTGACAATAAAAAAAATCGTGACATTGTTCCAAAGAAATTAGGGATTTATTTGTATACAAATATTCATATATATATTTTTCTGTAAGTCTGTTTGTCACCTATCTCCTCCTAAACGGCTTGACCGATTTTAATTAAACTTTATGTGTATATTTGAGTGGGTTTCTGGATAGTTTGAAAATACAATTGGACCTGGTAGTTAGGTGGTGCTGCAATAGGGTTCTTAATCTTTCGGGAAGGACAACGTGCCGGAACCACTGGTATTAATGTATAAATCTTTTTACGAAAGACATTATATAACTCAAGGGTAAAGTAGGAGTAAATTTAGTTAAATGAGTAAAATTATTCATTTAACTAATTTGCTACCATTCGTGTAGAGGCATTTTGTGTCTCAGATAAGCAAGATCCGAAACAAACAAAAATAAAACACTGAGCAAACTGCTTACCAAAATTGTTTTCATCTGTTAATTTTACATTGTGTTAACAGTTTTTAGTTTAGACAAAAAGCTGTTATGAAACCATTTAGGTGATGCACAAAAACACTGAACAGCAGACAAAGTTCTTTTGCTACGTGTTCCAATAATAAAAGATTATGCTATTATTAGACTTGCTATTTTTGTGGTTTTAACTCTAAACGATTTTGGTTACAAATTTTGTCTTTTATCTTTTTTGACGGCTGTTAGATCGTTTAACCTTTCGAAAAATTTCTTGTAACGACATTAAAGTTTGCTGTAAGAAAACCCAATTTTGGATTAAGCTCGCTAGTGTACATCGGCAGTCTTACTGTGTTTAGCTTGTAAAAAATTATGTACAATAATGAATATATAAGAAAACCGTAATTAAAGACATAATAGAAAGACAGTGAGAGAGCGAACGCCGGCGTTTACTTGGGGCTTAATGAATTAAAAGAGTTACTATACATGTACAAAAAAACTCTGTCACTATCGGCATCGTCAGTCGCATGAACCCCAGCCACCGTAGAGTAAGCTGGAAGGCAAGCACTGAATAGCTTGCTTCCTGGCCGTCCGGTTAGGACCAAGTCCAGGTCGACGTGGTGTGTTTCACACGCACCTCAATGTTATGTCAACAAGGTAGACAGGGCCAGCTAGGGTCGTTACCAGCCAGCATGTCGTCGACGCCGTACTGTTCCATACCCGCCTCAAGGAGATGTCAGCAAACTATAGAGCCCCAACAGAGTCGAAGCCTACTGGGGTCAAGGGTCTGCTTCTGAAAGGGAGACTTGGCCCTAGTATGAAAGGCAACGAAGGAACAAGAGTGATTTTTTAGTCAGTAAAAGTCTGACACACCCTCGCGCTCCACCCAAGAGCGGGGGATGCCATTAGATGATTTTCCCACAGAAAAAAAAAGCCAGAACTGAAGATAATTCGAATTAGTTAGTTACCCTGGCCCTCGCTAAAGGCAATTGTAATGCAGTTAAAGTTTGACAAATTTTCTTACGCTACACCCAGAACGGAAGAAGTAATTTTATAATACCCAAAAAAATATGTCAACTGGCCATGAGTCAGTTTCTAAAAACTGCATTTTTATGTTTTTATTGAGGATACACTCTATTGACTAGGTCAATGATCGATTATAAGTTTGAACTTGGATCAAACTTGATGTAAATCGATCGAAAATTCAATAAATTAGGGGCGTCTGCGTTAAATTAAAGTAGTTTTTGCACTTTATAACGGGGACTTGATTTATTTTAAGTTTAGAAAAGTAGCTTAAGATTGGATCGATCGATTTGTTTTGATTTATTAATGAATGTAATGTAATAAATTTAAGTGCAAATGAAATGCATGTTTTTAGGTGAATTTTTACCAGCAGGAGTTTTGTGGAGAAGCCAACAGAATGGTTATGATTTGGACTAGTACGTAGACATAATGTGTATGGTTATCTGTTCCTTTAAGTTTTCTTTTGAACTCCTTCATTTCTTATAATATTAGATATTTTCCAGTGAAATGGCGTTTTTATTAAACCAGAGTACTTTGAACTGTAATATCTTTGGATTGACTTAACCTTTAAATTTTTTTTCTACTGAGCAATGGGCAGCTTACCTTGGTGGGGGGGAGGTAATAATTCCAAAATTTTACATTGAGATACGATTTCCTTTCTGGGATATCCAAAAAAAAAAGCCTTCTGGGAAATCATATCTCGATATAACAACCGCCTAGCACGAATTTAAACCTTATTACTTTTATACAGTTTTCTTATTATATGCTAAACCTGCATCATATTGTTACAGTTTACAGTACCAGTAGTTTCTTTAGTAATAAACAATTTGCTAAGTTTTGCCCGCGACTTCGCCCGAAAATGATTTTCTTTCTTTCTTTCTTACATAAAATATAGCCTATGTCACTCAGGAATAAAGCAGATCTATCGGTGATAAAAATTTTGTAATCGTTCCAGTACTTTCAGAGATTATCTACTACAAACAAAAAAAAACAAACTTTATTATATTAGTGTAGATAAACTTATGTACTTCACTTGATATAAATTAATATTGTCCTTGCATAAAGCAGATGTCCATCGCAAGTGATTGCGTCGGTTCTCATATATCATTAGTATAGTTCTGCGGTGAAATTCGAGTGGTTCGTGCGGTGGGATATGAAGACGAGAAGGTTACAACTGAGGATGAACAGCCAAGGGGATAAAATCGTGTTTTACTTGATTACGAGTTTTTTTAATATTATTATTGACAGGCTCGAGCTTGACTACTAGGTTACCTGATTGTAAGCGGTGATGTGGTTGATGATGGTGCCCTATTTACCCTGGCCTTAAAGATCAGGTTATAGCTATTAAGAAATACAGACTATAGCAAAAAGCTACTTATTACTGTTTACATAATAAACTAGCTTTTGCTCGCGACTTCTTCCACGTACATAAAATGTAGCCTATGCTACTCAAGACTATAGCAGCTTTTTATCGGTGAAAAAATATTAGCAATCGGACCAGTACTTCCAAAGATTTCTACAATCAAAAAAAAAACCTCTACCTCTTTATAATATTAGTGTAGATTTGTTCCCAAAATGTTTTGTGCATATAACATGACCGCAGCGCATCACTTTATGTCTAACGGTTCAATAATGGAATGATATCACGAAATCAAACTATACGATTTCGATGCGCACCTTTCCGAATGGAATAAATGAGGCTTTTTATGGTTTTAATCGCGGGATAACTTGGATATTATAAGTTTTGAGTATAGTCCTGAAATTTCAAAATTTTATAGTATAAACCTCTATTAGTAAGTAAATTCTATAATTAAAAATTATATGAATTATATTATATCTCAGAACATTATGTTTGCTGATTCAGTTTCTCTTTAAGATCAATTGTGTGAAATGTCGGTGTATAATCCACACCAAGTCTATAAAGTCTGTGCCGTGTAGACGCACCATTATTGAATCAGTGTCTAAAGGTGTGCGTTAGTAAGCAAGAAAAACTCAGACAGGTATTCCGCTAAGTGGTATGTGCACTGTACAGCACAAACCACTTGGCACTTACGCACAAATCTAAGCGCCAATAAACATTCATTCAACCAACCATCTGCTCCAACCATTCATCTATACATAACCGACCAGTAACCAACGGCTAATTGGTCGTAGTTACCTTGTTACTGCTCGTAAGATTTCTCTTAATTGCCAAAACGAGTCGTAACTCGTAAAACAAACGTTTTGGCACCAAATGGTGGAGGTGCGGCGCGCACAACGAGTCTATCAATAAATTCCGATGCCATTGCCGCTGTTGATCGTAAGTGAGGATGTGCGTGGGCAATAAAAGCAGAACTGGATCGTGTACTCCTAGTAATGGTCGTCCGGTTGACTTCCGTTCATAGGGTTAGGTGCTTTTTGCTCTCAATTTAAGCTGGTTTGATTTGCTTGTTGTTTTTTTTTTTTAAATGTTGCCCTGCAATGGAGATTTTTCTTATATCGTAGGTTCATTTACAAACATGTACATACCTCCGTATCCACAACAACTATTTGTATCTAGGCTATAAATAAACAAACACAAATGTGAGACATACAACGTTATTTTTTTATTTTTATTTTATTTTATTTTTTTGTTTGTTTTGTGTTTGTCTTCATTTTTTATTGTTGTCTACAATGTTTTTGGGTGCCAAAATAAATACTTTTCTTTCTTTAAATATTTTTTCGTGCGGTAATCAGACACGCAGCGCAGTAAAGCCATAGGTACACTCGACCACTGCGATGGCTTGTCTTTGTCCGTTCATTTATAGATATTTTGAACTAATTGTTATACTTAATGATGATTAAGATTAATCGTCGTTGATTTGCCTAAATAGCGGCTATAAGTGTTTTTTTTTTACGGTGGGCAAAAATCACCTAATGACAACAACCCCCGCTCTTGGGTGGAGTGGAAGATAGTGTCAGACTCTTACTGACTAAAAACCCACCCCGTTCCTTCTAGCCTCTTCATACCGAGGCTCGAGTTTCCTTTCGGATAACCCTGGCCCCAGTAGGCTTCGACCCAGCTGGGCCCCTCCTGTTGGCTATAAGTATGAACTACCTTTCTAAGTAAAAGTATATGACGTGCGTTCTTGGGAACCGAACGGAGTGTTACACGCGAGCCTCAAAGGGATGTCAGCAAACTATAGGGGCCAGCAGGGTCGAAGCATACTGGGGCCATGGGTTGTACGAAAATGTACCTTGGGGCTTTGGAACGAAGGCAAAGAAGGAAAAGAAGTCTGACTCTCTCTCCCACTCCACCTAAGAGTGGAAGAATTCGTTTAATGATTTTCCACCTAAAAAAAGCCAAGATAGTGAAACTATTTTCGAGTTGGCTATTAAACCAACACCTGACTAGAAATTAAAATTCAACTAAAAATAATTACCTTGTTCGTACAGATTATTAGCTACCATAGTTGAAGCTTACGATATATTAATCTTATTTATTAATGAACACGGCTATAATTTTCTCGTTGGAAAACAAAACTTGTATATTTGACAACCTATGCTAATTAGTATGTTTACCAGTTCGATAACATGTGAAATAGAAGCCATTAATTTATGGTGTCCCATGCTGTCATTTAACACTTATCCATTACGGTAAAATGCTAAAATTCACACATTTATCAATTTTTTAACGAGATCCCAGCTTCCGACATACAAAAAAAAATATAAGGAAATATAATTAATTTAATGGAACATAAAAAGTAAAAGTTTGTTATATTTTAGGTAGTTTTTATGGCGACAAAGTAACGTTCTCATCCAATTCTGTTATTTGATGTAACGATAAATATTTTCTGGCTCTGATTCCATTGAATTTTTATGGACTATCAAAATAAAATTTTCTTTTTTATGTCTTGTTGATTGCTCGCTGATTTAGATAATTTTAATTGAAAAATCTAATTAATATGTGACAAAAACCTTCTTCAACGATCTCAACCTAAAGAGAAGTTTTTCGTGTCAAATTGCGTTTATATTATATAATTGTATTTATATTCACCTATTTTACTCATTTTATTGCACCTGCCACTATTTTTCTCTATATCACCTTATGGACTAGTAGCAAATGCCTAAGGCATCAAGTTCACATCTGTACCTTTATGTGCATGAAGTGTTAAATAAATAAATCTCTAATCAAAATATTTATGCCCAATGCTAAATCTCTCTTCAATTAAATTGCTACCAAAAACAATTCTCAAGCGGCCAACAAACACCAATAAATTTGATTAATAAAGGTTTACACAAATGTACCCATACCCGCTAGGTGGCTAATGTATTTGACCTCACATATACTCGTGTTAGCTTTTGAACTCCTAATGCTCAAGCACAAATCACCTTAGAACCTTTCCCATCACCTATCCACCCGACAGTCACGACAAATCGTATTAGAATTAACAGCTATCTATCAATTGACACATACATTTTTCTACAACACCACATCCATTACCGTGTTTGTATGCTCGGAGAAAGATCCAAACGGTTACGACACGTTATTGGTTACAAGTTTTATAGTAACACTCGTTATCATGATTGATATGTGGTGAAGGCGCCTGTGATGTATAAGCAGCTGTCTAAAAAATCGTTCGTTGTTTCACAATTAACAGGCTATATTTGAATATATTTGCGTCAATTTTATATAGTAACAACATAAATCTAATTACCAAATTGATTATAAAACGCTTTTTATATATGATGGTGCTAATAATATAAATGGGAGATGTGGTGAAGATGATGCATCAAAGATGAAAGTTTAATGAATTCGATTCTTCTGAAAGCAACCGTGTCCTAATTTTTGTGTTAGCTGCTGACGAATAGTAGTCCGATAATAAATCACGCACATCATAAAATTCGAATTTAGTAAGTCAATAGTTTAATTAACTTTAAAATCATTGCTTTTTTTCAAGATCTTCAGTTAATATCTTTTTAAGATCAAAATCATTAGCATCTTAAAAAACATTATAAATTGAACCAAGATATAAATACTTTAATATTATTTATAAATTGATAATGTCTGCATCCAGTACTTTTTTTTCCTTACTTCTTATTTGCTGTATATTTTATTAGTAGAATATTATAATATGATTACTTTAGAATATTATCGTAGAACTATATCATTTATCAACGTTGCATAAATAATGACACCTCGCCATTGTCTTCGAGAACTACAGTAATCACTACCAGTCGCAGTATTCCTTGAATGGTCTCGTCTTGTGCGAATGAGAACCATATATATTTTTTCTCAATCCCTTATAAACTTTAATGGCCCATTAATTATTATTTTCAAATTACACTACTTCCGATGGAAGCCTACCGTAAGCAATATTACACTAATAAATACCTTTAAATAGTTTGATTTGATTCGATAAAGACGGGCCCAAATTCACATCAAAATCTTCCCATAGCATTTAGAAACTTGGTTCCAGTTGATCTAGAATCATTTGAACGGACGTCCTCTATTAGTTCACAAGGGATATTAGCATAAATTACTAAATATATAATTTATATGAATATATTTGCATATTGGATGTTGTCTATTATAGACAAGATGTTGAGTTAGTTCAATCATTAAATCAGTCAAAGATTCGTTGGATATGAAAAGAACCGCTCAGATTTTGGAACAGGCTTTAATGACTTTGGTAGTAAAATAGGCGTTCATTTCTCTCCGAAACATATTTTGATGCAACGTAGTTACAAACATAAATATTTAATTTTCATAGCATTGAAGTAGATTGGCATTCATTGAGAAATGTTGATAATGAAGTGTCATCTGTGTCAAAATAAATTGGTTTGATCATTTATCAAAAACTTATCAATACACTTTGCCATTAAATAAATCAGGTAGATAATGATAATATTTTATATTTCATAACTATAGTAGGCATCGTTAACTAAAATATTTGTGTAACTGCATTCTTTATTACGCTAAATGTGCGCATAATAATAAATTATTGTTCATAAACAATCAAGCTGGTTGATGATAAATCGTCAATGATCAGCCATTTCGTAAACAAAAATGTAATAAAGGAAGTTGATTAGCACGTACGAATTTAGAACAGTTATAGATGATTGATACTTAGAGACAGATCATGGACTTGCAACATTTTTTTTTCCTTCAACATGTGTCCCAGCAGTGGAAACAATAAACGGCCTTTTAATGTTTCCACTGCTGGGACTCAGGCCTCTTCTCTTTTAGTGGGAAAGGGTCGTAATCCACCACGTTGGTTTATTGCGGATTGGTGAATATCAAACGTCTTTGAATTTTTGGTTCCAGAACTTGCCGGTTTCCTTACTATGTTTTTCTTCACCATTTTGAGAGCAATGATGATGAAATAATGTAACAATGTAATGTGGTTATAGCTGGGTTTGAACCCGTGACCTACAATTCGTAAGTCGGGGCTTTTACCAGTCGCCCACCACTACTCTCAAATAAACATATATTATGGTATTATTATTTGCGTCGTCTATGGCCTTATTATCTTTGGGAAAAAGCTAAGCAGCACACACTACATACATGAAATAAGTTCAGAGTCAAAAAAAGTGATCCATAGCAAAAACTTGCAAAGAAATGTAAGTAGCAGTGGCATTTCCGAAATTGGGGTCGGCCTTCAAACTCACCGGATGCAGAAGAATAACTGAATTTTAGATGGAACGACTACTTATCTCATCTCCAAAACCTAGTAGGTCCTTGGGTTTTATGATACCCACGGGTATGCATTTTCATATGCATAACTGGCTGGAACAAACGACTTAACGTCCTTTTCGAGGCACGGCTAAATCTCTTGAGCCACGGAAATGATTGAAAGAGAGATCACGGTCCTGGAACGTAAAGGGCAACTACTGACTAATACCCACCTGTGTCCTTACAGGTGGGTATTAGTCAGTAAAAGTGTTGCTTCACCCTATAGCAGGAGATGTCATGGATGATTTCATGCTGCAAAAAAATGTTGGTAATTTTAAGATGGTATCTAATTCACAGACCAACCTCGGCATGGTAGTGACCTGATGAAAATGACTTTCAAACTTAAAAAAGAAGACTTAATCATCAATGCATCTTTTATTATTCCAGCCATCTACTTTCTTCTAGTATTCCATATTTTAAATTTAAAAACATCCATTTCTGAATATAGAGAGCATCCTATTACTGTTTATTTTTTTTTCTCATACAAGTGTCCTCCCACAATACAGATATGAGATTTGATATCCACGAGATCGTAACTCAAGCCGTCACGGTCAGCCTCCCATAGCTTTCCCATCAAAGGTATCAATATGTACAGTCAGATGAACAGATCATATTGCCGAGTGAATGAAATTGTAAGAACTGTGATACGTTTCGAAGTGTGATATGTTTTAAAAAATATGGGTCAATAGTCTCGACTGTCTGTGTGTATTTTTACGCTATATGGGTATGAGGATATGAATAATAAAGATAACTGGTTTATCATTGCTCAATTTATTTGTCATTATTATTATAGAAAAATCTATTGTATGTTATAAACAGTTACTGACACGACAAAAGGTGTCTTTTTCCATTGATGAAAACAGCGGGTCATTTATTCCAGTTCTTTTTGATACTGTAGTTATTTATATATTTTAAACTTTATTTAGGTTTTTAGGATACAAACCGCATAGACTAAATTATCTAGACCTAGACATTGAACTAGGAAACGCGTTTGGTGAAATCGGCTAAAAATTAACAGAGGTATTTTGCAAGCAACTCTCGGTTAGTCTACTTCGTGATTAATTAGAGAGAAACGTGTCCATACTTACAGAAATTATTCAGAATAATTTAATACAAAAAAAGCAATCATTAACTGGACATTAGAAATACATTTTTACTAATTACTCTTCCTTTCTTCAAGCTTGTATAGAAAGACTTCACATTGTTCCAAATGTTTTTTTTTTCTGGACAAAAAAACCATTCACCGGCCCCAATATCGCGCGTTAGAATGTTTTTTTATTCTATCCTCATGTCAATTCATTCGCCATTGATATATTTTTTGCCCACTAAGCAGGTAATTCTTGAGGTAACTTTTTTCAAATTTGCACCTTCACATAATGCACCTTTTTTATGGTTTTAACGCAATTCCACTAACGATGCGTTTGATTGTACACTTCCGGGCACCTTTGTAAAACCTGTTCAATATGTTTTTTTTTTTGATCCCATATGTTATAAAGCAACTAGGATAATCAACGGAATTGATCTCTAAAAAATATTATCGATTGGATATTTCGATTATATTTGCACGTGAAATGGCTGTAATCAGCTATTAAGATATGAGTTTAATAACTTATTTTGCGAACATTAAAAAACTACCTAATAATAAATGACTTACTTAATTTAATTTTTATTCAGCGACTTTATTGAAAAAGCAACTTTAGTTCTACACAATAAAATCTGGATTCGTTTGTTTAGCTTTAAGCATTAAACATTTATAGCAATGCTCCGGTACGCCGTTTCTGATGACCACAAATCACAATTTCAATAGTGCAAAGAACAAATTGGTTTCCAGCAAATAATTATATTTTATTGCAAACATTTCTAGCGATAGCAGCGCGAACATAACTCTGCGGAACTAACTAACTAGTCTAGCGAGTAAACTGTACGTGTGGGGTATGTCTTTGTGTTTGTTTATTGTTAAATTTGTAATAAACAAGCTGTTGAAATTGTAAGAATAAGGTTGTTGGAAATTGTACATTATTTATAAGAATAATTGTGGTAAAGAGAATGGAGTACTTATGACTTTCTTAAGAAATTATTTATTTCACTTCTTTCTATAAAATATTTGTTGATATTTTTAAGACAAAATGTTTGAAAACGGATCCAACAGAGTTCTCATGAAAACTAAATAAAATAATATGACTGGTTAAATTATGCAAGACTTTTTTGTAGTATGAAAATTGGCTAGATTTTGCTTGTCACGTAGGTAATATGACTTGTAAATTATAATATATATCTAATGAAGCATTCATTGCAATGACCGAGCTATTATTTAATTATATGCCAACTAAAATTTAAGGCGGCTTTAATAATATTTCCTTTGTACTTATTTTAATGATTTTGTATGCTTTGCGATTGTTTCCATGATCTAAATAAATTACTATATATTTGTTAGAGCAACTTATTCACACAATCAACAAGAAAAACAACATTGGTTTTAAATTTTAATCAAAATGTAACGTTTACTGCTGTACAATAAACTGGAAGACATATTAACATCTACTGATTGATGATGTGATAATTTCTAAATCCAACCGCGCCTAAGCTAAGCGGGATTTAATTTACAATACAACAAAACGTTCCGAGGTTTTGGCTATAAATAAGGTATAATGGAGCACTGTGTTTAGCTCCGAGCGACTTTTTAGTTGCCCAATATCCGCGTTTAACTATATAATGTTCCCACGCGTCTTAATCTGTTATTTTTACTGCTTTCTCATTAATAATAGAAACAAGTTATTTGCAATTTATAGAAAAAATACCCATAAAGCATTATTATTAGTATTTTCGAACGATATTTAACTTGATCGGTCGCCATCTGTCTTGAGTGTGCTTTTTTGTGAATTTCATTAAGAAATAGCTGTTAGTATTGATCCAGTTTCTTTTTTATTATTTTGGCTTTGAGATTATCTTTATAATTATTTAATTTGACAACTATTTCCTGTCTCTTATCTATAGAAACTCTTCGTAACATTTGGCATTTCTTTTTTTTTTATTGTAAACTATATTACTTGGCTGGAGAAATTCGGTTACTATTATTGCTTAGCCTTTTCCAGATTAGAAACTTTTGTTACATTACTGAACCAACAACATCAAAGACTGCCACTTACATCTAAACATAAAAACCACCAATAAATCATCTAAAACAACTTAGGTGAACAATCCATGACTACCGCACAGAAATGTTTCTACTTTATAAGCCTTCATGCGCCGACTCTAATAGCTCATAATATTAGTAAACCAATAAAAAAAAACACTGTAATCTTCGATAATGAAATTCAAATCGTGATCTAATCGTTCTGAGAACTTCGAAAAATGAGACATAATGACTAAAATTTATATGATTCCAATGAATTTTCGTATAAAATGGACGCTATAAAGAGTCAGGCTCTTTCATTCGCTTATTTACGATGTTTGATGGGTCTATCGCGAAATTGCTTTGTTTTTATTTTTTTATGGTATCAAAATTAAAGGGGATATGAAATAGTATCAATAAATGTCAGATTTCATTAATTCTGGTTTGATTTTCTTCTAGCGTTTTTTCGTGTTTGAGTAGTGGGGATTGGGTTAATAAAGTCTTCGCAAACAGTTACGATCATAATATGTGATTGATTAATGATTTTTGGACATCTGTCTAAATTTTTCTCACCGGTATAATGTCAGAGCAACATAGGTAATTAATAAAACTAGTTATTGAAAATAATAGGAATAATCAACGGTACCGTAACTTAGTAACATTAAATCTGTAGAAGATTTTAAACCAATTTCATGTGTGATTTACTTAAGATTTTGTTCAGCTTCGAAGGGCGGATGAAAGTCAATTAAACGAAATATCTAAAGCAAAGCGTAACCACACATTCTTTTTTAAGTACCTCTGTACCTTCACATTTTTTTCTACTTTCTCATTACGAAAGCAAATTATAACTTTATATTAACACATGATGCTTACAAGTTTTTTAATTGTCCTTATTTGTGACTTTACGAACAATAGGTGATTATGGCATTGTAGAAAGCGGTGGGCACCACGGGGCGATCATTGTATTTGTTCGACGATGCCAGATTATCGATGGATTCACTATCTTTTCAATTAAAGATATCGATACTGTATTATACGCAGGCTAACAAGGAACCATCTGTTTTCAATTAATTAAAGCACGAATAAAAGGAGATCAGTGCAAGTCAATGGTTAAGTGTTTTTGTAATTGAATGTAAAGGCAGGGTAGATGATTTGGTTTTGTGCGACTGTCATTTGTTGAGCGACAGATTAATTGAGTGTCGAGTTTGTGGCGTTTGATTTGCGTTTATGAACACTTGTATTATTAAACTCTCGCTAGAAATGTTTCAGTCTTAGCACGTGCTGGATTTTGCAAATTTCAAAATTAGTTTAGGTAGTAGTCATAGATTATTAATTTTTATTGTTGTTAGTTTTATTTGTTATTGGCTTTAAAAGTTCGTTTTTTCGTTTGCAAATCGTCAAATAACTTATCCGGCTCAGGGTGAAGCGACAAGTACTGTCAAATTTGTATTGTACTTATCCATGTTTCTTTATCTACCTTTTGCGTTACATACATGGCCGCGGTAATTTTTTCGATCAATGTGGCAACTTTAGCAATCCATTACAATTAAATCTAAAAGACCCTTTTCACAGTACTTTTTTACATTTTGCATAATTACTTTTAATGTGCACAATGCAGTCTATGCAATTAACCGGCAAATGCACCCACTATTCCGTAGTCTAATATCTAATCTACGTACGTTATGCAGACAACCGAGTAAACTGAATATGAAAATGCTGATATAAACAAGTGAACGTATTGGATCGTAAACATAAAATGATAATGTTGACCAGCAAAAGTAGATGGACATGCTTACTCTACGGCATAACGCGAAACTTGTCTATGATGCGACAGAAAACGACTAAATATGTCTAATTAGTGATGGATAATTTTTGTTTTGACAAAACTTTTTTGTTCTGACAAATAATATGGTTGTGCGAACTGCAGTTTTAAATGATCTAAAACTCAACCCAAAATTTATTTTGGAATTGAAACTATTCTTTCATGTTAGTAAATAATATTTTTAATTTACTGTGCTTACATTCATTAGTTGAATAATTAATTATAAGCAAATACTACAAGCACTGTTTGAAGTTATACATATTATTAAAACAATAATTACAGGATAAAAGAAAAATTAAAAGATGGTCTGGTTAAAAGATTTTGTATGTTAATAGAATAAATCTTGGATAACGAGGTCAAGAGGTAGCTCATCAGGAAACTAAAAAGTAATATTTTGAAAACCAATTACAGAAGCTACAATAACATTACCTTGGTTAGTTATTATGGGAAACAAGAACCGTAGGGGCAAAGCAAAGGTAAATTATTTGTATGCCAATTAATATTAGCCCCTAGGACTGCATATTTCAATCACTATTAATATTTTAAAGGCAATCTTCGATAGCGTTGCACATTATTTTCATTTTAATTTCCTTTACGTACATTTTACAAATCACTAAGAAAATCGTAAATCAGGATATATTGAAATAATTTTAACAAACAATAAATTATAACAGTTAATAATAATAATATAAGAATTATCTAACAACTAATAGTTAAAGCTTGTCTTGAAGCAAAAAATCCATGTTATGAGATTCTGCTCTTCCATAATTCTCATCCATTATCTCAAAGTAATTAATTAAATTATTTTAAAACCAAAAATGAAGCATTTAAAAACTTTCATGGACAGTTTAATATAAAATTAGTCAAAAAAAAAAAATGTTTCTAAAAAATATAATTGAAAATATTTTAAACTTTATTTTTTATTTTCCAAAAATAATCGAGCAAGCAAACAAACCATTACAGTATTTCATCAAGGCAGTCATTACGTAAGCCTATAAAATATGTGATAACAACAGCTTTATGGCCTTAGACACATATCAGCAAACATCTAATCACCGTGTCCAGACGACTCGACGATTGGTTATTCAAATGTTTGAATATCCTGCGGGGATAGAATTGCTTCATGCGTAAGCAAATCAATAATAAATTGTAATATGAATTTTAGTAGAAAAAGGTGTTAATTTTTATAATAAGCGGTATTTTACATGTACGTATATTTAGACTCGTAAATGAAACAGACAAGTACTTTAGTTTTTTTCTTTATTTTTTTTTATTAGAAGGTTAAAGACAGTTATTATTAAGTTTATATTACAAATTAATAAATCATTAATTGTTTTCGTATTTAACTTTCTATAGTGTATTCATTACTATATATCTGCGCTATATTGATTTTATATCTCAGATGTCGTGGCCCTCTTATCATTGTCATCAGTTTACCGGGAAGCCAGTTTCCGATCAGCCTTCCGTATCCAATAAACTTTAGACCGTCGCCCCCGTGCTTTATGAATCTATTACAATAAATTAACTTCCACGGATAAAACTAACAAGATTAACGACATAACAACCATGTTAATTGCAATCTAAACGACAATTCCCACGTTTAATAATGGAATTATTCCCATTTCTATTTGATGAATAAATATGCTCGATTTTCTTTTATCGATAGCTTTTTATTGAACTATTAATATGGAGGCTTCCGTACTAATTTAAATATTATTCATCTCGCGTGATCTAAATGTTAATGGTTATGTTCAGAATAACGCCATCCTCATGAATACTAAGAAGTGGACACTTGCACCGCTCCTGGCTTCTTTTCGCATAACGCTTTCCATTCTGAAAGCCCGTACCATAAACTCAGTTTGATGTGTTATTGTATTATGCAAAACCGACTTGTTTATAGATATCAGTTTATGGATTTCGATATAACATTACAATTTTAAATACTAGACTGGTAGTTGATTTTTTAATTAAATTTTATAGTCGCCCGCGGCTTGAAAACGTTGAATAACTTTGAAATCTTATAAAATAACTCGAAGTTTTATTGGTGAGTAATATTTTGCGCTGTAAGTGCTTTCCGTAATTGGGATCAATATTGAACTAAATAATGAATGTCCGTACTAACAAATATTATTGCTTTTTAAATGCGCTTGTTCATTATGGTGATTGAAATTGGAGAACACACGTAACAATTTATAATATTTCATATCAAAATTAAATTCTGATGCATTGAATAGACAGGTGTTCCTTAGTTAAACGTTATAAGAACCAATAAAATCTATTTAATCTTTTGCAGGATTTTATAGAGCAGCAAAAGAGCATGAAATACACCCTAGATCTAATGTGCCTGCTCATCCCACTACAGACCTACCGTGAAGACATGTATATTCAAAAGGACAAACGTCTCGTAGTGAGGGGTAGTCTCATTGTAATATTGAAATTTCACCAAGACAACGTAAATCGTCGAGGGACATTTAAATAAATGTGAATGAAATGAATCTTGTACCTCGCATAAATCAGTCATAGCTTGACAATGGGGCAAGCTGAAGACTTAGTCACAAGATGCAGTGGTGACCGGCATCTGTCAGTACCCAACATACAAGTGTACACTTTATTTTTATAACTATAAGCGATAGGTATACTAGCCTGGAATCTAGACTGAGCTAAATTTACTTTTTGTTTTTTTTTTTTTTAAATTGTACGGAATCTGCCTAGTATGAGTTTTTTTTATATCAGTGTGTATATGTAAATTTTAAAATAATAAAGAAATTATCGGTCGTCAGAAATGTCTGTCCCGTGCCTCGGAAAGCACGTGTAAAGTCGTTAGTTCCCGTTGTCATTTGTAGATTTTTGACAGTCCATACAAGTATTCAGACGTCAGAAAGTCTGACCATTGGTCTATCCAAGGAGTATCGTGTTGCCTATTAACTGGATTTTGGAGGGAGGTCTGATAAGCAGTTGCTTCGCATGACACAGGTTAGACTGGAAGCCGATCACAAGCTAGTTGGGAATTAAAACGTTTTTCCGTTTTTACGTTTGTGGCATATGAAAGTAAAACGAGGAAAAATTAAACATTGCTCCAAGATCGACCATGGAATAAACTGGTAAAAATTTATGAGAACGCAATAAATTGGAGAATCTGAATAAGAGCCACTCTTAAAGACGTAGGAAGTTAAAAATCACGTTTTCGATACTATAAATCTTTTGTGTTTTGTTCAGTGTATGTTGCTCAATCAAATTTGGTCTTTCCTAAATGAGACCATTCATATGGCCTTCCATACTAAGCACATAGTTAATTAAAACTTCCATAATCATTCTACTAGATACGACTCTCACTCCATTATAGAAAGAAACCGTATCGCCAAATGTGATAGATACCAACCTCCTCATAAGTTACATATCAAAATTGATTGACTTCAGCTACGCACGAAGTAACTTCTACTTGAGTGGTGTTCTTTAGGGCAGGGTTGGCGAACCTTTAGCAAGATCTCCACCAGTAGCAACTTAATAAATGGAGAAATTAAATTACAGTAAAAAAAATTTAGTCTGCCTGTTTTGTAATAAAATACTGAATAGAGTATAATTAATTTCTTTAAATTAAAAAAATGCTCCTAATTTTTAACGATCCACATCATTTTTAAGACTAGCATGTTTGCCATCCCTGCTATAGAAACGTCCCATCAAAAATACATATATACATACATTTCAAACAAATCACTTTTTCGTGGTCTATCAATTAGGTGTACGTCAATAATTATATGGCTGTGTTTATGGGCACTTTTAATTATAAAACGAATATGAATTTCTAATGAGAATGGTTGAATGATGTTGGTATTAGTAAAACTTATTCTGTTTGAATAATATATCATTTAAGCGTGATTGACGGCTGTTAAGGACTTTTTCGTGGTATATTAGTTTTAACGTCTTAATTTATTTCTCATTTAGATTTGGTATTCATACTTTTAATTAATTATGTCTAAACTATTTCAAGATGAATATTTTGATTTGCTTTTTCTGGCAATGAGTTGTACAAAAATTTGTATTCATCTGAATAAACTCTATAATTTAACTCTAATCAAGCACTTTGATAATATCGTACTGCTATATACTTTTTTACTGTTTTTTTGTCTGTGTTTTTTTTTTAAATATAAAAGATTTAACCACGCTGAAAATATTACAAGCACATCATCTTCCTGCCCTTATCCCGTTTTATTTGGGGTCAGCGCAACACGTTTTTTTCTTCTATTCTGTCCTGTCGCTCGTCACGCTATCACTAACTCCCCTTTCATTCATATAACTTCTCACACAAATATTACAAGCACACGGTGCATAATATTTTTATTATCCCTTATTACGCCTTAAAATTTTTTCGTCAATAGTTTTCCGATTTCTACATTACATCATCTATGCTCATGTGTTCTTAAATTCAAATTCCCAGCATCAATCTCAACATATTAGGTGACCTTACACGGAAATTAAAGAAAAGACAATCGCCTATTGCGAACTATGTTTTATCATACACATAATACGAGGTAAAAACAACATTACCACACTAGAAGAGAGTGTTGGGCTCATTGTTCGAACACAAAAGCGAAAGTTCATTCATTCGCTATGAGATAATTAGGTGTTTCACCTTATTGCGTCACACGGCGGTTTTTCACCGATTGTTTGGACACTGAAGTTATGTGTATGGAAAAAATTGCCACGCGTGCCATTGTTGTGTGATCTGTCGGAAGTTTTTTTTTTTCTAATCGTACTGATGAATGTGTTGACGGTACGGTAAGGGAACTGTCATTATGACAGGTGTCAAACTTGTAGCTTTGTGCGTTGATCCTTTTGAGTTTTGGATTGGCTCGGCCGAGTTTTTCTCAAATCAGCCAGTTACTTAATTTTAGATCATATTTTTCTCGACAAACTTAGTCTTTATCTAGTCATTAGAATCTATGTTACATAAAAAACTTAAAATTTTTGAATATTCTTCTTTGAGGTCCTAATATTTAAAGTTTTACTGCCCCGAAAGTCATAACTACTTTTTTGTTACAACCAAATTGACAATAAAGTAAGGATTCATTATAGCAACTCTGAGTAAGTTGTTATAATGAATCTTCAACTACCTTGGTCACAAGTCATAAGGTTACTCATGCAATGTCAACGGCCGCAGAGGTAATCGCTTCATTTTTGTCACTACTTGAATACAGACGTTGTTCCCACGGTTCGCTCGTCTTTTGTTTTATTTCATTGTTGCAATAACGAAGCGAATCAAATTCATTTCCTTATGAGGAGTGTACTATGATATAAGTTTAATTTTCTTTGTTTGGAAAAAAAATTTATAATTTTTTTTTGTTACAGTTTTTAATAACTTCTGAACTATGGATAGTATGATTTTGATTTATTCCTACTTGTGTATGTTACGTCAAAATAATAAATAAAAAAAAAAACGTTTTTGAGCAGATAATTACAATTCAAGTCAAAAAAAAATCTTATAAAATCTTCAATTCAAACTCACATCATAGCTATTTTGAACAAACAAAATATTTCACAGTAGAAATTACTACCATTTATTCTACCTAAAAATGCACTGTGCAATAATCTACCGACCATATCGAACTTCTGATCCAAATGAATCAGCCGCCAGCTTTCAGCTTTAATTATACCGTTAACCACTTCACAATTAAGAACTCCGTCGTACAGCCAATCACACTACCTAACTATACACTTATTAGAACTCGATTTGGAATAATTTAGAAGTTTCACGCTCCAATAACTTCAGTATAAACGCTGTTATAAATTGGTCTTGTCAAAATATATGAAACAGTCGTAATTAGGCTCTTGTAACGAACAAAAGCGGTATGGTTAATAAAGGCGCGTGCGTTGAAAGACGCAAAAAGCTACTTGTTTGTGTGGTGTAAGTTAGGAGCGTACGATATTATGTTTATTTAATGAAATCGATGAAGTGGTTTAAACTAACGAGGATGTTAAGGTTCGTAATGCTTGAGAGTTTAAACTTGAAGAAATCCACAAATCAAATTTGGTTTACGGAAACCGAATATTAAATATAATGTTTGCTTTAGACGTAGTTGATGCTAAGACATCAACATTTTATTTGACATTAAAGACATTTGTAGCTCAGATACACTAAAAACGTTAGCCGATCATTCAATTTCTTGAATACAAAAAAAAAAACAAGTACAAGTACGTAAGTAGTTTTTTGCGATGGGGTAAATCATCGTATGACAAAACCCGCTCTTGGGTGGAGCGGAAGATAGTGTCAGACTCTTACTAACTAAAAACCTCACCCCGTTCCTTCTAGCCTTCATACCGGGGCACGAGCTCCCTTTCGGACCTAAATACTTAAATACCATTTTCGTTCTTTGTTTATACCACATTCCCATCGAGTGAGCTCAATGAACGCTAACGAAGTTAAATTAATTATAAACACAATACTGTTATCAATACTAACATCTGCCATTACCACAGGTAAACTCGATATTATGACTATTGGGAATACTTAATATTCTGCCTAGTATAGCTTCGCTAAGCTTTCTCAGTCGCTTTCCTAAAATAAATTGTTCTTCTGCTTTAATTACATCTTCTACTACTTGTTTTATACCTACATTAGCTTCCAAATGTAGGTTTTTGAGTAAAACTACATTAATTACTATCGGCTTGTGATCTTTTTATACATCTGCTTCATCTGCTGACTGGATGGGAGTTTTCTGTTACATATAGTTCCCGATATCAACCAAGTCAAAATATCTGCTATTTCAAGTTTCTTTTTTGTTAAATTATATGAATATAGATAATCTGTGTTGTGTTGTCCTTTGATCAATAACACCATTACATTGTGCATGTTAATGAAAACAACAGGTTCAGTCTGTATGCGTCTCTTCGAGATTTTCCATTTAAACTTTATAGGTGGTAAATTTTTTTTTTTGCTGTCAAGTAGTTAGCGCTTGTTCTTGGACACTTAGGTCTATTTCTATAGAAGACAGCTCACATATTAACAGTTTGCGGACAACAAACACTGCAATTGCTTTTTTACAATACCCAGAACGGACCCGACGCCAAACCAGTTCAGAGTGAAAGTTATATTTGTGCATTCTAACACCTGAGCCAAGTGCGAAAGCTTCCGGTCGAGGCCCCAAGGCATTTTTCTATATAATTACTGATATGAAATAATTTTCTATTAGGTAGATACTTAATGCCGGAATTGCCGAATGTAATGCGATAAATTATGTTGTTAATCGATCTAGTTTGGATTGAGTTTCATTGAAGGGCGTGGTTGGGCAACTTCCCGGATTTGAAATTTGGGTTTTAGTTTTCTTGATTCATAAAAGGGACATTTCATTAGTGGTAGCTAATTTGATTACCAGCGGTGATGCGTTTATGTGAATAATCTTGATTTAAACTGAATGTCAAGAAAATTATGAGAATTTGTTATCATCAGCGCTTTAAAGCTTTCTGTTATTGGCATGTGCTGTTTATCAAAAGTTAAGAACGTTATTAACCCGCTTTAAAAAAAGACAAAGGTACTAAAATTAGTTGCTATTTTTTCCTTTTTATGTATGTTATATTAGAACTTAGTCATTTATGAACCAAAGTCAAAAAATCTTTTTGTTTGAAATGAAATTACTCCTAATTATAGATTGGTTATTTTTTAATTAAAATTCTATTCTGTTTATGATTATTTACATATGTTTACCAGACCAGTTGTACCGAAGCTTTTTAAGTGTTATAGGCATAACTAAATCTAGTAATTTTTTAAATATTTTCATCAATAAGTTAAACAATTCATAAAGTTTCATTTTGAAGTGAAACTGATGAAGAAGTCTGATACCTAATAGAACTCTTCAATGATAAATATTTCACGGACGGCAATAGTTGAGCAACTACAACGAAGCAAATTTGAAGAAATAGTTTTAATGAAAATGGTACTATTGAACTGATTTGATGATGAGACTGAAAGGTAGGCATCAGAACTCGTTTAATTCAAAACATTTCCATATTTAGGCTTATTAGAACCGTCTTGAGATGCTTTTGCCAGAATTTTGATGATAATAACAAAAGTGAAAAATTGGAACATTGAACTATGTACTTTTAATTTCAGAAGTGGTGTTTCTGTGTTTATCATTATTTAACACCGACTTATCAAATAAAGGATTTTTTGATGTTTTTATTTGGAAATTGGTTGTATTTTTTTTTGTTTCCAGTTTGTAATTTTTGTAGTCAAAATTATTAAAATATTTAACAGAGTCATTGACCAAATCTTATATCTTGATATCATTAGATTGAATACAGTCAAACCGCACCAACAACCAGCCAATGACGCACCCAATAAGATAATTCAGCATCCAAACCCCAGAACTGTATATAACTGCGAAAACTTCATCACGTACCAACCCTACAATAGGGAAAGCGTACAATCATGCGGTTTATATTATGGTACAGTTTTTGTACGATTGTTTATAAAAACCATCATCTAGTAACCGACGGTGTTCGTGACTGTCCAGTATTGCTTCTAACTGGATACCTCGTGGTTTGGTAACTACGTTCGAAGATGATATAGTTATTTTTGTATTTGTTTAAGGTTTAAGTTTTTTGGTAGCGTGTTTGATTTCCATCTATTTGGAAGATTAAGAACTGACATTATGGCTTAGATTGAAAATCACGGCGTCTTGTGGTTGTGAATCTGGCTTTGTATGCCATTTTTATTGGTAAATAGTTGCTTGCTGTTTTAGAGTCTATAAATTCTGTTAGCTCATCTACAAAGACTATAAGATCACTCAACAGAAGATTTCTGTGCCCAGTTAGTGGAGATTTTGTAACTTTCAATGTTTTGCTTTAGGGTTTCTCCATTCTACTTCTTTAATTCATTCCTTAATTGATGTTTTCATCAAACATTTTTACTTACTCTAAAACAACACACAGAAACATAGGGCAAAAAATGTCTTCTACAAACACTTTTGTCCTCATCGTTCGAGGTGGAAATCAATAAGTAGTTTATATGTAACAATTATACCCAATCACAATTTTGCAGGTAGCTCGTAAGTCATAATGGGATATAAGTGTTGGTTTTAATGATAGTATGATCATGAATATGACTTATCAAACCAGAATAATATAGGTACGGTTCGGAATTGTATGAATTTCCTTATATTTTCCGGGTAATCTGATGGTAAATACTACAGTGAGTACGTGCCTCTTTATAAGGTAATTTTTTTAAAGTAACTTTGTGTGTGAAGTATAAGTCTAAAATTATCAATATATCATCATTATAATGAATTACTGTTTTTATCTTATTTTGGTTAGCGTCGACTTAACCATCGCACTATGAATTTTCTTAAACTTCTTTTTCTTTCATGTCACTCTTCGCGCAATCTATCCATTATTGACCTCCCTTTACCTTTACCTCTTCATCCATTTCTAACGACGAACATCCACGAAGAGGATCTCTGATATAATATACTGTTGATTGCTGTCATTATGTTGTGACCAAGAGTATTGTGATATAGAGTGATTTTTAGGCAGAAATCAAAAACAGATTGAAATTGTGGTAGCAATTACTAGGCCAATACTCTGTTTCAGATTAAGTCAGAAGAGACGCCGGGATTCCGATCCCGATTTCCAGCCACTGTAGACGCGGGCTCGTGGACGGCGAGCCATGGGTAGCTCGCTGTCCGATCGTCCGGTAATGGACCGAGCCCAAAACGTCGACGGCGCGCACTGTTTCCGCGCGCCTCAAGGAGTTATCAGCAGCAGGAGGAGCCCAGCTGGGCCGAAGCCTACTGGGGTCAGGGTTGTCTGAAAACTCGTGCCCCGGTATGAATGCTAGAAGGAACGGGATGGGGTTTTTAGTCAGTAAGAGTCTTACACTATCTCCCGCTCCACCCAAGAGCGGGTTTTGTAATAAGATGTTTTTCCCCATCGAAAAAAAAAGACCAATACTCTCCGTATTGGCCTAAAATTTAGTACCACAAAAATTGAAATTTTTTTTCGCAATTTAGTCAGAAAAAGAATTTAAAAGTATCACCAACTAATTTCAATTTAAAAATCTCTTTACTATATTTTTTTTTTCTTAACTTCACAGCCTCAAAAGCCCCAGCAATTTTTTCCTCACCAGGAAAACTACAACAGTAGAACACGGAGTGCGTTTACGGCGTTCAGTAAAAACGTGTTAGGTTAAAAGATCGACTGATGAAAGAACTGTGAAAGCCACCGCCAGATAGTTGAGCTGGGCTGGGCAATGGGCAAGCAACTCAATTGCTTCAGTTGTCGTTGTGTATGAAGAAGCAGGGGCCCCCTGCTACCAACCAGTAACGTTGTTAGAAAACGGTTTTTATTCGGTATTCAATGTCATTATGCATGGAGCCATGACATCATGCTGAGCGTTTGGTCATTTTGCGATGTGACGCATATTTTCTCTATAGAATTATTACAATAATTGTAAGCTAGTCTTATGATTGCATCGTTCTGGCAAATGCATTGTTCTTCTTTTTTCCTTATTTTTTTTTCTTTTTTAGGATTTCGTACCTAAAGGGTAAAAAAACGCTTATACCAAAAAATACTAAAAAGAAAATGAAATAATTTTTTATGCGAATTTTCCTAAGGACGGTTCGGGACCATTTCGTACTTGGCCAGTTTTTTTGTTTCTTTTTTTTTTTGTTTATAATTATGATTTAACTAGGTCTGCGAAAGATGCTTGTGGCTAAGTAACAATAGCGGTATGGGTTAATCTCCAAGATTAGGCACCATTACGGGTCTAAGATCCTTTGTACATAAATTCACTTTTTGGTGCCTTGGAAGGTATGCAAAGACATTGAGACAATTGCGTATTCTCCTAGGCTTTGATCAATAATGTACCATTAACGGGATCATAATAATCAATACATAAAAAAACATTAATTGGACAGCCAACTTTAATGCAAATAGGTTTCCTCCATATCTATTGATCCGCCTCGGCATCATAGTACAAATCTATTAGTAGAAATCACGCTCAAATCTGTGACGCGGTTTATGAGAAGTTAGCGGATCAACAAAAAGATGTGGAAAGTCTTTTTGTTAATAAACTATATGCAGACTAGCATTTTGCTAGTGACCAGCACGCCTCACCATCAAAGATTGCATCACTGCTTACCGTCAGGTGGGATCGCAGTCAAGCACCAGTTGATATCAAGTTAAAAAAAAAACTTCATTAGCGACCAAGTTTTCTTAAATATTTTGACATCCTTTAAACCGTGAATTGAGGGTAGTTTTGAAAATAAGAATCCTTTATACAATATTTAAAATCCCCTAAATTGTTTTTTGGGCTACTCCCAATTCTAAAATATATTGGTACACGGAATGGTATTTTGCATATAAAGGAAATAAACCCCTTTCATTTTAAAGAATGAAATTACAAATTCCTTTCATAGTGCTCGCCTACGGCATAAATATGATAATAATAAAAATAAAACTAAGAGGAAAAATAATAATAATTACATACAAGGAAGTCTTTCACAAAATTCACGTACATCGACTCATTAATTTTGGCTATAAGTTGATATGTCTTTCAGTCAGTTTCTTCTTTTATATATGTACCTATAGATAAAAATATAAATAGATTTATCTATATATTCTACTAGCTAAATTATGCCTAAATAATTAAAATAAAATACGAATACATTTCACGGTTTTCTTTTAAAAGTTTAGTACCTAAGCAAGTAATTTTATCTTCCTAATATAAATATTATAAGTATCAATTTAAAAGCTCGAACTCTATGGTCTCCTAAAGGGTCTTAGCAGGTATTACTTCCATACCGATCCGAATGTTATCTAGATTTTAATATGCAAAGCTTTTATGGTACTTAATTGAAAACCCACTTGCAGAAATATTAAAGTTTTATTTGCGTTCACTTTAGATAAAAGTTTTAGTAAAACCAATAACGATAAGTGTTTTTGTTTTTGTATACACTTACGTATTTAGGTTATAAATACTTGTAGCTAGTTCATATTTCATTCATTTTTGTCCATATATTTTGTTATTTTCTAATACACAATTCGTAACGATGAACTGACAATGGTACCTTCCAAAATTACACGGCTAACAATTTGTAAATTACAATAACTTAAGCATTGGATAACTAAACAAGTTGAAATATTAAAATAACATTATAAAATAATCTTCTTTGAAGTCTCCCTTTTAGCGATTTTGTTAGCCGTGTAATTTTTAATTCTATTAATCCTTGGCTTTTCTTAAGAATATTGATAGCTCTTTCTTCTGTCCACCCATGTAAAATTAGTACTCCGATATAAGATAGCCAGTTACAAAATTAAATTCAAATCTGTACAACCATTTGCCCGTGAAGAAGTCATAAAACTATTGTTAATTTGTTTTACCAGGGATTTAGGAATTCACCATACAGTATTTATGGCTGACTGACGGTAGAACATATTACAATCAATCAGGCGCATCTTATATTATATTAGGGGACCACAAAAGATCCACATGGGTCGAAGTATCCGAGCTGTATCTCGGCCCCTTAACAAGATAAGATAAGATGGAACTAAAATATAATTCAATTTCCAAATTTTGAGTGTTCTTTAGCCCAACCATTTCGTTAAAGTGGACGTGATGTTATATTACTTATTAAAAGTATGTACGTTAAATTATAAGTTATACAATCAACTAAAAAACGGATGCCTTCCGTAATACAAAGCTACCTAAGATACCTCACTGATTTTTCTCAGCATAATATAAATCCGTGAAATTACCATAACAATGGTCGTGAAACTTATATTTTATACTAATTATTTATATTCATAACACAAGAAGACGTCATAATAATGTATTGTGATATTTTTTTTTTGTTTTATTTGGTTTGCTACTTATTGTATTGTCCTTTTAGATTTATATTTTCATCATAACTTAGGTAATAAATAATATTCAAATTGCCGTGACGGATTTATTATTTGTGAACATCAATTTAATTTGCATGTTTATAAGTTCCTATTTTTTATAAAAATGCCTAGATGAGTATTACATAATATTATGTCACAGTTATGTTATTTTCTGGTTCTGTGTATCAATAGAGATTTAAAATCCTATATTTATTTTTCTAAATCTATGAATGGAGAAATAAATTACTTAATTTGAATGTCCATAAAATAGGTAAACGACTTATTTGAAAAATTAAGCAGCTTTCTGAGCACCTGTTCCGGTGATATTAATTTAAAGTGTATTTGACTTAATTAGGTTCATTATTTAAATACCTACAAATTATTAACCGGGGGAAATAGCTTTTTAATTTGAAAGTATAGGTAGGTACCTATATCACTTTATAAATGTGAAAATTTTATACAATGACTAGTTACGATCAATTTGTGTAATAAACGCTGGTTGATATTCTGCTTTCTGAGATAATTCACCATTGCACATAAATCACCCTAAAATAAATCTCGTTCAATCCTTACCGGTTCATCATACTTTGGTTACAATATTTATAACAATACATCACTAATTTATTGTTTTTAATGTACATATCAGTACAAATTTATTTAAATTTCCAAAATTCTAAAATTATAATTTTATAAAAGAGTACTTCTTTACAAAGCAATAACTAAAACTTGGATATTTGAAATCGTGTGCAAATGAGTGAATTTAAAGTTAAAAAAAAATTAAGATTACACTAAATAAGAGGAAAAATGTGTAATAAAGTTATCAAAGGTAAATGCGTTCATTGATATCAAAAGGTAAATGCTTAAATTTAAATTCTACATTGTACGGTTAACCCTTGCTTCTGTCATTGCATGTAAGATTCCTTACACGCAATAAACCTGACATAACTATTGACCGTACAGTAAGTTTATAAACATTGTTGGCACGGACACAACATTTGCTTTGTATTCAATCAATGACATGTAATACAACTCAAATTATTTGAATGTAAACATATAAAACTATTGAGTAAAACGCTATAAGTACAATCTAATTAAAATTACTTACGTCATGATCCGGAACGTATGTGTAAACATGCAGCTTATCGATCCTTATTGTACCCTGGAATGGGTACAATAGTGATCCTCGAGGAAGCTCAGCCGAAGTCCATACGCTCACGGAAGCCTCGCGACCCCTCGCACCTCCAGGCCTTAAAGCCAGGCTCAAGTCTTGCGGGATCAACACCAAAGTCTCCATCTTCAAAACACTTCAGTCTTTCTCCAAAGTTCCACCCACAGTCAACACATAAATGAGTTATATTTAAAAATGTGACCGGTCTCGTCCATCACACTTAATGAGGATAAATAAATTAGTATACGAAAAAAAAATGTCGGGACGTCGGTTCGATTATCGGTCGGCGATGTCGCCAACGAAATATCGGCGGTGCGTGATCGATCGCCCGGTGAAATGTCGTTATGTATTAATCACTGCGCGTGAGTTTGTATAGTGTAGCACACACTCGACAAAAAAATTGTTCTAAGTTCAAAAAAATGCGCGAACGAAACGAAGAATCTGTGGTATAAGTCCGGTAATTCGGTACAATATTACATTACGGCTCAGGGCGGGTAGTGTACGGCGCATGCGCGGTAGGATGCGCACGCGCTCTTCTCTGAACGTGCACTGAAGGAAGCGCTAACATTGACCTTAGCCGCGGCCGTGATCGCGTTTACAGTTCATTTTTTGTTCGATAAAAAGGAGAGGAGTAGAGCCCTACAACAAATAATTTGCTGAAGCTGAGCTAATCTGAACCATATTTTGAAGACGTTAAGATACATGTGAATGTAAATGCAAGTTTGTAAGGTGTATAGTAAGGTGCTCCCCTCCAAAGGCGTCACCTGCTTGACCGTGCGCCGCCCGTCAGAGTCGCGTAGAGCGCGGTGCGGTGTGCGCGCACCTGATCCACCTGTATGTTATAGACAAACCTTTTTTTTTAAAACCAATTCGTTTTTTTTCTTACTTTTTTCTAAGAGGGCGTTAGATACACCGTTCCACTTATTTTAGTGTCATTTTTTTTTACTAAACATTAAGTATTTTTTTTGAATAAAATGGTAACGGTTTCAGAATTTAGCTGAACTCATAAATAATTAAATTAATGCATAAATTACCAATTAGTCCGATCATGTTGGTACAGACAGTTGCTTTAGTTTATTTGCAGTTATATTTTTACCCAACTGCATGAAGGGTTATGTTATTGGCAACAGATGGGTAACCCTTTCTCAGATTAATCAATTTATTGTCCAAATAGAACATAAATATGAATCATGAAAAATCATATAATAAGATATCTTTTAATTTTATTTTTACTTAAAATGGCACTTTAAAAAACCGTTCAAAAGAACTTACCTATTTGGAAAATCGTGAAACGTACCTGATTGTAAAGGTTTTTTTTTAATGTTTGTCTTTTTTTTTCTGAGGGCTACAGCATAATTATAAAGAACATAATTATCTAAAAATGTAGTAACTTAGGTATTTCTGTGGTTGTAACATTAAAGTCATCCTTTTCATCAAATCTAAGTTTCATTTATATACACATCTGTACAGGATCGATCATTATAGTGACACTTGGAAGGTACCTATATCCAACAGTGGACGTCTTTAGGCTGAAATGATGATGATGATGATGATGAAACCTCATTTGGTATACCTAGAACACATTTTTGTTACTTTCAATTGTTTTTTTTACTGCCTTTTTTTGGATGAATCTAATTACTAGCATTCAGAAACCCGGAATAGAATACAATTATTCGTCGGCAGACATGTTAGTTTGCGTGACTTTTCTAAAAGACATGTCAGTAAATTATAATAAAAAACCTCGTACTTACTGCTTTCTGTCTTTCGCACGCTTACTTGAGGCATTGTTCAACACCGTCTTCAAGTTCAAATGTCTTCATTGTGTATTATAGTACGGAAAAAATGTACGCAAACATCAATGTTTTATCTTTATGACAACTGAAAGTTGAATAAATTGGATTAATTAAGCTTTGTTATGTAAGGCTTTTTTGGAGAGCTCTTCTGTGTTATGCTGTTAGTTATTTGGCAGTTGATGGAAGAGTTCTTGAGTGTAGTCTTGACTTCAAAATGAATCCAAATTAAACCACTTGATCATCGCAGTCTACAGTGTACATGATAAAACATATTGTGCCCGACACGCCACGGTCACGAATACATGACAGACTTATTCGCTAATAAATCTTATAAGAAAACATTGTTTTATTTATTTGTGTTCTTAAAGGATGAAATCACCGAAGAGATTGATACCAAGAGCAAGCTTTAGCATTTTTGACGTGCTGATTGATGAGATTAATTCTCGATTGTCAATTGTTCCCATCAACGTAGATGACATTAGTAAGTACTGAAACAATACTTGGTATTTAGATTTGTTTAAACTTGACTCATCGGACTACACATCAGATTCAAAAACTGTCAGTTACATTTTGTAATATCAACGAGCCCACTTTTCGGAAAATAATCAAATGAAATTGATCGATATTGCCCACAACCGTGGTGTTATGATATCCGATCCTCCTCATGGTAGACCGCAGGTTTAACACTGAAACTGTCAGCTTACCAAAGGAATTTCAACCTTGGCTCTGAAGCTTCAGAGTTGTTTTTCGCTGGTGTCTAATAACCACACATGATACGAAATGTCGACGACCTGAACACACCTGCCGGCAACCGCAATCCTACTTGAACTATATTAGGTATGTTATAGGAATTTAAAAACGTGTTACTTACCATCATGCAACGTGACTCCTGGGCATTTGACATTTTTTAAATAAGGGTTGGTTTTAGAATTTTCACTGAGTATGTTTTATGAGCGTGTATAGTACGAAAGGCAAACTATATTGTAAAGGGTTATACATCTTTGTAACATAATTTCTAACCGTAATATATTTTTGAATTTAAGAAAAAAAATATTTATGATCGACATTTTTGGTTTAGATTTTTAAAAACTTTCCCTTAAATTCTAGTAACTGTTATGTCGTTACCAATTAATAATTATAAAAAGATAAAGAATAAGAACCGTTTAGTAAAGATACATGTAAGCATCAAGCTATAAATTTTAGAAGCCGACTGTATCTATTTATAAATTCATGTAATGAGTAGCTTTATTACCTTCGTACGATAACTGGTATATAATTGGCACCATTTTTTTAAAGCAATATTGTCACACAACTATTTACTGCATATAAATAATGTAATTATAAGAAAAGTTGTTTTTAATGAAAATAAATTTATATATATTATAAAATTTAAAAAAAATCTAAGAGTAAAATCTCTTGCCCTAAAAACCAAATTCAAAAACCGCAAAAAATAATCAAAGTAGCTTAAAAATCGGTATCCACAAAAATCGCTCCAAAAAATTGAATATCCGAATAAGTTGCGCGTACGCAGCGGGGCGGGGTTTGGGGCGTGGCGTTCGAAGACCCGCCTCGCGCCGTGCGTTACCGGTGCGCAAGACCTATTGTTAGCGCGACCGACGATTTTTATTTGTCAATTGGACTTATGTTTATTTTAGAAGCTTTTTGACGTTTCCTTTATAAGTACTTGGTACGCCTACTGGACGTGAAATGATTGGAGAATGGTTTATTTGATTAGAGTTTACGGAAACTGAGGGATTTGTTAATGGAAATAAATTATTTTTTTATTTATAGTTTTGTGGTTGATAATTTACGTCACTATAAAAGTTTGGAGGATTTTACTTTTTATTTAATTTTGAATATCTAATTTTACGTAACATATCAAGTTTATGTTTATGAATCAAATAATATAATATTTATTTGTTACATATTATTATATTGTCCAACTTGGTTTACAGATATTAAAACTTCTAGGTACTTATAATCATTAATGAAAAAGAATTTACTTATTCGTCATTTTGTGATAATACCCGTCAAACGTCTTTAGAAAATTCACGACCACTTAATTTGACAATATCACAGCGGTAGAGCAGATTATAGCATACATGCCGCTTGTTAACCTCACGTTGAATTCAATGGATTATCCACCTATTTGAAAATCTACCTAGTATGGTCACGTAACAGAAGACGCAACGCTACAAGGGCTCACTCAAGGTGAACCGATAACACTAGGTCATTAGTCAGAGGATCGCGGAAAACCGATGAATGCGAGACGTACAGGACTGTTTGTTATGCACTGGGGGGATCTATGTTGAACTGTGGACTTCTTTTGGCTGAAATAATGATACCACTAACAACAACAACAACAACTATTAACATTTTTCATCCGATGGCTGCAAAAAAACAGGACCGTTTCTTTTGGCGTCACTTTGAGGAAGCCTTTGTCCAGCAATGGACGTCATTTGGTGGAAATATGATGATGAGTAATGAGTATATATTTACATATTTTAATGGTCCATATTTTTAAAACACTCATGAAACCACCATCATAAATTTTGAAGGCTTTTTATTCGTATAAATAATCATTTAAATGGGTAGCCCCTTGAAAAGGGTTTTCATTTAGACTTAACTTACCTATGGTTATGATTAGACTTACCTCACTCCTTACTATACTAGTTTCAACCTAGAGAACATTGTGTGAAAGCTGTGTTTTGCAATATTAACATTATACACATGTAAAATAAAGGTTAAAACTTAAACTTTCATTCGACGCATTTCCAAATAATTTTTAAACCTTAAAAACCATTCCTACTTATTTCTGGAACAACAGACGGCTCCGTTCAAACTTTCATACCGTATATTCCAAAACCGATGATCCCACAACGGACAGACACTAAGCGGGCTCAACCCGTCACGCGTCCATGTGGCTTAATTGTCATTAAATTCAACTCAATTTGTGTTCCAAACGCAGATAAGTTGGTGTAACACGTCGCCTTCGATGCGGTATTGTACGATGTTATAAAAGCCTTTTTATTCTCTTTATTCGGCTTAAAGAATTTATTTTATAATATGGGTGAGGTGGGTCGGTAAAATTGACGGGTATATTTGATCGAGCCACCCGCTTTGGAGGGTTAAGTGAGTGAAAGATTTAATTTGAATATTGTATAATTTATTAAACATTAATTTGTATACAATCAGCCAAAAATCCATTACATACAAAATTTATTGGGAACTCAATTAAAAATAAATAAGACGAACGTAGTCTAGATTTTTTCTAAAACAAATTGGTTGTTTTTAAAGTCTTGAAAAAATGAGAGAGAGATATATTAATATACCTACACACAGAAATAGAGATAAAATGATATTTCACTTAGAAAGTGACATACGAGAAGGCTGAATAAAAAGCCTTACAATTAACTTGTAGAATGCTGTAGATAAAATCTTTGAATAGGTTTAAAAAAAAATCATAACTTTTAATTTTATCAAATAATTTACATATACCTAAGAACTGTTTCAAAATATGTTCGGTATTTAATTTTAATAAATACATCAACATTTTAAGGGCCCACAATCCCTAAAAAAACATCAAAGCATAACGTCCAAACAGGGCACGCCGAAATCGGATTGTCTTTAATCTGTATCAAAGGTCCGGTGACAAGCCGACTTGTCCCGAATACCCCCGAGTCGCTCCGATTTTCATTCTAATATATCAAAAGATAAATATCTTAATTTTTTGACATATTCACTGAGCTGTCTGTGGTTTACAATTGACGATCTGTCGGTAATAGAACCTAGTTATAATTTGATTTTGAGTAATGCGCCGGCGCAGGTGTCGTGTTTCGTTGGTAGGTAATGCTCACGTCTTGTTCTTGTGTCGTGAGATTAATTTGTACTTAATTTAGTGAGTCATGTTTGGATTGGCTAATGTTTCCTATTTCTAATTGGCCAGATCGGAGTAATAATATCAAGTGGTTAGCAGATTCGAAAACTGCTTTATACTCGTATTGCGCTAAAAATATCAATTGAAAAGCCATTTTCAAAGTTTTTAATCGTAACATAATTTAATTTTATGGTCAACAAACACACGGGTCAAACGATATCCAAAGATAAGCAATGCATGCATTTTATTGCTCACCCATTCATATACCGACGAAAAGAGTAAGCTCCGAGATTCCTCAGTATCTTGGAAAGCACATTATGCCGTTGGTCTCGGCTGTTATTTCTACAAATACTCTACAATAATAAATAATATTATTATTATTACTTTACCACTTTGACAGTCAGAAACCAAGAAATCTAACAAGTCTTGTCAAGAGGTGTTCCCCAAGCAATGGGTTGTGAAGGTCAGATAGGTAGTAGTAGCTCTATGTAAAACACTGGTATTTAGCTGCATCTGATCAGACTGGAAGCCAATCCTAAAAAAGTTGAGAAAAAGCTGAGCAAATTGATTGATCAGAATGCTATTAAGTGGCACATCAGTTATATAGGAGCATCTAGGTATCTATTAATATTTATGTGTAGATTTTTTAATTAGACATGTCACTTATTTGACGAGACACATGACGCATGACATACGTCCTGTGCTCGTAGGAATTCTATCCACAGTTGTTTTCGTGTCTTCACAAAATCAAATTTTAATATTTTTTCTTGAGGTGAGAAAATATGAATCACTCTGGGTGTAGAGAGAGAGAATGTTGAAGCCTTTAACACAGATAGGTTTTTTGGACCGATAAAATCAGGTGTTCATCCACCTGACCCACCACTAGGCCCTAAAATTTTCGTGCTCAAGAAGGAAATTTCTGAGGAAAACCTCATCTTCATTATTATAGGCACTATTACCCGAAACACAAGATACATTTGTTGAGATCAGAACAAAAGAAAGGTACCAACACAAAGCGACGGGACAGCTCCTGCCATTACGCATACCTACATTTGCATGCAACGATCGACTCCCACTTAATTTGGTGTTTTCTTCCGGGCCCGAGGCCAAGTCTCGTCGCATTCTTTCACGCTATGTTACGTTTAGCGGTTGAAATACGAATTTTGGGAGGCTGATTGTTAGATATTTTTCGGCTAAATTTTTTTTATCAGTATTGGTAAAAGGGGTTTATCGGGGTATAGTTTTTTTTTTAATTAATTCAATTTGGTAAGTGTGCATTGGAATCGTACAATTTAATTCCGCCAAGCCTGTTGTACGGCGTTGCACCACCGGTACATGCTGGTATCACACCCAAACGTACAAAGCGTTTTGGGTATTCTGTATGTGTTTCCTAATAGCTACAACCTAGGGTTTTTAAGTCAAGAATGAATATGATACTTAAGCGTACTCCATTGTCGGTCACCTTCATTGCTTACCATCAGATGGGATAGTGTCAAATCAAACGCAAACCTATCCTTAATAAAATAAAAACTATTGCTGATGCTAATTGAACCTGTAATATAATATAATGATGTTTCTTAAATCTTTCATAGTTTAAATTAATTCTGTAACTTTTAGAGCCTTTAGAGAATCTAGGTCTTACAGTCCAAACGTTGTTCTCTTAAAAACGTTCAACCTTTGGACAGCAAGTCCACTTCATAAAGCAACCTCGATATCCCGATACTTCTAGTTTGCTTACTGTGAGAATGGGGTGGTTTGCAGATGCATCTAGCAGCTTTTAGACATACGAAACCAATTTATCATTGCATAGCATAATCAGCGTTATAAAGTTCCTGCTGCTGGAAATCAGTCCACTCAAGGAGAGAGATTGGACCGCTATCTTCAAAACTGATCCAGTGCAGGTAGATAGACATCACATGTCTTCAAAGTTTTTGGTTTAACAAGGAGTCTGTTTCCTCATGATGTTTTTTTTCTCCATTTTGAGATTAGTGGTGACTGGAGATTAAATAAACAACACAAAGTAAAGCGCTTGCTTGAGTTTCGGTTTCAACCCTCAACGTAACTCATAAGTTGGAACTATTACCACTGAGCCAGCGCTGCCCTAATCAATACTAATACCAAATTTCCATTAAAGATAATTCTGATGACAAACACCAGGTTCAAGTAGCTCCATTCAAGGGTTCTACAAGACAGGTTGTTTCAGTGCTAAGACTTGAAACCAGTCGACATCACTTGGCACATATAGCTACATAGCTACATGCAAACAAGGCAATTGGTATCGCCATATGGCATTACGTGAAGGCTAATGTCCCACATGCCGTCCTCTTGTTACATTTGTGTTGAAGAACTTAACAGACTGGCAAGCTGTTGCATATTTTTTGCAATGTGGAGTTTTCTATGGACTTTTATTTCTAGAACTGGTGTCATCTGGCAATACTGACTGAGTATTCCATTGTGCCTGTATGCAGCACCAATGTGATCATAAACACAAGTGAAAAAAACATGGTTCAAAGTCTAGTTCCCAATAAAGTGTTGTGTTTAAACTGATATATGTCTTCATTTTTCTTGATTTTGATATCTGCAACCATCAAATGAAACAGTGGTGGCCTGGTAGTAACTACCCCAACTTACAAGTTGTAGCTAGGTCGCGGGTACACCCAGGCAAGTGCTTTACTTTAAGTAATATTTATTTTATCACCACTACTCTCAAAACGGTGAAGGAATGTGAACGAATCAGTTTGTCATAGAACCAACAAACTGGAACTACCGAATCATTCTTCTGTTCTATGGGAACTACGGCCTATTTACTTTTCTAAAAAGAGAAAAATTGAGTCTCAGCAGTGGAAACATTTTAAGCGTAAATGTTAATTAACTATTAATTGCAAGTGGAGAAATTTTGTCAATGCGACTGAAGCAGAATTGCCCGAGCCGCAGGCGACGGGGTTATGGAGCCAAGTACTGCAACAAATCATAGTATGTTTGTGTTCATATAAAACAATGGTTTTCAATAGTACTGCGGTGACAAATCATATCACGTGAATCACAATGTGTCATACGACGTTATTTAGTACATTTACAAAGACAGACGCACTGCGTACAAAATGTCTTCCTTTTAGGTCGAAAAAATACTTAGAAAATCTTCAAGATTCATTTCTAATATAAATATAAACTCTTCTCCTTACCTACTAATATTAATTGACAGGACTAACTAAACCCCGTTCTACTAACTACTTAATTGCCGGAAGGGAAACAGACATTAAGAACGTCAATGTACCAGCATTATTCTAAATGGTCATCTCACAAAAAACCCATAGCGGCTGGGGCTTGTTCTTATGAACGACGGTGGATTTAACATTTAAATTTGTTCCCGAGGCGATGCAGGAGTCTAATTGTTCGGTCGGCGCAAATTATAAATTCATTAATGGGGAGCTTGGACCGGCGGCCATGGAGATTTTTCATCTTCGTAGCGTGTAGTTAGGTGCGTAAATTTATATAAGTGTGGGTGCAGAGGAACCCGTAGCTATAGGTATACCTGACAGATTGCTGTGCTAAGCATTTAGCTATTTCGTTATTTGAGCTATGTCTGGGCATTTGTTTCGTTGAGCAGGGGACGTCAGCCACTGACCACTCTCAATATTCTTTGAGGAATCATTTTCTAAGATATGGAACGCTATTTCTTCTCGCTCTTGAATAAATAAGCCGTTAGCTTAGCAGCTATTTTTATTGGTAGTTTAGGCTACACGAAGCAATTTTTTATTTCACAGTGTTGAGCCTCAGGTCATGCAGAGTAAAAATTCTACATACCGGAGGCTAAAGCTTGGTTTTGATTTGGCTGAGGCTTTTTATGGATTCATTTTGGTACCTATGTTTCACGTTGATCTCGTAGCTTTAGTCTAAAATCTTTCAAAGGTTTTTTGTTCACAACAACATCATATACCTAATAACAACCCAAATTTTCGATATCCGAGGTTAAGCAACGCATACCGAGGTGGGTCCGAGAATGGGTACATATCAATTTAAGTACCGAGATTTTTACTAAGTTTGGATTACGTGCCTCAGATCCTGCACGTCCAGCAGTTGATCCCGGTTGTCAATTGGAGACCTCAGAATCCAGAAAATATGACAACAGTCTTTCTAAAGGTAACGTGCTACTCAGTTACTGGGTTAATGAGGTAAGATAAGCACTCACACACTATGTAATTCTCGCAATTCTATTGATATAAGATATAACTTTTCAACCCCCTACAAAAAAAGAGGGGTGATATTTATAATATTATTATTTATTCATTTTTATATGTCTATCATGTTACTACTCACTAAACTCGAGATCTGGTTCTTCTACTGACAGCGTCATTGACTGGTTATCTCCTTTTCTAAGGTATTTCAATATAAGATGGGTACCTAATTGATGCTGCTGTCTTTACTAGGAAATACAGTAATCTTTTAATACAAGAGCTAGAGCATCAATAATGTTTGTGTCTAAAGTGTAAAGTGCTAAATTATATATTTATAATGTATTATTACTAGCGGTCCTTTCAGGCGATGTCCTGCCTATTTGCCTTATTTTCAAACCATCCAAGAACCCACTTAAATATACTCTTATATATATGTGCGACAGATAAGGAGTGGAATTCCTTGCCGGAATCTGTGTTTCCTTATGGCTACAATCCGGGAATCTTTAAGTCAAGAATGAATAGGTTACTTCTAGGTAAGCGCGCTCCATTGTCGATCGCATCGTCGCTTTCCATCATTTGAGATAGCGGTCAAGCGCGAACCTATCAATAATAAAAAAAAAATCACAAAATTTAATTAAGTCATTTAAGATCAGTTAAATGACACACGTAACGAATAATTACGTATATATTTATATAAAGACTTCCATTCGGTAGGTACTGCTACTGTAAGCTGACTCAAATATGGTTGAGAAAAGGCAAATTGATTTATAAATATGTAGGTGTATATGAATTTATTTTTCGCCATTAATGTTTGTGGTATACGTGGGCGATTGTCAAAAATGGTTCAATAATAGACTGTCAAAATATGCAATTTGTCTAAGGTGTAATAAATTTCAGGAGTTGGTTTAGATTTTGATTAGTTTTTAAATTGAATTTACTGCTTGTAATAATAGAGCGACAATTATTAATGATTGCTATCATGATTTATCAACACTTCAATTGGCTGTGTTTTTACAAAAAAATAAAATTAAATAACAACCTGCTATTATTTTATAAAGATATTTACTGTTAGTTTTTCTGCGGATTATTACATTGGTCATAGGATCAGTCCTATGATCTTCTTCTTAGATCCTTCTTAGATCGATCAGTCCTTGTGTGAAGCCCACCCACGGCGTTTTTTTTTTTTGGTAGCGATGCTGTCGAGCGTTTCGTAAGCGCCTGACAGTATAGAAAAGATTCCAACGTGCTTCTAACGCGCTACTGCATACTAACTTTTGCACGTATTTGTATAACTGTTTTTTTTTCATACTCGAAATGCAAAAAAAAGTTTATCTCAATGTTGAGTATTTTTAACAAGCGCTGAAATAATTACAATTATTTGTTTTAAGCTAATTTCTGCCAGTAGCTTCACCCGGATAAAAACAGGAATTTATTCCAAGGCAACATACGACCGGGATAAAATGTCAACTCTAGAACATGACCTAACTATGTGCCAAATTTTATTAAAATTCGTTTACTATATGCTTGGACGTGAAAGGAAACCAAACTCTCGCCTTAATGTGGTGCATCATGACTCACATTTTCACTGTTTTTCATACAACCGCTCATAACTGATTATGACGTTATCACATATTTTTCGTTAGATATTTTGGAAACACAGTATCTTGTGGATATTATCTAGGTTTCTAAAGAAACTAATTTCTAAATTTGTGTAAAACTAATCCAGTAAAATCCTCTAAAAATGTCCTATTTTGTATGAACTTTGACACTTCATAATTTGCCTAAAAATTAAAAAAGTCAAAAAAGTAATCCTCTAGAGACCTTGCAAATTTTATTAAGATTCTAAATGACGACAACTTTTTCCAAAAACTTTTAAGGGTTTAAAAAAAAACAGCTATTTCCTGGAGCAAGTTTTGTGAAATTTTCGAGTAAATCTCGGAATTACCGAATACTAACAGAGTTTCCAGGCGTTATCTCTCTTTTTTTTGCGTTGCCTTTTCGTCAAACATCGCGCTGGATTGCATTAAATGAAGTAATAAGCTTTTAAACCATTTTCGATGTTTACGATAAGCGAGTGGAGAAGGACCCTCTTAATATTAGTGTGATATTTTATTCCTAAACAAAACCCCGATACACAGAATTAACGCCTCCTTATCCTATTCATCACCACATTCAGAAAGCAATTGTTTGTTGTTCAATAGGTCACCGACCTTACGGTAGCCAGAACATTTCTAACAAGATATTAATTGTCCAACTGCCGCCTACGGCATTCTTGTTAAAGTAATTATCGGTCTACTTGAACCTATTTTTCAAACCATAGTGTACGGGCAAGCTCATTAAAATCGTTTAGAACGTGGTGATTAGATTTGTAGGAATGGTATAAGTACTGGCACGCGTGGCTTGTATTCTGTAATATTTAATGAATGAGTGCTGTTGGTTATAAATTGTGGAATAGTAGGGATAAGGATGGAAGTCCATGATGAAGGAGGCTGTTGCGCTGTTACTACTGTAGAGACTGTGGCGTAGGCTCGATGGTAGGTTCTTGGGATCTGGTGTCATCATAAGGCAGTCTATGAAAAAGGAGGCTATTGCGCTGTTGCTACTGTAGAGACTATGGCGTAGGCTCTATGATAAGTTCCTGGGATCTGGTGTCATCATAGGGACAGTCTATGACAAAGGAGGCTATTGCGCTGTTACTACTGTAGAGACTGTGGCGTAGGCTCGATGTAGGTTCTTGGGATCTGGTGTCATCATAGGGACAGTCTATGACAAAGGAGGCTATTGCGCTGTTACTACTGTAGAGACTGTGGCGTAGGCTCGATGTAGGTTCTTGGGATCTGGTGTCATCATAGGGACAGCCGATGACAAAGGAGGCTATTGTGCTAATGCTACTATAGAGACTGTGGCGTAGGCTCGATAGTAGGTTCTTGGGATCTGGTGTCATCATAGGGACAGCCGATGACAAAGGAGGCTATTGTGCTAATGCTACTATAGAGACTGTGGCGTAGGCTCGATAGTAGGTTCTTGAGATCTGGTGTCATCATAGGGACAGCCAATGACAAAGGAGGCTATTGTGCTAATGCTACTATAGAGACTGTGGCGTAGGCTCGATAGTAGGTTCTTGAGATCTGGTGTCATCATAGGGACAGCCAATGACAAAGGAGGCTATTGCGCTAATGCTACTATAGAGACTGTGGCGTAGGCTCGATAGTAGGTTCTTGGGATCTGGTGTCATCATAGGGACAGCCAATGACAAAGGAGGCTATTGCGCTGTTGCTACTGTAGAAACTATGGCGTAGGCTCGAAAGTAAGTTTGACTGACTGCTAAGCCGGAGGTCGTGCGTTCGATTCCCACCCAGAACAAATGTTTATGTGATGAGCATAATCATTTTGTTCTGTGTTTTGGTGTAATTTACCTATTATATGTATGTATTTAGAAATATATAAGTATGTTTATCAGTTGTCCAGTACCCATAACACAAGCTCTGTTTAGCTTGGGACTAGACGGCGTTGAGTGATAGTTGTGGAATATTATATTATTATATTATACTAGCTGCTCCCAGCGGCTTCGCCCGCGTGATAGCAGAAAATTATCCCAAGGAAACATACTTCCGAGATAAAAAGTATCATGTGTCCTATTCCAGGGCATGGTCTATCCCTGTACCAAGTTTCATCAAAATCGGTTTTGCCATTTAGGCGTGAAGACGTAACAAACAAATAAACAAACTCACTTTCGCTTTTATAATATTAGTAAGGATTAACTTCCTGGGATCTTGTGTCATCATCATAATTTGAGCCAAAAGACGTCAGATGTTGGACATAGGCTTCCCTCAAGTATCACTAAGACGACCAACTCTGTACGTCTCGCAACCATGGGATATCCGCCAAACTCACAAGATTGTTGGTCTATTTTGTGGGAGGCTTGCCAATTCTGCGTCTTCCATTGCGCGGTCATCACTCCAGAACCTGTCACCTCCATCGACCATCTGTTCTAAGAGCAATGTACTTTGCCCGCTGCTAACGAAGGAATGGGGTGGGTTTTTTAGTCAGTAGAAATCTGACACTATCTCCCGCTCCACCGGAAAAAGAATACAAAACAATATTTTCATGAAACAGTTCAGATCATTATACCTGAATACCATGAAAGCGATTTTTTATGCTTGTGTGTGTTTAAAAAAACTAAACCAAATATTAAACTCATGAATAGTTTCTTATTTATCCTTACCGTTGTGGTTTTAAAGGCTCATAAAAGATTACAGGATACCATATTTCAATCGTCTAAGTCGTGACTAACAAATAAAACTTATCTCTCTAAATGTGAATATGATTGTGAGTTAATATCCTCTAATATAAAATTAGACCTCTGTTTCTCTCAAAATGGTCGGTAGCCATAGGATAAAATACATTTTAGTGTGTAATTAATATTTCTTTGGAACAAATGTAAACGTTTTGAGCCCCGAAGGGCAGGATTCTAAATATTTGTGCTAGAGGCTAGGTCCTACGAGTTTAGTATTATTTTTGTAAAATGATGTTATTCCGTCGAATGCGATTTTCATGATTCAAGTGAAATATGCTAGCAAAATCGCGTCTAAAGGTTTTTAATTTCTTTTTATCTTATAATTTTACTTAAATTATTTTGTACCACATTATCTTCTGACATCATATGTCCGCAGAGTACCGCTAAATAACTTTTATTTGACCCTGCTATAGTGCTATATGGAGAATTATTTTAGGCAGAAAAAAAGAATTATGAAAAATTTCAAAATCAACTAACAAAAAAATTAATACTTAGTACATTTTTCTACGTTGATTTGGAACTGACCATTGGAAATTGATAAGTTTTCTGTGGTGATTGACATATAGATCTACGCACTCTCTACAAAATATTACTAATAAATTCCATTGTTCAATTATAAAATTGATTCTCAATCAATTTTCACTTTCAAGTATTTCCAATTTCTAATTTTTTACTGATCCCCAAATCTTTAAAACGAGAGCTATCATTCAAACGTTTACAGAATTCCATTTGGCGTTTCCAGACAAATTAAGTTTGTATGCAATTTGAATACTGCCTACGGTTAGGGAATGGCAGCTATCATTTAAAAGCAATACCATGATGACTACTGTTGTATTCGTAATCGACTGCGTTTGAAGGAAAAAATAGAGGTGGGAAGAAAGACGACTGGAATCGATATCTACAGTGCTGTCACACATAGTAAGTCTGGTTGCTTATTTTAATTCTTAACCATTAATAAGAGTGTGGAATTACCTAAGTTATGTGCTGGATTATCGAAAAACGAAAAAGCATTAAAAAGAAATCTAAACTAATATTATAATAAAGAAGAAAAGTTTGTTATTTCGTTTAAAGAAGGATCTCTGAAAGTGCTGGTCTGATTACTAAAATTTTTGCTTTATTCCTGAGTGACATCATCCTTGCGTCGTATTCCTTAATGTTAAGGGACGTGACCTCCTGGTTTTTATTACTTTACATCCTGAGTGACATAGGCTATATTTATGTACGTGGGCCAGTGGGCAAAGCCGCGGTAAAAGCTAGAAACTAACTGAAAAGTAAACATCTTTTTTACCTTGTTAGACTCAATGTCTGATTTTGCCTTAGATAGTATAAGCAATATTATATTATCAGTCGATAGGGGTAAGGGTCTTACGATTACATATTTTAGTTTGGTTTTAATTTCTTTTAATTATTTTTTTACGATATATTCTAATATCAAACGACTATAACTAAAACAGTTCCTATTCAAAGACAACAAAAGTAACAGAAACAAAAACTAAACTAATAACAAATATACTAAATACCAATCATATTTTAATGCCAACCTATAACATGTTGAGGAGTATGCCTTCTTGGGAACAAGACCATAAAAAGAAAAAACTGAACTTTGCACTGCACTACACTGTGATCTATGCAACATGACCCTAGTAAAGACAAATTTACTAGGGTCATGCTGCATGCATAGAATTAACAAAAGAAAGGCTGGCTATCAGAGCAAGAAACCCAACAGGTGCTACAAACATGTATACTTTTTTCTTACATTAAAAAAAAAATAAACTTAAGCCATAAAATAATACCCATCAATGAAAAATTCCTTTATGTAGGTAAATGTTTTCCGGAATTACCCTTGTGCAACTAAACTGCAGCCTAAAAACGATTAACATAGCTGGTAGTCATTTATAACAACACAAATCGACTTATAGTAGGCAAATCGAATCGAATTGCAAATTGAATAAGAAATCGGCCACCTCTATTCGTAATGGGCAATCAGATTTGAAAAAGGAATAAATTAGATATGCAAACTTTTTTAAAGAAAAAAAAGAGGCAATGTTTTAGTATTGGGCGTTGCAAATGAACTGATATGCGTGAAACGGAACGGTAGGCAGGAGGCATTAATCAGAACATGTCCATTATATTATGTAGATGACTTATTTTTGTCTTAATATTTATAGTTCATTCTTTGTTGTTGTTATTGAATTCACAAAAATATTGTTATCGTCCTTATCTTATTTATCACCATCATTATCAGCCTTTTAAATGTCCTCAATGCTGGGACTCAGGCGTCCTTTCTAGGAGAGGGAATGGGCCGTAATCTTCCGTTCCGTTCCGTTTTTAATGGTGGGCAAAAATCATCAAATGACAACCCCCGTCTTGGGCGGAGTGGGAGATAATGTCAGACTAAAAACCTACCCTGTTCTTTCTAGCCTTTATACCAGGGCTCGAGCTTGCTTTCGGATAGCCCTGACCCCAGTAGGCTTCGACCCAGCTGGGTTCCTGCTGTTGCTGACAACTCCTTAAGATATCCTAGAATTTTTGGTTCTAGGTCATGCCGGTTTCCTCAGGATGTTTTCCTTCACCGTTTTGAGAGCAGTGGTAATGAAATAAGTCGGAGCCATTAGCACTCGGCCACTGCTCTCTCTTAGGTATGTTATTTTTGTACTTTACCTTATTGTTTGTCATAATTTCTTATACATATTATCACCATTTATTAATAAATATGTATCACAAATACAACTTTATTACTTCTATAACTAATAACACATCAATCTATCTCTAAGCAGCTTAGCATCATCTAAGCACTCTTATCGATGTTCATACCTAATTAAGAATTAAAATAAGTTAAAAAGAAAGGTTTATTTGTCTACCACTAATACTATTTATGAAGTATTTTAATAACAAAAAGGACCACGTTGTTGTCACAAACTAAAAAAATGAAAAAAATAATAATACGAGTAGTTATGAAACTTCAAAATAAAAAGATCCCAGTCATAATTACATGGTCTGATGCCACAAAATGCCATCTAGCGGTTTTGGAGTCAGTGGGAAAGCGCGCGAAGAGGTTGCCTACAAAGTCCGAAATACAGTCGTATGGTAACCAGCCTTTCAATATTTTACAGGATGCCTTTAGGCGAATGTGCGTAAGAATCGCACGACTTGATTCCGCAATCTTCTTATTATCATCGGACAACCTGACGTATAACACGTGCGTATTCACCTGGACTAGGTGTTTCGTTTATACCGCGCATATTGAAGGACTGGAACAATTTGCCTGCTGCGCTCTTCCTTCCCTTAATTTAAGTTTTCAATTTCAATTTCAATTTATTCACGAACAATTTACATTGTGTTTGAAATTACTTAAAACTACATTAAAATACAAATATAAATACAATTCATTTTAAAACATAACAACAAACGTCAATAAAAAATAAATAAAATAAATTCATACCCACACCACTACTACCTAACATTACTAATGTCATATACATCAATTTATATCCTACAATACTTTAAATTGTTGACATGTCATCGTCCACCGAGTAGACACATTTCTCCAAAAGGAAAGCTTTGAGCTAGAGTGCTAGCTAAAGTGACGCTGTAGTGCTCCTAATAAACTAAAGCACCTCATCATTAATGATTGAATCAATGCTTATCATCAGGTGGAACCGCAGTCAAGCACTAGTTTATATTATGTAAAAAGTTTCTAACTAAAGGAATTGTCAAACTAAACCCATTCTAACTTCATCTAATTATATTCTAGCCGACTGTTTATAGGTACTTCTGTGACTTCATTCAAATGGTATTGGTATTGATGAATACTTCGATTTACTTCTCTCCAATTATCTGAATTATTCAATGTTCAATTATTAAGATTTATTGCAAAGGATGGCAATGATTGTGCCTGTAGAACTGGTTCGATCCCATTTGTGGTTGACTTCTACTTCTACTAATATTGCATTATCAATATTGAATGTACTGCAGTGATATTGTTTACAAGAATCACAGCAACCCTGGAACCCAAAGGGTCAATTAAAAATCATGGGTAGGTTAATTAGTAAAAGTCTGCTACTCCATCAAACTTCACTAAAAACGGGAGGAGTTATTTCATGATTTCTCACTGTTTAAAACCGATCGTGCAGTGGAACACAGCATATTAAAATCACATTTATTATCCACTAGTTTGAGCCGTGCTTCGCCTGCAAGAAAAAAAAAATCACTATATCAACGGAACATCTCGTACACTCGGGTATAATTATAAGTCTCCAATGTCACTAATGTCTTAATTTAGTTCATCTTTGTGTCAGAATTAACCAAAGTCATCACTCATCCAGCTGATAAAACTTGCAAAAATACAGAACTATACTGTTGCTTATATTTTCAATATTCTTATTTCTTTATTAATGCTCCTCTCAGTTTGTTGAAGTTTTTCAAGGATAGCATAACATAGGAAATTAGCCATATAATGTTTCTAATGTGTTAACTCAGACCTCATCAAGAGTTTGTAGAATTATGGAAGTCACACGTCTCTGAAGTTTTAGTTTTAAGTCCTGGCCATTACCGCTAATGCTACGCATGGATCTTTCATAATTGTAAGAATCATTGAAACCGATCATACCTACAGTATAACCTACTTTTGGAATCGCTGATTCTTAATTTTACAGATTTCATACATTAAAAACACGTTATAAAGACAGACTTCAACTGCCACCAATAATGCTAAAATAAAAAATGTATACTGTATGTCGAGACTTACCACTGACAATGTTGAAAAAATGCTTTTCAAGATGTTACTATTTAAAAAATATTATATTGTGAAGACAAGTCAATAGAACCTATAATTTGCAAGTTAGAGTAATTGACTTCCCTGACTATGAATATATTTGCTCACTATGTTATGACAGGATAAGCTAAAACTTTACTGTAACACTTCATGTACCATATTCTAGCAAATCAATATTTTGATTTGATTTAATTTACTCTTCTATTCGATAACTTATATCTAGATTAATAATTCTATAAATAAGAGTAGTGCATACCTTTAAAATATGAAACAATTTTTTTTATATATACTTTTTTACCGTGTTTTTTACACACCAAGCTTATACAATAACAAAATGAAGAAGAAATATAAATATAAGAATAAGAAAAACATATAATAAAAAAACATACAATTAGCGGCCTTATCGCACCAGGCGATTTCTTCCAGGCAGTTAAAACGAACTATGCAATTAGACAACCAAAAAGTCCCCAACTATCAAGAACCCTAGGAAGTATAACCAAAGGTCCTGTAAGGTCGCAAGATATTAAACCTTTTTACATAATTACCAATACAATAGCTACCAGTACTTAAGCCACCGACTCCGGCCGTTTATCAGCCTTTTATAATACCGATATTCTTTAGAAATTCACTTACTACATGGGGTGCTAATTGCAAGCAAAACGAACGGATAACGATGCCCATTCATAGGACGACTCGGTCTTATAAAATTGTATCGGTCATTAATTTTCCTTATAGGTTATATGAATGTGTAGGAAGCCTTTGGACAATATTGGCAGTGATTCGAGATTATTAAATGTTAACGATACTATTTTGTATTAAAATAATTTTATTATGCAAATATTGCGTTTGATATTGTTTTAAAGCGAATAATTTATTTGAAGATTGAAGAAATAAAGATAGTTTTTGCAGATTGTTTTTTTTCTTTCAAATGTTTGAAAAATGCAAAGATTTATTATGCAAATCACGCTAATGTTATGAAAGCAAACGTTTGTATTTTTCTAACAATATAAGTACTTACGTAACGTAACAATATACGTGTGGGACTTGTGTCTTACACCCTCCCATCTTTGTAGCAAGTCATGCTGTTCTGGCGCGTCCAATGCGGCTACCTCAAGCGGCCAAAATGTAACAACCTCGTCGGCAGGTACAATTTCCAACCGTATATTTGGCTATTATTAGTTTTCAAGTAAATAATATTATACATAATGTAGTATCACCAGATTGTTGTAATGCATACATTTCTCCGGTATTTTACTATTTTATATAAACCAGGATCAGAAACTTAGCTTTTATTCATTACTTTTGACACAATTCCAACTTACGTACCATGATTAGCAGCCTACTAAATATAAGGTGAATATTTACACCATTCGCTTCCGCACACGACTACCAACCTAAAAATTAAAACTACCCACGACAAACTATCCGAAACCTGAACAGACCGCCTTACAAGAAGCGGCCCCTCTCACAGAGATAACGTGGACAGGAGCAAAGACTAAAGAGATCCGCCAAAGATATGCCTCGGCTAACAATTAACAATGAGACATTATATTCACGAGTAATGCTGCCGATAATTACCAGCCTGGACGATTTGCACAACCAAGTTAAGTTATAGCTCCGTGTTCTATAGTATTAATTGATGGCGCTTTTGGAGAGCCCTTTTTTAGTCGTCCTTTTATAAGTGCATGTAGATACTGTGACGGAATATATTTGTAGGCAGATATTTTTATTCCAGGAGTATATTTCCTTGCGATAATAAAATTTAAACTGAAAAATGGACTGATGACCGATGGACCGTTCATTGTGGCGACGCTTGGGGGAGGCCTATGTCCAATAGTGGATGTGATTTGGCTGAAATGATGATGATGAATTTCAACTGACATTGCCTGCATGTCACAAATTACTGACAGAAGCTAAAGAAAGAAAAGAAAGAAAAAGTGTTTATTTGCGCCCAACATGACGCATATCCCAAAAATAAATAAAAATAAACAAAATACCAATATCCTACTTAAAAACTACAACGGTACTAAAATATTAAAGACTATATTCTAGCGAGAGAGAGTGTAAAAAATAGCAGGTTATTTGTTAAGACTGGATATTACAATAATTAGAAAGTTTTATTTATGATCTTGTAGACTAAAAAAGTAGGTCATTTTCAGATTTATAATTAGCAAAGTACAAAATATAAGTAAGTAGACAAATAAAATTAAGGCTGATTATGCTGTACGTGGGACGTTAGTAGTACGTAGTAATAAGTCTAGAAGAATTTAGAGTAGAAAGAATTGGAGAAATGTGTGTCGATAACTATTTATAAAATGTTCCTAAAAAGTCCAAATAACTAATTCTCATTCATGAAACGACGACAAAGAATATGGAACCAAATCTTTTACTGAATCAAATTACGAATATTAAAGTGTGGTCCATTCAATCTTCTTTAGTAAATTCAATTGAACCAGTTACGTGTTCATCATTTAATACGTTTAACATACCCCATTCATTGACTGTTTACGCGACTATCATTCATTGAAATTAAACCGCTACAACTTTAAATTGAATTTTCTGCACCATTTAACTCTTTAAAATTGTTAGTATCTGTGTTGAACGCTATAAATTTATTGAATAGGTATATTCTCTTATCGTGGTTAGTTAGAAAATCTGTGCCTAACTTACCTTGTAGTTTACTTTTTGTGGCTTAGTATGCGTTTCGGTCACTGACAGTTCCGATTAAAATAAGAATTGATATGACTAGTGTTTTGGAATTAAACTTTTTTAAGCATAATGTTATACAATCAAGATGATTAAAAACCCTTTGGTTGGGTTATAATTTTAAACCAAAGTAAGAAAATTGATGAAAAAGTTCGATGTAATATTTGTTATGTAATGTAATTACAATAATCTACACTAAACATGATAATAAATAACAATAATCGAGAGTGAAAAACAGTTTGCGGTGTCCTGCAGGGATCGGTACTGAGGCCAACTTTGTGAGACATTGATTGCAACTAAGCTACTTGCATGTTACACAGATCAAATGTACCTTTTAAACTTTACACTAGCATTTGCTCTTGGCTTTGATCCCGCGTCTAACCCCAGAACGATTTGCAGATTTTTGGTGATAAACGAATAGCAATGCATTGGTATAGTTGTTACCTGTAAAAACTATACAAAAGTATTTAAAAAGAAACGAGTTTATTTTTATTTTATTTTATTCATGTTATTTTACTTTTATCTCGGTAGGTAGACTACTACCAGTATTTAACTAAATTTATATAAGATATGTTATTGAGGATTTTCCAAATAAACCACAAATTGTTTCTCTGAAAATCAAAGTTTTGTTTATTTAATACGTCCTTACTATATTACAACGTTTAACTATGACCATTACACCTATAACTTACCTGAAAATCAAAGAAACGACATTTAAAGTTTACTAATATCGCCTCCTCAATTATATCCCTTTATTTTTATCTCTTTACAATAGAATTTTTAACAATAAAATATGCAAAATAATCTAAACATCATCTGCCATTCAATCACACGTCACCCCGTTCCACAGAACATAAATTCCATTGACAACTTCAACGCGCGAAGCGCGGCAAATTTGAATTAATGAAATGTCATTTCATTACATTTATATACCTGATTTATATACCTGATTTAAAAACATCTTGTTTCAAGTTTAATAGTTAGCATGTCTTGGACTAAATGTAAGTTAACGCAACTCCATCCCCTAAAATAAAGGCGCTGCCTAGTTGGGGGACCAAAGCTCAACTTATTACCAGTCACTGTGAACACCCTTATTACAAGTTTAGTATTAAGACACACTCTATAACACTGGACCAATAAATTATTATTATCATTTCACTTATTTCCTATTTATTCATATTAATTATATTTTTAAATATTTCTTAAAAACACATATTAAAAAATACAAAAAATAGTAGTCCACCGGCATCGGGAACAGGATCCAAGCTACCAGTGATCAGGGCTCCTGAGAGAGGTATCGTCGAACAATGCGTGCCGTGTCTAGAAGTACTGTCTTCTGGATCAAGCCCTTGATCCAACTGCCCAACGAGAGTGTCCTTAGGTGTTGGTCGAGGCTCTTGGCTATTGCCGCCGTTAATCGTCACGACCGTTATTATTATTATGTTTAGTTTTGAAGATTACTTTTTAATCAATGTATCCTAGCAGGGTTTTGGTTAAAAGGAATTGTTATGAGAAAAAGATACTCTAGCTATATAAATACTTTACTTTGGCTTTTTAGTTGTGTATCGCACTAAAAGCCTTTTTTTGGAAGTCAGTTTAAAAGAACTAATAGTGTGTCAACCCTTAGTTAACTCGCCAAGTTAAGAATAATATCGATTTATTATTTTATGCATTTATAGTCCTGAGTTTTGTTTCAAATAATTTAGTACTTTTTATTTTTATATTATTATCGTTATTGATATGTATCGGTAAGTACATTTATTTGATATGTTGTAAAAATTTTGTGTAGTTTTAATTGAATAAGCAAAAATTCCATTTAAAGAGATAAAAACTAATTGATTTCAAGCCTGATTTACTGGCTTTTATCTTTACGACTTTACTACTTTAATATTCCTTATTAATTCCGTTCCAGTCACCTTTAAAGTATTTTACATTCACATTATTTATATTTACATAGGTACTATAAAACTTTAGCTTTAATAATAGTGTGAATAAAGAAGTGATATTTCAGTTACTGATAACTGGTTTTCAGTCAACAATAGAGTGGAAGAAAACGACTGGATAGATGATGATAATTATTTGGTAAAAGACCTTATTTACATACCTGAAAAGTCCCAAGAAATCTTTGAAATAGTCAATTGGTGATTAACCGATTTATTCTACAACTGAATATAGTGATATTTTTAGTATTTTCTTTTAAAATAGTAATCAAAGTAAAAATAAACTCTGATAGTTATTCAGCGCCCTCTATCAATTCTACACGAAACAAATAAAGTTATTGTCAGACAAAGAAAATGTTCCGTTTTGTCTACTCCCTTGCTTTTTAAATAGTACGGCTACTATAACATAGATGTCGCTGTTTAAACTTTTTCTATAACTGAGATAGTAGCGTTAATTTTTTTTTTTGTTTTAAATAGGTTTATCAGGTTTTAGTTGATTTGTTAGTGGCAATTTTCATAGCATTTAAAATGACTATTATTATTTACTCCATGTGTTCTGTTACCACAAAACACTTTATAGGTAGCGGTATTTTTCAGCTAATATTTACCAGTTGAGACCGTAGATATTTCAGTCGGAACCTATTTTGAGAAGTATTTCCGGCGTCTGGCTTCCAAACTGGAGTGGCAGGGTCTGCCTTCAAGTGGCTTCTGCTCAATCCAGGCGCCTCCTACTGGAGGCTCTACGAAAGGATCGTGCGATCCATAGTTCTTTACGGGGTGCCGGATCGCAGAAGCAACCAGGCTGAATGCTTTATTATAAACGGTTTTACATTTTTCTTTTTTAATGTTGTATATAACACTTTTGAAAATGAGAATATTTCACTCATTTTTCTTTGGCTTTTGGGATAAGTACTTTATTTTTATAGGATCTAGTAATACCTGCTTATTGTGTGTCCATTTATCGTTTGATTGATGAAACCGAATATATACACGTGTTGAGCTCATGCTTTAGATAAACGGCTAGGCGTAAGATGTAATTGTGATAATAATTATTTACTTGCCACGTGAAATTTATATACTTATAGGTTAATTTTTCTATCTCAAGATATTTAACTGTGCCACGAATCTAAGTATTGAAGCAGTATTGGCTTAGATCCTTGACAGAATGGAGTGCATCAGCCTAAAAATGGGTCTCAAGGTTAACCACAGTAAGATCAAGGTGATGGTTGTTGACCGAAGCAGAAAGCTACGACTTAAGGCAACTCTTGCACTTAAAGTGGTTGATAATTTCATTTATTCTGGTGCAAAAATCAGCAACACAGGTTCTTATGACAGAAAACTCCGAAATTGGAGGGATCAGAACATTTCACGTAAAACCAAAACAAATCTGGTCAAATATCTGGTCTTCCTCACTTTCAGATACGGGGCTAAGACTTGGACTTTGAAGAACCTCGGCCGCATTGATGCCTTCGAGATTTGTGGTAAATCCTTGGAATTCCGTTGATTGTTTTCCGTACAAATATCTCTACCTTACGTGAACTGCGGGGTTACCATAACGTTCAAAGTAAGACTGTTTTATTCTTATTCCAGTGTGGGTAAGAGACAGAGCTATACAGGTTGTCTAGCGCCATCTCTTACCCACACTGAAACAAGATTAAAACATTCTTACTTTTAAACGTCATGGTCTAGGTCCTGAACATCAAGATCAGATTGTCAACTACCTGCATGCGCAGAGTACTGGAGTTCTTTGGCCACATTGCCAGAAAAAATGGCGATAACCTTAAACAGCTCATCGTAAATGGCATGGTTGATGGCAAACGACCAAGAATCCGGAGCCCAAAAAGATGAGCAGATCAAGTCCGCTCCACACTGGACACCGTCACAGATGGAAAGACTTCATCAATAAGAAGCTTATATAGCGAGAACTTCACGACCCTCAGTAATGAGGAATACGAATCAAGGAGGAGGAGGATTGAACTGTGCTCAATTTGGAAAATTAGGTTAGCGTTTAGAATACTTTTTAATTATAAAAAGCATTTGACTATTTAGAACAGTGTCATTTATTCCCACAATAACAACCAGTACAAACACATAGAAAGAGTAGTAGATAATTTTGATATAATTGCATCTTTTTCAAGAACAATAAGTATGCTTTGCCATATCTACAACAAAACAGTAAAAAAATCCTTTCATGCATATTTCTCATAGTTGTTATATTGCCATTTCATTTCTATGTTGTATGAATAAGCTATGACTTGCTTTATTCGCGTAATGCAGCATTAAATTATAATTCCATGATAATAATTCCATGATAATCTATATACTTACTAGCTTTGCCCGCGCGGCTTCGCTCCCGCTCTTCCCTACTCCACCCTACTATACCCAACTCTACCCTACTCTACCCTACTCTACCCTATTCTACCCTACTCTACCCTACTCTACCCTACTCTACCCTACTCTACCCTACTCTACCCTACTTTACCCTACTCTACCCTACTCTACCCTACTAGCTTCCGTCGCGTTTGCAGCCTTAATGGTTAAAGCTTCACAGAAATCATGTATGACGGAAATGTTCTCCTTAAAATTATATAAAGAATATCCCACGACAGCATATGTCTATCTTTTATGGTTGACGCACAATAACACGTGTAACTCCCGATAGCTTAGCAGTTCGGAGCTTTCTGTTTATTTTTGTCTACTCTTTCGTTTATAACACTCTCTATCATCCCTAATTAAAAAAAGTTAACATTATTATCTATTCAATAAAAAAAGAATCATAGAAATCGGTATAGAAACACCAAAGTTATACATAAAATACGCTAATAAGCCATCGCGCGTGAATAATGAATCATGCTATAAGGATTATTTTAGTGTAACGGTCGCTGCGCTCGACGCGGCTCGCGGCGGCAATTTATGGCTGTTGATGCGAATAGACGTTCAGAGTGTTTGACCTTATTGACAGACAATAATTTCTTTTAACAAACCGTGTTTATCAGCGCGACTTTAGTGTACTCTTACGTTTAATAATTTATTTTTAGATTTATTTGGTTGTTATTTTATAAAATAGGTATTAGTTATTTTGGTAGTGTTTAAATATTTCTTAGTATTAGCTTAATTATAAATTAAACTTTTTTTTAAATTTATTTAGCTGTAGTTTTAAATAGGTAAGTTCCTAGGTATCAAATAGGTTATTTCATTCTATTAGACGTTATAATAAATCTGTAGAAGTGAAAATTCTGTACATTGAAAATATAACAAAATAAACGGCAGGGGGTGTTACTAGACCGACACCGAAGCCAAAAATGTGATTAAAACTTTTTTGTCTGTCTGTCTGTTTGTTCAGGCATCACGCAGAAACTACTGGTCCGATTACGATGAAACTTGGTATAATTATTCTTTAATATCCTGGGCATTATATTGGGTACTTTTTATCCCGGAAAAGTATATACAATAAAAACAAACTTGATTTTGCGGTTCGATGGAAATAGTAAGTAGTTTCCGTTTTCTAAACGTTTCGTAAATGGCGTTGGCGTCGAGTTAGATCACGCTATGGGAACACTTTTTGGAATTAAAGAAAGGAGCGCGTTTTCCTATAACCCATTTATTGGAACACGGAGACATTGGCACCATGTCTAAGATGTGTGCACACTGTCACGCGCGTAAGTGGAAGAGAGAGATCTGGAACGTCTCGAATCGTCTCGCGCATCACGTTGTTTTCCAGTCCCCGGGCTCTTAGAATTCGACATCAGACGTTTCAAATCTTTGATTTTGACGACCCCGTTGTCGCTGGCATAAGCAACAGGATCCGCGTACGAAGTCGCTGGCAGAAGCTAGTAATAAAATAAATTACGTTTCGGTGACCTCTTTGGGGAAACCGAAGGCTTTGTCTGTGCAATTATGGACGAAGTTATCATGACGAATAACTACCGGAGATTTATTGTGAAGGACGGCACGGTTGACATCTGTCGGGCATGACACCGTCCGGGAGAATCAATTCGTCACATTATCTCTGGTTGTTCTCGTCTCGCTAACGGAGAATACTTGCATAGGCACAACCTAGTAGCCAGAATTATACATCAGCAACTTGCTCTGAAGTACTCTCTTGTAGAATCAGAAGTGCCATACTACAGGTATGAGCCCGACCCAGTTCTTGATAATGGCCATATCACTTTGTACTGGGACCGGTCCATCATCACTGACAGGACTATTTTAGCTAATAAGCCTGATATAGTGGTGGTGGACCGAAGTGAGAGGCGTGCAGTGATTGTTGATGTTTCCATTCCACATGACGAGAACATCGTGAAAGCCGAGAAAGAAACACAAATTAAGTATATTGACTTGGCTCGCGAGGTTGTCGACATGTGGGATGTGGACACTGCGATCATTGTACCGATAGTCGTGTCGGGTAATGGCTTAATTGCCAAGAGCCTCGACCAACACCTTAGGAGGCTCTCGTTAGGCGGCTGGATCAAGGGCTTGATTCAGAAAGCGGTACTCCTGGACACGGCTCGTATAGTCAGGAGGTTCCTTTCTCTGGAGCCCTGACCGCCGGTAGCTTGGACCCTGTTCCCGATACTGGTGGGACACTATTTTTTGTATTTTTAAATGTTTTTTTATTTTTTATTTAAATATTTAAAAATATAATTTATATGTTTGTATAATGAATAAAAATAAATTACGTAGGAGCTTGGTATAAGGATTATTATTCAGTAAAGAGCTGGTAGTGATTTACTCTTCAAGCACCTCAGGACCACCACCACCTACCACCTTCACGTTGCTACATCACTCGGTGCTAGCGATCGTTTTTGAGAGCCTATATATTGAATGTACAAGTAACGCCCTATATTATATGAAATGAATTGGTTACTTCAAGATAATTTATTATCTTTTAAGTACCCCATAGCTAAACGGATTTGGTTTTGTGGTCAAACGGTTAATGAAACAGAAAGTAAATTTTACACAAATTGAATAATATAAATAATATGAATGCTGACAATAGTGATGGTAAAAAAAGTATACTAAAAGCATTTTTACAAGCTCAAGAAATGTGTCCGAAAACGTTAAAAAAAAACAGTCATTTTTGTAACTTACTTTTGCAAAAATGTCTGACTGTTTTAAGTTTTTTTTTAATAGCAAGTTTTTATAGTTCGGTATACCTGTTTGACTAATATACTTCAAGACGAATCATACGAGCCAGAATTCGATGGGGTTGTGTCGTTTAACTACCAAGTTCCATAGCCACCTTCCGGTTTCATCATCTGATTTACACATGCATGCAAATTTTCAGCTCAATCGGAAACCGGGAAGTGGGTCAAATTTAATTTGTAAGATTTGATTCCAGACAAACATCGGGACAGATGAAACTAAATAAAAGCTTGTAAAATAAAACAAATCTGTGTTTGAATGTAGCTATAAAAGACAAATTAATCATTATTATCTCTATAGATGCTTTTGATAAATCTGCCAAAACTACTTAATCTCTTTATCGTAGTACTTGACTAATGAATTGATTAATTCAATCTAATCAATGATATTCACTAAATATATACAATTGGAAAGACTCGATATTGAAATCTTAAAATCGCTCAGTAAAGAACACGAGGTCTCTGGTAGCAGTTAAAATTATTATGTGAAAAAAAAAATAAGAAAATGAATTCGATATATTTATTACTTTTAATTTCCATATGTTGGAATGTAGCCAGAGGTCATTTTGATATGGTCGTTCCCGATAACAAAAATGTTTTTGATTTGAATCTCTATGAATCTGTATTAGACGAAGAATTGTGTGAAGAACAAATTAGATATATCCAGCAAAATGAGACCGATCTTTTGGTTGAATGTAAGTACAACATTAAATTCATCATTTTTTTTATTCGAAGTAAGTCTACTAAAAAAAAAACTGTTTTTTTTTTTTTTTAATTCGTATAAACTAGTGCTTGACTGCGATCCCACCTGATGGTAAGCAGTGATGCAATCTCTGATGGTGAGGCGCACTAGTTTATTAAAAGCCTATTCACTCTAGCCTTGAAGATACCCATATTATAATCGGACGGGAAGACCACAGCAGGCATGGGCACGCCACGATTATGGCGGTAAGTCCCCTCTTTGAGGCGTGGCTGGAAAGACCTCACGGCGTCCTTACCTTCCGCATGACGCAGGTCCTCACCGGACCGTTCCTGCATCGGATTCAAGAGGAAGAGACGCCCGGGTGTCGCCACTGTGCGCAACGCCCGGAGGACACGGTGGAGCACACAGTCGAGGTGTGCCCTGCCTGGGCGGAGCATCGCCGTGCCCTCGTGGGGGCGATCAGTGGCGGAGACCTCTCGCGCCGAGCCTTGGTCGAGGCCATGTTCCGGAGCGAGGAGGAATGGCAGGCGGTCGCCTCCTTCTGCGAAGCAGTAATGCTTGCAAAGGAGGAGGCCAACCGCATCAGGCAACGGCGCCCTCGCCGCCGTCGCCGGGATTCCGATCCCGATTTCCGGCCACGGTAGACGCGGGCTCGCGGACGGCAAGCTATGGGTAGCTCGCTGTCCGATCGTCCGGTAATGGACCGAGTCCAAGACGTCGACGGCGCGCACTGTGCCCGCGCGCCTCAAGGAGTTGTCAGCACCAGGAGGGGCCCAGCTGGGTCGAAGCCTACTGGGGACAGGGTTGTCCGAAAGGGAACTCGTGCCCCGGTATGAAGGCTAGAAGGAGAGGCGCGGGGTTTTTAGTCAGTAAGAGTCTGACACTGTCTCCCGCTCCACCCAAGAACGGGTTTCGTCAAAGATGATTTTACCCGTCGACAAAAAAAAAAAAAAGACCACAGCAGGCAAATTGTTCCATTCCTTCGACGTACGTGGTATAAACGACGAGGCGAAACGCTTAGTCCAGACCGTAGAGGTTTCAACAACGTAAGGGTGGATACTCATTGTACGTCGGGTTGTCCGATGGTAGAATTGAGATGGCGAAATCAAGTCATGCAATTCCTGCGCACACTCTCCAAAAAGCATCCTGTAAAACACCGAAAGGCTGGCTCATATTTGTAGGAGACATTTTCTAAACATTTAAGCGAAAGCTAATAAAGCTAAATAATTTTAGATACAAATAGCAAAGCCGTTTAATAATCTGTTTCCATTATTTGACAAAAATGTTTTTATATTTTATTTACTTACTTGCCATATTGTCTCTCTACTATTCCTGGTTGAATAGTAGATAATTCCTAGGGCTTTAAGTCCACCTTTGTACTTTTGCGTGGCAGTGAGTTTTGGTTAGTTATTTGTTTCAACTAATACGTACCTATTTTGTTGACTATGATCCATAATTACAAAAGCACTTACTCATTATAATTTTGGAAAGTACGTAGTAATCTATAAATCATAATTGTTCCTTGTGATTTACAGTTTTTAACTGAACGACATCGACATAAAATCGTTAATACAAAACAAATTCTGAATTGACACTTTTAGAATAGATGGCTGAGCTGCTTTACAATTCTAGTGTTTTTTCACATAATTCGTTTTAATCTGGACTAAATTTTTGCATAAAAACACAGAATCTATATTATTTTGTATGTTTGTATTTTAATTTGCTGTGTCCACCTATAATGCGCAGTTTACCCCTTTCCAAAATAAGCCTAAAATTATTAACAACTTTTTGTCTATACATTAAAATTACTTCATCGTAAGTAATTCGAAAATCATTAAGACCAGCTCATTTTGAACTGTTTTTATACCCCAAGAAATCTACAAATATAAAAGAAAACACAATCAATTGGCTATTAATAATTAATTTAAATTAATATAACATAATAAAACTAAATAAATATAAATTAATTGGCTCCATAAAAAAAAACCCGAATCTGACCCTAACTTACGATTTCAAACATGTATGTCTACGATATAACATCACTGAAATATCTGAAAGTTATAAATAACATAATAAAGCGGTTTTTTAAAAGGTTCTCGCAAAAACACAAATCTTAAATAGTTATTGTTTTTTTTTTATATAAATAAAACCGCTGAAGTTCATACAAAATACTCATTCAATGAGGATCAAAACCGTGAATAATTTTATCAAAAAATTACAATGCATTTAGATTTTATACTGACAATCATAATTACATAATTACACATATTCGTAAAAATCATTTGTGGAAACACATTTTAACTCAATATTAATTACGTAGTGTGGTCTTAAATCCATAAGATATATATTTAATCTCTCTTTTCTTTTTCTTATCTTTGTAAGTAACTTATTGCAGACAGGATAATCTATGCTTATTAATGCAAAAGTTTATTGTCTGTCTGAAAAAATAATTAATATTATTATATCTAGCCAGAACAGAAAAATAAAATTACTGGTCTAATCCTTGAATATAAGGTGCACTTTTTAAAATCCATATTTCTGCCAGTAGGTAAAGGATTTAGTTATAAGACTTTTCTTTTTAAAAAGTGAAAATTCATCAAATAACTTTTAAGTGGAGCCAAATGAAGTATCAGACTAAATATTTACTGACTAAAACCCACACATCATGATCCTTTACGTTACCCATTGCGTTTCTGGACTGCGGCGACTCTTTTAACCCTTCAGATACCGTCAATTAGAGACACAATAGTAAGACAATAGATGCGCGGCCACCGGTGGTCGCTTGGGGATTCATGAATTAAGTAATCCCGCAGTTTTATTGGTGAACTAGTATTTTGAGCTTTAGGATGCATCTGAAATGCACGCAAGTGAACACAAAAATTTAAAAAAACTTTCTTTACAGTTCTTGACGCTGGCATCCGTACACCAAGAGGTATTATGACTGGAAGCGACCTAGATCTTGGAAATTACTTCCAATGTTTGCGTATAAACCAACCTATTACGAACTCAGTTGTTGAAGGAAAGTATTGTATGATACATGTACCTTTGAACCAAAACTGGCCCAGTTTGCCATCAACACCAACATGGCCTGATGTAACTTGGCCGGATGAATGGCCTGACATTACGTGGCCTGAAGTTAATCCAAGTAGATTCAGAGTGAAAAGAGATGTTGCGAAACGTATAAGAGATTATAATTTAGCTATTGCAGGATACGCAGCATTTAACGGTGCTGTAAATAATGATAAAAGGTAAGTTAATAAACTCGTGAATGCTATTTATTTAACTGCTATTTATAAATATTGATATCAGGGACTACTAATAAAAGTTAAGCCTAGTTAAGCCAATGATTCATATTTTTTTTAATGAATCAGTGGCTTAAATATATAAGTATAAGGGCAAGTAATGTCAAAGTAAACGTATCCTTATATTATCAATTTTCCAAAGAAGTTTGTATGTATATTATTAAAAACGGGAACGCAAAAGAAATTTTGTTGATAATACTTTATCTACAAAATTTCTGTTCATTGGTAGATATTATCAGAAAGTTGAATCATTTCAACAAACACGTATAGTTTGAGAATGTTACTTTAGCTAAGTACAAAGTACAATTATCAATTGATCAGTGTTCCAAGTCCATACCTACTCACGTAGTTCCGTATCGCCAATTTTCAATTAATATGTCAACTTGTTACTCACGTTATCACCTTCGTCATTCTTAGATTTTAAAATGTAAAATTTTGACAAATACTTTGCCCCTTTGCACTGTAAAGCCTTTATTTTTCTTATCCCAACTAGGTACCATTACGAAAAAACACATAGTTATCTGTGTTTAGTCGTAGTTAGTTGGCTTCTAGTTTACTAGATGCAGTTGATTATTTATCAGTATTTTACATGAAACGACCTAACGACTACCTATCTAATCTTTACAACTTAGTAAATGAGTAGCACGATACCCCTTTGCAATACTGGTATCTTATCTCCAGTCTTTTGACTATCAGTAACGATTAATAAAGATCTAAAAATTGTTGCTAAGACTAAAACGCATTTTGAAGCACGGAAGAATCTGATATATTAAGATTTTCAAGCATTCAAATACCAATTTCAGCTAGTTATGAGATCGACTCGTACTGATGATATTATTTTAGTCATGGGCTCCCCATTTCTAGGTACATTCAAAAAGCTTATCGAAGTACTAAAATTTTCTTTCAGAATTGCAGACACTCCTCTTTCAGCTCTTACCCTCCGTCTTGGTACTTGCATACCTAAGTCATGTACTCCACGCACGGCGCTAAAAGCTTTACTCAATAACACACAGTTAGCGACCATTGAATTTGAGGAAGACTATTGTCGCCTGCCTAATGATAAACGATGGGTGGCTGGAGAATATGTTGCATTGTAAGTATTGGCTTTATCGTTGTCATCATATCATGTGGAAGATGTTCATCTTCCTACTCTCTACTGGATATTATGTTTCTTTAAAATGATACCACATTGACCGGTCGTGTACTTCTCATACTTCGCAAACATTCAATAGAATAAACAAAATCATTCTGATTTTATAAAGGTGAAAGTTTATATTTTTGTTTGATTTCGTTGAAATAAGCCACTTACTTATGCTTTATATCCCGGGAGTATATTCCCTTATGATATTTTTTACTATCACACAGGCCAGTGAATGGGCTGGTAACCTAGGCCAAGATCTAGAGGGGTCGTAGGAACCTGATGGATCCGAGACGCACAGGACCGGTCCTTATGGTGACACCTATGGTCCTTATGGTGGGGAGGCCTATGTCTAACAGACGTCTATTGGCTGAAATGATGACGATGAAAAATTCAAAGCTTGTGTTTCTTTTCAGTTCAATATTTGGCGTCTGCATATTGCTCGTCGTGTTAAGTACAGCATACGATATTCGCTACAATATCTGTCAAAAAAAAGGTGAGAATAGTTTGAAAGATCATTGTAAGTCTACTGAGCTTCTATATCTTTAAGATGTTCGGTGTGCGTTTTCATGAAAATTATTGATCTATTGATTTAACACAGTGGGTGCACAGCGTGGACACGTTAAAGCACAATTGATTTAATATATAGATAGATATTTGAAGTTGTTGAAGCTCTTTTGCTTGACATTGAAATCAACTTTCCGCTGGTTTTCAGAAGTATAGGCATAAGCGTCTTCGTTTCCTTTGCCGGTTCTACTCAACTTTCTTCTATATTGCATTTCTTCATAATGTCTTTCCTAAACATCCTTATACCTGAAGAACTGGCCGCGTTGTTTTTGCTTACCATCTTTTAATTCAGAAAAGAAAAGGTGCTTAGCTACCTTCTTGTTAGGCATCCGTACTAGTTTGAGAAATAATTGTCACAAGGTTTTTTTTTTAATTGAGGCGTGATGTTCTTCTATAGGAACGTTAAGTCCATCTAGTGATTGACTTTATTAGTTAAGTCATTTCCTGCCACTCGAATCTTACACTGTATTAAAGCAAACCAACATGTGCGTGGCTTCCTTTAGTTATCTACATCGTGCGTATAAATTAAAATTGCAAGTCACAAACAATCGATACCAGATTTTGTGCGGTATTTCCATTTCTTACAACTTATCGGCACAAACGTGTTTTGTAATCTATGAACAATATCTTATCGATATTAAGGTAATCAATCTGATTCTTCTTTTTGTGGAAAATTATCAAATGATTTCTTAAGGTGAAACGAGAGGCCATGCTTTGAAACCTTTTAGAAGCCCTAGTGGGTATCAGCTCTACTGGGCCTCGCCTCCTTAGTGTATCTTTGAGGTGGGTTCCGCCAAATAAAATGTTTTTATTTCTTTATTTACTTAGTCCTTACGAGGAAGCCAGACGGCGAGCTATCCATTGCTTGTTATCCGCAAACCCGCACCGACAGCGGCAACAATTCTTAAAGTCAACGTGTTTTTTTTTCACAAAACAAAAATAAAAATATTTGCTACTGGCAAAATCTTTCATAAATAGAAAGAATTAACAAGTTCACTACTTGAGGTAGTGAACTCAATACTAAATCTTACCCTGAATTCAAGAATACAATGATAAAAAAATACTTTTTGTCGTTCTAAAATAAATCAACATATTTCGCATAAAGGCCTGCGCATACTTGACAAGAGACGACAAAGATAAATCGTCGTAGATAAGTCTGCGACGTTATAGATAAGTCTCTCTAAGACAGAGTTGTTTCAAATGAGCGCAGGCCCTTACAGGGAAGTAACCTGTTAGCCAAACTCTGTATAAGTAGCAATTCTGAGTATTAAAAACACTAACAACAACAATAACGTGTACCTGTACACTACAATTATTTCAAAGTCTTACCCAGAAATCAGTTTCTCCATATAAACTTTGGACCCCTATTTCATTCTCTTTGAGGGTATATAATATTTTGGGGAATCATCTCTTAGTGCTCGCCTATGTTATAAAACGATTCCTTGTGCGAAATTTAATGTTCCTAGTCCCAGTGTTGTTGGCAGTGCATTATTATGTCAGTCAATTGCTCCTTTTATAGCTATATAGGTATATAGAAAGATACCAATCAGTAAAAAAACATTGGGTTGCTTTATGGCGAAAGGTAAATCAAGTGGATTACTACCACTTGTTTGCTAATAATGTGAAAATAAAAATTTTAATCCGCAAAAAATCCGATAAAGAAGCTAATTTTGGCAAAGCTATTATTTATCTTTGCACGTCTGTGGATTCCCAAAGCAATTAATAACCAACACCTGTGAGCTGTCATGCACAATCTTTCCACGTGCTCACGTAGTTTATTAACCGATAGCATTATTCTTCTTCTTCATGTGTACCAATGTACATCTAAATTTTAATGGCCACTTCAATGCGTCATTGACAGGAGGAGGCCTGTAGTGTTACCACGAGCTCTTAACGCGATCCATGTTAATTGTTAGAAAAATGGAGCTATATAGGGTCTATAGCTTCATCTTTAATCTACCAGTAATCTGGCCAGGCCAACAGTCGACGTTTCAACTTCAGGTTCAAAGTCCAAAGAAAGTACATGGTCCAACAAATATTAGGAAGCTAGGTTAGGTCGTTAGCCGTCGTTCTTGTACTTAGTCTATCCGTGGTCTTGTCAGGTTCTATCGATACATGAAAGTGAAACGGAAGAGACGGTAACACATGTGTATGATCTAAAACTTCTTACGCAGTATAATACCTGCATGGTATCAGACAACGCCTATCATCAACAGTGCAGTCAAGCATTTTGACCTTCTACAGCCATGTATCGTGTCGTAGTAATAACTCCGTAGAGCATCTCGTAGTGCAGGGTAAAGTTGAGAGCACCAAGCCAAGTGGTAGATCACCAATGAGATGGACCGACCAGATCAAGGCCGCAACTAAATGCTCGGTTTATGATTGTACCCGGAATGCGGCTGCAGTCCGCGATGAATGGCGCCGCATTACAAAGATGATCACTCATCGTGATTTACAGTGATGACCACGACCATTCTGGCAAGAGCGTACCGTCTCAGAAGAAGAATAATAGCTGCGTCAATGGCTATTCTTCCTGAAATAATCCACTATGATTAAAATTCGGTTCGAAGTTACTGATTGTCTGGTCACATTAGAGATTGAACCTTGAAATAAAAGATATGTAGCTATTTATTTTTACCTTTATCTAGACATTTTGTTACCTCAAAAGTAGCAACAAATATCATGTCTTCAAGGCTAAAGTTTGTAATAATCAGTTTTGCGGTAATGTCCTTCTTCCTATGCTTTAATCTGAATAGATAACTACGAAAACTAAGCAGAATTGCTTAGTTCCGAGGTTAACCTTCATTATAGCATTGGCCTATAAAAACAACAGTGGCTTCTTTTGGCATTCTTTTCGTATCTTGACGCAATGATGAGTCGTTATATTTCACAACACCACTAACGTAGCGTGTGCAGATAACACAGATTAAATACATAATCAGCGTATAAAGTTTATTTTTTATAATCTTATCTTTATTTCAATTAATATTATGATTTGTTTATCCTATTGATCTCTATGATTTTTTGATAATAAATTTATAATAAAGGGTTTTGCACACTACATCGTAACATACTTTGAACCGTGATAGAAACGTATCAAACACGTAAAGAAAGAGTAGTAGAATGGATCAAGAGCTTGTCATACTCTAGGTTTAGAATCCGCGAAAATATCATACTTGTATATTTGTGGGCTATATCCAGGGTATACTGGAAATTATTTATACAGTTAATGACGAAAAATATTTTTGTATTTTCTTGCATAAGACGAAGTTCATTTTATATAATTATGTTGGTAACTGAAACTTAAAACTAATTTCGTACATTATTAGAAAGTTCACATTTTATTAATTCTTCAATTAGTCATAAAAATTAACAATCATGCCAAAAATATTTAATAAAAAATATGATGGAAAATTGAAAATATTATCACACTTATCACTTTAAGTAACACCCCAAGATGGATTATATTTTTTTTGACATCACTGCCATGAATGGAGCGTATCGGCATCGATCATGCATGGTACGCGATGGCATTGGTTGGTGACAAAACTTTCTAATCTAGTGGGCTTAGTAAACCTTTGAAGAATTTCTTTTTCCTGATTACTAAAATCAGGAGGCGTTTAAGCCTAGCACGTTCATGGTGCGGTGCTAGTGAGTAGATATCTTAATAAATCCTATTAGATGACTAGCTTAAATTTATTTCGATTATTAAAAACGTCTAAACCATGTAAGTGATAAAAAAGTTATCAACATCACACAAACCTTTTACTAATTTGGCTGGCCTACCACCGTGGGATCTGGAGGCAACAGTCCTTGCACACATGCACGATAAGCGCGTGGAGATGCAACGCCGGGGTGAAAGTCCACTACCGCGACAGGTCGAGGTATGGCGGACAGAGCTCCGGCGGGATCTCACGGTGAAATGGCGTCAGCGACTATCGCAACCCAGTGCTGGGCACGCCACAATTATGGCGGTAAGTCCCCTCTTTGAGGCGTGGCTGGAAAGACCTCACGGCGTCCTTACCTTCCGCATGACGCAGGTCCTCACCGGACATGGCAAGTTTGGGAGGTTCCTGCATCGGAGTCGAGCGGAAGAGACGCCCGGGTGCCGCCACTGTGCGGAACGCCCGGAGGACACGGGGGAGCACACAGTTGAGGTGTGCCCTGCTTGGGCGGAGCAACGCCGTGCCCTCGTGGGGGCGATCGACGGCGGAGACCTCTCACGCCGGGCCTTGGTTCAGGCCATGGTCCGGAGCGAGGAGGAGTGGCAGGCGGTCGCTTCCTTCTGCGAAGCAGTAATGCTAGCAAAGGAGGAGGCAGACCGCATCAGGCAACGGCGCCCCCGCCGCCGCCGCCGGGATTCCGATCCCGATTTCCGGCCACCGTAGACGCGGGCTCGCGGACGGTGAGCCATGGGTAGCTCGCTGTCCGATCATCCGGTAACTGTCCGGACCGAGCCAAGGCGTCGACGGCGCGCACTGTTCCCGCGCGCCTCAAGGAGTTGTCAGCAACAGGAGGGGCCCATCTGGGTCGAAGCCTACCGGGGTCGGGGTTATCCGAAAGGAAACTAGAGCCCCGGAATGAAGGCTAGAGGAACGGCGCGGGGTTTTTAGTCAGTAAGACTCTGACACTGTCTCCCGCTTCACCCAAGAGCGGGTTTCGTCAATGATGATTTTCCCCGTCGACAGAAAAAAAAAACCTTTTACTAATTATGTTTATTGTTTTTATGTATTATATATTTATCTATTATTGTTATTACAATATTAGACAAGAATTTCAGAGATTACCTTAAAAATTTATTAACCAAAACTTAATCTGCATAACTTAACAGATCCTAAGAAAATAAACAAGCTGCTCATAGCTTTCTCTGCTTACAACAACACTCGTCGTCTTGTCACATATACTCCGGTTCCTGGAGCCTTGGAATGTCTGGATGGTGTTAGAGCATTTGCCATGATGTGGGTCATCATTGGGCATACGTTTGTTAATCAGACTTCAAGCCAAATTATGGCTAATCCTGCAGATGTTTTAGCTGTAAGTATTCTTTCTCGCGTTTAAAAATAATACATCTAAATTTACCAATATTAATGTTACTTTACGTCAATTTTATATCCTTGTCCCACGTAACTTGAGAACGACGTAACACAAATCGTAATGCTTCCTTATCTTTCATATCATAAAAAATTACAATATATTCATTCCTTTCCACTGAGATTTATTTTTATCACTTTTTGATATCAAATCAATGACAACAATTCTTTTGAAGGTTCAGCTTTTACGTGAATGAATTCACTGTAAAGTTTCTAAATTTGACAGCTGCATCATGATATTCAAAACGGTTCCAGATTCACTAACCGATTTATTTATTTCTTCGCAGTGGATAACGTCATTAGAGTCTATATGGATTACTGCAGGTCCGATAACAGTGGACACTTTCTTCACGCTGAGTGGTCTTTTACTCGTATATACTACAGCTGGAAAATTGTCAAGCAGTTAGTATATTTTTAACAATTATTGCTAAAGGTTTTTTCCATAATTATGATCACCAAAAAAAAATTAAAAACTATTTATAAAACTAATTATATAAAGTATAATGTTGTCTTTTGCAGTGAAATTAGTCAAGAGTCTCCATCTTTTCTATCTCAACCGCCTTCTCCGAATGTTCCCTGCACTTGCTGCAGTGATTCTTCTACAAATTTCAATTTTTAATCGTGTTGCTGATGGCCCATATTGGGCAGTAGCAGCGGCCCATACGCACAGATGCAGAGTATATTGGTGGTCAACACTTTTGTATGTTCAAAACTATGTCAATCCAAGCCACATGGTAAGTAATAAAATTGTTGCATTTTATTAGTGGGTACATCTGATTCCACTAAGTATAGACATTTTTTTAATGCTACCCGCCTTTAAAATATAGCAAATTTTATAGCAATTACAAAGATTTTGAATAGATACTTGTATAAACATACCACATAGTTCAATTTTACAAGGGGTCGTTCAACAATCGAAGTTGTGTTGAAAGTTTAGGACGTATTTATAAAACTTGGGATAGAAAATGCGACGACTGGGAAATCTTACGCAATTTGTTAGAGTGGATGTCCCCCAGGGCTCTATTTTTGGTCCAAATTTATTTCATATTTATATAAAAGACAAACATGATATAGTGTTGTTATAAACAAAAACGTCAGAAATCGGTTACTGACGACAAAAATTGCATCAGTAATGACTGTTGTAATTCAAAACTAACTAACTATTTTGTTAGCTCATGTCAATTCAATCAATCTAATTTATTTAGTACTATACCAAAATCTTTGTCACTGAAATAAAATGTTACTTTGTCCAGGGCGTCTAGGAGAAATAAATTTTCATATGTTTCAGTGTCTCGCTCACTCCTGGTACCTCGCTATAGATATTCAGCTCCACATCTTATCACCTCTCGTACTAGTGTGGGTGCTGACTGGCAAAAGGCGGATTGCCTGGTCAGCGCTCGTTGGCGCTTTGATTGCTGTGTTGGCAGCAGCTACGACTTACAACTTTATCAAGAAATTCCCATCAGGTCCTATTATACCTTCGTGAGTAAAGCTAATTCAAAGAGTATTATGTAATGCAGAGTTGTTTAATGACGTTTTTGAAGCTTAATTGATAAATTAAGCTTGAATTGATTAATTAATTGATAAATTAAGCTCGTATAGTTTAAGAGGAGGACCTAAAATCCCTGCCGGAGTCTGTGTTTCCTTATAGCTACACCTTGGTATTTAAGTCAAGAGTGAGTAGGTTACTTCTAGGCAAGCGTGCTCCATCGTCGACCACATCATCGCTTACCATCAGGTGAGATGGTGGTCAAACGCGAGCTTAGCAATCATTTAAAAAAAAACCGTAGTTCTCTCGGACCCGGACTGTATACAAAAAAAAATTATCCACAAAGGCACAAAGCCAGCGAAGTATTTTAGTGATTTTTTCTTTCTTCTTTCTATTATCCGGTTTGCACTATTGACTGAAAAAAAATTGTTAAAGCATATTTTGTGGTTTCTTTCTATTGTACTAAATTAGCTTATGTTTTGAACACACTAGTATTTATCCTGAAGAAAAACACATATTTTACTGATTTTGTTTACAGATTTTTGTAATGGATCATTCAAATTATACTTATTCACGTTACAAAAGTCACGATTAGCTCCTGTAGTCTTTTTTAGTAATAATATTTATAATAAACAACTTAGTTCTGGTTTGCACTCTAGTTTAAAAATGACCTCAGTTATGTGAGCTAATTTTTAAACTAACTGCGCTGTTTTACATTGGTTTTCAATAGTTTTTATGCTTCAAATCTCAACGAAGTTATAAATTATGAAACAAGAATGTAACATTGTAACTTGTATCTTTTCAGACGTCCTCAAGATGCAGCGGAATACTTAACGAACTACTATGTGAACACATTGACCAGAGCCTCGCCGTTTTTCGTTGGATTAATATTTGGTTACTTATTACATCTCAACCGTGGGAAGAAAGTTAATTTACCTATTGTAAGTACTTAAAAGAGTCCTTTTCCACTCGCCTATCTTCAAAATCGGGAATGGTTAAAAAGCTTGTTGCTTTATCTACCTCAATCCAACGCAATGTTTGATGAAGAGGCAATGCAAAAAAAAGAGAAATAAAGTCTAAAAACTCTTTTGGCATTCTGTAATTCCGTGATTTACTCAAATATTTCACAAAACTTGTTCCAGGAAATACGTGATTTTTTTTAAACCCTTCAAAGTTTTTTTAAAAATTGTCGTCATTACGAATTTTGAACGAAACGTTAAAGATTTTAATGTATTAAGTATATATTTTTTAATATTTTTAATATATGAGTACGTTATGGAGGACCAAATTTCACGTAAAATAACAGATTTTCAGGGGTCTTGAGATACTAGATAAATTTTACACAGTTTTTATGTTTTGATTTCTATAGAAGCCTAGATAATATTATTATACGCAAAATAACTGTGCATCCTAAATATCTACAGAAAAATGTGTAATAACATCATAATCACGTAAGAGCGGTTCTATGAAAATGTACCTAAATAGCTCTCACAACTGAATGTCATCATCATCTTCCTGCTCTTGTCCCGTTTTATTTGGGGTCGTCGCAACACATTTTTTCTTCCATTCTGTCCTGTCACTCGTTACGCTATCAGTAACTCCCTTTTTTTTCATATCACTTCTCACACAATCCATCCATTTTTTCTTTGGCTTCCCTCTCCCCCTCCATCCATCCACATGTATTTCTTAGTAACGTATTCCGAAAAAAATAAATGTTATTATATATTTTAACTTTACAGATCTGGTCATCACTTTTTTGGATCTGCACGATAGTAATATCTGCCCTCGTCGTATACTCTTCTTACCCTATCATGCAGTTTGATTGGGATAATCAATTTGCTGATAGTATGATCAATTCGTTCATGAGACCAGCATGGGCCTTGTTTATCGGATGGATGATATTTGCTTGCGTGCATGGATATGGTGGTAAGTATTTTACATATACATGTATTGAAAACTGGGCAAGTGCGAGTTGGACTCGCGTACTGAGGGCTTCGTGCGAACTACAACTCCCGAATCAAACTCTCAAAGATTTTTTAGAATTGCAAAACAAAAAAATTGTGACGTAAGTAACAACAAATTTACTGTTTTCAGATTTGTGTTTGTATTTGTGCTATAAGACCTTGTTTTGTGCCAAATTTCAGGATTCTGGGTTAACGGAAAGTACCCTATGAATTTCGATCTTTGAGAGTATCAAAACATACGTTTTTTTTTGTGCCATAAACAGCCGTATCTTCTTTATTCGTTAACTTAGAACTTTGATTTTTTTCACCGCCGCAACCCTCGGTACGCGCGTTCGACTCGCAGTTGCCCAGTTTTTTTAAAGTTATTATTTTTTGACTACACAAGAGCAGAAATTTATAAATTTGATTTTTTTTCAGGACCAGTCAACTGGATTCTTTCTCATAGAGCATGGAAGGTGTTAAGTCGTCTCTCATATGCAATGTATCTAGTGCATTACCCGCTCATGTTTCTCATCAATGCGATGCCAATCGTACCTATATACTTTGACGTCAGATATTCGGTAAGTTGTGGCTTAGCAATATTTCTACAAGCAACATCATTTTTTAATCACCAATTCTATGATTATTTTTGGACATTTGACTGGTATCACAGCATACTCAGCATCGGGTTACAGGAGCTGGAGGCTGACTTTTTATCAACCACGTAAAGCTCCATCTAACAGATCATTATGAAACAAATTCCCAAGCCCGATTGACAGCACTACTCCAACTCCACAAACCTGCTCAGTTCACTAACTTTACGGTAGATGGCGCTATTCTAAAATTCATTTTTTTATTGTTAATTTCTTATTTACAGCTATTCCAGTTCTTGGCGGACTTCTCTTTGGCAGTAATAGTTGCGTTCTTAATAACTATCTTTATTGATGCCCCATTTTCTGTACTCATCAAACACTTTATGGGAGGAGGTGAGTTTTCACTTTTAGCACAAAAAAATATAGATATAGTTGAACAGTAACCAAGTAATGTAACAGTATTCACTTAATACTTATCTGTTTATAGAAAATATAACAAAAATGAAGACGATGGAAATATTTATCATCGTTTTCTTTTGTTTTCTTTTTTTTAAATCAATTTTTGTTTTTCAGGGCCAAAAAGACCTCCAAAAATAGTGGAGCAAGATTTTGGAGAAGAAAAGAAAACACAATTATAGATTTATTGGTTTAAAAGTATAATAAACGTAGTTATAATTTAGTTAGATTACTTGGTTAAAAGTCTGAAAGAGCCACTTAATGGCAGTCCTAGAATAAATAGGAAAGTATTATTTGCAGAATTATTAAGTTTATTTCATATTGTAGGTGTAAATGGACAGCAATTTCTTGTTGAATTGGAAGCAATGTTGTTTTTAACTAGATACTGTAGGAGGTGTCAAGGAGCATGGGCTTGATCTGGTGTGATTTTATAAACCAGTCAATCAGTCCTCGAGGTTTGCGTCCAAATCATCCCACCACCTCTTTCTTGGCCGGACTCGATGGCACTTTCCCTCAGTAACAGTGAGATGTACTCCTGTAAGGGCAGTAGAGTCCTCCCGTCACTCGATGACAGTCCGATTTGAGCTTCTTTAAAAGTCTCACTGTCTGTTATTTTTAATACCCCCAGCTACTACTACCACAGACTACTACGCCCAGAATAGTGCGCTCCATAGCTCTCTGGTAAACCCTAAGACAAAACTATTGTAGTTAGAGTTCATCCTATGTTAGGATGGACTTATATTATAAATATAAAATTCAAATCTCTTTCAAAGGACCCTTTAAAAGTATATTGAATAGATCAGTCTAAATGCTAAAATTGCCATTCGTCCCATGTAATCTACATACGTATAGATTTATATCACAATATTGTACGAATAACTTGTATTTAAGTTATATTAATAGATTAGTAGATAATTTTAGATATATTATGTAGTTAACATTATTGTACATTTTAAAGGCCATGGGTTAAACTCTTGAGTGAACTGTTAGATTAGATATGATCGTACGGCGTGTTGCCTACATAATTGGCAGGGCTTCAAGTTTAGTAACAGTATCTAGTAGCTTTAAGATAGCTAGTATTTTTTTACGGTTGGCAAAAATCATACAATGGCAACCCCCACTCTAAATACTACTAAAACTACTGACTAAAAACCCACCCCGTTCCTTCTAGCTTCTTCATACCGGGGCACGAGTTTCCTTTCGGATAACCCTGGCCCCAGTAGGCTTCGACCCAGCTGGGCTTCCAAAGATAAGTTTTAAATACTTTAAATTGTAGTCTTTAAAGAACGTAGTTGGTTGCAAAGTTGTTTAATAAAGTAAGTTTTTTTAAGATATTATGACTATTTATCTACTGTTTTTTTTCCTACATAATCATCATCATCATTTTTAGGCCTTGTTCCACGTTACTTTCAATTGGCCCAACCCAACACATTTTTACCATTTTATCTTGACAGCAATCACGTCTCTCTTTTCTTTCATATCACTCAAATTCATCCACCTATTCTTTGGACTCCCTCTTCCTGTACATCCATACGCATGTATGTTTTGAATGCCTACATGTTTTTCCTAAATAAATAAAATACTAGCATGGGCAGGATACATTTGCTTACTGAACTGAGATGGTCATTGGGGCCGAAAGGTTTTGGTGTGGCGACCGCGTACCTTTAGACTCAGTTAGACCTTCTACAAAGTAAACTGATGACCTGGTAAGAGGAATCGATGCGAGACACACAGGACCGTTTGACCGCCACAATGGCGACACTTGGGGGAGGTCTATATCCAAGAGTGGACGTTCTGCGGCTGAAATGATGATGATGATGAAAGTAGTTCCAAAGGTCATGGAACGTAAAGAACAACTGAAGGAACTATTTATTATTCATACACTACAATTGCCCACACCATCTTTGCACGCAGAACACATACTATACAGAGAACAATACCAATTTTGAAATAAATGTTTATAAAATGCCAACTCTTTGATTTCTTTATCCTATCATGCTGAATTATAATGATGAATTTTATTTATTTAGCAGTACCTATATCAGTAAATGGATCAAACAAAAGTGTGGTATTATTGAATTAAATAGAATTGTTGTAACATAATATACAAAGTGTAACGTAAAATGCGTAAAACCTCAGACACCCCAAATGATTTTTAATTCGATTGACCTAATTACGTGAGAAAAAAAACGTTAAAAAAAATTAAAGGTTTTATGAGCGGTTTTAGTTTGTTTAAAATTCATATCTGCTTTGAAATAAGATGAGATAGCGGTCAAGCGCAAACCTATCAATAATTAAAAAAAAAAAAAAAACTTTTATCATCCCGTGTGCGAGAAAATTTGATTGGATTACAACTATTTGTGTTTGTTTACCTATTTCAGCGGGTTAGCGCACGTGATGGCTTGACCTATTCATAAATAGACAGGTCGAAGTTTTTAATGAAATTTTTTATTTTAATAACCTATATTAAAAAGTGGTTTAATTGATTCTGCTCGTTATTCTGATCAAACTAATTTCAGGTTTTGCGCATTTAACGTTACATTAAATAAATTTAATTTAATTACATTGTATAAATTAAATACATATTGTGTGATAGTTGTGGAATATTATTGAATTATGTTAATATATAGCGGTCAAGCGCAAATCTATCAACAATAATAAAAAAATTCGTTATTATAATTATTATTATTATCACCAATAATATTGCATTAAACATCAATAAAAGTAACATCATCTAAGCAGGTTCAAACCATGGAACACTTCAGATACTGTCCTATTCTTACACCGGGTCAGTCGAGTCATGTCACCTATATCTCCCGCCCTTTTGTGTCAGACTTTTACTGACTAAAACCTAGCCCTGGTCCTTCTTCGCTTTCGTTTCAGGACCCCTTGGTCTGTCTATGTGTATGTCTCACCCATGGCCCCAGTAGGCTTCGACCCTGCTGACCCCCTACGATTTGTTGACAACTCCTTTAGGCGAGCATGGAACAATACGCGCCGTCTACGTCTTGGTCTCGGCTCGCAAGCCCGCACTTACGGTGGCCGGAAATTAAGATCAGAATCACGGCACCGGTTGGTTACGTCACGTTGTGGTAGTAATATTAACAAAGGTGGACCTTTGCTAGCATTACTACTAGAAAAAGGTGATCGCCTGCCACTCCTCCTCGCTCTGGACCATGAGCTGTACCAAGGCCCGATGTGAGATTTGGCGGGCGCCCCCACGAGGACACGGCGGTGCTCTGCCCAGGCGTTCTTTTTAGAAAGTTTTCGTGACCCTGAAAGTCACTGGTCCTGCTGGGTTCTTATATAGTTATAATCCTGGAAAAATTTGGGGATGGCTTTTGCTTTTCAGTAGGAAAATATATCTGTCTAAGAAAAAGGTCGCCGATATAGCCTGAAGAATCGCCTAAATTGAAGTGGAAGTGGGCAGGGCTCATAGAACAGATGGTGGATGATGGGGAGATAGTGTCAGACTTTTACTGACTAAAACTCACTCCTGTTCCTTCAATGCCTTTCATACTATGGGCTAAGCTACTTTTCGTATGTTCAGAATGCTATTAATGAAATTGATAATTATAAGTATGAAGCCATTTGAAAGAATATAAAATAAAAAAACGGTGTTCAAAATAATCATGACAAATTAGTCGTTATTATCTTTTTAATTACACTTTTTATTGCAGTACATAGTAAATTAAATTGATAAGTGCAATCTAATCAAAAATTACTTATTTTTTTAACAAAATAACTAATTAATGGAATCTTCAAATTGCTCAGTAAGGAATACGAAGTCTTTGGTAAAGGTTAAAATTATTATATAGGAAGAAAAAAAAATGAGTACGATAATATATTTATTTCTTATAATTTCCATATATGGGAATGCAGTCAGTGGCTATTTTGGTATAACCGATCCTGATCACAAAGAGTTTTTTGATTTAGATCTCTATGAGTCTGTATTAGACGAAGAATTATGTCAAGAACAAATTAGATATATGGTGCAAAATGAAACTCAACTTTTGATTGAATGTAAGTACAATCAAATTATTCATTATATCTTTTTTTGTAAGTAAGTAACAATAGGCTGATATGATGTTAGTGAAAGTAGTTTTTAAATATCGTATTCGGAAATAAAAACACTTTGTGACGAGATATTCCAAAATTCCGAAAGCTCGAAATTTACAATAGTTTCAAGTGTTAAGCGTGGCTCAAAGGACGAATAAAACGTTGGGTTTGTGAAAACTGTCCATACGGTTGGACCTAAGCTCTTAAAGACACGTCGTACAAATAACAACATGAAGCTCTCTGATCCAACGCTCGAACTCATGAAAGAGAGACGTGAGATAATTTTGCAGTCTTCAGACGATGCGTGCATTTACTGGCAGCTCAATAGGCGTACCTCGAAGTCCTTAAAATGCGATATTCCCCGCTTTAAAAACGAACTGATTAAGGACACGATTGAGTGGAATAAGAGCTCCAAGGTTTTTAAAGTGATCTGTCCATTGGACAAAGCCATCTCACAAAACTGAAGACAACGATGGCAAAGTCATATCCGCCAAATCGGAGATTCTGGGGGAGATTGACGCATTTTACGGACGGTTGTACATGTCAATCACTAAACCCGCGGCAAATTAAGCAAACAAACCAAGAGCTTGATTGATTGGACACTATATACCAAAGATATCCCGGACATCTGCAGCCTGTACGAGATTTAGGATGGCTCTGAAGCAGCTTAAAGACAACAATGCATCGGATGATGACGAAATTACGGCCGAACTCCTAACGGCGGGTGGTAAACCAGACCTGAAGGCCTTTCAGAAGTTGTTCGATTACGGCATACTTGAGAGAAAAACACCACCAGCATAGAGCAGAAGTGTGGTGGTACTTTTTTTAAGAAACACTATACAATACCCTTGCTTAAGAATTATAGGCCTGTCCCGCTTCTGAGCCATTTCTAAAAGTTGTTATCAAGGGTCATCATGAATCATCTCGCGCGCAGGTTTGACGATTTCCAGCCTCTCTTAAAGCCAGACTCTGAAAAAGCTTCTGCAGAGTAGACCACATACATACACTTTGGCAGATTATACAGAAGGCCGAGAAGTATAACCTGCCTCTCTCGACTTGGCTATCGGAACATCGAAGTGCTTGCGTGAGAACGCCACAATATCAGTCCTACTTGAGCGCCAGACCTCAAAACCTATCCATCTGCAGTGGGGCATGAAACAGGGAAACGTGAATTTAAAAGATTATTCTTTAGAGGTAAAAGGTTAGGTTTTAAAAAGTGGTAAGATATTAGTGAATGGCTACTTTGAGTTTAAGAAAACATTTTAAAGGTACTTACTCGAGTGAACGACGCCCCCTCGAGTGCACATACGTCTGTAAAACTTGAATGACCTTGCAAAATGCTTAGTTGACGTTTTGCACACACGTTGGTACGAAATTTTTGGTTTCTATACTTTTGTATTTCCTAGAAAAATTAAGAAAAAAATATTTTTATGGTCGTGCGAGGGGACCACGAGCTATTACTAAAAAAGTTTTCTTTTTAGTTCTCGATGCTGGCATCCGAACACCAAGAGGAGTAATGACTGGAAACGTAATAGATCTTGGAAACTACTTCCAATGCTTGCAAATAAACAGACCAATTACTGACTCAATTCTTGAAGGAAAGTATTGTATGATATCCATACCATTGAACCAGAACTGGACAAGTTTGCCGTTGACTCCAGTATGGTCTGATACCTTTTTGTCAGAAGATTGGCCAGATATTACTTGGCCTAAACTGAACCCAAATATGTTCAAATTAAACGAACATGATTTGAAACGTTCAAGAGATTATCAGTCAGCTATTGCGGGATTCGCAACATTCAGTGGGGCTGTAAATAATGGTGACAGGTAAGATAATAAATTTCAATGCCGTTTAACTATACATAAGAATTGATATCAGGACTAAAGATAAAAATTTAATGCAATAATAACAAAAAGGTTATCACCGCACTGATATTATTACAAACGCATTATCTATAATACGAAATCTGTAAAAGCGTAATCTTATGAAAGAAATATGTAAACAAGATATTTATTCTGCCTAACACATAACATGATTTAAAAGACTGTCCTAAAATTTCTTGCTTATTCTTCTCCATACAGATACTTTGAAATGTGCAATTACCATCACCTTTTGATCATAGTATGTCTAAAAAATACTTAGATTCGATACTTTTAAAAGGTTCTTCTATTAATATACAATGATCAAGATCTCTTAATTCATGAATCCCCAAGCGACCACCGGTGGCCGCGCATCTATTGTCTTACTATTGTGTCTCTAATTGACGGTATCTGAAGGGTTAAATCAACCTTGATTATTGAACCAGTGTTGACTACATCAGATTTCATTTTGCCCTAATAATTACCCAAGTCGTTTGACTTTTTAGTCAAACTCTGACTTTTTTACAGTTCAGAAGTGCCTTTATATGAAAAAAAAAGATTTGATTCTTGATCAGAAAGCTCATCTAAGTATCAACATTTTCTTTCAGAATAGCAGGCAGTCCTCTTGCAGCTCTTACCTTCCGTCTTGGTACTTGCATACCCAAGCCATGTACCCCGCGAACGGCGCTAAAAGCTTTGTTCAACACCGAGGAGTTAGAGGCCATTGAATTCCAGGAAGACTATTGCCGTCTGCCTAATGATAAAAAATGGGTGGCTGGAGATTATGTTGCATTGTAAGATGATTTAATTTTTTAATACACAATTACACTATCTTTCTAGCAATTATATATTTTCTATTCTTTATTATAATAATCTACACTCAAGTATAATTGTGTTCCAAACAGATTTCGATAAGTCAATGTCTATAGTATAGTATTTTAATAGATTGCCTTAGTAAATAAAAAACTTAATTTATTATGATCATAATCATATACATAATAACAACAAAATTTTCTATATGTGGCAGAAAGATGGATAATGAATAATAAATATATTTTTGATAAGTGTGAGAGCTGTGTTTTTTTCAGTTCAATATTTGGTGTCTTCATACTGCTCGTCGTTTTAAGTACAGGATACGATATACACTGCAATATCTATCAACAAAAAGGTGAGAATACTCTGAAAATATTTCGTATACATATGTGCGTTTTCGTAGAAATTGTTTCATTTTACTACTACCCCAAACAAGAATTAGGTATCATAACATTAACGCGTTGTGTTTTTTTTAAAGGACCTTGAGTTATTCATACAGTAGAGCCTCCAACAGTAAATTCCTTGTCGTTCAAAGCATGCCCTTTATAAACATCAGCAAGCCAAGTAGCTATCATACAGCAAGCCAAGTAGTCATGTAGTGGTTTTGTATGAATTGACTGGCCTGTTGGTCTAGTGGTTAGTGGCCCTGACTGCTATGCCGGAGGTCGTGGGTTCGATTCCCACCCAGGACAAATGTTTGTGTGATGAGCATAATCAGTTCTGTGTCTGGGTGTAATTTATCTATAATATGTATGTATTTAGAAATATATAAGTGTGTTTATCAGTTGTCTAGTACTCATAACACAAGCTCTGCTTAGCTTGGGACTAGACGGCGTTGTGTGATAGTTGTAAAAAAAAAAAAAAAAACTGCAAGCCAGGTTATAATAATCAAGATCGACTAAAATACCCTACGAAATATGTGCGGTGTTCCCCTTTATTTGATTACGCCTTTTTTACCTTGGACTACACATTATTTACAACAGTTTCTAAAGCGATACGCAAAAATGCTGTCAAAATGGCAACTCGTATAAAGAAATGAAATATAAATCAAATTGTTGACCTTCAACTATCGTAAGCAAATACGTATAAAAATCCGATAACAGAACAAATTCCCGTTTATCTTTGCGCGACTGAGGATTCCCAAGGCAATCAATCACTGTCACTTATTAATCGTCATACATAATCTACACTAATATAATAAAGAGGTAAAGATGATTTTTTTGTGTGTTGGAGGTAATCTCTGAAACTACGTAACTGGTCCGACTGTAAAAAAATGTGCACCGATAGAAAGCTGCTTTATTCCTGAGTGACATAGGCTATATATATTTTATGTACGTGGGCAAAACCGTGGGCAAAGACTAGTATTTACTACTACTTCCATATTTTATGGTAGCACAAACCACTTCGGCTTAGGTTTCACAAGGGACAGGAAAGTGGTAAAAAATATCAACACTGATCTGGTTATTTTTATATTTTGACGTAATGAGGTGGAATACTTCACAATAACACCAACGTAACCAAATTAAGTTTATCAAGAACTTATCAAGCACGGAAAGAAACATAACACGGTCAACTACTGCCAATAGAACAAAATTAAATCAATTGGGTATCGTAGATACCCGAGTATCTGATTCAGTCTTAATATGGTAATTGTAAGGTACAGTATAGTGAGCTGACTTCTTAACAAATCACACAGATAACAATTTTTTTATTTAGATAGTTAAATTCAATGTCTAATCCATGTAAATAATACAATTTTCATAACATTACACAAATATTCTACGTATTAAGTTTATTGCTTATTTTTTGTCATAAATGCAATATTTACATTGTGACAATATTTGGTTAGGAATTATCGATCACCTCAAAAAAAAAAAACAATTAATCCTTCACTTGTGATAATTAGAGATAAAATAGAAAGACAATGGGTGGCGTTTGCTTGGGGTTTAATGAATTAATTGTGCAAAACTTGACAGATCCAAAGAAAATCAACAAACTGCTCATAGCCTTCTCTGCTTACACCAATACACGTCGTCTCGTCACATATACTCCGGTTCCTGGAGCCTTGGAATGTCTGGATGGCATCAGAGCCTTTACCATGATGTGGGTTATCATTGGACATACCTTTGGTATTCAGATCGCAAGTCCGATTATGGCTAATCATTTAGATGTTGTGAATGTAAGTAACTAAGTAGTCTTCTTCGCATTTAGAAACTAAGAATCTTGAGTCGTGTATAACTGACAGTAATTCATTTTAACCCGTAAAATTATAATGTTTTGGCATTATTATTTTACTTAAGTGAGACGACTTTGACTATTTATGACCCTGAAGTCCATTAATGAGATGGTCTTCAATCATCATTAACCAATTGAAACTATTGCCTATATAATAATTAACACTTGATTAAAACGGGACAAGGGCAGGAAGAAGAAGAAGAAGATTTGATAATAAACAATACGCATCCATTCACCATCCATCTCATCTATTTCCTTAAAAGTCATTCATTATTTAAAAAAACAAAGCGATCGCCAACAAATGTCCAAATAATAATACAAGCAGATTGCTGATGATTTTATGATATTTACTGGCCCTGTCCACATTACATGAGATCCGCCCAACACGATTTCTTCGTATAGTCCTTTCTGTCAATCATAATGCATTCATTCACTCCTTGTCTCTTCATGTCATTAGATAAATTTATTGTTTCCTTTTTATTTTGCCCATTCAGCTTTTGATCCACCTATTAAGACTAATCCTATTAGACGGTTCTTAGTTCACTACCTAATAATTTTTTTGTTTCCAGTACATGACGTCATTAAAGGGATTATATGTTACTGCAGCTCCAATAGCAGTGGACACTTTCTTTACGCTGAGTGGCCTTTTAGTCGTATATACTACAGCTGGAAAATTGACTAGCAGTAAGTATACTCGTTTAAAAAAAAAATGTTTTTAATATTTGGTGGATAATTATACTCGTACAGGCCGTTTGTTTTCACATCAATATTGTATATGTAAAAAAAAAAAAACTATTTAGATAAGTAAATAGATGTTCTATATTTACAATAAAGTTATGACACATATTATGTACTAGCTGCTGCCCGCGACGTCGTCTGCGTGAAGGCTCTACAGCACCAAAAATACCTAAGATACCAGTGTCGCTATAGCATTATAATTACACAGCTTTTAAAATAGCATTAAAATATAAGTTTTTTTGCAAGTGAAGAGAGTTATATGGGAATTCTGCTGCGTTCAGTCATAAGATGTGACTGAAGGAAATAGAGAAAATAATGCAGGAATACATTCCAGGAAATAAAAGAGTAAAAATACATACATACTTTACAACACTTCCCTATAAACTGCGTTCGTAGTTATGCTGCCAGGAGCCAAAATGTAAAGAGAGTCAGGACTGGTGATGCGGAAGCAAGCAACGCTCAGTTGCCCGTGTGAGAAGCAACTCGTCCTGAGGTCGACACCCATTGCTCTCAGTGTCTGCCCCTGTGACTTATTGATAGTCATCACGAAGCAAATACTCACGGGGAACTTTACGCGCTTGAACTGGAACGGGAAGTTATGGGGTATGAGGGGAATGCGTGGTATAAATACTGCCTCGCCGACGCCACAACCCAAAAGAATTTCCGCTTCAATGGTGTGTCTGTGGAGCGTGATAACTTTAAGGCGAATCCTTACACACACAACTTCGGAGGAGATAGGTTCCGAAGAAGCATAATCGGGACACCGACCTTCAGCTTGATGGTATGCGTTGGAAGTCCACGCGCTGACAGGGAGTTCAGAAATCCCACGGGATAATCTGTTTTATTTTTTTGTTTTTTTTGTCGACGGGGAAAATCATCTTATGAAAAAACCCGCTCTTGGGTGGAGCGGGAGATAGTGTCAGACTCTTACTGATTAAAAACCCCGCGCCGTTCCTTCTAGCCCTTATACCGGGCTCTAGTTTCCTTTCGGATAACCCAGAACCCGGTAGGCACGGGATAATGTGTGGCGTCATCTTGCACGACGACAGTGTTTACCGAAGTTTAGACTACTTCATTCCCCTCAATTTCCAAGAAAATGCATTCGTTAATTGGTGCAGCATTTTTGGGCGTCAAAATGGCCCGCTCACACATCCAAGAATTCTGCTGGTGCCGTATACGACTGATGTCCCCGTACACACAGCGAATGAGTTCTTCTAAGCTGGATTCCACTCTACCGAGAGACTCTGGATGCATCACCTTTACACCTCTGTCTTCTGGTAGAGTGCCTTCGCCAAGACTTAGAAGGACATCGGACAATTCTCGAGCACGTGCATTGCCACCAAGCCGAGCTCTCATATTAATGGTCAAGCGCAGCGTACGAACTCATGACCACAACGAAGATCTGGTTTTGCCCAATGATTTCAAGGACGGTGTCGTAAATTAGTTTTTGTTCTGAAGAAGCGATATGGTAATTTCGTATGGTGGTCACGGTGGTCATTTCACCCGGACCGTAATTGGTCTCGGCGTTATACTCCCGATTTCCACGGTCTTGATGCGGTGATGATTGGGGAGCTGGTAACCCATAATTAATCAGTGTATTGCCGCCGATAGAAATTACCACATCTTGAAGTGAACTGAGACAGGTGTTCAGCACGCGTTTATCAATTACTTTGACTTCATCTCCAGTAGCACGCTTCAAAGCTCGTAGAAAATCTTCAGACAGATGATGGCAATACTTCTCCCACAAAGTTACCGGGTTCGCGACTCCACAAAACACCAAGATGACGGCAAACAGATGATGCATGCGGCTGGGACTGTTAACTGACGCTCGCCACGAGGGTGTCATCCCAATTTTTGTCACGGTCGGAAAGGTGACCTGCTACGCAGGCAGCGCGGTAAGTGGGATACTCCACGCTATCAAATGTCTTCAGAAAAGCGAAAGATGTTGGCCATCGGACAGTGTGAAGTAACAACCGCAGAAAATAGCATTCGCCGTTATTCGGATGCACGGTATAAACCCTACCCAATGCGGTGTCCTTGAAAATTCCCGGAAAACCTTCCACAGCACCGCCTCGTTGATGTAGGTTACATACACCCCTTTGCTTGTCGTAAGTGTAATATGAAGGCACCTCGTCATACGTAAGGGATCTCGCAAACTGGTCGACTTTACAGAGCCTGAAAAATGTTAACAGAGTTGGTTGGCGCGGATTTTCCAAGCGCTCAGCAACGTTTTCGGGATCAAAATATATGCGCTGGCCGTTTCTTCTCTAGGTGGACGTCTACATGCATGAAGGTAGGATGCCTGTCATGTATAGAGAACGCCAGTATCCGCCAAACCGCTTCAGACGTGCTGATGTAGCGACCAGACTTCGGTCACCTCGTCTTTATCAGAGCTCTGTAAAGCAAACGTCGCTTGATCGCTCCTTTTGTTGGAAAAGGAAACATTTTGATATGGTGAAAAATTATTATGACTTTACACTATTTTAACATAAAATAAATGTCTCCGATTGAGTAAAGTTTATAAGTAGGCATACGACATGCAATAATCGCATAGATAAATAGGTACCGAACAAAAGTATTAACAGTCAATGTTTATTTTGTACTAACTACATGAAATTGATGATCATCAATGAACATAACTCTTTTGTAATACTTAACACAGCATTTTTATTAAATTGTCTTCTTCAACTCTGCTCAAGATTTTGAGGGTTTTGTTGGAGCTTGAATTTGTCAAAACGAAATATGCGATACAACTTTTATGAAGAAAATGTACATTGCCATCTATGAATTTTAAGAATAACTACCTACTAACCTCGCAACAGGATCAAATTTAAATTATTAATTTCCAAAAAGTGTCATGTAACTTGATTTGATTTTTATGAAATCTCATAGATGGCGCTGTTTTAAAATTGTCTCTATACTACTAACATTTATTAAAATAACTGTTGAACTGCTTGAATTTGTCAAAACGAAATATGCGATACAACTTTTATGAAGAAAATGTACATTGCCATCTATGAATTTTAAGAATAACTACCTACTAACCTCGCAACAGGATCAAATTTAAATTATTAATTTCCAAAAAGTGTCATGTAACTTGATTTGATTTTTATGAAATCTCATAGATGGCGCTGTTTTAAAATTGTCTCTATACTACTAACATTTATTAAAATAACTGTTTCTCTACCCAAGTTACTTAAATGGTGTAGTTTTTATAGTGTAAAGCTAGACGCTGCTTACTCAAAAACAACATTTAAATATGCGTCGTTAGATTACACGCTGTCACAGAATGCGTAAGAAAAATAAAGATTCACAGCTCCTTCCCCGTAGGCGATAGCGTGATAATATGTAGCCTATATGTTGACCCGACCTCTTAGTAATATTCATGCAAAATTTGAAGTAAATCTGTGCAGTACTTTTTGAGATTAGCCCGGACATACATACAGACAAACAGACAAACAGACAAACAGACAAAAATTCTAAAAACTATATTTTTTACTTCGATATCGATTGTAGATCACGCTCCAAGTATTCTTTTATAAAAATATTCAATGTACAGTTTTGACTTTCCTACGATTTTATTATATGTATAGATATGCATGACAATAATGATGATTTTTAAAAGTCATGTTATTTTTTTTCAGTGAAACTACTCAAGAATCTTCATTTATTCTATCTCAACCGCCTTCTTCGAATGTTCCCTGCACTTGCTGCAGTGGTTCTTCTACACGTCTCAATTTTCAGTCGCGTTGCTGATGGGCCATATTGGGAAACGGTAGCGGTCCATACACAGAGATGCAGAGTATTATGGTGGTCAACGCTTTTGCATATTCAAAACTACGTCAATCCAAGTTTTGCGGTAAGTCTGAAAATGATAAAGGTTAGACACCCAAAACGAATATATTGGGTAATAAGGTATAGGTTATAAGATATAAGCGTATAATAAAATAAGCGGTTAGTTCATCTGACCGCACTTATTAATTACTAGCTTTTGCCCGCAGCTTCGCCCGCGTTCATAAAATATAGACTATGCTGGGTAAAGTGGAACATAATGTCGCGGCACGCAATATGACTAGCATTAAAAATAAAGCTAAATAAGTGATATAATTTATATTTATACCTTCTTACCCCAATGCCGATCTTATCCCAACGTACTGCACTTCCAAATGGGAATAAGAACATTGCTGGTTATATAATTCTGGGACAAATGTACACACAGCTTTGTTTAACCGTTCTTTCCATAACTGGTGGTTTCAAAATCAATATTAAAGTCTGGTTTGTAACAAAACCAGACTTTAATATTGATTTTAGGTTGTTAGGGACAAGATAAACTTGCAGCTTTATTTTCAATAACGTTATTATGTCTAAATCCGACCACCTGTTTCGATAGCTCCTGTGAACTGAATCCCATACATATTTGAATTTACGAAAATCATCTAAAATAAACTTACTTTGTCTAGTCTTTGTAAGAAATCAAACTATTTTCATGTGTTTTAGTGTGTTGCCACCTCCTGGTATCTCGCTATTGATGTTCAGCTCCACATCTTATCGCCTCTAGTACTGGTGTGGGTGCTGACTGGCAAACGGCGGCTTGCCTGGTCAGCGCTCATTGGTGCTTTTATTATTGTGATGGCAGCAGCAACAACCTACAATTTTATCAAGAACTTCCAGTCTGCTACTGTTAGTCTTGCGTGAGTACTTTTTTTTTGTTAGCCTGGTCTGTCCCACTCCTGAGCAAAAGCCTTCTTCCACACCCATCTTTCACACGCTCGGGCTTCTTTTTGCCAGTTCTAATGGAATCTATCTAGATCGTCGCACCATCTCCTTCGTGGTCTGCCGTGACCCTGTCGCATTGTTTCAACTTTGTGCTACTTTGGCCCACAGTTTGTCGGGTATGCGGCAGACGTGTTTTGCCCAGTCCCATTTCAGTTTGGCAGCCTTTTGAGCCACATCAACTATTCTGGTTTTGGAGCGCAGTATAGTGATTTGAACTCAATACGTATACTACGCTCCATTGCTTGTTGGCAAACCTTAAGTTTGGATAAGTTTAGGAGTTTCTTGTTGCATCGGATACAGGCAAAAAAAAACCCTGTCGACACCATTTTTTGAACCAGTAGAGGTAGAGGTTTGCTACGCTTAGGAGATCAGTGGCAGTGACCTTTCTTACCGGGCCCTCATTCAGGCCATGGTCCGGAGTGAGAAGGAATGGCAGGCGGTCGCCTCTTTTTGTGAAGTGTGTGAGGGAATAGGCACACCCCGCAACGGTAGACGCAGGTTTGCAGACGACGAGCAATGGGTACTGCGCTGTCCCGTAATCGACCGGGCCGAGCCCGAGAAATCGACAGAGTTTTAGTGTACCACGGGAGCTAATGGAACTTTCTGAAAAGGAAACCCGTGATCCTAGAACGCAAAGGGCAACTGAAAGACATAAGTGTGATTTTGGTCAGTAAAAACCTGACACCCGTTCAGACTTTTCACCGTTCCACTCAGAGCGGAAGAATTCATTGGACAAAATTTCCTACCATAAAAAAATACTTTTTATCTGTATTTATATATTTTCTGTAATAATATGATTTAGATTTGTACCTAAATTTAAATACAACTGAAGCCTTAATCAAATCAGAAAGCAAGAAATAAATTAATGTAATGTTGTTTTTAAAACTTTTTCAGACGTCCTGAAGATGCATTGGAATACTTAGAATATTACTATGTGAACACACTGACCAGAGGATTACCGTTTCTAGTTGGCTTAATAGTTGGCTACCTATTACATCTCAACCGTGGGAAGAAAGTTACTTTACATATTGTAAGTATCTACTTACTTAAGTTCTATTAAAATTATGGTGAAAATCGCTACAAACCAACGTCTAAGTATATCTCGTCGGGAGTCCCCCAAAGATCTTTATTAGGACCTCTGTTATTCAATATTTTTGTAAATGACATCACCTCATGTCTCCTACATTAAAAAATCTTATTGCTTGCGGATAATATAAAAATGTTGAGTCAAAGTCCAACAATCGAAAACTGACACCTATTACAGGAAGTTCTAGACCGTTTCCAAAACTGCGATAGAAACCAGCCTAACCTAACAATCTAACCTATTGGTTAGATTTAAATATTTCCAAATGTTACGTATGTATATACTCGTAAGCCATCCCTGTTATGTACGATTATAAATTGTCAAATACTACAATAGCCAGAGTCATCAGGAACGTTAGGGATTTTGGGGTAATTTTTACTCAAAACTTTTATTTTGACGCACACATTGATAAAGTAGTCAACAAAGCGTCTAAACCATTGAACTCCATTTTCAGGGTTTCTTCTGAGTTTAAAAACGTCAAAACCATGAAAATCTTCGACTGTGCCTTTGTCTGCAGCTATTTGCTGCTCTAATTTGGAATCTTAATTATAATTAAGATTCCAAATCAATCGCCTTAAAAAGTTTAACCCTTCAGATACCGTCAATTAGAGACACAATAGTAAGACAATAGATGCGCGGCCACCGGTGGTCGCTTGGGGATTCATGAATTAAATCAATCGCCTTAAAAAATCGCTTTTGTATGCTTTTTTTGTAGGTTGGTACGCTTTATACAAAATGCGATTATAAAGGTACATTCAGTTCCGATCTTATCTTCCTAAACAATATAGTTAGCAGGTGCAAGAATTTAATTTTTTTGCCTTAACGCGAAACACAAACAAAGAAAAATTACAGATCTTGCCTACCAATTCAATGTAATGAACGGGTCTATTGACGTATCTGAACTGGGGGCCAAGATTGGTTTGCGTATACGGTCTGTGTTTCTTTAGAGACAAACTCTGATTCTTTTCTTATCATGTTCCAGATCTCGTCATCACTTCTTTGGATCTGTTCAATAATACTCTTTGGCCTCATCATATATTCTGCGTACCCTACCATACAGTTCGATTGGGACAACCAATTGGCTGATAATATGATCAATTCGTTCATGAGACCGGCATGGGCCGCAGCTGTTGGATGGGTGGTATTTGCTTGCGTGCATGGATATGGTGGTAAGTGCCCTCATATGAGAAATGGATTGTATTCATTAGTAATAATTAGTTTTGCCCTCAGCTAAGCCCGTGTATTTAAAATATAGGATATGTCACTCAGGAATAAAGCAGAATCTATGGTGAAAAATGTTTTAGCAATCAGGCCAGTACTGTCTTTCGGAGATTTTGTATGCGGGTGAAGTCACGGGCAAAAGCTAACTTAAAATTTAATTAATATGAATAAACAGATGATAAAGAAGCAGTAGTAAATGTACGAAATAGAGCTCCGGAGAATTAAAATGTTCAAATCAGTACCTGTTTCGATAGTCCAAAATACAATCAAAGTTCATAAAATTCAATGAAAACTTGGCAGTAGGCACTAGTTTATCTTAATTAGTAAGCACTGCTATCCTACCAGATCTTTGCTTGCGACTCTGTTCGCAAAAAGTATTTTCATAAGACTTATACCTATTCATTTTGGATTTTATTCATATTTTGTGCCAAGTTTATTTACTCAAGAAAATAGAATCCTTCATACAATAAAACCTCCTAAATTCTTTTGGAAGTAACTAGTTTTAAAAAACAAATAAAAACGTTTACTATTTACTTAGTTTAGATACTAATTGTGGCATTTATAAAGTATACTGGTTTCTTTCTCACAGACAAGATCACTGGCAGAAGCTAGTTATATTATAAATATATTTAGCAAAGAGATAAAAAACGTTAAAGTTTGTTTTCTTTTCAGGACCTATCAACTGGGTTCTTTCTCTTCCAACATGGAAGGTGCTGAGTCGTCTCTCATATACGATGTATCTAGTGCATTACCCCCTCATGCTTATCGTCTATGGAATGTGGGTCGTACCTATTTACTTTGACGCCAAATTTGGGGTAAGTTTATGTTTTTTCAAAACGTTAGCTACCTACCAATAGTATTAGCCTACTTCTTTTTCTTCTACTTCTCGAATCAATGGTTTTATTTCCCTCAAAGTTTTTGGGCCCACATGGTTGCCACGTTTTTAACGGCATCATGGGCCTTTAGATATCGTCAATTAGAGACACAATAGTAAGACAATAGATGCGCGGCCACCGGTGGTCGCTTGGGGATTCATGAATTAAAAGGATCTAGTTGGGCCCTGTAACACAAAATAGATAGGTACAGAAGATAATCTCATGTATCTACTTCACTTTTTATACCTACGCTTGGTGGAAGCACACTAATGAGCGTTTGAGCCGGAACTGTTCGACGAGTGGACCGAGGCGCTCTGAGATATCGTGTCCCCGAGCGGTGTCTATGTGTGCGTTGCTCGAACGCGCTTTGTATGTACATTGACTTCTGTACCTATATATTTTGTGCCTGTAATAAGTGGGCCATTGCTGTCTACTAAATTATAAACTCTGTCGACGAAGCGGCAGTGTAGTGCTGTTGTCATGTCAATGTCACTTTGTCGGCAAAGTTTCATAATTTTGTTTGTAACGTATAATTAAGATTTACGTACTTCTTCTTGGCACGTCCATGACAAAATTATTTTTTGATTTAGGTAAATTAGTATTAGTAATAACATCATAATGTTCCATCTGAGGGACCATTATGGAACGAATTCAAAGACGCCAAGCTAGACACACTTCAATTTTATGAATCTGCTTAGTTCACTCACTGAATGGTAGATGGCGCTGTTTATAAAATATTTCCTAATTTTTTGTTTCTATTTTCCAGCTGTTCCAGTTTTTAGCGCATTTCACTCTTACAGTAATAGTATCGTACTTATTAACAATCGTTGTTGATGCGCCATTTTCTGTGCTCATCAAATACTTTATGGGTGGAGGTGAGTTTTCACTTTTAGCACTTTAATTAATTGTACTTAGTTGTTCAAGATCTTTTGTAAATTTTATAGAAAACTCTTAATGTCATTATTAAATTATAATTTAAACAAAATATCAAATATTACAAAGAAACAAGATTTTTAATTTTGTTTGTAAAAAATACTCAAAACTACTGGATTGATTAAAAAAAAATCACAAAAAGTAAGCAAAGATAGCTTAGGTACTATTTGTGACTTTTTTGATTGATATAGACTATATATTTGGTTCTACTATGCAGGCGAAGCTGATAGCAGAAGCTAATGTAATTTTACAGTTAAACATTATTATTTATCTGTTAGTAATACCTATCGTCACAGCAAAAAACTAAGCGTCCCTGCACATAGGCCTCAAAAAAACGCTGGAAGCGGCCACAATAAAAAAGCTAGAAGCACGCGACACTTTGTGCCCGGAGAAGCTTGAAACTTTAAGCGTTTTTTTGTGGCGGCACCGCCGCACACGAGCCACAAAAAAGGCCGCCTCAAAAAGAAGCTTGAAGCGGCGTTTTATTGTGGCCCGTGTGCGGGGACAGTTAGTGATGAAAATATTTATCTTAAATCAAATATTACTTTTCAGGACCGAAACAACAAAAGTAGTTCAATTGGAGACCACAGAAGAAACCAAAATACAATTTTAGATATTAACTAGCTTCTGCCAGCGACTTCGTACGCGGATCCTGTTGCTTATGCCAGCGACATTCAGTGTTATAAACGTAAGAGTAGACAAAAAACAGAAAGCTCAGAACTGCTAAGCTATCGGGAGTTACACGTGTTATTGTGAGTTAACCATAAAAGATAGACGTATGCTGTCGTGGGACATTTTTTATATAATTTTGAGGAGAACATTTCCGTTATACATGTTTTCTGTGTAGCTTTAACCATTAAGGCTGCAAACGCGACGGAAGCTTAAAAAATGGAGTAATTTCTCCCGTTTCCCCAACATTTCCCTTCACTGCTCTGCTCCTATTGATCGTAGCGTGATAAAAAGTATACTATAACCTGCCCAGGAGTATGAATAATGATTGTACTAAGTTTCGTTAAAATCCATCGAGTAGTTTTTGTTTCTATAAAGAACATACAGACAGACAGACAGACAGACAGACAGACAGACAAAAATTTTACTGTTTGCATTTTTAGCATCAGTATCGATCACTAATCACCCCCTGATAGTTATTTTGGAAATCTATTTCATGTACAGAATTGACCTCTCTACAGATTTATTATAAGTATAGATTAAAACAAAATATGCATTATGCATTGTTGTAATTCAGTTAAATATCTTTTTTCCTCAAATAATATAAATAGAGGATACAAAAAATGCGTAGACAAAACAAAACTCAACACAAAAAGTCAACATCGTTCGTGGGGATCGAACCACCGATACTGGATTCCACTTTCATCAGTGTCGACCGCTGAGCGAATGAGCCACTTGGAGTTAAAATCTGTTGATAAAATTAGGGTGCACTTGGGCTTCAAATTTGCAGTGTTCGTTGACTAACAGATTCAGATTGGAAAGTTCAAAATCCGTTCCTTTGTTTATAGCACACTATTTTGTTTTGGTTTTTGCTTCGATTTATCACTATTATTGCACTTCTAGTGTTTTTATTGCAAGTATAATCTATATATATAAAAATGACCCCCGTTTTCCGTTGTCACGACTTGGCATGAAAACGGCTTGACCGATTTGGCTGATTTTTTTTTTGTTGTGATTGTTATTGTGAGGAGAAGGTTCTTATGGAAAAAAAAATTAGGGTAGTGTAGGGTAGAGTAGGGTAGAGTAGGGTAGAGTAGGGTAGAGTAGGGTAGAGTAGGGTAGGGTAGGGTAGAGTAGGGTAGAGTAGTAGGGTAGAGTAGGGTAGAGTAGGGTAGAGTAGGGTAGAGTAGGGTAGAGTAGGGTAGAGTAGGGTAGAGTAGGGTAGAGTAGGGTAGAGTAGGGTAGAGTAGGGTAGAGTAGGGTAGAGTAGGGTAGAGTAGGGTAGAGTAGGGTAGAGTAGGGTAGAGTAGGGTGGAGTAGGGTAGAGTAGGGTAGAGTAGGGTAGAGTAGGGTAGAGTAGGGTAGAGTAGGGTAGAGTAGGGTAGAGTAGGGTAGAGTAGGGTAGAGTAGGGTAGAGTAGGGTAGAGTAGGGTAGAGTAGGGTAGAGTAGGGTAGAGTAGGGTAGAGTAGGGTAGAGTAGGGTAGGGTAGGGTAGAGTAGGGTGGAGTAGGAAAGAGCGGGAGCGAAGCCGCGCGGGCAAAGCTAGTGTTGTATAAATTGCACTTACAGCACTGTTTAGATAACTTATACACATTTATAACTTTGATATTGCTGGATCAGTTTGTGGAAGAATATCTGTATTATTATTGTCCAGTTAAGTCATTGAGATTTAATAACACTTTCACTAAAGTTTTTGCACTTTTTACTTTATTTTGGTAGTAATCACGACGCAAAATAGGTGGTATAAATATTTTTAAATAAAGTGATACGGAGCTAAGTATTATCGTGGCGCTGGCGTCGCGCGAGCTCTTTCTTTCTCCCCTTCGGTCCAAATTATTTGGGGTTTCCTCGCTATTTGGCTCTAGGATGTTCCATATTGGATTATCTCTGATAATCGGGTTACTTTATATTGGGTTACTTCTATACCTTCCGATATAGTCGACCGATTGCATAAAACAAAGCCTAAGTAATATAACAAGTTACACACAATTTTAATGTATAAAAGTTATTTACATCGATTTCGTACATGCGCACAACAAAACAAAGGTTTTACTTCTACAAAATTATATGTGTGGATTACAAATCAAAATAAAACCAATATGTATCTAAAATTCTTTATTATTTTTACCCCAGCCGCCACATGATAAATTTTTATTTGAACATAATCATAAACTTTTGAATTTTCTTAACATAATTAAGTAGATTTGAATACAAATAATTTTTCATGCACACTAAATGTTCTCGCACGTATTCATACACGCATTCAATAGTTGAATAATGTTTGGTACATTACAGCTAACATATTCAGCTGAATAATTTTTGGTACATTATTTAGTTGAATTCGCTAGCATTTTGCCTTAAATCTATTTGAGCAATGTAAAAATAAAAAAAAAATGCCAAAAATAAAAAAATGCAAAAATAAGCTAATTTTTTGATCCGTAATTAACTTAACAAAATTAGAAAGTACTTAAATGTTAAATTTCGGCAAAAGATTTTATCAACAGAAAAGACACATGCAATTTTTAAACAAATATGAAAGAATTATTAGAATATTTTAAAGGTTTTATTAATTTATTTTAGTTTTAAGTTTAAATATGTACCTAAAGTAAGACAAGAAAGATGAAAAAAATACATAAATGTTTCAGCGTAATCTAATACTTAGTTACTTTTTTAAACGATTTGTTGAGATAAGTAACTACGGATTAAAAACTGTTATAAATACGATAATGATAGTAGATTTTTAACAAAGCACACAGAAATATTTTTAGTTCATTTACGGTCATAAAGCAAGAAAGATTTTTTTATGATTTTAAAACTAAAATATTAAGAATATTTTAACTATCACAGATACCTCAATACGTAATTTTAACGTAAACCATGTTTTTTTTATATATTAGTAACTAGTTATGATTATTTTTAACTGTGACCAAGAGAGATATTGATCTATAAAATATATATTTACTCCATAAGTAAACTTTCAGTTTGCTTTGCTTCAAACTAGGAATTAACTACTTCTGTATCGTGAGTGAGTTTACATAAATTTAAACTCACATAAACAATTTGTCTAGAGCAAACATTTTGACAAGCTAACTGGTCAAAATAAGAAAAAAAACTTTCTTATCAGTACCAACAAATTTTACCCAATATGCTTTATGAAATAAAGTTATTTTAAATAGGTATATTTTGGAATTAAACTTATACTCGTTTACCTAACATTTGTCAAATGAGTTGATAGATTGCAAAATTAGAAACAAACAAATATGTAGTTGTAATATGAACTAAACATAAGGTTTTTACCGTATGAAACAATAATCTCTTCTTTTCATTTAATTGTGATGTTCTCGTTTTATAAAACAATAGGTATATAGTAAGATGTTGTGATACTTCAGTCATGTTTCTAACTTATTCTATGTAGTTCATATTAGTTACATAAACTAAAGTAAACTTAAGTTAATAACTACTTTATTAAATATCACCTGATATTTTGCTACCTAAAACATTGATTGCCTCCAAATAAACTTGTATTTTCCTACCGCACATTTTTCTTTTACAGGCATCTTTACAATTCCTATAAAATATTCTGGTAAGAAATCCAAATAGATGGTAACATAAACAAAATTTATATCAGCAACAAATTTCTTTATTTAAAAGCAATAAAAAAAAATCTTATCTATGCTTCAAAAATTTACTAACATAACACATGAACTTATTCGAAAATTCGGTAGTTAGTTGGTACCTTAACGCTAAATATGCCAATAATCTGTGAAGAAAAGTAAAGGCTAAAAGACCGGCTACTTGAATACCATAACTGTCACCTTCCATACCTAAATCTCTTAATATTAACCTCGGATCTGAGTAAAGACAGAAGTCTTGTTTGCATTCCATTGGGTTTCGGTTATCGTAAAGGGCTATAGAGAAGCCCGTAACTCCAAAGCGAAGGAAAGAGGCTGACATAAGGACTCGCATAAATCCTTCAATGTAGGGCCCAAAGCCCATGCCGTAGCAGGAAAGAGCAAGTACAGGTGCTGCAATTGCTGGAGCTATTATTGAACCGTTCTGAAAAGAAAACGAAAAATAAATGTTGCATCAACTAAAGTCACGAGTTTTTAAAAATTGAGGTTAAAAAATTATATTCCTCTATAAGAGTACAGGAATACTTACGGTAATACTAAAAGCAGATCCCACTGCTAATCCAAGCCCTTCAGAACATATCGATACTAGAAACCCACAGAAAGTGAACAACAGGAATCGGTCCAATTCCAGCATCTGTCCAGACATTGGATAGGCAATAAACATGAATATTATTCCATGAATCAACTGTAACAAAAAAATGACATCATTTGTAGTATCATTTGCATTTATAACGTTATACGCAGTAACATAATGGATAATGATAAGAATGTAAAGCTGAGTACATGGTAGTGAAAATCTATATTTTTCGCCAAAGTCAGGGGTCCGTTACTTAGAATAATTACTTTAGTTTCTAAGTGCAGCTCATAAGCAGCTAAACCCAACAATCGATCTAAAAATTACGCTAGTAAAAATGAAGTAGTTACTGTCCCTATTTGATTCTACCCCTTAAAATGCTGTAGCGATATTCATAGATCCAGAGAAATCAATTATTCACATTATAAACTGAGTTATGGGCCATGAAAGAAAGGCATTCTTACGTATTCTTGGATTTAGTACTTACCATGCTAGGGAAACTAGATAATGTCAAAGCAGCATAGTACGATTTCAAACTGTACCACCGGTTGAAATATTCTCGCCGAAGTAAACGTACTTGAAGCGGAACTGCAATAAAAAATATTTATTGAGAAATGTCTTTTAGCTCAAATTTATATATTATGTCGTAGGTTTTTCATAAAATTAGGGTTTTGATCAAAAACCTAGGTTTTGACGAAAAACCGGAAGATCGGACATCCAGCAAGTCAAGGCTCTGTTGAGCGCTCAAATCAAGACGTAGAAGCTATGCTTTGTGCCTGGTTAATTGATAATAACTGTAAGAAATAGTTCATGGGATGTTACTTTGTCCAATTTCAAAAAAAAAAATCTTTCTTTCGTTGAACCATTCAAAGGACACCATATAAGGCTTTGTTTGGCACAAAACCTAAAATAAGTATAATAATAATCTGGATTGTTACAGGTTAATGATAAAATTGAGTTTAAAATGTGTCATCTTCCGGTTTTTCATCAAAAACCTAGGTATTTGATCAAAAACCTAATTTGATGAAAAACCTGCGACATATACATAAAAACCAATGCAAAAAATATACATATAAGCCTCGATTACTCAGTTCCATTTCTGATTTCCATTTTGTGTGATTATTCTTGAAGTTTTTGTTCATTGTCATCATCATCATCAGCCTTTTTAATGTAGCTGGGACACAGGCCTCTACTCTAGGAGAGGAAATGGGTCGTAATTCTGTAACTTGAGTAGTTAGACTATTCTAATATATTATTATACTCACATATCAGTACAGGTATCATAACATGCGTATACATGAAAAACACAAGACAGCTCAGGCAAAACTTAAAGTTGACTACAGGGATAGCAGCATTATTGCCCACATTGAAGAATATACTGCCCAGAAGTATAGCACATACTAAATGGTGCATCAACTGGATCCAATGAGATACCTAGAATAGAAAAACAGAATTAAGAGATAGCCTAGGAATTGATATGCATTGTGGTATACAGGGATTAATCGAAAGATCCAAAAGCTTTTTCCCAGAGAAATTCAGGGTAAAAGAAGCATAAGGAATTCGAGAGTAGATATGATCATTCTTCTCCTCATCATTGAAAAAAAATCTACCAAACTAGTGTTGGTATTGTACTAGGCATGCCTTTTAAGTTCTGTCGTTTAAATATTTCCCGCTAATTTTGAATTTAGAATTGCTCAATTTTCAAATTTGTTTGAATTTAGAATGGCAAAACAATTGAAATAATTAGGATTGATGCAACTATTTAGTCACAGCGTTGTTTTGAATCTATCAAGTCGCGCACAAAAATGAATCTCTATAAGGAAAACTTTCGTGCTATAATTTTTTACAACTTTTGGAGAGGCCTAACTCGGGTTCAATGTTTCGAGGAGTTAAGATCTTTATTTTATGATGAAGTTCCATGTCTACGGACTGTCGAACGCTGGTATTTAGAATTCCAGCGTGGAAATATTAGTCTTGGTGACAAATCTCGTGCAGGACGTCCCAAATCTGCCTTCACTGAAGAAAACGTCGTTGCTGTGAGACAACTGATACTCGAAGATCATCATGTGACATATCGGGAGATAGAGGCGTTAATAGGCATCTTAGGGACAACCATTCAAAAAATCTTGCATGAGGAGCTTGGTGTGAGAAAGCTAGTTTGCCGATGGATTCCACATTTGCTTTCCGCTGATCATAAGGCAGCCCGCGTCAGATGGTGCAAGAAAACTTTACAAAGGTTCAAGCGAGGAGAGTCAAATCACGTCTACGACATTATCAGTGGTGACGAATCTTGGATTTATGCCTACGACCCTGATTCCAAAGAGCAATCCACAACCTGGGTCTTCCAAGATGAGCCAAAGTCAACTAAAGTTGTTCGCTCTCGAAGCACTTTGAAGAAGATGGTGGCTACGTTCGTGGCGAGAACCGGTCACGTTGCAACAATTGCTCTTGAAGATCGTAGAACAGTTAATGCAGAATAGTATACCACAATTTGTTTGCCACAAGTCATCGCCAAAGTTCGGAAATCTAACCCAAAGCGACGCATCATCCTGCACCATAACAACGCAAGCTCGCATACCGCTGGGAAAACAATTGATTATTTGAAGCAGGAAAACGTAGAAATTCTTGACCATCCCCCATACAGTCCTGACTTAAGCCCTAACGATTTCTTTACATTTCCTAAAATTAAGAAAACTCTTCGTGGACAAAAGTTCCAGTCCAGTGAAGAAGCAGTCGACGCTTTCAAGTCGGCCATTTTGGACATACCGACTTTGGAGTGGAATAAGCGTTTTAATAACTGGTTCGAGCGAATGGAAAAATGTATAAAACTTCGAGGTGAATATTTTGAAAAACAATAAATAATACTTTAAAGTTCTAGTTGTGTTTTTTCTTCAAACGACAAAACTTAAAAGGCAACCCTCGTATGTGCTGTCAATTCTTGTATAATTTGTGCGATGCTGAATTTGTATGACGTCAAACCTGGTTCTGAGGATGATGGCTGACAGATTTGACTGGCTACAGTACCTAACCATTGTTGCTTGGTTTATGTAGTGAAAATATAAATATTTTCATTGTGTTTTAATTTAATTTTTGTTTTTATTTTAATACTTTGATTAAAATAATTTAATTTCATTATTTTTTATAACTTTATTTTGACATGAATTTTATTTTAATCTATATTACTGTGTAGGTATTTGCGGAAATTGTAGTGTTTTAATATAAAAATAATTTCCTGACAAACAAATGATTATTATTATTATTACGCGATCTATACGATGATGGCGCCACAAGATATTATAGCTGGAGACCATAGTAACTTACTATATTTCTTCTATTCTGCAAGAACATTCGGCTGCTCAGTATCATGAATTGAGCACAGAATGATGTAGGAAACTCCACTTTATAAGACTGGTCCTTTGCAACGTGTTCTGTGAATATTCTTTGAATAGAATCGTCGGAATGTAACACGGGTTTCCTGTAATGATAACATTGATTATAAACTTTTGCACCTATGTTTTTTAGTTGGGACTTAGTGATGAGACGTGGTGAGTGTTTTTTTGGAAAAAATTTACAACTCGCATCACCTATTGGAAATTGTTAAGTCTTGAAGAGTCTTCAATCTTATCTTTGCGGTCCGCTTTCTGCGCTTAGTCCTTGGTGGACCATTATACAACGGTTATGGTGACCTTCATTCTAACCAGAAAAGTCTACAGTATACTTAGTAAAAGAAAATCCAAGGAAGTTTATGTTATAAAAACTACGTCATTTTGTAATTTTTTAATAGGAAAATCGCTTCTGAATTACACATTATTTACTACAGCAGTAGTTAGAAAATCAATGACATCCTATAATAATTTTTTACCAACATTTATCTTAGGTTCAGCCTTAGGTTCCGCGAATAAGGGCATTTTATTAACTATATATGTCATTGCAAATAATGGTTCCAAAAATCTAATTATAGTCATTGACACCCACCTTCCTCTAGTCATCATTCGATCTAGTCTTCTGCAGAGTTTTCCATTCTGACATAGTTCAGATAGAGGAGCAGTTGTTTCCATATCAGTGGCAAGAGTTTCCAACACAAAATCAGCAGGATTGTGTGTCTTGGGACATATGTGGCCTGCTTCAGCCATATATGGTACTAGGAGTTGTGGTGCACCCTGCAAAGGTAAAATTAATTATATGAAAATTTATTAACCCATTTAAACCTGCCGTGCCCAAACGAGCACACCTTCAAATCTACTATCAACTTTTTAATTAATATAGTAAATTTACGAACAGTGCATTATTGTCGAGGTGATTAAGTAAAAGATGGGGCCCATCCATCTTTTACATTTTTTAATTAGGTCTTTGTTTATGAAGTTGTTTGAATTTCTTGTTGTTTTTTTCTAAAACGGTAAACTTGAGCTAACGGATAACCTAGCATTGAGTTGAAATTTTTAATATTGATAGGCTTGCGTTTGACCATCATCTCACCCGATGCTAATCGCTGATGTGGTCGACGATGGAGTACGCTTTCCTAGAAGTAACCGATTCGCTCTTGACTTAAATACCCTAAGGTAGCCATCGGAAAAAACAGACTCAAATATTAATAAACAAATATTAATTTCAAATAATCTTGAAAAAGCTTTCAAAGGTATGCTAGTTCTTTGTGTACCTTTTCGACATTTTGTTTCCACCGTACATCTTATTATTTTAAAATAACACGAATTTTTTAGATTTGAAATTGCTCAAAACTTTGACGATGTTATGGAAAACACAAACACCAAAAAAAAGGATAAATAAAAGAAACTACTTTAATTACAAGTCAATCCAAAGCGATAACAACTCATAATGAGCAGTTTCATTAGGATATGGGAAAAATATGAAATAATAAAATTTGATCACAACATTTTTGTTAGTCCAAAACAAAGATTTCATATAATATAAAAACTGAATCGGAACATCTGGCAGCTTAAACCAATATATTTGACGTGTATCATTTTTCATTATTCAATTGCCCTTTGCGTTCCAATACCACGGTTTTCCCTCATAAAATTCCCCAAATCTATGCACAGATTTGGTTTACAGATTCTTTGGATAGTCAGCATTATATTATTTTATAAACTTTTGAGTCACGGATAGTTAAACTAAGATAGATATTGATGAAAAGCCGACTTTCTTAATAAAATCTATATATATAAAAATCAATGCCACTTTTCGTTGTTATTTTATAACTCAAGAACGGGCTCACCTATCCAAACAAATTTTTAGGCTTTGTTCGGACTATTTGGTAGATGATTTATGTGAAGTTTGGTAGGGTAGAGTAGGGTATAGTAGGGTAGAGTAGGGTAGAGCAGTGTAGAGTAGTGTAGAGTAGTGTAGAGTAGAGTACTGTAGAGTAGTGTAGGGTAGAGTAGGGTATAGTAGGGTAGAGCAGGGTAGAGTAGGGTAGAGTAGCGTAGAGTAGGGTAGAGTAGGGTAGAGTAGGGTAGAGTAGGGTAGAGTAGGGTAGAGTAGGGTAGAGTAAGGTAGAGTAGGGTAGAGTAGGGTAGAGTAGGGTAGAGTTAGGTAGAGTAGGGTAGAGTAGGGTAGAGTAGGATAGAGTAGGATAGAGTAGGGAAGAGCGGGGGCAAAGCTGTGCGGGCAAAAGCTAGTACCGAAAAGTTTCACATAGTCGTAACAGACAACTTAAAACAATGTGCAACTGGGTTCACAATCTTGATAACAACAAACTATGATCACCAATCGGTCTTTCAATCTTGGTCATTGAGACATTGCCCTTTAGACCGTTCGTTAGACCCATGTATAGCTGAGAATGGTCCCTTGAGACAATGTTGGTGAAAAGGGTCCATAATCTTCTACCTGTGAAGTTATAGGTACCTGCCATACTTATAATTGAACGAGCCCTTTTCCGCGACATCTCTTAAATTGCCCATCCTTAGGTGTATATGACGTGGCTAGATCTTAGAATTGGTCACTTCATGATAATTGACTGGCTAGATCGTTTAGACGTTATCGTTTGATGATATGTCAATCTTCGTTTGGCTATATTATTGTTGTAGGATTTTTCATGTAAAAGATCTGAAGAAAGTAGGCCAAACGAGGATTAACATACTACTACATCAAACTTAAAGTTTAAAATTATCTGATCAGTTTTACTTAGCTAAACATAATTTTACAAAGAATAAGAAAGGATTTTCAAAAAATCTCTTCCCTATGTGGTTGAAACCGGAGTCCAAATACACAGCAATAGTAATTTTCCTAATCGGAATCGGTTCAAAGCTTCAAATAAAGACTTTTTGCATAGTAAGATAATTTAGAACCAGGTAATTCTTAAAACTTTTCTCAAACTACATAATTTTGATCCTTGTCGTAATTGTTATATTATAATATTTCATAGTTTATTAATATTTATTTATCTTCAATACAAATTATATATTATGACTACTTATAAACAACTAAATAACTATAATTACAGTAAATTAAAAAAAAAAAAACCATGGGGTTTTTTTTTTTACAATTACTAACTAAAATCAAACTAAAATATGACGTCAAAAAACTTGTCTACATCGCTGTCGACTGGTAATGTACCCAAAAGACTGGCACCATTGCTTCGCTGTCTGGCAATGCTTATCCTCTGTCCGAGGCAAAAGCCAGCTCTTGGGTCACGCGAAGTGTCAACTAGACGTTTTGATAGATCTTTAAACAACTTATTAATTATTTTATTATTTAAGCATAATTATACTTAAATACATATATTTATAAGATATGTTATTGAGGATTTTCCAAATAAACCACAAATTGTTTCTCTGAAAATCAAAGATTTGTTTATTTAATACGTCTTTACTATATTACAACGTTTAACTATGACCATTACACCTATAACTTACCCGAAAATCAAAGAAACGACATTTAAAGTTTACTAATATCGCCTCCTCAATTATATCCCTTTATTTTATCTCTTTACAATAGAATTTTTAACAATAAAATATGCAAAATAATCTAAACATCATCTGCCATTCAATCACACGTCACCCCGTTCCACAGAACATAAATTCCATTGACAACTTCAACGCGCGAAGCGCGGCAAATTTGAATTAATGAAATGTCATTTCATTACATATTTATAATTTTAATATTAAAAATACCTAATATTGACTAATTAGACCAACGCTGGCGTTCGCTATCGCATTGTCAATCTATTGTGTCTCTAATTACGGTATGACAAAGGTACGGTTAAGATGTTTAAATTGATTAAATATTATTTTTTTATTTTTGTTGCCCAAAGTTATTTAACCCAAAGGTTGGCTAATAGAAAATGCTTCGAAAATCAAGAACTAGCTAGGGAATTTAAATCTATTCGTAGTGTGGTGTGTAAATAACCTGTTTATTTCACAAAATAAGTAAGTTTTTACGGCAGAATCAAACTTAAATCGTAAACTTTAAGGTATCTTATCATATAAACACTAAATATATGAAGCTAGTAACGTTAACCCTTTAATGCCAGCGTAGTCCTAAAGCGAAAGTTTTAAAACGTTACTTGATAACACAAAATTTTGCTTATAATAAACTAGCTTCTGACTGTGGTTTTGCTCGCGTGTAAGTAGAAAATTAACCTGAGAAAACCTACTCCCAGGATAAAAAGTATCCTATGTTCAAGACATACTCTTCTCTTGTGCCGAAATTTCAAATCTGTTTAGATGTTTTACAGTAAAAAGGTGTAACAAACATGACACACATACAACATAAATACAAACGTTAGTTTTCTCGCGCTGTAGATTGGAGCGAGATGATGTGTCAAACTTTTATTGACTAAAACCCATCTATGTTCCTTCAATTGCCCATTGTGTTCCAAGGCTTTTGAACATCGTTTTTGTTATATTTACCTGATTTATTGTTAAGGTACCTATATCTTAGTGTCCCCGCACAAGGGCCATAAAAAAAGACACTCCAAGCTTCTTTTTGAGGCGGCCTTGTTTTGTGGCTAGTGTGCGGCGGTGCCGCCACTAAAACAAAGCTTGAAGCCGCTTCTACCTTGTTTTTGTGGCGGCGCTTTTTTGTGGCTGCCAAAATACTATGCCATTCGCGCATTTAATCCTTCTTCGTTAGAGTCCATTATGATAATGCACGCATGGCCACAAGCTATCGCGCGCTTCAGCTTTTTTTTTTGGGCCGCATCTACCTTTTTTGTGGCGGCTTTTTTGTGGTCCATGTGCGGGACACATTATGCTTGTTTTAACATTTTCCTTGTATGTATTGTATGGCAATGAAACCTAATGTGATTAAACGTTGGAAATTGAAATGGTGCTTACTAATTGGGCTTATATTGCTCAAAGGATATTACCAAACTGTAGGATGTAGTTTGTCAAAATGGTAAACTGTACTAATTAATCCATAACGTTCGACTTAACCTATTGGCTTTGTGCTTTTAAGCAGTTAATAATGGAAAGGTTGCTCTATTTCCGATACTACTCTATGAAAAACTTCTTATTTACATTCTTGAATACATACCCTATAAATAAAACGTTCAATATTTTAATAATCTATGCGTTCCCTTGGTGTTTAACCAAATGATGTGCGAAATTCCAAGCGAGCGCTAAAAATTTGAATTTTTTTAAGTTTTTTGCACTCGGGTGAAAAATTTTCGTACGTGACGCTCGCTTTTAAAGGTTGGGGCGCACAGTTGACGCGTTGTCCCGTGTTTTAAAGGAGCAAATTTGATTGGAATTGGACCACAAAAACCAGAGTTATAATGAAATAACGATGATTTTGAGTGGTCAATATTTATGTTCAATTCACACTAGCGCACAGTCGAAGTGTTGTGTTGCGCAGTGCTACCACAAGCTTTTAACGCGATTCATTTAACAATCTAAAATTAACTATTTAAGGCATGGAGCGACCTGGATTCCTACCGTGGGGACTGGTTCGAGGTGGCTCGGGAAAAGAATGCCTGGAAGAAGTTGGGGGAGGCCTTTGCCCAGCAGTGGGACAGCACAGGCTAATATAAAAAAAAAGGGCATGGAGCTATTGTATACAACATTCTGAATATAGTTTGTTCAGAATCGGTAACTGAATCGATTCCAATAATTTTTACACCATGTTTATATTTTTTTCAAAAGTACTTAGAAAAGGTTACAAGTTGGACACCACTGATACTAAGTAGAAACCTGGTCACAGCTGGCTTAGCGGACATTAGACAGTGGTGCACAACTGGATGCGAGAGAAAAACCACCCCTCAGTCGCCTTGGTGGTAGTCATGTAAAAAAGTGGACTAGTATTACAAATTTTCCACCGTTTAGACGCATTAGAATTTAAGTTTTCGTTTCTAGTGCAAGCAAAAATGAACTTAGCGATGGTCAGGTGGAAGTGTCTTTGATGGTACATCATAGCTTGACAATATATAAGAAACTGCTGATTATATTTCGTAATATCTGAGTTGGTGATGTCAAGGTAGGTAAAAATGTTCTTTATATTTATCAAATACTCTCACCCTTTTAAATATTCCCAAAGATTTAAAAATCACTCTGTACATATACGAGTGAAACGCACACCAAAAATATGGATCATCCATCTCAATTCACGTGACAAAATCACAAAATCAAATTGAGTTTAAAGTAATCGCCGTAAAAGCGCTTTATATCTGAGCCATTACTCACGCGAGGGTTAAGTGAAACACTCCGAAGTTATGACAGACTATTATCGAGACATCATTTTAGGGTTAAACACATATCTTCGGTATGAAGTTTATGTCATCACCCTTACCATAAAACTCATTACGTAACCTACGTAAATATTATAGTCATATGATTTGCATAGGGTCTTAACCTTATGATGGTTGCGCATATTTGTTTACTCATTTTATATAAAAGGTGTAACGTGAAATGCGCAAAACTGGAAATTAGTTTGATCAGAATAACGAACAGAATCAATTAAACCACTTTTAATATAGGTTTTTTGTTTACAAAAATATATTCATTAAAAACTTCGATCTGTCTATTTATGAATAGGTCAAGCCATCACGTGCGCAAACCCGCTGAAATAGGTAAACAAACACAAATAGTGGTAATCCAATAAAAAATTCTCATACACAGGATCATAAAAGTTCTTATTTCAATGCAGGTATGAATTTTTAACAAACTAAAACTGCACATAATTTTATTTTTTTTTTATGTTTTTTTTTGTCACATAATTTGGTCAATCGAAATAAAAATCATTTGGGGTGTCTGAGGTTTTGCGCATTTAACGTTACACGTTGTAAACAAAAATACCTACATAACAGTCCAAAGCTATTTTACTAGCTTTTCAGGATAAACATCATAAGCGACAGTTTGCAATTACCTACATGAGTTTTTCATTTCCTAATTAAAAGTTTATTTATGTAAATATGTCAATAGTACCTATTCTAATAAATCAGTTTTGTTAATTAAAAAGTCTTAACATTTTTAATACGATAATATCATAAATACTTTTAAATTAAGAAAGAAAAAGAAACTATGACCTATATACTTTCTTTCAACACAAAAATTAAATTAATTTAAATTACATTGAATTATTATTTTATCATTAAATTGGATTATCACTATTTTGCATTGATCATCATCATCGTATTATCATTAAATTAAATTGAATTTCATGGTAAAAAGAGTTGCATTAAAAAAAAAGAAAACAATAATAATTAAATAAACTTTTTTCCTTGGTATTATTCGTCAAGTCGTTGAGCTCCTTAGTAGTCCTGAGTTACGAATACTGACAAATGCTTGTACTTACTGACTGGACGGGTCCACTCAATTCTGTGTGAACCCGTCCAGTCAGTGCTGTTTAGACTTTAAAAGAGGCTGGTCTCTGAGTTTATTTCGGTAATTTTTATCAGGCTAGTCAGCTAAGAAACACCGGAGCATCATTCAATTTAAATTGACAAAAAATTTACGTAAAACTAATTTGCAAAAAAATATCATTTATCCATTTAACAAAAAGGTCAAATTATCGGTTTACAATGTTCTTTCTGATAAGCCTCTATATATGTTTATAACGTCCATTTTTGAGTTAAAAGCCTTTGTGCAAACTCGTAGCGACGTCAATAATTGTAACTTTGATCCCGTCATTAAATTGGCAGGCAGTAAAGAGGCAGTTTGTCAAACGAACTATGCTTAAATCGAACATCGTGTAGTGAAAAGGCACGCTTAAGTGTTCTGAGTGATTTAAAGGGATTCGAATTGTTCTATGGATGAATCGAACATGTGTTACGGTAAGCGTAGCGGCAATATATCAAACTAATCTACACTAATATTATAAAGAGGGAAAATTTGTATTTTTGTGTGGTTGTTTGTAATGAATAAACTCAAAACTATTGTGCCGATTTCAAAAATTCTTTCACTATTAGAAAGCTACATTTACCTTGAGTCACATAGGCTATATTTATTGTCCGTGCAAAGCTGGGACGTGCCACTAGTTGTATTATAAAGACGAAAATTTGTGTGTGAGTATATTTGTTACTTCTTCTCACTTAAACGGCTGAACGGTTTGGGATAACATTCCACATACGGACCGTGTCCTGGAATGTATGTAGAATACTTTTTTATTTCGTGAGAATACTCTCTTGGACTTTTGCTTCTTTTGAGCAGGTTAAGTTACTGGCAGAAGCTAGGAGAAATAAAAGCTAAAAGCTTTATACCTCTTACACGTGCATCATTTTCATTTTATATTTATGAAAATTCCTAATCAAATGTACCTAGAGCCTAGTAGTACTATTTGAAGTGGTATCATTTGTGATTTAGGCGAATATTTGTATAAGATTTATATATCTCCAAAGACTAGGTGTAAAAGTATAATATAACAGATTAAAAATAAATAAATAAGACTTGGATTGTGTAGATTACGTACGACACGCGTTTACGTGTCGTACGTAATATTAAATATATTAATTGTAAAATATTAACTAGAAATTCAAAGCTGCATATAAGGCATATAAGGAGAATATAGAATGAAAGAAAGATGACACTAAAAGTTAATTTTGACATCAGCACTTTCAATAATTGAAAATTGACATAAGATAAATAGAATTAAACTTTTATTTGAAAATAAAATGTTTCTAATATCTGGTCGCTTCATTCATAATATATCAATCAGGTTTTTCAGAGTTCTACTTTTTGATACAAAAATAAATTAAACCACGCAAAGAAATCACTTCGTAAAGGAAGCTGATACTAAATCAGTATATCATAAACAGCTTATAAACTGTCAACGAGAAAAATACAAAGCTTTTCCTCTTAAATATCGGTTGTGAATATCAGTTTTTCAAGTGAAAAAAGATTTTCTTGAACGCTTCTAACTTTTATATATGTATAAAGCATTTATTAATATTTTATTTCCTTATGGTAGAAGCATGTCGAAGTTATGACTTTGTTTCGTCTTTATTTGTAACTGAGAACTTTGTGGAAAATATTATACATCTGGTTATTTTGAACAGAAAGTTTATGGCACTTTTTGTTGAGTTACCTTGTGTGTGGTAATACTCATAAGAATGAGTTAAATATGACTACTATTTTTAATTAAAAAAATGGCAAAAATAAGTCGAAGGCATTTATTTTTCTGGTAATAAAATGACTAAAAACCCACCCTGTTCCTTCAAGCCTTCATACTGGGGCTCGAGCTATCTTTCGAAACCAACCCTGGCCCCAGAAGGCTTCGACCCAGCTGGGCCCCTGCTGTTGCTGACAACTCCTTGAGGCGCGCGGAGCATGTGATATCCACTAGTCTAAACTGGGCCCACCTGCCTGGGCTTTGCCACCTTAGATTGAGTTATTTTAGATTTAATAATAATAATAATATAAATAATATAATAAAAAAAATATATCTAAGACGAAGCTCACACAAAAAAAAAAAATAACGCCCAGGCTTCAAAACCATCTGTATTAAAATGAAAAAGATTTAATACTCTATCCAAAGATAAAGCGAATCAGCAAAGAGATTAGAATTAAAAGTAGTAAAAACATTAATCTACTAAAAAAGTATTGGGCTTTTATTTTACAAAATGGTTGGTGTCAGGTGCACAAAGCTCTTCTGTGAATTCTAATGATTACCTTCAATGAAAATTTTAATTAAATTAAAAAGTTTTCGGCTAAAAATATTCAGTCTATGTTGGATATTAGATCATTACCATAATGACTTAAGTGATTGTCACAGAACTTCGAAAGGTTTATTAGGCATTGAAGATTTTCAAATTAAAAGAGATTTATTTGATGACAAATCTGATTATCCATACTAATATTATAAATGGAAAAGTGTGTGTGTCTGTTAGTCCGTCTTTCTCGGCAAAAAGGAGTGACGTGATTTTTTAAGTGGACTCTCTCCACTTAAAAAATGAAGAGATGGAGAGTGACGTAGGCTACTTTTTGTCTTTGAATTTAACGAATTTAGCGTGAGCGAAGCTGCGGGCATAAGCTAGTATGTTATAATAAGTCTTTTGTTGAAACCAAAAAGGAAAAATCAAAGAATTATCACGATAATAAATTTTTTTGCATATTATCAGTCTTGATTAACGCGGTAGGAAAACAAAAGTTCACATTTGTTTCTACTTTTGAAAGCTAATTTTTTTTTAAATTTATCCTTGAAGAATCATAGCCAATAACAAACATACAGTCAAATTAAAAGAAGACCATCGTTTGATAGCGTAAATTGAAATTGGATTGTCTGATATCAAAACTTGAGGTATCAGATAAATGATAAATGATATTTATTTTTGCAAATAGGTTTAAAAAATACTTTTACACGTCAATTTTTTTGTTTTCGTCTGTTTAAGCTAGATAAGGCCGGTGTTTCCTAGCTGACTACCCTGAGAAGAAACACCGAAACAAACTCAGGGGTCAAAGTCTCTTTTAAAGTCTATACAGTAAATATGTAATGGTCAAATCACATGAGAACCATGCCGATTAATCTGAGATGGTCTTTTGAAGAAAGAACCATACAGATTTGAGTGGACCCGTCCAATCAGTGTAAACATCTGTCAGTATTCGCAAAGCTCAACTCAGGACTACTAAGGAGCTCAACGACTTGACGAACAATACCAATGAAAGGACATTTGGGTAGGCCGCAGAAAATACTCAAATTGCCAGACAAACGGTTACGAGAAATAAAAAAGTAACCAACATAGTCCTCACATTCGCAATAATAAAAAGAAAGTTAATTTTTACAATTGTAATACTTACAAAGTAAATATTTATGTCAAAAATTAATAATAATAAAAATTATTTAATATAACATGTCAAATTGTAAAATAAAATAATTTACAATGTCAAATTGTAAAATAAAATATTATTACAATGTCAAATTGTAAAAACTAAACATTAATGTCAAAATGAATAATAAACACAATTTAAAACAAAAAAAAAAATTACAACAGTTATGTTATAAGAATTAGAGGGTACTGGAGCAGGTCAGTCCCAAGCCTTTTCGTCATCAACATAGTCCTTTACAGTGTAAAAAGCTTTTTGGCAAAGTTTTCGCTTTACAAATGATTTGAATTTATTAAGGCTGAGTTGTTGAATATGACTAGGCAGTTTATTATAGAAGCGTATGCATTGACATCTAAATGAGCCCCCTATTTTTTTGAGCCTGTTTGCTGGAACTACAAATTTATGTTTGTTTCTAGTATTAAAATTATGTATTTTTTTTTTGGAATTCAGGATTAATATCATCTAAGACACAGGAGTAATTCGTAGTAAGAGGTAACGTTATTATTAAGAAATATATCAAACTAAATACTTTTTGACATTGTGTGTATTTCACAAATAGGGTAGTTTACTAAGCAATTATATAAATTCCTATTACTAAGTACAGATTCAACAAGTGTTTAGAAAAATCAGATCTAAGCCCTTTGAAAGTAAGAACAAACCAATTAAATTGTTGGCGTAAATTAAAACGCGAGGATTTTAATGAATAAACCATTTGATTTGGGTTTCAGGAAACTTTGGAGGGATTGACATCTTTCCTGACAGGAAGTTAGATAATTAGTTTGTGAGACAATCTAAGTTTGGTCGAGGTATAGCTATTTGTAAGCATATTGTGTCCGCGATGAAAGTACGGACTTTTTATTCGGCATAAATTAAATGACCTTTTAATATTCAGGTTCTCATCAGCTTTAAAAGATTTTTCGTTAGCGGATACAGTGAAGCGAGATTATACACTGTACAGGATTATTTGTAAAACACTATCGTCTTTGCCGAACTGTATTAGTAACATCATAAACATGCCTTTTTGCAAAACATACTATTTTCTTATCAAAAATAAACCTTCGAGATTTCATTGTTCTACCTATCTAACACATTTCAACTCTGTATTTTGCTGTACCTACCTACGCTTCTCATGCACTATTATCGTAGGCGTAGTAATAGTCAGCAGGCTTCCGAATCATTTTTATCACACTTAGCAAGCATTTGCTCCATTTCCGTGTACTTGACATCAGAATATTAATACACTATCATGTAAAGATAATTACGTTCGCATAGCCGAATTTTGCTACACGGACACGTATGACGCGACGCAAGCGCATCAAGGTGACTGACCGACTGGCGAGAGTCGCCCGTAAATAGGTCAAGTGCATGCACCTTCTCCGCCCAATCCCCGTTCGACTACTCACCACTATTGTACTATCGCTTGCTTCGCACAGAGTTCGTAACATTGTCAAATATGATTTAGTTTAGACGAGATGCTGGATTTAAAATCATCATAAATCTGCCCCTTAACAATCAACTGAGTGTTGTTAAGCAATAACGCTTCAGCAACAAAAAATTTGAAACACAGCTATGAACCATTGCCTAGATTAAGACGAAGCTCTCTTATCCTGGAAATTACTTTTTTCCTACGTTCCTACATAATAATCACGTAAGTAAACCCACAGGCAATAAAATACTATGATTGAAAAACTTTTGAAAACATGTTGAAAAAAATCAAATTACCTGATAACAGCACATTCCTCGAGCCAACACGTATATCCTGTCGAAGAGAGCGAAGAGTGACGCCGATGGCTGATGTACCGTGCACACAATGGTCCTTCCTTGGCGAGACAGTAGACGCAGGAGAACCACCAGTTGACGGATGGAGACGATGTCCAGACCACTGAAATAGATTATTATTAGATATTAATATTAAAATAATCATAATGAATTTAAATGTTTTATAACAGTAATAATACTTTAATTATAATAATGATAGTTAGTTAGAAGAGTAGCCGATAAACGTCCACTATTGGACATAAGCCTCCCCAAGTGTCACCACAATGAACGATCATGTACATCCCGCATCCATCGGATTCCCATAACCTTCACCAGGTTATCGATGCACCTTGTAGGAGGCCTTGCAACACTGCGTCTTCCCGTACGCGGTCTCCACTCCAGAACCTTTCGGCCCCAACGGCCATCTGTTCTTCGAGCAATGTGCCCTGCCCATTGCCACTTAAGTTTGGCGATTCTTCGTTCTAAGTCGGCAACCTTGGTTCTCCTGCGGACATCTTTCTTTCTTCATAATACGTTTTACATAGTTTTTATTCAAGCAAATAACCTGTTTTACTAGTTTACCGTATGATTTGCCGTTAGTCTGCAGATTGCCTAGGGAATCTGCAGATTATCTAGTGAATGCAAGAACTAAACAAAAAATCTACTGTAATGGACTTGGACAATCCTGCACTCTAACTGATTTACGCACTTTGGCGTTAACATAGGTACCTACAATTACACAGAATACCAGATCCTTACAATAATAAACGACAATTGTATTATTATTATTCTAAAATGTTACGGTTTGTTGACGCTCCCAAACAAATAAAATTGAGTTATAACCCTATAAAGTTAAACACCGTTAAATTTAAAGCCCTTTACAAAATTTAATGATGCCCGGAAAGGGTTAGGTACGTAATTTTTAGCGTTTTAGAATTTAAATGCCTGATATCTATGAATTTGTCATACTTATAATAATTATGTACATGACTGGCGAATTGGCTAATATTAGTGCCTACTAAGTCTGTGCCCGTTGAGTATGAATATGGTAGAAAGGTGCGCCAAGGTCCTGCTTTAGCACTCTCTCTTACTTACGTTAGGTAGAGAGGAGTGTCTTATTTTCCAAGCAAAGTTCTTTAGAGAGTCTAAAACTGTCATTAATTGCTTTTTCTTACGTATAAAAATCAATTGCTCTTGAATGAATTTCCAAGAAACTTAGTACACAGGTAGACCATAATTATCCTGGAATAGCACTGAGGATACTTCTTATCCCGGAACTATGTATCTTTGGATAATTTTCTACTACCATGCGGGTGAAGCCATTGGTAGCAGCATATGAAGAAATACGGGATTATTATCTGAGTAGTGTCACTAGAAGTTAACTTTAACGGTGTGCATGTAGTCGTATCTGTGGAGAACTTTAATGTATTTTACACAGCAAAAGGGCCGTGGAGCTAGGCTGCCCACGATGGGTGCTCTCGCGGCCGCTTGACGCAGCGTCGGCCCTTAAATTTCGAAAGTTACAAACGGTGGTTATTGAAACTGGCTTGGAAAATTTCCAAATGTAATCCTCTTTACGTTTAACTTTTGGTATCGAAGATCATCTAACCCGATGGATGCGAAACCTTTTGGCAAAAGTCCTTCAGTTGGTTTATGATTTATAAGCCTTTTTTCGTGGCTTTTATTCCCTGGCTTATCCTCACTCAAGGTCCATTTCTTTCTTTTCTGAGATAATAAGCAAGCTAGAAACATTTACATAGGAAAGGTAAAACTATCCGAATATTTTTTTAAATTCGTTTATTTTTAGTTTTTATAAACACTAGCGCCACTTTTATTAGAACTACGATGTGTCATTTCAACATAATAACAGATGCGGTTGAATTTTAAAATTGTATCAATACGACCAACGCTTGAGACTTCAAAGTTACGTTTTGCACCTTGTAAGTGTGGCTTGACCAAAAATTTTATATATAGGTACCTACTACGGATGCTTTAACTTTGAAAAAATACACGACTGCTCCCAAAGATTGCCGTTCGGCCCCGAACTTTAGGAACCATTAACGCGCTTTTCGCATTTACGCGCTAGCGTGAGGAAACCGGCATGTCCTATAGCTAAAAATTTGTAGACATGCGACATTTCACGTAAATAAAATGTTTTTCTTTCTTCTTCTTCTTTTTTTCTTTCTTCTTTCATTTACCAACCCGCACTGGGCCCGCTTGTTGAATTAAGGCCAATGGGCCTAGAGAGAAAGCCTGAGTCCCACCAGCGGGAACATTAAAAGGCTGATTTTGGTCCTTACTTATCCGTGTGAATGGCTATGACATTCTTTCTATCTTTCATTGTCTGTATTTGTATCAGTACTTACAGCGATTGTCTACTAAATATGTTATTATAATTAGCCCATACTGTCCCACTGCTGGGCAAAGGCCTCCCTCCACTCCTTCTCACGATCACGGTTCCTCGCCTTCTCATTCCAATTCTCAAGGAAGCCATCCAGGTCGTCCCGCCATCTCCTTCGTGGTCTGCCTCGGCCCCGCGTTACTGAGTCCGGGCACCAATCCAGCGTTTTACGCGCCCACAGCTCGTTGGACATGCGGCAGACATGTCCTGCCCAGTCCCATTTAAGTTGGGCAGCCTTTTGAGCCACATCAACGATTTGCGTTTTGGAGCGCAGTGTTGTTTTTCGAACATGATCTGTTAATTTAACACATAAAATGCTGCGCTCCATTGCACGCTGGCAAACCTTGAGTTTGGACTTTTGGATGTTAGTCAAAGACCAAGTCTGTGCACCATAGGTCAGAATGGGGAGAATACACATGTCCATTAGCTTACGCTTCAGTGATAAGGGCAAAGTGGCCTTAAATAGTTCCTTCATGGACCAGTAGCTCTTCCAGGCATTTTCTGTTCGGCGTGTTATTTCTTTGTCTTGCCTTGCCTGGAAAGAGACTACTTGGCCCAAGTAGAGATATTCTTGGACGTATTGTATATTCTCCCCGCCTACGAGTATGTTCCTTTTAGAGCTATGCAATAAATATGCAATAACAAAAGCAATAAATATGTCATAAAAAAGATTTTTTTTTTTACTACACAGATTTCATATTTTTTTTTTCATTAAATGCATATGCATAAGCATATAAATAACTGTATATTCGATAGCTAAAACTAAAAATAAATTTTCAAGTTTTTCCAAAACAGTAATAGCCAAAACAGCTAGACCGATTTTGACGAAACTTTTAAAGATAGGCAGCTAGTGGAATATGAAGTAACTTAGGCTATTTTTATTTAAAAAAAAGAACTTGATTCATATTAAAAAAAAACTTCCTTAAAGTATGGCCAGATGGCATTGTGTTGTTTTATTAGTCTAACGCGGAAATCTTGACAATTTATTACTGATACACAGCTGGTAGTACAAGGAGTAACTTCATCATCATTATTTCAACCGAAAGACGTCCACTGTTGGACATAGGCCTCCCCCAAGCGTCGCCACAATGAACGGTCTGGTGGATCTAGCATTCATCTGATTCCCGCAATCCTTACCACCACTACCCACCATCAAGGTCCACCTTGTAGGAGGCCTTCTAACGCTACATCTTCCGGTGCGTGGTCGTCATTCCAGAACCTTAGAAGGAATAACTTGACTACATTTATTTTAGTAAAATAACTAGTTTTACACAAAAAAGAAAACTTCTTGAAAAGGTGGGCAAATGACATTGTGTTGTTTTACAAGTCTAACGCGGAAATTGTTAGTTAAGATAATAATAAGAATAAAAATAATATGTAATTATTGCTAAGTGGTAAAACTTATTTACACGGTGCATTACGTTTTAGTATCTATTACCCTATTACGAAGGATCATTACTCATTAGCAGGTCGCATGCAAGAAATATACTAACTTTCAAGGACGACGTTGTACGTACCTATTAGATTTCTAGATAATCTCGGTCACATACTTGTAATTACTTTGACCGTGATCAAGGTGAGGTTATGTAATTTATAGTAATCGTAGGCATAGGTCGCTTCAATTCAAAGATTAAACTTATGTGAATTACATACGAAATGGTACCTTGAAACGAAAAGACCGCATCGCGTAGACAATAATGTTGAATGGTTTTTATTTTTCGAAGGGGAAAATCATCTTATGACCAAACCCGCTCTTGGGTGGAGCGGGAGATAGCGTCAGACTCTTATTGACTAAAAACCCCACCCCGTTCCTTCTAGCCTTCATACCGGGGCTCGAGTTTCTTTTCAGATAACCCTGGCCCCAGTAGGCTTCGACCCAGTTGGGCCCCTCCTGATACTGTTGAATGGTAGTTTTGTGAGATCAAGGCTATCTGTATTATGATTTTTTCAGCTGAAAGACATCCACTGTTGGACATAATCCTTCCTAATAGTTGCCATAACGACTGAACCTGTAGGTCACCACTAGGTCATAGGCCCACCTTACGAGAGGCCCTCCAGCGGTATGTCTTCCGGTACGTGGTCGCCATTCCAGCACCTTTCGTTTCTATCTGTTCTGCGAGCGATTTTCCCAGGGCCACTTATATTTCGCGATTCTTCGGGTTATGTTGCCAACCTTGGATCTCTTGCGGATATCTTTATTATTGATGTGATCATGCAAGATAAGGGATTACGGCCTATTAACCCAGCTAAAGACATAGTACAATAAAATTATGAACGCCAAATTATATGTTTGATTTTTTTTTATTTATTTTTTTCGTACCTTATCTGCAGCATGATAGTGACAGGTACACCTAAGCTGTGCTTATAAGCATAATCAGCTTTTTAATGTTCCCAATGCTATAACTCAGGCATCCTCTCTAGGAAAAGAAACCTCTTGAGGCCACTTTTAGATTTCTATAATTTGTTTACTTATTTTTCTCGTAGGTACCAGAATCAGTACCATAAGATTTACTTGCAATTACAACCACTTTAATTTTGTTTTATCGAACTCGGTCAAACGTGTGTCTACAATAAAACAGAGCATCGTAAATCCCATACGGTACCAACATAAATAAAAATTAGTGCATTTTAGATGAAGGCATTAAAGTATTGAGAAGTTATAGAGCGCAATTTGGTTCCTGAAAACATTGACTCATTGAATTTTCTGAACATAGGCGGGTTGAATGAGAATGAAGCTTTTGTAAGATTCCTAATACAAGTCATAAGTCATAAAGTGCTCCTCGGTCACCGTAACTGCGGGCTTAAAAAGACAACAAACAATGGATATTTCTGCGTCCGGCCGTCCGGTAAGGACCGAGCACGCCTCAAACAGTTATTAGCAATGTTGACGTGGCCGGTTAGGGCCGATGCCTGCTAGGGCTGTGGTTTGTTTAAAGAAATAATCTTAGTCCTCGCAAAAATTTGCAGTTGAAGGTACACAGTGAGTTTTAGTCAGTAAAAGTCTGACACTACTTAACGCTCCACTTATTTATTTATTTATTTAAACTTCATGTACAGTAGTGGTACATAGGCGGACTTAATGCAACAAGGCATTCTCTCCCAGTCAACCTTTGGGTTAAAAAGACAACACTGTGGTGGTACTCAAGGTAGGAGAAGTCATCTGATGATTTTCCACGTAAAAAAAAAACGGTATTTTCATTATACAAGGTGCAGTTTTGAATCTGCAATAAACAGAAGAAGATTTATGTTAGTGATTCTGGACTCGAATCAAAAATAAAATTAGTAGGTATTTATTTTTATTCTTATTTCCGAAAAGCGGAAAAAATATAAAAGCATTTTGTACAGTAAGTGGACGGAACCTCATACTGACTATCACTCTCACGCACAGTGATATGATGCGCAATAAATCGCAACGGACATTTATTAAGAGAGTTATTCTGAAGAATCCCAAAAAAAGACGTGTGGCACTCGGAGACTGCCGCGGTAAAGCTATTGCATAGCATTTTTTATCAACTTATAGTTGACAAGTTGCCATGACAACCATTTAGTGCGGGGTGTTAGGTTTTTTTCGTTACGGAATTTCTGGATTCTGTCTCCACGCTCAAGGCCCGCGATAGATGCTATGCAATCTATATATATAAAAATGACCCCCGTTTTCCGTTGTCACGACTTGGCATGAAAACGGCTTGACCGATTTGGCTGATTTTTTTTTTGTTGTGATTGTTATTGTGAGGAGAAGGTTCTTATGGAAAAAAAAATTAGGGTAGTGTAGGGTAGTGTAGGGTAGGGTAGTGTAGTGTAGGGTAGAGTAGGGTAGAGTAGGGTAGAGTAGGGTAGAGTAGGGTAGAGTAGGGTAGAGTAGGGTAGAGTAGGGTAGAGTAGGGTAGAGTAGGGTAGAGTAGGGTAGATTAGGGTAGAGTAGGGTAGAGTAGGGTAGAGTAGGGTAGACTAGGGTAGAGTAGGGTAGTGTAGGGTAGAGTAGGGTGGAGTAGGGAAGAGCGGGAGCGAAGCCGCGCGGGCAAAGCTAGTAGCTTAATAAAAAAAACCTGGAATAACAAGTATCGTATTTTTACATGATTATCCACGAGTTTTATAAAAACCTCCTGAAATTTTGCACAGATTCAAAACTGCACCTTGTATAATTGTATAACATATTTATGTAGGCGTTATTTTATTCATACTCCAAAACCAATACCGAAGGATCAGAACCAAATTAGTGCAACACAAAAGGGATCACTTCAAAAAGGTTCCACAAATCAGCATCTAGGGTTCTTTAGGCAATTTTTGTCAAAATAGCCTCTTTCAATGGATTAAGTACACGCCGTGATTCCGTAAACACGCTTCAGGTTGAATGTCCAATAAAAGGTTATGGGGAGGACCTAGTGATTAAGCCAATTACCTTCCATTGTACTTGTGTAATTCTGTTTAGCTTTCCAATTGGGACGGACCTTTTAGGCAATAGATATTAATGAATTGCTCCAAAGATTTTCTGCCTTCAAAAGATTGCTGTTCAACTCAAATGCGGGGAGAATATTGATTAGAAGGACTGTATTTAGTTGCTGATTAGTTTCGATTTGAAGGCATTTAACTGAGCCATTTATTTATAGGGTATAAGGGGCATTGTCTTCGACGGTGCGTAGTATTCTACACGTGCCTCAGGGAGTTGTCAGCAACCCTAGGGGCCCAGCAGAGTCGAAGCTCACTGGGGCCATGGGGTGAAGTGAAAGAGACCCCGGAGCTCTGGAAAAATGGCAAAGAAGGAGCAGGGAACAGGCCTTCCGCTCCGCCCAGGGGCGGGAGATGTCATTTAGAGGATTTTCCCACCTAAAAAAAGGGTATTATCTGAACTAAATAATTGAGGAGGTCAGTTATAATTAAGCTACTTATGGTCACACTGAATCGCAGTTTCCTGTGTTTTTGGGGAGTGCGATTACAGGTAGTGGAATCGATGAGGGGGTCAGCAACACGATTTGTTTCTGACTCTAATGACCTGCTTATGACTTCAGTCTCGGCGAGCGGCGCGGCATCGGTAAGCGGCGTCTCGTAGTGCCGTGCTCGCGCGCTTCAAATATTTTCATACTTTTGATCTGACGCTCGCCGCCCCACGCTTAGCTACCGCTCGCAGTGGTAAGGTCGTAAACGAGCCGTTATAGGAGTTAAGACTTAAAAAAGTTGATTGAAAATGGTAATGCTTAAAATACTAGACAAAATCATGTTAAAAGTAAAACAATTGAAATGCGTTTGTCGCCTGTTCAAACACCTGGGCTACCTGATGTTTCTTTAAAACAATCCCATTTTCAATCCACTTTTCCTGTGTAAAAAAATACAATTTCATCATAACCATTATCGTTATTAGGGTTAAATTAAATAACGTCTTTTTCCTTCCTCAAAAGAAAGCAGAAAAATAGTATTATACGAACACATGGCCAGCCTTAATGACACCAATTACTCATGTTTAATCCGAGGATCATTCTTTTCCTCAAACGTGCGGAATATTCCTGTTATGGCTGTGGTCTCTAATTGTTTTTTTTTTAACCCTCCCCTTGTAATGAGACAAACGTCATCGTCGTAGAAAAACAGGGAATGTTTTTGGGTCCCTCTGTTCTTAACACTGTTAATGAATTGAGGTGCTTTTATTCGCAAGGTTCTGTGTTTTTAAGGGGCATAGTTAATTGTGTTGGTTATATTTTGGTTTTAATTTTGCTACACCGGGGTGATAAAGGCTTCCGGTTTTTTCCTGGGTGGGAGAAAAGTTTTAATTGAATTTTTTGTTTATATAACACAGTACCAGTTGCCCCAGTAACAGTATATAGATTATTAGTTAGAGAATTTGTACTCCATTATTTTGAAGATAGGAAAATAAGCAAGTAACTTCTCCCGCTAGTGTCAAACTTTTACTGACTTCTTGTATGCATCATCAAATTAAGAATTTACGGTTTTTTTTTTTAAAGAACGGTGTAGTAGTAGCGAGAGGGCGTGTCAGATTTTTATTAAAACTACACCTGTGTCTTTTAGTTGGCCTTTGTGTTTTAGGACCACTGAGTATTCATTTCGAAAGATCCACGTGGCTCTGGTGGGCGTCAGCACTGCTGAGCTCCTTATGGTTTGCTGACATCTCTTGAGGAGCGCATGGAACACTACGCGCTGTCAATGACTTGGGTTCGGCCCGAGCAGTTACCAGACGGCCAAATTGCTTGCTACTCATTGCTTGTCGTCAAAAGTTTTAAGGTGGTATGTATAAGTAGTCAACCCGCACACCGAACAAAACAACAGAAAAACGTTCCGATAAAAAATGTTGTTGAATGTTTAGCATGTGATGTTTTATGCCTTTCTCATTCTTTCACCTACAGTCTGTGTAAGTTAGAGTAAGAAAGGTATACTCTAGACAGGCAATATTTTGCATTTAATCCGACCCGATCCACGAAATCTCCAGGAGATTCCCACCAGACACGCGTTTTTTGACAGAAATCTCCTGGAGATTTATTAACAGACGGGAGGATAAGTAAAGTGACTGTGTTTCCTGATAGCTATAACCCAGGGGTCTTTAAGTCAAGAGTGAATAGATTGATTCTAGTCAAGCATGTTCCATCGCCAGCTACATCATCGCTTACCATCAGGTGAGATAGTGATCATACGTGAGCCTATCCATCATATAAAAAAATGTAAACAGATAAAATCAAACTCACGTGGTAGGTTCATCCAGAAAAATGACGGGTGGGTTGTTGACTAGCTCCAAAGCAACGGACAGGCGTTTTGATTGACCACCAGATAATTTTTCAGCCATTGTGTCTCTGTGCTCCCATAAGCCAAGAGTTTGGAGAATTTCCTCTACCTGAAAAAAAATAGTTACACCAGATTCAATACATGTCTCTTTAGGACGTTAATTAAGGTCCCTAACAAATTCAGCAAAATTATTCTTAATAAGTATACTCAAATAGTAAAACGTTAAAAATTTAGATACATTAGGGGTTAAAATGTCCCCCAACATGACGCGTTCTACTCAGTCTGTGACTCTGCAATGTAGCTCAGTATCGCACAATTAACACCCCAGCTTTTTATAACATACTAGCTTCTGCCCGCGACTTCGTCCGCGGAAAATTTCTTGTTTTAAAATAAGATTACACTCGATTAGACGATGCGCACGTTCAGCGCTAGATTCCTGAGCACGGGCCTGTGATGTTATGGCATTTTGCCTAGCGAGCCGCTGCGAGCGCTCAGCGCTAGTCTCCCTATCCCTTGTCTCAGAGACATGCTGCCTTAAATGAGATGGACGCTGCGCACGTTCAGCGCTAGATTCCCGAGCACGGGCCTGCGATGTTATGACATTTTGCCTACCAAGCCGCCGCGAGCGTTTAGCGCTAGTCTCCCTATCCCTTGTCTCAGAGACATGCTGCCTTAACTCAGATAGACGGTGCGCACGTTCAGCGCTAGTTCCTCGAGCACGGGCCCGCGATGTCCTCACATTTTGGCTAGCGAGGCGCTGTGAGCGCTCGGAGCTAGATTCTCTAGCGCGTGCTTGCGAAATATATTCTCTATTTCTCGAAAGGCGCTGCTCATTTTCAGGGGCAGATTCTTCCGTACGGCGTACTCGAGCGGCTCTTGTCTGTGATGTCTGCCGGGACAGTTGAGATTTCCTTTTAGACATGCTCTCAACAAACTACGCACAGACTTGAAAACAATTATGAACAAAAGGAGAGCGACTCGAACACCGTCCGCCTTTACAAAACAAAACAATCGTAATATCGAATAACTCGTATCGATTATTACGATAGAACGAAGTACGAAACTACGAACATACAAAAACGTACAACGAAATTACGATATTTTCGATTATGAGGTATCTATCAACAACAACAACCATACGAACGAAACAACCGAAACCAATAAGCAACTGACAGAAGAACTCCAACTAACGACAACGTGGGCATAATAATTCGAGAGGGTCATCAATCCACAGAAAGTCTTAACACCGCGATTCAGAAAAATTACGTAATTGCAGAACGCCATCTATGGGCAAATAGGTGAAACGTTGGGCACGCCACAATTATGGCGGTAAGTCCCCTCTTTGAGGCGTGGCTGGAAAGACCTCACGGCGTCCTTACCTTCCGCATGATACAGGTCCTCACCGAACATGGCAAGTTCGGGAGGTTCCTGCACCGAATTAAAGCGGAAGAGACGCCCGAGTGTCGCCACTGTGCGGAACGCCCGGAGGACACGGTGGAGCACACAGTCGAGGTGTGCCCTGCCTGGGCAGAGCATCGCCGTGCCCTCGTGGGGGCGATCGGCGGCGGACACCTCTCGCGGCGGGCTCTGGTTGAGGCCATGGTCCTTAGCGAGGAGGAATGGCAGGTGGTCGCCTCCTTCTGCGAAGCAGTAATGCTAGCAAAGGCGGAGGCAGACCGCATCAGGCAACGACGCCCCCGCCGCCGCCGCCGGGATTCCGGTCCCGATTTCCGGCCACCGTAGACGCGGGCTCGCGGACGGCGAGCCATGGGTAGCTTGCTGTCCGATCGTCCGGTAATGGACCGAGCCCAAGACGTCGACGGCGCGCACTGTTCCCGCGCGCCTCAAGAAGTTGTCAGCAACAGCAGAGGCCCAGCTGGGTCGAAGCCTACCGGGTCCAGGGTTATCCGAAAGGGAACTCGTGCCCTGGTTTGAAGGCTAGAAGGAACGGGGTGGGTTTTTAGTCAGTAAGAGTCTGACACTATCTCTCGCTCCACCCAAGGGCGGGGGTTGTCATAAGATGATTTTTGCCCACCATAAAAAAAAATAGGTAAAACGTCTGCACAATGAAAGTTACGCTAGGGGCATTTTGCGTTTTAGTAATTTTATATTATCTTCGAAACTGTATGACCAATTGCTATGCTGTAAATGGCACATCTTATCTGTATAATGTTCTTGTGATACTGAAATAATTTATTGTCATAAGAATTAATATTTTGTTGCTCAAATAATCAACCAAACGTAAGTATGCCGAAAAAATATATTTTTAATGCAATAAAAGAAGTATAAAAGATGAAATATAAAAGATAGAGATATGGTACCGCGGACTTTTTTGTAGAAATAATTAAGACGAACCAGGTAGCCATACATTGTTTTTAATTTTAAGCAACTGTTTAGGCAGCGCACGCAAATAATTCTATTTTATGAGGTATTTTTTTCCGACTTGCTAGACAAAAGTTGTGATAGCTCGGTTAATATACATGCTATAGAAACAATTTATAGCCTATAGCACTCAGGAGTAATGTAGCTTTCTGCCAGTAAAAAAAATGTTAGAATTGGATTATTAGTTCCAGAGATTACCCCCTACATACAAACTTACAAACTTACAAACTTACAAATTTTACCTCTTTATAATATTAGTATAGATATAGATTGACGTTTTGGGTGTTGCTGAGAAAAACAGTATTGTAACGTCAAGTTGAGGGACATTTTGTCCCCTAATATATCTGAGGTTTGAAAAAATCACATTTGTATACGGACAGGCAGAACGAAAAGTGCAACTGAAGGACACAGGTAGGTGTTAGTCAGTAAAATCTCTGACACGCTCTCTTGCTGGAGCAAGAGAATGGATTCTAAAGTAGTTCAAGAAGCCATTGAATGTCTCTCTACCTCAAACACGTTTATAATGAAAATCATTTTTTCATAGCAAGCTTTTATAGCGCAGTATACCTGTACGTCGATTCTGTAAAATTCAGACAACAACTCGCATTTCACTTTGCTATTCACTCTCACTTCGCATAAGGTTCAAAACGACCTTGATTTTGCATTCTGTAAGCATCACCTAGGTACTTGCGAAGTGAAGTGAGCTCCGAAGCGACCAATACTGTACTAGTGATTACCACACTCAACTAAATGTAAGTTAAGATTTATCGGTTTTTTATTTTAAAAGTTTTTACACAGAATTAAACTAATTTTATGGATGTTTAAATTAAAATATCTTATTTAAAGGAATTTGATGCAGCTAATAAATAAAAAAAAACAGAAAACTCTAAGTTCGTGCCGTGAATATAATCTATGCTTACCTTACGAAAAAAAAAATGACTGACAGATAATATCATTAGTAATCTGTGGACAATATTTATGCGTTGAAGTTTTATAGTGCGTTGTATTGTTTTGTTTAGTTTACGTTTTGTTTATTTTTTGATCGTTCAGTGCCAAAAATAATTGTGAAATAATCATGAAGTAGTTTTATATTTCTGGTTGTAAAGTTCAAAAATAATATTAATAAAAGAAGTGTTTATTTGGTTTTCTAAAACAACAACAACGTTTCAGTCCAAATGAAACACGTTCCTCTCACCGATCGTCGCCTCAGGTTGAAACTCTGGTAGAGTTTATGCCTAAACAGTTATAGGTGGCACTATCAAAACATACAAACAGTGGACTAAGGTTAGCAGTGCTTTTTTATATGTTAGAACCACTTAACATTCCTTTAAGCAAACCACTTAAAATGTGCGACGAATCTTGGTTTAAATTGTGTTTAAAAACTTTATTTAATTCATGAATCCCCAAGCGACCACCGGTGGCCGCGCATCTATTGTCTTACTATTGTGTCTCTAATTGACGGTATCTGAAGGGTTAAACACTATTTAACTATGATTTCTTCTGTTTTCACTCGTAAAATAGATGCTTTTAATTTGACACTTTAAATCGAGTTCGAGTGCGAAGTGAGCGTCGAAGTGACGGCGGAATTACCTTATAAAATACCACTTCTTACGTCATCTCACACTTTATCTGTCAAAATTCCGCGGTCAATATAGTTCAACTCGCAAACACGCCCGCAAAAGCAGCGCCAGTGTAGATTCGAATTATCAACCGAGTTTCAGAATGCCAATCAAAAATTTCACGGCGGATTCAGATGCGAAGTTTAGAATGAAGTCTTACAGAATCACACTGCTGTATAATAATTACTCGCCAAGATGAATCATACGAGCCCAAACTCGATGGGATTATGTCGTTTAACTACCGAGTTCCTACGGCCACCTTCCGGTTCCATCATCAGATCAACTCCAGGTCATAGTAATTTTGATTTACACATCCTTGCAAAATATCAGCTAAATCGGTAACCCGGAAGTGGATCATATTTAATTTGCAAGATACATTACATTATAATCAATTACAGAAAATCATCGGGACAGGTAAAGCTAAATAAAAGCTTGTAAAAACAAGAACCTCATGCTCATTAGTAGTTCTTGCTATCACCTATATCAAAGAAGGAAGGTTTTTTATTTACACATGCGCATAATTAGCGTTGTAATTTTTCCACTGGTGAGACACGGCAAGCTTTTGGTCTAGAAGAGGCTATTTGAAGGTTATCAACTACGCAGGTCCTGTGTAGGTTAGTGTCTTCTTTGTGGTTCTAGAACATGCCGGTTTCCTGATGTTGTTTTTAATTTAGGTACTACTAGGTGCTCCCAGCGGCTTAGCCCGCGTGATAGCAGAAATTTATCCCAAGGGAACATACTTCCGGGATAAATAAATAATAATAATAATTTATTTATTTAATTTGACAACATTGATTAGTACAAAAAATAAACTTATCAACTAAGGGTTAGTATTAATTAATTAAATAATCACACACACATATAAACATCACTGACGCACAAGCAACCGGACACAGTGTCTGAGTATAGGTGCATCGTGCTGTTCAGCTAGGGTTTTCAAAATGCTGTTGCTGCTAACCCTCATTCCTATTAGTAAGGATTTTAAGAGCAGTGATCATGAGGAGGAGGATCACTGCCGACACAGCACGAAGAATCGCCAAACTTAAGTGGCAATGGGCAGGGCACATTGCTTGCAGAACAGACGGCCGTTGGGGCCGAAAGGTTCTAGAGTGGCGACCGCGTACTGGAAGACGCAGCTTTGGAAGGCCTCCTACAAGGTGGCCGATTACCTGGTGAAGGTTACGGGAATCCGATGGACGCGGGACGCGCCGGATCGATCGTTGTGGCGACAATTGGGGGAGGCCTATGTCCAGCAGAGGACGTCTGTCGGCTAAAATGATGATCATGAAACAAACTAGACAAAGTAAAAGTCGGTAACCCAGGCAGTTTGAACACACGACAAACAATTTATAAGTCAGGGCCATTGCCACTGAGCTATGACTTATGTTCTCAGAGCTTTTTGGCATAGTAATAACGTAATTAATAGTGTATTTATTTATTTATGTACAGACAAATACTTAAAAACAAAAAAAAAACAAAAACAGATAGAAAAGCATAAATAATAATAATAACAAAAAAAAAATTAAAAATGTATTATAATATGTATACAAAGTAAATAAAGAGAATAATAATAATAATAATTTTTTATTTCCACAAAAATAAAATACAGATTTCACAGGTAATGCTTATTTCATTTTTTTTTTTTGGACTAGCCTGTAAGTTGGTCTAGTGGTTAGTGACCCTGACTGCTATGCCGGAGGTCGTAGGTTTGATTCCCACTCAGGACAAATATTTGTGTGATGAGCATAATCATTTGTTCTGTGTCTGGGTGTAATTTATCTATCATATGTATTTATTTAGAAATATATAAGTATATTTATCAGTTGTCTAGTATCCATTACACAAGCTCTGATTAGCTTGGGACTAGACGGCGTTGTGTGATAGTTGTGGAATATTATTATTATTATAAATGAAATTTCTTCCAGCAGAGCAGAGCAGCAGAGGAGTGTAGTGTATAACCTGTTTAATTTGTATTAATTTACTTTTTTCTTCCAAGAGAGAGAAAAGTCACTTTCAAGTAGCCAATCTAAAAGTTTTCATGGTCCAATATAAGACAAACGTGATCTAATCTGATTTAAGTGGGTATTCAGAGGAAATTTTATTGAACTAAGACAAAGTAGATACTCACTGATTCATTAATTAGATATTTGTTCTATCCTATTATTTGGTTAATCTCCATTTTAACGAAAAGAGTGCACTTAATCTATCTACATCAAATTGGGTAAACCACCAAAAAAAAAAATATCCCCTATTTTTTTATTAGTACAAAAAAATATTTGGTTTAATCCGTACCCGTTACTAATCCATATTTGTGTAATTTAAATAAAAAAAAAAAATGAAATCCCAAAATATTTATTGATACTTTACTTAATTAAAAACGAAACCTTTCCAAATAAGCCCTTTCATCACCATCATCAGTCTTTTGAATGTTCTCACTGCTGGAACTCAGGCCTCCTCTCTAGGAGAGGCAATGAGCCGTAATCCACCATGCGGGCCCAGTGTGGGTTGGTGAATGTCATATTTTATTTTTTATTGTTGATAGGTTCGCGCTTGACCGCTATCCCACCTGATGGAAAGCGACGATGCGTTCAGCGATGCGGTTGACGATAAAACACGCTTACCTAGAAGAAACTTATTCACTCTCGACTAAAAGATTTCCGTGTTGTAGCTATCTGGAAACACAGAATCTGGCAAAAAATTCCACTCCTTAGTGCAAATACATGTGTGAGTGTAAGTGGGATGTCCACCATGTACCGGTGGCGCGTCGCCGTACATCTGATAGTTTTATTATGAACGGGCTAGGCGTAGGTAATTAGGTTATGCAATTCCGACGCACACTTCCCAAAATGCAACCGGTGGAAAACCGACCGGCTTGCAACTCGGTTCCTCATTTTATCACATCATTTTATTAATTGCACTTATATCTTCTTCCGCCTCATTGTTGTAAGGAAAACAAATAAGAAATGTAAGCGAAATTACCTTTCATCGATTACTCATTTAAAGGGCAGTAACTTTTAAAGGGAATGGATGGCATTTCGCTCTTCCTATATAATTTTTACATGCTTAATCACTTCTTTTGACGTTTGGTATGTCGTAAAGAGAGCTTTTACGTTACTTCCGTGTTCATATTTTTAACCCCCGACAAAACAGGAGGGAAGGGGAGGAGGGGAGGGGTGTTATTACCACCAATCTCATCATTAATAAGAGTTACGATTGCTTTGCACATTTAAAAAAAAATAAAAACCTTTTTTTTTGTTTTATGGTGAGCAAAAATCATCCAATGACAACCCCCGCTCTTGGGTGGAGCGGGAGATAGTGTCAGACTCTTACTGACCAAAAATCCACCCCGTTACTTCTAGCCTTCATACCGGCGCTCGAGCCCCCTTTCGGATTACCGTGGTCCCAGCAGGGTTCGGCTCGGCTGGGCCCTGCTGTTGCTAACAACTCCTTGAGGCGCGCGGGAACAGTGCGCGCTGTCGACGTCTTGGGCTCGGTCCGGACGGTTACCGGACAGTCGACAGAGAGCTACTCATGGCTCGCCGTGCGATGTTTAATAGCCTCGCATTTAACTACTATCTCACCTGATGGTGAGCGCTGATGCGGTCGGCGTAGAGGCATGCTTACCTAGAAGTAACGTATTCAGAATAGATTTCTGACACATTAGCTCCTTTGTTAGCCACTCATCTTTCAACAATAGTGCAGCTGTTGTCTGCCAAAAAAGTTGGTACTTTTGGGTATGCAGACAATATATAATTATTACAGCTGGTTCTAGAAAATCATTTATTTACAGCAAGATCAATGTTGCCCAAACTATAAACTAAATTTCTTTAGCATTATATAACTCAGCACATGTTTTTTATTACGCCTGAATGATAGGCAAATGATAGGAAACTCTAGAACAACTCTAATATCATTTATGTTTCCATCTTGAAATAAAAAAAAGAAATTCTAACATAACACTCAATGTTGATACAATATAGTACTCAAGAAAATATTCAAATACTCTTCGACGTAAACCTTTAATCTCTTTATACGTTTCTCCATAAGAAAGTACCAATCTTTTTAAGGAAAAGGCTGGCAACCCTCTCTCAACCCTTCCACATTCCCATGATAAGCTTTCTCACAAGGCGGAAACTGCCAAGAGGCTTCCAAAACGTCCTTATTCAGTTTCTATACTTATCTAAAACCAAACTTAAATATTGAACCATCAGTGGTTAAAGACGAATAATTTTGCCAGTTCAATCAACGAAATTGATTTCGTAGACACCTTTTTGTTTAATTTAACTCCTTTCCTGAACTTATTCACCAGGAAGGTCAGGAAAGCGAGTTAATAACGTGCAAATTTCCTTTGTTTATGAATAATTGGAGACAGAGGAAAGATCGCTTTAAATTTTGTTAAGGAAGCTAAACTTTTGATTGGGTATTTTGGCTTAATTCCAAATGGAATTGCGTTGTACAATTGTATTATGTACATTATCCCTGTACTGATGTAAGTACATGAGGATCTGTGTATCCACTTCATCTTCATCATTATTATCATTATTTCAGAGGAAAAGTCCACTGTTGAATATATAGACTTCCTCTAAGTGTCCCCATAACGACCGGTCCTATGCGTGTCGCATCCCTCGGATTCTGGCGCCCCTCACTAGTTTATCGGTCCCGCTTGAGCGAGGCTTTACAACGCTGCGTATTCCGGTACGTGTTTGCCACTCCAGAACCTTTCATCCCCATCGACCATCAGTTTTGCGAGCAATGCGCCCTGCCCACAGTCAATGAAGTTTGGCTACTTCAGTTTACATATTAAAAAATTTGACCAAAGCATGAACTTAACGCAGTTTCAGAAATATTAAAATATACCACATGTAGCATCAAAGGACTGGAGAAATTATATTATAATTTAGGTGTCTTCAAGGCTAGAGTAAATATAGGCTCTTAATAAACTAGTGCACTTCACATCAACGATTGCAGTACTGCTTACCATAAGGTGAGATCACAGTCAAGCACTAAAAAAAAAAGTTAGAACTTACAATAAGCTCCTTCTCAGCCTTCCCCAGTTCCTGCCCAAGCTTCAAACTGGCGGCGATTATCATAGACTCCTGGACTGTCAGCCTGGGCTGCAGCAGGTCATCCTGCATGATGTAGGTACTCAGCTTCTTGAAGACCCTCATGTCGCGGGTGTGACCGTTCACTGTTATCCTGCCGCTTGCACCATTTGAACTGTGAAATGAAAAGGATGGATTTTAATAGTAATTTTAGCTTGGGTGTCTTCAAGGCTTGAGTGAATAGGCTTAATAAACTAAAGCGCCTCACCATCAACGATTGTATCACTGCTTACCATCAGGTGCTATCGCAGTCAAGAGCTAGTTTATATCGGAAAATAAAATAAAAAAGAAATCTTTACTTTTTATAGCTTATTTAGATTTATTGTTATTTATTCTTTAATCCGTTCATTGAATTCCAGCCGAACGCATAGTTTAGGGTATGGGTAACTCGTAAAAAGAATGGCAATATGAAAATACTTCAATTATTTGTAATTGAGGGATTATTCATTAATACCTATCAACATAAAGTGTCATTGACTTTGGTTATATTTATCAAAGTGACTCGATAAAGTTATAAAAGATTTACTGTTTTTCTGGCCAGCAAATGTTTGTGGTACTGGTATACTGATATTGTGATGCCTCTAAGCCAAAAAAAGAGAGATTTTAGAGTGGTGCCTGCATACCAAAGGTGCGCCAAAAGGTGGAGCGACGACCTGGTTAGGGTTGCAAAAATACTATGGAACCAACCTGGACCATATCGAGAATTTAAATAAAGTTTATTTTGGAGAATTCCCTAGTCTTGTGTTTCCTGATAGCGACAACCTAGGGGTCTTTAAATCAAGAGTGAATATGTTGGGTCGAAGCCTACTGGGGACAGGGTTAGTTTCGAAAGGTAGCTCAGCCCCGGTATGTAGGCACAAAGAAACGGGGTGGGTTTTTAGTCAGTAAAAGTCTGACACTATCTCTCGCTCCAGGCTGGAGCGAGAAAAGTGATTTAATGAGATCAAACCTTAAAAAAAGCTAGTAAAATAATAATATATCAGTTTATTATTTAGCAGTTGTTGATACAAATAATTATCCAGAAACGTAGCATCGTTATAAAAAAAGAAACAAAAATAACTGTAACAAAACTATAACAACATTAACGTCCATGACCTTACCTATACTCTTAAGCAAAAAATCTCTGACGTACAAACATAATTTTCCACTATTATCGTTTAAATCATAAAATGACTGATCACTACAAACAATATAGTTATTAAATAATAATAGCTAATTAAATCGGCTAGTTTTTACCGCACATCTTGTTATTGAAAATATATTGTTTTGTTTTTTTTTTTACTAAAAATAATTGAAAAACCACAAATACGTCATGTGAACAACTGGTATTTTTTTACTTAATGTTTCTTTAAATTAACGGATATCACTCAAAACATTTTTTTTTTCCTTTTTTGTTTATGGAACTTCTGAACATTTGTTCATGCCAATTCCATTATTAAATACAGTTATTTTTTAGGTGAGTAATAACCCAATGCTTCTCTACTCCTTGACTTTTACTCGTGTCCAACTTTTACTGACAAAAACCACTTATGTACCCTTAGCCAAGTTGCTAATCTGCAATAGTTAACGATAGTAGAAAGCTTCAAATGTACGGGAACGACGTTGCCTCAACGCTCAGTCATGTGGTCAGAACAAAAGAATTGGCAGCAAGGTCAACTCGAAGTGTTTGACGCAAGCGAAACGGTTGTAACGGCCCATTCACGACCTTAGCGCGGCGAGCGGCAGCGGCGTGCGAGGCGGCGAGCGTTAAAAACAAATGTATGAAAATGTTTGAAGCACGCCACGAGTCGCCGCTCATAGCAAAAATGCGCGCGGTTTTGTCAGAGCGAATAACTGCAGCGGCGCGCGGTGCGGCGAGCGGCGGGATCAAAAGTACAAGCGAATGAACACGACGCCACGAAACAGAGCGGCGCGTTTGGCGGCGTGGATAGCGGTGTAGGTGTGACGGACTCGGCGGCGAACTCGTATACAAAAAAATTTAGACGATTTTGTGGCGGTAATAGATACCGAGGCGCTTATTACTGAAATTTTAAATCGACCCCCTATATGGATGTCAAAACATCCCCAACATAAATATAAAAACGTTATAAAAAGGCTGTGGGAAGAAATAAAACAATGTTTTCCGGAATATGATGGTAAGTTTAATTTAAATTGATAACATAATAACGTAGTATCAGCTACCATAATAAAGAATAAAGAAGGGATAATTTTGATAACGCCATAATTTTGAGCACGTCCCGACTACCTAAACACGTCCACCTCGGCCGCTGCCGCTCGCCGCTACTGAGGGTACGTGGCGTGTAAAACGCACCTCTTGCCGCCGCCGCGCCGCCTGCCGCGCCGCGCGCCGCTAAGACCGAAGTCGTGAACGGGCCGTAACTTGGCTAGGGGGGCTGTTTCTTCTTTACCTTCTTCCTAGAGCCCCGAGGTACACTTTCGCACAACCCATGGTTTATTACATAAGTACGGTAAGTTAAAGACAAAATAATATCAACACGGTTTTTTTTTTTTTTTTTTTTCCCGATGGGGAAAATCATCTTATGACAAAACCCGCTCTTGGGCGGAGCGGGAGATAGTGTCAGACTCTTACTGACTAAAAACCCCATCCCGTTCCTTCTAGCCTTCATACCGGGGCACGAGCTCCCTTTCGGACAACCCTGTCCCCAGTAGGCTTCGGCCAAGCTGGGCCCCTCCTGCTGCTGACAACTTCTTGAGGCGCGCGGGAACAGTGCGCGCCGTCGACGTCTTGGACTCGGTCCACGAGGACACGGTAGAGCACACAGTAGAGGTATGCCCTGCTTGGGCGGAGCAACGCCGTGCCCTCGTGGGGGCGATCGGCGGCGGAGACCTCTCGCGCCGAGCCTTGGTTGAGGCCATGGTCCGGAGCGAGGAGGAGTGGGAGGCGGTCGCCTCTTTCTGCGAAGCAGAAATGCCAGCAAAGTAAGCGGACGCACGCGCGAGGCAAGGGCCTTCGCGCCCCAGCCACTGGGATTCCAATCCCGATTTCCGACAACTGTAGGCGCGAGTTTGCGGTCGGCGAGCAATGGATAGTTCGCCGTCCAATCCTCGTCCCTCTCGGTTGACCCCGAGTGGGACGAATTATTTGATTTTGGTAGTTGTTTCCCAACTCCTGTCGTTATTTTTTAACCAAAAACCTGTTTAGTTACCTGGTAATATGACGTGTTACTTTTATGGAATCTAAATGGAATCTTAATCTGAATTTAATCCATCGACTAATTTATTCAAATGAACAGACCGATTAAAAAGTAGTAAGGTGACTTATATGTTTTTTAGACTGCACCTAATCATCACATATCAAATGGCACGTGATATTAAAAACGTTTATGAGTGCGAGCCGACAGTTTTATATCATTTATTTACACAAAACTAATATTATTGGCTGTATAACAAATGTTTAAAAATGGTTTTCTTTATTATTTTTAATCCATATTTACTGATGATAATAATAATAATTCTAACATTAGTGTTATATGTATTTTTACACAAAAACTCAGATATACTAGAGGACAAAATGTCCCCTAACATGACGTGCCATACTCAGTTTACATGACGCTGCAACGTTGCCCAGTGTCCCGTCACTTGCCCCAAAACATTTTATAAAGATGCCATTCGAACCTCGATGCAGCACGAAGCCGGCAGCAACTACTCGACTGGTTTTCTATGTATAGAGTTTACGGCCGCACATGCTGGCTATCTTCGGCTACCAGTGCTGCCGTGACCTGCAGCCGCAGCCGATCACAGATAAGCAGTGCAGCGGCCGTAAACCGATGCGCACGTAGTTAAGTCACTCCAATCTGTTTAGACAAGTCCCGAAATAATTGCTAATCGGTGCCGATAGCGTTCATATTGGACTGAATCGTAGATCTGCGACTGGCAACACGTGCAACAAGCCTCGGAATCACTCCCGGCTACAGATGGAGGTAACGACTTCGTGTCATGCGTGTGCTACCTGCAGTCGAAGCCTGCATCTGCAGCCTGCAGCCGAGGTTCGAATGGCACCTTAACGCAGGATATGGTGTTTGATACTTTGACAGCGTTGCTCTGCGATTCATGAAGGGGGACATTTTGTCCCACTAATTTATTTGAGGCTTAATGTCTACTGATAATGAAATCAGTTATTATATATATATTATTTTTGCATATCAAAATAACCTACAAAGACCTCGAGATCTATTTTTAAGATAACCTTGTAGTTTATTTATATTTAGAACAAAAAATTATAGCACACGCACAAAATCTATTTTTATATTTAAAGGTTATATATAGATATGGTTGGTTAAACGCAATTCAAAAAACTTTGGCATTTTATTTATTTAATTTGCCAATTTTTTTTTATCTCTTAGGTAAAGCAAAATTTTCGCAATGATAAGCCACGCATTTAGGAGTGGCCGAGTGAATCCGTACTACTTATAGGTAAGAATATACAATAACAAGTTTTTCTTTATTTTACGATTTAACCCTTCAGATACCGTCAATTAGAGACACAATAGTAAGACAATAGATGCGCGGCCACCGGTGGTCGCTTGGGGATTCATGAATTAAAATAAAGAAAAACATCATTATTTTGTTCCAGTCAGTAGTTATGTTTTATAAAAAATATTTTGGCTGGCCTGTTGGTCTAGTGGTTAGTGGCCCTGATTGCTATGCCGCAGATCGTGGGGGGTGGATTCCCACCCAAGACTAATGTTTATGTGATGAGCATGATCATTTTTTCTGTGTCTGGCTGAAATTTATCTATAATATGTATGTATTTAGAAATACTTAAGTATGTTTATCAGTTGTCTAGTCATAACACAAGCTCTGCTTAGCTTGGGAGTAGACAACGTTGTGTAATAGTTGTGGAATATCACTATTATTATTATTTACTATTATTACTTAACCTGTTCCCTAAAAAATAAGTAACAATGTCTAATGTCACTATTTGTGAAGTAATCGGGTTGCCAGTTGTCGACAGCAGACTACTGAACATAGATCTCCCCAAAAAATATCACCATACTAGACAACCAAAACAATTATTTTTTTAACTAAAGAAAACTAATAATTACTAGCTAATAATATTAATGTTAATAGCTAGCTGTTAATATTATTATTATTTTATGTGCGCAGCTTCGCCCACGTACATAAAATATAGTTCACTTAGGAATAAAGCAGCATTCTACCCGTGAAAAATTTTTAGCAATCGAACCAGTACTTTCAGAGATAAGATACTTAAAACTAAAAAAAACTTTACCTCTTTATAATATTAGTGTAGAACAGTGTAGACTAGCTTTTTTTTCGTGCTTACGGTTAGATGAAGTGATGAATATTTCCATCTGAGAGTATATTATTTGGACGTATGAAGAACAGAGTGAAAGGTCTCGTAAATACCTCTATTGAAATGGGATGTCGGAGGATCCGACCTGACGGATGTTTTGTCTGATCTGAGCAACTGTCCCATAGATGATTTTGAGTTCTTGTACAAGTTCAAATCGCGCGGAGAACTTCATACGGATGTCGCTATAATTATCGTTATAATTGTAAACAATATTTGATGAAAACTAGTTTACCTTAGCTCACCTCTTTAGAGGTAAGCTTGTTTGTTTGTTTATGAATTAGTAAATTATCATCTCTGGAAGGAATTATGTACTTCCAAAAAATGTATTACTACCTCTTTCTTCTATTTCACTTACTCTATTGTTTAGTGTCATTGACTACCATTTATTGTGAGTACAGCCAAGGCAATCCTTGGCTATAGTGTTTCCTGATAGCTACAACTTAGCCCTTCAGATACCGTCAATTAGAGACACAATAGTAAGACAATAGATGCGCGGCCACCGGTGGTCGCTTGGGGATTCATGAATTAAGGGTCTTAAAGTCAAGAGTGAATAAGTTACTTCTAGGCAAGCGTGCTCCATCGTCGGGCACATCATCGCTTACTATCATTAATAAAAAAGACCATTACATAGGTACATTTTGCATCAGAAAAAACGCGGTTCTTGTGAAAAACCTGATAAAGCAAAGCCGCAATAAAAAGCTAGTTAGGTATATTATTAGAACAATAACCGCAAAAACTGATTACCGTAAACACCCATTTTTATTTTATTACATATATTGTGTCATAACAAATCTATTAAGCTATATAATGATGGTGTTATAACTACGTGACAAGAACCTTATTTCCTCATAACTCGTTTCTATAATGTGTAGCTATCATAAATAATTGACAGTTTTTAACACAAATGTTATAAGTAATAATAGGTTTAACGCGGAACAAGATTGAGTCGTCTCGTCACTGTACCCAGTACGTCCGACGGATCTTAGCGAACCTGAAGATAGGCTCTGCGGAGAGAGAGAGAGATGCACAGACCCTATTTTCAGGCTCGCCAAGATCCGCCGGGCGTATTGTATTTCCCTAATGGAATACACACTGTAATTTATACGCATACGTAAGTGCTGCCAACACAATCTAATTTTCTTCAAGATACAAATGAACGCCAACTTATACATGCCCTCCGCTTTCCTATACCCCTAGCCAAGTTGCTAATCTGCAATACTTAACGCTCGTAGGAAGCTTCAAATGTATGGGAATGTCGTTATCTCAACGCTCAGTCTCGTGGTCAGAACAAAAGAATTGATGCCAAGATCAACTCGAAGCGTTCAACGCAAGCGAAAACGATTGTAACTTGACTAGGGGGGCTGAACGTAGGCTCTGCGCATCTCATTCATGGCAAAAAACGTGAGAGAGAGAGATGCGCAGAGCCTATGTTCAGGCTCGCCAAGATCCGCTGGGCGTATTGTATCTACTTACCTAATAGAATACATGCTGTAATTATACGTGTTCGTAAGTGCTGCCAATACAATCTAATTTTCCTCAAGATACAAACGAACGCCAACTTACATTCAGTCAAAAAAGTATCGGGAATGGATGATTTGTTTATGGTTCCAAATTCAAATTTTTGTTTTTTTGTAGTTGTTAGATTGGCACAACTGTTTTCCATTTTGGCGCGGAGTTTGAGTTGCATCTGTTATTTATATTAAATACAGTGCTGGTTTTAGTAATATCATATATAGTGTGTATTGCGAATTTCATAATGGACAAAAATATCGAACAAAGAGTTTGTCTTAAATTTTGCATCGCCAATGGAATTTCGTGTTCGGAGTCACTAAAAATGTTACAGAAGGCTTACGGTGAATCGACTTTATCAAAAACTCGTGCTTATGAGTGGTTCAAAGCGTTCAAAAGCGGTCGAGATGTGATGGAAGATTTGCCTCGCTCTGGTAGGCCGTCAACGTCTGCAACTGAAGTTAACATCGCAAAAGTGAAGGAAATAGTGACTGAAAATCCCCTTTCAACTCTGAGAGAGATAGCCGCCGAACTTTCTGTATCTCACGAGTCGATCCGTACCATTTTAACTAATCATTTGGGTATGAAACATGTTGCTGCTCGGCTAGTCCCAAAAGATCTGAATTTTCTCCAAAAACTCAATCGCATGAAAGTCGCTGAGGACATGCTAGAACGAGTCAGTTCGGACCCAACATTCATGAAACGCATTGTTACTGGTGACGAGACGTGGGTTTACGAGTTTGACATGCAAACTAGTCAACAAGCTTCGGAGTGGCGCCTTCCAACTGATCCGAAACCGAAAAAACCACGCCAAAGTCGATCAAAAGTCAAAGTCATGTTGACTGTTTTCTTTGACTATCGCGGTGTTGTGCACTCTGAATTCTTACCGGAAGGTCTAACGGTAAATAAAGAATATTATTTGAGCGTTATGCGGCGTTTAAGAGAGCAAATTCGACGAAAAAGGCCAGATTTGTGGAAAGAAAATTCTTGGATTTTGCACCACGACAATGCGCCTTCGCACAAGGCTATCATTGCGAACGAATTTTTGACCAAACACTCAACAAATACCATCCAGCAACCACCATATTCACCAGATATGGCTCCTGCTGACTTTTTTCTTTTTCCTAAACTCAAACCACTTCGTGGCACCCGTTTCCAATCGATATAAGACATAAAGGAGAATTCTCGGCGAGAACTGAACTCAATTCAGGAAGCAGCGTTTAAAAAATGTTTTGATGAATGGATTATTCGTTGGCGCAAGTGTATCGTTTCTAAAGGAGCATACTTTGAAGGTGATAAAATAAATTTGGATGAATAACAGACATTTTGTGTATTATTGATCTTTTCCCGGTACTTTCTTGACAGAGTAGTATACCTGCCCTCCGCTTTCCTATACCCCTAGCCAATTTGCTAATCTGCAATAGTTAACGCTAGTAAAAAGCTTCAAATGTACGGAAATGACGTCGTCTTAACGCTCAGTCACGTGGTCAGAACAAAAGAATTGGCGGCAAGGTCAACTCGAAGCGTTCAACGCAAGCGAAACGGTTGTAACTTGGCTAGGGGGGCTGGAGTCACTCGTAGGGCGGACAGAGTCCCCAATCTGAGCACCCAAGAAAAATGAATAACTCATTTACCTGAGATCATCACATGCACAGTATCATTCAAGAAAGTTATTTTGAAGATATAAGTTTCAAAACTTACTGGAATCCAGCCAGTATGTTCAGGAGAGTAGATTTTCCAGCTCCAGAGGGTCCAAGAATGCAAGTCAGCTCGCCCGAACGAAACTCGCCGGAGATATTGTGAAGAATCTTTCGTTCACCTAGAAAAATAAGAAAAGATAATTTAATACATTAAAAATGAAATAATTATACATACCGGGGGTAACGAAAAAATGTATCGCCGATTTTTTTTTTATAAAATAAATAAATTATATTAACATTTTGTAGTCCTTGAAATTCCATCATTTCAACCGACAGACGTCCACTGTTGGACATAGGCCTCCCCCAAGTGTCACCACAATGAACGGTCCTGTGCGTCTCGCATCCATCTGATTCCCGAAACCTTTACCAGATCATCGGCCCACCTTTTAGGAGGCCTTCCAACGCTACATCTTCCGGTACGTGATCGCCATTCCAGAACCTTTCGGCCCCAACGGCCATCTGTTCTGCGAGCAATGTGCCCTGCCCATTGCCACTTAAGGTTGACTGTTTGGGGTAACCCTCTAATTTGTTTAAATTTTTATTAGTTATCAATATTTTTGTTAACATTCTTTTAAATTACTTTTTACCCTTTGAAATCCTAGAAATTGTGTCACTGACTTATTTTACAAAATAGGAAGCAATATTTAGCTCTGTACTCATATGCTCAGTGTTAAATAAATAAATAAATATTTTTTCAATCTAGATCTATATTGATTAAAATAACTCGTTTACGTTGTTACAAAATCGCACGTTCGTAATTGCACATAATTGTATCTAATAAAAATAGTGTCAGTTGCAGATTGCTCTCAAGATAATATAATTATATATGTTCATGTAAATGTTAAATGGTGTTAAGAATAATAATATCTTTTGTAAAAAATATACAAAGTGAACAATAAATTATACAACCTTTGGTTTGACAAGACAATTGTGTTATTGTCATAAATTATTTGCTAGATTAATTTATTTATGAGCTTTTTTATAGAAAATTATGTACAAATGCAAAGGATTAATCGTTTTTGTCACGCATATTATCACACGCATTTATTTTCCTTTCTTTGGAAATACCTTTTTTTTATTATTGATAGGCTTGCGTTTGACCACTATCTCACCTGATGGTAAGCGATGATGTAGCTGAAGAGGGAGCGCGCTTGCCTTGAAGTACATAATCCATTCACTCTTGACTTAGTTCATGAATCCCCAAGCAAACGCCGGCGTTCATTTGTCTTACTTTTGTGGCTTTATTGGCGGTATAGATCTTGGTTGTAGCTATCGGTTCATTTTTATTGTAATCAAGTAATTTTTTCGCGACTTTTTCCCAAACGCAGAGTTCAAGATACCCCTCCTTTTTCATTCGTTGTTGGAGGCTCATACAATAAACGGTTATATATATCCCTTTTTTATTTATTTTTCATGCCAGCTAGCAACCACCAGGCTCGTCTAGTTAAATTTAATGTGTTCAAGTATTATTTATAACCTATTTGTGGTATAAATGATGAGGAAAAAAACAAAAAAAATCGACATCACTAAAAAATTAAATTGAATTTGAGGAGTTCCCTCGATATCGCAAAGATTCTATCGTCGTATGGAATCCTGACGGCTTGGTGACTATAGGACCATTTGGAAAATATACCCTTTCCAACAAAATAATATTTTTTCAAATGGGTTGGTAAGCGGCGAAGTTATGTACGAACAAACATACAAAAAATACAAACATCCGAATTGAGAACCTCCTCCTTTTGTAGAACTCAGTTAAAAAAAATGCTTGCATTCTTAATGCCTGCCTTTAAGTAAGGCGTGGAGCCTAGTAAAATGCGATTGCATAATTAAACGCAGTCTGTGTAAACTTAGATCAGGCTAATTGCCCATGCCGATGATGAAAATATCCTGCTCCTAGGCACCAATCGCGCAATTCAAGTATTTTACCTTCACTACCTTAAAGTTCATGCGAAATAGTTAAAATGGCGAAAATGCATGCTAAGAAAGGCATTTAGGATTAAGAAAGTATTTTCCTGCTGTAATTTAGTATTACTACATCACCCTTCCTGCCCTTCTCCGGTGCTATTTTGGGTCAGCGCAGCCAAAATTTTTTCTTCCATTCTGTTCTACCACCCGTTTTTTTATGACACTCCTCACACAATACATCCTTGTTTTCTATGGCTTCTCTCTGCTTCTCCATCTATCCATATGTATACTCATAACTTTTTTTAGTCACATGCGATTCGTACCTCCTCTTCATAAAAGGTGAAACTGACTGAACGACATATCAACGCACAGCCGAAACTGCAGAGATTAGAAATGTAACATTTTGCACAAGGTTTTCTTTTATAATTTAGGCGTGATATGAGAGTGTAGTGACATTTATGGCGCCACATAAGAACTACAAAGTAAATACAAAATCCTTCATCGCGCAATCAAAGTTCTCCGCGCGATTTGAATATATACGTCAGCCCGAAATCATATATTGGGCAGTTACCCATTAGACAGTACCACCCGACTTGTCAGAGGATCCCCTTTTCAATGGAGGTATGCGGGACTTTTTTCTCTGTTCCGCCTACCTCCAAAAGATGATTTTCGGAGAAAGAGGATTTTTGATACAGGGTTGGAAAGTTTTTTGTAAAGAAACCTACTTTCACGTAGGTGAAATTGCTGGCAGAAGCTAGTTTTTTATTACTAGAAATAAAAAAATCCAATGTTATAATAATGCACTTAATGAATTATGTATTTGCTTAGCACGAATAAAAAAAAATAACAACTTGTTTAAACAAGTTTATCAATCGAGATTATGTTCTTTTTTTCTTATATTATTTTATTAAAATATTAGATTATTAAACGTGTTATATATGATCTAGCTTTTACTCTCATTTTGGTAAACAGGTTATAAATATATGTAAATTAAAAAAAGTCATCAGGACATAAGTACCTCTTGACATAATTAGTCTAATAGTTCTACATATTATATTAGTTACTAGTTTTTGCCCACGGCTTTGCCCGCGTACATAAAATATAGCCTATGTCACTCAGAAAACATTTTAGTAATCGGAAACCTACAAACAAACAAAAAACATAAAAACAAACTTTACCTCTTTATTATATTAGTCTAGACTAATATTGTGATATCTAAAACATCAAACGATATGGCCATTTCGTCGTGTTTTTTTAAAGAATTATCTATATCTATACTTATAATAAATCTGTAGAGAGGTCAATTCTGTACATGAAATATATTTCCAAAATAACTATCAGGGAGTGATTAGTGATCGATACTGATGCCAAAAATGCAAACAGTAAAATTTTTGTCTGTCTGTCTGTCTGTCTGTCTGTCTGTCTGTATGTATGTTCTTTATAGAAACAAAAACTACTCGATGGATTTTAACGAAACTTGGTACAATCATTCTTCATACTCCTGGGCAGGTTATAGTATATACTTTTCATCACGCTACGATCAATAGGAGCAGAGCAGTGAAGGGAAATGTTGGGGAAACGGGAGAAATTACTCCATTTTTTAAGCTTCCGTCGCGTTTGCAGCCTTAATGGTTAAAGCTACACAGAAATCATGTAAAACAGAAATGTTCTCCTTAAAATTATATTTAAAAAATCCCACCACAGCATATGTCTATCTTTTATGGTTGACCCACAATAACACGTGTAACTCCCGATAGCTCAGGAGTTCGGAGCTTTCTGTTTATTTTTGTCTACTCTTACGTTTATAACTCTCACTCATCCCTAATTAAAAAAAGTTAACATTATTATCTATTCAATAAAAATAAAAAAACATAGAAATCGGTATAGAAACACCAAAGTTATACATAAAATACGCTAATAAGTCATTGCGCGTCAGTATCACCTGACGACCCCGTTGTCGCTGGCATAAGCAACAGGATCCGCGTACGAAGTCGCTGGCAGAAGCTAGTAAATAAATAAAGTTCCTTAAAACATTGCTGAAATATAAAAACACGTAGGATCAGATTACATAAATGGAAAAACAGGTCGGATATTGCATAGATAATGTAAATATACGAGCTAGTAAAGGGTCGAGCAACACGTTAGCAAGCAAAGATGAAGAAGCCAAAGTTACGAACACAAAATATCTGTTTGCTAGTTAGTCTTATAAATTGAACGTACCTATTTATTTAGCATAGTCGGCCTTATAATGTTCCCACTGCTGGGACTCAGGCCTCCTCTCTAGGAGAGGGAATGAGCCACGCGAGCCCAGTGCGGGTTGGTGGATGTCACATATCTTCGAATATTATGGTTTTAGGACATGCCGGTTCCTCACGTTGTTTTCCTTCACCGTTTTGAGAGCAGTGGTGATTAAATAAATTACACAAAGTAATGCTTTTGGCTGGGTTTGAACCCGCGACCTACGACTCGTAAGTCGGGTGTGGTTTTCGTATATAGGAGGTAATCAGGTAATCTATGAAATTACTGAGTTTCATATGTCTGAAACAACTCCTACAAGCACAAAAAAAACTTTACCTCTTTATAATATTAGCATAAAAACGGAACTAAATGGTATCTTTTATGTTTAGTCAGCAGAAAATTATTATCTGGCTAATAGAGAATTAGTAGCTAACATTATCGGAAAATAAACACGAATAAATAATTTGGGAGCTTATGGCTTATGAATAATATGTACCTTATCTTATACATATTAATAGATATTATTGCTATTAATATTCAATGACAATATTACTTTTTCAATTTACCCAATGTCACATTAATTTTTATTACGAATTAATCATTATTAAGCCGGCTACTAGAAGCAACATATTTGTCTTTATTTGCTGAAAAAACTTAATTATTTAATAATAGTCTATATTTTCCTCAAAATAATTGTTTCTTTCAACTGGACGCCATCTTATAGAAATGGAGAACGTTACCTTTAATATAATCTAGAAATAATAGGCATTATAATCTGTCTAAAAAGTCAAACGGCTTGGGAATTTTGTATAATATTTAATCACTTAAAAAATATTTATAATCGATACATTTTATAAGGTTCTTCGATAAGTAAACAATGATCAAGATCTCTTAATCCACCTTGATTATTGAACTAGTGTTGACTACATCAGATTTCATTTTCTCTAATAAATTACCCAAGACGGTTGAGTCGGTTGGTTATCGGTAGACAGATTCTACTCTATTTAACTGACTGTAAATGCTACCACTGTAAATACTAATACCTAATTTTGGTAGTAGTGGGAACATCAGTCTTCAAAACACAACCAAGTATGTTTCCATCGTGAAAATTCATGCCTCGCCTCACAAGGGTTATGTTGTAAATGCATTCCAGTAAAGCAGCATTTCACCACGGATAATTCTGATTATACAGCTTGCATTAGCGGCAAATTGCCTTACCATGATAAATATAATTTAACTCCCGGCTTGAGTAGGTAATTTGTTTTGCAAGGGAGGTGTAGAGGTGCCTACTTAGTTAGTGGTTAAATATATTTTCATAAGTACAGGTGAAGGTTTACTGGTATTATACCTGTAGTAGGTACATTTTTGACTGACCTGTTGGTCTAGTGGTTAGTCCTCCTGACTGCCATGCCCGAGATCGTGGATTCGATATACGTCATAATTATGAGGTCAAAGTCAAAATATTTTATTTCACATAGGCCTACATGGGCACTTATAAAACGATACTTATGTAACTGTAGTATAGGTATTAATGTTCCAAAGATTAAAAGAAACTGTGCCCTGGTACTTATTGTACCTGCATAGTTACAATTAATGACACAATCTCTCAGAAATGTTACTAAGATACTATTAAAATAAATATTCCACTAGATTTGAAATTTTTTTAACTTACTTAATTTTGAATGGATTTGAATTATCACCATTACAATGTTGACAGCTATGGTCCGGACGAAGCCTTATGCCTCGTCGTCTATACTACGTAAGTCGAAGCTCTGGAACATTTTGCCTGTTGCGGTCTCCCGTCTGATTATAATTTTGGTGTCTTCAAGACTAGTGTCTATGAGTCCAGTAGAAATAGTTTGATAAGGTCTCTGGATTTGAATAGAACTGACGCAGGCATGTTCCATAACATTCTATCCCAATAAAATAGTGCCATGGTTTTGTGATGTACGTATAATTGTTTAGGATACGATGGGACTGACATACGCTATACATAAAAGCCCCTATAAATAAATAAAGAGAAAAAAAAAGGCTAGAGTGAATAGGTTCTTAATAAACTATTGAGCTTCACCATCACCGATTGCATCATTGCTTATCATTAAGTGATATCGCATTAAAGAACTGATTTAAATCAATAAAAAAAAACCATTTTTAATTTTAGATAAAGTAGCTATATACTATTACTTTTTGTTACCAATAATAAAAAGAAAATTAAATCAACGAACATAATTTCTTGAAACTTGACGACTGCAATTTGCATTGATTAGTTATGCAGACAAAATCAATATTGAATTAAATACATAATTTTCTTACAGCTGCTAAACAGGACGTACTTTGCGGTGAATATTATGCAAAAAATAATATCATTTGAAACTGTAGTAAATTCACCTTTTTAGTCCAATCTGGCTAGGTATAATAAAAACTTAAAATAACATGAGAATATAATTATCGAAATCACGATATATTAAACATTTTTAGGGTTCCACACCCACAGGACCCGCCGTGCCCTCGTGGGGGCGATCGGCGGCGAAGACCTCTCACGCCGTGCCTTGGTTCAGGCCATGGTCCGGAGCGAGGAGGAGTGGCAGGCGGTCGCCTTCTGCGAAGCAGTAATGCCAGCAAAGGAAGAGGCCGACCGCATCAGACAACGGCGCCCTCGCCGCCGCCACCGGGATTCCAATCCCGATTTCCAGCCACCGTAGACGCGAGCTCGTGGACGGCGAGCCATGGGTAGCTCGCTGTCTGATCGTCCGGTAACTGTCCGGACCGATCCAAGACATCGACGGCGTGCACTGTTCCCGCGCGCCTCAAGAAGTTGCTAGCAACAAGAGGGGCCCAGCTGGGTCGAAGCCTACTGGGGCCAGGGTTATCCGAAAGGAACTCGAGCCCCGGTATGAAGGCTAGAACGAACGGCGAACGGCGGACCCTATTGCTTAGACTCCATTACTTGTCTGTCACCAGGGTGTATCCCATAAACCGTGATAGCTAGACAGTTATAATTTTCACGAAAGATGTATTTCTGTGTAGCAGTTATAAAAACAAATACTAAAAACAGAATAAAATTAATATTTAACCCTTTAACCGCCCGCGTTGGATTAGTCCGATGAGTGTTTTCGCGTCCTATTTGCTAAGGCAGTGTGTTTGCGACTGGGTATTCTATCTCGGTTAGCTGTTTAATCCCCATAGATGACAGAAAAGCTGACGAGATGGAGTATTTGGTCGTGAATATGCGACCCTAGTGGAATAAACGCTAGAATGTTTGTCGGATATATCCGACGTAGGCGGTTAATAGGTTAAGTGGGGCTCCTATACAACAAATGGGATTTTTTGGTCGATATTAATCATCATCTTCCTGCCCTTGTCCCAAGTTATTTGGGGTCAGCGCAACACGGTTTTTTCTTCCAATTGGGTGACATGACGGGTGACAGAATAGTCGCCAGTCATACTATCACTAACTTCCTTTTCTTTCATATCACTCTTCACACAATCCATCCATCTTTTCTTTGGCCTCTCTCCCTCTCCACCCATCCACGTGTATACTCATAACACTTTTGGTCGATATTTATAAAAGTTATAATATTATAGTGTCTAATGTTGTATAGTATAATGGTACGGAACACTTTGTGCGCGAGCCTGACTCGCATTTGGCCGGTTTTCACGGGATATTTCTGTTTTTTAACAAGCAGGTCTTATTATGGCGCATAACGAGTATTAAAATTGGCATACCAAGTACTCTGACGCTATCTCCTGTAATTTGCAATTTCATTAAAGATATTGTGAGCGATTTCTTTGTTTTTGTTTACAGAAGGCTCCGGTCAAAATACTTGTTTATTTATATTATGCTGTTTTTTTTTTTTTGTTAAAAACAACTTGTATTTTCTTCGTTTCAACACTTTTGTAGGTTTTACTGATAAACAAAGATCCAAAAATAGCTGCATAACAACTTTATTGTTATTCATTTAGCCTGTGTTGGTCTGCAGGGCAGTGGCCTTTCGATTATACCTTTAATTATATGCCTATTATTATCTTTTATTATTTTTTATTTTTTTATTTGTGCTTTGTGTTTTAGTGTGTATTTGTTAATGTAAATGCTTATTATTATTTTTAACCGACTTCTAAAAAGGAGGAGGTTCTCAATTCGGATGTTTGTATGTACAGCTGACTACGAAAGTATTAAAATCACAACCCTCTCAAATATTTAAATTTATTTATATTATTTTTTCAGATTAAGTATTTCTGCTGCTTCTATAATTTATAAATAAATTCAAAATGTTTGAGAGGGTTGTGATTTTAATACTTTCGTAGTCAGCTGTTCAGTACTTTCGTACAATGCTGGAGGCGGGCAGCCCTATCGCATGTTTACATACCGCGCGGCTGTAGGCATTTATTTCAAAAAGACGGCCGAGTTACAATACTGTATGATACTATTACCGTGATGTTACTATTAGGACTATTAACTTATTATTATTATATAGTGATTTATAAGTGTCCATGAAGTTATATGCACTTCCTCACCCTCACTTCACTTTGGAAAGTGCTAAAAACTACAAACATCTCAAAATAAGATAGTTAAGGTTTTATTTAATTTTAATTCTTTGACCTCTTCTGAAAAGATTTATAAAGAAACCAAAATAATGAATATTAATCAAATATACAAATATAATACTTGTATATTGGTACGTAAAAAACGTATTATTATTTTATTACAAAAGCACATGACTAGGCAGGCTAATCAAAGAAAATACACGATTTTCCGCATTCATTGTATTCTGTTTCACTATAATAAAAGCGAAACCAAAACCAGTTAAAAAGGATAATTTATCCTCAAGTATAGGAAACAATTACAATTTCTTCACTTACCTATAAAATATAAATGCGTAAATGCAAACGATGAAATTGCTCTGTTCACCTTGTGTCGGTCATCGGCATATGAAAGTGGTGTTACAAGTTTGTTTTGAAAGTGAAGCTGCACTCACTTTTACACCTACTGCGTAAGTCGAGTGAATGCACTTTGCAATTGGAAATTGCAATATAAAGTACTTGTGTCTTATTATGTGTTGCAATTTTTTGTATGAACGGGTTGTTATAACATTTTAATTCATGAATCCCCAAGCGACACCCGGTGGCCGCGCATCTATTGTCTTACTATTGTGTCTCTAATTGACGGTATCTGAAGGGTTAATGGATGTTTTGTTATATAATTTTGACTGGCCTGTTGGTCTAGTGGTTAGTGAACCTGACTGCTATGCCGGAGGTTGTGGGTTCGATTCCCGCCCAGGACAAAAGTTTGTGTGACGCGCATAATCATTTGTTCTGTGTCTGGGTGTAATTTATCTATGATATGTATGTATTTAGAAATATATAAGTATGTTTATCAGTTGTCTAGTACCCATAACACAAGCTATGTTTTAAAGGGTGAACCTGGTGTCCTGAAACATAGGTTTAGAGTCTAGCTTAGGCACCAGTCTCTCATATAATTGTAACTGATTATTTTGTATATTCATTAAAATGTTTCAAGATAAGTGTATATTGTAGTGAGAAAACTTTAAAAAAATAATTATGTTATAACAAATTATTGGGCTTCCGTACCCAAAGGGTAAAAACAGGACCCTATAACTAAGACTTTGCTGACCGTCTGTCTGTCATCAGGCTGTATCTCATGGAATTTTCAGTGATTATATATTTCTATTGCCATTATAATAACAATAATTATCTATATAAGTTGGGATCCCATACAAAAAAGTTATTATCTACTTTTTTCTATGGGATCCCAACTTATATATTTGACTAGCTTTCCGCCCGCGGCTTCGCCCGCGTGGACTACAGTTTATATCGCGCGGGCACAGACCCGTGCTCAGCAGTGGAATTATAGGTAGCCTCTGTTTATTCCAGTGTCTCTTCTACCTACCTACCAAATTTGATCTAAATCCGTTCAGTAGTTTTGATTACACGTCAAAACTACTGAACGGATTTAGATCAAATTTAGATCAAATGCGTAACAGACAGACAGACAGAGTTACTTTCGCATTTATAATATTAGTAGAGATAAAATAATGTGTTTTTGTCAAGTTTGTTGTACTTATATGAAAAATGTATTGTGGAAAAATTAAAAAAAAAAATGTTTTTTCTCAAGCTGTGGTTCTTCGGTCATTATGATTTCCTGGTATTTATGTCTTCTTCAATTAAAAAATAATCATTCTTTACAATGTTCAAGTTAACATTTTGAAATAATCGGAATAATTAATTTGTCATTAATCTTTGAGGGAATGTAGTTTTTCCTTAAAGATCTCGAGTTTTTTATACCATTTCATTGTCATTGTTTTTACACTGAATCGTTATTGCTTTTGTAATGCTGCGTTTAGTTGCATTGAATGATGTAAACGAACAGATACTCGATGGCAGCAATCTCGGAAGATTTGATTTGTTTTATATTTTTCCGTTTGAAGTATCTGTTATTTGTTCATTGTGCAAACCTACCACAATGTTGTCTTTTTTAACCCAAAGGTTGAGAAGTAGAGAATGCCTTGTTGCATTAAGTCCGCCTATGTACCACTACTGTACATAAAGTTTAAATTATATTAATAGGAAGAATTGTTGAAGAGTTTCATTTTCTAACGCCGACCTCATGAAGTAACTTCAGAAGTTCTTCATGAGGTCTACTCAAAATTTGAATGACATCGCATTGGGCAATAGAGTATTAGCACCAAAAACATATCGATTCAAAAGTTCAGGTGAAATTGGTGGCGGTAAGTCCCCTCTTTGAGGCGTGGCTGGAAAGACCTCACGGCGTCCTTACCTACCGCATGACGCAGGTCCTCACCGGACATGGCACGTTCGGGAGGTACCTGTTTCAGATAAAGTCGAAAGAGACGCCCGGGTGTCGCCACTGTGCGCAACGCCCGGAGGACACGGTGGAGCACACAGTCAAGGTGTGCCCTGCCTGGGCGGAGCATCACTGTGCCCTCGTGGGGGCGATCGGCGGCGGAGACCTCTCGCGCCGGGCGCTGGTCGAGGCCATGGTCTGGAACGAGGAGGAATGGCAGGCGGTCGCCTCCTTCTACGAAGCAGTAATGCTAGTAAACGTAAAGTAAAAAGTCCCGCCGCCGCCGGGATTCCGATCCCGATTTCCGGCCACCGTAGACGTGGGCTCGCGGACGGCGAGTCATGGGTAGCTCGCTGTCCGATCGTCCAGTAATGGACCGAGTCCAAGACGACGACGGCGCGCACTGTTCCCGCGCGCTTCAAGGAGTTGTCAGCAGCAGGAGGGGCCCAGCTGGGTTGAAGCCTACTGGGGACAGGGTTGTCCGAAAGGAAGCTCGTGCCCCGGTATGAAGGCTAGAAGGAATGGGATGGGGTTTTTAGTCAGTAAGAGTCAGACACTATCTCCCGCTCCACCCAAGAGCGAGTTTTGTCATAAGATGATTTTCTCCATCGAAAAAAAAAAGGTGAAATTGGTGAAAATACGAGTGTATGTAAGTAGTGTTACTTTTTGGTGTAGATTAAAGTATAATTATTCTATTTTATTATCAATATATTAATTTTATTGGCCAATGTAGTTTTTTACTACCTGCACAATTTATAGTCCAAAAGGACAAAAAAAAAACAAAATATCATAATGTCAAAAGCAGTTGACCTACTTATCGTGTCTTATGCAAAATGTGGTCCCTATATAATTTATACCCACCTAAACTATCATCGTTAGTGCATGCAAATGAGATAAAATAAAAATCTAAACAAAATATAATCACCATCAAAGCAACTTGAAAAGCATGATTTGATCTTAATCATGTAAAAGAATAAAAAATTGGCCAAGTGCGAGTGGGACTCGTGCACGAAGGGTTCTGTATCGTCTGTAGCAAAATCAAGTAAAAAAGTTACGGTTGTTGTATGGGAACGCGCACAAAATGTTTTGGGAACACATTCATTGTGCGTACAGCTAGGGAGTGGAATTCCTTGTCGGAGTCTGTGTTTCCTGATGACTCCAACTCCGGAAACTTTAAGTCAAGAGAGAATAAGTTACTCCTAGGTAAGCGCGTTCCATCGTTGACCGCATCATCTCTTTCCGTCAGGTGAGATAGCGGTTAAGAGTGAATATATCAACAATAAAAAAAAAACTGTTTTTTAGTGTTATAGCGGCAACAGAAATACATAATTTGTGAAAATTTCAACTTTCTTGCTGTCACAGTTCTGGCAGATATTCAGGTACAGCTTGATGACAGACGGATGGAGAGCGGAGTCTCAGTAAGAGGGTCCCGGAGAAGTTTTTTTTTTCGATGGAAAAATCATCTAATGACATCCGCTCTTGGGCGGAGCGGAAGTTAGTGTCAAATTTTTACTGACTAAAAACTCACACCTGTCATTTCATTGCTTTTCGTACGGGGATGAGCTACCTTTCGGAGCTAACCTTGGCCCCAGTAGGCTTCGACCCAGCTCGGCCCCTGCTGTTGCTGACAACTCCTTGAGGCACGCGGGAACGCCGCCAATCACCCCCACGAGAGTACGGCGATGCCCTGCCCAAGCGCGGCACACCTCCACTGTGTGCTCCATCAGGGTCCCGTTTTACCCTTTCGGTACGGAACCCTATATCAGAACGTTTTTTATTAAACACAATAATGAATTCCTTATAAAAATGCATGACCTTATTGCTGTTTAGTTTTTGCTTTAGATAATCAAAATATTACAAAAAGCTTTGTTTCAAATGTAACTGGAAGTAAAAAACCAAATAAAAGACTTATGCAGATCTTTATTGAGGAAAATATATTTATTTATTTATTATACTATACCTATGCACCACAGAAACAAAAAATGCAGGACAAAGATTATTAAAATAAGTGATGTAAATACCTATTTAAAAGAATAAGAATATTTGTAAGGGCGCTTACAGACAAACTACACTCGATCGACGATGAGCGCTGCCACGTAGTCGCCTTGCTGACGACCGTAGACAACAACGACGTCGCCGCGTCGTCTAGTTGTGTCGTTGCAGTAAGTCCGTGCAATCGGCAACAAATAGTCTAGAATACGCACGTAAATAACGAGTAAAATTAGTGACAACGAAATTAGTGTCGATTTATTAATTTCTGCAATAGACAAATATGAATGTATATGTAATATAATAATACGTCTGGTCTCCGAGACTATTTGACAACTACTACATATGTCACAACTAGGCGACGACGTCGTCGTCCAAGGTCGTCAGCAAGGTGACTACGCCGCAGCCGGCGCTCGTCGTCAATCGAGTGTCGTTGGTCTGTTAGCACCCTTAGGCCGTTTGTCCACCACCGCCGTCACCGGGACGTCACCGAGAACGAGATGACGGCGCTGATTTAACGATACATACATTTTTATGGCCATTTGTCTATCGTATACCCGTCATCCGAGCGCATCTTAAACTCGGCCCGAAATAATCTCGTTCTCGGTGACGTCCCGGTGACGGGCGGCGGCGGTGGACAGACGGTCTTAGACAACCGATATACATACTTATCAAGTTATGTAATCGGTTTAGGTATGTTACATATCATAATAATGTCTTGCGGTGATGCAGATAAAGTGTTTGTCAGAATTAGACTAAATAATATTGCTCATATGTTATTTACTTCTTATTTAACCCTTCAGATACCGTCAATTAGAGACACAATAGTAAGACAATAGATGCGCGGCCACCGGTGGTCGCTTGGGGATTCATGAATTAATGAATTTTAGTTTATTTGTCTTTCTAACATATCATTTACATTTTTAAATATGTGTTTAAAAAAATATTTAGTATTTTAGTTTATAAACTATTATAATATAAGCACTTAAATAAGTTACACGAGATACAGGTTTATATACATATAACTAGTTTAGGTAGAACGCAATTTTGTAACTTTACCTCTAGTTTAAGCCCTTGTTGTAGAAATATTTATGTAAATCTTCAATAAACATTATTATTATTATACTAGCTGCTCCCAGCGGCTTCGCCCGTGTGATAGCAGAAAATTATCCCAAGGGATAGATAGACATACTTCCGTAATAAAAAGTATCCTATGTCCTATTCCAGAACATGGTCTATCCGGGTACCAAGTTTCGTCAAAATCGGTTTTGCCATTTAGGCGTGAAGACGTAACAAACAAACTCCCTTTCGCTTTTATAATATTAGTAAGGATTAAGTTAATTTGCACTCTGTTTTTGTTATTAGCATATACAAATAACAGGATGTTTTTTTTTCATTGTTTCTTTATGGAATAATAATTCCGCGGGAACCTTAACTAATATAAATCTAAATAACATAAAGATCCATTAAAAACGGCCTACTCAAATAATAAATTACTAAGCTTTTTCTCTAACATTTATTTCAAGAAATTCCATTTTATAGGTCAGTTAAAATTTTCCCAGAAAACGTTTTTCTAAGCATAAGCAACTCGAGAGGTAAGAACAATCGTTTCCTAGCTACATTAAGTATGACGTTCACAAAAAGCGATGAGATATTTTATATTTACGACTTCAGCGGGCTTTAATACAATCATAAATAACTAATAATAATGTCATTTGACTGGTCTGTTGGTTTAGTGGTCAGTGGTCTTGACTGCTATGCCGAAGGTCGTGCGACAAGAGTGTGATGGGCACGATCATTTGTTGTGTGTCTGGGTGTAATTTATCTATATTATGTATGTATTTAGAAATATATAAGAACGTTTATCAGTTGTCGAGTACTCATAACACAAGCTCTGCTTAGTTTCGGACTAGACGGCTTTGTGTGATAGTTGTGGAATATTATTATTATACATAAAATTTCTAGAGACTTATAAAAGAGGAAGTTTGGTCGTTGGGTATCGTGTATCGGCGCATAAAAAGTTTAAGCATATAGTATCATTATTAAATGGGAACTAGAAACCCAAAAACCCAAAATTCCTTTATTACCAATGCGTATAACAATGACAGGCTTTTACCTAAATTTAGAAAAAAAAAATGCTTCAAGTGACAGCTATGCTTTGTTTAAAATATACGTCTGCATTTGACATTTTGTGTCGCATTTTTATGGTGACAAAAAAGCCATAAAAGTTAGCTGAACAGGATTTTATGTTTCATTTATGTGGACGCGTTTTTACAAAGGATTTATGTTGATTTTTTAAAGTACCTGCTCACAAAACTGTGAAGGAAAACCTTGAGGGGAAGCCAGCATGTCCTTATAGTATTAACTCGACATCTACCAAATCCCATCGGACCCACGTGGTAGATTAAGGTTCACTTTCTCTCACTGAGAAGAAATTTGTGTCCCAGCAGTGGGAATATGTAGGTACCTATAGTAATAAATGCCTTGGCTTCGGTATTTGCTTAGTATAATTTTTACTTTCAGGTTGGTTACACAAATGGGCACACAAGTATCCTACTAATATTATAAATGCGAAAGTTTGTATTTTATAAATGCGTGTTGCCAGTGATGACTTATGGCTCCGAAACGTGGTCGCTTACAATGGGCCTTATAAGAAGACTCAAAGTCACCCAAAGGGCGATGGAAAGAGCTATGCTCGGAGTTTCCCTGCGTGATCGCATCAGAAATGAAGATATCCGCAGGAGAACCAAGGTTGCCGACGTGGCTCGAAGAGTCGCCAAACTTAAGTGGCAATGGGCAGGGCACATTGCACGCAGAACAGATGATCGATGGGGACGAAAGGTTTTGGAGTGGCGACACGTACCGGAAGACGCAGCGTTGGAAGGCCTCCAACAAGGTGGACCGACGACCTGGTCAGAGTCGCGGGAATCCGATGGATGCGTGCGATGGTCGTTGTGGCGACGCTTGGGGGAGGCCTATGTCCAGCAGTGGACGTCTTTCGGCTGATATGATGATGATGATGATGAAAGTTTGTATGTATGGATGTTTGTTACTCATTCACGCAAAAACTACTGAACGGATCTCGATGAAACTTGGTACACGAGTAGACCATATCCCAGAATAACACATAGGATACTTTTTATCCTTGAATTATGTACGCGGGTGAAGCCGCGGGCAAAAGCTAGTACTTTTATAAGATTATTCAAATGTAGATTAAAATTTGAAATCGGTAGAAAAATAAATATATTTTTTTTTAATACACTTACTCAAAAACCCGCTCTTATCCCACCGCTTTTGGGCATACAAAAGACTGTTTTCCGCACTAATGTAGAAAACTGCGCGTGCACTCTACATGTTTTTATAACATTTATCGTATCAGACGGGGCGTGCGTTTAACTAGTCACTAGTCGCCGGTCAACCACCGTTTATGAATTACTTCGTAAGGGTGTTAAAAAATTTTCAAGGTTCATTTGTTTGAGCACATCCATATTTTTGTAAGTATTTAAATTACATACAATCAAATTTTTTATCGATTTATTTTAGTCTGTTTTATATTAAATTACATAGCTTTATCTTAGCTCTGCAATGTGCACAAGATTTTTTATAAAAGAGAGCATATTATTTTCAGCAATAGTCGTCGAGATTCTCCGAGATATACGACCTACATTACCGGTCGTGTCTCTTCATAAGATGTATAGCTGGCTTCCTGATACCTTTGGAACGCTTCGCAGTGGTCCCCGAACGGGATGTTTTGTTTCATTACTTGGCTTCTTCTTTTTCTTCCTGCCCTTATCCCATATTAGATGGGATCGGTGCAATACGTTTTTTTCTTCCGTTGTGTCCTGTCACCCGTCAATCTATCACTAACTGACTTTTGGTTCATATCACCGTTTTTATTACTTGTCGAAAGTTTTCAAGTTGACCAAAGGGTCAACGGCCGGCTCGGCTTAGTGCGGGATCAATGTTAGTTTGGCTGAAATATTTTTCTTTTTCTTCTTATCTTACACACATTTATAAAAAATAATCTTTAAAAATAAAAGCAAAAGTATTCTTAAACATATTTTGGCTTTGTCGGCCTCATAACATTCCCACTTTTGGGACTCAGGCCTCCTCTCTATGAGAGGTAGTATAAGTGTGTATATTTGGATTAGCATTTTTTTTGTGCTATATAAATATTATTATTATTATTTTTCGTGTATATTTCTGGTATTTAATTATTCTACTTTTCGGGGCAAAAACAATCCTAATAAAATAAATAGCATTGAAATTGGTCCATCCGTTCTAGAGATTTCCGTATAGATTCATAAATTATCTAATAATATCCATTAAATCTTTTACTTGCAAATTTTTGTCTTTGCGTCTGTTATTATATTTGCATGCTAAAATAACATAAGCATATTTTATAGGTCAATGAATAAGAACAGTTAAATTAATTTAAGCTCTAATATAATAACTTTATAATTTATTTTGACCTATAATTATGCTAATGCTGTTAATGGTAAAGGTTTTTTGTTTTAATTTGTACCTATTTATATTTTTACTAGCTTTTACCCGCGGCTTCGCCCGCGTTTATTAATATACTTTAATTCCTATCCCCTTTTCTCACTTTTTTTTTAATAGCCTATGTCCGTCTCCAGAGTCCCAACTATCTATGTACCAAAATTCAACAAAATCGGTTTTGCCATTTAAACGTGCAGACGTAACAAACAAACTCACTTTCGCTTTTATAATATTAGTAAGGATTGACCTAAAAAAATTGTACACGGAAGTTTATAAGAATACATTTTATATCCATTAAGTAAGGTAGTCTGTAATTTATTAAAAATTTAATTAATTCTATTTATCGGAATAAATACCTGTTTCTTACAGAATTTGTCATATATTTCTGGAGACATAGAATAATCGGTATTGTAATTTAGATTAAATTTTTTGACTGATCGACATTTTGACAATTCTAAAGCGCCTGTATTTAGCCCATTTGAAAGAAACGTTTCTAGACAACAAAAAAGTAATACAACTTTTACCTAAACTTAAATCTATGGGTACAATCGCTGTCTTATCGCTGAGAGCGATATGTACCAGCCACTAAATACTACTAATAATACTGATCCTAAATTGCAAATCACTTGCAAATCGCGGATAATGTCAGCAATTATTTTTTTATGATTTGGTTACATTCAGAATTAATAATTGCCGCCACGATAAAAAAATAAAATAAAACGTTATTTCATTTCTATTCGTTTGTAATCTGAACTGTTTTCACTTTAATACCTCGTCAGTTGTGCCATTTTCTATGAAAGAAAATTGTAGAAACTTTCTAAAAGAGATCGTCATCTGCATCTGCGGACGGCAAAAAAGCCTGGCTTTCATATCGGCTTTCACAATCTAAAGGTTTTTCTCACAATCCCAACTTTCTACCTAAATCAAAGTAAATTAGCCACGAACTGTTGCCCCTACTCTGTTTATAACTCATCTTTTGTGAACGAAAATGTAACTTAGGTATAATGGTTACGTATCATAACATAGAGCAGTGGTGGCCGAGTGGTAACGGCCCCGACTTACGAGTTGGAGGACGCGAGTTCAAACTTAAAATTTAACTAACAACTGATACTTAAAATTTTCAAATAAAAAGCCAAAGTGATTCTTTGAAGACGTTTACAGGAGATTGGCAAAAGATGGCGCAACCCAATAAAGCTCTGGGGTAGATTTTTTCTAAAGAGATAAAGTAGGTCGCACAAAAAAAAACCAGTTATAATTATCCTACCCTGAAATTGAACAAAAAAAACCAACGCTCAGAAAAGAAGGCAGAAAAATAAACGAAAAATTAAAGAATGCAAAAAAAAATTACACATTTAGGTATGCAGCGTATCTACCCATACATATAGGTACAGTCCCACGTATCATATCAGAACTATCTATCGTATCGACTAAGGCGCGTGTTTTATACGTAAAATACGCGCTTTAGTCGTGGAGTTGCGGATAACAGCCCGTTTTAACTATCATATCAGAATCTTCTAAATAAAAAAAAAATGACAACAAAACAAATCTAACACATTTATTCAGCGTACTTACCTGTACAGATACGTAGGTAGGTACAGACATACGTATCATATCTGAATCTACACAATAAAAAGTGGTATTGTCAATTTTTTTTCAACAGACTATCTCCAACATCTAGGATACAATACAATACAGTTTTTATTTAAAAACCAGAGCCGTGAAAGCGTGACCCTGACCTCAAAGAGAATAAGATACGATTTCGTCAAATCCGGTACGATCAGAATAAAAAAACAAACCCAAATCAATCAGTAAGGCCAAGATACGTATTTTATTACTCTTTATTAGATCTTTACTTTATTTCTGCGTTATTACATTCTTCACTGTTTCATTTTAACTTTACGATGTCACCCAGATAAGGAGTGATCCGGAATAAAATTAAATGCGGAGATTTTCATTTTTGATGGGACATAGAAACAAAAGATTTGGCTCTTTCTCGCTATACAGATAAGTCGAATATAAAACATTATGTTTTTTGAAACGTATAGATAAATCTACACTAATTATAATAAAGAGCTATTGTTAGTTTTTTGGTTGTGGGAGGTAATCTCTGGAAGTACTGTTTTATTCCTCAGTGACATAAGCTATATTTTATATACGCGGGCGAAGTCGCGGGCAAAAGCTAGTATAAAATTTTTTGAAAATAAAAATCACAAATTACTATGATGCTTATTTTTCTCTAGACAGGTAAAAAAGGTAACAAAAACTATAGACATTGAGATTTTAATGAGTCTATTAAAAAAACAGTTTTTCAAATAGTTGTCCTTATACGTTATTCAAAGTTGAATATACTCTATATATGTAAACACGGTTATATAGTGCGTTGCGTGTCATGGATTTGTTTTTTTTTTTTATCTTCATGCAACACAAAGGCGGATTTGTTCCTTTTTTGATTCTTGCGCGTTGCCAATATCAGTATGATTTTTTTTTTATTCCACAACTATCACACGCCGTCTAGTCCCAAGCTAAGCAGAGCTGGTGTTATGGGTACTAGGAAACTGATAAACATACTTATGTATTTCTAAATACATACATATAGATAAATTACACCCAGACACGGAACAAATGATCATGCTCATCACATAAACATTTGTCCTGGGTAAGACTCGAACCCACGATCTCCGGCCTAGCTGTCAGAGACATTAACTACAAGACCAACAGGCCAGCAAATTGTATGTGAGTTCAAATGTTTTTGATCGCATCCACGAAGAAAGAGAAGTCAATTGATGATATCCCAAAAAAAAAAGTAGTATTTCCTAGTGCGAGGAATATCCGCATCTCTATATACCATTCCCATGCACTACTCAAATCAATCTCCACAAATGATTTGTTTCATGTCAAGGGAAGTCTATGTAAAAAATATTGGCAAGTTGGCAACCCAGCCGATATTACGGATAGGCCAGAGGAAACGGGTGTTTCACGGTGTGGCCAGAACAAATTACACCAATTTCCATTTTGTTACGTTTCTTACGTCTTCGTTTTGCCATTTGTGACGATTGATGACGTGTTACTTATTTGGGTGTACCATATCTATTTATCAAGTTGAATGGGGGAATAAATTTAGTCACGGAATGTGTTTAGAATTCTTTGGGGAGGTAAAGGGCTATTCCTATGGTTTGGTTAATTTTCATGACTAGGTTTAGTAGTATAGGTATCGGCATGAATCTTCCAGCAAGGTAGCGTCAGAGAGGAGATCGCTTTGCACATTCCATACATTTGCAAGCCAATTGTCGTCACTGTTAGATACATGCAGCAAGTGCAGGGAACGAATCACGAGTGACGTCTATGACACGATGGCGTAGCGAGCCAATCACTGACACTCCCCGCCCCCGCGTCTCACTACATACCACTAAATAGGCCCGATATCTGACTTCCGCGAAACTTGAAGCCGCAGCGTTCAAGATCCGTGCCGGTATCTATAAGAATGACGAAAGCTGCCGAATTTACCTGGATGCGAGAATAATAAGACTGGTTAATGTCTTGATTAAAAAGACTGGGAAGGCCATATCTGCCGCATGTCGCAACAAAATTGGGCGAAAGCAACCAATGACTGGATCCCGAACAGCAGTAGCCGGCGACGAGCGTTTAAGACAAGATCTTCCGAATTATTCCAGTTTTGAAAAACTCTTTGGTTTTTAATTGCAATATCTCTGCATAATGTATTTGAAAAATAAAATTATTTTTAGGGTTCCGTACCTAAAGGGTAAAAATGGGACCCTATTGCTAAGACTTCGTTGTTTGTCTATCTATCTGTCACTAGGCTGTATCTCAAGAACCGCAATAGCTAGACAGTTGAAATCGTGTTGTGTATCTCTGTTGTCACTATAATAACAAATACTAAAAACAAAATAAAATAATATTTAACGGGGGCCCCATACAACAAACGCGATTGTTTTGCCAAAATTCTTAAGAATTCTTAAGGACGTTACGGAACCCCTCGTGCGCGAGTCCAACTCGCACTTGACCAGTTTTTTATATTCCTGTTTGCTAACTGGTACAAAGAGATGAGGTCATAAGCAGTTTATTGGTAACCAAAAACACTTAGTCATCAAAAAACAATAATAATGTGTCTGGATTATTGAAATATTTTGAGTTTTTCAACTACATCCTTCATCAAATTTTTTTGATTACAGTTAAAACAAACGGGTAAAAAATTACCCGGAGATGAATATCTCGAAAAACATGTTCTTGGTTCTTTAATAAGCGTTTTTCCTCGTCGTTTATACCACGTACATCGAAAGACATTGCCTGGTGCGGTCTTCTCGTCTGATTACAATGGGTGTCTTCAAGGTTAAAGGGAATAGGCTCCTCATAAACTAAATAGCCTTTCCATCAACGATTGTATCACTGCTTACCATTATGTGGGATTGCAGTCAAGCACTTATTTATATTGTTTAAAATAAAGGTACTTTGTTTGAACCATTTTCGTCTAGAATGTTCGATTTATCTGTTTACAATACCATCCAAATATGTTGACAAAGGTTATATCAACGTGCTGCGCAATCGGTGTTGCACCTCTTTTAATATAAGAGAGCAGTTCCCGGTGTCTCATCGTCGTTATCATTTCAGCCGAAAGACGTCCACTATTAGACATAGGTCTGGCCAAGTGTCGCTACAGTGAACGTCGAACGGTCCTGTGCGCCTTGCATCCAGGTCATCACTCCACTTTGTGGGAAACCTCTTAATGCTACATCTTCTATCATGCGGTCGCCACTCCATAATTGTTCGGCACGGTTCGAACATATTTTTGAGTCTAGTGAAGGTTAAAAACAGTTGTTCAACATAATTTTTAGTTTATTCGAAACTTGAATGTAGTTCGTTCAGAATCAGTAATAGAAACGATTCCAATAATTTTATTTTACACCTTATTATATTTTTTCCCCAAAATATTAAAAAAGGTTACAAGCTGGACACCACCGACAAAAAAGGTCACGGAAAGTCATAGCAGGCATTAGGAGCTAGCCAACAGCTGGGTGCAAATGCAAAACCACCCCTCAGCTGCTGGGTGGCCCAGTGACTATGTATTTTTGCTGACATAACAAGCTTATTAGTGATTTTTCATGATAGTTATGATATTTTGTGCATAAATTCTTTACACAAATACTACTAGACACGTGTTTCGGGTTTTGCATATACTAAAACAAATGTTGTATATCCTTGGCAGTTATTTCATCTTATTTTAATAGATTTTCAAGGTAAAAAGGCGCATAAACTACTTATAATTTGCCAAAGTAAGTATAATTACTTTGCCAAAAAGTGACTCAAGGATTTACTTATCTCAATATAATTGCATTAGAACTAATCAACAAATACAATATTGATATAGGAATACACCTGTTTTTTTAATTATTTATGCAAAATTTTGACCTTCGCAAATGTTAGGGAACTACCTGAGTTTAGTAATTATTTACCACAAAATCATGTGTAGGTACTTTATTTGTATTGTGTCGTAATCTGTTATTAATTTATCTAAGATTATATATTTTTTTGCGTTGTATTCGCATTTTTTTCTATTCTTAGACGATCTATCAAATAAATCTTCTTGTAGTTTAGAAACTTTATTGAAAAAGTCATAATATTGATTTAATTGATTACTAGGTAGCTATCAATTAAATCAATTTTTTTTAATAGTGTGAAATAGACTGTATTTTTTTTTACTCAAAGGTTGACTAATAGAAATTGCCGTGTTGCAGTAATTCTTTAATCACTACATAGTATAAAACAAAGTCGCTTTTTCTGTCCCCATATGCCTATGTACGCTTAAATCTTTAAAACTACGAAACAGATTTTGATGAGTTTTTTTTAATAGATAGAGTGATTCAAGAGGAAGGTTTAATTTATAATAACATCCATTAAATAGTGGAGAAACACCCGAGCAAAGCTGGGGCGGGTCGCTAGTATTATATAAAGTTTAAATAATAAAAAAAGCTAAACTTTAAGTTAATCCTTGCTAGAAGCTTGTCAAAACTGCGGTCTAGACATTGATTAATTAACAAAATATACATCAACTTTACACACTCCTTATTCCAAATTTTACCGTCACTGTAAGATCACCAATGTACCAAAGTTCCTACAGCATTTTGAGAAACTAATTAAAACCTCGCCACTTTAAATTGTTCCACGTTGATTCAAGAAATTCCAATTTGAAAACCTCAACTTGTTAAGAATTGGTTAGAATTAATTAGGATCCATTTTGTTGAAATTATTCTGTCGAATATTCGAGAATAGGTCCGTCTTTAATAATAATTTCATAGCAATGAAAAAATTATGGCATGTTTATGTTTAATTTTACTTTTTACAGGTTCCAATAACCTTATATATACAGGGTTATTTGTAGAACACTAGCAATCTCTCAGGACTATGTTACTGACATCACAAACAACAACTTTTGTTGTATGACTTTAAAAAATATCATATTTTGGTTAATCAGAGTTTCATACAAAAATAAAAATATTTAAATTGAACGCATGCTGTTAGTAATATAGTCCTGCAAGGTTGTTAGTGTTTTACTAATAACCCTGTATAGCTCTATCCCTTAAACAATTCAGTTTAGGTCGTCAAATAGATCGCGTGAAGAGCTCGTGGCATCTGGGTAAACATTTGGCTGCCCTGTATGTCATTATAAATGTTTTATGCATATGATCCCAACACAATAAATCAAACCTTCGAACCAAAAACCTCTTTAACTTTTTTTTAAAACACCATTGGATAACTGGTATTTTTGCCAACTAGAAACTGACGTAATGCTAAATTTTTTTGCCTCTTTGATGTTTGGCAACGGGATATTATTTCTTGCGAATTGTTTATAATTGAGACTCGTCATTTTACAGTTAGGTTGTTGAACCCGTTACATAAATTGCTAGAAAATGGTGCTCTAATGTTTGATTATAAAACAAAATATAATCAGCGTTTAAATCTGCTAAGCTGATTGAATATGAAGGATTAACAAACATATATACACACATAGTATAATCTTAAAACTATCGCTCTTACACAAATTTAAAAAAAATAGTTAAGCGAATTATAATAAAGTCGAAATTGTTTTTTACCTGTGGTACCCGAGCTAAGCAGAGCTTGTATTATGTGTACTAGACAACTGATAAACATACTTATATATTTCTAAATACACACATATTATAGATAAATTACATCCAGACACAGAACAAATGATCATACTCATGACTCATCACATAAACATTTTTCCTGGGTGGAAATCGAACCCACGACCTTCGACTTAGCAGTCAGGGCCACTAACCATTAGCCACACCACAGCTGTGGACAGAATTTAGTTTAAATGTCACATAAATCAGAGAAAGTTTCATAAATATGCGAATATTTCACATTGCTTACAGCTAAAACAATAGGTCAAATATGGAAAACTATTTGCACTTTCATCGGAAATATTTTATTGATGTCTAGCATTATTTATATGGTTATTGCTATGTTTACTTTACTTCTAGCGAGCTTCAGGCGCATTCTTTTTTAAATTTAAATATTCAATTTTGTTTGCAAATGAACATAAGGCTTCCATTTTAATAATAAAAACATGTTTAAATTTACTAAAATTATTATCGTACCGGTATTGGAAAGAAGGTCCATACCTTCTTTCCAATATCGGCAGTCAGGGCTCTAGAAAAAGGAACCTCCTTACTATACGGTTTTAGTACTGCTTTTTGAATCAAGGTCTTGATCTACCGGCTTAACACTCTTATTCCTCTTGATTGGTGGTTGTTCTAAAATGTTAGTTCGTGGCTATTAAGCCATTAGCTGACACGACTTTTGGTAAAATGATAGCTGAGTCTACATTGACGGTCGCAAGCATCGGCTCTAGTAGTAGGTCCTGTCACTCATGCTGACCGCTCTTTGAAGCGCGAGTAGAACACAATTAAAGCGCATGGACTTGGTTCTTATCGAACTGCGACAAGTTCTAGGTCGCTTTAAACCAGTCCCAACCTTGGTATTGAAATACCGCATCAAGCCAATGAGGTGTTTTATAATATGAACATATTTATTTTGTTGCGCCTTTCCACTGAGATAATATGCTGTTTTAATATATGTTTTCTAATTCAAATAAGTACCTGAATAAACTCGATTTCTAAATGGCGTCGACATTGACCTGTTTAGCTAGCATTTTGATTAGCAACGCAGATACTTACTGTCGTCTATAAAACAGGTTAAACTTTAAACCCAAAAAGATTTTTTTTGTTTGACATCTAGAAAAGTATGAAAAAAAATACAAACGTCATTTTTTACATCTTGTCTCAGACATAATGACCGGATTAGGTCAAGTTTTTGCCATTACATTTGAAGTGGTTATTTAAGAAAATTGGTGTATGACTAACACCAAGGCCATAAGTAGAAAACTGGCAGTTTGAACCCAAAACCACCAATTTAAAGCGAGTTCAACTATGCGAGTTGCAAAGGGTTCTGATCAAATCATGCTTTTTTTGTGGTATTATAAAACGAGCGAATAAAAAATAACTTCTCTAACGTCACTCGATCACCTGTTAATTCTATAACCTTTTTTTTTTTTTTCTGTCGACGAGGAAAATCATCATTGACGAAACCCGCTCTTGGGTGGAGCGGGAGACAGTGTCAGAGTCTTACTGACTAAAAACCCCGCGCCGTTCCTTCTAGCCTTCATACCGGGGCTCTAGTTTCCTTTCGGATAACCCCGACCCCGGTAGGCTTCGACCCAGATGGGCCCCTTCTGTTGCTGACAACTCCTTGAGGCGCGCGGGAACAGTGCGCGCCGTCGACGCCTTGGCTCGGTCCGGACAGTTACCAGACGATCGGACAGCGAGCTACCCATGGCTCGCCGTCCGCGAGCCCGCGTCTACGGTGGCTGGAAATCGGGATCGGAATCCCGGCGGCGGCGGCGGGGGCGCCGTTGCCTGGTGCGGTCTGCCTCCTCCTTTGCTAGCATTACTGCTTCGCAGAAGGAGGCGACCGCCTGCCACTCCTCCTCGCTCCGGACCATGGCCTGAACCAAGGCCCGGCGCGAGAGGTCTCCGCCGCCGATCGCCCCCACGAGGGCACGGCGTTGCTCCGCCCAAGCAGGGCACACCTCAACTGTGTGCTCCACCGTGTCCTCCGGGCGTTCCGCACAGTGGCGGCACCCGGGCGTCTCTTCCGCTCGAATCCGATGCAGGAACCTCCCGAACTTGCCATGTCCGGTGAGGACCTGCGTCATGCGGAAGGTAAGGACGCCGTGAGGTCTTTCCAGCCACGCCTCAAAGAGGGGACTTACCGCCATAATTGTGGCGTGCCCAGCACTGGGTTGCGATAGTCGCTGACGCCATTTCACCGTGAGATCCCGCCGGAGCTCGGTCCGCCATACCTCGACCTGTCGCGGTAGTGGACTTTCACCCCGGCGTTGCATCTCCACGCGCTTATCGTGCATGTGTGCAAGGACTGTTGCCTCCAGATCCCACGGTGGTAGGCCAGCCAGAAGGCTCGCCGCTTCGCGGGAGATCGTGCGGTAACCCCGCACCATCCGTATTGCCATGACCCTCTGGCAGGCGTTCAGTATGGACGCCGGTCGCTTTGCCAGCGACGGCGCCCACACCGGCGCCCCGTAGAGAGCCATGGACCGAACGATCCCCGCGTAGAGCCTCCGGCAGGAGGCGTCTGGACCCCCAAGGTTGGGCAGGAGCCGCTTGAGAGCAGCCCCGGCCCGGTTGAGTTTGGGAGCCAAACGTCGGAAGTGTTCTCCGAAATTCCATCGGCTGTCGAGAACGAGTCCCAGGTACTTCATCGTCGACCCGACGCCGATGCGAACTCCTCCTACCGTAAGTTGGGAGTCTGATGGTGGCGCATTCCGAGGGCCGTGGAAAAACATGGCCTCGGATTTGTGCAGCGCCACCTCGAGTCCCAACTCCTGGATCCTACCAACGACTATCGCAACCCCGCGTGTCGCTAGAGCGACCGCCGCCTGGTGCGACTCTCCCTGCGCTAGAACCAGCGTGTCGTCTGCGTAGCAGACCACGCTGACCCCGTCAGGGAGGTCGCTGCGCAGCACGTAGTCGTAGCCGAGGGGTCGGTTCTAGGCCCACCCTTGTGGAACACCACAAGGGTGGGCCTAGAACCGACCCCTGCGGAACACCGCACGACATCTCTCGACGTTTCCAGTCTCCCTGGTGACCGGGGTAGATAATTGACCTGTCCGACAGGTAAGCCTCGACCACTCGACAGAGGTATTCGGGCACCCGGTGGTACCGGAGTGCCCTCCGGATCGTACTCCAGGGCAGGGAGTTGAACGCGTTGGCAATGTCCAAGGACACTGCCACGACGCTCCTGCCCCGGGATACCGCAACCCCTGTCGTGAGGGCTCGCACGCGCATGATGGCGTCCACCGTAGAGCGCGCCCTGCGAAAGCCGAACTGTCCGTCCGACAAGTCCGGCCCCACCCGTGTTAGCCGCGCGACGAGGCGGTTTGCAATGACTCTTTCAAAGAGCTTGCCCACCTCGTCGAGCAGCACAATGGGCCGGTATGCGGACGGAGAGTCCGCAGGGCGCCCTGGCTTCGCGATGAGGACCAGTTTCCCCGTCTTCCAGCGAAGTGGAAACTGGCCCCTCTCCATACATGCGCTGAAGAGCCCTCTTAGTCGAGGCCCGAGAGCCTCCATGGCCAGGACCCAGGCTTTCCCTGGCAAGCCGTCGGGTCCTGGGGCGGTGTTCTTGGCACTCAGCCTTCGCACCGCCACTCTCACCTCTACCTCGGTCACCTCTGGAGCATTGTCGTCGTCGTCGCTGTTGTGGTCCGCGTCAGACACTGCTGGCGGGGGCGGAGCCATGGGCGGGGGGGAGTGTTCCCCTCGCGCAGGGAACAGAGTGGTTACCACACCCTCCACGATTTGGGGCCGGAGACTCTGAGTCAGCGGCGGAGCCCAGGGGCGTAGCTTGTCCCGTACCAATTTGTACGGGCGCCCCCACGGATCCGCGTTCAGAGACCCCAGCCACACGTTGCGGGCCTCGAGTTTGGCCCGCTTTATCTCCGTTCGGAGGGTGCGCTTTGCCTCTCTGTACCCCTCATACAGCTCCGCCTCTCTGACCTCCGCATCCGGCTGGCGGTTGCGGCGCCTGCAGTGTCTGTCGTACCGGCGGCGCGCGTGGTTGCACGCGTTGCGCAGTGCGCCGATCTCCGGCGACCACCAGTACACACGGCGCTTAGCACGACCTGGAGGGACTCGGGGCATTGCCGCGTCACAGATTTGCGACATGGCCTCCTGGAACCACTCCGCCTCGACGTCGATGTCGACAGGCCTGTCCGGTGCTTGCACCCAGGCCTGTACCGTCGCGGCTTCCAGGAGGAGCTCCCGGTCCATCTGCTTAAGCGCCCACCGCGGACCACAAGGGCTCTGTCGGACCGGCGCGGCCGAGGTTTCAGCGGAGACGTCCAACCGGATGTACCGGTGGTCGGAGTACGTCTCCACCTCCTCCATAACGCGCCAGTCGACGACACGCGGCGACAGAGCGGGGCTGGCGAACGAGATGTCCACCACTGATGTACCCCGCATCCGCACCAACGTGGGAACAGAGCCCCGGTTCAGGACGACCAGGCCCAGCTCCAAGGCCCAGTCCTCCACCATCCGACCCCGTTGGTTCGTGTGCCGAGAACCCCAAGCCGTATTCCAGGCGTTGAAGTCCCCGCAAACGACCACGGGGAGGGAACCGAACCCAGCGACGACGGAATTTAGCTCCATCAGGGAGAGTTGGAACACGTCGAGAGATCTGTTCGGGGGCAGGTAGACGCCTACCACGGCGATGTCCCCGAACCGTGCTGCCACGCAACCCCGCCCCCTCGTGACGGACTCGGGGGGCGGGGTACCGGCGGCGGCCGACGAAATTAACGTCACCGAGCCGTCCAAGTCCTGAACCCAGTCTCCACGGGGTTGGACAAAGTACGGCTCGGCGACGACGGCGATATTGATCGACCACTGCGCCATGCTCTGGAGCAACAGATCCTGAGCGGCGGCGCAGTGGTTGATGTTCGCCTGGAGGCCCTCCGGCCCTCGGCCGTGATGGCCTTGGCCACCGACACGGGGCAGCTCACTGTGACAGCTCGCATGCCCGTGCTGTCAGCGCGGATGGTGCCCGCCCGAACCTGCTCGGTCGTGCACCCTCCCGCCCTGACGATGGCGGCCACCACTTCTTCCACCCTGACAGAGTCGTCCAGACCCATGATGCGCATGTCTACGCTCTTGGTGGGTCTGGACACTCGGGCCTCCTCGACGTCCAGGGACGCCCTGATTTTGTCGGCCAGGGCGTCGGCGAGTTCGCCGCTGTCCGCCCCGGGGACCTCCAAAATTCGGGCTCCGGTTACGGTCCGCCTTATTCGGAAGCCCCCGGAGGCTCCGAACTCATCGAGGTGGCCCACCACCGCCTGCTTCGCCTTGGCCATGACTATGTCATAGTCCACGCCCCTCTTTTCCGCAGCTGGCTGTAGTGTGATCACTACAGCTGCGGAAGTCGGGGCGCGAAGTCTGGCAGCCATGGCCCGCTTCTTGCGCTCCTGTCGCCTTTTGCGTTTCTTGGCCGCCCTAGCCGCCTTGCTCGCCTTCTTTTTGGCGCCGACGACCGTCCACTCGGCGCCAGCAGAGGAGCCTTCGGGCGGAGAAGACGGCAGGCGCGACCTAGTCGCGGCAGGAGGCCCCACCGGTTTTGTGGCAGCCGCCACCCTGCCCTTAGGGGGAGAGGCAGGCTTCCCCTGCCGCTGCTGCTGTTTGGTTGCTGGGACCGGCCTCGCAGCTTCCGATGCCACAGCCTCGCGCCCGGGTTGCCCCGACGGGCCTGCCTTGGGCGCAGCTGCAGTGGCTGCGGCGGCAGCGGCATACGTTGTCGCCTTCAGCTGGCCAGAGGCCGCGAGAGGGGGGCGCAGGACGATGCCCTGCAGGACGGAAAGCTGGTGCTGGATATGCTCCTGGAACTCCCGCTGCTGCAGCAGCTGCTGCTCCCTGGAAGCAGCCAGCTCCTGCCGCAGCAAGGACAGCACCTCGCCTTCCGTCCGGGGCAAAGGCTGGGACCGACCCTGCTCCTGCATGCTCTCTTCGGCACCGACACCTTGGAGACCGGCCATGGCCGCCTCGAGCCGACCAATCCTCCCTTTGAGGGTCCTTCTGAAAGGCTCATAAATAATGGGGAGCGCTTCCTCAATTGAAGTGTTGGCCAGCTCGATGGAGCGCTTTTTGGCCACTCGCTCACGCTTGTTGGCCACGCTCATTATGGCCGCAGCCACGACCGCCCGGAACTTCACCAGCGCCTCCTCCATGCCTTCTGGCAACTCGTTGTCAGAAGGCTCCGGCACCAAGGGGCTGGTCTGGTGTTCTCCACTGGCAATCTCCAAAGGTCGCCGGTTCGCTTCCTCAGCGCACCCTCTCCCCCTGCCCGACTTTCGGGCTGCACCCCGCCCCGAGGACGAGACTTTCCGGGCAGGTCCCGTCTCGCCGTCGGACACGGAGCGCATATATTCTGCCTTCCTTTTATTTGAGGGTTCTGTCACCTCCATGACATCCGAGTCCGTAGCCGCGTCGTCACTCTCCTCTCTGAGGCCGAAGCTACGGCCGGCCTCCACCGGCATTGCGGACGTGCTGGGAGCTGGTCCCAGGGACTCCGCGCTGCCGATTAGTGAGCCACCCTGGCTCCTTGCGTCCACGGAGGACGGTAAGTTCTGATCCTTTTGGGATCTGGCGCGTTCTTTGCCCCCCCCAGAATACGAGGGGCAGACCAAGCTTAGCTTGGTGAGGGATTCTCCGCCTGCGGGGCAGGCGGTACCCTCCTGGGGTAATAGATCTTGAAGAGACGCGTCCATGATTGGCTGAGTACAGCTTTACCTTTTTGGCAATGGGGTCGGGTCCCCAATACACGTTCGCCATCGTGGTCGTGTCTGATAAGCAGACACGTACCCGAGGCGAACCGAGCTCGCTGTCGAGAAGGCGCCAACAGCTGTTGGTGCCAGCGCCCCTGGACAGCGCACCCTCCGGGCGGTCCGACTGGACTCCGCCGTGTGTGTTCCTCTTAGTCTGGTCTCTCGCTTGAGGCCTTCCGGTATGAGTAGCTCTACCGGCATAGCCCTCAAGGTCATTGAGACACGCAAGCCCCACCACGACGACAACGTGGGAACACGGTTGGTGGGGTAATTCTATAACCTAAATAAATTATTTTTGTCTCTTTGTTTTGTGTTATTTGGGGTCGGTGTAATATGTTTTTTTTCCATGATCCGGTCCTGTCACCCGTCACGCTGTCACTAATTCTCTTTTCTTCCATATCACTCCTCACACAATCCGTTCGTTTTTTATTAGGCCACCGCTTCCTTTTTTTTAGTAACATGCGTTTTATTTTATTCCTCTTCTTCACATTACCTTGCCAAGACAAACAATTTTTCCAAGATATGTCGCTAAAGATTATAGAAGAAATTAGCTATCGCTTAATGTTTTAATTCATGTGGTCAGTGTAGAATTATATGATAATTATTTTATAACCACCATTTACATTTTTTTGTCTTTTATTTTATTAAATTTTAAATAACATTAGCTGCTAATAAAAACCCTAATTAACAAACTAGTTTTGAGGCACTTTACCTTGGCAATACATGTGTAAAATGGCCCTCGTTATCTAATAGATAGCTTCTACAAAAAGTGAGGCTGGGTATGAGACGATGTGTAAGAGTACCTATACTTCATAGATTTAGGTAGTTAATTAAAGGTAAACAATCTTATTCTTTGCGTGATCGAATCAAAAATGATTATATCCGCAGGAGAACCAAGGTTGCCGACATAGCGCGAAGAATGCGCCAAACTTAAATGGCAATAGGCAGGGCACGTTGCTCGCAGAACAAATGACTGTTGGCGCCGAAAGGTTCTGGAGTGACGACTGCGTACCGGAAGACGCAGCATCGGAAGGCCTCTTGCTAGGTGGACCAATGACCTGGTGAAGGTTGCGGGAAACCGATGGATGCGAAACGCACAGGAACTTTCCTTGTGGCGACTTTTGGGGAGGCCTATGTCCAACAGTGGACGTATATCGGCTGAAATGATGATGATGAAACAATCTTGATACTTATGTCTTTTTATTTAAAATGAATCGTATAAAAGACATGCAAGGATTATTTAAATTTACTTAATTATCTAACATTTTTAGACAATTTTTTCGATAAAAGATATGTTAAGATTGTTTACATTTAGTTAATTACCTAAACAGATAAAGTATACATGTATGTCTATTGACCTAATCTAAGTGAGCCCTACTATCGTTTATCTAACTGGTTATAGGCATAAGCATAATAATCAGTCTTATAATTTATTTTATACCAATGTTCTGACTAGTTTATCTATTTTATTATTACTTTAACTTTGCAAGGCTGTGTCAAACGTCATCAAGAAATTAGCAATCTTAATAACTTCACATTACTAACATCTAAAAACCTGATGCAGCCGTTATCTTGACGACTTAAATCTATATACACTAATATTATAAAGAGGAAAAATTTGTATTTTTGTGTGTATGTTTGTAACGAATAAACTCAAAAACTGCTGCGCCGATTTCAAAAATCTTTCACTATTGGAATGCTACATTTGCCTTGAGTAACATAAGCTATATTTATTGCCATGCAAAGCCGGGACGAGGCTCTAGGTTACAATATAAAAGCAGAATACTATTCATAGATTAATCACGAAATCTCAGAAACTATAAGTAACACCTACAAACTTAAAATTCTTATAGGATGTAAACATCCGCTCGGAACGGATTTTACGAAACTCTACCTCTAAGGAGGTAAAACGAGGGTCCAAATTTTGAATGTAAAAGCCTACTTTCACGCGGGTGAAGCCAATGGCAAAGGGTAGTATAAAATAAAGTTTAAAAATTGATTTGGCTTGGTAGCTTTACAAAGCAATAAAAAAATACAAAAACAGAAATTGTGATCATATGGGATATACTATACGATACATTCTTCATTCTGTTTAGACAATGTGGTGCCACAATTACCATTTAGCGTGGCAATACCACCAGTCTTTCGGATACATTAACAGTCGACAGTGATGTGGAGGAATCTTTCGACGCCTTACTTTAGATTGCTCTTTTTTAGTTCTTCAGGCCTTTATTTTTTAAGTTAGTTTAAATTAATTAGTTAAAAATTGATTGCATATCCATCTTGCAATAAAGAAAATTCAGTTTCTGTGAATTGTTACTATTTTTAGTGTACAATAAAGTTTATTCTATTCTACGCACTAGTAATAATAAAGTATTAATAGTAGTAGTAGTAATAGTAGTAGTCTTACAACTAATTGTTAACTAGTAAGTCAACAATTAAATAGTCATTGAGATGATAATACAGTGGCACTAAAGACAGATTAAACAGACTTTTATTATGGCTTCTGGTATTTTAATTATCTGTTATTAAATCTTTTATATGGTTTATAAGTAGATTTTTTTAACGTCCCCTGTTAAATGATAAATAAATGATATTTATTTTGCGAAAAAAATACTTTTAGAGGTTTTTTTTATCGTCAGTTTTAACCAGATGAGGCCGGTGTTTCCTAGCTGACTACCCTGAGAAAAAACACCGAAACAAACTCAAGGCTCAGTGTCTTTCAAAGTCCATATAGTAAACATGACTGTAATGGTCAAATGATATGAGAACCATGCAGATTAATGTCTCAGTTGGTCTTTCGAAGAAAGAACTACACAGATTAGAGTGGAGCTGTATAGCTAGTGCAAGCATTTGTCAAACTTAGGACTACTAAGAAGCTCAAAGACTTGACGAATAATACCAAAAAAGGACATTTGAGTGTTAAAATTCAGATAGTATGTAAAGTTAAAGACAGCAAAGTTATTACGGTGTCTGTATATTATTATCTGTAATTATATTCTATTTATATGCAGATAAGTACCAGTATTATATATTGAGTGACTGTCTATCTAATTATTATTTTTTTCTTTTAAATAATTTAAACTAGTGCCTGCCGGCAATCCCACCTGATGGTAAGCAGTGCCGCAATAGTTGATGGTGAGGCGCATTAGTTTATTAACAGCCTATTCACTTCAGCCTCGCCTGCTGCGGTATGTTTAGGTGTCTAATCTTCAAGATTAGACACCTAAACATACCGCAGCAGGCAAATTTTTCCGGTCTTTCGATGGACGCGAAAAACGTGTTCATGATATAACAGCAAGCCTATCAGAATACTAGCACTAGATTATTTATTTTTTATCGTAGCATATGCTGAGGTATATTTGTAACTCAGCATGCTACCTAATTCACACAGAATTTTTGATCTTAATTTTGGAGATAAGAATTTTGGTTTTAGCTAGTGGATATTTTATTTAAATATTACAAATATTTACATAATATATTAAAAAAAAAACTTAAGTTTTATGTGGGTGTATTATATTTACACTGAATCCAAAAACAAATTATATTGAATGCCTTTAGCTAACTAGATTTAACTAAAAATTATTATCAACTCCTCCACATCACTGTCGACAGGTAATGTACCCGAAAGTCTGGCGGCATTGCCACACTGTATGACAATGCCCAAGGTTTTTACCTTGGGTCATACAAAATGTGGCCAAAAAGCGGTTGATAATATATACCAGACGTACGGCGTTGCACCACCGTTAAATGATGGATCGCACCCTTACATACAAAACATTTTGGGAATACATTTATTGTATGCACAGCTAAGGAGTAGAATTCCCTGCCAGAAACTGTGTTTTCTGATAGCTACAACCTAAGTCATTCAGGCTTTAAATCAAGAGTGAATACGCTACTTCAAGGCAAGCGTGCTCCATCGTAGACTACGTCATCGCAAACGCGAACCTATCAATAAAAATGATACTAACAATGAGATACTAAAAACAAAGTGGATAAAATTGTTCTTCTAAAAACCAACCAACTAGTTATAAAGGTCTTAAAGAGTCAATAACCGTTGGTTCAGCGGTTAATACCTACCCATAGCTCTATAATCAATTAATATCGTTCTCACTCGTTTTTCTTTTTTTTTCTCACACATCAGTTTTTATTTATCTAAATTGGAAAAATAACAGGCTGATGACTGTAGTCTAGTCATCAATGACGAATCGTTTCTGCTTTATTAAAAAAAAACCGTTAAGATTTATAAATTTATCGTAAACTTAATATATTAAACATTGTATTAGCGGCGAGTAAAATACTATATAGGAAAAGAGTATAGTAGTCCGTTTTTGCACTAACGCTTGCTTTGCATAGACTTCGTAACATTTAGAACGTTTAATAGTAATATTTTTATGAAAATCTGATGAACCAACATTGTATGATACATTTTTAAAGTAATAGAACTAAAATGGTCGTTTATGATGTGCTTAACATCGAGAGGTTGCTAGCGTTTTACAAATAACCCTGTATAGTTTTATAATATGTGTAATATTATAAGGCTTCGCTTCCGTCAATTAACTATCTTCTCTGCCTTACCTACTATCTACCTACTTACCCTACCTTACGCTACCTACCTACCCTACCTTTAAACATACGTAAATGTGCGCGATAAACTTTTTCTTCTCTCGAATCGATGGTTTTCCTTTTCCTCAAAGCTTTTGGGTCTAGAAGGGTTCTCCAAAGTGCAGACATAGAGACACTTTGGGCACTCCAGCAAGTAAGCCATCGGGTACAGCTTGTTGAGTGGGGTTGGTTTCAAGCATATCTTGGACTTAGATCTAGAACCTTTTGTTCTGCGAGCAATGTACCAAGCAATGTGCCAGTAATCTCCCCACTGTCCCGCCCGCGATTTTTCAGACGAAAATATCCAATTTGCTATTACTTTCCACGTAAAACTACAAATACCTCCAAAACAAATAACTGCCTAAAATCAACAAACTTCCAAGCAAATACGAGTATTATCTACAAACACTAACAAACAAACATAAACAAGATAGCAATATTAAAAATAAACGTGTAGGTACGAGAATTACGGCGCGAACACACAGAATCTCTGTCACGTCCGGGGTATATATCGGCCGGAATCACGATGGCTTTACCGAATATCGTATATTCCTCTCTCCGCCTGCCGCGAAACTGCCAAATTGCATATCGATATGGATACATGGTCCATAAAGATTTAGCGTGGCTGGAAGGGACGCTTTTTAGCTTTTTTTTAACGGCATTCAGCTGACTCTAACATAATTGAAAAAAGACTAGGTTGTTTTATTGATATTCGAATAACTAAAATTATTTAAATAAGCACATGTCGTCAGCAAAAAAATAAAAAGCAACATAAAAGTATACATAAAAATAATATTCTTATCGGAAGATCTAAAAAGTTCCGTTGAGAAAGAAAACAGTTGATCCGTTTCCAAGTTGATTAGATTGAAAAAAATCCTTCACCGAGTTCCATTCTGTACAACCAGTTGATCGGTTCATTTGATCGGAGTGGAAGTACCGACAAAAAATACCGTGTTAATGAACTCAGGACTAGCTCCTAAATTGTTCATAACCAAGTATTTAATGGTTTTAGGAAACCTTTTTTTACGGTCATGTAAAAACATGGTATTAAGTACTAGTGTAGTGGTTCTTTATCATCCTGTGCCGTTACAGAGGTACAGAACCCTATACATATAGGACTTGATAATTATTATAGGAGTCGCCATGTATGTAAAAAATGTCATCAGCCTTTTTAATGTTCCCACTACTGGAACTCAGAAAAAAAAAGATATTTCATAAAACCACATTTTTTATGAAATAACATTTTTTTTTTCTGAGTCTAGATTTCTCACTCTAAATTATTTTATATTTTTGTTATTTTCATAGTTAACTTGGCTATTAATTTTCAAGAATAATTAGTATTCGAATAAAATGTTAACGAATTTTTTTTTTTTTTCGTCCAGCACATTGACGTTCGCACTTTCAATACTAATACATAATTGTTATACACTATATATTATTATATATAAATCAACATTTAAACATTCAATTATTAATTTTATTTTAATTTTAATCCAAAGTATACCAAATCAAACAGCAACATTAAAAAATACAAAGTTAAACAGTTCAGCAGGGTAGTCTGGCAGACATCACGTTGGTATTTGGAGGTTAACAAATTAAGATTCTGATTTATACACAAATGTTTTTACAATCTAAGTTTTCCGGTTCTCAACTTATTAACTTTATTATTTTAATCATAGAGACTTTTGAGCCGATACGGAAATTATTGAACTTTTGATCTTGAATATAGGAAGGAGATTACACCGAGCCCTTAAATTGTAAACATAATGTCATGTCGTATCAAATTAACATAAATTATTACAATCTTATATTTCTTTCTTATACTTGTAGGTAATGGTAATTTGTCTGTTATAGTATAAAGGATGTTAAAAGATATAATTAAAAAACGATATAATTATGTTCCTTAAAACAAAATCTATTACAATATTGGTATACAAAAGTATATTATATTATATCAAAAAAATGTATTAGTAAATCTTAGTCAATCAAAAAGAATTAAAATTATTGGGCGCATCATTCCTTGGACTTTTGATAAAATGACATTCTTTTAACGAAAACAATTGGGGAAATGCCAATACCGTACCTTACCTACAGAAGGGTTATATACATAACATACATACATAACATACAGACATAACTATGTAACTGAAATAATGCACGTCCATATATACAACTTAATTTAAAAAAAAAAATATTAAAAAAAAATAATAATAAAAAAAAAAAATTATTTCTTTCTTTCTTTTCTGTCTTAATTTAAAAATTAAGTTAAATCATTTTTTAAGCGCTGAAATTTTGCTTAAGAAATAAGTTATACTAATATAATTAATAGACGAGTATTTTGGGCATTGATGCCCACATTGACATAACCAAGATTTTTTTACTCTAGAATAATAAAGTTCTTAATAACTATTTTAAAAATATTCGACGCCTGAGTGTACTTTGTGTTTTTGTATTTTATTTATGTACGTTATCTATTTATTTAGGTTTTAGTGTAAGTAAGTAGTTTAAGTTTTTTATGTACATATGTAAATTTTATTTATTAAAATATATATAAATAATTTAAAAAATAAATAAAATCGATTCATGAGCCGATTCTGAATATTTAACTTTCAGAATTTGTGTTTATGATATTACCTACATGTTTTATACGGGTATTTCGGGTTGCCACTTCCAGCGTAGCCATTTCCTGGTTTCCATGCTTCTGAACGCATTCGATTGTGACTACCGTTGGCAGTGGTAGATTTTATTAATTTTTTCACTAGTAACGAGGTGCAAACTGTATGCGGCTCGCATCGGATTTATGTAACAAATAAATTTTTATTACCCCTAGTCGAGGAATCTGAATATTTTTTTAGTTATCGTTACTAAAATTAAATAAAGGGATTGACCATTGCTTAATATACATTTAATTTTTGGTAGGAAAACAAAATCATCAAATTACTCCACATAATGTTTAATCTGCACTACATGTCATATCACAAAGAGGTAAAGTTTGTTTTATTTGGTACTAGCTTTGCCCGCGCGGCTTCGCTCCCGCTCTTCCCTACTCCACCCTACTATACCCAACTCTACCCTACTCTACCCTACTCTACCCTACTCTACCCTACTCTATCCTACTCTACCCTACTCTACCTTACTCTACCCTACTCTACTCTACTCTACCCTACTCTACCCCTACTCTACCCTACTCTACGCTACTCTACGCTACTCTACCCTACTCTACCCTACTCTACCCTACTCTACCCTACTACTCTACCCTACTCTACCCTACCCTACCCTACTCTACCCTACTCTACCCTACTCTACCCTACTCTACCCTACTCTACCCTACTCTACCCTACACTACCCTAATTTTTTTTCCATAAGAACCTTCTCCTCACAATAACAATCACAACAAAAAAAAAAATCAGCCAAATCGGTCAAGCCGTTTTCATGCCAAGTCGTGACAACGGAAAACGGGGGTCATTTTTATATATATAGATAGATGTAGGAGGTAATCTCTGGAAGTACCAATCCAATTGCTAAGTTTTTTTACTGATAGAAAGCTGCTTTTCTCCTGAGTGACATAGACTATATTTTATGTACGTGGACGTAGCTGCGGGCAAAAGCTAGTTCTTAATAAGCTTTGTATTATATTTACCGGTACTTGTTTAACTAAATTTCTAATAACATATACCCTATGAATTTACTATAGCCTGATTAGGATTTTCTACGGAATCAAGCCGGGTTTCAGTTGGCTCTGAGTAAATAGAATAGAATAAACTTTATTACCCCACGTACCGGAAGACGCAGCGTTGGAAGGCCTCCAACAAGGTGGACCGACGACCTGGTCAGGGTCTCGGGTTGCAATAGTTAACACAAACTGACAGACACAAACACACCACACACCCTCACTCACACTTTACATTACACACTCCACTGTTACTGTGCACTATCGTTGCTAACTGGTGGGATAATTTATTTGTATGGTTTTTTAGTGTTTTCTTTTATTTTATGTAATTTCTTGGCTCTGTATTGTGAAAATTTTTACGTAACGCTTGCTGGCTAAATTATCTTGTCAACTCTTCATAATTTTTGGGTCACCAAGATACAGGCCTTGCCTAGTTTGGGACCCATTGCTAACTTGACAATGTCATTTTTAGTTAATTCCCTAAGTCTCTTTAAATATGTAACTGGTCAAACTGTGTATGTCTTAAATTAAATAAATAAAAAAATAAAAAATCCGATGGATGCGTGACGCACAGGACCGGTCGTTGTGGCGACGCTTGGGGGAGGCCTATGTCCAGCAGTGGACGTCTTTCGGCTGATATGATGATGTTGATGATGAAACTTTATTGAAATGAGAGGAAGAATCAGACTTTTACTGACTAAAATCTATCTGTGTTCTTAACTTTTTTTTAACAATACTGTATCACGTATATAATCACAAATAATAATAAGTTTTCTTTCACCGTTTCACAAATTGGAGACTGCCCTGTTGGTCTAGTGATTAGTGGCTCTGACTGTTATGCCGAAGTTCGTGCGTCGATTACCACCAAGGACAAATGTTTATGTAATGAGTATGGTCATTAAAATTTGTTCTGTGTGTACTGTGGGTGTAATATATCTATAATATGAAAGTATTTAGAAATATATAAGTATGTTTATCAGTTATCTAGTACCAATAACACAAGCTCTGCTTAGCTACTACTAAACGGCGTAGTGTGAAAGTTGTGGAATATTATTATTATCAATTTATTCCCGCAGATGAATGAAGTCCCAGGTTTTCTCTATTCGATATCTAATACTTTGTGCACGTCAAAGATATTTCTCATCTTCTGATCGACGCTTTGCGTGACTAGAGGGCTGGCTCGACCTTTACCCAAAGGATTAGCATTGCCATTAAACATGGTAATATTGCCAGTATTTTACGCATGTTTCTTTTATGCTTAGATGACAGCAATAGTATCTATAATATAATCAGCCTTATAAAATTTCCACGTACTGAGACTTAGACCTATCTAGGTGAGGAGATGACAGCGATGTGGAGTTGTAATTCAAAGTCTAATTGTGCATAAATTACATCCTCAGGCCTCCTCTCTTGGAGAGGGAATGGGCCGCAATCCAACACGCGGGCCTTGTGCGGGTTGGTGAATGTCACGTCTTTGAATTTTTGGTACTAGGACATGCTGGTTTCCTCACGATGTTTTCTTTCACAGTTTTGGGAGCAGTGGTGATGAAATAAATTACACAAAGACATGCGCCTGGCTGGGTTCGAACCCACAACCTACAACTCGTATGTCGGGGCCATTACCACTGCTCTCGCATAAATTTATTTATGTATAAATTATGCAAAGCTTTTTTTTTTGTAACCTGTTTTCTTTATTGTCCTCTGTTTTTCGTTGTGTGTCACATTTGTACAAAAAAAAATTAAGCTAGCCACTAAGCGGTAAACTGACACGTGTATTGTAAATATTGTGTTTACCCGTAATTGGCATGAACTGTACCTATGATTTGTTTTTATGTGAGTATATATATGTTATGTTTGTGAACCTAAATAAATAAAAACATAATTAGGTAATAAATATTCTTAGTTGATTCATGTGCATATTATTATATTTTTTATATGTTTAACATAATTTTCATATTAATTTTACGCAGTTTCAAAGTCGATTGTTGTTTTATGCTTAGCCTTTTAGTTTCTTAATTCGGCACTAGCGTTACAACCATCCCCTTCATTAAAGCTTTTGTGGACAGACTGTAATGAGGCGTATGACACGACTACGTCACAAAATAGATAGGTACAGAAGACAATTTCATGTATGTACTTTACTTTTTATACCTACGCTCAGTGGACGCACACTAATGAGCGTTTGAGCCGGAATTGTTCGACGAGCTGCCCGGGCGCTCCGAGATATTGTGTCCGTGAGCTATGTCTATGTGTGCGTTGCTCGAGCGTGCTTTGTATATAGATTGACTTCTGTACCTATATATTTTGTGACTACGTACATGTACGTGAACTCACGTCTTTGCAGATAGAGGGAGTCAGAAAGTAAAGAACGGATATTAGTATAGCTGTGATCCTTACGTAGTCTTTCTCCATTGTTAGTATTTGGATTTAGGACTGGTGTCCGCAACTCCAAGACTAAGACAGGGTGCAAACCACAAAACAGTTGAAAGCCAATAGCAAACTTGCGATCTAAGTGTGCGTGGTCTGTTAATGCGTATTGGTTCTCACACCACAAGCGAGACAAGCGGTGACACTCGTTGTAGTACAAATCAGAAAGTATTTCTTTTCTAACCTATTTCATCTTTTCTGTTGTGCAAACGTAGACACTTTTGTATCTTGTAACAGATACAAGCTACCGGTACCGATGAATATTTGATTTCTATATAATATATTATAGATACATTATACCCAGACACAGAAAAAAATGATCGCGCTCATCACCCAAACATTTGTCTTGGTTAAGAACCAAACCCACGACCTGTGACATAGTAGTCAAGGCCGCTAACTACTAGCCCAACGAGTCAGACTAGATTAGCCTACTTATCAAATGTGTATGATAACAATTTATCCATAGGTCCTTGTTGCATCAGTTTTTTACAAATAATGCAATCTAAATCAACATATTGCTTGAACTATGACATTCGATTAACATACAATGACTCAAAAAATAATTATGTTGTCATTACTCGTATATTAATTATACACAGCAAACAAAATTGTGTGTATGTATTCAGTTAAAAGAATATATAATATTTATTCGCTTAAATGCACCGACATTTATTAGACTCCAATTGGGCTATAGATAAAAATAATGGATCGACTGCTTAATTATTTAATAATAACAAGAGATCTCTTTCGCATCACTCATGGCCCCAGTAGGCTACGACCCTGCTGGGCCCCTTTAGTAGGAGTTGTCAGCAACCGTAGGGGCCCAGCAGGGTCGAAGCCTACTGGGGCCATGAGTGATGCGAAAGAGATCCCGAGGCCCTGGCAAAATGGCAAAAAAGGAAATGGAGTGGGTTTTTGACCGAGATATGATAATCGAAAAAAAAAAAAACGTGTTGCGAAGAGTGTGGGTGGGGGTCGATGAAGTTTAAAATTTACAAGATTGGGAAGACTTATGACTAGGACGGGGAGAGGGTGGGGAAGTAATAATAAAAATGTTAAAAAATATTTACTATAAAACCCGGGGTATGACTCGGTGTTGGTACCTTAGTGGATAGAGTAGCCCTACTCATGTTTTTTTTTCACACCTTGATACGTTCCTAGCACGATCATGCTATGGTACGGTAAAGAGGCCAGAATCCTTGCTGTACGAGTCAAGTAGTGCAAACTACCAAAGTGAAAGAAAAGAGAAATGTCAGTTCTGCACAAGTCAGTGACCTCAAGAAAGTCGTGGCAAGACGGCGAGTAATTGGCTTTAGACACAGTTTATCTCAGTGCATCTACATTCCAGATCTTTATAAGGTAAAATAAAATGATTACCTCCATGCCGTTTTTCTCTTAGATATTATCTTTTTATACAGCATTTTTGCACGCGTTGCCAGCAAGAGGCTCATATGAACAATTGTGAGAAAATCACTGCTTACTCCGTCTACTTTTACCATAATACGTTATATTTAAGTCATATCGGCAAATGCAATTTGATTGCTTGACATACAAAGTGTCATGTTGGACATCCCACCCATACGCTCAAAGCGTTTTGGGAACTTATTTATTGAGCGTATAGCCAAGGAGTGGAATTCCCTGCCGGAGTCTGTGTTTCCTGATAGCTACAACTTGGGGGTCTTTAAGTCAAGAGTGAATAGGTTACTTCTAGGCAAGCCTGCACAATCGTCGACCACATCATCGCTTACCATCAGGTGAGATGATGGTCAAACTCGGGCCTATCAATAATATTAATAAAAAATAAAAAACAAAGACTGAAACCAAATTCTTCACATTTTCCAACTAAAGCAACCTTCTGAATAGTGCTGTTGACGTCAAGTTTGACCAGTTCCCGTCAAAAGATTTTACGATCTTGGATTTCGCATCGAAATCAATAATAATAAAAACAGCGGAGATATAATTAAAAAAAAAATCATAGATACTTCCATATCAAGCAGGAGACGAAATAAAGCTAGACCCCGTCCATTACATAGACAATGAGACTACTGACTAATATACACCTAAGTTCAACCACCGCTGCGTGGCTGCACCTAGCTCTAGCCGCTATGATGTAAGCTAAACCTAGGTCTAACCGAAGATAAGTAGGATACACCTAAGTTTAACCACACGTTGCCGGCTACAATTAGCTGTAGCTCGCTAAGACTAGGTGTAGCCACACTTTGGCTATTAGCCGTAACATAAATACTTCATAAAAGAAAATTCTGTGCAAAATTTCAACGTTCTAGATTTAAGGTTTTGGGTTCGACGTTGATGGGTTATTGAATGAGTCAGTCAGACCTCGCCTTATTATATAATTATGCACGAAAAATTGATTCATCATCATCATCAGCCTTTTTAATATTCCCACTGCTGGGACTAAGGCCTCCTCTCTAGGAAAGGGGAATGGGCCGTAATCCACCACGCGGGCTCAGTGCGTGTTGGTGGATGTCACAGTCATATCTTCGAATTAAAAATTTATTATTGTTATATAATCATGTTATTTTTAATTTTTATATCGTTAATTTATTACTGTGAACGTGAAGGCAGACTCATAGATTTTCTATTTCTATCACTTTTTTGTTGTTTTTATTTCAGTTGACTGGTTTATACTGCCTTCTCATACTATAAATATTGTGATATAGATATATTATCGAAATCAATCTGATATTTTTTTAAAGTAATTCTGGAGTTTCCTGGCATTTCTTTTCTAGAGACAGCGACCAATTGGAACCATGCACTTACTTCTGATTTTTTATAAGTGTCCATGTAATTTAATGTGGAATTAGCTTTTGCTAGGTTCTTATGTAGTAAAATATTTTTATTTTTTATTATTATGTGTAGGCTCACGTTTGACCACTATCTCACCTGATGGCAAGCGATGATGTGGCCGACGATGGAACACGCTTGCCTAGAAGCAATCTATTTACTCTTGACTTAAAGACCCCAAGGTTATAGCTATCAGGAAACACAGACCCCGTCAGGGTATTCCACTCCTTAGCTGTACGCATAATGAATGTATTTCCAAAACGCTTTGTACGTATGGGCGGGATGTCCACACTGATTAGGGTTTCCCAACAGAGTTTAGAAGTAGCAATTGCTTCAATGGATTCCTTGAAATGAAATGGAGTGAAACAGTCACGCACTGGCTACGCATGCATGTACACTAAATAAACATTTTCTTTCATAATTTAGTGCACATAAATATACTCGTAATAAATAACAGCATGTAAATTATAAACAAACATATTGAGACTGAAATTAGGTTTTTTTTTTAATAATCAAGAATTGTCTACACAAATGTTATAAAGAGGTAAAGTTTGTTTTTATGTTTTTTTTTTTGTTTGTATAGTCTGTGTGGAGTAATCTTTAAAAGTACAAATTTTAAATACATCCCTTCTTCTTCTTCATGCCCTTATCCTAATTTTTTAGGGTCGTATTAATATTATTATTAATTAAAATTCACCCCCTAAGGGGAAGAAATAGGGTTCCTAAATTTGTATGAAGAAATCTACTTTCACGTGGTCGGAACTATAAATATGAAATATAAGTAACTAGCTCTTGCTTGCAGCTTCGCCCGCATATAGCCTATAGCTTTCCGCCCGCGGCTTCGCCCGCGTGGACTACAGTGTTTATATCGCGCGGGCAGAGACCCGTGCTCAGCAGTGGAATTATAGGTAGCCTATGTGTTATTCCAGTGTCTCTTCTACCTATCTACCAAATTTGATCTAAATCCGTTCAGTAGTTTTTGCGTGAAAGCGTAACAGAAAGACAGACAGAGTTACTTTCGCATTTATAATATTAGTAGGGATGTCACTTAAGAATAAAGAAGCTCACTGGTGGTGTCGAAATTTTCGTAGTCGGATCAGTACTTTCACAGATTACTTTCGTACAAACCAAAAAGCAAACTTTACGTCTTTATAATATTAGTGTAAGTGTAGATAAAGAAGGTGTACGTTATTTTAGTAACATACTATACAGGAATGTTATGTAAGCAATGGTGTTCTACGATTGGTTCAAAGTTGAATGCACTTCCTTATGAAGCAATCAAAACATTGTTGCTAACACCGTAAATGCTGTTACTAACACAGACTTAAGTGGTTACTATGTTGGCGTATAACGGTACAGGTTGAAAATAAAACAACTATTGCTAGCGACTTTGCCCGAGTGTATACCTTCAGTCAAAAAAGTATCAGGAATGGATGATTTGTTTATGGTTCCAAATTCAAATTTTTGTTTTTTTGTAGTTGTTAGATTGGCACAACTGTTTTCCATTTTGGCGCGGAGTTTGAGTTGCATCTATTATTTATATTAAATACAATGCTGGTTTTAGTAATATCATATAGTGTGTATTGCGAATTTCATAATGGACAAAAATATCGAACAAAGAGTTTGTCTTAAATTTTGCATCGCCAATGGAATTTCGTGTAGTATATTCGAGTGCTACCGCATACTGGGATGGAAAAGTGGGAGTCGTGTTTTATTGATTTATTTTTATTTATTTTTTTTTTATTTATTAAAACCTCATAATTTAACGCCTTAGGAGTTCTCTACTGGTGAAGAGAAAACATGGAACATTTAACCCTTTAACCTTTAACGTCGGATTGACTCGACGAGTGATTTCGTGCCCTATACGCCAGGGTCGTATTTTAGCGACGGGGCACTCCATCTCATTTAGGAGTGGATTTAGTACTTGGTCATGGATTAGCGACCCTGGCAGAATAAGCACGAGAGTGTTTGATGGACACACTCGACATACGTGGTTAAAAAGTTAATCGAAGGAGAACCAACAGCAATAACAAGTGGATAACAATTGTATACGAGACATTGAACCAATTACAGGTTCTCACGGATAAAAACCGAAAAAAAGTCGTAGAAAACTAAGTATCACTGACAAGCACGATAAAAATAGAATATAATGATATCACTTAAGTACCTACAATTAGCACCAAGAACTTTTAAAAAGTCAGTACGTAGAGTAAATAATTAAAACAAACAAACATATAATCTTACTAATATTATAAACGCGAAAGTTTGTATGTATGGTTTATTACTCTTTCACGCAATAACTAATAAATTAATTTTTCATTACTCATACTCTGAAAATAGGTCTGAAGTTGCCTGAGGAGCGGGCTGAAAAGTACAACACTTTTCATCCCTAGGGAGTTTTACTTTCAGGTAACAAATGTCAAATTATTTAAAAAAAACTAGGTCTATCTTCTTGTATTCGTAATTAAAAGCACAATGCTTACCTCGGGGTTAAAGTTACTTATTTCGTCCCGAGAAGAAGTTGGCGGCCGAGCGTAGCGAATAAATAAGTAACTTTCACCCCTAGTGTAACAATGTACTATTGTTTAAACGCAAGTGATGGTGATTTATGTCCTCGAATAGCACATAGGATATTTTTTATCCCAGGTACGGATTCTAAGGATAATTTTCTAATAAATGACGTGGGAGGAGGCACCAGGCCATTTGAATGACTTTCAAATTTATGATAAAACAATCTGATTTAAAAAATCATAAAGTTTGAGAAATCAACGTTCTTTTTCTTCTTTCTGTGTCGATGCGCTCTAACTATACTTTTCCTGACCAATATTTGGCAACATGTACAGCTCTATTGTTGGCCTCGTATAGATCCTAAAAACTGCAATCTGCACGCAGGATGGGCAGCATAGCTGTGGTGGTGTCCTGTGGAGTGGCTCCACACTGGCACTGTGTTAGAGATGGGTCGAGGAAACCCCATTTTGCCAGATTGTCTTTTCAGCGGCCAGCCTGGGTTCACAGTCGGCTTAGAGATTTCTAAATTGGCTACTGTAGTTTGTGTCCAGAGGGAAGATGTTCCGATGGGGTGATAAAAAGTGGAGGAGTTTGATGTTTATTTGCATTTTTTAGTTTGGGAGACTACACTAAATCCAAAAATTATGTACTAAATTAAACGGTAAATAACGGTAAATTCATGTTTTGATGTTTGTTACAATCTGGAACATTTGAATGACAAAACAGTTATAATATACGACATTTCAAGGTTCTATGGAAAAAAAAACACGTTTCAGGGTCAAAGGCTTTTCTCATAGCCAAGAATAAAAATTCCTAGCGACTTTTGAACAGGGTATATGTCGTAAGAATATTATGTAATTACAGCCTTACAGTTATATTTTTTTTTGCTAATTACTGAGTTATCTTAGCAACGACTATTTTTATTTATTATTAATTAGAAGTATTTATTGTTTGTTGGAGACAATGTAAGGTGCCTATATACTTTACGATGTTTTTCTTCACCGTTTTGAGAGCAGTGGTGACGAAACAAATTAAACAACGTAATGCAAACGCTTTGCCTGGGTTTGAGTCTATAATAAATCGTGTAAATTGGGGTCGTTCCCTGTAGACCAGCTTTGCTTTTGACTCTCACACGGAGTACTACACTACAATCGTTATGACTGCTAAAAATTCTATTAGTGATAGTGATTGATAAGAAACTGACATTTCGGTGGCACTACATTATGACCACGCAATCATGACGTTGCGCTCGAAGACGTCGCGTTGGAAATAATAATAATAATAATAATATTCCACAACTATCACACAACGCCGTCTAGTCCCAAGCTAAGCAGAGCTTGTGTTATGGGTACTAGACAACTGATAAACATACTTATATATTTCTAAATACATACATATATAGATAAATTACACCCAGACACAGAACAAATGATCATGCTCATCACACAAACATTTGTCCTGGGTGGGAATCGAACCCACGACCTCCGGCATAGCAGTCAGGGCCACTAACCACTAGACCAACAGGCCAGTCAACACAGGACACAGAGCGCCACAGGAATTCGACGGATGGGAAATGCACAGGAACGTCCAACAGTGGACGTTTTTCAGCTGATGTTTTTTTGTTTATTATTTATTTATTTATTTTGATGATGATGAGATGATGAGAATTTCTCACATTAAAATTTTTCAATAATCGATATGCTTGTATTGCACTGCGTTTTGGAGTATTTTACGGCTCACACATAAATATTCGCACAAGACAACCGCTCCAGTTGGCTCTAATCAATCGCCGGATAGCCACTGAGTCCCGTTAAATACATTACGTCACAATGCTTAAGACTACCCTTACAGCTAATACACCAAATACTGAACGAAAATTACTTTGTAACCTCTAGAGCCTCTAGGTATTCAGTATTATCTTGTAACGCGTATAGAAATACCAAATAACCGAAAAGCCGAAAACCAAACTACCGAATACCGAACAAATATCTACATTCAAAGACTAACGCGGGAGGGCAATTGGGAAACTTTATTCATTAGTTATCGTCAAGTACTTTAAGTTGAAACTTGCTATTGTTGCTAAAGGGTGGGTACTTCAGTATTAAGGGTGCCTTTTGTTTCTTCGGTGATCAAGGGTACGAAGAAAAATATGGGGTGTTAGTTTAGACGAAGTAAGCGAGTTTCTTCACACCAATATTATAAAGGCGAAAGTTAGTAGGTACAAGTTATTTTCCTATTTTAAATCTACACTTTTATTTTATGTATTTATTTATTTTTATTTATTTATGTAACTAGTATAAACTTTGTTATGGGCACGCCACTATTATGGCAGTAAATCCCCTCTTCGAGGCGTGGCTGGAAAGACCTCACGGCGTCCTCACCTTCCGCATGAGGCAGGTTCTCACAGAACATGGTAAGTTTGGAAGGTACCTGCACCGGATTAATACGAAAGTGACGTCGGTGTCACCACTGTGTGGAATGCCCGGAGGACACGGTGGAGCACACGGTAGAAGTGTGCCCTGCTTGGGTGGAGCGTCACCGTACCCCAGACACTGCCGGGATTCCGATCCCGATTTCCGGCCACCGTAGGCGCGGGTTTGCGGACGGTGAGCAACACTATCCAACCGTTCGGACCGAACCCAAGTCGTCTCGGCGTGCACTGTTTCCGCGCGCCTTAAGGACTAGTCAGCAACCGTAGGGGTCAAAGCCTACTGGGGGTCAATGGTCAGCTTACGAAAGGGAGGCTCGGCCCTGGTATGAAAGGCAACGAAAAAACGGGGTAAGTTTTTTAGTCAGTAAGAGTCTGACATTATCTCCCGTTCCGTCCAAGGGCGAGGAATGTCATCTGGATGATTTTTACCCACTGAAAAAAAAAACTATAATGGTTATTTGGTGCAACTAGGTTGAATTTATACTCACTTTTCTGTCGAGGTATGTAAATAGGTATATAGACGTAACTAACTAGTAATTGTCTGGGTCACGGTTTCTAGGTTTAGATATAACAGTGCGCACACGCAGGGCTAGATGGCCTTGTTCACGTTTATAAAGTATAAACGTTTGCAGACAAAGTTCACACCATAGACCACTATCTCACCAATTAGTAATAATTATAAAACTGAAAGTTTGTGTATATGATTGTGTGTGTGTATGTTTGTTACTTCTACACGGTCACATCAAACCGTTTTTGAAATCTTTACGATCCGGAGTCCGGACCAAGCGTTTTGGCTCGTCATTTATTCTGGAACAATTTGCCTGCTGCGGTCTTCCCGTCCAATTATAAGGTGATTTAGGTGTCTTCAAAGCTAGAGTGAATAAGCTCTTAATTCATTATACCCGAGCGAACGCCGGCGTTCGCGAACCCATTGTCTTTCAATTGTGTCTCTAATTATCACGATTGAAGAGTTAATAAATTGGTGCGCCTCACCATCAACGATTGCATCACTACTTACGATCAGGTGGGATCGCAGTCAAGCACTAGTTTATATCAGTTTAAAAAAAAATCTTACATAAGTGTTTATAGTGTCCAAGTAAGAGTAGAGCACTGACTCCCAAGACACTGAAATTCCTAGTTGAGGAGTCAGGGTGTCAACTTTTGTGTGCCTTTATTCATTGTAAACTTAATATTCAGAATGTTGTAAAGACTTGTGTCAATAAAGTGTTATCATTAAATAGCTGAAGAGATTTTGTTGAAACTTGGTGTATAAGTAGATCGTGCCCTAGAATTGCACATATTTTTTTATCCTAAGAGTATGTTCTTTTCTTTTCTTTTTTTAAGAGCAGTGGTGGCCGAGTGGTAACGGCCCCGACTTACGAGTTGTAGGTCGCGGGTTTGAACCCAGCCAGGCGCATTACTTTGTGTAATTTATTTCATCACAACTGCTCTCAAAACGGTGAAGGAGAACATCGTTAGGAAACCGGCATGTCCTAGAACCCAAAATTCGAAGACATGTGACATCCACCAACTCGCACTAGACCCGCGTGGTGGATTACGGCCCCTTCCCTCTCCTAGAGAGGAGGCCTAAGTCCCAGCAGAGGGAACTCTCTCTTCTTTTATTGTATTTTCATTTATCACGTAGGTGAAGTCTCTGGCAGCTGATAGGTTTTAAATCATCATCATCACTGTTGGACGTAGAGGCTTATGTCCAACAACTCGTAAGTGTCATATAAACCGATCTTGTACGTCTCGCATCCATCAATTTCCCTCGATCCTTACAAGGTCATCGGTCAGTTTTAATAGAAATTCACTACCGGTATTTAATTTTAGTTCTTTAACTCACATTGATCCCAAAACTTCTTGATACCCAATCAGCTACAACTCACTCATCACACACCACTTATTATTATTTCACACACCACAAACGGCAATAAATATGTATTGCCGTTTGTGGTAAACCTTGACTTTGTTTTTTTATGTATTTATTTGTTTTTATTTGTTTATCTATTAACTAAAAGGAAGTATCTCTACAAGATGATGTTTTGATTTAATTCAACTAATGAAGCACGGAATAATAAACACACGACTTATTATTATTTCAATGTCAAAAGTTCGAAATTAATGCAGACACTTGGAAATATATTTATTGGTTTTATGTGGTTAGAAGTTTTTGTTTTATTTATGAAATTTGCATTTAATATCTTTGAAAAACCAATACGACATCAAAATTTAAGTACCTTTAGATATCATGTTTCGTTAGCTGTTTCACGCGAAATCACTCGTGTGTCTATGTCTTAGAAGCAAAGCATTTTTTTGGAAATAAGAAGTAGCCCATGCGCAGCAAATTAGTTCTTAACATCGTTAAGTTACTTCACCGTCGTTTTTCTACCCTTATACCGTGCTATTAGGGGTTGGTGCCACACGAATTTTTGTTCCCTTTACCGACACTATCACCGACTCCTTTATTTTTAATACCACTTCTAATTGACACTCTTTCATTTTTTCTTTGGCCTGTCTCTCTCTCTCTCCATTTATCCATATGATGGATGTAGGTAGGCAGGCCTCAGGTATCACTCATGTCATAACTGTTATATTAACATCCAGTTTATCCATTCTCTTCGCATAATTATACACAGAAAAACGATTCCTATTCAACTTTTCAATAACCTTTGAACTTCTTTTAATATAGTCAAATCATTGCAATTTTATCGATTATAAGATTTTTTGTCTCACCATATAATTCATCTTTACATATAGCTATGATAAAAACCCGGCTACATGTAATCTTTATCGACTTAGTACTTACTTCCTGAAATTATCCCATTCAACCAAAAATATTAATTATTTACAATATTAATTTTGATGAATTGTGCTTTTTCTAAAAACGTTTTTAGAAGATGTACTAAAAACTTAAAATCTATTGTATCTACACAATTATGTAAATCTGACGTAATATCAAAATACCGCTGCATAATTTGCGGTTTGATTTATAACTGAGTCATTATTTTTTTATGGTTTTGCATTCACGACTTCAATACACGTGTTAAACCAAGAAAAGATAATTGCAAAGACTGCGTCATAATGTAGAGTATTTTATTAATTTTTAATTGCAATAAAATAAAGCTTGAATAATGTATTATACCTACAGAATGTATGAATGAAATTTTGACCTTCCTAGCTAAGTTACAAGTGTTTCTATTCTATTCACTTGTGTTAAACGCTTCGATTTTTCCACGCCTACGTTTTTTTAGTGACTCAGCATTGAGTTGACGTCAAACCAAAAGAATCGGAGGCGTGGCCAGCTGGAGGCGTTTGAAATAAGAGAATAGAATAGAAACGGTTGAAACTTGGCAAGGGGGACGGAATATCACAATTTTAAGTTTAATATTTATTATTACTTTTAATATGTATTATATCTAGCCTTTAAAATGTCTCACTGCTGAATAAGGCTTCCAACTTTTGACCACATTTATCCAATTCTTAATGACATCTAAGTCGTCACGCTATATTTTTCGTGGTATGCCACAACCCTGACTCTTTATTTCAGGGTACCAATTTTTGTTTTACATTTCATCGCTCGATGGGCATGCGGCAGATATGTTCAGCCCGTTTATGAAATAACTCCATTTTTACTTCCTAATTTTGGCAACGGAAATCTGTACCAACAGCCCCCGGTACAAGTAGACGAGGATACACTGGGATAATTTTAGCCAGTATGATCCTGAATGACCACTCTCTCCACCTAGCCCAGACCAGATGACATCCATGAGAATTTCTACTACGAAAAAGAGGGGTTAATCCTCGCAAAGCCAGCTTACGGCACACAGATGGATTTTAGTCGTTCATTCCTTCACTCTGAAAATTTATCAAAAACATGAACAGACGAGATATTACCTACACTTACTGTGTAACCGGTAAACATAATAAACCTTCCATTTCCATTCACTTTTAATGGAACGGAAACAGTTAGGTATATGAAATGACTAGTTTTGTTCATCGGAGCCACCGATGCGTTACCTTAGACGCCATTAACCATTGTTCAAAGCGTACGTAATTCGCACTTGCATTAGGTCACGTATTGCACTGGCTTACAAGTCAGTGCAATACTTGATAGGTAATTTTAAAATTACTTGGATATTTTTTTAACTCTTCAATCGTGATAATTAGAGCCACAATAGAAAGACAATGGGTGCGCGAACGCCGGCGTTCGCTTGGGGTTTAATGAATTAAGGTAAAAATTCATAAATTGGATTTCAGTGCTCCTTGAGTGATGTGAGAGGAAGTTTCCATTTTTTTTTTAACTATAACCTACTCGTATGTCTTCAGTTACCTTTTGCGCTCCAGGGCTACAGTAACTTTTTCGAGAAATTCCCTACTCCAAAACCAACAGATTTGTAACAAGATGCCATGACTAATCTAATATAAAAAATATAAAAAATCGCTTTTAGCGATAAGACCGCCCATTGTGACACCCTATTAATTTTAAGTTTCTTATGTAATTTTTATTTTTGGTGTACAATAAAGAGTTTATCTATCTATCTATCTATCTAATAATTTATTTATAGTTTACTTGTACAAAATTAACAGACAAACAAATTTATTGGTAAAAATTACATTAACAAGTCACAATAAAATGAAATATGTAATTAGTTGTATAAAATTTTGCCACAATTAATTAATTAAATAAATAAAATAATCAATCGATAACATTAAATTACAATTGTTTTCTTTAATTTATCATTACATTGAGCAAAAATTAAATAATAATAAACTGATTTAGAATTTTTTTCAATTGATTTAAAAAAAAATGAATAAATAAATTGATTTATCATTATAATTAATTGATTGTAATTGATTAAAATTGGTTAGTCATTATCATTATTTATTGTGTTACATGATACCTTATTATCTATCTCTTCAACAGAACAAAACGTTTTCTGAGTGAGCCAGCATTTAAGCCTAAACTAATGTGAGGAGGGGCCCAGCTGGGTCGAAGCCTACTGGGGACAGGGTTGTCCGAAAGGGAGCTCGTGCCCCGGTATGAAGGCTAGAAGGAACGGCGCGGGGTTTTTAGTCAGTAAGAGTCTGACACTGTCTCCCGCTCCACCCAAGAGCGGGTTTCGTCAAAGATGATTTTCCCCCGTCGACAAAAAAAAAGCCTAAACTAATGCGTTGTACAGAAACTTAGAAAAATAGAAGAAAAACAAAAAGGAAGACATACATTTCCACTATAAAATGTCAACCTGAACAACCTACGAGTATATACTCTGCAATATTCACTCAGGTTTAAAAATCTTCACTAATCTTATAAAGAGGTAGTAGGGGAGGAGTAGAAGTGTTTTTTTTTTGTTTCTAGGATGTAATTTCTGAAACTACTGTTCCGATTGCTAAATCTGTTTTCATCGATAGAAAGCTGCTTTATTCCTGAGTCACATAGACTATATTTTATGTACGCGGGTAAAGTCGCGGGTCACAACCGATAAATAATAATTATTCTGGCCTATGTAGACTTTTTTAAAATACAAGCTACAGTTTAGACATAGGTTTTTTCCATAATTATTATTTACAGGCTGACAGTACCAATACAATAATAATATATTTGTGTTTTGTGACGTAGAAGTTCTAACTAATAATAGACTGTGAATATATTATCCATCTGTTGACGTCTTTTGCCTGAAATTAGGACTTAAGTGCATCAAAATGATATTTATTTAGTACATTCAACCCAAAGATATTTTTTTTTATAATAGATGATGATGCTATCTAGCTGATTTCGGCTACAGCGACCGCATTCTTTGGCTTCTCATAGTAGTTGTGAGCTCAGATCTGCTGCTATAGGTACAAGTTTACAATAATACTTGATAAGTGACATTAACGCGTAATTACTGTACTCGGATGCTTAGCTTCATAGACGCGTATTCCTCATTATACCCATGGTGATGCCTGCTCACAGCTTACATACGAAAGTATGACGCAACAACGACATGATGGCACGTCACGATGGCTAGACGCGAGCTCGCGGACGGCGAGTCATGGGTAGCTCGCTGTCCGACCGTCCGGTAACTCTCCGGACCGAGCTTAAGACGTCGACAGCGCACACTGTTTCCGCACGCCTCAAGGTGTTGTCAGCAGGTCGAAGCCTACTGAGGCCAGGGTTATCCGAAAGGGAGCTCGAGCCCCGGTATGAAGGCTAGAAGGAACGGGGTAGGTTTTTAGTCAGTAAGAGTCTGACACTATCTACCGCTTCACCCAAGAGCGGGGGTTGTCATTGGATGATTTTTGCACACCAAAAAAAAAGAACAACAAAATACGCGTCTATGAAGCTACGCGTGTCCATGTACAGTAGGCCTAAACTATACATGTGTGTAAAGTTTTAATAACATCTAATTGTATCTTGTTCTTGTGGTTGAAAGCAGCAACTTGAAAACGCCATCTGCTAAGACTCCGACAATATATTATAACTCCTTGTGTTTTGTTTATTTCCTGTGATATATCATATTAAACCTAGCCATTTATACACACTAGTTGCGGCGCGTTATACGCTCCTTTATAATCACACATGAAAAACATCACCAACCTGTATAATGTACTTCTAACAAAAAAAGAAAAAGAAAAATAAAATCTTTTTATACTAAAAATAATGAACCACTGCGAATTTATTTTGAGTTCTAAAATTAAACTGCGGTATATAGAACGTTGGGTAGCATATTTTAATAATATTATAATTATGTTGTGGTTTTGTATAAATTATATTAATGAGTGTGAACTAGCTTAAAAACCAATGCATTATAATTTACAAGTGCTGTATTTGCTAGTATTGTATATCTATTTCATGTAAATTTTAATAAAAATAAGATTCCATTTTGTGGTCTGGACAAAGTGAAATTCTTTTTAGAAAAATAGACGTTTGAGAGCAGTGGTGGAAGAGTGGTAATTGTGTTGTGAGTGGTGAGTGGTGTTTTAGTGGCTCCGAATTACGAGTTGTAGGTCATGGGTTCAAACCCTGCTTGGCGCATTACTTTGCTCTCAAAACGGTGAAGGAAAACTTCGTAAGGAAACCGGCTTGTCTTAGAACCAAAAATTCGAAAGACATGTGACATTCGCCAACCCGCACTGGGCCCGCGTGGTGGATTACGGCCCATTCTCTCACCTAGAGAGGAAGCCTGTGTCCCAGCAGTGGGAACGTTAAAAAGGCTGATAATAATGATGATGATGAGACGACCAAACTAGAAAACATATAAACATACACACCGTTTACCATAATGTAGGTAAACGAGCTTCCACATTATGACTTACTAACAGGTGTGATAATGTCTAAGCGCGAGCCTATCAATGAAATCTTACAGTGGTCAAACATTTCTGAGGCGCGTTGGTAATGATAAGTTACTAGAACAGGGTACTGTAGCCAAGTTGCTAACAAAAGAATTCGACGAAACCTAGAGTCGAAGGGTTTTACGCAAGCAAAACGGTTGTAACTTGGCTAGGGGGCCTGTTTACAGATGATGCCGGCTAGGGCTGATATCTGCCTGCACAAAGCCAATTAAAGTAACACGGTTAAGTTTTAGTTTGTGAAAGTCTGACACTCCCTCTAACAACACCCGAAGTGGGAAACGGTTTTGATGATAGCATAAAGATAGAATGTTGACATAATATGCATTCTTTTATGTAAACAAAACTTTGACAACCATTTGTTTTTAATTTTTACTTTAGGAAACTTAACAGTTTATTTATTAAGTTGATTGAACATGAGTTAAGGTGGTACATTTTGACTCACATTTTCATTGTTTTTCATACAACCGCTCATTAACTGATTATGACGTTATTACACATTTTTCATTAGATATTTTGGAAACACAGTATCTTGTGGATATTATCTAGGTTTCTAAAGAAACCAATTTCTAAATTTGTGTAAAACTAATCCAGTAAAAACCTCTGAAAATCTCTTATTTTGTATGAACTTTGACCCTTCATAATTTGCCTAAAAATTAAAAAAGTCAAAAAAGTAAAACTATAGAAACCTTGAAAATTTTATTAAAATTCTAAATGACGACAATTTTTTCCAAAAACTTTTAAGGGTTTAAAAAAATAGCTATTTCCTGGAGCAAGTTTTGTGAAATTTTCGAGTAAATCTCGGAATTACCGAATACTAACAGAGTTTTCAGGCGCTATCTCTCTTTTTTTGCTTTGCCTTTTCGTCAAACATCGCGTTGGATTGCATTAAATGAAGTAACAAGCTTTTAAACCATTTTCGATGTTTACGATAGGCGAGTGGAAAAGGACCCTCTTAAGAAGGCCCACCCCACTATCAATGGACAGCTTAATGCAGTTACGTGAAAGTAACTAGCATATAAACGTGAGGTCTACATACGCTGCACAGTAATAGCGAAACGACGACAATTATCACTTTAACCAATTACAGAGTTTCACTACATTTATAAAACTAAGTTAACTAGAAAGTAGTGTAAAGTAGACTAAAAATGATTGAAAGGATAAAAATACACCATTACGGTATATTCTTAAAGTTTAATCAGGGGAAGAACCAAATATTTAATCGTGAAATCTAAACAGTAAGATGTCCATTAACATTCAAATAAATAAAGATGATGCTTTTAAATAAATTTATCTAGAAGTCTGCAACAATTAAACAACAACTGTCATACTTGATGATATCACAGCGTTCCCACACACAGGCCACAAAAAATCGCTAGAATCGGCCACTAAAAAAAAGCTTCAAGTGGCCACAAAAAAAAGCTAGAAGCAGCCGCAAAAACCGCTGAAGCGCGCGACAGCTTGTGGCCGGAGAAGTTTGAAGCGGCTTCAAGTTTTATTTTTGTGGCGGCACCGCCGCACACGAGCCACAAAATAAGGCCGTTTTTTTATGGTCCGTGTGCGGTGACACAGTATAGCACTATGTTCAATGTCCAATCAAAAACCGTCACCTATTACTACAAACTACAAAATTCAGTCCCAGAAAACTTTGAAAAACACACATAAATTCCTTTCACAATAAATTCAAGTATGGATTACTATGAAAAAAGTTTCCAGTAGGAACGGTTGAAAGTTTTCCTATGAATCTCACACAAGGGTGCAATCAGAGGTGGGCAGAGTCAGAAATAGTTTTTGTCGTTTTATCGTAGCGACGTGACCGTCCCTTCTATCCTAGATATTTTTGTAATTTGTTGCAAACTTCTGTACGTACGATGGTCTATACATATATCGTCGCCCTCCCCACTAACTGTCCTATCTCACAAACTGGCGTATCTGCACTGATATTAACTACGTCTTCATAAAATTATTTCTAATAAGTTTTCTACAATCGTCGTATCTGTATTGTTTACCGTTTAGAAGATAATCACGTTTTTTGTTTTGCGTGCAAAAAAAGGGAAATAATATCCTCACTACCTTTGTATTTAAAAAATTTAAGGCCACTGCTAAATAAAAGAATAAGCCAAGATTAATATAAATAACTCATTAATTCATAAATAAAGCTACATCTAACGCCACTACAGGAACTACATTTTTAACGCATGACCGAAAAACGGTCGCCCTAGAAAAATATTGATTGCTAGTTAGGACAGTTAGCAGGGAGGTTGACGATATATGCAATTATCATTAGGTACAGTGGGTTAGTACGCTGTTCCTTCTACATGCTCCATATAACATGGACCTTAAACATAATTGGTGTAACGTGGTTGTACTGTCAACCTAACTGAAGTTTTCTGAGAAGGATTCGACGTGGGCAGAAATCCTCCTGTCGCTTTGTTATCGCTTCACCACATACACAGTTTTGGACAAAAATATAGGTAAGGTAACGCAAGTGTGGCCTGCAAGATACAAGCGCTAAGACTTTGAGGACCACTTTTTTAAATTATTTAAATTTTACAAGTTACTGTAAGAATAAAAAAGTTACTTTGGTATTAAGAAATATTTTGTAGCAATAGACCATTTTTTTTTTATTTCTTCGTATATTATAATATCTAGTATAGCCAAATCGCAGAGGCTCCTTTACAGTTTTTAAAGTCAAAATCAAAAGGGTTTTATTTCACAAAGGCCATAGGCACTTATAAAACGATAGAAGCTAGTGCACAGTACTATGGTACATAGTAGGTACCAAGCGACGATTATCCCGGTACTTGCTATGCAAGTACGTCCAGGACAACCTCTAGTTGGTGGAAAAGTATTGTGAAATTATTATTATTTTCTACTTATAGGTACCCATCTGCCACATCTTTTGAAGAAATCAGACATTATGATTAGGTGTCATCGATTTCTATTTTTCTTATAATCTCTCGGTAGAGCAAGAGGGAGTGTCAGACTTTTACTGACTAATACACACCTTGTTCCTTCAGTTACGTTTCTGTTCTAGAGATGCGATGACTCTTTCAAACGATCAATTCGCTTTTACATGATAAAAATAAAGTGTTTGGTAACAAATGCCAGTGACTTTAGAATTATGACAAAAATCAAAACTATTCAATAGTAATAAAAAAACTTTTTCATTTATAATAAAATACAATAGAAAACTTTTATTCGGGTCAGACACAGCACGATGGTTACAAACACAGAGTAAAAAAGAATAAAAGTACAGAATGCGCCGAGCGTGCCAGTACCGAATTTACTATTGCATTTCTGAGCGGTAAGCAGTGATAGATAATTGCTCGAGCCTCTTTCAAAACACACAATAAAAATGTTCTCAAGAGGGAATTGGAAGCAGTTACTACCTTTTGCAAAGCAGTGATGGGAGAGAAGGAAGTAGCTCAAACCCTAAGATAGAGGATGTTAGCCATCTGGAGAGGAGAGAGAAAGAGGACCAATCCCAAGCTGACAGTTCACTGTATTGTACGCGTGCCTGGTGAAGAAGATGTTAGCAAAACTGAAGTGGCCTTGCAGGGTCGAAACGAAACTTACTGGGGCCAAGGGTTATGAGAATGAGAATCCCGGTGTCCTGGAACGAAGGCAAAGAAGTAAAATAAGGGTGTGTCAGATTTTTACTGACTAAAACCGTCCATCAAAAGTCATGGGATGATTTCCAAGCAAAATAAAAATGTAATTTTAAGTTCGATGTGCTTCTCGCTTCGCTCAGAATGGGAGAAGTTATTTGACTTTCCTCCTCAAAAAAACATCAAGGATCATGATCATCATATTAGCCGAAAGTCGTCCACTGTTGGACATAGGCCTCCCCCAAGTGTCGCCACAACAAGATGGACCGAGGACCTGGTCAGAGTCGCGGAAAACCGATGGATGCGTGACGGACAGGTCCGGTGTTCTAGATTATTACTAATTAATAACTACTTTTAAGTTTGCGAAACATAAAAATCAAATCGCTTTAAAGCTGTGTAAACATATCATAAATGAATATAAGCAGAAATAAAAAATGCATAATCTAATAATTAAGGCTATTGAAAAAGTTCCAGAAATTTGAACAGTCAGAAAAAAAAAATACAAACTGGTTTTAAATAAATGTGTAGGTAAACTAAAACTGTGGTAGGTACTTGACCTTTTTTATATAAAAAGTTTTGAATATAAATTTATTTATAGATAGAGATCATTTACAAGGCCCCGAATGACGCACAAATTTTTTTTACATGCAAATCTCTCGCCGTTTCACCGGTTACGATTTTTTTGTCAAAGCGCAAACCTATCAATAATAAAAAAAAAACCTACTCAAAAAATTATAAAAGCAAAGTTTGGCAACTTGAGATGATAAAGTTTCACTTAACCCTTCAGATACCGTCAATTAGAGACACAATAGTAAGACAAGAGATGCGCGGCCACCGGTGGTCGCTTGGGGATTCATGAATTAAAGAAATGTCTGCCTAATAAACATTAAAAAAATAATAAAATACTTGGCAAGTTCGAGTCGGACTCGTGCACTGAAGGTTCCATGCAAAACTACAATTCCGCGAAGATTTTTCGAATTGCGAAAACAATATGTTTTTTGTGACGTAGGTAACAACAAATTCAGTGCTTTCAGATTTATCCCTGTACCTGTGCTATAAGACCTTGCTTTGTGCCAAATATCAAGATTCAGGGTCAATGGAAACTACCCTATGAATTTCCAAAATACATGTTTTTTGCGACATAAACGGACGTATCTTTTTTATTCGTTTACGTTAAGTTTGATTTTTTTTTTTACAGTCTGTGTATATGGTTTTAATTTCATCTCAATACCTCCACGCGTTCTTGAGATAAAGGGTCTTGACAGACAGATAGACAGAAGGTTGGACAACAAAGTGATCCTACAAGGGTTCTGTTTTTCCTTTTGAGGTACGGAACCCTAAAAAGTAAGATAAATTTTGGCATTCTACTAGTTTTTTTAACCCTAGATAGATAACCATATTACACTGTACACTAAAGATAACCATACGTCGACTCGACGTGCGAATGTTTGAGTGAGCATATATTGGATTATGTATATAATAGGTATATAAATGTGATATTATGTATTACGTACTATAATTGTATGGTGAATAAATGAAAAACATTAGAGTTTATTTATATTTTTATTAGAAAAAAAAAAAAAATTAACAGAACAAGGTACTTTTTACTTTACCAATCTTAAGCCTTTCGGAAATTCTCCGTCAGTCGTATAACTTATTATGTAAGCTTTTCAAAATTAACTTTTTACAATCTCTATAATATAAAAAACATAAGAAAATAACCACTTTTATTCATTTTAGCCTCAACGGCAATTAGAACAGGCGCTGGACTTGTGCTTTTTACAAATGGGATTTTTTGCAGCCGTCACACTTTGTTTTGTTATTTTTCAAATTTTTGATGGAAAAAAGGCATAATATTTTCTTTTCTTTGTCTAAGGGATACCTTTACGTTGTGTGGGAGGTTCTCTTTGTCTTTTTGGCAATAATATTAAAAAAAAACTTTTATATTCGTCTGCAAACTAAGCATTTTCTTCGTTGTCTCCCTTTTTGGGGGATATCAAGGTATTACTGAGTTTCTTCATAAATTATGATAAAAAATATAATGTACGTATAATATAAGGTCCTTACATATGAAATTAGCGTTTTGTACGGGAGGAATATAAAAATAACATTTTTTTTTTTGTAAAATTTATTTAATTATTCAAAGTATGGACTGTCGCTATCTATGCACTTTTGCCATCCCGTAGGTAGTTCATTGATCACTTTACTAAAAAAAACATGGGGGCAAGTATCAATAAACTCTTTGAAGGCAGATTGGACTGCCGCATCAGAGTTGAATTTTTGTCCTTGTAAGAAGTTGTCCAAATTCCGGAAAAAAATGGTACTCTGTTGGAGCAAGGTCCGGGGAGTACAGTGGATGTCACAGACATTCCAATTGTAGACAACATGCTAATTTCATATGTAAGGACATAATATTGGCCACTTGTTCTACCTTTAGTAGCAGTACAACGATTTACTCTAAGAATTGGTCACTGTGGCATGATAGTACAACTCAGCATACTTGGCGAAGCAATTTCAGGAGATTCAGGATCATTTTCAGACATATTTTCAATATCAAATGGGTATACCACTGAGGGAGCACTCACTTCAGTCTTCGGTATCACTTTGTACTTTTTCTTCTAATAAATTGCCTTCAGTTTCACTATCCCACCCCTGAATCTTTTCATCGCTCATTTCATGCAACAACAGACTGATTTCTGAACTATCTGTATGATTTCGTGACATTATTATGTTATTAATAACATAAGTAAAAAACGAATAAAAAAGAAGTATATTTATTCTCAAAAAATAAAGCAACACATTTTCCCAATAGTCTATAAACTGACACTAAAGATAACCATACGTCGCTTCGACGTACGGCAGATAAATATTGCCGAAAGTATTAAACTTACTCGAGTGTTATAGGTGTGTCCTGCATGCTCCGATAGCCGACTGAGTTGGCAGGAAAGGGCATTTTAGTGATGTAAAAAACAAACGAGTTACACCATTTTTACAAAATCGTACACGTCGTTTCGACGTAGGTTATCTATCTAGGGTTAATATTGATAGGCTCATTAGGATCGCGCTTGTAACTATATGTTACCTGATGGTATGTGATGATGTAGTCAACGATGGAGCACGCCTGCTTAGAAGAGACTTATTCACTCTTGACTTAAAGATCTTTAAGTCCCCTAGGTGGTAGCTATCAGGAAACACAGACTCCGGCAGAAACTTATACTCCTTAGCTTATGCACAATGAATGTGCTCCCAAATTTTTTTTTGCGTATGGCCCACTCATACGCAAAAAAAAAACAATTTTTCAAACACTAATGAAAAAATATTATTTTGTTTTTTTATTGATGATAGGCTCGTGTTTCACCACTATCTCACTTGATGATAAGCGATAATGTGGTCTACGATGGAATAAGATTGAGCCTATAGACCCCTAGATGGCAGCTATCTGGAAACACAGACTGCGACAGGGAATTCCACTTTTTAGCTGTACGTACAATAAATGTGTTTACAAAAACACTTCAGTTTTATTTATTATACGTATTTAGATGTATAATGAATACACCTGTGCACTACACTATTACAATGCTACTCGCTTTGTAGTATACTCAATGCTAAAACGTAACTAAATTCTAGGCTCGGTTTGCCAAACGAGCGGGCGGCCATGCGACCATACGACCAATGGCTGTTGGTCGCATGCTGCACGTTTGTGGCGGAAACCACAACCCGCTCCATTATGACATGTTAATTTTTAATCAACCAGCTTCCAAATGAATGGAGATATGTACCTAGAGTGTATTTTATTTTGAGAGTTTGTATGTGAATTGAATTGTACGTACCGTAAAATTAGGACATCGTTTATTCGTCTTAAGTGGTAATGGGCAGGGCTCATTGCACGCAGAATAGATGGTCAATGGGGACGAAAGGTTCTGGAGTGGCGACCACGTACCAGAAGACACAGCGTTGGAAGGCTGAATGGCGGGATCAAAAACCTAAGTTTTTGATGAAAAACCGGAAGATGACAAATTTTAAACTCAATTTCATCATAAACCTGTTACAGTCCAGATTTTTGATCAAAAACCTGAACTAGTTTAGGTTTATGATGACTCTGTTTAGTCGTATTTAATAGTAACTAAAAATCAGGTAAAATTGAAACATTATCATAATTAGATTGAAGAACGAGAATATTGATTGGATCATAGATGTAAAATTTTGATAAATAAAAAATTGTTTCCTCTCTACTAAGTTACAAATGATGATAGATTGTTTTATTTCATTTAATTCATGAATCCCCAAGCGACACCCGGTGGCCGCGCATCTATTGTCTTACTATTGTGTCTCTAATTGACGGTATCTGAAGGGTTAAATTGATTTTGTCATAAAACAAAGCAATTTTGCCCAGAACTTCATCATAAACCTAAACTAGTTCAGGTTTTTGATAAAAAATCTGGACTGTAACAGGTTTATGACGAAATAGAGTTTAAAATTTGTCATCTTCCGGTTTTTCATCAAAAACCTAGGTTTTTATTCTAGGTTTTTTATAAAAACCTAATTTTGTGAAAAACCTGCGACATATATATAGGCAGGACCCGTGCGCATTAACATGTCACCTGATGAATGACGTTTGAAATATTGAGTGAATTTAATTTTATTATAGTTTTTTGAATATCAAAATATATTTTGCACTGAGAAGTTTCTCATGACATACACTTTACTTTACGACTTTACGATGCTTTAAACGCGATAGGATTGCAATGTGGCAACTGTTTTCGAGTCAGGTGCGCTCGGGTTGATAAATCCTATAAATGTGAAAGTAGGTCTGTCGGTCTATAACGTTTTCACGGTAAAATTACAGAATCGATACTGATGAAATATGATACAAAGTAAGCTTGAACCCTCGACATATGCTACTTTTTTTCTGGCTTCAATTTCGACTTTGCGTCCACTATAACCAACAGCTCGCAAATGAAATTAAAAGAAAAAGCTACTAGATATATGTTCCAACGTCTCGCGCCGGGCCTTGGTTCAGGCCATGGTCCGGAGCGAGGAGGAGTGGCAGGCGGTCGCCTCCTTCTGCGAAGCAGTAATGCAAGCAAAGGAGGAGGCCGACCGCATCAGGCAACGGCGCCCTCACCGCCACCGCCGGGATTCCGAGCCCGACTTCCGGCCATCGTAGACGCGGGCTCGCGGACGGCGAGCCATGGGTAGCTCGCTGCCCGACCGTCCGGTAACTGTCCGGACCGAGCCCAAGACGTCGACAGCACGCACTGTTTCGCGCGTCTCAAGGAGTTGTCAGCAGCAGGAGAGGCCCAGCTGGGTCGAAGCATACTGGGGCCAGGGTTATCCGAAAGGAACTCAAGCCCCGGTATGAATAGGCTAGAAGGAACGGGGTGGGTTTTTAGTCAGTAAGAGTCTGACACAAAATTTTGTGCGGAAATAATAGACTTTGTACTGATAATTATTACCGTGACGACGCTGTTGTACTGTGTTACGTCGGTTGATCGATTTCTACCTGCAGATATTTGTTAAAGGTCAGGGGTTTCTTATGTATGTGAGTTTAGACAAAAAACCTCTAAACTCACGTAAAAAAAGTCACAAAAGTGAATGCAATTACGATACGATACGCTTTAAAAAAAAACGATTTAATGGACTTAAATGTGCTTAATTTTATCTTAAATTTTTTACTAAATAAATAACTTTTTGCTGTGTAAAACATAATTATAAACGACTATTATTCTATTATTATTTTCTTTTATTTTATGTATAATACCAAAATATCAAAAAACTTATTTTTATTTAATTTCTTAATTAGGTATATTCAGTTTTTCTGAAATGTCGTTTCTTTACTTACCTATAGACATTATTAAGCTACAAAATTTATTGTTTTTGTTCAAACGTGGTTGTACTGTCAGTTTATGTAAATATCTATTGAGTTAAATGGTTGGAACAACCTCGCAAAAAAAATCTACATTTGTAATTGAATTAAATCAGCATTTTAAAATGATATTTAATTTGTCATCAGAAAATGTTAATATGATAAATTTTGTGTGTAAGACACCGAGTTGAAATCTATCAAATTATAATAGGTCTTTACCTATGAAATTGCCGTTCTGCAGTACTGGCCACTTCAAATCAAAATAATTTTTGTTTGGCTAAGAATTCTAATTGCAAATTAATTTTATTTTAAAACATGGATTTTTTTTCCAAAAATAGTCATTTGTTTATTGATTAGTGTTACATTTTCATCGCATTTCAATCTTTTTCGTCATCATGGAAACGTTAAAAATTCGAGTAATTATGGAATATGAGTACCGTCGTGGCAGCAACGCGGCACAAGCGGCACGCAATATCAACAACGTTTACGGAGCTAACACTACAAACCAACGCACCACCTGTTATTGGTTTGCTCGCTTCCGTTCTGGAAATTTCGACCTGAAAAATGAACCTCGCGGTCGTCCGAAGACTTTGGTCGGCAGTGACGAATTAAAGGCGATTGTGGAAGCTGATGATACACAATCTACGGCTGAATTAGCAGCAGCTTTCGACGTTAGTGTCAAAACAATATTGGTCCATTTGCGTCAAATTGGCAAGCTAAAAAAGCTTGACAAATGGGTGCCCCACGAACTCAATGATCGCTAGCGCGAAGTACGCATCGTTCATACAAAACGGCAATTTCATAGGTAAAGACCTAATATTATTTTAACAACTCTATTAATGACTTTCAAAGAGTTATGGCCTGGTGACCTGTAACACAGGTTTTTTTCCGAAAACCTATAACAGGCCCCAGTCTCTCACAAGACTATATAGCTGAGACATTGTTTTGTCAAAATTGACTTATAGTCATTTTTGTGAAGAGAAAATAAAATTACATACAGGGTAATTTGTAAAACACTGGCAACCTCTCAGGACTATTATTACTAACATCATAAACAACCACTTTTGTTCTATAAATTTTTAAAAATGTATCATATTTTAAGTTCATGAGATTTTAATACAAAAATAAAAATATTTAAATTGAATGTTCTAAAAATTACGAAGTCTATGCGAAGCAAGCTATAGTACAATAGCGGAGGGGAGTGAGGATTGTGTGCCGAAAGCTTAGGGTACAGCAAAATACAGAGTTTAAATGTGTTAGATAGAACCACAAAATCTCTATGGTTTGTTTATTAGTAGATGAATTATGTTTTGAAAAAAGTCATAGAACAAAAGTTGTGGTTTATGACGTTAGTAATACAGTCCTGCAAGGTGTTTTACAAATAACCCTGTATATGTGGCTAATAAGACAATATCGTTGATCAAAATGTAATTTACTTTTATCAAAAATTGTATAAGACACCTGTCCATTATCGCTGGAGGTCAACATCCAAATGAGGCTAATTGGCTAATCGTATGAATAAATCTACTCAGCTTTTAGGCCTACCTCGGGTTATCTTCTAATCGGCGACGGTGACCTTTTGCGCCGGACTGTTGTTTAAACCATGGTCCGAAGCAAGAGGGAATAGAAAGGTGCCGCCTTCTTCGGTGAAGCAGTAATGCTAGCAAAGAAGAGCATCGTAACCGTAAAGGAATGGAAATCCTTATGCTCCAGCCGTCGCCACAGAAGATGCAAATAGCGGAAGTTGCAAAGCGATCTTTGACCACCTTAGGCCTTTAGACGACGAGCAATAGGTAGCTCACCGTCTGGCTGTCCAGTAAGGAGGATCGAGCCCGAGTCGTTAATCACACGTGATCATGGGGCCAGGACCTATGTCCTCTAAGGCCACGAGATTATTCAAAAGAGTTTCCGTGATCTTGGAACGCAAAGTCATTTAATATGTAGACACCACATTTTTTTTCTGGTTAGGTTAGGTAAGGGTACTTTTACAAGCTTTTATTTAGTTTCACCTGTCCCGATGTTTGTCTGTCATCAAATCTTGCAAATTAAATTTGACCCACTTTCCGGTTACCGATTGAGCTAAGTTTTGCATACATGTGTCAATCAGATGACAATGCAAAATTATTATACATTGAGCTGATCTGATGATGGAACCGGAAGGTATAGGAAATTGATAGTTAAACGACACAAACCTATCGAGTTCGGGCTCATATGATTCGTCTTGACGAGTATTAATAGGTATACCGAGCTATAAAAGCTTGCTATGTAAAAATGATTTGCATTAAAAACTTGTTTGTTTGTAGGTTTCTTGTAGTAGCTTAGCCAATGAGAAGCAGATTCAAAAGAAATAAAGAATAAACAATATGTAAAAAAATATAATGTAATAAAGACTTAAGTGACATAATAAAACTTTATTGTTATGCAATAATACTCGCATTTCAATTTGCACACGTGATCCTTGGAATAACGTCACTTGAATAACAGAATAACACTAAAAAAACAGGTTTGACTAGAACTTATTCTCATGACATGTATTGATGAGGATAAGTAACACGTGAATTAGTTCTAGGTCGATATATTTTACAAATATATTTTTATTATATCATATAACTAAAACAAACTTTGGTAAGTTTTATTTACACAACCTACCAACACAAAAACCAACAACCAACCAACCAATAACCAACTTAAAAATCTGTGTTCTTTTCATCAAACGAAAATTATAACCTTAAATTTAAATCAAAATTTTCAAAAAAATTTTGAATCGGAGAGATTAATTTTTCTGCATCAGATAGGTTAGTCGAAAAAAACGTATCTAACTATTATACATAATTACTTATTTCATAAATGTGAAAGTCGCAAAACTTTAACATACCTACATGTACAGTGCGGAAAAATAAGTCAGGAACTTTTTTTTCATGGAAAGAGACTACCATAGATCCTTAAGTTGGGCCATTTTACTTAAAGGAGACATTCCTTTATTTTTAAAAAGAAACAAAACTGCATTTAAAGACTTTGTCGCTTGCCTCGCCCGAGACTCGAACCAACTAAATAACGATAGGATATTCAGGATAAATTTTCTCTAAAAAACATGTGGTGTTACTTTCGTCGGTCGTACAAGATATCCATGAGAATATTTAGTACACAAGTTATTTATTGAACATCTAGTACTTACTGTTCACTTCCAACATATAAGACATGTAACAGTTTTTTTATTTCTCTTATAATAATCTCAAATTCTAAATTCAAATAAAGAAGACTCAACTTTTTTTTTTAAGTTTTTAAGTCCGGATTATTTTCAAATTAACTAGCTTAACACCGCGACTACAACTTTGCTCCTGCCGTGGCCGGTCAAGTAAGATACGCACTATTTATTTGCAAAATAAACGTGACCATTTGGCAATAGCACAAAATATATAAGTTCAGAAGTCAATCTACATAAAAAGCGCGCTCGAGCAACGAACACATAGAGACCGCTCACGGACTCGATATCTCGGAGCGCCTCGGTCTGCTCGTCGAACATTTCCGGCTCAAACGTGCGTCAAAATTAGTGTGCGTTCACCGAGCCGAGGTATAATTGTATAAAAAGTGAAGTACATACATAAGATTGTCTTCTGTACCTATCTATTTTGTGGCAAAGCTCACTATCAGAGATATTCTTTTTTCTCAATGGGAATCGGTACACTTATTATTTTCTATAATTCTTTTCGCTTTCTAAGCTCAGTCTAAGTAAGATTAGGATTTAGCTGCTTATCCAACAAATTAATAATCTATCTTGCTGAGACAGAGAGACAGAAAACGAACTGACAGATAAACAGTAAAATAAGCTAGGAGTAATTCAATCACTCATCTTGATTAAATAAAGTTCAGTCATTTTAATTCTAAATTAGAATTTAGTGTTGTTAAGCAAATAAAATATGTCAGATTTAATTTAGAGCGATCTATCAAGGTAACCTACGGCATTAAAATATCTTAGATTTGTTTTTTTTTTAATGACGCTGTCTTTGTTCTGTATTAAAAAAAAAATCAACATACAGCTTACGATTAAACTATTTTTGTGTTTCAATGATAACTGTTTAGTTTTTACTTTTTTTTTTCATATTACTCTTACACATGGTGTTTTCATCTTTTTTTTTCCAACTCTCATTTTGCAGGTAATTGGAATTTTTGTAGAATTAAGCTTATTTTATTATTATTTTGGAGAAAAGGGGCTATGCATCTCCCATAGTGTAGGAGATGTAGTCACTGCGACCTAAAAGATCTATTGTGACTCGCCACCTTGTTAGAGTAACTCTTTTAGCCGGGAGGCTTCCAGGAAGTCTAGAATACTCCTAGCTTTGAGAGTTTTAATCTCCTCCGGGCGAATAATGTGTCGACCCAGATGGATACTCCGTTTGTGGATAAGGGGCCCACATTCACACAACAGGTGCTTAGGCGTCTCCCTCTCCTGATTACAGTACCTGCAAACATCAGTGTCACTCAGTTTCATGTGAAATTGGTGCCTGTTTAATTTGCAGTGGCCGGTTAAGGCGCGGGCTATCGCACAGATGTTCGTCCTGCTAAGCTCAAGAAGCTCGGCAGTTCGTTTTTGTGAGTAGCCTTCTATAAGAGATTTGGCGTGTAGCAGTCCTGGTTGTAACAACCAGTGCTTTTTTGAATCGCCAAATAGGTTGCCCTTAAGGGTCTGCATGGCCTGGTTCTTTGAGATACCACAGAAAGGTTCTGGTCCTATCTGATGACCCTGAGCCCCAGTCCTTGCAAGTTCGTCGGCTTTTTCATTGCCAGTAATTCCAGAATGACCCGGTACCCATCTCAGAATAACTTTATTCCTTTGCCCCAGGTCATTTAGTTTGTTAACGCAGTCTTTTACCAGTTTCGAATTTATTGTATTCGAGTTCAAGGCGTTAAGAGCTGCCTGGCTATCTGAGTAAATCAGAATTAATTGATTTATGTAGTTTCGTTGACGGTTGGCTTCCGCACATTCTATAATGGCGTATACCTCCGCTTGGAATATGGTGGCATATTTACCCAGATTCAAGCTTTTGCTGAATTTCGGGCTAATGCCAAATATTCCACATCCTACATTCTCACCCATTTTGGATCCGTCTGTAAACCAGATCAGGCTTCCAGCCTTGCAAGTAATGAGGTTGCTTGCCCAATCCTCTCTGCTCGGCAGTTCCACTGTGTAATTTCTTGTGAAGCTACACTGTGGAAGCATGACGTCTGTTGTCATAGCTAGCTGATCGTGTTCAAGCACTGATTCGTGTAGCGATCTCAGTGCTTGAGAGCGCCAGTTTACTTTGCCAGTGCTGTTTATTCTATACATGCCCGCTTTCGCCTCCTTCGCAATTAATAGATGAAGTGGCGGAAGGTTAAGCAGGGCATTTAGAGCAGCTCCTGGGGTTGTAGACATGGCCCCTGTTGATATAATGCATGCAAGTCTCTGCAAACCATTAAGTTTGTTAATGACTGTCACTTGGGATGTTTTCCTCCACCATACTACGCAGGCATACGTTATTATCGGCCTGACTATAGCGGTGTACAACCACAGGGCGATTTTAGGGTTTAGGCCCCATTTCGTCCCTGCTAAGCGACAGCATATTCCTAAAGCTATTTTAGCCTTTTGAATCACATTATTAATGTGAGTGTTCCAGGTCAGTCTCTGGTCGATAGTTACGCCCAGGTACTTGACCTCATTGGAGAATGGTATGCGAGTCCCCTTTACAGTGGGCGTTACAAGTTTGTCCAACTTTCGCTTCCTAGTAAAGGGGACTATTGTTGTTTTACTCGGGTTAACCGATAAATTGTTCTCTGTGCACCATGTGTTTATAACGTTCAGAGATCTTTGCAGTATAGATGATACCGTGCTGTGACAGGGGCCGATAACACAAGCCACCACATCGTCAGCATAACTGTGTACATCTAAGTCTCTTTTAAAGGCTTCAACCAGCAATTGGTCAACAACGAGTAGCCATAGAAGTGGCGATAGAACGCCTCCTTGTGGGCACCCTTTAGTTGTTTTGAAGCTTTTTGTAGTTCCGTGTAAGGTAACACTGATAGTTCTGTTGAGGAGCATGAATTCGATCCAACGAGTAGTTGTCTCGTCAATCCCTTTCGCCTTCATTCCCTTGGAAAGGGCGTCTATGGTGACGTTGTCGAAAGCTCCTTCAATATCAAGGAAAGCACATAGGGCTATCTGTTTATCTTCCAAAGCCCTTTCGATCCTGTCTGTTAGTTCTAACAGAGCAGTTTCTGTGGATTTTCCTTTTTGGTAAGCATGTTGCTTCGGATGCAGAGGGTTAGCCCTTAATGGTCCATCCCTGATGCATTCGTCTATAACCTTTTCCATACTCTTGAGTAGGAAGGAGGTAAGGCTTATTGGTCTGAAGGACTTTGGTTGAGAGTAGTCTTTCTTACCAGCCTTTGGGATAAAACAGACTTTAACTGTAGTCCATTTCTCAGGTATATATCCCCAGGCAAAGCTTGCTCTGAAGATTTTGATTAAGATAGGGATGAGTATAGTCTTCCCTTGCTGCAGGAGAGCTGGGAAGATATCGTCATCACCTGCAGACTTAATCGGCTTGAATGAGTCTATAGCCCATTCTACCTTGTTTGGTCTAAAGTACCTCGCCGCTCTTCTCCAGTCTTCATTTGTAGGCCTGGAGAGGCGGATATGAGGTGAATATGGTACGATGATGTCTTGTGCCATCACCGAGCCAGGGAAGTGTGTTGACGCCAAAAGTTTCAGGGTTTCCTCCGCTGATGCAGTGAAGGCACCGTCTGGTTTCTTTAAGAGTCCCAGTTGATTCGTAGGCGATTTGGATAAGACTTTGTGGATTCTGGCTCCTTGAGGGACTTTAGTAATCTCCTCGCAGAACTTCCTCCATGAAAGTCTTTTCGCCTTTCGGATTTCTTTATTATAGGTAGTTAAAGCTTTCCGATACCGATCCCAGTCGTCAGTCGATTTAGCCTTATTGAACAACCTACGTGATTCCTCCCTTAAAACATCGAGCCTTTTGTTCCACCATGTCACTTTTCTGTCCCTCACAGTTCTTAGAGGACAGCTCTCTTGGTAAGAGGCTGTAATGGCTTCAGTAACTTGAGTGACAGCATAGTCCAATGTTTCAGGGGAGCGTATGGTTTTAGGGACGTCTAGGAGTCTCTCCTGGAGCTTTCGTCTGTACAAGTCCCAGTCCGTGGTTTTCGCATCCCTAAAAGTGATAGTTCCGCAAATGTTGGATGTATTCAAAGCGAATTCAATAAGTCGATGATCAGACATAGATGGTTCATCACTGACATGCCAATTGGTTATCAGCCTGGCAGTGTGAATAGTAGCGAGAGTTACATCAAGAACTTCCTTCCTCGATTTAGTTACAAAGGTCGGTTTACATCCCTCATTAACTATTTGGAGGCGGTTAGTTAGTACAAAATCATGAAGCAACTCACCTCTATCGTTGATGTCAGTGCTGCCCCAGTTGGTATGGTGAGCGTTGGCGTCACACCCAATGAGAAGCTCGGCATTGTTGGCATAGGCGTACTCTACTACCTTTGCAAGCTCCTCGGATGGGTCGGTTTTCGTCCCGTCCAGGTATGCCGAGCACACGATGAGGCGTCCATTTCCGCTCTTGACATTGACATAAGCTGCAATCAGGTCATCGCTGCACAGGCCTGGTATGCATAAGAAATCAATATTATTATTGAAAAGTATACACGCTCTTGGTTTGACTCCACCGATATGATGAGCGACCTTACCTGCAGAGCCCAGTCCAGACACCGTGTTAGTATTAGCCAGCCACGGTTCCTGGATAAGAGCGATGTGAAGGTTCTTTTGTGTGAAGAGTTTTTCCAGAACAGCCGTGGCTGCTCTGGCGTGATGCAGGTTTATCTGCACCACTTGTGTGTTTATGTGTGTCTGTGTTATGGTGTGTTTGTGTTGCGTTAGTGTTATGTGTTTGTGTGGGTGGGTTAAGCGGCCTTATTCGACCTGCTTGGCTTCGAGGCTTTAGGGCAGCCCTGAGGTTTGGCCGGTCGGCTCGCCGCTACCGATCGATTGGGACGGTTAGCCCCTTTCGTCGGTGGTGCCCCGAGGGGGCGGTTCCTGACGCCCTGGCCTCCGGGTTTCGGCTTAGCGTTTTGCCGCTTTGCCGTTTTACCAGAGACCCGGTCGCTCGGCCCCGCCTTAGGAGCGTGTTGAGCAGATGGCGAAAACCTTGCGCCAGATTGGCTAGTCCCTGCCACCTGCTCAGCCTTCGCTGGCGTATTATCGCCGCGAATGCGTATTAGGACTTTACGAAAGCCTAATTGCGGCCTGCAGTCTAGTTTGCGCAGGGCTTCTATGGAGGCATCATCGATAGAAAGGGCGGTCGTGATTCCGTCCCCTTCTTTCTTGACGCTCAGCACCTTCCACAATCCAGTCTGCAGGTCGTTTTGTTTTTCCAAGAGATTAAGGGCATCTCTTGGAGTTTTGATGACATCTTCTGTCTTAAAGTGGAGGATCCCAACCTTGGCTTTTGGCAGGTCCTTCTCGTTAATGAGCGAGAGTTCCGCCTCTGGCCACGGCTTTAGTGTCCCCACTTTTTCTTCAAGCCATTTCAGGCTGTAGTCGTTTTTGATTACGACTTGCAGCCATCCTGGCTTGAAAGTGCAACCCTCGATTCGAATTTTGAATTCGGGGGCTTTGGGCATAGGGGCGTTAAGAATCGCCCTCAATATGTCCTTAGAAAGGAGCCCCAATTGCACGTTCGACATGGGCTCTCTATTACGGATTCCCACTCGGATGTTGGTTAGGGCGTCCTTAAAAGACACAACGCTTGTCCCAGGCGGTGGTCCGACCTGAGCTGCGGACGTCTCGTCAGGGATCATTGGAATTGGCCCTGACTTTTCGTCCACACGCGTTGTCTTTTTGGCATGATCTTTCGGCGACTCGTCCTCGGATCGAAATCGTTTTACCGGCCTCTTCCCCGATGACGTATCGGCCACCAGATCAGTCAAAGGAGCACGCGCACTCGCCCACTGCTCCGTGACCAGCTTGTAGGCCTCAATGGAGTCCATACCGCCAGCCTTGAGGCGCCGCAAGCGCTTACGCGCGGCTCCTGGCAACCGTCGTTTCCTGGGGCTAAAGTCAGTTCCCAACGGCACTTCCGAGTCCATCTCAGTAGGCCTCGTGCCATCGTTTGCCGACTCCAGCTCAGGGGGGTTGAGTTCGGTGTCTAAGGTGACTTGGGAGTCTCCCTCAGAACCGAGTAAGAGAGTAGTCAGATCGGGTATTGACCCAATAAGACTACTCGAGGGTTCCGGACGTTCATCATCGTCCTGAGATGTTGTTGTATAAAACTGTGAATCCATACAGTTCCCACGAGTAGCTAGGGAAATAAATAGTCCACCCCGGCAGAGCCCCGCTTGCCCGGGTAAGGCAAAATTTACTACCCCAGGATTGCCATCTCGCTGGGGAGACACCGATAAGAACCAAGCTCCCCCTTGGCCACGCATCCCTCGGCTCGGTACGAATGACACCTTGGATTGGGATTCGCCAGGCGGTTTCGGTTACGTCTAATTCTGATGGAATTAGACCAAAAACGGGGTGGCAACCTCGAGAAGGTGGATCCGCCTGACTTGCCTTGAGGATCTTCACGACTGTAGCGCTCTCCCTCAAGACCCCGCCACCTTATCGCCTCTGAGGGAGGTGATAAGGTAGGCCTGCATCTATACTACCAAGCAAAGCAAAAGCAAAGCATGTCGTTGTGCAACCGCAAAAGCATACATACAGACCCTCCCCAGAATTAAGCTTAAAGGTGAAGCTTAATTCTACAGAAATTAGTGTAGTAGTGATTATTATAAAGTGCCTATTTTTCTATTTTTTTTTTTTTTTTTTTTTTTTTTTTTTATTTTTTTTTTTTTTTTTTATTTTTTTTTTTAATTAACTGTTAGTTTATTTATCTATATATGTGTACTTGAATTGTTAATAAACTAGTTTCAACTAGTGGCTTCGCTCACGAGAATGTTAAAAATAATTTCAAGGAAATATAGTTACTTCCGGAATAAGTATTATTCTGTTCTATGTCCTAGAGACATGGTCTACCCGTGTGTTATTACATAATTTGTTGATCTGTCTCAGCGTAAAGGAATAAAAAAGACACACACACACTAACAAACTTTCACCTTTACAATATCCATAGTTAGTATGGATAGTGCTTTTTTCAATATTCCAATATATGTAGTTACGGGTTTTTGACGAGTTTGCACACACAGACAAACAAACTTACGATTTAATAATATTGATGTTATAACTACATTAAAGGTTTTAACCTTAGAAAACGCTAAAACCACAGATAAAAAAATAATAGAATCAAGCACATATTTAATTCATGAATCCCCAAGCGACCACCGGTGGCCGCGCATCTATTGTCTTACTATTGTGTCTCTAATTGACGGTATCTGAAGGGTTAATAATAATTTACATAAAGTCATTTTGTCTCATTACGAAACAAGATTCTCCATACAAATTGATTTCCCTGACCTCAGCTGTGGTCCATGTTGTTTTATCATAATATATTTAACTTATTTTGCCGACATGTTGTTTTTTAGGACTACAGGTTTTTTTTTTCCCGCGGTCCTATCTTGTAATCAGCCCTGCTGGGCTCCTGGTTTGCCAGGTCCAGATCAGTGATTTCAGGTCTACGTGTCTTGTATATGTATGTTTAAATATCCTGTAAATACACTTATGATACCGGATTATAATTATAATAAAAGTAGAGTAGTTTAGTAATTTTTATAGTGTCTTTTATTTTATTTTATAATACCTACATAATTATATGTACTAATTTATTATTTTGTAGGATTATTTGTGTATTTTATTTATAGACCTTAGTTGCCTGATAATAAAGTGTCGGGTAATTTAAATTGTTTTGTGACAGATGTTGTCGAAACTAAATTAGTTATAGATATAGAAGTTTTCGAGTAAGCGACATGTAATGTTTTTTATTGAGAATAAAGTTTCTTTAAACTAATAAACTGACTTCGATGTCTGGCGTGATGTTGAAGGATTCTTCTGTACTTTGAAACAATTTTGTCTTTAATTTTTATTCAAAATCGTGATCCATATAAGTTAATAATAATGAATTTCCTTCCTTAATAATAAAGTCTTCCTTGCAATTTTTTTTATTAAAATAAAATACATAATTAAAATTATTTTTCTTAAAAACGTATTGCGCCGACCCCAAAAAATATGGGACAAGGGCAGGAAGAAGAAGAAGAAGAATTAAAATTCCTCTGCAAGTTATAAAATGTAAGTTGATAGATAGGTAGGCTTAATTTGTATTGTCTATTAATCAAGTATGGGACTGGTTCTATCCAAGGATTCGAGGCCCCGGAAATCGTAATTATAGTAACTTTTGGCTGTTAATAGAGATAAGAATGACGTCAAGATGATGTAAATTGTAAATTTAAAGTCAATAACTTGGTTCTCTAAAATAACTATATTTTTCAGCGGCTTCGCCTGCGCGTATGTTTGACAGTACCTCAGTAAATATACTGCTACCGTACAAAATGTATCGTTTAATTTTGTTTACATTTAGAAGACGGCCAAGTTTACGGGCTCTCTGTACATGGGAGCAATGACGAGTAAAAAAATTTCTGCATCTTCATATGTATAAGGATAAGGATGTATAAGGCCGGCAGAGGTAATATTTTAAACTTTTTAAAATAAGGATATCTTCATATAAATTTATCTTAAGACCAGTTTTTTTTTAGAGTGATAATCGTGAAATAGCTTCTCCCGCTCTTAGTACAGCGTTAAGGAGTATCAGAACTAGACTAACTAAACTAGACAACACCGATCGCCTTCAGAACAGGACATAGGACACAGAACAGGACACAGGACACAGGACGACGATATCGACGATACGGCGGTGTCCTACCCAAATGGAATGGACGTCGACCGTGTACTCCGGACAATATCTCGTAATTTCATTCGAAAGACGTCCACTGTTGGACATAGGCTTCTCCCAAGTATGACCATAACAACTGATTCTATGCGTCTCGCATCCATCGCATTTCCGCGACCCTCACAAGGTCATCGGTCCACCTTGTGAGAGGCCTTCCAACGATGCATCTTCCGGTACGTGGTCGCTACTCCAGAATCTTTCGCCTTGATTGTTCTACGAGCAATGTGCCTTGCCTGATTATTGAATGATTTTCCCATCTAAAAAAAGTGTGCCCTGCCAATTAACTTTGGTGATGTAGAAATTACCAAGATAACCTGAAGGAGGTTATCTCGGTAATTTGGAATCTCCTCGAGCGACCAGCATTGATATTAAATACTGATGTTGACACTATGTTTACACATACCTATTGTGTTGAGATGAAAAGATGATTTATTATCATAACAAACGAATCTTGATTGATAATATTGACAGACATTTGACTCGAATATAATTTAAGATTGAATTGTATGCACAATAATGTTATTACAAATATCTAGGCATCTGTAGGTATGGTTTTAAATTAAGACGGAAAAATAAACTTCACATCTCTCTGGAGAAAGTATTAGTGGTAGCGGAAGTGGGGTGTAGTATGTTAACATACGACATACCTAGATACAACTTCTAAGTTGTTTTACTATTGGGTGTACAATAAAGTTTATTCTATTCTGTTCTATTCTATTCTATGATTATATTGCTCATTCATCAGTAAGTAGGTGTAATGAATTATAATATACCATTAAATTTTAAGACTAACCGGTGCTCGTGACGTCATTTGCGACAAACAGGCAGACAATGTAATTTGGTAAAAATGAAAAGATTGATCGCGAAAAACTTTTTTTTTTTTGGACTATACAAAACTTTTATAAGCATGGTGTGCACTAGTTTCTGACGTTTTATATGCTTATATGCCCATGTAGGCCTATGTAAGGGGAGGGCCTGTATGTATGCTTTTGCGGTTGCACAACGACACGCTTTGCTTTTGCTTTGCTTGGTAGTATAGATGCAGGCCTACCTTGCTCCCTCCCTCAGAGGGACAAGGTGGCGTGGTCTTGAGGGAGAGCGCTACGGTCGTGCAGATCCTCAAGGCAAGTCCGGTAGTTATCCTTCACGTGGTTGCCGCCCTGTTATTGGTCTAATTCCCTCAGAATTAGACGCAACTGAAACTGTCGGACGACTTAACACAGGGGTGGTGAGGTCATGCCCCTGGGTGTCCACCATCGAACAAGATCAGATGTTGGATAGTAATGACCTCCCGCGTGTTTGTGCCGTGCGCGGGAACCCGTACGGGAGGATGATGGGATCCTGGTGGCTGAGCCGATGAGCGTAGGCGGTTTTAACGTCTCTGAGGCAACACTCCACTTTGGCCCGGATTTCTCCTCACACGGGAGGCTGTAGCTCAGCCGGCTACAGTCAATCGGCTGTCGGGGTCCGGTCAGACGGCCCCTAGGTTAGCTCACTCCCATTGGGGACCCGCAGACGGCAGTGCTCGCTCACATCGTTAGTGGTAATGGTGCTGGGTTGGTGCTGTGCGGTCTCGTGGGTAACTAATCGGAGTGGGCTATATCTCTCGATCAATCCCTGGTGCTACCGTAGCATCGCCACTTGAGCACTCCATGGCGGGTGGGGCAGTCGAGAGACGAATCTTCTTTCCGGTTGATTTTATGGATCCTACATCTAAAAAAAACCACAAGGCGGGACCGGCGAAAGCCGGGACTGCACCCCATAAGGCGGGACCGGCGAAAGCCGGGACCGCACCACCTAAGACGGGACCAGCGCAAGCTGGGACTGCACCCGATAAGACGGGACCGGCGCAAGCCGGGACTGCACTGAGAAAGGCGGGACCGTCAAAAGGCGGGACTGTAGTGGGAACGTCTCGGGGTGGGGCCGCGGCGGGACCGTCAATGGACGGGACTGCTGCGGCACTGCCAAGGGCCGGTACCGCTGCGGGACCACCGAAGGGCGGGACTGCTTTTAAGTCCACTGGGTCAGGAGCCACTTCGTGCAGCGAAGCAGGCAAGTACCCGGCAGGACGAACTGGGGCGCAAAAAAGGAAGCGCCAAAAGCTGAAGAAGCAAGCGGCTCTGGAAGGGACTTCTACGGGAGGACCATCCAAAAGACCGCGAGCTGTTTTCAGCGGCGACAGCGGGGACATGGACGCCAAGAGGATGAAAACCCAAGGGCAATCATCCTCGACCGGATCCTTCAGGGATGCGGTGGCGGCCGTGAAACTCGCTGTTGTCACAGTCAAGTACCCAGAGGAGTACTTGAAGGCTGGGGATTTGGGGCCCATCCAGGAGCTCATAATCGAGAAGCTGGAAGAGGCACCGGATCCACTACCAGTATTGGCGGTTGCTCCCGGAGTTGTTGCAGGTGCAGTACATGTGTCCTGCAGCAACTCCGATGCAGCTCACTGGCTTCGGGAAGCCATCCACAATGTGGAACTCGGCTCCCTGAAGCTGAAGGTTGTTGACGCCAGGGACCTACCAAGGCCAGTCAAAATGGCATGGAAGAGCCGGAACCTGACGCTCAGGGACCCTGCCCGGGCAATTAGATTGCTCCAGCGGCTCAACCCTGCTCTGAGGACGGACGACTGGAAGGTCGTGAGCACCCTCATTGAGGACACCGGCATCCGTCGGATCGTTCTCATGGACGGGGTATCCGCTGGGGTCATCAAGGCCTCGGGCTACTCTCTTCCAGGAGGCATTGAGCGTTACACGTTCAAGCTCCTGGAAGAAGACCGGGGAGAGGCACCCATCGCGGAGGTGGAGGCGGGACACTCAGAAGACGGACCGCAACCACAGCGTGAGGAGGCCTCACCAGAAGACCCTGCTTGCGACGTGACGCAGCTGGAGACCCATGCCGGGGTAACTGAGGACCTAGACGATGACATCCTCGGGGACCTCGTTGCCCTGGGTATGAATTCGCCAGCTGCCCATGAGGAGAGCCAGGAGATGGAGGAGGAGCCTCAAGTTTAAGGCCCTCCTACTAACACGACCCCATCAGAAGACCAAGATGGCGGGACTAAGGTGCGTACAAATTAATCTCCATCATTGCAGAGCCGCTACTGCCCTTCTGGCTCGGCAACTGAAATTGGGGAAATTTGACATTGCCTTGATACAGGAACCTTATTTGTATAAAGGGGCTATAAAAGGCTTAGGTGGGACAGGGGGCACAGTCCTCTATGACTGTCCAACTAATGACGCGAGGACTTGTATCTATATCAGGGGCGGTATAGAGGCAATGCCCTTACGTACTTTCTGTTACAGGGATCTCACAACAGCTTTGATCCAAGTGGAGACTGGGACGGGGAAAAGGAAACTTATCCTTGCCTCGGCCTATCTCCCATATGAAGAAAAGGAACCAGTATCACCACTAATTAGAAGACTGGTTGACTACGGCAGCCAAGGAAATCTTGACCTGATACTTGGTTGTGATGCGAACGCACACCACGTCGTTTGGGGCAGCACAGATGTCAACAAACGAGGGGAGGATTTGCTGGACTTCGTGGTAAGTTCCCCACTACAGATCCTTAATGCAGGGAATAAACCCACCTTCAGGACTTCGGCAAGAGCTGAAGTCATCGACTTGACACTGGCTTCTAACGGAGCCAGTGCTCATGTTGAAAATTGGCATGTATCGGACGAAGTTTCTCTGTCTGACCATAATTATATATGCTTTAGGTTTAGGACGGCGGGCAAAGCCGAAACTAGACGAAGGAGAAACCCAAGACATACAAACTGGGACTCGTACAGGAGGGACCTCAAAGTAAACCTAGGGAGCCCTAAAGGTAAGCTTAATTCCATACTTGATATAGAATTTGAAGCAGACAGAATCACGGCAGGCACCATAGGTGCATGGGAAGATAATTGCCCAGAGAAAAAGGCCCTTTGCAAAAAGGAACCATGGTGGACTCCTGAACTGGCTAAAATACGTCAGGAAACACGACAGGCCTTCAATGCTGCAAAAGCCAGGAAAGATTTTTCTGATTACTCTAGCATGCTGACGAGGTATAATAAGGCGGTACGCAAGGCCAAAAGAACTGCTTGGCGACAGCATTGCACCTCCATTGAAGCCTTACCAGATGGAATGAGGTTGTGCAAAGCAATGTCCATGACCAAGGCAAACCCACTATCATCCGTGAAGGATCAGAATGGGCACCTTACGGAAACTGGACAGGACACTCTGAGTGTGATGTTTAAGACTCACTTCCCAGGATGTGTAGTGCGCGACAGCGACGAAGAGGAGCCAGTCACAAGGGACGAGCTTGGTAAGCACACGTCAAAAAATGACTGGCTCACTGCAAAGAAAGTGGTAGATGAGAACAGGCTGAGGCTTGCGATAGCGGGCTTCCAGCCTTTCAAATCCCCTGGCCCGGATGGCATCTACCCAGTGTTATTGCAAGAAGGGGCCTCTGTTCTAATACCGCAGCTGAGTAGGCTTTACAGAGCCTGCCTAGCCTTTGGGTACGTACCCAAGACATGGAGAGAGGCCAAAGTCACCTTCATACCGAAGGCTGGTAAACCAAATTACGAAGAAGCTAAAGCTTACAGGCCTATCAGTCTTACATCCTTTCTCTTGAAATCATTAGAGAAACTGGTAGACAAGTACCTAAGAGAGGGACCGCTTAAGAAATTCCCTCTACATAGACTACAGTGCGCCTATAGCCCCGGCAAGTCCACGGAAACGGCACTACATTATGTCGCGAGTCGGGCCGAGGCTGCGCTAGAGGGACAAGAAATCTGCGTGGGGGCTTTCCTCGACATAGAGGGAGCCTTCGATAAGACAACATTTGAGTCCATACGCATTGCTGCAAAGGAGCATGGTATCAATGATACCACGTGTAATTGGATCGACTATATGCTAAAGAGCAGAATAGTCAGATCGGAAATAATGGGAGACCGACTCAGCGCGAAAACGACAAGAGGTTGTCCGCAGGGCGGAGTGCTGTCACCATTACTGTGGTGCTTGGTGGTAGACTCGCTACTCACCAAACTCAACACCGGACCATTCTACACAGTAGGCTATGCAGACGATATAGCTATAATGGTTAATGGTAAATTCCCGAACATAGTGTCTGGATTGTTACAACAAGCGCTGAGGATGACAGAAGATTGGTGTACAAAGAACCATCTCTCTATCAATCCAGGCAAGGCAGTCATTATCCCATTCACGAGGAAAAGGCAACTGGGAAATCTAGGAAACCCTTCCCTCAATGGAATCAAGTTGCCATGGTCCACCGAAGTTAAATATCTAGGGGTAACTCTTGATAAGGAGCTCAGGTGGAAAACTCATGTGGAAAACATAACGACAAAGGCCCTGCGGGTGTTCGGTATGTGTCGCTCCACATATGGTAGAACTTGGGGGCTAAAACCTAAAGTGCTACGATGGCTGTACCAAACAATGATATTACCAATTATCACTTACGGCAGCATAGTGTGGTGGACAAGAACGAAACTTGCCACGTGCAAAGCGCCACTGACCAAGCTACAAAGAACAGTATGCCTTGGAATAACGGGTGCTTTTAGGACAACACCTACGGCAGCAATAGAGAGATACCTCAACATCCCTCCCCTGCATATGATGGTAGAACTCGAGGCAAGGAAGGCAATGCATCGTCTTGCTGTTGCTGGACTATGGGATGCCTCTAAGCCAAAGACTAACCATACAAGATTCGATAGGAATGAGGACCTGGATCGGGTAACAAGCATGATATCTGATAAAATGCAAACCATGTTTGTATTCGAAAGGTCCTTTAAGGTCCAGATCCCAACAATGGAAGACTGGACTAAGGGACTTGAACCACCAGAAAAAGATAGTCTGGTATGGTACACTGATGGATCCAAAATGGAATCCGGTACAGGAGCGGGAATATACGCAAAAGGCTACAAATGTAGTAGAAGCTTAGGGAAGATGGCAACAGTATTCCAAGCAGAAACATATGCCATAATAACCTGTGCTCAAGAGAATATAGAAAGACAAACCAAAGATAAATCTATTTATATTCTAAGTGACAGTCAAGCTGCAATCAAGGCCATGGCGTCCTACAAGGTGGACTCCAAACTTATTCTGGACGCCATCCGGGCCCTGAACAGGCTTGGGAGGCGTAACAGGGTAAAGTTGATGTGGGTCCCAGGGCATAAGGGAATCCATGGTAATGAAATGGCGGATGAACTGGCAAGAGAGGGTTCCGCAAATGACTTTGTGGGACCAGAACCATGTGTAGGCATCTCGACGTGCCTCGTGAAGGCCGCATTCAGGGAGTATGCAGATCATAGCCAAAAAACACACTGGCTGTCTATTACGGGTCTGGGACACTCCAAGAAATTCCTGGGCTCTACGTTCAAGGCACGGGAATGTATCTGGAATATGAGCAGGGGGCAAATCCGCTACCTGATGGGTGCCTTTACAGGGCACTTTGGAACCAACGACATGCTCATGAAAATGGGTCTAGCCGCGACTTCCATGTGCAGGTTGTGTGAGGAACATACAGAACGCATGGAGCACCTGCTGTGCACATGCGATGCCTTGGCTAACAAGCGAATGAGTCTTCTAGGGGTAGGATATCCAAGACCAGAGGATTACAGGCTCTTATCCCCGCATCTCGTTGTGAAACTTATGAAGGAGATTTTCAGCGAGGGTGGGGAGGAGTAAGCTATCTAGGGGACCACAAAAGATCCACATGGGTCGAAGTGTCCGAGCTGTATCTCGGCCCCTTAACAGGATAAGGATAAGGCCTATGTAAAATAAAATATTTTGACTTGACTTTTGTTTTTTTTCCATATAACAGATACAGAGAGCTATCTACCAGTAAGGCATGTCAAAATCGGTTCAGCTGTTTCGAAGTTTAGCCGGAAGAAAAACGCGACAGACAGAGCAACAAAAATTGTAATACAAATATATTCCGCCCAAGAGCGGGCGATATCATTTGGACGAGTTTTACTCACCGGAAAAAATACAAATATATTAATTTCATACGCATTTAGTAAAACAATATTATTTGGAAATAAAAAACTGTCACTTAAATTTTACTTAAGTGTATGAAATAATGTATAGATTTTATTTAACTTTCACGTTCAGTAGATTTTAGAATTACATGCAAACAGATGAACGCGGTCGGAAATATGTGTGATGTGTGATAGTGTGGATGAATATTTGTAACTCTTGAGCCGAGGGATTCGAGTGTTCATAAGCATTTATTTTTTGTAAAAATTATAAATCAAAATATCTTTATTGTGCATCAATTGGTGTTAATGAAATATTTTACAAACAGCTATGTCCTACCCTGAGGGCGTACAATAAAATGCAACCTGTATGTAGCTCCCGCGAAGCGGCGAGCCTTCTGGCTGGCCTACCACCGTGGGATCTGGAGGCAACAGTCCTTGCACACATGCACGATAAGCGCGTGGAGATGCAACGCCGGGGTGAAAGTGAAAGTCCACTACCGCGACAGGTCGAGGTATGGCGGACAGAGCTCCGGCGGGATCTCTTGGTGAAATGGCGTCAGCGACTATCGCAACCCAGTGCTTGGCACGCCACAATTATGGCGGTAAGTCCCCTCTTTGAGGCGTGGCTGGAAAGACCTCACGGCGTCCTTACCTTCCGCATGACGCAGGTCCTCACCGGATATGGCAAGTTCGGGAGGTTCCTGCATCGGATTCGAGCGGAAGAGACGCCCGGGTGCCGCCACTGTGCGGAACGCCCGGAGGACACGGTGGAGCACACAGATGAGGTGTGCCCTGCTTGGGCGGAGCAACGCCGTGTCCTCGTGGGGGTGATCGGCGGCGGAGACCTCTCGCGCCGGGCCTTGGTTCAGGCCATGGTCCGGAGCAAGGAGGAGTGGCAGGCGGTCGCCTCCTTCTGCGAAGCAGTAAAGCTAGCAAAGGAGGAGGCAGACCGCATCAGGCAACAGCGCCCCCACCGCCGCCGCCGGGATTCCGGCCACCGTAGACGCGGGTTCGCTGACGGCGAGCCATGGGTAGCTCGCTGTTTGATCGTCCGGTAACTGTCCGGACCGAGCCAAGGCGTCGACGGCGCGCACTATTCCCGCGCGCCTCAAGGAGTTGTCAGCAACAGGAGGGGCCCATCGGGGTCGAAGCCTACTGGGGTCGGGGTTATCCGAAAGGAAACTAGAGCCCCGGTATGAAGGCTAGAAGGAACGGCGCGGTGTTTTTAGTCAGTAAGAGTCTGACACTGTCTCCCGCTCCACCCAAGAGCGGGTTTCGTCAATGATGATTTTCCCCGTCGACAGAAAAAAAAAAAAACCTGTATGTAGTGAACTTTTAGTAATGTCATCAATAATTATAATCATTTGTTAAATATTTGATGCAGTAACAAATTTCAATGGACAAACAGTTTTAGTGAAAGGACTTTCTTCTTCGTCATGTTTTCCAGAGTTCATGCTCAAACAACTTCAAAACGCATCATGACGCAGGCAAATCGTATTTACTCTTCAGATACCATCAACAATTAGACAAACAACAGAAAGACAATGACAGCGCAAACGGCCGGCGTTTGCTTGGAGCTTAATGAATTAATAGTGATTTATCGGTACGGAAGTTTTTCATTTATTCACTAACAGTTCATGGAGTTTCTTTTTAAATGATTTTATATCAGTAATTGCTCTTATAGGCCTTGGAATGTTATTCTATTACTCTATTTAAGGACACTTGAAGATGACAGTGATGCGGTGGTAGTTTTTGACGCCATATTTTAAAATATTTAGTTAAGAGTATCAACCTACTTCCAAAAAAGGAAGGGGTTCTTAAATGGCTTAAATTCCGAAATAGATTTTAATGCTTAGAATATTTTTTCCCGGGTAGTGGGACTACCTGGCTTTTGGTGAAGATAAGTCGAAGAACTTCAGAGATGTATTTCCATCTGTTTCATTTATTGATATTATTTATTTAAAATAGGAAGAACATAAATAATAAAAACACTTAACTAAGATTAACTATGGAATACTTCTATACTTTAATAAACGGAAGCATATCTTCCGAGATTACTGCAACCGCATATTTGTTTGCCATTTCTTAACATCACACTGTAGAAGTGGTACCGCAGATGTGTAAAGTTCAGACAGATATAATTATAATACCTACCTACCTATGGGTTAAGATATAACTCAATGATTATCTCATTACTTATATTTTATTATCACACATCAAATTACGGTGTTAATTGAGTAATTATGGGTATTTTCTCAACCCTGTGGGTAACTTACCAAAAACTTGGTCACTATTTAGTTTTAGCCAAAAACCCAAAAAATATACCCATGTACAACAAATAAAAAAGTGACAAATAAAAAATCAATCGATTTCAAAATAAACCTAAGATTGCAAAATAACTTTAAGGTGGTGGATCATGACTCACATTTTCACTGTTTTTCATACAACCACTCATAACAGATTATGACGTTATTAAACATTTTTCATTAGATATTTTGGAAACACAGTATCTTGTGGATATTATCTAGGTTTCTAAATTTGTGTAAAACTAATCCAGTAAAAACCTCTGAAAATGTCCTTTTTTGTATGAACTTTGACACTTCATAATTTGCCTATAAAATAAAAAAGACAAAAAAGTAATCCTCTAGAGACCTTGCAAATTTTATTAAGATTCTAAATGATGACCATTTTTTTCAAAAACTTTTAAGGGCTTAAAAAAAACAGCAATTTTCTGGAGCAAGTTTTGTGAAATTTTCGAGTAAATCTCGGAATTACCGAATACTAACAGAGTTTCCAGGCGTTATCTCTCTTTTTTTGCGCTGCCTTTTCGTCAAACATCACGTTAGATTGCATTAAATGTAGTAACAAGCTTTTAACCCTTCAGATACCGTCAATTAGAGACACAATAGTAAGACAATAGATGCGCGGCCACCGGGTGTCGCTTGGGGATTCATGAATTAAACCATTTTCGATGTTTACGATAAGCGAGTGGAGAAGGACCCTCTTAAGTCTAAAAGTCGATATCAACAAACGATCACACAATACCAAAAATATCTTTTTATAAGTCTAATTTGTAACATTTTCGATAAATTCATTTTAGTAACACTTAGGCCGTTTGAATTGAACAACTTACCTTCAATTATCTTTACAATTTTGTCTTGACATTTTTTTGTAATACCCGAAACACAAATAGGTACGAAGGTGTAAACGCATCCGATCTACAAAATGATACTTATAGCTTAAAATCCAATTGATGTCCTTGTCAACTTTTTATTTTTTTAAAGTACATTCTTAGATTCAAAAATCACATTGCAAATAAAAAGAATCCGACAGACATTTTTTTGTTCATAAATAAACCCCTAAAATTGTTACTGGCTGTTAGTCGACTTAACTGTTCTTAGCCTTTTCTTTTAGCCGGCTTTCATAATTATGAAATAATAAATCCTATGAAATAACTTACCCTTATGTGAGCTGACAGTGAAATTGACATCCTCAAAAACGATGTGCACCGGTGGTCGCTTAGCCATGCGATTCAGAGCCTTCAAAGTAGATCCGGCCCTTTCCAGCGAAGCCGGAGTCCAATGGCTTTCCTGACCCTCCTCAAACTCAATAGGGTTGGGGTGGGACGATGGGGCCGCATGGGCCAACGCAGCCCCTACAATGGCTTTACGAACTAATGGGACGGCTGCCATTTTTGAAAAAAGTTTGCACTATTCTGTCATTTAGTTTGACACTTACTTTTAAACTCACTTTTTGTTAAAAAAAAACTTTTCTATTAAAAACTTTTCAATTTAACTTATCTAGGAGTACCTACAAAAAGTAAATATAAAATATTTACTTTGATAATGTTGTAAAATAAATTTAAACTATCACATAGAATAATAAAATATCATACTCAAAATGAAACTGTAACGAGTATAAGCATAAAATCCCGTAAATTCAAATTTGATTCTCGATTTAAACTTCGAACTTCGTGCACCGCTGCGCATGAGTTGCGATACGGTACGGTTAGCGCGTGCGCAGGTTAGCAGTGACTCCGCGCTACTGAACATAATAATCGGTTTTAAAGATTATACCGATGCAATTAAGCCAAATGACAATGCGATGAGAGTAAGTTATCGATTAAGATTAATTATTTATTAATTGGCTCCAATATTTTTTTATATGTTTTTCCTGTTATATTTAAACAGTGGATAATTTGGTGTCATCAAATGATCATTATAATATGGATGAGAGCCATGGCTACAACTTACTGGGTATTTTTTCGGGGTTCTGCCCCTTTTAAAGTTTGTTATAGGATCACACTTTGTTGTCCGGCGTGTCTCTTATGATTTTTATACTTGTGATACCCTTATACCCTTGGAAAAATAAAATTCCTAAATCAACACAATCTTAAGAAACCATAAACAATCTATTTTCGTTGAATCATTATATTCATGATGTTAAGTTTTATTACTTTTATTTTTTTATTCAATTTATAGTCTAGCAAACCTATATTCATTTGGATAATTGACAGTTCCCTCTCCAAGAGAGTAGGCCTGAGTCCCAACAGTGGGAACATTATCAGGCCGACTAAGCTAAGCTAATTGACCGTAATGTAGGTATATTGATGTATGGAGGAATGATTTTTCAACAACAAAATAAAGTTCGTACCACGGCTGTGAAAAAATCGTAAAGTCTGTGTTTTCTGATAGCTTTAACCTAGGGGTCTTTAAGTCAAGAGTGAATAGATTACTTCTAGGCAAGCGTGTTCCATCGTCGGCCACATCATCGCTTACTATCAGGTGAGATAGTGGTCAAACGCGAGTCTTTAAGCCAAACAATGGATAACCAACCGTCTAGTAAGGACAAACCCGTCTAGGGTAACACGATGGTAGACGCCAAAGTCTTAGAAAGTAGATCTTTGACAATCAACCAAGTTATTTGACTACCTGTTACGGCTGGCGCAACGCCCGGAGGACACGGTGGAGCACACCGTCGAGGTGTGCCCTGCCTGGGCGGAGCATCGCCGTGCCCTCGTGGGGGCGATCGGCGGCGGAGACCTCTCGCGCCGGGCCCTGGTCGAGGCCATGGTCCGGAGCGAGGAGGAATGGCAGGCGGTCGCCTCCTTCTGCGAAGCAGTAATGCTTGCAAAGGAGGAGGCCGACCGCATCAGGCAACGGCGCCCTCGCCGCCGTCGCCGGGATTCCGATCCCGATTTCCGGCCACTGTAGACGCGGGCTCGCGGACGGCGAGCCATGGGTTCGCTGCCCGATCGTCCGGTAATGGACCGAGTCCAAGACGTCGACGGCGCGCACTGTTCCCGCGCGCCTCAAGGAGTTGTCAGCAGCAGGAGGAGTTGTCGGCCCAGCTGGGTCGAAGCCTACTGGGGACAGGGTTTTCCGAAAGGGAGCTCGTGCCCCGGTATGAAGGCTAGAAGGACCGGCGCGGGGCCGCTCCACCCAAGAGCGAGTTTCGTCACAGATGATTTTGCCCGACGACAAAAAAAAAACCTGTTACAGCTGTAAAAGATCCGGAATGACAACCGGGACCAACGGCTTTTTTTATAATGTATAGGCTCACGTTTGACCACTATCTCACCTGATGGTAAGCGATGATGTGACCGACGATGGAGCACGCTTGCCTAGAAGTAACCTATTCACTCTTACCTAAAGACCCCTAAGTTATAGCTATCAGTAAATACAGACCCCGGTAGGCAATTCCACTCCTTAGCCGTACGCATAATGAATGTAATCCCAAAGCGCATCGTTTTTTTGCGGTGGCCGTGTAGTGTCAACCGTGTAGTAACTATTTCATAAATAAAGTATTTTAAGTATTATTAAGTAAAGATCTAGTTTAGGTCTATTTATTTTGTACTAGTTTCTGCCGAGGTTTTTGCCCACGTAATAGACGTAAATTATATCAATTAAACGTAAATATATGTTTTTCTAGCTAAGTATCAGCCAGATCCGGCCTGCCGTTTAGATATAGTAATAATAATATTCCACAACTATCACACTACGCCGTCTAGTCCCAAGTTAAGCAGAGCTTGTGTTATGGTACCAGACAGCTGATAAACATACTTATATATTTCTAAATACATACATATTATAGATAAATTACACCCAGACAGAGAACGAATGATCATGCTCTTCACATAAAAATTTGTGCTGGGTGGGAATCAAACCCATGACCTTCGGCATTGCAGTTAGGGCCACTAACCACTAGACCAACAGGCCCGCCAACAAAATATGGAGAGGCAACAGACAGACAGAGCTACTTTCCTATTTTAAGTATTAGTATTAATTCAGATATGGATAAAATTTACCTTTATATCCAGTGTATATAATGTAGGTAAATTATGCATTCTCGTTTGAAGTGGTTCTTTTAAATATCTCAAAACAAGTTTTTTTAAGATCAAACTTGTGTTTTTTTGCTTCTAAAAGAAACTCGTTTTGGTACTTTCTGTCCTGAGCAGGTATAAAGATCACTTTATCAAAACATAATCATCGCACTTAATCTTAAACAAAATCAAAACTAGACACAGTTAAACCACGTTAAACTCAGTTTAACTCAATATTGAGTTTTTTCTAAATCTTTGATTAACAGAGAGGGTAGAAATAAAGTCTCATTTATTAAACCCAAGCGAACCGGCGTTCGCTCTCTCATTGTGTTTCTATTTTGTCTTTTATTACGGTATACGAAAGGTTAATATATAAAAAGACTAGCTGACTCAATAAACGTTGTCTGCCATATAAATTACCAAAGAAATAGTTAACACTATATTCATAGACCTACAGAATATACACACAAAATTTCATTAGAATCGGTTAACCCTCCAGATACCGTCAGTTAGAAACACAATAGTAAGACAATAGATGCGCGGCCACCGGTGGTCGCTTGGGGATTCATGAATTAAACCGTTTTGGAGCAGTTCGGCAACAAACACTGACAATATTTAAAACTATCATGATGTTTCCAGTGTGCATACCAAAAATTATTCGAATATCGTTCACGATCACAAAAAAAAAAAACTTCTTTTGGCAATTGAGCAAAAAAATAAATTTATTACATTTCCGATTCTATAAAAACATCTTCTTCATATAAAAGCACCTGACCCTTTATTATTTTGTATTTAATATATCATATATTATGGTCTAATAGAGGATAAAAAATGGTTCTTACGAGCGTATCAACAGAATAGTGTCTATTGAGTATGCACGAAAACATGTGACATCCACCAACCCGCACTGGGCTAACGTGGTGGATTACGGCCCTTTCCCTCTCCTAGAGAAGAGGCCAGCAGTGGGAACATTAAAAAGGCTGATGATGAGTATGCACGTTTGTTTATTATACCTACGGATCATTTTATTTTTAGCTTAAGTATGTTCATAAGCTAAAATATAATGGCTTACATAAGCACATTTTTGAAACCAAATGAGATCTTTTTATACGCGTTTGTATATTACATTACACTAGACCGTAAAAATAACGGGTCACACAGAAAAACAGTCGTACCGTGGTTCTGTTATATCGGTAAGAGTATCGTCGTACAGAGTACTCCAAAAATTCTAAAGTACAAGTACAAATGTCAGAAGGCTAAAGACTAAAGAAAAACAAGCAACGGTGCAAAAAAAAAATTCATCATTAGTACTATGTTGACATCTTTTGGCTGCTCAGGTCCACAACAAAATTCACGATCTAGCGACAACTCAAAATATCTTAAAATATTTAGTTAATAATGGCATAGATTGGAAAATTTCCAAGGATTTGAATAGAATTGGAGATAGAAGATAGTAGAAAAAAACTCCTTTGATAATAAAAATACACATCGCTGTTTATCTAAACAGCGATGCATACATAAGTTAGATATTTTTTTGTATTTCATTAAAATTATAAATTATATTTATGAGTTTTTTCTTGTAAGCTTTATAAACCAGGCATTTACAGTTTAACGAATTTATCTTTTGTATTATTATCTACTCCGTTTTTGTGGCCCAGTATTCGTCTTTATAGGTTTTTATTCGTGTGTTAGTTACTTTTAGATTAATTCTTTTAAAGTATTGCGGTTATATTCTCACCTTTAAATAATTTTAGTAGGTACATCAAATATGTGACCATATCTTCCCTATCAATTTTAAATTGTTATGTTATGTTTGTTAGCTAGTTTTAAGATTGCGTCTTTTTCGCGTAAATAAACTGTTTTTCTTTCTTTCTATATTTAAAAATATTCCGAGTCCGATTCGAACTGAAAGGAAAGCGCATTCACTTTCTTGCGTAATATCATATTTATGTATCTTCATTTTAAACATTGCAATAAAAGGTGTTACGTGAGCATAAGTTTACTGTTTGATAAACAGACTCATTGTCGTTTTATTTTACAAGTTTTGTTTCAAAACTGAAAAGGAACGGTTACTTAAACTGCAGGTTTACATAAGTCTGTCTTTGCTGATTTCTTTCCATATTCTTATGTTTTAATTATTTGGGCTTGTTTTGAGTGTGCTTTACCGTAGATCGGGATAACCTTAGGGTTCCAGCAGGGCCAAAGCCTACTGAGGCCATGAATTGACTTCTGAAAGGAGGACCCGTGGTCCTGGAACGCAATGGGCAACTGAAAGAACATAGGTGTGGTTTAAGTCAGTAAAAGTCTTACACGCTGTCCCACTCTGCTTTAGGGCGAGAAAAGTCATTAGATGATTACCTACACGAAAAAAAAACCAATCGCGGAACTAAACGATATATAGACCGACTATGGCGGGACTGTTTATCGTATGGCAACTATATTACTATATTACCTATATACTAACGTTAGTAACAACAGTACATTCAACTTGCCAGATTGCTAAATCTTCTTTCATTGGATACATTAGTTTGGAGCAAAGATTTTTTATATCCTAATCTTTGGTTTGGAGTGACTCAGGGAAGCATTGTTCGCCCACTTCTGTTGGGTTGTTGTTTTTTTTATGAATATTTACATTTAAAAATAACGTTATCGAAAAACATAATAAGAAAGGATTTTTTAGATCTTTCAAATTATAAAAAAAAAAAAAACGTTTGATACTAATTCATACCCTGGTGAAGACGGAAACTATCAAATAGAGTAACCGTTTACAAAAAAGAGTGAGATGTTCACACCACAACCCTACTCTTCCTGCCTACTGAGGCCAGGGTTAGCTTCGAGAGAAAGTTCAGCTCCGGTATGAAGGCACGAAGGAACGGGGTGGGTTTTTAATAAGTAAAAGTCTGATATTATCTCCTGCTCCGTCCAAGAACCGGGGTTGTCTTAGAATGATTTTCCCATCATAAAAAAGAATCCTACTCTTCCTCATACCATATTAAAATTCTAACTGCTACTTTATCTAATGACTAACTCTGATGCTATTTTAAGTAACAGGTTTATTTTTAGTGTTCATTGTTGTTATGTATTATAAAAAACATATACATATACAAAAACGCAGTTAGGAAAATACCCAATTTTTTGTCAAGGTCGATGTCTTGCCGGTGCTAATTCAAATGTCAGTACGTCATATTTGTTGACGATTACAAGATTTAATTGGGCATAGGGACTACGGCTGATACACTTTAGTTTAAAAACAACAAAGTGATCGCCTGGAACGATTGTAACCACTTTTTAGTGGGTCTAAACATTTTTGTTTTTTTTTTTATGGTGGGATATATAGTCATCCAATGACTTATTCCACGCTTAGGCGAAGCAGGGGGGCATGTCAAACTTTTACTGACTAAAAGTCACTCCTGTTTCTTGTTTGCCTTTGTTATAGGGCCCCGGGGTTCATTTTCACTTAATCCATGGCCCCAGTAGGCTTCAACTCTGCTGGGCTCCTACGATTTGCTGACATCTCCTTGAGGCGCGCGTGGAACACTACAAGCTGTCGACGACTTGGGCTCAGTCCGTAGAGTTACCACTTACCAGACTATCGGACGGCGTGCTAACCATTGCTCGCCGTCCGCAGGTGGGCCTACTCTAGAGGTGCAGAGCTCAAATTCATATTGGGTTGGATTGACTTTAGAAGAGCCTTTACACGTATTAGAGCTCTAGCATAGATTCCCTTTGACACTATTATGACAGAATATATAGGTTCAGAAGTCAATCTACATAGAAAGCGCGCTTGAGTATCGCACATATAGACACCGCTCACGGACACGATATCTCGTTAGCCCACTCGTCGAACATTTCCGGCTCAAACGCTCATCAGTGTGGGTCCACTGAGCGATGGTATAAAACGTGAACTACATACATGAGATTGTCTTCAGTACCTATCTATTTTGTGTTATGATATAGTGGATCCGCTTATGCTCAACTCGTTTGTCATAAAACAACTAACCTATTGAATCCTCTATCTGTCACTTGCTATTATGTGCATACACGTCACAACAATTCGAGATTTCAGTACATTATCAGACGCTGAGCTGACTTCCTACCCTTTCTATTTTTTTTATGTTTTGTAATATCTTTCTGAACATTATGATTTACCAAACAACTACCTACTAATCTATTGAATTATCTCACTGTAGCTTACGACATAAGTATGTAGTGAGCGACGGTGAGACCAACAAGCCGAGATTTCGGTGTATTGTTGAATACTGAGCTGACCTTCAATGACGACATAACCATTCTGTGTAAGCGAGCTCACCAATCCCTAGGGTTTATCTTGAGGCCGTTGGCTTGGTTCACCAACGAGCGTGCAATTGTTGTCCTAAACTTCCTGTGCAATCTCGACTTAATTTTGGTTGTATGGGATCTATATGAAACAAAGTGCAATTTCTTAGTAATAGGTGTGCGTACAATTTTCTCTTTTGGCACATGTAAAAGAATATTGTGTAGGTATTATCACTAATTTGAACATAGTTTTATTATATGTTATCTCCTCTGGTATTTTGTGTGTACATAAATTATAAAATAAATAAATAAATAATTGTATTCTTTCGAGTTATAAGTGACGTAAATGTGTACTCTTTTAGCATAGTATTTATTCATACACATCTTAACTTATTACAGGACAAATATTTATAAAAATAAGTGTACAATTAATAGGCGGTCTTATTGTATAGGGCAATTTCTACCAGACAATCTTTGGATGGACTGAACGAAAGGAAAATATTTGTTGCTACATTGTACATTGCACAAGTATATAACAACATAAATAATGTAAAAAAGTTAATAATAATACAATTAAAAACGAGCTGAACGATGAAATTTGGAAACCACAGCGGCTCTTTCATACCTGTGGAAAATTCTACCCAGCTCAGTACATGAAACGGCTTTGCTCAATTTCAAGATATTGTATATTTTACTTAAATGTATAGAAAAGAGTATAATATAATTTTGTCTTGGTTAAAGATGAAAGAAAAGAGATAGTAATTAAAAAAAAGAAATGTTTTAGAGATTATTAAAGCTATTTAAAATTGTGTGTTGCTATTTTTTAATAATTTATTAAAATTATAATATATTTGCTTCGTAAGGAAGCAATTATATTATATTTTTTAATTGTTGATTAATTAAAGAAAAAGAATACATAAATAACTAGCCAATATATTTTCATCTTTTGACTTGTAGCGTCACTACTTCGAGAGTAGTGACCCTGCGGTCACAAACCTGCTTACCTTTGTTTTGGAGAATCCTTAGTTCAATGTCCAGTCCAATCAGACTTAAATCGTAAAATAAGCTACCTGCAAAATATTCTAATCACTTGCTTCAGCGCAATCAATATAAAAAAAAATACAAAAAAATGAAAGCTTGAGCCTTGATAGGGATCCCCTGAACTATTTTTAACTCTTCAGATACCGTCAATCAAAGCGCAAACGTTGGGTTGGGGTTTAATGAACTAAATTTGTAGCGATATCATTTCATCCTTGTCTCATCCTCATCTTCTGGTTAGACCCTATCCCATTTATTTGGGATCTGTTCTCCTTGTCTTCGTTTTCTATTATGCACGATTTTGTGACCATGTTGGAATCTAGATGAACTTCCTTTAGGTCTCTTTGGACCGTCGTCAACCAAGTTGTCCATGTCTTATAATGAAATAAAACTAATGAAACGAAAATCTCAGCCACATGTACAAAACGTTACGAAAACACATTCATTATGAGTAAGTATAGCTTTTTTTCTTTCTTTTTTTTACGGTGGGCAAAAATCGTCTAATGACAACCCCCGCTCTTGAGTGGAGCGGAAGATAGTGTCCGACTCTTACTGACAAAAAAACCCACCCCGTTCCTTCTAACCTCAGCTAAGGAGTGAAATTCGCTGTCGCAGTCTGAGATCGTTACATCCTGGATATTTATAAGTCAAGAGTGAATGGCTGACTTCTAGGCAACCGTGTTCCATAGTCAACAACATCATCGTTTACAATCAGGGGTGATAGTGATCAAACGCGAGCGTAGAAAATGTAACAAAAAATATAATTGATAGATGTGGACTTGGCGATCATTGTACCCATAGTCGTGTCATTCAATGGCTTAATAGCCACGGGCCTCGTCAATAGCCTATCAAGGGCTTGATTCAGAAAGCTTTAATTTTTGACATGGCTTGCATTGTTAGGTTTCTTTCTCGCAACCCCGAACTGGTAGCTTGGACCCTATTCCCGAAACCGGTGGGATTCTGTTTTTATATTTTTTAGTACCTATTGTTTTTTATAATTTGTTATTGAGATTTTACAGCAATAACAGTAAATAATATGGTAATAAACTAGGCACTAAGAAAGACAAACATAATGCATACGTACCATTGAAAAATACATTACTTTCCTCATTACGGTCAGTTTGTCGATTTTAACTTGTGTATTTTATTACTTTTGTGCATATACTCGTATGTAGGACATTTGATACCTTTGCATTTGTCGCTAATTATGCTATTAGTAGAATAATATAATGGGTACTTGGTGTTAAATGCAACGCCGTTCTCGAGACGCTGTAAACCGTGACAAGTGGAGATGCATCGCGAGAGCCTTACTCACCAACGAAAATGCAATATCGTCAACCACGACCACTCTGTCAAGAGTGAACTACTAAGGAGGGTTAAATGAAACTATTCGATCCTGCCAGCGACTTTGTCCGCATGGAATAATTATCCGGAGGGAACAAGATCCCGGCGCGAGAGGCCACCACCGATTGCCCCCACGAGTACATGGGTGTACTCTGCCTAAGGGTGTTTTTAATATCGTGCGGTTTTGATCATGCATGTGAGATTGCTCCGCACGCGTAACCCCCGCAAATGTCCATTCTATACAAGATGAAATACATACAAGGGACGCGTTTTGTGGCATTTTGAAATTTTCTGCATGCGGTGCAAACCCGCATGCGGGATGAAATCTGCACGATATTAAAAACACCCTAAGCATAAGCAAGGCACACTTCCATCATATGCTCCACCATGCCAGCAGGCGGTCCACACAATGGTAACACCCGGGCGTTTCTTTCACACGAATCCGGTGCAAGAACCTCCCGAACTTACCATGTCCAGTGAGGCCCTGCGTCATGCGGAAGGTGACGTCTTTCCAGCCACTCCTCAAAGAGTAGACTTACCATCATGATTATGACATGCCCAATATGGTCGACGGTGCAGCACGCTTGCCTAAAAGTAAACTATTCACTCTTGACTTATATCCCCTTTTCTTTCGAACAATTTTGCAATCCTAGGAAGCTCCGGCCCGAGCGAGTCAAATCTATTTGCTCTAACAATCATCTATACTAATATTATAAAGAGGTAAAATTTGTAAGTTTGTAAGTTTGTAAGTTTGTAAGTTTGTAAGTTTGTAAGTTTGTATGTAGGGGGTAATCTCTGGAACTAATAATCCAATTCTAAAATTTTTTTTACTGGCAGAAAGCTACATTATTCCTGAGTGCTATAGGCTATAAATTGTTTCTATAGCATGTATATTAACCGAGCTATCACAACTTTTGTCTAGCAAGTCGGAAAAAAATACCTCATAAAATAGAATTATTTGCGTGCGCTGCCTAAACAGTTGCTTAAAATTAAAAACAATGTATATGTACCTGGTTCGTCTTAATTATTTCTACAAAAAAGTCCGCGGTACCATATCTCTATCTTTTATATTTCATCTTTTATACTTCTTTTATTGCATTAAAAATATTTTTTTTCGGCATACTTACGTTTGGTTGATTATTTGAGCAACAAAATATTAATTCTTATGACAATAAATTATTTCAGTATCACAAGAACATTATACAGATAAGATTTGCCATTTAGAGCATAGCAATTGGTCATACAGTTTCGAAGATAATATAAAATTACTAAAACGCAAAATGCCCCTAGCGTAACTTTCATTGTGCAGACGTTTTACCTATTTTTTTTTTATGGTGGGCAAAAATCATCTTATGACAACCCCCGCCCTTGGGTGGAGCGAGAGATAGTGTCAGACTCTTACTGACTAAAAACCCACCCCGTTCCTTCTAGCCTTCAAACCAGGGCACGAGTTCCCTTTCGGATAACCCTGGACCCGGTAGGCTTCGACCCAGCTGGGCCTCTGCTGTTGCTGACAACTTCTTGAGGCGCGCGGGAACAGTGCGCGCCGTCGACGTCTTGGGCTCGGTCCATTACCGGACGATCGGACAGTAAGCTACCCATGGCTCGCCGTCCGCGAGCCCGCATCTACGGTGGCCGGAAATCAGGATCGGAATCCCGGCGGCGGCGGCGGGGGCGCCGTTGCCTGATGCGGTCTGCCTCCGCCTTTGCTAGCATTACTGCTTCGCAGAAGGAGGCAACCGCCTGCCATTCCTCCTCGCTAAGGACCATGGCCTCAACCAGAGCCCGCCGCGAGAGGTGTCCGCCGCCGATCGCCCCCACGAGGGCACGGCGATGCTCTGCCCAGGCAGGGCACACCTCGACTGTGTGCTCCACCGTGTCCTCCGGGCGTTCCGCACAGTGGCGACACTCGGGCGTCTCTTCCGCTTTAATTCGGTGCAGGAACCTCCCGAACTTGCCATGTTCGGTGAGGACCTGTGTCATGCGGAAGGTAAGGACGCCGTGAGGCCTTTCCAGCCACGCCTCAAAGAGGGGACTTACCGCCATAATTGTGGCGTGCCCAACGTTTCACCTTTTTGCCCATAGATGGCGTTCTGCAATTACGTAATTTTTCTGAATCGCGGTGTTAAGACTTTCTGTGGATTGATGACCCTCTCGAATTATTATGCCTACGTTGTCGTTAGTTGGAGTTCTTCTGTCAGTTGCTTATTGGTTTCGGTTGTTTCGTTCGTATGGTTTTTGTTGTTGATAGATACCTCATAATCGAAAATATCGTAATTTCGTTGTACGTTTTTGTATGTTCGTAGTTTCGTACTTCGTTCTATCGTAATAATCGATACGAGTTATTCGATATTACGATTGTTTGGTTTTGTAAAGGCGGACGGTGTTCGAGTCGCTCTCCTTTTGTTCATAATTGTTTTCAAGTCTGTGCGTAGTTTGTTGAGAGCATGTTTAAAAGGAAATCTCAACTGTCCCGGCAGACATCACAGACAAGAGCCGCTCGAGTACGCCGTACGGAAGAATCTGCCCCTGAAAATGAGCAGCGCCTCTCGAGAAATAGAGAATATTTTTTCGCAAGCACGCGCTAGAGAATCTAGCTCCGAGCGCTCACAGCGCCTCGCTAGCCAAAATGTGAGGACATCGCGGGCCCGTGCTCGAGGAACTAGCGCTGAACGTGCGCACCGTCTATCTGAGTTAAGGCAGCATGTCTCTGAGACAAGGGATAGGGAGACTAGCGCTAAACGCTCGCGGCGGTTTGGTAGGCAAAATGTCATAACATCGCAGGCCCGTGCTCGGGAATCTAGCGCTGAACGTGCGCAGCGTCTACCTTATTTAAGGCAGCATGTCTCTGAGACAAGGGATAGCGAGACTAGCGCTGAGCGCTCGCAGCGGCTCGCTAGGCAAAATGCCATAACATCACAGGCCCGTGCTCAGGAATCTAGCGCTGAACGTGCGCATCGTCTAATCGAGTGTAATCTTATTTATTTATTTATTTATTTATTTATGTACACACAAACACTTAAAAAATGAAATTAACAAATACAGAAAGAAGAGTACAAAGGTACTGCTTATTTCAAATGAAATTTCTTCCAGCAGACCTGCGACAGGAGAGTTGGATGAGAGATGTAGACACAGTGTATACAAATAAATGGGAGAAGAAAAAAAAAAATTACTATAACTATCTAAATTAAATCATACAATACATATATAAATATATCAAAATAGATACAATACATAAATTAAATTATAAGTATATATACAAAATATAACTTTACGAGATGGTTGAGAGGTAATGTTCTTTGACTAGCTTTTTGAACACAGATATAGTTTTAGCGTCACGGATCTTAGCTGGAAGTGAGTTCCACAGTCGAACTGCATGAAAAGAGAAGGAGTTGGAATAGAAATGAGTATTATGGGATGGGAAATTAAGATGGTATTTAAGGTGGGCTCTGCAAAGGGCGTCGGCTGGGCGGGTGAACGAAAAACGATCACGCAGGTAGCCAGGATAAGCAGGATTGAATAGGATGTTGTACAGGAGACATAATACCCGAGTGTTCCTACGAAGACGGATAGGGAGCCACTTGAGATCCTTGCGGAATTGAGAGATATGGTCGTATTTTCTTAGGCCGAAAACAAAACGAATGCACAAGTTTTGCAAGCGCTCAAGCTTATTTAATAGCTCCTCAGTGGCATCCAGGTAACAGGCATCCGCATAGTCAATGATTGGCTGAATCAGAGTTTGGGCTAAATATATTTTAGTTTTGAAGGGCAAGAACCTTTGAAGGGATTTAAGGCTGTGGAAAGAAAAGTGAACTTTGCGGCTAACCTCATTTACTTATAAATAATAATAATCTTATTTTAAAACAAGAAATTTTCCGCGGACGAAGTCGCGGGCAGAAGCTAGTATATATATATATAGATACAGACCGCGCTATAAAAAATATTTTTTGTTGAAAATTTGTTTTTATTAACGTATTTATTGAGATCAAACGCGATACCTCTCTATAAGGCAGTGTGGCAAGTTACGGCTCCCGTAGACTCAAGGCCATGCTGCAGCAGGTCAAGGTGTTTAATGTTTTTGCAAAATCATTGAAGCCAAATATAATAATTATGACTTATTAAGATCGTAAATAATCCCAATAAATTAAGTATGTACCTACCTGCTTTCGTCTTCTTCTTCTACAGATTTACTTGAATCAATCTTGATCAAGTCAAATTTAAAAAAAGTTTATAAATTATAGCAAATTACAATTTTGCTAAATAAAATACAATTCCATTTTTTAAACTGGAAATAAAATTATAAAAATTAAAAATGAATTAAAAAAATAAACTAGTAGGTATATTAGTTCGGTTTTTTTGGGCTACTTACGTCCCACATATGGGCAAAAGTCATCTTCTCTCTAATAAATAAAACAGGACGCCTTTGCTTTTGGTTTTGGTTTGCCTTTATTATTTTTTTTCATTTAAATAAACAATAACGTTTTTTTAACACGCGACTTTTTGTCCGCTAGAGGGCGTCACTGTAAATGTGAGCAATATTTGGAAATGTTAAGGTAAAGCCCTTTGAAATACAAAAAACCCTGTGGTTAAAAACCCTTTGGGTTTTTATAATTCAATGGTAAAGCCCTGTCAAATGATATCAAACATGGTGTAATTATTTTAACATTTTTTTCATCACATGACTTTTTGTCTGCTAGAGGGCACCTCATTGAGTTTTTTGACACGTCACGTAGCCTATGTTCAGCGGACAATTAAGATGGTTCGAACAACGCCTCATTGGTCGAGTTCCGTTAAATAGTTTAGGAGCAATGAGGGAACAGATGAACATACACACATAGTACATAGCCTGTTAAAATCATAACCCTCCTTTGGTTTTGCCGTAGTCGAGTAAGAATGACTGACCTTTTCCTTTATTTCAATAATCGCAATTCTTTAGCAAGCGGTTGCAGTCGGAACTACTGAATGACTGATGACGACGTATTTATGATTCTATTATACAAACACATAAATTGTGAACACAATACCTCCATATAAATGAGAGCATTATTATGTATATTGTTATTTATATAAAAATACCATAAATCCATTAACACTTGGCTATATTGATGAATACCGACACGATGATAAAGTTACTTGTTTACCTTGAAACAGTAACCGATGCATTAAATAGATATTTATTTACTGTGTTTCTCTATTTTCTATACATTTATCGATGATAAGAACTGGGACCAGAGACCCAAGCACAAGCTCTTAATGCAATCCAGTTGACGACGTAAACTAAACTGTAAGCCAGGGCGTACGTAAACTAATAGGTAAGGTATAGGTAAGGCTTACAGCCAGGGCGTAAACGTGGACATTTTAGTGGCTTGCGTCAGATACAAGGTACCGATAAATATTTGATTTTTATAGAACCAGTATAAAATCGTCCACTCATTGCGCATACGTAAACATTTTTTGTGTCTTTTGTTGTTTCCGCTTAACACATACTTACGACGATCAAAAAGTGTTCGGTGTCGGTTACTGGAACAAAAAATGTCTCCGTTCGCGCAGCGCCGAGTGATGAATCATGAAGCTATAAAGGGTATCTAGCTTTATTCCTGTTTCTTGCTCGCACGAATGACATTTTAAAACATCATGGTAACGCTCCCAGTCGTATTTATCTTCCTGTCCTGGTCCTGTGTTAGTTGAAGTCGGTGAAAGGCCCAGCGCACACCGCTGGAGGCACGGTGGAACGCATTTCCTTGAGCGACGCCAAGAGCCCCTGAAAGCCCTCGAGCGGAGAGACGCGCGGCGGCGCGCAGCTACTCCGAACGCGTCCATGTCATTTAGTGCTGATCGATACTTTGTACAGACAACTCTTTTTCGTTCGTAATGGATGTGGACTGGGGCATAATTATTATTGTTTCGCTTGAAGAAGAAGAAGAAAAATGGAAGAGAAAAATATGGGTCATTGTGATCAGCCAGCCGGGCGCGGGTTAGTGCAGCGCTTGCTCTTGTAGTAGCATGAGGGCGCTCCGAGCATCGTATGCGAATGTATTGTTATACGAGTATTGACCGTATGTCAAGATCGTTAAGGCTTATATTAAATTGTTGTCTTCAATTGCTCTCCGCCGCGCCTCCAGCGGTGTGTTTTGGGCCTAATACGTTTCTTCCATTCTGTTCTATCGACCGTCCCGCTAACACTAACTCACTTTTTTTTTCATTATTATCACTCCTCCCCCAATGCATCCGTCTTTTCTTTTGTGCTTCCTCTCCCTTTCCATCCATTCAAATGTTTACTTACTCATAACCCTATTAGTAACATGCATTCTATCTCTCATATCCATAAAAAATGATGTTATATATATACCTATATAATAAATGTAACGATAATAGTAAAAAAACAAATTCTGTACCGATGTGTACCTTAACAAGGTTTGTTACGGCGTGACCTTTATAAGGTTTTTGAGGATTATTATAAGATGGATAAAATGTATTCAAACATTCCGGTATAGTGTATTTTGACCTCTAAGAAGGTTTTTTGTGAAGGTCATTAAGAACAGTAATATTACATTCGAAACCGTATTTTCTTTTAAAACAAAACAAGTAAGGAATTAACACATCACTTGGTCGAGGTATAATCGCTATAGGTATATGTAAAGAATGTTCTATAATCTATATTATACTAGCTTTTGCCCGCGCGGCTTCGCTCCCGCTCTTCCCTACTCTACCCTACTCTACCCTACACTACTCTACTCTACCCTACTCTACTCTACCCTACACTACACTACCCTACACTACTCTACTCTACCCTACACTACTCTACTCTACCCTACCAAACTTCACATAAACCATCTACTAAATAGTCCGAACAAAGCCTAAAAATTTGGTTTGGATAAGTGAGCCCGTTCTTGAGTTATAAAATAACAACGAAAAGTGGCATTGATTTTTATATATATAGATACCGGGCCATAATTTTTACTAGAAAATACTACGTGAGGTGTTTTTTCCATGTTGATAGTCATTTAGTCATTCATAAAGTGTCATTTAGGGATATAAAAACACAAACGCTAATAGCTTTGCTGTACATGAATTTTATTTGTTGAGTTTTTACTTAAATAAAAACAAGACCTTTTTCTAATAAGCCCTTTAAATATTTGAACTAACTAAAAATTTGTGTGATTAATATTTTAAATTACTATAAACCAGCTTTTATAGCTCGGTATACATCTATACTTATAATAAATCTGTAGAGAGGTCAATTCTGTACATGAAATATATTTCCAAAATAACTATCAGGGGGTGATTAGTGATCGATACATCAGTATCAGTAGCCAAAAATGCAAACAGTAAAATTTTTGTCTGTCTGTCTGTCTGTCTGTCTGTCTGTCTGTCTGTCTGTCTGTCTGTCTGTCTGTATGTTCTTTATAGAAACAAAAACTACGCGATGGATTTTAACGAAACTTGGTACAATCATTCTTCATACTTCTGGGCAGGTTATAGTATACTTTTCATCACGCTACGATCAATGGGAGCAGAGCAGTGACGGGAAATGTTGGGGAAACGAGAAAAATTACTCCATTTTTTAAGCTTCCATCGCGTTTGCAGCCTTAATGGTTAAAGCTACACAGAAATCATGTATGACGGAAATGTTCTCCTTAAAATTATATAAAAAATATCCCAAGACATCATATGTCTATCTTTTATGGTTGACTCACAATAACACATGTAACTCCCGATAGCTTAGCAGTTCGGAGCTTTTTGTTTATTTTTGTCTATGGCACCAAGGTGTGTGCACACTGTCACGCGCGTAAGTGGAAGGGAGAGATCTGGAACGTCTCGAATCGTCTCGCGCATCACGTTGTTTTCCAGGCTCTTAGAATTCGACACCAGACGTTTCAGATCTTTGATTTTGACGACTCCGTTGTCGCTGGCATAAGCAACAGGATCCGCGTACGAAGTCGCTGGCAGAAGCTAGTATAATAATATAATTAATACTCGTCAAAACGAATCATACGAGCCCAACCTCGGGCTCGGATGGGGTTGTGTCGTTTAACTTTCCTGTACCATCATTGAATCAGCTCCATGTCATAATAATTTGCATTGTCATCTGATTTAAACATGCATGCAAAATTTCAGCTAAATCGGTAACCGGGAAGAGGATCAAATTTTATTTGCAAGATTTGATTACAGACAAACATCGGGACAGGTGGAACTAAATAAAAGCTTGTAATACCTTCCTATCATACATAGAAGAAATTTAAAATTCTCGTTTTTAGATTACCATAATTATATTAAGTTTGCATGGTAACCCATGGCAATAGTGCTATTAAAAAAAAAACTGGGGTGTGGCTGTGTTATGGGCTTGTGTACGTTATATATGGATATGTGTACCTACGTATTTTTCCCAGCATTGTGCAGAGCGATTATTGTACTGTGGATGACACACTCATATTTTCTTCCTCTTATTCAAGTACCTATTTTTTTTGTTATTTTTTTTGTCTTGTTTAAATTACATGTGTTGATCTTTATTCGATGTTTTTGAAAGATTGATAAATATACTCTTGTACACCAATAATAAAATAGGAGTAAGGACGCTGTGGTTCCTCTCCAGTCACTCCTCAAAGAAGACACTTACTAACGTAATTGTGGTGTGCTCAATGCCGATAGGTTATACCACCCAGGTTTCGGCCTTCAGACGGTCCGACCATTTGACAACCGTCCGGACCTAACCCAAGTCGTCAACGGCACATAGTGTTCCACACGCCCCTCAAGGAGTTGTCAACAACCCAAGCCCAGCAGGGTCGAAGCCTACTGGGGCCATGGGTGATGCAAAAGAGATTCCCGATACCCTGAAACAATGTCAAAGAAGGAATAGGAGTGAGTTTTTAGTCAGTAAAAGTCTGACACTATCTCGCGCTCAGCTCAAGAGCGGGGGATATCATTAAATGATTTTCCCTCTTAAAAAATATATCACTCAGGTTTAGCATATAATATATATTTTTCATGTCAGAATTTCCAGTTATTACCTCCATAAATACACACATAAGTTTTATTTACCCTTTATAGCATTAGTCAAGATTATAGGTACTTTTCAAAACAAAGACTTTTCAAAACATTAATCTGATTATTCTCGATTATTCTCGAAGTATGAAACAAAAACACCGCACGCATTTATTTAAGTATTCTACAACAAAAACCTGTTCACGATGAAACCGCAATTACTTTAGCACTTACCATACGAAAACATGAAAAAAGGGTGGAAGGAAAACCAAGGAAAAGCGTTCTGATTTAGTACCGGAACAAAAGGCAAACATCGTAAATTATCAAATCAAAGACTGTAGAAAAAAATACATTTAGCAAAGAAAGTCGTATGACTTTAGGCTGCGTGCACACCTAATGGATAAAATCGGCTGTCGCCTTACGACGACTGAGAGTATAAACAAAAAAAAAAAATGTTTATTGATATCAAAAAATAAGCATTCACAATAATAAAAGTACAGTATAACATAGGTACAGTAATCGCAGTTGCAGATACTGGTTCCCAAACTAAGCTTTCGCTTGTATTTTGGGACACAGTGTTCAGCCGTGGTTTTTGTTTCGATTTTTTTTTTTTCAGGTACATTTTGTTGTGAAGCTTCTATATAATTTAAAGGGTTAATAATATTAATGAATAACAATGGATAGCCAGTCGTGTGTGTGTAGTGTTTGGTGTAGATTTTCATACATTTTTAGTAATCATATCAGAGTCCCTATCACACACGACCTAGGGATGGATTTATATATGATTTATAGGTCCATCCCTCACCTTTAATTGACAATGCGAAGTAGTTATTTGTAAAAAAAAAAACCGGTTAAGTGCGAGTCGAACTCACGCACCAAGAGTTCTGCCACTTACTTACGTAGGTCTGGAAGATTTTAGAATTACAAAAAGGTTATGATATTTCAAGGAGTTAGGATATTTGTTTTTAATTTCAGCTTAAAACACGTTCCTGAGAAAATGAGTCTTGACAGCTGGTGGATAGGCAAACAAAAAAAGATCCTGCAAATGTAAGGTGCCAACTGAGGTACAGAACAGCAAATATCAAATAATTCATATATTTTTCTGACAGGTGCTGTTTGTAAAGGAATAAAATGAATGAAAGGATCTCAGTAAGACTCAATAGGCACTGTCAAATTATCAGAATTTCACCTGTCACCTGTAGGTTTTTTTAAACCAATCCTGTTCTAATAAGGCTTCTTTTAAGGTAGGAAATCAGCTAAAGACTAGGGGTTATATGACTAGCCACGTCTCAGAGTTTTACTGAATAAAACCACATCTATGTTCCTTCTTTTCCTTTTGTATTCCAGGACCGTTTCTAAAGTAAACCCATGGCCCCAGCAGGCTTCGGCCCTGCTGGCTGCTTGGAACACTACGCGCCTTCGACGTTTTGGGCTCAGTCCGGATGGTTACCCATTGCTTGTCGGCCGCAAGTTCATGCCTAAGGTGGCTGAAAATCGGGGTCGGGATCCCGGCCGCTAGACCGAGAGAACGTCCGTTTCCTCACGCGTGCGGCCGCTTCTTTAACTGGCATTACTGCCTTGCCGAAAGAGGCGGGAAAGCAAAGCTTTGCCTCTCTTTTTTCCACTTTTTCTTCGTAATCAAAGTCATCCAGCCGTCTTTAAAAGATTGGTAATAACGTATTAACTTCAAAAATTATTTAAACACTAGTTTCTTTCGGTAACTCCGCCTGCGTATAAGTAAGAAATCATCCCCAGGGCATACATTTATTATTTATTTATTTATATATACTTTATTGTACCAATATACTCTTATACTCATATCATAATATTGTTCTTATAGGTACTCTCACAATAAAAATTATCTTATGTGTTATTGCAGGATGTTTTACCCGTGGGACAAAAATACAAATCCTTTCAGCCATTTAAGCGTGAAGGAATAACTGAAATACATATACACACACATTCAAACATCCGCTTTTATCAAACGATGCCTAATTCCTGTGTGACCACCTTACTAAAATTAAATGCAGCAAGTTCTTGCTATATGCTTATTAAACCAAAACTATAACAGCACCGAACTGACTTTTCTGAGATTAATATTAACTTTTATAGATTATAACATCAAACCTTATCGTCCTCTACACCATACCTTGACGATCTCCACATCGCACAGAAAATACCTCCACACCACATGACAAAATCAGCTTTATTTTTTGTTTTCTTTATTTTTTCTATACCATATTTCAAAATAAAAAACACAGTGAGGAGACAAATTCTCCTAGTGCAGTTTTTTGCAATGGAATAATTGTATCTTAAAATATAACGTTAGTTTGTGAAAGAGAAACAAAAATGTGTATGTTATTGGGTTCATTGACATGTTTACCGGTTTCGATACATTATATGCAAGCAAAAAAGGTATTTTGATATCTGTCCCGTTGAACCCAATGCATTAATTGAAGTGTAGATGCTCCGAGTTAGCGGCCGATTATAAATTTTATTGTGAACACGACCTTAGCCCGTGTTTTTCCACTTGTGAGTCGTGCACCGTTCTGTATTGTGGTAAATGGTCCTTAGAGAGAGAGAAATGAGAGCGTATAAGGAACAACAGCTTTTGGATATCACTGGGATTGTTTTAAGATTATTGTGGAGAAATTTCTAGGAAGGAAATATTGCAATCATTTAAACGTGTGCTAAACAAGAAGAAACTTAATGATTCCGAATTTTCTTGAAAAGAAAAGCGGCTACACATTAAACATGGCGCTACTTGTCAGAAGCTATAGTTAAAAGTAGATAAAAAGGTGTAGATAGCGTTCTTTTGGCAGTAAAGACTTTATAGAACAAAAAATTTATGGAATTGACAAGGTATTGCGAAAAAGTTTAGGCTTTTGTTAGCCGTCGCGATGGAGCAGTGGTGGTCCAGTGGTAACAACCTCGAAGAAAGTCACTGTTTTATGGCACTTTCCGGGCGTTTGGACCTTAAGTTTGAGCTTCCGCCACTCTAATGCAGCTCCTTCAAGACTCGAGTGAGGCGCGCTTGTGGCGCAAGGGCTTTGTTTGAACATGAAATGCACGCGCGCAGTTCCAAATGGCTTGCAAGCGGCGTATTCATCAGCTCTGGACGCACTTCATGTTCACAAAACAAAATACGGCACAGATTAAATAAAAAGAAATATATAACGGAGGATCGATATCAGTGGGTCGCGACATCGGAAATAACACTCACAAAAACCTTCGATAACACTTTTAATTACTCGTAACACACACTCAGTACAAAATAATCAAGGATGCCTGAGATATGGCTTGATTAAGAATTTAGGAACGCGGGAAGTTCAGCGTGGAGTAACCAATGTCTTCCCTGACCGCCGGACCGATTCAAAGTGCCCTCCAAATCAACGGACACCCGACACGTGGCCCTACCCCCATTGCCGGTTAGCCAATTTACCGGTCAACGTCAGTACCTGTCAATGTCGAATAATCGATTATACCTCCGGATCGACATTTGACTCGACTATTCGCTCAGTGTTGCTATTACTCCACGCTAACCATCCCCAAGTTAATACTTGACGTTCCCAAACGTAGGCTGTTCGATCTAACTACATAGTTCCTCCAGTGAAAGATAGGTGGCGCTGATGCAGACCGACTGATATGCGTCAACGCTTCGACATATATAAATTTTCTCTAACTGTCCCCGTACACGGGCTTCAAAAAAACGCCGCTTCAAGCTTCATTTTGAGGTAGCCTTTTTATGGCTCGTGTGCGGTGGTGCCGCCACAAAAAAAAAAAAACGTTTGAAGCCGCTTCAAGTTTTTTCGTCCTTGCGCGCTTCAGCTGTTGTTTTGCGGTGGCTTCCTGCGTTTTTTTTGTGGCCGCTTCTAGCGTTTTTTTGTGGCTGCGTTTTTTTGAAGCCCGTATGCGGGGATATTAATGTAGGCAACGTGTGCCAGTGTTGCAGTTTTAAAAATTAATCAAACTCTCTTTTCTCTGTAATAAAATAAACTTGTTCTACTTAATTTCCTTCTTCGGTCAGTGCACCATACCGCTACCAATAAACTGGTCAACCACTTAACTTTTTTATTGCAAACGTACAAAGACATGTTTTATGACTGACATACCCTAACGTTACGTGGTGCGTTGTAAAACTGAAATGGGACTCCTTTCAAGGTCGTTAGGATTTTTCATGGAAAGCAGTTATAGATTATAACCGATTTCACGAAGGAAGGAGAGAGAAGGAGGTTCCTGATTCGTTTTTTTTTAATGTTTGTTACTTCAGAACTATGTCATTTATGAATCAATACTATTTCTCTTTTTATGTTAAAGGCTATAACTCCAGATTGGTCTCGTTTTTAACAAAATCCAGTTTTAATGTTAAGATCCATGAGGAATTGAGAAAACTCTTCAAAAGTATATACCAACAAAAATAATTTGAATTTCGAAACTAAGAGACATAAGCGGCTTACGAAATTAATACTTATTATATTTTTTATAAATAGTTTTGTTTTATTTCTCATTTTTCAGGTTTTTTTTATATTAAGTAAATGTCGGTATACGACGTTGTATTTTTTTCAATTTTTATAGTTTTGTATCGAGTTAGATTATATATTAAAAAAAAAAAAACTTATAAAAATGTATAGTATAAAGGGAAAAATAATATTTTCCTTCATCCGTTATTTATTTATTTTTATATGCTTTTATATCATATACGGCCTCCCACAGATGGCCTCAACGCCATAATGAAAATTACAACCTATTTCCGCAGAACAATTTCTATGAAAAATGGCTGTCGCATCGCCGTTGTATTGTCGTGTCGCACCTGTCTACCCGCATTTAAGAGGATTTAATTATTATTATTGGGAGGGTGTTGAGTGGCAACATCGTTATTATAATAATTTGCTCTTAAAATTGAGACGGGTAATGGCATAATAGTACCTATGATCTATTTCCTCATAAATGCCTGTATCTCATGCGATTATGCTTTGCTTTTGCTTTATGTATGTAGGTACAATAATATTATTTCATTTATTTTATACTGGCATGTTTGTGCTGGTTTGTGTGCTGTTTTTATAGCGATCTACGTTATTATTTGAAACTGTCCTTCTAAAAATTATCTATTATTATCAAGGAGCTAGTTTTGTATAAATGTGTGTGTTTGTTTTTCACGCTCAATCGATTTAATGGATTTAGATAAAACTTTACACACATGAGTATGTTTCTTTTGAGTGGGTGAAACCGTTGCCGAAAGCTAATATAACTGTAATATTTGGCAATTTTTGAATACCTGTTTCATAATAGCTACAACCTAGGTATCTTTAAGACAAGAGCGAATGGGTTACTTTTAGACAACGGTGCTCTATTGTCGACCACATCGTCGCATTGTCAAACGCAAGCCTATCAAAAAAAAAAAACAGCTAGATCATTTTTTTTTCACTCTGCCTGAATTAAAGCTCCCTGTAACAGGACCAACTTTCACCACTGACTTCCAGCAAGTATATCCGCGCAAAACCGCTAGTTTTAAACAAACAAGGATTACATAGTACAGAAACAGTTCGAAAGCGGTCACTAACTCCCAAGCCACTGGTTCACTAAGATCTAAATTACTATTATGCCGCATTATTAAATTTGTACAGAGGAACTATAATTTGAGTTCACTAGTTTGCATAGTTTGTAATACTAGTGTTGATTACAAAGTGCTGTTGGTAATAAACAGCGGTTTTAATCTGCAACTTAAACTGAGAGCAAAAACAAAGATGGTGAAATAACGATTGCGTCGTCTTTTGTTTCTGTTCAATTTCGGATTCGCTGATGCTAATCATACAACAGTGAGGTCTAATTAGACCTTACTGAATCCAATTGGATTCAATTATGTACTTAGTTCTAAATCTAGATATCTTTTTTAATGTGCTTGTAAGCAATTAGCAAGAGAGCGGGTCACCTTGCTTGATACCACTCTCTTTTGTGAAAGACGGTCCTGTAGTATTCAATTTAAGGTTTGTGGAGCTCGTCAAACAGAATTAGATGAAGCTTGGCACAAAGGTAAACCTTGCCCTGGATTATAATCACAGGATAGATACTTTTTATCCTTAAGAAAAGGGAGTTAGTGATAGTGTGACGGGTGAATAGAAGAAAAATAAGAGTTGCGCCGCCCCAAGTAATAAAAGACAAGGGCAGGAAGAAGAAAAAGAAGAAGTAGATACGTTTTATGCAGACTGTATGTTCCCTTGGGGTATTTTACCAAATTCACGCAAGTGAAGTTGCTGACAGATGCTAGTTATTTATGAAAATAATAAATCATTATTTTACACGTGTTTGAGAATAATGGCTTTTAAAGCTCATAATTATAATTAAAAAATCTTACATTCTCACGGTTCAAAATTTATCATTTTGCGCTAAAATACTTCAAATAATTTCATTTATTTTTAGATGAAAGACAAAAAACAGTTTCAAATGCCATCGAAAACATTATCACATAATTAACACAACTTTAAATTTACATTATGATAATTAAAGTTGTTTGAATAGTTAAAATTAACTTATTTAGCATAGTCGTGCAGTTTCCTGAAATAGTACCTAAAGCGAGTGCTAAGATGAAGGCAAACAATAAAGTAAATCATAAAATGACTCCTCCCGTTGTGATTTTTATCAAAAACTACTAAAAAAACTACTAGTGTTCTTTTAGTTGCCTTTGCGTTCTCTTAAATCCCGTACAGCTCTGGAAATATTTGTAAAGAATTTTGTTTTTAAAAAAATGTGTCTTGAGCTGGCGAGACGCGACGGTACGCTGAACATTTTTCTAGATTGCGAGCAATTCCACAACTACAACTCCACAATTATCACACAACACCGTCTTGTCCCAAGCTAAGCAAAACTTGTGTTATGGGTACTAGACAACTGATAAACATACTATAGATAAATTACACCCAGACACAGAACAAATGATCATGCTCATCACATAAACATTTGTCCTGGGTGGAAATCGAACCCACGACCTCTGTCATAGCAGTCAGGGCCACTAACCACCAGACCAGACAAATGCAATGCAATGGGTAGCTCGCCGTCCGTTGGCCTATTAAAATGTGGCGTTCTGCTCCACATGCGCCTCAAAAATATGTCAGCAAAATGAATGAGGTCCACTAGATCCGATGCTTGGTATGGCTGCGGGAATGTCCCTGGAACGCAAAAAGCAACTGAAATAATGAAGTGGTGAGTTTTATTCTGTAATAGTCTGACATGCCCATGTCATGCATAGCCTGACATTAACTCCGCCGATGTCGGTCCCAAGCCCGAATGAGAAAGGAGGAGGGTTGGTATGGATGAGACCTACCCATGCCGCAAAACAGTCAACGCCGAGTATCGGGCGGCGGTAAACTAACCCGACCACCCCGAGAGAACTTAGCGTCCTTGGGGCGGTAACCAGTGACCGTGGGGCCCTAAATACCCTCTAAAAGACTGACGTAGAAGGACGGTGGGAACCCACTACGATTATATTCCCATGAAAACCCCCTATGGAATCAGATACAGTGAGAGAGATTATGTTGGGCGATCCGACTAACCATCGGCGCCACCCAGTGCCCGGGCTGGATGGTGTGAAATTGACGACCGAAGCTTCCCCTGAGGTGTACCGACAGGTTTCAGAAGGAAGAGTTACTACTGTCGGTGCCACAAAATATAAGAGCGATAAGACCTCAATACGAACCTGTCATCGTATTGGCGCTTGGAACGTCCGAGGTTTACTTATGGCGGGCAAACTGACCATCGTGGAGAAGGAAATGGAATCACACAAGATTTCCATATTAGGCATCAGTGAAACACATATGCGTGGTAATGGCCACTTCACAACTGCTACAGGAAACACCATGTACTTCTCGGGCTGCGAAGATTCGAGTAGGAATGGGGTCGGAATCATATTGCCACCACACATGAATAAATATGTCCTCGGTTATTGCCCGGTGTCTGATAGAATCCTGACAATGAAGCTGAACACCAAGCCGTGCGTACTGAATATTGTACAAATATATGCCCCGACGGCACAAGCGCAAGATGAGGTAATTGAGGACTTTTATGGGAAACTAGAGGAAACGTTGAACTCGATTCCCGGCCGGGAAATTAAAATGATCCTTGGTGACTGGAATGCCAAGGTCGGTAGTACACTTGCTGATGATCATATCAGAAGCACTGTTGGAAAATTTGGGCTTGGCACTAGGAATGAGCGGGGTGAAAAACTGATCGAGTTCTGTATAGACCGAAACCTCAGTATCATGAACACGTACTTCCAACATCATCCAAGGCGTTTGTACACATGGAGATCTCCAGGCGATAGGTACAGAAATCAAATAGACTACATCATCCTTGATACCCGCTGGAGATCTTCAATTTCAAATGTGAAGACTTTCCCCGGCGCAGAGTGCGGCTCCGACCACAACCTACTCGTGGCCATGTTTTCACTGCGTTTAAAGGCGCCTAGACGTCAACCACCGAAACCAAGAAGTCTGGATCCTTCTGAACAACCAATCTTCCGAGAGGCGTTGGAAGCGAAGTTGAAGAGTTGTCCGGCTCACGAGCACGCTAACGCTGACAAGCAGTGGACATACCTGAAAAGCCACATCAACGATGCGCTTGACCAAGTCTCTAGGAAGAGGAAGCCAGAGCAGAAGAAAAAATGCTGGATCTCTGATTACTCGTGGGAGCTCATCCAGCGCAGAAAGGCTCTAAAAACTAGGGGTCTGCAAGATCGTACTGTAATGGCTGAATACTCTGAGCTTAGCAGAGCTATTAAAAACAGTTGTCGCCATGACAGAAATAAATTTATCGAGGGCATTTGCAGCGACATTGAGAGAAGTTCCAGCAAGTTACAAACTGCAGACCTTTTTAAGAAAGTCAGAGTTCTTTCTAAACAGTTCAAGGCTAAATCGTGGGTCATAGAAGATGCCGATGGCACTGTACTCCACGAGCTAGAACGCATTGCTGAGAGATGGCGTGTCTACTGTGAGCAACTGTACGGGGATCCCCTTTCAGTACCCGAAGCCGTCCCGGACTGGGAGGATATAGTACTGGAACCCACTATTCTTCGTTCCGAAATATATGCTGCTATGCAGTACCTCAAAAAGAAGAAGGCGCCAGGAAGCGACCAAATAACAGCTGAGGTGCTTATGGCTATGGGTGACTTGGGTATAGAGACACTCCACAAGGTTTGCTCACACATCTGGCAGACCGGTGATTGGCCGCTTGACTGGTCGGAGTCCGTAACTCTTCCGCTGCACAAGAAGGGGTCAACAAAGAGCTGCGGTAATTATCGAACCTTGTCCCTCATCTCACATGCCAGCAAAATTTTGCTTCATATTTTAAATAATCGCATCCGCTACTATCTGGATTGGCAAATCCCGCAGGAGCAAGCGGGTTTCGTTAAGGGCAAGGGCACTCGAGAGCAGATTCTTAATGTCAGACAGCTTATTGAGAAGGCTTACGAGTTTGATACGCCAGTGATAATGTGTTTCGTCGACTACAGCAAAGCTTTTGACTGTGTTAACTGGGGTTGCTTGTGGAGGGTCCTACACGAACTGGGAGTGCCGGATCATCTCATTGCTCTACTTCGCACGCTGTACGGCTCAAGCCAGGGAGTCGTAAGAGTCGATAAAACGACATCAAAACCATTTAAATTTCACCGAGGAGTGCGCCAGGGATGTATTTTGTCGCCAATCCTATTCAACATCTACGGAGAATACATCATGAGACTTACCTGCGAGAATTGGGAGGGAGGCATCACCGTTGGTGGCGTAAAAATCACCAATCTGCGTTACGCTGATGACACTACTCTGCTTGCAGCAAATGAGACAGAAATGGTTGCACTCCTAGCCCGAATGGAGCGTATCAGCGAAGAGATGGGGCTTTCCGTAAACAGGTCCAAAACCAAAGTCATGGTGGTAGACAGATCTGGAAAATTGGAGCTCACTGGCGCTTTAGACCTAGAAACAGTGGATAACTTCATTTACCTGGGCTCCAATATTAGCAGTGATGGGTCGTGCGAGAGGGAAGTTCGCAGGAGAATTGGAATAGCTAAGAGCGCTATGTCTCAGCTTAATAAAGTCTGGAGGGATCGTAACATTTCCGTAAAGACCAAAACCAAATTGGTACGGACACTAGTGTTCTCGATCTTTTCATATGGCGCTGAGACTTGGTCGCTAAAGGCTGCAGACCGCAAACGCATCGACGCCTTTGAGATGTGGTGCTGGAGAAGGATGCTCCGTATCCCTTGGACAGCATTTCGGACCAACGTATCCATTTTGCAAGAACTGAAAATCTCCTCACGACTGTCGTCCGAGTGCCTTCGCAAAGTTCTACAATACTTCGGTCACATTGCAAGGAAAGACGGTAGCAACCTCGAAAGGCTCATGGTGACCGGCAAAGTGGATGGAAAAAGGCCCCGCGGGCGCAGCCCTATACGTTGGTCCGACCAGATCCGCACCGCTCTTGACTCTACGATGTACAGTGCACTTCACATCGCCAGAAACAGAAACAGATGGAAAGACATCATAAGGGATAAAGTGATGAAGCAGGGTGGTCACGACCCTCAGCATTGAGGAATACGACGCAAGGAGGAGTCTGACATGTCCTCTCGCTCATCATGGAGTGGAAGAAGCTATTTAATGATTACCCGTGTCAAAAAAAATAGCAATACACAGTATACTATGAAAATGGTATCTATTTCAGTGGAAGAATTCAGGTCACACTACCTAGGGCCTACTTCATCTCGAGACGTAGACGCAACATGCAAGAGCATACTAAGGACGTGATACGCCCCGTGACTTCACGATGACAATGCGTTTTGCGGCTTTCCGATGCTTTCAGTGGCGTTGCACTGCGAGAAACATCTGGTCTTTTCAAGCATCGTGTCGTCATTGTCTGAAAGTTAGCAATAAGACAACAAAACAAAGTTTTAGCTTATTTTTCTGGGTTTATCTTTTTGTTCAATAAAAAAATTAATTACTTACTGTAGAAGGTAATTACTAAAACTATTTCCGCTCGTTATAAATGTAGCAGTTTTTGTTCTCTCTTCTTCAAATCGTATCCATCAAATGGTAAGTATTCGTGTACGCCTTTGCACGCCAGTGTATCCATTTTTGTCTATAGAAAATACTTGCCGATTGCTACGAATGTAGCACTTTTGGTCCTCTCTCTTCTTCAAATGGTTTCCATCAAGTGGTAAGTGTGTGTTCGCCTTTGTACGCCACTTTATCCAGTCTGGCGTTTTGTATCAAACCCATATCATTAACTAATAGCTTATGTCGTGGCCAAATATTAGAAATTGATCACTTCATGAAATGTCAAAGTTAGATGATATTTCAATCTTCATTTGGCCCATTTGTTTTAGACCTATTATTATCATTGAAAACATCAATGATATGGCCAAACGAGAATTGATATATCATCAAATCTTAACGTTTAAACAATATGACCAGTGTTAGCCATATTCTGAAGTAAGAAAGAAAAACATTTTATTTGCCCGAAAAGGCAATTCGAAGATCTGGCCTCGACAGGTCCACCAGCATATACTTTTACGGTCCATGTTCCAGGTCATCACTGTAATCGCTTTTCTAAGTCTTAGTCTTTCTTCCATCAGCCACGATTTCGGCTGCCTCAAAAACAATAAATTTTGTAACATCACTAAGGCGCTAAAGGCGTCCCTCTTTGAGGACCGCCCGGAGAACACGGTGGAGCATACGTTAGAGGTGTGTTCTGCTTGAGCAGAGTACTGCCGTATCTTCGTGGGAGCAATCGGCGGCAGCAATCTCTCGTGCGTGGCCTTGGTACAGTCAAGGGTTCGAAGTGAGGAGGAGAGGTGCAGGCTTGCGGACTCGACCGTCCGGTAACCAACTGAACCAAGACCAAGTCGTCGAAGGCGCGTGCTGTTCCAAAACTCGGCCTTATGAACGGCAACGAAGAGACAAGAATGGGTTTTTAGTTAGTAAAAGTCTGACACGTCCTCCCGCTCCGCCCAAGAGCGCGGAATGTCATTTGATGGTCATTTCCTCCCTAAAAAAAAGGCATCCCTGCAAATGTAAATGACCCCACTGAAATCCATTCACAATAACCTACTTATGTCCTTCAGAACTTATTATCAAAACAAAACAATGTAAAAATTCGAGTATTTTTTTTCACAATCTGTATTACTGTCGTAAAAAGCCTGTGTTTATGTTATGCCCGATAATGGTATTAAACAGTTTATGTAAATGACTGGGGGGTTTCTCTTGGGAAATAAACGCGTGGGTGATATTTGTATATCTACGTTTCGTTATGTTTATATCACGTCAGTTGTCTTTAGTATTATTGTGTTTGGGTATACAATATAGCCTGTGCGGAAAAAGATCCGTCGTGGAGGAAAATGGACCTAACGTTGTAACCTAATGGATGTCGGTCTCAGTGCCGAGCGGCGCGGCGACACGGCGCTATGAGCATCGTCTCGTGGCCTGTTTCAAACATTTTCATACTTTTAATTTTACCGCTCGCCGCCCTGAGCTTAGTTACCTCTCAAAGCGGTAAGGTCGTGAACGGGCCGTTTGGCTACTTTGTACTAGCAAGCGGTAACGCAGGCATAAGCTACTGTGACATAGTTTCAAAATATCCAGATGTTACTGTTACGCTATAATGAAGTTCCTCAAAGAGATGTCAGCAAAACCTTAGGGGCTCAGCAAAGTTAAAGCCTGCTTTGGTCATGGGTCCGCTTCCGAAAGGAAAACCTGGGGTCCTGGAATGCATGGCAAAGATCCTTATTTGACTTGCGTTCCAAGAATACATAGTTTTTTTTTTTTTAGGTGGGATGTCATGTAATTACATCTCCCGCCCTCTTCGAGTCAGACTTTTACTGATTAAAACCACTTCTGTTCTTTCTTTGCTTTCGTTCCAGAGCCCGAGGCCAGTTTTTTATGATAATTAATTCATGAATCCCCAAGCGACACCCGGTGGCCGCGCATCTATTGTCTTACTATTGTGTCTCTAATTGACGGTATCTGAAGGGTTAAGTAATCTCATGTTTTAAAAAGGAGATTTATAAGTACCATATAGTCATAGAGTGTTTGTCTATGATAACACTGACCCAATTTCAAAACACACATTTCTATACATTACTATGTTTTCGATTCAAATAAGCATTGAATAAAACTGAAACTGCACTTGCACTTACACAAATCACTTTTATTTCAAAAACACTTTTGATTTACATCTACTTCTAGAAGTGTGTAAACAACATTATAGGAACTAGGAAGGTACAATATAAAAACTGTCATCTTCAAGGTTTTTATACCTATTTGAATCAAAGGTAGTCAACAGCTAAAACAATTTGATAGAAGGCCGTCCATAGGTCTAATTATAAACATATTAATAGGTAAACCACTCATAGTAATGAGACCATATTTTATGATGATTAGAAATCATTAAATTACTCCTCCTATTCTGAGTAGTTTTTTGAGAGTTGGGAAATCACGAATGACTTCTCTTGCTTTAAGGTAAGCAGGAGTGTTAGATTTTCACTGACTAAAATCCATCTATGTCCCTTCATTTTCCCTTTGTGGACTAGGAATATTTTAGTTTCTTTTCCAGAAATTCCTCCGTTTTCCTAGTAAACATCGGCTTTGCCCCCCGCGGCTTGCTGACATTTCATCGATGACTTGGAGTCGGTCCTTATCCGGCGGCCGAAGGCGAGCTACTTATAGCTCGTCGTCCACAAACTTGAAAGGCGGATGCCTTAACCATGGTGTAAGGAATATTAGTATGTGAAGTGACTTGGTCTGTTTTTTACACTTTCACGTTTAAATTATTAAACCGATTTTGATGAAATTTTGTGCAGAGTAAGCTTAATACAAGACAAAACGTAGGCTATTGTTTAACAGACTTTAACTTTGCCTTCGCTATGACCGACATTCATACGGACAAAGACGTAGAAAAAAGCTAGTCTTTAATGATTATAATTATTGATGTCAACAGCTGTATCTCTTACATAAAAGTAGATGTTTTCTGTATTTCCTTGTTATGGAGGAAAATAAAACTGTAATTTTCCTTGGCTGTGAAATAAGGCAATTACGTAGTTATTGAGTTCCAAGTCTTAACCAGGATGTTTTTTTTTTTTTTATTCTTTATTTATTTAGGGACATTTATAATCGCTATGCGTATGTCAGTCCCATCGTATCCTAAATATATACATTCTACTCATATCAGGGCCATGAACCTAAACAGACTCTTCGCATCATCGCTATTCGGTCTAGATAAAATGTTGTGAAATGTTCCTACTTCAAGTCTGTTCAACTTCAAGACCCTTAACAGGTCATTTCTCTCAGGCTCATATCGAACACATTCCATCAATAAGTGGTGCAGGTCTTCAACAACTCCACACTGTACACAGTTGAACCAGGATGTTAAAAACTAAAACTTCTTCCTGTATAAGATTGCAGATGATTTTAAATTTTAATGTAACACAGATTTATAGCCATAGCTTTTAATGTAACGTACGATAATATAATACTCAGTCATGTCATCATTACCATCATTATTATTTCAGCCGACAGACGTCCACTGTTGGACGTAGGCCCCAAGCGTCGCCACAATGATCGATCCTGAGCGTCCCGCATCCATCGAGTACCCATAACCTTCACCAGCTCATCGGTCCACCTTGTAGGAGGCTTTCCAACGTGGCATCACTCCAGAACCTTGCGGCCCCAACGGCCATCTGTTCCGCGAGCAATGTGCCCTGCCCGTTACCACTTAGTTTGGCGATTCTTCGTGCTATGTCGGCAACCTTGATTCTCCTGCAGATATCTTCATTTCTGATTCGATCACGCAAGGAATCTCCGAGATGATGAATGATGCATGAATCCGAAAGGTTCTGAAGTGACGACTGAGACTGTAAAACATAGCGTCGTTAGGCTCCCCACAAGGTAGAGTAATGACCTGAAAAGGATCATAGGAATCCGATGAATGCAAGACGTCTATGACCGGATATTGTGGTGACACTTGGTAAACCAAATGCTGCTACAACGACCGGTCCTTTGCATCTGGGTGTGATCAGGTCCTGTCTGGCCTACATCCAACCATGGCCATCTTCCAGCTGAAATGAGAAAAATAATGTTGCCATTGTTACAAGGGGAGCAAGAGAGAAAGAAAACAAGAGAGCAAGCAATAATATCGCAAGCAAAGCTGAGAATTTCGAAAACGCCTGCAAGAAATATTAATGCAAAAGCGTGGCAATGCAACACTATTCGTAAGTCTGTTGTGAAAATGGAATCTCACGATAAAACAGGGTCAGTGTGACCTCTCCCGTCCTTGGGCGGAGCGGGTGGCATGTCAGACTTTAATTGACTAAAAACCCACTCCTGTTTCTTCTTTGCCGTCTTTCCACCGCTCCGGGGTCTCTTTGGCATCACCAATAGGCCCAATAGGCTTTGACCCTGCTTGAAGCTCTCTAATATTATATATCTGAGGTTTTTCCCTCGTAAACTATGGGTTTTAATCAGTAAAGTCTGATAATCCGTTCTCGCTCTACTCTGAGTGAGAAAAATCATTAAGAGGGTCCTTCTCCACTCGCTTATCGTAAACATCGAAAATGGTTTAAAAGCTTGTTACTTCATTTAATGCAATCCAACGCGATGTGTGACGAAAAGGCAACACAAAAAAATTGAGATAACGCCTGGAAACTCTGTTAGTATTCGGTAATTCCGGGATTTACTCGAAAATTTCACAAAACTTGCTCCAGGAAATAGCTGTTTTTTTTAAACCCTGAAAAGTTTTTGGAAAAAATTGTCGTCATTTAGAATCTTAATAAAATTTGCAAGGTCTCTAGAGGATTACTTTTTTGGCTTTTTTAATTTTTAGGCAAATTATGAAGTGTCAAAGTTCATACAAAATAGGACATTTTCAGAGGTTTTTACTGGATTAGTTATACACAAATTTAGAAATTGGTTTCTTTAGAAACCTAGATGATATCTACAAGATACTGTGTTTCCAAAATATCTAATGAAAAGTGTGTAATAACGTCATAATCAGTTATGAGCGGTTGTATGAAAAACAGAGAAAATGTGAGTCGTGATGCACCACCTTAAATAAAGAGTGTATTGCTTTTCATAATATTAAATCAACTTCATTATATACGCAGACTAAATAGCTAAACGGAACAGTGGTTAAGTGCTGTTAAATTTAGATATTTTAGTGATATTATCTAACGTAACTATCACATAATATCGAGTGCGATATCAACTTTAGCTTGCTCACAGCGCCTGGCGTAAAACCACAAATTAACTAGTTCAGAACTTTATTCTGAAATTCATAATTCATTATAACGTGAATTTGTTACTAGTTATTTATAGTTTTTGAAACTAGGTTGCGGGTTGTGTGTGAATCACAGAACACAGGAATCATACAGTAGGTGTGAATATATCAACTGAATGGTTCTTTTTTTTTTTAGATGGGGAAAATCATCTTATGACAAAAGCTGTTGGGTGCAGTGGGAGATAGTGTCAGACTCTTACTGACTAAAAACCCCATCACGTTCCTTCTAGCCTTCATACCGGGGCACGAGCTTCCTTTCGGTCAACCCTGTCCCCAGTAGGCTTCGACCCAGCTGGGCCCCTCCTGCTGCTGACAACTCCTTGAGGCGCGCGGAAATAGTGCGCGTCGTCGACGTCTTAGACTCGGTCCATTACAGACGATCGGACAGCGAGCTACGTTCACGAGCCCGCGTCTACGGTGGCCGGAAATCGGGATCGGAATCTCGGCGGCGGCGGCGAGGGCGCCGTAGCCTGATGCGGTCGGCCTCCTCCTTTACTAGCATTACTGCTTCGCAGAAGCTGGCGACCGCCTGCCGTTCCTCCTCGCTCCGGATACAGTAGGTGTGATATATTAACTGCATGGTTCTGGAAAACTACTTTTTTTTTAGTTTTTTTGTAATTGGTCCGCTTGCTCCTCGTAGATTTTCAATTGCTTTATTTGTTTAAACTTTATGAATAGTAGTGGTAAATTTTACACAGGTAGACTTAACGCATTGAGATTTTTTTTTACCAGCCATCATTTGCTTTTTTTTCATCGTTATACAAAAAAATACATTTAAACGTTTCTGGTTTTGGAATTGCAGATGTATTCGTAAGAGTTATCTTGGCTCTGGATAAGAAGTAGTAAAAGTTAGTCAGTAAAAGTCTGATAATTGTTTTATAATTTACTATATTTCAAAAAGAATTCGTAAGTAATTAGTTCTAAAATAGGTCTATTCCTAATCTAGGATCACATAAGCTTAGATTAAGCCATGCTTACTTATAACTTTATAACCTAAATAAGTTGCCTAAAAGCACTGGTCCTGGAATAAACCTTAACGTAACCAACACAAAACCTTTTGTGAAATATATTATTCCATTACCTTGAAAGGCCTAATACTGATCAAGTTATGTTCAGGATAGATACTTGGACCACTTAATTGGTTTGAAACTGGTTCCTAATCTACTAACCGGGTTCAGTACGTCGTTTCGTAAATTAAATTTAAACTTGTAACTGTCTATTAATGCTGGATCAGCAGTGGTTTAGTCTAGCCTATTAGGTTTGCTTAAAGATATATTACTTACCTGTGGTATAGACATCTTCTGACTTGAATTTAGTAAAATGGAACTAGAACTAGCAATGATATTGTATCATTTGATTCTTAAAGAATCTATGGCAAACTGATCTTTAGACCGACTCTTGAACATAATAAACATATAAACAAAATGCTACCTTATTTTGGTGATAATCAAATGTCCATTTATCAAAATGTATGGAAATGTGTGTTGTCTTCAAGGCAAGAGTGAATATGCTCTTAATAAACTAGCGCGCCTCACCATCAACGATTGTATCTCTGCTTACCATCGGGTGGGATCGCATTCAAGCAGTAGTTTATGTCAATAAAAAAAAAACTATTTTTGCATATTAAAATTGTGCTTTGAGCGCAAAAATTGCGAACTTCGCAGTACCAGCAACTGATCCGTTTTTCTTTTAATTGATTATTGTATTTTTATGACACAAACAGACAGTGTCTTAGTTACTTGCAAAATAGCAAGTGAATATTTAAGTATCCAAATTCATAGTTAACAAAATTTTAGAACTTTCACAGGCCGAAACATTATAGCTTTTTATTGAATTACTTACAAAGTACAAAAGCTAAAAGCCCTACAATATGTAGACAAAGGAACTTTTGACTGCTACATTTTAATTAGATAGAGCAATGGTCTTATTAAGCAGGCTGTACCTAAGGTCGGTCTCGTGGAGGCAAAGTGGAGGCAAAATAAAAGCGACCAAGAAGCTGCGGGCAGATGGAAATTAATTTTCTCATTGGTGTAAATGTGTTTTGCTATTTTCTTTTCTTTTTAAACTATGTGGTTTTATAAATGTCTCGGTTTAAAAAAATATTTCTGATGGGTTGTTCTAAACGTATTTTGCCTCATTTATAAATATTTTATCGCTATTTTTAAATGAGAAAGGTCTTTTTAATATTAGACTTTGTTTTTATCGTATAATACAAACCATTTAGTTAGCTAAAGTAATATTGAACTTATAAACTATGTGGGTTAAACAAAACTTTCTAAAGGTCAGAAACATTCGTGGGATTCTAAAAATAAATTATATTAAATCTGAAAATTCTTTACTTCTTTTCCTATTTTTTAAAAAATGGTTGTAGATTTGACATGTTTTAAAAGAACTACTAATTGAGTTAGTAGGCTTGGTTCTTAGCATAAAAAGAAGGCTATTGAACCATTAAAAAAAAATATGGAGGTGTGTTAGAAGTTTCAGATGTGTACCTATGTCAGTCTAATATTCCCAAATAAATGGTCCTGCTGAAAATTTTCAAAAGCAAAGCAATTCAAATCGCACAAATATTACAAAAGTGAAAGTTTATAATTATGTATCTTTTAATGTGTATTTGTTACTCCACCTCCGTCATTCTTAATTAAAGCTTTAAATTTAAGCTTTAATTGAGCATGAAAGAGTAATTATAATTTTTTATTACTTTGTTTTAATTTATTAATCTACATTTTGATTGTGCTTACATAATGAAAGCGACAAAAAAATATTTATGTAAGTAACTCATAATATGAGTTAAAAGGCTATCCTTGGAGTGTTTTGCACGTCTTTCTGCATAGAGAATTATGTTTTGCACTGTACCTACAATAAAATTTAGCTTTACTTTTTTTGACTGACCGAAATTTTGACAATTCTAAAGTGCCTGTAAATGGACAATTTGGATTAAACGTTTCTAATTTCTGACATTTAATTTAAAACGGACAATCAAATTCGGATTAAATTTAATATATAATATGGGTATGGGTAGAGCATGTCCAGAAATTGAATTCAGATTATTTTAATACCTGGAGTATTTACCTTGAGACCATTTCTAATTCCACGCGGGCAAAGCTACTGAATACCTTTTATAGCGTAAAAATAGACTGCCCATGTAAATATCGTAGCCGATTGAGAAATCGCATAAGCACTGTCGAACATTTATCAAAATCAAAGTGTTAGATTGATGAGTATGTCAGACAAACCTGAACTATTTGGCAATGTTAAAAATATCCGTAAATCCGTTCCTGAATAACAAATATAGATGAATATATTAGTATAGTACCTGACTAAGATCAATAAATCCACAATCCTACGATCATGAGAAGACACAGTGAAAGGTTTTAACATAATTTAGTGTTAATGGCTATTTTGCTGTACTAAATAATAATAATAAATAAAATAAATAAATGAATTACAGAAACGTGTTTGAAGATGTTATGAACTATTTTCTTGATATAAACTAGTGCTTAACTGCTGATATTAAGCAGTGAGGCTATGGTTGATGGTGGAGCATATTACTTTATCAAGAGCCTATTCACTTTAGCTTTGAAGACACCTAAATTTTAATAATTATTTCCAATACATACTTGCTCATAAAGTGACTCTTATTGCACTACACTTAGGTATGTAATGGCACTTGTTACCAAACTGTGACATTTTGATTACATTACGCACTAGTGCTATAATTTAGTTAAAACCTTTATGTTCAACCTCTCTCCCGCCATAATTTTATTACATTTATCGTATCAGGAGGGGCGAGCGTCGAACGACAAAAAGAAAAAAAAAATGTGCGCGCACATGAAAACAGATTTTTACTGCTACAAAAGTTTACTAGTTTTACAGTTTTTTTTTTTCACAAGTGTATTGAAATACATCGTAGAATGCACGTGAGTAATTAATTATTATTACCGTTCTCGGCTCTTTTAACCCTTCAGATACCGTCAATTAGAGACACAATAGTAAGACAATAGATGCGCGGCCACCGGGTGTCGCTTGGGGATTCATGAATTAAGACCCTCGCCGTGGCTCTACGTGGTCTAAATACCGCCTCGACGGTAATCACTAATATTACACAATTATATCATAATGTACAATTATTAGTCTAATTGAATTACCATTTATTTACCATTATTTATTAAGACGTATTATTCCGATTTCCGGCACCTTGCGGAAATGCGAACAGCGAGGTACCTATTGCTCGACCTCGGTAACAGTGTGGACCGAGCCCACGACTTCGATGGCGCGTATTGTTCCACGCGCAACTCAAAGAGTTGTCAGCAAACCGTAGGGGCCCAGCAGGGTCAAAAGCTACTGGGGCCAAGGGTCTGCTTCTGAAAGGCAGATGCGGCCACGGTATGAAAGGCAACGAAAGATTAAGAGGGTCCTTCTCCACTCGCTTATCGTAAACATCGAAAATGGTTTAAAAGCTTGTTACTTCATTTAATGCAATCCAACGCGATGTTTGATGAAAAGGCAACGCAAAAAAAGAGAGATAACGCCTGGAAACTCTGTTAGTATTCGGTAATTCCGAGATTTAGTCGAAAATTTCACAAAACTTGCTCCAGGAAATAGCTGTTTTTTTTAAACCCTGAAAAGTTTTTGGAAAAAATTGTCGTCATTTAGAATCTTAATAAAATTTGCAAGGTCTCTAGAGGATTACTTTTTTGGCTTTTTTAATTTTTAGGCAAATTATGAAGTGTCAAAGTTCATACAAAATAGGACATTTTCAGAGGTTTTTACTGGATTAGTTTTACACAAATTTAAAAATTGGTTTCTTTAGAAACCTAGATAATATCCACAAGATACTGTGTTTCCAAAATATCTAATGAAAAATGTGTAATAACGTCATAATCAGTTATGAGCGGTTGTATGAAAAACAGTGAAAATGTGAGTCATGATGCACCACCTTAAGAGTGGGATTTTAGTCAGTAAAAGTCTGACTCTGTCTCCCGCTCCGCCCAAGAACGCGGAGATGTCATTGGATAATTTTCCCACCTACAAAAAAAGACGTAATATTAGTATACTCATTATTTTTACATATGCTTCAATCTCCCAAGTGACACTACATCGACTAGTCCTGTGTGTTTTGCATCCATTGGACCTTCACTTCGTCATCGGTTCACCTTGTGTCTTTCGGAATGTGGCCTGTTGATATCGATAGTATAAAAAAAAGTCTGTAAATAGCTTAGCCCACGGAGCGGATTACAGCCCATTCCCTCTTTTAAAGAGGATCTCTGAGTCCCAGCAGTGGGAACATTATAAGGCTGATATTATCAAAAAAATAAAAATAAATGGAGAAACTGACTGACTGACATATCAATGCCCCGCCAAAACTACTGAGACTAGAAGTGCGAAATTTTGCAAAAGGTTTCGTTTTATAACGTAGGCGAGCACTAAGAGAGGGTGTTTCAAAATTCACCCCTAAGATCCAAATTTTGTACGGAGAAACCTACTTTCACACGGGCATATCTGCTGGCAGAAGCTAGTTTTACATTTTATGCTATAGGTGTCTAAATGCTGTATAATTTATGTAAACACCTGATTACACTCAACATATTATGTAAACGTAATGTCTTACATATGATTTCATGTCGCCAATCTCATTGTTTAAGTACATACCGTTAACTTACGGTTATATACAGAATCTTAGTTTAATTGTCCCTTGTGGGCGATCCTATGCAAACATAGTTGTTTGTTACCAATCCCATGAGTGTTCATTTCCATGGAAGTTGTTCCTGGTAATAATTTGAAACTCATACTCGGATAGATTCTGTTATAGGTATTGTTTGTATAGAACTGAATACAAACAAATTTAGTTTCCTTTACAATTGGTTTAAGTATGTATTTCTATATTGAAATACCTACTAAAGGGAAACTGAAAAAGCGTTTCTCTTGAACGTTTTTGGTCAATTGCTTTTAGCTTTAAAACTAATCTTTTCCGTCGATTTTTCCTGCATGCCCTTTTCGACAGAAACCGTGTATTAATCTAGAATGAAAACAGCTTTACCTATAAATGAAATTTCGTAGATGTAACAGTACTTTGTCACCACGTAAGGCACTATCCAGCATCACGGCATTAGAGTTTACTACGCGATTATAATTTATACAACAGTCCGAAACCAACTATCGGGACATGATGTATATTACAAGTAAAACGTATTATATTAAATTAGATTGTTTAATTCGATTGCCAAGTCGATCTAGGTCATCAAGGTCTCTTAAGTACGGACTGAATAAATTAACCGACTTGGTATTAAGTACATGAATCTCACAACTTTTTGCCGTAGAAGAACTGAGTGCTTCAAAAAGCAGTACTGTTAAGTTATGTTATGGATGGCGTTTTTTTTTCTGGTTATAATATACCTAGTAATGATTTAGGCGATTTTTATTACACGAAGTCCTTTTTACCATACAAATACACAACACTAATTCTTATCTAAAAAATCGAATCATTTAGCTAATGTATATTTTCAATTTCAAATTCCAGATACAATTCAAAGGAAAATTACCACTGAAAAAAAAACCTTTGAAAATCCAACCAAGACCGCAAAAAATTCAAAGACACAATGCTTTTATTGATGTAGACATTCTCAACCAGAATGCCTTCATTTGTATATAAAACATCGATGCTACAAGATAATATAAAGGTTTTTTCAGATTTCCCGAGAGATACAAGCCTACACATTTACATAGAATTGTACAGTACAAATAGGATTGCTTACCAGTGAACAAACTTTGGGTGTCTGCTTCAGCTACACGACTACGACTATTATGATACAAGTAAATAGATTTATTTATATGTATTTGTAAACCAAATTGAACGAAAGAAATTCAAATATTCAATTTGTAAAAAGTGTTGCTGAAAAAGCAAAATAATATTTTTAAAGAAAATATTAGAACATAAATATATACGTAAAATAAATATAGTTTTTCTTTCAATATAGTCAACCGATTGCAATGAATTAAAACCTAAGTAGTGGTACATAGGCAGACTTAATGCAACAAAGTATTCTCTACCAGTCAACCTTTGGGTTAAAAAAGACAACACTGTGGTAAGTTTGCACAATAAACAAATAACAGATACTTGAAACATATAAAATAAGTTATTTATAATATAATAAAAAACATTAATATGCTAAAATAATAAACTAATAAATTATGAAAAATATCAAATCAAATAAATTCTGACAAAGACTTCGGTCTTTGTCAGAATTATTGTTGAGAGGTCTTCAATATCAAATTACACACAATTTTAATGTATAAAAGTTAAAAAGACATCGATTTTGTACCTTTTGCGTGATGCGCGCACAACTAAATACTTCTGCAAAATTATTATGTGACACACACACACACAGATGTGTTACGAAGTTATAATCAAGATTTCTAGGGTATATTAATCTTGCATTAATCTCGCTACTCCCCACTTCATGGCATTACTTTGTTAAGATATAAGTTCCATCATTGCTGTAATATTGTAGTAGTCTTATGTGATTTAATATGCAGCAACATCTATGACGCCACATAAGAACTACGAAGACAAAATGAAATCCTGCATCGCGCAATCAAAGCTCTCCGCGCGATTTGAACATATATACGATAGCCTGACATCAACTATCGGGCAGTCGCCCACCAGACCATAACACCTGTCTGGTCGGATGATCCTCCTTTTTCAAAGGAGGTTTGCGGGACTCTACTCTCTGTTCCGCTGACCTCCAAAAATATATAAAACTAGCTTTTGCCCGCACGGCTTCGCTCCTGCTCTTCCCTACTCTACCCTACTATACCCTACTCTACCCTACTCTACCCTACACTACTCTACTCTACTCTACACTACTCTACTCTACACTACTCTACTCTACACTACTCTACTCTACCCTACACTACTCTACTCTACTCTACACTACTCTACTCTACCCTACTCTACCCTACACTACTCTACACTACTCTACTCTACACTACTCTACTCTACACTACTCTACCTTACTCTACCCTACTATACTTTACCCTACTCTACACTACTCTACACTACTCTACTCTACACTACTCTACCTTACTCTACCCTACTATACCCTACTCTAACCTACTCTACTCTACTCTACCCTACCAAACTTCACATAAACCATCTACTAAATAGTCCGAACAAAGCCTAAAAATTTGGTTTAGATAGGTGAGCCCGTTCTTGAGTTATAAAATAACAACGAAAAGTGGCATTGATTTTTATATATATAGATAATAAAAGGTTAAAAACACATGACAGACACTCAATTGTGTTCAGACAGACTGTCTAGACAACTATAAAAACGTAGTGTTTTGTTTTTTAGTTGATGTTTGTTTTTTTAGGTGCGAAATCATATTAACATCTCCCGGCGAGTCAGACTTTTACTGACTAAAACACACTCCTAGTTCACTGCCTTTCATTTCAGGACCGGGTTTACCTTTCAGATGTGAACTCATGGCCCTAATAGGCTTTGGCCCTGCTGGGTTGATGCTTTAAACCCAGAGACAGTTTTTAAAGAGTCTCATAGAAAGTCATTGTTTTTTTTTTTAATTTATATACATACAATATTTATTTTTAAATACTGTGTGTACACGTGACCAGATCGTTTAAATGTTGACATTTAATGATATGTTGATCCTCGTTGTTTATCTATATTTATCTATATATATAAAAATCAATGCCACTTTTCGTTGTTATTTTATAACTCAAAAACGAGCTCACCTATCCAAACCAAATTTTTAGGCTTTGTTCAAACTATTTAGTAGATGGTTTATGTGAAGTTTGGTAGGGTAGAGTAGGGTATAGTAGGGTATAGTAGGGTAGAGTAGGGTAGAGTAGGGTACAGTAGGGTAGAGTAGAGTAGATTAGTGTAGAGTAGGGTATAGTAGGGTAGAGTAGGGTACAGTAGAGTACAGTAGGGTAGAGTAGTGTAGGGTAGAGTAGGGTAGAGTAGGGTGCAGTAGGGTATAGTAGGGTATAGTAGGGTAGAGTAGGGTAGAGAAGGGAAGAGCGGGAGCGAAGCCGTGCGGGCAAAAGCTAGTCTATATATATAAAAATCAATGCCACTTTTCGTTGTTGTTTTATAACTCAAGAACGGGCTCACCTATCCAAACCAAATTTTTAGGCTTTGTTTGGACTATTTAGTAGATGGTTTATGTGAAGTTTGGTAGGGTAGAGTGGGGTATAGTAGGGTAGAGTAGGGTAGAGTAGGGTAGAGTAGGGTAGAGTAGAGTAGGGTAGAGTAGGGTAGAGTAGGGTAGAGTAGGGGAGAGTAGGGTAGAGTAGGGTACAGTACGGAAGAGCGGGAGCGAAGCCGTGCGGGCAAAAGCTAGTTACTTTTAATTATTGATGTAGGATTTCTATGCAAATTAAAAGTGTAACTGTTCCCGCACACGGGCCTCAAAAAAACGCTGAAACAAAAAAACGCCAGAAGCGGCCACAAAAAAAAGCGGAGAAGCTAGAAGCCGCTTCAAGCGTTTTTCGTAGCGGTACCGCCACACACGAGCCACAATAAAAGGCAGCCTCAAAATGAAGATTGAAGTGGCGTTTTTTTTATGCCCATGTGCGGGGACAGTAAAGGAAGTAGGACAAACGAGGATTGACATATCATCAAACTTTAGCGCTAATGATCTGACCAGTTTAACTTGGCATATTGCTTTGTTTAACTAAATATAAAAAGAAATACAACTAAAGTTATAGATGTTATAGATGCACTGCAAAAAATTAAAATGGAAATGGGCTGGACATGTTGCACGTATGAATAAATATAGATAGACGAAACGGATAACTACTTGGAAGGGGCCGTCAGGAAAGAGAAGGAGAGGTGGCTCGATGAAATACTGAACACAGTGGGAAATGACTGGTTAGAAAAAGCTTTAGACAGAGATCAATGGAGGAAAATGGAGGAGGCCTTTACTCTGTAGAGAGGAGAGTGATAATCATCATCTCATCTTCCTGCCCTTGTCCCGTTTTATTTGGGGTCGGCGCAACACGTTTTTTTCTTCCATTCTGTCCTGTCACTCGTCATGCTATCACTAACTCCCTTTTCTTTCATAGAGGAGAGTGATAATAATAATTAAAAAAAAATGATATGCATGAAAATCAATTATCAAATTATAATTTTTGTGTTGTATATTTTCTTATCTAAATTTTAATTTAAAACTTGAATTGTTATTACAAATTTATATGAAATCGATATTGAAAAAATACAGAAATAGTAAAATAGTAAAATAGTACAGAAATAACACTCCTTTTTTGGGCAGTCGTGTAAAAAAACCAGTACCATAATAATTGCTACAAATTCCTTTACCAAAATGAAACAGCATAAGGCTGTACACACTCCAGTTACTAGGGCACCAGACTAACGAAATAGCCTGCGCCATCTGCTGGCATCGTAAATAAAACGGTTTTATCATGTGGAGCCAGTGAACTATAGACAGTGGAGACTTTGGAGAATACTCCACTAGATTACGCCGAAATAAAATATAAAATGGAAAGCCAGAATAAACTTTTGGGAAATAAATGGATTGAATAATGGATTATTTGTCTCCTTATCGTAACAGTAAGTAATGGAAAAGAAACTTTGCGAATTAAGCAAAAAAAGCGGTTTGCGTAGCTGCGGTGGTTTTTCCATTACTGGGAGAGGAAAAACGGAAATGGTATAAAAGGAAAATTACTTCATTTGTAGGAGACGCCCCGAGTGCCGTTGATAGGAGGGTAACTCACGGCTTCCGTAAGCGCAGGCTTATGGACGGCGACCAATAGGTAGCTCATCGTCTGATAAGAATCAGGCCTCAGTTGTTGGTGCTTGATATCAGAGCAAAACAAGTGCTTTATTACACATTTTCCTTGAATGTCAAAAATTACTCATGAAAAGTAAGAACTCAAACCGGCTTGATCATTTTATCTCCATCATTGCAAAAAAAAAAAACTTATACATGGCCGTTGAGGCCGAAAGGTTCTGGAATGGCGACAGCGTAACAGAAGACGTAACGTTGTAAGGCCTCCTTCAAGGAGGACCGATGACCTAGTAAAGATTGCGGGAATCCGATGCATATGAGACGCACAGGATCGTTCATTGTAGCAACACTTGGGGAGGCCTTCGTCCAACAGTTCGAGTACAACGGATTCCTAAAACCCTCACTATGTTACCAGGTCATCAGTACACGGTGTAATATGGAGGTGGAGGCTTTCCAACTGATTGGGTTTACATTGCATTAACATTTTATTATCTCAATTCATTTAAATCAAAGATTACTGATTGATGTAATAGGTACTACTATGTTTTTAATTCATTGAGATAGAGAGAGTATCAATTCTCAATTCTAGTCTAGTTTCATTTTCATGCAAAACCAGTTTTTAATAAAAATATTTTTTTCATAGCAAAGTTTTAGGTAAAATATTTATGTAATTAATACTCATCAAGACGACTCATCGAGCTAAATCTCGATCGGATTGTGTGGTTTAACTACCGAGTTCCTATAGCCTTCTTCCAATTCCTTCATCAGATCAGCTCTATGTCATAATAATTTTGATTGTCATCTGATTTACACATGCATGCAAAATTTCAGCTAAATCGGTAACCGTTTTCGGTAGATAAAATGTAATTTGCAAGATTTGATTACAGACAAACATCGGGACAGGTGAAACTAAATAAAACCTTGTTAAATAGTACAAAGGCCCACTAAGGCTGTGTACAAACCAAACTGACTGTCAGCCGCCGAAAGTGAGCGAACGTTACGCAGCTTATTGTATTTCCATACATATATTCACTTTTTGGTTCACATCTAACCGACGCGGACGCGACGATATGTTATTACGCTATGCGTAGACGCTGACATTCGGCTGCCGATTAATATAGCGTGTCACTATGCTCCGCGGACGCGTAGTGTATATTGTCAGCGTATTGTTAGCATACTGTGAATGAAAAATACTGTTTATTTTGACGTTTACACTGGGGCTCACATTAAGCCTGCTCACAGTCGGCGGCTGACAGTCCGTTTGATTTGAACACAGCTTTAAGCTAGGTTCTACAGCGTGACGTAGAAAGACGTCCGTGGCATCGCGTATTTTTCATATAAAATGTATGGAGACCGACACGCTCAGATTGACGTACATGGCACACGTGTGCGCAGTGTTAGTAGTTCTACCGCTAATGTCTGCACATTGACCGTGCTATCACATCATTCCCATCTCAATAATCACCTACCTCTCCCAAACTAAGTTAATCTAAACCTCAATAATTAATTCAAAATTTTAATAACACTACCCGTTAAATTAGATTGGTAGTTTCAAACCGAAGCTTATTGGCTCTAAAATGCTTTGTTTACGGTAGCGACATCTGGCGGCAAGAGCGAACAGTTGCCACTTAGTAATTATTATTGGATATCTTTGATATAGCCAGTAATCGTGTCTTTTGGTACAGTCAACTTATAAAATAGTGTTGAAGAATTTTAATAATAGTATTCCACAATTACTATCACACAACGCCGTCTAGTCCCAAGCTAAGCAGAGCTTGTGTTATAAGTACTAGACAACTGATAAACATATTTATAAATTTCATTCATTTTTCATTTTAGTCTTCCATTTTTGCTTTGCAGTGAGAATTTATCAAATATCGTTGTCCTGCCCACACGTAGAAAGCGTTTATGCATATCTGAACCGTGTCAAGAGTGAATACTTCTAGTTAAGCCTGCTCCATCATCAGCCACAGCATTGTTTACCATCACGTGAGATAGAGGTTAAACGAACCTATCTCTAATAATGAATCACAAAAAAACCTAATAAGGAGAAATGTCGAATTTTTATTAACTAAAATCTGTGCTTTTTCAGTTGCTTTTTGGATTCCAGAGTAACAGTAAGCCTGTCGAACATTCTGCAGTCTATCACATGGCTAGACTAGTAACTGTCCCCGCACACGGGCTACAAAAAAAAAAAACGCCATATCAAGCTTTTTTTTGAGGCGGCCTTTTTTTTGTTTCGTGTGCGGCGGTGCCACCACAAAAAAAAAAACGCTTGAAGCGGCTTCAAGCTTCTCCGGACACAAAGTGTCGCGAGCTTCAGCGGTTTTTTGCGGCCGCTTGTAGTATTTTTTTTGTAGCCGCTTCCAGCGTGGCGACGTTTTTTTTGAGACCCATGTGCGGGGACGCTTGGAGAGATGAAGGCATCGCTGGGAGAAGTGCGCTGTAGTGGTATGGAACCCTCATTATAATAAATATGTAGACAGCTTAGAGAAGGTTCAACGCAAATCCTTGTGATCTGTATAGTACCGTCGTTATCGAAACTTTCTGCCGTATAGTGATTTGCTCAAAAAATACTGTATAATGAGTCTTAAGCTTAGAAGATACCTTTAAAGGATATTCCTCTATGATGTGTGTAATCACAGGTACGACTGCTCGAACCTTACCGATAGAGTAAAAATTTCGTGGTATTTTCGTCAGTTCGGCAACTTTTCCGACCACCTGTATATAATAGATAATAACGGTGACACACAATGTGTCCGTGATAAGGCCTGTTGTACTGTATGGATCAGAATGTTGGGCTGTGAAAAAGATGGATGAAAAAAGATTACATGTAGCAGAGATGAGAATGTTAAGATGGATATTGTGTGGTGTGACAAGAATGGATAAAGTGAGAAATGAGTATATTAGGGGAAGTTTGAAAGTGGCGCCAGTGACTGAAAAGTTGAAAGGAAGTCGTTTGTCTTGGTATGGTCATGTGAAAAGGAGGGAGGAGGGAGGGGGAGAGGGAGGCCAAAGAAAAGATGGATGGATTGTGTGAGAAGTGATATGAAGGAGAAGGGGGTTAGTGATAGCGTGACGAGTGACAGGACAGAATGGAAGAAAAAAACGTATTGCGCCGAGCCCAAATAAAACGGGACAAGGGCAGGAAGATGATGATGATGATTATGTGTAGATAATACCATTCAGGACCCTGTTCATTATTTTCAAAGCATAGCAATTACTCTCAGTGCACGATTCCGACACGCACTCGCCCAGTTTTTTTTTAAATATAAATCGCAAATGAGTCTTTAGAATAAAAGTGTCTCTTCTTTTGCTGTTCTTTTTTCATTTGTATTTTATTAAACAGAAATGAAAAAATCAGAATAAATGTCAGATAAATGATACACCATACAGTAAAATATCAAAATAGTTCAGTTAAAATTTGCTGTAGCGGAAAGCTCCTTTATTAACCTTACGGGATTATCCTGGGCCATTGTGTAGGCCATTATCCATGGAGAAACATCCCATTGTCCTTACAATGTTATCTATATGAAGGAGTAGCTTGATTTATCAAAATGGATATGTAGGTCGCGTGTGAAGTACGACAGAGCTACAAGGATGCGAGTGTTTTCATAGAAATTGTTAAAGATTTTTACGTCATTGACTCTTTAGCAAGATTATTGAGTGGCGACCATGTACCAGAAGACGCAGCGTTCGGAGGCCTCTCAAAAGGTGGACCGATGACCCGGTGAGGGTCGTGGATGTCCGATAGATGCGTGAAGCTCAGGACCGATCGTTATGGCGACACTTGGGACAGGCTTATATTCAACAGTGGACGTCTATCGGCTGAAATGATGACACTGGCGATCCAAACTTGTCGAAGAGTTTCCACACAAAATTATGATGCGATACAACACCGCATTGCAGGAAACTGTGGTGAAAATTGTAGCTGAGATGTGATTTCGTGCAGTAAAATATCGGTTCAGGTAACCACGCAATGTGCGATAAGAATCAATTCGAAAGTTCGATGTGTCTTGCGATCTCGCAAATTTCTACGATGCGACGTCGCATGGCAGTTTTGTGTTTGGAGTTTTTATTAATAAAAAAACTTTATCGAACGTTTGAGTTCCAAATATTTCTTTTTCATATCTGTGTGAATTTCTTCATTTCGATTTTATTTATCAATTCAAACTTTTTTAATATATTTCTATTCCAAATAATCCAATGAAAGTCGTCTGGAAGAGATTAGCTTTCTGCGATAAGACCGCCTATTGTATATTTGCTTTTGTACATGTTTGCTCAGTTCAGTTTACGAGGTGTACAATAAAGTATATAGTAATAAGTATCGAGTCGGACCTGCACACTGAGGGTTCCGCACAAACTTACTGCTACTAGAAGAGTTTCCCGTTTTTGGAGGCGTGTTTATTAAGTATGCAAGCTGAGGCTGGGCCTATATGTACGCAGTTGGTAACCAGTCTACTTAAGCTTCCCAAACCGGAGCCTTATATCATTGTTTTCCATATTATGTCGCAATATTTTCTCAACTAGAGGTTGTGTGCTTGCTTAGTGCGTACAGGGACAAACATCTGTCGGCACCATGTTCCATGAAAAGTCTCTAAGGGTGTTTCTAATATAGTGCGGATTTCATCACGCACGCGAAATCGCCCCGCATGCATAGCTGGTGGCCCGGGATCATCCTCCGCGTCACCCGTGCGTATTCCACGTGTTACAATAAATACTTCAATGAAAATGTCATTTCGGGTTACGCGTGTGTGGCAATCTCGCATGCGTAATCAAAAGTGCACAATACTTAAAACACCCTTAGGGTCCTCTAAAGGTAAGTTTCGGCCCCTTGTGCGCATTCTAAAAGCCCACGTTCTCAGGGTCTTAAGATATTATAAAGACAGAAGAATGTCATAACTTATCCTAGGTAGATTATACAACTGTTCATTTATATTTGTTTCAAACAATAAAATAATTATTTCTAGATATAAACTTAAATTAATTAAAACTAACTTAAAAAATTAAAATAAAACCCTAGAGAACTATAATAAAAAAATAAACAAAAATGGCAATTTAGAGTAAGGCGTCGAAAAATTCCTCCGCATCGCTGTCGACTGGTAATGTACCCAAAAGGCTGGCGGCATTGCCACGCTGAATGGCAATGCTTATCCTTTGACCTACAATTTTACCTACTTATCCTACAATTAATTAATTAAGAGAGAAGAAACTTATAAATAGATTATCCTACAAGCAATCTATAAGCATACATATTATGTGTTTCAATTTCAGATCAAACAGTTTTACCAGATTTTTATAGTAGCAAGCATTCCAGATATCCGATAAATGGAAAAAGATTCAACACCACCACACAAAACAGTGTTGTCTATTATTATTTTCAAACGATCCGACGCTGCTCGGGTAGTAACTCATGTCTAGATACTTTACTTCGATAGTAAAAAGTATTCAGATTTTACCTATTCGAAGTCCGTTTCTACCTGTCTGTACAACAGAACTATCTGATCTTACAGTTGAAGTTCGTAAATGGAAATACTTTTGAAATTTCCTTTTTAATTTTAACACTTGGTTAATCCCACTTCGGAAAGGCAACCACTTCGACGCGTAACACGCAGAAACCCCAACTGCGCCGTAACATAACTTTTTTTTTTTTTTCGTGTTGGAAATCCTCATGGATGTCCTCCACCTTGGGGTAGGTGGAGGGGTATGTCAGAGTCTTACTGACTAAAACCATCCCGGTGTTCCCTCGTATACTTCTGTTAGAGGCTGCAGGTGCAGCTTGACTAACCTAACCTAACACGCCAAAATTCTAACTGCGCCACTCAACGCAAATCTAGGACTTTGTAATCACAGGCGTTGAGAGAGGCGATTCTGAACGTGCGCAGTCTTTTAGGGAGGAGGGTGAGTTTGTGATCACATGCAACCATTGAGTTCTTACGATCCATCCAGGCTAGTGTCATATTTACTAATAACCAGAACCAAACACTGGCATGGAATAGTCTCAGTATATGTTCGATGGTAACCCATCCGAAGATCAACCTCGGTAACTGTTGCTTAACCTTGTATATCCACCCATGCAGATGTTTATTACTAAACCAGAAGCCTCTATAGACCACTTTGCCTTTAAGGTTATAAGCCTATGATAGTTATAAATACCCTAAAAAACTGTTGCTATGACCATGAAAACCCCACCAACACCTACAAAAAATACTTACATTCAATTTCAAGCGCGACGTGTGTTTTAATATCACACTCCCTATATTTATAGGTCCTATAAATTGCAGACACTTAACACACTTTCCCTCTAAAAGGCATGTATTTCGGAACATTCTCCGGAGGTCATAAAAATGTTTAGCTACGTACTAAAATATGCTTTTAATAATGGTCCTCAGGTTCGGCTATTAATTTTGGTGCTTTGAGGGTAGATGAAAAAAATTACATGGTGTAATCATAGCGATTTATGGTAATATATGTTTTGTCACATTTATTAAACTGTAAGATGAATTTTGTAACACAAACTTAGCTACAAAAGTGTAATTATTAATTCATGAATCCCCAAGCGACCACCGGTGGCCGCGCATCTATTGTCTTACTATTGTGTCTCTAATTGACGGTATCTGAAGGGTTAAAATGGGGTGTATTTATTCAACCTCCGAATGTCTTTTTATTAATTATAGAAGGTTGTTCCGTGTCTTGTGTTTGTGAATTTACATATTTTTAATACACCTACAATAAACGAGTAATCAATTTAAGTAATTGATGTAATTATATATCGACGGTGTAGGGTGTAGTTGGGCGATTGGCTGCTGCGCTGCGTGTCACAAGTTTGTAGGGTATGTATGTTAACATTGTAAGCAAGCCCACCATATAACGTTTTAAATTCAATTTAAAATTCTTAGTAAGGGGGCGTAAAATAATTTTTTTCAGCAAAACAATTACTGCGGATTACACAGACTTACAGACTAGTACTTAAACTATAACTTAGAATCATCTGTATATAAACTAGTTCCAGTCCGATATCTTGGCTTACAGCGCCACACCTCCGATTTAACAAAAAGCGTTTAACCTAGTTGAAATGCAAATAGAACTCCATATATAATACAGAATCTATATTTTAAATACTAAAACAGAATTTAAAAATAATAAAAAAAGGATTAATCTTATTTGTAAAGCTATCTATAATTATACTTGTCTAATCAGGAATAAATAGATAGGTATGTACCTGAACATATTTAATTTCTTTGATCTATATATGATCCTGAATGGGGCAAATTACACCTGCCGTAACATAAGAGGCGATTAAGGATGAGATCAAAGACCATTGTGGCTCCCCACGGTTTCAATTACGCTAAAATGTTGATGTTTTTCAGGAAGATCACACCGGTTCAAGCACTGACCCGTGAATGTGACACTATTATAGATTTTTTTAAGTATACCTTTGTGTCAGAGGGATTTTAAGTACTGTGGTAACGAATGAACTCGTAAAACCTTTTGTTATTATTAACTCAAGAACTGGCTAAACAATAATCATCATTTCAGTCGAAAGACGTCCACTGTTGGGAAAAGCCTCCCTCAAGTGTCGCCACAACAAACGTTCCTGTGTGTACCTTGTGGTGTCTGGACGAATAGCATCATCCCGTCTCTTCCCGTGGGTGTCGTAAGAGGTGGCTAAGGCACTTACCGAAAAATGGACAGCATCATTCTCTGAGCATTGCAACAACCATACTGCGATCGCTAACCCGATTACCAAGCATGACGTTTGTGGCTTTCGTTTGATCACTATCTCATCTGATAGTAAGCGATGATGTGATTGAGGATGAAACCTTAAAAAGTAAAAAGGTAGTCAAAAAGTGAAAACTTTGACTATTGTTAGTGAACTAATCACTTTTGGACTTCTTACTACTTTTACTTTTTTTTTACTTTAAGACCTTTAAGTTTGTAGCTATTGAGAAGTTTAGATTCCAGTAGCAAATTTCATTCATTACCTGTGCGCACACAGAATGTGTTCCCAAAACATTTTGTGCGTTTGCGTGCAATGTTCACCGTTGGCGTAACAACACATTCGCACCTTTGGTAGAACAAGGGCATAATTGTCATAAAGCAAAAACTGCAATTGTGCCCTTGTTCTACCAAAGGTGCGCATTATACATCTAGTGGTCCGATAGTGAAAAGTTTAAAAAATGAATCTTCTTATCCATTAGACGTTAATATAAGGCAAGCATTTGAAGTACATAACACCTAGGTAAATACTAACCTTTCAAGAATTAGTTCTAAAGAAACCCAGCTGTTTACAGATAGAAATGAGTAAATAAAATATAACACGATACTTAGGACCATGGTCGGTTAATATTATACAAAGTTCATTAAATATTAACTTCGAACAATAACATTTTAATACCAGGCACGTGTAAACTCTTTTATGGGTCGGTTAATACTATACACATGTATTCTATAAGCACGTGTTTTTTCTTAACAAGGGCCCTTGTTATTGGGTACTGTAAGGTCTAAAAATGTCGACGTAGGCTGACGTTTTCCGTACCTTTAAGGACCAGTGTTTTTGGCAAATACTACTGTTATTATTTTTAATGGCATTGTGATGGTTTTTTATATGTTTTGTATCGACTTTTAAGGTTTTTTTTATACAAATTCTATTTATCGATGCATGGAAATGTGGTGAGAATACATATCTACTTATATAAACTCACGCAACTTACTCTGAATGATTTTTTTTTCTGTTTTATTTCTTGCCGCTCATGGCTGAATGGATTTGGATAATATTGAGAACTTTGGTTATACTACTCTGTCAAGAAAGTACCGGGAAAAGATCAATAATACACAAAATGTCTGTTATTCATCCAAATTTATTTTATCACCTTCAAAGTATGCTCCTTTAGAAACGATACACTTGCGCCAACGAATAATCCATTCATCAAAACATTTTTTAAACGCTGCTTCCTGAATTGAGTTCAGTTCTCGCCGCGAATTCTCCTTTATGTCTTCTATCGATTGAAAACGAGTGCCACGAAGTGGTAATTTGAGTTTAGGAAAAAGAAAAAAGTCAGCAGGAGCCACATCTGGTGAATATGGTGGTTGCTGGATGGTATTTGTTGAGTGTTTGGTCAAAAATTCGTTCACAATGATAGCCTTGTGCGAAGGCGCATTGTCGTGGTGCAAAATCTAAGAATTTTCTTTCCACAAATCTGGCCTTTTTCGTCGAATTTGCTCTCTTAAACGCCGCATAACGCTCAAATAATATTCTTTATTTACCGTTAGACCTTCCGGTAAGAATTCAGAGTGCACAACACCGCGATAGTCAAAGAAAACAGTCAACATGACTTTGACTTTTGATCGACTTTGGCGTACTTTTTTCGGTTTCGGATCAGTTGGAAGGCGCCACTCCGAAGCTTGTTGACTAGTTTGCATGTCAAACTCATAAACCCACGTCTCGTCACTAGTAACAATGCGTTTCATGAATGTTGCGTCCGAACTGACTCGTTCTAGCATGTCCTCAGCGCAAGTCGCTGAGGACATGCTAGAACGAGTCAGCTCGGCTAGTGCCGAGCAGCAACATGTTTCATACCCAAATGATTAGTTAAAATGGTACGGATCGACTAGTGAGATACAGAAAGTTCGGCGGCTATCTCTCTCAGAGTTGAATGGGGATTTTCAGTCACTATTTCCTTCACTTTTGCGATGTTAACTTCAGTTGCAGACGTTGACGGCCTTCCAGAGCGAGGCAAATCTTCCATCACATCTCGACCGCTTTTGAACGCTTTGAACCACTCATAAGCACGAGTTTTTGATAAAGTCGATTCACCGTAAGCCTTCTGTAACATTTTCAGTGACTCCGAACACAAAATTCCATTGGCGATGCAAAATTTAAGACAAACTCTTTGTTCGATATTTTTGTTCATTATGAAATTCGCAATACACACTATATATGATATTACTAAAACCAGCACTGTATTTAATATAAATAACAGATGCAACTCAAACTCCGCGCCAAAATGGAAAACAGTTGTGCCAATCTAACAACTACAAAAAAACAAAAATTTGAATTTGGAACCATAAACAAATCATCCATTCCCGATACTTTTTTGACTGAATGTATACTATATCCTAGAATAGAACATAAAAAAGTTACTTCATTATATAAAACATAAAAAGATAAAAATCCCTTAACATAAAATTTTACTAAAAAATACTACCATTTTAAGGCACAGTTTTCACAGCTAGCAACTCTTCAAGTCAGGTGCGGTTACGTTCAGAACTGAAACCGAACATTCCACAAATAGTGACAAACTCGAAGCAAACCGAATGCTACTGTTTACTTCAAAAGTAAATGTATGTTTGTAAGCAGTTTAGAATTTACTTCCAAATGGATTTTGGTTTGTATAACTATGTTATTGTTTTAGAAATACGGTTTATGATTTTGAAACTAGGAACGTTTATTTATTTTTGGGATTATTTTTTTGGGATTTCAAGTTTAACATTAATAACTGATATATTTTAAATGCCTAACCGAGTTTCGCTTATGGCGGTCAAATCCAACAGAGATAGAGTTGTAATGAAGGTGGAGATGAAATCGGATGTTGAAAAAATAATACTTAATTTATTGTTTACTAAAAAACGTTAAATTCGGGGTAACACGGTTTTCTGGGAAGTGGGGGGTTAGAAAGGGATAAAAAGTAGCCTATGTCGCTCTCCATCTCTTCAACTGTCACTTAAAAAATCACGTCAATTCGCCCCGTTTTGCCGTGAAAGACGGACAAACAGACACACACTTTCCTATTTATAAAATTAGTACGGATACAATAAACTGACTGTCTTATTATATTGTCCACTTACAACGTATAACTATATAATAGAGAACAATAGACTAAGGTTGTAACGGAGGCAGCTGCAGGGGCTCGTTTTTTCCAGATTATTTGTACAGCGGTCAATCTAACTCTGCAAATGGTTACAATATTTCCAGATTTGCAACTGCATGTCATTTCTCTTCCTCTGCAATGCCTTACAACATCAGGATGAATCCTACTGGCGACAGGCCAACTTACACTAGCTAGCGGGGCAGCGGAAAACACACTGCACCTGCTGCCACCGACAAAAGTGTACGAGGGAATACCGGGGTAGATTTAGTCAGTAAGGGTCTGATAGACCCCCCTTGGGGTAGAGGACATCCATGAGGATTTTCACTCCCCAAAAGAAAACAAAGGTAGTGTTAACACAGTGTTTTCAAAGCAAGTTTCAATTTACAAAATGAAACATACTTTTATTGTGCTTATTCTCCTATGGCAGCGTTTTCAAACGGCATTTTCCTCTGGAGCTATGCTTTTTGCATAAATTTGAATATATGACTCGCTCGCATCGGATTATTGCCAACGACTCCCTGTTTATAGCGTTAGGCTATCATCAATTTTTAAGCCAACTGCGAAGTTTATGTTCTTGTTTGTGATTTTAATGGTATTTTCCGTCTACAAAGACCAATATAACTAGACTAAAATGGTGATGTTAATTTTGGATAAAAATGATTGCAGTGGTTTAATGAATAACAGACTAATGAGGCAGATAAAATACAAAAATTAATCTTAAACAAATAATAAACTACTACTATGTCTTTGTGCACCTTTTATTTTTATTGACCACTAGATTTTATCTACCAGCAGCTTTTCCCGCGTAAAAGAAGGTTTCTCCATATAAACTCTGGACCCTAACTAACTGAAACCAACCACCAAACAACCCAACACAATTCCAACTGGAAATTTTTGGACGTCAGTTTTTCAAATTATTTAAAAACGGAAAACTAGTGCAAAATTTAACGCTCCTAGGCTTGGTGGTTTTAGTAGTGTATTGATATGTTATTTATAGATTTCAATACAGCATTAAATAATTTAGCTATTTTTTTCCGAATTATCAAAAGATTTCCTTTAAAATTCTCTCTATATTTCTTCTCTAATTTATCATTCACCTGTAAACTTCAGCATCATTACTCTGCCGTCATAATACGTCATGCTATATGAAAAGCGTATATTATGTAAATACATCTCTAGGATCATCCATTGTAGTGAGATGGTCCGAGTCCCGTAATGGACGTCTAAGGGCAAATATTGATGTATGCAGTATAATAATATAATTTACATTTTGCCTGCATTTACGACCGGAGGCTTCTGAATTTGAAGATTTATGAATGAGCAGATAATGTTTTATTAAAATGGTGTACCTACCTTTTTTTAAACAAAAAAAAAATCACCAGTTTGGCAGTTTACTAACCGACGATTTTCCAGTTTTCAAATTGTTTCAATACAATGTTTTGGACAGTATTTTTGTTTCAATACAATACAATGTCTATTGGGTAATTTTAAGGGACTTATTTTAGTAAATAGCTTAGATTAAAGCAATTAATTTTTTATTTTTTTTAGAATATGAAGATGTTTCAGTGGCCAGGCGATCTCTCATCCAAAAGATATGGTTACGTGAGTTTGCAGACCGCAAACATTGGTTAACTCACAGTCAAAAAAAGATCAGGCCCTGTTTAAAGGCTCATCGTATTCCACGCACTCCTCAAAGAGTTATCAGCCAAATTTATGAAGCCTGCTAGGATCAATGTTGAAAAAGTTTCCGTGGCTCAGTAACGCAAACGACAACTAAAGAAACACAGGTGGATCTTAGCACTTTCCACTCCACGAAATGTAAATTAATAATATAGAATAGAATAAACTAAAAAGTAACACAACCCATTCATAAACTTAACTTATAAATATAATTATTTTTCCTATGAAAAGACGGTATTACTTAATTTTTATGGGCTGTGTTAACACACACCCATAAGGGCAACCTATTTGGCGATTCAAAAAAGCACTGGTTGTTACAACCAGGACTGCTACACGCCAAATTTCATAGAAGGCTACTCACAAAAACGAACTGTCGAGCTTCTTGAGCTTAGCAGGACGAACATCTGTGCGATAGCCCGCGCCTTAACCGGCCACTGCAAATTAAACAGGCACCAATTTCACATGAAACTGAGTGACACTGATGTTTGCCGGTACTGTAATCAGGAGAAGGAGACGTCTAAGCACCTATTGTGTGAATGCGGGCCCCTTATCCACAAACGGAGTATCCATCTGGGCCGAAACATTATTCGCCCGGAGGAGATTAAAACTCTTAAAGCTAGGAGTATTCTAGACTTCCTGGAAGACTCCCGGCTAAAAGAGTTACTCTAACAAGGTGGCGACTCACAATAGATCTTTTAGGTCGCATCTCCTACACTACGGGAGATGCATAGCCCCTTATCTTCAAAATAATAATAATAACTGTCCTTTTTTCCTAACCATCACTGTTTTATGGCTGGACAAAAACTACCAAGTCCTTCAAGTACCTAATACAAACTTAAGTTCTAATAAATTATAATCATGGTCACTAGAAAAAAACATGTGCTCATCGCAATTATAGCAGGAATTAATCTATACTTATAATAAATCTGTAGAGAGGTCAATTCTGTACATTAAATATATTTCCAAAATAACTATCAGGGGGTGATTAGTGATCGATACTGATGCTAAAAATGCAAATAGTAAAATTTTTGTCTGTCTGTCTGTCTGTCTGTCTGTCTGTCTGTCTGTCTGTCTGTCTGTCTGTATGTTCTTTATAGAAACAAAAACTACTCGATGGATTTTAACGAAACTTGGTACAATCATTTTTCATACTCCTGGGCAGGTTATAGTATACTTTTCATCATGATACGATCAATAGGAGCAGAGCAGTGAAGGGAAATGTTGGGGAAACGGGAGAAATTACTCCATTTTTTAAGCTTCCGTCGCGTTTGCAGCCTTAATGGTTAAAGCTACACAGAAAACATGTATGACGGAAATGTTCTCCTCAAAATTATATAAAAAATGTCTCACAACGGCATACGTCTATCTTTTATGGTTAACTCACAACAACACGTGTAACTCCCGATAGCTTAGCAGTTCTGAGCTTTCTGTTTATTTTTGTCTACTCTTACGTTTATAACACTGAATGTCGCTGGCATAAGCAACAGGATCCGCGTACGAAGTCGCTGGCAGAAGCTAGTAGGTTTTATTATTTGTGGCGTGTTTTTGCTATCAATATTGCGACAATTGTTTACTTTGTGGCAGACTCATAAAGCAAAGCTCAAGTATTCCTCGGTTCTTGGAAAAATAAATTTAATCCCAGCTTATTCAATTAAAAAACTATACTAGAGCAAGAAGAGTAAGACGTTATTCTTCCAAGTTTTTCCATTTTCCTGGAAAAGGGTATAATTTTTCACAAAGATATACAGCTGGCTACGCTTTCGTGATGAATTTATTTTCGCTTGGCAAATAAACAGCTGAATATGTTTTGATGAAATGAGAATATGTGCTTAGATTTCTCAAGACCAGCTGACTAGTATACGTCTAGAATAGTTTTAAAACTGAATTGTAGGATTTTCTAGATTTTATTTTGACTTTCTCTTAGTTATTTATGACTAGCTTTTGCCCGCGGTTTCCCTCGCGTTAAATTCGGGGTAACACGGTTCCTCTGGGAAGTGGTGGGTTAGAAAGAGATAAAAAGTAGCCTACGTCACTCTCCATCTCTTTAACTATCTCCACTTACAAAATCTCGTCAATTCGTCACTCCGTTTTGCCGTGAAAGACACAAACATTTTCTCAGTTATAATATTAGTATGGTTTGTGATCCAAATGGACGGGGCAAAACAAAACCTCCTCTGCTTTCCGCGAAAATATTTAAGCGTCGTTTTTCCGGAAACCGTTAGGTGTGTTAGAAAATATTCTCTTTTTATTTATTCGCAAAAAAAGGAAAGTCATATAGGTAAAGGACAAATAATATGATCAAAGTAGAAACCTCTCAGAAACCCTTGAAAAATCGGGGGTTCGTGGAATTGACAACCTATTTTAGGTAAACCTGTTTAGGTACATCTTTACACGTATCTTTTAAATATTTAAACAGCATATAACGTACGTAAGTATGAATATAAAATAACTTACTAAAGGATACATTTTCTAGTCGGGAGTCAACGCAGTAGTACAATTATAATTTGGAATTATTCATTGGTCCAAAACAGTTGCATTAAAAGTTAATCCTTCAATTCATATGGAGTTGATATTATTAAAATTTTAATTATAGAATGCTAATAATGCACGTTCATTAGCGAATGTTAATTGGTTGTTTGGACGATTTATTATTTGTAAATAAAAATTGGTTTTAATTTTGTTTGATGTTTATGAAACGCTTAAATCCTACTGTTGTTAAAAAAAAACTTTTTACAAAAAAAAATTAAACCGACTTCAAAAAGCACAAAATAACTTTAATTTCGGAAGTCGGTGTTTCTATAATAGATTAGATACCTAATCTTGTCTCTTCGATATTTAACACCGACTTCCGAAATTAAAGTTATTTTGTGCTTTTTGAAGTCGGTTTAATTTTTTTTGTAAAAAGTTTTTTATTTTTCACTTTTTAGTTATGGTAGCACCACTTAAAAGTACCTACCCTTCAGCTAAACATAAATTACCTTATAGCCAGAGTGCATCTCATAACGATTCTTATAATCCCAAACACGGTAAATATTACATGAATTTACCCCCTCCCCCTTTCCCCTTCCCTCTTTTCTTTCAGTCAGTCATCGACTACACGTATAAACAAAGCAATTTTACTTGTTACGACAATTCTGCTATGATTCTATGAGGAGTTCTGTTCCATATCTTCGAAGTTCATGATCAGATCATAACAATATTTCTATGGGACCAACTTGGAAGCATAACCTTTCAATAAAAAAAAAAAAAATTTCGAAATCGGTCCACAATTGTCCGAAATATCGGTGAACATACATACAAAAAAAAAAAAAAAAAAAACACATTCAGCCGAACATAGAACCTCCTCCTTTTCGAAGTCGGTTAAAAAGTTTTAAAATAGTTTATGTGTTTATTGTTCTTAATTTCAACGTTGTTATTGTTGTGTTCTTTTTAATATTTTAAAATAAAATACCACTGTGATGTCCTACTAGTCAAAATAACCATTAAATTTTTTAATTAATATATTTATGCCAATTCAAAATATGGACTCAATAAATATTAGATAAGTTGAACATTAATATTTTATCAGTTGGCATGTGATAATTATAGACTTCATATCATATCAACAGGGCGTTTTAAAAAATAAGCACAATAATTATCTTGTAATGTTCTCACGGCAAGTCAAAGTCAAAGTCGAAAGTCAAAGTCAAGAACGCAGGCCTTCGCTCTGAGAGAGGGAATGGACCGTAATCTACCACGCGAGCCCAATGCTAACTGGTGGAATGCGCATTCATCTATTTTATCGAATTAAAAAAATAATCATCAAAAACCTTAAAAAAAAAAAACAACTTGTGTATCTGTAACTGCTTCTTAATAAAAACTTGCACGGATTTCCCTACACCCTTTCCTTTCCCTGATCTATTTCTGTTTGATAATCAGATAACTCTTTAGTGCATACAATTTTCAACATTCACCCCAAAGCGGTATCGCTATTGATATTCCACGTCTGACAAATAACCGCTTAACTTCTGTAATGCAGAAGCGTTGCAGGCGAGATAAAATCTTTTATTTATGTGCTAGCCTTTACCATAGAATAAAAAATTATAGAAAAGACATGCTTTGAATGCATAATAAATACTTACTGCTTCAGGAGTGAATGAACAGTTTCGACATCGTGTCTGTCTATCATACTTATAATGACTTATAATGAACGACAACAGAAATTATTGTTTTTGGAAGCTATAAAAATCACGAATTAGGATAACTAGACATTTTATACAAGACTATGCATGTCGTTCACCAGCGTTACTTATTCAACATTAAAGCCCCTATCATCCTCTTTGTGTTAGGTTCCTTTAAACTCTATAGACAGTTTTATTTTTTCTATGAATTAGTCTCAGAATCTTGAAATCGAATTTCGTTTTATTAAAAAAGCTTAAAATCAAGCTAATTTTTATTTGAATTTTATGCACCCAAGTCCACAAACTCACTATGAAACATATATGCACTGTAGCTTTGTAGGATCATCTGTAACGTGCTTTTTAGAATTCGATTTATTACTAATTTGAATCTTTAGACTTTGCTTCAAATCGATTCAAATACCTGATAACAGGAAAAACTTTCTTCAGGAAATAAACGGCATCCCTAGGTCAGGCGTACTACAGGGCACAATTCACACTTAATTGATATCTGGAATTGTCAAACTCAGCTCAATTTCTCCACATTCATTAATTATTCATATACAAAATGTAGAACGGGCATCTATTAGTTATGCCTTTATCAAACGTACCGGGCGAGGCAGTAAAATGTTGCTCGGAAGAGACAGATGCAAGCGCGTTGTAGAGACAAGCGCTCGGCCGAGCACTCGGCGTTATGTTTATACGTACCGAGTATTCGGCCGAGAGCACTGTCTTACCCGCTTACTCGGTACGTATGATCAATGCATTTGTTCCATAGTTGACTGCGTCCACAGTTTTGCACCAGTCGTGATCGAAGTAAAAAAGGAGCAGATAATTAAAAAATAAAAGTAACCTTGTTACACCACCAGTAACGTAACGGAGTGACGCTTCTAGACCACATTTTTATTTTTCTATGCCCTCACTGAGCACCTACCTATTCACCCGCTTTGATACCCGTTCCTTGCTATTTTTCTCAGCGTGAGGTAGGTACGGAGTAAATATCGGGCACAGTTTAACTTGTCTGAGGGGAAATTGGCCGTATTTAAGTTTTAGACTTTAGTATGTTTGCAATAGGTTCGTGTTAAAGAGTCTGCTTCTATGCTGTCATGCAAATAAATAATCATAGTAATGGAAAGAATGACTATGCCCAGTAGACTGGTCCCTCACCGCCCGGCGCTATGCAAGTGAATTAAACTAGTGCGCCTCATCATCAACGTTCGCACCACTGCTTACCATCGTAGGACCGCAGTCAAGCACTAGTTTTATATCAATTTAAAAAAAAGTACCGTTTCGGCACTGGTAAAATATATATATATATATATATATATATATATATGGCATGTCCGAGAACCAAAAATTCGAAGACATGTGACATTCACCAACCCGCACTGGGCCTGCGTGGTGGATTATGGCCCATTCCCTCTCCTAGAGAGGAGGCCTGAGTCCCAGCAGTGGGAACATTAAAAGGCTGATGATGATGATGATATATATGTATGTACATACCTGCTAAATTGGTGTTAAACGTTTTAATCAGCATAGTATATGTGTCGTGTTTATTTCTGTGATTTATAAGAACTTAGTATGGATAGGATATGGTATGATACGGTGTTCTTCGTGTGACTCTTCTCGATGTTCAGGAGTCTATTCAGCTTGATTTTCAGGTTTTGTTTGAGCAAGGAGGTTATGGACTCATAGTTTATTTAAAACAGAACTGTATTTTATTTATCTTACGACGCGTAAATTTTTCCTGCAATTTCAACATTGAACGTGTGTAATACCTATAATTAAAGTAAAACCTATAATTCTAACAGACACACGAAGCTGGTGTGGATGACTAGTTAATATTATAAAATATGTTTTACTTTAGTTTTTAGTTTTATTATGTTAAGAAATAAAAGGTGTAATGTATATATTGGCCCCTGATGATTTCGGCTACTATAACTGGTTTTAGTTATCAGTATAACTGGGGGTTGTAATTATGCGCTCTAATGAGGCTAATAAAGCCTATCTGCGTGGTAAGGAGATATTGACACTGATTATCAGCAATACCTAAGCTTCTCAGAAAAGTGTTACTAGCAAAACTACAAAACATGTAATACAAAAAATGACCAACTCGACTCTACAGTGCGTTTCACTTAAGAAGTTACATCGGCGTAATGTTGGCTCCCCTGTCTGTCTACACAAAAAGAAGGGAAAAAAGGAAAGAGTTGCCTACTCTACCAAAATTGTTCCCCGAAATGTGAAACGAAATCGATTTTAACGGTAGCTGCAACACTTTTTGGAAAATTATGAGAGGAATGGGATTTTATTTTAAAAAAGTAGGTCTCAAAGGAAGTTGTTAATAGAGAGGAACGATACTGTGGCGTGGTGTTTTCGTTATTTGAAAGAATTGTAAGACAATCGGAATGGAGCCCAGCGCCCTATACTTTATACAAAAATAGTAACAATAAAAAAGGCAATTGTTAAAGTAACGAAGTATCAGTTAATCTCCCTAATATTAAGTAATTTCATTGCTAAAAATATGGCAACATTATTTTCAATACTACCAACATGACAGCAATGTAACTTCTTAAGTGAAACGCACTGTAACTTCATAGCTTCGTTCCATCCATATGTCAGACGTCACTTTAAACTGAAATCAAGTTCCAAATTCAATATGATTTAAAATTCAAAAGTAGAAAGCTATGAAACGTCACTGCTAGTTCAAAACGATCTTATTTCAAACGAAGAAAGATTCAAATGAACCTCAAAGTAGAACTTGAAGTGCGATAGATTTTCAAAAGCAGTTCGAGAAGTTTTCGAACCACATACGCTCAGTTGGCTTTAAGAGATCTGTTTAACAACTTATACTTCCATTGAAATGGAACTTTTCATATTTGAGGTGAAACTTTTGAAGCTTCGGTTTTATCTTTTGATAATACTAGCCAATTAATTCGTATTGTATCAAACGGATCTGATTCGGATTTGTAAGTGGATACCGACTTTTGTTAAAGTTTTAACATTGTAAAGTTTTGATACAAGGATTATAAGTTTATGCCAAAATTAATTATATTATTAATTATTTATTGTATACTAGCTTCTAACAGCAGCTTTTCCCGCGTATAAGTTGGAAGTAATTTCAAGAGAGACTCTCAGGATATAAACCCTTCAGGATATGGTCTACCTATTTCTTAAACAATCATTTTCAAAGTGAAAGACTAAACACGCCCTCGCACCCAAGCACATACATTTATAGATCCAAACTTTCACCTTCTGTAACCTCCACCAATGAGCAATGGACCTGGGCCGTGTAATCGATTACAGCCTTATTCCCTTTCCTAGAGAGGAGGCCTGAGTCTCAGCAATAAAAAAATGAAAAGGCTGATTTACCTTATCGTATACTAACGTCGTAAGAGAGCAGTGGTGGCCGAGTGGTAACGGCCCCGACTTACGAGTTGTAGGTCGCGGGTTCAAACCCAGCCAGGCCCATTACTTTATGTAATTTATTTCATCACCACTGCTCTCAAAACGGTGAAAGAAAAACATCGTGAGGAAACCGGCATGTCCTAGAACCAAAAATTCGAAGACCTGTGACATTCACCAACCCGCACTGGACCCGCGTGGTGGATGACGGCTCATTCCCTCTCTTAGAGAGAGGAGGCCTGAGTCCCAGCAGTGAGAACATTAAAAAGGCTGACTATGCTACGAATATACTATATACTAACGTCATAGGAACACAAAATTTCTGAAGAGCCTCAGTCAAAAATAAAATTTTATCAAGTGACAGAAACATCCGCGAACAAAAAGCATCTAATCTTACAATACACTTGCAAGTTTACCCATTGAGAAAAAAAATAAAATAAACACGAAAAATCGACGAGCATTCTATCCCTACCTTTCTCACATTCTTTTCCTATCGACAGTTGTCGCAAGTCTATCACAAAGCAAATAAACAAGCTCGGCAAACTCCTAAAATCGCATTGTTCACAAAACGAGTTGGATTGTTGTCAACAATTTGAGATAGAGCCTTCAAACTTTGTGTTACGTACTTGTTCCGCCTTATAGGTACAGTAAACAGGATACGTTTTGTTTTAAAGCTTTTAAAATGGTTGGTAGACTTTTTTTTTTTTTTTTTTTCTGTCGACGGGGAAAATCATCATTGACGAATCCCGCTCTTGGGTGGAGCGGGAGACAGTGTCAGAGTCTTACTGACTAAAAACCCCGCGCCGTTCCTTCTACCCTTCATACCGGGGCTCTAGTTTCCTTTCGGATAACTCCGACCCCGGTAGGCTTCGACCCAGATGGGCCCCTCCTGTTGCTGAAAACTCCTTGAGGCGCGCGGGAACAGTGCGCGCCGTCGACGCCTTGGCTCGGTCCGGACAGTTACCGGACGATCGGACAGCGAGCTACCCATGGCTCGCCGTCCGCGAGCCCGCGTCTACGGTGGCTGGAAATCGGGATCGGAATCCCGGCGGCGGCGGCGGGGGCGCCGTTGCCTGATGCGGTCTGCCTCCTCCTTTGCTAGCATTACTGCTTCGCAGAAGGAGGTTGGTAGACGTGAAACAATGATGGCGTTTGATAGTGTTTGTTTTTTGTGTGCTAATATGTAGAAGTAGAAGATGGCATTAAATAGACGGCATGGCCGTGGCCGATTACTGGGCTGGCCAAGAAATCTGACTGGCTTTGCCATGGATACGCTAAGACGAAAAATGTAGAAATTAGGCAATAACGTTTTAAAAAGCTCTTAAGAGGGTCCTTCTCCACTCGCTTATCGTAAACATCGAAAATGCTTTAAAAGCTTGTTACTTCATTTAATGCAATCCAACGCGATGTTTGACGAAAAGGCAACGCAAAAAAAGAGAGATAACGCCTGGAAACTCTGTTAGTATTCGGTAATTCCGAGATTTACTCGAAAATTTCACAAAACTTGCTCCAGGAAATGGCTGTTTTTTTAAACCCTTAAAAGTTTTTCGAAAAAGTTGTCATCATTTAGAATCTTAATAAAATTTGCAAGGTCTCTAAAGGATTACTTTTTTGACTTTTTAATTTTTAGGCAAATTATGAAGTGTCAAAGTTCATACAAAATAGGACATTTTCGGAGGTTTTTACTGGATTAGTTTTACACAAATTTAGAAATTGTTTTTTTTAGAAACCTAGATAATATCCACAAGATACTGTGTTTCCAAAATATCTAATGAAAAGTGTGTAATAATGTCATAATCAGTTATGAGCGGTTGCATGAAAAAAAGTGAAAATGTGAGTCGTGATGCACCACCTTAACCTTATTTTTAAAATACGTGAAACCGGAAACACTTGTCTAGTATTTTTATGTAAAAAATCATGCAACATGTGTCTATAAAAATTTCAAAACTGTATTATGAAAAATCTCAAAGTTATAAGCCAGTTATTGTAGCTGGTTGGCGACATAAATACATGGTCACCGGGCCACCCAGGTGACTGATGGGTTGTTTTGCTTCTTAACAGCTGTGCGCTGGTACCTAATGCCTGCTATGACCTGCCGTGACCTGTTTTGTACTTAGTGTCGGTGGTGTCAAACTTGTGACTTTTTAAAATTATTTTTGGGAAAAAATACATGGAGTAAAAATTATTGGAATCGATTCAGGTATAGATTTTGAACAAACTTAATGCAAAATATGTTAAAAATAATGTTGTATAATGTTGTTCGTATCTCACTTTCATTATACATGTCTACTTATGTTCATATTAAGAATATCCGTTCTTCTAATAATTTCTTACAGTTTTACCCTTCTCTTACTTCTGATTTTCTTATTTTTTTTGTTTTATTAATTCTTATTTTTATACGCAGTTTATCCTTCTATGCAATATGTTTCCTCTCTAAGGATATTACAACACTAGTTGTATGCATTTAAGCGGAAATTGTCGAATTATTTTCAACAAAAACCCCCTTTCCTTTACCTTATGTAAATATAATATAAGTAGGTAAATATTATTATAAATAACTAGGCTTAGCCCGCGGCTTCGTTCACGTACATAAAATAAAATAAATGAAGATTCCACTTAGGAATAAAACAGCTTTCTATCGGCGAAAAAAATTCACAATCGGACCTGTACTTTCAGAGATTTCCTTATACAAACTAAAACACATAAAAACAAACTTCACCTCTTTATAATATTAGTTTTCAGATGGCCTTTGGGGCCGAAAGGTTCTGGAGTGGCGACTGCGTAACGGAAGACGCAACGTTGGAAGGCCTTCTACAAGGTAGACCGATGACCTGGTTAAACTTGCGGAAAATCAATGGATGCGAGACGCACAGGAACGTTCGTTGTGGCGACGCTTGGGGGACGCCTATGTCCAACAGTGGACCCATTTCGGCTGAAATGATGATGATGATGAAAATTAGTGTAAATAATGTAATAATTATATTATCTACACTGTTTACCTAAGTAGTAAATGATTAATACTCAAGGCAATACATTGCTTAGCTTGTTATATCAAATTGATTGATTGTGGGTAAGTAATGCATTACCAATCCACCTATTAATATCTATGTTATACAATTGCATGGCATCCAATCAGATTATCCATAATCAGTTGCTATTGATCTATTTACCTTAATAGATTGATGCATGTGTGATCTACAATGTTGGGCTACTTCGCGCTGTTAAAATTTTTCCTGAGTTGATGGCATTGTTTGGTATTTGCAGTTTATTGGCATTGTTTAACTCTTAAGTGGGGACATTTATTGTCACGGACGGGACACTACGGAACCTTACACTGAGCGTGGCTCGACACGCTCTTGGTCGGTTTTTTTTTGAGCTAGGAAATGATTCTACAACTTATCCCGTTCTTGGTGAAGCTAAGGAAAGTGTCAGATTTTTTAATGTCTATTCCCCACTTATGTTTTTTTTTTGCCCTTTGGTTCCTTTTTACCAGCTTTTATTTAGCTTCACTGGTACCGATATTTGTCTGTAATCAAATCTTGCAAATTAAATTTTATCAAATTTCCGGTTACCAATTGAGCTAAAAGTTTTGCATGTATGGGTAAATTAGATGACAATGCAAAATTATTATGACATGGAGCTAATCTGATGATGCAACTGGAAAGTGGTCAAAAGAAGTCAGATAACCCTGTCATGTTTGAGTTTTTTGGGATGGTCTTATGATTAATATTGTGCTTTTGTGTACAGTGTTGACTGGTCTACACTGTTCTTTCATAAATCAATCAATATTGTAATAAACACATTTTTTAAAAGAGTAACCATGGAGTTTCTTGCCGGTTCTTCTCCATAGGAAACGACCAATTTGGAACCGTGCACTAGCTTCTGACGTTTTATAAGTGCCCTTGTAGGCCTATATGAAATAAAATATTTTGACTTTGACTTTGACTTTGAGTATTAAATATATAGGTACATTCTGAGCAATTAAAGCTTACTGTGAAAAAAAAAATATTTTCATTAAAAACTTGTTTAAACAAACATCTCCTAAACTATTTATAGAAACAATATTGAAAAAGTACACTTGTAATCTCAAAGACGAAATCAATCTCAAACAGTAACAAGTACCCGTAACTCACTGGGCATGGCCCCGTGACTGAATTAGGCCCTCATCATAATACCTTCTCAAACGGGAACTCAGCAAAGCCACTTAGAACCGTGAAAATAATACTTCCTATTTCTGAAGGAGCTCCTCTATTCCTAATTGAATCAAGCCATTTCTGTTCCTCTCAAAGCATGGCAACCCTTCAAATGACTGTAGTGACTATGTATAGTCAGTGAAGTATGATCCTTTATAAATGAGACGGTTCGTCTGAATACCGTCTTGAGAGTCTTATGCAAGACTTCGCCGGTACGTGAGATTCCATATAATATTCATTTAGTTATTCTTGGAGTTCCTCGTATGTATCTTGTTCTGTGAATTTAGTAGGGATGTCTTGTGTAGGAATTTGTTATTAAATCAGTTGTCGGACGAGTAATTACGTGAATTAGTTTTCTTGATGAGTTATAATTAGGTACTGGTATTTTTCATTGTTTTTATTAAAAAGTGACTTGGTCCTAAACCAGCTCCTGCAAGCCGCTTCGCCTGCTGGAAGGTCGGTTTCTCCATACAATCTTTGGACCTCCGTTTCATACCCTTAGAGGGTGAATTTATTTTTGGTAGGTAAAAATCATCCAAATGACATCCCCCGCCCTTGGGTGGTGTGGGAGATAGTGTCAGACTCTAACTGACTAAAAACCCTACCCCGTTTCTTCTTACCTTTCATACCGGGCCCGAGCCTTCCTTTCAGAAATAAAATTCAGGGGTTTTTTTTTTTTCTCTCGACGGGGAAAATCATCATTGACGAAACCCGCTCAATCATCATTGACGAAAGGGGCGAATTTTAGAAAATCGTCTCGTAGTGCTCGCTTACATCGTAAAAGAAAAATTTGTGCAAATTTTGACGCTTCTAGTCCCAGTGGTTTTGGCTGTGTATTGATATGTTAGTCAGTTAGTTTCTCTATTTATAGAAAAAAAAAAACAAATCTATTGGAAGGGGAAACTGACAAATAACAGGATAGGGGTGCAAATACTGAAATGTGAAGTCACCGCCATTAGGTTGCGTGTGATCAAAAGAGATATTCTCACCACCCCCCCACTCCCACTCTTTCTCAAATTAATATTTGAAGTGCTAATTGCTCATTTAATAACCAATTTGGAAGTTATTTTCAGAAAGTTTTTTTTGGATTACGTGTTGTTTAGTTTAAAATATAGTACAAATATGTTTTTAAATTCAACTCGATACCTTCACGCGTTTCCGAGATAAAGGGCATTGACAGACAGAGATACAGATAGATAGCCAAACAGACCGACTGACAGACAAATTGACACACAGATAGACAAACAGACAGATGGACAACAAAGTGATCCTATAAGGGTTCTGTTTTTTTAATTCACCTGTGTCACTGAATATACAAAATCTATTCTAGGTTTTGATACGTCTAGATTTGATATTCGTGTTTAGATTTATCATTATTTTATTTATATGGTTACTATTATATGATGTTGAGTTTGAAGCGCTTATTTTGTTAAATTAATGCACTAATTTCCTAGTTAGTTATTTGACCTACAGGTCATGAACGTTTATTTTTAAATCAAATCAAACGGACGTCTTTTTTCCGTTTTGAGGTAAATAAATCGTTAAATGACCCCTCCTACCCTGTATAGAGCAAGAAAAAAATCTAACACTTCCTGTGTTAGAAAAATCTCAAATCCCAAGGTACACGACACCTCATTTTGTCTTTGTTTGCAAAATGATATTACCCAATGAGAAAATCGGGTAGCAAGTGTACCAAGGCCCTTACTTCAAAACTTTCGAAGCACACTGAAAGACATCCCCGATGAATAAAAATACTGGTCTCAACTCGATCCAAGTTGGCAGACAAGCTTGCCTCCAACTTAAGAATACAATATTTCTTCACCAACTTTATTTTGCGGTAGATATCCTAAATGAACAAGTTTTGCAAGAACAGTCTGCCAAGGCAATAAAGTTTTCGAATTTCGGAAATTAAATCCGTGGTCTTGACGTAAGCGGAATTTTGTCCACCTGAAATCCGAGAAGGTTTCAATCATAAAAACTTATTGCTGAACCATTCTTGATTAAAAACTGTTTCCCTCAAAATGGTTCCGCCAGTAAATGAGATTAAAACACACCGCGAAAATTAATTTAATAAATGATTCAGAGAAGCAATGAGATTTTGTCTACGCGAGTGAAATTTCAGAATAGCGACGAATGACACGATTGCAGTTATTAAATCATTAAATATTCAACGGGTAATTTTCTGCTTTGCTGTGTATTCATTATTAAAGATTAATGCATTATTAATGAAAATGTAAACGTTTGGTGCGATCCGAATGATTTTATTTGTTGTTAAATTTAATGGAAACGTTAATGGATTTTTTTAAATGAAATTATTTGTTTTTCTTTTTATTTATTATTGATAGAGTTTGTTTATGCATGCTGCTTTAGGAATTGGTAACAAAGAAAGGCACAGACCGGGCCTCCGAGAACACTGGAATGATAGAGAGAGACAGATCATCATCATCATCTTCCTGCCCTTGACAGAGAGAGACAGATATAACAATAATAATTGTTTTTATCGCTTCTTCTTCTTAGCGTATCGATGGCAAAATCAGTCAAATTCCTATTCAATTTTTATCGCTGTATGTTAATAATGCTGTTGAGGTAATGGTGGGGGGGGGGTGGCAGTATTAACACAGTTCTCACTAACTAATCTATTTACACCTTCCGAAACCATAGCTATCAACCAGGAGTCGTCTTTATATACATTAGCATTGCATATACAAAGATAATCGTCTTTGCAATGGATACCATATTCCATGAAGTGTCTAATGTGCTTATGCAAGTTGGCTTTGGCCTCTCGTACGTCTTTCAAAAGGTTCCGGATTACTCTTATATCCTGGAATTCCACATAGGATACTTATTTCTATTGAGAATGTTCTCTTAAGATAATTTTCTAGATTTACGTGGGCGAACTTGATGCTAGAAGTTAGTATGACATGAAACTGCACTGAAATTATTATCATAATCCTATCATCCCCCAGAATAATATCTCCTTTTAACATAGCCTTAATGGTATTACTTATAACAATAATATCCATGCAAGTACAACTCCTACAATATAACTTATAATGGCTAAAATACTTGAAGCGAATATTTTAGAACCCACAATTTATTTTTCTACATAAACTGGATTCGCTCCAATAATTATTAAACTTATTTTTCAAATAATTTCAGGACAAAATTTTTCTTAAATTCTCTGTAGGGAAAAGAAAACCGACACAGACTAAATTGAGTTTCTGGAATGGAACAGGTGAAAACTTGCTGTACAAAACGAAGACAGTGTTCTATTAAAACCGAGGTAGGTACCGATAGTTATACTGGTTGTCTTTCTTAAGGCCAGGTCCAACTCATTTTGAAATTTTTTAAACTTCTGAAAATCCACAAATATAAAAGAGAACATCATGAAATACGAGTATTTTTTTATTAAAATTGACTACAATCCAAGACTGGACAAAAATCAAAACATGATATAAATTAGTTTCGTTCGACAAAAAAAAAAAATATTATACTAACTTCAAGCAATAACTTGAAGTTAGTATAATATGATACTGTGTTGCTCTGAATATAGTAAAATAAGACAATGTAGTAGAATGGTGTCATTACATTTTGGAGAGGGTGCGCAGGAATTACATGACTTGATTCCACCATCTCACTTCTACCATCGGACAAGCTGACGAACGGCGAGTCTACCTTTGTTTCCACAAGCGTTTCGCCTCGTTGTTTAAACCACGTTAATCGAGGAACTGGAAAAATTGGTCTGCTGCGGTCTTCCCGTCCGATTATATTTTAGGTGTCTTTAAGGCAAGAGTGAATAGAATCTAGTCCGCTATCAATGATTGCATCACTGCATACCATCAGGTGGGAACGCAGTCAAGCAAAAGTTTATATAAATTTTAAAAAATTGCTCAATGAATTTTTTGTCGCCATATTGTTGTATCAATTTTTGCAGATCTGAACCGACCCTTAACAGAAAATAACTTAAATTCTTGGCACTTTTCTTGGACGAGGAAGCGTCTAAAAGTGTTTGAAGTAAACTAATTAATACCTGTGTTTTATTGTTTCTTTAGCTTTCAGGAGACTGGAGTGCAAATCATGTTAGCGTTGGTGCAGTTTATTGGTGAGATTCAGTTTTAGTTTCTCGATTTCCTTTCAGTTTCAGCACAAGTTATCGACCAAGTGGTACTTAATAATATTATATATTGTTTTATGTTTGGAAAGCTTGTCCTCTTGTTTTTTCATACTTCTGGGCAAAGGCCTCTCTCCACTCCTTCCATCTTTAGTAGACCTGCGCTTCTTCTTGCCAGTTCTGGAAGAATCTGTCTAGTTCGTCGCGCCACCTCCTTAGTAGTCTGCCGCGACCCCGTTGCACAGTTTCAGGGCAACAAGTTTATGCTACTTTGGGCCACAGTTTGTCAGCTATGAGGCAGATATTTCCTACCCACTCCCTTTTCAATTGGGCAGCCATTTGAGCCACACTTTATTCTGGCCTTGGAGTGTATTGTAATGTTACGAACTCGATCCGTTAATTTAACACCTAGTATACTGCGCTTCATTTCTTGTTGGCAAACCTTGAGTTTGGTTTCTGCTTTTTTTTAACTTCTAACATGCTTAGTTCGATAAATAAAAAATGGGTTTATTTGAGTATGTACATTAGTAGAAGTAATTTTTAATAGGATGTCAACAGAAAACAAATCCACCACTAGCAATCTGCATCAGGAAAAATTTTCTAATACAAAATATTGACCCAAGTGACTTTCAGGAAAATCGTGTTTATTTCCAAAAGTCCCTATTTAAGTAGCTGTAGTGGCAGAAATAAACAGTTTGGTAGGTTTTAAAACTCATAATCGCTTTAATAAATGCTATTTCACGCTTTTAACAAATTGATCAAAACACTATTAGGTACGCTGCTACTCACGTTAAATCTTCACATTTCTACTGCTCATACCAACCAAACGTATTGAACAGCACATTCTAAATGTATGCCATACAATAATATTATGTACATACAGTATGCTATCGTATAATAGAACAAGGGATCATAGCAATAGGAAAATTTCTATTATAATATGAACGTATTGCTATTCCGGGAACAGGAAAACTCACTCCTGGCATATCTGAGTATCATAGGTAGAAACTCCGTACATTATATCGAATTTGAAATATGGCAGGATCTTGTATTCGAAAAATTTAAATTCTTTCGATGTTTGAGGAAGATTTCGTTTCACTGCGGATGAATTTTTAGTGGATAGGAATATTAGTTTTATATTGTAGGCATTGAAGTGAGATATTATGAAACTTGAAAGTTTGGATGTTCTATTTGAAGAAGAAATGAAGAAATAGGTATAATCTATTGGCATATTGAATGTGTTCCCCAGTTTTTGGAAAGGACTTTCCGACGCAAAGTCTGTGTTTTTTGCTAGCTACAATCTAGAGGTATTTAAGGCAAGAGTAGGCAACCATGCTTCATTGTCGACCACATCACTATTATTTTTTTTAGCACTTTAAAAATTGTTTGAAACTCAATTCGGTCATTAAACTTTTGCATAGGTTTTTTTCGAGGTTGAAAATCATCAATGACTTCTTTTCCTGACTAAAACCACACCTGTTTTTTCTTTGCCCTTTGCGTTCCAGGGACATGGATTTCCCTTTCAACAGGTAACCCATGGCTTTTGTAGGCTTCGACCTTGCTACTCTCCACGGTTTTGCTGACATCTCTGAAGTGTGCGTGAAATACTACTATACGCCTGCCCTCGTGGGGGCGATCGGCGGCGGAGACCTCTCGCGCCGGGCCCTGGTCGAGGCCATGGTCCGAAGCGAGGAGGAATGGCAGGCGGTCGCCTCCTTCTGCGAAGCAGTAATGCTAGCAAAGGAGGAGGCAGACCGCATCAGGCAACGGCGCCCTCGCCGCCGTCGCCGGGATTCCGATCCCGATTTCCGGCCACCGTAGACGCGGACTCGCGGACGGCGAGCCATGGGTAGCTCGCTGTCCGATTGTCCGGTAATGGACCGAGTCCAAGACGTCGACGGCGCGCACTGTTCCCGCGCGCCTCAAGGAGTTGTCAGCAGCAGGAGGGGCCCAGCTGGGTCGAAGCCTACTGGGGACAAGGTTGTCCGAAAGGGAGCTCGTGCCCCGGTATGAAGGCTAGAAGGAACGGCGCGGGGTTTTTAGTCAGTAAGAGTCTGACACTGTCTCCCGCTGCACCCAAGAGCGGGTTTCGTCAAAGATGATTTTCCCCGTCGACAAAAAAAAAAAAAAAATACTACTATACGCCGTCAACGGCTTGGGCTCAGTCCGAACGGTTACCAGACGGTCGGATGGTGAGCTACCCATTGCTCACCGTCCGCAAGTCCGCACCTACGGTAGTTGGAAATTAGGGTCAGGATCCCGGCTGGGGCATGAGGGCCGTTCACTTGCACGTGAAGCTTGTACAAAATCCTTGGAGCATGGGCCTGACTCGTTTATAAATTAACAGCAAATGATATCAGAACCAAAAAGGCTTTATCTAGGCTAGAATATATAACAAAGTCAAATTAGTCTATAACGTCGAACCAATCGGCACTGTTAGGTAAAACTTCAAAAAAAAAAACTTATAAAATAGTTTAGGACCGGGAAAATTAAAAATATTCCCGCGAGCAGATTCTGAGGTATCTAGGTCGACTTTTTATAGGATCTGTATTACGTGAAATATTAATCAGAATTCACTTAAAATGTTTTACATTTTGTTTTCGTAATCATCATTTCAGCCGAAAGACGTCCGAAGTGGACGTCTTTCTTCTTCTTTTCGTGTCGATGCTCTCAACTATACTTTTTCTGACCAATATTTGGCAACCTGTACAGCTCTATTGTTAGACGTCCACTATGGACATAGTCCTTTCTTTTTTTTAGTCTTTTATTTTAGGGACTTTTGGTCATAGTAAGACCATGCCAGTTCCATCGTAACCTAATACAAGTAAAGCTACCTTGAAACTTCATGAACCTCTTCTAAGTGTTACGCGTGTTGTGCGTCTAGTATCTATCGTATTCCCACCATCCTCATCAGTTCATCAGTCCACCTTATACCGGCCTTCTAACGCTACAATACGGTTTATACTATATTTAATAATGTTCTTAATTTTGGACCAAATTTGCTATAAACTGTAAACATAGATTGCTTCTTCTTTTTTTCGTGTCAATGCTCTCAAACTATACTTTTTCTGATCAATATTTGGCAACCTGTACAGCTCTATTGTTGGCCTCGTATAGATCCAACATAGGTTTCTGAATGGGAACCTTACTGCATTCTAGCTATTAGAAAAAAAATTTCTAGCTGTATTTGAACACTCAGACGAATTTAGAATCAGTTTGAATATTAAGCTGGCAGCCGTTGTTTGGGCCGCTCGTTTTTTTCGCAGTTGTATACCTTGAAATTGAAAAACTCATCGGAACTGGCACGGTTGATGTCAAACGACCAAGAGGCCGCGGTCAAAGAAAATAGGCTCCACTTCACACTGGACACGCAATTGTACTTCGCACTGACGGTTCTTGGCATCAAAGAATTGTTAAATTGTTTGATTAGTTTAACAAAAACTTCATATTGAGCAAAAAGGAAATCGAATCGAGAAAGAGAGGATATTAGGATGTAAAGATAAAATATTTCGGGGAGTGTGAAAGCATTCCACCAAGTCTGTTCTATGATTGGACCACTAGACGTACGGCGTTGCGCCACCATGGTAGACATCCCACTGTTGCACAATAATAAATAATTAGAGCCACAATAGAAAGACAATGGGTGCGCAAACGCCGGCGTTCGCTTGGGGTTTAATGAAATAAGTCAAAAATGAATGGGTTACTTCTAAGCTAGCATATTCCATTGTCGGTCACATCATCGCTTACCATCAGGTAAGATGGTGGTCAAACGCGAGCCTATCAATAACAAATACATACATCAGAGTGTCTACAGTATTAGTCAAATATTAACTCAGTTTTTATCTTGTGTTGAGCATTACAAACTCAAATCTCACATAACACAAACATCAACCCGGAACAACTATCGGCCATGCAAATATTTGTCCCGAGCGAAATAACCGACTAATAAATTGCCTGAACCGAGCTCGAACATAATTCATCCCTTCAAATCGATTTTCCACAAACGGAACCCTTGACGTCCGTCAAGATAAGCGTGAAATCATGGACATAGAGAACTGGACTAAGTGCTACCCCTCTAGAAAGTAGATGCATGCAAAAACCATGAGACTCGCAGCCTGTTGCTGGATTTTTATAACTCCGATTGATCAATGATTGAAGTTACTGACTTAACCCGAAGAATCACTAAACTTTATTGGCAACTGGTGCTGTGGTGCTTTATTGGCTGCTGGTGGTGCTTAATGAGCAATAGGAAAATAGAATAGAATGATATTTTAGATGGGGCCAAAAGGTTCTGGAATGGCAACTGCATACCAAAAGACGCAACCCCCCACGCGGTGAACTGATAGGGTCGTGGAAATCTGAATGATGCGAGATTTGCAGGTACGGTCATTGTAGCGAAACTTAGAAGAAACCTATGTCTTATGTAGTAAATATTTTAAAGCTAAAGTTATAATGATAATCATGATGATAAACTATATAGGCTGTCATTATCATCTTTGTCATTACGATCTATAAAAAGTTTTTCCATGATAGGTTTTTATCACGCGGTATAGCGTTCATTAAGGCCGTTTCAAGCAGCTAAAACACTTCTTGCACTCAGTAGTTTATTTAACCAGTAGCCGTAACTTATAAATGCACTGTTATTTAAATTATATTGGTATACCATTTCAGCTCATTCAGTTACGGGTAACTATTTCAAAATCCATTTGCCAAATTTGCCCTTAACAAACATACTTACAAAGGTTGCAAATTAATAAAAGGTTTTATCAAAGAGACAAATATTGTCCACATAACTGATATGTATCGTTCTACAAATTAATCAATTTTGTCACAATACTAAATACAGTTCTCTATGACTAAGCGTAAAATTGACGCCTGTCTGTCGCCACCAACATCACACCATATTGGGGCTATTGAAGGATTTATTGAGCAATAGATAATTCTCGTAGTACGAGAGTCGTTGTCAATTTTATGACGTTACCCGATACGCTGCAATCATCTTTTTATGAAACTCTTTGATGTAGCGTCATGTGTTCGACAGAATTAAGTAATTTTAGATTTTTATTATTTATTTATTAAAACTTTATGTAATAGAAAGGAACACTAAACAAGGGCGGACTTAACACCTTAGGCATTTTCTACGAGTCGATCTTAGAGTGATGCAGAAACAGACTATTGCAGGTGCACTTTAAGGCAGTTCCCGAGCAGTTCTATAAACTGTACCCCCAACCTGCAGGGGCCCTGGCATACGGCTGATACGACGGTAGCTACGACCCTGGGTTAACCTCTGTCTTGAATTACTAACTAGACCGGTTATCCCAGGTCACCCCTTTTTTTTGGTGGGCATAAATCATCCAAATACAACTCCCACTCTTGGGGGCGGAGCGGGAGATAGTGTCGGACTCTTACTGACTAAAAACCCTCCCCGTTCCTTCTAGCTTTCATACCGAGGCTCGAGCTACTCTTTCGAAACTAACCCTGGCCTTCGACCCAGCTGGGCCCCTGCTGTTGCTGACAACTCCTTGAGGCGCGCGGGAACAGTGCGCGCCGTCGACGTCTTGGGCTCGGTCCGGATAGTTACCGGACGGTTGGACAGCGAGCTAGTCCCAGGTCACCCCTAAATCCCACATCTTGATATTTAACAAATTACCTAATTTATTCAAAACTATACTTTATTGAAAATCAACATTGCTTATCGTCTACTTTAAAACTAATAAACTAACTTCATTGACCGCAGACAACCTTGGGTATCAACTTTTCCTTGGACCCTCTTATGTAGGCTATTAGATGACCTGTGTAGTCAGGACCTAAGATTTGAGCTAATCACGATGCGTGAATGCTATTCCTTGTTAAAGTTAGTTACGCCATCAAAAACATAGCTTATAGAAAAACAAAGGAACGCAACTCAGTTTTTCTACCGTAAAAAGTTGTGAGATCAATGTAATACCAAGTCGCTTAATTTATTCAGTACTTAAGGGACCTTGAAGACCTAGATTGAATTGGCTTCAAATAAAGTTGCCTTTTGCACCAAAACTTTTCTTTCAGAAGCAGACCCTTGGCCCGTTACCGGATGGTTGGACATGACGGCGAGCTTCCCATTGCGTTTCTCACGGCAATAAAGTCTCCAAGCATCCACAGCTTTGGTGAAGCTTGGAACATCAAAATCAATAAATGTGGAATTTCGCTTTTTTTTATGCGCTATCCCTTTTTACCTTGTTATGCTGTGCTGGCGCTGTCAATGTGCCGATTGTACCTAAGGTAATATCATTATAGGTACAGCTAAGGAGTGGAATTCCCTGCCAGTTGGAATCTGTGTTTCCTAATATCTACAGGCTAGGGGTCTTTGAATCTTTAAGTCAAAAGTGAATAGGTTACTTCTAGGCAAGCGTGCACCATCATCGATCCCATCGTCGATTACCATCAGGTAAGATAGTGGTCAGTCGCGAACCAATCAATAATAACAGAAAAAAAGTTACAAACACACCCTAATGTGGCTCAGTATTTGAATACGTTGTTACCTTCAACATCTAGGTTGGATAACTGTAAATAGTATGTAATAATTCCATTACTCTCATAGTTGAAAACGCAATAATTTCAGTCACTGTCAAAACCACTTAAAACAGTAAACTACTCCCTTTTTCAAGACTTATGCAAATACTCTGTTAAAAAATCCGTGTTCTGGGTTCCAACAATTTTTATGCTTGTCAGCAGGAATACCACAAAAATATGCAGTTTTGCTGCAAAAAAGTCTATCACAAAGTTAATTTAATTTGCATGTAGACTTGATGATGTTATGAGTGCAATGGTGGCCCAGTGGTAACGGTTCCAACTTAGTTCAGAGGTTCAAACCCCACCAGGCTTAGTGTCGTTAATTTCATCACCAAAGCTCTCAAAACGGTGAAGGAAAAAATCGCAAGTAAACATGTTTAGAATTAAAAATTTTAAGACATGTGAAATCCACCAACACGCACTGGGCCCGGCCGCGTGGTAGATTATGGCACATTCCTTTGCCTAAGAAGGAGGCCCGAGTTCCAGCAGTGCGAACTAATCTTAATCTTACTACTCATGAATCTAATCTAACTTATAAGACTGATTATGTCATGCTATACAGACGTGATAGTCTTCAAGCCAAACGGGACAATTTTGCATAATTTGCGCACAAACTTGAACATCAAGCAGAATATGACTAATAGTACAATAATACTACTGCCTTGATACAACAATAAATCACGTAAGGGTCGTCCTTAATCCTATAGTTTACGACCAAAGATAGTTTAGGTTGTGGTTGTCAAATAGCCAACCGAAAACAGAAGATTTTGATCAATTATGGTGAGCTGCTTTAATTAATATATTAGTTTGGCTTCACTACATAGTATAAAACAAAGACGCTTTTTCTGTTCTTATATCCCTATGTGCGCTTAAATCTTTAAAACTACGCAACGAATTTTGATAGTGGAGAAATATGTGGTACTTAGGCGGACTTGATGCAACAGAACGTTTTCTGCCAGACTTTTTTTACACACTTTGGGTAAAAAAAGACTACACTGAGATACCTAGGTGTGCACAATAGAATATGTTGAGTCTCTTTATAGTGGTGTGTGGTGTACCTGTATATGTATGTGGTGTTTATAACAGACATTTGAAAAGCAGTAAAGTATCATTAACAAAGTACTTATAATAATAAAATACATATACCTATGTATCCTAAAATTATGAATTAATGAGCACTATGATAAATATCAATAATTTGATATTTGTAATTAAAAGAACTCAAAATATAATAATTATGACAAAGACCAAACTAAGATAGAAAGAACTTTAAGTAGTAGTTTTGAATTTTACGCTTGAAAGATTTACTTTCAGCTTTTTGATATCAAGAGGAAGCATATTCCAAAGTTTTATGGTAGAAGCAGCGTAAGACATAAATCTAGTACGGCAAGAAGAAATACGTAAAGAAATAGGATTTTATTTGTATAAATTTTGGCTCAAATTAGAATAGTTATTTGCCTGTATTCCTAAAAAACTACGACACTCTAACAAGACAAACAAACAGGAACAATGCGACAGTGCAATATCAATGCGACAATTTTTGTATTTTTGTAGTATCGGCGACGTACTATCGCGTCACGATGATGTAGTGGCAATAACGACACGACGACGAATGCTATAAAAAAATGCAGATCTGCAAAGAAGGCTATAGGCTTAGAACGCAAAGGACAAATTAAGGAACAAAGGTGAGTTTTAGTAACTTAAATATCTCACACTCTCTCTCCATTCAGAGGGAGTGAATATTTTTGATGATATCCTTATCTAGATGAAAAAAAATGTGGAACCCATTAGTAGCAGATGATTACTTTCGCACAAAATTCAGTTAAATTTTTTTATGTGCCTTCCAATTTTTTCTTGCACTTACTTTCTGCTGGGTAATGGCCTCCACCAAATCCTTCCAAGTATTCTTTCCTGAGCCATCTCGATGCAGTCCTCATGTTACGCGTCTGGATCATCTCGCCACTTCTTTCTAGGCCGGCCTTGACAGCGCTTTCCCTATGCAGGAACGATGTTTGCCTAGTGGACTCCATGCATGCGGCTGGTGTACCTTTAATTTTAGTATACCTACTACAGTTATTCTACCTAATCTTCCATCCTAATCTCCATCTAGTATACCTACTACAGTTATTCTACCTAATCTTGTCAAACAAAGTGTTTCTCAATAAACTCCCTATTTTCAACAACATATCCTTTATTTCATCCACCTGTAATCAAAACATATATCAATGTTTGAGTAGAGGCTTCATCAGCTCCAATACCACTAACCCTTTAATATAACCGTAAATAACCCCTAAGTTCTTAACCCACTGGACACTGAGGCTTAACAGACCTATCCCTTCTCAATGAAAATTAACATGCAAATAAGCTGTGGCCATTATCATGACAGTAACAATTACAGAAAGGTTTAGAATCGTTATAGAGGTTCAGGAAGTTATGAGAATTGTATTGGGAATATTAATTTTTATGCATATTGAGGCTCTTAATTGACGTCTGTGGGAGTGTTAGCCCTATGTTTAACCCCTAACCACTGCTCCGAAAGGTAGCTCAGCCCGGGTACGAAAGGCATCGAAGGAACAGGAGTGGGTTTTTAGTCAGCAAAAGTCTGACACTATCTTCCTGTTCCTATCAACTAGTAAATACCTACGTTTAATTGTGTTGTTCTTCAATTGATACCGTTACAAGATATACAGATACATTATTAATTTTTATGTCACAATAGCCTCTACATGCGTCAGTGCTTAGCTACTTACACCACTGACATACTTTCTTACTTAAAGTCGACTATAATTTTCAATTTTGGTATCATCATTCAGCAGGCAGCTGGCTAGAAAACTAAATTACACCGTTTAAATTGTGGTCCGAATGATATTCAGCCAATGCGTCTAATTCATCATTCAATGACGCCTTTCCTCTCGAGCGGCGGGGGTATTATTATTACGTGATTGTTTTTTTTTTGTAAAATCACAAAAAAAAAAACAAAATAAAAAAAGCCAGAAAAGACGAAAATATGCAGACTAACATTTTTGGCCGAATAAATTTCTTACACCTGTGTGTACAGTACACAGTTAAGCGTCTTTCAAGGTCATTTAAGTTGTATAACTGTATTTAGGTACAATCGGCGCTCAAGGGGATAGTGCTTAAAAGCCATTCATAAAATAGGGTGACCTTGAGACGACAGAAGATTTAGGTCACTCTGAGACTTAGATTCCTTTAAGTCCTGTAGACAGAAACAGGGACTACGTCTGCTTTTTTTACTTACGACCGTCGTCAGCACAATTCAAGTTGAATGTAAATTAAAATTAATTTTACGACTCGTCTCAGCTTCTCTTGAATGTCTGGGTTGGCTAGGCAAGTGATAAAACGTTATCAATTTAAGTCATTTGCCTAGGTGTTTGATTGTGTGGCTGAATATCATTTGGGTGGTGGTTAGATGGCGCTGTTTAGTCATAATGTTAGCTTATATACAGGATATTATCCTGTATTAGTGAGTTACAAAACTGAAGAACCATCTACAATTTCTTTTTTTCAGGAAACGAAAAGTAAATCGACCTCTCCATACAAACTGTCCAATCAAGATTTTAATTTTATATGGTGAGGCTGATTTTTTTTTCGTTTCCTGAAATAATGTCTAGTCAAAGGCAGTTTCGTCTACTGAGCAAGCCCTTAAAGTTTGTTGAAGGCTGTCCCTTACACCCTGTATATACCTTTATATATATTATTGCACTTCTCAATCACTATAATTTTCTAACAGTGCCTACTAACCCTAGTAGATAGATCTGATAATATAAAAAAATCAGGCTCTAGAACCTACCCAGGCTCTAAAGTACGTAGTACGAAAGGCATAATGATGTTTAGGCCTTAGTCTAGAGGTTTCACTAATAATATATTATTGTATACATTTATCATTTACCGATAGGTGTATTTTTATTTTTATATAGCATCTTTTTATAATTTGAATGAGAACACTTTACAGGACTTACTTTGTGGAGTCTACAGACTCCACAGATTCATGGACTTAAATTTTTTTTTCCTTTTGCGTACATAGCTGACCGGTCTACATTGTCCTCTCGTATCTTTTATTATTGTGATATGAAAACATTGTAAACACAATATTTTTTTTTAAAGAGTTACCATGGAGCTTCTTGCTGTTCTTCTTCAAAGAAAACGACCAATTAGAACCGTGCGCTAGCTTCTAACGTTTTATGAGTGCTCATGTAGGCCTATGTGAAATAAATAATGTTGAGATTGAGTTTAGAAAAACTTTGGTGATGAAATGTTGGTCCTGTAAATTTTTGTAGGAAAGGAAAGACGAAGATATAGCCAAAATTTTAGGCGGAATAAATTTCGTACACCCATGTGTACAAAATGACAGCTAAGCGTTTTTCAAGGTCATTCAAGTTGTACAGACGTATGTACAATCGACGCTCGAGGGGGAAATAAATTATAGGCTAATATTTATACAGAACCCAGTCACTTATTCAATAGCACTATTCTTTTTTATCTTCACTGCTCTCAAAACGGTGAAGGAAAACATCGTGAGGAAACCGGCATGTCTTAGAACCAAAAATTCGACGACATGTGACATTCACCAACCCGCACTGGGCTTGCGTGGTGGATTATGGCCCATTCCCTCTCCTAGAAAGGAGGCCTGAGTCCCAGCAGTGGGAACATTAAAAGGCTGATGATTCTTTTTTATGCTGTTTCTCTTAAGAGCTCAGGCTCTTAAAGTGATTTACACTTTAGTAATATTGCGTTGCATGCACTTAGCTTAGTGCACGTTTATCACCTGCTTGTTAAGGTAACTACCTATAAGATTGTAACGTACATACTATAACCAGAAGATCAAATTGCTAAAAGCTATGCAATATTTGGCAATTCTGGCTTCTAATACTTTCGTTGGAAAGTCAGAATTCCTGAACTTCAGAGGCTCAAAGAACTTGAAAAACTTACTCAACTTCAACTTGAGAGGAACGTGTGGACAACATTGCTTGCAAAACAGTGCGCTGAGTAAGAGTTGTTTTACGTTACCGCAATCGAAACGTTTACCGCGTTTGGTTCTTTGATTGGTTAAGAGCGGGCCAATCGGAGCGCTATACGTCATAACATGATGATCGCGTTAACGTAAAATAAACTCGCACTAGGCACTCTGATTGTCATTGGGGCCGAAAAGTTGTAGAGTGGCGACCGCGTACCGGAAGACGCAGTTTATAAAGGCCACCCACAAGGTAGACAGATGACCTGGTGACAGTCGCGAGAATCCGATGAATGCGAGACGCCCAGGACCGGTCGCTGTGATGACACTTGGGGGAGGTCTATGTCCAACAGTGGACGTCTTTTTTTGGCTAAAAAGATGATGTTGATGTCCTATCCGTATTTTAATATAAAAAATGCACTGAGAAGTCTAATAAAAAAAATCGAAAGTACGAATTGCTCTAGTTTGTAACAGAAAACAATTGATGAAAACTTATTTAACTTTGTAGTCGATAGTACAAAATTCGAGTGAGCATCAAGGAGACTATTTGCTGCATATACCAATTCATTTAGGTACCGTTCATGTTCATATGTTACAGTGTAATGGGTGGACACCTTTACCAATACCTGTGCCTGGCGTTTAGGGTAGTTTGCAAAGGAGTATACTTAATGCGTTGGGGTAATTTCATTAAAGGTAACTATTGCTTCCACTGGGATTTGAATATGTGTTGTAGCTTCAAAGGACCGTTTTATGTATGTATATTATGATATTAGTTGTAGTAACGGTAAACCATTTTATGTGGTTTGGTGTTAATAAATTAAAGCACATATATGTACATTTGACAGATAAATTTACACGTTGTAGCAAAGAATAACATAATCAGCTTTATGTAATGTTCTTCTGCTGGGACCCCGGCCTTCTCTCTAGGAGATGGAATGGGCCTTAATCCACGCTGGTCCTGAGCGGTCAGTGAATGTTAAATGTCTTCGAATTTTTGGTTCCAGGACATGTCGGCTTCCTTTACCGTTTTGAGAGCAGTGATGATGAAATAAATTATACAAAAACAGTGGCAGCAAAATAGAAACAGACATTCGACTTTGTTCGCTTTTACTTCGGACCTTTGACTGATGAGTGAAACGTCAACAAAAAGATCAGTTAATTGGCCTAGTGTGTCGGGTATGTTACCGGTCCTGTGCGTCTCGCATCCGTCAGATTCTCGCAACCCTCACCAGGTCATCGGTACACCTTGTAGAAGGCCTTCCAACGCTGCGTCTTCCGGTACGAAATCACCACCCAAGAACCTTTCATCCCCGTCAACCAACTGTTCTGCGAGCACCATGCCCTTCACACTGCCACTTAAGTTTGGCAATTCTTTGGGCTATGTCGGTAACCTTGATTCTACTTTACCTATAAACAAAAAAAAGCAAAAAGTTTTTTTTCCTTTGGCCCTTAGCTTGAAAAGAGATAGATTTCACATTTTATGAATTATGTGAAAATAAACAGATGATCGCATACAATATTAATTGGCATTCAATCGTATGCAATTAATTCCATCATCCGTCAAGCCGAGGACGGGTCGACGCCTCGTAAATATTCGGGTAAAACCGGGTAGTACAATCATTTACGGTAGGAAAATACCTGAAAATGTATGAGTTAAAAGTATTTTTAATTAACTGTAGAATGCAGTTGCTTGCAACGAATGGACATTAATGCATTGTAATTTATTAATATATTTATTTAAAGGTGAGTATAGACTACAACATTTTCTGGAGCATTTCTGTGTAATGTAACGTGCCTACGAATGGTACAATACAGGCAAAAGCTCAGTTTCCAAAGCATTTTCATGTAATGTAACGTTCCAGCGAATGCTCGGCGTTATGTTACGGGTAAATGCTCACAGCAAGTGTGCATTTACCAACATTTCGTTGTACCTTGCGTTCATTTTTTTTTAAATGTCACCCCACAACTGCGCATCACCCGCACTCGTGGCTCGACGAAATGTTACACCAATATGCTCGTTGGTTTGTAACAAAGAGGCGAGCGTGCTCGACGTTTAGTTCATAAAAGGATGGTACACTAGAACATATCATAGAGCGGCTCGTTGTTCTATTACAAGTAAATGTTGTAGCCTATAAGCTAAAATGGATATCCAATTTTTAACCGACTTCGAAAAGGAGGAGGTTCTATGTTCGCTGAATGTATGTTTTTTTTTTCTTTTTTTTTTGTATGTATGTTCACCGATATTTCGGTCAATCGTGGACCGATTTTGAAAATTTTTCTTTTTGATTGAAAGATTATGCTTCCAAGTTGGTCCCATAGAAATATTGTTATGATTTGATCATGAACTTCGAAGATATGGAACAGAACTCCTCATAGAATCATAGCAGAATTGTCGTAACAAGTAAAATTGCTTTGTTTATACGTGTAGTCGATGACTGACTAAAAGAAAAAGGGGAGGGGAAAGGGGGAGGGGGTAAATTCATGTAATATAACCGTATTTGGGATTATAAGATGCACTCTGGCTATAAGGTAATTTTTGTTTAGCTGAAGGGTAGGTACTTTTTAGTGGTGCTACCATAACTTCTTCTTCTTCTTAGCGTATCGATGACAAAATCAGTCAAATTCCTTGCCCAGCCCAGAACTAAAAAGTGAAAAATAAAAAACTTTTTACAAAAAAAATTAAACCGACTTCAAAAAGTACAAAATAACTTTAATTTCGGAAGTCGGTGTTAAATAACGAAGAGACAAGATTAGGTATCTGTTATAGAAACACCGACTTCCGAAATTAAAGTTATTTTGTACTTTTTGAAGTCGGTTTAATTTTTTTTTGTAAAAAGTTTTTTATGAATAATTGATTAACACTATTATGACCAAAGAGAGTTTATCAATGTTTACCACACTAATAGATATTATAAAGGTAAAAGTTTGCAAATGTTTGTGTGTATGTTCTTTACTTCTTCATACTCAAATGGTATAACAAACGATCAAACTTAGTACACGGGTAGAACAAGTCCTGGAGTATGTGCTTTTGGGTTATTTTTTTTGCCAGCCAGCTAGTCATATTCTAAAATGTAAAAGTAAAATTAAACCAGAATAATACCAAAGCTGAAGTTTATTTTCTCAATCCCTAACAAACAAAAAAAATAATATTGCTTAGAAAATTCTGGAAGAAAAAGGTGTATATATATAAATATATCGAGAAACATTTACCTGAACAACAGATTAACAAAGCCACCAAGACCGACGATTTGAAGGTTTAATCATCCCATTTTTTCTTGAAAATGAAACTCAGGGAATTAATAAACCCTTCTCTTTCGATTTGGCTAATAGCTCGAGAAAAAAATACAGGCCAAGATACATTTCTTGAAAGAATTTCAGTTTGATTTGCTGAGAAAAGTATTTCTTCCGAAAGAAAGAAATAAACGATTGCCAGATTGCTTTTTTGTATTTAAATTTTGCTGAAAGAGTCGATAGATAATGCTGGAATAGCGGTTCAAGGATTTTAAATTAACTTCATGGATTACTTGACAAATTTATTTAATATCTAGAGAAAGCCTGGAGCCATAGAGAATCTTCTGAAAAGGAATCTTTCTTTTAGTTTGTGAAACTCTAACACGCCCTTCTGCTTCACTCTAGAGCAAAAGAAATCATTAAATGACTACTCAAATAAAAAAAAAACAATTGAAAGTGCAAGTTAACTTTTACTGGACCAACGTATCGTACTTATTAATAACTTTTTTGTTTTTGCTAGAATGCGCTCATATATCATTGAAGATGAATTTCAAAACTTTCTAGAAACATCAAATGATAATTATTTTACCTATATCTTCCTCACAAGAAAACATAGTATCAAAAATATTACTGAGCAAGGCGTATAACATCAATTCTGTCTCCAAAAATGTACGTCTAAACTAGAAAATTATTCTTTGTGAATACGAAAACTGTACTAGAGTACTGTTTCCGTTGCATGTTCACATTTACCTTTATCTTTCATGACCTGAAAAGATATCTTTTAATGTCTTTCTGCCGCTTTTGAAACCGGTATCTTTTTGGAGTGGCTCTCTGGTCTGTACAACGGTGGATCTTGTTATGTTTATGAGATAAAATTCTGTTGCAGCTTAGGAACGCCGGTTATCTTATCTTACTCATTTCTAAAACATATTTTACTTTCCTTTTGGGATTCTTACCCCACTCTCATTTTAATTTAAGTATGGGGTTTCTTACACTTTTTCTCTTTAGAGATCTACGATTTGGAATGAGCATTTAGCTTTATTTTTCTGATCGACAGATGTCTTGACAGTTCGAAGTCACTATTTATGGTTTATTTGAAATATGTAAATATAATATAAAGTAAATAAATTGACCACTGTTTTATATAAATTTGACATGATTTAAATCCCTTCTTTGACATTATATATTTGATTGTAATTTTGCTATTAATTGATTAAAGTTTTATATAAAGCCATAATTTAAATTCTGTTAATGTTATCGATTTTTTACTATTCCTGTAATTATGATGATGTTAATTTGGAATGATTATTTTAACATGTATTCAATATTTGCACGCCATTGAATGTGGCACACATGTCTGGACCGTTTCTTTTGTTTTGTCATCCTGCATGCACGTTTTTGTTTTATTCTTGTATGTGTGCACATGTTTCATCAAATAAATATCTTATCTTATCTTATCATTATTTTGGACGAGGTCCATATGTGGAAAGAAAGAAAAACAGTTGCACACACAACTAGACTGCGACATGAAGGCGCATCCATCTTTACAGCAAAATATAATTATATGGGTATATAATATATAGATTTAAGTCTGTACTTGTACTCTGCTTCTACTTGTTGTGTTGTTAGTCTTGTTGTGTTTATAGCACAGTTATGACAACATACAGAACATAAATCTTAAATCCAATTATTACTGCACAGCATTCAATGTTCATTAGGCTTCATTAGTGACAGTAAAGAAGAAATATTATGAAGAAGTTAATAAACGACGCTGTTGTAATTACCATTTATAAATGCTTGAAGTTTTTATAGGTAACAACACGATCCTCAGCTTGACCCTTTTAAAATATACAAATATCTGTTGGCTGACATGTAACATGTATGCTCTGTATTTAATCTTTGTACCATCTTCTATACCGTGTTTTTATGCAAATAAATGTTATTCTATTCTATTCTATTCTATTCTATTCTATCTCATATTATACCCCATATTACTTACGCCATAACCCTTCCTTTTGATAAAACAATTAATAAGGACCAACCCAGATTAAAGGTTTTAGCCAATCGCCACTTAACGTTACCATTAAGGTAACTAGCCTAGTGATTATAAGTGCAGCAGCCGTGTCAAATGGTCTTGGGTTCTATTCTATTACGTAGTATTTTAAAATGTGTTTTGATTGACTTTAATTTATTTAAAAAACTAATGATTTTGAATAAGAGTTACTGTTCAGCATCTATATGATTACGATTTGATTATTTTAAATTCCACCATACCTTAGTTATTATAAATTTGCAACTTACGATGATTTTGTATTTAAATTTTAATTTGGTATGCTTAAATGTGGTAATAAGTGGAACACAATCAACTACAAATTCATGTAACGCCCAAATATGAATATATTTAGTGTTTAGCAAAAAAATTGGCTTTTATTTTGAATTACAGTAACTCTAAGACCGACATAGTAGCATTTTTATAAAAGTAACAATTTCAATAAGTCTAAAATATACAGATACAAAGCTAACCCCTAGGCTCTTACCAAACTGATCAGTGCCAATTGAACGCCGCCAATAACTGTCATCGAAAGCTGTGAGAACCATCGCTCAAAATCAATTAGGTACAAATGACCATTCACGATTGATCTCTGTCAATCCACCCAAGAAAGGTCGAGGCAATGAAGATATGTCACTTCTATCCCTTAGCCATATCGTTACATTACGGGCCTTTGTACCTCCCATATCCCTCCAATCGATTGATCAAGCAATTAATAAGGCCCTGACCAGATTACCGGGCTTGGCCAATTAGTTAGGCGACCGCTATTTAGTTTTGGAAACGGCCATTACATTCCAAATAGAATTGTCCTCATTAACTACTATCAGTTTTGGTGTGAAATACTATGGTTGTGGAAAATTGGGGGTATTGAGGTTTATATGGTTTGGTAAATCGGTTAATTATAGAAAGGTTCTGAGTAACCGGGTTGTTGGTGTAGCAATGCGGACGAATTTTCTGACAGAATATTTTAAGATATTTCGTTAGGATAAAATATTGTCAAGATGGTTTTGATAATGTGCATATTTTTTTTTTATAAAAAAAATATTTAGTATACTAACAAACATTTGTACAAAGTTATATATTAACGTTGTGAAGCGAATGCGGATTTATCAAATAATCCTTACTTAATATTATAAAAGCGCAAGTGAGTTTGTTTGTTTGTTACGTCTTCACGCCTTAATGGCAAAGCCGATTTTTATGAAACTTGGTACACGGATAGACCATGTCCTGGAATAGGACACAGGATACTTTTTATCCCGGAAGTATGTTCCCTTGGGATAATTTTCTGCTATCACGCGGGCGAAGCCGCTGGGAGCAGCTATTAATGTATAATTGCAAGCTATTTTTCCCTGAATAATAATAATATAACTTTATTGCACACCTTAACTTAATAAAAGACAAACATTTACAAAAATAAGTGCACAACAGGCAGTCTAAACGTGGAATATTCCACTTCGTGGACCTAGAAAGCTGTCTAGTCTACAGATACAGATTCTGTTCTCTTTTTGACTTTTAAAGTAAGATCTATCGATGACCTGTAGGGAAAGTCCCAGAAATAGACCAGACACCGAAGCCTGACTTGACTGAATTGATTTGCTTAGTTTGTGAGTGGTTTAAGACTAGTATTAATGACTAGCAAAGAAAAACCAGAGTTAAATATAGTTGCTAGGAATATTTATATTTGGTAAGAAACGTTTGATTATACTTTTAATAAATACTTAGTTGTGGGTCAGTGGTATTTCAGAGGTACGCAGATTAGAGTGCAAATCCTTGTAATCCATCGTTGAAAAGGGAAGATCTTCCGACCAGACGAGTGTTTTGACTGGTCCAAGCAACTGCTCTATAAAATATTTCGGACACACGTTAAAATTGCGTGGCAAATGCTAATTGCATGATACGGTTTTAATTTTTTTTTTAGTTCTTGTTTGGTGCCATAGGTGTCGCTACACGCTGAGTTAATACTAAAAATACATAATTTATGCATTTACTTCGGTAAGTCTCCTCTTTGAAAAGTGGCTGGAAAAACGCTGGTTCTCACCGGACATGGTAAGTTCGGGAGGTTCATGCACCGGATTTGTGCGGAAGAAACGCCGGGGTGACCATTGTATGGACCGGCCAAAATTATGCCCCGTTTGGGCGAAGCAGTATCGTGTCTTCATGGGGGCGATCGGCGACATTCGAAGACGTGTGACATCCACCAATACGCACTGTGGGCCCGCATGGTGGATTACGGCCCACTCCCTCATCTAGAGAGGAGGCCTGAGTCCCAGCAAAGGGAACATTACAAGACTGATTATAGCTTTTGGCTTACACAAAACCTCATAATTAAAAAAATAAATAAATTAGCGTTATAGCTAGTAATTAGCAAGGTATTTCAAGGTAAGTCCGGAGTCTGTGCTTTCTGATAGCTACAACTCGGAAATCTTTCAGTCGACAGTGACTAGGTTTCTTGTAAGTAAGCGCGTCCCATCGTCGACCGCATCGTTGCTTTCCATCAGGTAAGATATCTTTCCACAAAGTGGGTACCCGAAGATGGACGACGCCGCCGAGGTCGACCAAGGAAGAGGTGGCGAGACGACCTGGATTCCTACCGCGGGGACTGGTTCGAGGTCGCTCGGGAAAGAATGCCTGCAAGAAGTTGGGGGAGGCCTTTGCCCAACAGTGGGACAGTATAGGCTAATAAAAAAAAAAATATCTATATACAGATAAGATATAAAGAAGAGGTCAATCTGTCTCACCATTGTATCACTTATCAACAATAAAAAAATCTAAATAACAAAAAAATAATAAAACAAAATGAATAACTTAAAAAGTTTCACCATTATCGCTAAGTTTGAGACCATTTTGCTGACGTGCCACTAAGTTACTTGCTTGCTCGTTTACATTTCATGAAGCTTTTAGGAAATGATAACTCGTGGGTGCACGCGAATTATACTGCTTATTAACTTTCTATGGTAACAAGTTTTTGGTTCTACTTTCCTGGATATTGGGCCTTTTTTTGTCGACGGGAAAAATCATCTTATGACAAAACCCGCTCTTGGGTGGAGCGAGAGATAGTGTCAGACTCTTACGGACTAAAAACCCCGCGCCGTTCTTTTAGCCTTCATACCGGGGCTCTAGTTTCCTTTCGGATAACCCCGACCCCGGTAGGCTTCTACCCAGCTGGGCCTCTCCTGTTGCTGACAACTTCTTGAGGCGCGCGGGAACAGTGCGCGCCGTCGACGTCTTGGCTCGGTCCAGACAGTTACCGGACGATCGGACAGCGAGCTAATGTCTCGCTGTCCACGAGCCCGCGTCTACGGTGGCTGGAAATCGGGATTGGAATCCCAGCGGTGGCAGCGGCGAGGGCGCCGTTGTCTGAAGCGGTCGGCCTCCTCCTTTGTTAGCATTACTGCTTTGCAGAAGGAGGCGACCGCCTGCCACTCCTCCTCGCTCCGGACCATGGCCTCGACCAGGGCCCGGCGCGATAGGTCTCCGCCGCCGATCGCCCCCACGAGAGCACGGCGGTACTCCGCCCAAGCAGGGCACACCTCGACTGTGTGCTCCACCGTGTCCTCCGGGCGTTCCGCACAGTGGCGGCACCCGGGCGTCTCTTCCGCTTGAATCCGATGCAGGAACCTCCCGAACTTGCCATGTCCGGTGACGACCTGCGTCATGCGGAAGGTAAGGACGCCGTGAGGTCTTTCCAGCCACGCCTCAAAGAGGGGACTTACCACCATAATTGTGGCATGCCCGGAATCTTGGGCCTTGAAATCAGGTATTGGTGTTATGTGAGTAGTTATGACGCATTCGTTAGGTAAATACAGCTTCAATCAGAATTTTTTTATTTTTATTAAATAGACAATTAAAGAGCATTTCCTTTCATAATGACTAAATATAAGTAACCTGGGTTTGGTGTAAAATTAAGAATTCCATATAACATTGACATATAACATCAAACCCAACAAGGCTACTTTGTGTAATTTATTTCATCACCACTGCTCTCAAAACGGTGAAGGAAAACATCGTGAGGAAACCGGCATGTCCTAGAACCAAAAATTGGAAGACATGTGACATTCACCAACCCGCACTGGGCCCGCGTGGTGGATTACAGCCACTCCTAGAGAGAGGAGGCCTGAGACCCAGCAGTGGGAACATTAAAAAGGCTGATAATGATGATGATGACATAACATTGAAAAATAAGTAATTTTTTTAACCTAATCGAATCATTAGTTACGCTTAACTAATTAAACCCCAAGGAAATGCCAACGTTCGCGCTCTTATTGTCTTTCTATTGTGTCTTTAATTAAGGTATTCCGAAGGTTAATAATGAAAACACATGAATATTGATAAATATAGTAAACAAAGTGCATTAGATCACGTTGTTTCTGAAAAAAGATTGTATCTTTATGTGTTATCTGTAGATTGTAAAACAATGAAATTATCTCCTGACATCGTGACTAAATAATTTTATTATAACAACAAACAAATTGAACGTAATTTCATTATCCATACAACGTGTGCCTTATTAGATCCATCAGATTAACTCATTCAACACATACGGCTCGGTACATCCAATATCAACCTTTACGTTTTTTTTTTGTTTTCGCGTGGAAACCTTCAAAAGGCGCCCGGACTTTGGGGATAAGTCCGGGGAGCGTGGGATTTTTACCTCACTAAAACCACCCCGGTGATCACGATCAGCACTTAGAAGAGGCCCCGTTACCAAAAGACCATTCCGGAACCCCCTCAGTGCTACGTCTGTTACGACACATCTCTAAAGAGACTGTATAACGGTCTCCCCTGATCTTCTTTGTGCACGGCAGCACGTGATCACTGAGCCAACGTCTTCCCTGGAATTTCTCGATGAGCGATTAGAGTCCCCACTCTGAGCGCCTATGGTTTCAAAGTCCCACTTGTATTAAATGAAATATATGTACATATATATGATTTTATGATAACAACAAACAAATTGAACTTAATTTCATTATCCATACAGCGTGTGCCTTATTAGATCCATCAGATTAACTTATTCCTCACATTCGTCACAGGACATCCAATATCAACCTTTGCCTACAAAATTAAAACAATGTAACCTAACGAAGACCATAAAAATACGTCACGTCAAAAGGGAGTTACCATCTGTCATGCGACCCAACGCGTCCTGCGTAAAATTGAAACCAATTAACTCCTTTGATTAAAAGATTGGAGGGAAAAGGCTGCGTTGATATCAAGAGCAATATCGTCCCCCGTCAGGCCGCATCAGATCCCCGTCAGGCCTCTAAACTCGAAATTTTCATTTCTAGTCGACTTCAGTCAAATGAAAATCGAATATGCTCGACTCGAGTGAAACAATTCCCCTCACTTTGGTGAATGGAATCAGATTTTTGATTTCGGAATTGTATTATGTTTTGGATGGTCGGCCCAAAGAAATTGCAAAGCGAAATGTTAGAGCTGAAGCGAGCGGGGCCGCTTTTAGTGGGTTACGAAGATGTATTGGTGGATAGATGAGGCTAAAGATGTTTTTTATTGTTTGTAACCGATGCTGTATCTGTAGAATTGATTTGGGAATTTTATTTGTACAATTTGAGGCTTTTTTGACGTAAATATTGTGCTATTTTTTAAATAATTCACGAGCAAAATGAGGTTATACATATATATCGCACTAATATTCATCATCATCATCTTAATAATAATAATAAATAGCGGTCCTGTGCGTCTCGCATCTATTAGAGTCCCGCAACCCTCATCAAGTCATCGGTCCACCATCGGCCTTCTAACGCTACGTCTTCTGGTACACACTAATATAATAAAGGAAAAAGTTTGTGTGTGTATGTGTGAGCTTGTTACTTCTTATGCTCGAACGACTGAATTGATTTTGATGAAACTCGGTATACAAGTCCACCATGTCCGTGAAGTCGAATTCGTACACGAATGGTTCCGTAACATTATAGGAGCCCCCTTAAGTATTTATTTTAAATATTTTTTGTTATACAGAAATACATCATCCATGAAAATTTCAACCGTCTATCATGCTTCACGAGTTAAAGCCTGGTGACAGACGGACAAACAGACAAATAGACGGACAGTGAAGTCTTAGTAATAGGGTTCCTTTTTACCATTTGGGCATGGACCTCTAAAAATCAGGCTTTGTTACACCAAAGTCACACCGTGCGTTAAATCTATAGATATACTTATAATAAATCTGTAGAGAGGTCAATTCTGTACATGAAATATATTTCCAAAATAACTATCAGGGGGTGATTAGTGATCGATACTGATGCTAAAAATGCAAACAGTAAAATTTTTGTCTGTCTGTCTGTCTGTCTGTCTGTATGTTCTTTATAGAAACAAAAATTTTAACGAAACTTGGTACAATCATTCTTCATACTCCTGGGCAGGTTATAGTATACTTTTTATCACGCTACGATCAATAGGAGCAGAGCAGTAAAGGGAAATGTTGGGGAAACGGGAGAAATTACTCCATTTTTTAAGCTTCCGTCGCGTTTGCAGCCTTAATGGTTAACGCTACACAGAAATCATGTATCACGGAAATATTTTCATTAAAATTATATAAAAAATATCCCACGACAGCATATGTCTATCTTTTATGGTTGACTCACAATAACACGTGTAACTCCCGATAGCTTAGCAGTTCGGAGCTTTCTGTTTATTTTTGTCTACTCTTACGTTTATAACAGTCTCACTCATCCCTAATTAAAAAAAGTTAACATTATTACCTATTCAATAAAAAAAGAATCATAGAAATCGGTATAGAAACACCAAAGTTATACATGAAATACGCTAATAAGCCATCGCGCGTGAATACTGAATCCAGTCCCCCGGCTCTTAGAATTCGATATCAGACGTTTCAGATCTTTAATTTTGACGACCCCGTTGTCGCTGGCATAAGCAACAGGATCCGCGTACGAAGTCGCTGGCAGAAGCTAGTATACTATAAATATAGAGCGTTGAATTTCCACGAAACTTTTGTCAATAAAACACCGGAAGAAAAGCATGACGATAAGTGGCATATTTGTTCAACAAAACAACAAAGAAAGGCTCGGAATAAACGCTAGCGTGTCAAGTTCACAATTTGATTATCAAAGTTTTAACGACAGACTATTATATTCTATGGGAGACAGACCATATTCTCGACAGTAATTTCACGAATATTTTGATTACATTCTGCTCATGATAAACGAATGGTGTCTCCTTTGTCTCATAAACGTTCTTGTAAGAGTCGTTTTTAATAAGGAAGTAAGAGGAGCACGTACGTTTTGAAGGACACGCATTCCTTTTTAGTTATATGTTTTTTCTTAATTAGAAAAAACACAGGAATATGAATAGAGCATGACATTTATATATGTTGTGACCAGTTCTAAGAAATTGATCACTTCATGAAGTAGCCAACTAAAATTAGCCAGACCGTTTAAACGTCAATCTTCGTTTGGAGTAGCAGGCGGTCGTCCTTCCTTTTACGAAGCAGTAATGCTAGCAAAGGAGGAGGCTGACCGCATCATGCAACAGCACTCACGCCCCAGCTGTCGTCGGGATTTCGATTCCAATTGCCGGCTACCATAGGCGCGGGCTTGCGGACAGCGAGCACTGAAATATGAAAGGACTGGTTGCCTGACACACAAATCACAGCCGAAACTACTAGGACTAGGAGCCTGGAATTTTGCCCAAAATTCTGTTTTTTTGTGAGATAAGCGAGGATTAAGAAAGGATTTTCCAAAAACCTCCTAAGGGGTAAAACGGGGGTCCAAAATGTTTATGGAGAAAACTGCTTTCATGCAGGAGAAGCCACAAGATGACAAGTACATTATCTTGTTAAGAGTCATTCTAGTCTTCTATACTGAGTTACAAAAAAATCTTAGCTTTTATAAAGAGGTGCTCATGAGTGAGCAAATACTTTATTTTTCCTTAGTTCCCGACATCCTCTTCAAAGATACTACACCTTTTATACCTGACTGCGTCATAAGCAGAAAGAAGGTTATGTTTTTTGAGTGCACGTGTGTATGTTTATTTGGCACTAGCAGCTCCCAGTGGCTTCGCCCGCGTGATAGCAGTGTCAAAAAAGTATCCTATGTCCTATTCTAGGACATGGTCCATCCGTGTACGAAGTTTCATCAAAATCGGTTTTGCTATTTAGGCGTGAAGACGTAACAAACAAACAAACAAACTCACTTTCTCTTTTATAATATTAGTCCTTACTAATATTATAAAAGCGAAAGTGAGTTTGCATTTGGTATTTTAGCTTGAGAAAAAGGTATCGTTAAATTGGTCTTCGTCGTGAGAGCGACACCAGGTTCTTTAAAAAAATGGCGGATTTATGGGGTCTTATATGTATTCATTACACTGTCATGTAGAGTATCAAAATAAAGAGCGCAAAGAGACGATTCGAAAAGTATTACTCAGTAAAATGAAAGAAAAAAAATAAGAATCAACTGTGTCAAAAAGTTGACTGCAAAAAACGATGAAAAATCATCAATGGTTGAACTAAAATAAATAAATTAAATAACTTCTTCAAACAATATTATATCAGCAACAGCATGGCTCTTCCTGTGCATAATTGCAATCTCTGAGCTGACTGCAAAAGAGCGTGCTCCAACGGGTCGGATATATTGAAAGAATGTTTCAGAAAAGAATGATAAGACAAATGTACAGCGTGGAAGCGGAAGAAATGGAAAGAGGCGCACCTATTTATGTCAAGTCATACGTTGAGATTAGAAATTTAAAGTAAGAATCCAGGAAATACTGAATTTTAAAATGGTTTCAGAACATCACAGTAATATTAGTGTTAATGGAGTGCAGTCTGCGTATCTGGTTGCTATTATAAAAGACAATGCGCCCAAGTCTTATTGATTCAAGCAATATTATGAATTTTATTTTTATTCTTTCATGTAAATTTTTTTGGCGTAATTTTTCCTAAATACCAACATTGCATATTTACATCACAATAATATAAACTACTCTTTATGTAGATGGATTTGAGAAAGACGTTAAGTAAGTTTTTTTTTAACGTAATACCATATTCTTTTGTCGTAGGTTTTTTTTTTAATCGTATGTGCGTTCACAAACAATAATATCACAAACACAAGACAATGGCCTGTACCGACTTGCGCAAATCATGCAAAACGTCTAGAAAATTAATAAACTGTTCTGTCGCCATAATCAAAACGGGTTCATCTGACACTAACTCAGAAACGAAAAAAAAAATAAGAGAAAATAAATGTTGAACGTTGCTAGGTGAGACCTAGGTTTTCACGAGTACTTGAGCAGGATAGGTAGCCAGTAAAAAAATGTGCTAAAATATTTTAATGCTGCTACTAGAGGCAGTAGAACATTAGAAGCCCCTTGTTTCCTGATTCCGACGATGTGCACTACTTTAAATTTGATAAAAATGCAATGTGCCTCAAATTTTGACAAAAATAAAAAGTAACAAATGGAAAAACATGTCTTCACAGACCAATTTTTTTCTCTTCATAGACATGTTTTTCCAATCTCAAATAAAAATGGGAGCTAGGCAAGAATTATTTATGACATGATGAAGAAACTTTATTTTAACTTTATCAACAAAATTCTGACTTTGTTTTGCTTCAAATAACCTCAGAGGAATTCCAACAGCACGTGTAAAAACTATAACTGTCTACAACACATTCATCGCAATATATTTCACCGCAAATCTTATTCCAAAAACTGAAACCCTTTTCACAAAATGCCAGATTGTCAACATTTTCCCTCGAAAACCGGTAATATAAAGTAATCATATTTAAATCCGACATCCGAAGTACTGGTACTCCAGAGATTACTGTGGCCGTACGTGTCACGTAATATTAAGCGCTGTAAAATTCATGTTTTTAATAACCACACGTTGAGGACCCCGATTTGCATAAGATATGCGTATGTGTGCGTGTAATGATATTGTTAGATTTATGTTTTTCGGGGAGAGTAAGTTTGAGCATAACTTTTCTGAAGATTTTTGTTCGGTTTTTATGAGTCCCTTGCTTGAGAATAGATCGTCAGTTCCTGGAAAAAGATAATGAAAATATTAATATTCAAACGTTTTGGTTATATTACGTGAAGAATAATAGCTTCGGTAATATTTCCCGTGATGGAAAAATCGACTAAAAGGAATGTAGGTAGATATTTATCAACATGTAAAAAAATTGTTTATTGATACCAAAAATTCACAATATTATAAGTCCATTAAAACATAGGTACTAAAACTGCAAAATAACACTAAATTTTATGACTTCACTTTTAAAATCAATTTGTAAAGAAAAAAAAAATTAATCTAAATATTAATTATTACTAAGCATCACTAAAATAATCAGTCAGTAAGATTTCAGTCTCAAATTTTATTTTCTTAACCTCATTGCTAATAGGTAAACAACGTACTACACGCATTTCCCAATAAATATGGAAATGTTGAAACAACATTATTCAATAAGTCCTCGAATCTCTCCAACCATAAGACATAGAATAAAAAATATAGAAGCGAAAATCACTCATAAACCGTAGAAAAATGCCGTAACGAGAACATTTACTTGTGATACCGAAGTTATTGTGTGTGTTAAGTAACGCTTCGTTTGGTTTCGCTTGGTCTCGTTTGGTTTCGTTTGGTTTCGTTTGGTTTCGTTTGGTTTCGTTTGGTTTCGTTTGGTTTCGTTTGGTTTCGTTTGGTTTCGTTTGGTTTCGTTTGGTTTCGTTTGGTTTCGTTTGGTTTCGTTTGGTTTCGTTTGGTTTCGTTTGGTTTCGTTTGGTTTCGTTTGGTTTCGTTTGGTTTCGTTTGGTTTCGTTTGGTTTCGTTTGGTTTCGTTTGGTTTCGTTTGGTTTCGTTTGGTTTCGTTTGGTTTCGTTTGGTTTCGTTTGGTTTCGTTTGGTTTCGTTTGGTTTCGTTTGGTTTCGTTTGGTTTCGTTTGGTTTCGTTTGGTTTCGTTTGGTTTCGTTTGGTTTCGTTTGGTTTCGTTTGGTTTCGTTTGGTTTCGTTTGGTTTCGTTTGGTTTCGTTTGGTTTCGTTTGGTTTCGTTTGGTTTCGTTTGGTTTCGTTTGGTTTCGTTTGGTTTCGTTTGGTTTCGTTTGGTTTCGTTTGGTTTCGTTTGGTTTCGTTTGGTTTCGTTTGGTTTCGTTTGGTTTCGTTTGGTTTCGTTTGGTTTCGTTTGGTTTCGTTTGGTTTCGTTTGGTTTCGTTTGGTTTCGTTTGGTTTCGTTTGGTTTCGTTTGGTTTCGTTTGGTTTCGTTTGGTTTCGTTTGGTTTCGTTTGGTTTCGTTTGGTTTCGTTTGGTTTCGTTTGGTTTCGTTTGGTTTCGTTTGGTTTCGTTTGGTTTCGTTTGGTTTCGTTTGGTTTCGTTTGGTTTCGTTTGGTTTCGTTTGGTTTCGTTTGATTTCGTTTGGTTTCGTTTGGTTTCGTTTGGTTTCGTTTGGTTTCGTTTGGTTTCGTTTGGTTTCGTTTGGTTTCGTTTGGTTTCGTTTGGTTTCGTTTGGTTTCGTTTGGTTTCGTTTTGTTTTCAAAGTAATAGAATTACACAAGTTAAGTTAGAAGACGATAAAACAGACAAATATATAAAATAAATAAATTGCATCTAAAAACCAATTTTGCAATGTCGAAAATCTTTGTACTGATAGAATGTTACTTTGTCCAGAGCCTCTTGGACCAAGTTTAAGCTGTCACTGTAGAAATGATTACCACACTGAGTTGTAACACTCAGCCTTGTTGGTACTAAACTTGAGGCAAGTTAATTGGAGCAGTAATGGTCCAGTGGTAAAGGCCTGACCTAAAAGACCCGACCAGACGACGCGGGTCAAAACGTAGGCGCTTCACTCTGTATAATTTATTTCCATCATTTTTTTTTGTCAGTATAAACTAGATGAGGCCGGTGTTTCCTAGCTGACTACCCTGAGAAGAAACATCGAAACAAACTCAGGGGTCAAAGTCTCTTTTAAAATCCATACAGTAAATATGTAATGATCAATATCACATGAGAACAATGCAGATTTGTCAGAGATGGTCTTTTAAAGAAAGAACCATATAGATTTGAGTGTACCTGTCCAGTCAGTGCAAACAAATTGTTAGTATTCACAAAGCTCAACTCAGGACTGCTAAAAAGCTCTACGACTTGACGAACATTACTAAGGAATGGACATTTGTGGAGGCCGCAGAAAATGCTCAAATTGCCAAACTGTAAAAATTACTAAAAAGAAAAAAAAAAACAATTAACATTGTTCTCACATTTACAATTAAAAAAGTAAATATGAAGTTTATAAAAAATCCTGACCCCAGGGTACTTAATAATGAAAAAAAGCTTTCCAAACAGACGTGTCACTTCTATAATAAATCCTTATTCTATAATATTACGAGTTACCAATAATATCAAGGATTCATAGACTCTCAATCTCGGATATCGATTCCATGGTCGAGTATGACACATCACGTTCTTACTGATGGATGGAGATGTCTGGACATAACGATTAGTCATCCCGACGTATCGATACGCGTGCAATTCATAACTTGTTAGATTTGGTGGGAGCTTATTCTGGTGGCCTTTAAAATGGACGATTCGTTTTTAGTGAAATATCCTTTAATATAAGAAAATATTCTCCTACTAGAAAAGTAGGATCTTTAATGTTTCGGTTATTATACAGTTCAGTATCTGTGATTATTGCAATATAGCATTATCCTTGCTTATATTATAAAAACCAAAGTGAGTTTGTTTGTTGGTTACGTCTTCACGCCTAAATGGCAAAACCGATTTTGATGAAACTTGGTACACGAATAGACCATGTCCTGGAATAGGACATAGGATACTTTTTATCCGGGAAGTTTGTTCCCTTGGGATAATTTTCTGCTATCACTTGGGCGAAGCCGCTGGGAGCAGCTAGTACTTTATCTTTTAGCAGGGAAATCATCCAATGATTTCTTTCACTCTTGGGCGGTGGGAGAAGGATGTTAGACTTTTATTGACTAAAACCCACTCCTATGTTCCTTTTTTGTCTTGTGATCCAGGACACCGGGTTTTCTTTTCAGAAGGATGGTCCCAGTAGGCATAATTTTATACGCTGCAACATATTATTATTTATTCATTTTCATTTTAAATTAAAGACTTGCAAAGTAATTTTAATTAAAATCGAACAATGTGTCTCAGTACTCATTTATTTTAACATAAAGATCACAGTAACGCGAACGCCTGTGAACTATGGGTTCGGAATTCTACGAACTCATAGTCGATTCTCGATAGTCGATCTCGATATTTTACAGCAGCATGAGACAATCCCTTTGAAGCCGGTACCGAGAAAAGAATCTGATTACAGTGCAACTTCAATATACTACGAAAAAGGCTGTTAAACTCTTACATGCACTGGCTTTTTCAGTAACAGCATTACAGAATTACGAAACGAATTATCAGAATACGTTCACTCGGAATCGGCAAAATAGGATATGAATAATTCAAAATTTTCGAATTGTAATTTATGTTGTTATTCGAACCTCTGAATGTTGAGTTAGTGATGAGGTGATGTGGTTTTAACATTGATCTGGGTCGGTGATTTGTAGGTTATTTTTATGTTTATCTTTTGAATCAGAAATTTGGAGAGCAAGAAAAATTTTTTGTTTGGCACACATAATAATATGTGTGTTACTAAAAATAATGTTGTATATACATTATGCGAAACCTGAATATGGTTTGTTCAGAATCAGTAACTGAATCGATTTCAATAATTTTTACACCATGTTATATTTTTTCTCAAAAATACCTATTTAAAAAGGTCACGAGTGGATACCACCGACACAAGTACAAGATAGGCCACGGCAATTCACAGCGGGTATTAGGTGCCAGCTCACAGCTGGTTGTAGAAGCAAAACAACTTCTCAGTCCTTGGATGGCCCCGTGAACATGTATTCATGTCGCCAACCAGGTACCATAACTTTGTGATTTCATTATACAGTTTTGAAATTTTATACATAGATTCTTTACATAAATACTATAGGTACAGGTGTTTTGGTTCTTGCATATACTAAAAGTAAGGTTGTATATACACATTGTAGAAAAAACATTTAAAAACTTGTACTGAGGTTATATTTTTTGTTAGCTTATTCTATCTTACTTTTACCTCCTTTCTTTACATTTTTCACGGGGTCGAGGCATCTCTTTCCAGTTCTGACGAAATCGGTCTAGCTAGGTTGTTTTGCCATTTCTTATGTGACCTGTCTCGATCCCAACTTAGGTCACCAGTTTTGTGCTACTTTGGTCCAGTCTTATAGACATCAGCTATCCTGGTCTTAGAGCGCAGTATAATGTTTTGAACTCGATCCGTTAATTTAACAGTTTGTATGCTTCACTTTACTACTCGTCAGGGGTTTTCTTTCGAGATAGGAAATCGTAGCATGGCAGCCTTCTACTGTATGTTCCGCTATATTGCGTAAAAGAGTGTCCATAGTGTTTCTTGCACGTTCTTTTCCATACAGATCTACACTTTAGAACGTGCGATTTAGCTTCACTTTTTTGACTGACCGACATAATTAGTCTATCTGAAATAAACGTTTCCGATTTCTGATTGTCCTGGCAATCCGCACAATGGTGTAACCCGGGTAGTTTTTTCACTTGAATGTGAAACAGGAACCTCTGTAATTGGTCATGTCCGATGAGTGCTTGCATCAGGCAAAGGAGTGATTCAGGTGAAGACACTATTTTGACTCTTTAACCTCACCGTAAAGAAGCGACTTAGTAATTGTCGGCAGAACTTAGAAACCATGACAACATAAATCATTTATTCAACTGGGTTAATAAATAATAATAAACTGTTACAACTGTTTATTCAGCGCCGCCAACAAATAAATATCATTATTTAAATTAATGTTTCTACAACGCTAAATAAGGTTATATCTAATCTAAATGTAGGCGCACAAGTAGAACTGAAATTTGAACACTGAAAGTAATGAATCGAGTCTCGAACCAGAATTAATATTGGAAAACTCATTTGGGTAGCTCGGCGGGTAAGGGTAGTTACCCTTTTCGCTGTAAATTCTGCCCCAATACACACAAAAACTTATCCTATTTACTAATCACTTGTTATCTCATGTGGAATTTGCGCAATATATTTTAATGGGATATTGTTTTAACTTTTGTACTAATACGGGATCACTGAAACTTAAAGTACGTAGTGCTTAACTTCCTTAATAACGAACAATATCCACATCATAACGTTCTCACTGCTGGGACTCAAGCCTCCTCTTTAAGAGAGATAATGGGACGTAATTCATCACGCGAACCTAATGTGAATTGGTGGATTTTGAGGCCGTTACCTCTAGGAGGGGCCCAGCCGGGTCGAAGCCTACTGGGGCCAGGGTTATCCGAAAGGAAACTCGAGCCCCGGTATGAAGAGGCTAGAAGGAAGTGGGTTTTTAGTCAGTAAGAGTCTGACACTATCTTCCGCTCCACCCAAGAGCGGGGGTTATCAATGGATGATTTTTGCCCGCCATAAAAAAAGGCCGTTACTTCTAGGCCACTACTACCATCTGAATAGTCTGATACCAACATTAAATAACATTTTGAAGGTTTTATTTTAACTACATAGTAGATAATGATTTATTCAAATAAATCTAAAGAAACTCTCCATCGCTTGACTGCGTCCGTTTTTCTTTTTTATGACCACTAGACAAGAAATTGACGGGAATAATCTTGACAGTTTGACACCGTATTGTATTGTAAATATTTAAAAAGAACTACCCTCTGCCAGTGACTACGAAAATTATCCTAAGAATATCATAATCCCACAAAAAAATATTTTCGTCCTATTTCTGGGCATTATCTGTCCGTGTGCTAATTTTAATCCCAATCCGGTCAACTGTTTAAAGGTGAAGTGGTAACAAACATACACATCTGCAAACTTTCGCCGTTATGATTTTAATTTGAAATGGTATAAAATGAAAATGAATATTATATGACATATTAATTTTATATAATATTCATTTTCATTACACATTATTAACATTATTAAATATTTTTAACCCACATAAAAAAAATATTTAAAAATTAATATTATTATTATACCTAGCCTATATTGTCCCATGAATTGGCAAGAAGAGGCTCAATGTCGGGAACTATGGAAGGAATGGAGAGAGGCCTTTGCCCAGCAATGAGACCAATATTATTAAATGGTTAAAATAAAACAATTTTATGACTGTTCCAAGCACAGTAAAACATCTCGACAACCCTTTTACAGTAGCTTGAAATAACATTCACTCGAAGATGCCTTCAAGCGTAAAGATAACTTCAGCTGGTAGAAATAACTGCATTTTCCGAAGTTTCAATTCAGAAAAATGGTTGTAAAAGTAATTTTTTATTGCAAATATAAATGGAAAATTGTCTGCATGTACCGAGAGATGAAAAAAGAAAGAATCGGTCGCGTTCTCCGAGTGTTGCTTTGTTTCAATTTCTTAACGTTTTCAAAGAGCACTGTAATAAAATGTTTCGTTTCTCGCAAGATTTTCTTTCACAAGAACGATAGCTGTGACTGTTTTATAGGTTCATCGGAATTGATATTGGATTATCATAGAAGGAAGTACATTTTTTTCTCTTACAGTAAATAAATTAAATACACAGTAAGTACACAGTAACAAAAATTCGAAGACATGTGACATCCACCAACACGCACTAGGCTCGGGTGGTGGATTACGGCCCATTCCCTCTCCTAGAGAGGAGGCCTGAGTCCCAGCAGTGGGAACATTCAAATTTTTTTCAAATTCAAATTCAAATTTATTTATTTTTTTGTCATTATAAAGGCTGATGATGATGATGATGATGATGACACAGTAAATCAAATAAGAGAAAAAGGTTTACATTAATTCGGGATTATTTCTATTATTATTATTTTCATATAATAATAATAATAATAATAATGGCTGGCAACCCACTGACAACAAAAGTCAAATATTTTCTTATCCCTTTTAAAAAATCAATTATTGTAGTTTTACCGAAAATCCAGACAAAAATCATCTAATACGACGAAGCCAAAATCATAAATAAACGAAAAAAACCTCCAAACAACACAATAGACTCCACGAAATATAATCTTTAAGAAAATTTAAATACCAGAAAACAAAATGACATCTGTCAACGGAGATTTGGAAATGACACCAGATAAATTAATCTATATCAGAAAAAGGAATGAAATGAATAAATGACAATGTGGACAAGATCAGCTGCACGACGCGCACGCCATTCACCCCCGGGCTTGTCGCTCAGCTCCGCCTCGTCGCCGCCGGACCTCGGATCACCAGTGTCACCGGCGGCTACAGTTGCGTCGAGCTCGAGCGACGAGTATTTCTCCCCGCCGACGTCGCCAACACCTGTACGTCGGCCGGGGAGAGGCCGGCCACCGATCGGCTTAGGACTTAGGGGCCAACCGGCCCCGAGCCGGGTCCCCGCTGCCGGTGGTTGTGTGCAGCGCATGAAATGGACTCAATCTATCAATGAGAACGTCATGCGCGCATATTACGGGGCTACAGAGGGGGGAATTAACCTCACTGCGTACCGTGTTAGGATGCTGTCTCTTTTTCAGGAACTTGAACCATCCGTCAACGTCACGACCCAACGATTGTCGGATCAGGTGCGGGTTATCCAACGGAATCACAGATTGGACGACGCCGCACTTGATAGGCTGCGCTCAGAAGTACTGAGCAACCGTATCATCTCGATTCCAACACAGCCACAGACTGCGGCACCACGGGCTACAAATGCATTCATGCCGCGGTCCAATCATGGTGTTGATGAAGAAGATGATAGGGTTGTCACAGTAAGTAGCCAGTGCAATGATCGACTGAGGAGCGCACTGGAGGATGCACTCCGCGAGTACAGATCGACTCCAATCGCTCTTAGACCTCGAATACCCCGGTTACCTATGCACAAAAAAAATAGGGCGCTAGTGTGTGCTCTGGACTCGCTGCTTGAGAATGTATTCGAGAGCAGTGTAAACCTCGTTGATACGCACTCGATCCTCTATTGCGGGGCTATTGCGGCATGTCGTTTAGCCAACGTAAAACTACCAAGTTGTGACGGAGCTACTCGACCAAAGCCTGCCGTCCCAGCCTGGCAATGTAGGATTGAGAGGCGTATCGATGGGGCCAGAGCACTCATTGGTAAACTATACTGCTTCAGGGAGGGCAATACACGACCACGTGTAATGCGCTACGTGAGGCAAGCGTTCTCGGGGACTGGGATTAGCCCTCGAGAATACTTATCTCACGTCACGGAGCGCATTGACTTCCTGAAGCAGAAAGTTTGTGCATGGGCTAGCCGTATTCGACGTTATAAGCGGCGAGTCGACCGGTACTCGCAGAATCGCATGTTCCAGAGCGATGAGAGATGGGTATACAGAGCTTGGGAGCGACCTGAGCAAAATGTGACTGACGGGCTCCGCCCGGATGATGCCGTCACGAATGCATTCTGGCGCAGCATTTGGTCGGTGCCCGTCTGTCATACTGAGGGTGGCTGGATGCGTGATGTCGAGCGCGTGTGCGAAGCTATACCAGAAATGGAAAAAGTGGTCATCAGCCCAATAGATGTAGCCAGAGCAGTCCGTCCGTTACCGAATTGGAAGTCTCCAGGACCGGACGGACTGCAAAACTTCTGGTTAAAATGGTATAGCAGCTCACACGCGCTCCTAGCATCTCAATTCCAGTCATCTTTAGAATCTGGGTCGCTACCTCAGTTTCTAACAACTGGCGTTACCCATCTGCTCCATAAGACAGGTAGTACTGCGGATCCCAAGAATTATAGACCGATAACATGCTTGTCAACGGTCTATAAACTTCTTACATCCATTCTGAGAACAAAAATTACTAAGCACATTGAAAACAACTCAATTATGTCTGCTTCTCAGAATGGATGTAGGAACGGGTCACGTGGTACTAAGGAGCTACTCCTCATAGACATGGCCATAAGCCAACAGGTTCGTCAATCCCGCAAGGATTTGTCGACATGCTGGATAGATTATAAGAAGGCCTATGACTCTGTTCCACATACATGGCTCATGAGGGTGTTGGAGTTGTATAAAATAGATGCAACTCTACGCACCTTCCTTGAGTCATGTATGGGGGAATGGAACACAGTCCTTCGCTATCCAGGGTGTCAACCGATCCAGGGGGACGATGAGCCTATATGGATTAAACGGGGAATATTCCAGGGCGACAGTCTGAGTCCACTTTGGTTCTGCTTAGCCCTAAATCCTCTAAGCACATTGCTGGAGGAATCAGGGTTGGGCTATCGGTTGAGAAGAGGTGGTCAGGTTTTATCTCACCTTCTTTACATGGATGATCTGAAACTCATTGCCCCCAACAAGTTACGACTAATGGAACTACTGAAGTTAACTGAAACTTTCAGTAGTGCCATCAAGATGGAATTTGGTGTGGATAAATGTGCAGTCATGCATGTAAAGCGAGGGGAGATTATGGAATCTGAGGGGGTTCAACTTTCGGATTCCATACACCTTAGATCCCTCTCCTCGACCGAAACCTATAAGTATTTGGGTATGTCGGAAGCGTTAGGCATTAACGTTACTGACATGAAGCAATCGTTGAAGGAGCGTTTCTTTGGCCGCCTGAAGAAGGTATTAAACAGCCTTCTGTCAGGCGGAAATAAAGTGCGCGCCTTCAACGGTTGGGTCATGCCGGTGTTAATGTACTCTTTCGGCATACTCAAATGGACTCAGACCGAGTTAGACGCTCTGGATAGGCGGGTCCGTACATTGCTGACCGCAAATCGGATGCATCACCCACGATCTTCGGTGATGAGACTGTACATCCCGCGGAAGTGTGGAGGTCGTGGCTTTTTGAACGCAAAGACTCTACACAACCGCGAGGTGTGCAGCCTCAGAGAATACTTTCTCAAAACCGACGTGGGTATGCACCGCGATGTGGTCGCAGTGGACAAGGGACTCACCCCGTTGTCCATGGCTAAAGAGAACTGGCGCAAACCTGTGGTACTAACTACTGATGACCGCAAGGAAGTATGGAAAGGCAAGGAGCTCCACGGGCGCTTCTTTCGGGCTCTTCATGAGCCTGATGTAGATTTTTTGGCGTCCGTGGCCTGGTTACGATTCAGCAACCTCTTCGGAGAAACTGAAGGTTTTGTCTGTGCGATTATGGACGAAGTTATTTTGACGAACAACTACCGGAGACATATTATGAAGGACGGGACGGTTGACGTGTGTCGGGCATGTCATCGTCCGGGTGAGTCTATCAGACATATTATCTCTGGTTGTTCTCGTCTGACTAACGGCGAGTACTTGCACAGGCATAACCAAGTAGCCAGGATTCTTCACCAGCAACTTGCTTTAAAATACAACCTAGTGGATTCTGAGGTACCGTACTACAAGTATGTGCCCGACCCAGTTCTTGAAAATGACCATGTCACGTTGTACTGGGATCGGTCTATCATTACTGACCGGACTATTGTAGCCAATAAGCCGGACATAGTGGTGATAGACCGATTAGCGCGCCGCGCAATGATAGTCGATGTCACCATCCCGCATGACGAGAATCTCGTGAAAGCTGAGAAAGAGAAACAAATAAAATATCTCGACTTAGCACACGAGGTTGTCGACATGTGGAATGTGGACTCAGCCATCATTGTGCCGATTGTCGTGACCGCCAATGGCCTTATAGCCAAAAGCTTCGACGACCATCTGTCGAAGCTATCGTTGCGCGGTTGGATCAAGGGCCTGATACAGAAGGCAGTACTCCTCGATACGGCACGCATTGTGAGGAGGTTCCTGTCTCTGGAGCCCTAACCACCGGTAGCTTGGACCCTGCTCCCGACATCGGTGGACCACTATTTTTTGTATTTTTAAATGTTTTTTTTTTTATATTTGTTTTAAGAAATATTTAAAAATATCAAAAATATGTATAATTGAGGAATAAAGGAAATAATAATAATATTTTATTTTTTTCACATTTTATTTTTTCACATTTTAGGAAAGCTTACAGACTAATAACTACATAAAGACAATAGTAGGTAATTAAATTGCTAATTACAAGCTTCCACATGTAGGTAGCTATAGTGACAAAAAAAAAACAAAAACTAGAGTTGGTCCAACAACAGGTTAACACAAAGTTGTTAACTCTTAATAATTCTAACATAAATATTAATTCTGTGATTCAAGTGCTAATAGTTGTAGTATGCAATGCTGGTTGTTCAAAAAATGGCTTTGCTAAGTGCTTCCTAACTGTGCTCGCTTTCGTGCAAAAGAGGTCAATGCCGGGTTCACATGAAATCTTATTAAAACTGCGACTGGCTCTAAGAAAAAATGCATTACGCCTATAATTAGTATTTGCATTAGGTACATGCAGAAGTGGTCGCTGTCGCAGCCCCATCTGATTAGTGCGTATTAACAATTTTGAGATAAGCTCAGGACAGTCAATTGAACCATTTGCGATATTAATCAAGTAGCACACATCACTAACATCACGTCTCTGGTCAAGAGGTAGAAAATGGTATCTTCTGCATCGATGAGTGTAGTTATCAGATACTTGTTTTGCTCTAAAGTCAAGAAACTTAAGGAATTTTTTCTGGATACCCTCAATACGAGACTTATATATCCCATATTGAGGGTTCCAGACTTGTGATGCATATTCGAGGTGGCTGCGTACGAACGAACAATATAAGACTTTGATCGGTTTTAGTGATCGAAAACAGGCCGAGGTTCTCATAATGAAGCCAAGAGCTTTTGATGCCCTGTTCACTATACCATCAATATGCTGATCGTAAAGTAGTTTGCTATCCTGTATTACACCAAGATCCCTAATACTATTAACTTTCCCTATATCACTATTGTAAAGTTTGTATGTGGAATCAATTGTAGACTTTTGACGTGTGAAAGACATGTGAAAACATTTTGACACGTTTAATTCTAGCCTGTTAAGTCTACAGTATTCTTCAAACCTATTCAAATCGGCCTGCAATAGGTGTGTGTCAGAGATGCTTCTAATAATTTTATGAACTTTCATGTCGTCAGCATAAAGTAAAATATAACTACTTTCAAAACAGTGTTTTACGTCAGCAATGAAGAGAGTAAATAATAAAGATCCTAATATTGAACCCTGAGGAACACCAGAGGGGACGAAACTCCATCCAGACGTGTATCCCTGAAGCACCACAGCCTGTGTTCTATTATCAATATAAGAGGAGAACCAACGATACAAATCTCCGTGTATTCCGGCTTTTAGTAGCTTCTCCAAGAGCAGTCTATGGTCAATACGATCAAAACATTTACTGTAATCAGTATAAATAACGTCAACTTGTGCACGCTGATCCATAGCTTGGGATATAAACTCATTGGATAAGATTAAGTTAGATGTAGTAGACCGCTTCCTTAGAAAGCCATGCTGTTCATCACCAAAGCTACATTTCATAGCAGCGTATACGTTATTAAAAACAATACGTTCGAGGATTTTGGAGAACAAACATATCTTAGATATTGGTCGATAATTAGAGATATCCGACTTATTACCTTTTTTGAAAACTGGGGTGACAAATGCTGATTTCCAAATTTTTGGGACTATGCCTTCTGAAAGAGACCGTCTGAATAAAATACACAATGGTAGTACAAGACTATTGGCACAATTTACAATAAATACTGGAGGTATAAGATCAGGACCACCAGATTTGGATAAATCCAAGGTCTTTAATAAATTTAGAACCTGAGATTGAGACACACTAACTGAGCCAATGCATGACACACTGTCCTCAACACAACAAGTGATGCCAGAGGTAGCGGGCACAGGATCAGGTTCCTGAAAAGTGGAATGGAAATAGGATGCAAATAAATTGCTGATCTCTTCACCTGTACTCGCGGTTTTATCACCATAATGCATTACTTTTGGAAAAGTACCACAGTTTTTTTTGCTTTTGACATATGTCCAAAAAGACTTAGGGTTCTCAATAATGGACGATTCTATCTTGTCCATATACGTATTAAAACAAATTTTCTCCAAGTTATCCGCCCTGTTCCGTAAAATAGAAAAAGAGTGAAAGTCTGACAAGTTGCCGTATGTTTTAAACTTGTGATGATATTTATATTTCTCTTTTAATATTTTAATCAATGCAGAACTATACCAGGGCGGATAAGATGAGCGTCTTACTGATTTAATTGGGATATACTTATTTCTGAGCTCATATAGCTTATTATAAAAGAGTTCAACAGCAGTTTCCAACGAATCAGTAAGTAAAAACTCATTCCAATTGATTTTATCGAGTTCAGAATTAATAGCAGTGTAGTCGCCCCTAGAAAATACATATTTTGTAGTCAATTTATCGGTCAATTTATGGATCTCAACAAAGTCGGCAGTGATCGTCAAAGGTTTATGATGCATGTCAATAGGTAATGCCAAGGCGTCATGGCATTCAGTCACATTAACCAAGTCGTTAGAAAACACTAAGTCCAATAATCTACCATTGTTATTTCTTTCTCCGTTATATTGAGATAGGTTAGAAGTGAGAATTCCATCAAAAAACTCGGCTAAGTGGCTACACGATATATTTTGCGGGATAAGTTCATTACCGTCAGAATAAATCCAGTCAACATTGTTACCAAAATTAAAATCACCCATAATAATGAATTTGTCTAATGGGTGTGTCAAGGTCAAGTGATTTACATTAAGACTAAAATTACGTAATTGATCATAATACGAATTGCCAAGGTTTTCTTTGCAAAGATATAAAGCACAAATGTGTAAATTATAATTAGTCGCAGGCCTAGATCGTTTTAAGATAATTGAGACCCAAATATCCTCAGCAGAACTTCGCCAATCTTGTCGTTCTACAACAGTTAGTTCACTTCTCACCGCTATCAATACGCCACCACCGCGCTTTTGAGACGTTCGAGAATAATCGCGATCGCGCCTCCACACTAAATAACGACTATCAAAAATCTCACTACTAAAGATATCTTCCACAAGCCACGTTTCCGTCAATACAATTAAATCATATGCACTCTGTGATATTTTACGAAATATATCGTTCGTCTTCGTACGCAGACCACGCACGTTCTGATAATAAACACTAAGAGTAGCCATCACTAGTCAAAACAAAGGCAAGATAAAATAAACACATAAAAAAAGCGAGCATAAACAAGTTACGTGCTAAAAAACGCAAATTAGTTTCATTTACTTTATAAAATAAAATTACGGAGGTAAAAGGCAATGACTTGCAATAAACTATTAGGCACAGCAGAGCACAGTGTCCAAAAATAAATAACTTCAAAAAGCATAAATCATATGAGCTTTGAATACAAACAAAAGGTGTCGAGCGGTAGTAAGATAAGGATTGCTGCCAACATAACAAAGTAATAACACACAAAACAACGTATTCGAAATAAGACCATAACCCCAACGCAATTAGGTCGTGATTACTTAGACGCAATAGTTTCACATAGTTGATTTTTCTAGAGAACTTACTCATTAGCACCGTGCAATGACACAAATCAATTAGGAAAACGCAAGTAGCACACAACGGCCTGCGGTTCTCAAACTGTTTATGGGCACAAATTACAAAATATGTAAACACTGTTGTATTAAAGTTAAATGTTACTATTAAATAATTTTGGAGAGATCCTTTTCCGATTTCACTATTATTACGGGGGTGGTGTCCATTTTTCTCGCATGTATTTTTGCATGTTTGACCCACACATATTGAAAATCCGTTTCGGACGCTAATTTTTTAGTTTTAGATAGCAATAATTTATTTTTAGCCGTCAGATGGTCGTTTATATATATCCTATGGTTTCCTGCTAATCCAATCTGGCTAGTTGTTAGTGGCGATGCCTTAGATGCATATCTGGCTGCAGCAATAAAGTCTTCTTTTACATATCGATTACAGAATGAGACAATTACTGGTTTTATATGATCTTTTTCGCGCGTAGGCACTCTAGTAATGAAATTTATCTGACTTTTGGCAATGGGATAATTAATTTTGGCACCAATACTAGAGATAATTTGAAACAGATTTTCGTTATTCGATTGTGATAATCCTTTTACTTCCACGTTGTTCATTCGCGACCATTGATCCTTGCCATCTGAATCTTCCTCCAGTTTATCCAGTCTTGCTTGAAGCTTATCCACTTGACCCTGTACCTCTTCTAGCTGAGAAACACGTTGCTCCATGCTACTCAATCTCCCATTGAACTCCTTGACATTATCTTTGAACTGTTGGCTCAAAGAGGATTTCATGTCGGCGAATTCGCTCTTAAGGGCCAGAATTTCGTCCTTCAGACCATCCAATGGTGCCAACTTCGCTGCTAATGCTCGAACTTCCAGCAACACCACAGAATCCGGTTCCAAACTCGGTGACATTGGTGAACTAGGTGCATGAATAGCGCCCGTCTGCTTGCATTTCATGCACCGCCATGTTAGTCTCCTGTCACCCAACCTACGGTGGCCAGCTTCAGTGATGCCTGCACATTGGAAATGCAACTCGTTTCCGCATACCGAGCAACGCACTCCATCAGTCAACTGATCATCACAGATACCACAATTCTTTCTGACATCCATTATTTGTGTTTTGGTTATAAACTTTGAGGAACACTGGTTGGCTTTATAAAATCGACAGTGAGTCCCGTTAAACGCGACCGTAGTTGGTAGGGCCTACGACCGTACTCAATAATTCCTAGTGCTTTTTTATGGTGGCAAATCATTCAGTTACTTCTCCTGCTATAGGTTTATATGGGAGAGAGTGTTAGACTTTTACTGGCTAAAACCACAGCTAAGTCGCTAGCTACAACCTGAGAATCTTTAAGTCTTGAGTGAATAGGTTTCATCTAGGTAAGCGCATTCCATCGTCACTTTCCATCAGGTGAGATAGCAGTCAAGCGCGAACCTGTCAACAATAAAAAAGTCTTTCAGTTGCCTGTAGTGTTTTAGGACCGTGAGTTTCCTAAAATTTGACATGTCCCCACTTGGCTCTTATAGTTTTGTACTTAACACGACAAAAGTTATAGTTATCTACAAGGACAAATACGACCTAGGACCACTATAAAAACTTAAAAAAAATGTAGTGTCAAGTTCTTCTTACCAATTCTTGCATTCACAACTAGTTCTGAAAAAAAAAAACTTGCTCTAACTAACAGGGAATGTGCATGCATTTTTTTTATTTGCTAAATTAAATACTTTTTAGCTCTGGTAAACAAATATGTAAAAATACTTTATCAAGAACGAAGTTATAAAGATCCAAAGCTGGTAATAAAAAATAAAAATCCGACATGATCTTTCACGACCAGAGAAGACTTCTAAGACCATGGTACGACCGCCACAGAAAACGGCGCGGCGCCTTGAGAGAGACAGTTATTTGATTAAAATTGTTATATTTCGTTTATTTTTCTAGTAATTTTGATATTGGATATCAATTTTTGTTTATTTACTGACATACTGGTTAGATAATAAATATTTTTTTCGAACATACGGTTTTATTTAACTGTGCCATAAAAACCACAAAATTAAACATAAACAGCCCTTTAAGAGGGTCCTTCTCCACTCGCTTATCGTAAACATCGAAAATGGTTTAAAAGCTTGTTACTGCATTTAATGCAATCCAACGCGATGTTTGACGAAAAGGCAACGCAAAAAAGAGAGATAACGCCTGGAAACTCTGTTAGTATTCGGTTCAGTTAATTCCGAGATTTACTCGAAAATTTCGCAAAGCTTGCTCCAGGATATAGGTGTTTTTTTTAAACCCTTAAAAGTTTTTGGATAAAATTGTCATCATTTAGAATCTCAATAAAATTTGCAAGGTCTCCAGAGAATTACTTTTTTGACTTTTTTAATTTTTAGGCAAATTATGAAGTGTCAAAGTTCATACAAAATAGGACATTTTCAGAGGTTTTTACTGGATTAGTTTTACACAAATTTAGAAATTGGCTTCTTTAGAAACCTAGATAATATCCACAAGATACTGTGTTTCCAAAATATCTAGTGAAAAGTGTGTAATAACGTCATAATCAGTTATGAGCGGTTGTATGAAAAAGTGAAAATGTGAGTCATGATGCACCACCTTAATGAAAGTTTTCAACCTCTGCACACTTTTACATAAAGCCCATTTCATTTAACCTGAACACAGGGATTTTATTAAATCACCAAAACGTACCATAACTAAAATGTTGCCAACTACAATGACACTTGTTTAGACTTCTTAATATGCCCTCAAAGAGTACACAATATAGCTACGTATAACTTAGACCCATATTAAGTCCCGCACCTTCATATAAACGGCTTCTAACCCTGGCGCCACTTTAGCTCTTTAACAGTGTTGCCAACCTATTATGCGGGGTCATATATCCTTTTGGCAATGGCATAGGCAGCAACTAACTGGTATACGATGGCCGTGGCTTTGGTTACATTAGCATACGCTTATACAAGGACCGTCGCTTCGCAATGATTATTTACATAATTAGTAATACAGAAACTATGTTGTGACTGTTTGAGGGTTGATATTGAAGGGATATTTCTAATTTTGTGTTTTTTTTTACGTTTTTTTCAGTAAAAAAACAAGTGTTGCTTACTCCAATTTTGTTTAAAAAAAAAAAAAAATACTTTTTCAAAATTAGAATATTCAAAATTCGAACTGATATTCTGTGAATACTGTGTGTGAATGGTTTACACATAACCACAATTCCTTTTTTCTCTTTAATAATAACAAATTGAGCTAGTCCAACAAAAATCACCTCTGCATTCTTTATGTGAGGTACAGAAAAAATCACTGGGCAAGTGCGAGTTGTGCTCGCACTCTGAGGGTTCTGAACAAACTTACCTATGTAAATAGTTCAATTCCTAGACTTGGAAAAAAGATTTTTTCCAAGTCGCAAAAAACAATATCCTTTTTTGTGACGTAACAACAAATTTATTTTTTTCAGATTCATTCTTATATTTGCGCTATAAGATCTTGCTTTAAGCCAAATTTCTGGATTTTTGGTCAACGGAAAGTAACCTATGAATTTTGATTCCTTTGAGAGAGGCAAAATATTTTTTTTATATAATATTTTCTTTAACTTAGATGTTTGATTTTTTCGCAGCCCCAAGGGAACGCAGACCTGAGTTTATAGGTTTTTTCAACTCGATAGCTCCACACGTTCGTGAGATAACAGGACGGAGAACAAAGTGATCCTATAATGGTTCCGTTTTTACCTTTTGAGGTACGGAACCCTAAAAATGGTGTAAAGGCGAGTACTTTTCCGTAGACCACTTCAGCCAAAACTACTCTTTTCTCCTAATTCCCTAGAACACTTCGCAGGTGAGGTAATTTACCCCAATGTTAGCAAGAGAAATTACCCTTGTATTCTAAATCAAGGTTACGGGTCTATTCATCTCTTCCATAGCACCTATTACTGTTCCTAGGGCTACATATTACTTTTAATTGTGTACTTAACACGAACTTGCCTCGTTTACATAAATTGGAAGTGAAAATTGTTTTGATTTAGTGTGTATTGTTCGATGATAATATTTTAGCGCCTGTACAGCAATAGAGAAAGTTTCTTATTGCGATATAAACGTGAGATAAAAATAAAGTACTCATTTTTATAGACGTTTATGTTTTCTCCCTGATCAGGCTACTTTTGTAGCCTAGACCATTGTGTTCTTAGCATAGTACTTATGCAGAATTGTAACAAAGTTATTGTGTCTCTGGAATAAAAAAGCAACTAAGGGAATATTGGTGGGTTTTATATAAAAATTTGTCTTACTTTACACAGGGTGGGAACAATGATTTGATAAGGTTCCACCTTGGAAATATGAATGCAGTTATCATAACATTTCAAGTAATGGTAAAGCCTGCTATCCATAACTATGTATTTGCCAAAAAGCATCATTCGATCTTTAGATGGCGTTGTTATGACAGCGGCATATGAGTACCTCTACTCTAAAACTTTATTAATTGAACTCCACTTCATCATATTTCATCCGTCAAGTCTTGACCAATTTGATTTCAACGAATTGAAGTTTACACACAGTTAAATGTGTGTAATCTTGCTACTATGATGAATCTACTAAAAATCCGTCGCCGTCCGAGCCCGAGTTGCCGAAAACGCGTAGTTTTTCACGCCCGCCGAGATATCAGCACCGCCAATGCCCGCTAGGGTCACGGGAACTTCTGAAAAAGATACCGTCGTCTTGAAACGCAAATGAAAACTGAGGGACACAGATAGGTTTTAGTTAGTAAATGTCTGACATGCCATGTTGCTCCGTCTTAGAGCAGAAGTCATTGGACGATTTCACTCCCCAAAAAGAAAATTGTAAAACCTTAAAAATACGATCATTTAGCAAATATGCGATTGTTATTTTGTTTGGCGAATCCGAACGCGTCACCGATTTTCTGAAAAAATGCATGATTTTACAATACTGACGAACGTGAATTTGTGTGACTATCGCTTTTGTTACAACCGAATATTCAGATCAAAACGGAAAAATACAAGAGCTTAGTAAGCAACCTTGGCAAAGTTCTAGGCCCTACTTGAAATAGATTTTGTAGTTGCTTTATCAAATGTTTCACCCACTTTGCTTACTACGCCTGTTCATTGCTGTCATGATTTTGAGTGATGTAGGTTACCAATATTGTTGAGAAGGTACAACGTTATTCGACAGACTGTGCCGTTAGTAATTGTGACTTAAACCTGACTATCCTAAATATATGACCTATCTAAACGTGTCCATCCGTCTTTTAGAGCGTAGAAAAGACCTGAGTTCTTCTGGTGACTCCCACCCAAGACTAATGTTTGTGTGATGAGCATAATCATTTGTTCTGTGTCTGGGTGTAATTTATCTATAATGTGTATGTATTTAGATATATATAAGTATGTTCATCAGTTGTCTAGTACCCATAGCACAAGCTCTGCTTAGCTTGGCACTAGACGGTGTTGTGTGATGGTTGTGGAATATATTATTATTATTTACTAGCTTCTGCCAGCGACTTCGTACGCGGATCCTGTTGCTTATGCCAGCGACATTCAGTGTTATAAACGTAAGAGTAGACAAAAATAAACAGAAAACTCCGAACTACTAAGCTATCGGAAGTTACACGTGTTATTGTGAGTCAACTATAAAAGATAGACATATGCTGTCGTGGGATATTTTTTATATAATTTTAAGGAGAACATTTCCGTTGTACATGATTTCTGTGTAGCTTTAACCATTAAGGCTGCAAACGCGACGGAAGCTTAAAAAATGGAGTAATTTCTCCCGTTTCCCCAACATTTCCCTTTACTGCTCTGCTCCTATTGATCGCAGCGTGATGAAAAGTATACTATAACCTGCCCAGGAGTATGAAGAATGATTGTACCAAGTTTCGTTAAAATCCATCGAGTAGTTTTTGTTTCTATAAAGAACATACAGACAGACAGACAGACAGACAGACAAAAATTTTACTGTTTGCATTTTTAGCATCAGTATCGATCACTAATCACCCCCTGATAGTTATTTTGGAAATATATTTCATGTACAGAATTGACCTCTCTACAGATTTATTATAAGTATAGAAGATGTGTATACTTTTCTGATAACAAAGTAGCAAACGGTAACAATGTACGAAAAAATGTTCGCACTTTTTCCAGTTCAGTGCAATTTTGCATCAAAATTCAAAGTTATTTCTCAGAAATTATTTATGCCAAACAAAGTATGTTCGATATTGAAAATATGTAGATTTTAATTTAGCAACACTTTGTATCTATATTTAAGAGAGAACTGCTTTTCCGCATACAGTCGTGTAGTAAAATATAATACATACATCTCACTTATTTGCAACCCAGTCTTAACTATGGATCTAGGCACTATATTAATTTTAATTCTGCACTCTTAGGAAGAAATACAACGACAAACGCCTGTTAAGACTAACGAAAAAAAAACACAAATTATTTTTCACAACAATTTGTAATTAATTATCATGATTACGAAGTTTTCGAGATTTCATATTTTCGATTGCCTAAATGTGTTGAAAAACATCGCCTTCATACACGTAGGCAATTGTGCAATAGCAATGGCTTGTGCGTCTATTCTTCTTCAGCTGCAATGACAATCTTTGTCCACTTAATTCAAAATGATTTAATCTCGCATCGAAGATTACGTCTAGTCGTCAGATAAATTATCCACTGCACGTGACGAAAATATCTACTACTACAACTACGGATTATTTATTAGTTAAAAGCATTCCAAAATCAATTTAGATGCTCTTGATTAATATTCCTTTTTTTGTTAAACATAATAACAATGGCCACGCAAAAAAAAATGCAATAGATTTTAACAATTTCAAAATGAAACAGAGCTCTTTTATTGCTTAGAAATAATGGAATACTGCCCGTTTATAAGCCTACAAGAATTTGAAGCTTAGCATTTATTCTTTTTCTTTATATTTACGCAGTTCCACAGCGTTTAGTTTTAATAAAATGTCGGGGAAATATAATGGGACGTTTTTAAAAGAGTCTCGTATCTTTTGTTAGGGATGGTCCTTTGAAAGCTTTCGCTTAGTATCGCTACGTTGTTAATCGAAGAGTTTCTTTTTTTATGAATCTTTCAGGGCACTCAAATATTCATTGGCTGAAATGTTTTACATATAAATGTGAAGATGCTTTTTGGTGTATTTTTTTTTTTGTTGGTAATATTACGCTTTTTCTCTAGAGTTCACGGTCTGATTTTCATTAGAAATTCTTAATATTCCATTACTGGAAATATCGTTTTTGATTTAGTGTTGTGTTGGCATAGTAGTTAAGACACCCACGTAAAAGAAAGAAAGAAAAACATTTTATTTTTTTAAATAGACGCAAACTTAAGGTATAGATGTAAAGAGTTATGCGCCGCATCCGAGCAAAACAACCGTTCTCAGTATAATGCTGTGTTCACACGCAAAATGCGCGCTGATTTTCAACGTAGGCATCGACTAATAAAAGTCAACACGTCTTGCACATAAGGTTGCGGGTAAGTACCATTGTGAAACTTTCAATTCATATTATGTACTTTTCTAAGTTTACATGAGACATTACTGACCCCCTCGTGCTTCCAAAAGCAATTTCAAGCCGTTGATTGGTAGATCTTTGACAGTTCTTATAGGTAGTCAGATACCAGAAAGTTTGACCATCAGTCTATCCAAGGAGTAACGTGTTGCTTAAGAACTGGGTTGTGGAGGTCTGATAGGCAGTCGCTCCATGTTAAGTCTTGGTATTCAGCCACATCCGGTTAGGATGGAAGTCGACTCCAATGATATTGGGAACGGCTAGGGAAATGATGATGTTTTATTGGATGATCTTACCACCAAATTTTTCTAGATATCTTATTTTTAATTGTTGATAGGTTTACGCTTGACCGCTATCTCACCTGATGGAAAGAGACGATGCAGTTGACAATGGAACGCGCTTACTTAGAACAAACCTGAATAGGTTCCCGACTTAAAGATTCCCGGGTTGTAGCTATCAGGTTTTGATAGTTTGAAATATAGTTGCTAACCAGAAATTAAAAATATAATTTATAACTACGAAGTAAATACACATATTATTTTGATTGCATTGTAAAATTTTAATTGTTATTCAGTAGTGTATTCTAACTCATAAAATAAATACATTTTACTGAATAAATGCCAAATTCAATAATATGTATTTATTTTTCAGTAATAGATACACCTGAATATTTTTTCCTATCCGCGGATCTATCGGTTTAGTGTTACCATAACCTTGACGGTTAATCCGTAAGGCTGTTAGAAAGTACTTAGCCATGAACTCCTAATCTACTTCAGTACCTCGATAAATACTGTAAATGAAATTAAACCTACGCGAAAATTTATTAGAGCTACGATAAAAAAAAATATGTTCACTGGGAGATACTTAACGTGAATAATTAAGATCATAAATTCTAGTTTTAATTAAACAGTACTAGATAATATTTAAATACAAATTCTTAATCGTAAATAATTCTTAAAACTTTGAGCTTCTTATTAAAGTAGCGTAAAAAATAACGTTTCTAGTATTTCAATACTGGTCAAAACTTAAATAAATTATGGAATTCAAAAATTCTAATACAAAGTTTTAAGACAGTGAAAAGTTTCTAGAGCATATTGCTTATTACTTTGTGTAATTTATTTCATCACCACTGCTCTAAAAACGTTGAAGGAAAACATCGCGAGGAAACCAGCATGTCTTAGAACCAAAAATTCGAAGATATGTGACATTCACCCGCACTGGGCCCGCTTAGTAGATTACGGCCCATTTCCTCTTCTAGACAGGAGGCCTGAGTCCCAGCACTGGGAACATTAGAAAGGCATAATAATATGATGATGATGATGAAGAAAAAGTTTCTCATCGGCAGGTTTAAAGTTCTGGCGTAGCATCAGAAATTTAGATATTCTCAGGGACAACCTTAGTTATTGCCGACATAGTTCGAAGAATCGCCAAACTTAACTGGTAATGGACAGAGCACATTGAACGCAGAACAGATGGCCGATGGAGCGAATGGCGACCACGTACCGGAAGATACAGTATCGGAAGGCGTCTTAAAAGGTGGACTGATGACCTGTTGAGGGTCACGGGAATCAAATGAATTTAAGACGCACAGACCTGTCATTGTGGCGACGCTTGAGGGATGCTTACGTCCAACAGTGGACGCGTTGTGGTTGAAATGATAATGTTGATGAATAAAAAGTAATTATACAAATATCTACCAAAGATCTGTGAACTGTTCAGCTCTAAAACCATAACATATTAATAAAATAAGTCCTCATCTATACTGTTCGAGATAATGGTTGTAATTTTAAGACCAGGTGTTCACATGAGTGATATGAATGCATGTAAGTACCTTAAGTTTAAACTACTTGAGTCTGTGTAACCAGCTTATAAAAACAAACGAGAAATTCGCTATATGAATTGAGTATTTGAAACATAAGAGGAATATTTTGCGACGCGTGGTTGGATGGTGCTGGATGGAAGTGATGTTTATATTCATAGTCTTTTATTTGCTAGTGTGGATAAGTACATAAAGTTGGTAAAAATATAACACAGTCGGAATATACAAATCATCATCTACCTACTCTTGTCCCGTTTTATTTGGGGTCGGCGCAACACGTGTTTTTCTTCTATTCTGTCCTGTCACCCGTCACACACACAACTCCCTTTTCTTTCAAATCACTTCTCACACAATCCATCCATCTTTTCTTTGGCCTCCCTCTTCTTCTCCACTTGTAAACTCATAACTCTTTTAGCAGTCCGAATGTACAAATCACAATCTTTATATATATTAATCACACATTCACTTACAAAAAATATTATTTGTAAACAGTATCATCTTATTTATTTTGTTGATTTCACCGTTACACCTACAAGGTGTAAAAAACTTTATAAACTTCATTGTATTACTTATCTTTAATATTTTCTGCTAGTATGAAAGTAAAAAAAAAATATCAAAGGGAAAGTTATTTCTGATAATTTCCTAATTTAATTCGATAAAATTAAAAAATCAATTATTTATGTTGAAAATATCCCGAGATAAAAAGTTTCCTATTTCTACTCGATTGCCTAACTCGATCAACGCAGCGGTGATCTGTACCATTTGAGCTAAGATTAAGATAAATTAATTGGTGTTCGTTTCAGTCAATGGTTTAATAGCCAAGAGCCTCGACCAACACCTTAGGAGGCTCTCCTTAGGCGGCTGAATCAAGGGCTTGATTCAGAAAGCGGTACTCCTGGACATGGCTCGTATAGTCAGGAGGTTCCTTTTTCTGGAGCCCCGACCGCCGGTAGCTTGGACCCTGTTCCTGATACCGGTGGGAGACTATTTTTTATATTTTTAAATGTTTTTTATTTTTTATTTAAATATATAAAAATATAATTGATATGTATGTTAAATTAATAAACGAAATAATAATAATTGTTAATTGACCAAAAACAGATGACAAAGAAAAACCAAACTTAAACTACTTACAAGCAAGATATACAAGATTAAGTAGTCACATTATGTGGGAGAATATATCGGTGGAAATACATGGTACATCTGTTTACATATTGCGTTTCCCTGACTCTTAAACTAGGGTATACCTATATCTTAAGAGGCAGTGAACGGCCATAAGGTTTAGCTTTTTAATTGCTAAGTTATTAAGTGATGCAATCATTGATGTTAAAGTGCACTAGTTTATTGAAAGCCTATTCACTCTAGCCTTGAAGACCTCTAAATTATAATCGGATGGATAACCGCAGCAGGCAAATTGTTCCATTCCTTTGATGTACGCGGTTTCGCGGTCTAAACGATGAGGCATAATGCTTAGTCCGAACCGTAGAGTTCTCAACATTGTTAGGGTAAACACTTGCCGTACGTTGTAATTAAACTAAAACTATATCATCATCATCATCACACGTCAAAGTCAACAGACGTCCAATGCTGGACATAGGCCTCCCCCAAGCGCCGCCACAACGGTCAATCCTGCGCGTCTCGCATCCATCGGACTCCCACAACCTTCATCAGGTCATCGGTCCACTTTGTAGGAGGCCTTCCGACGCTGCGTCTTCCAGTACGCGGTCACCACTCCAGAGCCTTTCGGCTCCAACGGCCATCTGTTCTGCGAGCAATGTGCCCTGCCCATTGCCGCCCAAGTTTGGCGATTTTTCGTGCTATGTCGGCAACTTTGGTTCTCCTGCGGATATCTTCATTTCTAATTCGATCACGCAGGGAAACTCTTGTCTAAATATACTTTAAGTTTTCGTAATTAAAGTCGCTCTAAAAATAAAAGCATTAATATGCAAAGGATTAACAAGCACTCCTAAATAAATCTACAAAAGCCATTTAAAACGGACACCCCTCACAAAATAATTTAGAACGATATTAATGTAAATGCTAACAGTTTCAAGCGGCGTGCGTTCCCGGTAGTTATGCAAATAAAATGTGCAGGCCAAACCGAGGGATTTAGTAACCTTATGCTAATCAAATCCGGAGACTTTGCGGCTGCATACGTAGCTTTGCAAACTTCATGCATTTTCGGGTTGGTTATGACGAATATGGGTACGGAAATGCTGACTGATGAAGTTAGGGCTGCCACATTGACAGCATATTTGTCCTCTTATATCTGTGTTTGTGCTTTTCATTTTCTGCACGCGTGAGGAAATGAATATGCGCCTCAGCCACCAGAATTCCGACCCCGATTTCAAGCCAGCCGTGGGCTTGCGGACATGTGCAATGACCAATAAGTAGCTTGCCGTTCTGGAACCGTCCGGACCAAGCTTGAGTTGTCGACGACGTGAAGTAGGCTTAGGAAGGGCCTAGCAGGGTCGAAGCCAACTGTGGCCATGAGTTAACTTCCAAAATGGAAACCTAATAAACGTAAGTGTGGCTTAGTCAGTAAAAATTTGATACGCCCTTTAGCTCCGCCATAAAGCGGGTGAAATAAATGCATTTCTCACCTTAAAAATTAATACGACATATTTTCTCTTGGTTTCAAATAAGCTTCCTAAATAAATTGTTTTCATTATATTAATGAGAAAACTACGTACTTATAAACTACTTTCACATACAACCTACATTATAAACCTCAGACATAATATTCTAAAGCATGAAAACACTAACTGTGTATTGAAATATGAAACATGAATAGACTTATAGCACTATACTCCTTTTACGAACGAACCTTCATTATTTCGTGTGGGGTGGAGCGGTCACTTAATTACCTACCTTTTGTAAGCGCTATCCCTGACTTGGCAACTGCAGGCGACTATTAGTGGCTGTCATTAGTGGTTGTGAAATGTTTATGCACTGATTTAGTTTAAGTTGGTGTTATTTATAGTCTGTGAGGTTTTGTTACGTTAAAATACAGTTTCTCTATAGAGGAAAATCTGGAAATAATGATTTTTTTAAAATGCATATAAGCAGCTTAAATTGACGGAATTAATGTTCGATAATTTTATTATATTCCAAAGTAGATACTTAATAAAATAATATTTCAATTTCGATGCATACAACATTACAATAAAAAACTCAAAATAAAAATGGCAGTCATAGGTGTGGATTTAAAAAGTAAAAGTCTGACAGGCCGTGCTCCACCTTAGAGTGGGAGAAGCTATTCGCGCATTTTCTACAAAAAAAAAAAGAAATAAAAAACTTTTACATTATAATTGTAATAATTCCGCTTCTGTCTGTACTACGTTCTAGTGCATTAAGTTTAATATATAAAAATAAATAATTGCGCTAAGCATGCCCCCTGGTAGTGCCAAGCTATTATTTATAAATATAAAATCGTATCTTATCTTAATTTTTGTAATAGCTATTCCTTTGTTTTCGGTGGGAAAATCATCTAATGACATCTCCCGCTCTTGGGCGGAGCGGTAGATAGTGTCATACTTTTACTGACTAAAAACCCACTCCGGTCCTTTCGTTGCCTTTCGTACCGCGGCTGGGTTATCTTTCGAAACTAACCCTGGCCCCAGTAGGCTTCGACCCAGCTGGGGCTGCTGTTGCTGACAAATCCTTGAGGCGCGCGGGAATAATGCGCGCCGTCGACGACTTGAGCTCGGTCCGGACAGTTACCGGACGAGCTACCCATTACTCGCCGTCCACAAGCCCGCGCCTACGGTAATAGCTACCTCTGGCTTAATTCATTGTAAATAATATATATAAAAAACTAGTAATAGGACTACTTTTAGTGGCTCTATTGTTTCCTCATTTGAAAAGGGCCCTTAAATCCCGCATTATGTTTATAGCCGCTTCATAACTTATACGACGTTTAAAGATTCATTCATGATGAGTATGTGTGGTAATGAGCGAATTTATATTCCGAGATAATCTGACGAGTCATGAAAGTTCTCTTTGTTAAGACTTGTAAGGTAAAAATAACTAATACTTTTGTGTGTTAAACACAAAACCCTGTCATAAATAAACAGGCACGTTAAGGTTTGCTTACATTAAACTTAAAACCATCTTAACCCTTACATACAAGGTGTAAGGAACAGGTTTCAGCAAACTTTGAGGGTTTACTCAGTAGACGAAACTGAACAACCTTACACTTTTTTTTTTTTTTTTAATTCTTCTTCATCATCGCTTACAATCAGGTGAGGTCACTACCTCACCTGATGGTAAAACGCGAGTCTATCCATAATAAATATTAATAAATAACACCCGGGGTCTTGAAATGCTAGGCAAAAAAGAAACACAGGTGTGTGTCCGCTCCAAGGCGGAACGTGAGTGCGCCGCTCCGCCTTAGGCCGAGAGAAGTGAATGAACACCTACATACTTTAAAAAATAAATCACGTCTGTCTGTTGGTTCGCAATAAACTCAAAAAGTACTGAGCGGATATTCATGCCGTTTTCACCAACAGACAGTGGTTTATGAAGAAGGTTAAGGTGAATAATACATGTATATTCTAACAGAGAACAGAAGAAAATTTCAAAAGTTTCTGTAACCTGTGTGATGATAGGAAAGAAAAGAAACATACTACTCTGTCAAGAAAGTACTGGGAAAAGATCAATAATACACAAAATGTCTGTTATTCATCCAAATTTATTTTATCACCTTCAAAGTATGCTCCTTTAGAAACGATACACTTGCGCCAACGAATAATCCATTCATCAAAACATTTTTTAAACGCTGCTTCCTGAATTGAGTTCATTTCTCGCCGCGAATTCTCCTTTATATCTTCTATCGATTGAAAACGGGTGCCACGAAGTGGTAATTTGAGTTTAGGAAAAAGAAAAAAGTCAGCAGGAGCCATATCTGGTGAATATGGTGGTTGCTGGATGGTATTTGTTGTGTGTTTGGTCAAAAATTCGTTCACAATGATAGCCTTGTGCGAAGGCGCATTGTCGTGGTGCAAAATCCAAGAATTTTCTTTCCACAAATCTGGCCTTTTTCGTCGAATTTGCTCTCTTAAACGCCGCATAACGCTCAAATAATATTCTTTATTTAACGTTAGACCTTCCGGTAAGAATTCAGAGTGCACAACACCGCGATAGTCAAAGAAAACAGTCAACATGACTTTGACTTTTGATCGAGTTTGGCGAGGTTTTTTCGGTTTCGGATCAGTTGGAAGGCGCCACTCCGAAGCTTGTTGACTAGTTTGCATGTCAAACTCGTAAACCCACGTCTCGTCACCAGTAACAATGCGTTTCATGAATGTTGGGATCGAACTGACTCGTTCAAGCATGTCCTCAGCGACTTTCATGCGATTGAGTTTTTGGAGAAAATTCAGATCTTTTGGGACTAGCCGAGCAGCAACATGTTTCATACCTAAATGATTAGTTAAAATGGTACGGATCGACTCGTGAGATACAGAAAGTTCGGCGGCTATCTCTCTCAGAGTTGAATGGGGATTTTCAGTCACTATTTCCTTCACTTTTGCGATGTTAACTTCAGTTGCAGACGTTGACGGCCTACCAGAGCGAGGCAAATCTTCCATCACATCTCGACCGCTTTTGAACGCTTTGAACCACTCATAAGCACGAGTTTTTGATAAAGTCGATTCACCGTAAGCCTTCTGTAACATTTTCAGTGACTCTGAACACGAAATTCCATTGACGATGCAAAATTTAAGACAAACTCTTTGTTCGATATTTTTGTCCATTATGAAATTCGCAATACACACTATATATGATATTACTAAAACCAGCACTGTATTTAATATAAATAACAGATGCAACTCAAACTCCGCGCCAAAATGGAAAACAGTTGTGCCAATCTAACAACTACAAAAAAACAAAAATTTGAATTTGGAACCATAAACAAATCATCCATTCCCGATACTTTTTTGACTGAATGTACTTTGTAAGTGATGATGTGCTCGACATTGGAGATGCTTGTTTAGAAATAACCTATTAAATCTTGACTTAAACACCTTAAGATTTTAACTATCAGGAAACACAGACTCAGGCATGGAATTCTACTCCTTAGCTATACGCACAATGAATTTGTTTCCAAAACTTTTTATGCTTGTGGGTGGGTGTCCACCATGTACCGGTGGTGCATCATGCAAGTTACGCAATTCCGACTCATGCTCTTACAAAAAATACATATCTTGTTTTATGGAGTCCCTATATAAACAAAAAAATACCTTAGGGGAACATTTTTCCCCGACACCTCCAATTCCCTTAAACATATGAAAATGAGACACGAAAAAACCCCAAACTTTGTGACACAAAGGACACTGTCAATATTGTCCGACAGACGATCAAAGAAACTGACCTCTAAGGGACTGACATAAAGGAAAATGGTGTTGCCTACTGTGACTCGTTCAAATTTGTACTGGCATGTCGTGTGTAATTGCTTTCCGGGTGGAAAGACTACATTTTAATTAACTACGTTATCGTCTTACGGACTGTAATTTTTTGCTCGATGGCGCTGTTTTTTTTTTAATTTGGTATGTTAAATGGTTATGGGCATTGTTATTTTTTGGAATAATTGTTTTTTTTTTTTATATTGCTAATACCTTGTGTGTGTGATTTAAGTGATTAAAAGGTAATTTATTTTATTTTTTAAGGATATCTTCTGTTATTTAAATTCAAGATACCAGATTCCTGAATTTCATAATAAATCTTAAACAGTGTATTTTATTTGTTATTCAAAATTATAAATTATATTTGAAATTTTCAGTTTAACTTTAAGAACAATTACTTATTGAATCTATCAGTGGTTGTGGTCTCAAAACTATCCAATACAAAGCTGCAGTTATAACTAAAAATTGATATCAAACAACATAATATTGGCTAGTAAATATTGTACATTTACACACCACAAAAAACTTTATAAAATAAATTTCAACGTAAATCTCTCAACAAAATACTAGGAAACTGCTATGAAACCAATGTAGATAAGTAGTTTTATCGGTCGGTATACATGGTTATTTGAATAATACTTTTATTTTGTCAATTTATACTGAAAGTTTACAGCATTAATTTGGAATTCATGAGATGAAGCTATAATAAATTTGTGTTGTTCACAAAATATACCTTTATTTTATAAGTACGACTTGTTTTCGTATAAATTTAAAAGATATTATTTTATCAGTTTATACGTTCTAGTTTTTTTTTTACTTGCCTTTTTTTCCGGATCCTGGTCAAGAGCCCACTGTTTTGTGAGTCCGCGCTTCTTACTTCCAGTTCTGTTAAAATCTATTTAATTCATTCTTTTATCTTCTTCATGATATACTGTGAGCTCGTCTCCCTTCATCCAATGACAACCCCCGCTCTTGGGTGGAGCTGGAGATAGTGTCAGACTCTTACTGACTAAAAACCCGCCCCATCCCTTCTAGTCTCTTCATACCGGGGCTTGAGTTCCTTTCGGATAACCCTAGCCTCAGTATGCTTCGATCCAGCTGGGCCCCTCCTGTTGTTGACAACTCCTTAAGGCGCAGTTCAGGCCATGGTCCAGAGCTAGGAGAAATGGCAGGCGGTCTTGTCCTTCTGTGGGACAGAAACATTAGCAAAAGAGGTGGTAAAACGCGTGAGAAAACGGATGATGAGAAATGGGAAGCTCGCCGCCTAAGCCAAGCCTACTGGGGCCATGGGTCGACTTTTAAAGGGAAACCCGTGATCCTAGAACGCAAAGAGAAACTGATGGCCTGCCCTCCCACACCGCCCTAAGACGGGAGGAGTCATTAGGTGATTTCTCACCTTAAAAAAAACCTAATGTGTATGTGTGTGTATTTTTTTCGTAAAGAAAAAGGTAAGTTACATGCAGAACTTTGTAACTAATTCCAGTGTTTAACTAAGCTTAAATCCTATCACGTGGGACCTAAAAGCATTTGTTTGGTTTTACGGGTGGAAAACGGTGAGTACTCCTCACCGGAAATTAACAGGGTCAACACACAGCCCCAAGCCTGTATTTTATGAAGGGTTAGCTGGAGGTGTACTTATATTTAAGTGTCAAGTTTAATATAGCCTTTAAGCCTTTCTTTTTATTAAACAATTCCTCTCACTTCAGGTGGAGCAAGATGGAGTGCCAGATTATCACGAACTAGTAATGCTAGCAAAAGAAGAGGCCGCACATGCACGCGTGATGGAGCGACCTTCACGCCTAAGAGTGTGATGTTTGGTTTCTATGGTTGAGCGTTTGAACTTATCCCTGGAGGCAGTCTCCGAATGGGGTGATGCCAATTTGGTTCAATGCTGCAAAAACCCAGGCGTGTCTATTTTCCGCTAAAAGGAGCCAATTCAGCCCCAACTTCAACTTCCAACTGGCCGAAACTTGCCGAGAAATGGTGAAACAAGGAGCGTACGTGCAGCTAAAGAGAGATATTCCTTGCTGGAGTCTATGTTTCCTGATAGCTACAATCCGGGAATCTTTAAGTCGAGAGTGAATAAGTTTCTTCTAGGTAAGCGCGTTCCATCGTCGACCGCATCGTCGCTTTCCATCAGGTGAGATAGCGGTCAAGCGCAAATCTATCAAAAATATTAAAAAAAATGTTACATTGAGATAAGTGTCTGCTCTTCTTCATGTAGACAAAACCACTGACAAAAAGTAGTGGGTAAATAAAATACTGTTTTTCACACTTGTCTCTTTATCTCACCTCAGAAACTTTATTAAATAAGCTGCCGCTTACATCAAGTTAAGACGCTTAATTAACCGTAATAAATCAATTAGATGGAATGTAATTAATTTTGGTTTAGAAAACGCGTCACCCTTCCACGTTCGTCGGTTGATGAGTCTACCATATTGTGGGAAACCTAATATATTTAGTTTAAATACTTGTTAAGGACTTAATGAATAAACTGTACTTTGGTGAAATGATTTTATTTGTTTTGTGTAAACATGTAAAGTTGTTTTTGCGTCATTGTAAGTCAGTATTACAAATGTGAAAATAACTCTGTTTGTTAAGCTGCGGTTAAAGTACTGAATTGCTTTCGATGAAATTTGGTGCGGAGTAAGCTTGATCCCCAAGGAAGAACTTAGTTTGCCTATGGTGCGATGCGCTTTGTGGATGCGAAGCCCAACACAAAATCTGAAATTTGCGAGGGCGAACTAGCTAGCAGAAGCTAGTATTTATTATTGAGATATGTAAAATTTATAGTAATGGGATTATGCATAAAAAAATAGTTATCCAACCAGTTTGCTGTTGGATGCGAGACGCATAGGACCGTTCGTTGTGGTTGCTCTTGAAGGAAAGAAGCCCTTTTCCAATAACAATTTTAAACAAATATATCTGTCTCGCATAAATGCCGTTTTCTATGGTGCCGTTTTCTAAAATGTCATTTTAAATAGTACTAGGACGAGCTTTGATATCAGAGTTTTTGCCAAACTTTGTTTTTCTAATAAGCATCTCTGCCTCTTCATAACTTCATCGTCAATCGAGATATCTTTAAAACTCTTCTTTGTCTTTTCAGTACCTATTAATTCTAGCTCCAGTTCAAGTGATTCTTCAAAGTGTAGACATCCCCTTAACAATGCAAGTCAGCTGTTAAGAACTAATTATAACAACTAATAGCCTATCATAGGTCCTCGACCTAAAACAATGAAATACATGATAGCCATTTCAACAAGCAGACACATTACTTACGCCCATTAATTTGCAAGTTTATTAGACACAGTTATAGCACTACACAAAGAACCCTTGTCTCGAAATATATTTATTTGAAATAACGCTAATTAAGCAGAACTGTTTTAACTGTTTTGGTATAGTGCACTGAAGCACAAAATAGATAGGTACAGAAGACAATCTCATGTATGTTCTTCGCTTTTTACACCTACGCTCGGTAGACGCATACTAATGAGCATTTGAGCCAGAACTGTTCGACGAGCGGGCCAAGACGCTCCGAGATATCGTGTCCGTGAGCGATGTCTATGTGTGCGTTGCTCGAGCGCGCTTTGTATGTAGATTGACTTCTGTACCTCTATATATGTTTGTGACTGAAGTGTAGCTCTAGTATTTATGTACGAGTACTTATTTTTCTTCATGAAATTAAATAGAGAAGTGCATTATTTATCATTGGTACATTGGTTTAGCGATTGTCTACTGCGCTGCGTGTTGTGCTATAGTTCTGTATCTGAGCTCTTAATTCATAACTAGTAACAGTAAAACCTTTTAACTAGACTGTGTAGCGTTAAAAAAAAGAAAATCACCACTTGTACACGTATAATTTTGCATTAAAAAAAAAAACAACATAGAAAAAATTATAAAAGGAAATAAAAAATTCGGCGACTTTATATATATAAAAATAGGGTTTAAGTAAGGTGGCGAGATGGATGTATATAAAAAAAATAAAAATTTATAATTTGGAAGTTGTGCCTATAGGTGCGGGATTGCAATCACGGGACCTCAGGCGCGGACTCGTAAACTATCAAAGAAATCAGTTCATTCCGCAACCTTTTTACACGAATTGCTGTGATTATATATAAAACAGATAGCGTAAAAAAAACTCCTCAAATATTACTTGCTACTGCTATAGAATAAGGAAAAATAGGGATCATGAAAACTTCACGTGGAGTGACGTCACGATGTCCACCGGGGTTTTCTCTTGTATCGTCATGCGCTAGTTGGCGCACGCATTTATGAATTGCAGTGGGCTGTACTGTCCACTTCTGTGAATTTCTATGTCTATATCCAGAAAGCTCCAAGAATACTCCAAGAATGTTCCAAGAATACTCGAAGAACCGATTGACAAATAATCTATCGTGAGAAGAAAAGGAAAATTATCACTATGAGACACGAAACTGAACCTTCAAAGCAGCCAAAACTTAAAATATTTAAATACATACCGGTTCTTTATATTGACTATCACTTATCGGTTTTTTATTTACTACCGAGTTTCACCAAACATTTAGCAGTTAGATCATTACTTATAATCACATTTCCTTTTTAATTCGTGTTCATCAAGCACTTTTTCTCAGAAAATTTCGTCGCCGAATGACAAATAAAATTTTTCCTTGTCAAACCTCCAAATTTTCCTATTCTAAGTTCAAATCAAAAAAAATAATATTAGAAAAAGGTAAACTAACGCGAACGAAAAAGTTTTTATTTAGCTAAACGAATTAAGCAGCATGATAATGCTGCAATACCCCCTTTCTAAGAAAAAAAGGACGAAAGTACGAGTGAGAAAAAAGATAAACTGGAACAGACAAAGACAACAGCAGGAATCATTTCTGAATCATACGATATCGAAGTGCAATAGATACTGAATAAACACGGAGGCCTCCACATCTAAACGTTATCCACGCTAACTCACGACATCTCAATTACGACCGGGGTCGGGGTTATCCGAAACCGGGGTCGGGGTTATCCGAAAGGAAACTAGAGCCCCGGTATGAAGGCTAGAAGGAACGGCGCGGGGTTTTTAGTCAGTAAGACTCTGACACTGTCTCCTGCTCCACCCAAGAGCGGGTTTCGTCAATGATGATTTTCCCCGTCGAGAGAAAAAAAAAAAAAAAAAAAAAAAAACATCTCAATTACGAAAATGGAGAATATGAAAGAAAATAACGAACTCATAAATCAAAATGTATATTGTCCAATTTGAGTCAAACACTAACCTACCACATCCTAACAACTATGAAGAACAATTAGGGAACTATATAATATATCTAAGTACAGCTAGCCTAACTTAACATAAGACTAAACTATTACCTAGCAACAACAAGAAAAAAATCCGGGGATTATACATCTAATTAAAGCTAGCCTAACTTAACATAAGACTAAACTATTACCTAACAACATTAAGAAATTTACGTCAACACGTAAAGTCCAACCTTAGTTAAAGAAACGAAAAAAATTGGACAAAAAAAACAAACAACTAAATTTGAAATAGTTAACTTAAGTCAATTAAGTCAAAGAAAAAATTCAAATTGATTGTTAAATGACAAATCATTTGTGTTAAACAAAAGAAATAAAACAACCTAATTACGCAGGCAACCTAAGAACGCAGGTTGACATAACATAAAAATAAATAAATGTAATTATTAACGGATAATTTAAAAAGTTTTTAACTTAATTAAAAAACTTATGCAAAGAAATATGCCATAAACCAAAGAGGAAAAAGTGTTACAAAGCAAATGTTAATGATAAAATGGAATAAAGAGAATTTAATCCAATTTATTTTAAGATATCTTTGATATGATATTGTCCGGAGTGGACTGAATCACAATCCTGTAGCAAAAAGGTGGTCCTAGAAATTACTCTTATCACGCGGCACTTAATAAAACGTGGAGCAAGCTTCCCAGAAAAAAAATCATTTCCAGAAGACTTGGAAAAGTTCCTTCTCCATACAGTATCGCCAACATTCAGAGTGATAGCTGATCGATTAGAATTATATGCACGAGAGTTACGGAGGAAAGCTAAAGAAAGATTATCAGCAACCTTTGCGTAAACTTCGTTGAGAGAAGATAGGTTTGAAGCATGTAGAGCCCGACTGTCTGCCAAATTAGAGCTTCGAGTCTGACTATATACACGACCGCTATCCATAAGGACCTCTCTACCAAACATAAGAAAGTTAGGCGTAAAGCCAGTAGCTAGATTAACGCAAGAATTGAGGTAAAGCTTAACTTTAGGTAACATTTTAGCCCAACTTCTTTGGTTCTCACCAACCAAAATACCTAAACACGTAATAACACTTTGGTTGTATCGCTCAACCGTATTTGCTTGGGGTGTATAATATGGCGTAAAAGTAGGTGATTGAATATGGAAAGATCTGAGAAAATTAAGGAATTGATTACTACGAAAAACTGTAGCGTTGTCGCAAAGAATAGTACGCGGAACCCCAAAATTAAAGAAAATCTCAGACTCTAACGCTTTTATAACAGAAAGAGCGTCAATCTTTTTCAGAGAAACTAGCCATACATACTTCGAAAATACATCAACCATAGAAAGGATATATTTATAACCATAATAAGCACAGGGCAATGGACCAATTATATCGATAGAAATCATCTGTAAGGGCAAGGAAACCTCTTTAGGGTAGCACATCTGACCGCGAGGTTGCGTGTTCGAAATTTTATAGGCTTTACAAACCTCGCATTGACTTAACGTCGAAGTGACGTCACGGAACATATTTGGCCAGTAGAACAACTCCCTAAGTTTTAGATACGTTTTAGTAACACCGGGATGTATCGAAGGAAAACTATTGTGAATTTCCCAAATAGCGTCTGGAACCTTTTCAGCTGGTAACACCACACGCCATGGTTCAGAAGATAAAGGATTAGAAACAGGCATGCGTCTCATAAGGATACCATTGTTTATAGCGTATGCTGGGAACATTTGTGGCGTGTCTCGAGCACCTATATATACCTTCCTATACCAACGGTCATTAGTATGTTCAGGACCCTGGTCAAACGACACAGGATTTGCATGGATCCTTGATAAAACATCGGGGACTTTATGTTGCGAACCTTTACGATGCACACGAACCTCATTAACAGAAGAAACTTGAGGGGGAGAGTGCTGAACAGAAGGGATAAACATATTACCATCAATATTTTTATCAAAAGCCTGACTAAAAATAGACGTCAAACCGAATTTATTCCAAAATTCGATACCTAAAATAACAGAAGATGACATCGAACTTGCCACTAAAAACTGATGAATAAAAGTTTTACCATTAAATTTAACTGGAAGATATACAGAACCAAGAATATCAATCCGTGAATTATTAGCCGATATAACACGGGGACAAGCTTTTTTTGATGTCAAAGAAATACCAAGTTGCTGAATAAAATTATCGCTTATAAGTGACATCTGAGCACCAGAGTCAAGTAATGCTTTAACGACTCTACCGCATAATAATACTTCTATAAACGGTCGGTTATCAAATGAATCTGAAGTAAACACTGGGGATACTTTACGGAAAGAAGCGTATCGCCGGTGATCTATGCATTTTTTTGGATTACATTTCGGACATTCTCTAGTAATAAATCCAGGAGTACGACACTTAAAACAAATCATGCCTGTAATCTCTGGGCAAGAGCGGTAAGAATGATCAACTTTATTGCATTTTAAACAAAGCTGAGACTGACTACAACTAGGACAAAACCGAGGCTTACTAGTTTTTGATCGTTGGGAAGTTTTGTTCGGCCTGGGTTTTGGTGAGTTAAAAGCCTGAGAAGTCGACTGGTCGGCAACACAATCGAGACTGGCTACCGCCTTTGGAGGTTCTAGAAAGGACTCGAAATGAGTAACGACTTCGATTAAATTATTGATGTCATGAAATCTTTGGATGGACAAGCAAGGAGTGTATTTTGGCAACATATTGTGAGTAATGATTTGCAACAATTCCGGTTCTTCAATGGGCTTATACAGTTTTGCATTTAAATAAGACACTTCGATAATAAATTCTCTAATCAATTGTTCCGGTCTCTGCTTAAGGTTACGGATCTCCTGGCTGGTCTTAAATTCATAATCTGTCGTACCAAACGTATTAAAAAAGGCTTCTTTGATCTCAAAGAAGGAAAGACCCGGGCGACGGATCGATCTAAAATATTGAAGTGCGACACCTGACAAGACTTCATGGAATCGCTTGACTAAATATCCCTCAGACAAATTGTCGACCTCCCTGCATTCTTCTATACTCGTGAAAAATTCCCGAACGCAGGTCTTTCCATCGAAACTAATCTTCCACTTAGTAAGAGAGAACTGCCTGGTAAATTGTAGGCATTCATCAGATCTTACTGGTGAAGGAACGACACTTTGTGAAGAAGCGCGAGAAGCTCTTGGCGGAATAGGAGGAGGTTGTGGTCGCGAAATGATGGGACTATCACGACATGGTGTCTCACCAATAGGGAACCCCTCTTCTGACATGATGTAACTAATATAGACCTAATAACGAATGAAAGAACAGACTAAAGTCAATTAAATCCTAGCGAAAAAATAGGCACGGCATGAACAACTGGACAAAAATAATCCAGCAACCAGCAGTCAGCAAACGCCAAGCTAGAAAGCAAAAATATCGGCTAAATAACCGTTCATACTAAGCTTACCTTGAAAACCGAAGCCTATACATTCACACGTCACCATATATACCCTACGGGTTCTAACTACCGCTAGCTAAGGATATGGAATAAAAATCAGGAAACCTATCGTTATATTTGCTGCGATAAGTGGATAAAATAAAAGGCAGTTATGTGTTTTATAGTTCACAAAATTATTTTTCATTAAAAATCATTACATTTCATGAAAAAATAATATGTCATGGAAAAAAACAGCTTCAAACATCTGTACTGGTGGTATAAATCCTATAATACCCTTCTTGAATGGAAGAATCCACGTCCTGAAACCAATAAGCTTAAGAATCATTAGCTCCCAGAGGGAGTGACCATTCTCAATAAGGCAAAAAAAAATCTTTATGTAGAATCGTTTAAATTTTAAATGTTATTAAGTAAAAACACTTACTTCTGTTAGCCGGAGAGCCATTTTTGTAGCGTTAAAAAAAAGAAAATCACCACTTGAGTTGAGTGACGTCACGGATGTCGGTAACAGCTGTCTGGCTTGTTACTCTTGCGAATTTTAAAAATACAAACAAAGTGTCTTTTCATAATCTTTATTGATAAAGGACTTTTACAAGATATAATAATTGACATATATTGTAGTGCAGTGACAGTGATCATAAGAACATTAATAAAAACAAAACAAAAATAAATCAAACTTAACCAAGTGTAAAACGTCTACCCGAAAGTGTTATAAAAACTTAAAACTTTATAAACAATAGACATTGATTATATTGGTGCAAAATATTATAGTTATACTGCATATATTTTGAGTTGTGAACTTGTGACGAGCATAAGATTCACTGAAAACTATTGAAAACATTGCCGTTCAATACGCGCTGTTGGCGCCATCTGTGATTCCCCAGTGGTACTAGTCTGTGGTGTTTGTTAACATTATAAATAAACCCCGATTATGGCGAAGTGTGGTGGCTGCGGACAGTTTTTGGCCAGAGCTGAATGTATTCGCTGTACAAAGTGTCCTGGGTCGTATCATCCCACTTGTATCGGCGTTACAACAACAAAGGTTGCGCCTAACTGGTTGTGCCCAGATTGTAAAGTGAAGATCCCAAGGAAGGATAACTCGGCCACTCCTGTTAAAGGCCCGTCTGATGGTGTAGCAGTGAGCTGCCAGCCAAATATAATTCAGTCTCCACCAAGAACTCAGCTAGCAGCGGTAAACCGGGGTGCGATGGTTGAGCAATCAACCAGTGAACCAGCAATCAGCCAGCCTATTCAACCCCTCTCCCCAATTACAACAGAGTCTCGGGAGCTCAATGTGGCCCATGAAATTCGATGTTTTCGTGAGGAGCTAAGTGCCATGAGAGTGGAGTTACGACTGTTCCGGGACGAAATGGCGAGTTTGAAGGCTGACGTCGGGGTGTGTGGGGAACGTATGAGTGTCATTGAGGGCAAGGTTTCCCACCTTGAGAAGCGTTTTGAGGAGACGTGCCCATCGTCCTATGACCATCTTGAAGAGACCATCTCTGAGCTGAAGATGCAGTTGAATGACCGTGATCAGGATCTTCTGTTGAATGACGTCATAGTCACGGGTGTACCGGAAATGAAAGATGAGAGCCCACTACATATTATTCAATTGGTGTCTGTGAAACTGGGTGTCACCATCGACGACCGTGACATCGTGAACGCAGAGCGTATTGGTGCGGTGCGTCGCAACTTCACGGCGACGAGCGGTGAGGACATGGCAGAGTCGCCGCGGCCGCGCGCGCTCGCTGTGCGACTGGCGCGCCGCGCTGTCCGCGATCAACTGTTGCGTGCGGCACGCGTGCGACGCGGCCTCACCACTGCAGACCTCGAGCTGCGCGGACCCTCAAGAAGGTTTTATTTAAACGAGCGGTTGACGCCGATCAACGGGAAGTTGTTTTTTAATGCACGTCAGGCTGGGCAGAAGCATAGTTTTAAGTATGTGTGGACCAAAGACGGCCGCATTTTTGCAAGGAAAGATGATGGTGTGCCATCACAACGCATTCGTTCTGACCTAGATTTTGTTCGAGTTTTTGGCAATGGTTCAGTTTGACTCGAAATTTGAATATATAAAAATATGTTTAAATTCTAATTATTGTTATTTTCTCGTGTTTATTGATATTTGTTTTAAATATAGTTTATTTCATTTATATGTATATTTCTGGGCGCAGCTAGCCCACTTGGCCCAGCCTAAAGGGTGCGTTTTTTTGGTTGGCATTTTCCGCAGTCGCATGGTTTTGTCGGTGCCCCTCTCCCATCTTATTAAGTCGTTATTATATCTTTATATATTATGTTATTTTATTTATTTTTCACAAGTATCTCCTACATACTTAGTTTTATATAAGCTTACATTTACGCTACAAATTAACACTACGAGTACATTAATAATATTTAATCTCATTTTATTCGCCCATGGGTCTATTTTGGCATGGTTTTATATTTCTCACGACGTCTCAATATATATTTTGAGTCATTATTCTTATTACAAAAAGCCATTAACTACACACAGATGTCGTTTTGTTCTGATAAGTGATATTGAAACATTGCAATGAACTCAAAGTACCTTAAATTTGGTTTTCTCAACCCTGGCTCACTGGGCACTCGCCATGATGAGTTTATTGCTGCTTTGGGGAATCATGATGTCAGTATAATGGCAATAAATGAAACTTGGCTAAAGAAAAATCAAGATGGTCGTGCGCCCGTTGTGCCTGGCTACCGGTTGCGGCATGTTCCAAGACCGATGAGCGTGCGCAATGGTCTCGGCGGCGGCGTCGGATTTTACGTCAAACGCGGTATTAGGGTACATACCCACGCGCACCCGGTTGACCCCCTTCATGAGGCTGTTGAACAAATGTGGCTTGTTCTTAGTACTCATGGTGTCAAAATTGCCATCGGAACTGCGTACAGACCACCATGGATGGATGTGGAACTGTTTTTGGATGCGCTGACCTGTTCTATAAATTCGATGACGTTTTGCAGGCACACCATTCTCCTTGGTGATTTCAATATTAATTGTTTAAACCAAACAGACCCTAAAACAAACAAATTGAATATGTTCCTTCAAAGTCTCGATCTGAGTCAATTAGTGACATCAGCTACTCACTTTACTACTGCTAGCGAGACTCTTATTGACCTGGTGTGCACGGATGCGACTGCGCGCGCCGTTGAGGTGGACTGGATTAGTGCGCTTGGTGCGCATGCTTTCATAACTGCTGTTTTTCATTTTAAAAAAGAGAAAATACCGCCAGTCGTTGTAACTCGTAGAAACCTAAAAGCTATACCATTAGACAAGTTTAACGAGGACATGGGCTCAATGGATTGGCTTGCATCGGGTGATGTGAACGATATGGTAGCACAACTTAATTATAACATCACTATACTTTTTGATAAATATGCTCCACGTGGGACTCGGGTAATTAGGGATAGGTCGTATCCATGGATTACAGATAATATCAAGTTTATGATGCGTCTACGAAATCAGGCGCACATACGGTGTAAAAGCTCAGGTTCAGAGAGTAAACTATCGTATTATAAGGAGTTAAAAGGTCTAGTAAACAAGTCTTTATATTATGAAAAAGTGGCTTACTTTAAACATAACATTAATAGTAAAATACATCAACCCAAAATTCTGTGGAAAAATCTAAAATCAACCTTGTTACCTTTTAAAACTGTATCGGAATTACCTTCTCATATCAATGACCCTGACGAAATTAATTCACATTTCTTGAATGTTCCAGGTGATAGTATGGCACCAGAATCATCTTTAAATTACTATGAGACTCACAGGTTTAATGAGGCTGTTTTCTCTATCAATCCTGTAGATCAATCTGACATTATCAAAATTGTATCAAAAATTAAATCTAATGCAGAAGGTTTTGACCATATTACGCTTGACATGTTTTCTCTGACTCTTCCTCAAACCTTAGATATCCTCACCTCTATTGTTAACTGTTCCATTTCTACATCGAGCTTCCCGGACCTGTGGAAAATTGCCGTGGTCCGCCCGATTCCAAAAGTGGCAAACCCGGGCACTGTGAAGGATTTAAGGCCGATAAGCATTTTACCCTTCCTGTCAAAAGTGTTGGAAAGGGTAGTGAATGCCCAACTGAGTGCATATCTTGAGCAAAACAACATTCTACCGGAGACGCAATCAGGTTTTAGGAAGGGTCGTAGCACTGCAACGGCTCTGTTAGATGTTACCGACAACATATTATCGGCTCAAGATGAAGGAGAATGTACACTGTTGGTTCTACTAGACTTTTCCCGAGCGTTTGATGCGATTAATTTGTCTCTTTTGCTCGCTAAGATGATATATTATGGTTTTGACGAGGCTGCTGTTGCGTGGTTCAAAAGTTACCTTAATAATCGTAACCAGCTGGTAGAGATAAGGGATGCAAATGGATCGAGTATTTTTTCAGGTATGACTCCAGTCATGAAGGGTGTTCCACAGGGATCAATATTAGGTCCTCCTTTGTTTGTTTTGTATAGTGCTGATATTGTAAATGTTATAAAAAATTCTAAATTTCATATTTATGCTGATGACATTCAACTATATATTTCTTTTAAACCCGAAGACTATGAAACTGCAGTAAAACTATTAAATGAAGATCTAGACCGGTTCGTGGACTGGTCGAAACAAAACTCCCTTTTACTAAATCCGGCTAAAACTAAATTTATGCTTTTCGGTTCTAAGACTCAACTAAATAAAATAAACTACAGTCATGCAAAAGTGATAGTAATGGACCAATGTATTGATCGTGTTTACGAGGCAAGAAATCTGGGATTAATCATGGACCAAGATTTGCGCTATGAGGCTCATATTGCAAATAATGTAAAAAACTGTTTCTACCGTCTGAAGGTATTGTACAAGATGCGCCCCTACCTAAGTGAAGAACTGCGTGTTCAGTTGGTTGAAAGTCTGGTTCTTTCGAAATTAAATTATGCCGATACCGTCGTGGGACCTAGACTTCTGGCACGTACTGTCAGACTTATTCAACGAGTTCAAAATGCTTGCGCGCGCTTTTGTTTCAACGTACCACCGAGAAGTCACATTACACCTTTTCTAAACAAGCATAATATTTTAAAAATGAAGTCGCGTCGGAAATTACACTTAGCTTGTCTCCTTTTTGGTGTCATCAAAAATAAATGTCCGTCATATCTGTACTCAAAGCTTGCATGGGTAAACAGTCACCGGCAGCGCAAGGCTAGGCGGTGTGCTCAGCAACTGGCTACTCCGCATCACCGTACTGCAGCCTTCAGAGGTAGTTTTCGGTACATGGCTTCTAAATGTTGGAATAACATCCCCCCCCCAATTAGGGACCTGAAAAATATAAGTACATTTAAGGCTAGTCTAAAAACATTTATTTTGAGTTCACAAATCGAATTTAATGACGTTAATATTGATAAATCATTTATATAATTTAGAAACACATGTCTATTTATTATTATTATTATTATTTTTTTATTTTTATTTTTATTATAAGAGTTATTAATCTAATCCATCACCAATTTAAGTGTGCATTCTCTAAGTTTCAATTTTGTATTTGTACTAAACTTACCATTATGTTTTGTACCTTATTCCAGGGAATGAGGGTGTTTGTAGGTTAGGTAGGCTTTGATTTATAAAATCAAAGTAAGTAGGTAGTCTGTTTTTGACGAGCGCGTTGCATCTGTGTCGCCAGGAACCACATAGTATTCATTTCACTTTTATTTAGTTTTCATTTCTACTCCTTTCTATTTGTAATTAAAAACCTTAGCAATCTAAATCAACTTTTTTTTCTGGAAGCCAAAATTATTTTTACGTAGTATTTATTAAGCTAAGTCTTATGTGACCAAGATGGCGGCTGGCCGACGAGCCAGTGCAGCGATGTCTGTCTCGAATCTCGATCATGCGTCATCAAGTCAACCGTCGATGCACTATGTTTCGCGCGGTTATTATTGTTTGAAATAGTGTGGGTATAGTGAGCAAAGTTGGTTTGCAACTACCATGGCACATTTTATATAATATTTAGGTATCTATTATAACAAAATTACACAATATTTATTTAAATATGGGTTATTTTTAGATAGGTCGTATGTATATATTAAGTATATTTTATTTACCATTCATCCGTGCGTCACTGCGGGGTGCCAACTGAAAATCAGCGCTGGGTGTTTGACGCCCAGCAATTGCTGAGTTGGTGGCCCTTTCGGTTCAGGCACATTTAATGCAACTGTGTTGTATTTCTGTACTCTTTTTTTTTCTTGTTGTTTTTATTATTTTTTATGTTGTGGTATTTTGTGTAGCTTGCTCCGAATAAATGCTATTCTATTCTATTCTATTCTTCTATTCTCACTTGTACACGTATAATTTTGCATTTAAAAAAAAAACAACATAGAAAAAATTATAAAAGGAAATAAAAAATTCGGCGACTTTATATATATAAAAATAGGGTTTAAGTAAGGTGGCGAGATGGATATATATAAAAAAAATAAAAATTTATAATTTGGAAGTTGTGCCTATAGGTGCGGGATTGCAATCACGGGACCTCAGGCGCGGACTCGTAAACTATCAAAGAAATCAGTTCATTCCGCAACCTTTTTACACGAATTGCTGTGATTATACATATAAAACAGATAGCGTAAAAAAACTACTCAAATATTACTTGCTACTGCTATAGAATAAGGAAAAATAGGGATCATGAAAACTTCACGTGGAGTGACGTCACGATGTCCACCGGGGTTTTCTCTTGTATCGTCATGCGCTAGTTGGCGCACGCATTTATGAATTGCAGTGGGCTGTACTGGTTCAAATAAAAAAAAAAAATATTAGAAAAAGGTAAACTAACGCGAACGAAAAAGTTTTTATTTAGCTAAACGAATTAAGCAGCATGATAATGCTGCAACTGGTGTAAAATTTTGAGATCTAAAAATTACAGTTGGGCGTAACGGCAGTTGAAATAATCTATCGGCATATGAGATATATTTTCAGTAGCCCAAGTTACGCTCTACTTCGAATTAAGGTTCTTTTTTGTCTCAATAATGTATTACACGAATAGACCGTGTTATATTGTCCTAACGTTAATGGTCAATAAGTCCAATTTTGTGCAAAGTCTACGGCAAGAAGGACCAGATAATATACTTAATTAACTTTTGTTGGAATAATTGGCCTAAAACGTCTGAGTATCGGGTCTATCGTAGACGGTCTAGTAGTTTTAGGAATTCTGTAAATGCGTTGCTAAATTCTTACCATCTTTTATTTACAGTTGTTGGTACTGACTTTTTTTTTTTTTTGTCGACGGGGAAAATCATCTTTGACGAAACCCGCTCTTGGGTGGAGCGGGAGACAGTGTCAGAATCTTACTGACTAAAAACCCCGCGCCGTTCCTTCTAGCCTTCATACCGGGGCACGAGCTCCCTTTCGGACAACCCTGTCCCCAGTAGGCTTCGACCCAGCTGAGCCCCTCCTGCTGCTGACAACTCCTTGAGGCGCGCGGGAACAGTGCGCGCCGTCGACGTCTTGGACTCGGTCCATTACCGGACGATCGGACAGCGAGCTACCCATGGCTCGCCGTCCGCGAGCCCACGTCTACGGTGGCCGGAAATCGGGAACGGAATCCCGGCGCCGGCGGCGAGGGCGCCGTTGCCTGATGCGGTCGGCCTCCTCCTTTGCAAGCATTACTGCTTCGCAGAAGGAGGCGACCGCCTTCCATTCCTCCTCACTCCGGACCATGGCATCGACCAGGGCCCGGCGTGAGAGGTCTCCGCCGCCGATCGCCCCCACGAGGGCACGGCGATGCTCCGCCCAGGCGATGCTCCGCCCAGTTGGTACTGACTTGTCGTTTGAAGAAGATTTTATTCAATAGAGAGTTGATTTGATGAATATAGCCTATCATCATCATTTTAGCTGAAAGACGTTTCTTAACCCGGCGACAATGACGCTGGGTCATATTGATCCGAGGCAATTGTAAACTAATATATTTCATTTTTGCGTCGGTTCTAAGGTTCTACCGTTTGTGTAGCTGGAGATACGACCTCCCTATACCCGCTTCGGTTATATATACGTGCGTCAAGTGAAAACGGGTCAGTATGACCCAGCGTCATCGCTGGTGTAGTAATTTCGTGACTTACGTTTATTTGCTTATTTAGCGTTTAATGTTGATTAACCTGGTTTTTTAAAAGGGTTTTAGTGAAAATGTAATTGACAAATAATCCACCTAGAATTGTAGCATTGTTAGAAGAGTCTAATTCTGTCAATGAAAACTCCCAAGTTGCTTCAGACGTGGATATTGACGACCATTTATCTGAACGTGCTGCGTTCGTGAAAATGAACGAGAAGCTAGAGATATGAGGTCAAATTTAGATACTATCGATCTTGCAACCCTATAACACTAATTACTGCAACAATTTTACAAAGGAAAGGATAGAACAATGTAGTAAAAAGCACCTGCACGGCCGAATGTACGTACCAGATCTGAAAATATATTATCTGAAAGGCCTGGTGTAAAATTTGTAGCTGAAGGTGCCAAGACTGAGTTATAATGTTGGAATATGTGTAAAATTCAATCATACACAAATTTACATATACCTCGTGAATTGCGCAAAAGAATAGCGGATTTCCTGGGTGACCCTAGTGAAGAACCTCCCCAAAAAGTTCCAAGAACTCGCAAGAGATGGCAAGTATGTATGTCTAAAAAGGATAAGAAAACGTCTCTCTTATCCTTTTTAGACGGACTCTCACTTGTCATGCCTGCCACATTTACATTTGCCCAGATCATTTGATTCTATACTGCAATAATTGCAGCAGTTCCGTCGGGCTGAATGGTGACGCAGAAGACTGATTCGTTTTTATTTTCATATTATAAAGCTCATTTAATATCTGTATTAGTACATAAGATTATTGATTTCTATTATTGCTAAGAATACTTTACCAAAAATTCAAAATACAAAAATGTTAGATTTTTAAAGTTGATTTTGCATGTGTTAATGAAAAAGCTAATCAAAGTTAATTTCTATAACTTATTGTTATTATTTTTATTTAACTATCTGAACAAATAAATCTTTTTTAATAAACAGTCATTAAAATGAAGGTGGCTTGCTAAACTTTTTGTAAAATTATCAATAAAATTCGGGTCAACATGACCCGGCGTCGTCGTCCTAGTAATTATTTTCACGTCATTTGAGCCGGGTTAAAGGATTGCTCCGCATGCGTAACCCCAACAAATGTCCATTTCATACAAGTATTTATTGTAATGCATGGAATATGCACGCGAGACGTAATTTTTTTTACATTTTGAAATTTCCTGCAAACTTGCATGCGTGATGAAATCCGCACGATATTAAAACACCTTTAAATTAGGTTAACTTTTGACTTTTACGTTAAACCCGCTTGTAGAAGCTTGTAATCAAACGTAGGGATAGTTTCTTTAGTATACATAGGAAACGTACGATGAACATACGAGAATGATTTACGACTCTCAGAATCATTAATTAGAAGCGCTAATCACGTTTTGGCGAATTCATTAATTTGCCAGAAGTCAGTGGCTGCTAAAACATCGCAGTTTAATTTTTTGTGTTAGCTTCTGGTTAGGATGGAAATTTTATACTTGCTCTAAATACTGCTCTGATGTCTTAGAAGTGCTTTGGGATTTTTAGAAAGAGTTACAGTGGTCCTGTAACTCAAAAGATAATTAAAGTAACACGGGTGAATTTTAATTAGCAAATTTGTGACACTCTCGTTCCATGTTGTGCGAAAGAACCATAATTGATTTCCCATCCCAAAAATAAAACCACACTGCCGTAGTTTCTTCCGTACTTCCACCGTTATAAGTATTTTCTTGAAATAAAAAATCCATAAAACTCAGTTATGGACAACAATTAAAACCTTTTCTTTTTGTATTGCCTTTAACCTCTATCTCACTTAATTTAAAGTTATGATGTAGGTATTTATTCGACGATAGAGCACGCTTACCTAAAATTACTTACTTTTTTCTCCCCAAGTTGTAGTTACCGGGAAATCTGGGAAAGAATTCCACTCCTTAGCTATAAGCACAATGCACAACACATGAACACCGCGGTGGAGCACAAAAGAAGGTGCATGTTGTTTCTAAATATCTACAAACTAGCTAATTCCAAAAAAAAGACACACTAAGCCCCACTCCAAACATGTTACACAATTTTAATTAAGTACCTACTCATTTAAGCGTGTACAGGAAACGTCCAACTCCATGACTTATCCGGAACCACCAGATCCCTTGGCACACTACCCAAACACACACAACGCCAAATGTTCAAAGCTGATATATGTAGACCAGAACAAGATTACAACGACTAACCACGTTGTGTAACTAGCGATGCTTAAACAGACAGTATACAAAGCGCCTAAGAGCAAACTAAAGTATTTTAATCAAAGAGTGAATGGGGGAGTGGACTAAAGTTTAAGGGAACTAAAAGAACTCAGGTAGGTTTAGCCAGTAACAATCTGACACTTGACCCACTGGGTGTAATTTATCTATAATAATATGTATGTATTTATAATTATACAAGAATGCTTATCAGTTGTCTAGTACTCACATCACAAGCTCGGTTTAGTTTGGATGGCATTGTGTGAAAATTGTGGAATATTAATTATTAGCATATCTCGGAACCTTTGGATAGGGATACAGGAAGGGACCGAAACCAACTCTGGAATGATGATGGAATGTTATACCAATCAATGATTATCCCTGTACGCGCGATGCTAATGCACCCAAGGACAACCTCCGGTTGGTGAAAGACTACTGTGACATATGGTAAAGCAAAATAATAGGACTATGGGTTCGGTGTGGATTGGTTACTAAGAACTATGTTAAGACCATAGTCCCTGCCTAAACAATGTTTTTTTAAATATGTACATCGGTTAAGAGGGCAAGGAGAGACTTGCACACTCAATAAATAGGCCATGACGGTTTTCCAACACAAGGCAAAACGTCTTATTTATTTATTGTTTATTTTATTTAATCTTTATGCAACACAAACGTTCAGAAGCAGCTTCTAGCTTTTATTTGTGGCGGCACTGCCGCACACGAGCCACAAAAAATGGCCACCATCTTCCATGGATCTTTTTGTGCCCCCCTGTTTGGGGACACTTAGCCATTCTCTATCAGTTATACCTATACTGGTTAAATGACATATAATGTACAACAAGTCTGTCGTCACGTTCAAATTGTAAATCCACGTCTTGTATGCATAGGCCTATGTTGTGCGAAACAAGTTGACCTGCCCTCAACATGTCGCCGTTACGTGTCACGAAACATGTCTTGATTCAGTCGTGGCGTGCCAACTTGGTTGTACTACGTAACATCTTGGTTCTTATACAATGTGTCCGATACAAACCATGTGTGTCACGACAATGAAATCGAATTTAATAGCCGATTGACAAGACGTATTCCTTTTTCGGTGTTAAGTTATCAAATGACTTTTTTCGCCCTGAGCTGAGAGAGGGGAGTTTCAAATTTTTACTAATTACCACCCGGTTGTATTCTTTCAGTTTCTCTTTGCGTTCTAGGCCCGTCTTTCGGTTTACTCGATAGGCGCCCCAAGCAGCCACAGGATTTAATCAAGTCAATATTGCTGACTTCTCTTCGAAGCAGTTGTGAAACATGACGAGCCGTAATAAATAAAATACGGCACTAGACTTCTGTTAGTGTAGTTTATTGTCAGATTTTGGGATAGAGTGATATGTAATTTTACAAACGCATGTCAAATCATGTAGGTACCTATTTAAGAATGAATTCTGCTCTTTACCACAAAACATATATGTACAAAAGTCAATCTACATACAAAGCGCGCTCGAGCAACGCACACATAGACACCGCTCACGGACACGATATCTCGGAGCGCCTCGGCCCGCTTGTCGAACATTTCCGGCTCAAGCGCTCATTAGCATGCGTCCACCGAGCGTAGATTTAAAAAGTGAAGTCCATACTATGAGATTGTCTTCTGTACCTATCAATTTTGTGTCTTTACTTTTTGTAGATTTGGTTTTGCAGCTGCATATTATGATAGGAACATGTCACTCAAAACCACACGCCATTTCAGAAATATCACTATAATTATCGCGTGGGTTACAGTCGACATACATAATTGTCTAACAATAAATACAACCGTACAGTCACGGAATATTCATTTGTAGACTATTACACGATTGGTTTGTAGCCAAAACATTGACAACTCATCGATTTAATTACCTTCCGCCTAACGCAGGATCTTACTGGACATGGTAAATTCGATAGGTTCCTGCATCGGATTTGTGTGAAAGAAACGCATGGGTGTGACCATTGTGTGGATCCCCGGAGGACACAGTGGAGCATGGTTTGCCCTACTTGGGCGGAGCAGCACTGTGTCATCGTGGGGGTACAGGCTATTTTTTACAGCGAGGAGGAATAGTAAGCGTTCGCCATCTTCGGCGAAACAGTAATATTAGCAAAAACATTGACAGCTCATCGATTTAACCAAACGCTCAGCCAAACACGTTCAAAGATTTTGAGCTATATTTTTATTATACAAAAATTCGTAAAAAAATATTATACAATTTATATAAAAAAAAACAACTAAACCAACTCGATGTTAGAAAACTATTTCAATTTCTAACGGTGCACTTTGGCTGAACAAACAAATACTATGTTTTATGAACCAAGTTATTTTGCATAAGCTAATAAACCTGCCATGCGGGCAGGTTATTGCAATTTTGAAAAGTAAATGTGTGCTTTGGAAAAGCACCTGATGGATATTAAAAATTTCTTTTAACTCGTGCAGATTTTGTGGGTAATTTTTTTCATATGATTGATTGTGCTGCAAATGAAAATATGGTTTTGAATTGGAAAATCCTGTATTTTCCTTTGTTTACATCATAAAATAAACATCTGTGTCAAATTTTAGCATTCTAGGTGTTAGAGTTTAGGCTGGGTGTTGATGAATATAGATAATATTAAGCAGTGAGTTAGGATTTTGCCTTAATATAGAAAAAGTTTTTTTTTTTCTATTGTTGATAGGTTTGCGCTTGACCGCCACCTCACCTGATGGAAAACGACGATGCGGTCGACGATGGAACGCGCCTACCTAGAAGAAACCTATTCACTCTCGACTTAAAGATTCCCGGGTTGTAGCTATCAGGGAACACAGACTCCGGCAAGGAATTCCACTCCTTAGCTGCACGCACAATGAATGTGTTTCCGAAACGTTTAGTGCGTGTCAACATGTTCCGGTGGCGCATCGCCGTACGTCTGGTAGTCCGATGATGGAACGGGAAAGGCTTTATTTATAATAATTAAAATCAATTTTTATTTTCTTTAAATGTGTGCAATTTAACGTGAATTCCGAAAAGGACATCACATCAATCTTATAAAGGCAAACTAAATGTTCATACATACAATTTTTTACAGCTCAAAGGTAAAGAAAAGTGCTTAACCTCACTAAAATTTCTACAAATTGGCAAACGATTTAGTGATTTACAATTAATGTTTCCTTACTCATTTTGTGCACATCTCATCGAAAGAGTGTCTGATCAAAATGCCAAAGATTTAATTAATTACACTTCATACATTCGACGTTCTTTTTTGTACTCATTGAAGTGGCATACTTCATTTTACTGCAAGCTTAACTTCACTCCAGACTGTTTAGTTTTCATTTAACTTTAAAGCAGTGTCTGAGAGAAAAATTTAAACTAATTTAATTAAATATTCGCCTGATCACTATTGCTTTTTTTCGTAATTAAGTCAGTGAAGCTTGCTACTTACCACGACCGTTTAGTTCTAACAAGGTTTCCTTGACTACGTAACGCGATAGTAGATATATTTTTTAATATAGAAGCCTTTTCATCGCTTTATTGGAGACTAATGAATCACTGTTAAGGTGAGACGTGAATGTTACAAAGGGGAATTAAACTTTTCTCATACATTACTGGCATGTATTTTTTTTTTCTTTTCGCCATAAGTGAATTCTAGGTCATATATTAAAGGACTCTATGATACCTAAGCTTAGCTTAGTCAGCCCATAATGTCTCCACTGTTGGGACCCAGGCCTCTTCTCTTGAAGAGGAAATGGGCCGTAATCCACCACGCGGGCCCAGTGTGGGTTGGTGGATGTCACGTGTCTTCGAATGTTTTGATTCTGTATGATAGATCAATAGAAAATAGAATTTTGGCTACCAACCGTAACCAAAAAAAGTTAGAGACTATTTAGTATATTGCTATAGTTGGTTATCAGGCGTTATTTTTCTTTAATAAAAATACTGGATGTCTGATATTTTGAGTTTTCCATTGTTAAATATAGTTTCAATTTTGGTTTCTATGGTGAGTACAGATTAAATAGTGCCAATCACTATAACAACACTAATGCATATCTTTCAATTAATTTATCACTTTTTTTTACTAGTTTTAGTGATCAAGAACTGCGAGTGTGAAACAAATATAACAGTAATAACCAATGTAATTTATTTTATCAATGGAAACATCAAAATATTACGTAAAACCGGTAACGCCTTACCAAAATATACTAACAATAATAATAATTGACTTAGCTCGCGAGGTTGTCGACATGTGGGAAGTGGATAGAGCAATCATTGTGCCGATAATCGTAACGGCCAATGGCTTAATAGCTAAAAGTCTCGAACAACATCTAAGGAGGCTCTCGTTAGGCAGCTGGATCAAGGGTCTGATCTAGAAAGCAGTACTCTTGGACACGGCGCGCATCGTTAGGAGATTTCTCTCTCAGGAGCCCTGACCACCGGTAGCTTGGACCCTGTTCCCGATGCCGGTGGGCTACTATTTTTTTATGTTTTTTTTTTTTTATTGTGTTTTTTTTTAAGAAATATTTAAAAATATAACAGATATGTATATAGAATAAATAAATGGAATAATAATTGATAATCACCGGTCGATACCACGTTCCATTAAACGCATCTAAAGGGGCCTCTGCGAGTTGGTTTCGGCCCCTCGTACGCCTCCCAAAGGTCCAGGACCTCAGGGTCCTGAGATAAACAAATTTAAATAAATAATAATAATAATAATATTAGTAACACTTTATTATCAGGCAACTAAGGCCCATAGACAAAATACACAAGTAATATACTAATACAAATTAAAAAACAAAACTAATTTATGCACTATTCTATACTGCACACGAAGTGACGGCATCGTGTTCCGCTGCAAGCTCGGTATCCTTCCACGAAATCGTCGATACACGACACCCTTCGGCCAAAACTCTCCTTTGACGCGGCTCCAACTGCTCGACTCTCAATGCAATGCCTCTATACGTATCTTTGTTCGGTTTAAAGACCTGGTTATCTTTGCTATTGATTCCTCGTATTGGTCTCTCACATGAAACCAACATGTCATTTCTGGCGAAAAGAAAAAAGTAAATCATGCCTATAGTCTGCATTGGCCTTTATCTGGACTGTTATTTGGATTTATAGCATTTGGCTCTTGAACTGTTAATGAAACAGTTTAACGATATATTTTATCTTTCGTATTTTAGTTTTGAAATGAGACTTCTTCAAACAAATAATTATAATTTAAACTACTCGTACAAAGTTCAGTTTTAGACTTTGAGACGAAATTTCATAAACCCTGTGGGTATAATAATACTTTCTTTTTGTTTCAAAATCATTATTTTTCTGCAATATTTACATTACTTTAGGTTGGGTCAACAATTTTTTATCAACAGTGGTTAAAAAAAACCTAACGCACGAATTTAAATGACGACCCAACCACCTACTGTATCTAAATTTAACCAAAGACAAAGTTCATATTGGTAACACTAAGCGTAAGGTATGAGTAAGTTTAATGTACCAAAATTTCTTATTTAGACCAATTATATTTTATTTTAATCTTTTTACAATGTTTAATTGTATACTGGTACATTTAAATCAAAGGGCCATAGAGAGTTTTATGCTTGGCATACTAAGTAAATACTATCAATAAGTCGATTTAAATCTAATATATATTTTAACCTTAACATGTTTTTTATTCCTTTATTTTCTTAATGGACTCCCTGTGAAATATAATATTAACATCTAGCATAAGGGGAGTTCGACGCCTTAGCCAATGATTTTTATTCCATTAAAATTCCTTACGAAGCTGCTGTTGGACAAATTCAGACTTTTACTTCTCTTGCTTCTCTCCATGCAACGTTTGAAAGGCATGGAAATATTTAGTGCCGCACAATAAATTTACCAAACAAAATAAATTGCCCCGGGTACACTACACCCAACCTTACGTTCGGTTAAGGGCACACGCACAATAGATTGGCATAATAAGGACTCAACAAGGCGTACCCCGAGATCATACAAAGCCCCCATGCATTCTGGATCCGAAGTATGACAGGAATTTCATCTAAACGCTCCATATCATTCTATTACAGGACCTTAATCTTTATATATATTTGAATTAAGAAATTGCTGAACTTATTTAGGCACTGAAATAAAGATTAATGATTTATCGAAGTGGATGTTTCTTTTGATTAATTTCGAAGCTCAGTTTCGGACTTTCAAAGGTTTTAATCGCGAGGAAACCGGCATGTCCTAGAACCAAAAGTTCGAAGATATGTAACATTCACCAACCCACACTGGGCCCGTGTGGTGGATTACGGCCCATTCCCTCTACTAGAGAGGAGGCCTGAGTCCCAACCGTGGGAACATTATAAGGTCGACTATGTTATGATATGCTAAAGGTTTTAAGGAATATCCTGCTCTCATAAGTCAAAAAGTGAAATCTATTATTTTTTGCCATTCCGTTTTGTTTTGCTTCGTTATGCCTGAAAGCTCCGCATCACAAGGGCTACTCGAAAAACCCAAAACTTTAGTGGAAAAACGAAAAAAAAGTACATATTTAGTAATATGCAACAGTAACTAAGTGTTTGTTTGTAACGTCTTCATGCCTAAGTCGCTATATTGATCACAATGTTTAACTTGACATAGCCTGGGACATAGAAAAGAATTTGAAATACTTGTTCAAGATACCAAGCAGGTGAAGCCTCGATCAAAAGCTTTTATTTAGTATAAGTCACAAAAGTCTGGTCAAAGGTCAAGTTTCAATACAAAAAAGGGTTCTTTGTTTCTTAAAACTCTTCATTTAATTACCGTTTTTCGGCTTGTGAAGATACTGCACTTATTCAGAGGCAATTTCAGGAATAAAAGGGAATGTGACACAGTAGACGCGTCTATGATAGTTTATATCATAAACCTGCCCCGTAGTCATGGCCAGTAGGTAAAGCCGCACGCCAAAGACAACTTGAAGACGGAGGAAGATCTAAGTCAATAAAAGTCCGACGCCTCTCATATCACCCTAGAGTAGAAAAAAATCATTTGATGATATCCCACATCATAAAAAAAAATACCTAAAAACAATCTCGAGAATAAACAAACTCTTCCAAATTAAACATTATTTGAACAATAAATTGAGTACAGCGTCCTCTATTGTGTTAATATGGTGATTAAGCGAACAAAGCATGAAGTTTTTCATTAGGGAATTGCCTAGAGCTATCAGGCAACAATGGTTCACTATCATTTTGTGCCCCACGAACAAAATTTAGCAAAATTTGCATTATAATTGAATTCCGCACTGCAGTTTTCGATGTTAGATTAAATAGTTTCACAGTTTAGCCAGATTATGGCTAACTTTGTATACATAAATGAGGATTTTGGTGGTGTAAATTATTGTTAAATTGATTTTCCTCTAAAAGGTTTTTGATTTATTGCGGATTTGTGGTCATGACCTTTGTTACGCTTCAGTGAGTTTAGAATTTATTGAAACAAAAGTATCGTAATCCTCACTAATATTATAAAAGTGAAAGTGAGTTTGTTTTGAAACTTGGTACACGGATAGACCATGTCCTAGAATAGGACATAGGATACTTTTTATCCCGGAAGTATGTTCCCTTGGGATAATTTACTGCTATCACGCGGGCGAAGCCGCTGGGAGCAGCTTCTTCTTCTTAGCCAATGACTATATAGTGGTTTTATTCTCTTTGTTCTTAGCGTATCGATGGCAAAATCAGTCAAATTCCTTGCCCAGCCCAGAAATCGGCCACTGCAATGCCGTCCGCTGATGCTGTCATTAGGTCCTTACGTAAGCAGGACCGGGCACGTGGTGCAGGACGGAAGGTGAGACATCGTCTGCGGAGTGACGCCGCACAGACACTGAAGATCGGAACCATCCGAGAACCCCCACCTGTGGAAATTGTCTTTGCTGCGTCCAACCTGGGAGCAGCTAGTAATGTTATTATATTCGAAATAGTGAGTTCCATTTGTGTAGTTGTACCGCAGAAACGATAATAACTTAGGTTCTATCACCTCATGGTAAGTAAGTAGACACCAAGCTTAATAAAGTTGATGATCACTTAGATGCATCTAACCCGTAAGGGTCGGCGGCGGAGACCTCTCGCGCCGGGCCCTGGTCGAGGCCATGGTCCGGAGCGAGAAGGAATGGCAGGGGGTCGCCTCCTTCTGCGAAGCAGTAATGCTTGCAAAGGAGGAGGCCGACCGCATCAGGCAACGGCGCCCTCGCCGCCGCGCGCCTCAAGGAGTTATCAGCAACAGCAAGGGCCCAGCTGGGTCGAAGCCTTCCATGGCCCTCTACGGGGCGCCGGTGTGGGCGCCGTCGCTGGCAAAGCGACCGGCGTCCATACTGAACGCCTGCCAGAGGGTCATGGCAATACGGATGGTGCGGGGTTACCGCACGATCTCCCGCGAAGCGGCGAGCCTTCTGGCTGGCCTACCACCGTGGGATCTGGAGGCAACAGTCCTTGCACACATGCACGATAAGCGCGTGGAGATGCAACGCCGGGGTGAAAGTCCACTACCGCGACAGGTCGAGGTATGGCGGACAGAGCTCCGGCGGGATCTCATGGTGAAATGGCGTCAGCGACTATCGCAACCCAGTGCTGGGCACGCCACAATTATGGCGGTAAGTCCCCTCTTTGAGGCGTGGCTGGAAAGACCTCACGGCGTCCTTACCTTCCGCATGACGCAGGTCCTCACCGGACATGGCAAGTTCGGGAGGTTCCTGCATCGGATTCGAGCGGAAGAGACGCCCGGGTGCCGCCACTGTGCGGAACGCCCGGAGGACACGGTGGAGCACACAGTTGAGGTGTGCCCTGCTTGGGCGGAGCAACGCCGTGTCCTCGTGGGGGCGATCGGCGGCGGAGACCTCTCGCGCCGGGCCTTGGTTCAGGCCATGGTCCGGAGCGAGGAGGAGTGGCAGGCGGTCGCCTCCTTCTGCGAAGCAGTAATGCTAGCAAAGGAGGAGGCAGACCGCATCAGGCAACGGCGCCCCCGCCGCCGCCGCCGGGATTCCGATCCCGATTTCCGGCCACCGTAGACGCGGGCTCGCGGACGGCGAGCTATGGGTAGCTCGCTGTCCGATCGTCCGGTAACTGTCCGGACCGAGCCAAGGCGTCGACGGCGCGCACTGTTCCCGCGCGCCTCAAGGAGTTGTCAGCAACAGGAGGGGCCCATCTGGGTCGAAGCCTACCGGGGTCGGGGTTATCCGAAAGGTAACTAGAGCCCCGGTATGAAGGCTAGAACGAACGGCGCGGGGTTTTTAGTCAGTAAGACTCTGACACTGTCTCCCGCTCCACCCAAGAGCGGGTTTCGTCAATGATGATTTTCCCCGTCGAGAGAAAAAAAAAAAAAAGCTGGGTCGAAGCCTACTGGGGACAGGGTTGTCCGAAAGGGAGCTCGTGCCCCGGTATGAAGGCTAGAAGAAACGGCGCAGGGTTTTTAGTCAGTAAGAGTCTGACACTGTCTCCCGCTCCACCCAAGAGCGGGTTTCGTCAAAGATGATTTTCCCCGTCGACAAAAAAAAAAACCCGTAAGGGTGGTAAAATTCCAATGAGATTGATCACCCAACTGAATCGAAACAAATATCTTGCTGAATAAAATCCTATGTCACAGGGGAAGTAGGAAAATTGAATCCAATCCAATCAGGGAGCTGATGATTAAATGAAAAAAAAAACTATTACCCAACCTGAATAAACATTATATTATTTTTGATATCAAACGAATTAGACATCAAAAATAATACAATACACGCAATACAGTATTTTGGGTAACAACAGGTCCCTAAGCTACCGCTAACGGCCTTTTAAACACACCAGCTCCAAAGATAGAAATTTCATGAATATTTATAAATATTTAGGGAGTCTCCATACTTATTTAAATAAAAGCCTCTTGTGAACGTGTCTACCGACTACAAAACAACATCACAACAACAACATTAATTTCATCGCAACCTTAATAGAATTAGGCACTTAATTAGTGAACAGTAAAATTTAAAACTTTATTTTGAATAACACTAAAATTAAGTCTCTCTACCTGAGTAGGGAGTTAATCTCTATTTTATACCGAAGGGTCTTGAACATAATCATCTAAGTTAAAGTTTCGTGTCAAGACAAAACCCTTATGCATTAATGTAAGCTCACCTACTCTTAATAAACGCAAAGGGTGGGGTGCGTTAGCTAACGAGGTGATAGCTCTGAGTAGGTTAAAACTCGTATTGAACCCTTTTTCTTTCAATGTAACATTTTATAGGTAACCTTGGTAGATATCGGAGATATAAAAAGGCATATTTCTTCTTCTCAGTCGTACACTCTTGACAGAGTGGTCGTGGTCATGTCTCGGTCGAGTCCCCTACCACCGCCTCTCTCGCGATACGACGCCAAAAAGAATAAAAAGGCATATTTACATTTTTATTAATTAGTCTTTTACAAATGTAATAAATCACACGCTTGATATGTGTTTGGTACAAAATGATTAGACAGTCTTTTCCGTTTTTCTCAAAAAATTTCTCAAAATATTGTCTGGTTTTAATCTTTGAAATGAGAAGCTGTTTTGTTTCTATGTTTGCCTTTATTCTCAACAAAGCTGTGATATGAAACAACATTGTAAGTTTCAACACTTATCTCAGTAGCACCTCACCCTAAAACTGCAGAAGTAGTCGGGTAAATGTACCATTGTACGAACTTGCCTCGTTTGAGGCGATCCGGTCACAACGGTGGAAAGTTTTCGCATGACGTGTGTTGTTACCTCAATTGTTCACTTCTTCCCTTCAAATTAACGTTTCTGGCAGCTATTTTGTGTAGCTAAGTACTGAATCGTAGTAATTTGAGGTTTTGTACGGTAGATTCGAAATAAAGTCTAGCTTTTGGGATATATTGCTGGAAACTATCATCATCATCATTTCAGCCGATAGACGTCCACTGTTCAACACTAGCCTCCCCCAAGTGTAGCCTCAATTAACGATCCTGTACATCTCGCATCCATCAGATTCCCGTAACCTTCACCTAGGCCATTGATCCACCTTGTAGGAGGCCTTCCAACTCTGCGTCTTCTGGTACGTAATCGTCATTCTAGAACCTTTCATTCTAGACTACAAAAAAAAAACTGTTTATACTTTGTCAAGAGCTCAAGTTGGGTTAAGTAAAGCATGTCTTCCTAAAGATCAAACTGGTGTGGTCGGTACCACAGCACAGGAGTTTTACGTAATTGTTACTTATTTATGTATAGCAGCTAGCAGCATAAATCTAGCAAGAGACAAAGACTTTTGAAATGCAACAATTTATTTTATTTAATCAAATATGTCCATCACTCCCTGTCTTTTTACGTTCGCAGTTGTAACAAAAATAAAATTTCATTCAAATGATTTCACACAATCTGCTATTACTTCTTTGAGTTTGCTGCATTCACCGGCGTCGTCCCATTCAGGACAATGCTGTAACCAGAAACATAGGATTAGTGACGTCACTCAACTGTAAGGTCCATCAACGTATCATAGAAGCTGTGGAGAAATGGACATAGATTTTCTTCAAGCAGTCGCCATACTGAACGGTCTCCTTCTTCATGCATTCAGCTGATCTTGTAAAATGATTGGTCCACCTAATGAGAAGCGTATCAAAACTTATCATGCTGCTCATAACTATACAAAAAATTTATTTATCTGGTGCTCTATGTAAATTGGTGAAGGAGCATTACCTTTCACTTTGATTTTTTTCTTCTCCTGGCTTAATTACATATTTGACATTTATTAGTATACTAACTGCTCCCAGCGGTATTGCCCGCGTGATAGCAGAAAATTATCCCAAGAGAACATATTTCCGAGATAAAAAGTATCCTATGTCCTATTCCAGGACATGGTCTATCCGTGTACCAAGTTTTATCAAAATCGGTTTTGCCATTTAGGCGTGAAGGCGTAACAAACAAACAAACAAACAAACTCACTTTCGCTTTTATAATATTAGTAAGGATTTTTTTGTAATGTATGTACGTAGTCGGGTTGCTATTTCTTATTAGTATTATTTTTAACGTAGTACACTGACAGCCCTAAATCTTTCTCCTTTCTTTCAGTCCATCCAAAGGTTATCTGTAAGAGCCCTGTGCGATAAGACCGCCCCATTGTACACTTATCTAGAATAATGTTTGTCCTGTATTTTTTTGTTTATGTGGTGTACAATAAAGAATATAATAAATAAATAAATATGTTCGTCAGATATTAGCCTTTTAAATAAAAAGTATAGGTATGTTTATTTATATATAAAATGTTTTACTCACGTTCAATATTTGCAAGCTGATACAGTGTCTCATCTTTATAAAGTCACAGACATCAGGAGGTCCATATTTCGACAGATCTCCGTTGATGCAATTTGTTTTTAAGTCTGCCATAAGATCTTTGTTACTAATTTCCTGGCTCATGACGTCATCTAATTTTTTCAAGTCTAATTTGTCGTCTGTTGCAAAACCTTTTATTTTGGCCATGCATAGTTCGTGTTCGCACTGGAAAATACAACAAAACATTATAGCAAAAAGTAAACATATTTTGGGCTACGAAAGAAGAAAGAATATTCTTTCTTCTTTCGTTGTATGTTTCTTTCTATGTTGCAAAATATGTTGTATATGTTGCGTGATGGTTGACAGGGCAGAATGGAAGAATAAATGTATTATAGACCTTCAAGTGAAGTTTCTGACAAACTTCTGATTTTTTTCGTTGATGGCATATTGTTAGGTTAGGTTAGGTTAGCCGCTAGCCATTAACGAAAAAAAAACTTATGCCCACCTCCTAAGTCTCCTAAGCTTCCCTGCACACGAGCCTCAAAAAAACGCTGCTTCAAGCTTCTTTTTGGCCTTCTTGGTGACCTTTTTTGAGGCTTGTGTGCGGCGCTACCAAACGCTGGAAGCCGCTGCAAGCTGTTTTTTTGCGGCGGCTTCTAGCTTTTTTTGTGGCCGCTTCTAGCTTTTTTTTGAGGCTGACGTGCGGGGACAGCTAGTCTTTATATTTTTAGAAGGAAGTGGTAATCCGACTTACTTTAACTGGATCCTTGGGTAATTGGAAGCATTCCTTTAGTTCTTCATCCGCCATGAATTTTTCCTTCAGGTCAGAAGTTTTCTTGCAACAATGCATTGTATGCTAGAAAAAAAAAAAACAGAATTAGAAAAAAAAAGTCTTACCAATTTCACCAACTGAAAAATACTTGAGATTAGGATAATATACATGTGTCATTAGTTAGCAGGCCGTTCGTTTATATTTAGAACTTAAAAAACATTGGAGTTATTCCTAGTATGGCACTAGGAATTACTCCAATACTCCTGTATATTTGTTCAATGTAAGAATATAACCAATTGTGTTTTCAAAATTTATGACAAGAAAAACAGAAACACTTTATACACGATAAAAACAAAAAGATCGCCTTTATGCTTTCACCTTTTTGTTTTCGTCATGCATAAAGTTATAATTACAACTAGCACACACACATATTACTTCCAACTAGCTTCTGCCAGTTACTTCGCCCGCGTGAAAGTAGTTTTCTCTATGCTAACTTTGGACCTCGTTTGATAAACTGGGGGGGAGGGGGCGAAAGAGATGCCTTTAGGAGTTGAATTTTAGAAAATCCTTTCATAGGCCGGACGCACACATTCGGTTTCTGTATTAGGTTTTCCGATCAGGAATTTAGATTTGGAAACCTAAATGCTCTTCTTTCATACAAAATGTTCAGAAAAGCGCACACGAATCTAAATTCCTGAACGGAAAACCTAATACGGAAACCGAATGTGTGCGTCCGGCCTTAGTGTTCACCTAAGTTAAGAAAAGAAGCTTTGGGCAAAGCAAAATTTTATCCTCGAAGTCTCAGTAGTTTCGGCTGTGTATTAGAAATATATTTAACTGTGTACTTACAGGGTGAAATATTCGTCCACATTCCCTCATTCCCATTTCATCAGCCTGTAAAATAAAATAATTAATTAAAATTATTAGGTTTAAATTCTTTTCATGGTATTTAAAAATATATTTTTGTAAGGTTTTATTAAGGTATTTAGGTAGCCTAAAATAAAACTATACATAATGTGCCCCAAATGGATTTTATAATTTTTCATGAAAATGAAAATGATGATTGTATATGGTATTTCTGTGTAGGCCTGTAAGTGTCAAATTCACTCGACATTTCATATAGTTTCATTGTTATATGTAAAAATATACAAATCGTTGGGTTGCCATAAATAAATAAATAAATTAATTAATTCATGAATCCCCAAGCGACACCCGGTGGCCGCGCATCTATTGTCTTACTATTGTGTCTCTAATTGACGGTATCTGAAGGGTTAAAGGAAGGAATAAAATAAACATTAAATAAAAATAAGTAAATAACAAAATTAAATACACACAAGTTACGTATAAAGTTAACTTAATAATGTCGTATATATCCTGAGTCATCAAAACAATTACTCATATTTTGTTGTCATATGTTACAAAAGCGTTTTTTTATGCCCAGTGAATTATTTATATACACGTTTGTGTTTATTTCTTTTCAGTTCCTTTTAAAGTGCGTTTCTCGCCATCAAACTGTAAATTATACGGGTTAAAAAAAAACTAAAACAACGATAAATTGAAAATAGAGAATCAATATTAAAAATACATTGACAACCGCATATTTTAGCCTACTATATTTTTTTAACTAATTACTTGAATAAAATAAGCAAGTTAAAAATACGATGACTAAATTTTTATCAACATTACCAAAGCAGAAATGGCTACAACACTTAAAATCACAAGACGATACATGTTGAACCAAATGTTTAACACTGACACTGAAACATAATCTTGAACATATATTTATACATCAGCAAATCTATATTTTTTACCCGCGCTGCCCAACTACCAGAAAATTGTAGCACTCCGATGAGTAATAACAACAATTATCGTCACGTATGTTGAAAAATGTGAATTGTGCCGTATGTATGTTTAGAAAAACAACAAGATTTTGTCATTGAAATGAACACTTATTTTTGCAGTAAAAACATTGAATTCGTCCTAGGGTCAGTTCACATCTAGACGTGATGGAACGCGACGCTGAGCTATGTATGATATAGATCTACTCAAAATATATTCATTTATTTACTACTCGAATTGTCCCGTTTGTGTTTAGCAGTACAACAAGATTTTGTTATTGAATATTATTTTTGTAATAAAAACATTTAATTTATCCTAAAGTTAGTTCACAACGACATGCAATGCGACGCGAGTCTGTCGAAGAGTGACTCAAAATATATTTTTATTTATTACAGAAATTGTGCCGTTTGTGTGTTTATAAGTACAACAAGATTTTGTAACCGAGTCATTGAATTTGTCAGTTCACATTTAGACGTAACACGATTTATCGCTGAGAGCGAGCGAGAGAGTGGCTCAAAATATGTTTTTACTTACTACGCGAACTGTGTTGTTTGTATGTTTATAAGAACTAGATTTTGTAATTGACTAATAGGGACTTATTCTTGCTGTTGAAACATTAAATTCGTTAAGGTCAGTTGACACCTAAACACGACGCAACGTAACACTGAGCGAAGAGCGTCTCAAAATATAACTCTACTAGCTTTTGCCCGCGCGGCTTTGCTCCCGCTCTTCCCTACTCCACCCTACTATACCCAACTCTACCCTACTCTACCCTACTCTACCCTACTCTGCCCTACACTACCCTACTCTACCCTATTCTACCCTACTCTACCCTACTCTACCCTACTCTACCCTACTCTACCCTACTCTACCCTACTCTACCCTACTCTACCCTACTCTACCCTACTCTACCCTACTCTACCCTACTCTACCCTACTCTACCCTACTCTACCCTACTCTACCCTACTCTACCCTACTCTACCCTACTCTACCCTACTCTACCCTACTCTACCCTACTCTACCCTAATCTACCCTACTCTACCCTACTCTACCCTACTCTACCCTACTCTACCCTACTCTACCCTACTCTACCCTACTCTACCCTACTCTACCCTACTCTACTCTACTCTACTCTATCTACCCTACTCTACCCTACTCTACCCTACCCTACCCTACTCTACCCTACTCTACCCTACTCTACCCTACACTACCCTAATTTTTTTTCCATAAGAACCTTCTCCTCACAATAACAATGACATCACAAATCGGTCAAGCCGTTTTCATGCCAAGTCGTGACAACGGAAAACGGGGGTCATTTTTATATATATAGATAGATTAATTACTACACGAAAAGATATACATTGTATATTGAGATGTCTCACGGTGCTACGCGGTGCAACATATTTATTAACTTTTCGTAAAGTTAATAGAGTTATATTTTGGGTCACTCTCCACGCAGCATCGCGTCGCATCTTGGTGTAAACTGACCCTTACGGAGGCAAGGCCTTCGTGTCAAATAGTGAGATAGATTGACATTTATCGGTTTTGTTCTCTAATCGAAATTAAATGGATGTATATATATATTTATATTAGTTTTAGTTTCCGTTTTGTACATGTAAAGGTGACCAATATAGCATAAATAATAAATCTCTTTGTCTTATTTTTGATGGTAAGAAATCCTATAGATTTAGCAAGCAAATATCATCGATTTAGATTTACTTTTTGACACGTGCTATAATATATCAGCTACACATAGGATCAGAAAAATAACTCATTATCAATCGTAAATTTAATTTACACCTACAATTACAAAGTATTTTTGGAGGCGAAAGGTAATCAATAACTTCTGAGCTTTGAATTATCGGGTGTAAGAATACACCGATGATAAAACGGGCTTGGCGCAATTAAGTGAGTTGTGTAATTTTGAAGAATACTCCCTGAAATGCAACCGGTAGAAAACCGACAGGAATACCCAGAAAATGGAAACGAATACTTCAAATTTTGTTTTTGTAATAAGTATTTATGTTTATAGTTACTCGTTATTATTTACATATAGGTATAATAGTTTCTGCCAGCGGCTTTGCTTGGATGAAAATAGGTTTCTCCGTACAAATTTTGGACCCCAAAGGGACATTGAAAAATTATTTGTGGTTCTTTGGTCATGATAAAAGAAATCAGCTTTTTAGGTCCAAGGGGAGCCAGTACTGAGTTGGAATAAAATATTATATTACTTAAATAAGTATTTCAAAATAAAACGGTATTTATTCAGTTCAAAATTTACATCAAGATGTAACTATAAGCTTTTTCAACGATAAGTAGTTTTTTCTAAAGACCAAACCCAAACAAATCCGGGCCACACACCTAGCTAATGAGATTTCATTTTAGATTTGAAATGCATCCACGTTTTATTATAATCGATGGCTAACGTGGTTTTGATTGTCACTTTACATTCAAATTATGTGGTTGACAAACCACTGGCTATTAGCAATGATGAACAATGGCTTTGAAATGAGTCAATCAATGTCAAGAGGAACTAAGGCTTTAGTTATGGTAGTGTAGCGACATCTATGATGCCACATAAGAAAAAAAAAAGAAAGAAGAAAGAAAGAAAACTATTTTATTTGGCATACACACTCGTAGATACACAATGTAGTAACAACATATAGACACTAATATTTTATAAAAGAAAGAGACAACTAACAATGTGTGTCTCGCGGTGGCGCCAAATAGGTCTAGTTCAGCAAAAATGCCAGACAACTACATGGTAGTTAAAAACTAACTCAACTTAAGAACTACGAAGAAAATACGATATCCTGCATCGCACAATCAAAGTTCTCCGCGCGATTTGAATATATACTCGTACGACACCGAAATCAACTATCGGGCAGTCGCCCACCACACTATAACACCTGTCTGTTCAGAGGATCCTCACTTTTCAACGGAGGTATGTGGGGCGTTATTCTTTGTCCCACTTACCTCCAAAGTAGTTTAGCTAATTATATCCACCTCAAATCCAAAAATCTTGTTTTTTCCACATCAGAGTTTGACTTCCGTTGCTATCCCATACAGATAGCATTATTACGCGTTGTATTGACCATAGCATTTACGTCAAATTTTTGCCACCATTGTTCGGTTTAGAGCGGATGGTCAAGTTACATCTGTGAGTTTTACATTCAAATATTAGGTCAGTTACAGTATCTACTTATATATTAAAGGGCGCCATCCAAGTTAATGTGTTGGATAGAAAAATAAACAACACGTATTGTTCCTGACATATATTATTATGGATCCAATATCACTTTGAACTTTTTATTTTAATAAACTCATAATATTTTTAAGTATTTTCAAACAAGAAAGGTTAAGTGTGAACTTATGTTTTATATGATTTTTGTTTCTAATAGAGGTAAGCTTATATTGTTTTGGTCATGACCAAGAGATGGATAAATATAACAGCTAAAGTTAACACCACATAGTGTTGCTTCTTCTGAATCGTCACGGTTTCACAGAAAGAGGTTATTTCCTTCCAGTTTTCTGTCTCTGTCAGCACAGACCTCATTATTGTTGATATTCACAGGACTGGAAACATCCTGGGTGTCAAAATATGCTGGAATTGGAAGTTTGACGAGGGCCAGGCTTGGTCAGGCGTGGTCTACGGCACGTACACGCGCCTCGAAGAGGTCTCATCAAAATGGACAGGCCAACTAGGGTCAATGCCTGCCAGACCTGCGGGATTGTGTGAAAGAATTACCATAGCCCTGTAACGACTAAAGATAACTAAAAAAGAACATGTCGGTGTTAGTCAATAAAAGTCTAATACTCAGAACCGGAGGAGTCATTTGATGATATCTGACCAAAAAGCAACAAGAATCTGCTTCAGCCTGAGTTCTATTTGCCTGTTTCTAAATAATAAGCTAATTATAAGTTTAGTTCACTGACGGAAGTATTTTTTACTTTATCTTATCATCCATCATCACCATTTCAGTCATATGACGCCACGACGAACGGTCCTGTACGTCTCATATCCACCGAATTCTTACGACCCTCACTAGGTCATCGGTTCACCTTGTGGAAGGCCTTCCAATGCTGCTCTTTCCTTTTAACGAACACTGACGGATCTGTTCTGCGAACAATATGCCATGCTTTGGGCTATGTCAATAATCTTATTATGCCCCAGCGGACATCTTCATTTCTGATTCGATCGTGCAAGAAAATTCCGAGCATAGCCCTCTCTATTGCCTTTAAAGTAACTTACTCCATCATCATCATTTCTGCTTAAAGATGTCCACTGCTGGACAAAGATATACCCCAAGTATCGCCATAATGACCAGTCCTGTGTGTCTCGCATCCATTGGCCTCGACCTTCACCATCACCATCGCATTGACCTTCACCAAGACATTGCCCTTGTGTCCTTGTGTGCGTCTTCCGGTTCGTGGTCATCAGTCTATAATAACCTTTCGTTGCCATCGACTGTCTTTTCTACAAGCAATATGCCCTGTCTACTGCCACTGCATTAGTTTAAAAAAATATACATAATGACTCTTATTATCTACTACATGAACGAAACCGTGCGTACTTATTAGTTATTTTTTTTATTTAATTTAATAATAATATCGACAGCTGCACACCGATTCGATCTAACAACCGGTGTATTGCATGATTTTAAATACATACTAGGTACATGCATCATTGACGGGGTTTTAGGGGAATCCCTAACATAATCATTTTACATGGCAAATAAAGTGCAAGGAAAAAAATACTATTAACTGATGCACCAAAGATGATAAGTACTCTCTTTATAAGTACTTAAACTAGAATATTACTTCATTTATTTTGAGCCATAAGATAAGATGCTTGACATATAGCGCTCTTTCAAATGTCACCGTATCAGTCCTATCCTTGTTGTAGCGAGCAAACTTGATTAAGATAAGATCAAGGCATTTTGGGAAGTACCCAATAATAATAAACTTTTTATTTCAGAATTCAATTCCATAATAAATTAAACAAAGTTAGCATCAAAACAACTTATAAAACTATATTAATTAACAAATACAATTTCCCAAATGTTAGTAGCACAAAAACTTAACAATTGTTGTTAAGTTAGTAGACAGTATGTCTGCAGGAGCATGTAGCTGGTTTAAAGAAGTGTTGGATGAGAACTCCTGAACTTTGATGTTTTAAAATCTTAGTAAAAGAGTATTGACGACGAGTTACTAGCTTGCCGGATTCCAGGCAAATGTGCTCCAATATTGACATGTGTTCAACGTTTACTATTCATGAATCCCCAAGCGAACGCCGGCTTTCGCGCATCTATTGTTTTACTATTGTGTCTCTAATTGACGGTATATGAAAGGTTAATTTCAAGTAAGATAGTGATCATATGCGAAAAAACTGTAGCACTGATACTGGACTATAGATCAAGCAAGAAATAGACGTTTTATTTTTGTAGAACCCTAACTGTATTTATGAAAATTGGCCGATTCCACAGGTTAACACACACATTGATAGTGTGACAATCTATTAATCTTTAATTTAATAAGGACGGGTTTCTGGTTTGACTGTTTTCAGTTAAGAATGTACACTGCCAAATTTTATCGGAGTAACACCTGAATGATGAGTTTTTTGCTAATCATTGACACACTTGATTTACACTTCAAATAGCTATCTATTAGTATTTACTGGATTGCGCATATTTTTTCTTTGCTAGACTCTTTTTTATGTCTGTCCTTTTTTTTTCCTAAAGAAGTAGTAGAATTTAACAACTCATATCTTGTTAATACTAATCCTATGTCTTTGATGTCATCGGCAATTTGTACCTGTACCTGTTCTTTTAACATTTTTGTCCTTGATAAACCTTTCACAATTTAAGTAGCTTGATTCTGGAATTTATAATCCTTAGAAAAGGAGCGTGCAAGAAACACTACCAATGTTCAAAATAATGTTGAAATTGATATTTATTCTAAACCCATTCGGTAAGTTTATGTTATATGACAATAATATTTTTTATAATTTACGCTTTATGTTTGTTTGGTATAGTATATAATTACATGTATAATGTCCGACTAAAATTATTTATGCTATACACTAACAGCCCTATCTCGTTTCATTCAGTACATTTAATGTAAGAGATTGCCCTGTGTGATAAGACTGCCTATTGTACACTTGTTTTTGTAAATATTTGCCATGGGTTATTGAGGTGTAGAATCAAGTTAAATAAATAAAACCAGCAATCCGTCAACAAATTCTGTCCAAAAGACTGTACAGAGTATCAACGCTATTAAAATTTATTATGGTCCAATAAATACATTTATTACTACCACGATTCAAATTTAACATATTCCAAAACAGTTTCATTAAAATTTCATTACTCCTTGGATTGAACAGCGTCTTTCATCAGAACATTGTTTTCCCACATTCTTGCACTAATCCCTTGATTTCATTGCAAGCATCATTGGTGTTCCATTCAGGACAGTGCTAAAATCAAGAAATAAACATTAATTAATCGAGTTTAAAAAGTCATTATTCGGCGGCTTGGCTACAAAATTTTCAATTCTCTACTTATCATCTTCTACGTCCGCCATGAAGCTTTCTGGCTGTATCAAGTTTTTATATATTAACTGTTCAGATAAAAAAAATATTTGAGCATACGGCAGACGTAGCCAACTCCGTCCTTTTTTAGTTACATCAGTGATCTATATTTTGAAGTACAGTAAAATTTGGACCTCAAAAATACTGAAAAAGTTGGACTTGCAAAAATCAAAGTAATTTTCAAAGAAACAGTCTGTTATCCCCCCCCACCCTTGTGGAACATCGGCTACGACTACGTGCTGCGCGGCGACCTCCCTGACGGGGTCAGCGTAGTCTGCTACGCAGACGACACGCTGGTTCTAGCGCAGGGAGAGTCGCACCAGGCGGCGGTCGCTCTAGCGACACGCGGGGTTGCGATAGTCGTTGGTAGGATCCAGGAGTTGGGACTCGAGATGGCGCTGCACAAATCCGAGGCCATGTTTTTCCACAGCGCTCGGAATGCGCCATCATCAGACTCCCAACTTACGGTAGGAGGAGTTCGCATCGGTGTCGGGTCGACGATGAAGTACCTGGGACTCGTTCTCGACGGCCGATGGAATTTCGGAGAACACTTCCGACGTTTGGCTCCCAAACTCAACCGGGCCGGGGCTGCTCTCAAGCGGCTCCTGCCCAACCTTGGGGGTCCAGACGCCTCCTGCCGGAGGCTCTACGCGGGGATCGTTCGGTCCATGGCCCTCTACGGGGCGCCGGTGTGGGCGCCGTCGCTGGCAAAGCGACCGGCGTCCATACTGAACGCCTGCCAGAGGGTCATGGCAATACGGATGGTGCGGGGTTACCGCACGATCTCCCGCGAAGCGGCGAGCCTTCTGGCTGGCCTACCACCGCGGGATCTGGAGGCAACAGTCCTTGCACACATGCACGATATGCGCGTGGAGATGCAACGCCGGGGTGAAAGTCCACTACCGCGACAGGTCGAGGTATGGCGGACAGAGCTCCGGCGGGATCTCACGGTGAAATGGCATCAGCGACTATCGCAACCCAGTGCTGGGCACGCCACAATTATGGCGGTAAGTCCCCTCTTTGAAGCGTGGCTGGAAAGACCTCACGGTGTCCTTACCTTCCGCATGACGCAGGTCCTCACCGGACATGGCAAGTTCGGGAGGTTCCTGCATCGGATTCGAGCGGAAGAGACGCCCGGGTGCCGCCACTGTGCGGAACGCCCGGAGGACACGGTGGAGCACACAGTTGAGGTGTGCCCTGCTTGGGCGGAGCATCGCCGTGCCCTCGTGGGGGGGGATCGGCGGCGGAGACCTCTTGCGCCGGGCCTTGGTTCAGGCCATGGTCCGGAGCGAGGAGGAGTGGCAGGCGGTCGCCTCCTTCTGCGAAGCAGTAACGCTAGCAAAGGAGGAGGCCGAACGCATCAGGCAACGGCGCCCTCACCGCCGCCGCCGCCGGGGTTCCAGCCCCGATTTCCAGCCACCGTAGACGCGGGCTCGTGGACAGCGAGCTATGGGTGGCTCGCTGTCCGATCGTCCGGTAACTGTCCGGACCGAGCCAAGGCGTCGACGGCGCGCACTGTTCCCGCGCGCCTCAAGGAGTTGTCAGCAACAGGAGGGGCCCATCTGGGTCGAAGCCTACCGGGGTCGGGGTTATTCGAAAGGAAACTAGAGCCCCGGTTTGAAGGCAAGAAGGAACGGCGCGGGGTTTTTAGTCAGTAAGACTCTGACACTGTCTCCCGCTCCACCCAAGAGTGGCTTTCGTCAATGATGATTTTCCCCGTCGACAGAAAAAAAAAAGCCACTGTTTTTTTAGTCTATAGGTACTTACTTTAAACAATTGCACTTTAATACAGTTCCTTATTTTGAAAAAGTCGCAAAATTGTGATGGGCCGTACTTTTCAAGGTCGCCATTAAAACATTGTGATTTTAAATCTTTCATCACATCTGCTCCGGACTCAAAGTCCTTTATCATAAATTCTTCTAATATTTTCTTGTCCAATTTATTGTCATCGGTTGCAAAACCTCTCTTTTTGGCTATACACAAATCGTACTCACACTGAAAAATATCATAAAAAAGTTAATAAAACTAACATAATCAAAACGATTTTTTATAAATACTGTTTTGTACTGATCGGAGTCTTTTCAAATTTTCTCAACTTATGAGGAAAAATTTTTCGGGTTTTCCTTTGAGAACTCAACCTATAGCCCTCGTAGGTTTCAGCCGAACTAGAGCCCCTACGGTTTTGTTGATCTCCCTTTGAAGCACGTGTGGAACACTACCTAAATTTGGTCGACGTCTTGGACTCAGACCGGACGGTTACCGTTATCCATTGCTCGTCGGTCGCATGCCCACCACGCCTAGGGTGGTTGGTCGTCAGGGTCATGTCCCGCTGGCTGGGGTGTGAGGATGTGATAACCTTCACTTGCTTGATTTAGTTGTCATCAACCCTCAATTATGGTGACCATGACGTGTTACGGGCTCGCGGACGGCGAGCCATGGGTAGCTCGCTGTCCGATCGTCCGGTAATGGACCAAGTCCAAGACGTCGACGGCGCGTACTGTTCCCGCGCGCCTCAAGGAGTTGTCAGCAGCAGGAGGAGCCCAGCTGGGTTGAAGCCTACTGGGGACAGGGTTGTCCGAAAGGGAGCTCGTGCCCCGGTATGAAGGCTAGAAGGAACGGCGCGGAGTTTTTAGTCAGTAAGAGTCTGACACTGTCTCCCGCTCCACCCAAGAGCGGGTTTCGTCAAAGATGATTTTCCCCGTCGACAAAAAAAAAACCCTCAATTATGGTCAATCCCTACATAGACTCAACTCACTGATATAACAATAACACTGGTTAATCAGAAGGTTTCACTAATAGTAGCATTCCTCTAAGTATAAGAACACAATGGTCTATGTGTGACAAAATCAATTACGCTTTAAGGTGGTGCATCATGACTCACATTTTCACTGTTTTTCATACAACCGCTCATAACTGATTATGACGTTATTACACATTTTTGATTAGATATTTTGGATACACAGTATCTTGTGAATATTATCTAGGTTAACTAACCCAGTAAAAACCTCTGAAAATGTCCTATTTTGTATGAACTTTGTCACTTCATAATTTGCCTAAAAATTAAAAAAGTCAAAAAAGTAATCATCTAGAGACCTTGCAAATTTTATTAAGATTCTAAATGATAACAACATTTACCAAAAACTTTTAAGGGTTAAAAAAAAACAGCAATTTCCTGGAGCAAGTTTTGTGAAATTTTCGAGTAAAACTCGGAATTGCCGAATACTAACAGAGTTTCCAAGCGTTATCTCTCTTTTTTGCGTTGCCTTTTCGTCAAACATCGCGTTGGATTGCATTAAATGAAGTAACAAGCTTTTAAACCATTTTCAATGTTTACGATAAGCGAGTGGAGAAGGACCCTCTTAATGGCAAATCTTGATCTAGATATAACTGGCATAAAATATTATATTCTGATACTACTTTCCCTAATTTAGACTTTCACGACAAGGAAATTGCTGAAAATCGAACAGCTACTTACTAAAGCTGGGTCCTTGTTGACTTGAGCACATTCTTTTATATCCTCAGACTTTTCGAAATTTTCCTCAAGCTCTGAAGTTTTCTTACAACAACGAACTGCACGCTAGAAAATGAAGCAATATTTATCATCATTATAAATTTTAGCCGAAAGCTTTTAATGCTGGACATAGGCTCAAGAGTCGCCATAACGACCGGTTCTGTACGTCTCGCATCCATTAGATTCTCGCAACCCTCTCTAGGTCATTGGTTCACCTTATGGCAGGCCTTTCGCCACTGCATCCTCCAGCACATAGTCACCATTCTAGAACGTTTCGTTGCCGTTGACCATCAACAACATTGACAAGCAATATTTATGAATCACTACTGAATGTGTGATCTTAATTTTTGATTAAAATAAAAAATAAAAATACATCTCTTTGGATGTATTATACTTACTGGGTCAAATAATTTTTCACATTCTCTCCGGTCTACCTCAGCCTGAAAAATAGATTGTAATCAGAATTTTACTACTTTTAAAAGATATTTTTATTTATTTTATTTTCTATACACACAAAGAAACGGAAAAAATATATAAATATAAGTATAAAGATGAAAAATATCATGTGTTTTTGTTTTAATATGCATTTGTTAAAAAATATAATATAAAAATCATAAAAAAAAATCTTCTTTGCTTTCATTTGCTATCCATACGTTAGGGTATGGGCCAGGGTTATCCGGAAGGCCTACTGGGGTCAGGGTTATCCCAAAGGAAGCTCAAGCCCCGGTATAAAGGCTTGAAGGAAAGGGGTGGGTTTTTAGTCAGTAAGAGTCTTGCACTATCTCCCGCTCCGCCCAAGAGCGGGGGTTGATTTTTGCCAACTATAAAAAAATACGTTAGGGTGCTTAAAGGGCTAGTTTTGTTGATATACTAAATTATGAATGATGTGAATGACTGAGCAACAATATTATCATGCAAAGTAAACGTCAAAAATTCAGCGTAATAATAGGTGCAATGTCACAAGCTTAATTTATTTAATTACTTAATTTATATATTATGTTTTTTTTTGTTGCAATACATATAAGCCACACTTTAAAAAACTATAACATCTTACCAAAGCCGATGTAAATAAAACAATGGCTAAAATCAGAAGACGACACATGTTGCACAATGAACAGGTTATATACTGTGACTAAAATAGGAGAGTTCGAGAATATATAGGATACATTCACAATTTTATTTATATACGGTACCTAAATACCAGAAAATTGTTACATTATATTGAGTAAATGCAAACAAATTATAACTTTTTTTATATAAAAGCTAATTGTTCTACCTGTTCGTGCAATGGTATTATTATAATAATAAGCAACATGAGAAAGAAGTAAGTAAGTAAATTATTCATTCATTTATTTATTCTTTATACACACAAGAGAACAGAGGCGGACTTAATGCCTTAAGAGGGTCCTTTTTTACTCGCCTATCGTAACGATCGAAAATGGTTTAAAAGCTTGTTACTTCATCTAATGCAATCCAACGCAATGTTTAACGAAAAGGCAATGCAAAAAAGAGGGATAACACCTGAAAACTCTGTTAGTATTCGGCAATTCCGAGTTTTACTCGAAAATTTCACAAAACTTGCTCCAGGAAATAACTGGTTTTTTTAAACCCTTAAAAGTTTTTGGAAAAAATTGTCGTCATTTAGAATCTTAATAAAATTTGCAAGGTCTCTAGAGGATTACTTTTTTGACTTTTTTAATTTTTAGGCAAATTATGAAGTGTCAAAGTTCGTACAAAATAGGAGATTTTCAGAGGTTTTTACTGGATTAGTTTTACACAAATTTAGAAATTGGTTTCTTTAGAAACCTAGATGATATCCAAAATATCTAATGAAAAATGTGTAATAACGTCATAATCAGTTATGTGGCGGTTGTATGAAAAACAGTGAAAATGTGAGTCATGATGCACCACCTTAAGGCATTTTCTACCAGTCAACCTTTGGGTGATGCAGCGACAAATGGTGGTGGTGGATGCAATATCAGACATTACATATAAAAATAATCTATAAAATACAACAAATAATAATAATATTAGTATACACTATATATAGGTACTAATATTATTTATATATATTTTGCTCGGCTGAACGATTAGCGATAATCATGCACTTATAACTTTAATGTTCTGTACTTGTCCAAAGAAAGCAAATCACGTTTATTCGTGTCTTACACAATCGTATAAATAAAAAAAAAAAACATCAAAATACTCCGTCTGGTTTTTTTATTATTATTTTGTAACTTTCTTAGCGATATCTTCGTCAAATATTAACTGTTTTTGAAAATTCTTTTTTTGTTTTGAAGGATTTCATCCCAAGTGGTAATGTCTAATTTTGGTGAATATCTAAAAAAAACATGCAATACAACTTCTAAAATTGCTGCGATTGCATGTCTGTTTATTTTTACACTATTTCACAACATTCTGCACGCTCTAAAAGGGTACTGCAAAGTGCAAAGTCAATAAACAAAGAAACAAAATCAACCAATCTTTATGTCAAGATTAAATAGGTTCTTCTAGGTAAGCGCGTTTCATCATCGGTTTCTATCAGATAGTAGTCAAGCACTAACTTATCAACAATTAAGAATAACGCAAACTTCTGAAATTAAAGTTATTTGAAAATATGTCTGGGCTGCAGGCAGGCCACTTCTAAAATTCAAAAAAAGCATTTTTTTTTTTAATTCACATAGGTGTAGTCAAAAGCTAGTGCATCGTTTCAAATTATCATTAACTATTAAGAAGAACCGGCGAGAAACTCCATGGTTGCCCTTATACTCGTACATTACATACAGGCAGCAAACCTTAGGGGCCCAGCAGGGTCGAAACCTACTGGGGCCAAGGACCTGTTTCTGAAAGGAAGAAAGAAAGGTACGAAAGACAACGAAGGGCCAGAAGTGGATATTTAGTTATTAAAAGTCAGACTCTACCTCCCGCTCCACCCAAGAGCGCCGGAAGTCATTGGATGATTCTGAGATGAACTTGATGTGGTGATTTTTTTGATCACTGTTTAGGATCTAAACAGTCCTGATTATGTCTATTTCTTACAAGGAATAAATCAATTTATTCCCGGAAGACCAGTCTTGACCATTGTATTTTGCCTCCTAGTATTTTAGCAGCACTACGTTAGATTTTTAGTTTTTGTGGCATGTTAATAATTATACTACAATTCACACGATTCTCATATTATTTACATTGTATTAATATTATAGTGAAGAACTGAATACTGTGGATAATTATTTATAATAAAAGCACGGTTTGAAACATTGTGTTGTGGTACTGTCTAATAGAAAGAAAATTGAGGTTTGTTAAAGTGATTCAATTTCGAACATTCATTTAATCTTCATGCAACAAAAAGTACAAAGGCGGACTTAATGCCATAGGCATTCTCTACCAGTAAACCTAGGGAGGTGAAGAGACAATATGGTAGGCACACAAAAGAGAATTTTGTTTTACTTGTAGTAATTAAGGTTACGAGAACTGAGAACCGTAGGCTTTCAATTCGCAAAAGTTTGCCTTTTTTATGAGATAGCCCACGGGAAAGATTTCGTAGGAATAGTTAATTAATACAACATTACATTATGTCTGTGCTACGGGAGTGCACTGATTTTATCTCTCAGACAAAATTGTGTCATATAATTTTCATACATTGTGTTTCTATCGTTTTATAATGTACTCGTATCTTTAAATGCACTCTAACAGGTAGAGTACCCAGTCACATCATTCACATAGAAATAAAATATTAGAAAAAAAAAGTTTAATACATAAGTGACGAGTGGCAGAGATTTCACCTAATGTCGAACATTTTCTAAAATTCAATGTGCCCTGTGTGAAATATTAATCTAACTACATAGAAATGTGAAAAGCTTTGATAATAAAACCAAATTGAAGTGCTTCAGTTTAATTTAATCAGTAACTTCCATCGCTCCCCGTCTTTTCATGGCCTCTTTTCCATCAGATACAATGTTCACGTTAAAATTTTCACACATTCTGCTACTAATCGCTTCGTTTCCTGGCATTCGACGTTTTTATTCCATTCCATGCAGCACTGCGAACAAAAAATAAAACAAGTGACATCACTAGTATGAAGAATAATGAAAATAATGTACCACGACTGAGGTATTGAGAATATGAAATAAGAAGATGACGCTGAACTTTAGGAGTAGGTAATATTTTGAATAAAAGTCATTGATTTGGAGGGAAAATTGGGTTGTGTGGGAAAATGATAAAGTTGGGTTGAAGGTATCATCAAAGTGACGTGAAATAACAGAATGAGTACACACATAAGTATAGCAGATAAATAGAGAGATTTTTTTTTTTTTTTTTTCTCGACGGGGAAAATCATCTTTGACGAAACCCGCTCTTGGGTGGAGCGGGAGACAGTGTCAGACTCTTACTGACTAAAAACCCCGCGCCGTTCCTTCTAGCCTTCATACCGGGGCACGAGCTCCCTTTCGGACAACCCTGTCCCCAGTAGGCTTCGACCCAGCTGGGCCCCTCCTGCTGCTGACAACTCCTTGAGGCGCGCGGGAACAGTGCGCGCCGTCGACGTCTTGGACTCGGTCCATTACCGGACGATCGGACAGCGAGCTACCCATGGCTCGCCGTCCGCGAGCCCGCGTCTACGGTGGCCGGAAATCGGGATCGGAATCCCGGCGACGGCGGCGAGGGCGCCGTTGCCTGATACGGTCGGCCTCCTCCTTTGCAAGCATTACTGCTTCGCAGAAGGAGGCGACCGCCTGCCATTCCTCCTCACTCCGGACCATGGCCTCGACCAGGGCCCGGCGCGAGAGGTCTCCGCCGCCGATCGCCCCCACGAGGGCACGGCGATGCTCCGCCCAGGCAGGGCACACCTCGACGGTGTGCTCCACCGTGTCCTCCGGGCGTTGCGCACAGTGGCGACACCCGGGCGTCTCTTCCGCTTGAATCCGATGCAGGTACCTCCCGAACTTGCCATGTCCGGTGAGGACCTGCGTCATGCGGAAGGTAAGGACGCCGTGAGGTCTTTCCAGCCACGCCTCAAAGAGGGGACTTACCGCCATAATCGTGGCGTGCCCAGCACTGGGTTGCGATAGCCGTTGACGCCATTTCACCATGAGATCCCGCCGGAGCTCTGTCCGCCATGCCTTGACATGTTGCGGCAGTGGACTTTCACCCCGGCGTTGCATCTCCACGCGCATGTCGTGCATGTGTGCAAGGACTGTTGCCTCCAGATCCCACGGTGGTAGGCCAGCCAGAAGGCTCGCCGCTTCGCGGGAGATCGTGCGGTAACCCCGCACCATCCGTATTGCCATGACCCTCTGGCAGGCGTTCAGTATGGACGCCGGTCGCTTTGCCAGCGACGGCGCCCACACCGGCGCCCCGTAGAGGGCCATGGACCGAACGATCCCCGCGTAGAGCCTCCGGCAGGAGGCGTCTGGACCCCCAAGGTTGGGCAGGAGCCGCTTGAGAGCAGCCCCAGCCCGGAGAAGCTTGGGAGCCAGACGTCGGAAATGTTCTACGAAATTCCACCGGCTGTCGAGGACGAGTCCCAGATACTTCATCGTCGACCCGACGCCGATGCGAACTCCTCCTACCGTAAGCTGGGAGTCCGATGGTGGCGCGTTCCGAGGGCCGTGGAAACACATTGCCTCGGATTTATGCAGCGCCACCTCGAGTCCCAACTCCTGGATCCTACCAACGGCTATCGCAACCCCGCGTGTCGCTAGAGCGACCGCCGCCTGGTGCGACTCTCCCTGCGCTAGAACCAGCGTGTCGTCTGCGTAGCAAACCACGCTGACCCCGTCAGGGAAGTCGCCGCGCAGCACGTAATCGTAGCCGATGTTCCACAAGGGTGGGCCTAGAACCGACCCCTGCGGAACACCGCACGACATCTCTCGACGATTCCAGTCTCCCTGGTGAACGGGGTAGACAATGTACCTGTCTGACAGGTACGCCTCGACCACTAGACAGAGGTATTCGGGCACCCGGTGGTACCGGAGTGCCCTCCGGATCGTACTCCAGGGCAGGGAGTTGAAGGCGTTGGCAATGTCCAAGGACACTGCCACGACACACCTACCCTGGGACACCGCTTCCCCTGTCGTGAGGGCTCGCACGCGCATGATGGCGTCTATTGTAGAGCGCGCCCTGCGAAAGCCGAACTGTCCGTCCGACAAGTCCGGCCCCACCCGTGTTAGCCGCACGACGAGGCGGTTTGCAATTACTCTTTCAAAGAGCTTGCCCACCTCGTCGAGCAGCACAATGGGCCGGTATGCGGACGGAGAGTCCGCAGGGCGCCCTGGCTTCGCTACGAGGACCAGTTTCCCCGTCTTCCAGCGAAGTGGGAACTGGCCCCTCTCCAGGCATGCGCTAAAGAGCCCTCTCAGTCGAAGCCCGAGAGCCTCCATGGCCAGGACCCAGGCTTTCCCTGGCAAGCCGTCGGGTCCTGGGGCGGTGTTTTTGGCACTAAGCCTTCGCACCGCCACTCTCAGCTCTACCTCGGTCACTTCTGGAGCATTTTCGTCGTCGTCGCTGTTGCGATCCGCGTCTGACACCGCTGGCGGAGGCGGAGCCATGGGCGGGGGGGAGTGTTCCTCCCGCGCAGGGAACAGAGAGCTAACCACACCCTCCACGAGTTGGGGCCGGAGACTCTGAGTCAACGGCGGAGCCCAGGGGCGAAGCTTGTCCCGTACCAACTTGTACGGGCGCCCCCATGGGTCCGCGTTCAGAGACCCCAGCCACACGTTGCGGGCCTCGAGTTTGGCCCGCTTGATCTCCGTTCGGAGGGTGCGTTTTGCCTCTCTGTATTCCTCATATAGCTCCGCCTCTCTGACCTCCGCATCCGGCGGGCGGATGCGGCGCCTGCAGTGCCTGGCGTACCGGCGCCGCGCGTGATTGCACGCATTGCGCAGAGCGCCGATCTCCGGCGACCACCAGTACACCTGGCGCTTAGCTCGTCCTGGACGGACACGGGGCATTGCCGCATCGCAAATTTGCGACATGGCCTCCTGGAACCACTCCGCCTTGACGTCGATGTCGACAGGCCTGTCCGGTGCTTGCACCCAGGCCTGTACTGTCGCGGCTTCCAGGAGGAGCTCCCGGTCCATTTGCTTAAGCGCCCACCGCGGACCGCAAGGGCTCCGTCGGACCGGCGCGGCCGAGGTTTCGGCGGAGACGTCAAACCGGATATACCGGTGGTCGGAGTACGTCTCCACCTCCTCCATCACGCGCCAGTCGACTACACGCGGCGACAGAGCGGGGCTGGCGAACGAAATGTCCACCACCGACTCACCCCGCATCCGCACCAACGTGGGGACAGAACCCCGGTTCAGTACGACCAGGCCCAGCTCCAAGGCCCAGTCCTCCACCATCCGACCCCTCTGGTTCGTGAACCGGGAACCCCAAGCCGTGTTCCAGGCGTTGAAGTCCCCGCAAACGACCACGGGGAGGGAACCGAACCCAGCGACGACGGAATTTAGCTCCATCAGGGAGACGTGCAGTTCGTCGAGAGATCGGCTCGGGGACAGGTAGACGCCTACCACGGCGATGTCCCCGAACCGTGCTGCCACGCAACCCCGCCCCCTCGTGACGGACTCGGGGGGCGGGGTACCGGCGGCGGCCGACTTAATTAAGGTCACCGAGCCGTCCAGGTCCTGAACCCAGTCACCACTGGGCAGGACAAAATACGGCTCGGTGACTACGGCGACATTGATCAACCACTGCGCCATGCTCTGGAGCAACAGATCCTGAGCGGGGGCGCAGTGGTTGATATTCGCCTGGAGGAGACGTAATGGGGCCGTTATTGACACTCCATTACAGTCTCCTCCCGAGCCCCCCTAGGGGGCACAGCCGCGGCGGCGGGTGCGGCGGCGATGGCGGCGGCGGCCAAGGAGGCGGCTGCGGTGGCGAGGACATCGGCGGGGATGGACCTGCGGGCCTTGCCCTTGGCCTTGGCGGGGGGGTCGCAGGACCTGCCGCCAGCCCGGTGGTCGGCCGGCTTGCCGGCCGCCGCACATGCGTAGCAGTGCGGCGTAGCACGGCATTCTGCGGCCTTGTGACCGGGCTGGCCACACTGGTGGCAGCGGTTGCTGCGATCCTCCGCGGTGCAGTGGGCTCCCACGTGGTGCCCCACGTGGCAGCGGAAACACCGCAGAGGTCTGGGCTCCAGCAGCTTGACCTGTGCGGAGACCCAGCCCACCAAAAGCCGACGGCCCTCCCCGGTGATGGTTTTGGCCGCCTGCACAGGACAGCTTACCGTTACGGCTCGCATGCCCGTGCTGTCAGCGCGGATGGCGCCCGCCCGAACCTGTTCGGCCGTGCACCCGCCCGCCCTGACAATGGCGGCCACCACCTCGCCCACCTTGACGGAGTCGTCCAGGCCCATGATGCGCATATCAATGCACTTTGTGGGCCTGGACACTCGGGCCTCCTCCTCGCTCAGAGACGCCCTGATCCTGGCAGCCAGGGCATCCGCTGCAGGGCCGCTGGCCGCACCGGGGACCTCGAGGATTCGGGCCCCAGTGATTGTGTGCCTCATGCGGAAGCCCGCAGCGGCTCCGAGCTCCCCAAGGTGGGGCAGCACTGCCTGCTTCGCCTTCGCCATGACGTCGTCGTACGTCACGCCCTTCTTTTCCGCTTCAGGCTGTAGCGTAATGACTACAGCCTCGGAATTCGGGGCGCGAAGACGCGCCGCCATGGCCCGCTTCTTGCGCTCCTGCCGCCTCGCGCGTTTTTTGGCCACTCTGGCCACCTTGCCCGCCTGCTTTCTGGCGCCGACCACCGTCCACTCGGCGCCAGACTCCTCGGGTGGAGGAGGTGGCAGGCGCGGCCTAGTCGCCACGGCGGCAGGAGGACCTGCCGGTTTAGCGGCAGGCACCGCCGCACCCTTTTTCCGCCGCTGCTGCTGCTGTTTGGCCGTCGCGGGCTCCGGCCTCGGCCCTGCGGGCTCCGGCGCCGCGGCCTTGCGCCCTGCTTGCCCCGACGGGCCCGCCTTGGGCGCAGAAGCCACAGCCGCGGCAGCGGCATAGGACGCCGCCTTTTTCTGGCCAGAGGCCGCCAGTGGAGGGCGCAGGACAATGCCCTCCAGGAGAGACAGCTGCCGCTCGATGCGCTGCTGGAACTCCAGCTGCTGCTTTTACAGCCCCTGCTGCAAAGCTGCGAGTTCCCGCTGCATCAATGTCAGCAGCTGACTCTCCGGCTCGGGCTGGGGCTGGGGCTGGGGCTGGCTTTGCCCCTGCTCCTGCTCGCGCCCCTCCTCCATCGGTTCCTGGCGGCCCCTGTTCGGCGCCCTTGCGAGCTCCGCCCGGACCTCAGCCCGGAGCTCGGCCTGGAGCTCCGCCCGATGCTCGCTGCGGAGCCTCTCCACCCTCTTTTCGACGGAGGCTTCTAAGGCCCCCTGGAGGGACGTGGCGTGGCGACGGATTGTTCGCTCCCGCGTGGCCTTGTCCCTCTGGCGGGCCATGTCTCGAAGCAGGGTGACGGCCAGCTCCTTGAAGGGCATGGCCGCCTCCCCGCCTGACTCCGCCTCGGTGCGCCTCTCGCTGCCGGACGGCTCCGAGAGGTCCCTGCCAGAGTCGCCCGCGCCGGGGTGGCGCCCCTCCGCGGCAAGCCTGTCGGCTCGCTCGGCGGATTTTTTGGCCGTGAGGCCCCTTCCTTTCCCGCGGGCTCGGCCCGCGCCACGGCTGCTGGTGGGGATCTTCGCCCGCCCCTCCGAGCAGGACGACCCGTCCTCCTTTTTTCTGTAGGAAGCGGAGCGCTTCTTCTGGGAGAGGCTTGATCCTCTCCCTGAAGTCCCCGCTGCCTCCTCACACTCCGAGCCCTCCGAGCTCCTTTCGGACTGCGCGTCGGACTCCGACCGCGCGTCACTCTCCTTTGGGGTTTTAAAAAATTTAGAATCTTGCATTTTGTTCCCACGAGTATATATATATTTTACTGGCTGAAGTACGTGGTTCGCACTAGAGACTAATTTAGCTACCCATTAGTCAAGCTAACAACCTCCCTCACGGTGCGCCGCCGCTTGGAGGTTTGGGGTAATTTTTTATAGAGGTTGTCTTCCTCGCGGCCCGGGCGGTTAAGCCAAGGCCCTCGTCCCCCATCAAGAGTCAGAAACATGACCTTGGACAATCTCTGGGGCTACGAGACTAACGGTGGCAGAAGGAGGAACACGTCTTCCTCCTGCCTGCCCGGCGGCAGTGTGAGTGCACACCGGGCCCGCTCTTACTTCGCCACTGTGCCCTCTGCTGTAGCAGAGGGACACGCGTTGAAGTGGTCCGTCGGACAGAACATTCGCAGACGGCCATAGAGGCCCTTGGGTTGGAGTGCCCAAGGGGGTCTATGGCCGCCTCCCAGGGTGCACCGTCCCGCAGACTGGTCTTCCCTCAGGACGTGTCCGCAAGGGAACTACAGTCCGCGGGCACTCGTGGAGGTTTTCTGTCGTGGCACCCCAGATAAATAGAGAGATGCGTATACTGTACTATGTATAGGCATCTAGTAGGTCTAAGTAGACACCAAGATCAAAAAAGATGAAGAAATAAAATGAAGGTATCTTCCGACCTCATGAATGTTGTACCTGATGGACAAATACGCGATGATTGCTGTTAAGCTATTATGTAAGTTCAAATCGTGGGGAGAACAGTTCTCCCATAAAGTTACTTTATGTGCGATGAAGCGTCGATGCCAACTATCTTGATCTCAACCAAAACGAATGGGGCAAGCTTGAGCTACTTCAAAACCTCTGTATGAGGTTCATGTTTGACTAGAGCAAGTACAACCACGTTTCTAAATTTTGTACTCAGCTCTAATGGCTTCCTATTGGCCTTACCCAGAATGTTCACATACTTTGTATCATGCCTTTAACTTTTTTTATTTCATGTACCCACTTCATTTCTAGGCCAATCTTTAACAATTCAAACATCTCATATATGGGTACATACTCGTAGTCCCTATTTATCATCATTATCATTTCAGCCGAAAGACGTCTACTGTTGAACATAGGTCCCTCTCAAGTGTCGCTCCAATGAACGGTCCTGTGCGTCTCGCATCATCGGTCGTTCATCGGGCCACCTTGTAGGAGGCCTTCCAACGCTACATCTTCCGGTACGTAATCATCATTCCAGAACCTTTCTCCAATGGCCATCTGTTCTGCAAGAAATGTGCCCTGCTCATTGCCTCTTAAGTTTGGCGATTCTACGTGCTATGTCGGTAACATTGTTTCTTCTGCGGAGGGCTGAGTTCCTATTATTTAGTATGAATTCCAGGATAAAATTATTAATATTTTTTGCACCCCTTAGAAATAGCTCATAAAGTAGAAATTTATATTTCACTTAAAAATATATAATTACTTACATTAAGTATTTGCATCGAAACACAATGTCTCATCTTCATAAAGTTACAGAATTCTGGCGGTGCATATGCTTCGAAAGTTCCATTAAGACATTTCGATTTCACATCTGCCAATAGGTCTGCATCAGTTCCCAAGTCTTTAGTCATAAGTTTTTCTAATTTTGCCTTATCTATGTTTTTATCATCTGTCGCAAAACCTTTCTTTTTGGCTATACATATTTCTCGTTCACACTAAAAAACAAAACTAAATGTACTCGTACCAACAAGAAAAATTTTCGATATAGAAAAAAAAAACCAGCATATTTTAAAATTTAAATGAATGGGCCGTACGGACTTTGACTATTATTTTCATAATTGTGTGGATTTTGTCCACTGCTGCTTTTAAATAAATTTATCAATCTCACTCTCAAATATTTGTATGTACTTACTGATATTGGATCCTTTGATACTTGAAAGCATTCACTTACGTCGTCAGTTATAATGAGTTTATAAACAGTTTCAGTAATATTCTGGCAACAACGCATTGCGTACTGAAAGACAACAATTTTTTTAGATATAATTATAATATCTACGAATATAAAGCTCAAAAAATGCTATTTACATCATCGATACAGTTCTCTTGGGCTAATTGGCTTCAGTAATAGCTCCAATTAAAAAGTTTGGTTTAAACAACACAGTGCACAGTATGGTGAGTATGCTTACAGGGTAAAAAGCTTTCCCACATTGTTTTTTGTCCAAAAGCCCAGCCTGTAAAGTAAGAATAAAGTTTTTTTTTATTATGGACAAAAAAAAGAAAAACAATTTTTTAATTCAGACAAAAACACATACCAATACTGTACTAATAATGAAAGTCAAAATTACAAAACGAGACATGTTGATCCAAAAGTTGACAACAACAATAAAAATATAAAGGTGACCAAATATTTATACTTTCATAAATCTGTATGATTATTGACAGCGACCTAACTACCAGAAAATGATACGTTTAGTGACAAAAATCTTTGCAATAATTATATGTTTATAATAATTATGTTGACAATTTTTAGTTTTGTACTCTGTATTTATGAGTATGATATATATATATTTTTTATTCATATAAGCTAGTGCTTGACTGCAATCTTTGATGATGATTATATTTGCAAAGTTGCGAGCAAACTCCTTTATTAATCAAAATTGCTTCCATAGCGGAAGGCAGTTCAAAAATGAGTGATAACAGTCTATGGGGATACAGTTCGGCATGCCAGCTACATATCCATCATCTTTATCAAAATTGAATTGAATCAATAGATAATTAATACAGCAAAAAACTCGGTATGCTAAATTACATCTGTGACGCATAACGAGTGGTAGAGGGAAAAACTCCGCCATTTAAATGTAATTTTGCTGCGTTTTGAGATTTCCATTTCGTATTAATTTTGACTCGGAGAACTTTCAATGTTTATTTAAGTTTTTAAAGTCAGGTCTCGTCAAAATCTATAACATTGATCCAAAATGATTACAGTAAATTCAAAATTAAAATGTCGTCATCATCATCATCATTTCAGCTGAAATACGTTCACTGTTGGACCACCCCCAAGTGCCGCTACAATGAACGGTCATGTGCGTCTGGCATCCATCGGATTCCCGCAACTTAAAATGTGTTTAACTTTTAAAAACAAATACAAAATCAAATATCCAAACCAAATCCAAATACACACATCGTATACGGTTGGTAAGAGCTTCTCAAGAACAAGCGAATGAAACCAATAAAACACCATAAGACCGAGTGCAGCAGTGGCGGGACTTTAATAGAATTAATGCGAGCGGGTCATCAACGGTGCCAGCGTTCCGTACACATTTTCATGTACAACATACGGCCATATCCATAACACAGCGTCGACCTGTTCTTTTTTTTGATGCTTGATGTATCAAAAAAACCTGGGCGAGTCACAATTCTCAAGACTCGTAAGTTTAACCCGCTACCATTATTTCCTCAGAATTGTCATAGTAACACTTAAAAGGAGTTATTTATAATACCCTAACAACACTTTTCCTGAGTCTTGAACTAGCTGTATTAACAACCAAGCTTACTTTTATTTTTGTCATCATCATTTCAGCCGAAAGACGTCCATTGTTGGACATAGCCCTCTTCCAAGTGGCATCACAACGACCGGTCTTGTACATCTCGCATCCAACAGAAGTCACCAAAACCATATCTCATCGACCACTGGTTTTGCGAGCAATATACTCTGCCTACTGTCACTAAGTTTGTCGATTTTTGCGTCTTTTTTACTAACGGGGGCAGCATTATCATCATTAGTTTTGAAAAAAAAAGACATTGAATATCAAATGCAGTTGCAGTTTTTTTTTCAAAAACGATCTCATCAAAGTCACAACCTTGGAAACATTTTAGCTCGGAATCGTTAGATATTCAAATTTGACAATATGAGCTATCAAATCTATGGAAAATTGGGAGTTGAATAGAGCACGTTTAAAAATAATGATTTGATTACTCACGAAATAGGACAACTTCAAGTAACTGCAGAGTAAATTGATATTTTAGCACTGTAACTATCTAGTCCTTATCTATTGTAAATTATGAATGAACTACCGGTTGCAAATAACCCGCGATCGCATTGTATCATGAAAATGACGTTGGTCATGTAGACAGACTGATGCAATACAATCTACTCTTATAATATAATAAAGAGGTAAAGTTTGTTTTTTTTTCTCTGGAAGTAATAATCCGATTGCTAAATTTTTTTCACTGATAGAAAGAAGCTTTATTCCTGATTGACATAGGCTACATTTTGTGTAGGTACGTGAGCGAAGTCGCGGGCAAAAGCTAGTATTTTATGTTATTGATTGGCTTTTGCTCATTTCGTTTTAAGCCTTCATTTACCAATTTAGTAGGTTTTATTTTAATAACTTTGTTGTCATACTTAAGAAGTAACTTCAGCAGAAAGTTTAACCTATTGAATGCTAATCACTTGTAATTAATACACTTATGTCACACTGTGGAACTTAAAGCATTTAAAGAACTTGATCTAAATATTTGCGAGAACGTCTGCAAGATTGTTAAAAAGAGCTACCATGGCTTTGGAATGCAAGCGTCATCTGAATAATAATAATTTATTGACACTTAAGGATGCGCTGGACCCAGTATAATATCGTATGTTTTTTTTTCAAAAATACTGAATAAAAGTGAAAACTATTTTATTACAGAAATAATATGATAACAAACATAAGTCAAGAGTAAATCAACTACTTATATTTATTGCATTTTCTTAAACAATAAGTACTTACAGAAATTAAAAGATTTTTGGCATACTTGTATGACAAGATTAAAGAAAAAAAGTTACAGGGTGTGGGTATTCCTATAACATTTTGTTTTAATTAGTTAATTAACATAATATAAATTTCCAAGACTCCTGCACTAGGCAAAGCCTGTTCCGTAGGAAGCTTACAAGTTCTCTTTGGAGTTACAAATTATAAGTATGCGCATAATAACAAGAGGAAATATTAACATACAGTCTGTTGTAACTGATATTGCAAAGATACTAATTACATACAGTAGTATAAGCTAAATTATAAAATTACAACCTTAAAGGATGTTTGTATCATTACAAATTACTATTATAGACTATAGATAACGAAAAGTTAGAACAAATCACATTTATGCGTATTATTTCTTTTAAAACTATGAGATCTTTTCTTATCATAACAACTGTCTTATATAAAGTCTAACACTTCCTCTGTCAAATCTCTGAGAAAAGATATTTGTAAGAAACTCAAGGGGTTTGCGATGTCCACTCTTTTGCTCGCAATTTGGTAGTAATATTGTAGGGGTTGCAGATAATAAAAATGCTTATTCGCCATTGTTCAGACTTCGCCTTAAGAAACTAACTTTGCCTTAACGATTGGAGCTGCTATCTACCTCACAGGGATTGGTCGCCCACGCATGCCATCGACCAATCACCACCGAGCTACGCATCAACGTCTTTTTTCCAAAATCATTTTTTTTTTTCACTAGACCATATTAGACAATTTCCACCATTTATTTCATGTAATTAATATTGGCAATATATTCAAAGTCAAAAGCTATTCCTCGCCTATCATTTCACGCAATCTTCAGTCTCCAAACACGCAGCAGAGCTGAAAACGAAACAGCCATTCAATTTTGACTGTTCTTACATAAATCAATCAATATTGTAATAAACACATTTTTTAAAAGAGTAACCATGGAGTTCCTTGCCGGTTCTTCTCCATAGGAAACGACCAATTTCGAACCGTACACTAGGTTCTGACGTTTTATAAGTGCCCTTGTAGGCCTATATGAAATAAAATATTTTGACTTTGACTTTTTTGGTGTAGAATAAAATTTATCCTATTCTACTTTATTCTGTATTCCTATTAATCACTTTTACCTTATAATTATTTCACTTGTGCCTATCAGTCAGTCGTCTTACATCTCTCCGATTTATTTTTACTAAAATTTTAATGTTTGTGTATTTTATTTACAATGTGCCCATACACCACGTGAAGAAGTTCTGAAAAGAGAGTGTCTACAATACTTAGATTATGTTGTCGACCCACAGGTCACCACACACACAGACACACCAGTAGTGGATTAATAATGACAGCACCATACACCATAATTCACATCATCTGGTACAATTTTTTGGAGTGCATAAATAATTGAAAAAAAGCGACCAAGTGTGAATCGGACTCGCCCAAGAAGAGTTCCGTAGCAGCGAGTAACATAATATAAAAGTTCTTGTAGTTCGTTGTAGCTTTGATTAATGTTTTAATAATAGTGTGTTTTTTAAGTTTATGACGTATTAAAAAAAGCTACTTACTAGATCTCGTTCGAACCCCCAAAATTTATTGTTATTTTTTTCTATTTTTGTGTGAAAATCTTAATGCGGTTTACAGAATACATCTACTTACAAAGTTCTTATAGTTTCAGAAAAAAGTGGCTGCGACATTCTGACGGATAGACAGACATGACGAATCCATAAGGTTCCGTTTTTCACCATTTGGCTACGGAAGCCTAAAAATGCCTTTCCAGTATTGTCGTGTTTAAAAAAAGTTCTATTTGCAAAACAAATCATAATTTTTTTTATCCACATTAAAGTTCTGTGTACTCATTATGTTTAATAAATTGATTGTAATCAAACTAAGCCAATCGCACAGAATTTCAATAATAATTTTCTGTAACAAAAAATATTGTGAAAAAAATACTATTCTCGTCTTACTTAAAAACATTAACATATCACGACTTTGCTTACAAATGATAGAATATAATAAAATTAAGAATTTTCAGCCTGCTCCGTTGTGATAAGGGAATAATGTCGTAAAATTCTGTGCCAGGAAATGAGGATATGTCGTCACTGTAAATGATCCTAAGGTGGGCTAAATGATATTAGTATAATTCGATTTTACTGAAAACTCAGTAATATTATAAGGTAAAAGTAAATTTATGATACCCTGATTTGAAATCGATGCTGAAAGAGTCGTCGATAATTTTATATATATAGTCTTTCTGTGAGCAAAAGGTAAGGTATGACTTAATTTGGTAAGGTCTCTTGAAGTCAAAGGTAGAAAAAGTTTTTATATTGAAATTGTATTTATCTTGTTCAAGCAGTCAGGTAGGTTTTGATATTTGAATCAACCTGAATTCCAACGGTTCGTAAGTTTTTTTTTTTTATAAAAACGTACTTTATGTTACCTTTTTATTAAGTTTCTTAGACTACTGTTATTATTTGGACTTTTTATTTTATTGGTTTTCGTTTATTAAAAGATATTTTAATAATTATTATACGTGCAATTATTTTAATTTTGTAATTATTTTAATTTATTGAACTTTATCATCCGTTAATCTTTTAACTATGAAACATTTCTTATATTTTTTTGTGTTTGGAATTAATGGAATTTAATTTGTTAAATTTAATTTTTAATTCCTGTTCAATTTTGAGAACACCAACAATAATAAACTCTTTATTCCTATGTCATAGACTTAGGAATAAAGCGTTTATATTAATGTTATATGTATTAATTTTTTAATTTTATCTAACTTTAGAACTTCTGTGGACTTTTGTTTCATTTTTTCAACTTTTGATTAGGTATTTTTATTTAGTTAATATTTCTTCTTTTCTTGATAAAAAAATCCTATTTTCAACGAAATATTTAAAAAGTTTACATTTCTCGCAACAAAAAGTACGACACTAAACTCAAACTTTAAAAATATTTATGTCCTGTTCCCAGAATTTAGAAACTTACTTGAGAAGAAAACTGAAGTATGCTTCGAAGCTTCTTTTTTTACTTAAAGTTTATTATTCAAATGTGCAGGACAAGCTCTGTGTGGTCGAAACTGATGAGGAAATCGTGACAAGAATACAAGTGAGGCCACACCACAACATAGAAATATACAGAATATAAACAGTCAAGATAGAGTATGTACTTGTGATCCCCTGCAGCCTTTCGCAGCAGACGGCATGTAACAGCATGACAGGAAAATCTCTGGCGGTCAAAAATACAGCGTTCAAGATGGCAATAAAATTATTAATATCCGATTATTGATATCTTGTAGACTGTCGGTCCCACATAACTATTGAAACTTAATAGTTTTAATGGATATATGGGACCGCAGAAAGAAGAGAATGACTATGACAGGATGTTAGAAACAGTAACAAGTAGTAGATTATTAGAGTGTAGAGAGTCTCAAAGAGTACTCAGAATATCGTATTGTACAAGAAGAGTATTGTAAGTACTCTTCGCGTATAATACAATAAAGTCATGCTCAATCTGCCGTGGTGATGAGAGAACAGAGTTGACGATTTTTATATTAGAATGAGATGGTTTAAATCATTCCTTCATCAAAGATTGGTAAATTGTAAAAAACAATATTATTGTTATGATTTGGCTATTACATTTAATTCTGTAAATAATGAATTTATCATATTTTTTAAATAAAGACTCATCATCAACATTTTAACTTTCTGATTTTTTGGTTTACAACAACATAATTTCTTCTTTCGCTATCATCATCATCATCATCATGTAGCCGAAAGCCGAAACATGTCCACTGATAGACATAGGCTGCCCTCGTTACGTTTTTAACTTATGATTTTCCAAATAAACCTTCTGTAAAAATCTCTTCCACCATCACGCGCCGTAGTCACGCATCGTGCCAGCCATTGGCGTATGTTTCAGGGCCGAGGCATGCTTAATTTTATAATCACTATACCTACACTCCTAGTACTACAATCGTGCCAGCGTTATTTGTTTAATGCTTATCTTTCTGCATTTATATTAGCAATGCCGTACTAAGCAAAATTAAGTAAATTAATGTTACTTTTTTTTTTTACAAATGCGTGAAAAAAATGATGATGTGAATGATGTGTGTGAAGCCAAAATTGTGAAATGTGAAAATCAGGGGTTGTGACAGATCAAGGAAATTATGAAATGAAAGCGACAGATATTTCTAGAAATTCAAATGGGAAATGAAGACCCTAGATAGAAAGCCTGAGTCCCAGCAGTTGGAACATTATAAAGCCGACTGTGCTAATATAATAAAGAGGTACAGTTTGTTTTTTGTTTGTAGGAGTTAATCTCTGGAAGTACTGGTCCGATTGCTAAAATTTTTTCACCAATAAAAAGCTGCTTTATTTCTGAGTGACATAAGGTATATTTTATGTACGCGCGCGATGCCACGGGCAAAAGCTAGTTGTTCAATAATAGGACTCAGTTTATTCCGACTAATTGCCAATAGGATATATTCATTTAATAAAGCCTGCAATCTCTTACAAACAATAGAGATTAATGAAGTTAAAGTTATAAATACAATTGCTTTCCTTGAAAGTCTTCTCAAGTAGATGGAATCGGTCGATACGACTTGTATTGTGTGTGATGATGCTTAAAAGAAAATCGGGCGAGTTTCCGCGTTAAACGATTTATTAGATAAAAAGGTATTGTATCGATGCCTTCAAAATTACAGAGCTTTTGTGCATAGAATTAATGTTGGGGAATGAAATAGGAGAATGGATGTCGAGTGAAAAAAGGAATTATGGCTTTGGATAAATTGAAATTTTTGTTAGATGAAAATTGAATTATGAATGGCATTTTATAGTGGCACAAAAGCAATGATCCAGAATTTGATAGGCAAGAAAATCATCTTATTTGGACTGTAAGTTGAATGTTTCCAGAAAATAGGCTTTGAACTTACCTACTCACTAGTATCTATATATTTTTTTATTTTGAATTTTAGTTTTTCTTTTGAATTAATATAAATTGCTAGTGCTTAATTGTGATCTCACCTGATGGTAAGCAGTGATGCAATCGTTGATGGTGAGGTGCACTAGTTTATTAGGAGCCTATTCACTGTAGCCTCGAAGACATTACAATAGGACGGGAGCATGCAAATTATTCCAGTACTTCGATGTACGCGGTATAAACGACGAAACGCTACAAATAAATAAAACGGTATTTTGTTGCAATTAAAATAATTAACGTTGAAATTTTAATGTGGAAAGTAAAGAGATCCAGTAACTTTGTACTCTTTTATGTGTATTTGTCCATTTCATTTTTAAGTGTTTGTGTGTAGGTATATACATAAATGAATAAATAAATAAATAAATAAATAAATAAATTATAATAGAGATAATTTATCTACATAGCCATCATCATCATCATCACTTTGATTTAAGATTGCTCAAACTCTTCTCGTTTCAACGCACTATTGTCTACATTTCCTTTAATCTCCCCTTTCGCAGGTTTACTAGAAAAAAAATCTTTTACAATGAGCAATACATTTGTACTCGTGCAACTTTTATGATGATGTGTCTTCTTTTGTTATATTGTGTGTACAAGAATTATAAAAGAAATAAATACTTAAATATCATCAATATATCCTTTCAGCCGAAAGACGTTCACTGTTGGAGGTAAGCCTCGTCCAAGTGTCGCCATAATGACCGACTTCGTACGTTTCGCGAAAGCGTTTTTCCATCGAATTCCCGCGACCCTCGGTAAGTCATCAGTTCACCATGTAAGAGGCCTTCCAACGCGGCGTCTTCCACGTCTCCTGGTACGTGGTTGCCACACCAGAAGCTTACCACATAATATTAATAAAAATATATTTTATTTTTCTTATAATATTTTATTAATGACTAGCTTCTGCCGGCAGCTTTGCCCGCGTACATCAAAGTCAAGTCAAGTCAAAGTCAAATAAAGTCAAGTAAAGTAAAGTCAAGTCAAAGAGTCAAAGTCAAAGTTAAGTCAAAATATTTTAATTTACATAGGCCTACATAGGAACTTATAAAACGTCAGAAGCTAGTGCACATAAAATATAGCCTATATACTTTGTAATAAAACAGCTATCTATCAGTGAAAAACTGTTTAGCATTCGGACCAATACACACAAACGAGCAGTACAAACAAAAAACGTAACGTGTAACGTTGAAAAACGCTGTCACGCTCAATTTCACCTTAAATAATTTTGACGTCAATCAAATTTCCCTCGCAGTGTGAATATTCCACGTAAGGCGGACTTCAACCCGCCGCTTCACATCAACGCAAAATATATTCAATTTAATTCAGCCACAATCCTCAAATATCCTAGGCACTCGAGATACCATTCGTTGACGATTCCGTTTGACTCTCAGGTATTTGCCTGGCACATTCATTAATGTCAATATTAACTCTGGGAGTATTTTCAACTACGTCTTGGCTCCATGTGTGAATTCGAGAGTAACTCAACAAAATTTGCGAGTTTCTCGAAAGTGAATTTTATGATGAATTTTTCATTCATTGTGCGGAGTTGTGTCAAGTCTGTCCCTGCACACGGGCTTAAAAAAAAACGCCGCTTCAAGCTTCAATTGGAGGCAGCCTTTTTTTGTGGCTCGTGTGCGGCGGTGCCGCCCTTGAAAACGCTTGAAGCTGCTTCAAGCTTCTCCGCTGTCGCGCGCTTCAACTGTTTTTAACGGCGACTTCTAGCTCTTTTTGTGGCCGCTTAATCGTTTCTTTTTGTGGTGGCGTTTTTTTGAGGACCGTGTGCGGGGCCAGTAAGTGAGGAATGTTTTGCCTTTGGCCTTGCATACTTCATTTGATGAAAATTTCACTGTGTTTCATCATGTTTATTTCACGTAAACATGTTGCGAATACGATCGTATGTTGTTTGTGTACTTGCGATTATTGTTGGAGCGTCAGTAATGATGTCATCATCATTCATAGGTTGTTTTACTCGGATAACGTAGTAATAATTTATCCGAACGCAGATCAATGAATTTATCTCAATTCCATATGAAACAATCCCCAGTATAAAAATAAATTCTGTGGACTTGTTATTTGGTTAGCTTATGAAAAGAGACTCGTTATGCTAATTATGATTTTTAAAAATGAATTAGCTAACCCATGCCCACGGTGCTGCATAGCAAATAGTTTGCAGACCAGTGGTGGCCGAGTGGTAATCGCTTCGACTTTCGAACTAGAATTCAAATCTTGCCAGGTACATTACTTTGTGTAATATATTCATTACCGCTGCTCTCAAAACGGTGAAGGAAAACATCGTGAGTAAGCCGGTATGTCCTAGAACCAAAAATTCGAAGACTTGTGACATTCATCAACCCGTACGGGGAACGCGTGGTGGCTTACGGCCCATTCCCTCTCCAAGAGAGGAGGCCTGAGTCCCGGTAGGAGAAACATTAAACAAAGCTGATGATGAAATAAATTTTGGCGAAAAAATATTATTAAACTGAATCAAATATAGTCCATGTCACTCAGAAATAATGTAACTTTCTACAGGTGAATGAATTTGATTCAGTAGTTTCAGAGATTACTTCCTACAAACAAACTTTACGTCTTTTACAAAGAAGTTATGCGAAGGAGATGGCCGCAAATGTGAGGAAGGATTCGGCACGGGCATTGGGACTTGCAGGTTATCCTATATCCTATATATATCCTAGGTGCGGGCTCGTAGGAGGTGATCAATGAGTAGCTCGCCGACCGCCCGTTCGGTATCGGCCAAGCCTGACTCGCCAAGAGCGCGTACTATTTACACGCGCCTCAAAGAGGTGTCAGCAAAACTGTAGGGTTCAGCAAGACCAACACCCGCTGGTGTCACTGGGATTTTCTGGAAAGGAATCCCGTGGTCATAGATCACAAATGGTAACTAAAAGACAGGTGTGGTTTTAGTTAGTAAAAGTCTGAGACGCCTTCCCACTCTAACCAGTGCGAAAGAAGTTGTTGGATGTTTTTCCACTTCAAAAAAAAACCTCTTTATAATATTGGTGTAGATAAATCATATTAGTTTTCAAGGAGAGTGTATTTCGTTACGTTTCTAGTATTTCAATATTGGTCTGAACTTACTTTATTTTAAGGTTCGAAAATTCAAATAAAAAGTTTTAAGATAACAAAAAGTTTCTCATCAGAAGGCTTAAGGTCAATCTAAGGGTCATTGCCCTTCAATGGCTATGCTCGGAGTTTTCTTGCGTCGCATCAGAAAGCAACTTGAGCGAGCAGAGCAGTGGTGGACGCATGATAATGGCCCCGACTTACGAGTTGTACGTCACAGGTTTAAACCCAGCCAGGCGCATTACTTGGTGTAATTTATTTCATCACCACTGCTCTCAAAACGGTGAAGGAAAACATCGTGAGAAAACCGGCATGTCCTAGAACCAAAAATTCGAAGACATGTGACATCCACCAACCCGCACTGCGCCCGTGTGGTGGATTTTGGCCTATTCTTTCTTCTAGAGAGGAGGCCTGAGTCCCAACAGTGGGAACATTGTAAGGCCGACTATGTTATGTTATAGTGTCATTTCAAGGTTGACACCTTGAGGCGAGGCGATGAATATTACATACCCGCCAATTGAATTATTATAGGTACTCATTCTTTGTTTTCCCCATTTTCCTCGGTCTAGATAAATCTAATTTGCAATTTTTAGGATTTCGTACCTCAGTCGGCAAAAACAGAACCCTTATAAAATCACTTTGATTTTCATTTGTTCGTCAGCGGAGTTATTAAACTGAAATTAAACTACACTATTATTATAAAGAGGCAAAATTTTTATTTTTGTGTGTATGTTTGTAATGAATAAACTCAAAAATTACTGTGCCGATTTCAAAAATTCTTTCATCGTTGGAAAGCTACATTCACCTTGAGTAACATAGGCTATATTTATTGCCCGTGCAAAGCTGGGACGAGCCGCTAGTATTGAATATTTAAGTAGTCTACCGTTTGAAGCTGTGAAAAAAATCAAACTTCTAATCCAAGGAAACCTAAGGAACTTATTTCATCTTTATGTTCCGTTTATGGAGTATAGGTATTTTGACACTTACAAAGAAATTAAAATCTAGAAGGTTCGTATGTCATTTTATAATCCTGTTTGGCTACAAGCAAGATCTTACAGAAGTAAAGGAAAGAGTTTATAAACCGTAAAGTTGTTATATCTAAGAATATTTACAGCAACTATCATAATTCAGGTTGTTTTTAGTATCGTGCGGGTTTTAAAAAACATCCTAAATGCTGAGTGAATGAGCTACTACGTAGTTGTCAGGCATTATGCTTAACTGGGCCTACTTGGCGCATTTGTGAGACACAGAATGTTGATGTAAGTTTCTACATGAGTTACTTATGTAGAAACAGTTTATTCATCATTGTGTGTGTGTTAAATAAATGTATTTTCTTTCTTTCTTCCTAGGTAGATAGTAGGTTTCCAGGAAAGACGGTGGCACAGTGATCACGTGCTCCCGTGTACAAAGAGGCTTAGGAGAGACCACTGTACACTACAGTCTCCTCAGGGATGTGCTCTAACAGGCGTTGCACAGAGGGGGTTCTGGAATGGTCTTTTGAGAGGTAATGGGTTCCTTCTCCGTTCTGGTGGTGATCACTGGGGTGGTTTAAGTGAGGTAAAAATCCCCAAAGTCCGGGCGCCTTTTGAAGGTTTCCCCTCGAAAACAAAAAAAAAGGAAATCTAGGTAGTAGGTTTGTACGGAGCCTTTGGTGCGTGAATCCAACTCGCACTTGACCTGCTCCTTTTTTGAGGTCATCGTTTTACCAAGTCGTCACCTTTCTGGACTATCCAGGAGTAAAAAGGTCGATTTATTTTATCCATAACGTAACGTTTGCTCGTAAAATTGGCTAAAGATTTTATTATGGCCTCGGTTTAACAGGCATAACTAAAATAGCGGTGTAAATCAATAGGTAACAGCGGTAAGAGTTATGACTAATAAACCTATGGATTTTTATTACAGATCTTCAGTTTGGAGCATAAATATTGAATGGGTTGTTGAATGTTGAAGAGCTCACTTCGTTTTTCAAAAGAACATTACATTACATAATAGTTTTGTAAAACTTCATAATGTTATCTAATTGTTACATAGTCTTCATAATTTATTTATTATAACGTTACGAACAAAGATACAAAGGCCGATTATCTACTCGTCAACCAAGAGGGGGTACTCTTGATTGACGAGTATAGTAGTATGAGGAGTATGACGAGTAGAGTGTAGTTTTTTTTGGTGGATAAAAATCATCCAAATGATATCCCCCGCCTTTGGGCGGAGCGGGAGAAGAGTGGTGGTAGAACAACCGCTCACAGCGTCAAGGTCGTGACCGGGCCGTAAGAGATGTTAAAGTAGGTTTAGTCCCGCTAGAGCTACAGAGAAAGTTCGAAAATGTTCCAGTGGCCCTGGAAGGCGATGAGCAACTGAACACACACAGGTGGGTTTTATTCAGTAAAAGTCTGAAACTCCTTCCCGTTTCACGCAGAGTAGGAGAAGCTTATTTGATCATTTCCAACTTAAAAAAAAAAGAATGTGATCAGAAAATTTATTTTTGTTATTCAACGGTTTTTTTAAGGGCAAGTTTATTTCAGTCAATACAAACTATTTATTAAATATATAAATTTTTTAGCAAAGCTTTAGTTTAGCGTCAAGCCTTTTATAATCAAACTAGCTTCTGCCAGCGACTTCGTACGCGGATCCTGTTGCTTATGCCAGCGACATTCAGTGTTATAAACGTAAGAGTAGACCAAAATATACAGAAAACTCAGAACTGCTAAGCTATCGGGAGTTACACGTGTTATTGTGAGTTAACCATAAAAGATAGACGTATGCTGTTGTGAGACATTTTTTATATAATTTTAAGGAGAACATTTCCGTTATACATGTTTTCTGTGTAGCTTTAACCGTTAAGGCTGCAAACGCGACGGAAGCTTAAAAAATGGTGTAATTTCTCCCGTTTCCCCAACATTTCCCTTCACTGCTCTGTTCCTATTGATCGTAGCGTGATGAAAAGTATACTATAACCTGCCCAGGAGTATGAAAAATGATTGTACCAAGTTTCGTTAAAATCCATCGAGTAGTTTTTGTTTCTATAAAGAACATACAGACAAACAGACAGACAGACAGACAGACAGACAGACAGACAGACAGACAGACAGACAGACAGACAGACAAAAATTTTACTATTTGCATTTTTAGCATCAGTATCGATCACTAATCACCCCCTGATAGTTTATTTTGGAAATATATTCCATGTACAGAATTGACCTCTCTACAGATTTATTATAAGTATAGATATAGATAACAGAGTGTACGAAAAAAATATAAAACGTGACTAACAATGGGTCACTCCACACGGAGTGACATCAATATAAATTCTTTATACCTAAAAATAAACTATTTTTATTTGCTTTTGTCACCATTTTTTTCTATATTAATATAAAAGTGCCTTTCATTAATTTCACGCTCAATTGAGTTCTTTTTGAATTTCCCAAGAAAGTCCTACTTGATCGATTATGCATGAGTTTTAGTAGTCTTGGTCTAATAAACTTGGCTGCAAAAATAATGGGTCACCAATCATCTGCTACTGCCATATTATATCCCAAATTATTTACATGAACCGCTCAAATATAAATATGTTATTATCAGATTAATTGTGCTTATTATAAATCATAAAAGGTTAATTATATTAGGTCTGATACGTTTGCGTTACAGCTTAAACATAGATAAGGTCGACTAGTAGAAAATGCCTAAAAGATTCAGCCCGCCATTGTACAGTGCAGAGGAGGCCGACTACATGAGGCAACTGCGCTTACGCCTCGACCATAGGAGATAGTTTTTAAGAAAGTAATACATTTTATGAGTGACCCAGAATTTTGGCGACCTAATGTTATACTTTAGTCTCGAAAATTCTTTTAGACAAGTTCTACAAAATGATTAATATTTATGGACTTTTTTTAGTTTTTATTCAAAAACTACAAGTAAACTGAGTTTATTTTTCGAGACAGTCGGGTCTATTTGTATTTTAGCATTAAGTATTACAATTTAAAAGATACTTATCTATGATGTTAATCGTATAAACGTACTAAGATTAATTAAATTCAATCTGTTTAAATATTTTCTCAACTACATTTAAATTGGTTTCTATTAAAACTGGATGCAGTCCAGTATTTAAATTATTTTATAAGTAGCGTCGAGCGCTAACATATATATCTGACTTTCGCTCATCATCCAGTGTTTTTTTTTTATTGTTGCTAGGTTCACGCTTGACCGCCATGTGACCTGATGGAAAGCGATGATGCGGTCGACGATGAAACGCGCTTACCTAAAAGAAACCTAATTACTCTCGACTTAAAAATACCAGGTTTGTAGCTATCAGGAAATACAGACTCCGGTAAGACAGGCTCCTGACCTTCGCTCGTAATCCACCGTAGACGTGGGCTCGCGGACGGCGAGCCATGGGTAGCTCGCTGTCCGACCGTCCGATAACTGTCCGGACCGAGCCCAAGTCGTCAATTGCGCGCACTGTTCCCGCGCGCCTCAGAGAGTTGTCAGCAACAGTAGGGGGCCAGATGGGTCGAAACCTACTGGGGCCAGGATTATTCGAAAGGAACTCGAACCCCGGTATGAAGGCTAGAAAGAACGGGGTGGGGTTTTTAGTCAGTAAGAGTCTGACCCTATCTCAGGGGTTGTCGTAAGATGATTTTTGCCCAAAAAAAACCCTTGCTCATAATCCAGTATCTTCTCCCGATCTAGAGTAGAACAAGAGGGCGTATCAAACTTTTACAGACTAAAACCCACCTGTATCTTTTATTTGCCCTTCACGTTCTAAGGACACGGTCACTCTTTCTAAAGAGATTGGCGAGACTGTTTGTTACACTTTGAACTTTGAGATTCTGACTACCCTTATCATAGCAACTATTACAGATATATAAATGACAGTTTGAGCGATGGTTTGATACGCTCTTTGACGCCTGGGTATGTAATGGAATGTCAACAGTCTACAGTTCAACCTGCATAAATCTTGCTCAACTTTGAAGATGAGCTTTTAAGCAGTTATTTACAACGAGTCCCTCTACTATGAAAAATTTTAATAAAGCAATAGCAAAAATAGTTTGTTTTTTGTCGGGCCCAGCTTCCGGTCATGGCAAGGCTGTCCACAGATGCTGTCATTAGTCTAAAATCAGACATCAGAACGACCCATTAAAAACTCGACACCCAATAATAACTTTGTCAACATTGTCGATAACCTTTATGCGTGGTTAATTCCACAGATTGTATAAATGAGTAGCGTGATTGTACCATAAAATGACTTAATAATATAAACTAGTGCTTGACTGTGATCTCATCTGACAGTAAGTCGTGATGCAATCTTTGACGTACTAGTTTATTAGGAACCTTTTCCCTTTAGCCTTGAAGACACCTAAATTATAATCGAACAGGAAGACCGCAGCAGGCAAATTGTTCCAGTTCTTCGATGTACGCGGTTTAAGCGATGAGGCAAAACATTTAGTCCGGACCGTAGAAGTTTCAACAATTCAAGTTTACGTTGCCGCGTTGAGCTGTTTGATGGTAGAAAGGAAATGGTGGAATCAAGTCATGCAATTTACAGGCACACTCTCCAAAATACATCCTATAAAATATTGAAAGGCTGGCTACCTTAGGACTGTCCTTCAGGCTTTATAGATTGGCCTTAACCAAATCTGTATCGTCAATTAGCCTCTTACCACAAATAAATTATTTTTCTTTCGATAATATAAAATTTTACAGAAAATCAACCCAAATTCATGACTTGACCTTTACAAGCCCTAAGCTACACTGGTATTCTATTAGTTTGTTTTTTTTGTTTGTAGGAGATTCTGTCCCGATTGCTAAAAAACTGTTAGATGTCAGATAGCTGCTTTATTTCTGAGTGTCATAGATTGCATTATATGTACGCGAGCAAAGCCGCTTGCAAAAGCTAATTAGAAATATATCGATAACACACATGATAGCGTATCTTCAAGACAATTTCTTCAAACAATCCAGAGCAGGGATGTAACGGAGGTAGTTTTATCGGAACCGAAGTCGGAGTCGGAGTTTTTAAATTTGATTTATCGGAATCGGAGTCGGAGGCAGGGTCAGAAGTGTCGTGTGCGTAACAAATTAACAACAAGTGAAAAAATAATTGACGATTGAGTGCACGCAGCGGAGGTCGGCGGGATTCCCCGCGCGACATGTATGAACCTGTTCATAACAGTCGACGCAGGCCGCCGTCGCCGCTATGTTATGCTTCGACCTCCGATTAAAACCTCCGATTTAAAAGTGTCGGAGCCGAAGTCGGAACCGAAGGTGTAATAATAATCGGAAGTTCCGACTTAACGGAACCGGAGTCGAAGCTCCGTAACATCCCTGATCCAGAGTAGGTATATCGTACTACAACGGACATGCCCGCTTGGGTATTAGCATAGAAATAGCTCTGTGATCCACTATACTCGACGTGGAGCGTGAATGCTATCCGTTGTAATTAAGCTGTCGTCGCTTGTCTAGCACTGGATAATTTTCTGCCCAAGTAACGTATCGTGAGTTGATTACAGAGTTGCAGACTTTTCGGGTAGGTCTTAACGGTGATTGATAGGTTTGGGTGGTTTATTTAATTTCCGAAGGCGGTTGTAGCGATGAAGTAGTAAGTAGTTGGGATGTCTGAATGTTTTAAGGGGGATACTACAGGGCAGCCTGAGAAATTTAGAGTTTTTTGTAGGTCTAGTTGTGTGTTGATGGAAATATGATTTGCAACCGTATCATGTATTTATTTTCGGAATAATAACCGTTAAAATCATCAGTATTTTTTTTAAAATGTGTAGGCTCTAATTGATCGCTACCTCACCTGATGGTAAGTGCCGATGATTGAGCATGTTTGTCTAGAAGTAACCTATTCTCTCTTAACTTAAAGACTATCAGGAAATACAGATTCCGCCAGGGAAATCTACTACTGAGCTATACGCATAATGAATATAATTATGATGTGTTACCAAAACGCTTTGTACTTTATTTACTTTAACCTTAATTATGACGAAATTGCCTGATAGGCTTGGTTTTTCCTGAGATTGCATCTAAACAGATTTTATTATATATTTTTTTTATATCGCCGCATATATTAAAATAGGAGTCATTTTGGCTGCGCACAGTTCTTTCTATGTTCTGTTTTTACATTTGACCGTTACTTATCCTGAGCAAGTCTGAAATAAACGATTTTGTTTTTCTTTCTAACCCTTGGAATATAATACGTGAACTTGAGTGAGAAATCAATACTGTTATGGCTGGCCTTCCGTTTCCTACGAATAAGTTTTATAAATTGCAATTCTCGTCTAGACGTGGTCGTTTGCTAAGCGTTATCTGTAGTTAGATAGCCATGACCAGTCACAGTGGTTACTTCCGCTGGGATAAGCCAGAATGCCAATGGCTTTTTAGTCTCCACTTTTATTTGTATTGACCTGTTTATTTATGTATATAGCTAACTTTATAAACATAGGCGGACTTCATGCACTAAGGCATTCTCTACTGTCAATCTTTATAATACACAATAAATAAATATAAAAAATTTGAAATAACAATTTGAATTAAGTACTTATATAATAATAATATACATATTACTATAATAAGAACCAAATTAATATTGAGATTAATAAAATTATTGAGAGAAATCAAAATATAATAATTGTGACGAATATAAATTATAAAAGTTTATAATTATATTAATTATGTTGGATATATAATTTGTCATTTCCATTATTCATTCTGTTATAGATAGAAGACAGAATGGAAGAAAAAAACGTGTTGCGCTGACCGCAAATGAAACGAAATAAATGTAGGAAGTTGATGATACTGTTATAGATAATTTTACTCTCGTCTGTAAAACATTGAACACTAAGTTTTTAAGGATCAAAGAAATCCTACGTCTTAAGTCAGGTCATGGTTTACCCGAGCCAAGTTTCATTCAAATCCGTTCAGATCGCTGCAACCACCAAACATTACCTACATAAATAGTACAATACACCATTGTGTGAACTAATTATTCTTTGATTACAATAAATCACTTCACACCACTAAAATTCTTTGTCCTAACCAAAAAATGTCACAGGCTTTCGTATCAAAAGGGGGGAAATCCAATAACGTCACAGTTTCCATGATAGATGGAACACATTAGCAACAAAGAGTCGAGTGATAACTCTCTACGATTCAAAGCCTAGATTTAAAATTTATGTCCCATCGTTCCGGTACCAAAATGAATTTTTTTGGTGCCGATATGAATTTTGGTACCGATAACAAGAGAGTGATATTTTTTGCACATATTTTCATTGATAAATTGTGGCTTGTAAACATGTTTTCCGTTATAAAATAATTTAAGGAACGATTGATGTAAAAACCTACGTGGTTTATGAAAATGTGTAAAAAATAAAAACTTTAAAATATGACCTTGCTTTTTAATAATAGCAACTCTTTATTTCAAGCTACTAAAGCCCATAAATGCTATACGTAAATAACAATCTTAAAAACAATAATACATAATAATAACATTATATTTATGCTTTTTTCTGCCAGTTAATCCAGAGTATAAATCATGAAACTTTGTCAGTCACTGAAAGTAGCATTGTCATTCTCATCAAGGACACAGTCTTATCAGGGAAACAGCAACTGAAATAAAAAAGGCTGCTGGATGACGAAGTTGCTCGTGGGCACAAGCCTAACGAATCAACAGAGATCCGTTGCGTTGTCTCTTCAGATTCTCGATCAAGGTCTTAGTATTCGTTTGTGCCTAATTGGCACTTTGGGTCTTTCGTCAGTGTAAGCCATTTCTAGTTGGCCATTTTATTCCAGTGGCTAATCTTTTTTGTGGTTTTCCTGGTCTATTATAGCCTTTCGGACCTGCAGTTCACTTTGTCATTTGCTTGGACCACTTTTCCGAGAACTTGCTACATTATCTGCCCATTTTTATTTTAGTTTTCATGTGTGTTTTAATCTTTATCATAAGCCATTTCTGCCGACCATTTCATTTCATGGGCCTATCATTCTTGTGTTCTTTCTGGTCTACATTTGACTTTCAGGCCAAAAGCGGTAGTCCACATCGTTATTTGTCTGGACCACTCTTGACCTGCTCATTTTTATTTTAGTTTCATGAGTGTTTCAATGCATCATTATAATATTAGAAATAAATAATATCCACCACACAAATGCCTTCGGTTCGTAAAGATCTTTTCACACAAAAATACGACTTACAATTTCAGAGCCCAAGTAATATTCCAGTTCCAAAGCAATTCTTTTGAATAATAACGATTGGTAATCTCATGCAGTTGCCAAGGCGGCATACGGTGGAACGTTGGACGACAGTCCACTTAAAACTTTTAAGTTTACTACTTGCTTGCTACAGAATTATAAGCCTTAAGATAGTGAGTTTGTATAAATAGCTGGTTACTTTGTTTTGTTATTTTTTTTTAAGTGGTAGTGGACTGATTTTATATATACACGTACTTATCTTACCATTGACAAGAAAAACTGTTCCCGGGGAAAAGGGAGTTTTAATGTTTTTTGGTTCTTATTGAAATATAGCCGGGCAAACATTGCGTTTTTAGAGATTTTACTTAGGTTACTACGTATGCTAAGTTTCAAGAATAAAAGTTGAATTTTCACACACCCTTTCTTAGTGCTCGCTTACGTTATAAAAGGAAGTCTTGTCCAAAATTTGATATGTCTGCCAGTCAGTTTCTTCTGTTATATACATATACGTAGGTATACAGGGTTATTTGTAAAATACTAACTACCTTGCAGGACTGTATTAATAACATAAACAACAACTTTTGCTGTATGTTTTTTTTTTTTTCAAAACATAATATATTTAACAAAAACAATCCTTCAATATTTCCTTGTTCTAATCGGCAGGGGTGCTTGACGCGACGCTAGCGCATCAAGCACCCCCGCCAACCAAACCCCCTCCCCTTCGCTATTGTATTATCGCTTGCTTCGCATAGACTTCGTAATATTTAGAACATTAATTTAATTATTTTTATTTTTGTATGAAAATCTGATAAACAAAAATATGATAAATGTTTAAAAGTCATAGAACAAAAGTTGTTGTTTATGATGTTAGTAACATAGTCTTGAGAGGTTGCCAGTGTTTTACAAATAACCCTGTATAGATAGATTTAAATATGCTAATTATTGTCGGTACGTAAACAGTTTCGTCATTAGCCACGTTCAGATCTTGAAAGGTGCAGGGGCATTTTGTTATAATGCCTTATTCAATAGGGCTAAACGAATATACCACGCAATTAGCTGTTCGTTTCATCATTCGTGCTTATACAACAAACGTTTTAGTATGTGCGAAACCCGAAACGCGTGTCTAGTATTTTTATGTAAAAAACTAACTAAATTTCATAATTGTATCATGAAATATCACAAAAGTATAAGCTTGTTATGACAGCAAAAATACAAGGTCATTGGGCCATCCAGGTGACTGAAGGTTTGGTTTGTACTTGCACCCAGCAATATGATGACCTAATACCCGCTAGGAGCTGCCGTGACATTTGTGTTGAACTTAGTGTCAGTGATACAAAAATTATTTTTATAGGTCACAAGTTGGACTTGAACCTTTATAAATATTTTATGAAAACAAAAATTACATGATATAAAAACTAATGCAGTCTATTCAGTTTCTGATTCATATTCAGGTTTCACATAAAATTAAAATAATATTGCAAATGAGAAATCTGTCTATAATATTCTGCTAGAGGCATATGATGCATCGTGCTCATCGTTAATGAAATTAGGCAGGCGACATGCCTCTCGGATTTCCATGAGGCCACCTAGGGAAAGGCCGTTGCCAAGGTGATAATACATCTACACTTCTGCGCTAATATTAAACAGAGTTATCTGTAAAACATAAGTAACCTCTTACGACTATGTAACTAACATCATAAACAACGACTCTTGTTCTATATTTTTTAAAATGTATAATATCATCAGATTTTCATACAAAAATTGATATTTAAATTGAACGATCTAAATATTACGAAAACTATGCAAAGCAAGCGTTTATACAATATGGAGGGAGTGGGGATTTAACGGTGGGGATGTTAGATGCGCTTGCGTAGCTTCATACAGATGGAGGTAGGAATAGCAAATACAAAGTTGAAATGTGTTAAATTGAACGACGAAATCTTATAGGTTTGTTTTTGGTAATGGTTTACGATTTGTAAAAAGACATAAAACAAAAGTTGTTGTTTATAATATAAGTAACACAGACTAGCAAGGTAGTTAATGTTGGAAAATTACCCTGTAAAGGGACTTTTTTGTTTGTACTGGTCTGTTTGATTTAATTAAAGTTTTTTCACTGAGAGAACGCTACTTTATTCCTGAGTGACATAGGTTATTTTTTATCTTCTCGGGTGAAGCTGCGGACAAAACCTAGTCTTCAATAATTTGTGATGAATGTCTACAAAAGATGAAACATTTGCATAAAAATGTTGTTGTAACGTTTTACCCAAAATCGATTTAAGTAACGGCTGCTTTTTTTTAAGGCGGGTATTCATTCAATGACTTCTTCCGCTCTTGGGCGGAGTGGGAGCGCGTGCCAAACTTTTACTGACTAAAACTCACTCCTATATTCCTTCGTAACCTTGGATTCTAGGACCCTGGGTTTCCCTTTCAAAAGCGAACCCATGGCCCCAGTAGGCTTCGACCCTGCTGGACCTGCTAGCCTCTCCTAGAAGCGCGCGTGGAATATTACGAATCGTCGATGACTTGAGCTTATTCCGGACGATTAACAGACTACCCATTGCTCACTGACCGCAAACTCGCGTCTAGGGCAGCTAGAAATCGGGATCTGGATCCAGACGGCTTCCCTGGCGCGTAAGTTGTGGTAGCTAAAGGAATCGCTGGATCTGAAATAGAGCATAGAACACTTTTTGTACTTTCTTAAGATGATTTTAAAATATATTTTTTTTAAATCGGAGCGTGAAACCGCGTCACTATAGACGTAACTTAATCTAAATCACCATGGGCGGGTTCCGAAAAAAAACGTTCTAAGTATTACATAAGAATATTGAGCTTAAACATCTTTTTTTATCATCACAGTTTCCTTTGTTGAACCGTTAAAAACCTATTTAAAAAAAATATCATGCTACTACCAAATGGCCGGATAAAATTCCCAACAGTCTTAATACACGAAAAATATAACAGAATACCGACGATATACGAAAACGATGTCAGCAATATACCTGCCACCATCATGTGCCATAACCATAAATGTTGCGTAAATCCCCAAAGAGTTTCACTACACTGCTCCTGACAGTTTTGAAGCTTCCTGAAAGCGTGGTAATGCTTACTGTCCCCGCACACGGGCTGAAAAAAAACGCCGCTTCAAGCTTTATTTTGAGGCGGCCTGTTTTGTGGCTCGTGTGCGGCGGTGCTGCCACAAAAAAAAAAACGCTTGAATCGGCTTCATGCTTCACCGGACACAAGAGGTGTCGCGCGCTTCAGCTGTTTTTTGCGGCTGCTTTTAGCTTTTTTTTGTGGCCGCTCCAAGCTTTTCTTATGGCGGAGTTGTGGGGACAGTTTGTGATACTTTTGCATACAATTCCAGGCTGATTGAAATTTAACATATGGCCTTGCCATTAAAGATGCGTTATTTCTGTCACGTATCTACAGCAGTTTTTATGGCTTACATATCATGAAACATAAATAGAGGTACGATGTTTTCCATGAGATGACAACGGAAGTTGCAATCATTTTGTATTGCCGCAACTTAGAAGGTTGAATTGTTTGCCATTTTATAATAATAATAATTCATTGATTTGCCAGTCTTAGTATAGCTATATACAAAGTAGTATGATGTTAACAATAATGAGACCCATTTACCATATACCATTACATATGGTGCGCAAATATTCAATTTCACTTCTTTCAATCCCACGGCTTCGCCTGCGTACTTAAAATATAGCCTATGTCACTCAGGAATAAAGCAGCTTTCTATCGATAAAAAAACTTTTAGCAATCGGACTAGTACTTTCAGAGATTACTTCCTGCAAACAAAAAAAAAAACAAACTTTGCCTGTGTGTGTATGTGTTTGTTTGCCTGTGTGCCTTGTAGATGTCATAATATCTCTTCAGTTATCAAGTTTCTATAATTGTTATAAAATGTCAAATTAAATAACTAAATAAATGAATTGTAAATATTTAATGTCAGTAAGTGTGTAGTGGTTGCGGGAAGCCGATGGATGCGAGACGCGCAGGAGCGTTCGTTGTGGCGACGCTTGGGGGAGGCCTATGTCCAGCAGTGGACGTGTATCGGCTGAAATGATGATGATGATGAATGTCAGTAAACGGTCAAAAAATTAAAAGTTACTAGTATCTATAAAATGTCAGATTTTACACTATGGCAAAAAAAAATGACGGATGAATAGAGACAATTTATGATCTTCCAAGAAATGACTAGCTACTCAAATCTAGGAAATTGAAGTGGAAAACAAAAGTATACACTAGAGAGTCATAGAGTTGGGTTTGGATGGAAATCTTTGGCCCTCTGAATGAATTACGTGACGCAAAAACTATTGAAATATTGGGAAAATAAGGAAAGAAAAACACTATGTACGTGTGACATCTAAGGGAGTGGAATTCCCTGTTGGAGTTTGTGCTTTCTAATAGTTACAACTTCCTCCAAGCTGTTTTTTAGGATTTTATTTTTTAAGTTTTTTTTAATTTTGCAGAGCAATGTCAAGTTATAAGTTGATTAAAATATGATTTGCCGTATAGATGACGGCCGGAACACATTAGCCTTTGTTTATTATGAACCGCTAGTATATAGTCAGGAAAATAGTTTGGTGCATATGCAACAGAATAGGTCATCATCATCATCATATCAGCCGAAAGACGTCCACTGCTGGACATCCCTGGCCTCCCCCAAGCGTCGCCACAACGACCGGTCCTGTGCGTCACGCATCCATCGGATTCCCGCGACCCTGACCAGGTCGTCGGTCCACCTTGTTGGATGCCTTTTAACAAGGTTCCAGAAAAGGAACTTAGTTTTAAAACATTATAGACTAGACTCGTTAATTGTTTTAAAACTATGTACCAGGCTCCAAGAATAAATATCAAAACCTCTATATATATTTATCTATGGCGGTTGATACCACTGCACTGCAATATGCTAACTAAATTTTCAATCAATAAATACCTATCTGCTCCCGCTGTAGGTAAAGCAAAAAGAAGTTTCAGCAGTAATGCTCGCAACGGAGGAGGCCGCACGCGTGAGGCAATAGCGCTCACGCCCCAGCCACCGCTGTGATTCAGATCTTGATCACATGAGCGTTTATCTACTCATGTGTCCCGATTTCCGGCCACCGCAGGCGCGGGCTTGTGGACGGCAAACAATGGTAGCTCGCCGATGTCATTAGATGATTTTGCCATCTAAAAAGAAGATGAAAGAACACAGGTGCGTTTAAGTCAGTTGCAGTCGAAACGTGAAGGGTAACTAAAAAGTTACCCTTAACGTTTCATGAACGTGGTAACTCACACACTTTTTCAGCCCATTTTCAATATTCAAGCGTTATATTTTGACGCGTTGTTGATTTTCGTGCCTGAAACCGAGTGTGAAGCCAGGACGATATACCCGGCATTGAATCGCCAAACTGGGTGACAGGCGCCGGTAGTTGTGAGTGCTGTCATACTTATCCGGATACGATACCCCGCCAACGCCCGGTCGTGAATCCGGCCTGTCAATCTTTAAAACATATAAAAATACAACAGAACTAGCTTTTGCCCGCAGTTTTGCCCACGTGCATAAAATAAAGCCTATGTCATTCAGGAATAAAGCAGCTTCTTATCTTATCATTGGATTATACATCCAATGTACCTATTCATTGGGTTGCAGCCCTTTACTTCCAGAGACTACCTCCTACAAACAAAAAAATAAGAAAAGAAACTTTATCTCTTTACTATACTAATCTAGAGCAACTTGTTCGCAAAACATGATTTAAATTTCAATTTAATAGTTATTTTTCACTTCTGTGTAAAGACCTCCCACAGAGGGAGGTGGAGGTGTAAATGATTTCCATTTCAAAGATTAGATAAAAAAAAAATAAGTAATTTAGTAATAATAAATATGATTAAGAATTTTAACCATGTAAAATTTATTTTTTTGGTAATATTAATGAGATTTTAGTATATTATAAGTTGCTGGGCTGTTTGGTATAATGTCTCAAATAATAATTTACTAATAAAACCTACTTGGAATGTTGGACATAACTGTAGCGACATCTATGACGTCACATAGGAACTAATCCTGCATCGCGTAATCAAAGTTCTCTGCGCGATTAGAACTTATAAGACAGCCCGAAATCAACTAACGGGCAGTCGCCCACTAGATCATAACACCTGTCTGGCCGGAGGATCCTCCCTTTTCAAAAGGAGGTTTCCGGGACTTTACTCTGTTTCGCATACCTCCAACTCCTCCAACAAAACTTTAGGCAACTTTTAACAAAGTACCTACCGCTACATAAATATTTATTAATATTATTGTTAATCAGCTGCCGATGTGACTATATCATCACCTTATGAGCCAAAGATGTCCACTGTTGGACGTAAGACTCCTTCAAGTATTGCAATTACGGCACGAATGCCTTTACTAATCTGTCAGATATGATATGTAATAGTTACTCAGCGTGTCGAACTTCAGCTTTACAAACTTATCGACAAAAATTGAAACATAAACAGCAAACAGTACATCACTATCAGTGTCTCAACACAATCTTCATAATAGCTCTATTAGTAGCAAAGCACTTAGTAATTGAAGACGGGTCCTCGTTCCAACAAACATAAGTTAGTCGCCAGACGGAATGAGCGCTTATTGTGAAAGGCTCTTTTGATTCAGACGTCGAAAGTCTTTAAATGTTTTTGTCTGGATTTTAATTGTGTTTTATTTTAGGTTTTGTTGGCATAAAGTCACAACTCACAAACAGTCTGAACAAAGTTTGCTGTTGGATAATAAAGCTTATTTTATTTGGTGATGTGCCCGGTCTTGGGCTTTGATCCCGATTGGTGGAAAACAATAGATGGAGTCTAAGACAGAACTAGCATTGGCAGAAGATGCTTGTCCACTGAAGATTAGGAGGCTGATAGATTTATTATATTAATTTAATCAACAACAAAAAACTATCTTTATAGATTCATCATCCGCCTTTTTAATGTTCCCACTACTTGGATTTAGGCCTCCTCTCTATGAGTGAGTCTTTATAGATTGCTGTAATATAATATTCAGTATACATACTACCGCGAGATTGTTCCAAAAAGCAACTGAAGCTTTGGAAAACAAAAGAAAACTTAAAGCTAAATTACTTAATGCATTAATAGAGGCGATGTTTAGAGCTGGTTTGGTGATTGAGACAACATGGAACAAACAATCTGATCAATTGGTACTCTTTCGACTCATCTTAAATACAGTACTAGTGTGGAGCCTCATCACTGGATATACGTCACCATCCCACAAAACCACATGCACCTTTCAGAATGTATACGAAGTCAACGACAGAGCTGTACAGGTTGCCAAATACTAGATAGAAAACCAAAAAATTGAGTCCATCGACTCAAAAAGAACAAGAAATTAATGAATTTAGCGAATAATAATTTATCTGTCAACTCGAAACGATTGACAGAAATAAAACGACGATTTAAATTCGTTTAGCCCTAAATACATTTAGTGATTTAAATAAATTAGGTTAGTTGGCTTTGTAAACTGTCAAACAGCTACAGCTATTTTGTTTTTAATCACCAAACTTAATTGGCTGTGAGAAGGGCATATCGGTCGCAGAATAAATTTATGATCAATTAGAACGAACGGTTTTGCAATGGTAACTGTATACCGGAAGACACAGTATTAGAAGGCCTTCTACAACGTAGAAAGATGATCTGGTGAGAGTTGCGAGAATACGATATGAGAGTCTAAACTCTAACGTACTTACTTACCTTCAAAATCCAATACTAATTTTCAGTGTCTACTACTTACAAAATGTATTCTGCCATACAATTTCTTTCACAAACCCAACTAAGCGTCCGTTTGTCACCGCAGGGATCTAGCAAAATATCAGCGTCAGGTAAATTTGCCTGACACATGCTGAGCTGGACTCCCATTTGGTGCAGCACTGAGATGCACACCGCAATATGAATTTATGACTTCATATTTCTAAGTACCCACCCCATAAGTATCACTTTGTATATCTTGTAATTTTTTTTTCTTTTCTTTCTCTTTAATGTTTTCGATTTTTTTTTTTGTGTGTAATAATTATTACTAGGAAAAATTTTATTATTGTATTTTTTATTTTATTTTTGTTGATTATATCGGTGTTTGTATTTTATTTAGTTGTGCATTTTATGTTACAACAAATAATTTTTTTATCTATCTATCTATCTATAGTCCTATGACTAGTCGTCTGGAACTTAGAGAACTTCCAGCAGTAGACGTCTTTCGGGTTAAAATGATGGATCTTGTTAGCGTGCATTTTGACTCATTTGGCAAATTCCGCGGAGTTATTCAATAATAGCGTTCTGTATATATATTATACCGTACTAGATGATCTCAGTGGCTCAACCAATTGAAAGTACTTAATTTGGCAAAAAAATATTCCCGGAATAATAAATCAACAAATCTACTAATTCCAGTTCATAGTTAGACCATACATATGAACTGAATTTCATCTAAATCCGTTCAGCCATTCGAGCGTGAGGAAGTACAAAAACATATTCTACTCATTTTATTATTGTCTTCTATTTTTTATTAATTTTACAGTAAGTAGGTACTTTACTTGCAATTATTGTTAGTTTTCGAGTGAAATAAATAAATTCAGTAAGACCTTCGTTAGCGGTAGGTATAAAAAATACGTAATAGTCTCAAGTATTAAAACGATTAGCTAGAAAATATTTTTACTAAATTGCTGCGGTTGTGTCACAAATATACTAAGTTTTCTTCGCATAGTTTAATGTAACTGCAGTAAAACTTGAGTCTTAGACAGCAGTCGGGCGATAGCAAAGTTTGCTAAGAAAAACAGTGCACTTAGTCCAAAGTTAAGTGCTTTAAACATTTTCATTTGAATCGTGTGCCTTAAATATGTTTAGAAACTTATAAAGGATTTAAATTATGATATGTTATTTTCTGTCATGTACACTTCTAACTTTATAATTAGTCCAAATACTTCTAGGGCCTATTAGAAAAGGTCTTGTTATTAATTAAGTAAAGTCTCAATAAATAGTATATAAACAGCAAAGTTATTGCGAATAAACGAAGATCTAAATGGAAAAAGGCAGACATGTGCGGCACATAATATTATAATACACAATAAAAATATAAAACATAATAGTAGCACGCAGGCAAACCTTAATTTTGGACTTTTGTTTGTTGGTGAAAGATAACTCTGTACACCGTAGTTCAGAATGGAGAGAATATACGTGTCTATCAGCTTACGCGTCAGTCACAAGGGCAAAGTGCCCTTAAATAATTCCTTCATGGAGTAAAAGCTTTTCCAGGCATTTTCTTTTTGGCTGAGCATGGGGATAACCAGTAATCACTTCCTCGTTGTTGCGGTCCTCTTCTTCGAATGCGAACTATTGCTTCGTATAAGGAAGTGGCTGCTTCTCATTCCCTCTCACTCCGGAGTATGGCTTGAACTAGGGCCAGACACGAAAGGTCACTGCCATGATGATGATGCCTCAAAGCTAAGACATTCCATATTACATTAATTCAAACCCAAAATGAAAATAAATGCACAAAAATGGTGCAACAACGATATTTTGATTAACTCATATCTCTCCGTCTGCACGCCCTAAAGGGATATATTTCTTTTTATGACATTTCATAATTTCTCCATAAATTCAGATATTAACAGTTATCTGTTTCAATTTTGCGAATCGCTTGGACATAAAATAAATCAATTCGGGAGTCAGTGGAATGCTCATTTATTTTGTCGAATGAGCATTATTTTAAATCGCGATGAAAGTAATGACAATTTTGTTGTTAAAGGGTTGTGCTATTTGCGCAAATAACTGAACTATGTTGGCTCGTTTTCTGAAGTGGAGTAAGATTTAATAACTTTTTGTTTAAATAAAATTCTCAAAAATGATTACAGTAACTACCATTAAGAATCTTGGCACAAACAGTGCTTATTATTAATATTTTTGTCATTCATAATAATATATATTTGTTGTACGAGTAGGTACTTCTATAATTCAATCAAAAGTACTTGGGCTCCTTTTTTTTTGTTTTAGAGGTTAAACTTTCAAAAGGCGCCCGGACTTTGGGGATAAGTCCGGGGAGTGTGGGATTTTTACCTCACTAAAACCACCCCGGTGATCACCATCAGCACATAGAAGGGGCGCCGTTACCTCTTAAAAGACCATTCCGGAACCCCCTCTGTGCAACGCCTGTTAGGGCACATCCCTGAGGAGACTGCGCAGTGGTCTCCCCTGAGCCTCTTTGTGCACGGCAGCACGTGATCACTGTGCCACCGACTTCCTTGGAATCACTCGATGGGCGGGCAGTGTCCCCACTTTGCACGCCCGTGTTTCCATAGTCCCGACTGCATTGGATGATGCAGGCTGGGTTTTGGCGTGTTAGGTATCGAGGCGGTTGCCTCCCCGACGCTTTCTTCTTTGAGCGGGATCAGCTCTCTCCCGGTCTCGCTCAGCCGCCTCCTTCTGGACCATTACGGTCTCACAAAATGAGGCAACTTCTTTCCAGTTATCTGGCCCAGCCAGCATAGCCCTCATTACCGCTGGTAGAGACAGATCCTGCCCAATCCTGGCGACCAGGACTCGTCGCTCAGAGTACTTGGGCTCCTAGTGAAGTATTGTTATTAACTTTTACCGTGGTGAAGTGAGAATGTCAGAATAGTTTTACGGACTAAAAGCCCGAGTGGGCTTAATTAAGTAAACTTCAGTTCTTTCCATTACCTTTTGCGTTCTAAGATTGCGGTAACTCTTTCGATCAATCTCGCAGTCAATGCAAGTAGTGGCTTTAGTGATCTTCGTACATCACGTTGACCCAAACCTGGTTCTTAACTGAGGTGTGACGTCATAAAATAACTTTATCCGCTTTAAGTGGAGCGCGAGGGCATGTCATATTTTTAGTAAACACACAAGTGCGTACCTGTGTCCATTAATTCGCCCTATGCATTCCAAAGCCACGGTAACTTGATGAACAACTAACTACCCTAATTGAAAAAAAATCACACAAGTTTTATTAACGTCCAGGAATTTTACACCACAGTTTCATCACAACGGCATTCTGCTCCAAAAACTTAAAAAAGAATATAGGTAGTTCCAGAAACTCTCGAGGCACAAAGCATCGATAGCGTAGGCTATTTAGTGGGTAATAGCTTAACTCAATGTTACTTAGGAGACCAATAAGTTCTGGATTAACGTGCAATTCACCAGGCTGCAGTAAACCATTCGGTCTGCAATAAGCTGCAATTACAGGAAAGTCAAAAACAGAAAATGTTTCCAGTTTAGCTTGCTTTAAAATAGGCTAAGTGGTTATGCATAAAGCTTAAAGTCTACAATAACGTAGAAATAGTTTGTACGAGTATTAGACACTATTAATTAATATTGTAAAAATCTATCTAGTCATTTAGTAAGAGTAATCTTACTATAATTCTTAAGTATAGCGATCTAATTAGATGGTCCTAACTAGATCGCTATACATTAAGAACAGTCAGAATTAGGTGGATTTTAAGGCCATAATTTGACTAAATTTAATAAAGTAAGCATAATCAGCCTTTTTTTTTGGGTGTTCTCTTGGGTGGAGCGAGAGATAGTGTCAGACTCTTACTGACTAAAAACCCACCCCGTTCCTTCTAGCCTCTTCATACCGGGGCTCGAGTTTCTTTTCGGATAACCCTGGCTTCAGTAGGCTTCGATCCAGCTGGGCCTCTCCTGAAGCATAATCAACCTCAATGTGTACACTGCTGGGACTCAAGCCTTTTCAAGAGAGAGAATGGGGCGTAATCTGCCACTCGGGTCCAGTACGGATTGGTGAATGTCACATGTCTTCAAATTTTTGATTTTCATTTTGTACCTGGACTAAAAATGGGCCAAAGGGCAAGAAATTGCGGAATGCGATAAGGCTGCAAATTGTATGTTTCTTGTTTAAAAAACTAATTTCTTAAAAAAAAATACTACTGAATTACTTTAGAGTAAATTAAATTACTTTAAGTTAATTTTATGATTAGGGTATAATTATAAGAACACCTTTTAACCACACGCATTATTCCAGTGACATGTTTCCCAATTAAAACATATTTTACTAAATGGATGTTAGTATTGTCGGAAATGGATCATATTGAAATTAAATGGCGAATGCGATTTGCACTGCATAACCGTCAAAAACATCATATTTCACGTTAACTGTGAAATACAATTAACATACGAGATGAAGTACCTTTTAATCATCAACTATTTAGACGCCTGACCTTTTAACTGCCTTGTTGTTGCAAACGCAATTGCTGGGCGTGGGGACGAAGGTTCGATTCCTGAGTTGGGTAAAAAGTACTATTGGGTATTCACATTAGAAATTACATTGTAGTAGCTCGAAATCTAGAAGTTAGAGTTATGACAGCCCTGAGCCGCAAAATAGTTAGTTACTAAAGACAACCTCATGTTGTATGTACTTCGCTTTTTATACCAACGCTCGGTGGACGCACACTAATGAGCTTTTGAGCTGAAACTGTTGCCAAGACGCTCCGAGATATCGTGTCCGCGAGTAGTGTCTATGTATGCGTTGCTCGAGCGCGCTTTGTATGTAGGTTGACTTCTGTACCTATACATTTGGTGCCTGAACCTTGGAAAGATCTCTCTCCGGTCATGACGGATTACTCCGGTTTCTTCGGTCTAGGAGTGTAAAGGAAAAGAGACAAGAGAAAGGGGATAACCATCCAAGCACGTACCGGAATACAATAAAGTATTAAGAGTACACCTGTGTTTGCGCACACACTTACTTACTATAATGTCTCCGGTATGTCTCCTGTATGACGATCAACCAAGTAGGCTGGTCGTATTATTAGACGCCTACGGGTTTCTACGCAGCAAAACAACAAGCAACGGATTGCTATGTACTAAATTTGATATTTTCATCTTTAAAATTAAAGAAATGCAATCAAGAGTAGTTGCATCTGGACTGGCCTGTTGGTCTAGTGGTTAGTGACCCTGACTGCTATGCCGGAGGTCGTGGGTTCGATTCCCACCCAGGACAAATGTTTGTGTGATGAGCATAATCATTTGTTCTGTGTCTGGGTGTAATTTATCTATAATATGTATGTATTTAGAAATATATAAGTATGTTTATCAGTTGTCTAGTACCCATAACACAAGCTCGGCTTAGCTTGGGACTAGACGGCGTTGTGTGATAGTTGTGGAATATTATATTATATTATCTATATTATATTATTATATTATATTATATTATATATTATATTTTACTATATCTTTTCTAGTCCATTTTATTGAGAGGCCAATCAAAATGCAATACCCGGTGGGAAAATCATCTAATGACAACCCCCGCTGTTGGGCGGAGCGGGAAATAGTGTCAGATTTTTACTGACTAAAAACCCACTCCTGATCCTTCGTTTCCTTTCGTACCGGGGCTGAGCTATCTCGACTCGATACATTTTTTGCTGGTAGATATTGCAAAAACATTAGAATAGCACCCGTATTTTAAAGTAAACAAGAAGAAAACAAGTTTTTAATAAAAAAAATATTTTTTAAGCAATTTTTTATAGCACGGTATAATACGAGTACTTATATAATTAATTTTCGTCAAGACAAATCACACGAGCTCGAACTCAATGGGGTTGTGTCTTTTAACTACCGGGTTAATATAGCCACCTTCCGATTCCATCATCAGATCAGTTTCATGTCATAATAACTTTGCATTGTCATCTGATTTACACATGCATGCAAAATTTTAGCTCAATCGGTAACCGGGAAGTAGATCAAATTTAATTTGCAAGATTTGATTAGAGAAAAACGTCGGGACAGGTGAAACTAAATAAAAGCTTGTAAAAAGATATTTATTACTGATGACGAGGCACTTACCTAAATGGGACGAGGAAAAAAAAACATCGCTCCATGGATGTTGTAGACAGTGTGAATGTATATTTTCTTGAAAACCTAACATTTTTGCTGACAGCACATTTCCGTACCATTTGACGTGTATATATGTAGCTTTGATGAAAAGGTACAAGTAAATATCGAAGAAGCTCTTGTGTGTGACGTGATTGGCCCTGTGATGCACTGAAAAGGCTACAGAAATCATATCCTTGTCAGAAAATATATTTTTGCTGACATAATTTGAATTTATTCAAGTTTGGGGATTGTTCGGAAAATATGGAAGATGGATACGTTTTTAAAAACCATTTTAACGTGTTTTTTTTTTGTGTCGACGGGGAAAATCATCATTGACGAAACACGCTCTTGGGTGGAGCGGGAGACAGTGTCAGATTCTTACTGACTAAAAACCCCGCGCCGTTCCTTCTAGCCTTCATACCGGGGCTCTAGTTACCTTTCGACCATTTTAACGTGTAGAAAACCTGTTTCTGTGAGTCAGTTGTTTCAGTGAGCATATCTATTTGAGCGGTGGAATTGTTAGAAAGAGTTTCCATGGTCCTGGAATGCAAAAGGTAACTGAAAGAACATAGGTAGGTTTCAGTCAGTAAAAGTCTGACACTCTCTCTCGCTCTACCTATAGTGGGAGAAGTTCTTTTTTTACGATTTTCCAGCTTAAAAAAATCGAGTTAGTGATTAAGATTGGATGAGAGAGACTTTTGACGCAAAGGATGTTGAACAGTTTTGTAGTGTTAAAAGCAAGAGATAATTATTTGACACAAAAATTACTATCGTTTTCTCTCTTTAACTCTTTCTAACATTTTAGACTTAAGTACGTTGCGTATACGAGTATGTACCTACCAATTTGTGAGGGGTTAACGCTTTTAAGAACGAACAGTTTCAGTTTAGCAGCTTAAAAACTTTACTTCTCTAGATAAACAAGATGTCTTCTCAACCCCATACGATTCATTTTACTGCCTCACCCATGTTTTATGTTTATCTCAAACGTGTTTATAGTTTACCGTCAGTCGTAAACTCTTAACAAAATTCAGGAAGTTAGATAGTTTGGGTACGATTTGACTATCGTTGTTATGTTGTTTGGTAATTGTGTTAGTGAATAATTCCATTAGTGATTCATGACTCTTCGTTCGGACATATTTAGAGTATCGATGAATCCTATGTATAAGGGCCAATGTGCAAATCGACGACTTTTCGATAGAGGCTCTCAAAGTTTCAATTTGATATATAAAGTTAAAATTTGAGTACCTCTAAATTAAAAAAAGAAAGCTATATAATACCAACGCTAAAACGTAACGCAATGTAACTAAAATAGTACAGACTGCAATAAACTATGTAATTTTTAAAGGCAATACAGCAGCTGGCCCTATCCAATTGGTTTGTTGACCATATTTTTTTTGAGACTAGGGATTTGGAATAAAGTAACTTCATTCAAAATCGCAAATAGAAAAAACTTTTCAAAGTCAATATTAAGTACAGTGCGTTTCACTTAAGACGTTCCTTTGCCGTAATGTTGGCAATACGGAAAAACAATGTTGCAATATTTTTAGCAATGACATCACTTAATATTAGGGAGATTAACTGATACTTCGTTACTTTTAACAATCGACTTTTTTTTAACTATTTTTAAATAAGTATAGGACGCTGGGCTCCATTCCGATTGTCCTGAAATTCTTTCAATTACCGAAAACGCCACGCCCCGATATCGTACCTCTCTAATAACAACTTCCTTTTTGGCCTGCTTTTTTAAAATAAAATCCTATTCACCCTCATAATTCTCCAAAAAGTGTTGCAACTACCGTTAAAATCGATTTCGTTTCGCATTTTGGGAAACAATTTTGGTAGAGTAGGCAACTTTTCTTTTTCCCTTCTTTTTTGTGTAGACAGCCAGGGGAGCTAACATTACGCCGAAGTAACTTCTTAAGTGAAACGCTCTGTAAAATATCTTTTAAATGTCGTGAAAGAGGAAACTGACAAGTTACAGAGTAAGAATACACACACACTGGAATGTTAGTGACGTGTGAGCTAATGTTTCTACCACGCCCCAACATTTGAAATGCTAAGTCGTTTCATTTAGCAACCATATTCTGATGCTGTGTGCAGAAAAAATATTTATTTTTACTATTTAATGAAGTACCTAAAATAAACTAAAAATAATACCCAATCAAGTGTTGCTACAATGCAGCCATTTATTGTTCTCAACAACTTTCAAACAAGTTAGTAACACAAACAATTATCCACACGCCAAAAACAGTACAAAAACGCAGAACGAGACTTGCACTAATTGGTATCCAGTTTGTCGATAGCTAAAAAAGATCAACAAAAAGGTAGGTCTACATCGACTGCAAATGTACTATCGGTAGGTTCATTAGTGCACTAGCTGTGGAAGTTAATGCAGTTAGTACAATTAGGCACAGGACCGTGTGCACCTGGCCTAACCGCAAACAAATTGGGCCTACGCTACGCCTAACGGAGTGTTAGCACTCGGATACAGTTAAAAACGACCGTTTAATTCAAATTAAAATTCGGTGCGCTAGCTGGGTTATTTGATTTTGATATTTGGGTTTCGTAATGTTTTTTTACGATTGTAACAGCAAAATGTTTCTGTTAATTTTCTTTTGATTGTTTTATGTAATTAAGTTGAAATACTAAATTGACAGAACTAAGTATTGGTTCAAGAGGCCTTACCACGAACTCTTAACGCGATCCTTGATGACCAAAACTGAACTCTTAAAGAGAGTGGACCTAGGATGTATAGATCTATTTATCCAGTTAGTGAGAGCAAGAGTATTACTGACTAAAAACCCCGCGCCGTTCCTTCTAGCCTTCATACCGGGGCTCTAGTTTCCTTTCGGATAACCCCGACCCCGGTAGGCTTTGACCCAGATGAGCCTCTCCTGGGACATTTTATCACGTCATGGTAAGGCCCCTGACTTTTATCTTTTCATTCAAACGTACCACAATTGTATTTTTATATTAATAGAAACTTAAAGAAAATACTATGTAAAATACATATTTATATATAGATTCACACTATCAACTTTATCAACATTAGTTACGAATAGTATATAGCCATACGAAAAAAATAAATCTCAAAACCGTAGCATTGAAATCCTTCACTCATTTCTCTCCATCCTTTGACTCAAAGTTTCATCATTCCATTCAGTTATTCAATCACTTCATTCTGCCACAGTTTCTTATTTTGCCCGAGACGGAACTTAGTGTCTTCATATCTTCAAAGGGACGCGCCCTTTGTTACAAAGAATACCGACGTACGGTACAGACAGCCGCACTCTTCTCTTGGAGTTATGTGAAAGTTAGACCGAATCTAATCGTACACGATTAGTGAGGCTTGTTATTGTACTTTTTCGACAAGAATACTTTTTACGGCACGTGTAATTTACACGTGTTCCTTTTTTTGCTTCTATTTAATAATAATGTCACGCATTATGTATCCCGAAGTTAAAATCGTGTCTAAAATAATAACAACCACGCAAGTTGATATCCAAGGTTAAACACAGAGAACCCTGGGGACCTTATAAATGCAAACAAGGAACATAGGAGTGGATTTTAGTCAGTAAAAGCCTGACATGCCTTGACATTCCGCCCAAGAGCGAGAAAAGTCATTGGATCATTTTCCTACCAAAAAAAAGGGTTAAGCAAAACTTGCCGAGGCCGGTCTGTGGATGGTTGACCATCACCATACAGAGGTTCCTCAGTGACTCGGAAAGCACTTGAAACCGATTTCAACTGTCATATATAGTTCTTCTGACAGTCCCTAGGGAAATCTGACGTCAGTGTTGCCAAAGGGACTGAAATGTGGAGGGTTGGAATGGTCATGAGATGTAGATACTCTAGTTAATTGTTTTATCTGTAGGTATACCTTACTATAGAACTTATATTACCCATTACTGGATTGTGGAAGTTAGGTAGACAGTCGCTTTATGTAAAATAAAGGCAATTTTTATTTTAACAGATATAAAGAAATCTCAAACAATGGTAGCGTAGTGTTTCACGCGCGCCACAAAGAAATGTTAACAAAACCTTAGTGGCCCAGCAGAGTCAAAACCTACTAGAGCCATGGGTTAGCATCCGAAAGAAAAACCCGGGATCCTCAAATCAAATCAAAAACATTTATTTCAAATAGACCATTTACAGGCACTTTTGAATAGTCAAATGTCAGTTAGTCAAAGAAAAATGAAGCTAAATTGCACGTTCCAAAGCTTAGATCTCTATGGAAAAGAAGTTGCAAGAAACTCCATGGACACTCTTTTAAGTCAGATTATGAGTTACATAATTATAATTGGTTAATTAGTTCTTCTTGCGTCTATTTGAGCACAATGTAGAAAATAAAATAAAGAAAATAATAATTAAAAGATAGAAATTGAATTAAGCCACTAGCAGCTAAGAGATGACTAGTCTCAACAAACGGCACCCGTTTACGAGCATGACGCGTGCATCAGCCCCGGCTCCTGGAACGTAAGGCAAAGAATAACAAAGGAGTGAGTTTCAATCAGTAAAAGTCCAAACCGCTCTGCCTCAGAGTGGAAGAATTCACTGGATGTTGTCTTACCTAAAAAGTGTTAAAACTGCTTTTAATAATCGACACCTGACTTTCACGGCTCACTCGTAACGTATATTATTTTGACAGTTGAATAACATGGTACTCGCATCACAGTTCCAAAAACCGGAACGTGTTTTTCGTTCCGGAAAATTAAAACATTACTGCATTACTACTTGTTTTACCACAATAATGTTTTAATTTTATTTTGTGAACCATGGACTGTGTTCATCAATGATTTTAGTTCTTTAAAGTAAACTTTTCATGTATTCATTCTGTGTGAACGTGGCTAAAGTGAATATGAAATGTGTGTACCCTGTATTTACATTTCAACGTTTAAAATACATACGGACAGTGAAATGTAAACGTTTGCAATCAACAGGGAAAATCAAATAAATGTACCAATTTTCTAATTGCCTCAGTGATATGTGTTTGTGTTATAGTTAGTTTTTTTCCGAATAGTTTCAGAGATACAGTAATGTTTTTGCTGTGCTGCATAATGCTATGTTACGTTGTGCAGTATAAGAGTCACAAACCATGTGAACGCTTTGAAACTGTTCGGCTTTGATAGTCTATCATCATTTCAGCCTGTAAACGTCCACTATTGGACATAAGCCTCCCCCAAGCGCCGTCACAACGTCTCGCATCCATCGGTTTCCCGCAACTTTCACCAGGTTATCAGCTCACCTTGGTGGAGACCTTCCAACGCTGCGTCTTCCAGTACACGGTTCCAGAACCTTTCTGCCCCAACGGCCATCTGTTCTGCGAGCAGTGTCCCCTGCCCATTGCCACTTAAGTTTGGTTTGATGGTCTTTAGAGTCGTATAATTACATTATTACACTAATATTATGAGAGCAGTGGAGGTCGAGTGATAATGGCTCCGACTTACTAATTGTAGATCACGGGTTCAAACCCTGCCAGGTGCATTACTTTGTGTAATTTATTTAGTTACTACTGCTCTCAAAACGATGAAGAAAACATCGTGAGGAAACCGGCATGTCGAACCAAAAATTCGAAGACATGTGACATTCAACAACTCGCACTAGACCCGCGTGGTGGATTACGGTCCATTCCCTCTTCAAGAGAGGAGGCCGGAGTCCCAGCAGTAGGAACATTATAAAAGGCCGATGATGACTAATAATATATTACTAGCTCCGAGCGCTCACAGCGCCTCGCTAGCCAAAATGTGAGGACATCGCGGGCCCGTGCTCGAGGAACTAGCGCTGAACGTGCGCACCGTCTATCTGAGTTAAGGCAGCATGTCTCTGAGACAAGGGATAGGGAGACTAGCGCTAAACGCTCGCAGCGGCTCGCTAGGCAAAATGCCATAACATCACAGGCCCGTGCTCAGGAATCTAGCGCTGAACGTGCGCATCGTCTAATCGAGTGTAATCTTATTTTAAAACAAGAAATTTTCCGCGGACGAAGTCGCGGGCAGAAGCTAGTATATTATAAAGGTAAAAGTTTAGATGGGTGTGTGTGAGTGTGTATGTTTCTAACTCTTTCAAGCGCATTGCAATAAAATTTGACATCAGGGTAAACCATATCCTGGAATAACACGTTAGATACTTACTTCTTTTTTGACGAGAGTGTGTTTTTTGGGAGAATTTTCTGTTTTTGCGTAAGCGAAGCCGGTGGAAGAAGCTAGTTAAATAATAATAATTGAAATATCTTAAGTTCTAGAAAACAATCACTTTGAGATACAGCTTAATAATAAAATACAATTCAATGAACATCTGTGCCTGAATTAGAAAACTTAGGTTAGTAAATAAATTGCTTATTAAATTGCTAGTTTAATTAAAAATTTCAGACACTGTCGCCTTTGTATCCATAGATTAAAAAAAACAGTAATATAATCTTTAAAGAATTTCTAAAAAAAACTAGCGGTCATAACGAAAATAATTTGAGACCTCGATTGCAGAGTTATTTACCGGGTAGGTACTGTGTTTCAAATCTTCCTTCTCAAATATACGCACAAAATCTCATACAAATAGGTCAAGCCACTTCGGAAAAGTCAGGTCACAGGATACAGAAGATTTATATGTATGAGTAGCTTTTGTCCGCGACTTCGTCCGCGTATATTAAATATAGCTTATGACATTTAAGAATAACGCAGCTATATATCGGTGAAATAATTTTAGCAATCGGCCCGGTACTTTTTGAGGTTACCTGCTACAAAAAAAAAAACAAACTTAACTTGTTTGCTATTTTAGTGTTGATTGAGAAACTCAACATATACCTATATCGTTTGTTTTAGCTCTGTGAGTGTGACCGTGGCATCACCGCGGGCCCTAACAGAATACCAGCACTCCGTTATCTATCTCTATAGATATCGTAGCATATGCTGAGTTAGGCGCCTTTTTGACCTTGCACAGATTTTAAAGTTATATTTTTATTTTTTCATACCAAATTATACGTATTTTCTATGTATCCACTGTTCCTAATTCCACTGTTTTAAATTTAAATGTATGTGTGAGGTACAAATAAACGTCTTTTTTCTTTTTTTCTTTCAACAGTTTATCACTAATTTACAAAAGTTTGGAAAAATCTATAACCTTTAAAAAAAATCTTAATAATATAATAATTACTGCAGCACAGTACAATTCGTGAGGCCTTTGCTTAACATCCTTTCATTGTTCCACATTTTCTTGAAATTTTCCTGGTACTACTCTCTAAGGAAACCGCCGGAAAACGATAGGGTGGCTCTATACTTGGCTAGAAATATGTATCACGTTCCAACGCGCAGTATTACACTTCCCTAACGTTTAGTAGTAAGTACTGAAAGTGGGTCAAACAGTGTAATAGGCTTGTACTTAAAAATATGATGACGAGTTAACGAGAAAATGTGGAAGCTAGTTCATTTTTTGATCTGAGCTGTAGAAGATATTACGACGGTAATAGCTTCATCTATTTCAACAAAAAGACGTCCACTGTTGACCATAGATCTACTCCAGGTAACGCTGTAAGAAACGGTCCTGTGCATCTCATACCCATAAGACTCCCGCGACCCTCACCAGGTCATCGGTCCACCTTGCAGGAGGCCTTCCAATACGTCTTTCTGTACACGGTCGCCACTTCAGAACCTTACGGTCCCATCGACCGTCTTTTTGTACTGCGAGCAATTTTCGGGCTATGTCAGAAACGTTTGTTCTCCAGCTTATAACCGCTCGTGTGTGGCCCCGTAATTGCGCTGGTGCAACACATGTTACTCCCACAGACGGACATTTTTATAAAGAGCCAGAGGGTACAAGGAGATATCTTAATTCCTGATGCAATACTATAACCACCTATTTACTTAAATTTCTTTAAATTTCATGTCGTAGTCTTATTAAGAAGCCAATTTTTTGCTCAAAAACTGTATAAATTTAAGTCGTAGTCTTTATTTCAACAAAGATAAATTTCAATCTGGGGGCTTTTTTGTCAAATTTCGTCTACGCTTACGATAAGAATCTTTCTTTACAGTTTGGGAATATCTCGGTAGGTCTTTTGTCGTAAGAATCAAATATTGAAAAACTGAGCTCCATACTAGACATAGATATGTATGAAACTGTCGATAACTTTTTTTTCTCACTGATAGGTACAGAGTTGTCTTCTTCAATCGTTGTTCTTCTTCAACCCATAAAGCGTATACGATGGAATGGTAATAAGTTAGCAACAAAAATCAAATAAGTCAAATTGGATAATTGGTTTTCGAGTTACTGGTATAAAAACAAACAAACAGAGGAGAGGGAAGTCAAACAGCTTGTTGTGATGTTTGACTTAACGATTAGAACCATGGGAAGGTTTTTCCTTATCATGGTCGTAGGAACTCCTTAACACTTTGTTTGCGACGGAAAATTCTCCAATGACTTCTGCCACCCTAAGGTGAAGCGAGAGGGTGTGTCAGACTTTTGTTGACTAAAATTTACCTGTGTCTTGGACCACAGTAGCCTGTTTAAAAAATCCCCATTCCCATGGCTCTAGCAGACTTCGGCCCTGCTGGGCCCACAGTGAAATTTCTTTACGGCACACGTGGAATTCTAAGCGTCATCCAAGACTTGGGGTCGGTCCTTACCAGATATCTGGACGGCGAGTTACCATGGCCTAAACCCTGGTTTAGGCCATGCCTCTCAAGCTAGTCCAGGGACAGGCGTGAGAGGTTGCCGCTGCCAAACTTCTGAATACAGCGTATAATTTTTGGTACTTCTATTCTAAAGTCCCCAACCTTGAATTCTGAAGTGTATACTTGAAAACAGCTTGTCTTTTGTATTTTTCTTCAAAATACACAAGGACATTTCAGGAACTTAAATAAAAGTTTGGAACAATATCTTGTAGCAGTAAGTGACATAATGTGCTGGCAAAATAATTTGCACCATTTCTGTGCTGTTAATGCGTCCCCAAATGCTATGTTTGAAACTCAAAACTTTTATTTTTTCATCAAAAAAGTCGTTGAGAACGACTTGGTTTAGGGTTCTGTAATGTGAAAATAAAATAAAAAAAAAAACTTTTTACAAAAAAAATATAACCGACTTCAATGATAAAAAACACTGAAAAGTATCAAATAACTTTAATTTTGGAAGTCGGTGTTTCTATAATAGTTTAGTCTCTTCGTTATTTAACACCGACTTCCAAAATTAAAGTTATTTGATACTTTTCAGTGTTTTTTATCATTGAAGTCGGTTATATTTTTTTTGTAAAAAGTTTTTTTTATTTTACACTTTTTAGTTATGGTACCACCACTAAAAAGTACCCCTCAGTCAAACTTAAATACCTTATAGTCAGAGCGCATCTCATAACGGTTCTAATAATCCCAAACACGGTTAGATTACATTAATTTATAATCAGTCATTAGACTAGATGCTGATAATCTCGGCTGTAGCATCAGGCCAGATTTATGTCAACATTGCAATGGACTTAAAATTTAGTCCTGTTTAAAATGAGCCCAAACACGACTACGGTGCTGTAATTTCAAGGTTTGTACTTTTCCTGATGCTCCTGGCTTCAGCATCAGGTCTCTATGTACTTCGGTGTTCTTTATTAGCAGTACGTTTATCCACACATCGAGCCGTTTTCAATGAGCCTAAACTCGATATATCTGCTGTTTGTTGTCGAGGACTTAGGTACTCTGCAGACTATCCTGACTGCAGCATCAGGTCATGACTTGATGATCATGAGACCAAATGTGGCAAATGCCCTATCAAACATCAAAACAATTTACTAAAACAGTCCTTGCCTGTTCGAGTAACTTCTTACTGTTAAGGAGTTGTACCTTCCATCATCAGCCCAGCTACCTGAGATGGTGACGACCATACGCAAATACACAAGATACTTCATAAAATATGCGAAAATCAATAAGTGAGCCTATAAAATTTGAAGGTTGCCCTCGATTTCTCCAAGATCCCATCATCAGATCCTAATTTGGTGGTAGTACCTCCTCCTTTTTGGGAAGTCGGTAAAAATAGTCTTAGTTATGAGTTAAGAAAAAAATATAGTAAAATTATATGTGAAGAATCATTCAGTTAGAACGAGAAGAAAAAAACACTGGGCCGCAAAAATAACGAGTCATTTAGAAAAGACACATCGTTCATAAATAATTCGTATTTTTCTTTTGTATTAAAAAAATATGAAAATACTTTTAAAAAGCGTTACGCATTTTCTTTTGTGTTGATCCGTTATCTACAACATACTATAGTTTTCCGAATTGATCTTACGTATAAAAGATGTGACAGTATACTTTTTATTAGAGCTAGTATTTCTGCGGCCCGTGTAGCACCCCATTCAGTAAAACCGGTTCAACTAAAAACTGACATAATGGAAGTTAAACCATGAGGGAGAGGACATCCTCACGCTCCAGTTGCCACCACCAGAGACGTACAAGCATTGAGAATCACAGGGCGAATCCCTTTCATCGGAAGTTCAGGCGTGTAGATGACAAGCAATGGGTTACTCGCCGTCCGCTCATCCGGTAAGAAACAAACCCAAGTCAACAATGTTCTACGTGCGTCTTTAAGCAACATCAGAAAAACTAAAGGGGTCCAGTAGGGCTGATATCTGCTTCTTCTTCTTCTTTACGTGTCGATGCTCTCTGACCAATATTTGGCAACCCGTACAGCTCTATTGTTGGCATCATATTGTAGATCCTGAAAACTGCAGGTGGTTATGCAGGATGGACAGCATAACAGGTGACGCATGTCCTATGGAGAAGCTCCACACTGGCACTGTGTTAGAGATGGGGCTTCCATTTGGCCAGATCGCGTCCAGGGGGAAGATATTCCGATCATCATCATCATCATTTCAGCCGATACACGTCCTCTGTTGGACATAAGCCTCCCCCAAGCGTCGCCACAACGAACGTTCCTGTGCGTCTTGCATCCATCGGTTTTCCGCAACCTTCACCAGGTCATCAGTCCACCTTGTTGGAGGCCTTCCAACTCTATTCCGATGGGGTGATGAAAAGTGGAGGAGTTGGATGTTTCTGCCTCCATAGCGCGCATCTCTCGTCCATTGTACTGTCTTTCGAAAAGTTCGATATCTGATAGGGCTACAGGAATGTTCCATGGAATGCAAAGGCGAACTGAAAAACTACAAGAGGCTTTTAATCCGTACAAGTTCCTCAGATTTGTACGAAGTAACGAGAGTGAAAGAAAAGATAGATAAATTCTTTATTGTACACAAAAAAGCCGCTGCAAGCTTCTTTTTGAGGTGGCCTTTTTTTGCGGCTCATGTGCTGCGGTGCCGCCACAAAAAAACGCTTAAAGCCGCTTCTAGCTTTTTTGTGGCGGCACTTTTTTATGGCGGTGTTTTTTATGATAATCACACCGCCGCATGCCCTTCGCGTATTTAATCCTTCTTCGTCAGAGTTCATTATGATACTGCACGCATGGCCACAAGCTGACGCGCGCTTCAGCTTTTTTTTGTGGTTGCTTTTAGCTTTTTTTTGAGGCTCGTGTGGTAGTGGGGACACTTAATGATTCCTCGACACAAAACAAAAACGCATAATATATAAAATATTTTAAACAAAAAAAAAAACGTTATTATTACCAAAACCTACCTAGCTAATTTAGCTTTAAGTAGCGGCTGGCCTTTACTGTTATAACGCTGCCACTTCAGAGAATGGCAGTTTTTAAATCAACAAAAAGGACATACTTTTGTTCACCCTTTTAATGTTTCATTTAATTCAAAAGTAAATGAATTTATGTACTAAGTTGTTGAAGTTTGAAACATTTTGTAGGCGTGATAATAAAACTCTGTCAAAACGAGTTTAAACACTGTCGTCTCTTAATGGTGATGTTACTCTAAAAAGTTAAGGAAGTGTTTCAACTTTTTGTGACGAAGTAATATCTTAGTTTATTTCTAGCTTTTCAGCTTTTTAGTGTAAAAGTGAAACCTACGGCCCTGCTGGGTTTTTAGTCAGTAAAAGTCTGCTACACCCGTCTGCTGATGGTAAACGTCATTGCATGATTTTCCCACCTAAAGAAAATCAATGGGAACGTAAAGAGAGCCCTAAGAGAGCTTTTGAAAATTCGACTTAAAGGGGATTATAAGGAGGTCATTCATTCAATGGTTTGGCTGTATGTATAAAATGGTTCCTTGGTAAATGTATTTGAAACTTAGCATACAATAGTAACCTAAGTAGTTAAAAAGCGTTTTCATTATCTTTTATTTAATTCTAACCCCGTAAAACTATTTAAGGTGAGACCAAATTATATAGAATACTAAAGAATATAATATTTTCTCAAAAAATGTGAAGCTTGGCACAAAGTCTAATTAAATTGAGGAATGATAATAAAGACTGTCATTATTATTTTCTCAAAAATATCCTCAAAGTAAAAAGGGAGATCAAGTTTTACGAAAACATTTTCGCGAATGAAATTGCGTTCAAAGTGTTAGTCTTCTAACATATTATTTAAAAAAAGAAGACAATAAAAGCCTTAGAAATATTTATTCCAAACAATACACAAAAAAATAAAATGACCAAAATTACAAATCCAGCCACTAAAATTGACCAAATCTTTTTCAAAAGCTCTCACTAGATAATTTTACACTTTCAAAGGGAAATAGACTATTATTCAGCGTGACATTGCCTAACAGCGGGGAGATAAGAGTTAAATGGCCGAATAAACACAGATCACGAGGCTTTTATTGCAATACATTACACAGATTGCGTAGGAGTGTTGGCACCGAATAGTTTATGTCAGCAGATGGTGGAATGTATGGGGAGGTTTTTTGAACGTGCCCGATCCGTTAATGGTGTACGTGATTGTTTAAATGTAGTCTCAGGGAAAATATTGTGCGTGAGAATTGTTTGAGCGAACCTTAGATGTTTGTTTTTTTTTTTGTTTTAATACTGGCACTGTTATTTGTGCATATTATTTAGTAATACATTTTTTTGGGACAAAATTGTCTGCGCATCACATATCAAAATGCTAACAAATGTTTTATCGTTAATTTCCATTTCAAAAAATTGATTTTATTGTTACTTAACCTTTTTTTGAGATAAAAAATTCTTAAATAATTTCTCCCGCTCTAGATGAAGGGAGAGTGTCAGGCTTTCACTGACTAAAACCCACCTGTGTTCCTTCACTTGTCTTATCCTTTCCAGGACCACAGGATAATCCAGTAGCCCTGGCAGGCATCGGCACTAGAGGGCATCATTCGTTTTGCTGACATATCTATGAGGTGTGCGTGAATACAACGCGCGTTTACTCCAGTCTGGTTCTTACTGGACGGTCAGATGGCACATTATCCATTGCTCGCCACCCACAACCTCTATCGTGGTCGGGAATCGCCTTACGTCTTCCGACACCCAGGCATTTCTTTCCGTTTTACATGAAACAATAATCTCCTGGAAACACTTGTGTCTGTTGAGAACCTGCATCAGGCGAAAAGTTTGGACGCCACAGCACTGTTGTGTCTCTCTTGCTACTCCTCAAAGAAAAACTTAAGCTAGAACCATATTAGACTGCCGCACACGTCTTACACGCCTGATTTGTACGTAGAACGTCGTCGCGTGGCGTGGATCTAGTGTAGCTCTATTGGTCTAGTTTCCATGTAAATGTATGTAGACCAACGCATCAAGATAGTGGCGTGGCTAAGGTTATAGATATGCCTAGACTAGCAACAGATCATCGTTTATTTACGTTTATAAATAAAATATTTACTACTAACATAATAATTTATAGGAATTTATAGGACAGATAAAATTCTAACTTTTAAAATGTTAGTCAGTTTTTTTATGAAATCGTAAGACCTAAGAAACGCTGCGTTTTATGTTCTTTAAAAGTTATGTTCCAGAAACTAGGTTTATCACGTTTTTGTAGACGTAATGTCAAACATCTATAAATAATTGTGTTCTCTAAACATAAAACGCTGAAGTAAATATTCATTTTCGGTATAAAATGCTAAAATCTCCAACTTTTGGCAAACGAATTTATTACCGTTGTATAATGATAGTAGCGTCTTGGGAAATGCTGGACTAATTTTCTAATAGGTATAAGTTAATTTAATATGAGAAATATCTTTTATTCTGGCGACACTTTGGGGAGGCCTATATCCAACAGTGGACGTCTTTCGGCTGAAATTATGATGATGATGAATATCTTTTATTTAACAATACTTTTGCAGTACTGACTAAACTGCCCCGTTGGTTTTATGATCGCAAACGTGACTTCCGAAAGTCGCACTTACGGTGGTTGAGAATCTCCTGCGACTATCAACACCCGGTTGTCACTCGACCTAGATTGAGAGGAGTTCTGTGATGATTTCCCACCGAAATGGAAAAAAATACTAAAATATTTACACAAATTATCAATCCATTTCCTGCACGACATTCACCCTATTCAAACTCGGTTATCCACGGCAAACTTGGCCCACTTTTGTTGAATTTATTTATAGGGTTTCAATGTATATTCAGCGTCAAGGAATGACTGAAGGACCCACGGTGTTTGCACACCTACGATTCCCGCCAGACACTTCAAATCTCTTGAGATTTCAGTCTATTGAGAATGGAATGAGAATCCTACGAGTGGAAGGCCGTATAATGAAAATTTGTCGGCATTTTGAGCAATATTTCGAGCTTAAACTAAGTACTAGAAGGACTCGTTCTTGATTGAGGACCATTTCACGGAATTTATTGAGTATCGTTTCGATTAGTGTGTAGATATAAGTGGGTTTTGATATGGGGTCAATTATTATTTAATTTAAAATGTATTAGGATTTAAATGGTACGTGGAGCTACGGCTATGCTAGAATAGAGAACAATTTGCCTGCTACGGCCTTCCCGTTCGATTATAATTTGGCTGTCTTCAAGGCTAGAGTGAATAGGCTCTTAATAAACTAGTGCGCTCAAACCATCAGAGATTGAATCACTGCTTGCCATTAGGTGGGATCGCAGTCAAGCACTAGTTTATATCAACAAAAAAAGAGGGCAGAACAAAATGCGTATCTGTGTTACAGATAAAGAAACTGACCACAAAAATATTTCCATAAATACTTCCTACCCCCTTTTTACCCCCTAAGAGTTTGAATATTCTAAACATATTTTTAATATATTGTATTTATTTATACATCGAAACGATTGTAAAATATACTTCAATATTCTAGGCCAAAAGGTTCTGTCAGGTTTGTGATGAATTATTTTGTAGTACAAAGTCCATTTTCATACCACTGGGGATACTTACTTAATTATCTTTATGTTTAAAGATATTATTGTGGAAAATGGTTCGTGGATTTATTTTTAATCAGATTGGAATGGGAACTGCCCCGAAACATACACAATTTCATAACATTTTCAGGTCAGACTATACTAGTACATATTCCTCTTTTATCAGTTAATAATGTTATATGAAAATATTGTTAAATTGTTTTTATAATTAAAGAATAACCATAGAGTTTCTTCCTGGTTTATCTCGATAGTAAACAACCGTGCACAGCAGCGGCTGCTTCTGACGTTTAACAAGTGCATACACTACATTTCGTCCCTACAATGATATGAAAATCAACATACTCTACCAAAAATCCACTACTACTTAGAGGAAACAGCGAATTTTTGAGTACTAAATTAATGTAGTCAGCATCATCTCCCTAACTTTTTTTCCGAACAAGCTTAGACGCTTCCAGTATAACCAAATGCTGTTAAATACCCGTGTTTTTCATCAAACCACAGCTTATCAGACCTCTACAATCCAGTTACTGGGTAACACGGTAGGTACTCCTTGGATCGACCGACGGCCAGGCCACAAATAGATAGGTAAATAAGACAATCTCATGTATGTACTTCACTTTTTATACCTATGCTCGGTGGACGCACACTAATGAGATATCGTGTCCCTGAGCGGTGTCTATGTGTGCGTTGCTTGAGCGCATTTTGTATGTAGATTGACTTCTGTATCTATATATTTTGTGGTCAGACTTTCTAACTAACTATAAAGACCGTAAATACCAATAGTAGTGTTGAATATATATTTTTATTGGTACTTTGCCGAATATTTTTCTCCTTACAAAATTTCAAACAAACTTATTGTAACATCTGGCGCCTAGAACAGTGTCCCTAATCACATCTTTGTTATTCTAGTTCATACTAAAACCAATTCTGTCTAACTGTTATGTTACAAATGATATATAATTAGTTAATGTTGCTTTGTAGATGGGTTCATAAACATGTATAGACACCCACACCCGCAACACCTATCTATTGGCCATATAAATATTTGTTCCGTGCGAGAATCGAACCCACGTCGTACACGCAGCGTAGCAGATAATCACTCAACTACTATGTCAACCGTGCCTTCAAATAAAAGTGATTTTTTTAATTTTTATTAATGAGCTGTATAATTGCTATGAATTGAATAATTTCAAATGCATCCACCCATCGGATTCTATATAAATTTTAACTTTATATCGTCAGATAGATATAGTAATTGCCATTTTTATTTATTTTTTTATTTTAGTTCTCTAGGGTTTTATTTTAATTTTTTAAGTTAGTTTTAATTAATTTAAGTTTATATCTAGAGATAGATATAGTTGAATTTTCATAGAAACCATGAAACCACGGGGTTGTCACCCTGGTTACTTAACTCATTAGTTGACTGTACACAATTGTGCTGTTTTGAAATAGATAAGGTCGCTCGCCCACGTCCGATAATCGGTGACCGATTTTTTGTAGGAGAAAAATAGAACACATTCATAGCAATAGTACAACGTACACGTCCTACAAAAAGTCGGTCAGAAATATAGAACAATTATAAATGTACAAAATCGGCTCGATTAGATAAAGAAAATCTGACGTGGGCGGGCACCGTAAATAGGTTTTGTCAACTTCTCAACAATCTTGTTTTAACCTAAGTAACGGTAACTTAACTTAAACTTTGAAAAATAAAAACAATTCATCAATTCGTTCTTTCCACTTCACTACAGTAAAGTAGAATTGGCTTCTAAAACGAGCCAAGGCTTCTACAAAATAAATGGCAACATTTTACGTAACCGAACGGAGCTATTTCAACACAAATCCACCGTGTGTTGTGTACAAAAATAATTTGTTCGTTTGTAGAGATTTGATAGTCAAACAGATTCTGAATGTAGGAATTTATTTAGGCTCATTTTATGGATTTATATAACTGATACATATAAACAAATAATACGAAAACGAATAAAATTGTTTCTTTATGAAGGTGTTTTGAACTGTGATATTTTTAAGGTATCTGGGAATTATTGGTTTAAATGAACTTTATATTATTTTAAGGTATGTTATTTTAGTTATAAAATTTATACACACACAGGCAATAAATATAGCCTATGTTATTCAGGGTGAATGTAGCTTTCTAAAGGTGAATGATTTTTTTAAATTGGCAGAATAGTTTTTGAGTTTATTCATTACAAACTTACATACAAAAATACAAATTTTCCCCCTTTATAATATTAGATTGTAGATTGTATACGAATGCAGCCTGTGAATAATGATGTTACTTGAACTTCATTTTCATTATCTTCATCAGTAACTCTGATAGATCCTTTACTGTCTAAGCCTCTCGTCTGTAGAATGCATTGCCAGTGTCAATAAAGACATATTCAAAAGTTTTGTGAAGTATTATACCAATAAACGTTTTTAATTTAAGGCTATACTTGTAACATTTAGTATCTTAGTGTACAATAAGAATAAATAAATAACTTAAACCTATATAGATACATAAAAACTACATTTTCATTTACCCCAATACAAGGCAAGGAATATCATAAAACATTTCCAAGTTTGTCAGTACTGGTTATTGTTCCCATAGCAACGGAAGAATACGAGCATATTCTGTCATGGCCGCCGGTTAGTTCATCTGTTACTTCGTATGGATGCTTCTACCAGAATGCTTTTAGGTTTTTACGAGAAAATTTTCACCCCCAGGCAAATGAACGAAAAGATTGCAAAAATGAAACCAGCTTTTGGAGATAGACTTTTGCTATAAAATGATTGCAGAAACAGCAGTTTTCAACATGAAAATAGCGAGCTGATGCCTTGTTTTTCAAATAACCTGAACATGCAATAAAATTTTATTTATTCTGTTCTTTTTAAACCGATTTTTTTTTTTTATATGATATAAACTAGTACTTGACTGCGATCCCACCTGATGGTAAGCAGTGATGCAATCGTTGGTGGTGAAGCGCACTAGTTTATTAGAGACTTCTAAAAAATACCTAAAATAATTTTATATACATAAAATGGGACCGTAAAACACAGGATTGGTGGCCGGACACAGCGATGCAGGACCGCGGCAGACCACGAAGAAGATGGCGGGACGATCAGGGGCCCGAGTCTGCTATTTTTATAAATTCGTCATTCCAACACGATCCCATTGTCATTTTGCAAAAATTTCGTAATCTACTAAATCATAATGATCGATCATTGATCGGTCAATGGACTCGTTATAGAGTCGTGGTAGAATGACTATATCGAGCTTATTAAAACCAATAACTGCACAATAACGTTCTAATGGTAGGTCACTGATCAAAACAACTGTCAAAAGTTTTGCAAATTACCGCATACGTCAGATATTCATTTGTCATTATGAACAAGATTGCCATTTTATGCCACTTCTTTCAATGAAGTGTCAGTGGTTGACCATTGGAATGTCATTATGACGCCATTATATTAGTAGATTACCAAAACTTGTCAAAATCAACAATTATGAAGTCAATGATAGACCATTCTGACACTATTGTAATAGCAGACTTGAGGCCCTGGATGCTTTATTGTTGCAATAAGAAAGCTAGGAACCGTGAACGTTGGAAAGGGAGCCGTTTGCTGAGAAGTGGAACAATACGGTCTAGCTATAATAATACCTACTTATAATAAATATATTTTGAACCCTTTATTAAATTTTATCGCGACAGTAATTGCCATAACGATCAGATCTCGCACCTATTTTGATGACAATTTTTTACAAAAAGAACACTGAGTTTTTTTATAACTGCTAGCAATGAGATAAAAATACCCGCGCCGCCCTGTTTCATTGCTCGTTATCACGGATAATGTCAGCATCTGCTAACACTAATAAATCATACTTGGAATATCAAAGTACCCTGGAGTAGGCGACAAATGCTTAGAATAAATAATAATATATATTATTCAATATAACATTCGAGCAAAATGCTTAATTGTTTTAGTAGGTAAGGTCAGCAGGTTGTTTTTTTGTTTACCTTTTTTTTGTTATTAATTAAATTAATTGTTTTATTATTTTGTTATTGTTTATGGCTTTGATACTAAGTCCTTTAAGATACGTCTTCGTATGAAGACATTTCAAGGTTTCTTTATTTTTGTTTTTTTTGTAGTATATGGCACCTAATATGTCAAGTCAATCTTCATTCTACCGAGATTGCGCCTGTTTCAACATAATCATTGCCTAGTTGCGCAGACACTTGAGATACAAAACTACAAAAATTTAATATCACAATATTCAATGGGAATCAATTTGCGAATAATTAAACATACGCAAAACTTTATTCGAAGAATCCCACAAAAAAACCTTCCTATTTTTTTTAACTGAAAATGCCCTGAAGACTATGCAAGGTCTAGAAACAAGGTCAAGTACCGGACCGAGCCCAAGACGTCGACGGCGCGCACTGTTCCCGCACGCCTCAAGGAGTTGTCAGCAACAGGAAGGGCCCAGCTGGGTCGAAGCCTAATGGGGCCAGGGTTATCCGAAAGGAAGCTCGTGCTCCGGTATGAAGAGGCTAGAAGGAACGGGATGGATTTTTAGTCAGTAAAAGTCTGACACTATCTCCTGTTCCACCCAAGAGCGGGGGTTGATTATTTTATGTATTTTTTCTATGGGCCTCCGGTGCCTGAAAATAAATGGTTTATTATTATTATAAGATGATTTTTGCAAAACGATAAAAAAATAGGACAAGTAAAATATGTAAATCAAATTAGCTACCTGCAGTGCTAATACGAGCTCTTAAAGCGATCCATTTGACGACCTAAATTGAACTATTAAAGGGATGGTGCTATATAGGGTTTATAGGTCCATTCCTTTTTATTTATTTATTTAAACTTCATGTACAGATATTTCAGCACATCATGGTAATTCCCCTGCTCTTTTAAAGCAGCTAATTTGGCTTTTTAAAAATAATTTAAATAGGACAGGTGATTGATAGAACTATAACTACATTAGACTGACGTACATGTGTAACACGCCTGAGTTGTGTGTTCTGCAAATCTAGTTTCCATATATATAATATATGATGACCGACGTGTCCAGATCGGCGCGTGTGTGGTACACGTGTTAGCAGTGTAGTTCTACCTTAATTTTTTTTTATATGTTTGGTCTTGATCAAACTTGATTGCATGTTTGAGAGTGCGTGAGTAGATACCAAAATCAATATACTACCAATGTAGTGCATCGATGCCCATATTATTTGCCAACAATTAGGATAACTAATTTACCTATGTATTAAAAAAACTACAAAGTGCATTTAAGTAAAACTGCAGTGCTTGTATGATTGTAACTACATTCTCTTAGTTACAACATATAAGTCTTCGAAGGTTTTTCTTATTCTAAGTACCTATCATTTTTTCATAAACACGACACACTAGTTTCCATATCTGCGCAAGAATTGCGACATTTTGTACTAACATTTCATGACACTGGTAGATAAGTTCAAATTGCACCATTTCTCATTGACATGAACACTTTGTACAAGATATTCCGATATCTTAAAAATATAAAAATACAAGAATAATACAAACATTCCTCTGAAATGCTTTTCAATTTTTCAGTATTGACACCATCTAACTCCTGAAGGCAGCCTGTCTGAATAATCCTATTTCTCGAAGCTTTTGGCAAACATGTCGTATTTACTCGATCCCTGGCTGTATCGACTCGTTTCAGTTGAGGGATTTGATCACCTCCCAATGTGTCTGCTTTTACGGCACCTCGAGACGGTTTTTGCATGTAAAAAGTTTCATTTGTGAATTTTTTAACATATATGTTGCTTGCTTGTTTTTTATTGTAAGATGTGTATATGATATCTGAAATTTTATTTTAAAAGTATCGAGTTTTTATTTTATTGTTTTAGAGTTTATTTTGTTATTTTCAATCTCACTAAAGAGAAGTGGAGGCCCAGTGGTAAAGGTTTCAACTTAGTTGGACGTCATGAGTCCAATCTAGGTAGCACTTTACTTTGTATATACCACAACTCTCAAAATGGTGAAGGAAATAATTATCAGAAAACCGGCAAGTACTAAAACTAAATTTAGTAACACATTAATGAGCTGATCTATACAGGACTATGCGGTAGATAACGGTACATTCGGTACTCTACACAAAATAGCTAAGTCCCAGCAGTGGGAACATTGCACGGCTGATTATGCTTATTTGATATCAATAAAATTAAAATTTCATCATTATCATTTCAGCCGAAAAACGTCCACTGTTGGACATAGGCCACTTAGCGTCGCTACAACAAACTGTGCACGCAGTGTTGCCTCATAAAGTGGACCGATTACCTGGTCAGGATCGCTGGAAACTAATGGATGCGAAAAGCAAATTAAAATCGCTCATATGACCAAACATCCATTAAATGAATCATGTTCAGTGTTTGCTTTGACTTCACTCTGCTATACGAGTTTGGTAACACTTTTGTTGATACTAGCTTCTGCCAGCGACTTCGTACGCAGATCCTGTTGCTTATGCCAGCGACAACGGGTTCGTCAAAATCAAAGATCAGAAACGTCTGATGTAGAATTCTAAGAGCCCGGGGACTGGAAAACAACGTGATGCGCGAGACGATTCGAGACGTTCCAGAGCTCTCCCTTCCACTTACGCGCGTGACAGTGTGCACACACCTTAGACATGGTGCCAATGTTCTGTGTTCGATGTAATTAATAAATGGGTTATAGGAAAACGCACTCCTTTCTTTATTCCCAAAAAGTGTTCCCATAGCGTAATCTGACTCGACGCCAACGCCATTTACGAAATGTTTAGAAAACAGAAACTACATATTATTTACCCAAATATTATAGTATCTTAGCCATGTGCAGCGCCCCTTAGTGAACTCCACAGCGGGTGACGTAACCTACGACCAACTTATTATTTGCGGTTGGTACAGTAATCGGGTCTAGGGATCGAACCGCAAAATTAAGTTTGTTTTTATTGTATATACTTTTCCGGGATAAAAAGTACCCAGTGTGGTGCCCGGACCAGTAGTTTTTGCGTGTTGCCTGAACAAACAGACAGACAAAAAAAAAAATTAATCACATTTTTGGGTTCGGTGTCGGGCTAGTAACACCAGCGGGTGTTAATTTTTTTATATTTTCAATGTACAGAATTTTCACTTCTACAGATTTATTATAAGTATAAGTAGGTACCTAAACTACTTCTAATAGAATGAAATAACCTATTTGATACCTAGATACTTACCTATTTAAAACTACAGCTAAATAAATTAAAAAAAAAAGTTTAATTTATACTAAAATTAAGCTTACTAAGAAATATTTAAACACTACCAAAATAAATTATTAAACGTAAGAGTAGACTAAAAGTCGCGCTGATAAACACGGTTTGTTAAAATCAATTATTGTCTGTCAATAAGGTCGAACACTCTGAACGTCTATTCGCATGATTCGCATCAACAGCCAAATATTGCCGCCGCGAGCCGCGTCGAGCGCGGCGACCGTTACACAAAAATTATCCTTATAGCATGATTCAGTATTCACGCGCGATGGCTTATTAGCGTATTTCATGTATAACTTTGGTGTTTCTATACCGATTTCTATGATTCTTTTTTTATTGAATAGGTAATAATGTTAACTTTTTTTAATTAGGGATGAGTGAGACTGTTATAAACGTAAGAATAGACAAAAATAAACAGAAAGCTCCGAACTGCTAAGCTATCGGGAGTTACACGTGTTATTGTGAGACAACCATAAAAGATAGACATATGCTGTCGTTAGATATTTTTTATATAATTTTAAGGAGAACATTTCCGTCGTACATGATTTCTGTGTAGCTTTAACTATTAAGGCTGCAAAAGCGGCTGAAGCTTAAAAAATGGAGTAGCTTTTCCCGTTTTCCCAACATTTCCCTCCACTGCTCTGCTCCTATTGACCGTAGCGTGATGAAAAGTATACTATAACCTGCCCAGGAGTATGAAGAATGATTGTACTAAATTTCGTTAAAATCCATCGAGTAGTTTTTGTTTCTATAAAGAACATACAGACAGACAGACAGACAGACAGACAAAAATTTTACTGTTTGCATTTTTGGCATCAGTATCGATCACTAATCATCCCCTGATAGTTATTTTGGAAATATATTTCATGTACAGAATTGACCTCTCTACAGATTTATTATAAGTATAGATATATTTAGCACAGTATCCTGTCTAGCTCATTAATTAAAACTAAATCTAGGTTTATGTCTGTTGAAGCACACAAAACTTCTCAGGACAAATATTCATGTTGGCTCTCGAACTAGACATGAAAGTTTGTAGGTTATGACAACAAAGTCTTGGGACACTTACTTGGATGAAATATGACGCGTTTCAGTTCATTTTAGAATTTGGACACACTTGGAAAATGGAAACCGGGCCATTTTACGTAACTATAAGTGACACAAATTGCAGACCCGAGCAACTCAGCCGCCAAACTAAAATGGAACTGGAGCCTTACCATGACATGTTAAAATGACAAGCGTGAGAGCGAAAAGAGGCACAAAGCTATACTGTTACACCCTATTCAACATAATTTTTAGTACATGCGAAACTTAAATATACTTTAGAATCAGTAACTGAATCCAATCAAGTACCTAGTTTGTACACCATATTATATGTTTCTCAAAAATATTTAAAATGGTCACAAGTTGTACACCACCAACACGAAGTACAACACATGTCCCGGCAAGTCATAGCGAGCATTAAGCGCCAGCAAACAGCTAGGTGCAAGTGCAAAACAACCAGTGACATCGTAGGTCCAGAAAGAGAAGCTATGACGAGTTGTACTCCTACATAAAGGATTGGCCAGAAGTAACTAAGGACATAGAAGAATGTAAAAATGGAAGAGACGCCAGTAGTAGGACCCAACAGGCTCATAATAATGTGCACAGTCCCAAGCTCTCCTCAAGTCTCAAGGCTCCTCCAGTTATCAGAATTATCAATTATCTCGCGCGCACTGCCGCCTCCTTTACTAGCATTACTGCTTAGCTGAAGGAGGCTCCCGCCTGCCACTTTTCCCCGCTCCAGACCATGGCCTGTACCAAGGCCCGGAAAGAGAGAGATTGCTACCACGGAGCGCCTCCACAAAGACACGGTGGTGCTCTGCGCAGGTAGGATACACCTCTACTGTATGCTCCACCGTATCCTCCGTGCAGTCCATACAATGGTCCCGGGCGTATCTTCCGCACAAATCCAGTGCAGGAATCTCCTGAAGTAACCATGTCCGGTGAGGACCTGCGACAATTATACATAAGTCTAATATATAATTTTATTATAATATACATACTAATAATATGCTTGCTTGCTTATCTATATCCAACAACTATTTTATTTATATTTTGTAAATTTCCACAAAACAAAACAAAGTTTAAAAAACGAAAATAACTCAGCCAAGTGGCTGAGTTATTTTCACAACTCGATAAAATATACCGTGTAACATATACTATGTGAATCCTCGTAAAATATTTAGTGAACAATTTTATTTTATTACGCCTGACTAACCCTATCGGTAATTGATTCGGCTGTTGTTAAAACGTTTTACTCGATAGATAAATTATTCAGTAGGTTTTTTTTGTCTGATTAATTCCGATGTGTTCCCAAACCGAGTAAATTCCTTCAGGGCACATCAAAAGCTATTGGTTGCTGTTTTTATTGACCACTAGTCTGGCTTCTAGTATTCCCTAAGGGCTAAATATATGGCTGGCCTTGCTCCGAAAAAGTGTTTACAAGACGATATTTCCCTGACGTCGTCTTTAGCAAACTGTTACACTGTGAAAGAACAGTTTTTAGGTTACGGGAGCAGTTTTTGTTTTAGGTTTTTAGGCTTTTCTTGTGGGTCAAAGAGACTTTATAATTATGTTTTTGTAGCTATGAATCAAACGACTAGTTATCGTAAACGGTTAAAATTTTAATCTAGAATTACTGATGCAATTATATAATCATACTCAGCATTGACAAATTTTCGCCTTGTGGATGTCTGTATGTTTTTCCTTCTTCACGCTTAGACGACTGAAAAGATTTTGATGCCGTGGCTAGTTCTTAGAATTAATCACTTCATGATATGACTAACTAAAACAGGCCAGATCGTTTAAAAGTTAACATTTGATGATTTGCCAATCTTCGTTTGGCCATATCATTGATGTAAGATTTCAATGATAATAAAGAGTCTAAAGAAAGTAGGCCAAACAATGATAGAAATATGATGATATTTAACGTTTAATGCTCATATTATGAAGCATTCAATTTCTGAGATCTGGCCATGACATGGTTTGACACACAGGTAGACCATTTTTTACACACACAATAAAATTTAGCTTTATCGCAAAAGTATGCAAGCCTTTGGGACAGTAATTCTACAATCACGCAGGCGAACATGGAGTGGCTAGTCAGATACAAAAAATCTTTTCATTAAAATTCTCAACCAAATATACATACAAACTAAATTCCAGAACTTGCAAACAGAGAAAACTTTTTAGCTGTAGCACAATAAGTCATTTTCTTCGTCACTTCGGCAGAAACTCCGTTACTACCCTAACTGAGCTTGTTTTGTTCGCCGTATTCCGCACCTGTGACTGTATTTGATTTCCTACTACAAACGAAAAGTACCCGCTTTGATGAGGAAAAATATGGTTTTATAGTTCCAAGATTTTTTCTAGGTTTTGATTGTTACTGGAATACTGTATTTTGTTTTTGAAGGCGAGGGTTGAAAGAGGTTTGATAGGTTTTTCTTCGTTTATAAATCTGTTATACACGTGTATTAAATATGTTTTTGGGACACACGTGTATCGTTAGTAATGTAATTAGGTAGGTCTTTGAGAAATTGATGTATAAATTAGCAAGGGCTTCACTCGCGTGAAAGTTATTAATTATCACAAGGGAATATTCCAGGATAAAAAGTAAAGTATATATTCTACACGAGCTCGATAAATGGATGTGCGATTAAGGCTGCTTTTCCATCAGAGATGTACTACGCAGCTATGCTGCGAGGATGCAGCAGCTAAGCTATAAAACTATATGACTGTTTTCACTGATGCTAAGCTATGTAGCGGTGTGAGTAAGATGCGCAACTCGAGCTATGCGATGTATCGATAGTAGGTAAGCGGCGAAGTCTGCACATAGCTACCTACACCACTCGCGGCCATCAAGCCATAGCATACATCCATAGCACACGTTCATAGTACGCATCCTTCCATATAAAAAACATATCTTATTTTAATGCGTTTTTACCAGTGCTTAGCTATGTGCACCAACGAATATGATTGGTGGATATCAAACGCATACATAGCATAGCATAGCACATCAGTATCTGGTCGAAAAGCAGCTCTTACGCGTTGCGACAAAACTGTAGTGGCTCACCATAGTTTGAATGCACAGTTGTGCGTCACACTGAAGCCCGACATTACTCTAGAGCGACATGATGAATTAACTTTAGTTAGAACACCCCGACGAATTTATCTTTTTATTGTAAGAGCTATCATATAATTAAAAAAATAGAGGCAACTATTCGACATTTACGTGGGCTAAAAGTCGAGTAGTAGTATACGAACGTACTAAATTTTGTTTTCACAACATTAATATTCCATTGATTTAAGTTTACGTATTTATATGGGCTGTTCCAAATACTTACTCAATTACCTAACTAATTGACGTATAGAAATATTGAATCCTCTGAAATTACATGTAATATGACTGTCTAGACATAATGACTCTGACCTAACGCGTGTCGTGGGTTACCAACAGATGCCAGACGCATAGGACCGGTCGTTGTTGCGACACTTGAAGGAGGCCTATATCTAGCAGTGCATGTCTTCATTATTCAGCATATGATGATCTAAATTGTAGAAGTTCACTTTACTGCTACGTATTGTATAATGCACCCAAGCCCCATGAATTTATGGGTACACTCCAAACGGACGTGTTAAAAGTTTTTACTAAAAATATATTTGATAAAAATGGTTCTGAACACGTCAATTACTTTTATTTCATGTTAGAAATATTTTTTTTATATATTTGAAAATATTGTATGATAGGAATCCTATATAAACAATGCTTGTAAAATTATGCCGTTATCCCCCACAGCTGTGAACAAAAACTGCAATTACACACGGATATAAAAAAAAAAAACCTAAATCCCGGGGTAGACGGGAACTGCAATTATTCCATGTATTCTAAATTCGGAATTCAGAAGCGAAGCACTAACAATCACCATTTATATTCAAAGTAACGTTCGAAAAATCGTCATAAAAATTCGAATAGTCTGCATAAACGGAGCGAAATATTTCATAGTACAAAACAAACGTCGATTTAGATTCCATGTGAATGGTTAAACGGGTAAAAAAAATCTACACTAATCTACACTAAAAGACGTAAAGTTTGTTTTTATGTTTGTAGGAGGTAATTTCTGAAAGTACTAGTCCAAAAATTTTTTCACCGATAGAAAGCTGTTTTATTCCTAAGTAAAAGTAAGTAAGTAAAAGTAAGTGTAAGTAGGCTACATTATATGTACACGGGTGAAGCCGTGGGTAAAAGCTAGTAAATAATAAAATGTAATATCATTCCACGCAAAATGGCAAAAGTAAAAAAAAAACGGATCTATAAAAGCAACTCTGTAATTGGCGAACGGACAAAGGATCCGATTTATAGACCCTGAAAGGACCTGCAAAGTTTTTCAGGCTATATGATTATTCTTATAAGACTGATTGTGTTAACATTGATTAGTTGTATTTATTATTGGTTCACTAATTAGTTTGTCCGCTAACTAACCTAACCTTTTGTACTTCTTTGGTCTATGTCATTATTCTGTTGTCATGGAGACTAAAATTAATAATGTGTAATCAGTACCAACCACTTCATAAATGTTTTCCTTTAAAAAATTAGAAATCTCATCCATGTTCCATTGTTAACTTACTTTAATGAGTGTTGAGACTTGTTTCCAAGTTTCAGCACAATACTCAGTCTTTCCATAATATTCTCTAGTGGCAGTCGTGCAACATGAAGTATTAACATTCCATTGCTTTTGATTAAAAACAAAGCAAAGAGCAGTCACAATACATCTCTTATTCCTTGTAATTTTCAAAGGATAAAAACTGTCATAATAAAAAACCTTTTTATAAAAACATTTTTATAAATTATTGAGAACAATAAAATCGAACGAAATCGAGAGAACTCCTCAAATTCAATTCACAAAAAATTGAATTGAATTTGAGGAGTTCTCTTGATTTCGCCAAGATTCCATCATCAGATCCCAACTTGGTGATTATGGGACCATTTAGGAAGTATACCCTTTCCAACAAAAAAATAAATTTTCAAATCGGTTGGCAAGCGACGAAGTTATGCACGAACAATCATAAAAAAAAAACATACAAACATCCGAATTGAGAACCTCCTCCTTTTTTAGAAGTCGGTTAAAAACGCGGTTCAACAATTTTTTTTTTCAAAATATTTTTGGCCTGCATCTTCACACTAACGAGGATATTAAATCTAAAAATCTGTTCCTTTGTTTCACTTCTGTGACCTCTGAATCCATTCATTCTAAACTCCTAGCCCAAAGCTTTTAACTCTCGCATCTATTCGCTTGAGGCCATCTTTTTGTTCCTCAAACAGCGACACGACATACCGTACAAATTTAGAGTACATTCTAGAGCCTTTGGAACAAAGCGATTGTTTCCCGTTTATTCTTTGGGGACACTCCTTTTGTCGACATGCAGTGGTAATTAGATGTACTATGTACTACGTTTTAAATGCTTTGTTCTGTCATGTTTAAAGTAAGTGTATAATTAGAGTTAAATGGAATTATTTAGGTTTCGTGAAATTTTGATTCAATAGAAGTTTGAATTGAGTTGAGTTATGAATCCACCAAAGAGTCCACCAAATTATTTAAATTTGATTGTACACGGATTTAATTAAGAATAGAAAAATAATCTTCTTGTAAAATTTTATCGTTCTTATTTATTTATTATTTATTAAATGCTTTATGCACACAAAAGTACAAAGGCAGACTTAATGCCTTAGGCATTTTCTGCCAGTCAACATTTGGGTGATGCAGAGAAAAGTAGTGGTAGTTGCAATAAACAAGAGCAGACAAATACAAGAATAGACATGAGTACTAATAAATCATATATATGTTAATATAATTATACAATATATGTTTATTTATTTATATGTACTTTATTATACACTAAGATAATAAAGTATACACTTGAGCCTAATATAGTCAAACAATTGGTCCGGATCGACCATTGGAAAACATTAACGTAGTGATGATACTACTGCCAACTTGTTATGAATTACCTCTCGAACTTTAGTTTTGAATGCTAATCGGTTTGTTGCCATCCTGATCTCCTGGGGGAGCGCATTTAACAGAGAAATAGCTTGAACAAAGAATGAATTGTGAAGAAAGGGACATTGGAGTAGGTGGTTGAGATGAGCGCAGATTTCTATTGTGGTTGGCGCAAATGTATTGAAAATAAGAGGATAAATAACTAGTGAAAAATTATTATTTTACCGTGAGCCTTCATCATCTTCCTGCCCTTGTCCTATATTAATTAGGTACAGTGCAATACTTTTTTTTGTTCCATTCTATTTTATTATCAATTCTATTTTATTATCAATTACGCTACCACTGACTTCCTCTTCTTAATGTACGGAATGTCCAACCTTACATTGTTGACATTTTTACGGTTCGAACTTAGCGTTTCACCGCGTGCAATACTTAGAACAATTTGTCTGCTGCAGTCTTTTCGTCCAAATATATTTTAGGTGTCTTCAAGGCTAGAGTCGTCGTTGCTCACCATCAGTCAAGCACTACTAAGTACGGTAATTTAAAAAAAAATTCACTCCGTACTTAATCTTTACTTTGACCTTCCGTTTCCTATCCATCTATCGTCCCATAACTTTTTCAGTAACATGCTTTTCAGAGACTACACTGGTAACTGCCACGTTACTACTCGTAAATGTGTCTCGGAGAAGAAGTTAGTATAATTATATGATTAAACGAACTTACCTTAAGTGAAGTTCTATCATAATTATACGAGAGAAGCTTCTTCTCCGAGACACATTTACGAGTAGTAACGTCGCAGTTACCAGCGCTGTTTCATGTATTAGATATAAATATTACGATCTTCTAAATTAATACGATAAAAACTACTTTTAAAGTTTATGTAAAATAAAAATATCTTACCAAATCATCATCATAAAAACTACAGAAATCTATGTAACTTAAGTCAATGCAAATACGAGTTAGTAGCCTTCTAAGTGTATCTCCGAAGAATATTGCCCATCCTGAAATGATAAGTGTTTTCTACTAAATAATATGCATTACAATTGGTTTCGTTATGTGACATAAAGAGATAAATGTACGGTTTATTGTATAACCCGGCTAAGTTCAGTGCAAACATACATTATCAACTATTTACGATTGCCTATGAGCCATATATTATGCTTTTAGTATGTGTTAGAAGGTACAAGAGATAGCGAGTTACGGATGGGAGTATCTTGATGACTACCTAGAGATCTAATTTAGTCAGAAATATGAAAAGAAAAAAGATAACCACTCAAAAAAAAAAAAAATATTAGAAAAAATTTAACTAATTTGTGCCAATATTCATTGGAACATTTAACTATTTTGTTGTATGTGTTTTTTTATAATAATATTTTGCAAGGGCAGGAAGATGATGATGATCTTTGATTGCAAGATCCTTGAAGTTCCAGCAGAATTGCGAAAGTTAGTAGTCATTCATTGATATTGTTTTTTTTTTTTTCGTTAGACATCAAACCACTTTTCTCGCTAGGTAGAGCACGAAGCAGTGACAAACTTTTATCTGTCCAAAATATACCCGTGTTTTTCCAGTTGTCCTTTGCGTTTCAGAGCCGCGGTTACTTTTTCAATCAATCTCACAGCCTAATTAAAATTAAAGTGGATAAAAATATATCACGCGGTATGTAAAGTTCATTCTTTTTTAATGAAGTCACTGACTTTTGTCCAGACTAGAAACCGCAACAACCAGTCAATAGCTCTAAAAGCCAGTTTTTTGAACTTTTGACTATATTGTACTGTTTCTTGTACGTTCATCTAAAATTATCTCTTAACAAAGGAGTGGCTTTACCTATATATTTTTGGGGACCGAGTCACCCTCGTCCGTAGGAGAATACCCGAAGCAAGTCCCTACACGTGGTCCCCGGGTGGTGCAAATCAGGTGTCACTAACTGGTGGTAGGTTTCGACCGTTGGCTTGTGACCACCCACTGAGCAAAGACATACCGCCAAACGGCCAGGCCGTGTTCCGGTATGATGCTTAGTGTAGCCAGTCCAGAGGAGTAGGGTCGAAATAGCTGTTCCAACGCAAGCAGACCAACCTAGCTCGTGCTGACATGGCCGTATCGGGAGACTAGTCGCGGAGGGTAGCGGGATCCGAGGCACGGTGCACCGCTGGCCGACCGCAGTTAGTTGGGGGCCCAAGTAATGTGCCAGCCACACATGAAAGGCTGCCCCGCCAACTGACGAAAAATCCCGGAATGCGCCATCGTGCTGGTTGGCGACCAGACGAGAGGGCCCGATGGACATTCCCGGGGGGGCTCGGGCGTCCCCGCAGTCTCCAGACTAGTCCCCCAATGATGTCGTCCATTCAGTGCGTGCCTGCAGGTTAGCTGCGTGGAACCTCATTTCACTTCCTACTCCTCTCCTACATTCACTCAATTCATGAAAGGACATAATAAGAGACAGGTTAAACAGCGGCTGCACTCCCTCTCGCATAAAGTGCACCTCACTAATATACGAGGTTTGCACTCCAATCTCGTCGCAGTCCACCATCATCTGGAGACTGAAAAACCAGCTCTCTTCTTCCTTTCGGAGACGCAGATTGGAGGTCCGTCGGACGTGTCGTATCTTTCCTACCCAGGGTTTACCTTGGAGCACAATTTCAAACCACGTGCGGGTGTATGTATGTACGCCCGGGACGACATCTGCTGTCGGCGTCTCCGTAACCTTGAGGACTCCCGGTTCTCGACGCTTTGGACTTTGGTGGACACAGGCCTAGATAAAATAATCTACGCTTGTGTCTACCGTTCGCACAGTGGAGACCAGGAGACGTCTGGGCTCACACAGCATCTGAGTGAGGCGGCGGATGCGGCTCAGCAGCGGTACCCTTCTGCCCAACTAGTGGTACTGGGGGATTTTAATGCCCACCACCAAGAGTGGCTTTTCCCGTTCCAGTCCACAGACCATGCTGGTCGTGAGATGCGAAAGCTAGCGCTAGCATTAAATCTGACCCAGCTGGTCCAGGGGGCAACGAGGGTGCCGGATGTGGAGTCACACACAGCCAATTGCTTGGACCTTCTGCTGACAACAGATCCAGACCGCTACTCTGTGTCGATATGTTCGCCTTTAGGTAGCTCCGACCACTGTCTGGTGAAGTCTGTGTCTGTCTACTCCCCGCCCGATCCCAGCCCTAGAGGCACTCGGCGGATTTGGCGATACAGGTCAGCAGATTGGGATGGCTTGCGATCTTTCTTCGCATGCTATCCTTGGCAGCCCACTTGCTTTTCTTCGGAAGATGCTTCGTCGTGCGCAGATGCCGTGACGGATGTGTTGCAGCAGGGGATGGAGTACTTCATTCCATTCTCTGACGTAGCAATGTCTGGCCAAGCTCGTCCATGGTTTGGCGCCGAGTGTGATCGCGCAGACGCGCTTAAGCACACGGCATATCGAGCTTGGGCTGACGCTCGTGCGCGCAAAGCAAACGACGTGGCTCAAAAGAAGAAGGCCTTCAACAGGGCTGCCAAGTCCTGCAAGAAGGTGTTGCGGAGGTCTCGGTTCGATCACATAAGCCGAATTGGGAACAAACTTGCTTCATACCCCGCAGGTAGTAAAGCGTTTTGGTCCCTGGCTAAGTCGGTTGAATCGAACTTCTGCCGTCCCTCACTACCACCGCTGTTGAAACCCGATGGGTCGCTGGCCCACACCGCTGAGGAGAAAGCTAATTTATTTGCCTCTCTTTTTGCGGAATCTTCACGTCTTGATTCTGGTGACGCGCAACCACCTGCCCTTCCTGAGCGATGCGAGGCGACTATGGCAGATATTCGCATCCATCAGAAGGACGTCCGCAGGGTGCTTCGTAACCTAGACGTGAACAAAGCCAGCGGTCCTGATGGGATACCAGCGATCGTGCTCAAAACTTGTGCGCCTGAATTGACTCCGATCTTGACACGCCTATTTCGCCTCTCATATGAGACTGGAAAAGTGCCGACTGCTTGGAAGGAAGCTAACGTGCAGCCTGTGCCCAAGAAGGGCAGTCGAGCTGACCCGGCAAACTACCGACCCATATCTGTCACGTCCGTCCTCTGTAAGAGTATGGAACGGGTGCTTAACAGGAAGCTTTTGGCATACCTTGAAGCTAACGACATCCTCAGTGACCGGCAATACGGTTTTCGCCACAACCGGTCTACTGGGGATCTTCTAGCGTATACCATTCACATCTGGAGCGAGGCCATCGAGAAGCATGGGGAAGCGCTTGCCGTCTCCCTTGATATCTCGAAGGCTTTTGATAGGGTCTGGCACGAAAGCCTTATTGCTAAGCTTCCTTCCTTCGGTCTATCCACTGGTCTGTGTGATTGGATTGCGGACTTCTTGAGGGATCGATCCATCCGAGTGGTTATTGATGGTTGCTCGTCCGATCAAATGGATATTAATGCCGGGGTTCCTCAGGGGTCAGTGCTCTCGGCAACACTGTTTTTGCTGCACATAAATGACTTACTTAAGCCCGGTATCTTTGGGTATGCAGACGACAGCACTGTTGCTGAGAGATATGTGTCTAACGCACAAGCTAGTGGGTCACAGATCCAGTCATTCCGAGAGGCAATGGTTGAACGCTTGAACTCGTCCTTGAAGGCAGTCTCCGATTGGGGCGACGCCAATCTGGTCCAGTTTAATGCATCTAAAACCCAGGCGTGTCTTTTTTCTGCTAAACGGAGTCAATTCTACCCGGCTCCATCTTTCCGTGGTGTGACCGTGCCGATAACCGACCACCTTGAGCTTCTTGGGGTTACGTTATCATCTACTCTCAATTTCGGCTCATACATTGAGGCGAAGGCTCAACTGGCTGCCAAAAAATTGGGGATCTTGGCAAAGGTGAGACGGTACTTCACGCCGGAACAGCTGCTCAATCTTTATCAAGCCCAAGTTCGATCGTGTATGGAGTACTGTTCTCATCTTTGGGATGGATCTGCCAAATACCAGCTTAATGCGCTTGAGTCGATTGAGAGGCGAGCCAAGAGGATCATCGGCAATGATGCACTCGTGGAGTCGAAGCTCCAAAGCCTTGAGCATCGCCGTCGAGTTGCTAGTCTGTCGGTTTTCTATCGTTTACATTTCGGGGAGTGTGCACTGGAATTGCACAATCTGATTCCGCCAAGTCCGTTCCATCATCGGACCACAAGACGTACGGCGTTGCGTCACCGGTACATGGTTGACATCCCACCCATGCGCACAAAGCGTTTTGGGAACACATTTATTGTGCGTACAGCCAAGGAGTGGAATTCCCTGCCGGAGTCTGTGTTTCCTGATAGCTACAACTTGGGGGTCTTTAAGTCAAGAGTGAATAGGTTACTTCTAGGCAAGCGTGCTCCATCGTCGGCCACATCATCGCTTACCATCAGGTGAGATGGTGGTCAAACGCGAGCCTATCAATAATAAAAAAAAAAAAAAAAAAAAAAAAAATATTATAGCAAAAAAATCCCCAAGAGAACATACTCCCAGCCTAAAGTATACTATGTGCTATACCAAGACATGCTCTACCAAATTTCACGCAAATTCCTTTCCAGCGTGAAGGAGTAACAAACGTACACCCACTCACAAACTTTTGCTTTTACAATATTAGTGTGACTACAACATATCGCTTCAGCTTATAATTTAATCCACACCAAATATCAGCTTTCAAAGGTAGCGTGAGGCGTAATAATGATTGATGTTCACATTACCATATCTGGCCCCTATTTATCTTATATAAATCGCAATTGACTTCACGATCCGTGATGGCGATACATGTATACCGGTTATGTATTAACTGTAGTGCCTACATAATTTAATATCTGCATCGATAAATGTGACAGATAAAGGTAAGTTGTAGTGTGATTTGCAGATGATCTATGTAGATCTAGTATAGTATAGCAATCTCTTCTAATCAGCGGCTGAAGAGTGAGATATCTTTTCCTTTAAGGTTTTAGCCATCTCTTTTGCTTGCATTACTACTTTGTACAAGAAGACGACCGCCTGTCATTTCCTCTTGTTCTAGACCACGATCTAAACCAGAGCCCGAAGTGAGAGATCACCGATGCTAAGCACCTCTATGAGGGCACGTGGCAGTGCTCTGCCAAATCAGGGCACACTTCAAGCATATGCTCCACCGTGTCCTCTGGACAATGGTAACACTCGGGCGTAACTTCCGCCTGAAACAAGACACCTCTCAAACTGATCATGGCCAGCGAAAATTTGCCTCAGATGGAAGGTACAGATGCCGTGTCACTGTTCCAGCCACTCCTCAAATAGGGCTCTTCGGTTCGATTTCCAGGTCGGGTGAACGAATTAACCGAGAGAAGTTGGTTGTATGGCATCTCTGTCTCTCAGAAAATTGTTGTTCTTGCATTCGATATCTCACCCGGGCGTGCCATTAGCATCTCATCGGTCTGTAACAGTAAAGAAGCATATTGCACCTGTGTCTGCGCGCAGCCGCGCACGATTGAATACTATAACTTCTTCTGACTGCGTATCGTTAGCCGGATTAAATAAGGACTAAATTTTGATCAGATTTTTCGCTTTTATACCAAACTATTCATTTCTAACAAAGCATCGATATTTTTATAGGGTTCAGAAATTTACTTACATCGGTAGTATTGTGTCAGAGACTGAAAGAACCAAAGAGGACATCACTTCGAGGATCGCCAAGGCAAGAGCCACCTTTGCACAGCTCCGTCCCGTGTGGTAATCGCGGAAACTGACCAGATGAGTTCAGCTCAAAATATTCTGGTCCAAAATACTCCAGAAAATACCCATCAAAGCTTGGACCCTTTTTGCGTTCACCCTTGCACCCCAATCTACCCTGTTTGTGTGGTAATTAGCTAATTTCTGTTGAGGTTGGCCACCATAAAATCGAAATTCAGTTGGGTGAATTATTATCATCCCACTTTACTACCATTTGATGCACGTTTGTTTATATACGTATATAAGGATATGTTATTGAGGATTTTCCAAATAAACCACGAATTGTTTCTCTGAAAATCAAAGATTTGTTTATTTAATACGTCTTTACTATATTACAACGTTTAATTATGACCATTACACCTATAACTTACCTGAAAATCAAAGAAACGACATTTAAAGTTTACTAGTATCGCCTCCTCAATTATATCCCTTTATTTTATCTTTTTACAATAGAACTTTTAACAATAAAATATGCAAAATAATCTAAACATCATCTGTCATTCAATCACACGTCACCCCGTTCCACAGAATATAAATTCCATTGACAACTTAAACGCGCGTAATGAAATGTCATTTCATTACACGTATACACCAACACATACATACATACATACATGGTATACACGTACATGTTAATGGTGTTTTAGTCGAGCAGTACAATTGCGTAATAGGTAGTTTTCAAACAATTAAATCTGGGATTTTGCATAAAAAATCTATAAACCTTACTAACTCAAAACAAACTAAATATCGGTTCAGTTGTCGAACATTTGATGGCTTAATTTGTTGCATTTTAGTCCTACCATGACGTCCTGCAAGAAATACGTTGAGTTACCAGAAACCCTGTATAATAATAATAAAAAAAACTTTTTACAAAAAAATTAAACCGACTTCAAAAAGTACAAAATAACTTTAATTTCGGAAGTCGGTGTTTCAATAGATACCTAATCTTGTCTCTTCGTTATTTAACCTTCAGCTAAACATAAATTACCTTATAGCCAGAGTGCATCTCATAACGATTCTTATAATCCCAATCCAATACGGTTATATTACATGAATTTACCCCCTCCCCCTTTCCCCTCCCCCTTCTCTTTCAGTCAGTCATCGACTACACGTATAAACAAAGCAATTTTACTTGTTACGACAATTCTGCTATGATTCTATGAGGAGTTCTGTTCCATATCTTCGAAGTTCATGATCAGATCATAACAATATTTCTATGGGACCAACTTGGAAGCATAACCTTTCAATCAAAAAAAAAATTTTCAAAATCGGTCCACAATTGACCGAAATATCGGTGAAAATAAATACAAAAAAAAAAAAAAAAAACATACATTCAGCCGAACATAGAACCTCCTCTTTTTCGAAGTCGGTTAAAAAGTAGAGTCCCTAGACGTGTAACTGAACAGTGCAGAGTTTAATGTAGGAAACAATATTGGCTTCTCTTTCCTTTTCTAAAATTTTCATCTTCGGCTAATGTGGATCAATTTCTACCGTAACAGTTGACTCCGATCGAAAGTAGTACCGCCATTTTTGCCATAGTGTGCTAAAATGTTTGCATGGTTGTTTCATTTTTATTAGGCTGGCGCTTGACCATTGTCTCACCTGATATTAATCGATAATGTGGTCGGCAATAAAGATGCTCTTGATCTTAAGACTACGTAGAATTAATGTGATCTAAGAACGTTAAGTGCGTATGGGTGAGATATTCACCATATATCGGTAGTGTATTGCCTTAAGTCTGGTGGTCCAATCATCGAACGGGCTTGGCGGAGTTATGTAATTCCGACAGACGGTCCCCAAAATGCCATTGAGCGTTGATGGTCTTGACTTTGAAACTTTAACTCGACGAGTGCATCAATGATGCTCTTGGTTCGTTCATCAATTGACTCAAGTGTATCAAGCTGGTACCTACCTGGCAGTTCCATAAACAGCTGTTCCAGTCGAAGTCACCCAAAGGGCGATGGAAAGGGCTATGTTCGGAGTTTCCTTGCGTGATAACATCAGAAAGAAAATATCCGCAGGAGAACCAAGGTTACCGACATAGCTCGAAGAATCGCCAAAGTTAAGTAACAATGGGCAGGGCACATTGCGCGCAGAACTGATAGTCGATGGGACGACAGGTTCGGAAGTGGCGACCACGTACCGGAAGGCGCAGCATTGGAAGGCCTCCAACAAAGTGGATGAATGACCTGGGCAGGGTCGCGGGAATTTGATGGATGCGTGACGCACAGGACCGGTCATTGTGGCGACGCTTAGGTAAGGTCTATGTCCAACAGTGGACGTGTTTCGGCTGATATGATGATGATGATGAGCTGTTCCTGCATGAAGCTTTGTCTGTCAGTATATGCGTGGTCGATCTAAATATAGAACAAGTTGTTTTTAGGCTAAGCCAACGGTTTTTGTGTAGGATTGCGAATTGGAAAACATAGGGTAGACTGGCCTCAGGCTAGTTGGATCGACGGTAGCCACTAGGTGGTAGAATATAGATAAGATCTTGATTGAGTTGCTAGTAGAATATTGTTGTGTGGTAAAATAAACGAGCAAGATAAATAACTAGAGTAGAATTAATATTATGACTCTTCTATGATATTATAACGTTCTTACTAAAAATAGACTTTCGCTGGCAAAATAGACTAAAGTAGTTTTATAACCTAAGACAGTTAATTATTTTACTGTTACGTAGGTGCCAATACCAGACAAAAAGATAGAAGTTAACTAAAGAATAATAAACTTTTCGAGCAAATTCACGATAGCCAATCTCGATGGAGATTTACTACTACTAAGTCAAATTTTGTTAGGCTAACCTGTGGTTTTAGAAAACAAGGCAACTAAAGGAACATAGGTGAAATTCATCCAGATGATATTCCCCACCCTTGGCCGGAGCGGGAGATAGTGTCAGAATTTTACTGACTTATAAACCCCCCCATTCCTTTTGTGGTTTTAAGCCTCTCCCGAGCAGGAGAAGTCATTAGATGATTTACCACGACAAAAAAGCGTATTCGATGGTATGCTCCCTGAATCTGATGAGATAGCAATTTAACACGACATGAGAGAGATTAGGCGCAGGACCAATGACTGTACGTGCTTTATAAGGCATGGGTGTGCCACACCACCAACTTACAAACTTCGCTACTGAATTATTACCAATGGTAAAGAAGTAATGAAGGTAAGGTAGGGTGGTCTGGGTTAAAAAAAAACCATCAACATGCTTCTAGCCAGAGTGAACAGCCAAATCCGGAAGCAGTGGTCACACATGCATGTGAATGGGTACGCCACAATTATGGCGGTAAGTCCCCTCTTTGAGGCGTGGCTGGAAAGACCTCACGGCGTCCTTACCTTCCACATGATGCAGGTCCTCACCGGACATAGCACGATCGGGAGGTACCTGTTTCAGATTAAGTCGGAAGAGACGCCCGGGTGTCGCCACTGTGCGGAACGCCCGGAGGATACGGTGGAGCACACCGTCGAGGTGTGCCCTGCCTGGGCGGAGCAACGCCGTGCCCTCGTGGGTGCGATCGGCGGCGGAGATCTCTCGCGCCGGGCCTTGGTTGAGGGCATAGTCCGGAGCGAGGAGGAGTGGCACACGGTCGCCTCCTTCTGCGAAGCAGTGATGCTAGCAAAGGAGAAGGCCGACCGCATCAGGCAACGGCGCCCTCGCCGCCGTCGCCGGGATTCCGATCCCAATTTCCGGCCACCGTAGACGCGGGCTCGCGGACAGCAAGCCATTGGTAGCTCGCTGTCCGATCGTCCGGTAACTATCCGGTCCGAGCCCAAGACGCCGACGGCGCGCACTGTCCCCGCGCGCCTCAAGGAGTTGTTAGCAACAGCCCAGCTGGGTCGAAGTCTACTGGGGCCAGGGTTATCTGAAAGGAAACTCGAGCCCCGGTATGAAGGCTAGAAGGAACGGGGTGAGTTTTAGTCAGTAAGAGTCTGACTCTATCTCCCGCTCCACCCAAGAGCGAGGTTTGTCATTGGATGATTTTTGCCTACCGTAAAAAAAAAACACATGCATGTGAAAAATAATTATTTTAAATACACGCAGGCCCAGTGCTGGTAAGTGAATGTCACATGTCTTAAAATGTTTGGTTCTAGGACATGCCGGTTTCCTCACGATGTTTTCCTTCACCGTTTTGAGAGCAGTGGTGATGAAATAAATTACACAAAGTAATGCGCCGGGCAGGATTTAAACCCGCGACCTACAACTCGTAAGTCGGGGCCATTACCACTCGGCCACCACTGTTGTTATAAGTATTCACCTACTAAAATAATAATGTATCATTATTGTGTGTTTGGTCTGAAACAAAATATTTTTAATTTCAATTTTAAAAACTGAATAACACACAATTCAACAAATAAAATCGTAGGCACCTACCTAAAAATCTTGACTTCAACGTACAAAATAGCTATAATTAACACATAACATGATCCGATAGTCCTAATTAAAGACTTATCAGACAAAGGACTTTATCTGAAGACTAAAACAAAAGACTGTTGATTACTGACGCAATCTGTAAAGACGTAATTTTCGCTCCCTTTTGTCTAAAATTTAGTTGTTCACGTAACAGAAATATGTATTTAGGCTCTCTGTGAATTGATACTAGTTCTTCTAATCTAGACAGTAATTTGGGAGTAATCATTAGTGTTAATGAGCACATCCTAAGTCGGATCTTAGCAATTGATCAAGAAACTTTTGGGTTCGGGAAATGGATAGTTTTTCTGCCTTTTAGGCACTACCGGTACTACAATAGGGTAGTTTCCAGGGTCAAAATAACTGCATTTTATTTAGTCCGTGTTTTAGATTATAAAAAAAATATCGGACACGTATTTTTTCTTTTTTAGATTAAACAAAAAACAACAAAGATACAGCTCATTAAAGTTACGTGTGACGTCACCCCGTGCGAAAAAATGTAGCACGGCGTGACGTTACACGTAACTTTAATGGGCTATATCTTTGTCATTTTTGGTTTAATTTACAAATAAAAAAATACGTGTCCCTTATTTTTGAATAATCTAAAAGACGGACTAATAACATTTTTTTAGGCAACTAGCCTATTGTTTGTTAGTCGTGTTAATTAAATTACACTGAGCAAAAATAACGGAACAGATAGATAAAGTGTGATATCTTGCAAAGTTATGTACGTTGATTGCTCATAGATACAGTATGTAATAATCAAATTAGTACGTAAGTCTCCCCACACATGGGCCTCAAAAAAACGCCGCTACAAGCTTCTTATTGAGGCTTTTCTTGCGGATCGTGTGCAGCGGTGTCGCCACAAAAAAAAACGCTTGAAGCCGCTACAAGCTTCTCCGGCCACAAGCTGTCGCGCGCGTCAGCTATTTTTTGCGGCGGCTTCTAGCTTTTTTGTGACCGCTTCTATTGGCCTGTGTGCAGGGACAGTAATTCCTATAATAAATCTTGAAAGAAGTTTTTATTTATACAAGTTGCTGCAACTTGTTCAAATGAAAACTTACACTTATACTTCATCATCATCATCAGCCTTTTAATGTTCCCACTGCTGGGACTCAGGCCTCCTCTCTAGGAGAGGGAATGGGCCATAATCCACCACGCAGGCCCAGTGCGGGTTGGTGAATGTCACATGTCTTCGAATTTTTGGTTCTCGGACATGCCGGTTTCCTCACGATGTTTTCCTTCACCGTTTTGAGAGCAGTGGTGATGAAATAAATTACACAAAGTAATGCGCCTGGCTGGGTTCGAACCCGTGACCTACAACTCGTAAGTCGGGGCCATTACCACTCGGCCACCACTGCTCCACACACTTATACTTACTATAATACAAAACCAATAAATAATAGAATAATCTATCTATCTATCTACTTACAAAAACCAAAATTAAAAATATCATAACTATGAAAAGAATTTTTGAAAAACTGTGGTATCAGACGAGAAAATACCGTCCAGTTAACCGAAAGCTGCACGGCCGATTCGACAGGTTAATTAAAATCTAATGCAACTTGTAATCATCATCATCATCATAATTTTAGCCGTCAGACGTCCACTGTTGGACATAGGCCAAGCGTCGCCACAATGATCGATCCTGTGCGTCCCGCATGCATCGGATTCCCGCAACCTTCACCAGGTCATCGGTCCACCTCGTAGGAGGCCTTCCGCCACTACGTCTTCCATAACGCGGTCGTCACTCCAGAACCTTTCGGCCCCAACGGCCATCTGTAATGTTACACATTAAAACTTTAGTTTTAGCTTCAATTTAATTTCAGTTTTAGTTATTATGAAAGCAATATGAAACGCTCGAAACAACATAATAAAATATTGATTCAATATAATCATTTTTATAATTCATACGATTTATTGAAATCCGCTTAAAACATCGTTTATTTATTTTAATATTCTACCTGTTTTCATTTCAAAGTTGGTTTGCATAATTGAATAGGTATTATGGTGATTTCCTATATGTGCTTCAAAACTAAATGGAAATATACTAACATTTTGTTTTTTACTATTGAGTGCCTGTGTGTATATGTGAGATATCTTAGAGTGCTCGTAATAAAGTCTTATGATCTATTGGTCTCCTAGAGATACATCGATAAAACCACTATAAAGTATTAGCTTCCGAAATATACTTATGTATCTACCTGTAGTCACGTTTTATTGATATAAGGGATATATTTTTTCTACGTCCGTGCCCATTATTATGTATTCAGTCATTGATACTTCGTAGCTATCGTCATTTGCGGACATCAACAGTAAGTTGTGTTTGTTGTTTTTGTTGGTGGTACAATCATCCAATGACATCTTCGCGTTCTTGAACGGAGCGGGAGATAGTGTCAGACTTTTACTAACTAAAAACCCATCCTATACCTTTGTTGGCTATCGTATCGGGGCCAAATCTTCCGTTCAGAAGCAGACCCTTGGCCCCAGTAGGCATCGGCCTTGCTGGGCCCCTACGGTTTGCTGAGAACTCTTTGAGGTGCGCGTGGAACAATACGTGCCGTCGACGTTTTGGGCTCGGTCTGGACAGTTACTGGACAGTCGGACGGCTACCCATTGCTCTAGTTGTATATATTTGTGTTCTTCTTGACAGTCTCATTATTATTATTTGTGGTTGTACTCTTTATTCCCTTTTTTGTGACTTCTGATCTTCACTGAAATAAATCGCATTTAAAACCATGAGATTTATTTCAGTGAAGATCAGTGACTATCATAATTATTCGTCAATTGATTTCTAGTGGATATTGTGATGTAAAATTAGCAAAATTTTATACCTCAAGTGCTTGCGCAACTGACCGATATGTGGAATCTTTTGAGACAGGTGCAATTTCAGTAAAATGGAACTAAGACTTTTATTGCAATGTTGAATACTAGAGATGTGCCGTTGCCGGTAATCTGGGAATATTGGGCAATATTCCCGGCAATATTCATACATCGGGCAATATTCCCGGCAATATTGCCGGCAACGGCACATCTCTAGTTGAATACTCAACAATGTTTTTACATCCATATTTTAATGGTAAATAAATTAATTATTATTCATACGAAAACTGTTTAAAGAACTTTGTATCCAAGCTAAAAACATTAAGAAAAACAACCCTTTTATTGTTGATAGGCTCGCGCTTGACCACCTGATTCCAAAATAGATAGGTACAGAAGACAATATCATGTATGTACTTCACTTTTTATACCTACGGTCAGTGGACGTACACTAATGAGCGTTTGAGCCGGAACTGTTCGACGAGAGGGCCGAGACGCTCTGAGATATCGTGTCTGTGTGCGGTATCTGTGTGTGTGTTGCTCGAGCGCGCTTTGTATGTAGATTGACTTCTGTACCTATATGACCTGATGATAAGTGATGATATGGTATGTGGTATGTGGTATTTTACTTACTTTAACAGTCAAGTTTGCATATTAATATTTTAGACACCAAAGCAGAACGTCTTTGTGGGTACAGGTCGCTCTCAAACTAACACAAAACTCACCTTTATCATGCTTAAAAAACTCCTGTTATTTTTTATTTATTTCCACAACAAACGCGTTTTTGTCAAAAAAGTTATCACGGACAAGTGACATTTTTATGACGCATTTCCTTCTTACGTCACAAATTTTGTCACAGTTTACTACAGCTGCAGGCTTATGACAATGTGTCTTTGTTGCGACAAAATGCTTTTAAATGTCACAAGTTGTCATTGGACTATCTGAAGGTGATGGAGACCTCCATCAATGACACTCTGAGAACCTTTATAAAGTAAGATTCAAGCAATTACCCAGACTGCAGAAAAGCCAAAAATGCAACGAAAAGTTACTTGTTTCAGAAACATCAACACGCTGATAAAATATCACTTTGCACTCGTCGAGTCAAAACCCCAAACCAATGTGCAAACGTAATTCATCGTTGACCACATCATTGATGGGTATCAGGTGATATAGTGGTCAAACTCTTCATCATTACCTATTGGTAATGAAAAATTAACTTTACCAGGGCCAATGCTGGTTTAATTAAAAGTATTTATATACTAGCTTTTGCCCGCGGCTTCACCCGCGACCATAATCCCAGGATAAAAGGGAAGAACACCTTCGCGAGAACCATAAAGACGATCGATGTGGTGACGTTTGGCGTTTCGTTAAAAACGGTTTAAAATTTATTATGATTAGGATGAAGACTACATAAATTTTTTTTCAAGAATTTCCATTCCTTATTACTGAACGAATTCGTTAAAGAATGTCAAATTACTGAGTCAATATTATTATCCCAAATTGAAAGTTATTAAATTCAACTGTAATTGCTTTTGTTTGATTATAATTTCCGATGTCGAATTCACAGACGACGGCTTGATTGAAAATAAAATTACGCATATATTTTATATTTTTCTTTCCTGTATTTAATGGAAAATTTTGTTGGATATTGCCGTTGTATGAGTTAGAAGCTTTTGCCCGTAGGTTTACCCGCGTACCTGCATAAAATATAACTTATTTCACACAGGAATAGAGCAGCTGTCTATCGGTGAAAATATTTGGCTTATGTTTAACTGACCACCAGATATAGTAACATATAACAGACAAAAATAGTAAATGATCACCAAAATTAAAAGAACATTTTAAAGTAAAATTATAACCAAAGTTTTAACATTTCGCTTTCCTATTTAAGCAAAATGACTCCAAATAAATCATTTGCAACCTAAAAATAGTAAACGATCACCAAAAATAGTAAATGATCACCAAAATTAAAACAGCATTTTAAAGTAAAATTATAAACAAAGTCTTAACATCTCGCTTTCCTATTTAAGCAAAATGACTCCAAATAAATCATTTGCAACCCAAAAATAGTAAATGATCACCAAAAATAGTAAATGATCACCAAAATTAAAACAGCATTTTAATGTAAAATTGTAACTAAAGTTTTAACATTTCGCTTTCCTATTTAAGCAAAATGACTCCAAATAAATCATTTGCAACCTAAAAATAGTAAACGATCACCAAAAATAGTAAATGATCACCAAAATTAAAACAGCATTTTAAAGTAAAATTATAACCAAAGTCTTAACATCTCGCTTTCCTATTTAAGCAAAATGACTCCAAATAAATCATTTGCAACCCAAAAATAGTAAATGATCACCAAAATTAAAACAGCATTTTAATGTAAAATTGTAACCAAAGTTTTTACATCTTGCTATCCTATTTAAGCAAATCGACTCCACGACCAAAAAAAAATGGGCAAGTGCGAGTCAGACTCGCGCACTGAAGGTTCCGTGCAAATTATGATTCCCGAATTGCAATTTTTGTTTTGTTTTATTAAATTAACTGTTTTCAGATTTATTACTATACCTGTGCTATAAGACCTTGCTTTGCGCCAAATTTCAGGGTTCTGGGTCAACGGGAAGTACCCTATGAATTTTGATCTTTAAGAGTATCGAAATATACGTTTTTTTGTGACACAAACCGTCGTATCTTTTTTATTCGTTAACTTAGTAGTTTGATTTTTTCTCAGCTTGAAGAGACCGCAGACTTGAGTATATGGTTTTAATTTCAACGTGATGATACCTCCACGCATTTTTGAGATAAAGAGTCTTGACAGACAGACGGACGGACAACAAAGTGATCTTATAAGGGTTTCGTTTTTTCCTTTTGAGGTACGTAATCCTAAAAAATTAACATTTCGTTTATTTCACCGAATGCTATGCCTAAGATAAAAAATAAAACTTACAATTTCAATAATCCTTTTTTAATACAATAGTAATCTAATTAACAGTTTAAAGATCTTAAAACTAAACTAATAATAAACATATAAAAAATCTTAAGAAGAATCAGTCTTCTGTATTACGAGTAATTTAGCATAAAATAGCAATAATTTACTGCAAAATTAATGCTTTCTTAGCTTTGGCTGGTCGTCCTCTTTTACGCTTCATGCCAATCGGAATAGCTCTGGGTTCTGTAGGTGGCTGGACGTTTTAAGCCGAATCACCAATCCAACAAGATGCTTGCAAATGAGGGGATTGCAAGCCGGAGACATAACTTAATATGGCATCATAATACTTTATTTGGTAAAAAGCCTACATTTTATCCTCTCGAACGTTCGCGAACTTTCACCCTAAATGCCCCACGCGGCGAGGATTTTTCGATTATTCTTTTTTTTTGGTTTGACCTTGAGAAAAACGCAAATTTCGTGGTTATATTGATAATTATATGCAATAAATTATACCTTTCCGGAAAGCCCATTAGTTTTCCTATCGAACTGTGTAAGATTATAAATAAATGAAACTGACCTGACTTCGTAGCGACGAGATAAATTGGCATTTTGCAAATTTTCTTACACGTAACCTTTAACTTTCTCACATTACACCAAAACCACACACATATTCTCGAAAAAAACACTTGAATACGATAGTCCATATATTTGCGCAAAAACAATATTACTCATATCACATCAAAACACAATAATTACACGACACAATCACTTTTTCCGGAACTCAACAAAAAGCCGCGCCATTACTGGCGCGCGTAATGTAAACACTGATGAGATAGGTACATCGCGGCGTACTGTTGCCAGAACTTTGGCGCCATTTTTACCGGTTTACTTTCTTTCAACAACGATTATGATAACAATATGCAATTATATCACTTTGTAGTAACTTCATTATGTTTATAGGTAAATAAACTAACAACTTATGTAGATTTCAAAGCATTTCGAGATAAATTTTGCACTAAAACAAGTCGAAACACGACGGTCATGACGGAAAAAAATACGCATCTTCACAAGTTTCGTCACTTTTTCACTGGCATATTTATTACTTTTCCAAAAACAAACACTTGCAACGTAATCTACACTTATTTCTCAGTAATTCTATATAAATCTTATAAGATTATTCACAGTTTTCTAATTGGAAACATGATTTGCGTCCGCACGCAACCACACGCAACAATGACGCCAAAAAGTGACAGATAGCTGAATGACGGATCACTTTATTTTTTTCAATCTTCTTCATTCCATGTATCGATATTGCCAATGGAAAATATTTTAATAGAAAGCGAATGAACTATTCTGTTCAATCGACTAAAGAACGGGTTGCAACTTGAAAATATACGTCACAGAAAAAATATCCAATCGGTGCAAGTCACTCTCGTACACCCGTGTGTACAATTGCGCGATGGGCACTCAACTCTCTCGTACACACGGGTGTACGAGAAACGCGCGAGAGGTTAAGGCAATCACAGTGGTTTATTTAAGCAGAAAAAAATGCATTAATTTGCTCGCTAAGATTTGGTGATCATTTACTATATTTGGTGATCGTTTACTATATTTGGTGTTTGAATACAATTTGAGGTGCAGTTGTGACTAAAATAGGTTATACTAATGTAATTTTAGACTTTATTTTTCTGGTGTTAAGTTTTTTTTTTTTTGTTAAAGAACTAAGAGTATCAAAGCATTTTTTGGTGGTCATTATTTTTAATCCTAAAATATTTTAGCAATCGGACTTTAACTTTCATAAATTACCATATACAAACAAAAACGTAAAAAAAACTTTACCTCTTTAAAATAATATTATGTTTTATGTTATATAATATAATATAAATATAGTATAATTATAAGTATACAAATGTAATTTTTCATTATTAGTTTACAGATACCTAAAAACAGACCGTAAAAAGTAAACGACATACTAATACTTAAAAAATATAAGTTACGTTAAATTCGTTAAGTCCCACATGTCACAAAATTGTGTCACTATATCCATATAATATTTTGGGTTGTTTTATGTGAATCATTTATTAGCCCACCTTGGTAGTAAAACCGAAGCATACACAGTGACAGTAAACGTCATCTTGCTGTCTTATACTCTTATGCACATGCCACCACTTTTGATTCCCTTACGTGTGCGTGCGCAGAAAAATGAACACTAATGTGTACATTTTTCTATGATTGTTGTCTATGGCATATGATTTTTTTGCTCCATATTTCTTGGTCGATATACCAGATACAGTACCCGCTGGCTTGCGAACGATGAGAAATGTGTAGCTCACCGTCTGGCCGTCCGGTAGACGTCAGGGGGCCCCCGTGCAGGGGCCCAACTGGACCGAGGCCTAATGTGCCATGGTTAACTAAAAAGGTTAATGGTAGTCCTAAAACAAAAAAGGTAACTAAATAAAGAAACATAGGTGTGGTTTTAATCAGTAAAAGTCACACCCGCTCAATCCGCCCTAAAGTGAGAAAAGTCATTAAATGATTTTACTAACCCAAAAAAAAAAACTGTTTGATTTGATTGAAAAAAACTTATGTAACCTTTTATTAATTAAATAAATCTATTGTGATGATAAATTAGTCACTGATAGGTATTAGCGTGATATATTTATTCAATATTTGTAGGTACTAATGAACATCCAATCTAATAACAGATAAGCTTCCATATTATACATGTAGATTAATTTTCTCAAAAAGAAACCAACGTTAATATTTTGCCCGAATTTTCTTTTGAAAAAGAAAATATTGCTGTTCAAGTCTATTAGATTTCCGCGGGGACAGAAAGATATTAAATGATAATGATAAATGATAAATGATCTTTATTTTGTAAATAGGTTTTAAAAAAACACTTTTACACGTCAATTTTGTTTTCAGTCAGTTTTAACGAGATGAGGCCGGTGTTTCCTAGCTGACTACCCTGAGAAGAAACACCGAAACAAACTCAGGGGTCAAAGTCTCTTTTAAAGTCCATACAGTAAACATGTAATGGTCAAATCATATGAGAACCATGCAGACCAGTGTCTCAGATGGCCTTTTGAGGAAAGAACCACACAGATTTGAGTGGACCTGTCCAGTCAGTGCAAGCATTTGTCAGTATTCGTGTAGCTCAAACTTAGGACTACCAAGGAGCTCAACGACTTGACGAACAATACCAAAGATAGGACATTTGAGTAGGCCGCGTCAAATACTCAAAACTGCCAGACATCATATAAAAATACAGAAAAGAAAAAAGTAATCCACATAGTTCCCACATTCACAATAATAAAATACTAGTATTTACAAAATGTAACACTCGACATATATAAAATAAAATAAAAAATATTATTATCAATATTTATCAAATCATTAAAATATTATCAAATTAAAATAAAACAAAGAACCTTCTAAGTTCTAAGTCTAATTGTAAAATAAAGTTTTAAACAAGAATCATCAAATGTCAAAATGTAAATAAAAATAATCATTATAATATATATAGTAGTAATCAGAAAATACTTATACATATAACAACTAATATAGACAGTACTGGAGCAGATCAATCCCAAGCTGTTTTGTCTTCAAGATACTCTTTTACAGTATAAAAAGCCTTCTGACAAAGTTTCCGCTTTACAAATGATTTAAACTTATTCAGGCTAAGTTCTTGAATGTGACTGGGAAGTTTATTATAAAAGTGTATACATTGGCATCTAAATGAGCCTCCTATTTTTTTGAGCCTGGTTGCAGGAACTACAAATTTGTGTTTGTTCCTAGTATTTACACTATGGATATCACTATATTTTTTAAACATGTTTTTGTTTTTATGAACATACAAAATATTGTCATAGATATACTGAGAAGGTACAGTCAAAATATTAATATTTTTAAATTTATCTCTGAGCGAGTATCTGGGACTCAATTTATAAATTGCACGAATAGCCCTTTTCTGCAAAACAAAAATTGACTGGATATCGGCGGCATTTCCCCACAATAAAATGCCGTATGACATAACACTATGAAAATAGCTGAAATAAACTAAACGGGCTGTTTCTAAGTCGGTTAAATTTCGAATTTTTCTAACAGCATATGCTGCAGAGCTAAGTTTTTTAGATAATTTATCAATATGTGGGCCCCACTGAAGCTTAGAATCTAGAGTTATGCCCAAAAACACTGTAGTGTCTTCAGGTCTCAACTCTTTACCCTTTATTTGTACACTAGTTTCCACTTGTCTAACATGTGGCATCGTAAATTTAATACATTTAGTTTTTTTTTCATTAAGGAGAAGGTTATTGACATTAAACCAGTGTACTATTTTAGAAAGAGCTATATTTATATCGTCAGTATCTGATTGCTGACGTTTGAGCTTAAACAAAAGGGAAGTATCGTCTGCAAACAACACTATATCATGGTTATCCTTTATCAGGTAAGGTAAATCATTTATATAAATTAGAAATAAAAATGGTCCAAGAATTGAGCCCTGGGGGACACCCATTGTTACTATAGACCCGGGTGATCTTTTCCCATTCACGTCAACTCTCTGAATCCTATCACTTAGATAAGAAGTAAGAAGATCCAAAGAGGAGTTCCGAATTCCGTAATAGCGGAGCTTCCTGACTAAAGTTTCATGGAGAACACAATCGAACGCCTTGGACAAATCACAAAAAATGCCCAGAGCATCGCATTTGTCTTCCCATGCATTATAGACATGTCCCAAAAGTTCAACGCCGGCGTCGGCTGTTGAACGACCCCTTGTAAAACCGAATTGCTTAGTATGTAACAATTTATGTCTATTAAAAAATCTTTGTAATTGTTCTAAAATAAGTTTCTCAAATATTTTACTAAAAGTGGGTAGCACTGAAATGGGTCTATAATTAGTAGGGTCAGTTGTACTACCCGTTTTAAACAATGGTATTATTTTACTATACTTCATTAAGTCAGGAAACTCACCACAATCAATACAACTGTTAAAAATAAGTGCTAGACTAGGAGCTACTACGTTGATAATCGATTTTACAACATCCACAGAATTTCCCCATAAATCTGTAGTCTTTTTTACATTTAAAGTGTTAAAGGTTTTAATTATATCTAAATAAGTCACATGTTCGAAATTAAAATTGAAGTCGCAAACTTTCACATTTTCTTTAAGCAGAGACTCTGCAGCAGAGGGTGATGAGTTAAGAGATTTTGTAGTTAATATGGGGATCTCCGAAAAGAAGTTTTCAAAAGCCGCGGCAACCTGAGTGTCCGATTTAATCACATTGTCATCAATTACAAGGCTTAAGTCACTACAAGGTCTTGTGGACCTTCCAGTCTCATTATTTATAATATTCCAAGTCGTTTTAATGATATTATTACTATTTTTAATTTTAGAACTCAAATAACGCGACTTTGCAACAGAGCATACTTTTTTAAATAATTTGGAATAATTTCTAACATATAAACTAAATTCATCAGTGTTAACATAAATCTTTTCATCATACAACTCATAAAGCCGAGTTCTACTTTTATGAATACCAATGGTAGCCCATTCACTAAAAGATACGTTACTATTGACGGAAATGGTCTTAGGTATAAAGGTGGAATCAAAATGCTCACAGTAGCCATTAAAAAAACTTTCATATTGATGATTGATATCATCTAAAGTTGACAACGTTGGTAAATTATCAATGAGTTTAGTTTTAAAAGTTTCTAAACGACTCACAGTTTTAGGGTTAACAGTGATATTCTTTTTAGCTACTTTGGTCTTTGGGTTTTCAAAAGTAATTAATTGCCCGCAATGATCAGAATCAAGTAAATTTATTATCTGTTTGTGTCTAGGGATAACATCTGTATAAATATTATCAATGCAAGTGGCGCTAGTGGGGGTTATTCTCGTGGGCTCCAAAAACAAATTAATAAGATTGTAGGACTGAAATAAACTTATAATTTTACTACATGTAGCTGAGTTTTCTAATAAATTAATATTAAAATCACCACAGGCGATTATGTATTTGTTTGATTTAGAAATCTTATGAAACACTTCATCCATGACCTTTTCAAAGCAGTCATACAATCCAGAAGGGGGTTTGTACACACTTAATATAACAAACTGCTCCAACTCAATACAGGCTATTTCAATTGACCGCTCGACAGATAGACTCACAATATCTTTCCGTTCTTTATATTTTAAGTGGTTATTTACTAAGATCAATGAGCCACCACGAATGGCATCAATTCTGCTAAACGAACTACCAACCTGGTGATTGCTAAAATTGAACATGTACTGGTGGCTTTTAAGCCAATGTTCTGTTATACAAAGAATATCAATATTATTACAATTAAGGAAAAGTTCTACTTCTAAATCTTTATTTATTAATCCTTGAATATTTTGATGCACCAGGTTGATACTATTTATTGATTTCAAAACTTGACTGGAATGATTCTTGTTTATTACATTTGTGCTAGAGATTGCCTCTGTTGTCTTATTTACTAATTTAAATTAATATTAAGGTCAATATTTGATGCCAAGTTATTGGCAGAATCAATAGTCAAGCCATCGCATTGCTCAATAGAAGCAATTTGTTTAGCCAAGTTCTTGGCTGTAATAAAAAAATAATATGATAGCGACACAGCTATCTGTCTCCTATAAAACTTAGAAAGATAGTAATTATCTGTACGATATCTATCTTTTGTCAAATAAAAGTTAGTACCAACATAATTGTTGGTGTCAATTAAATGAAACAATGTATTATTTAATGTCACATTGTACAATGTTGTATTAATGTTATGTCTAATCAGATTTTCTTCCTGTGACAAACTATTACTATAAGGGAATGTGAACATCAAAATTTTTCTTACATTAATGTTACTCAATGTGCTATAATACTGTAGTAATTCTCCTTTGTTCACACTACCCCTATTCCCAACAAAAATTAAAAGTATGGTGTCTTGATGAAATTTACATTTAATTATTTTTTTCATTATATCAAATAACGAACAACCAGGCATGCAGTTATTTATTATGGAGTGTCCTGGATATTCGTTTGTCAAAAAGTGGCCTAAACCTTTTCCAATCTCATCACAAAAAATTACTATGTCTTTATTTATAATTTGTTGTGATAAACAATTAGCAATTTCAACTGGCAAACCGACACTAGACTGGGGTAAGGTGGTATCACATATTGTCAATGAATGGTCCGGTGCAGATGTAATAGTTTGACAATGCTCACAGGTGTTTTTTTGAGAGCTGACCAGTTCATTCATTGCCAATACATATTCCCTCATTTGGTTTTCTGAGGCTGTATATTTAATTGTCATAGAACTTAGTTTATCCTGTAAGCGGTTTAGTTCACATTGCAAGTCTTCAGTGTCAGTTTGGTGTTTCCTAGTACTTTTTTCTAGATTTAAAGAATACATATCTAATTGTTTTAGAAGGTGTAACCTTTCCCTATTTAATTTTACATTTTTTATAAAGAACTTTTGTTTCTTGACCATTTTCTTGGTTTTAACTATGTATTTATTGATTTTGATATACTTTTTTAGTTTATTTTTACCACTAACTACCCTCACAGTTTTACCTGATTTAGACTCATCATCACTAGTCAAATCTATAGTAAAAGAGGGGGCAATTTGTGAAACCATTGATGGAGCAATAGGCACCAACTCGCTGAACAGACTTTGATTCAACGAGGCAGTGATGTTAAGATTAGTGGACTCTAATTCTGATATTTGAGTTTTTGCCTCTTGCAGCTGTTGTTGCAATAAATATTTGTGACTCAGAGCATGTTCATACTCTGCACTACATTGGCTGAACCCATCCACAACAAGTTGGAGCCTATCCCGGTCTTCTATGGCCTCAGTGAATTGAATATATAACTGAGCCATTTCATTTTTTAACTTTCTATTATTCTCATGAGCTTCAAAGAGGACCTTTTCACTGTCATCTATCTCCTTATTCAGCTGGTCACAGTACTCTTTTGACGCCTTTAATTCGCTCAAAGCCAGACTGAGTTTGGACTCCTCTTGACGAGCATAGGCGCTACGAGTGGTAGGCATGATTAGAAGGAATTGAATAGAAAGTAGAAAAAACTAGAAAAGTTGTGTTAGAAGTTTAAAAAATAGTAAGATAGAAGAAAATAAACTTTAGAAAACTAAGTTCTGTCACCAACTAAGTAAGGTTATGTTTACGTTTAGATTGAACCACAATATGCTGTCGAATGAAAAAAATAAAATAAGAAATATTGTAAGTATAATTATAGATTATAGATCGCAAACCATCTAATAGCAAGTTAAATGTAGTATTTTACCTGATATCAGGATGACAATGCAAAAATCACTCTTACCGGTAACCTCTAACTGTCACAAAGCTAGATCGTAATTTCGTAATTATTTACACTTTATTGCACGATTTTTACACGAAATACACTTAAATACACTAATTACTTGATGAGTAATTGGAAATAGGCTTTAAAAACATAGAAATTTAATAATTAAAATTAAAATTACAGGGACTAATTTAAATCAGCTGTTAGCTGTAGTGTTGCCACAGGAAAAAAAAAAGAATAAAAATTTATGTCAATCATCTTGAATGGTTGATACCCGATAAATTCCATGCTCGTTAAGGGCCATGTCAGGAGAGACAGGTGAAAAATTTATGGGGTTTAATATTTTTACGGACTGACAACAAAACTGATGGAAATCTTCATGCTAATCTGGAATTAATAATAAAAAAAGCAAAAAAACGGATTTTTTTTTATTCATATGTTTTTGTTGTCAACAATGTTTTGTGCGCTAAAATATTTTTTTTTCTTTCTTTCTTTCTAGCAAAACAGTGCTGTAACTAATACTTTAACTGTATAGTGAAAAGACTTAGGTCATGAACAATACTATAATATATATATGTATAATATATACTATATTAATACAAATTACAATGACTGTCCTACACAATGGTCCAATTGTAACGTTCCTGACTTGCTAGTTGTAGGGTGGTTTTTAATATCGTACGGTAACCGCATGCGTGATTTTGTTCAGGCATGCGGATTGCTCCGCACTCGTAACCACCACAAATGTCCATTTCATACTTGAAGTATTTATCATTTTAACTTCTGTATCATTTTAACCGACTACAAAAAGAATGAGATTATTATTATTAAGTTACCCTTTTATTTTATTTATATTTTTTATTCTTGTCTACTTTTCAATTGCATAGAAATGACAAGTGGAAGTGCGGAGTCATTGTATTAGATACAAGCATTTGCTTGCTTAAAAGGTGATTTCCAATAATTTGTATTAAAATTCCGATTGTAATTAAAATAAACATTTTAATTTTCATTTTCATTTTTTTATTGTAATGCGTGAAATAAGCACGCGGGAGCGTTAATGAAATTTCCTGCATTCGGGGCAATCTCGCATGCGTGATGAAATCCGCACGATATTAAAAACAGCCCAAGGTCGCGAGTTCAATCCCAATCAGGCACCTCTTTATTGAGTTAAGCTCGCTTTTGTACATGAATTGTCAAACCACTTTGGACTATGTACTTCATTTAATTCATTATTAAACTCTCTTGATAGTTTTTAGGGGCCCTTACCTCAAAAAAACGGAACCACGGAAAAGATTTGCGATTCCTTGAAGCTGTGAAAAATGAAACTTCTATCTTAAAGAAATAAAAAGATTTGACCGTTTATGTCGCAAAAAACGTATATTTCGACACTCGCAAGAGAACCAAAATTCATAGGGTACTTCACGTTGACTCAAAATCCTGAAAGGCATAATGCAGCAGGTAAATCTGAAATCAGTTGTTTTTGTTACGTCACAAAAATAAAAATCTTTTTTGCGATTCGGAAAATCTTTCGAAACTCCATTCCGGAATCGAACTATTTACATAAGTAAGTTTGTACAGAGCCCTCAGGGTGCGAGTCCGACTTGCACTTGCCCAGTTTTTTCTTTGAAAATCAAAATAAAATGTTACGTCGAATTAAAAACTAAAACTAATTAAGCATCGCATTTTAAACAAACCACTTCCACAATTATTCAATCCTTAGAATAATACTTGCCCCCCAAAGCCTACTATTTTTCCACATGTGTGCTAGGGAAAGTCAAAATTCCAGAAAATTCTATTCTCGAAGTGTGGGTTGGAGTGGGCGCTATTTTGTTTTATTTGAATAAATTGCTCGCTTCGCGGGTGGTGGCAAGCATTTGTTTTCACTTAGAAAACCACTCGACGCTCTTGTGAATCCACCAGTTGGTTGGGGCCGCAAAATGAGCGGGTAAGTGAGTTTGAGGGAAAAATGTGGCTTTGTGTTTTACAAAGGAATGAACAACATACAGAACAATGTGGAACATGTACTGTTTCATTAGGCTCTTGTGCTGAGGTTGCGCGTTGTATAAAGTTTCTGGCAAGAATGGCAAGTTGCAGTGTTTGACCGCATTATTTAATTTTTTTAAACATTTTTCTATTTTGCCCATGTAAAATTGTACGAAATCTAAAAAGGAAATTAAAGTCTAATATTTTATAGGTTAAAATTTATGAGAGCGTGTGTATGTTTCTTACTTTTTTACGTTCAAATGGGTGTACAAGAACAAGAAAATTATCATCGAAATCCTATGATAATTTTCTACTATCAACGAATGAAGTAATATTATAAATGTGAAAGTTGACAAGTATCTTTGTTACTCCTTTACGCTCAAATGGGTTAATCGATTTGGATAAAACCTAGCACATAGATAGACTACCTCCTCGCATAGGACATGAGATAGTTTTTAACCGATTTCAAAAAGGAAGAGGTCATATATTTGACTGTATGGAATAGAAAATAATAGAATAAACTTTATTGTACACCAAAATAGTAACAATTTTACAGAAACTTAAATCTATGGGTACAATGGCGGTCTTATCGCTGACAGCGATATTTTTCAAACAACCTTGGGGTGGAATAAGAACTTTAACTAAAAAATTTGTATGTATTTTTTTTACCGATTTCTATGTCAATTGCGGGCCGACTTTGAATTCTACTGCTGATTTGGTCAAACAGAAATATTGTTATGATCTAATGATGAACGTCAAAGATGTGGATCGGAACTCCTAATAGGATCAAACCAGAATTGTCCTAACAAGTAAAATTCCTTCGTTTAAACTTTTAGTCGATGAATGACAGAAGGCAAACATACACACTATTTAAGTTTACGCCCAAGGGTACCACAACTAAACCTATCAAATCAATATCAATATCTAATGTATTAATTTAGCTACGCTGGACAAACCACTACCAGAATTATTTTTTTCCATAGAAAGGAGCAGAATTAATTATTTTATTATTGATTAGTTTCTTTTCAGTGCTATCTGTTAGTTAACTTATAAAGTTCACTTTACATAAGTGCAGTTTAAATATAAAAAATGTATCACAGCAATTATAAAACTGTTATTAAAAAATACGTGCTGCTAAAAATAATCAGATAGACTCGATAAAATATAAACAGTTCCTTTTGACATTTGAGAAATAAAATAATAATTAAGGGTCTGGTGTAATAGTAGCTATTTTAGTAGTATCTACTCTTCACCGGACAAGCTACTAAAATGTCAAAATGATCCTTTTTTGACAACTTCAATCCACTTTTTTTATGGCTCCACATTAGTATTGACCGTAGGTACAGTCAAGCAGAAAGTGTAAAGAGTGAAAATTAACCCATGAAAATGTGGATTTACGAAATTATCCGACCGCCTTCTTACCCTAACTTCAACATTATTTACTCAAGAAGTAAAGGGGTTAAAAGGGTCTTTATTTGTTGTTCTTTATTATATTCAATGCTAACAAATGTAGGCGCAACAGAAATTTTGCTTAGTATTTTCATTTTCAAGATAAACTTTCGAAAATATGAAATTTATAAAATATTAGAAATGTTACGAACATATTTATAAATATTTTATACGTTTAATAAGAAAAGTGCAATTCAAGAGTGAAGTTTAATTTTGGAAAGTTTGTCAATTTAGAAGTTTCGATTTTAATAAGGTTTTTATAGTGTGGCTCAGTGCATAATTATATAAAATAAAAACATTTTAAACTTTTTGAATTTTCGATACCCGTATATTTTTAGACAAACATGCCAAATGCAAGTGCAATTAAATGTCGTGTTTTCCTTACTTTACTTTTCTTTAGTCCGTTATTTAACCCAAAAACAATCTGATTAGCAATTTAGCTTCACAGCTAGCTTCTACCCTCTGTTTCTCTCTCGTAAGAGTCTTCAAAGCCATTACAGCTGCACTTATCTATATTGATTACCAGCTGTTGCCAAACTACTTTGTGTCAGTTTCCTCGTGCCTTAAACTTGTGCTCCTAATGCACAAAGTAACGTCACACTACTGGCATTAGTTAGTGCTTGCAACTTAATTACTTTCTGGAAACTTGAACTGTTTTTGTGGAGTGGGACAGGCCTTTTAAAGAAAAATATGGTGATATATGAAACAAACCTTTCAGTTTTTTCAGTACTGATTAGGCTAGACACACTTTGGTAGGGTTTGAGCAATGGTTGAAGTATTGGCTGCTACGCTGCGTGTCACGGGTTCGATTGCAGCTCGAAACAAATCACTGTTTAACCTACAGTTGGGTGTCGGGTCTCTTGTGTATGTGACTTTATATGTGTTGAAGGCATTCACAGTACAGGAAATAATCCTATTGTGAGGCAAACTTTTTTTTTTAAACAAATTTAGGTTCGGACGACAATTTATATATTTATTTATTCATTTATGTACACACAAACACTTAAAAAATGAAATTTCTTCCAGCAGACCTGCGACAGGAGAGTTGGATGAGAGATGTAGACACAGTGAATACAAATAAATCAGAAAAATATATAATATATAATTAATGCAAATCTAATTATGCGACTGACTTACCGGATTGTTAGAAACTTACGGCGTCCTTACAACGTAAGGAGCAATTGAAGAAACACAAATGGGTTTGAATTAGTAACTTTCTTACACTCCTTCTCACTCCACTTAGAGCCATTTTTTAAATAATAAAACAAATTACTCTTTCCAAAAATAATATTGGGAAGAGACATTGATTATTTCTCTAAGAAAAAAACCACTAAGTACCTAATTGGCTATTGAAGATTAATTCAACTATTCACAGTAATTAATACGCGTTTGAAAATTTGCCACATCAATTATATTGCAATTTTCGTTTATAAATTCATCAAGTCACATAATTACTTTTTAGAACTGCACTAAACATTAGCGAATAGGGAGTTAGTGATAGCGTGACAAGTAACAGGACAGAATGGAAGAAAAAAACGTGTTGCGCTGACCCCAAATAAAACGGGACAAGGGCAGGAAGATGATGAAGATGATGACTAAACATTAGCTTAAAATTGAAGAAAAAGCGAAATGGCTTTTAGGCATTCATGTGAAAAAAGAACTATTATAAGGAATGAACGCTGACTCGACGACTAGGGTAAGTTATCCAGATCATCGTTCTGGCCGAAACAAACCACTGTTAGACGCAGGCGAAAGTTAGATAGGAAATCCATTAACTTCTCTTGCTTTTTAGCGCCAGACTTTTATTCGTTAAAAATTACCAATATTCCTCCAACTAACCTTTGTGATCCAGGGTCACGGTAACTCTTTCTGACAATGTCACTATCCTGGGACGTAGGCCATCCCTGACTGTTCCAAAACTGTTCGCTGCTTCAAGCTTCTTTTTGAAGTGGCCTATTTTTGTGGCTCGTGTGCGGCGGTTCCGCCACAAAAAAACGCTTGAAGTTTCTCCGGACATAAGGTGACGCGCGCTTCAGCTGTTTTTTGCAGCCTTTGATTTTTTTTTTTAAAGCCCATGTGCAGGAACAGTTACCGTCACCATTTAAACTGTTTTGATACCTTTTGCTTTCTCTCTTATGTCACTAGTTTTGTCTGGGTAAAAGATGTTGTAACAATCTGTACTCAAGTCTACTTTAAAATCGAAATTCGTAGTGAAGTTCCATTCTAGAATACCAAGTACTGTGAAACTTAAACCAAAAGTTTTCCACCCTTATCTCAATATATTTCATTCAGCGTTTTACAATTTATAACCACTATCCCGCCATTTTATTGGCCGTAACCGTATAATATTTTCAACATAGCACGTGGCACGTTAGAGTGTTTCGAGTCCTTTTGGAGAGTCGCGAGATTTCTTTTGTTTTATTCATATCTCCGTGAGTCCTATTACTTGGGGCTGTTTCATTCAATATTTCAATACATAGTAACCACTATAGAAAAAGAGGATGTTTGTCCTTTTTTAAGTTAAGGTGTGCAATAAAGCTATATAATAATAATAATAATAATAATAATAAAGGATTGCAGTTATTTTTGTGTCTCTTCATTATTAGTTTAAAATAAAAATAAAAAATTGAGAATTTTATTTACTGTTAAAATAATGCAATAGAATTCAATGAATCAGTTTGTTTATTCTGTGTCGATTTAGTGTACCTGTACACGGGCCTAAAAAAAAACGCCACTTCAAGCTTTTTTTTAAGGCGGTCCGTTTTTGTGGCTCGTGTGCGGCGGTGCCACCACAAAAAAACGCTTGTCGCGCATTTCAGCTGTTTTTTTCGGGGGGCTTCTAGCTTTTTTTGTGGCCGCTTCTAGAGATTTTTTGTGGCGGCTTTTTTTCGAGACCTGTGTGCGGGCACAGTTATACTTTTTAAGCGTCATTTGTCATGTCCAACATAGCCATTTATATCAGAGAGAACATGACACGTTGGTTTAAATTCTAGTTAGTTTGTCTTCCAAGAAACAACTTCAATATGAAAATTAAATCTATTAAGGATCATGGTATTTAAGTTCTTGAGAATTCACAGAAAAACATCATTTACAACTAAAATCTTACGTAATTTAATTTTAACCAGTAATTATATTTTATATCATCAAATAAACTCAATTGGCATCAAAAAGACGTCATAATAAATTAAAAATTCAAAACATGAAAAGCCCTACATGACACATTTAATTTTGTCCACAAACAAACTGAACAAAAATTTCAACAGGCGACTCCACTGCCATTGTGCGTACGGACCACGAGAGTCATGGAGTTGTGTATACTTAATTAATTTTGAAAGGACCCTCAAGTTTTCATGCACTCCGCTGCTTTTTATGTTGTGTAGCTCCATCATTAGTTCGGTGTTGACATCTTGTCGTATCAAAGCGGGTTCAGACCACTTTTTCATTAATTTTAATGATACTAACATGGATATATTTTATTTCAGGGTGGTGTGGATATTTTGTGTCGTCACTAATTAATTGTTTGTAGTGGTTTGTATATGGGAGATTTGATTTTTTTTAATTCATGAATCCCCAAGCGACCACCGGTGGCCGCGCATCTATTGTCTTACTATTGTGTTTCTAATTGACGGTATCTGAAGGGTTAATACGGTTAACCGGTTAGGGTTAGGGTTAAGCTGCAAAGAAGCATAATCAGATTGACTTCTTCTACATAAAATTATAAATGGTTCCATTGATGCGGAGTTGATTCACTTTTTTAACTTTAGGGCTAGCCAACGCAGCTAGCGACATCATCGCATTTTTCAATTGCCTACATCTACGTTAATTCATGAATCCCCAAGCGACCACCGGTGGCCGCGCATCTATTGTCTTACTATTGTGTCTCTAATTGACGGTATCTGAAGGGTTAAATATCACTTCTAATAGTCCTTTTACACGTATGGCAAGGCTTTATAATGAAAGGTCCAACTTGGTGGATCACCCTATCGATGTCTTCTCGATGAGTTTTGCTTCATACAGACGCCGCCTATATAAAGTGTGAATATTGTACGTTATTATGTATTTTTTTGTCTTTGTAGTGTTCTGTATCTAGCTGTAATGGACAATCTTTTTTAATTTTCTGTTTTTAATTTCTCATTTTGTTAATTGCCATGCATAGCTGTTATTTGCATGAAATGTAATTTTTTGATGCAAGTTTTATTAGTATTGTAAGTGATTGTGCTGTTGGTATGCTTATTATAAATAAATAAATAGACCTTTTAGTACATACTGGAGCAATCCGTGGTTTATAAATATTTTACAGAGCTTTAAGACCTGTGTCGAAAGCTCTCGTGAGTCATAATTCCATTGACATCTATATCCCAGAACTGAAACACTGCAGTGCTGTTACTGCGAAATTGGAAAGCAATACCTGTGAAATAATGTACTGTGAACATCGGCATCTATGAATACGAAGTCGTTTTAAGTGTTTGTGTATAACTGCTTCGGTCTTGACAATGAGTTTTTATGATGAAATGTAAGAGAATTTTTATTTTATGCAATATCTGATTGATTTACGAATATCAATCAATTCTATGCAATCTAATGCAATTCATTTGTGATGTATATTTGTCATTAATTTGTTATCATTTAAATAGAATATTAATTCGACCTAATAATAAGTAATATAATTATATAAGTCTGTTGTAGAATATGAAATGTGTTATGAATGAAGTTAATAACCATTTACATCAGTGGTTCTCAATCTCAATTTTTTAACACTTTTTATTTAAATAAAAAACGTTGTCTGTCCACGTTCACAAATATGTAAAATCACTGTAAGCCATACAAATATTTGTTTCATGCGGGAATCGAATCCGTGACACGCAACACAGCAACCATTTGCTCGACTACTGTGCCAGCCTTGCCTTCAAATACAATATCTCTATCAGTAAGTAATCTGTGATATCTTTAGTTTTCTTAAGGAATAAAAATTGGATTTCTTTTGTTCCTTTTCGCGTTATCTTGTCTTCTCTGAAAGGATTTCAGAAAGGAAATGCAGAGATAAGATAAAATTCTTTATTACATTTTCTTTTCTTGCTATGGCTACGTTATCTTAAGTATAAGTTAGTATTTTTAAAGTACCAACACGTATCGTTGACCCGCAGGAGAACCAAGGTTGCTGACATAGCATGAAGAATCGCCAAACTTAAGTGGCAATGGGTAGGGCACATTGCTCGCAGAACAGATGGCCATTGGGGCAGAAAGGTTCTGAAGTGGTGACCGCGTACCGGAAGAAACAGCGTTGGAAGGCCTCTTACAAGACGATCCTATGACCTGGTTAAGGTTGCGTGAGTCCGATGGAAGCGGGACGCACAGGATCGTTTATAGTGGCGACACTTGGGGGAGGCCTATGTTCTACAGTGGATGTCTATCGGCTGAAATGATGATGATGATGATGATGACGTATCGTGATACCTATTCTTTGATTTTTAATTAGATGGACTAAGGTGACAGCTCTTATTGACCTTACTGTTAAATATTCCATGTCTTCTTCGCTATTATTACTGCTTTGCAGAAGGAGGTATCAGCCACCTGTTCTCCTTCGACCCGGATCATGGTTTGAGCCAGGACCTGGCACAAAAAAGTCAATGCCGCCGATGACTACGAGCATACGATAGTGCGCCGCCTAAGCACACTTCCACCATAATATAGTCCTAGAGAGGAGGCCTGAGTCCCAGTAGTGGGACCATTATAAGGCCTACTATGCTATGCTATGCTGTAAAATAATATAATTCAAAGAAATAGTATATATCAATCCGGTTTCAACTAAGCAAGTTATATAAAAACAAAGTGACAGGTTGTTTAAGTTTACGTCAAAATCAGAGAACCAAACTCGTGTATCATATCCAGATTACAAATAACGCTACCATATAACCGCTTAAAAAGTTAAATAGGAGTATCACGCCTATCATTGAAAGGTTTTATTACGCCTAAAAGCCTTCAGTAACCTTTATCAAGTACGTACTTGAGATTCTGTAACAAATATAGCCTTAGGCGCTCCGCAAACACAGCAACTTCGTTCTTCGTGTTCCGGCAACTATCTGTTTATGAATTTTTTTCTCAAAATCGAATTCCTCATTGATCTGCTGTTGTACATTACCTTGAGTGTATAATACAGACCTCCCTTAAGCTGTAGGCATGGCTTTCAGGAGACGATCGTAAGCTCGCCATTTTACCGTTTACTAAGGGCTTTATTACACCAGCGGTTTGCGAGCGGCTGTGGCGCGGGGCGGGTGCGCAGTGAATACGTCGCGGACGCGTGGCAAATTCAACGCGCATATTTTCAACGCGGGTTTAAAGCAAGTTAACGATGTTAAAACATCGTATACTGGTAAAGTAGTTATTCAAGGCACCAGATAAACTTAAAATAAAGTACATACATTGACCTTATCCTAATATCTCCAATATATCGAGGGTACCCGAAAAACCATCAATGAGCTGTTCTTCAGAATAGGTAAAGGATCACAATAGATGTCGATACAAGACAGCTTTATGTCTTTAATTCCGTTTCTGAAATAAATAATGTGAACAAATGTAGGAGCAATGACCATTATTCCGCGTTTATTTGACGCTAACCTTAGTTGTGCATCAATCAAAGTTGCTCCGTCTGCAAACATCTTAACACAACTGAAAAGTCCTTCATTCGTCGAGACAATATTATAAATAGAAATAAAGAGGCAAAAAAAACTTGCTTAAAGGATAAACGGAGTTGACAGGATAGGCCAACGGGCTGTCAAGATCAGAAACTTGAATGGATATTTTCTTCAAAGATTTACCTGGCGTAAGACATTGTGGAGAAAGATATTTATTACATAATTTTTATTCGAAGTCATAACAATATATTCATAAAAATGTCTCAACGCAACTGAGCAGAGTTGCGTTGAAGACATTTTTATGAATGTACAATCGAGCTATGTATGTTCTACAGAAATTCCAATCAACAAAAATGTCACATGCCCACACAACTTTGAGCCACGTTTTATAAATAAATATTAAATGTATATTATAAATGTATCTGACCTTATGCTTTCATGTTGTAGTACCCATTACTAGCGTAAGTAGAAGTGTAAGTAGCAAGTTTATATAGGTATATAATACGCACAAATTCAAAATTAGCTTAACGTAATACTTCATAATCTGTCTCCACGATAACCATACAACAGATGTCACTAATAAACGTTTCTGTTTATTAACTGCCGTATCTCAATAACGATAGCGTAATGCGGAAGTGACGTCATAAATAATACGCCGGCTGGCTACACACATAGAGCAAGAAAATACAGAAGCAAACTTAGTTTTGAAGGCAAATAAAATTATGCATGGCTGTAATTTTTGTATTGTTTAATTTTACTGAGCGTCTTGGGTGGGGCAAATATAGCCTTTTCTTTCATTAATTCATGAATCCCCAAGCGACCACCGGTGGCCGCGCATCTATTGTCTTACTATTGTGTCTCTAATTGACGGTATCTGAAGGGTTAAAACAAAATATTTTGGAACTAAATAATCATAGACATGATACATCTACTATCCCGTATGCGGACCCCATGCAGGTTTATGAAGCAATTTTGGAACGCAACGTGACTCGCATTTTAATGAGCTTTCTTCTATCCTATCTTGTATCATAAAACATGCATTTTTAAAGGATAAATCGTAGCTTTTGGTACTCGATAGACTGAAGTCTAATGTAGTCTTTAATCAGTAAAGATTTGTTATTTATTTATGAGGTGAAACAGTCCTTATTATTAATGGAGATTTGGAATTTAATAGAAATCAACTATTCGAAATGAAGGTAACTAATTAACTTCAAAGTAAGTACTCTTCAAAGTCAACAGACCTATCATGTCTCAAGATGCATTTTCCGTCCACGATGTTTATTAACGAATGCAAAATATAAAATAAAATAAATTTCAAGTCTCTTTTTTCTTACTCTGTGGCACACACATTTGTTAGGCGACAGCTTGGTAAATTTAGGCGTAAGTTGCGATGCGATCTTGTTTCTAAATAGTTTTAAGTTAAGTGAAGTAGTTTTGCAGTAATAACCAATCTCGCTAATGATATTATGATGGAACGAAGATATAATGCATTTTGAACTAAGATAGTTCCCTGTTTCCCAGTTGAAAATGCTTTTTCATGATAATGATATCGTGGGTCTAATGGTTGGAAACAACTTATAATCAACGTAAAGTCTTGAGTTTGATTTTCAGGTTAGGCTAGATTTCCATGGTAATACGGCGTCAATAACTGTCGCAACCGAGTACTGGGCGGTAAATCCCCTCATTGAGTTTTCTCCACAAACACTTCGATGGACAGGCGTCATGACGTCCTCACCTTCCCCATGATACTGGTCTTCATTAGGTATGTTCAAGAGGTTCCTGCACTGATTTTAGACAAAAATAAAGGCTCAGGTACCAACATTGGGCAGACCGGCCAGAGGACATGGTGAAGCATATGATGGAGGTGTGACTCATTTGGGTGGATCACTACCATGTCCTCGTAAATGTGAATGGTGGTGGCCACCTCTCGCGTTTCGCGGAACAGTAATTCAGACGTGAGGGAACGGACATCTTAACGCCCCAGCCGCTAAGACCTCGACCGCGATTACCTGCCACCGTAGGCGCAAACTTGCGGGTGATGAGCAACGGGTAGCTTGCAGTCCAGCTGTGTGGTAACCGTCCAGACTGATCATATATGACAGAGATATCAGTAAAATCATAGGAGACTTGCAGCGCCGATGCCTACTAGGGTAACCATATAAAAGGTCACTCATGGTCCAAGAATGCGAAGGGTAACTGAATGAGTATAAGTGCAGTTTTAGTCAGGCAAACTCGTCTTCGTGCATTGTCCTAGAGTAAGAGAAGTTATTAGATAATTTCCCACCTTAAAAAACAAGTTTTGTTTTTTTTTTTCATTACGAATTTTCACAGTAACTGTTTTAGTCTTAACTTGTAGTTAAATAACGTCGATAGGCTTGGACAATATTAATACAAAATTATTCACACACAATATATCAAACAAGAGTCTTTATGCAAAAAATGGCATCCACACTTACTTATGGAAAAATGTACGCGCAACTCTTTCAGAAATACAGGCATGACACTAAGTATTTCTTGTTCTGAAACACTTCCAATTCCAATCTGTTTATAAGTTTAGTGTGATGGCAATTCACGACACGTATATCTACTTATAGCCAATCCGGGATCAATATTTGCATGGGTGTAAGTGAGAAGTTCCCAAACTTTTGTCGTCACAGTGGTCTCCCAGGGGAGCACCGCAAATCGGTACGCTCAGGTCGACGGTACTTTTAAGCGTCGAGGAAATCAGCTGTTAAAACAATCTTGTGATGCGAGCCTAAAACTACAATTTGATAATGACATTGTAATTTTAATTTATTATTTTAGAACTACAGTCTAAAAGAACATTTTTCCGCTTGTGACTGCAGTTTTGAAAGTAAACATTCAAATCGCAAAGAATATTAGGAAAAAAATCATAATTTTTTCTAATATTATTTGACGCTCATGCGTATGGTTGCATCTACGTCTAAACTTCTGCTACGTTTTGAGAAGACGAAGAGCTACAAGTTGGTATACCAAAAGTAAGATTTTGTAAAAAATCATACTGTCTGCCTAACTTTTTAACAAAGTAATACTTAATAAATAAAAGAATAATACAATTTTTTTTTTTAAGTTTTTTTAAAGTTCTGTATCCCATGGCGTTTTTATTATTACAAAATCAATAGTTACAAACAGGTTTCCATTTTACAAGACAAGGCATTTCAAGAATACTACAACCTATATAGGGGTCGCTACAGAAAAAAGATTGGGAACCGCTGGCTTAGCTAATAACGAAATACAATAAAGCTTTACAAATGAATCGAGTATGCTATTTTGAAACACAAAGGCAATGGTTTTAGCAAGCTAATACTAATTGGGTAACAAGAATGTACGGTCTGGATATTTATAGAATGAGCGAAGGTTGTCCTTTGATCCTTTCACATTGAAAATTTGTAAGTACAACGTAAGGGTGTGTTTTGCTAGGGTGGATATGACACGGTGGACAGAGTTCCGGTGGGACCTCATGGTAGCACGGAGACAGTGACGTCACCTAAGTCCAATATTAGAGTAATGGTAAGAGAGGTACTCAGCATCTTTCTGCCTGATGCAGGGCTTACCGGACACGAAGATTTCTATTTTGCATTCGTCGCGAGATGAAACACCCGGTAGGTTTGTTGTCATTGCTTTTTATATTTTTTTTTTTTTTTTATTTTTTTTTATCTTTGTGTGGATTGCCCAGAAGACGCGATAAAATATGGAGGTTTGAAGTAAAGCCTTGAACATAGCATTATCATATCTTTGTGAAGGCGATTGGCCACCTCTCATGTCTAGTCTTGGTTCGGGCAATGGTATAAGTAGCGAGAGGGCTGTTGACCAAACATGGGCAATCAGCACGCCTCAGCTGGCGCAGGGAACACTCTAGACTTCTGAAGTTTCAGGGCGACTTGCAGCCACGGTAGGTGCGGGCTTGCAGGTGGTGAGCAATGGATAACTAGTCGTTCAATAAGGATCAAGCCCGGTTTGATGACAAATTGTATTCCACGCGTGCTTCAAAGAGCTGAGAGTATAATTTACGAAGCCAACTAGCGTATTAACCCTAGTGCATTGGCCAACCAGAGCTGCAGGATTGATTGAAGCAGTCACCGCACAGTTGCCTTTTACGTTAGGCTTCCAGAACCAGTAGTTCTTTCCAACAATCCCAAAGCCTATAGAAACGCACCTTTAGTTATGTAAATATCTGTATACTCACCCGAAACTAAGGCAACCACCACAGCGATGCTGTAGATCAAAGATAGACCTATTTTTAACTTCGAATCAAAGGCGTTAACACATTTATTTACAAATAAGTCCTTGTTTGAAGTGGTAAGCTCGAATAGCTTCGAAAAATTAGCGGGTAAGATGGACAGGTCAAATCTTAGGCTTTAAACTAATGGTGTGCTGATTCCTAATAAAGTTAAGTGTGGACCGACGATGCGTTAAGCGGCCACCCGCGCGGTCCCATACAAGTGCTCCGTCATGGCTCGCCGCGGACAGCCGCGCCCCGCGTCCGCTTTGCTTCATAATGAACCGTTAAAGTTGAAGCGACATTGCGCAGTTAATAATCCAGTTTTTACACCACAGGGACCGCCGCGCACCACACACGTGTGACGGCACGCGACTGGTAACCGCGCGGGCGCCCGTTTAATGCAGCGTTGGCCCTTACATTTACACCCAGAATGGTAGAAGTTATGATTCTTCCACTCTGGGTGGAGTGAAAGGGAGTATCACACTTTTACTGACTAAAACCCACCCATGACCCTACAATTTCCTTTTGAATTTCAGGGTTACAGTCACCATAACCTTTTCAAACACCGTTGTAATAACCGATTACCCAGTGCCTGACCTAAGCTACATCACGAGCACAAAAACTTTTCATGACGTCACATGTATGTAATTTGTGTTCTGCCGTCACACATTTAATATTAACCCCTGAAAAGGAAAAAGTATTAAATATTAAATGAAAGGTTCATTTGCCTATCATTTTATGTACTTAAATCGCTTCGTAATTACTTTGTATGTTGACATAATTTAAAACGTTGATTCATTAATAAACACAAGTAAATATTGTTGGGGTATGAAATATTAATGTAATGACGATTCTACATATTAAAACGATTTGGTGATATATATCGTTTTATGTAGTAATTAACACTTTATGTATTCTGATTGATTACGAAAACCAGTTATTCGTAGATACAAGAACCCGTCAAATACACAAACATTTCAATACTAAATATTATCAAACTACACAAACAAAACCAGAGAACACCAAATAAAATAATGTTTTTCATAAACAAAGCAATACGAGTAGGATTATGATGAAATGTGCTTGTTAAAATATTCAGCGGATTACCACTCCACAGGTTGGTATACAGTAGTCATTTATCATTGCCCGAGGTTAGTGATCATTAATTCCAATGATTCGGGTATAGGTTAACAATGCAGGTTGAATGTTTATCGGGGGTAAACAAAGTGGTAAGGTTCAAGGGTAACGATAACTTTGTAATCAACGGACGCTTAACTTGAACGTATTCTGGTTTTTCCTTTTCCTCCTTGCGTTGTATTCCTTAATGTGTTTTATCACTTTAACTTTCATAAAATTCCTCTATCTGTTGTGTGTGTGGTGTGTTGTGTGTCTGTCTATCTGTTTCGGTCTCTGGCGGTGTGAAGGGCATTGTATATCGTAGAGTCAAGAGCGGTGCGGATCTGGTCAGACCAACGTATTGGGCTGCGCCCGCACGGCCTTTTTCTTTTTAATTAATGATAACTTCAGGAATGATTTTTCGTATTTTTTTATTATTAGTAAGAAAATTGTAGCAACATCTATGGCCCTACATAGGAACTAAAATTTTAAATCCTGTGTCGTATTATTAAAGTTTTTCACGCTGTTAGAACATACAAGAGCCCAAAATAAACTATCGGCAAGTGTTTGGATTAGACAAAACATTTATCTGGTCGGAGGACCCTTTTCCCCGCATACCTCCAAAAAAGACACGAGACTCACGTTCGATACTCACAAAAAAAGTTTAGTAACATGTAACGTCATCAATGACTGTTCATGAGCTTGCAAGTAATATTTGCCATTTTATAAAAATAACTTGAAATATAGAACATAAATGAATCGGAACAAGTACCCAAATTGCAAGCTAAAATAGACATAATAATATATAAACAAGCACTATAATACCACTTCATAGGACGTAGTTTTTTCTTTCTCCTTTTTCGCATTTATGAGCTTTTCACTCTGAAGGCGTAGCTCTAGAGTGCATATTTTTTCTAACATAAAACGTAACCCGTTGTTATCAGTTTCATTTTATCATTTTTATGCTAAAGGCCACAAAAGAAAAGCCACAAGGAAAACTGGTCCAAAATAAAAAAGAACGAGACAAGACATAAGAAAATAACATTGGTCCGATATCAGAATTTAAAAAATAATTATTTAAAATAACAAATCTAAAAAAAAAGATTCCTAATTATAAAACCAAACTGAACTCTGCAGCATTTTCACAAGCCAAGAAATAATACGTTTTAAATGAAGAGAAATGTTAAAAGGAACCAGGTAGGAATGACAGAAGATCTGATAAAACTTACATTTAAAACTACCCTCGAAAGATTGATGGTGCTACAGTTACTATGAAAATAGATTATGTTATTGTATAGTGATATATCCTAGCAAAGTACTTTAGTACTACGAGAATAGATTATGCTATTGTATAGTAAGTGATATATCCTAGCCAATTACTCTAGTACTACGAGAATAGATTATGTTATTGTATAGTAATTTATATCCTAGCAAAGTATTCTAGGACTAAGAGAAACAAAAATTGTAATATTTATTCGGAATTTTGAAACGGTGTGTAAATAATGTTTCTGAATTGGTTTCTTAGGTATTAAACACAAAAAGAATATATTTTTAGCGTTTTTGTTTAAAAGTCGGTCGAATAATATTTTTTTAAAGGTTTTTTTCAAAGACATTAAATATATTACTTTTTTCTTTTTAGCAACTGTAATTTTTAGTCAGAGTGCATCTCGTAAAAATGTCAATAACTTTAAACACGCATAATAATACCATAGATAAAAAAAATAATAACATCCTTTTTTAAATCAGTTATGAAGGAAAAAATACAATAGGAAAATATTTCAGAAAGCATAACGTAATAATTTTGTAACTGCATTCACATTAACAGATTGTAACATGAAAATATATAACGAGTTTAATATCGAATATTTTCTTTTGGAAAATCCATAAATTGCAAATTCCATACGTTACGTAATTTAAAAATACAACAAAGAAACATCATTTAAATCCATGCATTGTAACTGGGTTCGGTAAATTTCAAATCATAATTATAATAATTAATTCCTCATTAATTATAATAGTAATTACAGGAATTAATTAGACTAGGCTGAACATGAAATGCTATACCAAAACCAAAAAAATAATACCAGTGCATTACCTTCACTGTAATCATTACAATATTTTTCCTCCTTTTTGTTTTTGTTACATTGAAATAAAAAATGCTTATCTTTTGCAGGGGCAGAAATACGCGATAACGTTTTAAACCCATAGCATCTGGTTGACAAGAGCTTTTGCGAGGAAATCCTTCTGTGAGACGGTAACGCTTCCCCTCGGGAGGACTGTCGGGACTTCGTTATGAAGGAAGACGAGCTTGAATATAAGATTAATATGGAGTTACTTTTTTTCGAAAATACATTTGTTGGTGTACCGCTGGGTATTCATTTTGTTGCCGCAAACAAAAACTGAAAGTGATTGATATTTTTTGTTGCTTCTATCTTTTTTTTGTAATGGCTATTACTGTCGACGTCGGTATACTAAACTTATAATAAACGCCTTTATGGATATTATCCAATCTTATACCATTCTTCAACTTCTCCATTCTCTTCTTCATTCTCCTAGGGAGTTTAAGATATAGGTAATTCTCTCGAGGCTAGAAGAAAAAAATACGAAAACATTCATTATTATGTTTGTGATATTTTGAGAACAGAATACCAAATCATTAAATATGCATTATTATGTTTGTGATATTTTGAGAACAGAATACCAAATCATTAAATATGCATTAGTATGTTGCATGCATTAATGGATATCTGATCAGTTTGTGAATAGCATTACTGAGTGCTAGGCTATTTTGTGACTACTTTTGTTACCTTGGGTATATCTGTTAAGGTGGTGCATCATGACTCACATTTTCACTGTTTTTCATACAACCGCTCATAACTGATTATGACGTTATTACACATTTTTCATTAGATGTTTTGGAAACACAGTATCTTGTGGATATTATCTAGGTTTCTAAAGAAACCAATTTCTAAATTTGTGTAAAACTAATCCAGTAAAAACCTCTGAAAATGTCCTATTTTGTATGAATTTTGACACTTCATAATTTGCCTAAAAATTTAAAAAGTCAAAAAAGTAATCCTCTACAGACCTTGCAAATTTTATTAAGATTCTATATGACGACCATTTTTTCCAAAAACTTTTAAGGGTTTAAAAAAAACAGCTATTTCCTGGAGCAAGTTTTGTGAAATTTTCGAGTAAATCTCGGAATTACCGATTACAAACAGAGTTTTCAGGTGTTATCTCTCTTTTTTTGCGTTACCTTTTCGTCAAACATCGCGTTGGATTGCATTAAATGAAGTAACAAGCTTTTAAACCATTTTCGATGTTTACGATAGGCGAGTGGAAAAGGACCCTCTTAAAACAATTGTTTGTGCTTATATTAATCGAGAAAAAGTAGGTGGTGCCCTTGGGCTTCGTTTGGCTCGTCTTTGCGGGGTACTGCCGTGCCCCCAAATAAATAAAAATAAATAACAAAATAAAATGTGTAAGATATTTCACAGGAAAATAAATGCTCCAGAATTGCATGACGAGCTATGCCAACTGTTTGCTCCAAGCAACAATAGCTGGAATCGGAGGCATAGACTGCTTGCTGTTTCTGGGAGACTAGCGTCAGCGTCACCCGAATCTCCGCGCTCAACGCTCTCTTGGATTCTAAACCTGATTGTGACGTATTCGCCTATGAATGGAAGACCATCTTGTCTGTCTGTCTAGTGTGTTATGAGATAAGTGTATGACTGCCGTGTATTCATTTTTTTATCATTTTTTATGTCAAAACATATGTTTAGCTTAGTCAGTCTTAAGCTATTGAATGAAATTCGAGTACCGTAGCATTTTATCAGAATTAAAAACGCACTGAATTTGGCAGGACGCAGTTCGGTTCTAGTGTACAACTCTGCCTAGTAGTAATTCTAAACCTTTTTGGATAACTATAATTTCTCAGATTAAGTGTCAGATGAACTGCTTACATCTTAAAAATAGATAACAGAACCCAACGTAAATAACGTCATTAATTTCTCATTTCATAAATATCCTTCCCTTCTTGTCAGTTGACCACTCTATTAGGCCTTAGTGGCTTAATAGACCCGTTTAGGAGGAGTTTGGTGATAAAAATACGTCCAGATGTATGATATAACATGAAGATAAGTACATATCAAAACCTATTGATTTTTATATGTGCTTATAACCCTAAAATGTTTATAAATAGACTTGTTAGTAATCATTATTTTCCATTAACACAAAAAATCAGGCCTTAACACCAAGCATATAATTATGAATGTAACTGGCAGGCGTTGAACAACGTATTAAGTATTACATAACACAGAAAAAGTCGCGACAGAAAAAAGGTTTTATTCCGCGTTGATTTTTTTCAAAGCACTCTTCAGTAAATGGCCTCAGGCCGAGTGGGCTAAGGGTACTCCAGGGAACCACAGTTCAGAAGTTGACTGCGCAAGATCAAATGGTAGCAAAAATCTAACGCTTTACAACTCATCTGTGGGCTGAAATAAATCCCTTTTGTCGATAAGTATTTGATGGGTTGTTGTTAGTAGTTTTTTGTTAGTTTGAGAAGTTTTGAGGGAAATGGACCTTTTAAAATAATATGAATATGATAAACTTCATGTAACGTAATTTTTACGCAAACTCAAATCTATGGGTACTATTTATAATGGTCTTTGCTGACAGCGATATCTACCACGAAAACTTTGAATGGACTGAAAGAACTTAAAATATTTATCCAACATTAAATATAATACATATATTATAATTATGTAACATGCATAGCATAGCATAGTTGGCCTTATAATGTTCCCACTGCTGGGACTCAGGCCTCCTCTCGAGGAGAGGGAATGGACCGTAATCCACCACGCGGGCCCAGTACGGGTTGGTAAATGGCACAAGTCTTCAAATTTTTGGTTCTAGGACATGCTGGTTTCCTCAAGATGTTTTCCTTCACCGTTTTGAGAGCAGTGGTGATGAAATAAAAACACAAAGTAATACGCCTGGCTGGCTTTGAACCCGTAACCTACAACTTGTAAGTCGGGGCCGTTACTACAAGGCCATCACTGCTCTCATATCAATATATAATCTATATATATAAAAATGACCCCCGTTTTCCGTTGTCACGACTTGGCATGAAAACGGCTTGACCGATTTGGCTGATTTTTTTTTTGTTGTGATTGTTATTGTGAGGAGAAGGTTCTTATGGAAAAAAAATTAGGGTAGTGTAGGGTAGTGTAGGGTAGAGTAGGGTAGAGTAGGGTAGAGTAGGGTAGAGTAGAGTAGAGTAGGGTAGAGTAGGGTAGGGTAGGGTAGAGTAGGGTAGAGTAGTAGGGTAGAGTAGGGTAGAGTAGGGTAGAGTAGGGTAGAGTAGGGTAGAGTAGGGTAGAGTAGGGTAGAGTAGGGTAGAGTAGGGTAGAGTAGGGTAGAGTAGGGTAGAGTAGGGTAGAGTAGGGTAGAGTAGGGTAGAGTAGGGTAGAGTAGGGTAGAGTAGGGTAGAGTAAGGTAGAGTAGGGTAGAGTAGGGTAGAGTTGGGTATAGTAGGGTGGAGTAGGGAAGAGCGGGAGCGAAGCCGCGCGGGCAAAGCTAGTATATAATACATATCAACAATAAAAAAAAATGAAAATGAATATTTAAAATTATTACTTTATCGTCACAAATTGTTTTCTGTAGCAATATTGTGTCACATGCATCGGTATTGGTTCAACGTCAAAGTATAGGTTTTCCAGTCAATCGAGGACATTGACAGGCTCATAAACGTGAGCATAAAATTTTACTAGCAATAATATTGTTCCATTAATTACTAGGTCCTGTTAACAGGTATTATGAGTAATAAAAATAAAATTTTACAAATCAGTAGGCAGTACATAGATTTAACAGTCACGCTAGAAATGATTAATAGATTGTCAAACTATATTTATAAAACATACGTTAATTATAAGGTTTATTACCATATTCATGTTTAGCACTTATGAGAAGTTGACTTTGACAAATTATATCGTTAACTTTTGTATAATATGCCAAAATGACTCCTCTACGTGTCACACCTTGCCTCGTATTTTTACATTCTGTTCTGTAACCTGTCACGCTAACAACCTTTTCTTTCATATAATTCCTCACACTAGCCATCTATCTTTTCTTTGGCTTTCTACATGTATAACTTATAAATTTTAGGGGACAAATTTTTCAGTAATTGGCGCCACTTTCAAACTTTCTCTTAAGGTAGTGCATCACGACTCACATTTTCACTGTTTTTCATACAACCGCTCATAACTGATTATGACGTTATTACACATTTTTCATTAGATATTTTGGAAAAACAGTATCTTGTGGATATTATCTAGGTTTCTAAAGAAACCCATTTCTAAATTTGTGTAAAACTAATCCAGTAAAAACCTCTGAAAATGTCCTATTTTGTATGAACTTTGACACTTCATAATTTGCCTAAAAATTTAAAAAGTCAAAAAAGTAATCCTCTAGAGACCATTCAAATTTTATTAAGATTATAAATGACGACAACTTTTTCCAAAAACTTTTAAGGGTTTAAAAAAACAGCTATTTTCTGGAGCAAGTTTTGTGAAATTTTCGAGTATATCTCGGAATTACCGAATACTTACAGAGTTTCCAGGCGTTATCTCTCTTTTTTTGCGTTGCCTTTTCGTCAAACATCGCGTTGGATTGCATTAAATGAAGTAACAAGCTTTTAAACCATTTTCGATGTTTACGATAAGCGAGTGGATAAGGACCCTCTTAACATTCACATCTCCCCTACATATAAATATTAAGGATTAAAAATCTAAATAGTTTCCAATATATTTCACAGTGGCCTTTAGCCAAAAACCAGATAAACCACATTACATCACATTTCCAGTCATATAACCGTTTTTATTATTCCAACATAATAGCGGTGTTATATGATGTTAAATGACCAGGACATCCCCGGAGACTCGCCATGCTCATACACTGCACCGCAAAACTTGAAACTCGACCCAGTTGTTAAAAATGATACAATAACAAAAGAATTTATCTGGAACGTCTCTTTCGAGAACTGTATTTCGGAATTTTTCAGAGAGGAAAATGAAATATACTGTTTTTTTTTTACACACAGTACAGTAAAATAAGGCATCAAAAGTATTATTTTTAATATCGACTGCCGTGTATTTAGGCATCAACTAGCTCCTAACAGCTGCTTCGCCCTTGTAAAATTCATACTTCTTCCTATATTAATCATGTTTATGTATGGCTAGATTCATCTAAATCCGTTTAGCCGTTGGAGTGTCAAAGACTAACAAACAAACACTCATACATACAAACTGTCACCTTTATAGTGTATTTATTAATAATATTTGGTCCAGCACGAGCCAGCAAGCAGCCTTGTGCCAAGTGCCTCTTTTTATAATTCATATGAACTAGCACTTGACTACGATCCCACCTGATGGTAAGCAGCGATACAATCGTTGATGGTAAGGCGCACTAGTTTATCAAGAGCCTATTCACTCTAGTCTTAAAGACACCAGAATTATAATCGGATGGGAAGACCGCAGCAGGTAAATTGAAAACCATTGAAATCAATTTCACTACCGATAGTATCTGCAAAATAAGATCAATTTCAAACCTGATTTCAGACCCAGCTTAAATTGGTATTATTCGAATGCTGAAAGAAATAAAGAAAATATATTTATTTGCACACTCGTATATCCACAGTGTAGAAACAAGTAATAATGTAATTAAAAAAAGGCCTTTGAGTGCTCTGTAAGCCATACTGTAGGATTTTATAATGCTGTAAAATATATTTTTAAACTAATCTCATATAACACTGTTACAGTACGAAATTCAGGCCGATTGATTTCAATTACATTTCATTCGTTCCATCTCCTTTTCCCAGATATTCGAGTAAAGCCGTGTGTAAAACCTACTTAGTCGGTATAAGGACGTTTCAATTTCCTACATTTCGGGTTCTTTTCGTAATCACTGCCTAACACGTTCCGAGTGAGGCTTATCGCAAATTGATATATACGCATTATGCTTATTTTCTTTTTGATCCTATGCACGATTTATGGAATTAGTCGGAAATGAGGAATAAATGGGAAGAATTAAGGGTCGAGGAAAAGTCTGGGAAAATTATAACTAATGAAGTGAGGCTGTGATATTAATGATACAGATTTATAGCCGCTTAGGTATACTAAATAAAAAGTTAATAATATTTCTAGAAATATGTCTATAAAGACATTGTTTTACAATTTAGAATGGTTCCAACGCGCGTTAGGGCAATTTCTTTATGTTCATTATTTCTTAGGGTAACTTTTGTCATCATCCGGTATAGTACTCCACGAGACCATTTTAAAAAGTTCAAACACGATTGGGTTATTTTGTTGTACTCAGTAGTTCACATGACAACTATTCGACTTCATCATCAAACTAGTTCTATGGTACCATATTGAAGTCTCCCTAGTTACATTATCATCATCATTTCAGCTGACAACCTTCCCTGCTGGACACAAGCCTTCTTCAAGTGTCGCCACAACGATGAGTCCTTTGGGTCTCGCATCCATTGGGTTCATTCATGTTGTGGGAAGCCTTCCAACGCTGAACCTACCGGTACGTGGTCGCCGCTCCAAAAAAATGTTTGGCTCCAACAACAATTATTTATTCTGCAAGCAATGTGCCCTGCCCACTGCTGCTTAAGTTTGGCAATTCCAAATTGCCAAGTTACACACTAGATGTGCCAAATATCAGACTGTCGGGTTAGGTTCAAAATCCATTTACAAAATGTACCTCGAACAAACATACTTACATACATACAAACATCGCAAGTTAAATATAAGCTTATAAAAAGTAAGCTTCGCGACTAAGCAAACTACAACATTTGTTTTAGCCTTAATATATATGTAACTCCGGCTCCATTTTCGACATAACAAGACAAACACCTTGATAACATTTTGATTTAAACGTTGAAGTTCTTGGAAAAAAGGTATTATAATCCATGGACCGTCCTTCCTGGAACTTCTAAGACCGTTTAGATGTTTGACAATAATATTGCCTTCCAAGAAATACTTTATACTACGGGAGGACTTACAGTTAAAAACAACACATATCTACTAAGCCTAGTGAAAAAATGAAGGCCAATTACAAGTAAGCTAATACAACGGTAAACATCATCTCCCTAGCCTTTTCCCAACTTGCTTAACGTTTCCAGTCTAAAGGTGTCTTTTACATGGAGCGACGACAACACGACATGCCTTGGTTGCTATTTATATTTTTACTTATTTTTGTATATTTAAAATCTTATTGTCTTTCGACCTAATTTGCACACCAGTCATGGTTGAAAATGTGGAGCTAAAAAATATTTTATAACACCTATAATAAACATCTTACAATGTATATTATCTATACAAATAAATCTGAATCTGAATTTTAGATAGAGTAATGGTCAGACTTTCTGGCATCAGACTACATATAACGACTATCAAAGATCTACAAATAACAAAAGAGACAATTGGCTTTACGTGCTTTCCGAGGCAGGGGGCACAAAATATATAGCTACAGAAGTCAATCTACATACAAAGTGCGCTCAAGCAACGCACACATAGACACCGCTTACGGACACGATATCTCGGGAGCGTCCCGGCCCATTCGTCGAACAGTTCCGGCTGAAACGCTCATTAGTGTGCGGCCACTGATCGTAGGTATAAAAAGTGAAGTACATATATGAGATTGTCTTCTGTACCTATTTTGTGCAGGGGGGTTCAGTGATGTCTTGGATAAACTACAACGTTAAAATATATTGTCAACAACTCTTTTGGATTATTGCGATTCAATCCGCAACTCTCTAGAGTCTAATTAAGATCATACATCACTATTGTGTGACCATTAACCCATTTATACCACGACAGATGTCTAGCGGAGCTCATTATTTTTCTACTACATTATTCATAGCCCTTGCAAGAGGTAAAACTGGCAACACAATATTGTATAGCCCGGCATTATGTGGCCTTAGAGACGGGGTTGGAATTTTCCTAACTAACCGAGTGAAGAAAGGTATTTCCTTGTTGCCATTTTGATGTAATTAAATTTTAGATATCGGCCTGACTGATTTTAATTGGTTATTGTAAAATCCGTATTGATTTCCTTTTGTTTTAGGTAATAATAATATCTTTGTACGGTATAATTAAATAACGTTGATCCATTGTTAAGCGTAATAAAATTAGTAATAATTTTCAATAATTCCTTCATCTTCTAAATATTTTCGCTTGCTTTTGTTTGGCTTTGTTACCGCTTCATGGTGTAGTCTTTTAACCTGCGGTTTTACTTTTGTGGTTTATACCACAGCGACCGTATATTTTTCGTTCAAACATTGTTTAAATCGTGCTCCACAACTCATGAATGCATTATTATGTTGTCTGGTTTATGTGCTGCAAAGTGACAGCAAAAAATCACATCGATTCGATGCTCTGTTGTTGCGAAAAAAGCGGATACCTTGTTGTGTTTGTCACACTAATAATATTATAAACGCAAAAGTTTACATGCATAGGTATGTTTGTTAGTCCATCATTATCATCATCAGCCTCTTTTAATGTTCCTCTCTAACTGCCGCACTCATTGACGCCCATTAACGCTAATCTCTGATTTACTAATTTTGTCATTGAATAATAGTCTATATATTTATGATGTTAAGTACCTTAGGTTTTGCTTTAATTGACATTAAAGTAAAATGACGTCTCTGAGTGCGGCAGTAAGAGAGGTTAGTCCATAAATTAATTGAATTTAGCACGTCGTTAAAACGATGTAATTTTTAGATCATGTTATTGATCTTTTTATTTATATTATTGACCCTCTTTTTAATCCCAAGAGAGTTTTCTCTTGAAATAATGTTTTATTTTATGATATTAACACCTTTGATACTTTACGCTTCTGGTATACTGTGCAACTAAATATTCTAGTCATGGACGATTAGAACCTAACGACTAACTGACTCAAGACAATCGTGCGTAATTGGTCAATCAGAGATCGACTACAGCTTGGGTTTGAAGCGTCTAATGGCGTAATCATCTTTGAACCAGTTAGAACTGTGTCTTCAATAGTTTGGATGAGAAAATTGCTCAACATGTGAATGATTTTAGTGTTGGTGGTACTGTACAGTTGGAATAATGTCTTTTTTAATGAATAAATACATCATAATTTTATTTGTTTTTACATAACTCTAAGATTATAGAAACAAAATAGTTGACATTGAGCAATAGGTAGCTCACCGTCCAGCTGCCCAAGACGTCGCCGGCGCGCACCGTTCCAGCCCGCCTCAAGGAGTTGTCAGCAACAGGAGGGGCCCTGCTGGGTCGAAGCCTACTGGGGCCAGGGTTATCCGAAAGGAAACTCGAGCCCCGGTATGAAGAGGCTAGAAGGACCGGGGTGGATTATTAGTCAGTAAGAGTTTGACACTATCTCCCGCTCCACCCAAGAGCGGGGGTTGTCATTAGATGATTTTTCCTAACGAAAAAAAAAGCTCATCGTCCGGCTGGTTGACGATGATGTACCACGCAGTGTTCCACGCGCACCTCAAAGAGATGTGAGTAGAACCGCAATTGCCCAGCAATGTCGATAACAGCTAGGACTATGAGAATTTCCAGAAAGGAATCCTATGGTCCTGGAACGTAAAGAGCAACTGAAGGACACAGATACGTTTTTAGTTAGTTTTAGATTACACCACCCCAAAAAATATACTATTTTAGAAGAAACTTTCAATTAGGTACATTATGTTATTTAAGACATATAATCCATAACTATCTTGAAGCTCTTTTATGACAATTTACCATGATATGGTTACGGTCTTTACAAGTTTGCGTCCACTTAAAATCAAGGAAATGATAGTGAGTCAAGTTGTCTTATTAATTAGTCTGTTGCAATTTTACAAAAGCATTACACGTTATCTTGTTCAATTTAACAAAGAATTCATATTTTTTTGTTACTTTTTTAGAAATTACACTTTTTAGCACGTTGTTTTTACTCCACATCACATCAATCTTACCCTCAATTCCTCAACCATCCAGTTCACATCTAACTCACAAAACCCAGCCATGCAGCGAACTAAAAAACGGGCGTGAAAAACAGACATAAAACACCCGCTCCTCTTTAAATCACCACATGAGAACTTCCACCCAAATAAATCTGTACAATTTTTAAAATATTGTACTGGAGTTGGTGAGCGGTAGTCCATTTAATTACACGGTACGTGCATTTTGGTTCGGCGCCAAAAATCGTTCTGCACATGCTTAGGTTTTGGCTAGAGTCGGCTTAATGTGAAGGCATGCGCTTAGCCTCTGTGTGGCATGGGATCGGCTTAAATAAACATTGTCAGGCTTACCTATAGAGGTTACAAAATTATGTTGTGAAGGAGAAAAGTTTGGTTGAGATTATTAGTTTAGATTAACCTGGGTTTTACTGTAAGATACTTAATATGTGTTGTGACCACGTACTGGAAAACGCAGCTTCGGAAAACCTCCCACAAGGTGGACCGATGATCTAAAACGGGTTTTGGAAATCCGATGAATCTGAGACGCATATTACTAGTCGTTGTGGTGACAATTGGGGGTTTATGTCTAACAGTGGTCGTATTTTGGCTGAAATGATGATGTGACTCTTTATAATTATAAATCTTTGAAATTCTCGGTTTACCCCTTCAGATACCGTCAATTAGAGACACAATAGTAAGACAATAGATGCGCGGCCACCGGGTGTCGCTTGGGGATTCATGAATTAATGCATTACCTCCTTCCTCATGAATCACTCTGTCTATCGGTAAAGAGCACATGAGAATTCAATTAGTAGTTTCAGAGTTTAAGAACATGTAGGCCGTAAGACGTGGTGAATGATTTTGTTAATATGTATTGTGTTGTAGCGACATCTATGACGCCACATAAGAACTACGAAGAAAACACGAAATCCTGCATCGCGCAACCAGAGTTCTCCGCGCGATTTGAACATATACGACAGCCCGACATCAACTATCGGGCAGTCGCCCACCAGACTATAACACCCGGTCTGGACGGAGGATCCTCCCTTTCCAAAGGAGGTTTGCGGGACTTTACTCTCTGTTCCGCATACCTCCAAACTGGTGACCCTCGACAAAGAACGTCAGCGCAGCCTTCGTGCAGCTACTACTTCGTGACGTCATCATCACTTCCTCAAGCTTTCGAACAACGAGCCAAACAGCCAGCACCCTCGGCTAAGGGTATCCTGACCATCAGTATGCCTACCTGGTCATACCTGGTCACCACCTCAGCCGCATCAGCGACCTTGGCACACCGCGCCTTCGGCCAGTCATATGAAGAGCCATGAAGAACCTCTCCTGGTCGACGCCAGCAATCAAGCCCTACGTCGCACAAGCACCGCTCCGACTCACTGGAGCCAGCAGCACTACTCCGACTCACTGGAGCCAGCAGCACTACTCCGACTCACTGGAGCCTGCAGCATCATCCCGACTCACTGGGACAGCACCACCCCGACTCACTGGGGCATCATCCCGACTCACTGGGACAGCATCACCCCGACTCACTGGGGCATCATCCCGACTCCCTGGGACAGCACCACCCCGACTCACTGGGGCATCATCCCGACTCACTGGGACATCATCACCCCGACTCACTGGGGCATTATCCCGACTCACTGGGATAGCAACACCCCGACTCACTGGGGCATCACCGCAGACAGTTCCGACTCACCGAGAACTATGCGGCATCGGTTCCGACTCACTGGAACCAACCTACCGCTGGCCTGGCACACATCAAGAAGCATCAAGAACCATCGATCTCCGATCTCCGGAGGGGAGTGATGTAGCGACATCTATGACGCCACATAAGAACTACGAAGAAAACACGAAATCCTGCATCGCGCAACCAGAGTTCTCCGCGCGATTTGAACATATACGACAGCCCGACATCAACTATCGGGCAGTCGCCCACCAGACTATAACACCCGGTCTGGACGGAGGATCCTCCCTTTCCAAAGGAGGTTTGCGGGACTTTACTCTCTGTTCCGCATACCTCCAAAGTGTATATCATTAGAATATTTTTTGTCTTATAGACTAGCCATTTAACATGTAAAACAATACAGACAAAATCTACATTCGGTCAGTGGGTCGATACTAACTCCGTGGGGTCGTCTTAGGGACAGGCGGAAAACTTCATGCACTAATGAAACACTACAGAGGCGAACATAATGCCTTAGTCTTTTCTACTAGTCGACTTTAGGGTAGTGCGAGAACATGGCTCTTCCACTGGTTTCTAAACTCAACTTACATGAAATCGGAACAAAATTACAAAAAAAATCTAATCCCAGTCCATAACAACCCACTCCGTATTTAAAGGCCGCAGTCTCACTTCCAAGAAAACTACAGAGAAATGCAAGAGAGAAACTTGGTGCATTTTTACGAAAATAGCTACAAGGAGCATGAATAGAAAATAGGGAAAGCTTACACTTATGGCTTTATACTGTGATTTTCTTTTGTTGTTTGTTATTTTTGTATGCGAAGAATGTCTAAGTTTTTATGTCACTTGATTGTAAAAGTGATGGATCAAAATGTGGCTGTAGACAAAATGAAATCAACTGATGGTGATTGTGAAAAGTTGGTTTTGACATACACCAAATATGGAAGAAAAAAATAAGTTTGTTTATAGGAAGTAATCTCTGAAGCTACGGAATCAAGTTTTGCAAATTATTTTATCAGCAGATTACTAAATTAAATTGTCTATTTATTTAATTAATAATAATTTTGATGTTTTATGCTCAGCAAAGTGAACATAGGTCACCTAGTTTAGGAAAAAAAAATGTTGTCATAAGTATGTTCCAATATTAATTTGAATTTAAATTCTTTCAAGTATTAATCTATCAACGTGCGACAATTTCACAAATTCTTCTTATGTATTTAAGCAATCCATTTACCTCTATGTTGGGCATTCAAGTGCATGTTAACAATCGCTCTTCTAGAAAATGCCACTTTGTCTGAAGAAGGAAGGAAGAAGGCCTTTAATAATATTTATATAAAAATTGTGTATTATACACCAATCCCTAAAGTTGTCAGGTTGCTTAACTTTCTTTTGGTTTTGTTTCACCAACATATTTTCGTATTTATTTTTCTACGCAATACATCTAGCCACTAGAAGCTTAAGCAAAGACCTTTTCCGTATAAAATAAAAACAAAATAATACAGCTATGACTATAAACTTTAAAGCTCCTCCACTTGGTTACCCAAGCCACTAATAAAATCATACTTTTTCTTTTATTCCCAGTGCAGAACGTCGCGTAAACGTTTCCTGAGTTATAACATTTTATCTTTGAAGTCGTTTTAATAGTCGCCATCTTTAAAAAGATTGAGCTCATTTGTGAGCTCAAAGATAATAATAATGTAATCTTTCAACAGTTGTAGGCTATGACTCAGACTAATGTTATCTTTTATTACAAAAATTTGAGTGACTTGCGTGAATTATTTACAAGGGCAGATGCGAGATTACTACGTGCTGTGATATTACAATTTTTGGAGATCTCGGTCGTTGACCTCGTTTTGAATTAAGCTGCGGTTGATGTCTGAAAGTTACAGATTTGCTACTTTAGCCCTCAAAGCATTATGGATGACAAGTGTCCATCACAAAGTGACAAGTCATGTCGAGTGTGTTTTTTTTTCCGGTGGACAAAAATCATCATTACAACCCCCGCTCTTGGGTGGAGCGGGGAGATAGTGTCAGACTCTTACTGACTAAAAACCCCACCCCGTTCCTTCTAGCCTTCATACTGGGGCACGAGTTCCTTTCAGATAACCCTGGCCCCAGTAGGCTTCGACTCAGCTGGGCCTGATCCTATATCGAGTGTGTGTATGTGTTGTGTGTGTGAAGCATTGTGAATGATTTTTAATTACTATATGTAGAGGTTAATTAAGGCATGATACTAATCCGTGTTGAATTCTTGATGATCGGTATTACAAAATGTATTATTAATCTAGGGTCTGATAGAATAAGCAGAGTACAGATTTAAGCAGAATGCCAATTACTCATCAAAAGGAAAACATTTAACAACTTTTGGTCAGTTCTTTAAGTCAAGAATGATTAAGTTACTTCTGGGTAGCCTGCCTGTATTGTTGACCACATTAGCACTTAAAATCGGAAGAGACCGCATTTCGTATTTTAGAGGGTGTGCGCAGGAAATGCTTGGCTTGATTCCACCGTCACCTTTCTACCATGGGGCAACGTATGATAAGTATCCACCTTTACATTGTTGATACCTCTACGGTTCGGCCTGAGCGTTTAGCCTCGTCGTTTATAACGCGTACATCAACGGACTGGTAGATTTTTCCTGCTGTGGCCTCTCCGTCCGATTATAATTTAGGTGTCTTCAAGGTTAAAGTGAATAGGCTGTTTATAAACTAGAGCACTTCACCATCAACTTTTGTATCACTGCTTACCATCAGGTGGGATCACAGTAAAGCACTTTATCATTAAAAAAAACAGTGGCCAAACGCGAAAGACCAGCAGTGCTACTACGAGCTTTTAAAGTGATCCATTTTAAGACCTAAACTGTACCCCTTGCCAAGTTGCTAATCTGCAATAGTGAATGACTCGTCTCAACGCTCAGTCACGTGGTCAGAACAAAAGAATTAGTGGCAAAGTCAACTCAAAGCGTTCGATGCAAGCGAAACGGTTGTAACTTGGCTAGGGGGGCTAAATTGTTAAAGGAAAAGCTATATGAGGTATATAGCTCTTTCTTGCTCGCACATATTTTAACACGTCATGGTAAGTCCCCAGGACAGACTTCCTATTCACGTCTTTATATTCGTCCCGCGTTAAGATTCCCATAGAAATTTAACATTTTCAACTACCCCGATACTACCCTATTACGAGGGTACTACGGAAACTTTGTGAAGCCGAGGCGTATCGAGGAAATGTTTAATGAACTTCTAACTTAATATAATTCCTTTAGTTGGAGTTTTGTGCTTGGGTTCGCGTACTAACTCGGAATTTTTGCTGTCCAGGAAATGGGGCCTGACGAGTTCGAAGATGTTTTTGTTCGAGTTCATAGACTGGCTAAAGATTTACGTAGTTTGAAAGAGGTATGTGTGTTTATTTGTATTTACATCTTTTGATGTCCATAATGATGCACTGAGTTTACATATTAAGGTAAATGAGCTGACTCGTTAGACGGCTTTTTATTAAAAGCTCTTGGAACTTTCAAAAACAATTAATGTTGTACTGTATAAAAAGTAATCTGTCTAGAGATAAGTTTAATCCTTATTTGGGGGCACGGCAGTGCGACCAAGGCGTGCAAAAATTGGGCACGGCCGTAACATCCTTTTTCGGGTCAGTGCAGGCTATTTTCGATCTACTATAACTTCGTTGTGTATAAAACTAGGGGCCTGACTTGACAGTCACATTGTTTAGTCGAATTGCCAAGTCAATCGACCTAGATTCATCAAAGTCCCTTAAGTACGGACTAAATTAATTTACCGACTTGGTATTAGGTACATGGATCTCATAACTTTTTACGGTAGAAGAACTGAGTTGCAAGCCTTGTTTATTTTACAAGTTATGTTTTTGATGCCTTATTGATCGTTATGAAACACTTCAATGTAATAACAAAGTATTTTTTTGTGAATTTTGTGCCTTTTTTACATTTTTGGAGTTCCTTACCTTAAAAAGTTCACTTTGTTGTCCGTCCGTCCAGCCATCTGTCTATCTGTAAAGACCATTTATCTCGAGAACGCATGGAAGTATCGAGTTGGACATAAAACCATATAATCAAATCTACGATTCCTTGTTAACTGTTAAAAAAATCAAACCACTGAATTAACGGAAAAAAAAAGATACGGCCGTTTTAGTCGCAAAAACAGTATATTTCGACACTCTCAATGGAATCAAAATTCATAGGGTACTTCTCGTTGACCAAGAATCCTGTTTGGCATGAAGCAGTCTCGTAAACAAATACAGGCAAAAAACTAAAAATTCTTTTGCGATTTTGAAAAATGTTTGTAATTCAATTCGTAAATTTAACTGTTTTCATAGGTAGGTACTTAAGTTTATACGGAACCCTCAGTGCGTGAGCCTGACTCGCACTTGCCTATTTTTTTTTTAAGAAACACCTGTCTCTTTATTTGACTTGACCACAATTTCAGAAATATAACAACTTTAAAACTGAACCATAGATATAATAACATTTATAGGATATCATAAACCACTGCTAAATTATTATACAAACCTTCCTAAATTATTCAAAAGCAAAACATCATATAAATAAGCCTATTCAAACCAATATGCGTGGAAATTCAGCCAGCAATTTGAACCCCCAAACCTCAATCGCTAACAGTAATGAGAATATAATTACTCAGAAAATTAAAAATGAATTTCTGGTTTTCATTTATGGTTAGTGCGCCTTTTTGGGAGGTGCTAACGTGTATTGAACCAAAAGAACATATTTGGAATCAAATCACAAATCTTTATTACACTCCATGTAATACATTCAGTCAAAAAAGTATCGGGAATGGATGATTTGTGTATGGTTCAAAATTCAAATTTTTGTTTTTTTGTAGTTGTTAGATTGGCACAACTGTTTTCCATTTTGGCGCGGAGTTTGAGTTGCATCTGTTATTTATATTAAACTAGCTTTTGCTCGCGCGGCTTCGCTCCCGCTCTTCCCTACTCCACCCTACTATACCCAACTCTACCTTACTCTACCCTGCTCTACACTACTCTACCCTACCCTACCCTACCCTACCCTACCCTACCCTACCCTACCCTACCCTACCCTACCCTACCCTACTCTACCCTACCCTACCCTATTCTACCCTACTATACCCTACTCTACCCTATTCTACCCTACTCTACCCTACTCTACCCTACTCTACCCTACTCTACCCTACTCTACCCTACTCTACCCTACTCTACCCTACTCTACCCTACTCTACCCTACTCTACCCTACTCTACCCTACTCTACCCTACTCTACCCTACTCTACCCTACTCTACCCTACTCTACCCTACTCTACCCTACTCTACCCTACTCTACCCTACTCTACCCTACTCTACCCTACTCTACCCTACTCTACCCTACTCTACCCTACTCTACCCTACTCTACCCTACTCTACCCTACTCTACCCTACTCTACCCTACTCTACCCTACTCTACCCTACTCTACCCTACTCTACCCTACTCTACCCTACTCTACCCTACTCTACCCTACTCTACCCTACTCTACCCTACTCTACCCTACTCTACCCTACTCTACCCTACTCTACCCTACTCTACCCTACTCTACCCTACTCTACCCTACTCTACCCTACTCTACCCTACTCTACCCTACTCTACCCTACTCTACCCTACTCTACCCTACTCTACCCTACTCTACCCTACTCTACCCTACTCTACCCTACTCTACCCTACTCTACCCTACTCTACCCTACTCTACCCTACTCTACCCTACTCTACCCTACTCTACCCTACTCTACCCTACTCTACCCTACTCTACCCTACTCTACCCTACTCTACCCTACTCTACCCTATACTACCCTAACTTTTATTTTTTTTCCATAAGAACCTTTTCCTCACAATAACAAGCACAACAAAAAAAAAACAGCCAAATCGGTCAAGCCGTTTTCATGCTATGTCGTGACAACGGAAAACGGATTTCATTTTTATATATATAGATACAGTGCTGGTTTTAGTAATATCATATATAGTGTGTATTGCGAATTTCATAATGGACAAAAATATCGAACAAAGAGTTTGTCTTAAATTTTGCATCGCCAATGGAATTTCGTGTTCGGAGTCACTGAAAATGTTACAGAAGGCTTACGGTGAATCGACTTTATCAAAAACTCGTGCTTATGAGTGGTTCAAAGCGTTCAAAAGCGGTCGAGATGTGATGGAACATTTGCCTCGCTCTGGTAGGCCGTCAACGTCTGCAACTGAAGTTAACATCGCAAAAGTGAAGGAAATAGTGACTGAAAATCCCCATTCAACCCTGAGAGACATAGCCGCCGAACTTTCTGTATCTCACGAGTCGATCCGTACCATTTTAACTAATCATTTGGGTATGAAACATGTTGCTGCTCGGCTAGTCCCAAAAGATCTGAATTTTCTCCAAAAACTCAATCGCATGAAAGTCGCTGAGGACATGCTAGAACGAGTCAGTTCGGACCCAACATTCATGAAACGCATTGTTACTGGTGACGAGACGTGGGTTTACGAGTTTGACATGCAAACTAGTCAACAAGTTTCGGAGTGGCGCCTTCCAACTGATCCGAAACCGAAAAAACCACGCCAAAGCCAATCAAAAGTCAAAGTCATGTTGACTGTTTTCTTTGACTGCGGTGTTGTGCACTCTGAATTCTTACCGGAAGGTCTAACGGTAAATAAAGAATATTATTTGAGCGTTATGCGGCGTTTAAGAGAGCAAATTCGACGAAAAAGGCCAGATTTGTGGAAAGAAAATTCTTGGATTTTGCACCACGACAATGCGCCTTCGCACAAGGCTATCATTGTGAACGAATTTTTGACCAAACACTCAACAAATACCATCCAGCAACCACCATATTCACCAGATATGGCTCCTGCTGACTTTTTTCTTTTTCCTAAACTCAAATTACCACTTCGTGGCACCCGTTTTCAATCGATAGAAGACATAAAGGAGAATTTGCGGCGAGAACTGAACTCAATTCAGGAAGCAGCATTTAAAAAATGTTTTGATGAATGGATTATTCGTTGGCGCAAGTGTATCGTTTCTAAAGGAGCATAATTTGAAGGTGATAAAATAAATTTGGATATAATAACAGACATTTTGTGTATTATTGATCTTTTCCCGGTACTTTCTTGACAGAGTAGTATATGCATATTATATTCGGCACTTGGGGAAAAGAAAAAATGGATGGATTGTGTGAGAAGTGATATGAAAGAAAAGGGAGTTAGTGACGAGTGACAGGACAGAATGGAAGAAAAAAACGTGTTGAGCCGACCCCAAATAAAACGGGACGAGGGCAGGAAGATGATGATGATGACTTGGGGGAGGCCTATGTCCAACAGTGGACGTCTTTCGGTTGAAATAATGATGATGATATTCGGTCGGTAATTACTATGTGGAAAGTATTATTATGGACCCTGTCTGACATAGCAATATTTTAAATAGTGAGTGAAGACGAACGCTTTAGTTAATTAAACCCCGAGCGAACGTCGGCGTTTGCTCTCTCATTTGTCTTTCTATTGTGTCTCTAATTACAGTATTCGTAAGTTTTATAGTGTTTTCTTAATAATTATTATAATTTGTTACCAGTCCACTTAAGACTCCAAAAACCATAGCCCTATTATTTAGTTTTCCATATTATATCGCAATAGTTTTTCAAACCGGAGATTGTCCTTGGGTGCACTATATAGTATAGCGCGTACAGGGATAATCGTCGGTTGGTATCAAGTTTCATTAGAATAACCTAAAGGGCATCTGCTAGTTGGCTTCGGCTCCTTGTATGCCTCCCAAAGGTCCAGGACCTCAGGGTCCTGTGATAAATAAAGAAAGTATAATTTATTTACCAGAAAAATACATAACACAGTTTGTCTATAAACAATTGAAATAAACACGAGGCAGTTATAATTGTATGCACGATAAGCGCGTGGAGATGCAACGCCGGGGTGAAAGTCCACTACCGCGACAGGTCGAGGTATGGCGGACAGAGCTCCGGCGGGATCTCACGGTAAAATGGCGTCAACAGCTATCGCAACCCAGTGCTGGGCACGCCACGATTATGGCGGTAAGTCCCCTCTTTGAGGCGTGGCTGGAAAGACCTCACGGCGTCCTTACCTTCCGCATGACGCAGGTCCTCACCGGACATGGCAAGTTCGGGAGGTTCCTGCATCGGATTCAGGCGGAAGAGACGCCCGGGTGTCGCCACTGTGCGCAACGCCCGGAGGACACGGTGGAGCACACCGTCGAGGTCGAGGACCTCTCGCGCCGGGCCCTGGTCGAGGCCATGGTCCGGAGCGAGGAGGAGTGGCAGGCGGTCGCCTCCTTCTGCGAAGCAGTAATGCTTGCAAAAGAGGAGGCCGACCGCATCAGGCAACGGCGCCCTCACCGCCGTCGCCGCGATTCCGATCCCGATTTCCGGCCACCGTAGACGCGGGCTCGCGGACGGCGAGCCATGGGTAGCTTGCTGTCCGATTGTCCGGTAATGGACCGAGTCCAAGACGTCGACGGTGCGCACTGTTCCCGCGCGCCTCAAGGAGTTGTCAGCAGCAGGAGGGGCCCAGCTGGGTCGAAGCCTACTGGGGACAGGGTTGTCCGAAAGGGAGCTCGTGCCCCGGTATGAAGGCTAGAAGGAACGGCGCGGGGTTTTTAGTCAGTAAGAGTCTGACACTGTCTCCCGCTCCACCCAAGAGCGGGTTTCGTCAAAGATGATTTTCCCCGTCGACAAAAAAAAAAAAAGGCAGTTATAATTGTGCTTAATCTACTGCCGAACTAGGCTAGGTGCCTGGATTTCGGCACGCAGTGCCTCCAATCCTGGAGCTGGGGAAAATGTTTCCATTCAAACTAGTACTGGAATTACAAGAATTTTAAATAATTGAACAAATCAATTAAAACAAAAATAACAAGATAAAATAATTGGTAAAAAAAAAAAGGTAAATGTCCTCTGGGTGTATTAAGTGAAAATGTGAGTGTAGGTGTGTTAGAGGGTGTGTAGAATTGAGTTTAACTATCCATTCACTTTCAGATTCCTCGTAATAATTGTTACTATAAATGAAATCACTACCTCAATACGGTCAGTAAATCCTATCGTATATCGTATCGTAGGACACGTTTACAAACCTATATTTGATTAAACTCCTAGACCCAGGATATCTATGTACAGACCATACAACTATTCACTTCATGTGGGAGTCGAACCCGCAACGCACAGAACGACAGGTCGCTCAACCACTTCGTCAACTTTATCATCTACAAGTACCGTTCATTTTTCTGAGAAAAAAGTACTATCAGTGGCACACAACAGTAGTGTAGATAACTATCATACATATTTACATACATACATAAACACACGCCTTTTCCCCATGAGGGTATGTAAAAAGTACAGAACACACCTGCTATGATCCTTACATATTCTTTTTGCTTTGTTTGTGTTCACATTGTTTCTATCATTTTTTCATAAAAAAGTTTCGAAATAGGAGTTTAATAGGTTCTACACTTTTCAGCAAAAAAAATGAAAACAGTACTGCAAGTAGGTACCACTATTCGAGCGACATTTCAACAAAAGGTTTTTTTTTTGTTTTTTATTATTGATAGGCTCGCGTTAGATAGGATTGATATAATAAAAAATCACGTCAATAAATAGCTATCACTTTAGTGTATAGGTACAGTAGTATACCAAAATTCAAGCTATAATTATGTTTTTAAAATTTTATTCAAAAATGAATTATTATTATGGCTAAATATGTACGCGGGAGAAGCCGCAGGCAAAAGCTAGTAATAAATAAAAGACAGCTTTCCTGCTTGTAATACTAGTCATTTCATCATAACGTTAATGAAATAATCCTTACTTCCTTACTAATATTATAGAAGCAAAAGTGAGTTTGTTACGTTTTCACGCCTAAATGGCAAAACCGATTTTGATGAAACTTGGTACACGGATAGACCGTGTCCTGGAATAGGACATAGGATACTTTTTATCCCGGAAGTATGTGCCCTTGATAAAATTTTCTGCTATCAAACCAGAGCGAAGCCGCTGGGAGCAGCTAGCAAACAAATAAAATTTATCCTCATTACTGAAATAAAACCAAATACAAACAAGATAAGACAAGAAATATCTTACGAAAATTTATCTAATCTAGTCTTAAAGCTTCTCATAATACGAAAAATAAACAGTTTACACAAAAACCGCTAAAATGATATCCTGCAGATTTTCTTCTCGAGCTTATTAAATAAAGCGTTTTCGAGGAACTAAGGACGGTAGCGAACAAACTGTGCTGAACTTGACTTCTTTATTTTTGTGATGCTGTTTTTACTGGAAAAAATATACATAATAAATATGGATAAAATATATTGTTTTATGGTGATTTGGACGACAGAGTCAATCAAAACACATGCCATAAAATAATCCGCCTTATAATATTCCCACTACTGGGACTCAGGTCTTCTGTCTAGGAGAGGGAATAAGCCATAGTCTGCCATAAGGGCAAAGTGCTAATTAGTGGATGTCACGTCTTCGATTTTTTGGTTCTAGGACTTGCCAGTTTCCTCACGATGTTTTCCTTCACTGTTTTGAGAGCATTTAAGAGAATTTTAAAAGAAGAAAATTACATAAAGTAATGCACCTGGCTGGGCTTGAACCTGCGACCGACAACACGTAAATCAAGGTCGTTACCTCTGGACCACCAGTTTTCTATCAAAACATATAATTGAGTTTATCTTGGCTTCGCCATCACTATAGCGGTGGGGTCTTTGAGGATTAGCTAAAGAGGTGACATGGCGTCCTACTTTCCGCATGAAGCTGGATCTAGTGAGTGTCCAGTGGGACATGGTAAATTTGGAAGGTCTCTGCACTGAATTCAGGTGGAAGGACACAGGTGTAGTTTTAATCAGTAAATGTCTGTCCATCCAGGTCTACCGAACGGGAGAAGTCGTCAGATGCTGTCCCACTTAAAAAAAAAATGCCTACAGCCACAGTTTTAAAATGACAATTTGTCCTATAATGTAATTCTAAAAGCTATGGGTATTTCCAAGTTCGTAAACATCGCATGGTATTTCTACAATTTTGAAGACTGGCGATGTAGTTGTGTTCTAAAACTAGAGGAGATCTAACTTTGACGGGATTTCAGTTGAGAGTGTTTCGGTGTACCAAACAGAAAGTACGGGCTTCAAGCAAAATGCAAGCTAGATTTCAAAAAGCTTTCAATCAAAATTCTACTCTGTTTAAAATATGGAAGAAAATACGACTCATAGAAAAAAATGTCTGCACAAAATATAGTTATTAAATATGGTACAATGAAAGTACAATAACTCACACAAACTAGGCTTCACTAATGAGTCCACCACTTTGTCTGACTGCAGCAAATTAACTAACAACTACGTTAGTAATTCATAACTTAAAACATACTTAATTCCGTATCAGTTTACCAAAATGAAACGTATTTACTATATTAAATTTATTTCCGGCCACCGTAGGCATAAACTTTCGAATGGCGATCAATGGGTAGCTCACTGTCCGATCGTCCGGTAACGGTCCGGACCGAACCCAAGTCGTCGACGGCATGCACTGTTCCCGCACGCCTCAAGAAGTTGTCAGCAACGGCAGGGGCCCAGGTGTGTCGAAGCCTACTAGGGCCAGGGTTAGTTCCGAAAGGTAGCTTAGCCCCCAGTACGAAAGGCAACAAAGGAACTCGAGTGTGTTTTTTGTCAGTAAAAGTCTGACACTATCTCCCGCTCCGCCCAAGAGCGATGCATGCGATGATTTTCCCACTGAAAAAAAAGCTACATTAAATTTTAGGAGCTATCGAGAAAAAAATGTTTCGAAAATGGTTTACACCAGAAACAAGCACTATATTTCAACTTCTGATCTGACCTTTTTATGTCGCATATTAAACTTTTGACCCTCCCGTTTTTGCGTGAAAGGCTGACAAACAATTTCAACATTTGACAAAAACATACAACCATTCAGTAATTCTACAGTGTTAGTTGTTTAGGTAATATTTTATGAAGCTTCAAACAAAAACTTAATGTCATGGACCCAAACGAGATGTACCATAAACAGGAAAATTTCGTCAAGTCACCGAAATATTTGGAGAACATTAAAATTTACTTACAGTGATATGCAAAGTTGGAACAAGCATCCTTATAAGAATCTCTATAATTACGACAGTAAGGTTCAAATTCAGTTTTCAGGAGTGACTTTCGATTAATTATTATTCAAGAGATAGAATGGATACAAATTCAATGTTTTGTTTTTAAATTATTTGGTGGGGTGGGTGGAATAAATATTTCCTACTTTATTTCGGGAACGATAAATTATGAGGTGTAATCTCGACGGGAAAGTATGAAGAAAATTCTGTCACTTTAATACTTTTAAGGCTACATTATTTTTACCATAGATATCTGTGAGAATAGTTGCCTTACTTAATATTCTTATACTTTAAAAATAACTTTCAATAGCTTTTAAAATTGTTTTTTTTTTGTTTCCTTGATTATTTATCTCCACCAGCGACAAAAAATGCTGGATAACTTTTGTCGGCTATAATGCTACATACTCGGAGATGAGTGTTGACTTCGCATCTGACCAAAATGGAAATAATATACCCACAGCAACCACATAATCTTTCTGACGGTCTGTAGCCTTTGCTTTTCTTGACCAGGGTATAGTTTATTCATAAACAAAATACCTCCTTTCAAAAATACTGCTGCAGAACCCAAGAACTTTATCAGACTTCATCTAAAATTTGTATTTACGACGTAATTTTTACAACTACCATGTCATTTTGCAAACTATCTTCCGAGGGATGGCAGTATTCCAAACCTACGTATTCCCAAAAGCAAGATAATAATATGAGATGAGTATTATATAAAAATGTCACGTACTACCCTCACTTTAGTAAGAGAGCAGAGTCACACCGGACGGCCATATTTTCGAACGGTAATAAATTCTTTGACATAATGTACCTTTGGCACTAACTTAAAATAGTCTTCAAAGTTTTTAAAGTATTTTCTTAGCTGTTTATGCGGTAAATTGTCTTGGTTAAGATTTCTTGTAATGAACAGTTTTCAAGTTTATTTTTTTTTTATTAGCGCATGATTTACCTTTGCTTCACTTGAAGAGAAGCCATAGAGAGCCCGATGAGAAGTGATGGACCTTGCTTACCTAGAAACAACTTGTCAATATTCCTGCAGTTGTTTGTAATTAATTCATGAATCCCCAAGCGACCACCGGTGGCCGCGCATCTATTGTCTTACTATTGTGTCTCTAATTGACGGTATCTGAAGGGTTAAGAGTTAAATAAATTACAAACAAAAAATATACAAAATTCCCAACTAAAACATAAAAATACACAAACGCACCAAATTATCACTGATTCTTTTATATTATTTTAAAACAAGACTCTTTCTAATGAATGCTAAATCACACGTTTCTATACAAGGCTGCAGTTTCAATGTATTGAGGATAAATCTTACGAATAAATTCACAAAGTTATTCAATACTATACTCGTCCTAAACTTGAATACTTGTTTATTTACACTAATATTATAATATAAAGAGGTTAAATTGGTTTTTTTAGTTTTGGTGCTTGTAGGAGGTAATCTCTGGAAGTACTGGTCTGATTGCTGAACTTTTTTCACCGATAGATAGCTGCCTTATTTCTGAGTGACTAAAGCTATAACTTAATGTACACGGGTGAAGCCACGGGCAAAAGCTAGTTTTTAATAATAAACTAATCAATGGTCATGGCTAAATATTACGTACACAGATCGATTTTAACCCTTCAGATACCGTCAATTAGAGACACAATAGTAAGACAATAGATGCGCGGCCACCGGGTGTCGCTTGGGGATTCATGAATTAAAGGTTGTACTTACGCTTGGTGACATTAATTTGACAGTTGCTAAGGGTATTCAATGAAAATATGGCAGCAGGCTTGCCAAAGGTAGTTGATGTGTGTAAAATATAGGCATTGAATTATATTTGGTTTGCCTGGCAACTCTAAGATGGTTAGGAAACGCCTACTAGTGGAGCATATAGTGACCGGTTATGGTTCAGGCCATGGACCGAAGCAAGAAAGAATGGAATTTAGCCGCCTCTTTCTACGAAGCAATGATAACGAAGTTAAGGAAAAGACATCAAATTTTTATTTTCTTCACACCATAGCCACTTTGACAGAAGACGCCCAGGGTATAGGGAGTCGCAGAGCCCTCTCGTTTGTTCTTGGCCACCGTAGTTGCGGGCTTGCGGGTGACGAGGGTAGCTCGGTCATTCGGCTGTCAGATAAGCACAGTGCTCGAGTCGTCGACGACGCGAAGACTTCCACGCCTGTCTCATAAAAATATCGGCAAAATCCGGGCATCGGCCCTCCTAGGCCAAAGGTAGCCTAGGAGGGCCGATGCCCGATAGGGCCACGGAGAATATCTGAGAAGGAAACTGATACACTACAACGCACAGGGTAAGTGAAGAACGTGGATTGTTACGAAAAAGCTGCGCAGATAGTTTGATTAAAGTAATCATACTTAATATTGAGGTCTAAATAATGCTTGAAACACTTCAATCAAAATGAAAGCTTAAATGAGTTTATTAGAATATAATAGAAAAACATTTTGTTGTAAACTAAAATATTAACAAAACTTGTTACACTAACTTAAATCTATGGGTACAATAGCGGTCTCATCGCTTTCAGCGATATCTACCAATTCTAGATTAAAAGAACTTGAAAAAAAAGAGGGTAGGCTGTGGTGTACTACAAATTAATAAATGATGAAATATTATTTATTTGTGTTCGCTAATCAATTAGGTGAAAAAGGTTTCTCTTGTTTGCGGTTAAATATTTAAACTGTAACAAAACCCGATCGTAAATAGCCGTTAGCGTTATATTACCACATATTGATAAAAGTACTTATCATAGAAAATAATCACAGAGTGAATGATTTCATTAATTCATGAATCCCCAAGCGACCACCGGTGGCCGCGCATCTATTGTCTTACTATTGTGTCTCTAATTGACGGTATCTGAAGGGTTAATTGATGGGCACGCCACGATTATGGCGGTAAGTCCCCTCTTTGAGGCGTGGCTGGAAAGACCTCACGGCGTCCTTACCTTCCGCATGACGCAGGTCCTCACCGGACATGGCAAGTTCGGGAGGTTCCTGCATCGGATCCAGGCGGAAGAGACGCCCGGTTGTCGCCACTGTGCGCAACGCCCGGAGGACACGGTGGAGCACACCGTCGAGGTGTGCCCTGCCTGGGCGGAGCATCGCCGTGCCCTCGTGGGGGCGATCGGTGGCGGAGACCTTTCGCGCCGGGCCCTGGTCGAGGCCATGGTCCGGAGCGAGGAGGAATGGCAGGCGGTCGCCTCCTTCTGCGAAGCAGTAATGCTTGCAAAGGAGGAGGCCGACCGCATCAGGCAACGGCGCCCTCGCCGCCGTCGCCGGGATTCCGATCCCGATTTCCGGCCACCGTAGACGCGGGCTCGCGGACGGCGAGCCATGGGTAGCTCGCTGTCCGATCGTCCGGTAATGGACCGAGTCCAAGACGTCGACGGCGCGCACTGTTCCCGCGCGCCTCAAGGAGTTGTCAGCAGCAGGAGGGGCCCAGCTGGGTCGAAGCCTACTGGGGACAGGGTTGTCCGAAAGGGAGCTCGTGCCCCGGTATGAAGGCTAGAAGGAACGGCGCGGGGTTTTTAGTCAGTAAGAGTCTGACACTGTCTCCCGCTCCACCCAAGAGCGGGTTTCGTCAAAGATGATTTTACCCGTCGAGAAAAAAAAAAAAAAAGGGTTAATTGAAAATAGGTTGTAAAATTCACAGACCTATTTAATCTAACCAGTTTTATACGCCATGGCCTCAGTGAAAAAATAGCATTATAATTGTGGCAGTAAAATTGCTTCAATAGTTTAGTACAGATTTAAACGTCTCATTACCTTAATTAACGTACATAAAAATATGAAATACTATTTATTACATAATAGTTTTTAATGTAGGTCAGATTTTAATAATTACAAACGAATTATTTGAATACCGTCAATTAGATCCTTTCGAATACCGTCAATTAGACACAATAAAAAGACAATGACAGCGCGAATGCTGACGATCGCTTGGGGTTTAATGAATTAACCTAAAAAGCGTGGTATTAAGTGACATCTATCATCAATAGTAGAAAATTGAATAATTACCCAAGTTCTTTGGACACGTCTCCGGGTGCAAAGAGCTGCTTCATCGAGCACCATGTAAGCTAAATATGAAAGGCACCAAAAGATTAGGCAGGTCACGAGTGTACCAGGCTGTCAGCCAGTAAGAAATAGTGTTGAAAGATTATGGGGCGAATTAGACAGGTTCCTGCAGAAGTCACGTGATGATTATGATCACTGCATATCGTGACAAAGATATTAACAGATACCATTGACAGATACTGAACACATATTCAAAACTGTAGTAAATTAAAAATTGTTTGTTTGTAGAAAGTAATATTCCAATGTTGAAAATCCTTTCTTCACTCGATTATGACCACTGCAAGAATCACAATCATATAAACTAAACACACATGCCAAATGTGTAGAAAATTATAAATTTTTTATTTGTTGAAAGTCTTATTCCAATGATAAAATTCTTCATTGTTTCACTGGCACTAAGCGCTAAAGAATACTTTTTATTTAGAAATGCATCTACATTTAAAAGTGCATGATTCCTGTAGGATGAAAGATGCCGCAGTAAAATAATAATAATATTCCACTACTAATACACATTGCCATCTAGTCTCAAACTTAGCAGAGCCTATCAGTTGTCTACTAAGAATACTAACAACTGATAGACAAACTTATATTTTAAATACATAGATTACACCAACACATAGAACAAAAGTAAATGATCGTGCTCATCACACAAACTTTCATCTTGGGTGGAAATCAAAGTCACGACCTCCGGCATAGCAGTCAGGGCCACTAACCACTAAACCAACAGGTTAGTCTGATAATCTAGTTTCAGAAGACATTGATAAGTTTTTTTTGCAATCTTAACCTTTCGAATACCGTAATTAGATACGCAATGAGAGAGCAAACGTGTACGCTTGGGGTTTAATGAATTAATCTGAAATCGGCTATCTAGCCATAATGAGATGTGTTCCACTATTCTTAGCTTTGTAGGTGACATTCCAAATCAAATCAAATCATAGCATTTATTTCAAATAGACCAATGAATGGCATCATATAAAATATAAGATATTGATACTAAGATGGCTTCTTGATTTCTTAGCTTTTACAAGTAGATACATTGGATACTTAATAGAACAAAGTTCTCATCAATTCTTATTGTTTGATTGTTGAAGTCAAGACTATTACTTAAATTGAATCCATTTGGAAGATCTGCTAATTGGTATCAAAGGCAATTATTTACGTAGCACTAAACGTCGATTACAATGCCGTTTAGGGCTCCGAATAAAGATGTTAAGTGCTGCAGTTAATTTCGGTGTTTGATGTAAACTTAGCGTCAAACTTGAATTAGCGCTAAATAGCACCCCAACGTGTTTGGGACTTTAATTGACCAGATTATCACAGAGGCCTAAAAGCCATAAAAGGACGATGATTTTAACAACAAAAACACAATGGCATTACCTGCCGGAGTTCGTTTCTTGATAGCTACAAGTACAACCTAGGAGTCTTCAAGTCAAGAGTGAATAGGTTTACTTCTAGGCAAGCCTGCTCCATCGTCAGCCACGTCAACGCTTATATTATGTGAGATAATGATCAAACGCGAGATTATCCTTAACCAAAAAATACCTACCGCTGAAGTTTATATTTCAAACAGATTATGACAAAAAAACTACAAATAAAGTTGACTAAAATCTAAATCTTGCATGACTCCGTCAGGCAAAGTTCTACGCTTATACAATTGGTATACTAAAATTATGTTCGACAACTTTGCGATTGTCTTATATAGGGTTATTTGTAAAACACTAATAACCTTGCAGGCCTGTATTACTAACATCATAAGCAACAACTTTTGTTCTATGATTTTTTACAAAACATAATTCATTTGCGAAAGGTAACATTCAAGATTTCGTTGCTCTATTTGTATTTCAACTCTGTATTTTGCTATACCAACCTACGTCTACGTATGACTTGACGCAAGCGCAACAAACATCCCGGCCGCCTGATCCCCACTCCCTTCCGCTATTGTACAATGAAAATCTGACGAACGTAAGTATGACACATTTTTAAAAGTCATAGAACAATGTTGTTGTTTATGATGTTAGTAACATAGTCCTAAGAGGTTGCCAGTGTTTTACAAATAACTCTGTTAAGAACATAATAGGCGGCATTTTTTAAGCAATCATTGTATGGCCAGGCAATTTTAATTACTGGAAGTTTCAGAAATAATTTAATGGTTAACTATTATTAAAATTTGATCGTAACATAATATTTTTTTTACGAGCAGTCCTGCGAAAAGAAAAATAAGAAAGAATGAACTTTTATGAAACCACTTGCAAACATCGAGAAAATATTAATTCTATTGTAACAATAAAATTGAATTTTACTATCATAGGTATACACCGTGTATTTTACCAATTAATAATCGCAAAATTATTAATTTAGGTACCTACCTGTTGTAGACTAATCAGAATTTTATGTAGTAATCCATAACATAATATACATAAAATAATTTCCCAAATGCTAGTTCAATTAATATCTATTTTATTAACCTCTTCTGGAATAGTAAATCTTCCACTATTATCTATGTATATGTATAAAAGGAGAAACTGACTGACTGACATATCAACACACAGCCGAAACTACTGGCACTAGAAACATGAAATTTTACACAAAATTTCTTTACTTGTCATAGGCGACAACTAAGAGATGGTTTTCAAAAATTCACCCCCAAAGGGGATGAAATAGGGGTCCAGATTTTGTGTCAAAATTACTACTGCATTTCAGGCAAACGACATTCACTGTTGATTGTAGCTTCCCCAAAGTGTCACCATAACTAGCAGCTATAGCATTTATCGGATTCGCGCATACTTCACCAGGTCATGGGTCCACCGTGTAGGAGGCCTTCCGACGCTGCGTCTGTGTACGCGGCCATGTTATAGTTATTATTAATTCAAAATTATTATTTTGATGATAAGAGCTCTGCTGTTCTGCTATTTTAATGTTGGGGAGCAAAGTGACAAATTTACAAAACAAGTCAGACTGGCGCTCTGAGGGTTCCGTACTTTACCTATGATAACGGTTCGAGTCAAAGAATTGACGAAGTTCAGAGGAAAATGATACGGATAAACTACTCTTAAGCGTGTTTTAGAAACAAGTTTGAGTTATTTGACGCCATATTATTTTAGTTTGATTTTAGTTGTAATTAGCGTAGGCTTTTTTATTTTACTGTGAATAGTGTTAGTATTTTATTCAATGTAAATTATTCCATACCTAATAAATAAAAAAGAAACAAATTCACTTTCAAGATTAACATATTTTATTGTTGTATGTTTATGATTAACATATTTTTTACGTAGCTATATACTCAGTAGATTTGGGGAAAAAAGCCTTGTCTATTTTTGCTATTCATCGCCTTAACAATATTAGTTAGTGGCTCAGTTTATCTAGGCGTTGACAATCTCGACCTCTTGCGAGATTGTCAACGCCTAGATAAACTGAGCCATGTGGAATAAGTTATTGTGAGTAGGTTTCTTATCCTCAGGCATTTTGGTGTAGATTTACTGACTCACATCGCGATGCGACATTGTGAGCATTTTTAAGATACACGATTATTATAATTACACGGGACAGTTTGCTGTGGCGACACTTGGAGGAGGCTTATAACTCAAAGTAGAAGTATTATTTATTTATACAAGACAATACAAGACCAAAACACTTATATTCTAGAATCTTAAAGACTAATAAACAAAACTAACAAACTTAACAAATATATATATATATACTCGCTTTTGCCCGCGGCTTCACCCGCGTACATAATCCCAGGATAAAAAGTATCCTATGTGTTATTTTGTTAGTTTGTTATTCTGGGATATGGTCTACTCGTGTATCAAGTTTCATCCAGATCCATTCAGTAGTTTTTGCATGAAAGGGTAACAAACATCCATACATCCATCCATACATACAAACTTTCGCATTTATAATATTAGTAGGATATATATATATATAGCTGAAAGATGATGACGATAATATAATTTATTTAGAATTTAATATGGCAATAAGTACTAATTCCTGTGTGAGATTTACTCTCGCTGTTTTTAAAACTACCAGGAGAACCAACTGAAATGTTACCTGGAGAACAAAGGTTACCGACATGGCCCGAAAAGAGTAGAGTCTGAAGTATTACGTGTACTGGAAGACAAAGCAGTGGTAGGCTTTCCACTTGTTGGAGGCCTCCAACAAGGTGGACCGATGACCGTGACAGCTGCGAAAATCCGATGTTTGTGAGAAAAACAAAACCGTTCGTTGTAGTGACACTTGGGGGAGGCCTATGTCTAACAGTGGACGTCTTTTGGATGAAATGATGATGATGATTAGAACCCACCTTACAAGTTACCAGTTTTCTGGTCCCAAAAGCTGATCCTGATTATTGAGAGAATACCTGAGTTCCATTCTGTTGCACAAAGTTTAATTAGGAAATTCGAGACGGGAAGACACAGCAGGCAAATTGTTGCAGTCCTTCGACTTACGTGGTATAAACAACGATTTGATTTATCCATTTTATATTGAAAAAGCTCCTGTTTTGGAAAAGCAAAGTTGGTTGAGTTGGTTTTAGCTGTTATCCAGACTAAATGACAATACTAATATTTATGTTAACATGAAATAATGTGACTTAGAAATACACTTCTGGACACATCTATTGGCCCACCTTGTATTTTCAATTTCGTTTGATACTAGCTAAAATTTTATATTAGGTCGAGCAAAAAGTTTTTATGCAGTTTTGAACCTGGCACATTCACAATTTCATTCAATAGTCTTTTTTTTTAATTTCGAACACAGAATTTAAAGAAACAAAAGACAATTTGGAGCCTGTTTGTTGATATCAAACAATCGAATACTAAGAAAACTTGGTTTTATTGGTTTACTTGGATTTAATTTTTAAAAAAGTGATTGATATCTTTGGTAAAAAGACGTGTTAGGGCTCGTCAGCCAGTTGCCCAGACGATGCAGGAGTTGAAAACTGCCATAGAAGAGGAATGGGAGATGATCCCCCAAATTTCATAGAGCGGTTGATAAACTCTATGCCTAATCGTATGAGAGCTGTGGTAGATGCCCATGGAGGCAACACGCGTTATTAAATAAAACCTTTATTTGATAAAACATGTTTTTTATTCAAAAATCAATTGCCTTTATAAGGCGCATATCCGACTTGTTAGGCGTAGCTCCATGTCGTATGGTATTCTGAATTCAAATTTAAAACAATACGATCGAAAAAGATGGTAAAATGTATCAGGTTTAAAACTGCATCAACAGTTTTTGTTCAATCTAGCAATCATATTTCGGTAGGGGCCATCGAAACCTAAACTCTAAGGTGGGGCAATAGATGTGTCCAGAAGTGTATTAAAAAGTCCATTGCTATCCCTGTTGAGGTACTTATATAATTTATATTTCGCCAATATTTAATTTATTTTGAATCTTTAAAGAATCCATGATTCAAAACTTTTTCATTTAAACCTCGAAAATAAATGTTCGAATCTATCCAAAACTTTGAAAGACCTATAAGAATACAATGAATTTCAATCACATTACTTATTATTTCAATTCTTTAGGCTAGATTTGTCTTCTGAAATCATTAAAAACCTCCTCTGTATGTATAAAGTTTTAAGCTATTCATATAAATCAGAACTTTCTTTAATAACGCTCAATCGAAGGTTTTCTATCGCTGCTGACTTTCATTTATTAATGTACTAACTGCTACTAGCGTCTTCGCCCGCGTAATGTAGAAAATTATCCAAGACCCGATGGCTTGCCGGGAAAGCCTGGGTCCTGACCATTGAGGCTCTTGGGCCTCGACTAAGGGAGCTCTTCAGCGCATATATGGAGAGGGGCCAACATCATCATCATCATTGCCTCCCCCAAGCGTCGCCACAATGAACGTTCCTGTGCGTCTCGCATCCATCGGCCTCCCGCAACCCTCACCAAGTTATTGGTCCATCTTGTAGGAGGCCTTCTAACGCTGCGTCTTTCGGTACGCTGTCGCCACTCCAGAATCTTTCGGCCCCAACGGCCATCTGTTCTGCGAGCAATGTGCCCTGCCCATTGCCACTTTCCTCAAGAATCTAAAAAGGTCGATAGATCAGTGAACTTCCTGCTTATGGTTTGCTGAGTCAATGTATCACGAAAGCGTCAAAATATTCTGATACGGGTTTTTAAACCTAAACTACCCGCCATCTTATTTTAGTCACGTATCTACCTAACATACGCCTGTGAAGTGTGAGTACGAGATAAAATACTGCTGTAAGATAAAAAAGATCTACTACTAAAGGTAAATTTAAGATAAATTTGACATTTTACAGGTGTCTTATTTATAGTCAAAATATTAAAATATTTAAAACTAAACCATTTAGTTGTAATCAATAATTCTATGAGTGACATAAAAAATTTACAAAATTTTGGTGTACAAATGGTTTGTTAAATGAAATGTAGTACTAAAGAATGGTAGAATAGTTTTTCTTTTTAGTCATGTAGGTCACATGTAGAGTTATTTTTTAGAAAAACACGTTTATTTCACTGAAATAACGAAACATCAATTCAAACAAATTCGTTCTTACTATAAAATCGATCAAAATTTTATAAAATTAGTTCTGCATTACGCCAGTCTCCATTTCGTAGATGTCATTTATCTGAATGTTCGCTAAAATAAGAATACTTCATTAAATAAACGCAGTTTATAAAAAAACGATGACCAAAAAAAAAACAGCCCCTTACCCTTACTATCTAACGTACGCCTCTCAGGCCGCTGAAGAAAGTTTTTGTTTACATCTCGGCAAGGACAAGCACAACTCTATGAGGGAAAGCCAGAAGGTAAGGTGTATACACACGGGTAAAATGTAAATATGGACCTGCACTTAAATTTTCACTGAAATAACATCGCCGAGGTCCGTGAGACCTATGTTACGTGGTTACGTAAGAGTTACTGCAGAAATTCGAATAAATGATAAATGATCTTTATTTTGTAAATAGGTTTTCAAAAAACGCTTTTACACGTCAATTTGGTTTGCAGTCAGTTTTAAGGAGATGAGGCCGGTGTTTCCTAGCTGCCTACCCTGAGAAGAAACACCGAAACAAACTCAGGGATCAAAGTCTCTTTTAAAGTCCAAGCAGTAAAGAACATTTAATGTTCAAATCATATGAGAACCATACAGTTTTGCGTCTACTTAATAATAAACGATAATATAATACGATAGTAGTACACGAAAACGATAGTTTAATATTATTTAAACTTTACTCCAAGACTAGTGAGACAAATAAGCACACACACACATATCACCTACCTACATCATCACATTCCCTTTATTACAATGTTTTTTTTAACAGGCAAGTTAATTCATGAATCCCCAAGCGACCACCGGTGGCCGCGCATCTATTGTCTTACTATTGTGTCTCTAATTGACGGTATCTGAAGGGTTAATGGTCAAATATAATAATAATAATAATAATAAGCGATTATTGTACCGATAGTCGTTTCAGCCAATGGCTATATAGCTATGTATACAATAGCCAAGAGCCTCGACCAACACCTTAGGAGGCTCTCGTTAGGCGGCTGGATCAAGGGCTTGATTCAGAAAGCGGTACTCCTGGACACGGCTCGTATAGTCAGGAGGTTCCTTTCTCTGGAGCCCTGACCGCCGGTAGCTTGGACCCTGTTCCCGAAACCGGTGGGACACTATTTTTTATATTTTTAAATGTTTTTTTAGTTTTTATTTAAATATTTAAAAATATAATTTATATGTTTGTACAACGAATAAAGGAAATAATAATAATAATATAGCCCTTTTATTCCGAACATTTACAATGTTATTTGTATTGTTATTATAAAATGTCCCTCAGCTCAGTGTGTCTTTTGACATAGGCCTCCTCCAACTGCTTCCATTGCACTCTGTCTATTGCTACTCTGGTCCAGTAAGGTCCTAAGGCTAAGCGAAAGTCATCTTCCCATCTTCTTGTTGGACGTCCCCGTTGTCTGCTTCCATCTCTTGGGTACCAGAGTGTTACTTGTTTGCTCCATTTTTCCGTCTTACAGCGTAGCATGTGACCCGTCCAACGCCATTTCAGTTGGTCCGTTCGGGTAAGTATTTCCATAACGTTGGTTTTGTTCCTTATTTCTGCTGAGGTAATTCTATCATTTAGCTTTATTCTCAACATGCTTCTCTCCATTGCCCGCTGACACTTGGCTAGTTTTTCTCTGTGGTTCTGAGTGAGGGACCAGGTCTCGCTTCCGTATGTAATACAAGGGAGGATACAGGTATTAAAAGTTTTTCTTTTAATGGTCATGCTTAGTTCTTTACTTTTCATTATTTCCTTTAATGACCAGTATATTCGCCAGCCACAAGCAATCCTCTTGCTTATTTCCTTTGACATTTGGTCTGTAGGGGCGATTATTTGGCCCAAATACACATACTCTTGTACGTACTCCAGCTTGTTTCCGTCCAGTACTATGTCGATCTTTGTTGAGTTGGTCATTATTTTTGTTTTCATTTTATTAATTTGGAGCCCAACATCGTTGCTCTCTTTTTAATGGTCAAATAAAGACTATTAATTGACACTGTGTCTTCATCTCTTAATCAACTCTCCTGTCGCAGGTCTGCTGGAAGAAATTTCATTTGAAATAAGCAGTACCTATATGCTTTATATACATAAATTAAATAATTAGGTATAACTATAGGTTCTCTTCTCAGTCGTACACTCTTGACAGAATGGTCTTGGTCATGTCTCGGTCGAGTCCCGCACCACCGCCTCTCTCGCGCCATGCAGCTCTAACATAACTAAAGGATAGACACATTAAAATAAATACAAAACAACAACATCTCGCAAAGGATCTAAACCTGAAAATTACATTTCTTTCATCTTTCATCTAAGAAACTATCCAATTTCATATATTCTTTTTGAAAAACCTCTATTTTTTGCTATTTAGTATAACACCTCTGTTTCATACGCACCACAACAGCTAGATTTTAAGTAAAGGCTTTACTACGTAAGCTCACGCGAAACGGTAGACGTGTTTGTGTAAGTTATATTTTTTCAAGACGGCGCCTCACATTTCAACCACGTCGTACCTTTCGTTTTTTAGTCTGCGAGCTCTCATACTTTTAAAAAAAAAATCTAAATACCCGCATGTGTGCGTGAATCGTTTTATCTAGTCTTTATTTTTTATTGGATACCAACAAACGTTTTTATTTGGTTTTGGTTGTGAAAGGAAAGGGTGTTTTTTATTAAATTAGGTACCTATATGTAGTAATAACGTCGAAACAGACTTTAATCACACTAATATTATAAAGGAATTTTGTGTGCGTGTGTGTATATTTATTACTTCTTCACACAAGAACGACTGAATGGATTTGGATGGAATGGATGGACCATGTCCTGGAATATCATGTCGAATATTTCTTATCCTACCATGTTTTTCTACTATCACTTAATTCCCAAGTTGTTTGACTTTTTAGACAGACTTTATGTCTAAAAAGTCAAACAACTTGGGAATTTTGTATGATATTTAAAAAATACTTATATTCTATACTTTTTATAAGATTCTAATATTAGTACAAAACAAGATCTCTTAATCAACCTTGATTATTAAACCAGTATTGAAAACATCAGATTTCATTTTATCTTAACCATTATCCAAGTCGTTTGACTTTTCAGAGAGACTCAAGTAAACAAAAAGAACAAAAAAATTACAAGAACAAAAAACTGTCGATGGTTTTTCCGTCCATCTGTCTTGTCTCACACCATCGGTGCCAACTTTACAAAACTAAGCCATACATAATAAAGTCGCACAACCAGCATAAAATAGACATCTATCGGGACTATACACCTTGTTCTCTAAGCCGAAATAAACCCCCTTTAGGCGAAGAACATTGTAAGCTATAGGTACCTACTTTGTACTAGTTCAAATAGGTAGAATTACGTGACTCGACTCCCACAAAAGGGTGAACACAGACTTAGTGCGACTAGAAGCGAATTTAACATTTTATAAAGGATTTATTCAGGATTTGTCGGGTTCAGTTCGAACGATTTATTAATTGTTGAAGCGTAAAGTCAAGAATTGAAAGTGGGATTTTGTTAATCTCTCTGTTAGGATTGGTTTTAAATAAGTACTTAGAGGTTTTTTATCAAAAGAAAAATGGTTGGGTGGAATACTGATTTCATAGCGCTTAACTTGAAGCGATAAATTTTAATTATAAAAAAAATATTTGGTTTCGGAAAAAAGAGTAACTTAGTTTTTGTTTCATGAAATTTAAATTAGAGGTTTAAATGGTTCTTCTTTGTAAGAAAAATAACGCAAAAAGACTTGTAATAAATTGAATTAATTCAATATAATAATTCAATAATGACAGACTGAATTAATTTCCAGCATCCAATTAAAGATTTCGGAATCAGATAAATTCTATAATTTATCGAATCGATATTTTCTTTAGAAAAATCAGAACAAAATGGCGACACTTGGGGAGGCCTATGTCCAACAGTAGACGTCTGTCAGCTGAAAAGAAAAATGATGAAATTATATATAATGATGATGTATAATAATACAAATCTTGATTTTAGAAATACTGCTATCAATTGTAATTTTTTGTAGCTGCTGAGCTGTCATTGCATTGTCAGAGCATTCGAAAATTATTTTGATTGAAGACACATTACTGTATAAAAATATAACCTATGTCGTCTGTTCAAAGTCTCTGTCTTTATCCAAAAATTAATATATTTAACTTTGTTTTAAAATTAAATCTTGTTAATAAATAGTACCAGTATACCAGTATATTAATTCAAATCTCTTCCAGAAATTTTACATCTAAACACAACGTCACATTTCGTTGGTACATCCAGAAAATTGTAAAGACACACATCGCCGGACGTGTTGATATACCCATTCTTTTTTAAAACCAAAACTTCTGGATGCTTCCACCGTGAAAATAATAGTGCTGTATTGTTTCAAGTTTTTGAAATATTTTTATTTAGTGCACCGTTGAGGAAAATGTTTATGGTTTGCTTTGAAATGTTTGGTCGTATTTAAAATGATTAATGGAGTTTTGGCTGTGGGATTTTATTTTAATGTTTATTATTTTTAGTACATGTATCTTTAGTGAAGCTAAGTATGCAATTTTATGTCTTTGGCAATGGGTTGACTTCCGAAATGGGAACCTGTGTCGTGGAACCCAAAGGGCATAAAGAAACATAGGTAGGTGTAGTTTTAACCAGTAAACAAACATGAGATGTCCTCCTTCTCGGCCTTAGAGTGGCAAAATGTGTGGGACAATTTCCATAAATTAACTTACTTTTAAAATAAAAGATATATATTTCAACGTTTCATATTTTGTGTTAGTTCTTTGTTATCTACACGAATGTTACAACGAGGTAAAATTTATTTTTTTGTTTGTATGAGGTTATCTCTGAAAATACTGGTCCAATTGCAAACATTTTTTCACCGATAGAAAGCTGCTTTATTCCTAAGTGACATAAGCTATATCATAGGTCCAAGGGCTGTAGGCAAAAGCTACTTGTAAAATATTTTTACCAAAACTCTTTTTGTTATGAACATTTGGAAGCCGAAACAACTCAAATTAAAAGATAAAAAACCTAAATCTACTTAAACTATAAAATAAAAAATACCAGACTAATAGAATGATAAAATTAGCAATAACGTTATCCAGCCAAATCTTATCAAAACGTAACCCTAAAATGTTTATGAGCCACCTGGTAATGGCTATCTTTACGAGTAAGAATTTAGATTGAAAACCAAATGACCTGAAGAGTTTGTATCTGTTTTAACTGTTCGTTTAAAACCATCCAAGTTAATGTCAGCAGTTTAATTACTATTCCAGAATACGAACTACTAGCCTCAGTTTCGAATAAACCACAAAATTAGGGTCGTGACAAGATATAAAGAGCGGTCATTGTCGGACTGCACGAAAAAGTTAGAGGTGGTGTCGACACAAGACTAAAAATTTATTGGGAAATTATGAAATTATATGAAGCATTTTTTCGATGAAGGCACTCAATAATTTGTTCGTATATATAGGTATTTAATAAACAGGGTGTAAGGAACAGGTGTCCGCAAACTTTGAAAGCTTGCTTAGTAGTCGAAACTGAAAAATCTTCAGCAATATTTGTTTTTTCAGGGAATGTAAAGAATCGGCCTTTCTATACCAACTGTCACCAACGAGAGATTAATTCCTATTCCGAAATGACAACATTTCCGACTTATTTTTGGTAAACCCATGCACAAATTCATTAACAGAATAGAATAGAATATAATATAATCAATCAATAATAATACTAATATAATAATGAAAATGTAAAAATTTAACTGTATGGACGAAATGTCTGAAATAAAAAGATTTTTTTTTTTTTTTTTTTTATTAAGGTATATACGTATAAGACCTCAGCATGACTTAGCCTCAGAGAGCCAGCGTTGTGGATAACCGCGAAGGAAATGGCGGGACGCGCTGGACAAATCAGTCCAATTTTGCTTTGAACCGATGTCTAGAAGCGTTGTGGAAAGGATTTTAGCAGTCAAAGGACGAGGCATACTATTAAGTAAGCGCATTTTTGAATCAAAGATAAAATTAATAAAAAAAAAAAAGTTAAGTTTCACGGTAAAATGCATTGGATGTTTTTCTTAACACTATTTTTTTTAATGTACATTCATAGCAATTAAAATTATTTTATTTAATTTTATTTTTATTTTTTTTGGAATGCACCTACATACTAGGAGAGAGTCCGCTTGAATGTGAATTATGTACCTTTTTAGACTGTGCCAAGCCGTGTATTTTCTTTTTTTTTTCTTTCAATGGGCCTAACGAATCACTAATAAAAACATAAAAAAACTATTTTCTTTATGAACACAAACACTTAAAATCGAAAAGAACAAAATTAGGAATGAAGAGTACAGGTCCTTTGTACTCTTATTTTATTTTCTGCAGTTTGTACATTTAGATAGTGTTTAGTTCTTTATTTATTTATTTTGTACAGTTTGATATTTAGATAGTGTTTTATTAAGTAAATATTAAGTTTTAATACAAAAAACACCTAATTTTTCATTAGAATTTGGATTTTACTTGATGTTTTGCAGTAGTCATTTTCGGCAAACTTCTCTGAGGTAGTCAAATCACAATAAAAATCCCGTTCCAATTCATTGATGCACCGCTAATTTAATGATTACTATTTTTTATATTGTTTAATTGTGTAAACACTTTATTGACGTGTAAAAGCGTTTTTTAATTCATGAATCCCCAAGGACACCCGGTGGCCGCGCATCTATTGTCTTACTATTGTGTCTCTAATTGACGGTATCTGAAGGGTTAAACCTATTTGCAAAAATAAATATCATTTATCATCATCGTCATCATTTATCATCACTTGAAATACATCAATTTTACACCACAGAAGGTAGAGAAGAGATGTAAATTTTAGAAAATATTTCTCTTTGTTCATTTTTTTTTTCTCACTTTGTTTAATATATTGGAATCACAATTATTATAATTTTAAACAAAAATTGCGTTTTTAGCTTACCTAACAGCATTCTGTTATCCAAAGGCGCCTTACGTCCTAAAGTAAGGTAATAGCTAATCAAGTTTTTGGCAGATATTCAAACGGGTTTCACTGTAGTTTGGCTCTCGTCTACTTTGAATCACTAGCCCAATTTGTAGTGATTTTCCTAGTCGTAAGTGTAATATTTTAGCTTAAAGCCAAACGTGATGCTTTTGGCAACGGTGTTGACTAGTTACTGTATACTGTAAGTGTAACAAACATTGCTGGCCTGTCGGTTTTCTATCGTTTGAATTCGGGCAGTGTTCGTTAGAATTTAACAATTTAATTCCACTAAGTCCATTTTCTTATCCGACCACTAAATATATGGCTTTGCGCTTTCGGTTCATGTTGAACATCCAACCCATACTTACAAAGCGTTTTGGGATCACGTTTATTATGCGTACAGCTAGGGATTGGAATTCTCTGCAGGAGTCTGTGTTTCTTGATAGCTACAAGCTGCAGGTACTAGGGGTCTAGTTCTACAGTGGTACTGGCTACCTAGGGGTCTTTAAATCAAGAGTACAATGGTTACTTCTAGGCAAGCTTGCTCTATCGTCGCCCACATCATCGCTTATCATGTGGGATAGTAGTTAAACAAGAGTTTATTCGAAAAAAAAAAACATTTTTTTATGACTGTAGAGCAGTTTTTTGTTTCTAAATCAAACTGTGCAGTAAATAATAGAGCATGTTATGTTTGTTAAAATAAACTTAGTTTGTTAAAATAATATCTTGCATACTGCATTCGAATAATTCTATTAGCGAGTTTACAAATATACTGGACGTGGATTGTGGTATTATTCGAAATAGCTACCGTAGCTCTGGAACACCAAGGGCAACTGTAGGAACACAGATGGATTAAGTCAGTAAAAGTTTGACTCTCTGTCTTGCTCTACTCAGAGTGGGAGTAGTTGTTTCCTTATTTTCCACCTCAAAAAAAAAATATATATATACCGGACGAAAATCGAACTGTGATCAATTTTGTGACTACCAAATGCTCTCGGATTTTTTCCCAGACGATTAACCATTTTGGTTATCAATCAATCAAAAACGGACAATAGTGTTAATGAACGAGCATGCAGACCTAAAGCTTTAGTCTATTGATTCATGGTTGCAGTTTACAACACTTCGATATTCGATGAACGATGCACACATGTCATTATAGCAACTATTTAGAATACAAGAATTGTAACCATACAGTTAATGAACCCTGCCTCTAAATTTTTTGTTTGAAAAACGTCAAAAATAGAAGAAGTGTCAGTTGTGAGGAAAATTTTAGTTCCGTCACTGCATGCAATATCATGCTAGGTATCTAATCAAGAAGCAGAAGGTTTACTGACTCAATATAGCCCTGATCGCACACAAAGTCTGACATCTGCGTCAGCCTTTGACGTTGCGCAAACGAAGACACTTTTTATTCCAGTTACTGACATCAAACACATTTTGATCGTCATGAGTATTTGTTAAATGGAAGCAACTGGACACATAAAATGTTTACGTATGCACAGAGAGTGGATGATTTCATACTGGTTCTATAAAAATTGCTTGTTACAAGCTTGTGTTATAAGCTTGTGTTTGTTAGAAGACACAAAAATGACCTCGTTTGCGCCCTGCCTTTAATCTTAATTCATGAATCCCCAAGCGACCACCGGTGACCGCGCATCTATTGTCTTACTATTGTGTCTCTAATTGACGGTATCTGAAGGGTTAACAACTTCTACCTTGTAACAGAACTTGGAACGTACCCGGAACGTCATTAATTCCCGTATACAAGTTCCAGATTCCTAAGATTTGTATACCATTCGTATGTTCGTACTAATTTACTCCGTCGCTACAGTTCCTAGCAGGGTTACACCCCTAGTTTTGAATTAATTAAAACTTAGTTAAAAGGGCTTCATGTTCCTCGAATAAAATTTAAAACTGAAATAAATTTTTATAAAGTCGATTTAGTAAGTTAATCGGCTAATATATGAACAATGCTTCATAATTTTGTAAGTTTTTGATGAGTTTGAATCAATTCCTCTGAATTATTCAAATTTATCATCATCAACGTCGTTTTAAATATATTTATCGTCCTCTTTAAGTCTTACGATTAACATAATGTCCCAGTTAATGCAGAGAAGATTATATTTTGATTTCCGTAAAAGAATTTCCAGTACAGTTTGTATGCGCATTAAATAAATGATATTTCAAAAATAAATAAGAATCTTTAATATTAAGTACCTACTTATAATAATAAAATACCATTTATTTATACTAAAATAATAAATAGTTTGATAACTACCAAAACATTATAAATAAGAGAACTCAAAACTATTAATATAATTGTATAATTATAATAACATATTAATAATTTTAGTTCTCTTATTTATAATGTTTTGGTATTATTTTACTATTTTGTATTTTATTATTAAAAGTTGGTACCCAATATTAAAGGTATATAAGAGAACTTATCAAAAGCAATAAACTACCGAATAGAAAATTCACAAAAATACCTGTACTTCAATAGCTCTCGAAAAATGAAGTCGCATAAAATCTTCGACCAGCTCAAATATCGGATAGCCACTGCGATATCTCACGAACACCGGAATCAGCATATAAAATGCAACTAAAAACCTCTCTCTCTTTTGAAATAGTCGTGGAATTTCTCGCCGTCAACTTTCGATCCGTTCTCATTTGTCAAAATGCGTTTTGTATTTTACATACATAGTGGTAGAAATAAAGAGTGGGCGCAAACTTTTAACAAATACAATGCAAGACTTATTTAAAATAAGACAGAAATTGTACGAAATAGTGATTTTTCCAAAGTAGTCATTTGAAATTGTTATAAATATGTTAAACTGTTTTCTTCTTGCGGAAATTTTACATCACGTCACATTCTTTTTTTTCTACGGGCTATCACTTTATCCCTAGGAACAAACATGGTAGCTGTAGTTTCTGCTATTTTACTCAATTAAAACATTAATTAGCCAGTTATTTAGTCAAAATTTCGCCTAAAAGCTACTCGTAGTGAAGTAGTTTAAAGTGAAGTAAGTAGTAAGTGAATGCGTAGTTTGTAGTGTGAAGTTTAGGTAGTTTATACTACCATTACATTTTCACCAAGGTTATTAAACCATTAACCACTTCCAATCAAAATATAGAATTTCATAAAAAAATTGTTGCAAAATTTCTTTTCATCCATTTTAAAAACAATCGATCACAAAAACTATAAAAAAGACGGGCATCCATTATCACATTTTTGTTTATAATTTAAACTAGCAATTTTATCAGATATAATTACCCACTTAAACCAGATGTGCAAGATGTTTTTTTACTATTTTTTCTCGGTAACACGTTTCAAAAAAGATAATAATTAATCATTTTCAGTTCGGGTATAAAAACTGTATAAGCTAGTGATTGGCTAAACAAGCAATAATAAACTCAACATGTATAATATCCCGCAAACACAAGAAACAATATTGAACCTAATAAAAACAATACAGGAGAAAACCAGTAAACGATGAAATAAATTTTACCTAACAACAAAGAGGAGCAAGAGAAAGTTAGTTCAGCTTATTTTAATGTAAATTTATGTAGTCTTATCGCGTAAGCTGTTTCTGCTGATTACAATAATATTCATGGCAGTGAATCATTGAAGGTAACGAATCGAAGAAGTCTTTAGCTTTGTGAAAATTTTATCTACCACGTATATCTGTTACCAGGTTATTGGACACGGATCATACTAATATTATAAAGGCAAAAGTTTGTCTGTATGTGGGTAAGGAATAAAGAAAGAAAAAAAATGGATTATTTGGCACAACAAGGTAGACTTGTTCTTGAACAGTTTTAACGAATTTAGAAATAGTTTGTACAAATTGTAATTCCATTAGTTTCATTTATTAACTTCTTCATATTACGTCACCTTTACTGTCATTGATGAAGCATATATTAAGCATTGAATGCTATGTACAGTAATAATTGGATTTCAGATTTATATACTGTATTTTGTATGAACTGTGTAGATTGTCTTAGTCTGTAGTCTGTCACTGTACTTATTAAAATAAAATAAAATAAAATAAAATAAATAAATAAACACAAGGCTTACAAACACCAAGTAGGTATACGTAGGCCTAAATAGATCCATTTCTGTATAAGTGCCAGATAAACTAGAACGTGATACTGGTTTTCAACAGAACTTGAGGTTGTGACGCAATGTACGTAAATCAGTTTAGTTTTTAGTATGTTTGTTGTATGCGGTTTGTCACTCGGTTAGACAATATCTAAAAATTTGCACATAGGAATTATCTTGGACATAGGTTATAAATTTTCTATTTACACGCAAGTGAAGTCGCAGGCAGAGGCTAGTAGATTACATTTATATTCTTAAAAGATTAAATAATATTTTAATTTCCCTAGGCATTATTAATCTAATTTGTTCAGTCCTAATAACAGATTTAAAAAAAAACCTGTGATTACTATCGTCGTCGTTGAAACAGTACTTCATTTTCTAGTTTGTAAGTTATTTTTACTATATATACAACAAGCAACTAATAAAATGCAACTGTAGAAACGGTGCTATTAGAAGTCTGTCCTACTACCGTACTTAAACCTGTCAGCGGCATTTTTTCACATTTAGTATCTAGCTGTAGCTTTGGCAACGTAAAGCGTGATGGGTATAGTGTAGTGGTTGCATGGTGACTGCGCTGCGTGTACTGCGATTTCCGCATGGAACAAATACATATTTGCTTGATAAACAGTATCTGTATACCTTGTGGTTCCGGGTCTGGGTGTACTGTGTTCGTGAGTTTAAATGTATGTGCGCGCACCTGCGATACAAAAATCACTCTTAGTGCCAAGGAGCGATTACTTAAAAAAATCATTATCATCATTTCAGCCGAAAGCCGTCTACTGTTGGGCCTCTCCCAAGTGTCGTCACCATAAACAGTCATGTGTATTTCGCATACAGCAGATTCTTGTGACTCTCACCAGGTCGTCAGTCCACTTTGTGGAATGCTCCATCAACCATATGTTCCGCGAGCAATGTGCCCTGCCCACTGCTACTTAAATTTGGCGATTCTTCGGACTATATCGGCAGCAACATGGTTCTTCTGCGGATATCTTAATTTTTGATGCAATCACACAAGAAAACTCCGACCATAGCCCTTTCCATTGCCCTTTGCGTGATTTTAAAGCCTTCTGATGAGGCATGTTGCAAGTGATCTTGTTTTAAAGACATGTCATCACAGGCAACACGCACTGGCATAGAATTTCGTTTTGAGACACTGTGGTATTTTAAATAAAAAAATACCGCGCAGATAAAACTAATAACTCATCCAAAAAAAAAAATATCTACAGGTACAACTTCATTACCCAGTAACAGGAAAACAGGGAACAACTTAAATGGGACAAACTCACGTGACCAACCGCTGCGTGCCTCACGTAACAAACAGATCTATTATTTTTATAGTGCGTGCGATTTCACTTGCAAATTTAATCATAACACCACTATTTTTCGGTGAAAACGACGCGAATTTTTTTGACGATTTATATGAGGTTAGTTTGAATTATGAGGTGATAAGTTGTCGTGTTGATTCAGTGTATGAATTGGACAGTGGTGAATAGGTGCGTGCTCTGTAATATAATATCTGTGTTTTGTTTTGCAAACTTACTTTGACAAACGGAAAATTACCTGGTTGTTTTTTTCGCAGACAGGTAAAATGCCGCCTTTCGAGTTGCATATTTAGGAGGTATGTGGAACAGAGTAAAGACCCACATACCTCTGTTGAAAAGGGCGGATTGACCGACCAGACGAGTGTTTATCAGATTTGAACATGATTTGAACAACTGCCCGATAGATGTTTTCGGTATGTTTTATATATTCAAATCGTGCGGAGAACTATAATTATGCGATGCAAGATTTCTTAGTTTAGTTCATGTGTGTCGATACACATACAGTGCTTCAATCTTTGCTTCTACGTAGTTCTAGTTGTTTACTAGAACATACATACCTACTCAATAAGTCTCATTCAAAATTTATTTCTAAGACAATCTGAAGTTAATCTGTGGTGTTTTTTTGTAAGTAACAAATATTTATGTAAATATTAACTAACTTCGAGTATTACATTTTTACCTCGTATATAATTATTGTATAGATAAACATAAAAAAAATACTTACCCGACCACATCGCTGTTACCTGGGAACGCCAGATATGTGCCTGGATGAAGACTGGCAGAATTATCACGTTGAATGGCAAAGGACAATTCAATCTTCAAGTTAGGTTACGAAACCCATGACGCCTACCGGGGTCGGGGTTATCCGAAAGGAAACTAGAGCCCCGGTATGAAGGCTAGAAGGAACGGCGCGGGGTTTTTAGTCAGTAAGACTCTGACACTGTCTCCCGCTCCACCCAAGAGCGGGTTTCGTCAATGATGATTTTCTCCGTCGACAGGAAAAAAAAAAAACCCATGACCCACATGTTTTGACTTCAAATGGCTCAATCAATTTACAGTAGTCATAGCGGCAGCGCCCACCGATGTCCGATACCTACATATCGTCGTATTTGGAATATAAGGCAGGGTTTTTTTTCGGTGGGTAAAAATCATCCAGATGACAGGGATGTCCACTCCGACCTCGGATGGGGGACCACTCTTGGGCGGAGCGGGAGATAGTGTCAGACTTTCACTGACTAAACAACCCATTCTGTTCCTTTGTTACCGTTCATACTGGAGCCGAGCCTTCTTTTCAGAAATAGACCCTTGGCTCCAGTAGGATTCGACCCTGATGGGCCCCTGCAGTTGCTGACAACTAGTTGAGGTCTAGACGGTTATCGGACGGTCGGACATCGAGCTACCTATTGCTCGCCGTTCGCAAGCCCGCGCCTACGGTGGCCGGAAATAAAGATCAGAATCCCGGCAGCGGCAAGGGCGTGAGCACCGTTGCCTGATGCAGTCAACCTTCTCCTTTGCTAGCATTACTGCTTTACAGAAGGAGTCGACTGCCTGCCACACCGCTTATGGGCCCTTACCCCATAAAATTGAACTTTATTACGAATTTAAATAAACTACAAAATTTAATATTTTTCAATCCTCACGAAAACATTTGCACAAAAATTCAAAACGCCTAAATAAAATTGGAAACGCCAGTGTGCGCGGTTCCATATTTCTGTATGAGATTTTACTGCCGCAGGGTCCAACGCGATCTTCATTTGTTTGGCGGTGATTATGCCCATTCATTGTCCGACAGCCCATTGTACGCTGCATGGGTTTTTATCTCATAAATAAAACGGAATCCTGATTGGATGGGAGCTATGCATAACAAACCTTGGAACGTCATCTATAACGAGTGAATATTTGCATAACTGTTTTTCCGCGGATTGCTTTTTTATTTATTTCAGCACTTTTTCTGAAATGTAGGTGAATGGGGCTTTAAAATCAATTCCCTTAAAAATTTTAATTCAATGCGATTTCATTTGAATATTCTCACTCAAACATTGATTGCAATATTATTATTTAATTATTTTATTTCATTTATAAAGAACCGTATTAGATAGTTAAGTGTTTTTTTTTTTAATTTATTTTTGGCTCCTGTTTGACCTTGATATCCAGGCCCTATAAAAAGGAGGGATGAAACGCGTGTAGCTATAAGAGTTATGAGTATACATGTGGATGGATGGAGAGGGAGAGGTTGAAATGATGATGACTTATTTTTAGTACTTATATGTCAAATCTAGAACACCTGTCTAGTATTTTTATGTAAAGAATTTAGCACAAAGTTTTAAAACTGAAACGAAAAATGACAAAGTTATAAGCATATTATGGTATCAGGTACCTATATTGGCATTCGCATTGGCAACATAAATACATGGTCCCGGGTCACCCGGGCGACTGAGGGGTGGTTTTGCACTTGCACCCAGCTGTTTGTTAGCACCCAGTGCCCGCTAAGACCTTCCGTGACCGGTTTTGTACTTAGTGTCGGTAGTGCCCAACTTGTGACCTTTTTAAAATATTTTTGGAAAAAAAAAATCCCGGTGTAGAAATTACTGGAATCTGTTCAGTTACTGATTCTGAACAAACTTATATTCACGTTTCGCAAATAATGTTGTATAGCCTCCTAACCTCATTTCATTACATTATAGTTCAGTGAGTCACAGCAAGTCATCCGCGGCTAACTGGAAAAATAATAAAAAATAATATATTATAAGAGCTGTAACAACTCATTAGCTCTCATGTGGGGGTATTATTTCTTTAAAATTAGTGTGGCGGGTATTCTAAATGTTATTTTAGAGTTAAATATGTATTTTTTAGAGTATAAAGCATACATCAAACATGAGTTAATTCACTTATACACTCACTCAATGACTCAATGTCCAAAGAGACCTACTATATTTAAGGCGTGATCACACTAGTTTTATAAAGGCTGAAGTTTTTATGTACGTTATTGTATGTAGTTCCTCTTTCATGCTCAAACATATGAAAAGTGTTGGAAAAAAATATCAAACAAGTAGACGATGTGTGCTATAATTTAGTTATTTATTTATGTACAAACACTTAAAAATACTCACTTACACTCACTCACTCACTCTCTTCACTGAATAATAATTATTATCTAGGACTTTTTCATCAGGATATTGAAATTATTTTCTTATTTCGCGCGGGCAAAGCCGCGGGCATAATTTGGTAGATAAATAATAATGATCAGCATCAAAATAAAAGCAATAGTATGTGAATATGGACTCAATGCATTTAAACTTTATGAATCTAATATAATTATTATGGTGAATAAAGATGGCTGTTTTTATACAAATAATCATATTCATTAACCTATAACGTTCTTACGACTAGAACACAGGTCTCTCTAGTAGAAAATATCTGTAAAAAAGTCTCGCATATAATTTAACTATTAATAAAAAAAGCCAAAGTTCGCTTCCCTGATTCTAAAATTCTGTAACACTTTTTCACGTCCGACAATTTATACGTACTACAATTTTATACTTTCACAGTCACCCAAGCATACTAGAAACAGAAAAAAAACCAGTAAAATGCACAAAGCGGCCCTCACCCACATCTGTTTCTCTTTGCCTGGAACACACAGATACAAGTATATAAGCAACACGTATTTTAGTATGCTACCAACAAAAGGACCTTAAATTACTGGCGGCCATTTTGAGCTGCAACTTTGTTGAGAGGAAGATAAAGTTTTAGTTGAATAAAACTAGAGTTGTACTGGCTGGTAATAGAACTACCTACCGGTATTGTAGTACTTACTAATTCCATATGGCGATGTTCTACAGTTTTTTTTTTTGTGTTGGATGAAAATATTGAGCAAGTCTATGGTTTTTTTTTTATGGGAAGTCATCGAATAACTGCGAGAGAGAAAATGAGAGAGTCTGTTTGAAATTTACTAATTAAAACCTTCTCCTATGTTCCTTCTGTGGCTACCGTTTCAAAACCCAGATTTTCCTTTCAGTAGCAAACCTTGTAGGCTTCGGCCCTGCTAGGCCCAGGTTTGCTGAGATCTTTTTGAGGCCCTCGTGGAACACTACGTGCCATCGATGAGTCGGGCTCGGTCCAGACGGTTACCCAACGATTGGACTGCGAGCTACCTATTGCTAACCGTCCGCAAGCTCACGCCTATGGTAATTAGAAAACGAAGTTGTATATTAAGGGGCAATGAAGAAACTCGAAATAAAATCGTAAACACAGAAACTAAAAGTTTAACTGAATTAATTTATAGAGATTTTTATCCACGTTAATTATATTTTCTACATCATTATGTGAATTCAGTACAGTATTATTGTGTAATTCCATAAAATTTCATGTTTTATAAACTTTATCGTTTATAAAACCAAAGACGAAATACTTGTCGAAAATCCAACAATTTTATTTTTTGACCCATTAATAAAAATCCTTCCTCAATTTCGGGTAACAATACTAGTTTCCAATTACCCCGTCAAAGTTAACAACATCAATTAAAAATGACAAAGCACACTGAAAGATACCCTAGTTACGTTGGAACCTTCATTAACGTTTCTTTCATCAGGCTATTAAAAAGTTAATTAAAACCATGTACATTGCACAATGTAGTGGTCGAAACGCGGTGATGAAATTATAAATTAAAACGATTCCGTTTTATGATGTAATGGATTTTCCCCCAGCATTGTCTGCATTTCAGATGGGATGGATTTAATTCCGAAAGGCTTCGTGTCAATGGATCTTTTAAGTACTTGGGGTATCGGGAAATATTACTCTATTGCGGCAATCTATGAACTGGTCGGCAATTATGACAATTTAGCATAATGAGACACTCAATTTATTCCTTAGTATGGGGGAATTTTGTACTTCACGTCTAACTGTCCCCGCACATGGGTCCCAAAAAAACGCGGTCACAAAAAAAAAACGCCTGAAGCGGCCATACAAAAAATTAGAAGCCGCCGCCAAAAACAGCTAAGGCGCGCGACAGTTTGTGGCCGGAGAAGCTTGAAGCGGCTTGAAGCGTTTTTTATAGCGCCACCGCCGCACACGAGCCACAAAAAAAGCCCACCTCAAAAAGAAGCTTGAAGCAACGTTTTTTTGAGGCCAGTGTGCGACACTAAAGGTAAAACTTATTTCCGCACACGTGTGCCACACACGCCGATCTAGGCGCATCGATATCTATACATTTTATGTGAAAACTAGACTTGTAGAGCTACACTTAATTCATGAATCCCCAAGCGACACCCGGTGGCCGCGCATCTATTGTCTTACTATTGTGTTTCTAATTGACGGTATCTGAAGGGTTAATTCATGAATCCCCAAGCGACACCCGGTGGCCGCGCATCTATTGTCTTACTATTGTGTCTCTAATTGACGGTATCTGAAGGGTTAATCCACGCCACGCAACGTCATTCTATGTACAAATCTAATGTAGTTAATGCTAGCTTAAAGCGCGTATTTTGCGTACGGATGGGACAAATGTGTCATTCGACCCACTCCAGCTCCTCAAGGAAGACCAGCAGCGCCTTGGTGTTACTGACCAGAGCAGAGGGTACCTGGGTTCTCGAAGTAGTTTGTTTTGTATCCAGCGACCACTGAGCAGTTTAGAAGCAGATTGTTCTCCCGTCTCAATCTACTCCAAGCAAGCCTGAGCTTGCTACTTTACTGATAGAGTGGGTTATCTGTAATTCCTATGACCTAGGGGTGTTTATTAAAAGCCCCATTGGCATGGAGAATTGTCATTCATATCCAACAGTCATTACAGGTAGATAAGATCTCCAAACTCTATAACTCTTTTAACTGTTAAAAATCCAATAACAGAGATAGTTGAGACCCTGGAGACGGACACAAGCTATTTTTTTTTAAAGTTAGAAAAGGGCGAGAAGGAGTAAAGTATATTAATAAACGCGGGCGAAGCCGCGGGCAAAAGCTTGTAAACAATATGTAAGTACAAACATATTTTTTAATCAAATATATTTTATCTTTTTTGTGTTTAGCTTTAACCTTGTGGAATATGTGCCTCTTTGTGTTTGTGCTAAACAAAAGTATTTTTGATCTTTTTTTTTCTTTTTCAAAACGTTTTGAACGTATGAGTGGGATGTACACCATGTTTAATTCATTTATCTAGTCTTATACTATCAAATGTGTGTGATTTTAACATAGAACTACGAGAGACTCTCGTAACCTTCTATGTTAATAGGCAATAATAGCAACTCATTTCATAATATCCCTTCCATTTTCTAACTCAACTATTGTTCAACTTCACAGACGTTCAAGTTTTTGAATATCTGATTTTCTACTTTGTTCAGAATTGTAGGTAAATATAATTCAAAACTACCGACCACGCGATTGTCCGACCAGCCGATGTTATATTTGCATACCCTAAAGGCTTGTTTTACCACCGAACAACTGATAAATTGCTGTGATAAGCAATCCCCTTGATAAAATCATAAAATAAACTTATATTATTACAGTTAAAATAACTTGGACTGATTTATATAGCACTGATATTTGTTATATTACAATAAACATTTCCGGAAGACGCAACGTTGGAAGGCCTCCAACAAGGTGGTCTGATGACCTGGTGAAGGTTGCGGGAAGCCGATGGATGCGAGACGCGCAGGAGCGTTCGTTGTGGCGACGCTTTGGGGAGGCCTATGTCCAGCAGTGGACGTGTATCGGCTGAAATGATGATGATGATGAATAAACATTTACGTTCGCTTCCCATTTTGTAAGGACCAGGCACGGGGCGCGATTTGTTCCTCATGCGCCTCATTGAGATGTCAGCATGATAGACGGTGGATGTCGTGGGCTTAGCACTGCTGTCACACCTCCTTATCGGTACCAAATATATAGGTTCAGAAGTCAATCTTCATACAAAGTGCGCTCGAGCAACGCACACGTAGACATCACTCACGGACACGATATCTCGGTAGCGTCTCGGCCCGCTCGTCGAACAGTTCCGGCTCTAACGCTCATTAGTGTGCGTCCACCAAGCGTAGGTATAAAAAGTGAAGTACATACATGAGATTGTCTTCTATACCTATCTATTTTGTACTACCGGCCGGCGTCAGCGTAGTCTATTACGCTAACGACACGCTGTTTTGACGCTGGAAAGGTCGCAGGTTGCAGGTCGCACTAAGCGGTGGCGCGTCGGTGCGGCAGGAAAACACAGGTGGGTTTTAATCAATACAAGTCTGATACTGCTCCAACGCAGGAAAAAATATTAGATGATGTCCCACCCAAAAAAAAGTATAGTTATACCGCATAGTTCAGTTCATGACCCTTAGGCCCCAATAGTATTCGGTGGACAGTCCCTAGTATTATTTTACTGTCAACAAAGACTCTCTATTGTCTTAGTTACTAAGCTAATATTTGCTTTTCTATCAAACCTCCAATATTAGACATATATTATTATACGAAAGCAATTCCTGTCTTTGACACAAAGCACAATCTGAAATTGAATATACTATGCTTACCATGATTGTTCCTCATAGATTACAGACAGTGTAATAAGATTATTTGAGTAAATTAATATTGACATCTATGGCAACAAATTCGCCGAATATGTTTGTGTTGATGCTCAAACGTTTGATGGAGATGAGTCGATTGAGATTCGTAACATCAAACAGTATTATAATGTATGTTATCATCTAGGTTAGAAATATAACCTCACTGGCATTTATGAGACTAAGTCATGCTTACGTCAATCTCAGTGTGTTGTAATTTATTCCAGCTACCATAGGAGTTCAATTACTTTTTATGATGATTCGTAGAACGCAAGTGATGTGTTTCACATTAAACTTTTTTTAAACTGAATTTTTAAGCTATTGCATAGCTTCTATCACGGGTCTTGAGCGTGGAGACCGAATCCAGAAATTCCGTAACGAAAAAAACCTTAAACTCTAAAAAATCCTATGCAATAGCTTTACCGCGGCAGTCTCGGAGTGCCACACGTCTTTTTTTTTTATCAATTAAAATTAGCACCGTCGTCGGTCGCGTTGGTACATATTACCTCAAAATACTAACGTACAGTAGACAATCTCATGTATGTACTTCACTCTTTATACGCTCGGTGGATGCCCGGAACCGGAACTGTTCGACGAGTGGTCCGAGACGCTACCGAGACATCGTGTCCGTGAGCGGTGTCTATGTGTGCGTTGCTCGAGCGCGCTTTGTATGTAGATTGACTTCTGTACTGTTTTGATATTACCACGTGAACATATTCAAAATTAGTAAAACTGTATTCGATTTAAAAAATTGAATATTAATAGTTCACATGCAATATAAAACATTTATATCATCGACACAAAAAGTTGGCTTTTCATTGTGCCAGTATTTTGTGGTAATAAACTTCATCCTATTTACACTTTTCAGAATAAAATATAACTGATGTAAAGTGGGAGGTAGTGAATTGGATATAATGTCAAAACTGTCCAAGGAGAATGAAATTCTGAAAGGAATCATACTGTTTTCATTGAAAAACGAGGTTTTAAAACTATGTAATTTTAGTTAAGGGGTACCTACAACAACAAAAATGTAAAAAATAATATTTTTCACGTGAAAAATAGTTTTTTTAACTGTTTTGATCAGAATATAGCTGTTGAATCGGCAGTAGCGGTCATTGACCTACATTCATTGATTGATATTCTTATTTCATAAATTGTGAATAAAATTGGAAAAACAATACTCATCATCATCTTCCTGCCCTTGTCCCGTTTTATTTGGGGTCGGCGCAACACGTTTTTTTTTCTTCCATATTAAAAAACAATTCTGGCATCGGCATTTGGTACTAACAAATAAATATTAAGGAAACCACTTAAGCATTCATAAAAATGGCCTCTTTTGATTGTTTTTTTTTTTGTAAATGGTTCTTACTTTTTTTATTCCAATACCTAAACTAGTGTTTGGCTGCGATCCTACCTGATAGTAAGCAGTGATGCAATCGTTGATGGTGAGGCGCACTTGTTTATTATAAGCCCATTCATTCTAGCCTTGAAGACAACTAATTTATAATCGCACGGGAAGGCCGCAGCAGGTCAATTGTTCCAGTCTTGATCACTTCCTTTTCCTTTATCCTGTCTTACTCTTGAGTTATTTTGTTACACGACAACAGCTATTTTGAATTAAACAAGTCAGTGGTATAATATTCCTATTAAAATACAAATACTCGGCAGATGTCATAAATATATTCATTTCCAAGTAAAGTTTTGGTCACTGGAAAACTCTAGCAGTTGGGGTCACAGTCACCTTGGTCCTTTTTCTTCCAACTCCTTTCTAAGTTACTATTAGATAAACTTTTTAAATTCGATATCTTTCGTAAAGATACCATATATATCTTCATGACATGGTCTAACTCGAATTAGCTTTTTTATACACATGTCATGTATCATGTCATTAGACAGACGTCCACTGTTTGACATAGGCCTAAGTGTCGCCACAATGATCGATCCTGTGCGTCTCGCATCCATCGATTTCCGGCAACCTTCACCAGGTCATCGGTCCACCTTGTAGGAGGTCTTTGGATTACATTACTATTATTAGTCAACCGTATTCTAGTACCTTTATGCATGAAAACTTATCTAGAATATCCCTAGAAAAACCAAAGTTGCCGACATAGCACGAAGAATTGCCAAACTTAAGTGACAGGGCTTATTGCTCACAGAACAGATGACCGTTGGGGCTGAGAGGTTTTGGAGTGGCCAGCGCGTACCCGACGATGCAGTGTAGGAAGGCCTTCCCACAAAGTGGACTGATGACCTGGTGAGGAATTCGATGGATGCAAGACGTACAGAACCGGACGAGGCCTATGTTCAACAGTGGAGGTTTTTTGGCTGAAGCGATGATGATGGTGATCAGGTGTTATGATGACTTCGAAACATTTAAACATAACAGAGTTTTTCTATGATATAAACTAGTGCTTGACTGCGATCCCACCTGCTAGTGAGCAGCGATAAAATTGTTGAGGTTGAGGCGCACTAATTTAACATCTATAATATAAGTCAGATAGAATGTAAATTTAGAATTTACTCTCACAATTTTATACACCATCTCTTTAAAAAGCACCTCGGTAATCTCCAAGCAAAATATTATTTACAAAAATACCAGTGTACTTTACCATTTTATAAAAAAAAAAGAAGTTCTACCAGACGACGGCGGCAAAACGAGACGCAGTGAACTGCACATGACGCTCAGAGCGAGGGAAATGAAATTCTAAATCGTGCTATAATATCATTCCGGTGAAATAATAAAGGATTTATAGTGAATATGTGTAAGATGAGAACATTTTGTTCCAGTATTTTTATTTTGTGGTTGACTGATGTAGTTAACACACCAGTTTGTAAAAGACCAGTTTTGACTGAGGGTAGTTAAAACTAGTTGGAGTTTTAGTACCAATTTGTAGTCCATCATCATCATCATTTCAGCCGATAGACGTCCACTGTTGGACATAGGCCTACGACAAGTGTCGCCACAATTATCGATCCTGTGCGTTCCGCATCCATCGGATTCCTGCAACCTTCACCAGGTCATCAGTCCACCTTGTAGGAGGCCTTCAAACGCTGTGTTTTCCGGCACGCGGTTGCCACTCCAGAATTTTTCGGCCCCAATTTGTAGTTATGATATTAAATTTTGAAGTTGTATTTTCATGTCGGGTAAATATTGAAGTTGCTTGTTTAAAATTCACAAGTTAATTAGATGTGTCGTATGATTTATATACAGTAGGATCCGGTTATTATGACTCCGCTTATACTAACTAACCGCTTATTATGAAGTCATTACACAGCAAAGTTTTGTTTTCATATAAAACTTTTTATTTGGCAACAAATGACATGGCCAGAATTAGTAGGGAGCTGTGCCCAAGCTAAAAATATTCATTTACACAGACAAACGGTACATCGTATTAAAGCTTAAAGGTACGGCTTTAGAGTAGTTCAAGTTCTATAATCAGAGAACAGGAGAGAGACACTATAAATAAGATTTTAAAAGAAACGCCTAATCATTTTGACTGGCCCTGTTGGTCTAGTGGTTAGTGGCCCTGACTGCTAAGCCAGAGGTCGTGGGTTCGATTCCCACCCAGGACAAATGTTTATGTGATGAGCATGATCATTTGTTCTGTGTCTGGGTGTAATTTATCTATATATGTATGTATTTAGAAATATATAAGTATGTTTATCAGTTGTCTAGTACCCATAACACAAGCTCTGCTTAGCTTGGGCTTAGCTAGACAGCGTTGTGTGATAGTTGTGGAATATTATTATTATTATTATTATTATTATTTTGAATAGCAATGATTGACATCAACACAACAATGATCTACAATAACACGTTAAAATGACAGTGACAGTAAGTTAGTATGAGAACGCCTTTCAGACTTCGGGTAGGTATAATTCTATGAAAATGTATGAAACACTACCAGTGATACATATTCATAGAGGCAAATAGTGGATTATGAGCAAAAAATCAAAAGAGCAAGTAAAACGTAATCACATTGATGTATATTGGTAATAGTCACTTTCAACCGTCGACACAAACAAGCTGCGATTTCGAAGAAGAGCTCGTCGTCATACAGATATTTTTGGATATTTAGGCGAATTTGAAAAAAATATACAATTGGACATGCAATAAAACACTAAAACCATAACACTTGAATTTTTATTTAGTCATATAAATAAGTAAGTACATACATTATTATTATTATTATTATAATTAGCCCATACTGTCCCACTGCTGGGCAAAGCCTCCCTCCACTCTTTCCAACGATCACGGTTCCTCGCCTTCTCATTCCAATTCTCAAGGAAGCCATCCAGGTCGTCCCGCCATCTCCTTCGTGGTCTGCCTCGGCCCCACGTTGCTGTGTCCGGGCACCAATCCAGCGTTTTACGCGCCCACAGCTCGTTGGACATGCGGCAGACATGTCCTGCCCAGTCCCATTTAAGTTAGGCAGCCTTTTGAGCCACATCAACGATTTGCGTTTTGGAGCGCAGTGTTGTGTTTTGAACATGATCTGTTAATTTAACACATAAAATGCTGCGCTCCATTGCACGCTAGCAAACCTTGAGTTTGGACTTTTGGATGTTAGTCAAAGACCAAGTCTGTGCACCATAGGTCAGAATGGGGAGAATACACATGTCCATTAGCTTACGCTTCAGTGATAAGGGCAAAGTGCCCTTAAATAGTTCCTTCATGGCCCAGTAGCTCTTCCAGGCATTTTCTGTTCGGCGTGTTATTTCTTTGTCTTGCCTTGTCTGGAAAGAGACTACTTGGCCCAAGTAGAGATATTCTTGGACGTATTGTATATTCTTCCCGCCTACGAGTATGTTCCTTTTAGAGCTGTTGGTCATAACTTTGGTCTTCGACATGTTCATCTTCAATCCAACCTCAAGGCTCGCATCGCTCAGATCTTGCAGCATTTGTTCTAGACCTGTAGCTGTGGGAGAGAAAAGGACAATATCATCAGCGAAACGTAAGTTAGTTAACCTCGCCTCACCGATGACAATGCCTTTCTCTTCCCATTTGACTGCCAATGTCTGAAAGACTTCTTCCAGGGTACTGGTGAACAACTTTGGGAACAGCGGGTCGCCCTGTTTGACTCCCTTAAGAATTTCAAACATAGGGCCTACTCTCTCTAACTTGATGGCAGCTGTGCTGTGGGTTATTTTGCAGAAGCTGAATATATGTGGATTCTATTTGTTGTTTTGTAAGGGAATCGAATATTGCAGAATGTGTGATGCTGTCAAAAGCTTTACAATAATCTACAAAAGCAACATATAGAGGAATTTTATATTCTTGATATTTTTCGACTATTTGATTGATGGTGTGTAAATGGTCGGTAGTTGATAGCCCTCTACGGAAGCCTGCTTGTTCTGGGGGTTGCTTTTTATCTAATTGTGTAGTTATGCGGTTTTCAATAACTTTAATAAATGTTTTATAAATGTGAGAAATTAGGCTAATTGGTCTATAATTATTTACATCGGACTTATCACCTTTCTTGTGGAGAAGTATAATATTGGCATGGCAAAAATTGGTTGGGAAGCTACCAGTATGAAGAATGTCGTTGAATAATCTTGTTAGGTAGAAAAGTAATGAAGGTTCACCCAATTTCAGAGCTTCGGAACTCACGCAATCTTCACCACAGGATCGGTTGTATTTTAATTTGCTGAGTGCATCACGAACTTCCACTTCAGAAATGGGGGGTATGTTTTCGGAACATGAGTAGGAAAATGTTGGTTGTGTGTGAAGTGTATCGGAGTAAAGGGTCTTATAAAAAGTGGTGCAAATCTCTAAAATTTTGTCTCTATTGATTTGTTTTACGCCATTGTTATCTTTAAGACATGTAATCCACGATTTATTGTTATTAATGCCTTGCTTTGCTATTTTTAAAGATCGGTTTTTTTCAATAGCATTATGTATTAATTTTTTATTATAATCTTTTATATCTTTTCTAATGCTGCGCTTAACTTCTTTGTCTTTTAGCCTATATTGTAAATCTCTTTTTATTTTATTTAAAGCCTGTCTTTCCTCTATAATTTTTTTCGTTTCCCCTGATAGTTTTCTAGTTTTATTTTTATTTTGTTTTACAACCTTGCTCGTTTTCGTTATACTATATATATTATTTCTTTATATTGTAAATCAACATTTTTATCTTCACTTTCTTTGTTTAATTGGGCAAAACTGTTTCTTAGCTCTAAATTAAATTCTTTTTTACAAGCTACAAGTGTTTCCTAATATTATTTTCTAATTTTATTTATAAATAGATTTTTTAGATGTATTTTAGTGTTTAGATTTACAACTGCGCGCACGGGCCTATGATCAGAACTAAATTTGAATTGGTTAATAACTTGGACATTCTTAATAATTTGTTTTTTTGAGGAGAGAATATAATCGATCTCATTTTTTGTTATATTATTAGGCGAGATCCATGTCCATCTTCTTTGTTGCATCGTGTAGAAGAAGCTGTTTCCTACGCATAAATTTTGTCCAAAAAGCAAAGTGAATTAATCTTGTCCCACGTTCGTTTCGGTAACCGGAATCATGCGGACCAACAATTACCTCATCATCCATGGCTTGCCTTTGTCCTATTTTGGCATTAAAATCACCCAGAACCATATTCCATGTGCTTCGGTGTTCCTCGCATGCTTTATCGAGTACATCATAAAACTCTTCTACTTCCTCATCAGGGTGGGATGACGTAGGGGCGTATACTTGGACTATAGTTAGTGTTTTGGAGCTTGAAATCTTAAATTTAAAAACTGCAATTCTGTCTGAATATGAAGTAAATTCCAGTATATTATTTTTCCACTTTTTCGCTACTAGGAAGCCTACTCCGTAGAGTCCTTCGGTAAGACCATAGTAATAGAAAATGCTATTTTCCCTTTCTAATGTTTCTTCTCTGCTTCTTCTCACTTCAGATAAACCTACTATATCCCATTTTATCTCGTTTAATGCATTTTCGAGTTCCAGTAGCCGATCCTCGGTTATTAAAGTTCGAGTATTGTAAGTTAAAACGTGAAGCGTTTTGTCGTTATCCGATTTATGCTTTGCCTGAGTCGTGTAACGGGAGATCGATCTCACCCGGAGATTCTTAGCACCCCTGGCTCCAAGGTGAACCTGCCCACCGCCATCAGCAGTATCACCATTGGAACCGCCGGGCACTTGGGGCCTATTGTTCTTCTTCATCATCATATTTGTGGAGGGGATTAGACATTTAACCCATCACGCTTGTCTGATGCGGGTTGATGGGTGAACAGTGAACCTGCTCACTCGGTTTGTGGGCGCTGCGGTTAACAATAAAAGTATTATTCTCCGTCACCACCCTAAATTGACGTCCTGTTCTTACGCCAATTGTCCAACTTAGGCCATTTGAATACTGTAGCAGTTCGCATGCCCTAAGTTAGCTTTTGTTTACTTGAAGATGGTATAGTAAATTTTTCCCCTGGTCGGCTTTTACGACCTGCGTGGGATGATAAGCAGCTGACACATTCTATGTTTTTCTTTTGCTCCCAGATCAGCATGGAAGTACATACATTTGCTTAAATATATTTATTTCTTAATATTTTAACATATTATCACTACAATAATCACTCAGACAAGACACATTCAATGTTTTCATCCACTCTTAAATCTCGAAAAGAAGAACTAGCCAGCTTCGAAGATATGTTATCAAGTATGAGGCTGGTGCCGTTATATTTGCTTGATTAGCAACTGGTTGAATCGAGAGTAGTTCAAGCAATTCCGATTCATTTTTCGTGTAGTTCGTCAACCTGTTTATGTATATCAGCCAATGTATTTTGTAATTACGGTGTTAAAGTTCTTACAATATGCCTTCATATTCGATTATAGGCCACACTTCAATTTAGGCACCTTGACTTCATAAGCGTCTGAATTCAAATCGTAAACAAACCAATTCAATATGCACAGCTCAATATTAATATTAGAAGCGTAAAGGAAAGTCCGTTAAAGGATAGCGTGCTAAGTTTAAAAATCCAATCATCATCTTCCTGCCCTTATCCCGTTTTATTTAGGGTCGGCGCAACACGTGTTTTTCTTTCTTTTCAAGTTTAAAAATCCAATACAGTTACGAAAACACAAAACAATAATATGTTATAAAATCGACGCAAGTCTGACACATACAGTTTTGACAGTTTAGTTTATAGAACAGAAATGTCAAAAGACGTTTCTCAAATTTTTATTTTGATAAATTTTACATTTGGAACTAATTAAATTATAAAATAAACTTAAATAACTAAATATGACGTCAAAAACTTCTCCGCATCGCTGTCGACTGGAAGTGTGCCCAAAAGGCTGGCGGCATTGTCACTGGCAATGCTTAATCTCTGACCGAGGTAGAAGGCAGCCCTTTGGTCACGCGAAGTGTCAACTAAGCGTTTGGATAAATCTTTAAAAAGCATATGAGCACTCGGACCCCACGGCCCAAAAGTTTCAACCCCAAACGACTCAAAAATATAACTTCCAACGAGGATATTTCCGCCGCCTGAGGTTCTCCGCAGCCACCGCGGCAGCACCAGCACAGCACGATGAACTAGGAAGATGGGATGGCGCAAGAGTATCGACACAGGTAGCGTCCCACACTAAAGGCCATCTTCCAAGGAAATAAAGACATACCGTCTGGTCTCTTACCATCGTCGCGAACCGTTGGAACCTCGTGGCCTGGCAGGCCATGAGGTTCCAAAACAGCCGGAACGCCGTCGGTGACAAGGGCTCGTCGGATGATGTCGTTAAGGTTCGCGTGCCGCGCTATGCGTCCCGCACTTCGACTGCATGACAGGCCGTGGTGACCGAGGCTGTTGACAACTTCGCCACAGTGGCAGCGATGAGGAGAACAGCAAGGTGCACCTAGACGTAGGGCAACAGCTAAGCGGAAAGTGGTATCGTCGAACAAGGTGCAAATATTCGACGACGGCAGTGCGTGAAGCCAAAGACCTGACTCCCAATTTCCCACAGCCAGCAGGCGCGCACGCTCCGCAGTAGTAGCAGAGACGTTTGGTTACACTCTTGGAAAATATTGTTGATTCATAATGGCACTCCATCAAGACACGCGGCAACTCGAAAAGTGGTGTCTGCGATAATCGTGAAACCGTTAACTTTTTTAAGGTACCTTAGAAATACAATTCTGGCATTTACGGGTGTTTTATATTTTAGTTTTACCTTCAGGCTTACTACAGATAGGCACCTACAGAGGTGGTCTGATGCGTATAACCAAACGTGTCTAAGTTTACGCCATGATTGCAATGATACAAAACGACATAAAAACAATTAACGCACATATTTTTTTTGGGATTATTTCTCGCATGTTCTAGAGAAATGTGATTGATGTGAATTATTTATATTTATTTTATAAGATTTTTTTATAAAATCATAATGAATGTCCGTGTGAATTGATTTGGGCAGGATCCGGCTATGTCTTTTGGACATAATGACTTCGCTTATTACAAGTCGCTTACTGTGACCCATTTTTCATAAATTGTATCGAGTTATAGTGACTGATATGATTCCTTTTCATTTCGCAGTGTTATGGAGAGTCACGTGTTACCCGACGTGCGTGCAGGATTTTTACAAGCTTTTATTTAGTTTCTCCTGTCCCGATGTTTGTCTGTAATCAAATCTTGTAAATTAAATTTGACCGACTTCCCAGTTACCAATTGAGCTGGAGTTTTGCATGCATGTGTAAATCAGATGACAATGCAATTTTGTTATGACCGACGACGGAGCTGATCTGATGATGGAACCGGAAGGTGGCTATAGGAACTTGCTTGTTAAACGACACAATCCCATCGAGTTTAGGCTCGTATGATTCGTCTTGACGAGTATTAAATATATAGGTATACCGAGCTACAAAAGCTTGCTATGAAAAAATGATATTTATGAAGTTTTGAGTCTCAGTGAGCAATTGATAGTTCAAAACACGTACAATTTTAATTTTTATTTAATATTATGTGTTTTCTGTATTAAATTATAAACATAATAACAAAAATAGGAGAATGTATAATTTCATCCCTGCAAAACCACTGCGGGTCGTTTTGACTTACCTGTTTGGACCCAAGATAAAATGTTTATGTGATAAGCATGATCATTATTCCGTGTCTGTATGTAATCTATCTATAATATGTATGTATTTAGAAATATGTAGTTATGTTTATCAGATGTCTAGTACTATAGTACAAGCTTTGCTTAGGCCTCATCTAATCCCAAATATTATAATTTTAAGACGTTGTGTATAAGTTGTGAAATATTACGTGCTACATATTTTTTATATTATTACCGTATAAAGCCGCAAAAAAAGATAAATATACCTTTTGAGTTTTATTTCCAACCCGTTTCATTACATACATTCAGTGAGCTACTGCATCCGTGGCTGACAGAAAAAATAATTTAAAAAAAGTTGGACCAACATTTAAAAGTGGTACAGCTCTGAGTTACAACTCATTAGCTCTCATATACGAGTATCATTTAGGCGGGAGTTCTAAATACTTTTTATTTAGTTCAAACTTAAAATGTTAATATTATAGAGTCAAGTTTGTTCTTAGAAGGTTAAAAGCTAAAATATAGATATTTGAAACGTGATTACAATAAAACTAGTTTAGCACTATTTTATGTCATTTAAAAAAAAAATATAATGGCGAAAGTTTGTACTTATATGTGTATAATAATAATAATAATATTCCACTACTATCACACAACGTCATCTAGTCCCGAGCTAAGCCTAGCTTCTGTTATAGGTACTAGACAACTGATAAACATACTTATATATTTCTAAATACATACCTATTATAGATAAATTACACCCAGACAGAACAAATGTTCATGCCCATCATATAAAAATTAACCACTAACCACTAGATCACAGGCCAGTCAAGCCAGTCTACTCATGTGTATGCCACATGAGTAGGCCATGTCCTGAATTAGCACAAAGGATTTTATCTCGTGATTATTTCGGAGCTCCCTAGGGATACATTTTTACTTTTACGTAGGTAAAGACGTTGGCAAAATTAAACTAATAGGTTCATAAGAAATTGTTCATAAGAATTGAAAAGTCAAGCGACACTCGTAGGTTCGTACTTCTTGGAAGCCATTTACATTGGAAGGAGTTAAGCGTTTTCTATTCCATCGAAATTATTGATTTTCGGAGTTCCGTAACGAAAGGATAGAAACGGGTCTTTAGTACCTTAGTACTCCACTATTACTGTTACTGTTGACCTTGTTACTCCACTGTTCTTCTGTCTGTCATTTGGCTCTATCTCACGAACTGTCATTGCAATACAGTTGAAATTTTCACAAATGATGTATTCCTGTTACCGCTATAATAATAAATATTAAAAACAGAATAAAATAAATATTATTTTATTTAGACGTGATAAAATAGAATAGAATAAACTTTATTGTACACTAAAATAGTAACAATTTCACAGAAACTTAAACAAATCTATGGGTACAATGGCGGACAACCTTGGGATGGAATATAAGAACTGATTGATTTTTTGATCTGAGTGATTTTTTAACAAAAAAAAAACCACTTATGAAACTAAAAAAAGTCAATAATGTTGACTAATGTTGTGCAGATAATGGAACGGCACCCTTCGTTTATGGCGGTAAGTCCCCTCTTTGTTATGGCGGTAAGTCCCCTCTTTGAGGCGTGGCTGGAAAGACCTCACGGCGTCCTTACCTTCCGCATGACGCAGGTTCTCACCGGACATGGCAAAGTCGGGAGGTTCCTGCATCGGATTCAAGCGGAAGAGACGCCCGGGTGTCGCCACTGTGCGCAACGCCACGGTGGAGCACACCGTCGAGGTGTGCCCTGCCTGGGCGGAGCATCGCCGTGCCCTCGTGGGGGCGATCGGCGGCGGAGACCTCTCGCGACGGGCCCTGGTCGAGGCCATGGTCCGGAGCGAGGATGATTGGCAGGCGGTCGCCTCCTTCTGCGAAGCAGTAATGCTTGCAAAGGAGGAGGCCGACCGCATCAGGCAACGGCGCCCTCGCCGCCGTCGCCGGGATTCCGATCCCAATTTCCGGCCACCGTAGACGCGGGCTCGCGGACGGCGAGCCATGGGTAGCTCGCTGTCTGATCGTCCGGTAATGGACCGAGTCCAAGACGTCGACGGCGCGCACTGTTCCCGCGCGCCTCAAGGAGTTGTCAGCAGCAGGAGGGGCCCAGCTGGGTCGAAGCCTACTGGGTACAGGGTTGTCCGAAAGGGAGCTCGTACCCCGGTATGAAGGCTAGAAGGAACGGCGCGGGGTTTTTAGTCAGTCAAGAGTCTGACACTGTCTCCCGCTCCAACCAAGAGCGGGTTTCGTCAAAGTTGATTTTCCCCGTCGACAAAAAAAAAACCCCTCGTGCAAAGTTCGATTCGCGTTTGACCAGTTTTATATCTTACTTGCTAAATAAACGGCCGTAATACTCGTACCACTAAATTAAAAATAAATAAATAAGGCTTTCGTTTGTTCTACTTTTTTAACCAAATATCGATTTACAATAACCAAGGTTTTTATTAATTTACTCAGATGTATCACTATTGACTGAAGCCTTTCGATTACTAGTCAATCTAGGTCATCAAGGTCCCTTAAGTGCGGGATGAATAAATTAACCTACTTAGCATTAGATTTTTTTTTTTTTTATGGTGGGGAAAATCATCCAATGACAACCCGCTCGTTGGCGGAGATAGTATCAGACTATTACTGACTAAAAACCCACCCTGTTCCTTCTAGCCTTCATACCGGGCGGGGCTTGAGCTCCCTTTCGGATAGATAGATCTCACAACTTTTTACGGTAGAAGAACTGACTTGCAAGTTTTTTTACACAATTATGTTTATGAAAGCATTCTATTCTATGTTATTCTAGTAATTGATCATGATATCAAAAATAAGAAGACTGACGCTAATATTTTGCATTAATTAAATAATATGATATATAACTGAAATTAAATTTCCTGTATCCCATTTCTTTTTTCAATTTCCTTGAAGCAATAACGAGGGATTTTGAGAAAAGGAAAATAAATATTGTATCACGATTTTCATTATTGTTACGTCGCGTCGGCAGGAAGATGTCCATTACAGAATACAAGGCGCTCCTAAACACTGACGTAATGAATCGTTGCGGCCATATTGCGTATCACTAACGATATAATTTTGTCTTTATTAGCTACAATAACAAAAGGTATAAATATTAGCTTTATTAATGATACTGTTCGAAGGAAAATGCTGAACATTACGCAAACAAAGTATTTTCTTGAATATTAAATCATTTAATTTATTGCTAGCTGTTATATGCGACATCGTTCACGAGAGGCTTAAGAACATGGTACACTTGTTTTTAGAGCGTAATAAAAAAGTGTTTTGTTTTTTGTTAAATTACCCATTATAAAACGTTATAATGAGCTTTAGCAGGAGAATCCAGGTTATCGACATAGCCTAAAAACTCATCAAACTAAAGTGGGAGTCGGCAGACCACATTGTTCGTAGAACCGATGATCGATGGGGTCGAAAAATTCTGAAGTACCCACCATGTACCGGAACGAAGACGCAGCGTTTGAAAATCTCCCAATTCGATGACCTGGTGAGGGTTGCGAGTATGCAAGGCCCACAGAACCGGTCATTGTGGCGACACTTGGGGAAGGCTTATGTCCAGCAGTGGACGTATTTCGGCTGAAATGATAACATTGACGATGACGATTAGCCTTAACCGAGTAAAATACTAATTTCTAGAAGCAAAAGTCCTACATTTAAACATAGCACCAATCTTATGTTTGGACGCTCCATACCAATTCCAACAAGGGTAACCACAATGAGTCCCTAGCACGCATTATTTAGCCTGATAATAATCTAGCAAATTTGCTGAACTGGGAGGAAGACAGTCGGCGGAGGCAATCTGTAAAGCGAGCCTTGGGACCCGGGTGTGCAGCAAAAAACTACCAGAAGACCTAGTTTACCACAGAACACTAAAACACCTCGGCCGCCATTGCGCTGTTTTTTTTTTTTTGCAAGATATCATCAAGTAACTTCCTTGCTTTGGGTGAAGCGAGATGAAGTGTTAAACTTTTATTGACAAAAACCAGAGTTGCAGTAACTATTTCAAATAATCCTGAAGGCGGCCAATCAGATGTATTAGTTAGTTTTATCATAATCGAAATTACTATCTGTAAAAATTCAAACTAAAGCAATCCCTTTGATGGCCTACGGGATTGTTCGTTCCGAAATACTTACCGCAGCCCTGGAATTCAAAGGGAAACTGAAATAAATGGGTTAGTTTTATTTAGTAAAAGCCTAATACTCTCTCTAACTCGTTATAAAGCGGAAGTAGTTATTTGATGATTTAATTGATTAAATATCTGAAAATAAATAAACAACAACAATAATTAATTAGTTATTTCAGACTAGCTGCTCCCAGCGGCTTCGCCCGCGTGATAGTAGCATACTTCTGGTATAAAAAATATCTTATGTCCTATTCTAGGACATATTCTATCCGTGTACCAAGTTTCATCAAAATCGGTTTTGCCATTTAAGCGTGAAGACGTAACAAACAAACAAACAAACTCACTTTCGCTTTTATAATATTAGTAAGGATTCATCTTGCAAATACATTCTTATCTTTTAGTATAAAGAGAACTTACAAACTAGTGTTAGTACATATTGATTAAATTGTTAAATGGTAAGTGGCAAGACTGGGTAGACTCCCCGATGATGGTAAAGTATCACTGTACGACTGCGTGCAGCCATATTCAGCGAGCCAGCATCAGAGAGTCCCATCGGTTCGCCAGCAAGCGCAAGATGATGTTGGGACTGACGCGTGTGCGGCCCATGGTTCTATCATGATGGCCACAAAGCCGTCTGTGTCAGCCGCCACGCCGCGAAAATAAATAAAAATAATATAGCAGTAATTAATGTACAGGAAGCCATCCAATGGTTTTAGTCCATCATTTTGTTGTCTTTTTTTTTCGGTCATTCGGCCACGAATACTTTAGGCAATAGTGTCCCAAGCCACTGCCAGCACTGCGTTCCGTGTTCTGTGTTGTTTAAAATAACAAGCCGAAGGTATGTAGCCGGCAATTGTTTTTTGTAATGCTCCGAAGGGTTAGTGTGTACTGGCTTTATATTTGTTTAGACTTTTAGAGAAAGTTTCAATTAATATGTTGAGTATACCTATTTGTAATGAATACTCATTATCATCAGCATCATTATTTCAGCCAGAAGACGTCCACTGTTGGACAGAGGCCTCCCTTAAGTGACACAACAACGACCTGTGCTAAGCGTCTTGCATCCTTCGGATTACCGCGATACTCATAACCTGGTGATGATTTCCTCGGCCTACCTTGTTGATGGGCTTCCAATGCAGCGTCTTCTATTGCGTGGTTGCCAGTCTAGAACCTATCGGCTTCATTGACTAGCTATGCTCCGAGTTTCCTTGCGCGATCGCATTAGAAATGAAAAAATTCGCAAGAAGCAACATTAGTGATGTAGCCTGAAGAATTGCCAAACTGAAGTGAAAATTAAAAAAAAAACCTAAAAAAATGTCATTAAGCCATTGAGACAGTATTGGCACCGAGGTCTACTTACTATTTTTCAAGTCCAATATATTTTACAAAATAATTTACCATCGTATTTTAACTTAGACACAACATTAACAAAAGATGTTGACACAGATAGTAAAATATCTGTCTGATTGAAGCCAAAAACTTACTGAAAGAAAATACAACCAAAGGTAACCGAATATAATTCAGAGAATATTTTTTTAAATAGAGAAATGTAGGTTGGTGTGAGAGAAGCAATAGAGGTAGCTAGAAAGAGGTTGAACAGGCCATTATGTAAGTACGGTCACAGGTGCTTCGCATATTTTCTAGGACACACTTTTAGTGTTAGCTCAAATTAAGGAAAATTTAATATAGGCCAAACTTAGCTCCGCTAATTTCCAAATGTATAGTTAATACTCTACAATGCCTACGTTATTTTGCAAATTATACGCTGACTAGAAAATATTTTTCCATTTTTAAAGTTTCTTTACAACACCCCATGCCATATACGATGAACCTACCAGATTCGTAAAGTACTACACAACATCAATGAGGTTAAATGCATGCGGCATTTAATGTATAGAAAAATTGCTTTAAGTCACCTATACCTTAATATCTCTTCATAAAGCCCTGAATAATAATTTGCAGCTTTGACTAATAATTGAATGAACAAAATTAATCATCATCATTTATCGTTTCAGCTGAAAGACGTCCACTGTTGGATAAAGACCCCACAAATGTTACCATAAAAACCTGTTTCATGCGTTTTGCATCCATCGGATTCCCGCTACCCTCACCAGATCAGCGGTCAACCTTGTGGGAGGCCTTTCAACGCTGTGTTATTCAAAACTTTTCGGCCCCATTGACCATCTGTTCTGCAAACAATGTGCCCTGATTAAAAATTACACTTTAAAAATAAATAATTCAATTGGTTTATAAACAAATATGTATAAAAAGAACCCATTCAAGAGTGTCTACAACGCTAACAACATTGAAATTTTGAATAAAAATCCCCGAAGAAGGCCTTTGCAAGTCATGTGAAGAGTCAACTAGCTATATGCCAAAAAACTTGAATAGCACTCGAACTTTATAGTCTTCGTAAACCAACCACTGGGAAGTCATTAGATAATTTCCAATCTCCCAGAAAAAAAATAAGCTATAGCTGTATAAAAAACTAAGTTTGAGGCTCTTTGATTTATTAGGTGAATAAATCAAAGCAGCCTCAAGCTCTTTGAACCGCATTTTTTTTTTTGACAAGTGTTTATTTTTATATTAAAAAAAAATGTTATAAGAAAAACCAGCGACAAAAATTTGATGACGAAAAATCCTTTTCCTTAACCATGTCAAAACCATTACGAGAGAGGTTTTCCTCATTATCAAAATTCAAACGAATCTTCTACCAACATCCCTATCAGGTGGCACAATCTCTAATTTGCTTATGGCATGAGATAGCAACGCTACAATGCGTGTCTCAAAGCAATAAAGCTTATATTCCTGCAACAAATGCAACAGGGTTGTTTATCAGAGGTTGAAACTGTTTTGCTGTGGTTTGCGACATTACTTCTGGATTTTGTTATAATTTATTATAGTACTTACTTAGGTTTTGTCCGCATTGCTTGTGACAAAAAGTGAGTTAAAGAGCAAGTTGTGTTTGTTTTTGTGATGTACAGCATCTGTGTGTTTGTTTTGATTTTAACGTAGAACTAAGAATGGTTGAATATGAGCATCTAAATAAAATACGCCATCATCCTTTGGGTCCACTCGACATTTGTCATTTTTTCCATGTTTTTTTATCTATTCATAGTTGACTTGCATTTTTGGTGAACTGAAAGTACCTATTTGGCGCAGCCACGAGACATAATAATCTAATTGTTTTTTTTTTTTGTAATTTTTACGTTCAAATGAAATATATTTTCTTCCTTTCTCTATATGTAGTTAAATAAATGTTGAAATTACAGAATATTAAATATTATTCGTATTTTTTAATACTATCTGGTTTTACAAGATTATTTTCATTTTTTTTTTTTATATGCGCACAAAAACCGGAGTTATTATTGAATAACTGTCAAATTTTGTATAAAAATGTCAAGTATTTGTGGAAATTAAAAAAAATCTTCTAGAATGTGTCTAATTAGTCATTAGGCACATACAAACTCAAAGCGCGACTGAGAAAACACGGGTAAGTTTTAGTCAGTCACTAATTTTTGACTCTGAGACTGTCTCAGAGCTTGATGACTCACCTCACACGAACAACACTACTTTTCTGTTTTAGAAGAACAGTAGAAACCTGGCAAGTTTGCATCTGAAATATTATCACTTCCTTAAATAAGATGTAGGTCGACCAAATCAACCCAACCCTCGTACGTCCGTAACACGAAGAAGAGTTATCTCAACATCGTTTTTCCAAGGGTCGCCGAGGTCGCTCCGTGTAAAATATTGATATTCATCCGCATCTGGTCAAAGTTGAAGCTGAAATAGACTTTGGAAAACGGCTTGGCACATCCCAGATGTCGGTCTAGTAGAGCTACTTTCTGAGTGGTCAAGATAAATAAATCATGATTAAAAAAAACTGATCAAATAATACGAAAACACATGATGGCTTCAGCCTGGTTCCTGGAACGGAATTTGTGACATGTCGTAATAATAATAATGACTGTTGGGACCGGTGGGATATTGCTTTTTTATATTTTTTATTTTTGAAATATTTAAAAATATACTTTATATGTTAAGGTATGAATAAATGGAATAATAATTACTAATTTTCAAGTATCATTGAATCATAAACTATTATATTATTAAAGAATAGAATAGTATCTACTAGTTTATATCAATTTAAAAAAAAATTAAATCGATAATTTTATTTAATCCATTTTAAAGTGCAATTCAATACACATCATAACAATTTGTCACATAAATATGATGCGAATTGACTTTCCAGAAACTATGTATCCAACTGTGTAAATAAAATTCTCCCTTGACCATTTTATTACTCCAGTCATCTGGTCTTATTAGTAGGTAAAGTTCCAACGACAAAAACTAGCCTATAAGGTTATTCACTCAAGCTCAATTTCAAAGCTAGAAGTCTCAGTGACGTCATGCGCACAAAAAATTCCGTGATAAAAATCAAAGTTAGAACATCTTTCAATATACCTTACAGGAATGCTGATGACTTCGCCTATGTATTCGATCAATAAATTCGGAACTTCTGAAAATCTAATATCTGTATAGTATAAAGGCGTCAACGTTCCTTCGGGTCCAGTAGGGTAACCATATTATTTTGGGTAAACGAGGACAGGATATGAAGAGATGGGGTAATATTGCGTTGAATGTACTCATGAACGATAAGGTAGTATTATGCTGACATATGATGTGTGTCGTAATACCCTAATATTCATATTGTTCCTTCCTTTAGTAGTGGTATATCTATGGTTTGATACCGAGAAATACCCTTATAAATGTTGTGTGTTCCACCACTTAATTTTCTATCCATAGGTTATAGTAGTATTACCCGGTTATTGAGTTGTGGGAGTCAGATAAGTCTAAAAAATACTGGTATTCAGATACATCTGGTTGGACTCAGATCTCTATGTTTAATTTAACATTTTTTTAATCTCCTCCTTGCTACGGACCGTGAATAGTATCAAGACCCCGGCGATTTTTCTCGTCGGGGCAAAGATCAGGGCACATTGCTCGCAGTAAATATAGTCGAAAGGTTCTGATTCACCAAACTGAAGCGGTGGCGGTCGCGTACTGGAAAACGCATTGTTGGAAAGCCTCATAAAAGGTAAATCGATTAAAAAATCAATTTTATGCCATATCGGCCTCCATAGGCACATCAGTAAACTTTGAATGAAAGAGAAGAGCTAATGCGACGTCCTGGTGATAATCGCAAAATTGTGATAGACGACATTACCCACTCGTGGTTATGGTTATATTTAGGGGAAACTTGTATCCAACAGTGGATGTCTTTTAGCTGAAATAATGAGGATATTGATGAAGTGACCTTGTATATCTTTAAGAATTAAATATGTTTAAACCAAAATTTGTGCAGATCGATTTTGATAGACAAAATTGTAGAAATGGTCTTACTAAATTGAGTTAGTAGTAGTGCTGCTTACTGGCCTAAGACATATCGTGTTTGTATCTCTTAATTCAGTATTCTGCCTTTGATTCTCCAACCCTACCTTTAGGCTACGTTCAATTGGCTACAGTTTTGTTACAAAAGTATTGAGTCGATATTTTTGCTACGTTAAATTAGAGATACGGTTGGCATACTAGACCTCAATTGCTTGGTGGTTTACGTACAGCAGTATTGTAGAACAAAATATAACTTTTCTTTTTCCATTCCACAGAAGTCTTAATATATCCGACGTCGATTTAGTTAAATTATTATTAACGACGTAATATAATGCGGAAAGTGAGGACGCCGTAGTACCTCTTATTGTCCCCGGACAAGAAGCGGCCACAAAAAAAAAGCTAAAAGTGGCTGCAAAAAACAGCTGAAGCACGCGACACCTTGTGTCCCGAAAAGCTTGACGCCGTATCATATATTTTTTTTGGGGCGGTACCGCCGCATACGAGCCATAAAAAAGGCTACCTCAAAAAGAAGCTTGAAGCGGCGTTTTTTTGTGACCCGTGTGCGATGACAGTTAAGCCATTCCTTATAGTGGAAACTTACCACTGCAATCGTGTGGTTGCTACAGTGGCTATCGCCATATGCAGGATGTGCAATATTAAAATTTTGAATTTTTTTAATTTTTATCATGGTATGACTCGTATTGGATTACAGTCACGAAATGTCTTTTATTTTGTAAATATTCTCTTAATTTAAGAGAATATTTAAATCAGGTTAAAAAAAAAATAAAAAGTGTCCTATTTTCTCTAAGCCACGTGGCTATCCGCATCGCCATTGATAACTTCCTTAGCCACCGCTTCGAGAAATGCTAATTTAAAGATGGCGTTACGACACTCCAGAGTTTTTCTTTCTCTCATTTTTATATTACGCTATACTTAAAAAATGCTTTTATTATTATGTGCCAGAAAAAAGGCACGTTTCTATTTGAAGCTGGTACTTAATTAAAAATGATAATAAATATTTTTCGCTCGTATCCCCTTGAGAATAAGTAGAGATGACGCGATTTATCTAAGTAATTTGGTTTTTATGAAGACGAATAACAAAATTTATTTACTTTCAGAACTGTTTTTTACACATATTTTACAAATTTAACAATTTAACACGTGTACCATGTAGTTCGAAGATTAATGTTTTGTAATTTTATCACACTTTGTTTTTTTTTTTTAATCCTTAAGGACGAACGCTGCATTACGCTGGCACCCGCACGGTCCCATACGAAAGTGCTCCGTCCGGGAGCCGCGCACCTATCACGCGTTTTAGTGCCTGTACGACGGAGGAAGACGCTCGGAGGAAAATTTCTTTTGATACCAAAAGGGTAATTTTGAAAGTGCAGTATCGCCCTACCATACGACACCAGGCGAATGAGTTACATAAAGATCGAGATGCATGTAGAGCGTTGTGGATTGAGTCCGAGACGGGACCCGTTGCGGTCCCACGGTAACCGCGCGTGTCCACGCGACGGGTGGCAGTCGCGGGCGTTACGCTGCATTGGCCCTATGTGTTCCCACAAACGGGCCTCAAAAAACCGCTTCCACAAAAAATGATAGAAGCGGCCGTAAACAGAGATAGAAGCCGCCGCAAGTAACAGTTGAAGCGCGCAACAGCTTGTGGCTGGAGAAGCTTGTAGCGGCTTCAAGCGTTTTTTTGTGGCGGCACCGCCGCACAGGAGCCACAAAAAATGGCCGCCTCAAAAAAAAACTTGAAGTGGCGTTTTTTTGAGACCCGTGTTCGGGGTCACTGATATTACTAGTATACGCAAAATCTTGAAGCTGAACAAGTCATCTTGAATCTTTTTCTTTTAAGACAGCAGAAGAAAACAGCAAAATAGCTGAGTGAAACTTTAAAACCTGAAACTTTCGTGACTATAAAGTTTGTCCCAGTAATTCTTCCACTTAAAAACGGAGTGTCAGACTTTTACAGACTAAAACCTACCCCAGTTTCTTCAGTTACCCTTTCCGTTTCAGTGCCACGTTGACTCTTCCAAATAATCCCGCAACTCATAAAGCATAAACCTCGCGAACAAAGTCCCATCATCCGTGATGTTATAGCACTATAAAATTTATCGTCCAACATTAAATCCGAGTTCCATATACTAAAAATGTAAACAGAATTTAAAATATTTTATGTGTTATCCTATATATTCTTAAAAATGTCACGTACTGCGGTTGGGGTCCTCTTGAACCACGGTTACGTGATCTAGTGTACACGAGAATGCTTTTAAAGGGTACCTAGGTGATTTTAAGTATCTGTGTGTATTGGAGAAACCGCTTAGAGCTCATTACAGAGGGTTCGTTGCTTTATAGCCGATAATTTCCAAGCTGGTCAAAATTGGTTGGTGGTCACTTAGATGTACCTAGCCTATGAGACCAGTGGTGTCCGAATGGTAATGGCCCCGACTTACGAGTTGTAGGTTGCAGGTTCCAACCCAGCCTGGCGCATGATATTGTGTAATTTATTTCATTACCATTGCTTTTGAAACGGTGACAGAAAAAATAGTGAAGAAACCGGATTTTCTTAAAACCAAGTCATCTATGTGATCGCCAACTTTAACCAGCTTGACGACTACTGGCTATCCTTGAGGCAACTGAGTCCTTGCCTGATTCGTCTTGCAATTGGTCGAAAGAGCAATTAGAAGACGGAAACGATACGGACCCGGAAACCGAACGAAACGGAACGGAACGGTTGGAATCGGGCCCTAGAACGCAAACGACCAATGAATGCGGGTGGACTAGTCTGACAATCTCCCTTGAGCCTTCACCCAGACCATCATCATCTTTCCGCCCTTGTCTCATTTTATTTGTAGTATGTATAGCACGTCTTTTTTTATCCATCTTGTCCTGTCAACTGTCACGCTATCACTGAATCCCTGTTCTTTTAAATCACTCTTCACACAATTATTTATCCATCTTTTTTTTAGCCCCCTTCACTCTCTCACTTAAATTTCTCCTCCCAGAGCGTGGGCAGTTTTTTGCTGATTAGCCATCCAAAAAAGGCCTGTACAAACTAAACTACTAACTTTTTTAAGAAGTTATCTAGGTAAAAGTTATACAAAGTAGGTACTACTAAGGTTATTTATTCATTTCTCTCTAAATAGGTCAAAAGGTTTCATATAACTATCTATTATGTACTTGAGTACATAGTCCCAACTTATATTTACTGACACCTACTATTGACCTTCAGAAAGGTTTAATTTCAAAGTATTTGGTCAGGTCTCTCTGGAGGATAAGGTGTATAATATTGCCCAGTGAAACTCACAGCCTTCTTATATTATGTGAGATTACCTTGGCAAATCTGGTTTTTCTTAGTCCATTCAACGTGGCAATGCTATCAGAATTCTAGGCACATTCCCGGATGACAGCAATGCGGAAGAGTACTTCGACGCCTGAGTGTATTTTTTGTCTTTGTATTAAATGTATCTAAAGAATGCGGTCGCTGTGGCCGAAATCGGCTAGATGGCATCATCATCATCATCATTATATGTATCTACATAGTTAGGTTTAATATAAAAGTATTTATAGTTAATATCTAAGTCCTCACTACAGAAATAAAAAAATCTCTATAAGGGAAAACAATACCGCTGGGTAAGAGTCTCCGCAAAGTGCCTGAAGATGGACAATGCTGCTGAGGCCTGCTTAGGAAGTGAACGTGAGATGATCTAGACGAGTGGACGTCTATCACAAGGGCTGGTTTCAGGTGGCCTGGTAATAGCATACCTGCAGGGAGATACCTTTGTCCAGCTGCGGTAAAGTATAGGCTAAATAAAAATATGTGGAAAGAATGTAGGTTTTTACATTATCTTATCTACAAAAATTATCTACAAAACTACAATATTGAGGTAAAGTTACAGCGATTTGTTGAAGTATTTTACTAAAACGTGGCATATGTACGAGTAATGTCAAATTAGACTTATCATATTTTACGTCTAAATTACAGAGCACAAAAGTTATGTTTTTTTAATGGCGACCTTTTATCAAGAGATAATAACTAACTGTTGAAAATGTATTTATTCCACAGTAACTATGGAATTTTGGAGGGATGTGGAACAGAGAGTAAAGTCCCACAGACCTCCTTTGAAAAGGGAGGATCCTCCGACCAGTCAGGATGTTATCATCTGGTGGGCGACTGCCCGATAGTTGATGTCGGGCTGTCGTATATGTTCAAATCGCGCGGAGAACTTTGATTGCGCGATGTAGGATTTCGTATTTTCTTCGTAGTTCTTATGTGGCGTCATAGATGTCGCTACATCACTCCCCTCCGGAGATCGGAGATCGATGATTCTTGATGCTTCTTGATGTGTGCCAGGTCAGCGGTAGGTTGGTTCCAGTGAGTCGGAACCGATGCCGCATAGTTCTCGGTGAGTCGGAAACAACATTAAACAACATTTGCCGAGGATGGTCTTTGGATGGGTGACAGTCTTAACATACTGAGATTCCTCCATACTTCGGAAAGAACGTCAAGCGATTGTTCACAGCTGTGATTTATAGTTTTTTGACAGTCGTTATGGTATCATGTTACTCTATTTGTGGAAGTTAGATCGGCAGTCGCTCCATGTAAAATACTGGTAATCAACTGCATCCGGTTGGACTGGAAGCCGACTTCATCATAGTTGGGCAAAGGATTAGGTAGATAACATAAGCACTTGTGCTTACACAATCAGCCTTTTCAATGTTCCTACTGCTGGGACTCAGGCCACCTTTATAGTAGAAGGAATGGGGTGAGGCAGATAGTACAGCTTACTTTTGCTTTTTTGTGATAGAACATCATTTATTTCATTTGCCTACCGTAAAAAGGAGGGACGAAACGCAAGTTGCTGAAAAAGTTATGAGTGACATGTGGATGAATGGAGGGGAGAGTGAGGCTAAAGAAAAGATGGATGGATTGTGTGAGAAGTGATATGAAACTATAGGGAGTTAGTGATAGCGTGAAGAGTGATAGGATAGAATCCATCCCCACCGCCAAACCCAAATAAAACGGGACAAGGGCAAAAAGTTGTATACACGGAAACATTATTTAGAAAAAAAAAGTATAATATATGCAGGTTAGTGTTATAATTTTACATAGGTTTCCGTATGCTCCTTAAAAATACTTAATCAATTGATCTCTTAATGATATGGCCATCTAAAACTGACCAGATCGTTTAAACATTAATGTTTGATGATATGTCAATCCTTGTACCGAGGCACGATTTTTTAAAGGTAAGCGGGGTCTGAGTGTGCATATTGGGAAGGCACATAAACCCCAAAATGCACTCAGTTCAGACCCTGTAATTACACCATCTCCCTCACCTACTACTACTTCATCGTTAGATCCGTTTTGGAAAACTCTTTCAAAATTCAAACATTCTTGCCCTGTTTTAAAGCGAGTTCCCCGCGGCGCTAGAGCTCTTGTGGCTCAACACCTAGCAGGGTGCGTTCGCCTTGCCGTACGGGAGAACTCGCAAAGTGCTTGGGAACATCTGCTCACCTTCCCCTACAGAGTTTTACACGTCCAAAAAAATTTGGCAACAAAAAAGACATTAACTGCACAAATCAAAGACAACTGTAATGTTTCGGCCTGCAATTTAGATTCAAAATTACCGACACAGAAAATAACCTCTTCTAAAGGTATATCGCATCTGGTAGAAACAAAGCTGGGGGAAGGTGACATTAGCGGAGCAGCCAGGATCCTATTTAGTAGTGACGTGGTGGCACCGTGTTCTCCAGATACTCTCGCAGATCTGGAGAGAAAACACCCTGCCCCAGCGGATGGCCTCTCTTTTCCCGACCCCCCTGATCCGGAAATTCACACCCTCACCATTACAGGTCGAGAGGTAATCACAGCCGTTTGCTCTTTCCGGAGTGGCTCTGCTGGCGGCCTCGATGGCCTCAGTCCTCAGCACCTTAAGGACCTTATCAGTTCAGGCGCCGGGGAGGCTGGTGAGTTGCTCTTGAGGGAGCTTACGGCTCTGACTAACCTTATGCTTTCTGGCAATGTGAACGAAACCGTCATCGACGTCTTATACGGGGCTAACCTATGTGCCCTACGCAAGAGGGATGGCGGCGTTCGTCCCATTGCCGTAGGTACCACCTACCGTCGTATGGCAGCCAAGATTTGTTGCAAATTCTATGGTGAGGTGGTTTCGGGAAAATTTCAGCCCCTGTAGCTTGGCTACGGCTCCAAAGGGGGCTGTGAGGCTGCCGTACACGCGTTGTCGACCTATCTAAATTCAGGCAAAGGAGAGGCTATTCTTAAGGTTGACATAAAAAATGCATTTAATTCTGTTAATAGGGACACCTTGCTGTCAGAAGCTAAAAAAGAAATACCTCAAATTTTTAGTTTTCTCTGGCAATGTTATAGACAACCATCGAAATTACTGTTTCGGGACAACGTTTTGGAATCCGCTGTTGGCTGTCAACAAGGTGACCCCCTCGGGCCAGTGATCTTCAGCTTAGCTATACACCCAATCATTCGAAAACTAAATTCCAAATTTAATGTGTGGTACCTCGATGATGGAACCTTGGGAGGCGAAGTAGACACCGTTTTCAATGATCTACAATTTTTAAAAAATCAACTTTCTGCTATTGGTTTGGAACTCAACTTTTCTAAATGTGAAATATTCCTATCTGACAGTACTGACAAAAATCTGACTTATTCGAAATTCAATGCAATAGCCCCTGCAATCAAAATTATCGACAAAAGTTCACTTCGTCTCCTTGGGTCCCCAATCTTTGAGGATTCCTTTCCCGGTTTTGTGGAGGAAAAAAATTCAAAATTTCAATGATGTTTCAGAAAGATTGCTCGAAATTAATATGCATTCGGCTATTACCCTAATTCGTTATTGTTGTTTCGGTCCTAAATTAATTTATTTCCTTCGTGCTTCCCACTTATGGAAGCACCCTCACCTTTTGGAAAAAATGGACCAAATTATCCGGCATACTCTTACTTTAATTTTAAACATGACTTTGGACGATCGAGCTTGGGCTCAAGTTACCCTTCCCATCCGTATGGGAGGCCTCGGCGTCCGCAAAATTACCAGTATTAGTTTACCGGCATTCATATCTTCGGTCCACGGCACTGATAAATTAATCAGGAACATTCTAACTTCCACACTAATTCCTTTAGAAGTGCCGTGTTTCACCGAGGCTATGGATGCGTGGAGACTCGCTTGCCCGAATACAAATCCACCTAACAACCCAACTTCCCAGAGACGGTGGGATGAGCCGCTCTGCAAAGTAGTTCAGGAAAACCTAATCCTAACATCTGCTACTACTGCGGAGCGTGCGCGCTTGCTGGCTGTGGGAAATTGGGAGTCAGGTCTTTGGCTTCACGCACTGCCGTCGTCGAATATTGGCACCTTGTTCGATGATACCACTTTCCGCTTAGCTGTTGCCCTACGTCTAGGTGCGCCTTGCTGTTCTCCTCATCGCTGCCACTGTGGCGAAGTTGTCAACAGCCTCGGTCACCACGGCCTGTCATGCAGTCGAAGTGCGGGACGCATAGCGCGGCACGCGAACCTTAACGACATCATCCGACGAGCCCTTGTCACCGTCGGCGTTCCGGCTGTTTTGGAACCTCATGGCCTGGCACGCGACGATGGTAAGAGACCAGACGGTATGTCTTTATTTCCTTGGAAGATGGGTAGGCCTTTAGTGTGGGACGCTACCTGTGTCGATACTCTTGCGCCATCCCATCTTCCTAGCTCATCGTGCTGTGCTGGTGCTGCCGCGGCGGCTGCGGAGAACCTCAAGCGGCGGAAATATAACAGCCTCGTTGGCAGTTATATTTTTGAGCCGTTTGGGGTTGAAACTCTTGGGCCGTGGGGTCCGAGTGCTCATATGCTGTTTAAAGATTTATCTAAACGCTTAGTTGACTCTTCGCGTGACCCAAGGGCTGGCTTCTACCTCGGTCAGAGATTAAGCATTGCCATACAACGTGGCAATGCCGCCAGCCTTTTGGGCACACTTCCAGTCGACAGCGATGCGGAGGAGTTTTTTGACGTCATATTTAGTTAGGCCTTTAGTGTATATATTATTTTTAATTATTTAAGTTTATTTTATAATTTAATTTTCTCTAGTACCTATAAATAAATATTTACACTCTGGCCAGTTTTAGTTAGCCATTTTATGAAGTGATAAATTTCTAAGGTCTGACCACGACAGTATCCTTCTATATAAAATCAATCATCAAACGAACTTAAAGAACTTTGACAAATTATTTTTTCTACCCTAGAGTGGAGTTAGAGGGCGCGTCAGAGTTTTACTGACTAAACCCCACCTGTGTCTTTCAGTTGCCCATTGTATTCTAGCGCTATGGTAACTATTTCGTTACACAATTTATAACACTAATTTTACAATATATGTATCAAAACCTTGACCTAAGACTGCTTTCGTAATTAAGCAAATCATGTTTTAAAAAATTACAATTTTGGTCTAGTAACATCAACAAACTACATACGTTCTAGCTCCGAGGTTTACAACCCCAGTTTAAATTTTACAACCCCAAAATACCCTGTTTAAGCTATGCATAAAAACTTTAATCTCTAACCTGAAAGTTCACCTGAAAACTTGCTGAAGGGTCATAAAAACCATATAAACATGTTCATGTAGGTTTGTATTGCAATGACTTTACTGCCGAATGCCATAGCAACCGTTTTAAGGTACAGTCGTAGAGCCGTAAAGTCATAGTGCGGGTTTTAGCAGTAGTCTAAGTACTTGTGGTCACCAGTGGTACAATTAATATTCAGTAATTGACTGAAGAATCCAGGTTTGCAGTTCGTAATTGGACTGTATTTGAGGTTTTTTGTTGTGTTTGTAATTGGCAGAACAAGTTTTATAGGCAATTTTTTTTTTTAAGTTACGTAAAATACTGTGCATAGCCGAGGCATGTTGTTGTTTTTACTATTTGCAAATAATATTTCGGTTGAACACGTTACAAACTTCACCACTAAAAGTTGTGTACTAAGACAACATCATTAAGTCAAGCATTTACACTTTATGCTATTGCACACATAACACAGGAATCATACCTTCTGTTCTGTGCTATTGCATTTAGCCTACCAAAGCGATGCAGCTATGAGCAGAAGCAAACTAAACCAAACAAGCTTATTGTTTTGACGCTGCACTATTGCTTGTAGGTTGAAGGTGGTCTAACTCGTAGGGCTCTATCTGGCACAGCTCGTAGCGGTCGTGTACTCGTAGACACTGCTACGCCGCAAGCTACGCTACCGTAGCCAATAACCGATACACTACACCGTTGGTTAATCGAGGTGGGGTGGGTCTACGCTAGCGCCGTGTAACCACCGCTACGCCGCAAGCTACGCTACCGTAGCCAATAACCGATACACTTGCACTGTTGGTTTATCGAGGTGAGGTGGGTCTACGCTAGCGCCGTGTAGCCACCGCTACACCGCAAGCTACGCTACTGTAGCCGATAACCGATACACTATTAGTTTTTCGAGGTATGCTAAAGGGTCTACGTAAAGGAGCTGAGTATGAGCGGAGCACGACCCGTTGTGCATTTCCAGTTGTCTTTTACTTTTAAGGGCTACGGTAACTCTTTCAAATAATCCTACAGCCCAGTTTTCATTAACTTAACTTCCAATTCTCTTAAACGTTGCAGGTGATAAAGACATAGTTGGATGGCTGCGACAAACACTCAACAGTTTTAGCAAAACCTGAGTGGTTCCCACTTATGCTAATTTAACTGCTTACTTCCAACGTCTGTCGCGCTCGAACAAGGCTTATCTGAACCGCTTTTCTTAACTACATTTGTGACTGGAATTTCTTTAGGATTAAAATTAAAAGCACTGAATAACGGTAGCTTTCGTACAGATTGCATACAAATCGGTCTTTATTAGTTTAATCCCTTTTAAATAAGTATGGATTGATGAGAAGAGTACATAACTTCGCGTTAAGTAACTGTGTAGAATAATAAATTAGGTTTAGTTAGAGACTCATTACTTGAGTTTTTTTTTGCTGGAAAATCATTCAGTGTCATTCCCTGCCATTGGGTGGAGTGCGAGGGGCCCGTGTCAGACTTTTACTGACTTAAACCTACCCTTAGTTCTTTCGTTGCCTTTCATTCCAGGGCCGGGTTTTCCTTTCAGAAGCGAACCGAGTGTTTTTTGACTTTCTGGCTCCTACGGTTTACTGAAATCTCTTTAAGAAGCGCGTGTAACATTACGTGTGCTTGCACCGGACGGTTGGACGGTGAGCTACCCATTGCTCGCCGTCGCCGCCTGACAGAGTCTGAACCCGCCACTTACAACTCGTAAGTCGAGGCCGTTACCACTGGGTCACTATTGCTCTCAAATCTATACAATTATACATAGAATAAATCTGTAGAAGTTTTTAGTTGTACGTGCTTCACGTAAAATCTACGAAATAGATGTATATAATTTTTACAGATAAAAATTGTACGTACCTTGATATTTGAAATATTACTTATACTTTTTTTCAATCGGAATAGGTTGACTATATCGAAAGATTATACTGCATTCATTAACTATTAGGTGGTACAAAGTTCGTCAGATCAGCCAGTGAGAAACTGAATTAATGACTATTATAAATTAAATTAACCGTGCAGCTGTCCTTATTGAACTATGAGCTCATTATCTGCGTTAATATTTATCAAACTTGTACTTCTGTCTCTATTTTGTCATATACTTAACTCCGTATTCATCACAGTTTAGCCGATTCTACCAACTATACTTTTACAAAGTCAGGTTAACGGTTCGCCCTTATTAACCGTAATCATTCTCGCAACAGTTTAATAGTTTCTGAACATTCTTTTGCAGTCGTAAAGTTCTCTTCGTGGTTGATAACGCCAATAATTTCTTACGCAACCTCGATCTCAAAAGGAATTAATTTAAAACTTTTTCGATTTTGTCTTTTAAGGAGCTTGGTACCCCAATTGCAATTTTCCGAACCGTTTGCAGTTGCGTGTGTTGATAAAAAATAAATTCCATTTTTGGGTTTTTTTTTTCTATACTGACACATTTATTTATTTTTTTAAAGCTTTATGCACAGAGTTGTACAAAGGCGGACTTAATGCTTTAGGCATTATCTGCCAGTCGAAAACCAAAAAAACTACTTAAAATCACCACCAAAACCAAATCAAAACCATTAAAATTACTTTTAAATAACATATTGCTTCTATTGAGAAATACACCCTTTTTAATAATAAATCGTTAAAATTATTGTAAAGTGAAACCGGATAAAGACCAATGTAAATTTTCCAATTCATGCAAACTTTTCTAATTTTATCAAACATGTCCTAGCCCCGTGTCTTGGAAAGCATATGACAGTCGTTACAGATATTACATCACCAGAAAGTCTGACCATCATTATATCCAAAGAGAGTTGCCCAGTAACCCGGTGGTGGAGGTCCGATAGGCAGTCGATTAAGGTGAAAAACGGGTATTCATCCGCATCCACCGAGCTTTTTGGGAAAAAGCTAAAGAGATGATGTAATTGTTGTGTAACCAACCGATTCATCAGAAATTATTGTTTAAATTAAGTTCAATTTATTACGCACGTTACCTAGCGCCTTAATAAAAAGGTTCAAATTGATAGAGGGTGCGTTGTTCTTTTTTGTGGGCTCTTTGGTGATATCAGACTTGTGTTATCAACCAATTTGATTACGTAATTTAAATATTACATAGCCCGGTAGGGTCGGCTTCACGCTCGACTCGTTGAGATTTCAGTAAAATGGACGGGGCTGACTAGGGCCTATACATGCTGCCATGGCTTTCTCTGGTAGGTTTTAGTTAGTAAAAGTCAGACACTCCCTTCTCTCTACTCCACTCAGAGCAAGAGAAGATAAATTAATTTTCCAAATAAGAAAAATTCTGCTTATTTCAGTTAGTATTTCCTGAAATAGCAGGCAAATGACCAGTTTCTAAAACAGAAATTAACAGCACAAATTGTCAAACGTCAAACGCATTCGTATTTTCATAGTTGCTGTGTTTAGTTCAATGAATTGTCAAAGGCAATCATTTCACTAGCGTTGTATTTGAGATGAATCAATTACTGCTTTTCAGTACCGGGTGCTGAATACTGGTTTGCAGAAATGTCTCACTGATGTTACATCCCAGATTTTACCAGTGGCTTCGACTGCGTGAAAATAGTAAATAATCTCATACTCCTGGTGCCAGAAAGCTTAGTCACCCAAAGGGCTATGCTCGCAGCTTCCTAGCGTGCTCAAATCAAGAATGAAGATCATAGGGCACATTGCTCGCTAAACAGATGGCCTAAAGGTTCTGGAGTCGCGATTGCGTACCCGAAGATGCAGCGATAAACGACCTCCTACAAGGTGGACCGATGACTTGGTTAAAGGTTGCCAGGATTCGGTAGACGCAAGACGCACATGACAATTTTAGAGTGGATTTTCAAGAAACCAAAAAAATATTTCTTCATAAAATTTAATTGTATTGATATTTCACTAATTTTTATAAATTTTTGGGAGACTTATTTTTTTTTGTTTTAATCGCAATACTATTATATTGATAAAAGTTTATGAGTGCGTCTATGTTTGTTACTTCATTACGCTCAAACGACTGAACCGCTTTAGATGGGCACACGGGTAGACCATATCCAGGGACAGAACATAGGATACTTTTACTACGGGAGTATGTTCTCTGGGGATAATTTACAACTTTGACGTGGGCAAAGCCGCTGGCAACAGCTAAAATATCTGTATTAATATTTTAAAGAGGTAAAGCTTTTTTTTTTGTTGAAGGTAATCTCTGAAAGCACTAGTCCAATTGCTAACATTTTTTCACCAATAGAAAGCTCCTTTAATATTGAGTGACATAAGCTATAATTAATCTACACAGGCAAAGCAACGGGCAAAAACTAGTTTTATAATATACCTTTTCTCAGTTAGCCAGGTAGAACTCTAGTTTTAATCTTCTAAAAATCTAAAAATCTGTTATGAATATTTATGTAGTTTATTTTCTTGTCATCTACGTACATTATTCGGTCCAAATTAACAAATGTTTCGCTAACATTATTCTTCTTGGTCATTTACTTATCTGTACCAACTACATTTCCAGTAATGCTGTGTTGTGGTGTGCAGTTTTACTTAAAAATTGTATACAGGTAGTTTTGTTCGTAATCGTACAATGCTTTTGGGAACACTTTCATTCATCAGAGTGAAATTTCTTGCTGAAGTTTGTGTTTCCCGATAGCTACAACCTAGGGGTTTTTAACTGTAAACAGATTACTTCTAGGCAAGCGTGCTCTATCGCCAGCCAAACCATCACTTATCGTCAGATGAGATAGTGGTAAGGACAATTTTTTTTGTTATGCTCAAACGCGAGCCTATCAATAATAATAAAAAATGTCCCATGGAAACATACATACTCCCAAGTTAAAACGTGTTTTTGTCCTATTCTAGGAGTATGGTTTGAATTTCAATCGGTTCTGCTAGTTGAATGTGAAGAAGAAATACTACATACACTTATCTTGGATACCTACAACATGTTTTATTTTGTAGCCAATAATTGTTGTATCTATATATCTATCTATCCTTTTTACTATCAGAGTGTGATTAAAATACATTGAAGACTGTTCCTCCTAAACTTGAAGAAACCTAATTATCGATTTCGATTTACTTTTTTATTTTTCATTTTACTTTTTTGGTACATTTTCATTGTTCTACGCTGTCTTTTAATTTCTATTGATATAATTATAATATGAAAATATTATAAACATAGAAGAAAGAAAAATTGCCAAACTTAAGTGGCAATGGGCAGGGCACATTGCTCGCAGAACAGATGGCCGTTGGGGCCGATAGGTTCTGGAATAGCGACCACGTACTGGAAGACGTAGTGTTAGAAGGCCTCCTACAAGGTGGGCCGATGACCTGGTAAGGATTGCTGGAATCCGATGGTTGCGAGACGCACAGGACCGTTCATTGTGGTGACAATTGGGGGAGGTCTATGTCAAACAGTGGACATCTTTCGGCTGAAATGATGATGATGATAAACATAGAATTTATTAAAAAAAAAATACTGTGGTGTTCGTAATTGGATTGAAGCATGCACTAGCTTCTGACTTTTGTTAAGTGCCTATATAAACCTATGTGGAAAAAACCACTCACTACAATTTAAGAATTTCTAAAATTCTCTCAAACTTAGTAAAGCATCAAATATTCCTGCACTTCATTCTTTCTTCACATGACAACAAAATCGATAAGCTTATAAAAAAAAAAAACGCGTAGACGTGTCAATCCACCCTACACTAGTAAACATATTCGGAGTTTCCTTCCCGATTACGTATGCAACATCAGTCCTTGGGGCTTGGAAGTAACAACCTGACAATTGTCTTACATATCAGACCTTCCGGTTTCGTATCCAATCAATTGGCGATCCCTTAAGGGATGTTGTAGTAAATCAGTCCATACAAAGTTATGCTTGTGTGAAATGATAAGGGAAAATGTTTACCCTTGGAATAACATATTTATACCAATATACAGGATATCACAATCAGAGTGGGAATCTCCTGTTGTGTGGAAAACAAGAATTACTTTGATGGACGTGAAAACTTTGAATATAGGGTCACTTTTGGGGAGATAAATGTAAAAAACAACGTTTTTTTTTTTAAGTTTTATTGTGTGACCTATTGCGTGAAATTGCTGTTTTTTTTATAACAATAAATAAATGAGAGTATACAACGTGTAACGTTAAATGCGCAAAATCTCAGACACCCCAAATGAATTTTAATTTAATCGACCTAAATCTGTGAAAAAAAAAACATTAAAAAAAAATTAGAGATATTATGTGCAACTTTAGTTTGTGTAAAATTAATAACTGCATTGAAATAAGAAATTTTATTATCTCGTGTATGAGACAATTTGATTGGAGTACTACCATGAGTGTTTACCTATTTCGGCGGGTTTGCGCACGGCTTGACCTATTCATAAATATACATCGATCTGTCGACATTTTTAATGAAGATTTTTCTGAAAAATGTAACCTATACTAAAAAGTGTTTTAATTGATTCTGCTGGTTATTCTAATCAAACTATTTTCAGATTTTGCGCATTTAAAACGCGCGTTACACGTTGCATATGAAAGATTATTTATGAAAATTGACCACATCTTTGATCTTCGAAACTTTTAGCAAAGAAAAAAACCAAAATATTGTATTATTTATAGCTTACAAAAAACTCTTATACTTATAAGAGTAAACTATAGACTACTTAGTCTATAGTTTCAGGTAAAAAATTAAAAAAAAAATATTTTTCGGAACACGTTCTATTCTTGTTCTGTAAAAATATCATATTTCAATTATTGTAATTTATTTTATAATTTCTCAACAAAAAATAATAAAGGACAAACCATAATAATTTTAGAGTAATAAAATGAACATACCCCTTAAGGGATTCAAGTTAAATATTCATTGTTAGACACATGGCAGTTTGGTTGATAATTTGGGGCTCCTCAAACATGTAGATATGGCTATCTCGGATACCTTTTTCCCCATGGATTAAATAGGGAATCATTGGATTATAGCAGAACGACTCCACAATGTCAGTCATTGTCCGTTATTAATAACGATAAGAAAACCTTTTTTTTTGTTCTTGTAATGTCTTGTATTAAAAAATTCAGTATTTTCCTTATCTAATAGGTATTAAGCTGGGCACGCCACGATTATGGCGGTAAGTCCCCTCTTTGAGGCGTGGCTGGAAAGACCTCACGGCGTCCTTACCTTCCGCATGACGCAGGTCCTCACCGGACATGGCAAGTTCGGGAGGTACCTGCATCGGATTCAAGCGGAAGAGACGCCCGGGTGTCGCCACTGTGCGCAACGCCCGGAGGACACGGTGGAGCACACCGTCGAGGTGTGCCCTGCCTGGGCGGAGCATCGCCGTGCCCTCGTGGGGGCGATCGGCGGCGGAGACCTCTCGCGCCGGGCCCTGGTCGAGGCCATGGTCCGGAGTGAGGAGGAATGGCAGGCGGTCGCCTCCTTCTGCGAAGCAGTAATGCTTGCAAAGGAGGAGGCCGACCGTATCAGGCAACGGCGCCCTCGCCGCCGTCGCCGGGATTCCGATCCCGATTTCCGGCCACCGTAGACGCGGGCTCGCGGACGGCGAGCCATGGGTAGCTCGCTGTCCGATCGTCCGGTAGTGGACCGAGTCCAAGACGTCGACGGCGCGCACTGTTCCCGCGCGCCTCAAGAAGTTGTCAGCAGCAGGAGGGGCCCAGCTGGGTCGAAGCCTACTGGGGACAGGGTTGTCCGAAAGGGAGCTCGTGCCCCGGTATGAAGGCTAGAAGGAACGGCGCGGGGTTTTTAGTCAGTAAGAGTCTGACACTGTCTCCCGCTCCACCCAAGAGCGGGTTTCGTCAAAGATGATTTTCCCCGTCGAGAAAAAAAAAAAAAAAAAAAATAGGTATTAAGTCATCACTGGCAACACGCACTGGTCATAGACTTTCGTCTTGAGACGCTGTGGTATATTAGACGAGAAGACACCGTGCAACTTCCCAAACGCTGCCCAGCCGAGTCGGATTCGACGATTGACCTCTTTCTCAAAGTTAGACCTACCCAACTGGACCGTTGCTGCAGCGTTGGAAGGCCTCCAACAAGGTGGACCGACGACCTGGTCAGGGTCGCGGGAATCCGATGGATGCGTGACGCACAGGACCGGTCGTTGTGGCGACGCTTGGGGGAGGCCTATGTCCAGCAGTGGACGTCTTTCGGCTGATATGATAATGATGATGATGATGAATAGGTATTAAAAACAAATGTAATAGGTATTGAACTTCTTGTAACTTTATTGTTCTTTTGGGATTTCTATTTTCATGGGCAGCGGTGGCCGAGTGGTATCGGCTCCGACTTACGAGTTGTAAGTCGCGGGTTCAAACTTAGCCAGGCGCATTACTTTGTGTAATTTATTTCATCACCAGTGTTCTCAAAACGGTGAAGGAATACATCGTGAGGAAGCCGGCAGCCCGTAAGTCAGGACCGTTACCATTCGACCACCACTGCTGTTTTATAAGGGTCAACTTTTTCTCATTATGAAGAACCAGTTTTTGTCACAATCTTGTGTACTAAAAACCAATAGATCAGGTCTATCTATGTTATGGAACGTGTAAATTCAGAAAACGCCTGTACATAATTTCTTAGAAAACTGATGGGTCATTAAATGACCCAAAAAAAAAAAAAGTTGTTGTTGTTGTTGTTGTGTGTTGTTGTTGTTGTTGTTGTGTGTTGTATGTATGTTGTTGTTGTGTGTTGTTGTGTGTGTGTGTTGTGTGTGCTTTTGTTAAAATTTTTACACAAAAGCTATGAAACCCCTTCATGATTAGGTGCCGCATATTTGCAATAAAATATATTTTTAGTTTTATTTTTACATTGCGTTATGGTCATACAAAGGCAGTACAATTACAAAGCCACCTAAATAAAATAAAGTACCGCAGATAATATTAATACACGAAAAAGTAAAATGTTAAGCACAATAAAACCGTATTTTCCTCTGACGATACCCTTTTCTTGTGTAGGATGATAAGAAGCTAAGATTTCCAGTTTCTTTCGCAAATCAGCTTAAGAACCAAATAATAAGAGTTCTATTTTCTGCTTTAAGTATTTTTATTCGGACGTTTGTGCCCGGGATTCAGTATCCATTGTTCACTAAAAAAAAAGCATTATTTTTCTTTGAAGTTGGTTAAAAACACAGATCGATACTTTTGATGAAAAGAAACTCGTGGCTTAGTAAAGCTAGAACTTCATTATACCGACGCACACGTGTAACACGCCTAATTTGTACGTAGAACGACTTCGCGTGGGATCGCGCGGCGTGTATCAAATGTAATTCTACAATACTAGTTTCCATATAAAATATATGGAGACCTGTAATATATGCACACGTGTTAGCAGTGTAGTTCTACTTTGATATAGAACGATAACAGCTACACGAGTCCATCTTCAAAGTTAAGTAACGCATGCTTTTTTTTAAGGTCGGAAATCTTCTAATTACTTCTCCAGCTCTAGGGTGGAGTGGAAATGTGTGTTAGACTTTTCTGACTAAAACCACACCTATATTCCTTCAGCTGCCCTTTGCGTCCCAGGATCAGGAGGAGTAACCCTTTCAGAAGTAGAGCCATATGGCCCCAGTAGGCTTCGACCCTGCTGGATCCTTACGGTTTTGCTGACATCTCTTTGAAGTAATGGACGGTGAAGTCAAGTCAGAAATTGTACATAGGTTCTTAAAATAATATTCCACAACTATCACACAACGCTGTTTAGTCCCAAGCTAAGCAGAGCTTGTGTTATGGGTACTAGACAACTGATAACATACTTATATATTTCTAAATAGATACATATTATAGATAAATTACACCCAGATACAGAACAAATGATCATGCTCATCACATAAACATTTGTCCCGGGTGGGAATTGAAACCATGACCTCTGGCATAGCAGTCAGGGCCACTAACCACTAGATCAACAAGCCAGTCGAAATACTAGACAAGTATAGAAGAAATACTAGACAAATAGAAATACTAGACAAGTGTTTCAGGTTTCGCATGTACTGAAACGATTGTTGTATAGGTAATACGAAACCACTTGGATAGACTGATGGTTAGACTTTCTGACATTGTAAAAACTGGCTTTACGTGCTTTCCGAGGCCCATTCACAATCGTACTTGCCCAGTTTCAAACTCGCAACCTCATGCATAAGAGGCTGCACGAGCCACTGAGACCTCACGACCCACAATTTTGATGAAAAATAATATAAATATGAGCCACATATTAAAATAGGTAGGTACTCGATGAGTAAGTACATATCTGATATTAGATTTTTTCACATTAAGAGGATAAATGGATCCAGTAAGACTATTTTTCAAAGTCACGTGTAAACATAACATATTATTACAAGTTGAAATATTTTTAACCCTCTGTGTTATTACTCAACGTGATATTTACGAAAAATAAAACGACCTTTATTACATTCATAAAAATGAAATGGTTCAGTTTTTTAGCCTTTCGTTTCAACATGATATTTAGAAAAGTTTATCTACTGCATGTTTTTATTTTTAAGTAACAACCGAAAGACTTCTTTGTGAAAAACATTATTTCTAATTAATCCACCAAAAAAAACAAAGCGATCCCATAAACACTTTCGTTATGCGTACAGCTTAGGAGTGGAAATCCCTGCCGGAGTCTGTTTCCTAATAGCTACAACCTAGGGACATACAGGGTCGGTCATTGTGGTGACACTTGGGGAGGCCTATGTCCAACAGTGGACGTGTATCGGCTGAAATGATGATGATGATGACAACCTAGGGATCTTCAAGTTAACCCTTCAGATACCGTCAATTAGAGACACAATAGTAAGACAATAGATGCGCGGCCACCGGGTGTCGCTTGGGAATTCATGAATTAAGAGTGAATAGGTTACTTTTAGGCAAGCGTGTTTTATCGTCGGTCACATTATCGCTTACCAACAGGTGAGATAATACTCAAACGTGAGCCTATCAATATGAAAAAAAAAATGAATTCTTTTTCTTAATTCATGAATCCCCAAGCGACCACCGGTGGCCGCGCATCTATTGTCTTACTATTGTGTCTCTAATTGACGGTATCTGAAGGGTTAAAGTCTTTACATTTTTCTACTGCCTACTGCTGTTTATTGACTACGCCATCTGCTTTAACTAAATGCTCTGATACGCAAAAACGGACATGACACAAAAAATTTAACCTTTTTGTAATGCGTTCGAATGTAATTCTACTGAAAAAGGTCTTAGATTTTTCAATCATGAAAAAGACCTTTTTCACGGGTTAGGTTTTTTTCTCATCGGAGGAATATGAAAAGAGTTTTGATATAGTTTGTATAGAAAACCAGCTTCTGTCAGCGACTTATGGAAAATTACCCAAATATTGCCACATTGTTGTTTGTTTTTGTGATGTGTTGTCACTGGCAACAAATTGGACTTTCGTCTTGAGACAGTGTGGTATGTTGAACGACAAAATATCTCACAGTATCCTGGACCCAGCCGAGTCTGATTTCAAGATTAATCTCTCAAAAACCCTGTGTATAATTCAGCTCATGAAATATTTTTCCTTCACTTGTAGGAAAATATCATCCCATACCATAACACTGAGTACACAACTAACATTAAAAATTCAAATAGAAAAAAACATTTTACAAGCTAATCGTTACTGCAATATTTTAGAAACGCTCTTATCATCGTGGCTCATTTACAAATATGAGGTTGCAAATTTTAAATCAGATAGAAGTTGGTGCGAAACTTCAATCACTTTGAATGAAATATTATATTGCCTTCGATAGCATTACAAACAAAATTCAAATCACGACTTGATTTCACAATGTTTTTTTTTTTTTCTCTCGACGGGGAAAATCATCATTGACGAAACCCGCTCTTGGGTGGAGCGGGAGACAGTGTCAGAGTCTTACTGACTAAAAACCCCGCGCCGTTCCTTCTAGCCTTCATACCGGGGCTTTAGTTTCCTTTCGGATAACCCCGACCCCGGTAGGCTTCGACCCAGATGGGCCCCTCCTGTTGCTGACAATTCCTTGAGGCGCGCGGGAACAGTGCGCGCCGTCGACGCCTTGGCTCGGTCCGGACAGTTACTGGACGATCGGACAGCGAGCTACCCATGGCTCGCCGTCCGCGAGCCCGCGTCTACGGTGGCTGGAAATCAGGATCGCAATCCCGGCGGCGGCGGCGGGGGCACCGTTGCCTGATGCGGTCTGCCTCCTCCTTTGCTAGCATTACTGCTTCGCAGAAGGAGGCGACCGCCTGCCACTCCTCCTCGCTCCGGACCATGGCCTGAACCAAGGCCCGGCGCGAGAGGTCTCCGCCGTCGATCGCCCCCACGAGGACACGGCGTTGCTCCGCCCAAGCAGGGCACACCTCAACTGTGTGCTCCACCGTGTCCTCCGGGCGTTCCGCACTGATTTCACAATGTTGAAATGATATTAGGAGTGAAACGAAGACACGTCATAATCATGCCGGTAAGTATCACACGGTGTCCTCATCTTCCGCATGAAGCAGGTCCTCACAGGACATGGCAAGTTTGGGAGATTCCTGCATCGGATTTTTGAAAGAAACGCCTTGGTGCCAACATTGTGTGAACCACCTGGAGGACACGGTGGAGCATACGGTGGAGGTGTGCCCCGCTTGGGTGGAGCACTGCCGTGTCCTCTTGGAGCCAATCGGCAGCGGTTACCTCTTGCACCGGGCTCTGGTGCGGTCCGGTGTGAGGAGGAATGGCAGGCGATCGCCGCTTACTGCGAAGCAATAATCCTAGCGAAGAAGAAGGTCGCAAACGAATGTCTTCACGCCTCAGCCACCTAGATTTCAACCCCGACTACTAGCCACGGTAGACGCGGACTTGCGGGCGTCGAGCAAAGAATTGCCGGTCGCAAGCCCCTCAAAAAAAAAAACTCAGTAAACCGTACGGGCCCTACGGTTTAGCAGGGCCGTTGCTCGCTAACTAGGATCATCAGAATTTCTGAGGGGGAAACCCATAGTCTTGGAATGCAAAGGGAACACAGGAACAAAAAGAACGCTATTTGACGTGGCGCAAGTGCATCAAGCACCCCCACCTGCCTGGTCCCGCTCTCCTCCTCTATTGTACTATCGCTTGCTTCGCATAGAATTCCTAATATTAAGAACGTTAGTTTAACATATAGCCATGTTGCTCTGTTACAATGACATCAAATGGTCATGTAAACAAATACGTTGATATTAAAAATTATAGTAACATACACAAATATAGATGTCGATTGACATTTTTTTACTTTACAGAACTCTGATTAATAACATAATAATTTTAAAATGAATTTCATGATATTATTAACTTAAGTGAGAGATTTACTGACTGCTCATTCTCTCTCTCTCTTTTGCCTAGCCTTGTCCCTTTATTTGGGGTCGGCTCTCCTCGTACCGCGGCGCCATTACTGACTGCTCATTGACTGATCTCAATTGTGCACTTTTGAATTTATTCTCGTACACAGTAAATAGCAGATACATTTTGATACAAGTGCAGAAAGTTTGTCATTGCGATTGAGGCGGAATTCGTAGGCGATTGTGTCATGGAGCCGAAGGCTGCATTTACAAAGTACGTTTAACAAACGATTTTTTTTTAATACACTTACGAAAATGAATAAACGAGGCTTGACCGGCGACTTGTGGGGGTCGACGCACGCCCAGCCTGATACGATAAATGAAATAACACTGTGGTGGAGGAGAGCACGCGCACTTTTCTGCTCTAATGCGGAAAGCAGTATATTGCGTGCCTAAAAGCGGTGGAATAAGAGCGGGTTTTTGTATTGGAAATACTTTACCAAAACCAGCAAGACAGAAAACAATTTATTAAATACGGGTATCAAAGTCAAAGAAAATTAATAAAACAATTTTATTTTACTTCAACGTTTTTGAATAGTTAACTTCTTGCGTACCTATTCGACTCTATTTTAATATTTCTTTTTAGAATTCTATTCTATAGACTTCAAATATTCGCAAGAATCTTTTATTAAGAATTCTATTGGTGATTTAAATATTTCAGGGTTCCTAAAGGTCAAATCATACTTAATATTCAAAAATTGAAAGTTTCTGAGTGTGATTGTTTGTTACTTATTTACACTCGAACAGCTGAAGAGATTTTAATCACATTTGGTATACGGGTACCGGTAGATTAAGTCCTGGAATAGCACATAGGATTCGGATTTGTTTATCTCGGAAACATGTTATCTTAAGGTGGTGCATCACGACTCACATTTTCACTGTTTTTCATACAACCGCTCATAACTGATTATGACGTTATTACACACTTTTCATTAGATATTTTGGAAACACACTATCTTGTGGATATTATCTAGGTTTCTAAAGAAACCAATTTCTAAATTTGTGCAAAATTAATCCAGTAAAAACCTCTGAAAATGTTCTATTTTGTATGAACTTTGACACTTCATAATTTGCCTAAAAATTAAAAAAGTCAAAAAAGTAGTGCTTTAGAGACCTTGCAAATTTTATTAAGATTCTAAATGATGACAATTTTTTCCAAAAACTTTTAAGGGTTTAAAAAAAACAGCTATTTCCTGGAGCAATTTTTGTGAAATTTTCGAGTAAATCTCGGAATTACCGAATACTAACAGAGTTTTCAGGCGTTATCTCTCTTTTTTTGCGTTGCCTTTTCGTCTAACATTGCGTTGGATTGCATTAAATGAAGTAACAAGCTTTTTAACCATTTTCGATGTTTACGATAAGCGACTGGAGAAGGAGGAGAGAGGGCTTAAGGCATTTTTTTTCTAGTATCAAATAAAAAGTTAATGCCAACTAAAATATTCTCCATTTGAAATTACTACATTATTCTACACGTCAATGTCATTCAAAAAGAGTAGATACAGTCAAATTACCACCACTTATTTATAATCCGGGATAATCCAGGAATGAACGCACCCTGACAAGTCTAAATGGTTTAGAATATAGATTAAATTTAATGATGTGATCCCCAATTTCGGCTTTTAGCCCCTAAGTAATTTAATACTTGAGAGATGGGCGAATGAAAATGGACCTTTAATGTAGTAACCGAGGGTAATGCCAATTAAGTTTATTATTGGACTAATGATTCCGTCTCTAATATAGTTGTGTAATTTGAAATAGTGACCTCGTTTTTCGGGTCTTGGTTCTTCATCGAAACTTTTTTGTGTCACACAACACAGCAAAATTGTTAATAAAAAAGTAAATTAAATAAAACCATTTAGTTACTAGTTTTTTATTCGTCAAAGAATATTAAACATCAACCAATTAAAAAACAATTAACAAAATAAGGATATTCCTGAAATAAATTAAAAAAAGTACAGTCGATTACAGTAGACTTTACTCAAATAAAAATCCGTCAAACGTCCGAACTTTCGAGTCCCAAGTATCTGTCAAGGAAGTAAGATTGACATTATTGGACAAGTGAAATACCAAATTCCCTTAGCGAAGGCAAAGGGTGCGAATGGGGTGCAAAATGTCTTTTCCAACTCATAAATCTTCGATTAAAATCGGGGGCGGAGTAACTGAGCGTGCAATTTATAATACTATGGTCATCAAACGATTTTGAGAGCAAACTTATGTGTATGAACATTCTTGTTAAGTTATAAAGTAGAATTATGGAGTTTACGGTATTTTAACAAAGTAACTGAAGGAAAATAACTTGTTTCTCTATTCGTGCAAGTTGTAATTATTTACAGCACGGAAGAAGTATACCTATTGTGTTCCTGGCAATCGGTTGTTTTTAAGTACATTCTACTGTTCTTTGTGATGAAGGCATGTATTTTTGTGTGCCACTTTAATAATGTGGTTTCATTTTTTTGTTATGAGATTTGTTTAAAAATGCAACTATACGAATACTACTTATACTATTATTTGTGTTGGCGATTATGCACCTATTATGTGTATGTTGGTGACTACTTTACGCTCAAGGGCTTTTTTATGGTGGGGAAAATCAACAAATGACAACTCCCGCTCTTGGGCGTAGCGGGAGATAGTGTCAGATTCTTACTGACTAAAAACCCAGCCCATTCATACCGATGCTGAAGCTCCCTTTCGCATAACCCTGGCCCCAGCAGGCTTCGACCTGGCTGGGCCCCTGCTGTTGCTGACAGATTGAGGCGCGCGGGAACAGTGCGCGCCATCGACGACACATCGATGGGCTCGGTCCGGACAGTTACCGGACGTTCGGACTGCGAGCTACCCTCACGCTCAATGGCTGAATAGTTCAAGATGAATTTGACATGCGGTTAGACTATGTCCCGGAATAGGATATTTTATATTAATAGTATGTTTCCTTTAGGATAATTTTCTACTTTCACGTAGGCGGAGACGTAAGTACAGATTATGTAGTTAAAATCAAAATATAGATGCAAAATAACATCCCTCTTTTTGAAGTCAGTTAACAAATCAACGGCAGAAACTATTTTGAAAAACAATAATAATAATCTTATTTTTTTTTTAACTACGGAAACTGAAGCAGACGTCCTAACCGAAACAAGTACGTATTTACTGAACAGAATGACTCACTGAATATAAAACCGTTACCACTTTCAAGAAGCATTATTCTAACAGCTCTCTTATTCAATATTTATTTTAGTCCTTCTATAAAATAACGCCAAAGAAGATTCGGACTAGTTTTAACTCAATCTTTGAGCGAACAAAATAATAATATCGCAAAATTAAATGCAATTTCTACAGTGAAGGACTATAACAGCTTAAGGTACGCTTACTTTGAACTGTTTTTGCTTCGTTAGGGCTGCAAAATGCTGCTGTAGCATAAAAGCGTTTGGAGAAATCCACAAAAGCGCTTGAAAAACTTTGGTCGATGCAGCTTAGACTTTATAACTCTTAAAACATAAACCAATGTTGAATAAAATGCAGTATAAAATTTCCTTAAGCTTATAAAGACGGCTTTTGTGTCGAGAAAAGTGGACCAGAGTTTGCAGCAATAAAAAAATATGTTTGTATTGTCCAAAAAGAGGAATTTTAATAAACACTGCTGCATTTTGGCGGTGTTCCTTGAAAATAAGTCAGACATGACAAGCCCTATCAGAATAATAGCAAAAAGTTTTTTTTTTTAATTCGAACAGATCATTTCTTAAAGTGGTTTAGATTAGTTAATACTAGCTGCTGCCAATGGCTCCTCCCACGTTATAGTCAGAAATTATCTCAAGGGAACATACATACACTCGGGATAAAAAAGCATCTTATATGCTATTCCAAGACATGATCTATCCGTGTACCAAGTTTCATCGAAATTCGTTCTGTAGTTTTTGCGTGAAAGAGTAACAAACCTCCATACTTACAAACTTTCACATTTTATAATATTAGTTATGTAGATTTCTTGTAATTTTTTGTTTATTTTGTACAAGTCACAAATAAACGATTTTCTTACTGTCTTTTTCTCAACATTATGACCACAAAACATTGCAAGCTCTCTCCTTTGAAAACCACACTATCTAATTAAATAAACTATTTCGCACGCCTACTCCGAAAAACACTTTTGTGCACAACAGTACTCACAATAAATTAACGCCTATTTAAACATTTTCAAATTGAATTTAATTATACATTTGCTCACGCAACAGTTCGCAGCCATTTAATATTGTTTGTTTTGTCTTTAAGGTTTGTATACTTCATTTCGACCTAGGTTTTATTCAATTTTAAACAATTTTATTGTATTCGAAATGTAATGGAAATTGATTGAATATTTCAGATATTACTATTGCCAACATAAATGATTTTTTTTCAACTCATGATAAATTCTAAAATAACATGGCTGGGTTGGTATTTTCATAATTTTTATTTTCGTAGTTATTAATAACAAAATTTGAGATCAAAACCAAAGATGATCCTGACTAAAACTTGCTAACATTTCGTAGAAAGTGTCCTTTCTGTCATCTTTTTTACTAATAAGTAATCTAAACCAAACAGCAAAATGACACCAATGAAAATATACCAAAGATTTTATTAAGAGGAGAAGATTTTTGAAACAGGGTGTCCTGTCTTAAAAATTCACAAAGAGAAACGTATCATCAAAAACGTATAGACTGTGAGAAAGAAGTGACGATAGCCAACGATGTTACATAAAACTGTTTTTTCTAAATTATAAACTAGTACTCGACTGTCTGTACGATCATACCTGATGGTAAGCAGTGATGCAACCATTGATGGTGAGGCGCACTAGTTTAACTATTTATAAAACATAATCCCTAAAATATGTAAAACCAACAAATAATCGTAACAAAACGTAAATGCTTTAATCTATACCGTTACTTTTACTTACATTCACACATGCACACAACAACGGAAGTACGCGTTCATGCGAGTCACCACGCGGCGCAGAGGAAGCACTAAATGTGGACTGTCCTCGAACATGAAGCCCATAAATTGAATTTTAAATGAAATTTGAGATGGTTGACTGAATAAATTTTCGGTCTTTACAAGGCTGACGCTTCTGAACGCCTTTAAACGCCTCCAATAAGTTAATTTCTGTGCGTACATTTATTTAATTTTCCCGTTTAAATTTACTGGCCTGTGAAAAAGGAACTTGAATACATAATTCTGTAATTCTATCAATGTATTTTAAACAATTCTAATTTTAGACACTTGTTAACGTTCACAAAATAATACAGTACCAAGAAACTTTTTACAAGCTTTTATTTAGTTTCACCTGTCCTGATGTTTTTTTTTTTTGTCGACGGGGAAAATCATCTTTGACGAAACCCGCTCTTGGGTGGAGCGGGAGACAGTGTCAGACTCTTACTGACTAAAAACCCCGCGCCGTTCCTTCTAGCTTTCATACCGGGGCACGAGCTCCCTTTCGGACAACCCTGTCCGCAGTAGGCTTCGACCCAGTTGGGCCCCTCCTGCTGCTGACAACTCCTTGAGGCGCGCGGGAACAGTGCGCGCCGTCGTCGTCTTGGACTCGGTCCATTACCGGACGATCGGACAGCGAGCTACCCATGGCTCGCCGTCCGCGAGCCCGCGTCTACGGTGGCCGGAAATCGGGATCGGAATCCCGGCGTCGGCGGCGAGGGCGCCGTTGTCTGATGCGGTCGGCCTCCACCTTTGCAAGCATTACTGCTTCGCAGAAGGAGGCGACCGCCTGCCATTCCTCCTCGCTCCGGACCATGGCCTCGACCAGGGCCCGGCGCGAGAGGTCTCCGCCGCCGATCGCCCCCAACCTGTCCCGATGTTTGTCTGTCATCAAATCTTGAAAATTAAATTTGACCCACTTCCTGGTTACGGATTGAGCTGAAATTTTGCATGCTTGTGTAAATCACATGACAATGCAATATTATTATGACATGGAGCTTGTCTAATGATGGAACTGGAAGGTGGCTGTAAGAACTTGGTAGTTAAACGACACAACCCCATCAAGTTTGGGCTCGTATAATTTGTCTTGATGAGTATTAATTATATAGGTATACCGAGCTATAAAAGCTTGCTATGAAAAAATATATTTTCATTAAAAACTTATTGTTTGTATAGGAAATCATTAAGTAACATCTCTCGCCATGTGTAGAGTGTGAAAGTGGGTCAGATTTTTAACGACTAAAACCCACGTGTGTTCCTTTAGTTGCTCTATACGTTCCAGGGCCGAAAGAGTTATCTTAACTCTTTTAAACCTTTCCGCAGTCGTAACAGGCTTTCAATTTTGCTGACATCTATTTAAAGTGCGCATGGAACATAACGCGCCGTCGAATCGGACTTGTTCTTTATCGGATGGCCAGATGGCGAGCTATCTAATGCTCATCGTCCGTAAGCCAGTACTTACGGTGGTACGAAATCACCTTATGACTTCTGGCGGTGACTGGGGCGTTAGGGTGACCTCTCTCTTACAGTTTCAGCTGTCTCCTTCTTTCCAGCGGTCACCTTCTTCTACGAAGTATTACTGCTTCTTATTGTGAAGTGATCGCTTCCCACTTTACCACACTCTGGACTATGGCCTAAACCAGGGCCGCTCCAAAGGTTTTCTGTAAAAAAATCTAAATTTTAAGTTTATTATTTTTTTTTATTTTTGGTATACAATAAAGAATTAATCTATCTATCTATCGGCGGTTGCCACCACGAGAACACTATGGTGTTCCGCTCAAGTGTGGTAAACTTCTACCGTATGCCAAGTGACAAGATAACAAGGCCAAGTGTCTTTCTTTCCGCTGATTCTACGGCAAAAACCTATGTGCGGTGAGGACCTGCGTCAGATAAAAAGTAAGGACGCTGCCATATCGTTTCTCTGACCACTTCTTAAAGAGGGGAGTCCTTTAGCGTGTTTCTATCATGTCAAACTCAAAAAGACAGAGCATAATCCACTTACTGTGTCTGTACCAGTAAGTGTTTTTCAAAGGAGGGATTAAAGGATTTCTGAATAAAAAAAATGGACTACAGTTACAATACTTAGGAGCCACTGTTGTACTTAGATTTCACAAATATAATTTCATATGATTTATTTTGTCTTGTTATTTTTGACCTCTTTGATCTTTTAGGACTGCAATAATATTATAAGAGTATATTCTTATTTCCAAGCCTATAATCTACTTAGGAATAAGAAGGAACATATATTATTTTGTAGAAATCATAATAATATTCTAAAGCTGAAAATATGTGTTTGTTCAGGCCATATTTATAACGACCTCACGGCGTCGATGATTAAGTCCTCACGGCGTTCTCGCCTTCCACATGACGCAGATTTCTACGGACATGAGCAGTTCGGGAGGTTCCTGCATCGGATTCTTGCGGAAGTGACGCCCCGGTGCCAAAACTGGGTGAACCACCCGGAGGACACGGCCGTAAAATGAGGGAGATTGGCGCCAACGATCTCTTGCGCCGGGACTTTTTACAGGCCATAGCTTGAAGAAAGGAGAAGTGGCAGGAGGTCGCCTCCTTCTGTGAAGAAGTAATTTTAGCAAAGGAGGAGGCCGCACGCGTGAGGCAACGGCCTCCACGCCCCAACAGACGCCAGGATTTCGATCTCGATTTCCATTCACTGTAAGCGCGGGCAGACGGCTAGCAACGTGAGGAGTGATATGAAAGAAAAAGCAGTTAGTGATAATGACAGAACAGAATGGAAGAAAAAACATCTTGCTCCGATCCCAAATAATACGGGACAAGAACAGAAAGATTATGTGAAAAGAAAAGAAACAAACCATTAAAGATTAAATCCGTATTTCAATGAAAAATTAACCATTGCTCCCAATCCACTTTATGATTCTCAATAATTAATAAAACGTCCAGTGGAACAAAAGCTGGTTGAATGAAAACAGGACTTTAGTAATGGAATTCGTTGAATTTTACTCAAACCGCGATCTCATTTTTAAACGCATCGGTTTTTCAACTCAAACATTAATTTCCAGTGAATTAAAATCAGAGAATCAATGTTTTAAAATTGCTGAGTTTCTTAGTACTTATTAATTTGAGCACATCTTGAATTTTAATTTTGGGAAATTAATTATATGATTCTGTGGAGGAGCTTGTGGCTGTGTGATTTCAGCCGCTTAGGTCTATCTTCAAGGTTCATCGAAAGACGTCCACTGTTGGGCCGGCCCCAAGTGTCACTATAACGACCAGTCCTGTGCGTTACGTATCCATTGGATTCCCGCTACTCTCACTAAGTCATGGATCTACCTTGTTGGCTTTTCAACACTGAGTCTGCCGATATGTAGTAACCACCCAGTACCTTTCGTGCACTCCAGAACCTTTCGTCCAAAGTTAAGCTACGCTTAATGAGGTCAGTCCATGAATGAGTGACCATCTTAAAATACCGAGATTTCTCCGTACCTTGGAAAGTTTGCTAAGCCGTTGGTTCCACCTGTCGTTTGTAGATCATTGACATTCGTTATGGATTGTCAGATGCGAGGGAATCTGGCTACAGCCTTTCAAAGGAGTATCGTGTTACAATTGCTAGGATTGGGAAGTCAGATAGGCACTCGCTTTCTCGCAAAACACTGATATCCAGTTGTATCAGATAAAACTGGAAGCCGACCAGCATAGTTGGGAAAAGATTGATACTGTAAATATTATTTTGGTCTTTTTACCCGTATATTCCAAGTCATTGACCACACAATTTGGGAGCAATAGGCACAGGATCAGCCTGAATGAAAACGTTATGGAAGCACGTGCAAGCCTTTAAAGATAAAAGAAAGATCGAATAGGCGATGATTTTTGTGGTTATTACTACCTTAACGAAGCATATGCCAAAAGAGAAAGATTCAGGTGAAATGTATAATGTAAATGTATAGACCACTTTTTATAAGCTGTAAAGCACCCAAACTAAATATTCCTTTACAAACAGAATTCAAATCAAATTAAATACAAAGGATTGGTGTACCATTATCAACATTATCTTTTACCGACGTATGATAATCATAAATCAAAACTAAATTCAAATTCATTTATTTTGCTTACATTTCAATTTATCGATAACTTATAGGTACAAAACTTTTGAACTGAATTTATGGTTGAACTTCATGTAAATAAATCAAATTATTCTAAGGTCATCATCATAGTAGTTGGGCTGAGCGAAACTTGGGTTGGATTGGATCGTAATTATAATATTACACAGCTAATATTTTATTAGTACGATCATTTCAAACGAAAAACGTTCACAGCTGGACATAAGCCGACATACGTTGCCATAATGATCCATCTTATACGTCTCTAAGCCATAAGATTCCTAAACAGCTACTAACTCGCACTGGGTCCGTCCGGCAACCGTCCGAACCGAACCCAAGTCGTCGACATCGCGAAGTGTTCCACGCACCTTAAGGAGTTGTCAGCAACAGAAGGGGCCCAGCTGGGTCGAAGCCTACTGGGGCCAGGGTTATCCGAAAGGAAGCTCGAGCCTTGATTTGACGGCTAGAAGGAACGGGGTGCAAAAATCGCGCGCGTGCTAGCCGCATGTTAGGAAAAACATGCATGAAATGATAGGGTGCGGGCAGTCCGCATGCGGGCTATAATATGCGGGACAGGAAAAGGGCCAGAACAACTTTTATGGACTGTATTGCCTGTTTATTTTTTAGTCTGATTTAATTCGTAAACTGCCTTTACGAATTATTTACACAAATAGAAAAAGCCACAATGACGATCAATTACCCAATAAATCCTGTGTATTTTACCACTCACATAACTAAGTACCTATTGAACCATAGAAATACGCAACATACTGGTGGTAGCAGTCTGTCTTCGAAAATTGATTACAGTCTCAACAAATACTAGTTTCATTTTATCCCAGCCTAGCCGCCGATTTTAGGAGACTACATTGATCGATCTTGACCAATTTGACAGCTAATTCGTTCGCTGAAATATCAGCTTACACGCGACTAATCATCGCTAAGTACGTAGTAAGAAGGGTTAGGTATTTATATCTATACATAACTAGCTTTTGCCCGCGGCTTCGCTCCCGCTCTTCCCTACTCTACCCTACTCTGACCTACTCTACCCTACTCTACCCTACTCTACATTACTCTACCCTACTCTACCCTACTCTACCCTACTCTGACCTACTCTACCCTACTCTACCCTACTCTACATTACTCTACCCTACTCTACCCTACTCTACCCTACTCTACATTACTCTACCCTACTCTACCCTACTCTACCCTATTCTACCCTACTCTACCCTACTCTTCCCTACTCTACCCTATTCTACCCTATTCTACCCTACTCTACCCTACTCTTCCCTACTCTACCCTACTCTACACTACTCTACACTACTCTACCCTACCCTACCCTACTCTACCCTACTCTAGCCTACTCTACCCTATTCTACCCTACTCTACCCTACTCTACCCTATTCTACCCTACTCTACCCTACCAAACTTCACATAAACCATCTACTAAATAGTTCGACCAAAGCCTAAAAATTTGGTTTGGATAGGTGAGCCCGTTCTTGAGTTATAAAATAACAACGAAAAGTGGCATTGATTTTTATATATATAGATATGTCGAGACGATACTTTAATTCTATTAATACTTTAGACGTTCTCAAGCTTCGAAAATGACTCTGAATGCAAAATTGAAAAATCTCTATTTACAAATTCAAACGTAGTAAACAAGCATGCTATTAATTTAACACCTTCACTGCGGAACAGGCCCATATCGGCCCGCCGCGGTACATTCAGCTGGTGCGGACGAAGCAAACTATGTCGTTCTCGCTGGTGCGGAACCATTATATCAGGTGTTTGTAAGAGTTCGACAGAGACAAATATGTGTTTCAGATTGTGGTCAAAATTGTAGGTATTGTCCACCAAAACATCACGGCAGGCCCTTTTCGGCCTACCACGCACTGACGGTGAAAAACATCCGCTTAGTGCGGCAGTGGGCCTATTTCGGCCCACCGTCCCAACAGGCTGCCAGAAACCCGACGCCGCACGGAGCGCGCGCCCCACCAGTTAGTGTTGTGCTGTCTAACTGATCTGACGTAACGTTCGTTCGATATAATCAACGATGGCAAACAATAAAAAAAAAAACAAATTTTGGAAAATAGAGCGATTCGCCCTGCAGTTATTGATAGTGATAGTGACAGCAGTGAAGAAATCCTTTCCTTTCCTAAAAAAAATAAAAAGGTTTTAGAAACAAATGCATGGAAAACCAAGTACAAGCGATAAGTTTTGTTTACTACTTACACATATCAACATACAGTACCTACGACCGCGATATCCCTTAATTTTGTCTGTCCCATCACTACTAAAAATACTTTCCAGCGCGGGTCAGGTCGATATCGACCTGCGGCTTTCCCTGGTTTATTTCTCATTTCCTGTTAGGCAGATCCAGGGGCGAATCGAACCTAAGGAAGTTGAGTTCAAGGTCATTCTAACAGTACAAAAAAGAATTGTATATATTATGTTTTCGCAAAGTTATAGCATTTTAATCAACCCTAGTGCTAGTAGGTCGATAAAGACCTGCCACGCACTGGCGGAAATATCGTTGGGGGCGCATTTCGACCCACAGCCGCACCAGATGAAGGTGTATGATATTACTTGCCGCAGTCAAGGTGTTAAATAAAATCCTATCTTACTATTTAGACAAGAATATTTCCCATTGTTATTGGTAAATCACATGTTTATACAATAGATCATTCATGGATATAAACGGGTTTGAAAATCATGGTTTTTGGGCCAAATAGAACGTAATTTAGAGTGAAGGCTCTTAACATTGCTATAAATTCATGTCGATACATTTTCCTGAATTCTAAATATTTTGTTTTTACCGACTTTTATTCTTATATATATGTGTGAAGGTTGGTTAGCTATTTGTTAACATCGCACTTTATGTATGACTCGTATTAGTTTGTTAGTCTAGAAGCCTTTTATAAAACAAAAAAATAAATAAATATTAATTCTAACCTGGGAATATTAGCAAATTTATGAAAATTATCAAGAAAAACCATTTATCTTAAATGTTTAATTTAAGTATACTATTACTTGTTTATTCATGAATCGTGGTGTGATAAATAAACATGTCTCCTTTTTTTCTTCAATCATATACATAACTATTAGATACAAATAATGTACCTTATTTTATTTGACCATTTAATAGTTTTTTTTTTTTCTTAAAAAACCCGGGGACAAGAAACAGAACCCCTGCTAAATACTTTTCCAATAGACTAGGTTTCGATTGGCTTCATTCCCAACGAAGCGTTCACGCCTAAGGCACTCACGGACTTTTGTACCCCGTCAACTACATTCGTCTAAATGAAAAGGTTTAAATAAAACCCGAATGAGTCTGCCTCTGAATAGACAGGCTGACGTGAACGTGCTCTTAAAAACTTGTATGAAAAGGCGGTAAGGAAAACATGGAAGTCGTTTTCCGGAAGTTTGAATGGCGCCAAACTGAGCGTGGCACAGAATTATGTTGCGTGTTATCAAAGCATTGAGCGTAGGGATTACTGTGGGTTTTGTAATCACTGGGTTGTGAAAATTTGATAAAGGAGTTGTGTTTGGGTACTGTAAATGGCTGATAAGTGATTGGACTTTCTTTCATTATTCACAAATTAAACGCTGTGTTAGTAAGATGCTTGTACTGTCCAAATATATTTTCTTGTAAGAAAAGCGGTACCTATCTATTATTATTCAAAAAACTGGACAAGTGCGAGTTGGACACGCGCAATGAGGATTCCGTTAAAACTTACCTTTATAAATAGTTCAATTCACGAATGGAGTCTCGAAGATTTTTCCGAATCGCAAAAAAGTTTTTTTTTTGTGTGAAGTAACAACACCGTTTTCAGATTTATTCCTAGATCTTGCTTTGTGCCAAATTTCAGAATTCTGGGTCAAAGGGAACTTTGCTATGAATTTTGATCCCTGCTGAGCGTTGAAATAAGTCTGAAGCAGGATTGAATATATCCACAGGAGAACTGAGTTTACCAACATAACCCGAAGAATCACTAAACTTAAATGTTATTGGGCAAGGTACATAGCTTGAAAAACAGATTCATGATGTGATTGAAAGGTTCTGGAGTAGCGACCGCGTGCTGGAAGATGCAATGTTGAAGTCCTCCCGGTTACAAGGTGCAGCGATGACCTTGTTAGGTTCGCGAGAATCTGATAGATGTGAGAGGCACAGAACCAATTGTTGTAGCGATATTTGGGCAGGCCTATGCCCAACATTAGGCATCTATCAGCTGAAATGATGATGTTGAATCACTTACCATGTTAATTTAAAACAAACTTTATTACCTCCTTCTAAGAAGTTGTTTGAACTAATAGTGTTACAAGATTTATTAACAGCTTAGGATCTTAGTTTCCTTTCCACTTTAGTTAGTAACGTTACTTTACCAGGTACGTTGTTGTCTAATAAACGAGGCCGAGGAAGTTTATTTAGGCTGTTTTGTTATTCTTGCTAATATTAGGTTCTCTGTTACTACAGTCTAGCTCCTTCTAATAGTGTATTTAGACATTCTTTATTGAAATTTGTAACATGTTCGTACAACCATAGGTTTTTGTTTAAGGTCAGTCATCCAATGACTTCTCCCGTTCTAAGGTAGAGCGCGAGGGTATGCCAGATTATTACTCACTAAAACTATACCTATATTCCTTCTTTGCATTTTCGATCCAGTACCATGGGTCTCCCTCTCGGAAGTCAACCCATTGGCAATACCTTAAAGCACGGGTCTACAAACTTTGAAGCCTTAAGGCCATAATGAGTTCATAGTTTTTTTCTTTTTCAGAAAGGCTGGGGTCGTCTCCAAATCTAAACAGATGCATTGAATATCAGTATTTTACATGGGGCGACTGCCTATCTGATCTCCACAACTTAGCAATGAGGTTTTTTTTTAAAGTGAGAAATCATCCTATGACATCTCCCACCCTTGGGCGAAGCGAGAGGGCATCGCAGACTTTTACTGACTAAAACCCACACCTGTTTCTTCTTCGTCTTCGTTCCAGGGCCAGGTTTTCCTTTCAGAAGCGAACCGATGGCCCCAGTAGGCTTCGATTCTACAGGGGCTACTACTACTCGTGGAGGTGATACACAATACCCCTTAGCAAGACTAGTGTCTTTCATGACTTCTGAGTATCCGCAAGGTCTGTCAAAGATCTACAAATGACAGGTAATACACGGAGGAATGTCAGTATTTAGATAAACTGACCTCGGTAAGCGTTGTGTAGCCTTGGATATGGATCTCATATATAATAGCTGTTATAAGTCTCTCTTTGAGGAACTTGTGCCTCAGGGAGGGACTTATTGGCTTTCAAATATTTGCCGATTTTACTACTTGTAGCTAGGAAATTCATAACTAATATTGTATTACAATAGATGATAAAAGTACCTAGATCGAGATATTCTTGTGTAAATGGCTTATTTATCCCTGACTGGTCCAATTAAATATATTGTTCTTAGATGATCATTCATGGTGGATGTTTTAACAAGCCTTAAAAGGTAAAGCCATCTATTAAAAAATAAAAATACTGCAAAATCTTTAAAAAATGGTCTTTTATTTAAATCAACTTTTTAATCTCAAAAACAATATTTTCTATGCCTAGATTTATAATATTAACTACTATTTATACATCATTCGATCTTAGATAACCAAATGATTGTCAATAGTGATTGACATAGCTTTTAATCATCAGTCAATCAATCTGTCGAGTTTCAATCAAATTCAATCGCTTGATTGACAATCATCTGGTTTTTATTATTAGAGTTATGAATTCAAACATTAGAAACGCGAGTTTGTTGAAATGTATTATTCTAGCTTTTTTAACATTACCCTGATGCTTAGGATATTTTCTATGCGACGTTGGCACAGATTTCCCTTTCAGGCTTTTTTGCATTCTGAATTAATATTTCGCAAAGATCAAAATGTTGCTACAAAATTGTACTGCCAGTTTATTTTGTAGAAACCTCATTGGAAAACTTAATGAAAGTGAGGTTTCATTCCATTTGTTGTTAAAATAAAATGAAAACCTCACATTTAGTTCTTTACAAGTAGCTGTGTTTAATACATTGATACTGATAGATTATAGTTTGGAAACATATTTGAAACTTTGCATTGATAAAAACAATAAAAAATAAAGTTTATTTAGGCAACATGAATACCTCCTTCCCCATCAACATTCGACACAGACAAAAAAAACACGATTGTCAAAAAATACTAGAACGTAAAAATTCGTTTCAGCAACATAACCCCAGTTTTACTAAAAGATTGACATCCGTTTGACAAGTGACAATTAGAATCTCGCCTGGCATGCTTCGATTTTGTTTAAATATTCTGTACAACGATGTTATTGCTTTCGCAAACGTTTTTACACCAGTTCTTTTTAAAACTTAACTGTAGTTATTTGTTCAAAATTATGATTGAATCGAACACTTTCAAATATCGAATCACTTTTGAATTTACGATTCACTTTTTAAACTGATTTTCCACGAGTTTTTAAGCTTTTCAATTCGTTTTCAGATCGATTACTTTTTGAACAGTCACAGGCTTTTATAAGTTCTTTTTATTTACATAATTAATAAGTATAAAACACTAGCGATGCCTATTAACGTGTGTAAGTCAAAACTGCTTGGCCACTGCGCACTTCCCTGCATCGCAGCTGGAGTTTCACCTGTGAAAAAAAGGAAACTTTATAAAACTGCAATAATTAGACGTAAACAGTAATTTGGATTGTTAAGATTAAGTTTGTAGGGCAACACTAAGATAAGATAAGATAAATTTATTATCATAAAAAAACAACACACTCTTTCGAAGTGTCGTTTACTGGATCTAGATTGACTGGAGTTAAACTTTTCTGATTCTTGTTGTTGTTTATGTCAGTCAACATTAGAAACTCGAACATAGAGCGATCAATATCTAATGAAGATAAAAGTATGTTCAGCTAAATACGAGGCCAACGGCCGCTTGGTAGTAACGTTTTTTTTTTTGTTAATGTAAACCATTAGAAAATAAATTGCTACTAATTTTTATATTCAAATGTGTTTTCATATTTGAAAAAGTAGTCCAATTATTTTATCTTCTTTAGATAACGATACCACGCCAGCGGAGTTTTGCTAGCAAAAAATTATTATTTGAAATACTGTGATAAATTTTAACCAACTTCAAATAAAGAGGAGGATTTTTAGTCTACTGAATGTTTTTCTATTTTTTTTTTCTTTTCTTCTAGCGAAATGTTTACGGATTATTAACCGATTTTGTTGATATTTTTTTGGTTCAAAGAGTATTTTAACTAGATAGTCCTATAATAGATCATGGAATCGTGCAACGGAATCGAATGTTAGTAATATTTCATAGTAGATGATAAATAGTTGACAATGGTAAACCTATTTCAATAATTTTGTTTAAATTATTGGGTTTAAATCAACTCGGGCATTATTATTATATGTACCGATTTTGATTAATCTTTTTCTGTTAGGTTAAGTTATATAAGCGTGGTAGCCTCCATTATTTGCCGATCCCACACAGAAACGCGAAAACTATGTAACACAGTTAATTCATGAATCCCCAAGCGACCACCGGTGGCCGCGCATCTATTGTCTTACTATTGTGTCTCTAATTGACGGTATCTGAAGGGTTAAGACGGGTAAAAAAGTTAAAAGAAAAAAAAAAACGTTTTTTACAAACAATACAACATCAAAAAAAAAATCATTGCAAAATTGCTTCAATTTTGGAAATCTGTATCAGAAATAAAACCAGATACGCGTTTCAAAATAAAAGTTATTTCGCAAATTTTTGTTTTGTTGTTTGGAAGTCGGATATATTTTTATTTTATTAACTGGTTCATGTAAGTGGCATTTGAAATGGAAGTGCTATAATTAATAACGGTCTTAGATGGTGTAGCGTGACGTAGAAAAGGTCTGTGTTACATCCATTGTATGAAACGGCCTCATAAAGATTCAGTACGTACATAAGCAGGCGGTGTAATACCTACTTTTTATGGTTATATTTATCGAGATTTATTGTAGAGAGTTTTTCTCTTGAAAATTCTGAAAGAGTAGACAACCCGACGTACGGCAACTCCACCCAGTATTACATTGTTAACATCTCTACGATCCGAACCAAGCGTTTCACATCGTTATTTATACCACAGGACTGGAACAATTTAACTGCTGCGTTCTTTCTGTCCGATTATAATTTAGGCGTCTTCAAGGCTAAAGTAAATAAGCTCTTAATAAACTAGTGTGCTTCACCATCAACGATTGCATCACTGGATACCAACTGGATATCGTAGTCAAGCATTATTTATAAAAAATATATATATAACAAACAAAAATTAGCTCAGATATCAAGTTTTTACTTCTTTACAAGGCACATAATTGGAAATAATAAGTCTGCAACATTGTTTTGTATACGAACTAAAACCTACCATGTCGGCAACCTAATTGGACTGGTCTAGCATGACTGTTCCGAGAAGTTTTTGATTACCTACATTTTAGATTCCACATTTTACAATTACTAGTATTATACCAATACCAATATTATAAATCTGAACAGTTTATTCATTTATTATATTCTTTATTGTACACCACATAAAGAAAAAATAATTCAGGACCAACATTATTTAAAACTAGCTTTCCGCCCGCGGCTTCGCCCGCGTGGACTACAGTTTATATCGCGCGGGCTGAGACCCGTGCTCAGCAGTGGAATTATAGGCAGCCTATGTGTTATTCCAGTGTCTCTTCTACCTACGTACCAAATTTGATCTAAATCCGTTCAGTAGTTTTTGCGTGAAAGCGTAACAGACAGACAGAGTTACTTTCGCATTTATAATATTAGTAGGGAAGGGATAGTAGGGATAAGTATACAACAATGGGTGGTCTTATCGCATAGGGCAATTTCTTACAGAGTTTATTTATTTTGTATTTTATTTCAACGCGCTAATTTGAGGGACTACCGGTTTGGATTGAAAAAAACTTTTAGTGATAGATAACCCATATATCAAGGAAGGTTGTAGGCATCTAACTTCTGAGCGGAGCAGAACCTAAAGACGCAGGTAAAACCGTGGAGACCAGTTAGTAATATTACAAATACGAATGTTTGTGTAAATGCAAATGTGTGTGCCTCTGCCTACGGTAGCAACAGCAACAATTGCCCTGCAATTTCTAACGCCAAACCAAACCAGGGCCGGACGTGAAAGGACGCTGCCGCCAATCGTTACCACGAAGACACGGCAGTATCACCGCACCATACAAATAACCATGACCTTCTGGGACACAATCAGCTACGGTCTCCACCGCACCCATACCGATACACCATAAGGGGCCATGGACCACACGATCCCCTCGTAGAGGCTCTGGTACAAGACATCTAGACTCTATAGATTAAACAAGAGTCTCCAGGCCTGACCTCATGTCAGGCCTGGTACGCTCCAGCCTGGGAGCCAGACATTTCAGCGTTCCAAATTTCAACTTCCAAATCCTCAAACTTTTACTGGCGTTCAAAAACCAGTCTCAGGTTTAACGACGCTGACACGACACCGATATGAACCCCTCTTACCATTATTTAAGATTCCGATGGTGGCGTGTTCCAAATACTATGTAAGTACAGGGCTTCGGATTTGAGAAGGTTCGCTTCGACTCTCAGTTACTGGATCCTTTCCATGACTATTGCATCGCAACGTGTCGCTAGTTCGGCCACCGCCTAATGCACCAGGTTAAGCATGTCGTCAGCGTAGCAAACTACTAAACGTGTTTTATTTCTTTCTTTATTTTCTTTCTTTCTATTGCCATTAGGATAATTGTCACACATAGTCAGGTCTAACCATTTAACTTTGTTTCAGCATTATTTCTCAGAACCTTTCCATTTGATAACCCTAACTGCAGCTAATTAAAAATTTTTTAAAAAACCCCCGACGCAAAAAATCTATAAAAAGTAAAAAAATAAGTTAGTAAATTACTCTTTCAACCTTTTAACGTCATTAAAGGAATCTATAAATATTTAAAAGATGAGTGTCACTAAGTCGGGGGACCGCAATATGAAATTATTATTCTATTTAAACGAATAGAAAATGACTGTTTATGACAAATTTAATAAGCCCAAACTCGACGGGTTTACCAGTAGGAATTCCAGGGTTCCATCAGCTACCTCCCAGTACTAGCATCAGGTACTCGTCATCATGAAAAATGTTTAGAATTTGTTAAGACAAATCTAATAAGCCCAAACTCGACGGGTTTACCAGTAGGAATTCCAGGGTTCCATCAGCTACCTCCCAGTTCTAGCATCAGGTACTCGTCATCATAAAAAACGGTTTAGAACTTGTTAAGACCAATCTAATAAGCCCAAACTCGACGGGTTTACTAGTAGGAATTCCAGGGTTCCATCAGCTACCTCCCAGTTCTAGCATCATGTCCTCGACATCATGTAAAATGTTTAGAACTGGTTAAGACGAATCTAATGAGCCCAAACTCGATGAGTTTACTAATAGGCATTCCCGGGTTTCATCAGCTACCTCCCAGTTCTAGCATCAAGTTTTCGTAATCATGAAAAATGTTTGAAACTGGTTAAGACAAATTTTAATGAGCCCGAACACGCCGGGTTTTTTAGTAGGCATCCCAAGGTACAATCAGCTACCTCCTAGTTCTAGCAACAGGTCCTCGTCATCATGAATAATGTTTAGAACTGGTTAAGAAAAATCTAAAGAGCCCAAACTCGACGGGTTTACTAGTAAGAATTCCAGGGTTCCATCAGCTACCTCCCAGTTCTAGCATCAGGACCTCGTCATCATGTAAAATATTTAGAACTTGTTAAGACGAATCTAATGAGCCCAAATTCGACGGGTTTACTAGTAGGAATTCAAGGGTTCCATCAGCTACCTCCCAGTTCTAGCATCAGGTCCTCAACATCATGAAAAATGTATACGAGTATTTCAAACATTAGGTAACATAATTATTAGTAAAGTATACATGCGTAAAGCGTTTAAGATCCCAGCCACAGCCAACAAATGTGCTGTTGACCTTGAACGCCTGATCAGATCTTCATAAATTGTGTCTAAGAACCATCTCGGTAACGTCAGCTTTCAAATAAAAAAACCGCATCCAAATCGGTCCATTCACTTAGGCGCTATGATGCCACAGACAGACACACAGACACACAGATACACAGACACACAGACACCCTAAACTTATAACACCCCTCTTTTTTGTCGGGGGTTAAAAAGAAAAACTCCACTATAATACCCCACTCGTATAATTAACAATTTTATTTTACTTACATTCTACAAAGCAGGGCTTGCCTTATTCAACATCAGAGCTTTTTATTATTGAATCATAACGGCTCCACACCTAAGCATAAACAGCTTTAGAAAAAATCACATGTTATTTTGTTATTGTCGAACAAACTTGACAGTTCTTTGAATATACGAGGAAAAGTCGTTACTTATATAATAAAACATGCTAGGTGACGGTCTATTATGATATTTTGGTCTGTCAATGGTTATAAAAGTCTTTTATAAAAAGTTGTACTTTATCATGCCAAGGAAATGTTTTGCTTTGAAGTTCCTTCGGCGGTTGAATTATCACCCAACAATTCATAATTTGATTTATAATAATATTCCACAACTATCAAACAATAGTCCAAAGCTAAGTAGAGTTTGTGTTATGGGTACTAGACAACTGATAAACATACTTATATAATTCTAAATACATACATATTATAGATGAATTGATTTGATTTAGATAAAGAGATTGAATAGATGAATTGTTTACGAGGCGTTTCATAAACAAGTATATATTGTAGCGCTACTGGGCGGCTGGCATATTCTGGCATATAAGCAAATCAGCCTTATAATGTTTCTACTACTGGTATCCAGTTCTGGAATAGGCCGTCATCCACCACCCGGGCTGAGTACGGATTGGGAGATGACACATGTGAAAATGTCTTCGAGTTTTTGGTTCTAGGACTTGCCGTTTTGGTTTCCTCAAGATGTTTTCCAGCACGGTTCTGAGAGCAATAGTGATGAAATAAATTACATAAAGTAATACACCTACAACTTGTAAGTCGGGGTCTGTTGCTACAAGGCCACCACTGCTCACTGAGCTCGCTGGGCAAAGTCCTCTATGCATTCTTTCCATTGTTCTCGTCTCTGGTATTCCTAAGGTAGGCATCTAAATCAACGTTGACCGCATACATTTATACGGGTCTCCTTAGTTGTCTGCTGAGATCCTGAAGTTGGTATTGGAAATGTAACATAGAATATTAGTAAGCTATTTCCTTTTCTTACTCGTATTCAAGTGATTGTAATCGCTATTGCTGCATGAGATCTTTTAAATTCGATTCTCGGATCGGGCTATGTCACTTGGGTATGCCGGAAACATGCGAAGAAGACTGACTACATTGTTATTCATTATTTACGTTAAGGTTTGTAAACTGTGGTAATATTTGATAAGTATAGTAAGCAAAGCCATTAAAAAAACCTTTTGCTACAATGTCACACATCAATTTTACCTAGTAAATAATTCTATATCGTTTAACTCCCCTGTAAATACGGTTTTTATTTTACGACACTTGTTCCGCTTCCCTGTAAACTTATTTTTCGAGTATTTCAAAGCATTAATATTTTAATACAAATGGTGATAAAACAGTCGTTTTTACTTTTATTTGTTTCAGTATTAATAACAATATTCTATCCTATATTTTTTTTCATTGTAGGGTAGGATAAAACGTGTAATGCGGTGTCTTTATATTTACATACTTGAAAAAACAGTGACAGGTTTGTTTTTGGTGGGGAAAATCATCCAATGACAACCCCCGCTCTTGGGTGGAGCAGGAGATAGTTTATTTTTTTTATTTTTTTTTTTATTTTATTCTTCATGCACAAAAGAGTACAAAGGCGGACTTAATGCCTTAAGGCATTCTCTACCAGTCAACCTTAGATAGTGTCAGACTGTTACTGACTAAAAACCAACCCCGTTCCTTTTAGCCTTCATACCGGGGCTCGAGCTCCTTTCGGATAACCCTGGCCCCAGTAGAACATAGATATAGGTGGTTTTGACATTCTAAGTTATTTTCACACGTACTTTATTAATGTTCGCAGAGACAAGTTCCTGCAACACAAAAATACAACACGTTTTCATAGTATTTTGTCTTGATCCTTTCGGTAGTTTTGTTTTAAGTGGGAATGACATCCTTTGTTGCCTTTCTTACCGGGGCCAAATCTTCCTTTCAAAAACAAATCTTTGGCCCCAGTAGGCTTCAACCCTGCTGGGCCCTTACGGTTTGCTGACAACACCTTGTAAGATAGCTATTTCCTCAAATCAACAAATCCTGCAACTGTACATAGTTTCTAATGAACCCAACAATCGAAGTAACACTCCCAAAAATGTACAGGACTATGGCTAACCGCATAGAAAGAACAAAACAGCAAACGCCGCCACAAAAAAACGCTAGAAGCGGCAACGAAAAAAAACTAGAAGCCGCCGCAAAAAACAGCTGAAGTGCGCGAGGCCGTAGAAGCTTGAAGCGGCTTCAAGCGTTTTTTTGTGGCGGCTCTGACGCATATGAATTCAAAAAGGTTTTATTGAAAACGTGAGTACATCTCATGGTAACACTACCATGGAAATATGACACCTATAGCAGGAGACGTTTAAACCTCTTATGATCATTCCACCAAGCCGTCGAAGAGACACCCGTCTGAGTATGTGGTGCCAAAACCAACTTATAAACTTTGACTGAGTCTCCGCTCCCAGGACGGTTCCGATCTTCGGCGCCGCCATACCTACGCAGAGTCTTTGCATAGACTACGTGCCTTCTTCCTGCTGTACCTATACGTAAGGTTCTGAAACATCAGCAGGCAGCACGTTGGCGTTGCCGTAGCTAGGCCAAATAATGAACTCGATTGAGAAAATGTCCTATTATTTCCATTAATACGCTAAGATGGAGAATAAATCTAAGAAAAACTGGATAAGTGAGAATGAATTATACTATCACTTAATCACTTGTCGACCGAACTATTGATGGTTATGGTACCTACTCAGCACAAAGAAATCCTCCTTAATGTATTTTCTTATAAGGAAAATTCTGACGTCCGAAGGTATCTGACTACGATAGGAAGATCATTTTTTGTGGTGTGATTTCCTCTTGACTAGTTAGGTTCGAGAGGTCGATGTTGTTATGTACCTCTCTGTTAACAAGCTTGATAAAATGTTGCTTTGAGCAAAATTTATTTAGATGTTAACAATTGAAATAAAACTTTTTTTAAATGAGATTTTTATAACGCTTGACGAGGTCAATGTGTGGATGGTTAACATACCGAGTATTTTAACATTTATTTATTTACAAAATTATATTATAACACCTATACAGACGCGTCCAAGGCGATATCATACTATAACTAGCACTTTAAATATGTAGTACATAGTTATAAAAATGATTAGATAAATTAACCCTTCAGAAACCGTCAATAAGAAACACAATAGTAAGACAATAGATGCGCGGCCACCGGTGGTCGCTTGGGGATTCATGAATTAATTAAGAAGGAATATAAATTGTTGTTATTTGTTGTTGTTGTTTACCTTTCTCAATAAGTAATTGAGCCGCTTTTACAAATTTTGGTAGGTTTTGACTAAATATATTCATAGATAATGATATTTGATTAACAAAACGTATGGCTCGCGACAAAGGGGCAAACTTTAGGAGGTTAGTCCTAGCGTCCTAGCAGACGGCACTTCCAACCATTTAAATCTGTGCCTTAGAAAGCATGTTAGCCCGCTTGTCCAAGCTGTCATATGTAAACGTTAGATGCTTAGAAGCCGGGTCATTACCCGGCTATCCGAGCCGGATGATCTGATTATCGTCCCATCGTACCGTGAGAGTAAAGGGACAGAGAGTGCACTTGTGCACTTTAATAACTCCTGAGTACCTGGCTTATTTCTGTTGAGATTGGCCACTGTGATTGAAATGTGGTTGGGAGAGATTAATCTAACATCAGTCTTGTCAAAAGGTATCGAGTCAGCCAATTACTGGGATGTGGATGTCAAATAGGCAGTCACTCCATGAAAGATATTGGTATTCCGCTACATCCAGCTAAACTGGGAGCTGACTCTAATGTAGAATAGAATAGAATAAACTTTATTGTACACCAAAAAGTAACACAGCTTATATATAAAAAAGTAGTTGGGAAAACTTTGAGCAGATTGATTGAATTGGAAGAATCTTGGTCAAAAATTTCTCCTTCTTCTATTTCTTGTCGCTAATATTACAGCATTTATTATATCTAAATTATTGTGGGTCCAAAACATTGCCATTAACCCTTCAGATACCGTCAATTAGAGACACAATAGTAAGACAATAGATGCGCGGCCACCGGTGGTCGCTTGGGGATTCATGAATTAATATTGTTTAAATTACAAGTCAAGGTAAATTGATCCACAAGAGTTTTAGGAGGACAGTGGTACCAGAAAAGTGAACGATGTTTTAATGAGACATTGTAGCGATACCTGACGCATTACTTTTCGTAATGAGTTTAACTCACATACTATACTTATCCAGTATGCTATTATTCTTCTTTTTGTGTTGGTGGTAAGTTTTTGGGTGCAAGCGACTACCTTCACTGCAAGTTCAGTGACATTCATTAAATCTTCCAAAGTGCAGGTATACTCAGAGCACTCCAACTTGTAGTTCATATTCCTAACCGGGGGTACGAAAATCACATTGGTCATCACGGGTCCATTAAACTATATTTCGCCAAATTGTATATACAGTGGCCTACCAGTGTGTGCAAACGATTCAATTCTTTCCCTAAGGCTATATAAGCCCTAAGGCATCTTGTCGTCAATTGCAATGGCAATTGACGACAGGATGCTATATGAGTTAATATCTCAAAAATCAATCCACAAAGTAAAAACAGATTCTAGGAACGAGATCGTTTGAGCATAAATGCAAAATATAGATAGTTTACTAAACAAACAACACTAACGAAGCTTCGTGCTAAATATACTTTAAAAATAAATATGGAGTTACCAGCTAATAGAAACGTAATTAAAAAATATCTCGACCGCGCTGTTAATACGAGAAAATAATTATTTGAATAAACATAATTATCGTGCGATATGGCAATATTTATTTTATTTTATGGGCAACTGTCACGAATCTTGATATTATAAAGCCGCGCATTCGCCAAGCGACAAATTTTTGTATTACAAACGACTCCAAATAAAATTGTGTAAAACGTTTTGATAGACGTAAGTATAACAACCACCATAGACTTAGGCCTCCTCTCTAGGAGTGGGAATGGGCCGTAATTTATTACGCGGGAACATTGCAGGTTAGTGTGGATGTCACGCGTTTTAAAATTTTTGGTTCTAGTACATGCTAGTTTCCTTATGATGTATTCCTTCACCGTTTTGAGAGCAGTGGCGATTAAATAAATTACACATTGAAAAATGCCTCTCAGAATGTGAAATCATAACGTATGACAAGTAAGTCGAGGCTATTACCACTGGGCCATAAACTTATTTTCGAAATAGAAAATTATGCCTAAAATAGAAATTCAAATCAATTTTATACTTCCATTGTTAACTACACTGAATGAATTCATTTTCGTTGTGATAACCATTGCATGTTTACGTCGTGTACTATCAGGCATCCACATACGATTGTTTGATTGCTGTCGGCGATACACTATAAGTTGCTTAACGCATGAACGACTTTATGAAAAGTTAAATGAAATTAAGTGGATTAATAGAATAATTACAGTAATTTATTCTAAAATAGGTGTGTTATCTTCCGCGTTGATTTAGACTGTGATTAAGCCATAATTATAATAATAATTTGAGTTCCAGGAAATGGGTTTTTGAAAATTTATACGTTGGAAATCAGAAAGTGTAACTAAGTAACTTTCGAACAAGGAATTACCTAATTTTAATTTCACTTTCAGTGATCCACGGAATGATTAGCAATGATTTATGACTCACTAGCTGTTGCCCTCGTGGCTTCGCTCCCGCTCTTCCTTACTCCACCCCACTATACCCTACTCTACACTACTCTACCCTACTGTACCCTTCTGTACCCTACCAAACTTCACATAAACTATCTACTCATCATATCAGCTGAAAGACGTTCACTGCTGGACATAGGCCTCCTCCAAGCGTTGCCACTACGACCGGTCCTGTGCGTCACGCATCCATTGAATTCCTGCGACCCTAACCAGGTCATCGGTCTACCTTGTTGGAGGCCTTCCAACGCTGCGTCTTCCGGTACGTAGTCGCCACTTCAAAACTTTTCGTCCCCATCGACCATCTGTTCTGCGTGCAATGTGCTCTGCCCATTGCCACTTAAGTTTGACCAACCATCCATCCACCAACCAAAAAACCATCACTAAATAGTCCAAACAAAGCCTAAACATTTGGTTTGGATAGGTGAGCCCGTTCTTGAGTTAAAAAATTACAACGAAAAGTGGCATTGATTTATATATATATAGATGATTTATGACTCATTGGACAAGCAACAATTTTTTCAGCACAGTTTTTATACGGTCTACAAAGTCTTGATACTTTGTAGACCATATAAAAACTGTACTGAAAAAACAATGAATAAATCCATTGTTTTACATTTTCATATGGAACACGTGCGATCGGAATTCGGAACATGTTCAACGAGGATTCGAGTAACATTTATTTTTCAAAATAGCACGCTTCGTAATTGTGACAAAAGCGTTGTATGTGCTTTTTTTTACAGAGATCAAAACGAAATAAAATTGTTGTAAAAACGATCCTTTACTTTTATTTTTACATCTTCTTGCTCTGTTAAACTTTATATTAACCTACCTACTATAAATAGCATCACCTTGAATAATATTGATTTTTTTGCTCGAGTTGATTTTTAAAACCCTTACATTATAGAAATTATTTCCGTTGTTACTTCGAGTACTCGTAACTAGTTGTATCTACTGATAAAAAATTCATCAGGTATGTCGTTTATCTCGGTACCACCATGTAAAGCGGAAAAATGAAAAGCTAAATACTAAACCACTTTTGAGTAGGTACACATCTGAATGGAAGAAGACGAGGGCCTAGCAGACTAAACAAAACTGGCTAAGTTCGAGTTGGAGTCGCGCACGAAGGATTCCGTACCGTCCTTAGGAGAATTCGGCAAAAAAATCACGTTTGTTGTATGGGATCCACTCTTTAATATATTTTTTTTTGTTTTTATAGCGGCAACAGAAATACATAATTTGTGAAAATTTCAACTTTCTAGCTATCGCGGTTCTTAAGATACAGCCTGGTAACAAACAGACAGACGGGTAGACAGACGGACTGACAGCTAAGTCCTTACTAAAAAGGGTCGTATTGTAAGAGTTGCGAAAAACAAGTGAGTCAGTGATAGCCTGATGGTGGACGGTGGACAAGACAGAATGGAAAAAAACGTGTGCCGACCCCAAATAACGTGGGGCATGAAAAGGAACATGATGGTACCAAATTACTTAACCTTAAGAAAAGACTTCCGCATGACGCAGGTCCTCACCGGACATGGCAAGTTCGGGAGGTTCCTGCATCGAATTCGAGCGGAAGAGACGCCCGGGTGCCGTCACTGTGCGGAACGCCCGGAGGACACGGTGGAGCACACAGTTGAGGTGTGCCCTGCTTGGGCGGAGCAACGCCGTGCCCTCGTGGGGGCGATCGGCGGCGGAGACCATGCCAGGCCATGGTCCGGAGCGAGGAGGAGTGGCAGGCGGTCGCCTCCTTCTGCGAAGCAGTAATGCTAGCAAAGGAGGAAGCAGACCGCATCAGGCAACGGCGCCCCCGCCGCTGCCGCCGGGATTCCGATCCCGATTTCCGGCCACCGTAGACGCGGACTCGCGGACGGCGAGCCATGGGTAGCTCGCTGTCCGATCGTCCGGTAACTGTCCGGACCGAGCCAAGGCGTCGACGGCGCGCACTTGTTTGTTTTGTGCGTCTGTTTGGGCGGAATAAACGTGTTTTCTTTCTTTTCTTTTCACTGTTCCCGCGCGCCTCAAGGAGTTGTCAGCAACAGGAGGGGCCCATCTGGGTCGAAGCCTACCGGGGTCCGGGTTATTCGATAGGAAACTAGAGCCCCGGTATGAAGGCAAGAAGGAACGGCGCGGGGTTTTTAGTCAGTAAGACTCTGACACTGTCTCCCGCTCCACCCAAGAGCGGGTTTCGTCAATGATGATTTTCCCCGTCGACAGAAAAAAAAAAAACCTTAAGAGAAGACTTCTTATCAGCAACCACTGCATAGGAGGCTAAGTGAGGCGCTAATTTATTAAAGATCACTTATGGCTCCACAGGTGAGTCAATAATCAATAGCCAATATAATATCCATAAATTCAGTGAGATTTTGGGATATAAACAAACAGTAATAACTTTGTTGTTTATGGGTATCATTTATTGAGACTTTATTTAAATAATTACAAGACCTTTTCTATTAAACCCTTTAAGTATTCGTTCTAATTAAAAAATCATGGTGTATAAATTCAAATATTTAGGCCTCATACTCGTATTAGCTTTCAATTTGAATTACCTACTTGGTAAGCCAGTAAACTTTTAGTCAATGATTCAGCTGCCTAATGTGCTAGTTCTGATAGCAAGGAAAATTTAAACAAATGCTCGACTTGCTAATAGAGTACAATGGCTGTTGTATGCTAAACGAAGCACGAAACTACGAGTACCTCTAGCTCGTTTGTGATTTTACTGCATATAATTGTTTGTATTGTAAAATGTTGCCTGTGTTCAAATGTACAATCTAGTGTTTCTGTAAAATATGTATTCACATTTTGAATTCTCCAAATTGGTCCAGTGATAAAAATAAATTGGGTTATACTTTTATGAAGCCTTTTTTCGTCACTTTTCGAAGTTTAACAACACTATGACAACTTTTGCATTCACGTATCATTCTTGTATCATCCGTATCCACTTGTAATGTACGGAAAATATGATCAACATAAGAAATAACGGGTTTTGAACGGTCATCATGCACGGTTATAACTCGTACATTAAATTTTGGCAACATACCGTCACCGATCAATACCGATCCGTAGCATGAACGGCTACTGTTGAGGTTCCGTAATCACCGATGGTTGCTAAATGGTCTAGTGGGTAGAATACTATAGGTCACAGTATGATCATGGTGCGGTGTAGTGAAAAGATTTCTTTAGTGGTTATTGTATCGCTAGGATTTGGCAGACTGTAGTACAGATGATAAGATATTCCTGACACAATAAGGCTCGCCGCCAGGATTCCGATCCCAATTTCCGGCCACCATTGCATAGGCGCGGGCTTGCGGACGGCGAGCAATGGGTAGCTCGCTGTCTGAGCGCCTGCACTGCACGACGGCGCACACTGTTCCCGTGCGCCTCAAGGAGTTGTCAGCAACAACAGGGGCCCAGCGGGGTCGAAGCCTACTGGGGCCAGGGTTAGCTCCGAAAGATAGCTCAGCCCCGGTATGAAAAGCAAGAAGGAACGGAGTGGGTTTTTTAGTCAGTACGAGTCTGAAACTATCTTTCGATCCGCCCAAGGGTGGGGGATTTCATTTGCATGATTTTTACCCACGCTATCTAGCAAAAAAAAGGAATGAAAATGTGTGAGAGAGAGGCCTTTGCACCGCAATGGAATAAAATAGGCTAGATAATAAATAGAAACATCAATTTGGAATTGATTCAAATTGAATTTTCAGAGGAGATCGAAAAACATATAACTATCTATGAATACTACTTTAACAGAATCGCAGACATAATCTTTGACGGGCATATATTTTTCGGAAATTAGAATGTTCGTAAAAATATTGAAGTAAGGATAGATAATAAAAACTGATATAGACACGATGTCTAAATCAGTTTTTATTAAAATGCTGTAATGCTGTGTGTGTGCTGTGCTGTTAGTTTGTATTTTTTTTTTAATGGGAAATCATGTAATCTCTTTCTACTTTCTTGGGCTAAGTGAGAGGTAGTTAGTCAACCTAGTAGTCATTGGCACTGCTGGCCTCTACGGTTATGCTGACATCTCTCTAGGGTAAGCGTGGAAAATTGCGCGCTATGGGCGACTCGTTACCGAACATTAGTAGGTAGGCGTTTGACTACTTTGACTATTAACTCAAATTGGTAGTACGTACAGTTTTTTTTTATAATTGACTAGCTGCTCCCAGCGGCTTCGCCCGCGTGATAGCAGTAAATTATCCTAAGGGAACATACTTCCGGGATAAAAAGTATCCTATGTCCTATTCCAGGACATGGTCTATCTGTGTACCAAGTTTCATCAAAATCGGTTTTGCCATTTAGGTGTGAAGACGTAACAAACAAACAAACTCAGTTACGCTTTTATAATATTAGTAAGGATATAAATTAGTGCTTGACTGTGATCCCACAATAACTCAAATTGGTACGTATAGAAAAATAACTTTACTGTTATCATGTCTACAAAATAATTCATAGTTTTGATTTTCAGGATCTGTTACAATATTTTTTCCCACAGTTTTTTTTTTTTTTTATCGTAGTAGACATATTCCAGTGAAAATACGCTTTCTCAGAAATTGTTCTGCTTTTCTAGGATATATTACGTGGGCACAAATTTACGTTTTTTTTTTAGGTAATTTCATATAATGACAACCCTCGCTCTTGGGTGGAGCGGGAGATAGTGTCAGACTCTTACTGAATAAAAACCCCACCCCGATCCTTCTAGGCTTCATACTGGGGCTCGAGTTTCCTTTCAGATAACCCTGGCCCCAGTAGTCTTTGACCCAGCTGGACCCCTCATGTTGCTGACAACTCCGTGAGGCGCGCGGGAACAGTGCGCGCCGTCGTCGTCTTGAGCTCGGTCCGGACAGTTACCGGACGATCGGACAGCGAGCTACCCATGGCTCGAAGTCCGCGAGCCCGCGTCTACGGTGGCCGGAAATCGGGATCGGAATCCCGGCGGCGGCGGCGAGGGCGCCGTTGCCTGATGCGGTCGGCCTCCTCCTTGGGCACAAATATAACTATAGATGCTACTTTACATCAGCTCGTATATTACCCTAGGTATCGCCTAGATCAAGACATAATTCATGTGACTCGCATCCGGGGCACATAGTTTGCAACGAGTTTAGTACTGCAAAATGCGGCCGAGATTGTGGTGCGATATGGTCAAACAAATGGGCCTTGTGAGGACGATGATTGACTGCCGTCCCAGGCTAAGCATCTACATTATTATGTTGAATACTTGCTTTGCACTGCGGTTTCACTCTCGTCAACTGTTTAGCAACATTTTTCAACAGGATAAATAACGTCTGGCTTTCAATATTAGTAGTGATAGAGAATGCCTTGTTGCGTTAAGTCCGGCTATGTACTACTGTACATTAAATTTAAATAAATAAATAATGTGAGTATAGATAAAGTAACTGCGGTACGTAAACGGTAACTGAAGGAACACAGCTGGTTTAAGTCCGTAAAAATTTATGATTTCAAAGTTTCAGTTGAAAATCAGCGTCAGGCAACTGCTAAATACGTGCATTTTTTTTATGTTGTGTTTAATTATCTACATTCTTTTTTGTTAATTGATTGCCAAATATTCGCGTTTTCTTTCTTATCTTATTTTCAATCCAAAAATGTGGAATCAGTGAGAAAAACAATTTAATGTGATATGATCCTGATCATATTACATTAACAATTCAGAAAGAAAAGTAGACCCTACAAAAAAAAACAACAAGTAATTAGTTTTAAGTCTATATTAAATTAATTTTGGATTGACATTACAAAAATGTGTTGCGCCGACCCCAAATAACACGGGTTTTTTTTTACGGTGGACAAAACTCATCTTATGACAACTCCCACCCTTGGGTGGAGCGGGAGATAGTGTCAGACTCTTACTGACTAAAAAGCCACCCCGTTTCTTCTAGCCTTCAAACCAAGGCTCAAGCTTCCTTTCGGATAACCCTGGCCCCAGTAGGTTTCGACCCAGCTGGGCCTGGGGAATTTAATCATCATCTTCCTGCCCTTAATAACACGGGATAAGGGCAGAAAGATGATTATTAAATTAATATAGGTAGATTTCTTATTTGCTCATTTTGGTTTCAAACATATTTTGATAGTTTTTTTGAAATGAACATCTAAAGCAACATTCATCAATTTTGACCAACCATAAAATAAATATCACTTACGGATAAACGCAACCCATAATAATAAAACAAAAATCATAACGTTCATACTGGGAAATAAATGACAGCAGCGACCTTTCCAAATTAAAAAAAAGTGTTTGTACCAATGTGCAATGTCAAACGAGTTTTTGAATTAACGCTCTCCAAATGGATTGACAGTTCTAAAGAATTAATTTCGGAATGTTCACAGTTGGATTGACAGTAATTGATTTGTGGATTTATCCGTGTAGTTCGGATAAATGGTTCACAGGATATTCTTTTATTTCGCGTTCTCACATATCAATCATTTGACTGGCCTGGTCTAGTCATCTAGTGGTTAGTGGCCCTGACTGATATGTCAGAGGTCGTGTGTTCACCGGGAGCATTCGCGTGTAATGTACCTACAGATTTTTTAATGCAGATAGTTTTGCTATTGTCAATAGAGAAACAAAATCTCAATAAAATCTATTAAAATTAATCGACTTGTTAGATTAATAGACTTGTAGCCAAAAATATAATGTTTTTTTTTTTTTATTTCGTGATTAATCCCCAATTTACTGGTTTGCAATAACAAATGCAGATAAAACGGTACTAAACATCTCAAACTCAAAACTACAAAATCGACATTAACTTGACTGCACGAGTCTTGGCATCACCCATATTTCCATCAAGGAGTTGTCAACAGCAAGAGAGGCCCAGCTGGGTCGAAGCCTACTGGGGACAGGGTTGTTCGAAAGGGAGCTCGTGCCCTGGTATGAAGGCTAGAAGGGGTTTTTAGTCAGTAAGAGTCTGAAACTATCTCCCGTTTCGCCCAAGAGCGGGTTTTCCAATTAATCTTCTCATAAGAAAGCGAAGGTTTCTACACTTTAGTATGCATTATGCTTCGCTGTAACGATATTACTGGAACACTAAGTCGATGGCAGTCAAGTAAACTAATGCTGTAATTTGTACTCTTGCCTGCGTATATTAAAGGAGGCAATGAATACGTAACTACATGTGTTTCTGGCTGAGTACCCTTTGGATTGCTGAATCTTTCATGTTTTTTTGTATTCATGGTATTATTTTTGGGGTTAATGGGTCCATTTTGTGAAAACAATTAAATAAGGCAAGTTTATTGTAGATAACAAAAATAATGGGTGACGTAATGGGTCTATTTAAGATAAAGAACCTTGTCATTATGCGTACAGCTTAATGGTGAAAGTCCCATTGGAGTCTGTATTTGGGTTCAAGGTATTATTTTTAGGACTAATTGCTTTCTTAAAATAATATGTTTTGAGAAAGCAATTAGTAATTAAAAAAAAACTGTTTTGTACAGCCAGATGAAAACAGTTTTATTTGATAAATATTAATTTATTTATCAAACAAAACTTTTTCATCTGACTGTAAAAAAAGTTTTTTTTTATCAGTGTCCGAATCGTCACCAAAAAAAATTAATTAAAAATTGGGACACTGTGTCCGAACATGACATGTCCCGAACGACAGTAAGCCATTAAATAAGGCAAGAAAATTATTGTACAAAAGAAAAATAATGGGTGACGACGTGATGAGCTCTATTTCAGATAAAATAGAACACTGTCATTATTATACTTTTAACTCAAGGATGTGAATCCCTGTCGGTGTCTTATATTTCCTGATAGCTACTCTACCATACCATTTAATCTGGTTTTTTTTTTTGTAAAAAATTATATGTCATATCTGGTAAGCCTGCTCCATCGTTGATTACATCAGCACTTACCATCAAATGAGATACATGGTTTAACGCAAGTCTATCAATAAATAGATAAAAAAAAATCCTTGAAAATTTAAAATATATTCGGTAACAGATGGACCAAAGCTGCATCGTCTTTCTAGACCCTGCATTGCTTATCAGACTGCTGCATGATGAGAAATAAAGTGAGAAATGAATAATATCAGAAAAAGTTTGAAAGTGGCGCCAGTAACTAAACATTTAAGGGGAATCGTTTGTCTTGGTATTAACCCTTCAGATACCGTCAATTAGAGACACAATAGTAAAACAATAGATGCGCGGCCACCGGTGGTCGCTTGGGGATTCATGGTATTAATGAAATAGTCAAGTAAAGAGGAAGGATGAAACGCATGTTACTAAAAGAGTTATGAGTATACATGTAGATGGATGAAAAATTTGAGGGAGGCCAAAGAAAATAGTTAGAGATAGCATGACGTGTGACAGGACGAATTGGATGAAAAAAACATTGCCCCAACCCGAAATAACACTGGACAAGGGTAGAAAGATGATGAATACTATTTTCAAAACGTTTCCCGATAGCAACAATGTAGAGAGTTCTCTAAAGTAGTTAGACAGTTACTCTCAAGTAGTTACTTCTGACCTGACTGTACTTTGTTTGTATTGTTACGCCGTTAAATTTCAACACGTCATATCTCCGACAAAATAAAGAGTGGCAACGAATAATTAAAACGCATTGCTGTTCGAAAGCTCTAGAACCAAAGTACCTACCTAGCCTGGCAAGATCTGGAACATTCCCTCATAAGTACTTTTTGTACCTACTATTTAGTAGGTATGTAATCTGTAGGTATCTGGGTAGGTGGATAAGGGAAATGGTACTTTCCGCCATTAACAATAGAATCGAAATTCCCGTGAGTGACTCGCCAAGGAGAAAGTAATAAAATTGATTTATGGCCCCGCGATGCGACTCTATTGTTCTGGAACTATCCTGAGACGTCGGTATCTAGAATTTTCTTTGCTCCGCGTATAAATACGAGCCCCCGAACGGAAGTGAGTCAGTTTTGATTTCGACTGCGAACGAGAGCGATCTACCTAAGTGTGCGAAGTGATTTTATCTAACGACCGAGGCGATAGTATAACGGAACCCTAGTGCTTACTGTGATTTGGATTATTGTTGACCGGACAAATTATTTATTGTTTGTGGTGAATAAAGTTCTGTATTGGTAAATTGGCATTTAATTACCTACGTACGTAACAGTATGTAAGCAATTAAGTTTAGTACAAATAGTAAGTTAATTATTAAGTTTCATGCTTACATAATAATAATGCTATTTACTATTCCTAACTAAAACAATTTTGTTAAAAGGCTTGTCTTTTACTTTAGTGGGGCAATCATAAACAGTAATTACGTACATAATTATATTTGTTTCTGGCCCGATGTGAATGTAGCAGTAATTATGTGAAAGAGACGGTTCTAGAGAGATACAAAAGTAATTAAGTGCTCACAATATTTTGTTCTAGATGGTAATTTTATTGTAGGGGTTAATTTTATTACTTCTAATGTCAATGAGCAATGCTAACAGACTTTGTTCTGAAATTCATTCTTTGGTTAATTAGATTACATAAAATGTTGCTTAGTATTTTCCAAAAAATTACACAGCTATACGCAGGATTGTTCGAATGACTCATCGCAATCCTAGAACGCAAAGAACAATTGAAGAACACTGGTGTTTCTTAAATTTCTGATATTCTCTCTTCCTCCACCCAAAGTGGGAAAGGTTATTTGATAATTTCGGAGACCCAAAAAAATTACTTAGTGGTGTAAAATAACTGTACAGCGGTATGTTACAAACACTTTTGAAATGTCAAGAAGTCAGTCAGAAAAAATAATGCTTAAAATTCTAAAACGCAGAACTTCGTGGTAAAAAAAATTACAAAAAATTCCATGGACACTGTTTTCATGATTAAATCCTATGTTATGACCCTTCTAATCAAATTTCAGCGACCGATCAAGTATAGATTTATAACCAAATACCTACTCTTCACACCCAGCGAGATTTCTCCAAGTGCACTAGTGTGATAGAAAATCAGCCATGACTGGACGGGATCAGATGCAAGACCAAAAGATTAATACGCCTTCCAAAATACGGGGGTGCCACATTTCTTACTTCGAAACCCTAGGCAGTCATTAAATAATTTTGACTGGAATTCATCCAACGTGGAAAGTAGCCGCTTAGCAGTTACACTTTAAACTATGATACGGACTTCATGGAGTCATTGGAGTCCCAAGCGGTAATTAGGTACTGAGTCTATTACTCTTAATGGCCCAGTGGTAACGCGTACTTACGAGTTGTAGGTAGCAGGTTCCAACCCAGCTTGGCAGATTACTTTGTGTAGTTTATTTCATCACCACTGCTCTCAAAGCGGTGAAGGAAAAATATCGTGAGGAAACCGGCATGTCCTAAAACCAAAAACTAGAAGATATGTGACATTCATCAACCTGCACTGAGCCCGCATGGTGGAATACAGTCCATTCGTTCTTCTAGAGTAGAAGCCTGAGTCCCAGCAGTGGGGAAATTAAAAGGCTGATTACGCTATGCTAAACACTAATACCGACTCAAACCATAACACTTTCCCACTCTGGAACCCAATACTCAACGCACGGCAGTGCCACTTCCAACCACAAGACCTACAAAGCAGTCTGAAGTAAAATATTACAATAGATTTGTCCAACCCCGTTCTATTCCACACAAGAGGGTTAGAGGAAGGACTAATGCTGTAATTTGGAGCACATTGCCGACACCAAGTAATGAATACATTAGTCTAACGTCACAGTTCATTTTAGGCTGGGTGCAAACTGAGTCAGGACTAGACCGGCTATCGTTTTGCGAACAAAACCGTTTTATTTGGACTCAAGCTACAATAGTCGAATTTATATTGGCGAGTTTCGAACAAACGCCTCCATTCTTGAGGAATTGGGCATCAAAAAGCGGTTGTCCACACAGTCTACCTAGCCAAGTTACAACCGTTTCGTTTGCGTTGAACGCTTCAACGCAAGCATTCTGCGAATTCTTTTGCAATCGTTAACGCTAGTAGAAAACTTCAAATGTACAAGAATGACGTCATCTCAACGCTCCGTCACGTTTACGCTGCAAACAAAAGAATCGAGGGCGTGGCCAACTCGAGGCATTCAATAATAATAATAATAATAATAATTTTTTATTCAAATAACGTTTACAAAAAATGAACATAAAGCCAATAGTAATAACGTTTTACATACAGTTCAGTGCCTAAAAATATACTAAAACTAAAATATTATTAAAGGTGCAAATAATCGTGATTTGGATTTGGATTTCAATGCAAGAGAAATGATTGTAACTGCAATAGGGGGAGCTGATCAAAGTGATGTGAGTAGGAGGCCCATTGAGCCCGTGCGCCCGGATGACTGCCAGTTGGAAAAAGTGGCGGGAAGTCGTGCGGCGTTCGTTTGTAGTAACCACGACCACTCTGGCAAGAGTAAAATGACTAAAAAGAGAAAAAAATACACACAGAGACTTATAAGTAGTAAAGTCGATTTTCATACATGCAAAATTGCAAGGTATTTTTTTAAGCGTTGCTCAACACTAAGGCCGTTGTCCACCACCACCGTCACTGGGACGTAACCGAGAACGAGATGACGGCGCCGATTTAGCGATACAAACATTTTTATGGTCATATGTCCACCGCACGCCCGTCACCCGAACGCATCTTAAACTTAAACTCTGCCCGAAATAATCTCGTTCTCGGAGACGTCTCGGTGACGGCGGCGGTGGACAGACGGCCTAAGAATGACTCCTGTATCCGTGTATTCACATACATGTAAACTCGCATACACAAAACAGCCAGACCCCGAACAACTATCTGTAGGCCATACAAATATTTGTTCCGAGCGGGGATCAAACACACGGCAGTCGGTAACGATTGCGCCAACCGAGTCGTCAAACAATGATTGAACACCGAACGTGACAGTTATCGTGATGCGGTAACTCCTAGTGACATGAGACCAGGGAATGAAAATAATGACAATATTTCTAATATTATAAAGAGGTAAAGTTTTTTTTTTGTTTGTATCTCTGAAAGGACTGGTCCGATTGCAAACATCTTTTCACCTATACAAAGCTGCTTTCTTCCTGAGTGATGTTGATACTGATTGATGAGGCTATATATTATGTAAGTTGGCGAAGCCGTGGGCAAAAGCTAGTTACACATATTTTGGACTTTTTGGCAATTATTTTCACTGACACAGAGATTCTATTGTAAGTGATATTGCCCAGTAGTACTTTGTCATAGTCATGTCAGTCTATGTCATAGTCATAGAACAAAAGTATTGTTTATGATGTTAGTAATACAGTCCTGCAAGGTTGTTAGTGTTTTACAAATAACCCTGTATATACATAACTGCCTCTTAACGTTCCTAATGTAATTATTGTGATGTCATATTACTTTACTCTTGTGATAGTTAGGTATTAAATTCTAAGTTAATTTTATGCTAATTTTCTGTGCTCTAACAAGGTCATGTACCCATTAAGTTAAGACTTAAACTACTTGAGCTATGAGTAGCTCGCTGTCCGACCGACCGGTAACTTTCCGGACCTAGACGTCGACGGCGCTGCTCCCGCGCTCCTCAAGGAGTTGTCAGCGACAGGAGGGGCCTAGATGGGTCGAAGCTTACTGGGGCCAGGGTTATCCGAAAGGAACTCGAGCCCCGGTATGAAGGCTAGAAGGAACGGGGTGGGGTTTTAATCAGTAAGAGTCTGACACTATCTCTCGCTCCACCCAAGAGCGGGGGTATCATAAGATGATTACTGTCCACCGAAAAAAAAGTCTTAAACTATTTAACGTGTTCGTTGTGTCCAATAAATAAATAAATGTTCTTCCATCGTGTCAATTTGACTCAAGAGCCAATGCAAACTATTGGCATGATTTACCTTTTTCCTTTCGCCAGAAATGAAACTTAGGTTATATGTTAGAAGACAATACGAGAAATAAGCAGCAAAAAGAACCAGGTCTCTAAACCATAACCAAACGAAGGTATCTGTACTGCTACTATCTTTTTGTCAGACGTTACCTATTTTAATGAAATGGAAATATAATACGAAATATTTTGTGGTTTCCATTGATTGAGTTGCCTTGAACTATATTTAACAATAGGAAACCTAAAATATCAGACATGGAGTATTTTCATTTAAGAAAAATAACACCTAATAAAAAAACAATAGTAACCTACTTAATAGTTTCCAACTTCGTTTGATTACGGTTGGTAGGCTTTTTGCTATTGATTTCTCATTATAGTGCTTTAAAATATGGCCTTTTAAAATTTTAAAATATGGCTTTTTTTTTTTTCTTATGAAAAGAAAAAAAAAATGCCAACATTCAGAATTTCGATTCTTGCAAGGTTTCTATAATTGTATTTTCTTTACTTTTTTAATTTATAAGAACACTAGCTGCTCCCAGCGGCTTCGCCCACGTGATAACAGAAAATTATTCCAAGGGAACATACTTCCGGGATAAAAAGTGTCCTACTCCTATGTCTTATTCCAGTACATGGTCTATCCGTATACCAAGTTTCATCAAAAATCGGTTTTGCCATTTAGGCGCGAAGACGTAACAAACAAACAAATAAACAAACAAACTCACTTTCGCTTTTATAATATTAGTAAGGATTATGAAGGGCAGAAGTTCATCCAAAATAGCAGATTTTCAGAGGTCTTTTCTGGATCTAAACACGTGGTAGCGTGTCAAGCCAAGTTTAAGTAACAGAACTGGCGAGCAGCACCGTGTTTAGTTTTACACCAATTCATGGTTGGATTTCAATAGAAATATCGTTAATATATCTTCAAAATATATGTTTCCAAAATATCTAGAGAAAGATGAGTAGTAACGTCATATTCACGTAAGAGCGGTTGTATGGAAATGTATTCCGAGGTTGGGTGGTCTCAATGCAAGGAGCATGCAGCTTTGGTATTGCACTGAATGCTTTTCACCTGTACTATACAAAACCAAAGAGATTATGAATATTATAAGCAACTAGGTACTGCTTAAATCCAAGCCCCTACATACACTTGTACTAATCCAATATACATGTTTGCTTTGTGGATTTTGTAGAACTTGAAACAAGTCTGTACTTGTAAACCTTTGACATGTTTTTGAAAATAGAACTAAAAACAACTTAATTTTATACAACTTAGAGTTGAAACTTTGCCACTGTAGCCTCCAAAGCTAAGTAAATTCTACATTTTATTTCTGGTTGACTGGACATGATGAAGCTGTATTTCTATCAGAGTATAGTATACTTATACCTTTATAACTAATACATATAAATAGTGTGATATAAATAGGGCGAAACTTTGTGCGTGTGTGTGTGAGTATATGCTGAGTTAGGTGCCTTTTTGACCTTGCACAAATTCTTCTGTGTTTATTGTACCTATTTTTTAATTTATATTTTTAATATGTGTGAGGTTCGAATAAACGGTTTTTCTTTCTTTCTTTTCTTTCTAGTATCACGGTCGAATAGCTAGCCCGGAACTATTTTTTCTTGTGACAATTTTTAATTGATTAATTTCCTCATCATCCATATACCTGCACCTACCGTGGCTGGTAGCCGTCGGAGGCCCGGGCCACGGGAAATTTAGGAAATGGATACCGGAGTCCTGGAACGCAAAGAGTGTCTGAAAGATAAAACTAACACGCCCTCTTGCTCTACTCTAGAGCGGAAGAAGTCATTGCATGATGACCCACTTTTAATAGAAAAAAAAAGTAAAGACAAGCCAGTTACATCTCGTGGCATCTAACGATAGTCGCCTTGCTCGGTTAACTAATTAGAACTGTAAGACTAGTTGTAATTAGTAAGTTACAGCTAACTAATTGCGACTAGAATTTAGTTTTTATTAAACGCAACCATCTTTATTGACGCTGGAATTAACTGAAACCTCTTAGCAGCAATAAATTCATTACTGAAGAATTACTGTAAATGTGTTGGAAGAAGCCTTTGCTTAGCTGCTAGGCAAAGCTTTGTTTTATAAATTGAAACTGACGTAATAATAAATCAATCCTAATATTATGTCAAAGTTTGGCACTTTTGAGGTCAAAGTTACCCCGTTTTGAGTACTTGTCAAATTCTGTAAGACTTGATTGGTTGAAAGGTTCTGAAGTTGCAATCGCATAAAAGTAAAAACATAAAAATAAAAGTTAGAAAGCCTAGGAGGCCATGGTAGATTGATTACCTGGTTACGGGATGCCGATGGATGCAAAATGCATTCATTGTGGCGACGCTTGGGGGAGGCCTTTATCCAATAGAGGATGTTTTTCGGCAGAAATGATGAAGATGATGATGGTTGCATCGGTTGTCAATTTTGGTGGCACTGTGGCAGGCATGAACGTAAGGCGACAGTATATTGACAGAGTCCGCCAGGGCCGACTCGTGCCAGCCCTTCGAGATTAGAGAATGAAGAATGAAGCTGCAAAGCAGCTACCCTACTTATTGTTTAACTACGGTTGGCAAAAACAGATCCTTTATGGGATCACTTAGTTGTCCGTCTGTCAAGACCATTTTGCACGGGAACGCGTGGTGGTAAAATTAATATCAAATACAAAGATTTGCACCCCAACTTTCAAGTCAACGTGGTTTAAAGATTGATCCTTTCCGTTTATACACCGTTTAGGCGCATATTTTCACACTCTCAAAAAAAAACCAAGCAAGGGCGAGTCAGAGTACTTAAAGTTAAACTGGCAAGTACAGTTAAGAAATACAGTACATATACATATCGAATATGAAGTTTGATTTTAGTCAATATAAGTCACTCCATCTCACTTTATCTAAAGCAGTCGTTTGAAACTTAAATAACTGTGAGAGAAGTAAACTTACCTACTTTGACAAGTTGAGAGTAGTCTCTAATTATTTTAATGCAAGTCAAAAGCCTTTTTTGTTGGCAAAGAAGGCATGAGCAGCTAATAACGTTTGTTCAAGTTGGATTGACATTTTTTTCTACTTCTTTCTCAACATAAGTTGAGCAACATTTTTTATTAAAGAAGTAGTAGTAGTAGTGAAAATTGCAACACAGGTTTCTTTATGACTGGGCACAGCACACTCGCGGTGGTTAGGATAGGTTCTCTCTCTATTAGGAGTAGCTAGAGAAGTGCAACGACGTCTCTACTTTCCGCCTGACACAGATTCTCACCGGCCATAGCCAATTTATTTCTTAAAACCTTATGCCTGGTAGACTCATTATTTATTTATTTATTTATTTATTAATGCTTATTGCACAAACACTGTACAAAGGCGGACTTAATGCCTTAGGCAGTATCTACCAGTCGACCTTAGGGTGGTGCAGAAACATAACATGGTAGGTGCTAACTTCAAAGTAAACAAAAAAGAAAAATTAAAATCAAAATTAATACATAATTATAAAAATAAATACTTATATAAATACATACAAATAAACAGAATTAATAAGAGAAATGAGTATAATAAATCACTGCCATGAAGATTCTGCCAATTTCTTCCGAAAGTGTTCACGTGCCATTACCTTAAAAGAGAACCGGCTGGATGCCATCCTGATGTTCAATGGGAGCGCATTCCAGAGAAAGATCGCCTGGACAAAGAAAGAGGACCGGATAAACCCAGACCGGTGTGAAGGACATCTTAGTAGACGATTATTCGTTGAACGGAGATTTTTAGTATGTGCAGAGCAAAGGAATTGAATTTGAGAAGTTAGATAAGAAGGAGAAGAAGGTTTGTCTAGAAAAGAAAACAGGGTAGTCAAGGCCCTTAGTGCTCTACGCTGACGAATAGGTAGCCACTTCAGAAGCGAACGATGTTCAGATACATGATCATACTTACGGAGGTTGAAGACAAATCGAATGCAGTTATTCAGAAGGCGGTCAAGTTTATTGAGGAGATCTGCATTCAGGTCATAGTAGCACACGTCACCATAGTCAATAATGGGAAAAATTAGGGACTGTACAAGCAGTACCTTTATGTGAGCTGGAAGAAGATTTTTTAGACGATAGAGCGACCGTAACGTTCCGGTTACCTTTCTACTGACACTTGCAACCTGCTTGCGCCAGTCAAGGCAGGCGTCGACATATAGACCCAGATCCTTAACTTCGGAGCTAAACGGAATAACCAATTATGCCTTTTATTATGATAATAACTCTTTATGCCTGGATACTCTTGGTTGATTGGTAAAGAAAGAAATGGTGGTGGTGATGAAAAAACATGGCCGGTGCATAAAAAAAAAAGAAATGAGTTCTGCCAGTTTGGTAGATCAATATGTTAGATTCAGGCCGAAAAAAAAGATCAACAGAAAAAAAAACAGTCAAACGAATAAAAAACATAATTCAAAAATAGAAGAGCAAAAACAAGACGGAATGTTTGCGAACAATTAAACTAATCGTCGTTTATCTCAGCTGATTAAATCCACACCAATTCCATCCAGAGACAACGACTGACGATTGTCTAACTAATTAGAACTACTAGACGCTCCAAGACGCCGTTAATTAGGAAGACAGCGCTGATTTATCACCATCTTTACACAGATACGAGAGCGTAGGTTAACTTACGCCCTTATTTTAGCTTTGTTTTATACAGGAGACTGTTTTCCAGGCAGTAGATAAAATATGTTTTCCTAACAACGTGCTTATTATGTTTTTGTTTCGTTTACGTTCCGTTCCACAATTAAATACTTAATTACGTTGGTAATAAACTAGAGTTAAATATAATTTCAGCGAGTTAACTATCTACCTAAGTCCCCGCTTTTGCAACTATGGATGTAGTATGTATGTAGGCAACTCCAAAATAAAATATAGTTTTTCATTTGTATTTTTCAAACTGAATTTATTTTGTTTTGTTTTTTTTTGTTCGGCGCTAATAAAGTCTTTAAAATAAGTTGAAAGTTGTTTTTTTTTTTATCGAGCTCTAAATTTTTTTTCTTTTAGGTACGATGCAGGAATAATTTTTAGTGTAGGATAAAGTTTTTTTTTAATTATTTAATGAGTGTACAAATTAAAACCCAATTACAATATAAATAAAGTCTTCAGTAAGACTATATTCACATATTTTCTTTACGTGTAACAACTTTAGGTTTACTTTGGTACTCTAATATTCACATTTGCTGTTTAGCCAGGTTGATGAACCATTGTTAACACTGTAAAAAAAATCAAAGCTTAAAAATATATTTATTGATGTCTTGACTGTGATCCCACCTAATGGTAAGGAGCAATGCAATCGTTGATGGTGAGGCGCACTAGTTTATTAATTTATTAAACCCCAAGCAAATACTGGCGTTCGCTCTCATTGTCTTTCTATTGTATCTCTAATAACTGTATTCAAAAGGTTAAGAGCATATTCACTGTAGCCTTGAACTCCTTGAAGACACCTAAATTATAATCAGACGGGAAGACAACAGCAGGCAAAGAGTTCCAGTCCATTTTCCATCCAATTTTCGATCTTGCTTTAGATTTTCAAAGTATGCCGAGCGTTGAAAACCTAAGGCATAAAAATGGTCTTACAGGTATCGTCATGGATCTTGAGTGCTCGGCGTCAGAGTGGGGATCGCTTTGCGTATTTCATACATTGGCAAGCCCATCATCGTAGTTGTTAGATACATCCAGCAAATGCAGGGAACGAATCACGTGTGACGTCTATAACACGATGGCGCGGCGAGCCAATTACTGACACTCCCCGCCCCCGCGTCTCACTTCATACCACTAAATAGGGCCGATATTTGACTTCTGCAAAAGTTGCTAGTACTTACCAGTGAGCACGTGCACCCTCGCCGTCGCTGACTGCGCGTTATCCGGCGCACATTGATACGTGCCAGCGTCCGACGTCCTCGCTGACTGCACTAACAGTCTACTGCTACTGTGTATACCCTTCTCGGTAACTAAGGATATACCTCCCCGCGTCGAGTCGAAGTTTATTGTCTGTTGAAGAAGAAAATGTGTTAAAGATCGAGGTCTTGGAAACGACAAAGGAGGAAGTAAATGACAGGCAGGCTAGCTTAGAAGCCCGGAATTTCGAAGAGGCAAAGGGGAAAACATGTGACAGGTGACAGCCGACAGGTACCGATGTTACCCGAGCGGCTGAGTTGTCACCTTTTTAGATCGGCTTGTCGTACCATCTTGACACATAGTCTGTCTAAAAAGTCAAACGACTTGGGTAATTATTAGGGTAAAATGAAATCTGATGTAGTCAACGCTGGTTAAATAATCAAGATTGATTAAGAAATTTTGATCATGGTTCGATCGATAACTGCTTTAAAGACCTATGTTAAGCTAGAACTACATTAGCCCGACGCACACGTGTAACACGCCTGATTTGTACGTAGATCGACGTCGCAAGGTGTGGATCAAGTGTAGCTCTACAAGTCTAGTTTCTATATAAAATATATGACCAACGAGCCCAAATCGGCGAATGTGGCACTCGAGTGAGCAGTGTGTTCTAACCTTATAATTACATTCTGGCAGTTTCAGCATTTCCATGCAATTAATTTTCGATTCGATTTTCTGTTTTGATTCGAAATTGATTTGAATTTAGAATTTTGATGAATGATGGAAGTTAAAAATGAATTTGATTAATTGGTGATGACAGAGTGGAAAAAGATTTTTTTTTATTTTGTTATGATACGAAAATTCATAACCAAAATAATGACAGAGATTTGAAAATAAAAGTTATAACTTAAATTCAACATTATTGTACTCATCTTCTTTTTGAAGCTTATATTTTTTTTCCAACATACTTTAATAACGTGTGTTCAACAAAGCTGTCGACGATCTTCAATAACAAAATGTTAACAAAAAACATTTGGAACACTTTATTCGCAGACAAAATAAGCAATAAGACAAAAATAGAATAGTCGAATGTCATTCAAAGACATTTCAAAGAAAATATTTAGTCATGTCATTCAATCGGATGCAAAATTAGCGTGACTTCCTACAAACGAAAAAATTATTTTATTAGTAAACTAGCTTAGCTCACTCAGGTATAAAACAACTTTCTATCGGTGATATAATTTCAGCAACCGGACCAGTACTTTCAGAGATTACATCCTATAAACAAAAAAACATAAAAACAAAAAAAAAAACTTTACCATTAGTGATTTTGGTAGATATGTGTGTAATATATATAGTAAGTGAGAATATAAATTAAAAAGGAAAACTATCTACGTTTAATTTTCAAATATATTCTAATAACAATAACGTCCCCGTATAATAATAGAATTTCTCTTTCCAAGTAACGTAATTTAACCCTGCAAATCTCGGACATAGTTACAAGCTTAAAGTCAAACGGGTAACAGGGAAATTCACATATGAAATAATATCCAACGCTACTGTGACTCCGGTAATTGTTCCAACGACTCGCCTGCAGTTCAAGATACGCCAACCTAAAATCCAAGCTCTGTGGGAGGGTCGAATGTCATAGAAAATATATTTTAGTCGACTGAAAATGGGATAAATTAAATGAAAATATGGAAAACTCTTACTGTTCATAGTTTATAAATTACATGTCATGTTATTTACGGGTTAATACATCCATACCGTGCATTTTTTTTAATAATATTTTCAAAAGTTGTCATTACGAAAAGTATATTCGAAATCCTTAACTTGATAGTTGGCGCGAATGAGACCATGGATTGGCTTCCGAAAAAAAATTGAGGTCCTAGAACACTCAGTAGAGACAGAATATAGCAGCAGTAAGTTTTATTAGTCAGTAAAACCTAAAACAATCTTTTTATGAAAATATTTTTTTCATAGCAATCTTTTATAGCTCGATACCTATATAATTAATACTCGTCACGACGAATCATACGAGCCCAAACTCGATGGGGTTGTGTCGTTTAACTACGAAGTTCCTACAGCCACTGTTCGGTTTTAAGATCAGATCAGTTCCATGTCTTAATAATTTTGCATTGTCATCTGCTTTTCACGTGCATGCAACATTTCAGCTCAATCGGTAACCGGGAAGTGGGTCAAATTTAATTTGCAAGATTTGATTACAGCTTGCAAATAAAAGCTTGTTAAAAATAATTTTTTGCGCAAAACCATGTTGACTTTTTTGGCATTTACTCATCGATATGAAACGTTGTCCAAAATGTATTTTATCGATAAAGTAATCGTATAAATGAAGAAAAGATTCTTAATTTACCAGATCTCTCAATTCCAATAAATAAAACTCAATTAACTAAGGCACTAACAATCCTTTTTACAATAGACCATAATAACTGTTACTTCATAGTTTTCACTACGCCAAGTAGTCTTGGAAGTGCTGACTTGGCAAACAAGTTTGAGATTAAGCGGTGCAAGAAAACTTATGCAGAGTGGTTGAGAGCCGAGTGCAAGAACAACACTATTAATGTAGAAATTTTGCAGTTCTGGGAAGATTAAAGGTCAATCTGTTAATGTAAGCACAAAAGCTAGAACTACATTAGATCGACATGACTGATTTGTACGTAGAATGACGTCACGTGGCGTCGCACGGCGTGGATCAAGTGAAGCTCCACAAGTAGAGGTTTCATATAAATCTTTTAGAGGTTGACGCGTCCAGATAGGCGTATATGATACACGTAGGCGCAGTGTAGTTCTAGCTTAAAAGAGAACTAAATCAGACATCTCAACTTAGCACACGACTAGAGGTTGTTGACATGTCGAGTGTGGACTCGGCTGACATTGTACGGATTGTCGTGACCTCGCGCCTGATGGCTAAAAACCTCAACGATCACCTATCGAAGCTGTTGTTGCGTGGTTGGATCAAGAGCCTGAGATAGAGGAGGTTCCTTTCTCTGGAGCTCAAACCAAAACTGTGTAAGTTAGGTTAGACCGTTATTTCAGGACATCGTCTACCTACGTTCCACATTTTATTTCAATCTGTTAAGTTGTTAAATCGTGAAAGAGTAGCAATATTTTTTGAATATTTCTCAAATAGAATTTAAAAAATCTGAGGAATTGAGGCGACAAAAGAGAAGTGTCACAACTAAGTTAGTATCTTTGCAGAAAAATAAGATAACCTAACGTAGCCTAACTTTGTTTGAAAGTATTATTTTTTTGACGTTTAAAATGTTGTCTTGAAACATTACAGAAAAAACTGCAGTCATTCATCAACTACCCTAAAACTAAAAATAATTAGGGCCAAAATCACATTAATTTTATTAAAGACGATTGTTTATGTGTGTATGTTTGTTACTTCTTCACGCTTGAACTACTGAACGCATTCGGATGTTTGGCATCTAGGTAGACTATGTCCTGGAATAGCTTATAAAATACTTTGTTTAACTAGAGTATATTCCTTTGAGACAATTTTATACATTCACGCGAGCGAAGTCGCAGTCAATAGCTAGTATCTAATAATACAACATCATTTTTAGTATATACGAAACCTGAATATAGTTAGTTCAAAATCAGTAACTGAATTGATTTACCATTATCAATTTTTTTTTACACTATGTTATATTTTTCGAAGTTAACTTTCTGATTTTTTAACCGACTTCTAAAAAAGGAGGAGGTTCGCAATTCAGATGTTTGTATGTTTTAACCGACTTCTAAAAAGGAGGAGGTTCTCAATTCGGATGTTTGTATGTTTTTTTTTTATGTTTGTTCGCGCAAAACTTCGTCGCTTGCCAACCGATTTGAAAAATTATTTTTTTGTTGGAAAGGGTATACTTACCAAATAGTCCCATAGTCACCAAGTTGGGATCTGTTGATGGAATGTTGGCGAAATTGAGGGAACTCTTCAAATTCAATTCAATTTTTTTGTGAAGTCGGTTATTTTTTTTTTCATAATACAATTATGAAATTTTGTTCATAGATTCTTTACATAAAAATACTAAACAGGTTTTCAGGTTTCAGATGTATACTAAAAATAAGATTGTATTTTACTAAATAACTACATTCTAGAAGATTAATGGAGGATTCGTTTATTTCTTTCATCACAATTTAGTATAGAAATGTCTTCGTCATCGCAAGAGACGTGACGAAATAAACGAGTGAGATACTGTCAGAACTAAGGAGCTTCATAATATTTTATAATTTAATTTATGAAAGATGTGAGCGGTAATATCCTGTTCTGTCTGCTGGTATATCCGTCTATGAATAATATTATTATGTATGCGAATCGTTACAGAAACTTGATTGTTGAACAGATTGCCACACTACATACACAAGGCACTGACACGCACACGCAGATCGCCACGACTATCAAAACGGTGAAAGAAAACATCATAAAGAAACATAGCTTAGGCAAATCCTTGAATTACAAATTCGGAAACATGTATTATCCACCAAGCTTCATTTGGCCCCATTCCGTCTCTTAAAAATATAATTTAAAAAAAAAAAAAAAACGAAACGAAAAATATTATGGTGAAAAAAGCGTGGGGTGCTCGATTTACAAAAATATGGCACAAAGTGCACCACGCTTTTTTCACCATAATATTTTTTGTTAATTTTTATTATTTAGCGTTTTTTTTTTATTTTTTTTTTTAAACTATATTTATTTTTCACTTTTTAGTGGATAGTTTTTCAAATATATATTTTTTTTAAATCCTTCATCTATCTCATAGGGATAATCGAATATTTGAATCGGATTATTGTATTGTCATCGGTCTTTGATGTGTGTGCAAAGTTTAAAGAAAATCTGATCACCCAAAGTTGAGCAGAATCGAGCTTAAAGGCGTTGGTTACAAGCAAACAAACAAATAAGCAAGCGAACATACAGGTGAAGCTTATAAAGCGTGTTAAAAAGGAAGCCTCAGTCCTAGCAATGAGAACATTACAAGACTTATCATACTATGCTATGCAGAGTCACTTCACCTTATTCCAAAACGCGATCGAAATGTAACGTAGTTCTGGGATTATTACTAGGTTTAAGACCATGACTAAAGAAAACTTTATTGAAAAAATAATTTTGTCACTATCTATGGTAATAATAAAAAGACCACCGAAAGAATTAATCATTAATTTAACGATTTATCACACAAAATAAAAGCTAATCTTAAATAATAATATACACATTAATATCGAAGTTGGTACCTTAGTTAAACTAGAGGATTTAGCGCTCTGACTAAACTACCATAGATAGTTCAGAAACTAGTGATGAACTTTATTTTTTATACCTGTATTCCAAATTCAAAACCTACATTTTGTTTTAAACCTAGGAACTTGTCATCAACCCAGGAACACATCCCGGAACTACATGACATTTAGATCACGTTTTGGAATCAGGAGGAATTAGTTTTGAACTAAACTCTATAAAGTTAACAGTCAAGTTAAAAGCCCAGGGCAATGGCATTATTTCCGACCCAATTTGGTGTTAACAGGATAGAGTAAAATCAACTTAATCCTAATTCCTGGCGGTATTCACATGGAGATGCGTCGAGTTTACGTCTAATTGCGATTTCGGGAATAGCATTCCGTTTCAAAGCGTATAATAGACCGTTTAGAAGCTCTATAGTCTAGTTGAAATTAGACCTAAATTCACGGAATTAACGACTGATTAAGGTTGAAGACTGACTTTTTATGTTTGCTTAAAACTATGGTTACGGTTATTGTATAAGTAATGCTAAGCTGGTTTATTCTAGTGTTCGTGAATTCATTAGGGATGATATAGTGTAGATTTCTTTTTCTTTTTAGCTGTAATCTCTATTGTCGAAGATCTAATGAAATCATCATTGGACTGATCGTCTACAACATCGATCATTATCAAGAAGAACACCGTTGCTGACAGTTTGCGATTTTTTCAGAAAAAGGTATTTTCTTTCGTTATTTGGACCGCCCGGAGGATAAGATGGTCGTGTCCTCCTTTGGGGCAAAGCATGCCCTCGTGAAGTCGATCGGTAGCAGCGGTCTTTTACGCTGGGCCCTGGTACAGGCCATGGTCCGGAATGAAGTGCCATTGCAGGTGGTCGCCTCCTTGCAGCAGTTAAGCAGTAATGTTAGCAGTCGCACGCGTGTGGAAACGGATATCTTCACGCCTCAGCTGCTGCGCCCATGCACCTGACTACCAGCCACAGAAGGTGTAGGCTTGCAAACGATGAGCAATGAGTAGCTTGCCGTCTGGCCATCTGGTAATTTTCCGGATTGAGCCCCAGTCGTCGACAGCGCGTAGTGCTCCGCGTGCTCCCCAAAGAGATGTCAATAAATCGTATGGAAACTAATGTGGTTTTAGTCAATAAAACCATGGCACGCCTTCCCGCTCCACTTTAGAACGGAAGAAGTCATTGGATGATTCCCTCCCTGAAAAAGTTCTTATTTGGCTATTGTGACAACTACATAATTTCATCCTAAGTAAACTTTTAATTCACTAAATATTGTTGTCAAGAGTGAAGACTAAATTAATTTATACGTAACCGAAATTTATTTTAAACATAATGACAATCAAATGAACTATTGTGTATTCAAGTAATAGTTGATACAAATATCCATCTAAGGCAATATAAAGCCCACGTTTCGTTATCTCATTCCTTTTAATGTATAATTCATGATTAATAGGGACCCGAACATAAAGGTACTTTTCCATGAGAGATGTGCGAGATATCTAGGCGACGCCAAGATGTATTATAGTGGAAAAAGCATGATTTTTCCCAAGGAAGTTTTGCGAGAAATTTCTCCTGTAAAGCTGTGATCTGTACCAGGGATGTTAGGGAGCTCCGTAACCGTAACCGAAACTATCGGATATCCGATATAAAAAAATCATCCGTAAAAGTAACCGAATCCGAAATAAAAGTTTCCTCCCTCCGAAAAAAAAACTAAGTAAAACTAGTTTATTACCTATTTGTATTTTACTTTTGAAATTGCTTAAAAAATTAATATCCGTAACCGAAACTAACGGATAATCCGAAATAATTTATTATCCGTATCCGTAACCGTATCCGGTATAATAATCATTCCTAAATCCGTATCCAATCTGTATCCGAAATTTCATATCCATAACATCCCTGATCTGTACCACTAGCCAAGTAGGTAATCTGCAATAGTTAACGCTAGTAGAAAGCTTCAAATGTACGGGAATGACGTCATTTCAACGCTCAGTCACGTGGTCAGAATAAAAGAATTGACGCCATGGTTAACTGGAAGCGTTCGACGCAAGCGAAATGATTGTTACTTGACTAGGGTGGCTGGTTATAAATATTCCTCACTCACGTCTCCAGTACTCATCTCGTTTTTTGTTTTGGTGATCTAAAATCATCAAAATACTTCTTCTGCTCTGGGTGATGGGATAGGGAGTATTAGACTTTTACTGACTAAAACTTACCTATGTTTTTAGTTGCCTTTAGCATTTCGATACTGCGGTGACTCTTTCAAGCAATTCCCAAGCCCTGGGGCCTTACCCTTACTATGAATATTGTAATATCAATCACTTTCTTTAAAAGAGTAACCATTGAGTTTTTTCCTGGTTTTTCTCCATAGAAAACAAGCAGTTTGGAACCATGCACTAGATTCTGACGTTTTATAAGTGCCTATGAAAGCCTATGTGAAATAAAATATTTTGACTTTGACCATGGCCATCTTAAAATGTCAAACGTGCGAGCGAAATAGAGGAATGGAGCTGGTGGCCTCTGTTGAAATCACACACCTATTCTTCTCCTGCATCGCTTTTTGTATGAAGGTATAAATACTTAGGACCCGCTAGCCCTTTTACAGCTGCCCCCCGAGCCAAGTTCAAAAACCAAATAGGACGCTTTTTTGCATGCCAAAAAGCAATACAAATTTAAGGCAACATTGCTCATTGCATAGAATGTATGCAGTATACAAAGAACACGATGAAGATATCGACCTGTTCTCTACATTTGTGCCCTCTGTAAAAAAAAATATTGCTACTCAATTGACAACAAAATTAGTATATTATATTTAATGTATAATGTTAAAATCCGAATTCTGTTAGTTCAAATTTAATTTAATTTAATTTAATGTTCAAATTCTGTTTTTGTGTTTACTCTTCATTATTTATTCTGTTTTTATTTTAATTATTATTATTATCTGTTAAGCGTATAAATTAGTGCATGTAGTGCTCTTCTTTAAGTGATGGGGCACTTAGACGTAAGATTGAATTGTTTTTCTTTATAATTATGTAATAGTGTACTCATTGTTGAAGAGCCAAATAAATAAATAAAATAAAATAAAGTTACAACCATTTCGCTTGCGTCGATCGCCTCGAGTTGACCTTGCCGCCAATTCTTTTGTTATGACCACGTGAGTGAGCGTTGAGAGCGCATAATTTCCGTACATTTGAAACTTTTTACTAGCGTTAACTATTGCAGATTAGCAACTTAGCTAGGGGTACAGAACTGCGCTAAGCCAGAGCTAGGAAAATAACGTAATCTTTGGCTGTTTTCATCTTTGCGCCCCTCTTATCTACATAGCTCGCAAATTTCTGGTGGACAAGCACTCTTAATGTATAATTCATGATTAATAGGGACCCAAAAATAAATCATGAATGAAACATCTCGATCCCAATTTCTGGGAATCTCGTTTGTGGAAGGAGCAAACTGATTATTTTACTTGTGAAGAAACAACTTTCATTATGATAATAAAAACTTTTTATTGACTCTTTATTGGGCTTTCGTCACTTTCGTATTTTTGAATTAGTTTGTAATACGTTGTGGAGTTGTTTATTTAATTGTAGAACCTTTTAGTTCTTTCTTTGCAACTTTATTTTTAGTTTATGCGAAACTTGAATATAGTTTGTTCAGAATCAGTAAGTGAATGGATTCCAATAGTTTTTACACCGTGTTATATTTTTCTCAAAAGTATTTAAAAAGGTTACAAGTTGATCACCACCGGCACTAAGTACAACAAAGGTCACGGCAGGTCACAGCAAGTGCATGAACAAAACCAGCCTTCAGTCGCCTGGATGACCCGGTGGGATAAAAAAAAACTTTTTACAAAAAAAATATAACCGACTTCAATGATAAAAAACACTGAAAAGTATCAAATAACTTTAATTTTGGAAGTCGGTGTTTCTATAATAGTTTAGTCTCTTCGTTATTTAACACCGACTTCCAAAATTAAAGTTATTTGATACTTTTCAGTGTTTTTTATCATTGAAGTCGGTTATATTTTTTTTGTAAAAAGTTTTTTTTTATTTTACACTTTTTAGTTACGGTACCACCACTAAAAAGTACCCCTCAGTCAAACTTAAATACCTTATAGTCAGAGCGCATCTCATAACGGTTCTAATAATCCCAAACACGGTTAGATTACATTAATTTACCTTTCGGCTTCATCATCAGATCAGTTCGATATATCCTCTCCCCCTCTTCTTTCAAACAGTCATTAGACTAGATGCTGGAGAGGGAAAGGATATATCGAACTGATCTGATGATGAAGCCGAAAGGTAAATCTTTCAATCAGTCATTAGACTAGATGCTGATAATCCCGGCTGTAGCATCAGGCCAGATTTATGTCAACATTGCAATGAACTTAAAATTTAGTCCTGTTTAAAATGAGCCCAAACACGACTACGGTGCTGTAATTTCAAGGTTTGTACTTTTCCTGATGCTCCTGGCTTCAGCATCAGGTCTCTATGTACTTCGGTGTTCTTTATTAGCAGTACGTTTATCCACACATCGAGCCGTTTTCAATGAGCCTAAACTCGATATATCTGCTGTTTACAAATTTATCTAAACTGTTAAGGAGTTGTACCTTCCATCATCAGCCCAGCTACCTGAGATGGTGACGACCATACGCAAACACACAAGATACTTCATAAAATATGCGAAAATCAATAAGTGAGCCTATAAAATTTGAAGGTTGCCCTCGATTTCTCCAAGATCCCATCATCAGATCCTAATTTGGTGATAATCGGACCACCTCAGAACTATCTACTTTCGAACAAAAAAAGAATTTTGAAAATCCGTCCACATTTGGCGGAGTATTCGACGAACAAACATACAAAAAAAAAAAAAAAAAAACATACAAACAGCCGAACGTAGTACCTCCTCCTTTTTGTGAAGTCGGTAAAAATTAAATTAAAACGGTTTATTGGTGAAGCGAGTTTTGGTTTCTACAATATTTATGATTAGAGTCTTTTTTAAGCAAGTAATATCTGTGTTAGGAGACTCCACTCCTCAGTGATAATAACGCGTGTCATGAAATTAAACAGTACATTCTAATATAAAACAAACTCGTGTCACAGTGTTTTTTATCGAACTCCTCCGAAACTGCTCGACGATTTTATGAAAAAATGTGCGAGTTTGCGGAGTAAGCTAATGTTTATAAGTAAATATAATAATAATAATAATAATAACCCCATCGTCGTATCTCCACGTTGACGTCGTGGTGGGGCTTGTGTGCTCCAAAACACTCTAGGTCTGTATCGGTAGAATTTTCTTTGCCGTAACATGCCTAGGGTGAGGGGCCAGACTAAGAGAGATACAATCCGCAGGGCAGTTTTGTGGCGAACTGTTGGGTATTAGCGACCCCACGGACCCGATCTCCCGGGAGAATTCTTCTTCATCTCCGGCTTGCCTTCATTGGCCGGCCGTAGTGAACACTGACGAGGAACAGAGCTCCCACCTCTCTCTTGCCTTTATTGGCTGGCTTGAGTGGAGATTCGCAAGAGCTCGTGCTCGGGAGAAGGATGTATAATCCAGTAAGGTGCTGGTAGGGATCTTGACCGTACTTCCGGGATTGTCCTGATAGCCGTGGTATGCCTCTCCACTCCTCAAGCGCCTCAGGATATGTTGCCCTCTTGTTGCTACGTCACTTCGTGCTAGCGGCCGTTTCTGGGGGCCCATTTATTGAGTGTGCAAGTCACCCCCTGCCTTTTATCGATGGATCTTAATAACATTGTTCAGGCAGGGGCCATAGTCTTAACATAGTTCCATGATATCAGTCCACCTAAGACTCCAAAAATCCATAGCCTTATTATTTTGTTTTCCATATTGTATCGCAATAGTTTTTCAAACAGGGGGTTGTCCTTGGATGCACTAGCATAGCGCATACAGGGATAATCGCCGGTTGGTACCACAATCCATCATTAAAAGCATCTAAAAGGGCCTCTGCGAGTTGGTTTCGGCTCCTCGTACGCCTTCCAAAGGTCCAGGACCTTAGGGTCCTGAGATAAATAAATATATAAAAATAATAATAATAATATTGATATTAATGAGATTGTTTAGGCAGGGGCCATAGTCCTAACATAGTTCCATGTTACCAGTCCACTTATGACTCCAAAAACCATAGCCCTATTATTTTGTTTTCCATATTATGTCGCAATAGTTTTTCAAACCGGGGGTTGTCCTTGGATGCACTAGCATAGCGCGTACAGGGATAATCACCGGTTGATACCACGTTTCATTAAACGTACAAAAAAGGCCTCTTCGAGTTGGTTTCGGCCCCTCGTACGCCTCCCAAAGGTCCAGGACCTCAGGGTCCTGAGATATATAAACGTATAAAAATAATAATAATAATATGTGTCAATTAGCTGTTTAAACTAAATTAAATTAAAATAAGTGTCTGTGGGTGGATGTGTGTGTAAGAGTATGTGAGAGTGAGTCGTGTTGGTGTGAGTGACATTTCATAAGTGTAACGATAAGTATGTGTGTTTGAAAAGTGTTTCTATCTCATTGTAGGCAAGTATTTTTATCCATTCCATTATCATTTGTATGGGTATATATTAATTCTTACAGGCAATGATCTGCTCCGTTTTACAAATTTATCTAAACTGGACGTATCATGTATAAACAGCTGAATACATTTGGGACATTCAAAATGACAACCAATCACTACGATAAAGTGTGACAAAGACATAACTATGTTGACCATTGTGACAAAACAAAATACAGTATTATTTTTTAGAGATACAAATGTTTATCAATAAAGAAGAAGAATGGCTCATTTATCTACGTTAAGGCTGGATTAACTAATTAACAAACATACGGGATTTAGAGGTAGGTGGAACAGAGAGTAAAGTCCCGCAAACCTCCGTTGAAAAGGGAGGATCCTCCGACCGGACAGGGTGTTATAGTCTGGTGGGCGACTGCCCGATAGTTGATGTCGGGCTGTCGTATATGTTCAAATCGCGCGGAGAACTTTGATTGCGCGATGCAGGATTTTGTATCTTCTTCGTAGTTCTTATGTGGCGTCATAGATGTCGCTACAGGGATTTCATTTACTATTGTTTATGTATTTTTATTGTCCCCTATAAACCAAAAAAATATGCTACATAACCACTTTTAAAATTTTTATTTTGTTCTTAACACTAATATTACTTTTATGAATCTCTATTACGTTTTCTATTAGGTACTTAAATTACAAAACTGAGAATTAAATGCATACCCTTTGAATTTCTCAGTAATATGACATCGCAATAGAAATAGTGTAAGGTTAGAAATAAAAATGCTGAGATGTGATATAAAGAAAACTGTTTTCGTTGCAAAATGCGAATGGAAATATGAAAATTGTTTAGGAGCTGGTTTCATGTTCTAGAGTATTAGATTTTCTTGGCTATTTCTTCGTATCCGACTCAGTATTTAATTATGTACCTCAAAAAATACCACTATCTTATTGTGACTGTGAGTGGTGCTACTCAATTTATGCGAAGTATTACTTCTTAAAGACACTATTTTTCCAACTTGGGGCCCCAGGCAAGGCAAGGGCCCGGGTTGGAATATTGTGGGAGCGAAAAAGAGGGATGGAGCTATACACCCTTTATTACTGTCCAATTAAAGTCGTACCATGGTCCTACGGGCCAGGGGCTGTTTTTAAGTAAAAAGTGAATAAATTACCTCTAAGCAAGCGTGCCACATCGTCGCTTTCCATTAGATGAGATCTAATAGTAGCGAAGTGCGACCCTTTCAATAAAATAATAAAAAAAAACATAAGGGGATAACTCTTAGTTCATTTAACCCTTCAGATACCGTCAATTAGAAACACAATAGTAATACAATAAAAGACAATAGATGCGCGGCCACCGGTGGTCGCTTGGGGATTCATGAATTAAGTACCTAATAGAGAACGTAAAAGAGATTCATAAAAATAATGTTAGTGTTATTAAAAGAGTAACCTCTTTTAATATTTTAATTTTGTTTTAAACCATAATATTATTTTTATGAATCTCTATTACGTTTTTAGCCTATTTTTTGTATTATGTTAGTTAATTTTAAAAAAAAATGTTTTTTTTAGACCTTTAAAAATCAATGATTTTTTTTTTTATTAAGAAACCTACGTGTGCCGTTAATGAACGTTATCAGCCGTTAAACCGTTTACTTAATTAATGCGCTCATGGTAATAAACACAAAGACTCATTCTAAGTACACATGCAGTGTAGTAATGAGCCACTAACCCTACACTGCACAAATGCACATGACTGTCACAAATTATTATTATTATTTTTAAAGATAAGGGGCTATGCATCCCCCATAGTGTAGGAGATGTAGTCACTGCGACCTAAAAGATCTATTGTGACTCGCCACCTTGTTAGAGTAACTCTTTTAGCCGGGAAGCTTCCAGGAAGTCTAGAATACTCCTAGCTTTAAGAGTTTTAATCTCCTCTGGGCGAATAATGTGTCGACCTAGATGGACACTCCGTTTGTGGATAAGGGGCCCACATTCACACAACAGGTGCTTAGGCGTCTCCCTCTCCTGATTACAGTACCGGCAAACTTTGACTGTCACAAAACATACTTGGCAGATTTTTTTATCCTCATGTATCTTGATAAGATTTTATTTTTTCCAACAATTTTAAAACCTTACTGGCTAGCTAAAAACATAATTTAGTTAAAAATATTTCATTGTTGTTAAGATCGGATGTGGTATAGTTAATTCATTTTGCAGCTCATTCATAAAACATTTTGAGACGAAAAAAACCAACTATTTAGAAGTCTTGACAGCCATGTTACATTTACTATTTATGATTTAGAAGCTATTAAAACAGCAGCATATTTTAGAGACTTTGTGTGAAATCCAAATTTGCATTCTCAGTCAGATGCTGAATTAATTTTCAAAACGACAACTAAATTGCTTATCGACTATTGTAAAATCAACATGTCTGCACCACACTTTTTTTTCTTATCATTAATGTCGCACAGCAGGCTGGAGGCCTCCAAGATCTTTTCAAGGTTTTGTACCCAAAGGATAAAAAAGGACCCTACTTTTAACATTCTATTGTCCGTCTGTCTGTTATCAGGCTGTATCTTATGAGCCGTGATAGCTAGACTGTTGGAATTTTATAGATGATGTATTTTATAGATGATGTATTTTTATTGCAACAAAAAATACTAAAAACAGAGTCAGACTGGCCTGTTGGTCTAGTGGTTAGTGGCCCTAACTGCTATGCCGGAGGTCGTGGGTTCGATTCCCACCCAGGACAATGTTTGTGTGATGAGCATAATCATTTGTTCTGTGTCTGGGTATAATTTATCTATAATATGTATGTATTTAGATATATATAAGTATGTTTATCTGTTGTCTAGTACCCATAACACAAGCTCTGCTTAGCTTGGGACTAGACGGCGTTTTGTGATAGTTGTGGAATATTATTATTATTACTAAAAACAGAGTAAAATAAATATTTCTGACTATTTGCCTACCCACTTCTTCCACCCAAAAAACGTGATTATTTTGCATATAATATAGTGTCTGTATAATTTTGTACAGATAAATTTACGGAACCCTTCGTGTTTGAGTCCCACTCGCATTTTGTCGGTTTTTAACATATTTTCTCCCGCGCCGCCTTTAACCAGTATCCCTAGCCAAGTAGCTAATCTGCAATATTTAATGCTTGTAGAAAGCTTCAAATGTATGGGAATGACGTCATTTCAACGCTTAGTCACGTGGCCAACTCAAAGAGTTCGACGCAAACGAAACGGTTGTAACTTGGCTGATGTCGACAACACATTCTGGGCTGATGTCGACAGCACATTGTACAAGTTTTAATTGAAATATATTCTTACCTTCCCTCTATGCGTCCAATTAATAGTGTTGGGCGGTTCTGGCGTGTGTCTTACAATACAAGTCAGGTTTATCGTAGACCCCGCGTAAATGAACAAGTCGGGGCCTCCCATGATCTCTGTCTCGGGTTCTGTGAACAAGAGGTACATGTGATTACATTGTTGACAACAGGGGTTTTAGTTAGGAGAAGTTGAAGATGAGTGTTGAATGCCAAATAACTGCGGAATAAAGTATCATAATTTCAGCCGATATGCGACCACTGTTAGACATAGGCCTCCCCTAAGCGTCGCCACAACGAAGGTTCCTGTGCATCTCGCATCTATCGGTTTCCCGCAAGCTTCGGGTCTCATCAGAAGGCTTAAAGTCACCCAAAGGGTAATGGAAAGAGCTATGCTTAGGGTTTCCTTGCGTGATCGAATCAAGAGTGACGACATCCACAGGCGAACTAAAGTAGCCGACATAGCACGAAGAATTGCCAAACATTAGTGGCAATAGGCACATTACTCGCAGAACAGATGGCCATTGGGGCCGAAAAGTTCTGGAATGGCAACCGCGTACCGGAAGACGCAGCGTTGAAAGGTCTCCTACAAGGTGGACCGATGACCTGGCGAATAAAGTATATTGACCTTTTCAACCTACACAAAACTTCTGAAATCCGTTTCTGAACACTATTTTCATGACAAAAACAACCAATCTTTTAAGCTTTATTAATACAAGCTTGAAAATACTGTGCGTTTTATAGAAACATACGATTTCATGGAGTTATAAAACAATAATAAAACTAAAAACTTCTCACACTTGGTCCCCTCTGTTACCTGTGGTTTGAACTGCTGAAATATCTTTAAGAACTCTGAACTGTAGTTGTTTTTATTCCCTAAACAAATAAAACTAGAACAATTCTCAAACTGCGAAGTGTAAACTGTACTAAGTTTGTAAATAAATATATTCTGCTGAAGAAAACAAGTGCTGGTGAAAAGTTCTCCCAAAGTCTACATTAAATGGCATTTTGATAGGTTTAAAACATCACACGAGTTCAGTTTAAAAATGCCTAAAAGGAGATGAAACAAAGACGTTACTACGGATTTTATGTGCGAGTACGTTTTTGACAACACTTTTTTTTTTTTTTAATAAAAGAAACATTATTTAATCTTTATTATTTTTATTGTAATGGTTCTGACTACAAAAGCTAGAATCACTGAAAAAATCTAAGGTTATCAGGTAAAAATAATGTAAATTTATTAAAAAAAAAAACAAACATTTATTTGCGTTATCTTTATCAATTTTCTTATTCAGAACATTATTTTTTTCTTTTTTATTTATTACTACTATCTCACCAGACGGGTCAGCGATGATGTGGCCGAACATACAAGAAATTCCGTGCTTTGGAGGTCTCTGGTCTATGGCCAAACGTGGATCGAAATTTCATCAAACGTCGACGTTTAAACGATCTGGCCAATTTTAGTTCTGGCCATAAAATGCGACCATTTCATGATATGGCCGCTCACATCATGATCAATTTTAAGATCTGGCCACGACATATACATCATAAAAGTGGTATCTGGTCACAATTCAGCATTTTAAGTCCAAGGGTTTGAAGCCGGCGTTAATGAGGCAGTGAATGAAGAATTTGCTTTTTATTTATACACGTAGCTATTTATTTAGCTTACTTTTCTGGCTTTAAAACTAGAAAGTCAACAAAGACCCAATAACTTCCTTCAAACATAAATTCTCCGAACAGTAAAGAACATTGAATATTGAGACACGTATTCAACCAGCTCAATACATAGCCGTCACTCACAAAAACGCAATAACGCGAAGGATATATAGCCCTTAACAAAAAATAGTTGCCATGAAATTTTGCTTCATTACTCCGTAAGAAACTTTGACATCTTGTGAGAGACAGCTGTTCCTTAACACAAGGGTTCCATTACACTTTGGGTAAAAAGGTGAAAGGACATTTTTCTGGCTGCTCTTTTTCGTCTATTTTCTTTTCAGCATCCTTTGAAAGAATTAGAGAGGCTTGAATGGTATTCATTGTAGTGTGTTATAATGCTTGAAATATTTTTCAACTGCATTGAAGAAGAATTGTATTTTTTCCCAAATCGTACTAACTAAATGCCCAATAAAAACCTATTTGTACTAGAAATCATTCAGTATTAGGCATTTAACTCTAAATGATAAATTTATCGTTAAAACTTTATCAATGGTTACAAAATCCCAGAAACATTAAAACCAAATAATATTGCTAACGTACCAATTCAATCCATTCATGATGATTTCCACAGAAATATTTAAGCCAATATTAGTTTAAAATAATTTAAACGTAAGTTGTGCCTAAAATTTATTCCGCGTTCAATATTTAATCTCCATAAAATCAACCCAAAACATTAAATATAACCCAACCCTTACTCTAAATAAACTTTCGGTAACCTACAACAATATCGACTCACCATTTCCTAACTGAAAGCAAACAAACAATGTTCTTAGTTTAAAATAATATAGAACAACAACCGGACATAGTCAACATACCTTATTTTGTTCTTATTCTTTGAACACGCCAAGATCATGGCAGTAAAGACAGAACTACATTGCGCACACATGCGGCCACGTACGCCGATCTAGGCGCGTCAGTCTCCGTACATTTTATATGGAAACTAGACTTTTAGGTTTACTACACCCGATCCACGCCACGTTACGTCGTTCTACGTACAAATTAGGAGTGGTCCACATGTGCGTCGGTCTTATGTAGTACTAGCTAAGTCATTGAGTAGTGGCTAGAGAGGCATCATGGCATTCTTATCTTCCGCCTGCGGTGATTCTCACCGGGTATGGAAACTTAGGAAGTCAGATTCAGCCGGAAGAAGAAGACATCATTCTATGAATCGCCCGGAGAACACGGTCAACTACGTTTTTATAGAATACCACCGTATCCGAATGGAGGCAATTAGCAGCTACAATCTCTTACCTCTTGCATTTGACCATGGTATGGCACAAAAGGAAATAAGAAACAGTCGCTTCTTTCTGAAAAAAGGAGGTAGCAGAAAACGTGAAGTGGAGACAATTCTGATATCGTCGAAAGAGAGTTAGAGAAGGACTTTGACCCCTGAGTTTGTTTCGGTGTTCCTTCTCAGGTTAGTCAGCTAAGAAACATCACAACTAGTCATCTCATCTAGTTTAAACTGACAAAAAAAAAAAATTACTTGTAAAAGTATTTTTTAAAACCTATTTTCAAAACCATGTAGCACCCACTCCTATCAATATCTTATATATAACATATATATATTTATATATGTTTATATAAATTATATTTTAAATATTTAAATAAAAAATAAAAAAAACATTTAAAAATATAAAAAATAGTGTCCCACCGGTATCGGGAACAGGGTCCAAGCTACCGGCGGTCAGGGCTCCAGAGAAAGGAACCTCCTGACTATACGAGCCGTGTCCAGGAGTACCGCTTTCTGAATCAAGCCCTTGATCCAGCCGCCTAACGAGAGCATCCTAAGGTGTTGGTAGAGGCTCTTGGCAATTAAGCCATTACCCGACACGACTATCGGTACAATGATCGCAGTGTCCACATCCCACATGTCGACAACCTCGCGAGCCAAGTCAATATACTTAATTTGTTTATCTTTCTCGGCTTTCACGAGGTTCTCGTCATGTGGAATGGAAACATCAACAATCACTGCACGCCTCTCACTTCGGTCCACCACCACTATATCAGGCTTATTAGCTAAAATAGTCCTGTCAGTGATGATGGACCGGTCCCAGTACAAAGTGATATGGCCATTATCAAGAACTGGGTCAGGCTCATACCTGTAGTATGGCACTTCTGATTCTACAAGAGAGTACTTCAGAGCAAGTTGCTGATGTATAATCCTGGCTACTAGGTTGTGCCTATGCAAGTATTCTCCGTTAGCGAGACGAGAACAACCAGAGATATCGTATTATCGTTTATTTATTATTAGTGTTAGCAAAATTAAAAATTGCATCTAAACTACTATTAGTACTTATCGCACTGCATAAACTTCTTTAAAATCGAAGAGCTAAAGCTTTCTTGTGGTATGCTTACCGCTGTGGTAAATCTTAACATATTAAACTTTAGCTATTCTCTGAAGTTATTTACTTTGATTTCCTGCCTTGTGCGACGTAAAATAATTAATACGAATGAAGTGCTAATTATGGTAGCCTTAAGACATATTATTTTACGTAATAAGAAGACATTGATAGCAGCGGCCATCTTTAGGAACAATAAAATGTCTTAATAGGCATTTATTACATCGGTCTCTTTAGATTACTAAGAACGAGGCATCTGCCAAATTAGCACTCTAATTTAGTACGAGCAGTAAGTAATAGTCAAATATCTACTTGATTATTTAGGCACTGCTGCCAAAATTTGCTGTAACAAGAGAGAAAATTTATACTAGTTTCGAATAACACTAGTTGACACATCTCACTCTATTCTTTCTTCCTCCGTGATGTACCCTGACACCGAGCTATTTGTGTCGAATCTAAGTTTAGTGCCAAGAATTTCTCCAATCCACAGACGTCTATTGCCTGCAAAATATTTTCTAGGTTCTTGTGAAAATATGGTACAGTAACGTAACTTTAACAATCTTTGGACAGTTTCGAATGGCACTGAATTTGGCGGCCAAATCCAAGTTTTGAATGGACCTCATTCAATGTAATTGGAACTTATCCAAATAGGAATGCATGCGGGTAAGTATTTTAGGAGTACTTTGGGAGTGGGAATTAGTGTTCTAGTTATTCATGGCCAAGATAACACTTTAGTGGACGAAAACAAGACATTAGAAGCTTATAAAAGCCAGTAAACAATGGAATTCTTCGGATTCAACATATTTTCAAGGATTTGAGAACGGATAGTTTTATTTTTTAACATCTGATTCTTGTAACTTATGTCTAGTGCCGCATCCTCGAAAATGCGCTATAGATTATTATAGTGTACCTACTAACCTACAATGTAAAGTAACATTTCTTATAGCCGACATTGCTCGAGTGGCAGTCGGCAGGGCACATGGCTGGTAGTACGAATTGTCAATGGGGCCAAAAGGTACTAGAGTGGCGACCGTGCACCGGAAAAGGCAGCGTTGAAAGGCCTTCCACAAGGTGGAGTGAAGACCTGGTGAGAGTTACGAAAATGAAGTGGATCAGTCGTTGTGGTGACGCTTGGGGGAATTAGCCTTAGTCTAGCAGTTGAAATTTTTCATCTGATATGCCTGATGATGATTTCTTTGGAAAGCATTTGGATATCTGGTACTTGTAATGCCTGGAGTCAGCTATTACGAGTACCATCATACAGCTTACCCCTTGAAGCTACTCATAATGTGTACTAACCTACAATGCTAAGAAAAACAGCATGTCCTATAGGCGGCGTGGTGGATATTTGGCACTCGTACTGGCCGGAGTCGCGGCGCTGCGGGCTGCGGATGCGCAGCGCCCACTCCTCGGAGCGCGGCTTGTGCTGCGCCTCGAAGCGCTGGTCCGACGTGTACGTGTAGCGCCCCACCGTCAGCAGGTGGATGTCGCGGTGACGGACCCACGACACCTGGGGAACAATTAACATTGAATGTATCAACGAAATAAGTTTTTTGACTCTTGATGTAAGTTTAATATCTAAGTCTTATCCTAATGACGCATCCCTGATGTACTCGAGGTGGCGCTGCACAAATCCGAGGCCATGTTTTTCCACGGTCCTCGGAATGCGCCACCATCAGACTCCCAACTTACGGTAGGAGGAGTTCGCATCGGCGTCGGGTCGACGATGAAGTACCTGGGACTCGTTCTCGACAGCCGATGGAATTTCGGAGAACACTTCCGACGTTTGGCTCCCAAACTCAACCGGGCCGGGGCTGCTCTCAAGCGGCTCCTGCCCAACCTTGGGGGTCCAGACGCCTCCTGCCGGAGGCTCTACGCGGGGATCGTTCGGTCCATGGCCCTCTACGGGGCGCCGGTGTGGGCGCCGTCGCTGGCAAAGCGACCGGCGTCCATACTGAACGCCTGCCAGAGGGTCATGGCAATACGGATGGTGCGGGGTTACCGCACGATCTCCCGCGAAGCGGCGAGCCTTCTGGCTGGCCTACCACCGTGGGATCTGGAGGCAACAGTCCTTGCACACATGCACGATAAGCGCGTGGAGATGCAACGCCGGGGCGAAAGTCCACTACCGCGACAGGTCGAGGTATGGCGGACAGAGCTCCGGCGGGATCTCACGGTGAAATGGCGTCAGCGACTGTCGCAACCCAGTGCTGGGCACGCCACAATTATGGCGGTAAGTCCCCTCTTTGAGGCGTGGCTGGAAAGACCTCACGGCGTCCTTACCTTCCGCATGACGCAGGTCCTCACCGGACATGGCAAGTTCGGGAGGTTCCTGCATCGGATTCGAGCGGAAGAGACGCCCGGGTGCCGCCACTGTGCGGAACGCCCGGAGGACACGGTGGAGCACACAGTTGAGGTGTGCCCTGCTTGGGTGGAGCAACGCCGTGCCCTCGTGGGGGTGATCGGCGGCGGAGACCTCTCGCGCCGGGCCTTGGTTCAGGCCATGGTCCGGAGCGAGGAGGAATGGCAGGCGGTCGCCTCCTTCTGCGAAGCAGTAATGCTAGCAAAGGAGGAGGCAGACCGCATCAGGCAACGGCGCCCCCGCCGCCGCCGCCGGGATTCCGATCCCGATTTCCGGCCACCGTAGACGCGGGCTCGCGGACGGCGAGCCATGGGTAGCTCGCTGTCTGATCGTCCGGTAACTGTCCGGACCGAGCCAAGGCGTCGACGGCGCGCACTGTTCCCGCGCGCCTCAAGGAGTTGTCAGCAACAGGAGGGGCCCATCTGGGTCGAAGCCTACCGGGGTCGGGGTTATCCGAAAGGAAACTAGAGCCCCGGTATGAAGGCTAGAAGGAACGGCGCGGGGTTTTTAGTCAGTAAGACTCTGACACTGTCTCCCGCTCCACCCAAGAGCGGGTTTCGTCAATGATGATTTTCCCCGTCGAGAGAAAAAAAAAAAAAAAATCCCTGATGTATGAGTGTGAACAAAAATATATAACCATAACAAAATAAAAATCTACTGGTCCACGAAAGAACTGTCTAAAAACATTTTGCCTATAGTTAATGGACATAGGTATGGTGCACAAACTTGGTCTTTGAAGAACATCCATAAAGCACTGCAGTCCTGCAGTTGGTATTAAATAAACAGATTGCGTTCGAAACATTTTACTCTTAAAAACAGAGACCGTTGTCGTGGCACAAACGCTTAAACGGGACCGGACTGGACGAAACGATCAAACTGAACCCGTAAAACACAAAATTTCCATAAAACGGCGAAACGGGAACGCGGCAGACGGTAACAGACAGACAGAAAATAAAGTGATCCTATAAGGATTCCGTTTTTCTTTTGAGGTACAAAATCCTAAAAAGACCCATAAACATTAATAAATTTTAATACTCAAACCCAAAACGTTAATAGATAAACTGAATTTCAATACCAATACAAACACTATAATAGTGTTTACTCTAACTTTCTCATTCAAACACACATCAGAATCTGAAGTACATGAAACTTACGGAATAACTTTAGAAATACCGTTAGGTTAATCAAAATGACATCGCGATAACTAATCCAGTGGATTGCCCTGTCTAACTTATTTGAGATGGGTCGAACAATGATAAGAAGAAAATAGCTATTCATAGGTATAACTACACAAGTAAGTTGATGACAATAGAATCGAAAGGCAGAGAGCAACTTAAGATACTAAAGAAGATGTATTACTTGAAAATGGTCTTTGTTTTTAAAGAAGTACTAAATTTAATTACTTTTTTTAACTTGATTAAAGTAAAGAAAAGACAAACGGTTTTTTTCTTTTGCTGTGATGCAAAAGATACATACAAATAAGTAGTTAATATGTTTTATAAAAGATAAAACTACTAATTTATTTATCGGGTGAGAGTTGGATCAGGGTAGATGACAATGGCCAGGGACAGAAACCATTGGAAAGTATTGAGGGAGGCCTACGCCGAAGACGCGACTACTACTTAGAGATGATTTATATTATATAGCATAATTATTATAAAATTGGTAAGTAAAGTGTAGAATTAAGTAACTCAATCAATGTAAATAGTAGAATAAAGACTTTTTTATTTTATACTAGCCTTTACCCGCGGCTTCGCTCGCGTCATCTGAATACCTACCCTACCTACAAAATGATGGTTGTTCAATAGATAGATAGATAAATTCTTTATTGTACACCAAACATTAATAATTACATACGAAACTTGAAAAATGGACGGTGTCACCAATGGGCGGTCTTATCGCTAAAAGCGATTTTTTACAGACAATCTTTGGATGGATTTGAATAGTTTAAAGGATAGGCGTTAATTTTACACTGTATGAGTCATACGGTATCCTTCTCAGTGCTGCCAGCAAATAAATCGTGGTTATACTGTTTAAGTGTTTAGTATCTGCAATTATACTAAATTTGAATCATACTATTTAGAATCATTCTTCAACATTTTTTATGATATTTTTGACATTATATTAACCAATAATTTACCTGGATGCAATGCAAATTGTTTAAGAGTAGTTAACCAACCAAAAACCAAAAAGTTTACAACAGCATAGGCTAACAAGTAAACCAAAAACAAGGATCTAAGCTGAGTTATTTCAAGACTATCTTTCTAGTCCCAAAGAGCATTGAGTTCCGTTGCAAAAATGAGTTCTACTCGAATCGGAAATTGTCTATTGTAAAGTTGGTGAAAACTATGTTCGGCGACTCGGCAAGACAAGCTTTCCTATATAAGCAAGACCGATATACAAGCTTGATATTACAGTTTCCATATAAGCATACAATATTATGATACCAGTTTCGGAATAGAACTTTACACACTTATACAAATTTTGTTAACCTGAGCTGTTCTGGTGTAGTTTTGGTCGAATTACTGAAATTTAGTTGTGGAAATGTTGCGTTCGTGTTGCAAGTTCAGAGTGTGCTTTTGCTGTTCTCTAGTTTTTATTATTTCAATAGCAAAATTAAGAAAAAATGCTTCATAAAAATAATTTGTAGGTAAAAAATTGGGCAAGTGCAAGTTGGATTTGCACACTGAGGATTCAGAGAGAGTGTCGATATATATGGTTTTCACGACATAAACAGCCGTATCTTATATTTTTTTAGGAACGTAGAAGTTTGATTTTTTCACAGCTCTAAAGGGCCGCAGATTTGATTTTTTTCAATTCGATACTTCGGTTAGTTTTGAGAGATAGACAGACTGACGGATAATAAATTGGTTCTATCAGGGATCCGTTTTTTCCTTTTGAGATACGGAACCGGAAAAAACGATTTAGGGTAGGTAGGGTAAGATCCCGAACGTTATAGAATGTGTTATTTTCAGTTAGGTAAAATATTATTTCCTTTTCGAAAACTAAAAACCTCTATGTGTCAATGATGTGGGTCAATGTCCGTTATCGACAATCTCTAAAGCTCTAATTTCAGCTAAATTCAGAGACATTAGTCCAATCTGCTAATAACTGTAATATACTACAGTTTGGTACGGATTTCAATACGACTTGCTCACTATTCATCTAGAAGTACCAACGGAAACTGTGATTGAAATAGAAGGACGGGACTTTAGAGCTGGAACCAGTGGTCGCCATTGAGTCGGAGCATTTGCTAAATCGGAAATAGAGCTTGGTAATTAGCTTTTTGTCATGCTTGCTGCATCTGTGATCAAAATTTTTCTTATATCTTTTGAGTTTACACTGTAAGATTTCCGAAATATCAATCTATTTAAGTATATGATCGGTTTTCGTTATTTATAAATTTTAAAGAAAAATAGGTGGGAATTTTTTTTTATGGTCACACTCAAACTTATAACTATCAATGTTAACAGTGAACGCAATGTTTGTCGAAAAGTTTTTTTTTAATTGATCAATCTGCTTTACACTTAATTTTTAATTTTATCTCTTGTGAGAAAACTTTTAAGGGTTTAAAAAAAACAGCTATTTCCTGGAGCAAGTTTTGTGAAATTTTCGAGTAAATCTCGGAATTACCGAATACTAACGGAGTTTTCAAGCGTTATCTCTCTTTTTTTGCGTTGCCTTTTCGTCAAACATCGCGTTGGATTGCATTAAATGAAGTAACAAGCTTTTAAACCATTTTCGATGTTTACGATAGGCGAGTGGAAAAGGACCCTCTTAATTACACTATACGTATCTAATACACCATATTAGCTATTAGTGTATGATGATAATATCAGTGTGCAAGATACAAAAAAAAAACATTGACTTGAATTGAGAACCTCCTTCGATTTATGAAGTCAGTTAAAACTACAGCTTAAATTCACTAAAACATACAAAAATCTACTCACAGTTCTATTCTGCAGATTCTTCACTTTGCACAGCAGTAAGACAGGGTGTCCAACAAGGCCGGTCACGTTATCCGGCGTGCTAGGGTCAAAGTATGGAGCGCCTGGTGTCTGTGGCCAGTCCTCAAGGAACTCTGTCCGGAACCTTCTGGAAGATTCCGACACGGTGCTTTGGTCTCGTGGACGGTTGTTGCCGCTATCTTGACGGCATACTGGGAACAACACAATATTTTACTTAAAACTACTTTTCTGAAGATGTTTCCTATTATAGACCAGGGTCGATAATTTTTGATAATTTTTAATCGATAATAAAATCATAGTAGTATGAAACCCACTGGAAACGAAAGAGAATATAACAAAAATGAAAGGAAAAATAAATTACGGGTGATCTGAGGTCTGGAAAAGGATGGGTGTGCGTTTTTAAGGGTAAAAACAGTTTATCTCGATTTCCGACAAAACTACAAGTTCTATGTAAAAAAGTTAAATTGCAAAGTTGTAGATAATAAAAAGATCTACAACTTTTTATTTACACTTTTTTCCATAATAATGATACTTTTTTTTACACTATCAGAAACTAGAGATTTTAACGAACAAAAAACTTAGCGAAATTATCAAAAAAGGAGATATTTTGACGTGAGAACTTTTGATTGAAAATTAGGGTTCTTTTCGATATTACGTCAAAATGAAGGTGAATAAACAAACATTTTGAATCAAAAAAATTACAATGTGTTTGGAACATAAAAAGGTAAGTTTCCATTTAATTTCGTGGAAAAAAAAAATATTTTTGTAAAAGATAAAAATTAAAAACCAAAAACTTAGTTATTTGAATTTTTCACATACATTTTGAGGATAAGTGAATAAAGTGTAAATACAAAAGTTGTAGATCTTTTTATTATCTACAACTTTGCACTTTTATTTTTTTTCATAGGACTTGTAGTTTTGTCGGAAACCGAGATAAACTGTTTTTACCCTTAAAAACGCACACCCATCCTTTTCCCGACCTCAGATCGCCCGTAATTTATTTTTCCTTTCGTTATTGTTGTATTCTCTTCCTTTTCCAATAGGTTTCATCTTACTATGATTTTATTTCACTTTTTACCGTTAACAACGGCTTTAGCACTGGTCTATTATACGTGCTAGCTGCTGTCAGCGTCTAAGTCGGTGTGAAAGTAGAAAATTTCCCAAGAAAATATAATCTCGAGATAGAAGGCGTCATATGTATTACTCCTAATATAATTTCCTTTGACTGGCCTGTTGGTCTAGTGGTTAGTGGCTCTGACTGCTATGCCAGAGGTCGTGAGTTCAATTCCCACCCAGGACAAATGTTCATCATTTATTCTGTCTGGGCGTAATTCATCTATAATATGTATGTATTTAGAAATTGTATAAGTATGTTTATCAGTTGCCTAGTACCCATAACACAAGCTCTGCTTAGCTTGGGACTAGACGGCGTCGTGTGATAGTTGTGGACTATTATATTATCATTATATTACTCCGGAACATGTTTTATTCGTGAACCAAGTGTCATCGAAATACGTTTAGCCACGCTCGGACAGTGTGACAATGTAATAAACTTCTTTACAAAAGAAAGTTTGTGAGTGTGTGTGTGTTTGACACACACACAGTCAACTTTCACCTTTATAGCTCGCTAATTTACATAAAAGATATAGTATAGACTTGATAATTAAACCGTAATGTGTGATTATCATGTTATATTTATTACTAGCTTTTGCCAGCGGCTTCGCCCGCGTACATAAAATATAGCCTATGTCACTCAGGAATAAAGCAGCTTTCGGTGAAAAAATTTTAGCAATCGGACAAGTACTTCCAGAGATTACCCCCTACATACAAACTTACAAACATACAAACTTACAAACTTACAAACTTACAAATTTTACCTCTTTATAATATTAGTATAGATTTACTTATAGTAAACTTTAACGTAAACACTAACTTTAACAAATAATTGCATAAACACTGCCATTCTACTTTTTTTATATAATAGTTATAAACTAGTGCTTGACTACGATCCCGCCTGATGGTAAGCAGTGATGCAATCTCTGATGGTTAGGCGCACTAGTTTATTAAAAGCCTGTTCACTCTAGCCTTGAAGACACTGAAATATCGCATTCATACAGACAGATAGAAGCGGTGGAGGACTTTGTTTGTTATATGTAAGGACAATACTTATAACTAAAGATATGATTGGATATTTAACGAGCATAATGATATATATCTTAGATAGGCGCTATAAGACCTTAAAAAGGCAGAAAAATGGAATGAAAGACAACGAAGGAACTAACAGTGGGTTTTAATCAGTAAAAGTGTGACACGCACTCCTGCTCCACCCAAGCGTGACTGAAGCCATTGGATGATTTCTTACCTAAAAGAAAGCGCTATAAGGTTATAACAAAAGCACAGTTTTTTGCTAAAAGTAGGTATAACAATGATTTCTTAACGCCTGATAGAGGTCAAACAGCAATCGCTTTTCCGAAAGAAATCAATCGAAAGAACGAACAAGGTATAAAAGGGTATTCGATCGGAACGATATTGAAATGAAAGTTTTTTGTATCTATGGATCTGTTAATAATTGTAGGAACTCGAGGTGAAATATTTTAAAACTAGCATCTGCCTGTGACTTTGCCTGCGTGAAAGTAGAAAATGTAGTGCTTGTCACTTAGTGATAAAGTAGTGCGAGTATTAACTGATGTTTTTTTTTTTTTTATAATTGCTCTTGATGATTGCTTTTGAGTTTGGGGTTAAGTGGAACTGAGTGTAAAGTTCCACAAACTTTCGTTGAAAAGGGAGGATCTTTTGACTAGACGGGTGTTATGTCTGGTAGGCAAGTGTCTGATAGACGATTTCTGGCTGTCTTAGATATTCAAATTGCGCGGAGAACTTTAATTACGCAATGCAGGATTTTTATAAGTTTTTATGTAACGCCATAGATGTCGCTACATGAGCGTATTACAAACAAAACTACAAATGTTTCCCCTTTATAATATTAGTATAGATTGAAATTTTAATAAGTTAGGTATATTTACAGTCATGAAACAGTTACTTAGTTTTCGAATTTTTTTTTTTTTTTTGATGGCCTGCCACCTTTTTTCTATATTATTATTTTACTAGTCAACCGTAACAGCTTCGCTCGAGTGTTAAAAATCTTTGAAATTCTTGGTCTTGGAATTCGCGAGCCCCTCACTAGATTGTCTGTGCACTTTGTAGAAGGTTCCAATGCTGCGTCTTCAGGTATGCGGTCGCCAGTCTAGAACCTTTCGGTCTTATGGACCATCTGTTCTGCGAACACAGTGGCCTGCCCACTGCCACTTAAGTTTGGCGCTTCTTCAAGTTACTTCGGTAACCTTATACTCGCCGAGTCAAAGCTTCAAAGTCTTGATCATAGTTGCTAGCCTGTCGGTTTTTTACCGGTTGCATTTCGGGGAGTGTGCTTCAGAATTGCATAACCTAATTCCGCCTAGCCACCGGTACATCACACGTACGCGCAAAACGTTTTGGGAACACATTCGTTGTGCGTACCGCTAAGGAAGGAATTCCTTGCCGGAGTCTGTGTTTCCTGATGGCTACAATCCGGGAATCTTTAAGTTAAGAGAGAATAGGTTACTTCTTAGTAAGCGCGTTCCATCGTCGCTTTCCATCAGTTGAGATAGTGGACAAGCGCGAACCTATCATATATAATAAAAAAATAACCTTGGTTCTCCTGCTATCTTTTTACTTTAACTACAAGTTCCAAAAAATATAAGAGAAAGTTTATTTTGGGACGAAAAGCTGTTCTTCCTTTTGAATCCCGTAATACGAATGGGGGTTCAACTTTATTTCTAACATGTGGGTGTAAAGGTTAATCTGAGTTTATCCTTAGGGGAATGTAGGCGAGCCAATGTCAAAACTAAGTAGGCACCTACAATGACAGAAATGACATCACACGTCTAATATTAGAAAGAATATTTTTTTAATTGTAGGTAGACTACTGTTTCACCTGATGGGAAGTAATAATGTGGTCTACGACGAAGCACGCTTGCCGAGAAGTAACCTTAACTTTTGTTTATAGTGAACTGGAAACACAGACTCCGGCACGGAATGGAATTTCATTATCTGCCGGGAAGTTAATTGGTATATTACCTGGTACTCTTAACACAAGTTGAATCTTACTTTGGGTACCAGAGTTCAACGACATTAGCACTTCAAATACATTCGTTTTAGTGTATATGCAAAACCTGTATCACGTGTCCAGTATTTTGATGAAAAAAACCATGTAGACATTTCATAATTGTATCATGAAAAATCACAAAGTTATAAGCTTCTTATGTAAACTGGTTGTCCGCAGAAATACACGGTCACCAAGCCACCCGGGCGACTGAGCGCTTATAAATTATACTCTCGCACCCAGATGTGCACTGGTACTTAATGACCGCTATGACCTATGTGTTGTACATAGTGTCTGTGGTGTCCAACTTGTGATCTTTTTAAATATTTATGAAAAAGATATAACATGGTGTAAAAATGATTTGAATCGATTCAGTTACTAATTCCGAACACACTATATTCAGGTTTTGCATATACTTAAAATAATTTTGTATTTATAGTATATTTTTTTTGTGTAAATTATCGTCTAATAACTTCTCGAGAAGTCACACACTCTGTTAGACTTTTACCAACCAATACCCACCTGAGTTCCTTCAATTGCTTTTTTTTGCGGGCTAGAATCAGGGGTTCCGTTTTCATAAATCATCTGTGGTTCTAGCCGGTAGTAGGTACCTATATGTTTGTGTGTTACCCTTTCATGCTCAAACAGATCAATGGATTTAGATAAAATTGGGCACACGCGTAGGCCATGTCCTAGAATAGCACATACAATACATGTTCTACTCTACCTGCTCGATAATGTCCACACGTCATACAACCATTCCGTCCCTAGGGAGGTAGTGTAGTAAGGGCGATTCCTCGGAAGTAATGAGATTTGAATTTGGAACCCAAAAAAAAAATTAATAGGCAGAGCGTTATCTTGGTGAATTTAGTTTGTTTCAAATTTCAAAACATATCCAACTTTTGTTTCTCTATTATATAACTTGTTTTAATAAATTGTCTTTTAATTATCACACAAATGATGTAAAAAGTAGAGTATCCAACACGGGGATAAAGCTGTCTTTATCTTCGGTGGCTTGAAATCCTCACTTCACTTCACGCGTTAATTACATAAATCCCTCTCTAGCGTTCAGGATTAAAACTTAGCAACCTTCGTTCCGTTCAGAATTCAACATGCCACCCGCAACTTAAAGACACTGCTTTATCTTTCGTCACATAATCTACTAAATTATATCAAGAGTAAGGTATGATCACGTGAGAAATATTTTTTTTTCTTAAAAGTTTTTATATAAAAACAAAGGTTTTTTTAGGTTTAGGTGCCTAAAAGACACACAATTCGAGCCCTGGGGTCTGTCTCAGCGTGCCACAAGCTGACAATTAGTTAGTATAAACTGTCAAGGTCCAATTAACTCGATACAGTATACACACGGGTAAAGTCGCTGACAAAAGCTAGTCCAAAATAAGAATTTTCCTTCTTAATTTGACCACAAATCCTAACTTTCAAAATTAGATTAAAGATCTTCTTTGATTAATTAAAGTTCTCTGAACAATTTTCAACCCTAAAGTGAATCGTAAAAATGAAGAATTCCATTTCAATGTTAATTTCGTGCTACAAAAGATTTTTGCTTTGTTTTAATTATTTGGCTGGGTAACTCTTATATTTTTATCACTGAATATTACTTTTTTTCGTATGCGTATTTTCCATATGTATTAAAAGCTGTTGTTCTGTTTATTTTAGCATATTGGTCAGTGGAAAATATTCACAAAAAATTATTTTGAAACATACTATTGTTACAGTAAACTTCAGATCATTTGCTTTTCTAGGTGTTTGCTAAATGATCGAAAATACCAAGACACTTATCTACTTATCCTGAAGTGCAACCACGAGCTCTTAACGCGATCCATGTTACGACCTAAACTGAACTGTTAAAGGGTTGAAGCTATATAGGGTTTTTTTTTTCTTTTTTTTTCGACGGGGAAAATCATCTTATGACAAGACCCCCTCTTGGGTGGAGCGGGAGATAGTGTCAGACTCTTACTGACTAAAAACCCCACCCCGTTCCTTCTAGCCTTCAAACCGCGGCACGAGCTCCCTTTCGGACAACCCTGTCCCCAGTAGGCTTCGACCCAGCTGGGCCCCTCCTGCTGCTGACAACTCCTTGAGGCGCGCGGGAACAGTGCGCGCCGTCGACGTCTTAGACTCGGTCCATTACCGGACGATCGGACAGCGAGCTACCCATAGCTCGCTGTCCGCGAGTCTGCGTCTACGGTGGCCGGAAATCGGGATCGGAATCCCGGCGACGGCGGCGAGCGCGCCGTTGCCTGATGCGGTCGGCCTCCTCCTTTGCAAGCATTACTGCTTCGCAGAAGGAGGCGACCGCCTGCCATTCCTCCTTGCTCCGGACCGTGGCCTTGACCAGGGCCTGGCGCGAGAGGTATCCGCCACCGATCGCCCCCACGAGGGCACGGCGATGCTCCGCTCAGGCAGGGCACACCTCAACGGTGTGCGCCACCGTGTCCTCCGGGCGTTGCGCACAGTGGCGACACCCGGGCGTCTCTTCCGCTTGAATCCGATGCAGGAACCTCCCGAACTTGCCATGTCCGGTGATGACCTGCGTTATGCGGAAGGTAAGGACGCCGTGAGATCTTTCCAGCCACGTCTCAGAGAGGGGACTTACCGCTATCGCAACCCAGTGCTGGGCACGCCACGAGCGTGCCCAGCACTGGGTTGCGATAGCCGCTGACGCCATTTCACCATGAGATCCCGCCGGAGCTCTGTCCGCCATGCCTTGACATGTTGCGAAACTATATAGGGTGTATATTTCTATCCCTTCTTATCGCTCGAACGACTGATATTTTAACACGTCAAGTAAGTCCCCAGACTTGAGTTTTGCTACACAAAAACTGACAAAAACTTGCACTGACTGGACAGCTCCAAAATCTATGGTGGCTGGATACCGCACGGTTTCCAGCGAAGCAGCGAGCCTTCTTGCTGGCCTACCACCATGGGATCTGGAGGCAACAGTCTTTGCATACATGCACGATTTGCGCATGGATATGCAATGGCGGGGCGAAAGTCCGCTGAGGTGACAGGTCACGGCATTGCGGACAGAGTTCTCGCGCCGGGCCTGTGTAAAGGTCATTGGTCCGGAACGAGGAGCAGTGGTAGGCGGTCGCCTCCTTCTGCGACGCAGTAATGCTAGCTAAGTAGGCCGACCGTATCAGGCAACGGCGCTCACGCTCCAGCCTCCACCGGGAATCCGATTCCTTTTTTTCGTCCACAGAGGAACGGGCTTGCGGACGGCAAGTAATGGGTAGCTCAGGGTCCGATCGTCTGATAACTGTCTAGACCGAACTCAAGTCGTCGACGGCGCGCACTGTTACCTCGCGTCTTAGCAACTGTAGGGGCCCAGCAGGGCCGAAGTCTACTGGGGCCAGGGTTTGTTTCCGAAAGGGAGGCTCGGCCCCGGTATGAAGAAGAAACTGGGTGAGTTTTTTAGTCAATAAGAGTCTAATACTATCATCTCCTGCTCCACTTAAGGGTGGAGGATGTCATTTGGATGAATTTTACCCACCGAAAAAAAAAAGATCCAATCAAATCTTTATAGTTCTTTCTTCAAGAGTACAACAATAATCTGCATGGTTCTCATATGATTTAATCATTTACATGTTTATCATATGTATATTAAAATTAACTTGACTTCTGATTTTGTTTGTTTGTTCAGTTTTATATCTCAGATAGTCAGTTAAGAAACAGCAGCCTCATCTAAGTATAATAAAGAAAAATAATTGACAAGCAAAAGTATTACTTATAACCTATATGCAAAATATACATAACTTATAATTAATTTTTAACATGCATGTAAATTTATTATCAAAGTATTTGAAAATAATATTTATAAACAAATGAACACAGTCATTAATTCTAAATGACTGAATACTTTTCTAAATCCTTTCCATAATTTAGGCGATTTTCACACGACGCCACGCACCGACGCGGTAAGCGATGAAGTGTATCCCACATCACATTGGCTAATAGGTATGTAATCCGTTAATCCCTAATACACGTACACTACCCCGTACGAATGAATGGCGGTTCGCTCACAAGACACCGCATTACAGCACTGATCACTGTAGGATAAGCTGTTTAAAAATAAATGAACACAAGATCTTCTCTGAATTTTCTTTTAACTCCCAAAGGAATTACATCATAGCAGTAACACTACTACCACATTAGCCTCTTTTTTTTAGGTGGAATAATCATCGAATGGTATCCTCTGCTCTTGGGCGGAGTGGGAGATAGTGACAGACCTTTACTGTCTAAAAACCTACTGCTGTTCCTTCTTTGCCATTGTTTCCACCACATTAGCGTCTATGTTTTTGATGACTTCGATCGGATGGTACGACTGATAAAAATGATATCTGCCAAACAGCACGGGTGGCGGATCGCTAGAAGTCCATCCACATGGACAATTATACAGGCGTACTTATCACCTCTCTGCATGATACAACATTAAACGGTAATCAGTAGCATCATGTGAATACCGCCTTAGAAAATCAGTGCAGTTCATAACAAATACAAAAACCAACATGATTCTTATAATATGTAAAACTGTACATAACGATCCTAAACTTTTCAAATGTCACATAAAAAATGCATTTCAGTAGGATTTTAAATTTTCAGCACTGAACTGAGTGTTGAAAATACAGAAGTGCATGACATGTCTCTTACGACATTTTAAATCATCGTTGCGTCGATGCAGAAGTTGCCTACGCAGCTGCTACGGATAATGGTTCGTAGACGCTGACGTCACAGTTACGTCCGCTACGCAGCCGTAGCAGAACTTAGTCTGCTACGAAATAATGCAGTATGTATGCGTCATGCAAACGTGTTGAAATGGTTATTTCAAAAAAATAAGCAAAAACTTGACTACATTTCTATATGAATAAGCATTTAATCACGCAAAACTCATTACTCTGTCAACAGAACTGTATAATTTTCTCAATAAAATTTATAATATGATAACATTTAGCTACTGGTTTACTATTCTATACTTATAAAGAGGAAAGACTTGTTAATTTTATTTGTAATGAATAAACTTAAAAATTATTAAACCGATTCAGACAATCTTTCACCAATAGAATTTAATTTTATAATTGAGTCACATAGGTTATATAATATAAAATTTATTTTATTCTTTCACACAGGTGAAGCCGCTGGCAAAAGCGAGTAACAAATAAAAACGTAACATGTCTAAAACAAAATAAAGGACATATCTATCTAAAATAAGTACTTAATATCATGAAGTGATTTTAAATAAATTATTCATCATCTCATTTCTCAGCTTCCTCATCAAACAGGAAATCAAAACACATTCGTCAAACAAAGATTCTAAAATAAGATTCAAATTATAGGACTCAACAGAAACTCAGAAATAATTGTAAACATTCATACTCCAGTTACAATAAACAGGAAATAATTTCATTAATTCATTCCGTACTACGAAGATCTCATCTGATTAATGATACCCTCTGATCAGATTAAAAATTAATCGCATTATCTCTTAAAGAGGAATGTAATTGAGAGGAAAATGAAATGTCCACAGAGGAGACGTAAATCGTGATTGTCAGCTGAAGCTTGATTAAGTGATAAATTTTAAATTATGATCCCTCAGCTTTGTTGGCGAATTTATAACTGGCGCATTATTACTACAGAGAGTTGATTACGCAATGGACTTGCAGAATCTCTTAAGGTGGGTGCAGACGATAGATTTTTGGCGTTTATAAGTGCCCTTGTAGGCCAACGTGTTTTTTTTTTAATTTGGATTTTTTTCATTTTAGTCAGTAAATGTCAGACACTGTTTTCTTCTCAGAGTGGGTGAAGTTATTTTAATGTATCACCAAACCCAAAAAAAGGGGCTTTAAATGAAGCAAAAAAAACTTTTTACAAAAAAAATATAACCGACTTCAATGATAAAAAACACTGAAAAGTATCAAATAACTTTAATTTGGAAGTCGGTGTTTCTACAATAGTTTAGTCTCTTCGTTATTTAACACCGACTTCCAAATTAAAGTTATTTGATACTTTTCAGTGTTTTTTATCATTGAAGTCGGTTATATTTTTTTTGTAAAAAGTTTTTTTTTACTAAAACAGTCCTTGCCTGTTCGAGTAACTTCTTACTGTTAAGGAGTTGTACCTTCCATCATCAGCCCAGCTACCTGAGATGGTGACGACCATACGCAAATACACAAGATACTTCATAAAATATGCGAAAATCAATAAGTGAGCCTATAAAATTTGAAGGTTGCCCTCGATTTCTCCAAGATCCCATCATCAGATCCTAATTTGGTGATAATGGGACCACCTCAGAACTATCTACTTTCGAACAAAAAAAGAATTTTGAAAATCCGTCCACATTTGGGGGAGTATTCGACGAACAAACATACAAAAAAAAAAAAAAAAAAAAACATACAAACAGCCGAACGTAATACCTCCTCCTTTTTGGGAAGTCGGTAAAAATTCAATTCATTCATTGCATTCCCACGACCCTGATCAGGTCATCAATCCACCTTTTTTTAGGCCTTCCAACACAACAACAAAAATTCAATTACCAATTGAATTTTACCAATCACTTTTTCCAAAACATTAACATTCCATCTTAGTGTGGGTTTTTAAATGTAGGTACTCGTACTTACTGGAGCTGCCTCAATTTATTTATGCTTACAATGTTATAGATGAAAAATAAATGTTCTCATTTTTTAAAATTAATATTTGTATAAAAAATCGCAAATTGTAATAATTTTACAAATCCGTTCAAAATTAAGTAACTCAGAACCTTTCCACATGTAGTAGAAGAGCAAACTGACACATAACAAAAGAGAGGCTGCACATTCTACAATGTGACGTCATCGCCATTAAGTCACGCGCGTAGAAAAAAGTTAGCGAGATGTTCCCACCACGCGCCTACTCTTTTTCATACAAATATTTGAAATGCAATTACAGCTTAATTTTTTAACCAATTTTGAAGCAGTTTTGAGCAAGATATTTATTTTTGATTAATGCTAGTTGTTTTGTAGTACATAACATTGTATAAAAATAAAAACGAGCAAGTAGGAAATCTACTTTTTCTCATATGCGATACACATATGACACATACGAATGTTTACGTCAACATGTGCGAGAATGTTAAAATTCCGTACCAGGCCTTTTGGCCTTTTAACAGTTATTATCATATATCACTTTGTCTACCACCAGTATCTGATTTTTCTCACTCATATCAACTTTTTTAGGAACAACCATTTTTCTGCATCTGTAATTTAAACTAGTTTAAGTAAGAGCCAATTAATTAAATTATTTTCGCACAGACCTTAAAACTGTTCTTTATAATTTGTCTAATTTGGACCTTTACAGTCGGCCGTCTGCTCGCCGCCTAACCCTTTTTATTACGTACATGTAAAATGTATGCCCACGTCTGTCGCAAGTAGATAAATCGCACCTGCATTGCGTGTTTTGTGCCTGTTTCAAACTGAAATGATAAAATCTTGACTGACAGTGATTGTGGTTCAATTGACCGTGTAACCGGCACGTCATTAGTCTGGTGGTAGATGAAAATGAGCGCTGTCGCTTCGGTTTTCGAATTGTGTTTTATGTTAGTTAATAATTTTTACCATTTATTTTACTACTAGCTTTCCGCCCGCGGCTTCGCCCGCGTGGACTACAGTTTATATCGCGCGGGCAGAGACCCGTGCTCAGCAGTGGAATTATAGGTAGCCTATGTGTTATTCCAGTGTCTCTTCTACCTACCTACCAAATTTGATCTAAATCCGTTCAGTAGTTTTTGCGTGAAAGCGTAACAGACAGACAGACAGACAGACAGACAGATTTACTTTCGCATTTATAATATTAGTAGGGAGATAGGGATTTTGCTATTGGGTGGGCTTGACACAGCTAACACAGCCCACAAACACTTACATAAAGCACTAGTATATTACAAAGTTTTTTTTTATAGGCCGGAGGGCGTGTCAAGTTTTTCTGAATAAGACCCACTCCTATAATGTTCTATCTGTGCCTTTTCGGGCCCCGGGTTTTTCTTTCAGAAGCGAACCACTGGCCGCAGTACGCTTCGCAATTACACGTGTAACATTAAATGCGCAAAACTTCAGACACCCCATGATTGATGATGATTGATTGATGATTTTAATTCAATTGACCTAATTCTGTGAGAAAAAAAAAACATTTAATTCATGCATCCCCAAGCGACCACCGGTGGCCGCGCATCTATTGTCTTACTATTGTGTCTCTAATTGACGGTATCTGAAGGGTTAAAATAATTTAAGGTTTTATGTGCAGTTTTAGTTTGTTTAAAAGTATCTGCATCGAAATAAGAATTATTATCATCCCGCATATGAGAATTTTTGATTGGAGTACAACCATTTGGGTTTGTTTACCTATTTGGGCGGGTTTGCGCACGTGAAGGCTTGACCTATTAATTAAATAGAAAGAGCAAAATTTTTAATGAATAATTTTTCGAAAACATTTAACCTATATTAAAAAGTGTTTTAATTGATTCTGCTCGGTATTCCGATTTAACTATTTTCAGGTTTTGCGCATTTAACGTTACACATTGTATATAAATGTTAGTTTGTATGTTTAGGTCTATAAACAAATTATTGTTGTTCTAAATAAATTATTATTATTATTATATGCTCTGTAGTTTAGACTACAGAGGGGTTGGATGAATTAATACAAATAAAATATCGTTAGATTGCGCTTGACATAAGTTTTATATATGTTGTTTTTATTATAATTTTCCATTTTTGATGAAAATAGTTGAGAGTCAAGCCCATTCATAATTAATTTGCATGCTGAATATGAGGCGAAATATAAAGAAACATTATTGTAATTTAAGACCTGTACCAGCAACCATATTTCAAGCAAATAAATGATATTATATTATTATGTTATGAAAAAGAAAAACTATATGACGGTGCTGTTAGGTTAGTGAGATCTTTTTTTTTTGAAGTATCAAAATAAAATGATCGAGGAGACATTTGAAAAAATATGCACTTACTAAAATGTTGAATTACAAAAAAATTTAGATAATAAACTATCACTTAAAAATCCAAATAAATCACTTTACAACCAATCTGAATGTATAGCATGAAATCTGTGATAGAACTAAAATATCTGACAATCTGTACACTACTCACAACTATAGTGATAAAAACACTTACAAAAAACTTCAAGAGCAGTTTAAGAATTTAAAATCTGATCATTTTCAAGTTTATAAACATAGTGACTGAAGTTTTCTGCTTACAAAGTGCCCACTAATTATTGTATAAAGTACGAGCAAAAAATCATGAGCCGCTGTAAATTCTTAGATGTTTTTAAAATGAATAAGAATTTTAACAGCACGTTATTCTTATAACGTTAAAAGGTTTTTTCAGAAACTTCCACGTTATTTTAACATTTTCCTTTGGTTTACTTTTTTGAACACCGTACCTTGGTAGGTACTTGATAACTTTTGCTACAAGGCTTGTCGTATTTAAGCGTGAGTTAAGAGCATTAATCATTTTCTTAATTGTTATTATAAAAAATTGTATTTAAAAGCAGATTTATTGTAGTGATTAAACTTGTGGTATGCAAATTACTTTACCTTACTATTATTTCAACACAAGGTTTTTCTTAATTTTTATTCGTAACTGTGACACGTGATTACATATAGAGTTATAAAATATCACAAAGACTGCACTAGTACAAAGTACAATGCATATAATTATCTCTTCTTCAATATGAATAGAATATTTTGCATAAAATTGTGTGCTACATCATCATCATCATCATCTTCCTGCCCTTGTCCCGTTTTATTTGGGGTCGGCGCAACACGTTTTTACATGCTACATGATCATAAAATTTACTGGGCACGCCACGATTATGGCGGTAAGTCCCCTCTTTGAGGCGTGGCTGGAAAGACCTCACGGCGTCCTTGCCTTCCGCATGACGCAGGTCCTCACCGGACATGGCAAGTTCGGGAGGTTCCTGCATCGGATTCAAGCGGAAGAGACGCCCGGGTGTCGCCACTGTGCGCAACGCCCGGAGGACACGGTGGAGCACACCGTCGAGGTGTGCCCTGCCTGGGCGGAGCATCGCCGTGCCCTCGTGGGGGCGATCGGCGGCGGAGACCTCTCGCGCCGGGCCCTGGTCGATGGGTCGAGGCCATGGTCCGGAGTGAGGAGGAATGGCAGGCGGTCGCCTCCTTCTGCGAAGCAGTAATGCTTGCAAAGGAGGAGGCCGACCGCATCAGGCAACGGCGCCCTCGCCGCCGTCGCCGGGATTCCGATCCCGATTTCCGGCCACCGTAGACGCGGGCTCGCGGACGGCGAGCCATGGGTAGCTCGCTGTCCGATCGTCCGGTAATGGACCGAGTCCAAGACGTCGACGGCGCGCACTGTTCCCGCGCGCCTCAAGGAGTTGTCAGCAGCAGGAGGGGCCCAGCTGGGTCGAAGCCTATTGGGGACAGGGTTGTCCGAAATCCCTTTATGAAGGCTAGAACAAACGGCGCGGGGTTTTTAGTCAGTAAGAGTCTGACACTGTCTCCTGCTCCACCCAAGAGCGGGTTTCGTCAAAGATGATTTTCCCCGTCGACAAAAAAAAAAAAAAAAAATCATAATATTTATTTTTTTACAACATGCAAAAAATAAGGAAACATCCGATGTAATATTCAATTTAAACTAATAAAAAATACATTTATAAATGCATTTGTTTGGGGGTTTCTTTTTATTCAAGATTATTTTAAATGCCTTAAATTATTATATATATTTTTTTATCTTTATGGACCCTACTGTAAGATTGCATTCGTAGACAGTTTTGATGCATTCTATCTTTCATCTCATCTACAGAATTTATCCTTAGGATATATAAAATCTTTGCAGAGTACTAACATTATAAACATTGTGCTTACGTCATAATGTAAGCTCATTTTTCATAACACAATAATCTAAAAGCAGCAGCTACTAAAACTAAAAATAAAACCTACCATGCAATCAAGATAACATCATAAAAACGCTTACCAATAATGCACCCCAGGAAATGAGCTGTGAATAGGCATACGACAGCCGCACGCGCCATCTTTCAGGCCCCCCCGGGGTGAGGGGTCATTGCTCCTGAAACAAAAGTATGCGTTAATAACTCCTGTAGCCCTAGGTGTGTTAGGCTGAGTGTACACTGGATGTTGGCAATAAAAGAGAATGTACTAAGTATTTTATTCTGTTACAAAAAAAAAATATGAGTTGTTGGTTCGATTTTCAAATCGAGTCTCAAAAATGTAATTAGTTTGCTTTAGTTACAAAACGGTTTACAGACCATTTTTCATTCCATTTCTTCTTGCCTAATTTTAGGTAGGTCAACGAAAAGTGCCCTATAGGTTGGATGGCTGGTGTCAAAATATTTATCATAATCGGAGCATGAGCGATGATGTCATTTTCAAACTGTATTCACATCTTCTGTTTTCAGATTTACCTATACTTGGGTTATAAGACCTTGCTTTGAGCAAAATTTCAGGAGCCTGAAATTGATTCTTTGAGTGTCGAAATATACGTTTTTGGCGACATTAACGGTGTTTTTTTTTTTGTTAATTTAGAAGTTTGAATCTATATATTTACAATCTCAACTCGATACCTTTACACGTTCTCGAGATAAAGGGTCTTGACAGACAGACTGACAGACGAATGGACAACAAACAACTAAAACCCAACTAACACAATCGGTTTTAGTCAGTAAAGTTTTAATTAAAAGCTTTTAGTTGCCCTCTGCATTCTAGTACTATCTAACACTGAATTACTGCTGCACTATTTTTTTTTTTTTATTGTACTCCTGAGGTAAGCGCGTTAAAAAAAACAAACAATGTCCTCAGTTTATAATCTTCTAGAATCTTCTTCTAAATCTAATAGAGGTAAAGTTTGTTTTTTTTTTTGTTTGTAGTACCTCCTTAATATTTTTTGGAAATAATATAACATGGTGTAAAACTATTAGAATCCATTCAGTTACTGATTTTGAACAAACTATATTCAAGTATGTTATTTTTTTTATACAACATTATTTTAGATATAAACTAAAAATAATCTACACTGAAATATAATAAAGAGGTAAAGTTTGCTTTTTTGTTTGTTTGTAGGAGGTTATCTCTAAAAGTACTGGTCCGATTGGTAAATTTTTTTCACTGATAGAAAGCTGCTTTATTCCTGAGTGACAAAAGCTATATTTTAAGACTGCCAAAAGCCATGGGCAAAAGATAGTAATTGATATAAAATTACTACCTTTAGATACGCTTAGCTAACTAGCTAGCTTAGAACGATTGATAGGATTTTTTTGGCTAATTACCGCGACATTAAAAAAGATAACCAGGCAAATATCACTTAACCCTTCAGATACCGTCAATTAGAGACACAATAGTAAGACAATAGATGCGCGGCCACCGGTGGTCGCTTGGGGATTCATGAATTAACGAGGTTACTCACTGCAGTACAGGCTACGTGCCTTCAGAGATAGGAGGATTGATTCCAACTTTATGTAAGTTTATAGTTGAATGCAATTTCTCAGGTTTATTTATTTATTTAGTTTTAATGCATCATAAAAGAATAAATGTTGTCTTAATGGATTAGGCAGTATTTTTATTATTTATTCATGCACACTTTTTATACAATTACGTAAGAATCTTTAGAAATTTCACTCAGAGTGACTTTGACAGGTTAGCAATAGACCCCAAAAGGCAAGGTAGGCCCTAAAGGCCCTGTATTTGGGTGACTCAATAATTATACAGAGTTAGCAAGATAATCTGTACAGTTTTATTTATTATAAAAATACAAAATGAAAGAAGTACATAACAGAGATACAATAAAAAAGTAAATTGAAGAACTAATACTATCTTTTAGCAACGAGACAAACAGCTAAAGAGTGGAAATCCTTTTCGGTATATATATATTTCCTGAGAGCTACAACCTCTTTTAAGTCAAGAGTGAATAGGTAGGCAAGCGTGCTCCATCGTCAAACACATCGTTGCTTTCTATCAGGCGAGATAGTGGTCAAGCGTGAGCCTAATAATAGTGGAAAAAATTCTCTATCATTCAACATTCAACATTCAGGTGGAGAATGCTGTCAATTTTGCAAGTTCTTCTTGATGTGTATCCATATTTTAGTAATTTCACTAATAGTCGGATCATTTTCTCGTTAAAACCGCAGCCAAAAGATCAACTTACCGCCTAACTTGAAGTAGAGGTGTATTGATTTGTTCCCAACGAGGTCGGTAATCTAAAAATTGACCTCGTTCGATATTTACACGTTAATGTTACGGTGAAAGCTAGGTTAGCTTGCAAAATTCAAATTTTCTACAATTTTATAATAATAAATAACAATTTTTTAAGTACACTAAGATTAATTATAAAGAAGTAATGTTTGTTTTTTTTTTGTTTTTAGGTGTCTATTTTTAGTACTGATCCGATTGCTAAAATTCATTGATAGAAGCTGCTTTATTTTCGAGTTGCATAGGCATATTAAATATGTTGGTATTGGTACTGATGATAAAATACAATAAATTGGCCAAACCATATTTATTTATGGTGGTAAGTACCCTGTTTGAAGAGAGTCTGGAAAAACGTCACGGCGTCCTCACATTCCGCGAGACGCAGGTCCTCACCGGACATAGTATGTTCAGGAGGTTCACGCGCCGGATTTGAACGAAGTAGGCGTGAAGAAATGGACTTCCTCACGCCCCAGCTGTCAGGATCAGGTCCCTGATTTATAGCCTCTGTAGGCACGGACTTACGGATGGCTAGCAATGGCTAGCTCGCCGTCCAGTCGTCCGGTAACCGTCCGGACCGAGCACGAGTCGTTGATAGCACGTAGTGTTCCACGCACGCTTCTAAGAGATATAGGGCCCTGAAATGAAAGCAAAGATGGAATAAGAAGCCTTAGAGCGGGAGCAAACATTAAACCGCGAACCTTAAAAATAACCATTAGGTATGTCTAGCAGATACTGTCCCACTGCTGGCCAAAAGCCTCCCTCCTTCCTTCCGTTGTTCCAGGGTCGTGGATTTTCTCTAATTTCTAAGGAAAGGTCTAAGTCTTCCTACCATCTTCTTCATGGTTTGACGCGACCTTAACCCCGTCTCACGATTTCAAGGCACCAATTTTATCTTTTATGGTCCCACCACGCTTTTGGCCGTAAAAGACAAAATGTTGCATTAAATATTTATTTCAAACGGTGTTTTTGTTTTTTTTACTGATATTATACCATACCTCCTTCATAAATTTTAAATAACTTTACTAGACTAAAATTATAACAAGCTATTAATGAAAATATTTTTTTCATAGCAAGATTTTATAGCTCGGCAAAATTAAAACTCGTCAAGGCGAATCATAAGAGCCCAAACTCGAAGGGGTTAGGTCGTTTAACCACCAAGTTCCTATAGCCACCTTCCGGTTCCATCATCAGATCAGCTCTTTGTCATAGTAATTTTGCATTGTCATCTGATTTGCACATGCATGCAAAATTTCAGCTCAATCGGTAACCGGGAAGTAGTTCAAATTTAATTTACAAGATTTAATGACAGACAAACATCGGGACAGGTGAAACTAAATAAAAGCTTGTAAAAAGTCAAAATGTTTGTTTTAATGTCGTACCTCAGCCGAAATAGTGTTATGACTATTAAAACCTTTTTCATTGTGTCATTATTAGTTTTAGAATTCGTCACACGCGAGCTCAAATAATTCAATGCAGTTCAATCACGGAGTTAGTATAGAAGAGGAGATGTTGTAATAAGATTTCCCTAAGAAAAAAAGCGTGACATTTTGCGGGTGAGGGGATGTTAGACTCCGCCCGTTTTTTTATTTGCCATCTGCCGGTCAATAGCCAAACTACTTGGTCGTTCTGTTGATTTTATTTTGTGGTTACGTAACTATCTCACACTAGATGTCATAACTCCGTGAGTTCAATTATTTGCCCAAAGATGGATGTCATTGAACTGATTTTTTTTCTCTCATTCGGTTCACGCTTAACTACTGTCTTATCTAATGGCCGATAGTGGAGCACGCTTGCCTAAAAGTAACTTCTTCGTTCTTGACTTAAATGTCCATAGGTAGTCAGGCAGACAGATTACGGCAGGGACTTCCACTCCTTTAGCTGTATTACACAATGAATTGCATTCCCAAAACGTAACATAGGTGTTTTTTTTTAGGTAGTAAAAGTCTGACACACCCAGATCCACCCTAGTGCTAGAGAAGTCATTGAATGGTTTCTCACCATATTAAAAAATCTGTGGTCATCGAACTGATCCCTGTAACTCAACAAATATTTCAACACGTGCCCGACCATTTTGTCGTGCAATGAATACTCGGCTTTAGGTGGCATGTAAAATAGAACGTGGCATTTGAACGCTCGGTGAAAACTGAAAACGGTAGGGTTCGCAAGGGCGTCAACTTTCTTGAGTAGATACTCTTAACTGTGTGTTCTATATTGTTTGGTTGCCGTCTTTATCGTTGGCTTAGTAAAAGGCTTGGGTTTTTTGTAGCTTTGTCTTTGTACGTTCTCTTTAATAGGACGTTGTTAAGGTATGTAAGATAACTATCTGTCTTCTTTATTTTGGACTAACCCATATACAGGGTTATTTGTAAACCACTGGCAACCTCTCAGGACTAGGTATGTTACTAACATCATAAACAACAACTTCTGTTCTATGACCTTTAAAAAAATATCATATTCATCAGATTTTCATACAAAAGTAAAAATAATTAAATTAATGTTCTAAATATTACGAAGTCTATGCGAAGCAAGCGATTATACAATAGCGTAGGTAAAGGGGTTTGGTCGGCGGGGATGCTTGATACACTAGCGTCGCGTCAAAAGCCAGCCTTTGGGTAAACAAGGCGCTTGGATAATTGTTTAAAAAGTATTTAGTCAATTAAACCTATCTAAAGCCAATCAAACATAGCCCTAAACACATACAAATATTTATAAAAACCTTATCAAGCATCAACTGCAGAACACCACTAATGAACGAACAAGTACCTAAAGCCAATATACACACAGTATCCAAGGGTTCGCTAATGGAATCTTTGTGTAACCTAATCTAACATCGTGACAAAGAAAATTGTCTCAACCCAACACAGTCTTAAGTACTGATAATGTGAAAGAACACTACACAGAGCACACTTGGCGATGTTATATAATAACTAGCTTATGCCCGCGGCTTTGCCCTCGTACATACGATATAGCCAATGTCACTAAGAAATAAAGCAGCTTTATATCGGTAAAAAAAAATTAACAGTCGGACCAGTACTTTCAGAGATATCTCAACAGTCTGTACCTCTCTACAATATAAGTGTAGATTTCTGAAGATATACATATCACAAGACAAGAATAGTTTATCTGAATCTGACGTGGCACCAACTCTGAGTGAGAGAACATCCTCACGCCTTAGCCGCCTCTGTAGGATACGCATCGAGTATCGGCACGGGCTTTCAGACGACAAGCAATGGGTTTGGCTTTTTAATTTTTTGAGTAAATTTATGAAGTGTCAAAGTTCATGCAAAAAAAAAAAAATTCAAAAATTCATTTATTGGTGTGATTTTTGGTACATTTTACATGAGATCTTAATAATAAATAAATTAGTTCCTCAAAAATCTACCTAGAAGGTGTACACTCTTTCTTATAATTCAGTTGTCATTGTAAATAAGAATAATCAACAAATTCAAATAAAATTAAGGATTATAACAAAACAATATAGGTCAATTAATAGAAATTAGGATAATAATGCAATGTCAAAGTTAAATAAATATGAATGTCAAATAACTTACTACACTCAAATATACAATGTCAACAGTAAATAAATGTCAAATAACTTACTATACTAAAAGATAATGATACAATGTCAAAGGTAAATAAATGTCAAATAATTTACTAGGTACAATGAAAATAATAATACAATAACAAAATTAAATTAAATATCAATGTCAAATAATTCATAATTTATCATTAAGGAATTCTTCAACAGTGTAATAGCATTTCTCCAATAACAGATGTCTTAATTTATTTTTGAATTGAATAATATTTAGGTCTTTAATTCCATTTGGTAATTTATTAAATATTTTAGGTGCCATGCAAAGTATACTTTTGTGCATCAAGGCGGTCTTTGATGGCCGAATGCATAGGTCATGTCTATATTCTTGTCTTATCATTTTATAGCGATGTTCAGATGCTTTTCTGAATAGATGCATGTTCTTTTTAACAAATAAAGAAGTCTCAAATATGTACAAGCAAGGTAAAGTCATAATTTTTAACGATTTAAAATAAGGTTTGCAGCTATCAGTTATTTTTATACCGGTAATAGCCCTAATGCATCTTTTTTGCGCTTTAAATACCATGTCCTTATTGCAGGAGTTTCCCCAAAACATGACTCCGTAGCGTAGTATGGAATCGACATATCCGTAGTATGCAGTGACTACCGCTGCTTGACTGACTACTTTCTTTAGTTTATACAAAGCAAAAACAAACTTACTAATTTTTTTAATTAATAAAGAAGTATGTTCTTTCCAATTAAGTTTATTGTCGATTGTTAAGCCTAAAAATTTTGTACTTGCAACTTCTTCAATTTTTTCGTTACTAAAGATTACATTTAGTGGCAAATTAGCAACTCTTTGACGAAAGTTCATAATTTTTGTTTTCTTCAAATTTATAATTAAGTTGTTATGCTCCAACCAGTTAACAGCTTGTTGAAATGCATTGAGTATGTTAGCTTCAAAGTCTTTATTATTTTTATCAAGTTTAACAATAATAGTACTGTCGTCAGCAAATAATGTCATAGGATAGGGTATATTCTGAGGAAAGTCATTTATATATATAAGGAATAATAAAGGCCCTAGCACACTGCCTTGAGGCACTCCAGAAGATATTATTCGTTCTTTGGATATGTATTTTATAACAGTTTTATTTAACTTACTAATTCGACTTATTTCTGTATGTTGTGTTCTGTTTTTTAAGTACGAATTTATGAGTGATAAGACATTTCCTCTTATCCCATAAGCATGTAACTTGCTCAGCAGTATATCATGGTTGACCAAGTCAAATGCCTTAGTCATATCCATATATATCGCTGATATGGGGATTCTTTCATCCATGTTAGCTAATATATCATTAAGAAAGTCATAAATTGCCATATTTATTGAGTGATCTTTCCTAAATCCTTTTTGTTCTTTCACAAGTATATTATGTTTATTGAGGTATCCCTCCATGGACCTATATATCCATTTTTCGAATATCTTGGATATTACTGGAACGAGAGCTATTGGCCTGTAATTTTTAATATCTTTCTCATCGTCTTTTTTAAATAAAGGTTTTATGACAGTAGGTTTAAGTTTATCGGGGTAGGTTCCAGACTCAATACATAAATTAAATATGAAGCTGAGAGGATGTGATACTATTTCTGAAACATATTTTAGGACCTTTGTAGAAATATCGTCATATCCTATCTTCAAGTCTTTTATAATTCTATTTACTTCATCTGGTATGATAGGGGCCAAAAACATTGACTGTGCAGAGAAATTGATTTTATTGTCAGTGGACTGTTGTGTCGAAGTAGTAGAAAGTTTTTCTGCTTGGCTTATGAAGTAGTCGTTGAAGGTATTTGCTATGTCTTTGGGAGTAGTGTATGTAACGCCGTCATAATTTATTTCATTTATATATTCTGGTGGAGAGTTGCATTTATTTCTGTTGATTATATTCCATGTCATTTTCGATTTATTATATGCTGTCTTTATTTTATAAGTATTCTTTGCTAATTGTGTCAATTTTATAATTTTCTTAAGTCGGATTGAATAATTTCTAAGTTTTGTCACATTTGACTTAGATGGGTTTAATCTATGTTGCCATAACAACTGTCGTTTTATTTGGCTACACCGTTTAATACCAGGTGTTAGCCAATTTGGATTGTTTATTAATTTTCTTTTTTTGTACATAATCGGAAAACATAAATTATAAAATAATTGGAACAACTCTAAAAAGTGGTTATATGCGATGTTAGGATCTTTAGTAAGGTAGACATCAGAAAAAGAAATTGATTTCAAACAGTCTTTGAATTTCATCAAATTTTCATTACTATAGTCACGCACTTTTATATTCCAACTTTTGATTAAACATGTCTTTTTTACTGGAAGTTTTAAAGTTTGTGCGGTGTGGTCCGACAAATGAAGATCAAGAACATTATGAGTACATTTTCGTGAAATATTATGTGCAAAATTGTCAATACATGTATTGCTCTGTAATCTAGTTGGTTGATTTATTTGTAAACATAGATTATACTTCAATAGGAAACCAATAAATTCAAGAGATAATTTATCTTGTTTTAAAATATTAATGTTAAAATCACCATATAGAATTACATTCTTGTTCGAGTTATAACAGTATTTTGATAATATAATGTTCAATTTTGAATAAAAAGCTTCTAAACTGATTAACTTTGGTACCCTGTATACACAAATAATGATTGTGTTATGTGGTATTAGTTCGATTGCACAAACTTCGACAACGCCTTCAATTGACATTTTACTTACATCCGAGAGTTCTTTGTATTGGAGACCAAATTTTAGCAAAATACAAGCTCCTCCTCTTTTCGCACTTCTTGAATAGCAAGCGGCTAATTTAAAATTAGGTATTGAAAGAAGCTCCTCGTGTCCTCTCTCCATGAAGTGTTCCGTGACGCAAATGATGTCTATACTATTTCTTTGTTCAGCTAGTTCTTGCAGGTGAAGTGTTAGTTGATCCACCTTGTTGATGAGTCCCGCGATATTTTGATGCATAATAGTCAGATAATTATAGAAAAAACGAGCCTGAATCCTTAATTTCTGAGGTAAAAGAATTATATGTTGACATATTATTTTCAGCATCAATTTCAGTTATAATCCTCTGGAGATTAGTGAAAATATTCTTCATTCCTGTACCATTTATATACCCTTGTTGTGCAGAAAACATTTCATAGTCACAAGTTAATTCTGCATTAGAGTCCAGTAAGTAGGCATATTCATGAGTTAAGTTGTCTAGATATAAAAGATTATTGAAAGTTTCTATTCTTGCATTATATATGGTTGTATAATTGCTATATCTGTAGGTCGGAAGGCAAATTATTACATTGGTGTTATTGATTTTTCCGATGGTTTCTCTAATAAGAAATATAATGTCGTGATAGTTTCCAGTCCGTATGAAGTCCATCTCTCCCATCATGATAATGCAATAATCATTTTTATTAAAGTTTTTTATTTTATTATCAATGCCCTGCAGCATTTGTTGAATATCACCGCCTGGATATAGATAGTGGCAACAATCATACTTATAAAAAGTGTCCTCTATTAAGTCACATAATTTATTCCTTTTATTATTGCTTATTATACAAATATTTTTCTTTGTTTCTTTTTTTTTTCAAGAAACTATTTTTATCGCCTTGCAGGTTCGTCAGAAAGTAAAATAATAGATTTTCAAAATAGTAGATTTTCTGAGGTTTTTACTGGATTACTGTTACACAAATTTAGAAATTGATTTCAATAGGAGCCTAGGCTCCTAATAATATCCACAAGATACTGTGCTCACAAAATATCTAATGAAAAATGTGTACCTAATAACGTTATAAATTTGGGTAAGAGCGGTTACAACAGGTTTTCAGGTTATACTAGAGTTTGATCTATATTGGGCGTATCTACATACCATCAAAAAAGTTTTATCAAGGGAATTAATAACACGAAACTGAGACACGAAAAAAAAAATACTATACAGTTTACAGAGCCCCTAAAAAGATGCTGGCAATTTTAAATTAAAACACCAGTACAATTTTAGCCCTTTTTTACTGCGGCAAAATGGGTATATCGTCGCTATGAAAATAAACATTCTAACATAGCCTACGTTCTAACTAGGGCGGTAATAGAATCACACATCCGCCTTCGTAAGTGCGGGAGTTCATGTTTTTAATCCTTTTTTGAGAAAGGAATAAGCCATCAAACAACTCTTACTGCTTTGTGTAGTAAAATATAATATAATATTCTCAAACTATCACACAACGCCGTCTAGTCTCAAGCTAAGCAGTGCGTGTGTTATTTCTAAATACATACATATTATAGATAAATAATACCCAGACATAGAACAAATTATCATGTTAAATTACACAAACATTTGTCCTGGGTGGGAATCGAACCACGACCTCCGGCATAGAAGTCAGGGCCACTAACCACTACACCAACAGGCCAGTAAAGTGTAGTGCCATCGGTGTTGCCTTTTGTACTTAGTAAGGCCACTGTATTATTTCTAACAATGCCGTAGTCTTGAAACTGAAGCCTTTCACTGTCCAGTGAAGGCAGTTTAATTAAGAGTCTCGAAAAGATCACTAAGCAAGGAAAAACGAAGAAAATTTTACAAATAATTCATGAAATTTTTACGCACTACTTTTTAGGTCTCGTACTCAAAGAGTTTTTTTTTTATGGTAGAAAAAATCATCCAATGACAACCTCTCTAGACTGTCGCTGACTAAAAACCCACCCCGTTCCTTCTAGCCTTCAAACCGGGGTTCGAATTCAAACCACCATAGAATAGAATAGAATAGAATAGAATAGAATAGAATAGAATAGAATAGAATAGAATAGAATAAACTTTATTGTACACCAAAAAGTAACACAGCTTATACATAAAATACCATATTGTTAAAACTCCGCTGTCCATCTGACTGTAACCAGACGGCCAGACGGTTTCTTATGAACCATGATAGCCAAACAGTCCAATTTTTTACAGATGTAAAGTTATTTATTTATTTATTTAAATAACATATTTGTTTTTTATTTATTTATTGTCGATATAAAAACAAAAATAAATTAAGTAGCGTTGCCATGGAACAAACGTGTTTTTTTTGCTTTGAATGGTACGGAAGCCTACGTGTGCTGGGCTAATTAGCCCCTGGCCGGTTTTTATTTAATTTGGAATACATTTTTTCCGACCGCCGACCATATTAAGTAATATGGGATAAAGGCAGGAAGAAGAAGACTTTTTTTTTCCACTTTCACCTCCGCTAACATTGCTTCCATCCCAACCCTTATGCCAAATATAGCTATTCCAAATTTGAATTTTTTAGACGTTAGCTTAATATCATAAGCCAGGCATATACTGATCATAAAAGTTTATGCCCTAAATAGTGGCTCAGTTATTTGCCATGAATTTCTTTTGCCTCCATTAAAAGCCTGGATCTAAACGTGGGAAAGATGTCGACAAAAAACGATTCTTATCAAGAAAAAATCTTACGGTAAACCAACCAGTAAGTTTATGTGATATTTCGTTTATTCATCTTAAACATACTTTATACAATTTTCAATCTTTCAAAAAAAAAATTGTAAATATAAAGAAAGTAGACTGTATCGATATTGGGAATAGAGTCCAAGCTACGTAGTCAGGGCTCCAAAAAAAGGAACCTTGATGTGATTTTTTTATTTTGATTCGTCAATTTTCGATCAATTAAGATTAAAACTAACTAAAATTAATCCCATTTCTGCTGTGCCTTTTTTTACGGTGGGCAAAAATCATCCAATGACAAACCCCGCTCTGGGTGGAGCAGGAGATAGTGTCAGACTCTTACTGACTAAAAACCCACCCCGTTCTTTCCAGCCTCTTCATACCGGGGCTCGAGTTTCCTTTCGGATAACCCTGTCCCCAGTAGGCTTCGACCCAGCTGGGCCTATCCTGCTGCTGACAACTCCATGAGGCGCGCGGGAACAGTGCGCGCCGTCGACGTCTTGGACTCGGTCCGGATAGTTACCGGACGGTCGGACAGCGAGCTACCCATGGCTCGCCGTCCGCAAGTCCGAGTCTACGGTGGCCGGAAATCGGGATCGGAATCCCGGAGGCGGCGGCGAGGTCGCCGTTGCCTGATGCGGTCGGCCTCCTCCTTTGCTAGTATTACTGCTTCGCAAAAGGAGGCGACCGCTTGCCGCTCCTCCTCACTCCGGACAATGGCCTTAACCAAGGCCCGGCGCGAGAGGTCACCGCCACCGATCGCCTCCACAAGGGCACGGCGATACTCCGCCCAAGCAGGGCACACCTCGACTGTGTGCTCCACCGTGTTCTCCGGGCGTTCCGCACAGTGGCGACACCCGGGTGTCTCTTCCGCTTGAATCTAGTGCAGGAACCTTTCGAACTTGCCATTTCCGGTGAGGACCTGCGTCATGCGGAAGGTAAGGACACCGTGAGGGACTTACCGCCATAATCGTGGCGTGCCCAATACTGGGTTGCGATAGTCGCTGACGCCATTTCACCTTGAGTTCCCGCCGGAGCTCTGTCCGCCATGCTTTTACCTGTCGGAAGTTAATGGCTAAAAAATACTGCTGGGTTTACAATTCACGTCTTTACAAAATTAATATTTGGAGGTAACAAATTACATGTTTCTGACTGTTCATAACAATTCGCTTACCTACACATTTGTTTAACTTTCATTGTATCGCTAACTTAACTTCTGTGTTTGTTCACGTCATACTTAATTACAAGACAAAGGTCAAAGGTCAATCAATTAACCTGTTTCTGTACAGGTTAAATCATTGGTCCAGCTTTTTATGCTGTAATTATTCGGTTCATTTGATATTCATTCAGCGGAAAATATTACAATATGCCATGTTCTGCCATGAAAGGTTAATAAAGGCAAACGATGTCTGTTTTATGAATAAAAAAGGGTCTTCTATAAAATATTTATCATTGCGTTTTTTCTTTGTAGCATATTTGGTTATATAATGGTGAATCTATAATATACACCCATAAAAACATAAATTTTGTATCTGTGGGGTCTTTTTTTGAGTGGACAACCATCAAACAACTTCTGTTCTGAGTGGTGAAAGAAATGTTAGAATTTTATTCATAATTGTAGTTAATATAGATGACTAGCTGCTCCCAGTGGTTTTGCCCGCGTGTTAGCAGAAAATTATCTCAAGGAAACATACTTCCGGGATAAAAAGTATACTATATCCTATTCCAGGACATGGTCTATCCGTGTACCAAATTTCATTAAAATCAGTTTTGCCATTAAGGCGCGAAGACGTAACAAACAAACTCACTTTCACTTTCACTTTTATAATATTAGTAAGGATATCTTCATTTTGATAATTTATTCTATAAAAGTTTTATCAATATTTTTTCAAGTTATGCAAAATACGAGGTGATCGAAGTTATGAAACATCTGGTGGTTCAGTGTTCAGTTTCGTCTACTGAGCAAGTCCTTAAAGTTTGCTGAGAGCTGTCCTTTACACCCTGTATAAACTAAAGATGAAATTCTAATGATCAAATAGATTGGTAATATTATGATTTGATAATGATATTGCTACTATCTCTCAAAAACTTTACCGTCATTATAATTATTAGTTCATGAACTCACAGTCATTTTTCATAGCAATCCACTTAGTGATGTCTCAGTACCTTGTCTTACGTGCAGGCATAATAAAAGGGGTCTGTCGAGGCTGTGGGTTTTGTTGGAAGCTGTCACCACAACCCCGAAAACAAAGGTAACTGAAGGATCATGCGGGTGAGTTTAAGTCAGTAAAATTCTGACATTCTTTTCCGCTTGACCGAGACTGAAATAAGTTATTTGATGAATTCCTGTATCAAATATAAAGGCACGAGGAAGCTAAACGATGGCTATGTCTTAGCCATTCTCTAGAATTCATTCCTTAACTTTTCTGTACTATTTTATGATAGTCACTAGAGGATTTTTGTGGAAAGTATAGATTTTAAAATTGTGACTGTTGCCACGGTTACGAATAAGTTTAATTTATGAAATTCATAAACCATTCTCTACAAAAATATTTCTTTAGGCGTTCAAGATCCTGTTCAGCAAACTATTAGACAAAGTCGCCAACTCAAACTTTATCTTAAAACAATACCCACACAAATCAGAATGCTAAGATAGTTACTCTATCTCCTATTCTGTCTCACTCAACATCCCTTTGTTAGCCACCGTTCCACTAGCTTTTGAGACAATAGAACAAATAATGGATGCTTCCACTCTGAGATAACATAATTTTGCGAAGCTTTTCAAAACTCATTATGTTCGTAACTTTAGATTTTGGGGCATGATCACGTTAAGTACTTGATTATTATAAAGATAAGTACATAAATAAAGAGGGTTGCGGAACACGCAGCGTTGGAAGGCCTTCCGTAAGGTGGATAGATGACTTGGTGATATGAAATGCACAGGACCGTTTGTTGTGGCAACACTTGGGAAGGCTTATGTCAGACAGTGAACGTCCTTGCGGCTGAAATAATTTTAGGATATTTTTAATAGAGTTGGTACGGTGAAAATATTTTCCTAAAAATCCTTTTTAAAAATATCAGCCAAATCAGTTGACTCATTGTCAAGCCATGCTACATAAATAAAAGCTAGTAAAAATAATTGCCACATGTATGGCAATACCCCATCGAGTGTGGGCTCGTATGATTCGTCTTGACGAATATTAATCATATAGCTATAAAAGCTTGCTATGAAAAAATGTTTTTCATTAAAAGCTTGTTTTTATTTAATACCTAAAGATTTAAATTCAAAATTAGAGATTTTGGAACAACCAAAGCCACGTATTGTCATATAAGACAAAGCATTCAAGACAAAGTATTCGCAACCCATTCAACTAAGTAGTTGAATGGGTTGCCACCATTATGGGTAAGTACCCATAATGGTCACGCTTTATTCAAAACTAGCTTTTGCCCGCGGCTTCGCTCGCGTTAAATTTAGGGTAACAGGGTTTCCTTGGGAAGTAGGGATTAGAAAGAGACAAAAAGTAGCCTGTGTCACTCTCCATCTCTTCAACTATCTCCACTTAAAAAATCACGTCAATTCGTCTCTCCGTTTTGCCGTGAAAGACGGACAAACAGACACACACACTTTCCCATTTATAATATTAGTATTGATTCAAATCAACTTAGAACACAACGCTAAAGACGATAATTGTTTCAAATTCTCTCTAATTAAAAATTCAAATTATAGATGTTTCGACGTAAAGCCGTCTTTAATGTTATCTTCGGAATCTTTAACTTTTTTGTATACCTACGTAGTAATTCTTTTCAGGTTAGGAACCGAAGAAATATTAAGAAAAGGGTAATGATCGCTACTGGCATACTAAAATGAAATATTGTACCCACTTCTTTCCAGAATCCTTTTCTCGTAACGTTGCGAACATCGTTCAAATTAATGTATAATTTACTGCCGATCATTTCAGGGTTTAGAGTACTTAATATAAAAATAAAACAACTTTTGCAGTTTTTCACGTTTTGTTGAGTAAATAATAGTAACAGCAATTAATATTAATGAACTATATTGAACTGTTGTTTTATTTTATAGAATAGAATAAAATCCATGACTATTTTACTGAAATCTGATTCACGTGCCAATTAATAAAACTCACCATCACTCAGTCTCATCTAACCTATTTGGTCCCACAGCTGGGTCAAAAGACTCCTCTCTTTTTACACACAGAACAACGGAAAGAACAAGATAAATAGAAAGATAGATAAGGATAAGAGAGATAGGGTGAGATTTAGTTAGTAAACGCCTAGAGCGGAAGACGTTATTTGATGATTTCGCACCAACAAAATAAAGAGGAAACATACAAAATATCTAAACAAAAGGGTATCATAAATACTTTTCAAAATCATATTTTACCTGTGTGCCAAGTTTCATCCAAATGCTTATTTCTGTAGAAGCGTAATTAATATACACCTAAACAGCCATAAAGACTTTCAAATTTCTAATACTTTAGCATATTAATATGACAAAATTCTTAATTTTCCGCACTGAGACCGGTTTTGATCTTACAAACTCAAATCTTAGAGCTCATGAAAATGAAATTACAAACAAATACACCAACAAAAGCCTCAAAATTTCCTCCCATTTAATTACAGATCGTTGATTACAAAACTGGTACAGAATCAATATCCCGTCCGAAGCCGTTGAAAATTTCTTAACAAACTTTAACGCCATATTGTTCCAGTTTCAAATCTAAAGCAATAAGCTTAAAACGAACTGGTTCGTTGCTTTCTGATGAAAGCCTTAACACAGGCATGGGGTAGGCTTCTAAACTTTATTGTTAAGGCTTTGTATTATATCGGCTGTATAGACTCTGTCCCAAATTTTCTTTGATATCGAGAATCGGAATGCGCGCGTTGGAACATAAAATTTATTGATGTGTAGCAAATCTGTTATCTCCGGAAGGCATGAGATGTCCTATCGGCGGTATTATTGTTATTGGCAACGGTAACACAATTCCTTTTTGGCAACGTAACCCAATTATTTTTGTATCCGGACATGGAAATAAATCGGTACGCATTATAATGATATTATAGGAATAATAATACACACATGCGTTGATATTGATGTATAAAATAATGATGAAAGAGATTCTAGCTCAAGTCAATAAGAATTGTTCAATGATATAACTTCTTCTTCTTTTCAATTCTAATTACCAAGTACAAGCCTTATTCCCACTGATGAGACTCTGGCTTCCTCTTTTGAAGAAATAATGGGCCGTAATTATCCACCACGCGGGCCGAATGCGGGTTGGTGGATGACACATGCCTTCGATTTTTTTGTTCTAGAAAATGCGTTGGTTTCTTCACGGTATTTTCCTACACGGTTTTGAGAGCGTTTAAAAAAAAAACAAACGTTGTTTGTTTAATATTGTAAGTATTCCTGAAGTATAATAGTTTTCTGTTTGGTTAGGAAAAAGTGCTTTATTTAGCTGGCAAACATTCTTGACTGGCCTGTTGGTCTAGTGGTTAGTGGTCCTGACTGCTATGCCGGAGGTCGTGGGTTCGATTCCCACCCAGGACAAATGGTTATGTGATGAGCATGATCATTTGTTCTGTGTCTGGGTGTAATTTATCTATAAAATGTATGTATTTAGAAATATATAAGTATGTTTATGTATTTAGAAATATAGCATGGGACTAGATGGCGTTGTGTGATAGTTGTGGAATATTATTATTATTATTATTATTCTTTATACTCTTTTGCGCAGTTTACGAACAAAAACTATAGGTATGTTTGTTCAAAAATCAAACAATAGGTATAATTAGTACAAAGTAGTTATAATTAGTACAAAGTAACTTCTCCATTTCATGTCCATGTAATTACTGTAAATTTTAAACTTCCTGGAATAGATGGTTGCAGGCTGCACAAACTGCAATAAGTCTAATGTGTAAAAATATTCAAGGGTGTTACAATGGGCTATGCATGGTAAAACTGTTATTTTTATATTCATTATTGTACAAACATTATCATTACGCCTTTCTCTGCTGCTATGGTTGCTGGGTAATTGAGAACAGCTAAGAGCAATTGAAGCAAAATATAGTTTTAATAAAAAAAACTGGCACTTCTTCTTGCTCTAAATACCTAGAACGAGTAACATTTTTGAATTCCAACTGAAATCGATACTTTACTTAAAATGATATTAGGTTAATTATAGAAATATATGGATTCTTTACTCCCTTCGCCTAATATGTTTTTAAGGAGGAAACTCCAGTCACGCAACGGAGGTGATACGCATATTTTATTTTTTGTACCTAATCATTTTATACAATAAAATAGCCGATATTTTTTTACTATAAATATTGGCTACCTATGTTCCTATGACTGCCTCATAGGAGCATAGGTAGCCCATATTTATCCCTCCTTCTTTTAAACTCAACTCAGTTGCAGCAAATGAAAAAAACTCGCGTACCAATAAATATTATAATAACAAACTATAACTGCTTGAGAAAATAACTTAAAACTTAGTATTTTCTTTTCCTGCTCTTATCCCATACTACTTGAGGTCGGCGCAACACGTTTTTTTCTTCTATTCTGCCCTGTCACCCGTCTCACTATCACTAACTTCCTTTTTTTTCATATCACTCCTTACACAAACCATCCACCTTTACTTTGGCCTCCCTCTCCCTTTCCATTTATCCACGTGTACACTCAGAACTCAATTATGAGTATTAAGTAACATGCGTTTCATCCCTCCTCTTCACTTGATCATACCAAGACAAACGATTTCCTTTCAATTTTTCAGTCACTGGCGCCACTTTAAAACTTCCTCTAATATACTCATTTCTCACTTTATTCTTTTTCGTCACACCCCACATCCCATCTCAACATTTTCATCTCCGCTAGATACAATCTTAGAAACCAACAACTAACTATACAACTTAGAATTAAGTACTTATGTGTGATAAATCACTTAGTCCGATAATATCATCTAAAATGGCCGACGCTTAATGAAAAAGCTCTATAACATCGTACAAACATAAATATATCCGCTTATTATTTTAGTAACACGACCCTCAAGCACTAAAAGCGCTTCAGAAACCTAATACCGAAACATATTCGAGATACAAACAGATGGTCGAGCACCGAAGAAAGTTGGCCGAAAAAATAAGGCCATGCCTACACGTTCGGTGTCAAACAATAGGCCCATTACGTCAGCGGTGGAAGGGAAATGAAATAATTTGTCGTTCGCAGCCACAGAGTAATGTAACGTCTCGGTGGCCACTGCAAAACATGACATTGAAAAAGTTTAACATACCGGACCGGTCTTTGTGGCGACGCTTGGGGGAGGCCTATGTCCAGCAGTGGAGGTCTTTCAGCTGATATGATGATGGTGATGATGGTGATGATGAAGTGTAAATTGATAAAACCAGTTTCACGCCCAGAGATTTGACGGCTTGATTTTCGTTAAATTTAGTTGGTGCAATTCATATTTAAAACGAGCAAATTTAGTAGTAAGTAATTCAAATGAAACCGTAAATAACGATAATATTAACAGTTTGAATTCGAGCAATTATGATATCAAAGGACAAGTAATGACGTTTATTGACAAAACTTTAACGTTTTACGTGAAGGTGCAACAGCACATGGTATTTAATGGTAACTGAATTTTAAGCTTAGATGGAAACTGTTACATTATAGAGTTACTGTGGCCCTAGAACGCAAATCTTAACTGAAGGACACTGATGAATTTTAGTTAGTAAAAGTCTGTCTCATTCCACTTAAGAGCAAACGAAGTCAATAAATAACTTCCTAGCTCAAAAAAAAAACACTTCTACGCTTAATGCCATCACTCGTTAAAATTGAAGGCCCATCACAATTTTGGCTAAAACTACGGTCTCTTTGTCAGAACGCACAACTCAGTGGTATGCAATTTTGTTTATATAATCATAAATGATAAGTGGTGTAAGTCTACTATGCTCTTTTAGTCCATCACATCTGTGAGGAGAATGATTGAATTATGAGTTCACAACCTTAGTGTCAGGCGTTCCGATTATGTCCGTCTGTTATGATAGCCAAAATCAATGTTTTATTTATATGAAATAACTTCTTCTCTGGGTGGAGCGAGGAGTGTCAACACTTTTACTGAATAAAACCTACCTGTGTTCTTTATTTATTTATTTTATTACAGGTACTCTCTGCAGTAACAGTCGAAAACAATACGTACAGAGAGTCATAATTTACCTTTTTTTGTAATTGTCCTCTGTGCTGAGCGGCCACGATAACTCTTTCCATCAATCCCTTAATACTTTTACTTAATTATTTTCAAAGGTTTCTCTATTCGCTTCCATGCTCTGTGTTCACAACGCTACTTGAGTAAACAAGAGCGATGGTGTTTGGAGTATGTAATACGTTATGGCGTACTTGTGGTTCTTAAAGAGCGTGCCGTGTTTGGGAATATTAGATCCAACAGGGATGTTAAAGAATTATGAGGAATTTTGAACATGAAAAAATTCAGTAATGATGAATTCTATATAAGAAAGGTTGATTTGGTTGAATTAATGAATGATTTAATTTGAAGAAGAACCAGCAAGAAACTCATTGCAGGTAAATCCACATTGGTAATGGAAAAATCATGTGATCGTTGTGTTGTTGTCGTGTATTGTTATTGTGGTAATGTTGTGTTGTCTTGTGTAGGTAAATTAATATTTGGTATTTGCAATCGGTATTACATAAAAACTCCCTTCTTTACCTCCTCTCTCTATCCTCCTGGCGTCTGACTATCTATAGCAACTGTTAAAAAATCTACGAATATACAACATGAATTCTGTTATAACCGGTTTTGAAGCACAATAAGGAGTTGAAGAAAATTATCTATAATTAGCCGTAAAAATGTATACCCAAAATCATTATAATGTATATTATATTTTATTTTACCTCACCAGACTATTAATGTAATACCTATCTATTTTGAGCTAATATACTACTAGTAGAGGAAGGAAAATGAAACAATTTGTCGTCCCCAGTGCTGCCAGTGTAACCAAGAACGATGGCGTCTCAGTAATACATCATACTTGTGGTCCGTTTTGCCCGTTTTCCCCCTTAGAGCAGCTTAACTGTTATTATCAATTATATGGGAATATTTTTGCTAAATTGGAAGTAAAGAAAATTATTATGTTGGTGGAGGTTAATTGGTTAGTTTTCCTCTTTCACATCACTGCAGGTTATTTTTATTGCTGGAATTTATTTATCCTTCATTTATATCTTGCTTTTATCGAAATGTCTTTTGGTTTATTGCTGCGATCCTGTTTTTATTGTAGCGACATCTATGACGCCATATAAGAACTACGACGAAAATACAAACTCCTGCATCTATCCACCTACCCTCTAAATTATCATTTCATTCTAACAGCCATTATTTTCAATATATTCATTTTCTTAATTCTGAATACAAATTTCGATTCATTTACTTATTTACGTAACACACCCTTGAATTGCTCATCGTAACTGGCATGGTTGATGGCAAACGACCAAGGGGCCGCAGCCCAATAAGATGGACAGATCAGGTCCGCTCTACACTGGACACCCAATTGCACGTCGCACTTCATGACGCTAAGAACCGTCACAGATGGCGAGATACCATTAACAAGAAGCTAATCCAGCGGGAACTTCACGACCCTCAGTAATGAGGAATACGACTCGAGGAGGAGGAGGACTTATTGACGTGCACAGCCGGTATCAAGAAAGTCTAGAACAAAGCAATTTACACTAACTCGGATTGCAATAAATGACTTATAAATGTCTTAGAAAATATTTAGTGAAAATATTGAATGCCATCAAAAATTTAACTCGTTAAAAAGTCAAGGCTTGCAACTCGGTTCTCCGTTAAAATTTGTGAGATCCATGTAATACCAAGTCGGTTAATTTATTCAGTCCGTACCTACTTAAAGGAACTTGATGATCTAGAATGACTTGGCAATCGGACTAAACAATCTAATACGTATAACTCAAGCGCAAACCTATCAATAATAATTAAAAAAAAAACTTGTGATAAACATGCGATATTAAGGTGCCCGGTAGTGCCCCCACTACCGTACCCCTTGACAGACCATAAAAACGAGAATGCAGAAAAATTTAACAAACAGCTAATTCCTTAAAACTGAATTCGGAAAATAACCGTCAAAGTTGGACTATATAAGCATTGAGAACATATTTTTGAATCTCACAACTCCCGTAAAACATCCACGCTAGCTTATGAATTAGACTCCAATTACTTGTCTTCTTAAAGTTATAAAATTCTACATTACCGAAAAGACATAAACTATACAGATCATTAAAATAAACGCATCAGACAGTAAACATTAAAATAAAAGACCAATAAAGCTCAAGACCTAATAGAAACTTCAACCTTAAACGTAAAAAATCAGCTCATCTTAAAATATAATTAAAAATAACTTTAGAAACTACTAAACACCGATCTAGTGAAATGGAGCCACAAATACTTTAAACTTTTCAATTATTCTACTCATTTCACTGGATGATAGCAGCTCAGTTTATATTTGAAACAGAATAAAATCATGATCGGTTTAAACTTTTAATCAGACATTTAAAGTTTATTAAACCAAAGTCGGTCTTTGGTTGGGTGGTCATATTGACATATCAAAATTTTTCTCTGCTTCGAAAAGCACGGCAACCCGTTGATTTCAGTTGTCATTTGTAGATCTTTGATAGTCAGAAGCCAGAAAACCGACAACAGTCTTACCAAAGGGTATCGTGTAATCCAATTAGAATAGAATAAACTTAGTTGTACAACAAAATAATAACAAATTAACAGAAACTTAAATCTATGTGCATGACATGTACAATGGCAGTCTTAGAATTACTGGGTTCTTGAGGTCAATAGGTAGTCGCTGTACTGTAAAATATTGGTATCCAGCTGCACCTGCTTAGACTGCAAGCTACTCAAACTAGTAGACATTTTAAGTTCATAAAACATGTCAAAAGTAAAAGACAAGGAAAAATGTCAGTAGTAAATATAGGTTTTCCATCCACCACAAAAGATCATAGGTAATCACCAACCTTAGCATATACTCAGGTATTTTCAGCAGACAAAAGAACGTCATAACTCATCTTCACCACATTTCGTTGCTCTATACAAAACTCAGACATGTAGTCTATTGTTTGTAAAGAAAACAGGTTCTTTTCAATTTATTGAAAAACTTCAATTCCAAAAGCACAGAGAAGTTGGTTTTAAAATTCACAAAAGTTTTTGAACGCAAAGCAAAAGTGTACACAACGCGTTCTCTCATGACATTCTATTTACTATTTCACCCTGTACCTCGTGGCTTGCAATATTTCCGTCAGCCAAGCGACGCCGGGGCGTGTTTCTAGTGTATACAAATACAGTCATAAATTGTGTGCTTTACTTGCCACACAAGTTAGAGAAACCGGTGAGGGTAATATTAATGTTCGAAGGCGACAAACCGTATACTATTATAATGTTTAATGCGTGACTTGAACATGGGCAATTGAATCGTTTACCGACCATTTAGGTCCGTGTTGGCTTAAAATGGATGCCTTTTGATAAAACGTTGAATAATTTAACGAGTTTTGCATGCAATATTTCTATAAAATCTACTGTGTTATTTGTAATTACTTGGTCATTTTAGGTGGCAAAATATTCGAAATTATAAACACTCTGGTTCTTACATTGTACTTGGTCGCATTAATTTAAATAATTTATTTTATCACCACTGCTTCAAAACGGAGAAGGAAAATTAATCATGTGCACACATATCTCAGATTTAAAAAAACCGACGATATGTGTCCGCATGATTGAATTCGGCGCATTTTCTCTCCTAAAGAGGAAGCCTACGTTCCAGCAGTGAAAACATAATAAAGCTGATCATGATATAACGCTGTTATATTTGGTTATGCAAATAGAGATTAAAGGAAAATATAGATAGGTATGTTGAAAAAATTAAGAAATCGGTTATTAGTTGGCTAAATTATCTGCTGACAATACTAGAAATTGTTTCTTTGCAATCCACAAGAATTCACAAGGCTCTTTCACATCTGATCTTATCAAGACTTTTAGAAATTTCTTGGTGTCTCAAACAAGGTCAGATCTTTTTCGGAGAGAGACCGAAACGTCAAATAGATTTACAAAAGGTGGTAAGATGTCTATTACTTTTAAAACAATTTGTATCTTTATATATAATATTGATGCATAAAATGTTTCCTACAAAAACCAGCAAAAAAACTCCCGAATATTTGAAATTTATTTCAGGTCAAAACCTTTAATTATATGACTAATAAAATTATATAGATATAACCTAGATACGCGTGGAGTGGAGGTATTAAACTGAAATGGTTCTGGGTCTTGACAGACAGACAACAAAGTTCCATTCGAGGTTCCGTCTCTAAAAATAGAACCTAACAATAATAAGGTTTCAGGTTTTGCCGTCGAAACTCTAAAAACACAAAAGATACACTGCTTCCTCATAATTCAGCGTTACTGTCTCATATATTGGTCGGCAATTCGTTCTTTAATTCTGTTAATGTACCCAAATATACTATTCATGTCCGTCTCCATTCAACTCCGGACCTTATATTCAAATAAGGCCTTTTATGAGCCAATTACGGTACATGTTACGGGGATTTGCCCTTTTTCAAAATACACATGCGGAGCAAAAGCAATACCGTACGACTTAAAACCAATTTTAGAATTGGTTATGAATTTTATTGTTTGAAATCATTTATAAATAAGTCATTTGTGGGTACGGACACGTTTTAAGTCTGAAATATTGTGATCAGAGCCGCAAAATAGATAGGTATAGCAGTCAATCTCATTTATGTACATTCATACCTACGCTCAGTAATCGTGCTCGAGGGTCGGCGCCGCTCTGTCCGAGCGCACTCGGGCGTGGCAATAAATACCTAATGTAAATTGTAAAAATATTACTAGGCCACAGATTCATGTACTCATCTATCTACCTAAGTGTTCTGCGTTACGTAAAAACAAACTATCAAAGTACAAAGTACAAGCAAATCCAGCAATTAATGTTGAATTTAAAAAACCGTTCACTAAACAGTTATAACTTTTGTTTTACTCCATTATTTTACAAAAAAGTTCACAGACGCGTCTCTAGCGAAAACGTACGCGCTCGCAATGAGCCGAATTGAGTCTAGATTATCATGTCCGCGGTGTCTATGTGCGTTGCTCGAACGCGCTTTGTATATAGATTGACTTCTGTACCTATTTATTTTGTGCCAGAGCTGTGTAATTTTGTTAACCCTCAGTTGCGAATTAAAGGTAAATTGTACCCAGAATAAATCAAAAGAAGTGTATTTCTTAAATTCTAAGAATTAATTTCTACATTTATATTTGGTTATTTCTTCGTTATTCTGTTCACAGTTTTCTCTCAAAATTCGTGAAACAGCTGCGTGTGTATTGTGTTCTTGAACTTAGAATTTTCCATCTTGAGAGATTTGATTCGGATAATGTTTTTTGAAAGTTGTGAAAAGTTTTCTATTTCACTTGTTAGTTGTTCTTCGGTTTGTTGAGATCCTAAACTCATGATCAATTCACAGCATAACTTGAAGAAATGTTTTATTCAGTTACTTTCGTTATGTTTTGTGATGTGAATGTGTGTATTGTATCTAGTTTTGGCACAAACAAAATAATGAGATAATACTTGTAGGAGGGAAAACTATTTTTTTTATGCGAGGCACAAAATAGGTCTTTTTTTAGGTGGGAATTTATCCAATGACTTCTTTTGCTCAGGATGGAGCTAAGTATAGGGCGTGTCAGACTTTTACTGAATAACACTACACCTGTGTTCTTCAGTTGCCCCTTACTGTATTGGGCCACGGTATTACGGCATTGGGCCTCAACTGCTTGGCTGACACCTCCTTGAGGCGCGCATGAAACACTAAGCGCCATCAACTCGGGCCTGGTCTTTACCTGACGGGTGGACGACGAGCTACACATTGCTCGCCGTCTACAAACCCGCGATTATAATGGAAATTGCCCTTTGACTCCTAAAGCCCGGGACGTCTCCATCCAGAAATTAGCACTCCAGAAATTTTTGACACTGATACTCAAAATAAACTAATTACTTCTATGTCAAGGTTACTTCAAATATTTGCCTAAAATAAAGGATGGCGGATACTGTGAAGGTTCAAAGACGAACAAAGTAATTAATTAAGCAATTAATATTATACACGCAAGACAAAACTGCTGTGTTGTGACATGATGTTGTTAATTACAATCAATTACAAAGTTAAACCACGTCGAAGGTTTATAGAGCAATCATTAATTTTCAGCGGCACACTTTTCAGTTTAATCTTTTTGAGAGATCTTGTTATTTCCAGTATGTAAAACAACAACATACAAAAGCAAAGTGCCCGTAGAACAGATAGTCGATTGGGACGAAAAGTTCGACGACCTACCAGAAGACACATAGTTAGTTTTGAGGGTTGCGTTTTGGGGGATGAATGCGCGACTCACAGGACCGGTCGTTATGGCGACACTAACGTCTTTCGACTGAAGTGATGATGATGATGATGAGCACCTACCGTAAAACACAGCATTGGACGGCTTCCCACAAGGTGGACCTTGTGAGAGTTGCGGGGATCCGATGGATGCGAGACGCACAGGATCGGTCATTAAGGTGATATTAAGGCACAGAATAACTAATAGTACAAAACTTGCAGGAGGCCTAAGTCCAACAGTGGACGTCTTTTGGCTGAAATGATGATGATGATAATGACCTCGTCACAATATAATTTTCGCTTACAGCCTAACTTGTTGAGGGGTCTTGTGATTCGATATGTGAAAACTTCAGAGGTTTTACGCTGAAAATGAGATAGCTTTGTAATTTGAATATTGATAAAAATATCGTTTAATTCTTTACTATGTTAGTTTTATCCTAGTAAATTTTAAGTAACAGCGACGACATACTTAGGTATATATTACTAAATACATACATTATTATAGATAAATTACACGCAGACACAGAACGAATGATTATGCTCATCACACAAACATTTGTCCTGGGTGGGAATCGAACCCACGACCTGCGGCATAGCAGTCAGGGTGACTAACCACTAGACCAACAGGCCAATGGTAAATTTCGCGAAAAATAATAAACCATAATAAACCCTCAACAAAATAATACTCACAAATTATTGCGTGACCACTAAATTACCTCTCACTCACTAAATTAATATCACCAACAAAGAAATAGTCTATCATCTCGTAATAAATAACGAAAATAATAGGGTCATAGAAAATTAACAGAGGCCGGCTCTATTGTACCCCTGACCGCGAGAGAGGGTAGGCATATGACACATCATAACTTGGCTCTAAAGTGACAGGGTCACACATTGTGCTGGACGAACGGGATTAGACTCTTAAGTAGTTAACGCTGTTTATGATTACAATGTAAGAAAATTGAATCAAGGGTTCAATAAGGGCTTTTGAAAAGGGCCGAGTGGAGAGGGGAGTCAGCTAATGATTTTTTTTTTTTGAGATGGGTCAAAGATTTTGTGCAAAGAATTTAAGTTTTTCGAATATTTTTGATGAAGTTACAAAAGGTCGTAGTCTATATTAATAATTGTGATGAAGTTTTTATGTAAATAATACATGCTTCAATCCGATTGTCGTGTAACGATGTGATCAAAACTAATTACTTCCTAGGTGTTGCGAATTTATATACAAACAGGAATTTTATTAGGACTATAAAAAAAATAGTATGAAATACAGCCACAAACAAAGTAAATCTTATTGACGGCCAACCACGACATCTGCTAATAAAGTTGTCAATGCAAATATATTAAACAATAGGTAGGTACAAGTATATATACAAGTATATATATACTATTTAGGGATAAGGCATAAACAGGCATATTCGAAGACTCGTCGGTGGTAATACCTATATTAAATTCGACACCATGTTACGGAAATTTTATGAGAAAAAATAAACTACTGGATTGATTTTAAGACTTTCAAAAAATTAGCACATCCAATTATCCCATAAGAAAAAACATTAAAAACACTATTCGAAGAATCTACCAATATAAAAGTAGGACCAAACCTATAACTGCCCCGCACACGGGCCTCAAAAAAACGCCGCCACAAAAAAACGCTAGAAGCGGCCACAAAAAAAGGCTAGAAGCCGCTGCAAAAAACACCTGAAGCGCGCGAGCCCGGAGAAGCTTGAAGTGACTTCAAGCGTTTTTTTTTTGTGGCGGTATAGCCGCACACGAGCCACAAGAAAAGGCCGCCTTGAAATGAAGCTTGAAGAGGCGTTTTTTTGAAGCCAGTGTGCGGGGACAGTTAAAGAGTTTTGGAACTTTTCCTAAAATAGCTGGCAGCCGAGTATTTAAAGATGCCAAGAATTCGAACAATGCCGAGATGACTGGAGTAGTAAACTAGAGATCTTTTGATAGTGGGGAAAATATTATTCAAAAGGTTTCTGTAATTTTGCTGAAATTGAGAAAAGGTTTTTATTGCTTGAATAGATAATAGGTAAGGTATACTAGCTTACGCTAGTGGGTTTGTTCGTATGAAAGGGCTTACCGCCGGCATTCGCGTAGCCTATTCACTCTTGCCATAAAGGCACTCAAATTATAATCAGGCGAGAAGACTGCAGCAGGTAGATCATTCTTCAACTCTATTAATCCAAGGAATAAAAATTTTCAATACAACCTTCAACATCCCTAAAAATCGTTTTAATGGGTAGTTTTGAAAAAACGAATAATGAGAATCTTTTTCATTTGCTTGGGTTACTATTTATGATATTTTTCAAATGTAAATATTCATTGGATGCCCATAGCTTTGACCAGCAGACCAAGGATGATTTGTACCTTAATGTACAAAAAACAAAAATGGATTGTTTAACACGCTTTTATTAGCTTCACCTGTATGTTTGCTTGTTTGTTTGTTTGTTTGCTTGTAACCACCGCCTTCGAGCTCGATTTTGTTCAACTTTGGGCGATCAGACTTTGTTTAAACTTTGCACACTCATCAAAGACCCATGACAATGCAATAATCCTAAGTAAAAAAAAATTAATAATAAAATTCAGTCATTAAAAAGTGAAAAATAAATATACTTAGATTTAAAAAAAAAACTGTAGCGACATCTATGACGCCTCATAAGATCTACGAAGAAAATACGAAATCCTGCATCGCGCAATCAAAGTTCTCCGCGCGATTTGAACATATAAGACAGCCCGACATCAACTATCGAGCAGTCGCCCACCAGACTGTAACACCTGTCTGGTCGGAGGATCCTCCCTTTTCAACGGAGGTATGTGGGACTTTACTCTCTGTTCCGCATACCTCCAAAAAACAAAAAAGCCGCTTTCATAGCCTATCAAACTAAAAAGTGTAAAATAATTTTCAAAATTTAGGTAGAAAAAAATAATAAGTAGTGAACGAAAAATATTAATATTATTGTGCGTGTAAAAATGCGTGGGATGCTCGAGTTTTACATACTTGCTACCGTTCGCGCTTTCACCTGAGCCAATTAAAAATGTTAATAGTACCGAATCCTTTATGTACGAGTTCGACCCACACTTGGTCGGTTTTTCTATAGAGCGAGACGACAAGACTCATACACAAAACCATACAAAATTTACTCGTTATCTTCTTTCAGTACTACTAAGAAAGTTACAAACTTTATATGTATATAAAAAAATACATGTTTCGTATTACACTGATGGAACTGGCAAAAATAGATACATGGAAAAGCTATATTTGTAATAAAAAACATTATATATCATCTGAGTACCACTTTATTCAAGTACCTACTTAGAAGCAAGAGATTCGTTCTAAATTTGCTTTTGACGGAATGATCTACGTTATTATCTTTCAATCTCATAAAACTGAGAACAATATATTATTACATGTTGAGCCTTGTTTTCATAAATGCTTTTCACCGTAGCCACGAGCTTGTGGACGGCTAGCAACTGGTAGCTTGCTAAAAAAATCAAAAATATAATCCTCTAGGGACCTTGCAAATTTTATTAAGATTCTAAATGACGACAACTTTTTTCAAAAACTTTTAAGGGTTTAAAAAAAACAGCTATATCCTGGAGCAATATCGGAATTACCGAATACTAACAGAGTTTCCAGGCGTTACCTCTCTTTTTTTGCGTTGCCTTTTCGTCAAACATCGCGTTGGATTGCATTTAATGAAGTAACAAGCTTTTAAACCATTTTAGATAAGCGAGTGGAGAAGGACCCTCTTAAGTGAAACGCACTGTAGGTGAGGCCTATTGTCCAACAGTTGACGTTTTCCAGCTGAAAATACTGAAAAGTTTTTATATCTAATATATATTTTTAATGTAAAATATTTCATTCATTTGCAGTATACCGCAGTCTACTTCCTTTTTATTTTAAGTTTTTGGAATCCATCCTAAGTTTGTTTAGTAGATATTGCTGTTATATGTAATCATTTGTTGACAAAGTATAATATAACATTCTGTATTTGACTTGTAAGAATCCCTTACCAATAAACTACTATGACTATGACTATGACCGCCATTGTATCCAAAGATGAAAGTTATTTTAAAAAATGTTGTTACTGTTTTAGTGTACCATAAAGTTTATTCTCTTCTATGATGATGATGATAACTACATTTAATTACAGATTCATATGAATAGACTAACACGCAGGCAAAACCGGAGGCAGAAACATGTAAAATAAAAGAGGAAATTCAAACAAGAACTTGCATAATAGGTTCATATAAGCATTTTGATTATATGCTCCGAATAACAAGACTTGCATTCAACACAATGTTTGCTTTTAATCCAAAAACCATATTGTTGGTTTTAGAACTATGAATATCCATAAGCTAGAACATTGTATTCAGATCAAGGCAAAGCTGTTCTATGCAAGCATATTCGCAACAAAGTGTAAACAAAACCGGTTCAAGGTACTAGCTTGAACGGATATTGGTAGGATTACTTTGCAGACCAAAATAGGTTATTTACTGAAATAAGTACAGAGATTCATAACACAATCTATTTGACGACCTAAATTGACTTGTTAAAGGATGGAACTATACGCCACTATTTTTTAATTAGCACAAATACTTAAAAGCCTTATTAGAAAAGGTCTTGCTATTATTTAAGTCTCAATTAATATAAATCATAAACGGCAAAGTTATGGTAAAGGTATTTCTATCCCAAATTATCACTCAATTTATGGAAATATTGCTTGATTTTTGGTTATGAATTATTAAAATGACGATCAAAATGGAAAAACACTGCATGTATTATTTTCTAGTAGCAATTGATATGATTGATTCTCTTATGATTTATGATAAATGTTCGTGAACAATTTGGAATTTAGATTTTTTATCTACAAAAAATTTTGGGACTTTGTTTTTTTTTTCTTTTGACTACATGTTCATCATCATGAGCATTTTTAATGTTCCTACTGCTGGGACTTAGGCCTCCTCTCTAGGAAAGGAAATGGGCCGTAATCCACCTCGCGGGCCCATTCAGGGTGGTGAATGTCACATGTCTTCGAATTTTTAGTGCTTTTGACTACATTATAAATAAAATATAGATCAGTGACAGGTACGGTTAGAGCCCCATTTTTTTTTTCTTAACAAAAAATAGGGGTGTATATAAGATCTAAGCTCTGATTTTCTTTCTCGCTCACACGACTAAAATTTTAATACGTCATGGTAAGGCTCCTAGGAGGTAATCGGAAAATACTCTACGATTTTATATTCAATTAACCTGAGCATTGTCTAAAAGAAACCTTCCAAGTGCGAGTGGAACGTGTGAAGAAAGGATTCCGTAATATACAATTTTTTTTTTTGAAGGACAAAATTGACTTTTTAATTGGACAATATTTTTTCTTACATGAGTGGGTACTCAGAGTCATAATATTTTATTGGTAAGGGATTCTTATAAGTTATATATGTATACTCTTGGTTGAAACATTATTGTTTTTGCAATTCGGCAAATCTTCGAATTAAGTTATTCGGGAAATGAACTGTATTCATACGAGTAGATAGGTTTGTACAAAATCCTCAGAGCCCAAGTCTGACACTCGCACATGCCCGGTGGTTTTCCACATAAGATACGGGATCCTAACAACTAATGAAAACAACTTATATCTAATAACTCATTACCACTAATAAAAAAAAAAATTACTTTAGGACATTATGAATTGTACTTTTCCTTTTTTTTCTTGGTAATCTTATATTTATAAAAAAAAAAGATATTTTTTGCAGCACTAAAATACTGCACCATTTTTAGATAACAACCTCATATCCCAACTTGTATGTCAGAGTTATCTCGTCGTAAAGGTAAATAGTTTCTGATATATGTTCGTCTAGTCTAGTTGAAACTAGTTTCAAACTATAAATTTACCGACTGTACTTGTAGACAGCACTTTGAAAATATATTACTCGAGCACGGTAAAATATTTGAGAATTAACCTTACAAAAATGCGGTGGAACTTTTACCTAGAATAACTTTTAAAGTTGAAATAATAACAGAAAAAAAAGGTTGATCCGGTACATGGAACACTATCGATTTGTATCGACCTGTAGGTACTAATCGGCGTTGCGTACTAACTACCTACAGGTCATTGGACTCGCTCAGCTGACGTTTTCTTAAAGAAATTAATTTCGTACATGCGTAAATTAATACGAATTTAAAAAAAGGTCCTTTATTTTTAAATTTTATTGTTACAAATCGATGGTGTTCCATGTACCGGATCGCCCCTCCACGGGATTAAAACTATGAAAATTTAGCGGTGTATAATAATCCACAATTATCACACAACGCACTCTAGTCTCAAACTAAGCAGAGTTGGTGCTATGAGTGCTAGACAAATAATAAACATACTTATTTCAAAAACACATACATATTATAGATAAATTACATGCTGACACAGAAAACAATGATTGTGCTCATCACTTAAAAATTTGTCCTGGGTGGGACTCGAAACCATGACCTCCGACTTAGCAGTCAGGGCCACTAACCACTAGACCAACAGGCCAGTCTTATATACAAATGCTATTGTTACAGCTTATTTTAAAGATTTAAATCTTTAGTAGACGTAATTGGATTCTTTGTGACGTCTCCAGGCTAACTATTTTGGTCTTGACAGATTTAAATTAAACATTGCCTCTGGGTTTAGATTAAAAAGTACCTAAACGGCCAAGAAGAAGGATTAGTACAAAGTTTGTTTAAATTCTAAGACAAAGAGTCGGCAAAAATTTAATAATAAGTTACAGTGGGAAGAAATTTCGGACCTGAGTAATAATTTTCCTACTACTGCAATTCAAGACTTCTCTCTAGGTTAGGGAATGGGCCGTAATCCACCACACGGGCCTAGTGCAGATAGATGAATGTCACATGTCTTTCGAATTGTAGGATATATCAGTTTTCTCACGATTTTTTCCTTCACAGTTTTAGGAGCAGTGGTGATGAAATAAATTACATTAACAACTTGGATATGGATATGATGCATAGAATAACTTGGATACACAACAATAAATTAAAATGTTAACTAGTCAATGAGTAACTTAGAACAAAAATATAACATTAACCCTTCAGATACCGTCAATTAGAGACACAATAGTAAGACAATAGATGCGCGGCCACCGGGTGTCGCTTGGGGATTCATGAATTAAAAAGAAAACGAATGACCTGTACGAGCCTAAAAAGGCTTCTGTTTTAGCATTTCCTATATATACAAAGTAAATAATACCGCACTCGTTGGTTACTGCTAGAGAACCCAATTCTGGGTTAATCTCGCCTTTGTTCATATATTTATCATATGGCATATTTGGCGCAATGGATGAGTGATTAACTATTGTGCTACGTGTAAGTGGCTCGGTTTTCACACCGAAAACATATTTGCATGGCTTTCAAATAGTTGTTATTTGGGTATTTTTTGTATGCGAGTTTAAATGTAAGAGAAAGCACATATATTATACAGGAAAAATAACTACTATGGGGCAACGTTCTTTAAAAAAGTACATTAGTAAGCCTAAACTGTCCCACTGCTGGGCAAAGGCCTCCCCCAACTTCTTCCAGGCATTCTTTTCCCGAGCCACCTCGAACCAGTCCCCGTGGTAGGCATCCAGATCGTCTCGCCAGCGCCACCTCTTCCTAGGTCGACTTTAGTTCGACATTAGTAATAACAGTGTTTTTTTATTTCTCTTTTTTTGTACTATTGTTTTTCTGTATTGCTGTTATATAGTCAACAGTACTAGGACAGTAATTGATGTAACAAAGAATAAGATTGTCGTATTTATACCCAATCAGGACATCCGCTTTCTAGAAGCTTTTTATTTTTTTCAGTTTAGATTTGTTAATTGCCTTAAGTTCACTGCAGAATTTCAGCCTTAGAAACCACTTAACAATTAAGAAGCAGCTCTGCTTATCCATGGTAGTCCAACAAAATACCTCTGCCGCTTACGGTAACCACATAAGTGATTACTTAAACGTTACATAACTTTTTCTTCAATATCCTAATGGATGTGGTAACAGAAAAATTACGCACAACCCTAAAAATCTACTCAGAAAATTAAATGAATTACTTGACGCTGTATAAATACTTGGGTTATTAGATTTTATTCGCGGATCTACATTATTGTATTCAGGATGTATACAAAATGACTTTTTTTATTCGTGTGATTTATCTTCATCATTTTGCCGGACAATCTCCACAGCTGGACTGTCCTGGCATCCTAGACAAGGCATCTTGTGGGACCCCTTTTAATACCAGTTTTCCGCTACGTGGTGGCTACTACAAAACCTTTGGGCCACATAGACAGTCTGTTTTTCGAGCAATGTGCCTCTACCATTTAAGTTTGGCGATCATTCAGGTTATACCAGCATTCATGGTTCTCTTCTTCTTTATCTTCATTTCTGATTCGATTGCAAAGAAACTTTGAGCTTTATCGCCTTTAGGTGTGTTTAAGCCTTTTTCAGCCTTCAAAAGATACACAGATAGATAAAAACCAATAAATGTTTTCTAGCTATATATATATTTGTCTTCTGATAAGGCCCAATATGGAACAAACATATTTCGGAGCCATATGGCTTCACTAGCAATACGCATTGACTGGCATATGACTTTCATTTCAATACACTATGGTGTATAGGATGACAAGATATTGCACAGCTTCCTGAACGTAGCCCAGCAAGTTGAAATTCGACGTTCGATCTCTTTCTCGAAGTCACAAAATTGGGCCATTTGTCCCGAGTAAATATATAGGTAATTTTCGAGAACTTCCGAGTGTAAAGTCTTCAGTCTTAGTAACAGTGGGTGTTACTCGTGTAACACACACTAAAATCAAGTTCATGGCATATACTCGCGTATTTATCATGACCTTGATTTTTTTTTATGTTCATTTAAAAACTCGCTCTTTCGGGGGCCTCTACTGAAGTAATTCGATAAACTAATGATTACTATCAACCTGGATTATTCCAGAGCTATCCAAGACTCTATCCTTCTAATCCTTATGATTTTTAGCTGTTTTGATCGGGAAAGCACAGTCTTTCATGTAGTATTTGTAATTTTTTTTCTCTAGTTATTAGATAAACTGCTAAAATTATTTGGGTGGCAGCTCAGCTTGCAATGTAAGTGGCCAATAAATCGTATAAATTGACCACCACCTCAATAGACAAATGTGACAGATATGTTTCTTATTTGGTCACTTGCCAACTTATTAGTTTATGTAATATAATATAATATTCCACAACTATCACATAACGCCGTCTAGTCCCAAGCTAAGCAGAGCTTGTGTTATGAGTACTAGATAACTGATAAACATACTTAAGTACACTATTCGTGACCGGTGAGCAACTCTCACGCAATCATAACACTAATATTATACTTAAAGAGGAAAGTTTGCATGTATGTCTATATGTATATTTGTTACTCATTCATACTCAAACGACTCAATTGATTTAAATGAAATTTGGTACGCGAGTAGACCATGCCCTAGAGTAGTTAAATACATAAGACACATCTTATTGCTATTTTTATAAAGTCACTGGCAGAAGCTTGTGTTAAGATATTTATTAGCGTTAAAAGACGACTTTAGGAAGACACTTTTTTTTTAATTATTTAATTATAATCATGATCTGCATATAAAATAAACTTGTGCTTCACTGTGATTCCACCAGATGGTAAACAGTGATTCAATATAACAACTTTAAACATTTAAACAAAAAAAAAACGTACCCATAATAGTATTATAACCACGTCGGTTTTTTAGATAAATTGACGTACCTACAAAGTCCGACCATCGCCCTGTTAACGAGGTCTCCTCTCTGACCGTACCCTTACGACCTACACATTTATTCCGTTAACAGCCCAGCTTAACCGTAAAACTGTAACGAGATATTGACACGTGAAAACCAAATTTGTCGTTTAAAATCGTATTTAAAAGTATTGTATCCGCTGTACACATTTTTTTAGGTGAGATATAATCATCTAAATGACATCTTCTACTCTTGGGCGGAGCGAGAGAGCATGTCAGACTTTTACTGATTAAAAAATCACTTCTGTTACTTCTTTAACATTGTTCCAGGGCCCCGGGTGTCTCTTTCGCATCACCCATGGCCGTAGTAGGCTTCGACCCTGCCGGGCTCCTACGGTTGCTGACAACTCCTTGAGGCGCGCGTGGAATACTACGTTCCTTCGATGACTTGGGTTCGGTCCGGACAGTTACCGGACGGTCGGACGGCGAGCTGCCCATTGCTCGCTGTCCGCAAGCCCGCGGCTACGGTGGCTCGAAATTGGGATCGTAATCCGGGCTGAGGTGCGAGGGCCATTACCTCGCGCATGCTGCCGTCTCCACTCATGCTCTACTATCATGTAATTTATCGCGGGTTTATGGACGACGTGCAATGGGTAGCTTGTCCGCTCGTCAGTAGAAACCTGATCCAATTGACCGCACGTAGCGTTCCACGTGCAACTCAAGGAGATTTCATCAAAACTAAAAAGGTCCAGAAGAGTTAATCTTACTAGAACGCAAAGAGCAACGGGAGGATTGAAGTGGGTTTTAGTCTATAAAAGTCTAACACGCCCACGTTCAAAACTAAAAAAAGTGTGCCTTATAGGAAGGTTCAATATCGACAAAAGAAGAAGAGCTTCCTCAAGAGGAACCTTTCAAAGAACCGATGTATTGAGGAAATAATAATAACAGCAATAAAATAATAAAGAAACAAAACAAAGAATAAGGATAAATAAAGAAAATCTGCTGGAGGAAGCCTACAGATTGAAATTAAATTTCTATATATATTTTTAATAATACGAGTATATCATGTTTCATAAGGGTTGTTGTCAAGGGTATTTTTTTCTTATGTACAGTATAGGTACTAAGATATTTGCAGCTGTGTCACATTTTTAATTTATCTTAACCTATACAATTAGTTCTAAGAGCCTATCCATTATAAAAAAGCAAAATTTAAGACAGATTAATAACGTGTTAATGTATACACCGCAAAATTTTGATCGTTTTAATCCCGTGGAGGGTCGATCTGGTACATAGTACACTATCAATTTGTAACGATAAAATTAAAAAGAAAGTACCTTTTTTTTAAACTCGTTTTAATTTTACGCATGTACGAAATTAATTTCTTTAAGAAAACGTCAGCTCAGCGAGTCCATTGACCTGTAGGTAGTTAGTACGCAACGCCGAGTACTCGATCGACCCTCCGTGGGATTAAAACGGTCAAAATTTAGCAGTGTATGTCTTATTGCTCGTGACTGTACCTACTTAGTCTACTCATAAATCTTTATGAATTGACCACAGCCTCAATAAATTAATATGACAGATTTGTTTCTTATTTGGTCACTTGCCAACTTATTGGTACCTACCCAGTGATAACTCATAATCAATCTAATATAACATAAAAATCACAGTGTTTGTTGCCAAACTTCTTCGAAACAGCGTGACTGATTACTATGTAATTTTTTGTGTATATTTGGTTGGTCTGAGAAAAGGACGTAGGCTATTTTTTACTCTTCTGCTCTCAACCCCAATTGTTTTTCTTTGATTATTTAAATGGTAAAACAACTTTTGCTAAGTCAACTAGTAATATTACAAGCGTTAATATACATTCTTAGAAATTCAGACAAATAATCTAGTAAGGTAGGTTTTTTTAAGGAACGATTCAAAACAAAAATTGAATGATTCACAGAAATAACACCACAGCTCCACCATCAACGGCTGCATCACTGCTTACCATCAAATGGGATCGGAGTCAAGTACTGGTTTATATTATCATTGAAAAAAAACTATGCTTTTAAACAAATTGTAACACGAAGTCATACCATCACGCTGTTTACGAGGTCTCCACACTGCCCCTTGACGACTTACACATTTGTCCCGCTAACAGCCTAGCTTAACCGTGTAAAGCGACGAGACATCGACACGTTGACGGCGTGGGAGCGTGCCGCCGAGATAACGCCGCCGAATGACGTATCGAGACGTGGACATATTGCTGTCTGTCTTGTGTATAAACGAGGGAAGTAAATACGAGGGATAAGCGCAATCGTGGTCAGAAAAGGCCTATTTGAGGTTTTTAAAAGAACTTAGTTAGAGGTAATTTATGATTTACTTGCTAGTAGAAAGTAAGTTTCGTCATACAAACTTTGGACTCCCATCCATCTCAGCTTATACTGTCTCAATGCTGGGCATAGGCCTCCCCAAACTTCTTCCTGGTATCCTTTTCTTGAGCCAACTCCATCTCTTTAGGGATTAGAATTTTGTCTTATTTTTTTCAAATATCATAAAAAGAACTTCTATACTTCTTCTGTATACAGATAATACCTATAAAATAATTAACCTCGATGTGAATGATTATAGATAGTAATATGTAGAAGACTTCGATGAGGGAAATTCTATTACACACAGAAAGCTACACAATCTTGTAATTTTTAGAAGGTGGGAAATCAAACATTTTCCCTATCCTAACCGTCCACCTAGAGATGGAGCATGAAGAAGTATCGTGAAACTTTGCTAATTGAAACTCACCCATGTTCCTTTAAAAGCCCTTTGCGTTCTAAGGCCGTGGTGATTCTTCCAGACAATACCGCAATGCTAATTTGAGTGTGATACTTTAATTCATTCATTCATGAATCCCCAAGCGAACGCCGGCGTTCGCGCATCTATTGTCTTACTATTGTGTCACTAATTGCCACGATTGAAAGGACCCCAAGCAAACGCCGGCGTTGGCTCTCTCGTAATTATTATATTTCTATTGTGTCACTAATTACCACTTTAGAGGTATGCGGATCAGAGTGTAAAGTCCCGCAAACCTTCATTGAAAAGGGGGATCCTCCGACCAGACAGGTGTTATAGTCTGGTGGGCGACTGCCCGATAGTTGATGTCGAGCTGTCGTATATGTTCAAATCGCGTGGAGAACTTTGATTGCGCGATGCAGGATTTTGTATTTTCTTCGTAGTTCTTATGTGGCGTCATAGATGTCGCTATACCACGATTGAAAGGATCCTAAGCAAACGCCGCCGTTGACTCTCTCATAATTATTGTATTTCTATTGTGTCTTTAATTACGGTATTCGAAAGGTTAAGAATAAAAAAAACTATTTCTGCGGAATAGGCAACGAAAACGGATCCGCAGAAAAAAGCTAGTCTTAAATAAATGACTATTATTTCCGTAATCGGACGAAAAAACTGTGCAGTGCCTACTAAAGATCTGAAAAAAACCAAATGGCAGGTCCATTTTCTCGATACTTGGGTTATAGTAAGATAGATTATGATGACCGGTCGCTTATCGTTCATGTTTAAAGACGCCATCAATACTAAAATCGTCAGTATCGAAAGATTCTCGTTCCAAAGTAATATTTTCTCAGCAAAAAACAATGAAAACGTTACTGAAGACATCTTCCGATTTATATCAAATTGTGTTCGGAAAAAAATTTAGGTATTGGAGCTGGAATGTATGAAAATCACTAGAGGTTATCACCGGGCTGCGAAATTTATTTTTACTTTCTTGTTTCTTTTACTGAAATGATATATAAACTTGCTTGTATTTTTAAAAGTATCTATCGTTATCAACAATATACATAATCTATACTTGTAATTAAAATCGATGTGTTCGTTAGTAATATCAATTTTTTTTATTTTTTTACTAAATGCTTACTAATACTAGTATTATAAAAGTTAAAGTTTGTTTGTTTGTTACGTCTTCACGCCTAAATAACAAAACTGACTTTGATGAATTTTGGTACAGAGTGGTGGTGAGATGAGTTTGATAAATACCGGAGGGACTGGCCCGCAATGGCCGAAGATAGAGTGCCGTGTGTAGAAAAAGGAGAGGGAGGCCTTCGCCCAGCAGTGGACCATAAATGGGCTAACTAAATAACTTGGTACAGAGATAGTTGAAACCCTGGCCTTCTCCATATAAGCTAATTTAAAAAAAAATAACATAATATTATTAAATTAAAATATATTAATAAACGCGGGCGAAACCACGGGTAAAAGGTAGTGCACAATATATGAAAGTATATTAGATACATACATAAAATATACTCGTCAAAATGCAATATTTCAGGCGTTTGTCTGTTTGTTCTGAGTAATCTCCGAAACGACTAGACTGATTTTGATGGAACACACTTGTTTTATTTTACGAACTTGACTTGAGCAAAGCCTAGTAAATACCTACAATATAAATCAATTATAAAACAAGACTGACGTGTAATCGCTTAATATTTTGGTTTAAATGATCAAAAGTTTTGACGAAGAACTCAGTTGCACTCTTGTTCAAAATCTGTATGTTTTAAAACGTTTAGAAATTAAAAGTCATCTTGTATTCAATGGAGGTTTCTCATTCACTGATAAGTCAAGTACGTTTTAATATACATAGATACGGTCTAAGGCAGTTAAGCTATCAATCATCAGGAATGTGACAGGTTAATATTATTAACAAGCTCTTATCGTTAACTAGCACTTTGCAAGCGACTTCGCTCGTAAGAATGTTTCGATAAATTTTTTAACATCTTTTAAACCGTATTTTGAAGGTCATCATCATTGGAGGACACGGTGGAGCACACAGTTGAGGTGTGCCCTGCTTGGGTGGAGCATCGCCGTGCCCTCATGGGGCTATCGGTGGCAGAGACCTCTCGCGCCAGGCCTTGGTTCAGGCCATGGTCTGGAGCGAGGAGGAGTGGCAGGCGGTCGCCTCGAGGACGCCGACCGCATCAGGCAACGGCGCTCCCGCCGCCGCCAGGATCCCGATCATCGCGCCTCAAGGAGGTGTCAGCAAAACCATAGGAGCCCAGCAGGGTCGAAGCTTTCTGGGGCTATAGTTTGTCTTCTGAAAGGAAAACCTGGAGCCCTGGAATGCAGGACAAAGAAGGAACATAGTAGTGGATTCTATCATTGGATGATTTCCCCCCTCAAAAAAAAAACACAACCTATATCTATAAACTAAGACACCATCTCGCAATTTGAACCCTACTATTAAACTACATAAAGAATCACTTTAGTGCTAAAGACATTAGCGAACTAGCAGCTTATAAGACTGGAATCTAACACCTCGTTCGAGAAAACTGATAAAGTTCGCTTGAACAGCGATAATTGTGATCGAGACACCGAAAGTTTTTCAAATAAGTAATTATATAAGTCTCTCAAGGAAGTAACGGTGAAGTTAGTCGGTATGCTGATCTGAAAGAAACTGGATATCGTACTTGAGATTTTCTTTGAGGAAAATGGAACTGAGATCTTTAATAATCGGAATATGAATTAATCTCGGACTTTTTCTCTACTTCTTTTAGTTATGACAGTTCTTTGTAGTATAAATGGTTCATTGTATCATGCTAAAGTTGTCAAAAAAAGGCTTTTGACATTTGATGTTTTTATTATTTTTAGAAAGGATGGTCAATGGGGCTGAAAGTGGCGACCGCTCACCGAAAAACGCAGCGTTGGAAAGTCTCCCACAAAATGGATCTTTGACCTGGTGAGAGTCGCAGGAATGCGGTGGATGCGAGATGCACATGACCGTTCGTTATGGCGGCACTTGGAGGAAGCCTATGTCCAACAGTGAACGTCTTTCGGCTAAAATGATGATGATGATGGATTTACATCTCAACATTATATATTGTCCTTCACAATCACTGCAATTAACTAACTCTCCTAGCAAAAAAGCGCTTTTTAATAAAACATTTTTTTTAATAATAAATGATTCATTGTGTCATGTTAACTTTTTAGAGACTGTTACCTATATCGACAAATGACTTTACAATTTATTCATAAAACAAATTCCAACTAGTTGCAATGGAATAAAATAATATTGAAAATGCGAAAATAGATTTCCAGTTACCAAAAAACATTTTGCATTATTGGCGAGATTTTTTCGAGTGATGTCCAATGGTTGTTTTAATCAATTGAAAATTGATTGCTGGTGGATATTGTTATGCAAAATTGATATCAATTGATATTTTGAGTGCCCACACCATTGGGCAATAAGTGGAATCAGTAAAAATGAACCTGAGCATTGTATGCCTCAGCAAAACTTGATAAATAGGTTGATAAATAAGATAACAGGATCAAAAACTAAACACTTTTTAAACATGGCTAAATATAGAAACAAAGAACTGAAAAAAAAAACAATAAGACTTCGTCGCCACACACGGTTGCCTCCGGTGGCTGCCACACGCTACAAATCTCCGTTGCTCGCTTCGTGTGGCTCGTACTGGCCACTAAACGCCGATACAAAACACTGTCACACACAACTCGTGCATTTAAACCTTCTCCATCCAAGTCCATTATGATACTGCGCGTATGGATTAAAAATGTAGCAGCCAAAGGCCACAAGTGGCTTGTGGTCGCTTCTAGCTTCTCGTGGGGGCTTCTAGCTTTTTGTGGGTCTGGCGCTTGGCCCATGTGCAGCGACTCTTAGACCATAAATAGTCTGTACATATCGAAAATAAGCAACCTTTCCACTATACCATATTTATACCTACTTAAATGCCCAAGACCGAAAAGCTAAACAGCAAACTGCAAAAAAAAAGTGACGTGAAAATTCAAATGTGAAAAAAGGATTCAAGCACATAACGTGTCAAGCGTTAGTCATTGACTACCTTTTTACCAAACACTCGATTCAGCACCAACCGATTGAATCAAACGTTAACGAACTATAGAAACGTGACAACGGATGGAATCTTTTTTCGCATTTTCGCATCAAACATTTTTCGCATTCGCGTTCGTGTAGTGAATTTGAATAGTGACCCTCTAGTGTGCTTTACGGGACAAATTCATCTCATTCACTTTGATTCATTAAAGTGGCGTGCATGCGATGGGTAGGTATGTAGTTCCTACATTTCTCTGTTCATTCTACAGAAAATAAAAGTGCACAGTGTGAAGGTGATAGTCCGTTCATTGCAGTGACAGACGAAGAGAAAAGTAATTGAAAATCTCAGAGTGTTTTGTGGTAAAAGTTTTCCTCCTGTGTTATTTTATTCTTTTTACTTTTAATCTGTGCCCCAGAAGATAAAACAGAGGTTTATGAGAGTAAATTATTATAGAACACGTTCAGCTTATCAGTGAATATTTTACCGTCCCATAAAATATGGAATTTTAGTGTCTACTCGTATTCATATTAGGAAAATGGAAAATTCTTGTTCACGAGTTTAATCAACAGTCTCAGTTAACAGATGTAATTTTGAAAATACGATCTGTTCTTAGGTATTACTATTAAATTAACCACTAACACGTATTTTGATAACTCTTCTAATTAATTCATGCAAAAAAAAAATCTGATACTGGACTTAATCTCTTTATTTTTTATTCAGTTTGCTTAATAATGACACAAGCGATTACCATCAGGAATAAAAAGTTCAATTTCTAATTTCTCTGATTATGACAAGTCTTTTTACACTATTTATTTTTTGACTTCTACAAGAATATATTCTGCTATTTTTAGGGTGTTGTGCCTGAAAAGGAAAAACACGGATACCTTATGGTATCACATTGTTGTCCGTCTGTCAAGACTCTTAATCTCGAGAACGCATGGAAGTATTGAGTTGAATTTAAAACTGTGCTTCTGAGCTAACAAAAAAAAAGGCCGTTTATGTCACAAAAATAACTTTTTTGAAAAATAATCAATCCAGAAATTGAACTGTTTTCATAGTTAAAGTACGGAAGAGCGTGAGTTTGACTCGCACTTGCGTTTTTTCTAATAGATCGTACGTCGAGGTCGCTACAGTCAATAAGACTAGGTCCAGTGATTCCATTACTGTGTAATAACCTAGTTTCCCTAAGGGATTGCTGATGAACGGCCAAGCAATTACTCTGGGCAAGAGGAGTTAGGAGTAAATAGCTAAGTATACCGCCATTAAAATGACGGTTAAATCTTCGCCACTACCATTCGAGGTGAATTACTGTGATAGCCAAAATTTTGGTCATGCCTAGCTTGGCTACATATGCTTCTATGATTTTTTGTAATTTCTTAGCATCATTATCAAGCCTTTCAAAATTCTCACTGCTGGGACTCAGGCCTCCTCTCTAAGAGAGGGAATGGTTATAACTATAAAAAATAAGTTTTTATAGATAAATGTTTTTCTTATGTTGTAGGTTTTTTTTTTTGTGAAGTACTTAAATGTTCAAATATTAACTCACCAGTTTTTACCCGCGGCTTTGCTTGCGTTTATTGATAAACTTTGCTCTTTCTCCCCATTTTCTCATTTAAAAAAAATAGCCTAAGTCCGTCTCCCAGGGTCCCAACTATCTATGTACCTACTAAACTCATCAAAATCGGTTTTGCCATATTTTAGGCGTGAAGACGTAACAAACAAATAAATAAACAAACAAACTCACTTTCGCTTTTATGATATTAGTAAGGATTATTTAAAATAAACCTTTTACAATTAATAAAATTTTTTTACAAACAAAATCAGTAACAACTACCATTATTTGATATTCAGCTGGAAAACTGCAAATAAACATAAAATATGAGCTTATCAAGTAGCTTACATTTTAATATTTAATAATAAATATCTGAGATCTTTATGCTCTTGAAATTGCTTTAATCTCACTCATGAGATCGCTAAATTTTCTAGAATTTTAAAGATCATTTTAGTAATAAAAGGTCATTCATCTTTTCTCTACGTCTGCGTCTGTGCGTATCGTAAAGATAAGTGAAGGATTATGTGCAGAAGAGCAATCAATTCATTTCCTTCTTTTGCAAATCATACTTGATTTCTAAGTTGTGCTATTCCTTTTCATTTTTATATATTTCTAGCGACCCGCCCCGGCTTTGCTCGGGTGCAATATTATACATATAAACCTTCCTCTTGAATCACTCTATCTATTTAAAAAAACCGCATCAAAATCCGTTACGTATTTTTAAAGATTTAAATCTTTATCTAAATCTTTTCTCTCGCGTCCATATGGATATAGGGACAGAAAAAGCGACTTTGTTTTATACTATGTAGTGATAAGTATTTAACGAGTTATTACTGGCAGGCAGGGATAAATTTTTAACTCACTTCAAAAATAGGATTCTCTTCTAATTTTTCTACTCTTCTGAATTCGGTTTTTTTTAAGTTTATATCCCAAAACATGGAGTTTTCATTTATTAAAGAATTTGGAAAATCTTTTATTTTTTTAAAGTACATAATACTATATTTAACACTTTCCGATTCTAATAATACAATTAATAACCTAACGAAACAAAACCAGACACAATAGCTTCACACAATAGCTTTTTTATTGTGAAAATCAAATAAATAAAAGCATTTCACATAAAAAAATACTTTATATATTTTTTTGTATTTTCGCTTGTCAAAAAAAAAAATTATTTAGTCTAGATACTAAATGGTTTTATACGAGCATAAATTGTCAATCAGCTAAATATGATCCCACTGCCAAGCCGTCACGCACGTCTGTGAAATACTCGTTCGGAGGTTGTCTCGAGTCAGTCAACCTTCATCATCTTCTCCAATTATTCTATCCTGTTAGCGCTTCACTAACTTTACCGTATCACTAACTCCCTTTTCTTTCATATCACTCCTCACACAACCCAACCATCTTTTTTTGGTCGTCCTTTCCCAGTTCAACCATCTACATTAACATGTTTCATCCCTCCTTTTTACATGATGACAACAAGACAAACGGTTCCTTTTCCACTTTTCAGTCACTGGCACAACTTTCAAACTTCCTCGCAACTTTCGGTGTGACGAGAATGAATAGAGTGAGAAATGAATATATTAATTTCTCACTCTATCCATTCTCGTCACACTACAGATCTATCTTAACATTACCCGAACAATTACAATTTTATATTATTTACCTGGCTTTGATCAAGTTTTCCCTTCTGTCATTTTTTTTTTGGTGGGAAAATCATCCAATGACTTTCCCCGCTCTTGGGCTGACCGGGAGAAAGTGTCAGACTTTTACTGAGTTAAAACTCACTCCTGTTCTTTCCTTGCCTTTATTCCAAGGCCCCGGGTTTCATTTTTACACTCCCCGTATTCCCTTCTGTCAAGTGTCCTTAGAACACACAGTCTTTTTATATTTTCGTATTTTCCAATAAACTTTTGCGACAATTTTGTCATCCCAAATATATTTCGATATTATGCAGTGTTCACAGTAAAGTGTAAATTGAGATTAATATTATGCTGGGCCACAGAACAGCCCAGTTCATTGTGAGTTATTGGCTTATTTCCAACTCGAATGGCGATTATTCCGTGTTCTTCACCTAAATGATATGCATTACGCAGAATGAGTTCAGTTTTCTTTATTCCAATGTCAGCTAAGTAATAATAAAGTAATATAGCTCTTTTTTATTCAATTTAAAATGTTTTGTATGTCGGAATTTAGCATGAGTAACGTAATCAGAGTGAGTGACGTAATCAGCTTAAAGGCAAATGTCCAATTATTTGGCCACAGACTAGTTTTTTTGTGTGAAATTAATTTAAAATACTGTTTTTTTTTTTTCTAAAAACAATTTCTTTTCCATATCTTAAGTTATGAAAAACAAAACAATGAATTAATTGTCAATATCGACTTTTTTCTGTTATTAATCAACTTGTCATATTTCATTGTTTACCACAAACTTTTTATTAAATTCAGACAAATGATGTCATGCCCAAAAGATTGTGGAGCGACCTACCGAGCGTTGGTTAGGGTTTAAAAGATATTATAACTTTTTCTTTCATAATTCTTCATTAGACATGATTTCAGTATTCATTACTATTCTTAGTAATTATCTTCCACTCAATGAAAATGTTTCTTCCCCCAGTTTTGGTAGGTACTACTGGACATATCATATTACCTACTAGCTTTGCCCGCGTACATAAAATAGCATACGTCACTCAGGAATAAAACAGCTTTCGATTGGTAAAAAAATTTTAGCAATGGGACCAGTACTTCTAGTGATTACCTCCAACAAAAAATAAAAAACCAAAAAAAACAGATATATAATATATGTATATATACCCAAAAACTAATTATGCAAAAAACTTAAGATAAAAAAGAATATCTCCCTAGATCTTCTTAGTATTTGAAATAATTACGGTGTAATATCTACCACTAGTTTTTGCCCGAGGTATTAGTCAAACTCCTTGCTACCCACTTCAAGGTTGAACTAAGAAAAAATGTATGTTTCAAAATACACACTTGTGAAAAACAATCTGTTGTAGATCCAAGGCTTTAGCCTTGACAAGTCAGTACCGAAGTCTCACCTCTTTTTATATTATGTAAAGTTATGTTAGGTGATTCGGCAAACTTACTTCTGCCGTATAAATTATAAAAAGGTGAGTAGGGTATCCCCATACAAAAAACAACAAAAAAAAAGTCGATTTGCGAGAATTCGATAACAAGCACTGTGATATCAAATCTTTATATATTAGATATGTAGATAGCATAATTTTATAAAATTAATATAATTTTAAAATCATATTAATAGATATAATAACTTACATGATGTCAATGCGAATATAGGATATAGGTACTTGAGACGAAGCCGCTATAAATAAACATCAAAAGTGTTTATCGAACAGCGAGACGTAAAATTATTCAATTGAATGCCGAGAGAAATAACATTGATATCTTCGTGTGAAATATCGTTTTGCTTCGAAACATTTAACGGGATTGTTATTGGAATATAGATTCAAATAAAATACTAAAGTTTATTAGATATCATTGATAATTAATTAAGCAGTTCTGATTGACTCAGATTCTGTTTTAATTTAAACTATTTTTAAATTATTATTAATAAATTTATGTCTATGCAATATCAGTGTACTACCCATAACTATCATTTATATGGCTAAAAATAATCCTGCAGTTTTTTAAATTTGAATATTTTATTCACACAAAAAAATATTTACCTATATTATATATTATTTTTCTCCCAAATATTTATAATGAAAATTGACGTCGTTTACAAAAACATAATTATGAAACATTTTCATGATTATAATTATTCAAGTTTGTAACTCTATGATACTGGCTCTATCTATTTCGAACATTAATCTGAAAAATATGTCTGACCTAAATGACATCACTAAAAACGAACTACAACCATACAACCCTCCACTGCATACAGCATCACAAAGCGTTAAATAAACGAATTTTTCATTACGCCTTTTATGTACACTCTCGTAAAATATTACACACAATACATTACCTACTACTGCCTTATAAATTACACGTACGAGCATAAAAAAGTACACACTATGACTGTGTACGCCAAAAGTCAATTTGTCACAGTGTAACCAGAGTGATCTGTGTCCTTTGTGAATTGACATAAATCATTTTGAACCACAGGGGAGATCAAGATGTGAAGCCACTTTTTTTCATCGGCTTTTTATTACGAAGAATAATGTTGAGGAAGTTATTTCTTTATTAGGTTTTTGGAGAATAAAAATCTGGTAAAAGATAAAGAAAAGTACACTGTCTTTTTAGACCTATTTGTTTTATATTATTTTGATAAATAATAAAATAATTTTAATTATATTTTTCTTTAATATTATAAAACCGAAACCAGCAGCAATTCGTACAGTTAATATTTTAAGCAAAGTACCTACTAGGGGAAGCAGTATTTGTAAGTAATTAGCAGGGAACTCAAACCTCTTTTTCCCTGAGGGTCTCAGGGTGAGAGCAAAGAAAAACCTCCCGAAAAAAAACCCGAGTAAAAACATTTTTTTTAAATCATAATAAATTAATTATTAAGTTCTAATTATCATTGGAAGACCACAGATATTTTGGGGTTAAGTAATCCATTGCATTTTTATTTTTTAACGTGGAGGAGAAAAAGAATTTGCTTGTGTCTGAAAACTTTCAATGTTGCACGTCTCATAACACAAAGTATTCTTTTAGCTTTCACAACACGTAAAAGTTAACAAAATTGCACTTCTACAACAACAGCCATTATTGCCTGTACATAAAATGGAACAAACTCGCATTTAAGGTAAAGTTAACGATACCAATAAACTACCGATATCGTCTATATTAGCCTAAAACGACTTTACGATTTGATGTCATTATTGGAAAAACGATAAACCTTCTAGGGCGAGCAATTTGATTCGAAATAAAATCAACAATCCCTTTCAGTCCGTGATTCAATCGCGATACGAATTATATCGATAAGAATCCAGCTTTTGTGACAAAAGGAACAACTAAGTACACAAAGAAGAAAATCTCACCCAATTAAGTAGCCTTCCAAACTTTCTGGTGTAAAATAAAACTCGTAAACAAAATAGTACTGGCATAAAAATTAAAACTAAACTGTCACAAAGTTTCCAACAAAAAAAAAAAGTTTCACACAATTTTAGTGATCACTAATTTGACAGCACTTTGAAAACCGAACACAGGTTCTGTTTCGAATTTAAAACAGAATCACTTCCACACACGAACTTTTTTAAAATAGGGTTGTAACACGACGTGCACTTTTTAACGTGTTCGTATCGCGAAGGTTGTGAGTGGTACGCGACTACGAGTGTTCGCGGCGTCAGTAGGGCTGCCACTGCGAATTGGGGTACGTAACGCGCCTGCGTAGCTTTGCGCACCGGCTCTGCACTCCTGATACATTTCTGCTTCAATTAATCCCCGCACTGTACTCAATTACACCTAGTAGTGCCTCGTGGGTGGCAAGTTTAAACTGTTAGCACGGTATTGGAGTGATGATAGACTACCGTGAGTTTATGAAAGGTGTTATTTCAGAACAAACTCTGTTATTTTTAAATCAACCAATACTAGCTTCAAGATCTTTTTTATTAGTTCCTAGAATCTGGTTTTTATAGAAAAGAACGGTTGTAGAACCTACCGGAGTGTGTGTTTGATATCTCTGATGCATGCAGATATTCTTGGCATCAAGTCAAGAGAGATTAGGCTACTGCTAAGTACGCGTACTCTGTCATCATCGCTTACCATCAGGTGAGAGTGCCAGTCTAACAATAATATTAAAAAAAAAAAAAAACATTGGACTGAAGAAACTTGCATAATTCTCATTTTGCACCTTTATAATGAAAGTGACCAGTTAGCGATATTACAATAAAAAAAAAAAACAACAAACGTACAAACTTTCCTATAAAATGATATGAAATGCATAATTTAGTAAGTTTAGGTGTAGATTGGTTTGGTGGGTTGGTAGTGGTTTCGTGTTTAGTTGGTTAAGTTTTCTATGGGTCTATGCCACCCGAAATAAAGTTATTATTATTATTTTTATTATAGTTTTAGGGATCAGAAATAATATAAACAATCTTTCATTTCCTTCAATTTGCAAGTTTACAAAAATATAAAGCGGAACATTGTGAGTATCGATCAACTAAAGTTTACACCAGCAACGTTGATTAATTAGTGCCTATACGAACAAAAAAATAACTACAAACGATAATGGTCAAATAGCACGTCCGTCCCGAACGCCGTCCAAGCCAGCAAGACGGGTTGCCTCGCCGCGCACCTCTTTTTACCGACTTCTTAGAAACTACCATCGGTCACCGGCTGATGACGTGACTTAAGGATGTCCACTCGCCTTCAGTTACTAACAATAGTTTAATTCGAGTCTCGAAGATTTTTCCGAATCGCCAAAAAAGTTTTTTTTTGTGATGTAATGTATGTAAATAGTAATATAAATCTAAAATATGTAACGTTGTAGACGTAGATCTAACACAAGTTTCTAGTTTTAACACAACAAGCTCTGCTTAGCTTGGGACTAGACGGCGTTGTATGATAGTTGTAGAATATTATATTATTATTGTAAACAGATTACAACCAATACAAAAAAAAAAACAAACAATATGACCAATTTAAAAATAGAAGAAGAGTGTCCTGACGTACTAGCTAGGTAACACAGTAACTCAGTGGCGTATCAGATACCTTTAGAGGGGCAAGCCAAGAAAACCTTGACTTATCTACTACTTTCCTAATATCCAACGTATCGCGTCTTATGAATGAGTCTTCCATTACGCGGGAAGTTTAAAGTTTAGACACAAAATAGATCAGTACAGAAGAAAATCTTATGTAGGTATGTACTTCACTTTTTATACCTACGCTCGGTGGATGCACACTAATAAGCGTTTGAGCCGCAACTGTTCGACGAGTGGGCCAAGACGCTACCGAGATGTCATATCCGTGAGCGGTGTCTATGTGTGCGTTGCTCGAGCGCGCTTTGTATGTAGATTGTCTTCTGTACCTATATATTTTGTGGTTAAGATTTTTATTTAATTTAACTCGTTTATTATGTTCCATGATTATTTTCACATATAAGCCGGGCTTATTTACTTGTATTGCTTGCACGACCCTGACCTGTATTTAGTGTGTAATGTGTACCTAACAACAGATAGGTCCACTATAAAATAATTGAATAGGGGAAATAGTCAATTCGTAACCAATACAATAGCAGGATCGTGTAGCAATGCATCAAAGGATTTATATACCTACCATGTGCGGTCCAGAAACTGTTCGAGCAAATAGTAATAGTTTATGTTCAATTGTGACATTATTATTAACGTTCTTGATTGGTTGTATTGTGATAGTATCGACATAATATTGAATGAAGCTAAGTCTTGATTGTATAGATATGATACCTAATGTATCCATGGCCAGCGAGATTAGATTGATATCGCTACTTGCGTGTTTTTTTTTTGTTGGCTAAAACTATTTCTTGACTGGCCTGTTGGTCTAGTGGTTAGTGACCCTGACTGCTATGCCGGAGGTCGTGGCTTAGATTCCTACCCAGGACAAATGTCTGTGTAATGACCATGGTCATTTGTTCTGTATCTGGGTGTGATTTATCTATATTATGTATATATTTAGAAATATATAAGTATGTTTATCAGTTGTCTAGTACCCATAACACAAGCTTTGCTTAGCTTGGGACTAGATGACGCCGTTTGATAGTTGTGAAATATTAGAATTTACCTACTATGACAAAATTGACAATTCTATACGACGATATACGAATCTTTGCACTAATATTTTATTTTATCAACTAAAACTAAAAAAAAATATTTTTGGTGTCCGAACCAAAAATATTTTTTTTTCTTGATATTTCATCTAAAACCTCACTCAGAAGGTAAAACAAGTTTAAAACTCTTGGTGAACAACTTGCCACCACTAACAAGTTATCAGCTTATTACAAGTTGATACTCGTAACTTGTTAGTGACTGATTTGACAAGTCTATTATTGTGGAAACTATGGTCAATATTCTTTATTTATTGCCATCATATGAAAATTTTTATAATAAACGCAAAACAACTAATTATTATTATAGGTTACAAATTGAAATAAAAATAATAAGCTATTACCTGTATCCCAAATTTTATCCAAATGCCATTCAAGCATAAAGTTCACTACGACTAGACATACATAATCAAGAATTTTCGCCTTGATAATATTAATGTAATTTACCATTTTTATGGCAATTATTTTCCTCTCCCGATTTACTTTTTAAAGCTATATTTCAAGTTATTTCCAAGACCACAGAACACATTAACCGTTGCCCATTAGACGAGGATGGTTTGTTAGACCAACGCCTTTTACCACTTAAGTGATTCATTTTTCTCGAGTGAATTGCGTTTTGTGGAAAATGAGGCGAGTATTTTTGTAGTAAGTTGTGTGCTTTATGTTTTCCGGTATGGTAAAGGTGGTAATTTTTAGTAGTTGTCTGTGAATAAAAATTAAATGAACACTATTAATAAATTTGAAACTAGACAAAGAAAGGAATTCATTCAGAACTAGGATAGGAGTGACAGACATCCTTACTAAGGTAGACCAAATGAAATTTAAATAGACGGGTTATTTGCTACGGAGTCCTTGGCACAAATAAAGTCTTGACAGAATGGTATAGAAATGTAAAACAGAACAGAATAGAGGATGTACTCACAAATATAGCAAAGGAATCTTCAGAGGCTGGGAAATTATCAAGTGACCACTCTCGTAAGGTTGCAGGAATCCGATAGATTCCGATAGATCCGATGATCTCCCGCAACGAGTGGAACGGGAAACTATAACTAACCTGTGTTTCTTCAGGTTATTGTGCGTACAGCTAAGGAGTGGAATTCCCTGCCAGAGTCTGTGTCTCCTGATAACTGTAGCTATCAGTCAAAAGTGAATAGGTTACTTCTAGGCACGCGTGCTCCATCGTCGACCACATCATCGCTTACCATCAGGTGAGACGATTATCAAACGTGAGCAATATAACAGAAAAAAATTGCTGTTTAAGTTTCAAGGCCGCGGCAACTCTTTCAAATAATCCTGCCATTTAATTTCAACAAAGGCATAAATTAAATGTTGCAGATGCGTTAAATTACAATGATTAAAGTTAGGTATCATACCATTTGCAGTAGATATTTCATTTGAAATTCAATCACAATTTTACTATACCCAAATCAAAGAAGCTAGTATAAAATAATTTGTACCTACGTCTAAAAATGTAATCCAAAAAACATACATTCAACCGAATATAGAACCTCTTCCTTTTCGAAGTCGGTTAACAATTATAATCAAATCGAGCTATTTGTTACGCCCAATAAACCTTATTAAACCATTATATTTGATAAGATGGGTTTTTAGAATTAACATAATTTCTCGTTAAGTAATTGTTTGTGTGCAAGCTCAAGCTAAAAAAATATATTTATAAATCCTCGCTCATCAGATACTTAACATCTGCATATACTACCTATTTATATAAAAGGAATAACTGACTGACTGAAGTATCAATGCACAGTTGAAAATAAAGGTATTAGGAACCTGTTTGCCTTAAACTTCCTTTTATGACGTAAGCAAGCACTAAGGGATTTTTGGAAATGTAGCCGTTAAGAGCGTCCAACCCAACATGACGATATTTTTTATACAACTTGCCACATTTAATTAAGATTCTGTATTTTTTTTTTCTGGAACTAGTTTTGCGAAATATTCGAATTAAACATCCACTCGAATATTTCGTTAGTTGCCGAGTAACAGTACATACAACGTTCAAGTGTTATCTCTCAGTTTTCACGTTGCTTTTTTATCAAACATTGTGTTAGATGAATCTACATTACAAGCTTTTGAACCATACTCATGTTGACGATAGACGAGTTGTTTAGGGCCCTCTTAATAAAATTGTAAAAAGGAGGAATTTCGTTTATACCCCAAATTCCATTTAGTTTGCCAATATACTTCAAATTAAATATAAATAGTAACCCAAGTCAAAAAAAGGTTTTTTAAAACTACCCCTTTAATATGGTTTAGAGGGATGTTAAAAGTTGTAAGGGAGAATGTTATTCCTTGGGTTAATAAAATTGACAGTTGGCACAAATTGTTTTTAGAGCAGTCGCCAAAGGGAGTTGAGTATGCAAAATATGAGGACCGCGATTCTGCGAATGGTTTTGGACTCAAAAAAGCATGCAGATTATGATTCTAGATGTTGCCAGGAGGTATATTGGTCCATTTTTTTTACATCCCCCTCCCTGAAGCAGCAAGTAAATTGTCTGAACAAATCATTTTATTAATTGTTTAATTATGGTGGCCTCTCAGCTCTGAAATTCTGACGGAATTTGTTATAGTTGCTGGAAGGTGCTCTGGAGTGACGCCACTTGCATGTGGAGTTGCCCAGAAGCAAACAATGTACAATCAAAAAAGAGCACGGACGTCATGTCTGTGGTTTAAATGTAAGGCAGGAGTGCGGTTTTAGTCAGTAGGAGTCTGACACTGCCCAGACTGGCTCGTATGTGAGGCAGCCTGGCCGTCCATGAGGATTTCCAACTCCTGCCGAAAAAAAAAAATTGTTTAATTAAAAATATCTAATAGTTTCGGAAAAAGTGGCTGTGACATATGAACGGACAGACAGACAGACAGACAGACATGACGAATCCATAAAGGTTCTATTTTTGCCATTTGGCTACGGAACCCTGAAAATGTATCAGTATATCTCAGAACCCTGAGGTCCAGGGGCCCTAGCCAAGAGGCATTCGCTCCGTGTCGAACTCGCATCGAAGTTCGATTTCGCTTTAGCGATGTCGACTATAAAATGGTAGACAACGTCACATCGACCAACATATCGCTAAGTCGAAGTCAGAGCGAAGTATTGATTCGAAAGAACACACCGTGACCATGAACTTGATCTAATTTATATCACTTGAATATGCTCAATGTAAACAATGACGTGATCATAGCGTCTAGCGGACCTCAAGTGCGATTGAAATATGAGCGTTCTACGTCAGGAGTGTGAGTTGGTAACAGTATAAAACTAGATTGGTTAATAAAACGCCAGAAAAATGGAAAAATGTTGCAATTGAACGGCCATGTATGTTAATCATAATTATTCCGTAACTTTCCAACTATTTCTTAATTTTTTTTTTTTTTCGAAATGAATAAGGGAAATAAAATTACTAAAATCAAAATTTCCATTAGAGAAGGCTCTTATTCAATCGAAAATTTTCCATAAATAATAACTCTGGCATATTCCACTCTTTCCATTTTTTGCCGGTAACTGTATTTTTTCTGACGCCTCAACGACATCACTTCCAATGCATTTGTATTAAAAAAAAACAACAAAAGACAAAATACAAGCACATTTAATGTAAATAACACCACCAGCTGACTAAAAACAGCCATGTTGATTTGCTTTTCTACAGGGTTCAAGAGTTCGCTAATCTGTCGAACGAACATTTCGAAATCTCAGCTAATTAGAATATCGAAAGTGTCACTTGGCTAAGCATTTGTATGAGAATATCGTTTGTGTTGATCGAAGTTCGTTGTCGTTTCGAACGTAGTGTGGCATTGTCTAGCAATTAGCGATCGATCACGTGACATTTCGAAAGCTTATGTCAGTTCCATACATTTCGGAGATATCGAATTTCGTTGTCGTTGATAAAAATGTAACGTTGTCTAGGCCCCCTGAACCTTTGAAAATCTTACAAGGAGCCGAAACCAATTCGCAGAGGCCATTTAGAGACTTTTAATGAAACGTGGTACCTATTTATTATACATTTAAATTTTAGTGTTTCTGAAACTGTCAAAAATTTGCATTTTGATATGTTCTTATTTCAAAATATGAACTCGATTAAGAAACCGAGTCATTCCTTTTTATGATGAGACCGGCGACATTTTATAATTGAAATTGGAGTAGTCTCCCCTCTTTAAAACTTTGGGGCACAGGTGTAATCCTAGTGCATTTTTTCCGACCTTGGTCGTTACAGCAAAAAGCAGTCTGAGCTCCCTTTTGCAACCGTCTCTTCAGTAAATTGTTTCTTAAGGAAAACTTGTACTCATTTTGAACTTTGTTGTATTTATAAACAGTTGGCAACTGCATTCTTTTGTCGATTGGTCCTGTACTTCACTTAATGCACAAGACACTCAGACCTAAAACCATACAAACATTTCGATATGTGCGGAAATCGAACAAGCAACACGCAGCGCAGTAGTAAATCTCTTAACTACCGCTCCAACCAGGGGGCCTAGACAACGTTACATTTTCATCAACGATAACGAAATTCGATATCTCCGAAATTTATGGAACTGACATAAGCTCTCGAAATGTCACGTGATCGATCGCTAATTGCTAGACAATGTTACATTGCGTTACGAAACGACAACGAACTTCGATCAACATAAACGATATTCTCATACAAATGCTTAGCCAACAGACACTTTCAATATTCTAATTCGCTGAGATTTCGAAATGTTCGTTCGACAGCTTAGCGAAGTCTTGAACCCTGTAGAAAAGCAAATCAACATGGCTGTTTTTAGTCAGCTGGTGGTGTTATTTGCATCAAGTATGTCTTATGTTGTTGTTTTTTAATAAAAGTGCATACATTGTATTTACTACGGGCGGCACATAATGAAAGTGTTGTTTTTCAGGCGTCAGAAAAGGTACAATTACCGGCAAAAAATGGAAAGAGTGGAAAATATAGTGGAGAATTTTCGATAGAACAAGAGCCTTATCGAATGGAAATTTTTCATTTCAGTAATTTTATTTCCCTAATTAATTTCGAAATTAAAATTAAGAAAGAGTCAGAGAGTTACGGAATAATGATGATTAACATACATGGCTGTTCTATTGCTACCTTTTTCCATTTTTCTGTCATTTTATTACCCATTCCAGTTTAATATTATTACCAACTCAAACTGCTGACGCAGATCGCTCATATTTCAATCGCCCTTGAGGTCCGCTAAACGCTAGGATCACGTCATTGTTTACATTGAGCATATTCAAGTGATATAAAGTGGATCAAGTTCATGGTCACGGTGTGTTCTTTCGAATCAACACTTCGCTCTGACTTCGACTTAGCGATATGTTGGTCGATGTGACGTTGTCTAGGTACCATTTTATAGTCGACATCGCTAAGGCGAAATCGAAGTTCGGTACGTAGCGAATGCCTCTTGGCTAGGGCCTCAGGTCCTTACAGAAGTCGATCTACATACCGCGCTCGAGGAACGCACACGTAGACACCGATCATGGACATGATATCTCGGAGCGTCTCGGCCCGCTCGTCGAACAGTTCCAGCTCAAACGCTCATTAGTGTGCGACCACCCAGCGATGGTATAAAAAGTGAAGTAGGTACATACATGAGATTGTCTTATATACCTATCTATTTGGTGGTTATAGGCTCTGAAAATTCGGCTAGTGTGAGGTGTATTTCAATTTTTTACTATCAGTTTAATGGTAGGCGACCTCTGTGTTGCTTTTATTCTGGTAGCTGGGTCAAGTGATTGAAATTGTATTCTTGGTGTCCTTGAATTTCTAGATCTTATATATATCCTTTAGAACTTGATCGAAGATCTTCTTAGTTTTTTATAATTTTTATTATTGGGCTCGCGTTTGACCATCATCTTACCTGATGGTAAGCGATGAACTGGCCGACGATGTAGCACGCTTGCCTAGAAGTAAGCTATACCAGTTTATGAGGATTTGATGAGTTCTACGATGTAGCAGCTTAAAGAATATCTATTTACTGGTTTTTGTTTCCACCATGAAGCTCTGGAATGTGCTTCCCCTAGACATCAAAAAGGTCGAAAACAAATTTTCCTTCAAACGTGAAATTCGGAACTACTACTTGAAGTCTTCACAACCATAGTTTGGTCTTCGTCAGAATTACTATTAATTCATGAATCCCCAAGCAACCACCGGTGGCCGCGCATCTATTGTCTTACTATTGTGTCTCTAATTGACGGTATCTGAAGGGTTAAGGTGGTGCATCATGACTCACATTTTCACTGTTTTTCATACAACCGCTCATAACTGATTATGACGTTATTACATATTTTTCATTAGATATTTTGGAAACACAGTATTCTGTGGATATTATCTAGGTTTGTAAAGAAACCAATTTCTAAATTTGTGTAAAACTAATCCAGTAAAAACCTCTGAAAATGTCCTATTTTGTATGAACTTTGACACTTCATAATTTCCCTAAAAGTTAAAAAAGTCAAAAATGTAATCCTCTGGAGACCTTGCAAATTTTATTAAGGTTCTAAACTTTTTCCAAAAACTTTTAAGGGTTTAAAAAAAACAGCTATTTCCTGTAGCAAGTTTTGTGAAATTTTCGAGTAAATCTCGGAATTACCAAATACTAACAGATTATCAGGCGTTATCTCTCTTTTTTTGCGTTGCCTTTTCGTCAAACATCGTATTGGATTGCATTAAATGAAGTAACAAACTTTTAAACCATTTTCGATGTTTACGATAGGCGAGTGGAAAAGGACCCTCTTAAGTTATCTTAATGATTTGATATTTTTCATAGTATTTATTAGTTTATTATTTTAGCTTATATTATGTATTTTATATAATTTACTTTTTTTCCATTAAAAAATTCCATTAAAGTATTTGTTTTTTATTTATTGCAAACCTACCACAGTGTTGTCTTTTTAACCCAAAGGTTGACTGGGAGAGAATGCTTTGTTGCATTAAGTCCGCCTATGTACCACTTCTGTACATGAAGTTTAAATAAATAAATTAAGGACAGAGGGGTCATAGTGTACCTTAATGCTCTCACTTATGTAATATAATTGCTTGCATCTCACCTGGCTCTCACCTTTTCCCATAAAAAGCTTCGCTAACATTAATCAAAACTTAAATGACTCCTTTAATATCCCTTTTGTGACCTCTACAGCGTAATTCACTTTCTCATTCATTCATTCATCCTCACGTGAGCGTAAAATTATATTCAACATTGTTATCAGTACCTGTCTAAGAAAAATATTATCATAGTTTACTTTAAAAAAAAATAGGGATTCGAAAATTTGGAGAGAGAAAAAATGTTGTAACATAATTGTATTTTATTTTTTATAGAGACTGATTTATAAAGAACAGATTGGAAAGTCCTATAAGCCGAGAGATGTGCCATTGCCGGCAATATTGCCAAAAAGTGGAAATACCTATTAATATTGGTGGTAATATTGCTAGAAAAATTCCCATTTCGGGCAATGTTCATCAATAGGAATCTCTATAAGCCTACTCCACTCGCTATGTGTATTTCGATTGAGAAGAGCAAGACTAATCTCAAATTGAAGATAATTTCTTAATGAGATGACACATCATTGGAAGTGCTGAATCTCAAAAATCAATTATGACGTCAGACAAATTTAATTACAGCTATAAATTATAGGATGGCTGGTTGGAAATGGACAAAAATATAATATACTAGCTTTTGCCCACGGCATCGCCCGCGTAGATACATAAAATACTAGCTTTTGCCCGCACGGCTTCGCTCCCGCTCTTCCCTACTCTACCCTACTATACCCTACTCTACCCTACTCTACCCTACTCTACCCTACTCTACCCTACTATACCATACTCTACCCTACTCTACCCTACACTACTCTACACTGCTCTACTCTACACTACTTTACCCTACTATAACCTACTCAACCCTACTATACCCTACTCTACCCTACTCAACCCTACTATACCCTACTATACCCTACTATACCCTACTATACCCTACTCTACCCTACCAAACTTCACATAAACCATCTACTAAATAGTCCAAACAAAGCCTAAAAATTTGGTTTGGATATGTGAGCCCGATCTTGAGTTATAAAATAACAACGAAAAGTGGCATTGATTTTTATATATATAGTTAGCCTATGTCACTCACGAATAAAGCTGCTTTCTATTGATAAAAAAAAAAATAGCACTCGGACTAGCAATTTCAGAGATTATCTTTTACAAACAAACTTTACCTCTTTGTAATATTATAGTGCAGATTATATAAAATAAAATTATAGAGCTAATTGTAAAAAAAGGTTGATAAATATTTTAAATAAATTAAATTCAGAAAAAATAAAAATATCATGGTGAGTGTTCCCATTTTCATCTATATTTAACCTTTTATTTAAACGAAAATGTAAGAGAGGTTTTCCTAACAAAAAGTGGGGCTTTCACACCGTTTTCTTTTTAAATGATGAGAACACGCGGTCGGTAACAACCTACGCAGTCTAATTTACTTTTCTTTGTCTCTCGTGCCTATTAACAAGTTGTAATAATATATGTAAACATGTTTTTCGAGAAATTCCAAGAAATGAAAACAATACGTACTTAGTAATAATAAATAATGCTTGGACCCTGTTCCCGACACCCAGCGGACTATTATTTTTTTATGTATGTTTAAAGAAATAAAAAAAAAGGTTATTGAGTTAAATATTTGAAAATGTTTAAAATAATTACGTACTGGAAGACGCAGCGTTGGAAAGCCTTCAACAACGTGGACTGACGACCTGGTTAGGGTCGCGGGAATCCGATGGATGCGCGACACACAGGACCGTTCGTTGTGGCTTGGGGAAGGCCAATGTCCAGCAGTGGAGGTCTTTCGGCTGATATGATGATGATGATGATGTATATAGTTTTTTTTATTAGTATAAACAAGTGCTTGACTGCGATCACACTTGATGGTAAGCAGTAATGCAATCAATGATGGTGAGGCGCACTAGTTTATTAAGAGCCCATTCACTCTAGCCACAAAATAGATAGGTACAGAAGACAATCTCATGTATGTACTTCACTTTTTATACCTACGCTCGGTGGATGCTCACTAATGAGCGTTTGATCCGGAATTGTTCGACGAGTGGGCCGAGGCGCTCCGAGATATCGTGTCCGTGAGCGTATCTATGTGTGCGTTGCTCGATTGCGCTTTGTATGTAGATTGACTTCCGTACCTATATATTTTGTGTGCTTGCCTTGTAGACATCTTAATCGTAACCGGACGAAAAGACCGGAGCAGGCAAATAGTAATAATAAATTTTATTATTTCCAAAAAGTATAAAACATAAAATTATTCTAGACTTTCTTGAGATTGTACTTATACTTATATCATAATAAATATTAGTATTCTTAGTTTTAGGATCACGTTCAAGGGCATTTATTTTCAAGTCTACTGAATTTTATTATGTTGAGTCTGCCTACTCGTTACTTTTCTTATTCATAAGGTGAACCCTTAAAATGATTTACTAATATTACTATTATTCGGCAAGGGAGTAATAGTAGCAAAATAGTAACTATCTTTAATAATGTTCGTACCAAAACGAGTAAAATATATTCATAACTTCTCTCGTTATTAGTGTATAACTAGCTGCTTCAGATAAGGACTAGTCTAGACTGATTTTTTTTTGAGGTTTTTGGCTTAAGAATTCAGTTGCATTGGTATTTCGTAGCCCAGTCATAGAAAACTTAAAACAAACTTTAAACTCAACTTCGGTCTAAGAAGCGCGTGGCGCGGCGAGCGGAGCAGCTTCGATAAGCGCGCGGGGCGGCATCGGTATGCCCGCGGGTTTTGGCGATGAGCGGTGTCTCGTGGCATGCTTCAAACATTTTCATACTTTTTATCGTACCGTTCGCCGCAAATATTCATATTTATTTTAATCGCCACGCATTTACCACAAGTGTTTCAAAGCTGCAAGCTTTGTCCTCAACGCTTATTCTTTATATCCTAACAATAGCCAAAAAATCTGTAGGTATACCTAGTGTAGTTATTTACAACCCAACGCCTTTAATTCATCTACAGTGACTAATCTATTGGTGCTAGTTGATACATTGTAATTTATAAAACTTAACAACCCGACGTACGTCGAGTATCCACCCTTACGTTGTTGAAACCTCAACGGTCCGAACTAAGCATTTCGCCTCGTCGTTTATACCACGTGCATCTAAGAACTGGCACAATTTGCCTGCAGCAGAATTCCCGTTCGATTATAATTTTTGGGTCTTCAAGACTAGAGTGAATAGGCTCTTAATAAACTAGTGCGCCTCACCATCAACGATTGCATCACTGCTTATCATCAGGTGGGATCGCGGTCAAGCACTAGTTTATATTAGAAAAAAAAACTGCCTTTGACGTTAATAGAGGTCGAAACACACTATTCTCTGGTCAAAATAAGAAAGGAATAACAACCGTTCATTAAACCAGATAGCCACTATACCGTGACAGATGAATGACGAAATATTATTAGGACGGGACCCAAACTCATGGTCGAATAGACAAATCAGGCGCAGTCTTTACGCACCGTTTGTTCCTACTCGTTATATGGGAATCTTTTTTTTTTCTTTTCTATATTATAAAGAGCCCAAGACTCATCGTTTCGCTTTATAGACTCTTAGATGTCTGCGGTCCGAGATTAGACCCTTCTATATGGCCAGTACGTGGCCGATATTTTAGACCATATCCTGGCTAGGTTGCTGAAATAGAAAGAATTTGTTGGGGGCTGTAAACAGTTTTGTAGATTGGTTTCTTTGTGATAATTGGGGGAAGATAGTTTTTACTTTGACGCTGGGTTTGGAAAATTTGGTGAAAGTTTGGCGTTTGAAGATTGTAAGCCTTTAGCGTAACGGGAAAGAAATTCAATGTTTTTTTTTGGTAACATTTATTTTTTATGCCATCTATTGAATTTTTGATTTATGTATTATGTTTAGAATTTAGGATTGGGTAAAACTATCATAGTTAGCTTTAACAGTTAAGTTTTTATAAGTTCATCCAACGCAAGAAACATGAATATCTGCGATGTCAATTTTAAAATTGGTTGTGTGTATCAGGTTTGTCATATTTTTGTATATATTTTAGTATTTTTTAATATTCATTATATTTTCCAAAGAGTCTTCAAGTATTTTTGTCTTCACTACAGTTATAATACGAGAAATATTTCAGTGTACCCTTTTCACTTAACAATAGGACAAGCTAAGAAAATAGTTCAACATTATAATATCGTTGGATCCTTAAATCACATTATATTACAGGCTATTTAAATATTTAAATCTCGTTTCATTCGGAGCTTCAAAGAAACAAACTTAAAGTTTTTCAGTCGTTGAAAATACTGTAAATCTGTAACTTTCTCAAGCGCTCTGATTTATTTGTTTCTCTAGAGCAAAGTGGAAGCTTTACGATTTTTTTCTTATACCGAATTCAGTAAACAATTTTAATTAAAAACACTGCACATTGAGTGGCTGAAGTTAATACTGGAAAAACTGGGTTGAAGTGAAAAATACTTTCTACGGGTGTAATTAAGTTTGGTTTTCGACCTATTTTATTATCTTTTTTAAGTGTTCAGAAAATGTATCGTGAATTATTTACATCACTAGATCAATTTTGTCAACACTAGATGGACCGGACATATAGATAGACTGCTTCAGGTCAAATGGGCAGTAAGAGTGGAGTTCTATTAACTAAATTCCATTAACCTTTCAGATACCGTCAATTAGAGACCCAATAGAAAGACAATGCCAGCGCGAACATCGGCGTTTGCTTAGAATTTAATGAACTAAGGAGCTTGACTCTTAAAGCAGGGACTGATCCGCAATAGTCGAAGACAGAAGCGTGTGGGAAAGTGAGTGGGAGGTCTTCGATCATCAGTGGGACTTAATGGACTAATTAGAGATTCAGGTGGTAAAACTTGAACCTGCAATTAATCTAGACATGATTGTCAAGATTTTTTCAGACTTATACTGACCAAAACCTATTATGTTACTCAGTTATAATTGGTGTTCCATTGTCATTGGCAGGTGTTGACACCAGCGGGCCTACACGTCATTTGGTTTGGTCTATATTGGACGGTGACTTATATGGGTTTTTTTTTTGTCGACGGGGAAAATCATCTTTGACAAAATCCGCTCTTGGGTGGAGCGGGAGATAGTGTCAGACTCTTGCTGACTAAAAACCCCGCGCCGTTCCTTCTAGCCTTCATACCGGGGCACGAGCTACCTTTCGGACAACCCTGTCCCCAGTAGGCTTCGACCCAGCTGGGCCCCTCCTGTGACCTACATGGGTAAGTCACCGTCCAATATAAACCTAACCTAACCAAACCAGATGCAATGGTGCTTGCCATCTGCATGTTCGTGCTGGTAGCCAGGAATCACCCTGTGACTTCCGACGTTCACGATGTCTTTCAAGTGCTGGAGCGTAAGAATTGTCTCTTTTCCAAACTTTTAATAGAGGTATAACAGGTGAATTTTTTTGAACTTCTCAGCATCGAATATCTTCAAAGAGGATCCAGAACAACGACTATTGTACTTTGACTTAGTACAAGTAGTACAAATTCTCTCATAAATACAAGGCCAACTTAACTAAGTTGAGATCAAACGGTAGGCCTAACTAACTAGTTAGGCCTACCGTTTGATCTCCTAAATCAAAACAGAAACTATATTTTCTTCTTATTTCATGAAAATATTATCCCCTAACAAAATTACAAGTTCATTAAAATTGATTGAACTTTTATAATTTACTGTTTGAAAGTTTTTGTTATAATAACATTTTATCGTTATGAAAATTAGTGGCTTTGAAAAGTAACTTTCATTTTGTGATCGAATTAGTGAAGATTTTGCTTTGTCTCAGACCTGGGTTTTTTTAATGTGGCCTTATTGTTCTGAGTTAATGAAGAAAGATAATAATTATTTTTCTAAATACTACCTAAAACATTATTTATTATTACAAACGCTTGCGTTATTGTATACGCTTTGGTGCTGTAAGGATAGCAAGCAATTGATAAATAAATAATCACATTACCATGGCGCAATATTTTTTTTTTAATAATAGAGTGCAGTTTAATGTAATAAATATTTTATACGTGTAGTAAATTAGCTTCAACAAGCGGCTTCCCTTGCGTAAAAGTAAAAAATCATTCCAAATCCATTTAGCCGTTTGACTGTGAACGGAATAACAAACATACTGCTGTTATATTATTTATTTATAAAACTTTATGCATAAGTAATAAACGCTATTCAAAGGCGGACTTAATGCCTTAGGCAATATATTGTTATCGCAGTCTACTTTTGCTCTTCCACTTATACATTTTATTAAAGCAGTCTGTTGTTGCTACTTCACATTCGTTTATGTACTTGATGATTGCAATTTTAGCTAAAAAAGTTACGAGTTTACATGCGGATGGATGGAGGGGGAGAATGAGGCCAAAGAAAAAATGGATGGATTGTGTGAGAAGCAATATGAAAGAAACGGGAGTTAGTGATAGCGTGACGAGTGACAGGACCGAATGGAAGAAAAAAAACGTGTTGCGCTGATCCCAAATAAAACAGGACAAGGGCAGGAAGATGATGACTTGATGATTGCAATCTTATGCTGCTACTCCGCTTTCGATTATACGACTTATTATCGAAGTCTACTGTTGCTACTTATATTTCGCTTATACACTTAATTATTGCTGATTACTACAGTTACTCTGCTGCAGTCTACAGCAATTACTCTCAAAACGGTGAACGAAAACATCGTGAGGAAACCGGCATGTCCTAAAACCAAAAATTCGAAGATATGTGACATTCGTCAACCTGCACTGGGCCCGCGTGATGGATTACGGCCCATTCTCTCGTCTACAGTGGAGGCCTGAATGCAACAGTGGGAACATTATAATGTTCCCACTGTTATAAGACTGATTATGCTTATGCTATTGCTACTACTAAGCGGTAGAAGCCATTGGACGATTTTTCCCGCTAAAGGGTGGAGGTAATATTTTTTTTTATTGGAGGTAATGTTTCCCATATAAAAAATACTACTAAGTTGTGTCATCATTGCCACAATGCAGTTTTTTTTTTTTCAAAACAAAATATAGTGGATTGACATACTACCTAACAAAAATCTAGAGAAAAATATTCTACAAAATGTTCACATTTCAAATATTAAGCATACAAACATTGCTAGCCTAGCTTAGCTAGATACTCGTACCAACACTTCGAATTCTGTGCTCAGATGCAATATTTTAATTAATTGAAGCCAGTGTTGAGTGCATTATCAGTATATTGGCAGGTACTCTTGTGGCCAGCAACATAATTCTAATCATATTTATATACCTACTCGCTTTCACAAATTCTGATTTTGGTCGCATCCAAGTTTATTCATTTAGACCTTGTTTCGAGTAATCGCAAGGTGAAATGTTTTTGCAGATTCAAAACTGCAACTGATCAAAACCGTATGATATTAAAATCACCCTACATTTTTAATATCGTGCGGATTTCATCATGCATGCGGGATCGCACGCGTAACCCCGCAAATTACCATTTCATACAAGTGTTTATTGTAATGCGTGGAGTATGCACGCGGGCCGCATTTTTTTTTGCATTTTTTAAGTTTCTTGCATGCGGTGCAAACCCGCATGCTTGTTGAAATCTGCATGATATTAAAAACACCCGTGTAATTATTGAACGATCATCTTCTAGACTAAGTTATTGCTGTGTGCCAGTACCAACATTTAGTTCTATTCAAGTTAGTCCTAAATTGTAGACGAGGCTGTGGAAAGTTTCACTGGAATGTGTCTGTGTAAAGTTGTAACTAAGGAATGGCTATAGTGGTCACTTGTCTTTGATGTGGGCTGTTAAACTAATCTGTTGTAAACTAATAAGGATTGTACTTAATTCATACTGTATAGTAACTATATTCTATGGTCTGTTAGATCTTTAGAGATTAAACTAGATATGGAATGTTGTGCGAACACTTTAATTGTGCGTACAGCTAAGGAGTGGAATTTCCGCCCGGGGTTTGTAACTGAATAAATAGGCAAGCGTGCTCCATCATCGACCATATCATTTTCTGTTATTTTCATAATAAGGATGGAACTTAACACAGCTTAGCAATTTCTAGCGTTAAATATCACACTCATATTATAAAAGTGAAGGTTTGTAATGGTGTGCGTATGTTTGCTACTTCTTCATGCTTTTCACAATAGTACACGGGTATACCATGCCCTTGAATAGCATATGGGATACTTTTATCCTGGAATTGCTATATTCCCTTGGGATATTTTTGTGCTATTACACAGGCAAAGCTACTGCTAGCGGCTTTTTTTTTACGGTGGGCAAAAATCGTCCAATGACAAACCTTGCTCTTGGGTGGAGCGGGAGATAGTGTCAGACTCTTACTGACTAAAAACCCACCCCGTTCCTTCCAGCCTTCATACCGGGGCTCGAGTTTTCTTTCAGATAACCCTGGCCCCAGTAGGCTTCGACCCAGCTGAGCCCCTCCTGTTGTACTGGTAGCGGCTAGTTATTTAATATTATTAATTCTAATATTCCACTATACCAACTATACAAAAAATACTTATATAAATATTAAATAATGTTTGCACTAATTGAGAATTTTAGCACTAAAGCATAATAATCCATAAGAACAGTGGTGGCCACTGACTCGCCACTATGCGTTGTGTGTAGGCTTGACAAGTTTTTTTGTGTAAAATTTATCACCCATTATTTTTTTTTTCAAAATGGTCAAGGAAAACATCGTGATGAAACAGGAATGTCAAATAGCTGCACTAGACACGTATGATGAATAATAATAATATAATTATAATATTCCACAACCATTCACACAACGCCGTCTAGTCCCAAGCTAAGCAGAGCTTGTGTTATGGGTACTAGACAACTAATAAACATACTTATATATTTCTAAATACATACATATTACAGATAAATTACACCCAGACACAGATCAAATGATTATGCTCATCACACAAACATTTGTCCTGGGTGGGAATCGAACCCACGACCTCCGGCATAGCAGTCAGGGTCACTAACCACTAGACCAACAGGCCAGTCATGAATCACAGTATGTCTTTTCTCCCAAAGAAGGGGCGGGATCTCAGCACCTGGGAACATTACGTAGCTGTTATTTTGTTAACAATTTTTGTTATAATACCATAGAACTACATTTATAATTGCTAATAGAAGTTAATAAATTACTAGACAAGTTGTAGGTTGTGTTAATTTGAATTTTCATCATCATTTTACACATTTAATAATATTTTGAGTTCAAAAATTAATCGGTTCCCTATTGGATTCTACAACATTATTTTAGTTAATGTGAAATCAGAATATAGTGTGTTCAGAATCAGTAACTGAATGGATTCCAATATTTTATATTTTTTCCCAAAAATATTTAAAAAGATCACAAGTTGGACACCACTGACACTAAGTACGATACAGGTCACGGTAGGTCATAGCGGGTATTAGGCACCAGCAAAGAGCCTCTTGCAAGTGCAAAACAACCTCTCAGTCGCTTGAATGGCCTGGTGACTATGCATTTTAGCTGACATAAAAATCACATAGTTATAAATAACTTAGTTATTTATCTATATCTATACTTATAATAAATCTGTAGAGAGGTTTTTTTTTTTTTTGTCGACGGGGAAAATCATCTTTGACGAAACCCGCTATTGGGTGTAGCGGGAGACAGTGTCAGACTCTTACTGACTAAAAACCCCGCGCCGTTCCTTCTAGCCTTCATACCGGGGCACGAGCTCCCTTTCGGACAACCCTGTCCCCAGTAGGCTTCGACCCAGCTGGGCCCCTCCTGCTGCTGACAACTCCTTGAGGCGCGCGGGAACAGTGCGCACCGTCGACGTCTTGGACTCGGTCCATTACCGGACGATCGGACAGCGAGCTACCCATGGCTCGCCGTCCGCGAGCCCGCGTCTACGGTGGCCGGAAATCGGGATCGGAATCCCGGCGACGGCGGCGAGGACGCCGTTGCCTGATGCGGTCGGCCTCCTCCTTTGCAAGCATTACTGCTTCGCAGAAGGAGGCGACCGCCTGCCATTCCCCCTCACTTCGGACCATGGCCTCGACCAGGGCCCGGCGTGAGAGGTCTCCGCCGCCGATCGCCCCCACGAGGGCACGGCGATGCTCCGCCCAGGCAGGGCACACCTCGACGGTGTGCTCCACCGTGTCCTCCGGGCGTTGCGCACAGTGGCGACACCCGGGCGTCTCTTCCGCTTGAATCCGATGCAGGAACCTCCCGAACTTGCCATGTCCGGTGAGGACCTGCGTCATGCGGAAGGTAAGGACGCCGTGAGGTCTTTCCAGCCACGCCTCAAAGAGGGGACTTACCGCCATAATCGTGTCGTGCCCAGCACTGGGTTGCGATAGCCGTTGACGCCATTTCACCATGAGATCCCGCCGGAGCTCTGTCCGCCATGCCTTGACATGTTGCGGCAGAGGACTTTCACCCCGGCGTTGCATCTCCACGCGCATGTCGTGCATGTGTGCAAGGACTGTTGCCTCCAGATCCCACGGTGGTAGGCCAGCCAGAAGGCTCGCCGCTTCGCGGGAGATCGTGCGGTAACCCCGCACCATCCGTATTGCCATGACCCTCTGGCAGGCGTTCAGTATGGACGCCGGTCGCTTTGCCAGCGACGGCGCCCACACCGGCGCCCCGTAGAGGGCCATGGACCGAACGATCCCCGCGTAGAGCCTCCGGCAGGAGGCGTCTGGACCCCCAAGGTTGGGCAGGAGCCGCTTGAGAGCAGCCCCGGCCCGGTTGAGTTTGGGAGCCAAACGTCGGAAGTGTTCTCCGAAATTCCATCGGCTGTCGAGAACGAGTCCCAGGTACTTCATCGTCGACCCGACGCCGATGCGAACTCCTCCTACCGTAAGCTGGGAGTCCGATGGTGGCGCGTTCCGAGGGCCGTGGAAGCACATTGCCTCGGATTTATGCAGCGCCACCTCGAGTCCCAACTCCTGGATCCTACCAACGGCTATCGCAACCCCGCGTGTCGCTAGAGCGACCGCCGCCTGGTGCGACTCTCCCTGCGCTAGGATCAGCGTGTCGTCTGCGTAGCAAACCACGCTGACCCCGTCAGGGAAGTCGCCGCGCAGCACGTAATCGTAGCCGATGTTCCACAAGGGTGGGCCTAGAACCGACCCCTGCGGAACACCGCACGACATCTCTCGACGATTCCAGTCTCCCTGGTGACCGGGGTAGACAATGTACCTGTCTGACAGGTACGCCTCGACCACTAGACAGAGGTATTCGGGCACCCGGTGGTACCGGAGTGCCCTCCGGATCGTACTCCAGGGCAGGGAGTTGAAGGCGTTGGCAATGTCCAAGGACACTGCCACGACACACCTACCCTGGGACACCGCTTCCCCTGTCGTGAGGGCTCGCACGCGCATGATGGCGTCTATAGTAGAGCGCGCCCTGCGAAAGCCGAACTGTCCGTCCGACAAGTCCGGCCCCACCCGTGTTAGCCGCACGACGAGGCGGTTTGCAATAACTCTTTCAAAGAGCTTGCCCACCTCGTCGAGCAGCACAATGGGCCGGTATGCGGACGGAGAGTCCGCAGGGCGCCCTGGCTTCGCTACGAGGACCAGTTTCCCCGTCTTCCAGCGAAGTGGGAACTGGCCCCTCTCCAGGCATGCGCTGAAGAGCCCTCTCAGTCGAGGCCCGAGAGCCTCCATGGCCAGGACCCAGGCTTTCCCTGGCAAGCCGTCGGGTCCTGGGGCGGTGTTTTTGGCACTCAGCCTTCGCACCGCCACTCTCAACTCTACCTCGGTCACTTCTGGAGTATTGTCGTCGTCGTCGCTGTTGCGATCCGCGTCAGACACCGCTGGCGGAGGCGGAGCCATGGGCGGGGGGGAGTGTTCCCCCCGCGCAGGGAACAGAGTGCTAACCACACCCTCCACGAGTTGGGGCCGGAGACTCTGAGTCAACGGCGGAGCCCAGGGGCGAAGCTTGTCCCGTACCAACTTGTACGGGCGCCCCCACGGGTCCGCGTTCAGAGACCCCAGCCACACGTTGCGGGCCTCGAGTTTGGCCCGCTTGATCTCCGATCGGAGAGTGCGTTTCGCCTCTCTGTATTCCTCATATAGCTCCACCTCTCTGGCCTCCGCATCCGGCGGGCGGATGCGGCGCCTGCAGTGCCTGGCGTACCGGCGTCGCGCGTGATTGCACGCATTGCGCAGTGCGCCGATCTCCGGCGACCACCAGTACACCTGGCGCTTAGCTCGTCCTGGACGGACACGGGGCATTGCCGCATCGCAAATTTGCGACATGGCCTCCTGGAACCACTCCGCCTCGACGTCGATGTCGACAGGCCTGTCCGGTGCTTGCACCCAGGCCTGTACCGTCGCGGCTTCCAGGAGGAGCTCCCGGTCCATCTGCTTAAGCGCCCACCGCGGACCGCATGGGCTCTGTCGGACCGGCGCGGCCGAGGTTTCGGCGGAGACGTCAAACCGGATGTACCGGTGGTCGGAGTACGTCTCCACCTCCTCCATAACGCGCCAGTCGACGACACGCGGCGACAGAGCGGGGCTGGCGAACGAAATGTCCACCACCGACTCACCCCGCATCCGCACCAACGTGGGGACAGAACCCCGGTTCAGTACGACCAGGCCCAGCTCCAAGGCCCAGTCCTCCACCATCCGACCCCTCTGGTTCGTGAACCGGGAACCCCAAGCCGTGTTCCAGGCGTTGAAGTCCCCGCAAACGACCACGGGGAGGGAACCGAACCCAGCGACGACGGAATTTAGCTCCATCAGGGAGACGTGCAGTTCGTCGAGAGATCGGCTCGGGGACAGGTAGACGCCCACCACGGCGATGTCCCCGAACCGTGCTGCCACGCAACCCCGCCCCCTCGTGACGGACTCGGGGGGCGGGGTACCGGCGGCGGCCGACTTAATTAAGGTCACCGAGCCGTCCAGGTCCTGAACCCAGTCACCACTGGGCAGGACAAAATACGGCTCGGTGACCACGGCGACATTGATCAACCACTGCGCCATGCTCTGGAGCAACAGATCCTGAGCGGGGGCGCAGTGGTTGATATTCGCCTGGAGGAGACGTAATGGGGCCGTTATTGACACTCCATTACAGTCTCCTCCCGAGCCCCCCTAGGGGACACTGCCGCGGCGACGGGTGCGGCGGCGATTGCGGCGGCGGCCAACGAGGCGGCTGCGGCGGCGAGGACCTCGGCGGGAATGGGCCTGCGGGCCTTGCCCTTGGCCTTGGCGGGGGGGTCGCAGGACCTGCCCCCAGCCCGGTGGTCAGCCGGCTTGCCGGCCGCCGCACATGCGTAGCAGTGCGGCGTAGCACGGCAATCTGCGGCCTTGTGACCGGGCTGGCCACACTGGTAGCAGCGGTCGCTGCGATCCTCCGCGGCGCAGTGGGCTCCCACGTGGTGCCCCACGTGGCAGCGGAAGCACCGCAGAGGTCTGGGCTCCAGCATCTTTACCTGGGCCGAAACCCAGCCCACCAAAAGCCTTCGGCCCTCGGCCGTTATCGCTTTGGCCGCCTGCACCGGACAGCTCACCGTAACGGCTCGCATGCCCGTGCTGTCAGCACGGATGGCACCCGCCCGAACCTGTTCGGTCGTGCACCCACCCGCCCTGACAATGGCGGCCACCACCTCGTCCACCTTGACGGAATCGTCCAGGCCCATTATGCTCATGTCGATGCACTTGGTGGGCCTGGACACTCGGGCCTCTTCCGAACTGAGGGACGCCCTGATCCTTGCGGCCAGGGCGTCCGCTGCAGGACCGCTGGCCGCACCGGGGACCTCTAGGATTCGGGCCCCAGTGATCGTGCGCCTCATTCGGAAGCCCGCAGCGGCTCCGAGCTCGCCAAGGTGGGGCAACACCGCCTGCTTCGCCTTCTCCATGACGTCGTCGTACGTCACGCCCCTCTTTTCCGCTTCAGGCTGTAGCGTGATTACTACAGCCTCGGAATTCGGGGCGCGAAGACGCGCCGCCATGGCCCGCTTCCTGCGCTCCTGCCGCCTCGCGCGCTTTTTGGCCGCTCTGGCCACCTTGCCCGCCTGCTTTTTGGCGCCGACCACCGTCCACTCGGCGCCAGGCATCTGTAGAGAGGTCAATTCTGTACATGAAATATATTTCCAAAATAACTATCAGGGGGTGATTAGTGATCGATACTGATGCCAAAAATGCAAACAGTAAAATTTTTGTCTGTCTGTCTGTCTGTCTGTCTGTCTGTCTGTCTGTCTGTCTGTCTGTATGTTCTTTATGGAAACAAAAACTACTCGATGGATTTTAACGAAACTTTGTACAATCATTCTTCATACTTCTGGGCAGGTTATAGTATACTTTTCATCACGCTACGATCAATAGGAGCAGAGCAGTGAAGGGAAATGTTGGGGAAACGGGGGAAATTACTCCATTTTTTAAGCTTCTGTCGCGTTTGCAGCGTTAATGGTTAAAGCTACACAGAAATCATGTATGGCGAAAATGTCCTCCTTAAAATTATATAAAAATATCCCACGACAGCATATGTCTATATTTTATGGTTGACTCACAATAACACGTGTAACTCCCGATAGCTTAGCAGTTCGGAGCTTTCTGTTTATTTTTGTCTACTCTTACGTTTATAACACTCTTACTCATCCCTAATTAAAAAAAGTAAGTGGAAGGGAGAGATCTGGAACGTCTCGAATCGTCTCGCTCATCACGTTGTTTTTCAGTCTCCGGGATCTTAGAATTCTACATCAGACGTTTCAGATCTTTGATTTTGACGACCCCGTTGTCGCTGGCATAAGCAACAGGATCCGCGTACGAAGTCGCTGGCAGAAGCTAGTAATATACTAAAACTAATGTTGTATATTTATTGATTGATCGCTAAAATCTGGTAATCTTGTGATTTATCTAAGTAATTAACTCCCGAGCACTGTGAGGAAGTTGAATTATGTGAACAAGTTTATTAAAAAACACATTTGAAATACGTATCAAGTTTTCAATTTATTTATTTCAATACAATAAAAATTAACAAAACGAACAAACTTACATAGTAATAATTGTTGATGACATTACCTGGACAAAGGTATTCGGTTACTCGAACAGATTCACACTGTCCTCCGCACTAGTGTACACGGTAGAACAGTCTTCAAGTAATCTTAAAATCAAGATAGTCAAGCGTTTCATTATCAGCAGATATACACAAAAACCTATTACATAATACTATAATAAAAGCCATCTGCCCACAAAAGTTGTCAAAGTAATCCAACATTTGCTTTATCTAACAAATTCTTCAGGGAGAGCCCGTAGGAGTCAATAAAACTTTTTCTAAGAAGAATCTCACCCCTGAAATGAACTTATAAACCAACTTTCTTATTTTCAGAGCCTAAAAAACATTATTGTTTGATGGCAAATAAATAAAATTTCCGTGTATTTTTTGTCTGTGTTCTTACGATGTTATCTTTTTAAGTCATTCTTGGCTTTGCAAAATTCTTTCCGAACTTTCTGAAACTTTTCCCCAACTTCTTCGGACGCAGTTGAAAAGTTTTTTGATCAAGTAATGAACTGAATTTAAGAATTTGTATAATTCTATTAGTTCAACTATGAAGCAATTAGAATGAATCACAATGATCACTTGAGACATCTTGAACATTTTATATTGAATTTTATTTGCTGCATTTTATGGAGTACATCAAATAAAATTGAATATTTGATTGATTGTTGACTTGAATATGGTGAATTTCTGATTTATCAATAAGAATAATTATGTTGATTGATGAGAACAGAACAAGATTAAAGACACTATTTCTTTAAAATTAAATGCTCAGAGTGGAGTAAAGTTAATTAAATTACCCATTATAACATAGCTTCAATATAGATTACAATCTAAAAATAAAGCAATTAGATTAGTCGCAAAGGATTATTTCTTTTGATTTAATTTGACCACTTCTAAGGATTCTAAATCAAAATGTAATTTGAGTTCGGATTTTAAATCCAAATTGCCTTGTATAATTTGTTAAAATGCAAAATTCTGAATATGAATTAAGAACTTCAGGCTTTAACTAGATTGGCCAGTCGATATAGTGATTAGCTAAAACTTGGGCCGGTCAGATGTAGCTAGACTAAGCTAGTAGGGTAACAGAAATTGAATTTTCGAACCTTTCGGGTGTTTATGCGATGAAGGCTAAATGGCTGGCAGTTTCAGTTTATCTGGTCCAGTATTTAGTTTCGGATTTCATATTCTAGTTTTGGAATTTACGAATGAAGTGTGTCGACAGTTTGGATATATCGATCGTGTTTTATGTTTATGATGTCATAACAAAGAGCGATATGCTGAAGTCTTAAGAGTGGGAATTTATGTTTTTAAGTGAATTAAATAATTTTACCCGCTCTGCGTGAAGTGAGAAGACGTATCAGACTTTTTACTACTATTACTAATTAAAATATTGATTTTATGTGTTTATGTGTTTTAAAAGTTCTATATTATTAATGTAGTGATTGTCTATAAGTGTTGCAGCACTTGAATATAAAATGTAATGATCTTGTAAATTCCCAGTGCATGTAATGTTGACGATCCTATTAAATAAATAATAAAAAATAAAAAAAATCACTTCTGTTACTTCAATGACGGTGATAACTTTGAAAGTATGAGGTTTTCGAAGTTGTCACCGTCTTCGAAGACATGACTGGTAAAATATATGAGAAAAGGCCTCATGGGCACAGCCCAATACGTCGGTCTAACCAGATCCACACTACTTTTAACTCTACGGTATACAATGCCCGTTACATCACCAGGGGCAGAAACAGATAGAGGAATATCATACAAGTGAAATGATGAAGCAGGGTCATAACTCTCAGCATTGAGGAATACTACGCAATGTGGAGAAGAAAGTGTTCCTTCAGTTGCCCATTCCGTTGAAGAGCTGCAGTAACTCTGTCATTTGAAAGTTTCACTTTCATATCATGACAGCATAGATAATATATTGTAAAACAAAAGTAGAAATGTCGTAGATTTTCATAATTTAACAATTTATGGGCACAATTTCACCTTTCACTAAACATTGTTTTCACAAGTCAATCTATTACCAGTAACCAGTAACAATATAAATTTAACAATTGAAAATAAAGCACCAATTCAATTTGTTTCTATCAATCGAGGATTAATATTTAGACAAATCGTTACAAATCAAAGCACGTTTTGTGAATGTTAACAATACTACAATTACGACGAGACAAATTATAATGGATAAACCAAACATAATTTTCCTCAGAGAAACTTTTCATCACATTTTCAAGTTTCAATTTATTTGCCAATCCGTAGCGTGCCAACTGTTGAAACTTTACTAAATACTTCTTGCTGGAGAATAATAAAGCTTTTCTTGGATTGGTCGTTTGCCAGAAAAAAATGAAATAAGTTTTTCTATTCTATCGGTGAATATGCTTCGGGATGTTTTGTAACTAAAGTCTGGGAAATATGACAGGATTGTTGGTCTAGTGGTTAGTAGCCCTGACTACAATGCCGGAGGTCGTGGGTGCGATTCCCACCCAGGATAAATGTTTGTGTGATGAGCACGATTATTTGTTCTGTGTCTGGTTGTGATTTATCTGTTATGTATTTAGAAATATATATATGTATGTTTATCAGTTGTCTAGTACTCATAATACAGGCTCTGCTTAGCTTGGGACTAGATGGTGTTGTGTGATAGTTGTGGAATATTATATTACTATATTTCGCTTTTATGTTATGTAATTCGATTTTTTTTTTGTGAAATAATATTTTATGTTTATGTAAAGTATTAGATAATGCCTCTTGTTGAAATAAAAATGTTTTAACAGTAAATAACAATTTATAGAATGATTTACAACTACTTTTCGTAGTTGCGGTGGGTAGCGCCTTCGTGTCCTTCGACGAAACATTTTCAGCTCCAAGTATCAAAAGTATCTTACAAGTATGTCCTTCCAGAATATGGTAAACCCAAGTATTAAATTTAATCTAGATCCACTTAGCCGCTACTTTTGCAATTGTAATATTAGTAATTAGTAAGATATAGATACGTTAGTAATTAGTAAGATATTTTTTTTATACATATTTTTTTAGGTCTCAAAACAGAAGCAAAATAAGGCTTACGATAAATTGCACTGAGAATTAAAATACCAAAGTATAAATGAAAACAAAAGAGTAAAACCTACTTAAAACTATGATGAACCATTTGTCTGAAGGCTGCGGTCATGTATTGTCTATAAACTAAATATATAAAACCAAAACCTGAATGAACCTATCTCATTAAAAAAACATTTCAATACACTTTAAGTATAAAAAATTAGTAGAAAGTACACAATAAAAATACGAACACTCCTAAACAAGAGATCGTACAGAAGCAAACTGATAAATATATTTCGAAACGTTACAAAACGACTGTGCTGCCATAAAGACCAAAATTTATCGCACTTTTTAGTCCAACGGCAGCCCAAGGGAGCCACATGAAATGAAACGTTATTTCTATGTTAGACGATCACTCGAAATTCTTACAAACGGAACCAGAGAGTCAAGTTACAGTAAGAAATAAATTGTGCGTTCCTACTGTAAATTACTAAAAAACTAGTTTCTGCTTGTGTTTTCAACCACTGTAAAAAAAAATCTATGTTCTATTCCAGGCCATAATTAACTCGCATGTCGATTTCATTTAAATCTGTTTAGCCTTTTAAGCATGGAGGAGTACCAAACACACATACATAAATACTTTTGCTTTTATGATACCTGTTGGTGTGATTCAAATCTGTCTGTTTAGATATTTGCTGCTATTTGAATTAGGTTTGATACACTCGGTTCATTAGTTCATGAATCAGGAACACACTGGACCATGTCCTAGAATATGGATGTATGGAAGCATTTTTTTAGGTGGGTAAATCCTTTAATGACATCCCCCACTCTTGGGTGGAGCGTGAAGGCGTGTCAGATTTTGAGTGACTAAAAACCCACTCCCGTTTCTTCTATGCCTTCGTCCCAAGGCCCCGGGTCTCACTTCATGGATGTACCTAATAATGTATAGGTATGAAAAAAACCACTGAATAGAATTTGATGAAACTTAGTGCAAGAGTTGATCATGTCCTAGAATGGCACATAATTAAAGGAGACTTCCTTTTCTTCCTCGATCACAAGAGAAAATAGTCTTTGTATCATTTATGATATTTTATATCCTGAAAATACGTTTCCTTAAAACAGTTTTCTACTATCACGCGGTCGAAGCCCTTGACAGCGGCTAGTCTTACTTAAAACGTTTTATTTAGAAAAGGCACAATATTTTCTACTCAAATTTTTTTTTGTTGGTCTGAGATTCTAAAAGGTTTTGTTTAGAACCAAGGAGTCGTTGGATGCAAGGACAAAGTTGTTCATTGCAGTTTATGGGACTGTTTCAGGCAGTCTTCCGGTCGATAATGATGCGGTGCGAAATGAATAGGAGGGAAGGAACTGTCCTGTTTTGTTCGAGTCTCTAATCGACTTCGAAAAGAAGGAGGTTGGTAGTAACCAGGGTTGGAACTAATTACAATTAAATGGGGTTTTTAAAATATCTTGGGATATTTCCTGACTGCAACTCGTTTTTTGTTGTTGATACGAGTAGTTTGGCGCTTGAACGCTATCTTACCTGATGGAAAGCGGCGATGCGGTCGACGATGGGACGCGCTAACCTAGAAAAACCTATTCACTCTCGACCGCAAGTCCGCGCCTATGGTTGCAAAACCGCGCTTACGGTAACTGTAAACGTATGAAATAATGTATTTTTGCTTAAATATCCTCAATATTATCAATGCCAATGTAATAACTGCCGCAATATGATTGTATATATTTATGCTGATATTAACCACCATGGTGAATTACTATTTAAAATTTACGAGTGAATAAACAAATCCTCATTAATAAATATCACGCTGTTGGTTTAATTATTGCAATAACATTAGAGTGTAGTGAGCATAATAAAACATAAAACCATTTCCCAGTACAACGTATTATCATTTACCGCGGTTGAATTGCACTTATCAAACAATTGCACCTCAATCAAAAAAACCTTTAGTAATAAATTTTATTTATTCCTATAAACTATTTTGTATTTAGCCTTCTCTTCAGATACCGTCAATATTAGAGCCACAATAGTAAGACAATGACAGCGCAAACGCCGGCATTCATCATTTCAGCCAACAGACGTCCACTGTTGGACATAGGCCTCCCCCAAGCGTCACCACAATGATCGGTCCTGTGCGTCCCGCATCCATCGGATTCCCGCAACCTTCACCAGGTCATCGGTCCACCTTGTAGGAGGCCTTCCGACGGTGCGTCTTCCAGTACGCTATCGTCCCTCCAGAACCTTTTGGCCCAACGGCCATCCGTTCTGCGAGCAATGTGCCCCGCCCACTGCCACTTAAGTTTGGCGATTCTTCATGTTATGTCGGCAACCTTCGTTCTCCTGCGGATATCTTCATTTCTGATTCGATCACGCAAGGAAACTCCGAGCATAGCCCTTTCCATTGCACATTGAGCCTTCTTAAGAGGCCCATTGTAAGCGACAACGTTTCAGTACCATATAACGTGTTCGCTTGGGGCTAAATGAATTAAGGCACATACCTATGGCTTCAAATGGCAGAGAGGTCACGACCCCCAGCACTGAAGAAGTACGACGTAAGGAGGAGGAGGATGCAATGTGGTCGCTCACAACGGGCCTTATCAGAACGTTTAAAGTCACCCAAAGGGCAATGATAGTGGCTACGTTAGGAGTTTCCTTACGTGAATAAATCAGAAATGAAGATATCCGCAGGAAAACTAAGGTTACCTACATAGCCCCAAGAATTGTCAAACTTTATGTGGCTGTGGACAAGGCATGTTGCTCACAGAATGGGATGGTTAAAGTGGCAACCACGTACCGAAAGACGCAGAGTCGAAAAGCGGCAGGCCTTCCAGAAGGTGGACTAATAACCTGGTGAGGGTTATCAGTCCACCACGGGAACCAATCACGGGAATCGGATGGATGCAAGACGCAAGTTATGGCGATGATCGGTGGAGGCCTGTGTCCAACATTGGACGTCTTTTGGCCGCAATGATGGTGATGAAGATTTATTATTGTTACGCCGTTAAACTTCAACACGTCATATCTCCGACAAAATAAAGAATGGCAACGAATAATTAAAACGCATTGCTGTTCGAAAGCTCTAGAATCAAAGTACCTACCTAGCCTGACAAGATCTGGAACATTCCTTCCTAAGTACTCCTTGTACCTACTATTTAGTAGGTATGTAATCTGTAGGTATCTGTAGGTGGATAAGGGAAATGGTATTTTCCGCCATTAACAATAGAGTCGAAATTCGCGTGAGTGACTCGCGAAGGACAAAGTAATAAAATTGATTTATCCTGAGACGTCAGTATCTAGAATTTTCTTTGCTCCGCGTATAAATACGAGCCCCCGAACGGAAGTGAGTCAGTTCTGATTTCGACTGCGATCAAGAGCGATCTACCTAAGTGTGCAAAGTGATTTTATCTAACGACCGAGGCGATAGTATAACGGAACTCTAGTGCTAACTGTGATTTGGATTATTGTTGGCTGGACTAATTACTGATTGTTTGTGGTAAATAAAGTTCTTTATTGGTAAATCGGCATTTAGTTACCCACGTACGTAACATTATTAATTAAAAGTCATCTTGTAGAAAAGTTTCGTACTTCGTATACTTTGCATTTTTAAGACTGGCTTTTTCCAGCGGTATCATTCTCGTGAAAGTAGACCTGTTCCCAAACAAGGAAATACGTTCTCGGGATAAAATATATCTTTTATCCTCAACCAGGATATGGTCTACTGATGTACTAAATCCGTTCAGCCACTTGAACGTAAAGGAGTAACAAAAATACACACACACACACATTTATATAATGGATAGCACACTTTCGCTTCTAATGTTAATGGCGTTCCATTAAGCTCGATTATTAGGTTCATTCTACGAGTGCGTTCCCATTGACGGGGAGCTGGGAGTGGAGAGGACTGGACCGTGAACTGGCCAATCACAGTGCTTGAAATCTTCACTCCGGATCAAAGGCTGTTTCCTCGAAATGGAGCTGAACGGACTTTCAAATAAAACAAATGAACAAGCGGCCTCAAGCCAGAATAACCGGAATCCGATGCTGAACGGTGAGCACAAAGTGGAGCTCAAATCCACTCTGCCCCGCTCCGTTTCAATGGAAACACCTGCCAATTTCACTGCTCTTCTCAACTTCACTCTACCTAGTTTCACTCCAATCAAAACGCACCCTGTCACAAAAGCTTGGTTGGAAACATAGATAATGTTTCCAACCAAGCTTTTGAGACACGAGATACGAAATTCAAAATAACCTTTCCAAACACCCTTGGCTATAATGATCAAATTAAGACATTGCTACACCCTTTCTCTTATCTAAGCCTCACTATTATAATTACATACGAACAATACGGCTTTCAACTGAATTTTGACAAAGATAATAACCGATACGCAGAGTCAGCGAACTGACAGACATTATCGTATCACGTGGTACTATTTCTATGCCTCCGACTGTACTATTTCTTCAAAATTTAATTCAGCAAGTAATTTTCAACTTTGTTTGAGAAAGTTTAGAGTTTAAATTTGAATGGGTAGGATTATAAATAGTTAGTTGTGAACATAATCTAGCAACGCCGACCAATAATATGTAATGTCCATGTTTCTCACAGATAGCGATAAATTGGACATAACATGTTATGCCCAGACAGGTCACATGTGTTTCACATTAGGCACAATAAATGTTATAGTTGTCTACTGAATACGTAATAGGGATTAGCCCTTTGTTGCCTGGTTTTATTACCTGTGTACAACATTTGGACAAATGGTCCACGAGTTTCGAGCGAATAGGTAATCTAGTTTTGAATTGAAACGATATACCACAAAATAGATAGGCACAGAAGACAATCTTATGTATGTACTCCACTTATTATACCTACCGTCGGTGGACGCACACTGATGTGTGTTTGAGCCGAAACTGTTCGACGAGCGGACCGAGGCGCTCTGTGATATCATGTCCGTGAGCGGTGTCTACCTATGTGTGCGTTACTCGAGCGCGCTTTTGCATGTGGATTGGCTTCTGTACCAATATATTTCGTTGAACTGTTATAGGATTCTGAGAACAGATACTAGTTGGGATGCTGGATTGTTCACAAGCCATCGTAGTTTTGGCACGCAAAAGGCAACTTTGACAACACGAGCGTGTTTTTCAGTAAAAGTTTGTTAGTTACTCTCGTTTTGCAGAAGTTATTTAATAATAAGCCATCCTAAAAAAATGTTATTTTGATAACAGCATAATTTATTATTTTTTCCGAAATAAAGAGTAGCCTATGACAGTCAGCGGTTTGCGTTTTTTTTGGCGATTAGCGGCTGTTATTTAATGTGGTGCTGTGTCTGTTAATTTAAAAACTTACAAAGAAGCAAGGCAAAAATTTTAGACCTACACTATAATGGGTATAAGTTGCATGATGACCAGTAGTTTAGGCACTCACTTCACTTCACAGGCTTGAGGTTGGGGGTTCGAAACCGTGCAAGTACCTATCATAGTATAGATTTATTATTAACTGCTGCCCGTAGTTTCGCCGTTTGTAAGTTGCATAACATAGCATAGTCGGCCTTATAATGCACTGCTGGGACTCAGGCCTCCTCTCTAGGAAAGGGAATGGGCCGTAATCCACCACGCGGGGCTATGTGTAAGTAAAAAAATATTCTCTCAAGGAAACATTCTACCGGGATAAAAATAGCCTATGTCCAAGATATGGTCTACCCGTGTGTCTAATTTCATCTAATCCGATATGCCGTTTTATTATGAAGAAGTAAGAAACATACACTCAAACTTTCACTTTTATTATTTACTTACTAAGATTATAATGGCATTACATTTTTATTTTCCTGTCGAAGTCTGTGTTTTCTGATGGCTACAACCTAGATTTTTTTACTTAACCTATCTTTAAGTCAAAAATTAATAGATTACTTCCAGGCAAACGCTCATCGTCTGTCACATCATTGCTTACCATTAAAGAGATACTTATTAACTTAAACGCGAGTCTTTCCATTATAAAAAAAATATCTCTCTATCCAGGTCTCGTATTTTCAGTAAAATACAAAAAAAAATGTGACAGTACCGCAACGCACTTACTATGCTAATCTTTTGAGACGAGCTGAAATAGTTTCAAACTTTATCTAAAAAAAAAAACTCGTAAAAACATAAACAAGAACATTTTCGTCATAAACAATACGTTGAATACATTTCCTCGCCTATACCTACAATATTGTTATGAAAATATTTATATAAAAGAATAAGGAAAACTGGCGAGATATAAAAATCAGATCACATGGCGGTCGTTACGAGATAAAGTGTACGGCTTCCAAACGAGAGGCAAGATGTTCATTATGAGCCATTTCTTTTGAATATAGATAAGTTTTATTTACATACCTGTAGCTGGGATGTGAATCAGGATAGTATTCAACCTGTATTTACCTATAGGTACTGTCCTACTAAAGTGAGTTTTGAGAAAAAAAGAATTTTGTAAAGAACTAAATAAAAGCTTTTACCCACGGTTATACCGGCTTGATATGTTGATAAAAAGTATCTCAAATCCTTTTTATTTTGTCTAAGACATGAAAATGTCTTAGACAAAATAAAAAAAAAAACGATCTGAAACTACCTGTATATATCACTAGCTGAAATATAATTTTAGAAAGGTTTTTCACATGCATGAAAATTTATCTGCATATACATCCATATTTTTAATATTTACGAAACCTGAAACACCTGTCTAATATTTTATGTAAAGAATTTACAAAACTGTACTATGAAAAATTACACAGTTATAAACCAGTTATGGTACCTGGTTGGCGACATAAATACATGATCACTGGGCCACCCGGGTGACTGAGGGGGTAGTTCGCTTCAGCACCCAACACGTTTTATTTAGAAAAGGCACAATATTTTCTACTCAAATCTTTTTTTGTTGGTCTGAGATTCAAAAAGGTTTTGTTTAGAACCAAGGAGTCGTTGGATGCAAGGACAAAGTTGTTCATTGCAGTTTATGGGACTGTTTCAGGCAGTCTTCCGGTCGATAATGATGCGGTGCGAAATGAATAGGAGGGAATGAACTGTCCTGTTTTGTTTGAGTCTCTAATCGACTTCGAAAAGAAGGAGGTTGGTAGTAACCAGGGTTGGAACTAATTACAATTAAATGAGGTTTTTAAAATATCTTGGGATATTTCCTGACTGCAACTCGTTTTTTGTTGTTGATACGAGTAGTTTGGCGCTTGAACGCTATCTTACCTGATGGAAAGCGGCGATGCGGTCGACGATGGGACGCGCTAACCTAGAAAAACCTATTCACTCTCGACCGCAACTCCGATCCTATGGTTGCAAAACCGCGCTTACGGTAACTGTAAACGTATGAAATAATGTATTTTTGCTTAAATAACCTCAATATTATCAATGCCAATGTAATAACTGCCGCAATATGATTGTATAGATTTATGCTGATATTAACCACCATGGTGAATTACTATTTAAAATTTACGAGTGAATAAACAAATCCTCATTAATAAATATCACGCTGTTGGTTTAATTATTGCAATAACATTAGAGTGTAGTGAGCATAATTAAACATAAAACCATTTCCCAGTACAACGTATTATCATTTACCGCGGTTGAATTGCACTTATCAAACAATTGCACCTCAATCAAAAAAACCTTTAGTAATAAATTTTATTTATTCATATAAACTATTTTGTATTTAGCCTTCTCTTCAGATACCGTCAATATTAGAGCCACAATAGTAAGACAATGACAGCACAAACGCCGGCATTCATCATTTCAGCCAACAGACGTCCACTGTTGGACATAGGCCTCCCCCAAGCGTCACCGCAATGATCGGTCCTGTGCGTCCCGCATCCATCGGATTCCCGCAACCTTCACCAGGTCATCGGTCCACCTTGTAGGAGGCCTTCCGACGGTGCGTCTTCCAGTACGCTATCGTCCATCCAGAACCTTTTGGCCTAACGGCCATCCGTTCTGCGAGCAATGTGCCCCGCCCACTGCCACTTAAGTTTGGCGATTCTTCGTGTTATGTCGGCAACCTTCGTTCTCCTGCGGATATCTTCATTTCTGATTCGATCACGCAAGGAAACTCCGAGCATAGCCCTTTCCATTGCACTTTGAGTGACTTTGAGCCTTCTTATGAGGCCCATTATTTATTATATTTATTTATATATACTTTATTGCACATCAAAAATAAAAATTTACAAAAAAGAAACCATACAATAGAAAACACAATTGGCGGCCTTATCGCACCAGGCGATTTCTTCCAGGCAACCATTTGGCAGGCCCATTGTGAGCGACAACGTTTCAGTACCATATAACGTGTTCGGTTGGGGCTAAATGAATTAAGGCACATACCTATGGCTTCAAATGGCAGAGAGGTCACGACCCCCAGCACTGAAGAAGTACGACGTAAGGAGGAGGAGGATGCATTGTGGTCGCTCACAACGGGCCTTATCAGAACGTTTAAAGTCACCCAAAGGGCAATGATAGTGGCTACGTTAAGAGTTTCCTTACGTGAATAAATCAGAAATGAAGATATCCGCAGGAAAACTAAGGTTACCTACATAGCCCCAAGAATTGTCAAACTTTATGTGGCTGTGGACAAGGCATGTTGCTCATAGAATGGGATGGTTAAAGTGGCAACCACGTACCGAAAGACGCAGAGTCGGAAAGCGGCAGGCCTTCCAGAAGGTGGACTAATAACCTGGTGAGGGTTATCAGTCCACCACGGGAACCAATCACGGGAATCGGATGGATGCAAGACGCACAGTTATGGCGATGATCGGTGAAGGCCTGTGTCCAACATTGGACGTCTTTTAGCCGCAATGATGATTTACTATTGTTACGCCGTTCTTCTTCCACACTAACACTAACTTCAACACGTCATATCTCCGACAAAATAAAGAATGGCAACGAATAATTAAAATGCATTGCTGTTCGAAAGCTCTAGAATCAAAGTACCTACCTAGCCTGGCAAGATCTGGAACATTCCTTCCTAAGTACTCCTTGTACCTACTATTTAATAGGTATGTAATCTGTAGGTATCTGTAGGTGGATAAGGGAAATGGTACTTTCCGCCATTAACAATAGAGTCGAAATTCGCGTGAGTGACTCGCGAAGGACAAAGTAATAAAATTGATTTATGGCCTCGCGACGCGACTCTATTGTTCTGGATTTATCCTGAGACGTCAGTATCTAGAATTTTCTTTGCTCCGCGTATAAATACGAGCCCCCGAACGGAAGTGAGTCAGTTATGATTTCGACTGCGATCAAGAGCGATCTACCTAAGTGTGCAAAGTGATTTTATCTAACGACCGAGGCGATAGTATAACGGAACTCTAGTGCTAACTGTGATTTGGATTATTGTTGGCTGGACTAATTACTGATTGTTTGTGGTAATTAAAGTTCTTTATTGGTAAATCGGCATTTAGTTACCCACGTACGTAACATTATTAATTAAAAGTCATCTTGTAGAAAAGTTTCGTACTTCGTATACTTTGCATTTTTAAGACTGGCTTTTTCCAGCGGTATCATTCTCGTGAAAGTAGATCTGTTCTCAAACAAGGAAATACGTTCTCCGGATAAAATATATCTTTTATCCTCAACCAGGATATGGTCTACTGATGTACTAAATCCGTTCAGCCACTTGAACGTAAAGGAGTAACAAAAATACATACACACACATTTATATCTATGTATTTATATATTTCGTTATATATATATTTCGGTATATATATCGGTATATATATATTTCGTTGAACTGTTATAGGATTCTGAGAACAGATACTAGTTGGGATGCTGGATTGTTCACAAGTCACCGTAGTTTTGGCACGCAAAAGGCAACTTTGACAACACGAGCGTGTTTTTCAGTAAAAGTTTGTTAGTTACTCTCGTTTTGCAGAAGTTATTTAATAATAAGCCATCCTAAAAAAATGTTATTTTGATAACAGCATAATTTATTATTTTTTCCGAAATAAAGAGTAGCCTATGACAGTCAGCGATTTGCGTTTTTTTTTGGCGATTAGCGGCTGTTATTTAATGTGGTGCTGTGTCTGTTCATTTAAAAACGTACAAAGAAGCAAGGCAAAAATTTTAGACCTACACTATAATGGGTATAGGTTGCATGATGACCAGTAGTTTAGGCACTCACTTCACAGGCTTGAGGTTGGGGGTTCGAAACCGTGCAAGTACCTATCATAGAATAGATTTATTATTAACTGCTGCCCGTAGTTTCGCCGTTTGTAAGTTGCATAACATAGCATAGTCGGCCTTATAATGCACTGCTGGGACTCAGGCCTCCTCTCTAGGAAAGGGAATGGGCCGTAATCCACCACGCGGGGCCATGTGTAAGTAAAAAAATATAATATCTCAAGGAAACATTCTACCGGGATAAAAATAGCTTATGTCCAAGATATGGTCTACCCGTGTGTCTAATTTCATCTAATCCGATATGCCGTTTTAGTATGAAGAAGTAAGAAACATACACTCAAACTTTCACTTTTATTATTTACTTACTAAGATTATAATGGCATTACATTTTTATTTTCCTGTCGAAGTCTGTGTTTTCTGATGGCTACAACCTAGATTTTTTTACTTAACCTATCTTTAAGTCAAAAATGAATAGATTACTTCCAGGCAAACGCCCATCGTCTGTCACATCATTGCTTACCATTAAAGAGATACTTATTAACTTAAACGCGAGTCTTTCCATTATAAAAAAAATATCTCTCTATCCAGGTCTCGTATTTTCAGTAAAATACAAAAAAAAAATGTGACAGTACCGCAACGCACTTACTATGCTAATCTTTTGAGACGTGCTGAAATAGTTTCAAACTTTATCTAAAAAAAAAAACTCGTAAAAACATAAACAAGAACATTTTCGTCATAAACAATACGTTGAATACATTTCCTCGCCTATACCTACAATATTGTTATGAAAATATTTATATAAAAGAATAAGGAAAACTGGCGAGATATAAAAATCAGATCACATGGCGGTCGTTACGAGATAAAGTGTACGGCTTCCAAACGAGAGGCAAGATGTTCATTATGAGCCATTTCTTTTGAATATAGATAAGTTTTATTTACGTACCTGTAGCTGGGATGTGAATCAGGATAGTATTCAACCTGTATTTACCTATAGGTACTGTCCTACTAAAGTGAGTTTTGAGAAAAAAAGAATTTTGTAAAGAACTAAATAAAAGCTTCTACCCACGGTTATACCGGCTTGATATGTTGATAAAAAGTATCTCAAATCCTTTTTATTTTGTCTAAGACATGAAAAAGTCTTAGACAAAATAAAAAAAAAAACGATCTGAAACTACCTGTATATATCATTAGTTGAAATATAATTTTAGAAAGGTTTTTCACATGCATGAAAATTTATCTGCATATACTAAATCTCAAAAATAAAAAATCAAAACAATCAAATCAATCTAATCTATTTAATTGATTTTATATTTTAATTTAATTGTATTTTTTGTTTTTTTGTTTGTTTCATTTGTACCTACTAATAATTTCTAATCATTGTAATTGTAATGTTTTGTTTTTTAATTTATTTTTTTGTGTAATGTATATGGACTATGTCTGAAATAAATATATTGAATTGAATTGAATTGATATACATCCATATTTTTAATATTTACGAAACCTGAAACACCTGTCTAATATTTTATGTAAAGAATTTACAAAACTGTACTATGAAAAATTACACAGTTATAAACCAGTTATGGTACCTGGTTGGCGACATAAATACATGATCACTGGGCCACCCGGGTGTCTGAGGGGGTAGTTCGCTTCAGCACCCAACTGTGTGCTAACTGCTGATGTCCGCTATGGCCTGCCAGGACCTGTTGTACTTAGTGTCGGTTGCATCCAACTTGTAACTTTTTTGAATATTTTTGGAATAAAATATAACATGGTGTAAAAATTATTGCAATCAATTCAGTTACCGATTCTGAACAAATCTATTCAGGTTTTGCATATACTAAAAATTATCTTGTATAGATGAAGAAAGAGATGTTCAATTAATGGTCAGTTACTGGAAGTATTTTACTGACGATTTGACATAAATATCAAAGTAGGTATTAGTATACATTATAGATATACATAGTGTAGGCAAACATGTGTATTTGAATGCTTTCCAATTGTAACGTAGTTATTATTATCTTCAAGAACATTAAACATACCCATAACTTAATCTTCACGCTAACATAATTTTTCAAATCATATTACAAAACAGATAAGTTTAGAAGGTTAACTCTAGCCGACGAACGACGACGAGGTATGCGGAATAGAGAGTAAAGTCTCGCAAACCTCCTTGGAAAAGGGAGGATCCTCCGGCCAGACAGGTGTTATAGTCTGGTGGGCGACTGCCCGATAGTTGATGTCGGGCTGTCGTATATGTTCAAATCGCGCGGAGAATTTTGATTGCGCGATGCAGGATTTCGTATTTTCTTCGTAGTTCTTATGTGGCGTCATAGATGTCACTACAGAAAACACACTGACATGTGGATATGCTTCATATACATTAAGTGCAAGCGTTTCCATGGCGGCATTTATTTAAGATCTCCATACGTACCATCGCGGTCAATTCTGCCTGATCACTTAAAAAAAAATCGCTTCAATCCTGCGGCGCTACGCCTGGCCTGGCCACATCTTATAAAGTTGTCGTTTCAAGTGCAAGCAAGAATGAACTTAGCTGTAGTTAGACAGAAAGATCTTCGATGGTACATGTCTTTGCACAACCACAATAAAGATAGGTTAAAATAAGTACATATAAAGGAGACGAAGATTTTGAAATGGAGTGACTGAAATAGATAATTGAATATCATAGTAAATATTGATATCTATTAGACTTTTCGTATGGTCTTCAGTTGCAAGAAGTTCCGCGCAAACTGTTTGCGTCTGCGGGGTTTTTACTGCAACCAAAACTGCACTCGACTGATCACACCAATTTTCAATTATTGATTATTTCAATGTCTATTTAGATGTTTCTTTTTATAATTTGTTTCCGCAAATACAACCATGTTTCTGAGTAAGGAAGAATTGAAAACGAAATCTTGTTCCACTAACTCTAAGTTATGGTTCGAAGATTTTTTTTAGTGGGAAAATCATCCAATGATATCCCTCGCTCTTGGGCGGAGCGCGAAATTGTATTAGACTTTTACTAACTAAAAACCCACTCCTTTTCCTCTTTTGGCATTGTTCCAGGGCCCCGGAGATCTCTTTCCCAACACCCATGGCCCCAGTAGGCTGCGACCCTGCTGAGCCTCTACGTTTGCTGACAACTCTTAGAGGCGCGCTTTGCGTCGTAGATAACTCTACACGCCGTCGACGAATTGGGCATAGTTCAAGGATTGTAAAATAATAAACTCTTCATGACTTTTTCTCATCTGCATTCGCTTATTACAAGAAGCTTATCTTCTGTAACAACTTACTTTGTAACCAGACTAAGTTTACCTGTCGACAAACTTTGAAGTCAATTCGAGGAGGCGTTTAAGTAATGAGACGTACTCCAACTTATGTAAAGGCACTTCGCATTCAGTACGGAACTGTGTAGGTGTTAAGAACTAGGTATATTAGTATTTGAGTTATTAATATTTTAAAGGGAGGACTACAAAAAGCAGTTGGTAGAAATTATTTGACTGATATTTATTACTCTTTTTATCTACGAGTATATACTGGTACTTTTTTAACGGTTAAGGACAAGTTAGGTTTAACGATTTTTTATTACTCATACGAATAATTGCAGTTCACTAAAAATGTCTTTTTATGGTGGGAAAAATCATCCAATGACAACACTCAGACTCTTACCGACTAAAAGCCCACCCCATTCCATTGTGTCTTCGTACCGGGACCGAGCTTCCCTTTCGGATAACCCTGGCCCCAGTAGGCTTCGACCCCTGAGTCTTTGACCCCTTTGACCCTTGAGTTTGTTTCGGTGTTTCTTCTCAGGGTAGTCAGCTAGGAAACACCGGCCTCATCTAGCTTAAACAGACGAAAAAAAAAAGAAAATTGACGTGTAAAAGTGTTTTTTAAACCTATTTGCAAAAATAAATATCATTTATCATTTGACCCGGCTGGACCCCTGCTGTTGCTGGCAACTCCTTGAGGTGCGCGGGAACAGTGCGCGCCGTTGACGTCTTGGGCTCGGTCCGGACAATTACCGGACGGTCCGCAAGCCCGCGTCTACGGTGGTCGGAAATCGGGATCGGAATCCTGGCGGCGGTGAGAGCGCCATTGCCTGAAGCAGTCGGCCTCCTCCTTTGCTAGCATTACTGCTTCGCAGAAGGAGGGGACCGTCTACCACTTCTCCTCGCTCCGGACCATGGCCTGAACCAAGGCCCGGCGCAAGAGGTCTTCGCCGCCGATCGCCCATGAGGGCACGGCGATGCTCCGCCCACTAAAAATGTCTGATGATCTCCATCTTGCTGCCCTTGTCTCGTTTAGTTTGAGGTCAGATGCAACCTGTAGACCATTGATAGGATGAAAGCGAGCAGTCGACGGACGTTGCTAAAACGTTCGTCAACGGCGCGTTTAAAAAACGTGGTGTGCACAGGCCTTAAGATTACCTAACTCATAAAATATCTTTTTAGGTTATCATAGGTCGTTAACCGTCTGTAAGTTATGTATAAAACGTCTGTTCGTAATTACAATAATGAATATTTCAAGAATTAATCATTGCCACTACCACCATGCTGCCCAGATGTGTCTGGGGCATCTGGCCGGATATGTTATAATAATATGCCATTTAAAAATATATATTACCGGTTAACCAGACAGAACATTCTAAGGTACCTAGACTAGACGATTTGTACGTAACTAGGCGAATGTTAAATTTTTGTTCTTTTTTTTATTTTTTATATTTACAAGTAAAGGTTAGTCCGATTTATGAAATTCAATATGACTCACCAAATAAAATTAAATTCTTGAGATAAAAATCTGAACTGATGCTGCTGAAGCTCCTTCACTATTAGGGTTTGAAAGGATGTTATTCATAACTCCGACCTGCAACTTAATTGCTGAATTATTCCTCTCTCTCAGCGTGAAATTGAACAGATTCCATCAATAAATGATATACATCATCTATTACCACACAGGTATCACATTTAGGGGATGAAGTTTTTCCCATGAACCCTTCAGATACCGTCAATTAGAGACACAATGGTAAGACAATAGATGCGCGGCCACCGGGTGTCGCTTGGGGATTCATGAATTAAAAAGGCAAAGTTTGATGGAATGTGTGTGTCAAAGTAATCAGTCTTCTATTTAACTGGCTATATGCAAAGGTTTAATGACCTCTGATAAGCTCAAAGCCAAAACTTTTGATCAATATAATTATACAGTTGGTACAGTACATTATAGTTACAAACAGTATCGTAGCGACATCTATACACCTACAGAGATACTACAATCGTAAATGATACTCTTATACTGTAACCTAAATTCTTTCTTTATCCGTAGTTGTACAGTAATATTTCGTTCTAAAATAACTTTATTCATCGCTAAATCTACAAATTATGGCTGCGTAAAGGATTCTGTAACTAAGCTAATCGCGGTCTAGACGGATTAATAACCGGATTTGTTCTACTTAACTGTAATTAAATTACAAGTGTAGGTACTAGCTTTTGCTTTGTTTTTTATGTAAATTTCAAATAATACGTTTGCATTTTTGATAAATTCATAAAACTCCAAGCGAACGCCGGTGTTCGCTCTCTCATTTTATTATATCTAATTACCGTATTTGAACGGTTGAAGTTATTTAGTTTTTTTTCTAGATTCTATTTCATTGTTAATAGTATTGTATTTTATTTGTTTTTTTTTTTGTGTTTTGTAATGATAGTAAACCAAACTTTGTAAGTGCTATGCACACTTTTAATAGAAACGTTCACTGTGATAACTGTATAATAAGATTAGTTTTCTGTAAATATTTCTGCGAACTATTCGTTAGTGTCGTAATAAATGATTAAAATAAAATTAGCATAATATTATACCCCGATTTATGATTAAATTATTTAAAGTTGAGTATTCCTCAAACTGTAATTTAACTTGAAATCCTGATAAAATATAGTATTTAAGTACGGTTTGACACGTTTTAACTTAAAAATCTCAATTCAGAAACCCGCCTTGTAACCCTGATATAAACAAAAAAGGCCCTAGAAGTAGCTTTATAAAAAAATATTTATAAAATAAAACCTTTAAATTATTTTCTAACTTTATGTTCTTTTATTATCTACATTGTGCTCACATAATAGAAGCAATAAGAAATATGTAACCAAACATTACAAGTAACACATAATATGATTGAAAAAAAGTGTCCATGGAGTTTCTTGCACGTTCTTCTCCATAGAGATCTACGCTTTGGAACGTGCAATTCAGCTTCACTTTCTTGGACTGGCCGACATTTGACTATGAAAAAGTGTCTACATTTGGTCTATTTGAAATAAATGATTTCGAATTTGAATTTGTTTGATGTCGTAAAATTTATAGTAGTTTCAGTACAAATGATTTAATTTTCCTGAATTCCCATATAACATTAAAATTAAAACCGGTTGCTAAACAATTGAAATCATTTAAATACGAGTATTTTTTAGTGTCACACATTCTGTTAATAAATTCAATTGAATATTCTTTTACTGATGTCGGCGTCGACGACTGACAATGCAATTTTTGGTTTCAACCATGTGTATATAAATGGCTAATTATGGTTAAACATGAAATATAGCTATAGCCTATTATGATGTAAAGGTGCATACATGGTTTTTTTTGAAGGTGGGAAATCATCCAATTACCTATCTCACTCTAGGGCGGTGTGGGAAGGCGTGTCAGACTTTTACTGAATAAAACTATACTTATGTTCTTTTTTTGCTTAGCATTAGCATTGCATTCAATGACCCTAGTTATCCATTTCAGAAGCCAACTCATGACCCCATTAGGCTTCAGCCCTGCTGAGGCGTGCATGGAACACTACACGCTTTCGACGATTCGGGGTCGGTCCAGACGACCAGACTGCAAACTACCCTGTGGTCGTCATCCACAAGCACACGCCTACGGTGGCTGCTGGTTGGGGTCGGGGACCAAGCGGCTGGGGCGTAAAGATGTTCATCTACTCACGCATGCGGCCAACTCCATTTTTAGTATTACTGCCTCGCAGAAGCAGACGACCGCTTGCTATTCCTTCTCGCTCCGGACCGTACAAGCCATGGTTCAGAGTTAGAGTTCACCACCGCAAGGTGCATCCCCAGTACAAACACGTTAAATTACCAAAGTAAAGTATTGTATATTGGTGGCCGGTTTATTTTTAGTGAACTCTCGTTTAGTTTTACATTTCTATGTGCATAACTTCATGTATATGCCATGCTTTTAAAATATTTCCGTAATAAATATGCTCATACTGAAACAGTCCGTTACTCCTCAGCTTTTCTACTACCGAAGATACTAAGTCTAAACTTCCCTAACATATTTGTGAAAGTTTACTACGGTATATCCTGTTCTGTGTTTCGGGATAGCTCACACTATACGAATTGCATTGTTGGTATCTGGTCGCAAACCTGACAACTGAGTATGGTATCCTAGTTTCTAATCTCAGTTGGGGCAAATACTATTATTGGCTTGTCCAGTACAAATTTCTTAGTACTTAGCGATCCGGAGTTTACAAGTTGGTGTGGTGGCATCTCGTATCTTGAAAAGCATATAAACCTATGGGTCCCTGATCTCTTCCTCTGTTATATGGGATTGCCGTTGCATCGAAATGAGTAAAAGAACAGAAAGTTCACCTGAGTTCGCGAATTATAATATTTCCTCCAAAGGCTAATTCACATCGAGACTGACCAATTCTGTCAAGAAATTTATACAAACCTTACCCATTTTCGTCATATTTTCCAAATCTTCCACAACTTTTGTCTTAAAAATGACCACAGAAATACAAGACAAAATTTAGAACACGCTATACTCGTATTTGTTTTCAATTTGTATTGTTCAGCTAAACTTCATGCTATGAGCACTTTGTAATCGCTTCTGAAGTTATGATGTTGCACTAATTACCTTTTCACTTTCTCTATTCGCCTGTTTGTAGATGATTGAGTTATTATTTTTACTACAAGATTATCGTATTCATCACAGATTGTATAGTGATATATTCAGAAACTTTTTGGTCTTTTACAGGTTTTTATTATTTTTTTGCTTTGGATTTATTTTTTTCTTCACCTAATTATATATGGCTGGGCACAGGCCTCTCTCTCCTTCCAACGATCATGTTACATCGCTTCCTCTTTCCGACTCAAGAAAGACGTCTAAGCTGCCACGGCTTTGTGCCGTTGAGTTTGGATACCAATCATGTGTTTTACAGGCCCACAGTTTGTAAGGTCGGCAGACAGATCCTGCTAAATCCTAATTGATTTGGACAGCTTTTGGACCCACAACAAGGATTTGAAGTGTAGTATGTAGTGTTGCGAACGTGATCCTACGCTGCGCTCCATAGCATATTGCAAACCTTGAGTTTGAACTCTTAGATGTAAGTAAGAGACATCTGTGCACCACGATCGATATGTCAGAATGGGGAAACTACACATGTCCATACGATTCAATGAAATGGGCAAAATGCCTTAAATATAGTTCTTTCATGTATTGGTGTTTGTCCCGGGTGAGTCCCAAAAAACTTTTTTTCTTACTGACAAATGATTGACGACAAAGTTGTTTGTCTGTCACAAATAGAGTAGTCAGCCTCAATATTAAACTGGATGACGGGCTTAAAATTATATTCCTTTCTCTAAGTATGTCATGTTATTTCTAAGATCCTTACTAATATTATAAAAGCGAAAGTGCGTTTTTTTGTTTGTTTGTTACGTCTTCACGCCTAAATGGAAAAACCGATCGTATCGACGTATCTTTAACGAATGATTAATTTGGTAAATATTTTATTAAACGTGTTTATAATAATATAATATTAAAGTTAGACGGAAGATGACGTCAAAAGCATAGCTTGCACAGGCAACAAATTAGTCCAAATCCAACGTCCAAAGTTTCCCGGAAGGGAACTTAAAACGTAAATATTTTTATTATTATCTACACTCCATTTTTTATTTTTATGGTCAGAGTGACAACCCCCACTCTTGGCTGGAGCGGGAAATAGTGACTTTTACTGACTAAAAACCTACTCCGTTCCTTAGTGCCTTCATACCGGGGCTGAGCTTTCTCTCGAAGTTAACCCTGGCCCCAGTAGGCTTCTACACAGCGGGGCCCTGCTGTTGCTGACAATTCCTAGAGACGCGCGGGAACAGTGCGTGCGATTGACGACTTGGGCTCGGTCCGACAGTTACCGGACAGTCAGACAGCAAGCTATCCGTTGCTCGCCGTCCGCAAGCTCGCGCCTACGGTGGCCGGAAATCGGAATAGGAATCCCGTTGCCGTTGCCTGATGCGGTTGGTCTCCTCTTTTACCAGCATTATTGCTTCGCAGAAGTAGCCGACCGCCTGCCACTCGTCCTCACTTCGGACCATGGTCTGATCCAAGGCCCGGCACTAGAAGTCTCCACCACCTATCGCCCCCACGAGGGCACGGCGATGCACTGTCCAAGCAGGTTACACCTCGACTGTGTGCTCCACTGAGTCCTCCGGGCGTTCCGCAAAGTGGCGGCACCTAGGCGTCACTTCCGCATGGATCCGGTACAGGATCCTCCCGGACTTACCATGTCCGATGAGGACCTGCGTCATGCGGAAGGTGAGGACGCCGTGAGGTCTTTCTAGCCACGCCTCAAAGAGGGGTGCCTGACACTGGGTTGCGATAGTCACTGATACCATTTTTGCACACCCATCAAATACCAATGACAATGCAGTAATCCAATTATCCTGATTAGATCACCAGGATTCATATTTTGAGTTGGGTGCTCGATTTACGAAAAATATGGCACAAAGCATTATAAATAACCCCTATACTGAAAATTATTTTATACTTTTTAGTTTGATATGCTATGAAAGCGTATTTCTATGGGGATTGAAGAGCTAAATGAAATGGAATACCCAGTTGAAAATACACGACCCTTTTTTTCCATGGGCAGAAATCGTCTTATGACAGCCCCCACTCTTAGGTGGAGCGAGAGATAGTGTAATACTCTTACTAACTAAAAACCCACCCCGTTCCTTCTAGTCTTCATACCGCGGCACGAGCTTCCTTTCGGATAAAAACACACGACCCTGGTGAATAAGACACGAAAAAACTAGTCGGACCAACTCTAGCGGTTAAAGGGTTAAAAAATCAACTCCAAATCAGCTCGTGCAAAGACAAACGGCAGACAAATTCATATTGAAGCATTCAATATAATCAAATCAGTAATACAGTCATCTTTGATCAACACCTGCACTGACACACTACACAAAATTCAATAAATGTTCCAAGGCAAGCACGCAAAGCACCTATTTGCTTTCAATTCATGGATATATCCACGAATTGAAAGCAAATCGTGGATATAAAGCTCAAAGCACACTGTTCACCGCTCAGTGTGATTAAAACACACGGATTTCCGGCTGCGTTTGACATGCAAACAGTGTGCCACTAACCTTAGGTGAGGGTTAGAATGATTGGTTTTGATATTTGATGTGATGTGAGAACAGTGGAGGGGGATTTTTTTAGTAAGAAAAACATTACGGTTATTCTAAAAGTCTGTTGATTATAGAGTTGTGCGTCACGCATCCATCCGATTCACAGGATCGGTCGTTGTGGCGACGCTTGAGGGAGGCCTATGTCCAGCAGTGGACGTCTTATGACTGATATGATGTTGCTGAGAGTTGATTTTTGTAGGCAGACAGGCACATTTTATTTTTTACTATGTGTGAGTATTGCCACTCACACTTAGTAACAAATAAAATGTATCTGCAGTGATTTATATTTATTTTATTAAAACTGTATGCACTAGTAAACAATCACCGTACAAATACAAAATTTATTAAAATATAATTATGTATATGAGAACAACGAGAATCCATATTTTGTTATATTAAAAACAGCTTAATGCGTTAAACATTTTCTATCAGTCATCCTCGTAATGTTATTTAATCTAAAACGCCAATTCCAATAAATTATTAAAGATTAGAATTCAAACATTTATGAAATTTATTAAAATACAGATCATGTCATTCATCTGGTCCTATAAATCGGCCAGACTATTCAGAATGTTTTCTGTAATTCTATTAATCCGGTACAATAACTTGGAATTAATAGGTGAAGACAACAGTAGTTATTTAATCAATAGATACCTAGATTAGAGGGTAACTAAAATAACACCTTGGAACTGTTACACACCATTAATTACTCAAGTACTAACAAAAGGAAATTCAACGTAAGTAAGGAGCACACGCTAAAACAGCTTCCAAACAACTATACTAGATGGCGCTAAAGTGGCTACTTCAAGGAAAGCTCCTAACATGGGATGCCGAATCTTTATTTAGGAACGTGCCATTTTAGATTTTTTTTAAAATGTTGCTATGGCTGACCATCAAAACCTTTTGACTAGATTGCATCACTGCTTACCATCGGGTGGGATCGTAGTAAAGTACTAGTTTTTATCAATTAATCTTTCGAACACCTTGATTACACAGAGACACAAATGAAAGGCAATGAGAGAGCGAACGCCGTTCGCTTCGGGTTTAATGAATTGAAAAATAAATTGGTGTAATGAATCAAAATTATAACAACCGTAGGTATTATTTACGATATTATAATAAGTTTAACAAAAAAGAAAGATTGCAAAAAGTGTCCAAATATCTTACAGACTTAGGAGTTCGCAAGAAGTGGCTTACACCCAAGATTCAAGCCTACTTAAGCCTATTTAATTATTTAGTATGTATGTATTTTAGTGTTCAGTATTTTTTTTTTCTTCTTCACCAATTGTTTATTTTGTAATGCACCTTGTGCAACCCCATTTTGTATCCAGACAATCTCTTTCCATACCAGGTAGCCTGGAAGAGATCGCGGAATGCGATAAGGCCGCCAATTGTATGTTTTAAGTATAAGGCTCAAATGTGTAATTTGTTACCTTGGTGTACAATAAAGTATATATAAATAATAAATAAATAACAATAGAAAAAATGGAGTGAGACATTTTAGTAGCTACCGGACGGTCGGACAGCGAGCTACCGATTGCTCGCCGTCCGTAAGCCCGTGCCTACACTGACCGTCAATGATTTATTAAAAATACAAGCTGTATTAGTGTCCTCTCACAATAGATAATTTGGCACACCTGTTTTTTTTTGTTGTATGACACGACTTGTATACGTCGTTGTTACACCAACCCTGCCTTAACACATAAAAGTTAACGATAGCACTCTAAGGGTGGTTAACAGTGTAGTAGTGATTGTTCGCCCGTTGTCTTAGACAGGTAATCACGCAGGAAGGCTTATCTGCCGAGTTACTTCGAGTGATTTGAGGATTAATACCTACTACTTTGGTGAGACGAATGTAATCTTTTAAATTGAAATGCAAATTGTTCGCTTTTTTTTAACTACATCGTCGATACACATCTATCTATTATGTAATCATCATCATCATCATCATCAGCCTTTTTTAATGTTCCCACTGCTGGGACTCAGGCCTCCTCTCTAGGAAAGGGAATGGGCCGTAATCCACCACGCGGGCCCAGTGCGTGTTGGTGGATGTCACATGTCTTCGAATTTTTGGTTCTAGGACATGCCGGTTTCCTCACGATGTTTTCCTTCACCGTTTTGAGAGCAGTGGTGATGAAATAAATTACACAAAGTAATGCGCCTGGCTGGGTTCGAACCTGCGACCTACAACTCGTAAGTCGGGGCCATTACCACTCGGCCACCACTGCTCTCTATTATAATTATATTATTATTATTATATTATGTAATACTCATAATAAATTCTTTCGATTTTTAATATTTACCTTTAAAAAAATTAAGATCTTCCCTTTGGGATAAAAATAATAATAATTACTCTTACTGGAATTTTTGAAAGAGGCTTTTACTTATAGTTCTATAAAATCCGGCTTCATCTAGTTTAAATTGACAAAAAAGAAATTACGTGTAAAAGTGTTTTTGCAAAATAAATAACATTTATCAAATCACATTGCTACGTCTTTGAAAACTTAAAACACATACATAAAAATAAACTATATACACCTTACCTACAATAGGGTAGTTCCCAGGGTCAAAATAACTACATTTTATTTAGTCCGTGTTTTAGATTATAAAAAAATATCGGACACGTTTTTTCTTTTTAAATTAAGTAACCTCATCTTGGTTTATCTACTTAGTAAGTTTTAAGCACCGACGCATTTCGCATTTTTTCTTTTTTAGATTGAACAAAAAATAACAAAGATATAGTCCATTAAAGTTATGTATAACGTCACGCCCGCCGTGCTACATTTTTTCGCACGGGGTGACGTCACACGTAACTTTGATGAGCTGTATCTTTGTAATTTTTTGTTTAACCCTTCAGATACCGTCAATTAGAGACACAAGAGTAAGACAATAGATGCGCGGCCACCGGTGGTCGCTTGGGGATTCATGAATTAATCTAAAAAAGAAAAAATGCGAAATGCGTCGGTGCTTAAAACTTACTGAGTAGATAAACCAAGACGAGGTTACTTATTATTGAAGATGAGTTTACTTTAGCTTAACTTGATTCACCGCACTGTTTAAGTTTGCCACGTACTCTTCGAGTAACTGTAACGGCATCTGAGGAACTAAAAAAGCAAAATTCTATATCATCATTGTCAGAATTCTCCATGCAATGAGAACATAAATACAACAGTGCGAAAACAAGTAATGGGCAGTTGCCCACACCAGATACAGCAGCCGTCTGGTCAAAGGATTTTTTTTCGAGGAGAGCAATCATCAAATGTTTTTATTGACTTAAACCTGTTTCTTCCGTTCAAAGTCAAAGTCAAAATATTTTATTTCACATAGGCCTACATGGGCACAGGTCAAGTCGGAGGATACCCAATGAAGGTTTGCGGGACTTTTTACCCTTACGCATACGAGCTGCTCCTGATCCGCCCAAGAGCGTTATCAGATGATTATAAACCAAACAAAAAAAATGAAAGTCAAACTCAGGAACTACGTTTTAACACGACACGAAAAGTTTCAGCGGAATTAAAATTCCAACAATTTCTTTTATAAAAACACGGTTCTTTTCTTCGAAAAATAACCTTAATACCGAACGTACTTGAGAACATCTGGGCCCATATTAACTGTAAGTGTTATCGTTTTATTACGAGGGAAAGAGATGCACAACTTAGTGCATAGTTCTGTAAGTCTCATGTGTGACTACTATTCTGTCTTGCTCTTTCCAATACTATCTTGTTACTATCTCACTCTTGCAAGGAAATATAGTTATAACTACAGAGCTTCATATTGCAGGAACTGTTTCTGAATTTGAAGAAATTTATAATGATACTTTTTAGGTTTTGTTTCTCATGTTTGTTTCAATTCCTTTATGAAGAACTAGCTTTTGTCCGCGGCTTCACCGCATACCTAAAATATAGCCTATATTACTCAGGAATAAAGCAGCTTTCTATCGGTATAAAAAATTAGTAATCAGACCAGTCTTTTCAGTGATTACCTGCTACAAAAAAAAAAATATTTTTACAGGTTCAGAAACTAAACCTTTTTTTTGCCCAACTGTGGCAAAGCCAAAAAAGAAAGATTACGAAATAGTTTGCAATAGAGAAAAAAGTTGTCTCAGGGTTCCAGATGAACCAAATAAAAGACAAACAAGGTCGGTATAACAATTTATGCACAGATAACCAGGTTAATCAAACTAAATAATAACAACTTATCAACTAAAACAGAATCCTTAAAATGACAAGAAATATAATCCAAACATCGGGATCGAACCCGTAGCCAAGCGAATGCCAGTCCACAGGCTCTGCTTAGAAGCTGATCACTCTTTGATAACTGCGGCGAATATGACGGTTGCCACTTTGTCAGTCGAACAACGAGTTTGATGCAATATAAGTTGGAGTCAAAAACCTTGATCAATGTCCAGGTACAGGGGCGTTTCCGCAAGCTGAGAACAATAATAAATGCGTCAGATCACAAAAGAACCATTTTTGTAAAATAGACGCAAAAACTTACCCCGTTTCCTTCATAACTCGCACTCAAAGGTACTACAACTGCTCAATACACCACTGATACTCGCATAGCACGTATTACGTTAGGTATATTCCAATAAAATTACTCAATTAGCCAAAATAAAATAAAACCGTGGAACAGCCTTACACGATCGTTCGAGTCTCTTTGTTCATTTTGCATTATCTTATGCTTGGTCTAACTAATTTCCTGCCACCGTCGTTTGTCAAAAAATAAATTTATAAGTTTTGTTCATACGAAATGGCGAGCCTAGTGACGCCATCTATTTTAAAACTATGGAACAAGGTCCTCCATCATTACAACATATATTTTTATTGCATGGCACAATTCAAAAGATTTTCAAACACAGGAAGGCTACTTCATGCAATTTATTTCGTCAATACGGCTTTACATTGTGGGGGGACTGGCCTGACTTAGAACCAAAAATTCAAAAACACGTAACATCCATCAACCCGCACTGGACTCGCCTGGTGGATTCCATCTTCTGGAGAGGAGGACTGAGTTCCAGTAGTGGAAATATTATTATTATTAATTAAAGCTGATTATGCTATGCTATGTGTTTAAAAAACAGATTTGTAGAACAGCAAATAAAGAAAGCAATATATGCTGTTGAATTGTCGAAATCAAAGATATTCTCATTGACTGACTGTTACAAATTTATACCTTGTGATCATTTGAAATACTAGCGAGTACCTTGAATCTATTCAATTTCTAAACGACGTCCTACATAAATTCCGAGAACCAATACCGTGAACTAGCAGCAATCGAACACACAATTATTACTATGTGATATTTGACGTAGATACTGCCTCCGCATGAAATTCAAGTTGTTATCGTGTCTCAAATCAATAGATTCTAAGACCTGAATGGACCCATTTAAAAGCTTCAGCCAAGCATTCCTCTATCACTGATTCCATAAACAATACAGGACCAGCTGTTGTGTAGACGCTTTAAGGAGGCCTACGTTCTATAGTGTCCTTCATCTGAAACAATGATGCTGAATCCTATAAACTACGAATGGACTGGACAGAAGCAGCCTGCTTCTGGTGGCAGGAATCATTACCGGACAACTTCCCTTCTTCACGATGAATATCACAGATAGTCTTCTAAGCAAAAGATGCACGAAAACGGATGCAAGAAAGAAGGATGCAGAAAAAACTGTTGCGCACGTGTTTCTTGACGGCTGTGCGCCGTCAGCGAAATAAGAACTCGAACTTTGGAAGCATAGAATTCACTCATAGACGCCCCTAAACAAACTGAAAAATCTCATCTGCTTCTAGAGTGAGGTTGGCTATTTGGAGTAAAGGCCGCAATGGCCCACGCACATTAGTCCGCTAAAGACTAATTGCAAAGATCAGAACACAAAGATAAGATAAGATCCTATAAAGTATATAACGCTAAATATATAAACGATTTTTTTGAGGGGTGGGAACTTTTCAAATAAGAACTGTTTGATGATTTGAGTAGAGATGAACGGGAGAAGTTCTGCTCTGGGTGGCAATACTCACTCTTGTTCTTTTAGTTGCTTCTTGCGTTCCAGTACCAAGACAACTCTTTTGAACAATTTTGCAGCCTAATACAATAACGCAACGGGCAAGGCATATTACTTGTAGAACAGATGTTCAATGGAGCCAAAAGGTTCTGTTGTCACCACTTCACACCTCGTACCGGAAAACGAAGCGTTAGAAGGCCTCCCACTACGTGACCGATGACCTGGTGAAGGTTGCAGGAATCCGATGGATGCGAAAGACACGGGGAGGCTTATATCCAACAGTGGACGCGTTGAGGTTGAAATGACGTCGAAATCCCTTTACTATTTTATTTTGCACTAGCTTATACCCGCGACTTTGCCTACGTAGATAAAATATAGTCTATGTTCCTCAAGAATAAAGCAGCTTTCTAGCAGTGCAAAATGTTTAGCAATCGGACCAGTACTTCTAGAGATTACCTTCTACAAACAAATAAAAAACTTTCCCTCTTTATTATATTAGCGTAGATATATCATGACTCTAACTGTGCGTTTAAGCGTTACAATTAAATCCAAGCTCTAGTCATATTTCATCATCTTTGCATCTTAAACAGGCGTGTCGGTGACACACAATCGCAATATACATACATAGAGTAGTTTAGAGGATGCTATGAATAAGGGTTAGCATAGACAGAATAGCTTAAATCGTGAGCCAGTTTTTGCCGTTAAAAATATCCACGTTTATTTTATTTTTATTTTTAATTAGCAAAACATATTTTCTTCTGTCACTCTTCCTTGTAAGTGCCATGTGGTACCAAGCCACAGGCTTTAAATTAACTCTATTTTCTTTCGTATCTAACTTAACAAAACCAATCTATAATATTTTGCTTGACTTTCAAGTCCATACATCCATAATTACCATTTACATAATTACTCGTATATGCATCTTCTCATAATATGGGCCAACTAATTTTTAAATATTATTTAGAAGCTGGGTTTTATGTATATAGCTAGTAGATTTGATTGCATGTACAAGAACCGTTGTATTAATGCTCACACGAATCTTGATACTTTGATTTATAGACCGGTCAGGTGAAAGGCGAGTAGATTAAGGTTATATTACTAACACTAGTTATAAGTTTTAATCCTACTAACAAATTGTATCCTTTTTTATTAAATAAACGTTTATTATTGATTCTCCATTAAATTATCAAAAAATCTTGCATGTCGGTGTACATTTTTCACAATTCACATTAAAATTTTGAATGTTAAAGAAATGTTCAAACATTTTGCTCTCTCAGCTCTGATCCTAACAGTTTGTAATTGTAACTAAAGCCTGAACAGGCTACCAAAGGATACGTGACATCATGGTACTACAGCCTACACACAGATAGAACAACGTAACGTTTGCAATTGCTTTTTCGGTGCGCCCGGATCAAAGGGCTGACGTTCTGTGAACCAATAGTGGTCTGGCTTTATAGATGGATATAGTTACATATGTGTTACAGGCCAAACCCGATTTTAGCTTAAACTAGTTTAACCTAGTAGGACAAACCCGCAATACTAGTCCACGAGTGAAGGAAACAAAATCAAAAAAAGAATTTTGGGGCATTCCGCCATGGACAGATTAAGTTAGCAGGCTAAGGTGGGAGCGGCGGCGTGGAGCTCCCTCTTTAGCCTTCGTGGTTTTTTTGACATAAGATTTATTTGCCAATCCGTAACGTGCCAACTGTTGAAACTTTACTAAATAATTCTTGCTGGACAATAATAAAGCTTTTCTTGGATTAGAAAAAAATACAACATTTTTTTCTATTCTATCGGTAAATATGGTTCTGGATGCTTTGTAACTAAAGTCTAGAAAATATGATGAGCCTGTAAGTCTTGTGATTAGTGGCCCTGACTGCTAAGTCGGTGGTCGTGGTTTCGATTCCCACTCAGGACAAATGTTTATGTGATGAGCATGAATTAGGAACCTCCCACAATAAGGGGTCTGGTGAAGACCTGTGTCAGAGACAAGTGAGGAAGTCGTGTCCGCCTTTCAAACTCCTTTTCAAAGATGGAACTTACCACCACGATTACGATGCCTGTGAGCAGTTTTTTCAATTTTGTTGACCTCTCTGCGACTGACTGTTCAAAAATAATATTATTATAAAGGCAAAAGTTTGTGAAAATGTGTATGTTTGGTACTTCGTCACGCTCGAATAGCTAAAAGGACTTCGATGAAACTTGATACACAGGTAGATCATGTACTAAAATAATACATAGGATACTTATTGACCCAGGAGTATGTTTCCTTGGCACAAATTTTTACTATTACTCGGGTGAAGCCGCTAGCTGTTGCTAGTCTTTAAATAAACTTCCCTACTATTTTGAAATCATCAGCCTTTTTTTAATGCTCCCACTGCTGGGACTCAGGCCTCCTCTCTAGGAAAGGGAATGGGCCGTAATCCACCACGCGGGCCTAGTGCGGGTTGGTGAATGTCACATATCTTCGATTTTTTTGTTCTAGGACATGCCGGTTTCCTCATGATGTTTTCCTTCACCGTTTTGTGAGCAGTGGTGATGAAATAAATAACACAAAGTAATTCCTCTGATTGGGTTCGAACCCGCGACTTACAACCCAGTAAGTCGAGGCAATTACCACTTGGCCACCACTGCTCTATTTTGAAATAAGAAGAATTAAATGCTTAGTCCATAGAGCAACTAAAAAAACTATTCACATAGGAACTGTTTAGTAACTTAGGCTTAATAGCAGCCAAATTAATCAGGACCCAAATGTATTGTTACACAGTAACATCATCAACACAAATACGGCCCGAGAGATTTGAGATTAACAAGCAATTCGGTTCAAGGAGTTCGTTGTTAGGGCTAACTTAGACTAGCTACTGCTCAATGTTACGAATGTATAGACTCTGGTATCATATGTTTCGTGCAAGATACTGAGCAATAGATCAATGATGTTTCTAATTAAAATTGTTCTTTTGTACCTGAATATATTGCTAAGTATATGGGCATCAAGTAATAGTATGAGAATAATAATAATTGTTTATTCTCACCACTAAAAAGGTTTACAAAAATAAAGCAACTTAATTTAAAAGTACTCGATAGTCTAGTACCTATATAGAATAGAATAGAGTATAGAATAGTCCGGAAGCTATTACCGCTAATTACCCTTAAAATTATAGCTTTAACGGCAGCCGTTTCTACATAAGACAGATAATCTTAATTTTAACAAAATGCTAAAACTCAATAAAATCTGAAAAAAATAAAATAGAAGTTATTTGCATATTTCAAAGCATAACTTCCAAAGATATCTTTGGAGAATGGTTACATTTGTTCATTAATGTTAAAATTATTTTTTTAATTTTATTCAATCAATATTGTTAATATATACATGTTAACTATTAAATATTATAAATTGATATACAAACTTAAAATGATAATATGTACAAACGAGTAAAAAAGGCTGGTTTTGTTGAAATTATCATTTCAACAAAGTCAGCCTTTTTTACTCGTTTGTGAAAATGTACATACATATAATATGACAACGATGAAGACGTGCGCTTTAAAATATATATTTTATTTAGTCTCCGTAAGTATGACCGTGGCATCACCGCGGGCCCTAACAGAATACCAGCGCTGCGTTATTTATTTTTATAGATATCGCAGCATATGCTGAGTTAGGTGCCTTTTTGACCTTGCACAAATTCTTCTGTGTTTATTGTACCTATTTTTTAATTTATATTTTTAATATGTGTGAGGTTCGAATAAACGGTTTTTCTTTCTTTCTTTCTTTAAAATTATCCAGACTACCCTATTAAACTTCTTTAATTGAATACAGTATTATATACCCATTTATTCATTATTTATTTATTATATTCTTTATTGTACACCACACGAACAAAGAAAAATACAGGACAAACCACCCATTAAAAGCTCTTAACACTTAATAGACTACACGATTTTAGCTCGTCTTTTTGGGCAACATTTTAAGTATGGCAACTGCAATATCTTTGCTCTCAAAAAGTTTAAATCTTGTGTGATCCAGCTTGGTCTATGAAACTACACCACTTTACCTTCGAATAAATTCTTCACGCTCCATCTTAGATCCAGCGCCCAATGTACGAACTTCATGATATCACATTTCCGTTCCTTGCTCTGTACTCCAAAGGAACGGGCGCGGGACGGTAGCGCGACTGTGGCGCGACTGTGGCGCGATGGGCACGGAACTGCAGCTTCAAGATCTTTTACTATCGGCTATCAACTAGCTGTGCTATAGTCGTTGCAAAATCGTTTGGAAAAATATTGTGCGGCGTGTTCCGGAATTGCAATAGGTAGTTTGTAATAAAGATTTGCAGTCGGATTCGACCTAACCAATTACTTTTGCTTGGAACGGACGACCAGCCGTGTGATATTTTCACAATAAGATTTTTACTACGTACTTGTGTGCCAATTTGAATCTCTCCAGTTTATGGCTACAGTTTTAACTGGAGACTTTTTTAGTTGCTGTTGCTGTTGTTGTTAGCAGGGTTCAGATGTACAGAAAATTTATTTTTCATTACTCATACTCTGAAAGTAGGTCTGAAGTTGCCTGAGGAGCGGGCTGAAAAGTATCACACTTTTCATCCCTAGGGAGTTTTACTTTCAACTAACAGCTGTCAAATTATAAAAAAAAAAACTAGGTCTATCTTCTTGTATTCGTAATGAAAAGCACGGTGCTTACCTCGGGGTTAAAGTTACTTATTTAGTCCCTCGAATTAGCGACCTCGCTACGCTCGGCCGCCAACTCCTTCTCGGGATGACATAAGTAACTTTCACCCCTAGTGTAACAATGTACTATTTTTAGCTGCGTTGAAAAAAATCTCATAAATCATTAATCGAACCTTGTAGCAAGTGTGTTCTTTAAAATCGAATATAAGAACATTACCATAAGAAGCGAAACATTTCTAATTGAAACGAAATGCTACTTTCAATTAGAAAGTTTTAATTTTTTTAACTTTTCGTGGATATAATCCACAAAAAGTTAAAAAAAAATTAAAACTACTACTTTACTACTACTTACTTTACTACTACTTTACTCACAGGTGATAGGTAGCGGTCCTGACATAGGAGACGGTCGCAAAGTTCAAACTCAGGCATGCACATTACTTTGTATAATTTATTTCATGACCAGTGCTGTCAAGGTGGTAAAGGAGAAAATCGTGAGGAAACTATTCTAGGAAAATATTCTACAATCAAAAATTAGAAGACATGTAACCACCAATCTGCACTGAACCCGCTAAACTGGTGAATTATGGCCCATTTCCTTTCATAGAGAGGAGGCCTGGTTCCAGTAGTAGGAAAATTTTATGGCTGATTTCCTATGCTTCTATGTCATTCACCAGTGCGGTGATCCGCAACAGCTACCACTATTCGCCGAGTACAGAATGAACCACTACTGGGTTTGAACTTACGATCTACTACTCGTACGTTCGGATCGTTACCACTGGTCCAATACTGCTCCCAATCTTCTGGCACGTGAATTTAATTATGAATCTTCTTATTTAGTCCAATGCTTACAAAATGCTCAAAACGTCTCATTCATTACTTACCTTCCTAAAATTCAAAACCCACATCAAAATCATCGAATACTCCATTAAATTCCGTCCAATAATAAAACGGCCTTAAATTAAAAATTCTAAAGGCATGCGGGAACCCGGGGTCGACAATAAGCGTATAACTCAATTACTCAAATGGAATTCATCTTCATATCTCAAGCTGGCGACGTAGTCACTCAATTTTATGAATCGGGGTTTTGCGTGCTCAATGTTTGACGTAATGAGGCACTGAAATAACGAATTTCAGGCGAAGCGAGGAACGTCTAAATTAGCCATTATGTTTTTAGGTAAAGGAGGTGAAAATAGGAGTTTGGACGTAACACGCGAGTGCGTTTCCTGTTACCTGGTGTTGCTTACAGTTTTTGTTTACGTTTTCTTTACAATGGGTGGGTTGTTACCTTAATTGAGTAACTGTTTAAGTGAAGTTCTTAATGGAAATTTAATTTTAGATTAGGGTTGTTGTAGGGTAAAAATAACTTTCTTAAAGCTCGAGGTGTACCTTTGCTTTGTGCGCGTAAGGAATATAGTATTTCGTACTGGTTCCACGATACCTTACACTGAGAAATCAACTTTCAATATGTTTGCAAATTAATTTATATTTATATAAAAGTAATTGATACGTAAAAATCTCTACTGTTGCTGTTCAAAAATTAGATTAGATTAAATTGACAAATTCATATTGTGAATTGAAGATATACAGCGATGTGCCACCGATACATAATGAACATCTCACCTATAGATACATACACATTGTATTTCCGCTTAGGCGGAACAACGCCGTGTCCAATTGGAGGTAATCAGTGGCGGTGACCTCACTTGCCGAACACTAGTTCAGCTTGTGGTCCAGAGCAAGGAAAAATGGTAGGCACTACTGTGTGAAGCAGTAATAATATGAAGGAACGACCACACGCGTTAAAGATCGGATATCATCACACCGCAGCCACGCAGACCCCGGGCTTGCAGACCCTGGCCTCGACTACCAGCCTCTGTAAGCGCGGATTTGTGCACGAGCAACGCAATTCTCGCAGTCTGGATGTCCAGTTACCGTTCGGACTAAGCCCAAGTCGTCGGCTGAGCGTGGAACGTGCCTCAAAGAGATCTCAACACAATTGTACGCGTCTAGCCTACTAGTACTAAGTCTACTAAAACTATGAGTCGACTTCTGAAAAGGTTACTGGTGGACCTAGAACGCAAAGGGACATAGGTACTAACTAATTGAAGGGACATACAAGTAGTTTTAGACAGTAATAGTAGGTTATGCACCGAGGGGCTAAAGTTGTGTCTTATGTCACGGGCGTCATATTAAATCTCGAGCGCAATGAAGGATTCGGGATTTATCTCACGAGCAAAGCGAGGGAGTTAATACAAGAATCCTGAATGCAGCTAGGGATTCAAGCTTGCCCAAGGCAAAGACACCTTTAGCCCAGAGGAGGATACTCTACTTTTTCAACCTACTGTGAGAAAATAAATGAGTCACATTATTGAACAGCGGGTCATAATGAAATCCAGTCCAACATTATTGACCGGCTGTGCCCCCGGCCCATAGATATAATATATTTCTATGCCCCGGCCACTAATGACTCACTTAGGTTAAGGTTGCTTGACATATAATTTGACATTTTCGAGCAGGTGGTGTGAAAAAGTCTTAATAGCCCTCTTACTAAGCTCCAAGCAGGGAGAAGTCATTAAATTATTTCACCATTAAAAAAAAAAACATCAAAATGTTTTGGGAACACTAACAGCTAAGGAGAAGGATTCTCTGCCTAAGTCTGTGTTTTTTGATTGTTACAATTTACCTATCTTACCTACGTTTGTCTTCGGGTGAAGTGGTCAAGTGGTCAAGAGCGATCCTATGAACATAGAAAAAAATAATTCTTAACATCATAAGAAAACATTATGTCACCTGCTATTACAATTTTTTTACATAATACTGAACAGTTCTAGATAATCAGGTAATGTAGTACGTTATTGTGTCATAGCTAATGAGCTGGCAATCTGTTACCTTAAACGTACTGCAGTGGTTTGCTGAGTCAACGCTAATCGGTGGTAAATTAGATGTCTACATAGCGTTATCTCTTGACTATGACGATATGTGGGTACTTAGGAAAGGTAAAGTATGGGGAAATTAACATATAACTTCTCTGTCTATGTGGAGCGAACGTCAGGATTTTACTGATCAAAGTCTACCTGTGTTCCTTCAGTTGCTCTTTGCGTTCCAGGGCCGCGGTGACTCCTTCGAACCATAACTAGTTTGTTTTTAGTGCAATTACATAGGTAGATACAAGTTAAATCAAACCTAAAGACTTTCTATAACTTTTTGACTAGAGAACCATAATCGGTGTGTATGAACCGATTGATAAATATACGTAAATGAAGAAAAAATATGATAAGATTGAATCTGATGAATTTTGAAGTTTATGCTTACCTACATAGCATAAGTATCCTATACTATATAAATACGTAATCGTATACTATATACCTACATAGTATAAGATTACGTATTTCATAAACTCCTTACTATAAAACATAACATAACATACATACAACATAACATGAAAACTCACATATACAAAATACCCAGTCGCGAAACACCTATCTGTAAGCAATAAAAATATTTGTTCCATGCGGAAATCGAACCCGTGACCGCAGCGCAGCGCAAGAGCCGATCGCTCAAACACTGCGCCAACCCAACCAGCCAACTAACTTGGGAACGGCTTCTAATATAACCGCAGCTGCCTGTGTTTAACATGGAGAGACTGTCTATCAGACCTCTGACCACAACCCAGTTACTATGGGCAACACGTTTTCCTTGGATAGACTGATGGCTCGACTTTCAGGCGTTTGACTACCTGTACCGCCTGTCAAAGATCTACGATTGACAACCGGGCCCTGATTGTCAGTAATGTCCTAGATAAAATGAAAAAAGATAAACCTGAATTGCCCTTGCAGGCCTACGTGAAATAAAATATTTTGACTTTGACTTGACTTGACTTGACTTGAATTGAAAAATTCACTTTTGTACTTGCCTGGTTTAAAACTGGCGACGATACTTTACAGATTTACCTACGTATATTTTTTGAGATAAGCTCATGTCTAATTAAAACTCTGATGGATGAACTTTGAGCTTCCAAACTCAAGAATAAACAGAGCGGTTAAAAAAGATAAAAAAACAAGCCTCTAACCCCTAAAGAAAATATCGAGAAAGTATCCAAAAATAACAATTAAGCAGGATTACGGGCACACGCGCTCCGCTGCGTCCGTGCACACACAGAACCACAGGAAATTGCTTTTAACAAGTTTAATTGGACTCTCCCAAGAAAAAACTTTTCCAATCTGCCTTTGTAAGTGGCCAGGCTTTAAAAGCCGAGATTAAAACGGTTATTAAGCACAGTTTGTTTATGAAAGATACATCTATTATTCATGTCGTTTGACGCTTCACTCTGGATTAGCCCGATATTGTGGGTGTTAGGGTGACCCTCAAAAGGTAAAGGTGAAGAAATATTAACATAAAAAAATGTCTGAAGTGAATTTTTGAAGGTCTTCTCGGAGTTTTCTATTATTTTATTAAACGTTTGATGTTATTTGCGTTAAACGTAGATGATATTTGTTATGCTTACAATTGATTTCCATATTCCATATTATTATGAATTCACATTATTATGAATTTCAAACTTTAAACAAAATTGCAACAGTAAATTTTATGATTTCGTGGAGTTTAACAAATGGTTTCTAAATATTTCACATTAAAATTTTTAAACGCACTTTCTATTTATATTGAATGTTTGTATGTAGGTATGTATGTTTTGTATTTTTTGGGTTTTTTTTTTTCTGTCGACGGGGAAAATCATTTTTGGGTTCCGTACCTCAAAAAGAAAAAAACGTAACCTTTATAGGAACACTTTGTTGTCTGTCCTTCCGGCCGTCTGTCTGTCTGTCGAGACCTCTTATCTCGAGAACGCCACAATTGTGTCGTATCCAGTGGTTCGGCAGGTGTGAACTAACTTGATGAGCGAGACATCGCGCCACTAACAAGTACGCTTTGCACTGTCAACCACATTACCGATGACGTCGACATTATGTACAACAGACTATAATAATATTATGTGTGTGAATGCTTTGAGCACATTCACTAGAATATCTACATGTAAAATTAACTATGGTGAAAACAGTGGGACTATAGGTAGTATTTAAATGATAAAATAAGGGAAGTACAATCTCGCATTAGGTCAAATTATAGCTTGTTTTTAACCGACTTCTAAAAAAGGAGGAGGTTCTCAATTCGGATGTTTATATTTTTTTTCCAACCAACCGATTTGAAAAAATATTTTTTTTGGAAAGGGTTTACTTCCCAAATGGTCCCATAATTGCCAAGTTGGGATCTGATGATGGAATCTTGGCGAAATCGAGGGAACTCCTCAAATTCAATTCAATTTTTTACTGAAGTCGGTTATTTTTACATTAACATACGAAAATAATATATTCCTCCGAGGCCTCAAAAATTATTTTAAGCCCTTGTTCCTTCTATACTAGATAAATATAGAAATATATATTAAAATACTCTTATTAAACTTAAGCTTTATGATATAGCTTTTACTAATATTGCTTAATTACCATTCTATTTCAGGATGAACGGATTTTGAAAAACAGTTTCTAAATTAAAATAACAAAACATAGCTTGCAAGCGATCAAATAATTTAATACATCGTTGAAAATAGAAATGTTAACATGCTATTCGGTAAAACGAAGGTTTGTAATGGTTATGCAAATGCTGGTTTCGATAATGTCAGTTGTTATATATACACGATATTTGTAGAATCGCCTGTTAGTAGCAATACAGCTCGTTAAGGGAATTGTTGTTAATTAACTCATAATAACTGTTACGTTTTGTAACGTAATCAGATTATTTACTCTGTAATAAATGCATTATTTTATACTGAAGAAGGTTTTATATATAACGGAGGATCGATATCAGTGGGTCGCGACATCGGAAATAACACTCACAAAAACCTTTGATAACACTTTTAATTACTCGTAACACACACTCAGTACAAAATAATCAAGGATGCCTGAGATATGGCTTGATTAAGAATTTAGGAACGCGGGAAGTTCAGCGTGGAGTAACCAATGTCTTCCCTGACCGCCGGACCGATTCAAAGTGGCCTCCAAATCAACCGTCACCCGACACGTGGACCTACCCCCATTCCGGTTAGCCAATTTACCTGTCAACGTCAGTACCTGTCAATGTCGAATAATCGATTATACCTCCGGATCGACATTTGACTCGACTATTCGCTCAGTGTTGCTATTACTCCACGCTAACCATCCCCAAGTTAATACTTGACGTTCCCAAACGTAAGCTGTTCAATCTAACTACATAGTTTCTCCAGTGAAAGATAGGTGGCGCTGATGCAGACCGACTGATATGCGCCAACGCTTCGACATATACATATTTTTCACAGGAAACGACCAATTTGGAACCGTGCATTAGCTTCTGACGTTTTATAAGTGCCCATGTTGGCCTATGTGAAATAAAAACTTTTGACTTGACTTGACTATTACATAACAAACATTACTTATGCTTTTTTTTGCATTTTTTAAAATGTGTGTCACGCTTTTTTAAGAATTTTACGGAAACCTATACATAATTCCACTTTGCCCTCCGCAGAGAAGAACATTGTCAGTGTGTAACTCTTCATGCATTCTTCTGTATTGGTTTGAATAGTTCTAGCAATCGAATTGATTTTCACTTTAATTCTTTCAATAAACAGAAATCTAAAATTTTTTATTTTTTATACGGCATCATCATCATCACCATTTCAGCCGTTGGTCTTCCACTGTGGGGCAAGCCACCCCGAAGTGTCACCATAACGATTGGATCTGTTCGTCTCGAATCCATTGGATTCCCGCGACCCTTACCAGGTCATCGATCAACCTTATGGGAGTCTTTCCAACGCTGCGTCTTGTGGTACGTAGTCGGAACCTTTCGTCCCTATTACGTACAAAACCAACATAGCCCAAAGAATCGCCAAACTTAAGTATCAGTAGTTTGGACACATTGTTCGCAGAACTGTTTATCTGATTTGTTGTAATAATAATAATTATTTATTGTCATGATTTACAATTTGGATTATAGGATTCCTTAACTCCTGCGCTAGTAGAAACTGTGTTGCAGGTGTTAGAGACTTCCCTACAATAAAATGTCATTAATCTTACGTCAGGCAGAGTGTGTTCAGAAAGTTTTTTTTTTTCAAAATTAATAGAAGTCAGACATAGTTCGTGTATGATGTTGTGAAATTATTTGTGATGGTATATATGCATGGGCGTGTTTATGTAAATGTGTAATTATTAAGTATTAAAATTGTCTGTATATTATCAATAATAATAATTATCGAAAGTAAGAAAAGATAAGTACTATTATCTCTTTCTCTGTTTTACATTTCCCTATTTACCTGCCTGCACTAACGTAGGTAATTTATTTTAATTCAAGTTTTAAAGAAATGTTATTTTGTGTCATGTTGTTAGCGTGAACAATTTTTGGTAGACCAAATAAATTATATTCTTGAATGTAACATGCTTAAGTCGGAACGATATTTTATTATCAGCGTTTTCTAAATTGTTTATGGGAGCATTCACAAACATGTTAGTTCATTTACTCAAGGTACTCAAACCAGGAATTTGAAAAATGTAGATCATTCATTATTTGTTTGTTACTCGAATCGAACCCACTACGCCAAATCTAGCATCAAACATTATCGATTTTGGTTTTTGAAAGAGGGCACATAATCTAATCTGACGATTGAGAAAAATCTAACGCATAACTGACCACAGTCAGCATAATCGTGAATCCAGAACACGGCTAAGTAGGCGACAGCTGCATAACCATCTATGTGAGACAATTTCACATCAAAATTACATTTCAGATAGACGCTCAAATACGCAACCAGTTACATTAGGGTTTGCTGCAGCACATTAGCAATGCCTTGTGGCTTTGGCATCACAATCCACAATATAACAACGTGTCAAAGTAATTGGCCAGTGTGTGGTGGTAATTATGCCACACGTCCAACTTGGTCAGATTTGCATATTACCAAGGCAGCACCGGTGACCAGCGGCATTGGACACCTGTGTTTTGGTTATGCACGCGATGATGCACCGTGTACGCACACTGCATATCCTAGTAAAGGACTTTAATGCAATATAGGACAAGTATTTCTCAGTGTTTGCTGATGGAAAACAGATGGTTCTGGCGTATCGCCAGCACATGCAACTTAGTGCACTATTGATTCTGTTTGCTGTTGTGACGGTTTGTAAGTACGAGCCAGATAAATTGAGTTAAATGTTTTTGCAAATACATGTTAAGCATCCGATTAGCTTGACATTATTTAGAACAACTGGCTTGAATTTATAAAGGTAATCAAAAGTGGAATTTAAACGTCCATCATTGCAGTTTATATATGTTTTGGAGTTTGTATATTTGTAGTATTTACTTATGTTTTGTTTTTTAATTAGTATGACGAAAATCAGTTTTGTTTCGTAGAATTGAAAATACCCTTATATATTCGATTTAATGAATACACAAACATTTGAAAATTGTAATATAATGACAAACCAAGAAACTAATTTAAAGACTAAAACTCCAAAATCAGTTTTCATTAAATTCCAAAGCTCAAGTGCGCTCGACACCCGATTTAATTCCATCTCAAACATCAGAACTGAACACAGTGTAATTGCTGCCTTTACAGAAATAATTACTAAACAGTTAACTTCTAGAACTTTAATAAATTGTCGCAGAGGCAAGGCAGAGTTTGTACGAAATGCAACTGCATTTGGCGACCAGCCAGAGTTAGTAAGAAAACCTGTATGTATCGATTTGGTAGCAAGAACAAAGAATAGTAGATACAGAAGACCTGCTTCAAACAATGAGCGAGAACTATCTCACGCACACACACATACACGCCTATAATTGTAGAAATCGGAGACAAATGCCAGTCGTGACTTCGTGAGTGGGCTTACACTTGCCATACATGAAGAGTGTTTATGTAAGTATGTTATTTTTTTCATTTCTGCAGTACGGGGCTTAAAAGACCTCTTTTAAAAACTATACTTATGGCGGAACGAGGCTTATAAGATCCAGTAACGTTTAAGAAACTGAAATCTTGTTTGCGTCATTTAAAACAAAACATGAAAACAATTTCAGTGTGGTACGAGGTCAAAGTGACCCCGTATATAAATATGTAAATATCCCATTGTTTTTTTGTTTTAATAAGACATCTTAGATATAATTTATCTCTTTCTTAAACTAAATAAAATTGAAAGTACGGCCTCCGCACGGCAGAGAAGATTGCTTTTCTTAGCCATACCGCAAGGAAGACTCATATATGAGACTTATTCGGCCTCGTTCAGCACTGAATCTGATAATTCATTGTGTAAATCCAAACTTCTGTAATATTCTGTAGCGCAATACCCGTTCACCTAAAGACTAAGCATTTGGCAAGCATAAACAATCTGTGTTATTTATTGTTCCTAGTCAATGTCGTATACAATACGAGAGTTGTGGTCACAGTATTTCAGGGTGGTTACAGAGTCACGACTTTGTTTACTTTTCTAGATGAAAAATTATGTTTTGTTTGTCACCAATAGTTAATGCTTCTAACTATTCCTAATTGAAACAGCAAGATCAAATGAGGGTGTTTAGGAAAATTAACACCACCAGTTGGGACCACAGCAGGTCTTTTTCTTTGATAACATATGTACATGACGTTGAAGTCTGACGTTGGACGTTGACGTCTAACTAATGGCATTAATATAAATGTTTTGACAGGTGCCTGGACCTTACGGCTCAGTGCTGCCACCTGGTGAACATAATTTTATAACACTCTCTTTGTGAGGACGTGAAACCTTGACTCTTTAAATTACTTATAAAACGGTATTCGTTTAAGCCTTTCCTGCTAAGCCCTTCTAAGCCCTTACGGTTTTGCTGACATCTCTTTCAGGTGCGGGTAAAACACTATGCACCAACATCAACCCGGGCTCGATCTAGGCGATTACTAGAGAATTATTCGTTGTCCAGAAATACGCGCTTGTGGTGGCCGGGGGTTGCCCTGCTACTCCTGACGTTCGGGGCATCTCCTGGTGTAGCGGCTGGGGTATGAGATCATAAAAAAATACTCTTTAGTTTGTGCATATAATCGTAAATAATACCTTATCAAAGTTACATTTTTTTAAGTAACTGTTATATTATACTAGCGAGCCGCCTCGGCTTCGCTCCGGTAACAGTATTTCTCCACTATTTAATGGACGTTATTATACATATAAACCTTCCTCTTGAAGCACTCTATCTATTAAAAAAAACTACATCAAAATACGTTGCTAAAAACGTTAAAGACGTTGGTAAAACTATTAAAGATTTAAGCATACATAGGGATATAGGGACAGAAAAAGTGACTTTGTTTTATACTATGTAGTGATATGTGAATGTAGATAAATGTTTAACAGATTTCGGTTGCCATTAGGCAAAGTTAAATATACACATGAATAAATTGCATCCCAATTTGAATATTGAAACGGATACACACATCATATTGTATTGAAACAATAATTGAAATGGATACACAAAACTAAAACATGTACAAACATACTAAACTAAATGGAACTTAAAAGGAAGAAGTCAAACAAAAATAGCCTGAATTCTAAATCGAAAAGTAACTTTTAAAAGCGTCTTCAAAACACTTTCCGGGCAATCTAGAGGAATACTCCATTTTAAACTAAGGCTCTTCCTAGATATTACGGACTTAGATCAGGGATGCTACGGATATGTTTCGGTTTTTTATACGGATATAAGAATAATATATGTCGGGAGAGGATGCCGATTATCATTGAAGCTCTTTCCAAAGACTCCGTTTTGTGGGCGATGGCTGGGTATCGAGCAATAAACAGACTATTTCAGATCACATAACTGATTTATTATTATGCAAGCTTTAGGTTTTCACTTCACATAACGAGCCGTGAGACAGTCCCCGAGAATAGGGGGTTGCACATCGCATGACTGCCGACAGAGGAATGAGCCCCGAGCCTCTGCGCTCGGCACTTTTATCTGCTCGGCTCGTGCAAATGTCAGACCGGATTCTGTCAAGTGACATGTGTCACTTAGCTCGTTCATTCGTTCTCAAGCTTCCGTACTATTGACTTCTCCGACATATATATAAAATAATAGTAAACCGTCTTTAAATACGGTTACAAACATAAAAATGTCTTTAAATACAAAATTAGTTAGCGAAACCCGAAATACTAGTATTATTAAGTAAATAATCTATGTACACACAATTGTATCATGAAAAATCACAAAGTTATCAGCTTGTTGTGTTACCTGGTTGCCCGCATAATTACATGTTTACCGGGCCATTCGGGTAACTGTGAGGAGTTTTGCTCCAGTAAGCAGCTTTGCGAAGGCACATGATGCCCGCTATGACCTGTCATGACCTGTGCTGTACTTAGTGGCGATGGCGTCCAACTTGTGACCTTTTTAAATACTTTTGGAAAAAAATATGACGGTGTAAAAATTATTGAAAACGATTCAGGGACTGATTCTGAACAAACTGTAATCAGGTCTATACTGTATCGCGTACTGTATACTGTAGGCAATATTAATGTTGCCTAAAATTCTTCTGTATATGTGTTTGTCACCTAACTTTTACGCTTTTTTATGATAATGTGTGTGTATATTTGAGTGACGTGCCATCGGGTTTTTTTTTTCTGACAAAAAGCCAGTTTTTAGTCAGGATAACGTTTGCCGGGACCGCTGGTTAATATATAAAATAAGGATAGTTTCGGTGACGGATATTAGAACTTTAAAATTATAACAGTAATATAAAGTACAAGATTTGACTTTTATTTCTAGTCTAGATGGTCATTGGTTTAGTCAGACAAAACAAACAAACACATGTCGTAATCTATTTAGAATCCGTTTCATCCGAAACATCGGTTTCGGTTGCGGATATTTCTTTACTTCGAATATCCGATAGTGTCAGTTACGGAGCTCCAAAACAGCCCTACTCAGGATGTTAGAAATAAAAAACTTTTAAACAAATGTGATGAGCACCTGACTTAGTGGCGTCGTTAAAGACATTTTTAATTAAAGAAAGATCTTAACGACCAAACTCCTTCTGTGTTAGTATCTCCAGGTAGTTATTACGCACTTAATTGCTACACTTAAGCCTTTATCGAAAAGTGAGCTAAGATTAATTAATGCTACTTTGTTTTTAATTAGGTTAAGAGTGTTCATGTTCTTTTTTATTCACAGCTAGAATACAAAGCGAATTGGAATAACAGTCAAGTCAGCTGGCACTTCCAGCTTTGTTTTATTTTTTTAAATACTTCTCTTGCTTTTAAATCACACCCAAGCTGCTGACGTCATCAAATTTCTGACAGTACGTAAGAAAATAATGGCTAATTGACAGAAGAGTAAAATAACAATAATAGATAATGATAACATAAGAAAATCCATGTTTTAAAGAAGTATTATAATTTATTGCACTCACTTTAAAAACAAACATCGGTGTTGACCTGGTTTTTGTACTAGGAAATCATATACCACAAGAGCCAGACCTCCCAAAATACAGGAATTATAATTAATAGGTACAGTAGAGATAAGTTAGAGAAAAGAATACAATGGTAGTTTTGGTTAGCTTTTTGTTTTTTTTTATATATGTAGAAACAAAGCATTTGATTTTGGGGACTATTAAAACTGTAACATCAAGATTAGAAGATCCATTATCAAAACTAGAATACGTAGACTTGCTTTATTCCTGATGATATCTCAATCATTTTGATATACTGAATGACTTCTGTCAGACAATCATGTCTACAATATTCTTATAAAAATGAATACTAGACAGAGGTAGTTATGTATATCAACGCCAAACGCGAGGTAGCTAATGCATAATTTTAGTATAGATTTTCCACCCAATGGTTCCTGAGTTACAAGTATAATAAACGTACCTTACATTCCACAATTACAATGAGAAGAACGATAAATTATTCAACGTAATTCCACATACATTACAAAACCATCATTTCGTGCTTAAAATTGTAATTTTGCATGACCAAAAGTCATAAATCAGTTTTAGATACGCGAGTTTTCCTGATAATCGTTATTTATGTTTTATTTACATTTTGTTTTCAGAAATAATAAAAATTAGCATGATCTAGTGCTAGCACGCAACCTTGCTACGTGAGCTAAGCATGGGTTTTGTTTTAATATTTGTTGTTGAAAAATAATTTGCTATAGCCAGGCACGACAAGTTGTGTTGTCTGTACAGAATTACATCATTTCATCATTATCATTTCAGCCAAAAGACGTCCACTGCTGGATATAGGACTCCCCTAAGCGCCGCTACAGTGACCGGTTCTGTGGATGCGAGACCGCATCGATCGGATTCCCGCGACCTTCATCAGATCATTGGCCCACCATGTGGAAGGCTTTCCAACGCTGTATCTTCCAGTACGTGGTCGCCACTCCAGAACTTCTCATTTCCGTCGATCATCTGCTCGGCGAGCAATGTGCCCTGCCCACTGCCACTGAAGTTTGGTGATTCTTTGGCCCATGTCAGTAACCTTGATTCTCTTGCGGATATCTTCATTTCTGATGTGACAGAATTACAGCAAAATGAATTATAAAGTGTGTAGCGACATCTATGACGCCACATAAGAACTACAAAATCCTGCATCGCGCAATCAAAGTTCTCCTCGCGATTTGAATATATACGACAGCCCGACATTAACTATCCGGCAGTAGCCCACCAGACTATAACATCTGTCTGGTCGGAGGATCCTCCCTTTTTAATGGAGGTGTGTGGGACTTTACTCTCTGTCCCACCTATCTCCAAAAGTGCTTTATTATATTCAACTAAATTTAAATGCAAACATATATGCAAGACAAAATACAAGTTATAATATTAAAAAAGAGGGAAAGACGAGGGAAAAAAAAAACAAGTGCTACATTATAAGAAATTGATTGTCTATTTCATATTAAAATACTCCATTTAAGTCAAAACATACAAATCACAATTCCTCATGGTCGTATTGATCAATATCTATAAAATCACTCACAACAGTTTCATTGTTGTTCAATAACTTATGGAATTCTTTGTTAAAATAATCTGATATCATATTCCATACATTTACTGAATACCACACAACTACACTTAGAGAAAATATCAAACGAAATAGTAAACCAAGCATTTTCACAAAATATGTTTCAAAAGAATATCTTTATGTATAATATTTTACTATAATGCAATAATACTCCGAAGAAGATTATAAATATCTATTTAAACATTATACTATTACATTAAATCATTCTTAACGTCATAAAGATAGGTTATTATTTTGTGTAATCAACAAATATTGAAATCAAACTCAATTATCATCATTTTGGTTATGTTACTAGAAATAATAAGAATATTGGTGATCAGTTGCTAACAAACTAAGTACGATTTGTTATATTTATGTAGGCGATGTCATCGTATTTTCACTGGAATGACCTATTAATATTTTATATAATATGATTATGAACTTCTCTTTACTAAACGTTTTAACCGAGAACTTATCACGCACTTAAGTTTAAAAGTAAGAAAAAAAAGGAAAAAGCATGCTAAAATATTAAAGTTATTAGGAAAAACTTTTTGCTATGTGCTAAACGTACGAGAGCTAAATGTTGAAGATACTATGGTACCGGGAATTGCAGTTGCGATAGCGTTAAATATATTTTACACCACACGTGTCTGTGACGAAATTAAATCTGAGTATAACAAAGTTAATTCAAATTTAGCAGAAACGTGCATGAATGTTGATTATACCGTAACCTAAGTAAGATACAAAGTTACAGACAGAAATAAAAATCATAATTTATAATATTATGAAAGAGCTCTCACTATTTGTTCAAATATATTACATAAATATATAAATACTGAATTCTTAAACAATACGCAGATTCGATGGTACAGACCCACAGACTGATCCTTCGAGAATTCGTGTAAATAGGTTTACGTAATCAATTCAAATCGGCGTACATAACGTCGGTGCCATAAATCATATCGGAAACGATCTCGTAGATTGCATGAGCGTGTGGGTAGACGATGGTCGTAAGCATCACAATACTATTTGCTATCACAAACAGTTTCATAGTCTCCAAGCCGTCTGATGATCTGAAAATGGCAAGTCAATCGTAAAAGTACCGTTAGAATCTTCAATAGCGAATAAAAACTTTTGTATGGACCCTTTATTGAGTCATTTGGAGAAAGCGGATTCTTGATCTGATTGAGGACGGGGTTGATAGATACGATATTGGATCTTTCGTGATATTGTTCAGCTTTCATAGGGTTTTTTACCACAAAATCGAATCCTTGAAACGATTTTTCTGATCTTACGAACTTACTGCAATTTTTCAGAAATCATTTCTACGATGCTATGGGGAAATGTATTCAAAAGATTGGCCTAATAGTTTTATTTTGCATGCCAAATATTTCCAATATATTACCAACGACTACATTTCTATTATTACTAGATTTTGTTAAATGTTAAAAGGAATTATTATTTTGATGTTAAAATATTATTACGGATTTTTTCTTTCGACAACTATGACACAACGCCGTCTAGTCCCAAGCTAAGCAGAATTTGTGTTATGAGTAACAGCTGATAAACATACATATTGATAATGTTTATAATATTACCAGAAATAGCAAAATTCCTAATATGAACCAATCGTTTATAATGCTTCCAAAATAATAACAAAGTAAATCCTACTGTCTTCCTAATAGTAATAATAATAAACACTGATCATTATATCAAATATTATTGCATATACATTTTGAACGTGCTTATATCCAATCGCAGCAAATAACTCCACCGCCATAACCGATTTTAAACGATCTCAACCGAACGCGTTTGTTCAAAGCATTAGCATTCGCGTGGATGAGTTTTGAGTTACTCCAAGTGCCGGAACATTAAAGGCTCGTTTGGAACTGATGGGGAGATTTCTTTAATTTTTTGAATATCAAAAGTACGTATATTAAAGACATATGACAGCTTGGAAGTCTTAATAGGAGACAAGATAAATACCGTTACTTTAAAAGATGTTTTGAATGTCGTCGTGTATTTGAGCTATTATATTGTTGGTATGCCATTTTTTTTTGTTTAATATTATAGTTACCTTAACCATCCACCAAAGCCTTGTTCTTCATCATCCAAAGAATCTACGGTTACAGGAACGTTTTCAGTATTCTCTGTTTCTTTTTCTTCAACTTTGATTGTCTTTTTCTTTGCTGTCCCAGAATTAAGTTTACTTTTCTTCATAATCTAAAAAATATCAAACATTTAATCCAATTATTATTATTTCGTCAATACTTCTGTTTGAAAATTGAAAAAAAAAACATACAAATGTTATCTACGCAGATTATGTAGAATTGATTAAAACTGCCAGTTTCAATAAATTACTTAAATGGAAATATACTCGTACAAATAAAACTATTGCAGACAGCTAGAACAAATTGAAATGAACAAAAACCATTTTAACAGCAATTTGCCGGTGCCACAAAACTGTCTGTAGTGCGTACTGTACTGAATATTTCAAAAGTTTTGATAAAAAACGATTCAAAACGTTTATCCAGGCGTAACTTTTGAATAGGCGAACCGATTTGACTGATTTTTTGCTAGTTGCGAGGAAGTTTCCAGTGGTCGGAACTCGATGAGCGGTGTTAAAAATTGTACTCTATCAAAAAGTAACTGGCAAACAAAAAAATATGATTATTGAACCCTTTAACCACTTTGCGTCAGATAAAACTGACAAGTATTTTCGTGTCCTATTCACCAGGATCGTGTGTTTGCAACTGGGTACTCCATCTCGTTTAACTCTTCAATTCCTATAGGTTACAGAAGAGTATTTAGTCGTGGATGTGCGAACATGGCGGAATATACGCGAGATTTTTGTCGAATATATCTGACGTAGGTGGTTAAAATATTAAAACTAGCAGTAAATGTATTTACCCAAGTTCAACTAGCTCTAAATAATAAATTAATTGATTACAGTAGTTTACTGCTGGGCATACGAATTTTGAAACTGCCTCAGAAATTTCATGGGGACTTAAAAATTTTACCATTTACTTTAGTGATAGATCATGATTAAATGACTAAGTATGAAGTTGTTTCTTGAACCTTAGTTTCCTAACAAGCAAATTTAAAAAAAGGAATACTTAAAATAACCAAGAAAACTCAAACCATAATGAAGAAACCACGTAACAAACACAAAGATACAAGTACTTTCCCGAGGCTAAACAAAACACTAACACGAGAACACCTGGGCCCCTAATCAAATATTATTTGATTCAATATTACCTCAGTGGCAAAGGGTGTGCGGTGAAGAAACAAGTGGCTCGAGCTCCTCACGCTGTACACTAACAGACCTAACGAACCACATTCAGCGGGAAACCTCTCAAAAGCTGATCGATATTTTACGTGGTGCAAGTTTTTGAGGTGATGACTTGTGGAAGAAGCGATTAGCGGATAGGGTATTAAATTGCTTATAGCTACTACTTTTATGGAAAAACTGTCTATCAAGGTGCCATTCAAACCTTAGCTTCAGGCTGTGGATGTACTGGCTGTACGCAGCCGTAGCCTACATTTGCAGCTGGGAGTGATTCCGAGGCTGGCTGCACGTGCAATTTTGCTCCATGAAATCTACGATTCAATTCAATACAACTTTCCGAGTAGCAATTATTCCGGGACTTGTCTAAGTAGGTTGGAGTGACTTAACTACATGCGCATCAACTTGCAGCCGCAGCTCTACTGGTCTGCGATTGGCTGCTGCTACAGGTTACAGCAGCACTCTCAGCCGAAGCTCGGCAGCACGTGTGGCCACAGCTGTTGTTTTTGTACCCTCGGCTTTCGCCATCATAGTCTATCCCAAAGAAACAAAAAGTCTATGGTACCTATGGTAAAAATATTTCGTAATCTAATATGTAGTTCCAGAGGAGTAATATATATAGAGATAAGTAAATAAACAACCGGTATTATCACAGAACACAGAAATCATCTACGTTCTTCTGTTCTGTGGGTATTATAAACAATTATGCGGAATGAAAATTTATATTCGTTGTGGTTCTTTGAGTGTAATACTAGATAATTTTCAAAATTCTAATAACCTAACCTGCCTGGCTGACTGCAAATTTTCAAAACATGATCACGGCAGCGTTAAAGCATCTCAATGCATCGTATAAAAAATCCACGCATTCAAGTAAGCGCGTTTAGGATAAGCACGTAGACAAAAAAGTTTGAGTAAAATATTACTGTCTCCAACTTATAAATCCCTAGTTCCAAAATTCCGATATCCATCAAAAACTCCTTAATGATCAGCAACACTAACAAGCTTCCACGCAAAATAAACAAAGAAAATATTAATTTCCTCCACTCAGTCCCCACCCCAACGCTTCGCTGTCGACGCTCTAACACGATTATGAATTATTACCGCCGGGTGAATGAGTAAAATTCGGCTGTTCACCTCCCAAGGTAATTTGCAAGCTGTACGGTAAAAAAAAATAAAGTTGCTGGAAAAATATTCCTTGGTTGGAGACATTTTTAAAGTGAATTTTTGAGATCCGTATTGAAAAGGGTCCACAAAAATATTTATGCTGTCTGTAAGTCTATGATAAAATCTTTCAATTGTGTTGACGTCACAATTGGATGCAGCTGAATATTAGAATTTTTCAGATATTAGGACTACCTATGTTTTATTTTTAAAGTCGGAAATCATCTAATGATTCCTCTCGATCTGGGTAAAACGGGAAGGCATGTCGACTTTTACTGACTGAAACAACACCTGTCGTGTCCTTCAGTTGCTCTTTGAATACTGGGATTAAAAAGTTTCCTTTTCAGAAAATCTTGGCGGGCGTCGACCCTGCTGAGCCCCTACAAAGTAAACTAAAGTAACTACGCGCTGTCAACGACGGGGGCTCGGTCCAGTCGATTACCGGAGTGCCGGACGCCGAGCCATCAGTTGCTCGACGTCCACAAGTCCACATCTACCTTGACTGTAATGACTACCTATGTGACCTTTACAATCCAGTTATTTGGCAACTTGTTACGACATTCCCCTCCGTCGATCTATCTGAACAATGTGTAACTCAATCAAGTGAAATTACCGCAAGATACGTATATACCTATGGCTATGGCATTAACCACGGCCATAAGTCTAAATCGAAATTGAAACTTTCAACAAGTTTTGTTTTCCGAGGAGATATTTTTTTAGCACGGAACCCAAGCGCGAGTTCATCTCATACTGGTCCAAGTATTTTTTTAAACTTTTTTAAAATGTTTGCTACACAATTTGATGCTCATTTTAATTTCGTACCGAAAATTTATGGTAAATGATACCGAATAATTTATGCGTCCATGTATCATAGTCAGAGCCATAAGCCTATCGCTTTAACTGTTTAATGGAATGTGAGGTAAGTTCTTGTAAATGTATTGAATTGCGATCACTTCTGTAGATCGATTGTTTGGTGTGCTAATTGGGTAAAGTCCAATCAATGACTGGCCTGTTGGTCTTTTTTTACGATGGGCAAAAATCATCTTATGACAACCCCCGCTCTTGGGTGGCGCGGGAGATAGTGTCAGACTCTTACTGACTAAAAACTCACCCCGTTCCTTCTAGCCTCTTCATACCGGGGCTCGAGTTTCCTTCCGGATAACCCTGGCCCCAGTAGGCTTCGACCCAGCTGGGCCCTCCTGTTAGCCTGTTGGTCTAGTGGTTAGTGGCCCTGAATGTTATGCCAGAGGTTTTGGGTCCGATTTGGGACTGATTATTTTTTCATAATCATTTGTTCTGTTTCTAGGTGTAATTTATCTATAATAATTATGTATGTATGTATTTAGAAATAATATAAGTAAATTAATCTAAATAGTTTTCTAGTACTCATACCTCAAGCCCTGTTTAGTTTGGGAGTAGATGGCATTGTGTGAAAGTTGTGGCATATTATTTTTATTTAATTTGAGTGCCATTTCGTTTTCCAAACGGTGTTTTTGTTTTATTTTTGATGTGTTGCAAAGAGAGCTTTTACATTGCATCCATATTCAAATTTCTAACTATCGTCATTAATACAAGTGTAACGACCGTCACTCATTAAAAAAAAAGATTTAATTTAAATGATGTTCGAGCGCGGTGTCAGGCATCTATGGTTCATCATTTATTTAATATAGTATATAGTAATTTAAAAAAATATATATTTAACATTTACATGACACATTTTGTCAATGTTATGATTACTATTTATTATTTTGTTTCGATTCTTAGTTTTTTTAACCTTCGGGAGTGTGACTATGGCACTGCGTTATTTTTTATATATTTAAATGTTCATTTTTTATTGGAATATTTAAAAATTAAAATTGTATAAATATTATTAATTAAATACACATAGCCTTCATTCAAAATATTTGCGACAAAATCTTAAACTTTAAACCAATAATAATAAATGAACAGAATTTAACCTCAATCGAGAATGAACACATCGACAGGTAAGCCGCAACGCCAAAAGAAAAAACATGTTTCTGCTTTAATTTCTAACGACACTCTAAAAGAATTGAAGAAAATTAAACAGAACATATAAAATAAAAACAAATTTCTGATTTCTACTCTCTAATTGTTCACACTTATAGAAAATAATGTATAAGATTGTGAAGATGTTTGTCACTCAGTTATCAAAAACTGTTGAAGTAATTGGATTAAACTTTGCGTATTGATAGACCGTGTCAGAGAACCTAGAAAACATTTATTAAGTAGCTCATCTTAATTTTGTTGGTTGAGCTTCATGACTCTTTCTGTTTTGGAATAATGGAAAATAGGACTTTGTACTCGTTGTTCGAGTAATACTTGACTTAAACTTTGACCAATGGAAGAAGAGGCGGCTGTGTGTGATTTGTTTAAGTTTCAAACGTCAAGATCCGAAGACGTATAAAGTCTTCGAAAACGGTAAACGAGTTATGGAACGAAAAGGGCAGGAGACTTGGCAAGGTGCTGTGATGACAGGTGGAGTAAAATAATGACTAATCGGTAACCCAGAACTGGAAGAAAAGGTGTTGTTGTGAGTTAGGCAGATGACATTATTGCCATTATTGCCGATCAGTTTGGCGAAGGCACATATTGGCACAAGAAAACAGAATCATATAACCAACAGTGACAAAATTTGGGCAATCGATGATAATGATGTTTCAAAGATTCTATTCACCTGAAAATAACTAATGATTTGTTCAGATTAGTAAAATCTTTTTTTTACTATCACTAAAGCAGGTTACTGGATTATACCACAAGAACACCTATTAGGTAAAATTTGATCCCATAAGAATTAAGACACCACAGAGAAATCACATGAAGTTAAGAAGACAACGTTAAGTAAACACACAAACAAACAAAATAAATAATCTAAAAATTTGTTTTATTATTTTTGTACACTGACTGCCGCAAATATATCTTCTTTCGTTTAGTCCAATAGTTGTCTGCTAGAGATTGCCCTATGAAATACTCGTAAGACCGTCTATTTATAATTTTATACATTTAGTACTGTCTACATTATCAGGTGCACAATAAAGTTTAGATATAATAAATAAATAATCTATCTCAAAAATTACCGCGACAAATTTTACTGCACAGTTAAATCTCATCTATTGCAGGTATGAGAGTTCAAAATTAATACTGCAGTGGCGATAAAATTTTATGCGCTCATCAAAAAGGAGGATTTACTGTCGTGTGTTTAACAACAATATATCAGGGGTTGTTTTTTTTTGTTTTTATACACATGTAGCGACCTCTACGGTGCCTCATAGAAACAAAAAACTACGAAATCCTGCATGTTTTCCGCGCGATTCGAATATATACAACAGTCACAAATCATCTATCACGTAGTTGCCCGGATCAGGCAACACATGTCTGGTCGGAGGAACCTCTCTAAGCAACGAAGGTATATGGTTTTTTAAGCTCTCTTTCATATACCTATGAATAAACTAATATAGCCGATGCTAAGCAACGATGGCCTATAAAACATGCAAAGAAGGCTTTTTCTTTTTTGAGTATAAAGAAAAAGACTTGTTGCGACAAAATCAAACACATTTTAGTCAAAATACGGCCTTACGGCCTACTCTTTCTCGTGCAGTTCGGTAAAACCAATAAATATATGATAACAGCTAACATGAATGTCTGTAGGTAGGTGTTGTACGTACACATCTATGTATGTGTTGTACATTGTCTACGGAATCGCTAACGAACTTGTATCTTCGACTTGGACAGGCGTTACGGTTGTTATACAGGCTGTTGTATTAATTGACATACGAGTTAAAGAAATATGTTTTTGAAACACGTGAAGAACGAAGAACGAAAGAAGAAATATTTAGTTTGTATTGGAGTCAATCGTCAAGTTTTTCTACATTGGTATGTCTAGTAAATTTTGCATCTTCTTTTTTTTCAAACTAATTTAGATTTATTAGCAGTAACAGCTTTGAAATTCTCAATGTTTTATTTTTTCTGAGTTTCAAAATATTTAGGTCTAATTTTCGGAACTAAAATAATGGCAAAACTATTGTCACAAAACTGTTGCAATTGCGGTAGCTAATGATTGGCTGAATAGAAAATTTGAAGTGTGAATTACATCAGTCGACTTCTCAATAAGTTTTTGCCAGAACGTGGACATAAAAACGACGTAGAAGAATTGTAGAAGTAAAATAAATCTAAAGAAAAACTGTTGATAATACAATCAAACTGCCTAGCCATTTCTCTCCTGTATTCAGTTCTACTTCCAGTAAAACCAGATGCACCTGAATACCAGTGTTTTACATAGAGCTGCTGTCTATCTGACCTCCACAACACATCGATTGGGTAACAGGATATCCTTTGGCAAGACTGACGTCACTTTTCTGGGGACTGTTAAAGATCTATAATCTATAAAAAATAATTGGCACCAACAGCTTGACATATTTTCCGAAGTTCTGAAAAATCTCAGTATCTTAAGAACCCATCCACAGGCCGTCCCCGGCAGGCGTTGTTTTTCCTTGTAGAACGACCCATAAATCTGATATTATTTCAGACATAATTTCTTCTAAGTTTTGATAAAAAAATGCTGCACCAACCCAGTCAAACACAATAAGTAACAAAAATATTATCAAAGCACGTTTTACAGATAGAGATTAAAAAAGCATTTTTTGTTTCAGTGAAATTGTTTTACTTCATGCTATGAAAAATCATTTTTGCACGCACTTTAAACCGTAAAAAAACATTTGAAGTATCATTCCGTAGCTCTCATCCAATACTTTTTAAACCAATTTAACTGCAAAATTATTCTGTATTCCGTGTAGTTTTTTATTGGTAAACCAAAATTATTACGGATTATTCTGGCACCGTTATTGAAAATGTAGATTTTGGTATTCCAAATGCAATCAAATACTGCTGTATTAATTGGTGACGCTTTGCCCGTGTATCAAGGTGTCTAGCCAAATCTTGTGTATGTAAAAAGCATAAACTTTGTTATTCATTTAAACATATGTACATAACATAATTTTAATCAGCCTTGTAATGTCTCCATTACTGGAACTTAGACCTCCTCTCTGAGAAAGGGAACCTGTCCTATGACTGTCCCACAAGTATCGGAAAAAGGGTTCAAGCTACAGGGCCAGGACTTCAGAGAAAAGAACCCTATACAAATGAAAGCCGTGTCTATAAGTACAGCTTGCACCGAGGTTCAGCTGTCAAATAAAATCTTCTTGAAGCTGACACGACTATCAGTGCAAATGATTACAGATCCACTTAGTTTTATATGGTTTGATCTAAACATAAAATTACTTTATAGAACTCTTAGGGTTTTTTCATCGCCATCATTTGAGGGAGTAAGCCGCGATTAAAAGCATTTAACTTAATGTTGATGAAGACAAAAAGAAAAATAGTATATCCAGAGGTCAACAAAACAAAGTAAGCAGATAAAACTTTTCACTTCATAAATAAAATTAAGAACTGAAACATGGAAGTGATAAAGAACGTTATGCAAAATTTAGAAGCTCATAACTGCAAAACCTAGAAACTTCTAAATTAAGGAAGTGCGCTCTAAGACTTCGTAGTTCATGTTATGTAACTTGTGTAAAATTTTCCTCTCCTACCTGGTACAGTTTTGTAGTATAGTTTCACTTATTTTAACCCTCGTGGCGACGGAGGTGTCGGAACCGGTATTTTATTTGATGCACTTGAGCAATAATGAAAGAGAATTTTACAAAGCAAAAGTTGCTAGAAATATTTCGATGCAGTCTGTTTGTTAATAGAGTATTTTACTTTCATTAAACAGTAGAACTAACCAGTTCCTTAAAACTAGAAAAATATTGACGTTTTCAATTCGCAAACATTTTTTTGTGTTTAATTTTACGTTTTGGTACAAATTATTTAAAGGGTGACTTTTTTGTTATCTTAAAGAGTATCCCCTGCCACCGTCTGACTTCTTGAATCCTCAAGAGCATCTCCCGCTTGGGCGCTATTTGCAGTGGTCTATATGGGAAGCACTAAATCGGTTGCACACCCAGGTAGGCCACTGCATGCAAAATGTGGTCAAATGGGGTTTTATAGACCCGTTGGATACTCAATGTGAGTGCGGTGCTTCAAAATATGAACCACACGTTAGAATGCCCCAAGTGCGCATGCTCCTGCACTTCGGACGATTCGATGAGTGCCACTGATGCTGCTATTAATATAGCCACCTACTGGGCTGCTTTTGATGAGTTTCCCATCGAATTGAAAACAAGAAGAAAAATCTATTAAATTATTAGGAGTTTTTTCGACTATGCAAGTTCATAACCATCATCGGCATACCACCAACCAATGGGATTTGTTTTAAATTATTTTTTTTCTATGGTCGCTGCCATATCTATCCTCTCACCATTTGATGATCTCTTGGCTTTTAATCCAACAAATGATCTCTTTGAATATGATTCTGATGACTTATGATGTCAGGCAGAACTAGTCCAAGAGATATTGATGTAGGTACATTTTTTTTTTTAATTTAGTCAGTTTTTGTTTAGTTACTATAATTGTTGTTTATTCGTTATTATGAATTTTAAAAAAGGAACTATGCTAATTTGTTTAACTTACTACTTAAGACATCAGATGAAACTGCACTAATGAAAAACTTCCATTCAAGAAGAGAAAGGTAACACGCTGTATATCACACAATTTCATGCCCTCGTCACATCGGCTAGCGTCAGTCTATTAGAGTGACCACCAGTCCGTGACGTGGCAACTACGTAATTGTAATCCTCTATATCCACTGACGATGCCATGCCTATGTTTCAGTGCAGTTTTATAATAGAATAGAATAGAAATACTTTTATCCGGAACAGACGTATTGTTTTTGGGTTCTAGTTCAGCTTGATATATTGTCTTGGTAATTGGTATAAATTGGTAAAGTCCAACGCTAATGTGTAACACTAAGGCCGCTAGCATTTCCTGAAAACCATGGTCCTTGAACGCAAAAAGAAACTGAAGCATAGAGGTGTGGCTTTAGTCAGTAAAAATCTAACACGTCTTGTCTCTGCATCCAGAGTGGGAGAAGTCATTTAATGACATAATTTCAGCCGAAATCATTTAATCATCTAACAACAAAAAAAAAACATCATTTCAGCCGAAACTCCCATTAGGTGGACTGACGGCCACTGTTGTCGTCAGTCCACCTTGTAGGAGGTCTTGCGTCTTCCGGTGTGCGGTCGCCACTCTAGAGCCTTTCGGCCCCATCGACCATCCGTTCTGCGAGCAATGTGCCCTGCCCACTGCCAAAAAAAAGTACGTGGTCTATTCTAAATCTAGAAGGACATGATTGTTTGTTTGGAGGCAAAGAAACGTGTATCTTACAAGAAAACAACTCTTTTGAATATTGAAAATTGCATCTAAATCTAGATTTTTTTCTTAACTTCATTCGAAAGTTCTAATAATTCCAACTGCAGGTAGTGCAGACGATTGATATCGTGCGATCGCTACATTATCGATAGGAACGATCTATCAACGTCGCCATGCTTTGTATCCCTCGATAGTATCTTCAGGGATCGTATTCATCTATTCCAATTGAATTTAAAGAAAATTAAATCTGTATTTGACATTTGATTGAGTAATTCTGGGTATTTTTCTTTTCATTATTACTTGTCTTTTGGTCGGTTTATCTTGCCTTTGCGTCATAATTTTATCACAATGGTTAAATGCAGGTTCTTTTGTAATAATTTCAAAATTTACTTAATATAATTCGAAATTTCTTTTGTGCTTGTCCACAAAAAAGCCGCTTCAAGCTTCTTCTTGTGGCTGGCGCGTGTGCTGTGGTGCCGCCACAAAAAAAAGACTTGAACCGCTTTTAACTTTTTTTTGGCTGTCAAAATGCCGTGCCATTCGTGCATTTAATTCTCCTTTGTCAGAGTCCATTGTGATACTGCACGCATGACCACAAGCAGTCACGCGCTTCGGCTTTTTTTGTGGCCACTTCTAACTTTTTTTTGTGGCGGCTTTTTTTTGAGGCCCATGTGCGGTGACACTTAGGTTGAGGTTGAGTTTTGGAAAATCCTCTCTTAATGATCGCCTAGGTCATAAAAGAAAACCTTATGAAAAAATTACACGCTTCTAGCCTCAGTGGTTTCAGTTTCGTTGTACATTTTTTTTTTTGGGAGTATTACAATATTTTATGTAGTAAAACTATGTACGAACATTTTTTATCATTTATTAGATTATTTTTTACTTATTACGAGAAACAGATTCTTCAAAACGCGGAATTATTTTATGTTGTTAACGCGGGCGAAATCGCTGGCAAAAGCTAGTTCATATTGAAACCATAAACAAAAATTATACAAATTACTATACAAAGGTAGATTTTTCTGTTAAATATTATATGGACACAAATATAAAATCGAATCATAATCCTCTACATTGTTTCTGTGCAATACAAAATTCAATTTGGCTTTGAAAATATTTTACGACACATTTTGTAAAAATGCATTTTCCTTTTGTTTCCGTTTTGTTCTATAATATTAATCCCTTTAGAAGTTTCTGACAGTGACTATCAATAATAGAGGATGGATTTTAAAGAAATACACACATTATGTTTATGTTAGGTATATTGAATGTTGTTTTTTTATTACATACTAGCTTCTGCCAGCGCCTTCGTACGCGGATCCTGTTGCTTATGCCAGCGACATTCAGTGTTATAAACGTAAGAGTAGACAAAAATAAACAGAAAGCTCAGAACTGCTAAGCTATCGGGAGTTACACGTGTTATTGTGAGTTAACCATAAAAGATAGACGTATGCTGTCGTGGGACATTTTTTATATAATTTTGAGGAGAACATTTCCGTTGTACATGTTTTCTGTGTAGCTTTAACCAAACACCACGCCGCTGCAAACGCGACGGAAGCTTAAAAAATGGAGTAATTTCTCCCGTTTCCCCAACATTTCCCTTCACTGCTCTGCTCCTATTGATCGTAGCGTGATGAAAAGTATACTATAACCTGCCCAGGAGTATGAAGAATGATTGTACCAAGTTTCGTTAAAATCCATTGAGTAGTTTTTGTTTCTATAAAGAACATACAGACAGACAGACAGACAGACAGAAAGACAGACAGACAGACAGACAGACAAAAATTTTACTGTTTGCATTTTTAGCATCAGTATCGATCACTAATCACCCCCTGATAGTTATTTTAGAAATATATTTCATGTACAGAATTGACCTCTCTACAGATTTATTATAAGTATAGAAGATATGTAATCCAACATAGCTCGAATAATCGCCAAACTTAAACAGCAATGGGCAGGGCACATTGCACGCAGAACATATGGTCAATGGGGACGAATAGTACATTGTTACACTAGGTGTGACTCCTCGAATTAGCGACCTCGCTACGCTCGGCCGCCAACTCCTTCTCGGAACGAAATAAGTAACTTTAACCCCAAGGTAAGCACTGTGCTTTTCATTACGAATACAAGAAGATAGATCTAGTTTTCTTTTTAAATAATTTGACAGCTGTTAGTTGAAAGTAAAACCCTAGGGATGAAAATTGTGATACTTTTCAGCCCGCTCCTCAGGCAACTTCAGACGTACTTTCAGAGAATGAGTATTGAAAAAATATTTTTTCCCATTCTATATAGACTCACTCGGATAGAGTGAGTGGTTGTGCGTTCAAACGCACAAGTGAGTTTAAAAACTCAAGTTCTGTAAAAGTTAAGTTGCTATTTGCGTGGCTGCGGTGACACTTTCAAACAATCTCGTAGCATATTTAGAATTCTGAAACAGAAACCGACGACAAAAAGCCAACAAAAACATGAGTTTGTTTTCTGTAATGACTACAGAAAACAAAGTCTTTTGGCTTTTTTCAAAATTCCATGAACTGTTTCAATCTGAAGTATTTAAAGGATGTTTGTTATTAATTACTTCATAAAATACCAAGTTTGACAAATTCATTTGCTTCACAACGTACTCGTAAATAAATTGAAATTTTGTTGTTTTTATCCGTGGAAAGTCTTTTAATTTTTTATCCATAGCAAACGATTTATTCCTTGTCTTCTCATATTTTATAATATATTTAAATATATACTAGCTGTGTGAAATTAATTTTTTTTCTTCTCACGAGATAAATAGTATCTTATGTATTCTAGGATACAGTTTACCCGTCTGATATTCAAATATATTTAGCCATTTGAGCTTGACGAAGTTACACACACAGTCATAAACTTTTGCCTTTGTAATAGTGTAATTTAAAGTACTATTTATTTATTATTAAACTTCATGTACAGTAGTGGTACATAGGCGGAATTAATGCAACCAAGCATTCTCTATCTGTCAACTTTTGAGTTAAAAAGATGACATGGTGCCATGTGATAGGTGTACACAATAAATAAATATCGTTATCATAATTACCACGTACCGGAATACGTAGCGTTGGAAAGCAGCCTACAAAGTAGACCGATGATCTGGTAAGGATTGCGGGACTCCGATGGATGTGAGACGCACAGGAACGTTTATTGTGGTGACACTTGGGGGAGGCCTATGTCCAACAGTGGACGTCATTTGGCTAAAATAATGATTATCATAATGAAAACCCGACTGGTTCCAATTATCCTAAGTCATACATTGATGAAAGCTTTTATACATCAAGGGCAAGTTTTCAGGCAAAACAAATATACCAAAAATAAACAAAAAAAAAGTAGCATACAAAGCTGTAAAATTCTCAAGTAAACAGCCCTGAAAACTAAAACGTTTAAATCAATCACCGGACGACGTCTTTCCCGCTAGATTCTAGACACAAAGGAAATACATTAAGACGAACTAAAGAGCTTGAACAGCTTGTTTATACCTAGACCATCCCGGGCTTTTGTCACGAAATTGTTGAGATAAACTTTGCAGGAGACCCCATTTCCTGGGAATCAAAAGATGGTGCCCTGAGTAATCGTAAATCTCTTGTTGATCCCTAAATTGGTGTTTTTAATGTTAGCTTAGAAGGCTTTAACTTCGGTAAGAGTGTTAATTTTCCTTATTTCTTTTACTAATACTTTGGTATTTAATTCAATAGTCAAAAATTGTGAAAGTCAAGGCAATTTGAAGTTAACCAACCGACTTCAAAAAAGAAGTTTTTTTTATATATTTATAAGTCTAAATTTTTTTCAGACAGCATATTTTTCTGAAAGATTGTAGTAGGTATAAAATAATGCTATACGTTTTAAAAACTGATGAAGATTTGTGGAGGTAGACAACATTATAATATATACTTCAGTAATTTAATGATAGCACTTTATATGCAGTAATACAGTCATGTATGGTATCAAAAGAAAGGGCTAGAGGAGACCGTGCCAAAAAACCATATCACAAAAATTTATGATTGTAGTGTGTGTGTGGTGTGCTAGCACTGCGGCTGTGCGATTGGAAGTTATATTTTCTAACCATTTAGAGTCAAAACTCGGATCATGCGGTCCGTGTGCTCACAAATTGTATTAAGATCCGTCTAAACGTCATTGTGACAATACACGTGATCCAAGTGTTGGCTTTTGTCTTGAACATAGGATAAGTAGAAGTATAGGTATTGCAATAAATTGTGTGCCGCTAGTGATTTAGGCACGTTGCCAGTCGTATTTCTTCATTATTTATCTAATAATTGTCACTCCTGTAGTGTTACCCCTTTTCTAACCAATTTATTTAAAATACCCCTCATATTTCTATTTTCCCATTAAAAACAAAAAGTACACATCCTTCAAATCCCTTACCGTTACTCAATAAACTACTATCACTTTACACATACCTACAGAATTGATTTGCAGTGTATTTCATTCACTGGTACCAGGAGTACAGGACATAGAAGGAGCTCGTTCCAAAGCTGCTGAAATTCCTTCAGTTACGTACGTCGTTTCTATAAAGAGCTTTTAGTTTTCCTTTCACACTGAGCGGTGTCACAGGCGAACGTGTTTGGACGAAACAGTCTTGATATTTCTACGTTTGTTGGTAGTTAGAGATAAAAGCTGGACAAATCAAAAGTAGTTATGTGGTCTTTTATTTCGATTAGAGTTTTAATCCATTTAATTATCTTAAAAGTTTTGCACTTCTTTTAATGCGGTCCATTCTTTTGTTTTTATTTTGGTTTGTCTACATTGTTTCATTGTTTGGTAAAGAATTACCGTATACTAGTATTTCTGCAGCTCTATTTATTTCTTGTTTCTCAAGACGATATGAGAATCTTTTGTAACTAATAAAGGAAAAATTTCTTAAAGATATAGTATTGACATTAAGATATCAAAAACTATAGCTATACTACTGTTTAATGATTTTTATATCCAAAATATTAAAAAAAAAAAGATTTACAATTCCATACTTTGATGTTTATTTTCTTTTTTTGAGGTAGAAGATCATAAAACACTTCTTCCGCTTTAAATACAGCAAGAGGGAATATTAAACGTTTACTGACTAAAACCTACCTGTCACCTACCTTGATTAGTTGGCCTTTGCTTTCCAAAAAATAAACCTTTCCAATTTTCCCACAGGATTTTACCTTAAGATAAGATAAGATAAGATATTCTTTATTTGTATCTTAAATATAATTGTTGTTAAATGTGTTGTTGTTAAATTGTTTGTTGTTGTTTGTTGTTGTTAAATTGTTGTTAAATGTGTTGTTGTTGTTAAATGTGTCTTAAATATAATTAGTTCACAATACCCACAAAATTACATGAAGCATCGTTTCTAATGTTGGCTAGGTTTATTTTAGTCCTTCGCCGAGGTGAATAGCCCTTGAATGCCGATTCCCACTTCAATATCTAAACTACTCAGTCAAGTGTACCCTCTCAAACTCAGGTACACTGACAAGGTATCAATTAATCTATCTTCATCTCACAGTTGGTTCAGTACATATTAAATCTATCTTGCCTTGGTCAACGCATTAACGTATCCAGTCCAGCAAGATATAATAAGTCTGGTTTGATTAACATTTTATGAGCATTAAGTATTAAAAAACCCAAGGCTGCGGGATTGTTTCAAAACGTTACTGTGGCCCTGGAACACAACGGGTAATGAAAGAAAAAAAGGACACAGGTGTAAAAGTCTGATATTCATTTTGTGATATCTTTTTGCTAAACATAATTTTAATCGGAATCCTCGGAAAAATAACTTCCTTACCTTTGAATTTATTGACAGTTGCGGTAATTTATGATGTATTCGGATATTTTGTATTTTTTATGGGCCTCTTTTCTATAATTTAATAGTTATCATGCTATCTGGGACGGTGACAAATCTAATAAAGGAAAGGTTCTTGAGTTATACATGGTGTAACTTTGTTTTATGTGTAGAGATTTCAGGAAAGTTTATAATAAAACCTTATCACATAATTTGAGCTGCGGGTACTGTTAAGTTTCGAATATTTTTTCATTTCACGTTATTTTAGCACTCCAGCCAGTCTTAAAGCCTATAACTAATGACCTCTTTCCCATCCCTTAGAGACCGAATAGTGAATGGGAAGGCCGAATTAGATTAGAAAGAAGAACTTTGTAGCCCGCCCTTAACCAATTTGTTAGTAAAATGAGTATCATAATTCAACCCATCCTTTAGTACTTATGATAATGGTTCAGCGAAAAATATTCTTGTAGAAATTAACGGTAAAACTGAGATTGGACAAGGCTCAAGCTTGTTTATAGGGTAATCAGGTAGGGTTTTTATTACCTAGCTTTGTAATAAACATAAACAATATCTTGTAATGACTTTTTAGAATCATTAGACGATTCTAGTTGGACCTTACCATGATGTGTTCAAATGTCAGGTGTTTTTTTTTTATTATGGATAGGCTCGCATTTGACCACTATCTCACCTGATGGTAAGCGATGATGTGGCCGACGATGGAACACGCTAGCCTAGAAGCAATCTATCCACTCTTGATTTAAAGACGCCTAGGTTATAGCTATCAGGAAACACAGACTCCGGCAGAGAATTCCACACCTCAGCTGTACGCATAATAAAAGTGTTCCCAAAACGCTCTGTACGTATGGGTGGGATGTCCAATCCACAAATGTACCGCGCGATGCCGTATGTCTTGTGGTGTGCGAATGATGAAGAGGTATGGAGCTATACCTTATATAGCTCCATTCTTTTAACAGTTCAGTTTAGGTCGTAAAATGGATTGTGTTAAGAGTAAATTATAGGGGCCTCAGTTGATATTTTAAAACTGATTAAAAAAAATACCTATTTGCTTACTTCAAATGTTGGTGTCGTGATACCGGGATATTGTCGTCAATAACCTGATAAACTCAATTTCCTATATCATCTCCTCACAGGAAAACTCTTCGATATTTCAAGCCTATTACTGAGCTGAAAAAATCAAAGACTGGTAGTCTCTGATTTCCTCTCTCATCATAAGTATGTAATATTCTATCCATATCATATTCTGGCTGATCAAAGCCCTCCAATTCCCAATTTCAATAATCTCGGCAATTTTTTTCTTCATTCTAGGAACGGTTTTTCATTATGATGTTACAGAATAATTTTGTAGAGCTTTCCGCGCGAACAAACTTGACTCGCAGTCTGTGAATTATGAAAACATTCGGAGTAGAAATGCGTTTATTTCTGTTGCGTTGTATAATCGGTATGGGAAACTATCATTTTTTTTAATGTATTACTTCAACTGGATGTGTGGTGTGACAAGAATGGATAAAGTGAGAAATGAGTATATTAGGGGAAGTTTGAAAGTGGCGCCAGTGACTGAAAAGTTGAAAGGAAACCGTTTGTCTTGGTATGGTCATGTGAAAAGGAGGGACGAAACGCATGTTGCTAAAAAAGTTATGAGTTTACATGTGGATGGACGGCGGGGGAGAGGGAGGCCAAAGAAAAGATGGATGGATTGTGTGAGAAGTGATATGAAAGAAAAGGGAGTTAGTGATAGCGTGACGAGTGACAGGACAGAATGGAAGAAAAAAACGTGTTGCGCCGACCCCAAATAAAACGGGACAAGGGCAGGAAGATGATGATGATGATGACTTCAACACGACTTGTCGAAATCCACATGTTTACCTTGAACGAAATCTAATATAATAACAAAAATAAAAATTTTGAAATGTTAAATTTTATGACACCTATAAATGTTATTTGTTTGAAGACCCTGTGTCAAAATTTCTCCTCCGTCACCAGACCCAGATCACACTTGTAATTGCACTAGACGATATAGTACTTGGGATTCGTTCTCGACACAGGTGGAATTTCAAAGGGCACTTCCAACTTCTGGCTCGTAAACTGGGGCGTGGCGAGGCTATCTTCAAGTGGTTTCTACCCATCTTAGATCCATGGTCTCCTGCATCTCCTGCAGGAGGAACGATGCTTTGCAGGAGACAATGAGATCCCTATGACTGGCCCTTGCCAGTCTACCGCTATGGGATTTGGAGGCAACAATCCTTGCATGCATGTCCGATTTGCACATGGAGATGCAACGCTGCCGCCGAGGCGAAACAGGGTTCGGTAAAAGCCACAATCATTGCAGTAAATGTCTTTTTAAGGTACTCCTCTGCCAATGCTGGAGTACCTCAGCCTTGGCGTCCGCACTTTTCGCATGACCCAGGTTCTCACCATACATGGCAAGTTCGGAAGGTTCCTGCAACGGATTCAGGTGAAAAGAACGCCCGGGTGTCACCATGGTGCGGATCGCCTGAAGGACATGGTGGAGCAGTGGAGGTGTGCGCTTGTGAGTACTACCACCGTGTCCTCATGGAGGCAATGGGCCAGCGAGGGGAAATGGGCGGCGGTCACCTCTTTCTGAGAAGCAATACTCAATACTCAAATAAATCAGTTATAGCGACATCTATGACGCCACATAAGAACTACGAAGAAAAACACGAAATCCTGCATCGCTCAATCAAAGTTCTCCGCGCGATTTGAACATATACGACAGCCCGAAATCAACTATCGGGCAGTCGCCCACCAGACTATAACACCCTGTCTGGCCGGAGGATCCTCCCTTTTCAACGGAGGTTTGCGGGACTTTACACTCTGTCCCACTTACCTCTAAACTGGTGACCCCGACGTTATGTCATCATCACTTCCTCAAGCTTTCGAGCAACGAGCCAAAACAGCCAGCACCCTCGGCTAAGGGTATTCTGACCACCAGTATGTCTACCTGGTCATACCTGGTCACCACCTCAGCCGCATCAGCGACCTTGGCACACCGCACCTTCGGCCAGTCATATGAAGAGTCATGAAGAACCTCTCCTGGTCGACACCAGCAATCAAGCCCTACGTCGCACAAGCACCGCTCCGACTCACTGGAGCCAGCAGCAATACTCCGACTCACTGGAGCCTGCAGCATCATCCCGACTCACTGGGACATCATCACCCCGACTTACTGGGGCATTATCCCGACTCACTGGGATAGCAACACCCCGACTCACTGGGGCATCACCGCAGACAGTTCCGACTCACCGAGAACTATGCGGCATCGGTTCCGACTCACTGGAACCAACCTACCACTGGCCTGGCACACATCAAGAAGCATCAAGAACCATCGATCTCCGATCTCCGGAGGGGAGTGATGTAGCGACATCTATGACGCCACATAAGAACTACGAAGAAAAACACGAAATCCTGCATCGCGCAATCAAAGTTCTCCGCGCGATTTGAACATATACGACAGCCCGAAATCAACTATCGGGCAGTCGCCCACCAGACTATAACACCCTGTCTGGCCGGAGGATCCTCCCTTTTCAACGGAGGTTTGCGGGACTTTACACTCTGTCCCACTTACCTCTAAACAGTAATGTTAGTGAAGGTGACGACTGCACGTGTGACCAACGATCTCACAAACATACTTACGCCTCAATTGCCAAGGCCCAGACCCCGCCTACCGGCTATCGTAGGCGTAGGCTTGCGGACTACAAGCAATGGATAGCTAGTAACCGTCCAGATCGAGCCCGAGTAGTCGATATCGCGTAAAGTTCCACATATGCCTCAAAGAGATAACAGCAAAACCTTACTGGCCTAGCAGGGCCAAAGCCTACTAGGGCCATGGATTGACTTCTGAAAATTGCTGGTCGATCAAGCTCCTGGAACATAGGTGTGGTTTTCGTCAGTAAAGGCTGATACGGCCTACCGATCCACCCTAGAGTCAGGAATCATTAAATGATTTCCCACCTTAAACAAACTTCTGCCTGGGCGGAGCATCGCCGTGCCCTCGTGGGGGCGATCGGCGGCGGAGACCTCTCGCGCCGGGCCCTGGTCGAGGCCATGGTCCGGAGCGAGGAGGAATGGCAGGCGGTCGCCTCCTTCTGCGAAGCAGTAATGCTTGCAAAGGAGGAGGCCGACCGCATTAGGCAACGGCGCCCTCGCCGCCGTCGCCGGGATTCCGATCCCGATTTCCGGCCACCGTAGACGCAGGCTCGCGGACGGCGAGCCATGGGTAGCTCGCTGTCCGATGGTCCGGTAATGGACCGAGTCTAAGACGTCGACGGCGCGCACTGTTCCCGCGCGCCTCAAGGAGTTGTCAGCAGCAGGAGGGGCCCAGCTGGGTCGAAGCCTACTGGGGACAGGGTTGTCCGAAAGGGAGCTCGTGCCCCGGTATGAAGGCTAGAAGAAACGGCGCGGGGTTTTTAGTCAGTAAGAGTCTGACACTGTCTCCCGCTCCACCCAAGAGCGGGTTTCGTCAAAGATGATTTTCCCCGTCGAGAAAAAAAAAAAAAACCTTAAACAAACTTCAAAAGAAAATCAACGTAACCACCATTAGGTGAGACGATATCAAACGCGAACCTATCAAAAAAATAAAAAAAAAACGTGTTCAATACCAAATAACGACTTTGTCCTTGATTGTTAGCACAAATGCATAATCTTTTAATGTTCCCAAAGCTAGGACTCAGGCCGACGACGATGCCAGCGTGCCAGTGCTAGCGTCGTCGTATAAAATTTCTGCCCGTATACACCCATTTTCACGCGATTATCGGCGTAGTGTATTCAGGACGTCGCTCATTCGTCCCCCGGACGTTATCTCGCGCTCACGCGCCCCACGTCACTGGTCCGTTTGTCACGCAGAATGATACTCAGGACTGTGACAGCGTAATACTGGGGCGACGTTCGAGCGATTAATCGGATCAGGGTAACTTTTAGAGGAGATAACTATTAAGTAGCGGGTACTGTAGAGGTGGGATGCAGTGATTTAATCATAACCTTTTGGGAGCTAGATTATTCTTCGAATTGGGAAGACCTACCTGTATGTCAAGCAAACTACTTCATTTTACAATAGTAAAGTAGCAATAATTCATGGCACGGTATGCAAAGTTTGAGTGATTGGTTGGTGCGTTACATGTTGCAAGTTCGAAGCCTGCATAGAACAAATATTTGAAGTTGCGTTAAATATTTGAACTAGATTTTCATAGAAAACTACTATGAAAATCTAGTCTCCGTAAAAATTTAAAATTATTCCACGAAGATCTCAACAGGTTCAGACACAATATACTTATAGTTGCTATGCATTAATATCATTTTATTTCCGAACAACCAAACTTAGTCAAATAGAAAAACACTTCAATAATTTCTACAACTGCATGAAATTATAAAAAAATAATTAACAATTGTTAGGGAAAGGTTTGCAAAATAACAAGAATTTGAAAGGTAACGTAAAAATCATCCAGATAACATCCGCCGCCTTTGGGCGGAGCGGGAGATATAGTGTCAGACTCTTACTGAATAAAAACCTACCCTGTTCCTTCGTTGCCTTTCACACTGGGGCCGAGCCTCCCTTTCAAAAACAGATCCTTGGCCCCAGTAGGCTTCGACCCTGCTAGGCCCCTACGGCGCTTACGGTGGCTGGAGGTCGTGGTCAGGGTTTTGGCGGCTGAGACGAGAGGGCGTTCGTTCCCTCTAGGCATACAGCCACCTTTTGCTGACATTACTGCTTCGCAGAAAGAGGCGACCTGTGCCACGGCCCGGCACAGTTGTTAATTGATTAACATCTAAGTGGACATTCTCTAACTAGGTAGAGAATCTCCACTTACATGTGTACCCAGTTTAATAAATTCAATCGAGTCTCTAGCACAGTTATTCTCAGTTGAACTTCTATAATTTCACTGTCTCACACAAGGCGTCCCAGAATGTGTCAAGTGTAATTTAATAGTTTTCATTGTACTGACGTTTTAGGGTTGCCCCCGTAGTGTGCGCAAATATAATTATTTACGTCTGCTGACCCAGCTTATGGCTTTGTTGGTATATCACGTGACGAATGTAATATTCTTACTCTATATACAATAATTGGCACCCAAAGACTAAACACCAACATAATAATAGGTTGAAACTGTCATTATGCGTTTTTTTTATACTCGTATCGCGCCCTTGGGTGAAGCGGGATATAGTGTCAGACTTTTACTGACTAAAAACCCACTTCTGTCTCCTTCTTTGCTTTTAGTACCGGGGCCGAATTTTCTTTTCAGAAGCAGACCCAAGTAGGCTTCGACCCTGCTGGGCCCCTACGGTTTGCTCACAACTCCTTGAGGCGCGCGTGGAACAATACGCGCCGTTGACGTCTTGAGGTCGGTCTTGACGGTGACCGGACGGTCAGACGGCGAGCTACCCATTGCTCGCCGTCCGTAAGCCCACGCCTGCGGTGGCCAGAAATCGGAATCGGAATTCCGTGAGCGCCCTTGCCTCACGCGTGCGGTCTCCCCCTTTGCTACCATGTTCATACCTCAGTAAAGGAAATATGGGACACAGAACTCCTATGTTTTAAACAATGTTTATTGCTTGATGGTGTATAAAACAAGCCACTGCAGTGCAAGCAAACAAATTCGTAAATAAAACCAATAAAAATCCCTTTGCTGAATGGATCCTGAAAAGCGCTACATTGCTGCGTGTTGAACAACATCAATTTACACCAAGTAAACTTTGTCAAACAAAAAATACCGTAACAGGATGCTCTGTGAATCAATTTTATTTCGTTTCTTTAGGATTTTGCCAGTTTCGTTAGGGTTTTAACAAATAAAAAAGCTCTGAGATAAGTAATTAAAGAGGTTTTTTGATCTACACTAGTGTTATAAAGAGGTTTGGTTTTTTACTTTTTTGTTCATAGAAGGTAATCTTTAAAAGTGCTGGTGCGATTGCGAAAATTTTTTTCACCAATAAGGGAGCTAGTGATAGTTTGACGGGTGACAGGACAGAATGGAAGAAAAAAATGTGTTGTGCCAACCCCAAGTATTATGGGATAAGGGCAGGAAACCGTAGATGCGGGCTCGCGGACGGCGAGCCATGGGTAGCTCGCTGTCCGATCGTCCGGTAATAGACCGAGTGCAAGACGTCTACGGCGCGCACTGTTTCCGCGCGCCTCAAGGAGTTGTCAGCAGCAGGAGGGGCCCAGCTGGGTCGAAGCCTACTGGGGACAGGATTGTCCCAAAGGGAGCTCGTGCCCCGGTATGAAGGCTAGAAGTAACGGGGTGGGGTTTTTAGTCAGTAAGAGTCTGACACTATCTCCCGCTCCACCCAAGAGCGGGTTTTGTCATAAGATAATTTTCCCCATCGCAAAAAAAGGGCAGGAAGAAGAAGAAGAAATATCGTTGACTTTGATGTTACAATGTATTTGATGTTACAATTAATATCGTGAAGACATTTTTAATTCGTTAGTTAGGTTAAGGGGTTAAAAACCTTACCTGGTACTAAGGTATAATTTTTTAATTCTATAACTAGAACTGGGCTATTGCTGGAATTCTTCCTTATGAAACTAATCACGATGTCGTGCATTTGACGGACTAATTATGCCATTAATTCTATGAATTGAGACTTAAGTGAAATTAAACTTTTAAAAGTTATTTAACCTCAGTATTAGTCCTTAATTACTGTGATCTGAGTTAAAAGACCTTTGTTTTATAATTAAATGAGCATGTCCAATTGATATTAAACCCAAAATCACTCCGACATCATCCATAGTCCATGATAGTACTGTAGAAGGTGTAAGGGACAGCCCTCCGCATATTTTGTTAGTTTGCTCGGTAGACAAAACTGAACCACTTTTCACAATATTTTATTTCAGGAAACGAAAGAAAAATATCAGCTTCACCATAAAAAATTATAAACTTTATTAGACAATTTGTATGGTGAGGCCGATTTTCTTATTTCATTTCCCGTAAAAAAAATTGTGGACGGTGGTTCAATTTTATCTAATGAGCAGACCCTTAAAGTTTGCGGAGGGCTGTCCCTTACACCTTGTATATGTCGCAGGTTTTTCACAAAATTAGGTTTTAATCAAAAACCTAGGTTTTTGATGAAAAACCTAGGTTTTTGATGAAAAACCGGACGATGACAAATTTTAAACTCAATTTCATCATAAACCTGTTACAGTCCAGATTTTTGATCAAAAACCTGAACTAGTTTAGGTTTATGATGAAGTTCTAGGCAAAGTTGCTTTGTTTTATGACAAAATCAATTTAAATGAAATAAATAAAACAATCATTTGTAACTTAGTAGAAAGGAAACAATTTTTTGTTTATCAAAATTTTACCTGATTTTTTGTTACTATTAAGTACGACTAAACAGAGTAAAATTAAAAAAAAAATGTAATGAAGAAAAGTTTACCACGTGCTTGCTTTTTTATAAATCTCTTATTATAAATTATTTATTATGACAGTTTGTAGACTTGTGACATCTAGAGTTGCATAAAACAATTTTTTTGCATGCACACCGATTAGTCTTGCAGCTATAGTTCAGGTTTTTGATAAAAAACCTGAACTTTTACAGGTTTATGATGAAATAGAGTTTAAGATTTGTCATCTACCGGTTTTTCATCAAAAATCTAGGTTTTTTATCAAAAACCTAATTTTGTCAAAAACCTGCGACATATAGACTATGGTTGAATACCGCAAATTTTGACACCATTGATAGGCTAAAAAAAGAAGATAATACTACTTATAATAGTAGGAATCAGACTATTTATTATTACACACCTATTTTAATCTATTTTAATTTTGTAATTTTTGTCATATCAACGCATTGGCTTACTGTCGTTTGGCACACGTCATGTTCGGACACAGTGTCTCAATTGACATTTTTTAATTTAAATTTCTTTTTTTTTTGGTGTCGATTCGGACACCGATAAAAAAAAACTGTTTTGTACAGTACAGTTTTAAGCCACATTTGATTCATTTTAAAACAAATATACGTACCACAGAACAAAAGGGTAACAAGCAGAGCGAATTCGTTTTTTTGTAATTGAATTTAATGAAACCAGAGCATGTAAAGACGTACCCACACAATATCTTTGCATGTATTAATTTTGGTTCTTGACACCATATATAACTACATCCAAAAATCTTCGTTGACTAAAAAAAAAACTTTCCCGTAAGTTGAAAGAGACATAAATTATACAAGCAATTTTATAAATTCCCTAACTCCAGCGCTAGGTACACTGTATTACAAGAGCTAGTATCTTCTCTTTATTACTAGGACACAACAATGTACATAATTTATAGCATACAAAAAAATACGAAGCGAATCAAAGAAATGAAAATAATGAAATAAATATCAAAATTTTCAACTTATTTTATTTTGAAACCGATTTTTGTCGTAATTTAGGGGATTTTGGGGGTTCTTAGGGGTCTTTAAGTTAAGAGAAAATAGGTTACTTCTAAGAAAGCGTGTTCCATCGTCGACCATATCATCGCTTACCATCAGGTGAGATGGTGGGTAAACGCAAGCCTATGAATAACAATAATAATAAAAAAATGCTACATATTTCCAACTAAGGTTGCTCGCCCACGCCCGATAATCGGTGACTGATTTTTTGTAGGAGGAAAATAGAACACAGTGATAGCAATAGTGCAACGCATACGTCCTACAAAAAGTCGGTCAGAAATACAGAACAATGTACAAATATACAAAATCGGCTCGATTATCTGTCCTACAAAAAGTCTGACGTGGGCGAGCAGCGTCAGAAAAATCCACTACACCAGTTTTTCAGAATAAACCCTGGTATACATCAACATAACATTCATATCATAACTACTATCCATGGATCTACCTACGTGCTCTTTGAACAAGGATTGCGTTGAGCTCAAACAGGAAACAATCCAACAGGGAACTGAAAGAAAATGTGTATAACGACTTGTTTTCTTATTCAGTAAATACCCACGTGCAAATAAACAATACTCACTCACATTTTCATTCATCTATACAAGGTGTAAGGGATAGCACTTCGCAAACTTTAACGGCTTTTTTTTTCGGTGGCAAAAATCATCCAATGACAACCCCTACTCTTGGGTGGACCGGGAGATAGTGTCAGACTCTTACTGACTAAAAACCCACCACGTTCCTTTTAGCCTTTTCTTATCGGGGCTCGAGTTTCCTTTCGGATAACCCTGGCCCCAGTAGGCATCGACAACTTCCTGAGGCTCGTGGGAACTGTGCGCGCCGTTGACGTCTGCGGCTCGGATCGGACAGTTACCGGACGGTCAGACAGCGAGCTACCCATGGCTCGCCGTCCGCGAGCCCGCGTCTACGGTGACCGGAAATTGGTATTGGAATCCCGGCGGCGGCGGCGAGGGCGCCGTTGCCTGATGTGGTCGTCCTCTTCCTTTGCTAGTATTACTGCGTCGCAGAAGGAGGCGACCACCCGCCACTCCTCCTCGCTCTGAACCATGGCCTCAACCAAGGCACGGCGCGAAAGTTCTCCGCCACCGATCGCCCCCACGAGGGCACGGTGATGCTCGACTGTGTGCTGCCTCGACTGTGTGCTCCACCGTGTCCTCCGGGCGTTCCGCACAGTCGCAACACCCGGGCGTCTCTTCCGCTTGAATCCGGTGCAGGAACTCCCGAACGTGCCATGTCTGGTGAGGACCTGCATCATGCGAAAGGTAAGTAAGCCGTGAGATCTTTCCAGATACGCCTCGAAGAGGGGACTTACCGCCATAATTGTGGCGTGCCCAGCACTGGGTTGCGATAGTCGCTGACGCCATTTCACCATGAGATCCCACCGGTGCTCTTTCCGCCATGCCTTGACTTGTCGCGGCAGTGGACTTTCACCCCAGCGTTGCATCTCCACGTGCATATCGTGCATGTGTGCAAGGACTGTTGCCTCCAGATCCCACGGTGGTAGGCCAGCCAGAAGGCTCGCCGCTTCGCGGGAGATCGTGCGGTATCCCCGAACCATCCATATTGCCATGACCCTCTGGCAGGCGTTCAGTATGATCGCCGATCGCTTTCGCAGCGACGGCGCGCACACCGAAACTTTAAGGGCGTGCTTAGTAGACAAAACTGAATAACCTTCCACAAGATTTTTTTTCTGGAAACTAAAAATAAACCAGCCTCACCATACAAAATGATAAACTTGATTGGACAATTTGTATAGCGTGGAAAGCGTTAAGAAATTGTCCCTATGAACATACTCTCAAGACTAAAAGTATCCTATGTTATCATAATTATATCCAGGGCATAGTCTACCCGTGTGCCAAATAAAACAAAAAACGTGTAAATTTAACCGTTTGAGCGTTAAGAAGTAAAAAACACACAAACATAATTTATATAAAGTTTTGCCTTTATAGTAGTGTAATATTGTCACGAGAACAGATCATATCATTCTTTACTTCTGGCTTATACTTTTAATCAGAAAAAATCTGACATATTTTATAAGCACTTTAAAAATGTCCACCATCTTTAACAAAAAAAAGGTACACTGTAAACTCTTAGTCCTAAGAAATTTGTGAATAAAAGAGTTAGTGTTCGATTTAAAAGGTTTCATAAATCCTGAATTCCTGCAAGGAAATATCAAAGATAAAAAAGAACCAAAATAAAAAGCAAAGAAATATTTTAATATAACTCTAACAGCTGATCTTATTACCACATTCTAGTAAAAAAAACGCTCGCGCAAAGGGAAATAAGTTAATATCAGCAAACAGCTTATTTGACAAAATAAACCTTGACTTCTATAGCCTCCATTTGAACAAATATTGTGTACTTTCACTTTGTGGCATTTGACATGCCTTACATCGGGAATATCAAAGAGGTTTCTTTTAAAAACACTCAAAGTCGGTTTGGGACTCGAACTTTCAATGGAGTGTATGAATATATTTATGTATTGCCGCTAGCTTGCTAACAGATAAATCTTACATTTATCATAATATGTATATCTTGTTATTTTTTTATTGAAACTGAGTCAATAATTTTATTTGAGACATACATACATATTAAGTTTGGTAAGAAAAGTTTTAGACAGAATTCTGTGATGCTTAATACGTGTGCTAGATTTGATGACAACGCCTCTTCATGAGCTACCCAGTTCGTCAGGGATAGTTGGAAAAGTAAAATTTTTTTTTACTTTTTAATTTATTTATTAAGGCTAAGTTTTATTTAAGCCAATGCTTTATCAGAAAATGTAGTTACAGCCAAAGTCATGAAAAACAAAACAAAATTTACTTAGTCACTGACAGATTGATGCTAAGAAGTGAAATTATTTTGCCTTAGTCTGTTACCTGATAGTGACAACGTAGGTATTTTTAAGTCAAAAGTCACTTTTAAGCAAGCATGCTCCATCGTCGACCGCATCGTCGCTTACAATCAGGTAAAATAATGCTCGAACATGACCTAAAAATCTAAAAATGTTTGGATTCTTATTCCATCATGTTACGATAAGTTCGATCCCCACGTAACAGATGGCGTTAACAATGTGTTTCAGTGTTTCGAATACCGTAAACAAGAGTTACGAGAGATTTAAGTTTTGTACCAAAGATGTAAATGTTTGAGTGACTACTGAAATGAAGTCTGATATAGAAATGTAGAAGAAGAAAATATGAGACGTCACTTTTACTGGAATTTAATCAAGAGCAATGAAGATAAAAAAAAATACATTCAGCCGAACATCGAACCTCCTTCTTTTTGAAGTCGGTCGGTCGGCTTTTGAAAATTATTTTCCTCATCATCATCATATCAGCCGAAAGACGTCCAATGCTGGATATAGGCCTCCCCCAAGCGTCGCCACAACGAACGATCCTGTGCGTCTCGCATCCATCGGTTTTCCGCAACCTTCACCAGGCCATCAGTCCACCTTATTGGAGGCCTTCCAACGCTGCGTTATGTGTGTTATTTTCCTATTTATTCATTTTCTAAAAACAGATTATAAAATTCACATGTTGTTACTATCATTTCAAAATAAACAATAGTAGCAGAGAGTCTTTTATATTCTTCTTAAAGTAAAATTTCATCGACAATTCCGGAGTTAGAGACAATAAACATGACACAATTACTCGAAATATGTCGTAATTATAATAAAAGCTTAGCACCTATCACAGCTTTATTTGCCTCCGGAGTGCACGTTTAAACTCAGTGCATCTATTTTATGACACTTTTTATGACCGGCGATTCACGTGATACTGAGCACGGGTCGTTTTCAGAACATATGCTTTGAGAGTTTGTTCATGCTTATTGTATTTTCGTGTTATATGCTGAGGTTTTAGTTAATACTGGTTTTCCAAGAGATTCAATGCAACATGATATTCTCAACTAGTCAATTTTTTGTATTTAAAAATACCGTACCATAAGTGATTAAGTTGTACTAATGATATAACAAATACATAAACAAGCATACTTTACCGAATGAAATTCACCATAATGATCATTTTGCGCAAATTGATTAGTTATAAATGTTTTGATAGAATGTTTATTGCCATAAATTCTATAGGCAAAATTATAATTAAGCATGTTTTTTACAAATCATAATTTTATAAATGCGTAATGATATTTCCATATCTTCTTTGGAATAAAAATAATAAGCTCTAATAAATATTGGGTACGATTATATCAATTACTTTTTCGTTGGCGTTTTTCTCTTTCTTCATACATCAACGTTATCAATCACATAATTATATTATGTGATAAATTAATTACACACGTGAATAACAACAAATTACTAATTGCCCAGATCACTTTAAATTTTAGCTGATTATTAGCTGTTATTATTAGTTTTTTTTTTTTTTAATATACTTCTTATAGTTCATTCTAAGGTTGCCTGGTAATTATCGCTACCAGCGACAAGACAGCCATTGTACCCATAAAAATAAGTTAGTGTTTTTACGATGTTAGTGAACGGATGAGGAAAAAACGGAACCCTTATAGGATCATTTTGTTCCCCGTCCGTCTGTCTGTCTGTCAAGACCCTTTATCTTAAGAACAGGTGGAGGTATTAAGTTGAACTTAAAACACAGTACAATAAAGTTTATTCTATTCTACTCTATTTAGCGACTTGGCATATATTCTAGTTTTCTAACAAAGCAATATTTAGGTTAATGATTGAAAATGCGCTGGAATAGTTGGAAATTGGGCCTGTGTCCCACAAACAGCGATGAACTTATTTTGTGTTATAACGGAGGAACCTAATTTATCATTTCCGTGAAACTCGGGTCTGTTATTTGAGGATTACAAACTTGTCAGCGTGATGACCTATTTCGCACAATATTCAAGCGCTGGGAACTAATAAACATTGCATTTATAAATCCTGTTCGGTTTATTGGATTTAGTTTTTGTTTAGATCTTTGTGAACTGAGCTATTTGCTCAGTTCAACAAAGATTAAACTATATTTACCTTTCATCTTTAGTTGATAAAATAATTATTTTATTAAAGATACAAAAAATACAAAATACATAATTTAATTTTGTTTTATTTCAAAGTTAAATGTTACTGAGATAAGTTTCAGGATACCTTTAAAAAAGCTAGAAAACCAAGACGGAGGCAAAGTGGAAAATTATTTTCATTGATATTTTTTTTTTAATTATCAAAATGTTGTATTAGTATTCAATTAATTGGAGTAGTATAATCATGAAGCCAGATCTAAGTCCAAGAACTCTTACGTAAAACGCATACAATAGAGTCGATATCATATGTTTATACAAAATCTCCTTTCAATTTTATTCAAATCACAACAATTTTTACAATAAAGCACAAAATGTCGATAATACCTCGCGGAGGTTTCACTCAAACCCTCCGTGACGTCACAGGCTGTTAGCGCCATGAATGAGCGCGCACGAGAGCGTATCGATGGTGTCAATCATGTTGAGAGCATCCCAAATTTCCGCCTTGTCTGCACATTATTTACTTGTATGTGAAGATAATAATAATGTGTGTTCAGTACTTCAGTTACGCTTTTCTTAAATCACATAATATAAAGATGAAAGTTGGTATGTATGTGTGCATGTGTGTATGTTTGTTAATCCTTGTCACTCAAATCATCATCATCATGATCATTATGTTGGACATAGGCCTCCCCCAAGTGTCGCCATGCCATAATGACCGATCAGCTTCCTGCTACCCTCACCTGGTCATCGGTCCACCTTGCAGAAGACCTTGCAACGCTACGTCTTCCGGTACGTGGTCGCCATTCCAGCACCTTTCGTCCCTCCATCGCACACCAGCACCATCACAGCACCCCTATCGACCATCTGTTCACCGAGTAATGTGCCCTTCCCACTGCTACTTAAGTGTAACGATTCATTGCCCTTTGGGTAACTTTGAGCCTTTTTATGAGGCCCATTGTAAGCGACCGACCACGTTTCGGAGCCATAAGTCATCTCTGGCTAGTCAATAAATAAAACTATATATAAATAAATAAATTTTATTAAAATAATAAATCAGAGAGTAGTAGACAAAATAATTAGATAAAAAATAAAAATAAAAATAAGAGAAAAAAAAACTAGTTTTAATAAGGAAAATTATCTGGTAGGTACGGAGAGTAATGTCGAGTGATATCCAAGGAACGGAAGGAAAAATGTTGGTGGTCCCGCGGCAAGATAGCCAGACGATATTGTTGCCATCGTGGGTAAAACCTGAATGTGACTGGCTCAGAAATGTGGGGATCAGAACAAGGAAAGAGAGATCTATCTGTTCAGTAGTGGGTAAAGTTGGACAGTAGATGATACTATTTCAGAGCTACAAGGAACAAAGTCCCATATACCTCCGTTGAAAAGGAAGGATACTTTACCAGATCAGACGGGTGTTATATACTATATAATCGGAATAAAAAAGTAAGCACAGTTAACTTGTACCTTATGCTATCCGAAATATTTACTACAGTTTATATACTATTTCAACGGGATTTCGATTTTGATACACTGCAGATTTCCTGCCAAAAACAACCTTATAAATGATTCCGAAATGAATCCTGTCCTCTTATTTTTTTTTTTTGGTGTTAATAGGCTCGCACTACCGGTCGTTGTGGCGACGCTTGGGGGAGGCCTATGTCCAGCAGTGGACGTCTTTCGGCTGATATGATGATGATGATGATGAGGCTCGCACTTGGTCATTATCTCACCTGATGGAAAAATACAATACCGTCAACGATAAAATACGCTTGCCTAAAAGTAACCTTTTCACTCTTGATTAAAAAATCACAAGGAATCCTCTGCCTCTCCCCATAGACAAGCGCTTAAAACTATTTGGATATTTTTCTTTCATTTTCAAAATCAATGCGTCTTTTCTTGGATTCTCAGTAAAATCTAACAATTTTTCAATACATTTCCAACATCAATACATTTTACTTAGCTTCAGAAAACCGTCCGGGTACACAACAAAAAATATTATTAATGAAAACTTCGTACCTTGCTACAGTGCTGGTATATTGTCGCTGCAGTCACGGGCAAGCGGTTGTTCGGTGACAAATTGTCGCACAGCATGAGACGACAGTGTTGTATTCGCCTTTTATAGGTTCCTGGTATAAAAAAATGGACTTGTAGTTAGCGTTAGAAACTGAATTTTTGAAGGATGTTTCCTGTTTGATGGTATTTTTTCCGTATCAAGATATCAATTTTGAAATTTTCGTTAGAAGTTTTCGAATTGAAAATGTTTGCTACATCCAAATGCGACGACTTTTTGGTTTATGTTTAAGTACACAAGTATTCTTAAATTTTGGTAGTAAAAACTAGTTCTTGGCTGTGATCCCACCACACAGTTAGTATGTTTATATTCTAAATGTTCAAATTGTTTTCTCACGCTGTCTCGAACCAGTCCTCGCTGTACGCATCTAGATCATCGCGCCATCTCTTTCTAGACCAGGCTTGACAATGCTTTCCCTCTGCAGGAACCCACTGCGATGGGCAACACAATACTTGCATATGGCTGACATGACCCGCCCAGTCCATTTGAGCCTGGCAGCCTTTTTGCCTTTGTCTATTATGCCCTTTTTGAAGCGCAGCGTATTATTCAGTATTCGGCCTGTTCTTGCCCAGCGGTCACTGTACGTGCGGCTGCTATCACCTGCCTGATCTCAGTACAGCGTGACAGGCTCTTTGCCTTCATCTATTACACGCATTTAGGAGGTGGTCTGTTCATTTTACATCATGCATTCTGATGATAAAACGATGAAAAAATTATAAAAAGACCCTACGTCAATTTTATTATGAAATACATTCATAATTTCATTATAACCTTACAAAATGGTAGAAAGACAATGTTCTTTGCTTAAACACTGTAATATTAAACTTTTGGCGAGTTCTTTATCGTTTCTATCTATATTACAGAATAAAGGAACAGAATAATTTCTCAACAAACTTGAAACAAATGAGACAGTATTTTCATGCAATGTTACTATTTGTCACCACGAACGCCCCGCGTCGGTGACTCAGTGGCGACTAAAAACTGCAGTCATTAGTCATGCGACGTTCTATTTTACTAAAGTAAATACATTTAGGATGTATTATTTCTACATAGCATTTTTCCTTCCCTTCCCTTTCAAGCTATGCAAAATCAAAATCAAAGCCATTTTTCCAAATAGACCATTTACAGGTAGGTACTTTTAAATAGTCAAACGTCAGTCCAAAAAAGAGAACCTAAATTGCAAGGTCTAAACCATAGATCTTTATCGATAAGAACATGCATGAAACTCCATAGACACTCTTTTAAATCATATTTATTTATGTTATCTCTTTACAAAGGTTTCCTTAACTAAATAATAATTAAAAGATAGAAATTTAATTAAGCGACTGGCAAATTACCAGTCTCAACTGACGGCACTCGTTCACGAGCTTGACGCGTGCATCAGCCCCACTCAACTCAAACTTTTTGAAGGGAACCAAATAACCCAATAACAGGTGCCACCAACAGCGAGACATTTGAGTGAGCATGACAAACTCTCAAATGCCAAGCTAAAAAAAGTTGTAACCTGATAAACATGCTCCATGGTACCCCAACATTCACAAATTTGGAAAAAAAGTGCTTCTACATTATACAATGCTATTGTTTTCAAATACAATAAAAGTAATAAATGATCACTAGCTTCAACTATATTTCAATATACAAAAAAATAAATGATAATAGTTTCCAAACTTATGAATTAGTACACCTTAGTGGTAGTGGAGCTGGACCAGCATTGTGCCAAGCATTTTTATCTTGAACATAATCCTCCAACTTATAATATGCTTGCCTGCATGATGCACAGTTAAAGATACAAAGATAAACTTAATAGCTAAAGCATTATCAAGGATGATTTTTCCATCCTTATTAGGTGTTAACACAAAGGCATCATTAACCCTTCAGATACCGTCAATTAGAAACACAATAGTAAGACAATAGATGCGCGGCCACCGGTGGTCGCTTGGGGATTCATGAATTAAGATTATCTCATAATGATTTTCATTGTCATTCTCTTTCCCCTGCTGTCAACTGCAACCTTAATCTATAAATACATGGATCTCTGCGTTTTATCTTGATGAAAGGGGAATCGGAAATTATACAGGGTTATTAAGTAAAATACTAACAACCTTGCAGGACTGTATTACTAACAACAACTTTTGTTTTATGAATTTTTACAAAACATTTAAAATATTTACCAAAAACAAACCTTCAAGATTTCGTTGTTCTATCTAACACATTTAAAACTGAATTTTGCTACCTACCTACGCCTCCCGCGAAAGATCCTCATTCCCCTCCGCTATTGTACTATCGCTTGTAAAATTTATACGTGCCCTTTCCGAGCATACTGGAGCGATGCATATTATGGTATTGGTGTTATCAATAAACAGACAAAACATGAAGTTGCAATATTCCGATAAGTTCTGTTTCTTATTTTTCTTCACAAAAAAATGGAACCACTTTGGGAAAATAACAATTCCAAATAAAAAAGAATCATCAAATTCGATTTATAAGATATCGCTGAACAAGATACAAATATATCCTCTAATGAAAAACAATACATAGTTTGATGTTCAAGTGTCTACGAAGAGATCAGGAAATAAACAACGACCATTATGTCCATGCTAAAAGACAATATCAGTAGCAGCAGCACTGAATTGTCTTCTCTCAACTCAAAACAAGAGAATTCATTTTACCGTTACAAGGGAAATAAAAAGGTACAAAATTCCGAATAAAAATATCTCGAAATGTAATTAAATTACGTTGAAAGAACCTTTAGGGAGAAAGAAAAGAATGTTGACAAGAATGCCTCATTAATTTTAACTAATTTGATATTTACCTACTAAGGGGTAATTAGTCGGGGAAGAGCTTTTGAAATCACGTTTTGCGAGAACAAAATGGCAAAAAACGTGGAGTAGATTGTTTTATTTTGTTAAATGGAAAATCACCTTTTTACTGTTTTTATTTCTTTAATGTGACGATGTCACTGTTTTAAGTGATATTGAGTTAAGGTTATTATTTATTTTGGCACAGAAAGTATTTAACACAATCTTTCTTGTCGAGTGTGCTCGTATTTTAAATTATGACTTCGCTGACCTCATCGTGTGTATGTGTATGTTTTGCTTCGTAGCGTTGGAATACATTTTGTTGACAATTTATATATTTTTTTATAAATTCTCAACAAAATGTGAAATCCTGGTGAGGGTCACGTTAATCCGTTGGATGCAAGGCTCACAGGACCGATCATTATGGCTACACTTGGGAAGGCCTATGTCCAACAGTAGACGTCTTTCGGCTGAAATGATAATTATTATGATGAGAATTTATATTTTTTTAAGTTACGTTACAGCTTTAAATGATTGTTTAGTTGTCAACCCCACAGATAAACCAATAGAACCATTTATAGTCAAAATGCATCTTATGACAATTCCAACCTATCTTATCACGGTTAGGAAACATTGTTTTACTTGCGGAGTACCCGTGAGTACCGTGTGGCTACCGCACGGTTTTTTTTTGAACTATCCGTAATTTTTTTTAATTACTTCTTGTTTTACTATCGTAATTTTATTGGGTAAAGTCTACCACTTTACCCAATAAAATTACGATAGTAAATAATAAATCAAAGACTGAATAAATTATAAATGTTATCCAATAAAACAAAGAAATTAATTGTTTAAAATTGAATAAAAATAAATCGATTTGGAGTACCTATCTATATAGCCATTAAGTAGACCTTATACCTCCTTCGGTGTGAATGATTTCATTTTCAGGAAATTGTTATGAATCAGAATTTATGTAGGTAAAGATTTCCGTAGACAAACGTGACAATACGATACCGATGTGGCAACCATTTGCATATTCATAAACACTAATTAGGTGCACCGAAATCGCTAAAACGGTATAATGAAAACGGTCTTAGAATACAGTCTTCATAGTTAGTGCGTAATATTCATGTACTATATAGAGTAGAATAACCTTTAGTGTACACCAAAATAATAAAAAATAATAGCGAAACTTAATTCTATGGGTACAATGGAGATTTTTTTTGCTGATAGCGATAAGACAGACTACCTTATGATGGACTAAAGAAACTTAAATTAAAAAAGTCTGCGGTGTACCTACGGCTAGCAAATATCAAACAGTTCAGATTTTGAATATATGGAACATAGATAAAATATATAGATTCAAAGATGTAAATCTTTTCATTTCAAATAAACCATTTACAGGCATTTTTAAAATGACAAGAAGTCAGTCAGAAAAAAATTATGCAAATTGCACATTCCAAAACGATCTCTATGGAGAAGAATTTACAAGAAACTCCATAGACATTCTTTTCAATCATATTATGTAATAACAATATCTCTGTTACATGTTAATTGTCTCTTTCGTAAGAACAATGTTAATAAAGTTAAAATAAAATTTAATCTATACTAATAATATTATAAAGAGGTAAAATTTGTAAGTTTGTAAGTTTGTATGTAGGGGGTAATCTCTGGAAGTACAGGTCCGATTGCTAAAATTTTTTCACCGATAGAAAGCTGCTTTATTCCTGAGTGACATAAGCTATATTTTAGGTACGCGGGCGAAGCCGCTGGCAAGAGCTAGTACTACTATAAATATAATGGTTATTTTTATTTTACATTTTGACATTTGATGATTCTTGTTTAAAACTTTGCTTTACAATTAGACTTAGAACTTAGGAGGTTTTTTATTTTATTTTAATTTGATAATATTTTTAATGATTTCATAAATATTGATAATAATATTTTTTATTTTATTTTATATATTTCAAGTGTTACATTTAGTAAATACTATTTTATTATTGTGAATGTGGGAACTATGTGGATTATTTTTTTCTTTTCTGTATTTTTCTGTATTTTTACATGATGTCTGGCAGTTTTGAGCATTTGATGCGGCCTACCCAAATGTCCTATCTTTGGTATTGTTCGTCAAGTCGTTGAGCTCCTTGGTAGTCCTAAGTTTGAGCTACACGAATACTGACAAATACTTGCACTGACTGGACAGGTCCACTCAAATCTGTGTGGTTCTTTCCTCAAAAGACCATCTGAGACACTGGTCTGCATGGTTCTCATATGATTTAACCATTACATGTACTTTACTGTATGGACTTTAAAAGAGACTTTGACCCCTGAGTTTGTTTCGGTGTTTCTTCTCAGGGTAGTCAGCTAGGAAAGACCGGCCTCATCTCGTTAAAACTGACTGAAAACAAAATTGACGTGTAAAAGTGTTTTTTAAAAACCTATTTACAAAATAAAGATCATTTATCATTTAATATAGATATTAAAGTAGCAACTGGTAGTTAAGAGATGACCAGTCTCAACCGACATTACTCGTTCATTGACCTAATGAGAATATTAGCACCACTCAGCTCAACCATTTTGAAAGGAACCGAATGACCCAACATACTCGCCACCATCTTTGAGACATAATGAGCGAGCATGACAAACTCTCAACTATAGCACTATTGTTTTGTACTATCTATATTAGATACGGGGTAACTAGCATCAGTCAACTTACTAAAGTAGACACGATATTTGTACACGTAGAACAAATGTAACCAGTCGACTTGCGCAATACCTTTGCTAATAGAACACCGTTTACAATACAGATGGCGCTACCATTCACTGCCGAACTAAAACGTTATCACAAACGAAAATAAATCTGTCACTAGAGGGATGCGTGACCATTCTTAAAATAAAACCACCGTTACAAGGTGAACATCAACTTTGCTTTTAGGAACATTTGCATCTAAAATAATTAATTATTATTATCTTGCTAAGGAAGGAGAACAATTGCCGAACTTATTAACTAATGAAACTTTTGGTTTTTTTTAGGTGGGAAAATCATCCAATGACATGCCCCGCTTTTGGGTGGAGCGAGAGGGCGTCTCAGACTTTTACTGAGTAACAATTCCATATTTTTCCTCCTTTGCCATTGTTCCAGGGCCCTAGGGATCTTTTTCACCACACCTAGTTGACTTCGAAACTTATTGTTCTATGCTTGAAATATGGTGTTTCTATGAAATGATGTGACATAATCAGTAGCCCTTTGGTAGGTAATGGTTTTTACTTACAAGTTACACGTTGTACCTATGTACTACAAATCTAATCTAGACTAAGCATATCTTATAAGACTGACTTCAACCTTCGAGTTTGATTTGTTTGCTAAAGGATAAAAAGATGTGTGTCATGAATGTTTAAGGGTCTGAGAGAAGATGAATGAAAGATAAGTTAAATATTTTAACTATTTGATTTGTTTGTTTTTTATTTTGTCTATTTGGCGCAGCCGTGAGACATATTATGCCAGGGTTTTGTCTTTTATATCTTAAGGCTTCTAAAATTTTGTTTTAACGGTGTGTGAATCCATGCGTGCCGAACGAAATATTTTTCTTTCTTTTAGCCACTTAATTTTTTGTATACTTTTCTTTTTAATTGTTGAACTGATATTTTTATGATTTTAGAGCGAGTATATTTCTTTATTTTTATGTTTTTTACAAATGCATAACCTAGTTAATATCTTGGTGGGTAGATTACTGTCTTAAATTATTGTTATATTATTTACTTTTTTATGTACACACAAACACTTAAAAATAAATAAATAAGGATAGTAGATTACAAACAACTCAAAGGTTTGCTGGGAGAAAACTCATTGCTGGTCAAGTCACTAAGTAATATTGTGTTTTTGAGGTTTGAGATCGTTTATTCCCATAAGAATTACATAAATTCACTAACATGAGAATTATAAAACTAAACATAAACAAACTTTGTTGGACGCATTACAAAACTAGACATCGAATAAAACATGTTTGGAGGGTAGATAAAAAAAATAGAAAAAAAAATTGTTCGATATACTGCGTTTAAACAAAGATAAAGATTTGAGCGTAACTGGATGTGGCTCGTCACTATGTTAGGGATTGTGAGTGTTTCAAAATAAAATGTTTGAGTAACTTTTTAAAATAGTTTTTAGATTTACATTCTTCGAGGTCTTTTGGTAATTTATTAAATAACTTAGAACCTTCATATATTACAGTTTTTTTTTCCGTAGTTTGTACGAGTTGTAGTTTTAGAATGTGTACAATAAAAAATCAAGAGAATTAAAGAATCAAATATTGGGTACATTTTTGGTTTATAAGTTTGTTTACTATGCAAAACGCTTTGGTTTTTTAAAAATATCATGTACATCTAATTTAATAATAAAAAAACACATCAAAATACGTGTAATCTATAAATAATTAATTCATCTTTTTTTGCAAATGAGAAAATTTTTCGTGTCCGAGTAAAACAAAAATGCCTGTTATAGCTTAGTAAGCCAATAATTAAAGTTAATCGCATGTAGAAAATGGCACGTGACAGGAAAATAATAAAAAACACTATATATCATAAACTTGTTTATTACTGAATTACTGAACGGTTAAAAATGGCTATTTATTTTTAATGCACTTTCATCAGGCTATTTTATTAAAAGTGTTTAAGTTTTTTCGTCGGTAAGGGTACGTGCAAGTGTTTATTACGTAGAAATAAAAAAATATTATTTAAAATACAAAATATTGAATTGCTCCTTTCCTAGAAAAGAGACCTCAGTTCCAGCTGTGGGTATTTTATAACGTTGTTTACACTTCAATTATTATTATAAATGGTGGACATCCCACGCACACATTTTCACTTCATCATTTCAGTCGAAAGCCGTCCACTGTTGGACATAGGCCTTCCCCGAGTGTCACAATGAGCAGTTCTGTGCGTCTCGTCTCGCATCCTTTGGTTTTCGCAACCCTTACCAGGTCATCAGTCGAACTTGTTGGAGGCGTTCGAGGCCTTACCAGTATTTAGCATAGTCGGCGTTATAATGTTCCCACTGTTAGGATTCAGACCTCCTCTCAGGGAGAGGGAATGGGCCGTAATCCACCACCCGGACCCAGTGCGGGTTAGTGAATGTCACATGTCTTCGAATTTTTGGTTCTAGGACATGCCAATTTCCTCTCGATGTTTTCCTTCACCATTTTGAGAGAAGTGGTGACGAAATGAATTACACAAAGTAAAACGCGTGGCTGGGTTGGAACCCGCGATCTTTATATTATTTACTATGAATGAACCTTAACATTCCTTGCATGTTACTCGCCATTACTATACAGTGACCTGAAAGTGTGCTGAAGTATTCATAACGTATGCTATTATTCTAACCAATAATTAAGAGCTATTATAATAAAATGACCTCTTTAAGTTGTAAAGACTACAATTATTTTGATAAACCATAGTGTAACATTAAATGGCGTATATTATATGATTTATCGTGAAGTGTTAATTTGATTCCATTCATTTATTAAAATACACTACAATAATAATTTTGCGTCAATTAACATGTTAAGTTAAATCACTTTATGTGGTTACGATCGAGTTAAGCTGACATTATAAACAAGTAAAGTTTGTTTTTATGTTTTTTTTTTTGTTTGTAGGAGGTAATTTCTGAAATTACTGGTCCGATTGCTGAATTTTTTGCGCCGATAGAAAGATGCTTTAATCCTGAGTGACATAAGCTATATTTTATGTACGTGAGTGAAGCTGCAGGCAAAAACTAGTTCTTTATACGACGCTCGGGTTTGCTGGGATGTACAGGATAAGTACCAATGTGAATTATTTAGTTCAAATGTACATTTATAAGTAATTTATCTTTGACATAACTGACACTCTCAAGCCTCAAAAAGCTCGTTAAGCCTTTGGTCCGAGTTGTCAATTGTAGCCGCAATCGTGACCCGGGCAGGAGAAATACTCAATGGGGTCTCTGCTATTAGATAATAATATATTTTATTGCTCATTGGCGGGATTCCAGAGGGTGACATTGAATATGTAGTCCTTTTTATAACTTACTAGCTTCTGACAGCAGCTTCACTCGCACACATAAAATATAGCCTATGCCACTTAGGAATAGCAGCTTTCTATCGGTGATAAAATTTTAGCAATCGTACTTTTAGATATTACCTCCTACAAACGAAAAAATAAAAAACATACTTTACATCTTTATTAAATTAGTGATAACGGTTTTCCAAGGCGTTGCTTGAGATTGAACATGGATTATTATGTATGTGTGGTGACTGCACTAATATGTGTGTGATCAGTTGATGAATGGCGTCTCTGAGTGCGGTTGTTTTTGGACTACATTTTTTTACTATGGGTCAATGAATCGTTAAAGGCAGTCAGACGCCAGTAAGTCTGACCATCAGTCTATCCGTGGAGTAGATACCATGTTGCCCAGTAACTGGGCTGTGAAGGTCTGATAGGCAGTTGCTCCATGCAAAACACGGGTACACAGCCGCATCCAGTTAGACTAGAAGCCAACTCCAACCTATAAAAGGCTGTGGTGATGATTTGAGATTATGATTTGAGGTAGGAGATAGTTAATATATTAATAAATACGTGTCTTTAAACTTTCGAATACCGTAATTAGAGACATAATAGAAAGATAATGAGAGAGCGGGCCGGCGACATTCTTCAGCAAACGCTAGTAAATCTGACCATCAGTCTATCCGTGGAGTATCGTGTTGCCCAGTTACTGGATTGTGGAGGTCTGATAGGTAGTCGCTCCATGTAAAACAGAGGAATTCAGCCGCTTCGGTAAGACTGGAAGCCAATCTCAAGGTAGTTGGGAAAAGGCTAGGGTGATGATGGAAGATGATGATCAAAGTTGTTTAATACAAGTAATCAATTTTAAAAAACTGGTTCTTTTGGCTAGAAAATAACACAGTTTTAATTAAAGAACCTACAAATACAAGCTAAAGCAACCGACAGAACTCCTAGCTTCATTCCTCTTTATAAACACAACGAGTTCATTTTGTCTTAAGCCTTGCGCGGGAATGGAATCCTTTTTCTCCACAGTACACGGAAATACTTTCAAGCGGGATATGGAATACTAGTACTGAGCGAACATTGGGTACAAGATTGATTTTTTAAAGTATTTTTAACGAAAAGTAACTTTATCTGAAATCACCACCGTGACGTGGATGTTTACGTCACGGTGCAGTGTCGTGGCAATTGACGTCAAAGAATATAAAAGTTCACGCCATGAAAATCTATGTCACGAAAACGCAACGTGCCATGTTGAACTACGTCGTATTGAAGTCGTCGGTGTTTGAAGCCTACTGGGGCCAAGGATCTGCTTATGAAAGGTATGCTCGGCCCCAGTATAAAAGACAAGAAGGAATGGGTTGAGTTTTTTAGTCAGTAAGAGTCTGACACTATCTCTTCCTCCGCCCAAAGGCGAGGGATGTCATTTGGATGATTTTTACCTACCAAAAAAAAGTGGTCGGTGGTGCATTTGTAAAATTACCGCAGTTCATTTCGAAAAATACGGTCAATTTTTCGAAATGAACTGCGGACATTCTACAAATGCGAAGTTACTACTAGACGTGTCCTCTTTCTGCTAATATTAAGAAGACGGACAATATTGAACAACACATTCGACACAGCTGCAGCAGTGCACCATGAGATTTTACATCACGCTGACGTGTCATGCAGCGCGTCACGTGGCGATGTCGCAAAATGTTTATTTACGTTCTTCGACGTCATTTTCCACGTCACGTTGCCGTGCCGTGGCACGTTGTGTTATCATGACATGTTTATGTATTTGAGCCCTCTTCTAACCTTTTAAATCTGGTGAAAGGTGACACTTTCAAATAACAGAAATAGGACGCACAAGCTGCAATGTGACGTCACCGCTATTTGATGATGCGAGTAGAAAGAAGATTTGAAACGCTAAATGCTGCTTTCTTTAGATGGGTCTGTTAAATTGTACAAATACAGCCATAAAAATCTTTTTGCTGTACCAGATCAGAAAACAGTTAAGTTAAATGCATTAACTGTCCCCGCACACGGACCTCAAACAAACGCCGCCACAAAAAAACGCTAAAAGCGGCCACAAAAAAAAAAGCTAGAAGCCGCCGCAAAAAGTAGCTGAAGCGCGCGAAACGTCGGAGAAGCTTGAAGCGGCTTCAAGCGTTTTTTAAAAAAAAAACCACCTCAAAATGAAGCTAGAAGCGGCGTTTTTTTGAAGCCCGTGTGCGGGGACCGTTAGACTTCTCAAACACTTCGTCAAATGTTTTTACAATGGAAAAAATTGACGCAGGCAGCCTATGTCATGTATTTTTTGGAACAGCACCATCTATAACTATGGCCGGCGATGAGCCTCCTTACTCTGTATTTTCTCCCTAATAACTTGTACTTTGGAACTTATTACGCAGCGTATACATTTCCCTGTTTGATTAGGTGTCCCCTTACAAGCAATTTGGAAAGAAAATATAAGATTCCTCATTCATTTCATTGATAAACATGCATGGATGGTTTCGAAGAACCTGTAGATGCCGTGATTGCTTCAATTCAAATGTGACTGAAATGTTTGTTTATAATATGCATCTTTGTGTAGACGCGTATAACAAGGGTCCGGTGATCAAACGCAAGCCTATCAATGATAAAAAAATATATTTACTCAGTAATAGAATCATCATCATCAAGTCATTTCAGCCAAAGGACGTGAACTGTTGTCCAAAGGCGTCCTCCAAGTGTTGCTATAAAGAACGATCCTGTGCATTAATAGAATATTGCCTTTTAAAGAATATATTTATGTTGTTATTTATTTTTGTCAACAACAGAGCTCATTTTAGAACTCCGTCAATATTACCAAATATGATGCCAACGTTGAATAAAAATGGTTAGAATGTCAGTCACCCTCCAGAATATCTTTCATTTTTACCCAAATAATAAACGTCAGTACAGCGTGTTTAAAAAAGAAACAAGAAGGCATCCTTTTGATAATAATGGCCCAAAAATGTTTCCTTGTGGAATTCCTCCTCAGGCTGTGCTCAGAACCGAGACAAAGGTGTAGCGTTACATACAAAAGGCTTTTACTCGTTGCACGCCAACCCTTGCAGCTTAGGGTACGTTTAAAATAAAATAGTAGAGACGGAAAATACTTTCTTTTTGTAAGAAAGAATTAGTTCGGCGTTTTGATAGATTATGTTAGACTGAGTAAACGTGTAGCATTTAAAGGAAGGTGATTTTTATGTGATATTCAAAATCGCTATCATCTTTTCACATGACAGAAGTGCTTATTAATTTTAAGAGAAAAGGAAAGTGTAGCCTAACACTGTGTGTACCTAGTCATTAACATCTAAGGTTGCAATTTTTATATCACTACTAAATATTAAGAGAAAAAAAAATAATTCCAATAACATAGCATAAGTAAATAATAATAATAAAATTCCACAACTATCACATAACGCCGTCTAGTCCCAAGCTAAACAGAGCATATGTTATGGATACTAGACAACTGATATGTTTATCAGTTGTCTAGTACCTTCTTATATATTTCTAAATGTAATATAAATAAATACTTACATGCTATAGATAAATTACACCCACATACAGAACAAATGATCATGCTCATCACACAAACATTTGTCCTGGGTGGGAATCGAACCCACGACCTCCGGTATAGCAGTCGAGGTCACTAACCACTAGATCAACAGGCCAGTGAATCAATATTTCGCAACGAAATTGGGTTTAAAGGTTACCAGGGCTTTATCCGGGCGCAGCTGCCTGCAATTAAATGCACAGATACTCGTACTGCCGCCTAGGTGGGTACGAGTGTATGGCCGGAATTAAATGGACATCCATTTAATTCCGGCCAGATGTTCAAGTAACTATAAGACTTAAGCAGACAAAGATTATATCATTCTCTGAACACTATAAAATAACACGGTATAGTTATTATTTTCATATATTTTAATTAATTATTTAATTAATTATACTCAGGACTTTAGACTAGCTTGAAAATGACAATGTAAACAGATCTTCAGTAAAGCTAGTTTCTTTGGGTTTTCTGAATAACTTTTTCTTTTTTTTTTCTGTATAAGCATATGCGTATACACAGTAAAAAGTTGAAATAATAATATAATTTAATTAATAACTTGGAGGTTAATTAGTTTTTTTGGGATCGTTCAACTACCAAGCTCCTATAGCCACCTGCCGGTTCCATCACCAGGTGAGCTCCATGTCATAATAATTTTGCATTCTCATCTGATTTACACATGCTTGCAAAATTTCAGCTCAATCGGTAACCGGGAAGTGGGTCAAATTTAATTTGCAAGATTTGATTACAGACAAACATCAGGACAGGTGAAACTAAATAAAAGTTAGTAAAATAGCTAATTTTATTTTAGCAATTTCAGAATGCTCAATTTCAAATCATACATTAATACATGCCTACGAACATTGAATCAAAAATGACAGATCTACGAGTATGCAACCTGTAATATCAAATATAATATCTACCTACGTTTTTCTCGACACGACACAGCAACAAGATACCAATTTTTTCAAAAAGTCACTCGAAAATTGCAAAATTCCAGCCAAGTACAACGCACCCTTACAAACACATAAGTGATGATTCGCACGTGATCGGAATGCGCATACGATCCGGTAGATGGCGACACGACATTCATCTATATGGCGACAGATAGGGTTGTGTGTGCCACAAAACATATTACTACAGAAGGTTGGCTCTGTGTAACGACTTAAAACTTGCCCACACAAATACAAGTATATGGACACTTACGTGCGGTAATCTCGGTCGAATGCCAATAGTGTGTGTGCTTGCACCCGCTGTACATACCTGTAGCATGTCCATTCCATCACTAACTTCCTGTCCTTGTTTTATCTATTAAAACGTTTTGCCAACAGCTATATCACAAAATCGACAACTATCACATGGTTTCGTACAAAAACCATCTGTTTTTTCTTTGGCCTTTCTCTCATAGCATAGTATAGCATAGTCGGCCTTATAATGTTTCCACTGCTGGGACTCAGGCCTCCTCTCTAGGAAAGGGAATGGGCCGTAATCCACCGCGCGGGCCTAGTGCGGGTTGGTGGATGTCACATGTCTTCGAATTTTTTGGTTCTAGGACATGCCGGTTTCATCACGATGTTTTCCTTCACCGTTTTGAGAGCAGTGGTGGCCGAGTGGTAACGGCTCCGACTTACGAGTTGTAGATCGTGGGTTCAAACCCAGCCAGGCCTTTCTCTCCCTCTTTGGTAATACAGATTTATGTCTATTACTTACCCGTTTTATCACAGTGATGCAATTTTTTTAGCCTCATCGTATACACACATCAAAGCAAACAATGTCCTTACAACTCTTCTGTCAATGTTTTTTTTTTTATATACTCTGTGTATGGACCCAATCTTCTGTAATATTCTGTGGATGTGCAACACATTTTGATTTGTAGTTATTTAGTGCTTCCTTTGCTATATTATCGAGATTTACTGCAGCTATTTTTATCAAGTCGTTTACAATATTTTTTGACCCTTTTTTCTACTTCGTTTATGAAAGGGTTATTTTTTATTCAGAAATATATTCTGTATTGTGGATGCATTCAACGAAAAGATTTATATTACTAACAAACCTTAATTTCAGCAAAGCATTTGTTTCATTCTTAAACTCGTTGATAATTTATTTTGTTAACAATTTATTGATAGTTGCAATTATCTATATTTCTATTGCTTTTTTTTTATATAGCCTCTTTTTCGTTTTGTAATGTGAATGTGAGAACACTGTATACCCTACAAACCTTTAGATTACTTCCTATTTAAATTACTTTTTTATTTGAATTACTTTTTTTATTTTTTGGTTTTGTGTACAGTTTTGATATACACTGTTCTTACATACTATCATATTGTAACACCTACCACTTTTTTTAAAAAGAGTAACCATGGAGTTTCTTGCCGGTTCTTCTCCACAGGAAACGACCAATTTGGAACCGTGCACTAGCTTCTGACGTTTTATAAGTGCCCATGTAGGCCTATGTGAAATAAAATATTTTGACTTTGACTTTGACTTTGATTCAAATGTATTCAAGTATGAGGATTTCATTATATTTAAATACATATCGTGTATGTGCTGACGGCGAGCAACGAGTAGCTCAACCGGTGGTCCGGTATCTGTTTGAACCGAGCCCGGGTCGTCAACTTCATGTAATGTTCCACGCACACCTCAAGGAGGAGTCAGCAAAACCGTAAAAACCAAGCAGGTTCAAAGTTTACTCGGGCCATGGGTTGAGCAAAAATAAAAACCCTGGAATGAAGGTAAAGAAGGAAATACAGAAGTGCGTATTAGTCAGTAAAAGTCTGACACGCCCTATCGGTTTACCCTAGAGTAAGAGAAGTCATCAAATGATTTCCAAATTAAAACAAAATCGTATGTGCTATCCTTTGAACGTATAATGAAAACTAATTGCAGCTCACCGTTTATTTAAAGCAACATATTTTAAACTTTAGAATTGTGGTAATGTATGGCATGCTGCTAAAGTGGGACATTATACATAGTGTCCCATATAACATGTCGCGTTAGCACCAGAAAAGATTAAGGATTATTCTGCAACGTAGCTTGTAGCATGTGAAAGTACGAGTAAGTAACAAGTTAGCCAGTTCTTATATTTTTAACGGAATTTGCAACAAAGCATTTTGTACAAGTAAAAAACTGTTGAATAAAAACAAACATTGTGAATATTTTTCTGAATCAGATCAGTAATAAAATCAAAATATAAAATCACGCAGGCATTTCAACAACGCTAAACGATTTCAACTGCGCAAAAAAACAATATAGGAACATTTCACCACGATTTCAAACCCACGATTGACACAATTGGCTGTTAACCCCATCAAAAATAACAACCAAACCTTTTATTTGCCATTATTCCAATTTTATTATACGAAAAATTGGACACCATATTGTTAAGCGGTATTCTGGATATATCCGGATATATCTGGTGCGCGGCGGTCTCGGTTACGATCTGCAGATATGATTAATGACGAGTGAGCCATCATATACGTTTGGTTTTTGCCACAGTATACGTATATGGGTCCCAAATGGACTGCTTCCTCTGTTACATAAGCGTTTTGGCGTTTGATCATCAACGCTATTATGTTAGACTGTGAAATATGGAGATGTATTGCTACTTATACGGACAAGTTGGGGCGTAATTTGCTTGTTTAATGTGGGCTATCTTTCACTTGTCGATTGACGAACCCCGAGGCGGTCGTCTTCTGTGATTTATGAAAGGTAGTTTGGCCAGTACGTTTTGAGATACAGCAGACTCAGTCATTAAAGAATCAAAAACTTTAGTCACACAAAAAAGTATATGTTTTCAATCTATGGCGCCATTTACAGAGAGCCGTATATATTCCTTTTCACATTTTTTGTATTTTTTTTTTGTTTGTGAGAGGTAATCTCTGAAATGATAAATAATATTTATTTTGCAAATAGGTTTTAAGAAACACTTTTACACGTCATTTTTTCCGTCAATTTAAACTAGATGGGGCCCGTGTTTCCTAGCTGAAAGTACTGGTCCGATCGCTTAAATTTTTACACCGATAGAAAACTGTTTTATTCCTAAGTGACATAGGCTATATTTTATGTACGCAGGCGAAGCCGCGGGCAAAAGATAGTCATAAATAAAAACATACTATTTTAGAAACATTTACGTATCAAAAGGTTTACTTTGCCGATTCCGGAAATACAACATAAATTAATAAATTATTCAAAAAAAAATTCCATTTGATTTAATCGTAATAATCAGAGTTAAAATTAAATCCAATTCAGTTATGTCGGTGGAGTGCCACAATTATATACGAAAACAATTCCACATCAATTTGTGAGCTCGTTAAACAGATAGTCGGTCTGTTTGGAGGTAATTTCATTATGTTTAACATGGAAATAAGAGCAGGTTGCAATACTTAAAATGCAATTCGAGCTCTAAATTGCGAGCGCACTGCGTTCAATATTTATTTTTGTCCTTACTTTTTTTTTATTTATTTTTTGGTGTACCTAAATGGGTTTATCGGAAATGTAAAAAAAAACTGCAAATTGTGATGCTAATCGGAATAATCTTCTGGGTCGTAATCCTGTTTCATTTGCTACAAGTTGAAGTGAAAAATCGTCAAGGAATTCTAAATTCACAGACTATGTGACGTTTTGTGTTCCTTTTTAAGGGATCTATATCCAAAAGGTAAAAACAGGACCTTATGGCTATCACACCACTGTCCGTTTGCCCGTCACCAGGCTGCATTTATGAACCGTGACAGCCTAGCTACATAGTTGAAATTTTTACAAATGATTTATTTCTGTTGCCGCTGTAACAATAAATACTAAAAACAGGATTATATACGAAGTGATTTTATACCGCTTTTTGCTACAGATGGTACGAAACCCTTCGTGCCCGTGTCCGACTTGCACTTGACCGGTTTTCCTGGTTAATTTAAGTGAGATCAAAATCAAATCAAAAAACACAATTTTAACCGACTCTCACTGTAAATAACCTTTCTATTTCGATGTAAAGTAAACACACTAGCAATTTTGTTCTCTTTTTCAAAGTTCATCTTTGAAATCTTTTGGGAAAACTGTGTGCACACTCGATCTCGCTTCAAAGACTTGCAAAGTTTTGTCTACGAACCAAAGAGAGCTTAAAGTATTCTAAGTTGTTTGTGCAAGGTAAGTATTTATAAACTTACGTGTGTTAGTAAGTTTTGTGCACATTGTAACATTGTTAGAAATTCTCAGGTAACTTTAGTAAAGAAATTATTATTTTGTTTTTCTTTTTCTGTTACAAAGAGGTCGCTTCATTCTATTTTGTTTGTATCATTTTAAGTTCTTTTTTTTTAGATTTCTCCCGCTCTATAGTGCGGTGGAAGGATATCAAACTTTGACTGACTACAGCTGCAGTGACTAAAGACTGCTTTGCGTTCCAGAAACCCAGGTTTTTCTTTTGGTAGTCAACCTGTTACCCCATTAGGGATTGGCAACTCGGGCTCAGTCCGGACGGTCTTCTTGTTAATTCTTGCTATCCGCAAGCTCGAAGGAGACGACTGCCTGCTATTCCACCTTGCTCTAGATTGTCCTGGAGCGAAGAAGAATGGCAGGTAGCTGCCACCGTTTCTTGGGTGGCAGTTGCCATATAGCCATTTGGCCATGAATGGGAACGGGACTGGTGTGAAAGGTCGCCACCACCGTTAACCTCACAAGGACATGGCAGTGCTCTGCCCAAAAGAGGCGGGGCACACCGCCTTACGCACCACCTTATCTTACGGGCGGTCCACACTATGTTAAAACCTAGAAGTTTCTTTCGCACGAATCAGGTGCAGAAACCTCCCAAACTTACCATGTCCGATGAGGACCTACGTCATGCGGAAGTTCTTCCCAGCCTCTCCTTAAAGAGGAGACTTACCGCCATAATTATGGCGTGTCCAAGTCTTTCACCACTGGAAGTTTTTTTAAAGATTACTCATTATTTAAACAAGCATAAAAACCTACAGACGTCTATAAAACACAGATACTGTCCCTGTTTTCCACCAAATTCACGTATTCCTCTCAAATGCTCCATTCGCTTACAAAGAGCAAACGAAGGTCATAAAGGCAGGATTCCACGATTATTAATACCGTCTCATTTTGAACATTCAGATGCAAAGTGCAGTCGTGTTCACACATGTCACACCAGTGCGACACTAATGCGCTAAATAAATTCATGCTAGACACGTCACAGTTCGCAGGTGTGTTCCTAGCCTGAGATATTATGTAGATGAGGGGAATAAATTCATAATAATTCTCTTAAAATCTTTTTGGTTGGCGAAATGAAAATACAATGGAAAGGATTACTTGGTTGAAGACAGTAATGGCGGTCTTTCAGCGAATTGAAATGACCAAGCTTTTTGCGAATGCTTTGCTGGCTGTGAAAATGTTTTAAGATAGGAATAAGTTGAGTTTGAATATCCAGAGTAATAGTACCTTTTAATTTTATCTGGAAAAGGGTTTACTTTTCAGAGTAATGAGTAACATTGATTTCCAATGATATAATTGTTGGATTTCCTATTACTTAGTTAGACAAATCCAGAACTTTTTTATTATTTTATATAGCATTGTAGAATCAATAATGAACTGTTTGACTGTCAACAATCTAACAGTTAATATAGGTATCTAAAACTAAAATTGTACTATTCTTTTATAATACGTATATTATGTTAGAAAATATTTCTCCAGAAACAAGCATCTCCTTTGTACCTATTTTTCTGTTTCCTTCTTCTTATCTTTAATTTTATGTACACAATTCGTTAAATAGTAATAATAGATAATAATATAGATCATTATTATCTCTTACAATTCACAATAATCAGATTTATAATTTGGTACATGGTATGATGGCATTTTGTCGACTTCGGCAATCGTGACAGCTTTAGTCTTTACTAATTTTTCGACAACTTACTGGTCGCTTTTAGAAATTGCATGGACTACTTTTTCTTTCAATCAATCAATAAATCAAAACGTTTATTTGCTTTATTATTATTGATAGGCTTGCGTTTGACCACCATCTCACCTGATGGTAAGCGACGATGTGGTCGACGATGGAACACGCTTGCCTAGAAGTAACCTATTCACTCTTGACTTAAAGACCCCTAAGTTGTATCTATCAGGAAACACAGACTCCGGCAGGGAATTCCACTCCTTGGCTGTACGCACAATAAATGTGTTCTCAAAACGCTTTGTAATGCGCTACTAAACTGATATAGCGCTTTTCTATGGCAGGAATAGCACAGTTGGTTGGGTCTTCCTTGAAATCTTGAACGGGAAAAGGATGGTTGGGCGTTGTCGACGAGGATCAATGGAGGAAGGGGAGAAAGTTTGTTCGGACTTACGCGATTTTTGGCGAGTTTCTATCACGTTAGTAAACAAAATATGTGGATCAAATCGTATTCAAGACCTATTAATCTACTGTATTTTAAAATTCACCTTTGGACGTAAGAAAGAAGCTAAAGAAGATATCCATGGTAAAAAGAAATGCCACAACAAAAAACTTGTAATAAAAAAAAGACCGAACGTATCCTAATAGAATTAACTATGTTCTCTACTACGTTCCAATAAATTTAACCTAATAGTGGATCGCTTTTGTCATTCCTGAACATTATCCTAGTAACGTATCCCATTGAAACACACACACATACAAACAGGTAGGTAGTAAAGTCTATTCTGTGAAGATAATTGAATAGATTATTAGCGACCCCGAGGACCAAAGATAGATATGGAGAGAAATTGGGCATAGTTTTATTCTGAGAGTATGGATATAACCTACCCAAATAAAGTGGATACTAGAAAGAAGAAGAACGTGACGTAGAATATTGCTTTTTTTATTTTTATTATTGCTTTTTTTTTCTTTTTTTTTTGTTGCTTTTATTTTTTTTTTGCTTTTATACTTTAATAAGAATTGCTATTAAAACGAATGTTACATTTGGTTAAACTTCCAAAAGTTGATGATTTGAAGATAATTTACATTAACACAATTAACTTTTAAGTCAAACTTAATAGTTTTATTGGTCACTATGCAGGTTATATAGCTTACAAATGATTTTTGTAATAATATTATTATTAGTGCATTCTACTGGCTTACAAATATAAGAAATACACTTAGTTTTTTCAAATGTTGATAGATTTATTTAAGAAATCAAAAGGAAAGTAAATTAAATGAAACAATTTATATTATTGGTCTAAAATATTCGGCTGTCAAGTAGCGAAGTGAAGCGAACATGTTAGAATGTTAGTAAACGGCCGCACTCTGCGCACGGTGGGAAATCTTCAAGCAACTAATCCTTCTCTGGAAGCAAGAGGGAGGGTTAAGCTATTATTCTAAGTGTTGTGGCCGAAAGGCAAGAAAGCCCGCTTGTGAGGGCGTTGGTGGACCGTACATTGTCACGATTGATAATTAAGTACTAACATAGGATAAGAATATTTGTTACTAACCTCATAGATCTGTGTTGTCTGTTCACAAAATAAATTATTATTACTGCCTAAAACCCACCGTGTTCCTTCAGTTACTCTTTGCAATCCAGAGCTACGGCAAATCTAACGATCCCGCAACCCTGGCCCTGGCGAGTTAGTTGTCGCAAAGGTGCCGCAAAACTCTAGTGTTAACATAGCAAAAGTGTGGTGTTTATTGGGTGTATTTGGTTTTGTATAATAAGATGTAGTTTGGCTCATTACTACTCTCAGTATAACTAAAGATAAACTAGTATTATTTGTTAATTATGATATCTTCTTAGAAATCCTGTGCCAACCGGTTAAGACCGAAATAATTTTAAATTACTTTGACACTTCGGTCATGTTCCACAAACTTGAGACTTTGTTCATTCATAAATTAATAACAAAGGTGACCTACAAAGATGTTTGAGTCATTTAACCCTAATTTCCAAAAGTAATTTATTGATCAGGCAAAAATTAAACGCTAGTCAATGGATTTTAGTCCTACTTAGGTAATATTTAATATGTTAATACAAAAAAAAAACAGGAACAATTTTTCATAAATATTAGTGTTGTTTACGAAAACGATACTACATAATTTAGATTATTCAAAACTCGTTATTTTCAAAATAATAGTCTATGATGAAAACGGAAGAAAAAAAAAACAAAGTAGAATTTGAAAGACGATAGTGATGAATTAAACTATTTCGGAATATTCTTATTGTGATGGGAACCATTTTTTTAACACTTGACATTGAACTCGATCGAAGTGTAATATTTATTATCAAAAATAATGCTTATATTATTCACCCGCCTTTGAGAGTCCACCAACCCACACAGGGAACGCGTAGTGGATTACGACCCATTCCCTATCCTAGGGAGGAGGCCTGAGTCCCAACAGTGGGAACATTAAAAGGTCGACTATGCTATGCTATGCGTCGATTTTATTAACGCCATTGTTCTACTTAAAAGTGGGCGCACTTTGCACACACACGCTGTCTTCAAACACCCCTTATAAATATGATTCTTATCTACTCCTGTTCAAGTCAATGGAGTTGACAGTTCATTTTCACATTAAAATCAACATAAAAAATCCATTTCGTACAACATAGAACTTGAGAAGACAAGGACCAAATGCCATAAAAGGCAATCAATATTGAGAATATCGATAATATCATCGAAAATAAAAACTCTCACGTACTTTTATAGCCTTAATAAGAAAATATGATTTTGACGCTTTCGAAATTCGAATTTCTCTATACAATTTCAAGGTTTTTTCTCTACTTATGTTATAATTGATTAGAAATGGAACGGATATCGAATCGCCAAACTTAAGTGGCAATGGGCAGGGCACATTGCTCGCAGAACAGATGGCCGTTGGGGCCGAAAGGTTCTGGAGTGGCGACCTCGTACTGGAAGACGCAGCGCCGGAAGGCCTCCTGCAAGGTGGACCGATGACCTGGTGAAGGTTGCGGGAAACCGATGGATGCGAGACGCGCAGGATCGATCATTGTGGCGACACTTAGGGGAGGCCTATGTCCAACAGTGGACGTCTGTCGGCTGAAATGATGATGATGATGGAACGGATATCGTCACTATTAGGTCGAAATAGTCGTGAAACATGTTAAAGTTAGTAGTTTTGAGATAAGAATAAGAAAAACTTATTAAAATATCTTATTAATTTTATTAAAAAACTAGTTTTTGCCCGTGGCTTCGCCCGTTTACATAGAATGTAGTCTATATCACTCAGAAAGACAGCAGTTGCCAGAGACTACCAGAGACTACAAACAAAAAACAAACTTTATCTCTTTATAATAAAGGTGTAGATCGTATAGATCGTAGATGTTTTTGTTTTTTATTTTTTGTCAGTAATTGACTTGTTCTGGTATTGAATTATAAATTGCGACCTACCAAATTGTAACCTTAGAATAGAATAGAATAGAATAAGCTTTATTGTACACCAAAATAGTAACAATTTCAAAGAAACTAGAACTTTAAACAACAACATAACGTTAAATATCCAAAATTTTGAGATGATCCACTAATATTTCCAACCGATGGCTTTGGAGGCTAGTACACTAGTTGGCATTCAAATGGCCATACTGTGGCTGATAGTAGCTTTTTCATCTGGTCTATCGTATTTCTTTTAAATATTTATATTTTTAACCTTCTAAAAAAGGAGAAGGTTCTCAATTCGGATGTTTGTATTTTTTTAAATGTTTGTTCGCGCATAACTTCGTCGCTCGCCAAGCGATTTGAAATTTTTTTTTTTGTTGTTGGAAAGGGTATTACTTCCCAAATGATTTCATAGTCACCAAGTTGAGATCTGATGATGGAATTTTGGTGAAATCGAGTGAACTTCTCAAATCCAATTCATTTTTTTAGTGAAACCGGTTAATTTTTTTTTTTAGTTTTTTATATAGCGTAATAGTACCTACGCACTGTTTTTGTTAGTCTGATATACTGGTACTCTCTCTCTAAAAATTTATTTCTAGTATTTTCCGTTTTTCTGAAGCTTATTATGTCTCTAAATTGGATTGCAATTCGAACGTGACTATAAATGTAGCCAAATAATTGACTTTCCCGACTAGTCTATCAATTAGAGTCCATCTCTATTTTATGATAATAATCAATTACACCTCAACAACTGAATAAATGAGGATGAAACGGAATATAGAACATTTTATTTTCAAATAAATTTCCTACGGTCCGTCCCGGCTTCGCACGGGCAATAAATATAGCCTATGTTACTCAAAGTGAATGTAAGTTTCCAATTGGTGAAAGAATTTTTGAAATCGGCATAGTAGTTTTTAAGTTTATTCATTACAAACATACACACAAAAATACAAATTTTCCCTCTTTATTTATAAATATGTGTAGATTATTGTAAATCGTAGATATAAAAATTTTCAACCTTCACGTAGGCTAAAACACGAGAAGAAGCTAGTATGAAATATTTTAGCTTTAATGAACATCTACATGTATGAGTGTTATGTGTCTTGAACTCTGTTCTCAAAGTAAACATTAGACTGTGTCAAATTTACTTCCATTTGCTTTTCTCTGTTCGTGTGCTTAGAATTGTAAAGGACAGGAAAGGGAACGTCTGAGTGGTCATAATGCTTGTGATCTTTGGAGTGTACACTTTATAAAAGAGGCTTTACATCATGAAACATTGCATTCAAATTCTTAATTTGTTGCTTAATAAATTCGATAAATTAATCTTGTCTTTATACTAGATAAAATTATTATGAAAGTCAAAAGTTTGTTTGTTAAAAGAAAAAACGTTTATTCGTAACTCACACATACAATAGAATAAAAATAAAATGGAATTAGGATACATTAGAAACAGTAGAATTAATTTTAAATAAAAAATAACCTAAAACTTTTGTGCAAGGCCAAAAAGGTGCCTAACTCAGCATATGCTGCGATATTTAAAACGAAAAATAACGCAGCGCTGATGTAGATGATTGGACGCGCTTATTACAAGAAATACTGGTTCTAACTAAAATGTTCTCTAAAAGTTAAATAGCCAATGTAACGAGGAAGGCTGGAAGCTATGTAGGTATAATATTACGCTACAACCCACTAGAGCGGAACAGTAACCAAAATAGCGGGTGAAATCATAAGGGATGGTTGCTTTCAATTAAAGTCATAATTAACAATTACAATTAAGTAATTAATTATTAATTAAGACCTAAATACAATAAAAAATAATTAAGAGTAAAAACCAGTTAGTCTCAGCTGTCTCTGATTGCATGCCACATCTAGTATGTACTTTTTCTTTATATCTGTGCTCACTCGGTTGATGACAGACACTTATATGATCGTCTACCTACATTAATTTTCTTTGTATAAAAATACTTTTAACTTGTTCCTGTACGTTCATAACAACATGACATTATAATGTATAGTTTCTCAGTAAGTGAATTATTGTTAATTCTTCTTAAACCAGAATTATTCTTCAATTTTAATAAAAAATTAAAAATAAACACCTAAAAACTAATGTTTGTACCACCACAAGAAGCACATATTTTATATAACCATGCACTATACTATTTTTTCAAAATAATTACAATTATTTTGAAAAGCAAAATAAAAACTTTTTAGCATAATTTTTTATTTTGTTTTACATTAAAAACTTCATCGCGGGAGCCATTTTTCAAAATTGATTTTGTTATTATTTTATTACAGAATTTTTATTCTTATACGAAAACAGTGATATTACTTATCCAGCAACTTCCATAATCCAAGCTCCTTTCTCACCCGTACTATACATTCTGCTACTTATTTCTCACAGATATGAATACACACAGAGAATTCGCAATTAATCTTCCCATGTTTGCCTCGGTGTTGCCAGTGTTTGCGATAAGTTCGCTTATTTTCGTGATAGAAACACTTTAATATTTCTTATTCATTAAACCGTTCTGAAAGTTTAGAATTACGTTGCTTACGTGTTGAGAGATTAAATAACTTTGTACCAACTTGGCCGTAACTTGAGGAGTAGCTTTTTGTACGAAAGCGAAGAAATCCGATGAAGTTTTAAACCATTACTATGAGAAGTTATAATTGCAATTTTTTAATGAAAAATGTGATGAAATTTTTATTAAAGATATAGGTACCGATTATATATGGATCAGGAGGACAATACTCGTATATTTAAGAGGGTTTTAGTTTAACTCAGTCTCAAAGTGTCAAAAATACCTATAGAAGTAGCCAGATAACCTTAATATCTCGGCGTAGGTATATGAAAAACAAACAATAAATGGCTTTTCATTACTAGATCATGTAAAGGATCACGATACATCAATTGTCGACCTGTTCAAGACAGCTTTATGTCTTTATTTCCGTTTTTGAAATCAAGAATTTTAACAAATGTAGGAGGGTCAATGACCGTTATTCAACGTTTGGCACCTACCTTAGTTTATTTTTATATTATTACCATTGACAGGCTCGTGTTTGACTACCCTCTTTCCTAATGGAAAGCGTTGATGTGTTCAACGATGGAGGGGGCTCGCTTAGAAGTAACCAAATTTTTTTCTTTTGATTAGTTTTTGACATTGAAACAATCAATTCCAGACAAGATAGTAGATATATTTTGGAAGTTTACATTTACGAAAATTGACTCTCAAATAAATTCATAAATTGATATTTAACCATATTTTGTAATACAGCTGATTCTGAAGAGTTCAAAAAGATTATTCGGAAGAGGCTGCATATGGATGAACTTTGAAAAGAATTTCATCGGAGTATTCATTATGGCTCCAACCATCTGGCAGCGAGATATGCAGACGATATTATTGCCGTTGCAGATAGAAACCAGGATAATGGTGACACAGAATCATGTGTATTGTCACAGCATAAGATATGTCTATGCCCAACTGTGCGTAAAATAAGGCTGTGGATGATAATGTTGATAAAATGCTGTAGTATATTGTAAGTTTTATATTATTTTAACTATTTCTACCCGTGAGAACCCGTAATTGGCTGTATGTTTATTATACTATTGTTATTCTTTTGTTGTAGCTATTGGTTCTCCTAATAAATAAATAAGTAAATAAATAAATTATCTAAATTCTGTTGATTATTGCGTTACATTTGTTTTGCATCTAAACATACCGAGTTCGAGAGCGTTCGTTGTGGCGACGCTTGGGTTAGGCCTATGTCCAACAGTGGACGTGTATCGGCTGACATGATGACCGAGTTCAAAAAACAAGTCAAGTGCGAGTCAAACTCATGTACTGACGGTTATACATTTTGTAAAAATGTAATGATAGTTACCGTCCAAAAACTGTTGTCCCCATAAATCGAAATAGGTCACTTCCAGTTTACCTTATTTACAATTTGCTCACATAGCAAAAAAAAAATGTTATGTTACTATCAATCAAAGGAAAAAGTCCGATAGACTTTTTCTTATGCTATGCTGTAAAACTTTGCTTCTTGTCGAATTACATGATTCTAAGTCATCAGAAAGTACCTTATAAGTTTTAATCCCCTTGCGTGTGTCAAACAAAATATACGGCATAAATAGCCATTGCTTTTGATTGCGTTTACTAAGACTTTTGATTTTGTTACAACTCCAATTGATTGTAAACTTGGATATGCGATATATTAATTTCAACTGGACCACGCGTTCTTAAAAGGGGGGACAGACAGACGACAAAGGAATTCTATAGAGGTTTCTTTTTTGCGGTATGGAACCTTAAAAATAAGACTCTATTTTCTGCTTTAGTAATAGATTCTTACAAGAAGTCTCAATTGGGTACAGAAGATGACACTATCAATCAACCACGACATAAGCACCAGACCTAAGTGAAACCTAGTCTATTACTCCCAAAGACTGTCACTAGCAAGATAAATACGGGTGCAATTTTTCATCGCTTCACGCTAACGATATAAAAGGACCATAGAAGACAAACGTGTCACTGGCTCGAAAGATGACTTGATACGGTAAGACCAATGCTGATAGGTAAGCTTGATAAACGACGAAGCAACCACTACGTGCCTGTCCCAGAAATGACTGATTTTTTAACCATACCTTCTTGGAATAATAAGTGACGTTTATGATGTGAATGATATAGAAGAATTTGTTAAAAATGGGTACTGGTCCTTTGAGGGTAAAATTCTTCTGCAACTATTTTGTAACTTCCGAAACGTTATTGAGAAAAAAAATTGTAAAAAGTGTCGTTGATGTTTCAAATTTTATTTAGATAGATAAAGCATTTCTTGGCTATAACACAAATCATGCACCAAATCACATATTATACACAAGTTATAAAAATTCAGCACTTATACTAATATATAATAACAAAGAAAAGGAAAGAAATAATAATAATAATAATAATAACAAATGCAAGTAGGTACTTAGACAAAAAAATAGACCCATAGTGCGGTATGCATGTTGTGCTGCACTAATGGGAGTCCAGTTTGGCATGTGTCAGGCAAAAATACCTGATGATGATATTCTGCTGGATCTGGCTGCTATTTCATAAAACAAAGCTGATGAGGTAAAAACATTTAATCAATCGTGTTGATTATTTAATTAAGTTGTAATTGTAAACTAATTTTTGATTACAATGGGGCTGACATGCTCTTTGAGATTGAATTCCCAAAAAAAAACAAAGAAAAAAAAACTGACGAGATTCCAGTTAGACTATGTTAACTGAAATTTTTGGAGATGCACGTTATCGGAGAATTTATTGGAAAATAATTCACCACACAAAATCACACAATACGTGTTTTATACTCCTTTGTTCATTATGGTTTCCAATTTATGTGTTAGTGCATACAATAGATTTTCATATCCCCAAAAATTTTTGTAATGCTTTCTCCATTCAAAAATTAATACCACAGTATCCTGGCAATACAATAAAATCCTGTGCAAATTTTTCGCATCCATTAATTCAGTTACTTTTACAATATAAATTGTTGGTGAAAAGTATTCGTTCGATTGTTGGAGCTCGGTGATTGCACAACGCAGTATTTCGACGGGTAATCAATTAATCTTTCAACAATGGGACAAGTTGATGGCATGACTGTACAATCAATTATTTAGTACTTGACTCTGGATATGTGTATTAATTTTGAATTATCTACTTTCCTTTGTTTACTTGGGTAAATGTTAGCTGAGCAGATAGAATAAGTATACAATAAAATGATGCAAAACATTCTGCCTGTTGTTTCGCTCAAGTTAAATGAGATCTCTCTCTTTTTTAGCTTTGAAATATTAAACTTCTTTTCACTTTATGTCATTATTACTACTTGAATGAAAAAAAAAAAACAAGTTCTCATCCAAGTGTCTATAATTCACACGTGTGCCGTTGAGCGGTTATTGAACGAAATCATGTCTTAACCACTAAACGGATTATGCGATAGTAAGTGCTATCTTTATTATTAACGTATAACATTGTGAAGATAAACATAAGTAGTTAGTCATAAAGATTGATAGGTATCCCTGATACTTAGGAATAGTTTGAATTTAATAAAAAAATATCCGTTTTTTTTTTTAATTTTTCATGCAACTTTATTTCAATTTTTTTCTGCCTTTAGTTATATAGATTACTAAGAAAAGTAAACGTCTATGAATACTATGAACAGCTAGGGCATTTAAATTCTATTTTAGGTTTCGGTAGATTCAACGACTTTGTAATGGAATTCTTGACCAAACGCCCAGCAATCAATGCTAATGTTCGCAATTTCTACTATAGGCTGATGAAATTGGAATATTACATATCTTCACCTTAAAATATAATATCAATTTAATAGTTTGCCAGATATTAGATATTGAATCTCAATCTCTGCGGTACTGAAGCACTAACAACGATCGTATTCATTAGCAACGTAACGACCTAAATATCTTGAGAACTAGTACTCTGTTCGCGGACAGATTAGACATTTAAGGTTTTTTTTTTTACTTTCTGTTCAACCAATTTTAATTTCTATTTCGTAGGCATAAAGACGGCATTAAAAGCAAAAAATTGGTTACGATACCAACTATTTACTGCAGCCGCCATTTGTCATGCCACCAACGTAATAAAAGTCAAAATCGATTGAATGGACGGTAATAAAAGATTTTCATAAATTTTGAACAGAGTATAGCAGCATATTCCAATTAATTCATGAATCCCCAAGCGACCACCGGTGGCCGCGCATCTTTGTCTTACTATTGTGTCTCTAATTGACGGTATCTGAAGGGTTAATACCACTTACCAATTTGCCTGGTAAAGGCCATATACTCTCTTGGGTCACTTTTGACCCGTTTAACTTACTTCATCTCTTGAGATTGGTTTCGTTCCAATTTAACTTTCTTTAACGGTTGTAACATCTAACTTTGTCGATAGTTTAAAATTATTGAATTCGTAGACTGGCTTTTAAAGTAACATCCATAGAGAGTTTGATTCATATACTTTAGAAGATAGGTTTTATAAAATGTTGACCATTAGTATCATAAAATTACTCTTTTATTTTAGGTGGGTAAATCATTCAATAACATCCACCGCTCTTGGGCAGAGCAGGCAACAGTGTCAGACTTTTACTGACAAAAAATCTGCTCCTGTTCCTTCATTGCTTTTCGTACTGGGATAAAATCTGCCTATCAGAAAGAAATCCTTTGCCCCAGTAGGCTTCGTCCTTCGTCCCTGCGATTTGCAGACAACTTCTTAAGGCGCTTGTGGAACAATACGCGCTGTTAACGTCTTGGGCTCAGTCCGGACGGTCACCGGTCGGTCGAACGGCGAGCTACCTATAGCTCGCCGTCCGCAAATTACACTCTTAGGAACTATTTAAACTTCCTTATATAATCAGTTTTAATTAGCATTCAATTAAGAGTTCATGCTTGATGTTATTTGTGCATCAGTGCTTAAAATTCCAAGCTTTAATTTCTCTCTTTCTGTGTCTTTAAAATAATTAATCTATCTCGTATATTCGTACATCGATAAGCAAATTTTTGTGTAAACTGTTCAAGTTTGGCCACTTAGGCCCATTTTCCTCCTCTTTGCAACTTCGTTTCGTCCCAATATGATATTTTATTTCTAGTACGAGTAAATCTGTCATCCCAACTTGATACACAAAGAAAGATCTCTATAACTTTATTTCATAACTTCCCCTTTTTTTTAAGATCAGATCTGATTCAAATGAAATCGAAAAAGTAAAATCAACATTAATACATGTTGCACAGTACACAAAAAATAACATTAACAGCACACAAATTTTACATAAGTCGTTGATTGGTTAAACTGATTCCTACGTCGTCCGTCTACGCCACTACCTCCACTACAGAACTTTTAATTCAAAATCGTTTATGAAGTTAGTCGCCTAATGGCCCGGAAACTGAACGTAGGTGCTTGAACGCCAAGAAATAATACATTTTTAAGCTTAAGTTATCTTTCCTTAATGTGAGACTCCTAACTTTGTTGAAAATGTTCCACACATTTTTGTGACACTTTATGAATTCAAGTGAACGTTATTTTTAATTTTGTGCGATGTTATTATGTATGTAATTGTAGGAATTTTTAACGTCAGACATATTTCACATTGAGTTGAAAGAAAAGAATGTAATTTGGGTAAAAAAGAAAATATGTTATGAAAAAAATAAAAATATTTTGTTCAACCGAATCCTTTACGATTACTTTAAGAAAGATAAAATATATATTACATAGCTTGTCATCCCATACAAGTCCTGGCAGTCGGCAATAGGTTCAGTCTAGACACCTTAATAACGCTAAGTTAGCTTCTCGTAAAACAGTATTAGTTTAATATACTAATAACCGTGCTAATAACACAAAAAATAAATTAATATTATAAAAGAGAAAGATAACGTTGATAAAAAATAAAATTAAGCTGGATAAATCATGGAACATGGGTAAGCCTTTAGTATGGACGCGCATTTCGTCAATACTCATGTACTATCGCGGTTATCAAAGGACCGGGCCGTAGGATTCAAGTGCGTTTTTTTTTTTTAAGTTCAGAAAAATTCTGTCTGATTACTTAAAATAAAATCGCTTTGTCGTCTTTTGAAGTTTTCGTTTCGAGTGCAAACAAAAATGAACTTAGCGGTGGTCAAGTGGAAGTATCTTTGATGTTAAAACTTCCTAACTTATCATGCTGTGCTGATATCTACTGGAATTGCCAGTAGATTGCAGAGAACTTAAAGTAGTAGAAATATATGTACCTAATAACCTCATTGGTAGTACTATTTTCGAGCAGTTTGGGGTTGAAACTCTCAGATCGTGGAATCAAAAGCTGTTTTTTTCTTGGACTGAGAATAAGCATTACTATACAACGTAGTATGACCACTAGTCTTTTAGGCATGTTACCAGTCGACAGCAATACTGAGCAGTTTTTCTTGATTTTTATTAATTTTTGTTTCCTTTTAGTAAGTTACGAAATAAACAATTTATTTTATTTATGATAATAAAAACAAATAAAAATTTACATATGTAATGAAATGACATTTCATTAATTCAAATTTGCCGCGCTTCGCGCGTTGAAGTTGTCAATGGAATTTATGTTCTGTGGAACGGGGTGACGTGTGATTGAATGGCAGATGATGTTTAGATTATTTTGCATATTTTATTGTTAAAAATTCTATTGTAAAAAGATAAAATAAAGGGATATAATTGAGGAGGCGATATTAGTAAACTTTAAATGTCGTTTCTTTGATTTTCAGGTAAGTTATAGGTGTAATGATCATAGTTAAACGTTGTAATATAGTAAGGATGTATTAAATAAACAAAACTTTGATTTTCAGAGAAACAATTTGTGGTTTATTTGGAAAATCCTCAATAACATACCTTATACATATATACATAAAAAACCTTAAACTGTGTATGTAAACTAAAAGCTAAATAAATTCATAATGTACATAAATAAAACACAAAGTACACTCAAGTAAGTTACTAAACCTAAAATTGTAAAATAAGTTTGGTAGCATATCACATAAAACTTTAAATACAAGGATAACCCGTTATTATTGTATTTATGAATTTCTTTATATCCGAGATAAGTTCTATTTTTACAGATTTGTGAATGCAAGTGACTTCTTCGCAATGCGTTTATTCAACGAGACGAATTAATTGCTCGAATCAAATGGAGGTTCGAGACGGTTCGAGATCAGTAAATCAATCGGCTACCCGCTACCCGCTCCTCGAAAGATTTAATGCATTATTTATAGAGTAAATTAAGACTCGCTGAGATTTTTATCGTATTTCTTTTTAAACGCTTTGATTTAACTTTCTATTTCAAGATAAAAGTAAATCTACCTTGTGATTATACCTACTACATTCGGTATGTTTTTATTATGTGCCGTTTTTTGCGTAGGAAACCATCAAATAACTGCTTCCGCTGTGGGTGGAGTGTAAGGGAGTATCAGACTTTTTCTGAATAAATCCACAGTGTTTCTTCAGTTGCTCTTTATTGCTCTCTTCAAGGCTGCGATAACTCATTCGGTCTATTCACACCCCCTAACTAGCACCATTAATTTTACTGATAGGTATCTCTTTCTTCTTTATGTTTACACCACCACTGGCCCACGCTGTAAACCAGCGCTGTGAGCTCATCGCATTATACGTGAGGCCGCTGCTTTATGCTGAGCGTTTGGCCATTTGTGCGGAGATGACGCATATTTTCCCTATAATATATTGATTATGTTTATTAGCTAGTTTGAAGATTGCGTCATTTCGTGTAAATAAACTGTTTTTTCTTCTACATTTATTTTTTCTTTCTCTTTTAGGCGTGCGTGAAACACAACGCGCTGTTGACTCAGGCTTAGTCCTTACTGGCCTGCCAAACCCGCGCCTTTGGTGGCCAGGGGTTGAAGGTCGGGAGTAGCAAGATATAGTCAACAGCGCGTTGTGTTTCACGCACGCCTCAAAGAGAAATAAAAAATAAATGTAGAAGAAAAAACAGTTTATTTACACGAAATGACGCTCCCGACCTTCAACCCCCGGTGGTTTGGAGATACCCCCAGTGTTACCGTAGAGTTTGTTATTTACAATACCAGGCATTGTACAGAGGTGGTTCTGGGTGCTATTGTAAGAGATTACGGGAGTCCTTCCATATGCTCATGAAAATCATCGGGATGGTAAAAATTCCATATTCACAGGCCTTTTTCCCAAAAGACAAAACACTTTTTGAAGGAATCGCATTGACGTCAAAAACCCCAATAGCACGCATACAGCGAAAACAAAACGAAACACACAACACCTAAGGACATCATCATTTACACTATCGGACATAGCCAGCAACATATTTGATACAGCAATGTCCGATATAAGGGCAATCAAATCTGCCGGCAATCATCGCCAGAACTGTATTGTTTTGGTTTAGTATTCATGACGCTGTTATAGAATTCAAAGTGACAATGGAAATAATACATAAGCGGGGAGGTTTATGTATATTACACAAGTGTTGCTACAATGATCGGTATGGTTCTTGCATCCATCGGATTCCCACAACCCTCTCCAAATCGTCGAACCTACTAAGTTTCAAAAAATATCCTTAAGGTGGTGCATCATGACTCAAATTTTCACTGTTTTTCATACAACCGCTCATAACTGATTATGACGTTATTACACATTTGTCATTAGATATTTTGGAAACACAGTATCTTGTGGATATTATCTAGGTTTCTAAAGAAACCAATTTCTAAATTTGTGTAAAACTAATCCAGTAAAAACCTTTGAAAATGTCCTATTTTGTTTGAACTTTGACACTTCATAATTTGCCTAAAAATTAAAAAAGTCAAAAAAGTAATCCTCTAGAGACCTTGCAAATTTTATTAAGATTCTAAATGATGACAACTTTATCCAAAAACTTTTAAGGGTTCAAAAAAAAACAGCTATTTCGAGTAAATCTCGGAATTACCGAATACTAACAGAGTTTCCAGGCGTTATCTCTCTTTTTTGCGTTACCTTTTCGTCAAACATCGCGTTGGATTGTATTAAATGCTTAAAGCTTAATAGCTTAATAAAAAAGCTTGTTACTTACAAGCTTTTATACCATTTTCGATGTTTACGATAAGCGAGTGGAGAAGGACCCTCTTAAGAATGTTTAACGTGATAGTAGTAATACCAGAATTTAACATTTACGATTTTCTAAGTTACGGTGTCAATATTCTACGTCAACACTATGTATAATAATTATGTACGTGAAAAATTCTCTAGGGTTACCGAGCTTTTTACCTGTTGAGATCGCTGGTTCCATCTGAAGCCTTGCGCGGACCCTGATTGGTTATCATTAAGTCGTATAAGAAAATTACATGGTTACAAACATGAGAACTGGTTCCCTACTTCAGTTGAAATTTTTGGCTGCAGGGTTGTTCACCATAATTGTTCACCAAATAGGATATCCGAATCCCGGAACTCATACTATCTTTCGTATCTTTTATTTTTTCCTTTGCTTTTCTTATTAATATTTTTTTTTTTTATACACCTGCCATGTTTTCTCTTCACCACCCTTGGTTGACTGGTAGAGAATGCCTAAGGCATTAAGTTCCCCTTTGTACCTTTGTGTTGCAGGAAGTTTTAATAAATAAATAAATACTCTACAATAACACTTACGATCATTATGCCAACAAATCACACCTCATTATCCAAATTATTTTCTGTCACGCAACTGTAATAAATTACCACGTAATTACACATATATGGTAATAACAATTGACTAAACAGATCACAATAAAATAAATGCATTAATATGTTAATTTATAGTCCGCGTCCACTAACTATTGACAGTAGAACAGCAAGCCAATAATTGTATTGGCTCGCGTTTCCACATCCATAACTGTGTTTCATCGTGTGATAAATGTGTGCGAGTATTGTAGGGGCATATCAAATACAATGTCTGACACACGGTCGTTGTGGAATGAGATCTTTGCATTGAAATCATTTCTTTTTTTATTTAAATTGAACTGTACATTTTTATGAATGTGGATAATGTTGTAAAATATGATTTAAATGTAAATATAATTATATTCCACGACTCTCACATAACGCCATCTAGTCCCAAACTAAGCAGAGCTTGTGCTATGTCACCTGACAACTGATAAACATACTTATGTATTTATAAAAACATACATGTTATAGATAAAATACTCCCCGACACAGAATAAATTATTGTGCTCATCACACAAACATTTTTCCTGGGTGAGAACCGAATCCACGACCATAACAGTCGAGCTACTAACCACTAGACTAAAAGGCATGTTTCAATATTAGTTTTTTATTTATTTTATAATACTGCCATAAGTAAAGTTTTCATAGGGGAATTTCATAGGTAAAGATCCCATAGTAGGATTAGAGAGCATGACAATGGACGCTGGGGCTTTGGTGCATAGCAAGCAACTGAAATAAATGAAATAGAAACTCATCGAAAATGATATCATATTGCACTCACTATGAATACACTGAGATAAGGATTCTGACCTTATCTACCGGTGATGGTAATAAATTCTTTTTAATTTTGTGAGAGAGGAATATAAATTGGAGAGAAGCTTGAAGAGGCCTTAATAAAATAAGATAAAAACATATATATATATAAAAAGCAATATCAAAATATTCTCCCACAAAAGCAGAAGGAATGCAATATTAGAAATCTCATTAAACATAAGTGAGTCTATTGTATCTCACAAAATTTTCATTTTACATAGATTTCAAAACCCGTAACGAATTTAAATCCCATCAAACACTGTCATAGAACAACGAATAATGAAACAGCAAACAGAATATTTACTTCGTAAAAGCTTAAAGTAGATTTCTCTGAAATCACAACACAATAAAACACATTACGTCAAGAATTCTTAGGAATACCTACAGATTCAAAGTTTAATTTGATTTAGACGGAGTATTCAAAATCTCGACCTTGGAAAAAGTAAGCGGTATTAAAATAGTCTTATAATATTGGAATCTCGCCTACAAGTTTTCAAAGGCTTTAAGTAAACCACCTATATTTGAAATCCTTTAGATTTGCGCAAATATCTTGAATTTGGATTACATAATTTGGGTTTTGAGAATTCTTGCAGATGCTAACACTAAAAGTTTGGAGAAATATCAACGAGATAACTCGTAATATTATTAGTTCTATCCAAAGCTGTTTTAGGGTTCTTTTAAATAACAAATCTACCACAGCACACAATGTACTTTAAATTAATCGTTACGAAAGATCACTTAAATCCCTCTGCGTGCTCTGAGCAGTTCTTATAGTCTTAACCTTCGAGTATCCAAAAACTTACTTCTTTATATTCCTTCTCATTATATTGCTCATGTGGATCATGTCTGATTCTTAAGCTGACAGAATGGGAGAAAGTCTTGTTTCATTAAATTAGCCGTTTTACCGAACCTGAACAGTAGCGTTCATAAACATAGTTTTAATTAATATAGAAACGACTGCTAGCAAGCTAAATATAAGATTGTATAAATATGTGTTCACTCATAGGTTATTACTACTACTTTTTAATGAATCATTGATGTCATAATACAAATTTTACGATTCAAGTTTATGTACAACCATTAACACCTTGGTTCTAATCTCAAATAGCCAACAAGCATCACGCACGCCACATCCGTGAGTCCACTCATAAGTACATGTGAAATAGTCAACGGCCAGCTATACGGGCTGACAAATGACGTCCGAATATGAGGTCAGTGGTGGACAATGATAATGTCGCCAGTAACAAATGGTGGGCTGCACCGAATAGCGGGGCCGTCGTGATTTGAGGATTACGATATATTATTACCCGACGACACTATCGCACTGAAGTCTGATGACACGCGATGTAGCATGTACAGGGGAATTCTGACAGTTTACTGCTGAGAAATAGTCTAGGCCTGTTTCTGCTAACGCAGAAGTTTTGGTTGTGATTTAATGTTTCAAATTTTGGTCCTTCGAGCCGGATGCCTTTTAATAATCTGTAAGTTAGAGATTCTGAAAGGATTCTTAATACTTCAAATTGCCATTTAATGGAGTACATCGACGTCTGAGTGTACTTTTTTTTCTATTATATGTACATAGTTAGTATAAATAGTTTCGTTAATGTTTAAGTTTTTTATGTACACATATATATCGTTTGTACTTGTATGAAATAAAAATTATAATTATTATTGTAAATTAAAAAAATATATACAAAAGTTCTTGTCATAAAAAAGTTTATTGAAACGAGAAACAGTTATTTATTAGAATTTATTGCTGTTAATATTGGGATATTTTGAGTAATTTTATTATACTCAATATGACATTCTACAATTAGGTACTTATTTTATTTGAATTATAGTTAATATTTGCATGATCTCAGGCAAACATGACAATCTATTTTTTTATCAATTCTACCTATCATACTTTTGTGTGAACAAATAAAAGATCATCAGATCATTAAGAAAGATTGAATTAATCTTTCCTACTGATCTGATGATCTACTACTATTCTGATGTTTCAGAATAGTAGTAGATCATCATGTTTCAGAATGGTAGTAGTAAATGTTTTTACTGAAAAACAAAAAGAAAAATCCGGCACTATGATTACGAAATTAACAATAACACCATCTTCATCTACATTAACTGTTCACGCTTAACAGACGGCTTTTACGACGCCTTTGACGCTTTAGGCAAAGTTCCAAAATGTTATCAAGTCAGGATATATTACACTTGAAGCCACGACACTATGAAGTATCCGGTCTTTAAGTCTAACCTAGCAATATCACTGAATATCTTAGTATGGTCTATGTGAAATAAAGAAAAATATCAAGAATGTTTCTTTGTCAGCTAGCTCGCATTGTAGACTTAAAGGTATGTACAACATTAGTTTTAGTATTTGCAAAATACAATACACATCTTGTATATTTATATAAAGAATCTATGTACAAAATTTCATAATTTTATCATGAAAAATCACAAAGTATAAGCTTGTTATGTCAGCAAGATTACATGGTCACCGGGCCATCCAGACGACTAAGGGGAAAGGGGTCCACAAGGGTCTTGCCTGTTACGGCTGCGGAATTATTCGAAAATATTTCCATGGATTTTTGTCAGTAAAAGTCTTATCCTCTCTCTAGTAAGTATTACATATTGAGTTATGCGATCTGTTTATCAATATTAATTATAATTATTTGAAAACAGTATTTTTAGTTTTTTAATAAATATTTTCATTTGAGTTCCTGGTCCTATTATCTACCCTTCTACAACTTAGTAAACCAGTCATAAAATTATTACTGTAAATTATAAATGTTGTTACATTAAGTTTTCAAATAATAGCAGACTTCGCTTTTCACTGTATTATTCATTTTTTTTTTAATATATCTACTTACTCATTTTCATTTATAATAACATACACACTTACAGAACAAGAACACTGCCCATAATTAACCACAATTTAAATTGTATAATGAAATGTCTTAACTGTATCAAACGTATAGGTGAATGTACTGTTCTTCAAGATACAGGATTGTTTCCTAGTTTGAAGGACAGTGATATTATTTATGTAAAATAGCCACTCTCATTTTGGTGTTTCAACCCTTTGTTACCTATGGGCTTACAATTTTTTGTGCAATAAAATACTTACTTACTTATCTTATTTATTGGCAAATATTTTAGCAAATGACTAATTACAATTGTATTTAATTCCGTGTTGAGTATTAATTTTGTTTAGGACACATTTGCAGAATACAAACAATGTACTTACTGTGTCAGTAATTAATAATTCTATTGTAATTTGAAACAACAGCATTATGGTATTACATATCAAACAAATAAACTCGACTCCAATATCCAATACCTTTAATCTTGATTAATAAGTCTGAACTTTTATATTGGTATTTTAACTGTGGCAGTAAACACGCAGAAAAAGAAATATAATCTTCTATATCGACTGACTGACATATCAACTCACAGGCAAAACTACTGGCTTTAGGAACTCAAAATTTTACACAAGGCTTTTTTTTTGTAGATGGAAAAATCATCCAATGACATCTCCGTGCCCTTGGGTGGAGCAGAAGACAGCATCAGACTTTTACTGACAAAAATCCAATGCTGTTCCTTCATCTTTACCATAGACTTACACTTCGCGTTTAGTAACTAAAATAAATAACAAGGGTTATACAAAATACAAATACAAAGGTTTTACATTAATCGATTTTCAAAACTACTACGAGTAGTATAAAAAGATTTAAATGTTTTATAAGAGAAGCATATTCCTTGGGTTAATAAACTTAAAACTTGGCACGAATCCTAATCAAAATGAATAATAAAGACCGTCATTTTTTTTTAACTGTCCGCAGCCGTGTATTGTTTGAGGAGTGTCCAAGTTTTTATGAAATCAATCTCGCGAATGAAGTCTCTGGTAAAGTAGCACTTTAGCAAGACTACACTAATACAATAAAGGATATTTTTTTTTTTTTTGTTGGAGGAAATCTCTGAAAGTAATGGTGAAAAAATTTTACCGATTGCTAAAATTTTTTCACCGATATAAAGCTGCTTTATTTGTGTGTGAGTGACATAGGCTATATTTTATGTACGCGGGTGTAGCCGTGGGCAAAAGCTAGTATACTAAATATAAAATCCATATTCGAGCAGATGATCGTAACCCATAGCTGCATAGTTAACTGAAACCAGTATCTGTAATTGGCAAGGGAATATATATCATTACTTTACGTAATATTGCCGAACGGATGTTTTGATACTTGCAAAATGGATTTTATTTTGCAAGTATCAAAACATCCGTGTTTCCAAAAAAACCTTTTCAGACTGTTTGTAAACGTTTACCGGCAAAGTTACGCAAATAAACATTGAAGGGAATGTGGTAAAAAACGGTTCATGCCGCAAACTGTTTGCTTTTGGGATCAACAATTTTCGATTGGCGATTTTGTTGCTCAAATTGTTTTAAAGATACTTTTAAAGACTTTGCTTCTGTAATCTCTATTGACGTTGTGTTTAGAAAATAAAATGAAGGGATACTGATGCTTTAGTACTGTTATAACTGGAGATCATGAAAATACTTATGGGATTTAAAGTGTATAGTTTGTTGTTATTGATAATTATTTATTTATTTATTTATGCAAAGTGTTGCCTGTATCGGTGCCAATGAAATGTTAACTCGTTGATGATACACGTCGTTTGTTTAAAAAAACCGGGCAAGTGCGACTCAGACTCACCCACTGAGGGTTCTGAGCAAACTACAATTCCCGAATGGAGTCTCGAAGATTTTTCCAAATTGCAATTATTATTTTTTTGTGACAAATTTACTGTTTTCAGATTTATTTCTATACCTGTGCAAAATAAATAATAATAATTATTATTATCTACACTAAATTATATATAATTACTAGCTTTTGCCCGCACGGCTTCGCTCCCGCTCTTCCCTACTCTATCCTACTATTCCCTACTCTATCCTACTCTATCCTACTCTATCCTACTCTACCCTACTCTACCCTACACTACTCTACTATACCCTACTCTACCCTAGCAGACTTCACATAAACCATCTACTAAATAGTCCGAACATAGCCTAAAAATTTGGTTTGTACAGGGGAGCCCCTTCTTGAGTTATAAAATAACAACGAAAAGTGGCATTGATTTTTATATATATAGATATGTATACATTCAGTCAAAAAAGTATCGGGAATGGATGATTTGTTTATGGTTCCAAATTCAAATTTTTGTTTTTTTGTAGTTGTTAGATTGGCACAACTGTTTTCCATTTTGGCGCGGAGTTTGAGTTGCATCTGTTATTTATATTAAATATAGTGCTGGTTTTAGTAATATCATATAAAGTGTGTATTGCGAATTTCATAATGGACAAAAATATCGAACAAAGAGTTTGTCTTAAATTTTGCATCGCCAATGGAATTTCGTGTTCGGAGTCACTGAAAATGTTACAGAAGGCTTACGGTGAATCGACTTTATCAAAAACTCGTGCTTATGAGTGGTTCAAAGCGTTCAAAAGCGGTCGAGATGTGATGGAAGATTTGCCTCGCTCTGGTAGGCCGTCAACGTCTGCAACTGAAGTTAACATCGCAAAAGTGAAGGAAATAGTGACTGAAAATCCCCATTCAACTCTGAGAGAGATAGCCGCCGAACTTTCTGTATCTCACGAGTCGATCCGTACCATTTTAACTAATCATTTGGGTATGAAACATGTTGCTGCTCGGCTAGTCCCAAAAGATCTGAATTTTCTCCAAAAACTCAATCGCATGAAAGTCGCTGAGGACATGCTAGAACGAGTCAGTTCGGACCCAACATTCATGAAACGCATTGTTACTGGTGACGAGACGTGGGTTTACGAGTTTGACATGCAAACTAGTCAACAAGCTTCGGAGTGGCGCCTTCCAACTGATCCGAAACCGAAAAAACCACGCCAAAGTCGATCAAAGTCAAAGTCATGTTGACTGTTTTCCTTGACTATTGAGGTGTTGTGCACTCTGAATTCTTACCGGAAGGTCTAACGGTAAATAAAGAATATTATTTGAGCGTTATGCGGCGTTTAAGCAAGCAAATTCGACGAAAAAGGCCAGATTTGTGGAAAGAAAATTCTTTGGATTTTTCACCACGACAATGCGCCTTCGCACAAGGCTATCATTGTGAACGAATTTTTGACCAAACACTCAACAAATACCATCCAGCAACCACCATATTCACCAGATATGGCTCCTGCTGACTTTTTTCTTTTTCCTAAACTCAAATTACCACTTCGTGGCACCCGTTTTCAATCGATAGAAGACATAAAGGAGAATTCGCGGCGAGAACTGAACTCAATTCAGTAAGCAGCGTTTAAAAAATGTTTTGATGAATGGATTATTCGTTGGCGCAAGTGTATCGTTTCTAAAGGAGCATACTTTGAAGGTGATAAAATAAATTTGGATGAATAACAGACATTTTGTGTATTATTGATCTTTTCCCGGTACTTTCTTGACAGAGTAGTATGATATAAAAAATAGGTAAAATTGTTTTTTTTTGTTTGTAGGAGGTCATTTCTGAAAGTACTGGTCCGATTGCTAAAATTTTTGATGGTTATATTGTTGGATATGTTTTATGTGCACGGGTGAAGCCGCGGGCAAAAGCTACTTATTCATTTTTTTTTATTATTATAATTTTTCATACATTTTGTAGTATTACACTATATCATCCTTATGTAATCTATGTGTTACCTTTTAGAGAAAAGGTTGACTAAGAAAGTAATTTAGTGTACCTACGGGGATTGTTATCAGGTTATTTAAATAAAACGACCAAAACGGGTAACATACCCTTTGTAACACACACACACAAAAATAACACAAATATCACAGATAACATCAATCAACAACAGTTGGAATCAATAACTTATATACTAGCACTTACTGTAAGATGTTGCTTACTCCGAAAACTGGACTTGAAAGAGACTCGAGGCAGCGCGGCGTGCCTTTTTATAATCTCAAACTGTCAAAACAGTGCCGCGCTGTCAAGTCACAGTTCGGTCCAGTTGTCAGTGCAAAAGTACATTTAATGTTGCTAATACAGAAAATAATCAGTGTATGTAACATTATCATAAGAATCGCTAACAGTCGGCCATCCATATAACAAATACGACCTCGTATGTGAGAAACAAAATAAGTAAAAAGAAATTGGTTTTACACACAAAATAATGACCTAAGAAAAAACATTAGTAATACTTTAAATATTTATCTACGAGTAAACATAGATATCTAATACAGAAACGAATAAATATTTAAGTTATTCATACACCGGTCGCTGTATCTAAGAACGACACTAAAGTTATATTAATTTTACAAACAAAACCAATTGAACAATTACCAATTTATCAATTATTATCCATACACAACTTTTAAAATAAATATATATAGTAATGGCACCTGAAAGTGCAGATATATCAGTGTCAGCTCATTTACTATACAGTCATTAAAAAACAGGCCCCTAAAATGTCCTGCCTCTAATGAAAAGCATACAGGCCTCTAAAATGTCCTGTCTCTAATAAAAATATACAGGCCCCTAAAATGTCCTGTCTCTAATGAAAAACATACAGGCTTCTCAAATATCCTGCCTCTAATGTAAACAGACAGGTCCCTCAAATGTCCTGCCTGTAAATAAACAAATAAACATTTAGTAAAAACACACAGGCCCCTAAAACGTCCTGTCTCTAATAAATAACAGACAGGTTCCTCAAATGTCCTGCCTTTAATGTAAACAGACAGGTCCCTCAAATGTCCTGCCTGTAAATAAAAAATAAACATTAGTAAAAACACACAGGTCCCTAAACGTCCTGTCTCTCATAAATAACAGGCTCCTCAAATGCAAACAGACAGGTCCCTCAAATGTCCTGTCTGTAAATAACCAAAACAAACATTAGTAAATAAACAATTGCCTGCTAAAGCCAATATGTTCCTGGTTTGTCCTGAACAGGCTCCTTAATTGTCCTGAACAGGCGCCTCAGTTATTTTGCACAATTTTCGGCCAATACTCCTTTTGATTTTGATATGGTCACTTAGGCCAGGTACATGATAAGTTTCAAGCGCATGTCTTCAATGATTACTTTTCACTCAATATTTATGACAATGAAATCCAGCCAATAACTGACCAACAATGACCGTTTGCATTTTTGATATCAGTTATAATCACTACCCCGACTAAAACGTAAGGGTTATATTATTTAATTTACCTTTTCGACTCTAATTAGTTCTTCCGATTCAATAGCTATTCAAAATGCATGATCACGAACTATGAAATAAATTCGTCTCTATTTTATTTTATTCATTAAAAATTACCAACTAAGAACTACGCTGTAAATACCACCACTTTTAAGATATTCAATGCAAATATGGACTGGTTTCTCTTCACGCAAAAATAGGTTTCACGTTAATCACTTATTTTATTACCATACTTTTAAATGTAGGAAGTTAAGTACACTTTGTAAAAATATCCTTTGGTAATCAAAATATTCATGGACATACTGTACGGTACTAAATAAACATTGTAATGACCTTATTAGTGATAGTCTAGTAGAAACAAATGCCAATAGTGAGACATCTGCGAAGATTTCTTCCATGTCCCTAGTGAACAAATTGGAAGTTCTTGTTTTATATTTATCTGCAATCACTTTTAACCACACCTGATAAGAAAACTAATAATAATGCCGTGAAAAGGCTTACTGACTGTAGCACCTACTTTATGCTGCACCCGTGTTTTTATTTCCTTGAAAATACATCCTATAATTCGATCAATGCTAATACGGTAGCTTCAAGATCCATTAAAATCGTGACGCCTCTGTTGGTACACTAAATTTAGTAATTCAATAATAGTAATAATATTCCACAACTTGTACCCAACGCCATCCAGTCCCAAATCAAGCAGAGTCCGTGGTACGGGTACTCGACAACTGATAAACATTTTGGTAGTGCTTCAAAGTCATTATATAGAATTTACATTATATTTATTGCAAATTCTGCAGGACCAAGGCTCAATGCAGGTCATTGAATTAAGACCTCTACAGGAATTGCAACCTCACACAAATATTTATTACGCGAAAGGTATTGAAAGTTAATTTCGAAAGTCATAATTAAAGTCAGTATTATTTATTTGGTCTTATAAAGTTCAGAAGCTAAAACCGTTATGACGTTTCAAACTAAGCCCAAAAAAACAAGTATTCAAGTGGGTAACATTCATGAAACGTTTGTTTGACAGCAGTGCAGTGTCACTGACATGACACTCGTCACTGTTTGCAGGTCAACACCAACCTCAATCAACCCGCAGAATGACCTCGAGCATGAAAACAATGTTAACTTCTCCAATGTTTCGAAGGAAACGTGGTCCACTGAACAACTAGGGTTATGGTGCGTAGGAAAACTCCATGTGATTGATCAGCTTTACATAGCGTCATTTCGAAATGAGTTCACGCTACTATCACCGTGATTGTTCCCCACTTCGACCAATACCTATAATTCCCTAGTTCGCACAATCAAAGAAAGTGTATCTGAAAAGTACTGTATCAGACTGGAAACCCAACAAACCACCAAAGTCCGCATATTAATGCTCAGAGCACTCTCCTGCCAAATTGTAGGTAGGTATATAAAATTACAATTTTCAATATTATTTACGTTTCCATAGATAAAGTACACTGTATCTATTAATCAGTCTACCGTTATCGGACATGAACAATGGCTGCAGTACTGCAAGTTTATCACAATATCCGTTTGTTGCAATATGTAAGGCCAAGTTTAGACTCTAAACTTTTTCAGACTTGCAGTCACAACTTTTCACCAGTGTAGGTATATTTAAAAATAGAAAATAAATTGTGTGTAGCTATTCCCTTGAAAGTACACAGTACATACTCAGGGTGTATTTTTAAACCAAGAACAAATACAAATTTTAAACTAGTTTTCCCAGTTGGACAAGAACTAAAATAATGGGATTCGGCTAATTCTTGGTACCCATATCACTTAAAAATAATACAAAACATTTAAACAACAGCAAAATTGTATTATGGTAATATTTACACTCAACAGTTCAGACAGTTGCCGACCATATTTTGTTGAATAACTATCAGTACTATTCATCATCTGTTTCAATTAGAGCCAACAAGCGATGATGCTTACATATTATACGCCTGACGCCTACAGTATTAAAATACTGAAACACTTTTGTTTTGTTTTTTTTCACATTCTTTATTATACTCTAATTAGTTTATTTGGTTAGTGATTACTTGCTTCATTTCCTCTTAGTTAAATTTATTTTATAATTCATTGATTTCCCTTGTTTTTTTTTTTCTTTTTTTTTTTTAAAGCTGTGTATTATGTTTCAATATATTAAACTATGTATTTGGCAACTACTTATGTTCAAACAAATAATATGCAATTTTATATTCAGTTACCCATGGTAAATCATATAGGTCATCATCTTAATGTTTTATTGTACCATTATAAGTCAATGCAGATAATTTTTATATATTAAAATTCTGTACAACCTGATATTGATATATTACTTAGGCCCTGCCCCACCAGAACTAGTTGACCATATCGAAAGATATACCACACATTGATTGCCAGGCGGGACGAAGTTTGCCGGGTCAGCTAGCTCAAATAAATATTACTATGGTACTGAGTAAGTACCCACTCACCCGCCAAGCGCTTGCAGCTAACTTTACTACCTACTTTTTCCAATGCTCTTTATAATTACAATGCGTTTCGCAGAAAAATAAGTTAAATATTTATCTATGAATTTTGCCAGCAAAGCTATTTGTACTTGTGAGATGACAAAATATTCGCCATTTAACTTGGTTTCAGTTAAATGGACAATGCTAGTAAGTATGTAAAATCTCTTCAAACAGCAAAGCCATATTACAACACCAGTTTCAGTATATGCGAAATGTAAAGAATCAATGTAGGTACCAAACCTCCATAGCTATCATGCAAAACCAGTCATAAGCTTGTTAGTTTCCTGGTTGTCCGCTAGAACTACATCGTCACCGGTAGTGATGGCTAATATAACGTATAGCGCCAAAATATAGCACGCTATTTGTTCATAGCGTATAGCGTTTGTTATATTGGCTCTGCCTTCGCGCTATAATATAACGTCTCGCTCAACAAAACGTTAACAACGGGGCCAAAACGGGATAGCAATATGGCGTTTATTGTATCCGTTTAGCGCGTTGCCGAATAAAATGATAACGCCTCCGCATTCATTTGATTGCCGTGTTTAATTATAACGTGTTATAGTGATAGCATATAAAATAGTGCGCTATAAAAATATATTCAATAGTCCATAGCGTTTTTAGAGTTTATAGCGGAATTGAACATCACTAGTGACCGGGCCATCCGGGCGACTAAGGGGCCGCTTCGATTCCGTACCCAGCTGTGCCCTGGTAGGCGCAATGGCTGCTATGACTTGCCGCAACCCGTGCTGTACCCAGGGTCGGTGTACACCATTGTTTTATTTGAAAATACCAAGAAGTTGTGATTTTATAAGTATTCAAGGTTCGCATAAATCGCGGTAACAGTCACGTGACCGCATGGCTCGTCAAATTACCACGCTCCGCTCAGTCGCAATTTGCCAGCTCAAGTACCTAGCACTTATCGACTTATTTTCTAGTGATAGACAACAAGCCCTTTACGGAACTTAAAACATGCAGCGCTAATATAGCTTTTAGAGGGTACCTTTTTTTTTTTTTCGATTATTAATTTCGTGGCAGTTACACGTTCAACATAATGTTATGCTTAATGTGTACAGTCTAAATCACACCTGAGTCGTCTGAAGTGAGTATTCGGCACGCATAATCTAGTGCGTGGTACATACGAGTATATAACATATCGATGCTAACACTGATTTACTGGCGCAGTGTTTCGTTCTGTTTCACCGCTTCCAGTTGTATGAACTAAATTAATAATGTAGAAAGGATTCGAAAAAGGGACAGTCAGATAATCCACCCAAAATACATGAAACTTACGGTTACTCATTATTTATTGTAAAATAATTATCTCTGCCGCCGTAAGTAGGTACTCTGTGGTTGAAATGTAAATCTGAACATTTTGGGACAACGCATGGTTTACTAGTAGTAATGGAATAATAATCCTTACTTAATTACGCGTTTGTTACGGCTTCACGCCTAAATGGCAAAACCGATTTTGATGAAACTTGGTACACGGATAGACCATGTTCTGGAATAGAACATAGAATACCCTTTTATCCCGGAAGTATGTTCCCTTGGGATAATTTTCTGCTATTACGCGGGCGAAGCCGCAGGGAGCAGCTAGTATATTTATAAGTTATAGTGAAATATACACAGGATATTCAATAACGCAAGGCACGGTAGATCGAAAACAAGCCGAGCGAGCGCAGCACTATGAACGAGGAACGAATTACGAATACGTATTGAACGAGGGATGATCGTCGCACGCTCACTCTAAAATTATACCTAAGTATTTATTAAGTGAGTCACACATCCATCAGGTTCCCGCAACCCTGACCAGGTCTTCGGTCCACCTTGTTGGAGGCCTAACGCAGCGTATTCCGATGCGTGGACACAGGACCGGTCGCTGCGGCGACGTCCGGAGGAGGCCCACGTCCAGCAGTGGACGCCCCCCGGCTGATATGATGATGATGATGATGACGATGATATATAAGGTTTTAAGAAGTAATCTCTGAAAACACTGGTCCGATTGCCATTTTTTTTTTCACAGAAACCCGCTTCATTCTCGAGTGGCACTGGCCACATTTTATGTACGCGGGCGAAGCCGCGAGCAAAAGCTAGCAGGCAATATATGTCGGACTATCTGTCAAAACGCAATCCTAATAATATTAATTTACCTAATTTTAACTTCAGTAAGTGTCAATAACATAACTAGCTAACATAACAACCTTTTGTTGCATTTAGATTATTTCCAAATAAAAGTGGGTACTTATCACTGGTCCGCTCATTTAATTTAACCCTTCAGATACCGTCAATTAGAGACACAATAGTAAGACAATAGATGCGCGGCCACCGGTGGTCGCTTGGGGATTCATGAATTAATAAGCAAACTCTGGCTATGGTAACAACGACTTACTTTTCTTACTACCTTCATTTTTTACAGCGAACTTGGCGATGCACTATCGAGTATTTACATTCTATGGAACTGGTTTTTTTTTATTTATGCTCAAAAATTTGATAGATATGTTCGCTACGGTTATTTAACAACGATCCAAAATCTGTCCATAATCCACCTGAACACAGCCCGAGTTGTCCTCTAATAACTCTAGGGTGTAGCCTCGGCGAGGTACGTGTAATGTGGTAATGCCTCCAGGGAGTAGCCCTGGCAAGGCACGTGTGGTGTGGCAATAGCATCCAGGGTGCCACCCTGGCGCGGCATGTGTATGTGTGGTGTGATAATACCTCCAGAGTGTAGCCCTGGCAAGGTACGTGTGGTGTGGTAGTACCTCCAAAGTGTAGCCCTGGCAAGGTACGTGTGGTGTGGTAGTACCTCCAGAGTGTAGCCCTGGCAAGGTACGTGTGGTGTGGCAATACCTCCAGGGTGTAGCCCTGGCAAAGGACCGTGTGGTGTGTAGTGCCTCCAGGGTGTAGCCCTGGCGAGGCACGTGTGGTGCGGTAGTACCCCAGAGTGTTAGAAGAAACTCGAGGACACCTTTCAAAACTACACATCACTATGCCCGCTTAGATAAAATAGTACCCATTTTATCAAAAAGAAATTTTAACAGTGCTTACATTAGGTTACGTAGGTACTTGGCAAAACAAAAGTAGAAGATGCAAAATTTAGGGGGAAAAAAAATCACTTGTGGGCGGGATAAACGAATGCATTTAAAAATAAACGACCCGTTTATCCCACTTCTGAATTGTAATCTATGTGTTACTGTAGAATATGCTCAGTAGTTGAGTAGAATATGCTCACTAGTTGACTCGCCAACGCACCACCGCACAGGCCGACAGTTCGACAACGACTGCCTGCCCCACCACTCGGACCGGTATTTATAACCGAGCGACGTGCGCGCCCGAGGCAACGTCACAACACTGTTATCGGATTGTAGTGTGATATAATAATATCTGCATACACTACATTCCCTTCCTTGTTTTAATTTGTTTTATTGTAACCAGAGTGATTAATAAGACATTTGGCATATTATTATTTTTATTCATAATTAATTCATATCGCTGGCATAACAAAATCATAGCACAACAAAAATAAAAATCCTTTCATTGTTTAGTTTAATATTTACTTCCATCTACCCTTCTTCTATTCTATTTTCTGAGTCGTTTGTATCTTCTTCTCTGTCCGTTTCTTTACTTTGATCATTTACAACTTCCCATTGGCCTTCAATTTTCTTCAAATGAACAACATTTCTTCGTGATACTTTTCCAGTTATGTCGTTTCGAACACTTATGTCTCCACCTTCACTTTTTTCCACTGTATGCGAAGTTGGGTCATAATTTAAGCTTAGTTTATCTTTGACCATATTCTTGACGTAAACTTTATCCCCAGGCACTAGTTGACATTCACGAGCTCTTCTTTTGTTATCGGCATATTCTTTTCCAATTTCTTTCTTTTCTTTGTCTCTGTCTCGAACATCTGCATCTTCCGGTTTATGTGTGTGTGTAATGTCTCCTGCCATGGGTATATTATCACGGTATTGCCGTTTGAAAAATAATTCTGCTGGTGTTTTACCCGTAACACTATGTGGGGTACTGTTGTACATAGCCAAATACTCTAACAAAGCATCTTGCCAATTTTTATTCTCAACTTGGCTAATTTTTAGTCGCTTTAGAATGTCACGGTTCTGACGTTCGACTTCTCCATTCTGTTGAGGCCAGTATGGTACCGTGTTATGTAAAACTATATTCCGTTCAACACAGAATTTTTTAAACTCCTCGCTACAGAACTGTCTCCCATTATCAGCTGTTATCGTCATCGGGTTACCAAGTCTGCTAAAAATCTCTTTTAGAGATTTTATTATGTCTGTACTGGTAATTTTCCGACAAATCTTCACCTCCTTATATCGACTGTAGTAATCGACGATAACCAATATGTAATCGCTACTTGGTAAAGGGCCCAACAAATCAATACATGTATCTACCCAAGGTTCACATGGTAATGCCCGTCGCTTCAATGGGTTTGGTGGATTTGGGGTTGAAACTAACGTACAGCCTTTGCAGCATTTAACCAAGTTCTCGGTTTCTTTGTCATATCTAGGCCACCACACTTTGGTTCTTAGTCTCGCCTTCATTAAGACTATTCCTGGATGCCCTTCGTGAGCAGCTGTCAACACCTGACTGCGCAATTTTCTCGGAATAACAATTCTTGTGCCTCTCAACAAAACTCCATCGTAAAAGCATAATTCATTTTGGAAGATTTTGAAATTTTTTACCTCTTCATCCCATGTGTTGTTATACAGGCCCTCCCTTACCTTTAATATTTCCTTGTCTTGTTTTGATGCCTCCATAATTTGTTCTAGTGATACTGCTATTGGTCTGCTTCCTTCAACAACTTGGTGAATATAGTTGTCCAATTTGTCCTGTGTTGTTGTATTTAATTTACATAATCTTGATAAACTATCTGCTATATTTTCTTTTCCAGGTTTGTATATTACTTTGAATGTATATGCTTGAAGGCGTAGTATCCATCTTTCTATTCTTGCGCATGGTTTTGATTTAGGACCAAATATAACCTCAAGTGGTTTGTGGTCGGTTACTAATTCAAATTCTTTTCCGAACAGAAAAACGTAAAAATGTTCCACAGCCCAGACTAGAGCTAAGGCTTCTTTTTCTGTTTGGCAATATCGCCTTTCGCAGTCTGTTAGTGTCCGATGACCATACGCTATAATGCGAGGTCCATGATCATTAATTTGAACTAATACTCCACCTAGTCCTACCGGACTGGCATCTGCTATGACCATAGTCCGATCTTTGATGTCATAGTATCCTAGAGTAGGAATATTGGACAAAGCCGATTTTAATTTGTTAAATGCTAATTCCTGTTTACTGCCCCAAAGGCTTTTTAATTCTGTGGTTTTGCTTTGTTTCTTTCTTAACAGTTCTTTTAATGGTTCAGTAGTAGTTGCCAAATCTGGAATCCATTTTCCAACGTAATTTATTAATCCCAAGAAGCTCTGAAGCTCACCTATATTCATAGGTGGACGAAATTCTCGAATGGTCGTTACGTACTTATCTAATGGTTTTACACCTTTGTGTGATAATTCGTGACCCAAAAATTGAACTTTTTCTTCCCTGAATATGCACTTGTCCTTTCTCAGTACTACATTATTTTCTTTTAGAGTTTTCATTACTGTTTCTAATCTTTGATCGTGTTCTTCCACATCCTTTCCGTATACTAAAATGTCATCTATAAAATTAATGGTGCCATTGCATCTCAATAACATTCGTTCTATGGTCTTTTGAAATATTTCCGGAGCGCAGGATATTCCGAACATTAATCTTTTGTATCTAAACAGGCCTTTACTAGTAATAAAAGTTGTAATGTGTCGAGAATCGGGATGCAATTCCACCTGATGAAAAGCATCTTTTATGTCCAGTTTTGAAAAGTACTTTGCACTTTTCATTTTTGGTAGTAACTTGTCCATAGTAGGCAATGGGTGATTTTCACGTAGAATTGCTGTGTTGGCCCGCCTCATATCCACGCAAATGCGAACATCTCCGGTGTTTTTCAAAACTGGGACTATTGGGGATACCCATCTCGAGGATCCTTGAACTTCTTCAATGATGTCTTTCTCCAACAGTTCTTTTATTTTCTTGTCGACCTTTTCTTCTAGTGGTATGGGGATCCTTCTTAATGGTTGAGAAACTGGTTGTACTTTCTCATCGATTGGTACCTCCACTAAAACATCCTTGAATTTCGGAAATTCTGTCGTAGTTTCCATTTGGTCAATTTCTAATCCGATTTTAAGTACCCCCATAGCCATGGCAGTATCTTTTCCAAGTAAGTCTCTAGTTCCATCCGCGATGACGTAGAAGGTTGCATTTTCTGACCTGTCTGCGATTTTTAAATTTGCGTCGAATGATCCCATTAGGTCAAGGGGTTTCTTACTTCCATAACCATAAAAAGTCTTATTGCAAATGGATGTTTGGTTACGAACCTGTATCTTATTTTTTTTCATGTTGTCCCATGTTTTGTTTGTGATCAAGTTGCATTTACACCCAGAGTCTACTAGCATTTTAACTTTCATTCCGCCAACATGACAATCTAATACACTGTCATCGTCGATTTTGAACACATATTGTATGCCTTCGGATTCTATTTGATCTATCTGGTTTGTATCGTTTCTTTTGTTGTCTCTTTTAATTTTTTTATTTCCGCTTTGTTTGTTGTTGTTTTCCTCATATTTCCTTTTATTCGTTCTGTTCCGTGTCATTGTCCTGCAAAATTGTCTGAAATGTCCCTTTAGCCCACATTTATAGCAATCTATTTCTTTTGCTGGGCATTTGCTGTCGTGGGATGCGTGTCCTGAATTTCCACATCTTCCACATCCTGGTTGTCTTTTCCACTTCTTATCATTGATATTGTTTTTATCCTTCATTTCTGATTTTGTGTCTTTTATTCTATTAATGTTTTCAGTTGATGTGCTGTTTCCTCCGAATTCTTCTATTTGTCGACTCACGGCTTCAAGAGTATTTGCTTCAGTAATTATATTTGTTAAAGTTATTGAGTCTCCTGTTTGTAGGATTTTCTTCCTGAGCTCTTTTGAGGAACACTTTTCTGTAATTTGATCGATTATTTGATCGTCTTTGTCTTTAAATTGACATTTGTCTGCTTGCTGTCGAAGTCGTACTATGAATTTCTCAAACTTTTCATTTGCTTCTTGTGCGATTAGTCGGAAAAGGTGACGTTCGTAGATCTTGCTTTGTTTGGGAAGGAAGTAGGCATCGAGTTTGGTGATAGCCACTTCGAAGACGTCCACTCCATTTGCTGATGATACATTTGCATCCGGTATATTATAAAATATCTCCTGTAACTCTAGTCCACCAAAATGTAGCAGCGAAGCACGTTTTTTCTCACAACTCTTGATGTCAGCAGCTTCTAGGTAGATCAATAGTGCTCGTTTCCAGCGTTCCCATCTTGTTCCTACTGATGAAGGCTCCCCCTCGCAATCAAATTTCTCAAGCGTGAGTTGGGAACTCATTTTATTGTTTAATTACCTGGAACCAAATAGTAAAGGATTTGCACTCAACTGAAAAATTAAAATATTTAACAATTTTCTGAGCAGTATGTACATGAATGATAACTGTCACGTAATGACCATTAGGTATACTCTACTGAATTTACTGTCATCCTTTGATGACTTGTCAATATAATTACCAGTAACTATAATCTACTGCAATAACCGACATCATTTGATAACTTGTAAATTTAATGACCAGTAGATATAATCTACTGCAATAATCGTCATAATTTGATAACTTGTCAATTTAATGACCAGTAGATATAATCTACTGCAATAACCGTCATCCTTTGATGACTTGTCAATTTAATGACCAGTAGATATAATCTACTGCAATAACCGTCATCCTTTGATGACTTGTCAATTTAATGACCAGTAGATATAATCTACTGCAATAACCGTCATCCTTTGATGACTTGTCAATTTAATGACCAGTAGATATAATCTACTGCAATAACCGTCATCCTTTGACGACTTGTCAATTTAATGACCAGTAGATATAATCTACTGCAAAACATTTATGTGCTCTTTGTTTTATTATTGAACAAATCATATTGCATGAATCAATTAAATAAGCATTTTGGGTTCGACTCCAAGATTAGTGGCAACAGGCATGCTTAACGTAACTGTTTAACATGGTTACACCTCACATCGCAGCCTCTTCCCTTTGAGGAATAAAGGCGTGATGTTTATATTAAAACTTATTTGGCTTTTTTTTTTTTTTTGAAATGTGACAATATTTCATATTTATTTCCGAAATGTAGGTGACTATTGTAGAATATGCTCACTAGTTGACTCGCCAACGCACCACCGCACAGGCCGACAGTTCGACAACGACTGCCTGCCCCACCACTCGGACTGGTATTTATAACCGAGCGACGTGCGCGCCCGAGGCAACGTCACAACACTGTTATCGGATTGTAGTATGATATAATAATATCTGCATACACTACATTCCCTTCCTTGTTTTAATTTGTTTTATTGTAACCAGAGTGATTAATAAGACATTTGGCATATTATTATTTTTATTCATAATTAATTCATATCGCTGGCATAACAAAATCATAGCACAATAAAAATAAAAATCCTTTCATTGTTTAGTTTAATATTTACTTCCATCTACCCTTCTTCTATTCTATTTTCTGAGTCGTTTGTATCTTCTTCTCTGTCCGTTTCTTTACTTTGATCATTTACAACTTCCCATTGGCCTTCAATTTTCTTCAAATGAACAACATTTCTTCGTGATACTTTTCCAGTTATGTCGTTTCGAACACTTATGTCTCCACCTTCACTTTTTTCCACTGTATGCGAAGTTGGGTCATAATTTAAGCTTAGTTTATCTTTGACCATATTCTTGACGTAAACTTTATCCCCAGGCACTAGTTGACATTCACGAGCTCTTCTTTTGTTATCGGCATATTCTTTTCCAATTTCTTTCTTTTCTTTGTCTCTGTCTCGAACATCTGCATCTTCCGGTTTATGTGTGTGTGTAATGTCTCCTGCCATGGGTATATTATCACGGTATTGCCGTTTGAAAAATAATTCTGCTGGTGTTTTACCCGTAACACTATGTGGGGTACTGTTGTACATAGCCAAATACTCTAACAAAGCATCTTGCCAATTTTTATTCTCAACTTGGCTAATTTTTAGTCGCTTTAGAATGTCACGGTTCTGACGTTCGACTTCTCCATTCTGTTGAGGCCAGTATGGTACCGTGTTATGTAAAACTATATTCCGTTCAACACAGAATTTTTTAAACTCCTCGCTACAGAACTGTCTCCCATTATCAGCTGTTATCGTCATCGGGTTACCAAGTCTGCTAAAAATCTCTTTTAGAGATTTTATTATGTCTGTACTGGTAATTTTCCGACAAATCTTCACCTCCTTATATCGACTGTAGTAATCGACGATAACCAATATGTAATCGCTACTTGGTAAAGGGCCCAACAGATCAATACATGTATCTACCCAAGGTTCACATGGTAATGCCCGTCGCTTCAATGGGTTTGGTGGATTTGGGGTTGAAACTAACGTACAGCCTTTGCAGCATTTAACCAAGTTCTCGGTTTCTTTGTCATATCTAGGCCACCACACTTTGGTTCTTAGTCTCGCCTTCATTAAGACTATTCCTGGATGCCCTTCGTGAGCAGCTGTCAACACCTGACTGCGCAATTTTCTCGGAATAACAATTCTTGTGCCTCTCAACAAAACTCCATCGTAAAAGCATAATTCATTTTGGAAGATTTTGAAATTTTTTACCTCTTCATCCCATGTGTTGTTATACAGGCCCTCCCTTACCTTTAATATTTCCTTGTCTTGTTTTGATGCCTCCATAATTTGTTCTAGTGATACTGCTATTGGTCTGCTTCCTTCAACAACTTGGTGAATATAGTTGTCCAATTTGTCCTGTGTTGTTGTATTTAATTTACATAATCTTGATAAACTATCTGCTATATTTTCTTTTCCAGGTTTGTATATTACTTTGAATGTATATGCTTGAAGGCGTAGTATCCATCTTTCTATTCTTGCGCATGGTTTTGATTTAGGACCAAATATAACCTCAAGTGGTTTGTGGTCGGTTACTAATTCAAATTCTTTTCCGAACAGAAAAACGTAAAAATGTTCCACAGCCCAGACTAGAGCTAAGGCTTCTTTTTCTGTTTGGCAATATCGCCTTTCGCAGTCTGTTAGTGTCCGATGACCATACGCTATAATGCGAGGTCCATGATCATTAATTTGAACTAATACTCCACCTAGTCCTACCGGACTGGCATCTGCTATAACCATAGTCCGATCTTTGACGTCATAGTATCCTAGAGTAGGAATATTGGACAAAGCCGATTTTAATTTGGTAAATGCTAATTCCTGTTTACTGCCCCAAAGGCTTTTTAATTCTGTGGTTTTGCTTTGTTTCTTTCTTAACAGTTCTTTTAATGGTTCAGTAGTAGTTGCCAAATCTGGAATCCATTTTCCAACGTAATTTATTAATCCCAAGAAGCTCTGAAGCTCACCTATATTCATAGGTGGACGAAATTCTCGAATGGTCGTTACGTACTTATCTAATGGTTTTACACCTTTGTGTGATAATTCGTGACCCAAAAATTGAACTTTTTCTTCCCTGAATATGCACTTGTCCTTTCTCAGTACTACATTATTTTCTTTTAGAGTTTTCATTACTGTTTCTAATCTTTGATCGTGTTCTTCCACATCCTTTCCGTATACTAAAATGTCATCTATAAAATTAATGGTGCCATTGCATCTCAATAACATTCGTTCTATGGTCTTTTGAAATATTTCCGGAGCGCAGGATATTCCGAACATTAATCTTTTGTATCTAAACAGGCCTTTACTAGTAATAAAAGTTGTAATGTGTCGAGAATCGGGATGCAATTCCACCTGATGAAAAGCATCTTTTATGTCCAGTTTTGAAAAGTACTTTGCACTTTTCATTTTTGGTAGTAACTTGTCCATAGTAGGCAATGGGTGATTTTCACGTAGAATTGCTGTGTTGGCTCGCCTCATATCCACGCAAATGCGAACATCTCCGGTGTTTTTCAAAACTGGGACTATTGGGGATACCCATCTCGAGGATCCTTGAACTTCTTCAATGATGTCTTTCTCCAACAGTTCTTTTATTTTCTTGTCGACCTTTTCTTCTAGTGGTATGGGGATCCTTCTTAATGGTTGAGAAACTGGTTGTACTTTCTCATCGATTGGTACCTCCACTAAAACATCCTTGAATTTCGGAAATTCTGTCGTAGTTTCCATTTGGTCGATTTCTAATCCGATTTTAAGTACCCCCATAGCCATGGCAGTATCTTTTCCAAGTAAGTCTCTAGTTCCATCCGCGATGACGTAGAAGGTTGCATTTTCTGACCTGTCTGCGATTTTTAAATTTGCGTCGAATGATCCCATTAGGTCAAGGGGTTTCTTACTTCCATAACCATAAAAAGTCTTATTGCAAATGGATGTTTGGTTACGAACCTGTATCTTATTTTTTTTCATGTTGTCCCATGTTTTGTTTGTGATCAAGTTGCATTTACACCCAGAGCCACCCGTTTATCCCACTTCTGAATTGTAATCTATGTGTTACCTTTTAGAGAAAAGGTTGACTAAGAAAGTAATTTAGTGTACCTACGGGGATTGTTATCAGGTTATTTAAATAAAACGACCAAAACGGGTAACATACCCTTTGTAACACACACACACACAAAAATAACACAAATATCACAGATAACATCAATCAACAACAGTTGGAATCAATAACTTATATACTAGCACTTACTGTAAGATGTTGCTTACTCCGAAAACTGGACTTGAAAGAGACTCGAGGCAGCGCGGCGTGCCTTTTTATAATCTCAAACTGTCAAAACAGTGCCGCGCTGTCAAGTCACAGTTCGGTCCAGTTGTCAGTGCAAAAGTACATTTAATGTTGCTAATACAGAAAATAATCAGTGTATGTAACATTATCATAAGAATCGCTAACACTTATGATTTATAACTTACGTCACATTTACATCACATAATTCTCGGCAATCGTTATTTCGACAATCGACATTTCCGGTTATTTTTATTGACTCTCCCTTACTATTTGGATAAACACCAACAGCACATGAATAAGGAAACTAGACACAAATTGCTAATTACTGAAAAAAAAAACCGCCTTGTTGGCTTCGTTATCAGATCCAACGTTATACAAAATAAAACAATAAAATTCATTTATTTCAAAAACTAGTCCCTAAAGTATTCGAAATAAATAAATATTATTATTATAAACCGGTTGTTCTCGTGATGACAATATCAGACACAGTTCCACTTCAGCAATAATTACCTTACACAACCTAAAAAATCGACACTTCTGGTTGTTTTTATTGAGGCTCGAACCCCTTACTATTTGGATTAACACCAACAGCACAAGAATAAGGAAACTAGATACAAATTGCTAATGACCGAAAAAAAAACCCGCCCTGTTGGCTTCGTTATCAGTCCAAATGTGGGTATACAACATTACTTCAACTCCTACGGATAAACACGAGTGTAATGGTCTGAACATTTGTCTCGTATTTTCCTTTTTGTAGATAACAATACAAAAGAAAAACAATGGGACAATGGCAGACAGCCAATAGAAGCGGGCTTAACTGTTTAATGTGATAAGTAATTAATTTATTACACGTACAAGTTTGGTTTAAGTGTTTCTACTGAAAACTCAAGTAATTAATGAAGGCAAATTGAATTGTTAACAGGCAATTAAGAGAAAGAAATACATTTAAATATTAGTAAGCTAAAAGATAGAGAGCAGTGGTGGCAGAGTGGTAACGGCCCCGACTTACGAGTTGTAGGTCGTGGGTTCGAACCCAGCCAGGTGCATTACTTTGTGTAATTCATTTCATCACTACTGCTCTCAAAACGGTGAAGGAAAACATCGTGAGAAAACCGGCATGTCCTAGAACCAAAAATTCGAAGACACATGACATCCACCAACCCGCACTGGGCCCGCGTAGTGGATTACGGCCCATACCCTCTCCTCAGAGAGGTGGTCTGAGTCCCAGCAGTGGGAACATTAAAAAAGCTGATGATGATGATGAAGCTAGAAGATAAGCAGGACAGCTAATGTTCGATTTTAGTTGAGTCACTTATTCTAAAAATAATGTTGTTAAATATAAATAAATAAATCATTGGAAATAATTTCAGTATTATCAAAAAAACGAACCTTATTATGCCAAGTCAAGTTTATTATTTAATTCTTTCCGAATTTTAGGAAAATCAATTTTCGGTTTAACGAAAACTTGGAATAATAAGCCCTCAATATTTTCAAAGAACACATGAATGCAATCTCAAAAGCTTACAGCGTCAACATCCTAATTCCTAGAATTTAACACAGCTTCCTCAAACTTCTCGTGCATACCTGTGTGCAAATTGTAGTCTCTTTGCGACTTCAAAAGTAAAGTTCAGACTTCTGGTGATACCGTGAAAGCTTTCAAAAACGACTTTTGACAGACCATTGCAAGCAAAGTGCATAAACCTTTGCGTATCACACTTAAACTACTATGACAAAATTTTGTATAAGTGAATTTATTTGTTTAAAATTAAATTAATTTTATTTGTTATTTAAATATGAAATATGCATCAAAATATGGAAATTTCGACGCACATAATTTTATAGTTTTTATTTTTTGTTTAATGATTTCCACCAGAACTGGCAAGAGGAAGCCCGGGCGCGTGAAATATGGAAGGAGTAGAGGGAGGCCTTTGCCCAGGAGCGGGACAGAACAGACTTAAAAAAAAATTCTTTCGTACACGACATAAATCGATTGAAGTTTTAGTTTTAAAATTAAACCTTCAAATAAACCTCCACCATACTACGTTTGTATGGAAGAATAACCGACTCCATTGAGATATTTCTTCGTCCCGTCGCTCCTCGTCATGCTTCTTAATCCATTTAACTCCACCTTGATCTAGTAATTTGTCCGCAAGTAATTAATCTTATCTAATTAAAATTTGATTGACTTTTACTGAAAATCCCACTTGTGTTGTTGGGAATCAAACCCAATACGTCGTGACCGCGGTCTGTGCGCGGAGGCGGCCTTGTGCATACGGGGGTTACCGGAGACGCGAGTGTCAGCCGCATCGCGAACACTCGCTTCCATGGACACCACTGCGAAGAAAGACGCCTTTCGAATCCAATCAGTTAATTATAGTGTGTCCGGGACGTTGTATTTTTGAATATTTTGTTAACGCCAATATACCAAGTGCTCACAGAATACAGTCCACTTATTTCAACCCACCCAAACATGTGTACTTCTAACTGAAGTGTGTTCAGAACTCTAGCCTTATGTGTTCTAGAACCACGGGTTTCTGTTCAGAAATTTCTCGTGGCTCTAGGGGGCATTGGCCCTGTTTGGCCCCTACGGGTTTGCTAACATCTTTATGAGGCGCGCTTAACAGACTTCGGTTACCCACGATTACCGGACGGTCGGAAGGTAAGCTACCCAGTGGTCACTGTCCACAAGGCCACGACCGCTTGCCATTCTACTCGCTCTGTACCGTAGCCTAAATCAAGGTCTGGCGCGAGAGGTTGACGCCACCGATCGCCTCCACGGCGGTTTTCCGCTCAGGTGGGATACCTCCATCGTGTATTACAGGCGGTTCCTACAATGATGACATCAAGGAATATCTTCTGTCTGAATCAAGTGCAGGAACCTCTCTAACGTACTACGTCCGGTGAAAAACTACGTCGTGTGGAAAGTGAGGATTCATAGACATTTGTCAAAGAGAAGACTTATCGCCACAATCAAAGCGTACCCAAATTTTACCATAGTGATTTAAAGATTGATTTTAGCAAACTTAATTGATTTATTTTTGGCTTCACCTGTTTGTGATTTCTAAATTTTTATGAAAAAACTGGCCACTGCCATCAGCTTCACCCGCGTGAAAATAGTAATTTTTTTACATACGCCCGGGATAAAAAGTATCCAAGACATATTCAAGTAAAAATTCTTTTGTTAGTTTGTAAAAAGTTTCATTCAAATCAGTTTAGCCATTTGAGTGTCAATAAGAAACAGACAAGTACCTACACTTATTATTTTTTGCCTTTATATTATTGTTTGATGCTTTTCTCTCCGATCGATTTAAATTCTAAAGTATTTTCTATATAAACGCCTGATATAACAACATGACGAATAAGAACTCAAGTATAAACAATTTCATAGAATACATCAAATTGCCACCATACTGTATACCTTGAAACTAATATTACAGCTTCAGGGACCAGGGAAATAGTTCAGGAATATTAAGATTCCGTTTCCAAGAAAATTTGTAGGTTCCCAAACTTGTCGTCTCAAGATACACGTTACTGTCCAGTGCATTTCACAGTATCTAGGAAATGGTAATTAGATTCCAATAATTGAAATCCAAATCAGGAATATACACATTTACGGGTTTTTTTTTTGTCGGAGGGGAAAATCATCTTATGACAAAACCCGCTCTTGGGTGGAGTGGAAGATAGTGTCAGACTCTTACTGACTAAAAACCCCACGCCGTTCCTTCTAGCCTTCATACCGGGGCTCAAGTTTCCTCTCGGATATCCACACACACACATTTAAGTGTTGCATTTAATGCCCATTATCATCATTTTCCATGATTTATTTATCTCAGGACCTGAGGTCTTGGACTTTTGGAAGGCGTACGAGAGGTTGAGGCCAACTCGCCGTTGACTTTAAACAATTTTTAGGTAGCGTAATACCAACCGACGATTATCCCTATATGCGTTATGCTAGTGCACTCAAAGACAACTCCTGTTAAGTAAAAAGACATTGCCACATATGGAAAATATAGATAATAGGGCTATGGTTTCTGGAGTCTTAAATGGCTGGTAACCTGGAACTATGTCAAACTAAGTCTCCTGCCTGAACAATATTATTAATGATAAAAGGCAGGGGGTGACTTGCACACTCAATAAATATGCCCCAAAAACGGTAGCTAGCACGAAGTGAACATGAAAACCTCATATTCAGAGGTGCTTGAGGAGTGGAGAGGTATATCACTGCTATCAGGACAATCCCGGAAGTACGGTCAAGATACCTACCAGCACCTTACTAGATTATATTCCCCGAGCAAAGCTCTTACGAATCTCCACTAAAGCCAGCCAATAAAAGCAAGAGAGAGGTGGAAGCTCTTTTCCTCGTTTTTTTTTATTGTTGATAAGTTTGTGCTTGACCGCTATCTCACCTGATGGAAAGCGAGTGTTTGGTACGGCCAACCAATTTATATGCCACTAATCTTTTTTTAAAGAGGTCAATGTATGTGTGTATGTGTGTGCAAAATTTGGTGTCTACCTTAGCTTTATTAAAGTGTATTACCAACTCAATCTTCCCACTTATATACATTTGTTTTTTTTTTTAATTGTAAAAACTAGTGCTTGACTACGATCCCGCCTGATGGTAAGCAGTGATGCAATCTCTGATGGTAAGGCGCACTAGTTTATTAAAAGCCTATTCATCTAGCCTTGACGCCCAAATTATAATCGGACGGGAAGACCGCAGCAGGAAAATTATTCCAGTCCTTCGACGTAAGTATTTATACCAACATAAGTGTGGGTAATGTAACTTTATATCAATAAATTAGGTTCCTTAACATCGCCCACGGAATTAACCCTTCAGATACCGTCAATTAGAGACACAATAGTAAGACAATAGATGCGCGGCCACCGGTGGTCGCTTGGGGATTCATGAATTAAGGTATAAAGTACACTAACATAGTCCACTAAAGCCTGATTAATATTCAGCTTGTTAATCCAGCGATATATTAGCAAGTAAATAGTCTCGACACCTACGCTAAGCGCCTTTAATTATTTAGAACATATTCTCAATCAAGTACGAGGTTAGTGTATATGGTAAATGGCTTGGAAATGTAATCCAAACTAAGTATTTTCCTAAAATAGCTACCGCCTACTTCACTACATAGTATAAAACAAAGTCGCTTTTTCTGTCCCTATATACCTATGTACGCTTAAATCTTTAAAACTACGCAACGGATTTTGATACGATTTTTTTTAATAGATAGAGTGATTCAAGAGGAAAGTTTATATGTATAATATTGTACCCGAGCGAAGCCGGGGCGGGTCGGTAGTTTATTATAAGATCCTTTTTGGCAAGTGGGTTTCGTCGTCGGTCAACTACGAGCATAGCATAAGCTAGCTTACTACTACGTGCAGGTCATCATCATCATCATTTCAGCCGATACACGTCCACTGCTGGACATAGGCCTCCCCCAAGCGTCGCCACAACGAACGTTCCTGCGCGTCTCGCATCCATCGGCTCCCTGCAACCTTCACCAGGTCATCAGACCACCTTGTTGGAGGCCTTCCAACGTTGCGTCTTCCGGTACGCAGTCGCCACTCCAGAACCTTTCGGCCCCAACGGCCATCTGTTCTGCGAGCAATGTGCCCTGCCCATTGCCACTTAAGTTTGGCAATTCTTTGCGCTATGTCGGTAACCTTAGTTCTCCTGCGGATGACGTGTAGGTATACCTCAATAATTGAATATTTAAAATATTAAAAATATGTTAAGTTATTAATTTGGATTCAGTTTTTTAAAATGTTTACTTTTTGTAGGTACATGAAAATTCTTACTTTTTTTTTAATTCCTTTTATCATTTTGTAACCCAAAGGCGGATGATGTCATATTTATGTCGATAAGTAAGTAAATTTACTTGGGCCAGTTAGTTTCTTTCGAGAACAGGCAGGAAAAGGAAAACGATCGCCGTATCGAAAACGCCTGGAAACGCTAATGAAGGGAGACCTCCCGATCTTCCTGAAGTGAAAACTCCTCGATATGTGTAATACATATATATCCTGTCCATCCTAAACTACGTTGCTCAGACATGGTCGCTTAACGAGTCACAAAAAATTGGCCTTGGGTTTTACCAACGAACAATGGAGTGCAGTATTCTGGGCGGAGGCAAGAGAATGAGGAACACCACATTGCGCCAAAAGACTGGGATCATGGACGTGGAAAAAAAGGCTGCCCAAATGGAATTGGGCGGGTCATATCAGCGGTATGCACACTGACCAAGAATCAGGGCAAGAATCTCCACATAGTGGGTACCTGGTAGGACAGCCGAAGCCGCCGAGGTCGTCCTGTGAGGAGGTGGCGAGACTACCTAGACACCTACTGCAAGGGCTGGTATGATAGTTTACATATATGGCAGTTGATTTGTTGACAACGAAACAAGGCACGCCATCTAGTGGCTACTAGAAGAACTAGAGTTGGTTCGACGACTCTGTCAAACGACAGTGTGTCAAACGACAGAGTCAGTCGTTTTCATTTTACTTCGAGGTTGGAGAACCCTTCACGCTCGAAAGGCTGAACAGGTTTAGATACAATTTGTCCTAGAATAGCACATAGATTTTCTTATTCTTTTTTCCATTAGGACAATTTCCAATTTTACGCAGGCGAAGTCGAAGGCAGCTTATAGTAAATATGTATAATTGTACATGATTGATAAACGACATTAATAAAGATGCAGAGTTCTTATCAGACCATAATTTGTTAGCAGCAAACTTATATAATGATCAAACAATCACCATGATACCATTTTGGGATCACGAAAGAAGGTTAAAATGAGGAACCTATTGATTACCAACACTACGTTATACTAACATATTGACTTACGGAATGACGAGGTCATTAATCTCAGGTATTTTGGGCAAAAGTTACTTAACCTATCAATACGACGCTAATACCACCATCCCTACGTGATTATCACAGTAATATATCAACAGCGTAAGAAATAACACGCTTCATTAGTTGAGGATTATGATCACGAACACCAAAATGGCAAAATAAATAGGGCCAGAAGGCCAGCTATATACAATAGGTGAACATGTACGTAATTTACACAGATCTTTAAATTATTTAGGGCGCTTTCAATTTAAGCGTTTTTGACAGCCTACGTCTGTGTGGATGCGGTACGTTAATCGTGCTGCGTACGGACCGGTAACCTTTACAGACTAAGATCCACAGGGTTCCTTTATTTGCCCTTTTTTGCGACGGCTACGTAGTACCTCTTTCAAACTACTTTCACAATTTGTACTGAATAAGTTTTCTGTATAAATCTGCTTTGTGACAAAATGGCACGTTTCATTCATCACGAACGTAATCCTAACCACACCGCAACACGGGTACGGTCAACAAAAGTAACAATGCAAATAAACGTGTGTAGTCAGTACGGTAGACAAAAAAGTTAAGTGTGTTTGGCTTTGTTTGTTTGTTGATGTTTTTGGAACATCAGATTGTGAAAAAGAGTTGTTTTGACAATGTTATGTGGATGTATATCATCGCAAATTAATTTGAGGTAGTGTGAATTTATTGAGTTAGGGTTCGTATTAGTGCTGCGGATTGTTCGGAGTTACTGCAGCACACGCAAAAAGGAAAACTGAATGATTACTGTGGATTTTGGTCAGTAACAGTCTGACCATTGAAGCAGAAAATTCCCTCTACTTGTGGGTGGGAGTAGCGATAGAAGTTATTTGATGATTTCGTACGAAGAAAAAAAAAACTTCAAGGTATTTAAACGAGGTATGAACTACGTCAAAGTTACATATTTTCATTTTCATTTCTTTTTTAAAGTATAATTTATAAATATATTTTTTTTTAATTAAATCTATAACCACTGTCTTGAGTAACCTACCCACTGCCATCACTAAAGTAGGTACTTAAAAATAAAATAATAGTAGGAATTCGATGATAAACCAAAACAAAATAAAATAAATAAATAATTATATTTCAGAACAAATACCCAATGCTTCTCCCGAACTAAGCAGACTAGTTGCTATGAGTACAAGACAACTACATAGCATACATAGATATTTCCAAATACATATAGGTACATAATCCTAACTTAATATTATAAAAGCGAAAGTGAGTTTGTTTGTTTGTTACGTCTTCACGCCTAAATGGCAAAACCGATTTTGATGAATTTTGGTACAGAGATAGTTGGGTTCCTGGAGACGGACATAGGTTTATTTTTTTTAAGTGAGAAAAGGGTAGAAAGGGAAGTCAAGTACAAATATTATTATTAAATTAATTTGCCTATAAACGCGGGCGAAGCAGCGGATAAAAGATAGTTAAAGATAAATTACACCCAGACATAGCACGAATGAGCGTGTTTATCACACAAACATTTGTCTTAGACGGAAATCGAACCAACGACCGGTAAAGCATTCAGAACTAACCTAACCACTAGAACAAGCCAGTAAAAAAAAATGGTAACATACCATCGCACTGTAAATCTCTACAGAACTTCTTTGTCTCAGCAAAACTCAGTGTAATACAATACAACAAAATCATCTCAATAATGAGACAATACATCTCAAAAGGGTGAAAGAATTCTCACATAATTATCGTGCTATACATTCCCTTTACAACCGGGACAAAAGGATTGGTCCTTCCCTACCCTTGACCGTAGATATGAAAGAAAAGTCCTGAATTGATTACATCAGCCCTTTGTAATTCGGGAAAGTGATGACACCTTTAAGAGAGGGTCAGTTCACACCGACGCGCGAGGCGACACGAACTAGACACTTTATTAAAATAGTGATACTAAATTGAACTTTATTTATAACATAAAAAGACACATATTTCAATTAAAGGCTTAAAACAAAGGACATGATGTCCTACGTAGGCAATTCAACGTAGTTGCGATCGCGAAGCGATGCGGCCCGAATGGATAAAACAATTGTGTTTTTTTTTTACTATGCTTAGGCTCGCGTTTGACCACTATGTTACCTGATGGTAAGCGATTGTATGCTCGACGATGATGCACGCTTCCCCAGAAGTATCCACTCAACAGGGACGTGCGAGCAATACAAGCAAAAAAGCCCGGCTTGCGGTAAAATTTCATGACACCTAACATCTAAGTCATTGAACTTAATAAAATAATTATTTAAAATAAAATCTAAACTTTAAACTTCGCGCGTAATTGAAAATTCATTTATTACTTACGATACGCTATACAAGTTCTATGCAACTTACCCAGCGTTCCAAATCGAGATAAAAGTGAATCGCGAATCCGACTAAATTAAATAGTCACAACATATAAGGACAATTGAATAATAATTGTGACGTTGCGCGTTGGTCGGGTTCGCGGTAAGGTCACTTTTGTCCGCAATTCGAAACGCACGGGTGATGGAACGTAACAACGTTGTAATCTCCCATCTCGCTCTAACGCATAAGGCATTTATGGGGCTTGCTTTTCCATTTCACTTTACCCTATAAAAACACAAAAAATGTGAGTTTGTGTGAGTAAATATTATAATGTGTGAAAACACTCGTCGAACAGTTTTAAGGTCAAAAATGCCAGGCTTCGGAAATTTTATCAATGAAATTTTTACGCATATTGCGAAAGCGAGACGCCCTCTATGACGCGCGTACTATAATCAGTTCAAATTTGCTTTGAGCGGTTATCGGATTATGTTTTGATTGTTTTTTTTAGTTTTCTGTCATTTAAAGTGTTATTATTAGTTATTGCTGTAACTTACTTGGTTTTGAAGTGATTAAAGTTAAAGTATCTTTGAAATGAATTCGGAAACACATGCAATTGTTCCTTGTGAAGTTGTGACGGATTAAAATGAGTGGAAAAAATACTTAGCCAGGTAAAACCTTTGAGTTTTAAAGATAAATATGATCTCGTAACTTCACCTAAACCTAGCCCAAATTTGAATATTTCTCAGAAAACTAAATCACATAGTAGGCAATTTCATCGCTCAGTTTACAGTGGATTGTAGGTTGCTCGCATTTAAATAAATAATTATTCTGTTGGTGTTGTTTTTCAAAGATTAGTTGATGTTGTGTGTTTCTTAGCGCTACAGGAACCTCCTTTTCGAGGTCACGAATTCACGATGAGTCTAAAACCTCATTAAATAAAGGTAATTTCTCTTTTTCGACAGTTAAGTGTTATGTGTGTGATAAAGAACGAAAAGCTAATAAATGCTGTTTAAATTGTGAGTATTTGCCAATAATATTACATATCGTAAACAAATAATTTTAATGATGAATTTTATTAAATACTACGTACGGATTAATACATTCTTTTGTGCGCCATCTAGTGGATTTTTCTGAAATCAACTAGAATGTTTTGAGCGAGTTGCCAAAAATATCAATAGATGGCTCTTTTTCTTTTTTTTTAAGTACCAATATATATTTACTTAATTTCTAACAGTAAAAAAAATCAAATGTACCTATTAAAATCAGCATTACAGTAAGAAATTTTGTTTTTTCGGGATATTAGGTGTGGGTAGATGAGTCAAGATTCCTTGGCTTGCCCCCTCTAAAGGCACCTGGCACGCCACTGCCACTCAACAAGCCCTCTAGTCATGTCAATAAAAATGTATAACATGTTACCCGAAGCAATAAGAGTAGAAAACTTCATTTGTTTACAAATAAATTAAAAAAGCTATTGTTATGCAAATGTTATTATAGTGTTAACGAATTTTTAAATGATGAATCACTAAAACGCATGAGAATAGAATAAGCAAAATTGTTAAATTATAATTTATTTTATTTGACTTTCTAATTTCCATTTTTTAAATATTGACATTGCTATTATTAGACATTATTATTGCTATTATTAGACATTATTATTGCTATTATTAGACATTATTAATATTATTAATTGTTTTATAGAAATGTATTTAGATTAATTCAGACTATGACATGCCTAAATGATAAGTCCTCTTCTCCGCTTATTGTATCCTTCTTTTACTGTGCCCGACAGGGTCCATGATTGTTTCTTTTGACATATTTACCACCTAAGCCTACATTGTGGAATGCCATAAAGAATTGAGTATTGAGTATAACCTATTCATTCTCGACTTAACCCCTAGGTTATAGCTACATACTCGTTAATACTCTATTGCGGTGGCCCATGTGACCAACCGCACATGGATACGGTACGGCGATAAGTGAAACAAATGAACATGATCAGTTGGTTACCAAACCAATTTTCGCGGTGACTTGTTTTCAAATAAATTGTGGTAATTCGCGCACAGATTAGCCGCGTCGCTTTGTAATTTCGTAACCACATCAAATCACAGATAACGTAAACTGTAACGTATGTCGTCGTGTATCTTGAGCAGTTCTTACTCCCACTAATCATAGTAGTAAGAGAGTCTCCACTCTCTTTTACCATGATTGGATGAATTGACATTCCTTTAGACTTTTTTTTGAAGCAAAAGGATATGTAAGACTTTCACTAACTAAATCCCACTTATCTTCTTTCAATTGCTCATCATCATCATCATCATCATCATCATCATCATTTCGCGTCTCGCATCCATCGGCTTCCCGCGACCTTCACCAGGTCATCAGACCACCTTGTTGGAGGCCTTCCAACGTTGCGTCTTCCGGTATGCGATCGCCACTCCAGATCCTTTCGGCCCCAACGGCCATCTGTTCTGCGAGCAATGTGCCCTGCCATTGCCACTTAAGTGGATACCAATTGCTTATAGGTGGAGATTATGACTAGTGCCACAATAACTCTTTTAAACGTTGGACACAGAAATTATATTTTTACAGAATAGGCCGCTTCAAGCATCGTTGTGTCGCACTACGTCTCGGTGTGTGCTGACTCTAAGGGTACTTTGTAAATTAGGTTCGAAGGTTCTAGATGGGTTGATGGACATTACTTTCCTTCAAGGTTTTTCCTTATGAGGTTGGTTGTAACTTTGATGTGTCAACGCCAGATGTGGAGAATTCGCAACGGAGAGAGTGTCAATAGAATCTTATTTTACTTCCTTTATGCTGTCAATGGGTGTTTGATGTTATATTAGTAGGTATAAGAATCTAAAATATTCCATTTCTAATCTTTCTATAAATCAGATACTAGCTGTTCCTCATGGTTTCTCCCGTGTATTTGGTTACTGCTGCACTTGTGGGTCGTATCATAATGTTATTAGTCTTTAGCTTACCTCGATAAATAAGCTACCCACTCATTTTTTTTTAAACTACTCTCATTTTCTGATAGTTATTGTTTTATCTATATAAAAAAAGAAACTGAGTGACTGACAAATCAATGCACAACCAAAAATACTGGGACTAGGATTGTGATATTCGCACAGTTTTTTTTTATGACATAGGCGAGCACTTAAAAAAAATTTCCAAACTACACCCCCTAATTAATAAGGGGTTCAAAGTTTGTATGGAAAATCCTACTTTTATGCGGACGAAACCACTGGCAGAAACTAGTTTTACTATATGACGTTAGACTTTGACAGTTTGTACGTTATTTTATACTTTTTAAGCGCCGCTGTTTACGATAAGTACATCTCTAGCTCAAACCAAAAAACGGATTGCGCTGAACTTTAGATATGCGCTAAGAAAAGTTTTCCAAAATTCACCCCATAATAGGATGAAATGGGGGTACAAAGTTTGTACGAAAAAAAAAACACTTTCACGTAGGCAGTTACATTGGAGGCTGAAAGTACTTAAATAAACCTAGACAGACTGTGTAATAACTAATATCTACGCCAAATAAACAAAACCCATTACCAAATATTAATAAACGCCTTCGCACCAACACTCGTGGTGTGGCAGAACCGTGGGCGTTTCCTGACATTAATGAGAAACTGCTATGAGCTTACCTAACACGCCATATTATGAAACTGTTTCAAAACACTCTGTATATAATAGAGAATCTACGTATAAAAATGTATGATATGTAGGCGTAGGATTGTTTATTTTATTTAGCTGTATGTTTCTACTGAATTTCGTATTGACTTACACACATAAGCATGTATGTTTTTTTTTTATGAAATACATGAAAATAATACTATCTTAACCTATTTAAAACTAACTTACAAAATAAAATCAAATCCCTAAAGAACTAAAAAAGCAATCTAAAGTACGGCATCGAAAAACTCTTCCGCATTGCTGTCGACTGGTAATGTACCCAAAAACCTGTCTTTTGCATTGCCACGCCGGCAACGCTTATCCTTTGTCAAGAGTAAAAGCAAGCCCTTGGGTCACAAGAAGTATCAGCAAGGCGTTTTTTAAAAGTTGTTTCATGAATCCCCAAGCGAACGCTAGCGTTCGCGCATCTATTGTCTTACTGTTTTGTCACTAATTAACGGTATCTGAAGAGTTAAATAATTTGTGGGCACTCGGACCTCACGATAAGCATAATAAAAATAAGCATTACTTAGTATAATGAGCCTTATAATATTCTCACGACTGGAACCTTATAATATTCTCACTACTGGAGCCTTATCTCTAGAATAAGAAATGGGCCGTAGTTCACCACGCGGGCCCAGTGCGTGTTTCTGTTGGTGGATCATGTCTTTGAAAATTTAGTAATAGAACATGTTGGTTGCTTCACGATGGTTTTCCTTCACCGTTCAAAGAACAGCCAACTTTTTAAATAGAGCATCAACCCAAATAGTCATAGAACCAAAATAAAATAAATACTTGACATTATTTTTTCTTCTATTTGGTTCCTCACTCTCCACAATTTGTTACCGACAACTGAAAGGAAGGTTATTGCTGGGCGTGACAACTCATTTAATGTTATTTCTGAATCGAGTTCCACCCACCCTTTATTGGAAAACGTTTTAATTATAGATGTCACCTATGTTGTCTCGATGTGATGTTACCAAAAAAAGAAAAATGTTTTAGTAGTTTTTATGTAAAATTTTCTCAGTTACGTAGTAGGGGAATGTATTTGGAGAAATTTATCAAATGGCTCCTCCCACTCTCAGTAGAGTAACAGGGAGTGTTATAATTTTTTTTTATTAAAACCCACTAGTGTTTCATCAGTAGTTTTTTAGCAAGATCGTATTTGCGTTTAGAACAATATTACAGCCCTATCTTTTACCTAAGAAGTTAAAATCATTAAAAAATATATAATATTACTGAGGATCATTGATATTTTTACTTAGTTTGGTAGGAAGCATTCTTATTTATTACCTATATACTTTATTGTATTACACCATTACACATACAAAAGAAACGCTTACATACAATGGGCGGCCTTATCGCTTTCCACAATCTCTTCCAGGCAACCTGGAATGGACAATAATTACCTGTACAAGAAATGGGGCTGTCATTGGTGTAAAAAAACCAGTATTAAACATATACACAGGCATGCAAAAAAAATTAAATACATATTATCATCATAACTGAGGAAAAATCTCTTTTGTCGACATAGCCTACCCCAAGTGTCCAGTCATGAAGACTGCTCCTGTGTTTCTCGTATCTAACAGTGTCTCATACCCCTTTCCAGCAGCCCACCGTCCAACCGTCCCATAATAAATTAGACCGAGCCCAAGTCGGCGGCGCGTGGGACGGACCCACGCGCGCCTCATGGAGTTGTCAGCAACCGTAGGGGCACAGCAGGGTCATAGCCTACTGGGGCCATGGCTGATGCGAAAGAAATCCCCGGGGTCCTGGAACAATCGCAAAGAAGTAACGGGAGTGGGTTTTTAGTCTGTAAAAGTCTGACACTATCTCCCGCTCCACCCCAGTGCGGGGGATGTCATTGGATGATTTACAACTTTAAAAAAAGTTACCCTTACCAGGTCATCGCTCCACCTCACTCCAAAAAAGCCTATTGGCTACTTGTACTACGAGCAAACGCAAATAATATATCAACTATCAAAAAATAGAAATAAATTGTACTGCAATTCAATATTCAAACCTGGTATTTAAAATTATTTTTGACGGATCACAAATTGAATGCAAATCAAGTGTAGCAATTGGCCGTTAAACCATTCAATCAATGACATTATCGTGAAGCATGCACTAGCATGCTCTAGCATGCTTCACAATCTTGCATCATATTTGTAATTAATTTTATTTTCAGTAAACTAGGCCTTACATTCTCAAAAATACGTATCGACTACGCAATGTAAAATGTATTTTTCAACGTGACGTAGTTGGATTAAATATCAGTGGAGCGAACTCATACTAGGCTAGTTAATACTGATGGATTTTATATCGGATAAGCCTATTTTAACGTCAATCCTTTGGTAAATAAATGGGAAACTACTGAGTTAGTTCGACCTCGTTTTAATACTAGCATCTCTCTATAATAGCCGTATAACATTCCCACTGCTATGACTCAGGTCACATTTCTTTAAGAGAGACTGGGTGGGTTTGAACGACCACGACCTACAAACTTGCAGGTCAAAGCTGATGCCATTGGGCCACCATTGTTCACTGCTTTTCCCTTAAACTTTGGTCTAATTATGGCCTATCATCTTACAGAACAGAGCATTGTTAAGAATTAAGATTTATTTATGAGATTCAAATCTTATGTGACATTCATCATCATCTTCCTGCCCTTGTCCCGTGTTATTTGGGGTCGGTGCAACATGTTATTTTCTTCCATTCTGTCCTGTCGTCATGCTATCATTAACTTTATTTTCTTTCATATCACTCTTCACACAATCCATCTTTTCTTTGGCCTCCCTCTCTTTCTCCACCCATCCACATGTATACTCTTTTAATAATATGCGTTTCATCCCTCCTCTTTACATAACCATACCAAGACTAACGATTGTGATATTCTATTAATTAAATAATTAATTTTTATCATAAATGGATTAGAACTTACAGAAATTTTCTTTTATACCAAACATTATTTTACTCGTTTATAATATCAGTTTATACGAGAGACAAAAGAATTGCAAATACTCCAATAGTTTCTGAAACCACCTTGCTCAACTATTCAAAAACATTTGAAAAGTTTATCGATTTTAAAGTGTCATTCAATAAATTCCTTCAGACTACAAAACAAACAGTAAATCATAAAACAACTTAAATCTTCTTGACAGAATATTATAAAGTTTACTTTGAACATTTTCAAAATCAAACATTAAACTGGAATCAAGCCTTAACGACACGCCTCGGGTGAACGCTCTAAATAGCAAATGTTTTAGAAAACTGATACCAAACACATTGTTAGTTCACAGAATACCTTACTATCAAGTATGAGTCTGTACGTTTAGGTGTTTGTCAATCAATCAATTGAAGAAAGGCCTTTTTAAAAAACTAGGTAAGCTTTTTTGCTACTCCTTTTTAGGGATATAAAACCATTAGATAACTTCTCCTGTTGTGGACGGAAATAGGAAGTATTAGACTGCGTTTCAGGGCTGTGGTAACTTTTTTGAACTGACCCGTAATCCTGGCAGGCATCGGCTTTAATGGGACCCGTCATTTACGCTGACGTCTTTTTGAGACGCGCGTGGTACACAACGTGCCTTCGACGTTTTTGGTAGCCATGTAATATAGCTGTCAAAAGGCTCTGATGGCTCTACTCACCATCAGGCTTGTTCGTCACTAATCTACACTTGTACTTTTTGTTTGTTTGAAGTAATCTCTGAAAGTATATGTCCGATTGCTAAACATTTTTCTCCGATAGATAGCTGCTTTATTTTTGAATGACATGGGCTTTATTTTATGTATGCAGGCTAAACCGCGGCTAAAAGCTAGTATAGTATAAAAAAACATGTATCAACGGTAGGACTAATTCTATTGAAATTTAGACTACTAGGATGTGCGCTATTAACTAACGACTACTAGTGCGTGTACAAATTTCAATCAGACTGGATCATCGTCTCCTAACTTGGGATCGGTTTCCAGTCATATCAGATGCGGCTGAATACATGGAGAGACTGCCTTTCAGACCTCCACAGCCCCGTTATTGGACAACGATACTATTTGGATATACGAGTAATATACTGATGGTCAATCTTTCTGGTATGTGTCTACCTGAAAAGACTGTCAAAGATCTACGAACGACCACCAGTACCAAGACTAAACAAGAACAAGAGTCTAGACAAGAATATAAATACTTTTTACTCAGTAGTAAGTTTTCTTGCTATAATTATCGTCATTCAGGTAAACGAAACCAGTAGCAAAAGCAAGTATGCTGTACAGTCAATTCAACAACCCCCAAAAGACGTATATCTTTCAAGACTCGGGTCATTGTACAAAAAATTGTCGAGCAACAGCTACAATGTCGTCTAAAAAGAGGCTTTCACGCCAAAGTTTCGTTTGAAAGTGATAGATTGGTTAGTGAGCGTGTCCAATCTGGTTGATTTAGTGCGCCAATAATCTGTGACGTCACGCGACACGTCAGGTGTCAGGCGTATTCGCGGCGCGCCATTGTCATGTGCTACACAAAAGAAATATATACGGGGTGGTGAAGCGAAAAACCCGCTGGACAGTTGAAACTTTTTTCATGAATGAATATCCCCTTTGTTCTTAAATATAACAGTTGAGCATTCAGAATATATTAAAATAATATAATATTAAATTTAAAAAGGACAATGTAGAAGGCTATGCTCGGAGTTTCCTTGCGTAATCGCATCAGGAATGGAGATATCCATAGGTGAACCAAGGTCACCGACATAGCCCGAATAATCGTCGAAATTAAGTGGCAGTGAGCAGGGCACATTGCTCGTAGAACAATGTGTCCTGCCCTAGATGGTCAATGGGGCCAAAAGCTTTTAGGGTGGCGATCGCGCACTGGTAAACGCAGCGTTGGAAGGCCTCCCACAAAACTGGATGACAAAAATGGACGTCTTTAGGCTGAAATGATGATGATGATGAATAATAAAAAAAAAAAAATACTATGAATTTTAATTTTAAGTTTGCTTTACTTTTAATTGTCTAAATTTAAACCCAATTAGAATTGAATACGTCTTTATTTTGTAGTTGCACTGATGAGTAATATTTTTCTTAACGTGAATATAGTTCAGTAGACTGGCACTGGGTCTTAACGAACAGACAAACAGACAACAAAGTGATCCTTTAAGAGTTCCGTTTTTGCCAACTGAAGTACGGAACCCTAAAAATAATTATATCTACGGTAAAATTATAAAGAGGTTAAGTTTGTTTTTCCTTGTTTTGTTTGTAGAAGGTAATCTCTGAAAGTTCTGGTACGATTACTAAAAATTTTAAACCGATAGAAAGCTGCTTTATTCCTGAGTGATATAGACTATGTTTTAAGTACGCGGATGAAGTCGCGGGCAAAAACTAGTTTACTATAATTTTAATAACAATATTCAAGCAGGAGCCCAAGTTCCTGCTAACCATACCAATTAAGTCTCAAAAACAATAGCTCTACATCTTTGTTTTCTGTGTGTTGCAATAGAGTCCCACCTACTGGAGGTTATCCTGAGGTGCATAGCGCGCACAGGTATAATCATTGGTTGGTACCACGTTCCATGAAAATTGTCTGAAGGGCTTCTGCGTGTTGGCTTCGGACCCTCGTATGGCTTCTAAAGGTCCCAAGTTTCTGAGATATACTAACCTAAAATAATAATAACACCGCTAATGACCGTAAGTGTTTGGCAGAGTAAAACGCAAATTACTATTTGAACGGGTTGGAGTGAAGGGAGCATCGCCGGGAGAAGTGGATAGAGTTACAAAGAGGCATCATCAACTCATCATCTTCCTGCCCTTGTCCCGTTTTATTTGAGGTCGGCGGAACACGTTTTTTTCTTCCATTCTGTCCTGTCACTCGTTAGGCTATCACTAACTCCCTTTTCTTTCATATCACTTCTCACACAATCCATCCATCTTTTCTTTGGCCTCCCTCTCCTCCTCCATCCATCCACATGTAAACTCATAACTTTTTTAGCAACATGCGTTTCATCTCTCCTCTTTACATGACCATCACAAGACAAACGATTCCCTTTTAACTTTTCAGTCACTGGCGCCACTTTCAAACTTTCTCTAATATACTCATTTCTCACTTTATCCGTTTCTCGTCACACCACACATCCATCTTAAAATTCTCATCTCCACTACGTTTAATCTCTTTTCATCCGTCTTTTTCACAACCTAACATTCTGATTCATACAGTATGACAGACCTTATCACGGACTTGTAGATTTTACCCTGTTTTTAGAGTTACATAGAGACAATGTAAAAAAAAATTGTAAGAAAAAATGTCTCGTATATTTGTTAAGTTGTAAACTTTTCAGCCCACCTGTGTATGATGTAATTAAATGACACATAGTGGGAAATATACTATTTTATTTTCTGTGTTTCATATAGGAGGCTCTTTCAAAGTTGCACCCATAGCGGATAAGTTGTCAGAGAGACGTATGCACTGGTTTGGACATGTCATGAGAAGAAACGAAGAGTACCCAGTAAAGAAGGCCTTAGCGATCCCGGAAAGAAAAAAAGGCAGAGGGCGCCCTCTAGCTACGTGGTTGACAACCGTATCCAAAGATCTGGAGCGAGCTCAGCTGGACGCACAGACAACCCAGGATAGATTATCCTGGCGCTAAAGACGAGGAGAGCCGACCCCAAATAATGGGATAAGGCAAGGAAGAAGAAGAAGAAGATATAGGAGGAGGATATGTCTTCCTAAAAGATTAAAAAGAGAGAGAGAGTGAGAGTTTGAGGTTCTCTTAATTCTTTATTGTACACACAATTTAAATTTAGAGTTGATGTACATAGGCAAGCTTAACCCACAACTGAGTTTTAATGATTTGATATGTTTCATTACTATAGGTAAATACTTTTATTAGTTTATTATTTTAGCATAGGTATGGATATATTTTATAGTTACAAATAACTTTTTTTCCGTTTGAAGTATCTGTTTCTTGTTTATTGTGCTAACCTACTACAGTGTTGTCTTCTTTAACCCAAAGGTTGACTGGTAGAGAATGCCTTGTTGCATTAAGTCCGCCTATGTATCACTACTGTACATGAAGTTTAAATAAAGAACAACAAAAGTAATATAATCTTTGCAAAGCGCCTCGCAGCGGCAACGCACACCTAAAACTCACCCGTATATCATCCTTGTGCTGCAAGCGAGCAGCAAAAAATGTCGGATTAAGGTCAGACAGACAATGAAGCAGGGCAGGCTCTGTCGTCCAATGCTTGTTTTCCTTGGCCTCGAGTCAAATGTTGCATTTGGAAGATGAAATGTTTCCTCAAAAAATTTCAAAAGCCATTGTACGCTATTATTAAGACATTCATTACACTCTTCCTTGAAAATTGCATGTTTATTCTTCAGCTATTAAATAAATCGTTTGAAAAAGGAACAAGAAAATAAGAAATGAAGTTCCTCCACGTTTTTAGGGTTGCGTACCTAAAGAGTAAAACGAAATACTATTACTAAGACTCTGCTGTCCATGCGTCTGTTTATCTGTCTGTCTGTCCGTCTGTCATCATGCTGTATCTTATGAACCGTGATAGCTAAACAGTTACCTTATATATATATTTTATTATTATTTGTAACTTAATTTAACTCCACTACTTTCTATATCTGTTATTGATTCATTGTGCACACCTACTTCACTGTTGTATTTTTAACCCAAAGGTTTACTGTCAGAAAATACATCGTGGCATTGAATCCGCCTATGTACCACCACTGTACCTGAAGTTACAATAAACAAATAAATCAGAATCACAAATACTATAAACAGATTCCCCCATTGATACAACGAACGTGTTTTTTTTTTTGCCATCTTTTGCTACGGACGGTACAGAACCTTCCGTGCGCGAGTCCGACTCGCAATTGGCCGATTTTTTTTTACTCGGCTAACAACAAGATATTTATATTAAGGGGTGTAGGCGTGCCGTAGCGTAAGTATTGAAAAAGATAATTTTGCGGTGGCTTTCTTTTTTATTTATTTCCCTGTTTTCTTTATTTTTTCTTTACGTTGCACGATACTCTTATATTAAGAGAAGTGGATGAAGTTGCTTATTAAATTGAAAATGAGGTTTAACTTGTACGCGATGTCTAACTTAGTTGTACTAATGCAACTTTAAATTATAACTTTTATCACAATTTTGTGTATTTGTGTTTTTTCGTTTATTTTTGGTTTATTTTATGTTTTTTTTTTTTCACTGTTTATTTTGTTATGTTTGTCTCTGTTGTTGAAGCCGGCGTCAAAATGCCAAAGACAACAAAAAGAAGTTGGAACAGATAATCTGCACAACTCTTTTGTCTATGGTGTAGGTGCAATCACAGAGTAAATTGTTACTCAATACATTTAAGCCCTATATACACGGCCTGGCGGGCATTTTTTTTTTCTGTAATGATTTGTGCGTCTATTTAGGCGGAATAAACATGTTTTCTTTCTTTTTCTTTCTTACATAAAAACACTACTAAATCTATTCCTATTTACCTACTATCTAAAAATTTTATAGCTTTATTTCGCGTTATTAATCAATCAAATGGTGCAGTAAAGGTCTATTGATATATCTAAGAGATCCAAACCAATCCCACTTCACCAGTTTCAGGTTCCAAGTGCCCAAGAGCGCTGGTGAATTTCTCGACAGTGACGTTACTCAACAAATTCCCACAGCATAGAGTGCTAATAATCATCGGGCGTGGTTATCCGTCAACGAAACCAAGCTTCTAAAAAGGACTTCAAAATTCATACTCATACATTTTATATATTGAAATTCATACAGGGTATGGGTATATTATATGCATACTACGCATGCAAAAAATTTCCTGCATGCGTTATAAATTCGCACGATATTTAAAACCCCCTAAGTTAATATAGCACCAAATAGAATATTATAGATAATGATTATTTTATATTATTGCAAAGGGTTAGGATAGATCTCAAACCTTTACAATAACGTAGGTAATAATTTTCCAAACTCGCATAAATTTCGACTTCCAAACAAGCTTAACATTTCAAAATTCATAAACAAAATACATTATTATTCTCTTGCCCTTAAATCAAAACGTAGGGATGGCGATCTGAGATTGATAAATCGAAGAATCGATTTTAAATATCATGAAATTTGGTGTTTATTCAATCGTGAATAATTAATCTTCCGTGAATTGTTGTCAGATAGGAATAAAGTGTAGGAATTTAAAATCAAAATTCGATTTTTTTTTCCTGCAGAATGCAACCATATTATTTAAAACGGTCAAAGCACCTATTTTCCCCGAATTAATTTGTATGTGAATGTTTTACACCCGAAAAGCAGTCATAAAACACATTGCACTCTAGGATCATCTTATTGCGCTTTTTTTTTTAAATTGATCTTCTTTTTGAATAATCGCCATCCCTATCACAAGATACTTACTCTATATTTCAATATAACTTTCGTCTATTGTCAGAGAGCTCATAAAGTATTACAGGGGCTTGTAGAATAGTATCTTCATCTACAAATGTCGATGCGGAGTGACGTAAATATTTTAAGATGAACTGCCGACCTTCCCAGTGCAATAGATAGAATTTCTATTGAAAACGATATCAAGTTTGCTTAGCTTTCACGACTGGAATTGCTTGAGATATTGTGATGTTCTGTTTTGGTTGCAAACTGATTTGAATTTATATGCATACAAAATAACATAACGTATCGTATCTATATGACGTAAGAGTGAAGCTGAGGAGTACAGTCATAAGCAATAAGATATATACATACGTTGTCGTATTTTCTACTAGCTTCTGCCAGCGACTTCGTACGCGGATCCTGTTGCTTATGCCAGCGACAACGGGGTCGTCAAAATCAAAGATCTGAAACGTCTGATGTAGAATTCTAAGATCCCGGAGACTGGAAAACAACGTGATGCGCGAGACGATTCGAGACGTTCCAGATCTCTCCGTAATTCTCTCTCTCCGTGTTATAAACGTAAGAGTAGACAAAAATAAACAGAAAACTCCGAACTGCTAAGCTCTCGGGAGTTCACGTGTTATTGTGAGTCAACCATAAAAGATAGACATATGCTGTCGTGGGATATTTTTATATGATTTTAAGGAGAACATTTTCGTTATACATGATTTCTGTGTAGCTTTAACCATTAACGCTGCAAACGCGACGGAAGCTTAAAAAATGGAGTAATTTCCCCCGTTTCCCCAACATTTCCCTTCACTGCTCTGCTCCATTTGATCGTAGCGTGATAAAAAGTATACTATAACCTGCCCAGGAGTATGAAGAATGATTGTACCAAGTTTCGTTAAAATCCATCGAGTAGTTTTTGTTTCTATAAAGAACATACAGACAGACAGACAGACAGACAGACAGACAGACAAAAATTTTACTATTTGCATTTTTGGCATCATTATCGATCACTAATCACCCCCTGATAGTTATTTTGGAAATATATTTCGTGTACAGAATTGACCTCTCTACAGATTTATTATAAGTATAGATCATTGTTAGCTTCTCCCATTCAAGAAATAAATGTACAACAATTTGTTTCTAATTACTGTAGTGTTTGTATACTTGTCTCGAGTGCACGGGTAGTGGCAGTTGACAGTTTTCTGCGATCTTACTGTCCCTGCACACGGGCCACAAAAAAAAGCCGCTTGAAGCTTCTTTTTGAGAAAAATCTTTCAGATAATACCTATTACAATCAATACCTTACAATCAATCGTATAAAATTTTGTCAGTTAAGTTTGAGAGCAGCTTTGTGTAATTTATTTCATCACCACTGCTCTCAAAACGGTGAAGGAAAACATCGTGAGGAAACCGGCATGTCCTAGAACCAAAAATTCGAAGACATGTGACATCCACCAACACGCACTTGGCCCGCGTGGTGGATTACGGCCCATTCCCTCTCCTAGAGAGGAGGCCTGAGTCCCAGCAGTGGGAAAATTAAAAGGCTGATGATGATGATGATGATGTTTGAGTCTCGTACAATTAGGAATCGAACCTATCACTGCAGATGCTTTTGGTGTAAGCCCAAGGTTAGGTTCATGGTACCTTTGCCTCAAGCCTTTGAGCCTCGGGACTTTGTACAACAATATTCTGCCAATTATATTTATGGATATCATATGGTCTGGTAGTCCGTGTAACAGCTGTGTCAAAACTGACATAATTCAATTATTTTTCTATCAAATTCAAATCTCTAACCTAAAAAATATATCCGAGTGAACAATCTGCATGCTTATAAGTTATGTTAATTATATCACATTACCATCAATCAAGTTCAAGTCTTAACTTTAAGTTTTTCGGGTAGCTAATCAAAATATTTTTTTAAATAATAATAATAATATATTTATTCAAAATTAAAATTATAATTAATACATCTTTAACATTATTATCAAACTCTAAATTCTAGTTAAGACTGTTAAAAGCATCATTACCTATTACTAGTATAAAGTTTTTTTTACAACACTATTCAATAAACTAGTTAGTTTAGCGTACCTAAAATAACCACATTCACTCAAACTACACGATCGAATATTTTTCAGTCGATACACTTCTTTTGCTACGGCGTAGCACGTAACGCTACGAGGTGGCTACGAACTACGTAGTGCCAAAAACAGTCGTACTACGAGTGAAACCATGCTTTTTACCATTGAAGTAGGCAGAAACACCACCTGGGGATATTTTTAGTTTCTTTTTGGTTTGCCGCTCTCGTTGGAGTGAAAGGGCGTGTCAGGCTTTTACTGACTAAAACCCGCTTGTACTCTTTCAGTTGCCCTTTAAATTCCAGGGTCACAGTAACTTTTTCAAACAATCCGGTAATGCTTCGGCTTCGTTTACTTTCATACATCTGATCCCTAGTGTATACTGCTTTAATTTATTTATACCTGAGAACAACTCAAAATAACTTTTGTACAAAAACTTTCCTATTTCATTTTGGTACTGAGGCAAACCGAACTTTGTGGCCTTGAGAGCAGAGAGGGTTAAAACACGTGTAACCACTACCTACGTTCATTCTGAATGAAAATTCCAAAGTTTTTGTTCCACTTACAAAGTTATGGAAATAGGACTTGCTAACTGTTTATTTTAATTTGTATTACGTGGAATGAAAAGGTTCATTTCATTAGAGATTTTATATAACAGCTTTGACTACTGACCACGTGGGAGGTTTTTCTTAGAATTATGTCTATGTTATTTTTCGCTCAATCTGCTTTTTGTACCGTTCGTCCTTTTTATTTTTTTAAGGTGGGAAATCGTCCAATGAATTGTCCCAGGTGGAGTGGGATGGGCTTGTCAGACGTTTACTGACTAAAACGCACTCGTATGTTCCTTCTTTGCCTGCGCCTCAAGGAGTTGTCAGCAACAGGAGGTGCCCAGCTGGGTCGAAGCATACTGGTGCCAGGGTTATCCGATAGGAACTCGAGCCCCGGTATGAAGGCTAGAAGGAGCGGGGTGGAGTTTTTAGTCAGTAAGAGTCTGACACTATCTCCCGCTCCACCTAGCGGAGGTTAACATGAGATGAATTTTGCCAAACGAAAAAAAGGGCCCCCGGGGTTCTTTTTCATTTAACCTATGGCCCCAGTAGGCATTGACTTTGCTGAGCCCCTGATTTACTTACGTCTAGAGGCGCGCGTGAAACACTATGCATTGCCGACGAATTGGGCTCGGTCCGGACGGTTACCAGACCACCCGACGACTTCACCGCTCGTCTAAGGTATCAATCTGATATTGACAGTGGTTTTTGTTTCATAGTAGTACTTATAATATGTGAGATTGTGGTTGGCCAAGTGTGTCTGACGTGTGGTTGACCGTTCTCCTAATTTTATACTCATCTAGGTATATGAGTAGTACTTTGTTTGATGTGGCAACATCTGTATCGTTTTAGTCGAATTCTAAACTCACATAATGTCAACGACCTATAGAAGACTACTAGGCATACGCCTCTCCAAGTGTCGCAGCAATGACCAATATTGTGAAAGGTTCTAGAGTGGCGATCACGTACCAGAATATGCAGCTTTGAAAGACCTCCCACAAGGTAGACCAACGACCTGGTGAGGTTCGCGGGAATCCGATGAATGAATAACAATAATATTCCACAACTATCATTCAACGCCGTCTAGTCCCAAGCTAAGCAAAGCTTGTGTCAGGAGTTCAAGACAACTGATAAAAATACTTAAATATTTCTAAATACATAAATATTGTAGATAAATTACACCCAGACACAGAACAAATGATTATAATCATCAAACAAACATTTGTCTTGGGTGGGAATCGAATCTGCGACCTCTGGCATAGCAATCAGGGCACTAACCACTAGATAAACAGGCCAGTCAAAAGAACCTGTACACGTACAGTTAATATATAACAATTGCATCACTGCTTACCATCAGGTAGGATCGCAGTCAAGCACTGGTTTATATCAGTTAAAAAACAAAATTATACCTAATAGGCAACACTACTGCAAAAAAAAACTGCAGATGCTTAGTAAATTTCGTCGGGTTATACAAACTGAAATGTTTGAGGAAGGTTTGATATTTATTTTCGCGATATCACCGTTAATCCAATCGTAAAAGTTGTCCCTAATGATGATCTATTACACTGACCCATTTTCTGGCTTTTACATTATTTCTATTACACTTTTCTTATCGAAAGTTGTGACTCTAAGCTACCTACTGGCAAAGAGTTTAGACAGCTCTATTTTATTTTGCTTGCTTATTTCCTCCAAGAAGTTTACAATTAGCACAAAATGGAACAGCTGATGGGTTTTTTCTTGAACTCGGTGGAGCAAACTTTGATTAAGTTGAACACATTACTGAGCTACGCGCTCCTGGTAAACTTGGTGCAATTAATTCCTTTAGAGTCTTAGTAGTTTAATTACATTTTTGAGAAGAAGGAAATATTTATGATTAATAAACTACATTACTTGCACAAAGTGGGTACCTGAAGATGGACGACGCCGCCGAGGTCGACCTAGGAAGAGGTGGCGTGACGACCTGGATGCCTACCGCGGGGACTGGTTTAATTTAGCTCAAGAAAAGAATACTTGGAAGAAGTTGGGGGAGGCCTTTGCCCAGCCGTGGGACAGCACAGGTTATAAAAAAAAAACTACATAGCTTCCTCCTGTGGCTTCACAGCCAGCGTCTAGCACTAGTTGTCTGTGCATTCATGCTGTACTGGACCTATTTTACAGCCTGGAGGCATAGGACTTATATATAGTTTTTGCTTCTTTTTTATTTTTGTTGCGTACTACCTTAATATTGTGTTTTCCTTGTGATGTACCAAATAAAACTCTTTTTGTTTCTTTCTTTTACAGGCGTGAATAAAAATTTCATAATGTTTTATTTTGTCATAGACTACAAGGGCATTTATTAAAAGTCAGAAACTAGTGAACACTTTCAGTTGGAGAAGAACCGGCAAGAAAATATACACTATATTCTGCAATAGTTCACCATTAAATAAGTGTCTCTTAATACACGTTTATGCGACATAAAGAGCCGTATCTTTTGTTTTCATTAACTCAGAATTTAGTGTCCCCGCACAATGGCCTCAAAAAAAAAGCTGCTACAAAAAAAGCTAGAAGCGGCCACAAAAAAAGCTGAAGCGCACGACAGCTTGTAGCCATGCGTGCATTATCATAATGGACTCTAACGAAGAAGGATTAAATACGCGAATGACATGCGGTGTCGTATGTCATTATCAGTATTATAAAAAACGCCGCCACAAAAAAAGCTAGAAGCGGCTTCAAGCTTTTTTTTTTGTGGTGGCACCGCCACACACGGATCACAAAGAGAGACCGCCTTAAAAAGAAGCTTGAAGCGGCTTTTTTGTGGCTTCAAGGGATCGCAAACCTAAGTATATGATTTCAATTTCAACTCATACCTCCACGCGTTCCCGAGGTCTTTACAAACAGACAGATGGAAAACAGAGTGGTTCCGTTTTATTCCTTTTGAGTTACGAAACCCTAAAACATACTCAAATCATACTCTAAACACAAGTTCCACTGTTCAATCACGGCTAAATCGAACAATGGTGTAGCACCATAAAATTAGCCCCATCCACTATGCATAGTTTGAGCACCCGGGTGTTGTTTATGCATAAACCTCAAGGTTTACGAGATACAGTTACCATGATCTGGAAACCATGAGTATTAACTAGGGTTGTACGAATACCTTGCTTTCACTTCCGCAATGGCCTCCTTATTTTTTAATGGAGTTTGGCGTGTGAGACTTTTATTGACTTAAACAATACCTACATATACAAGGTGCAAGGGATAGCCTTCCGCAAACTTTACGGGCTTCCTCAGTAGTCGAAACCGTACAACATTCCACAAGATTTTTCAAGATTTCCACGAAATTGAACAACCTTGCACAAAAATTTATTTTCCAGGAAACGAAAAAAAAATCAGCCTCACCATACAAAATTATAAATTTGATTGGACAGTATGTATGGAGAGGCCGATTTTTTTTTCGTTTCCTAAAAATAAATTTTTGTGCAAGGTTATTCAATTTCGTCTACTGAGCAAGCACTGAAGCTTTTAGCACAAAGCACTTAAGCAGGCATATTACTTAAAGTTTGCACCTCCGCAAACTTTAACCCTTCAGATACCGTCAATTAGAGACACAATAGTAAGACAATAGATGCGCGGCCACCGGTGGTCGCTTGGGGATTCATGAATTAAGTAATATGCCTTATTTACCTTGCGCTCTTGGACCCCAGGTTCCCCTTGCAGAAGTCAACCCATAGCCCCAGTAAGCTTCAGCTCTGCTAGCCCTCTACGGTTTTGCTGACATCTCTTTGGACACGCGTAGAATATTACGCAGCCGATGACTCAAGCTCGGTCCAGATGGTTACCTGACAGCCAGACAGAGAGCTACCCATAGCTTGCCATCGGCAAAACCCACGCATACGGCGGCTGCAAATCGAGGTTGGGGACCCAGTGGCTCGGGCGTGAGAATGTCCGTTACATTACGCGTATACCCGCATTAGCCCACGTAAGTTTTTGGAAAACTTATTACAAAAGTCTAAATATGTCCAATATCTTAATGTAAGGTTCTGGAGTGGTGATCACAGCTTTGGAAGGCGTCATTCAAGGTGGACCGACAACATGGTGAGGTTCGAAGGACTCCGCTGGATGCGAGATGCCTATGTCCAACAATGGTTTTCTTTAGGCTGAAATGATGATGACGATGATGAGGATAATATGAATAAACGATGAATAAATCGACATGATAACCATGGTTAGGTTATCATGTCGATTTAGGTATTTTTTCTTCGTTATTCGCTTCAGGAAAGGTCAAATTCTTCAACTCTGCCTCCGCCTCCGCTAACATAACAGCCCTGGTATTAACATATTGTGAATGTTAATATTGTCCCAGAGCTATAGTTTGGAGTCCACAACTTAATCCTGATTTGATAATACAGCCGTAACAGGGTTTCGTGTTATGTTGACATTGGTATTGAGATTCGATATTGGGCAGTGTGTTTTAGTGATTGTTAAAACAAACTTGAAGTAAGATTGTGTTTATTTGTGATATATTGGGGTATTATTGTTACTAGTAGTATGTGAAAGGATAAAGTGAGAAATGCGTATATTAGGGGAAGTTTGAAAGTGGCGCCTGTGACTGAAAAATTGAAAGTAAATTGTTTGTCCTGGCATGGTCATGTAAAGAGGAGAGATGAAACGCACGTTGCTAGAAAAGTTATGAATTTACTTGTGGATGGATGGAGAGGGAGAGGAAGGCCAAAGAAAAGATGGATGGATTGTGTGAGAAGTGATATGAAAGAAAAGGGAATTAGTGATAGCGTGACGAGTGACAGGACAGAATGGAAGAAAGGGACGTGTTGCGCCGACCCCAAATAAAACGGGATAAGGGCAGGAAGATGATGATTGTCAAACTTCTCATCATCATTCTTCATTATTCCAGGAAATACAAGTTCTTTTAAAACTTTTAGAAGTGTTTTGAAAACAATTGTCGTTATCCAGAATCTCGATTAAACGTGCAAGGCTTTTATGGATGTACTTTTTTTAATATAAATAGTATGAATACATTATGGAGGGCCAACATTCATGTAAAATATCACATTTGCAAAAGTCTTTACTAGATTGGTTTTACATAAATTTTTATTTTGATTTCCATTGAAGCCTAGATAATATCGACAAAATATTTGTTTTTCCAAAATATCTGGAAAAATATGTTTAATAATATCATAAATGTATCTTGAGTTGGCCGCTGTTGAGGGTTCCTGCCGTCATATCATTAACGGCAGTGTGGCTGAACAATTGCTAACAGCGTCGTGTGTTGCGGTTTGATCCCCGCACGGTACAAATATTTGCATGACCTACAGAGAAATGTTCCGGGTTCTGGGTGCCTTGTGTATGTGAGTTTACATCTATATGTTCTATTTGGGGTCGGTGCAACACGTTTTTTTCTTCCATTCTGCCCTATCACTCGTCACGCTATCATCAACTCCCTTTTCTTTCATATCACTACTCATACAATCCTTTTCTTTGGCCTCCCTCTCCCCCTCCATTCATCTACATTTAAGCTCATATTTTTTTTAGCAATATGCGTTTCAACCTAGTATGTATAAAAAATATATAATTTGTTCTACCTTGGCCCTGTGTCGCTGTGTCTAGGCAGACCCTGTGTGTCAAGCGTGCGGCAGACATGTCTTATCCAGTTCCATTTAGTTGGACAGCCTTTTCAGCCACATCAACGATTTAAGTTTTACAGTAAAGTGGTTAACAAATTCAAATGATTACTAAGTAAGTCAAACTGTGGTGTGTGATCACCCACGGCTAGTAAGTGGTTTGTAAACACATTAAGAGGGTCCTTCTCCACTCGCTTATCGTAAACATCGAAAATGGTTTAAAAGCTTGTTACTTCATTTAATGCAATCCAACGCGATGTTTGACGAAAAGGCAACGCAAAAAAAGAGAGATAACGCCTGGAAACTCTGTTAGTATTCGGTAATTCCGAGATTTACTCGAAAATTTCACAAAACTTGCTCCAGGAAATAGCTGTTTTTTTTTTAACCCTTAAAAGTTTTTGGAAAAAGTTGTCATCATTTAGAATCTAAATAAAATTTGCAAGGTCTCTAGAGGATTACTTTTTTGATTTTTTTAATTTTTAGGCAAATTATGAAGTGTCAAAGTTCATACAAAATAGGACATTTTCAGAGGTTTTTACTGGATTAGTTTTACACAAATTTAGAAATTGGTTTCTTTAGAAACCTAGATAATATCCACAAGATACTGTGTTTCCAAAATGTCTAATGAAAAATGTGTAATAACGTCATAATCAGTTATGAGCGGTTGTATGAAAAACAGTGAAAATGTGAGTCGTGATGCACCACCTTAAAAAGTACATTAGTACCTGACATAATCAGTAAGTTTCTACATTTCAATTTCATATAAAAATCTTTTTGTTCAGAAATACACAGGCTTATCTTACCGTCTGACTTAATTAGTGTAGCAACGGCTTTGCAACTTAATTACATAAAGTATGCTATACTACATACAGGTTTAGCCGTAGTTTCTTGAAAATAACTACTTTCCCACAGTTTACAATTTATTTTTTTATTATTGGTAGGGTCATGTTTCGTTCATAGAATTTTTTCTTTGTTTAGACTGCCAGGACTATTCGAACCAGTCTTAGAATTCAAATCTAAGTGAAGTATAATTAGCTTTCGCTATGGGTGGCTTTAGCGCTTCCTGTCGTCTGTCAGATTCTTACTGACTAAAACCAGTACGGAAAGAGAGTACCAAAGGCTACGGGCTCCACGTATTGGGAGGCCCCTTTTTTGTGCATATGGGCGTACAAGTAATTTAATGATTCCTATATCATATGAAAGTAAAACAATCCTGGATTATCCATAAGACAATGTACTCGTGAGGTCCCTGCGGTCTCTCAGTCAAATAAAGGAAAGAAGTTTTCTTTTCAATCGTTATTTCAAAGATTTAGTAGACCCTTGGTAGGATTCGCTACAGGAACTAAGCTGGCATAGTCCGGCACTGACGAAAATCCACCTACATTTTTTCAGCTGCCCTTCGCATTCCAGGACCGGTAAGTCTTTCAAACAATCCCGCTACCCTAGCAGCATGGCTCAATACATAATTAAGTTACTTCTCAAATTATCTAAAAAGCTTTTTGTGTCATTGCACACGGACTACACGCCACAGCCACAAACGCCGCCACAAGAAGATACGCGACAGCGCGACAGCACTTGTGGCTAGTGTCTGCTACTTTTTATAACCTACTAGCTGCTACCAGCGGCTTCGCCCGCGTGATAGCAGAAAATTATCCCAAAGCAACATACTTCCGGGATAAATAGTATCCTATATCCTATTCCAGGATATGGGGTATCCGCGTACCAAGTTTCATCAAAATGGGATCTGCCATTTAGGCGTGAAAACGTAACAAACAAACAAACAAACTCACTTTTGCTTTTATAATATTAGTAAGGATACGCACAGTATCATAATGAACTCTGACGAAGAAGGTTTAAATGCACGAGTGGCATATGACGGCGTTTTGTATCGGCGTTGCTCTCTTCTGCCGGCTCGTACTGACGAGCCAGAAGAAGAGAGCAGCGGCTATTTGTAGCATGTGGCGGCCACCGGCGATACCATATAAAATGTATGAAACCTGCAGGAAATAATAAGGTGGTAGCGTTTTGTGCCTGTGGCCGGTGGCCCGAGTGCGGTGACCCTTTAAGTCAACAAAATTTGTATCAAAATAATTTCCTTAAAGAATCGAGCCAGATGTCCAACTCAAAAACTTAATTATCATTTTCTCAAAAAAGTATAATGAGATCAATCAAAACTTATACGGAAATGAACTCCAAGAAATTACTTTCATTCAATTAAACATTGACAAGTTAATGGAAAGTTTACGGTGACAGAATTCTGAGAATATCAAACTTTTTTCTACGTTTGTTTGTCTCCAAAAAGTAAAATTCATTTCGGAAAGTTTCTGTTATTGTAGGATTGACTTTAGTGAATTACTGTCGTACCTACCGACTGTTGATTGAAAAGATCGGAATTGGAAAAGTAACTCTGGATTTTTGTCGTTCCGCAATGTAAGTTATTGTGAGCTACAAAAATAGCTGAGGTATTTTATTATTATTTTCATCATCATTTCAGTTGAAAGAAGGTCCATTCCTCTCTCAAGAGTCGCACAGTAACCAGTCGTATCCATCTCATACTCCCGCGACCATGACAAAGTGATCGAGGTCTTCCAATGCTGCGTCTTTCAGTACACGATCACCACTCCAGAACCTTCTGTCATTATAGCTCGTCGGTTTAGTAAACAATGAGTCCTGCCCACTGCCACTTAAGTTTGGCGATTCTTTTAATCTGTTTCGTTAACCTATTTTTATTGAAAATTAAATTAAAAGTGTTGGGGCGCTGACATAGCATTATGTATCTCACTAGAGTGTGCAGTACACGGGCCTCAAAAAAACGCCGCTTCAAGCTTCTTTTCAAGGTAGCCTTTTTTTGTGGCTCATGTGCGGCGGTATCGCCACAAAAAAACGCATGAAGCCGCTTCAAGCTTTTCCGGCTACAAGCTGTCGCGCGCTTCAGTTTTTTTTGCGGCCTCTTCTAGCGATTTTTGAGTCATGTATGCGGGGATACTTATACTGCGTGTATCAACCACATATTCACCCGCACAAAAAAAATATTCGAACTGACTTTTGAAATAAGAACATTCTGTTTTCTTACATCGTGATGGGCTCAGTTCTTAACCTTGATCTCGCGTGGAAGCGATTTTGCGGTCTACCTCGAAACGAGCATGCCAAGAATGTGGCATTTCACTCATGCCATGAATACTGTCGGGTTATAGACAAGTTATATGTGATAGAGAAAATATGAATAATGTATGCAAAAAAAAAAAAAGAATGAACCTGTTTTTTTAGTTTAATTCGGAAGTTTTTATCCACAGGGATACGTAAACCCCATCGTGACCTCTTAGTTCTAACTACACTAATTTCAATAACTAATTGCAGTGAGAGAGAAGCATCAATTAGATATCCTTACCAAACTGGTTTTTGCTAACTTTGATTTAGAACTTCCTAAAATTATTTTGTATTAGAATGCAGCTGTAAAATGCCTGATTTGTTAGTCCTTAGAACGACGTCGCATGGCGTGGATCAAGTGTAGCTCAACTAGTCTAGTATCCATATAAAATTTATAGAGACCGATGTGCCAAGATCGGCAGATAGCACACGTGTGTGCAGTGTAGTTCTAGCATTACTCTTGAAAAAGATTATTAATTCATGAATCCCCAAGCGACCACCAGTGGCCGCGCATCTATTGTCTTACTATTGTGTCTCTAATTGACGGTATCTGAAGGGTTAAATACATCTTAAAGACAATTTTTTTTTTAAATATGACAACAAGCCATAAGTGTAACTTCAAAACACTTTTCGATACCCAAAAGTTAAAGTTAATCGAATCCACAACTGCTAACAATTCCCACGACAGGTAAAATAAAACCGGTTGCACCTCGCTCGAGTCATACGGACTGGTGTTGGTTTAAAAATCACGGTGTATGTGCTCGGCAGTGGGAACCCACACTTACTGTATTTTAGTTTACAGTTTACACCTCTCACTACTTCCACTACGAGAGAAACTGTTGCAGGGCTATGTTTTATTCACTAGTTCTGTTCAAGACTACTGAAAAGTTTTTAGTCTGGAACCGAAAGTGCTCAATGTAATTCTAAAATTTGTATGGAGTTTAGAACACTTTAAACTGCTATATTAAAATTATAGTAGAACCATCTCATGTTAAAACTCTACTTAATTGACCGTCATGTGGAGGAGTACTTCGAAGCCTGAGTGTATTTTGTGTCTTTTTAAAATATGTACATAATTAGCCTAGCATACCATAGTTGGTATATAGATAAAGAAGTTTTAAAAAAGTACTTGAATTCAACAAAACAACAACGCTAATAGTTTATATACTTGACTAGTGTAGTTGTAGTGAATGCTATATCGCCTTGCCACTTGATTCAGAAGCTTCAAAGTCAGCTGCCATATGGTGATCAAATACTTGGGGGTAAGTGCAATTTCCTTTTCACTTACGGCTGTTTTATCTGACCATATTTCCTAAAACGGGTCAATCTACGATCCATCAAACAAAGTGTCACGCATCTATTAAGATACCAATTTCGCAAATATAGTCCTCTAATTTCGTACCGGATGACGCGGTGTTGAAGACTAGCAACCCACAAGGTAGACTGATGACTTGGTGAGGATCGTGGAAATCCGATAGATGCGAGACTCACAGGACCGGTCGTTGTGGTGACGCTTGGGGGAGGCCTATGTCCAACAGTGGACGTCCTTCGGCTAAAATGATGATGATGCTAAGTCCACCCAAACTAATTGTCAAAGTCCTTGCAATCAGTCTGAATTGCAAAAAAAATAAAATTATGACCTGAATTTAATTCGATCCGACACCCAAACAATATAATTTGCATAGTTAAACAATCACAACTACAAAATACACAGGTTTAGCCTGTGTGTTTTGTAAACAAAACATTTATTTTAATAAATATTTACCTATTTAAATGTGTCACTAAGTATTTACAGATAGCGGTCGTTTTATTGGAGTTCGGCCTTCATAAATAAGACCCTCGTTTGTAGTGACCAGAGTATTGGTGTTATTTTAATATTTATCTAATAATTTTGAGCTCTAACTGGGAACATTTCTTACAATTTATTTCAATAAATATACACCTAACTCAGATTCAATTTTATTCAGTGATATGAAACAAAAGGGAGTTAGTGATAGCGTGACGAGTGAGAGGACAGAATGGAAGAAAAAAACGTTTTGGGCCGGCCCTAAATAAAAATGGGACAAGGGCAGGAAGATGATGATGATGACACCTAATTGTCTAAATGTGTAATTGATGTCACTATTAATGACGAACTCGCTAGAGCCGATGCTGGCGAGGGGTGCTCTAGAAGTCAAACGGAAACTTTAAAAAAAATTGCCCGATATTTGGAATAAATTCTGAATCGTGGGTGCGTTTACAAACTTGAAAACTCATGCCCACAAGACAACCGGAAGATTTATTAAATCTGTAGGTGGTTTCGGGAATCGTGCATGATTTCAATTGCTTAACCACTGCGCAAACCATGCCGTCAAACTGAAGGAAGATAAGGTTTTAGTCAGTAAAAGTCTGACACGCCCTGTTACTCCACCCCAGAGCGTGAGAGGACATTTGTTTTTTTATTTGGACATTTGATTTGTTGATTCCTCACCTGAAACAAGCATTTAATGAAAATCATTTTTTCATAGCAAGCTTTTGGAGCTCGGTATACCTATTTAATACTCGTTAATACGAATCATACGAGCCCAAACTCGATGGGGTTGTGTCGTTTAACTACCAAGTTGCTACCTTCTGGTTCCATCATCAGTTCAGCTCCATGTCATAATAATTTTGCATTGTCATCTGATTTACACAGGCATACAAAATTTCAGCTCAATCGGTAACCGGAAAGTGGGTCAAATTTAATTTGCAAGATTTGTTTACAGACCAACATCGGGGCGGGTGAAACTAAATAAAAGCTTGTAATAAAAATGTTACACACACCTATGTACATATCTACATGTATAGTGTGATTGTAGTATTTCGGTCGACTATAGCAACCACTCTGTATCCCGGATTAAAGTGCCGGTGAAATTGCAGGCACATGTTACTTTCGGTGTATTTGCTTGAAGGGTAGAATGCAATGACACGTTTGTCACGTCCTAGCACGTGAACGTGAGTTACGAGTATTGCAGTTGTAATAGAGAGAGCTTTGAGTCACGTGGGCCATATGCCATTACTTGTGCCATACCGTTACTTGTATGAAAAATGGTGCTGTGGTGGGGATTGATGGTTTATTTTCTGCTTTGTTTTGGGTTTTTGTTCATTATTTGTCTATGTATGTTTTTTTATCTTTTATTTTCTCATGTATACTGTTTTTAGGCTTTCGTACTTGAGTTTGTAAAAACAGAACCCTTTTGAGATCACTTTTATACCGTCTATCCGTCTGTCAAGGCCCTTTTTCTCAAGAACGCGCGGAGGTATGAAGTTGTAATTAGAATCAATTACTCAGATTTACTACCGTAAGCAGCACAGAAAAAATTAAGCAAGATCTGATAGTATAAATATACTCATGTAAATAAAAAACTTTTTTGTAGTTAACTATATCACAAAAAAAAAACTTTTTAGCCGTAGGAAAAAAAAGGAGACTCGATTCGGAAATCGAACTTTCACATCTATAAGTTTGAGCGATCTTTGAACCTCGATGTAGTAGTCTTTATAAGTAGTAGGTTTAGTAGGTGTAGTAGGTTTTATAATTTTTTTGTTATTTTGATCCTGCCTGTGAATTTAATAAAATAAATAATGCTTAAAGGCATTTCGTAGTTAGTTTGAATTTAAAAATACTGAAATGTTTACTTGTGGCATTGTTAGAATTAATTTTCATGGAAAAAAACCAGCTTAACAGCATTCATTGACCTCAAGAAATATTATGGAAAATTCTTATTCATTACAATATTCTATGTCATTTCTTAGAACTAAACCAATTTACCCCAGTGATTCGAACCACAGAGATTACCTGACAGTCTCTTAATTCATGAATTCCCAAGCGACACCCGGTGGCCGCGCATCTATTGTCTTACTATTGTGTCTCTAATTGACGGTATCTGAAGGGTTAATGAAGAAGATTCTACGAAACCGAAGTTATTCGTGCCCAGACATTGACTAACAAACTGGCCACCAACTGCTACAATAACTCACTGTACCGTTTGACGTTTCACTAGTTTCGTACTAAGGTAAATATTAAACTGGCTCATATTAAAATCAAGAACGGACTCGTAAACTAACACGGGGGAAATTGAAACACGGTTTGGAATACCCGTTTCGGGTTACATTTCCGTGTGAATATTTGTTTATAGCATTTTCGGGTTATGCCTGTGTGAGATATAGTGGGAACGAAAGGAAGAGTGTTATCGGTAAAATAACCGTAGTATTTATGTATTTGGGTGGGGAAACTGTTAAATAACTTGTCTCGATTTGCGTGGAATGAGAGGGAGAATAAGACGTTTACCGACTAAAAACTATACCAACCCTTTCAGTTCACCGTAGGCATAGGCTTGCGGACAATGTGTGATATGGGTAGCTCGTGCTCCGGCTGTCTAGTAACTGTCCGGACTGAGCCAGAGTCATCAACGGCCCAAAGAAATGTCAGCAAAACCGAAAACTGCGGGGCTCTGCCCAAGCGGGCACACCTCCTCCGTATGCTCCACCGTGTCCTCTAGGCGGTCCATACAATGGTGACATCCGAACATTTCTCCTGCACGAATCAGGTGCAGAAACTTCCCGAATTTACTACATCGGGTGAGGACCTGCGTCATGCGGAAGGTGGAGACACCATAGCGTCTTTCTAGCCACTCTTAAAAGATGGGCTTGCCATCATCTTTATGGTGTGGCCAAATAAGTAGAAGTATACATACAACGTGTGACGTTAAATGCGCAAAGCCTCAGACACCCCAAATGATTTTTAATTCAATTGAGCAATTATGTGAGAGAAAAAACATTTAAAAAAAATTGAAGGTTTTATGAGCAGTTTTAGTTTGTTTAAAATTCATATCTGCATTGAAATAAGAACGTTTATTATCCCGTGTATGAGAAAATTTGATTGGATTACAATTATATGCGTCTTTTTACCTATTTTAGCGGGTTTGCGCACGTGATGGCGTGACCTACCCATAAAATAATAGAAAGGTCGTAGTTTTTAATGAAGATTTTTTTGGGAAATGTAACCTATATTAAAAAGTGGTTTAATTGATTCTGCTCGTTATTCTGATCCAATTAATTTCAGGTTTTGCGCATTTAACGTTACACCTTGTATATTTTTTTAATAACATTTTTTTTTCTCGTGATCAAATACGGGTTCTTTGACTTTCATGTCATCATCATTTAGCTAGACTTGCCACATACACGTGATGATATTCGTTCATTAGAGCCTAAAGTTTGTGGCACAAGTAATTAAATATTAATGCACGCTGTTTAATAACTCATAAACAGATATTCAGTGTATGTTGTTAACATGACATCAAATACGTTATTCATAACGTGCAAATTGAATATAATTTCCGAATTCCTGTGTTGTAATAATTTAGTACCTAACTAGCTTTTACCCGTGGCTATGTCCTTGTGATATTCGATAATATTATATCATTTAACTAGCTTTTGCCAGCAGCTTTACCCATACATAAAAATATAGCCTATGCCACTCAGGAATAAGCAGCTTTCTCATCATCATCATCATCATCTTCCTGCCCTTGTCCCGTTTTATTTGGGGTCGGCGCAACACGTTTTTTTCTTCCATTCTAGCTCAGCTTCAGTTTCAGCTTTCTATCTGTGAAAAAAAGAATTATTGTTGATTAAAAGATTACACTCCAAACAAATCATTTATAATATTGCATTAAATAGTGTTGATAACTAGCTTCTACCAGTGGCTTCGTCCGCGTGAATGTTGGTTATTGTGGAAGTGAAGTCGAAGTTGAACACGGACGAAAAGTAGACACATGGATACTTTTCCAAGTAGTCATGTCCATCCTTGAAGTTCAAGCTTTCTCCGTACTAAATTTTACCAAAATCGGTTCAGTACTTCAACCGTGAAAGCACAATAAAAAGACAGAAGAGTTATTTTCACATTTAAAATATTAGTATGGATTAGACAGCCGTTTGAGCGTTTCTTCCTATGTTTGTTCATCTTTACAAATTTTCGCCTATATAATATTACTGTGTGTGTAGGTATGTAATGTATGTTTGTTATTTCATCATGTTCAAACGTCCAATGGTTTCGGATGAATTTTAGCATATGGGTAAATCATGTCCTGGAATAACACAAATAATACTTCTTAACCTGAGAGTATCTTTTCTTATTTTATTTTATAATTTACTAGCGACCCGCCCTGGCTTTGTTCGGGTGCAATATTATACATATAAACATTCCTCTTGAATCACTCTATCTATTAAAAAAAACGCATTAAAATCCTTTGCGTAGTTTTAAAGATTTAAGCTTACATAGGGATATAGGGACAGAAAAAGCGACTTTGAAAATACAGAACAAGATTATATTATCAAACTTTGTACAAAGGTGCTGCTTATTTCACAAAGAAATTTCTTCCAGCAGACCTGCGAAAGAAAAGATTAGAAGAGATGTAGACAAGTGTGCAGAAAAACTAAACGTTTCTTGAAAAAGTTTCTTGTGACATTTTACAACATTCCAACGGGCGAAGCCTCTGATAGCAGCTAGTTAGAGTGATAACTGTCAAATGTGTTTGTTACAAGCTCATCGACCTATCTGAGAAGGTTAAGTATGCACGACCATATCTCAGATTCTGTCTACACTTTGACATCTGTGTTCTATGACACGGTGAGTATGACATGACATCCCAAAGGTCCCGTGAATATATATGATAGTCGTGACTGATAGCTTAAAACCTAAAGGACTGACAAGACGTCGACGGTGATATAAAATTCCTTTTATATGAATACCTTAGAGTAAAATATTATGGGTGGCCCAGAGTTCGAAAAATCGCAGGGTAACGATTACCTGGCTAAGTAAATAAGTACCACTGTGGCGCTTTTAAGCAAACGGTCACTAAAGAGTGATAGGATCAGCATCAAAACTATGTAATGGAACTTAGTTAGTTCTGGTTCCATGTAATTAAATCTAAGCAGAAAAGCTTGCGAGAGTCAAAATGGCGGGTGTAACAAAGCGAATTAATTTTGATTATCGATATTACTAAAATTTCATTCGCTACCCTAAAGTGTACTAATCAGTACCTAGCTCTTTTTTGGTAAGTTTTTTCGATGTAATTATATATATTTTATGAGTAATGGTTAAACTATAAAATAAACGTGTTGCGACGACCCCAAATAAAACGGGATAAGGGCAGGAAGATGATGACGTTGATGATGATTCTTAAACTATAAAATGTTACAGAACACCCGCCATCTTGACGTCATTATGGCGTGTGTACCTTAATTTTGAAATAATTACTTTCTGAAGGAGGTTTATATATTTTAGAGCTAGATATTGTATAGTACATTTTATCGGTTATTACTATAATTTAATTCGCTGTCAGCCTGCTTATGCTTAATTCGCTGTGATACACCCGCCATTTTGACGATCACAATCTCTTCACTCCTTTTTTGCAACCAAACTTGGTCAAAGAAGGGATATAATTTTTTTATAGTTTTGTTTTCGAAAGGCAATCGATGGCATGGTTGGAGCCTTAGTTGAGCAATTGCAACAACGACTGCTACACTGCTTGTCGCAGGTTTGGTTTCTGTGGCTGTTTTTTTTTTTTTCATTACGTAACGTTAAATGCGCAAAACCTCAGACACTCCAAATATTTTTTTTTGGTAATATATACTCTCACGTTTGACCACTATCTCACCTGATGGTAAGCGATGATGTGGCCGACGATGGAACATTTAATTGACCTAATTATGTGAGAAAAAAAAAAACATTTATAAAAATGTATGTACAGTTTCAGTTTGTTTAAAATTGATATCTGCATTAAAATAAGAAATTATATTATCCCGCGTATGAGAAAATTTGATTGGACTACAACTATTTATGTTTGTTTACCTATTTAGGCAGGTGTGCACACGTGATAGACCTATTCATAAATAGACAGGGCGACTTTTTATGAATTTGTTTTTTTAAATGTAACCTAGGTATATTCAAAAGTGGTTTAATTGATTCTGCTCGTTATTCTGTTCAAACTATTTTCAGGTTTTGCGCATTTAACGTTACACGTTGTATAATAATATTACTTAAACTTTTACGCGAGCTCGCGTTTTTTTTTATTTAAGTAACACTGACCAAAATATTCAGTTGGGGCACCGTAAGCACTCTAATTTCTCGAAATTGTATTTTAGTAGAGTATTGGATTCTTAATTTATAAAATACCCTTAGGACGGTTCTTTGCTCACATCCAAGAAAAAATTACTAGTGGAATCCCAATATAAATATTTTACAGAATTACTGCATAAGTAACACTAATACAGACTGACATAAAGCCAAGTAAATAATGCAAAGTGCAAATAACAAAGGAGTGCAACTACGGCATAAGCTATAATAAAAAAAAAAAAACAATAAAAAAACTGTAATAATCAGCTAATCAAATTGACGGCACACACAATCACACAGTGGTTGAACGCTGTTCTGTGAGTCGCAGTTTTGTTTCCACACGGAACAAATAATTGTAAACTTACTCACGTTGTAGAAATAATACCTAGGGAATAGGTTTAAAAAATAATAGGAAAGAAACGTGACGTTAGTTACCCACGATATACTTCAGCCCAAAATCGATCATACTTTTGTTTTACTATAGCCAATAAAACCTTACATCACTAAAATCTTTTTAAAACTCACCAGCCATTAAATTCCAGCCAGTCAAAAGCTTCTCTTTTTAAAAATATCAGCCAGATCGCCCGAATATTATAATGTTTATTTCGATCGTTTCCGCGGACGCTCGGAGCCGTCAGAACGATCGGGGCTGCCGTTAAAATCGCACGCTGGATGTATTTCGTGACACCGAGACGTAATACCTACCTGTATTATTATTACAGAACTTGAGCGTATGGAAGCGGCAAAAAAACAGTTGTGAAGTAGAAATTAATAAAAAGCTGATTACAAAATCGAGAAATTGTAGTGAAATAAAATAAAACTGAGTGAATTTTGGCCATGGTATGCAATTTCAGAGGAGTCATATAACTAGGAAATTTTCTAATGTACAAGTGTGTTTGGGGGAGGCCTATGTCCAACAGTGAACGTATATCAGCTGAAATGATGATGTTTTTTTTGCTGTGCAAAAATCTGACAACCTCCTCTCTTGGGTGGAGCTGGAGATAGTATCAGACTCTTATATTCGGGATCGGAATCCCGGCGGTGGTGGCAAGGGCGCCGTTGCCTGATGCGGTCGGCCTCCTCCTTTGCTAGCATTACTGCTTTGCAACAGGAGACGACCCGGGCGTCTTTTCCGCTTGAATTCCGTGCAGGAACCTCCCGAACTTGTCGTGTCCGGTGAGGACCTGCGTCATGCGGAAGCTGAAATGATGATGATGAATGATGAAGTGTTCGCGAAAAAGTGCACTTTCTGTTACTTAAAGCCTTAGATACTTTTGATATAAGGTTCCCTAACATCCGCGTAACGCTCAATGCAACTTTGCCCAGTATCCCGCAATTTGCCCTCCAACATTTTACGATGCATTCACCTGGCGCAGGACATGTTGTTTACAACGGTGTACGTTTTTAGAGTTTCGCACATAAAAAAAAAAAAAAATACGGAACTCTAGTCAGATCACTTGCTGTCCGTCTGTCTGTATATCTATCAAAACCCTTATCTTAAGGCTGCGTAGAGGTATCGAGTTAAAAGTAATATTATATACTCAGGTCTGCGGTCCTTTGAAGCTTTGAATCAGGTACAGAACCAACAAGTCAAATTTTTCGTTTGAAAGCTGTTGCTTTACGTGCTTTCTGAAGTAAAGTTTCTCCTCACTTAGCTACTGAACAATTCTTATTCGTATATAAAATCGAACATTGAAGCATTGCAGGAGGTCAATGTACTCAGTTAAGTACATCCCTAAAACCTCATAAAAACTAAAAAAAAAGTCCTATATTAAGTGATTTTTGTTCTTATGAAAATTAAAATCTATACTTATAATAAATCTGTAGAGAGGTCAATTCTGTACATGAAGTATATTTCCAAAAAAACTATCAGGGGGTGATTAGTGATCGATACTGATGCCAAAAATGCAAACAGTACAATTTTTGTCTGTCTGTCTGTCTGTCTGTCTGTCTGTCTGTCTGTCTGTCTGTCTGCCTGTCTGTCTGTCTGTCTGTCTGTCTGTCTGTCTGTCTGTATGTTCTTTATAGAAACAAAAACTACTCGATGGATTTTAACGAAACTTGGTACAATCATTCTTCATACTCCTGGGCAGGTTATAGTATACTTTTCATCACGCTACGATCAATAGGAGCAGAGCAGTGAAGGGAAATGTTGGGGAAACGGGAGAAATTACTCGACGGAATAAGCAACAGGATCCGCGTACGAAGTCGCTGGCAGAAGCTAGTTTAAAAAATATTTTGATACTTTTTATTTGACCTCTAATGGGATTTTATTTTTCGGTGGGTAAAAATCATCCAAGTGGCATACCCCGCCCTTGACTCTTACTGACTCAAAAACCCACCGGTTCCTTCTTACCTTTCACACCGGGGCCGAGCTTCCCTTTCGGAACCAGACCCTGGTCCAGTACGCATCGACCCAGCTGGGCCCCTGCTACCCCTAATGAATTTAGAATAACTCGATACAGATTAAATAATACTTTACATGAAGATCTTGGATTAAAATTAAGTAGTAATAATAATAATATAATATTCCACAACTATCACACAACGCCATCTAGTCCCATGCTAAGCAGAGCTTGTGTTACGGGTACTAGACAACTGATAAACATACTTATATATTTCTAAATACATAGTAAAAAGTGTTTATATAGTAAAAAGTGGATCGGGGATAATGAAGATAAAAGAACTTCCTTTTTGTACTTAAAACTCCTACGTAATGACCTTTACCGTACTTCTTGAACAACAAAACTAAATTGTTAATTGAAGCCTTACATACATCCATAAAAATCTTTGGAATACACAACAATTCCTTGATAGCTTTGACATTCAAAGGTCAAATTAAAAATTAGAGGAAACATTTGGAATACTACATATTATATAAATGCGATTAATATCATTTTAAATTGATCGAGATTATATATAGGGGTTTTTTTTTCTGTCGACGGGGAAAATCATCATTGACGAAACCCGCTCTTTGGTGGAGCGGGAGACAGTGTCAGAGTCTTACTGACTAAAAACCCCGCGCCGTTCCTTCTAGCCTTCATACCGGGGCTCTAGTTTCCTTTCGGATAACCCCGACCCCGGTAGGCTTCGACCCAGATGGGCCCCTCCTGTTGCTGACAACTCCTTGAGGCGGGCGGGAAAATAAATAAAAACAAAACATGAGGAACAGAGCAGCTTCTACAGATATATAATATTTCACAACTATCACACAGCGCTGTCTAGTCCCAAGCTAAGCGAAGCTTGTGTTATGAGTACCAGACAACTGATAAACTTACTTATATATAATATACAGAACACATACGATTCAGGCAATTGCCCGGACCAGACACAACAACCGTTCCTTGGAAAACCATTTCCAGTAGAGGAAACAGTTAAAAATAATTTGGTAGGATTCAAGTCTAACCATGTGCAGCTGAAAACAAACTAGCACTAGTATTAGAATAGCATAATCAGCTGTTTTAATGTTTCCACTGCTGGATAATGAGGCCTCCTCTCTAGGAGAGGAAATGGGCCGCAATTCACTATACGGGCTCAATGCGGGTTGGCGAATGTCACTTGTCTTCGAATTTTTATTCAAGGACATGCCGGTTTCCTCACAATGTTTTCCTTCGCCATTTTGAATAAATTACTCAGAATAATGCGCCTGGCTGGGTTTGAACCCGCGATTACAACTTAGAAGACGGGACCGTTACCATTGAGCCACCACTGCACTAGTGTTAGTTTACATATAATTACCTAAAAAAATAGGAAGCCACTTCCATTTTGCTTGAAGTCTGTGTATGAAGCATTTCATATCGAGTTGGGGACGCGTCGGCATTTCCCGAACCTCCTGGGTGCTCCTACGTGACGAGCTCCTAAAATATTTCTACTATTCATCGGCCGAGTATTAAAATTTGTGCTATTCGACCTCCTTTATATCACATTTTATTTTTTATGAGTCTCAGTTACTGGCGCAGGTTGTTGACATTGCGTGTCGTAGATTATAACGGGAAAACGTTTAGTTTATATATTGTTTTTATCGTATAACTAGCTTCTGCTAGTGGCTTTACCCGAAGGATGGTCTGGAGTGATAGGGAATAAGAAGCAGTGAAAGCAATGCCAGTAAAGGAAAAAGTGCGAGTTGTAGGACGATTCCCGATCACCACACGCTCCGGCTTAAAAATGACAAGCAATGATTCCTCACCTCAAAAAATAGAACATGGTCTGTCTATGTGTCTTATCCAAATTCGTTCAACCCTTTTAAGTGTAAAAGAGTAATCAACACACTTACACGTACATATTACATATACCTTACATAGAAAGTTTCGCTTTGATAATATTTAAGTGATGTGTGATGACAAAAATGTAGTCTGTATACTTCTAACACCTAACGCCAGAATTTCGACAGCTCAGACAATAACAGAGCTGTATTTTATGAAAAAGTAAGCAGATTGGTATTGTGTAACCTACCCGAAGATCTCGATGACCTGAAAATAGAGCCATGAAATAAACAGAATTCTAATTAACTTAGCTTGCCTTTGTACATGAACTTTCTGTATCTCCAAACATTATGTTATGATATTTGTGTACAAAAGATTTAATAATTAAGAAACTAAAAATAAGAGAGATAGTGAAAAATTTAGTTGAAGCTAACAAATTTTATATTTTCTTTCACTTCATGTTAGTTTACCCCTAAGTGGTAAGCAGGACTGTATAGAATACTAAGATTTACCTCTAAAGAACTAAAGTTTCTGAAACGAACTGAAACGAAAAAAAGTCGCTGAAAAGAGTATTTTCTCCGAAATACCTTCGAAAGTCCGAACAAATACTTTGAAAGAACTGGACAATAGAATTTTTTGTACCTTCTTCAGTGAAATTGTTTAACCCTTCAGATACCGTCAATTAGAGACACAATAGTAAGACAATAGATGCGCGGCCACCGGTGGTCGCTTGGGGATTCATGAATTAAAGGTACTTTTGAGAACGAATGGAAAAATACCTGTTAAAAATACTTTCATAAAAGGTTGTCAACCCCAAATGAATAAATAACGAATAGTATTAAAGATTCAAAGCATTTTATTTCAAATAAATCATTTACAGGCACTTTAAAGTAGTTGCAAGTAGGTACTTAATGCGCGTGGCTGGGTTTGAACCCGCGACCAACAACTCGTAAGTCGGAGCCATTACCAATCGGCCATCAAGTGGACCCCGCTTGATTTGTACGTAGAATGACGTCGCGTGGCGTGGATCTAGTGTAGCTCTACAAGTCTAGTTTCTATATAAAATGTAAGGAAACCGGCGCACCCAGATAAAGCCCAAAATGCCCAGTATAACATAAACTACAAACAGTAATATTACTAACTCTTAATACTCCATTTCATGTAACTTACCATTCATTACAATATGACCGTATTTAACCTCAATTAGTACTCGCACAGAGTTCAATGGTGCTCATTGAACCTAATTCTGAGGCTTTGGGTATGAAATGTAAACGTTTTAGGCAGTGAGAAGGTATATTGAGAACGGAAATTATAATTCACACTGGGTGTGTTAATATATTTATTTGAATTGCAGACAGACCTTAAAAAACAAGTTCAAAAATGCTGCCTACTTTTGAACTATTGTTTTTTAGGGTTCTATGCCTAAAAAGGAAAAACCGGAGCCCTCATAATCACTTTGTTATCCGTTTGTCTTCCGGAGCAAGGAGGAGTGGCAGGCGGTCACCTCCTTCTACGAAGCAGTAATGCTAGCAAAGGAGGCGGCCGTACGCGCGAGGCAAAGGCCCTTGCGCCCGAGCCGCCAGGATTCGAATCCTGATTTCCAGCCACCGCAGGCGCGGGCTTGCGGATGGCGAGCAACGGGTAGCCCGCCGTCAAACCGTCCGATAATAATCGTCCGGACCAAGCCCAAGTAGTCGGCGGTGCGTGGGGTTTACGCGCGCTTCAAGAAGTTGTCAGCAACCGTAGGTGCCCAACAGGGTCGTAGCCTACTGGGGCCATTGGTGATGCAAAAGAGATCCCCGGGGCCCTGGAACAATGGTAAAGAAGGAACAGGAGTGTGTTTTAGTCAGTAAAAGTCTGACACTATCTCCTGCTCCGCCCAAGAGCGGGGGATGTTATTGGATTTTTCCAGCTAAAAAAAACTGTTTGTCTGTCTATTAAGACCCTTAATCTCAGAAACCCGTAGAGATATCGTCGAAACGTGTATTTTGATACTCTCAAGGAAACCAATTCATAGGGTACTTTCCGTTGACACAGAATCCTGAAAGGCATAAAGCAAGGTCTTATAGCACAGGTATAGGAATAAATCTGAAAGCAGTAAATTTGTTGTTACGTTACAAAAAAAAATCACTTTAATAAAATAAGGAATATTTTTATTGCGATTCGGAAAAAATCGTGACTCCATTTGGGAATTGAACTGTTTATATACTTAAGGATGTGCATCATGACTCACATTTTCAATAATTTTCATACAACCGCTCATAACTGATTATGATGTTATTACACATTTTTTCATTAGATATTTTGGAAACACAGTATCTTGTGGATATTATCTAGGTTTCTATAGAAACTAATTTCTAAATTTGTGTAAAACTAATCCAGTAAAAACCTCTGAAAATCTCCTATTTTGTATGAACTACGAAGAAGGATTAAAAACGCAAATGGCATGCGACGGCGTCATTATTATAAAAAACGCCGCCACAAAAAAAAAGCTAGAAGCGGCTTCAAGCATTTGTGGCTGCACCACCACAAAAAAAGGCCGCCTCAAAAAGAAGCTTGAAGCTGCTTTTTGTGGCCCGTGTGCGGGGACAGTAAGAAATAAAGATTGTTCTAAATCTCTAAAAACTAGTAAAAAGGTTTACTTTTGGAAAGTTACTCCACTAGAAACTAGTAAAAAGGTTTCTTAAAATAGAAAAAAGATATCGAAATGTAGATAATTTTCTCTATTGATAAATAATCTTTTGTACTTACATATTATCCGATTGATATAAAAACCTAAAAAACTAAAACTGATCCTTCAAATACCGCCTAAGGTAATCGCTAACCTAACCCACCTATGACCAACCTATCTTGATATCTTAGGTCATGTTACTCTAATCTATATATATAAAAATGACCCCCGTTTTCCGTTGTCACGACTTGGCATGAAAACGGCTTGACCGATTTGGCTGATTTTTTTTGTTGTGATTGTTATTGTGAGGAGAAGGTTCTTATGGAAAAAAAATTAGGGTAGTGTAGGGTAGAGTAGGGTAGAGTAGGGTAGAGTAGGGTAGAGTAGGGTAGAGTAGGGTAGAGTAGGGTAGAGTAGGGTAGAGTAGGGTAGAGTAGGGTAGAGTAGGGTAGAGTAGGGTAGAGTAGGGTAGAGTAGGGTAGAGTAGGGTAGAGTAGGGTAGAGTAGGGTAGAGTAGGGTAGAGTAGGGTAGAGTAGGGTAGAGTAGGGTAGGGTAGGGTAGGGTAGGGTAGAGTAGGGTAGAGTAGGGTAGAGTAGGGTAGAGTAGGGTAGAGTAGGGTAGAGTAGGGTAGAGTAGGGTAGAGTAGGGTAGAGTTGGGTATAGTAGGGTGGAGTAGGGAAGAGCGGGAGCGAAGCCGCGCGGGCAAAGCTAGTATCATATAAATAATACTGTTACAAAAATAACCTTTGACATATTGATGTCAAAGGACAGAGGAGTATTTTAGCCTTTAGTGTTGACTAAAATACTTGTTGTTCCAAGTTATTTAAGGCGTAACAGTAATATCAAGCTATGTTCTCATTTAAATATTATTACGAACGACACTGATAATCTTTTTAACACGCTTTTATTAGCTTCACCTGTATGTACGCCTTTGAGCTTGATTTTGTCCAACTTTGGGCGATCAGATTTTCTTTAAGCTTTGCACACCCCTCAAAGACCGATGACAATGCAATAATCCGAAGTAAAAAAAATATAAAAAATAATTCAATCACTAAAAAGTGAAAAATAAATATAGTTTAAAAAAAAAACATGCTTTCATAGCGTATCAAACTAAAAAGTGTAAAATAATTTAGGTAGAAAATAATAACAACAAAAAATATTAATAATTATTTTGTGAAAAAAGCGTGGGGTGCTCAATTTACGAAAAATATGGCACAAAGCGCTTGTTATTCCAAGTTATTTTAGGCTTAACAGTAATATCAAGCTATGTTCTCATTTAAATATTATTACGAAAGACACTGTTCATCTTTTTCCCAAACTACAAGGTCAATTCACTTATCTATACTTCTATAGTAAATCGTCCGTAGTATCAAAGAAACATTTCCCGAACATAGCCGACAAGACCCGAAGTTGAGTTCCGGAAATCGTATATTCTAATTTGTGACAAGTTTTGCTTACAGTACGGACGTGAATTGTGACGTCATTAGATCCTGAAACGCTTTAATATCTGATAACGAGCACAATATTGTTCAATATCTATCAGCAAACTATTCCACTAGCGAGATATTAGCTTAATATTGAACGGTTATGTTTAACCGGAGGTATTTTGGCGGATGATTACGCTTCTGGCTATATATAGACGTAAGCCGTGCGTTATATTGGCAGAGATTACTTCGAGAACATTGGCATAATAATCTAAGATATTAAACGTATTAGACATACCAATCTCTAAAACCAGCAAAAAGTTTGATTATTATAATGTAAGAATATTACCTAATGAGTTTTCAGTAGAAACATTTTTGCGTAATTTTTTCTTTTCAGGATACTATAACACAAATATGTTCTATAGTTTATTTATTTAAATGTATTTATAAATTCTTTATTGTACACCAAGAAGTTTATTTCTTCTTGGTAACGATAAATTAAAGACAAACGACTCATCAGTCTTATCTCATTTTTTCCAGACTACCTGGAATAGGCAGAAATTGCCCGGACACAAAGTGGGGTTGAACTTGGTGCAGAAAAGAAATAAAGTAACACTTAATGCTTAATCCTTACTAATATTATAAAAACGAAAGTGAATTTGTTTGTTACGTCTTCACGCCTAAATGGCAAAACCGATTTTATTGAAACTTGGTACACGGATAGACCATGTCCTGGAATAGGACATAGGGTACTTTTTATCCCGGAAGTATGTTCCCTTGGGATAATTTTCTGCTATCACGCTGGTGAAGCCGCTGGGAGCAGTTAGTATAATATTATTCCACAACGCCATCTATTCTCAGACTAAGCAGAGCTTCTGCTATGAGTAATAACAACTGATATGGTACTAAAATACGTACGTTAAATTAAATACAGGCAAGAAAATAAATGACGGCTTTTAATACTTACGGTTAAAAATGAAAACTTGATCACAGCAAAGCAGTGAGTCTTTTAAATACACAATGCATTTCACAAGCAAGCGGACAGTAACATGCTTATCTAGGAACATAGAAGAAGGCATTTATATTTAATTCATGAATCCCCAAGCGACACCCGGTGGCCGCGCATCTATTGTCTTACTATTGTGTCTCTAATTGACGGTATCTGAAGGGTTAAGTCCAAAGTTATTTATATAATGACAATCTTGACTCACTTCACGAGCAATTTATGTAAACAAATAAAAAGCGAATCCAGAAAATATCGTTCTGTTTTCAAAATGGATTAAACAACAACCAATCGGGAAGAATTTGATTTAAAAGCACGCCGTGATAGTAAGTGAAGTGAAACGAGACCGATGCAAAATAGAATGAACGAACAAAACCTGTAACTACTGGACCATGCTGTGAACACAACCCATTCATAGTCTGTGCACATCGTAAATGCCGACCGACGAAGGGCTAAACAGCGCTGTCAATTGCACTCTTGTTAAAGAAACAAACACTGGATATAAACCTTTTTTTACTACTAACCAACGGCTTAAAATAAATAGTGGACCTGACCTTTCATGACTCTTTCTTCTACGAACCTTTAAAAAGACAATAGCAGTAACTATCTTTATGAAAACTAAGACCACAGTAACTCAATTACAGCTCCGTCCAAGGGTGAACGTACTCACAAAAACTCGTTACCAAATTCAGATGAATATTAAAAAAGTCTATGTAAACTTTGTGGCAAAAGGTTAGCCTAGCTTGCAACTGAAGAATTTTTAATCTAGATAAAAGCCTCAACCAAATTTTTGGAAACCATCAAGAGTTACTACAAAGAACACGGAGGTAGGCAAGGATTAATTGGAAACGTGAGCTTGTGCAGATTTATTGAGAAAACATAGTCTAGCTTTGATGTTTTTGTGTAACAATCAAAAAACAAAGACGAGAAACAAAAACAGCAAGGAGACAACCTCATCTTTGCTTTTATTTATATTTATACTTCAAAAGACAACCACGTTTAACATAAGACCCTCATCGCTTCATTTAAAGTAAAAAACAATACAAAGTACATAAATTAACATGAACCGGACCGAAATTTAATTACGCCGTGCGTAAGTTATGCTAATTCTTTGGCCGATTATAAGATTAAGTTGAGTGTGAATTACTGTCGTTCCTTATAAGAAAAAGGCGGGCTCGTTATCCCGCCTTGTTGTTCTTCGGGTGATTACATTGCGGGAGAATCCCTCGGCGCGTTTCTCGTACCTTCAACGGGCGGTCGGCGGTTTTGCAATTTAGTTGGAACGAGCGATGAGAAAAATTTGCGGAGAGGACGCGGAGCGCTTGCGCGCGGCAAGTCGCGGCGCGGCGACCGCGGCACGGCAGCCCCGCAGTCAGCGGCGCGGCGCGGCGCGATCAGTCTACGCCGACACGCTTCTCCACGCTTCGCCACATCCCGCGCACCCCCCCGCACGTCAAACTAACTAATTGATTTATACCCCCAAACATTAGTAAGCGAACTTACAACAACTTTATGTGCGACGCTATCCACAGTGCTGTGAACTTTTTCTTAATGGACAACTCAAAGTTATGACTTTAAAGTGTGTTTAAGCTCGTCAAAGTTTTATTTTTTCATGTTTTATTTAATGTTGGCGCCAGAGGAGCAGCAATATGTCATGGTGAAATGACACTTGATGAATGATGGTAAATATAGCTCTTTGTGTTAAGTTTGTGTATCACGCTGACTCACGGTGACAAAAATGAGCTAATGGATTCCCTCACACAAAACAGACACAAATAAAACGTGAATTTTAAAAAGTCTGCATCATTTATTATCACGTCACCAACACAATTTGTATGAATAAATGAATAACTAATAAGATATTTCGTCTTTACATAATAATATAGCGAGTTCACTGGAAGACTTCGTTACGGCGTGAATTTTAATACGAAATAACTAATGCTATCGTTTGCCGCGACTTTTTACCGTCTTTTGTGAATATTTAACATTGTAAATGTCCGTTTTTAAATTATGGTGAACAAAATAATATTGTTTCGTTTCTTCTGCGCTTATTTTGTGTCTTTTTAAATTCTACTGAAACTTTTAAAGCAGTTTGTTATTCTTTAATTTATAAATGAACTAGTGGCTCACTCCAGCTTTACACAGATACTAGTTATATACATAAACCTTCTTCGTATATTCTTCTTTTTATTAGTGAAAACCAAATCAAAATCTGTGGCACGGTTAAGGAGGAATCAGCTGATAAACAGATAAACGTGGAAAGTGACTTTGTTATAATTATACTAAATCAAGAATATCTAAGTACTAAAATAAATATAAATTGGTATACAGGGAATGTTCGAAGCTCGTCACTTCGCTCACTGTGCAACTTTTGTATTGGCTAATTGAGCAATCAACGGCCTCATTAAGACACTTCCCTATTTCCTCTTTCACGCTTTTCCGAAAGGAGGGATGATTTGCCTCGTTATTAATTTTATAAGGATTTTTTTTTTTTCAATCATTTAGCTGTATCACTAAATGATACAAAAACATATTTTTAATAGAGCATGTCTAAAAAGTCAAATGACTTAGGTAATTATTAGGTTAATTAACCCTTCAGATACCGTCAATTAGAGACACAATAGTAAGACAATAGATGCGCGGCCACCGGTGGTCGCTTGGGGATTCATGAATTAAGAGATCTTGATCATTGTTTACTAATAGAAGAAGCTTATACAAAGTATCGAATGTAAGTATTTATGATTAAATATTGTACAAAATTACTAAGTCGTTTGACTTTTTAGATAGACTATAATATTTTTTTTTTTTTGTTTATTAAAATTTCATGTGACACAAATGTATAAAGGCGCGCAAACGTGTATGGATATATCAAGGAGAGAGAGATGACTTAGAAGTTGCATAAAAACAGTATTATTAAGAAAAACGTGGGCACAAAAATAAAAAATACATAATATGTAATTAATATAAACATACTTACGTATGCATTTATATATGTATATATATTATAAATAATTGCATAAAATATTGTTTTGTTTATATAAATAAAGTAATAGAAATAGACTACTCTCCTTTTCTAGAAAGCTAAATCCGCAACTTTCACATAAATTCCTATTGACTGGCAGTCGTCCTGATATAGAGAGTATATAAGACTATATGAAAGGCAGAATGAACCAAGTCAAAAGTATTGGAAGGACAATGTCGTTAGAGATAGATCGAAGAACGTTGATTTTTAGCGTGGGTAGAACATAGATATCGAAAGTGTGATAAGATTATGTTTAATGATTAGCGGGTGTAATGATACTTAATTATAAATAACAGTATTGAAATACATTTTAATCTGGCAAGCAATTAATGTAGCTACTTAAATATAATAAAACCGCTACACTAATATTATAGAGAGGTAAAAGTTTTTTTTTAACCCACTTTTATTAGCTTCACCTGTATGTTTGTTTATTTGCTTGTAACCACCGCCTTTGAGCTCAATTTTGCCCAACTTTGAGCGATCAGATTTTCTTTAAACTTTTTATGTTTTTAGAAGTAATCTCTGAAAGTATTGGTCCGATAGCGAAAATTTTTTCACCTATAGAAAGCTGCTTTATTCTTTAGTGATATAGGTAAAATACGCATGCAAAGCCGCGGGCAAAAGCTAGTGTTAATATAATTAAACACTATGTCACTCCAAATACAAAGCCAATTTCTCCATTAGCCACATTTTGTCTCGTTTGAATAATTTATGGGTTTTAGTTTCTGTCATCCGTCGTACCTATATCGTAGACTCCTGTATTCAGTTATTTTAATAAGAACTAGCTGACCCGGCAAACGTTGTTTTGCCTTATAAATTATTTTTGCTATAAAAAATAGGGGTAGGTGATAAAAAAGTAAAAATTTAGGGTTGTATGTATTTTTAATGCCACATTATAAAAAAATAAAAACAAAAATATTCGTCCAAAAATAAAAAAATAAAATTTAAGGGTGAATAATCCTTATCACTTAGGGGTAAATAGAAATAGATAGTAGCCGATTCTCAGACCTACGAAATACGCATATAAAATTTGGTAAAAATCGGTAAAGCCGTTTCGGAGGAGTACGATAACTAACAGTGTGACATGGAAATTTTATATTAACATGTATATTATATTCAACGGTCTTCAGTTTTCTAAAAGAGTCGTATTTCTTGGTTTCCAATTTAAATGAACGTTCAAGCCACGTACCTTGTTTAAAAAAAGAACGTTTGATAGTTTTCGTTTGGTTTACTTTAGTTTAAAATAAAAAGAAAACTTGAAATGTATCAGGTTTGTTTGAGATTGATAAAAGGTTTCAGGTTTGTTTAATTTGAATAAAACTTGTGTGTGTACGTATGTTTGTTACTTTTACACGGTCGAACGGCTGAACAAATTTCGTTGAAACTTAGTAATCTGGTAATCCGTGTCCTAGAATAGGACATGGGATACCTTCAGGCTTATTATTTCGGGAGTGTGTTCTCTTGGGAAAATTTTCTAATTTCCCCAGGACTATGTTGCTGGCAACAACTAGTAAATATTTATATATTTATATATATGTTATATTTCACATCTAATGGTGCGTCGTGCACGCGTTGCACTTCATGTTCGTATGGAGCGCGCGTGGCGCAGGGGCAGTCCCTACCGGAGTCTATGTTTCCTGATAGCTACAACTTAGGGTTTTTTTTTTAAGTCAAGAGTGAATAGGTCACAGGTTCTAGGCAAGCGTGTTCCATCGTCGACTACATCATCGCTTACCATCAGGTGAGATGGTGGTCAAACGCAAGCCTATCAATAATAAAAAAAAGTAAGAATCAACAGAAAATCATTTTCAGGCAATTCTACTTCATAGTCATCTGGCATTTTAAACTGGACCTATCTGGAACAAACGTTAGACATATAATGTTGTAATTCTTTTAAGTTTTAAAAGTTTCTACATACATGTTTTTAAACAGGGTGTATCTATGTGTGCCAAATATATTTTCTTTTCCTTTCTTGTGCCTTTGGCAGAAAACTACATGACGCCGTCTTCTCCAATCCTTACAAACTTTTTCGCTGATACTACTTCCGAAGAAGCAGTATACATACAGTACAGTTCATCTACTTTGTCTCGTATTGAAACCAGCTTGACCTACAAGAATAGCTCAAGACGTGGGAAAAATATTACCCAATCAGCGACGTGGTTGAGCGGCTGACTTATCTCGCGTGGTCTGGACATTTAAGAATCGCCACTCGTGAAGGAAGTTTTATGGTCCCCATATTGTAACTTTAAGTACACCTAGATTTTGCTTGAAAGGAGGTTATTGAGGTGACCACTAAAGTTGGAGTATGAAAGATAAAGACATCTTAAGTAACTTGGAAAATCGTAAAAGGTTTTTTTAAGGCGGAAAATCGTCCAATGGCTGCCCCCGCTCTAGGTTGGAACGAGAGGGCGTGTCAGCCTTTTACTAACCACGCCTATGTCCCTTCAGTTGCCTTTTGCGTTCCACGAGTATCCCTATCATACTTTTACTTGCTTTAGATATCGTCGAAAAATTTCTCTTGCTTTAGTTGGATTAAGAGGGAGTGGCGTATTTTTATTGACTAAAACCCAACTGTGTTCCTTCAGTTGCCCTTTACGTTCTAGAGACACTATTTACTTTCGAACAATCCAGCCGTCTTGGCAGGCATCGACTCTACTATCATCATCATCTTTTCAGCCAAAAAACGTCCATTGTTGGACATGATAGGCCTCCCACACGTGTCGCCACTATTAACGGTGCTGTACGTCTCGCATCCATCGGATTTCCGCTACCCTTACCAGTTTCTATATTTACCTTGTAGAAGGCATTCCAATAATGTACCCTGCCCATTGCTACTTTAGTTTGGCGATTCTTCGTACTATATCATATGGCATCTATGGTTATATGCGGATATCTTCATCGGCTTTATTGCCTCTATTTAACATCATCCTTTCATCATCAGCCTTTTTAATGTTCCCTCTGCTGGGACTCAGGCCATCCATTCTAGGAGAGGGAATGGGCCATTATCCACTACGCTGGCCCAGTGCGGGTAGGTGAATGTCACATGTCTTTCGAATTTTTGGTTCTAGGACACGATGTTTTCTTTACTGTTTTGAGAGCAGTGATGAAATAAATTACACAAAATAATGCGTCTGGCAGGGTTTGAACCCGTGACCTACAACTCGTTAGTCGACGCCATTACTACTCGGCCACCACTACGCTCATTGCTCTCTTGCCTCTATTGGGCCCCATTAATTAACAGATAAATGATGTTAATTACGACGTTTGGTTTCAATAATACTGCTTGTCAATCCCTAACATTTTCTCTTTTGACAATCTTTTCCGCCATGCTGTCGTGCATTATATGTCAATTATTCAGACCCTAAGCACAATGTCTAAATTGATCCTTATTGACGCGGAGGTGTCGTAACTGCAAGTGGACTATGAGAATTAGGCGTGCTGTCCGCGGATACGTAGCTTCATAGACACGTATTGCCACTATACGCTTGGTGTACACCTGCGTGAAGCTTATATATATAAGCTATATATACTACTAAACTATGAAACTCCGTCGACGAAACGGCACCGTATTGCCATCGTGTCGTGTGTATAAAGTTATGTAGTACAAAAGTAGGCCAAAGTTTTTTTTAATATAAACTTCACGCAGACGTACACCAAGCGTGTAATGACGAATACGACAAAGGACAGGCCTAACGAAAAAAGAGTACAATTTTGATTGCGCACGCTCCAGAATACTTAGCTAGCTATTGATACTCGTATGTTTGTCCGTTAAGATTGGGTACGTCACCGAATTCTATTGGGAATGTTTTATTTATACTTATTATGAATATTTTTAAGTGGGAAATCATAAAATATCGCAACCTTATTGCAATAATGAACTTTTTAATAACAATAATCTGCATTTTTACTCAAATTAAGCTAATTATAGCAACCAATTCGTGTCATCATTACGAATCTGCAAGTAAAACTGGTTATTGGCTATGACATTTATTTACCAAGATGGCTTCGGCAAAAGGTAAATGATCTAAATATTTGATCGAATATAATAATATTACATAAAAACGTTTAAACGTGTTGCGCTGGCCCCAAATAAAACGGGACAAGGGCAGGAAGATGATGATAATGAGTACAAAATGTAGATAGTTGGTTTTTGCATAAGGGTATGATATGTCAATCCGATCTGTGTGTATTGAGTATTTGACTTTGAGTTCTTCAGATTGTCCTTTGCGTTCGTGGGCCACAGTAACTCTTGCGAATAATCGTGCAGACCAGTTCATTACATAATAATATAATTCTCATAGAACACATCACATCGCGTGTGCTGGATCATTTAGTTCCCTGAGCTGAGTGGTGCTCGTATACGCGTCATGTTCGTTAACGGACGCTGTCAGTTGAGACCAGTCATTTCCTTACTGCCAGTGGCTTATTTTAATTTCCTTATTTTGAAATATATTTTTTTTACTTTTTTATTAACATAATATTATAAACGAAAGTAAGTTGCTTCTGACGGGAAAAATTGATGGGAAAAGACCCAGGGGCAGGAATCCACTACGTTGGTCAGACCAAATCCTTGCTACACTGGAGACCACAGTCTGCGACGCCGTCCACATCGCCGAAGACAGGACAACATGGCAAAATATAGTCCATAAGAAGATTATTCGTCGAGGTTACGACCCTCAGCATTGAGGATAAACGACGCAAGGAGGAGGATAAGCGAAAAGCAAAATGTGACCGAGATGCTTTTGATGAATTAATTAAAAGTGTTCACGGAGTTTCTTGCACATTCTTCTTCATAGAGATCTAACGCTTTGGAATGTGCAATAAGCATCGTTTTTGACTGACTGAGAAACAAATAGTTTATTTGAACTAAATGCATTTTGATACACAGCAATTGAGAAAATACAATTATTAAGCGTCGTTTAAGAATCAGAAATGACATCCAAGAAGCCATTTGTCGTACTAAAGTCGTAATATTCCAATACAGTTCGCGGATCCTCTGGCTTTGGGCCAGGACTACAAAACGGAACGTATTTTTGAGTTTTGCTTCAAAAATATTGAAATACCGTTTTTAAAGTCGATAAGACCTGGCTATAAAGTCCAGAGGTGTACGTAGGAATTTGGCATGCTTAAGGAGCGTTCGGAAACAGATTGGCAAAACATCGTCGAGCTTTCTGTTTGTATTTTCCGTAGAAGTTATTTAGGTACTTATAGTATTTCGTAAAGGTGCTATTCGAACCTCGGCTGCAGGCTGACAGACAGCACTAGCGGTGGATGCACGTGCAGCCAACGAAAGTTGCTGCCTGCATTTCCAGTCGCGTTCGGTATGTTGTCATAGAAATCCAAACTACTTCATGCAACCACCGCATGTGCTACCTGCATTCGCAGCCTGCAGTCGAGGTTCGAATAGCACCTTAAGATTTTTGTTTTATTATAGATAAGCTCACATTTGACCTGATTATTTAGTAGTAATATACTTGAGATAGCGGTCAAGGGCAAACCTTTCAACATTAAAAAAAAGTAAGAAAAAACAGTAAGTAACGCTTTGCCCAAGAATCAATCCCAGGACAGCAAATCACGGAAAATTTAATCTAAGGTTGTCTATAAGATATCGTTGTTAGCGATAAGACCGCTGTTGTGCCCATAGATTTAAGTTTATACACAAGTTTTTGGTGTACAATAAAGTTTATTCTATTCTATCACGACTGCTGAGCAGTCGCGGCATCAACCATTTCATCGACGAATCAATATTTAATAGGTTTTTCCATCTAAAAACTAAAATTCAATTTGAAGATCACCGTATAGTTTTATTTTGCCTTCCAAACCGTTCCTCTTAAATGGATTCATCCGTCTTTTTTATACGAAAATATTTCAGCACTTAGCAATTCAGCCACCGAGCTAGTTCTATCATTTATCGTCTTTTTTCCTTTTGTTTTGGCTAAGTGCTCGTATTCAATCACTGAAAAATTCACCAAAAGCCGCTGGCACTTGAAAAAAAAGGCTACGAAATTGATCTTCCTACTTTTTAGCAAAACCGATTTTGATGAAACTTGGTACACGAATAGACAAATGTCCTGGAATAGGACATAGGATACTTTTTATCCCGCAAGTATGTTCCCTTGGGATAATTTTCTGCTATCACGCGGACGAAGCCGCTGGGAACAGCTAGTAATTAATATCTATTCAAATATCTCTTCTAAATACAAGTACAGAAATAAAAACCTGCATAGGTACTTACTCAAATATAAACTGTATAAAATATTTTCACTTGGGGCTATTCAGTAAACTTATTATCAGTAAACAAGGTGGATATCCCACCTATACGCACAAATCGTTTTGAGAACACATTCAGTACAGTGAAGTAGTTTGAGATTGCATCACTGCTTACCATTAGGTGGGATCGCAGTAGTTTACATTAGGTGGGATCGCAGTAGTTTACATCAATTTAAAAAAAAGTAGTAGAACTCCTTGCCGGAGCCTGTGTTTCCTGATGGCTATAACCCGGGAATCTTTAAGTCCATTTCCAACAGGTGTGATAGCGGTCAAGTTGCGCTTTTCACCTGTTTAGTTTTCTTGCCAATATCTTCATTTCTGATCTGATCACGCAAGAAAACTCCGAGCATAGCTTTCTCTATTACTCTTTGGATGACTTAAAGCAGCCTGATGAAGCCTATTATATAAACGAGAAAACCTCTTAAAAAGGGCCAATGTCATTTTATTAAGCATTATAGGTACTTACGCTAATAATATGCCTATACATAAGGTAAAAGAATTTCCCTATAACATAATGTTTGTGCCAAAATTATACAAAGATTAGCCGGAATTTTCAAGCTACCCTCCATTACCCAAATTAAACTTAATAAATAATATTAGCCGTTAGGGTGCGACGGTAATTAAATTTAGCGCTTATGCCTTCATTTATAAAGTCCATATTTACGTGTTAATTAGGTTTAATTTACATACTTTTGCGTAATTTTTACTGCCACACCCTTCGGCTATATTAATTTTAATTGATAATATTTTTGTTACGTTTAAGTATTTGGGTTGGTAACTTTGTTACATTATTATTTTTATGATTCCATATAAAATTGGAGTCAAATCATGTATTACATAATACAGACGTCCTCCATGTATATATTCATTTCATTTATTCCTGTTCATAATAAAATGTTTCTTTTCTAAAGAAAATCTCTTTCTATACCCTATTCGTGTTAAGATTAGACATTTTAAGAAACCTCTTTGACTTTCCGTTCAATCGATTTTAACTTCTATTTCGTAGGCTTAAGGATGTCCTTAAAAGCAAAAAAATGGTTACAGTACCAACTATTTACTTCAGCCGCCATTTGTCATGCCACCAACGCAATAAAGGTCAAAATAGGTTGAACGTACAGTAATAAAAGGTTTTCATAAGTGTCTAATGTTATTTTAAACAGATTGTAAGTCATCTTGCAATAAGAACTTTTTTGTTCTGTAGATAATTAGCAGTAGATTCTCTGTTATGTAACGTTATATACCTAGTACTGTTCTAATTATAGAGAGCCACGTCTAAGGCTATACCCGATCAACAATAAAGATTTTCATCTATTAGAGAACACTGATAATATTAAGAATTTACTCAGAACAAGCAGCGAACGCCATATCAAATATTTACAAGATTTCTTTTCGTACCTACTACGCATTCATTTTTCAAAGATCTTTGCTTGACGTTAATAATAACAAGCTTCCTTAGTATTTTCTTAGGAAAGATGAGAGTAGGTACAAAATTCTGGGAATTAGGAAATAGATCGTAAAAAATGAACATTCCATTTAAATTAACACGCTTATGTTGCCCCAAAGTAAACAAATGACACGTTTCAAAAATTTAAACTGATGCTAAATTTGAACGAGTATCAGAAACCAGCCAGGACGATTTTGCTATCAGTCTGTCTATAGTCTGTCTAAAAAGTCAAACGACTTTGGTAATTATTAGGGTAAAATGAAATCTAATGTAGTCAACACTGGTTCATTTATCATAGCCTATCGGCTGAAAGACCTTGATCATAGTTTACTAATAGAAGAACCTTATAAGAAGTATCGAATATAAGTTTTTTTTTAATGATTTAATATTATTAGGGGACTTATTAACAATAAAAAATACAAAAGATTTTCGTTTAGAGTACTTATACCTATTTCAGTCTCTATAGTGATATTCTTATTAAAAAAAATAGGATACATTTGCAAAAAAAATAATAGCGTCATAAGTAGGTAAGCATAAAGTTATAAAATAAATCTCAAATCGTAAGAGAAATCTGATTCCAAATGTTCTACTCCACTTATTGATTTATCATCACTAGCCATATTACAATCAACATCACTGTTGTAGAACTATCATCATCTCAAGAAAAAAGTGAATGGCAACTAAAATTCGCGATGCTAACCACATTTGTTTTTTCCTTCAAAAATTCCTTAGTCATTTGACTTTTTAGACAGTATAGATAGCTTGCTTGATAGAATCTTATACCTATCTGACCTACCATCACCAGCTTGCGGACGGCGAGCATTGGATAGCTCGCTGTCCGACCGTTGGGTAACTGTCCGGACCTATCCCTGGTTATCGGCGGCGCGCACTGTTCTCGCGCGCCTCAAGGTGGTGTCAGCCCAGCTGGCCCAGCTGTGTCGTAGTCTACTGGGCCAGGGTTATCCGAAAGGGAGCTCGAGCCCCGGTATGAAGGCTAGAAGGAACGGGGTGGGTTTTCAGTCAGTAAGAGTCTGACACTAACTCCCGTTCCGCCCAAGAGCAGAGCTGCCATTAGATGATTTTGCCCACCATAAAAAAACCTACCATCACCAAATAAGTACGAATGGCATATAGATAAAGCTCTATTATATTCAACTCAATTCCAACCTGGAGCTGGCGAATTATTGTTTAATGTTCGTCACTTCAGTTTTCGGTAAATCTATTGCCAAACATGAATTACAGAGGCATTTCAGTGGACTACAATTTAACTATGCATGAGCTATGCATTGATATGTTTACTCATATGTAAACATAATCCTAAAATAGATTGGTATCATCGATATAAATAGGACTGGCTTTTACCACTGTTTCCCTAAGTTAGAATATTCGTCAGAAACCCGCCCCGTTTTCGAGATAAAACTTTTAATATTACATTCATAAATATTGTAGCTGAACTGATACAGCTAACGATCAGGATTCCTCGCTTCCTCTTTCCAATTCTTAAGGTAGATATCCAGATCATACCACCACTCCCCCTGCCCTCTCCCTCCACATAACTTACGTATTTGATTTGAAGCACAAAGAAAGCTCCTTGGTCTGCCGCGGTCCCCCGTCACTGTGTCCGGTCATCAATCCAGAGGTTTTACGAGCCCACAGCTTGTTTGAATTTTTAAATACAGGTAATTGATTAGAGAAGATTAATGTTAATAATATTGAACAGTTTTTTTTTTTCTTTAAAAAAATCATCGATTATGATGCGGTAAGGCTCCCACTCTGGGTGAAGCGAAAGGGAGTGTTAGACATTTACTGACTATAAACCATCTCTGTTCCTTCAGTTATCTTTGCGTTACAAAGCCATGGTAACTCTTTTGAAAAATCCTACAGCCCTGGCAAGAATCTGTTGAATCTGATTTCGTCAATACCACATCTATCTATTCTTATAATAAATCTGTAGAGAGTTCAATTCTGTACATGAAATATATTTCCAAAATAACTATCAGGGGGTGATAAGTGATCGATACTGATGCCAAAAATGTAAACAGTAAAATTTTTGTCTGTCTGTCTGTCTGTCTGTCTGTCTGTATGTTCTTTATAGAAACAAAAACTACTCGATGGATTTTAACGAAATTTGGTACAATTATTTTTCATACTCCTGAGCAGGTTATAGTATACATTTGATTACGCTACGATCAATAGGAGCAGAGCAGTGAAGGGAAATGTTGGGGAAACGGGAGAAATTACTCCATTTTTAAGCTTCCGTCGCGTTTGCAGCCGTAATGGTTAAAGCTACACAGAAATCATGTATGACGGAAATGTTCTCTTTAAAATTATATAAAAAATATCCCACAACAGCATATGTCTATCTTTTATGGTTGACTCACAATAACACGTGTAACTCCCGATAGCTTAGCAGTTCGGAGCTTTCTGTTTATTTTTGTCTACTCTTACGTTTATAACACTCTCACTCATCCCTAATTAAAAAAAGTTAACATTATTATCTATTCAATAAAAAAAGAATCATAGAAATCGGTATAGAAACACCAAAGTTATACATGAAATACGCTAATGAATACTGAATCATGCTCTAAGGGTTATTTTTGTGTAACGGTCGCTGCGCTCGACGCGCTCGACGCGGCTCGCGGCGGCAATATTTGGCTATTGATGCAAATAGACGTTCAGAGTGTTCGACCTTATTGACAGACAATAATTGATTTTAACAAACCGTGCTTATCAGCGCGACTTTTAGTCTACTCCACGTCTACTCTTACGTTTAATAATTTATTTTTAGATTTCTTTGGTTGTTATTTTATAAAATAGGTATTAGTTATTTTGGTAGTGTTTAAATATTTCTTAGTATTAGCTTAATTATAAATTATTACTGTTTTTAATTTATTTAGCTGTAGTTTTAAATAGATAAGTACCTAGATATCAAATAGGTTATTTCATTCTATTAGACGTAGTTTAGGTACCTACTTATACTTATAATAAATCTGTAGAAGTGAAAATTCTGTACATTGAAAATATAAAAAAATAAACGGCAGGGGGTGTTACTAGACCGACACCGAACCCAAAAATGTGATTAAAAAATGTTTTGTCTGTCTGTCTGTTTGTTCAGGCATCACGCAAAAACTACTGGTCCGATTACGATGAAACTTGGTATAATTATTTTTTAATATCCTGGGCACCACACTGGGTACTTTCTATCCCGGAAAAGTATATACAATAAAAACAAACTTAATTTTGCGGTTCGATCCCTAGACCCGATTACTGTACCAACCGCAAATAATAAGTTGGTCGTAGGTTACGTCACCCGCTGTGGAGTTCACTTAGGGGCGCTGCACATGGCTAAGATACTATAATATTTGGGTAGATAATAATTTTTTAGTTTCCGTTTTCAAAACGTTTCGTAAATGGCGTTGGCGTCGAGTTACGCTGTGGGAACACTTTTTGGGAATAAAGAAAGGAGCGCGTTTTTTTTTATTACATCGAACACGGAGACATTGGCACCATGTCTAAGGTGTGTGCACACTGTCACGCGCGTAAGTGGAAGGGAGAGATCTGGAACGTCTCGAATCGTCTCGCGCATCACGTTGTTTTCCAGTCCCTGGGCTCTTAGAATTTGACATCAGACGTTTCAGATCTTTGATTTTGACGACCCCGTTGTCGCCGGCATAAGCAACAGGATCCGCGTACGAAGTCGCTGGCAGAAGCTAGTAATAAATAATATAATAACAACGCCATCTAGTCTCAGACTAAGTAGAGCTTCTGACATGAGTACTAGACAACTGATATACTTTATATTTCAAAAGACGTAAATATATTATTGATAAATTACACCCAAATAATAATATATTTAACAGATTGATTCGTTATATAGCTCGCTTAACACAGAAATCAGATACAAGAATCCAACAAAATACACTTCGCATAAAATAACTACAGGCAAACAATTTTCCTATCTATTTAATATAATATCACCGTGACATTTTCCGCCCTGCTGTCCACCAAATGCGGTGAAAATATCTTACAAGCTTGTTAACCTAATCGCTCACTCGTCTGAGATAATCGATTCGTCTTATGCCACTCACTGTTGCACAACTTTTTCCTTCATAAATGTTTACATCCATCAAGACTCGTAGTTGAGTGAGTCACTTGAGTGGAATATTTTGTCTGAGTAGTTTGATTAATACTTAGAAAGACAAGTGAAGCCACAAATATTTACTTTTATTGGACACGTGATCAAACTTGTAATGTAGTCTAAGCTTTTATTTAATTTCACCTGTCCCGATGTTTTTCTAAGAAAAAGTAAATGTAGGATCAAATCTTAATCCATGTATCGTTAGAAGTAGTCGTTTTTATTAAATATGTATGTTATTGTATATTATGCATGTAAATGCATATAATTTATGCATGTTATGCATGTAAAATTTTTTAGATCAAATAGGTCTACAATTTTTGTAATACTGGTTTTCTAAATAATATTTTCTCTTTTCTTTATGCACATGCCATATTGTCTCTGCCCTACCCTAGTTTGACTGATAGAGAATGCCTAAGGCATTAAGTCCGCCTGTGTACTTTTTGTTGCATGAAGATTAAATAAATAAATCGTATTCAAAATCGTAGACCAGGTAGGTTTCGATACTTCAGAGAATACTCGGCGCAACTAAACACAAAGAAAAATATAGTATTCTTTGTTTTAATATTCCTTATAAGCTCTCTCTTGACCTCAATCTCGCCTAGTAGTGAGCGATGGATAAGGTCTACAATGAAGTGAGCAAGACTAGAATATGATTGATCACTATACTTGTTATGAAGATATCTTTGTAGTCGCAAGCGGTATGGCAGAGCAAGAGTTTCTCGATATGATTCCCGAGTTAGAATGTGTAATTGAGTTTTCCCATCTGTGATTTCTCTGTAAGAGCCCGGAGTTTAGACTTATGCTCAGTTGAAAGCAAGGAGTTTGTCTCCTACATAACATAAATATAAAATAAGCCTTTTTAATGCACCCACTGCTTGGACTAAGCCCCCTCTTTAGGAGAGGGAATGGGCCGTAATCCACCACGCGGGCCGAGTGCGGGTTAATGAATGTCACATGTCTTGGAATTTTTGGTTTTAAGACATGCCAGCTTCGATTTTAACTGGATACAGCTTTATATCAGTGTAAAATTGTACATGGAGCGACTACCTATCTGTTCTCCACAATCTAGTTATTGAGTAACACAACACCCATGGGTAAAATTGCTAAAACTGTAAAAGACAAATGACTACCTCACACGCTTTTCAAGCACGAAAATATCTCGATATTTTAAAATGGTCACCCATCTACAAACTAACCTTAATAAGCGTTGCTTAACTTGAGGCGTTATCATTTACCCAATAGCTCTTCCATATCAGTTACAGGACAACCCCTTTATTCCCTTGTAATGATTTTGTTGATGAGGGTGAATGACGCGTCATTGTGGATTGATTGCAATATACCCGTATACCTCGGACAATAGTCAGATGATTATGGCCAATAGATACCTACCATCGTGATAAAATAGCTATATAATTGTATGAGCTTGTGAGAAGGTAACCTCGTTTCCCGCCACTAGCAATAAGGATGATATTTGGGCGATGTTATCGATAATTTTGTTTGATGGAACCCTACAAAATTATCGATAACATCGTCACCTTGGAGCCGATAGGTCGTCGATATTTGTCTGGTGTTACAGTTCAGCCAGAACCTTCATTACTTTGACAATAGTATTTTTATTTTATTTCAATAACTTCCATTTCTTAAACTTTAACTTTGTTGCGGATATCTTCATTTTTGATTCGATCACGCATTGATTGTATTTTTAAATTTTGTGTTTGGACATGATTCTATTGTATTTTAACTATTTTGACATTAATTATGAATTTTATTGTGTTTTTAATTTTTATGAATTTAATTCTATTGCATTTTAATTTTGTTTATTTTTTAACATCCACTGTAATTTTTATCTTCTATATATATAAAAATGACCCCCGTTTTCCGTTGTCACGACTTGGCATGAAAACGGCTTGACCGATTTGGCTGATTTTTTTTTTTGTTGTGATTGTTATTGTGAGGACAAGGTTCTTATGGAAAAAAAAATAAAAATTAGGGTAGTGTAGGATAGAGTAGGGTAGAGTAGGGTAGAGTAGGATAGAGTAGGGTAGGGTAGGGTAGAGTAGGGTAGAGTAGGGTAGAGTAGGGTAGAGTAGGGTAGAATAGGGTAGAGTAGGGTAGAGTAGGGTAGAGTAGGGTAGAGTAGGGTAGAGTAGGGTAGAGTAGGGTAGAGTAGGGTAGAGTAGGGTAGAGTAGGGTAGAATTGAATTAAACTCCTAGGGCGGTTAACCTAAATCCCTTCTTTGATGATCTCACTAAATCTTCTTTTATTATTTAACTAATCCGACATAAGCGAAGAGCTCGACAGTTTTTGAACATTTAATTACTTCCAAATAAAATACGAAACATAAAAAATAATGCTAATGACGCTGATAAAACGAAACGACCTAAATTGGCGTATAATGACTTAATAATATAATACTTCTAATAAAGTACGAGAGTGTTAACAATAACCCAATTTTTGCAAAGAATTTCCAACGCCAACAATTTGATAATTACACGCTGAACAGTTATTGGGGGACTCAACACAGCAATTAGTAGCTTGATGCTCAAAATTGCTCTTCGATTAAGTAATTTGCCAACCAATTGAATTGCGACATCAAAGAAAGATCCTACTCGCATAAATAATATTAGATTATTCCCTCTTTAAAGTAACAAACCCAAGAGACAAGATTAAGATGCTAATTTTATTTTGATGTAGGTAAGCGAAAATGGAAAATAAAGGAAAAGCGACCACGCGCCGGAAAACTTAACAAGTGACAGCTTTCTAGAGGTTTTGGCCCTGACAAGGGTCAACGGAACCCTTGGATGCACGCTCAGAACCTTTCTAAAGTGATCCATAAGTTACGTTCAACAGCGTCTCTCTGCACGATAGGACTAGAATAATTACGGTGAAACAAAAAGATTAGAACCCTTATCACGTTTACCGGAATCCTTATAGAGAAAGGAAAACAATAAAACAAAATAAAAACGTCGTGGAATACCGCGATAAGTCACATCACTAGTGATCCACTTCCCCAGAGATGAATGTATTAATATTCTTCCTCCGTCATCCCCGAACCCGACGAAAAAGTTTGCCACCGAAAAAATATATTAAAATAAAAAATACGTGGCAACTATATTAATAAATTCGTTTCACGTCCAATACATACAAGTACGTCCCGCAGACATCAGTGTGGGGAATTTCAACAAGGTACAAAGTATAATGTTGTTACTAGTGAAGAGGCGATTAATCGGGATTCGTATTCGGCTTCCGTGTTTCTTTAGGGAACGCGAACGGCCTAAACTCGGTGTTTATTTGAATAAAAGGGTCGGATTACGTAGTTGTTTTAAGCAAAAGTCAACAAAAGGTTCCCTTATGGAAAGGTCAACAGCCTTATACACGCTCATATTTTTGCTACATCAGTTCAAGTGAGAAATAAACACTCTGCTCTTTATATTTTTGTTACTTCGCTTTTATTTTCTAGACAATAATTACCGAAACTGCCAGAAATTAGAGCGAACAGAAATATCAAAGCGAAACTCTCAGCGAATTCTACGCAAAAAACAAATGCATAACTCTTGCGAACGATCTCTGTCGGAAAATAACAAAAGTATCTGAACGTTGTCCTCGGCTCTAGCGATAAAAGGCCAAAGATTCGTCGCTGGCCGAAAAATTGCTCTCATCCGGACTCAAACAGTTACGTAGATATAGATGTATTATAGGGGCCTCTTGTAAAGCATTGCTATAGCTTGATAGTTTTTGCGATATTTTTGACATAAATAAATACCTATAAATTTTTCTCGTCACAACACAACCAAGCCAAATATCAGGGTTGTTTGAAAGACGGTCTAAGCTAAAAATAAATATTTTTGAGGGAATAACTCAAAACGGTGAAGGAAAACATGGTGAGGAAACCGGTATGTCCCAGAACCAAAAATTCGAAGACATGTGACATTCACCAATCCGCACTGGGCCCGCGTGGTGGATTACGACCCATTCACTCTCATAGAGAGGAGACCTGAGTTCCAGTAGTGGGAACATTAAAAACGCTGATGATGATAACTGCTATGCTAATATTTAAAAATGCAAAAGTCTGTCGGTTTGTTACTTTTGCACGCTATTTTTAGTTGGAAATTATCAAATAAATTCTCCCGTTCTGGGTAGAGAGAAGAAAAGAATGCTATAACGTTCATTACATGTTTAAGGGCTTGCTCAGTAGAAGAAACTGAATTACCTTCCACAGTTTTTTTTTTTTTTCAGGAAACGAAAACAAAATCGGCCTGTCCATACAAACTATCCAATCAAGTTTATAATTTTGTTGCTTTGGTTATTTTTATTTGTTTAATCGCCGCACATCCAACACTACAGGTCCTAGGAGCGTGAAGTTTTGAAAAAGGTATTGTTTATGACTTATGCAAGCATTAAGAGGGGGTCCAAAGTTTATATGGAGCAACCTACTTTCACGCAAGCGAAGCCGCTGTCATCAGCTAGTATTATGATAAACTCGTCGGCCCTGTTCTAGGAAGAACTTTATTTAATCAAGTAAGAGTTTTCAATCTTGCGCTTATGTATGATGAATAAGAATATTTTATTTGCATAAAAATCGTAGTATCTATACTAATATTATAAAGAGGTAAAATTTGTAAGTTTGTAAGTTTGTAAGTTTGTAAGTTTGTAAGTTTGTAAGTTTGTAAGTTTGTATGTAGGGGGTAATCTCTGGAACTCATAATCCAATACTAAAATTTTTTTTACTGGTAGAAAGCTACATTATTCCTGAGTGCTATAGGCTATAAATTGTTTCTATAGCATGTATATTAACCGAGCTATCACAACTTTTGTCTAGCAAGTCGGAAAAAAATACCTCATAAAACAGAATTATTGGCGTGCGCTGCCTAAACAGTTGCTTAAAATTAAAAACAATGTATGACTACCTGGTTCGTCTTAATTATTTCTACAAAAAAGTCCGCGATACCATATCTCTATCTTTTATATTTCATCTTTTATACTTCTTTTATTGCATTAAAAATATATTTTTTCGGCATACTTACGTTTGGTTGATTATTTGAGCAACAAAATATTAATTCTTATGACAATAAATTATTTCAGTATCACAAGAACATCATACAGATAAGATTTGCCGTTTACAGTATATCAATTGGTCATACAGTTTCGGAGATAATGTAAAATTACTAAAACGCAAAATGCCCCTAGCATAACTTTCATTGTGCAGTCGTGCAGACGTTTTAGCTATTTTTTTTTTATATGTTGTGCAAAAATCATCTTATGACAACCCCCGCCCTTGGGTGGAGCGGGAGATAGTGTCAGACTCTTACTGACTAAAAACCCACCCCGTTCCTTCTAGCCTTCAAACCAGGGCACGAGTTCCCTTTCGGATAACCCTGGACCCGGTAGGCTTCGATCCAGCTGGGCCTCTGCTGTAGCTGACAACTCCTTGAGGCGCGCGGGAATAGTGCGCGCCGTCGACGTCTTGGGCTCGGTCCATTACCGGACGATCGGACAGCGAGCTACCCATGGCTCGCCGTCCGCGAGCCCGCGTCTACGGTGGCCGGAAATTGGGATCGGAATCCCGGCGGCGGCGGCGGGGGCGCCGTTGCCTGATGCGGTCTGCCTCCTCCTTTGCTAGCATTACTGCTTCGCAGAACGAGGCGACCGCCTGCCATTCCTCCTCGCTCCGGACCATGGCCTCAACCAGGGCCCGGCGCGAGAGGTCTCCGCCGCAGATCGCCCCCACGAGGGCACGGTGATGCTCAGCCCAGGCAGGGCACACTTCGACTGTGTGCTCTACCGTGTCCTCCGGGCGTTCCGCACAGTGACGACACCCGGGCGTCTCTTCCGCTTTAATTCGGTGCAGGAACCTCCCGAACTTGCCATGTCCGGTGAGGACCTGTGTCATGCGGAAGGAAAGGACGCCGTGAGGCCTTTCCAGCCACGCCTCAAAGAGGGGACTTACCGCCATAATTGTGGCGTGCCCAACGTTTTACCTATTTGCCCATGGATGGCGTTCTGCAATTACGTAATTTTTCTGAATCGCGTTGTTAAGACTTTCTGTGGATTGATTGATGACCCTCTCGAAGTATTAGGCCCACGTTGTCGTTAGTTGGAGTTCTTCTGTCAGTTGCTTATTGGTTTCGGTTGTTTCATTCGTATGGTTGTTGTTGTTGATAGATACCTCATAATCGAAAATATCGTAACTACGAACATACAAAACAAACGTACAATGTTTGTTTTGTATGTTCGTAGTTTCACGAACATACAAAACAAACGTACAACGTTTGTTTTGTATGTTCGTAGTTTCGTACTTCGTTCTATCGTAATAATCGATACGAGTTATTCGATATTACGATTGTTTTGTTTTGTAAAGGCGGACGGTGTTCGAGTCGCTCTCCCTTTGTTCATAATTGTTTTCAAGTCTGTGCGTAGTTTGTTGAGAGCATGTCTAAAAAGAAATCTCAACTGTCCCGGCAGACATCACAGACAAGAGCCGCTCGAGTACGCCGTACGGAAGAATCTGCCCCTGAAAATGAGCAGCGCCTCTCGAGAAATAGAGAATATATTTCGCAAGCATGCGCTAGAGAATCTAGCTCCGAGCGCTCACAGCGCCTCGCTAGCCAAAATGTGAGGACGTCGCGGGCCCGTGCTCGAGAAACTAGCGCTGAACGTGCGCACCGTCTATCTGAGTTAAGGCAGCATGTCTCTGAGACAAGGGATAGGGAGACTAGCGCTGAGCGCTCGCAGCGGCTTGGTAGGCAAAATGTCATAACATCGCAGGCCCGTGCTCGGGAATCTAGCGCTGAACGTGCGCAGCGTCTATCTTATTTAAGGCAGCATGTCTCTGAGACAAGGGATAGGGAGACTAGCGCTGAGCGCTCGCAGCGGCTGGGTAGGCCAAATGTCATAACATCGCAGGCCCGTGCTCGGGAATCTAGCGCTCAACGTGCGCAGCGTCTATCTCATTTAAGGCAGCATGTCTCTGAGACAAGGGATAGGGAGACTAGCGCTGAGCGCTCGCAGCGGCTTGGTAGGCAAAATGTCATAACATCGCAGGCCCGTGCTCGGGAATCTAGCGCTGAACGTGCGCAGCGTCTATCTCATTTAAGGCAGCATGTCTCTGAGACAAGGGATAGGGAGACTAGCGCTGAGCGCTCGCAGCGGCTTGGTAGGCAAAATGTCATAACATCGCAGGCCCGTGCTCAGGAATCTAGCGCTGAACGTGCGCAGCGTCTAATCGAGTGTAATCTTATTTTAAAACAAGAAATTTTCCGCGGACGAAGTCGCGGGCAGAAGCTAGTATTTAATAAAACCTTAAATTTAATGTTACGTTTAGGGTTCCATACCCGGGTACGGAACCCTATTACTAAGACTTCGCTGTCTGTCCGTCAGTCTGTCTGCAGGCTGTATCTCAAGAACCGCGATAGCTAGACAGTTGAAATTTTCACAATTATGTATTTTTGTTGCCGCTATAACAACAAATATTCAAAACAAAATAAAATAATCCCATACTACCAACGCGATTTTTTTGCTGTTTATTTCTACGGACGGTACGGAACCCTGCGTGCGCGAGTCCGACTTGCTCTTGCTCAGTTTTTTTCCGTTCTACGCGCGCCTCTTAGAGATGTTAGCAAAACCGTAGGGGCCTAGCAGATCTAAAGCCTACTGGGGCTATAATATTGGTTGACTTTCGAAAGGAAAACCCGTAGTTCTGGAACGCAAGGGCAAAGAAGGAGCATAGGTGTGGTTTTAGGGTCGACGCTGCGTTAAACGGGCGCCTGCGTGTTACAAAATAATTACCAAAATAAAACAGAAAAGTACTACGTCACGCCACGCCGCGCGAGCACTCGTCGCGAACGCCGCGCCCCGTGCCCTTTTTTGCAATACATTAAAGTTCTCCATCGACACGACTACAGGCACACCGTTAGCGCTGTATTTCAGCGGGACACGACGGTGGTGCGACTAGGTGCACCGCCACGGTGTCCCGGTGAAATATAGCGCTAAACTACCAAACCGGACACCATCTAGACACCAGAGTCACCACACATCCGAGCTGGTCGCGCCACCAAATCGGTTGTGCAAACGGATACCAAGTGAGTAACTCTCTATAGAGCTGTATACATTTTGTTGGTAGCGGCGACTGGTCTCGGTGAAATAAAGCCCTTAAAGTTGAACTAGTCACCTTATATTGTCTCCCGCTCCGCCATAGAAAGGGAGTCTCAGGCTGATTTACAAATTAAAAAAAAAACTTAAAATTATATTTTGCTATTTACTGGAAAACTTTTCTAACAATTGTTAATAATCAGGACGTGAGCGTAAAACTGATTAAATTAAATTATTATGACTGATTTTTATTGTAATAAATTACCAAATAACAGCTAACAATATAACTAACAATAACAATTATTGGAACAAGTATACTTGTTATTTTCCTCAGGTATACATGCTTGCTAACACTAATTAGGTTATCGTAGGTACTTAATCAAACCCTTACCAACTAATCACACTTATATTATAAAGGTGAAAGTTTGTGTTTGTTTCTTCTTCACTTCCGAACTGTTGCACGGATTTCGACGAAACTTGGTACAAATGTAGGCTATGGCCTGAAATAGCATATAATTATGATTTACACATTTTTCAAAATAAAACATAAGAGTTTAATTTTTTCAAAATAGCATTTGTGAATTAAATTTCTTTTCACTACTTTTTTCACAGCAATGGGATTTTCCCTTGGGATAATTTTCTGATATAACGCGGGCGAAGCCGCTGGCACATAGATACTTGATGATGTTTTGACACTTTCGAAAACTCCAAATCAAACCACCGTATACTTTAAAGAATTAATAACTTATTTGATTATTTAGGAATAAAATATATGAAAACTTAGAGTTTACGTATTCGTGGCTTAGCGAACGACGAACAATGAGTAGTTTGCCGTCCGACCGAGCGTCCGGTAACCGTTCGGACAGGACATATACCGTGTGATTTTAGCCAGTAAAAGTCTAACACGCCGTCCCACTCAACCCTAGAGCGGAAAAATCATTAGATGATTTCCCACCTCACAAAAAAGCTAATAAAACCAAGATAAATAAATAAATTATATATTTTGTTCCTCAGAACGTTACGTATTCGTAGACATTATTATTGTTTTATCCTGCTAAAAAATGAGTTATAAGGTAAACACAATAAGGTCTTCGAATAATTCAATATATCAGATGAGATATACTCTGGCATCGTTTGGGTGGGAGTGGGAGGAATCTCTTTAGTTCTGTGTTATTGATACGTATGTTTGTAATGTGATAAGGTTCTCTCGTGAATTTAATTATATCGTAGACTCATTCCATAGAATAATGAAGGTAGAAATCAATAAAATACTCCTTCACATCGCTGTCATCCGGGAATGTGCCCAGAAGACTGGCAGCATTACCACGTTGGATGGCAATGCTAATTCTTTGAGCGAAGAACGAGCCAGCCCTCTGGTCACGCAAGGTGTCGATCAGTCGGCGAGAAATTTCCTTAAAAAGGAGACGTGCATTCGGACCCCATGACCCAAGCGTTTCAACCCCAAACGGCTCAAAACTGTAACTACCAATAAGGTTACAGTATTTGCGCCGTTTGAGGGTCTCAGCAGCCGCAGCGGCAGCGCCAGAACAGCCCGCCGTACATGGAATATGGGATGGCGCAAGGGTGTCGACAATAAAATACTTACGTAGGTAGTCAATGTTATTCCCAACTATAGAAGGCGCCGGATTACCGTGGGATAAAGTACATTAACCTTTTTCTAATACATCTGCGTAGATACCCGAAAAACAAACAATGAACTGCTTTTCATTTCTAGATCATAAATACAAGAACAAAGTGAAATCGCCTTAATTCATGAATCCCCAAGCGACCACCGGTGGCCGCGCATCTATTGTCTTACTATTGTGTCTCTAATTGACGGTATCTGAAGGGTTAATGGAGACAATAAGAAAAGTGCCATTGGACACATTCTTAGTAAAGACAATTTATTAGTTTAGGATATAATTAAATTACTTATTAGTCTACTAGCTTTTGCCCGCGCGGCTTCGCTCCCGCTCTTCCCTACTCCACCCTACTACCAACTCTACCCTTCTCTACAGTATCCTATGTCCGTCACCTGGCTCTAAGCTACCTTCCCACTAATTTTCAGCTGTATCGGTACAGCCATTCTTGAGTTATAAATAGTGTAACTAACACGACTTTCTTTTATATATATAGATATATAAGGCTAAATTGTAATAAAAACTAGGGTTCATCCTTTGGATGTATTCGAGGACTAGAGAAAAAAAATTACTGGGTCATGTAAAGGATCACGATACATGTCGGTTCAAGACAGTTTTATGTTTTTATTTTCGTTTTTTGAATTAAGAATGTCAAGAAGTGTAGGAGGGTCAATGCCAGTTATTCTACGGTTATCTGGCGCCTAGTTTAGCAATTTTCCAGGATTTTTTTCCACGAAAATGAATTTCATAAAAATGTAATCGCCCTTTAAGCAATGGTTAGATAACACTATTTTATTTTTATTAATTTTAATTAGAATGTATGCCAAGTTTTAAGTTCATTAACCCAAGAAATAAAAAACCCTTCTTACAACCTTTAAAATCTCCCTGCAAACATATAATTGCAACCCTTACTATTCTGAGATTATTTTTATTTTACTTATTATTTTATTCCAACCCGTTCACGGAATAAAATTTGGGATATAAACAAAATTCCCCCTTTTCACCCCAATAAAGGTTGTATTTCCAAAAACCTCTTCTCAGTGCTTGCCTGCGTCATAAAAAGAAGCCTTGTGCAGTCCCAGTAGTTTGACTGTCTGATATGTCAGTCAGTTAGTTTTTCCTTTTATATATGGATTTCCCACATTAAAAGGAAATTGGTACCTTCGTTAAATCGCTTTTTGTCCAACCTTTTTTCTTGCTCTTTTTGCAGATATCTAGATCTATTTCTACGTGGCTAGGTCTAATTGGTCTTTGAATTTGTTTTCTACAGATCCGATTAAACCCCTCAGTGTCTTGATATTTTTTTTATTAATTAATAGGCTCGCCCTTAACCACTGTCTCATCTGATAGTAAGTAAACATGTGGTAGACGATAGAGCACGCTTGCCTAGAAGTAAAATATCACCTCAGACTTATAAACTCCCAGATTGTAGCTATCAGGAAACACAGGCACAATCGAGTCCTTACCACCGACTTATAGTAAGTGACATCCTTTTAAAAGTGCATTTTAGATCTTATGTTCTAAAATTTAAGATACAAAATAGCTTATGGAAAGTCGCGCTGTGTTGAACGGCCCTTCCCTTCAACATTAGAAAAATTTACCAAAAATTCACAATTATATAATATTATTCTAGATGATCTAAAGCGATCGTTTTTTAACAAGACAGATTTACTAAACATTTTTGTCAATACGGTCTGAAAACCTGACCAGGCAAATTCTTTTCAAGCTGACCCAAGTTGAGAGTGCTCAATATTCCTTGCATAAGGAAATTCCTGTACATTTCTTGACCAGTTAGGGAGGTATGCACTCGAGGTAGCCAAGTACCTACATATGTGAGGGGAATTCCATTCCGAAGATGGTCGGATTATGAATAAGGATCCTAAGATGTACGTGCGTAAGAAAGATCCTCATAGTGAGAACATACTTAACAGCTGTTAAGTCTTAGTACTTAATAGAATTCAAAATAAGCATAGAATTGACTTAGCACCATGTTATGACGTCATAACTGTCAGTTATGTTATCGTAACATGGCGTTAATCGAATCAGGCAGGGTGAGCAAAACAATTTTTTTAAGTTAATATTATTTACGAATCATGAGTGGAAAAAGTTTAATTAGAATCTAGTCCTTCAATTTCACTTATCTTTGAATCATCGTGTAAATTGTTTCAGTCATGGCTAACGGTAAAAAACCAATTGCGGCCAACAACACATATTTACATATTTAGCTAATTTAGATTAAATAAAAACGTCTTTTCATCACTCAAAACAGAGAAAAAAAGAACCGTTCTTAATTCGCAAATAGACTTTGCAAACCTTACTTGTAACATTTGACAGATAGAGGTCATTGACTTTCCTATTCTTGTTCAAATCGCAATTTACGGACGCTTTTCGTAGCTCAAAGTGTGTATGTGTATATATGTGTATCCTATAGACGTGTGATAATTGCACGGAGACTGTTTACTTATGCCGTTCTGTCTTGTCTGCCTTAGACAACTGTTCTGTGCTGTTTTGTTACTTTAGACAGCCTGAAACAAAACAATTTTGTCCATCACAAAGGTACTGCAGTGTTCTTTGTCATCTTCATCAAAATGCCGTTATTATAAGTGTGATAAGAGATATTTTTTTATTGGAATAGGACATACTATCTTTTAAAGTAGAAGTATCGTTTTGAATTTGAAATAGAGAAAAGTAATTACTTTGCTATTTTTATTTTATTTTTTAATAGGTTATTGATTAGGATTTGAGAGCAGTGGTGGCCAAGTGGTAATGGGTCCCACTAACGAATTGTAGGTCGGAGGTTCAAACTCTGCTAGGCGCATTACTTTGTGTAATTTATTTCATTACCACTGCTCTCAAAACGGTGAAGAAAAACATCGTAAGGAAACCGGCATGTCCTAGAACCTAAAATTCAAAGACATGTGACATTCACCAACCCGCACTGGCCCCACGTGATGGATTACGGCCCATTCCCTCTCCTAGTGAGGAGGCCGGAGTCCCAGCAGTGGGAATAGGCTATCTGCCTTATGCATTATAAACTCGGTTTGTTTACAGTCTCATGTTTGATTTTGGTGCAGCGGCACCACCGATATATTTCCGTATCAATAAACCCTACGTAATGCTTGATGTTAAATATGAGAGTGCTGCTTCGTTTTCTGCGGCTTTTAATTGACTGCATCCATTTTGTGCACAGCTTCACCCTCGTGGAAGTATTGATTGCCATATATCAGTAATTCAACAACTCGTCTCGCATGCCTACGGCCCATTTGGGACGACTTTCAGAAAGTAAAAATATTGAGTACTAATTTATTTGGGACTACTTCCTTACCTACAAACTGACGCTGTGTTGTAAAATAATTGAGTTCTGACAAAATAATGGAATGCAATAAACATAACTATGCGTACATACAGAAATAAAACCTTGGACACATACATATTGCTGCGTGATTGTTCAAAAGAGTAAAGGTAGAACTACACAGCTGACACTGTCTCCATACATTTTATATGGAAACTACACTTGTAGAGCTATACTTAATGATACACCGGATACGCGCCACGCGACGTCGTTTTACGTACAAATCAGGCGTGTTAAACGTGTGCGTCGGTCTGATGTAGTTCTAGCTTAACCGTGGTCCTAACGCAAACGAAAACTGAAAGAACACGAGTGGTTTTCATTCAATAAAAGTCTGACACTCCCTCTCGCTCAGAGAGACAGGAGGCCTGAGTTCCAGCAGTTTGAACATTAAATTCTGATTATATGCTACTGCTTAAATTAAAGACACCTACATTATAAACCACACGTAAAGACCGCCGCAGGCACATTGTTTCAGCCCTTTGATGTACGCGGTATAAACGACGAGGCAAACCGTTCAGGCCGAACCGTAGATGTGTCAAAAATGTAAAGGTGGACACTAACTTGCCGTACTGTCGGGTAGGAAGGCGATGGTAGAATCAAGTTATGTAATTCCCGTGCACACTTGCTCTACCCCATAGAAGATAGGCAACGGCGCTCTCGCCGCCGCCGTCAGGATTCCGATCCCAATTTCCGAACACCTCAGATGCGGGTTTGCGGATCATGAGTAGCTCGCTGTCCGGACCGAGCCCAAGACGTCGACGGCGCACACTGTTCCCGCGTGCCTCAAGGAGTTGTCAGCAGCAGCAGAAGGCCAGCGTTATCCGAAAGGGCGCTCGAGCCCCGGTATGAAGGCCAGAAGGAACGGGGTGGGTTTTTAGTCAGTAAGAGTCTGACACTATCTCCCGCTCCGCCCAAGAAAACTCCACCGAAAAAAAAATTCCCATTGAAGATCGACACTGACTTACTTGACTTGATGTTCTATGTCCCCTAGATGGGGCAGAGGGCATCTACAGTAATCCTCCATCGCGAACGGTCCTGAGCTTCACGCTTCACCTCATTCTCATTTCATCTCTGCCAACACGATGCGATGCCAGGTTTGACGGGGACAGCCACGCTTTCTTTTTCCTTGCGGGTTCCAGTCCAACGCTTGCTTGGGTATGTGACCGGCATTTCTTCGGAGCGTGTGGCCAATCCATCTCTACTTGCGACCTTTGCACTTGATCTGGCGGTCGATCGGGCTCTCGTGGCATTTTTCTAACAACTCTACGTTGGATATTGTCACGGGCCAGTAATTTCCGAGGATGCGACGCAGGCAGTGTTGAAGAAAACTTGGATTTGGCGTGAGATGTTTTTTGTGACATTGAAGATCGACACAACAGTGTTTATATTATATTCAAAAAAATAATGTACCCACACATGTTATAAATATAATAAACATAAAAGAAGAAAGAAAAATAGATATACAAAAGTGATGCTTATTTCTAAAGAAATTTCTTCCAGCATTCCTGTGAAATGAGGGCTAGAAAAAAGAGATGTAGACACCGAGTGCTTCAGAGAAATACCTAAGTTAAAATGGTTTGGTTCACTTTGAAATTATGTGAGACATAACGTGATAGGTATACTCTCAGTTATATACTCGTATATCGCATGAAATCCCATTTAATCCCTTATGAGCTGAATTTAATAAAATCCGCAAATTTGTACACTTATGAAAAAAACAGCTTTCTAGGTTAAACGATTTAGGCTAAGCGCTGTTGGGTCAGACTCAGGCCTGCTCTTTTTATATACCTAGGTATGAATGATCAACGACCTTACGAGCTACTAGACGCCTCATCCTTGAACTAGCGCACCAAAACAATTCTGTCAACTAACCGAGGTACGGGGTGCGGAATATTACTATTCTGATTGGTATGAAAAGCGGGGTACTGCGTTCTGATTGATCGAGACATCAGATCTATAAGTCATATGTGTTGACAGTCATGCGTCGCCTGTTATAAGATGTCTAGTAACTGTAAGGTCGTTGATAATTATAAATATTATTGAAAGCTAGAAGTTGCCTGGCCCGTTTGCCTAGTGGTTAGTGGCCCTGACTGCTATGCCGGGGGTCGTGGGTGCAATTCCCACCCAAGACAAATGTTTGGACGATGAGTATGATCATTAGTTCTGTGTCTGGGTGTAATCTATCTATAATATGTATGTAACGGCGACAGCAATAGATTAGCGGCACAGCCAACATCAACGTCACAATGTTTTACCCCACTCCGGTACTACTGGGTCAATTGAGTGTCTTATTGTCTCTAAATTGTCATAATCCCCGACATATGTATTTAGAAATACATATAGGTAAATATGTTTATCAGATTTCAAGTAATCATAACACAAAATCTGCTTAGCTTGAGACTAGACAGCGTTGCATGTTAGTTGTGGAATATTATTATTATTAAAGCTGAATAGTAATTTTATGTAACACCAACAAAAAGTAATTATTACTAATGTATTTGCCAACGAGGTTAACCAATCTCTTTATGAGCAGACTTTTATTTGTTTAGGTCTTCGCGTAGTGCCAAATAGGCACTAGACATTGTCAAAGATAAAACTCAACTGCAAAAGTTTCTTCCCAATGTTATTTAGGTCATTCTAGTACGTACTAACAAAAGGCTATCTCAATTTCTTAAATAAACAGATCAGTGGGTAAACAATGAAAAGTAATTATTAAGAAATTAAAGTTCTACTCAGAAAGCATTTTCATTTAAGGTCTACAAAGTTATTTTACAATTAAGTTGATTGATTTACAAAAGTTGAGTGTTTTTTTTACCAAAAAAGTTTTGAACAAAGCTCGGTTATTAAGGTAACCTGTTTAGACTAATTGGTGCTTAATTTGGTCATGATTTACTTTTAGTTTAGTTTGTAATTTTTTTTTTTATTGAAGTACTAGCTTCTGCCAGCGACTTCGTACGCGGATCCTGTTACTTATGCCAGCGACAACGGGGTCGTCAAAATCAAAGATCTGAAACTTCTGATGTCAAAATCTAAGAGCCTGGGGACTGGAAAACAACGTGATGCGTGAGACGATTCGAGACGTTCCAGATATCTCCCTTCCACTGAGTTACACGTGTTATTGTGAGTCAACCATAAAAGATAGACATATGCTGTCGTAGGATATTTTTTATATAATTTTAAGGAAAACATTTCTGTTATACATGATTTTTGTGTAGCTTTAACCATTAAGACTGCAAACGCGACGGAAGCTTAAAAATGGAGTAATTTCTTCCGTTTCCCCAACATTTCCCTTCACTGCTCTGCTCCTATTAATTGTAGCGTGATGAAAAGTATACTATAACCTGCCCAGGAGTATGAAGAATGATTGTACCAAGTTTCGTTAAAATCCGTCTAGTAGTTTTTGTTTCTATAACGAACATACAGACAGACAGACAGACAGACAGACAGACAGACAGACAGACAGTCAGACAAAAATTTTACTGTTTGCATTTTTGGCATCAGTATCGATCACTAATCACCCCTGATAGTTATTTTGGAAATATATTTCATGTACAGAATTGACCTCTCTACAGATTTATTATAAGTATAGATTTAACAAGTCATAAACATCAAAACCAGACCAAAACTGGCGAGTTTATTTTAATAGGGATAAAACCGCATCTGGTTGGTTACGGCCCCGTCTTATGTGTTGTAGGTCGAGGGTTCAAACCCAGCCAGGCGTATTCATCATCATCATCATTTCAGACAAAAGACGTGCACTGTTGGACATAATTCCTCCCCCAAGTGCCGCCACAATGAACGGTCCCGTGCGTCTCACATCCATCGGATTTTCACAACCCTTCCCAGGTCAGCCCACCTTGTAGGAGGCCTTCCAACGCTACGTCTTTCGGTACGTGGTCGCCATTCCAGAACCTTTCGTCTTCGACGGCCATCTGTTAAATGATAAATAAATGATAAATGATAAATGATAAATGATCTTTATTTTGTAAATAGGTTTTAAAAAAACACTTTTACACGTCAATTTTGTTTTCAGTCAGTTTTAACGAGATGAGGCCGGTGTTTCCTAGCTGACTACCCTGAGAAGAAACACCGAAACAAACTCAGGGGTCAAAGTCTCTTTTAAAGTCCATACAGTAAACATGTAATGGTCAAATCATATGAGAACCATGCAGACCAGTGTCTCAGATGGCCTTTTGAGGAAAGAACCACACAGATTTGAGTGGACCTGTCCAGTCAGTGCAAGCATTTGTCAGTATTCGTGTAGCTCAAACTTAGGACTACCAAGGAGCTCAACGACTTGACGAACAATACCAAAGATAGGACATTTGGGTAGGCCGCGTCAAATACTCAAAACTGCCAGACATCATATAAAAATACAGAAAAGAAAAAAGTAATCCACATAGTTCCCACATTCACAATAATAAAATACTAGTATTTACAAAATGTAACACTCGACATATATAAAATAAAATAAAAAATATTATTATCAATATTTATCAAATCATTAAAATATTATCATATTAAAATAAAATAAAGAACCTTCTAAGTTCTAAGTCTAATTGTAAAATAAAGTTTTAAACAAGAATCATCAAATGTCAAAATGTAAATAAAAATAATCATTATAATATATATAGTAGTAATCAGAAAATACTTATATAACAACTAATATAGACAGTACTGGAGCAGATCAATCCCAAGCTGTTTTGTCTTCAAGATACTCTTTTACAGTATAAAAAGCCTTCTGACAAAGTTTCCGCTTTACAAATGATTTAAACTTATTCAGGCTAAGTTCTTGAATGTGACTGGGAAGTTTATTATAAAAGTGTATACATTGGCATCGAAATGAGCCTCCTATTTTTTTGAGCCTGGTTGCAGGAACTACAAATTTGTGTTTGTTCCTAGTATTTACACTATGGATATCACTATATTTTTTAAACATGTTTTTGTTTTTATGAACATACAAAATATTGTCATAGATATACTGAGAAGGTACAGTCAAAATATTAATATTTTTAAATTTATCTCTGAGCGAGTATCTGGGACTCAATTTATAAATTGCACGAATAGCCCTTTTCTGCAAAACAAAAATTGACTGGATATCGGCGGCATTTCCCCACAATAAAATGCCGTATGACATAACACTATGAAAATAGCTGAAATAAACTAAACGGGCTGTTTCTAAGTCAGTTAAATTTCGAATTTTTCTAACAGCATATGCTGCGAGCATGTTCTGCGAGCAATCAGGCGTATTACTTTGTGTAATTTATTTCATCACCACTGGTCTCAAAACGGTGAAGGAAAACATCGTGAGGAAACAATATCGATGCTTCCGACAACAAAGGTCGTAAACACCAAAATAGCACTTTTGGTAATCAACGAAAAACAAAAAATAATTTCGTTTCTGGCTTATATCTTTTTAACTTTAAAAGTTGTAAAATTGTGTTCTATACAAGAAATACGTAAAATACGATGATGTTTCATAATATATTATTGCTATTTATGTCAAAGCCTTATTTTAAAAGTTAGCTTGGACATACACCCCAGAAAATTCAAAAAGTTGGTATTTACGACCACTAACAAATCAATGGAGAACGATTTGTCTAACGGAAGTTAGAAGTATGCACCAATTTTAAATACAATAGTTCTGGGTTTGGTTTTAAAAACCATGTACTGAAATAAAAATGAGTGTAAACACCACAATCTGATGCGATGGTATGTAACAAACATGGAAATATCTGAAGCAAATCAATGAATTTAAGACTGTAAGTTGAGTTTTCATTACTTGTAATAAAAACAATAAAATAAAACACAAATTGACATAATTAAAAAAGGTTTTTTTCATTGACCGTCATCGTTTAATCAAAATAATGGTTAAGCAAGGCACTAATATAAATTCAAAGTAAAAAAATGTCTAAACCAATCACTTCAATTTCCATTAGAGGATTTTGTACATCAATCATCATTTATCATCATTGTTTGTGTCGCGGCTCGAAATTTTTGACTTGCCAGGTCCTAAAGGTATAAAAATACACTTAAGTAAGTATATTATAGGCATCGTCCCGTATAATTTAATCAAGCGTTTGTTACAAGATGCCTATAGTGAGTTTATTCTATTCTATTCTATAGTGTTCTACATCCAACGGCGTACCTAACCAGCCAGACATAATTCAAAATGTTAAGTAATCATTTTGTTTCATTGATTTCAAGAAGATTTTATAATCACGACATTTTTTAAATCGTATTGTTACGTACGTGGGTAACTAAATGCCGATTTACCAATAAAGAACTTTATTTACCACAAACAATAAATAATTAGTCCAGTCAACAATAATCCAAATCACAGTTAGCACTAGAGTTCCGGTATACTATCGCCTCGGTCGTTAGATAAAATCACTTCGCACACTTAGGTAGATCGCTCTTGTTCGCAGTCGAAATCAGAACTGACTCACTTCCTTTTTTTTTTTATGAGTGGCCTCTCGCAGGTCAACCTAGGAGGTTGTCGTCTGCTCAACCAGACTTGCCTGTGGCAGCCCTGAATAAATTCAAAGCCTCCAGCCAGGGCTTACTTAAAAACTACTTTAAAATTAAGCGACAACGCTAAGGGCACCCCCTGTGTTTCTGAAAAAATTCTAGATACTGACGTCTCGGGATAGATCCAGAACAATAGAGTCGCATCGCGGGGCCATAAATCAATTTTATTACTTTGTCCTTCGCGAGTCACTCACGCGAATTTCGACTCTATTGTTAATGGCGGAAAGTACCTTTTCCCTTATCCACCTACAGATATCTACAGATTACATACCAATTTTTTTATTCAATGTTCAAACCAATTCTCCAACACCAAGTGACATTACGACAATTGTTTCTCAGCAGAGCTTACGTTTTAAAAATGATTGTGGGGTGTAATTACAATTAATTATGTATTCATGTTTTTACGACCGACAGCTGTTTGTACGTTGTATTATACGACCTGCACGGTTATTCGATTCTAAGCAATATGAGTTATACATACCCTCTTTTCAAAAAAATCTTGATTATACTAGTAAAAATTTTGGGTGTAAAAGTATTTTTTTTAGGCGAATATTTTTTTCACATTTTTAGGTCGACGCAGCGCCAAAAATTACGTAGGGCTGCATTCTTAACTCATTTTCGCCAAAATGGCGTTTACGACATTTGTTGCCGGAAGCATCGATATTTAAGGTCCATACTTTCCTTTCTAGAAAATTCAACCTATATACCTTTTGTACTGAGTATTATTTCTCAATACCTGTAAACGAAAGGTGACTCATTACACTTAAAGGTTATCGACCTTTCCCTAAGAAACAATGCTAAATAATACCTCAAACGCTCAAACCCTCAATCTCTGCTATCAATACATCAAGCCCTAATTAAGGCTAAATCTCAAATGGCTCCGGTCATTAACGCGCGTCAAGAATCTGAGACAGACTATAAATTATAATCTCAAAGGCAATGAAATCGTACTTACGTAATGACAGCCCAGTAATTAAGTTCGAGACCTAAATGAATACACATTTTGGACTGCATCGTGATGTATTAGAGTTTATTTCAGCTTAATGGAGCCTGCAAATCGTCTGATTTGGTCATTAGTTTGTATGCATCTATTTACTTTATGAATAATATAAAATGGAGATTTAATATATACTAGCTTTTGCCCGCGGCTTCACCCGCGTACATAATCCCAGGATAAAAAGTATCCTAGGTGTTATTCTGGGATATGTTCTACTCGTGTACCAAGTTTCATCGAGATCCGTTCAGTAGTTTTTGCGTGAAAGAGTAACAAACATCCATACATCCATCCATACATCCATCCATACATCCATCCATACATCCATCCATACATCCATCCATACATCCATCCATACATCCATCCATACATCCATCCATACATCCATCCATACATCCATCCATACATCCATCCATACATCCATCCATACATCCATCCATACATCCATCCATACATCCATCCATACATCCATCCATACATCCATCCATACATCCATCCATACATCCATCCATACATCCATCCATACATCCATCCATACATCCATCCATACATCCATCCATACATCCATCCATACATCCATCCATACATCCATCCATACATCCATCCATACATCCATCCATACATCCATCCATACATCCATCCATACATCCATCCATACATCCATCCATACATCCATCCATACATCCATCCATACATCCATCCATACATCCATCCATACATCCATCCATACATCCATCCATACATCCATCCATACATCCATCCATACATCCATCCATACATCCATCCATACATCCATCCATACATCCATCCATACATCCATCCATACATCCATCCATACATCCATCCATACATCCATCCATACATCCATCCATACATCCATCCATACATCCATCCATACATCCATCCATACATCCATCCATACTTACAAACTTTCGCATTTATAATATTAGTAGGATTACAACATTATCAGCCTAATAATGTCTCCAATACTGGGACCCAGGTTTTCTCTCTCGAAAAGAGAATGGGCCGTAGTTTCGCTACGCGAGCGATGCTTCAAAGTTCCCTGCCATGAAAAAAAAAACTGCTTTTTTAGACCACTTCCACAACCTACCTCTAGTACAGATTTCTTACCGAAAGCATAATTATTTTCAACTTACCTAAGTACTAAAAGAATAATCTATCAGGAGAGTTTTAACTTTTGACAACTCTTGCAGGAATTAGGCACTATGCTTATCAGTAGGGTCGTAAGCATTCTCTAAACTCTGTTTGCTCACCGAGTGGCTTCAGGAAAGACGGTGGGACAGCGACCACGTGCTGTCGTACACAACGAGGCTCAGGGGAGACCCCTGACAGTCTGCTCAGGGAGGTGCCCTAACAGGTGTTGTACAGAGGATGTTGTTTTAAGAGGGTGGCCGAGGTGGTCTTTTAAAAGGTCACGGGGCCCTGTTTCATATGCTAATGGGGATCACCAGGGTGGTTTTAGTGAGGTAAGAATCCCACACTTCCTGGTCTTTTTCCCAAAGCTCAAGATCTTTTAAAGGTTTCTCCTTGAAAACAAAAAAAAAGGATTTGCGAAGCATTAAGCTTCTTCACAAATAGTCTAACCAGGCCAAGATATTGAATATTGACAAGAAAGCCTACATCTAAATTCAGGCCTAGAAAGAGGGTTAACATAATACTTTCCGTACGGTTACAATATTCGCTACTTTTGGGTCGAAACGGGGTATCGATCGACGAAACACACATTCCTTTAGAACATTTAGACGGCTTGCGTAACATGAAACAGTTTCATTTATTTATCATATTTTATATATACTTTTTTCTACAATGTTGTATACGCAGTTAAAGCCGTCTAATATTAGACATATGCCTCCACCAACTGTCGCCACAAAGACCGGTCCTTTACGTACCGTACCAGTCGGATTCCTGTACCCTACCCCGTGGATATCGTCTATCCCGATATATCCCAATTTGAATCACGCTAGGAAATTCTGAGCATATTTCACTCTTGAGACTGAGTATCCTTGAAATTGCATTTGATCTAAGCTGGTTAAAATTCAGATTCGCGTACGAAGGGCTCTGTACCATTAACAATACAATATCGGATACTATATAACTTTTATTAACTTTTTTTTTTCATTTTATTATTTATCTATAATATGTATGTATTTAGAAATATATAAGTATGTTTATCAGTTGTCTAGTACCCATAACACAAGGTCTGCTTAGCTTGGGACTAGACGGCGTTGAGTGATAGTTGTGGAATATATAATTATATATTATTATTATTATATTATAAACTTCTTTTTGTATTTGTTGATTTAATGGCAGACAGAAATACATCATCTGTGAACATTTTAACTGTCTAGCTATCTCAGTTCATAAGATCCAGCCTGGTGACAAACAGACGGATAGTGAAATCTTAGTAATACAGTCCCGTTTTTCTCTCTTGGGTACGTAACCCTGAAAATGTAGAAAGGTGTTAAAATATCTGAATTGGAAAGAGACAGGTCATATGTTAAGAGATAAAATAGACATGATTAATAACAAAATGGTATCCAAGAGATGGAAAAATATAAATCGAAGCACGTCAGACATCAGACGACACGATAAGAAGATGGAATAAATAGCCGGTCCAAAATTGACAAGAATAGCAAAAGACCGAATAAAATGGAAAGCTTTAGAAAATACCTTTGAAGGTTAAGCTAAACTGGTTGCCTATAGTTAAAAAAAATGTTAGTTACATAATATTTTTTTATTTTCTTTAACCAGATTTGGGCTATGTCTGTAACCTTGGACGCGGATATCTTCATTTCTGATGTGATCACGCAAGGATACTCCGAGCGTAGCCCTTTCTATTACCGGAAGACGCAGTGTTAGAAGGCCTCCCGAATGGTGGACGGATGACCTGGTGAGGGTCGCGGGAATCCGATGGTTGCGAGACGCACAGTACCGGTCATTATGGTGACACTTGGGGAAAGCCTCTGTCCAACAGTGGACCTCTTTCGGCTGAAACGATGATGATGATGAACCAGTTTCAAGACATCGGATGTATTGCTTATTATGATCGCTTTACGAGTCGCGAGACTAAGCGGACGTGTTTTCTAATAAAGAAAAATGAAATAAACAATTACGATAAATAAATATAAATATTGTTCCGTCAGTATAAAATAAAGTGTGTCGCGTGTGATTTGGTAACCGACTTACATAAACAAAATGAACTAGTTAGATCTTTTAAACAATACATAAAGTGTTTTCGGTACTTAATATGTCCGACCCCGGAGCGAGCCCGTTTGGCCGCAGCCAACTATTACGGCGTAGTCCTCCACCGACGCCTACCCAACCATTACCCCCTAACGACCCAAGTCCACCAGCACCCACGGAAAATGAATTGCCGATCATCAGCACGCAGGAGATGCAGAAGTGGAAAGAATCCATAGATTCAATCCTGCATGAAGTTTGCAATATGGTTGCGGACGGGAAAATGAACTCGGACCAGAAGCTTCGTGTTTCCGGTCTTTGCCGTAAGGTGTCAAGTAACACGTCTCAGATGGCCATCTTTTACCAATCACTGAAGACAAAAACTATCCAGGCATATACCACAATCCAGCACCTTCAGGCTCAGCAGAATGTTGTGGACTCTCTCCAGCAGTTCAGAGAGGTCGTCGAAACAAAATTGAAGCTACCAGAAGATACGTCTTATGCCAACATGGTTAAGAAAGGTACCGACATCGTCCGTCCTGCAAATTTGAGATCAGTCGCCATCTATCCCAACGATAAAACCCAAACAAGTGACGACACCAAGTCTCTGGTCCAAAAGATCATCTCCCCAGAACAACTTAAGCTTCATGTTCGTGGCCTAAAAAAGGTGAAAAATGGGGGAGTTTTGATTAGCACTGAAAACAAAGGCGATATTGATAAACTTAAAAAATCGGTAAATCTAGTATCATCTGGCCTTAAAATAGAAGAACCTTCCAAACGCCGACCTAGGATTGTTGTCATTGGTGTCCCCGTCGCTCTTACTGAAAAGGAGGTATTTGAATGTATTTACGAGCAGAACCTATCAGACAAGTTGCCGAATATAACGCGCGAGTCCTTCCTAGAGTGCATCAAATTAAGCCATAAATCGGGCAAGAGAGACCTTCAAACTTGTAACTACATCATAGAACTTCCTGCTAGCATAAGAAAGGTTCTCATTAACCAAAGCCGAGTTTTCATCAATTGGACTTCATGCCCGGTGAGAGATTTCACCATAGTCACCAGATGCTTCAATTGCCAGCAGTTCGGACACGCAGCCAAGTTCTGCCGGGAAACCAGTCCCACCTGTAACCACTGTGGAGAGAGCGGACACTCATTCAAGGAATGCAGCAGCAAATCTTCACCCCCTCTATGCGCAACGTGCAAACGCTTCAAAAGGAAATGTGACCATCCAACTGGTGATGTAAATTGCCCGGCCCGCAAACACGCAGAAATGAACTATATAAACTCAATTGACTATGAAGACGCCTGAGAGCGTCATCTAATAGTTAAGTTATTTAGCAGATAAAAAAGTAGCTTATTTATATTTTCTTTTACTTTTTAAATTGTCATGACAAATCAACTAATTTCTAAATATGCTCAAAATGGTTTTAATATTGTATCCAAATGGCTCCAGAATAATCTCTTAAACTCTTAACACTAAACGCAGATAAAACAAATCCATTTCATTTACTATGAGAAATGCTAACATACTGCTTAATAACCTAAACATTCATGCACATATTAACTGCACGTATGCTGACACTGCATGCTCTTGCCCCACTTTAGCCAGAGCTGACGATTTAAAATATCTAGGTGTCACGATTGACCCAAATCTAAATTTCCGTAAACATATCGAACTCTTGTGTACGAAAGTGCGCAAATTAATATATGTTTCAATTTTGGCATAATGTTCTCTAATATAATATATACCTTATACTCGTTAATGTTTATTTTTGTATACATTTATCGACATAGTTTTTAGGTATTATCGTACCATAAGCTTATTTTCGTAGATATAAATAGAATGTATTTTTTTTTTAATAGTATTACTCTAATTTTAAATTTTACTGTCGCATTGAAACTGAACTGTAAAGTGATGGCCTGAAACACAGGTTTAAATTAACCTAGTTCGGGTGGTCCACTAACAAACATTGCTTATCCGAACTACGACTATTTATTTTGCACCTTTAATAATAATTTAGTTTTAGTATATTTTTAGGCATCGAACTGTATGAAAAACCTTATTATTGTTGGCTTTACGTTAATTTTTTGTAAACGTTATTTGAATAAATTATTATTATTATTATTATTATTATTATTATTGCATCGGATCTTCTTAGGATTTATCCAAGTCACAAAAAGCTAAAAGTAACTGGAACAACTTTTGGAGGTAAGCGGAACAGAGAGTAAAGTCCCGCAAACCTCCTTTGAAAAGGGAGGATCCTCCGACCAGACAGGGTGTTATAGTCTGGTGGGCGACTGCCCGATAGTTGTTGTCGGGCTGTCGTATATGTTCAAATCGCACGGAGAAATCTGATTGCGTGATGCATGATTTCGTGTTTTTCTTCGTAGTTCTTATGTGGCGTCATAGATGTCGCTACAAACTTATGACCCACGTATCCACGTACCCAGCTCAAGTAAAAGGGTAAAGTGTTCAAATCCGTGATAGGACCTATAATACTTAACTGTATGAATTAAGAGCCTGTTGTACCCACGTAGTATTTTGTATGAACTCCGCCTGGATCTATCTGGACTTTGCGGCCCGTAACAGCGATATTATTTAAAAAAAAAACAGTAATTATTTAAGATTTTTGTTTTTGCCGGGCTCTTTTATAAAACTAGCTTTATTATTTTATGTAGCTTTCAAATATTGTCGTGGCGTAGTCTCGTAAGTTAGGGTCAGATTAGTTTTTTTTTTATCAAGCCAACTACTTTATAATATCATGTTTCGATTTTGGCCCAGCGGTTTTAATTTTTTTTTTATTTAAAATATGTTTTTGTCAATTTAAAATATATATATTTTGTAGTTAGTAGTTTTAGTTAGTGACAGCGTTACGAACAGAATGGAAGAAAAGAGCGGGTGATGCCAACCCCAAATAAGGTAGATTCAAATGACACACGACAATAAAAACATTACCCTCCTGCCACGTCTAGTCAGATAAAATATAAAACAAGTGAGCAACTAGTGAGATTAGGCTAAACTTTTCGCTGACCATATTTTGAAAGTTGGTATAGGTTCCGGCATGAAACTTAAGCGCAGAGTAGGGATCACTTTGCGCATTCCATACATTGGCGAGTCAATCGTCGTCCTTGTTAGATACTTGCAGCAAGCGCAGGGAACGAATCACGAGTGACGTCTATGACGCGATGGCGGGGCGAGCCAATCACTGACGCTCCACGCGCCCGCGTCTCACTTCATACCACTAAATAGGCCCGATATTTGACTTCTGCGCAAGTGAAGGTCAGCGCATAAAATTTGTGCCGGTACCTATAATAAATTCTGTTTATTAAGACCTCCTTTACTAAAAGCACGTTCAAAAGTCAATCCGTTGTTAACAAAATAACATGATATCATCGCATAATATCTAACCGGAGCCGTCGTTGGGTACATTAAAAGCCTCATTCGACAGCTGGTTTAACCCTAGAACATCGGTGTTATGTTTTAATTGGTCATTGGTCATAGTGGTCAAGTTAATTGTTATAAACAGTTCTAAAATTAATAATTACCAATATATTGTCATTATCATTATTGTGTTTATACTTAGTTGTTTTTTTAATTATTTTATTAGTAAGGAATATTAACATTATCTTTACTTGATTCTTTTACGTTAAACTTTTAGAAGATGGTCTCGTATAAACCAACTAATTACAGGCGAACACATCACTCATAAATTTAGACGATTACTGCGTACTTCCATTATACTATATAAACAATTACAATTAAAATATTAACATTTAGAATTAAATTAGAATACATAAATTAAGACAATTTAGATTACAAATTAAAACAATTCAAATGATATTATCTCCTTGGTCTGCCGCGAGCCCATCCTGCAATTTCAGGGCACCTTTTTGTTATTAATTTGTAATTAATAGAAACCAATAAATAAATACTGCAATGAAAATAATGAAAGTCATCAACTAAGAAATGAAAACTATAATAATTTTCACATAAAAATCGCCCACAATTTACCCAAGAAAAAATGCTTGATTAAGCTTAGCCAATCACGTAAGTAGTAAGTAAGTGTCAGTCGCAAAAAAGGGACTGAAGCATGCTATGGCCAAGACACAATAATGATGTCCAACACACATATCACTGTTCCTTTTGTCAATGCACAAAGAACAGTTATTTGTCCCCCCGTATCATTACGTTCCGTGTACTAAATTGAATAAAAGCCGGACACATGGACATTCGTTGTTAACCCGAGATCATCCAACAAATGACTGACAATGGACTCGATTGTACTTGAATGAGGTGATTTGTGTTGGATCACAGGTGAATGTGGAGTCTTTAGGTCAATTTGGTACTTCTTGTGAGCGTTTGCACTTATTGAGATAAAAGATTTATCTGGAAAAGGAGCGAGGTCAAAAAGAGTTTCGTATTTTTTGGTCGCACATGATTTTCATTTGACCTACAGACGACAATTTTAGGTAAAAAGGTTTAATGTATAAGTAGTGTAGGTAGGTACTCATATCTTATCAGATGTTGAAAAGGTGAATATTTTTTTATCATTACCTTTTGCAGACTTCGCTTGCGTGAAAGTAAAAAAATACCCTAAGGGACATACTTCTATGATGAAAAGTATACTCTGTCGTATTTCACGACATGATGTGCCTTTGTGCAAATTTTATTCACATCCGATCTACCTTTAGTACGTAACATACAAATGTACATTTATTTACTTTCTTTTTCTTTAAAATATAAGTGTGATTATGTAATTATATCAATTTGTGGACTGACGATCTGGTAAAGGTTGCGAGAATACAATGGGTGCGAGGTGCAGAGGACCGTTCATTCTGGTGACACTTGAGGGAGGGCCTATTTCTAACTGTGGACGTCTTTCAGCTGAAATGATGATGATGATGAGAATTATGTAATAATTATGTAATTATGTGAATTGTATAATATCCAACATAATAAAATTGCGATTAATAAAAATTACCTTGAACTCACAAAATACTTACACATTCTTTTTACGGCTTCTTCCTGCTCTTATCCCATATTACTTCGGGTCGGCCCAACACTTTTTTTCTTCAATTTTCACGCCTATTTTGTTCCAATGGAACTAAATAAAAGGTTTTAAATCTTTTTTTAATATGACAAGCAGTATTCATCGAAAATAAAAAGGGAGGCGGAAAACTAACTACAAATAGATAGTACTGCATAATTTGCTCGCGTCGCCGACAAGATTATCCTTTCAATGTACTTTCCAACCCTTTTAAAGGAGCTCGGATAGACTGAAGGTAATATTTTGCACTGGTTGAAACTTTAGTTTTGTTAGCTCGGCAATTAGTTGCAATATTCGGAGTACCTAACATAATTTATTGATTAATTAATATTTGTTTTCTGGGATAACATAGCAACCGTACTTATTTGCGATAAAAAGTGTAAACCTGAAAATGTATTTTGTACTCTAAAAACCTTTTACAAATCTAAATAAACAAATAATATAATTTCATATAATATATTCCACAACTATCACACAACGCCGTCTAGTCCCAAGCTAAGCAGATTTTCGGTTATGGGTACTAGATGTAACTGATAAACATGCTTATATATTTCTAAATATATACATAATATAGATAAATTTCACTCAGACACAGAACAAATAATCATGCTCATCACATAAACATTTGTCCTGGGTGGGAATCGAACCCACGATCTCCGGCATAACAGTCAGGGCCACTAAAAACTAGACCAACAGGCCAGTCAACATTGTCCTAAATAATTATTATAATTCCTAATTAGCTGGTTCTACTTACAACGTCCATAATTCAATTATTTGTGTTGGTCATCATCATTCGGTTATTTGTTCGCTCAAATATTTTAATTACTTAACTTGTAGGTATAATTACTTACCAATTTTTTTTATTAACAAATTAGTTTTTTTAGGGAAAGTAATTAGTAAATGAACATCGCCACACCTTTTATTTTCGTTGTTGTTTGTTTTACTTTTTTTCTTGTCTCTTCGAGCGTCGATTGTACATACGTCTGTTCAACTTGAATGACCTTGAAAAACGCTTAAGAGGGTCCTTCTCCACTCGACTATTGTAAACATCGAAAATGGTTTAAAAGCTTGTTACTTCATTTAATGCAAACCAACGCGATGTTTGACGAAAAGGCAACGCAAAAAAGAGAGATAACGCCTGAAAAGTCTGTCAGTATTCGGTAATTCCGAAATTTACTCGAAAATTTCACAAAACTTGCTCCAGGAAATAGCTGTTTTTTTTAAACCCTTAAAAGTTTTTGCAAAAAGTTTTTGTCATTTAGAATCTTAATAAAATTTGCAAGGTCTCTAGAGGATTACTTTTTTGATTTTTTTAATTTTTAGGCAAATTATGAAGTGTCAAAGTTAATACAAAATAGGACATTTTCAGAGGTTTTTACTGGATTAGTTTTACACAAATTTAGAAATTGGTTTCTTTAGAAACCTAGATAATATCCACAAGATACTATGTTTCCAAAATATCTAATGAAAAATCTGTAATAACGTCATAATCAGTTATGAGCGGTTGTATGAAAAACAGTGAAAATGTGAGTCGTGATGCACCACCTTAATTGTCGTTTTGTACACACGTTTGTACGACAATTTTTTGGCTGAAAATATTGGTTTCGTGTAACTTTAAATGCGGAAAACCTAAAAATAGTTTGATCAGAATAAGGAGCAGAATCTATTAAATTACTTTTTAATATTGGTTAAATTTTTCAAAAAAATCTTAGTTAAAAATGTGGTCCTATCTATTTATTAATAGGTCAAGCCATCACGTGCGCAAACCCGTTCAAATAGGTAAACAAACATAAATGGTTGTAGTTCGATCAAATTTTCTCATAAGCGGGATAATATAAGTTCTTATTTCAATGCAGACACGAAATTTAAACAAACTAAAACTGCTCATAAAACCTTTAAATAGATTTTAAATGTTTTTTTTTTTCTCACATAATTAGGTCAATTGAATTAAAAATCATTTGGGGTGTCTGAGGTTTTGCTCATTTAATGTTACTCGTTGTATATCTTTGTTTTTCCTAGAAAATCCAGAAAAAGTTTTTTTTTGTGATATACGAAAAAACGCACAATTTTGTAATAATGATACCCCCGTCGCGCGAGGGGTTAAGTTCTCATATTCGAGCTTGCAAAAGAAGTATTTTTCATTTCATTTCTTTCTATTACGTTTTACAATTTTCATGCTCTTTAATATTTTCTGAGTACCCTTTCCTATGAATACTCTGTTTTTATTTCAATAGGAAAAAAATACCATAATATATTTTGCATTTAAAAATACTAAGGTTTTGATTTAAAATAGCTTTTTATTTCCTTTCTTTATTGAAGTATATTTTGTGAACAAGCCCTTATAAAAGAGACGGTGTTATTATTGTTGGTGTAGACGTATGTCAAATAAATTTTCTTTGCAAGCTTATTTAATACTTTTCTTATGTAAAAATATATTTTAATATTCTAAACGAGTAGAAAGTTTTTTTGGTAAAATGCCTTTTTTATTTGACTGTACAGTCGACTGTACAGTTCGAGGTCCCTAGTAATAATAAACAAACAGTTTTTTTTTACGTCAGGGACTTTTGATGTTATAGATAATATTTATTAATCATATATTTTTTTTAACGGGAAATCATCCAATAATACTTTAGGACGAATTGGTAGGGCTAGGGAGAGATTTGGGACTTTTACTAAGTAAAATCACCCCTGTGTCCTTCAGTTGGCCTTTGTGTTCTAGGGCCACAGGTTTCCTTTTCATAAAATTCCCGCAGCTTGAGTGGGTGGGTGCCCCATCCTACTGTAGGGGCGCCTACGCTTAGCTGACATCTCTTTGAGGCGTGCGTGAAACACTACGCGTTGTGTATGAATTGGGCTCGGTTCGGACAATTACCGGACGGCAAGCTATATTTAATATACTTGTAACGGTGTCTGTTACTTAAACGTAATTGTAGTATTTATTTCAATTAAAACATTTACAGGTATTTTAAGTGATAAAGGTCAGTCACACAAAATATGAACGAAAGAGTTTGCACATTCCCAAGCGTAAATCTATAGATAAAATACACAAGAAAGTCCAAGGACACTTTTTTAAACCAATAAATCCAAAGCTATGCTGCATCATCAATATTATTGAAATTATACATGTAATGAAATGACATTTCATTAATTCAAATTTGCCGCGCTTCGCGCGTTGAAGTTGTCAATGGAATTTATGTTCTGTGGAACGGGGTGACGTGTGATTGAATGGCAGATGATATTTAGATTATTTTGCATATTTTATTGTTAAAAATTCTATTGTAAAGAGATAAAATAAAGGGATATAATTGAGGAGGCGATATTAGTAAACTTTAAATGTCGTTTCTTTGATTTTCAGGTAAGTTATAGGTGTAATGGTCATAGTTAAACGTTGTAATATAGTAAAGACGTATTAAATAAACAAAACTTTGATTTTCCGAGAAACAATTTGTGGTTTATTTGGAAAATCCTCAATAACATATCTTATATACATATACGAACGCTGTGATGGCTCAGGATATGATCCTGATAATTGTTCTGTTTGCCCTTGAGTTAGTAAATTAATTAAAACAACATTTCATATTATATTTAATTCAAACATTTACTATTTTTTGTACTTTATACAAAACGTACAATGAGTATTGTCTGTTTTGAGTCAGTTATAACATTATTTCTTATTATACCTCCTTTTGATCTGAGACTTTCTTTGGCTTCTTAAAGTGTCTTGGAACGATCAGCTAGAAATCCTAGCTGATAACAAAAAATAAAATAAAATTTGTGAAGATTTTTGGCAATCTATTGAACAAAAACTGTTTATTAGATTTAGATGGCATTGAGCGTAAATATAGATTTGATTCTGTATTACCAAATGGAATACTTTTGTCAATGTTTATGATGGAATTTCAAGACAAGAATTCTTTCCAGCCATTTACTTTTGTTTGAAACAGTTAACAAAGTTCTGGAACGCCAAATGTAACGGAAAAAATATGAGTGGGTTTTAATCAGTACAAGTAAAGAAAAGAAAGAAAAGTATTTTATTTGGTACACGTACACAGATAAACATAATGTAGATGTAAAAAAAATATACTATCATTGTGTGTCTCACGCCTGCACCAAATAGGTCCAGTTCAGCAAAAATGCCAGATAACTACGTGGTAGTTGCAAGTCATGTAAAGAGGAGGGATGAGATGCATGTTACTAAAAGAGGTATGACTATACATGAGTGGAGGGGGAGAGGGAGGAAAAGAAAAGATGGGTGGATAGTGTGAAGAGTAACATGAAAGAAAAGGAAGTTAGTGATAGCATGACGAGTGACAGGGTAGAATGGAAGAAAAAAACGTGTCGCCGATCCCAAATAAGATGGGACAAGGGCAGGAAGAAAAGGAAGAAGTTGCAAGTCTGACTCTCTCTCTCTCTCTTTTGTTCCATCTAAAACGAGTGGAGTTATTATATACGATTAAATATAAAGAGAAGACTCTGAAAAAAAGGTAATTGATTCTTGAAACGTATGTTTCAATAATAAGGTTTAATTTCCAACACACTTTTTAAGCTAGGTCTGTTTTTAATTAAGCGTTCGTTCGATGCTTTCCAACCTCAAAAAAAGATATTCTTTTTAAGTTATGGAATTCCTAATCTCTTATTGAAACAAGTTAGTAAGTTCGGGCACAACTCAAGTAGTTTCAATTCCCTAAGGGTAAATTCTTCTTACAACTCATGAGTAACAAATTGCTATCGCTAAATCAATTTATCTAAACACCTCTGTGAACACGCTAAGCTGTTGTCGGAGTCTACGGGTTTAATCTTGAAGCAGCAGGTATCTCTGATAAACAGGTAGTAATGCTTAGCTGGATGAGGTATTGATTTATTTATTCATTTAGGTATCATGTTTCAAACTTATAAACGAAAAGAACAAGATATAAACTCGTTAAGGAATACAAAGCCTTGACATTTGAGAAAAACCCTAGAATGTAACTTGGAACGAAACTGAAAGAAATAATAATTAGGGGTCCGGTGTAGTAGTAGCTATTTTAGTACGTAATAGCTACACCTACACCGGATGAGCCGCAAAAGTACCGGTAGTCAAAATATAAATGTGGAAATCATTCAATGACTTCTCCGAATCTAAGCGAAGCGAGAGGTATCAGACTTTTATTGACTAAAACCACACCTGAGTCCTTCAGTTACCCTTTGCGTTCTAAGAATACGGGTTTCCTTTATAGAAATTCTCCGTAGTTCTAGCTAGCGGGCATCGACGCTGCTACCGACGCTGCGCAGCAAACCGTAGGAGCCCTCCTACAGTTTGCTGACATCTCTTTGAGGAGCTGGTGGATCACTACGCGCTGTTGACGACTGCACTCGATCCGATCAATAACCGGACGGTCGGACGGCGAGCTACCCATTGTTCGACGTCCGCAAGCCTGCGACTAAAGTAGCAGGTAGTCGGGGTTAGAATCTTGGCAGCTGGGACTTGAAGACATTCGTTCCCTCACGCGTGCGGGGGTTCGCTAGCATTACTGCTTCGCAGAAAGAGGCCACTCTCTGCCATTCTTCCTCACGTCAAACCATTGCCCGAACCAGGGCCCGGCGTGGGAGGTCGCTGCCGCCAATTGCCACCACGAGGATACGGTGGCGGTACTCTGCCCAGGCATGGTCCACACAATGGTGACACCCGGGCGTTTCTTCGACCTAAATCCGATGCAAGAACCTCCTGTAAGTAACCTTAGTTCTTCTGCCGTTTATTTTTAATATTAATACCACAAGACGTACGGCGTTGCGTCACCACTACATGGTGAACATCCCGCCCATACGTACAAAGCGTTTTGGGAATACATTCATTATGCGTACAGCGAAGGAGTGGAATTCCCTGCCGGAATCTGTGTTTCCTGATAGCTATAACCTTGGGGTCTTTAAGTCAAGAGTGAATAAATTGCTTCTAGGCAAGCGTGTTCCATCGTCGGCCACATCATCGCTTACCATCAGGTGAGATAGTGGTCAAACGTGAGCCTATACCTCGTGGCCTATACATAATAAAAAAATAATTAAATACAATCTCTCATAAGCAACTGGCCTTACCAAGCTTCCACAGCAAGAAAACTCCCTACATAAATTAATTCTCATCACGTTCCATTCTATAGAAAGCTAGTACCAACCTACCTCTCAGTAGATTTTAAACCTGTACATTAAATGTAAATTACGCTTATACATTATTGATACACGCTGTTGCCGAGCACAGCTCCGTTTACAAGCAATTGTGCTTTCTCGGAAGCGATACGGGCTTGAACAACGGTTGGACCACCCATTGTATACCTTACATAAACGAAAGGCATTTGTTTGGTTAAGTATTATGTAATTGAATGTACGTTGCTAGGTTAAATTTCGATAATTCTGAGCCTTTTGTGTTTGAGTTTTCTTTGTTTGATTTGTGTTAAGTTCGGTTGAGCTTTTAAGAAAACTTAAGAGTGATATTTTTAAGAAAGAAGGCTAGTCTTACTCACGATAAAGTATGCCACGAGACTTTTTGAAAGAGTTACTTTGGCTTTGGAACACAATAGGCAACTAAAGGACATAGGTAGGTCTTACTTATTAAATAATGACATACTCTCTCACTCCAGCCTGGAGCGTGAGAATTAATTTGATTATTTTCCCACTTTAAAAAAATGATTTATCCATTATTTGATCCATTTTTCATGTCTGTCACGGAAAACTTTATTTATGGTCTAGGTTCAGACAGGATGGGAACAAGCTACCCTATCATATTTCAGTACCCATATTAAGATACTAGCTTCTGCCCGCGACTTCGTCCGCGGAAAATTTCTTATTTTAAAATAAGATTACACTCGATTAGACGATGCGCACGTTCAGCGCTAGATTCCTGAGCACGGGCCTGTGATGTTATGGCATTTTGCCTAGCGAGCCGCTGCGAGCGCTCAGCGCTAGTCTCCCTATCCCTTGTCTCAGAGACATGCTGCCTTAAATGAGATAGACGCTGCGCACGTTCAGCGCTAGATTCCCGAGCACGGGCCTGCGATGTTATGACATTTTGCCTACCAAGCCGCCGCGAGCGTTTAGCGCTAGTCTCCCTATCCCTTGTCTCAGAGACATGCTGCCTTAACTCAGATAGACAGTGCGCACGTTCAGCGCTAGTTCCTCGAGCACGGGCCCGCGATGTCCTCACATTTTGGCTAGCGAGGCGCTGTGAGCGCTCGGAGCTAGATTCTCTAGCGCGTGCTTGCGAAATATATTCTCTATTTCTCGAGAGGCGCTGCTCATTTTCAGGGGCAGATTCTTCCGTACGGCGTACTCGAGCGCCTCTTGTCTGTGATGTCTGCCGGGACAGTTGAGATTTCCTTTTAGACATGCTCTCAACAAACTACGCACAGACTTGAAAACAATTATGAACAAAAGGAGAGCGACTCGAACACCGTCCGCCTTTACAAAACAAAACAATCGTAATATCGAATAACTCGTATCGATTATTACGATAGAACGAAGTACGAAACTACGAACATACAAAACAAACGTACAACGAAATTACGATATTTTCGATTATGAGGTATCTATCAACAACAACAACCATACGAACGAAACAACCGAAACCAATAAGCAACTGACAGAAGAACTCCAACTAACGACAACGTGGGCATAATAATTCGAGAGGGTCATCAATCCACAGAAAGTCTTAACACCGCGATTCAGAAAACATGGCAAGTTCGGGAGGTTCCTGCACCGAATTAAAGCGGAAGAGACGCCCGAGTGTCGCCACTGTGCGGAACGCCCGGAGGACACGGTGGAGCACACAGTCGAGGTGTGCCCTGCCTGGGCAGAGCATCGCCGTGCCCTCGTGGGGGCGATCGGCGGCGGACACCTCTCGCGGCGGGCTCTGGTTGAGGCCATGGTCCTTAGCGAGGAGGAATGGCAGGCGGTCGCCTCCTTCTGCGAAGCAGTAATGCTAGCAAAGGCGGAGGCAGACCGCATCAGGCAACGGCGCCCCCGCCGCCGCCGCCGGGATTCCGATCCCGATTTCCGGCCACCGTAGACGCGGGCTCGCGGACGGCGAGCCATGGGTAGCTTGCTGTCCGATCGTCCGGTAATGGACCGAGCCCAAGACGTCAACGGCGCGCACTGTTCCCGCGCGCCTCAAGAAGTTGTCAGCAACAGCAGAGGCCCAGCTGGGTCGAAGCCTACCGGGTCCAGGGTTATCCGAAAGGGAACTCGTGCCCTGGTTTGAAGGCTAGCAGGAACGGGGTGGGTTTTTTAGTCAGTAAGAGTCTGACACTATCTCTCGCTCCACCCAAGGGCGGGGGTTGTCATAAGATGATTTTTGCCCACCATAAAAAAAAAATAGGTAAAACGTCTGCACAATGAAAGTTACGCTAGGGGCATTTTGCGTTTTAGTAATTTTATATTATCTTCGAAACTGTATGACTAATTGCTATGCTGTAAATGGCAAATCTTATCTGTATAATGTTCTTGTGATACTGAAATAATTTATTGTCATAAGAATTAATATTTTGTTGCTCAAATAATCAACCAAACGTAAGTATGCCGAAAAAAAATATTTTTAATGCAATAAAAGAAGTATAAAATATTAAATATAAAAGATATAGGTATAGAAGAGATATGGTACCGCGGACTTTTTTGTAGAAATAATTAAGACGAACCAGGTAGCCATACATTGTTTTTAATTTTAAGCAACTGTTTAGGCAGCGCACGCAAATAATTCTATTTTATGAGGTATTTTTTTCCGACTTGCTAGACAAAAGTTGTGATAGCTCGGTTAATATACATGCTATAGAAACAATTTATAGCCTATAGCACTCAGGAATAATGTAGCTTTCTGCCAGTAAAAAAAATTTTAGAATTGGATTATTAGTTCCAGAGATTACCCCCTACATACAAACTTACAAACTTACAAACTTACAAATTTTACCTCTTTATAATATTAGTATAGATTCAGCTATCCAAACACCACCTTCGGTAAGTGTTGTCTAACCTCGACTCTTGATATATTTTTTAGGTTTTATTATAACTGCTCGATGAAATGATATTCAAAAGACAAAAGCCTTTTGTGTCTCATGATTTTAGAATAATCATTAACAGTCACGTATTATTTTCATCATCATATTACTGAAAAGACGTCCACTGTTGTATATAGGTCTCCCACAAGTGTCGCTACAACGAAAGGTACCAAGCGTGTCCATCTTGTAAAATAGCTCTCAATGCTGCGTCTGCCGGTACGTGGTCACTGCAGAACCTTTCAGTCCCATCGATCATCTGTTCTGCGTACAATCTGCCTTGCCCACTGCCACTTAAATTTGGCGATTATTCGGGCTATATCGGTAACCTTGGTTGTTCTCATACTCATTTATAAGAACCAAAAATAAGCAACGGTCAAAAATCCTTAGCCAGTTGAATGCCAAAAAGTCGACGTGAAAGACCATTCAAATATTTTTACAAACCATTAGGCACGGTACACACCAACACACATTTCCCTTCAAAAACCCACATAATTCAATTTGCATGAGGTGAAGAAAAGTATCTAATTAACTCAGTTTCCCACTCGAGTGGGGTTTGAACTCAACCTTTCTAAAAAGGATGAATGAAAATACGTTACTGCGTATTCAAACGAGCCACAAACACCACTGTAAAAAACCGAAAATAAATTGTATTAAAATTTGTAGCTTCTTCCTTATGACACTCCAAGTTTTCAGTTTTTTTTTTTTTTATGGTTGGAGAATCATCTAATGAGAACCCTCATCAACATCTAAGGAGATAGTATCGGACTCTTACTGACTAAAAACTCACCCCGTTCCTTCAAGTCTTCTTACCGGCGCTCGAGCTATCTTTCGAAACTAACCCTGGCCCAGCTAGGCCCCTGCTCCAAGTTTTCATTTGAGATCATCATCATGAATTAATTCATTCAAGCTCTTGCCTGTATTCCAAGTTAAGTTAATTAACAAGTTCCCATAGAAGAATAATCTTCCGTAGGTGTTTCTGTATTAGTCATCTTCTTCAAGGCTTTATAGCAGCATTTATACGAAGTAAAGACCTGACGGCACAGAAATCCTACATTGTGGTTTCAAAATTCTCCAAGCAACTTGAACACACACAATAAAGCGAAAACAACTATTTGGCTGTTGCCAGGACTTAGACAATACACCCGGATGGTCAGAGGACTTCTTAAATTGAAGTTTTCAGAACTTTACAGTCTGTTCTGCATACCACTGGTGATTCTCGACAGTGAAGACTGCGAAACCTATGTGCAGCTACTTCACCGTTCTTCAGTCTTTTTTTACTAGTAGTACATTGTAGTTATTCACCCTGATGAAATGACGACTCAGTTTATACCCATTCTCACTTCATACACATTAACGACAAATTGCAGTTGTAAACTTTTGGTCAACATCGCAGCCACAAACGCAAGTTTAAACCACGAACTTGTAACTCTCTGAAGTTCTCTTCCTGCAACTACACAACCATACTTATTTCGGAAATGTCAGAATGCAACTTCATGTAGCTGCAGTGGTTCTACTGTACGCATTTCTGCTAGAGTTGTTTTGTAGTTACCCTCACTTATTTGCTTCTTACTCTTCCTAGAAAATCGCATGATTTTCATAAGTAAAAACAAATATATAGAACCACGATTGATATTCGATTTGGAATGGCAATAGGGTTTGTTTTCGGTTTTAAACGCAGTTATTGTTTTTTTGGTGGGAAATCATAAAAATACTCCTTCCGCTAAGGTCCAGCGAGAAAGTGGCAGAACATTACTGTCCAAAACCCAGTGTATCCTTCAATTGTCCATTGCGTTCGGTAACTCTTACGGTAACTCTTTCAATAATTCTCGCGGCACAAATTCTAACTTTATCGTGTGTATTCATACACCTATTCTCTGTTCGTACTTGTTCTAGCCTTATTTCTAAAGTGTTCTTTTAGATAGATAGATAGACAGATAGATAGATTCTTTATTGTACACCAAAAATAAAATATACATGAAAAACTTAAAATTATAATAGATTGTCATAATGGGCGGTCTTATCGCTAAAAGCGATTTTTTACAGACAACTTTTGGATGGATTTGATAGAGAAGGAGAAACAGATACGCTTTAAGTTGCCTTTCACCAAATTCACGTTTCCTCTCTCGAACAAACTTGCTGCCCTAGAATTAATATAGCCAGCCCTCCTAGCCAAGTTACAACCGTTTCACTTGCGCCAAACGCTTCGAGTTGACCTTGCCGCCAATTCTTTTGTTCTGACAACGTGACTGAGCGTTGAGACGACGTTATTCCCATACATTGACGCTTTCTACAAGCGTTAACTATTGCAGAATAGCAACTTGGCTAAGGGTACTGGTTAATATTCGTTATTGCCTTGCTAAAAAAACCTAACACCGATACCTGATCGTTCAGTGGTGTGACGTGGCCCTTATACTCATCCTTTTTGGTAATTTATTGAGATCGACAAGCGTCTGTGCGAATAGCAAGGTCGCGATCTAATTTGTATTCAAGATTAATGATAGTTATAAATCACAGAAGAATTTTTGGCTCATAAGAATCTTCTAAAAGTCTAATAATATTTCAAGGAGCGGAGCTGTCTGGTTTCATGAGAATAGTTATTTGATTTTCGGTTTCATGTTTCATGTCGTAAGCAATTTTGTGATTAGGTTGCGTTACTTTTGATCTTCTCGCAATTATGTTGAAACCTTCTACGACGAATCCGTGTCTATTTTTATCAACTATCCATTGATAAACTAACAACTATCAAGATGTTATAAGGATTTTTTTATGTAGTAAACCCTCATATGACTTCTTCTGCTCTTTGTGGGTTTTATTCAGTAATAGCCTCTGAAACGCACTGTTTCAGACTTTGACTAAAATCTACCTGTGTCATTCAATTGCACTTTACGTCTTAGGGCTACGGCCATTCATTTAAACGTTACCGCAGCCCTAGAAAGCTCTTCCGTTTTGCTGACATCTCTTTGCGGTATTATGTGGTATCCCCACACCATAACACAAAGTGGTCGAGATCCGCACGGTCTTTTATGATGTGGCGAGCCTTGCTGGGTTAGCGAAGAAATTAAAGGGGATAGTTTAAAGTCAGTTAAGTCATCTGACAGCCCCTTTCGTTTCACTAACAGCGGGAAAAGTTATAAACTTTTTTTTTATAATGAGCATCTTATGACAACCCCTGCTCTTGGGTGGAGCGGGATATAGTGTCAGACTCTTACTGACTAAAAACCCACCCTGTTCCTTCTAGCCTCTTCATACCGAGGCTCGAGCTTCCTTTCGGATAACCCTGGCCCCAGTAGGCTTCGACCCAGCTGGGCCCCTCCTGTTGCTGACAACTCCTTGAGGCGCGCGGGAACAGTGCGCGCCGTCGACGTCTTGGGCTCGGTCCGGACAGTTACCGGATGGTTGGACAGTGAGCTACCAATGTCTCGCCGTCCGCGAGCCATCGTCTACGGTGGCCGGAAATCGAGATCGGAATCCCGGGGGCGGCGGCGAGGGCGCCGTTGCCTGATGCGGTCGGCATTCTCCTTTGCAAGCATTACTGCTTCGCAGAAGGAGGCGACCGCCTGGCATTCCTCCTCGCTCCGGACCATGGAAAAATTATAAGCTCACTTCCTACCTCAAAAAAGTCAAGTTTTAACTTAACCTTCCGATTCAATTAGTTGGTTTACTTAGAGACCCCATATTACGTCAATAGATCTGCAGCTGTCCTGATCGTAAAGAAAATTTACAAGTGACAGATTTAAAACCGGTTTACCCACCCGGTTCCAATTAGGTTAAAAGGCAAACAATTACATCCTACCAGCAAAGGGGTGAAATACTTTTACTTAAATGAAGATCTTACTCCTTTGTCCTGAATAATTCTGAAAATCCTGTGTGGCCCGCGTTCTAAGCAATGGTTAGAGGATTAGGTTTAAAAATTAAAATGGTTGACAATCCCCTAAGTGGGTGAAGAGGATTTTAATATATTTAAAGCATTTGATGTTGAACAGAGCTCTCCGTTTAATAAAGGTTCGCCTAATCTTTTGTCATTTTCTACGAAAAGGGTAAATACTGCTACAAGGTTTTGTATTCATGTGGTAGGTACATATGTAGATTTTTGTCGCTAGTATGTAAAAACTGTCTCATGCCAAGATATAGCGATGCATTAATAAGAAAACCTATTGTATTTTTTGTAGTTACATGGAGTTTTTTGTTGTGTTTGAAATTATTAACGTTACTCGCTCTGGGTGGATCGAGAGGGGCTTCAGAGTGTTACTAACTAAAATTAATCTGTGTTCAGTCAGTTACCTTGTGTGTTCAAGGTCGTGGTGACTCTTTAAAATAATCCCGCAGCTCATATGTTGCGTTGCTCATTTTTTGTAAGTCGTTGAAACATTTTTTTTGGCTTTAAAGAGGTCGTGTTTTCCAACAACAAAAAAAATCTAAAATCTATTTAAAAAAGGAAAAACTGACTGACTGACAATTCAACGCATTGTTGAAACTATTGAGAGTAGGAACATGAAATTTTGCACGTTTTTTTTAAAACGTAGGCTAGCAATTAGAAGTGTTTTTTGAAAATTTAATCTTTAAGAGGGTGAAAAGGAGGAGTTTCCTTTGTATGTTCAATCCCATTTCGTGTACTGGAAATACTTGCAGCACAAATCTAAGTGAACAATAAAGGATATCATTATATCAATTTTCAAATTATACTTAAATAAGGTTTTAGGGGGTGTTAAATTATTTAGGAATACAAAGTCACTGGCAAAACGGTAGTAACCTCTAAAAAATAAACAAATTCTTATCGCCGAAAATTCATATCACAGATACATAATATTTCAATTTAAGGCAACACCGGTTACCCGAAACGGCGCAAGATACGAGACTACTAAACAAAAAAGTTACATCAAGCAATTATTACCAGCCGGTGTAGACTCAGGGTTTGCGAAAGTTGGTCCTATAAACGCTGCATGAGAATCGGTTTGAATAAAAATGAGCTCGCACAACCACAAAGGTCCTTGTAGCATTTCCGCGTTTTGTGAAATTGATAAAACGGTCGCTAGAGATGGCTTTACAGTGCTTTTTAGCTTTGTGTCGCTTGACGTTACATTTTGTCGCTGTGATTGAAAGAACTATTTGGTCGCAGTTGTGTGACTGTCACATTCAGGGTGAACGAATTTACATAAATGTTTTTGTTGCGTGTGACTGTTGTGCTAGCTTTTTCTGTTAAATGTAAACTTATCTACGCTTAAAGAAAAAATAGGTTGTGTTTGGTTTGAATTATGATAAACTAAAGCTTTAGAAAATTCAGAAAGGTACATAAACACGCATTTTTTCAAATGTAGGTATAGGTCAAATATTATCCCTAAATAAATTACTCATTACAAAATACACACATGTTTGTAATTTTTCTTATAAAATGACAAAGGCTTCTAAGAAAGGATTTTCATAAATTCCTTTCTAAAATAGGTCATACAGGGATAAAATGTTTCATGCGAACGAAGCAAGCTATAAGAATTTATAAGACTACAACTGTATGTAGGTGTATGTTGGCTTAAGATTGAGTATACAGCCAATCAAGAATCACCGTACATTCTCTTCGATAGATCAATTAAAGTCAAATGAACACCTCTTTGTGAAGCAGGAAGCGACACAATCAACTGTCTGTCCTGGTGGCCACATGACCCACAGTGTGTCCGCGATACGCCAGCTAATTCACACACAGCATGACAAGCGCAATCTATCCTACCCTGCCCACTACATGCGCCACTGAAATTAGCTGAGAATGATTGTCAGGAACGCGTACCTACTTAATTAACTTGATTAACCTGTATGTAACACTCCTACTATATACGTTTTCATTATGAGATAGGCACTATAAATAGGATCGTATTGAAACTTCCATTACAAAATATTTTACTTCACATGCTCCATCGTCGACCACATCATAGCTTACCATCAGATGATGACGGTGATAAAACGTGAGCCTATCCTTACTAATATTATAAAAGCGAAAGTGAGTTTGTTTGTTTGTTTGTTACGTCTTCACGCCTAAATGGCAAAACCGATTTTAATTAAACTTGGTATAAGGATAGACCATATCCTGGAATAGGACATAGGATACTTTTTATCCCGGAAGTATGTTCCCTTGGGATAATTTTCTGCTATCACGCGGGCGAAGCCGCTGGGACAGCAGCTAGTCTATAATAAAAACAACCTACTTGGAACCGTGTAGTATTGTCTGATGTCATGTAAATACATGAGCACATTGGGCACTTATAAAACGTTTTAGGGCCCATCACCATCACCACAGCGCGGCACGGCGCCGTGCCTTTGCACCGTCGGCGGTTAGTTGGAAAATAAGTGAGTGAGTGTGTTTGGAGAGTGCGCGCAGGAATTGCATGACTTGATTCCGCCATCCCATTTCTACCACCGGACAAACCGACGTACGGCGAGTATCCACCCTTACGTTGTTGAAACCTCCACGGTCCGGACTAAGCGTTTCGCTTCGTCATTTATACCGCGTACATCGAAGGACTGGAATAATTTGCCTGCTGCGGTCTTCCCGTCCGATTACAATCTGAGCGTCTTTAAGGCTAGAGTGAATAATAGGCTCTTAATAAACTAGTGCGCCTCACCATCAACGATTGCATCACCGCTTACCATCAGGTGGGATTGCAGTCAAGTACTAGTTTATATCAGATAAAAAAAAAAAAGTTTTTTTTTTAATGTTTTGATATGACTGGACGCGTCTTCATAAACGAAACAAAAAAGTCTGTATCGATATTTTCCACCATTTTGTTTAACACACATACGCGCACGCCAACTGCGAAATATTGACTGAGAAATCTGAGAATACACGCGCGGCGCACTGTTCGCGACACCGTACCGTTATACGGTGGCGGCGCTGGTGATGGGGACGGGCCCGTATGTAAAACGTTTATGTATTATTCGTTTTCTATGAAAAAAACCATACTCCACGGATATTTAAAAAAAAAAAAAAAAAAAAACAGATATACCAGGACACTTTATAGATCATGCACCAAAAAAATAAAATAAAGCAAATCGCTGTAAAATCTATGAGTCTGCGGTTGTTTATTCAAGAGTAATCTGCTAATTGAAGCATCGTTTATATTGTTACGGATGACATTCAAATTTGATCACTCGTAGTTTTCATTCCCTTTTGACAAATAAAAGAGAGGTTTGGTGAACATAAATAAAATAATATTCTATAAGGCACCTCTCAAAATATTGTGAACGACGTTGAAACGATTAGTCTACGCAACGATTCGTATATGTATATATTTATAGATATTCTGTAGCACCTAACAGGATGGACCTAATGACCTGAATATTTTTTCTTGAGCGCAGACGATATTTTTGTACGAGTAGATATATTTTTGTAAGCTCTACCATACATATATCAATACTGGCATTATAGGATAGCTAGAAAAATACATGAGGAGATACTTTTTGTAGACATATGAAAGATATCTTTATTATATAAAACGCAATATCAGCCACTAAACCTAGGATCATCCAGTAAGCCTAAGTTTACGTAAGAGAATACTATGATTATCATAAAGGCAAAAGCGTTTTTTTTTTTAGTTTGAAAATTATCTAGTCAGACTTTTTTTTCTGAGAGCAGTGGTGACCGAGTTGTAATGTCCCCAACTTACGAACTGTTTTACTGACTAAAACCACACCTATTATGTTTCTTCAGTTACTCTTTACATTCCAACCATGGGTTTCCCTTTCGAAAGTCAACATATGGGCCCAGTGACCTTCGGCCCTTCTGGGCCATATCTTTGAGGCCCACGTAGAACAATGCCTGTCGACGACTTGAACTCGATCCGGACGATCAAACGGCGAGTTATCCATTACTGGTCGTCCTCAAGCCCACGCCAGCAGTGATAGAAAGTCGGCGCAATTTCTCGGTGGCAGACGCGTGAGGATGTCTGTTCTTTCAAGCCTGGAGCTGCTTCCTTCGCTAGCATTACTGTTATACAGAAGATGGCGACCGCAACCTATTTCAACTCGCTCCAAATATAGGTCTAAACTCTACCTGTACCCCTTTTTTTTTTACGCTGGGAAAAATGCGTTACGCATACCCTCCCTCGGGGGAGGGAGGGGTATTTGGGACTCCCCGGTCAGAGCCGGTATACCCACTAAACGACCCAGCGGCGCTCCCGCATCGTCTGTGAGTGGCGAAGGACTGGGCAGCTGGCAGAGCCTTTACGTCCAGTCCTCCGCCGACGATCACCCGCCTTGATGGCGGGCCCTACACGCCCCTCTCAGCAAGGAGGGGCCCGGGAATGCCGCGAGCGCTCGGCCATTCCCGCCCGACGGTGGTGGTGATCTGTGCAATGCTAATCACCACCTGGGGGTGGGAGAAGGCGATCGAACATTCGCCTTCTCCTTCCCCTTCTTCGTCTGCGGAGCGGTGCGGCGAGAGGGTCGTCCTCCCGCGCACGCTCCGTCGCTTCCTTTTGCGACATAACATCTTCGCAAAAGGAGGCGACCGCAGTCCAGGCCTCCTCACTCCCCAGCATACATTCGACCACGCTGGGGAGCGAGAGGTCCTGCCCAATAACCGCAATTAGACTGCGGCGCTGCTCACCCCAGGCCGGGCACGCCTCGAGGGTGTGTTGGGCCGTGTCCTCCGCAGCGCCGCAGTCATGGCACGCCGCGGTCTCCTCCCGCCCGATCCGGTGCAGGTGCGTTCCGAAACAGCCATGTCCGGACAACACCTGCACCAGACGGAACGAGAGGAAACCGTGCGACCGCTCGAGCCAGTCTCGCAAGACTGGGCCGAGCGCGTCCAAAGTCCGCCGGCTACCTGTACCCCTAGCCAAGTTGCTAATCTGCAATAGTTAACGCTAGTAAAAAGCTTCAAATGTACGGGATTGACGTCACCTTAACGCTCAGTCACGTGGTTAGAACAAAAGAATTGGCATGCGAAATGGTTGTAACTTGGCTAGGGGGGCCGGTGCGAGTGGTCGCCGCTACCAATCGCTGAATCGTCCCTACGAGGACACGGGAGTGCTCCGCCCAAGCGTGTCGCGCCACCGTATACTCCACCTTGTCTTCCGGGCAGTCTGCAAGCTAGTGACTAATAAGTCAGTAATACAAAATCCGTCATAATATGTAAAACAGCTAGAAAAATGACACTAAAACAATATATCTCGTTAATACACCATTGTATTTGGTTCAAAGTCTCTTTATACCGATAAACCTGCTTCGGTTCTGAAAGAGTAATGGCAGGTCGTATAGAAAAATATAGATTTTTTACTAACCCCATTATTTTTATATAGGTTTCGTATGTGCTGAGTGACGGCGGTAAGGTCATATCTGTCTCGTTTGATAATGTTATAGCAAGTTAGTAACACTGGAGCCTTGTTTTTTGCGTTGTCATTTAGTATCAACTCACCTGTCGTGTAATCATCTGATATTGTAGACGCTTGTATCTATATTGTCCTACTCCGCCACATCTCATGTAATGTGTATTCGGGCTATCTTTTTAGGAGGTAAAATAATATAATATTCCACAACTATCACACAACGCCATCCAACCCCAAGCTAAGCGGAGCTTCTGTTATGGGTACTAGACAACTGATAAACATCATCATCATCATCATCAGCCTTTTTTAATGTTCCCACTGCTGGGACGCAGACCTCCTCTCTAGGAGAGGGAATGGGCCGTAATCCACCACGCGGGCCCAGTCCGGGTTGGTGAATGTCACATGTATTTCGAATCTGATAAACATGCTTATATATTTCTAAATACATACATATTATAGATAAATTACACTCAGACACAGAACAAATGATCATGCTCATCACATAAGCATTTGTCCTGGGTGAGAATCGAATACACGACCTACGGCATAGCAGTCAGGGCCTTTTACCACTAGACCAACTGGCTAGTCTAATATTTCCACTATTTCTTTTAGCATGAGAAATCTTTTGTATAACATAAAAGGCAAATTCCTGACTCACTCACTAACTCATCAACGTCCGCCCATCCCAAACCTTTTGACTTAGAACGCTGTAATTTTGCATAAAGGTCGCTTTTGTAATGTATGTGTCACTGAAAAATCCGCCAATTAACTCCACCTTTATACTTTTGAGTTGCATGAAGATACAATAAATAAAAATTACAAACGTGCTGTAAGATTGTAAAATATCGCAAACAATTTGAAACATTTTTTTCTAAATTAGACATATTTATTTACGGTAGGCAAAAATCATTCAATGACAAACCCCGCTCTACCCAAGAGCGGGGGGAGATAATGTCAGACTCTTACTGACTAAAAACCCACCCCGTTCCTTCTAGCCTCTTCATACCGAGGCTCGAACTTTCGGGTAACCCTGGCCCCAGTAAGCTTCGACCCAGCTGGGCCCCTCCTGTTGCTGACAACTCCTTGAGGCACGCGGGAATAGTGCGCGCCGTCGACATTTTGGGCTCGGTCCGGACAGTTACCGGACAGTCGGACAGCGAGCTATCCGTGGCTCGCCGTCCGCGAGCCCGCGTCTACGGTGGCCAGAAAGCGGGATCAGAATCCCGGCGGCGGCGGCGGGAGCGCCGTGCGGTCGGGCTCCTCCTTTGCTACGAGTAGCATCACTGCTTCGCAGAAAGAGGCGACCGCCTGCCACTCCTCCTCGCTCCGGACCATGGCCTCAACCAAGGCCCGGCGCAAGAGGTCTCCGCCACCGATCGCCCCCACGAAGGCTCGGCGATGCTCCGCCCAAGCAGGGCACACCTCGACTGTGTGCTCCACCGTGTCCTCCGGGCGTTTTGCTCAGTGGCGACACCCGCCGCCGCTCTCTTCCGCTTGAATACGGTGCAGGAACCTCCCGAACTTACCATGTCCGGTGAGGACCTGCGTCATGCGAAAGGTAAGAACGCCGTGAGATCTTTCCAGCCACGCCTCAAAGAGGAGACTTACCGCCATAATTGTGGCGTGCCCAAAATTAGATATGGTTATGTTGGAAACTAATGAATTTTGATTAAACCTTTCAAATATCGTAATTAGAGACACAATAGAAAGACAATCAGAGTGCGAACCAGGCGTTGCTTGGGGTTCCATGTTTTAATCTATACTTCTACACTATTTAGACTAATATTATAAAGAGGAATAATTTGTATTTTTGTGTTTGTGTGTATGTTTGTAATGAATAAACTCAAAAACTACTGTGACTATTGGAATACATTTATCTTAAGTAACATAGGTTATATTTATTGCCCGCGTGAAGCAAAGACGGTTGGCATGTGTACAAAACCACTTATTCATAATATTGATAATTTTCAACTTAAATGTAAGCAAAACCGCTGGCCAAAGCTAACGCAAAAGCAAATAAAATAAACCCTAACGTCTGCTCAAACCCTAGTTAAACCATAGGTTCACTGGATATAGACCCTAGCCCTAATAAATTTACTTAAGTGGAACACCGCGCCGCGCCCTACCTTATATAAATTGAAAGCAAGCGTGTGTGTATGTAGAATAAAGATACAATACATCAATGATTTTATTACCTAGTAAAATCCTCTTAGTTCAAGTACTGAGAAGAAAAATATAATCAGCGTCGTATTCACGGTATTTAATTATTTATTCCAAGCGCAAGTTAGTATTGTGCTTTTTTTTACGGTGGGCAAAAATTATCTTATGACAACCCCCGCTCTTGGGTGGAGCAGGAGATAGTGTCAGACTCTTACCGACTAAAAACCCCCGTTCCTTCTAGCCTCTTCATACCGGGGCTCGAGCTTCCTTTCGGATAACCCTGGCCCCAGTAGGCTTCGACCCAGCTGGGCCCCTCCTGTTGCTGAGAACTCCTTGACGCGCGTGGGAACAGTGCGCGCCGTCGACGTCTTGGGCTCGGACCGGACAGTCACCGGACGGTCGGACAACGAGCTACCCATGGCTCGCCGTCCGCGAGCCCGCGTCTACGGTGGCCGGAAATCGGGATCGGAATCCCGGCGGCGGCGGCGGGGGCGCCGTTGCCTGATGCGGTCAGGCTCCTCCTCCTTTGCTAGCATCACTGCTTCGCAGAAGGAGGCGACCGCCTGCCATTCCTCCTCGCAGTTAGTATTGTGCTATGTGTCGTGAGTTCGAGGGTTTGTGCTAATTATAACATATAAATAGTTGTACTGGGTCTGTCTGTTTGGTGTTTGTGAGTTTAAATGATTATGTACGCTGGGTACAGCAATATAGGAGTATTACTTAGTGTCATACCTAGACTTAAAATTTTTTTTCGTAATTGCATGAATGAATTAATGTTTTATCATTTCATTTTAATATTGATGTGTCTATTTAACACCAGCATAAAATAAAAACAAAACAACAGCTAAGCCCCTACATTATTTTATTTTCGATGGTAAATCATAAAATGATTAATCCCAAAGTCCAACGTTCAAGAATAGCGACTGTGTATCGGAAAACGTAGCTTTGGAAGACCTTCTATAAGGTAGACCGATATCCTGGTGCGGACCGCGGGAATCTGATGAAAGCAAAACGCACAGGACCAGTCGTTGGGCCACAACGTGCTTATGCCTGCACTTGCTTTGAAGAGAAAACGAGACGTCTTTTAGCTGAAATGATGATGATAATCACGTTTTAATTAAAAAAGTAAAATTGAATAGTCATTTAAAAACTGACTAGTAAGTCTGGTTTTTGAAGATAAACAAAAGGAAAATCCGTTACTTGAACAGGCATTCAATCATAAGTCTTGTACAGACCATCTTTCATTCGCCGTGACAAACATTGGACAATAAAGTATATCATAAATCATAAGGAGTTATCTTGTGAAATCTAGACAGTTCCCCTCTTTTCATTTTTGTCTCTGGAGTTCTTTACCTCTATACAAAGGCAGGAAATATATTAGATTTATATGTATTAGGTTTGGGCTCAAAGTAGTCGTGAACTATTTCGTGTAGCTATTATTTATTTGTAGTCAGTGGTTCGGTTATCTCTGGGGGAGACCCAAAAGCTTGAAATATGTTTTGCTAACTATGAAAGTAATTTAGGTACCTAAAAACGTAAAGACAACAGAAATAATCCTTATTTATATTTAAAATAAAACTATCTGACCCGGCAAATGTTGTTCAAAGAAAATAATCATTATCGAAGAAATCAAAGGAAAGAATAAATCGAAACAAAAATATCATAATGCCGATTTTTTTAAATGGGGTAGGAAAGTGAAAAATGCTTTACAACCCATTATCATAATTTCCAGATATCTAGGGCCGAAGCCTACTGGGGCCATGGGCTGGCTACTGAAAGGGAAACTCAGGGTCCTAGAACGCAATGCAAAAAAGAAACATAGGAGTAGATTTTAATTAGTAAAAGTCTGACACGCCCTCCCCACTGCTATAGAGTGAAAGAAGTCATTGAATATACAAAAACGCTAGTTAATTAACCCTTCAGATACCGTCAATTAGAGACACAATAGTAAGACAATAGATGCGCGGCCACCGGTGGTCGCTTGGGGATTCATGAATTAAAATGAGTTAAATACAATAAACATTCCATACACAGAAATTTAAAAAAAATACAGAAACCAGTTAGTAACATATTTAATTATGCCTGGCTTGCTAGGAACGCCTACTTAAAACAGTAGGAAAAAACGACTCTATAGCTTTTTTTTTTAATAAATCATTTAAGCACTTTCAAATTGTCAAGAAGTCTGTCTGTAGCGTAGATTTCTATGGAGAAGAATATCCTAAAAACTAATATGGCTCCTTTTCCTAAAAAATACTTCCACATCTAATATCAAATAAGTAGCACCTTTCAATTGCCACATTATTGGAGAACGTGTCCTATAAGGCTAAGGAAATCTGTTCGCACTATATAAAGACCCCTTTTTGATGACACTTTTATAGTTCCCAAGCTTTTCCTAGAAGGTTTCAATAAAATTTTACGTCACACCTATGAGACTTCGAACGACATTTATGCGAAGAGTTTTATTTATATAAAAATTTCAAAGAACAAATGAAATTGTAGACACGTAATTCCCTCGAGATGGCATAACATCTAAGTTCCGAACAGAATCACAGGGCAAATCGATGTAGTTGTTAGATAAAACTTAGGCCATTTCTCATGTTTACTAACGTGGTACATATTTCATGCGTAAGAGACGAGACATCTCTCTAAAGTTCACGTTAAGTTTTAGTGCTTAGGCTCCCCGCTGGAACACTTAGATTGGGATTTTAAGTAAGTTTGCGAAGTGCTAAATTACTGTAACATGGGTGAAGGAAAATTTTCTCTTGTATTTTCTTAGCCTGCTAACGAGGTACATTTTCTCTAAATATACCAAGGCATTCTTATCTTAGAATAGTCTAGTACTTGGTTTCATAAACTATGTTAACTTTTCTTAATTACGAAAGATTTTTGGGCACGAAACACTATGTAGCATCTACGGGTATAAAATGAAAAAGTTACTTTCGATTTCAGGATTTGAAAGTAATTTTTTTCATTTTACACTTACACTACCTGTCTTAATAAAAGTATCACATTGCAAAAATCGCGTTATTTTTTGCATTTTATCTTTTTAAGACGTGAAAGAAGATTTGGCATATTTTTAGTAATAATAATTATAGCATAAGCATAACGTAATCAGCCTAATAATGTTCCTACTGCTGTGACTCCTCTTTAAGTAAGGGAATGGGTCATAATCCTCGACGACAGCCCAGTGCGGGATGGTAAGTTAATGTAATAAACAGAAAATCTGCAAATATATTTTTTTCTTTACACCGGCCGGCACCGTGCGATATTGTAAATACGTTAAGTAGTGAGCCGTGCTACGGTCGCGTAGCTTTACAGGTTGCATAATATCTTTTTCATGTCAAAAACAATTTTTTTTTAATTGCTTTTTTTTTCATTATCTAATTACCTATCTATAATGCGCTCACATGTAGTTTCTTGCACGTTCTTCTTCATAGAAATCTACGCTGTGGAAGTTGCAATTTAGCTTTACTTCTTTTGGAGTGACCGACCTTTGACTACTCAAAAGTGCCTTTAAATGTTCTATTTCCTTCCGATTATAATATTTAGGTTTCTTCAAGGCAAGAGTTAATAGGCTCTTAATAAACTAGTACGCCTCACCATCAATGATTGCATCACTGCTTACCATCAGGTGGGATCGCAGTCAAGCACTAGTTAATCACTTATATTATATATAACAAAAATGCTTTCGATTTGATTTGCTTTGACAATTGTTAATGATTTCTCCCAGTGATTGAACATCTGTCTCGTTAATTTGGCCTTAGTTTATACCACCCCTTTTAAGCCACAATAAACATTCAGATATAATGCCACATGTATTCTGTTGCCCCAGTCCAACTCACGACCTAGATCCAGAACATTATTACCACGCTGCGCCATACATTCCAGTTGACATCATATACTTTATGACTATTCAAATAGAAGTCATAATCACAAGAGATCTGGTCGTGGCATACATTTATATTACATAATGTAATTGGCAATTAATTGCCAACAGATAATTAGCCATAAACAAGTTCTGTCAATAATCATGTCGCATATGTGTAGTGATTATTGTCGAGAGTTACGACTTGTGTCGTCAGTTTGTAGTTATGTTACTAATATATTACTGTTTACGGTATGTGTGAATAATACCTACATATCAATGTGTAGGTGTTGTTTATTATATTGCAGTGAAATGTAGATAGTCTATATTGGATTAGATACACCCTTTGCTTTGTTCAGTGTCATGCTATGAGAAATAATGACCAACTCAGTCTCTTAATCTTCATTCGACAACTAGACTCAGACATTCCCCAAACGCCGCCACATTCATCCTTCATATGTATGCGTCTCCTATCCAGTGATTTTCCATCGTCTTCATCATGTCCTCATCCACATTGCGGGAAGCGTCCAACATTACGTCTTCCAATTCACGGTCACCACTCAAGAACTTTCGGCCCATCAAGTATCCGTTCCACGAGCTACACACAGCACTTAAATATGCAAATTTTTTGGATTTTGTCGACCACTATCTTTTACAAACTGTTCAAAATCCTAAAATGAGATTAATCACGTTTGGTCAGTTGATCTTGAATGTGAAAACTCTTAAACTAATTTGAATAAAATTTTATTGCAATAGCTAAATAAAAACTTGTGTAGTAAAACACCCCAAAATACTAATGCTTGTTTGAGCATCTATCGATCATACACTTGGGTATTATCAATAGATATCTATTTTTAATTTATTGTTTAAAGAAATGTTATTAATATAAGTCATTTGATTTGACTGGACATAGGTCTGCCCCAAGCGTCGCCACCAACTGGGTCTGTAATATTGGTATCCAGCTGAAATCTAGGAGATTACTTATACAAGTTAAATAAATAGAGCAAAAATATATTTTGTGGACAAATAATGTCACCAAATTAAATATCAATTTAATAAAAAGTAGTGAAACTTTTTCTGACATACTATTAATTCGATATGCCAAGGACACAAAGCAATAAACTGAAATAAAATTAAGCTGTCATTTCAAGATAATAGCCTACATAAAAATTCGGTCTTGCTGTACTGAATGTTTTTATTTTATGACAATTTGGCTACATGAGACAATAGTAAACCTCTTTATCTTTTTAAGTTTGATACCTATTTATATGAGTTTTATTTTATGTATTTTTTTATCGTTATCTTGATCTTAAAAAGAAAGTGTCATACTACTGTAGTAAAGGGGAAAGTTTGCGTATGTGTTTATGTTTGATACTTCTTCACGCTCGAACGACTGAATGGATTTGTACAAAATTTTACACATATATATACTCTGTCCTGGAATAGCACATAAATTTACATTAATAAAACGCTGGTACTAATTAGTATATTTTTAATTTTTCTGTGATTCATAATGGCGCAGGCGTCAAAAAATATTTATAAACTATCATAATCGATATTAAACAAATACTTCAATCTTAGGTATGGTAAAATGGGGTGAATAGAAACTCAGGGGTGAATAGAAACAAAACTTCAAAGGGTATTTTCACGATATTTGAATATTTTTTGCAGCATTTAACTACTCGTATATCAATTTGAATTGATATTTAAAAAAAATCGATGCTTTGTTAGAAACCGATAATATGATACCAAAGTGAAAAACCAAAGCAAAGTTTTGTTTCTATTCACCCCGTTTTACGGTACGTATTTTATTTTGCAAAAGTAAAACCTTAATGAATAATTATGGTAACGTATGAGTTTTTTTTCCTATGTATCGGTATTAAAACACCTTCCAAATATAAATGCGTAAACTAAATCTAGTATTATAAGTATATCACTAAACTTAATCTAGTAATATACGTATATCACTAAACTTCGACAGTTTTATAACTATATTCCTAGGAAGATAGTAAAGAATCGCTTTCGTATAACTATGTTACGGTATATAATTATATCCCTAGGGATATAACTATATTACGGCTTCATCTTTCTTACTGCGACATATGTACATAATCCAGATACCAACACTACGTTACTTGAATAAATGCAACGGCTGGAATTCACACATCGTCCCGGCGGTTATCCCGACTGTTCCCGTTCAATTGAGTCCGAACCTATCAAGTGATTAATTGGTCAACGGATCAGACCCCAGGAACCTTTCGATAAATAAAGTTGCCACCCACACCTACATTCTGAACCCACAAGGACAGCGCCTAATTAATTCTCTCCCTTACTAATTACTGCAGACTTCATTAATTTATATACATGTGTAACCCGATAGGATTGTTGTTTTTTTTTTTTTTTTGTCGACGGGGAAAATCATCTTTGACGAAACCCGCTCTTGGGTGGAGCGAGAGACAGTGTCAGACTCTTACTGACTAAAAACCCCGCGCCGTTCCTTCTAGCCTTCATACCGGGGCACGAGCTCCCTTTCGGACAACCCTGTCCCCAGTAGGCTTCTAAGGTATATGTCCATCATTGGACGTCTTTTGGCTGAAATGCTAATGATAGGATTGTTGATAGCTTCATCATCATTAGCATTTCAGCCAAAAGACGTCCAATGATGGACATATACCTTCCCAAAATATAGCCACAATGAACGGTCTTATGCATCCGATTGTATTGCGTCATACGTATACAACGTGTAACGTTAAATGCGCAAAACCTGAAAATAGTTTGATCAGAATAACGAGCAGAATCAATTAAACCACTTTTTAATATAGGTTACATTTTTGAAAAAAATATTCATTAAAAATGTCGCCCTGTCTATTTATGAATAGGTCAAGCCATCACGTGCGCAAACTCGCCAAAACAAGTAAACGAACACAAATGGTTGTAGTCAAATTAAATTTTCTCCTATACGGGATAATTACATTTCTTATTTCAATGCAGATATTAATTTTAAACAAACTGAAATTGCACATAAAATCTCTAAATATTTTTTAAAAGCTCTTTTTCTCACAGAATGAGGTCAATAAAATTAAAAATCATTTGGGGTGTCTGAGTTTTTGTGCATTTAACGTTACACGTTGTATAAAGCTGAAATACAGGTCATGAACCTATCAGTACAGATACGAACTATTGATACTAAATATAGATTGATTGTTTAAAAAAAAATATCGAATAAAAATAAGCTCTGCACACCCGAACCCTGAATAACACATGCTAAATGATCCATTGAGGATTTGACCAATTTCTCTATTATTATGATTACAACATACAGTTTATTTTTTATAATACCGCCATCTAGCGAACCTTAATAGAAACATATACGTAGTACAACAACCATCAAAACAAACGAAAAGGCGCAATCTTCGGCCCAGTCCTGGCTTACGAAATTTTCGCACGTAACTATAACTATCTGGTTACGAATAGCAAACAGGCAATCCCTATACAGGGTTAGACTATCGTAAATATGTATCTAAGCCTTTAGTGTCTACATCTAGAATTCTAGACAGAAAACAATTATGTTAGTAAATATTTATTTGAGTTTGCAGTGCGGTCTTCATACTATATGTACCTACCACAACACAAATTGAGATTGGTAGAGCTTGGAGAACGCTTGTGTTTGAGATGGAAGTTCTGTGATGTAATGTTAATTTACACCTTCAGATATACGATATATGCTTAGTTAAAAGCAAATAGATTGCTTACTTGAGACTATCACAGGCAAATAAGTGTCTTCAACAGTAATCCACCAGATGTATTTTAACTTAAACAAAAACATTGAAAATTGCAAAATCACTTTAATTTCTTAAGCTGCTTGTAAGTTCTACTTTTAGCAGCAGTTTCTACTTTACTCTTCATCATCATCATCACCATATCAGCCGAAAGATGTCCACTGTTGGACATAGGCCTCCCCCAACGTCGCCACAACGACAGGTCCTGTGCGTCACGCATCCATCGGATTCCCGCGACCCCGACCAGGTCATCGATCCACCTTGTTGGAGGCCTTCCAACGCTGCGTCTTCCGGTACGTAGTCACCACTCCAGAACCTTTCGTCCCCATCGACCATCTGACCATCGACTAATGTGCCCTGCCCATCGCCACTTAAGTTTGGCGATTCTTCAAGCTATGTTGTTAATTTTACTCTTAATTTTTAGAAATTGACTTCCAAAATTAAAATTATTTTCCAAACAAAATGGGACTCCTAGCAGCAAACAGCACCAATTCATTTGAAGATATTGAAAACCTTCTTCTATTTTGAAATCAGTAGATAAGTATGGCAACTGTTGTTGTTTCTTTCTTGATGCTGATAAAAAGTTGGTAGATCTTGATTTGGGATTGGCATGAATCAAATATCTCAATCACTAAGCATTTTCACTTATTCGTTACACCAGTGTATCTTGTTAGTTCAAATGAGAACCTTCTTTTTCGGAATCGGTTAAAAAGTATGGCAATTCTTGATGTTTCTGTACTAGGCAGATAGTTTAGCACCCTGTACTGTAAAAATTAGTACTACTATACCGTTAAAATATTAATTTATAGATACCGACACTTTCTTCGTGACATCATCATCATCATCATCATTTGCGTCCTTTGTTGAACATAGGCCTCCCCCAAGCGTCGCCACAACGCACGTTCCTGTGCTTCATAAAATAATAAATAATTACGACATACCTTCTCAAATATAGTCAAGCTTCATATATTCTCTTTTGATATACCTACCATATTAACTATTCACCACCCTTCGTTCACTGATAGAAAATGCCTAAGCATTAAGTCCGCCTATATACCCTTGTGTTGCTTGAAGATTAAATGAATAAACAATACAAATAGCAAACCTAATTATATTTCACACATCGCTTATACAATTCACAAGAGAATTATCATACGCTCAGTATTACAATTCCGTCCGCTGCCAACTCAGTGTAGAAACGTATTGAATAGACAATAAGTAGAGAACAATAACACAGATTGTACGTAAATACAGGCAAACTTACTCTCTGTGTTCGCCGACATACGCAAACATTGTTAGAACCCTTTCGCTTGTATGAAGAAAAGGGGTAACTTAAATACAGGTAGCTAGAGGTACTTAGTTGTTTAAAGTGTTGTATACAGTAGCGGCTTCTATAGTTCTAATCACGAACGTAATAACTGACGAAAACCTTGATTTCGCGAGGTTAGATATCACAGATAGCTCACATATCTTACCTCGCGATATCAAAGTTTCTGTGCGATTAGAATACATACAACAATCCTAAAACAACTATCGAGCAAGTTGCCCGGACCTGACACAACATCTGTCTAGTCGAAGGATCCTTCTTTTTCAATGAAGGATGTGGGACTTTACATCCTGTTCCGCATACCTTCTCCTCCTCCTTAGTCGTTCACTCTTGGCAGAGTGAGGCTCTCGTGATGCGTCTCCACTTGTCACGATTTACGGCGTCTCGAGAACTCTGGACACTAACCTCCATAGGTTTGTGTTACAGCTCTGATAAGGTCTGTCCAACGCGTAGATGAGCGTCCGCGAGACCGTTTCCCCTCCACTTGTCCGCATACCTCAATAATACTATAATGTAAGCGGAAATAGTAGACTCATTAACTTGAGTCTGTTTGTATTCAACTCAAAAACTGCTACATTGATTGTAATGGTGATTTTACCAGTAGTCACAGTAATTCATGAGGAAGGTTTAGGTTTATGCGTGGGTGAAGTGGCCGTCGCCCACAGCCTCACACTCGAAGGGGTCTCGTGTGTGCGAGGGCTCTAAAGACGAAGATATTGTTTTATGATTTATTTATTTAAATTTCATGTACAGTAGTGGTACACAGGCGGACTTAATGCAGCAAGGCATTCACTACCAGTCAACCTTTGGGTTAAAAAAGACAACACTGTGGTAGGTTCGGAGGAGATTTATATGTTTTTTACTTCACCTGATGGTAAGCGACGATCTGGTCGATTTTTTTTTTTCTCGACGGGGAAAATCATCTTTGACGAAACCCGCTCTTGGGTGGAGCGGGAGACAGTGTCAGACTCTTACTGACTAAAAACCCCGCGCCGTTCCTTCTAGCCTTCATACCGGGGCACGAGCTCCCTTTCGGACAACCCTGTCCCCAGTAGGCTTCGACCCAGCTGGGCCCCTCCTGCTGCTGACAACTCCTTGAGGCGCGCGGGAACAGTGCGCGCCGTCGACGTCTTAGACTCGGTTCATTACCGGACCATCGGACAACGAGCTACCCATAGCTCGCCGTCCGCGAGCTTGCGTCTACGGTGGCCGGAAATCGGGATCAGAATCCCGGCGACGGCGGCGAGGGCGCCGTTGCCTGATGCGGTCGGCCTCCTCCTTTGCAAGCATTACTGCTTCGCAGAAGGAGGCGACCGCCTGCCATTCCTCCTCGGTCGAACACTGGATTGTGACAGTCACTATCTTGTTTTCGAATTTATAAAAGAAAAAGACCTCGTTATTAGTAACCTAGTATAATAACAGAAAAAAAAACTTCTAACACTCGCAGGTGTTAGAAATCTTTTTCTCTGTGATGGGTAGCTAGTTAGAGATAATGATGTCATCTTGCACACAGTGCAAAAGGAAACTAACACTAAGTACGAGATAAGACAAGTTCCTAATGACATGATGCCAACTTGCAACTTTGATACGTCATAACAGCGAGCTTAACACACAAACTCTTAATGGTTTCTTCTGTAATGAAGCCAGCAATGTCAATTTGATTTTTGTTTTTTTGATAGTCGACGATTGAGAACGCTTTTTTAGATGTAATCCATTCAGACTCTCAAAGGTCAGCTACAACCTTTGAGAGTCTTTGAGAGAATGGATTACTATTTTTAATTAGAGAACACAGACTCCAGTAGAGAATACCATTCCTTGATACTACTTGCATTCACACAAAGATGTGGTAACATTTAAAACATCACATGGATAAAAAAAGATGTAACTCTTTTTTTCGAGAAGAATCAAGAAGTGGTAAACTTAATACTTCATCTACATTTTGCTGTTTTGTTTAGGCGCTGCGCAAATAATAATAATAATAATAATAGGTAAAACGGGCTGTTATCCGCAACTCCACGACTAAAGCGCGTATTTTGCGGTTTTTTATAATTTTTATTTGTCTCAGATACACTAGATCCATATTGCAAATGCAGACATAAATTTAGTTTTCAGTTACCGACACCGAATACTTTTGGATCGTCATGAGTATGTGTTTCATAAAAGAAACTGGACCCAAAAAATGTTTACATAATTATGCGCAGGGAGTGGATAATTTCATACTGGCTCTAAAGGAATCAAATATTCATCGGTAGGTTGTATCCGACTCAAGACGTACATACGTTTGCGCCTTGACTAAAGGCCTATAATATAATAGAGTGCACATCATGGTGGTTTCGTGGTCAAAAGTTCTCAGATCGGGCAAAAAGTGCTATTGGATTTTTTTCTTTAGCAGCCCCGAGTTTGGAAGTTGTTTATTATACCCCCGTGCCTCAGAAAACACATAAAGCTGTATGGGCTGCACCTGATTTCTCTCGTGTCAGATTGCTGACCTATCGGATTATAAGAGTAAAGAAACTGATAGTGTCTCTGTGTTTGCGCACACATTTGTGCTCTATAATCTTCATGTACCTAACTAATCTCCACTGAGAAAGCCATGATGATCAAAATTCGATCAGGAGTGTTATAATAAGAGATAGACTCCAATTGCCATATACTAGGAACAAAACCAAAGACCACACACGTACTGAACAATTTCAAACGTATAAACAAAGTGACTATGGATCTAAAAGCAACAGTCAATCGAACGACACGATCGAATATTTCAGTCGATCGTCGATACACTATCCATGCTACGGCGTAGCACGTACGCTACGAGATGGTTACGAGCTACGTCCGTAGCGCATAAAAGACACATACGACATCCTACAGAATTTAAACTCATGTCATGAGAATTGAACTGAGAAGCTCAATAGCAGCGGTTGAATTCAACAAATACTTTGATGAAGCAGTCTAAAACACTATCTAAATGTGAAAGTCATATGTTTGTGTGTTTGTTTGTTATTCCTTCATGTTGTACGGTTTAGACCATTTCCTGAAATAGGACACATAATATATTTTTTTATTCCAAATAATAGGACACAAAATTTGTTTCCCATGGGATAAGTTCCTACTTCCACGTGGGCAATACAGTCTTTTGAAGCAAGTATATCCCTACGTACAAAGCGTTTTGGGAACATATTCATTATGCGTACAGCTAAGAAGTGGAATTCCCTGCCCGAGTCTGTGTTTCTTGATATCTACCACCTAGAGACCTTTAAGTCAAGACTGAATAGGTCTCTTCTAGGCAAGCATGATCTATCATCAGCCACAGCATCGCTTACCATTAGGTGAGGTAATCGTCAAACGCGATAATAAAAAATTAAAAAATTACACTATAATCAATTTAATGTGGACCACCATAATACAGGCCATCGGCCTAGTTTGGTGGTTATCATCAAATGTATTGTGAAACATCGTACTTGTTAAATGTGACTATAACTACAACATGTAAATCTGTGTCAAATAAACGTTTTTATTTATTTTATTTTATTATTATAATGTTTTTGAAATATAAAAATTCCTTACAAATAGATCGTATCTGTTCTTGAAAATATATACCACACATTATTAGGTAAAGGAATTATCAATGTTCCAAGAAGTCTTTGAAGTATTAATTATTTCTTAGAACGGCTATTTATTACTGTGACTAAAGCAAACTGTTGGTAGTTATTGGGTATCGTCTTTACTGAGAATTCAGGCTCCTATTTAGTTAAGATGTCGTTGAACATTGATTCGGAGAATCTCCAAACTTACGCGTAAGTGGCAATGGGCAGGGCACATTGCATGCAGAAAAGACGGTCGATGGGGACGAAAGGTTCTGGAGTGGCAACCACGTACCGGAAGACCGATGACCTGATCAGAGTTGCGGGAATCTGACGCACAGGACCGGCCGTTTTGGCGACGCTTGGGGGAGGCCTATGTCAAACAGTGGACGTCTTTCAGCTGATATGATGATGATTATGATGAACATTTATTGACTAACTAGCTTTTGCCCGCGCGGCTTCGCTTCCGCTCTTCCCTACTCCACCCTACTATACCCAACTCTATTCTACCCTACTCTACCCTACTCTACACTACTCTACCCTACTCTACCCTACTCTACCCTACTCTACCCTACTCTACCCTACTCTACCCTACTCTACCCTACTCTACCCTACTCTACCCTACTCTACCCTACTCTACCCTACTCTACCCTACTCTACCCTACTCTACCCTACTCTACCCTACTCTACCCTACTCTACCCTACTCTACCCTACTCTACCCTACTCTACCCTACTCTACCCTACTCTACCCTACTCTACCCTACTCTACCCTACTCTACCCTACTCTACCCTACTCTACCCTACTCTACCCTACTCTACCCTACTCTACCCTACTCTACCCTACTCTACCCTACTCTACCCTACTCTACCCTACTCTACCCTACTCTACCCTACTCTACCCTACTCTACCCTACTCTACCCTACTCTACCCTACTCTACCCTACTCTACCCTACTCTACCCTACTCTACCCTACTCTACCTACCCTACTTTACCCTACTCTACTCTACTCTACCCTACTCTACCCTACACTACCCTAATTTTATTTTTTTTCCATAAGAACCTTATCCTCACAATAACAATCACAACAAAAAAAAATCAGACAAATCGGTCAAGCCGTTTTCATGCTATGTCGTGACAACGGAAAACGGGTTTCATTTTTATATATATAGATAGATAGATTAAATTGATTCACAGTCTATATATCACATACAAAGGTTCATTGACTTTACGTATTAGCTGTCCTGAACTCGTTGCTTATTTAACATTACGTACGAATAATGAATGAAAACTGATGAGCTGGATGTAAAATGGACTTATGATCGAAACTCATAGTTTCCTGCTATGCTTTTTAATAGGTATTTATATGTCTCTCTATCTCGTGTTGATCAATAGGTTGTTAACCTTTCATTCAAATCACATTAACTCTTCAATTGTGATAATTAGAGACACAATAGAAAGACAATGGGTGCGTGAACGCAATGCCTTCGCTTGAATTTTAATGAATTAAAATCTCACACTAATTTACTGCACTATAATGTAAGAATACGCACAACTAAAAATATACAATTTTTTTAATTTTTTTACGTGGTGCTGATGTTGATGCGACCTCGTACGGGTGTGTACTGCCCAAGAGTGGTAGAAATCACATGATTCCTTACCTTAAAAAAGGTACCTTGGTAGGATTTTTCACGGCAGTTCTGTATTCGAATCCGGCCTCATCTCGTTAAAACTGACTGAAAACAAAATTGACGTGTAAAAGTGATTTTTAAAAACCTATTTACAAAATAAAGATCATTTATCATTCGAAAAAAGGGGCGTTGGTTTACAGGACCGTTAGGATTGTACCGTACGGCATTGCGTCACCGGTACATGGTTGACATCCCACCCATACACACAAAGCGTTTTGGGAACACATTTATTGTGCATACAGCCAAGGAGTGGAATTCCCTGCTGGAGTCGGTGTTTCTTGATAGCTACAACTTGGGTGTCTTTAAGTCAAGGGTGAATAGGTTACTTCTAGGCAAGCGTACTCCATCGTCAACCACAACATAGCTTACCATCAGGTGAGATGGTGGTCAAACGCGAGCCTATCAATAATAATAAAAAAAGTAATGGACGGGAAAGCGCGGATCAAAAGTGTAAAAATCTTTGAAGCACGTGACGAGATGCGCTCGTAGCGCCGCTGTCCTGCTTACCAAGGCTCGGATACCGGTTAAATTTTCAAACCGTTATTATGTACTTGACGCAAAACCTTTTACATTAGGTTTCGTTCGCATATACCGGGTTTTTTAAACCAATATTTGGAAGAGTATTTATATAAAGGTTTTTTCGGATTAAACGGTTTAGAGCAATAAAAACCGGTTAATACGGACGCACAATAAAGAAACGACGCGCGCAGTTCAGATTTTATTCAGTAGTAAGTTTACCGACATGCCGTTCGCCGAATAAACCGGTTAATTTAGGTTAAAATAAAGTTCTTAAAACGTTCACGTTCTTAAGAAAAGTTCGGAGGAAAACCGAAATAAACCGGTGTTAACCGGTATTTTTTAAACCGGTTCCGAGCCTTGTGCTTACCGATGCCACGCCACTCGGTCTAAGACCGAAGTCGTAAACAGGCCATAAGTTAAACAATGCCACAACTCTAGTAATACCAAACAATACAATTATCACGGTACCAAGTATGTAATACCCGAGATAGTTTACTCTCATCGCAACCTGGTATTATTTAATAACAGTTCTCAAGATTATTTATGGAAATTCGATTTGGGTACCGCTTTTAGCGTACGTCTGTTACTTATGAAAAAAGTAACTTTCTTATATACGAGTAGTTTTTATTTTGCTTCTGTTTTGCGTATGAATTTTTGGTAATAAGAATTTATCCATGAACTGTTTCAAAGAGGTCATGGCAAGAAAGAATAGGTTTGTTAGTACAGAAGAAAAAGACATGCTGCTCTAACAACAAATAATAGCGGATAGGTAAGGGAGGGTCATACCTAGTCGATGGACGAACGTTAAAACCATGAGAGGAAAGCTACTTTGCTTTCCTCTCCTATTTTTTTTTTTAAGATTCCACTCCTCAGTAAAAATAACGTTATAGCATCACTTGACAGCTGTCCATCTCATAATCAAAGCTATCTTCCTGTTAGACATATTTAGGAACACGTGGAGGTATCAAATTGAAAATAATATGAAATATGTTGACTTTGCGATTCTTTGGAGTTTGTGAAAAATAAACAAATTTCTATGTCAAAAGACACAACAATAAAAGATACGAAGCTTTATGCTGAATATTTTGGCACTCAAAGAAATCAAAACCTTTACGGTACTTCCCACGGAGTTAGTATAGAAGAGGAGGCGGCCTAAACAACTGTGCACTGTGACTCTCAACTGAGTCCTGACGTCATCACGGTGGGCGTGGCTTAAATCAGTGTATTGTTGGCGTTCGTCCTGAGCACAACTTCGTAAACCCACTTATTTGGCATCATATTCGCGATAGAAAACCAAAAAAAATAAGTGTTGTATTTTATCTTGTAAAAATTACTCGGATAGACGTTCTGATGCTATGGATGCCATCACATTTCATTTGTAAGTTATTTTATATGCATAATTTATTAAAATACTTCTAGAAAAATCTTAACGTCAGCATTTCCAAATATAATTCTACTCGACATTAGATGGCGACACTTTATGTCATGGGAACTAAATATATTTAGGTACGTAGAGCTCAGTATTAATATATTTTAATAATAATACGTACTTAAATTTGATCAACATTCATTCCTAAAGGTCCTTTAATCGCCATAATATTATTTTTGTAGTATTTATATAATTTTGTAAACAAGTCGCCATCTATCGTCAAATAGCAAAAATACAGGGCAGTAATTAGAAGCCAATTATTTTACCGAATATCCCAGGCTACAGAACTTGTAAATATAATACTTATATTTCTCTAATATATGATTTGGTCGATCAAATTGTTTTTAATTACCTCACATTTGGTGTAAAAAGTAGAGTATGCAACACAGGGATAAAGCTGTCTTTATCTTGGGCGGCTTGAATTCCTCACTTCACTCTGGTTTCTTTATAATCTCCCACCCAATGCTCGGGAGCTAATTATATAAAACCTTCACTGACGTTCGGGATTAAAATCAGCAACCTTCGTTTCGTTCGGAATTCAACATGCCGCCCGCGACTTAAAGACACTGCTTTACCCCCAGTCACATAATCTACTATTATTGAATGGTATCGGACGTAAACACATGTTTTTTTTTTAAAAAAAAAAGAATAGCTTTGTAATGAATCTTGATAATTCTTTCTATCAAAATAAGCCTTTAAAAAAGTAAAACCTAATAAAAATGGAATAAAAAAAATGTTAGAATAAATAGGATTTTGATGATTTTCGAATGATCTTCATTCGTCATTCATCTAATAATAGTATCACTATTTCAATGAAAAATATACGTATCGCATGGTTTGCACAATTAATTTAAAAAACAGAAATCCCTGGTAATTCTGAGTTCGACCCTGTTGCATCCTGCACTTAATGACATCTAGTGTGAGATAGTTACGTAACCACAAAATAAAATCAACAGAACGACCAAGTAGTTTGGCTACTGACCGGCAGATGGCAAATAAAAAAATGGGCGGAGTCTAACACCCCCTCACCCCGCAAAATGTCACGCTTTTTTTCTTAGGGAAATCTTATTACAACATCTCCTCTTCTATACTAACTCCGTGGTACTTCCCGTTCAGTTTGGAAAAAGCAAAGTTAAGTAAAGGAAAACGTTAAAAATAGCCTGAATTTCTAGTTTTGTAAAAAATAAAACTTGCGACTACAAACTTGCAACAACATGCAACATGCATTGCATGCATGTATTGTTGCATTTTGTAGTTGTTTTTTGTAGTTCAATACCCAAATCGAGTCTCGAAGATTTTTCGGATCGCAAAAAGGTTTTTTTTTTTGTAATGTAACTATATATTTATAGTTTTTTATTTCTATGCTTGTGTTTTGAGACAACTTCATACCGAACTTCAGGATTCGACGGGTTTTGGTTTCGGAGTGTCACTATATAATATTAACAGTCAGAGCATAAATGGTTTTATATTTAGATTGTGTTGGCTTAGAAGTTTCATTCTTTCACTAATTATTACGATGAGTGACCTAAGTATTTAATATTAATTTCAGTTTCATACCTCAACACATTCATGAGCAAAAGCATTTTGACAAACGGACAGACGGACAACACAGTGATCTTATAAGGGCTTCGTTTTTACCGACTTAGGAACGGAAACAAAAAAAAAACATTCGTTTAATACGATTAAAAAACTTAATTTACCAAAAAACATCAGCAAACAAAGCGTATCCTTATATTTATGTTATTCATAGTCCACAGAAACCGCGTTCCGTTGAATCATGTTACTGAAACATTACACGGCTGTATTGTTTACGGCCCTCATAAAAGAATGTGTTTTTATCGCACACATTACCCACGCATCTACCTAACGTAGATAACTACCGTCGTAAGGACGTGAATGTTAAACTTTGTTGAATACTTTCTATCAGGCGATGTTTTGTATAGGCTGATTTTTAAAAATAGAGAAAATATCTAAACTTAAGATGAATACTTTTTTTTTTCGATGGCAAAAATCATTAAATTAACCCAAGAACGGGGGTTCCGTTCTAAAAGAAAAACGTTTAACCTTTATAAGTTTTTGGGAAAAGTTTGAGCAAGGAAGCAGATTTCCGGAGATTTTTACTGGATGTAGAAACCTAGATAGTATCTGTGTTTTCATGATATCTAGCGAATGATGTATGATAACGTCATAATCAAGTAAAAGTAGTTGTATGGGGTCAATATCACGAGTTGAATGCTCTTAATCTGCTTTATACTTCTATGCATAAAGTTTTTAAAAAAATACAAGGTGTCCACAATATTGAGTTAAAAAACAGATCCATAGTCATAATCACTAACAGTACTCGTTTGTTTCAGCGCTCATCGGTGACTCGGCTGTAATGGGGCACACAGCGAGCGGAGTAAAATCCGCTTTATGCTTATCTCTTCTACATGGGTTCCTCTTCCTCATCGGTAAGTACTCCAGCATTGTGTACCATGTTATATGTATATAATATATACGCGAAAAATGGATTGTTTTAGAAATATTACTCTTTTAAGAGCAGCTGTCGTTTTGCTAATGGCATGTGGTTGTTTTATTTTGAAACAGAAAATGACAAGTTATTTCTTTGTTTTATACGTACCCTGCTATGGTTGAAGGAATCAGGTAGATATTAACCTAAATAGGAACATCAATGAATTGTTTGAGTTTAGTTTAATTCATGAATCCCCAAGCGACCACCGGTGGCCGCGCATCTATTGTCTTACTATTGTGTCTCTAATTGACGGTATCTGAAGGGTTAATGTCACGAGGCGAGCTTATAGATACATCCAATCCAAATGTCCTTTCTCTGGTATTGTCCGTTGAGGCATGAGTTCGTTACTAGTCCTGAGTTGAGCTACACGAATACTGAAAAATGCTTCACTAATTGGACGGGTTTAGTCAGATATGTACGTGTGATCGTTTCCTCAAAAAATCATCCCAGACACTAATCTGCTAATATGTTTTCTGAGGTGTCAATGAAAACTTTTGTTTGATTGACTTTCATTTTATTTAACCCTTCAGATACCGTCAATTAGAGACACAATAGTAAGACAATAGATGCGCGGCCACCGGTGGTCGCTTGGGGATTCATGAATTAATTCACAAAAAAAATCAAGTAAACACTTTTTATTTGGGAAAAAAATATCTATTTTGAATATTTTACAGTTCTCAACACTATTCATATTTTCACTTAGTCATTATAAAAATATCGAAATTGAAAAAAGAAAACCAGTTTCACGCGACGCGACCCAGAGTAGGCTTACTCTAATGTTAATACTTCTCTATCCTCTATCTTCTTCTATCCAGCTAGGACCTGCATCAAGTGAATATTGAAGACATCATAGCGCTTCTCTAACCACTGCTCAAAGAGAAGATTTTTTGCCACGAATATGGAGTACTCAGTGCTAGAACGAGAAAGTTTTTTATCCATGCCGCCATGAGATCCTACCCGATCTTTGTCCGCCATGCTATAATTTATCACAGCAGCGGAGAACGTAACTACATCATATCTCTCAAGTCGTCGACGGCGCGTACTGTTCCCGCGCGCCTCAAGAAGTTGTCAGAAACAGTAGCAGGGTTGAAACCAACTGAGGCCAAGGGTCTGCTTCTGAAAGGAAGGCTCGGCCCTGGTATGAAAGGCGACGAAGGAGCAGGGTGGATTTTTTAGTCGGTTAAAGTCTGACACCATCTCCCACTCTGCACAAGGGTTGGGGATGTTATCTGGATGATTTTTACCAACCGAAAAAAAAACTACATTATATCAGAATCGAAAAAAATCTGACAAAAATAAAATAGGTACCTTGTATTACCCTTGTGTTGCCTTTTAAGTAAACCTTTGAAGTAAAACAGGATGTGTTTGACATACATACACGGCGAGGTCAGCGAGTGAATTTGAAATACGCGCACACATGATACGCCTCACGGCGGGAAGGAGGTAGCACTAAATTCCTGGTTCGCTGGAATATAATCCTTTTAATAAAATCATATTTAGTGCATTGACCTAAGAGTGATATTTATCTCGGACTAAAACTACACTAAGCAGAAATAAGAGGTTATTTTTGTTCGACTAAATGTATCGCTAGGGGGACGCCTATGTCCAACAGTAGACGTCTTTCGGCAGAAATGATGATGATGATGATATGTAGCGTCATCTATGACGCCACATAAGAACTACGAAGCTACCTACCTACCTGCATCGCGCAATCAAAGTTTTCCGCGCGATTATAGCATATAGAACAGCCCTAAACCAACTATCGGGCAGCTGCCCACCAGACTATAACACCTGTCTGGTCGGAGGATCCTCTCTTTTCAACGGAGGTTTGCGGGACTTTACTTTCTGTACCGCATATATTGTTTTTATGTAATCGTGGTCCAATTTTGATATATACTTTTTTATTTTAACCCCTCGTACGCCGTATATTATTATAACGTAATTGCGTGTTTTTACACAAAATTACCAAAAAAAAAAATGTAATAAATAAGTTTTTTCTAAGAAAAACGAAGATACAGAGACCAAAATGTTCGGCCCAATCGTACACCCGTGTGAACAATACGAAAAGCGTTTTTCAAGGTCATTCAAGTTGTACAATCGTATCTACAATCGGGGCTCGAGGGGAGATTATACTCCAGAATTGGTCCCATAGAAATATTATTATGATCTAATGATGAACTTCGAAGTTATGGAACGGAATTCCTCATAGGATCAAAGCAGAACCGTCGTAACAAGTAAAATTGCTTTGATAGTTTTGGTAGTCAATGACTTGCATACTATTAAGGTTTGGCTAAGGGGTACCAAAATTAAAAAGTTTAAAAAAATTACATTGATTTCGGTTGTATTTTTTTTTTGCTAAAGTTTTTATAGCATAACAAACTTTCAACTCCGGATCTTCTATTGTATAGAACTACTTTTTAATAAAGGTTAAATTTATCAAACAAAAAATCATTAAAAATGTTACCATGTTTATTTATGAATAGATCAAGCCATCATGTGCACAAACCCGCCTAAATAGACCGATAAACAAACACAAATGGTTGTAGTCCAATCAAATTTTCTCATACGCGGTATAATAAAAGTTCTTATTTCGATACAGATACGAATTTTAAACAAACTAAAACTGCACATAAAACCTTTATTTTTTTAACGTTCTTTTTTTTTCTCGCAGAATGAGGCTAATTGAATTAAAATCATTTGGGGTGTGTTACACATTGTAAATGTTAGACATTAACCTTGTTTTTCCTCCAGATAATAAGTAGGCTATCGCAGTCTTTACTGCCGCCAGAGGTTTCAAGTAAAGCTCTTAGTTTATTGAAGGAGTACTAGGGAACATTAATTGGATTTGACTTAACTAACTTCTAGAGATAATGACTTTTCTGAACTGGCTGTAGCAAACTGCACTTTTATAAAAAGTAGAAGTCTAAAAGGATTAATATTATTTTTTTATACTTCAAGCTTGACTTACTAGAAGAACCTATTACTATACATATATATATTATATTACTGCAAAGTGGTTATAAGATCATTCAATAAAAAAAAAAACACAAAAAACGACAAACATTAAAGTGACGATAATGATAAACAACACATTTTCTAATATCAAACATGATAAAAAAAATAAGCCGTGTGTCAGAAATGATTTCGGAAATAAATGATCAATAACAGAAACATAGAAATAAATAATCGCATAATTCTAAAAACAATTGAACAGATGTCACGGTTAGCGCAGTGATCAAGCAATAGCCTGCAGAGCTGCGTATCGCAGGTTTAATTTCCGCAAGAAAGAAATATTTGTATGGCTTACAGATGGTTGTTTTGGATCTGGGTGTCTTGTGTACCGATGTGAATTTTAATGAAAAAAAAAAACAATAGATTTATGGTAGTCAATTAAAACCTACCTACCAAATTTTAAGTTTGTAGGTGTTATAGTTCCTTAAATTTCATGATTAATCAGATCTGAGCTCACAACCACTATGAGGAGCCAAAGAATGCGGTCGCTGTGGCCGAAATCGGCTAGATGGATTTTTTTACGGTGGGCTAAAATCATCTGATGACAACCCCCGCTCTTGGGGGGAGCGGGAGATAGTGTCAGACTCTTACTGACTAAAAACCCACCCCGTTCCTTCTAGCCTCTTCATACCGGGGCTCGAAATCCTTTCGGAGAACCCTGACCTCAGCCCTCAGTAGCCGTCGACGTCTTGGGCTCGGACCGAACAGTTACCGGACGGTCGGACAGTGAACTACCCATGGCTCGCCGTCCGCGAGCCCGCGTCTACGGTGGCCGGAAATTGGGATCAGAATCCCGCCGGCGGTGGCGAGGGCGCCGTTGCCTGATGCTGTCGGCCTCCTTCTTGCCTCCCTGCTTCGCAGAAGGAGGCGACCGCCTGCCATTCCTCCTCGCTCCGGACCATGGCCTTAACCAAAGCCACGAGAGGTCTCCGCCGCCGATCGCCCCCACGAGAGCAGGCTAGATGGCATCATCATCATCAGTTACTTAGCCCCCAAAAAAGTACATCTCGTAGACAGTAAATAATCTATCAAAATCAATAGGTACGTGACTCAAAAAAACCTAGGTCCAAAGAATAGTGTATAATTTCAGCATGAGTTAACTCTATCCAGTCCAGTCGCAGATTTATAGCCGGGTTTAACTCGCACTATGACAGAGAGCGGCCTATCGTCATTTATCAGATAAAAGTATCCTGAGTCCTAATCCTAGGTATTGCCATGCCTATCCGTGTTCTTAAGGCACAGTTATATCAAAACATTCTATTGTACGTACAGACTTTCAGTTTTATAATATTAAAATAGTTTCTTTTTTGAAGTGAGAATTTGTTGAATGACTTCTGCCGCTTTAGGGTAGAGTGAGAGGAATATTAAAATTTTGCTGAACCTTGCTCTTTGCGTTCAAAGGCGTCTCTTTCAATCGTTTTCGCATATATTACAACATACATCATACACTTCAAATTGTTGAAGGTTTCAAATAAATTTCACATAAAACGCAAGAGCAAAAAAAAACATCAAGTTTACAAAAACTCTTTTTTTTTTTAACAGTACTACGTTGTTTATACCGCTCACATCTAAGGACTGGTCTTCCGATCCAATTGTAATTTAGGTGTCTTCAAGGCTAGAGTGAATAGGTTCTTGATAAACTACTATGCCTCACCAGCAACGCTTGTATCACTGCTTACCATCAGGCGTGATCACGGTCAAGCACTAGTTTTGATCAATAAAAAAGTAATGTAAAACAGCCAACATAAAAGTCAAACACCTCAAAAAAAGTAACAACCGAAATTGTTACGTCAAACGACAAAACCTAGGTTACAAAGTACGGTCAATATTTTGGGAGTGAGCTACCTCTATTGCCGGACCAGGTACAGATTTATAGCCAGTATTAGGTCCCACTGTGATAGAAACCAAGCCTAACGCCATTTATCGAACAGCTCCTAACTTCACCTACCAATTTTTCAAATAGATTTTCCAATTCTAGACTTCTAGCTAACGTATTTCTATTCTAAAAACCAATCTTCCTAAAATAGTTGCATGATTCGCTTAGAATTTTATTACCAGCTTTCCAGTTCAATTTTATTATTAGGCTAGCTTTGTGCCGCAAATGTTTATTCTTATTGGTAATCGACAGCTAACGAGAGCAGGATATTTTAAACAAAACACTATCGCTACATGAAATTGCTTTTCCGTTCAAATTATATCTGAAGAAGAGATATTAGTATGGTTTAAATTCATCTACACTAATATTATAAAGAGATAAGTTTGTTTTATTTTTTCTGTTTGTTTTTGAAACTGGAATAGAATAGAATAAACTTTATAGTACACCAAAAAGTAACAGCTTATACCTAAAATTAAATAAGTACTGAAGTAGTAATTTAGAAATTACTGGCCCGATTTCAAAAAAAAATTCACTGATTTATTTCTAAATGACATAGGCTTTTTTATATACGTGTCAGTTAAATAAATTATTTCCAAAAGTATCTCAAAACTAGAACTGTGCTCTTCTTCTTCTTAGTCGGGCACTCTTATCAGAGTGGTCGTGGCTGTTGATGAACAGGACTGCGGCGCGCCGACGTCGTTTGTTTCCAAGGTTGCGGCCTGTCGAGCGATTTTTCTCCATTTCTGGCGGTTGTTGGCATTACGCGCACACTGTACTGCTGTCGACTGCGTAGCCCTGGTAATGAGTTCGATCCAACGAGTCGAAGATCGACCGCGGCCTCTCTTGCCTTCAACGCGACTGTGAACCACAAGTCTTTCCATCGAATCCTCATTTCTGGAGATGTGCCTAAAGAACTTCAGTATTCGTAACTGCACAAACTACAAAAGTCTATCCCGTATGTGAAGCTCTTTGAGGATGAAGTTATTGGGGTGGAATGCACCGTTATAGAACTGTGCTGCATACAAATAAAACTCACATTTTTCTACATTCTACTAGATAATATTCTGCTGATTTCACTGACATTACTAAATGTCAATGATACTCAGGGATAAGGACAACTTCTATCAGTGAAATAATGATCCGTGAGAAAGTAGGAAATTATATCAAGACTCCTATTCCAAGACATGGTCTAAAGGTGTGTCACTACTGAAGCGGAGTTCGACGGAGCAGACCGGAAATTGGCCAATCACAGTGCTCTAAATCTCCACTCCTTCAGCCTAAACAAAAATTGTACGTGGAGTGGAGCTGAGCGAACTTTAAAATAAAACAAATGAACACGCGGCCCTTAGCCTGACAAATAAAACGGTGTTGAGCGGAGGGTAGCTCAAATCTACTCCACCCTGCTCTGTTTCAATGGAAACACTTGCCACTATTCACAGCTTCGTTTCAGTGGAAACACACTTTAACCGTGTTCCAAATTTAAAACGAGTAACAAACATACTTAATTATACACACATACACCGTGTTTTTGTCATCGACGCACAAACGAATACCATGGAGCCAGTACATGATTCTGGACTACTCAGTGGTGGAAATTTTCGTAGGCATTTTACAAATTTAAAAAAAAAATTGTACTTTTTTCATTTTAAACTGTATACAATCGTATATAACTTTCATCTGTTGGTATTCTAACCAACCCTGATAAAATTTTTAGTAAAAAGAAAAAATGTTTTAATTAATTCGTTAAAAAGTCATCGTGATTGATAAAATCGTTATTTTAATCAACCTCTATAATATTTTTAATTTTAAAAGTAATTCATTCATTTATCCTCACAAAAAATTTTAGAATAATGATTTTCCAGAGTTTAAATTAAAACGTAAATAGGAATACAAACTTTTATCATTATATTATAGTTTTGATAAAGGTAGATAAATAGGTTTCATTATAAACACAATATAATCCTCTGTCCCATACTCTAGTCATAATCCCGTACTCGCCTATAACGACAGTCATGGCGAGAGTAAGTAGCCCGTATTCAGGCAAAACCACACGCCGGGATTATGTTAATCATTAAGCTTACCTCGACCTCACACCTGAAGCTATTTCCATCCTTTATATTTAAGCCTTTCCTGCTGTATGGCTATTTTTAGATTTTTAGCGGACTTTAAAAGCTCTTTTTCTATTTCATGACAAGGTTCTTAATGTAGCTGTTTTGTGGATATTTTTATCTCTATTTTTAAAACATGTACATTAAATTTTCTACTTTTCTTTAGAATAGAATAATATAACAAAATACTTACGTACTGTTAGACATTGTTTTATGTGCTTTATTTATTACGATAATAATATTCAGCCATTTCCAGAATACAAATATGGTTACATATATTTTACAAAAAATTACGTATTATTATTTCTTTAACATTAAATTCTGTAATATTAAAATAAAATTAATAATAGAGATTAAATAAATATACATCCAAATTCTATCAACACGATTTAATTTGAAATATTCAGGTAAATTTTTCATCCATAAAATCTTTAGTCGTGCTGAAAAGAAAGTTAAACAAAGAGTTTCGAAGCCGTTAGTTAGTTAGTCAATGGAAAGTGGTCTAATATCGAGAGAGACCTTAAGAAAGCCCAACCCAGCACCGATAGTCCTGACAATTCTACCATTGTGAGGGGACCAGACCCTAGGAAATGGGAGCAGAGACGGACAAAGGAGAAGTTTTTTGTCTGGATCCAATATCATACAAGTCAAATTCATGTCTGTTTTAGCGTAAAAAGATACAAATATCAGAAATATTTAATGCTGGAAGTGGCAGTATTTAAGTGGGTTCGCTTCATAAAATGAGCGTACGCATTTTTTCTGAGCCTGAAAAATTATTTTTAATTCAACCGAATTACTATATATTGCAATGCGGTAGCTCAAAATTAATCTACATTAGCTACATGTCGCTCAAACTCTACTTACATAGATCACCTGATATGAGATTTTCAGTTACAGCCTTGGTTAATTATTGTTCCCAAGAATTTTGTTGATCACCTCTATATCATGAAGGCGAGAGAAACGGCGCGGGGTTTTTAGTCTGACATTATCTCCCGCTCCACTCAAAAGCGGGTTTCGTCATAAGATGATTTTCCCCGTCGACAAAAAAAAACCTCTATATCGTCTAATTTACAATTTGTATTTAAAACCGGAGGTACTTACTATGTATATGCATAGTATCATTTTTATCTTGTTATTTTCAATTTGAAAATTACTGTGTACAAACTATGTAATAGTTTTATTTAATACCCCGTTTATTTAATTATAGCTTTATTTTTTGTATTAATGTCGTAATTTTCATTTATAACAGTGAGAGTCGTGTCATGTCAGCGTATGTAGTTATGTAAAGTTAAACTAGCCAAGTTGTTAACAAAGTAAGAACAAAGGCGGCCCTAGAATAGTCCCTTGGGGAAGACCGCAGTTATTTTGACGATAATGCGAGATATATGCAAGTTTTTAGTTTCCTGTTTGTCCCAAAATCTCAACACTCTCTTTAAATGTATAAAGTTGCTATTTTAATTTGTTATTCTTATTATCTGTCTAATTTATAAATTGTCTATCACTATAATATGCAAGTATTATAAGCCCAAACCTTTTCATGGATCACTATGTCTATTGGTGGAAATCGTATGAACTTCAGTTCATTACTTTTTGAATTTAAAACAAACAAACAGATAAGCAGACGTGGTAGGGGTCCATACCAGCAGTGGATGTCCAGCAGTGGACATTTTATGGATAATAATGATTCCGTGGTATGTAAAAATTATAAGTGAAGGTTTCAGAGTGAAGGAATACCTTACTTTCAGACAAGCGTGTTCTGTTGTTGACAACATCATTGTTTTACATCGGATAGGATCATGCTTATCAATATTAATTAATTCCCTTTATTAATTTCCTTTATTTTAATTTCCCTTTTATTCAAATGATTAAAGATTTACTTTCAACGTCAGCTCATCGCTGGAAACCATAAAAACTTTGAAATTATTCTATTTGATACGTGCGTGGTAATGGCAAAGGTACCTACGGACGGACAGTTGGACAGGATAAAATGATAAGGGTCGATTTTTTACGGAATCCTAAAAATTCGTATAAAAAATATGAACCCATCTCAAATACTTACTTTTCATCCCAACTCTAAAAATAAACTAAAAGTATTGGGTCTTTGCGAACGATCAAATGTGATCGATCACTCTTTAAGTCTCTAAAGAATACTGTACCACAAAGTTACGATTGAAAATTAATTCAAAATTCTAACTCTTTTTTTTTTTGTCCAAATTGGCCGTTTTCTATGGAGAAGAACTGGCAAAACACTCCACGAAAGATCTTTTTTTTTTATTTTACAATATTTCCTTAGAACAATATGAATTTTGAATATCTAGAAGATAATTAACAAACTGTTCCTAACTCCATTTCAGTTACTATTTTTTAAGCGATATGTTTTTGTTTTATTTTAAGATTTTATTTTGTTTTATTTTATAACTAAAGATTTAATTTTAATTAGTCATTTAAGAATGTTTATAATGTTGTAAGTACCATCTTAAACAATATTTGTATGCCCAGTAAGGCAACACATAGTGAAACGTTACTTTTTTTTAATTAACACCATGTACCTCATATAAACCTATGTGTAACAAATAAATATATTTGACTTTGACTTTGACTTTGTGAGAAAAAGGTGAGGACCAGTAACGTAGTAACTGGACCTCACGTAGATCCTCAAAGAAATCGGCTAGTATAGCATCGCAGAAATTCACTAAAAGTATATTTAGTTATATTCAATCACTTGTTACATAAATAGTTTTGGGTAGATCGCCAATCCAGAAAGTCTAAGCACCCCAGTGTTAGTACAGTACATCGTATTGATGGTACATAAAGCTTGAATTACGTAAGAAATGGAATGAGCGCTACGTGCAGACATTTTACGAGAAACGGCTTAGGAGCCGGGTTTGTGCGGGATTTGATTTGTCGCGTTCTCTTTCTATTTAATGAAAATACCAAACATACCTACTGATTATTTCAAGTTACTGTATGTGTTTCCAATTTAAAAGCCAATGGTAGTGCTGTAGATATAGACAATCAAACGGGTTAACAACCCTAATAAATGGTTGATAGCAGCTTAGCACGACGATCAAAAATATGAAACTTTCGTCTCACATTGCTTAAATCAAATCAAAGCATTTATTTCAAATAGGCCATTTGCAGTCACTTTTGAATAGTCAAATGTCGGTCTGTCAGAGAAGAGTGAAGCTAAATTAGACGTTCCAAAGCTTAAATCTCTATGGAGAAGAACGTGCAAGAGACTCCATGGACACTCTTTTAAATAGAGAGAAATGTGGGTTATAAAGTATTATAACCCACATTTGATTGTGACCTCACATTTGATAGGAATAAGAGTGCTCATACCTATCAAATGTGACGTCAAGCAAAAATCTACACAAAAAACCCTTCTAATTAGCGTCTTAAAACATTTGTTTCCAAATAAACTAAACATAAAACTTACCCATTCAGGTCAGGCCCCATCTCTATACAAGTCAGGGACAATAAAAAAAACAAGGATTATTAACTATTAACAGTGAGCAATAAAGACCGATGTCGTTGCCAAATGCCCACTGATACAACTGAATGAATGATATCTGCTCGTAAATCATAGAGCCTCTTTTGAGCGCCTCTTTTGTGATGCTCGCGTTGTATTTATTCCCTTTCGCTTGGCTGATTCTGAATGGGAACTGAATGTTATAGATATGTTCTTGCAGTTCTATCTGAGATGTATGGATGGAGACGATGGTATTTTTGTTGTTTTCTATTGTCAGTTTGGCTGTTCAATTTGTAAAGAGGTCATTTCGGAATCATAACAGAAATGGTTACAGTAGGTACTATATAAAAGACAGCATTAGCAGATTAATAGATGGGTATCTGTGAGGTTTTTCAACAGTATGGCCGTACTCTCACTGATTGGCTACTTTCATCGTGGCATTTAAAAAAGGAAAAGTTACAATCTCAATACCTAGGTAGACTTTTCCTGTACCAAACTTAATCCTTCCAGTTTTTTTTTTGTTTCTTTCATATTTGTTCGTCGCTATGTGCATGTTCTCACAATGTAACGTACCAAGCTTTCTCAAGAATTACCTTCAAAAATCCGAAACATTTACAAAAATAAACGTGTCCTTGTCAGCCTAGCTGTTCTGTGAAAATTGGCTATCGTTGTGACCTATATGGGTTTTCAGTACCGGTAAAATTTTAGTAATTATAGTTCGTAAAAAGAAACACTCGTACAGTAGATTTTTATCTTAGATATGGAAAGAAACGAAAACATTTTATTTGCCGGAAAAGGCGCAAACGTAAGGCTAACATATTTTAAACACTTTCCATGACAGAATTGGTGATGTATGCTTTAGAACTTATATTTTTTAAAAGAACAGAATTTTATTGTATACACTGGTTTCTGTCAGTGGCGTTGTCCGTGTGAAAGAAGGTTTCTCCATACAAACTTTGAACCCCGGTTTCGTCCCCTTAGAGAGTGAATTTTGGAAAATGTCTCTTTAAATTTTTTTTCTTGCTTTCGTCATAAAAGAAAACCATTTGCAAAATTCTACGTTTCTAGTGCCAGTAGTCTCGGTACCCGTGGTACACCACAACATAATTTTAGTTTAAGCGAAACCTGAATATACTTTGTTTAAATAAGTAACTAAACGGATTCCGATAGTGTTTTACAACATGTTACATTTTTTTCCAAAAATATTTAAAAAGATTACAAGTATGACACCGCCGACATTAAGTTCGACACAGGTCACGACGGGTCATAGCGGTCATTAGGTGCCAATAAACAGTTGGATACAAATGCAAAACAACCCCTCAGTCACCTGGATTGCTCAGTGACTATGTATTTTTGCTTATATAACAAGCTATATAACTTTGTGATTTTTCATGATACAGTTATGAAATTTTGTACATACATTCCTTACATAAAAATACTAGACCGGTGTTTTAGGTGTCGCATATACTAAACTAATGTGGTATATTTACAGAATTATCTATTTAATATAACTTAGGTATATGTTATTAAATAGCATGATCAAGATTAAAATCTGCAGGATCAAAACTAAACCACAAAAACAAAACTTAAAAGCAAGCCAACAAAAATAATATAAAACTATATTTAAATTGGACACGGACTTCAGAATTAAATTCGCTAACTGGTTCCAACTATGAATGCCAAGCATAACGACTCTGGCTGCTGGGAATATGACAACAGGGGTGGTTTCACACCCCCCATGAAACTAATTTAAAGTTCCACCACTCGGCTAATACTGATAAAACAAATTATGGCTATGGGGTTGATGACATTATCATAAAGGGGGTAGAAGTAGCATTTGTGTTTGCCAATGTTCGTGTCACATAATAAAAAATATATTTGGGACATAATAATGTTCTGAAACTTTCACACAACGCTATCTAATCCCAAATCGAAACAAAGGGTGGAGTATGGGTAATAGATACGTGATAAACACACTTATATATTTCTAAATACACAGATATTATAGATAAATTATACCGAGACACAGAAATAATCATGCTTATCACACAAATGTTTGTCTTAGGTGGGAATCAAACCCTCAACCCGGAGGTTTAGGGACGGATCATAGCAGTCAGTGTCACTAACCACTAGACCAACAGGTGGACAAGCCGGATACGCGCAATTATCACGACATCACTATAATGGTGATTTATTAGCGCGCCGCAAAACACCCTATTCACTCTAGAGTTACGACTTAGTTATTGTTATCAGAACTCTACTTCGACTATCGACTTAGTTGTTGTTTTTTTTTTTTTTATTATGTATCCTGCTTGGCACAGCAATCTGTCATAAACATTTGGCCATTTTTTTAGCACGAGGAGTCGTCCATTGACCACTCTCACGGTTCTATAGGGAATCGGTTTATAAGATTTGGAACGCTGTTCCTTCTCAGTCTTGAGTAAATTATACTTCCAGAACCTGTTAGTCTAGCAGCTAGGGCATTAACATGTGTTGTTAACTTTTGTTGGTAGTTTTTGCTACGCGCAGCAATTTCTTGTTTCACAGTGTTGAGACCCAGGTCGAGCAGTATGTATTTGTTGTGGATGCATTTCGAAATGTTGAACATGGACCTCATAGCTTTAGTCTGAAATCTTTCCAATATTTCGATGTTGCTATTGCATGCTGTTCCCCAAAGCTCAATACCATATGTCCAAACTGGCTTTAAAATGGTTTTGTAAACTGCCATTTTACTTTCGTTGTTTAATTGCGATTTTTTACCAATCAGCCAATACCTAGAACGAAGCTTTGCGTCTAGTGCTTTTCTCTTGGTCCAAATATGTTTCTGCCATGTCATTCTCCTATCCAAGTGCATGCCAAGGTATTTCGCAGTGACATTATGAGGAATTGGTTCGCCGTTCAATATAATAGGGGGACAGTCGCCTTTTCTAGGGGTAAAAGTAACGTGGATCGATTTGCTGTGATTTGCTTTAATTCTCCATGTCTTTAGCCAGTTTTCGACCTCAGTTACGTGTTTTTGGAGGTTTGCTGATGCAGTTACTGGGTTGGCATTTACTGACATTATTGCAGTGTCATCCGCGTATGTAGCAATAAAAGTTTTGTCATCGATGGGGACGTTAGCAGTGAAGATGAGATACAATACGGGTCCTAGAATGCTCCCCTGGGGTACCCCTGATTTGATCTCAAACAAATCTGATTAGTTGTTGTTGTTGCTATTGTTGTTGAGACCCCAGCAAGGACCTTTGCATCTTAGCTTTCGAAAACCATTGCTTATACATCAAAAGGTCGCTTTTTTATTTCAAATAAAACACAGACAACGAATAAAATTATTTAAAACGGTCGCTAAACAAGTTTTAACAAAGTTAGTTAGTTGGATCTGAAAGTCTAAGCCGGGTTAGAAAACAAAAAAAAAGATTTTTTCGTCAAAATTGAAAAGTTAGGACGACCCAATTTGGAGTCTACATATAGTTTCATTTTAACGAATAGAACTTGAACTTAGCTAACAAAATAATAAAGTTGAGATATAAAAAAAAACAAATTGAAATAGTAATAATATTTGAAAAAACATTCATAAGGGCCAACGCCTGTGCTTTCATTTGCATTGTTATTTTATTGCGTTAAAAATATACTCATAAAAATAAAAATAAAAAATTGTATTGGACTGTGGGCAAAGGACATTGTTAAAATTGTGTGAAGCAACGTATTTATTTTAAGAAACTTTTATAGGGTAGGGTAGGGTAAAGTAGAATATAGTATAGTCAGTTGACAGGAGCGAAGCCCGAGTCTGTGTCCTGATAGCTACAAACTTAGGTAACCTAAGTCAAGAGTGAATAGGTAACTTCTAGGCAAACGTGCGCCATCATCGACCACATCATCGCTTACCATCACTTGAGACAGTGGTCAAACGCGAGCCTGTTCATAATAAAAAACCTTTTTATAAAAAAAAAAAAATTACTGACTTCAAATTGAATTGAATTTGAGGATTTCCTTCGATTTCGCCAAGATTCCACCGTCGGATCTCAACTTGGTAACAATGGGACTATTTGGAAAGTATACCCTTTCCAACAAAAAAATATATTTTTCAAATCGGTTGGCAAGCAACGAAATAATGCGCGAACAAACATAAAAAAAACATACAAACATCCGAATTGAGAACCTCCTCCTTTTTAAGAAGTCGGTTAAAAAGACTATAAATAATTTTAAATGACAATATTTATTTTCCATTAGCAAAATTTACGAAACGTAATTACTATAAGTAAGCCTTTAATAACATGTAAGTGCTTATTCACCTAATTAACTAAATTGTACTATAAACTTCACACGCAGAGTTTAATGACCCTATAAATATAATTTTACATAATGAGGTCACATAAATTCATGAGGGGACGATGTTATGTTAAATTTCTTCTTATTATACGGAACAGTGTCATATTTTTGCAAGGGAAATGTTATGAATGGGCATTTTATTTGATTACCTCATTAATTTAACGGTCACAAGGTCAATACCCTTTTTTTGAGGTGGAAAATCATCAAATTATTACTCCCGCTATGGGTGGAGTGAGAGGGTGAAGTAGACTTTTCTGACTCAGACTCACCTGTGTTCTTTTAGTTCTCATTTGCTTTCTAGGGTCACGATTAAGCTCTCAAAAAATTCCACAGCCAAGTTCAAGCAATATCTTGAGTTGAATTCCAAGACCAAGAAAAATGGTGTAAATTCTTCATTAGATATTTTTTGGCAGAGGCCTGCAGTCAGGAGTATTGTCTTGTCACTGGAAAGTGGTTCTTCCTCTATAACATGTAACTAGACCATAACTAATGAGATGGGTGGGATCGCAGTCAAGTACTAGTTTTTACAAGTATCAAATAAAAAAAATAAAAAATGTAGGTTTGTTGTGCTACTGTTAAACGTACAATGAAAACCGTGCACTACCTTATAACGTTATATTATTAGTGCCCATGTAGGCCAATATGAAATGAAAAACACATCTACTATAGAGAAATCAGCACATAAAAACTCCGTAATTATGCTACGTAATAAAATTCTACTCAATAATCATTGGTCAATTTAGGCATAATATTATTTTGCATGTTTTAAATGTCTCCAGATTGCATCAGCTATATATAGAAATTACTTAATACTTAACCTCGTTGTAGTGCACTAAACAAGCATGCACAAAATCAACCTAGCCCAATCCAATTTTATTTTATATGTACCGAAACTCAGCACGAATTGCTTATTTTAATCGCCTCGCCGGTACTGAAATATAGTCGACTAAATTGCTTCCACAGAACAGCTTTAACTTGCTGGTGAATTTAACTGAAAACAATCTGCAAACATCGCTAAGCCACTTACGTAGGGCAAAGCCTGGCAGGATTTATAAATTTGAGCAAAAATAAGTCGTTCATTGAAAAAGACTTTGTGAGTTGGAGTTACTATATTTTTTTTGTTTTGGTATTTACATTACATGCGAGACGCACAGGATCGATCATTGTGGCGACACTTAGGGGAGGCCTATGTCCAACAGTGGACGTCTGTCGGCTGAAATGATGATGATGATGATTTACATTACATACCTTCTGTTAAATAGCTATAATATATATTAGTTAACATGTATAAATGAAGTAGGTAATGAAAAAAAAAAGAAACTAAATAGTATATTAATAGGTGCATAGTCATCATCAATACTATTTTCTCAAATATGTACCTACACTGTGTAGTGTAAATAACGGTTCAATTATGAAACCTGCAACGTGTAAATCTACACTAATATTAAAAAGAGGTAAAGTTTTTTTATTTTTATTTGTAGGAGGTAATCTCTGAAAGTCTGATTGCTAAAATTTTTTCACCAATGGAAAACTGCTTTATTCCTGATTGACATAGGCTCTCGCGGGCAAATGCTAGTAATAAATACATATGTTATGGGATTACTAATACTTGACAAAATATACTATAAATATACTATTTTATACTGTAAACTTTTATAAGTTAATAGTGTTCTATTTAGTACTAGCTTCTGCCAGCGACTTCGTACGCGGATCCTGTTGCTTATGCCAGCGACAACGGGGTCGTCAAAATCAAAGATCTGAAATGTCTGATGTAGAATTCTAAGATCCCGGAGACTGGAAAACAACGTGATGCGCGAGACGATTCGAGACGTTCCAGATCTCTCCCTTCCACTTACTTTTTTTAATTAGGGATGAGTGAGAGTGTTATAAACGTAAGAGTAGACAAAAATAAACAGAAAGCTCCGAACTGCTAAGCTCTCGGGAGTTCACGTGTTATTGTGAGTCAACCATAAAAGATAAACATATGCTGTCGTGGGATATTTTTATATAATTTTAAGGAGGACATTTTCGTTATACATGATTTCTGTGTAGCTTTAACCATTAACGCTGCAAACGCGACGGAAGCTTAAAAAATGGAGTAATTTCCCCCGTTTCCCCAACATTTTCCTTCACTGCTCTGCTCCTATTGATCGTAGCGTAATGAAAAGTATACTATAACCTGCCCAGGAGTATGAAGAATGATTGTACAAAGTTTCGTTAAAATCCATCGAGTAGTTTTTGTTTCTATAAAGAACATACAGACAGACAGACAGACAGACAGACAGACAGACAGACAGACAGACAGACAAAAATTTTACTGTTTGCATTTTTGGCATCAGTATCGATCACTAATCACCCCCTGATAGTTATTTTGGAAATATATTTCATGTACAGAATTGACCTCTCTACAGATTTATTATAAGTATAGATATAGATATCCAAAACGTGTTTGCATTTTCTCTCTTTTGTGTCTTTATCAATCATCTACAACATACTATAATTTCACGAATTCGCCTTATGTATTTAGGAAGCAATCACATTTTTATTAGCAACTTGGAATTTTGCCAGCCTATTGTAGGTATATTGAACTCTATGTTCAGTTAACCTCTGATTTAGCTATGCCAACTGGTGCACAGTACACACAAATTTTCATTTTAGAGTACCAAAAGGGAATGACGAATGACACTATACACGCTGCCCACCGCACAGAAATCCAGACGGTCTGTTACTGAGTAATTCCTAATGGAAAACAGGGATTTTCGAACACTGAAATTGCCGTGTCCCGTTTTCAACATATCTTTCATCAAAGCAGTCAAATAAAATATGGACAAGCGTTTAATAATTCAGTGTATTATGATCATAATTATTTAATAATAAAACGTGAACGGTTTTCAGTAAATATTAACTGAAATGGAACGAGGTTTATAGATTATTTCACGGTTTATTTAACTTTAATACGTTTTCCGACGTTACGAGGGCTTGGCAGCACTTGTGATTGCGAGTGGACTCTTAAAGTTGAAGATTCAAATGGCGCACCGGCGGCGGTGAAGCTGGGTTCTAAGAAATAGAAATCTGCGTAGTATGGAGATGATTTTTGTAGAACTTTCTAGTCCCATCATTATTTTAAACACCGTATTGGTGGAAAAATCATCTAATTACATCCCCGCTCGGGCGGAGCGAGAGATAGTGTCAGACTTTGACTGACTAAAAACCCACTCTTGTTTCTTCGTTGCTTTTCATACCGAGGCTTGAGCCACCTTTCGGACTAACCCTAGCCCCAGTAGGCTTCAACCCAGCTGTATCTGCTGACAGTATTCTGTATGTGCTGACAGCTCCTTGAGGCGCGCGGAAACAGTGGTTACCGTCGGCGACTTGGGCTCGGTTCGGACAGTTACCGGATGATCGGACAACGAGCTACGTAGGTACTGCTCGTCGTCCGCAAGCCCGCGCATATGGTGGCCGGAAATCGGGATTGGAATTCCAGCGGCGGCATACCATATTGGAATATAATATTACCGTTTTGAAAATATTTTAAGAGTGCACATTGCACAAAACATATTCAAATACTTTTAAAATTCTATTAGAATATGATAGCCATTGCTTACTTTTTGTTTCATTTGATATTTCTGTAGCTTTCGGTCTTATTATTATTTATTTATAGCCAACTAGCTTCTGTCTGCGTTAGGACTTCATCATTAGCGTGTTAATGGTGAAAGAATTTTTAAAATCAATGAAGAAGTTTTTGGGTAGAGATAGCGAGATGACCTATACGCAAACTCGAGAAAAAAACACCTGCATTAGTTGGGTAGTATTTTCTGGGTGAAGAATTACCCAGCAGTGGAAAATTATTGGCTGAAATACAAAAAAAGAAAAGTTACATACAATTTCAAAATTGTATTAACTTCTTATTATATTATTATTCAAAACAAGGAAAAATTGCTGTTGTTAATACCACTTTTTCTTTTTTATAATATTAGTATAGATTAAAACCTCAAATATCTCAATTTGCATAAAAAAATAAAACAATCCTAAAAATGTGCCATATGTGAATATGTAACGGTAATCTTATTTTTATGATAAATAATTAGCAATAAAGTAAGTAATAAAAATATATGTACAACTGTCTTTATTTCTCCACCAGCTGATTCCGGAACCGAATCACCTCAAGACCACACAACGATGGACATCTCTTCGCGTCACTTCAGAGCCGAGTTCCTCCAAGAGTGGCAGGGTTCACCCGATGCGCCATACTTCGATCCCAGTACGCCAAGAAATATAACTGGCTTGGTGGGTCATCCAGTTCGACTGCTGTGCAGAGTAAAGAACCTTCAGAATAGAACAGTAAGTAATTTCAAATATTTAATTTACACTATAAAGGGTGTGAGGTACCCGTTTCCGCAAACTTTAAGGGTTTGCTCTGTAGACAAAACTAAACCACATTTCACAAGATATTTTTTTCAGGAAACAAAAAAAAATCGGCTTCTTCACACAAAATTATAAACTTGATTGGACCATTTGTTTGATTAAAATAAAAATCGGCCTTTCCATACAAAATTATAAACTTGATGAGTCCGTTTCTCCGTGGAAAACCTCTTAAAGTTGGCGGAAACCTGACCTTTATACCCTGTATAGTAGAGGAACATAAGTAATGACTCTTCGGGGTTTGAATGTTGAGATCAAACTCATCCCTTGCCCAGCCTTGTGCAGTTACTTCTTCACAAATGATCTCAAAAGTCTGAAGGCAAATGTCACGAGGAAACGGCCTACCCAAGAACCAAAAATTCCAACACATGTCATGTAAATATCATCCACCAACCTGCACTAACTAATAACTCACCATGCTAACCAAACAAGGTGAGTTATTAACCTAAGAAAGACCCAAATAATGGGAGTGTAATCACTTCCCATCTATTTTCATGAAGAGGTAAAAGTGTACTCGAATATTAATCATTCTGTCACGCTGAAAAGCCTCCAATTGACTCATGGGTCAATAACGGTGTTTGGATTCACGAAATAAGAGGCTTTTACGTTACAGGACAGAAATTCATTTTCATTTATCGGACATGATCCAGAATTCTCCGTAGCAGTAGCGGCAACTTACCGAAAATTGTGATAAAGAGGATACGGTAGTTTTTTATCTACCGTTTTCCATTAATTTGTAGGTACAGAAATATTATATACAGGTCCAATAAAATTAAAGTGCTGGTGCAATTTTTTCAACCAATTTGTAACGAAATATTTAAAATTTAATAAAAAAAGGAAACTTTTAAACATCTCACGATTTATCATCGTAAAAAAATCTTTTACATTCCACAGTTCCGAGTTTTTATACCCAGTTTCATCCACGTTAAACTTAAAATTTACTGCTATGCCGTAAAACCACTACAGCGAATATTCACTTGTCATTTAATTTAAAATTCACATTTTAATCCTCCATAACTGTCACAGAAATAATAAACAACATACTTATTTGATAAAAAAAAGTTAAAATGGATAACCTTAATGAAATTTTTGCAATCATCTGATATATTGGAGTATATTTTATGAACGTGCCTGATCCGTTCGTCACTGTTGACAGTTCCCGTCAATATATATCCATTTCTCGACTTACGCACAAAAGGTCCCTCAAAGCAAGCATGAAGCGCCTTGCGTGGCTTTTAAAGGCCGTATGACGGGTGTAGACAGGTGAAAAAAACAAGTAGCACAAAGCAACGTTACACATAACCTATACAGCCAATTTCAAAAAGGAGATGGTCCCATTTCAAACATTTAATCGTGAAACACGTGTAAGTTTTCTTAGAAATTTTCCTAAGAAAATCTTTAGGCCGCAAATAAAACGTTGAATCGCCTTCTAGATTAATTCCATCATCCCGACAAATAGCAATAGATCCTCCCTCGAGTACTGGATCATAAAATTCTGAAGTGTTACAGGAGGCAGTTTTATATTTACGCTTTACTTCAGGTATCGACCGTTTTCCCTCGGAAGTGGGTACTTTAGTGCCATTGATAACTCCTCCAGTAAATGCTTAAGGCCGATCCATTACACGGAATTCTTTAAAAATTTCTAAGGGTAAATTGAACTGGTATTTTTTTTTTTTCTTAACGCCTACACCATCTTGGCGCTGTTCGTCGGCCGTTAAGTGACTACGTCATACTCACGAAATAGCTGTTTGTAAACAACATTAAAATATTTTTATAGCAAGTTATAAAGTACGACAGGTTGGCACTTGGAACTTTTTAATAGATGCTGTCATTTAACTCACGCTGAGACGAGTTTTGTACAAAGTGCTGTCGAAGATTGATACTTCTATTTACATTGTGTTACTTTAAAGTAATTTGAGTTTACTAAAGTATAGTTGCGTTATAGTAGTTATTTCTCATGCTAACAATTTTTTATGTTATTATGATTTTACCAATGCTTATAAATACTAGCACTCATTTATTGCAGTACCATTACTGTGGCGAAATTTTTTATCAGTGTGGTGTGCGTTTGAGCATGAAAGAGTGACAAATATATCTATTTGTCACTCTTTCATGCTCAAACGGCTGAACAGGTTTAAATTTTAACACACGGCTACCTATGTGTCAAATTTCATTATCTACCTATTGGCACATAGAATAATTTTATAATAATAATTGCGGGAGTACATTCATTTGAACAATTTTCTACTTTGACGTGAACAGAATCTGGTATTAAATATAGTTTGGCCTAAATTTAATACCGGCACTTCAAAAATAACTCACAATTATTATCTCCGGAATGTATTCTGTGACATTTTGAATGACAGAAGTATCATTACTCACAGCTTTCCTTTCAAAGCCGTGAAATAGTTGAACAGTTCCAGTTCCCTCCATTAGGAGACAGGTATCAATTTGTCGTTTGTACCTTCGAAATCAATACCTTCATTAATAATTTTGTCTTTGAACGCTGAGAAAACAGTGTTTTCTGTAAAGACAAGGTCGTCCTTTGAAATGTTAAGTTGGTTTATTTATGTTTCAACATCTCTCTTTGCTTTTGTCCGTTCAGTAACTTTGTGTATTATGCGATTACTATAGATCACTATGGAATTGCCATTAGCATAAAAGTCGCGGTCGTTTTCATAGTTAATGAAGGAAGTTTTAATAAAGCAAACAAAAAATTGCTGATGGTTAGTGAAGTCGCAAGAATGCAAATGCAAGTTTGCTATGTTAATGAGCTGAGCTTTCTTTGCTCAAATAAGTTACGAGTATGTCTGAGAAATGTTTTTTAGCAATAAGGAATATGTATGAAAATTTTTGTCATCTAACTAATTTATCAATAAATACACAAAAATAAAACACTAACTGTGAAAACAATATCGAAACTGGTAGAAAAGCAAATGAGATTCATATCTTGTTTGTGTATCAATATTAAACAAATATACTCGTATAATATGCCATCCATATCGGATTTTTTTTCTTATTAGCAGCTTTGAAGCCTTATAACTTTGTTGATAATGAAGATAATTTAAAATTTCTTTCATATGGGTTTACTAGAGCTAAAAAATATTTCATTCAGTAAATAAAAATGCATGTAAAGAAATAAAGAAAACACGTTTATTTGGCAGGTTCAGACATATGCATAATAGGTTATGAAGAACACAACTTATTGTCAATTTATTTTAGAATCTAAAACTTCATCATCACTCATCATCATCATTTCAGCCGAATGTCTACTATTGGACATAGGCCTCCCCAAGTGTCGCCATAGCGACCAGTCCTGTGCGTCTTGCATTCATAGGATTTTCGCGTCTCTCACCAGGTCATCGGCCCACCTTGTGGGAGACCTTCCAACGCTACGTCTTCCGGTACGAAGTCGCCACTTCACACTTTTCGTCCCCATCAACCATCTGTTCTGCGAACAAGGATTCTTAATAGAATAGAAAAACATTTATTCGGAGCAAGCAACACAAAATACCACAACATAGAAATATTAAAAACAACAAGAAAAAAAAATAAGAGAACAGAAATACAATACAGTTGCATTAAATGTGCCTGAACCTATGTTCTTCGAGCTACGTCGATAACCACGGTTCTCCTGCGGACATCTTTATTTTCATTCTGATGTGATCACGCAAGGAAACTCCAAGCTATCCATCCAGTTCCATTTATCATCTAAAATGTATTGACGATGAAATGGGACGGTATAAGTACTCCATAATGTCCACAACATAGATATGATATAACTTTTTGTTTCACGGAATTGTGTTTCCTAGAAAATTACAATTGCCTATGTATTATATTCTTTATTCTTCAGTTATCACATTTTCACCATTTCTATAGATACAACAAAATGTTTGGTTTTATTCGTGATTTTTATGTGTTCGATTTAGTGAAACCCTTTGAATCGTATCTATGTGTGTCATCTAGCGTTTCCGTTGGAATGAAAAAGGTATAAAAGATAGGAATAAAAAGGGTATTTTATGTTCATGTTCCTTTAATTCTTGGGTTGTGTTTATATGTTATCATGTCTGATTTAGGGATAGAATGCGAGTATTTTGAAGCTACGATAACATTTTCGGCACAATTTTAATCTATGGGGCCGAATGGTTCTGGAGTGGTGACTGCGTACCGGATGACGCAGCGTTGGAAGGCCTTCTACAAGGTGGACCGATGACCTGGTAAAGGTTGCGGGAATTCGACGGACGTGAGACCCACAGAACCGTTCATTGTGGTGATACTTGGATCAGACCTGTGTCCTACAGTGGACATCTATTGGCTGAAAATGATGATGATGACTGATTATCTTTTTTGTTTACATAACACTTTATTAAAGCACATATTCCCCAGGTGTCGTGGGTCCGTCACCGCGACATCCACCTGCTGACGGTGGGGCGCTACACGTACACGTCGGACCAGCGCTTCGAGGCGCAGCACAAGCCGCGCTCCGAGGAGTGGGCGCTGCGCATCCGCAGCCCGCAGCGCCGCGACTCCGGCCAGTACGAGTGCCAAATATCCACCACGCCGCCTATAGGACATGCTGTCTTCCTTAACATTGTAGGTCAGTACACATATAGGAACTATTTTGAAATACAGCACAGACTGCTGTCTGCAGTCAACGGGATCGGGGTTATTCAAAATTGCGTACATTTTCCTTGCTGGTCTCGTGATGGCAAGCGTGACTGGTAGCATGGAAAAAGTGTTATTGAGTTTTTCTTTAGTTTTAACTTAAAATAAAAATACAACAATAACAATTTAAAAAAAACTTCTGCGAGGCCAAAAAAATAATATTTCAGCATATTTTTAAGTGTTTGTGTGTGTAAATAAATAAATAAATATGATGCAAAACTTTGCTGGTATTTTGATAGGGCTTGATGATGCCACGGACACACCAACGGAACATAGACTACAGCTAGTTCATAATAAAAAAAAACTGAAATAATAGCAATGAATAACAAAGTCAAAAAAGTGTGTCCATCACTACATTGATAAAAAAAAAATCTAAAGACAGATAAGACCTCAAACCTATTATATTCCAAAACCGCCCTACACAGTCTGTTTCATTACACATTAGCCCTTCAGATACCGTCAATTAGAGACACAATAGTAAGACAATAGATGCGCGGCCACCGGTGGTCGCTTGGGGATTCATGAATTAGTGTAGTTATCATACATACAAGTTCAAAGTAAACAAACTCTATTTCAAATATCCATTACGCAAACATTAAGGTATATCTACAATTCCTCAGGTACAAACTTAGTATTTACCTAGGGGACCTAAACAATTGGAACACAGTATTTGTTGATTCCTGCGAGATTGCGACGTTCCGTCCTACGTTCCCTAAACCAACATGGCCGCGATACATAGCTTGTATGTTCAGTACTTGTTCATAATGCATGTACAGGCACGTGTAAATTATAAATTGTAATTATTATGTAGATAGCTGTTTTTGTAACTTCCCTTGCTAACATATAACAAGATTGCATAGTACTACAAAGTGTATGCTACTTTAATTCATGAATCCCCAAGCGACCACCGGTGGCCGCGCATCTATTGTCTTACTATTCTGTCTCTAATTGACGGTATCTGAAGGGTTAAGACTGCGAGTAACCCGTTTTTTTTTTTTTTGAGGAGCGATTTCATCAAGTTTGACGAGTTCTCAAGCTGATTCAAGCTAAAATTACACTGCGCACACGTGTGCCACACACGCCGATCTAGTCGCGTGGTCTTCATACTTTTTACATGGAAACTAGACTTGTAGAGCTACACTTGATACACGCCGCGCGACGTTCTACGTACAAAATAATCATGCGTGTTACAAGTGTACGTCGATCGAATGTAGTTCTAGTTTCAAAATTAGACCAGTTCTTGATTTCAAATTTTACAAATAGAACCAGGATTATAAATAAGAACGATACTTTCTCCCAAATAAAAAAGGCTCGCATTTTATTGTGTATGCATATTTTTATATTTTCTTCCTAGATTTCAATGATCAACTTCAATCAATCTTCCTACCACAGCTGCCGGTATAGTTACGGCATGGTTGACGCAGTGATTGAGCGATTGGTTCCTGCACTGAGTTTCACAGGTTTTAGTCTTGCACAGAACAAATATTTCTCTGGCCTATAGATAGTTTTTTCGGGTTTGAGTATCTATATATTGAGTTAGCATGTTTGTGAACGCACTCACAATACAGGAGTGATTCCTAGTATGGGGCAACGTTTTTAACAACATATAAAATAAGTACTAGCTTTTCCTCGCGGCTTTGCCCACGCTCATAAACTATAGCATAAGTCACTCAAGAATAATGCAGAGCGTCTATCGGTGAAAAAAATTTTAGCAATTGGACCAATACTTTCAGAGATTACCTCCTACAAACAAAAAAATAAAAAACAAACTTTACCTTTTTATAATATTAATTCATGAATCCCCAAGCGACCACCGGTGGCCGCGCATCTATTGTCTTACTATTGTGTCTCTAATTGACGGTATCTGAAGGGTTAATGTAGATTTGTATGTAATGTTTTCGTTATAGTTTAAATTGCTCAATTCAGATACTAACTCACAATGGTCGTCTGGGTTCTAAATCACAGGTACATACTCAGTCAGTGGCTTTAGAGGATATATATGGAATGTGCAATACCGACTAGTGTACCCACAACTGGCGAGCGGTCTTTGTTCTGTAGATTTGTGTACTATAATATCGTGCATGATAATGGTATGTGCACTGTACAGCTTGAATCGCAATAGAGAGAAATTAATAGCCTCATAAGATCAGTCATTTCAATAAATTAATATTTGTCATAAAGATAGTGTCCACACATAAATACAGGTCCAATAAAGCGTGGTAGACCCCTTCTAACTTGGATGTCTGATTAGCAAAGACCTAAAGAAAGCCCATGCGAATGACTCAACGACCCAAAACCGAAATGTTTTGCGAAAAATGACTAGGAGAGCTAACCCCACATGAAATGCAATAAGCCTAGGCAAAATGAAACAGAAATAAAGATAGTGTCTTATAATGTATCAGCCCAGCGGTTTCGCCCGCCTGATATTAGAAAATGGTCCCAAGGGAAAGTAATCCCGGGATAAAAAGTATCCCATGTGGTATTCCGGGACATGGTGTAGACTATGACCATCTCAATTCAATCGTCTGGATTTCAATGAAATTCGGAACAGCTAGCTACTAAGCTCCATCGAAATTTGTTTTGCCGTTTGAGCGTGAAGAAATAGTAAACATACAAACTTTCTCCTTTATAATATTAGTGTGATTAGCCAATAATAATTAGGTACGGTTGTTTTGTAAATTTTTGATAATCCTTTGTTGTTATTTCCTCTACTTTTATTATTGGCTAGCATCAGTCAGGCTTCAAACGCGTGAAAATAGCAAAACATCCCCTGGGATAAATGCTTGAGACAAAGATCCTGTATTTGTTTTTTTAATTACCTATACCTACAATACACAATTTGTTGTTTTATATATTTGATTGCTGCTCTAGTTTGTTGTCTGTCTTGTCTGAAAAAGAGGCTCGTGATGATGATACTGCTCTTGTGAGTAGCTGAAGTCTCTCTTTACAAGCCTGATATTTAACAAGCATGGAAGATTTGTCTCTTATGTATCTCACTTCGTTTTGTATATCTATTGCATATTTGATTTTAAAAATGGTCGTATTCCAATTTAAGAACAGACTTCTAGTATACAGGCTGTCTAACTTTACATTCATCCCAGCAGGTATTTGTACAAAGACGGGACTAAAATAGGTCAAAAACGAAATTGTTTAGTTCTAAATCTGGAGAATAGCAGTCGCATCTTTGACTATCAATAAAGTTGTTTTTTATACTGCTTCTATTTTTTGTACTTTTTACAACACAAAAAGGCAATAATACTGACTGGGATCTAACGGTATTTACCTACCGAGATGATATTAATATCTACCGGTACAACAATGACAATATACACAATGCGGCTTCCCGAAAGTAAATTAATTTTCGTGGTAGTGGAGATATGATTGACATATTTATCTCTTTATTCACATAATGCCTACATATTTAAATTATATTTTTAAATAATTTAATAAAATACAAAAACATTATGTCTTATTATTTTATTCATAGTATTTTTAATTTTCAAATTGTGCACTGGACCCCACCCTCTATCATCTCGCTCAAAGGTTTGCTGGAAGAAAACTCATCCTTGAGTTAAGCTCGCCTATGTACATGAATTTTGTTATCCACCTGTTTTATAAGTTTTTATAGTGTACAATAAAGAATTAAAGAAACATTTTAAAATATAAATTTCTATTACTAGATCTAGCTTATAGAATCCCACGGCTGGGAAAAAGCTTCTCTCCATTCCTTCCATCATTCCCGGTTCTGAGCCACTTGTTGCCAATTTCTATTATCATAATTACAAATTCTGAAATGGCCATTTCAGTTTGTTGGTGGTCATAATATTATGGTCTTTTCTTTTTTCATATGAGAAGAGACATAGGTCAAGCAAAATTTCATTCTTCTTGCATTATTTCTTCAAAATTGGGGAGGGTAATGACGCCGGCCAGCCTCAGCAGCCGGCGGCGGCTTGCTTGCAGCCGCCTGCTCCTCAGCCCGCGGGCCGCCTCGCCCCTACGCGCCTACGCGATTTTAAATTACACTCTAGGGGCAGGGCAGACAAGACTACGTGGAGTCGGTTTTGCAGCGATTCGGTTCTGTCGCTAACTTTTGTAGCACAACATATTGAATTTTTAAGCAACAATATTATTGAATTGTTACAGAAACTATAGCTATGTGGTAGTATATTAATTGTATGCCTAAATATTATTATGTTAATAGTCATTAGGCCTAGTAACGTTATGCGAATAAAATTTATGCCAAAACAAATTAGCCTTAAAGATGATTATGCCAACATAAACTGTATGCCAAAAAAAAATATGGCAAAGTATTTTTATGGCAAAACAAATTATGCCAAAATCGTTATGCCAAAGTATATTAGGACAAAGAATATTATGCAAAAAGAAGGGATCCCGGTAATGACTACGTGATATATTCAGGACCTTCTTCTTAATAATGTAGCTTCACTGGTATTCCTACTTTCAACAGTAAACAAGGTTTTAAGACTGAAAGGCTAAATAAGGCTTATGATCTTTCCAACTAAAAAAAATAGCTTAGAAAGTTTTTTTTATATTTAACGAGGTTCAATTATGGTCTGAAGGTTTCATTCATCCTTATAGTAAAACTCTTAACAAACAAAATGAAAAACACTCTCAGGGCACAATAATTCACTAGATTCCGCCAACGGGTTAGCCAGCATGAAAATAGAGTTCTCCATAGACTTTGCACCCCCGTGTGGATGAATTTTGGAAAGTCCTCTCTAAGGGCTCACCTACGTCATAAAAGGAAACTTTGTACAAAATGTATCGCTCCTAGTCCGTGTAGTTTCGGCTGTGCGTTGATATGTCAGTCAGCTAGTTTCTCTTTTTACATCATAGAATAATTTTACTGATGGTATTTAATGTAAAATACAAAAACTGTTTGTTGAAAAACTTCAATAACGTTTTATTTATTTCCTACAGAACCAGAAACAATAATATCCAGTGGACCAGAGCTATTCATCCAAGCCGGTTCCACCATTAACCTGACCTGTACAGTGCGTCACACTCCAGAGCCACCCAGCTCCATCACCTGGACGCATGGAGAACAGGTAATTTCAAATGTACGTTTTTTCATCAATATTATTACATATAACCCTGTAGTGTTCCTAAACTTCTTCGATGTTATCGATCGAAACTCCTTAGACTGTAATTATAGACAATTTCGAGTAATATTATCTAAGAGTAACTAATATTTATCGTTAAAATTGATGTAGGTACTTTATACACCACAAAATTTTAATTAGTACAAATACTTAAAGGGTTCATTTGAAAAGGTCTTGTTATTATTCAAGTGGTCTCAATAAATAATATCCATAAACATCAAAATTATTAGCGTTGATTTACATCCCAAAATGTCACTCAATGTATGGAAATATTGTACAGCCTATTGATTATTGAATGTATGACTGATAATCAAAATGGTAAAACATTGTGTGCGGTATTTTCTAGTAGCAATTGTGATGATTGATGGTCTAATTATAAATTTACTAATGACTAGCATTTGACTGAGAATTCGTCCGCGTACATAAAATATAGCCTATGTCACTCAAGAATAAAGCAGGTTTCTATCTGTGAAAATTTTTAAGCAATCGAACCACGTTTATGTGCAATCAGGAGTCAAAAGTGCAATCGCACTCTACTACTGCTAAAATGTCTAAAATTTATTTGTAGAAAAGAGTCAAACGTTAATTTAACGTAGTGTAGGACCTAAAGTGATCAACATCTCTACAATCCGGACTGAGTGTTTCGCCTAGTCGTTTAAACGACATACATTGAAACTAATCGAAAGACATGAACAGTTTACCTACTGCGGTACGGGCTGTCCGATTATAATTAGGTGTCTTCAAGGCTAGAGTTATAAATTAGTACGATTCACCATCAACAATTGCATCACTGAGAGCGGTGGTGGCCGACTGGTAATGGCTCCGACTTACGAGTTGTAAGTCGTGGGACAAACCCTGCTAGGCGCATTACTTTAAGTAATTTATTTCATTACCATTGCTCTCAAAACGGTGAAGGAAAACATCGTGAGGAAACCGGCATGTCCTAGTACCAAAAATTTGAAGACATGTGACATTCACCATCCTGCACTGGGCCCGCGTGGTGGATTACGGCCTGTTTCTTCTTCTAGAGGTGAGGCCTGAGTCCCAGCAGTGGTAACATTAAAAAGGCTGATGATGATGATTGCATCACTGCTTGCTATCAAAAGGGACCCTAGTCAACCAGTAGTTTATATAATTTAAACAAAAAGTATTAAATAAACTAGTTGAGGACCATTGAACTAGATATATTGAGCATTGGTAGAATGCAACTGCATATTTGACTCCTGACTGTACATAATTAGCAGTCGTGCAGTCAAGGCAGGATTCTAGTGTTCCATAAAACGATTTTCAGTTAAAAACATAATTTTATCACTGTATAAAAATCAGCAAAACCAAGAAAATCTTTTAATCTAATGACCAAATTCTTGTTTAGATTAAATATGCCACAGCGCTAAAATCACCAAGTATCTGTTATATCAATCACAATATAATGAACAAAATTTACCAAACCAACAATTTCAAAATTCCAAAAACTTCGGTAACTTTTCCCATTGTTAATACTAAAACGTCTATTAAAGTCAATATAATATTGTTTGGCTTTAGAAACAAACATATCGTAATAACGGTCGAAAAGCCACGAGCCACGTGGATCTAATTACGCACAGTTACTGTGTGGTAACACATTAGCCACTGCTGACCACAATATAGTGCACGCTCTCGGGTGCTATCTGTGGTTTGTCGCTATTATAGCTACAATGTACCGGGTTTATTGCGCTAGATTTGCTAGTATTGTTGAGGATATAAGTTTTATTTTAGCCGAAAATATCTATCTTGTAGTAATAATAATATAATTTATGCTGCCTTATTTCATACAAAATGAATGGATTACTGTTAGGCAAACTTTCTGTGTCTTCGACCACATTATTATTATTATGAGCCCGTTGTATCCCACTGCAGGGCAAAGGCCTCCCTTCCGTTATTCCATTATTTTCTGTCCTTACCCACTTCTGGCCAATCCTTAATGGATTTAAGGATTGGCCAGAAGTGGATAAATCGTCACGCCATCTCCTTCTGGGCCTACCGCGTCGCCGGCTCCTGCTGTTTGGAATCCAGTCAGTAGTTGCTTTCGCCCAATTCTGTTGCGACATGCACTGCTAAAAATCAACTGATATAGATCGTGGTCAAAGACAAGCCTAATAATAATAAAATTCAGGCCTTGTCGTGTGATTTTGGCCCGAGATATGCAGACCTACAGAATGCCTATAACGGGCACAAAGGTCAAAGGGATTTGGCTCATATAGAACATTAGGTACTAAAATTGATCAGCACACTTACTCAAGGCGAAGTAGCGATACTTCTGTTTAATTCAAGAAAAAAAGTCTAGTGGCTCAATACTATCAGCGGTAATCTTGGCTTAGTTGTTATTTCAAATTAATCTAAAACTTTGGTTGCGTATTCATGAAAGTATGTTTACGTTATTTTGCTTTGTCAAATTTGTTCTAAAACAAAGCCTGAACCTCGAAAAATTTGTAGCGACATCTATGACGCCACATAAGAACTACGAAGAAAGTACGAAATCCTGCATCGCGCAATCAAAGTTCTCCGCGCGATTTAAACATATACGACAGCCCGATAACAACTATCGGGCAGTCGCCCACCGGGCAGTCGCCCACCAGACTATAACATCCGGTCTGGTCGGAGGATCCTCCCTTTTCAAAGGAGGTTTGTGGGACTTTACTCTCTGTCCCGCCTACCTCCAAACTGGTGACCCTCGACAAAGAACGTCAGCGCAGCCTTCGTGCAGCTAATACTTCGTGACGTCATCATCACTTCCTCAAGCTTTCGAGCAACGAGCCAAACAGCCAGCACCCTCGGCTAAGGGTATCCTGACCACCAGTATGTCTACCTGGTCATACCTGGTCACCACCTCAGCCGCATCAGCGACCTTGGCACACCGCACCTTCGGCCAGTCATATGAAGAGCCATGAAGAACCTCTCCTGGTCGACGCCAGCAATCAAGCCCTACGTCGCACAAGCACCGCTCCGACTCACTGGAGCCAGCAGCACTACTCCGACTCACTGGAGCCTGCAGCATCGTCCCGACTCACTGGGACAGCACCACCCCGACTCACTGGGGCATCATCCCGACTCACTGGGACAGCATCATCCCGACTCACTGGGACATCATTACCCCGACTCACTGGGGCATTATCCCGACTCACTGGGATACCAACACCCCGACTCACTGGGGCATCACCGCAGACAGTTCCGACTCACCGAGAACTATGCGGCATCGGTTCCGACTCACTGGAACCAACCTACCGCTGGCCTGGCACACATCAAGAAGCATCAAGAATCATCGATCTCCGATCTCCGGAGGGGAGTGATGTAGCGACATCTATGACGCCACATAAGAACTACGAAGAAAGTACGAAATCCTGCATCGCGCAATCAAAGTTCTCCGCGCGATTTAAACATATACGACAGCCCGATAACAACTATCGGGCAGTCGCCCACCGGGCAGTCGCCCACCAGACTATAACACCCTGTCTGGCCGGAGGATCCTCCCTTTTCAACGGAGGTATGTGGGGCTTTACTCTCTGTTCCACCTACCTCCAAAAATTCATTGAATATTTTCACAAATTCAGCTAATAACAAAATTTGTCGACAAATCCCCGCCAGCCGGGATTAAGAGCGTAAAATTCCCGACGTATACGGAATTGGAGACTCAATACTGAGTCAATCGATTTCATGGTTTGAAAGTGATTACGTAATGAATGGCTTGTTGAACAAATTCATTCCGTAATTACGTCAGCACAGTTAGTTTGACGCATTAAATTTTAATGGAAATTTAATAGTACAAATAAAGTAGGATTTTGTTTATTAAAATTAAATAATGATGTTGGCTGATTTATAATTTGCATTAATAATGAAAGGGAAACATCCAAATACGATACTCGTAATTTGCTTTGACCTGTTTGTACAATTTTAATTTCCAAGTGGTTAAATTTTCAACAATAGTTAAAAATTGAGCTTAATTTATTGACTTGATCAACATAGGTTTGAAAAATAAAACAATATTTTAAGCTGATATTTTTTTCAGGTTATCAACTTTGACTCTGCACGGGGTGGAATATCCCTGGTTACTGAAAAAGGCCTGAAGAGTACCAGCCGGCTCTTGGTACAGCGGGCGATGGGCTCAGATGCAGGAGTATACACTTGTGGCCCTAATAATGCTCCCTCAGCAGCAACTAGGGTCCACGTCTTATCTGGTAAATAAAATTACAAAATTCCATTATTAATTTTTAATTAAATATCCGATAAATAAATGTCAATTTTAATATTCTTTGTCAATATTGAGCAAAAATTTGAATACTTTCCAAATTTCCAAAGTTGACTGTATCAAACGCTTTACTTAAATCTTTGTCAATAATATAATTTCTAAATGTCTTCTTTTTGAGAGACTTCATTTCAAAGGTATATTATTTAAATTGAATTAAAGTTATCTAATTCAAATTATTCTCTTTTCTTAGGTGAGCACCCCGCAGCGATGCAACAAGGATGTGCAAAATCAACACTAGATAAAACAGCCTCCATTCTTTGTTGTTTGATAACAATCTACGTTCTAAGAAAACCCTCGTTTAGCAATCTACAGTTTGGCACTTGAATGTTCCAAGACACTTGAAATGACCCATAAACTGTGTCAATAATTCGTATCGTAATATTATTACTTGAGAGTAAAACATCCGTGGTTCGATTGAATAAAGGGATGAAGGACAATGTGTACGTTATGATGCCTAAACAAACTTTGTTAAAAAGCCACGACATCTTGTGAATAGGCAACTTTTTGGCTTTCACAGTCTTTAATATCTCGTTATTTGCTTTTGTCAAGTTACTTTGTAAAAGTGATTTTGTTTGGGTCGTTAAACATTGAGAATAGGATCGCCAAACAACATTTTTTTAGGAAAATATTTTGATAAGCAAAAATGTACGTTTATCAAATTCATTAGACTGTAAAATTCCGTTGACTAAGTATTGTAAATATTTCTATCACAGCTTTGTAAATACTTTAATGTATTATAAATACAGTAATATCCTGTAGCTGTCTGTCTGTATCGTTATGTTTACATAATAAAGGGCTAGTGAAACTGTTACATCTTGAAAAGGTATTTAATTATTTAACTCATAAACAGTTACGCAATATTATATAATAATTGATTATTCCGGACAGACAGCGAAACCCTTCTAATTATAACTAAGGTTTAGCATTAGAGAATTTAATTGAAGAGTTAATACTTACAATTATGTACTATGTGTTCGCAAAGTTTTCATGGATATAAGATTTTTACATAAAGATAAGACCCGTAAAGGAAGCGTAAGGGTGCTTTAAAGTGGAGAGTCACCATATTCCATGGTCATTGTCAACTTAATGGCGGTCTCAGATGCTTATGGCGTTTCAAGAAACTATATTGCACACTTTTGGAAGACATCGGCACGGATCGGCTCGAAAATGGTGGTCCTTGAAATAAATAACAAGAAAGTGTGAGGGTTTTCTTAAATATGAAGTTAGAGCTTTTCCTTAAACAGATTATGGTTGGTGATGGAAAATGACATTCACTTTAATATAATTTTATCTTGACTTGTGCTAACAAAAGAGCAGACAGAAGTTAATTGGTAACACACAGTTAGTTTGGTCGCCTGCTTGAAACTGCCTCAAAAATCATACCCTAGATTGAATCCCGAATGTCTATAAAATTGATGGCTGTCAGTACTGCAGGATGGTTTGTTAGCGATGATACCGTGGCTCCAGAACGCAAAAAAACAACTGAAAGAATACAGGTGGGTTTTAGTCGGCAAAAATCTAACACTGACTCTTGCTCCACTCAGGAGTTAAATACTCGATGATATCTCACTAGTGAAAAGTTCAAATTCTATGGGCCTGATTTTTAAGATACTGAGAGATGTCGATATTATAAATCTGCTCAAAGTTACTTGGAAAATCTAATACTTGGTTAAAATCACAGAGTCTGATGTTTTGAGGGAGGATTCAAACTATCAATATCTCTTATTATCAACTAATAACTAAAGCAAAGGTTAATGACTAATCTAAAAAAAGAAGAAAGTCGAAGAAATGTTACAAAATAATTGCTTTCAGGCAATTGGTTACTGACAAAATATTAAAAATAAAGCTCTAACGATGAATAAATAAGAAAACGTGTCGACCATTAGGAAAGGACTTGAATATTAATGACGTACTAAATTTTGTCCAAAATGTGAAACAGCCTAAGCCATTCATTTATGTAAGAAAATACTTCTCGTCACTTAACACAAATTACCTTGACAGTTAATTAGATGGCGTCGGATTGGGGTGCGAATAAATTTATGTAAATTGTCTGTAAATAATTGAACCCAAATTATTGTCCAATTTTAAATAAATAGATACGGAATTTATGAATAATGAACGTCAACGAAATAAAATTTGTTATAAATTATTTGATGTGTTTTATTGAGACAGTATTATTATAAATATTTTTAAGTTTTCAAAGGTGGAGCCTTTCGAAGTATAGGCCTTTGTTGGTTCTGGTTATGAGTATCGTCTTTAGGGTTTTCAATAGGTAAGTATTGTAATCGAATAGTTTCGAATCGGTAAGTGAAAATAAACATGAGAAACCACACGAAAAAATAAATTTAGCATAAAAGACATTCATTCTGCTAAGACATAACGCAAGAACAATCTAAATGTCTAAGTTCTATGGAGATAAAATTGTTTATTTGTTGGCGGTAAACTTTTGATTCAATTTAAAAGACATTCACTAATTGTAAGTTATGTGAACTAAAAACGAACTATTTCTGTAGAATGTAAACTACAGATCTACAGTCGCAGCAAAAAGTCATGTCAATGTATAAACAAATATACTATCTAACCCGGCAAGCTATCCAAGAAATCGAAAGTAAGAATAAATTGGAACATAAATACTAGTATTGCGATTAAAATATGAGGGTATGAAAAATACCTTACAACGAATTATTTTACCTACCAAAAAAAGAACCGTTTTCTGAAACGTTTCTAGCGATTTTAATTTTTGTTTTTTTTTTTAACAGTGATCGCACTCCAAGAGGAGTCAACAAATATAGTAACACTTCTTCTTCTTCCTGCCCTTGCCCCATCTTATTTGGGGTCGGCGCAACACGTTTTTTTCTTCCATTCTTCCCTATCACTCGTCATGCTATTACTAACTTGCTTTTCTTTCATATCGCTCTTCACGCAATCCATCCATTTTTTCTTTGGCCTGCCTCTCCACCCATCCACATGTATACTCATTAGTAACACACTGCTGGAACTCAGGCCTCCACTCTAAGAGAAGAAATGGGCCGTAATCCACCACGCACGCCGTTAATTATACCTACTAACTATTAACTAGTTATGGAACCGATTGGCGATGGTGTGAAGGCGATAGTCAGGGATACTAAAAAAACTAATAAATTAAAATATAAATAGAAGTCATTAAAAGATAAGGACAACTGTTTGGTTATTTCAAGAAACATCTCTTACCAAGAATTCTAAGTATGTTTAATAAAAAGAAAAGTATATTTCAGAAAACCGACAGCCTTCTTTGTAGAACGCAATTAATTTAAAATTCTATTGTCGTCTACAGTTTATTTACTCGCCCTAGATTTCAATATAAATAGAGAACAGGCTATGAAAATATCTTTAGTGCTTTAATCTTTGTCGCTTTAACAGCTAACATTTGAATAATGGCCTTTATTAACGTTCCAGATAAAGTCCAATTTCGTTTATGCTTTTATTATTTCGTTTATTGAGTTTATTAAAATGTGAAATTTAACGAATTTTAACCTTTTAAAGTAATTAAACTGAAAAAGCAATTTTAATTAGTTTCGGTTGGTTTTTGTGTATGTTAAGGGTGTTTTTAATATTGTGTGGTTTTAATCATGCATGCAAGATTGCTCCTTACGCGTAACCCCCACAAATTTCCATTTCATTTAAGTATTTATTATAATGCATTAAATACTCACGTGGCGGTTTTTTTGCATTTTGAAATTTTCTGCTTGCGGAGCAAACCCGCATACGTAATGAAATTCGCTCGATATTAAAAACATCCTAATTAATATTAAATGGAGTAAAAATGTTTATTTGTACGAATTAAAATAAAATATATAGAAAGCAGCAATTTTTATTCATATTGCACACAATATAAATTTTTATAATAATTTCAGACAACGCTTAAACGGTTGAACATATATTTTCTTGAATTGTAGCTACAACCATTTTTGATAAAGCCAATTTTAACACAAAAAAAGACAAGACGAAAATTGCCTCATTACAAAATACATACGTATATTTTATGATATGGTTTTGTTGAGTCCATCGATCAGTGCCTTACGTAAACTTTTGCGCATTTGTGAGTCATATGCGGAGGCCCACGGGCTTAGGTACAATGCTAAAAAGAGTGAATTCATGATTTTCATAGCCGGTACGAAATGTTACTCTTCTGTACCTCCTATCACACTTTGCGGCACTCCTTTGAAAAGAGTGTCCCAATTTAAGTACTTGGGCCACTGGGTCTCTGACGACTTGTGCGACAATCTGGACATTGAGCGGGAGCGCAGGGCGCTGTCTGTCCGGTGTAATATGTTGGCTCGCAGGTTTGCGCGAGGTACTAGACCTGTGAAGGTGACATTATTTAAGGCATATTGTCAGTCATTTTACGGATGCCATTTTTGCTATACGCCAGCTGTGCGAAAAATACAGAGGTGCGCATAAAAACTTGCACATGGTAATCGTTGACCTCGAAAAGGCATACGACCGGGTACCTCGTGAGGTTCTGTGGTGGGCCCTTAAGGAGAAAGGTGTGCCTGGGAAGTATGTGCAGTTGATCCGAGCGATGTACAGTCGGTGCAGTACCCAAGTCCGGTCTACAGTGGGCACTACTGGCAGCTTCAATGTGGCTGTCGGCTTACACCAAGGGTCGGCTCTCAGCCCTTACCTCTTCCTGATGATAATGGACGCTCTGACGTCGGACATTCAGGAAGAGGCTCCCTGGTGTATGTTGTTTGCCGATGACATTGTGCTGGTTGCCGAGAGTGGCCTAGAGGTCCAGAATAGATTGGAGGTGTGGTGGCACAGACTGGAAAGTGTTGGCCTGAAATTGAGTAGAACCAAAACGGAGTACTTGTTCTGCAATTTCGGCGGTCTCTCCACTCCAGTGCCTTTAGCTCTCGCCGGAACGCCCATACCGATCTGTTCAGACTTTCGGTATCTCGGGTCGCTCGTCCAAGGGGATGGTGAGGTAGACCGGGACGTAACTCATCGGATCAACGCAGGATGGATGAAATGGCGACAGGTCACGGGAACAACTTGTGATCCACGGATGCCCCTCAAGTTGAAGGGTAAAATCTACAAATCCGTGATAAGGCCTGTCATACTGTATGGATCAGAATGTTGGGCTGTGAAAAAGACGGATGAAAAAAGATTGCATGTTGCGGAGATGAGAATGTTGAGATGGATGTGTGGTGTGACGAGAATGGATAAAGTGAGAAATGAGTATATTAGGGGAAGTTTGAAAGTGGCGCCAGTGACTGAAAAGTTGAAAGGAAATCGTTTGTCTTGGTATGGTCATGTAAAGAGGAGAGATGAAACGCATGTTGTTAAAAGAGTTATGAATTTACATGTGGATGGATGGAGAGGGAGAGGGAGGCCAAAGAAAAGATGGATGGATTGTGTGAGAAGTGATATGAATGAAAAAGGAGTTAGTGATAGCGTGACGAGTGACAGGACAGAATGGAAGAAAAAAACATGTTGCGCCGACCCCAAATAAAACGGGATAAGGGCAGGAAGATGATGATGTCAGTCATTTTACACGTGCAGCCTGTGGACCAACTTTACGCAGCGGGCGTACAGCGCACTGCGCGTGCAGTATAATAACGCTTTCAGGATACTGTTAGGGCTTCCGCGGTTTTGTAGTGCTTCAACTATGTTTGCTGAGGCGCGAACGGATGATTTTTTCGCGATCATAAGAAAACGGAGCGCTTCACTATTAAGTCGCATACGGAGCAGCTCGAACAGTCTCCTGAGGGTGTTGTCCGAGCGGTGGGACCTGTCCCTGATACAGAGGTGGATGCAGCTTCATGTTAGCGGCTCTCCTCGTATACTGTGACATTTTGTGTGTAAAAAAAATAATTGTTATTATTGTGTACGTTTAATTTTGGGATTGTGTTATTTTATTTTTGTATTGTAAATTTAATTGATTTCATATTTTAATTTAATTGTATTTTTATTTTTTGTTTGTGTCATTAGTACTAATAATTTCTAATCATTGTAATTTAATAAAAAAATTTTGTGTAATGTATATGGACTATGTCTGAAATAAAGATATTGAATTACTCACACTCACTCATTTACTCGTATAATACAAATTTGGCCCAGGTTACAAAGAAACTAAAAGGCTAAAGACAATTTGCATTTAAAATTATTTGTACTACTCGGGTTACAAATACATTCACAACACTGCAACTGAGTAAACTCATTTTAATTAAACAATCTAAGTACTTCGTTTTATTAAGTTGAAAGGATATTTTTTTATTTCATAACAGCGTACACAAAGTTACTTGTAATAAAACTTTCAGTGCCAGTCGTAAACCCTTCGAACAATACGCTACACAATAATTGAAGTTACCTCAGCACATTGGTAACAACTGACCACTAAGGGTATGTTTACAGTGAACTAGCGGAGGCGGTAGTGGACAGGACTTCATGAGCAGTAGCGGAGAGACATACTTGCGTCTTGTAGCAATGACGTAACTTCTTTACCTCAAGCTAAGCAAAGTTACCTCAGCACATTGGTAACAACTGACCGAGTAAGGGCACGTTTGCATTGAACTAGCGGAGGCCGTAGCGGACGGGACTTCATAGGCAGTAGCGGAGAGACATATTTGCGCCTTGTAGCAATGATGTAACTTTTTTGCAGGTTGTTTAAATGAACTTGAGAATGACACAATAAATAGTATTTTGCTTCTTGGGTAAATTTGTTTTTAATATCATGCGGTTTTGATCACGCAAGCAGGATTGCTCCGCACTCTTAAGCCCCGGAGATCATCATCATCATCATCAGCCTTTTTAATGTTCCTACTGCTGGGACTCAGGCCTCCTCTCTAGGAGAAGGAATGGGTCGTAATCCACCACGCGGGCCCAGTGCGGGTTGGTGGATGTCACATGTCTTCGAAGTTTTGGTTCTAGGACATGCCGGTTTCCTCACGATGTTTTCTTTCACCGTTTTGAGAGCTGTAGTGATGAGATAAATTACACAAAGTAATGCGCCTGGCTGGGTTCGAACCCGTGACCTACAACTCGTAAGTCGGGACCATTACCACTCGAGCCCCCGGAGATGGCCGTTTCATATAAGTATTTATTGTAATGCGTGGAATAAGCACGTGGGCTGCGTTTTTTGGATTTTGAAATTATCTGCATGCGGAGCAAATCCACGTTCCTGATGATAGTCGCACGATATTAAAAACTCCCTAAGGCCATGAGATTGAAATTCTATCCGATTTGGGTTCCAAGTTAAGTTATAGACTTGAAATAGAAAAAAAAACACAGAAAACCAGTCTTGCAGCTGCAGCCGCCGTTTGTGCTGCCTGCATCCGCAGCCTGTAGCCGAAGTTCGAATAGCACCTTAATAGTTTACTTCAGGTCGTCAAGTGGACCGCATTAAGAGCTGTTGCTGGGGCCTCTACTCTAGACACTTAATCTTGGCAGGCCCGCCAGATTTCCCACAAACTTCAAATTCTGTACAAGCACTCAAAGGAATCGACTTTCCCGTGTAAATTCTCTAGAAATACTCCGTTTTCTTATAAGTAATAGCAGTAAGAAATAAAGAAAATGATTGCAGTTCTGAAAATGAATAGAAGAGACTTGTTATGACTTGAGGCATTTTTAATTTAAGTAATATTCTTACTTTGCTGTAACAAATGTTGGTCCTTTGTTTTCTTTTGTAAGAAACGTTTGAAATAAACTGACTTGCAAGTGGGCACAACATTATTTCTAAAGTTACACTTATCTTGAGTAAAGTGAAGTGAGTTAGTGAGTTTTGTGAGTTCAGTGAGTTGTGAGTGAGTGAGTGAGTGGTTGAGTGGGTGTATGTGAGTGTGAGTGTGGTGTGTTATTTGATTGTAAAAGTAGATTTACTGTATTGAGACTTGAGTAGAATTTTAGCACATCCTCAAACTCAGCTGCTGGGACCCCGACCCCACTACTAGCCACCAGCTATGGGTAGCTTGCCGTCCGGACAGAGCTTAAGTTGTCAACGGGGTGTAATCCAAGTGCGCCTCAAAGAGATGTCAGCAAAACCGTAAAGGCCCAGCAAGGCCGAAACCTACTAACGAAAAGGAAAAATCATTTGACGATTTCCCATATAAAAAGTAAAAATTATGATAAATCTTTAACACTTTGTACATACATAATTAATTCTTGTAAGATCTAGAAATAACTTTTTTTGGAACTACTTGTTTTGTTATTCCTGCCTAAAGGATGTTGTTTACGGTTGAAAAATTCTGAAAAAAAAACAGGTGTTCTCTAATTCCCAGTTGATTTTGTTTATCATATTTCAGAGTAGATCCTATAATAAAAGTTGTTAATATTCATGAGTACCTTCAACGCCTGAAATACTGCCGGTAAATTAAAAGTCACCTGTATATACAAGCTTATTTATAGTATAATACAAAACCTGAAACACCTGTCTAGTATTTTTATGTAAAGAATCTATGTACAAAATTACAAAACTGTATTATGAAAAATCACAAAGTTCTAAACCAGTTACGCTGCTCGCCCACGTCAGACTTTTTGTAGGACTTTTTGTTCTGTATTTCTGACCGACTTTTTGTAGGACATGTGCGTTGCACTATTGCTATCAGTGTGTTCTATTTTTCTCCTACAAAAAATCGGTCACCGATTATCGGACGTGGGCCAGCAGCCTAAAGGTACCTGGTTGGCAACATAAATACATGGTCACCGGGCCACCTGAGCGACTGAGGGGTTGTTTTACACCCAGCTGTGCGTTGACATTTGGAGCCATGACCTTCCGTGACCTGTTTTGTACTCATAGTGTCGGTGGTATTTAACTTGACCTTTTTTTAAACATTTTTGGAAAAAAATATATCATAGTGTAAAAATTATCGGAATTCGTTCAGTTAGTAATTCTGAACAAACTATCTGTATATTCATGTTTCGCATATACTAAAAATTATGTTGCAAATTGTATAACACTTAGGTAGGAGAATATCAAAATGTCTTTTTTTCATTTGGATATTGTCCCTTGAAGAAATGCCAAAAAAACGTAGCCGACTGTATGATTAACCTGCTGTATGATTCCTGCTGACGCGATGGCTCAAGATGCTGAGATAAATCCCAATTTCCAAAGAGCTTTCGAATCACACTGTCTCATTAATATAAGTATAAGTAGGTAGTACATATATAATTACCGTTTTTTAAAATGGGGTTTAAATACAGTGATATTACAGGAAATATAAAACCAAAAATCTACCTATTATTTAAAGTTTGTTTAAACTTAGAGTGCCAAATTAATCCCAAACTAAGATGGATATTATTATTCCTAGATGATATTAATACATTATTTCTAGATTTTACTTGAAGAAGTTAAATTATCAATAAAATATTTATTGTTTTCGCATACATAAAAGGCACTTCATACAAACATTACGTCTAGAAGTGTAGTCGTCCAGCCGTTACAATGTCGACGGAACAGCAAATGCTCCCCGCCAACCGAAATGTTTTACTATACGACACGGCCAGCAATGTGATAAGACTGATTTATACAAATGCATCCGTTCATAAATTGCATGCAACACCTTTTAGAATAGATTATCTTTGTTTGAACTTAAAGGTTAGCCTTTTCGTTTATAAATTGTACAACCATTGCACTAAATTCTTAAAGAGCAAAAGTTTGAATGTCTGTGTGTACTTGCAGAAAGGAAATCACCCAATGGCTTCTCTCGCTCTAGGGTAGGGCAGAAGGGCGTGGCAGACTTTTACTGACTTTGCCCTTTGCGTTCCAGGACCAAGGAGTTTCTCTTTCAGAAGAGAACCCATGACGCAGTAGACTTCAGCTTTGTAGGCCCCTACGGTTTTGGTTTTGTTAATATCTTTTTGAGGCACACATGGAACGATACGCGCCGTCGACGACTCGGGGTCGTTCCATACAGTTACTGGATGGCCAGACAGCGATCTACCGATTGCTCAACATCCGCAAGGTGCCTGGAAATTAAGGTCGGGATCCCGGCAGCCAAGGCATGAAGACGTCCGGTCCCTCGTCGGTGAGGCTGCCTCCATCGTTACTGCTTCGCAGGAGACGATATAATATCAGTGTGTATATATTTGTTACTCCTTCACGCTTAAATGGCAGATCGAATTTGAAATTTGACGCACGGATAGACCATGTCCTTAAATAGAATGACGTTGGCAAAAAATATTACGAAACTAGATAGCAACCTACTAATGCGATCTTTAAAGTGATAAACTGTGTAACTGTAAGTGATAAAGTGATGACTTTATTAAAGTGATAATGAAAAATGCGAACGAAACTGCAGGGTTAACTAGTTTTTATTAAAACGGGAGTATACGAAGAGATTAAAGAGGCTACCGCTAAAACAGCTTAGTGGTCACGCGCTCAACTTTAACATAAAAGTAAAAAATTACTGAACTCGTTACATAGCCTCCGCTTTTAGTATTATCAAGAACTTTTTGAAATTAAAACTTAAAAGCTTTAAGTACTGCTCGGTATAAACCTGAATAGAATACAGAAAAAGCATTTTGTAACACCCTGGATAATATATTGGTGGGCCAAAGATCTTTGTTTTTTTTTTTTTCATTCTACTTTTACCTAGTGGTGCCTGCATATATTGCATTTGTATACATGTTTTACAATAATAAACCGCATATTTTACAACAATAAAAACTTTTCCAAAAATATGCAACCAATTTGTAAATAAATAACAAAAAAATTAGGACTTTCTATGTTTGTCTGTATTTTTTTTTTTTTTTTTTTTCTGTCAATTGAGAATCGATGTTATTTGTTTTAACAATTATACGACCGAATTGGTCTAATAGGAATTGACATGATCTGTTAATGAAAGACTATAGCATTACAGTAACATAAGTAAAATTACTTTGTTTATACGTATATCAATGACTAACTGAAGAGTAGAAAAGGGAATACATAGTCCCCTCTTCTACCACTTACAAAATCTACTTTTGATGAAGGGTTTCATGGGATTGAAGGAGCTCCTTCACTATCAAGCAAATATTATATTGATTTTAGTGATGAAGTGGAACTGATAAAAAACCACAGGTATCATCGATTAAGATAGTTAAGAAACTATGACGATACAAATAGCTAATAGTTCTGATGAAAATGGTGCCATTGAATCGATATAATGTTAAAACTGGAGGGTGGAAGGTAATGTTTTTTTAAAATCAGTTCTTATATGATGGATTTCTGAAGTAACAAACATAAAAAGATGAAACAAAACGAAGTAGAACCGTATTGAGAACCGCTTCTTTTATTGAAGTTGGTTAAAAATAAAAACTACTATTCGTCGATTCCTCCAAAGCTTGAATAAATGCTGTAGGTAGCTTTCACAGGTAAGATTAGAATACGAGTCAATTTATCTAGTTTTCGTTCATCCTTTGAGCCAATCCTCAGGAGGATAGGCTAGCAGAGTAGCGGTCGATTTCTATTTAAATAATGCGCACTTTGTAATAGCAGTAGTGGTGTAGTGGTAACGGCCTCGACTTACGAGTTGTGAGTCATAGGTTTAAACTAAGACCCGCGCTTTATTTTTTTTGAGCGTCTATTTAGGCAGAATAAACATATTTCCTTTCTTTCTTTACCTTGTGTAATTTATTTCATCACCACTGGCCTGAAAATGGTGAAGGAAACTAACTTGACCTAGAACCATAACTTTAAAAATATGTGATATCTAACAACCCGCACTGACTCCGCGTGGCGGATTACAGTTCATTTCCTTTCCTAGAGATGAGGCCTGAGCCCCATCAATGGGAACATTACATAGCTGATTTCTCCTCCTTGCGTCGTTTATCCTCAATGCTAAGGGTCGTGACTTCGACGAATAACTTTCTTGTGGACTATATTTCGCCATGTTGTCCTATCTTCGACGATGTGGATGGCGTCGCAGATTGTGGTCTCCAGTATAACATGGATTTGGTCTGACCAACATATCGGACTCCTGCCCCTGATAGGATATAGCTGATTATGTTATTATTATTCTGGTCGGAAGATCCTCTCTTTTCAACGGCGGTTTGCTGGACTTTACACTCTGTTCTGCATATCTTCAAACTGGGCAGCACATTTTATCGAGTCTGTCGTCTAGGTATATCTGTCTATATATTTAAGATAACCCGTCACGCTAAATTTTATTGTAATCCTACGTTCTTTCTGTGTTTTCTGTCATCTTTATATTTTTGTCACTCCTACTGTAGTAGAACTCTTGTGTAATATGACTCTGTGCAATAAACTATCTTTCATCTTATTGTGCACTTCGGATTTTCTTTATACTTCCCTCACTCTACATTTCCTATAACTCTTAAATTATTATTATTTTCATTTCTTTATTTATCACAGGACCCTGAGGTCCTGGGCCTTTGGGAGGCATACAAGGAGCCGAAGCCAACTCGCAGAGGCCCTTTAGGTTATTCTAATGAATCTTGATACCAACCGACGATTATCCCTGTACGCGCTATACTAGTGCACCCAAGGACAATCCCCGGTTTGAAAAACTATTGCGATTTAATATGGAAAACTAAATAATAGGGCTATGGTTTTTGGAGTCTTAAGTGGACTGATAACATGGAACTATGTTAAGACTATGGCCCCTGCCTGAACAATGTCATTAATATCCATCGATAAAAGGCAGGGGGTGACTTGCACACTCAATAAATGGGCCCCCAAAAACGGTCGCTAGCACGAAGTGACGTAGCAACAAGAGGGCAACATATCCTGAGGCGCTTGAGGAGTGGAGAGGCATACCACGGCTATCAGGACAATCCCGGAAGTACGGTCAAGATCCCTACCAGCACCTTACTGGATTATGCATCCTTCTCCCGAGCATGTTTGCTCTTGCGAATCTCCACTCAAGCCAGCCAATAAAGGCAAGAGAGAGGTGGGAGCTCTGTTCCTCGTCAGTGTTCACTACGGCCGGCCAATAAAGGCAAGCCGGAGATGAAGAACAGGAATTCTCCCGGGAGATCGGGTCCGTGGGGTCGCTAATATCCAACAGTTCGCCACAAAACTGCCCTGCGGATTGTATCTCTCTTAGTCTGGCCCCTCACCCTAGGTATGTTACGGTAAAGGAAATTCTACCGATACAGACCTAGGGCATGTTGGAGCACACAAGCCCCACCACGACGTCAACGTAGAGATACGACGATGGGGTTATTATTATTATTATTATGATTCTGATCCTTATAAAGTAAGCTCATATACCTACAATATAATTTTTAGTATATGCGTAACCCTAAATATAGTTTGTTCAGAATCAGATTGGAAGAAAAGAGAACTGAATGGATTATTGAATTCCAATAGTTTTCATACCATGTTATATGTTTTCCCAAAAAACAATAAAAAGGTCGCGTACAAAACAAGTCGCGGCAGGCCATAGCGGGAATACCCGCTAATAAGGACCCAGCAAACAGCTGGGTGCGAGTGCAAAACAACCCTTCAGTCGTCTGGATGACCCTGGGACTGTGTATTTTTGCTGACATAACAAGCTTATAACCTTGTGATTTTTCATGATCCTGTTATGAAATTTTGTACATAGATTCTTTACATAAAAATACTAGACACATGTTTCGGGTTTTGCATATACTAAAACTAATGTTCTATGATCAAACAGCTATAAAAAACCAGTTGGCCTAGACAAAGGGAGTGCGAAGTTTGACATCTTCTTCTTGTGGTTGGCACGACAGTGACTAATTTGTTTGGGCCGAAAACTTTGTTACTTCTTTGCAGAATTCACTGAGCTGTTTTTCTTAACCTATTGAATGCTAATCACCGGTAATTAGTACACTTATGACGCACTGTGTGTGTGTGTGTGTGTGTGTGTGTGTGGTGTGGTGTTAGATACGAAGTGGATTATAGTTTGCGAATCCAAATCTACACATTTTTGTTTCAACATTAAGTTTTATCCCGCCGTGTATGGAGTGAGAGGAATTAGTGTCAGACTTTTACTGACTAAAACCCAGCCATATTCCTCCAAATTCCAGGTTACTGTTCCAGGGATGCAGTAACTCTTTCGACCAGCTCTCCACGTCCAAACCCGCATCAATTCCGTCAAGGTAGCCCCACTATGTGAGGATGTAGTTAAAAATATCTACTCAAGTTCTGAAGAGGTCCAAGGATTCAGGTTCACATGTACCTGAATTTTTGAACCACCTCAGAACACAAGAGATAACTTTCCGGGCCTATACTCACTTGATAATAAATTAAGTGATGCTTCAGAATTAACGCATGGTTCATTCCAAAGCTTATCTAAAGTATTCTTTTAGCTGCCTCATTGGACTTGCTGCCGCCACTGTGATGTTAACTGTTGAACGGGTTCCTGGGTTCGATTCCTGGGTCGGCCAATAGTGCTATTAAGATTTCCTACATTACTCTAGTGCACTCCGTAGATAGATACCCGCGGTCTAACAACCCCGTGCCTCGGAAAGCACACGCCTGATCACTCTCTGGTTGTGTCGAATTACAGTCTCATCGGACTATAAGAGTAAAGGAACAAAGAATGCACCTGGATTTGCGCACATACTTATGTACTATAATGTCTTTTGCGTTCTTGGTTAATTTCTATTGAAATTAGCTACCGTGATGAGGTCGAAATACGGTCGAGAAAGTCATTTTAGATGTCTAAAGTTCAAGGTCTATCGTAATTTGTATCATAATTTACAAACAGCCAGTCGATAATGAACTCTGCAGTAAATACTATTTAGATATACTTTCCATCTTTTAGAAACCTATTAAAATAACTTATCCAGTTTACAGAGAGTAAAATTATCACAGCCTCTACACAGAATGTTTATTAAAACCTAAAACAATAACCGTAATTCTGCCTTGTTATCAGATCGTAATTCTCAGAGCTACTATTCCAAAAATTTCCAAATAATTTAACAAGTGTAATTTACATCTATTCTCCGTAAAGACGGTATGCAATACAAATACATTGTTTTATAAAATAAATTATTCTGCCTCATTTACGGACGTTGGAGGCTGGAAGTGGGTGTAATTAATTATGTCTATACATTTATACAAAGCCCTGTAAATTGTTTAGCATGCCATTATGTTTGAAAGTTACGAGTAAGAAAGGAAATTCTCGCAGTCATAATTAGAAATTGTAATATTTATAAAAGGTTTTTAAAAGCTAATCAACAAACAATTGCCGTCGGCGTCGGTGAAATAAAAAACACGAACCATGGGAGCACCGATTTTTTATTTTTTGATGGGTTTGACCACTATCTCACCTGATGATAAGCGATGATGTGGCCGACGATGGAGGACGCTTGCCTAGAAATAATTTATTAACTCTTGACTTTAAAACTGGTAGGCTGTAGCTATCATGTTAGAATTCGGGGTTTGAGTGTCAAACCCCGAATTCTAACATGTACGCCCTAAGACCCTACCATGATTTCTTAACGCTATCTATTTGATGACCTAATTTTAACTATTAAAGGGATATATATAATAGCTCTATCCGTCTTTCTCGCTCGCGCAACTGATAGTTGAACACGTCATGTTAAAAACCTAAGCAAACTGAAAAAATTCAGCTGCTTTTGGAGAACGATGGGTTGGAAAGGTAGCCATGGCCCACGCACATGAGCTAGTGAGAGTCACGGGAATCCGATGGATGTTAGACGCACAGGTTCGGTCATTATGGCGACACTTGCGGGGGAGGCCTATGTCCCACAGTGGACGGTCGAGGAAACAGCTGTTTTATTTCAAAACTCACGAGACCGCAGATTTACGCGGTTACGCAGCCGCTGCGGTTATGATTATCGCCCGCAAACCTGGCAGTCGATTATCGCAAGACATGCGGTTGCAAGACGGGCAGTGATGTGATTGGTGCCCAGTCGAACGCCAACCAACCGCAAAGCTTGCGGGCGCAAACCATCGAGGCTGCGGGTGACCGTGGTCCGTGAGCTTACTAGGTAGTAGTATCTAGTACCGGCGAGAAACTAGTAGTAGTTTCTCGCCGGTACAGCGGGAGCCGCGAGCACCGTGGGCTTAAAACATGTCGTAAAATCTGCTACAGAAGCTGTGGGCTCGCAACTGTGGCGACCGCGGATGAAAACCACTTTGTGGGTTCTTAGCCTAAGACTCGCCGCACCCGGGCCACTAGCCGCCACCCCAAAATACCGCCACTGTGGCATATTTCCTATAGTTCTCATATAGTTTATACGGATTCGCCACAATGGTTGACGTCTGTGGTCGCCACACGCCACGTATCGCCGCTACTCGCCTCTTGTGGCCAGACCGATATAAAACGCCGTCATACGCTATTCGCGCATTTAAACTTTCTTCGTCAGAGTCCTATAAGATACTGCGCGAATGCGTTAAAAAAAATAGCAGCCACCGGCAACAAGTGGCTGTAGCGCGCTTCAACTTTCTTTATGGCCACCGCCGCCACGTGAACTTCACGTGGCGGCGTTTGTGGCCGTGGCATGTGGCCCATATAATTATGGAGATACTAAATGCGGAAACTAGGTCACAAAAATAAGGTAAGATTATTCAACGACGCAGGACGTGTCAAAAATTAAAACGATGTCTAATGATTTGATTGGCTTTTGGTATTTCAGTTAACGAATAATCAACGACCTTTTGTCGACCTTTTGTTATGATTAAGGTTTTCAGGAAAGAAAAAAGTTCCCGAAATTACCTCTCTAATTGGCAAGCGCACGTGATTGGTTGACGTTGGCGATGCTGTGATTGGTAGCTCAATTATTAACAGCCAATCACTCACTTGAGTTGTGTTTAATTTTGACATTGTGGTCATTTCAGTTCATATAACAAATTATAGGCATGTTGTTTAAAATGTTCATAAATTTAATTTTTCAATCACATGCCCAAAGTTTCATTTCTTGTCAACTCCAATGGTAATGAAAAAGATCAGTTTTTTGCTTCTGTGACCTAGTTCATTAGTAGTTTGTTAGACCCTGACCGAAATTCAGACTGACAGATCGAAATTCATACAGTGGCAACGTATATAATAAATTAGCTTTAAATAATTTACCTAACTTTGTAATTTGTCGAAACATTATAATGAAAACATAACAATAAAAGCCGTAAAAAATATCCATTGAATCAACGAATGGTTAGGTTTTCAAAAAAGTGACTATGGTTAATCTTTGGAAGTTTTAATAGTGACTAATATTAGAGATAAACGTAATTTTAAGATAAACGTAATTTTAATACATAAAACGTATACTTTTTAGTCTAATACTAATAAGTCGAAGGTTTTTGATTAGCGTAGTGGTTGAGCGATCAGCTGCTGCACTGTGTGTTGCAAGTTCAATACAGGAGTCAATCGAAGTACGAGGCAATTAAAGTTTTTATAGCGACATCTATGACGCCACATAAGAATTACGAAGAAAATACGAAATCCTGCATCGCGCAATCAAAGTTTTCCGCGCGATTTGAACATATACGACAGCCCGATATCAACTAACGGGCAGTTGCCCGCCAGACTATAACATCCTGTCTGGTCGGAGGATCCTTCCTTTTCAATGGAGGTTTATGGGACTTTACTCTCTGTTCCGCATACCTCCAATTTTTTTACAAAAAAAGGATTCTACGTAACGACAGACGATATCTAGTTAGGCACATACCTAATACAAATGCCCAGTTCCAGAACTCCAAAACATACGAACACGTAGTTAACTAATTCTCAACCCATGCAGATGTTAGGAATATGCTAGTTGCAACATGCAACAACTTGTAACTTAAATAGTAACTTATATGCAACATAGCTTAGTATGAGCATACCAATGTGCACGCACTACGAATTACTGTATCTTGGCAACTTTAGTGTAAGTTTGTAGTTCACACTTCAGGTATTTAGTTTAGAATTTGTGATCTATTCATAGTACATTGTTTAAGACAGTGGTTCGCAATCTGTGGTCCGTGGACCACTATACAACGTGTAACATTAATTCATGAATCCCCAAGCGACCACCGGTGGCCGCGCATCTATTGTCTTACTATTGTGTCTCTAATTGACGGTATCTGAAGGGTTAAATGCGCAAAACCTCGGACACCCCCAATAATTTTTAATTCAATTGACCTAATTCTGTCAGAAAAAAAAAATTAAAGGTTTTATGGGCAGTTTTAGTTTCTTTAAAATTGGTATCTGCATTGAAATAAGAACTATTTTTATCCCTCTTATGAGAAAATTTGATTGGACTACAATCGTTTGTGTTTGTTTACCTATTTGAGCGGATAACATTAAATGCGCAAAACCTCGGACACCCCCAATAATTTTTAATTCAATTGACCTAAGTCTGTCAGAAAAAAAAAAATAAAGGTTTTATGGGCAGTTTTAGTTTCTTTAAAATTGGTATCTGCATTGAAATAAGAACTTTTTTTATCCTTCTTATGAGAAAATTTGATTGGACTACAACCGTTTGTGTTTGTTTACCTATTTGAGCGGATTTGCGCACGTGATGGCTTGACCTATTAATAAATAGACAGAGCAACATTTTTAATAAAGATTTTTTTGAAAAATGTATCTGTATTAAAAAGGGGTTCAATTGATTCTGCTCGTTATTCTGATCAAAACTATTTTTAGGTTTTGCGCATTTAACGTTAAACGTTGTATAAGTAGCTGATCGTGCTGCATCATATAAGAATCAGATAAGAATCAGAACAGAGTTGACGGCCCGTGGTGTTCCACTCGTGCTTTAAACTTTTAGGTCTCTGAATTAAACGTTATTAAATTCCTTTAGATACATTCACTTTATTACTTACGTCACGACTACACAATGAAATGGTCGTGTCCAGCCACTTCTTCTTGTGGACCTGACCTTATTATAAAGTATTATCGTTCACACTACCCCTTATTGGTAAGAGAAATAATCAAAAAACGCCTTTCTCGGTCAAGGTAGAGGGAGGAGGATTCAGGGTTTTGACTTACTAAACCTACCAACACACCTTTGAGTAAATGATAAATGATATTTATTTTGTATATCTATATATATAAAAGAAAGTCGTGTTTGTTACAACACTTATAACTCAAAAATGGCTGTACAGAAATGGCTGAAAATTGGTGGGTAAGTAGCTTAGAGCCAGGTGACGGACATAGGATACAGTAGAGTAGGGTAGAGTAGGGTAGAGTAGGGTAGAGTAGGGTAGAGTAAGGTAGAGTAGGGTAGAGTAGGGTAGAGTAGGGTAGAGTAGGGTAGAGTAGGGTAGAGTAGGGTAGAGTAGGGTAGAGTAGGGTAGAGTAGGATAGAGTAGGGTAGAGTAGGGTAGAGTAGGGTAAAGTAGGGAAGAGCGGTAGCGAAGCCGCGCGGGCAAAAGCTAGTAGGTTTTAAAAAACACTTTTACACGTCAATGTTTTTTTATATCAGTTTAAACTAGATGAGGCCGGTGTTTCCTAGCTAAGTACTCTGAGAAGAAACACCATACCTAACTCAGGGGTCAAATTTCAGTTGTCTTTTGCAGGGCAACGGTGACTCTTTTGAACTATCCTGTTGGAATAAATAGGTTTTATTTAAGAAAATTAAACTATGTTAACACAACACTACGGGTAGCAACACTGACTATGATTTTTTTTTGTTGTAACTCGAACTTCTTGTTGTGCACATCGTATTTTCACAATATAAGTATAATTACTATTTGATTATCGTTTTACTCAGAAAACACCCATAAAACCCAATAGGTTATGGGCCCAGGAAGATTGCAATAAAAATACGAAAGAAAACAGCAAAGAAAAGTTACGATCGTCGTCAAAGAAAAAAACGAAGAACGCAAACAAAATGGATGCCACGCGGTCTATGAACTTAGAAAAATTCGATGGAAATAACTTTAGACAATGGAAGTTCCAAATAAAGTGTGCCCTAAAAGCAAAAGGGATCGATATTTCCATATCTAAACCAGATAAACATTGTGATGAGTGGTCGAAAAATGATGGAATGGCAATGTTCATTATAACCTCGTCGATGGATTTCAAACAAATAACGTTGATAGAAAACTGTGAAACCGCAAAGGAAATAATGACTAAACTAGAGTCAATATACGAACAGAAGAGCGAGTTGTGTAAAATGATAATACATGAAAAATTTTATCAATACAAAATGAGTACAAATGACAGCGTAGCTCAACACATCTCGAAGGTAGAATCCTTGGCTAAGCAGTTGAGAGAAAGTGGCGAGAATATTAGCGAAATGGCTGTGATAACCAAAATACTTGGAACATTACCTCAAAAGTATAGATCACTCCGTCAAGCCTGGATGTCATTGGATCCAGCGCAACAGACTCTTATCAACTTAACAGCTCGTTTATTGGATGAAGAAGCCAGTTTGCATTGTGAGGAAGAACAGGAAACCGCTCTCCTTGTAGCTAATAAGGGATCGAAGAATAATCTTAAACAAACCGAGCATAAACAAAATGCTAGTGGTTCAAGCCAAAATAAAATGACCAAACATAGGTTTGAATGTTATAATTGTGGGAAGAGGGGTCACTTCTCACGAGAATGTCGAGCTCCAAAACAAACCAAGTACAGAAAACCTCCACAGGAAGGTGCAACCATGTTAGCGTTCAATGTAGAAACGAGATACAACCAAAATGAAGCTGAAGAGAATACTTGGATTTTGGACAGTGGTGCGTCCGCACATATGACCTATAGAAAGGAGTTCTTCATAGAACTATTTGAATGCAACCAGAAATCATTGACATTGGGTAACAAACAGTCAGTGGAAGTGGCTGGAATTGGTAAGGTGTTAATAAAAAGATATGTCAATGGACAGTGGGAGAACAGTGAACTGCATGGTGTGTTGTATGTTCCAAATCTGCGAAGAAATCTGTTTTCAGAAGGTGTGATAATGCGTAAATCCTATACAATTATCAAGAAAGATTCTAGTGCTTTAATTTACAAAGGCAATGATTTGGTTATGAGTGCAACAATGACAGAAAACAATTTATACGAGTTAAAGATGAAAGCGGTGGTTTCAGATACCTGTAACTTGGTTCAAAGTACTCCTAATAATATCAAAATGTGGCATGAAAGATTGGGTCACATTAATGTAAAACAAATCAAGAATATGAGTGCTAACAATGTTGTAGAAGGTTTAAAACTGAATAACAGTGATCAAACTGATTTTGTTTGTGAAGCATGTGCATATGGGAAGCAGTGTAGATTTCCATTTCATAAATCTGTACGAGGGGAAATACAGCCAGGTGACCTAGTATATAGTGACATCTGTGGACCAATGAGCAATACATCTATCCAAGGTATGAGATACTTTATTCTATTTAAAGATGCTGCTACTAGTTACAGGCATGTATATTTTGTTAAACATAAAAGTGATGTGATGGAAATATTTAAGAAATATAATGCCATGATAAAAAATAAGTATCTGCACAGTGTCAGAACATTACATACTGACAATGGCAGAGAGTACGTCAATAAGAATTTCAAAAACTACCTCGACAAAGAAGGGATAGTGCATGAGTGTACTGCACCATATACACCAGAACAAAACGGTCGTGCAGAGAGAGAAAATCGTACCATCATGGAGAGTGCACGTTCAATGTTGTATGCAAGGGATGTGTCACTGGATTTGTGGGCAGAAGCCGTGAATTGTGCAGTATATTTACTGAACAGAACTTCCTCCAGCCAGACTCCTCAGAAAACACCTTTTGAATTATGGAATGGCATCAAACCTGATTTAGGCCATGTGAAGGTGTTTGGAAGCGTTGGATATGTCCATATTCCTGACCAGCTAAGAAGTAAACTGGAGAAGAAGAGTGAGAAAATGATACTGGTTGGGTATGATAACAACAATTACAGGATGTTCAGTTTAAAAACAAAAAGAGTGAAAATATCAAGAAATGTAATTTTTGATGAGAATGATGTTCCAGAGATAAGGAAAAATATTACACAAATATGCATAGATAATGATGAAAAGGCAAGAGAATGTGAAGAGGAAGCTCTTGTGGAAACTACATCAACAGAAAATGAGGATAGTTTGTTGAGTTGTAACAGTGATGACCCTACATATGAGCCATCTCGAGAAATACATAGTGATGATATCCAGAGGAATATAAACTTAAGACCAAGAGTTAATAGATTTTTTGAAGCAAATCTTGTTGAACTTTCATTACCTCAAACATATGTAGAAGCAATGAAGAGTCCACAAAAAGAGTACTGGCTACAAGCTATTAATGAAGAATTGCTTGCACACAAAGAAAATGGAACTTGGACTCCAGTAGAAAGGTCAGGTCAACGTACTCTTACAACAAAGTGGGTTTTTGCTATCAAAAAGGATGAGAATAACCAGGGCAAAAGATACAAGGCTCGTTTGTGTGCTCGTGGATTTACTCAGATCAAAGATATTGATTATCAAGAAATATTTTCTCCAACTACGAGGTATGATTCTATTAGAATAATTCTTTCTATTGCAGCTAAGTATAATCTAGCAATTCAACAATTTGATGTAAAAACTGCTTTTTTGAACGGCCATCTCGATGAGAATATTTTTATTGAAGTACCAGATGGTGTATCATTTAAAAATGATTGTGTTTTAAAACTTAACAAATCTTTGTATGGTCTTAAGCAGGCATCTCGTTGTTGGAATAGGAGATTCACTGAGTTTTTAATAAAATATGGTTTTGTGCAATCTCAGGCTGACAATTGTGTTTATGTAGGTATTTTTGAAGGGGTAAAAGCATTCATAATATTGTATGTTGATGATGCACTTGTAATCTGTTCCAGTACCACAATTATTAAAAATATTATGAAATACCTAAAAGAAGCATTTAAAATAAAAGAATTGAATTTGAAATATTATGTTGGCATGGAAATAGAGAGAATAAATAATTGTATTTATATTTGTCAAAGGGATTATATAGAACAAATAATACATAAGTTTAATATGAGTAATTCAAATCCTGCCAGTACCCCAGCTGATGTAAATGTTGTAATTTCAAAGAAAATGGATGAAAATATTGTTAATTTTCCTTACAGGGAAGCTATAGGCTCCTTATTATTCTTGAGTTCAGTTTCAAGGCCTGACATCTCATTTGCTGTTAATTTTTTAAGTAGATATGTAAACAATCCTAGTATGCAACATGTAAATGCCGTTAAAAGGGTTATAAGATATTTAATGAATACAAAAGACTTGTGTATAAAGTATGGAGAAATCAGTGATCTTACTGGCTATTCAGATTCTGATTTTGCAGGGGATGTGGATACACGTAAGTCCACTACAGGATATATTTTTAATATGAATGGAGGGCCTATCTCATGGTGTAGCCAGAAACAGAAGACCACTGCTCTTTCCACTACTGAAGCCGAATTTGTAGCTGCTTGTGAAGCTGCAAAAGAGATATTGTGGTTGCAGCAGTTGTTGTCAGATTTAGGCGAAAATGCTGAATGTGTTTCATTATATGTTGACAACCAAAGTGCAATCAAATTGATTAGCAATCCTATCTATCATAAGAAAACCAAACATATTGATGTAAAATTCAACTTTATAAGGGAAAAGGTTGAGTTGGGTGCAATTAAGTTAAATTATATTCCTAGTAACAGTCAATTAGCAGATATATTAACAAAACCGTTACCAACTCAAGCTTTTACATATTTAAGAGATCAGATTTTGTTTTAATTTTGTTATCTCAGTGTAACTAGATGTTTTAAGGACCTAGGGTATATGTTATGTTTCAGTGGGAGTCCATGATATAGTTTAATTTTAGTGGGAGTGTTGGAATAAATAGGTTTTATTTAAGAAAATTAAACTATGTTAACACAACACTACGGGTAGCAACACTGACTATGATTTTTTTTTGTTGTAACTCGAACTTCTTGTTGTGCACATCGTATTTTCACAATATAAGTATAATTACTATTTGATTATCGTTTTACTCAGAAAACACCCATAAAACCCAATATATCCTATAGCCCATTTACTAGGTCGTATATTTCGTTCGTATAGCTCGGGATACAAGATAAGAACTAAGCATTATTTTACTGATAATTATCTGGAATTCTTTTGATAAGCTAATAAGATATATAAAATTAGCCTATAGAACATTTCTCCCTTGATAAAAATAAATTCATTATACAAAAATCCTCGGAAATCGCTTTTTTGAGGTGGTGCCATGAGATCGTTTTCATCCAACATCTTATTCTGGTACCAAAATTTGTATTATGACTGGCCGGTTGGTCTAGTGGTTAGTGACCCTGACTGTTATGCCGCAGGTCGTGGGTTCGATTCCCACCCAGGAAAAATGTTTGTGTGATGAGCATAATAAAAAAAAAAAAAAATATCTGCAGATTCACTAGCTTTAACTGTCATTCTTTTAAGAACTCAATTGATGATGTGAGAAGTTTATGTAAAACATCGGTGGTGGTGTGTTTACAGGAGACATGGCTACTTAATCATGATATTCCATTACTGGGAACGGTTAGTGTTGATTATGAATATACAGGTAAGTCTGCTGTGGACACATCCGCTGGTATACTGAGAGGTCGACCACACGGTGGGGTAGCAATTCTCTGGAAGAAGGGTGTGTTTGAGAGGGTTTCTGTTGTAGAATGTAGTAGTCCCCGACTAGCTGCGATTAAGGCGACAATCGGAGGACGTGAGATTCTAGTTTTTTCAGCTTATATGCCTGTGAACTCCATCGATAATTTGCCTATTTTCTCGGATGTTTTAGGTGAAATTAGTGCCGTTGAGGAGAGCAGTGATATCGAAACAGTAATGTTGCTGGGCGATTTTAATGCTCATCCCAACGAACTTTTTTATAATGAGCTTGAGAAGTTTTGTTCGGATAGGTCGTGGTTATGTGCAGATGTGAATAGGCTAAGTATCGACTCGGGTAGTTACACATTTGTGGACCATTACCATGGCAGCAGTAGGTGGCTAGACCACTGTGTGGTCTCCCTGTCAGCATGGAAGACAGTTGAAAACGTAGGAATAATAGAGGACGTTTATGTGTCTGACCATCTTCCTATATATATCGATTGTGATCTAGGGGCAATTAGACCTAAGTTATGTAATTTTGATAGACCTAAAAATTCAGTCTTATGGGGGGAAAGAGATGAATCACAAATAAGCAAATATCATGATTTATGTCGGGAAGGGTTGCGAACCATCGATTTTCCATCCGAATTTACGGACTGCAGCTTCGGGACGTGTAACCTCAATACGCATAAAATAATCATAGACAAGTTGTATGATAGCATTGTGCAGGTCTTGAAAAATGCGGCTATCTTGACCAAGAATAGTAGTTATAATGGTAAACGAAGAAAAAAGGTTTTGTGTGGCTGGAACAAGTATGTAGGGGAGGCTCATAGGGACGCTAGGCTTACGTTTCAATCATGGGTTTTTCATAATCGACCATTAGTGGGCATAGTGTACGAGCAAATGCGAGAGGCACGTAGGATTTTTAAAGGCAAGCTAAAGTGGTGCCGAAAGAACCAGGACCAAATAAAAATGGACGTGATAGCGAATTGTCGGGCCTCAAAAAGCTTTAGTCAGTTTTGGAAAGCTACCAAAAAGCTTGATGTTAGGCCTGGCCTCCCGGCGAGCGTGGGCGGCGCAAGTGAGCCGGGTGAGATCGCTAATATGTTTAAAAACCATTTTAGAGTTCAGTCACCGCTTGGTGTTCCTGCTGCGATGGTTGATGCTGCGCCCTTCAGCCGAGGAGAGGAGCCCTTGTTGCGTTTCACAGCAAGTCAGGTTAGTGCTCTTATTAAAGGAATGACCAAGGGCAAATCTCCTGGGCATGACGGGCTCAGCGTCGAGCATTTAAGATATGCTGGGGCGCACCTTCCGAGGGTCTTGTCCCTGTTGTTCGCTATGTGCATCAGTCATGCGTACCTTCCAGCTGACCTAATAAAAACTACAGTTGTGCCCATAGTTAAGAACAGGACTGGAGACATCTCGGACATGGAGAACTACCGCCCGATCTCCCTCGCGACAATAATAGCCAAGGTATTGGACAGTTTGTTTGATTCTTGCTTGCAAAAATATCTTAAGCTACATGATGCGCAGTTTGGGTTCCGGCGCGGACTATCCACGGAAAGCGCAATCCTAAGTCTCAAGCACACTGTCCAGTACTACACTGACCGAAAGACACCGGTGTATGCTTGTTTTCTGGATCTCTCTAAGGCTTTTGACCTTGTATCTTATGAGGTGCTCTGGAGGAAGCTGGGGGATAGGGGTATACCGGTGGATATGCTTAATACCTTTAAATATTGGTACAATAACCAGACAAACTACGTCAAATGGTCAGGCACTCTCTCCGATCCGTACAGGCTTTTTTTTTTTTTCCCGATGGGGAAAATCATCTTATGACAAAACCCGCTCTTGGGCGGAGCGGGAGATAGTGTCAGACTCTTACTGACTAAAAACCCCATCGCGTTCCTTCTAGCCTTCATACCGGGGCACGAGCTCCCTTTCGGACAACCCTGTCCCCAGTAGGCTTCGGCCAAGCTGGGCCCCTCCTGCTGCTGACAACTTCTTGAGGCGCGCGGGAACAGTGCGCGCCGTCGACGTCTTGGACTCGGTCCATTACCGGACGATCGGACAGCGAGCTACCCATGGCTCGCCGTCCGCGAGCCCCCGTCTACGGTGGCCGGAAATCGGGATCGGAATCCCGACGGCGGCGGCGAGGGCGCCTTTGCCTGATGCGGTCGGCCTCCTCCTTTGCTAGCATCACTGCTTCGCAGAAGGAGGCGACCGCCTGCCACTCCTCCTCGCTCCGGACCATGGCCTCAACCAAGGCTCGGCGCGAGAGGTCTCCGCCGCCGATCGCCCCCACGAGGGCACGGCGTTGCTCCGCCCAAGCAGGGCATACCTCTACTGTGTGCTCCACCGTGTCCTCCGGGCGTTCCGCACAGTGGCGGCACCCGGGCGTCTCTTCCGCTCGAATCCGATGCAGGAACCTCCCGAACTTGCCATGTCCGGTGAGGACCTGCGTCATGCGGAAGGTAAGGACGCCGTGAGGTCTTTCCAGCCACGCCTCAAAGAGGGGACTTACCGCCATAATTGTGGCGTGCCCAATCCGTACAGGCTGGAGTGCGGAGTGAGGTAGGGGGGGTTATCGTCTCCAAAGCTCTTTAGCCTGTATGTAAATGATCTCATAGTGGAGCTCAGCAGCATGCGTGTCGGTTGCCGGGTGGGTGGTGTTAATGTTAATAACATTAGCTACGCGGATGACATGGTGCTGCTGGGTCCGACTGTTGGGGCGCTTGGGGAGATGCTGAAAGTCTGTGAAGCGTATGCCAAGTCACATGGACTTATTTATAATTCTAAAAAAAGTCAGTACATGGTTTTTAAGGCTGCTGGTAAATGTCCTGAATTTGTTCCACCCATTACTTTGAATGGCGTTCGCTTAGAAAGGGTGTCGCAGTTCAAGTACCTTGGACATTATCTTACTGATGGCCTTAAAGTTGATGTCGACATAGAAAGGGAACGCAGAGCTCTGGCAGTTCGTGGCAATATGTTGGCTCGTAGATTCGCCCGCTGTACCGAACAAGTCAAGATCACGCTGTTTAAAGCATACTGTCAGGGACTGTACACGGGTGGTCTATGGGTCAACCATACCAAAAAGTCCTTGGACACCTTGCGTGTTCAATATAATAATATCTTCAGGATGATGTTGGGACTTCCTCGTTTCTGCAGTGCCTCCGAAATGTTCGCGCAGGCCCGTACGGATGACTTTTTTTGCCGTTATTCGGAAAAAAGTGGAGTCGCTTATGAGGAGGGTACGGGGAAGCCACAACAGCATCCTGAAAACCATAGCTGAGGATGTGCATGCTCCTGTGTTGAGACATTTCGTTCGTCTGATGATTAATTAGGGAGGGTCTCTCTCTGTTAGTTACCGGGACGGGGCGGGGTGTCTCAGCGCAGGGCCATTTATGAATCTCGGAGATTATTTTAGAAATAGTTTCAGTCATTGTGTGTGTTTATTATTATTACTAACAATAGTTTTTTAAGTCCTATGTATACTAACCATTGGATCATGATGTCCGAAAAATAAAAAAATTGAATTTGAATTTGAAATTGAATAATCATTCGTTCTGTCTGGATGTAATTTATCTATAACATGTATGTATTTAGAAATATATAAGTATGTTTATCAGTTGTCTAGTACCCATAACACAAGCTTTGCTTAGCTTGGGACTAGACGGCGTTGTGTGATAGTTGAGGAATATTATTATTATATTATATTATTATCATGTCAGATCAATCATCAGAATACGGCCTCAGTATAGATTCAGCTTTGAGACCCAGTGGACGTATTTTTCTCTGTCCAATTCTTTGTAGCCGAGTACCTAATATTTCCAATATTTTTTGACAAACATAGCACAATTTTTCAATCTCACTAAGAGCTTTTCTCAATGGCTTTTCACCGTGTACAGTTTTCAATTACCTAGAATGAAAGCATGTACGAATAAATGAAAATTATGTTTTTTTTTTAATATTTGGGTCATTTTTATACAGTAGTAAATTTAAAGAAATAAAATTAGGGAAAACACGATAAAAATAGTTTTTTTAAATCAAGGTAGTTATTTTTTTTTTAACAATTTAAACTAGTATTTGACTACGATCCCACCTGCTGGTAAGAAGTGATGCAATCGTTGATGGTGTACTTTATTAAGAGCCTATTCACTCTAGCTTTGGTGACATCTAAGTTATAATCGAGCGGAAAAACCTCAGCAGGCAAATTGTTCCAGTCCTCCAATATACGCGGTATAAACTACGAGGCGAAAAATTTATGAGATAGTATGCAATTCTGCCCCAGTGAAATGAGTAGCAACTTCACGAGTGTAAAACTGCAGTCAGTATCTAGTTCAAAAATAAATTCTGAAGTCAGAAAAAAGACCACAAATAGGTATAATTTAAGAGAAAGAATGAGCACTGCCATTAAAAGTGGCAATGCTGCCAGTCTCTTGAGCACATTTTCAGATGACAGCAATGTGGAGGAAGGAAAGAATGAAAAGAAAGAAAAGAAAGAAAAGAAAGAAAAGAAAGAAAAGAAAGAAAAGAAAGAAAAGAAAGAAAAGAAAGAAAAGAAAGAAAAGAAAGAAAAGAAAGAAAAGAAAGAAAAGAAAGAAAAGAAAGAAAAGAAAGAAAAGAAAGAAAAGAAAGAAAAGAAAGAAAAGAAAGAAAAGAAAGAAAAGAAAGAAAAGAAAGAAAAGAAAGAAAAGAAAGAAAAGAAAGAAAAGAAAGAAAAGAAAGAAAAGAAAGAAAAGAAAGAAAAGAAAGAAAAGAAAGAAAAGAAAAAAGAAAGAAAAGAAAGAAAAGAAAGAAAAGAAAGAAAAGAAAGAAAAGAAAGAAAAGAAAGAAAAGAAAGAAAAGAAAGAAAAGAAAGAAAAGAAAGAAAAGAAAGAAAAGAAAGATAAGAAAGAAAAGAAAGAAAAGAAAGAAAAGAAAGAAAAGAAAGAAAAGAAAGAAAAGAAAGAAAAGAAAGAAAAGAAAGATAAGAAAGAAAAGAAAGAAAAGAAAGAAAAGAAAGAAAAGAAAGAAAAGAAAGAAAAGAAAGAAAAGAAAGAAAAGAAAGAAAAGAAAGAAAAGAAAGAAAAGAAAGAAAAGGAAGAAAAACATTACTACTTATTAGTACTTTGACGCCTAAGTGTATTTTGTTTTAAGTTTAAATACTTAATTTAGTTAATATTTAAGTTTCCTACGTAGTTTTTTAACCAATGTACTTACGAATGTAGAAAACATCAACCTCTGTAAATAAATTGTTATCCTTCCTTTCTAAAAATCTCTAGCTTGATTGAAATATTTTATCCTTTCCACGGATTGTATATCCGTCCAATCACATTCCATTTCCATGAGCAGAACTTAACGAGTTAGTCCCTAATAAAAACTGGACGGTAGAAAATAAATAGGTACGGGACCCTAAAAAAGTGTGACGTAACGAAACTGGGGAAGTAGAATAAAAACACGAAGCGTATGGAAGTCGGCACGAATCAAGTTGGATTAGCAAAGTTTGATTTATTTAGTTAATTACTTGACGCGTCTCGGCTAACTTGGATGTTTAATTATAATCTAGGAGATAGAAATTATGCTTGCTGGCATAGAGATGAAAATAGGTACGCTTATTAACATTTTGGAGGTATGCGGAACAGAGAGTAAAGTCCCGCAAACTCCGTTGAAAAGGGACGATCCTTCGACCAGAAGGGTGTTATGTCTGGTGGGCAACTGCCTGATAGTTGATTTCGGGCTGTCGTATAGATATCGCGTGGAGAACTTTGATTGCGCGATGCTGGGTAAAAAACCCACCCTGTCCCGTTGTCTTTCATACTGCGGTCGAGCCTTCCTTTCAGAAGCAGAAGCTTGGCCCCAATAGGCTTAGACCCAGCTGAGCCCCTACGGTTGCTGATAACTCCTTGAGGCGCGCGGGAACAGTACGCGACGTCGACCCTTACATTTATCAATTCTCGATCTCCACTCAAGAACATGAGAACCACAACGGTCATCAATTCTACAGCCAATATGGCCGGCCTATTGTGAGTTATGTCGACCACTTAGAATCTCTTCCGGATCACCTTGTTCCGGATTCTAATTCTCATGAACTCCTAGCGTAGCTCTATCCATAGTTTTTTGTAGAAATAAAAGTTTTTTAACTTAATTTAGCATTTTAATGTCCGAAATGTCACACTTTTTTTCAATATATAAATCTGTAAAGTCTCAAACTGTATGATTTATACAGACATAAAACCTTCCCTGGGGTTTGGTATTAAATAAAATAAAGGAAATGAAAAAGACAAGATAAATGTGCTCCGCTTTTTACGGTTTAAACAAAAAATAAACTGTGAATGCCTAAAAGCTTTTTATATTAGATCTGAGACACCTAGGACTTTTAATATTTTAAGTATCTTTATTTTAGCAAGTTCTACCGAGCGCCTCTATTTAAAAGCAGATTAAAACACCTCAAACATTTTATGTATATACCTTAGTGGTTATTTATTTATTACGCGGCAACAAGGCATTCTTTACCAGTCAACCTTATGGTTAAAAAGACAACAATGTGGTAAGTGTGTACAATAAACAAATAATCATCATCATCATCATCATCAGCCTTTTTAATGTTCCCACTGCTGGGACTCAGGCCTCCTCTCTAGGAGAGGAAATGGGCCGTAATCCACCACGCGGGCCCAGTGCGGGAATAAATAATAGACATTACAAATGGAAATAAGTGACATCAAATTATGTGACGGCTTATTCAGTGACTTCTTCTATTTATTCTGCAATTAATTTTCTAACCACAATAAACACCCAATAAAATAAAAATTACACTCGAGACGCAAAATAAATTGAATCAAGTGAAAACAGTGAAAAGTAACGACAGAACCGATAGCCAATTCATTCAGACCTGTAATAAACCCTTTCAGAAGTTCGGAGCTCCACATTAATTGTACTTAAAATCTGACTCAAATTAATACTATCAGCGGTTCTATTCCTTCTGCTGCAATTTGTCCTGGAACCTTTTCAATTTAATTATATTCTCGAATATTTGAATCTTTGAATTCAAACGAACTTTCAAAGTTCTCTGTGATTCGGAAGAGCAAAATTATAGATTGTGCCAGCTAATTGGTATGACTTAATTGAATTCAGTTCAAATTGAGTGCCGGAAAGTAAGACACCTCCGTTTGAATTTGCTGAAACCCTATCTATTGAATTGAAGCTTCGGTTTAGAAAGTTCGCTATTTTACTCTAGTTTGAGAGCACTGAATTTTCTTTGCGTAAGAATAAAAGTGTAGCAGTATATGGACAAAAAGATCCTCGAGGGATTACTGTGAAAATTAACTTGTTCAAATAAAGAGCACTACATTGCGCAAGATATTCGCAATAACGAAGGGGAGAGAAAGCGAATAATTATTTTTTCCCATTTCTGCGAGAAGGTTCATTTAAGTCCATGGTCACGTCGGCTCGGAATCCCTAACAAGTTTTTTCTTGGTCAGCAGAAATTAATTCACGTAATCGAAACCCAGACGAACTTAATTTCGATTTGTTAAAAGATAAAAGACTTTGTATTCGAGATATGAGAATACTGTACATGTAGACATAGATACTCGTACCTACCGTGAATGTATAAGAAAAAGTAATTTTGTATGGAATAATAAATAAACCAGAAACTTCTACAAACGGCCGTGTTAAATAAATACGAAATGAGAAACTTTTTAAATAAAATTCTGTGTCGGTAATATTAAAAGAGTTGTGGTTGCTCAGATCTAGAGAGATTCATGATAATAAGTTTTATGAAAACAGAATTTTGTAGGAAAAATAATATAATTGAAAGTAACTGTATTAAGTCAAAAGTTGAATACTTTTTCCTGCTCAATGACGGGAAGTTTGCCCGCTACACTGTTTCATACTATGACCGTACTAGGAACGTATCTACCTATCTAGCGTGGACAGAAACATGATGCGGGCTACTATGCTCACTGTAACGTATCTACAGCGTATCATAACCTTTTTATCTAATGTACCTGTTAAGAATTGATTTGATAAAACGAGATGATGTTAATAATTATAACCAAAAAATAATGACTTCTTTTAAATATATTATTATATGTGTTAATAGAAAATAAATATACAAACCATGAGCACGCCACAATTATGGCAGTAAGTCCCCTCTTTGAGGTGTGGCTGGAAAGACCTCACGGCATCCTTACCTTCCGCATGACACAGGTCCTCACCGGACATGCCACGTTCGGGAGGTACCTGTTTCAGATTAAGTCGGAAGAGACGCTCGGGTGTCGCCACTGTGTGTAACGCCCGGAGGACACGGTGGAGCACACAGTCGAGGTGTGCCCTGCCTGGGCGGAGCATCGCCGTTCCCTCGTGGGGGCGATCGGCGGCGGAGACCTCTCGCGCCGGGCCTTGGTCGAAGCCATGGTCCGGAGCGAGGAGGAATGGCGGCTGGTCGCCTCCTTCTGCGAAGCAGTAATGGTAGCAAAGGAGGAGGCAGACCGCATCAGGCAACGGTGCCCTCGCTGCCGCTGCCGGCATTCAGATCCCGATTTCCTATCCGGTCAGGGTCCAAGCTCTAGCCAGCGTTGGCTCCAGTAAGCTTCAACCCTGCTAGGCCCTTGCCTAGCAGGGTTGTCGAAGCCTACTGATGCCAAGGATCTGTTTCTGAAAGGAAGATTCGGCCCCGTACGAAAGGCAACCAAAGAACAGGAGTAGATTTTAATTCGGCAAAAGTCCGACAGTATCTCCCGCACCGCCCAAGTAGAGAATGTCATTGGATTATTTTCCCAACTAAAAAAAAAAACATGAAAATATCTTGTTGTGTATTTGCTTTTGTATTCACAAAAAAAATGAGATAGGATCACTGCATTTATCTTTTGAAATATAGGTTTGAAAAAAAGCAAGCCTCAATGATGAGCCTTCACCTATGTCTAGATTAGTCCACGCTTCGCCACTGCTAAGTAGCGTTATTCAGATTTTCCATTTGTCTCTCTAAATAAAACAAAGCGTAAACTGTAGTCTTGTAGAAGATTAACCTGAGACAAGACAGGCAGAAGTAACTTTTGCTGAGTCAATTTACGAGCCAAATTTCGCGTCTTCCACCTTACCCGCACGTTGACCTCAAAAATCTAGTTAAAACTTAGGTCTAGGAAGTTAACCGATCTAACGGTTGTTCAGTATAATGTTGGCTTGGTACTATGGGATTCCATGCGGAATGGATCTATCGAACAATGCTGCACGCGATGAGCTGCCATTCTGCCAATAGTTTCATTCGGTTGAGTGATATCTCTATTAGCTTTGCGTTCCGCGGAAATTGTCTGAACGCCATAAACCGGAATTACTGTTCTAGCCTTCACCGTAATTTGGTAGCAATTATGAGGTGCTCGTTCATGTTAACCGACAATAATCTCTCTATATGCTACAATATTATAGGTATTATAGGTGAGAGGGAGGCCAAAGAAAAGATGGATGGATTGTGTGAAGAGAAGGAAGTTAATGATAGGATGACGGGTGACAGGATAGAATGGAAGGAAACAAGCTTTTAATGAAAATCATTTTTTTTTTCATAGCAAGCTTTTATAGCTATATAATTAATACTCGCCAAGACGTATCGTACGAGTCCAAACTTGATGGGGTTGTGTCGTTTAACTACCAAGTTCCCATACCCTCCTTCCGGTTCCATCATCGGATTAGCTCCTCCAACCGGGAAGTAGGTCAAATTTAATTGCAAGATTTGATGACAGACAAACATCGGGACAGGTGAAACTAAATAAAAGCTTGTAAAAACGTGTTGCGCCGACCCCAAATAACACGGGACAAGGGATATTTTCAGTCGAAAGACGTCCACTGTTGAACATATGCGTCTCCCAAATTTCGCTGAAACGACCGATGCTGTCGTCTCGCTTCCATCGGATTCCCGCGGCTCACACCTGGTCATTGGTCCACCTTATGGAAGGCCTTCCACCTCTGCGTATACGGTACGTGGTCGCCACTCTAGAAACTTTCTATACGTATATACCTGTATGTACACAAATGTGTATGTTGTGATTGATACTCCTTAAACCACACCTGTGTTCCTTACATTCAAAGAATTCCGCAGACCTAGCAGGCATCGGCCCTAGTGGGTCCCGTCCATTTTGCTGGTAACTCTTTGAGACCCAACGTGGAGCACAACGAATGATCAACGCTGATTTAGGTGTTACCGGACAGCAAACTGCACATTGGTCGTCGTCTTTAAGTCCTATCATCCTCAACCTGTCATAACAGGAATTGCCCTACGACTGCTGACGACTGAAACATTGATGGTTGCAAAGTGAATAAGTTTTCTGCAATTAACTGGTAATTACAGTAACTTGCTAGCATAGTATATATTCTTTTATGAGTTGAAAGTGTAAAAAAAATATTGATATATTGTGGAATATGTTATTTTTAGTAAGTATTTGTATATGTTATTATCAAAAAATTACATATATTTTTCACTTTGTTTTCATTGAAATTTTGTTTTCAATTCTAATAGGTTTCTAATCTTTCTTTAAGCATACAACAAATATACAATATTCTTACTGTAAGTCAAAAAGTAAACAAACAGTGACGTACGAATCCCTCGATTATGATACTTGACTTTTTATCCGCAATAGCAGCAGTAAAAAGCTCATTCCACTTCATTAAATATTCCGCTTTCGTCTCTCCCCTTATTAGTTGTTCTTTATATGTCGTACCATGAACAAACATGTCCACATCAGAATAACAAACATCTCTGGATGTCACACGAAAATGAATACTTCTCCTCTAAACAATTTCTCCTTTAATTAAAACCTTATCAACATTTGCAGTCACGTTAAGTCAAAATTTTCGACGGGAAAGCCGAATGTCTTGTTTTCGTTTTAGAGTTTCGTAATTAGTGAAATAAAAGCCAATTTAGAAACTTAACAACAACGTGCTGAAGATGAAGGAAAGTTTTGGAAAATTAATTTTAAATGTGACTTGAAACCCACCCACTTTTATGCCTATTGTTCTATCATAATTCAGTTATCAAAGGCTAATTTCCTTAAGGAACGTTCGCAATCGCACCGCATTGCACCACAAAACAAAATTAAAAACACGACCAATATCCCTACATTTCATAATCAAATCAAATGTCATAAAATGAAATAAATACCCATTTTTGACCATAACTGTCGCTGAGATGATATGTCTGTCAATAATAAATTACATTTCATCATCACAAGTCTTTTTATGTAAACAAAAAATGCCCGACAGAGCCCAACAGTGTGGTGACCTGATAAGATCAGTATCGGGTGAAAGGCACGTTATGTTTCACGCGTATTGCAAAGAACTGTCAGCATAATTGTCGGACATGCCATGACTGATAACCTTCAGGGTCGCACGGTTGTTTCAATGAGTTAACGCAGCTCTTCTGGGGCAAAGAGAGAATGAGTATTAGTTAATAAACGTCTAAAACTCTCTTTCACTCTAACCAGAGCGAATGATTTATTTACTTCTCACCCCAAGAAAAAAACGGAGGTTTTTTATAGTCCTCCTTTTTTTCTCGCAAATCTTTTTAGCTCAAATGTTTGTCACGATCTATTTCTAGACCATTAGATTTTTGGCTCACAGTCTAAAGACACAAGGATTTAATGGTAATCCTTAGATGTAACCAAGTAGAGAATTTTGGCAGGGTTCTAAATAGGAGTCCGAGTAATAATATTATCTTTAGACCAAATGAAAGATTTAGAGCTAAAAACCTCTTTTTTCCGCAAAGCTACTACTGGTGTTTAAAGGAAGTTGGTGAACCAGTTTTCTGAAAATAAAACGAAGAGTTTATTAGCTATCGGGGATATAACTTTCGCTACACGATACCCGTATTTTCAATAAGTGTTTTAGTTCGAAAAGCAGAATTAATCACTTAGAAAGCTTGATAGTTTCGTAGAAATAAAAAACAATGTTTACGCCACTGAGTAATTGTAGGATCCGTTAATTTATAAAAAAAAAACGTAGAATTATAAAATCTTTTTTTCTTATTAAGGTACTGACAGATTACAAAGTATCAAGCTATATACTTATTGGGCTATTACTTATTGGGCTATTACTTATTGCACCCTTATTGGGTTCTTTGATAGCCGTAAATATAATCGAGACTTATTTGTTCCCACTGCTGCCTCCTCTTTAGGAGAGGGAATGGGCCGTACACCACCACGAGGTGCGGAATGGTGGATGTCATGTGTTTCAAATTTTTGGTTCTAGGACATGCCGGTTTCCTCAAGATGTTTTCCTTCACCGTTTCGAAAGCAGTAGTAATGAACTAAATTACACAAACAAAAGAGCCTGGTTGGATTTGAACGCTCGACCGACAACTTGTAAGTCGGGGCAGTTACCTCGGGGCCACCACTTGTATTTTTTATTATCTAAGTAGTCAAAACATATTGAAAAGTCCAGACCTAATCCCGTGACATTAATAAAGTGGAATGAAATCCCTCATAAAATAATAAAGTCAGCAAATCCCAAGACATAATAAATTCTAAGCGGTTTATTAAAATGAACTGAATTTCTTAATAACGAACTTAAGTGTTATGATAAAAATATTAAAGAAAATCGTGAAAGTGCCAACAGCATTCCTGCAAATGTAGTTTATCTAAACTTTTATAAGGATTTTATGAGGAGTAATATATCTCAACAGTCTGATCCAGTTGAAGGAATATCTTTTTATTTTAGTTTTCAATTATGTAGAGCTTTGACAGTCGTTACAAAGGCAGCTTTTTTACCAAATATGCTAGGCAGATGTGCTGCGAAGATGTGAAAACAAAGCTATGAAGCTATATATATGGCTATTTTTATTGATACTAAACTATGTTACCGGGCGAGTTGATGATGATGATGATGCCATTTAGCCAGTTTCGGCCACAGCGACCGGATTCTTTGGCTCCTCATAGTGACTGTGAGCTCAGATCTGCTGCTCTGTCATGTGTTCATGTGACTTGCATATCCAACCTTGGCTGAGTGAAAAACTCTGAGCACAAAGCAGACATGTCAGGACACATTAACGACTTTATAAACTATAGCTGCTGGTGGCTTAGCTTTGATCTCATCACACTTCCGGTCATATTCTAACCTAACCTCCGCTTATCCTCAAAGGCTTGCACGTGCTGCTGCACACAACGTCTCCATTCAGGCCGATCTTGTGCCTGTTTGTCCCAAGTGGCGGGGTCAATATCGCACCTCTTCATGTGCCTAGTCTGAACATCCTTGGAGCGTATACACTGTCCGCCACGATTTTGTTTTCCTTCCTGGAGTTTAAAATAGAAGATATGCTTCACTTCAAGTATACCAGGCGAGTTAGATGTGTTATATAAATGGCGCTGCTGCGTGATAGCTGTGCGAGGCAGAACTCTAGTTATGCGATGTATTGACAGTATGTATGGGGGGCGACGAAGCAGTGAGGTGACTAACGTAATTTGGTGCGGGCGATCGGCGGCGGCGATCTCTCGCGCCGAGACCTGGTTCGGGTCATGGCCCGAAGCGAGCAAGATCCTATAGCGAAGCAGTAATGCTAGCTAAAGAGTCGGCCACACGCGTGAGCAAACATTATTCTGCATCTGGGTTGATAAACTGATAGGCAAATATTTTATCAACCCAACAATGGTAGTACCTATGAACAGCCAATAAATCCCCTTAGAGATACCCTACAATCCCCCAAAACTTCAGTCCTGACCTCGATGTTCCTTTTACAGAACAAAGTTTAATACAATAGAGTTATTATTTGTGAAGCACTTAACGACCTAATTTCTGTTAACTTTCAGGCACTTTGAAAGTTTTTCACAAATTATAACAATCAGAAGTTTTGTTAGTAGAACTAACAAACATTAGGAACAAGGTTATTATGAAGCTTTGCAAGGTTTTAAGGTTATCAGATTTTCCTGGGATTAGTGGTTGTGGATGTCTTTTTTACGCCTGCTGTTTGTTAAAGCAAATAAATTCAGCCACAAGGCTGAATTTACTTGCTTTAACCGTTTGCCTTTGGAAATGTACACTTCTGGACACATCTATTGGCCCACCTTAGAGTTTAGGTTTCGATGGGCCCTACCGAAATATGATTGCTAGATTGAACAAAAACTGTTGATGCAGTTTTAAACCTGATACATTTTACCATCTTTTTCGATCGTATTGTTTTAAATTTTAATTCAGAATACCATACGACATGGAGCTACGCCTAACAAGTCGGATATGCGCCTTGTTAAAGGCACTTGATTTTTGAATAAAAAACATGTTTTATCAAATAAAGGTTTAATTTAATAACGCGTGTTGCCTCCATGGGCATCTACCACAGCTCTCATACGATTAGGCATAGAGTTTATCAACCGCTCTATGAAATTTTGAGGAATTATCTCCCATTCCTCTTCTATGGCAGTTTTCAACTCTTGCATCGTCTGGGCAACTGGCTGACGAGCCCTAACACGTCTTTATAGCTCGTCCCACATGTGCTCAATGGGGTTCATGTCTGGGCTTCTGGCTGGCCAGTCCATAACTGTGATGTTCACATCCTGAAGATATTCCCTGACGATGCCGGCCGCATGGGCTCTTGCATTATCATGCATAAAAAGGAAATTTGGGCCCACATAGTCCGCGTATGGTATCACGTGAGGTTCTAAGCACTCACGTAACAACCTCAAGTTGAGTTTTGCCGCTCGCGGATATACCGCCCCAGACGGTCCATGAGCCACCGCCATAAGCAACCCTCTCTTCAAAGCAGCATTGTTTGAAACGCTCTCCCTTACGTTGGTAGACCTTCTTCCTTCCATCATTGCCATGTAATACAATTTTAGACTCATCAGAAAAGAGTACACGGCTCCAATCTTGCTGTGTCCAATTTAAATGACTGCGTGCGAAATGAAGGCGCGCTGTTCGGTGGGCTCGCGTTAGTTTGGGCCCATTAGCTGGCTTCTCCGAACAGTTCGAGCACTCACAGATACTCCGTGGAAGTCGCGAAGTTGGTTTTGTATCTCAATGGAGTTGACGATTTCTCAAACTGGTCGTCACGACGAATCGATCCTGCCTTTCAGTTGTGACCCGAGATCGTGACCTTCCTTGGCGACGAACAAAGCCGCCAGTCTCTAGGTACCTCCGATAAACATTTCGGACCGCAGATCGACTTAAATTAAGTTGAGCACTCACGTTTCTTTGGCTGTGTCCGGCCTGAATAAGTGCCACAGCTTGGGCGGCGACTTCAGGTGAAGAATCCATAGATTATTGATAGAACCTCACCTTAATGTTAAGAATAAGTAATGTTTGTTGCAAAACCAAAGATATCAATCACTTTTTCAAGAATTAAATCCAAGTAAACCAATAAAACCAAGTTTTCTTAGTATTCGATTGTTTGATATCAACAAACAGGCTCCAAATTGTCTTTTGTTACTTTAAATTCTGTGTTCGAAATTCAAAAAAAGACTATTGAATGAAATTGTGAATGTGCCCGGTTCAAAACTGCATAAAAACTTTTTGCTCGACCTAATATAAAATTTTAGCTAGGACCAAACGAAACTGAAAATACAAGGTGGGCCAATAGATGTGTCCAGAAGTGTATATTATGTTACTTGCAAACTAATACCAAATTATCTTCCGAGGGCACTTGCTTGCGGACGGCGAGCAATTGGTAGTATTGGGTAACTGGCTGTCCGACCGTCCGGTGACTATCTGGACCGAGTCCAAGTCGTAGACGACGCGCACTGTTCCTGCGCGCCTCAAGGAGGTGTCAGCAACAGCACCCAGGGCCCAGCTGGGTTGAAGCCTACTGGGGCCAGGGTTAGCTCCGAAAGGTAGCTCAACCCCGGTACGAAAGGCAAAAAGAAACAGGGTGGGTTTTTAGTCAGTAAGACACTATCTCCCACTCCGCCTAAAGGTAGGGGATGTCATTTGAATGATACCCACAAAAAAAAAACATATAACACTTTGTATTTGCCAGAGCAGTGGTAGCCCAGTGGTAACGACCTCCATTTACGAGTATCATGAAGTCACCGGCTTAAACTCTTACCACTTTGTGAAATTTATTTCATTATCACTGCTCTCAAAAGGGTGAAGGAAAACATCGTCAGGAAACTGGCAAGCCCTAGAATAAAAAATTCGAAAACATGTGACATCTATCAATCCTATTCTCACTCCTAGAGAGGAGTCGTGAGCCCCGGCTGTGGGAACCATTATAAGACTAAGTATAAAAAAGATTCAAAACTTGCCTTTTGCTTTTAGGAAGTAATCTCTGAAAGTACTGGTCTGATTCCGACATTTTTTTTACCAATACAATGCTCGTTTATTCCTGAGTAATAAAGGCTATATTTTATGTACCTAAGCGGTCGAAGCTGCGGGCAAAATCTAGTACATTATACCAAAATATAAACACTTAGGCGTCAAAGTACTCCTCCATAACACAGCTCTCTGGTCAGGCAAATCTGGTCGGCGAGCAATATCTTTGAAAGGATGACGTGTATTCAGATTATATAAACCTCTTGTTTGCTTTTAAATTACAATATATTTACAACAGATAAAATACTGAAAACCGACAGCAATATTGTTGAAAGACGCTTAACAAAAACAAAAAAATATTTGTTTTCATTTCATAGAAAAATGGCGGTTTGTTTCCAAACAAAACACAACCGCTATTGTTACCCTTGCCTGTAATAAAAATAGTATTTATTATTTTACACAGTAAAATTGGTCAAACGTAACTAAAATAACAGCAAATTCTACTGATAAAACTGGTTTCATTTGGGCTTCATTTATCTAAAATCCAGTATTTCTATCAATATCAGTTATCAGTACCTATAAACTAAGCTGTATTGTCCAGAAAAAAAAGGCAGTACAATAGGTATTTTTGTAAGCGCTTTGTACATGATGTTAAATATTGATACGAACGAAGAGTTTGTAGGTAAAATAATAACATCGTTTTTTTTTTTTACTTGAAATATCATCAAATAACAGACTTTTCTCCTACTCTGGTGTAGTGGAGCGAAAATGTATGTCAGTCTTTTACCGACTATAGCGGATTTGTGCTCTATCAGTTGCTCTTTGCATTGTAGGGTCATGATAACTCTTTAGAAGTATCCCATTTTCAAATCTAACTACTGGATTCTCGAAGTCAGAGGGGCCCGAGCGCTCATCGAGTAGTTCGAGATTTCAGCTGGGCTTTTCTTCGATCAACTATTCAGCATTGCCATCCAGCATGGCAATACTGCCAGCGTTCTGGGCACATTTCCCATTGACATCTATGTGGACGAATTTTTCGACTCCCTATAAGATACTCTTGTTTTTTACCCGTTTGTACACATTATTACTTTAAGTTTGTATACATACCTAAAATTAAGTTTAAATAAAAGTTTTATGAAATTAAAAAAAAAGTATTACTGCGTCCGGTTAGACTGGAAGTTGATCACAACATGATTAAAAAAACTAAGTACATAATATAATATCTCAATTTTAAAGGCTTTAGATGATGTTACATTATTTTTGCAATAACGTGGTGACAGCTTGAAATAGTATGTATTCAATTATTTATCATACACTACGATAATTCTATGTAGCCCGTTTCTTACATTTTTCGACAATCTTTATCGCTTTCAATCAACGATCGATTCCTTTGTCTCTGTCACTTTCCGTCTATTTAAATAACAACTGTCAGCAACATACAGCAGTGAAGTGTAGAATATAATAGGTATGCTCTCTTATTTTAGTAAGTAAGTACACTCCTTTATATGTATGCTGAGTTAGCAATATACCTCATATGCGACGATTCCATGTATCATGCATTGCACTCAATAAATAGTACTTAACACATGTGGTTGTTTGCTTGAGACCACCTCCTTAGGAACCCCAACATTACATGGCGACCCTGCCTTGGGACTCTGCCAAGGGGATTGTTAGTAATTAGTTTGATTAGCATTTTATAAATATAATGTGTCGGTCAACCGTGGAAAAGGAAGAGGTTTTCCTGAGTCAAAACGCGGCTGGAGGCAACAATGACGCCACGTTGAAGGAAATTGGAGGACACGTGGAACGTCTTAGCATCGTGACCTACATCGTTCTGGCCATCATTGGAGTCATAGCAGTCTATGTTGGCGTGCGAATGTACAAAAGCTGCCATCGCACATGGATCCAGCAGGAAATTGGGATGAGTACCATGCAGAGAATAAGGTCATCCATCAGAGGGCGCAGTGAAGGTACCGGAAATCAATCATAATCCAGTGAATAGTGGTTGAGTGTTGTGAAATTTATTTTTCATCTTTGTGTAACACAGCGTGAGTGAACTATCAAATTTCATAACGCAAAAATTAAAAGGCGCTAGAATCATGCACGGACAACTTGTCATAAGACACCAAATGGAAACAAAATGCAACGTTGGACTTTATTTATTTTAGTTTCATTGCATTTATGTAGAATGTGTTCAATGTATGCAATTCTATTATTAGATTAAGAAATCTGTATGCTATGATTGGTATTCTAGAACAAAATTATAACTATTTAGTAGAGATACGAAATTATTTAGTAAAAAAGGGACAATCTAGATTTAAAGGTAATGTTATTCCAGCAAAGTTGGAACAAGCAAAAAGTGCTTATGGAAACTGCTGTAAAATATTTTTTAAAATTGAAAAAAGCAAAGATACTTATTTAGCATCAACGGTAGAACTATATGAGAAAATAAAACAAAAATACGGGGAAATAGAAAAATTGTGTATTTTTCCTGTAGCAAAACAATCAGGTAAAATGGATTTCGACTTAAAGGTGGCGTGTAGTTTGATTCCAGTAATGGACGGTGTTGAGGGCACCACCAAGCGGTTGATAGACTCCGTGGAGTTGTATGCTGGCATGCTGGACGGCCCAGGTAAGGATTTATTAATTACTTTCGTTCTAAAAAGTAGACTGGATGAGAGCGCAAAACTAAGAATTACAGGCTCATACAAAAGTGTTCAAGATTTAATTGATGACTTGAGGAAATATCTTTTACCCAAGAAATCATTTATAGCTATACAGACGCAGCTTCAAAACATTCAACAGGGTTCGAGATCCATTGAAGAATATGGATCTGAGGTGGAAAAATTATTTACGGAGCTGACAATTACCCAAGCGGATGGAAAATCAGAGGCATTTTCTATTTTAAAACCGATCAATGAAAGTTTTGCTATAAAACGGTTTTCAGATGGCCTGCGTAGCTCGAAGCTGAGCACCATCGTCTCGGCACGCGGCTTGAGCAGCTTGAAAGATGCCATACAAGCAGCGAAAGACGAAGAGTGCACGTCTTTCCAACCATCAGGTAATATTTTGCATGTATCGAGAAATGGACGAGTTTCACATAATAATAGGCGATCACAAAGCCATCATAAGGGTACTTTTCGTAGTCAATATAGTAACAATTACCCTCGTGGACACCAATCTCATAACAGTTACAACCGAGGACAAGGTTCTCGTGGAAATAATAGAGCAAATTATTACTCATCATTTAACAATAACCGGGGTAATAGAGGTTCGAGATATGCTAGGAACCGTGGACGAGGACAAAATACGTTCCCAGCAGAGCGAGTAGCAGACACGCGTCTAGGCGATAAAGACGAAAATACAGATAAACCAAGCCAGTTTTTTCGATCCTAAACATTTTGTGTTATCATACCAAGGAAATGCGAAGTACATAACCTTTTATATAAATAATACTAAATATTATTGGCTTATTGATACGGGAGCAACATTGTCCATTATTAAAAATGAAATGTTACCAAATGACATCGTTGTTCAGAAAGATAATACATTAATAAATGGAATAGGTGGTCAGCGACGTTCTCTAGGGTCTGTAAATTTATCATTAAAATACGATAATGTAGCGTTCCAGCATAACTTTCTTGTGTTTGATTCACTACCACTAAGGGCTGACGGTATCATAGGTTTAGATTTTTTAGAAAAATTTCAATTAAAAATTGATATAGTTTCAAATAAGTTAACACTCTTTCATAATAATAAACAGCATTATCTACATTTTGTTGATGAACATGACAGGTTAAAAAATGCAATAATTATTCCGGCGCGATCGGAATCAATTCATTTTATTATTGTAAATGATAATATAAATGAAGAAGTTGTAGTTTGTAGTAAAGAGATAGCAAAAGATGTGTTTATAGCAAACGCAATAGCAAAGGTTAGTAATAATAGAATTCCAGTCAGGATACTTAATGTTAGCGATAAAGAAGTACGTTTGTCATCTTTAACACCAGATTTAAAAAATTTGGGAGACTATAATATTTGTCAATTTAATAAGACTAATATCGACGTTACTAGAGTTAAAACTTTGTTGTCTGAATTAAATCTAAATTATTTAGACGGAGAAGAGAGACAATCAATTGAAGCAATATGTACAAAGTATTCAGACGTTTTCCATTTAGAGGGAGATAAGTTAAAAACAACGAATATTTATGAGCAATCTATAGTTGTGAAACAAAACTCTACTCCAGTTTACGTCAAGCCATATAGGTTACCACAGGCACTAAAACCGGAAATAGCTAAGCAAGTTGATAATATGTTAGAAAATGATATTATAGAAGAGACAAATAGTGAAGGGTCCAGTCCAATTTTATTAGTACCTAAAAAAAGTAGCGAGGGTCAAGAGAAAAAATGGCGTTTAGTAGTAGATTATAGAAAAGTAAACCAAGTTATTTGTGATGATAAATTCCCATTACCAAATATTCATGAAATTTTAGATACGCTTACTGGAGCCATTTATTTTACTCACCTTGACCTTCACCAAGGTTATTATCAGGTTAGTTTGGAACCCAATAGTCGTAAATTAACAGCATTCACTACAAATACAGGCCAATATTGCATGAAGCGGCTACCAATGGGCTTAAAGATAAGTCCTAATGCGTTTAGTCGTATGATGTCAGTTGCAATGAGTGGTTTAACTTTTGATAAATGTCTAGTATACCAAGACGATCTCATTGTATTCGGAAGAAATCTATCTAGCCATAATCAAAATTTAATAAATGTAATGGAAAGGCTGAGAAAAGTAAATTTAAAACTAAATCCTCAAAAATGTGAATTTCTAAAGAAAGAAATACTTTATTTGGGACATTTGGTTACAGATAAAGGTGTATTACCAGATCCGGAAAAAACTAGAGTATTAAAAAATTACCCTATACCCAAAAATGCAGATGAAGTAAAACGGTTTGTAGCATTTTGTAACTATTATCGTAAATTTATAAGACATTTCTCGGAAATAGCGATGCCTTTAAATAAGTTAAGTAGAAAAAATGAACCATTTATATGGTCTAATGAATGCCAGTATGCTTTTGATTTTTTGAAAAATGCACTAATAGCGTCACCCATTCTGCAGTATCCCGATTTTTCAGAGAATCATGAATTCATTTTACAAACAGATGCTTCGGGTACCGCTATTGGTTCAGTACTATGTAATAAAGATCTTAGACCAGTTGCATATGCGAGTAGACCCTTGAATAAAGCGGAAAAGAACTATCCGACTATTCAAAAAGAACTTTTGGCAATAGTGTGGTCTGTTAAATATTTCAGACCATATTTGTATGGAAACAAATTTACCATAATGACAGATCACAAACCATTGATATATCTATTTGGTATGAAAGATCCTTCAAGTAGATTACTTAAATTTCGGTTAACTTTAGAAGAATATAACTTTAAAATACTTTATGTGAAAGGAAAAGACAATGTTGTGGCAGATGCTTTATCTAGAGTTCATATAACGTCTGATGAACTTAGAAGTATGAATGAGCAAGTAATGGCTGTAACAACTAGAATGCAAAAGAGAAAGATAGATGAACTAAGTAAGAGTAAGGAAAAAGATGAAAAGAAGGCTCTTAATAAATCCGCTAACAACTGGACTGATCAACCAAGAGTTGTGGATATATTAAGAAAACCGCGTGAGTCAGTGGAAATGTGTTTGATTGAAGGTAACAAATTAAAAAGATTTAAGGATGATGACATAATAACTGAAGAAATAGAATGTTTTGCATTTGTAGAGATTAAAAAGACAATATACATTAATCTTGATTTCAAGGCGCATTTTACGCGAGCCGAATTTGTGCAGAAATTAAGCTATTTTTGCAAAAAGATACGTATCAACGAAGTATGTATAATTAAAAATAATGATAATATGGAATTTATTAAAAGTATTTGTGAAGAGATAACAACACTTACTAATTGGTCCGGACCACGAATATGTATATTACGAGGCGTAAAAAGAATAATTGATGATAATGAAAAGACAATAATTATGAATGACTTTCATTTATTGCCATCTAGTGGACATGCTGGAGTGCGTAGAATGGTCAATACGATCAAAAGACGATACTATTGGCCAAGTATTGACAAGGATGTTCAAGAATATGTAAAAAAATGTACGAAATGTCAAAAATCAAAACATTTTCGTTACATTAAAGAACCGATGGAAATTACCACAACGGCTTCCTCGGCATTCGAAAAGATTTACTTAGATGTTGTGGGTCCTTTAGATAGAGACGAAAGTGGTAATTGTTATATATTGACTATGCAGTGCGAATTAACAAAATTTGTACAAGCTATTCCATTACAAAACAAAGAAACGGTGTCCATTGCAGATGCATTTGTTAGACAGTTCATATTAAGATTTGGTATTCCGGAAACAATAGCTACGGATCGAGGCACAGAATTTATTTCTGCAACTATGGAACAGGTTTGTAAAATCCTTAATATTGAAAAATTATCTTCTACAGCCTATCACCATCAATCCATTGGAGCTCTTGAAAATGCTCACAAAACATTGGGTGCATTTTTAAGAATCCAGTGTGGAAAGCATACGAATACGTGGAGCTATTGGTTACCATTTTGGTGCTTTAGCTTTAACAACACAGTCCATTCAGAAACAAAATATACGCCATATGAACTTGTTTTTGGAAAACTTTGTCGAATACCTGATAGCATTTGCGATACCGTAGACCCATTATACAATATAGATAACTATCCATTACAATTAAAATACAGATTACAGTTAGCACATGCCGACGCAAAGAACAATTTGTTGTCAAATAAGCATAAACGAAAGGAAATACATGATAGATCAGTTAATTCAACAACGTATGAGAAAGATGAATTGATATTATTAAAGAATGAAACAGGTAGTAAATTAGATACCCTATTTGAAGGTCCCTATACAGTAGTGGAAGATTTAGGTTGTAATGTAAAAATAGTTAAAAATAATAAAATTAAATTGGTACATAAGAATAGGACTAGGCCTTATTGTCAATAGATTTGATATAATATAAGATATGATTTTAGAAAACATTGCAATGTATAATGATAAGAATAAATAGGAACCCATTTATTTCTTATAATATCTGTAATAAGCTAACAACTAGTATAATTTTATTTTAAAAATAGGTAACAAATTTTTTTTTAGTACTTAAGTTAAATCTTCAAGTTTCCCAGTAATTTTAAATAAAAATAATTATTAAAAAAAAAAAAGGTTGTAATATCTTTTTTTTTTTTTTTGCTGCCCCTGGGAGGTGAAGTGTAGAATATAATAGGTATGCTCTCTTATTTTAGTAAGTAAGTACACTCCTTTATATGTATGCTGAGTTAGCAATATACCTCATATGCGACGATTCCATGTATCATGCATTGCACTCAATAAATAGTACTTAACACATGTGGTTGTTTGCTTGAGACCACCTCCTTAGGAACCCCAACATTACAGCAGTCCACTGTTGGAAATACTAAGTATCTCCAATCAAACGCCATTTATTATGACTGGCCTGTTGTTCTAGTGGTTAGTGACCCTGACTGCTATGCCGGAGGTTGTGGGTTTGGTTCCCACCCAGGACAAATGTTTGTGTGATGAGCATGATCATTTGTTCTGGGTCTGGGTGTTATTTTATCTATAATATGTATGTATTTAGAAATATATAAGTATGTTTATCAGTTGTTTAGTACCCATAACTTAAGCTCTGCTAAGCTTGGAACTAGACGACGTTGTGTGATAGTTGTGGAATATATTATTATACTATATTATTATATACTAGCTTCTGCCAGCGACTTCGTACGCGGATCCTATTGCTTATGCCAGCGACAATGGGGTCGTCAAAATCAAAGATCTGAAACGTCTGATATCGAATTCTAAGAGCCGGGGGACTGGATTCAGTATTCACGCGCGATGGCTTATTAGCGTATTTCATGTATAACTTTGGTGTTTCTATACCGATTTCTATGACTCTTTTTTTATTGAATAGATAATAATGTTAACTTTTTAAAATTAGGGATGAGTGAGAGTGTTATAAACGTAAGAGTAGACAAAAATAAACAGAAAGCTCCGAACTGCTAAGCTATCGGGAGTTACACGTGTTATTGTGAGTCAACCATAAAATATAGACATATGCTGTCGTGGGATATTTTTTATATAATTTTAAGGAGAATATTTCCGTGATACATGATTTCTGTGTAGCTTTAACCATTAAGGCTGCAAACGCGACGGAAGCTTAAAAAATGGAGTAATTTCTCCCGTTTCCCCAACATTTCCCTTCACTGCTCTGCTTCTATTAATCGTAGCGTGATAAAAAGTATACTATAACCTGCCCAGGAGTATGAAAAATGATTGTACCAAGTTTCGTTAAAATCAATCGCGTAGTTTTTGTTTCTATAAAGAACATACAGACAGACAGACAGACAGACAGACAGACAGACAAAAATTTTACTGTTTGCATTTTTAGCATCAGTATCGATCACTAATCACCCCCTGATAGTTATTTTGGAAATATATTTCATGTACAGAATTGACCTATCTACAGATTTATTATAAGTATAGATTATTATTTATTCTTGGCAACTAGTTGACTAAGAGATACCAAGATTAACACTCTACCTAGCCTGAGAGTGTCATACCTAACGGCTATCACAACTGTGCAGTACACAAACTCCATAAAATATAAATAGCAGTACGTTTTACGACGTTTTAATGACCTAAGAGATTCGTATTATACGTAACGCACCCGCAACTATAGACCGAAGTTGTAACTTTACCTACTGACATAAATATACTATACCTACATATACCATTTACCTCGTTGCGCCTATGTTCGTTATGATTTACGATTCCTTTTCAAACTTATATCTACCCACAAACCCATAAGGGTCAGAATCCTTTGTACAAAGGAGATTGGGGTAACAAGTAGCAGGCGGCCACCCGGACCTAATCTGCAGAACCTAAAAATCACTGAAGTGGAATCGACCAAATGTCATGTTACATACGTCATTCATGACCTTGGGAGCCGAAGGGGTAGGTTGATGTGCACTTTGGTACGTGGCGAAAATTTCAAACTGGTATTCTGTTTAGTATATAGCAAGAGTGATGACGGTCCAGGACTTTTGTTATTTTCAATATTAATTTTACCTTTCTTCCTTAAAAGGTAGTCTAGATAAATTCTAGGCCATTTTTTTAACAAATTTTCTTAAGGCTGGAGTCTTGTAAAAATTCACCCGCGGCAAATTATTAGCGCATCTTTGTATGCTTTTTTTGAACAAAATAATGAAACAACTTGAAATATTATTATAGCACATATTTAACCATAGTATGAGTAGAAGCCAGTTATTTTTTTTAAGTCAATTTGGGTGTATTATGTTTGGTAAATCAAGCGTTAAACATAGCTCTTTCGTGCTAACATCATTTCGACTTATGTTTGTGAGCTTCGTTAATGGCACTTAGCGCAACATTATCATCTTTGAAATGCATTCATGGCTAGTTCTAATTATGTTTCATTTTCTTATTTCAGAAGTCACAATTTCATCAAAATTCTCAACATTTGGCTCTTATTAAATGTTTTTTTTTCACAATAAGACACTATAATAAGACACACTAAGCTAAGAAATAGATATCGGAATTTGATAGGTAAAATAATGGATTTATTGCTTTATGTCAGATGAGGTAGATAGATAGAATGAGGATGGGGTTAGGATGGCTGTGGAGCCGCTTGGAGGATTAAAAAAATATATAAATAATTCGATAAAGTATAGACGTATAAGTGTTCGAGAGTTTGCTTCGAGCATTTGATTACTCCACCCTTAACACTACCACTACTGTCTATTGCTTCTAGGCAATGCGACTTTTTACAATTCTTATTACACCCTAATAGTGGATGACTTCCACTATTACACTTCTACATTTATTAAATAATATCTATATTGCATTTCCTATGATCTACTGAGCCGTGAGTAAGATATGAGATATTATGAGTACATGGGCTCACTCTCTCATTTTTGCTCAATTAAATTCCAAAGAGCGAGACCACTAGGAAACCATTTGATAAATATTATTAACTCGCTTGGCAGCACCGTCTAGACTGTCCATTTAATTGATATCGTTCCTAACTTATCCTTTTTAAATGTTATAAATATGGAAACAAATGCGTGGGTCAAAGCTTTAACACGTTTTACTCCTATATTTATTTTCAGTCGGTTGACATTTTATCTAAATACCGACCTCTTTATTACAATACTCGTTAATTAAAAGCTTACGCCCGTCATGGCTTAACAAGATAAACAAAAAATGACCGGTGTCACACTCATGTACTGTGTTGTTTACACGATGGAAAATCTGGGGTAATTCGCTGGGTATGTCACTTTTGTGGGAGTAACTGACTGACTGAATTTAATCCGTTTGCCTTCAACGCGTTAGGATTGGTACTAGGTATCGTTGTTTAACTTAATAAATGCAATTAGATAAGTATGTATTTTAGGTGGTTTTTAATAAAAATAATTTTAATAAATAGTACAGAAACTAGTAGCTCATCATGGGTCACATCAGAAGGTTTAAAGGTATGCTTGGAGTTTCTTAGCGTGATCAAATCAGGAATGAAGATATTCGCAGGAGAACCAAGGTTGCCAACAGTGTACGAAGAATCGCCAAACTTAAGTGGCAATGGGCAGGACATATTGCTCGCAGAACAGATGCCCATTGAAGCTGAAAGGTTCTGGAGTGAAACCGCGTACCGGAAGACGCAGCTGATAAGATGCTGAAGAGATGACCTGGTAAGGAATGCGGGAATCTGATGGATGCGAGACGCACAGAGCCGTTGATGGTGGCGACACTTGGGCAGGCCTGTATCCAACAGTGGACTTCTTTCGGCTGAAATGATGATAATATTAAAATACTGCTCAGCTACTTTGTCTCTAACATCCCGAACGTTATGAAAATTATTGAATTGCACGTGAAGTTAAGGAATAGAATTTTCTACTGGACTTTGTTTCCTGATAACTGCGAGTATGATCTGGATTTGTTTATGTCAATCTCTTACCATCTGAATAGTAATGCAACTAAAACCATAAATTTTAAAATTACATGGACGTTTTGTCTTAAAATCAGTTTACATCGAAAAGTAGCGAACTGCTTTGTCTTCACACTAGTGCAATTAATTACCAGAAGCAGTGGTGGCCGAGAGGTAATGGCCCCGACTTACGAGTTGTAGGACGCGGGATCGTACCCAAACAGGCGCATTACTTTGTGTAACTTATTTCATCACCACTGCTTACAAAACGGTTAAGGAAAACATCGTGAGGAAACCGGCATGTCTTAGAACCAAAAATTCGAAGATATGTGACGTCTAACAATCCAAACTGGGCCCGCGTGGTGGATTACGGTCCTTTCCCTCTCCTAGAGAGGAAGCCTGAGTCCCAGCAGTGGGAACATTAAAAAGGCTGATGATGATGATGAATTAATTACCAAGTGAATTTTCTAAAGAATTTTTTCTTTTATACAAACCCTTCTAATATAAATACTACATATTATTTATTAGCTAAATGGGTCGAACCAGTCTCAAGTAATACTCCATCATACTTAATTACAATTAATTTATAATTATATATCTATAAACATACGTCTAGACTAAAAGATAATACGTCTAACCTCTGACCTCTTTTTAACCAGTTAACCTTCTCGTCACAAATTAAATCCTCACCATACAACAAACACGTCACGACTCGTCACAACTAAACAAGACAAAAAACAGCAGTTGTTTACCCACGGGAAGTTTGGGGTAATTCACCGCGACTGTCACTTCCGTGCGGGGCCAGCCGACCGGAGATAATCGGCGCACCCTCCACAGGATTACGCGGTAGAGCCTGAAATCCATTTGAGTAAATCTATCGGCTAACTAGCGCTGTACTTTATTTGCGGCTAATTGCGTGAATGACTGATGGACTTAGGTACGAAGTTGTTGTTGTACATATCTTGATATAGTGGTGGATTCAACGTTTGGTTAGGTTAGGTGATACTTATAAACTACAAGTACCACGTAACCTGTAAAACATCGAAGCAAAGGGGCTGTGTTTGTTTTTTATAACTAGTTATTTTGTCTGATGCTTGTCTTATATCGTATCTTCTTAGTATATTTTATGTTTTTCTTGGTTTATACATTTCTAAGACACATGCTAAGCACAACTTAACATAGGTTTTAATAATGTAGTATTAATCTTATTTTCATGTAGTGTTTTGTAAGGGCTACGCGTTAGTATTTTTTTTTTCAGAGGGAAAGAAATCTTTAAATTAATCCTCTCTTTCTGGATAGATCGAAAGGTATTGTCAGACTTATGTTGACTAAATCCTACCTGTGTTTCTCCAGTTGCCCTTTACGATTTAGGCAAGGCGCAACGTGTGGCTTGTATCAGATATAAGCTACCGATCAATATTTATTTCTATACAACTAGTGTCCACTCTGCGCGTACGTATACATTTATTGTGCCAAGTTTCTTCGACGCAACCCATACTCAGGGTCGCGAGAATCCGATGGATACGTGACGCACGGGACCGGGCGTTGTGGCGACGCTTGGGGGAGGCCCATATCCAACAGTGGACGTCTTCCGGCTGATATGATGATGATGATGATGAACCCATACTCATGACGATCAAAAAGTGTTCGGTGTCGGTAACTGAAAACTAAAAGTGTCTACATTTGCGCAGTGTCTTAGTGCTACGGTCAAAAGTCAAAAAGTCAAGTGAAAAACTCAAAGTCAAAAGTCAAAATATATTTTTTCACATAGGCCTACATGAGCACTTATAAAACGTCAGAAGCTAGTGCTCGGTTCCAAATTGGTCGTTTCCTATGGAGAAGAACCGGCAAGAAATTCCATAAGAAAGGCAAGGTCACCTTTCAAATAATCCCACAGAGGGTTACGCATCAGTCTGTGAAATGTTTTGAAGAGTTCTATGTTGTTCAGTGATGAAGGAATTCTGAACAGATACTAAATTATCAAAAGATGAAAACACGTTATTTCTGAAAGCGTTTCAAGCTGGGTAAATTCGAAAACGGAGGAGATAAAATTTAATCCTTTCATGTTAGTTAGAAGGTATGTACTTACCAGTATTTAGGAGGAAGTCATTTCTATATGAATGCATGCGAGGGGACCACCCTCGTAATTATGTTTGTGAATAAATATTTTTTGGTGGTTAATTAAGTTACTTCCTTTCGCTGTGAAAAAGAAGTTTCTGTAGAAAAATTGTCTGTAATCATGAGTACAATCACGTTTGTAATTATAGGTTACTAATTACCATGTTACCCCATATACAGGGTTATTTGTAAAACACTAGCAACCTTTTCGGTGCTAGTTACGAACATCATAAACAACAACTTACCCTAACCTAACTTCTTACTTAACCTAAGAGGTTGCTAGTGTTTTACAAATAACCCTGTATACATATAAATTATATTTTTAAATATTCAATAAAAAAAAAACATTCAAAAATATAAAAACCGGCCTCCCTCCATTCTTCCTAATGCAGTTGGGATTTTTTATTTAATATAAAGTTGAGCTTGACTGCGCACCTGATGGATATTACCACGCGGGCCCAGTGCGCCAACATACAATACATTAGTATATTGCATACAACCCGCACTGGGCCCGCGTGGTGAATTACGGCCCAACAATGGGTCAGCCTTTTAATGTTCCGTGGTCAAACTAAAATATATTATGCTACAAACCGCATCAGACTACTCAAAAAGCAATAAAACAACTTAAGCCATTAGATTCAGAAACAGCAGCATATTTATCACAAGCAAAGCAACGAATATCCAACACATCAAAAAACGCTTACTAAAACCCCCCTTCTCTACAAACAAGTTAAAATCTCAATCAATGTTCCACTATTTACTAGACGCCCCCCTACCTAAACGTTCATACAAAGGGGAGAGTGGGGTAATTTCAGCCACTTCACAACACGACCGGTCAGCCGGATTTAATCGCTGTTCTACGCCAGGATTACGCGATGGACCCTGAAAATCGCTGGAGTGGATCTATGTACAAACTATCAGTGAGTTAATAAGGATTTATGGCTGTCCAATTGTACGTGAAGCGTGCTTTCTGATAAACCAACATTTTTTAAAGGGAAGGTTTTTTGTAAGTTTTTGTGGTGGCAGTATGCCATAGAAAGATACAATGATTCATCATCATCATCATCATCATCATTTCAGCCGATAGACGTCCACTGCTGGACATAGGCCTCCCCCAAGTGTCACCACAATGATCGAACCTGAGCGTCCCGCATCCATCGGATACCCGCAACCTTTACCAAGTCATCGGTCCACCATGTAGGTGGCCTTCCGACGCTGCGTCTTCCAGTACGCGGTCGCCACTCTAGAACCTTTCGGCCCCAACATCCATCTGTTCTACGAGCAATGTGCCCTGCCCATTGCCACTTAAGTTTGGCGATTCTTCGTGCTATGGCGGCAACTAAATACAATGAGTAGAGTAAAACAACACTGCGGGATTGTTTTTTTTTTTTTTATTACAGACGATGGGTTCGCATTTGACCACTATCTCAACTGGTAAGTAAAGTTAGCGATGATGTGGTCAACGATGGAGCACGTCAACCGAGTAGCCTGTCTACTCTTGACTTAAAGAGCCCTAGGTTGTAGCTCTTAATTGACAACCTAGGGCTCTTTATGTCAAGAGTTGGAGTCGGAGTCTGTGTGTCTTAACACATAGACTCCGTCAGGAAATTCCACCCCTTAGTTTTGAAAGGATAACTTAATGTAATAGTACATTATGATATAAGTGTGTAAAGTTAGTAATTACCGTCGAGGCGGTATTTAGACCCGAACCATGGCGAAGGTCTCAAGAGAGCCGAGAACGGTAATCATTAATTACTCACGTGTATCATACGACGTTTTTTAATACACTTGTGAAGAAAATAACTGTAAAACTAGTAAACTTTTGTGTCGGTAAAAATCAGTTTTCATATGCACGGTATATAATTATGGCGGGGGAGAGGTAGAACAAAAAGGTTTTAACTACATTATAGCACTAGTGCGTAATGGTAATCAAAATGTCACAGTTTGGTAACAAGTGCCATTATATACATAAACGCAGTGCAATAAGAATCACTTTGTGAGCAAGTGTATTGAAAAATATAATTATATTATCAAATAAAATAACCCGCATATATATAAATAGTGTCACCAAGTTGCTACGTTAGGCAGCCTAAACGATTGACTCCAGTCTGAACATTTGTCAAGGTCAATCGATATCCTTATAATAGATAAGCTCACAACTCCCACGCGAACGAATTTGGTTCTTGTGAATAATTTTGCTCTAAATATAGCACTAATGATAAAGCGTTGATCAACAGCCTATATTTTTTTTTTATCACCAGCCTTTTTTTTTAATAGCCTATTTTGTATCCCACTGTTATGCAAAAGCCTCCTCCTTCTCCTTTAAAACCTCTTTATCTAGGGCGGTCTCCGGCCCAGTTTGCCCCACGAAGACAGTCAGGTCGTCACACCACTTTCGCCGTTGTCGATCTCGATGACATAGACCTCAATCAGATAGACAGAAAAATTTTAAAAATACAACACTATCAAAATTTAAAAACAAATGTGGCATTTTTTTATTTTTTTTTCAGTAGAAGACTTACTTTTTTACTAGTGGGTGAATGCATCCCCCAAATCTTTTCCGGTATTGTTTGGTCTATATACCTCGAACCAGCTTTTCGGAGACTGCGGGCTTGTTCAGACGCGGCCCTGGAACGCAAAGGACAACTGAAGGAGGAAAGTCAAAGTCAAAGTCAAAACATTTATTGCGAACTAAGTGGGTTTACTGGGTTTTAGTCAACAAAAATTTGAAACTCCCTCTGGCTCAACCAAGAGTTGACTATTACTGTTATTTTAACTACAGATATATGATTATTACTGTTGTTTTATACTAGCGCGCCTGCGATTTTTAAGTACGAAAATTCGCCAATAGTGGTCTGTTTGCTCATATTTAAGCAGCGATAATCAATGGCAAAAACTTGCCAAGATGTAAGAGATGTTTTTAAATATTTCAAATCCGATTGTTCTTGTAAAATAAGGGAATAGCCTCTTCTAGTCCTTGTTTGGTCTCTGGGCGCTTATTTCATATTTTTTTGCTAATACTTGCTAGAATAGAACAACAGCGAAGAGGACTTTATCTTACCAGCATAGGAGGAGGCCGAACGCATCAGGCAACGGCGCTCACGCCCGAGCCGACACCGGCATTCCGATCCCGATTTCCAGCCATCGAAGGCGCGGGATTGTAGACGGCAAGCAATGGGTAGCTGTCCGACCGTCTGGTAACTATCCGGACCGAGCCTAAGTCGTCGACGGCGCGCACTGTTGAGTTGTTAGCTATAGCGGGGGCCCGGGGGTCGAAGCCTACTGGGGCCAGGGTTTATCCTTTGGCTGCGGTATGGAAGGCAACGAAGGAACGGGGTGGGTTTTTAGTCAGTAAAAGTCTGGCACTGTTTTCCGTTCCGCCCAAAGGTGGGGGATGTCATTTGGATGACTTGGGTAAAAGTCATCCAAATGACATCAAAAAAAAAAAGATAATAAATAATATTTATTATATTTCATATCTTTCTCTCTCACACGTTCCGCCAACAATAAAGTAGCATTCTATTGGTGAAAAAATTTTTAAAACCGGCCCAGTAGTTTTTGACTTTATTCATTACAAACAAAATGCTAATCTTTCCTCTCCCAATATTAGTCTAGCTGCCGCTAACGCTTTTGTCCGCGTTACAGAAGAAAATTATCCCAAGAGATCGTACTCCCGGGATAAAAATGTAAGCTATTCTTGAACATGATTTACTCATTAGCCAAATTGAAACAAATCTATTCAGCTCACAGATTCATTCGCAAACTTTCACCTAATAATATTAGTGTGTTAACTCAGGGAAGAAGAATCGGCATCGTAAATATTCCAAAGCAATAAGATCAAAGTATTCAATGGTAACATAAAACACTGTAGATATTATTTGCGAATGAAAGAACGGGTTATGCCACTATTTTCATGGGCACGCGAGAAAAATATATTACAAAGGAGAAAGTTCAACGACCTCTTTATTTATCAAGAAAGAAACGTTGATTCTGTAAATAGCTTTAGAGAAAGTTTTTCGCACAAGTTGCTGAAAAGATGTTGTTTGGATCGTTACCATTTTTTTTTGGTTTATTTTTATTGGGATATGGAAAGATCATTCAAGTTTAATTTTAAAAGCGATGTGACCAACTATATTATTATTTATTGTTTGTTTCAGGCCCTATTAACATCATTGAATTGAATTGCTACAGTGTAATAGATCAATTAAATAAATTCGGTTAGATGGATTATTGAATTACATTAACACAATTATTTAATTGATAAATTATTGAATTGCATTAATACAATTATTTCATTGATAAATTATTGAATCACAATAATAAATTGTGTTTGGGCCTTATGATGTCCCAATTAAATTATTTTTCTTTCTAAGTAGGTGGAATACTTCAGACACTAATTGATTATTACACAGGGTCAGTCGAGTCAGGAAATATACCTTTAGCCTTCTCGAGAGCCCGTAAAAATCAGTAACTCTGTTCTCAACGAACATGCCAGTCACACACCGCCAGGGCCGCTTAAATACAGATTGTTCGGGATAGCCCTACGCAAACTGTAAGAGCTTGCTTCACAGCTTGCTCAGTAGACGAAAATGAACAAGATTTTTTTTTCAGGAAACGAAAAAAAAATCGGCCTCGCCATACGAATTGTCCAATCCAATCTAGTTTATAATTTTGTATGGTGAGGCTGATTTTTTTTATTTTGTTTCCTGAACAAAAATGTTGAGTTTCGTCTACTGAGCAAGGCCTTAAAGTTTGCGGAGGGCTGTCCCTTTCATTTGTATGGCTCCAAAGGTGTTTTCATATTGTACTCGAAGAGTAATCTTTTAAGTAGATAAACGAAACCAAAAAAAGAAAAGAAAAGATTGTAAATGTACCTACTCATTTTTTTTTTTTTTGCGGCGAGTGTTATGGGCACCTTTGCATCGGGAATGATCAGAGGCGGGTTATTTATTGACATCTGATGTTACATTTAATTGTGAAATATTTATTCTTTTGTTTGTATTTGATTAAACTATTTGTTTATAAAGATAAAATATTTCTTTAAGTATTTATTTCGTTTAGTCATAAATTGTTTTGTTTACATAATTATAATAAATTTACAATCTAAAAAAATAAAGCAATGATCTAAATAAAGTTCAGACCTAAGTTGATTAATGTGATGATAAGATAGTAAAACGGATTCCTACTCAAAGTGACGCACACTAAATCCGTCAAAGCATCTTCTAATGCCACTAATTCCAAACTCTGACGTAAATTGCAAACTATGATGCAAAATCCCAAACGCTACACCAAAATAGATAAGTACTAGCCAAGCTAGTACAAGCTCATACGGAGCACCCGTAATTTTCATGGAAATCAGCAATCAGCCGCTTACTATGATTTGCCAACGCCATCATGTTTCTCTTGTGGGAACGAGATGGAGCTATATCTACATGACAAATCACATTATCTTTTTGACAATGCATTTAAGCTGCCGATGACATTAATGACTTTCGTAAATGAACAGAAAAGCCAAATTGTTTGAAATAATTAACATGGTTCTTTTATTTACGTGGTAAATCATCAAATGACTTCTGCCCTGAGTGGAGCGAGGGGGAGTGTTAGACTGATTAAAACCCACAGTAATCCTTTAGTTACCTTTTGCGAGGTCTATGGACCATTACCTGAAGTGCAAAGCACAACTAAAGGAAATCTGAAATTACCTCTTACTCCACGCAGAGCGGGTAAGGACATTTGATAATGCCCTACCAAAAAAAAGAGGCAACGAACATTCGCAGAGAGATGCGGTCATCAGCCGCACACGATACACTCACCACCGTTAAAACTTGGAACTTCGGGAGCAATTTCGGTACAGTCACGTTTAATAAAGTATGACTTTACCTTACTTTCCGCCCTAAGTGAAGTTTAAATCTGTTTCAGACGATAATAGCTATTAGTAACTTTTCAAGCACGCTTATATCGATCTCTTCTTTGTTCCACCGGTATTTAGGCCAGCAAGAACAACTGGCATGTAATCTGGGAAGGGCATTTGATAACAACAGACCTTTTTGTTTAAATAACAATAAGGAAGACAATACGGTGAACAGAGTAACTGTAAATACGAATGTTTGCTATAGAAGATATTGGAAAGCGTATTATCTTCCTTGCGGATTAAGTGCACAGAGTGTTTTTTCTACGCGTTCGTACTCAAGGATCCGTTCAGGAAAAACATTGCGAGACAAAATGTTTTCGATCCAATCGCTTTGAAAGCTGTAAAAATATTCCAACCGTCAACTCTTTCATATCGTGCTATAATATCTATTTCATATTCTTTAGTGTGATATGTTTTCCACTAAATACGTTAGTAAATATTTGTTTAATTCAATGTTGAAAATTTACACAAACAAGATAAATATACATTAATATTTGTTTATTTAAATGATGTAAATGCTGGTAAATGTTTTCTACAGAAAACTTCCTGTTCATGCTGTTACTCAGATACGATAGATTAATGTTTTAGCTGGTTGTTGCAGTGCCTCCTCTCCATCCCTTTCCTGCACATGCAAATCACCTTTGTGTGCGTAATCGTTTGTGGAATGACATTTTAACAACATTTTAATGACATCCCGGAAATACAATGGCATCGTTGAATGATCTGTGCGTGTTGCACAAACAAAATCTAATTTAATCGAGTGACGTTTGGTGTTTCTGCCTCGAAATATCGTGCCATCGTGTTCTAATCTGTGCCGGGAACTAACCAACCCCCCTAGCCAAGTTACAACCATTTCGCTTGCGTCGACCGCTTCGAGTTGACCTTGCCGCTAATTCTTCTGTTCTGACCACGTGACCAACGCTCAGTGTTGAGAGCGTGTCATTCTCGAACATTTGAAGCTTTCTACTAGCGTTAACTATTGCATATTAGCAACTTGGCTAGGGGTACAGGTATTGCGCAAATCTTTATTTTGATACAATATTCGTTACTAAAGATCAAATCGATTCTAAGGATTCTCATCATTTTCCTGCCCATGTTGCATGTTACTTGAGGTCAGCGCAACATAATTTATCCACTTTACATTCCCTTGCTTCAAAACTCACCTCAAACCTCATCAATGAATATAATCTGTAACACAAAGTTATCAACTAGTCTCATTTACACTTCATTCCGTCAAAGCGTGGGCCGCCATCAATTTCAACAATTCACTCGATTAGAAATAGAAATTTCAAATTCTAGCAACACTTGACTGGCAATCAAAGTAATTGAGAATTCTAAATTTAAATTAAATCCTTTTCAACCGCACTGTAGGCGTGTGATAAATAAATCGGAGCCGTAATAAGTCTAAGGCCGAAACTTCACCAAACGAAGATGTGCAATGCGGAGACGAGATATGTAAATAACGAAATTCTGTTGTCTGTTTACCAAGCATCTTCACTCCGCTTTGGTGAAGTCCGAGCCTTATAAAGCTCTTAGAATTTGAAACGTAAGTGTTTTGACCAAAGGTTATTCGAAATCAAACCAGGATTAGAAATTAGAAATTGTTGAAGCCGAAATCATAAAGTTAAGTAAGTTCTCTTAATGTTTTCATTTGGTGTAAAATAGTCAACATTATATCGGGAGATACTATGTATACCGTTTTTATAGTTGTGACATATAAAATTTCATTTGTTTTTTTTTAATTTGTCTTTGTCAAGTTCATTTGTTGTCTTATCTTTATGTTTTCATTTTTCCAAAAATAGACAGTTTAAACTGCTTAAGTATCTTAACACTGGTATATAATTATGTTTACTATCTTTAATACGATTATAAAGAGTTGGAATGAGAGGACCAACAAATCTATACTAATGTTTAAAGAGGTAAAATTTTTAAGTTTGTATGTAGGGGTAATCTCCGGAAGTACTGGTCCGATTGCTACAATTTTTTCACCGTTAGAAAGCTGCTTTCTTCCTGAGTGACATAGGCTATATTTTAAGTACGCGGGCGAAGTCGCGAGCAAAAGCTAGTTCATAATAAATCTTTATAGATTATTTTAGGTATTTTATTTTTCTTTTGATGGGAAATCATGCAATAACTTTTCCTACTCTGGGTGGAGTCAAAGGGACTTTTAGTGACTAAAATCCACATGTATTCGGTCGCTGTAACTCTTTCAAACAATCATGTCCAACAAACTAAATATAGCCATAACAAAAAGGCTGTTCAAACAATGCAAGACATAACACAAGTTCCAACATAAAAATAACCTAAGCAAACTCTACATTCAAAAAAATAAAAAAAAACGTCAGTACCCTGTACCGTCTCCATACAAGAAAGAATAAGCGCCTTGTCAACTGGCGGCTTCACAAAACGTCCGTATGACAACATTTCTCAAACTGTTTCAACCCGCTCCGTATAACCTAGCCAGTAGCCATAGACCAAGGAACACCGTGCTGGCAGTACTAAATCAAATTAAGGTTGAGAATCAGAATTCTTGGAATAACAAAATGTTATTTTGAGCAGTGGTGGCTGAGTTGTAACAGCCCCAACTTACAAGTTGGAAGGTCACGGGTTCAAATCCAACCTTTTCATCACCACTGCTCTCAAAACGGTGAAGGAAAACATCGTGAGGTAACCGGCATATCTCAGAACCAAAACTTCAAAACATGTGACATTCACCAACCCGCACTATGCCCGCGTGGTGGATTATGGCCCAATCACTCTACTAGAGAGGTGGCCTGAGTCCTAGCAGTGGGAACATTAAAAGGCTGATTGTTTGTTTGTTTTTTATTATTAGTGATAGGCTCGCGTTTGACCACCATATCATCTGATGGTGAGCGATGATGTGGTCGATGATGGAGCACGCTTGTGCTACATTTATCTTAACCACTCGTTTATCAGCAACGTGAGCATAATAATTTAAAAGCTTCATCCAACGCAATTCATCGCGATTTTTGAATGAAGAGGCAATGAGAAAAACGAGATAATGCCTGAAAACTCTGCTAGCATTTGGTAATTCCATCATATACTCAAATATTGCACAAAACCTTAAGTTTTTTTGCGGAATAAAATATAAGGCTCCACCCCGATGTGATAGTCAGCGCAGCCTCTGTGAAGCTACTACATCGTGACGTCATCATCACTTCCTCAAATTTTCGGCGACTTTATACCCTATTTTGCATTCTTTTAAAAATATCTAAATTACTCTTCCATGGGGCAAGCGATTGTTGGTAAAAAGAAATGCGCCCCTTAGAATGTTTCAACACTGCCGTTTCTAATAGGGACGGTTGAGACATCTCAGTACTCTGTGTACCTAGTACCCAGTTCCCGTTGGTAATTTGTACTGGCGAGGAGATAAATTGGGCTTCCCTTTTCGGGGCCAACGGTTGGGGGGTATAAACTAGTCAAGCTAGGAGCAAAGGTGATTTATTTTCTACTTGAATTGCCTAAGGGTCGTTTTGTAGGTAAGGTTGATAGAATGTGATGAGGGATTACAGCAATGATTATCATGTGAAGATAAAATTCATTTTGGGGGGTGAATCGCTTCAATTGCTAGAGTTTGCATTATATTTCGCATATGATAGTTCTTTGTGATACTAATAATGGATCGCAGGATTTCGATGAATGCGAGACGCATCGGTCGTTGTAGCGAGACTTAGGTGCGGCTTATATCCAACAGTAAACGTTTTTTGACTGAAATGATGTATTGATACTAATAACCGTCTACTGTTCAGTACTAAAACTTTAATTCATGAATCCCCAAGGGAACACACATCTATTGTGTCCTCTAATTGACGGTATTTGAAAGGTTAGATGTTAATAACTAATGTTAAAACCGTATTAACTATTAAAAATAATGTATTATAACATTTATTAAACAAATACAAACAAAAGAATAAATATGATTAAATATGTATTACAATAAATACCAACAATCTATGTTAGTAAAACAGTACACATTAAAAAAGAAAATACAAAAGTCAAAGTCAAAGTCAAAGTCAAAATATTTTATTTCACATAGGCCTACATGGGCACTTATAAAACAAAAACTGTTAGTGACCGCTACTGCAACGTCACGGACTCAAACTGCAAGGCTCTTTGCTGCAATGGCTCACATGACACGGTTGCCGCTGGCCACCCTATGAACCAGAGACGCGTACAGTTTCCGTATGAGCTCATAAGCAGTCCATGTAGCAGCATTGAAAGCGTTAATAAGAACAATATTTAAGTAACAGATCTAAAGATCCTTTCTAAGGACATAATTCGTCACAATTTACTCAAATTATCCCAAACCAAACCTGAAAACCACGACGAAATGATTCAATTGGCAGACTAACTAATTCAATTTTAAAGCCAACTAATATTTCAGTTGATAATGAAGAACAATGAAACTAACCACAACTCTATCGGCCACAAGCTACATGCCGCTATATGATAAAATCAATTTAAGTTACCCAAAAACAGCGATGTATTAAATAAAAATTGAGGGAACATAGAGGTGATTTTATTGTTTTATATCGGAACCTCTTGATAATAGAAAAATACTGCTTAGACAAATCTATAGGGATTTTTAACTGATTACCCTGGCATTAACTCACGAAATTCCGCCTAATGACACTTAACGGCACTTTAGTAGCGGTAGAATACAACAAGCTTTTAATGAAAATATTTTTTTCTTAGTAAACTTTTATAGTTCGGTATACCTATATAATTAATATACGTCAAGATAAATCATATGAACTCAAACTCGATGGGGTCGTGTCACTTAACTACCAAATTCCTACAGCCACCTTCCGGTTCTATCATTGGATCAGCTTCTTGTCATAATAATGTTGCATTGTCATCTGATTTACACATGCATGCAAATTTTAGCTCAATCGGTAGCCGGGAAGTGGGTCAAATTAATTTACAATATTTGATTACAGACAAACATCGGGACAGGTGAAACTAAATAAAACCTTGTAATATACCAAAATAAAAGGCAATCAGACTAGCCTAAAATTAATAAGTGATCGACCAGAGTGTAGTATGTTTTTTTATGTAATCGTTAGACTTATGACCATCACAACCGTTTCGACAGCAAATAACTATTCTTGGTCTAGCTGTTATGAATTGTCACAATATTTTGATCTCAGTAATATTTGTTTGCATTGTTTTCAAACAGGACACTTGAACAAGTCTTGATATTTTATTATGTCATCCCAACAAAATAACGCCTCTACATTCTAAAGAAAATTTACTCCTATTCCCTCAAATCTACGAGTAACTACACCTGTAAACCACTATGAAACGTTCTAGTAGGCGGACTATCTAATCTAATTTCAAAGCCAACCAATATTTCAGTACGTAGTGAAGAACCGCAAAACAGACCGCAACAAACGACACATCAAAATAAAAGACGGTCCAACGAGCCCATCATTAATAAACGAGCGACCACAGTGTAGGCACAGAATCTAAAATCCCAGTGTACTCATTAGACTTGTGTCCATCTATGACCACAACAACGGTTTCGGCAGTTAGTTAGAGGGAACTGAATCACAATTCGCAACACTCCAACGCCGGATTTATCGCCGCAACTAATCGCTGGACCGTATTGTCGTATGAAAATTTGATACAGAAGAATTATAAAGAAATACTAATTGTTCTAATATGATAAAGATAAAAGTCTGTATCTTTAGATGTAACTAAAGAAAATGTCATCATGAATCACACTTTTACACCAGCACAAACTTCATCTTCATCTTCTTGAGATAATAAAAGACATGCGGACGACGCCGCGGGCAGATTCTTTTATGAATTCTTCTAACAAACATCTTGAACCGATATTATTTCCCACTTTATTTATTCGTATAACATTCTTTTAATCCACCATCGGTTGAAATTTCCAATCAGTTACTTTCAATTCTCAATGGAGGAGAACAAATTCATAAAGGGCTAACATGACACATGCAAAACAAATGTTTTGTCAAAGCCCTATAAATCTTCGCCATAAAAAATACAACACAATTACGATTTAGTCTTCTGCAAATGCCTACTCTGTGGTCATGTCCGTACTTTCATAGTAACCGCTCCTACGGAAATGTGATTTTTGGTATTGAATACGAAAACGAGTATTTCCACGTGAGTTACAATGACCGGAGGCGTCCTCTTTACCTCGAAATATATTTTTCAAGAGCTCTAGTAGCTAGTATGTAGTCATTCTCCTTTGAATCAAGTGGTTTTATTTCCGAGAATCGATAAGTACTGCGTTGTTATCAATCAGACAGATGATTAGAAGTGATTGTTTCGAACTCTTGAGCTTAGTCTGCGTATAAATTAGCTTCGTCTATAGTTTAAAGTTTATCGATAACTATGAATTGATTTACAAACTGCTCGCCATTTTAAGCCCGAGTTTGCGTTCGCATTTTGGGACAAATATTTGTACTCCCGTAGTTTGTCCTTACTCCATTTGTTTATTTAAGTTATGGATTCATTTGGTTTTGCCAACCTCGGGTGCTTGACGTATTTCCGTATGGTCCTTTTATCTATTCTGATTCTATCTAAACTCTTCTTCTTAGCTTAAATCAATTTGCCTAGCCAATGTTAGCCGCTGACACTGTTAAAATATCAGCAAGATGGAGAGTGAGTATTTCATGTTCTGTTTATGACACCGTATAAACACAGAAGCTCAGGACTGTCCAAAAACCTAAACCTGCGGATACTGCTTTTGCCTGTGGCCGTCTGTGGATTTAATCACTTTTTGACAAGGTACGTTTTCTGAAATACAGAAAAATTACCATCACATACACACTTTATTTTTTTTATCCAATTTTGATGATGGGATCCCTGAGGAATCAAGAGAACTTCACACTCAAAAACACAAAGAAAATAGTTAAACAACTATGACAATACAAATAAATAAATGGTTCTGAATAGTTATGTTGAAAATGGTATCATCAAAGTGACCAAATAATAATGATGCAGCCGGAAGATAGGCACCGGAACTTCGTAATTAATCAATGTATCCTAGCCGTGTTTGAGCTTATTAAAATTGTATTGTGTTGGAGATGCACTTTGGCTATAAAGTACTGCCGAACTGATCTGATAATAGAGCTGGAAGGTGAAATGTAGACACGGAAATTTATAACAAAACAGCAGTGTTTGGGTAAGTTGGAATTGTCATGACAAATAGGTATTCTGACTATAAGCTAATATACAACAAAAAAAGTGAAATAAATAACTTTTAACAAAAAAAAATAACCGTGTTCACAATAATAAAAAAACACTAAAACGATCAAAACAACTTTAGCTTCGGAAGTCGGTATTAAATAACAAAAAAACAATAACAGAAACACCTACTTCCGAAATTATTTTGTCCCATAGGCCCATAGGTATGTACGTAATGTTCTTCCAAACTCGGGTCTCGCAGTTTGACACATAAACAAATGCACGATCCACTGGATCCTTAGAGAATACTATTCTCCTTGAAACATACGCCACAAATTCAAATCGTTAGCTCGTTTTGCACGGACCACAGAGTGTTTAATATGAACAGAGGTGGCCTGGTAACAAAGAAACGAGTTTTACTTTTAAAAAAGCTTTAGATTTTTTGTTTTTCCAGCCCTTGCCTTCCAGTACTGCGCAAACCTCCCCACATCCTTACAGATTTTCCATTATCTGGACACAATTCTTAAAAAATAAATCAGTGTCTTGTATAAATATTCTATGTCACGAAGGCGGGTAGGTCTTGGAAGTCCAGGGACATCTCTGTCTTGACAGTTCCCTGTGCCACTGACCCACATAAAGTTACGAATAGAAAATGAACTGTATTGAAAATTAAAATACTTTTGTAAAGTACTTTTGCATTAGGTATTGTGGGGACCGCACCCGAGTTTTTACTTCGTGTTATTTTTATTTGGAAGCTCGGTCGTTTAATTAATTTATGTAACATTGTTGCGTGCGCTACCGGCTCTATTTGTGAAGTCTCCAAAACTAATTTACGTATACAACTCTCGCGTTCGAAATTGTTTTTTTTTTATCTCTAGTCAAAAAAAAAAAAGAAACAAACTCAAAATCATAGCGGTAATCTCAAGGAGTAAATAAAGGAGTGGTGTACCTATACGATTATATTATCTTCATCTCTTATCATCATCATTCCAGCCGACAGACGTCCACTGTTGGACATAGGCCTCACCCAAGTGTCGCCACAATGATCGATCCTGTGCGTCCCACATCCCTCGGATTCCCGCAACGTTCACTAGGTCATATATATTATCTTACCAACCATTTATTTATCTTTTTTTTCAATGAGCAATTATCTAATGATCACTTTGGGTGGAGCTAGAGGGAGTGTAGAGTAAAATCCACTTTGTTTCTTCAGTTGTTCTTTGCGTTCATGATAACTCTTCTGAATCACCCTGTAACCCAACTGCTTTGTCATCTGTAATGACTTAAACGTAATTTCCACCAAATAGCCATAAATCCAAACCCCAAACTGCAGCTGAAGAAAGTTCTTTTTTTAAAGGTACTTGTGAAAGAATTTTCAGAATCGGTTCAGTATGTTGTTTAAGAGAGGACCCTTTTTGTTTTCGGGGGGAAACATTCAACAAACGCCTGAATTTTCGGAGAAAATACCAAGGAATGTTAGATTTTTACCACACTAATACTATCTCAGTGATCACCATTAGCACAAAGAAGAACACAACGTTAACTCTTAAAAGACCAACCCGGATCCCCCTCTATACAACGCCTGTAAGGCATATCCCTGAGGAGACTAAAGTGAAGAGATCACCCTTGAGCCTACCTTCTACATTCAAAATGTATACATGTTACCTTCCTGTTTATGACTAGATTCAATATAATAAGAATCGAACAAAGAACATTGAAGTAATGATCCTTAGAAAACCTAAATTAAATGGTTATACACTGACCAATCTTGACATCCAATCTACCAAAAGCGAACAAGCCGTAAAAGTGAATTAAGTCCATTAATAAGGCTAACAGGCCATGTGGCTATAAAACAACCCCGAGAACTTACATACGTAATAATAATTATTATAATGAGGCGTATACTTCCTCCAACGCCTCGTTTTGTTGATGGCAATTTGCCTAATAGCCGGCAATATTTCTACATTACCATCCAGTCGAAATTATTTGCTGACAAGATTTCCATGTCCGCAGTCTATCGTTAGTTTTGTGTGGTGTCGTGGCACGGGCAGGGGAATATTGGCATAAAATTGACCAAAACCGTAACTGAAACTTGTTTGGCAATTTCAGCAGTCTCTCTAGTCTTTTAGCTGAAACGCCCATGCTGATCTGCTTTGATTTTTGGTACCTCGGGTTTTTTTTTTTTTTTTTTTCTCGACGGGGAAAATCATCTTTGACGAAACCCGCTCTTGGGTGGAGCGGGAGACAGTGTCAGACTCTTACTGACTAAAAACCCCGCGCCGTTCCTTCTAGCCTTCATACCGGGGCACGAGCTCCCTTTCGGACAACCCTGTCCCCAGTAGGCTTCGACCCAGCTGGGCCCCTCCTGCTGCTGACAACTCCTTGAGGCGCGCGGGAACAGTGCGCGCCGTCGACGTCTTGGACTCGGTCCATTACCGGACGATCGGACAGCGAGCTACCCATGGCTCGCCGTCCGCGAGCCCGCGTCTACGGTGGCCGGAAATCGGGATCGGAATCCCGGCGACGGCGGCGAGGGCGCCGTTGCCTGATGCGGTCGGCCTCCTCCTTTGCAAGCATTACTGCTTCGCAGAAGGAGGCGACCGCCTGCCATTCCTCCTCGCTCCGGACCATGGCCTCGACCAGGGCCCGGCGCGAGAGGTCTCCGCCGCCGATCGCCCCCACGAGGGCACGGCGATGCTCCGCCCAGGCAGGGCACACCTCGACGGTGTGCTCCACCGTGTCCTCCGGGCGTTGCGCACAGTGGCGACACCCGGGCGTCTCTTCCGCCTGAATCCGATGCAGGAACCTCCCGAACTTGCCATGTCCGGTGAGGACCTGCGTCATGCGGAAGGTAAGGACGCCGTGAGGTCTTTCCAGCCACGCCTCAAAGAGGGGACTTACCGCCATAATCGTGGCGTGCCCAGCACTGGGTTGCGATAGCCGTTGACGCCATTTCACCATGAGATCCCGCCGGAGCTCTGTCCGCCATGCCTTGACATGTTGCGGCAGTGGACTTTCACCCCGGCGTTGCATCTCCACGCGCATGTCGTGCATGTGTGCAAGGACTGTTGCCTCCAGATCCCACGGTGGTAGGCCAGCCAGAAGGCTCGCCGCTTCGCGGGAGATCGTGCGGTAACCCCGCACCATCCGTATTGCCATGACCCTCTGGCAGGCGTTCAGTATGGACGCCGGTCGCTTTGCCAGCGACGGCGCCCACACCGGCGCCCCGTAGAGGGCCATGGACCGAACGATCCCCGCGTAGAGCCTCCGGCAGGAGGCGTCTGGACCCCCAAGGTTGGGCAGGAGCCGCTTGAGAGCAGCCCCAGCCCGGAGAAGCTTGGGAGCCAGACGTCGGAAATGTTCTACGAAATTCCACCGGCTGTCGAGGACGAGTCCCAGATACTTCATCGTCGACCCGACACCGATGCGAACTCCTCCTACCGTAAGCTGGGAGTCCGATGGTGGCGCGTTCCGAGGGCCGTGGAAGCACATTGCCTCGGATTTATGCAGCGCCACCTCGAGTCCCAACTCCTGGATCCTACCAACGGCTATCGCAACCCCGCGTGTCGCTAGAGCGACCGCCGCCTGGTGCGACTCTCCCTGCGCTAGGATCAGCGTGTCATCTGCGTAGCAAACCACGCTGACCCCGTCAGGGAAGTCGCCGCGCAGCACGTAATCGTAGCCGATGTTCCACAAGGGTGGGCCTAGAACCGACCCCTGCGGAACACCGCACGACATCTCTCGACGATTCCAGTCTCCCTGGTGACCGGGGTAGACAATGTACCTGTCTGACAGGTACGCCTCGACCACTAGACAGAGGTGGTACCTCGGGTCGCTTGTTCAAGGGGCTTATAATATATCGTACCAACTTATGATGGATGAAATAGCAGCAGCTCACAGGAACAACTTGTGACTTATAGACACCCCTCCAATTGAGGGTACAATGTACAAGTCTACGATAAGACTTGTCATTTATTTCGAACAATATTTTGGGCTATCGAAAATACGGATGAAAAATGATTGCATGCTTCGGCGAAGAAAATTTTGGTGTTCAAGGCCAAAAAGCTCTGAAGGCATTTAAAGTTTTCGTCATAATTTCTCATCAAATATGCTTGTTTTATCACCTATAAAAATACTCAATATATACACAGTTCCAAGTCCTTACAGTCGATTTCTTTGAACCAACATTCCTATCTTTTGGCTGACTTATGATTTTTTACGGCTTTGTCCATATAATTTACTAATATTATAAAAGGTAAAGAAAGTACAGAAAAAATACATATTTGCTGCAAACGTAAGTTAATTCTTAAAAGTCTAACCGAAATGTCGTTAAAACGTTTAATATATAGTCGTTAATTAATAAAGAATAATTATATATACTTATTTTTACAAGGTTTTTTGTTAATTTGCATAATTTTTTTTTAAATACCAGTACAAGGATCAGCAAAAGCAATAGCGAAAGAATAAATATGTAACTGAAACATTTTTATTAGGTATTTACCTATAAAATAGTCGTTTTTTTAAACGGGTTACTTTAATTTGTAATACCTTCCGATTGGCTTTGAATTATATGATCTATTAATAAAACCAAGATCAAGTAAACTTTATATTAAAAATTTATTAGTTCAAATGAACCTGTTTAAAAAAATTACAATTTTAGTGACGTAGCGACATTTTTGGCACCATAAAAAACTAAACTATAAAATCCTACATCGCGGTATTAAACTTCTCCACGCTATTAGAAGATATACAACAACCCGAAATCAACTAACGAGGCAATAAAATTGCCTTTGCCATTTGAGAATCCACTTTTTTCGGCGTGTGGGACACCCCGTCCCACCTACGACTAAAAAGCCACCTATGCTGTAGTTAGCAGTATGCCAACTATATAGTCATCATCATTTCAGCCGACAGAAGTCCACAGCTGGACAACTATATAGTAACCAACTACTAATAGCTAACATACTATGTAGTGGCCAATTACTGCCTTAAACAATTTCAGAAAGTTACCATTGACTTGAAAAAAAGAAGCCAGTTCTGTAAACCCCATGGAATTTCGCAGTCTCACAAAATGCTCAGAACTGCAAATGGTGGTATCGCGGAATACCGAGATCCAGCGTTGATAGGCTAATCCGAACTAATTTGAGTGTACACAATCCAGACTACAGAGCCAGCGCTAACGAACCACGTTTATTACAATAATGGCCGTCACGGCCCATATATTCCACTTTTAATGTAAGCAAATACGCCAACATTCTATCCAGTTTAAAAATGCTTTTGATTTAATTGTCCGTAAAAAAAAAGTATTTAAAGGGGATCCAGCAGGGTGCTTTAAACGTACTCCGTTAGGTTTTGAGATGTTTATTGCAATCATAAATAAATCTTTCGCTCAGTTTTCCTTTATCAGCAATCAGCGTTCTTTTTGAATTTTTTCACAAGACCAGTTCGTACGCAGGCTCTGCATGTTTTTATGACAGACATAAATTACAATTATATAGCTACAAACCTAAATAAACGAGAATAACTGAGGACCTACATTTTTTTATTTGAGGGATCACTGTGTTGCGTCATAACATTCACAACAATAGATGGATTATCTGAATAAATCAAAATCGATTTACTATCCCCGCACACGGGCCTCAAAAAATCGCCGCCACAAAAAAACGGTAAAAGCGGCCACAAAAAAAAGCTAAAAGTCGCCGCAAAAAACAGCTGTATATGACAGTTTGTAGCTGGAGAAACTTGAAGCGGCTTCAAGCGTTTTTTTGTGGCGGCAACGCCACACACGAGGCACAAAAAAAGGCCGGCTCAAAAATAAAGCTTGAATCAGCGTTTTTATGAGGCCGGTGTGAAGGGACACTTAGTTATTTAACGCGGCTCTATTTTTAGTTGTTATCGAAACCGGAACAGTCTAAATTTATAGAACTCATATGTTCCGATTTCGATCTGAAGGGTAACTCCCAAGAGATAGAAATTTGGAGAGTGTATCTTCCTGCATAAAGCACGTAAGAATGACTGGAACGCTAAATCGCACGGACCAATCACGCTCCTAAATATCATGAGTAAACTACACGAACGCCCGCTCTTACTTTGACTGCAACATACGAGTACATCTGACAGACTCCAACTGCTATTCCAATATGGTTTTACATCCAGTTCATCATGGATGAGTTGAATGTGAAGGAGAGTGTGGCCATGATCCTAACGGATCTTTCCAAAGCCTTCGACAAAAAAGCTTCGAACACTTATCATCCCAAACAACGTCATCCAACACATTGAGAATTAATTACCTGAGCGGTCGTAACACCTACGGACACCAATAAAATGGCCAACCAATGACGAAAAAAAAGTAGTGCCACACGGGGTCCCTCAGGGCTCTTTCTACTTCCTGTAGTGGATTTTGGCATGGTAGAACTGCTGTCACGTTACTGTAAGATCAACTTGCTAAAAATTAAACACCACTGACACAAGCATTGAATTTTCAAGACGCTTAGAACCTCATTAATCTGGGATATGCTAGATTGGGATCCCTGTCACCTCTGTGCACAAGACTTAAACGAAGACATGCTACGCCAAATCTGCGAATCAAGGATTTAGAGACCCCTGGTGACACTTACCTTGCATGTAGATAGCAAACCTCCTAACTAATACTAGATTAGGTGAAATCGATTACCAAGAAAAGACAAGAGTCGGCTGCTCAACAAGTAAAGAACCGGTCCACGTCCATATACATTGTAAATAAGCTTTAAGTAGGATGTGGTAATATAGAACAACTTTATATATTCATCTAAACAAGCTCACAGCACATATTACACGACAGCTATTATACATATCCTTTCAGACCTGTAGTAGTAGACTGATGGCTTGTGGCTGATGATACACCCACAAGCCAATAGGAACAAGGGTATAAACATCTTTCTATTTTATTCTGTGGTGGGGAAGCTTTTTACCTTAAAGGTGGGAAATCATTTAATAACTTCTCCCACTCTGGATTGAACAAAAAAGAGTATCAGAGTTTTAATAACTAAAACCCACTCGTATTTTTTCAGTTGCTCTTTCTATTTTGGGGCTGAGGTTGATCTTTCAAATCCGTTGCCACTTGAATGCACATCTACTGACAGTTAGTTTCAAAGGTCGCAGGATTGAAATATAAAATCCCGAATGATATTCTACTACTTGGCTTAGTTCAACAACACAGCCATATATAAATATGAAATAAAGGGCATCAAGGTATATAAAGTCATGAGGGTGATAATGATTAGTCAATCAGCAGTCCTTTAGAGCAATGATCACGAATCTCTTATTCTTGATCTAGAGAAAGGTTCAACTGAAAATAAATGGGAATTAAATAAGAGACAAACAACATTTTGGTGAAGACGAAGATAAAATTCTTATATTTTTAATTTTAATGCGTTTACAAAGGTCGTCTCACATACAATAACCAAGGTTTTTAAAGTCTTTCTCTGTTGCATACATTACAATTCAACATGATTACTACAACTCATATTCTTTGCATGGTAAGATCTAAATTCAACCAATGCGTTCAGAACGATTTGTGAAAATACATCAGGAGCCTCCAATGCGAAGAAATGACCGTAATCGTCAAGCGGTATGGAACAAAGTAGATTCTGGAATTTGAACTTGAGCATAGCTGGTGACATGTAGATTATTTCATCTTTAGCGTGGACCGTGCATGTTGGTACTTGAGTGGGGAGACTGAAAATAAAATAAAAAAACGTAGATTAGCAAACGTCAGTATGCTGAGTTTTTTTTTACTATTGCTGTTTAACGTTTTGGTGGTGATACGTTTTTTTTTTTTTTAATATCTGAAAGTATTTCTATTATCTTATGTAGCAGCTCAGCTCGCCAAATAGTAAAAACCTGGTTTATCCATATTAATCTGATGATATCGGTGATGCCAGGATACTGTGCTTTTCTAGGTTCGCGGTAAATTGCTTGCTTGAAGATTTTTAATGCCTCTTTATAGAAGATGTTTTTTTTTAGCCAATAATAATCTTTACTAAAATTTACAATTATAGCAACGGCGTCAGGTGAACTTGATTCCAACAATTTGAAAAGGTTATTTATTTGTACTTGATAATAAAGATTTACCTGTCGTTTGTATTTTGTGGTAAATTATTTGGCCAAATAACATAATGTATATTTTTATAAATACCAACACTTACAATTCAATTCCCGTTTCAAAAGTCCTCATATTAAAAGACTCCTTGTAAAGTCTGGCAGACGTAGTGAATTTATTCTCCGTCCAGTAGAACATGATGTTATCAATGATACTCTCGGGTGTGTATAAGTCGTGAAGACCTCCATCCATCCTATACTTGTAGGATCTGCGACTTCCACCAGAAAAGCCTTGCATCAGCCATGCGAATAGAGCCATTGGTGAGTCGGACATGCCGATACCTGTAATAAATTAACATTAAAAAAGAGTAAATTTACGAGTATTGATGCCCTAGAGAAAAAGTTGCGGGAATCTGATGGATACACACAAAAATACATGCACAAATGACCGTTTTAAAAATAGTTAACCCTTCAGATACCGTCAATTAGAGACACAATAGTAAGACAATAGATGCGCGGCCACCGGGTGTCGCTTGGGGATTCATGAATTAAGAATTAAAAAAAAAAGGATTGCTAGGCAATAATTTTAAAATTAAAATTGTTACAACATGGAAAAAGGAAACATACCAAGTGTATCTGGTTTAGTAGCTTGCATATGCAAGTACCCAGATTCTTCTATAAGTCCAAACGCAACTCTTCGGATTGGGTACATCCTCTCAGCCAGAGCTGGATCTACGACCAAAGACTGTTGTAATGAGTTGATGGAACCAGTCAAATAGGTTATTAATGCACCTGGAGCCAGAGAAACTGGGAAGTTTGTATGGTAGCCCAGGATTTCCTGAAAATAGAAAACATCTGTCAACTGTGTTTTTTGTCAACTTCAGAATTTTACAAGGGACGATTGGAAAAATCTCATTTTTTAATCTTACGCTGTAATTGATTTTATTGGTAATTTTAGACACTAGGAGCTACAGATTTTTTTTTTAAAGAGTAACCATGGAGTTTTTTGTCTTTATTTACCATAAAACACTTTTAAATTTTATATTTTTGTTTCTGAACAACTACTGTAAAACAAACTTGGTCGAAAAGATCCATCGAAAAGATCCACCCATTACACGTCAAACAGCAGAGCGTGGTGGCTCTAGCTCGGCTTCTACGGAAAGGACTGGTTCATAATACCAGAATATAACGTTTTGTTTGAAAGGTATAGAAATCTTTACCTTGCATTGAGACAGTATATGCTGTTAGATCAAAAATATGTTTTACCTCAGGATATATAGTGACTATATTGTTAGCAATTAAAGCACCGAAGTCGCCACCTTGACAATAGAATTTCTTGAATCCAAGTCTGTGCATCAGGTTCCTTAAAACCGCTGCCATTTCTATTTCTCCCAAACCTGGACGAGTCGTTCCCTGGAAAATCGCAATAAAAAAGATAAAAGAATTCCCAATGAAAGGTCGATAAACTTTTAATGATATTTATTTCACTAATAAGTTTTAAAATACACTTTTATAATATTTTTTTTTGTCAATTTGAAATAGACAGGCCGACGTTTTTTATCTGACTATTCTGAGAAGAAACCCCAAAACAAATATAAAGGTCAAAGTATGTTTTAAAGTACATTAATTGTAATGGTCAAAATAAAATCACATACAAAATTTTATCTTCATAATATTTTGCCTTCATCTTGAAATTATTAAAACGTAACTATAAAACCATCTGCTCAATTTATTGTAGCAAATTCCTATAGATTATTAACATCACACTTATCTCAAATCAAAGCCATACATCTTCTTTGGCATAACCTGCCATCCATTAGTTTATATAGTTTCTATATAGTTCAGTTGTCTAGTACCCATAACACAAGCTCTGCTTAGCTTGGGACTAGACGGCGTTGTGTGATAGTTGTGGAATATAATATAATATAATATAATATAATATAATATAATATAATATAATATAATATAATATAATATAATATAATATAATATAATATAATATAATATAATATAATATAATATAATATAATATAATATAATATAATATAATATAATATAATATAATATAATATAATATATAATATATAGAATTAGGAACTTACATCGGAAAATCCAAATCCTGGCAAGCTGGGAACTATGACCTCAACAGCAAAACCATTGTGTTCGTCATATTTGGTAATGATAGGAATTGTTTCGTAAAATTCCCGAACGGATCCAGGCCAACCATGCAACATCAGGAGAGGTACTATCTCAACATCCTCTGGTACCTGAAATATCAAAACATTCTCAGTGAACTTATATTTTAAAACATTCAAGAAAGGGGATGGCAGATTCTGAATTTTAAATTCTTTTTAGAACATTTGAATATCGAATTTGGAAATAAGTTACAAACGGAGTTTTTGGTGGGATTTTAATTATTGTTTAGCAAATTGATTTTATAGTGGACATTGTTTTATAAAATTGATGCAGTTTTATGTTTCAAGTGTCTACGCAGCTGAATAATTTGAAAAATCATTGATACAGGCATGATTTCGGTAAAAATACCGCTGAGAATTATTGTAGTATTGACTACCACAGCGAAGCTTGCCGAGAACGTTGACTACAATACATTTGCTTTGCTTTGGCAAATACTGCAAAAACATTAGAATGTGTTACATCTCCGCTCTAATGAAATGGTAAATAATTATAAGTGACTAAAAACGTAATACTTTTTAAATTAGACACTGGCTAAATGGAAAAAAAAACATGCGAAATCAAAATAAAAAAAATACATAAAAATAAGTTACTAAACATAAGAGCTCAGATTTTTTATAAATAAAATATGTAGGTGTAGTTAAACTTTTGGCGGGTGAAGTTCAGTATCTGTTTTAATATTCGCAAATGTGGAGTAAAGTTGTTGTAGACATCTGAACAATATGCGGAATCATTGCAACAGGAGCGACTATTTTTTTAAATAAAAAAATAGGTCAGAATGTTATTGTAGTATTGACTACCTCACCAACGCTTGCCGTAAATGCATTGAGTGAACCTTCTCACTCAATGCATTTACTGCCAAATGCTGCAATTGACTATTGACTTTATCAATAACGAAATACTTTTTGAACTTGAGACTTGTTAAAAGCACTATTATATTTCATTTATATTTGTTCAGTTGGTCAACTGAACATATATAAATGAAATAAAAAAATAAGTATGGTGGTGCTCATTTTTACTTTCTAGTGTTTTCCAATTACTTTTTTTTATTGTTAATGTGTTGATTCAGGTGCATATTAACGTTCGATGGAAGAAAATAATTGACTGTTACACAATAAAATATTTCTATAACTTTTTATTATATCTACACTATAACAAGTTAATTCTAAATTAAGTTAACTTCTACTAAACCATTGAGCCATAGGGACAGATCACAAAAGAGGGTAAGATCCATAGTACAATTATAAAATTAGATACAAATAATACGAATGGTGATGGATGACGCCTCGTTTCGGCTAGCAGCCTGTCTACGCTTAGGTGCACCTTATGTTACTCCATATCGTTGCCACCGTGGCGAAGCTATCGACAGCCTCGGACACCATGGTCTTTGTCCTGTTGCAGGAGCGCAGACCGCATACCACGATACGCTAGCATCAACGATATTATTCGTCGACCTCTTGTCACCGCCGGCGTATCGGCCGTATCAGAATTAAATGGTTTGATACGTAATGATGGGAAGGGACCAGATGATATGACGTTGGTGCTGTGGAATCACACCAGAGACCGCCGAATGATCGACACTTTACGACACCAGAGGGCTGGGCTCGTTTTTAGTCCAAAGAATTAGCATTGCTATACAACGTGGCAATGCTGCTAGTCTTCTGGGCACATTCCCGGATGACAGCGATGAGGAGGAGTACTTAGACGCCTGAGCGTACTTTGTCATGATGGACGATGGAACCGGAAGGTGACTATAGGAGCTTAGGGGTTAAAATACACAACCCCATCTAGTTTGGGTTCATATGATTCGTCTTGACGAGTATTAATTATGTAGGTAATTACCATGGAAAATAAAAGCTTGCTATGAAAAAAATTTGTATTTTCATTAAAAACTTGTGTCTAATTTTAGTATTCTAGGTCATACGGGAAGTACCCTACACGTTTTAATTTCCTTGCGAGTGTCAAAAAAAAAGTTGACGTCTAATTATTATAGATACACTTTAAAGCAGTATAAACGGCCTTGTCTTTAGTTTGCGTTGACTTAGAATTTGGATTAGATGGAAGGAATTTGAAGAAAAAATAGGTTTTTGACAGACGGGCAGATGGAAAACAAAACGATGCTATTTTATATGAAGTACGGAACTCTACATAAATAAATAATAAAGTAGCGAGAATCAGACAGACCTGTCTAACTCACCTGAGGTTTCACTCTAATGAAGTGGATATCAAGCCCTTGAATATTAGTCTTGTACTGTGGGAACCTGTTCAGGTAAGCCTCGCGTTCAGTAAAGTTATATTTGTTTGCCCAGAAATCCATCCAGTAATCCAAGTTATTAGTGTTGAAGCCATATTGAAACGCTATGCCTTCAAGAGGAGGAGTTACTTCACGACGGTTGTTGATGCGATACCTGAGGTCGGTTATCATCTGAAATAGTTTTTTGAAAATTAATATTTATTATTAACTAGCTTCTGCCAGCGACTTCGTACGCGGATCCTGTTGCTTATGCCAGCGACAACGGGGTCGTCAAAATCAAAGATCTGAAACGTCTGATGTAGAATTCTAAGATCCAGGAGACTGGAAAACAACGTGATGCGCGAGACGATTCGAGACGTTCCAGATCTCTCCCTTCCACTTACTTTTTTTAATTAGGGATGAGTGAGAGTGTTATAAACGTAAGAGTATACAAAAATAAACAGAAAGCTCCGAACTGCTAAGCTCTCGGGAGTTCACGTGTTATTGTGAGTCAACCATAAAAGATAGATATATGCTGTCGTGGGATATTTTTATATAATTTTAAGGAGAACATTTTCGTTATACATGATTTCTGTGTAGCTTTAACCATTAACGCTGCAAACGCGACGGAAGCTTAAAAAATGGAGTAATTTCCCCCGTTTCCCCAACATTTCCCTTCACTGCTCTGCTCCTATTGATCGTAGCGTGATGAAAAGTATACTATAACCTGCCCAGGAGTATGAAGAATGATTGTACAAAGTTTCGTTAAAATCCATCGAGTAGTTTTTGTTTCTATAAAGAACATACAGACAGACAGACAGACAGACAGACAGACAGATAGACAGACAGACAGACAGACAAAAATTTTACTGTTTGCATTTTTGGCATCAGTATCGATCACTAATCACCCCCTGATAGTTATTTTGGAAATATATTTCATGTACAGAATTGACCTCTCTACAGATTTATTATAAGTATAAGTATAGATTAAAGTACCTTTATTTTTATACTAACTTCAAAGCAAGTAATCAACCGCATCAGATGGTGGGCAATCTCGGGCAAAAATAAGTTGGTACAAGCACAGTAGCAAAATCAACGGAACAATATTGGTAGCCCACGTACACAGTGATGCTACGCTCACGTGGGAACAACTCCACCGTATGCTTCACTATGTGCTCCACTGTATGCTCTACCGTATGCTCCACCGTATGCTCCACCGTAAGCTCCACCTTATCCTCCGAACGTTTTTTCTACCTGATTCCGACACAGTCTTGCCGAAGATGGCACCTCTTTAATCACTTTTCAAAGAGAGGATTTACCACCGCAGTTATGGCATACTCAGTGAGATGAGCAAGTGCAGTACTAAAATCAACGGCATAACAGTCAAAACCAATCGCTGTTACCACTTCGATGGAAGATAATTATCAAGAAAGAAAGAAAGAAAAGAAAGAAAACTATTTTATTTGGCATACACACTCGTAGATACACACAATGTAGTAACAACATGTAGACACTAATATTTTATAAAAGAAAGAGACAACTAACAATGTGTGTCTCGCGGTGGCGCCAAATATCAGTGTCAAATTGTAAGCTTCGACCGATTAATGATATACTTTGTTTATTTTCGATGGTGAGAATTCATCAAATAAAAAAAGCTCTTCCTGGCCAACAGGGAGTGTCAGATTTTTACTGACTATAATAACAAATATAATAACGTTAAATTCACTTACCTCATCAGTGAATGTGATTTCGAAGGGTCTGATATCAGTACTGGCTTTATCTTCTTCACCCAAAGGACCCCACCATTTTTCACTTAAACCATCTACAAATTCAGGTGTGAGAAGCTCCTTAGTTTTCGAACCCAAAACCAAGGCCACATAAGCCGAAAGTACGAATATCTTTCCGAATGTATTCATATTTGCAGACTAATATATGATATGCTAAAAAACAGAAGTGTCCGTTATATATACTTTCGTTTATTTACTTTTTCACCATAATTTCTCATCAATAAACTCGATTTTCATTTATAATAATGCTAAATGTATACACACAGTTCCAAGACCGTACGGTCAACTTCCTTTCCATAACGAATTATATATACCTCCCTACCAACCTATATTATTACTTTTTGGGTGACTTGCGATTTTTTCGCGGCTTTGTCCGTATCATTTTAAATAAATCAATCAAAAGTTAGCTCATAGTAGTGTTGAAAAGAGACGACAATACAAAACGAATAGCGCTATGGAATTTAGTACTAAAAAAATGTAGATTTTAATCCTTGATCCTTTCCTTGTAGCCTCTCTATGTACCTACGTAATATATACTTACTTCAACAAATCCTACTAATATTATAAATGCGAAAGTTTGTATGTATGGATGGATGTATGGATGGATGTGTGGATGGATGTATGGATGGATGTATGGATGGATGTATGGGTGGATGTATGGATAGATGTGGATGGATGTATGGATATTTGTTACTCTTTCACACAAAAACTACTGAACGGATCTCGATGAAACTTGGTACACGAGTAGACCATATCCTAGAATAACACATAGGACACTTTTTATCCTGGGATTATGTACGCGGGTGAAGCCGCGGGCAAAAGCTAGTACAAAATAAAATATATTTAAATTACATGTTTATATATCTATAAATTAATCACTGTTCTTTAAGTTAAAAGTACCACATGACATGATCTCAAAGTCAGCCAGTATAATAAGACAACTAAATTACTATGTATATCTTCTTACAAGGTCGTCAACGTACTAATTAACATTAAGTAATCCGGATGACTGAGTCCCAAAGTCTAAACTCAAGGCTTGTCAAAGGGCGATGGAGCGTAGCAATTTCGTTAATAAGCTCAGTGACCGAATACGTAATACCACGATACGCTGACAAACAGGAATCACTGATGTGGACTGCAAGTCAGTCAATGTGATATTCCGACGGGCACAGGATTTACTAGAAGGCTAGAGCGAGCGAGCAAAGCGAGCCCACGTCACCCCTTCGAGTTAAGTTACTTTAGATCCCGCAGAAAGAAATAGAAGGCATCTAAAAGCCGACATTGAAGAGTTAAAAGAAACATGATAAGGTAATTCGTTAAACGATTACTTGCCACCTCCCAGTTCTAGCATCAGGTCCTCGTCATCATTAAAAATGTGTAGAACTAGTTAAGATGAATCTAATAAGCCCAAACCCAATGGTTTCACTAGTAATCATTCCAGAGTTCCATCAGCCAAATCCCAGTTCTAGCATCAGGTCCTCGTCATCATGGGAAATGTATAGAACTGATTAGGACGAATCTAATGAGCCCAATATTGATGAGTTTACTGTAGTAAGCATTCCAGGGTTTCAACTACCTCCCAGTTCTATCATCAGGTCCTCGTCGTATTGAGAAATGTATAAAACTATTTAAGCCGAATCTAATGAGGCCAAATTCAATGAGTTTACTAGTCGCCATTTCAGGGTTCCTCCGGCCACCTCCCAGTTCTACCATCAAATCTTCGTCATCATGAGAAATGTTTAGAACTAGGTTAAGACGAATCTAAATGAGCCAAAACTGGATGGGATTACTAATAGGCAATCCAGGGTTACTTACCATCGAAAACAACTAAAGGGTGCCCACAAGGAGGCGTTCTATCGCCACTTCTATGGCTACTCGTTGTTGACCAATTGCTGGTTGAAGCCTTTAAAAGAGACTTAGATGTACACAGTTATGCTGACGATGTGGTGGCTTGTGTTATCGGCCCCTGTCACAGCACGGTATCATCTATACTGCAAAGATCTCCGAACGTTATAAACACATGGTGCACAGAGAACAATTTATCGGTTAACCCGAGTAAAACAACAATAGTCCCCTTTACTAGGAAGCGAAAGTTGGACAAACTTGTAACGCCCACTGTAAAGGGGACTCGCATACCATTCTCCAATGAGGTCAAGTACCTGGGTGTAACTACCGACCAGAGACTGACCTGGAACTCTCACATTAATAATGTGATTCAAAAGGCTAAAATAGCTTTAGGAATATGCTGTCGCTTAGCAGGGACGAAATGGGGCCTAAACCCTAAAATCGCCCTGTGGTTGTACACCGCCATAGTCAGGCCGATAATAACGTATGCCTGCGTAGTATGGTGGAGGAAAACATCCCAAGTGACAGTCATTAACAAACTTAATGGTTTGCAGAGACTTGCATGCATTATATCAACAGGCGCCATGTCTACAACCCCAGGAGCTGCTCTAAATGCCCTGCTTAACCTTCCGCCACTTCATCTATTAATTGCGAAGGAGGCGAAAGCGGGCATGTATAGAATAAACAGCACTGGCAAAATAAACTGGCGCTCTCAAGCACTGAGATCGCTACACGAATCAGTGCTTGAACACGATCAGCTCGCTATGACAACAGACGTCATGCTTCCACAGTGTAGCTTCACAAGAAATTACACAGTGGAACTGCCGAGCAGAGAGGATTGGTCAAGCAACCTCATTACTTGCAAGGCTGGAAGCCTGATCTGGTTTACAGACGGATCCAAAATGGGTGAGAATGTAGGATGTGGAATATTTGGCATTAGCCCGAAATTCAGCAAAAGCTTGAATCTGGGTAAATATGCCACCATATTCCAAGCGGAGGTATACGCCATTATAGAATGTGCGGAAGCCAACCGTCAACGAAACTACATAAATCAATTAATTCTGATTTACTCAGATAGCCAGGCAGCTCTTAAGGCCTTGAACTCGAATACAATAAATTCGAAACTGGTAAAAGACTGCGTTAACAAACTAAATGACCTGGGGCAAAGGAATAAAGTTATTCTGAGATGGGTACCGGGTCATTCTAGAATTACTGGCAATGAAAAAGTCGACGAACTTGCAAGGACTGGGGCTCAGGGTCATCAGATAGGACCAGAACCTTTCTGTGGTATCTCAAAGAACCAGGCCATGCAGACCCTTAAGGGCAACCTATTTGGCGATTCAAAAAAGCACTGGTTGTTACAACCAGGACTGCTACACGCCAAATCTCTTATAGAAGGCTACTCACAAAAACGAACTGCCGAGCTTCTTGAGCTTAGCAGGACGAACATCTGTGCGATAGCCCGCGCCTTAACCGGCCCCTGCAAATTAAACAGGCACCAATTTCACATGAAACTGAGTGACACTGATGTTTGCAGGTACTGTAATCAGGAGAGAGAGACGCCTAAGCACCTGTTGTGTGAATGTGGGCCCCTTATCCATAAACGGAGTATCCATCTGGGTCGACACATTATTCGCCCGGAGGAGATTAAAACTCTCAAAGCTAGGAGTATTCTAGACTTCCTGGAAGCCTCCCGGCTAAAAGAGTTACTCTAACAAGGTGGCGAGTCACAATAGATCTTTTAGGTCGCAGTGACTACATCTCCTACACTATGGGAGATGCATAGCCCCTTTTCCTCAAAAATAATAATACTTACCATCGAGATCCATCATCAGACCAGCTCCATAGCTCGAGCATGTTCATGACTCATGAGTATTTCTAATATTAATTTACTCATACGTTTGAATGTAAAGTAAACACTTATTATGTGTTTAAGATCTTTATCGCACCTAACAAATGAGCAAATGACCTTGAACACCTGAACAGATTTTCATAAATTGTATATAGGAACCATCTCGATAACGTCAGCTTTCAAATAAAAAAAACGCATCAAAATGGGTCCATTCGCTTAGGTGCTACGATACCACAGACAGACACATTAACCTCAAACTTATAACACCCCTCTTTTTCGTCGGGGGTTAAATAATAGTGCGGCAATATTGGGAAAAGTTTTTTGCCTATACAATAGTAATTTCTGACAAACAAACATATAGAAATCATAATAAGAATGATATTATATAACAGTTACTATTCGTATATTTTCGAACGGAAACACTAATCTGATATAATTATCTAATTATAGGTGTAGGATTTTTTTCGTTAATTGGTATAACGTTACAAATGTCTGTATACGCTTACAGTTGAGATCGATAAAAATAGAAATGTGTCTTGAACATTTTTATCTATCATAGGTATTATCACATAAGACTTCATCAAAAGTTTGAAAGTCTGTCTGTATATTTGATTGCATGTGTTAGTATATTTGTGCCTTCCCACACAAACGTTTAGGTTTTTAACCAATTTCTAAAAAAGGAGGAGGTTCTCAATTCAGATGTTTGTATGTTTTTTTTTTATGTTTGTTCCCGCATAACTTCGTCGCTTGCCAACCGATATGAAAAATTATTTTTTTGTTGGAAAGGGTATATTTCCCAAATGGTCCCATAGTCACCAAGTTGGGATCTGATAATGGAATCTTGGCGAAATCGAGAGAACTCCTCAAATTCAATAAAATTTTTTAGTGAAGTCGGTTATTTCTTTTTATAAAAAGGTTTTTTTTATAGGTTATTTCCTTCTTTAGCATTCGGTTTAGCATATGGGTAAGTCATGTCCTAAAATAGCACAAAGGATTTATCCCGAAAGTATTTTTCCTTGGGATAATTTTGTACTTTTGCGCAGGCAAACCCGACGTTAGATACTAGTAGTTCATAAGTTCTCCAAACGTGAGCTAGCTGTAAAAACGTATTTTTATTTTAATAAGTTTCCATTCATTTTTTTGAACATTATGATTTATAAGCGGAAATTTACAAAGAACATTATTATTTATTTCGCATCTAATTAAATAGAATTATACCAAAAATATCCTCCGCTAAAAAACGACGTAAAAAGTATCAAGAAGTTGTCTGGTAGACATCGCAGTCAGTGATATAACTGCCATTGTACCCATAGATTTAAGTTTGTGTATCAATTTTGATATTTTTTTAGTGTACTTATAATAAAGTTGATTCTATTCTACCAACTCTGAATACGACAATTTTGCAAACTCATTTTATTTAATCCGCAGGAAAACTAAGGTTGCTGACATAGCACGAAGAACAGCTAAACTTAAGTGACAATGAGCAGAGCACATTGCTCGCAGAACAGATGGCCATTGGGGCCGAAAGGTTCTGGGTTGGCGACCGCGTACCGGAAGATGCAGTGTTGGAAGGCCTTCTACAAGGTGTACCGATGACCTGGTGAAGGTAGCGGTAAACCCGGTAAACCGATGGATGCAAGACGCACAGGAACGTTCGTTATGGCGACGCTTGAGGGAGGCCTATGTCCAACAGTGGACGTATATCAGCTGAAATGATGATGATGATGGTGATTTTATTTAATCATTTTGATACATAGCTAAATCACCATGGAGTCACAACTCGTACACGGAACTACTACCACGTGAGGATCTCCTCAACATTCATAATGTTTACTGCTGACTATACAAAATCCCGTCTCAAAAAAACAAGGCACGTAAAAAACAATTTCAACACATATTATACTACCGGCGTCAAACATAAGCGGCCTCCAATAAATTCATATTGAAACACTCCAAAACATCCATCGCAAGAAATTGAACGATTTTTTCAACGCGACCAAAGAAAATGGTATTCAACGCATATAAGGAAGGGGTCGACATGATAAATTATGTAATTTGAAACAGACTCCTGCCTGGAGCAGCCGCAAAAACGTGGTCTTAGAGTGCACACGGGCCTCAAAAAAAAAACCGCTACGAGCTTCTTTTTGAGGCGGCCTTTTTTTGTAGCTCGTGTGCGGCAATGCAGCCTCGAAATAACGCTTGAAGCGGCTTCAAGCTTCACCGGACACAAGAAAGAGGTGTCTTCAGCTGTTTTTTGCGGCCACTTCTAGCTTTTTTTGTGGCCGCTTCAAGCGTTTTTTTTTGTGTCGGTTTTTTTTTGAGGCCTGTGTGCAGGGACAGTTAAAGTGCACACAGGCCTCAAAAAACGCTATTCTACGCTTCTTTTGGAGGCAGCCTTTTTTTGTGGCTCGTGTGCGGCGATGCCACCACAAAACACCGCTTGAAGCGGCTTCGGTCACGCACATCAGCTGTTTTTTGCGGCCACTTCTAGCTTTTTTTGTAGCCGCTTCTAGCGTTTTTTTGAGGTTCGTGTGTGGAGACCTTTAGTGTCCGCACATGGGCCTCAACAAAATGCCGCTTAAAGCTTCTTTTGTGACAGCGTTTTTTTGAGGCCCGTGTGCGGAGACAGTTAAATGAAGTGCCAGCCGAATACGGGTCCGGGAAAATATCGGAAGATATCACGGGTATATACGTGTATCGTTTATACTTTTATCTTTTGTGAAAGGTGGTGTTTTGGAGTGCTTTTGAGTATATTTTTATATAAAGCTCAAGTTATATTTCGGCTATCTAAATCATAGTCGTTGCTGAGTGCTTGGTCGAACGAAAATAGACTACCATTGACTCGCCTTGGAAAATAAAAATTCTTCCGAGAATTTTTGTTCTAAAGAAGAAAGTGTTTATTATTAGAATCAATTTATTAAACGATATATCTACCCAACGAGTTCTTTCTATACGCAGATTTATTGTTTTAATAAATCTATTAATTAACTTATTTATTAGTACATATATTAGTATAGAGTATACTATCTACTAGCCCATGCTTGTCACAGGTCGTTCCAAAAAGAAATTCTTGATTCTTCTCACATGTTTAGATAATGCATGAGATACATGCATTATTTAAACTTCGTCTTGTATTACTCTGTCTATTCACAAAATCCGCTCTGTAGTTTTTTGCGAACGAATAGATAGACATAGTCAGGGGTTTTATTTAGGATTTTTCAGGGTTATAAAAACTTAAAGCTTCCTAACAATACCTACAGATATTGCTCTGTACCACAGCTATTATGATAGCTACTTATGATGACGATGAACATTAAACCTTCGTATCAGCTGTCCCTGAGGTGCACAAAACCTATATCTACAGAATGAACAATCAGAATACCGACCCACCAACAACATCAATCCAACATAAGGCCACACACACTCATAAAACTGATAGCCTTGAAACGAATAAACTTTTACGAGTGTTCGTATCAGAAGTTTGTCGCGGTCCTAACGAACCGTTCTTTATCTATGAATGCCCGCGGGACCAATAAGCTGCATCCTCTTAGGAAATTAGTGGGTTTCGTATACTAAAGTTTAGCGGTAAATAGCATAACTACCTTGAGAAGGCGAATTAAAGACGCTCTTCGAGTTTAGGCTCTAAGTCTGTCAATGTAATAGAAAAAAATGCTAATTAAGGAATAACAATTTATAAAGAGGGGACTAATGGTTGAGAAAATAAGTTTATCAACATTATACTACCATTCTCATTGTCTAGAAACATAATAACAATGATTTAAGGGTGGGTTGCGTCGTGACCTGAGGCCTTAGGCCCTAAACCCTACCACGAGCTCTTTTCAAGACTGGGCTGTGTCGTGACTTGAGGCTCTAGGCCCTAAATGCTGGGCTGTGTTGTGATCTGAGGCCCGAGGCCCTAAAGGCTGGGCTGTGTCGTGACTTGAGGCCCTAGGCCCTAAAGCTTGGGCTGTGTCGTGACCTAAGGCCCTAGGCCCTAAGCCCTACCACGAGCTCTGAATTTTTAAAGGGAAAGAGCTGTTTAAGGTGTACAGCTTCATCTCAAATTTTAACTCGTCATAAATGTCCAGCTTAAGTGGCAAGGGGCAGGGCACATTGCGCGCAGAACAGATGGCTGTTAGGGCTGAAAGGTTCTGGAGTAGCATACCGGAAGACGCATCGTTAGAAGCCCTCCTAAAAGGTGGACCGATAACCTGGTGAAAGTTGCGGGAATCCGATGGATGCGGGACGCACAGTATCGTTCATTGTGGCGACGCTTAGAGAAAGCCTATGTCCAATAGTGGCCGTCTATCAGCTGAAGTGATGATGATTTTATACATATATATTTATTTAAGCCCCAAATCTTTTCATTTCGTTCAGACCATCCAAAGGTTGTCTGATAGAAATTGCCCTGTGCAATAAGACTGCTTATTGTACACTTATTCTTTTTTGTAAAATAATGTCCTGTAATAAGTTAAGATGAGCAGTAAAGTAATAATAAATATATTATATAAATGATGATGATTAAATGGCCAGCCATAATGCACAAGACTTAGCCTCAAAATATATTGGTACAGAAGTCAATCTACATACAAAGCGCGCTCGAGCAACGCACACATAGACACCGCTCACGGACTCGATATTTCGTAGCGCCTCGGCCCGCTCGTCGAACAGTTCCTGCTTAAACGCTCATTAATGTGCGTCCACCGAGCGTAGGTATTAAAAGTAAAGTACATACATGAGATTGTCTTCTATACCTATCTATTTTGTACATATATTACAATGCTTAGCACTTAAAGGCTTCCAAATATAAACAAAGCAAAAACGATATTGCGACCATAATGCTAAGATATAATTATTCTTAAATTGGTTCGAACTATTGGAGACGTGCTTAAATTATACGAAATTATCACACCGTTATTGCTTCATACTTACTTCCTTTAGAGCGTGCCCAAAGAGCTGTCTTGAAGGTCATGCTTGGTCGACCCCGAAGGTACAGCCCTGAACTTTTGTATAGCGAGTGTCCTGTTCTGAATGTTGGACAGCTTTTTTATATTGTCGACCATACTCTGTAAGCATAAAACCTTAAGTCAAATTCGAAATATTTTATTTAACATAGACCTACAGGGCACTTATAAAACATCAAAAGCTAGTGCACGGTTCCAAATTGGTCGTTTCCTTTGCAGAAGAACCGGCAAGAAACTCCATGGTTACTCTTTTTTTTTAGTGATTGGTGTTACAATATTATATTTATAGATATTATGTAAGAACAGTGTAGGTCAATACTGTACACAAAAGCACAAAAAATAAACAATAAAAAAAGTCATTCTTAATAGGAAGTAATCTGAGAGTTCATTGTATTCTCACATTCACATTACAAAATAAAAAAGAGGCTTTGTAAAAAAAAAGCAAGAAAAATATAAATAATTACAGCTTTCAATAAATTGTTAACAAAATAAATTATCAACAAATTTAAGGCCTACCTTCTACTTTAACTACAGTTGAAGTCTTAAAAATTACAAAAAAAAAATATTGCAGAAGCAATGTCGTACAGAAAAAAAAAACAATTAAAAAATGTATATGGACCCGTCCAAAAATGTGGTAAACCTAAACTTTGTCTATCGACCCCGCACAGAACAGCTCTAGCTAGACACTGGTAATATATTATAGGTAACTACATATAGAACAAAACGAATCAAGCACTTAATAATCTTTCCACTACCTATCGGTGAGTGCAAGAATATCATTCGTGGCTGGCCCCTACGATCTGACTATTCTAATAAAGAAGAAATTGTGAATGGAAAAATTTCATGACTAGATCTACACTTCTCACCAACACATCACTTTTCACACCACACCAACACATGGGTATATGAACCAGCGTACAAAATTTTGTAAGTTGTCCTAAATTATAAGCTGTAATAGTTGTAAGTCGCTTTGAATTTTATTTATTATTTATTTATACACACTTTATACAATACTAGTTAGGTATGTAGTTTATTAATTTGAGTATATATTGTATAATTGTATTATATATATATTATATGGTTTATTAGTACTTATGTTAATTCTTGTATTCGTTTTCTCTTTCTCATTTATTGCACCTACCACTATTTTTCTCTGCATCACCCAAAGGTTGACTGGCAGAAAATGCCTAAGGCATTAAGTCCGCCTCTGTGCTTTGTGTGAATAAAGCATTAAATAAATAAATACTAGCTTTCCGCCCGCGGCTTCGCCCGCGTGGACTAGGTACAGTTTATATCACGCGGGCAGAGACCCGTGCTCAGCAGTGGAATTATAGGTAGCCTGTGTGTTATTCCAGTGTCTCTTCTAACTCTCCTACCAAATTTGATCTAAATCCGTTCAGTAGTTTTTGCGTGAAAGCGTAACAGACAGACAGAGTTACTTTCGCATTTATAATATTAGTAGGGAAGTAGGGATAGTAGGGATAGCGCATATTTTCTAAAGTACTTACATAGGGAGGAAGAGGCTGTCGAGTGTAATACAGTACATACTAGTACAGTCCTCAACTTTATCTCTTAATAGTATCGCATGTTCAAAATTTTTAAATTAATAATGTTAAATCTAGGTTAAGAGATATTTGTTAATTGAAAAGATTCATCACTTTTCAATTAATTTAATTTATTATTTATTCATAAGTTGCATGACTCAGTCTAATATAAAGGATGAAAAACAGGTTTTATCATATTAGAAACCACCGTAATGAGATATTAATCGGTCATGGACTTACAAGAATACTATACAACAACTACATATAATCAATATATTTTATACTTGCTGCTACCAGCGGCTTTGCTCGCGTGAATGTAGAAAATAACGCCAAGAAAAAATACTATGTGAATAAAAAGTACCCTTTTTGCTATTCTAGGACATGGTCTACCCGTGTACCACGTTTCATCCAAATTTATTTAGTTGTTCGACCCTGGAGGAGTAACAAACAAACAATCTCACAAACTTACGCTTTGGAATACCAAAGCGTAAGTTCAGGAATCCCCATGCAAACGCCGGCGTTCGCGCATCCATTGTCTTACTATTGGGTCTCTAATTGACGGTATCTGAAGAGTTATTGCGATCACAATAGTCTCAATAACTGTAGACACACAATGAGTTACTGAAAAAGGAAGACAAAAAACGATGATAAAATGACTTGGGCGCGTAAGAAGACCGCTGGTTTGAGGTGGTATGAGAGAATAGTTATCAAAAGGACTTATGGGAAATCTGTTCTTACTATTAGAGCTGCAACGGGTAGACATAAATTATCTTAACAGCTAAGCCTTAATGTTCTACCAGCTTTTACCCGCGGCTTCACCTGCGTCTATTAATATACTTTACTTTATCTCCCCCTTATCTCACTTGAAAAAAAATTGCCTGGTCTCCAGGGTCCCAACTATCTTTGTACCAAAATTCATCAAAATCGGTTTTGCCATTTAGGCGTGAAGAAGTAACAAACAAACTCACTTTCGTTTTTATAATATTAGTAAGGATTGCTATGGGCTTTTGTTGCATTTACTTTAAAACTAAAATCCGTGTTGTACAGCCACAGTCAACGACACCACTACTCAATAAATGGGCCATTAAATAAAATAATGTTTCCGATACAAATAAAGAATCAAGATAGCTATTCTATCACATTAAAATACTTATCAGTATCGCTTAGTAAACCTATAAATAGTAATGTGGTTAAGATTATAATAATGGTATATAAAGATACATTTTTACGAGTTTCTGTAAACGTTAGCCAGAAAGTACTACAAAAGGACCTTCGCTTATCCAGTCCCGAAGGACCAATAGCGCGGCCTCCAAGGAAATTAGCGATGCGCTGTTAAACGGTGACTCGGAAACAAACAGTAAATGAAATTTATTTTATAGAAAATTAAACGTAATGAGATTGCGTTGTCTATTGATCACAGCTTTTAATTGAGATAGCTAGAAATTTATTGATGAAAGGTTTTCAATGGAACTCAGTGCCATTCATTGATGCTTCCATGCTTCGATGCTACTATAGGTACTTGAAAAGAAATATTAATCCTTTTAATAATACGTTAGAGTTATAAATGCCTAAACAAAAACTGGAGCTGTCAAAAATTCATCGACCAATATTTATTTATTAAGTCAAATTCTGGGAAACATGGTGAGGTACCAACCAAATGATACCTCTTTATAAAGGAATATCAAAAATAAATCAAAGCCTTTTAAAACTGACTACACCGATATATGAACGTTGAGGTAATCCAACTTGTAAACAACACAAACTAGGTGCATACACATTAAGAATCCAAACGTTTTGAGCCATTTAGTTTTATTATAAAATTATAATATGTCTTGTTTGCCTTCATGATACTTATTGTTACGGAAGAGGGGAGTCCCCTAACACAGGCATTACCTGCCTAAAAGGAGGCTCCAATCATATATATTGTAAAAACTTAAACTTGCTTACTAATAAATTATTATTATTATTATTTCTTTATTTTCATTTTACACATATTTTATATATTTTTAAATATTTCTTAATTCATGAATCCCCAAGCGACCACCGGTGGCCGCGCATCTATTGTCTTACTATTGTGTCTCTAATTGACGGTATCTGAAGGGTTAAGGACACTTAAAAAAAAAAAAAAAAAACATTTAAAAATATAAAAAAATAGTATTCCGCCGGTATCGGGAGCAAGGTCCAAGCTACCGGTGGTTAGGGCTCCAGAGACAGGAACCTCCTCACAATGCGAGCCGTATCGAGGAGTACTGCCTTCTGTATCAGGCCCTTGATCCAACCGCGCAACGACAGCTTCGACAGATGGTCGTCGAAGCTTTTGGCTATGAGGCCATTGGCGGTCACGACAATCGGTACAATGATAGCTGAGTCCACATTCCACATGTCGACAACCTCGTGAGCTAAGTCGAGATATTTCATTTGTTTCTCCTTCTCAGCTTTCGTCATGTGGGATGGTGACATCGACTATCATTGCGCGGCGCGCTAATCGGTCTATCACCACTATGTCCGGCTTATTGGCTACAATAGTCCGGTCAGTGATGATAGACCGATCCCAGTACAACGTGACATGGTCATTTTCAAGAACTGGGTCGGGCACATACCTGTAGTACGGTACCTCAGAATCCACTAGGTTATATTTAAAAGCAAGTTGCTGGTGAATAATCCTGGCTACTTGGTTATGCCTGTGCAAGTACTCGCCGTTAGCTAGACGAGAACAACCAGAGATAATATGTCTGATAGACTCACCCGGACGATGGCATGCCCGACACACGTCAATCGTCCCGTCCTTCATAATATGTCTCCGGTAGTTTTTCGTCAAGATAACTTCGTCCATTATCGCACAGACAAAACCTTCAGTTTCCCCGAAGAGGTTGCTGAACCGTAACCAGGCCACGGACGCCAAAAAATCTACATCAGGCCCATGAAGAGCCCGAAAAAAGCGTCCGTGAAGCTCCTTGCCTTTCCATATTTCCTTGCGGTCATCAATAGTAAGTACCACAGGTTTGCGCCAGTTCTCTTTAGCCATGGATAACGGGGTGAGTCTTATTATTATTATTATTATAGTGTTGTATTTAAAAGTGTATGGGATAAATGCTGTGCATATTCATTAGAACAAAGTGTTCATCATTAGCAGTCTCTAAAAATGCTACAGGATTGTATTAAATCTAAAAAGACTTTCGTTATCTTAATTTCAACATAATCTACAACGTGTCAAATCTAGTTACAGATCAATTGCTTCTATATGCTTTATTGTACACAACTTATACAAACAATAAAAATAAGACAGCTAAATTTACACAGTATATCATCATCTTCCTACCCTTATCCCGTTTTATTTGGGGTCGGCGCAACACGTTTTTTTCTTCCATTCTGTCCTGTCGCTCGTCACGCTATCACTAACTCCCTTTTCATTCATATCACTTCTCACACAATCCATCCATCTTTTCTTTGGCCTCCCTCTCCCTCTCCATCCATCCACATGTAAATTCATAACTCTTTTAGCAACATGCGTTTCATCTCTCCTTTTTACATGACCATACCAAGACAAACGAAGTGACAGTATATACACACATTTAAATTGCTTATTCGTATTTTAAACTAGATTTTCATCAATTAATTAGAAGTGTTCGTACTACTAATACAGTAAAAAAGAAACTTAAAGAAGCAATCAATAAGGTTCAAGGACTCTTAGAACCGTCTCATTTTTCTTTGCCAACGTGAAAGCTTGTATGACGTATTAAAACCTCTGAGGAATTATGGCGTTCACATTGAGAGGCCTCTGATTCTGATAAGTCACGTTCAGCGAGCCTGTGTCTTTGCACGTAGAGAAATGTGGCAGAGAATAAAAATGTATCGAGTGTGACATACTGTCACTTTTTATATTGTTTTAGCTCTGGACATTTAGCCAATGTTAAGTATAGAAAGTATTTAGTACACCTACGTACATTGTACATTGAGCAGTGAAGCGAAACGTGAAGGAAAACATCGTGAGGAAACCGGCATGTCTTACCCGCACTGGACCCGCGTGGTGGATTACGACTCATTCCCTCTCCTAGAGAGGAGGCCTGCGTCCCAGCAGTGGGAACATTAAAAAGGCTGATGATGATGGTGATGATGATGATGACGTACATTTGATGTAACACATTCTAATGTTTTTGCAGTAAGTATTTGGTAGTTAATATATCGAGTCAGCCATCTCGGCAAGCTTCGTCAGTACTACACGAACATTCTCAGCTGCATTTAACCGATATTGCACCTGTTCCAATAATTCCACATATTGCTTAGCTACGTTTGGGTTAGGTTAGTATTTCAAGTATCTACTGGAGATACTAAACCCAAGTCATCGACAAAGGGATTCTGGAGCCATGGATTGTCCGAAAGGGAACTCCGGGGTAATGGAACGCAAGGCAAAGAAGGAACATAGAGGTGGGTCGCGGGCTTGCGGACGGCGAACAATGGGTAGCTCGCTGTCTAAAATAAATTGAATTTAAATCATGAGCATGCCAAATACTGGTAGACTAGAATATAAATTGAATAAAACAAAAAAAACGGTGTATCCAAATTTATTTACCAAGTGCTAAATATGTTAAAACTAAAAAAACTTTTTACAAAAAAAATATAACCGACTTCAATGATAAAAAACACTGAAAAGTATCAAATAACTTTAATTTTGGAAGTCGGTGTTTCTTTAATAGTTTAGTCTCTTCGTTATTTAACACCGACTTCCAAAATTAAAGTTATTTGATACTTTTCAGTGTTTTTTATCATTGAAGTCGGTTATATTTTTTTTGTAAAAAGTTTTTTTTATTTTACACTTTTTAGTTACGGTACCACCACTAAAAAGTACCCCTCAGTCAAACTTAAATACCTTATAATCAGAGCGCATCTCATAACGGTTCTAATAATCCCAAACACGGTTAGATTACATTAATTTACCTTTCGGCTTCATCATCAGATCAGTTCGATATATCCTCTCCCCCTCTTCTTTCAAACAGTCATTAAACTAGATGCTGATAATCCCGGCTGTAGCATCAGGCCAGATTTATGTCAACATTGCAATGAACTTAAAATTTAGCCCTGTTTAAAATGAGCCCAAACACGACTACGGTGCTGTAATTTCAAGGTTTGTACTTTTCCTGATGCTCCTGGCTTCAGCATCAGGTCTCTATGTACTTCGGTGTTCTTTATTAGCAGTACGTTTATCCACACATCGAGCCGTTTTCAATGAGCCTAAACTCGATATATCTGCTGTTTGTTGTCGAGGACTTAGGTACTCTGCAGACTATCCTGACTGCAGCATCAGGTCATGACTTGATGATCATGAGACCAAATGTGGCAAATGCCCTATCAAACATCAAAACAATTTACTAAAACAGTCCTTGCCTGTTCGAGTAACTTCTTACTGTTAAGGAGTTGTACCTTCCATCATCAGCCCAGCTACCTGAGATGGTGACGACCATACGCAAATACACAAGATACTTCATAAAATATGCGAAAATCAATAAGTGAGCCTATAAAATTTGAAGGTTGCCCTCGATTTCTCCAAGATCCCATCATCAGATCCTAATTTGGTGATAATGGGACCACCTCAGAGCTATCTACTTTCGAACAAAAAAAGAATTTTGAAAATCCGTCCACATTTGGGGGAGTATTCGACAAACAAACATACAAAAAAAAAAAAAAAAAAAAAAAACATACAAACAGCCGAACGTGGTACCTCCTCCTTTTTGGGAAGTCGGTAAAAAGAATCTAATAATCTGCCAAAAATGTCAAAATATTATAATGTACCTACCTCTAAGACAACACAGTATCTTTACCTTCCAAATGACGCAGGTCTTCACCAGACATGGTCAGTTCAGGAAGTTCCTGCAGCGGATTCGTGCAGAACTCGCGCCCGGATGACACCATTGTGTGCCCCGCTTAGGCAGAGCACCGCCGTGTCCTCGTGAGAGCGCTCGGCGGCAGAAAACTTTCGCGTCGGGCCTTGGTACAAGCCATAGTCCGGAGCGAGGAGGAGTGGCAGGCGGTCGCCTCCTTCTGCGAAGCAGTAATGCTAGAGGAGGCGGCAGCACGCGCGAGGCAATGACCCTCCTGCCCCAGCCGCCTGCATTCCGATCCTGATTTCCAGCCACAGTAGGCGCGAGCTTGCGGTCAGTGAGCAATAGGCACCGTCCAAATGTCCGGTAGCCCTCCGGACCAAGCCCAAGTCGTCGACGGCGCGTAGTCTTCCACGCGCGCTTCAAGGAGTTGTCAGCAACCGCAGTGGCCCAGCAGGGTCGTAGCCTGCTAGGGCCATGGGTGATACGAAAGAGATTCCCGGGGCCCTGATCAATGGCAAAGAAGGAAGAGGAGTGGGTTTTAGTCAGTAAAAGTCTGACACGAAAAGGGCGCGAGATATCATTAGATGATTTTACAACCAAAAACAAAGCTTTAAGGCTAGCAGCCTTATCACACCGTTTGGCATTGCTCCCAGGTAAGAATCAATTATACTTAAAGCGTGTTTTCCTTCTGGCTATTTCACTTCTGTTTATATTTTTATTTTACTTTTGAGGTTGAAGCGCCTCACGCAGATTTCTTGTAGGTGTTATCGTAATTAAATTTCAACTAAATCGCTCATTTTAATAATTTGGAGTTGTTTGCAACGAAAGATTTGGCTTTACCAAGAATCCAACTTTTCTACATGTACCAAGAAATAAACTCATCTCACTCGTAAGATTAAACTAACTACTTCCAAACCCCTCTAAGAAAACGTAAAATGGCTTTGTCTATAGTCTATTTATAGGGACAATGCAGCGCTGCCACCTCGTTGCTTTATTATTCCATAATAAAAGACGTGCCGCTGCAGCACTACACCTGCGTTGCAGCCGCGCGTCAGTTCACCAACAGTTTCACGTTCAAAACTAGCGGTTGCCACGCGGTAGGTAGCGCAACAACCGAACGGCACTGTGCGGCTAATTTGCCACACAGCGCAACCGCCAACAACCACCTAAAAAGCAAAAAGCGGCCTAACTGCCAGTCTGATACAGGAGCTATAAATAGCACGAACGAGGTCCATGCCAATATTGGTGGCTGTCTTAATCAAGTATGCCTTGAGACTCCAAATCAGGATGAGGCTTTGAGCAGGCCTTTTCCTCCAAGTGTTGCCATATCTTGTAATCTAACGAACTCAAATCTGCACTGGAGGAGGGCCAATCTTCGTGCCGGATGAAGTCGATTTGAATCTTACTGGAATACCCAGTGCCTGTTATTGAACATGGTATGAGAAACACGTTCCACAAGGTTCGTCAGGACTGTATTTTGACACACAACTGCATTCGTTTTTACACTTTTCTCACAAAAATGTACCTCAGTTAAGCGCCAATAAGAAACTCCCAACGATACCATGACCGAGGATAGAAAATGACCTCGTTGGAGACGTGGAATACGGTTGCTCGCTTCTTCCCTACAGTGTACGTACACCTTATCATTTTGTTTGTTGTAGCTCTCTTCTACGGTAAAAAATTTTTCATCCAAAAAAGAGAATTTCCCGATATTTTTTTCCGTTTACCATTTCAACAAAGCGCGGCATCTCTTCTGTCTCAGGTCCATTTAACAAGCGTTCAAACGATGTCCTGTTTTTCTTTAATATGCCTGAAGCCCTAAGTCTTCATTTAACACCCTTTTCACCCGTGGTTCTGCTTAACCTCATCAAAAGGGCCAACAGTTTCTGTTTACGTTTGGAATTTCTGTGAATTCGCGCCTTCACAGCTTTTATCACTGCTGGAGTCGATGTATGACAGATACGAGGGCGACCACTTCTTGACCTGTCATCTATAGTAGTCTTTGTTGTATCGTTTGATGGCGATAAATGAATTTTTTGGATGTGTTCAAATTTTTCAATAAATCAAAAATTTGAATTGGCGCGTAAGCGCAACGTTGCAATGCAATAACTGCAACGCGGTCTTCTTTAAGCGTCTACTCCATAATTAAAAATGAGAAAAAATCTAATTCTACACATTTTTATTTTCATGAATAATTCGAAATTCGAATTCAATAAACTTTTTTGTGACCAGCATTCTAAAAAAAAGTTTTTACTGTGTGACAATACTTATGACTTGACTAAGTATATATTTGTTCCTTTGTTTTTGTTTTTTTTTTGTTCTTCTTATTCTATTCTTTTTTATGCACCTGCCATGTTTACTCTTCACCACTCTTGGTTGACTAGTAAGAGATACCTAAGGCATTAAGTCTGCCTTTGTACTTTTGTGTTGCATGAAGTTTTAATAAATAAATAAATGTATCTTTGTTTCCTCCTGACCTGTGCAAGAAACTCGAGTGATTAGAGACTATGAAAAGTAATGATGTTCGGATGCAAAGTGATCGACTTTACGGTTACAACCTTTACACACTTTCCTCACACACGTTGCTCGCTCGCATCTGTCGCGCATATTTTTCGTTGTTGTATATGTATTTAGTTTCACCCAGCTAGGTTAAAAAACCCAAGGTTAGAGAATCCGAAGGAAATGAATTAGTAACAGGATAAAAATATTCTTCGTCCCAATCTACGTCATAGATTTTCTGTAAGTATGTCAATTTTCATTATATCTGATGACGAGCCATAAGCGATTGTAACAATCAAATGGATCGCTTGCCTATTAGTCACTATACGGCATAATAGTACATTGTTACACTAGGGGTGAAAGTTACTTATTTCGTCCCGAGAAGAAGTTGGCGGCCGAGCGCAGCGAGGTCGCTAATTCGAGGGACTAAATAAGTAACTTTAACCCCGAGGTAAGCATTGTGCTTTTCATTACGAATACAAGAAGATAGACCTAGTTTAAAAAAAAAATAATTTGACAGTTGTTAGGTGAAAGTAAAACTCCCTAGGGATGAAAAGTGTTGTACTTTTCAGCCCGCTCCTCAGGCAACTTCAGACCTACTTTCAGAGTATGAGTAATGAAAAACCTACTTATTAAAACCTATTAGATACGCGGTGCCCCTATCTATAATATGAGTATGAGCCGCATGTTGAAACTGCTCCAAGTGCCCTTACACTTGCACTTTGGAGAACTTAATTGAAGCCAAAGATGCTGAAATTAACGTAGCCACCTAACTTGTCCTTAACAATTTAATGAGTTTATCATTGACTCGAAAACACAAAACTAGTCCTGCAAATCCCACGGGATCTAGCACTCGTAATCTCGCAATGTGCGATACTGCAAAAGTTGCGGTATCACGGAATACCAAGATCCCGATTTGATAGGCTAATCCGAACTAATTTGAGCGTACACAATCCAGACTACAGAGCCAGCGCTAACAAACCGCCTTTGTTACAATAATGGCCGACACGGCCCATATATTCCACTTTTAATGTAAGCAAATACGCCAACATTCTATCCAGTTTAAAAATGCTTTTGATTTAATTGTCCCTAACAGCAAAAAGGCAATTTAAAAGGGATCCAGCAAGGCGCTTCAAACAAACTCCGTTAGGTTTCGAAAAATTTATTGCGATCACAAATAATCTTTCGCTCAGTTTTTCTTTAACAGCATTCTTTTTAAATTCTTAAACAAGACAAGTTCGTAGGATCTACATTACCATAGACATAAATTACAATTATTTAGCTACAAACCTAAATATACGGGAGCAACTGAGGACCCGTATTTTTTTTAACTGTGTTCACAACAAAGGATGGATTGAGCCTGAATAGATCAGAATCGATCTAGTCGTTAAGATGATATAGCTCGAAATTTACCTATTATTGAAGCCTTAACGGTTGGGCACGCCACAATTATGGGGGTAAGTCCCCTCTTTGAGGCGTGGCTGGAAAGACCGCTACGGCGTCCTCACCTTTCGCATGACGCAGGTCCTCATCAGACATGGCAAGTTCGAGAGGTTCCTGTACCGGATCCATGCGGAAGTGACGCCGGGTGCCACCACTGTATGGAATGCCGGAGGACACGGTGGTGCACACAGTCGAGGTGTGCCCTGCTTGGGGGGAGCATCGCCGTGCCCTCTTGAGGGCGAACGTTGGCGGAGATCTCTCGCGCTAGGCTTTGGTTCAGGCCATGGTCCGGAGCGGAGACATAGAGTCAGGCTTTTACGGATGTCGCTCCGCTCAAGAGCAGGGGTTGGATGATTTTCCCATCATAAAAAAGCCTTGACGGTGTATTTTTAGTTGTGATAGATTTGAGTGCTATTAATATGACTGATCCTATTTCAATCTATAGACGGTGTGGTAATAGTACGCAAGTTGAAAAACTCTCGCAAATTTTAGGTTTCCGAACCTTGGTCAGAAAAAACGGAACTCCATAAGTAGTTTGGCACTACTTCCGATCCGAATCCGTATAAGGACTAATCCTTGAACTATTTATGTTGTAGTTTACCCTAAATCTGACTGCTATCATCTGATTACTCTCTGGTATCTGTGAATCTCCATGCTAGAGAAGATTATTGACAGATCAAAGAAGCCAAACTATTATTTATATGAACGCTCGCGCACTGTGTCCGAAGCAAATCCGAACTGCGCACGTGCAGAAAGACAGTGGGGTGGGCGAGGTACGTGGCCAGGGTGTCAAGCCAAGTTTAGCCAAGTCCAGTTTAGTTCTGAGTAGAAGTAGTATGCCTTAAGTAAGGATGATTATAAAATGTAAAGAGTTGAGACTACAGTGCTCTTGGGCGTTACTATAAATGCTAAGCTATTATTATAATTAAAAAAATTTAAATTATCGAAAAACTTCGATACGCTGTTAGATAAATCCAAATTTAAACTGATTTACAGACAGTTTGTTTAACTTACTTTAGCTATGAAAATATTTCATACAAATCCGCAACCCCTTGAATGCCTACAGTTGGTTCCAGAGATCACAGAAATGTATCCCGGAATGGAATTCTACAACTTGTCTTGGCTCAACCACATGACTTTATATAATTTAAAATAAAGACATGAGGCTGATAATGAGTATTCAATCAGCAGTTTTTTTTTTAATTAAGAATATCATTTCCTATAAAGAAAATAACTGGAAATGGAAATTTGTCTCTGCATCACCCAAAGGTTGACTGGTAGAAAATGCCTTAAGAGGATCCTTTTCCACTCGCCTATCGAAAACATCGAAAATGGTTTAATAGCTTGTTACTTCATTTAATGCAATCTAACGTGATGTTTGACGAAAAGGCAACGCAAAATAGAGAGATGACGCCTGAAAACTCTGTTAGTATTCGGTAATTCCGAGATGTACTCGAAAATTTCACAAAACTTGCTCCAGGAAATAGCTGTTTTTTTTAACCCTTAAAAGTTTTTGAAAAAAGTTGTCGTCATTTAGAATCTTAATAAAATTTGCAAGGTCTCTAGAGGATTACTTTTTTGACTTATTTAATTTTTAGTCAAATTATGAAGTGTCAAAGTTCATACAAAATAGGAGATTTTCAGAGGTCTTTACTAGATTAGTTTTACACAAATTCAGAAATAGGTTTCTATAGAAACCTAAATAATATCCACAAGATACTGTGTTTCGAAAATATCTAATGAAAAATGTGTAATAACGTCATAATCAGTTATGAGCGGTTGTATGAAAATCAGTGAAAATGTGAGTCATGATGCACCACCTTAAGGCATTAAGTCCACCTCTGTACTATTGTGTGCATAAAGAATAAATAAATAAAATAACAGTCAAAAACTATTGTTATAAAGATGTTATAATTTTTATTTAATGTGTTCAAATATGATCATCTCAGATACAATTACCAAGGTTTTTACAAGTTTTCTCTTTTGCACACATTACAATTCATTATGATTACATTTCTTCTTTGCGTGAAAAGCTCTAATTTCAATTAACGCATTTATGACGAGTTTTGAGAATACTTCAGGCGCCTCCCATGCGAAGAAATGGCCGTAATCGTCAAGCGATAATGAAGAGAGTAGATTCGGGAATTTGATCTTGAGCATAGAAGGTGGCATGTAGTTTATCTCATTTTTGGCGTGGACCGTGCATGTTGGTACTTCAGTGGAGATTCTAAATAAATAAATAAATAGATTAGCAAACGTGCTCTTTGGATCTTTCTTCTTTAATTCTTATTCTTTGGATCTTACTTCTTTGGTTTGTTATTTTGTGTTATTACTTACTAGCTAGACCCGGCGAACTTCGTACCGCCTAACAGTCAATGAATGTCGTGTTACTTTTTAGCTGAACTAATTTAGGCTTTGATGAACGTAAAACAATGATACAAAATAAATATTAATATAGATAGAAACAAAAAAGTATTTTATTATGATGAATGATGATTTTATGTTTTTACCCGTTTCCTCGTTTTTAAATTAGGCCACAGTGCACAAACCGTGCGACATAAAAAGAAAAAAAAGTTTTTAAGATGTATTCTGCTATTCGGGACGGAAACAAATCCAACAAATCAAAACCCATGGCAATCGGTCCAGCCGTTCTCGAGTTATAAGTGTTGTAACAAACACGACTTTCTTTTATATATGTAGATATAATGAAGTAAAAACGTCAGTAATATCTATAATATGGTGGACGTTTTCATAAAGAATAATCGACGGTAACAAAACTGTCTTAAGAGTACTCGAACATAAATCTACGAGTATAAAAAAATAATTACAAGTTAGTTATACTTACGATTCTATATCTGTTCCGAAAGTTTTTATATTATAATGCTCTGCATACATTCTGATAGCCGTAGTAAACTTATTCTCCGTCCAATAGTACATAACGTTGTCAATGATACTCTCGGGGGTGTATAAGTCGTGAAGACCTCCATCAAATTTGTTCTCATTGGAACTGCGACTTGCCCAAGAAACAGCCTGCATTATCCATGTGAATAGACCCATTGGTGAGTCGGACATGGCGACACCTGTAATCAATCACCATAAAAAATAGTATGCAGTTGTTTTAATGAGAATTGCGGGATTATAATGGATGCGAGACGCTCACAACCGGTCGTTGTGGTGACATGATGTATAATAAAATACGAATAGAATGGATTGATTTAAATTTCTTAATGACATTGTTAATTTTGATGTAAGAATGTATTCAAGCACATATTTACTATATTCTTTTACTGTTTATTCTTTCCTTAGTTGCACCTGCTAACCACTTAAAAAAAAGGTTTTAATCTATCATTTCATGAAAATGTTATCTTAGTAATTTTTTTATACTTTAAAAACAAACTATTCCAACAGATATTCGCAAGTTATATTTGCTAAAATTACACAAATGAGACGCCCCCTGTAATTTTATCATGATTTAAAGAATTTTGAAGAAGGAGAGAACAGCCAATCCATTGCTTCAAATGATGGAAAACAGTATATCTACTTATCAAAGTAAATAACGTAATGATTGGTAAATAGTTGACAAAATGAAAACGGAAACTACATTATACCGATGCATACGTGGGCCACGCCTGATTTGTACGTAGCGGTGCATCGCGTGGCGTGTATCTAGTGTAGCTCTACAAGTCTAGTTGCCATATCAAATGTATGGGAACCAACGCACCCAGATCAGCGTACGTGGCTCATGTGTGCCCAATGTAGTACCGTATCATAAAGTTTAAGCATATACTGCGCTCACTGTGGAGTAACCTAGGAAGCAATCATGGCTAGAATTTAAAAATATGTAGTATGGAATAACTAGTGTTTTTAACTTAAAACTGTAGGAAGACAGTATATGCTAACAACCTTTGTCATATAAAATGAAAGGATACATACCAAGTGTATCTGGTTTCGTAGCATGTACGTGCATGTATCCAAGAGTTTTTAAACTTGTTTGTAAAACTTTTAAGAGTGGGTACATATTGTCAGCCAGAGCTGGATCTACGACTGCGTCTTGGAAAAATTTGCTGATTGAACCAGTCGCCCAGGTTATTAAGGCCTTTGTACCGAGAGTACGTGGGTAGTTTGTATGGTAGCCAAGGATTATCTGAAAGTAGAAAGCGATTGTCAACTGTTTTCATTATCAACTTAATTTTTTTTCAATTTACGATTGGAAAAACTTCCTTTTCAGTGTTACACTGAAATTGATTTTCTTAGTCGTCTTAGAAGATAGGAGCAAAATATTTTTTAAGTGTTACCCTGGGGCCTTTTATGTGTTCTTTACAATAAAACCCAACTTCTCCAAAAATAAATGTAATATTTGGTTTTCTTTAGTAAAACAATCTCGAGCGAAAAGATCCATAAAATGCTAATGGTCCCATTGAACGCCAAATAAGATAACGGAAGTTCAAGGTAAAGATAGTGGGTCGGACTCGACTCCTACTTAAAGTACTAACTCATACTCCCAGAAAAGGACGATGCATCAAAACGTCCCGGCTTCTCTAATATTGCCCAACATATTTGAAATGCATCTCAACTGAAATATATTTGTAAAGTAAGTTTTCTTTTTACTATGAAGACATCTCTAAAAAGTGCGGGATTTAACGAGAAAATCACATTTTAATATCATTATTTTTATATAAATAAAAAATAACATCAACAACTTTAAAATGCATCTCAATCGAAAGATCTTAGTAAGGTGAGATTTTTTTACTGTGGTGACGTCGCTCAAAAGTGCGCAATGTAGGTTAGGTTAAAATAAAAATACTTATAAATCCTAGATCCTTTACTTTTGACGTATAATATATCGCCTTATTAAAAAAAAACTCTATTCAGCAAAATGGTTCGAATGACACCCTGTTGGTATCTGTTGGATGTTGTTGTTGGATGGGTGTCATGATCATCGTTCTTTGCTTAGCTTTTTCTTTCTTACATAATATACTACAGGGATATTCTAATCTGTTAAATCCCTACTATCCCTACTAATATTATAATTGTGAAAGTAACTCTGTCTGTCTGTCTGTCTGTTACGCTTTCACGCAAAAACTACTGAACGGATTTAGATCAAATTTGGTAGATAGGTAGAAGAGACACCGGATTAACACATAGGCTACCTATAATTCCACTGCTGAGCACGGGTCTCTGCCCGCGCGATATAAACTGTAGTCCTCGCGGGCGAAGCCGCGGGCGGAAAGCTAGTTACAAATAATCTTTACCTCAGGATATAATGTCACCATTTGGTTAGCAGTCAAAGCTCCCATGTCGCCTCCTTGCACGTAGAATTTGTCGTGTCCTAGTCTGAGCATCAAATTTTTCAAAACTGCTGCTATTTCTATTGTTCCGAAACCTGGACGGGTCGCTCCCTGAAAAGTTGTTATAAAAAGATAATAGAGGACTCTCAAACTGAACTGACTATTGGTTTATTGATATTATTTGAGAAAAAATGCGTTGAACTGATCAAATAAAAACGGCTGTTGGTAGGCCATTGAACGAGTGCACCCGGATGACTGTCAGCAGGCAAAAGTGGTGGGGAGTCGTGCGGCGTACCCTGACGGCTTCCAGAGAGCTACCTTCTTGATAACCACGACCACTCTGGCAAGAGTGAAACTACCAAGAAGAACAAGAAACTGAGCTAGAAATAAATGACACGATCCAAATTCTTGTATAGTCCGGACCTTAATTTGGCTTATGAGCATTTCTCAACGATGGTATTTGTTCGACTAAGTTTTGGATGATACCAAGATACATGTTTCGACTTAATTGTATTTGTGTGAATGTGATAACTTTGTCATTGTTTATAGTGTTAGACGACCTCAAAATATCTTGAAGTTAATAAAATAAAGTTCTAAAAACATTTTCTGCATTAATTGTAGTAATTTCTTATCGGTTATTTACAACTTACTGCTCTCAAATTATAGCCATGCCTAGTGATCTTTAGCCTAATCCTCTTTACCATAGAAAAATGATACTGGGAACTTACATCAGAAAATCCAAATCCTGGCAAGCTGGGAATTACGACCTCAACAGCAAAACCATTCTGTTCACAATATTCGGTAATGATAGGAATGACTTCGTAAAATTCCAGAACGGATCCAGGCCAACCATGCAACATCAGGAGAGGTAGTACCTCAACACCCTCGGGTACCTGAAATACATGTTTTGATATTGTCTGTAAAGTTATGTTTTAAAGGATTCAAGAAAAGAGGTGGTAGATTCTAAATTAAAATTTTCTATAGCACATTTCATTTTGAATGACAAGTTTTATATCGTAGTAGGATGAATCGATTCTCATTTTTTTCTGAATTATAAAAATGTTATTATTTTGTTATGTATCTACGGTAAAAGGTCAACAGGAAGTATCCTGCAGGTTTTGATTTCCTTTTAAGTTCCAAAATATTCGCCGAAATAGAGCTTTATGCTCTATTTCGGCGAACGGAGCCTTATTTTTAGATTGCGTAGAAGTATAATTTTTCTTTGCTCCAAAGAGCTGTAGTAGACTTAAACAGGTAATTCAAAATTTCGAACAGCTTAATACCTACGCGTTCTTAAGAAATAAGGTATTGAGCAACAATGTGATTCCATTAAGTTTTCGTTTTTGCCGACTGAGATATTGCCCCCTAGCCAAGTCACAACCGTTTTGTATCTTCTTTCGTCAATTGCATCGAATCGGCCACGCCTCCGATTCCTTTGTTTTAACCGTGACTGAGCGTTGAGATGACGGCAGAACAACGGAATCGAAGTTGTGGCCGACTCGAGATGATTGACGAAAGAGAAACGAAACGGACGTAACTTGACTAGGCCTGGTGAACCCTGTAAAATATTAAGGAATAGAGCAGTAACAAGAAGATATCAAACTCACCTCAGGTTTCACTCTAACAAAATGGATATCAAGTCCTTGAATATTAGTTTTGTATTGTGGGTACTTGTTCACGTAAGCCTCTCGTTCAGTAAAGTTATATTTGTTCGCCCAGAAATCCATCCAGTAGTCCATGTTGTCAGTGTTGAAACCATATTGAAACGCTATGCCTTCAAGAGGAGGAGTTAGTTCACGACGGTTGTTGAGGCGATGCCTGAGGTCAGCTATCATCTGAAATGGATTTTGAATGTTAATACAACGTGTAACGTTAAATGCGCAAAACCTCAGACACCCCAAACGATTTTTAATTCGATTGACCTAATTATGTGAGAAAAAAAAAACATTAAAAAAAATTAAAAGTTTTATGAGCGTTTTAGTTTATTTAAAATTCATATCTGCATTGAAATAAGAATTTTTAATATCCCGTGTATGAGAAAATTTGATTGGACTACAACTACTTGTGTTTGTTTACCTATTTGGGTGGGTTTGCGCACGGGATGGCTTGACCTAGTCATAAATAGACAGGTCGAAGCTTTTAATGAATTTTTTTTTTTTTTTAATGTAACCTATATTAAAAAGTGGTTCAATTGATTCTGCTCGTTATTCTGATCAAACTAATTTCAGGTTCTACGCATTTAACGTTACACGTTGTATATTCATCAATGAATGTAATTTTAAGACTTCAGAGCGAGGAATCAACCGCATGAGACGGTGGGTAATCTTGAGCAATGAAAGTAAGATGTAATATAGATTGGTAGAAGTAGGCACTGAAGTATAAATCTAGCAAAAAAGTGGAAGCACTTGCCATACGCAAGTGTATACGCAGATATGATAACGGCGATTACGTTATCACATCGAGTGTTGTTGTCAATGTCAAATCGTACACTCCGACAGATTATTTTTTTATGATGGGAAAATCATCCAATGACAACCCCCGCTCTTGGGCGGAGCGGGAGATAGTGTCAGACTTTTACTGACTAAAAAACCACCCCGTTCCTTCTTACTTTCATACCGGGGCTGAGCTTTCACTCGAAGCTAACCCTGGCCCCAGTAGGCTTTGACCCAGCTAGGCCGCTACTGTTTTCTTTTGACGGTTTGAAATCATAACATAACTTCTTCCGCTCTGGGTAGAAAGAGAGGGTCAAACATTTGCTGACTAAAACCCACCCGTGTTCCTTTAGTTATCCTCAGCGTTCCGGAACCGCGGAGAACAATACCGCCCTAGCCCTAGCAGTCATTAGCTCTAGCAAGCCCCGTCAATCATGCTGACATCTATTTGACGTGAGCGTGGACACGGGCTTGAACCTAAACGGACAGCAAGCTAGCCATTGCTCACCGATCGCAAGCCCATGAAAATGGTGGCCAAGAATCCTCATTCTCTGGCGCTTTCTGCCACCTCGTGCGCATGCATATCAACCATAACAATACACACAACTGAATACCGTACCTTATTCACAGCCAGAATATCAGCATAATATATTATTAATAATACTATAAGAAACCACTTACCTCATCGGTGAATTTGACGTTGAAAGTCCTGATATCACTGCTTGCATTATCTTCTTCACCCGAAGGACCCCAATATTGTGTACTTAAACTATCATAGTATTCAGGTCCGAGGTGCTCCCTAACTGTCGAACCCAAAACCAGCGTCAAATAAGCCGAAAGCACGAATAGCCTTACAAATGTATTCATGGTTGTAGACTACAATATTCCAAAAAACAGAAGTGCTCGTTTATATATCCTCGTTAATTTAATTTTCACTTACATAATTATGATAATACTTAATATTTACACAGTTCCAAGACAGCACGGTCAATTTTCTTTTCATAAAAAATAATAAAGGCGACTTGTAATTTTTGTGACTTCGTCCGTATCATTTTAAATGAAAACAATCAAAAGTTACTTAATAGTGGTACTGAAAAACGTATTAGGTACTAACTAAGGTACTAACATAAGGTACTAACCTACTAAGACTATTAAGACCTTCCTTGCGGTCTCTCTATGTATTTACTTACTCACCTCAAGAAATACTAGCAAAAAAATGGCAGGCGGTTGCCATTCGTCCTCACTCCAGACCATGGCCTTTACCAAGGCCCGGCGCGAGAGATCGATGCTGCCAATCGCCCCCACGAGGACACGTCGATAGTCTGTCCATGTAGGACATACCTCTTCCAATACATATTCCTCCGTGTCCTCCAGGCAGTCCACTCAATTTTTTACACCCGGTCGTCTTTTCCGAACGAATCCGGTGCAGGACCCTCCCGAACTTACCATGTCCGGTGAGAACCTGCATCATGCGGAAGATGAGGACGCCATGTTGTCTTTCCAGCCTATCCACAAAAAGGGGACTTGCCACAATAAGTATGGCGTGCCCAGCACTGGGGTGCGACAGACGAAGTCGCCATTTCATCATGAGATCCCGTCTGGACTGTATCTTCCCCCTGAGTTTCACTGAGTTTCACCCCGGCGTTGTATCTCCACGCGCAAATCTTGTATACTTGCAAGGACTGTTGCCTCTAGATCCCTCCTCTAGGTAGAGGTGGCAGGCCAGAAAAGGAATTACTAATGTGGACTACAAGTCTGCTAATCTATAACCAGCTAAACTGAGTACTTAAGATTTATAGTTGGTTTGTTTGTTGTTAGTTTTTATGGTGTTTGTGTTTAGTTACAACAGGTGTTTAATTTGAAGGGAAATGTCGTGAAAAAACGGCATGTTCTAGAACCAACATTTCGAAGACATTATCTGCATAATCTAGTTTTAAAATAATCTATTCAAATAGTTACCTACTTTTAAAGAAATTGGAAATATTATCTTATTTTTAATTTAACTGCAAATTTTATCGTATTATCTTTTTTTTTAAATGTTTGATGTAAATTAATCGAATGAAATACAGGTTTTCATTAACCTAGAACAGGCGATACGAAACGGGACACTACATAAAAAAGGTATAGAAAAATTACACCAAAAATAACGCTTAGTCAAGCCTTCGTTTTTTGCTGAAATGTGGGAGAATAGAAGGGTGTAGAAACATCGGGGCAACCGCATGTACTTGACCTCAAGGTAAATGCTTAAAATGTAAGGAAACGATCTCGCTTATGGTCATTGGCTTAAGTCAAGATAATACATATAAAACTTGTGGGAAAATGCCGGGAGACACTATGTCAATGATCTTTACCTGAAAAAACACTGTCGGCTTGATTAGGGTTGATATTTCTCTCTGCGAAGTTCGATTACGGGGGCTTCTTTCATTCTTTTTAAGTCCGTCAGCCTCTTCGAACCTAACTTGTCCAAGTCGGTGTTGCCCTAAAGTTCTGAGCTTGCTTCGTTCACTCTTTAACTTATTGTCGAAGCGTTGAACTGCTCTGGATTGTTTTTCTATAACCTAAACCCAAAGGCCCTTCTTAGGTGCATAAATCATCCAATGACATCCCCAGCTCTTGGGCGGAGCGGGAAATAGTGTCAGACTCTTATTGACTAAAAACCCACCCCGTTCCTTCTAGCCGTCATACGGGGTTCGAGCCTTGGATAACCCTGGCCCCAGTAGGCTTCGAACCAGCTGGGCTGTTGCTGACAACTCCTTGAGGCGCGCGGGTACAGCGCGCGCCGTTGACGTCTTAGGCTCGCTCCGGACAGTTAGCGGACGGTCAAACAGCGAGCTACCCAAGGCTCGCCGTCCGCGAGCCCGCGTCTACGGTGGTCGGAAATCGGGATCGGAATCCCGGTAGCGCCGTTGCCTGATGCAGTCGGCCTCCTCCTTTGCTACTTCGTTTACTGCTTCGCAGAAGGAGGCGACCGCCTGCCACTTCTCCTCGCTCTGGACCATGGCCTGGATCAAGGCCCGGCGCGATAGGTCTCCGTCGCCAAACAGGCTCACGAGGGCACGGCGATGCTCCGCCCAAGCAGGGCACACCTCGACTGTATGCTCCACAGTGTCCTCCGAGCGTTCCGCACAGTGGTGATACCCAAGCGTCTCTTTCACTTGAATCCGGTGCAGGAACCTCCAGAACGTGCCATGTCCGGTGAGGACCTGCGTCATGCGGAAGGTTAGGACGCCGTGAGATTTTTCCAGCCGCGCCTCAAAGAGGGGACTTACTGTCATAATTGTGGCGTGCCCATTACAGTAGTAACCTAACATGAAGGAAATCCTGGGTTCTAAAAGAAATAGAGGATGATCTCATTAAAGACAAAACGCCTCGGACAAACAAACATACAGAAATCAGAATGCTTTCATATAACATTCGCTCTTCGCATTATTTTTGCACGAAAACACCCAAAGAATATTCAGTTGTACACAAGGTTTTTTGTTAATTTGCATAACAATATTAACACCTGTATAATTATTTTTTTTATTTAAAAATGCACTCATAGTCTCATACTCGTATATATTACACTCGTAAAGGCAAAAGTTTAAATGTGTGTGTGTGCGCTTGTTCGTTACCTACTTCTTATTTTTATCTGTCATAAACTAGGACTTGACTTCGATCCTACCTGAAGGTCAGCAGACAAATGGCTGAACGGAGATGACTGTTTATCCTGAGACTATAGGTATTTCTTTGCAATAATTTTGTAGAAACTTTTTCATAAGTTCTCAACACGTTAGCTGTAAAAGCAGGTAGTTTTTATCTAAGAAGTGGAATTTTATTGAATGGTTATTTGAAGACCAAAAAAACACAAAAAAAAATATTAATAAAAATCCTTAACTAATTAGAATAAACTAAAAAGCGTTAAAAATTCTTCCACATCGCTGACGACTGGTAATGTGCCCAAAAGACTGGCGGCATTGCTACGCTCGCTGTATGGTAATCCGTATCACAAAATAGATAGGTACAGAAGTCAGTCTCATGTATGTACTTCACTTTTTACACCTACGCTAGACAATCCAGCACGTTGCTCAGAACTGTATGATCGCGACCTGGCGATTGAGCCGAGATATCGTGTCCGTGAGCGGTGTCTATGTGTGCGTTGCTCGAGCGTGTTTTGTATGTAGATTGTCTTCTGTACCTATCTGTTTTGTGTCCGTATCCTCTGTATTCAATCAAATAGAACTTTACCAAGAACATTCCCGCGTAAAAAACGTTTTTTTTTTTATTGTACCAATAGATCATAACACTTTTACTATTTTGATGTACAATAAATGCCCACTAGAATTTTGCGAAATCTTTTTAGAATTTTGATAAATCACCGAAGAATCAATTATACATAAAACTAAAAACATGCAGGTACTCGCGTACCTTTTCAACGTTATAATAATAATAAGCATCCTTAATTCACTGTATGTATATTCAAATTTCTCTTGCAGGTTTGTTTTACTGGCACTTGAAAATATTTTCATCAAGACAATGTTTTCCTTTTGGTTTTTTTTTTACTGGCTTCTTATATTTATTTATTATTATATTAGTAATAACTCCTAGCGGTGGCTCGATAGTGCGTTATGGCGTTGATAATCGCGCCGCGCGTCGGCTGATGTTTTTTATTTGAGTATTGTGGGTACCAACTGATCAAACGTGAGCCTATACAATTATACATCACTACAGAGTATAAAACAAAGTCGCTTTTTCTGTCCCTATCCCTATGTACGCTTAAAAGATTTATCTTTTGAAACTACGCAACGGATTTTGATGCGGCTTTTTTAATAGATGAGTGATTCAAGAGGAAAGTTTAATACGTGTACAGTTTTTCTGTAGTGTATTTAGTATCAGCATTGCACTTGAGGGTAGCCGGGGTGGGTCGCTAGTTAAAAAATAAAATTAAAAACAAGTAATTTTATAGTTTAACCCTTCAGATACCGTCAATTAGAGACACAATAGTAAGACAATAGATGCGCGGCCACCGGTGGTCGCTTGGGGATTCATGAATTAAGGCTAGAATTACACTACACACACTCCATAAATTTTATATAGTAACTGGACTAATAAAGCCAGTATTTCATTTCAATGCAATTTATACACCAGTAGTATTATGTTATACAAGTATTGTAATATGTTTATATATATTTACCCCAGTCTGTGCGTCACTGCGGGGTGCCAACTGAAAATAAGCGCTGGGTGTCTAAAGTCCAGCAAATGCTGAGGTGGTCACCTTTTTGGTGCGGGCACGCTTGGCGCACTTTGTACTTTTGTTATTTTTTTTACTTTATGTTTACAACTGTTATGCTGTGTCTCATCATCATCATCATATCAGCCGAAAGACGTCCACTCTGGACATAGGCCTCCCCCAAGCGTCGCCACAACGACCGGTCCTGTGCGTCTGTGCGTGTGTGTGTGTGCTGTGTGTGTGTGTGGTGTGTGCTGTGTCTGTTTTGAATAAAAGTATTTCTATTCTATTCTATATTCACACTGAACTATTTTTTCATCGCGACGAAAGAAAATGATTTTCAATACATATAAGGTAAGGGTTTACATGATTAATTATGTTATTTGAAACAGACTCCTGCCTAGAGCAGCCGCAAAAACGTAGTCTTAAATGGAGTGTCAGCCGAATACGGTACCGTGAAAATATCGGAAGATATCTTGAGTATACGTGTAGACTTTTAATTTATCTTTTGTGAGAGGCGATGTTTTGGAGTACTTTTGAAAATAATAAAGACAGCCGCGGGTGTGTGTTGTACGGTGGGCAAAAATCATCTTATGTAAACCCCCGCCCTTGGGTGGAGCGGGAGATAGTGTCAAACATGTTATTACTGACTAAAAACCCACCCCGTTCCTTCTAGCCTTCAAACCAAGGCTCGAGCTTCCTTTCGGATAACCCTGGCCCCAGTAGCCTTCGACCCAGCTAGGCCTCTGTTGTTGCTGACAACTCCTTAAGGCGCGCGGGAACAGTGCGCGCCGTCGACGTCTTGGGCTCGGTCCGAACAGTTACCGGAAGGTCGGACAGCGAGCTACCCATGGCTCGCCGTCCGAGCCGCGGGTGTGGGTTACATTACTAATCAAAAGCCGATCTACAAATAAATGACTTTATTAATCAATTTGTCCACACTATACTAACCAATCTCTATGCAAAGTACTACAATCCGTTTAACTTTCGCAAAAGTTGTTATGTAACATATTTTATTACTTATCACAATTCGAACTCGTATCGCTATCGGAACACAACTTACTCACTTTCGGTCGCGGAGATCGCTTTTATTCTCCAGATCAGGAATATCCCAGAGAAAGACTTTTCAAGGTCAATCTAGAACAAATCAGTCGCTTCGTCGGGTCATAAATGAAAAATGTCATATCCTAGACAACTCTTGACTCCATCCGGATTTCGACTCTATTGTATAAGACGAAAGGTACAAATTTCTTATTAATGAATAATAATAGAGGTATTTTCGACAAATTCTAGTCGAATATTCTAGAGCTTGAAACGGACTTCGATTCCAGAACTTTTTCTCTGCCATGCATTTGAATTATTTGAGGCTAGTGTTAATTTTAGCGTAAATATGACTTATTCAAGTTTGATGGCGTAACAGTACGTAAAAACAATATGAAGCTTCCTAACAATACCTACAGATATTGTTCTGTACCACAGAGCTGTGATGATAGCCACTTATGATGGCGATGAAGATTAAACCTTCGTATCAGCTGTTCCTGAGGTGCACAAAACCTATATTTACAGAATGAACAATCAGAATACCGACCCACCAACAACATCAATCCAACATAAGGCCATTCACACTCATAAAACTGATAGCCTTGAAACGAATAAACTTTTATGAGTGTTCGTATCAGAAGTTTGTCGCGGTCCTAACGAAACGTTATTTATCTATGAATGCCCGCGGGACCAATAAGCTGCATCCTCTTAGGAAATTAGTGGGTTTCGTGTGCTAAAGTTTAGCGGTAAGTGGTATAACTACTGTGAGACGGCGAATTGAAGACGTAACTTAGTGTATTTAATACTAAGCTAATTGGATTTAGTCTCTAAGTCGATGAATATTACAGAAAATTTTCTATTATTTCAATAATTGCTGATTTATCGAAAGAAGGATCCAAAGTTTAAGAGGGGATAAGCTTAACAACAAAATGCTTCCATTATCGTTGCCTAGAATTATGTTAAGAATGATTTAATACTGGGCTGTGTTATGACCTGACCGAAGCTAAAATTCGTGTTACATAAATGTCCAGCCATGACAGACTATGCAACAGCGACGCTACGACCATTTTTTGCTGTGTTTGTTAGAGTTGGGACATATTTTTTTATGAAAAACGATTGTCGTATTGTTCAAATTCAAAATTCAAATTCATTTATTCATTTTGTGAACATAGGTGATTACAGGTGTTTTCCAATATTTTTTGTACAAACCATGTCCCACCGATAGGCATACTAAATCAGTCTTATGAAGTTAGTCTCTAGGATTTATCCATGTCGTTTATATATAAGAATTAACAATGTCAAAGATAAAAGTACATGCATGTCAAATTATAAAATTGTCTCAATAAAATAATTGTTGCGTTGCACCTTTACCTATTTTTAATTTGTTAGCAAAGCCCCATTAGCTATCAAATCAGCTACGCTCCCACCTTAGCCTTTTCTTTACAAATTGCAATAATTATGCTATTCACTAAACATTTAACTATGACAGGTTTATAATTATTCTCTTCTTTTAGTGATATAAGAAGAGAATAATTATAAACCTTAAACTAATTAAAACTTACTAAAAATAATCTTAAAAATTACATTGAAAAACTCCTATATAAAAACCTTAAGTCCTGGTTGTGGCTACTCATTGACTCTATATTCTCTAGACTCTATCTATATCAATGCCCAGCCCAAACTTTTGGAAGTTGAAATGATTTACAGAGGTTCTTTTTATGTTGTAAGTACATAAAGAATAAGAATAATTTTTTCAAAATTTGATGCCAAATCCGAAGCCGCTGACAGTCAATATAATTAGGGTATTTTTCTTCTTATTATTTCATTGTTGTTTAATTTTTTATTCTATTTTTAGTATTGGAGCGCCTCACGCAGATTTCTTAGAATCATTCGCGTCGAAAGATTCCTGTACCCCTAGCCAAGTTGCAAATCTGCAACAGTTAACGCTAGTAGAAAGCTTCAAATGTACGGCAATGACGCGCTCTCAACGCTCAGTCACGTGGTCAGAACAAAAGAATTGGCGGCAAGGTCAACTCGATGCGTTCGACGAAAGCGAAACGGTTGTAACTTGGCTAGGAGGGCTGGTTTTTCTGAGAATCGAACTTTTGGTATTTACTTTAAAAATGAATCTTATTTACAAGATTAACCAGAATATATGTTTCTGAAAACTTTATCCGTTATCCAGGAAAACGTTAAATAGCTAGTCTGTAGTCTGTTTATATCCGAAACTTTGCTGCCAGCCTGATACAGAAGCTACAAAAATTCATTCACGTAACGCAAGTTGCCACGTAAAACGTTTCAATTAATGACTATAAATGGCGGGTATTGGCTAAGCGAATAAGCAAACGTACACGAGGAAAAATTACCGAATGTTCAGGTGCTTTTCCACCAGACATGAGTGACCTCGCTCATTTCTGCTAGCTTGCTAGGCAGTGGAAAGTTAAGTAGCGCTGTGAAAATGTGTGTTGGTTTTCTTCTGATTTATAGCGGTCTATTTTCAAATGTGCGTGTAGATATTCCCACGACCCTCACACGTTTCTGCCTCACGCACAGTCCTTGTTTTTCTATATATATTTAGTTATACCCGGGCCGGTTAGCCCTTTTGCAACAGAGTTGCGTTAAGCAAAGTGAAGCAAAGTAATTGCATTGTTGGATTTCCCTTGCGCCTAGTTACATATATTTCCCGGTATATTCTGAAAACATCTCACCATTTTGATGAAATGAACTTGAGGTTTGACATCTCAAAGCTTCGGATTGTTAGATAGAGTTATCATGCCCTCGCCAACGGCAACTGTCTCTCACTCCACCCAGAACGGGAGATGTCACTAATAAATTCTCACGTAAAAACTTTTTACAAAAAAAATATAACCGACTTCAATGATAAAAACACTGAAAAGAATCAAATAACTTTAATTTTGGAAGTCGGTGTTTCTATAATAGTTTAGTCTCTTCGTTATTTAACACCGACTTCCAAAATTAAAGTTATTTGATTCTTTTCAGTGTTTTTATCATTGAAGTCGGTTATATTTTTTTTGTAAAAAGTTTTTTTTATTTTACACTTTTTAGTTATGGTACCACCACTAAAAAGTACCCCTCAGTCAAACTTAAATACCTTATAGTCAGAGCGCATCTCATAACGGTTCTAATAATCCCAAACACGGTTAGATTACATTAATTTACCTTTCGGCTTCATCATCAGATCAGTTCGATATATCCTCTCCCCCTCTTCTTTCAAACAGTCATTAGACTAGATGCTGGAGAGGGAAAGGATATATCGAACTGATCTGATGATGAAGCCGAAAGGTAAATCTTTCAATCAGTCATTAGACTAGATGCTGATAATCCCCGCTGTAGCATCAGGCCAGATTTATGTCAACATTGCAATGAACTTAAAATTTAGTCCTGTTTAAAATGAGCCCAAACACGACTACGGTGCTGTAATTTCAAGGTTTGTACTTTTCCTGATGCTCCTGGCTTCAGCATCAGGTCTCTATGTACTTCGGTGTTCTTTATTAGCAGTACGTTTATCCACACATCGAGCCGTTTTCAATGAGCCTAAACTCGATATATCTGCTGTTTGTTGTCGAGGACTTAGGTACTCTGCATACTATCCTGACTGCAGCATCAGGTCATGACTTGATGATCATGAGACCAAATGTGGCAAATGCCCTATCAAACATCAAAACAATTTACTAAAACAGTCCTTGCCTGTTCGAGTAACTTCTTACTGTTAAGGAGTTGTACCTTCCATCATCAGCCCAGCTACCTGAGATGGTGACGACCATACGCAAATACACAAGATACTTCATAAAATATGCGAAAATCAATAAGTGAGCCTATAAAATTTGAAGGTTGCCCTCGATTTCTCCAAGATCCCATCATCAGATCCTAATTTGGTGATAATGGGACCACCTCAGAACTATCTACTTTCGAACAAAAAAAGAATTTTGAAAATCCGTCCACATTTGGCGGAGTATTCGCCGAACAAACATACAAAAAAAAAAAAAAAAAAAAAAAAAAAAACATCCAAACAGCCGAACGTAGTACCTCCTCCTTTTTGGGAAGTCGGTAAAAATAGGGTTTCACGATGAGATGTTTACAGAGAATCAGTACTGGTACACAATTTTCGCTAGCGTCATTTCACTGGCGTTCGTTCGCTTGGTCTGTACCTAACACGCAATCCGTGAACAAACCATTATCACGACTTTTGTCCGTTTTTCTTCCGTTCTGCTCATCCGGTTTTCATTTGCCGATTAATGATTCAAAGGTATAATTCTGATTCAGGAATTAAGGTATATTCATTGTAAGGATGAGTTTAAATGGATTGAATGGTTTTTACATTATGTGTTACACAATGGATTCCTTTTTGTTACGAAGATTGGATTACTTGGATTAATTAGCCAGTAAATTATGTAGGTACTAGCTTCTACAAGCAGTAAGTATCTGCCGCGTCTAAAGTGTATTACTCCAAGGATATATACTGCCGTGGTAAAAATAGTCTTCGTCCCATCCAAGTCATAGATTTCCTGTGTGTCAAGCTTCGGCGAACTCTGATTGGCTGTTGAGGCGTGATTGATAAACAAGCGTCGAATTTCAAAATTCAGCTGCGTGAATACACAAAATTATCTCATGGGAGTATTCCTACTCCCGAAATAAAAAGTTCTATTCCAGGACATGGTTTACACGTGTGCCAATAGCACATTATGATATAAGTGTGTAATGTTAGTACGAATTGAATGATCTCGAATCGAAGTGAAGAGTACCGTCGAGGCGGTATTTAGACCCGAGCCATGGCGAGGGTCTTAAGATAGCCAAGAACGATAATCATTAATTACTCACGTGTATTATACGTTTTTCAATACACTTGTGAAGAAAATAACGGTAAAACTAGTAAACTTTGTGACGGTAAGAATCTGTTTTCTTATGCGCGCCCATTTTTTTTTTCCTCGTTGGGAACGACACGCACCTATCCTGATATGAAAAATGTAATAAAATTATGGCGGGAGAGAGGTTTTAGCTACATTATAGCAATAGTGCGTAATGGTAATCAGAATGTCATAGTTTGGTAACAAGTGCTGAAATGCCATTATATACCTAAATGCAGTGCAATAAGAGTCCCTGACTGAGCGCTTTTCACTTGTAACAATACAACATGAGGTTGTGAAAAAATAAATAAAGTTTTGTCATTTGTATTTTGAGTAGGTACTTAGCGGCTTTTCCGGTATAGTATAGTCTATCACTAAAGTACCGGACCTCTATTTATTATTTTGTTGTTTCTTTCAGTTTCTAAAGGCATACGACCGGGTACCTCGTGAGGTTCTGTGGTGGGCCCTTAAGGAGAAAGGTGTGCCTGGGAAGTATGTGCAGTTGATCCGAGCTATGTACAGTCGATGCAGTACCCAAGTCCGGTCTACAGTGGGCACTACTGACAGCTTCAATGTGGCTGTCGGCTTACACCAAGGGTCGGCCCTCAGCCCTTACCTCTTCCTGATGATAATGGATGCTCTGACGTCAGACATTCAGGAAGAGGCTCCCTGGTGTATGTGGTTTGCCGATGACATTGTGCTGATTGCCGAGAGTGGCCAAGAGGTCCAGAATAGATTGGAGGTGTGGTGGCACAGACTGGAAAGTGTTGGCCTGAAATTGAGTAGAACCAAAACGGAGTACTTGTTCTGCGATTTCGGCGGTCTCTCCACTCCAGTGCCTTTAGCTCTCGCCGGAACGCCCATACCGATCTGTTCCGACTTTCGGTACCTCGGGTCGCTTGTCCAAGGGGATGGTGAGGTAGACCGGGACGTAACACATCGGATCAACGCAGGATGGATGAAATGGCGACAGGTCACGGGAACAACTTGTGACCCACGGATGCCCTTCAAGTTGAAGGGTAAAATCTACAAGTCCGTGATAAGGCCTGTTGTATTGTATGGATCAGAATGTTGGGCTGTGAAAAAGACGGATGAAAAAAGATTGCATGTAGCGGAGATGAGAATGTTAAGATGGATGTGTGGTGTGACGAGAATGGATAAAGTGAGAAATGAGTATATTAAGGGAAGTTTGAAAGTGGCGCCGGTGACTGAAAAGTTGAAAGGGAATCGTTTGTCTTGGTATGGTCATGTAAAAAGGAGAGATGAAACGCATATTGCTAAAAGAGATATGAATTTACATGTGGATGGACGGAGAGGGAGAGGGAGGCCAAAGAAAAGATGGATGGATTGTGTGAGAAGTGATATGAATGAAAAGGGAGTTAGTAATAGCGTGACGAGCGACAGGACAGAATGGAAGAAAAAAACGTGTTGCGCCGACCCCAAATAAAACGGGATGAGGGCAGGAAGATGATGATGATGATGTTTCTTTCAGTTTCTTTCCAAGTAATATTCTAGGGTTTTACCAAATGTCAAAACGGGACTTTTTATTTTTTGACGAGTTAAACGATTCACATTATTATTATAAAGGCGACGATAACAGTACAATTCAGATTTTCAATAAGCAAGATCTACTAAACAGTTTAATCATGGAACATCAATTTTCTTTTCCCTACTCTTGACAAAAGCGCAAAGAAAACAGCTTTTTCTTTCATTTATTCAGAGAAAAAAAAAAACAATATCCTTAATTCGATCTTGAGCCATGCTGAGTAGTCAATGGACTGTGCACGGAACCCTGCAGGGCGCTCATTTGATAAGGAAAACGAACATAATATTACATAACACTTACTACGTATACCTAACCACAGTTTGATTCGCGTGAATGCTCATGGTTCTGAGAGCTTGATCCATTTTCTCTTCAGTAAACAATAATAGAGTTCAATATCGGTGAATGTAGGTACCTAAGTATTGATATACTCGTACATACCAACCTGTACTTCTTCTGCGATTTTAGTGGTTTAAATATCTAAAATACAAAAATCGCAGTAGAGGCCGCAATTTAGTGAATACTTTAGACAGGCGTAGTTGCGAGACGCACAGGACCTGTCATTATGGCGACATTTAGTGGAGGTTAATTAATTAAATTTTTCATTTAAAGGATTTTTTACACTAATGCGACGATGTCAATCATGCTATTATGTTTACATAAAAACTTTAATCACAAAAAATATTCTACCTACTTTCTTAAAATAAAAGATTATAAAAAACTTTTGCTTTTGTACAGTTAGGTTTCGCTAAGATGTCATGAAAAACTCCTACATCCATTGCGAACAATTACTTTAAAAGGATGTTTCTCTTGTCTTAGTATCGGCCACATTCCACCAACATATCCTGTATGTCTTCCTTTTCCCATACACCTCACAGGAAATATTTTATTATGAGTGACAAATTAATCTTCAATAATTCTCAATTAATTAGAAGCTAGAAAATGTTTTACAAGAACAATTCGATCAATTCGACTAGCCTGTTGGTCTAGTGGTTAGTGACCCTGACTGCTATGCCGGAGGTCGTGGGTTAGATTCCCACCCAGGACAAATGTTTGTGTGATGAGCAGATAAGCATGATCATTTGTAACATTCGCGAGGCAAGCCTCGCGATGTCTGTACTACGCGGCTTTAAGAATACATTGATTGTGTCAAAAAGACTTAATTCAATTTAATCACAGATCCAACGTAATGCAGCAACAGACTATACAAGAGTAATATTCACGTGAACTTCCACCGCCGTGCCCCCGTGGGGGCGATCGGCGGCGGAGACTTCTCGCGCCGAGCCTTGGTACAGGCCATGGTCCGGAGCGAGGAGGAGTGGCAGGCGGGCGCCTCCTTCTGCGAAGCAGTAATGCTAGCAAAGGAGGAGGCCGCCCGCTTCAGGCGCCCTCGCCGCCGCCGCCGCCGGGGTTCCAGCCCCGATTTCCAGCTACCGTAGACGCGGGCTCGTGGACAGCGAGCCATGGGTAGCTCGCTGTCCGATCGTCCGGTAACTGTCCAGACCGAGCCAAGGCGTCGACGGCGCGCACTGTTCCCGCGCGCCTCGAGGAGTTGTCAGCAACAGGAGGGGCCCATCTGGGTCGAAGCCTACCGGGGTCGGGGTTATCCGAAAGGAAACTAGAGGCCATGGCCCCGGTATGAAGGCTAGAAGGAACGGCGCGGGGTTTTTAGTCAGTAAGAGTCTGACACTATCTCCCGCTCCACCCAAGAGCGGGTTTTGTCAATGATGATTTTCCCCGTCGCCGTCGACAAAAAAAAAAAGTGAACTTCCAGACACATACGCTTTGCGTTTACAGGCGTGACCCAAATCACAATTTAGGAGTTTAATAACCTGCGGCAATAAGATACGCTCATTTACAGTTTAATTACTAAATATAATTATGTTCCACAGTTACATCCCCAGTTTATGCCAGATGTAAATTGAAATACCAACTTTACGACTACTGCCTTATTTACAATTCTGATTAGAACTACCCTACTATTAAATAATCGAAATCACATTGTAAAATATCAAGCGTCGGAAATTAGTAACAAAAATTTCCATCCCTAGCGTTTGCCGCAGGGTCATCACTCGCTAAATTCTAATTACCATAAATCCGAAAAAACCTTTGCTAAAATTACAAGCGTAAACTCAAACTCAGCGTATTTTTTTTCATACAAAAAAGACTACAGTTCACTACACACAGTTGTTTATCTGAGGCAGCGGAGTGTTCCGAGTGCCATCATCATCAGTCAGGTCGGGCCGCGGTAATTACTTGTACAGCCCTACAGGACGACGGGACGTGCTTGGGGCAACCCTGATCTACGAGTAGGGTTGCTAGCAAGTGACTCCCCAAACTGAGGGTTTATAAGTCCTGCGCAAAGTAAACCTCGTAATTTTGCGGCATGTAAAATTCAAACGATGCTAATATTTTTGCGGTATTTTAAATGATGTGACCTTTTCGTGTTTTGGCTCGGCAGTAAAAATAATATTAATGGAAACTGCTGGATCTGTTCCGATTTACTTATATGTACAGTCGTAGCTTCGGATAAAATGTTTTCTATATTTTTTTTCGTGGATATTGCCTATTGGTCTGTGAAAAGATAAGTACAGATTTTAATAATAATACATTTATTTGCAAACAAGTGGGTGGGTGGGTGAGTGGTGGGTGGGTGGTGGGTGGGTTCAAAATATATAAAAGCGCTGCTTTGTCTCCTGACGTAGGTACTAAGTTCCTAGTTAACCTGTAGGTATCACAGGAAAGAGTTCTCTTCTAAATTAGTTCAAATATAACTTTTTTTTTTTTTAAACTAGGTTAGTGCAAATCGCAGTTTCCCGGGGGGGGTTCTGTAGAAACTTATTTAATTTCAAAAACAATTGAGCCGCTTGAGAAAAAAAAAGGTGTGTAGATTTTTGCCCTACTAAGTCATGGTTTTATAGTAAATGTTCTACAAGAACCATTTTTAAGATAAATGGTCGCCGCGTACCACCTGTTTGTTGAAGAATTGAAACTTAGATGTTGGAATCTTTCCAGTATACATTTTTAACGCCATCCATTTTTATACCGAATATAGACTACGAATAACAATATTTGTAAAATCGTTTGATTATGAAAATGAATTAATGTAGGTGATTTCTTATTAGATATGTAAATTCTTAAAATCATGATTTCAATTTGTATTTATTTGCTCCAAATCACAGTAATATTATAAAAGCTAAATTTTGTATGTCTGACAAAACTTTGTTTTTTAATAGATTACTAATTTTTTTTTAATAGAATACAATGTATGTTTTTTTTATGCAAGCATCAATTATATAATATTATTTATTTTTATTTTTATGTAATAATCGATGAAATATTTAATTATACATCAATGTTATAATAATTTTATATAATCTATTAATTTATTTATTATTAATTTAATTTAATCTATTTTAAGATAACAAATATAATGGAAATGTTCATCACACAAACATTCATCTTGTGTGAAAATTGCACACATGAACTAGGCCGCAGTCAAGGTCACTAACCACTAGACCAACATGCCACTCATATATTAGTGTGAATATAATACAGCATATGGCATAGAATAATCAGTATTGTAATTCTCCTCTATAGGTGAGAGAATGGATATATCCACCATTCGGGCCTTTTTTTTACGGTGGGCTAAAATCATCCAATGATAACCACCGCTCTTAGGTGGAGTGGGAGATAGTGTCAGACTCTTACTGACTAAAAACCCACCCCGTTCCTTCTAGCCTCTTCATACCGGGGCTCGGACTTCTTTTCAGATAACTCCGGCCCCAGTAGGCTTCGACCCAGCTGGGGCCCTGCTGTTGCTGACAACTCCTTGAGGCGCGCGGGAACAGTGCGCGCCGTCGACGTCTTGGGACCATTCGGGCCTACTGCGGGATTGTAGACGTATGGCACGTCTTCGAAGTTTTAGTTCTATACCGATTCCCTCACGATCTTTTCCTTCATCGTTTTGACAGTAGTGACAGTGAAATAAACTACTCATAGTAAAGCATCTACCTAGGTTTGAACCGTTGATATACAACTCGTAAGTCGGGGCCGTCTATACGTCACCCTCTTAATACTCCTCAATGCAAATAATATAACATGTAATTGCAATCGATTTCATGAAATTCTGATGGATATTTACTCGGTAATCCAATGAATATTGAACGTCCATTACCATACGTTACATGTCGCACGTTGGAGTGATTAATTTCAATGTTCTATAAATTATATATTTCTGCCCTACTTATTAAGTTTAAGTTTTACGAAACATCAGCCGACTATTTTATTCGTCAGGACAATTCCATTTTTTTTTTAATTTTTATTTATATAGATGGTATCTATATAAATAAAAATGAATCCCTATTTCTCTCGGTCTCGCCAGTGTAGAGTATAGTAGAGTAGGGTATAGTAAGGTGGAGTAGGGAAGAGCGGGAGCGAAGCCGCGCGGGCAAAAGTTAGTATCAACTAATAATCATAAAGCCTACTAATAAAATAATACTACACAACAATAGCACTTATTTTGAATAACGTTTGTCCTGTTTTTTTTTGTTTAGTTAGAATTTGTGAAGTTAGGGTCGGTAAGATTCAGAAACTTGGCTCTACATGAGATCTGATATCTTTTTCATAGGGCAAACTTTATGTGGTCGTCTTGGCAACATTTTACATGAAATGTTTTTAGTGGGATCAATCTTTCATCATACTAATTATTATAGTTATGTGTGACATAACAAATAAACACGACATACAAACATGGAACTAGTTTGGGTATTTTTTCAAATTCCAAGATTTGTTTAGGTATATGATAAAATAGTGTCATCCTCCATGATTTGGTCAAATTACTTAGGGAATTGAGCTAATCTCTGTTTTTATCATATCCCTGTGACATATTCATTGTGTTTTTTTTTTTTATTGGTATAAACTAGAACTTGACTGCGATCCCACCTGATGGTAAGCAGTGATGCAATCTCTGATGGTGAGGCGCACCAGTTTATTAAGAACCTATTCACTCTAGCCTGTCTCTAGCCGAAGACACCCAAGTTATTATCGGACGGGAAGACTGCAGCAGGCAAATTGTTCCAGTCATTCGATGTATGCGGTATAAACGATGAGGCGGAACGCTTATTCCGGACCCTAGAGGATTTAAGAACGTAAGGGTGGATATTTGCTGTACGTCGGGTTGTCCGAGTAAGTCTTCAAGAGTACTGATAACTGCTTGCAATGACTGGATAGCTCCACTCTAATCATGCATAGCACAAAAGATATCTAGATTTTTATCCCTGGCGTATGTTCTTGTGGTAATATAAAATACTCTTCCACTTTCAGGCGGGCAAAGCCGCTTACAATAAAAAAAATCCTGAAAAAAGTAAACATGGAAATTTCATTTACATTTTTAATTTGAACTCGTATTTTTCCGATTTCCTCCATTAAGTTCCTTAAGGAAATCAGCCGGACACGTTTCCAGTAACGTGAAATTACAAAGATAAATGTCCATTACAATAATTAATTTTCCAGTTCTGTTGCCCTATTTCCAATTAACGATGAGGAAAGTAAAAACACGCGAGTACACTGGCGTCCAAAAGTCTTTCGTTTTAAATTACAATATTTAGAGATGCTTGTTAAATATTTTTGTTCAATTTAGCCGTACTTTTGTTTGCCATTAAAATGTCTTGTTTACATTTGGTTTGTTAATTACAAAATGTTGTTTGTTAGGGATTTTTTTGTAAAGTCACCAGTGTAGGAAATTATATAGAAACGTAACAGGATAACTTTTAAGGGATATATATTTCAGCCAAAATGTTCTAAAGTATTACAGTGGTTTTGGAATGCAAACAGCAACTGAAGAAACATATGGCTTTGAGTTAATAGAAGTCTGACACTCCCTTCTGCTCTACCCAGAAATAATGAACTTATAAATTTGATAATTTCAAACCTCAAACTAATATCAATAAAAATTCAGTGACAACAATACGAAAGGTAGAATTCAAGACAAACATTTCCAAAATTCCGTTACTAGCCAACAGATTAAAATCGTATGATAGCCTACACTAAAAAGAGTGTATGCTTATTGTTTTATAACATTTTAGGCACGTTGCATACAGAACAGATGGTCGATAAGGCCAAAAGATGCTGAAGTGTCGAACGCGAGACGCAGTATTGGAAGACATATCATGAAGTGGACTGATGATCTGTTGAGAGTTGCGAAAATCCAATAGATGCGAGACGCACAGGAACAGTCGTTGTGGTGACACGTTTGGAAGGCCTACCTGCAGCAGTGACCGGCTTTTGTCTCAAATGGTGGTGAAGAATGAGATATCTTGGGTGGAGTGGGAGATAGTGCCAGACTCTTACTGACTAAGAACCCACCCCGTTCCTTCTAGCCTCTTCATACCGGGGCTCGAGCTTCCTTTCGGATAACCCTGGCCCCATTAGGCAAGACACGTGACATTCACCATCCCGCACTGGGCCCGCATGGTGGATTACGACCCATTCCCTCTCCTAGACAAGAGGCCTGAGTCCTGACCATAGATATAAGAACTGTTTTTAATATTTCTATAATCCCAATAGTGGGAACATTAAAAAAGGCTGGTTATGCTTTATGCTTATGCTATTACGGAAAAGCTCTTTTTAAGCAAATACTTAGCAAGGTTTAATTGAAACATTGCAATGCTACTAATGATTAATCCTAATGCATATTCCATTAGTTTAATTGTATTAACTAGATTAATTTGCATGTTGATTAGGTTATTGATAATATCATTACTATAACGAACTGGTCATTGCTATGCAATATTCTAAGCATCGTACTGTTTTAACGCAATTGTTCCTATGTTATATAGTCTTAAGTATTAGCCTTTAATTTTATGTAATTTGTAGTAATAGTTTTAGATAAATAAATATATTATATTAAATTATTATATGGTGGATATTTTATATACCTTCAACTGTGTTATAATAAAATGGCGATCATATTATGATCAGTTGCAATCAGTCTTAATAATAATTAAAATACTTTAAGTCAATAACCTCTGGATAAACACCGCTAAATTTTGATCGTTTTATATTTTATGACCTGTAGGTAGTTAGTACGCAACGCCAACTACTACCTACAGATCATTGGACTCGCTCAGCTGACGTTTTCTTAATGAAATTAATTTCGTACATGCGTAAATTAATACGAGTTTAAAAAAGGCACTTTATTTTTTAATTTTATCGTTACAAATCGATAGTGTTCCATGTACCGGATCGACCATCCACGGGATTAAAACGATCAAAATTTAGCGGTGTATGCAAAAGTATTATGTATAAAAAATGTTAATGTAATCCTAACCAAAGAAAAAAAACGTATTCCCACCTAAAAATAAGCGTACGGCTGTACCTACTATTCATCCAATTGGCTTTTCCACTAAATAACCACGCCTGTTAATTTGAAACGTGCATTTAGTTCTAACTGAAAACGAAAACATATTTGTGTCATTGTGAATAATACCCAACTTACAGAGTTATACGTTCATCATCGTGTTTTAACCACATTATAGCACTAGTGTCAAAATGTCACAGTTTGGTAACAACTGCCATTATATACCTTTTTTTTTGTCGATGGGGATAATCATCTTATGGCAAAACCCGCTCTTCGGTGGAGGGGGAGATAGTGTCAGACTCTCACTGACTAAAAACCCCATCCCGTTCCTTCATACCGGGGCACGAGCTCCCTTTCGGACAACCCTGGCCCCAGTAGGCTTCGACCCAGCTGGGCCCCTCCTGCTGCTGACAACTCCTTGAGGCGCGCGGGAAAAGTGCGCGCCGTCGACGTCTTGGGCTCGATCCATTACCGGACGATCGAACAGCGATCTACCCATGGCTCGCCGTCCGCGAGCCCGCGTCTACGGTGGCCGGAAATCGGGATCAGAATCCCGGCGGCGGCGGCGAGGGCGCCGTAGCCTGATGCGGTCGGCCTCCTACTTTACTAGCAGTACTGCTTCGCAGAAGGAGGCGACCGCCTGCCATTCCTTCTCGCTCCGGACCATGGCCTCGACCAGGGCCCGGCGCCGCTGATCGCCGCCATTATATACCTAAGTACAGTCCAATAATAGTCACTTTATGAGATTAAAACAAAAAAAACGGCTGTGTCCATTTCATCGTATGTACGGTTGGGTCATATTTACCTTTTTGCTGTTTGATGGCGTCCAACTGTGCTCATAGTTGTAGACTGACGGCGTAGACACAAGAAACGAAGGAGGTGAGATCGTAACTGCAGTTACTGAAAACCTCGGTAGCTTCATACTTTTACTTAAAATACACGCGTTTAAAAATATCACGGGTCATTATGACCCAACCCGGCTGAGACGGGAGTAAGGAAGGTATCTTAGAAATAAGGATCATTACAGTCGCATTTATTGACCATCACAAGCCAAGGACAGTGCTTGGATATTTGACTATACCATTCATTTTACACCGAGACCACTTAAGGCTGCATTCAAATTTGTGTTTAGAGCTAACTCTAATGACGTCACAGGGTAAGTACTCTATCCTGGCATTGTTGAACGCGAACGGAGTTCAACTTTCAATATCAAGCATTGGCCGCTTACTCCAACCTACCCTGCTCAGAGTTCAGAGTTAGTTGGGTTAACTCTAGGTTAGCTACTCGAGTTATAAAAGAACGACCCGGGGTTGCAACTCTACTTGACGCTTTTTTTTTGTCAATGGGGAAAATCATCTTATGACAAAACCCGCTCTTGGGTGGAGCGGGAGATAGTGTCAGACTCTTACTGACTAAAAACCCCATCCCGTTCCTTCTAGCCTTCATACCGGGGCACGAGCTCCCTTTTGGATAACCCTGGCCCCAGTAGGCAACTCTACTCGACCCTGGTTATTTTTGAACGCAGGGCAATAGTCGAAAAGCATATTGACATGTTGGTCCTATGTCATTAGTTTACTCAATCAGAAAATTAAAAGTAGATGTTTTTTCCAGTTCAGTTACTGAGTACCCAGTAACAGTAAAAGTGATTTTTAAATACAGTAAGTTAGATTACTTACACGATGAACCGTTATCGTTTGTATGCAGATCTTATAGTTTATCGGTGCTGTCAAATCTCGTGCATGGATGCATGAGCATGTCGTGTGCTTCGTAGACGAAAAATAAATAAAACACCTGATTTTACATGTGATTTGATAAGATTAAGAGATTAAGATTAGTGTAGCATTATAATTACGCTTTATTAATTATTAAGATTAGTATTAGGGAATGCAATCTCGATCTCGCGAGATCTCGGCCTTTTTTAGCGAGATTGATCTCGGTCGAAAAAAAGGACGAGATCTCGCGAGATTAACGAGATTGCACTCGAGCATAAAAACGTCTTATACGAAGCGCGGATTGACAGGGACGTTAAAAAATTATAGACAGATACGTCAAACAATGTTTGATGCAAAATTTGTACTGAAAAAATTCGTGAAAATTTATGTTTATCTTGTAATACTTTTTTTTTTGGTGAGTTAAAATCATCCAAATGACATCTCCCGCCCTTGGGCGGAGCGGGAGATAGTGTCCGACTATTACTGCCTTCGTGCCTTTCATACCGAGGCTGAGCTACGTTTCGGAACTAACCCTGGCCCTAGTAAGCTTCGACCCAGTGCGCGCCATCGACGACTTGGGCTCGGTCCGGACAGTTACCGGACGGTTCGACAACTAACTACCCATTGCTCGCCGTCCGCAAGCCCGCACCTATGGTTATCTTGTAATACTTATAATTTTTTTTTCCTAATTTATTCAAATATTGGGAATATTTGCAAAAAAAAAACACAAGATCTCGAAATAAGCGAGATCTCGCGATATTGTTATTCATAATCTCGCGAGATCTCGCTCGAGCCCCAATCTCGCGAGATTTGCATTCCCTAATTAATACCAAGGCATTGACAATGAACTTCTTAACCGATTTCAAAAAGAAGGAGGTTCTATGTTCTGCTGAATGTATTCTTTTTTTATGATGACACTAGATTTTACCCGTGGCTTCACCCGCGTTTATTAATATACTTTACTCTTTCTCTCCCTTTTCTCACCTTTAAAAAAAAATTACCTATCTCTAAAATTATCTATCTGTCTCCAGGGTCCCAACAATCTCTGTACCAAAATTCATCAAAATCAGTTTTGCCATTTAAGCGTGAAGACGTAACAAACAAACGAACTCACTTTCGCTTTTATAATATTAGTAAGGATTTTGATTGACAATAAATAGACATGGCTGCCATATCCGACTCCGACTATGATATCACTATATTTCTACTAGAAATATACTTCTAGCAATTGCTCCAGAATTAATTTTTATTTAAAGTCATCATTATCTTTTATCTATCATCAATGCTAATTTACTTATTTTTTATCTTCTATCTACATATAAATATAAATTGCTGTTTGTTAGTCGTACCGGGGCGTGATGATCACGCCCCAGTTATACGCGTGTGTGCACTCAATTATGATCTATCTTATCCAAAATCAGTTTTAAGCCTACTACAAAAACAGGGATGGCTCGTTCTTCGCCCAAAGAATTAGCATTAGCATTCAACGTGGCAATGCTGCCAGTCTTCTGGGCACATTTCCGGATGAAAGCGATGTGGAGGAGTACTTTGACGCCTGAGCAGTGAGCGTGCTTTGTCATTTTGTATTATATTTATGTACATAGTTAGGTTTTAGTATAAATAGTGTATTGAGTATTTAAGTTTTTTTTTAATGTACATATGTTTTAAAATGTATGTTTAAAAATAAACTGATGTTTACTACAAAAATGGAGGAGATGCACATATTTACTGTAAAAGCCACTGAGTAAATTATCGAGTATATACCGGTTAAACAGTTAGTCCAGAATATCAATTTCATATTTATTTTTGCCATCTTCTAATTTATTTAATCTGATAATTTTGGGTCTGTATTTTTGATAAATCTGTTTATCGATTAGTTCAACACGTGCTTTTCTGAGTGGAATATTTTTTGGAAAGATTCTGTAGTGATTAAAGTTTTTTGATCATTCGTAGTAATTAATTGTAGTTTTGCATATTTTATCATCATTTTGTTTAATGTTACCTGTAACTAGAATACTGTTTCAATAAGGAATCGTGAAGGTATTAAAAGAATGTATGAAATAAGATTCTTCGATAGCCGTTCTCAGTTTAAACTCAATATCCTTAACAGTAGCCTTAAGGGTCATCTCAGACATCATGGTTTAGAGATTGGTTCTGAGAATAAAGAAATGGTGTGAAAAAAAAAATATGGATTTGGTAGAAAAAAAAATAAAAAAGGTAGTGTATTTCATTTGGCTTTAAAGCTATTAATTATTGAATTGTGATACTTTGACAATTGATAAAAAAAAGATAATTTAGTACAAAAAAAAAAGAATTCTTAAATAACAGAACCCAAGTAATCGACTGGTTGGCTTTCGTTACCAAATGACAACAAAGAAACACGTTTTTTATTTTATCATGTTTAACTTTAGGCATAAGTTCCAATCTCGTTTCCCAGCTATATCATAATCTTGATGAATACCCTGTAAATTCTGATACTGGATTGCTAATGCTAATTAATCAAAGTCATTTTAGTAGATAATGATTTATACCAAATCAATATTTAAATCTGAAATCTTTTTATTTGGTTACTTGTCTGCTCTGCGCGGCTTCGAAGTGTTAGTTCGGAGTGGATGGTCGAATTTCACTCATATTTAAAATGGCACACAAAGTATTTTTAATTATATTTTTAGGATATTTTAATTTAGTGTGTAGTTCCAATGAATCCGGAAGAATACATGAAGCTGTTGATACAAGCATGTTGGATAAAGCATTGGATGCGCAAGAGTGCCAGCGACAAATGCGATTTATTAGAAGAAACTCTATGCTGCTGCTTCAATGTAAGTAAAAAGATTTTGATGTTTCGTTTTGTATTTTACTATTTTGTCTTTTTTATGGTGGGCAAAAATCATCTAATGACAACCCCCGCTCTTGGACGGAGCGAGATATAATGTCAGATTCTTACTGACTAAAAACCCACCCCATTCCTTCTAGCCTTCATACCGGGGCTCGAGCCCCCTTTCGGATTACCCTGGCCCCAGTAGGTTGCTATTTTATCTGGAACTAAATGTAGATATTGTTACGTAAAAATCACCCAAAAATGTATTACGAGAGCTCCTATAAAAACCTTTTTCTAATTTTCGGTTCTATTATCATATTATCATAGCAAAATCTTTTTGTATACTGTCCCAGAATAATTGTTTTTTTTTTTCCTTAAAGTCCTCTCATCATATTCACTATAGGATGTAGGTACAGCACACAACTGGCCTAGCGTAGTGCTGCATTAAATTCGAGTCCACCTTATACGGGTCTTCTCACCACTTGCCTACAGCTTTCTCCTTCTTCTTTCGTCGTTCCCTCATTTATGTATTTATTTACTTATTAGAACTTCATGCGACTCAAATATATAATGGCGGACTTAATGCCTTAGGCATATTCTACCAGCCAACCAAGGGTGGTGAAGAGAAAATATGACAGCTGCATAAAATATAGATTATAAAGAAAAATAAGAGTACAAATGTATATATGTAAATAAAATAGACCTACATATATATTCCTTTATTCCTCCTTGGTAAGGTTCGCGACTTTATGCGATGCAACTCTAAGTTATACGATACTTTACAGTCTAGAGCTATCACCACGCCTCTTAATCTCGCGTGACCGCCATGACGTGCAGTATAATATACCTAAACATTTATCGAATCGGAACAGAAGATTTAATATGAAATATAATACTGTAGACATCTAATCAATTCATATGTATCGTTGAAATCTGCAATTAAATACGCGGCTTACAATCAACCGTTGTTCAGAGGAAGAACCGGGTGGTCTTTTTAAAAGTTACGGTACCCTTTCGGTTTGCTGCTGACCCTGGGCGTGGTATTAGCGAGAGAAAAATTCCATATTCCTCGGTCTTGTCCATAAGCCCAGACTCCTTTTGAATGGTACCCCATGAAAACAACAAAAATGCTATGTTATAACTACACATATAGGTACTCCTTCAAGGAATACAGACGAATGATTACTAATAATTCAATTAATATTATTCTCAATAAAACATGTTGCAGTTACGGATGCAGGTATGAGAACACCACGAGGTATGTTAACGGGCAACCCAGTTGACCTGGGCAATTACCACCAATGTCTGGGGATCAACCATCAATTGGAAAACATGCACATTGAAGGCAAATACTGCTCCATCCTTGTGCCATTCAACCAGACGTTTCACCGACCCCGTCCTCGAGATATGCAAACGATGCAGTTCGACCCAAGCTCCTTGAATTTAGACACCGAAAGTATTAATAACATCGTAAAATATAAGCAAATACGTTCGGAATTACTAGCTTTGAGTGGAAATTTTCAAGGCTTCAAACATGACAATAGGTAAGCTATTTTTAAAACGCTGTCTACATCTGATTTTTAATCGATTTCTTACAGAAATTATTTTGACTTAAAGATGTGAGACCTGTTTATGACATATAGAATATGCCTATGAATAAGCAACAGTGTGACAAAGATAAATACATTCAAGGTTTTACGGGATTACATTTTTGAACATATGAACATGTCAAATGATCGAAAGCTAACTTAAACTAACTTAACCACGTTCATCCCGCTATATTTCCATTCTTCATCTAGTATTCCGCGTAGGCCTTACCTTACAATTTTTCATTTCAATTACATACTTATTCACTAGACCTATATTCACTGGTTCATTTTCTAAAGACCCACTTCAGTTACTTTCCTCATTCATCAGTCTTTTAAATTAGCCCTTCCACCTCTTTTAAAGATTTTTCATCATTGGATTGAACCATTCCAGCTTCATCCCTTATACATCTTACTTGATAAACTTCCCTCGCCGTTCTCACTCTTGTGTTTGACTCGTAGTTCAGAATCTTTGCAATGAGCCACCACTGTTTCTTATAACTTTTTTAAACTATTTCTTTCTTACTTCTTCACTTCTTTCTCCTTCTTAACTACTTTTTAATTCTTTCTCCTTCTTAAGTACTTTTTACTTTCTTTTAGGTCTATTCCAAACAATCCTCTTACAAGCATGGTATTCAGACTAGGGGTCTGCGTTCCAAAACCATGCACCACTCAACAAGCAATAACTTCATTTTTCTTTAACGTTACTGCAGTAGGTTTTGAATACAGAGAAGACTATTGCCGTCTTACCGGAGATAAACCGTGGGCTCCCGCTGATTATGTTGCAGTGTAAGTAGCAATTAATATTAAATCAAAAGATATGTTTCATAATTATGTCTTAATCTGATTATCTTAATCGTATTAGAATTGCTGCCTATTGATAAAAAAAAAATGCAATTATCTTATCAATTACCTGACAAAAATAAAAACGGAAGATTTTAAAATGACGTCGCTACAGATGTGTGTTGTCGAATTTTGTTTTGTTCAAGCTCAACTTGTTGGAGCCTCTATATACTTCTGGTACAGGAAAAAATCTTAAATTAGGGATATTCTAACGTTTCTGTTTCATTGCAGTGCCATATTTTCATTGCTTGGATTTCTGACGTTAGTTAGTACTAGCTATGATCTGTGTTCTCGATTCTTATTTAAAAAAGGTAAGTAGCATGTGTATCTAGCACCTGAATCAATATTTCTAGTTTAATATCAATGAGAAGATTATGTGAATATTCAACAATCATTGTTTTTCTACTTTCAATTGAATCATTATCCTTAATATAATTCAAACCTAGTATACTACTACTATATTCTCCATCGCTAAATAAATCTTACAATTACAGATATCAAGCAAATGAGTACGCTCTGTCGATCCTTTTCTGTTTACACAAATGGACAACGACTCACAACATTTGGTTCTGGTGATGGTAACTTACGTTGCCTTGATGGAATCAGGACCCTCGCTATGATATGGGTCATTGTTGGACACTCGTTTTCTACAGAACCGTTTCAGGCAAATCCGGTTGATTCATTTACGGTAAGTTTAATTCAATAAAATATCTTACAAAATACTGTGTATTTTATTAGCCAGGAGGAGAAGACCGCAGCAGGCAAATTGTTCCAGTCGTTCAACATACGCGGTATAAACGACGAGGTGAAACGCTACCTAAGTCCAGACCGTAGAGGTATCAACAATGTAAAAGTGGACACACACCATACCGGTTGTCAGATGGTAGAAAGGTAATGGCGGAATTAAGTCATGTAATTCCCGCGCACATTCTCCAAAATACGTCTTGTAAAATATTGTAAGCTATCCTACGCCTGTGTACTTTGTGATTGATCTTAACCAAGTCTAGATCACCACTTTTTTTATAATGTATACGCTCACGTTTGACCACTATCTCACCTAATGGTAAGCAATGATGTGGCCGACGATGGAACACGCTTGTCTAGAAGCAATCTATTCACTCTTGACTTAAAGACGCTTAGGTTATAGCTATCAGGAAACACAGACTCTGGCGGGGAATTCCACTCCTTAGCTGTACGCATAATGAATGGATTGGAATGTATTCTCAAAACGCTTTGGGATGCAGAATCTTTGCAGGCCTTTCTATTGTCCACGTCGTCTGCTTGTCAACAGACCACATTAAATAATCATTCATTTAAATTCGTGATAACCTCCAAGTCATAAGGAATTATTGTATTTAAAAGTTCAGGATTAAACTTATCTTAAGTTAACCCAGCATATCATAATTTAATCCGACGTCTGGCAGTAGCTTGCTAAAGGTTGCCTTGATTGATCCGTTCAATGTGCAACAAATTTAATTAAATCGTCTCTGAGAATAATGAAATTGATTTAATATATTTCAGTGGATGGTGTCTGCTAGAGCGTTATGGATAACTGCTGCAACAATGACGGTAGATACCTTTTTCACGATAGCAGGAGTACTCTTAGTCTATACGACTGTTGGAAAGATGAATCATAGTAAGTCAGAATTTGAATGCAAAATTTCATTCTCATTTATATGGTTTGCGTAAGAAAACCCAGTTGTGGGTTAAGCTCGTCTATGTACATCAGCTGTCCTATTGAATATCCTTTTTCTATGTGGACAAAGTTTATATGTACTTTTTTAAATATAGGGCAAAAAAAAAACATTTAGATGTGCTATTGAAACAAAGAAGAAAAAGTTTCAAACTATTAGAAGTTGAGAAACTTGAATTAAGGGTTTTTGTCAGCTAACATGACACCGTTCTTGTATGTTATCCAGGCAAAATGATGACAAGATAGATCACACGTCATTGCATAAACATATAAATTCATATATAAAAGAGAACTAGACCCAGAACAGCTATCTGTAGACCACACAAATATTTTTTCTTTGTGGGAATTGATGATAAGCAGCGCTGCAGCTAATCGCCCAACCACTGCACCAGCATGCCGTCATTGTTGTTATCGAGCTCATCAATCAAAGTGAAAACATTTTTATTATTAGGACACAACGTGACAAGTTTAGATTAGATTCGCTATCATATTAATAAATCCCAAATTAAAGAATGAAGATAAATTTATTATTGAATCCGTAATTTCCACAGATTTGACGTCAATTATATCTTGATTATTACTAATTTATAAATGTTTTTGATATCTTTTTTTCGTCTTCTTATTGTAATCTGCCTAGACCTATTGATGAATATGAATAGGTTTGAATATAATGTTACTGCCCCAGCCGTTCTTTACTACATCTCATTCAACAGCAAATTCTAGTTCTTTAAAAAATATAGATTTTTCTTTTTTTAGTCTTGTAAAAGTCACTAAATTAAACATCCCATTTGTAGTTGATTCAGATACGTTTTTATTACTCTGGTAGGGTATGTGGAAATAATAGTCTTTAATTTCTTCGTTGACAGTTGTTCCGAGTATATTCAGATATTTGTGAGTTCTATCGTTTGTGAATTAGTGGCTCAAAGTTATAGACTGGATCCTCTGAAGTATTTCGGTGTTTGACTTAAGAGGGTCCTTCTCCACTCGCTTATCGTAAACATCGAAAATGGTTTAAAAGCTTGTTACTTCATTTAATGCAATCCAACGCGATGTTTGACGAAAAGGCAACGCAAAAAAAGAGAGATAACGCCTGGAAACTCTGTTAGTATTCGGTAATTCCGAGATTTACTCGAAAATTTCACAAAACTTGCTCCAGGAAATAGCTGTTTTTTTTTAAACCCTTAAGTTTTTGGAAAAAAAGTGTCTCTAGAGGATTACTTTTTTGACTTTTTTAATTTTTAGGCAAATTATGAAGTGTCAAAGTTCATACAAAATAGGACATTTTCCGAGGTTTTTACTGGATTAGTTTTACACAAATTTAGAAATTGGCTTCTTTAGAAACCTAGATAATATCCACAAAATACTGTGTTTCTAAAATATCTAATGAAAAATGTGTAATAACGTCATAATCAGTTATGAGCGGTTGTATGAAAAACAGTGAAAATGTGAGTCATGATGCACCACCTTAACTGCAGTTCCCTACAGTTGTTAATGTTTTGTTAATTATCCAATTTGAGCACTTCAAGGTGAATATATGGTGTCTCTATGTAAGGCGTAATCCAAATGTATTCCAAAATATTATACAACCTCCACTTGAGGCACTACTATGTCATTTAAGATTACATACGTGCATGTTTTATTTACTTGTGATAAGGGCTACTGGTACTGACTTTAGAAATCAGCTTTAAGTTATTTTACAACTAGCTGCTCCCAGCGGCTTGGCCCGCGTGATAGCAGAAAATTATCCCAAGGGAATGTTCACTTCCGGAATAAAAAGTATCCTATGTCCTATTCCAGGATATGGTCTATCCATGTAGCAAGTTTCATCAAAATCGGTTCTGCCATTTAGGTGTGAAGACGTAACAAACAAACAAACTCACTTTCGCTTTTATAATATTAGTAAGGATAGGATGTTGTAATCACAAGACATATTTTCTTTTCAGTAACGTTTCTCAAAAACATTCACTGGTTTTACTTGAACCGTTTTATACGCGTGACTCCGCTGCTAGCCGCAACAGTACTTCTTCAAGCTTCTTATCTCAACCGGATTACCGATGGACCTCATTGGGTGGAAGTTATTGGCCATACCGAAACATGTCGACGAAATTGGTGGACTACCTTACTGCATATCCAAAATTTAGTTAACGTTTCCGAAATGGTAGGTTAATTTTTGTACTTATATTTATAAAAAAACTAGCTGCTCCCAGCGGCTTCGCCCGCGTGATAGCAAAAAATTATCCCAAGGGAACATACTTCCGGGATAAAAAGTATCCTATGTCTTATTCCAGGACATGGTCTATCCGTGTACCAAGTTTCATCAAAATCGGTTTTGCCATTTAGGCGTGAAGACGTAACAAACAAACAAACTCACTTTTGCTTTTATAATATTAGTAAGGATTATCAGAATAATATTTTCCTTTTTTAATTTAAAATATGATTATGGTATGATAAAATCAAAAATCTTATAAGAAAATATAGAGATTTCAAAAGTGATAAAATCGTGACTGCTATAGACAACACTTCAATTCAAAACTTGAAAGTATTGACTTGCAATATGCTGAAAATAAAAATTTCTGGAATCAACTCGCAACAAATGATCTAATTAACGTGACTCGACTATTTTCTGTGGAGCTACGTTAAATCTCTAGTCTATTTCGACAAACTACAAACGATTGCCGCCTTGAATGCCAATATAACACGCTCGGCCCGTTTATACGAAGACATTTATAATAATATAAAATATCAATTGTGGCAATATCACTCTTAAACTTTTTTTTCCGTTCATTTCAAAATTCGAACGCTTTTAATAAAATCCCTATAATTATATTCATAATGATAGATGGCTCATGGCAATGTTGAATTAATACTTTTTCAAAGCAAAGTTTGACGTCATACTTGATTAAGATTATTATTATTATTATATTCTTTATTGTACACCACATAAAAAAAGAAAAATACAGGACAAACATTCATTTCATCTTTATTCAATTTCAGTGTATCAGCCACTCCTGGTATGTCGCCATAGACTTCCAACTGTACGTATTGTCACCTCTAGTCCTCATTTGGGTGATGACTGGAAAGAAATATCTTGCTTGGATGGGTGTAATAGGAGGACTAGCAGTTGTGCTGATAGCATCAACGATATATAGTTTCCACCTAAATCTGCAAGCTGGAACTCTTGTGGTAACGTAAGTAAAGAATTATAGTTAATGTTTGAATCCAAAAACTTGCAAATACTGATGAAAGTGATTGGAAGAGTTGTCAGTCAATACAAAAAAAGTGAAACAAAATTGCACGTTCCAAAACGTACATTTCTATGTAGAAGAACGTACAAGGACAATCTATGGACACTCTTTTATATCATTATTCCTATGTAAATGAGTAACATAAATCTTGGTTACATATTTTTTGTCGCATCTATTATGTGAGCACAATCATTTTGATTCAATAACACTTTCTAAAATCTGAATGCAGTTATGAAGTTGATTAAATCTTGTAAAATTGTTATATTATACACGTTTCTGTATTTTGTAGTCGTTTTCATGAGATGATGGATTACATGTACAAATATTACTTCAATACTTTGGCACGAGCTTCTCCATTCTTTGTCGGGCTGCTATTTGGATATATTCTCCACCTGTACCGCAAGAGTAGATTACAGATGTCATGGGTGAGTTAATTGAATAAGGTCAAAAAAGATAACATTTTCATTTGCAACTTATGTTAAACAAAACAATGCAAATAGATGAATTCTATCATTAATGTAAAACCAGATATGGTATAGATTAAAACTTACGATGTAAGGAAACTGATTTCTAAAACAGCACTCAAAAGCCTAATTAGTTTTGTATCTTTTTAACACATATTTTCATTACAAAAATCGACTGCTACTTACTATTTAAACATTTTCTATTATCAGATTCTTGCCATCTTCTTCTGGGCCTGTTCTGCTGGTATATTGGGAGGAATCTTTTACTTCAAATACAGAATCAAGCAATTTGACTGGGACAACCAATTGATGGATAATTTGATGAATTCTTTCATGAGACCTGCTTATGCATGTGCTATATGCTGGTTAATAATTGCATGCCAGCATGGTTATTCTGGTAAAATTTTCAGTTACTTTTTCTTTATCTTTTATTTGCTAAGGTTGTATTTTAACATTTGTGTCAACATTTGCAGGTCCTATAAATTGGTTCCTATCTCTGGATGCTTGGCGATTACCAGCTCGCCTGTCATATGGAATGTTCTTGTTCCATTACCCTCTCATGTTTTCTCTCAACGCTGGAATGGTCACTCCCATCTACTTTTCTGTTGGCAACTTTGTAAGTATAACAAGTATTTTATGAAGTTTTATTGCATTGCTATAATGGCTTTATATTTTTAAATATCTTTCGGACTTGCTAGTTAATGTTGCTGCATTACGACAAGTAATTGATAGTGTAGACCTAAATTATATATTATTTTTAATAATAATCAATTATTATATGTTTACACTATTTTTCTTTGCGCTCAGATTATGTACATGATTATGATTATGTATATGTATATGATTTTGTATATAATAATATTTATTTTTATTTCAACAGACATTTAAGTTCCTGTCCTATTTGGTGTTAGCTGTTGTGTATTCTTTCATCCTCACTCTTTTGATTGATTCACCAATAACAGTTTTATTTAAACAGCTAATGGATTCAGGTATGATCTTAGTTTAATTTATTTAAAATTTTCCAAAACAGATCTGCTTTTTTGTTTTTGGTAAAGTAATTTTATTTTGTTGGATATCTTAATAAACAATTTAACTTCACAACTATTTGAGAGTAGATTTAAAACGTTTTTATTTTAATAAATTAATTTACACATCTAATTCAACGTAAAGAAGCGAACCATATTTAGATACCGCCAATATCTATCTAACATTATAGATTCACAAATTATTTATCTATTACAGGAAAGAAATCAGCACCAGCAATGAAAGGCAGTAACATAATGAAAGAAGATAATATCAAAAAGAATAAAAAACTTATCATTGATTACAATGATAAGAAAAATATGAATAATACCGATGAAAAAATGAAATCTGATGGTGGAATAAAACGAAATGATTTAGAAGCTAGTTCTGATAAAGTCTTAAAAAAAACAGATTCAGATAAAATTTTCGTTGATCGTGACGATGATGATAAAGTGGTGGTTATTACTGATAATGATATAAATATTCGCTCTTAAAGTAAATCTGAAAACAAGTAGCAAATTATAGAGTTGGCGAACTCGCTGAAAGAAATCTCTGAGAAAATTTTGTTTATTAAGTTTTCGTTAGTTTATATACTAAAAATTATGTAAAATATGATATTATAGCAATGCTCTTAGTTATGATATTCATAGGAATATTATTATTAGGTTTATAAATAAAAGTAATAAGACACATAAAGGATGTAAATTTTTATACGTGTTTTTATTTTATACTACTCCATAAAACACATTCTGTCCATATTTTGGAAGAGGCCAAATCGTAAATCGGGAGCGAACGCCCACTTATCATCACTTTGTGGACAACTCCAAAAATACGGCGCAGCATACAGTGAAAAAATGGTAAACTTGAGACTAGCATAGCTCTTTTTTCAAACATTCCATTGCGGTATTTTCTTTATTTCATAGAATATACCGTCATATTTTTTCTATTAGATAATTTTTTCAACAAGCTAATTCAATACCATTAGCCTGCCAAAACTCTACCATAGGAAAACTAAATCGCATAATCTCTTGAGCTAAAATATAACGACACACATTCCAAGCCAAGCTCATCCTATTCAGAATAATACTTTATCTGCAAACAAACCACTCTTGCCTTTTGTAATAAAATCCCTCTACCCGTATTGTGCTTCAACCAAATACATTTAAAATATACCTTGGCTGTTGCAGATACCGAGATCGCATGCATTACGATTCCTTTTCTCCCCATTCTTATACAAGAGGGGAATGCATTACCCTTTGTGGGTTGACATCTGAAAGCATAAACGGTGCCTTGTTTGCATTTGCTTTTATGCTCTGTGAAAAAGTTTTCCGCCCATTATACGGGGTTGTTGACCGTGCCGTATTGTTGGATCTTAAAGATTGTGTGGTGTGTAAGATACGTTGATTGTAAAGGCCGCAAGAAAAGCTGCTTTTGAACTAACGTTATATATGCGCTTAAAGTGGCGATCGTCCAGCTAGAGTTTTATATTCTCGAAATAGAGTTTTCATGTGTCGAGTAAACACTTTCGTGCATGCATGCACCGTTGTCGATGGTTGAAGAATATACTTATCTAATTAAAAGCCACAATCTCAGTATACCCTTATTTATAACTAGCTGACCCGGCGAACTTAGTACCGTCTTACAGTTAATGAATGTAGTATATATTTCGATATAGTCAACCAATTGCGATGCAACATAGTCTAAGTAATATATCATGTTACACACAATTTTAATGTATAAAAGTTATCTACATCGATTTCGCGCACAACTAAAAACTTCTACAGATTTGATGTATGTTTTATTTGATGTGTGTTTGTTCAGCTTAAATGTAATAGTGTTCATAAAAAAATATTTACGATTCTACACATAAAAATTTCAAAAGATACTTAATCTAACCAAGTTGAATGTAGAAATACTATACTTTAATCCCTACTTCCCTACTATCCCTATCCCTACTAATATTATAAATGCGAAAGTAACTCTGTCTGTTACGCTTTCACGCAAAAACTACTGAAGGGATTTTGATCAAACTTGATAGGTAGGTAGAAGAGAAACTGGAATAACACATAGGCTACCTATAATTCCACTGCTGAGCACGGGTCTCTGCTCGTGCGATATAAACTGTAGGCCACGCGGGCGAAGCCGCGGGCGGAAAGCTAGTAATGTATAATTCAAACCACCAAAGCGTTTACGTAATTAAAGTAGGTACACAACCCGCTTATTGTCTTGTAACTTACAAAACATTTTCCCAGTTAGAAATTATGTTTACTAAATATTACATTCATAATCCATTTACGTAAGAAAATAACTAGAAGAAAATGGAACGGTAGTATGCTTTGGGTAAATATTTTATTATTGGATTTATCGGGGTTCAGACTGTTGTCAATGTCAATTAGTTATTGAAAATTTAACAACGAAATACTAAATTACGCAAGTTGATTTAACATTGCTTTAATTTGAAATAGAACGGAAATTATAATTGAAGATGAATGATAATGAACCGTTGGTTTTGATAGCAAAATGAAATTTAGATCACTCAAAGCCATATCATCGAAAAATTAAGAACTTGTCTTCTCTGACGGCGGGAGAAATCTTGTCTAATCGACTAAAACTATTAGACAAGATTTTTTTTTTTGATGAGCAAAAGTCATCCAATGACAACCCCCGTTCATGCGTGGAGCGGGAAATAGTGTCAGACTCTTACTGACTAAAAACCCACCCCGTTCCTTCTAACCTCTTCATACCGGGGCTCGAGCTTCTTTTCAGATAACCCTGGCCCCAGTAGGCTTCGACCCAGCAGGGCCCCCCTGCTGTTGCTGACAACTCCTTGAGGCGCACGGGAACAGTGCGCACCGTCGACGTCTTGGGCTTGGTCCGGACAGATACCGAACGGTCGTACAGCGAGCTACCCATGGCCCGCCGTCCGCAAGCCCGCGATTAGACAAGATATGGGTTGAAATGGTTGCCAAGAAAATCGTAGATACGATTAAATTAGACAACGTCAAGAGAAAAAGTAGGTTTTGATATAATAGACGCAGAATAAGACAAAAAATAAGACACTGATTTAGGTCCTGATCTTGTCGAACACTTCACTGCAACTACTTACAAACTGCCAATACTTAGGACTACCGCGAGACAAAGCTTTTCCGAACAACAATAAGAGGTAACTTTACTCCTATTTCATTTATTTACCGCTAAACTAGTCTGAAAGAAGACAATAATAAGACAAACTTCACTTCTGAAACCCAGTGACTAAATTAGAAGTTCTACTTAACGAATTCGCTAATTAAGTTGCGAAAGTTTAGTCCCAATTAATTGGTACCGTTAAGGAGTTCGAGACGATTAGCACATCGATTTTCAATTTGACTGCGATATTGAAAATCGGTTTATTTGCTTTTGTTCATTTGTTGGAGTGCCACAAGGCAAAATCGAGTGGTTTTATTATGTGCTGACCGGGAAATCTGATGTTAATTCTGATATGATTACGTTTTTGTAGACTATCTTTTGCCTTTTGAAAATTAACTTTTTTATGAAGAATAAAATACAAGTACATTATTACTACAAGGTGGACCAATGACCTCGTGAAGGTTGCGGGAATCCGATGGATGCGGGACGCACAGGATCGATCATTGTGGCAACACTTGGGGGAGGCCTATGTCCAATAGTGGACGTCTGACGGCTGAAATGATGATAATGATGACATTATTACCAATTGTCACCTAATTTGTTTCCACCTTTGAAGCGAAAATATTTTCTGTTATGTTTAAAAAAACGCTTTATTAAGGTACCTAAAGGTGTATCTGATCTGCGTTTAAAATTTCATTTAAATCTGACCAACCTTTGCATTGTGAAAAATCTTACTTTGACTGTCACATTTATTACACCATAATCGAAATCGATGTAACCACATAGCTCGATTAAAACTCACGATGTGAAAACACCTCCAGGTATGATAAACAGATACTTTATACCACATAATATATTACAATATCTACTCCAACATTTCCAAAACCTTTCCTAATTAACATTCTCCCAAAACAATAACAGTCAAAGTAAGAAACAATTTACGTACCTGACTTTACCGCATTCAACAGAGTTCCACACTCACACACTCACTTGTTTCCAAGTTCACTTACTCAATCACTCACACAGTTTGTGCTTTGTTTTTTGTTCCAACGCAACTCTGCCCTTCGTCACCGGAAATCAAGAGACTGTCATCGTTATACAGGATGGGCATCATATATATTTTATTTCATATTTAAAAATGTAATACAATATGTAACGAAAATAAATAAATGGAATAACATTGTATTAGGATCGATCTATCATCACTGACAAGACTATTGTCGCCCATAAGGCTGATATAGTGGTGCTAGATCGACTAGAGCAGCGCAAAATGATTGTCAATAAAGCGGACCCCCACGATGAGAATCTCATGAAAGCTGAATATAAAAAAACTAAGTATCTTGACTTAACTTGCGAAGTTGTCGACATGTGGAAAGTGGATACAGTTGTCATTGTTTCTATAGTCATGACGGCTAATTGCTTAATAGCCAAGAGCCTGTACCAACATCTGAGGAGGCTCGCACGTCGAGAAGTTTAATCAAGGACTTGATCCAAAAGGCAGTACGGAGCATATTGTCAGGAGTTTTCTCGCTCAAGAACCCTGACCACGCCGGTAGCTTGGACCCGGTTCCCGACGGTAGTGGGCTAGTGTCTATACTAATATTATAAAGAGGTAAAATTATTTTTAAATTTGTATGTAGGGGGTAATCTCTGGAAGTATTGGTCCGATTGCTAAAATTCTTTCACCAACAGAAAGCTGCTTTATTCTTGAGTGACATAGGCTATATTTTATGTGACTGCGCAGGCGAAGCTGCGGGTAAAAGTTAGCTATTTTTAAATGTTTTATTATTTAAGATTTACTTTAAAATGTAAAGAGTATAAATATAAAAAACGAATGGAGTAATAATTATAAACTTTTTTTTTTATTTCTGAAAAAGAACTTCATACAATTCACTAATGGTATTGCAGAGGTTTGTTTATTATACTATACACCTTGCATAACGATTTAAACTCACTATATCTCAATAACGAACCTTAACCCTTCAGATACCGTCAATTAGAGACACAATAGTAAGACAATAGATGCGCGGCCACCGGTGGTCGCTTGGGGATTCATGAATTAAATAAAGGCAAAATATGGCGCCAAATCAAAAAATAGATGAAATATCCAAACAGGACAACCTGTATATTTCTGTTTTCATTACTTATTTAGAATGTTCTCAAGTGAATTATTATTTATTCGTGTTCCAGTTTTAAATAAATAAGATATAGATTAGGATGGGGGACGTAATTATTTTTAATTGACAAAGTTTGTTCAATTTACTTTTACTTGTTACGATCAGCGTTTTAATTTCAATTGATTAGGAACATGGTTTGAAGTATAACAAAATGGGAGAATCTTCGATCATTATAAAGGCAAACGCAGGCTCAAACCACATCAGTTTCAATAATTTTGTTTGACGAATGATATTTAATTTGCAAATAGGTATTTTAAAACACTTTTATATAACATTTTTTTCGTCAGTTCAAATTAGATGAAGGCGGTGCTTCCAAGCTCCAGCTTCCAGCACCTTGAGAAAAAACACTGAAACCAAACTCAGGGGTCAAAGTCTCTTCTAAGGTCAAACACGTGAGAACCATGCATGCAACCATGTGTCTGAGATAGTATTTTAAGGAAAGAACCATACAGATTTATGTAAACCTGTTCAGTCAGGGCAAGCATTTGTCAGTATACGTAATGCTCAACTCACCCCACCAACCGTGTTCCCACGTTGTCGTCGTGGTGGGGCTTGCGTGTCTCAATGACCTTGAGGGCTATGCCGGTAGAGCTACTCATGCCGGAAGGCCTCAAGCGAGAGACCAGACCAAGAGGAACACACGGCGGAGTCCAGTCGGACCGCCCGGCGGGTGCGCTGTCCAGGAGCGCTGGCACCAATAGCTGTTGGCGCCTTCTGGACAGCGATTTTGGAGAGTGGGTTCGCCTCGGGTACGTGTCTGCTCATCAGACACGACCACGATGGCGAACGTGTATTGGGGACCCCACCCCATAAAAAAGGCAAAGCTGTGGTCAGCCAACAATGGACGCGTTTCTCCAAAAGACACTACCCCAGGAGGGTACCGCCTGCCCCGCAGGCGGAGAATCCCTCCCCGAGCAGAGCTCGGGCTGCCCCTCGTATTCTGGGGGGGGCAAAGAGCGCGCCAGGTCCGTACCTGTCCGTACCGACCTGTTACCGTCCTTCGTGGACGCATTGAGCCAGGGTGGCTCACTAGCCGGCAGCGCGGAGTCCCTGGGACCAGTTCCCAGCACGTCCGCGACGCCGGTGGAGGCCGGGCGTAGCTTCGGCCTCAGGGAGTTGAGTGAAGGCGCGGCGTCGGACTCTGATGCCGCGTCTTCACACAACTCTGACGTAATGGAGGTAGAAGAATCTACCTCCAACAAAAGGAAGGCGGAGTTTCTACGCTCCGTCTCCGACGAAGACACGGCACCTGCCCGGAAGGTCTCGACCTCGGGGCGGGGCACCGCCCGAAAGACGGGTAAAGTGAGAGGGCTCCCCGCCGAGAGCGCCAGCGAGGGACGCCAGGCCAGCCTCATACCGCCGGAGATCCCTACCGAGCTGCCGGAGGGAATGGCGGAGGCCATGGCCAAATTTAAGGAGGTCGTGGCAGCCGCCATCATGAGTGTGGCCAACAAGCGGGAGAGAGTGGCCAAGAAGCGCTCCATCGAGTTGGCCAATGCCACTATTGGGGGGGCTCTGGGGTTCGTGTTTGAGCCCTACGAGCTGACCCTGAATGGGAAGATTGGCCGACTCGAGGCCTTGGCCGGTCTCCAGGACTCCCCTCCTGAACAGTCACCGGAAGGACGGAGCACGAAGGCGGAAAGCGAGGTACTGTCCTTGCTGCGGCAAGAGCTGGCTGCTGCCAGGGAGCAGCAGCAGCAGCAGCAGCAACGCTTCCAGGAGCAGATTCAGCGCCAGCTTTCCGTCCTGGAGAGCATCGTGCTGCGTCCCCCGCTCGCGGCCTCCAACCCGAAAAGGGTGGCGTCCTATGCCGCCGTCGCCGCGGCCACGACGACTACTGCACCCAGGGCAGGTCCGTCGGGGCAAGTCGCGCGCAAGGCCGCGGCGCCGGAAGCGGCGAGGTCGGGTCCGGTGACCAGAAAGCAGCAGCAGGGGAAGCCTGCCGCCCCCCCGAAGGGCAAGGTGGCGGCTGCCACCAAACCGGCGGGGCCTCCTGCCGTGGCGGCGACTAGGTCGCGCCTGCCGGCTTCTCCGCCCGAAGACTCCTCGGCTGGCGCCGAGTGGACGGTCGTCGGCGCCAAGGAGAAGGCGAGCAAGGCGGCTAGGGCGACCAATAGGCGCAAACGGCGACGGGAGCGCAAGAAGCGGGCCATGGCTGCCAGACTTCGCGCCCCGACTTCCGCAGCTGTAGTGATAACACTACAGCCGGCTGCGGAAAAGAAGGGCGTAAACTACGACGTAGTCATGGCCAAGGCGAAGCAGGCGGTGGTGGGCCACCTCGACGAGTTCGGAGCCTCCGGGGGCTTCCGAATAAGGAAGACCGTGACCGGAGCCCGAATTTTGGAGGTCCCCGGGGCGGACAGCGGCGAACTCGCCGACGCTCTGGCCGACAAGATCAGGGCGTCCCTGGACGTCGAGGAGGCCCGAGTGTCCAGACCCACCAAGAGCGTAGACATACGCATTATGGGTCTGGACGACTCTGTCAGGGTGGAAGAAGTGGTGGCCGCCATCGTCAGGGCGGGAGGGTGCACGACCGATCAAGTTCGGGCGGGCACCATCCGCGCTGACAGCACGGGCATGCGAGCCGTCACGGTGAGCTGCCCCGTGTCGGTGGCCAAGGCCATCACGACCGAGGGCCGAAGGCTGTTGGTGGGCTGGGTTTCAGCCCAAGTCAAGATGCTGGAACCCAGACCTCTGCGGTGCTACCGATGCCACGTCGGGCACCACGTGGGTGCCTATTGCGCCGCAGAGGTGGATCGCAGCGACCGCTGCCACCAGTGCGGACAGCCTGGTCATAAGGCCGCCGAATGCCGTGCATTGCCGCACTGCTACGCATGTGCGGCTGCCGGCAAGCCGGCTGACCACCGGGCTGGGGGTAGGTCCTGCGACCCTCCCACCAAGGCCAAGGGCAAGGTCAGGAGGGGCATCCACCCTGACGTCCTCACCGCCGCAGCCACTACCCTGGCTGCCGCTGCTATCGCCGCCGCTCCCGCCGCCGCGGCAGGACCCTCACAAAGGGCTCAGGAGGAGACGATAATGGAATGTCAATAACGACACCATTACGTCTCCTCCAGGCGAACATCAACCACTGCGCCGCCGCTCAGGATCTGTTGCTCCAGAGCATGGCGCAGTGGTCGATCAATATCGCCGTCGTCGCCGAGCCGTACTTGGTCCAACCCCGTGGAGACTGGGTTCAGGACTTGGACGGCTCGGTGACGTTAATTTCGTCGGCCGCCGCCGGTACCCCGCCCCCCGAGTCCGTCACGAGGGGGCGGGGTTGCGTGGCAGCACGGTTCGGGGACATCGCCGTGGTAGGCGTCTACCTGCCCCCGAACAGATCTCTCGACGTGTTCCAACTCTCCCTGATGGAGCTAAATTCCGTCGTCGCTGGGTTCGGTTCCCTCCCCGTGGTCGTTTGCGGGGACTTCAACGCCTGGAATACGGCTTGGGGTTCTCGGCACACGAACCGACGGGGTCGGATGGTGGAGGACTGGGCCTTGGAGCTGGGCCTGGTCGTCCTGAACCGGGGCTCTGTCCCCACGTTGGTGCGGATGCGGGGTGAGTCGGTGGTGGACATTTCGTTCGCCAGCCCCGCTCTGTCGCCGCGTGTCGTCGACTGGCGCGTTATGGAGGAGGTGGAGACGTACTCCGACCACCGGTACATCCAGTTGGACGTCTCCGCCGAAACCTCGGCCGCGCCGGTCCGACAGAGCCTTTGTGGTCCGCGGTGGGCGCTTAAGCAGATGGACCGGGAGCTCCTCCTGGAAGCCGCGACGGTACAGGCCTGGGTGCAAGCACCGGACAGGCCTGTCGACATCGACGTCGAGGCGGAGTGGTTCCAGGAGGCCATGTCGCAAATCTGCGACGCGGCAATGCCCCGAGTCCCTCCAGGTCGTGCTAAGCGCCGCGTGTACTGGTGGTCGCCGGAGATCGGCGCACTGCGCAACGCGTGCAACCACGCGCGCCGCCGTTACGACAGACACTGCAGGCGCCGCAACCGCCAGCCGGATGCGGAGGTCAGAGAAGCGGAGCTGTATGAGGGGTACAGAGAGGCAAAGCGCACCCTCCGAACGGAGATAAGGCGGGCCAAACTCGAGGCCCGCAACGTGTGGCTGGGGTCTCTGAACGCGGATCCGTGGGGGCGCCCGTACAAATTGGTACGGGACAAGCTACGCCCCTGGGCTCCGCCACTGACTCAGAGTCTCCGGCCCCAACTCGTGGAGGGTGTGGTAACCACTCTGTTCCCTGCGCGAGGGGAACACTCCCCCCCGCCCATGGCTCCGCCCCCGCAAGCAGTGTCTGACGCGGACCACAACAGCGACGACGACGACAACGCTCCAGAGGTGACCGAGGTAGAGGTGAGAGTGGCGGTGCGAAGGCTGAGTGCCAAGAACACCGCCCCAGGACCCGACGGCTTGCCAGGGAAAGCCTGGGTCCTGGCCATGGAGGCTCTCGGGCCTCGACTAAGAGGGCTCTTCAGCGCATGTATGGAGAGGGGCCAGTTTCCACTTCGCTGGAAGACGGGGAAACTGGTCCTCATCGCGAAGCCAGGGCGCCCTGCGGACTCTCCGTCCGCGTACCGGCCCATTGTGCTGCTCGACGAGGTGGGCAAGCTCTTTGAAAGAGTCATTGCAAACCGCCTCGTCGCGCGGCTATCACGGGTGGGGCCGGACTTGTCGGACGGACAGTTCGGCTTTCGCAGGGCGCGCTCTACGGTGGACGCCATCATGCGCGTGCGAGCCCTCACGACAGGGGTTGCGGTGTCCCGGGACAGGAGCGTTGTGGCAGTGTCCTTGGACATTGCCAACGCATTCAACTCCCTGCCCTGGAGTACGATCCGGAGGGCACTCCGGTACCACCGGGTGCCCGAATACCTCTGTCGAGTGGTCGAGGCTTACCTGTCGGACAGGTCCATTATCTACCCCGGTCACCAGGGAGAGTGGAAACGTCGGGAGATGTCGTGCGGTGTTCCGCAGGGGTCGGTTCTAGGCCCACCCTTGTGGAACATCGGCTACGACTACGTGCTGCGCGGCGACCTCCCTGACGGGGTCAGCGTGATCTGCTACGCAGACGACACGCTGGTTCTAGCGCAGGGAGAGTCGCACCAGGCGGCGGTCGCTCTAGCGACACGCGGGGTTGCGATAGTTGTTGGTAGGATCCAGGAGTTGGCACTCGAGGTGGCGCTGCACAAATCCGAGGCCATGTTTTTCCACGGCCCTCGGAATGCGCCACCATCAGACTCCCAACTTACGGTAGGAGGAGTTCGCATCGGCGTCGGGTCGACGATGAAGTACCTGGGACTCGTTCTCGACAGCCGATGGAATTTCGGAGAACACTTCCGACGTTTGGCTCCCAAACTCAACCGGGCCGGGGCTGCTCTCAAGCGGCTCCTGCCCAACCTTGGGGGTCCAGACGCCTCCTGCCGGAGGCTCTACGCGGGGATCGTTCGGTCCATGGCCCTCTACGGGGCGCCGGTGTGGGCGCCGTCGCTGGCCAAGCGACCGGCGTCCATACTGAACGCCTGCCAGAGGGTCATGGCAATACGGATGGTGCGGGGTTACCGCACGATCTCCCGCGAAGCGGCGAGCCTTCTGGCTGGCCTACCACCGTGGGATCTGGAGGCAACAGTCCTTGCACACATGCACGATAAGCGCGTGGAGATGCAACGCCGGGGTGAAAGTCCACTACCGCGACAGGTCGAGGTATGGCGGACAGAGCTCCGGCGGGATCTCACGGTGAAATGGCGTCAGCGACTATCGCAACCCAGTGCTGGGCACGCCACAATTATGGCGGTAAGTCCCCTCTTTGAGGCGTGGCTGGAAAGACCTCACGGTGTCCTTACCTTCCGCATGACGCAGGTCCTCACCGGACATGGCAAGTTCGGGAGGTTCCTGCATCGGATTCGAGCGGAAGAGACGCCCGGGTGCCGCCACTGTGCGGAACGCCCGGAGGACACGGTGGAGCACACAGTTGAGGTGTGCCCTGCTTGGGCGGAGCAACGCCGTGTCCTCGTGGGGGCGATCGGCGGCGGAGACCTCTCGCGCCGGGCCTTGGTTCAGGCCATGGTCCGGAGCGAGGAGGAGTGGCAGGCGGTCGCCTCCTTCTGCGAAGCAGTAATGCTAGCAAAGGAGGAGGCAGACCGCATCAGGCAACGGCGCCCCCGCCGCCGCCGCCGGGATTCTGATCCCGATTTCCGGCCACCGTAGACGCGGGCTCGCGGACGGCGAGCCATGGGTAGCTCGCTGTCCGATCGTCCGGTAACTGTCCGGACCGAGCCAAGGCGTCGACGGCGCGCACTGTTCCCGCGCGCCTCAAGGAGTTGTCAGCAACAGGAGGGGCCCATCTGGGTCGAAGCCTACCGGGGTCGGGGTTATCCGAAAGGAAACTAGAGCCCCGGTATGAAGGCTAGAAGGAACGGCGCGGGGTTTTTAGTCAGTAAGACTCTGACACTGTCTCCCGCTCCACCCAAGAGCGGGTTTCGTCAATGATGATTTTCCCCGTCGAGAGAAAAAAAAAAAAAAAAAAATAATGCTCAACTCAGGACTACTAAGAAGCTCAACGACTTAACGAACAATACCAAGGAAAGCTATCGCATACAATAAACGCAGGCCGCACATCAGTATTTTGTTATGAATTGCAATGAGCTGTGACTCGTTGTGACAAGTTGTGACCCATCGCGGGTGGCTCAGTTCGCTCAAGGTAAGTAATGATATCAGAGGAAAGATAGTATTTGACAGTTTATCACACTTCAAAGAAGAACGAAAATGCAGGTGCGTGCAAGTTTTTTTAATAACGGTTTAGGTAAATGATTTTTAGATAACATTTTTAGATTTTTTTTTTCAGATAAAAGACATGTTAAGATTGCTTACATTTAATTAATTACCTTAACAGATGGAGTATTATACTTTATTCAGAGACTACTCTAGCCTTGAAGACACCTAAATAACATCATCATCTCTATCCGACTTTGCCAATTCCAATAAAAAAAATACCACAATAAATACAAGTGTCAAGAAAAATCCTATTAACTTGAGCTTACTTCTTGGTTTATAGCTGCAGACGGTATAGAAACTGTGGAACTACTTGAAAGCTGCGTCCGTTTCAATCCCGTACAGTGTACGCTTCAAAGGCGGTGGCGTATTGCCCTTGACAGTTTTGAAGCACGGATATTTTGTTACTAAAGTTTATTGTAGTTACATATTTTATTTTAACTATTTATTATAACTACACAGTTGGTGGTATGGGAAGTAAAAACAACATTATGTGTCATATAGATTTTTTTTCAGGAAACGAAAAAGAAATCAACCTCACCATACAAAATTATAAACTTGATTGGACAATTTGTTATGAATTTTTTTTCGTTTCCTGAAAAGAAATATTGTGGTAGGTTGTTCAGTTTCGTCTACTGAGCAAGCCCTTAAAGATTGCGGAGGGCTGTCCTTTATACCTTGTATAATATGTTTCATATTATTATAAGTAATTATGTATGTTAGTCAATAAGGTATTTGTGATATAGGTACAAGTTGCCTGAAATAAGTAGATTATTATTATTATATAAATAAATAAAAAATTAACCTACTATTACGAATCGAAAAATAATTTTAACATTGGGTACCCCTTTTATTGATGAAGGCTATAAGTTGTGTTATATTATTACCACTATCAACGATATGACTAATAAAACTTGAGTAATAACCGAAGACGCTGGAAAACCGCGGGAAATCATCAAATAGCTCTTCCCGCGAGAGGGTGCCATAGACTTTTACTGACAGGGTATAAATTCAGGTCTTACACCACTGAAAATTTTCCTGTAAAACTCGATAACACTTTTTTTGACTATTTTTGAGGTGGAAAGTCATCCGCTGACTGCTTTCGATCTGGGTGGAGCTTTCAGGATTCTAGATATAATTTCTGAAAAGGAACTCTTAGTGGATTTCCTTTTCAGAAATTTTCTGCGGTCCTAATGGACGTCAGCCCTGCAAAGCCCCTACGGTTTGCTGACATCTTTTTGACGAGCGCGTGTATCACTACGCGCTGTCGACGACTGGGGCTTGGTCCATTCGATTACCGGACTGGCGGCAAGCTACCCATTGCCCACCGTCCGCATATACGCGTTTACAATGGCTAGTAGTCGAGGTCGAGACCCCGCTCAGCGACTGAAGTGTGCGGCCTCTCCTTCGCTAGCATTACTGCTTCGCAGAAGAATGCGTCCGCCTGACATTCCTCCTTGCTCCGGACCATAGCCTGAACCAGGGCCGATTGCCTCCATGAAGACATGGCGGTGCTTCGCCCTAGCGGGGCATCAATTGTTTTGACTTGGGGATTAATCTCAAGATGTTTTGCTTAATAGTCACACTTGATAATATAATATCAGCAAAACAAACAAAATAGTTCAATATATTTTATTTCGCAATTTTAAATATACTAATTTTATAAATGCAAAAATTTGTGAGTGTTTGTATACCTAATATCATATGTTTGTTACTGCTTCACGCTCAAACGGTTGAACGGGTTTCAATGAAACTTAGAACACGTGTAGACCGTATCCTAAAATAATAACAACAAATAATAAATCATTTATTTCGGACTTTCACAGGGACTAAAACCAATCAACACATAAATACAAATACCCTACACAACACATTGCATAAAAAGAAACAAATTACATACACATACAAAATTAAAACGACCACGACTCATTAGGATTCGTTATCTCCATAACTGTCCCACAGGCAAAGACCTTTGCCCAGCAGGCAAAGGCCTCCCCTAAGCCCTTCCAAAATTTCTTTTCCTGCGCCGTCTCTAACCAGTCCTCGTGGTAGGCGTCCAAATTATCCCGCCACTTCTTTCTAGGCCAGCCTCGACCCACAAACCAAAACCCACGCCGCAACGCGCCCATCGGTCCTTGTGCATGCGGTTGACATGACCCGCCCAGTCCCATTTCAGCCTGGCAGCCTTTTTGCCCACGTCTATTATACCTGTTATGGAGCGCAGCGTGTCGTTCCGTATTCGGTCTGTTCTTTTTACGCCCAGAATGCTGCGCTCCATAGTATTCTCTGGCAAACCCCTAGGCGAAACCTAGCCAGTGCCACATAGGATACTTTTTATCCCGGGAGTACATTCTCTTAGAATAATTTATTACTTTCTGCTCAAAACGATCCGTTAAGAACTTCAACATTCCATTTACAAAACGACTTTGAAGTCAGAACGACACGCAATCTTCGGCGTCAGCTGTTTATCAATACGAAATTATATAAATCCTTTAGGCGAGATCTTAACCTTCTATAGACGCGGAGGCGGCGCATAAATCAAATAACTTTTCAAGGCACGTCCTCATGAGTTTTGACCAGAGAGATACGAATGAATTGATATGGATATAGCCTTATGAATTCATGTCCTGCCGTTGAATAAATCTTTTTAGACTGCTTGAGGAAAAAGTTGCGTAGTAAGTTATTGGGCAATTGTTAACTGGCTTTACGGTAGAGAAAATAGTTTTTTGGATGTTGAAAGCTAATATGCTTTCGACTCAACTCCCTCTACTAGAGAGGAGGTCTGAGTATCAGCAGTGGCAACAATAAAAAAAGGCTGATGAGGATGAGGAGGATGCTTTCGACTCGTTCTCCAAGTATAATAATAGATCCTGACAACCAGTCCACTTAAGACTCCAAAAACCATAGCCTTATCTATCTTTGTTTTCTGTATGATGCAATAGTTTTTCACCAACCGGGAATTGTTCTTGGATGCACTAGTATAGCGCATAAAGGGATAATCGCCAGTTGATACACGTTTTATGAAGTCTCTAAAGGGCTTCTGCGAGTTGGTTTCGGTTTCTTGTATGCTTTTGAAAGGTCCAGGACCTAAGGGTTCTGAGATATATTGACATAATTATATAATAATAATATTCCACAAATATCACACAACGCCGTCTAGTCTCAAGCTAAGCAGAGCTTGTGTTACAAGTACTAAACGATTGATAAATATACTGTAAAATACAGCAAAATTGTTTCTTTTAAGTGAAAAATTATCAAATAACTTCTCGCGCTCTGGGTGTAACGAGAGGAAGTGTCTGATTTTTACTGACTAAAACCCATCTATGTTCTTTCTCCTTTGCGTTCAAGACAACTCTTTCAAATCGCAATATATCCCGCAGCCCACAGTAAGAGGTTACGACTAGACCTTTTCTAAGATATATTGTTTATCTTTTTTCACAACTAATAATATCTAATAGTAAGGCCGCGCTCCTATGGTCAAGGCAGATCGTATTTTGTTTGTTAAACGAAGCTTTTAGAATGAAAACCAAAAATAAATCATAGATATACTCAAAATTCTGTCCACGTATGAACAAATTTTCATATGAACTGTGACCCAAGTGCTAAATATATTTCTACGTGAACACCCCGTAGCTGAATATGTAATCATATCAGAGCAACCCTTATGTACTACTGAAGGAACCTTCACTCTCGGAATTGGGACGGTATGGGACGCGCGAGACTTTTTGCCAACCCAACTTATTCATGAATAAGGAAAAAGTTAATTCTATAAAACATTTTATATTCCAACACCTTTAAGAATCCCACGCATTTGGAGACAAGAAACCAAGCTGGATAGTTATCCGAATGAATTTTATGAAACTTAAAACGGGCTAACCACAAAATGCTTTCGCAGTTTCGACGCAAAACTTTGCTCTCAAATGTTTTCCACGGTCCGACGGACCGCGCCGCAACAAAGCCAAAATTAGCCTGTGTAGGAAACCACGGAACGTTCTTTGAGCATTTTCTATAACAACGGTCTCACTGACCTATTTTTTGTTATAATCGTTGGGTGTTTTAATCAATCTTCAATGAATGAAAGGAGTTTTAACGTTGGAACAGACCCCTTTTACGAGATTGTTTCAATTCTTGTAATTTGCAATTCATCTGTGAGAGCAGTGTTTGGAATACTTGAAGTTTTAATTTATACGGTTCTAGTGGCTCGCCAGTGGCTTTGCAAGCGCTGAATTAATACACCAAAATCTTTCTTTGGAGTTGTTTTTAATGATGGTGGAAACGTAACCGTTTTCTCGTGGAAGGAATATAATTATCTTAAAGATATAGCCGCTTGCTAGATGTTTAATAAATATGGCTTTTAAAAAGGTGCTAACTTATTAAAAATTGATCCTCATTCTTTCTTTTGGTGTAAAAACTATTGGCATCCATTCAGTAACTGATTCTGAACAAATTCTATTCAGTTTTTGCATAAACTTAAAATATAGTTGTATAGTAAATACATTAAAGAATATAATTTCAAATATTACACAGATTATTGTCGTGTTTGACATTGTAATGTAATTGTTTGTATAATTTGTTAACTATTATGTAATTTGAAATATCTGTATATGACTTGTAAGAATCCCTTATCAATAAACTACTATGACTACTATGACTACGACTATTATAGATGATTTTTATAGAAAACCTTATGAAAAGCACTAGTGTGCAAAAAGAGGTATTGTAGTCGGTGACAGAATAGTAAATCATTACTTACGTTCCTGATGTCGGCATTCAGACACTCTGTATTGTTCAGATAACACAGTGACTGAATGTCAGACAGAAAAACCAGGTTACATTTCTATTTTGAACAACAATGCTTACAAATATACCTACTCGTACTATTAATTCCCTTACATACTTCTCTTTATTGACGTTTCAAATGTTACAACACTATATCGACGGTTGAAAAGCAAAGTGATCTAAGCAACGTTGAATAAATTTTACAAAAGAGTGATTTAGGTAAAATTTTTAGAGTTTACTTTTGTAAAGTTTACTCAATGTCGCTTAGATTATTTTGCCTTTGCAATAATTTTAATGTTTTACTGTAATTTTATTTATGACTAGCTTTTGCCCGCACCATCGCTCACGTCCATTAATTATAGCCTATGACACTCAGGAATAAAGCAGCTTTCTATCCCTAAAAAAATTTTAGCAATTGGACCAGTAGTTTCAGAGATTACCTCCTACAAACAAAAAAACAAACTGTACCTCTTTATTAAATTACTGTAAATGCTCAATAAAAAGTGTACTATGTATCTAAATAAATACAGGCTATAATATGATAAAATACTATTGCAAATGCATAAAAGACATTTACACCTAAATTACAAAAACAAACGCTGAAGTTTTTGAAAATAACATTTTTGGCTCTGGCACTCCTCAAAACGATATCTTTCATAAAACCGCGCCTCAGAAGATGAGAAGGAATATTGTTGATATCTTGCCTAATGTTTTCTTTCGATTCAGATATGGTTGATGGATTACTGTTGCAAGTACACCCCTATTCAGATAAACCTAAAGGAAAAAATTCAGAGGTGTGCCTTCTGAGCTCTGTGAGGGGGATGAACTGTAGAACCACACTGCGCACATGTGTGTGCCACGTACGCCGATCTGGGCGCGTCGGTTTCCATACAGTTTATATGGAAACTAGACTTTAGAGCTACTCTAGATCCACGCCACGCGACGCCACGCCACGTCGTTCTACGTATAGATCAGGCATGGTACACGTTTGCGTCGGTCTAATGTAGTTCTGGCTTTATGAACGTAGTTTTATGTTTTGTTTTTACATTGATAGACTTATTTAGTAAATATAAATAGAAAAAAAAAATACTAATTCATAATTAGATAATACAGTAGATAGCCATTTTTGAAAGAACAAAAAGGTATAAATCGACGGGTGCAAAGTAAAAAAGTTATCTGCAATTTTGTGATTTTCTATCATCTTTATTGAATTAGTAACAATAAGCAGTTATTTAGTAGGTAATGTTTTTTTCAAAAATATTATTAAAAAGAAAACTATTATTTATCGTTTTTGACACTTGAAAGGTTTCTCATGTCTTAGAATATTAAATATTTGTTAAGTTACTGCAATTATCAGAAAATCGCAAAGTTGCAGATAACTTTTTTTACTTTGCACCCGTCGAAATATCGTTGCAATAAATATGCTTTGCGTAGATTTTTGTGTTATAAATGATTAATAAAAATAGCACTGTATCTTCGATTTGTGCAAATTAAATATAAGTGACTAGCGACCAGCCCCAGCTACCCAACAGGTGTTGGAAACTTTTGAAATTATTCGTTTTTCTCAACTATAAATTATGCAAGTATTTTGCAACAAAACTTTTTTATGAGTTACCCGGTTTGTAAGTGAAAACCGCACGAAAATCCGTTCATTAGTTTTGCAGTTTATCATGGACAGACAGACAGGATGGTGTACATTGTTTCATAATATATTATGTAAGGATAAGGATGATACTACCACAAAGCCATATCTTATTCTAAAATAAAAAGAATCGTTAAAATGGTCCATGAACAAAAAGTTTCCTCAATAACATGAAACTTGAACATGTTTTACCGACTTCGAAAAGGTTGTGGACCGATTTTAATTAATAATAATTGTGAGTCGATGAAGTAAATACAAGTTGGCGCAAAATTAATCACTCTATCGGAAAATTTTATAATTATTGCAAATGGCGCCGTACTTAAATCATATTTATCGCGCACACAGCACTAGCTGCGTGCGAGCCGCCTCATTTCCTATTTTAGCGATTTGGCATGGCCAGCAAGATCGTCTGATTTAACCGCCCCAGACTTCTTTCTTTGAGGCTATTTGAAGTTGCGGGTTTAAATCGTAGTCCTTACGGCTGAGCCGAACAAATAAAAGTTCCGACCGTAGTGGTGCGGGGTTCTTTCTTCTGCTGGCAGCCGTCTAAACAACATCTAGTCTGAGGATGTCTCATGGCTCGTTGTGAAGTGAATACCTAAAGCCTGCATCATAATAACATCATCGTCATGATTTGGTTTGTCCAATTTCGAGTCTGAAACCTAGCCAACTTACATTATCATATAAAGCAGCAAACTCAATCAACAGTCCTCATCTATTTATCTAACACGAATTGTTTCCAAGCGTTGAATATTTAGCATTATCAAATTTTAACACATTCAAAGATAAGCCAACTTGTTTCTAGTTTAGGAATTGGATTACAACTTAGAAGCCCGAGGGATATCTGCTACCTGCCCATAACATTTCAATCTCATAAAATATTCACTGAATAGTTACGGAACCATTTTTGGTGAGATCTGGAAAGTTTAGATTAAGTTCTGTTTAGCGTGTTTGCCCTTCGGCGTCAACCAGTGTTGTGGAAGCCAAATAAAGTTCGTATTGTTTATAATGAAAAGCTGTTTCTGATCTTTATTTTGTAAATAGGTTTTCAAAAAACACTTTTACACGTCAATTTTGTTTTCAGTCAGTTTTAACGAGATGAGGCCGGTATTTCCTAGCTGAATACCCTGAGAAGAAACACCGAAACAAACTCAGGGGTCAAAGTCTCTTTTAAATTCCATACAGTAAAGAACATGTAATGGTCAAATCATATGAGGACCATGCAGACCAGTGTCTCAGATGGTCTTTATTGAGGAAAGAAGCACACAGATTTGAGTGGACCTGTGCAGTCAGTGCAAGCATTTGTCAGTATTCGTGTAGGTCAAACTTAGGACTACAAAGGAACTCAACGACTTGACGATCAATACCAAAGATAGGACATTTGGGTAGGCCGCATCAAATACTCAAAACTGAGAGACATCATGTTAAAATACAGAAAAGGAAAAAGTAATCCACATAGTTCCCACATCCAATCGTGGGAGATGGTCCATAATATATGGACCAAAAACCCAGAATCGATTGGGACTAAATGGGTATCAGTAGTTTCATTATATTGCACAATTTACTGCACCGAAAGCGCAATGCCAAAATCAATGGAGTATAAGAGCTATAGACTGACAAAGTATATGAAAAAAGAGTTACTTGTGATTTTTATCAGTTTTTTACAATATCAGCAATATACTAACAACTATAATTATTAATACTATTTGATGCACAACCAGATTAATTATATGAGCTAAGAATAATATATAATAATATATTTATTCAGAGTTAAAATTTGGTAAAATATAGTTACATAAAATCTTAGGAATAATTACAATGGTATGATTATGTTCTGTGCCTGTACTAGGATAAACCCGTGGATAAACCTGTATAATGACAGGATTATATACTATTGTTTACTAGTGTTATAAGTACATAAATATACTCTAGTTTACATTACTCAAATTTTGTGCCTAGGAGTTGAGATGTAGGCTAATAAAGATACTGAGAATCCTGATTAATTGATCCCTGGATTCGTGAGAAATCTTTGCAACTAACAATGAATTCCGAATGCTTTTGCTTTGAAATACCTTTATTATTGAGATTAATATGTACAGGTACCTCAAGAACTAAGATATTTTTTAGATTTTTTCTATGTCTAAGTACTTCTATAATGGGAATTATTTAGGTCAGTAACCTAAGTTAGTGAGGCAATAAATTCAAATTTAAGGATTTAGAATATTACTCCAGTCAAGTTTAGTTTTTTTAATTGATATATAAACGAGAGTTTGATCCCTTCTGATGATGCTACGATTACGTGCTGCGCGGCGACTTCCCTGACGGGGTCAGCGTGGTTTGCTACGCAGACGACACGCTGATCCTAGCGCAGGGAGAGTCGCACCAGGCGGCGGTCGCTCTAGCGACACGCGGGGTTGCGATAGCCGTTGGTAGGATCCAGGAGTTGGGACTCGAGGTGGCGCTGCATAAATCCGAGGCAATGTGCTTCCACGGCCCTCGGAACGCGCCACCATCGGACTCCCAGCTTACGGTAGGAGGAGTTCGCATCGGCGTCGGGTCGACGATGAAGTATCTGGGACTCGTCCTCGACAGCCGGTGGAATTTCGTAGAACATTTCCGACGTCTGGCTCCCAAGCTTCTCCGGGCTGGGGCTGCTCTCAAGCGGCTCCTGCCCAATCTTGGGGGCCCAGACGCCTCCTGCCGGAGGCTCTACGCGGGGATCGTTCGGTCCATGGCCCTCTACGGGGCGCCGGTGTGGGCGCCGTCGCTGGCAAAGCGACCGGCGTCCATACTGAACGCCTGCCAGAGGGTCATGGCAATACGGATGGTGCGGGGTTACCGCACGATCTCCCGCGAAGCGGCGAGCCTTCTGGCTGGCCTACCACCGTGAGATCTGGAGGCAACAGTCCTTGCACACATGCACGACATGCGCGTGGAGATGCAACGCCGGGGTGAAAGTCCACTGCCGCAACATGTCAAGGCATGGCGGACAGAGCTCCGGCGGGATCTCATGGTGAAATGGCGTCAACGGCTATCGCAACCCAGTGCTGGGCACGCCACGATTATGGCGGTAAGTCCCCTCTTTGAGGCGTGGCTGGAAAGACCTCACGGCGTCCTTACCTTCCGCATGACGCAGGTCCTCACCGGACATGGCAAGTTCGGGAGGTTCCTGCATCGGATTCAAGCGGAAGAGACGCCCGGGTGTCGCCACTGTGCGCAACGCCCGGAGGACACGGTGGAGCACACCGTCGAGGTGTGCCCTGCCTGGGCGGAGCATCGCCGTGCCCTCGTGGGGGCGATCGGCGGCGGAGACCTCTCGCGCCGGGCCCTGGTCGAGGCCATGGTCCGGAGCGAGGAGGAATGGCAGGCGGTCGCCTCCTTCTGCGAAGCAGTAATGCTTGCAAAGGAGGAGGCCGACCGCATCAGGCAACGGCGCCCTCGCCGCCGTCGCCGGGATTCCGATCCCGATTTCCGGCCACCGTAGACGCGGGCTCGCGGACGGCGAACCATGGGTAGCTCGCTGTTCGATCGTCCGGTAATGGACCGAGTCCAAGACGTCGACGGCGCGCACTGTTCCCGCGCGCCTCAAGGAGTTGTCAGCAGCAGGAGGGGCCCAGCTGGGTCGAAGCCTACTGGGGACAGGGTTGTCCGAAAGGGAGCTCGTGCCCCGGTATGAAGGCTAGAAGGAACGGCGCGGGGTTTTTAGTCAGTAAGAGTCTGACACTGTCTCCTGCTCCACCCAAGAGCGGGTTTCGTCAAAGATGATTTTCCCCGTCGATAAAAAAAAAAAAAAAAATCCCTTCTGATGATAAACAATGATGCAATCGTTGAGACTCACTAGTTTTTAACAGCCTATTCACTCTAGCCGTGAAGATACCGAAATTAGTCATATAATAATCGGACGGGAAGACCGCAGCAGGAAAATTGTTCCAGTCCTAAGTACGCGGTATAAACGACGAGGTTGCGGCGCGTGTGTATGGATACATTCAAATTATTTCGCGTGGCCCTCCTTGAACAACGTCACTTTAAACCTGACTAATTCAGGAAATTAAAATTACACTATAAGTGATAAGACATCCTAGGTCCTAGAGCCTTCAATTGTCCAGATTTTACTGTTTATTAAAGAAAGGAAACATGCACTGACCCCAAATAAATTGGAGAGGATGATGAGTCCCAAAGCAGTCGTAAAATGGACCGATTTAAGTATTATTCAATCAATCAATGATTCATTCGTTCTTTTGTTATAGCATTTTATATTAGGCCTATAATGAAAGTTAGAAACACATGTCCACAGGTCAAACGAATGCCGGCGTTCGCTCTCTCCAAAAAATAGATAGGTGCAGAAGTCAATCTCATGTATGCACTTCACTTTTTAAAACTACGCTAGGCGATTGCACACACGTCAGCGCGTTGCGCCGAACTGTACGAGTGCGACCGGGCGATTCAGCCGAGATATCATGTCTGTGTGTGCGTTGCTCGAGCGCGCTTTGTATGTAGATTGTCTTCTGTACCTATCCATTTTATGCTCTCTCATTGTCTTTCTATTGTGTCTCTAATTAAGGTATTTGAAAGGTTCACATAATCAGCCTTATAAAGTTTCCACGGCTGGGACTCAGGCTCGAAGAACCGCCGGCCGGGAGAGAAGTCTCTAGGAGACGGAATGGACCATAATCGATTAAACTTGAAATACGGGTCGACCATGTCCTGGAATAGCTATGTGCTATTTATGAATAATTTTTATCCAGGGAGTATGTTTCATTGGAATCATTTTATTACTATCATATGAGCGAAAACAGAAGACGCAGCATTGGAAGGCCTCTCACAAGATGAACCGAGCGATGACTTAGTGAGGGTCGCGGGAATTCGATGGATGCAAGACGCACAGGGACCGGTCGTTGTGGCGACGCTTAGGGAAGCCTATGATGATGATGATGATAACATGAGAAAGCACCCCGGTATAGCCAATGATGAAATAAATTACACGAATAAACCGTCTGCCTAGGTTTGACCGAATGACATAGAACTTTTAGATCGACACGCGGGCCATTACACTTAAGTTAGTCTAAAATTAAACAAAATAACAGCTTGCAATCTACTTACATTAAGATGATTCTCAGAAAGTAATCTACGTTTAGTTTCGAGTTTTCAAATTACAATTTCGTTTAAGCTCCACTATTTGAGGAAAAACGTAATTTAAAACTCAATAATCGCTCGCTCATTCCTGCGAACGACAAGGCGACTGCTCTATAGATTGTATCTTATTTCGTTCCACGAATAAAATTTCATTTCTAGAAGGAAGCTAGGACCAATCATCGTGTTTATTGGATTATTGTTTTTTTTCTTGGCGAACGGTCTTTGGTTAAGGCCCATCGTCCATTGGCGCGTAGCTTCTTCATAGACGCGTATTGGTCATTATACGCTTGATGTACGCCTGCTCACAGCTTCAGACGAAGTGGAAACGTCGTGCCGTCGTATCGTTACCGCTTCGCCGACCGTTTCATAGTTTTGTATGTAAGCTTTTTTTTTACATTGGGCAAAAATCATCTTATGACAACCCCCGCTCTTGGGTGGAGCGGGAGATAGTGTCAGACTGTTACTGACTAAAAACCCACCCTGTCCCTTCTAGCCTCTTCATACCGGGGCTCGAGTTTCCTTTCGGATAACCCTGGCCGCAGTAGGCTTCGACCCAGCTGGGCCCCTCCTGTTGCTGACAACTCCTTGAGGCACGCGGGAACAGTGCGCTTGGCTAGTACTGGTCTGTTGCAGTAATAGGTTAGTTTTCACCTCTACGTTTTATTTGCTATTATTTATTGCCTTAACTTTTCTCAAAAACGAGTTCAAGAGGTCGTTTGTCATTAGGTGTTAAGATGCATTTGATGGGTGGTTTACAGTTTAACAGAATTTTACCCACAGTACATATTGATGAGACTAAGGATATTTTTTCAAACAGATGTTTTTGTACACTTATCAATGCAAAAACATTTTGCAAATGATAAAGTAAGAAAATTTATGAAATGGTAGGTAAACTGATAAACCTGTTTTTACCAAATAAATTGAGTTCTCCATATTTTTTTTTTCCATTTATCATAACATCCATTCAATGAACTAATGGAGAACTTTCATTAGCTAAATACGAAACCAGTCATACAGTTCTATTCTGCCGTCATAACTAAGAATGCAGTAATCGCAAAATGGCGGTTACGAGATAAACGCAAAAAACATATTTCATATCATCTGAGCAAGATGTTCGTATTTTATTGGTCATAATATATATCTAAAAATTCGGAAAAAAATCAAGCTTTTACAATATAATTTTCCCTTATTTAATTTACTAATATATGCAATTATAATACGTATTACTGCGTTTCGGTTTAGTATCAGGTCGTTTCCGAGTCACAGGATACTAAAACTAAATGCAGCACTTGCGCGTATTACTGCATTATGTCTTAGCACAAGTCGATTACTGCATTATTTTTTAGTAATTATTGCCATTATTATATGCTCGGAACTAAGTTAAAGTGTACTGTGTCTTCTCAAGGACTTATATAGGTGCATTTTAAAGTTAAGGTTTTTTTAGTCTCTAAGCTAACTTAGGTCAACAAGAGGCGATCAACAAAAAACAACAAGAGGCGCACCGGAGTCCCGCTCGTGGCACACGTATTACTCCACCGAATGACGTCGCCGAACTGATTTACTAAGACAAAACGCGGCAATGGATCGCACTGCTACGGCTTCGCAAGCCTTTACTACACTTAAATGCAGTAATGTAGAGTACTGCGTTTTAATTTAGCAATTTGTCTACTGAATTTAAAACAAAATAATAAAGTAGTGGATATTACTGCATTCTGTTTTAGGGTATTCTTGCAAGTACTGCATTCTTTCTTAGGCCATGTTTAATACTGCGTTTTTTCTTATCATTGAAGCAGTTTTTATGCAAGTACGGCGAAAATCATTACATAAAAAACATACTTCGAGTGAATTTTTTTATGAAAATATTTTTTTTTCATGTACATGAACCTCTTGGGATACCATTTCTGGAAAAAAGTGAAAATCTCCAAAATGTCGATTACTGCATTCTTTGTTATCAGGGCAGTATTACAATGGTGAGATTATCAATGGCATTGCACTAACGTAATTACTTCCAATGGTTGATATTATTATGATAACTATGACAGTAAACAATAACGTTTGCCTACCCTTATCCAGCTACGTTGGGTGGACATGGTGGAGCGTGAGATGGAAGTCTACCCCGCTTGGGCGGTGTCAACACCGCTGTGTTATAGCCCGTTCGCGACCTTGCCGCTGTGAGCGGTAGCTAAGCCCGGAGCGACGAGCGGTAAAAACAAAAGTGTAAAAATGTATGAAGCTCGCCACGAGACGCCGCTCATAGCACTCGCGGCGTCCGCTTACCGAGGCTGCCCCCCTCGCCGCTTTTATTGAAGTCGTGAACAGGCCACTATACCATGGTCTGGAGCGAAAGGAATTGGGAAGCGACCACAAACATCCTCACGCCCCAGTTGCCGCCAAAGGAAACGGCCTGTTGTCTGGAATTGTATGGCAAATTCCGGCCATCGTAGGCGCGGGCTTACGTACCGCAAGCAATCATGGCTAGCTCGCTATTCGGCCGTCTGATAAAGCCCGAGTCGACGGCGTATAAGTAAATATTGTAAATAGTTAAATTTTAATGATAAATTTTGTATTGACGATTTCTTTATTTATTATTTTTGTAATATTTATGTATTTATTGTTTATTAATTAGTGTTTATTGTTTTTATTAATTAATTCAATATTCAAGGCAATTTTTTATTTTTTTATTTGTCAATTCGGTAATAAGTTGTTGTAAATTGTGCGTGTTAATTTAATGATATGGGTGTAACTTACCTGAATAAAGATTATTATTATTATTAAATAGTGTTCCACGCCACGCGAGCAATTTCTGTGGCCTAGTACCTCGTGGAAAAAGATAAAATTTTAAATTTTTATTTTTCCTGGGAAACTGAAACAATATTCCCTTTCCCAAAATGACTAACAGGCTATACCTATACAGCACGTTTTGCTACGTGCATTCAAGGGGAGAAATTCTAAGCTTACTTACATATGTTACAGTATAATGTGTACTACAGAAAAATATATTTTGGAAGGTACTAGTGGACTGGTCTACATTGTTCCCTCTTAATAGATATCTATTAACTAACGGATAACAAGCATATATTACAACACTAAAAATGAGGAAATACAGTTTTGTCTATTTTTTCTATAGAAAAGAATATTGCATTTTTTTTTTAAATCTAAACCCATCTTCGTAGAGCAGTGGTGGCCGAGTGGTAACGGCTCCGACTTACGAGTTGTAGGTCACGGGTTCATACCCAGCCAGGTGCATTACTTTGTGCATCACCACTCTTAAAACGGTGAAGGAATGCATCGTAAGGAAACCGGCATGTCGTAGAACCAAATAATTCGAAGACGTGTGATATCCACCAGTCCCCACTGGGCCCGGGTAGTGGATTACGGTCCATTCCCTCTCCAAGAGAGGAGCCCTGAGTCCCAATAGTGGGAACATTATAAGGCCGACTAAGCTAAGCTATCTTCGCATTATTACATGGTTGGTGTCAATGTCATCTAGCAGCTTTGCCAAGAGGCTAATTGATGATCCAGATTTGGTTAACACCAATTTAAAATACGTGCTTTGCCGTTGGCGTGACTTGCGTGGTCATGAATGTCATTAGTAACATTGCCTCTAGCTACTACTGGCGAGTAGGCGCAAGTACTCTGAAAGTTTGAAACTTTACCTCTTAATTTTGTATCAGATAATCATAAAAAAACTGGGCAAGTGCGAATCGGACTCGCGCCCTGAGGGTTCCGTAGAAACTTACCTATGTAAATAGTTCAATTCCGGAATGGAGTCTCGGAAGATTTTTCCAAATCGCAAAAAATATTGTGACGTAACCACAAATTTACAGTTTTCAGATTTATTTCTATACTTGATGTGCTATAAAACCTTGCTTTATGCCAAATTTCATGATTCTGGGTCAACGGGAAGTACCCTAAATTTTGATTTCCGAGAGTGTCGAAATGTATGTTTTTGCCAAAAAAACCGAAGTATCTTTTTTCTTGCTAACTTACAAGTTTGATTTTTTTACAGCTTTAAGTTCGTAGACTTGAGTGTATGGTTTTAATTTCAACTTGATACCTCCACGCGTTCCTGAGATAAAGGGTCTTAACAGAAAGACAGGCAGACAGACGAACATACGCACGGACAACAAAGTGATCCTGTAAGGGCTCCGTTTTTCTTTTTAAGATACGGAACCCTAAAAAACTATTGTATGGGCTTGTTTCTAATTAAGAACATCTGTACGCACGTGCCTTTTTATTATTGAGGCCAATTCGCTTAAAATTGTTCGCGATTTGTTTACTTACGGTCTAAAGGGCCTTAGGCTAAAATTACATTATTATTCTGTTCAGTGTACTGTAAAACTTTTATAAAAACAAATGTTTTAGTATGGATAGTTCATTTTCAATTGTTCATTTTAATTAAATAACTTTGAGGACCGCAGGGTATGTTACAATGTACTCTGTGACCGCGGGCAGTGGTGGCCGAGTAGTAACGGTCCCGACTTACGAGTTGTAGGTCGCGGGTTCAAACCCAGCCAGACGCATTAATTTGTGTAATTTATTTCATCACCACTTTTTTTTAGGTGGGAAAATCATCTAATGACATCCCCCGCTCTTGGGTGGAGCGGGAGATAGTGTCTGACTTATACTGACTAAAAACCCACTCCTGTTCCTTCTTTGCTATTGTTTCAGGGCCCCGGGGATCTCTTTCGCCCATGGTCCCAGTAGGTTTTGACCCTGCTGGGCCCCTACGGTTTATTTCATCACCACTGCTCTCATAACGGTGAAGGAAAATATTGTAAGGGAACCGGCATGTCCTAGAACCAAAGATTCAAAGACATGTGACCTTAATTGGCTAGACTGATCCCAAGTCGTCGACATCGCGTAGTGTTCGACGCGCTCAAAGAGTTGGTAGTAGAGATGTACTGTTGCCGGTAATCTGGCAATATTGCCACCGATATTCATACATCGGGCAATATTCCCACCAATATTCCCATTTCTTGGCAATATTGCCTGCAACGGCACATCTCTGGTAGCATACCGTAGGGCAGCAGGGCCGATGGCCGCTAAATTTGTGGGGATTGCCTAAAAAGGTAACCCGTGGTCCTAGAATACGAAGGAACTGAAGGGCACAAATGTAATTTAATTTTCCATTGTAATGACATAATATATGATAATAATTTATATTTTCCTTTTTAATACAAACATATATTTTTAATTAAGTTGATTATTTAAAATGTAATATTAGTAATTTATAAAATTGATGTAAGTAATTTATTAATTGATTGTGATATAATAATGATACTTAATAAATAATTTAAAAAATTTGCATACCGATTGGTAAAATGTGGCTGAGCTAAATGTAATTGTAAGAACTATATGTATTACCCATATTTGCAAAATAAAATTCTATTCTATTCTATAGTTTCCCACTCTAAAAGTAAGTTCCATCCCTTCCTAACCCTCCAGAGAACACGTTTACGTCTGTTTGTATTTACAACAGTCTTTAAAGAAAAATAATAGTAATTTTCGTCAAATTGAGTACTGCAGTCGTTATTGGACTTCCGAAGGCTGCAAGATAAACTGATTCGGAACTTTGTTCTCTGAAGTTAGTCGGGTTTCGTTGTCTCTTACAACGTGGGCAAGTTATAAACTGATAACGATAAGTGGTCTTTTGTAGCTCTCGTAACGGCTCGACGCCAACACATCTCGTACTTTCTCTGGCACTTAAACTTATGAAGTGTTGCAGACTATAAGATAGCTATGATAACGCAAAGGCCAAAAGGCAAGGTATTTTGATTCAATTGACAAAAAGATAGTCCCCTGTATCGCTCTATCTCTCTCTCTCACACACATACTGAAAAAAACGACGAGACTAACATCGTGAACTAATAAAATTCGTTACTTAAACAATGAAATATGTTTTTCTGAAGCGCTAGAAACACTATTAGATAACATAATAATAGAGACGTGTAAAAAGTTTTGTAGAAAAGACCCTTAGGCTTAGAGAGCAACTGTTTTGCAACTGTATATTAGATTAGGTAAATGATCTCTACTTCTGAGCTGGAGGGCACAATCCTTTTTTACATAAAGTTTAGGGTACTTTTAACATATCAGGTTTTTTTGAGCTAGGGAATTATCAAATTACTTCTCTCGCTCTAGGTTAGAACGGGAGGCCGTGTCAGACTTTTACTGACTAAAACCCGCCAATTTTCCTTCGCGTTTCAAGGCTTCGAAACTCTTTCAAATGTTCCTGCAGCGCTAGCGTACGTGGAACACTATGCACTATCGCCTTCGGCTTACCGGACGACCGGACACTTCGTGCTTACCTCACGACATATACCGAGAATCACTCTGCGATTCCCGGGGCGTCTCTGTCGTTAGCGACTTAAAATATTTTATTTCAAATAAACCATTTTCAGGCACTTCTGAAATGTCAAGAAGCCAGTCAGAAAAATGATGTTAATTGCATTCCAAAGCATAGATCTCGATGGAGAAGAATGTGCAAAAAACTCCATAGCCACTGGCCACCAGTACCATGTTTTTTCTGCATCTCAATCTTCAACCGCCTTTAACTTGGACCAATTACACAGTTTAGAGTTTCACAGCGAGAACGGAATTAGTTTCGCGTTTCTGTTTAAACTGTAAAGGTTTTGGCAGTCAATTCGTTGTGACGGCTTGGGAAGAAACATAATCTTTCATGAGTCCAAGTACAGTGGTGATACGGTATAATGTGACTAACTTATTGAACAACAACTTAAATATTCCATGATCCACAGTCAAGATGACATTTAAAAAAATTCCGTATTTTTTTATTTAAATCCTTTGAAAAACTCATCGAAAGAGCTTTAAAATTTCAAATTAGTGTTCGATATGCGATTTGAGACTGATCGAAAGAGCTTTATAACTTCAAATTAGTGTTCGATATGGGATTTGAGACTCATCGAAAAAGCTTTAAAATTTCAAATTAGTGTTCGATACAGAATTTGAGACTCATAGAAAGAGCTTTAAAATGACAAATTAGTGTTCGATTTGGGATTTGAGACTCGTCGAAAGAGCTTTAAAATTTCAAATTAGTGTTCGATATGAAATTTGAGACTCATCGTAATAGCTTTAAAATTTCAAATTAGTGTTCGATATGGGATTTGAGACTCATCGAAAGAGCTTTAAAATTTCAAATTAGTGTTCGATATGCGATTTGGTACATGTGGTAAGTACGCTAGACTTGACCCACCGCCGCTCCTTTGATTACTACCATTCCACCTCGTACATGATGGCGGAGCAACGCTGTGCCCTCGTGGGGGCGATCGGCGGTGGAGACCTCTCGCGCCGGGCATTGGTTTAGGCCATGGTCCGGAGCGAGGAGGAGTGGCAGGCAGTCGCCTCCTTCTGCGAAGCAGTAATGCTAGCAAAGGAGGAGGCCGACCGCTTTAGGCAACGGCGCCCTCGCCGCCGCCGCTGATCGGACAGCGAGCCATGGGTAGCTCGCTGTCCGATCGTCCAGTAACTGTCCGGACCGAGCCAAGACGTCGACGGCGCGCACTGTTCCCGCGCGCCTCAAGGAGTTGTCAGCAACAGGAGGGGCCCAGCTGGGTCGAAGCCTACCGGGTTCGGGGTCATCCGAAAGGAAACTAGAGCCCGGTATGAAGGCTAGAAGGAACGGTGCGGGGTTTTTAGTCAGTAACAGTCTGACACTATCTCCCGCTCCACCCAAGAGCGGGTTTTGTCATAAGATGATTTTCCCCGTCGACGAAAAAAAAAAAAACCTCGTACATGATGTTAGAAAGTAGCAGATTCTGGACTAATTTTGCTCCATTGGTGTAATTGCTGTAAGGTGTTCCGATGTAAATGTAGAAATAAATAAGTGAAATGTTAAATAAATAAAACGCCTGAAATGTCAGCCGAACATCGTAGTAAGCACTGAACGATACAAACCTACCTGTGGTGTATATAGAACTCAGTTCAGTTCAAGAATCGAGTCTCGAAACTTTTTCCTTATCTTTAGATCGCGTTGACTTAGAACAAAAGTTTGATTTTTTCACTACTGCTTGGGCTAACAGACCTGAGTATTTTATATTAATGTCAGCTTCATACCTCCACACGTACCTGAGATAAAGGGTCAAGACCCTTCACTTCTCGGTCAAGACAGACGGACAAACGGACGTCAAAGTGATTTTATAAGGGTTTCATTTTTGCTGACTGAGGTAGCGGAACTCTAAAAATGCTCTAAATGTCAGTCAAACACTGTAGATTAATAAGCAGTAGGTTCAAAATACCTAGACAAGAGGCGTAAAGTAAACTAGTTTAAACGTAGGCGAAGGCGCATCATAAATTCGAAAACGAGACAGCCATTAATACAGCCCAGCGTTCGACCAAATCGTGGCTTATCATCAGGTGAAAAAGTGGTCAAAAGAGAGTCTATTTATTTATTTATTTATTTATTTATTTATTTATTTATTTATTATATACTTTATTATACACCGTTACACATACAAAAGAAAACTTAAAACTAAAACACATACATACAATACAAAAAAAAATATCCCTTGTTCTTAAAGATGCGGTGACTAGCTCGAGACCCCTTTGGGTAAGAGGCTATTGGCCCTCGCCTAGGACACGATGCTCAAGCGGTTAAAAGAATCATCACACGAGATTGCTTATTTTTTTTTTATTTGGCGTTATCTAGACAGTCTGTTTAACACTAGCTAACTCTTGCTTCCACCACTTTGTTGGTGGTTAATCTTTTCACACGCCATAAGATACTTTGTTATAATGTGCGGACAGGAAGAAAGAAGAATAAGTTTACAACTTCAACGCAAGTTTTAAACTTTGTAGTCAGTATCAGAAGGAGCTCTCTTCAATCTCTTGTATATTTTCTTGGACTTACCGCACCCGACTGAGGCGTAAATAAACGTATTTTCTTTTGATAGGCTAAAGAAAATGCCTAAATATAAATCATAGTATAAGCAGAATCAGACTTATAATGTTCCCATTGCCAGGACACAGACCTCCTGTCTAGGAGAAGGCATGGGCTGTAATCCACTACGCCACCGTGCGGATTGCGGGATGTCATAAATATTCGAATTTTTGGTTCTAAGACATGACGGTTTCTTCGCGATGTTTTCCTTCACCGTTTTGAGAGCAGTGGTGATGAAATAATGCGCCTAGCTGGGTTTGAACCCGCGACCTATAACTCGTAAGTCGGGGCCGTTACTACTCGGCCACCACTGTTCTATTCTTCTATATACCACAAGGAGTCAAATACAAGAGATTTACCTCATTCTCAGTTTTAGCTACTACAAATATTCTCATGAGGTAATATTCCCACTACCTTTTTCCACTGCATATAGGCATTTGTATGGGTTGTGTAGGTGCCTGCTCATTTTCTATTCAGCAGCGCCGTGTAGGCTTCAAACGCCGAGGCTAGATCGTGGCTTCAGGCTTCAACGAGACGGCGTCGGAATTACAATTTTGACACAATAATATACAGAAACAGGTTGAAATAACAGAGGTTTAGTTTATAGTTTAGTGCGGTTTGATCTCGCTTAAATTGAGTGGCGACACTCGTCAAGTGGGACCGTAAAATGACATCATTTTGAAATTTAAAGTTTGCAAATTGCCTGCCGGAGTCTGTGTTTCCATAGCTATAACCTGGAGAAAAAAAAAAGAAAAAAAAAAGAAAAGAAAGAAAAGAAAAAAAAAAGAAAAAAAGAAAGAAAAGAAAAAAATGAAAGAAAGAAAAAAGAAAAAAAAAAAAAGAAAGAAAGGAAAGAAGTCAAGTTTTTTTTAAGATTGCTTCTAGGCAAGCGTGTTCTATCGTCGGCCACATCATCGCTTACCATCAGGTGAGATAGTGGTCAAACGCGAGCCTATCCATAATAATGAAAATAAAAAAGTCTCCCTGTATGGGTTTTTTAACGTTTAAATTTTTCTACGTCCTTACTTAAAAAGCTTGCCGGCTGAAAGATACTTTACAGCGTAGAATGCTGTAAGCTATTAGCTGGCAGAATATTAGATTTGCCTGAATTTGAACGCTCACGCTTGGTCGTTGTGGCGACACTTGGAGGAGGCCTGTGTCCAACAGTGGACGTCTTTCGGCTGAAATGAGAAACGCTCATGCGAATTTAGAATCAGTAAAAAATCCAAAAACACAGAGGGTATGATAGACTGCTGTGTAGACGGTAAAGCAAAGACGTACTTTGATATAATCATCATCATATCAGCTGAAATACGCTCGCGGTTGGACATAGGCCTCCCCAAGTGTCGTTTTAGTTGCCCTTTGAGTACCAAGCTTGCGGTGACTTTCAAACGATCCCGCAATACACGGTTTCTACAAAACCTTCCAGCACTTGTAGGTCAAAAGGTCAAAGACCATTCTGAATTCCAGAAACAGTCAAATCTCTTAATAATAAAACTTTACAGCATCATCAACCAGTATTCATTTTGTCAGTGATCAAAACAGACGTATAAAAACAAAATCCATTTTTATCCTCAAGCGTTTCAGAACGGAATGTAAAATCCTATGTGTTTTGTAAAAGGGCTTTAAAGGTCGATTTCGTTCGGAAACTGGTATTCACTGAGTATTATCTTGTTACCGGGCTTTACTCAAAACGATAGACAAATATTGTCAAAATTGTGATATTTGTATCGTTTTGTACGTCTTTGAATTACTTATTCTTTATTGTAACCTAAAACATAACACAGATTAGTCCATAGGGTATAGATACATACAAGTTCCTTGCATAGTACACAGTGATTTGGGAATTCATCTACAAAGAGTTTTCTTAATTCATGAATCCCCAAGCGGCCACCGGTGGCCGCGCATCTATTGTCTTACTATTGTGTCTCTAATTGACGGTATCTGAAGGGTTAAGCAAACCTCAACATCACAAAAAGAACGAGTCTTTTTGTAGTATTTATAGATACAACTAAATTATTGCCATTATTCTATCGACAATTTTTAAAATCAATGAGGTAAATAATGTCCGAGGCGGCGTTGCCATACAGCATGACAATACCTCCAGTCTTTTGGACAAATTACCAGCCGACAGCGATGTGGATGAATTTTTGACGTCAAATTTTAGTTTGGTTTTAGTTAGTTGTAATTAGAGTGGGGTTTTTTATTATTATTATTTTATTTTACCGTAATTATAGTTAGTTAAGTTTTTTTTAAATTAAATGATTGACCAAGAAAACCGTTATATATTTTGTGATACACAGATACTTACACATGAGTGCATTTAATTTTCTTGCAACTGTAAATTCTTTTGCTAACTGCAGTTTCCGTGACTTAATAGCTAACAATAAGTGACAAACGGTATTCAAGATGGCAGTCAAACTGTATCTGGAGCCAAACAAGCCGATCAAGATGTATACGAGCCAAGTTTAGTAAAACATTAGCTGACTCGGCTTTATATAAATGGGAATAGGTACACTTGTGTTCCTATCTTTGCGCTAGTTTTGTTTGGAGATTTTGTGAATCTTCAAGGATTTCGTCCTGAACAATTTTTTATTCAGTAATAGCCGGTATAATATGGTACATTAAGCGATCTATTAAGTACATTATAATATTAATCTTTGTCAACTATTAGTATACCATAATAATCGTCTTCATATTAACTATCGTTCATTGATAATGTATAAATGGTATTTATTTTGCATATTACATTAATATTATAAAGATGAATTTTTGTATGTTTGTTACTTCTTCATGCTCAAACACCTGAACAGATTTTAATAAAAGGCACTTGCTTTAACTAAGCGCACATAGGATATTTTTTTCCTACAGAAGAATGTTCCTTTGCGATAATTTTCTACGTCCACGCGGTTGAAGCTACTGGCAAACTCTAGTTGGTTCTAAATTAAACTTTAATTTTTTACACATTTATTTATTTACACATTAACATGTAAATTTTTCTTAAATTTAAACTAGATGAGGTTTTCTAGCTGGGTAGCTAACCAGAGAAGAAACACTAAGAGAGTTACCGCGGCCCTGAAATGCAAAGGGCCCATTTAGGTTGCAGTCAGTAAAAATCTGACACTCCCTGTCATTCTATCTAGAGCGGAAGAAGTTTTTAGATGACATCCCACTCTGAAAAAAAACACCGTTCGGTTACGTGCGTACAAAAGAAATTGCAAGATGTTTCCACCACGCCATCCTCACCATAATTTGAAATTCTAATTGCTGCTTCATTTAATAATCAATTTCGATGCTGTTTTCAGAAAAATAAACATTTAATATCATTCGTTGTTTTTAATATAAAATTTTATACAAATACAGAATCAAACCTAATTTCTATATCTAGGAATTCACCTCTCATAATTAACCCTAGAAAACCCAATGTAACCCTAATTACGCCATCCCAGTCCCAATCGCACTTGTTACCGAAGTAGATCTCAATTACTACTTAATTACAAGAAATAAGTGCCTTTTCATCCAGGGTTGAGCAATAACCGTTATAACCAAGTGTAATAACAATGTCTTTGCAAAATAATACGGTTGATAACATTCTGGATGTTTCAAGCCAGTTTAGATTAGAATTGCTGATAAGTCCGTAACGACGTTTTGGTGAAGCGCAGATAGCAGCATACGGCGTTTTAGGCACCCCTCACTCCGTGTTCTTGGGGTGAGTAAAATGGCGTATGGAGTCTTATTTTGTATTGTGTTGATATTACCAGCCCTCCGTTTCTAAATCATATCTATTTTTGATCATCTCCAAGGAGGAACTGGCTCCTGATATACAAGTATTTATTTTACCTAGTTTAGGAGTTACATAATATGTTCATTTCATTTCCATTGATGACTGTTTGTACAACTAATACTGTGGTACTGTGTGCGTTAAATGTATACAATAAAGATTATTATTATCATGCCTTTATTTGTCACTTTAATTACTTATTTCTTACATTTTTAAATATTTTAAAATAAATAATTACATGTGTGTCACCGGTATCTGGAACAGGGTCCAAGCTACCATCATTACAGCTAGATATACCTAATTATTACAGGATAATTAATATTGCTTATGTCCGATTTTGACAAATATGAAGGTGCTCAATAGAAGGTATTCATCACAATAAACTGCAAGGGTAGGGGTAGGCTAGGCAGATTATTTTTTCGGTTTCTTGTGCACTGATCTAGTTTTAGTTTTTTTTTATGTGAGAAATTATCCAATGACGTCTCCCGCCCTTGGACGAACGAGGAACGTGTCACTCCTATGTTCCTTCATTGTCTTACATTCCAAGACGCCGAGTTCACCTTTAATTACAAAAATTAAAATGATTTTTTCGCAATTCGGTTTGGAGAATGTGAACAGTAATCATTGATCAAACACAGCTGAACTTTTACCAATCGAAATTTATTTTTCACTGTCAAAATATTTAGTTGCATTAAAAAACTTTCATTCTGATTTTTCTTCCCCTATTTCACATTATATATTTAATCATTATTATTCAAAAATCAAAATCAAAGCATTTCTTTCAAATAGACCATTTGCAGGCACTTTTGAATAATCAAATGTCGGTCAGTCCAAGAAAAATGAAGCTAAATTGCACTATTAACTAGCTGACCCAGCAAAGTTTGTACTGCTTTTAGCTAAGAATAACGCTTTGTGATAATGTATTTATCTCTTTTTTAAGTTTTGTTTCACATTTATTACTAAGAAGTCTGAAATCAACCCTAAATCTTTCATCTTAAATTCTTTGTTTAATACTGTTTTAATTTTTTTTTTCATGCTTGTGATCTCATTTTCATTAGTTCCAAAAATTAGCAAATCGTCTACATATATTAATACAAATATTTTAATTTTACCACTATACTTTTTATACAAGCATGGATCACATTTGGACCTTATAAAACCTTCTCGAGTTATTACAGAATTAACTTTGATATTCCAGGATTTAGGCGAACTTTTTAACCCGTACAATGACTTATTTAACTTTACGACATTGTTATCTCCTGAATAGTGAATGACATGTCCCAGACTTTTACTGACTAAACTAACTAACCCACTCCTATGTTCCTTCGTTACCTTGTATTTCAGGGCCAGGTTTTTCTTTCAGAAGTAAACCCATGGCCTCAGTAGACTTCGACCCTACTGGGCCCCTTCGGTAAACTAAGTAGAGCTTGTAGTATAAGTACTAGATAACTGATAAACATATTTAGGTACTTATATATTTCTAAATACATATATATAATAGATAAAATAGACACAGAACAAATGATCGTGGACATCACAGAAACAGTTGTCTCGGGAGGGAATCGAACCCACAATCTCCGGCATAGCAGTCAGGGCCACTGACTACTAGGCCTGTTAAAGAAATCATTAACGCAATCTGTATCATGGTGGGTGCATTTACATGTAAACTAATACAAACGAGTACTATACCCGGAATTACTATCTCCAGCCCCTAAAAATATTTCGTTCCTTGCTGGCATCTGTCGTCATTTCCAAATTATCGTCACAACAGAAGACATGTGCCACTAAAACATCTTCTACCTACTCTAGACAACCTATTGGTATAACTTTTTACAAAAGGATCATTTGAAATTAGAGCAAAGTTGAACCTTGCCGGAAGCAAGCCGGAACACTGGACCGGACCGATGCTCAGCGTTTGTTAGAGAACTACTACTGACCCGTTAAGGCCTTGTTCAGTGAAAATAGAGGTGGTGAAAGATCCGGTGGCGAACGCGCTAGCGAGCGCGATGTCGGGTGCGGTGGCAAACGCGCTAGCAAACGCGATGTCGGGTGCGGTAGCGGGCTTGATGTCAGGAGCGTTGGCGGGCGCGATAACGGGCGCAGTGGCAGATACGGTGGCGGGTACGGTGACTAGCGCGTCGACGGGTGCTGTAGCGGGTCCGGTGGTGGGAGCGTTAGCAAGCTCGATAGCGGGCGCAGTAGTGGATGCGATGGCGGGTGCGGTGACGAGCGCGTTGGTGGGTGGTGTAGCGGGTGCGGTAGTGGGTCCGGTGGTGGGAGCGTTGGTGGGCTCAACAGCGTGCTTGACAGCGTGCGCAGTGGCGGATGCGATTGCGGGTTCGGTGACGCGCGCGTTGGTGGGTGCTGTGGCGGGTGCGGTAATGGGTCCAGTGGTTAGCGTTAGCGGGCTCGACAGCGGGCGCAGTGGCGGATGCGATGGCGGGTGCGATGACGGGTGCGGTGTCGCGTCCGGTGGCGGTGGCTGGCGTTCACAGTGCAGCGCGAGTTTGTGTGGCAAACGGTAGAGACTAGGCTTGTTACCTCAAGTTAAAATCATAGAAAATTGTTAGCCAGTAAGATCGCTACATCATATCACGCATTTTTCCAGCCAAAGCCAATTCAGCACTTTAACACTTCACTGTGATCTTAACAAGCTCCTCACTCTGGCCAGACCCTAAGACTGACATATAAATATCTACAGACATTGGAATCTGAGGTATTGGTATATATAGAGAGGGATTTAGGATATAGGAAGGTACTTTAGTGTGAACGATTGTAACAAGTCCGGGGAAGTGACTGATCAATCCGTGCGGAGTGGATTGGCCTTTGAGCATGAATTTGACAAGCATTGAAGTGAAGAAATATTCCATCGTATTTCCTGTCTGTGGCACTGCAAGTACCTTGTTTTTTTATACCGTGAAGTCACTTCTACCACTCTGGGTGGAGCAAACGAGAGTGTCTGACTTTTACTGATTAAAACCCACCCGTGTTCCATTAGGTTCTGTTTTCGTTTCAGAGCCGCAGTATCTTTTTCAAATAATCATGATGACATCTCTTTGAGATCCACGTGAAAAATAATACGCAATCGACCTGGACCTAGCTCTTACTGGTCGGAGAGCGTACCATAGTTAGCTTCCGTTTAGTATCAACGAGTGGCTTGAAAATGAGGTAGGCGTGATGTTGATAAAAGCAAAATTGAAGGTACGGGTAGGAATTGTGATATTCTACCATGGTGAAAAATGTACAAAGCTCACAAACTGGTATTCTCAAAAACACAAAAAAACAGCAAATTTTGTGATAAATTCGCCATATTCTACAACCATAAATTCAATTTTCATTTACCATCCCGCTTTGCTTCGATGTGGTGGAATAAGGTCCTTCTGTCTGACATTTTCTCTCGCTCCACCTAGTCTTAACAACGGGAGAACTTGCTTGTTAATTTTATAACTAAAAGAAAAATAATTAGAATGTTCTAGGCCGATTATGTTTATTCTTTTACACAACTGAATTTACTATCATAAGAGAAATGATGGTGAAAAAGTCACATTCGTCAATGGAGCCCGATGGTTCTGGAGTGGTGCCCTCGTACCGGAAGACGCAGTGCTGGATGACCCTCCACAAGATAGACGAGGAACGGGTGACGGGAATCCGACCTGATGATGATGAATAAAAAGGGTTTGACCCAATCCATCTGCTTTTCATTTGGTTTGTATTCGTACACTCAGGTATTATTTCATCTGATTCATACTCCAAGGTTCTTTGATACCTATCTACGTATTCAAAAAGGTAGCAACACGAAGTATCGAGGACTGCGAACCGTTCCGGTACTTTGAAGGGCAAGGGAGGACACCAACATATATTATATGGGATATGGGTACTTTACACTTCGAACTCAACTGGGTTTTTGCCCTCCGGCGTGACGTAGCGGAAAAGTTTCCTTTTACATATTAGAGACGTCCTGTGCTAGTATAAGGGCTCTTTCCAAATTCTCATAAAATGCCTTTAGTTTACTAATTAAATCTATATTTATAAGTGAAAATTTTGTTCACTGAAAATATCAAAAAAATAAATAATGGTTGAGCTGAGTGGGGCTGATGCATGCGTCATGCTCGTGAACGGGTGCCATCAGATGAGACTGGTCATCTCTTAGCTGCCAGTGGCTTAATTCAGTTTCTATCTTTTAATTTTTTATTATTATCTACATTGTGCTCACATAATAGAAGCAACAAGAAATATGTAACCAAACATTAAATGTAACACATATGATTTAAAAGAGTGTCCATGGAGTTTCTTGCACGTTCTTCTCCATAGAGATATCTACTCCTTGGAACGTGCATTTTAGCCGCGTACGAAATCGTGGGCAAAAGCTAGTATATAATATAATAATATTCCCCAACTATCACATAACGCCGTTTAGTCCCAAGCTAAGCAGAGCTTGTGTAATGGATACTAGACAACTGATAAACATTCTTATATATTTTTAAATACATACATATTATAGATAAATTACACTCAGACACGGACAAAATGATCATGCTCATTACATAAACATTTGTCTTGGGTAGGAATCGAACCCATGACCTCCGGCATAGCAGTCAGGCCACTAACCACTAGACCAACAGGCCAGTCGAAAATAAATATATTTTGATTGATTGATTGATATAGTTTTTATTGAACACCATAAAAAAATTACAGTAGGAGATTAATATAAACAGAAAGAATGAAAACTATTTTATTTGGCATATATACACAATCATGGAGACACTAATGGTTATACAAAAAAATAAGTACTAGATAGTACTAGACACTAACTCTAAAAGACTGATTTTGTATGCCTATCGGCGGGACATGGTTTGTACAAAAAATATTTGAAAACACCTGTAATCACCTATGTTCACAAAATTAATAAATGAATTTGAATTTGTCTCATGGCTGCGCTAATAGAGTGAAACGATGTGGTAATGTTATTGCAAAAAGCGCATAATGTGTTTTTTGTTAAGTTATTTGACTATGTAATAGCTGTTGGGTTTCGTAACTTTTACAATTCCAAATGGAGGGTAGAAATACGTGCTTGCGAACGAAAAGGCATTCCCTAACTATGTTCCATCCTACTCCGACGCGCGCGCTGACTGATGCTTTTGCTCTGTCACACGTCGGTCGCGAACGTGATATGAAGACACACCTCACTCTTGAATATTCCTCCGCGGGAAGTGTCACGCTATCAATTAGTGACTATTTTTTTCTTATATTTTCGATTTGCGAACTGACCAAGCGTTGTAGCCTGGCTGGTGTTAGAGAACATAGAATGGTGTTAGAGATAGAGGGGAGTCCGTGCCGTGTACGTGCAGTGGTTCCAGACTGAACGGGCCTCGTTTCGACGGACAAAGTCAAGGTTAGTGCGCGTTCCTAGTACCAATTTTTCCTGGTGAAGCCCAAACTACTTTCGTCGTCCAAGAGCTGCGTTCGCTAGGTCACGTATGGCTACGCCTTCGCATACCTCAACCAAAGACAGTCAACTTCCATCTAATTTTCACTTGAACCAGCCTACCTAGCGCCAGGGTATCCGCACTTAACATTTTTATTTATATTCCTGCCAAAGCAACTGGTGTAAGGCGCCACCAATAGCTTTATGATTAAAAAAACAGTATTTCGTGATACATGAATAAAAAAAAGCGTTGAAAACAAGATCACCAAGAAGTTAGCAATCTATAACTCACGAGTGTTAAAGTGTGTATGGTAACTTCTAGGCAGGCGTGTTCCATTGTCGACGACCTCGTTGCTTTCCATCAGGTGAGGTAATGGTCAAGTGCGAACCTTTCAACACGTCATGACATCGCAGTAGGTACTAATGTTCCCTGCTTGATAACTAAGTATAAAACAATCCGAAATCAACTGAATCAGCCAGTTGCCCGGACCAGACACAACACTAGTTTGATTGGAGGATCCTCCCTATTCAACGAAGGTCGGTGAGACTACACCGCATACCTTTAAAAAGCAAAACCTTTGAATAAAAACTGTTTAACATATAAACTGCTCATAGGTGCAGCACACGCAAAAAAAGCCGCCACAAAAAAGTTGAAGCGCGCGACAGCGACATCTAGCTTTTTTTGTGGCGGCACAGCCGCACATGCGCCACAAAAAAAGAGCACCACAAAAAGAAACTAGAAGCGGCTTTTTTTGTGGCCCGTGTGTGGGGAGACACTAAGTTTACCTCACTCATATTTACAATCGCTATCACAAATAATCGAGAATAAATCGGGAACATTACTTCCATATCTCACATAACTATCGAAAGATACTACGGTCCCAACTTTTATGTGCCACCATTCGGAGTGAAATAGCCGTGACTGTACATACATATGTGAGTTTTGAGGAAAAATAGAGCGAATCTAGTAAATTATCGCTCCGTCATAACGGTCGGAATGTCCAAGGGTCACACTCCCGGGAGCTCCTTATCAAAAACTTGTCAGAAAACTTACTTATTTGTTTTTATCGTCATTGAGTTTATATTCATGCTTTTAGTGTGTTCCGGTGTTTGTTTTTGGTGAAAATTTTAGTTTTCAATGTTATTTATTTTAATTCATGAATCCCCAAGCGACCACCGGTGGCCGCGCATCTATTGTCTTACTATTGTGTCTCTAATTGACGGTATCTGAAGGGTTAAGACAATAATTAAACAAATTAAATTATGAAATAAACTTAAATAATTCAAAATAATATATACACTAAAGGCCTAGCTAAATATGACGTCATAAACCTCATCCGCATCGCTATCGACTGGAAACACTTCTAGCCCAAAAAGCTGGCGGTATTAGCAAGTATTTATCATGGAATTTGAAAAATGCTTCTGCAAGACCCATTATACCTCTAATATATTCATACGAATATGTAACAAGCAAAACAACAGTTAAAGAAGGTAATAATCATAATGGGTAGTACATATAAGGATTCTAAGGCCAAGTCAAGGCGACAAGGTATTCGGTCCCAGTTCACTGTTATTCTCATTCATTGGAAAACGCATCGGATAAACTAAATAATCGGTTTTGTATACCAGCAGTGAATAGAAAATAGATGCAAGAAACAGTGATGAGACTTCCGCAATCGTGGCAACACTTATTTTAAAACTACTTCAGTATTTTTATATTCATTTTAAACTTACAAAAGATGCAAACGACCATCTCAACAGAAGTGAGAAACAATAAAATTAAATTCCAAAGAACAGTTAAGACGCGCCGGACTATTCCAAAAGTGTCCAGCGCCAACGCCATCTAAAAGTTAAAAAGCTGTAAAATATAAAGCTACTCGTACTTTACCACTGCAGAATGAGAATCTTTGGAAAACAATGCGCCTGCTCGCGTCTTTCAAACATTCCCCCTTTGAATTCTCCCTCTTCAAAGCCTGAACTGGAAACCGGGTTTTTTGAAATATTGTTCACAGCTACTAATGGAACATGAATTTTTAACCTACTTCGATAGAAGCGGCCTTCTATGACGTCAAAGTTTGTTCAGTCTAGTTTGTCTAATACTTATAAATATGTACTTCCTGTATGTGGAGAGGTTGGACGGTACAAAAGTAGATTTTTTATGTATCTTTCTATTATGAATATACAATACATATGTAGAATTCCTTGAAAAAGACAGAGACTGAGGTAAACAGAAAATATATAGATATAAATACTCCTGTTTCCAGTAATTCAAACGCGTGAGACGTTCACCATCCCGCACTGGGCCCACATGGTGGAGTACGGCCCATTTCCTCTCCTAGAGAGGAGGCCTGAGTCCCAGCAGTGGAAACATTAAAAAAATTGATGATGGTGAAAAACTCCTGCCTGTTTCTTTCAGAGAATTCTACCGTGATGTTAATTGTTTCTATGGCTTTATATGTCAGGACACTGGGGTTCTAGACCTTTGGAAGCGGATTCAACTTGTACAGGCTTGTAGCTCCTTAGACACTTTTCATGGAACGTATTACCAACCGATGATTATTTCTGTATGCGCTATGCAAGTACATGCAAATAGAGCCCCCGATTAGTGGAAAACTTTGCGATATACAAAAACCATACCACACCAATATATTCTACAGGATTGTTCGAAAGAGCCACCGCGATCGTGAATACAAAAATTACTTAACTAAAGAAATACGAGCGTGTTTTAGTCAGTAAACATCTAAAACACCCTCACGCTCCACTTAGAACATATGAAGTTATTTGATGATTTGCCAGCCCAAAAGAAAAAACACCAATACATAGCATAGCTATAACACAAAACCTACACACATAAATATCTAGAAAAGGTATTCTCTTCATCCCAGCGAAAACCCTCTCAGCGATCCTATCCTTTTTTTCACATCTATACCAAGATTAGCACTGAGCCGCCATTTAAAAGCACATTTGACATAAATAGTTGATATAACTGCACTTTGTATTGGCAGATCGCCAGACCTTGGCTTAGGTATTTACTTGTCTGGCTAAGCTAAACTTTTGCTTTCGTTAGCTTAGCTATTGAAACAAACACAGAGTTAACATATTAGGTATATTAATATAGTCTTATTGCATCCTTCGAAATTAATTCATTTTATAATTATGTTTTCAATAACCAAACTGTGACATTCTGATTACTATTACGCCCTAGTGCTATAATGTAGTTAAGTCTTTATTACATTTATCGTATCAGAATGGACGCGCCTATGAAAACAGATTTTTACTGCCACAAAAGTTTACTAGTTTTACAGTTATTTTCTTCACAATTGTATTGAAAAACGTCGTATGATACGCGTATGAGTAATTAATGATTACCGTTCTCGGCTCTCTTAAGACCCTCGCCATGGCTCGAGTCTAAATACCGCCTCTATGGTAATTACTAATATTATCCATTATATCATAATTCGAATCAAGCACTAGTACTAAACTTTACTACCTACTAAAAATCTACTTAATTTAGTAGATGGCTTAGCTTCCAGATCCAATCAGCACCTCAAAAGACGTATTATCACACTTATGAATGTAGGTACGGGAATCCATGTCTTATCAAACTTTTTATTTATATAGGATCATCAACAAATACACGGTATAAGTCTTTAAAAAAGTAGTTTAGGTATCTTCTTACGGAAAAGCACCTACGTTTTGACATATCAACTACAATTTCTAGTCTACCATCAACATCAATTCAACTGAAAGATGTCTATTATGACTAGTGGCATAAAAGTGTAGAAATCTATTTACTTTATGTACGGAGATGTCGGGCTTAATCCTCACCCACGCTTTGTAAACGAATGCTGTAGACTTGAGAATTTCTCCACCACCTTGTGATTCACATCTGCCTAAAAATTTATGGAATAAGATTTATTTTTTGCGGACACTAACAAGCAGCTCTTTCCAGAGTTATACACATCTTTCATTCATATTTCCCAAAACCATTTTTCTGTTTACAAAGTGAGCTTCACCGTTTCAAAATGCAACGGATATGAATTCCAATTCTTGCGGAATTAGTTCGCGAGCAACAAGGCAATATGTATGCAAACAATTTCAAATCGCATGGAGTCATGAATGGAACTAAATATTTTAACTTCGTAGTACATGCGAAGTTTCATTAGATTCTATTGGTCTAATTCAGTGGTCTCCAAACTTTTTTTCAAGGAGACCTTTACAAATTTTCGTATTTTGGTAGATACCTGCTGTCTTATTTTTTTTTAAACCGCGTGTTAACTGAGGTTTAATTATATCTTAAGTTTTTTTTTATTGCTTCAAGAAATTAAATATGAAGATTTAATTTCTTGAAGTAATAAAAATTTAAAAAAATCAAGATGGCCAGCCCAAAAATGACGTTCACTGAAAAAAAAGCGTCCATATGTGAAGGAGCCCTTTGTCCAAAGAGGGGTCCTTAATTAAGCAAAAAGAGAGAGCTAATTAATTAATTATTTAATATGTACAAGCTTTACTGCTTATACAAAGAGTGAGACGTCTTAAGGCAGAAAACCAAATTTAAAGAAAAAATTTTTTTTATTAAAATCCGTCCTCAATGGGGAAGATTTTTGCTATTTTTTCCCGCTAGGTGTCGCTATACTTATGATCCATTAGGCTTTAAATCTGTGCAGCATTATGTATAACTTTTTGGCATTCTATTAAATATAAATAATAAAAATGACGAACTGTGCAGTGCGGAAATGCAAAGAAAATAGTAATTATTTATTCCCAAAAGGTAAAAATAGGAAAAGATTAAGCAATAAAACGACCAGAATTGGTAAAATCTCAATCTACATATTTACGATTATATATATTATGTGGACATCATTTTACAGAAAATTATTTTAAAACCGTGAAATCGTCTGCAGGTGAATGGGTATATTCTTATATTTTGTCGTTCAAATCTTTCTCAATGTCCTATGTAACATGATTGTTTATATTGCAGGTCTCAATTTAGTGCTTATGAAAAATAATCATAGAAAGGCACAAAAAGTTTATTAAATGAGCTAATACACTCACTCTCTAAAATATTCTTGTATTTGATGTTTATTTAATGGTGGCAATGGGGTATTGCTGTTTATATCTTTATTATAATCGTCTTTTTGTATGACCATAACTTCGGTTTGTACTGGTTCTGGGGGACATAATTTATCGGTTTTGTTAAAATTTCTATCATACGCCTCTAACTTATAAAAACAGAATATAGCTTAGATTTTGATTTACACAAACAATAATAAACAAGATAAAAGTTCATAGGGTCAAGAGTTTATTGTTAATCAGTAAAAACATTCACCAAGAAATTATAAAATACTGGAGTACTTTTCTTCTTTTATTTACTAACTTCTCTACAAGGTCTGCCTTTCTTCCACTACAGGTCGCACCCCTCTTCTTTAATTCCTCTTTGAGCTGATTTAATTTCCAGGTAAAATACATCGTTAATACAAAAATATTTCATACAATTTCATAACAACCGCTCCGAACCACAGAATGTAAATAGATCATACGCGTGGCGTAAACACAAAACTTCCCCATTGATCGAGAAATCGGTGAACATACATAAAGTCGAATATAGAACCTCCTTCTTCTTGAAGTCTATAAAAAATACAATGAAAGCGAGCTCAAAAAAATTTAACACTAACAGTCGTCTTCGGAACAGAATCGCCTTAATGAGATCCGGTCTTGTAGACCTTCGTGTACCTTGCACCTACTACTTCTCATGCATCTCAAATTTTATTTTACTTTGACTTTAACCCTGTACAGGTCTTTGTAAGATCTCCGGGGGTCCAGGTGGATAACTTTGAGAATGACTGGTCTAACTTTACCTAGGACGGCTAAACTCTGCCGCGGAGGCGTAGAAGCCTATTGAAGAAACTTTGTTACCTAATATGTATGCTAATTTTATGTTATGTTAATGGGCTGTTATGTTTTTAGTATCCTATTAATGTAAAATATATAACGGCTTGTACTTAAATAATACCTCTGTAAGCTTAGATTATTATATTATAAGTTATTGTGTTGTGATAAATACATGGTGTAAGGGACAGCCCTCCGCAAACTTTAAGGGCTTGCTGAGTAGATGAAACTGAACAACCTTCCACGAGACTTTTTTTCAGGAAACTAATAAAAAAATTAGTCTGACCATAGAAAATTATAAACTTGATTGAACAGTTTGTATGGAGAGGCCGATTATGTTTTTCGTTTCCTGAAAAAAAATGTTGTGTAAGGTTGTTCAGTTTCGTCTACTGCGCAAGCCTTTAAAGTTTGCGGAGGGCTGTCCCATACACCTGTTTTAGCCAAACTCTTTTTTTATCAAATACGTAGGTATTATTATTTTATAAGACAACTTCCTTATGCCAGTGGTTTCACCATATAAGCTTTGGACCTGTTTCATCCCTTTAGAGGATGAATTATGAAAAAATCCATAAAAGGAAACCATGTACAAAATTTCATGCTCCTAGTCCCAATACCTACTTTTTTTATTATTATGGATAGGCTCACTTTTAACCACTATCTCTCCTAGTGGTAAGCGATGACGTAGGCGACGATGGGACTCGCTTGCCTAGAAGCAATCTGTTCCCTGTTGACTTAAAGACCCCCAGATTACAACTATCAGGAAACACAGACAGACAGCAGGGAACTCCACTCCTGAGCTGGAAGCATAATTTATACGTACTTACCGTACTTCCGACTGTGCGTTGATATGTTAATCAGTCTGTTTTTCCTTTACTTTATATAATTGCCTAAACAGTAAAAATTCTAAAGCTTTTTAATTTTAACCACTGAAAAAAAAAATTTGTAAGCAAATATAAACAAAATCAATGCGAACCAAAAAAAAAACATTTTTTGCTGAAGACGGTTTTATACTCGTAATTGAATTTTCACACCATAACCAACGAAGTGCGAAACCAGAATTCAAAAATTCAGCGAAGTAAATCCTGAGTTCGACCGTATACATTACGTATTCGCTGGGCATGACTTATTCATAGTTTATGTGCCTCTGGGTGCGTGGCGAGCTATGGTCAGCACTCAGGTATTGTGATCGCACCATACAGAAAGATCGGCGAATATTTATTACGAGCTTTGTTTCGCTTGGCTCTTGAATTGAAAGCGAAGTGAATATAAATATTTTTGTGTAAATAAAAGTTTCGATATATTTGTAAAATGAAATTTAAATATTGAGGTATCATTTTTCGCACCCTTAGAACTAAACTGACCTAACCCAAAATTCCTATAATTGCAGATTTTTTTTAAACTGTCTATAACAAACCGCATCTTCTATAAACTTTAAATCAATATGAATATCATTAGAAAGAAAGAAATACGGTAGAGATAAATTTAAATTTATTTATATCAAAAATACACTTTAAATAAATAAAAGGATGGAAATAGATGCCAAGGCACAGAACCGTTCGTTGTAGCGAGACTTGGGGGAGGCCTATGTCCAAACATACGCACACACGTACGTATACACGTGGTACGATGGACATCTTTTCGCTGAAATAATGATGATGATATCAATAATACATTTTGAAGACTGTTCATTCCAAGAAATTTCAATTTTTGAGTTAAGGCACTTTCATTTTAAGGGTGAGTTTGTTTAATTTCAGGAAACTTATTCTTTATATCGAATTTAAGCCGCTAGGCTTAAATTTAAAATACATACAAGGTCAAAATTGTTTGCACGTATAATATGTACCACTGACCACGAACTGTGCAATACCTCCACTGTGTTGTTGATATTACACTTCGAGATTGAAATATACTTGGTACAGGTGATATTTTTCAAAATTCTTAGTTGACTTAGCCATAATTTACAGCCTTCGTTTCTTGAATTTAAAGGATCAATCTTCATCTTTTTGCTTCATCATCATCATCATTATTTCAGCCGATTTGCGTCCACTGTTGGACATAGGACTCCTCCATGCATCGCCACAATGAACGTTCCTGTGCGTCTCGCATCCATCGGTTTGCCGCAACCTTCACCAGGTCATCAATCCACATTGTAGGAGGCATTACAACGCTGCGTCTTCCGGTACGTGGCGCGACTCTAGAACCTTCCGGCCCGTGTTCCGGCCCCAATGGCCATCTGTTCTGCGAGCAATGTGCCCTGCCCATTGCCACTTAAGTTTGACAATTCTTTGTGCTATGTCGGGAACTTTAGGTCTCCTGCGGATAACTTCATTTTTTATTCGATCACGCAAGGAAACCTCGAGCATAGCCCTTTCCATTGCCCTTTGGGTGACTTGAAGCCTTCTGCTAAGGCCCATTAAGAATTTATCTAACTATCTATCTATCATTGTGATTGACCACGTTTTGAAGCCATATGTCATCGCTTTTTACTTTTTAATTATTTATTTCGCCTAGTATTATAAAGTTTATACATTAATTTATTTCTGTGTGCAGACTGTTCCGTTCTCCTGCTTCACAATCAAACACCTTTAGAGAGTTTTATTATTGTTCGGTTTAAAAGAATGAGGTAACTCTTAGCTGGTTTCTTCGAAGACTAAAGTTTTAACACAATTAGCGTAGCCACTTGACTTATCGGTGAAGGTGCGCTTTCACAAAGAGGAAAAGCTTCGTCGAGATAGTTTTTAGAAATTGTAAAAGAAAATATGGTTGCGTTTATAAAAGATACTGGGATAGCGTTAATTTTATATTTTATCTTCAACATTTCTATACAATCTAAACTTACAGCTCGTTACGAGTACCTCTTGACACAGCTCTGTTGTCTAAATGAACCATGATCCTCCTTTTAATAGCACTAGTTTCTTCTGAAGCATCAAGCGTTAACGTTATATCCAAATAACTAAAACAACAGCTTTCGAGTAGTACACTACTTTTTTACGGCGGAAAATCATCAAATAACCTCTCCCACTCTGGGTGGATTGAGAAGGAATTCCTTGTTCTTTTAGTTGCCCTTTGCATTCCAGGACTGTAGTGGTTTTTTCAAATTTATGTTTTCAATGCGCAGTCTTGGCAGGCATCGTCCCTTGCGGGTCCTATCAATAATGCTGACAGCTTTATGAGATGGACTTTCAGTACAGTTTTTGGTTGCCTTCTATATTAGACCAGAGCTGCTTAAAAGTAACACGGGCTCGCTTCAGTGTAGGAGTATAAACGCTGGAAATTCCACCTCGAAGTTCCAGTGGCTGTCGTGAATAAGTCCCAGGTCCTTCATTGCCGACTCAATGCTGAAGAGATGCAGCCTGTTTAATGGCTTGCTAAGTTTCTCACCACGGTGCTTTTGTTTAGCTTGTGCTATTTTTTTTTAATTGTTGATAGGTTTGCGCTTGACCGCCATCTCATCTGATGGAAAGCGACGATGCGGTCGATGATGGATTATTGGATCTAAAGGAATTATTACGCATAAGCTATAAAACCTCGCTCATTTCTCGCCTAGCATCCACTACACGATCACACCAAATCCTCGATCACGCACCCGCGTATGATTTAGTCACGGCAAAGTGTCTTACCGGGTGAAATGTTACTAAAGTTGAAGACACACCGAGAATACTAAAGACCCATGTAAATGTTGTTCTTGATATTTATATCGGTAAGTTCGCGAGTCGGGTTCGGCAGTTCGGCCGTAATCGTGTCGGGAATTAGGACCGTAAATCATGTTCGAACTTTTTTGTTTTTGATAAATTACTCGTGTGTGAGTTGATTATATTTGATGGGGGGAATTAGTGGGTGGTGTATCTAATATGCTATGACGATTGGAGGTTGTTGTAATTAAACTATGATATTTGTTTCAGACGTTTTTCTTTCTGGTAAAGCAAGCATTGATTGTTTGTAATGGTACGATATTAATTTTAGGTTTTTTGAGAAAGTATCACACATACACATGACAAATAACTAGGGTCTTGGATGAGCGTTATAAAAGACAAGGCTCGTCAAAGATCTTAATTATTGATAGTAAATAATTAAGATCTTTGATGAGCCAATCACAATGTAGCAAATCCGGGCCTACGGTAACTGGATCGGTGAGCAAAGGGAGCTCTCCGTCCGAAAAGGACCAGCCCCCCTAGCCAAGTTATAACCGTTTCTCTTGCGTCAAACGTCTCGAGTTAGCCACGTCCCCGATTCTTTCGTTCTGACTACGTGACTGAGCGTTGAGATGACGTCATTCCCGTACATTTTAAGTTTTTTACTAGCGTTAACGAATACAGATTATCAATTTGGCTAAGGTCGGGGTCGGGGCTAGAGATGTGCCGTTGCCGTCAATATTGCCGAGAAGTAGGAATATTGGTGGGAATATTGCCGGGAATATTACCTGATGTATGAATATCGGTAGCAATATTGCCAGCAATATTCCCAGATTGTCGGCAACGGCACATCTCTTGTCGTGGCCAACAGCGCGTTTTGTTCGACGCGCGGCAAAAAGAATTATGTATGTCAGCAAGATTGACGGGCTTCGTTAGGGCCGATTAGTAGATCTGCTGCAGACTTGTTAAAGAGAGTTTCCGTGGCACTTAGACGCAAAGGGCAACTGAAGAAACAAATATCTGTGTCAGTAAAAGTCAGATATTCCCTCTTACTCCACCCTGAGCGAGACAAATCGGTAGATTACCCACCAAAAAAAAAGCTCTTGGCTAATGGAATTACTTATTTATTTATCTTTTGTGGAGTTAAGAATTTGAATACTTTACTAAATCTACACTAATATATGATAATAAAGGGTTAAAAATGGCTTTTTATTTATTCTTTTGTTTGTAGGAGGTAGTCTCTGGAAGTACTGGTCCGATTGTTAAAATTTTTTCACCGATAGAAAGCTGCTTGATTCTTGAGTGATATAGACTATATTTTCTGTACGCTGGCGAAGCTACGGGCAAAACGTAGTCATATTATTTATTGGCGGAAAATACTGAAGGGAAAATTTCTTACTATAATATATAGATCATTTGTAAAGTTACCGATTTACCCCAAAACACAAATATTGTATTAAAATTCACAATTATCATATAATTTAGTTAGTTATTTCAGAATGTTAGAAAACATCCTTAGGTACATCTAACATTTACTTGGACATAAACCTTTTCACAACGCGCATTAAATTAATGTTTATGCAATTATGATTCTGCGCACAGGACAAAAATAAATAATTTCTGTGTTTATAATTAAGTTACATTAAATACAGTCAGCTTTTGCCATAACCTGCATAATTATTGTGGTAAGTAAACATACGTCCAATTTCATTACCGGATTATTATTTGGTTCACCAAATAGTGGTCGTATTATCCACACAGTGGTGTGCGAATTAATGTAAAATGTTCTGATTAAATTCCGGATATATGTCGATGAATGTAGCGGAAGAAAGAGGCCGAATAAAAGAAAAGAATGCACCTATTATGACTCCATACCCACATTCTCTTAATGATAGATATTGAACAGGTTACTTTTAGGTAAACGTACTCCATCGTCAACCACATCTTCGCTTTCTGTCAGGTGAGATAGTAATAGCAGGGACCCAAGCCTGGGTGGATTGAAGCCTACTGGGGCCAGGGTTAATTCGAAAGATAGTTCCGGTACGAAAGGCAACAAAGGAACAGGAGTGGGTTTTTAGTCAGTAAAAGTCTGACACTATATCCTGCCTCCTCCGCCAAGAGCGGGGGTGTCATTAGATGATTTTCCCACCGCTAAAAAAAGGTGAGATAGTAATCATATGCGAGAATATACTGATCGCTTATAGACAAAAAAGTAGACCGTTTTTTCTATAGGTGCCATTAAGAGGAGCTATCTACTAGCTCAGTTACAATCATCGACTTCATAAAGCGAACTAAAGCATACTCTGTTGGTAAAGATTATAAATAGCATAATCCAACTACACTATTCTTCATACAACTGAATAAAACTCTCCGTTTCCAGTCCCCCACTAAGCTACTCGATAATTCGAAATAACTTCGAATAGCCGGTTAAAAGTCGCAACCGAACGAGAAAACTTGGCATATTTAAAATATTTATTATTCCCAATGTTGAGCAAATCGTACAGAAACTCACAATTACCTAATGTATTGTAAAACCTGACTTTCGTATCGTAAATTTTCTACAGAAGATACGTGCTTTGTATTATAGAGATGGAAGGCACATAAAATATTTTCTGATTTTGTGAGTTAAGGGGAAAGCGCTATCAGGACGGCAGGATGGTTCAAAATAGTCATCTTGGCTCTGTAACACTATGGGAAACTGAAGGAGTGTTTCTTCAGTTTCCCATGGTTGTGTAAGTCTGACCCTCTCGCATGCTTCACCCAGATCTCATGAAGTTATTAATGATAAATCCAAAAAAGGCCAAAAGCAATGCAATTTCGAACTACGCCTGTCTTAATTTCTATGTATAGCATAGCATAATCAGCTTTTCAATGTTTCCACTGCTGGAACTCAGACCTCCTCTCTAGGAGAGGGAATGGGCCGTAATCCACCACGTGCGTGGGCCCAGTGTGGGTTGGTGAATGCCATATGTCTTCGAATGTTTTGGTTTCCTCACGATGCTTTCCTTAACCGTTTTGAGAGTATTGAAATAAATTACTCAAAGTAATGTGCCTGGCTGGGTTTGAACCCGCGACCTACAACTCGTAAGTCAGAGCCGCTACCACTCAGCCACCACTGCTCACTCATTGTCTGTCAGGTATGTAATTAAAAAGTTTCTTGCCACTACATAACGTACATATTCATTAAAACTTAAAATGTAAGTTTGTGTACAATTGTATTGCATCTTTCGTATACAATAAAGTTTATTTCTATTCACTATTTACTCAATTGGGAAATTTCTAAATAATTATATTAATTTTTTGTTATATTGGCCTCCCCTTAACCTTAAATTATCCTTCATAACGATTTGGTAGCATCTGGGAGAATGCATAGTGGGATTTCCGAAACGATATCGGGATGTGGGCAAGCAATAAAATGGATTGCAATTGCAGTGTTCTATTCCTAATGTCTATACGAGTATTAGATAATGGACGGTACAGGGAATTTAGTGATGTACCGGTTCTTTGTTTTGAGTTAGTATCTATATGTAGAGAGCAGTAGTGGCCGAGTGGAAATGGCTCCGACTTAAGAGTGCAGGTCGCGGGTTCAAACCCTGCCAGGCGCATTACTTTGTGTAATTTATTTCATTACCACTGCTCTCAAAACGATGAAGGGAAACATCGTGAGGAAACCGGCATGTCCTAGAACCAAAAATTCAAAGACATGTGACATTCACCAACCCGCACTGGGTCCGCGTGGTTAATTACGGCCTATTCCCTCTCCTAGAGAGGAGGCCTGAGTCCCAGCAGTGCGAACATTAAAAAGGCTGATGATGATGATGATGATGATGATGATCTACCTTTGTTCCGTAAGGGTGCAAAACATATGGTACCGATATTTACCCTTACGGGTCGGTACAGATAGGTACCGGTAAAACCACATAAAGAAACAGGTAAATCTGTATGTGTAAAACACTACACCGGCCAATGCTTAAACCCGTATGACTCGGTCCAGGCAGTAGGTACCGAAAAGTATAAACCTGGTTAATGAGATCACATAGTTGCACTCTCTGTTCTTTATTTTCTTAATCAATCAGAATCAGAGAGATCTCGGAGAAAATCAGGTTCAGTACAGAAGGCTTTGTGTGCTTTCCGAGATACAAGGGTTTCACACCATCAACTTTCAAACTCCGGGCTGTTACAGAGTAATTTTTAATCGAAAAATCTAATAGCACTTTTTGCTAACCCTGGAATCGAACCCAGAGCCAGCTGACTGCATGCTCTGCAATCGCGCTTGCGACCATGAGACCAACAAGGCAATTGAGTCCACCACCACTGTATATAAAGTACACTTCTTTTAGGTATATAATCATCCAATGACCACCGAGAATCACCGAGAATCACCGGGAGATGTCTCTACCGTATGCTCCACCGTGTCCTCCGGACAGTACTACTGTATTTTTACTGTACTTTAAATAAATATCACTTTATCCACATCCCAACCTGGTACCACTTCCCGTTCAAGCTCCTTCACAAATCTGTACAAGGTATTTGTAATTTGTACAATACCACATTCGTTCCAAACCACATCCCTAGTGTGCTAATGGTGTGGTCAGTAGTATCGGTCGTGTTTGAATCGGCTTTAGGTTCTATTAGAGATGCTTTGCTTAATGTGACAATGCATTTGTGTCACTGCAGTGTCATGTAAATAACAATAGACGGAGCATAAAGTAAAGATAAAGGATATAACATTATATCATTATCATCATCTCAACCGAAAAACGTCCACTACAGGTCATAATTCTCCCCAACTATCTTTTGCGTCTCGCATGCTTCAGATTCCCGCGACGTTCACCACGTAAAAACGTACATTTATAACTGATTAAGCTAATGATTTAAACATAGTCTAAATAAATCTTAAAAATGTCGATAATGGCCCTATTATTTATTTATTTATTTATGTACACACAAACACTTAAAAAAGAAAAAAACAAAGGAGCGTCGGAACAAAAACCGATAAATCACATTGTTGTTTTTTGTGAAAAAGTGTGAAAATATGGCCAAGTTCATGGTTTTCTAATTTAGAGTTAAACAAAATCTATCAATTTATTGGCCATATGGTCATCATGGCATCACTGTTTGGAAACCTAAATACTGTATTCGTGACTGTGGTACCTGTTGAGTTATAAAAAAAATGAAAATGGATATATCGGTTATTGACCAAACCAACTGGATTTATCGGTTTTTGATAAAAACAAAGTATATCTAGATATATCCTATATAATATATCCTACAATGTTTATGGTTATGGATTTTGTCACAAGAAACTCTAAATTCGATATATCGGTTTTTGACAGAATCAAAAGTGTCAACAATGAAAAATTTTTGAAAATGTTAGGGATTTATCGGTATCTGTTCCGATCATCATCGTTGATTAGTACGATTGATGTATTTATCGGTTTATGTTCAGATCCGTGTATTTTGCGGACGAATTTAGAGCAGATTTATCAGTTTTTGACCGGGTTACATTAACCATAGAGCAAGATATGTACGAGAACAACCAATTGGCATCATAAAAAAAAAAAAATTGACAAAATGTGATTTATCGGTTTTTGTTCCGACGCTCCTCATAATAAGAATATTAATGTTGTGTAGAAAAAAATCATTAATTCCACGCATAACTAGGCGGCAGGACGTCGCTACTCGCTACATAGTGGAATTCCTGCCTATCAGACCTTCACAGCCCTGCTACTAGGTAGTACGATACCAATGACTTACCAAGACACAGGGGGTGGGTAATGTCCTAGTTAAACGTAGAAAAATTCATAATTATGAATTTAAATATTCACATTAGTTGCCCGGTTCCAAACCCACAATTTCACGCATGAGAGAGAATCGACAACACATCTGAAAATATATACAACATCAGTTTTTAGTATATGCGAAACTCGAAAATGTGTCTAGTATTTATATAAGGAATCTATGTACAAAATTCCATAAAGCTGTATCGTGAAAAATCACAAAGTTATTTATTATGTTACCTAAGTTGTCCGCAAAAATACATGGTCACTGGGCCGGAACTAAAGGGTTTTTTTTTGCTACCGCACCCAGCTGTGCGCTGGTACCTAATGTCCGCTATGACCTGCGGTGAAATGTGTGGTGTTTATTATCAGTGGTGTCCAACTTGTGACCTTTTTTGTATAATTTTGGGAAAAAATATAACATGGTGTAAAAATTAATGATGATGGAATGGATTCAGTTACTGATTCTGACCGAACTATATTCAGGTTTCGCATATACTAAAAAAAGTTGTATAGTACAATACTGACATTATATTCATCTTAAAACCAGCACACTGATTACTAAGAACATTGTCACCTCTTAAGGCCCAAGCACCCGAGAAGTGCCATAAAACAGTGACTTTCTGAAGCCTACTCCTCGGTCGGTAAGTCCCCTCTTTGAGGCGTGGATGGAAAGACCTCACGGCGTCCTTACCTTCCGCATGACGCAGGTCCTCACCGGACATGGCAAGTTCGGGAGGTTCCTGCATCGGATTCGAGCGGAAGAGACGAGGGAGGAGACGAGAGAGAGAAGGTGTCGCCACTGTGCGCAACGCCCGGAGGACACGGTGGAGCACACCGTCGAGGTGTGCCCTGCCTGGGTGGAGCATCGCCGTGCCCTCGTGGGGGCGATCAGCGGGGGAGACCTCTCGCGCCGGGCCCTGCTCGAGGCCATGGTCCGGAGCGAGGAGGAATGGCAGGCGGTCGCCTCCTTCTGCGAAGCAGTAATGCTTGCAAAGGAGGAGGCTGACCGCATCAGGCAACGGCGCCCTCGCCGCCGTCGCCGGAATTCCGATCCCAATTTCCGGCCACCGTAGACGCAGGCTCGCGGACGGCGAGCTATGGGTAGCTCGCTGTCCGATCGTCCGGTAATGGACCGAGTCTAAGACGTCGACGGCGCGCACTGTTCCCTCGCGCCTCAAGGAGTTGTCAGCAGCAGGAGGGGCCCAGCTGGGTCGAAGCCTACTGGGGACAGGGTTGTCCGAAAAGGAGCTCGTGCCCCGGTATGAAGGCTAGAAGGAACGGCGCGGGGTTTTTAGTCAGTAAGAGTCTGACACTGTCTCTCGCTCCACCCAAGAGTGGGTTTCGTCAAAGATGATTTTACCCGTCGACAAAAAAGAAAAGCCTACTCCTCGGTAACGGCCATGTTAATAAGTTTGAAAAAAATATATGTTTATTATAGATTCATGATCAACATTTGATTTTTTCGTGCGATTGATACTTCTGTCTAAAAAAAATATTACATTCAATAATTCACATTCGCAAGTTTTCCCTACTCCTTTACACATAAAAATTGGTGGTTAAATATTCTTCAAAGTGAATATAGCATATGTAAATCAATCAATATTTCACAAAAAAAAATGGATTTAAAAGTCAGCGGGGCTCTGTCCAAGCGCAGCTGGCCACAAATAAATGCACAGATCGTACTGTCGCCTAGACGGGTACGATAGTTGTGACTATTTAATTTCGGCCAGATGTTCAAGGGACTATAAGCCTTAAAACACCACTCAGGAACACCCTCCGAGCAACGCTTTACCTCCTCTAAATTCTTCCTCCACACCAAACGAAACATGACGAAAACCAAATTCCACATTACCACATCCGACGAAAACCAGATGTAAATTATATTGAAGATGAAAGCTTATCATGGTCATATTTCAGCTAAGTAGTCGCAACTAGGAGGCATCTTCTTCCTCCCATGTTTACATACACCAGTATTTATGTACAGCAATTAAGAAACTTGGTAACACATATACTGTGCAAGTTCCGAGACAATTTGCTAAGTGAAAACATATAGCGACGGTGTAATGTTTCAGTGTTAAGTAGATGCTACACTTTTTGGTTGGAGGGGTTAAATTATCCGGTTATTTAAATGAGAAGAAGCTGTAACGGATAGGTAAGATAGTCAAATTTCTGAGCCATTAACTTTGGCGTGAGAAATCTCTGTTAATGATGATTGGCGTTGAGACCTTCTTCAGTTGCATTTTTTAAATTGACATAAATTAGTGCTTGACTGTGACCCCACTTGATAGTAAGCAGAGATGCAATAGTTGAAAATAATCTGTTAAACGCACTGATGGTTGGGTAATTGAGGTCAAATTGTCGGATATTTATTACTTGAATACATATAATAAATAATAGTATAATCAGCCTTTTAATGTTCCCACTGCTGGGATTCAGGCCTCCTAATCTAGGAGAGGGAATGGGCCGTAATCCACCACGCGGGCCCAGTGCGGGTTTGCGAATGTCACAATTCTTCGATTTTGTTTGGTTCTAAGGCATGCCGGTTTCCTCGCGATGTTTTGCTTCACTGTTTTACTTGAATAGCGAAAATTAAAATAGTCTGAAAATGTATCTATGTATCTTATTGCTCGTGACTGTATCTTTTCCGTGTCTTTCTTTTTTTTTCTGATATAAATATTATGGTACAAAACCAAAGGTTTTTCTATTCACCCCTGCAATTCTATTTACTCCAATTTACAGTATCTATATCCTTTAAAAAAAGCTTCACTCTGTATTTGATCCTTTGATTTCGCATAACACGAAAGCAATAAAAGTTGACCGGAACATATTTCAGAATCTCATGTTTTCATAATCAAGCACACAATAAAATCACATTTTTTAGGGTCACGAGTACAGATCAGGAAAAAAACATATTCGTTAGATCCAACCCAGGGTTTACGACAACCCGGGGATACGCGTCATTCCGTATGCATGGACATAAAAATATGTTAAACGAAACAAAGACTAATATGTATGAAAATCCAGAAACACGGAACACACGACACACTTCCAAATTAGAATGAAAATGTAGCGTAACAATGTCCGTGTGGTTTATGAAAAAGATTGAAGTCCACATTTTCTTTTTTACAAAAGAAGATGCATAGTGCTCAAAATTCTGAATATCATATAAGACGAACCGGAACTTCATTGTGGAAACCTAAATATAAGAAGGAGCAAAAATATAGAAAAAATAAATAAAGAAGGGTGTGAATTTGATGATGGTTGTGGTAGATTGATTTTGTACCTACGTGCTTAATTATTATTATTATATCTAGCCCATATTGTCCCACTGCTGGGCAAAGGCCTCCCTCCACTCCTTCCAATGTTCCCGGTTTTGAGCTACTTCTTTCCAATTCCCAAGGAAGACATCCAAGTCGTCCCGCCATCTCCTTCTTGGACGTGCTTAATGAAATAGTAAATTATGTGACTAAGGGATAAAGCAGTGTCTTTAAGTCGCGAATGGCATGTTGAATTCTGAACAAAACGAAGCTTGCTAATTTTAATCCCGAACGATAGTGAGGGATTTAAATTAGGGTGGTGTAAAAAGTTGTTTATCACCTCCCTTTTTTACGTGGAAATCATCAAATAACTTATCCCACTCTGGTTGGAGCGAAGGGAGTTAAGGCAACTGAAGGAATACAGTGAGTTTGAGTCTCGCTTCAGCCAGACCGGGAGAACACGTTGGTTAATTTGGAACCTTAAAAAATAACAAATGCATTTATAATTATTACTATTATATTTACATGCTATATTTTCGCAGCGTTGGAAGGCCTCCTACAAGGTGGACCGATGACCTGGTAAAGATTGCGGGTATCCGATGGATGCGAGACGCACAAGGCTGTTCATTGTGGGGATACTTGGGGGAGGCCTATGTCCAACATTGGACATCTATAGGCTAAAATGATGATGACGATGATGATATTTACATACTAAGAGTTCCTGTTACCACAGTCCGTTTCACACAAAGAACAATCCTAAAAGCCAACACTAACTCAATAATTCACAATTTATTCAGAGCAGGAGGCAACTCTTAACGACTCTCATCTCTGATACCGCCTCGCACAGTTTGTAATGTGATCATCACACATGTTGCCGACCTTTTACGGCTACAATTGAGTTACTTTTGAACTCCAAAGTACCATTAAAACGTTTTAAAATCCCTTTTTAAGGTGAGGTCAGAGTTTTAATGGGATTAAAGTAGGCTCGTGTTGTGGAAGTGTGTTTGTAAGTAAGCTATTCTTCTGGGAAGAAACATGTTCACCTTTAAAATTTAAGATTTGGTAAAAGTATTTTCTGTTACGTGAACAACTTTATTTATTTCTGACCTCGAAAAGCCTTCTGTTTGCAAGCAGCAATAAACCTGACCACATACTGAATGGGATCAAACTTTATTTTATATAAACATAAGCATTATCAGCCTTTTAATGTTCCCACTGCTGGGACTCAGCCCTTCTCTCTACAGGAGAGAGAATGGGCCATAATTTACCACGCGGGCCCAGTGCGTGTTGGTGAATGTCACATGTTTTCGAATTTTTGGTTCTAGGACCTTTTTCCTCACGTTGTTTTGCTTCACCGTTTTCGAGAGTGAAATAAATTACACAAAGTAATGCGCCTGGTGGGGTTCGAACACTCGTAATTCGGGACCATTACCACTCAGCCATCACTGCTCTCAATTTATATAGAATATGTACTAATGGACATAGGCCTCCCACAAGTGGACGTCTTTTGAATATGATGATGATGATGAGGCAGGTACTATAACCGTTGATACAAAAAGATGAAAGTACATAATTGAGTCTGACTCTATCTCTCGCTCCGCCCTTGAGTGCCCTTGGGAGCCCTCGGATGAGGGATACTATTTGGTTGATTTTCACCCAACGAACAAAAATTAAACCCCATCATTAAAAAAAAACCTGCAGTAACATTCTCTAATCATTTATTCCTTAGATGTAATATGAAGAAAACAAAAATGGCACAGAATTTCAAATTACCTCCGAAACATTTATCAATTTTGAATAGGTAATCGCTCACAAAATGGGCAAAAAATATTTTTTTACGAAAAATATAAGACAGATTCGTTTACTAAAATCACGATAACATGATGTTTTCGACAAGCCTTGAGGACGTGCTAGGAATTGAAATGAAAGTAAACTGACAAAACAAAACGTTCAGAATATCAAGGAATTTGTAATAACACTTCAGAAATTTGTCATATTTATTGATAAACACTTTAATACATATGTACATAAAAAAACTTAAATACCAAATAAACTATACTAAAACCTAACTATCTACATAAATATAATAATCATCATCATCATCATCATATCAGCCGAAAGACGTCCACTGCTGGACATAGGCCTCCCCCAAGCGTCGCCACAACGACCGGTCCTGTGCGTCACGCATCCATCGGATTCCCGCGACCCTGACCAGGTCGTCGGTCCACCTTGTTGGAGGCCTTCCAACGCTGCGTCTTCCGGTACGTGGTTGCCACTCCAGAACTTTAAAATATAATACAAAATGACAAAGTACGCTCGGACGTCAAAGTACTCCTCCACATCGCTGTTATCCGGAAATGTGCCCAGAAGACTGCCAGAAGGCTGGTTGAATGGCAATGCTAATTCAAAATTACTTTAATTCCTCATACCCGAGCTTTACGAACTTGCTCCCAAGGAAAATTATTTGAAATCGTTTATTATTCATTTCTGGACGCTATCACGACACTTCTGGATGTCAAATAAATTATTACGGTCGGAGTAATATCTTCATTGAGAGTAACAGACAAGAAACGGGGACCGAGATATTGAAATAGCTATGGAGTGGCCGATAATGTCATAATGATTTTACGACCTGCAAAAAATTTCGGCTCAAATCGCATGCGTTTTAGAAATGGTAACATTTTGCGATTATTTGGAGCTAAATGAAGAATTTAATTTTAATAATGGAATATTTTTCAGTTATTAAATATATTAGATAGATATTATTTATTATTAGATATTTTCAGTCAAAAATTTGTTTATTAAAATATCTATGACCATTTCTGAGATACATATTTTTTAATAAACCTTGTCCCATACTCTTGTGTCATAGGTGCGTTCACAAACATGTAAGCTCACATACACAAAACACCAAAACCAGAAATAAGTTTTATAGGTCAAACATATACTTGTTAAGTGCGAGGATCGAACCGGCGACACGCAACGCAACAGCCAATCAGTTAACCACTGCGCTAACCGTGCTGTTGGATTAAGAAAATATTTATTTCCACCAGTAGTGATTCTCTGCAGACGCATCGGCAGCGCCAGCTCAGCATGACGAGCTATGAAGTTTAGCCCCATGAGTAACTTATGTACTTATGTGGTTTAGTTTTGAAGAACAGGAGGAATAAGAAGGGGTGTTTTATACAAAAACGAAAAGTAAAACGAAAGATTTCAGTTTCAGCAAAATTCTTTAAAAAGTAATTCGAGAATTCTTCCTTTAGTTTATCTACACTAATATTATGAGGAAGTAAAATTTTTTTTATTTTGTTTTTATATTTTACCGTTCATATGAGGTAATCGCTGAATGTACTAGTCCGATTGCAAAAATTTTTCACTGATAGAAAAATTGTTTATTCCTGAGTGACACAGATTATATTTTATGTAGGTAGGTACGTAAAGTTGAGGGCAAAAGCTGGTACAATATATTAAAACGACTGATTTTAAAACAGATATTCTTTAAATGTGTGCTGAATTTATGTGCACCAGAAGTCTTTGAGTCAGATATCATCACGGTTACATCCGTAGCAGGGTGTGTAGGTGTAATTAATGGGGGTAGCCTTGAGTTAATGTGTCCCCTAATGCCTGGCGGTTGATGTATCCATGTGGCTGGTAATGTTTGCTGCTTGTACTTGGCTATCTTTGTAGGTCACAGTGTAACCTTAGACACCGCTACGCTACGTAATATTTTGTATAGTCAAACCAAATTTTTTGTACCTACCTTTAAAGCCTTAGCAAGGTATCACTACACTGTTATATTTATTTTTGTTAGGTACTTAAAGGTTTGCCTGTACAGTTGAGTTTTACAGGCAAAACCGGAGCGTGCATGTTGCACAATTGTGCAAGTTTCCACACAAGCTTACGTGGCAGGTATAACTGTGCAAGGAAACCTGTCAGGTATACCCTAGCGTGTATGATTATCTTAATAACCTGATTACACTCAGATAATATCTATATATTGAATAGTTTGTTCGGCTGTACTTTATAGTCTGTCGGCCTAACCACGGTGTCATTATAGTGATACATCGCGGGATATTTCTGTGTAAGGCAGGTTCATAATCAGTGCTAAGATGTATTGAGCGGATGAAAGTTACGGTGCCGCGTCGTGTAAATGCACGACAAAAAAACGTCTCGAAGCCATTCGCAAAGTACCGCAGTCCGGCGCCGAGCCGTTTCACGTTAATGGCCATTCACGTTAGACGATAACGATTACATCACGACATCGGCAGACTACTAGTTTCATTTATCTGACAATGTTGTATCGTCATTACCCGATAGCTTGTATGTGATATGCCATCGAGCAGTCTTGTACCAGTAAATTACATCTTTCGTTTGAAAATGTATGAAACTACCAGTCTGTAGATATCGTGTCGTTATCGTTTGGAGGGTATGCGGAACAGAGAGTAAAGTCCCACATATCTCAGTTGAAATGGGAGGATCCTCCGACCAGACCGGGTGTTATGGTCTGGTAGGCGACTGCCCGATAGTTGATGTCGGGCTGTCGTATATGTTCAAATCGCGCGGAGAACTTTGATTGCGCGATACAGGATTTCGTATTTTCTTCGTAGTTGTTATGTGGCGTCATAGATGTCGCTACATCGATTAATGTGAAAACGGCCAATAACGATGTTTAGTATCCGAAAGCTTCCGTTTTTGTCGCAATTTCCTGATAAAGATTTGAAGCTACTCGTTGTCAAGTTATGTTTATTGTGACTGTCGCTAACGCTCTTACCTCCATAAATAAGTATCTTCATTCCATTGACATTATTTGAAAGACACAAATCAAGTGGTTTTGAAAGCTAAACGTTTTTCTTCGTCGTTATTTCCTCTTACATTATGTTCTTACGTGTAAATGTCTATAGCTAGGCACTTAAGAATAACCTAGCATTGCTCGCGAATGTCTTTCAGGACTATTAAGACATCTTAAAAGTATTTTAATGAGCAATTAGTATTTAATGGTTTTCTGTGAAGCCTTTTGAAGAGCTAAGTACCAAACTACATTAAAATGTGGGTCAATGATACTTATGTTGGGATCAAGTTTACTATAAGATTCCAAAGGGGTTCCATTAAAGAATTTGACCGAACCCCGTGATGTCGTGCCCAAAGGTATTCAAAAATTCAACTATGGTTAGCCTTGATAGGAGGGTTTTCTCAATGGGATTTTGATTTATGGGACAGGGTTTTTGTATTTGCTCTTTTAGAAGGAAAAGTAGTGAATCCCGTGGATTTATTTTGGAGTTAAAAGGATTTTAGGTCTTTCAACTAACAAGGTAAGTTTGTAAAGTGATAGAAGAAAGAACATCGGTAGAAACAAACTCAGATAACTGACTTAAGAGGGTCCTTCTCCACTCGCTTATCGTAAACATCGAAAATGGTTTAAAAGCTTGTTACTTAATTTAATGCAATCCAACGCGATGTTTGACGAAAAGGCAACGCAAAAAAAGAGAGATAACGCCTGGAAACTCTGTTAGTATTCGGTAATTCCGAGATTTACTCGAAAATGTCACGAAACTTGCTCCAGGAAATAGCTGTTTTTTTGAAACCCTTAAAAGTTTTTGGAAAAAGTTGTCATTATTTAGAATCTTAATAAAATTTGCAAGGTCTCTAGAGGATTACTTTTTTGACTTTTTTTAATTTTTAGGCAAATTATGAAGTGTCAAAATTCATACAAAATAGGACATTTTCAGAGGTTTTTACTGGATTAGTTTTACAAAAATTTAAAAATTGGTTTCTTTAGAAACCTAGATAATATCCACAAGATACTGTATTTCCAAAATATCTAATGAAAAGTATGTAATAACGTCATAATCAGTTATGAGCGGTTGTATGAAAAACAGTGAAAATGTGAGTCGTGCACCACCTTAAAACGAGTGAGTGAGTTGTATAAGTACATACAGCTGGAGATAATTCCAGCTGTATGTACTTATACAAATGCTTAAATCGATCTTATCTTTTCATTCTTCTCTCTTGGGGATAAAAAATAAAAAAATATTCTCGTACTTAGGCACATATACGACTGCGAAGGTTGTATTTTGAACATAAAAGCATGTTGGTTGGTAATAAAACAGTTCTGGCTTGATTTAAATAATTATTTCAGTTTAGGAGAAGTATTAATTTATTATTAAAAATTTTTGGTAACACTTGGGGGAGGACTTTGCCCAGCAGTGGGACAGTATTGGCTAGTATAAAATAAAAATGTGATTCATTGGATCAAGGCGGGATTTTTTCGAAAGATGTTCAGTAACCGTTTTAATTATTCGCGAAATGATTCTTAGTGGTGAAGTTTGCGAATGACGAACAATAGGTAGATCACCGTCCAACCGTTCGGTGAGAAACGAGGCCAATTAGGCGCGTAATGTTCTTCAAGATGTCGGCAAAACCGTAGAGAGGAAATTTCTAAAAAGGTAACCTGTGTACCTCGAACGCAAATCGCAACCGTCAGACACCACAAGCCACCCTACTTTTTTTTACGGTTGGCAAAAATCATCTTATGACAACCCCGCTCTTGGGTGGAGCGAGAGATAGTGTCACACTCTTACTGGCTAAAAACCCACCCCGTTCCTTCTAGCCTCTTCATACCGGGGCTCGAGCTTCTTTTCGGATAACCCTGGCCCCAGTAGGCTTCGAACCAGCTGAGCCCCTCCTGCTGAGCCACCCCACTTCTCTTTAGAACGTGAGAAGCCATTGGATGATTCCCCAACTCATACTATTATGGGTTTACACGAATCAACAATATGGCAAGTTTACAATAACCTATTGAGTATTATTTTGTTACGCCAACTTTGCCATATATTATTACATCTTATACGTAATAACCCCAGTTATGGTTGAATTGCTACAATGTCGAATCGTCACAGAAAAAAGTATTTGTAAATTCATCACAATATCTACCAATGAAGTAAAGTTTACATTAACCGATTGACTGTTATGTTATTCCAATCCAGTATACATTAAAAGGCAGAATAACGCTTTTTAAAAAACCCATATCTTGCAGTACCTACCAACCTAATGAATAAATCGGCTAATTACTTCGCCAAAAAATCCTTGAATGAAAGAAATCGCTAGCTAATATACAACTAATTCCTTTACAAATATTAGTATCGTGTTTCTGATTACCGGGATAACGGATTGCTCCTAATCCGCCATTGATTCGTCGGGAAAAGGTCATGCGCACAGAAATCCGATTTATTTATCGTCTAAAAGAAAAACAGGTCAGACGGAAAACAATTTGTGTAGGTAATGATCGAGTAGGCTCTCTTTACCAACTTTTGTTTATATTTGTCTAAAAAACAAGTTTTGAGTAAATTAAGGAATTTGTTTGATCTTTTAGATTGGAAAGTATATTTTAATTAATTTTATTGCTAAGCCAAAAATGGTGTACAGAAAAACATTAGCAAAAAAAGAACCTATTTTAAAAATCGACTTTTTATTTTATATTCATCATCATCTTCCTGCCTTCGTAGTTCCGTATGGTGTTCGGACGTAAAGAATATCACCATCCCATCTCTTCCCGTGGGTGTCGTAAGAGGCGACTAAGGGACGACATGCGTAATATAAAGCACTGGAGGTCACCGCATGGTGGTGCGTTAACCACCAACAATAGCGTTCCCAAGGAGGGTTGGTGTCAGGCTGGCGGCCGACTATAAAACCGTTGCCAAATCTTACGTAACATGTTTGGAAACCATAGAATGCGCGATAGGATTAGGGCGTACCCCACAGGCGACGCGCAGGGGCAGCACCCGGCTCCTGTGGGAAATGGACTAGGGTTGTTGCACCATCCCGGGCGGGTGCAACGTAAGAAGTTAGCTCAGGAAATGAGATTGAGGTATGCTAGTTGGAATGTTGGGACCATGACTGGAAGGGCGCGAGAGTTAGCGGATGTATTAAAAAGAAGACGGATAAATGTAGCATGTTTGCAGGAGACTAAATGGAGAGGAACAAAAGCGAGAGAAATTGGTGAGGGATACAAGTTTTATTATTGTGGAAGTGATGGAAAAAGAAATGGCGTAGGAATAGTTCTAGATTGTAAGTTGAAAGAAAGTGTGATGGAAGTAAAAAGGATTAATGATAGATTTATAGTTGTAAAAGTTATGTTAGAGAATGTGATGTTGAATATAGTTAGTGTGTATGCGCCACAAGTAGGATGCGATGAAATAGTGAAAGAGAAGTTTTGGGAGGATTTTGATAGAGCTCTAATGGCCATCCCTGTGCATGAGGAATTGATTGTTGGAGGCGACTTTAATGGACATGTGGGAAGAATGAAAGGCATTTATGAAAGAGTACATGGAGGATGGGGTTTTGGAAGTCTGAATAATGAGGGAGAGACGCTGCTGCAATCCGCTACCGCTTTTGACTTGGCAGTAGCCAACACTTGGTTTGAAAAAAATGAGGAACATCTTATTTCATACAAAAGCGGTCACCACAGGACCCAAATCGACTACTTTTTAGTTAGGCGCAATAACTTAAAGCACGTCAAAGATTGTAAAGTGCTGCCAGGAGAAGATCTAGTATCACAGCATCGACTCCTGGTTATGGAAGCAATAGTCGAAATAAAACGCAACAAACGCAAAGAGCGTCCCCCCCCTAAAGTAAAGTGGCATATGTTAGAGAAGAATGATTGTGCGAAGAAGTTCAGAGAGCGAGTGGTTGACAAAATGATAGAGATGGGTGACATGAATGATCGAAGTATAAATGAAAGCTGGAATGAGATTGCAGAGTGTATTAGACATGCAGCGAAAGATATTTTGGGAGAAACGAGAGGAAAGGGCACAATTGATAGGGATACATGGTGGTGGTCGATAGAAATTCAGAATGTGTTGAAAGAGAAGAAAAGAAAATTTAAGGAATGGCAGCGTGTAGAAGCGGGAAATAGTAGTCTGAAAGCGGAAAAGAAGAGTGAGTATGATCTTTTGAAGAAGAAAGCTAAGAAAGCCGTGGCATTAGCTAAAGCAAAAGCCCAGGAAAAACTGTACCACACACTGGACAGTCCTGCAGGCCAAAAAGACCTCTATAGACTTGCAAAAACAAGAGAGAGAATGACGAGGGATGTTTGTCAGGTAAGATGTATACGGAATGAAGCTGGAATGGTCTTATCAGATGATGAAAAAATTAAAGAGAGGTGGAAGGACTATTTTGAAAGACTGATGAATGAGGAAAATAATTGGAATGGAATTTTAGAGAGTAAACCAGTGAATGTAGGGTTAGTGAGAACGGTTAGTATGGATGAAGTCAGGATAGCAGTGAATGGAATGAAGAATGGTAAAGCTATTGGTCCAGATGGAATACCAGTTGAAGTGTGGAAGTTATTGCGAGTGGATGGTTGGATGTGGTTAGCTTTGTTCTTCAATAAGTTGTTGCAGGAAGAGGCCATACCTGATGATTGGTGCAGCAGTTCCTTGGTGCCCATCTTTAAAAACAAAGGTGATGTGCTTGAGTGCAACAATTATAGAGGAATAAAGCTAATGTCACATACTATGAAAGCCTGGGAGAAAGTTATTGAAAGGCGACTGAGAGAAGAGAGTGAAATTTCGCAGAACCAATTCGGTTTTATGCCGGGTCGGGGTACGACGGATGCCATTTTTGCTATACGCCAACTATGTGAGAAATACAGAAGTGCGCATAAAAACTTGCACATGGTATTCATCGACCTCGAAAAGGCATACGACCGGGTACCTCGTGAGGTTCTGTGGTGGGCCCTTAAGGAGAAAGGTGTGCCTGGGAAGTATGTGCGGTTGGTCCGAGCGATGTACAGCCGATGTAATACCCGGGTCCGGTCTACAGTTGGCACCACGGACTGCTTCAATGTGGCTGTCGGCTTACATCAGGGGTCGGCTCTCAGCCCTTACCTCTTCCTGATGATAATGGACGCTCTGACGTCGGACATCCAGGAAGAGGCTCCCTGGTGTATGTTGTTTGCCGATGACATTGTTCTGGTTGCCGAGAGTGGCCTAGAGGTCCAGAACAGATTGGAGGTGTGGGGGCACAGACTGGAGAGTGTTGGCCTGAAATTGAGCAGAACCAAAACAGAGTACTTGTTCTGCGATTTCGGCGGTCTCTCCAATCCTGTGCCTTTATCTCTCGCCGGAACGCCCATACCGATCTGTTCCGACTTTAGGTACCTAGGGTCGCTCGTCCAAGGGGATAGTGAGGTAGACCGAGACGTAACACATCGGATCAACGCAGGATGGATGAAATGGCGACAGGTCACGGGAACCACTTGTGACCCACGGATGCCCCTCAAGTTAAAGGGTAAAATCTACAAGTCCGTGATAAGGCCTGTCGTACTGTATGGATCAGAATGTTGGGCTGTGAAAAAGATGGATGAAAAAAGATTACATGTAGCAGAGATGAGAATGTTAAGATGGATGTGTGGTGTGACAAGAATGGATAAAGTGAGAAATGAGTATATTAGGGGAAGTTTGAAAGTGGCGCCAGTGACTGAAAAGTTGAAAGGAAATCGTTTGTCTTGGTATGGTCATGTGAAAAGGAGGGACGAAACGCATGTTGCTAAAAAAGTTATGAGTTTACATGTGGATGGACGGCGGGGGAGAGGGAGGCCAAAGAAAAGATGGATGGATTGTGTGAGAAGTGATATGAAAGAAAAGGGAGTTAGTGATAGCGTGACGAGTGACAGGACAGAATGGAAGAAAAAAACGTGTTGCGCCGACCCCAAATAAAACGGGACAAGGGCAGGAAGATGATGATGATCTTCCTGCCCTTGTCCCGTTTTATTTGGGGTCGGCGAAACAGGTTTTTTTCTTCCATTCTGTCCTGTCACTCGTCACGCTATCACTAACTCCCTTTTCTTTCATATCACTTGTCACACAATCCATCCATCTTTTCTTTGGATTCCCTCTCCCCCTCCATCCATCCACATGTAAACTCATAACTTTTTTAGCAACTTGCGTTTCGTCAATAACAAAAAACCATTTAATTTATTTTTTATATTTACAGACTACTTGAAGTTTCGTATAATTATGTGTCCATAATCTACGCGCGGCGCATTTGCTTAATGTTTAATGGAATGACGCGAAATCTTCTAGATGTAGTGATATGATAGAATGCTGAATTATTAAAGTATATTATAAAAATTCAAATAAAGAAGAAGACAAGATTAACTACTTTTATATGTTAAAATCTTAATCTCATTTGCACATGAACTCAGTTACAAAATAACAGATTTATTTTACGGTATAGGTACCAACATTTCCTCCCCAGAGGCTCAAAAGTTACACCGGAAGTTAGGGACGTTCTTGATGGCACGACGCGATGCGTGCAATATCCGACCCACATCGCTTATCGACGCACTTTGGATTGCGTGGCGCCATCGGGAAGGTTGCTAAGAGAACTTGTGAGACAAAAATAAAGCTAGAACAGCATTTTTGCCAAACATATATCACTAGGTTGTGCTAGCAGCGTTGGCGGAATAAAATAGATTTAAAGACCGGGAATAGCGCATCTACAAAAAATTTAATAATGACAGCTTTTGCCCGCGGCTTCGCCAGCTTACTTTTAATAAAATATAGCCTTTGTCACTCAAGAATAAAGCAGCTTTCTATCGGTGAAAAATTTTTGACTATACTAAAGTCGGACAAATACTTTCAGAGATTACCTCCTAAAAACAAAAGCAAACTTTACCTATTCATAATATTACTAGCGGCCCGTCCCGGCTTCGAACGGGCAATAAATATAGCCTATGTTACCTACTCACGGTGAATGTAGCTTTTCAATGGTTAAAGATTTTTTGAAATCGGCACACTAGTTTTTAAGTTTCTTCATTACAAACATACACACAAAAATACAAATTTTCTCTCTTTATAATTTAAATTAGTGTAGAATAAAATACGTATAGTATAGATAGAATTTCCAGAATCGACTCAGTAGTTTCAGAAATTATCCTCTACATACAAACTTACAGAATCGATTCTGTAGTTTCACAAATTACCCTCTACATACATACTTACAACTACCTCTATATAATTTTAGTACTGATGTATTTTTAAATGACCAATTTATCATCATCATTGGCATTTAGTTTTAGTTTATTGCACGCAATATACATACACATAATGTAGACACAAGCAAGTCTTAAAATAAATCAGTAGATGGTCCTGTTCTCACGGGTGATGCGAAAGAGAACCCCGGGGCCCTGGATCAATGGCAAAGAAGGAACAGGAGGGGGTTTTTAGTCAGTAAAAGTCTGACACTATCTCTCGCTACGTCCAAGAGCGGGGGATGTCATTGATGTGTCATTGATAGAGGATTACCCTACCTAAAAAAAAGATGGTTCTGTTGGGACGCATCAAATATACGCATATAATATAAAATTAACCTACCTACGACTTAATAACTATAACACTACCATGGTTTGTGCGAAAGTGTTTCCCGACGCTTTAGATAGAAGGCGAAGAAGAACAGGAGTGAGTTTTATTCAGTAAAAATCTAACACGTCCTCTTGCTCTACCCAAGTGCGGTAGAAGTCATTAGATGATTTCCCACCTAAAAAAATATAACGGTACTGCACCTATATCACAATAATTATACACTATGCAATATATAAAACATCTTTTTCGCTGACTTTACTAACCAATCAAAAAGCTACATTTTAGAGAAAGTAGTTGGCAAAATTCTACTAAAAGTTTACACAGGAAAATAGTTTAAGGTAATAAACTATGTGTGTTTTCATTTCCGTGACATATTGCAGCAAATGTTACAAAATTGCGTTTTAATGTCGGGCGGGCGCTTTGGGTCGCTGCAATTTTTCGACGAAATAAATGCACTGTCATGAAATGCCCTACTACAGATCTTTCAAGTCTGTTCGTACCTACAGGATCTACATCACGCTTTGCACAACATGTTATTTTCATTTCTCCATTAGGTAGTCTTTGACAACCTTCATTGATATTTTATTTTTGTTTTGAAAAAGAAAGAAAGAAACAAAAATTTGCACACGTTTGTGTATCTTCTATACACACAGTATAGAAAAAACATGTTGAAAAAGATCTCTTTTGCCGTCCATCATTGGATACAGACGTTGAACAGCTTAATAATGGAAGTCGTTACATCATAGTAATCCTGGATCGAAATGCGTTATTCATTTGTTTCTTTGAGTTCTGTAATTTATGTAATATCGCTGTATTCATTACCATTTTTCTATGAAGATTGGGCGACTTGAGGTATATTTCATACAATTGCTCTTGCGTGTGTATGTTGTTATTACACATCTTTCTCCAGAAATTTTATTTTGGATTTAGAGATGTCTTGTAGATATTGTCTAGGCGTCTATAAAATCAAAAAATTAATATGTGTATAACTACTCGTAATCCACTAAAGACCTCTGGAAAATCTGCTGTTTTATGTGACCTTTGGCCCTTCATAATCTACTCATACCTATATAATAAAGTACAGCTGTATAAGCCTTGCACATTTAATCGAGATTCTGAATAACGAAATTTTTTCTCAAAAACTGTTAAGGGTTGTAAAAAACACGTATTTTCGGAACAAGTTTTGAGAAATATTCGAGTAAATCACGGAATTACCGAATTCCAACATAGTTTTCAGGAGTTCTCTCTTTCACGTTGCCTCTTTATCAAACATTGCGTTTGATTGTATAAGATGAAGCAACAAGCTTTTAAGGGAGTAGAAAAGGACCCTCTTAAATAAAAGAAAATAATAGAGTTTCTTGCCGGTTCTTCTCCGTAAAAAGCGCCCATTGGGACCGTACTCTACCTTCTGACGTTTTATAAGAGCCCATGTAAGCCTATATGTAATAAAAAGATTACATATGGATTTTTGTAAAACTTGTATTGTAGTTATTTTAAAAGTGTTTTGGTGTACAATAAAGCTTAATCTATTCTTTTCTATTATATTCGGATTTCAGTTCTTCTTTAGAAACCATGCGTCATAAACAGTATGCGTTTCTTTTTTACAGTACGCGTACTGTTTGTGACGCTTTGTTTCCATACTCTTCTGAGGTAGGTAAAGCTCATCTTATAATTATACCAGCTTCTGCCAGTGGCTTTGTCCACAAGAATGTCTGTAATCACGGATACGAAGTCAAAAACGAACCTTGGAACGCAAACCTACTCTCTCTACTCTTAACCTACTCTGTAAAAAACGTCATCAAAGTCGGATCAGCAATTTAACCGTAAAAACGTAAAAGACAGACAGCGTTACATTCTCGTTTATAATATTCAATATAGATTCTCATTCTTATGGTAAAAGTCTAAATAGAGAGATAAGCGGTAAACATTACTGATTATAGGGATAAAACTTATATTTTATTTCAACCTTTGACTCCTATATCCTCACACATATAGAAATAACGCGATTAACGTGCTTAGCAGGTTCCCATTTACTGGTGTGAAATAAAACAAATTTTATGATTCTTTCCGAACAGACGATTACGAGGAATTCTCATGAATATTACAAATACTATCGGTGCCCGTCGGAATATCGAATATCGGAAATGTTAGGTTAGTCTTGAACATTTCAGTTTGCAACGAACGTTGAATTTAGTTCGCCATTTCGAGTAGTTCGCTCTTTTAGTTTTGTTTGTTCCTCATCGAAGTTAGCTTGATATTACTTGTCAACGATATTTTAAGGTGTTAAATTGAGATAGTACTAAATGAAAATTACTCGTGCCATGGCTCTATCACCTTTGGTTAGTTCCAGAGCATTACCATAAAACAGTGACTTTCTGAAACCTACTCCTCTGTAATGGATGGGACTAGAAAAATATATGTCTATTGTAGATACTCGTATATATCAACATATGTTTTTTCGTATGACTAATACTTTTGCCAAAATAACAACATGCTATTTTTTTACTTGTAATCCTAACTCCTTTCAAGCAGCTGAAATATGTTTACACAAAAAAATGCTGGTTAAGTGTAGGTACTTCAGAATATACATACTCGTATATAGCATATGTAAATCATTCCTTACTTCGCAAAGAAAACTATTTTCAAAATCAGTCTATGCGGGCGCAGGCGGCAGTACGAGTTTGTGTGCATTTAACTCTGGCCAAATGAAGTGACTTATCACATAGAAGGAAGCGCTACCGCAAGAAATAGGTATGCAATCGGCGGCATTCAGAGATAATTAATGACACAAAGAGAGAGTGCTGGGGAGTTGATTGCGTCATTCCTTTTTACCAGCTGAAATACTAGGAAGTGGTGGTGAATGAGCGTTTTGCGGGACTGACTTTATATTTTTGATGTTCAAAAAATGCTGACTTTTACTAATTTGGTTTTTTATACCTTCTATCCCAGATTTTGGTTACCTCCCAGAATCGATTTGTATGTAGTAAGTATATTATGTTATTTTTGTGAGTTTTTTTTAGAAAGGAAATCATCCAATGACTTCTCCCGTGGAGCAGAAGGAATCATCATCATCATCATTTCAGCCGATAGACATCCACTATTGGACATAAGCCTCCCCCCGTGTCGCCACAATGAACGATCCTTTGCGTACCGCAGCCGCATCTTCACCAAGTCATCGGTCCACCTTGTATGAGGCCTTCCAACGTTGCGTCTTCGAGTACGCGGTCGCCAATCCAGAACCTTTTGGCCACAAACGGCAATTTATTCTGCGAGCAATGTGCCCTGCCCATTACCACTTAAGTTTGGGGATTCTTCGTGCTATACCGGCAACCTAGGTTCTTCTGCTGATACTCGTATCTTCATTTCTGATTGCTGAGAAATTTAATATGTTCGTGTAAACCAATTCTATCGTGTTCTAAAATAAAATGATAAAGTTAACAGTTGGATAACATTATTTGAAGCCGTTAGCAATGGCGCAGAGCTCCTTATTGTGATTTTAATTTGATTTAGTGGTGCTCAGTTTGAATGAGTACGGCATTACCAGCAAGTGTTGCTACTTCTACAGTTCTTGAATATTTGCTCCGTCTTATTTCCAGAAAGATTTGAATAAGTTAGAACTTAAGATGCCATTTTATTTTAGTCTTGAACTTTTGCGGTTATTCTTGATTTAGTCATTCAAATTAACTGTCTTCTTTATTATTATATTAGTTTTCATTAGGTTTATTTTGATTAGGAAAATGAAAATAATTATTCATCTATACAACATAATTTTTAGCTTATGCCAAGCCAGAATCATAAACCGAACGGATTCCAATAGTTTTTTCACCATGTTATATTTTTTTCCAAAATAAGTACAAAAGTTACAAGTTGGACATCGCCGACACTAAATACAACATAGGTCACAGGAGGTCATAGCGATAACAGCTGAGTGCAAGTGTAAAATAACCCCTCAGTCACCTGGATGGACCGGTGACTATGTATTTTTGCCACCGCATTCCCGCGACTCTCACCAGGTCATCGGTCCACCTCGTGGGAGGTATCCGACGCTGCGTTATCGGGTACGCGGTCGCCACTCTAGAACCTTTCGGCCACATCGATCACCCGTTCTACGAGTAATGTGCCTGCCCACTTAAGATTTCCGATTCTTCGGCGTATGTAGGTGAACTTGTAACAGTTGGACATCGCCGACACTAAATACAACATAGGTCACAGGAGGTCATAGCGATAACAGCTGAGTGCAAGTGTAAAATAACCCCTCAGTCACCTGGATGGACCGGTGACTATGTATTTTTGCTGACAAAACAAGCTTACAATTTTGTAATTTTTCATTATACAGTTATGAAATTTTGTATTAAATGTTCTTTACATAAAAATAATAGACACCTGTTTCAACTTTCGCATATACCTATTTAAACTAATTTTATATGTATAGTAATGCACTTGATTATATTGGTGAAAAATGAGAAATAAAAACAAAACACACAACATTTGACACAGAAGATTTTTCGTCATTGAAACATTTTACTAAAGCCATCTCCATTTTCCCGCCCGGTTCCATTTCGAAAGCCATTCATTCACAGTGGCTTTAGAAATCCATACCAATTATAACAAAGCTCAAACCCAATGACTTTTAAGTAACTACTAAAATAATGGTTGTACAATTTCAGGAGCTATTTGTTCATTGTTAAGGCCACGATTTATTGAATTATTGACTTTATTAGTCTCGGGTCCAATTAAGGCAGTATGTATGGTTTAATTGATCCCTGTTTGAGTGTGTCTTTGTAGTAACAGCTTATATTAGTTACTAGTTTCAGGCGTCTTACATGCATGGATCATCATCATTTCAGCCGAAGGACGTCCACTGTTGGACATAAGCCTTCCTCAAGTGTCGCCACAACGAACGGTCCTGTGCGTCTCGCATCCACCGCATTCCCGTGACTCTCATCAGCTATCCAACCTTTCGGCCCCATCGACCACCTGTTCTACGAGCAATGTGCCCTGCCCACTGCCTCTTAACTATGCTGGCGACCTTGGTTCTCCTGCCGATATCTTCATTCCTGCTGCGATCACATAAGGAAACTCCAAGCATAGCCCTGGGTGACTGTTAGCCTTCTCATGAGGCCCATTTTAAGCGACATGTTTCAGTTCCATATGTTATCACTGGCAACACTTTCGTTTTGAGACACTGTGGTATGTTAGACGAGAACATACCGCATAGCTTGCCGAACGCTGCCCAACGACGATTGACCTCTTTTTCAAAGTTAGACCTACCAGGTTCACGTAAACGTCTACAACTTCGAGTGTAGAGATTATATCAATTCAGGAAACATATTCCCGCATCGGGAGTCAGAAATCGCAGGGTGTTCTCTGGCTACCGTAGATGCGGGCTTGTGGCCGACGAGCAATGGGTAGCTCGCTTCCAGCCATCCAGTAAGGACTGAGCCCGAATCTTTGACTGCGCGTAACTATGCTGACCCAATAGGGCCGATACCCGTTAAGGCCACGTTAAATTTTTGAAAGAGAACTGTGCTTTTAAAAAGTAAAACGCAACTAAAAGACACAGGTAGATTTTAGTCAGTAAAAGTCTGAAGAAGACCTTTCACTTCGCCCTACAGCGGGAGGAGTTAAGATTACAGCCTACTAGACAAAAGTCTGGAATCCCAGCAGTGGGGACATTGTAAAGGTAGAACTACACTGCGCACACGTGAGCTACGTATGTCGATGTCGACGCGTCGGTCTCTATACTTTTTATATGGAAAGTAGACTTGTACAGCTACACTAGATCTTCGCCACGCGACGCCACGCGATTTTATTCTACGTACAAATCAAGCGTGGTCCACGTGTGCGTCGCGGTTTAATTACATACTTAAAAGAAGAAAGCTTAAGGCTGATCATTATTTTATATTATATACAGTATACAGTAAGCTAGGCTGTTGAATAGAATATTCTGAATACCCTTCGTTAAAATGTCCTTCACTTTACCAGTCACCCTGAATAACAAAAGCTACGTACATGGGCATTGACACTCGTTTACCTACGCAGTAAGTTATTAATGTATTTTCTGGAAATAAGTTTCACGTATTAAATTCTCTTTGCTATTGTTGGCTGTAAGTAATCCCAAGAAATTATGCTTATCTCATTAGTAAGAGTAAATTGAGATGTCTGACGATCTTGTATACAGTTATGTGGAATGATAAACAACTCTTAACATATTTTTTACTTTCTTATATTTTTTTTAATGAATATACAACGTGTAACGTTAAATGCGCAAAACCTCAGACACCCCAAATGATTTTTAATATGATTGACCTAATTATGTAAAAAAAAAAACAATTAAAAAAAAATTAAAGGTTTTATGAGCAGTTTTAGTTTGTTTAAAATTCGTATCTGCATTGAAATAAGAACTTTTATTATCCCGTATATGAGAAAATTTGATTAGATTACAACTATTTGTGTGTGGTTATCTATTTCAGCGAGTTTGCGCACGTGATGGCTTGACCTATTTATAAATAGACAGGTCGAAGTTTTTAATGAAGATTATTTTGAAAAATATAATTTATATTAAAAAATGATTTAATTGATTCTGCTCGTTATTCTGATCAAACTAATTTCAGGTTTTGCGCATTTAACGTTACACCTTGTATAGCTGCAGACAACTTTGCTAGGTAATTAACCTTTCATTCGTGTCAATTAGAAATATAATAGAAAGACAATGACAGCGTGAACACCAGCGTTCGCTTGGGGTTTAATGAAGAACCATTTTTTGTGCAACTATTTCTTAAATAGATGAAGTTAAAATAGATTGAAAAAAATAATGAAGTTTCAAAGTGACGGCAGAAACTGAAAAACTGACCCGAACGATTAGTCTTGACATGGTCACGAGGGTGTAGAAGAGAAGAGGGATGAAACGCATGCTACTACACTACACTACACTACTAAAAAGAGGAGGTCTATAAAGAGGGAGAGGTAGGCCAAAGAGATGTATGGATTGTGTGAAAATTGATATAAAAGAAAAGGTTGTTAGTGATAGCATGACAGATGCCCGGGCAGAATAGAAGAAAAAAAGATGATAAGGAAAACCATAAATGATATTTTTATTTATTTATTTAATCTTCATGCAACACAAAGTACATAGGCGGACTTAATGCTTTAGGCATTCTCAACCTAGGGAGGTGAAGAGACAATATGGTAGGCGCACAAAAAGAAAATTTTGTTTTGAATACAAGAGTAAAAAGTATACATATAGTTAAAATACACATACATATATATTTAATATAATATATATACTACATATAATATATATATTTATATAAAGTAAGGAAAGAAGTTTTTGAGACGATTCTGCTATTGGTGTAGAAACTGATTGATTCTGTTGCACAAACCTTCGGTAAACGTCTTAATTGAGCATCTACACCGATCACACACACTTACCATCTTAAAACGCAATCCGCGCGACCCCACAACAATAAACATGAATATTTATACAAAATAAACGTTTTACAAACCAGCGTTTTATCTCGAATGACCTCAAGTGGCATACAAAGAGCTCTATTAGGACTGAGTCACATCTAAACGCGGGTAGTCTCTGTAGTCACCAGTAGCGTAGCTAGGCGTGGGCCAAGTGGGCCTCACCCATGGCCTCGCACCCAAAGTGGCCTCGCATATTCAAGGGCTTTTAGTTCGTCTGGTGTGATTTTATAACATACTTAAACATACTATATTATTGCGGAATGTTGATACATACCCTACATCACCCTCCTCCAGAGACCGTCAAGGGCGATAAAATTCTGGAAATCTATTATTGAAATCAAATCATTAAATCCTTACTAATATTATTAAAGCGAACATAGGCTAATAAAAAAAATATTTAAGTATATTAATAAAAGCTGGTGAAGCCGCGGGTAAAAGCTAGTCTATTTATAAATATATTATTGGGGTACGTAGATAAGGGTATGTATCTACGTACCCACAGGCTCTTTAAGATCAAGGATTTTTTTTTACAATTGATAGGCTCGTACTTGACCACTATTTCACCTAATAGTAAGCGACGATGTATCCGAGCACTGGGTTGCGACAGTCCCTGTCTCGTTTTCGATTTTTTTAAAGAAAGAGGCTTCGCTGATGTGCCTTCGCCCACGTTTAAATTAGCCCACGCTACGCTTCTGGTAGTCACGTTGCACACTTCGGAGAGGAAGGAAGCAATTCGGTGCAGACTGCTTGTTCCCGCCTTCACTGACAACGGCCTGTGGCTTGTTAGACGTTTGGTGATCGTGACCGCTAGATTTTATTAGCGGACATGTCTGATTTTTCTTTAAGTTTCGGCTGGTGAATAATTTGTTTCGGCTGACGAATAGCTTGTTTCGGCTGGCGAATAGCTATGCTGTAGTGGGTGTACTAGGGTAGGTGGATCAAAAGGGTTTACCGTGGTCCTGAAACGCAAATGGTGACTGAAGGAACACAGGTAAGTTTCGGTCGGTAAGCCCGACACCCCCTCTCGCTCCTCCCAGAGCGTAAGAATATTCCACCTTAATTACATTAGCACAGTTATTTAAAACTTAAAACCAGGGTGCATTAGATAGTGGCCCAGCAGATTACACCATAAGGATTCCCCTTGACAATGATAGGAGGAATTTTCAATACACAAATGGCGAAAGTTTCGTGAACAAGTGTGTTTTTTTTACTTCTTCACACTCAAAAGGCTGAACGGATTTCAATGAAACTTAGTACACTGGCAGACCTACATAGGATACGTTTTATCCCGAGAACTTGTTCGCTTGGGATAATTTTCTACTACCACGCGGGCAAAGCCTCTAGCAGCAGCTAGTACTTTTATAAGCGCAAAAAACTCACACTATACGTACCACCACAGACTATGTGAGTACATAACATAGGTACTTAAGTACTCTATTTCATTCAGCAGCACATAATGTACCTTACCTGTACCTAAGTACGTCTATTTCATTCACCTAAAACTCAAATAGCACTAAACCACTGTTTAAACATTCTCTCCTGTACAACTTGACATGTATGAGCAGTGTAAGCACCCTGTGAAGTACCTACTCACATTACAGAATACTCAAGTAGTATTCACACGTCACTATTAATATAACGGCGAAAAGTTTGTACGTAGATTGATTGTAAGTGTGTATGTATGTTTGTTACTCCTTCACCCTCAAATAGCTGCACGGATTTGGATGAAATTTGCCACACTGGGAGAACTTATCTATTACAGAACTGTTGCTTCGGGAGTATATTCCCGTGACATAATTTTAGACTCATGCGAGCGAAACTGCTGAAGCTAATCTTTTACATATTATGAAACAGTCCCTACTGCGTCTCCACTAACCTGGATCCTTACCACGACGTTTCAAAATGTCAATCGAGCGAGCGAGAGAGAGATGGAGCTTTACACCTTATACATATAGCTCCATCCCTATAACAGTTCAGTTCAAGTCGTAAAATTGATCTCGTTAAGTGGTAAGGCCTAAGATTATTACGCAGTTGTGTAACGAATGTGTAGCGGCACCTATGGCTTCACATAAAAACTAATCCTTCATCGCACAATTACAGTTCTCTACGCGATTTGAACATATATAACAGCCCGAAAATCATCTATCGGGCAGTTGCCCACCAGACATAACACCCGTCTGGCCGGAGGATTCTCCCTTTTCAATGGAGGTTTGCGAGACTTTACTCTCTGTTGCGCTTACCTCCAAAGATGGTTCAAGAGTTTAGGATGCAAGTTTACAATAAGTGCGCAATTAAACTAGAGCAAAAATGATACAAAGTAATAATTAGGTCTATCCAGAACTGGGATAAACCAGTATCTCAGGTGTCGTTAACAGCTAAGAATTGAATTATTTACGTTAATATTTCTTAAGAATACTTGTATAACAATGAAAAACAATCTTAAAATTAATTAACTTACGACTGCTAATAACTTATCTGTGTCGTCTTAACACAAGTTTAACAGTAAAGAATAGAAGAAAATTTCAAAATTTTCTAGCACTCGTGCGAAACTGGGTTGCGTTGCTAGTGTCAAAAATAATATACACGGTATATTCTTATGCCCTGTTTACCTTAAACAATATTACATGCACTACAGAATTTCACATCTCATCTTACGTCATGAGCCTGAAACGTGAAAGCATCATCTGTCATAGTATCGTTTACCTGAACAACATTGGTTTTAGTATGCGAAACCCGAAACACGTGTGTAGTATATTTATTTATTTATTTAAACTTCATGTACAGTAGTGGTACATAGGCGGACTTAATGCAACAAGGCATTCTCTACCAGTCAAACTTTGGGTTAAAAAGACAACACTGTGGTATGTTTGCACAATGAACAAATACTTTAAACGGAGAAAAAAAAGTAAATAATATAAAATAAAATACATATATGCTAAAATAATTAACTAATAAATACTATGAAAAATGTCAATCATTAAGAAAACTTAATAAAAATTCTGACGAACACTACGAGTAAACTAAGGTTGAAAAGACTTCAAGTAGTAGTATATTTATGTAAAGAATCTATGCTCACATAACTGTGTCATAAAAAATCACAAAGCTATAAGCTTGTTATGTCAGCAAAAATACATAGTCACCGGGACATCCAGGAGACTGAAGGGTGGTTTTGCACTTGCACCTGTTTGCTAGATTTAGGTAGATATGGGCAAGCAGCCGCAGCTGCATGTCAAATGAGCCACAGCTCATTAGACTTAAAAGAGCTACTTATTGGGTCCCTTATAACGCAAGGCGACTTCACGACAGACCAAGGCGAAGGTGGAGGAGATAAGCTTGATTCTTACGAGAGCAATGACAGAAGACAGACGTGTATGGAAAAAGGAGAGGGAGGCCTTTACCCAACAGTGGGACTTGCTGTACTAATTAGATTAGACAAGTTGAATGGGCTATACCATACTGATGGAGATAGGATCTCTTTGTAGCAATGCAACATCATGTCGACGAAATAAGCGTTGCTAAGGTTCTTGTTGATTTGTGTTAATGTCAGTAAAAATATATGCCTTTGATACAACCTGTGCTGTGTTTGTTAATCTGCCTACTCTACTAAATAACCCAGATCTTATAATATTCTAAAACATACCCAAGCCTCTACCTAACCTTTCCTAGAAGAAAAATAATTTTCTTTTTACCATTGAGGTAAAAAGAAAATTGATGCTTTTATGCTAATTGCTTGAACTTCTGGGCTCTCGTTCTTGATTGATTATTCGGGCGAACACATCAATTAGATCTACAGGTCGGATATGTACCAACAGACGTGATTTTATACCTCATCATCATCATCATATCAGCCGAAAGACGTCCACTGCTGGTCATAGGCCTCCCCCAAGCGTCGCCACAACGACCGGTCCTGTGCGTCACGCATCCATCGGATTCCCGCGACCCTGACCAGGTCGTCGGTCCACCTTGTTGGAGGCCTTCCAACGCTGCGTCTTCCGGTACGTGGTCGCCACTCCAGAACCTTTCGTCCCCATCGACCATCTGTTCTGCGTGCAATGTGCCCTGCCCATTGCCACTTAAGTTTGGCGACTCTTCGAGCTACGTCGGCAACCTTGGTTCTCCTGCGGATATCTTCATTTCTGATGCGATCACGCAGATGAGCATTTTATACCTAACAACCCAAAATAAACACAACAAATCGCTTAACCAAAACACAATACTCTAACGAATATCAAATTTAAATTACCGGAAACCTTGTAACGTAGCGCGAAGCAACTGCTGTGATATCTGATTCTAATTAAATACTTAAGATTTTATAACGTGACCAACCTAACATGAAACTTCAGACCGGCGCTAGTTGTCAAGGCAAAACGTCAAAATTAAGTCAGATTCAAAAAAATTTAATTAGTTCCGATTTTCGCCGCGTGTCAATTTATAATGGATTCTTAGTACATCAAACACGTAGTAATGTTTCTTCGTTATTTAATTACGTGCTATTAATTAAGTTTAATATGATGTAAACTTCACACGTTTAGCTATTTTAGTACTGTGTTAGATAAGAGGGCGGTGCTTTAGATAATTGGTTAATGGCGGCTCTAGCAGAAGGGTTGAAACAGAAGTGGTGTTTGCTTATGCGAATTTGTTTCTGATTCGACATTTGATCTGTACAAAAAAGTATAACCTAGACGTATTTTACTACTTTTTCACGCAATTAATCTATATTTCTGTACTAATATTTTTTGTTTGTATTAAGTTTGTTTTTTTGTTTGTAGGAGGTAATCTCTGAAAGTACGGTCGACTGCTGAAATTATTTCACCGACAGAAAACTGCTATATTTTATGTACGTGGATGAATCCGCAAGCAAAAGCTAGTATACAATATTTTAGAACAAACTAAAAGTTTATTATCTTTTATTATATAAAATCATCATCATCAGCCTTTTTAATGTTCCCACTGCTGGGATAAAATAGTTATGACTAATTCAAGTTCCATAATATGTACCACTATTAACACAACTTCTTCAAAACCAATGTATTTAGAAAATTTGAATTTCGTAGTCTATTTGGAGTACTTAATTTAGACTTAGCACCACTTAGAATGCTCCTGGCAGCACGCGAAATTCAAATTTTCAAAATACAATTACCTATACTCATTAAAACTAACGTTTTTACAAAAACACATTTTACCCCTTCTCCAACCCGGGTGCCGCCACTGTGCGGAACGCCCGGAGGACACGGTGGAGCACACAGTAGAGGTATGCCCTGCTTGGGCGGAGCAACGCCGTGCCCTCGTGGGGGCGATCGGCGGCGGAGACCTCTCGCGCCGAGCCTTGGTTGAGGCCATGATCCGGAGCGAGGAGGAGTGGCAGGCGGTCGCCTCCTTCTGCGAAGCAGTGATGCTAGCAAAGGAGGAGGCCGACCGCATCAGGCAAAGGCGCCCTCGCCGCCGCCGTCGGGATACCGATCCCGATTTCCGGCCACCGTAGACGGGGGCTCGCGGACGGCGAGCCATTGGTAGCTCGCTGTCCGATCGTCCGGTAATGGACCGAGTCCAAGACGTCGACGGCGCGCACTGTTCCCGCGCGCCTCAAGAAGTTGTCAGCAGCAGGAGGGGCCCAGCTGGGCCGAAGCCTACTGGGGACAGGGTTGTCCGAAAGGGAGCTCGTGCCGCGGTATGAAGGCTAGAAGGAACGGGATGGGGTTTTTAGTCAGTAAAAGTCTGACACTATCTCTCGCTCCGCCCAAGAGCGGGTTTTGTCATAAGATGATTTTCCCCATCGGGAAAAAAAAAAAAAAAAAACCCCTTCTCCAAATTATATAGTTGTGTTGATGGTTTTACTAAGTAAAATAGTGTATTAATAAATATTAAAATTTTGCGGTAATGAGTACACGTGGTATGTCATCTGCCAATTTTTTACTCCGATACTGCGCACGCCTAATTTAATGAATTGTATAAAATAAATGTTTTGATTCTGAGAGCTGTCTTTAAAATATTATTGTCAGTTTTGTTTAAAACCTCTTTAATTTGCTTTTAATGCCAGTTACATTAAAGAACATTCCGCTTAAAATTCGAACCAAAATACAGTTAAATCTTTAGCGACGACACTTCAAAACAATGTATTCAAGAAGACTGAGTGAGACAGCATTATAGACGAAAACTATATGCAAAAGAGAGAGCGAATATCACGCCTGTCGAAAACTTGGTGACTAGGGTGGTACTCGAGTCGAAGCGCATACTTTCCGAAGTCTTAAAAATCCATTTCCTGAAACTTTCAGAATGGCAGTACACTTGTTAATTTTCTCATACCATCCAGCAGATTACAAGCGGTTACTTCGCAGACTTCGTACTTTATAATCCAGTCTCCTCCACTTTGTTCATAATTATGCGAAGCGACTAACTGAATTAGTAAAGGAAGCGACATCGTCTTTGATTTACATTTGCACAGAATTTTCCGAGTAACTTTGTGACAGATTGTAGCTGCAAGCATGAAGCGGGTACAGCGATGTAAATTGTTTATGATAAAGGCTGAATATGGCAGCGATATTCTTATATTATCGTAGGTAAGTGTTGTTTTTTGTTATGAAAGAAGATATTCGCAGGATAACCAAGGTTGCCGCCATAGTACAAAGAATTGTCAAACTTAATTATCAATGGGCAGAGCACATTATAATAATAGTAATATCCGAAGTTCAAATCCACAGAATAAAGTCATAATTAAGACCCAAACACAAAATTAATATCTAAAATAAGATCAAAAATTAAAATCCAAAATAAAAACTACAATAATAATTAAAATCCAAAATAAAATGTATCAAAATAAAGCAAAAGTCATTTTGTAAGGTGTAATTGAGTGTTATGTTCTACTTAGCCAAGTTCAGTAAGTTTTCAGTACCTTCATAATCAAGATCTTTTAACCACACAAGGAGAGCCCTTTTCAGCTGGTGGTGGTTAAACTTTCTTGTTTTTATTGTTTTATTCAATACGTTGTAGAAACGCGGTGCTATTGCTGAATAGTGTTTTTGAGCAAAGCGAGTTTTGACACGGGGAACGGGACAGGTAATCACTCTTTTGGTCTCATCGTGTGGGAGTGTTGGTATGGTGTGCCTGTGGTACCTCCTAATTGTTTCCATGACATATATTTTCCTTACTGACAACACCTCGGCCTTAGCATAGACTGAGGTGGTGGGATGCCTGTAAGGTAGGTACATAAGCACCTTAAGTACCGCCCGTTGAGCTCTTTCTGCAGCGATAAGGAGGGTTTTACAATCACCACCTCATACGCATATGCAGTACCTAATTAGACATTCACACAGGGCCCTATATGTTTGAATTAGAAGTCGAAGATTTGCGTAGGTTTTTAAAAATGAATATCATTCTTCTAATCCTCCCAACCAGAGTTGCTATGTGAATGTCCCAGGCAAGCTTCTCGTCCAGTAATACTCCTAAGTATTTGATACTTTCTACACGAGCAAATACCGGGCAGTTACAATTAGAGTGGTCCAGGGTGCGGTTGCATGGGTAAGTGTGTATCTTCAGCGTGAGTCCAGCTCCAGCTTTGGTTACTGCTGATTTGGTGAAACACATGTATTTTGTTTTATTGGTATTAAGTGAGAGGAGACTGTTTTCAAGCCACTTGGTTACGGAGGCTAACCCTGTCTGAGCCCTCTGGAAAACACGCTCCCATGTCTCACCGTGGAATAATAGGACTGTATCGTCTGCAAACATGAAAATGTCATGTCCCGGCAAGGCGCCACACAGCTCATTAACGTAGATTAGAAAAAGCGTTGGGACCAGTGTGCTACCTTGCGGAACGCCGACACTACATGCTGCATCATCATTATCGTTCCCTTCAACTCGTACTAGCTGAGACCTGCCTGATAAATAGTTTCTGAACCATTCCAGAACCAGACCCCTTATTCCAACATTTTCAAGCCTGGCAAGCAACAAAGGCACTGACACTGTATCAAAGGCCTTCTGAAGATTAAGGAAAACTCCCATGCATCTTTCACCTTTGTCTAATAATGATGTTAGGGTCGTTGTGAATGCAAGGACCGCATCTTCTGTCGACTTACCCACCCTGAAACCATATTGCTTACTGTGTAACAGCCCATTATCCTCCAGGTAATTAATCAATCTCTTATTCACGACTTTTTCTAGTATCTTTGAGAGAGATGACAGGAGCGATATCGGCCTATAATTGGACGGAGTCTCTTTTGGGCCTGACTTGTGGATAGGGCATACAACAGCTCTCTTGAGCAGTGCCGAAAATATTCCCTTCTCAATACTGAGGTTACACATATGCGCGATAGGAGCTGCTAGATACATAATGTTCTGTTTTAGGATATTCGTTGGTATATTATGCCATCCTGGGGCACTTTGCGTCCTGAGTCTAAGAACAACGTTTCTCAACTCAGAAGGAACTGTTGGTGCTAGAGACATAGATTTCAAAGGCTGGCTAGAAGCCCTTGTTTGCGCCACAAGCTCGTCTTCGCTTACATTAATTTGCTTTAATATTTGATCAGCAAGTGTTCTTCCCACTGATGTAAAATAGTTGTTAACTTTGTTTAGAGAATCCACAGGCGAATCGCCGATATCCAAAAGCTCCTTTGCGGTAACTTTATCAGATTTGGTATTACATATTTCTTTTATCATTTTCCATATCTCTTTCAAGTTTCCTTGGTTCTCAGTAAGTTTTTCCTGATAGTATGTGGTTTTAAGTTTCCTAATTATGTTGTTACACGAGTTCCTGTAGCGAACATATTTTTCTTTCAGTTGTGTGTCGTTTGGCATTTCTTTAACTTGTTTGTGTATTTTGTCTCTTTTCCGTATGCACCTAACTACGCCGTAGGTAATCCACGGTTTCAGCGGTTGATAACGTTTTGACGAGTATTTAACCTTTGTGTTTTTTTTCTATTATATCCATAAGTCTCGTTACAACTGTATCACAAACACTGTTAGGGCATTCAGATTTATATAAACCCTTCCATTTTTCCTTGCTTAGTGCCTCACTGATCGCGTCATGGTTGATAATAGTTTTTAGGTGTGGTGAGTTTCTATTTTTATTTTTGACTTGGGCGTTGCCAATATAGAGCAGAATAGGCGAGTGGTCGGTTAGCTGCTGTTCAAATACAATGGACCTCCATTCCCTAGCACTTTTGACCATAAAGTGGTCGAGACATGCGGTACACCTGGTAGGTTTAGTGATACCCTGCCTGAGCCCAAACATAGCGAGCAAGTTTAAATATTCCGAAACAGAGCCCTTTGTGGAGTCTAGGGTATCTAATGTTTATGTCTCCTGTGAAGACTATATTTTGTGTCGAAATATTTTGGAGGACTTGTTCCAGCGAGGCTATATATTTACAGCTGTTCCTAAAGCTAGGAGGGTGATACGAGCAGACAATTGTGTATTCTGTGTCAATGGTAATTATGAGACAGTTACCTTCCGAAAATTCTGGCTCTCTGGAAGAAGCCCTAATGTCATTTTGAACGTATACCACAACCCCGTCATTTTGATTTAAACTCTTATGCGTCCAGTACATGTTATAGTTGCAAACGCTGGGAGGAGGATTGTTCGCGTTTGTCCAACACTCAGTCAAAACTATAATATCAATTGGCATGCTTAGGGCAGATAAAAAAGCCAATAATAAGTCTATATTACGATTAATACTTCTTATGTTTAGAGTTAAGATTGATAGGGAATTCCGATTGTTACAATTATATTTAAGAATTTGCGGGCATAATTTTGAGTCACTTAGTACGGTGCAATCAACTAGGTCTGAGTTTTCTACTTCTAGGCTAATAAACTTATTAATGTTATCGAATTTTAAATGAAAAATAATACCGGTACGTCACATTTGGCATATAAAAAACATTTTCAAACGAATTACAAGTCAACAGGGCAGGCTCTATACAAAAATTCATGACTATGTCAAATTTAATCTTCATTTTTCGTAGAAGATATGGTAGGTGATTTTGTTTATAGATATGGCGTGTGTAAAATAGGTGTTGTGGGTGTGGGTTGGATGGCTGTTTAAATTTGTGGGTGTATAACTTATTTAACAAAAACTTACAATCATGCAAAGAAAACATTTTGGTAAAAATAAAGTAGCAATAAGTAATAGAAAACATTGCGATAGAAAATACAGTAGGCGCTAGTCAAATTGTTTGCTTCAATTTTAATTTTTCAAGATCATGGTGGTCTACAATTTTGCTAGCAGTTTCACCTTCCTTTCTTCAAATGTAAATGTTTCCGTGTGCTGACCGTTACCGTGACCGATAGGCGTACTTGTGTAATTTAGCGAATTCCCGTGCTTGGTAATACTTTTTTAGTTTTAGTAGTTAGACATTCAGCGAAGTAAATAGGCGTCTTTCCTGGTAAATGTATGTGTGAGCTGTTAAGTTTGTTATCTGCATTGTTTTTATTGTAGTTTTTTATATTATTCATGAGGTTTTTTTTTGTTAAAACACTGTTAAAATCTACAATAACAGTGCCTCGGGTTTCCGGTCTTTTGCTTGTGAGTCGATAGATGTCTCTGATGTCTGCTACGGCAATAGGTGTTGACATAGCGTCGCCGATATTGTTTAGTCTCGTGCTGATTTTTTGGCAAGTTTCGAATTTCGATACTAGCGGACTTTGTGCACTTTTCCAAGTATTCAACTTTGTTTTCAAGTGATCTGACATATTCGTGAGAATTTTGTACCTCTACCTCCATGCAGTGAATTTTTTTCAAAAGTTCATCGTATTTGTCACTGTAAAATTGCAAATCAGTGCGTAGTTCTGTGTTTAAGGATTTGAGTTCCTCTTAATTACTTTGCAATTTGTAGAACTTCTCATTTTGTTCCTGCTTAAGTTCTGCGAACATAGAAGTAAACTCCTCTTTAAATGATTTGAGTTCAGCAGAAAATTCTGCGTCGTGCTTGCGTTTGATGTTGCGTAATGTAACTCCCGTAGACTTTGCTGACAGCCCACTTATTTCTGAGGCACTACTGGTGTTGGGCTCAGACGAGCAAGGTACTGCAGGTTCACTATTTGTAGTGTTTTTAGGTGGAGTACGTTTTACGGACATCTTTGGTTGTCGTTGTGAATTGTTGATGTGGTGTGCTTAATGCTTAATTTAGTACTATTACACTATTATTATTATGCTTGTAAATAATCCAAGTAGACAGGTCCTTTTGTATGTTTATACTTCTCGCTGCTAATGATCGTTGCTCATTTAAAACAAATGTGACATTGTCCGCAGAATAGATGGCCGTTGGGGCCGAAAGGTTCTGGAGTGACGACTGCTTACTGGAAAAAGCAGCGTTGGAACCCCTGGTTAAAGTTGCGGGATTCCGATGGCTTCCGACCCCGGGTTTCCTTTTCGGAAGCGAACCCCAGTAGACTTCGGCCTAGCTTGGCCTCTACGGTTTTGCTGACATCTCTTTGAGACCCTCGTGAAAAAATACACGCAATGACGACTCGGGTTCGGTAAAGCCGTCTGTTGGGTTTGCAAATGACGATTCGCAAACCCAAACATGGATGGGTGGATGGGAACTCCACTCAAGGCTGGAAAAGCTATTTGATAATAAGCCACCCGAAAAAAAATAGGAATAAATTGACCACATAACGTTCCATCTATATTAAAAAAAATTAACATTTTGTAACGCAATCACCGAAAATCTGTTTGACTTAAGCTGACTTCAGTAATAATGTTAACTATACTATTGGAACTACCTTTGCATAAACTTTAGAAAATAAATGACTTGAACGATACGAGAAGAAAGCTGACAAAACCATTAACCAACTTCACACAAAAAAAAAACATAAATAGGAAACGTCCGCCCTCTTAAATGATTTAGTAAGTAACAAGTGAACAACTTTTATCTTAAGTGATAAAAAGATGTGCGAACAGCGTGTAAAATAAATCTATCTATCGCTACCAAACAATCGCGATAAGGGCACAAAACTAACACTCAATTCGTAACAATTGGTTAACTTTGAGAAATATCATTGGGTATCCAATCACACGTTTAATGGGCTAACTTTATATTTGGACCGAAGTTCCCCCTTTTGTTATGTTCAAAAGATTATTTAGACAACGAAATGTGACGCAATCAGAACTTTGTGTTAAACAAAGGAAAGGATTTACTCTGGCCTTTATTTAAAGAGGGTGTAGATATAACATATTGGGGTTTAGAATGAGACTGTCACACGGGAATGAGTGATAGAGCTGACAACGCGACGAGGCCACGCTCTTCATAGACGAAAGTCGTACTGATATAGGGTAGTTTCCAGGGTCAAAATAACTACATTTTATTTAATCTGTATTTTAGATTATAAAAAATATTGGACACGTATTTTTTCTTTGTTCGATTAAACAAAAAAAAACAAAGGTATAGCCCATTACGTACCTTTAACGGGCTTTATCTTTGTCATTTTTGGTTTAATTTACAAATAAAAAAATACGTGTCCCTTATTTTTGAATAATCTAAAGGACGGACTAATATTTTTTTTACGGCAACTCGCCTATCTATCTTCTGCCTGTGGTTTTACTAGCATAAAAGTCATCATCGTCATCATCATTTCAGTCGAAAGACGTCCACTGTTGGACATAGGCCTCCCCAAGTGTCGGCACAATGAACAGTCCTGTGCATCTCGTATTCACCAGACTACCGTAACCCTTACCAGATCATCGATCCTCCTTGTAGAAAGCCTTTTAACTCTGCGTCTTCCGGTACGCAGTCGCCAGAACCTTTCGGCCCCAACGGCCATCTGTTCTACGAGTAATGTGCCCTGCCCACTGCCACTTAAGTTTGGCCATTCTTGAGGTATGTTAGTAACCTTGGTTCTTCTGCAGATATCTTCATACCTGATTCGAGCATTAGAGTAGTTGAATGTATCCCAATTTCACATAGTCCCTAGGGCTACGGAATTCCGAACGGTACCATCGCTGTTTTCCGTTACACACACATAATATGTCTGTATAAATGTTTGTTAATTCTTCAAGCTCAAACGGCTAAACCGATTTAGATGAAACTTGGCACACGGGTAGATCATGCCCTAGAATAGCACATAGATACTTTTTATCCTGGAAGTATGTTATTGGGATAACGCAAGCAAAGCCACTGGCATCGGCTAATAAATTATATTTTTAATCTCGACAGTACGTTTCCTTGTGATAAATTTTGACTGCGTGCAAGCCGCTAGAAAAAGGAAATTTTCTATAAATCGAAGTGCCATATTTACGACACTATCTATTTGTTAGGAGGGTGTTGTAAATGCCCGGGCGGAGTGAGTGATGTTAGAAGGAAGCGAGTGTAGATAGCTTTACATTAGCTGGACACTCGACCATGTGATAGTCTGTTTGTTTGGATGTTTGTACTCAATCACGACTCAACCACTAAACGGATTTGGATGTTATGATGTATTTATTTATTTATGTACACACAAATGGATTCGATTCCCACCCAGGACAAATGTTTATGTGATGATCATTTGTTCTGTGTCTGTATGTAATTTATCTATAATATGTATGTATTTAGAAATTTATAAGTATGTTTATCAGTTGTCTAGTACCCATAACACAAGTTCTACTTGGCTGGGGATTAGACGGCGTTTTGTGATAGTTGTGGAATTTTATAAAAGAATATAAAATACTTAAAAGAAAAGAACAAATACAGATAAAAGAGTACAAAGGTGCTGTAATATTCCAAATGGCAAATATTGTAGGTTCTTGCATGTGAAAAAATAAAATAATGTGTGTGTTTTGTAATGTAAATTCCTTAACTGTTCTCTTTTAATGTATATTGCCAAAATAATTGTATTCCTCTAGAGTAACTAGCTTTTACCCGCGGCTTCGCCCGCATTTATTAGCTATGTCCGTCTCCAGGGTCCCAACAATCTCTGTACCAAAATTCATCAAAATCGGTTTTGCCATTTAGGCGTGAAGACGTAACAAACAAACAAACAAACTCACTTTCGCTTTTATAATATTAGTAAGGATTTTTTTTTAATTCTCAGCGGCTCTAATGTTATCACTATCTCAACTGATGGAAAGCGATGATGTGTCCGACGATGGAGTAGGTACGCTTGCCTAGAAGCAAACTTATTCACTCTTGGTATCAACCTCTAGCCTACATGGGAGCTTATGAAACGTTAGAAGCTAGTAAACGGTTCCGATTGGTCGTTTACTATAGAAAAGAACCGGCAAGACACACACATACACAAACGACCGGCAAAACAAACATCTTTAAAAAAAAAACTATTTTAAAAATAAATGTTCGTAAATCCACGTGCCATATTTACAGCACTTTTTTATTTATTTTTTTAAATACAAAAAAACATTGCCCCACAATAAGAATTACTCCTGTATCGTAGATACATATACAAAACTTATCACAAGCATGTAAACTCATACACAAGACACTCAGACCCGTAACACCTATCTGTAGGCCATAGAAATATTTGTTTCGCGCGGGGATCGAACCCGCGACCCGCAGTGCAACAGCCAATCACTCAACCACTGCGTCAACCGTGCCGTCTATTTGTTTGATGGGTGTTGTAAATGGCCGGGCAGAGTGAGCAATGTCACAAGGATGCGAATGTGACTTTACATTAGGTGGGAATAGGGGTTGCAACCCTTCAGTTCTAACTTACAAAAGTTTCTGAAACCCAAATTTTTTTTTTTTTTAATCATTTTACATAATTTATGTACATGTTTATTTCGATCATTTGATGAACAATTTGAATATCAAACATTTCTACTCTACATTATGAAAAAAAAAAATTGCTTTTTTACAAATAATAAAAGCAAAAATTTAATATTTTACTTTGAAGGTTGTATTTATTTATTTTATATTTATGTATTTTATATATGTGTAACATATAAAATAGAAGATAACAAAGCATTAAAAAATGCACAAAGGTACTGCTTATTTCAAAAAGAAATTTCTTCCAGCAGAGCAGAGAGATAAAAAGAATTGTAGACAATATTGTGTAGATATAAGAAGAGTATAACTATTGTACCTTATACTAAAAATAACTATCACATATGAAAGTAAAGGTAATGCTCTTTTTTTATAAATATTAACAGTTTCCATAGTTTTTAGCTTGTTTGTATTTATTGTCTATGATTCCAACCATATGGTAGGCAGCACTGGCCGGTCAACCGGTTTGGTAAGGGGTCGTTGTTTACAGTCGTCGGGGTCGTTTGTTATGGAAATCTATGGGGACGCCTCCGTCATGCTGGCAGGTCGTATTGTGATAGCAAAACATTGCGGTTTTAGATGTTGTTGGAGGTGACTGAAGGTTATGGTTGACCTTAAAAAATAATATAAGAATGTATGACTAGCTTTTTATTTATTACTAGCTGCTACTGCTCCCAGCGGCTTAGCCTGCGTGATAGCAGAAAATTATCCCAAGGGAACATATTTCCGGGATAAAAAGTATCCTATGTCCTATTCCAGGACATGGTCTATCCGTGTACCAAGTTTCATCAAAATCAGTTTTGCCATTTAGGCGTGAAGGCGTAACAAACAAACAAACTCACTTTCGCTTTTGTAATATTAGTAAGGATATACTAAAGTTGGACTTTTCAATATGTAAATAACTTATACATGAGGAATAAAATAGCGGTTATATCCGCAACCCTAATTCTTCTGCGGATATCCCGCCGGTGACAAATATCAGATAAACTAGCTTTTTTTTAAATGATATAATCCAGTGCTTGACAGCGATTTAATTATTACCAAAATATCAGCATCTAACAGAACCAGAAGCACGGAAGTATAATCCTCTTTAGGAGATATGAAACCTATCAGGGGAATATTGATCAAGCTTAGTTTCGTGTAGGTGTCGTAAATGTTATGTACCTCATTTGAATAATCACTATCATCCAGTACCACACACATAATATTAACAGCACATACTGCACACTGAATGCACATTGTGGTATCAGCACGTAGCAAGGCAGGATAGAATAGAATTATCTCTAGGTTCTCTAGAATTTTCTTAAATATTTACTTAAGATACTCTTTACTAATTTTCCACTCGATTCTGTGGCGGCCGCGCACTGGATAACGGAGCGTTCGAGCTCACAAGGTGGACCAGACCAAATGACCTGGTGAGAGTCACGGAAATGCGGCGGATGCTAGAAGCTTTGTTGTGGTGACACTTGGGGGATGTCCTTCGCCTGAAATGATGATGATAGAAAGAAAGAAAGAAAACACAATGAAATAACAATTATAGAAACTATTTAATCTTAAAATACATCCACATTGCGTGTCTCACGGCTGCGCCAAATAGGTCCAGTTCAGCATAGTGCCACTACATGATAATAGACACATGATGAACATTCCACGCAGGTTAACCCATGAAATGAAGCTATTTTTAAAATATATGTTTTATATGTTATTAATAGCTCCTACGGGCGACTAACATCCGCGTATATGTAGGTGTCTCCATACAAACTTTTGACCCCATTTCATCCCCTTAGAGGGTGAATTTTGGGAAATCCTCTTTGTCCATTTCACACTCCTTGTTCCAGTAGTTTTGACTATGCGTTAATATGTCAGTCAAGTTCAGTCCTCATTTTATATAGATAGACGAAAAGACGGAAATCAGTTTTCTACAAAATTCCGGTTTTCTCGAAGGTCACTTTGATTACGTTACTGCTTTATTGGCTTCCGAGGGCAGAATTGTGGGCACGAAAAACTTTATTTAGGGTATATTCAGCTACTTTATGTACAGACATAGTCGCCCGTAATGCATTTACCTACCGGTGAACTAAATAAACCTACAAACAAAACACCTTTCTTTTAAAATTAAGTACCTCATAAAATGCCTAATAAATAATACGTAATATTTATATCAGACCATATGATCTACAAAAATTAAACCATTAAAAACAAAAACCACTTTTTGTGTTGATTTGCTTAAAGCAAGAACGTAAGATCTTCGTATGTATCTCTTCATGATATGAACGACCATTTTATGAAATAGGGACAAGGTCCTCAGGGTTCGTAATATTACCTTGCTCGCTGGCCAAATCATGATAAATTACAGATCGACAAAAAGTGTAGAGTTGATAACGTTTTATTCGGATTCATATTTCTCCACATTTCTTCCACTTATTTCTCTAACAAAAAATAAATACTATATGAACGGCACACAAGCTCATATTTGTCATGGACATAAATAAACTTACAGCAACACCAATAATAGCAACACTTGCAAAAAGAGGGTGAAGCATCTACCTACGCAATCAGAATAAACACATATGCAAATTGTATAATTACCGATTTAAGCAGTAATCATTGAAAACAAATATCAATGAAATTCCGAGTTACTTTTCTATCTCATCAACGCGCATCAGTTTTTAATGTAATGTATGAACCTCCAACTGTTCTTACTTCTACGAACGGAGTTCTCATTGCTCGTCGTTGTGCTCGTATCTACCCTGGCTAGTAGTCGAGATCAGGGTCGCAGAGGCTGGGGTGTGAGGATGTCCGTTCTCTTACGCGTGAAGCCGTCTCCGTCGCTATCATTACTGCTTCGCTGAAGGAGGCGACCGCCTACCATTCCCCTTTCGTTTCGGCCTGAACCAGGGTTCGCTGCGACAAGTCGCTACCACCTATCGCCTCCACGAGGATATGGTGGTGCTCTGCCCACGAGGCACCCATCCACCGTATGCTGATGAGATAGAGACTCAGTGTAACTAACAACCAGTATTTGATTACCAAAAATTGCATCGAGTGACGAAAATACAGTGCACAGATTTTTCTGCAACTTATTTTTTTCTATTTCGTCTGTAACAGTTTTGATCAAAAGCCTCAATTTATAATTAACTTTAATAAATAAACTAAGAACGAAATAGCTAAGTTTTAGTTGGGCTAAGTGCTAAGTTTCGCACAGCGTGTGTAGCCGCAGTCTAGGTACGATAGCAAGGAACATTTATATAATTTCAAGTTACGCTTGCTTGAGACTTAAATATTTTGGCTTTCTAACGAGTTTTACAGAAACTTAGCAATTTTGTAATCTTTATTAATTTAAAACACTTTAAAATAATAACAAAATTATTAAATCCTTTGAGGACTGGCTATGATTATTTCTTTCGTTATGTATCTCAAAGGAAAAGGAAGTGTTATAATTATGATGATTTTGTTGTCCGACTGTCTGCCTGTCTAGACCATTTTTTTTTTTCAAAATCTTGATCGCAAAACTGCAACCTCTTGGAGCTATGGAAATAACCTTTCTACTATATCACATTTATGCCGCATATTTGACACTTGCGCATAACTTTGTGTCATTTAATTCATCACCAATGATTTAAAAACGGTGAAGAGAAACATCGTAGGGAAACCGACATGTCTTAGAACCAAAAATTCGAAGACATGTGACATCCTCCAACTCGCAATGGGCCCGCGTGGTGGATCCTGTATCCCTCTCCTAGAGAGGAGGCCTGAGTCCCAACCATGGAAACATTATAAGGCCAACTATGTTATGCTTGACACTTCCAAGTCGCAAGGGTGTAGGGAATCCAGGGTATTTTCGGTAGACCAATTTATGGAATTTGTCAGGAGCACAATAAAAGGAAAAAGTACGAAAAATTACAATTTGTAGTGTAGTTATAACAAATTTATTTTTTGTATTCAATGCGAGCAAATTGTAACCAGATATTTACAATTGCTTAATTTACTAATGAACCAGTTGTTTACCGTATCTTCTACATATTAAATGTGTTTGCGTGTGTTTGTTTCTAGATACGACAAACTGCACTTTACGAGTCGACCAAGTTAATCACAATTTATTTCAGTAAACAACTGGTATTTGTTATGAACGTTGCAAATTTCTAATTAGTACAGTAATGAATGTTTCGCAAGCACGACGTGAGTTTTACTTCGTTACTTTTAATATTATTCACGTGTTTGCTATCCTTCATAGATTAAAAAATAACATTTCCTCGTTGACATTTCTAATTTACTTTGTCGTGGCTTTGGTGTGGCTTTAGATATACATATATCATTTTTTCCTTTGGTTTGTGTTTTTTCAATCCTTATATTTTTAGTACAAATAAGGTTAATTATAATTCTTTTTCTTCTTCCGTCCTTGTTCCCGTTATTTGGAGTCAGGTCTCCTCACTCTACGGCGCCAGGTTGATCTGTCCTGGGTTGTCAGTTTTGGCAATTGGGTTAATTATGATTACAAAATCAGATGATAAGTTAGGCTAGTACTGTCATCTACAGTCAAATACCAATTCGCACTGGGCCCGCGTGGTGGATTACAGCTGCTTTCCTCTTATAGAGAGAAGGCCTGAGCTCAGCCTGAGTCTCAGCAGAGTTATAGGGAACCTCATAAGGTTGATTATGTTTATGCTACGCTTTTGCTTAAATAGAAACCTAAACACTTAGTTTAGTTCATCTGCAAATATAACGCCCAACATGGGAGAATGATATCAAAAGAACAGCGAGTATTACGTAGAGAAGGAAGGCACATGATCGCACCATATCTATCGATCCTGCACAGGTCTATCATAAGCCTTGGCAGCCTAGGCTTAGGATAGACCTATGCTGGAAAGCAACATAATCTTAAATATAAAATAAAAACAATAAACACAAATATACCTAATATAAAATTTAGTATCATTAAAACTCATTTAAACGTAGGGAAGAGTGTGATTGTTTTTTCTTGTATTTTCTAAGTCGACCTTATGTTGGTTTATTATTGATTGTTAATGAAATAAAAAGCACTCAGTAGATATATTATTTATAATTATACATGCAACATAATCCAACTCTGTTCCTTTTCAAAAGACATTTATCTTTCAATGTGTAGACTTATTAATTTAAAGTCTTGGTTGATCTAGGACTAGTGAAATATTTAACTAGCTTTAGATTAGATAAATCTATTCGTTTACTTTGTAATGTTTCCAAGTAGTTTTCATTTGATATCAATGGGTTCAAATATTTGAATTAGGATATTTCGTTCATTGAAACTGAGTAATTTTAGAGAATTTATAAATAACTAGCTTTCCGCCCGCGGCTTCGCCCACGTGGACTACAGTTTATATCGCGCGGGCAGAGACCCGTGCTCAGCAGTGGAATTATAGGTAGCCTATGTGTTATTCCAGTGTCTCTTCTATCTACCTACCAAATTTGATCTAAATCCGTTCAGTAGTTTTTGCGTGAAAGCGTAACAGACAGACAAACAGAGTTACTTTCGCATTTATAATATTAGTAGGGATTGATATTTTCCTCGCTAAAGAGCTCCGATAAACGCGTGCGATCGCTGCAAATCATGAAGTGCTACACTACTCTGTCAAGAAAGTACCGGGAAAAGATCAATAATACACAAAATGTCTGTTATTCATCCAAATTTATTTTATCACCTTCAAAGTATGCTCCTTTAGAAACGATACACTTGCGCCAACGAATAATCCATTCATCAAAACATTTTTTAAACACTGCTTCCTGAATTGAGTTCAGTTCTCGCCGCGAATTCTCCTTTATGTCTTCTATCGATTGAAAACGGGTGCCACGAAGTGGTAATTTGAGTTTAGGAAAAAGAAAAAAGTCAGCAGGAGCCATATCTGGTGAATATGGTGGTTGCTGGATGGTATTTGTTGAGTGTTTGGTCAAAAATTCGTTCACAATGATAGCCTTGTGCGCAGGCGCATTGTCGTGGTGCAAAATCCAAGAATTTTCTTTCCACAAATCTGGCCTTTTTCGTCGAATTTGCTCTCTTAAACGCCGCATAACGCTCAAATAATATTCTTTATTTACCGTTAGACCTTCCGGTAAGAATTCAGAGTGCACAACACCGCGATAGTCAAAGAAAACAGTCAACATGACTTTGACTTTTGATCGACTTTGGCGTGGTTTTTTCGGTTTCGGATCAGTTGGAAGGCGCCACTCCGAAGCTTGTTGACTAGTTTGCATATCAAACTCGTAAACCCACGTCTCGTCACCAGTGACAATGCGTTTCATGAATGTTGGGTCCGAATTGACTCGTTCTAGCATGTCCTCAGCGACTTTCATGCGATTGAGTTTTTGGAGAAAATTCAGATCTTTTGGGACTAGCCGAGCAGCAACATGTTTCATACCCAAATGATTAGTTAAAATGGTACGGATCGACTCGTGAGATACAGAAAGTTCGGCGGCTATCTCTCTCAGAGTTAAATGGGGATTTTCAGTCACTATTTCCTTCACTTTTGCGATGTTAACTTCAGTTGCAGACGTTGACGGCCTACCAGAGCGAGGCAAATCTTCCATCACATCTCGACCGCTTTTGAACGCTTTGAACCACTCATAAGCACGAGTTTTTGATAAAGTCGATTCACCGTAAGCCTTCTGTAACATTTTCAGTGACTCCGAACACGAAATTCCATTGGCGATGCAAAATTTTTGTCCATTATGAAATTCGCAATACACACTATATATGATATTACTAAAACCAGCACTGTATTTAATATAAATAACAGATGCAACTCAAACTCCGCGCCAAAATGGAAAACAGTTGTGCCAATCTAACAACTACAAAAAAACAAAAATTTGAATTTGGAACCATAAACAAATCATCCATTCCCGATACTTTTTTGACTGAATGTAGGACGTGGGCGCCGTCGCTGGCAAAGCGACCGGCGACCATACTGAACGCCTGCCAGGCAGGCAGGTCATGGCAATACGGATGGTGCGGGGTTACCCGCACGACGTTTCCGACGTCTGGCTCCCAAGCTTCTCCGGGCTGGGGCTGCTCTCAAGCGGCTCCTGCCTAACCTTGGGGATCCAGACGCCTCCTGCCGGAGGCTCTACGCGGGGATCGTTCGGTCGCAAAGCGACCGGCGTCCATACTGAACGCCTGCCAGAGGGGTCATGGCAATACGGATGGTGCGGGGTTACCGCACGATCTCCCGCGAAGCGGCAAGCCTTCTGGCTGGCCTACGATCTGGGGGCAACAGTCCTTGCACACATGCACGACATGCGCGTGGAGATGCAACGCCGGGGTGAAAGTCACATGGCCAGTTCGGGAGATTCCTGCATCGGATTCAAGCGGAAGAGACGCCCGGGTGTCGCCACTGTGCGCAACGCCCGGAGGACACGGTGGAGCACACCGTCGAGGTGTGCCCTGCCTGGGCGGAGCATCGCCGTGCCCTCGTGGGGGCGATCGGCGGCGGAGACCTCTCGCGCTGGGCCCTGGTCGAGGCCATGGTCCGGAGCGAGGAGGAAAGGTAGGCGGTCGCCTCCTTCTGCGAAGCAGTAATGCTTGCAGAGGAGGAGGCCGACCGCATCAGGCAACGGCGCCCTCGCCGCCGTCGCCGGGATTCCGATCCCGATTTCCGGCCACCGTAGACGGGCTCGCGGACGGCGAGCCATGGATAGCTCGCTGTCCGATCGTCCGGTAAAGGACCGAGTCCAAGACGTCGACGGCGTGCACTGTTCCCGCGCGCCTCAAGGAGTTGTCAGCAGCAGGAGGGGCCCAGCTGAGTCGAAGCCTACTGGGGACAGGGTTGTCCGAAAGGGAGCTCGTACCCCGGTATGAAGGCTAGAAGGAACGGCGCGGGGTTTTTGGTCAGTAAGAGTCTGACATTATCTCCCGCTCCACCCAAAAGCGGGTTTTGTCAAAGATGATTTTCCACGTGGACAAAAAAAAACAACAAAAAAGTGCTATAGGACGAAGCACGTTTTTTTTTGTCCTTGCCTGTGGCGGCCCTGATTATAAGGACGAAGCGCGGCCATCAACCCGCTATTTATAGGCGCGGCGCCGCAACAACTACGTCCCTGCATTTTAAATTTGTAATATCTTCGGAAATATTCACTTAAATTACATGCTGTAAAAAGCATATTGATCTATAATAAATGCACAATTTACTTAAAGTGCTTAATTGGATAAGGATTAATGCTGTATTGTTTAGAATCACTTCGTAAATAACCAGTTTTTAGTAAAGGATAAAAAATGGTTATGGTGGGTTATCCCTAAGAGATAGACATATACCATTGCGGACTTTTTTGTTGAACTTTTTAAGATGGACAATACTGTAGTACATTATTTTGGTCTATCTCTTAGGGTACAGCCAGCGTTTGCAATATAAGCGCAAAAAAACGTGCTTATTTACGACATCACATTAGAAACCTCTAAATTTATCAGTGTTTCTCTACTATATTATGCATGTATTATACATATAAACCTTCCTTAAGAATCACTCTATCTATTAAAAAATATAGGAGTGAAAGGTCAGTCCTGAGTTAATTATGCAGAGTTTATTATGAAATTAATTACGTTTATAACTAACGAAGCGTGTGTCATTAGCTGAAATAATAATGAAAAGTATTTCGTTGTCATTTGTTTGTTTTTACCCGACTACGGCAAAGCCGAAAGAGGGTTATGATTTTGACAGGCCATGTATGTACGTATGTGAGTATGTTCATCTGTTCCCTCATAGCTCCTAATCTAATTATCGGAACTCGACATATGAGGTATCGTTAGAACCGTCTTAATCGTCTGCATATAGTGTCACAAAATTCGATATGGCGCCCTTTAGCGGACAAAAACTAATGCACACTGTTCCCGCGCACCTCAAGCAGTTGTCAGCAACGGCAGGGGCCCAGCTGGGTCGAAGCCTACTGGGGCCAGGGTTTGCTACGAAAAGTAGCTCAGCCCCCGGTACGAAAGGCAACGAAGGAATAGGAGTGGGTGTCTAGTCAGTAAAAGTCTGACACTATATCCCGCTCCTCCCAAGAGCGATGGATATCATAAGACGACTTATCCACCGGAAAAAAAATATGTTAAAAATAAAAATGGAGTTAAATACGCGGTGTTTGGTATGATTTGATCTTTCAAATGATACCAAACACGGCGAAAAGATAATCCGTAGTCACACGTTATTAAAATGTTTCGGTGGTTACCTATGACGTGTGAATGCGGCTTTTCTTTTTGATCTGTTCTTGTTTTTCCAGTCACCTTGTTTATTTCAGCAGTAGTTTCTAATGTAGTGTGGGCGTTCCCTAGAGAATAATGATTTGAATTTGGAACGCCAAATTCATTAAAAAAAATTATATATTAAATAAATTAAAATCATCATCATCTTCTTGCCCTTGTCCCGTTTAATTTTGGGTCGGCGCTACACGTTTTTTCTTCCATTCTGTCCTGTCACTCGTTACGCTATCACTAACTCCCTTTTCTTTCATATAACTTCTCACACAATCCATCCATCTTTTCTTTGGCCTCCCTCTCCCCCTCACACGTAAACTCATAACTTTTTTAGCAACATGCGTTTCGTCCCTCCTTTTCACATGACCATGCCAAGACAAACGATTCCCTTTTAACTTTTCAGTCACTGGCGCCTCTTCCAAACTTACTCTAATATACTATTTATCATTAAATAAATTAAAATATACGTTACAAAATTAGTTTATTCAAAAATCATACTGGCCACTAACCAAAAATAGAATAAAATGTGTGTCTACGAGACTGTTATGTTTATGAAGCATTATAGATAGAAAAAAAGCTTGTAATTAAAACTAAGTATAGAGATCGCGGAATGCGATAACGCCGTAAACACGTATGTTTTTTAGATATAAGTTTTTCTCAGTTATTTTTCTTATAAGTGCCTACAATAAAATACCTATAATATAATAAACTAGCTTTTGCCCGCGGCTTCGTCCACGTACCTAAAATATAGCCGTTGTCATTCAGGAATAAAGCAGCTTTCAAAAATTGTAGCAGGACCAGCCAAGCCAAGATACAAACGTTTCGCTTGTGGCAAACGCCTCGAATTGGCCACGCCCCCAATTCCTTTGTTCTGATTTGGTTGAGATGACGTCATTCCCGTACATTTGAAGCTTTCTACTAGCTTTAACTATTGCAGATTAGAAACTTGGCTAGGGGTACAGTACTTTCAAAGATTACCTACTACAAACAAAAAAACAAACTTTACCTCTTTATAATATTAGTGTAGATAATGTAGATAAATAAATATATTTCAAGCATCAAAAACAGACATCCAAATAACATACGTATAGATAGGCCCTAACAGAATACCAGCGCTGCGTTATTTATCTCTATAGATATCGCAGCATATGCTGAGTTAGGTGCCTTAATGGCCTTACACAAATTTTGAAGTTATCGTTTGTTTTCATACTAAATTGTATGGTATTTTCTGTATTGTATCGTATTCCGCTTTTTAATTTAAATGTATGTGTGAGGTTCGAATAAACGTTTTTCTTTCTTTCTTTCTTTAAATACAATACGTAATTCTACATTTTGTAGCGTTAAAAAAAAAGAAAATCACCACTTATACACGTATAATTTTGCATTTTTAAAAAAACAACATAGAAGAAATTATAAAAGGAAATAAAAAAATTCGGCGACTTTATATATATAAAAATAGGGTTTAAGTAAGGTGGCGAGATGGATATATAAAAAAAATAAAAATTTATAATTTGGAAGTTGTGCCTATAGGTACGGGATTGCAATCACGGGACCTCAGACGCGGACTCGTAAGCTATCAAAGAAATCGGTTCATTCCGCAACCTTTTTACACGAATTGCTGTGATTATACATATAAAACAGATGGCGTAAAAAAAAACTACTCAAATATTACTTGCTACTACTGCTATAGAATAAGGAAAAATAGGGATCATGAAAACTTCACGTGGAGTGACGTCACGATGTCCACCGGGGTTTTCTCTAGTATCGTCATGCGCTAATTGGCGCACGCACTTATGGATTGCAGTGGGCTGTACTGTCCACTTCTGTGAATTTCTATCTCTATGTCCAGAATGCTCCAAGAATACTCCGAGAATACTCGAAGAACCGATTGATAAATAATCGGTTCTTTATATTCACAAACACAAATCGGTTTTTTTATTTACTACCGAGTTTCGCAAAACATTTCGCAGTTAGATTATTACTTATAATCACATTTGCTTTTTAATTCGTGTTCATAAAGCACTTTTTCTCAGAAAATTTCGTCGCCGAATGACAAATAAAATTTTTCCTTGTCAAACCTCCAAATTTTCCTATTCTAAGTTCAAATCAAAAAAAATAATATTAGAAAAAGGTAAATTAACGCGAACGAAAAAGTTTTTATTTAGCTAAACGAATTAAGCAACATGATAATGCTGCAATACCCCCTTTCTAAGAAAAAAAGGGCGAAAGTACGAGTGAGAAAAAAGATAAACTGGAACAGACAAAGACAACAGCAGGAATCATTTCTGAATCATACGATATCGAAGTGCAATAGATACTGAATAAACACGGAGGCCTCCACATCTAAACGTTATCCACGCTAACTCACGACATCTCAATTACGAAAATGGAGAATATGAAAGAAAATAACGAACTCATAAATCAAAATGTATATTGTCCAATTTGAGTCAAACACTAACCTACCACATCCTAACAACTATGAAGAACAATTAGGGAACTATATATCTAAGTAAAGCTAGCCTAACTTAACATAAGACTAAACTATTACCTAGCAACAACAAGAAAAAAAATCCGGGGATTATACATCTAATTAAAGCTAGCCTAACTTAACATAAGACTAAACTATTACCTAACAACATTAAGAAAAAAACCCGGGAATTCCCAAAAAATAAATAACGTAAACACGTAAAGTCCAACCTTAGTTAAAGAAACGAAAGAAATTGGACAAAAAAAAACAAACAACTAAGTTTGAAAAAGTTAACTTAAGTCAATTAAGTCAAAGAAAAAATTCAAATTGATTGTTAAATGACAAAACATTTGTGTTAAACAAAAGAAATAAAACAACCTAATTACGCAGGCAACCTAAGAACGCAGGTTGACATAACATAAAAATAAATAAATGTCATTATTAACGGATAATTTAAAAACTTTTTAACTTAATTAAAAAAACTTATGCAAAGAAATATGCCATAAACCAAAGAGGAAAAAGTGTTTCAAAGCAAATGTTAATGATAAAATGGAATAAAGAGAATTTAATCCAATTTATTTTAAGATATCTTTGATATGATATTGTCCGGAGTGGACTGAATCACAATCCTGTAGCAAATAGGTGGTCCTAGAAATGACTCTTAACACGCGGCACTTAATAAAACGTGGAGCAAGCTTCCCAGAGAAAAAATCATTTCCAGAAGACTTGGAAAAGTTCCTTCTCCATACAGTATCGCCAACATTCAGAGTGATAGCTGATCGATTAGAATTATATGCGCGAGAGTTACGGAGGAAAGCTAAAGAAAGATTATCAGCAACCTTTGCATAAACTTCGTTGAGAGAAGATAGGTTTGAAGCATGTCGAGCCCGACTGTCTGCCAAATTAGAGCTTCGAGTCTGACTATATACACGACCGCTATCCATAAGGACCTCTCTACCTAACATAAGAAAGTTAGGCGTAAAGCCAGTAGCTAGATTAACACAAGAATTGAGGTAAAGCTTAACTTTAGGTAACATTTTAGCCCAACTTCTTTGGTTCTCACCAACCAAAATACCTAAACACGTAATAACACTTTGGTTGTATCGCTCAACCGTATTTGCTTGGGGTGTATAATATGGCGTAAAAGTAGGTGATTGAATATGGAAAGATCTGAGAAAATTAAGGAATTGATTACTACGAAAAACTGTAGCGTTGTCGCAAAGAATAGTACGCGGAACCCCAAAATTAAAGAAAATCTCAGACTCTAACGCTTTTATAACAGAAAGAGCGTCAATCTTTTTCAGAGAAACTAGCCATACATACTTCGAAAATACATCAACCATAGAAAGGATATATTTATAACCATAATAAGCACAGGGCAATGGACCAATTATATCGATAGAAATCATCTGTAAGGGCAAGGAAACCTCTTTAGGGTAGCACATCTGACCGCGAGGTTGCGTGTTCGAAATTTTATAGGCTTTACAAACCTCGCATTGACTTAACGTCGAAGTGACGTCACGGAACATATTTGGCCAGTAGAACAACTCCCTAAGTTTTAGATACGTTTTAGTAACACCGGGATGTATCGAAGGAAAACTATTGTGAATTTCCCAAATAGCGTCTGGAACCTTTTCAGCTGGTAACACCACACGCCATGGTTCAGAAGATAAAGGATTAGAAACAGGCATGCGTCTCATAAGGATACCATTGTTTATAGCGTATGCTGGGAACATTTGTGGCGAGTCTCGAGCACCTATATAAATCTTCTTATACCAACGGTCATTAGTATGTTCAGGACCCTGGTCAAACGACACAGGATTAGCATGGATCCTGGATAGAACATCGGGGACTATATGTTGCGAACCTTTACGATGCACAATATCAAAAGTATATTGGGAGATAATAGTAGCCCAACGAGCTAAACGACCAGATGGGTTGTTAAGAGTGAGGAGCCACTTAAGAGCCATATGGTCTGTTATGACTGAAAACTTCATCCCATCTAAATAACATCGAAAATGTTTAATAGAATCCAAAACTGACAAGAGTTCACGTTCAGTAGTACTATAATTGCGTTCGGTTTGAGAGAATAAACGCGAATAATAGGCGATCGGGTGTTCAACGTCGTCAATCTTTTGTGTCAGTACCGAACCAAGACCAACAGCTGACGCATCGCACTGCAGGATGAACGGCTTCGAGAAATCAGGACATGCCATGACAGGCGTATCGATAAGCGCTTGTTTTAACTTAGTGAAAGCCTGATCGGCCGCTTCATTCCAACTTATTGGATCATTACCTTTTCTCTTGCCAATAAGGGCAGTAAGCGGAGCAATTATAGAAGAAAACCCTTTAACGAAACGTCTATAGTAAGAACACATACCAATGAAACCGCGTAATGACTTAGCTGAAGTGGGAGTAGGATAATCTTTAATAGCATCAAGTTTGCCGGGATCGGTTTGAAGACCCTTTTCATTAACTATATAACCCAAATATTTTAGTTCGCTTTTACAAAACTTTTTTATTAGACTAGCTTTAATTAGATTATACATCTAATTAAAGCTAGCCTAACTTAACATAAGACTAAACTATTACCTAACAACATTAAGAAAAAAACCCGGGAATTCCCAAAAAATAAATAACGTAAACACGTAAAGTCCAACCTTAGTTAAAGAAACGAAAGAAATTGGACAAAAAAAAACAAACAACTAAGTTTGAAAAAGTTAACTTAAGTCAATTAAGTCAAAGAAAAAATTCAAATTGATTGTTAAATGACAAAACATTTGTGTTAAACAAAAGAAATAAAACAACCTAATTACGCAGGCAACCTAAGAACGCAGGTTGACATAACATAAAAATAAATAAATGTCATTATTAACGGATAATTTAAAAACTTTTTAACTTAATTAAAAAAACTTATGCAAAGAAATATGCCATAAACCAAAGAGGAAAAAGTGTTTCAAAGCAAATGTTAATGATAAAATGGAATAAAGAGAATTTAATCCAATTTATTTTAAGATATCTTTGATATGATATTGTCCGGAGTGGACTGAATCACAATCCTGTAGCAAATAGGTGGTCCTAGAAATGACTCTTTCTTTCAATTTTAGTTCGCTTTTACAAAACTCGCATTTTTTTAAGTTTATAGATAAACCTGCTTCTTTAAGTCGAGCGAGCACCTTCCTGAGCAGCGCCATATGACTAAGGAAATCTTTACTAACGATTATCAAATCGTCGACGTAACCAAAAACACAGTCGTCGCTGGTAGAAGTAAATTCGAAATTAACGATCATATCAGTAAGGCGTTGCATCTCCGAGGCAGCGTTCGTTAGACCGAAAGGCATCCTAACAAACTCAAAAAGACCACGTTGTGGGACAATAAATGCTGTTTTCTCACAACTTTCTCTATCAGCTAAAGGTATCTGCCAGAACGCACTTCTAAAATCTAATGAGCTAATATATCTAGCACCACGAAGGTTGTCGAGGATATCGTGAATACGGGGAAGAGGATAAGAATCTCTGATTGTCACACTATTCAGTTTTCTACTGTCAACACAAAACCGAACGGAACCATCCTTTTTTGTCACCATTACCACAGGACTAGCCCATGGAGAACGAGAAGGACGAATAACACCCATGTCTAACATTTTGTCAATCTCTTCATTGAGAATCTTCAACTTGACTGGGGATAAGGGATAATATCTTTGACGTATAGGGTCTCCCGTAGTATTAATTTTATGGGACAGCCAAGAGGTTTTTCCAAGACCAACTTTTTCCGAAGAGATAACTTCATACTCTTTAATAACTTGTTGGAGACAAGACTCTTGGTCCGGCGATAGGATATTACGAGGATGAATATAACGAACCTCAGAAATAGAGGAAACTTGAGGGGGAGAGTGCTGAACAGTAGGAATAAACATATTACCATCAATATTTTTATCAAAAGCCTGACTAAAAATAGACGTCAAACCGAATTTATTCCAAAATTCGATACCTAAAATAACAGAAGATGACATCGAACTTGCCACTAAAAACTGATGAATAAAAGTTTTACCATTAAATTTAACTGGAAGATATACAGAACCAAGAATATCAATCGGTGAATTATTAGCCGATATAACACGGGGACAAGCTTTTTTTGATGTCAAAGAAATACCAAGTTGCTGAATAAAATTATCGCTAATAAGTGACATCTGAGCACCAGAGTCAAGTAATGCTTTAACAACTTTACCGCATAATAATACTTCTATAAACGGTCGGTTATCAAATGAATCTGAAGTAAACACTGGGGATACTTTACGGAAAGAAGCGTATCGCCAGTGATCTATACATTTTTTTGGATTACATTTCGGACATTCTCTAGTAATAAATCCAGGAGTACGACACTTAAAACAAATTATGCCTGAGATCTCTGGACAAGAGCGGTAAGAATGACCAACTTTATTACACTTTAAACAAAGCTTAGACTGACTACAACTAGGACAAAACCGAGGCTTACTAGTTTTTGGTCGATGGGAAGTTTTGTTCGGCCTGGGTTTTGACGAGTTAAAAGCCTGAGAAGTCGACAGGTCGACAACACAATCGAGACTGGCTACCGCCTTTGGAGGTTCTAGAAAGGACTCGAAATGAGTAACGACTTCGATTAAATTATTGATGTTATGAAATCTTTGGATGGACAAGCAAGGAGCGTATTTAGGCAACATATTGTGAGTAATGATTTGCAACAATTCCGGTTCTTCAATGGGCTTATACAGTTTTGCATTTAAATAAGACACTTCGATAATAAATTCTCTAATCAATTGTTCCGGTCTCTGCTTAAGGTTACGGATCTCCTGGCTGGTCTTAAATTCATAATCTGTCGTACCAAACGTATTAAAAAAGGCTTCTTTGATCTCAAAGAAGGAAAGACCCGGGCGACGGATCGTCCTAAAATATTTAAGTGCGACACCTGACAAGACTTCATGGAATCGCTTGACTAAATATCCCTCAGACAAATTGTCGGCCTCCCTGCATTCTTCTATACTCGTGAAAAATTCCCGAACGCAGGTCTTTCCTTCGAAACTAATCTTCCACTTAGTAAGAGAGAACTGCCTGGTAAATTGTAGGCATTCATCAGATCTTACTGGTGAAGGAACGACACTTTGTGAAGTAGCGCGAGAAGCTCTTGGCGGAATAGGAGGAGGTTGTGGTCGCGAAATGATGGGACTATCACGACATGGTGTCTCACCAATAGGGAACCCCTCTTCTGACATGATGTAACTAATATAGACCTAATAACGAATGAAAGAACAGACTAAAGTCAATTAAATCCTAGCGAAAAAATAGGCACGGCATGAACAACTGGACAAAAATAATCCAGCAACCAGCAGTCAGCAAACGCCAAGCTAGAAAGCAAAAATATCGGCTAAATAACCGTTCATACTAAGCTTACCTTGAAAACCGAAGCCTATACATTCACACGTCACCATATATACCCTACGGGTTCTAACTACCGCTAGCTAAGGATATGGAATAAAAATAAGGAAACCTATCGTTATATTTGCTGCGATAAGTGGATAAAATAAAAGGCAGTTATGTGTTATATAGTTCACAAAATTATTTTTCATTAAAAATCATTACATTTCATGAAAAAATAATATGTCAAGGAAAAAAAAACAGCTTCAAACATCTGTACTGGTGGTATAAATCCTATAATACCCTTCTTGAATGGAAGAATCCACGTCCTGAAACCAATAAGCTTAAGAATAATTAGCTCCCAGAGGGAGTGACCATTCACAATAAGGCAAAAAAAAATTCTTTATGTAGAATCGTTTAAATTTTTAAAGTTATTAAGTAAAAACACTTACTTCATGTTAGCCGGAGAGCCATTTTTGTAGCGTTAAAAAAAAAGAAAATCACCACTTATACACGTATAATTTTGCATTTTTAAAAAAACAACATAGAAGAAATTATAAAAGGAAATAAAAAAATTCGGCGACTTTATATATATAAAAATAGGGTTTAAGTAAGGTGGCGAGATGGATATATAAAAAAAATAAAAATTTATAATTTGGAAGTTGTGCCTATAGGTACGGGATTGCAATCACGGGACCTCAGACGCGGACTCGTAAGCTATCAAAGAAATCGGTTCATTCCGCAACCTTTTTACACGAATTGCTGTGATTATACATATAAAACAGATGGCGTAAAAAAAAACTACTCAAATATTACTTGCTACTACTGCTATAGAATAAGGAAAAATAGGGATCATGAAAACTTCACGTGGAGTGACGTCACGATGTCCACCGGGGTTTTCTCTAGTATCGTCATGCGCTAATTGGCGCACGCACTTATGGATTGCAGTGGGCTGTACTGTCCACTTCTGTGAATTTCTATCTCTATGTCCAGAATGCTCCAAGAATACTCCGAGAATACTCGAAGAACCGATTGATAAATAATCGGTTCTTTATATTCACAAACACAAATCGGTTTTTTTATTTACTACCGAGTTTCGCAAAACATTTCGCAGTTAGATTATTACTTATAATCACATTTGCTTTTTAATTCGTGTTCATAAAGCACTTTTTCTCAGAAAATTTCGTCGCCGAATGACAAATAAAATTTTTCCTTGTCAAACCTCCAAATTTTCCTATTCTAAGTTCAAATCAAAAAAAATAATATTAGAAAAAGGTAAATTAACGCGAACGAAAAAGTTTTTATTTAGCTAAACGAATTAAGCAACATGATAATGCTGCAATTTGTAATATCAATAAAATTCCCTGCAGAATTTTAAGCATCTTCACAACAAAGTAGGTCAGCAGAGGTCGACGTCGAAGGAACAGGGACGAGAGGGATTTTTATATAACTCGTTAGAAGTACACGTCTACTAGACAGACACCAGTAACGAGGCGGTACATCTTTTCCTTTAGCAGTAATTACACCAGTTTTTGTACAGATTTGGATACTCTCTTTATTTAGATACTTTATTTTGTGACAGTATGATAACATCTGGATTAGGCTGCGGGAATGTTCGTAGGAGTAACCTGGCTTTAGAACGCAAAGGGCTATTAAAGAAGCACAGGTGGGTTTTAGTCAGTAAAAATCTGATACGTCATTTTACTCCACCCATGGGTCTTTCGAAAGAGACCCACAGGGTCCTGGGACGCAAAGCAAAGAAGGAACATAGGGGTGGGTTTTAGTCAGTAAAAGTCTTGGGGCCATAGATGACCCTGTAACAATGGCAAAGAAGGAACAGGAGTGGGTTTTTAATCAGTAAAAGTCTGATTTCTCCCGCTCCGCCCAAGAGCGGGGATGTCATTGGATGATTTTCTCACCTAAAAAAGTCAGTAAAAATCTGTCCTCTCGTTCCTCCCACAGCGGAAGAAAAATTTCTGATTCTGACTGCAAGTGAGAATAAAAAATATTTTAAAAAGTCATACTTATCCATCTAGGCCTACAGAGTTTCTAATACGTACCTAAGTCCCTCTTCATAAGCAGTGCCGTAAATAGGGCGGTGCCAGCGGTGCCCAGGCACAGCGCGCAGCCCCCGAAGTGGCGCAAAAATTATATACCTAGTCCTTTTTGTTTGTATTGTACTTTTTCTAGGGGCGCAGTTATTGCAGCTCGCACCGGGCGCATAAAAGGCTGGTTACGGTACTGTTCATAAGTTTGGAAGATGCAACAAACTTCTTACTAACTGACCAACTCCTTGATAACTCAAAAGAGCCAGGATTAATTGAAGTAAACGCTTTGGATTTGAGTTTACAACACATATATTTACTTTGAAACTCAAGATTAAAGCGTGTATTTGAATTAAATCACACACTTCACGCACTCTTGAATTGTCAAATATTTGAATTTTGACGCGCTCCGCATGATTTGATCAGATGGATGAGAGCAGACACCAAGAAATAATACAAAGGTGAAAGAAAAAGAAATGTTGTTTTGTTTTGTTTATTGATGTAAAGGTTAACTTGACATGTCTTTTCAGTGATTTCAGGTGAAACATTTTCTAACAAATATGTATACAAAGTGTCAGGGGCAGCCCTCCGCAAACTTTAAGTGCTTGCTCAGTAGACGAAACTGAACAACCGTCCACAAGATTTTTTTTCAGGAAACGAAAAAAAAAATCAGTCTCATCATACAAAATTATAAATTTGATTGGACAGTTTGTATGGAGAAGCTGATTTTTTCCTCTCCGTCTACCGAGCAAGCCCTTAAAGTTTGCGGATTAATATGTTAATCAATTTTGTCAACAACGACCACTCTGTCGTAAGAGTGAACGAAAGTACGTAATGTAATGCTCACATTTATTGACGGCCTTGTTCGACTAGTGGTCAGTGGCTCTGACTACTAACTGACTAAAAACAAAATTGACCTGTAAAAGTGTAAGTGACGCTAAATTATATGTTTTTCTTTACCTAGTCATGTAGGGTTTAAAAACAAAGGCTGGAGAATATTATTTCCAAAGTAGTACTTAATAATATGAAGGGAATAAATAATTACAGAACCAAAAGCCCGACCGCAAAAAACTACTAAAAAGTTCGAAACAAGTCGGTTTAAGCGGTCTGATGCAGTTGTGTTGGTGTCAAATCTGTGATTTAATTAAAATAAATTCCACCAACTGCATTTCTTTATTATCGCTTCATAACATTTTTCGTCTTTTCATATTAGGTACTAGCTTTTGCCCGCAGCTTCGCCTGCGTACATAAGATATTAATTTGTTAATCAAATACACCTCAACAGCTGAGTAGATTTAGATGTTTGGATGCCCTAGATTACTACATAACACTATATTAAATACTAGCTTTTGCCCATGGCTTCAGCTGTGTGCATAAAATATCCTAGTCTATGACACTCAAGAATAAAGCAGCTTTCTATCGGTGAAAAAATTTAAGCAATCGGACCGGAGATTACCTCCTACAAACAAAAAAACAAACTTTACCTTTTTATGACATAGTGACTCTTTATAGATTGTGACTAAGTATTTTGGTGCAAATCAATATGTGTGTCTTCGACAGCGACTGCCATCATATGCTGACATATTTACGTAGATATATATATCTACATAATATCAAGAGACATCAGAAAAATTTTGATTAGTAAGGAGCAATTTACATTGTTGTAACCTATAATTCTCTTTTTATATTTTTGGACCCGTGGCCTGCCCCAGTAAACTGTAACTTTTGTAAGCTGTTATTTTTCCTCCTTCAATAATACTCGGACATACTTTACGAAACAGCAAAAACCATTCAACATTTTTGCAAAACAAAATCGTCAAAAAATTAAATCCTCCCAACTCAGGGTGTTGGCACACAAACTCATTAAAAACTTCTGCTAAAAAGGGGGAAGTCTGAATTGGCGACTGGCCAAATTAAATGTTGATAAAAAAAATTAAGCTCCTATTTGCGTGGGCCCATGCAATTATACAGGCGATAAGATTAGAGCCATTTTAGACGACACCGAGGATCATTTGCATGAATTAGTTTTAGTTGACACGGCAAAAAAGTAGCGAAGCCATGACAGACGTGACGAGCAAATGAATGGCGAATCACAGCGCCATCTACTTTAATTAAAACGCGTTATGATTTTAAATAGAGCCGTGGGAATGTCGCTTTATAATTGTTCGATTGGGGGAGTTGTTTATCTGGGACGTTTGAGGTAGAGAGAATTTGATTGCGACGTCACAGAAAAAAATTGAAATCGGTTCATCGTTTTCATGGTTTAAGTAATAAAACCCCAAGCGAACGCCAGTGTTCGCTCTCTCATTGTCTTTCTGTTGTGTATCTAATTACAGTATTGGAAGAGTTAATATCTCGCATTTAAAAGCATAGTCATACCTTACTTAAGTGATAATCTCATCTTTTATATTGGCCTGTTGGTGTTGTGGTTAGTGGCCCTAAATGCTATGCAGGAGGTCGTGGGTTCGATTCCAAACCAGGACAAATGTTTGTGTGATGAGCATGATCATTTGTTCTGTGTCTGGATGTAATTTATCTAATTAGAAAGAAATAAGTATGTTTATCAGTTGTCTAATACTCATAACACAAGCTCTGCTTAGCTTGGGACTAGACGGCGTTGTGTGATAGTTGTGGAATATTATTATATTGATAGAGGAAATTTTCCAAGAGACGTTTTTTTTTTTGTGAGGTGTGAATCATATAATGACTCTTCCCGCTTTGGAGTGAAGCAAGAGTGGTATCCGACTTTTACTGACTAAAACCATACCAATATTCCTTCAGGTGTTCTTTGCGTTCGAGGACCACGAGTTACCTTTTCCTGAGTCCTTCCATAGCCCCACTAGGCATCGGCCGTACGGAGCCCCTGCTGTTTTGCTGAGATCTCTATGGGTGTTTTTAATATCATGCCGATTTCATCATGCATGCGGATTGGCTCAGCATGCGTAAACTGCAAAAAAAAAATGCGTCCAACATGCGTATTCCACGCATTACAATAAATACTTATATGAAATGGATAATTGCGGGAGCTACACGTGCGGAGCTATCCCGCACGATATTATAAAGACTCTGAGTCGCGCGAGTGTTCCACGAGGCCATCGAGGACTCGGACGCAATCCGGACGATTACCGGACGGCCGGTCAGCTTTCTAAAGGACGTGCAATTCAAAGAGATCGTTCAGGCAATTAATTCACATGCAGAATTAATTTTGAATCAAAATTTTATGATTTGAATCAGTCTGCGTGAAATGCCTACTGTTTCGCAGAATGTTTGTAACACAGCAATTTATAGACTACTAGTTTTTGCCAGCGGCTTTGCCCGCGTACATAAAATATAGCCTATATCACTCATAAATAAAGCAGTTTTCTATCGGTGAAAAAATTTTAGCAATCGGAGCAGAACTTTCAGAGATTACCTCCTACGAACAAAAAAAACTTTACTTCTTTATAATATTAGTGTAGATTCATGTACTATAAGCACCTGAACAATAATAACACTCAAAGAAAATGCCTATTCACGCTAAATACTTTATATTCGGTCAATAGCCGAATGAATAAACTAGTAGTTCATTAATCAAGATGAATTGGAACAACATTATTTTTAACCGACTTCGAAAAGTATGAATTCTGAATGTATGTTTATTTTTTTTTATTTTTTTGTATGTATGTTCACCGATATTTCGGTCAATTGTGGACCGATTTTGAAAAATATTTTTTGATTGAAAGGTTATGCTTCCAAGTTGGTCCCATAGAAATATTGTTATGATCTGATCTTGAACTTCGAAGATATGGAACAGAACTCCTCATAGAATCATAGCAGAATTGTCGTAACAAGTAAAATTGCTTTGTTTATACGTGTAGTTTACAAAACCATTTTAAAGCCAGTTTGGACATATGGTATTGAGCTTTGGGGAACAGCATGCAATAGCAACATCGAAATATTGGAAAGATTTCAGACTAAAGCTATGAGGTCCATGTTCAACATTCCAAAATGCATTCACAACAAATACATACTGCTCGACCTGGGTCTCAACACTGTGAAACAGGAAATTGCTGCGCGTAGCAAAAACTACCAACAAAAGTTAACAAGACATGTTAATGCCCTAGCTGCTAGACTAACAGGTTCTGGAAGTATAATTTACTCAAGACTGAGAAGGAACAGCGTTCCAAATCTTATAAACCGATTCCCTATAGAACCGTGAGAGTGGTCAATGGACGACTCCTCGTGCTCCTCGAAATAAATGCCCAGACATAGTCAAACAAAAGAATGGCTAAATGTTTATGACAGATTGCTGTGCTAAGCAGATGGACAAGCTAATACTAACTATACGTGTAGTCGATGACTGACTGAAAGAAAAGGGGGAGGGGAAAGGGAGAGGGGATAAATTCATGTAATATAACCGTATTTGGGATTATAAGAATCGTTATGAGATGCATTCTGGCTATAAGGTAATTTATGTTTAGCTGAAGGGTAGGTACTTTTTAGTGGTGCTACCATAACTAAAAAGTGAAAAATAAAAAACTTTTTACAAAAAAAATTAAACCGACTTCAAAAAGTACAAAATAACTTTAATTTCCGAAGTCGGTGTTAAATAACGAAGAGAAAAGATTAGGTATCTATTATAGAAACACCGACTTCCGAAATTAAAGTTATTTTGTACTTTTTGAAGTCGGTTTAATTTTTTTTTGTAAAAAGTTTTTTATCTCAGATAAACTGGATTAACTCTGTACTGAATAGATGAAGTAAGTGTTACGATAGAGTACCTCTTTGCTTGACCTACAAGAAAATCAAGAGGCACTGCGGCTCTGGACCGCTAAGGTTAACTGAAGGTACACAGTAGGTGTTAGTAAATAAAAGTCTCAGCTAATAAAGGTCGAAAAAACGCCGCTTCAAGCTTCTTTTTGAGGCGGCATTTTATTTGCGGCTCGAGTGCGGCGGTGCCACCACAAAAAAATGCGAGGGCATTTTCAGCCACAAGCTGTCACGCGCTTCAGCTGTTTTTTGCGGCGGCTTCTAGCTTTTTTTTTGTGGCCGCTTCTAGCTTTTTTTGCGGCGGCGTTTTTTTGAGGCCCGTGTGCAGGGACAGTAACACGCACTCTCACTCCGCTTAGAGTGGGAGAATCTATTTGATAAAATCCCACACACAAGAAAAAACAAACAAAAAATGCGAGTCCTTTTAGATCATTTATAATTTACTTAGGTCTTCCTTACCCAGGGACACATTTGGATTGCAACCATTATTTTTAAGCACAAAGGAGTCAAAGTGTTTGAACAGAATTCGTAGAATAGACTGAGCGACATATATGTGTCAAGCCGCTTCTAGCTTCTTTTTGTGGCGGCCTTTTCAGTGGCCCGTGTGTCACGCGCTTCAGCTTTTTCGTGGCCGCTTCTAGCTTTTTTTGTGGCGGCTTTTTTCGTGGGACACTTGAGTAAGGCTTGTTACTATAGACGTCTTTACGTATCAAGTGTGACCTTGACACAAAACACCAATAAACACATCTACAATACCACTTCTCCTATTTATACTTCCAAGGCGAAACTATATTAAGACAAATCGAAACCAACTCAAGGACATTACTATCGGGAAAAGTGAACTGATGTCGGAAATTCTCGCGTATATACGGAGATTGTGGATAGCCAGTGTTTTCAAACGGTTTATTTTTCAAAGATTCTGCAGAGATCAGTCTAGACTCGAATAAAGAAAAGTACAAAATGCAGAGTTCTAGACTTCGAATCAAATCCGAATAATGTTTTCGATTTATATTTGTTGTGAAAACATGATTTTTCTATATGTGTGTATTTGATATCGTCCTATTTATTTCGATGGGTGCAAATTTTAAAAAATATTTGCCATTTTGCGATTTTCTGTAATCTGTTTTGAATCAATATCTAACAATAAGCAGTAAATGCTGTAGATATTTTTTTTTTTTTCAAAAATATTATTGTCTAAAAGAAAACTATAATTTTTTCGTTTTTGACATTTGAAAGGTTTCTCATGTCTTAGAATATTAATTTTTGTTAAGTTACTGCAATTATCAGAAATTTGCAGATATTTTTTTTACTTTGCTCCCGTCGATTTATTAGTTTAGATGTTTATAATTAGATAAGTATATAATTATGATTTTATTTATTCAGCACTGTACCTAACTGTTTCTTATTTAGTTCAACCGATTGTGGTTTTGGTATATAAGATTATTTCGTTTTCTATCAATTTGGTAATCTCGTACGATACGTCACTATTTTCCCCAAAAGCTAGACTTAATTTACTAGTTAAGCACTATTGATAAAGCAGTAACAAAAACGCAAGGCCGTATTTGGACCAACATGAACGCAAAGCTCCTCATTTTCGTGTAAAATTTTTGCGCCTTTTCCCTATTGTGTAATTTATTTTGGAAGTCTTGTGTTGGTGTTTTTACTTTTATGGTAATATGTTGGTTAAAAAAAGAAACAAATATCATGATTTTTGAAAATCCGATTCATCATGATAGAGGTACTTTTCTTAATACATACATATTTATTATATAAATAACACCCAGACACAGAACAAATGATTGTGCTCATCACACAAACTTTTTCTTCGTCTTGGATGAAAATCGAACCCACAATCTCCGGCATTTCAGTCAAGGCCACTAACCACTAGACGAACCACTGTAAAGTCAAAAATAATTCGTACTTATTAACAATAAATGATAGGCCGAGAGGAAATAATTATAAGTAAAGATCATTATAATCATATTTTTCTACCTTGCCCTGAGAAAGTCCCAGGTGGCCGCTATATTTTTAATGGCTTGTCTACCGTGTTTTAAAATAGTAGACATAATAATTGTATTTGAAAATTTAAGGAAATATAATTATAATTACATTTTTCTACCTTTCAGTAAGATATTCCCGAGTGGCAGCTATATTTGTAATGGCTTGTCTACTGTACTTTAAAATAGAAATAGATTAAAATAGACATCATAATTATATTTGAATATTTATAGCGAGAAAATATTTTTGAATTCATAACTTAAGCGAGCCATGAACGTTTCGCGCCAGTATAATGAAAAATCTCATTTGTCATGAGTTGCAACTCTTCGTGAATATGAATTTCTCATGCAACGGTATCCGTTATTTTTTAATAGCTAACAAATGTATAAAACTAACTTCTACTAACGGCTTCGCCCATATAGCATAATCAGTCTTATCCCACTGCTGGGACTCAGGCCTTCTCTCTAAGAGAGGGATTGGGCCATAATCCACTAAGCGGTCCCAGTGTGCCCAATGTCAATAAATGTAGAAGGGTCAATGACCGTTATTCCACGTTCATTTGGCGCCTACCTTACATTCATTGCCTGTTAGATGGAACGAAGTCCGCCGGGTCACCTAGTTTCATATAAATCCGTTCAACTGTTTTTCGTTCGCCTTTTTCTCACTCTTTTATTGCACCTACCACTACCTTTCCATCACCCAAAGGTTGACTGGAAGAAAATGCCCAAGGCATTAAGTTCGCCTTTGTACATTTGTGGATAAAGTATTAAATAAATAAATAACGAGAATGAATAATAACAAACATATTCATCACTTTCACTACAACTTTTTACTTAACATCGCTAAGTTCTAACACCACGTCATCATCATCATCATCATCAGCCTTTTTAATGTTCCCACTGCTGAGACTCAGGCCTCCTCTCTAGGAGAGGGAATGGGCCGTAATCCACCACGTGGGCCCAGTGCGTGTTGGTGGATGTCACATGTCTTCTTTTTGGTTAGAGGACATGCCGAATTCCTCACGATGTTTTCCTTCACCGTTTTGAGAGCAGTGGTGATGAAATAAATTACACAAAGTAATGCGCCTGGCTGGGTTCGAACCTGCGACCTACAATTCGTAAGTCGGAGCCATTAACACTCGGCCACCACTGCTCTCACACCACGTAAGTATACGTATATCATTGGTTAGGGAACTGGAGGGAGCATCATTGGCGAATCAAACAAGAGGACATGAACTGATTTGATCCAATGGTGACGCGCTATTCAACACCAGAAGCAATACGAATGTATGTCAGTGTTGAACAGAAATGCTATAGAAAATCCACGTAACTCAGTTGTATTGGCATAGCAACAACACATATTTAAGTCATTTTTAACAATCAAACAATCAATCAATCTTTATTTGTGAACATAGGTATTAATTACAATACAGGTCTTACGAGTATATAAACATTTTAGTCGTGCTCTTGATCCTCCCAATGAAATTGGTGTACAAATATTATTCTTTTTGTAAGTAATATGTTTAAATTCATACAATGGAATGTCAAATTATATTTAGTAAATAATGTCAATTAAATGTAAGTAATTATGTCTAAATCCATCCAATGCAATGTCAAATTATTTTTAATAAATAATGTCAAATAAATGTAATATTAATAATAAATGAATTACAATCAATTTCCTATACATGTACATGGCTGGTAATGTCTTATTTATAAAAATTCTTCATTAGAGTAAATAAGTCTTATCTATTAGAAAAAAACATACTTTTGAATTTGTGGACACTATCTTCATTTCTTATACATTTTGGTAATTTATTGTAGACCCTTGGAGTCGTTACAAAAATACAAATACAGTTTCTGTATGATGCAGTACAAGATCCGACAGTTTGTAACCGATCACAATGGCGCTAACTGGTCACTCGAGCAAACTTATGTAGATTTCTTTTGACCAACATAGATGTTTCGTAGATGTACATTGATGGCATTGTTAATATCTTCGTATTTTAAAAAAAAACGGCTTGCAGCTGTCTGTTGTCTGCAAATTATAAATGGCTCTTATGCATCATTTTTTGCCATTTAAATACCATATCTTTACCCGTGGCATTTCCCCAAAATATGATTCCATATCTCAGTCAGCTGTCTTTGTGAGCGCTGAGATGACGTCGGAACAATAGAATCGGAGGCCTGGCCAACTCGAGGTGTTCGACACAAGAGAATAGAATAGAAATGGTTGTAACTTGGCTAGGGGCCTGGCATTTCTCAGTAGCCCACAGAAATAACAAAAATACAATACTAGATTCTTTAGTTTCCTAAGGGAAAATAAAAAAAACATCATTAATTTCAAAGTCTTGTTAGTTTTGGGATAAGCAAGCGTCTTCCTTTTAATTAGGCGTCTAGTTTTATCGAGCTAAAGGAAATTCTTTGACTAGGTCAAGATAAAAGCTGTCTAGAATGCCTTTGAAGGTAAGGGTGAACTTATTATCGTGAAAATAGTGTTTACTGATAAAAGTATTAGGTTTTATATAGATTGGAGGTGAAAGAGGCCACTTGGGTTAATGGCTTTTAAGTTGGTACATAGACCTATACTAACGTCCGGTCCACAAGCTCTAATTCTGTTATCTGACTAGAAGTTTGGAAAGGAAAACGATTGTCCTAGAACGTAAAGGGCCACTGAAGGACACAGGTCAGTAAAAGTCTGACACGCTCTTTCGTTCACCCAAGCGGGAGAATTCTTTGGATTCACAAACAAATCACATCGTTGAATTAGTAGTCAATGGAACTTAACGGAGCTTTAAATTATTTATATCTAAATCTATTTATAGTAGAAAAATACTGCTTAGACCACGCTCTGACAGATGCGCCTAATGTCACTTAACGGCACTTTAGCTTAAAGCCGGTAGTATCTATCCAATTTAGATACTACCGTCTAGATCTATCAGTATAAATATAGTATAGTATAGATCTATCAAATTATCCAATTTAATATAATTTCACATTTTGGCATTTAATTTTACATGTTTACATTTAATTTTATATTTTGACATTTGACACATTTTGTCATTTAATTTTACATTTTGACATAAAATTTTACATTTTGACATAAAATTTTACATTTTAACATTACATTTTATATTTTGACATTTTATTTTACATTTTAACATTTAATTTCAATTTGTAACATCATTCAAATTCTTTAAATAAATGCTGACAATTTTTCATGTCAATATAATAACTGCTCATATTTTATATTTCCATTATTTTATTTTGTCGTACTACACATAAGTAATTTATTAAATTATCCAATCGACAATATTCAATATTGCATGTATTATTACTTTGTACGCTCTAGAGGCAATACATAGCGTCCTCAATGTATTAAATAAAAGGTATGTATATTTTACAATGAATAAATGAATCATGAATAAATTATTAAATTCGATCCTTTTTTACTTCTTAGAAATCATCATTACATCAAAATGTCACATGTTTTCAGCCTCTTTTCCTCCTCGTACACTTTTCTTCTTCATAAAATTACACCTAAGTAGGTCACGAACCAATTTCCTTTGATGGATCTGAAACTTTTCACCTGATTACTGATTGTTGAACTCGTTATTATCAAGGTACTCCGATGCAAGGCCGTTGTGAAGCAGACTTTAACCGATAAAACCCGCCTTGAGATTTATTTCTGTTATGGTAATATCTTTGTTTGTCGAGCACCTTTAAGCTTTTATCGGGGTTTTCCCTTTTTTGCAAGAAATACATGGATTTTGTGATCAATCAACTTGGGAATCGGTTGGGTCGGTGAGAGAGTTTCATGTAATTCTTATATTTACATTTTAAGATAAACTGATCCATCATTACAATTTGATTTACATCATATCATCATATATTAAAGTGTGTTTAGTTATACTATGCATCCTCGTTCTTTTTTATATATATAATTTTATCTTTTATATCAGACGGAGCCATTTGGGCATAATATCATGTCTCCACCATCTTTGTTTGACTAATAGAAAATGCCGAAGGCATTACGTTGGCCTTTATACCGTTGTGATGTAGGAAGATTAAATAAATAAATCATCCCACTGATGGACTGGGCTTCCAGCCTTTAAGATCCATTGCTGTGGTGACTCAGTGTTTGTTTTCGCGAATAATAAAAAATAAAATTACTCCATTTTTTTTTTTTTTTTTTTTGTAGAATAATTTTTTTCTTTTACTGACTAGCCACATGCTTCAACCCTGCTGGGTCCCTAAGATTTGCTGACAACTATGTGAGCTCCGCGCCGTCTACGACTAGAGCTGGGTCCAGAAGTTTGCCAGATGGCGAGCCACCCATTGCTCGCGGACCGCAAACTCACACCTACGGTGGCTGGAAATCGGGGTTGGAATCCCGACAGCTGGGACGTGACGACCGTGTGCCCCACGCGTGTGGTAGCCTCCTTTGCTAGCACTCCTCCTCGCTGCGGCCCATGGCGTGTACCAGAGCCCGGCGAGAGAGGTCGTTGCCATCAGGTGCAGAAACATCCCGAACAAACCGAATCCGGTGAGGACCTGCGTCATGCTGAAGATAAAGACGTCGTTATTCCAGCCACACCTCAAAGAGAGGATTTACCGATATTAAAAATGATTCTGAGAATCCCTCATCATCTCACATTTACAAAACAAAAGCTCAAGTTTTTCGAATAAAACAAATCGCGCTATTTTAAATAGTTGTTTATATTTACCTGGTTAATTAATTCAGGTTTAATTAGTCAGTCTTACAAAATTATTTCCTCTTAAATTATCTCGTACAAGACAAACGAGGTTTAGGGCCTGATGCAAGTAATTTGCGAACCGGCGGCAGGTCCAAATAAAATATGCGAGGGCCTAATGAAAACTGTCTACATTATTAACCTAGGTAGCACTCCTTTGTAACCCTTCTGGCCTAAACGCTCCTTTAGTTAAGTGAGGGCTTGAATCGTAACATACGACCCTAAGGTAGACGCCAAATAAATTAGCAATAGAGGTCATTGCTCCTTTAACATTTTTTTTTTATAGATTTGCACGCTTTTGCATTTTTCGAGTGTTAAACCTCCTCGCTAACCTTTTAGGTACAAAAGTAACCTTCCCTTTTTGGCACGTAATTTACTGTTTTTCGCACAAGTGCAGAGAAATGCACCAGCGAGCCCATGCCACAATTTATTATATTTATTGTATTAGGCTGGGAGCCAATCAACTCGCACTGATGATGAACTACAATTCCCGAATGGAGTCTCGAAGATTTTTCCGAATTGCAATTTTTTTTGACGTAGATAACAAATTTACTGTTTTCAAATTTATTTCTATACCTGTGCTATAAGACTTTGCTTTGTGGCAAATTTCAGGATTCTGGGTCAACGGAAGAGAGTATAAAAATATACGTTTTTTCGACATAAACGGCCGTAACTTTTTTATTCGTTAACTTAGAAGTTTGATTTTTTAACAGCTTGAAGGGACCGCAAACCTGACTATATGGTTAGTAATTTCAACTCAATGCCTCTACGCGTTCTCAAGATAAAGGGTCTTGACAGAAAGACAGACAGACGGACGGATAACAAAGTTATCTTATAAAGGTTCCGTGTTTTTCCTTTTGAGGTACGGAACTCTAAAAATGACATAAACCTGTCTTGAAACAACATCTACCTAGGCAAATGTCAATGTAAATTATTGTTAACTAGCTTTTTAGCAAAAAAAAGTATAAGCAGTTTTCTATCAGTGCAAAAAATTTCGCAATCGGTCACGTACTTTCAAAGATTACCTCAAACAAACAAAAATTAAAAACAAACTTTACCTCTTTATAATATTAGTGTAGACTTATCTGGTGCCTACTATAGTAGGTTAGGTTTCTAAAACCTATTTCGGAATGTAATGTCAACTTTACGCTGCCATCAAAGTGTTACGATAACGTCTAATGTAGAGGTGTCCTGGTTTGAGGTCACATTCGCAAAAAACTCATATCTGTATATCGTGCCCTACCAACATCGTTGATTGTCGCAATAGAAAGGTCGAACTGTAGCAATTAGTTTTTATTTCACCGATTAGCTGGTCATTGTGATAAGGTTTTTAAACGGCAATGAATGAGTTTAAAAATGTTTTGAATGGTTGACATTTCAAATAAAATGTAATGGGTAAAGGTAGATTAACGTTTTTAAGCGGTGAGAGTAAATAAATTGGAGCCGGTCGGTTGTTTTTTGTGTTGCAATACAGTTAGTACTTGTCGCTTATTTCAATAAATAGTTGAACTGACGTAAATTCAATTTGTAAACAACCATTTTATATTCTGTTTAATGTATTTTCTTTTATTTTACGTTGTTTATGTGTTACTGTAAACAATTCAGATGATTTTCTCGTTGCAATTTTTTTGGTAAAACATATAAGGCGAAGCTAGTGCATAGCTTCTATCATTCATTATTACTAAAATTTTTCGATTTGTTTATTAAAAAATGAAAATGTTCTTGCCTTGCCCCAAATTAACAAAAACGAAAGAAAAATAAATATTTTATTTATATCTCATACAAGATAAACAAATAAAACAAAAAAAAAATATTCATAAATCATGAACCGATTCAAACAAAATAAAAATAATATACAAAAAAATAAATAAATAAACTAGAAATTACTCCTATGTCGTGAGTGCATTCACAAACATGTAAACTGAAATATCCACACAAAATCACTATATGTATTCTTTTATACGGTAGCGACATCTATATCGCCACATAGGAACTATTCTGCATCACAATATCAGAGTTATCCACGCGATCAAAACATAATATATACAACTGCCCTTAATCAACTATTGGGCTGTTGGCGGGACCAGACACAACACCCATATGGTCAGAGAATCGCCCTTTTCCAACGGAGGTTTCTGGAACTTTACAACCTGTTCCGCATAGCTCTAAGATTCTAGTTAAGGCTTGAGGAGCAGACATTAAATCATACCTAGCATTAAATCAACACATCCCTGAGGGGCGTGCGTGCCTGCAAATAAATTAATAAACACCCGCTAGACGCAGCCTTTCGTAAACAACTACTCAACTTTATATTTTTTTGCTTCAACTGAACAGCGAACGCGACCAGAATCGTAATGAAACCTTAATAAATTATTTTGTTTTTGTTTTCACAACATTCCTTGGTACGATTTAATTTTGTACTTTGGCCCCTAGCGGTAAATCAAGTTGCTAACTTTTTGGTTTTTCGAAAGCGCCACCCAATGCTGAATTGTTTTCGATCCAAATGGCATAATAAATGACTTGACCTTTGGTCTTAAGGCTGAATATGGAGGAAACTTGGCTTTGGAAGATAAATGGTAGACGCCTAGTTGAGGAATGTGAGTGATATAAGCCGGAGATTCTAATAATGGCGGCCGCCCCGGGAGGAGAGTTATGATCATGTCTTACTCTGTACGTAAGTAACTATTATGTCCTTCAGGAGTGTTTAAATTGCACTGAAAAGGGTCGTTTTAGATTATCATCTATGTCTATTTATTCTATCTATATATATAAAAGGAGAAACTGACTGACTGACATATCAACGAACAGCTGAAACTACTGGGACTGTGTTTAGCACGATGTTTCCTTTAATACCGTAGTTGAGTACTAAGACAGGATTGTCCTCGTGAGGGCAATCGATGGCGGCGATCTCTCGCACTGAGCCTTAATACAGGCCATGATCCGGAGAGAGGACTGGCAGGTGGTCGCCTCCTTCTGCGAAGAAGTAATGCTAGCAAAAAAAGAGGCCGACCGCATCAGGCAACTACCTTTAAATTTTGACATTTTATATATTTACTAGCTTCTGCCCGCGACTTCGTCCGCGGAAAATTTCTTGTTTTAAAATAAGATTACACTCGATTAGACGATGCGCACGTTCAGCGCTAGATTCCTGAGCACGGGCCTGTGATGTTATGGCATTTTGCCTAGCGAGCCGCTGCGAGCGCTCAGCGCTAGTCTCCCTATCCCTTGTCTCAGAGACATGCTGCCTTAAATGAGATAGACGCTGCGCACGTTCAGCGCTAGATTCCCGAGCACGGGCCTGCGATGTTATGACATTTTGCCTACCAAGCCGCCGCGAGCGTTTAGCGCTAGTCTCCCTATCCCTTGTCTCAGAGACATGCTGCCTTAACTCAGTTAGACGGTGCGCACGTTCAGCGCTAGTTCCTCGAGCACGGGCCCGCGATGTCCTCACATTTTGGCTAGCGAGGCGCTGTGAGCGCTCGGAGCTAGATTCTCTAGCGCGTGCTTGCGAAATATATTCTCTATTTCTCGAGAGGCGCTGCTCATTTTCAGGGGCAGATTCTTCCGTACGGCGTACTCGAGCGGCTCTTGTCTGTGATGTCTGCCGGGACAGTTAAAATTTCCTTTTAGACATGCTCTCAACAAACTACGCACAGACTTGAAAACAATTATGAACAAAAGGAGAGCGACTCGAACACCGTCCGCCTTTACAAAACAAAACAATCGTAATATCGAATAACTCGTATCGATTATTACGATAGAACGAAGTACGAAACTACGAACATACAAAAACGTACAACGAAATTACGATATTTTCGATTATGAGGTATCTATCAACAACAACAACCATAAGAAAGAAACAACCGAAACCAATAAGCAACTAACAGAAGAACTCCAACTAACGACAACGTGGGCATAATAATTCGAGAGGGTCATCAATCCACAGAAAGTCTTAACACCGCGATTCAGAAAACATGGCAAGTTCGGGAGGTTCCTGCACCGAATTAAAGCGGAAGAGACGCCCGAGTGTCGCCACTGTGCGGAACGCCCGGAGGACACGGTGGAGCACACAGTCGAGGTGTGCCCTGCCAGGGCAGAGCATCGCCGTGCCCTCGTGGGGGCTATCGGCGGCGGACACCTCTCGCGGCGGGCTCTGGTTGAGGCCATGGTCCTTAGCGAGGAGGAATGGCAGGCGGTCGCCTCCTTCTGCGAAGCAGTAATGCTAGTAAAGGCGGAGGCAGACCGCATCAGGCAACGGCGCCCCCACCGCCGCCGCCGGGATTCCGATCCCGATTTCCGGCCACCGTAGACGCGGGCTCGCGGACGGCGAGCCATGGGTAGCTTGCTGTCCGATCGTCCGGTAATGGACCGAGCCCAAGACGTCAACGGCGCGCACTGTTCCCGCGCGCCTCAAGAAGTTGTCAGCAACAGCAGAGGCCCAGCTGGGTCGAAGCCTACCGGGTCCAGGGTTATCCGAAAGGGAACTCGTGCCCTGGTTTGAAGGCTAGAAGGAACGGGGTGGGTTTTTAGTCAGTAAGAGTCTGACACTATCTCTCGCTCCACCCAAGGGCGGGGGTTGTCATAAGATGATTTTTGCCCACCATAAAAAAAAAATAGGTAAAACGTCTGCACAATGAAAGTTACGCTAGGGGCATTTTGCGTTTTAGTAATTTTATATTATCTTCGAAACTGTATGACCAATTGCTATGCTGTAAATGGCAAATCTTATCTGTATAATGTTCTTGTGATACTGAAATAATTTATTGTCATAAGAATTAATATTTTGTTGCTCAAATAATCAACCAAACGTAAGTATGCCGAAAAAAAATATTTTTAATGCAATAAAAGAAGTATAAAAGATGAAATATAAAAGATAGAGATATGGTACCTCGGACTTTTTTGTAGAAATAATTAAGACGAACCAGGTAGCCATACATTGTTTTTAATTTTAAGCAACTGTTTAGGCAGCGCACGCAAATAATTCTATTTTATGAGGTATTTTTTTCCGACTTGCTAGACAAAAGTTGTGATAGCTCGGTTAATATACATGCTATAGAAACAATTTATAGCCTATAGCACTCAGGAATAATGTAGCTTTCTGCCAGTAAAAAAAATTTTAGAATTGGATTATTAGTTCCAGAGATTACCCCCTACATACAAACTTACAAACTTACAAACTTACAAATTTTACCTCTTTATAATATTAGTATAGATAATTTTATATTATCTTCGAAACTGTATGACCAATTGCTATGCTGTAAATGGCAAATCTTATCTGTATAATGTTCTTGTGATACTGAAATAATTTATTGTCATAAGAATTAATATTTTGTTGCTCAAATAATCAACCAAACGTAAGTATGCCGAAAAAAAATATTTTTAATGCAATAAAAGAAGTATAAAAGATGAAATATAAAAGATAGAGATATGGTACCTCGGACTTTTTTGTAGAAATAATTAAGACGAACCAGGTAGCCATACATTGTTTTTAATTTTAAGCAACTGTTTAGGCAGCGCACGCAAATAATTCTATTTTATGAGGTATTTTTTTCCGACTTGCTAGACAAAAGTTGTGATAGCTCGGTTAATATACATGCTATAGAAACAATTTATAGCCTATAGCACTCAGGAATAATGTAGCTTTCTGCCAGTAAAAAAAATTTTAGAATTGGATTATTAGTTCCAGAGATTACCCCCTACATACAAACTTACAAACTTACAAACTTACAAATTTTACCTCTTTATAATATTAGTATAGATTGTAATTTGCCATTTTTGATAAAAATAATTGAGAGTCAAATCCAATTATAATTAATTTGCATGTAAGCAAAGCCGCTAGCAGAGGCAAATTTTATAACAATCAAACCAGCTTGCCCTTCTGTAGCAGGTATGAATTACATCAAGTTCAACAAACGTATACCAGCAGGTTTATGTACTGCGGATTTTTAATTAAAATCATTTTGATATTTTTGTTGTTCAAATGTCACGGATTGTATCACAAAATGGTCATGAACGTGAAATATGAGATCGTAATTTATAACTCCGGAATAGAGAAATGGGACGTCAATCGTAACATATTGCTATGATTGATTCATTGCTCCAAAATGATGGTGAAAAATGAACTATGTATTGTACGTTACTTTAGGATATTTTTAAACTAGAGAAGAAGCTAAATTTAACGTATAAGTTCATATTTCGAAATTATATCTTCTCAAAATTAATGTGGTTAACTTTTACTAATTAGTAGCATTCAAACTTCAAGCAAGCATCTGTAGTACTAAGTATCACCCTGTGTCAAATACATATAATTTTTTCGTTATTGAGTCTCAGTCGGTTTTAAAATGCTTAATAGACATTTTTATTCCAAAACCTGCTGAAGGTAATCGCGATAATTTCTAAGATCTGGCCGATACGATCTATACAATATACATACTCATTTTTGTGAGGTGGTGAATCATCAAATAACCTCCCGCTCTGGGTGGAGTCAGAGAGAGTGTCTGATTTTTACGGACTAAAAACTACCTTCTGTTCTTTCAGTTGCCCTTTTCATTCCAGGGCCGCGGTAACTCTTTCGATCAATCCCGCAGGTCTTTTTTATACTCTAACGATGAGAAAGTTCTTAGCAAAATCCAATCCAAGAATTTTGTCAATACTTCGAAATGTTATCGCCTTACATCTAGAAGAAAAAGCTAAATAGGAAAACATTTATCCGCAGTGAGGGATCGAAATACAGACGAGGGTCTCGATTGATGAGTCCTGGAGACGTCTTAATCTAGCGTTCTTAGAATCGTATTAGCTGATACTTTCCACTTAGCGTTTATATATTTACGTAACTGGGTATTTATGTATACCTAAGTCTATATAAGCATAATCAGCTTTTTTAAGGTTCCCATTGCTGGGACTCAGGCATCCTCTCTAAGAGAGGGATTAGGCCGTAATTCAAACCCTGGGCCCAGTGCAGGTTAGTCCTTGCCTGAGTAGGTATATTCAGATTCAGATATTTATTTGCTAACAATGTACGAGTAGGTACAGATGTGAGATGATATGTAAGTGACGGGTATCCGCTACATTCTACCTTACGGCATGCAAATTCTTATAGTTCCAGAGATCCATCTCTGGAACTCAAGACCCTCCAGGATCTTGACAGAAAGACGGACAACAAAATGATCCTATAAGGGTTCCGTTTTTCTTTTGAAGTACGGAACCCTAAAAACAACCATACATACAAAGAACCATAACCCAGCTTCTAACTCAGAGCGCAATACATAGCACAAAACCGATGCAAATCTGAAAAGAATCTCAACAGTTCATATACAACAAAATGGGTACTTATTAAAACGGGAATAAATTATGAGTGTACTCTAGTTTTCCACAAGAACAAATTTCATTTCTCATAATCCTCATGGCTATACCTTCACATGCCTTTTATAAGCGAGCCTTACCCAAACCTTTGATTTGGCTCCAACGAAATTGGGCATAAATAGTAATAAAATGCGGTCAGCACTCATGGAGGTTTAGCCACATAAATTAATATCAATTTAGGACTAAAATACGGTCCAGTCCCCATGGAATATGTTGATTGAAGATAATCAGGGTTTGCCCACCCGAGGAAAGGTCGATATGCTCCGTACATCACTAGAGATTATACCTTCTGATTTTTTGGTATGAGATTATACATTGCCAGGTTTACGCTTGCTCTTTAAGTGACTCTGGACATGAAAGAGAAAAATTTATAATAATAGCTTTCATCATCACCATTATATCAGCCGAAAGACGTCCACTGTTGGACATAGGCTTCCCCCAAGCATCGCCACAATGACCGGTCTCTGCGTCACGCATCCATCGGATTCCCGCAACCCTGACCAGGTCATCGGTCCACCTTGTTGGAGGCCTTCCAACGCTGCTATATATAATAATATCTAGCTTTAATTTTTCCTCATTCTAATTAGTTAGTATCATCTTCTGTTGTAAAGAGGGTGCTTATATTAAAAAGCGAAATGTAGGACCTTTCTCCATTTCGATTTGTAGTTGTTGTAGCTATCAGGAAACACAGACTCCATCAGGAAATTCTACTCTTTAGCTGTACACACAATGACTGTGTTCCTAAAACTTTTTATGGACAGGAGTCGGAACTTGGGAAGGGATGGGACTTGGCAAAGGACTGTTTTTTTTTGGCTATAGAACCAGCATTGCCTTTCAAAGCTAGCCTTTTGGGAATTTTTTGACGTTCCACGTAACGCCTTGATCACACGTACCGAGTAAAAGGACGAGCAGTAAAATGTTTTTCGGCCGAGATAGCGATGTAAGAGACTTATTTTTTAGAGATAAGCGCTCGGCTGGACACTCGGCGCTTTGTTTACACGTACCGAGTACTCGGCCGAGAGCACTGTCCCGCCCGTTTACTCGGTACGTGTGATCAAGGCATTACTCTCACTCACGTTCCCCTTTATGTTTGGTAGTATATTACATATTCATTGTTTTAAGATTATAATAGAGGTTAGTTTAAGAAAAACAATTCGTAGTAGATTCTTGATTAGTCTTAAAGATCTAACTAGCCATCTGACTGTAATAAGACCTAAACTAAGTAATCCTATTATACAGAGCTACAGGGAAACGTATAAAGAAACAATAATTTGTCTGGGGAACTATCTCGTTAGGGAACGGGAGTTTTTTGTGTTTGTGATCCAGATTTATGACCAGTCAAGGTTCAGTAGCTCGACTATGACGAATAAAGAACGTTGTTTGTTTTATATTGGGACTAGATATGATTGTGTTTTTTATTGAGTGACTGTCTGTAGTCTGTATTTCTGACATGCTAGCAAATCTTGAGAATCTTTTGGTTTTTTACGTCATAATTATCTTGCTTCCAAGAGATACCAAAACCTTCGTCTCGTAAGTGAAGTTGGGTTTTAATCTTAGAAAAAAAAACGTTTTGTTTGAACCAGCATTCAGCTGCAAAAGCGCTTTTTATCAAATATTCTTTCCCTTTAACTGGGGGAGAGGGACTTTTACTGACCAGAACCCAACTGTGTTCCTTCAGTTGGCCTTTGCGCTCCAGGTAAACAGTAACGTAAGTTTTTCTTTCGAACAATCTCGCGCTTCTAGCAGGCATCAGTTATACCGGGCTCTTTCGATTTGGTGACGTTTTTTAAGTGCACAAACTCTTGTTTGGTCCTTACCGGCCGTCTGCAGACCCAAGCCTATAATTACCGTAATTTATCCTTGAACAAAGGCATCACTATCCAACTGTCTATCATAGAAATTCGTCAATAAACTATTTTTCTTTCTTTCTTTCAACGTTAATTGGGCATCCAATCACATGTCACGATGAACTTACCAAATCATCGTCTCCATTCCAGTCTACTGCTGGACATAGGCCTCTCCCAAGTAGCGTCCTAACGTCCTTGTGCGTCTCGCATCCATTGGATTCCACCTAGCGTTGCCAGGTGTCCGGATAAATCCGGATACGGTCTGGCTTTTTAGTTGCGTGTCCGGCCAAATTAAGCAAAGTCCGGCCTGTCCGGTCTTGTTTAGGGTTTTTTTTAAATTTGTCTATATTGTTTAGAATTGTCATTCGAGTCTTGCCGTACGTTGTATCGCTAGCACAAGCAGAGCGGACATATAATTAATCTAGCAATAATATCTTAATTTTAATCTTCTTTTTATTACAATTTAAAAAGATTTTATGTATTTTATTGTTATTAAAAAGTCATGTTAGACTTAAAAAAAATAGTCGTCCATTTTGACCAAATTTCCGGCTGAATAGGATATTCTGTCCGGTTCGTTAGTTTCAAGACTTGGGAACCCTACCCTCACCAGGTCTCGTACCTATAAGTAATAGTCATAAATCTTAAAACTGACCGCTGCATATCTCCAAGTTACATCGAACTTTGCTGTAAGTAAGGCGATATGATTGATTTTCTCCACGTCTTTTCATTTCATTGACCTCATCTCCAGTAATGAGATCAAGTCTGCAACATTAAGCAATAACTTCGGAACACATAGTCAACACCACAATAAACCATTTTTCTCTATCGACTTTTATTTACTAGCCCAAAACAATAAGTAGCCAGCAATGATTTATTGCCCCTAGCCTCAATATGAAATATAACTTTCTTTTAGATATAGGTCATGTAATACTACACGATTGGGATCCTTTTCTTAGTATCCGAGATAGCGAAATGAAGATCTCACGTTAAGAGGATCCTTTTCCACACGCCTCTCGTTTACATCGAGCAAGGCGTCCGGACCGAGCCCAAGTCGTCGACGGCGCGAACTGTTCCCGCGCGCCTCAAGGAGTTGTCAGCAACCGTAGGAGCCCAGCAGGGTCGAATCCTACTGGGGCTAAGGGTCTGCTTCTGAAAGGAAGGCTTGGCCTTATTATGAAAGGCACCGACGGATTTTTAGTCAGTAAAAGTTTGACACTATCTCCCGCACCGCCCAAGGCTGGGGGATGGATGTCATCAGGATGATTTTTACCTACCGGAAAAAAAACATTGAGAAAGGTTTCAAAGATTGTTGCTTCATTTAACGCAATCCGACGCGATGTCTGACGAAGTGGCATTGCAAAAAAAAAAGAGATAACGCCTGAATACTCTGTTGGCATTCGATAATTTCGTGATTTACTCGAATATTTCACAAATCTTGTTCCTTGAAACTTGTTTTTTTAAAACCCTTAATTGTTTTTCTGACAAAATGTCGTCATTCAGAATCTCGATTAAATGTGCAAGGCTTCTATTGATGTACCTACATTTTAATATATGACATTATGGAGGGCCAACATTCACGTAAAGTAGCAGATTTTCAGAGGTCTTTACTAGATTAGTTTTACACATTTGTGTTTTAATTTCTATAGAAGCCTAGATAAAATCAACATGATAGCTATGTATCCGAAGTATCTAGAGACATATATATACATAATAACATCATAATAACCTAAGAGCAGTTGTATGAAAACCTACTTCGAAAAACACGCTCTTAAAACAATCGTCACAACAATGTCTATGTATGTTTTTTGCTACTGAATATATTTCGCATTGTGTTTCTCGCCATATTTGATCTCTATTTTCTGTCTGATTGCTAGACTGAGCGAACAAAGCGAGCGAACTTAGCCACCGTTATTCTCTTCGTGTTAGGTTACTTTAAATCCGCAGACAGAACTAGAAGATTCCACAATTATTATTTTTTTATCGATTCTTCTTATTTAATAGTCATCCTACACTAAGAATACAGCTAGTTGTTGGACGCTGATTTGTAGAACGTGCCACCGCAATCGGGTTGAACGTGAGGTAGCCGCATTACATTACAGCGATATTTTTCAATCGGCGGACCTACTTGTAACGGTTAGTATAGACTACAACATTTTCTGGAGCATTTCTGTGTAATGTAACGTTCTTACGAATGGTACAATACAGGCAAAAGCTCAGTTTCCAAAGCATTTCCATGTAATGTAACGTTACTGCGAATGCTCCGCGTTATGTTACGGGTAAATGCTCACAGTGAGTGTGCATTTACCAACATTTCGTTGTAGCTTGCGTTCATTCTTTTTTGAAATGTCACCCCGCAACCGCGCATCGCCCGCACTCGTGGCGCGACAAAATGTTACACCAATACGCTCGACGAAATGTTACACCAATATGCTCGTTGGTTTGTAACAAAAAGGCGAGCGTGCTCGACGTTTAGTAAGTAAAAGGATGATACACTAGAACATATCATAGAGCGGCTCGTTGTTCTGTTACAAGTAAATGTTGTAGTCTATACTCACCTTAACCCTTCAGATACCGTCAATTAGAGACACAATAGTAAGACAATAGATGCGCGGCCACCGGTGGTCGCTTGGGGATTCATGAATTAATACGACGCGTTAACGAAACGGCTTCGATATTTTTATCAATATTTTTTATTAGTGTTTGCCTTCTCCACGGTGGTACTTCAATAGATAATAAAGTCACAAAGAGGACCGATAGCGTAGTAAGAGTCTCACGTCTCGACGCACATTTTTTTTCTTAATTTGTAAATTTATCAAGTCCCGGAAGTTTCGGGTCGAGACTCCGAAACACGCTTGTCAAAATTTGTTTTCAATTTCACTCAAAGTTTTTGAATTATATTAATTCTGATGAGACAGGCTGGTTTTCTCTAACGTCACTCCTAATTCTGTGTAATTTAATACAGTGTACTTTCTAAATAGCGATTTTACAGACACCGGGCGAATTTTTGAGAAATCGATACAATTTGACAAACAAGCCACAGTTGGTGCAGTGGTTGATTGGCTGCTGTATGTCCACAGATATCTCTTTTGACAGTGTTGGGGCTGGGGATCTTCTGTAAGAGTAGGTTAGTGAAGGTAACCGCAACATAGGAATAATTCCTTTTAAGTCCAGACAAGACATGTCTACATGCATTGGCATGTTGAGGAAGGAGTAACTTGTGGGTGGAAAATAAATAAATTCTATTTAATCCGTCTTTTGACAAAGATAAAACGCATCAATGTTCAGGAGGCTTGTTACGTCAGTTCTAGATAAAACGTGGTGTTCTTGAACTTGGGAGAAGTCGTGCGTTCGTTGTTCTTATGCCCCATGACTTTAAAAAAAAAGAGACTTCACAAACCCTAGCCACGAGATGCCGCTTTATTTTTTTATTCTTTATAGGTTTACGCTTGGCCGCTATCTCACCAGATGTAAAGCGACGGTGCGGTCGACAATGGAGCACGCTTACCTAGAAGTAACCTATTCACTCTTGACTTAAAGATTCCCGGAATTGCTTTATATGTGAAGCACAGGGCTGGTCAATGTGACAACCCTTGTGTGAAGCCTCATAAGATGAAGATTAATATTCAACAGCCATACTTCAATTTCCGACTCCAATTTTCAAAATCAGGTGATATTTTTGCCAAGGCTGCGAGATTGTTCGGAAGGGTCACCGCGGCTTTGGAACACAAAGAGCAACTAAAGGAACACGGGTTATTTAGTCAGTAAAAATCTAACACAACCGCTCCCTCGTAAGGCAGGAGTTATTCGACGATTTGCCACCCAAAAAAAACATATCTCCTTTCTTCAAAGCGGCTAAAATGCTAGCGCTCAATATGCAAACTAAATAAAGGTTGGACCTAGGTTACCACATGAATCTATTTATTTATATTAAACCCTTTCATACCATGTAAACTCAGCATATTTGTTCAACCAATAAATATCGGCGCTCAAATAGCTGACACGTTGCTACAAATAAATTTATTTCGAACGTGATGAACATTTAAAATAGCTTGTACTAAGAGTTTCTTTTCTTATTTTAATATATGTTTCGGCTTTCTGTAAGCATATCTATTTGAGAATAAAAAGTGCTTTTGTAGTTGAAAATAGGTACAATATTGAGTTTATTTAGTTTTTGTTATTTTTGATAACAGCATCAAAAAAGTTACCGGAGCACTAAATAAACAAAATAAAAACAAGCTTTTAATGAAAATATTTTTTTCATAGCAAGCTTTTATAGCTCGGTATACCTATACAATTAATACTCGTCAAGACGAATCATACGCGCTCAAACTCAATGGGGTCGTGTCGTTCAACTACCAAGTACCTTCGGGTTCCATCATCAGATCAGCTTCTTGTCATAATAATTTTGCATTGTCATCTGATTTACACATGCATGCAAAATTTCAGCTTAATCAGTAACTGGGAAGTGGGTCAAATTTAATTTACAAGATTTGATGACAAACATCTGGACAGGTGAAACTAAATAAAAGCTTGTAATAAATTTTCACAAGTACTTGTGGTACATGTTTTTGTACATACTGACTACTTATTGTTTACTTTTTAATTTTGTCTCAAACTAGTTTGTTTTGCAGCTTTTATATCAAAATAAAAAAAAAAAACAAAGTATAATATAGCAATTTATATCTTAAACTAAAATTCATACTGAAGATAAAGTTTCCCACTATCATTTTTAAATGTGCGGTGAAATAAACCAATGACATATGTTTTATGAAAGCATCTCTGTTTTACTTTATGTAACTTTTTATTTTTATTTTAGAAACACTAACAGCAACAGAAGTTTGTGTACTTTTGCTGCTATATCTTTTTTGTAGCAAAATAAATATGTAGTTTGAATTTAAACTGTATTGTTTAACTATCATAGTTTTGAGATAGTGTTTAACATAATATGGTTGAGCTGAGTAGTGCTCCTACAAGCGTCATGTTTGTGAAGTGATGCTGTCATTTAAAGGCAATGGTGGCCGAGTGGTAATGGCCCCGACTTACGAGTTGTAGGTCGCGGGTCCGAACCCAGCCAGACACATTACTTTGTATGATAAATTGTTTTGTATATGTAAATTTGACTGGCTTGTTGGTCTAGTCACTAGACCAACAAGCCAGTCAAATTTCTATGCCGGAGGTCGTGGGTTCGATTCCCACCCAGGACAAAATATGTTTATGTGAGGAGCATGATCATTTGTTCTGTGTCTGGGTGTAATTTATCTTATTAGGTATGTATTTAGAAATATATAAGTATGTTTATCAATTGTCTAGTACCCATAATACAAGCTCTGCTTAGCTTGGGACTAGACGACGTTTTGTGATAGTTGTGGAATATTATATTATATTATTATTATTATTATTATGATTTATTTCATCACTACCTACTGCTCTTAAAACGGTGAAGGAAGACATCGTGAGGAAACCGGCATGTCTTAGAACCAAAAAGTTCGAAGACATGTGTGATCTACCAAACCGCCCTGTGCCCGCGTGATGAATTCCTTCCATTCCTTCTCCTTGAGAGGAGGCCTGAGTCCCAACAGTGGGAAAATTATAAGGCCGACTATGCTATGCTGTCAGTTGAGGAGACTGGTCATCCTAAACCACCAGTGGGCTTTTTTTATATTTTAAATTGCTTGTTTACTGTGAATGCCACCCTAAAGCGGGAGAAGTCATTGGATGATTTCGAACCTTAAGAAAAAAGGTACAATGTAGTCATTTTATTATTTTATCTAGAATAGCCTTCTAGCTTAGCCAACGAAGATATTGTTTATAACACAATCAGTTTTACAGCTCTACGCTTAAATAAAACTAATAGCCCGGTAATTTTAGCTCAAATTGTAAGTAACAATGCAAATTATTGCCCATAACACGTTACAAAGAATTTATTGCCCCTCACTCCAATGTAATGGGCTATAAACAATGTCGCAAAGTATTCATAAAATATATTTGTTTATTTTCTGGAAAATTGAGGCATAGTCCTTCATACGATTGACCTGTAGAAGCTGACCAACAAATATATGTGACTAGATTTTACCCGCTGCTTCGCCCGCGTATGTAAAATATTGCCTATAAAGCAGTTCTTATCGGAAAAATTTTAGCAATCGGTCCAGTACAAACAAAAAACAAATAAAAACAAACTTTACCTCTTTATATTTGTGTAAATGATTGATAATTTTAACGACGTCATCGTTGCATTCAAAACTAAGTATGGTAGCGACATCTATATTGCCACATAGGAACTATCCTGTATCGCGGTATCAGAGTTCTTCGCACGATTAGAATTGTTCGATTTAGACTGGCCTGTTGGTCTAGTGGTTAGTGACCCTAGGGTTCGATTCCCACCCAGGACAAATGTTTATGTGATGAGCATGATCATTTGTTATGTGACGGGGTGTAATTTATCTAAAATTTGTATGTATTTAGAAATATATATGTATGTTTATCCGTTGTCTAGTACCCATAACACAAGCTCTGCTTAGCTTGGGGCTAGACGGTGTTGTGTGATAGTTGTGGAATATTATATTATTATTATTACCCAATCTTCCGAAATCAACCATCCGGTAGTTACAAAGACCAGACACCACCCGTTTGGTCCGTGGACTTTACACCCTGTTCCATATACCTTAAAATATCGGCGCCTTAGGCTCAGAACAAAATAACTTTCCATCAGCATGTACATTTGCCGAAAAGTCGTAACATCTGAAAATTTTACGGGAGTGCTAGCAACAGGAAGGGCCCAGCTGGGTCGAAGCCTACTGGGTTATCCGAAAGGCAGCTCGAGCCCCGGTATGAAGAGGCTAGAAGGAACGGGGTGGGTTTTTAGTCAGTAAGAGTCTGACACTATCTCCCGCTCCACCCAAGAGCGGGGGTTGTCATTGGATGATTTTTGCCCAGCGTAAAAAAAAATCGGCATTAACATTTGCCGAAAAGTCGTAACATCTGAAAAATGTACGGGAGTGCTCGTGCTGTCAATATATCACGTGTTGATGGCACACTCAGCTCTCACAGGGCCCGTCAATCATTCAAACATTTTTTTAAGCCGAGCGTAGATTACAACGTGCAGTCGACACGGACCTGGGTCCTATTGGACAATGAGTTACTCCTTGCTTACCGGCGAGTTACTCCTTGCACTTTCACGCGGGCAAAGCCGCTAGCAGAAGCTAGGTCTATGAATACTTAAAGCCATCATCTCTAACATTGTTATTTTAAAGGAAAATGTAAATACAAGCATGCTCTAGGTAATTTAATCTCACCTACGGATAAAATTATTCCAAAACACATTCTACGAGATAGCTACTTAGTATTAAATTGTTTGGCATTTACTGGAATATTGGAAAAAGTGTAATATAATTATTTTTATTCTGGTGACGCCCGAGGAGATTGCTGTCACTAAAAGATATTCAGATTTTTATTTTCGATGTTTTTAAAAAGCAAACATTATATTTTCCAACGAGAATTTTAAAAATAAATACAAATAGAGTCTGTCTAAAAACTCAATCGACTTGGGTAGTTAGTTAATTAGCAATTAACACTAGTTCAATAATCATGGTTGATTATGAGATCTTGACGATACGATCCTGATGATAATGGACGCTCTGACGGCGGACATCCAGGAAGAGGCTCCCTGGTGTATGTTGTTTGCCGATGACATTGTTCTGGTTGCCGAGAGTGGCCTAGAGGTCCAGAACAGATTGGAGGTGTGGGGGCACAGACTGGAGAGTGTTGGCCTGAAATTGAGCAGAACCAAAACAGAGTACTTGTTCTGCGATTTCGGCGGTCTTTCCAATCCTGTGCCTTTATCTCTCGCCGGAACGCCCATACCGATCTGTTCCGACTTTAGGTACCTAGGGTCGCTCGTCCAAGGGGATGGTGAGGTAGACCGGGACGTAACACTTCGGATCAACGCAGGATGGATGAAATGGCGACAGGTCACGGGAACCATTTGTGACCCACGGATGCCCCTCAAGTTAAAGGGTAAAATCTACAAGTCCGTGATAAGGCCTGTCGTACTGTATGGATCAGAATGTTGGGCTGTGAAAAAGATGGATGAAAAAAGATTACATGTAGCAGAGATGAGAATGTTAAGATGGATGTGTGGTGTGACAAGAATGGATAAAGTGAGAAATGAGTATATTAGGGGAAGTTTGAAAGTGGCGCCAGTGATTGAAAAGTTGAAAGGAAATCGTTTGTCTTGGTATGGTCATGTGAAAAGGAGGGACGAAACGCATGTTGCTAAAAAAGTTATGAGTTTACATGTGGATGGACGGCGGGGGAGAGGGAGGCCAAAGAAAAGATGGATGGATTGTGTGAGAAGTGATATGAAAGAAAAGGGAGTTAGTGATAGCGTGACGAGTGACAGGACAGAATGGAAGAAAAAAACGTGTTGCGCCGACCCCAAATAAAACGGGACAAGGGCAGGAAGGAAGATGAGATTATGAGATCTTGACTATTGTAAATTACTAATAGAAGAACTTTACAAAAAGTATCGAATATAAATATTTCATTCACCAATCCACACTGAACCCGCGTGGTGGATTACGGCCCATTCCCTCTCCTAGAGAAGAGGCCTAAGTCCCAGCAGTGGGAACATTCAAAAGTAAACATTATATTTTCCAACGAGAATTTTAAAAATAAATACAAATAGAGTCTGTCTAAAAAGTCAATCGACTTGGGTAGTAATTCAATAATCAAGGTTGATTAAGAGGTCTTGATCTTTGTAAATTACTAATAGAAGAACTTTACAAAAAGTATCGAATATAAGTATTTCATTCACCAACCCGCACTGGACCCGCGTGGTGGATTACGGCCCATTCCCTCTCCTAGAGAAGAGGCCTAAGTCCCAGCAGTGGGTACATTAAAAAGGCTGATAATGAAGTTTTTTTTAAATGATTAAATATTATTTAAAATTTCCAAGTCGTTTGACTTTTTAGACAGACTATAGCAAGCAATATTAGCGACAGTGACTGGTTTTTAAATTAAAAAACCAGTTTTTTTTTTCACATTGTGCCTTTTCATTGTGAGTTTTTTTTTCGTTCGTTGTTTTCATAGTTTTTATTTTTCTCTGTTTCATATCGTTTGCTTTTTAAATACATGTCACAAAGAATGGCTTTGGATTTATTTTTAGTAGGATTTTTTGTGGCTGAGTAGATTGGATAGTGTTTTTTTTATCTATGTAGATAACTACTTATCTAGTTTATTTTGTACAAATTTGAATGGTTATTCATAGGTAGATTTAATTTAACAAATTGTTGAGTTTGTGTGTATTTTTTAATACTGAAGCTATTTAGCTAATAACAATTATTAAGTTTTTTAAAAAACGAACTTGTTCTTCGTCTGTCTGTCGTGACTGCTGGTGCTTTTAAACTACATATGTAGCCAATTTTGATGCGGTTTCCATCTCAAATGGGGAAGTAAGAGGAATTTTATGTGTAAATATTATCTCATTATCATAACAAATACATATTGTTTACGTTGAAGCATACAGTTCAGATGAATAAAACTTGTCCACACTAATATAAAAAAATTAGTGTAGTAATTTTTTTTTGTTTGTAGGAGGAAATCTGTGAAAGTATCCGATCCGATCGTTAAAAGTTTTTTCACCAATGGAAAGCTGCTTTATTCCTGAGTGACATAGGCTATATTTTATGGTCACTGGCGAAGGCGCTGGCAGAAGCTAGTTAAAATACTAAAGTATAGAGCTCGTCTCATAATACCAAGAGCAGAGGCCTCAGCCAAGTAGATAATCTACAATCGTTAACACTAGTACAAAAATGGAAATGACACCATCTCAACGTTAAGTCACGTGGTCAGAACAAAGGAAACGGAGGCGTTACCGACTATAGAAAGAGATTCGAAACGAAGCGGTCGTAACTTGGCTAGGTCTGCTGGTCTCTTTATTATATAGTGGTGTAATAAATAAAGACGAAAATTCTTTTAAAATTAAATATATTCAAAATAATTTAATTATTAGTTAATTAGGTACCAGTATAAGTAGCTACATTACAACTAATTAATATTACACTGTTTTTTCAACATCCTTCCTTGGTTCTTCGTCTTCTTCTTTCTTAATTGGTTTCTTTGAACCTGGGGAAAAATTAAATATTTATCATAAACTAATTTCTTTTTCCGCCCATTACCCCTCGCCCCGGACCTTAGCCCGGCGCTAGCAGTCGCCACCGCCAATCGCGCTTTGCTCCAAGTAATCCAAACAATGATTGTCACCATCACCCGGGCATCTCTTTCGCCTGAATCAGGTGCAGAAACCTCCCGAACTTACCATGTCCGATCCTCACCGGCCATGGTAAGTTCTCACGTTTTGCATGGCTCTGGTCCTAACCTGCGCCATGTCTTGTGACGCCTCTCTAGCCACTCCTCAAAGAGCAGACTTACCATCATAATTAAATATAAGCTGCGGGATTGGTCGAAAGAGTCACCGCTGCCCTAAAACATGCAGAGAGCAAGGGCTTGGGTAGGTTGTAGTCAATAAAATTCGGCCTTTCCCTCTCACCCCCAACAAAAAAAAATCTGTGTTCCTTCAGTTGCCCTTTGCGTTCTAGGACTGTGGCGAATTTCGAACAATCATGATTTGCTTTAAGTGTAATGTAACGTTTTTGGATTTTGACAGGTTGAACCTGTCAAAATAGCGACGTAGCACTGTAATCACTGGAAGGCCCATAGACGGCGGCCCCCGCCAAAATTGCGTAATTAAAAAACAAATTTTCACTTACCACCTAATAAAAGCTTGAAGAACGTAGAGCATGGAGCATCTAGCACTAGTACCAGGGTGAATGTTACGAGAAACGCCAGTGCGTAGTGTGCCAGAAACTTGAATAACTGTAAAATAAAGACGAGATTTTACACATAGAGATAGCAAATTTCGACTATCGATTATTGTCACTAAGAATGAAATCGCCACTACACTAACATCGACTAGAAACGCCACTAATCACTACATAGTATAAAACAAAGTCGCTTTTTCTGTCCCTATATACCTATGTACGCTTAAATCTTTAAAACTACACAACAGATTTTGATGCAGTTTTTTTTAATAGATAGAGTGATTCAAGAGGAAGGTTTACATGTATTTATATTGCTCCCGAGCGAAGCCGGGGCGGGTCGCTAGTAAATTATAAAAATAAAATAATAATAATATACTTACCTACTACACTGCTTTGCAAAACAAAACGAAAGAAGTAACAAACATACACACTCACAGACACGCACTCACAAACTTCCGCCTTTATAATATTAAAATATAGTATAATGTATAGATTTCAAAATACTTACAACATTCTTCACAGTGAAATACGCAGGAGCAACAGCGCTATTATTGACCGCAATCATCAGAGCGTAGTGGAACAAATAAATCCCATAGGACATTCTAGATTGTAGCTTCCAAACCTTCAGTGATAGGAACCAATTTATTGGACCTGAAAAAGAAACATCCTAATTACAAAAGTACTTAAGGTTACAGCAGACCACTCGGCCTATTGCAGACCACATAGATCATGTGTATAAGAAAAATACATGCTTTATTTGCTAAATGAAATAGATAATATTTAACTTTAGGCTCAATTCACACCGAGATTGCAGCGAGGCGGCGAGCTGTTTAAGTGGCCCCGCACACGGGCCTCCAAAAAAGTGCCGCCACAAAAAAACGCTAGAAGCGGCCACAAAAAAAGCGGCGTTTTTTTGAGGCCCGTGTGTGGCGGTGCCGTCGCAAAAAAAACGCTTGAAGCCGCTTCCGCCGGGAGACTAAGTGTGCGATTAGGATTAATTGCGAACGTAGCCGAGCGCTGTCCGTCGCTAATCGCTCGAATGCTCGTTTGTGTGGCATCGGGAATCATCACGAGCCGCCGTCAGCTGAAGTGCCCTGTACGTATTAGCCAAATAACTATCCAACAAGTCCTAGCCACCTTCTTTAGTCCGTCGACGTCATACTAGCTTGCCGATACACTGTCTCCTGCTATGCGCCGAAATATACACCACCTACTATTACGCACAAAATGCCTCCAGCTAAAGACTGGAATTCCCTGCCAGATCGTGTTTCCTGATTGCTATATCCTTTTTCGTCTTTAAGGTAAAAGTAAATAGGTAATTTAGGCAAGCGTGCTCTGTCTTTAATCACATCGTCGCTCACTACCAGGAAGATAGTGGTCAAACGCGAGACTATCAATAATGGAAAAAAAACCTGCAGGCCTAGCCAAGTTACGACCGTTTCGTTCGTCGCTGACATCATCTCAACGCTCAGTCACGTGGTCAGAACAAAGGACTCGAAGGCGTGCTCGACTTGAAGCGATCGACGAATCTACCCGAAACGGTTATAACTTGGCTAGGAAGACTGACATTGCCAGTTACCATTTCTTAACCCTTCAGATACCGTCAATTAGAGACACAATAGTAAGACAATAGATGCGCGGCCACCGGTGGTCGCTTGGGGATTCATGAATTAAATCAACTTTTCAGAGAAAAGTTCTAATAGCCTCTGCCTTTTAGCCTTTCAATCGTGATAATTAGCGATACAATAGAAAGACAATGGGTGCGCAAACGCCAGCGTTCGCTTGGGGTTTAATGAATTAAGGAACTTAAATCATTCCCACTTACCACCATATCCATTCGCGCATGCGAACACTATACATCCAACGAAGAACGCCCAAAGTGGTCTGATAAACGAATTGAACAGACTATCAACCACTTGGTTATCCCAATCAGGTTGTCCGATGGGATAGTTGCTGTACACGATGAACGTTGATATAGAAAAGGCTGCTATCCAATAACAGACAGTGGTTATCTAGGGATAAATGTTATAGATATTATTATATATATCTTAACAAAATACATCTTTGTTTTTATATGTTGCAGATACTCTAAGGTGGGATCTTGTAATATACAGGGTGTAATTAATAGGTGAGGTCAAAAACAAACAACTCTCTTCAAGGAAATTATTATGAATTCACAACAAAATGTATACCTTCAAAAAAAAACAAGTGAACAAAACAAATCAATCAAAAAATAACAATCAAATCTAAAAAAAGTCAACCAATCACTGATCAATTGATCAATGATCAAATGTACGGGCAGTCTCATTTATCCACCTCGCTTATACTTGATTTATTTTTTACTTTTTTTCACAGAAACAGGGCGCTAGGTGCTAGCCAGCAACATTGTTAGGATTTGAACGTACCTTTGACATAACCAGCTTCTTCGTTTTAACAATATACCCGAAGACCATGCCGACGAAGAATGGAGAAGCTCGAGTTAATGTGTTCATATAATAGTTGACCGAATAATACATCGTCTCTTCAGGACGGCTGAAAATAAGAAAATAAAGTGAATAAAGTGAAAATAATGTTAGCTAGGACTAGTTAGGATTAGTTAGGATTAGTTAGTACTAGTTAGGACTAGTTAGGACTTGTTAGGACTAGTTAGGACTATTTAGGACTAGTTAGGACTAGCTAGGACTAGCTAGGGCCAGTTAGGACTAGTTAAGACTAGTTAGGGCTAGTCAAAACTAGTTGGGCCTAATTACTAACACAGCACTCTCAAGTCGCTCATAATCTTATTCTAATAGTTTACAATACATAGTTAAATGGCAAAGTATTTTAGTTCCATAAAACCAATACACAGTAATACGTACCCTCCCATAGTAGAAGGAAATTCCATGATAAAGTTATATGTGGTGGAAGCGACCAGTATACCGACTAGGCCAGTCAGTAAAGCAGCCCATGCTATCCTCTTATTGCCTAGAAGAACCCAATACAGAAGGATTGGCGAAAGAATATGAAGTTGGACATCTATGGCTAAGTACCAAGTCTGACCGATGCACTGAAAAAAGAGAAGATTTTAGTTTTAGCTGCTATTTGCAAAGCCAAGGAAGTAAAGGATAAAGTGTTGGAATTCCCCTCATCATCACCATCATCATCAGCCTTTTTAATGTTCCCACTACTGAGACTCAGGCCTCCTCTCTAGAAGAGGGGATGGGCCGCAATCCACCACGCGGGCCCAGTGCGTGTTGGTGGATGTCACATGTCTTCGAATTTTTGGTTCTAGGACTATAAAATTTCGTGAGAGAGCGGGGGGTCTACTCGCTTTCTCCGAAACGAAACTATATTCATTTGACGTTAAAATTGCAAACAATCCTCTGTTAAAATTGCAATCAATCAACCGTGGTAGGAAACACGCAAAATTTCAATCGAAACTTCGTTTTTCGGAGAAAGCGAGTAGACCCCCAGGTAGCAAACGGGCCGTTCAAAATATATTCATTAGGTTTGATTGAAATAACTGGTTTTATTTCAATAAAACCTAATAAACAAATTTTAAGCTCTTAGTAAGCTTTCTACAAAACATTTTGCATTTAATCCAAAGAATATCAATTAAATTTCATATATGCATAGGATTTAATTTATAAATTACTAGCGGCACGTTCTGGCTTCGCACGGGCAATAAATATGTTACTCAAAGCGAATGTAGCTTTCCAATGATGAAAAAAAATTTGAAATCGGCACAGTAGTTTTTGAGTTTATCCATTACAAAAATACACACAAAAATACAAATTGTCCCTCTTTCTATTAATAGTGTAGATGTAGATGGGCTGATTGGTTTGGCACAATATTTTACAACTTTCCTTTACAAGGCATTATCAAAACTAACCGTATTTGTAGGATTCATATAATTCTGTATGTGCAGTAAGGTAGACCACCATGAGGTCCTACACCTATGAACATTGCCCTCCACGGTGCTCCATATGGGCCCATCGGTCATACGGTTGAGATATGTCGCTTCAAATAAAGCTGCGGCGGCCAGTAAGGGGAACATGCGCAGGAGTCGATTCAGCCAAAACAAATGAATGTTTTTGAGCAGTTGTCCTGAAATTGTAATCTAGTTTTAACTAGTTTAATATCAACTAGTTTTAAAAATGGAATTTAATTCACACTTTAGATTTAAAAAAATTACTTTAGATACGTATCACATAAATAAGAGATATTGGTCCAAGCATAGTTCAGTGGTATCAATATTGTAAATTTGTCCTAATTTTAATCAGAGATATTGGTCCAAGCATAGTTCAGTAGTATCAATATTGTAAATTTGTCCTAATTTTAATCGTCTGTACTGTACTACATCATCAGCCTTTTTAATGTTCCCACTGCTGGGACTCAGGCCTCCTCTCTAGGAGAGGGAATGGGCCGTAATCCATCACGCGGGCCCAGTGCGGGTTGGTGAATGTCACATGTCTTCGAATAAATGATGATGATGATATAATGTACTACATACGTAGTTAAAATTTGAATTGTATTAAATATTTTTTTAAACATTTCTGGGTAATACGAGTATCCTACATTGATTACTCACAATTTACGAAATGATTTATCTGATAGAAATAATGATTGAATACAGTTAAGCAGTGATAAAGGGAAGCGCAGGCGTCATAGATTAGACGATTAAAACGAAAAAAGATAATTTTGTAAGATTTTTATCGTTTTTATTGAAAATACCCCAATTAGTTACGTCCGTGTAACTCAGTGGTTCCCAAACTTATTTTGTCTACTGTCCACTTTGAGAATAAATATTTTTTTAGCGCCCCCATTTTTTCACCTATTTAAAAACCACTATAACTTCAAATTAAATTAATTAATTATTGTGACCTAGATATGTATATTATGTATGTAACTTGACTCAAAGTGATTTTGTATTTCCTAATTTTCTCTTACTGTCCCCGCACATGGGTTTAAAAAAACCGCTTCAAACTTCATTTTGAGGCGGCCTTTTTTTGTGGCTCGTGAGCGGCGGTGCCACCACAAAAAAACGCTTGAAGCGGCTTCAATCTTCACCGGGCACAAAAGATGTCGCGTGCTTCAGCTGTTTTTTGTGGCGGCTTCTTGCTTTTTTTGTGGCCGCTTCTAGCTTTTTTTGTGGCCGCTTCTAGCTTTTTTTTGTGGCGGCATTTTATTGAGGCCCGTGTGCGGGGACAGTTATGCTCAGCGGCAATGGCTATGATTATTATTTGATTTTTTTTTGTGAATACTATGTATACTAAGTCTTACTGTCATGAGCTTCAGCATCAGTAAGCTTCCCTATATTCACCCAGCGGTTTTTATTATCTCTCTCAACTCTGCAGTAAAAGTTTTCTCATATTAGCTAAAGCATTACCCATTGGTACTTAGAATAGTCACTCACACGAATTCAGGTATTTTTATTTGTAGAACTTAGATATGTAAAGTATAATACAGTTGTGATGTCAATAATAAATGAACACTACGTCTTGTCGTCTGTGGAGTACAAATATTCTAATTACAATTACGAGTATAATAAGAAATCGGAAAAAAGATATAAAAAGCATTCAAAATTAATAAAAAAATATAAATTAAAAACCAAAATAAAAGATACAAAAGTATTATCATTTAGTCGAGTTGATTTTTTTAAGAAAAAAAAAAATAATAAAACAGCATTTCCGTGCATGCTTTTTCTCTTTCTCTTCAGACGAAACTTCACCTCGAACGCTCACAAACAACAATTTTTTTTTAGGTGGGAAAATCGAATCGTACCGGGGCCGAATATTCCTTTCAGAAGCAGACTCTAAGCCCCAGTGGACTTCGACCCTGCTGGGCCCCTACAGTTTGCTGTCAACTCTCAAAGAGTTGACAGCAAACTGTAACACAAACAAGTAAATGCTATTATGAATATTGATCGAAATGGTCAATCATTCAATCGGCTCATTCACGATCCCTGATTCAACGCGCTGCAGCGCTGTATTATTGAGTTACTTACTTGAATTGAATTTTCCAACGGTAGTATAAACCACAAGGAAACCGCTCAGCATGAAAAATGTATCCACTGTTACAGTTCCTGAGATCACCCACAACGATTGCCAGGAGGTCATCCACTGAAGAGAAAGAAAGAAATAATTTAGAGATTGTTAATCTATAAGGCGGGTGTATTCAAGGCTGAATAGGCTCTTAATAAACTAGTGTGCCTCGCTATCAACGATTACATCACTGCTTGCATCCATCCTTGGTGGGATCGCAGTCAAGCACTAATTTATAACAGATAAAAACTTCTTTCGCCTTTATAAAAAATACGTTCATCATCATCATCATTTTAGTCGAAAGACGACCACGTCCGTTGGACATAGGCCTCTCCTAAGCGATGCCATAAACAACAGTCCTGTGCATCACACATCGTACACAACGCACCGTAGCCACACTGTAGTTCCGAACAATCCCACAGCCCTATGAATAGTTACAGTTATCCAGGGGCCCGAGTCTGCTATTTTTATAAATTCATCATTCCAACACGATCCCATTGTCATTTTGCTAAAAGTTCGTAATCTACTAAATCATAATGATCGATCATTGATCGGTCAATGGTCTCATAATCCCACCTGATAGTAAGCAGTGATGCAATCGTTGATGGTGAGGCACACTAATTTATTATTTAGTACCCTAATTTCCTAGGAATTTTTTTTATGTCATCAAGGCCAGATTACAATCAATAATGACTTTGAAGGCGTCCTAAAGTAGATTGCACAATCAGACATCAACATTTTTTGTGATAAAACGGTTAAGAGAATTATCTACTCTCTTAACTTTTTATCGATTTTTACCTACTTACACGACGAGAGCATACATTGCGACGTGTGTATACTGTGTGTTTTCCTGTTTTGACATTTATATGAACAGTGGTTAAAGAAACTTTATTCGCACAAAATTAATAAAATATTGACTTATAAAGGAGAAAAATATATTAAGGATTAAGTTAAGCGACAGGTCTTCACGGTAAATACATGTATGCATACAACATGTAACTAGTATAATACCAATAATACACACCATTTAGAAAATTAAGTTACAATAATAATTTAAGCACTAAAATTTTACTTAAATGCACTTAGACACTGTTTTGTAAGAAATTAGTTATCCTATTAAAATCTTCGTTCGCATATATACAAAGACGCTGGTGACGCAATCAAGACTATTTTATTTTAGTTATTTAAATTATAAATAGCTAAAATCGATGCAGTAGCTGAAGTCGTCAAATCGGAAGGTGCCAAATCGCGAGCGCTCGCGAGTTTTGTAGCAGCGAGTTGACGAACAAATAATTCTAAGATTAGTATCTTTACAATGACTTTGATAATAAACGCATACCGTACGCATACGTATGCGTTTATTATGTTACACTAGCTTCTGCCATCGGCTTCGCCCGCGTGAAAATAGTTTTCTCCATACAAACTTTGGACCCCACTTCGTCCCCTTAGGAGGTGAATTTTGGTAAATCGTCTCTTAGTGCTCGCCTGCGTCATAAAACGAAACCTTCAGCAAAATTTCGCGCTCCTAAGCTCTTTAGTTTCGGCTGTACATTGATATGTCTGTCTACTTTTTAATATTTATGGCTTACCAAAAAACCATCGATAGGATTCAACCAATTTAGTTCTGTTGAAAACGAATGAGCGAGAACCACCCACATCATGGCCAAAGCTCTGATCCCATCTAAACACTCTATACTGTTAGGAGGCGACTGGAAATTCATGACTCGGCGCCCATTTGTGTATACTGAGAACATTCTGCCGACCACGCTTACGGTTTTGGGATCTGAAATGGAAATTGACTTTGTGAATGAAACAAATCACAATAAAATGGTTAATTAACATTTTTGTTGTGATCTATTTCGGTTAGTCAGATTAGTCCAACGAATGTTTTCGCATCTTATTCACCAGGGTCATGTGTTTGTAACTGGGTACTCCATCCCGTTTAGCTCTTCAATGCCCATAGGTGACAGAAGAGCTAACGAGAGAGTATTTGGTCGTAGATGTGCGACCCTGGCGGCTCAAACGCGAGAGTATTTGTCGGATATAACTATCCAACGTAGGCGATTAAATGGTTAATGTCATACAGAAGATTCAGAGGAAGAAAAAAGCAAAAGAATATTAAATGAATTGTATAAAGAATGAAAAGTGAATGATAGAAGATTTACATGTTGTGACAACTCAAAACAACATGGGATACGTACAGGTAGATGTGGATGAAAAGAAAATATTGCAACTCAACAAATACACAAGTAAATATATCAAAAGAATCTGACATACCTCTTTTCTTAATAAGTGTATGCCATACATCGAATGTTGTGCTCAATACAGTTATCAATCCAATAAGAGAGAAGATGACACTGCAAAAAATCGTATTATAAAATAAACTTCGGAGTTAATTCATACATACTATTTATAAATTTAAACCCCAAAAAAGAGAGGTGTTAGGTGTTGTGAGTGAGTTTGACGTGTATATCTGTGTATTATATGAGTTTGAGTATCTTGTATCTCTGTGTGGTAGAAAATTGGTTCAGCCATTGGAAGATCATCAATTATTTTCTAATTATTAAAGGGATATGAACTACGGTCTACCGGCGATCCGAGGACGCTTGGATAAAATATTACTACTAATACAGTGAACCTAGACCTGTAAAAAACCTCTGCTACTAATAATATCAATGATTTTTCGACACTTTTCCATTAAAATACCTCTGTTACTGAGAACAATAAACCTTAATACCTGAGATAAATCTTTTCTTATATTTTCTTCTTTACTACTTTTCTTTACTGTACATTTTAAGTTCCTCACATGCAAAATTTCATTCTTCATTGTGTGGTTTGCTATTAGAAAATCCAGTTGGTGGTTAAGCTCGCCTATGTACATCAAGTGTACTTTTTTAACTGTATGTCTAGATTGTGTGTGCTATAAAGAATAGTTAAATTTTCGGGACGATTCATCTCAATAGCCTAAGTTAGGCAACTAATTAATAATTTAGTAGTTTGAATATTGCTCCAGAAAGGTCCGTGCAATAAACTTTGTTAGTAAACATTCGAATTTCTGTGCTTCTTCTACGGGGTGCCACGACAGAAAACCTCCACGAGTGCCCGCGGACTGTAGTTCCCTTGCGGACACGTCCCGAGGGAAGACCAGTCTGCGGGACGGTGCACCCTGGGAGGCGGCCATAGACCCCCTTGGGCACACCTACCCAAGGGCCTCTATGGCCGTCTGCGAATGTTCTGTCAGACGGACCGCTTCAACGCGTGTCCCTCTGCCATGGCAGAGGGCACAGTGGCGAAGCAAGAGCGGGCTCGGTGTGCACTCACACTGCCGCCGGGCAGGCAGGAGGAAGACGTGTTCCTCCTTCTGCCACCGTTAGTCTCGTAGCCCCAGAGATTGTCCAAGGTCATGTTTCTGACTCTTGATGGGGGACGAGGGCCTTGGCTTAACCGCCCGGGCCGCGAGGAAGACAACCTCTATAAAAAATTACCCCAAACCTCCAAGCGGCGGCGCACCGTGAGGGAGGTTGTTAGCTTGACTAATGGGTAGCTAAATTAGTCTCTAGTGCGAACCACGTATTTTGAGCAAGTACCCGAAGTTTAATACTCGTGGGAACTGTATGGCTAGCAAATTCTTCAAAAAACCAGAGAGTGATGCGCGGTCGGAGTCCGACGCGGCATCCGGAAGGAGCTCGGAGGGCTCGGAGTGTGAGGAGGCAGCGGGGACTTCAGGGAGAGGGTCAAGTCTCTCCCAGAAGAAGCGCTCCGCTTCCTTTAGGAAGGAGGACGGATCGTCCTGCTCGGAGGGGCGGGCCAAGATCCCCACCAGCAGCCGTGGTGCGGGCAGAGCCCGCGGGAAGGGAAGGGGCCTCACGGCAAAAAAATCCGCTGAGCGAGCCGACAGGCTTGCCGCGGAGGGGCGCCACCCCGGTGCGGGCGACCCTGGGAGAGATCTCTCAGAGCCGTCCGGCAGCGAGAGGCGCACCGAGGCGGAGTCCGGTGGGGAGGCGGCAATGCCCTTTAAGGAGCTGGCCGTCACCCTGCTTAGGGACATGGCCCGCCAGAGGGACAAGGCCACGCGGGAGCGAACGATCCGTCGCCACGCCGCGTCCCTCCAGGGGGCCTTAGACGCCTCCGTAAAGAAGAGGGTGGCGGAGCTCCGGGTGGAGCTCCAGGCCGAACTCCGGGCGGAGATCCGGGCGGAGCTCGCTAGAGCGCCGAACGGAGGCCGCCAGGAGCCCATGGATGAGGGGCGCGAGCAGGAGCAGGGGCAAAGCCGGCCCCAGCCCCAGCCCCAGCCCCAGCCCGAGCCGGAGAGCCAGCTGCTGACATTGGTGCAGCGGGAACTCGCAGCTTTGCAGCAGGGGCTGCAAAAGCAGCAGCTGGAGTTCCAGCAGCGCGTCCAGCAGCAGCTGTCTCTCCTGGAGGGCATTGTCCTGCGCCCTCCACTGGCGGTCTCTGGCCCGAAAAAGGCGGCGTCCTATGCCGCTGCCGCGGCTGCGTCTTCCGCGCCCAAGGCGGGCCCGTCGGGGCAAGCGGGGCGCGGGGCCGCGGCGTCGGAGCCCGCGAGGCCGGCCCCGATGACGACGACGGCCAAGCAGCAGCAACAGCGGCGAAAAAAGGGTGCGGCGGTGCCTGCCGCTAAACCGGTAGGACCTCCTGCCGCTAAACCGGCAGGACCTCCTGCTGCCGTGGCGACTAGGCCGCGCCTGCCACCTCCTCCACCCGAGGTGCCTGGCGCCGATTGGACGGTGGTCGGCGCCAAAAAGCAGGCGGGCAAGGTGGCCAGAGCGGCCAAAAAGCGCGCGAGGCGGCAGGAGCGAAAGAAGCGGGCCATGGCGGCGCGTCTTCGCGCCCCGAATTCCGAGGCTGTAGTAATTACGCTACAGCCTGAAGTGGAAAAGAGGGGCGTGACGTACGACGACGTCATGGCGAAGGCGAAGCAGGCGGTGTTGCCCCACCTTGGCGAGCTCGGAGCCGCTGCGGGCTTCCGAATGAGGCACACGATCACCGGGGCCCGAATCCTAGAGGTCCCCGGTGCGGCCAGCGGTCCTGCAGCGGACGCCCTGGCCGCAAGGATCAGGGCGTCCCTCAGTTCGGAAGAGGCCCGAGTGTCCAGGCCCACCAAGTGCATCGACATGCGCATAATGGGCCTGGACGATTCCGTCAAGGTGGACGAGGTGGTGGCCGCCATTGTCAGGGCGGGTGGGTGCACGACCGAACAGGTTCGGGCGGGTGCCATCCGTGCTGACAGCACGGGCATGCGAGCCGTTACGGTGAGCTGTCCCGTGCAGGCGGCCAAAGCGATAACGGCCGAGGGCCGAAGGCTTTTGGTGGGCTGGGTCTCCGCACAGGTCAAGCTGCTGGAGCCCAGACCTCTGCGGTGCTTCCGCTGCCACGTGGGGCACCACGTGGGAGCCCACTGCGCCGCGGAGGATCGCAGCGACCGCTGCCACCAGTGTGGCCAGCCCGGTCACAAGGCCGCAGATTGCCGTGCTACGCCGCACTGCTACGCATGTGCGGCGGCCGGCAAGCCGGCCGACCACCGGGCTGGGGGCAGGTCCTGCGACCCCCCCGCCAAGGCCAAGGGCAAGGCCCGCAGGTCCATCCCCGCCGAGGTCCTCGCCGCCGCAGCCGCCTCGTTGGCCGCCGCCGCAATCGCCGCCGCGCCCGCCGCCGCAATCGCCGCCGCACCCGCCGCCGCGGCATTGTCCCCTAAGGGGGCTGGGGAGGAGACTGTAATGGAGTGTCAATAACGGCCCCATTACGTCTCCTCCAGGCGAATATCAACCACTGCGCTCCCGCTCAGGATCTGTTGCTCCAGAGCATGGCGCAGTGGTTGATCAATGTCGCCGTGGTCACCGAGCCGTATTTTGTCCTGCCCAGTGGTGACTGGGTTCAGGACCTGGACGGCTCGGTGACCTTAATTAAGTCGGCCGCCGCCGGTACCCCGCCCCCCGAGTCCGTCACGAGGGGGCGGGGTTGCGTGGCAGCACGGTTCGGGGACATCGCCGTGGTGGGCGTCTACCTGTCCCCGAGCCGATCTCTCGACGAACTGCACGTCTCCCTGATGGAGCTAAATTCCGTCGTCGCTGGGTTCGGTTCCCTCCCCGTGGTCGTTTGCGGGGACTTCAACGCCTGGAACACGGCTTGGGGTTCCCGGTTCACGAACCAGAGGGGTCGGATGGTGGAGGACTGGGCCTTGGAGCTGGGCCTGGTCGTACTGAACCGGGGTTCTGTCCCCACGTTGGTGCGGATGCGGGGTGAGTCGGTGGTGGACATTTCGTTCGCCAGCCCCGCTCTGTCGCCGCGTGTCGTCGACTGGCGCGTGATGGAGGAGGTGGAGACGTACTCCGACCACCGGTACATCCGGTTTGACGTCTCCGCCGAAACCTCGGCCGCGCCGGTCCGACAGAGCCCTTGCGGTCCGCGGTGGGCGCTTAAGCAGATGGACCGGGAGCTCCTCCTGGAAGCCGCGACGGTACAGGCCTGGGTGCAAGCACCGGACAGGCCTGTCAACATTGACGTCGAGGCGGAGTGGTTCCGGGAGGCCATGTCGCAAATTTGCGATGCGGCAATGCCCCGTGTCCGTCCAGGACGAGCTAAGCGCCAGGTGTACTGGTGGTCGCCGGAGATCGGCGCACTGCGCAATGCGTGCAATCACGCGCGGCGCCGGTACGCCAGGCACTGCAGGCGCCGCATCCGCCCGCCGGATGCGGAGGCCAGAGAGGCGGAGCTATATGAGGAATACAGAGAGGCGAAACGCACCCTCCGAACGGAGATCAGGCGGGCCAAACTCGAGGCCCGCAACGTGTGGCTGGGGTCTCTGAACGCGGACCCGTGGGGGCGCCCGTACAAGTTGGTACGGGACAAGCTTCGCCCCTGGGCTCCGCCGTTGACTCAGAGTCTCCGGCCCCAACTCGTGGAGGGTTTGGTTAGCTCTCTGTTCCCTGCGCGGGGGGAACACTCCCCCCCGCTCATGGCTCCGCCTCCGCCAGCGGTGTCTGACGCGGATCGCAACAGCGACGACGACGACAATGCTCCAGAAGTGACCGAGGTAGAGTTGAGAGTGGCGGTGCGAAGGCTGAGTGCCAAAAACACCGCCCCAGGACCCGACGGCTTGCCAGGGAAAGCCTGGGTCCTGGCCATGGAGGCTCTCGGGCCTCGACTGAGAGGGCTCTTCAGCGCATGCCTGGAGAGGGGCCAGTTCCCACTTCGCTGGAAGACGGGGAAACTGGTCCTTGTAGCGAAGCCAGGGCGCCCTGCGGACTCTCCGTCCGCATACCGGCCTATTGTGCTGCTCGACGAGGTGGGCAAGCTCTTTGAAAGAGTAATTGCAAACCGCCTCGTCGTGCGGCTAACACGGGTGGGGCCGGACTTGTCGGACGGACAGTTCGGCTTTCGCAGGGCGCGCTCTACTATAGACGCCATCATGCGCGTGCGAGCCCTCACGACAGGGGAAGCGGTGTCCCAGGGTAGGTGTGTCGTGGCAGTGTCCTTGGACATTGCCAACGCCTTCAACTCCCTGCCCTGGAGTACGATCCGGAGGGCACTCCGGTACCACCGGGTGCCCGAATACCTCTGTCTAGTGGTCGAGGCGTACCTGTCAGACAGGTACATTGTCTACCCCGGTCACCAGGGAGACTGGAATCGTCGAGAGATGTCGTGCGGTGTTCCGCAGGGGTCGGTTCTAGGCCCACCCTTGTGGAACATCGGCTACGATTACGTGCTGCGCGGCGACTTCCCTGACGGGGTCAGCGTGGTTTGCTACGCAGACGACACGCTGATCCTAGCGCAGGGAGAGTCGCACCAGGCGGCGGTCGCTCTAGCGACACGCGGGGTTGCGATAGCCGTTGGTAGGATCCAGGAGTTGGGACTCGAGGTGGCGCTGCATAAATCCGAGGCAATGTGCTTCCACGGCCCTCGGAACGCGCCACCATCGGACTCCCAGCTTACGGTAGGAGGAGTTCGCATCGGCGTCGGGTCGACGATGAAGTATCTGGGACTCGTCCTTGACAGCCGGTGGAATTTCGTAGAACATTTCCGACGTCTGGCTCCCAAGCTTCTCCGGGCTGGGGCTGCTCTCAAGCGGCTCCTGCCCAACCTTGGGGGTCCAGACGCCTCCTGCCGGAGGCTCTACGCGGGGATCGTTCGGTCCATGGCCCTCTACGGGGCGCCGGTGTGGGCGCCGTCGCTGGCAAAGCGACCGGCGTCCATACTGAACGCCTGCCAGAGGGTCATGGCAATACGGATGGTGCGGGGTTACCGCACGATCTCCCGCGAAGCGGCGAGCCTTCTGGCTGGCCTACCACCGTGGGATCTGGAGGCAACAGTCCTTGCACACATGCACGACATGCGCGTGGAGATGCAACGCCGGGGTGAAAGTCCACTGCCGCAACATGTCAAGGCATGGCGGACAGAGCTCCGGCGGGATCTCATGGTGAAATGGCGTCAACGGCTATCGCAACCCAGTGCTGGGCACGCCACGATTATGGCGGTAAGTCCCCTCTTTGAGGCGTGGCTGGAAAGACCTCACGGCGTCCTTACCTTCCGCATGACGCAGGTCCTCACCGGACATGGCAAGTTCGGGAGGTTCCTGCATCGGATTCAAGCGGAAGAGACGCCCGGGTGTCGCCACTGTGCGCAACGCCCGGAGGACACGGTGGAGCACACCGTCGAGGTGTGCCCTGCCTGGGCGGAGCATCGCCGTGCCCTCGTGGGGGCGATCGGCGGCGGAGACCTCTCGCGCCGGGCCCTGGTCGAGGCCATGGTCCGGAGCGAGGAGGAATGGCAGGCGGTCGCCTCCTTCTGCGAAGCAGTAATGCTTGCAAAGGAGGAGGCCGACCGCATCAGGCAACGGCGCCCTCGCCGCCGTCGCCGGGATTCCGATCCCGATTTCCGGCCACCGTAGACGCGGGCTCGCGGACGGCGAGCCATGGGTAGCTCGCTGTCCGATCGTCCGGTAATGGACCGAGTCCAAGACGTCGACGGCGCGCACTGTTCCCGCGCGCCTCAAGGAGTTGTCAGCAGCAGGAGGGGCCCAGCTGGGTCGAAGCCTACTGGGGACAGGGTTGTCCGAAAGGGAGCTCGTGCCCCGGTATGAAGGCTAGAAGGAACGGCGCGGGGTTTTTAGTCAGTAAGAGTCTGACACTGTCTCCAGCTCCACCCAAGAGCGGGTTTCGTCAAAGATGATTTTCCCCGTCGACAAAAAAAAAAAAAAAAAAAATGTGCTTCTTCTACAAATGAGCAAAAATTTCTTCCCAACGGCCAAAAATCAAAATCAAAGCATTTATTTCAAATAGACCATTTTCAGGCACTTTTGAATAGTCAAATGTCGGTCAGTCCAAGAAAAGTGAAGCTAAATTGCACGTTCCAAAGCGTAGATCTCTCTCTATGGAAATGCCGTATTATGAAAATATGTAAAAGTCAATATAAGTGGTAAAAATCCCTTGAACTCTTAGATTACTTCTTAGGTTTCACTGTATTAAAGTTATAACATATAGCTTCTTGTTTTTCAGAGGATTTTTAGTTTTGGAGATTTTTTAATTTATTTTTTATGTTACTTACACTGCAACTGTATCTCCTGGGACCCAAGGCTTGTCATTAGGCAGACGACAAAAATCATCAGTGTATTTAAATCCTATCGAAGAAATATTGGATAGGAAAGAATTGATGGCTTGTTCTGTAGTACAAGGCTTAGGAATGCAGACAGCTAAACTAAACGTAAGTGCGGCAAGAGGGTTCTCTGTTACCGTCCTAAAAAAATAAAACAAAATATTAATAAATTATACAGTTAATAAAAATTAAGTGACAATGCAGTTGGCAAGTTCAGCTAACTGACCCTGTAGCAATTATACACATAACACAATGCCATCTATATTACAAGTTTTTCGCCTTTGGAAAACTTTGCCCCCCCCCCCCCCCCGAATACGTTAGTAATGGTTTTGTCAGTTCCAATAAAGCCACCGGGTCAGATACAATAGATAAAATTAAAAAAAAAACAACATTTACTTCAGAAGCAACCGTCCATATGCAAGACAAAGTTGTAAGTACAAGTACTTAACAAGAATTTAACTTACAAATAACTAATGTTAATAGAAGATATTAGACACACTATCTACCCCTGCACAGTAAGCTCACCGGTCTCGCAACACATAGAGTATAGTAAACTTATTGATTCGCCAATTATATTATCTTTTAGACGCCAATCTGGCTTCCCCGTACACGCAACTTTTTTACACATAATTGCATATACGCTGGTGTAAGCAAAAATGCCGAATGTACTACAATACCGAGGGAGCCAAAACAGAACAATGATAGTAAATTCAGAGCAAACTGGAACAATTTGCCTGCTGCCTACTCAAGGCTAGAGTGAATAGGCTCTTAATAAACTAGTGCGCCTCACCATCAACGATTGCATTACTGCTTACCATCAGATGGGATCGCAGTCATGCACAACTAGTGCTGTACACTATGTCATTTAAAAAAAACTTCATTCTATCGTGCCGGAGTCTGTAATTCCTGATAGTTATCTTTAAGTCAAGAATGAATAGTTTTAGGCAAGCGCAGATACTCTACCGTCGATGACATCATCGATTTCCAAGTGCTATGGTGGTCAAGCGTTGTCAAACTTTTGTAAATTAAAAAAAAAACAGTCAGAAAATTACCTGTTATCAATAACTCCTGTCATTGCATTCATAGCTCTACTCAAAGCTTTGAACTCTTCTAAAGTTTTTACTGTCTCACCATCCATGCGTAACAGATTTGGATTGAAGTTTGAAGGTTCAGATCGCTCCCATGGAATATCAAAAGTTTGGTTCAGGGGAACTTGTATCATGCAGTACTTCCCCTGAATTTCTGTATTTGGTGCGATTGGTTGGTTCAAACCGATGCATTGGTGATAGTTGCCCATGTCTAACATGTTGCCTTCCAAAAAACCTCTTGGGACCCTGATGCCAGCATCAGCGACTGTAATAAAAACGTAAAATATTAAAGTCTTTATACGATGATTGGAGGAGGTAGAGTTAATATTGTATTGGCGATACGTTGTCTTACATCAGCGACTGTGTTAGAAACGTAAAATAATAAGGTTCTTTTTATACAATTATCGGAGAAAATAGAGTTATTTTTTTTATATTTGCTATAGTTGTCACTGTTGTTAATATGTACACTCCCAGAATCCCGCGATTTGAAATATGTATTATTAAATAATTTAGCCACAGCTTTTTATAAAGATATTCATGTTTTAAAAAAATATTAATGAACATCCTCCACTCCTCAGATGAGTAAGTAGGTAAAAAACGGACAATTTTCAGGTTAATGAACTTTATCATGATATGCTATCTTTAAAATTATCTTCCACTACCCTATCATATTACTCAATTACTATTACTACTAGAGTAATATGATAGGTACCCGTTTTATACATAATATTACAAAAAAAAAATACTGAAGTGTTTATAAATCCTTACTTATTTTATAAAAGTGAAAATGAGTTTGGTTGTTTATTTGTTTGTTTGTTACGTCTTCACGCCTAAATGGCAAAATCGATTTTGATTTATTTTGGTACAGAGATAGTTGGGACCCTGGAGACGGGCAAAGGCTAATTTAAAAAAAAAAATGAGAAAAGGTGGAGGAAGAGTAAAGTATATTAATAAACGCGAGTGAAGCCGCGGGTAAAAGCTAGTAAAAATATAATACTTACAAAACATGGCGAGAAACGTATTATTTCGTATAATTTTTATTTGTTCAAGACATTGTTCTGTATCCAAGACTTCTTCGTAAAGATTCTGATCTAGCGCCTCATTTGGAATCGGCAAATCAATGTGACCTTTAACTAAACAAAACGATACTAAATCAACTAAAACTAAACTTAAAATCACTTTGGGAAACATTTTAATAATTCCACTTAATAATTTTATATCACAGATTTTTTCATGCGGCTTTTTGTAATGAGTAACTACTGCAAACCAAAACAGATGTCATGTAAAATTGATGGGAGCACTATTTTTATAATAATTATGTCAGTTAATCTAATCTTATTGTTGCGTAGAAATGTTAATGAAGATAATAATTATATGTAGGTAATTGATTATGTGTCGATAGCTTCGGGGTTACTGACCGATGCTGACACATGACGTAGGTAATCCATTAACCCTTCAGATACCGTCAATTAGAGACACAATAGTAAGACAATAGATGCGCGGCCACCGGGTGTCGCTTGGGGATTCATGAATTAATTACATTGATATTGTAAATTCTTGTACGGTAGCATAATTGTGCAGCTAAGGCTTCATCCTTACTAATATTATAAAAGCGAAAGTGAGTTTGTTTGTTTGTTACGTCTTCACGACTAAATTACAAAACCGATTTTGACAAAACTTGGTACACGGATAGACCATAGAAATAGAAAAAAGAATATAACATAATAGAATGATGAAATGAATGATGAATGATGGAATAGGACATAGGATACTTTTTCCCGGAAGTATCTTCCCTTAGGATAATTTTCTGCTATCACGTGGGCGAAGCCGCTGGGAGCAGCTAGTAGAAATATAAAAAAAACGGGCAAGTGAGAGTCGGGCATGCACACTGAAGGCTCTGTACAAACTTACCTATGAAAACACTTCAATTTCCGAGTTACAAAGATTTTTCCGAATAACAAAAAAATTTTTTTTTGTGACATAACTACTTTACAGTCTTCAGATTTTTTCCTATATTTTTGCTATGAAACCTTGCTTTATCAAAATTTCAGGATTCTAGGTCAACGGGAAAACGTACCTTATGAATTTTGATACCCTTGCGTGTCGAAATATACGTTTTTTCGACATAAACGGCCGTATCTTTTTTTTCGTTAACTCAGAAGTTTGATTTATCTGGGGACTGCATACTTGAGTACCTATATGGTTATAATTTCAAATCGATACCTCCACGCGTTCTCGAAATAAAAGGTCTTGACTGACAGACAGACAGAGGGACAACAAAGTGATCGTATTGGGTACCGGTTTTTCCTATTGACGTTTTTTCCAATGGAACCCTGAAAAAATATGGTTTGTAATGTTTTCGTTTTGGCTTTGATTTTTACAGAAACAGAAGGTCCTACAGAAAGGCTTTACACGAAAGTTATCAACGCATTTTCCTGTAAAAAATATTTCTAGGTATAATATTATATATTAGGAGTATTTTTTTTATAACAAAATTAAACGTCGCTCCTGTTAACAACAAGCCTTTTAGGATTCCATGTCTAGTTAATGTATTAAATAATATAACAAAGAAGTATTGCTGTAAAAGATCCTCTACAAATAATGATCCTGAATTATGAAGTTTCTTACACGCTTTGGAACGTGCAATTTAGCTTCAATTTGTTTGACAGAACGACATTTTGACAATTCGGTGCCAGTAATTAGTCTTTTTGAATTTTCTGATTTCTGATCTATACTTATAATAAATCTGTAGAAGTGAAAATTCTGTTCATTGAAAATATCAAAAATAAATGGCGGGGCGTGTTACTAGAATTTTTTGTCTGTCTGTCTGTCTGTTCAGGCATCACGCAAAAACTACCGGTTCGATTACGATGAAACTTGGTATAATTATTCTTTAATATCCTGGGAATCACACTAGGTACGTTTTATCCCGGAAAAGTATATACAATAAAAAAAATTGCCGTTCGATCAACCGCAAATAATAAGTTTGTCGTAGGTTACGTCACCCGCAGTGGAGTTCACTAAGGGGTACTGCACACGGCTAAGATACTATAATATTTGGGTAAATAATATGTAGTTTCCGTTTTCTAACTAGATGGCGTTGGCTTCGACTTAGATCGCGCTATGGTAACACTTTTTGGGAATAAAGAAAGGAGCGAGTTTTGCTATAATCCATTTATTAATAACATCGAACACGGATACATTGGCACCATGTCTGAGGTGTGTACACACTGTCACGCGCGTAAGTGGAAGGGAGAGATCTGGAACGTCTCGAATCGTCTCGCGCATCACGTTGCTTTCCCGACCCTGGGCTTTTAGAATTCGATATCAGAATTTTTAGATCTTCGATTTTGACGAACCCGTTGTCGCTGGCATAAGCAACAGGATCCACGTACAAAGTCGCGGGCAAAAGCTAGTATACAATATAAATTGAATTGATTCAAATAATATAAAATATACCAACGTTGTTGATACGTATCTTATCATTTTTTTTCTAGATCAATTTAATTTTCAATGTTAAATTAAAGTCATGTCGCGTGATATCATATCATTACAATTACCTAAAAATTAAACGTGTTTATAAAATAACATTTACCGACATAAGAAAGGTGAGATAATAGAAAAATAAGGCGTCGAAAAATTCCTCCGCATCGCTGTCGACTAGTAATGTACCCAAAAGACTGACAGCATTGCCACGCTGAATGACCTTTGACCGTAGTAAAAGCCAGACTTAGGGTCACGCGAACTTAGATCAGTTGAGTGTATTTTTGATATGATTTAAAGTCATCAGTGTTTTTGATTGCTTCATTTTAAAAGTAATCACAAGTTTCCATCGGCTTTCGTTTTGACGATTTTAGTCAGAGCCAAACTGGTCAAATCCATTATAATTAAGAAGAAAAAAACGATAAAAAGTTTTTAATTCAAAAAATCTTTAATATGATCCACCCTTTGATTTTCTAAAATTAATTCCGGACAGGGTTAGCGACGGTAATTTATTTTGATTAAGCTTCTTTCGTGTCCTACTTCAAAATGAAGCTGAGATAACTTATTCTTTAGGACATTAGGACTGGCTCTTGAGTATTAATAATACAAGCTGTTCACATTTTAATAAAGACAAATTTACAAAGCCTGGAGCCACATGACAGGCGTAGGGTATTCTATAGGATGCATTTTGAAGAGTGTGCGCAAAAATGACATTATTTAATTCCGCCGTCACCTTTCTATCATCGGACAATCTGACGTACGATGAGTGTCCAATCTTACGTTGTTGACACCTCTACCTTCCGGACTAAACGTTTCGCCTCGTTATTTATACCGCGTAACTTGAAGAAATGTACCAATTTGCCCCCTGCGGTTTTCCCGTCCGATATACTTTTGGTGTCTTTAAAGCTCTTAAAGCTCTCTCTATCTATCTTTCTCTATCTTGCATTGGATTCAAGACGCACAGGACGTTCGTTGTGGTGACACTTGGGATAGGCCTATGTCTAACAGTGGACGTCCTTCGGCTGAAATGATGATGAAGGTTCTTAATAAACTAGTAGGACAACAGTCTAGCACAACTAGTGCCGTATATACTGTCATAAAAAAAAATCTCTTCCTGTAGTTGATAGGAAAACTGTTTTTTTTTTATTCCAATAAACTAAACTACCAGCGACCGTTGGCCCAAACTAATCAGCTGTTACTTCACCTTCAAAGACCCTCATTCCTTCCTCCATATCAGGAAACTAGAGTTTGCATAATTCGATTCCAATAATTTTTACACAATGTTATGTATTTTTTTTTTCAATTTTTTTTAAAAAGGGCACAAATTGAAAACCACCGACACTAAGTACAAAACAGGCCACGACAGGTCATACAGCGGCCATTAGGCGCCAGCGCTCAGCTGGATGCGGAAGTAAAACAACCCCTCAGTCTCTCGGTTGGCACGGTGACCATGTACCATTTATGTCACCAACAAGGTAAGGTTATATCACAAAAATTCACAAAGTTATAAGTGGCTTATAACTTTGTGATTTTTCATAATACAGTTTTGAAATTTTGGACATAGATTCTTAACATAAAAATACTAGACAGGTGTTTCAGGTTTCGTATATACTAAAAATAAGGTTGTATATTTATACTTTGAGGCCTGGCCTTCTAAAAAGGGGCTGTAGGTCTGTCGCCTTTGATCTAGGCCTTGAATGACTAATTGGTAGATTTTTTTACCACTTCGCTCTTTAGATTCAGGACAAAAACAAATCTTGAACTCATTTCCATGCTAATTTGGAAGCGGGAGAGAAATAAATTCATCAGTTAGATGTTTGCACAAGTTACAAGGGAAAATAAATTATTGCGGCTTTAATTTGTACTTATGTACGATTTTCTCTTTAAACAATTAGTCAAAAGCTCTATTTACACAGATTGTTAGTAAAGAACATTTTCCAGTATCTGTGTGCCCCTTTTTACAAGCTTTTATTTGGTTTACCTGTCCCGATGTTTGTCTTTAATCAAATCTTGCAAATTAAAGACCCACTTCCCGGTTACCGATTGAGCTGAAATTTTGCATGCACGTGTAAATCAGATGACAATGCAAAATTATTATGATATGGAGCTAATCCGATGATGAAACCGGAAGGTGGATTTAGGAACTTGGTAGTTAAACGACACAACCCCATCGAGTTTGGGCTCGTATGATACGTCTTGACGAGTATTAATTATATTACCTATATGCCCAGCTATAAAAGCTTGCCATTAAAAAAATATTTTCGTTAAAAGCTTGTTATTTGGGTAGATTATTTCCAAATAACTTCTTTTGGTATGGGTAAATCGAGATGGAATATCAAACCTTTACCTACTGACTAAAATCAACCTACATAATGTTCCTTCAGTTGCCTGATGCACTATGTTTCGCACTTTATTGTTGTTTGTATGTTTGTAACTACCGTGGCATATAATTATAATATTTACTTACGTATTACATCAAAATTTTCACATAAATACACTTGCATCAATTTTTAATTTAAGTAAGGATTATATTGGTAATATTTATGTTATATTTTAATTTCCATCATCCGTGCGTCACTGTGGGGGTCGTAGCTGAAAACCAGCGCCGGGTGTCTGATACCCAGCAATTATTTTCCTGAGTTCGCGACCCTCTCGGTTGGGGCACGCTCAACGCATACGTATACTCTGTTCTTCTTATTTTTTTGTGCTGTTGCCTATTGTATTGCCTGTGCGAATAAATCCTATTCTATTCTATTCTATGCGTTCCAGAGTCACGGTAAGGTAACACTTTAGATCAACTCTGCAACCAAGTGGATAGGCTACAATGAAGTCTTATAGCGTTTACAGAACCTGATCTGTCAGCTCTTCTCAAGTCACGGTAGTTGTAAAATAAACTTTGTACTAAAAATTCTCTATCTATCTTCTTTGTAACAAAAACATGGCACTACATAGTTAGTTCTCCATTTAGAGAAGAAATACCGTAACATACATAACATAATCAGCTTTATAATGTTGCCACAGCTGGGACTAAGGCCTCCTCTCTAGCACGGAGCGGGTCATAAACCATCACGCAGGCCCAGTGCAGGTTTGACAAGTTTTGAAGAATTTTAGTGTGGGTAACCCATTTAACTTAACTGTGGTCCGTACCCGCTCCAGGTCCATCAACCATTGTCTGTCTGCGGGAGAACTGCTGCGGTCCCCTGAGTCTAACGTCAAAATATAAAAGAGAGAGAGAAGATCCTCTCACGTTGAGATTATACAAATATTTTTTACTTAAATTTTGTTGCAACTCGTATCAAGATCCTGACGGTTAATTTTACCCCAAACTAACATAGACGTGTCAATAAAATTGCCTACATAACCATATTTTATATTATCCTGTAAAATCACTTGGTTATCCATCTGTTCGTTTGTCCGTCGTTTTTCTCAGGAACGCGTGGAGATATTGTGCTGAAATAATATTAATATTCAAGTCTGTTACCCCAGAGCAGTGAAAAAATCAAACTTCTAAGTCAACGCAATGTAAAGATAGGGCCGTTTATGCTTCGTTTATGGCCCATATTTTGACGATCGCAAGGAAATCGAAACCTAGGGTACTTCCAGTTGACCTTGAATCCTGAAAATTGGCATGAATCAGTCTCTCATAAGACAAGTAAAGAGAAAAGTTTGAAAACCTTATAGTAATTAGGTACGTCACAAAATAATGACTCTTTTACGATCCGGAAAAATCTTTGGGACTCGATTCTGAAATTGCTCTATTTATTTACATCGGTAAGCTTGTACGATACCTTCGGTGCAGCAGTGCGAAAATCTGACTCGAACTTAACCGGTTTTTTATATTTATTTTTTTCAAATTAAATGCATATCATCAATTTTGGCTTAATGCCTGAACGAATGTGAATGTTTGAAATACCGCATGGACCATAGTATTATTTTTTATCAAGGCACACGAAAGATTTATTTTCGAGATTCACACATGTAAAACTACTGGCAAACTAGTCTAACATTTTTTGACACTAGTACTTTAATTTGAGATATTTTTAACAGTGCTTTAAAAATCACAGGACACAGACCCCGCCATCCTCTTTGTAATTATTTGTTAAACCCCTTAAAAAGTATATTTTAGTGCAGAATTACTATTTTTGGTGGAACAATGTCATATTTTGTAGTTAAAAACTGGAATTAAATACTGCCCTTTTTTATTTAAGTCCCATAACATTTTTCAAGTGAACCTATCAATAAAAAAGACTCTCACTTGACCAGTACCTCACCTGATAGAAAGCGCCGCTGTGGTCAACGATGGAACGCGCCTGGATGCCTAGAAGTAACTTATTTACTGTTGACAAAGATTTAGTTGAAAGTATTTGCCATTTCAGTCACAAATACACGCCATATCCATTCATTCGTTTCCTTTGCGACATCGTTCGTTCCTAATAGATCGTAAATGCTTCCGATTTTACTGCAGTAACATATTGCTGTAACAATCCTACGTATGCTTATACACAAATAGACAAAATGTTGAATTAGTGAGCAGATGTTCGAGTCGTAAACGCTAAGGAAAAACGCCCGTGGAATATCGTTTGTCGGGGTGTTCGGTAAATATGTTCGTAGATACATAACTTCTGAGTTACGAGTCCACGCTTTGTTTTTTTTTTATTATGGGTAGGCTCGCGTTTGACCACTATCTCACCTAGAGATGTGCCGTTGCCGGCTATATTGGCCGAAGTGGGAATATTGCTACCAATATTTTTTTACTTTGGCTAATATTGCCGGCTATATCGCCAACAATATTCCCACTTCATGGCAATATTGCCGGCATCTCTAATATCAGCTGACGGTAAATGATGATGTGGCCGAAGATGGAACATGCTTTAAATCAATCAATCAATCATTTATTTGCTACAAATATGGTACAGGAGTTGTTACAGTGACAGTTATAGACCGAGACATATTTCACCTAATTTACAGGTATGCAAATATTTAAAAACTAGAATTAGAAGAATTTAGAAGCAATCTATTCACTCTTGACTTAAAGGCTAGGTTATAGCTACCGGAAAACACACTCTCCGGCAGGGAATTTCACTTCTTACTACTGTGACACACAGGACAATCAATAAATAATTATATAAGTATTATTTTTATTTTTTGGTTAGTGCTCACCTAAGGAAGCCTTGTGCAAAACTATTTATTTTTACGTTATTTTATGACTTCCTAAAATTTTTCCTGTAAACTGTAAGAAGGAAAACTTCTATTCTCAAAGATCAAATCTCGTTAATTTTCTTAAATAAGTTTATAATCATTTTATTGTAAAAAAAACATTAAAAATATCCTTCCTCACAATAAGCTTTTCATCTGATTTTTGTGTTTTTACTTTGGTATCATGAAGTGGGAATGGACGTGTTAGAATTTCGTACATTCATAAGTGTACTATATTTCAATTAAAACAAGCCAGTGAGAACATGAGTAATGGTTGTGACAAACGGACGAAAATACATACAGCACACGAGTAATTCTTTAAAGGTTCCTTTTCTTTAACACGCTTATTAGCTTCACCTGTATGTTTGCTTGTAACCAATGCCCTTGACCTCGATTTGCCCAACTTTGGGCAATCAGATTTTCTTCAAACTTTGCACACTCATCAAAGATCGATGACAATGCAATAATCCGAAAATATTAATATTATTGTGAAAAAAGCGTGGGGATTTACGAAAAATATGGCACAAAGATCCTTACGCTTTTATCCCAATAATATTAATATTTTTCGTTCATTATTATTACTCATATTTTACACTTTTTAGTTTGATACGCTATGAAAGCATGGTTTTTAAGTTTTTTTTTTTCATTTTGATGCGTTGAAATTTTATATGTAAACATTTATCAAAACATCAAACATAGAAAGGAATAAGTACAGTCTGACAGACACTGTAAACGGTAAAGGTGGGTCGCACTATCACTAATCAACATTACGAAGTGAAAATTAACTCCAGTTAAGTTATAACGCCGTTGATTAGAGTTGCACCAATTGATTGGTGGAACAAGCCTTTGTAGTACGTGTTGTGTGTAGTTGAGGGCAAACGAACGGTTGTCGGTTAAGTGTACACAAATGTGTGCAACTAACCCCGGTTGGCTTTAATTACTTTGCGAAATGAGATGAGAATTTAAATTAAGAATGAATAGATTTTAGTTGAATATTTTGAGGTTTAAATATGATTTTGCTGTAGTGGGATTACTTTTCTAATTAATAGTAATTATTATTTTACTTCAATATTTGACTTTGTAAAATAAATACCGCAGTGTCTCAAGACGAAAGTCTATGACCAGTGAGTGTTGCCAATGATGACATATGGCTCAGAAACGTGGTCGCTCACAGTGGGCCTCATCAGAAGGCTTAAAACCACCCTAAGGGCAATGAAAAGGGCTATGCTCGGAGTTTCCTTGTGTGATCGAATCAAAAATGAAGATATCCGCAGGAGAACCAAGGTTGCCGATATAGCACGAAGAATTGCCAAACTTAAGTAATAATGCACAGGGCACATTGCTCGCAGAACAGATGGCCGTTGGAGCCGAAAGGTTCTGGAGTGACAACCGCCTACCGGAAGACGCTGCATTGGAAGGCCTCCTGCAAGGTGCACCGATGACCTGGTGAAGGTTGCGGGAAACCGATGGATGTCAGACGCACAGGACTCACGTTCGTTGTGGCGACGCTTGGAGGAGGCCTATGTTCCACAGTGGACGTGTATCGGCTGAAATTATGAAAATAAATAGTTCTAATAAATATTATGATTTTTTGCATGTTTTTATGTATTGGTTACAATGGTTACATTTACATATTATTTTACTCGTAAGTCTATCGAACCAACATTGTGATTAATTTTGTGGTCATAAATCATTTCTTTCAAAATAATTCACTAAGTGCGACGTTTTTAATTTTCTTAGACGTTTCAACACGAAGAATTTTCCTTAATAAAAAATGCAAAACCTCAAAAAGTCGGAACTCATTAAGACCGAATAGATTTGCATGATTTTTCTTCTCTTTCTCATTTTAAAAGCCCTCAAAGTTCACTAATGGTTGCTTTTTAAAAGTGTCTCTGAAATCGTTTTTTTTATTAAGACATCAGTGGTAGAAATCAAATGACAGGTAGTATATAATATGGAAGCGTTTATTATATACTGAAAATGTATAGTTATTCGACAGTGAAAACCTCGCTAAGCACGTTCGCATGTTCTTTAAATAAATGTTATACATGTTTTGGATTGAAAAACTCGCATTTGTTTTATGGAGGACTATAGTTAGAAGACCATAGTAATATGTATATAAAATGTTTAATTTTACAAATCAAGATACATCACTTATCTTTTCCATATTTTTATTCAGGTGATAGTTTTTAGTTCTTAGTTCTTACAATGTTTTCACTGCCGAGCGGTAATATCTGTAAAGTTTGAAGTTGAAGCTGGTTTTTGATGTTTCTGGCAAAAATAATACTAATGCGATGTATTTATTTGCACTTACGAAAGATTAACTTTTAATCTTACGTCAGCAATTCTTTAAACCAAATCCTTGATCTGCGCTAACTCGCTTCTTTTGTTAAAACAAAACACAGTCGTTTAAAGCTCCAAAATTTAACAACCAAAAGTGTCCTGAAAACAGCTTCCCCGACTATCCTTAACAAGCCGATCTACGTCCTATTTCTGTCCGTCCGTCCGTTTGTCTGACCGCTACAGAGAAAAGGCACGGCTTGCTTTAAGCTCAGCTTACCGCGAAACCTCACATCAGCTGGGTAACTTGCTATCTTAAATGCATTTCCGTACGAGTTTAATGGGGACATCCGCGGAAGCTCTTTCAAACTTAACGTTATTAAGTAAACGAGCAGCGCGGCGGCGGTTCAGAAGCGAGACGGCGGGTTTTTTAATTAAATTTATTTTTTAGTTACCGGTAATTTGTTAAAGGAAGTTTCGTAGCGATATTTTAAGGTAATGTTTGACTGTGGATGAGTAAATGATGTTACAATAAAAACTTCTAAAAGCGTCGGTTTTCTAAACGACATACGTCATAAATGGAAACTTGTTCTAAACACAGTCCTAATCCCGGTAATTTCGGCTGTGCGTTGATCTGTCAGTCAGTCAGTTTCTCATTAAAAAAGTATATATATAAAAGGAGAAACTGAGTATCTCTTGAAGACAATCGTAATTTCTTACTGATTACTAGTTAATACTTTCAACAGAACGGCTGAAATCTCGTACCAGCTTGAGACTAAAGAAGGATATTTTTATATATATATATATAATATTCCACAACTATCATACAATCTAGTCTGAAGCTAAGCAGAGTTTGTGTTATGAGAACTAGACAACTGATAAACATACTTATATATTTCTAAATACCAAAAAAAATTAGATAAATTACACCCAGACACAGAAAAAACAAAAGTCCTGCGTGGGAATCGAACCCACGACCTCCGGCAGAGCAGTCAGGGCCACTAACCACTAGACCAACAGGCCTGTCAAATTATAATCACACTATTGCTGCCAGCGGATTCGCTCGCGCAAATGTAGAAAATTGTCCAAAATGTCCTGTCCCAGAACATGGTGTACCCGTATACTAAATTTCATCAAAAACCTTTCAGCCATTCGAACGTGAAGAAGTGACAAACAAACACACTCTCAAACTCTCTCCTTTATGGTGTGATACCGCGGCACTCGTTAGATATTTTCAATCTAGTATAGATCAAACAATTTAAGTCAACAAAGCATACAGATAGACACATTATAATGTCACATTAAAGCATAAACAACAAACAAAGGACAAGCTTGCTTACATTCTTTCAGATAGAACAACCAGGTAAACAACATGTGCAAAATTCACACATAAATATTAGATTTTCAGTCGACGTTCGTTCTAAGTAACGCGTCTCAAAAATGCGAGAAGCTCTCTGTACCTGTGAGAACGGAGCAACTGGCGTGATGCGGAGGATTCTACCTATGACTGGCACCAGGTAAATAATATATTTGACCCAGAAAACATAAAAACCCCCGTGACGGTTCATTTTTGCCGGTCTCTTGATCCGATGCCGTTTTGGGAAGATGAAAGTATGGGCTAAAAATAGACGTATGAATAGTGTGCCAACGTCCACCATCCGTCCATCGTTTTTGCGCCTACGTATGTTGTCATAGCAAAATTTTTGAGATGGTTACTCGCTAATTAAAATAATATTGATCTTCCATATAAGATACTGGTTAAACTCGATCACTTATTTTTTTTGTTCCACTATGATTTCAAAATTAAACTTTATGATACTATCACATAAAAATATAACAGTACTTCCTATAAGTACTGAAATATAATCCATCCGTCAATCGTTTCTGTGCCTACTTGTCTTGTAATAGCAAAACCTTTGAGATGCTTATTCGTTAATCAAAAAATTATTAATCTTCCATAGGTATTCATTAAACTCGATCACATTTTTTTTTATTTGACTATGATTTCGAAATTAAACTTGATGATACTATCACATAAAAATATAATAGACATATGAATAGTGTGCCAACGTTCACCATCCGTCAATCGTTTCTGCGCCTACGTGTCTTGTTATAGCAAAACTTTTGAGATGCTTATTCGTTAATAAAAAAATTATTAACCTCCATAAGGTATTCATTAAAGTCGGTCACAATTTTTTTTTTTATTTGACCATTATTTCGAAATTAAACTTGATGATACTATCACATAAAAATATGTGCTAAAATAGGTCATACAAATAATGTGCCAACCTCCATTCTTATATCTCTGGTGCCAACGTTCACCATCCGTCAATCGTATCTGCGCCTATGTGTCTTGTAATAGTAAAACTTTTAAGATGCTTACTCGTTAATCAAAAAATTATTAAACCTACATATAAGGTACTCATTAATTCATGAATCCCCAAGCGACCACCGGTGGCCGCGCATCTATTGTCTTACTATTGTGTCTCTAATTGACGGTATCTGAAGGGTTAAACTCGGTCACTTTTTTTTTATTTCGCCATGGTTTCGAAATTAAACTTGATGATACTATCACATAAAAATATGTGCTAAAAATATTCATATGAATAATGTGCCAACGTTCACCATCCATCAGTCGTTTTTGCGCCTACATATCTTGTAATAGCATAACTTTCACTATTTCACTTTGATTTCCGGCCACCGTAGGTGCGAGCTTCCGGACGGCGAGCAATGGGTATCTCGCTGTCCGACCGTCCGATAACTTTCCGGACCGTGCCCAAGTCGTCGACGGCGCGAACTGTTCCCGCGCGCCTCAAAGAGCAACAGCAGGGGCCCAGCTGGATCGAAGCCTACTGGGGCCAGGCTTAATTCGAAAGATAGCTCAAGCCCCGGTACGAAAGGCAACAAAGATACAGGAGTGGGTTTTTAGTCAGTAAAAGTCTGACACTATCTCCCGCTCCGCCCAAGAGCGGGGATGTCATTAGATGATTTTACCACCGCAAAAAAAAAACATTTTGGCGCGAATTGTGTTTTTGATGAAATTTAATAAAGATAGATGGCGCCTCTAGTCACGGTTCAATACTTTATGTTTCAGTTACTATTATAGGTACGCTGTGTGCTTTGATTGCAACTTTGCACGTAGCTTGTTATATCATTTCCCCGAGCGTTATGAAATCCAAGTCTAGCTTGTTTTTCTTGCGAGGAACACTTCTAATTGTCACATGTCAAAGTTTTTTGTAGGTAGAATAAATTGATAAATTATATTTATTTTGCAAATAGATTTTATAAAAACCTCAGGAGTCGAAGTCTCTTTTAAAGTCCATTCAGTAAATAATGGTCAAGTCATACGAGTACCACGTACGTTTGTCTGAGATGGTCTTTTGAAGAAAAAACCAGACTTGAGTGGACCTCCAGTCCTCCTACAAATGCTTGCAGTGTCCAGTCAGTATTCGCAAGGCAAGCTCTAAATTAGTCAAATACACCTACATCCTAGAACTTTGAAGTGACTTGACAATGATGTGACTGATATGTATGAGTATGAATTTAATTCAGACATCGCTTTGAGGTTTTATGAACAACGCTTTGAGGCGCGCGTAAAACACGATGCGCCACAGGCTGGGGGCTTGGTCCTTACTATTGCCCGTATTCCGAAAGCTCGCGTTACGGTGGTTGTGAATCGCCGTGCGACTCGCGGAGCACGCGACGACTCCTGCGAGGTTGGCTGGAGCGTCGGGATGCCCTCACTTTCACGACTTATACCACTTCCTTTGCTCACATTACTGCTTCGCAAAAGGAGGTGACCGCTTCCCCTTCTCCCCCGCTACAGACCATGGCCTAAGCCAGGCCCAGACGTGAAAAGTCGACGCCACCCATCGCCTCTACGAGGACGTGGCAGTGATCTGCCCAAGCGAGGCATACTTCCGTTGCTCAACAGTGTTTTTCACGCAATCCGCTCAATGGTCACCCGAGCGTTTCTTCCCGACGAAACCGAAACAGGTACCGTATACCCGTTTCTGTTGAGGACCTGCGTCAGACGGAAAGTGAGGGCAACGCACTTCTTAAAGACTTACCGCTGCAATCGTAGTGTTTTCATGAGACCTAAGCTCCTTATTTTAGCATAGAACTTATTTATTTTTAAAACCTTTGCAACTTTAAATACGTAGTAGTGTAGTACGTATTTCCTTTGATTAAATAATCCGCTTTAGCCTTACCACTACAAAAAAAAAACCATCCGAATCGACCAGTGGCGTTATTCTAAACCACACTCATAACAGAGCTCTTTATATTTTAGTCACGATCAAAACCACTAATTCAGCACACGTAACATTTAAACTGTGTTAGCAAAATATTTCAACACAATATTCCGAGATTTTCAGAAGCTAAATTAAAACAATAAATTTTGTCACTTATTATTTTAGCTAAAACTATATTAGTAGAACGTGGAACATTCTAATTAAAAATACCTAGATCAGTAATTCAATTAAGATGTTGAAATCAACATGCATGCAGTGTGCAGTGCAGTTATTTGACTGTGGTTTAACTTTTAGATTATGTTGTTGGTAATGGAACCATAATATTTGTAGCATCGATATGGTCAAAATGTGCTTTAGCTTATTTGCGACTTATGTTCTTAAGTTCTGCAACGACCTCAGTAAAACTTCAATTAATTCATGAATCCCCAAGCGACACCCGGTGGCCGCGCATCTATTGTCTTACTATTGTGTCTCTAATTGACGGTATCTGAAGGGTTAATTTGGTTTCCGATTCGTAAAGTATTTATATTTTTACTATAATTTAAATCCTTTAAAAAAAATCCAATAACCAAAGTCCCACATAGTGTTGCCAACCAAAAAATAGCCATAAAGGAAATAGGTAGTTTAGAATCGTGGTCATCGGGTGGAACGGAGGAAGCTTTTGCAAAACGGTGAAACAATTCAGGCGGAATCGCGCAAATCCAAACCTTATTGGACATGAAATTAGTTGTTTTGTTCGACACCCTTCTTGATAACTCAGCGCCAAAACAACTTTAGTCCATCCTATTAACGGAGGTGTTGTTCGAGTTTTGGTAAGTATAAAGTGATAAATGAGTATATTAGAGGAAGTTTGAAAGTGGTGCCATTACTCAATTAAAAAGGTATCGTTTGTCTTTGTATGGACATGTGCACATTGCTAATGGCTCAGTCGACTGCTCGGAACTGCTTGGCAAAATTGGGCTGCGTGTTCCATCTTTTACTTTTAGGTATCATCGACCCAGCGGCGTAACAAGTCTTTTATACGCCCCGTGCAAGCTTCTTTAACTGCGCCCCTAGAAAAAAGTACAATACGAACAAAAAGGACTATTAGAGATTTTTGCGCCCCTCCAGGGACTGCGCCCTGTGCCTGGGCACCGCTGGCACCGCCCTAGTTACGGCACTGCATCGACCTCTATATGTTCACTCAGTGCGGTGTATTTACAGGCAGGCTCTTACATGATAAGAGCTAGCAAAGCGTACAACGCAATGTGTGTAAGTGTTGATGACCTGTTCTCCAACAGCATCACTAAACTTAAAAAAATGATATGTGCTAGATTCTTCGAAGATCGCTGACACTGTCGTTACCATAATTATATTTATGTACAAGTGCACCGAGCGTTTTTTTTTTTTATCTGTCTACGGCAAAGAGAATAAAACGTCTACGGTCTCTAATTCTGTTCTAATATTATGTGTGAAAACTTGTAATTGGCCTTCTTTCAATATTTTTCTACTATCTGTATCCCAGCTGTAAGGTTTCCAAAAATAATTTTTGAACTAAAACCCACTCCTATTCCTTCTTTGTCTTCGTTCCAAGGCCCTGAGGTTCACTTTCACAGCCCATGGCCAAAGTAACAGTAGGTAGCCGTGGGAGCCCCTACTGTTTGCTGACATCTCCTTGAGGCGCGCGTGGAACACTACGACGACTTGGGCTCCGTCCGGACGGTGACATACCTATTGCTCATCGTTCGTAAACCTACGCCTACGGTGGACAGTGAAATCAAGACGGCATTAGCATGTCATAGTACAGATGAACTCTAAACCGATGTTCCTGTAGATAATGCCCTATCTCCGTAGTTTCTATGATACGAGGTAATATGTGGTCCCTGCTGGCCTCTCACATGGCATATTAAGCAGGAATTGGTTTAACTTCGTTTATGCTGATAGCGACTGAATATTCATCGTTGGCGATGCGTTGTTGCAATTCTAATGTAGCGTATAATGGTGTTAAATGTATCTTAAATATTGTATCGCAAATATTGTATAACAAGCTATATTTTGAGTTTTAAGATATCAGCTTATAAAATCGTCAAACGCCTAACTGTCCCCGCACATCCGCCTCAAAAAAACGCTAGAAGCCGCCGCAAAAAACAGCTGAAGCGCACGACAGCTTGTAGCCGAAAAAGCTTGAAGCAGCTTCAAGCGTTTTTTTTTGTGACGGTACCGCCGCACATGAGACACAAAAAAGGCCGCCTCAAAAAGAAGCTTGAAGCGGCGTTTTTTTGATGCCCGTGGGCGGGGACACAAGACTGCTCAATGTATGTATCTACTATCCTTTATTTTTTGAAGGTGAGAAATCATCTTCACCCGCTCCAGGAAGGAGAGCTAGGGCGTGTCAGACTTTTACTGACTAAAACTACACCAAGTTAAAGTGCAAGCCCTAAAAAGACGAAAGTTTATATGCATGTGACTGTGCGTGAGTGTAGGTATGTTTATTATTCCCACTAGCCAAAATAACTCAACAGATATGGACGGCTCAAGAAATGTGTCTTGTACATAACAAGATATTTATTTTTACCCCGAAAGTATGTACTTTAAAGCCACCGACATCAGCTAGTATGTTAAAATTGTTTTAAAACGTTAATTTCTGCTTTATAAAAATAGGGTAAAAGATTTTATTATTTAAAAAAAAAACACAACATAATATAATTTACCAGTCTTTGCCCGCGGCCTCACCCACGTACATAAAATATAGCCTATATCACTCAGGAATAAAGCAGCTAACTATTTGTGGCAATCGGACTAATTAATACTTTCAGAGATTACCTCCTACAAACAATAAAACAGATAAAAAAAACCTTTTTATAAAAAATAAAATATCCGACTTCACTAAAAATTTAATTTAATTTGAGGAGTTCCCTCGATTTCGCCAAGGTTCCATCATCAGATTCCAACTTGGTGACCATTTGGGAAGTAGATAATAATTTGAAAAAATATTTTTTTCCAACCAAAAAAATCGAAGCAAACTCCCTCCTCCCCCCCCTCCTCCTCCTCTCTCTCTCTCTCTCTCCTTCCTCCGCTCTTCTTTGCTTGCGGTTGGCAAGTGAAGAAGTTAAACGCGTTCACGAACAAACAAAAAATACAATCATCTGATTTGAGAACCTCCTTCTTTTTTAGAAGTCGGTTAAAAAACAAACTTTACCACTTTATAATATTAGTGTATATTGTTTGCAGGACAAAACTGCATAAAACAGAGATTCAATCTATATCCAATCTACGTTCTCTTAGATACACAACAGACGTCGAAACTCATCTGACTTTAGACAAACTGTTCGTGTTTAAGCGAACTGCCCACAAAGACCGGTCCTTCGTCTGAGCCACAAAACAGAATGTGCAGTCCAAAGCCCTGGCCAGTCTCTAAGTCGGAAGGTACCTACTGCTACTAGTACTAGTAGGCTCAGAAGGTTCATACATGGAGGGGTAGGTAGCATACTACTTGAAGTGGAACTTTAGTAAGTATTTATTGTACTTTAGTAACTAACTGCCGCCAACGGTTCCGCTCCTGTTAAATTTAGTACTACCCACCCTTTCAAATTTAACAATTATACATTTTTCATGGGTTTCTCTTTTCTTCTTTTGCACCCCCGTATTAAAGCGAACAAAACAAAAAAATATCATATCGGTCAAGCGGCCAAAAGTAATTCATTTTTATATCTTCGCATATTATAAAACGAAGACGCTCACCGCGACTGCCTCTTTTAGAAATATAATACATGCATATTATATGATGGTTAACAAAAGCCGACCGCGTACCTGAAGACGCAGTGTTGGAAGGCCTCGTACAAGGTGGACCGATGACCTGGTGAAGTTTGCGGGAATCCGATGGATGCGGGACGCGCAGGATCGTTCATTGTACACTTGGGGGAGGCATATGTCCAATGGTGGACGTCTATCGGCTGATATGATGATGATGAAAGAAAAACCGAGAATTTCACGAACAGTCATGTGAAGCTGATGTGGGTCGCTAGTAGATTGATAATAAAGCTTCGTTATTACGATAAGATAAGATAATAATTTATTTGCTTAAACATGAGTACAGTACATATTATAAGTCACAAAATAAATTATCAGCATGCAACAGATGATATAGTTCAAAATAGATCGTCACGTTTGCCTTGAACAATGGCATGCAAATATTTCGATTCATTTTAAAAATTATACAAAACCAAAAAGAAGCGTTCTAACGTGTCAATAATTGAAATCATTGAAAAATAATAATAATATTATTAACAATAATTAATGCATCTCAGAATAAAAATCCTATATTTTTAAGTCTATAATGCCTAGGTACTAACTAGTATATATAGGAAGTGTCAGACCCCTGCTGACTATATCCTACCTGTGTTCCTTCAATCGCCCTTTGGGTTCCAGGACTACGGTATAGTTGGAACTTCACTAAGATTCGAGCTGAATTAGGAACCCCGGATCATTAATTGGAGATGATCAAATTTATAATACTATTGTAACAGCACATGCTTTTATTATAATTTTTTTCATAGTTATATCTATTATAATTGGAGGCTTTCTTTCGACAAATTCGGAATTCTTTCGACAAATTTCGCAGCTCAGCAGTACTCAACGGCCAAAGTTTAAAATCTGGATTGCTTACTGTAATCAGGCAAAAAGATGACCGCAACTTAAGTAATCAACACATAACCCAACGTCCTCACCGCATCAACACAACTAAGTAAAATCCCTTTAAAGTGGAAGTACTGCACCTTATTTATACACGTCACTAAAGTGCAGCAGTATTTATATAACCTAACTATGTCGGGTACGGATGCCGACGCAAGTTACATCTGTCTAAACTCCATTACAAACGCTACATTTGTACTAGGGAACTAGGAGTTTCGGGAGCTGCAATTTGACTGGCAACTTATGATATAGGTACTAGGTTCTGCCAGCGCCTTCACCCGCGCAAAAGTAGGTTTCTCCATACAAACTTTATAACTCCGCTTCGTCTCTTTAGAATTTTGAAAAATCATTTCTCAATAAGCACTAAGAAAGGATTTTTCCTACGTTATAAAAGTAAACCTTGTGCAAAATTTCGTGCTCCTAGTTCCAGTAGTTTCGGCTGTGTGTTGATATGTCAGTTAGTCAGTTTCTCCTTTTATATATATGTAGATAACCTATCTATATCGGATACAGATGCCATCATAAGTTACATCTGTCTAATCATCATTACAAACTACATTTTTACTAGGGAACTAGAAGTTTCGGAAACTGTTTTGACTAGATCTATTGTTTAACTTTCATATTCCGTTCTATTTTGGACTTTAATGTAATTATTAGTCATGTATTTTAGAAGGTATGTTGAGTAAAGAAATCATTATTTTTAATTCAGAGACAAGCATGCCAATTTATCATACAATTAAACTGAAGATCGCCTTTACTCCATTGACTGACAAAGCGAGCAAGCTTGGTTTAATTACGACAAATAAGAAACGGATCATTCGCGTTGACATATCCCATTTCCACCTTACTCACTTAATATACCGAAGACAACAACAAAATGTTTCATTAGCGCTTACACACGTTTTCCGGCGAAGTGGGAGCCTAAGTTTATAAATAAACTCATTTCGAAAGTTCGTATACCGAAATTACGTTAAAAACTAAACAGGATTACCCGATGCAGTTATAATACTCGTAATATCACGCTATTTCCTTCAAGAGCAGCCGCCGGAACAATTTCAAGTTATTACAGCGGAAAATTAGGAGAATAAGACGAGTCGCGCGTAAAACGGAACGGGTATACTCGTTCCTTTTCAAACAACACTTTACAACGTTCCGTTGAACGGAGAAAAGTCGAAAAAATTAAGTCGGCAAAATAAAAGTCGCTAAAGTAAAGTCGCATGCGGTATCGGAAATTGAAAGTGGGCCAAGTTTCGGGCGAGTGTATTTGGAACAAAGTTGCAGAGTTTGGTACTAAAATAAACTGCTTACCTGTTCATATAGAGTTTCTGAACGATGTTTAGATGTTTGGAATTTTGTGTCGCATGTCTTGTTTTAGGGGCTCCGTCACTTGAAGCTATTTCCCTTGTGAGGAGACTTGCGTTTTACGAGTGTCGTTTTCTTGCATATTATATTGCTTTCGCGAGGTTTTTCAATATGTTTATAAAACATGGTCTAATCATGTATTTTTAGTGCTACTGCGCCTTTTTATGGTATTCCTAACATGGGTGAGGAAATTATCTCGTCCTTAGTTATGACTAAACTAAATTTTGCTTTTAATACTGTTGAAAGAAAGAAAAGAAAGAAAAAACAACAAATAATAACAAAAAAATACTAAATAACTTCCCAAAAATTTGGTAGTAAGGTTTGGTGATGGAACTGCAAAATTGGCTACAGAAGATTTTTTCTAGGTGGGAAAATCATCGAATAACAACCCCCGCTCTTGAGCGGAGTGCAAGGGTGTGCCAGACTTTTACTGACTAAAAACTCACTCCTTTTTCGTTCGTTGCCAGGGCCGAGTATTATATACCTGCGAGTTCTACTATTCAGTGCGCTGAGTAAGAGTTGTTTTTACGTCAACGCGATCAAAACGTTTGGCTCTCTGATTGGTTTAGAGCTTGAAGTGGACCAATCCGCGAGCACCGAAAGTTTTAAACATGTTGATCGCAACAAAGTCCTAATAGGCACACAGAAAACGTTCAAAATGTGTATAATAAAAAAGACATTGAAAAAATTGCCTCTTTATCAAATTAAATTTAGATTAGATGGTTACACATTCTAGTAACAAAGGCCGTACACGGCCTAAATATATTTAGCCAAAGAAACATAACACTAACGAAACAAAGTGAGTATAAACTTGTAAACATTAAAGAGTCGACGCGAGGGTACTTACAATATCAGTGAAGAAAGTTTTGGAGATAATCCCCGGGGCCACTCGACCGACGTGGATTATTCTTTAACTCACAAACTTGTTTCATAATCGTATGTTAGAGGTTATTGGTTTCGTCCATCATTTGTTTGGGCTATGGGGTTAGTTTGGCTTCAATATGTCATGAGATTCGCTTTCTTTTTTATCATCATCATCATTTCAGCCGATATACGTCCATTGTTGGACATAGGCCTCCCCAAGTGTCGCTACAACGAACGTTCCTGTGCGTCTCGCATCCATCGGTGGCTGCGTAGCTTTACCGCTACGCAGCCGTAGCTACACTGCTACGTTGTCGTAGCGGTGTCGTAGCTTCCATTTTAAATTTCATATTTTGTGCTATAATCACAAACTCGCAAAAATTGTTGAACAAAAAATAGATAAATAGTTGCTTTATCTTACGCAAACAACTTACAAAATTTTCATAAAATTCCCAACTTACGCCCGAGATAAAATAAATTCCTACAGCTAGAAAATAAAAATAAATCAAAGTAAAATCAAAGAAAAACATGAAGAATTAAAAGTGCAGCGTAAGTTTATCTTGTCGAGCAAGTTCAGTTAACTGGGAGAAGTGGATTAGCATAGCGCTCGCGGCGCTTCTGTAACAAGTTGCGCGCAACGTTGCAATCAATGGAAGCAACACGCCGTGGTACATAGTATGTTTTGTTGTGGAAAGTTTTTTTTATTAGAAGCCCCGTATACATCTTTAAGAGTTAATGTAAAAGTTTGATAAGTTTAAGTACTGGCTTATAGTTTACAAAATATTTTGCAACTTAAAGTAAAGGAATAAATACGTAGGTAAGTACGTACAACAACGATTTTAATAGACCAATTCAATATCAGATAGTTATAGGTTAACGCCACTGATACAGCTATACCTAAACGTATCCACAATGAGTAAATCCTTAATTTGGATCATTGGGCCCACTTACCATAGTTAGTTATTTATCTAACTAAGGTTCTATTCTAACCATCGAATGAAAAAGAAGATCAACATCAAAACCAACCGCTTTTTTTTTTCTTTCAGGGTTAGGAGAACTGAGAAGGAGAATCAGTCTTTTACTGACTAAAACTCATCTGTGTTTCATCAGTTTCCCATTATGTTGCAGGGACAGCAGGGCCCCAGCTGGGTCGAAGCCTACTGGGGCCAGGGTTATCCGAGCTCGTGCCCCGGTATGAAGGCTAGAAGGAACGGCATGGGTTTTTAGTCAGTAAGAGTCTGACACTATCTCCCGCTCCACCCAAGAGCGAGGGTTGTCATTGGATGATTTTCACCAACCTAAAAAAAAATATGTTCCAGGGACACGGTAACTTTTTCGAACATTGACGCAGCCAGAGCAAGACAATTGGAGCATTTAAGACTTATGGCTGAGCATTTTTGTTTTTATTTAACCTATTCTTTCTCACTGCTTGGCAAAAGCCTTCCCTTATTTCGTTCAGGTAATCTTTTATGTAGCCACCTCGAAACACCTCTTGCAGTAGGCGTCTTGGTCATCTCGCCACCTCGCTCAGGTCGACCACGATAACGTCATCTATCTTCAGATACCCACTTTGTGGTACTGAGCAGTCAATCTGCATGTGGGTAGCGTGACCTCCCAATCTCATTTTAGCCTGGCAGCCTTTTTTCCTCAAGTCAATGTCGGCTTGTTTGACACCCAGAATACAAAGCCCAAACAAATAGTTAAAATAAATAAGCATAATTAATAAGTAAATAAACTATTGTGATTCTACAATTACACCCTTACACACTACATAACTCCTCTTACACACTAAAACGTCCACTGTTGGACATAGGCCTCCCCCAAGTGTCACCACAATAAACGGTACTGTGCGTCTCGCATCGGTCATCGGTCCACCTTGTAGGAGGCCTTCCAACGCTAAGTCTTCCGGTACATGGTCACCATTCCAGAACCTTTCGAACCCAACACACTAAATAAACATGATTAACAAGTAAAAAAACTAGTTTCATTCTACAATTACACTGAGCCTCAAATACCTACTTTTTTTTTATTGATAGGTTTGCGCTTGACCGCTATCTCACCTGATGGAAAGCGATGATGCGGTCGACTTTACTATTACTTATTTTTATTTAACCATACTTTACTATACCTCACAATCAAAAACTATTTAGATGTTTAAACGTCAGCCAATAACAATCGTGCCTCGAAAACTTCTACCCTGTAATTGAACATACAAGTATTGACTTCTCATGCGGAAATCAGCGTTTCCTATTTAAAAAACTTTTTTGCGTGGTACAACTTTTTTGGTACTCACGCTAGCGTAACAAACAAAACGGTTTTCCATAACCTTTGGGGATCAGTGTAATACAACTTAGGTACAGTGCGTTTCACTTAAAAAGTTCCGTTGACGTAATGTTGGCAATACGGAAAAACAGTGTTGCAATATTTTTAGCAATTAAATCACTTAATATTAGGGTGATTAACTGATACTTCGTTACTTTTAACATTGTTTTTTGTTTTTTTTTACTATTTTTGAATAAAGTATAGGGCGCTGGGCTCCATTCCGATTGTTCTGCAATTCTTTCAAAGACCGAAAATGCCACGCCACAATATCGTGCCTCTCTATTAACAACTTCCTTTTAGACATGTTTTTTTTTTTAATAAAATCCCATACCCCTCATAATTCTCCAGAAAGTGTTGCAACTACCGTTAAAATTAGCTATTTTAATTAACTACCGTTACAATTTTGGTAGAGTAGGCCACTCTTTCCTTTTTTCCCTTCTTTTTTTGTATAGAAAGACATGGGAGCCAACATTACGCCGAAGGAACTTCTTAAGTGAAATGCCACAGAGTATGGAATCGTCTTGGCAGAAAAGACTGGAGTAATGTACATTTGAAATTGGAATTCGAGATAAATATTTTGGAACAAATTCTACATCATAAGTGACAAAGTTCAAATTCGATTACAACCCATGAGAACTTCAAAAGTCACTTATCTTATATATCAACTTAAAATATACGAGTATAATGCTAAAGCTGGTAGTGCAGTCGATAAGTACCTATAGATTGAAAAAAAATTAATCAATAAGAATTTATGCACCACGTTCGAGGTCAACGGCCGTACGCTCAGCATAATGCTGTGTCCACACGCAAAATGCGTCGAGTCCACAGCGCTGGTTTTCAGCGTGGGCCCGTGACAATATCGACTAAACAGAAGCCTACTACGGACTCTACGGGATTGTTTGTAAGAATTACCGCAGTCCTAGATCACAAAGGGTAACATAAAGAACACAGATAGGTTGTAGTCAGTAAGTAGTCAATAGGTAAGTCTGACGATCCCTCTCGGTTCAACCAGTTTAACATAATGTCAGATAGTTGAAGCCTACTGGGGCCATGGGCTGTGTGAAAGAGACCCCCCCGGGGTTCCTGGAATGAAGGCAAAGAAGAAACAAGATTGGGTTAGTCAGTAAACGTCTGACACGCCCTCTTACCCTGCCCAAGAGCGCGAGAAGTCATTGGATGATTTCCCACCTAAAAAAAAAAGTCAGATAGTAAAATAGTGCTCATAAGTATTTTTTTTTTTACTAAGCCGAACTTTAACTTTTATTAACATACATATATACATCTTAATTATTAAATATTATAAACTAACTAGCTTTTGCCCGCGCGGCTTCGCTCCCGATCTTCCCTACTCTACCCTACTCGGCCCTACTCTACCCTACTTTACCCTACACTACTCTACACTACTCTACTCTACACTACTCTACCCTACTCTACTCTACCCTACTCTGCCCTACTATACCCTACTCTACCCTACCAAACTTCACATAAACCATCTATTATATAGTCCGAACAAAGCCTAAACATTTGGTTTGGATAGGTGAGTCCGTTCTTGAGTTATAAAATAACAACGAAAAGTGGCATTGATTTTTATATATATAGATAGGTATATATACAAACTTAAAGAAACAAAAATTCATAAGTCCTCGTTTTCATCCAAGCGTGGTATATGAGTAGGTAACAGCTACTAAATATAACATTAAATCTCCCGAAATTGCAAGGCATCACTATTCATATGCAAATGTATTATTACACCACCACACACCCTTGGTATCATTAATCATAATGATTGCTATCATAAACGAAAGTACATGACTATGCTTTGCAAATGGATCAATTTTCAAAGTACCTAAACTCAATCTGAATAGCTTTATTTATCAATTCTATAAAAGTTTCTGGATTTTTTATTTCCCAGGCGCGGTTGCTCAGAAATTGTAAATCGTACCTATATCAATCGTTTGGTCGGCGTATAGTGGTAAGTTTTAGGCGCTCAAATGACGAAAAAGTAATTGTATCACATTAATATGAATCTGATTTATGTAAGTTGTAATATCTACATAATATATGTGCCTAAAAAAATTAAATATTAACTAAATTATTTTTACTAAAACCTAATTACCTAATTCTATGACATTCAACGTGGCAATGCTGCCAGTCTTCTGGGTATATTTCCGGATGACAGCGATGTGGAGGAGTACTTCGATGCCTAAGTATACTTTGTGGATCAAAATTTACTTTACAGTCAAAAAGTAATATTTTATAAAGAGAAACTTGTAAAGAAGACCAGAAATGGCCAACGGAACTTCATACTCACATAGATATCACGATGAATATCGATTATGACCATACACAATACAAATAAATAAATGGTTTTGAATAGTTATGTTGAAAATGGTACCATCGAAGTGACCTGATGATGATGCTCCAACTCTGCAATTAATCAATGTATCCTAGCTATGTTTGGGCTTATTAGAATTGTCATGAGATGCACTTTAGGTATAAGTGTGAAATAAACTTTTTACAGAAAAAAAAAACCGACTTCACTAAAAAAAAAAACATTAAAAAGATATAAACAAATCCGAAAAACACTGACTTCCGAAATTAAAGTTATTTTGATCAATTTAGTGTTTTGTTTTTAATCGCTTTTTTTTTGTAAAACTTTTTTTTATTTATCTTCATGGTCTCTAACATTTTTCTACTTGTTTTGGTTAGTGGTCGCTAGTGGATCACACACAGGTCCGATCAAAATGCCCGTATACATTTTAACAACTACATTGGTACTTTGTACCTACCTACGTAAGGTGATTTAACCATGCAATACATAAGTAAGTGCACAAATGTACATATCAATTAGAGGATTTAGATAGTAATTCAGCTGTTTTGATTACATGTCACTTCGTATAGATAAAATTGATATGATTTTTACTTTTTAATGAAGTCACATAACTACTCTTATTAATTAATACCCTCTGATAATCTCTTTTGGAAAATCCACAATTAATGCGTACTTAGTTCCTACTTGTGTGAGCTAAGCCATTTTAAGAATAAAACCTATTTTTATGCTGGGAAATCATCAAAAGACTTCTTCTCTGGGTGGAGACGAAGGTGATAATTGAGTCAGTTCGAAGTCCATAGAAAGTAGAAAATCCTTAATTAAAAAACAAAACACTAATTTGAACAAAACTAATCCAGTAAAAATACTTCTGAAAATCTGTTATTTTTCACTTTTACATAAACTTTGTCCCTTCATAATGTAAATATAAATTTAAAAAGTAAAAATATATTTATTTCTAGAAATTTTGCTCATTAAATCAAGATTCTGAATGTCAAATATTTTTTTCTAAAATCTTTTAAGTTTAATTCATGAATCCCCAAGCGACCACCGGTGGCCGCGCATCTATTGTCTTACTATTGTGTCTCTAATTGACGGTATCTGAAGGGTTAAAAAAAAGTACTTATGACCTGGAACAAGTTTTGTGAAATATTCGTATGAGCGACAGAAATTACCGAATCCCAACCGTGCGTCCAGGCGTTATATATTTTTTTCACGTTGCCACTTTAGCAAACATTGCGGATTGTTGGATGAAACAGACAGACGGACCAGGAAGAGCCCTATTAATCATGTCAGCCCCCTTTTTTGATGTGGGATACCATGAAATAGTTTCACCCACCGGTGACGGGAGAGGTAATGACAGGGTAGGCACAGTATTACATCTACACTAATATAATAAAGAGGTAAGTTGTTTTTTTTTTGTTTTTATGTTTTTTTGTTTGTTGGAGGTAAATGTCTAAAAGTACGGGTCCGAAATGTAATTTCTTTTCACCTGCTGAAAGCTGCTTTAGTCCTGAGTGACATAGGCTAAATTTTATGTGCGCGGGTGAAGTAGTGGGCAAAAGCTAGTAGGGAATATTGTAATATACTGTGCTATAGGTACTAATTATATACTATACAAGGGTTCCCTATATGACTGCGAAACTTAATGTCTATAATTCAGTTGTACGATTAAACATCGATGTTTAATCGATAGTGCGATGTAACGTTTATGCGAAAATCCCTACAGCGATTGCTGATTAATTCGATAGTATCTACCTAACTGCGCCGTGCCCTCGTGGGGGCGATCGTCGGCTGAGACCTCTCGCGCCGTGCCTTGGTTCAGGCCATGGTCCGGAGCGAGGAGGAGTGGTAGGCAGACGCCTCCTTCTGCGAAGCAGTAATTCTAGCAAAGGAGGAGGCCGACCGCTTCAGGCAACGGCGCCCTCGCCGCCGCCGCCGGTATTCCAATCCCGATTTCTAGCCACCGTAGATGCGGGCTCGTGGACAGCGAGCCATGGGTAGCTCGCTGTCCGATCGTCCGGTAACCGTCCGGACCGAGCCACAAAAAAGAATCTACCTAAGTACATATATCGGTTCAAAACGCCTACTGTTCCGTGACATTTAATATTAATAACCTTATTTGATTCCTTTTATTTAAAAAAGAATATAATTCCTCCTTTTTAATTTACATCACTATACATTTTTAGCTTAAATTATGCTTATTTTCATCAAGTTTCGCCTTCAAATAGGGACATACAAAATACTCTTTCTAATTTTCATAATCACTTTCATAATATTCTATAATTTTTTTTGTTTTGGTGTGATCAAGAACGAATGTCTCTACCTACCTAACTACCAACATTTGATCTAGTTTCTACTCTCATTAACGTTATTATCTATTCATATTGTTTTTCTAACCATTCAACCTTGTCGTAAATGATAAACAAGATCAAAAGTTAATACGGTCATGAACTCATGACAACTTACAACAGACTTTTCCTATTGGTATATACCTACCTAGTTAGGATAGGTTAGGTTATCTACGTTTACTTTGATAATTTAATTTGAACTAAGTAATTTGAAGGGTATTTGCATCCTCTTCCAAGGTTCACGTAGATAGATTTATTAGATAGATAGATGGATAGATAATAGAGATAATAAATAGTATACCTAATAATTATTGTTTTATTGGATCTGCGTTTATAATAATTTGTATGGTAGTTAGTTGAATAAATTTCGTCATCAGCCATCATACCTTTTTCTTCCAAAAAAAAAGAATTGTTTGTCCAAACTAAAAATTACCTACTCTTGTGTCGTGGGTGCGATCACAAATACCTAAAGTCACATAGACACTTAGACCCCAAAACAACTATCGTCGAACCTGGGACACAACACAGCAACCAATCGTTTAACCACTGCATTAACGCGCCAAGCGTGACGTTACAATTTACTGATAGGAATCTATACAGTATCTATTCTTATTAAATAATAATTGTTATTATTTAATTTTTACCTACACTTATTAATATTATAAAGAGGTAAAGTTTGTTTTTTTGTTTGTAGGCTATCTTTGAAAGTACTGGTCCGATTGCTAAACATTTTTTCACCAATAGAAAGCTACTTTATACTTGAGTGATATAGGCAATATTTTACGTACACGGGCGAAGCTGCGGGCAAAAGCTAGTTCTAAAAAAATTATTATCAACATACCTATACCCTCAAAAAATCTCAAGTCTCTAAAATTGCTTTTTTTAAGGCGAGAAATTATTCAATGACTTGTCCCGCTCTAGAGCGTGTCAGGCTTTTACTGACTAAAACCACACCTATGTTTCTTCTTTGCCTAGCGTTGCAGGACCCCGGGTTTTACCTTTCGGAAGTCAACCCATGGTCCCATTAGGCTTCGGTGCTGCTGCTTGCAGCCCCTTACGCGTGCGGCCACCTCCTGCGCTAGCATTACATCTTCGCAAAAGAAGGCAATCGCCTGCCATTCCTCGTCGACTCTAAAATTAAGGAGGTAGATACCTACTAGATCCTGTAAATGTGTCTATTCCCTCTATAGAACTTCTACTTGAACTTTCAATTTGTTAGATACAGCCTCTCAAAGGTCATCATCATCAGCCTTTTTAATGTTCCCACTGCTGGAACTCAGGCCTCCTCTCTAGGAGAGAGAATGGGCTGTAATCCACCGCGCAGGCCCAGTGCAGTTTGGTGAATGTCACATGTCTTCGAATGTTTCTAGGACATGTTTTCCTTCACCGTTTTGAGAGCAGCGGTGATGAAATAAATTACACAAAGTTAAGGTAAGCAAGGTACATAGTACTAGCTAATAGACACCTATTTTTCCACCTTCAAAGCCTCGGTTCTATGACTTGCAGAAATGAGTATATAAGAGTCCATATCATAGAGCTGATGTATATCTACGTTGGGTAGGTAAGTACATATCTAATATTCGCTTCTAAAATTCCATTAAAATCATGATTATGATTTTATTTTAGACAATCATCCATTAAACTTATCTTTACGCTAATTTATCAACGTGATAGGTTGCATACACGTCAAATAAAATTATGTATCTAGATCTTGAAATCTACGTTTATGATAAGTATTCCGCAATCAGGCACGCAGGGCGTTTAACCTCATTAACAATTTATTCAGTAGGTACCTGCCTAATTTAGTAATTACTAATTTTAAAAGTAGGTAGGTAAGTACCTACCTACCTGTTTTGTCTACTACCCAGTACCTATCTACATAAGATGCGATTACCGAGATAATTTATAATTCACATTTTCAAACTTCTTAAGATAAGTAGGTATTTGTATTCTCTCTTACGTCTCTGATTAGATAAGTAGTAATATTAATCATTATTTCACCGACTTCAAAACGGATGACTGTCAATTCCAACTGCAGGTTTTAAATAAACCCTCCACAATGCACTGCTATAGGATACACGAGCACAGAGATTTGCCACGGTACAGCCATTTGCCAGCATTGATTCGTGTATTTGGCCCTGGGAAGCAAAGCAGTCTCTCTGGAAAGTACAGCTGTGTTGTACAGAGTGCATTAGTTTCGACTAGCGCCTATAAACTGCGCCTTAACACAGATATGGTTTAGTAGGTAATACAATCCTATTACAAGAACGTCACAGTGGAGATGGGCTAATCTGAAAACAGTGGACAATGCCCGGCTGTCAATGAACAAAGCCCCACTGTCACTTTTAGTCCATCTAATTAAAAATGGTATAGTAGGGCCTCACTAAGATACATAAATCATGTAGACACTCATGTTTAGTAACAATAATCTTTATTTACAGTGACCTTCATCAAGCAATGAATGTTATCCATTTATTGCTCATGGAAAACATGATAACAGAATTGACAATATTTTATTATGACCTATGTAACATAATAATAATAATGCAGTACCTATAGCATAAATAAAAGTCTCAAAAATATGACGTAATTTTTATATAATATAAATGCTTTTAAATATGAAAATAAAAAACAGTTCAAAACAATAATAAAGAAATGCCTATTCAAAAAAGCAATTTTTAAGTCTGTGGATATGAAAGTTTGGACAGATTCATTTATTCTGACCTTCAAAATTAGAACTATGTGACCACAATTAAATAAGCCCTTTTGCTGTGTAAAAAATAATATTGTAGTGGCTACAGATCGTATATAATGTATACTCTAATGCTATTATATTGCTTATAGTTTCATTAACACGCTAGGTCAATCCTTGCAGACGTCCAAGGCATCCTGTTTTTCTTCAGAAAGTTCCTTGGCCGTAGCATCAAGCATCTTACGCGCAAAGTCCGAAATAGTGAGACCCTGAACAATCTGCCACTTGCCATTGGCAGTTGTGACTGGGAATGAGAATACAACATCACGGGGTGTTCCATAAGACCCATCAGAAACAACACCCATGCTCACCCAGCGGTCTCCACTTCCCAAGAACCAATCCCTCATGTGATCAGAAGCTGCTTTCGCTGCGGAGAGAGCTGAGGACATCTTTCTAGCGGCGATGACAGCAGCACCACGCTTCTGCACTGTTGAGATGAAGGTAGAGTTCAAGAAAGAATCATCATTGATGGCAGCAGGCACAGGCTTCTCTGTACCACCAATTGTCACAACAGCATTTGATGCATCCGGGAACTGAGTGGACGAGTGGTTACCCCAAATAATAACATTCTTGACATTCTGCACTGGGACGCCAATTTTAGCTGCCAACTGAGACTGGGCACGGTTCTGGTCGAGACGAGTCATTGCCGTGAAGTTCTCTTTAGGAATGGAAGGAGCATACTTAGAGCAAATGAGAGCATTTGTGTTGGCTGGGTTGCCAACAACAAGAACTTTCACATCCTTGCGGGCTACTTTGTCCATGGCTTGACCTTGCTCTTTGAAAATACGAACATTGGCAGCGAGAAGATCTTTTCTTTCCATACCCTCTTTCCTGGGCATGGCACCAACTAGGAATGCAGCAACAACATCTTTAAATGCTTCCTCAGGTTTGAATGTTGGCAATACACCAGCCAGCAAGGGCAGAGCACAGTCGGCCAGTTCCATCACCACACCTTCGAGGACTCCCATCATTGGGGCAATATCAAGAAGGTGCAGGTACACAGGTTGGCTGGGGCCGAACACGGCACCAGATGCAATCTGGTAGATCAGGGAGTAGGCGATCTGGCCCGCAGCACCGGTGACAACAACTTTGACAGGTTCAGCCTGAAAATGTAAAGAACATCATGTAGACTAATATTCCTAGTTTCATATAACACCTACCTACTAGCTAACAATTGCATTAAGGTAGTAGAATCCATCCAATCATGGAAGTTGTTTTCATATTTTCACCTGCTACCCACATATTTCATATAATATTTTAAATAACAAAAAAAATTGTCTGCATTTAGAAACTTGAGCTGTTTCCAACAAATATAATGATACTAACTCCTTCAATATTCATGTTTGTGCCAATGTTATTATTATGTAAGAGGTACAAAACAAGATCACTGCCAAAGAACTGTTAGCGATGTTACCATAGTTACAAGTACTTTCAAAAAGTTACTATGAGAAGTGAGACCTAAACTAATTATTGATATTAACTTTCATTAATTTTTTTAAGACAATACTATACATAGACAATAATAGTCAAGGCTAAACGGTAACTGTTTTTCATCAAAACCGGTTGTTTACAGGCTAGGCTTTATTGTGAAGGCAAACTGAGAATTTATTAAAGAATTTGAATGTAGTTTTTTTTTTCTAATTACTTATCATAGCAACAAGAGACGTAGGTAACAATCTAACATAATTTTATTGATAAAAATCACCGCAACAACATGAAAGGTCAAACCAAAGTCAAAGGTAATTAATGATAGTACAACTCACCATTTTTATGTTTTGATAGTTGATTGTTATTTCTTTAACTCTAGGAGATTTTTATTGCTGCTTATATCAACCGGCTGAACCTTCTGTTCAAGACCAACTGTGCCGAATTCCGCGCCAGGTAAAAATGCGTCGTGTGAAGAACTCGTGTCGTGTACAAACCCGATAACAGGAATTGGCTTAACAGCTGACAGTTGTCACATTTGACAGCCGGCAATTTTGCCCTTAGTTCCGAATTACGTTAAAAGCATTTTATATCGCGAATCCGACCAAATTTAATAGTCGCACACAAACTAAGGACTATCGAGTTCTGTTTGTGACATTGCGCGTTGGTTTGATTCGCGATATAATTGCTTTTGACCTGATTCCGAACGCGGGGGGGAAAGGTATAAAACCCTATCCAGTTTTTAGAAAATCAAAAAGAACGACTATAATCTGTTCGATCGGTTTATTTATTTACAGGTACTAGAGAAAATTAAATTATAAAATAAACGACTATAATACCTATCATCTTTTTAAATTTATTTAGACACTATTTTTTATTAAGGTCACAAAAAAATCTAAAATCATGCAGTTCCTAAACGTGCACTAATCTCACATTGGACCGCTTTTCTCTTAATCTTATCAAATATCGTTTTAGAAATATTGTTTTTTTTTACTGCCCCGCACTTACTCTTTTTCCTTTTTAAATCCATTACTGCACGGTATTTAGATGCCGCGTAGTGTAATAAAGGTCAGAATGTCTTACGCGGGATGACAAATATGACAAGTCTGAATATCGTATGCTGAAAACCGTGTAATGTAACCCTTTAGAATTCCATTAAGTATAATGTGATCACTAGCTAAGAATTTTGCTTACTAACTGTTCTAAATAGATTTTATAAAAATTGGGTAGTGTTATAAGCCTTCTAGTACGGCAACGCTTGCATGTTGCGTCAAATCCAATAAATTAAAAAAGTATCTCGCCGCTTGTCAAGATTTGCTGGCCTTAAGAGTTGGGCTTATTGGTATTTGGCACATGTCATGTGGTTCGTGTAGTGTAGCTACTACTATACTGTACCCGAAGGCGAACTGCGAATGGTAAGCCTGGCGCACTTTGTACACAAACAAAAATGTTTTGTCGAATGACGAGGCGAATGGCAAGCACGTTTCGAATTTGTGAATTCGGTAATTTAGAATGTTTTCGAGGGAAGTCTAGTGGCTGTTTTAATTATTCGCTTATTCAATCATAATCAACATATTGTGTTGTGATGTAAAATTGGTGTTATTTTTTAACTCAAATGTCTGCGCAATTATACAAAAGGTGACATGTGAAATCATTGAAACTGTTGCGATCTCGGTAAATTAAACCTGAGAACTTTATCTCAGCCAACCTCGGCGAAGTTTGTTGAAAAGGTAAATAAAAACTACAAAACATTAGTACATCATCCTATAATCTAATGATACATATTCTGATAGACATAGTCTGCTTGAAAGACTTTGTATCCATGGTCACAAAAAAAAGTAAAAAATACCTAATGAGAGTGACATAACTATAACCTCAAAGTTCTTTTTTAGTAACTATAGCTGCCTTCATAGGTTTTTGATCAAAAGTTCAGTGATTCTACCCTTTATTAAAGTGTAATTACTTAAATATTTAATGTTTTAAACTTCCGCAGCAACAAAATGTCGTCGCTTTTAAGGTCCACAAAGTTTGTGCGGTACTTCACTGGTGCGGCTCGTACCCTTATCCTAAACACAGCCAAGACCGCAGAAGCGAATTCTTTAATCAATCCTAAAGCTATAAGTGCCGCGAATAAGTAAGTAAAACTCATTATTAATTGTTTCAATAAAGTTGTGCAACGTAGTTAAATAATAAAAGAATAATATTGAAAATATAATCAGAACAATTTTTAGTTTTTTTATACTGATTGATTCAATACGATATATACGGTGATATAGGTTTAGCTTTTTAATATTCATCTAATAACTTTTGTTTATTTATCACTTTTCTTACTTTCATTGAAATAATTTAGGTTAAGTTTTGAAGCAAAAACATTCTAATCTATTACTTACACTATACCGCTTACCACTAAGAAGAAAGTCTACTAATCTTATACATAACAACAAGTTGAAACAGACACTATTGATTGTATCTGTTTTATTGTGGTTTTCTATATTTACGTTATTAATTCAAAGCCCCCAAGTGAACGCCGGCGTTCACTCTCTCGTTGTCTTTGTATTTTGACTCTAATTTTGGTACTTGGAAGGTTAAGACTCAATCATCATCATATCAGCCGAAAGATGTCCACTGCTGGACATAGGCCTCCCCCAAGTGTCGCTACAACAACCGGTCCTGTGCGTCACGCATCCATCAGATTCTCGAGACCCTGACCAGGTCATCAGTCCACATTTATAAACTCAATAGTAAAAATAAAAATAACGGAGGCCAGAAGGCTAATTCTTATGTCATATCAGGTACAATCAATGCTTAAACCATGTCAACATCTAGGGAATATAGATGTTTTACTGATTTTGACTATGATGTGAAAGCGAACTTTCTTCAAAAATACCTTCTATTTCTTTCCCATTCCTAATAGTTATTTTAAATTTCCAGTGTATTAATGAGAGACTATGCAACAAAGAAAACGGAAAACTTGGAACCACTGTTACAAAAACTAGATGCGGAAGTGCGAAGATTTGGAAGAATAACTAAGAAAGACATTGACGAAGTTCTGGATGAAATCAAATCTAAAAATGACATCACTAGCTCACAATCCCTGTTGGTCATTAGATGTTGTGGTAAGAAAACTATTTTATAGAAGCCGACATCTCAACAGAAAAAAATGAGAATCCAATTGCAGCATTATCTACTGGATCCAACTGTAGTTTCAAATCAGCCAACCCATTTAGGAGTTAGGTAACAGACAAATATACACACAGAAGAATTATTTATCTACATAAAGATAACTCATCCTACTATTATAGAAAATAAATCATCAAAGCCATAGATACACTAGGGGATAAAATCGCCCCACCTCAATGAGTTGCATAACTCTATTCAATTGTCCAAAAACATGCCCATCACATGAATACATTATAAAATGTTGGAGGACAAGTTTTGCAACACTGGGCAACATTGCAGCTTCATGCAGATTGACTTATGCGTGTCATGTTGGGAGATATTTTGTCGCTTAATCTGTCTGAGGCTTTATTTGACAGATATACAACAGCAACAAACAAAGTAAAAATTGAAATGATTTGCCTGCTGTGGTCTTCCCGTCCGATTATAATTTAGGTGGCTTCAAGTATTAAGCGTGTAGGCTCTTAATAAACTAGTGCACCTCACCATCAACAATTGCTTCATCAGATGGGATCGCAGTCATTCAGTAGTTTATATCAATGAAAACAAAAAGAAGATTAATACAGATTGATGATGATGACATGAGCATGCCCATACTAAAGGCTCCTCCTGAAGAGAATTTTGGTCTAGTACTATTTCATCATCTGCATTGTGTTTTCAAATACTTTCTGACTGCATCTGGCTCTTACTTGTAAATTCTAATTTATAATTTTTGTTTTTTCTTACTTGTTGTGAAATAGCCATGGGTTCAGTGCGATGTCTTAGATTAATTAAATATAGATATTTAGTTTTTTCCGTATATCACTTTAGATTTACTAATTTGTAATGATATGCATGTAACTTGACTCATTCATAATTTCAAATACTCAACTAGCCCTAGAAATACTATGATCGTCTTCCCCTCTCATTTGATTATTTCTTCCTTGCATCACCAGGTGAGCTGGTACCTGAAGAGTTACCGGAACAAAGAACACTTCTGGTACAAAAGATATGGAGTGTGCTCACTGAAAGAGGGATTCCTATGGACATCTCTCACTACAACGCCCTGCTGAGGGTATACATTGAAAATGAGTACCAGTTCTCTCCTGCCAAGTTTCTTGAAGAGTTGGAGAGGAAAGGTTTACAGCCAAACAGGTAATTACTAAAGTACTTTCATAATTAACATTGGTCTAATGTTCCTTGGGCTGGGGATTATTCGTGCTTAGAACGCAAGAGGCAACAGAATTAACATTTTATATTTTAGGGTTTTACTGATTACAACCCACCCATCTGACACTCTAACTCCAACCAGAGCAGCTGCAGTTAGTTGAGTTATTGGATGATTACCCACTTCAAAAAAAATCTAAATCTTCCTCATAAATATGTCGCGAGATCCCTCGGGTTTATATATAACAATATCGCGAGATCTCAAAATTGGCGTGATCTCGCGAGATTGGCAGTTTTGTGTTTTATTTTTTTTGCAAATAATCAGAATATTTTAATAAATTAGGAAAAAAAAATAAAAATTATAAGTGTTATAAGATAACCGTAGTCGCGGGCTTGCGGACAGCAAGCAATGGATAGTTGGCTGTCCGACCGTCCGGTAACTGTACGGACCGAGCCCAAGTCGTCGATGGCGCTCACTGGGTCGAAGCCTACTGGGGCTAGGGTTAGTTCCGAAAGGTAGCTCAACCCCGGTGTGAAAGGCACGAAGGAACGAGGTTGGTTTTTTAGTCAGTAATAGTCTGACACTATCTCCCGCTACGCCCAAGGGCGGGAGATGTCATTTGGATGGTTTTTACCCACCAAAAAAAAAATGTATTATAAGATAAACATTATTTTCACGAATTTTTTCAATAGACTTTGCATCAAACATTGTTTGTCGTATCTGTCAATATTTTTTATTAACGTCCGTGTCAGTCCGCGCTTCGAATAAGACGTTTTTGTGCTCGAGTACAATCTCGTTAAACTCGCGAGATCTCGCCCTTTTTTCGTCTGAGATCAATCTCGCTAAAAGGCTGAGATCTTGCGAGAACGAGATTACATTCCCTAATCATAAATCCAAAAATTTCAAAGTTCTTAAGGTTATCACGAACATAGCGACAGATAGTTCTGGTGGGTAATTTTGTTTTAAAAAAAATTTGAAAGAGTGGAGGGAGGCCTTTGCCTAGCAGTGGGATAGTATAGGCTAGCAAAAAAAACTTGTTTTAATTTATTAAACCCCAAGCGAACGCCGGCGTTCGCGCACTCATTGTCTTTCTATTGTGTCTCTAATTAACACAATTGAAAAGTTAACAAGTATCTATAGCAAATAGAACTAATAAGCCATCTCTTTACTCAGGGTAACATACCAAAGACTGATGTGGCGTTATTGCCAAGAAGGTGATGTAGAAGGCGCCACAAAGGTGTTGGAAAAAATGCGTGAACTCAGCATGCCTGTCTCCGAACCCGTACTAAATGCCCTAGTAATGGGCCATGCATTCCATGGGGACACTGATGGGGCCAAAGCTGTACTCCAGACAATGGCTGTAGCTGGTCTCGAACCTTCAAACCGCACGTATACACTGCTGGCTTGTGGATACGCCAAGAAAGGAGATATTGAAGGTATTCAGGCTACAATCAAAACAGCCAACGAAAAAGAAGCTTTATTGACAGACAGGGTAAGGTTGATTTTTGATTATTTTACCTAAGTAGATATTAAAAAGTGAAATGGCTGAGCATGAAATCTAGGATTCAACTTCCATGTCAGTCTAGTCGTGTCTAGTTGATGACAATAGTCCCGCCCATAATAATAACCGCCTAGAACGCCTAATTCTTCGAGAACACCGACTAAATGTTATACAGCTTAATATGAGCCATGTCAGAAAAAACATCGTTTTTTCAATCAGCGTTTTTTGCAGAAGGGATTTTTTTCCTTTTCTAATTAAAAAATATATAAGACAATATGTTACATGTACAGGGACTATCCAAGTAGTTTTATGAATGAAAAGTCATACTTTTTTTAGAAAAAAAAAAAAATACTGCAAAAAACGAAAACTATAATTTGCAATGTTCTCTTAAAAAGGGTAATTGATCTGTATTTTTACTTAAATACAACTTTTCATTTCTAGGATGTTCTAGAAATTATTGAACATCTAGCCATCAGTGGACATGGCGACAAAGTGGAAGAATTGATTCCCCACTTGCGCAAAGGTATTGGTTACAATCAAGATGTCTGCAATGCCATACTGAGACTACTCAACAAGGGACAAGAACAGACTGCCAAGAAAATCATGAAAACAATGCCAAAATCTACAACCATCGAAGATACACCATTCAAGGGCGCATTCTTTGTGAAACAACTGCTTAGACTCAACAAACCTGCTGATGAAGTGATTGAAACCTGCAGAGAATTGCAGAACGAAGGTCTGGTACCAAATGCTTTCTTCATCGCGACTGAAGGAGCTCTCCAGCACGGCCAAGCAGAGTTAGCACAGAAACTGTTCAAAGAACTAAAGAAGGAAGGTCTAGAAATCAGACAACACTACTACTGGCCATTGTTAGTGGCCAAAGCAAAGGAAAATGATGAAGAGGGCCTTCTGCAAATTCTTAAGGAGATGTCCAGTGACGGTATCACTGTTACTGGAGAAGCTCTGAGAGATTACGTGATTCCTTTCTTGATCAAAAGAGATACCCCACAGAATGTATTGACCAAACTACAAATCGCGAATGTTCCAGCCATCCATGGAGCAAGAAACTTGATGGTAGAGCTATTGGATGAGGGGAACCTAAAACAAGCAGCAGAAATTGCTGTGTTGTATCGTCCATGGGGCAACTACTCTCTTGTTGCTAGGTCTCTTATCCATTCAGTGACCAAGACAAAAGATATTGATTCTTTTGCAACAGTACTTCACGTCATTAGTAGTAAGCCTCAAGCTCAGGCGCAGGCTGAAGAAGACTCCGTTCAAGATGAAGGTCAAAGTGAAGAAAACAACGAGCTCCAAGAAGTGAGCCGTATTGTTAGATCATCAGTCAAAGGTTTGACTAGACCGGAATTAGCAGAGAAACTGTTACAAGCTATTTACTCTAAGGGCCTAAGGATAACCACTGCCACAGCAGAATCCATTGAACAGTTTCTTGGAGAGAACATGACAACAGATTTATCGCAGTTATTAACTAAATTGTCGACGTCTGAAATGGAGCCCGTTCCCATCGAGAGCCAACGCAGGCCGGGCGGCGCGCGCACCACCGCGCAGATGGAGACGCAGCTGATGCAGCTGAAAGCCAAGGGTGCTAGCAACCTGTCACGCTTACAGAAGCAGTTACTAGTGGCGTACATAAAAGAAAATAATGTGAACAAAGTGAACAGCTTCTTAGACGAATTAAAAGAGTCGGACTTCGAACTAACAACGGCGACTCTGGCGCAGTTATTCGAGTTTTACTGCGAAAACGATGAAGTCGAAAGGGCTGATGCGTGTAAAGCACAGCTTGCCAAAAAAGAGCCAGGTTTTGTTTTAAACAAGTACAAATTAGTGCAGATGGCATTTGCTTTGATTAGAGCGAACAGATTCGAGGATGCTGTGGCGTATTTGAACGATAATAAACAGGTAGATGAAGGCGCTGGCTTCATGATAAATTCAAAATGCTGGCAGATTTTGAACACATTAGCAGAGAGGAAGAACGCTGATCAGGTTAGTGAACTCTTCTGATAGTACTACTTTGATGTAAAACGACTTTTGTATCATTTTTTAGTGTTCGTTTCCGCAGGGTATAAAACGGCCCTATTACTAAAACTCTGCTATCTGGCCGTCTGTCACCAGGCTGTATTTCATGAAGCGTGATAGCTAGATAGTTGAAATTTTCACAGATTTTGCATTTCTGTTGTTGCTATAACAACAAACACTAAAAAAACCGCATCCAAATCGGTCCATTCGCTTAGGCACTATGATGCCACAGACACACACAGACACCCTAAACTTATAACACCCCTCTTTTTTGTCGGGGGTTAGAAACAGGTTAACATATATAGCCAATCGCCCAATCTTGGCCAGTTTTTACGTAACAAGTAATCACTAATTTCAATAACCAAGTTTATGACTGTGTAAAGATTCATCAAAAATATTTTTTTTATTATTTTAATTCCAGGTTAAAGAAATGACAAAGACTCTTATTGACTACAAATACATTGAGCCTTCGAATGTGATCCTGGGACCTTCAATCAAAGTGCACTTGCTGAATGATGACATAGACGGTGCTCTCAAAGAGTTCGAGAATTGCTGTAAACAATACAGGAGTACTCCTTGGAAGGGGGAACTGATGAAGACACTTATCATGAAGGAGGATGCTACCAAACTGCAGTGGTTGGCAGATCTTAGTACACAGGTATAATATCCCTATTTTTTAATTCATCATCATAATTTCAGCCGACAGACGTCCACTATTGGATATAAGCCTCCCCCAAGTGTCGCCACAATGGTCGATCCCGTTCGTCCCGCATCCATCGGATTTCCGCAACTTTCACCTTTTTTTAATTACACTATTAGTAAAGAGATAAGAAGGAAACAAAAAAGTAGGTACAATGGCTACAATACAAATGGCATTTACAATGGCGGATTATGATATGATGACATTTATATTAGCAAATAGGTTATGTACAGATATGAGATTATAGGCACTATCACAATGCTAAAATATGCATGCCAATAAGAGCTAAAAAGGAGCGAATTGTTAATAATAAAAACACTATAAGAGTATTTTGAATTCATATTTATTTATTACTAGCTTTTGCCCGCACGGCTTCGCTCCTGCTCTTCCCTACTTTACCCTACTCTACCCTACTCTACCCTACACTACTCTACTCTACCCTACACTACTCTACTGTACACTACTCTACTCTACCCTACTTTACCCTACTCTACCCTACCAAACTTCACATAAACCATCTACTAAATAGTCCGAACAAAGCCTAAAAATTTGGTTTGGATAGGTGAGCCCATTCTTGAGTTATAAAATAACAACGAAAAGTGGCATTGATTTTTATATATATAGATGTTCCATATCCCGCCTACGCTTAACAAACTGATTGGGTTCTGCATATTATGCAAATGCAATTCGAAGTCTGTTGTAACATTTATATAATAGTTTTTTCTTTAATTTAAACTAAATGACGCCGGTAACTGACTAAAACATTATCAGCAAAATGTGTTTGTACTATTCATATACCTGTACACACCTGACCACCTTCGGAAAACACACATGTGCCATATCATCTTTTATCTCATCTGACATAATTTCAGGTGCACGGCGAAGTGAACATCCTCCACGACTTGGTGCTGGCCTTCGTGGAGTGTGGGCGGCTCCGCCAGGCGCGCCGCATCCTCGAGACGCCCGGCCTGCAGACCCGCCACCGCCGCCTGGATGACGCTTGCCAGAGATACGTCGAGGTAACCATTTTCAATCTTATTCAGTCAGCCACAAAGTTTAACATCCTAACCGCCTGTATCGGATATATCCGCCAAACTCTGTCACCTATGGGAATTGAAAAACGAGATGGAGTACCCAGTCACAAATACACGACCCTGGCGCATAGGACACAAAAATACTCGATCAGAGTAGTAGTCGTAGTTGTGTTACTTTTTTTAATGAACAATAAAGTTTATTCAACTCTATCGAACCAACCCGACGCAAGTGATTAGTGGGTTAAAGTAATTAAATCTTCAGACCTTGCCTTCATCCCAATTGATCTGAGGTTGGCTCAGCATCTTGTATGTCTCTACATCTATACCATATGTCACACAATCCATCCATTGTTTGTTTGTACGAGTATATCTTACACTACATTTCAAAATAAAACAAAAATAACCCTACTTTAATTTTATTACAGGAAGGAAAATCAGAGTATCTCGAAGGTTTACTCGAAGCTACAAAGGAATTATCTCACATTGACCGCTCCAACATCTTCTACCATCTGCTCATCACTTACTGCAAAGCTAAAGAAACTGACAAGGCTCTTGGACTTTGGACACTACTACAAGAAGAAGGCGAAGTCCCCAGTGACCAATTCCTTAAATATCTCGGCAGGCATTTGCAATCGCAGAACAGGGAAGTACCATTCTCAATACCAGAAGATAAAACCGACCAATCGGGTAACAAACAAACTGACGTCGTGGAAAAGATTGTGACACGCAGAGAACCCTCGAAACCGACCAAAAATGATGTGTCCACTCACATCGAAACCATGACCAGAGATGGACAACTGTCACAAGCAATGGATGTCGCTATGAAATCAATCGAGCATGGAGTAATCCCTAAAACCAGTGTCCTAAAATACTTACTAAAATCGTTGGCTGACGCTGGAAACGTAGAAAAAATACAACAGTTGGGCAAATATATAAACGATTCGCTTAAACGCCGTATTACATACGATGATAAGTTAACCTTGGCGATATTCACGAAAGGCGTTGGACCACAACATATCGACAGTCTACTGCAGTCAGTCAAAACTGCTAAAACAGAAGAAGAGTTAGACAGTGTACTGAGAAAGTTCCCGAGGAGTGGCGCGCTCTCTACAGCTATTCAGGATAGCGAACTTGTTACCAAATGTAAGTATGAACGATGGATATTATCTGCTAAATTAAAACATCTAAATAGATTGAGTTGTATTTGTATATGTCGTGACCATTTCTTAGTTTTATCACTACACTAGCTTTTCGCCCGCGGCTTTGCTCGCGTTAAATTCGGGGTAACACGGTTCCCCGGGGAAGTGGGGTTAGAAAGAGACAAAAAGTAGCCTATGTCACTCTCCATCTCTTCAACTATGTGCAATTAAAAATCATATCAATTCGTCACTCCGTTTTGCCGTGAAAGACGGACAAACAGACACACACTTTCCTATTTTTAATATTAGTATGGATGATATGGCTACGTAAAACCGGTCAGATCGTTTTAAACGTTAAAGTTTGATGATATGTCATCCTTGTTTGACCTACATTCTTCAGACCATATTTTATTATCATAGAAATCCTACATCAATGATATGGCCAAACAAGACTTTAACACTAACGTTCGATGATATATGACTGACATATCATCAAACTTTAATGTTTAAACAGTCTGGCCAGTATTCGTTGGCCATAATATTATGAAGTGGTCCATTCAAAGATCTGGTCATGAAATATACATACAGTACGCGTCAAATAACTTTGCCGCTCTGAAGTTAGGCTTTCCTTACAACGGCGCAGGTACTATCGAGTGGTATAGGTGCGAGCGGAACACAAGCTGGTATCTGACGTATACGAGCGACTGAGATAGAAACGTAACACTGAGGTTCGCGCATGCGCAGTGCTGTCTTTTTCGTAAAATTGACTAATGCGCAGTGAATGTAGCCAACTTCAGAGCGGCAAAGTTATTTGACGCGTACTGTAAAACTCTCATCAGAAATCCCTGTACATTAATATGTTTCGTAATAATTTGTTTCTTTTATTTAAAGGTATCCAAATAGCCGAAATTGCTGCACAGAAAGGAAAGTTCCTACCAGCCAATCTGTTATGGATGGAACTTGTGTTAGCTGGCCAAGACAAGGAAGGCGAAAAGATTTGGACAAAATGGCTGAGTAACGCACCCGTTGTCGTGTTCAGAAGATTATTGCAAGAAAGTCACACTAGAAAAGAGCCAGAACTGATTGTAAAGCTTATCTCGTTATTGAAGAAAAACAAAAGTTTATCATTTTCGTCGTTAGGAAACGCATACTCGCGTCTTATTAACTTTTATCTGGTTGAAAATAAATTAGAAGTTGCTGAAGAAACTTTGTCTGGGGCTTTGGAAGCGGGCCTAAAGAGTGAGCATTTGAACAAAACCACTCTCACGAGGCTGAAGACTGCGGTAGAACAATCTGGAAGAGTGTTCAAGTTCTCCGTCTAATTCGACATAGGAATAAGTCATGTTGCTTCACATTTCAATATCAGTGTTCATCGTACAGTAAAAGTATTGTATTTGTAGAATATTGTACACTATCCAATATACTTTGTTGGTATGTTATTATAATATCGTCACTATTTAGTTAATAAACCATGTTATGCTACTACTAAGATATGATAATTATCTTTATAAGGCGAACATTACACAGTCAAAGTTTTGATTTACGAAAATCCTATCGACTAATACGGTGATTGACTGTTTTTCGTATTGATTGACGAAAACTCATGACTGATGGAATTGATTGACGCTTGCATGACCGTGTAATGGTCGCGTAAGATGTCTTTGTTCATTATCCCTGTATTGTAAAGAATGTAGATTATTATTCACTAACTACGGACATACAAATTATGGATGTGAACTGAGAATTTAATTGCATCTGTGGTAGTTAATTTTAGTGTATTAATAAATTATTAGTTAATACTTTCAAGTTTTATTTTCAGACAGTATTTAGGTTCGACCTTCTGGTTGCAGATGAGACTAATTTACCTACTTATTCCTATAACAAACAATTACTTAAACTGAATCGGAAGTAGAACTCTCGTCTGTAATGCCCCATTTACATGTGACCCCTGCCTCGGCCAATCGCCATTAGGCACGTCTACACAGCGAGCAGCCTCGCGAGGAAACTATCCATGAGTTAAAAAGTACTCTATGGAGCGCGGCAGCCTCGGTATCATCCAGGTTGCCGCGCGCAGCAAGCCCAAGCCATAATGTTCGTAATATACGCGAGCGTCCAGATTACGCGCGGCAAATGAAGCAAAACAAAAAACCGACACTGGATGGCGCAGGCGTTGTAAAGCTCGCCCGCGGCAGTACGCGCTTTTGCCTCGGCCGAGGCACGTCCACATTAACCGAGCTGCTTCTCGAAACTACTCGCTATGTGTGGACGCGCCTATTGAATAAACGGGGTAAACCTCCGCAAGAGTGATTACTGTGGTTACAAGCCCCATTGCGTACTCACATTAGGCCCAATACCAAGTCGTCACGGTTGTTTTGGGAGGTTCCTATTTTGGATTTAGCGTGAGGCTACAACTGGGGTGGTATAAGTACCGGCACGAATCTTTAACGCTGACCTTCACTTGCGCAGAAGTCAAATATCGGGCCTATTTAGTGGTATGAAGTGAGACGCGGGGGCGGGGAGCGTCATTGATTGGCTCGCCGCGCCATCGCGTCATAAACATCACTCGTGATTCGTTCCTGCGCTTGTTGCATGTATCTAACAACGACGACGATTGGCTCGCCAATGTATGGAATCCGCAATCCGCAAAGCGATCCCCACTCTGACGCCGAGCGTTGAAGATTCGTGCCGGTACTTGTACCATTGTGTGGATCGCCCAATGGACGCAGTGGAGGTCAGCTTCGCTTGAGTAAAGCACCGCCTTGTTCTCGTGAAGGAGAATTAGGGCCGAGAGGTAGCTGCTACATATACCCACTCACTTTATATGTAGACTCTGTCTGTCAAGGTTGTAGGATTGCCTGAATATTGTTGAAACTGAAGGAATTCGGGACTCGGTTTTGTCAGCAAAAGTTTGACACTCCCTCTCGCCCACCCGAAACGGGAAAAGTTACAATTTCTTAATGATTTTCCACCCTTAAAAATCCTTCGTTTGTTAATTGATAAAAAAAATATAACTTTAGATATATGCAAAAAAAAAACTAAAATATTTCTGCACCTCCAGGCCATAAGTAGAATAAAAATACGAGTACGCTCCTCATCTAAATACAACCAGTATATTTTATCATAAGCTAGGGATGCAAGTGGCATTCGGCGTAAATAGCACGACGCTGTGGGACAAAGCTTAATCAGTTTTTTTAAATTACTATCATTTATTTTTGTTTACGTTTGTGGCTTAGATAAAAAGACTTAGTATCCAAGCCAAAACATTACAAGAAAATGTTTTTTTATTTCGGAACGACCCGGAAACCAGCTTTGCGTTTCACTTTTTTTTTTTTTTTTTTTCCTTCTTTGGCTTCGCACGGTTTGTGCATTCAGCCAATGTCACGTCAGGTTGTATTTCGTTATTATATGTACTTATTTTAAATCAAAGTTAGGGAAACCAAAATATAAAAATAAAAATATTAAATTGAGCGGAATTTAGAAAAAGATATATAGGATCAGTTTTAACGGTGATAATAACATGTAGATAATGAGCAAATTACAATGACAAAAATTACAGTTTAATGTTATTTAGGATGATGAATGAGACTATACATTTATATACTGGAAAGCTATTTGTACAAAGTAAAGAAAGTATTGAGGTAGGAAAAGGGATACGAAGGGACAAGAGGTTACAGAGAAAGGAGGAATGGTCAAGTAAAGGGCAGGAGAAAAATATGTGGTTTAAGTCACCAAGGTCTGTGCCACATGAGCAAATGGGGTCGTCTATGATGTGTAGTTTGGCAAGATGGACTGGAGAGCAAACATGGCCCAGTCTCAACCTTATTAAAATAGAGGTCTCCACCTTACCAAACTTTGCCTTGCCAAACCACGGTTTTTCCGGAATCTCAGGTTGAATAAAAGAAAAGTATCGGCCCTTGGATTTGCTGCTGATATCCCAAGCTACCTTCCAAGTATCCCGAAGAAAATTCCTTGGCAACGTCTCAAGGTCATAGCCAAAGTTCTTATAAGGAACTAAGTCCCCACATTGCACCGCATCACCAGCGAGTGCATCAGCTACAACATTGCCATGGATTCCAGAATGGCCCGGAATCCAGACAAATTGCAGTGTGTTACCCTCGGAAATGGTTCTGAACGCCAATTCTCTTATTGCAAAAATTATAGGGGACTGTACTTTGTGTTCGAAAGGGGATTTATTTATGGCTAGAAGAGCACTCTGTGAATCGGTAAAAATTAAACATTTTTTGAGCTTAAAAATACGTGCATATTCTAAAGCTTTTAGAATTCCAAAACATTCGCCCGTAAAAACGGAAGTCTCCGGGGGCAGTTTTATTTTTTGAATGATGTTGTATTGAGTATGGTAGGTACCAATACCAACACAACTCGTCGGGGAATGCTTGGCAGCATCCGTAAAAATATGGTGGAAGTCTGAATGTTCAATCAGAAATATATTAAAACATAAATGGCAATCGGGATCTGATTTACTTACACAATTAAATTCAATATTGGGGATGAACAGTAAACTCTCATAGCTATTATTAAAAAGGGGTAATTTATTTGAACGGTGAATTGGCGAAGAAATCGAGAGGAATTTTTTATAGCTTTCAACCAAACAAGGAGTACGTTTATGGGACCAGTAAGCTGAAGATTCAATTTGTAACATTAAAGATTCCAGTTTTGGAATGAGAGGATGATTTGAGAACTGAAGAATCCGGAATAAATATTTGTCAGACAGGAATTGTCTTCTAAGGCTTAAAGGAGCTTCCCCGCATTCAATTTGCAGTGCATTAATAGGACTAGATTTCATGGCACCCGAAATAATGCGCAATGCTTTTGACTGGATCAGATCCAATTTTTTAAAAGCCATAACACTACCAGGTTCTAAAACGAACAATCCATAGTCCAGAGTGCTTCTAATGATTGCGTTGTAAATCAGTTTTAATGAAAAGGGATGTGCACCCCACCACACACCTGAGAGACATCTGAGCATGTTTAAGTGATTTTCACATTTATTAACAATATAGTCACAATGAGGAACACAGCTTAATTTTGAGTCAAATATTACACCTAGATATTTGAATTTATCTTCAACTGGAATAAGTGTTCCCTTGTAGAATAGGTTAACTAAGGGAATATTTCTCTTCCTGGTGAATAAAACAGCCGCACTTTTAGACACAGACAAGTCCAAACCGTTTAAATATAGCCATGACTCTAAAGTACACAAAGCAGAATTAATAACATCGCTAGCTTGTTCAATAGATTGACTTGAAGAATATAATAATAAATCGTCAGCGTATTGAAGAACCTTGACATGATTAGTTATAGAAGAGTCCAAATCAAAAGTGTAAATATTGTACAGAAGGGGACTAAGTACAGAACCCTGTGGCAGACCTCTCCATACAAGATGAGAGACATCACGATCTCCTATTAACATGTTAACAGAGCGTTCAGTCAAGATGTTAATAATGAAATTAGTTAAATTCAAGGGAACCCCTAAAGCTTTTAATTTATTTTGTAAAACTGATAATACGACATTATCATAAGCTGCATTAATATCTAGGAAGACTGCAATGGTGGATTGGTTATTAGAAAACGATAACCGAATATCGGATGAAAAAATACTTAAGCAGTCAGTGGTGCTTTTACCTTTTCTAAAGCCATATTGTGATTCCGCCAAAAGACCCTTACTTTCAACATACCATTCTAGTCGATTCTTTATTAGGTGTTCAGCTAGTTTCATCAAAATTGAAGACAAAACTATGGGCCGGTACGAGGAAGCATCAGATGGAGTTTTATTTGGTTTAAGGAATGGCAACACCATTTGATGTTTCCATTCAACAGGGATGTTTCCTGTTTTCATAATAGAATTAATAAGATCTAAATAATAATTGAGGACATTGTCATTTAAATTAGCAAAAAAGGAATACGGAATGCCATCAATACCCGGGGCAGAATCCTTTGTTCTATGAATAACACCCTTTAATTCAGTGAGAGAGAATGGGAGATCTAGCGTCGTATGTGTGTCTGAACTTGAAGTGACTTGGTTATTGGTTAAGGGAGACAGGTTAAGGTTAATAGCCTCAGGAACCCAAGGAGGAGCCAAATTGTCTAAAAATACGCTTGCTAATGAGTCAGGAATAGGAGAAGAATTATGATAAATGGACCTAAATCTACGAATATTGCGCCAGACAATCGTAGGGTGAGTATTCGGTGAAATTGTTGAGCAAAAGTTACGCCAGGAATCAAATTTTTTCTTCTTAAATACTTTAGAAATTTCCTTATTTAAGTTAGTAAGGGTTACAAAATTAATATCCGACATATCACGGTTATAACTGAATTCAGCCTCTCTACGTTTTTTAATCAATTCTGTGCACTCAGAGTCCCACCATGGAGGCGAAGGAATTGTGCTCCTGTTGTTATTTTTTACAGGGAAAACTTCATCCGCCGCTGCAATTAATATGTGTGCTAAAGCTTCAGCACAACTATTTTCATTACCATCAGAAATAACAGGCAAGGAGCAAAGTTTACTGTCAACAATGTTTCTAAATTTGTCCCAGTCATTATTATTTCTATCAGGTAGTTTATGTTTTAAGTTTGATCTCCTTATTGGTGCCTTTGCATTGGAAAGAGGATAAGATATAACTATTGGGAAATGGTCACTACCATATGTGGAGGTTAGAATATCCCAAGTCAATGAAGAGGCTAAGCTTGGTGAACAGATAGATAGGTCAATCGCACTTTGGTTCTGATTGGGACCACAGCGACGTGTAGCAGTTCCTGTGTTTAAGATGCATAAATTATGAAAATCTATTATATCTAGTAATTCATCCCCATAATATGTAGAAGTTGAACAACCCCATGATTGGTGATGGCAATTAAGATCACCTAATATTAAAAGTGGCTTTGGAAGAAAGGAAAAAAGGTTTTTTATTTCTTGCAGAACTGGAGCAGAAGGGTGAGGAACATAAATGGAAACAAGGCATATATGTTGAAGTTTAATGGCTACAATTGAAATTTCCTCACTGTGATGAGGCAACCTAATATTAGAAAATGGGATAGAATTCTTGATAAGTATAGCTACTCCACCATACCCATCAGATCTATCCTCTCGAATGGTTAAATAACCATTTATTTTAAAAATGTTACTTGGTTTGAGCCAAGTCTCTGCCAAGGCAAAGACAAATGGATCATATTTGTTTAGAAGATGTATAACTTCACTTTTTTTGTTAATGAGACTGCGGCAGTTCCACTGGATTATTTTGGTGTTGTCCATTATGTATTGATTGAGATGTATTGCAAGATGGGGCTGCGTTGGACGGTGAGAAATTAAACTGAGAGAGAAGATTATGTAGTGCGGAAAGAAAATCATTTACAGAAAAATTTGTGTCTTTAAAGTCATTATTATGATTGTTAGAAATAACACAACCATTTGATGGCTGGGGAATATTCCAATCTTTAATGATGGTATTATGAGCCTCTTTATTATAACCTTGTACAGATTTAGGAGGGGAATGAGGTTTGAGAAAGACAGTCTTTTTATAGCTACTTCGAACAGGTGTATTATTAGGTGAAGGGACTGGAGGAATATTAGCAGAGTTTTTGGAGGGAGAAGATAAAAGTGCATCAGCATATGATTTTGTTACTGGAGGATAAACTTTTGCAGCTTCAGCATATGAAACAGAACTTTGTGCCATGTATGTTTTAATTAATTTTTGCCTACAGAATTCTGGGCAAGACTTATTAATAGCAAAATGGGCCCCAGAGCAAAGGCAGCAAGATGTACTTTCTTGTTCTCTATCGCAACTGTCCCCAGTATGGCCTTGGCCACATTTATAGCAACGGGGTTTAGACCTGCACTGAATTCTAGTGTGACCAAACCTACAACAATTGAAGCACTGTATGGTGGGGAAAATATATAACTCTACAGGTAAAGCATTATAACACATAAAAATTCTTTTTGGTAAGACCTGCCCATCAAATGTAACAACTATGGATTGAGATGGTTTCCAAATAGTTGAACCATCAACAATGGTTTTAAAATTAAGACGTCTGACTTTTAAAATTGGACCGCAACCAATCGGTACTGTTATATTATCTAAAACTTCCTCCGGAGACCATTCCGCAGGAACACCACGTACTAGTCCCATCCTAGTAACGTTAAAAGTAGGTATAAAAGCTTTAAAGTTGTGTTTTTCTAGACTATTATGTGTAATAAAAGAATTCGCGTCCAGGAAACTAGAAAAGGATAATGAAATCTTATTGCGTCCAATTTTTTTTACGCTACCATTAATAATATTTTGGAAGTTGTTGTGTTTTAAAAACTTCCCAAATGTGATTGGGTGCAATGTCGTACCATCATCTGGTGAAGTTATTATTTTTTGTACATGTATTACAAAAGGCGCGCTGTCCGTTTTATCGTAGGTTTTTCTACCAATCTGAGTGGGAATAACCATGGAAGGAGCAGGAATATCATTAGGCAATACATTAGACACATTTTCAGAATGGATAGGTGCAGATTCCACAGCTTGAGCAGAGTGTAACTCCATACAACCACAACCCGAAGACTCGGAACCATCGTGGTGTTTTCGGATACGACGACGCTTATTACAGTGCTTACAGACATGCATGCGACTTCTTTTTAAATTCCGAGATGAAGACGATCCATCAGTGTCCATACCTGATTCATTATTGGATTGAACTGTGACAAAAACGCTGGCCGGGGGAACAAAGTCCCCCGGGTCGGGCGGATCTTTCATCCTTAACGTTAAAAACTAAATAATTGAAGAAACTTACCACTACCGAAGAATGCACAAAACTAAATATTAACTCTAAACTACTACTACTACTACTAATCTTATATATAAATTTAAAGTTTTTCCCAATAAATATTATAAAAATTTGTTTTGAGTTTTAAACCAAAAAATACGCGCCCGCCAAGTTGGAAGTTTCCCGCGCTTTTTCTGCGTTTCACTTAAGAAGTTACATTGGCGTAATGAAGGGAAAAAAGGAAAGAGTTGCCTACTCTACCAAAATTGTTCCCCGAAATGTGAAACGAAATCGATTTTAACGGTAGCTGCAACACTTTTTGGAAAATTATGAGAGGAATGGGATTTTATTTTAAAAAAGTAGGTCTCAAAGGAAGTTGTTAATAGAGAGGAACGATACTGTGACGTGGCGTTTTCGTTATTTGAAAGAATTGTAAGACAATCAGAATGGAGCCCAGCGCCCTATATTTTATACAAAAATAGTAACAATAAAAAAAGGCAATTGTTAAAGTAACGAAGTATCAGTTAATCTTCCTCATATCAAGTAATTTCATTGCTAAAAATATGGCAACATTATTTTCAATACTACCAACATGACAGCAATGTAACTTCTTAAGTGAAACGCACTGTACATTCTCTTTGGCTATAGCTATGATTTGGTGGTGCCAGACTGTGTGTGAACTGTGACTGAAACATATAGCTAAATCAGCAACTTTTTCTAGCCTGATCCTTTTTAGGGTTCCGTAGTCAACTAGGAACCCTTATAGTTTCGCAAAAGTCTGTGTGTCTGGCCTTCCGTCCGCGGATACTATCAATCACGCCGACAATGTGGTAAACTAAAAAGTGGAAACAAATGTTTTATTTGGTACGGGGGGGGGGTACCAAAATAAAACATTTACCTAATTCCAAAAGAGATGGCGCTGTACTTTGGCCTACTTTGCGTTGTTAAGACAAGACAATTGTATTTCAAACTCTATGGGGTTTACCCATTTTACCCACTGATGTATTCCACACTGTTTGCTGGTTTGCACTGGGTATGGTGGGGTACAACGAGCTCAGAGTGCGCCGGGAGTTTACACTCGCGGCGTATGCAGTAAAGCTGTTGAGTGGAGTAGCGCACAACCCGGGCGTGCTACAGCACTTGAAGCTGTGAGTGCCAGACTGGTACCTGCGGAGCCAGCAGCGACTGCCATTGCTGGCCGTATCTGCTGTCAGAACCAACCTGCTGTCAAAAGCACCCCTCACCCGCACAATACGCGTGCTAAACGAAGTGCATGAGAGGATTGACCTATTTTCAAGCCATGAGACAGAATTCGCAAGAGTTTTATTACAGTTTATTTGTTAAATTCAAATATTAGTTAATGTTAGGTATTAAGTCTGATTTTATTTACTTACATGTAGGTTAAGGTAATTTTTTTATTTTGTACTTTTATTATTGTTTAAGATTTTTAGGTAAGTGTTAGCCTTAAGATGATTTATTTTGATCTAAAACCACTATTGTATTGCCTGTAAAGATAGTGCGTGTTTTTTTAATAAATAAATACTTAATAATAAAAATAAATAATAATAAAAATAAATAATATTTAGCTAGTCTAGCAACTTTTTGGGTTAAAAACTGTGAATCTAGCAACATTTTGCAAAATATAAAAAGTAAAGAAAGCAGTTGGTACCACTGCCGGAAATTAATGAAAGTTTTGGCGGGAAAATAGGCGTCACTCCGAGAGCTTATCTCAATTTTATTTCTTTTCGCGCCCATGCTTTTTCCAGTTTGGTTTGCTTACGAATAATTGTAAAATTGCTTCATAAAAAATGTTTTATCCAGTAGATTCATTGAAAAGGGGTGGCAGATTTTATTTGTGTTGGGTAGCCGATTCGTGGCCTTTGCGTTTTGCTACTATTACTCATAGGCAGCTTTGGTCTCAAGATATTCGAAGAATATGGTATGGAAATAACTTGAAATGTTGTCTTTTTAAACTATTATGAAACCTGTATCAACTTATCGTTTATATTGTATTTTAGTGACGATTTATTAGAAGTAATGACGAACGAGTCCGGCCGTCCTACCAACAGATTTTCTCTTCGCCTAAGCTCTCAACTTCTTCGTGGATTAGTTAGACTATACCAAAGAAAGGCTACTGTTTTGCTTGGTGAGTTTATTTATAAAGTAATTAACCCTTCAGATACCGTCAATTAGAGACACAATAGTAAGACAATAGATGTGCGGCCACCGGTGGTCGCTTGGGGATTCATGAATTAATAGCAAGGTTTTTCTGAACACAGGAGGTAAGTACTTACCTATTTATGTACCCACCTAGACAAACTCATGCTCGTTTTCCTTATACCACCTAAATGTTATTCTTACATCTAGCCTGAACTCTCATTGCTGGGCAAACGCATTCCTTCTATTGCTTCAGATTCTATGTAGGTAATGTTAGAATGAGTAAAAATGTTTGTAAAAACGCAGAGCGTTTGTATAAAAAAATTACATTTAGGTGTCTATAGTCTTCTTCGATCAATAATAGTACTAGATTCCCAATAAGCGCTTCAAATACGGCCAGAAAAATAAGAGCACAAATACTGTTGTGCTCTTAATTCAAATTAGTACGGTCCAATCATAGCCAACGTTAAGACGTCAGTGCGCGTTCAAAAATTGTGTAAATAATCACCGTAACACCAAGATTTTGGAAGGAATATCTTTTTTTCGGTAAGTTTATATCAATGTCTTTATCATAACATAAAAACTGAATTAAATAGTAAATATAAGTCTTAGCAAATATTATGATTGTTTGACCAATGTTTGCTACAACGCGCTAACTATTGTAACAAACATCGACTATTCACAGACACTTTGTAATTCTGACCTTAAATCATGCGTGTAAGGTTGAATTTCTTTTTTTTGTATGTTGACCAGCGAGCTTCGGTCGTAAAAATTTATTGTTTTTTTTGCATGGCTTTGTGAACATAACTTTAAGTTATTGTATTTAAGGTTGAATTTACATGAATACATATTTTTTTCAACTAGGATTAGGTAAATACGATTGGTGCCAGTTTTGAAGTGAACTTTTGCATGGGATTGTGTATCTAGTACTATTATTGATCGAAGATAGTCTTAGTGAAAACAGCCATTGTTCTACCTACCCACCATTGGTTGCTATAAATTTATGTAATATGTTCTGTTTCAGGTGAATTATGCATGATAAACGCAAATGTAATGAAACACTCCAAGAAAAAGTAAATAGAAATTTTTCTTTATTAAATACCTACCTACATAGTTACATACTTCAATATATTCTACACTTTTCAACATAAATAGCTGATCAACAATTAAACTTAACAATAAAATAAGAATTTAAATGCACTATAATATCCTATTATCACAAATTATTGAAGTAGTTAGTACTTATTCCTAGTGGACACATTTACAACTGGCGTGTTATTTTAGATGGAATATCCATGAGGTTGTAGATGTGGAAGACGAACAGGTGAGGCTGCCTCAGCTGCAGCCTCTGGAGATTCGAGAGATAGTTGAAGAGCCACCTGAAAATGAACAGAGGATTGAGGAAATGATACAGGTTTACTCAGTTTTATTAGGAAACTATTATTTATTTATTTAACAATTTATGAACACAAAATAATAAAAGAAGAGAAGGAAACAGAAGAATAGTACAAAGGTGATGCTTATTTCTAAAGAAATCTCTTCCAGTAAACCTGCAAAAGGAGAATTGGAGAAAATAGTCCATTCTTCTAGGAATAACTTTTTTCTTTTGAATTATTGAGCACTATTTATACTTACAGCATGTAAATAAACTATTTATTGAAATCCATGTAGTTAAAACTGCTATAATTTGGGTCTGAGTGTATATGACTTCACATGATTGTGAAATCACCCTTTTAGTGTACATAGAAGTAATTCTTATTGTGGGGCAACATTATATTTTTTTATTAAAAAAAATGCAAGTATTTCAAAAACATAACATCACACTAGTTTTTTCTGTAGGATTAGGTAGAGATTTCTATAGTAATTAAATGTCATTAAACACTTATTAAGTAACTTAAAGTCCTGCTAGTTGTGATAAAACTAAGAACATTCATATAATATCTTCTCTTTTAATATTTTTTACTAAATATATGGTTTGCTTACAGCAAAGTGGGAATGTAGTCTCAAACATTGCTGACATAACACTCAAAGAAGCCACCATTGGTGAAGTGTTACTGCCACCAAATGTAAGTTTTTTTCTAATTCTTCATAGTAATTATGTTCTATCTTCAATCATATTCATCAGAAAGTCAAACAGGGCATGCTGGAATGTAAAATTGGAACATGAAAACACACAACAACCTGTTCTATACTGGGGTAAGAAAATCAGTAGCCAAATAGGTACTAACAAACTTTATGGAGTCAGGAAAAATTACTACAACTGCTTTTATCTCAAACTCTCACTGAATAACTGCTACATACTTTAATGATAAAGTATAGCAGTGGGCAGGGCACATTACTTGTAGAAAGGATGGTCGATGGGTCCGAAAGGTTCTAGAGTGGCGACCGCGCATGGGAATAGTCAGCGTAGAAAGGCCTCCCCTCCCACAAGGTGGACCGACGACCCTGGTGAGAGTCGCGAGAATGTAGTGAATGCGAGACGCACAGAATCGGTCGTTGTGGCGACGGTTGGAGGAGGCCTATGTCCAACAGTGGACGGCTTTCGGCTGAAATGATGATGATGATGATGAAAGTATTATCAACCTTATACTGTTCCCCATCTAGGCTCCCTCTCTAGGAGAGGGTATCGGCCGTATTTCAACACGCAGGCCCAGTGCGGATAGGTGGATGTCATTTGTCTTAGCATTTTTTGGTTCTAGAAGATGCCGGTGGTGATCAAAGAAATTACACTAAGTAATGCGCCTGGCTGGGTTTGAACCCGTACAACTCGTTAGTTACCACTAGGCCACCGCTATAATAATAATAATAATATAATGACAAAGCAGTGAGGTAAAATGATGTTTTGTAATATTTCGCCTTCGTTTCTTTTCTACTTCAATTCCTGGCCGTATTTTAGCAAAATGCATGACAGTGTGCCCTCGTCTTATTTAATATTATTAGGAATACAATTGTTAACTAAGTGATGATATAATGTATAAGTGCTAGGAGATGATCACCATCATAAGGTTGTCATAAGGATGTCTCATTCGGTAACCGTATGTCTTTATAAATAATATCCTTATCCTCATATATTATAAAACAAAATCCTCCACCGCGTCTGTCCGTCTGTTCGCGATAAACTCAAAAAACCGGCCATGTGAGAGTCGGATTCGCGCACGAATGGTTCCGTACTGTACCGTTCCGTACCGGACAGACAGACGGATGTCCCGTTTTACTCTTTGGGTACGGAATCCTGAAAGCTACTGAACGGATTTTCATGCGGTTTATACCAATAGACCGAGTGATTAACGAGGAAGGTTTAGAAGTATTATGCATTCATATTACACAACGTGTAACGTTAAATGTGCAAAACCTGAAAATAGTTTGATCAGAATAACGAGCAGAATCAATTAAACCACTTTTTAATATAGGTTACATTTTTGAAAAAAATATTCATTAATTCATGAATCCCCAAGCGACACCCGGTGGCCGCGCATCTATTGTCTTACTATTGTGTCTCTAATTGACGGTATCTGAAGGGTTAAAAATGTCGCCCTGTCTATTTATGAATAAGTCAAGCAATCACGTGCGCAAACCCGCCGAAATAGGTAAACAGACGCAAATGGTTGTAGTCCAATCAAATTTTCTCATACACGGGATAATAAAAGTTCTTTTTTCAATGCAGATATTAATTTTAAAACTGCACATAAAACCTTTAATTTTTTTAATGATTTTTTTCTCACTGTTTAGATCAATTAAATTAAAAATCATTTGGGGTGTCTGAGGTTTTGCGCATTTAACGTTACACGTTGTATGTAGTAGAGAAAAACCCAGAAAGGGGCAGATCAAATTTTTAGGTACTTAAATCTCAAGATACCAACCAGTGCTGGACCCACATCGCATGTATCACGGCTTTCTGACATACAGAGGACGTCTAAATCTCGGCAATGGCAAACACTATAATTGTACTCTGTTTCTCCTTTCATATCTTAGGACGGTTTTGGCGAAGAGAATCCAGACCAAGCTCTCCAGTTCCTTCAGGACCGCACTCTGGAACAGATGTTGGTACAGCCGGATGTGTCCACGGTGCACAGCGGGCTAGAGATGGCACTCGACATCACCGACAAGTCTCACGACAAATCGCGACTTATGCATGAGCCCGCGCAAATGGAGCGGATATCCGAACATGATGTTACGCTGTTCAGAAAATGTACTGGTTTTCTATATTTTAAAAGTTATACCTACCTTAATAAAATTAAGTGTGTAAAGTTATTTATTTTTGAATGAATCTTGAACTTATATAAAAGCTTTTTGTTTTAGCGACTGGAGAGGAATTGATGCCTGAATTTGAGAAAGGTAATTTTTGTTTTTTCCAGTCATCATCCAAATAGACAAGGTCTATTTTAAGTAGAACGTTTTTTTTCGACTCATTACAATTCTAACAACATACATTCTGTTTTACGTAGAAAATAATAATTACTCTGCAGTGAATATGCAGGCTCTTTACAAACTATTGCGCTTCACCATCAACGATTGCATCACTGCTTGTCACACACTTGGTGGATTTGCAGTCAAGCTCTAGTTTATATTATTTAAAACTCTCACTCTGCGCGGAGACAGTGGGTCTGACTTAATGACCCACAGTGTGCCTTCAGTTACCTTTTGCGAGGGCCCCGGTAACTCTTTCAAATAAGCCCTGGTATGAACAACATCCTGCAATCCATATCCACACCGCATCCTTCAAGTCTTTCATTTACATCATACTTCCCCCATCCTTTCACATCTTTTGATTTCCTTCTTGATACTAAACAATTTTACAACCTTAACATTCCTGCAGACATTCCCGAAATACCTGAAATCCCGCATCCTGAATTGCCTGTTCCTGTACCAGATAAGTTAGTGTTTTTTTTTAATACAGAAATCAACTGTCTATCAATAGTAGAATCCGACCATGACCGTAAAAAAATATTACACTAAGCGCAAAAACAGATACGAAACAAAACCGATTTTTTGCGAGTTTACATAATAGAAAACAGAGTAAGATCTCCGGTCCGATACTCGGAATGTATATCCGGCTATCGCCTTACAAGCTTTACTTAGTATCAATCATACTTATTATGTTTCACTCTATATAGGCCTCAAGAAGAACCAATGCCGGAAGCTGTTGTAGTAATAGAGCCACTAAAACTACCGGAGCCCGTGGAAATTGAACTAGAGGTGGGTATATCAGGTATATTGTAGGTGTGTTTATGTACCTAAGCGTAATCCCAAGCAGACAACAGACTTCCTTTCGCCTAACGGTGTGCGACATGGTGCTACCTAATCGTAACATATTAAGCAAATAGAAGTTAAATTTTAGCCTAGACATGATTAGGGATATTTTTTTGGTTTAGTGATCGTATAGACGATTGTCTTTCTCACAACCAATGAGTACTTACCTACTTCATAGCTCAAGAACTTCATCTTCTATAATAAATATAAAAATGTATCCCTACATGTGTTGGTAAGCTCAAATCTTAAGAACAGCTGAACTGATATCGCTAATTCTTTTTCTGCTGCGTTTGTTATTGAGAGGAGAAAAAAAAATTGGGTATAGTAGGGTAGAGCGAAGCAGAGGGAAAAAGCTAGTAGTTATATATAAAATATTAATGTATAATTTAGCTTACCTTAACAATGACGTTTAGCATTTGTTCGGTTTAGGAATTAGAAGAAACCGCCCCACAAGCGAAAAGACGCAAGTTCAGAAATAGATTGATTATCGACAAGAAGACGAAAATTAGTCCAAATTTTTTTCGAGCAAGGATTGAAAATCCGATGGTGGAATTAAGATGCGAGGTATTAACATTAAATTAAAATAAAAAGAGTATCCTGAATTTTGTTGAATCCCTTTTTAATATTGGTTAGTTATCTGTGGTCGCCAAAAGGTTTTATCAATTTCAGTTTTTAAAATACCCTCATTTTCTTTTCTTTTTTTTTTCAAAGGATAGTTCAGATGACATCATTTTCATTCGCGTGCCTGCGGAGACATATTTTCGGCAACCGTGTCACGGTGGTGAAAAGATTCAATCTAATTTTGGATTTACTATTTCGCGCCTTTTCTGCCGGAATCTTGGAGTAATTTCAGTACAGCCCCTTGTGGATAGAGATGAGGAGGTAAGAATATATTATCACTTTTCTAAAGATTTTGGCAATTTATGAATTTTTATTTATGGGACCTGAAGTGAATATTATATATAGATTCAATGCTTTGGCTAAAAATTCCGGTTCCATCGCGCTAGCAATTAAAATAATAAAAATTTTGAGATACTCAGAACTTCTCTATGAACTCCCATACTATGTGTGTGTATAATTCTTTTGTACGTGTGTTTGTCATCTAACTTGTAAATGGCTTGACCGATTTGGATGAAATGTCGTGTATTTATGAGTGGGTTCCTGGATGGTTTGAAAATATAGTTGAACCCAGGTAGGCGTTGTAATCAGGTTCTCAATTTTTTTTTTCTTAAAAGTCGGTTTTCAGGCACCTCTAGTGTATGTAAAAATTAATCTTTCACTACTCATTATCAATGTTTTTCTAGCAAACGACAGAAGCCATAAGAGGAAAATCCTCTCAAACTTTGCCAAGACCGATGCTCGAGAATATAGAAGAGGAGCAAGAGGCGCATATCGTGCAGGTTCAAGATAGGCCCGAGGTTCAACTTGAGCTGCCCGTCCCCGAAGTGAACGTGACTGTGAATGAACCGAACGTGTCAGAACCGCCACGTGTCAGTGTTCCCATGGATTTGGATATCGCGGATATGCTCACTCAAAAGGTGGAGACACTGTCGCAAGCTCGCAAGCGAACGGCGGAACTTGGAACAGTAGATAGTGTAAGTTACAAATTGTAATTTTTAAGGTCCATAGTTACTGTGGCCCTGGAAAAGCCAACACTTAGTCAGTAATAGTAGGATACTCCCTCTCGCCACAGTCCCAACTCAAAAAAAAAAAAGATTAATAGCTGATCAATACCTATTGCTCAATTTTATTTAGAATGATAAGACTTTAAATGTTCATGTAATATATACGTTTACAGCCAAAACGACAACGCTCTGTCGGCTATGTGTCGTTTCGAGAGAGTCAGCAGGCTAAAGAGCAGTCACAGCGTGTACCACCCGCGCCGTGCTCCGTGATTATCACAGGTAATAAACACATTATGGTGCAATTGAATCGAATTCATTATAACATCGAGCATATTTCTGAAAGGGTTCAGGAATTAGGAGTTCATCGGTCGATAAGTTTCAATGCTCCAAGATAGTCATTCAAATATTACGTAACTTTTTCATGAAATAGCCATTCAATAGGGTAAAACAATCTGAGATGGTTGTATGATGATTTTAATGACAATAATTCCGTAAATAAATACGTACGGCCGCTAGTCGTATTTTAATCAACTTACAATAATTGTACACTGACGTGAAAAATGCAAAAAAAATCCGCGGGCTGGCGATTTCACCTTAATTCATGAATCCCCAAGCGACACCCGGTGGCCGCGCATCTATTGTCTTACTATTGTGTCTCTAATTGACGGTATCTGAAGGGTTAAGGTGGTGCTGTTTTTCATACAACCGCTCATAACTGATTATGACGTTATTACACACTTTTCACTAGATATTTTGGAAACACAGTATCTTGTGGATATTATCTAGGTTTCTAAAGAAGCCAATTTCTAAATTTGTGTAAAACTAATCCACTTTGACACTTCATAATTTGCCTAAAAATTAAAAAAGTAATCCTCTAGAGACCTTGCAAATTTTATTAAGATTCTAAATGATGACAACTTTATCCAAAAATTTTAAGGGTTAAAAAAAAACAGCTATTTCCTGGAGCAAGTTTTGTGAAATTTTCGAGTAAACCTCGGAATTACCGAATACTAACAGAGTTTCCAGGCGTTATCTCTCTTTTTTTGCGTTGCCTTTTCATCAAACATCGCGTTGGATTGCATTAAATGAAGTAACAAGCTTTTAAACCATTTTCGATGTTTACGATAAGCGAGTGGAGAAGGATCCTCTTAATTCATTAAGCCCCAAGCGAACTCCGGCGTTCGCTCTCTCCTTGTCTTTCTATTGTGTCTCTAATTACGGTATTCGCAAGGTTAACAGCGCTACTAATTGCCACTAAAGACAAAACACTACGCTTAACATGTATATTTACAACTACAAGATCAACAACCTCACTAAATTCTAAGTCACAAAATAATTCTACTTTCTCAGACGTATGTGAGGCCGACAAGGAAAATATACCAGCAAATTTACAACAGCCTCAACCTCAAGATGCAGAGTTGATACTCTCATCAAAACTGCAAGAGGCTGGTCTAGCAGATATGATGCAGCCTTTAGTTCCAGAAGTAGAGGCACACACACAAACCCAGCGACCCCTAACGTCTCGAAAGACTGGAAGTGATCGATCGGAAACTCCTTTAGGCAGTCTGGATAGAACAAAGGTTTCGCTTGGCGATTCTGAACAGACTACAGACTCGAAGAGGTTTATACGGTACGTATAAATAACTTATTACTTTTACCGGTCAGAGATCACGTGAACGTAATTTAATTAGTCAGCGTAACTCCGCGACGTTGAAAAATAATAATAAATAACTAGTATTCAAACTTAACAGTGACCCGCTATAATTAAATAAAACTAATGTCTCGAAATTAACACACTCACTTATTTTTTTTTTTTTTGTTTTCGCAATGTATATTATGCTAGTAGCATAATATGCATTTGTTAAATGTATATTATGCTAGTAGCATAATATACATTTGAGGTTCCAACGGTTTCTATGTTTGTTATAGTGATCAGTGGGGAACCGAAGGAACAATGGTCAAAATCCTGAAGCACATCAAAGCTGGTCTTCAGCCAGTGACTGTGGCCAGCCTCCTCAACAAAGGTCCCGTCATATCCGGGTACAGACGCATCATTGCCGCGCGATGCTTTACGTCAATACTCAGTAAGTGTTTAGCATCTAAACTTAAACTGAGAATTATGTTTTGAAACCATAAACACAATAATGACAAAGTCCAAAACCCCATTGCAACCAAATTATTTTGAATCTTATTACAGAAAACTGTCAGTCAAAAATCGACTTAAACTACGTATCGCTAAAGATTAATTCAGAAGCAAACAATCTATATTGTCTAAGCTTATTGCTATAATAGTTTAATTGAAACTATACTGTATAATCTTTTATTTGTTTTTGTCTTTGTTGATTACTGAAACGTGATGAACTCTTTTCAGAATTAAAGCAACATGGCTTCATCAAAATAACGAAAAACCGTGAAACATTGGAAATAGCAGACATTACTTTAGGGCCAAAGTTGACTAGCTTAAATGAACTCTAGATTTTAGAGTTTGCTTATTTATGATTAACTATAACATAGTTATGTTTGTATTTACATTTAATATATTTATAGCTTAAATACCCTCAAAATGATAGAGAAACTCGTGTTTAACATCAATATTGTATATTTGTATCCATCTACAATTTAGTTCCATATGTTGTCGTGTTTGCGGGAACTTATAGTTTATTTTGGTATATTTTCATCCTATTTTGCAGTTAAGCAAAGCGATTTAATAAACGGATTACTGTAAATGAAGTATGTTTTTTTAAATAAAAGATACCATTGATATGAACAATTTTATTTACGATCTGTATATAATGATATGATTTCTGTACACTTTACATAATAAGTCATCAACTAGATTCAAGCTAACTAGATAGATTTATGAGTATCTTAACAATAGGTAGGTAATGGCTTAATAATTTACAAATTCTAATAGTATAATCGAATGCTGTACAATTAACAGTCGACGTAAATAACTAATCTAGACATTTATTCTTAATTACATAAAATACAGCCATTAAGATTATAGAATTGGTATATTATTACATATTAGTTTTAAATCTTTAAGAGCTTAATTGGTACTACAATTTTACACAATATTCTTAAAACAGAGAAGGAAAATACTAAATTACGGTCATTTATATGGAGTTCCCTATATTGGTAAAGCATTTCTAATTTTTATTTATACAAAATCAGTCTCCTACTATTTGTTAAGTCCGCCGTATGAAATGTATACTAGTAAAAGGAATTAACATAGTAAATCTTATAACTCAAGGCAGTCACGCGTTGTCTCGTAGGACGTACACCACTGGACGATTGGAATATAAACAACAATAGTATGTCTTGAACCGCAACACACGTTAACTAAGCACTATACTTCTGATTTATTGATTACAACAGAAACAACTTCAAGCACACTTCAGTGTTTCACAGCCTTGCTAACAGTCGTTCCAAGCTCTCACTCAATTTATATTAAATAATTACAGTCTGTCCTCATAGGTTTAGGAATGACAATACTTAAGTTAAGAGTAGCTACCATTATTTTGTAGATTTATCATTTCATGTAATACTTTCAAGACAAATGGAACGAATTATCGATAGATTCTAATGAAAATAAACCCAAATAATCATAGTGAGTAAATATTTAAATTTATCATTTCATGAATCAAAATAAAAACCACCCATTTCGGCTCCACAACATTAAAGTCGTGGATATAAATTATATATTAATAGTACAGAAAATTAACTCTAATTTCATATCATGCATAACACTTAATTAGATTCACAATAGGTTTTTTTTTATAAAATAAAAAATAAAATCTCATTCACCCAACGAGAGGCCATGTAATACGAACAAAGGATTCCAAAAATGGTTGTTTAAATTTAAAACGGTGACATATCACAGATCACTCGAGACATTTTATAGAGCCTTTGAAAAGTGGAATGATGCTCAATAGAGAAGTTAAAGCACGCCGTGTCGAACGAGCGGACAGGCTCACGGCGCCAGCGAGTCGCTGTCGTACTCTTTGGGAGCTTCGTCGTCGTCCGAGGCCGCGCGCTCGCCGTAGTTCATGCTTTCAAAGTATTGCTGCGGCTTACCGTTCCACAGCGAGTCGTCCTCGCGCTCGTCTGGCGCGGCGCGGTGCTGGGCCGAGAGGTCGCGCAGCGTGGCGTCCACGGAGTCGGCGCGCTCGTACAGGACGGAGCGCTCCAGCTCCAGCGCCAGGCAGGGCGGCGCGGCGGACAGGGCGGGGTAGGCGGCCAGGGCTGCCGGCAGCGGGCGCGCGCGCGGGAACAGCGGCGCGAGGCGGTCGGCGCGCGCGACGTACTCGGCCGCGAGCCGCGCCACGCGCCAGTGCTCCGACTCATCTTCGGTTCTCTGTCGAAAGGCCCAACCGTTGTTACGGACACCGGACGCTCGTTAAACGTCGCGGTGCTTGTGTGGGCCGTGCGCCGAGCTGATATTCGCTGACCTTTAATGAGTGTCCGAGTCCGCGAAGTGCCCGCGAGCCGCCACTAGTCATCTTCCAGCGCTCAAACTGCACGAGTGCAACTGACTATGAACTGTTAGCTTATTAAAAAAAATAAAAATTTCATTTGTGAGAACTGTATCATACTTATGGGGATGACTACTGACGACTCAGTGATACCAATAAAAGGTACATAGGTACTGCAACTTTTATGTGATCTCTACTGCTACAACACCACCGTGTCAATAAACATGAACTACCGGGTATTATTTTATGAGTATAACATCTGTGCAAAACTTATTATTACTCTATTAGTTACCAAACCAATTACCAACAGTGTAAGGCCATGTGAGAGCATCGATAATGCTTTGTTATTAGCCAATTATTCTGTGCCATTATGCCACTATGTCAATACAAACATACAAATAAAAAATACAATAAAAACATAAATAACAAAATGAACACACTCAAAAGTAACATATAATGTGTCGTATAGTGAGTAATGGCGAAAATAATTATACAATTTATAGAAATGTATTTTTATTTTTCACTTACCATACCACAGTCTTCACTTATGTCCAGAAGTCACAAAAAATGTTAAAATGTGCACGGAATAAATAACACTTGAAAATGTTTCAGTTTAATAATGGTTTTTATAAGTAAGGTTTATAGTTTGATTTTGTTGGTATGTAAAATCCCACGCCATTGAAAGATGTCGCACGAAGGAATTGTGAGTCAGGTATAGATTTAAAATAAAATATTTTTGAAAATAAAACGGCTCACAGGTTCGGAGTACGACAACTTTTACAAACAAAATGAATCAATTGATATTAAACATGAATATGTGGGCTGGTGACATGAAAATCGATCCAAATACTGAATCAAAATAATTATTGAGCTAAGATTAAATATTTTGATACATTAAGAAATACATCAATTTCAGTAGTTTAGGAAAGATGTAGACGCCACCCGAACCGTCGCTATAGTTAGTGACGAGGACACAATCGTTAGCACATGCTCGCCTACACTACGGACCGACTCGCTCTACGTAAACTAAATCAAATTAGAATCGGGGCGGGCCCCGGCGGTAAAGTAACCGAAGCGAAACGAAACGACGGAGAAACAAAACTTACGATCGACATAATGGCATGCGAGACGCGGCGCGGCACGATACTACGAGAACGTCAGTCCGGCGCGCGCGGGCACTCGGCCGGCTACGAGCCGGAATCTTTAAAGAACCACGCGTTCCAGAAGGAGCGGGCGCGCACCTTGGGGTCGGGCGCCGCCGGGGAGCGACGCACCGGCACCGCACACGTCGGCGGGCGCTCCTTGCGCGGCGCCGAGCCCGAGCGGCCCGAGGCGGCCGAGCGCGCCGAGCGCACCGAGTGCGCCGACGGCGGCCGCGCCGGGCCGGGCCGCGTGTGCAGCGGGATGCGCGAGGGCCGGCGGCGCGGCGTGTCGGCGATGCGCGCCGAGGCGGGCTCGTCGTCCGCGTCGTCGGGCATGTGCAGCGGCTCCATGTCGCGCATGCTGGAGTGCGCGTCGCGCGCGGGCGACGCCGAGCCGCGCGGACTGTGCCGCTTGCCCTCCAGCTGCCGCACCAGAGCGCGCGCTCCTTCCAACTCGATGCTTTTCTCCTCCAGCTGTGAACAGAGAATGAACAAAATTAGTAGTGAATTGAGAAAAACCTTGCCTTTGTACATAAACTGTCCTACCGTATTTGTATATTTTTGCGTATGCAATATAGGATAAAGAATAAGCAAAAATGGTTCGTTATTTTACTAGTATTCCAGAATACCGGTGAACGAACTTGACAAACGACTGAATAATTTATAAAATGAACTACAGGTGTAATTGGTTAGGTATGGTAAAAATACGCAATTTAATTGTGAGAACTGCACAGGAAGCCTGTCACGACTCCATGAGTCAGCGACACACTAATTTGATATCCTTCGTTGAAGTCAATATCTGTGGATTTCCGTTTCATTAGTAAGTAATAAAAGTTAACGACTGAGACGCAATCACGTATCATGTCAAGACCTGATAAACTTGACAATTCCGTTAACCCTGAAGATAAGGAAAAGTTGCAAACGTGCACGAGCAGGCAATATTTTAGTTACACGCTCGTGTTTAGACCTACCTTGTGTATAATATTTTATTTACTTATCAAAATGTATGTAAATGAGCCATTTTTTTTTTGTAGAAGCTGATTGCATGACCTGCTTAGTACACTAAGCAGGTCATGCATCATAGGTCATCCTAACAGGTATATTGGTATTCTACTAGCTCAGAAATTTACAACGACTGCATCTTGTTGGAGACTCAAATTTATGTCGAGTTGACCTCTCACTGGGCTTATGCCCAGAAGACTATTAGGTTTAAAAACTATTAAATACTTACTCTAAATTTGAGGTCTTCGTTGAAGTCTCGCGCACGCTCCAGTCTCTCCAACAGCATGGTGCGCTGCGCGGCCGCGCGTCTCAGGCGATCGCTCAATACCTGGAATGCACATTTAACTAATAAGTACAGAATACAGGAAATACGTATTGGTCATAGAACATGACGCTGACAGAGTCAAATTCTTAATAGTTTAAACTATACTATTATTAGCGAAATAAATTATATTGTTTAAAAAAGTAAAACTGTTGGTTGGTATGTTTGTAAAAGTTACAAAATAAGTTTAGAACATCTTCACGGATAGAAGTTATGTCTTGCCTAAAACTATACCAAAAAAAAAAAACATTGTTCCTGCTATAATATAAAACCTAGTTTTTGAATACTAGACATATTTTAGACACTTAAAAAGAAACCAAACAATATAATCCACGTAATAGCGTTCGGTGACGCTGCCTATATCAAAAGAAAAATTATATATTCATGGTGATTCTTCTAACCTGCGATTGAATATTACCTATCATCCTTTTTACAACATTCCACGAAAAGATAACATAATGAGAGAGTTTTGTTGTGCTTGGCTTAATAAGGAGTTATCACAATATTCACACAAATAAAACGTTATTTGACATATTTTTAGTTGCCATCACCAAAATATTTGAAGCAAAATGCAAACTTGCAGTGAAGGTGCCAAAAAGCTGATGTTGATGAATGTTCCACATTGTATCTTACAATTTGAGCTAAATATTCGTTTTATGTAACAATTAAACAAAGTTTCTTTTATTTTGCGGTAGTACTAACAGTTCCTGGTTTTTTTTTTTTTTGAATTGAAACTCTTCCGTCTAGTGGATAAAGGACACCAGTTTTTTGTAAAATAAGATGATTTATGTTTAAAGAGCAACATAAAAATGATTATTTCAAGAAATATTTAAAGCTTTTAGTGTTATACAAACATGATTCTATTAATATATATAAATTTTACCTACATTAACAAGCAATGTAATAAAATTAGCATCCAGCATGACTAATTATGTACATACTGGGATGATTTATTTACATATGTGTAATTATTACAATAAGTGAACTTCCTTCTGTTGGAGGTGATATTTAAATAAGCAAAATAGGCTATGAAGAAATAGCAAATCATAAAAAGGAAACGCACTAGTCACCGGTCGTTGCCATAAATCATTTAGAATAGGCCAAGGATTATGACGCACACGTTGCTATATCATATGGTATTGTTATCAAGCGTTTTGCGATAGACATTGCACGTGAACGTGATGCAAACAAAAAACGCTATGTTTATGGCGAGGCCGGTAAAACAATGTGGCGATAATGATATCTAAACACATAGTCCACGACACAAAATACTTAATCTAAGCAGGATAGTGGAGTTAGTGGCAGTGTCCGCCCGGCCGCGGACACACTCCATTAGCTCCACAGATCTGCGTAATTCTGCCGAAATCTCTGACATTACGTCACAGCATCAGGCAGCTCGTTAACGTGCAACGACAGTTTTGAAGAACGACTAGCACGTACTTCGTTACCTCACTCGTTCTGCAATTAACGGCTTTAACTGTTGTTATCTTTTTGTTAATGCAACACAGATTTCTAACGACCCAAAAGGCGAGTAATTTCCTAAAGTTGACACCTTACCGCAAGTTCCATGGACTGAGAAGATCAAATCGGCACACTAAACAATACGATTGATGATTAGATAAAACAGGGTCACAGACAGACTGATACAAGTAGAAAAAACTTTAACAAAAATCATCCAGATCTTGTCCCTGGCGATCGTCTCTTAAAATATCACTCACAATCTTTTCACTTATGTCAAATTAACAACAAATAAAAGCATACCTGATTTTGAACGGTGGAGGTGAGCAGCTGCCTCTGAAGTTCGACGGGATTGCTCTCGAGGAGAATCGCCGCGAACTTCTTGGAGTCAGGCGTGGCGACGCGCGGCGGGCGCGAGGGGGTGTCGAGCGCGGAGTCCAGGCGGCCCAGCGGGGAGCTCGGCGCCGCCGGGCTGGGCGCCGCCGCCAGCGCCTCCAGCTGCGCCGCGCGCAGCAGCAGCGCGTCCCGCTCGGCGCGCAGCCGCGACGTGTCGCCGCACGAGCCGCACAGCCCGTCGGTGAGCGCGCGCGTGAACGACTCCTCCACGGTGTCGACGGGTTGCCGATCATCGAGCTCGCCGCGTAGCTGTTCTGCTTCGTCTCGTAGCCGCACTCCTTTTCTTTGGATGACATCGAGCAGCGCCCACAGCTCATCTTCGAGCGGGCGCGAGCGTGTAGCCGACGCAGAGGCCGAAGCTGATGAGGAATGCGCGTCTTTCCCGCAGGAGGTCTCAGTGCTGAAGCCGGAGTCCTGCACGGAAGGCTGCGGCTTGGCGCGCGTGGCGTCTCCCGCGCCGGCTGCCAGCTTGCGGCGCACGCGCACTCCGGGCTCCCAGTCTCGTCGTGTGCCGCTCGCAGGCGTCGACGGCGCCATCTTGGAGCGCAGGTTTGGGAATGTCTCGATGACGAGGTCGCGAAACTCAAGCAAAGCTCCGACTTCATTCTGGAGTTCCTAATTAAAGGAAATATTCATAAATAATAATCGGAAGACATATTCACCAATCAACAGTCAATCTAATTCAATCAATCAAAAGTCAATCAGCTCGCACTCGCAGTGGTGACGACCAAATTAAACTTCCACACAGAAAGCGAAAGATCTCGTCTGTACGACAGTCCATCTACACAAAGCAGAGGAAGTTGAGATGGATGCGGATAAGAATTGAGATCGTTTTATGACTAACCTGTAGAGCGACGAGGGATTTAGCCTGTTCCGATATGAGGTAATGAAACGGTCCGGGCGGCGAACGGAGTTGCAGACACTCCATGCCAGAGCCACCTGACCCGCCGCTGGCGCTGTCTGCACCGCCCGTCTGGAAATAAAAACAACAAAGTTATCAGAATTGCTCATATTCAACTACATGCTCGTGAACACGTAGGTATCGGACGGAATGCTAGAAATAAACAAGTCTCTCAAACTTCTGATGAATCATATTATCAGAAGCTTAATGTCAACTATATCGGCAAGCCACATGGCAAGTTTTCGCAAGATCATATTGGGTAAGAGACGAGTTGACATTTAAGGACTGTATTTTAACTTAAACCAGCTGAAATGTGCATCGTACACAATACTGTAGCAATTTAGTAAATCACACAGTCATTAGCAGGCAGGATTTTTTTAAAGGAACACAAGTAATGTCGCCGTGCGCCCCAGCGTAAAATTGCATCACGGTCGAGTGCGCCCCGGACACAACGTCCACAATTCACAGTCCACGACTCTCTTCCTCCACGACCATTGTGTGCTATTGCATTATAAAAAACTTTTGCGAAATCTCTTTGAATTGGTCTTACTTCCAAATGTTATTAAGGTAGGACCAGAATGTCACGTCTCGAACCGGAATAAATAAATCGGAGTTTTTTAATCAATATCATGTTCAGTTTGAGCATCAAATCATCATATTGTTATGTCGGTTAATTTTAAATAAGCTAGTTAATAAACGATGATCATAGAACGGAGGATCGGTGGGACCGAAAAGTTCTAGAGCGGCGACTGCGTACCGGAAGACGCAGCTTTGGGAGGCCTCCCACAAAATGGACCGATGACCTGGTGATAGTTGCGGGAATGTGATGAATGCGAGACGCACAGGACAGTTCGGTGTGAGACACTTGGGAGAGGTCTGTATCCCACAGCGGACGTACCTATATCAGCTTAAACTTTCGAATACCGTGATTAGAGACACAACAGAAAGACAATGAGAGAGTACATGCCGGCGTTCGCTTGGAGACCTGGGGTTTAATGAATTAAATGATGATGATGATGTTGTTCAAACGATATCTACTTAGGTTTCATGGTCCAGTCCCTACCAACTACATAATGCAAGTACGCGTTAGCCTTTAAATTACATGGTTTCACGACTCTGATACCGGCTTAGACATCATTTTGCACCAACAATTAAAGTAATAAGGTGCATAAATTACTGCAATCTGTATTTTCAATCAGCCTTCTGCCACCAGACCTAGTTTATAGTATTTAGATGTTTCGTAAACTCGGTTCAAAGATGCTCTGCGATGCATCTCAGACCTCACTAACAGTTAATGCATGCAATTGACATTTCAAATGTAGGCAATTGGAAATATTGTTATACCTAATGCCACGATTAGTCTATCAGTTTGATAACGTCAAATTCTCTCAAGAGTTGTTTCAGGAGCATTATAAAATAGTCGACCGATTGAACAGGTTCTACTAGTGTTAATTATCCACAATTTGTAACATGACTCGTAAACAATTAGTGTTATGTGTTTGTTATTTGCGATGTTACGAAGCTCACCAAAACTCGACCTACTACAACATTAGTATCTATTAATATCATAGAAATATAAATAACAGATTAATATGGAACTACTGGTTCGAATTAAAACATTATTTTAGTGTAAGATAGTCCATATAACAAATAGTCTATACACATCACGCTATGACCCACGGGAGCGGGGCAGTAAACAAAGACGCGGGAGACATCTATCTGTTATAATGTTATATGATTTGTATATAGATATAAATATATAAAAGCGAAATACCACTCATTGATTAAACACGAAATTTCAGAACTATAACCCATAAAATCTGGCAGGATAGTTCCTTATAGGGAACTCCGCTTAGAACGGATTTTCCGAAATTCACCCCCCAAGGGGGAGGAAACGGGGCGTCCAAAGTTTGTATGGGGACTTTCACGCGAGCGAACCCTCTGGTAGAAGCTAGTCCTATATAAATCAATGTGAATAAAATGTTACGGTTTTGACACAGTTTAGACAATAACTTGCTAAATCTTTATATGCGTGATAAGAGTGCTTATGCTACATACCAGAGAGAATATCCATGTTGTTTTCAAAATACTGATAACGCAGCAGTATCGAATTTCGACACATCATTGTGAGTTTGCGACATACCATTGTTATCAAGGAGGAGATATACGAAACGATATTATAGCTTTGAGATTAAATAAACGTGTACCGTGTAGATGTGGTAGACAGTCGGGAAGTTTTTTTGTGAATAACATAAATAACGTGATCGAATCGAATTTGTATGTTTGTATGACACGTTTGCTATTGTTACTGTAAACAATACCAAGTTCCACATTCAGTCGTTATTATAATTGACAGCCGTCCGAGCCACTGCTTTCCTTGTTTTGTGTCAGACGGTACAGCTAGAAGCACACGTGGACCACGCCTGCTTTGTACATAGAACGACGTCCCGTGGCGTGGATCTAGTGTAGCTCTACAAGTCTAGTTTCCTTAAAAAATGTATGGAGAGGAGACCGACGCGCCCAGATCGGCGTACGTGGCACTCGTGTGCAGTGTAGTTCTACCATAAAAGGACATTATCTGGTACAACATACAGATCAGGAGCCCGTGTACAACGAGAGCTTTTAAAATGATCAATTTAACGACCTAAACTGAACTGTTATAGGGATGGAGCTATGTATGATCTATAGCTCCATCCAACTTTCTCGCTCGCACGACTAACATTTTAACACATCATGGTAAGGCCCTGGGCCCTACCACAAACTCTTAACGCCTTCCATTTGACGACCTTAACTGAAATGTTGAAGAAATGGAGCTATGCAGGGTATACAGCCACACAATTCGGTTTAGATCGTCAAATGGATTCCCTCTCCTAGAGAGGAGGCCTGATTCCCAACAGTGGGAACATTATAAAGCCGACTATGCTATGCTACGCGTCAAATGTATCGCGTAAAAAACGCCTCAGTACTCGTTTTTGACTGTAGTCATATTCAATACTGAATTCTTAAAGTTTATTCATTTTAGATAATATCTGAATGACGCACACGTCTTCATCCGAAAACGGAATGGAACAGCTGGGAAGACAGATGAATCATATAAGTTATCAATCTTTGAGTCAGCTCGGGAATCGTGTAAAGCTAAGTAACTAACTTTGGTTTCTATCCGTACCTACATCTAAATAAAATTGAAGTGTCTGTGTGTACTATGAAAACAATATTTTTTTACTGAATGTATTTTTGTCTATCTCTGTTCCAGCTAATCTACGAGACGAATTTTGACGCGAAGTTTATTTGTATATACCTGGATGTATAGAATTAACTAGAATACGAAAATAATTAGACAAACCTCACAAAAAAAAAACTTGAAATTGTGACCAAATGGGAATGGGAGTCTGATGCGGACAAAGTCTAAAGTATCAGCTAGTATAGAATAAAGTTGAAAGGTGAATGAACTATCTCAACGGTTCCATTTGGGCTGGGTGGGACAATAACTTAGTGTCACTATGCTTTAACAGTTAACAATACTAAAGTGTCTAACACCAAATTTGGAAGACAGCAGCCGGTTCTCTTTGCACTCGCAATGAATTGCGTTACTGGCTGGACTCTAGAAAAGGAAAGTTTGCAGGATTGTATAAAACCGACGTACTGGTTTACGATTTTGAATAATTCGAAATCAATTAACGAAAACTAGTTATGTTATCTACAATGGCAGTACGGCACGGTGTGTCGAGAAAGCGCGTGGTGGCGGTAATGACCGGCCTATCGCCTGTTGACAAACGAGCGCAACAATCGGCGGACTTTTCATTCAATGACACTCCGTTTTGGCGGTTTCTTAGTTTCACTTTCTTTACAATTGCGTCAGCACAAGGCCGCGTCTACATCCACACCAGCTGCGTGTTATTATAACAGCAATTCACTAATGTGTTATGACATTAAGCTGGTCGTCGTGATTAGATGTTAGTGCCGGATCTGTCGATTGTTTCATTTCACCCGCGACTCGCGAGACGTAACAATATGCAAATTATGGACGCGTGCGCATGTACATAACATAATGACACTTTCATAAATACGAGTAATGATGAGTATTTAGATTGTACACAGTGTTGAATGTCTAAATGTTTATACAATCACGACGGCACTGACGATCGAACTGCAAAAGATTTCTCCATCTTCAATATTAAAATAAATCAAGAGACACACGTCTCTAAATCTCCAATAACATGTACTTGTAACAAGTCAAACGAATGTGCAAATGCGTCACTGTCAAATTGAAGTACTTAAACGAATATTGATAAAATACGTACGTCTGAGAGCGAGAACAATGAGAAAAAATGTGCTTTTAAGCGGTTAGGTCAAAATATAATGTTTTATAAAACCTAAACCCCATACTTTAGAGATGTGTCGCCATAATAAAAAATACTCTATTTAACTAGACGCTTCAAATGACACCTGTCTCATGTCTGTTGGAGGGTGGGGACGGTGCCCATACAAAATCCGGCATCCTCCTTTCAAATACGGATTACTAAAATCAATTTTACAACCTATCCTATACAACCGCAATGGCCTAGCAGGGTCGAAGCCTACTGGGGCCATGGGTTCACTTCTGAAAGGAAAACCCGGCCCTGGAATGAAAGGCAACGAAGAAACTTCCTAGTTCCCACCTAAAACTCTAAGACCTGTGCCTCACTGAGACGCCATGGCATTGCTGCTAGTTCACAACTGATCTCTGTTGGCCACGCATTTAACCATACATTTATTTGACGTCAGGACCTGGCTAGGCCACAATGGCGTCCCAGTGAGGCACGGTCCTAAGTAAGACCTTCAATCGATTTTCAAATTTATCGAATGTCAGAGTTTCCTATTAATTCATGAATCCCCAAGCGACCACCGGTGGCCGCGCATCTATTGTCTTACTATTGTGTCTCTAATTGACGGTATCTGAAGGGTTAAGAACGGCTCGGCTGGCAAACCACAAGTGTGAAGTTCTACAACAATTACCTACAATCGTTATAAGTGTCGTGACAAGATATTCTAAAACCGTATTGTCATTGGTTTAAACAATGTTGCTGTGGGTAAGTTACTAGATAATGATTAATTTTGCAATCTAGGTGCCGTCCAAGGACAAACGGCTGTGAAGTACGCAGTAGGTGATTCGACTATGACTACGGCTGATATTATTTGGACAAAAAATAACACAATAGAAGATTTTTCATCTAACATAGATAAAGTTTGAACTACGTTTTTTTGTTGCTGTTCTGAGTCATACTGAATGTTTTTTTTTTAGGTTCGTATAAAATCAATGCTATAAAATCAAACTTTGACAATGATATTCTTATAAGAGCAAACTCAGGTTTTACTCACAGTTCTTTACGTTCGTGACTATTCGTGGTATTGGCAAGACAATCAGGTGTTCCATTATCACTTGATGGCCCAATCAGTGCGCGTGATACACCACGTCCATACACGTTTTACGAGACGAATTCGTTTCGATGGCCGCTCTACATGCGCTGCGATGAATAACAACCAGCATTATCTTACCGTTAGACTTAGCCACATTCTCGGGTACTTATTTTTTATTATCATTTCTATAACCTGTGTAGTCGGCCAAACGTGACGAGTAATCTGCATCGATTAAAATAAATGTTCTATTACGAGTACCTACATATTATTTTCGTCTGTGAATAGGGACAAGGATGGCACTCTGAACAATGAGGCGGAAAATTATTATAAGAGATCCGGTCGGTTCATTAGGTAATCGGTTAATGAGTGAAGCGTTTCCTGCGTTTTTATGTCATAGAAAATCACTGAGAACGTACTCGAAGCTAATTTTAATGTTATTCGTATTAAACCGTACACCGTTTTTAATGGTGAGAACTGAAGATTAGGTAAGTGTGTAAAAGAATTTGCAAAGAATGACTGACGAAGTGACGACCTTCAATAATGAGAGGCTAATAACAAAACGCGCTTACACACACTTGTTTGGATGCTGCAGCACGATTGTAGCAACATAGTATCGCGACTGTTCTGCGAGTGTGATGTAATCGAGAAGCGAATCGATCAAGTAAACACGATCAGATATCCAATCGATTAAGTCTACATGATCGATGTTTACCCTTTCATCTTTGCTGTAAAAACTCTCCATGCGCCCTAATTTTCACTTCACATCGTCCAAGCGAAACCCACAGGTACCTACTAAATGACTAATCGATCAACCATAAAGATTTTCAATAAAATCTGAGCTTACCGCAAGCGAAATTAGAAAGCTAAAATTTGTAATAAGATAATTACAAACTCGTAAAAGTTAAAGCTGTGTAATTGTGTATGAAAAAGACATTACACCTAGCGCTAGTTATTCACATTCTCTGTGCGTTTACTGTGCCCACGGCGAAAGAAATTCTGAGGTGCTTAATTAGAAAGATTAACAGCAACGGTACTTTTGGGCAATCTTCGTGCTGTTGAAGAATTTTAAGTTCTAATTTTATTAACGCACGCCCTGTTTGTTTTGTAGACAGTGCATCGTATATATCTGTACGATACTACGCTGATGGCTGGTAAACAGTTGATATTTTCGGAGTTCGTTTTATGTTCTGAAATTTAAGTGCATCTTCTTCTGTACTATGACCACACAGCTTTTCTCTTAGAATTTTATAAGAGCAACGCCTGTGCGTGGTATTTGTAAGGAATAAGGTCATCTCATCTCTCCCTGGCTTCTCAGAGTGTTGTAATAGGTGCTTTTGAGATAATATCAGGCATAAGGAAAGCAGTTTCTAAACTGAAAGCTGATACGATCACACTGCAAAAACTTTATTTCTCGCAGGAGCATATGGCAGATGTTTTTAGAATTTTCGGTTGTCTGTGCTTGAATTTTCGCCGTCATTGTTCGAAGGGCTAGACGCCCGAGGGATCTGTTACAATTTGTCCCGAGATTTTTTTTGTTCAGCCATTTCTCAAATTGAATTCTTTTCTAGTTCACGTTCGCAATGTCGGATAGCTTGTAGTATGAATAATTGTTTCTCAGCATGCACAATCCTATTATATTAAATACGTGCCTCACAAAAGTAAGGTACAGACTACAGACCTATCACTTTAAATCGATTACCAAAGCTCACGACTTCGATGTTATATTATATAGGTATATAATGTTTGTAAAAACACATCTAGTGTACTAGAACATTTGTCATTACAGACGAGATATTAGGAGCATTTGTGGTCCCACGTTTTTACACAACATTACAGGCAGACAAGACTTCTTCACGTAATTGTCAAATACATAACCACTAGTTTCATGTTTTGTCGACGATTTACGACAGACTGAGAAACGTTGTGTTCTTTTAAAACTGTAGGCAACCAAAATAGTCATAACATTAAGTAAAATCTTAAGAGAATAAGTTATTGTTTTATATCCACAATATAAATAAATGGTATCTAATAAAGTCCAGAAGTTTTTCGACAACTGAAATAGTAGAGTAAGTATATGGCAACGCTAGCTTCGTTTTTCTTTAATTAATATGATGTTATTTCAGCCGATACACGTCCACTGTTGGACAATGCCTCCCCCAAGCGTCGTCACAACGAACGATCCTGTGCATCTCTGAAATGATGAATATGATGTCGGAATCATACAAGACTACAATTTCAATAATACATATGACTGAGAAAATTTAGGTACCTAGACTACCTAGGTATGCTAATAAATCAATATTAACCAATAAATATTAATTGAACTTTTGTGTCTTATTAATTGGTTAACTAGAACTGTTAATGCATCATAAAGCATTCAAAACGCTTCATGGAAACCAGTGACGTTCTTAATTTTTCATTGTACATAAAAACTTATCAATACATTTGTACAGCGAGCGTCGTTCGTCAATATTCGTATTCAGGTATCGGCAATCTACACATTAATGTAGAAAACACAAATTTTCCCTCTTTTAATATTAATTAAAAGCGGGAAAATTTGTGTTTTGTGTGTATGTTTGTAATGAATAAACTCAAAAACTACTGTGACGATTTCAAAGATTCTTTCACCATTGGAAAGCTACATTCACCCTGAGTAACATATGCTATATTTATTGCCCGTGCGAAGCCGCTAGTGACAAATAAACAGGAAAAAAATCATGAATTATGGATGATGTTATAAAGGAGATTCCATAACATATTGACGTGTTCTTGGAATTCATAACATAAGTGAGTTTACACTACAATACAACATGCTTAAGGAGAAAGCTATAACATATTTACAAAAGGTATTGTTTTATCGTTTAAAAAAGTAACGTTAATAATTCAACACAATTATCACTAAAAACCAGCGATCTGTATTCAGATCATTCCAATAGTTTTAAAACAATAGTCGTATTTAGGTCGCATTAAAAGAAATCTATTCATGTTGTTGCCAACTATTATAATATAGAAAGCCTTTTATGGAAGCCATAATAACGCGAGTCGCGACACAGAACGGAGACACTATTTGCATGATAATACAAAACAAACTCTTTATACATGAAACAGAAAAAGTTTGCCCGAGGCGGACTGGTGACAAACATTTTGCACCTGAGAAAACACTGCGACGCAAGCAAAACCAACAGACAGTTTGTGAAACATACAATACAGTAGAAATTGGCAACCATTATTGCAAGTGACATTGCAAATAGGAGGGGCAACGTATGAACTGTGATCTGTGACATAATGTTTACAAAATGATGTAGATACTTTCGTAATTTTATTTGCCTTGATTGATGATCACGTCAGAGCGAAACAGACACATCACTGGCCGATCTGCCCAGTCAACTGGTAAATTATTTAAAGCTGTTCGCAAAAAATGAAAACGTGTGCACTATTGTATTCATTGTCCCATTTTACAGAGGTAAATGTAAACCGCATTTGTGCACGCGTATGCAAATGGCTACGCTACGACTAAATTCTGTGTTCACATTCAGAAACGAAATAACAAACGAAATTATTCGTCACAGAAAATTGCAGTGACAATTCTATTCTAAATATTTTCTCGTTTTCAATAGCTGAAATAGGTACATGTTAAAACAATGAAATCTATTGTAAGCATTAATTGTTATCGTCGTTTGTAAAAGCGAAGCCACAAAAGTTTTTCATTGTACAACAAGAGGTTTTAATAAACGAAGTTGGCTTCAACTTTTTAAATTGGATTTATAAATGGTATAACAATACAAAATATAAGATGGTATAAATGAGAAAGATCAAGGTACCCAAATGGGAGAAACAAGGCTGAACCATTTTATGAAAAACACTAGTAATCAAGGAACGAATATATCATTTGCAATGCCATATTCTGCGTGACGTGTGTATATGAATTATGTTAGAACACGCGATTAATAATAAGCGTAAGTCATCAAATAGCAAGTATAAAAAATAGGACAACCGTATGATATCCAAGTGTACGGCCAAAAGCACAAAAAAATAATGGAGTACCCCGAGCAAAAACATTATTTTTAAAGTTGTCTAACACGCTATACTTAGAGGATAAACTGGCTCAGACAAAAACACTCCATAATTATTAATAAACAGCAGTAATACTCTGTTTCCCCAACACATAGGACTATAACCATAGATATCCGACTATAACTGAGCGCCCTGTTGTACTATAGCGAACCAATTCAACCAACTAATTTTACATTACGATGGTATCAAAACTGTGACTAGACTAAATGTTGGTGACACAATTTCAATGCCTACTTGTTGAATTCGAATTATTCTAATGGGATTAATACTGTTTTTATGTACATTGTGTTACATAGTGCCTAATGAGGTAGGTAAAAAAAATGTTAGGTTTGATAAACAGGATAAATCTAGATAATTATTGGGACAAACGTCCACGTAATCATGTACTTGATTAATTAATTATTATAGTTCCATCGACTCTGGCGAAACGAATCTCAAGTTTACGGCACACACAGACTTTTTACTGTTAGGAATGGTGACAACCACATTAAAACTTGTTAAAGCAACCTCGTTAGACAGGTAATGCACTAGACAAGAAAGAACAAACAAACAAGTCATAAGAAAAAGGTCTTAGCAGAACGGATTCCAGGTTGCAGAAAAAATGTGTTGATTAATGAACAAAAACTCAGAGGTGAACAAACAAATAAATTGTTGTGAAAACTCAGTAGATCGTATACCTTTAGCAACATGAGTTGATTAAAGCAATTATCTACCGTGTTATTAATTACCTTGCATTATTTTATGACTGCTAATATATGGGATGATAGTTTTATTGCATTGAAAAACCCTGAACTCTGTGTTCATAGATCACGTAAAAGGAAAATGTTTCCACAATCCCAAATTACTCTACACTGTTATAGTATTCCTAGTAAGTTTAGGCGTGCGTGGCAAAAGTTCGTAACTTGGTAAATACCCGAGAAGAATTGACGATAGCAGCCATGTCTAAATTAGATGTTGACAAACTGTTGACACTTGCCAATAAATAAAATAAAACAAAACAAGCGAGGAGCAACGTGATCCAATCAACCGTTGCGTGCTTTCACTCTCTGGCTTGCTCGCTCCATTTTAGGGTTAATTTTCAATATTATGAGACCTCGAGATCCGTTGCAACCGATTTCACTATCGATATCTACTCGTACATGATCCTTATTAACTTTTTTGCTGCGAAAGTTAACAATGCAGGCAAAAAGTTTGAGTTTCGATAAATAGAGCAACAAAATATTGTAAGAAGATCACGGACTAACATTTTTATACTTTGGCTATTTGAAAGAGATTTTCTACATGACGGAGTAACAGTGTTAATAGAGGAAGAGTGAATATAGAGCGAGATGTATCTTTATTGTTTTAACGCTAATTAGGAAACGTTGTGTAAAAGGAAATGAGACGATCTATTAAATGCATGAAGAAATAAACGAAACATTCAAAGGTAATCCTTGAGAACGAATATAAGTGAGATAGTGGGTTAAAAACAATAGTTTAAATCAACAGACTCAAGTTCATATTTTGCATATAAAGCACATTAGTCACACTTTTGACTTTAAAAGCAAGCTTTCAGACAGCAATTTATAATTATAGACAGTGTTGAAACTTGACAGCAGAACTATGAAAAAAGAGCCATGCACGAACATGATCTCATGCAAATAAATGATTATTCTTTATTATTAGCCTTGTTTTAGCAGTGCAGGGCACAGCAATCCCTCTCATAAAAATATAAAAAGGTAAAACAAATACTTTTTCTTTCTAAAGTGCATAACTATTACGTGAAAATATCTTGAGGCATTAATTCATAAGGTTAACAATAGTAACTCAGCAATTTATGATTATAGACAGTTTTGAAACTGTTGATACAGCAGCTATGATAAAGTGCAATACCTACATGCACACGATCTTATGCAGCAAAATTATTATTCCATTACATTTCTATTATTAGCTATGTTGTAACAGCCGGGCTAAGCCCCCTCCTCCCCCATTTAGCAAAAAAGTAATAAAAAGGTTAAAAAATAATTACTTCATTATTTCTAAAGTGCATAACTATTACGTGTTCATGTGTTGATAGGCGTTAATTAAAGTGACTAACAATAGTAAGTCATTACGCAAATTGTCTGGGATTGAAATTGAATGAATATTAAGAACATGAATTACACTAAGATATAATCATAATTTTCACTTTAGTGACAAATTTACAGTTGTTAACTAGTTTTATGACAGCAACAGTCCGATACTAGTTTCAGTGCTATAATTTGGAAAATTTCAACAGGATATCAAACCCGGACATTTAACAAAAGGGTGTATCATCAAATATGGAATCCTAAACGATAATACAAAATGCCTGTAACAATACGAAAAAGCGTTCCCAAAGTATTGAATTATACATGCATGTATTTAAGTTGGAAACTAGTGCACGCATACGGAAAAGACCCGCATGCCGGTGAACAGCCAAGCGTGGTCGAGCACCGCCCAATCGCCCACAATGCGTGAAACTAAACCGGTGCATACGGCCATTGAAAAAAAAAACTCAATTGCATGTTAAGGGACCAATTTTAACGTATTTCCTTCACGGATCTAATCAAATCATGCGCGGCAATAATTGTATCGTACGAAAAAACACTGTTACTAGATTTAATTGCAAAGCAACTGCTAATAAAGCCATAATGCATTTCAATAAAAGAGAGTTCATTCCCATAGCTGCCACCTCAATAATACCAATATTGAAATCATTCTTAGTGAGTTTTTTCTCAAATCCAATTGAACAAAGACTAGTTGATAAAGACTACACAATAGCGACACTCGAAACAGAGATAAGAAAACCAAGTAATGTTGACAAGACAAACGCTGCTGCTGGGTACGTTTTTACAAATAATCTCAACGACAATAATAAATCGAACAATGCAATCCGTACATACGTACAATCATTTCGTATGTCGAGTTTGCAAAATAATCCAATCAGTTCACATAATGACGCAAACATCGCGTTCAATTATTGAACTAATTATCAAACAACCCTTTGTGAAGTCTAACAATAACTTATAGTCCGCGTGGATATTTCTATGTGAATACACCGAATAACTGGATGCTCTGGTTCTGGCCATCTTTACTTTAGTCGAGGTTTATTTGAAAAAAGGAACATCTGCTTCGAATAGCCAAATTGACTAAAATCATTGTGGCTTTTTCAATAGAATAAGATTCGTTTCTATTGATATATACCATTGAATAACTTCGTCTATAAAGAATTTGTGGGGCATTTTCATCTCTTGTGTGTTACCAAATAGAATACCATCCGCTGCAATACCAGTCTTAAAGTATTCCTAATAGCCCTGATGTTATTTCTAAACTAATCGCCTCTCATTGATCGCTCGACCCCTCACGTACGCAAAATATCGACGCACGTGCACGTACACATGTGGCCTCTACAGTATATGTGCAATCTAATTAGGTTCATAATCTTGGTAATCTTCACTCCAGACATGTCATCCTCATTAACATTTAAAGGTCGGGTATTGCAGCTGCCCCATAATATGCAAGAACAATGTAAGTAGACCAGTGATCGGTGAACGAAAGGCTCTAGTAACGGTGCCTGCTCATTATTTGTTGATGACAGGATACAGTAAGGATCCAAGAGGGTAACACAACTTATGAATGTCCATTGACTTGCCGAAAAAATGATATACCTAAATATATTTAACATTTCGTTCCATGACTGTAGCTAGAAAAGTAACACCGCAAATCTTCAATTTTGTTGTGTTCCGTGGGTAAATAATACAATGTTGACTTGACTAAAATTGCAATTTCAAACTTTCCATTCCACAATGTTGAACAAAAGAACATAGTTTCTGTTTATATACAAGTAATAAATTAGTAGAATTGACTCGTAGGATGTTGTGCCATACATGGCTGTGTTTAGCGGCTCATTCACGACTCATTGTTTCAGAGCGAGCGTGGGCGCATGATTGTTGCACCCACCATCTATTCCGAATGGCTGATGAATTGCAACGTGCGAAACGTATTTATCCCAATTAATCTCGTACGGTGGAACGGATGCGTTTCAATCAAGTAAATATTGGATAAAATTTGCTAATTGTAGTCACGAGTCGGTAAGTTGCTGAAATAATAAATTATGTGGAACGAAATTATTGAAATGTTTTTAGATTCTGAAAAAGATATGCAACGAGAAACGCATAAGATTACGAAAGCAAAACCAACAGTAGATATATCTTGATAAAAATTATAATACGTAACACGGGCCAAAGAATAATCATGAGCAGATAATGCATAAGCAGCCAGGTGCGCTAACCAACTGATAGGGCGTGCCCAAGTTACGGCTGACTGTCTGCCGCAACCCGGCCTAGTGCGTCATTCATTAGCCACATTATACCGTCCGTAATAAAACTACTAATGCCATACCGATGCACATGACAGGACATATCAAAACAAGAGATCGTTAGACATTTTGTAACTAGATTCCATTAAACACGATGAATAATTGTTGGAACGTTTCACCACGTTGATTATCTTTCACAATGGCCCGAAACGAAACGTATCAATTACTAAAATTACATGAAATATAGGTGGTATATTTTTGTGCTTACTTATTATTACGATGTTCACAATTGATTACATACCTACTGGTATTCCGTGCAACTAAGTATGCAAATGAAAGGGTTACTGTCCGTGAGTTATTCAATAATTGTTATCAAACATGTTTCAAAACTTAACGGGTAGCATTCGTTATTGGTAACTTTTTTATGTACGTCATAACTATAACCAGTTGGAATAGCTATTGAAGAAATACCATTAGCTGTCTTTTATAATCAATGGATGTAAATTAATTCATGAATCCCCAAGCGACCACCGGTGGCCGCGCATCTATTGTCTTACTATTGTGTTTCTAATTGACGGTATCTGAAGGGTTAAGAGTCGTTTATCAAAAAAAGAAACAAATTATTCAAATTGAACCATTGTATTATTCATATCCATTTGTTCGTAATGACAATTGCATATATTTTACTGCTAACTTAACGGGACATAAGACACCATTGAATGCACTTGCAGTGATTCACCTTTGTATAAAATACAATTAATTACTTATCATATTATTTAATTAGCAATTCTTCATGTAGTGTACTCGTATACTCTCACATGTTGCGTTAATTCTTAACTTTGTTGCATAGTATACATTCAACAAATGGAATTTGTATGCGCTACATATTTCCAGTATTGGAGTAAGCGTTCGCATTTTTAACATGTTTGAAAAAATTTAGGCTATGTATGTAATTATTAATGAACTACACTTCAGTGAACTAGAAAACATCGTCGATACAAATTGCAACTGTTACTGTTTCAACACGCGAAACTATTTTCATAGAATACCAAAGAAAAACGAATGTTATAATCAAAAGCGAAACTTGAAATCTTTTTCTGGTATAAATGTCTGAAAATCTTAAGAGAAAGTAATCGAAATAGCGTAGACAAACAAACAGAAGTTTAAAACAACATTAACGTTTTCACTTAAGTCCCAGATAATATATTTGAAAATGTTGTAAAACAGCTATTAGCTGCCATGGAACTCGCAGTAGCAGCGCTTCTATTGTTTCAAGATGATGGGCTAACGTGCCAAAGTTTGGTTTAACATAATGAAATGTTTGACACAAGAAAGATTATGCATGTCTACCCACGTCAAGTTAAGCTTGACGTCAGGTACTTCCTTGTTTTCGTAAATTCTGTTATAAATACGTACCTTTATAGCGCCAAAAGTCCTACAGATTTTATTACTTCACATCAATATTGACATTTGTAAATATTTATCTACTGCCATGATACACTGATAAAAGAAAGGTATGAATCTTATCGCTTTAATAGATGAGTTGATTTGAAATCTATAGATACCAGATACAAAGGATAGATTTTTCATAACTTCTTTGAAGATCTACAGCTGCGAGTGATAGACATGAATATAATAGAGGGATATTTGAATAGAATGTGAAAACCTAACAAAACGTAACTTCCGTTTCTCAGCAATCTCTTTTATATAAAAAACATAATCGAACCAGTAAATTACGGAAAGAAAAAACATACTGAATATTGAGGAAATATTGTCACTTTCATCATATCATCGATCAGTCTTGAATCTAGATGTTTCCTAGTCAATCATCGCAGAATAAATAACATTGGTCATACCACTGAAATGCACTTTACGGAACAATGAGAGCAAAGATTGAATGGTCTACGATAAAATGAAATATTTCTAGTTTAAAGCTAAAACGCATTTGTACGTTCTAATCAGCACAAGGCCAACAACGGGCCAATATTACGGATATTGACCTAAACCTCTTGAATCATTGAATAATTTTATAATGTAATAGGATCCAATATTTGATAGGTCCCGAATATTGGATCCTATAAACTATAAACAAAAGAAAAGTAAGAATAAAGGAAACCAAGACGTAAGCTTATATTACTTAACGCATAGATACTGATCGTTTACAGTACGGTATTGTGTGTGTGAAACATTGGTTTATTGCACGAACGAAAAGTGCCTACAGATGCACTCAGCCGAGATAACACCAATTGGAGTAATTGATGTTAGAAGTCGGCGAACAACTCATAAGTGCCGTCAATATACGCACCCAACTGTACATGTATGAATCATTAAATGTACTACTTAAAGAGATGCCTGTAATGGCGTCGTCGTCTGTCCGGCTACGGTTTTAGCACCTATTCAAATGAAGATAAAGCCATTTAACATGATTGATAACCTTACAAATTGCTTTCGTATTAATTTAAGAGCTTTACGCTGATATCGGGTGCAAATGACATGCCCTATTTTGTTTAACAACACATTGATTTATTTACTTTCCTAGAGACAAATCGTGCGTCAAGATTGAACTGTATTCTTCATTTGCTCGGCCAATGAGTCAATGTAACTGGTACTTTAATGAATAATTGCTACATTTAGTGCATTAGCGTCAGTTGTACAGTTGCAGTGGCACGCTTAAGTCTCCTTAACGGAACTAATGAGACCGGCCCCTCAGTCACACAGGCCACTCACTGCCTTTTCCGTATTTATGTCATTCTGATCCTGTACTAAGTGTACCAGGTGTTTGCAAGTATCTTAACACAGCCTTTTTCACGCCCTGCAGCAATTTGTAGTTCACAAAAAACAGCAGAAAAGTATCGGACAAAAAAGCTTAGCCAAGGTTTCTCTTGCAATACAAAAGATAAACGATATCGCTTTCGGCACATTCAAGTGGGTCGGCTTGTGTCGGCACTGTCTAAGTAAGAACTTTGATAACACATGGCCGGGAGTCTAGAGAGTTTAAGTGTGGGCGCGAACAATGCTGTGAATCATCACAGCTGTGAATGAAGTGTATTCGACAATGGGTCGGTGCTCCCGAAACAGAAATAGACGTTGTTGCATCGCATTAACTATTTCGACACGCTAGATGTTTCAGGTGAAGCCAAGGATACAAACTTAGAACACCATGTTTGGTTGTAACTTAAAAATAACTCACAGAGGAGTGACTGTTAAAAGTTAATGTGCTGGAGACCTGACGAGTCCATGTGTACGTAACTAAGAAGATAATGACTTCTTATGTTGTCTCAAAGCTACAAAGTATCATATGAAGAATTCTTTTGACGTATTATCTTAAAACAGGCAGGTTTTTGATGTAAAGCCATAAATACATATATAATGATAATGACATCGGCTACATTATTCATGATTCGTCGAGGGGGTCGTTTTCCAATTAAATCTAACAGTTCTTATTTGTCTGGCCATAAACATAACGAGTGTTGTGGAACGGCATTATCGTATAAACAAGGAAATGTCCGCGACCGGCGCCATGGTCGGTAATCTGGGTCGACTTTAAACTTTTTACCATAATTCTTTCACCTCCCACAATCGCCGTACGTTTATTTAATCAGATACAGTAAAATTCAATGTAATTACATCTGTTTTATTTTCTCCTGAATGTTAAATAGAGTCGGACTCTGATCGAGTTGATCTAGGTACCCTGATGTGTTGAAAGTGCGCATATATTGCAACATAAGCTTCTAGGAAGTCTCAGTCTGAGATATCTATCATATATCTTAAGTGACACTTCAAAGAACGACAAACGATTGTACTGTGAGTGGGCCACTTTCACCTCAGCCCTGGCTCACGCCTCTTAATTCAAAATCCTATGTAATTCATTTTGCTATCGGTAGAGCGGATTAAAATCGAGCTGCACAATAAATAATTCACATGCACGACACGTTTCGTAAAAGGTTACACGAAACACTATGACATCGCCAGTCAACACTTTCTATCTTTCGCCAGAGTGTTTGATGGGCTTAATCCATGATTCATAGAATGTCAATTTATCGGACTATCGGTGTTGATAAGTAGAGATAATGTAGTGATGCAACTTATAATATAATAAATTAACCGTGAACTCTAAAATAAAACATTACATAACCAGGAAATTGGCGACCTACGCGAACTAACTTTCCGTTTTGTTTCTTGTTAAAAAATTAAATCCATTTTAAATCGCTCTATTAACGGTGTTGCCTAAACCGCTTTGTTTCTTTAGAAGATTATAAAAAATAAAGCGGGTTTTTCCATTAAAATGACAACGGAGACTTATTTGAATTCGGAATCATTAGAAAGAGTTCCGCGGTTCTGGATAGAAGGGCAAGTGATTTAAGACAAGTGGGTTTTAGACAGTAAAAGTCTAACAGCTGTATTTATAAAGAAGTAATTACTTAAGGTTAGAATTCTTAATTACCAAATCTCATTCTATAGTGGAGTAATATACACGTTACTTACTTAAGAAAATGCTCGTCTCTAGGTGGTTGTTGTTTGTTGGCAGTTCTAACTTCAAGCAATTTCTTAACTATATTTAGAATGCAAATCGTTACTTAAGTGGGTTGTTACTTTTATTTGTTTATAAATACGGGTGTAAAACGTGCTCTCGCTCCACCCAGAACGGAAGAAGCTATTTGATGATTACCCGCCCAAAAAAAAAAGATATAGATAATGTAAAATTAAGTCCAAAAATAAAGCTGTCAAGTTTATAAGAAATGGGGTCTAAAGATAAAATATTTTATAGTCCCATATATTCTCGTAAAGAAGAATTTTCAACTGCTGAATGAGATAAGGAGAATCTTGATCTCAGTGTGCTCTAAAACGCTGAATGGAAGAATTTGATGAATGGTGTATTTAATGGAACCCGTCAACTTAATCTCACTATATTTTAGGTAGCGTATGGGAGGGTACGGATTTAAGCTACTCTTTTAGATTTACATATTTGGACTTAGTCCTGTATATGCCATTTATATGGATTTCATATACCGTTCTGCTAATCGCTTAAAGGGTCAGTAAACTTGCATGGTAAAACTTTACACAATACAGTACCGGCTTTTGAATGAGTCATCAACGTGTATGTTTGCCACCACCAGGCGTGTTGGCACGGAAGGAAGAATAAATACTCGTACATTTGTGAAGGGATTATGTAATCCTATTAGCGTTTATTCTGCTGAGAATCCTAGATTTGCGTATTCAATTCGCCTCGACCTAGATTAATAATTTCCATTCGGACCAGTTTCACAGCAGAAAAATATGTCACAAACGTTGCTAATTTCATATTCACAACTGCAGCTTCCCTTAAATAATTAGGTATGCGCACATGAGAGTGCACAATGGCGCGCTTCAACGTCCGTTACACTCAAAACGAGGCCTCACAGCTATCCGCATTCATATTTAGACCAGAAATATGGCTTAGATGGAGTGATATCACGGCCCAAGTAGGCATTTCTCTACGCGCTAATTAAAGTGCACGACGAAATCTGATAATGCGGTATCATGTGGCAATATGTCACTCGAAACGACATCAGGCGAGGCGCGGCCGTCCGACCCGACCAGCTCTAGTTTCTTGTGGTTCAATAATGTCTTGTTTTATAAAGTAATACCAGTATCGACTTTCTGTTGACTTCCCCCAGCTATGATTCATGTTTTAATTAATCTAACGGCCAGTGCAATGATTCGATTCGAACGCGATGCAATAGAAACCATCGCTTAATAAAAACGATATTTGACACAGATCACGTTCGTGTGCCAAATACATAATGAAGAATTTTTTTGCACTAGCCAATGATATGAAGCAAACAAAGCTAAGTTATCTTGACCTTCTTCATAATGTAGGACTAGGATCCGATAAGATAGAACGGTCGTTCTGGCAGCTAGTCATTGAAGACATTACCCGTTTTAAAGTTTGTTACGAAATTAAATCCGATTGAACAGTTCACATAATTCTGTGGTGGAAGGCGGAAACAGCAGCGGAAGCGGCGTCACGGTCCACGACGCGCGCGCACACTATGAAGTGACGTCATCGACGGGGACCCAGCTGGATGTTACAATAGATTCCAAACAGGTTTTATTTCATTAACAACATTATAAACGACCAAAGGTATGAGTTGGTATGACAGTGGGTTGAACTACCTACAGTAGTAGTCTTGATTTTTCATCCAATGTGAAATGTAAGAAGATTGATCTTAGATCTGCAGTCTAAGAACAATCTTCTTAGACAGCAGCCATCATGCATCAAATCGACACAATCCATCCACTGGCCATGAAATGTAATTGGAAGAGTATAGAAGGTCAAGTTCGTTCTAAGCAAAGTCTATACTGCTTCTGCAAGACAGTTACGCCTGGTTTCTGATTAAAGCATTTAAAACTCTAGTCTAATAACATCAAAATCTGGCACTACGGTAGAGTTTGAATCGTGCATGAGTCAAAATACTCAATTCAGAAACTACGTCCTTAGCCAACGAACGATAGACAACATAGGCTGGACCACGCAGAAGAAGGCATCATTCTCATTTCCACTAGACCCCACAATTGACAAAGCTATCGCAATTTGGAATAGCAACAATTAGACAACAATAAAGACAACGGAAACTCACCGAAACCTTATTCCAAAATGGAACAAAGAAGGCTGAATAAAATAACAATCCGTTTTAATATAAAGCTGAAATATCCAGTTGAATTGAAATCCGATACATGATACTTTTAGTTCTGCTTTATCAAATGACAGCAGTATCATGTGACATTTCAAGGCGATTACAGTTTTGATACTCAAGAGATAAAAAATGCTGCTAAAGTATTGTATATAAGTATAAATTTGCTTGATAAAATATTTGGAGATAAATATTATATTTTGAAACCAGTTGAAACATATCGAATTGTAGTCAATAAGATGAACTATAAATATAAAAACTTGGACAGACATTAAAATTTTTTGCATCCGGAATTATGTCCCGTAACGTCCGGCGATGTCATCCGTTGTTTTATGCGATTGTAAAAACTTTAAAAATATCAACGACGACAAAAAATTGTTTTGACGAATGTTCTCGTCGATTAATAGTTGAGGCGTGACGTGACGTTAGGTAAACGATTCAACCAATAAATAAAACCAAAGCAAAGGGTGTTTCAATTGCTTTCGGCTTTTAGCGTTTCTGATTTTTTTTTACTATAGCTACGAGCCAAGATAATTATATCAAAAAAGATCTATCCGTATACCCATTGAATTATAAAAACCCGGTATACCCCATATAAATATTGCATAATTTTTTTATGAATATGAAAAGTGACGTCACTTTTGATGACAATGATTGTCAATTTGTCACTCTTAAATGTTTTACCTTACTTCGAACTAGTATAAAGTCCACAGGTTTCGCAATTCAAAGACAACTTTAATTTGGATTCTAGTAACATTCGATGGCGAGCGTCCCAAGTAAACATCGTCCATCAACGAGTTTCACACAGTTTTTTTCCTTACCAAGTATCTACCTAAAACAAAAAACCAGCTTGCACAGCCCGCATAGTCAGAGATTGCGTGATCAGAATTAATAGCATCGCCTGCATAAAATGACCTTCCCTTTGCACATATGAAATGACGTTAAATACAAGTTCTATTCTATCCACAAGAAAAAGTAGTTTACCGATAGACAACGATTTAAGCTGATGACATTCCAAATGACGAAAGATACATCATCCAATTGAATATATTTTTGATCAGCTAATTATGCATAAACAGATGCTTTCTCGCGATTTCTAAGGAGAAAAAAAAGTAGAAAGTTAGTCGTTCGAGACTGGCATCCAACGCACGTTATATCGAATTCAAATCGCTGCGTTCCATATCTCCTCCCGAATGTGTCGATCCACGCGAGCTGTTATTTCATACAGCATACCGATACCAAATGCTATCTGTACACGTAATAGTGTGCAGTGAACACTAAAATAGAAATTACACGTCAGTCCTGTAGTGTTTGATTTCCACTTTCGATTGTGACAGGAAAAGACTACTAGTTAGGACCATTACCTTCATCCTGTATTACAGTTAAGAACGGCAATAATTTTAGAATTATGGTCTAGTAAATGAAGTTGCCGATAAAAGTGGCGCCCATTTCTATGCCCACTCTGTTCAAGTTGTTCAACCATAGTTTTCTGCAATAGGAGGGAGATACGCAGAAAATACACCCCTAACCAATATGTAAATTCCTTTTTGTAACAGGAGACACTCAAACTTGTTTCGGATAAATTAAATCATAGCTGCTGGGAACATAACAGCTCCCTTGTTGATTTACACCCCTGAGCTGACAATAAATATCACTTAATATGATGAATGGCCGAACGAATTGGTTGACATTGCCCCCTTCCGTTGCGTATTTTTGTTGTTTGATGTTGAGTAATATCCGATACTTTTAAGAGGTTATTCTAAGAATATTGGGCGACATCAACTTCAGTAGGTATAAGGACTTTTTCCAATCCGAGTACTAAGAAATTGAGGTTGAGTCTCAAAGATTTCTTGTTTTACAATAAATTGGAATCACCCACCATTGAATTGTGTTTAGGTCTTCTTTTTTTGTTCGGTTATATGCGTCATAAATCCAGGTAATTTCCCCGACTTCGATGATATTGTTGATCCACCGCGCTTTTGGACTTTGGTACCAGACGTTACTGTGACTCCAAAGTTACATTTTCAAGTAATATTCATTATTAGTTTTTGGCAGCAGCTTCATCAGTTTGAATGCTGGTTATTGCGAACACGGAGTCTAAGTGGAAGCCAGATAAAGAGTAGACTATGTCCTTTCTTGGGGTTCAAGCTTATGTAGGTACTCAGTACCAAATTTCATCAAAATCGGTTCAGTAGTTTAACTATGAAAGCGTATCAAACAGTTACTTTCACATTATGATATGAAATCTGTAAGTATGAATATACTTAGGCGAAATATTGTATATATATTATATGTTTATTCTTTCACGTTTTAGCTGACTTGGATAAAAATTTGGTACCAGGATAGCTTACATCGTGGATTAACCTGTAGGTTATAAAAGGTGTTCTAATTCAACACGTGAGCTCCGCATGTCCGCATAGTTCTCTCTAATGAAATGGTGTAACAACTGCCGAGAATTCAGCGATGATAGAGACAAACAAATGGAAGTTTAAACACAATTTACTTCTCTATAAATCATATTGGTGCTCCTTGAGCTAACTCTTAATAAAAAACATTTATTTGAATGGACATACAAACACTATTGAAAGAATATAAAAGGCTAATATTGTCAACAATTTAAAGTTAGCAGCGTAGCAATAAGAACTAAATATAGCAATATTTTCACACGGTGCTGACCGTATAAACCTTGGAAAAGATCGGCGACTTATGAATGTGCTGCATGTGTGTGTATCCTGCTTGCGTAAAATTACAGCAAAACGCACTGGCCTTATTCCTATTTTAGCCAATAAATTAATGGCTTACGGAAAAATTAAAGTAACCAAACTTGACATACAAGTAATGATTCTTACATTATTTAGGAGCAAAATTGAAGTTACGATTTGTTTACACCAATTTTTTTGAGGTGAGAAATCATCAAAAGACTTCTTGGCAGTAGGCTGTAGCGACAGGGTATGTCCGTCTTGAACCAACTAAAATCCACCTGTTTCTACTTTCACTGGTTGTATTCTAGGACCACGATAACTCTTTCAAACGCTTCCGCATATTTACACCATGGGGCGATTTTTTATGAGCCAATAGAGACTACGTACTGGGCAAAAAAGGGTCGCACAAAATATTGTGACAAAAAGCCTTAAATGATGAATATGTAGTACAAAGCTCCACATTCAGCGTTATCGGTCCCTAGACAACTGTCATGACTCATATTTACCAGTTTAATAAGGAAACAGTTCCAGAGAAGGTCGCAAGAGAAAACAACATAACTGGTAATGTGATAATGGCATGACGTCTGTTACTGCTGTGTAGCGGGGAAGCCGGGCCACTAACCCATTTATGAGGTGCCGGTAATTGAATTACACTCGTCTCTGACGCGACTGAACGTTCAATCGTACTCTTGAGTTCATTGTGGGGGCAGATCTATGATCGGTGTGTTTTGCTCCTTTTATACTAGGTAAAGCTGGCTGATCGTAAAACTCTGTTTATGATCAAGGCATGCATTGAGTGCTGGAATGTTAACGGTTGGAGTTTTGAGATAATCGAAACCAGATGAACAAAACTATACTTGAAGTTTAAATTCGAAATTGAATCCATCACCAACAATCGAGTATCGACTTTAGGGTTGTGAATTTTAAGTACATTTTAAGATACCCTTAGTTTAGAAAAGACCCAACAAAAGTATGGAATTTGATTTTTGTCCTAAATATATACACGTGCCCGTAGCTTGTCCAAAAATTCAAATAATTATGCCCTTGTTGCAATACGCAGAAAAAGGATAGTTAGACAAAATGGTATTTGCCTATCGACATGCTGATGGTTAAAATAATATCTACCCAATCACCGTATCTCTACGTTAATAAACCCTAGGTCTGTGCTGATAGGATTTGCTTTGCCACAACATGCCTAGGGTGAGAGGCCAGAAGAAGAGAAATACAGTCTGCAGCTTCCACCTCTCTCATGCCTGGATTGAGAGGAGATTCGCATAAGCACACGTGCCTGGAAGAAGGAACTATTCCAGTGAGTGCTGGTTAGGACATGACTATTATCAGTCAAGCATTTCAGGCAATGTTGTCTCTTTGTCGCTACAAGTCACCGCCTGCAATTTTATAGCTATGTATTTTAAGCTTTAATAGTGATCAGACAGGAGTAAATAGTCCATCCATAGAATTAAGTAATAAATCCGCATATCAATTGTCTTCACATTATCCTGCAATAAGTGTTGGTTGTTCTTGGGTGCACTAGGATTGGGCTTGAGACTTAAAAGACATTTACATATGTATCTAATATATAAAAACTTCGTATCACAGTGTTTATTGATGTACCTCTATTTGGTACCTCCCTATTTGGTAGGACTGAAAATAGGTCGTAGTCTATTTTTTACTCTATTACCCCTATCCCCATTTTGTATTTGCTAGCTGGGTTAGCTAGTACATTTAAACATAAATCTTTTAGTAAAAAAATGTTTTTTTTTTGTAAAAGTTATAGTTTATACATGTGTATAAAGCATAACTTTTGACCGAAAGTCACTGGTCTAAGCCATGTTTATAGCCGGAGCCCTAAAACTTAAGTGAAAGTCCCATAAAAACAAGCAGGACGTGATTATTAAGACCAGTCGTTAGGATTATGTATCTCGCTCGTAAAATTATAAAGATACGACTATTTTTAGCCCAAGTGCATCGAATCGTTTCAAAGAAAAATAAACCGATGCAAATAATTGTTGGCGCAAAGGGTAATTATTTTGTTTACGTGATAAAATAAACCATTTATATTACTTACAAACGCTTTTCAACACAGCATTTAGACATGCTTACCTGAAAATAAGAATAAAAACAGTTATTAGTCAACAAATATTTACATAACTATTAAAAACACAATTAGAAGGAAATGATAAAGTTAAAATTGAACAAAAGATTTAAATTAAACCGTCTCAAAAAAAAAAAAACGTAACAAAATGGATTGCTTCAGTTTTTAACGATGATGGCTTAAAACAGAACAGCGCTTCGTTAAATGCGAAAGCGTCGCAAAAAAAAATATCTCAAAGAACTCAATCTTAACTGCCATTGAAGGCAGGCAGTACTTTAATTTATTCATTAGAATTCTGTAATGCCAAGTGCCATATGGTGTACAACAGTCCTGGGAATTGAAAATATAGACCCCAGGGGTCCACAAATACAAGCCACAATATCGATGTATTTTCTTAGTGGTCAGAGAAAAACAAATTGATACACGGATTGGCTATTTCTTTGCTCGTGTGAGAGTAAAATGAATAAAACAGGGTTAATGGTCACTTTGCCAGTACAATTAAGCTAAGTAACTCGAAGCATCAACCTTCCTCGGCCATCTTTTATTATTTCATGTTAACATCGTATTAATTACGGCTCCGACTAAGGCATCTTGCTGGTGACAGTCTAGGATGACATGAAGAAGATTACTGGTGCAAATGGTGACCGATCAATACGTACATGATTATTATTACAGCTTTTTTACACAGATGATCGATTTTTTTTGCACAGCAAGCGATTTTGGCAAAATAAAAAATAAATCGCTTAGACAATAGCGAAAATGCGGCCACGCCTAAGTAGTATCTGAAAAATCATTACTTTAATCTCATATAAAAATTTAATAACTTTCAGTTACATATAAATATTGATGCTTTCAGTCTTTTCAAAAGACGAGCAAAGAAACAGATACAAAGATAGAAATTGAACAATAAAAAGTCTAGCTAGTTAACCTATTATTTTAATTCAGTACGTTCAACAAATCGAAGTTTAACTGCAGATCATGTTGTGCAACTCATCGCGACTTGCTCCGTCTGCGTCTTCCATCCTTTCGTATAAGTTCATGAGTACCTAGTGTCGCCATATTGCTGAGTCAACAATGTGCACGCGGGTGGAACCGTGGGAGTTACAAGTGCGAATGTCAATTCCAATTAATCACTGGAACTCTATAGGGTCTGTTCGGTTTGTTAGACTGTCAATATCATTAGCTTAGCATAATCAGTCTTATAATGTTCCCATTGCTAGGAGTCAGGCTTCCTCTTCTAGGAGAGCGACTACGACTATAGTTCACAATCTTTTGCGTTATGTTTTAACACAGAAGACTTAGTAACTGGCTCAACTTTAACAGCAGTTCGTGTATATCTACGTAACTCATCGCTACGCGACCTGCATACGTCTTTTTATGCTGCCATATAAGTTGGCGTTATTGTTGCTATGTTACTTCTGTTTAACAACATGGGTGAGAGGTAAGCGAACCTTGTGGTCTGTAATTCAATTTCAGGGCGCGAAATTTTTGATTACATTTTAAGAGCCAATAAAATCTTCATGGTCGTTAGTGTGTTATTTTCTCTTCATCGTTAGGTAATAAAAACTCATTAATTTTCTCAGTTAACTATTAGGTATAACAGTGAACCGAGAAAATTAATGAGTTACCGCAAGTTGGGAACCATGGTTTAAGGTTTATACCTAAGACCGTGGTTCTCAACCTGTGGTCCGTAAAGGCTAAAACATGGTCCACGAAATGAATAAAAATTTATTTTCGACTCAACAATAACACATCAATGTTATTGTTGGTGTTGAGCAAACAGATTTTAAAATTTGTATAAATAATGTTCCGTTTACTATGTCAATATGTAGTCGTTACTTTTGATGGAAAAACATTGTACGAATGTACGTATGCTACAAATTTTGTTCCCTGCTAACAAAAAATAAAAATCCATATTATGCTAGTTATATGAAAAGAAAGGTTGTGAACCACTGCGTTAGACAAGCGGGATATGCCATTGCAGTTTACTACTTCATCAAGAAACTTTCAAGGTACTAAACCTATACTTTCCAAGCAAAGGATTTCCACATCCAAGTTTCACTTGTTGACATTAATTAAAGTAACGTGTAAATGATTACACGAGCAATTGAACTGGCAATGAACCAGGTCACACTTAAGTAATTAAGAAATAGCAGTATCATTACAATCTAGCCAACTTATCTAACGTAATCTATAAAATTAAATTAATATTACCACAGCGGAATACTCAAAAACAAAATACCAAAACAGTGAGCAGATAAAACGCTTATAACCAGTAATTAATATGGTTTCATTTAAGGTTGCAAAATATGGGAAATGCTTACATCACCGTGATTCTATTATACTTCACTTTATGTAACGTGTAACGGTAGGTACAATGTTACATTTACGGTTATTATTTTAATAATACCATCAAAATATATTATTGTCGTCGTGATGCAATGGATCGAGTTTGATAGCAATAACTAAATGTAACTGATTCGTGTTTTACGATTTCTGAATTACGTGATATCAACATTGTCGTTCAAAAAATTACATCATTGCTTTACACTTCTTCATACTACGCCGTCAATCAATAACAATACAAGACATTAAACAGTCAATATTGAACAACGTCTTTACTACAATTATAGTGACGCAAATAAAATTGAAAACATTCTAGAAACGGACGACGACGGAATGAAAACAAAAGGTTTTGCGACTGCCTGATCGGTATGGAATTCGGTAGAGATGTTAAAGAGCATAAATCTACCGGCATTAAAGGTCAAAAGTCAGAATAACTGCATTGAACTTACAAAATGTGACAATATTGGATTTTACTATAGAAGATATAGATAGGTATCAGTCAGTCTCGATTCCATGAAGCTAATGCATAAATCAATACTTCTAGAACTGCTACAAATATAGCAATAACAAGCAAAGCTTTCAACGAAACATGAAGTTAAACAAGAAATGATGATTATAGTAGAATTTTAATGTGGTATCAAACTCAATATGCATAGTTAGGTGCAGTTTACATGACAGTGGTTCGCAGAAGCCACAATGTCAATTTGTTCCATGAACCGTATTGTTGGTTCGCTTATGTAAGCATCGAGCGATATGCGCTCAAAGCAAACAATAACCGTACATGAGTATTACAATCGTGGCTACGTTCTGTGACACAAGTGTATTAGACGAGACAAATAAATAAGATCTGACTGTTATATACTAGTCTCAGAAAAAGTTAATGACAATAATTGTATACCTGACACAAGCATATTTTCAGCAAATTGCCGAGTAAGATTACCGCAGATAGGTCTGTCCAAAGCTAACTTCTAAAAACAACATCTATTCACATTTATTTGCGTGAAAGTTTCGTTTTATGGTCAGTTTGGCTAGCAAACGGCGCGAGCGCAAACATTTTAGAACATTTTTCATTGTTAAATTTTAGCACACTGGAATAATGTTGTAGGTGAGTCAATACCACAAAAACAAATATAAGCTTCATTTGTAAATGTTGCGCTTCTTGCAACGAAAATTGCGTCAAATCACGAAATTACCGTATGCGGTTTGGTTGTCATTGAAATCAATGTTTTAGAACGTAGACAGAAAATTGTTATTACTGTATCTTAAGTTTACATTGAATATGGAAGTCGGTTCTGCATGAGCGGTATCCTCGTCTCGTGCAATCAAACGTGAACCGTCCAGCAAGCTACCAATGTCCAATCGAATCACCCTTTACGACGGAAATCATTTTATTTAGCTCCACGTCCTATATGACACCGCTTGAATTGCTTTATATGAGACCGGATAATATAAAAACTAGTCTCGACTCTGCCTTGTTTTTATATTCTGTTAACAACTTCATTGCAGACATACTGATATCAGAAATGTGTACAGATAATCGCATTTCACATCTCCTTGGCTGCAGTTACAGAGCGTCTGACCTTACCCCAAATACCTGTTACAGCCAGCCAAAAATCTTGATTTCCTTGAAAATCATAAAAGAAGACCATACCACAATATACAACTGGAATAATGCCCAGGCATACCCTTATACGGTCTAATTAGAAAATTAAGTTGTAATGCACTTAGGTAGTTTTATTTAAAGAGTTACTTACCCTAATTCTAGGTAAATATTATACCTAGGCATCGACGATTTGCATTGAAAGCGTATCGGTATTGGTAGAGTATTTGTGTGTGCGTGTATCTACGCACGTACACACAAGTACTTTATTGACGCAATCAAGTTATCATAATATAATTATGTAAATAATTCTTGATTATGAATAATTTTCAAATACATAGCTGAAATCGATTCAGTCGCCGATCCTGAACGTATCACTTTCTTTAACCTATTAACCGCCTATGTCGAATATATCCGACAAACACTCACGCGTTTATTCCGCCAGGGTACATACGACCATATACTAGATCTAGCCAGCTCTTCTGTCACATATGGGGATTGAAGAGCTAAACGAGATGGAGTACCCAGTCGCAACCACACGACCCTGGCGAATAAGACACGAAAACACTCGTTGGACCAATCCGACACAAGGGCTTAAAGGGTTAAATATATAAAAATTATCTGCTTTTTACACACAGACGTAGTGTTTGTCACTTAACTGCTTCTGAACGGCTTGACTAATGTGGGTGAAATTTTGTATGAATTTAAGTGGGTCCCTGGATGGATCGAAAATAGAATTAAACCTGGTAGGTTCTCGATTTTTTATTTTCAGACGAATAACCAGCTTTCGGACAGCTAGTTTTGTATAATATATGGGTAATGTGCTTTCCACGAGTTTCCCAGTATAACAGAAGCAATTTGGGCACGCCATAATTATGGCGGTAAGTCCCCTCATTAAGGAGTGGCTGGAAAGACGTCACAGGCGTCCTCATCTTCTGCATGACGTAGGTTCTCACCGGACATGGTCAGTTATGGAGGCTCCTGTACCGGATTCGTGCGGAAGAATCGTCCTGGTGTCACCACCATGTGGACCGCCCGGAGGGCACGGTGGAGCATACGATACAGGTTAGCCCCGCTTGGGCAGAGCACCGCCGTGTCCTCGTAGGCGATTGGCGGCAATGATCTCTCGTGCCGGGCCTTGGTAAACGGCATGGTTCGAAGCGAGGAGGAGTGGCAGGCGGTCGCCTTCTGCGAAGCAGTAATGTTAGCAAAGGGCCTCCTTTGCTAACATTACTGCGGGTGTTGGCGCCTGCCCATACGCGCGAGGCAACGGCCCTCACACCCCAGCCAACGGGATACCGATCCTGATTTCCGGCCATCGTAGGCGCGGGCTTGTGGACGGCGAGCAATGGATAGCTCGCCGTACGACTGTCTGGTAACCGTCCTGACCGAACCCAAGTCGTCGACAGCGCGTAGTATTCTAAGCGCGCCCCAAGGCGATGTCAGCAAACCGTAGGGGCTCAGCAGGGTCGATGCCTACTGGGGCCATGCGTTCGCTTCTGAAAAGAAAACCCAGGCCTTGGAATTAAAGGCATCGAAGAGACTAGGAGTGTGTTTTAGTCAGTAAAAGTCTGACACGCCCTCCCGCTTGTCATTAGATGACATTAATATATACATTGAACCATTACTGTTAAAATGTCATCAACATCATCATCATATCAGTCGAAAGACGTCCACTGCTGGACATAGGCCTCCCCCAAACGACGCCACAACGACCGAAAATGTAACGAGAAACAATTAGGAAGGTACCATGAACAGGAGTGTTAGTTATTCAGCACAACGAACGTATGCGAAGCATTTGACACTTTCTATTTATGTTGAAGCGTAAGCTCGCGTGACTGTTGCCATATTGAATGACATAATTTTAAATCCTTAGGGTGCCATCGCTTCTTCCTGTACATAGATGAATTATTTAAAACGAGCCCAGGGTTACTTAATACCTTTGTGGATATAATACTTTACATCTATTAATTTACTGGATATTATTTCGACGCATTTACTTGAAATGCCATTATTTCATTTAAAAATAAATCATCTAGTGACTTGCGCCAGTTTCGCACAGAAGTTAAAAATCTTTGAAGTTCTGCTTTTCTCTACTATAATATGCATGTATTATACACTTAAATCTTCCTCATGAATCTCTCTCTTTGAACATAAAATCTCTACTGGTAAAACCGCTTGAAAATTACCACCATTCAATAGTTTTTGGGTTAATCGCGAATAGTCTTTAGACTCGGTGAGGAACTTTGTTTTATAATATGTAAAGAAATCGCTATAGTACAAACTAAGCCATCGTCAGATTCAGCTGATTTCATAAATCATGGAAAATCTTAGGTAGTCGTTCGTTCGAGACGAATGCACCGTAGATGGCAAACAACCGCAGCATTTCGCATGCGGTTGGTGGCATTAGCCTGGAACATGAAAATGGATGCCATATAACGTGACTGTATCGATACTCACATAAAATACCAAGTGGTAAACTGGAGACTACTTTCTACCAATATCTGGAGTCACAACTCTAGCGCACCGATCGGATAAACCTAACAAAGATAATGTCGACAACAGTGCTGGTGACCCAGAAAGAGGCAGAGTAAGCGATCAACAAGCCATTTAATCGGATTATTAGCTTTAAAACATTTAATCAACAAGTCCCTAATCGTACCCGGCATCGGCTACTGGGACTGAATTGGTGGTGATCTCGAGATAACAGATAGAAAGCCGTTGGAACAACACCAACCGCGTTACGCACGCTGAGCAAATTCAAAACGGAACTCACCACCGCACAGTAAATAAGTAGCGAGCCGTTACCCGTCGCTTGTGCAATGCTTGGCAAGTTAAATACTACCACCATGGATTGAAAAATTCTCGAGAGTACCGACTATAAATATGACGATGACTTTGCATGATCAATGGTTGCTAGTAATTTCTTTGAAGTCCAAGAGCATGTCACGAGATGAGCACTAAGATAGTTGTGTTGCTTACATTAAAAATGATTTTGGTTGCTACGCGGGCGCAAATGTGCTATGAGCAAGAACACCCGATTCGAAATCGACGCGCCCAATGTCAAACACCACAAGGTCGCCTCTCACGATAAACGCCTCTGCAAACCGTTCAGACCCAACAAAGCCAGCAAATCTGCGATCCTGATCGCTTCACAACTATTCATCTGTACTTATTTGGCTCGAAACTACACACGGGAACATCTATTGTTCTGTAATTCGTTTTTAAGTACTGACATTTAGAACTAGCATTTGCGTCGGCGTACCGTTTGAACTGTTACAGCCAGCCAAAAATCTTGATTTCCTTGAAAATCATAAAAGAAGACCATACCACAATATACAACTGGAATAATGCCCAGGCATACCCTTATACGGTCTAATTAGAAAATTAAGTTGTAATGCACTTAGGTAGTTTTATTTAAAGAGTTACTTACCCTAATTCTAGGTAAATATTATACCTAGGCATCGACGATTTGCATTGAAAGCGTATCGGTATTGGTAGAGTATTTGTGTGTGCGTGTATCTACGCACGTACACACAAGTACTTTATTGACGCAATCAAGTTATCATAATATAATTATGTAAATAATTCTTGATTATGAATAATTTTCAAATACATAGCTGAAATCGATTCAGTCGCCGATCCTGAACGTATCACTTTCTTTAACCTATTAACCGCCTATGTCGAATATATCCGACAAACACTCACGCGTTTATTCCGCCAGGGTACATACGACCATATACTAGATCTAGCCAGCTCTTCTGTCACATATGGGGATTGAAGAGCTAAACGAGATGGAGTACCCAGTCGCAACCACACGACCCTGGCGAATAAGACACGAAAACACTCGTTGGACCAATCCGACACAAGGGCTTAAAGGGTTAAATATATAAAAATTATCTGCTTTTTACACACAGACGTAGTGTTTGTCACTTAACTGCTTCTGAACGGCTTGACTAATGTGGGTGAAATTTTGTATGAATTTAAGTGGGTCCCTGGATGGATCGAAAATAGAATTAAACCTGGTAGGTTCTCGATTTTTTATTTTCAGACGAATAACCAGCTTTCGGACAGCTAGTTTTGTATAATATATGGGTAATGTGCTTTCCACGAGTTTCCCAGTATAACAGAAGCAATTTGGGCACGCCATAATTATGGCGGTAAGTCCCCTCATTAAGGAGTGGCTGGAAAGACGTCACAGGCGTCCTCATCTTCTGCATGACGTAGGTTCTCACCGGACATGGTCAGTTATGGAGGCTCCTGTACCGGATTCGTGCGGAAGAATCGTCCTGGTGTCACCACCATGTGGACCGCCCGGAGGGCACGGTGGAGCATACGATACAGGTTAGCCCCGCTTGGGCAGAGCACCGCCGTGTCCTCGTAGGCGATTGGCGGCAATGATCTCTCGTGCCGGGCCTTGGTAAACGGCATGGTTCGAAGCGAGGAGGAGTGGCAGGCGGTCGCCTTCTGCGAAGCAGTAATGTTAGCAAAGGGCCTCCTTTGCTAACATTACTGCGGGTGTTGGCGCCTGCCCATACGCGCGAGGCAACGGCCCTCACACCCCAGCCAACGGGATACCGATCCTGATTTCCGGCCATCGTAGGCGCGGGCTTGTGGACGGCGAGCAATGGATAGCTCGCCGTACGACTGTCTGGTAACCGTCCTGACCGAACCCAAGTCGTCGACAGCGCGTAGTATTCTAAGCGCGCCCCAAGGCGATGTCAGCAAACCGTAGGGGCTCAGCAGGGTCGATGCCTACTGGGGCCATGCGTTCGCTTCTGAAAAGAAAACCCAGGCCTTGGAATTAAAGGCATCGAAGAGACTAGGAGTGTGTTTTAGTCAGTAAAAGTCTGACACGCCCTCCCGCTTGTCATTAGATGACATTAATATATACATTGAACCATTACTGTTAAAATGTCATCAACATCATCATCATATCAGTCGAAAGACGTCCACTGCTGGACATAGGCCTCCCCCAAACGACGCCACAACGACCGAAAATGTAACGAGAAACAATTAGGAAGGTACCATGAACAGGAGTGTTAGTTATTCAGCACAACGAACGTATGCGAAGCATTTGACACTTTCTATTTATGTTGAAGCGTAAGCTCGCGTGACTGTTGCCATATTGAATGACATAATTTTAAATCCTTAGGGTGCCATCGCTTCTTCCTGTACATAGATGAATTATTTAAAACGAGCCCAGGGTTACTTAATACCTTTGTGGATATAATACTTTACATCTATTAATTTACTGGATATTATTTCGACGCATTTACTTGAAATACCATTATTTCATTTAAAAATAAATCAACTAGTGACTTGCGCCAGTTTCGCACAGAAGTTAAAAATCTTTGAAGTTCTGCTTTTCTCTACTATAATATGCATGTATTATACACTTAAATCTTCCTCATGAATCTCTCTCTTTGAACATAAAATCTCTACTGGTAAAACCGCTTGAAAATTACCACCATTCAATAGTTTTTGGGTTAATCGCGAATAGTCTTTAGACTCGGTGAGGAACTTTGTTTTATAATATGTAAAGAAATCGCTATAGTACAAACTAAGCCATCGTCAGATTCAGCTGATTTCATAAATCATGGAAAATCTTAGGTAGTCGTTCGTTCGAGACGAATGCACCGTAGATGGCAAACAACCGCAGCATTTCGCATGCGGTTGGTGGCATTAGCCTGGAACATGAAAATGGATGCCATATAACGTGACTGTATCGATACTCACATAAAATACCAAGTGGTAAACTGGAGACTACTTTCTACCAATATCTGGAGTCACAACTCTAGCGCACCGATCGGATAAACCTAACAAAGATAATGTCGACAACAGTGCTGGTGACCCAGAAAGAGGCAGAGTAAGCGATCAACAAGCCATTTAATCGGATTATTAGCTTTAAAACATTTAATCAACAAGTCCCTAATCGTACCCGGCATCGGCTACTGGGACTGAATTGGTGGTGATCTCGAGATAACAGATAGAAAGCCGTTGGAACAACACCAACCGCGTTACGCACGCTGAGCAAATTCAAAACGGAACTCACCACCGCACAGTAAATAAGTAGCGAGCCGTTACCCGTCGCTTGTGCAATGCTTGGCAAGTTAAATACTACCACCATGGATTGAAAAATTCTCGAGAGTACCGACTATAAATATGACGATGACTTTGCATGATCAATGGTTGCTAGTAATTTCTTTGAAGTCCAAGAGCATGTCACGAGATGAGCACTAAGATAGTTGTGTTGCTTACATTAAAAATGATTTTGGTTGCTACGCGGGCGCAAATGTGCTATGAGCAAGAACACCCGATTCGAAATCGACGCGCCCAATGTCAAACACCACAAGGTCGCCTCTCACGATAAACGCCTCTGCAAACCGTTCAGACCCAACAAAGCCAGCAAATCTGCGATCCTGATCGCTTCACAACTATTCATCTGTACTTATTTGGCTCGAAACTACACATGGGAACATCTATTGTTCTGTAATTCGTTTTTAAGTACTGACATTTAGAACTAGCATTTGCGTCGGCGTACCGTTTGAACTGTTACGACAATCGATATATGCGTCAGACTAGGTAATGGATACGAATAAAGTTTTAATGTTAACGATGGCATCGGTAGATTAAATTGATATGGCAGAACTGGATGAACGGCGAACCGTTAAGACCAGGCCATCGTCGCCTATAACCGCATCTGTATTTATCAGTAGGGTGGTTATCGAAGCGTTGCTCACTTTATAAGGGACAGGCTTTTTATGCAATCATGTTTCTATGGACACGTTTTATATGCAGGATGTTTTAAACGGACAACAACCTTTAACGAACTAATAAATATGAACTAACTTGAGTTACTTGACATATTTGATATGGTGGCTGTGAATAATCCATCACGTACGGCAATGGCTTATCGCGATTCGAACGACAGGGCCTAGCTTCCACGTGCCAGTAAGTACCACCGGTATTGCATAAACGTGTTACAAGTCGTTAAGAGTGCATAATAATAATTTATGAAATGCTTCTAATCGATTTAGTAACACTTTCTCTTGGTTAAAACTTCATAGGTTAGTTAACCCTTCCGTGATACTTTCGAGTAATCTCCATTACAGTGTAATATTAATTTTATAGATCATAAAATTAATAAGCGATCACGGCCAAACCTATTGGCGGTATAAAATTGGATTTGAGTAGAAAAAATCTTTGCGAGTGAAACTCGCTGTTCGTGCTGTGCTCTCGATTTTAACGTCACGACGGAAAGAACCACACTGGTTCACAAAACATAGTTTAATTGAGCACACAAAAACAATTTGGGCACCCAAGGACGCTGATACAGTAGTGACTACAATGCCATGACTAACTACGTTACAAAACGATTCAGGTTTACAATACAAAATTGACTTCAGATTTACACGGCTCTACGTGCTAAACGAAGGATTAATGTATAAGTCAGAAGCATTTGCTCCTGGCCGGGTTTTTATCTCGTGCAACCTGCTGCTGCAGTTTAGGACGCTGCTAATGTATTTTCAACTCGTTCACCGGAAATTATTTATTTTGTCATGGCGCCCACCTGCCACACAAAACGAACGACAAAAGAAGTCGATGACGTTGCGGCAGATGATAAATTGAGGTTTAATATTTTTTTGCCGACTGCAGTCAACAAAACTTTTGTTGGCATGTTTGCTAGACGCTATTCAATTTTACGCAAATGGGTAAAATCAAATTCCTGATTTTCAATTTAAATTCTTTGGCGACGAACTTGTCGCTGGCAACTATTTATGCAGTTTAGTTTATGGCAACCTTTTCACAATTCAAAATGTTATTGCAGCACGTGCCTTGTAGCTCGAATTACTCAATAACACGCTTATAGGTAAACGTGAGTTTACTCACATAAACATCGTAGGTCTTAGACGAGGAACTATAGAAATCAATATTTGTTGCAATTATAAAGCGTAATTTAACAGTTGATGTTTGGTTTTAAAGCACACATTTTAGCTTAAGTGCATCTGTTACACAAGAGATCTTTAGAATTGGTAAGAAGAAAACAGATAAGGATAAGATTGCAAGTTGCTTTCAAAAGTTGCTATGCAAGAAGTAAGAAAAGAGATAAACCATTAAAAGATCTATAGAAATCAATATTTGTTGCAATTATAAAGAGTAATTTAACAGTTGATGTTTGGTTTTAAAGCACACATTTTAGCTTAAGTGCATCTGTCACACAAGATATCTTTAGAATTGTTAAGAAGAAAACAGATAAGGATAAGATTGCAAGTTACTTTCAAAAGTTGCTATGCAAGAAGTAAGAAAAGAGATAAACTATTAAAAGATATAGATATATGAAGAAATGGCAGCAGGTAAGCATCACTTTGGTCCCAACATCTTGCGGCTTGATAATTGTTACAATATAAGCGGCAAAATCATCATTATCTCTCGCTACTTTGATGAACTTCTTGTTACATTATGAGCCAAGTGTAGTGACCAGTAAACAGTGAGCGTTTAGTAGACCCGTAAAAGTAACGGATAAACAATTGGGTTAGCCAAAGTACCTACGAATTCAATTAACTTAGTTTTTGCTCTTTTTGTCAAACGGAAACTTTTGGAAGAATTTTTTTGCAAAAAGTCGCGGTAAACGTCGACATACACATAACAAATGCAATTTAAGAAAACTAATAAGTTGTTATGTTGGACATACGCAACAATTTTTTACATTTCTGTAAATCCTATCTCATGTTTTTACGAAAGAAGCTCCAGATAGAGGATTTGGGCATTACTCTAAGGTCGACTGGTAAAAATTGCATTTGTACTGTCGATTTTATTAGTGCATAAAGCTGTACGTGTACATAAACATGAAGAGAAGATAGCACTTTCAATTCTTACGAACGAAAATACAAGCGGAGAGGGTTAGAAACGTGTGATTAGGTTAAAGAAGTTAAAAACGTGTGTATTCGACGAGTGATAAATTGCACCTGACATGTCTAGCACGAACTACTGATGCAGTCGGATATATCGAGTGGCAACTCACGACGATGTATAACAATGAAAATGCAATTCTTCTTACTGCAAAGGCAAATAATGTGGTAATCGGATGAACCAACATCACAACGGTTACTAAATCCAATTGGATAGAGAACCTTCAAGTGGAAATGTGTGCAGGTAAATTAGGACAACAAATTACTCTACATACATCAGAAGGTCGGTTTCAATTCGTATCTCAATTAAGTATCCCGCAGCAAAGGGTAGCGTTGCCAAAACGAAGTTTCGAGACACCAGAGAAATGTCTATTTAGGCGACCCAATTTAAAAATCTACTGAAGGTCTGTTCAGTTTTATTCCGCTGCCAATTAAAAAGCTTTAAACTTTTTGCTTTATTAATCATAAGACTGCGAGGTTTCTGCCTGATAGCAGTATAACTGCCACCAATGTTTTTTTTTTTAATTTATTATGTCAAGTGGATTTTATTGCTGCAGAGAATTTTAATTGCACTCTCTAGCAAATTAGGTTTTGAATTGAGTGTAAGTGACTAGTTAAAAAGTTAGTATGGGTAGTTTACGTGTGAATTGAAATTATAATAGATACAGACTATGATCAGTCTATATCAGCTTCAAGAACTGTTTTGCTTAACAACAAAAGACCGAAACCAGATAACGAAATCAACCTTCAGCAGTAAACAGGCACAAAAAACAAAACGTTCCATAATTTTACCTCAATTCCATTGCCTACCTTGAAACATAATGCGTGCAGTTAAGTAAGTTTAATCTATCAAACCACTAATGTCCGCCATTTCGCAGTCCCAAATTCTGTTTTGGAAAACGCTGCTGTCACCTAACCCACATTCTGACAATAATAAGTGACTTATGTAACCAAACACAATACAGCATTTTGAAAAAGTAAGGTAATGACTGTCAAAGGCAAAGCGACTGGGAAATGACTTCTATGGTCTTACGTCTTTCCGGCCTTTTGCCAAAGAAAACACACACAGTGGTTTGATGTTACTCTAAGTATTGTAGAATCAGTGTAGAACAGGACCAGTTAGGAATAAGAAATGATTGATAATACTGATCAATACAATGGTATGTATAGCAATTTTACCAAGAAGGATCAGGGTTACAGATAGTGCCAATTTATTATGATTTCTTCATGGAAGATTCTGAATTCGATATGATGATTATATCTTGTTAACATATGGACATGAATATACTACCTTTTAGGATATACTATTTCAAGTTGATGCAACTTAATGCGTTTCGTTTTCATCTGGTTACGGCTCGTTGTAGTCGGGCGCAATAAGCAGATAATCTTGAGCTCATTGGCAAGCCTAAAACACAATTCTTGATATGACATGATCTATTGATTGAATCGTTTTAAAAGCAGTTGGAATGCAGGTGGTTAACCTTTCAAAATATATGGCTATGTGTGCCGACATGTCAAGGATAAAATGGTTCGACAAAGTTCACGCACGATCAGGCAATTAGTAATGCGGACATAGGCAAAATTAAAACACGCCTTTATCATAAATCTGCTTTTAAATTATGATTATCTTACCTTTCATGATAAGCATCCACGTTTATCTGTAAATAGGTGCTGTCAGTATTTACTGTAATACCATGAAAAACAGGAGTTTGTAGTTTCTAAGTTTATGTAAAATGTGAAATGTCTCTAAGCAACTTGTATCATCCGTTCTTTACAAGGAATTATTAATATTCAAATAGAAAAGTCATCTGTCACACAAACACCCGTTACAAGTTAAATAAAACTATTGGAAAAACTTTCTGTTAATTGCACAGTACCCAGATGAATCGCATCAATTACTGGAGAATTTCATATCTATTGTTTTCACAATTTGTGTTCAACACTATGGTGGTTATTCCGTTAAAAACAACTTAAAGCGTGTACACATAGCATACAATAATTACGGAAACTACTTTCTAGTGTGAGTCATGCCAACTTTGCCAATGACTAAATGATGCCCTGTTAGAACTTTTTGTACAAAATAAGTATTCAAATTTTTAGCTTATACTTTTTCTGTTATTTTTATGGACCGAAGAAAAAATAAACTTTTATCTTTAGTGGTGAGACATTCACTCTAGCTTGCTTATCGTCTTCGACGATAACATTTGATCTAAATATAGTTCAGTTTACTTAACGCTTACCAGTTTTATAAACAAGATAATCGCTTTGTTTGTCGATTTTGTTAGACTAATTCGACTTCAGCGCCTGTACGCATTATCAATCCAATTGCTTAACTGTTAAACCATTCACAATTTACCTTGGAAACTTGTCCATAAATTGTTGTTGAATATGCACGACCGAACTCTGCATTTGACAAGCAATTAGTCAAAAGTTAGAAAATCAGTGTTTGCCGGTAAACAAGTATTAAGTAAACGTTTGTATAAAGAAAGCGAACCTGTGGTGCGAGTACCGGGGCTGTCTCTGTAGCCGCCGTTTTGCCGGAGTCTGCGTACACTAGACACGAGCACGCGGGCCAGCATGACGCCCGCTCTTAGCAGCCAGCTTCCCAAAGTAAGCACAATTCTCCATCAGTCACTTGCTCCTCAATAGCATTGATACCGCGAGCCGTAACTCAACACTGGAGACACACGAAAGGGCCCGGCGGTTCACTGGGCCGTAACCAACACACGCACTCACAATATAATTGTTACCGCTCCCTGTTTTCAGTCACTACACTTTCGGCGACATGTCTGCAAATCATATGTTTTGAAAACAATAGTCGGTAGCCGTTTCGTACAAATCGAAGTGAGAAGTTGCCAATTTGATAAACTTTATTCGATTTTCTTTTTAACAATTAATATAAATATCACTAAAGGCACTGCAAGATTATTGGAATGGACAGTTATTACTGCAATCGTAACAGATCACGTCGTCAATTATTCGATTTGGTCGGGTTCGGTTACGGGTTTAGCTAAACGTCACTACGTGACAGTCCGTATCTCTTCAAAGCTTTTACCGTACTGGCTGGAAGGCAGTAGTGCGAGCTCGGGAAAAAGAGAAAGAACGATTATGACGTACCAGAATCACAAGTCCACAACCGGCGATGTTGTGTCTACGGACATGTACCGTGTGATGTTCGCTATAAGGTGCAAATTCCATAAAGCGTCAGTACCAGCTGTGTCAGTTTCCTCGAATGTTGCGTGTGGAAATTCGAGACGGATTGAGTAGCGCAGTCATTGAGTGCAAAAGAGACAAAAGCAAATATCGAAGTCTAACGACGTTAACCGATTGGAGTCCGACCGCCAAGGCCGACTCACGTCACGTTTCGCGAGACTAGACGTGCCTCCCGTATACAATAGGTATGTGCACGATTGTAGTTTATTGCACTTTGTTTGACTGTTTGAAAACTTAGTCTAAACTGTCAAAAATATTTCACGACCCTTATCTCGTTAAGTAAGTTGTTATGAGTGTATGTGTAGCTCAACAATAAAGTGTTATTATCGCTCATTAGCACTCAATGTTATTGTTTCTTCGTGCTGATAATTAAGCATACCATTGACAGATAATTTTATATTTACATTGTGAATAATTTTGATAAGATAATTCTTGCGATTTCGTTACTTAGCTAACAGCAATTCGTATCTAAACAGCTGACAACAATACTTATAATTATGTCTCATAGAAACAAATTGACGTCAATGAAGTACAAATAAGCACTGTGTACGATATTATTGTTGTTTTTAACAATGAATGTTCAGATAGTGTGATGCATTGAAGTTTTAAGTTAGCAACAAAATATTATGTCGTGTCGTTGTTTTTCAGGCCCTCTTCTATTAAGGAAACGTATTGTATGAACAATATTTGCCAGATGCTAAATATACATAAGTATAGTTTTCAAGTTTATGTAAATGCCTGGAATTAATATCAAGATAAAGGTGTTAATCGTATCCTGCTTGAAAGCATACCGATTACCAAACATCTGAGCACTTAACTCAATCGTATCATATTTAATATACATAAATTCGTTTGTAAATATGAGTGTTGCGTCAACTTGCGTCGCGTCGAGTCGCGAATAGACGCGGATATGTACGAAAACACATAAAACATCAAAGTTTTCTCCACCGACATCCGTTCGCGCTGGAGCGAGAACAGACAGATATGCGAATAATCTACAATAGGAACAATGTTGTGAATTTGATCTCAATGCCACATTTCTCTTCGATGCTATCCGTTTATGGATTTACTCGATGATTAATCAAGATGCTCGTGTGTGTAACTTCTTCTAAGTAATTTACTTAAGAAGCCGAGAAAAGTAATGTGCATGTAACAAGAAAATCTTCAGACGATTCGCGATATGGAGTAAGTATAATTGATAGACATAGGCAGACGCACTTAACTGTATTATGATGGTTCAAGTTATTGATGCAACGAAGGACTTATAAACAATTATATTGATTATGCACAGGCTGTATAATCAGCATATGGCAAGGAAGAGGCTAATGAAGAGGCTGAGGAAGATATTTTTTATCTATCTATGATTGCATAATACATTATGGTGTAATAAAATAATTTAATTATGCTTATCTATTTATATGAGTTAATGTCTGACATAAACGATAAATAAATAATATAAAAGGGTTCAGCAAAGAACTTAACAGTGGTATTCAAGAATTACAAGTCTTAGGTAATGTACAGAGACCTATGAAGATCTGTGTTCAAAGCTGGCATTTGAATAATCACACCAATGTAATAAAGGCGAAAGTTCGTAGGTATACGTATGAATTTGTTTGAATCTGTGTGTTATGTTTGTAACTCCTTCAGGCTTAAACGGGTAAACTGATGAATTTGGATAATTACACGGAATAGGACCTAAATTAGGTACTTTTATTCAGGAAAGTTATAATCTTGTACTTCAGGCAATCTTGCTGGCAGAAGCTAAAAGCTATACAAACACAAACATACAAGGTAAATTAAACTTAGTAACTCTACTAACTTTGCAGCAAGTTCCGGAGACGAGTTCCGGTTGGAACAAATATTGGCTCAAGATAAGATTAAACTGCATGCGACTATTTAAGTTCACCTTGCCCTCAATCTTAGATGATAAGTGACAATATCGTGACAGGAGGTTTAATATCTCCTCAAATAAAAACAAAAACACTTTTCCAAATAAACTGCTACTGGATTTGTTAAGATTTTATCATTAATGTTATGCAAAATAAAGTAAAACAGGCCAATGTGACAGAGGTCCCTGAACAGGATTTGCTGGCTTTCATGGTTTGAAATGACGTCAACATTTTACACCATGCTTTCACATAAAGATAGCAGTTTATTTGACAATTATTGGCATTAAATGAACATTTGGTAGTAATCAACGCGAGATGTGTAGGCGGCAGATCAACGACTACCTTCGCAGATGTGGGTATTTTTGCTAAAGTTGCAAAACTGGAGGGTAAGATGGCAAGTATTTTATTCCAAGTATAAACCAGTTACATTTTCTAGCGTTTAAATGAAGGTTTTTGACCCGAGAGGTCTTTCTCGTCTGTTCCTAAAATGGACACTTGCCATAATCCCGATAAGGTCTGACGACATTAAATCTATGAAGGTATTTAAAAATCTTTCCGTTTTAGTCTTTATTGATGACTAATTAACCGGAATTGGCAGTCACGTAATCAAACCTTTGCAGAGAATTTTATATGTCTGACTACACCAATTTTCCGCCCACTTAACGAACTTTAATAGTATCTCTAGGAAAATAAACGTTTTACGGAAGGATCTATCAACGCAAACTTTTTTATAGCCATGCAAAAGACTTTGGGACTTTGATCTAAAATTATGAAACATAAATTCATGCCGGAATATACTGCCGTACTTTTGGAGGATTGAAAATACCCGCACCACGCACCAGCTTATATTTGTTCATAAACATACTATGTTGATTTCCGTCATTTTGCTGGTGAGTTAGAACGGTTCAAGAGCGGAACGATACCGACTCTAACGCATGAGTTGAGCGTATAAGCTTATCGTCGCTGCGCCTGCCAAATCCCGTATGTGCATTTTTTCGATTTTTGGTTTTTTCCCTAAAAATAATCTTCGTTTAATTCTCTATATGTTAGTAAAATCCTTTTTGTGATATTTGGACTGGAAACGAGTTTAACAAATTCCGTAAGTGTTTTGACGGTTAGGAAAATCTCTGTTTGTGTAGAATTGCACATAAAGGATTTGTGTTCGGGCCTCAATCGCCCGTCAACTGCGTTATAGGTATGAGCGTTGTGATGTAAACAAAACTAATTAATCGGTTTTAAGAGTGAAAACATACTGAAATTGGTAAGTATTTATTTATTTATTTAGTAATTGTTGATTTCATGTTAGTTTTTGATAAAATATTACTCACACTCATCATTTTAATTCATAGATAGTTTCCTAATCAAAAAAATACATATTGTGTAATTTCTTGACAATGTCAGATCATTATAATAAATTATGGTAGATTATCCGCTGATTTGATTGATTATTACATAGTTTATATTTAATTATGAACATAGTTTAGTCCAATATGGCATAAAAGTTTCATACTTTCAAAGTACCTAACTAAGTACTATTATTATACGAAAAAAGTGCCTATTTGTTGCCGGTTTGTTAACTTTTCACGACTAAACTCTTGAACTGATAGTATTTAAGTAAGCCTGGCTGATAAATTTTAAACCTATGATGTATAAAATCTGTCAATAAGTAGCAAAATAAGTAAGCTCACTGAGTAATTTACCTACTTGCCTATTTAATTGATGAGTGTTTATGTTTATAGTACAACTGTTGCCAAATAAAGTTTAGAATTAAGAAGTTAGCAGTAGATGGAATTTTCTCGTGATTTGATTGTGTTTATCAAACAATTTATTTATTTATTAGATCATCAAAATAAAGATATAGTCTGAAAACTTACCTACATTCTGTGTCATTTTTATTTTTTTTGTTTGTTCAGGCAATATGGCTTCCCCAAATCCGCACAAACCAGTATCCAGAGCACAGGTACTTATAAATTTGGCTACAGGACTAAGCAATAGAAATCTGGATGAAGATTTAAATATGACTTCAGATGTTTTTATGTCCAGTAGTTACGATCCATCGCAAAGCCTAGGAAGTTTAAAGTCGACCCAAAATATTTCCAATATAATAACATCTGTCACAATTGCAATGGCAGTATTATGTGATTATAAAACTAATAATAGGTCTTTACCTATGAAATTGCCGTTCTGCAGCAGGGACGTGCGAGCAATACAAGCAAAAAAGCCCGGCTTGCGGTAAAATTTCATGACACCTAACATCTAAGTCATTGAACTTAATAAAATAATTATTTAAAATAAAATCTAAACTTTAAACTTCGCGCGTAATTGAAAATTCATTCATTAGTTACGATACGCTAATACTCGTACAAGTTCTATGCAACTTACCCAGCGTTCCAAATCGAGATAAAAGTGAATCGCAAATCCAACTAAATTAAATAGTCACAACATATAAGGACAATTGAATAATAATTGTGACGTTGCGCGTTGGTCGGGTTCGCGGTAAGGTCACTTTTGTCCGCAATTCGAAACGCACGGGTGATGGAACGTAACAACGTTGTCATCTCCCATCTCGCTCTAACGCATAAGGCATTTATGGGGCTTGCTTTTCCATTTCACTTTGCCCTATAAAAACACAAAAAATGTGAGTTTGTGTGAGTAAATATTATAATGTGTGAAAACACTCGTCGAACAGTTTTAAGGCAAAAAATGCCCGGCTTCGGAAATTTTATCAATGAAATTTTTACGCATATGCGAAAGCGAGGCGCCCTCTATGACGCGCGTATCAGTTCAAATTTGTTTTGAGCGGTTATCGGATTATGTTTTGATTGTTTTTTTTACTTTTCTGTCATTTAAAGTGTTATAATTAGTTATTGCTGTAACTTACTTGGTTTTGAAGTGATTAAAGTTAAAGTATCTTTGAAATGAATTCGGAAACACATGCAATTGTTCCTTGTGAAGTTGTGACGGATTAAAATGTGTGGAAAAAATACTTAGCCAGGTAAAACCTTTCGAGTTTTAAAGATAAATATGATCTCGTAACTTCACCTAAGGATACCCCTGATTTGAATATTTCTCAGAAAACTAAATCACATAGTAGGCAATTTTATCGCTCAGTTTACAGTGGATTGTAGGTTGCTCGCATTTAAATAAATAATTATTCTGTTGGTGTTGCATATTTTTCTCAAACGGTAAGAATACTTGGAATACAAAATACGAAATCAGGTTATAATGACTTAAATAATTTCGCTGGTGCCATGAAAATACATCAGAATTCTCAAAAGCACTTGAATTCAGTTATTTCGTTCTGCAGTTTTGGTAAAACGCGAATAGAAACTTCTATTTCTCGACAATTATGTGACGAAATTTTTAAGTACAATATGCATGTAGAACACAATCGCGCTGTTTTTCAAAGATTAGTTGATGTTGTGTGTTTTTTAGCGCTACAGGAACTTCCTTTTCAAGGTCACGAATTCACGATGAGTCTAAAACCTCATTAAGTAAAGGTAATTTCTCTTTTTCGACAGTTAAGTGTTATGTGTGTGATAAAGAACGAAAAGCTAATAAATGCTGTTAAAATTGTGAGTATTTACCAATAATATTACATATCGTAAACAATTATTTTTAATGATGAATTTTATTAAATACTACGTACGGATTAATACATTCTTTTGTGCGCCATCTAGTGGATTTTTCTGAAATCAACTAGAATGTTTTGAGCGAGTTGCCAAAAATATCAATAGATGGCTCTTTTTCTTTTTTTTAAGTACCAATATATATTTACTTAATTTGTAACAGTAAAAAAAATCAAATGTACCTATTAAAATCAGCATTACAGTAAGAAATTTTGTTTTTTCGGGATATTAGGTGTGGGTAGATGAGTCAAGATTCCTTGGCTTGCCCCCTCTAAAGGCACCTGGCACGCCACTGTTCTGCAGTTCTGGCCATTTCAAATCAAAATATATTTTTTTGGCTAAGAATTCTAATTGCAAATTAATTTTATTTTAAAATTTGGATTTTTTTTCCAAAAGTAGTCATTTGTTTATTGATTAGTGTTACATTTTCATCGCATTTCAATATTTTTCGTCATCATGGATACGTTAAAAATTCGAGTAATTATGGAATATGAGTACCGTCGTGGCAGCAACGCGGCACAAGCGGCACGCAACATCTACGACGTTTACGGAGCTAACACTACAAATCAACGCACCACCTGTTATTGGTTTGCTGGCTTCCGTTCTAGAAATTTCGACCTGAAAAATGAACCTCGCGGTCGTCCGAAGACTTTGGTCGGCAATGACGAATTAAAGGCGATTGTGGAAGCTGATGTTACACAATCTACGGCTGAATTAGCAGCAGCTTTCGACGTTAGCGTCAAAACAATATTGGTCCATTTGCGTCAAATTGGCAAGGTAAAAAAGCTTGACCCTACGAACTCAATGATCGCCAGCGCGAAGTACGCGTCGAGACGTGCCTTGCACTGCTCAACAGACACACAAATGAAGTAATTTTGAACCGCATTGTTACCTGCGATAAAAAATGGATTCTGTTTGATAACGGCCAGCGCTCAGCAAGTTGGTTGGATCCTGGTTTAGCACCTTAACAATGCCCTAAACGAAAACTTACCCCTAGAAAAGTGATGGTCACTGTTTGGTGGTCTAGCGCCGGTGTGATTCATCACAGCTTCTTACCAAATGGGGTGAGCATTACTGCAGATGTGTAATGTGAAGAACTGAACACAATGATGGAGAAGCGGGCACATCTCCAACCAGCATTGGTCAATAGCTCGTCTCCGCTGCTCCTGCACGACAACGCGTGACCTCATACTGCACAGCAGACGGTCTCCAAGTTGCAAGAACTGGGGTTGGAAGCTCTCCGTCATCCGCCCTACTCACTAGACCTGGCGCCTACAGACTACTACTTTTTCCAGAATTTGGATAACTTCTTGGCGGGAAAAAAATTCAATACCCGAGAGGCAGTACAAAATGCCTTTGAAGAATTTGTTGCCTCCCGTCCAGCTGTTGTCTTTAAAAAGGGCATCAATAAACTGCCACTGCGTTGGCAAAGATGCATTGATTGCATGGGTGATTACTTCGATTAATACAAATAAAAAATACATGAAAAAAATTCGTTTAAATTTTTTCATACAAAACGGCAATTTCATAGGTAAAGACCTAATAATTAAGTGTTAAAAAGGGCCAAAGTATAAGATCTCGTTGATTTTATATTATTTTATAGTTCTTATGAAGTTCCTAATAATTTAATTATTATAATACTTTGTTAAATTACTAAAGAGACTGAAGGATCACATAATGATTAATCTTAAATTTACCAAATGCAGCATATTGCCTAATTCTGTATGTGTAATAATGCACATACGTAACTTTTTTTGCCTGTACAAAACCAGTTACGTGCACATTTTGTTAAAAAAAAAAATTCTAGCACCATAGTTATTGAATATTTATGCCAAATTTTGTGTTATTATTACGTCGTAAATAAATGTCTTTGAAACTGCATTCTTAATAGTGTATTATTTCCTTTTTTTAAGTTTATAACATGTTTTTTGCTGTTTCCCAAAACCACACAAAAATCACATATGGAACTTGTCAGGCGCAGCGACGTTATATCAGTTTGTAAGAGGGCGAGATTAACTACTTTCTTTTTACATCCCGAGGCAGAGGTGACTCGTCCAGTTTGTTAACATTAATGTAAATGTCATTGAATGTCGTCCGACCGGTTACGATGAATTTTTTAATCGACAACTGCCTCTGGTGTTATTTTGAAAGCTGCGAATTAACTTTAGCGATCCTTGTAGTCTTCACGACTTGCCTATTAAAGCTTCTACAATGACCTTTTGATCGTCCATTGTGCAAGGAATTTTTTAACGAACTTTATTAGCGGGGAATTACTGCATCTATAATAGGTTGATCTTCAGAATTATTTATAAATTGAACTTAATAATAGTTGGTGTTTCAGCATCATTTAGCAGAAGCGCCTTGTATGATCAAAACAGTATATCTTTTATTCCAAGCTATCTTACAAGTATAAAACGACTTCTTCAAATAAACAAGATGATTAACACAATACCCTCTTTTCGCTTGGATTCAGGCGAATAATTAAAATGAATATTAATGATGTTTACTTGCTAATGGAGAGTAAAATTTGAAATTCATATCTCTATGCGACGAGTTACAATTTTTTTCATAAACACTGATCTTAAATATGTGTAAGTTGATTTGCAAACAGTATTGTTTTGAGCACATCTACACGAGTAGAAAGGTGATCCATATCGCATGAGTGCGTGCCTGTTCGCGAAGCACATTTTTGTAAAATCGTTTAACAACTAACAAATAGACACTTGAGCGGCCTCGACTCAATTGAAAACCAATCAAACCGCATCGTATCACGAGACGGACGTTTGTTACGATGTTTAAAGTGCGCACAGCACTATTACCACAGCGATAGAGGCAATGAGTTGAATTGACAATGTTGAACACAATTGACAAGCAGCCAGTGACCTGATGGCTAACGATCTGCACTGCGCACGAACACTCTTTATTTGTAATGCAAAACTGCAAACATCCTATCGTCACGACGGCTGCGCATACGACACTACTCATCACAATGCTCACATAATTTCATATCAAAATAACATTATACCAACTTAAATTTATAAATGACGCCATGCATGCGACTCCTGGTTGTAATTTAAGGAGTTTTTTTATTACTATTTTAGATTGGTCTAGCTAGGAAGTAAAAAAAAACATATAAGGTCACGATGACTCAATGCTCGACTTTTTGCTGCGGTAACAATTTACAATGGAGTATCTGTGAGTTCTCATAATGTTACATTTTTCATTACAGATAACATGTGGTAGTTTAAAATGTAACGATCCTTGGAATTGCTCCTTTGATGCACGACATTGTTTATTAATGAGAAACAGACTTTGAATATGTATAGGGAACAGGTTAATAAAATGGTCAGGAGTTGTTAACCTTTCGACGAAATAGTCCTCCCACGATGACGAATCACTATATCAGTGACTGCATTCGAGCTAAAAAAAAAGAAAAAATATGTGGTAATATCAGATAAGTATATCTCTTCAATATTATAACTTCCACTCGATTAAAAAAGGGGCCACTTCATTGTAGGAAGTAATTACACGATAGTGTAACACATTCTTAAGAACACCGAATGACAGGGCAGAATTGAGATCCATATCCATTTCATCATCTTGGATGAGTGATGGACTGGTGTCGACATAACTCTTTATTTGTAAAGTTCTGCAAGACATGGATGCAACTACTCAACAGAATGAGGTGATGAATGGAATCGATGATATGGGCGGAGGCGTTAGTTAATCAACACTATATCCATAGTTTTTTTTTTGGTGTTATTTAGAACATAGGGACAATTATTCCATCAAACAAAACTTACATCATCAGCAATTAGATTGTGTAATTGTCAGTAAGAACACCGCCACCAAACTTATGTAGCTCGTCTTTTGTTATATTAGATAGAATCATTGTTATACTTCTCATTTTACGTAATGATCAAGCATCGCGTATAGCTGCACGCATGTTTATGCAGTGCTTGTGAAAATCGTTGAATAAAACTGTTATCTTATCCTGATGTATTGTAGGTAAGTGAAGCAAGTATTGTATGCGTCACTCAATAAATAGACAATGTTGACACAAATGTAGAGCACGATCAAATAGAAAACTTGCAAAATGAAACAGTCAAGTGTTAATAAAGTTATGTTTCAGCGGAGATCAAAAACTGCAGCTGCACAATTTGTTATTCGTATCTGGATACTGGATGGGGCAACCTGATGATATTTAAACATGGCGTGGCGGCGTTAGATAACACAATGAAATTAGCCAGTGTTTCAAATGTCTCAACTGTCAGAGCTTTGTATGCTGAAACGAATTCAGTGGAAACAATCATTGTTGACGAGCTACAAAAGTTGTAGACTGCGAGAGTTCTAATCACTTGTAAAATTAAAAACGCATTTCTTTATTTATAAACTTTTATTGTTGGTAGATTTCTGAATAATTGATTTGAAAGTTGAAGAAATGAAATAACTGTACAGGTCAGTTGAAATCTTCTTGTCTACTAAATAGGTCTATGCGTAATTTGCTTACTTGTCGTGGTTGAAGCAACGGTATTGAATCCATCAGTGGACATTTGCAAAGCAGTTATGCTCCAGTTTCGGATAATTGCGTTTGCACTTGTTATGCGAAATCAAGCAAGAAGTAGACATCGTTGACCACAGTTAACCAACCAACATGTACCAAATAATGCGTGAAAATCCGCCGGCAACTAGTTGCGTGTACAAGCATTAACATTTCGAGCTCGTCTCATTATAAGAGTTGCCACACGAAATCATTGCTACCGGACACACTTGCTTGGAAAAGAAGATGTAGGAAGCAATTATTTTTCTTAAACACGTATTGTTGTATAAGATAACGAGTTGCATGGAGGTTGACACTCGAGTTATGGTTATGTGCATGATATACATTCAAACTGCTGGCGGCCACACACTTTTAGTTAAAACTACTTTAACCATCAAGTTTCGAGCGAAGACCAGAGTCAAAGACGATTAGATCTTGATAGCCGGGATAGATCTGACCAAAAAAATGCTTTATGAATTTTAATTTAACAAAAGGATATCGGATTAAAATGTAAGGCGGAAAACTCCATTTCATTAAAATTGGACTAAATATTTTACACTGCTGAAAACCTATTCAGATATCACTTTACTCTTTCTGCTTTTAGTACCATTAGACATTATTATGAAGAACAGAAAAACAATTTCCGTGTGATTTTTCTCGTGATTTCGCGACATCGCGTGTCTTAGTATTTATTACCTGTGCAATTAGGACTTAGATGCTCCACTTAGATCAGTAAGAAGATCTTACGTAGCAACCTCATGCTTTTTACCAAGTTAAAATATGTATTGAGAATACCCTGAAGGAAATTTAATCATGTATAGTAGAAATATGGTGGCTATTACACTTCGTCAACCCGAGCAGACTAATGAAGCAGAAAAGTTTGTAAAGAAAATCTAACAATGAGCCTACGTGAAGAAAAATTACACAGAAACTACGTCAGCTGAATAATGAAGACCTACAATAGATTTCAGAATACAATATGGAATGGTAATTAGCACATTAGCAGTCCATGATTGGTTGCCTGTCTTCCTCAATCCCACGCTGGTTCTACTCATCATGTGTCGACGCTCATCGGTGTGTTGGTCGTGTTTAACGTTCCGTGTGGTTGGCAAAGCTGTGAGTTCAGACAATCAATATTTGACGAAAACAGTCATCGTCGTGAGGTTATCTGATGGCATTGTGAATTATGGCGCATCGGTACCAGCCACCAACGTCACCGCCTACGAATATTACAATAATTTCGTGTAAACCTTCGTAGAATGTTCAGAGATAGTATTGCATATTGAAAGTATATATAATGTTATAACACTGATTTTACAGTAATCTTCTACTTTATGGTTATCGTGGCCTTAGTACCAGCCACCAGGGTCAGGTTAGGTTTATGTAAATAGCACAAGTATTTACGACTAAAATAACATCGATATTTCGTTGGATCTTAGATACGAGTTACGACGCTTTTCAGACCTTTTGTGGTTTTGGTAAAAGTCAGTAACTTGTCTTAAGTGCTGCGGTATGAACTAACGATGAACGTTTTAGAAATATTCAGCACATAATGGCTTACATAATCACATACTTAGAAAACTCAACACCAAAATGAGCATAACTGCCCGAGTCACCTTGGAGCTCCAATCATTCTCAATAGCGACTAATACTCAAAGTTGGGGTCAAACAACTTGCCAGCGGCATGGTGATTACTTCCTTGTAATAACAACAAAGTATCACTACAGCTTTTTATTGACTTTTTCTAATGGTGCACGTGCGAATCGCTAACCTCGAACGCGAGGGCGCTGGCCAGCAACCGTGAACAAGCCATTTGTGCCCTTCCATCAGAAGTTTTTTAGAACGTTTACTTAGCCCAAAACAAATTACATCATGCCCAACCAAATAGCCGAACTTTGATATTAAGATGTTTAAGCAGTTCAAAATCTGCATAAGTTTGCTCACATCGGAAGTGTTTTGGAAGCATGTCGCATACACACACATTGTTGACTTTTATATCTTGCGCGAGTTGATAAGCAGTTTACAGATTGTATTGTGACCACGAAGAGCGTGGAAACAAACCACACATAAACAAGAAATACTACAAAGTGTCCACCTTCGCAACATTACGCAAGACAAAGATGTCCACTAAAACATAATTTCACTTTCTTTCGGACCACTGCCGGCGTAGGATGGGCGTGACAACCGGCCGCCTCCAGCGGCACGTAGATTGCATACTTTCCCTGTTTTTATGGGAATCATGGGGCGCCAATGATATAACAATAATGTGAAAGCTTTTGTAAGACATGTCACTTTTTGTACGCAAAGAAAATTGTTTTCAAAAATCTCGGTCATGTCAACCTATTCGAGCAATGGTAGCAGAAGCCTGTAGCATGTTTGGAAATGGCTGACTTCCATTTAGGAAAAGCAAATAACAAACGTTTGTCTGTCATTACGTAAAAGGAGTCAAATAAATGTGGAATGTCCAAACCAATGCATGGAAGTCTTATTACAAGTGTTGTATTTAAATAAGAAAGTTTGTAAGCAAAGTTTACAGACAAGTGGGTACTTCGAAGACTAGAAAATGGGAAAATTATTTACTTTTATGTGTATTATATATAGAAATTGCTAAACTAACCGTGTAAGTATGCACGTAGCGTGTTGCCGAACGCGGGCCTCTCCCTGTTTCCATAAGCAAGCCCGGCTATCGCAATGGTAATCGGGATATGACGCCATTAGCAAACAGGTGGGTGTGACTGCCAATCCTATAGTGATAGGGGTATATCTGTCTGTAACCTAGACACCTTTGTTCTATAACATGACGGTTCTATATGAGATGAGTTCGTCAAAATCAGTGCTTTCATAATATACACCTAAACTTCGACCTTAAGTGTAGAGTGGGTGTTCGCCAGTTGTTATTAGCATTGACACACATAATGCTTTGCAATTGCAACGACATTCTCGGCAATTCGACTCGAAGAATAATTATAATGAGCATGTGGATATTGCGACAGCTAAGGTTAATTCGTGGGTAAAGCGGAACTCAAAACAATATTGTAGTATAATAGAGACAAAGGGAACGGATTTCGCTTTGAAGCAGTACCTACTGCTTAATGATCTTGGCTTAGATGTTTGTCTCTTGTGGGTGTTTTTTAGGGTTCCTTACCTAAAGGGTGAAACGGAAAACCCTATAACTAAGACTTCGCTGTCTGTCACCAAGCTGTATCTCAAGAATCGCGATCGCTAGACAGTTGAAATTTTCACAAATTATGTATTTCTGATGCCGCTATAAAACAAATACTAAAAACCCAATAAAATAAATATTTACGGGAGGCTCTCATGCAACAAACGCAATTTTTTTGCTGAATTTTCCTACGGAAGTACGGAACCCTTCGTGCACGACTCCAACTCGCACTTGGCCAGTTTTTTTTTACTGTTAATAGGTTAGCGCTTGTCTGCTAATATCACCTGATGGAAGCGATGATGCGGTCGTAAGATAGGGCTGGATAAAATAATGGAGATCCGCCTGAATAGTTTTTTTTTTTTTATAAAATTTTGTCTTGTTTCGTAAAAGGTTGCAGATGAAGGAAACAAACCGGTTTTTCCAAGCGGACACTGGCCAGTAGGCCGAGGAAACGCAAGATGAAGCAATTAACCAATTTAAAAATAATATAAATGTTTGTTTTCCATTACGGAATATAATTGTAGACACATGTCCGTCACGCTTTTTACCTTCGAAAATAAGTGGAACATCAAGCGTAGCAGCTTTACGATATTTTGAAACAAAACTTGTGGGCTTGGAAAGATTAATATTATTAAGTTCAAGAACTGACAAGCTGGAAATAACTGCTTATTTCTTGGCAATAAACAACATCATAAGATACCGTTAAACGGGGTGAATAGAAACAAAACTTTGGTTTGGTTTTTTACTTTGATACCATATTATCGGCTTTTAACAAATCATCATCAATTCAACAATAAATTGATATAGTTAAATGCTGCAAAAAATATTAAAATATCGTAAAAATACCCTTTTGAAGTTTTGTTTCTATTCACTCTTGAGTTTCTATTCACCCCATTTTGCCATTATACTGTTATGCTATAAGAAGATAACAATTTTGACTTCAAGAAAAATGAGGAAGTTCTCAATTTCATAATCACCATCATTTCAGTCGAAAGACGTCCACTGTTGGACATAGATCTCCCCCAATTTTCGCCATAATGACCGGTTCTGTGCTCCTCGCATCCATCGGATTAGCCTGCTATAATGGAGCACACTAATCCGATGGCTTATCTGACCTTTTCACTTTTCACACTTGATTTAAAAACTTTGTGTTCTTGATAGCTACAGCCTGCTTGCAGTTTCGGCAGGAAATTGTACCCTATAGCTGTACCTACGTACAATAAAAGTGTTCTCAAAACGTTTTGTACGTATGGGAGAAATGTCCATCATGTACCAGTGGCGACCCGTATTCCTAATTCCGCGGTGACCCTTACGAATAATCCTGAAAGTTTTCATTTACTTTTCACTATATTAGTATCAAATTCATTAAAGTAAGGACACAGCCATTTGAAATTATGAGCAGACATGCCAATGCAGTGGAAACGCCAAATGATTGACGACTATGAATAACAACTATTAAAAAATCATTTAGCGTCTATCTCGCCAATCATTAACTGGATGTAACAGTTCAGCCAGGTCAAGTTTGCTCTACGTCCGCGCAAGGTTGGCCGTTGGAGGTTTCAAATCATTATGGTAAAGGACAAGCAATCATCATGGTAAGTTCGTCTTCGATGTCCAAAATATATCGCTCATTTCTAGTATTTGCAGGACTTCAGATTTCGTGCGATTAAAGGGTACAGCTAGACAGAAAAGATCTACATTATAAAGAAGTAGTTTTTTTTTTTTTTGTCGACGGGGAAAATCATCTTTGACGAAACCCGCTCTTGGGTGGAGCGGGAGACAGTGTCAGACTCATACTGACTAAAAACCCCGCGCCGTGCCTTCTAGCCCGGACAACCCTGTCCCCAGTAAGAAGTAAAGTTTGTTTTCTTGTTTGTAGGAGGTAATCTCTGGTCTGATTGCAAACATTTTAACACCAATAGATAGCTATATTCCTGATTGAAATAGGCTATATTTTATGTACGCGGGCGAAGCTGCAGGCAAAAGCTAGTGATTTATAAAAAATGTAGGTCTTAATAGACTAACGATGTTTTTGCTTATGCAAGGAAGTAAGGTCGCAGGAAGTTTCAAAGAAGCTATTACCCTGTCACCACTTAGACAGTTTTCTAATTTACAAAGTCATCACAGAACGTTATAGTTTCGCAGGTTCTAGAATCTGTTGACATTTTACACTTGTATCCATGAATACTACAGGTTTACATAGACTGCATTCATTTAATTACAATGTAGTAATCTATACTACTTACCTACTTGAAGTATTCAAGTATCCCTCTTTCGGCATCAATGGCTTCAGCATCAAAACTATTCCTCTTTCGGCACCAATGGATATGTTAGCTTGGAGCTGAATGTGGAACTAACTACCTATTGGTGTCGAAAGAGGAATAGCTTTGGTGCAGAAACCATTGGTGCTGAAAATTTTTGTGCCAAAAGAGGACTACATTAATATTATGGAGGAAAAGTTAGTTATATAGTTTGTAGGAGGTCATTTCTGGAAGTACTGATCCAATTGCTAATTTTTTATTTCACCATTAGAAAGCTGCTTTATTCATGATTGACATAGGCTATATTATATGAACGCGGGCGAAGCCGCGGACAAAAGCTAGTAATATTATAACTAGCGAACTACTGATTCGAATTGAAAAAATCTTTTTTTTAGGATAGCCTATATAGAGGAAGATTATAGGCTGTATAACATCACGCTACGACTCACGGGAGCGGAGCAGGAATCTTAGGCGCGGGTAAAACCGCGTGACACAGCTAGCATTGCGTAGATAAATGCTATGGAAAAAAAAAACTATCTTGCTGTTAAAATTGGTTCTTTAGTTTTTTAAAGTTTCACGTACGAGTAAAAAGCTGTAATTATGGAAGTTCTCGAGTTGAGTGTTAACAATAGCAGATGGAAACAGACTAATTTGACCATTGTGTCGACTACCAAGAGACTGGCACGCGTTCTTGCAAAGAGAAATTTGACAATGCACTTATAAAGAAAGTTTTATAAGTCATCAGAACGTGATTAAAACAAACGAAACGTGTTTGCCTCGCTAATTAACCAATGAAATAGTTGGTGAGCTGATATATTTAGCGCGACGCACGCATCCGATATATTTGAGCACAGGATGTTGGTATTTATGTGTTTAGCCTATAAGGACTGCGCTTTTGATTGTACTTCCCTTGTTCATTATATGTCATGACTGCCACATTCCAGGATTGATGATGTTTCTCCCAATTTATCTTGTTAATTCCATCAGGTCAAGCTAATGGATCTGATCTCTTAATTTAAGATTGTCATTTTTGTGTCATTTCCCTCCGGAAAGACCTAGTCTGTTAGCGTGTGATATGACGTATACTGATTTAAATACATTTTGCGTAATGTAACATATAAGTATTGATAAAATCAGTGGCGGAAGACGAAGAAAGTGACACAGTAACCCGCTTGTGTCGGAGTCGAAAGAAGCGAGAGTAATCGGATGACGTCTGTGATCACAACAGGCGTGGTTGTTGACCTCAAGCCTTAAAACACAGGAACTTGCTAATTTATAGTCTCCAGGGGTAATTAAGCAACGTACATGTAGATCGCTCTCCATAAATTAGAACGTTTGACAAAATTAGGTGAGGCATCGTCGAAATTGCTATTTCATTAATTTAATGAATGTCCAACAGTCACGCCATGGCAAAAATTATATGTAAGTACACAAATAGTTATTATGTACTGAAGGTAGGAACATAATAACACAATTACTGTCAATGGGAGTAGACGTAACATGGAATCAAAACTTATGTTATTACGTATCTGTACAACACACCTGTCAGTTTTGACGGTTATTTACTAAATCATATGACGAAAAGCAATTTAACAACGATCTAATTTCGCAATTGGTGCTGACAATGTCCAATTGTGTAAATGTGGTAATGAAAGCGCGTTAGCGATTTCAGCCCGCAGAGCAGATAGTCGTGGTCTGATCGCGTAATGACTTACAGCATCGACTCAATCAGGACAATTATACATTCGGCCCCGAAATAGTCCATCTAATAGAATTGTTTCGATATTTTCAATTACGGCTCTCTGCGGAATAAATTGTAATTTCAAAATTACCTAATCGAGTGGTTGCGTGAAAAAGATCTTAGAACTGTTTTCTGGAAACAAAAAAGTATATTTCATACAGTATAATTATATTATTGCTGTATGGAAAATACTAAAAGCTTCAGACATTTAATAATTGCCCATGTAGGCCTATATTTTGAGCTTTGAGCCTCAATTTAACTCGTAACATGCGCTTCATTCCTCCTCTTCACATGACCATACCAAGACAAACCATTTACTTCCAACTTTTCAGTCACAGTGCGCCACTTCCAAACTTCCTCTAATATCTCTAGCATTGTTTCACCACCAAAAGAAGACCTTTTTGTATAGCATAGCAGTATGCGAAGATAAATCCAAGATTTAACGTAACACCTTTATCTTTGGCTATAACGTCTCCATTTAATCTACATACATTAACATTCAATTCCTCTATGTTAACTTAAAAGGGAAACAGTTGTTTAACGCTAGGAAAGGCAAATTGCTGACATTTATTGCGTCAGTTACTACAAAATGACGCTTTTAAACATACGAATAGTGTAGTAGCAACGGAGAATACAAGTACCGAAGGACCATTTGAAAACTAATGTCATGGCAAGCTTGTAATCGCAGGACATTTTGGGCTTGGATATTGGGATCCGTACCGAGTTGCTTCAGTCATTGAAAATGAAACCTTTTTGCCAAGGTCTTTGGGAAATAGGAGTTTATTTGATATGTCTTGTTCTTCACACGCAAAGATCTTTTAGCAAATACAAGTCTGCCTTCTGCTCTTTCTAATACAGCGGCAACACCGCGGCAACGATCAAACTTCTGCGCACGCGCAACACGCAACGCAACTACTTTCGCCGATTAAAATACGACGCCGTTCGAGATATTGTACGTGACAGACGTTTAACGCGTACCTATTACGAAAGTACATCACGATCCATACGAATTATTTATTTGATACCTAATGATGCTTCGTGATGCCCTCACGATGTATTCGCGTGTATCTTCACGATTTAGGACCGTAGGTAATTGATATTTTCCATGACGATTCGATATCCGAAGCATAAAAATTAAAAGGCCGTTTTCTTTTGTAGTACAAAAAAGTAGCAAAAAGTAAATAATTTATCACGTACCAATACTATCACTTTCAAATTCTGAGGCGTGCCTTGCCAATTGAGACCCCATCATAACCGCGACACCAACTCATTAAGAAGTAATTTAAATATTTATTAAAAACGAGTCGTTATATTAAATAAACATGTCTAGTTGTATCAGAAATAAACGGGTTCCTAATGTAGGCAATCCTGTCTATGGCGACTGATTGATGAAAGCCGTGAACTATGGTAAAGGATTAATTTCTGGTGCCATCGCTTTCTCCAGTAATATCGATTATAAAATACCAGCCGATAAATCAACCTTAACAAGCAAATTGCTGCCGGGGGCAATGTATGGACACATGCACAAAAGCCACACAGATTAAAAACTTCAATCGGTACCGGAGTGAAATTGGACCGGAACATCGAAAAGAAATCGATACCTAGCGATGTGGTTTCAGGCAATTTTGAAAGCTTATGTCTCACTCCGCAGTCCATATATTGGCTATAAAAGAATAATTTTATTGATACTGCACTTCTGGTAAGTACTTCCGAGTCTGCGGTGTGGAGAAACCGCATTGGTTTTTTATATCATCGTCCGTATAATGTGATTGTATCATGTTCTGCACCAAAGGGGATTTTTAGACGCATGCATTTTCCTGTAAACGTAGTGTTTCAGTATTTTTTTTTTCTATTTTTTCAGCAAAATCTATCAGTTCTATTGAGCCGAAAAAATGACGACCAACGCTACAGGTGGTCCTCTGTGGACTTTGACTTTCAAAAACAAAGAACTAGACTTCTCCGAGAATAGCAATGTGAGAGGTGAAGAAATTATTTGTAGTGACGTCAAGGATCGCTATGTGAAACTAATCGCATTGTATCGATAGCGATAAACGCACGATTATCAATTACAGAACTAAAAGACAAAGAGATTTGGTAACACACACATAATATGCACTGCAAGCCGATAATATCAACTAAATCGGCATTAGCGATCAAGTCGTGAACATTAATGTACGCTCGTGTGCACATAATTAAGTTACGTTTGTTATAGGGAAAGTTATGTAACGGCGAAAGCTTTCGAGCTTTGAACATGGGATTCTGAAATTTGACACTACATTCAATAGCATCCAGCTGATATGACATGGCTACAAGTCGAAAATTTTTTTTAGGTGGTAAAATCATCCAATGACATCTCCCGCTCATGCGAGGGTGTGTCAGACTTTTACTGGCTAAAATCCCCAATCCTATTCCTTCATTGTCTTTCATACCAGGGCCGAGTTTTCCTTTCAGAAACAAACCCTTGACCCCACTAGGCTTCGAACCTGCTGGGTCCCTACGGTTTGCTGAATTCTCATTGATTCGCACATGGAACAGTATGCGCTGTCGACGACTTGGGCTCGGTCTGAACGGTTACCGGACGGTCGGACGGCGAGCTACTATTGCTCGCCGTCCGCAAGCCTGCGCCTACGGAGCCGGAAATCGGGATCGGGATCCCGGCGGACAAATTGTCCATAAATATGTTTATCACGACTTTTAAATGGCTACCATCGTTACGGTTAATTGTCACGAATTTGTCTTAAAATTAGCGTACTACGTTGAGTGGGTAAGTAGAGCGCGTCGTGCTGAATAAAAAGTATCTTCTATTGCAGCGGTTGTCAATCAAGCGATGTGCACTTTTATGTTTTTTTTTTTTCAACTTTTACTAACTTTACTGAGACTTTCTGCGCAGAAAACACTTTCCATCAATTAGCTGTTGAATGGAAAGTCTAACGCACACTGTACACTATACACCATCGTGTCTATAAACAATAAATAAATGCAACTAAAACTTGCATAATTACAGTTCTGCGTCATATACTTTTATTTGAGGTAAATACGTTTTAAACCTCAGAGCCAAGTTTGATAACGAACTTTCATTGAGGAGTAGTAGTAATTTTAAAGGATTATGAGATTATGTAACGAGTGATTCAGTGGTAACTGATCAATATCCATGATCCATATAGGTACTATACATTTTACTGCAAATATTAAGCCAAGTCCATTTCTTTTAAACGTCAATATCGTTTTTTTTAAACTCATCATATAACTTTTCACGTTTTGGGTGGAGCTAAAGGGAGTGTCAGACTTTTACTAACTAAGGCGCTGCGCAAATGTAGACACTTTTAGTTTTCATTTACCGACACCCGAACACTTTTTGATCGTCATCAATATGTCTTAAGTGGAAGAAACTGGACACAAAAAAATGTTTACGTATGCAGGGAGTGGATGATTTTAAACTGGTTCTCTGACACACGTTTGCGCCCTGCCTAAACCCATCAGTGTTCCTACTTCGAATGGAACTCTTTCGATCAATCTCGTAAATCAATTTAACGGTTTATTGCAAAAAAGAACTAGGTAATGCAGTGCAGTAGTTTTCAAATTGTTCTCCACCCCTGTTTCGCGTGCTACAAAAGGGTTGGTCATGTCCAGGTATCCACGAGGTGGGGCTTGTGAAAACGCGACCCACTATCTTTCCCATAAATAGGTTAACGACGTGTCATGTCCCCTATTCCATAACAAAATATGTAATCACCTCTGTCACGAACTACGAAAATAATTGTCACTATTTACGAGCATCGTTGAGCTGAATTAGGAGGCGAACTAGTTTCATAGGTTATTGTACTAAATATTTGCACATTTAGATGTTCCTTTTCACATTTCGCTTTCATTTACCTTTCGCTATTAGCGAGTGTTCATGAGTTTTATAGCTTCGAAATAATTTGTATGATCTGAAACACTTGGCCTGTTGTAAGGTTCTGGAATGGCAACCACGTACCGGAAGACGTTGGAAGGCTTCCCGCAAGGTGGACCGATGACTTGGTGAGGGTCGCGGATATCCAATGGATGGGAGCCGCACAGGACAGGTCATTATAGCGATACTTGCGGGTGGCCTACGTCTAACAGTGGACGTCTTTCGGCTGAAATGATGATGATGATGAAACACTTAGTACACAGTTCGATAAATCTTCCTAGACTTTTCCTTACCTATGTTGAGATCGGTTTCCAGTCTAACCGGATGCAGTCGAGTACATAGAGCGACTGGCTATCTGACCTGTACAACCCAGTGATTGGGTAACACGATAACCCTTAGCAAGACTGATGGCAGATTTCCTAGCGTCTCATTCGTAACCACTGTAAAAGATCAACTACTGATGGTACTAACGTCTAAACCTGTCTTCTTGAAACCTGGAGGAATTTCGATATGCAGTTAAGATGGTTACCCATCCACATATCGGCCTCGGCATACGTCGCTTAACCTTGGAAATTGACCCGTGTAGCTGTTACTTAAGTCAAGAACTTAATACACAGTTCGGTGCGACAGGATATATAAGACAAGTCACAACATAATATTACTGGCGGCCACCGCTATTAATATTAATAACAGTGTTAGTATAACATTCGAGTTGTGTAGTGTGACCAGTTACTGTGAATTATATGCACCAGTCAAATTATTTCGATAAGGTACAACGAAATGTTCACGGCAGTAAATTTATCAAGCTAGGTCGCAAGTTTGTCTGACAGAGAAGTATAGCAAACTAGACCTCTAGTGGCACTTAGTGGATTTCTCCCAGTTTGATCGTTCGAGCACTAATTCTAAGAAACCCGATCGGCAATGTCAACTTGTTTTTCGAAAGTTCCACAATTCCAATACAGCTTCAATCAATAGTTATCAACAATACAACCGCAAATTAGTTGGTTGTAAATCAATCGAAAATTATATCAATTGTTTCAAAGATAATGTGACAATATTCAAAGCCACATTATAGTGAAATGAGAAAACGATCTGTTATAGTATGCTTATGAAGTATTCATTGGTTTATCGTGGTATAATCGCAACAGTGGCAAGTGTCCTATATAAAAACTGGTCACAACGTGGTAGCATTGGAGTGGCTCGGCGAAATGAAACCCCGACCGGACGCGATCGTCGATATCACATTAGAAAACCGCTGGGTAGGTACACACCTCGATGCATATTGGTTACACCAGTCGAGTTCATAACCATGGCGGCTAATTTGTCCGAGCCAAGATCAAGTCGAATAAAAATAGAGCGATCTAGATCTGCTAAGGTTTCTACTTTAACTAGCGTGGTAGCGTCATTAAGTAAGATGTTGATAGGAAAACTGCAATCAGTTTATTTATAGGATGAAATAGTTAGAAACTAGGTGTCTGCGCGTGTAATCGATCAGTTTTCATTCGCATAGGTATTGGATGAGTCAACTGGAAATAATCGGAACAGCACCAGATATAGATGAAAGACTAATTAACGGAGTTATTATCCACCGTGCTTTTCTATTCAACTCTCTAAAGCCGAGGTTTCTGGTTAATATCTTGATAATAAGTTTGCAAGACCCAGTTTATCCTCGCAAGGGTAAAAAGCGTTAGCAATGTCGTAGCGCAAAATTAATGGAGTCAACCAAATGAGAATTTATTTTGCTTCCTTTGCCGTGAATTAATTAGCTTTGTAGAGTCGGAAAGATTTTCTTCTGGATCTGGGTAAATTAGCATGTTTTTTGTTTTATTGTAGTTAAAGTACTCTCAACCTTAGTTTGATCTTCGTCATAATTACTATATTGTGAGTTCTATTAATTATAATGACTTGGTATTTATCATAATACTTGTTATTTTATTATATTATAATGTATGTATATTATTATTATAAGAACGTAATTGTAAAGTTTCTTCAATTAGTTTCAAATATCTGTTATTTATTTATTACCATAGTATAGTTTTTTCAACCTAAAGGTTGACTGGTAGAGAATAATTTTCTTTATTGCGTCCGCCCACGTTGGTACTTACCACTACTGTACATAAAGTTGAAATAAATAAATACTTTTGTACTCGGACAGAGCACAGATAAGATTTTAACTTAAATTATCGTAGGAATTTTAAGAGTTCCATCCAAACGAACGTAATAAAATTATCACTATCAACAGGCCATCAATAACAGATAATGTCTTTCGAATCACGAAATACTAGAATCGATTAAATCGATATTAAGATTGGATCGGTATGAAGATACTTTTGGTAGCAGAACCAGGGTCCATTAAAAATCATCAGTAATACTGATGAACGAGATAAAATCTTTTGTAAGTGGATTGCATAATGGTTTATTCAATCCATTGTTGGGTATACCGGTTTAGCTATTCATTATGACAAATTCCATTATGAATGTTATTGATATTTATGAGTTATCTCTTCGTAAGTTATCATGTGTCACTACTTATCGTGCTTATCAATTTTTGAGAGAGTATAAACAAAGTTGGTATGAATTATTTTTAAGTCTTCAAGGAGAAAGATATTTTCTCTATCAGCAAAAATACACTGATACAGATTACATTACAGATTGATTACAGATTACATGATCAAGGCTTCCACAAAAAGACGCGACAGCCATTTTCCATAAACTTCTTTACAAAAGACCAGCAACATCGCCATGACACTGTCGCATTGCGACTGTCTTCGGGAACCATAGCCTTTTACCGTTAAAACTATTTGGCAAACAGAAAAAAAAAAACTGTCACATAAACTTATACAGGGAGGATTTAGTAGTGGGGGACGAAACATTATTTTATTAAAATATCTTTTGAGCATTTAATGAAGAATTGAATGTCTATGCCATGGTAAAACAATAGATATCTATTGGAAACGCGATTTTTAAATAAATATGGTGGTAAAAATATTCCCTCCGCCTCTAAAAAAGAACATTAAATGAACATAATTTAAATAATCCAGTAGGAAAGTCATGAAACTAAGAAGTGAAATTGCTTAGCGGAGTCTGCGTTTCCTGATAGCTTAAGACCTAGGGGTCTTTAAGTCAAGAGTGAATAGATAACTTTTATGCAAGCATGCTCCATCATCGGCCACATCATTGCTTACCATCAGATGAGATAATGGTCAAACGAGAATAATAAAAAAAAAACTTCATAGATGCAATGATCTTTTTTTGTAACTAATTTCACAACGATTTCTGTAAATTTACAGCATTTATGCAATTTTTTTCATTATTCGTTAGTCAACACGTGGTGTTACACAAAAATTCGGAAAACCCGATATGAGTAATTCGCGGTATGGTTCTTCAATTTCTTAATACTGATTTTACCGCAAAATTACAAAATAAACTTCAACCTAATTATGTGTACCAATATTTCTCTCGTTGCTAAAAGATACACGGTTAGTTAAGTAAATTGTCAAAACGTAGACGTTCGTCGATTGCCTTGCCTGAAGCTGTCACTTTGATTTTGCAAATCAAGATTATTCTTTTCAGTACTTCAATCAGAAATATATTAAAGACAGTAGCAAATATACAGGGTGGAAACGAAAAGTATCCGCAAACTTTCTTTACAACAAAGCCAAATTTTCTTTACGTTTCTAAAAAAGAAAACTTGTGGAAGGTTGTTCAGTTTGGTCTACAGAGCAAGCCCTTAAAGTTTGCAGAGACCTGTTCCTTACACCCTGTACAGATATGCAGTGTTAAAATATAGGTAAGTTTATCTTTTGTGGAAAGGCAGATTAAAATAAAGATCTACTAAGATATTCCCATAACGGGTTTAGTAGCTAGATTCATTTTATAGTTGGTATTTAAGTCATTATTCTCAGTAAAAGTCGTATGATATCACTACATTAGTTATTATGATATCTAGATGTACGATTATCGAGTCACGATTATTCAATTAATGACTTCATTCTTCCTTATCCTTACAAACACCATATATAAAAACTAAATCCCTCACCGCGTCTGTCTGTTTGTTCGCGATAAACTTAAAAAAAACTGAACGGATTTTCATGCGGTTTACACTAATAGACAGTGATTCATGAGGAAGGCTTAGGAGAACAATACATGCTTATATTGGGGAAAAGCCGAGAATTTCAAAGATTTCTAACACCCGTGCGAAGTAGGATGACCACGGGTCGTTAGTCGGTAATAATTAATTATTAGGTAGCCAGCACTTCGTCTCCAATTGTTATTCTTTAAGACAATACCTTGTTGTGAATTCTATTATGACACGAGTTACAATATGAAATACCTTAGCCGCGCACACGTAAGTTACTTGAATGTCTAATACACTTGGCCTTTTGAAATTCTTTATTAAAAACACACGTGCGTGGGAGGAACCAAATAACTAAAACTAAATAAGCTAGGACTTATGTCTCGAGGTCGAAAACAACAAACGATACCAAAGTAATGACTTTCGTCACACAACATGGCCAAATGTATCTACTATGTAGGCAGGCAATCAAATGAGTCAATTTAGAAGTGACTTATAAAACAGAAGGATAAATAAAAACACGAGTTTTGTCGCTTTCCTCAAATGGCTTTATTTTAATCAGACTAATTTGATCAAATAACGAAGCAGGGTCAGAAAAGGTCCCACTTTCATTGTTTTAGCTTCTGAATAAAATCCACATGAAAATCTCAGCCTCGTTACCCTTAAATATTATCAAACAATCGCGCTTAGTATTTTTAACTGCGACCTTACCCTTTTAAACCCTTTTGTTTTCAAAGTAAACAAAAAAGGAAAAGCTTCGGTCATTAAATAAATTTCTATTTCAATTCAACCATACATTCTGGAAAATACTGAAGTTTAGGCACAGCCGACAAAAAGGATAATACCTACATCATTTAATGACGCTAACGAACGATGACCGAATAGGTATTTGTATTTATAAATAACTAATGAATTTTATGTTTATGAAGCTTAAATAAGTACCCGCAAAGACGTATGTATGTGGCTTTACTCGCGTCATCACGAGTACACGAGGATGCCCAAAGCCGGGTCACGCGTCCGATCAGCTTATGTAGGGGCTCCGATTTGTCTAAATTAGTTCATTACATTAGATCGACATTCTCCGAATGAGCACGTGAGTAAAGCCTACAAACTCCTGCAAATGTAATGCAATTATACAGGAATAACTCGTAGAGTGTGGAATCGTTTAAAAAAATAAATAACTGTCGATTCTTTTCAGGTACATCGTGTATAGTGAGCTCCGTGTCGGTTGAAATCGGGGCTCACGATACAGGGTGTGCCATACTAATGAATTGCCACTCATGAAGGCTATAATCATTATAACTAATGGCAAACCATGAATCAATTTGGATCAAGCAAGGAAATTGAATTGTGAAAAGTATCAGTAAAACATTCAAGGTTGACCTTGCTATCCATACCCTTCATCTCGACGCCTGTTTTTTTTTTTTAGCGGTGAGAAATCGTCACATGATTTCTCCCGCTCTTAACCTAGAGCGAGAGCAATCACTTTTACTGACTAAAACCCAAATGTTTTCCTTCTGCTCTAGAACGCAAATGGGCAATCGTTTACTTCTTAGGGCCGCAGTCTTTCAAACTATCCCGAAACGCTTAACATTGATTGTTACGCGTTTTCATACTAGCTTTTGCCATCAGCTTAAGAAGCAAAAGTAAGTAGCACTACTTTCATACGCACGTGTTATTCCAGGACATGGTCTACCTGTATACCACATCACATCCAAATTCGTTCTACTGTTTGAGCGTGAAGAAGTAACAAACATCCACACACAAAAATCTTTTTTTTTATTGATACGAGTATAACTAGCGCTTGACTGCGCCCACCAGATGGTAAGTACTGTAAGCAGTGATGCAATAGTTGATGGTGAGGCGCACTAGTTTATTAACAGCCTATTCACTCTAGCTTTTAAAACACCTAAATTGTAACCAGACACAAAGACCGCGGAGGGAAATTGTTCCAATCCTTCGATGTCATTACAATATTAGATTAGCAATAATTATTCTGCTGGTTACTCCTCATGTTAATTAGCTACATCGAAGTGCACTTGTATGTTAGTGGTTGCTCTGCGGTGACAGTAGTGCGCAACAAGCGGGACGACACGGAAATGCGGGCTGTGTTTAGAAAGCAGTTTCGTTATTTGGTACGCATATGTGCACATTATTGCTATTTGATCGTAGTAAGTAGTGAAGCGATTTTGTAGATGATTGTACATGGAATATGGGCAAGGGGTCGCTCACTGACTGACTTATCAACTCCCAACCCAAACCCTGGGACCTAGATCCCATACATTTAAGTTTGTGTAAAAGTTTTGGGACGATTTTGGTACAATAAAGTTTAAGGTAGACCTACACTGCGCACACGTGTGCTACACACGCCGATCTGGGCGTCGGATTCCATGCATTTTCTATGGTAACTAGACTTGTAGAGCTACACTTGATCCACGCCACGCGACGTCATTCTACGTACAAATCAGGCGTGGTCCACATGTGCGTCTGTCTAATGTAGTTCTAGCGTTATATGCTGAATTTTTTCAAACAAGAAAAAGAAAAGAAATAAACCCGTTTTCTTTCCTCAGGGGATATAGAATAAAGAGTAGCGGAAGTTACCGAAAAGTGCTGTATTGTGATATACCGAGGAAATGGTGAAGTATTAGATAAAATTCAGCACTACCAATGATACGAAGGAGTGCTCTTTTTGCGATGTATCACACTAATATTGTAAATGCGAAATTTTGAAAGTGTGTACCTATGTTTATTATTTCTTCACGCTCGAACGACTGAATAGATCTGGGTGAAATTACGCTCACAGGTAAACCAAGTCCTGGAATGGGAATTTGAAACTAGGATAGTTTTTATCCAAGGAGAAAATATGGTCCATTGGGACAATTTTCTACTTTTGGACTGGCAATGATTACTACTGAAATAACAGATATGAATGTCAATTCAATGCTATAATAATTACTTAATCACTATAGTTTTTTTTCTGCAGACGGTTGTCCTTGCAAACAAATGTATGGTTTCAAACGTAAGCAAGCCCAACAAGTGAGTGGCTAGGAATTCCACGTAAGTAAACTACAAGTAGATTGTGAGTAAATCAATTAGCTATCGTCATAATGGAACAATATGCAACGATTTATTTAACATGTTGACGTCAGAAGGCAAACACTCATTTTTTTTTTTAATTAATAAATGATATGAGATATACACAGGGTTATTTGTAAAACACTGACAACTTCATAGGACTATTTTACTAACATCATAAAAAAGTCATAGAACAAAAGTTGTTGTTTATGATGTTAGTAATAAAGTCCTGTAAGGTTGCCAGTGATTTTACAAATAACCCTGTATAGATACGATGGTCGATGGAGACGAAATATTCTGGAGTGACGCAGCGTGGGAAGGCCTCCACAAGGCGGACCGATGACCCGGTGAGGATCGCGGGAATCCGATGGATGCGAGACGCACGAGGCCTCCCCAAGAGTCGTTGTGGCGACGTTTAGGGAGGCCGATGTCCAACAGTGGACATCTATCTGCTGAAATGATGATAGTATCGAAGAACGAAGGTACGTACTAAAACAATCTTAATTTATTTTTGTCTTCACAGATAAAAACAACTATTTGATTAGACTAATGGACTTACAAATAAAACGGTGACTAATGTAGGTATACTTAATAATACCTTGGCAGGTGTACTTTCCAGTTCTTACAAATCCTACTTTACGACTAAGTCGGTACTAGATGACCATCTCATCCGATTAAAAATGGGATTCACTTGAGATACAGGAAGTCTGCATTAGCTTTGCATAAAATGTACATAAGTTAGGACTTCAAATGGCAATTAAAAACAAAAAGATCCATCTATTTTTGTTGGGAAATCTTCCTATGACTTATCCGGCTCGGTTTAGGGTGAAGTGAGAGAGCTTGTCTGACTTTTACTGCCTAAAACCACACCTTCCTTCTGTCCTTCAGTAGCCCTTTGCGTTCTCCACGGCTTTCATTTTCAGAAAATCCCCGCATCCATTATTTTATGTTATGATTTTATACATTAATGAATGTAAAACACGTCGACGTATAACTTATACGTATAAAAGCTGTAGACGCGATCTGACTGATTTTAACGACATCATTCATCATTTTTCGTGTCTTCGCGAAAACGATAATAGAATCTCGTTTTTTACATGAACTGGAAAATTAAATCTGTGCGTTATCGTGAATCTGATTGAAAGATCTTTAACTAAACGACTATAACTAAGCTAGCTTGAAAATCGGAGAGAATCTTGGCTATTTTAAATTCCTTCCGGGATCCGGGACATTATATTTTCAGGTCGACATTGCGGAAAACACCCGGAATTCCGGAACCCTACATAAAAGCGATGAAAGTGTTAACAATTCACTTAACGTACCTGCTTAATATAAATTAAACAAATTAAACTCTCGGACAGATTTATTCATTAACTTCAATTTGAAGTCAAAGGTGAAGGTCAAAACTGCGAAAATACTTATTTAGCTGTCAGTACAATCTATTAGCAGTTCGGTAATAAACTGGAGAAAGTAACTAATTACCGTTGAAACTCGAATAATGTAGTCATACACCCAGACACGCAACAAAATAATATGAGTGGCAAAGCTTTCATCTCTGCATTCGATACGGGTTCTAATGAGTGTACACCACACCAGAAATGAGCAATCGATTACACACCAATCCAGATCGATGTAAATCGATTCTATATAAAACGTAACAGTCCACGATTTAGCGGTTAGAAATCTCAACTAGAACGGGAAGAATATTATAGACTTTTCTATTGTTGCATTCGTAATGACAGTGATTAAGTATTTAAGATCTGTAATCAGCCCCAACTTGGTGCAACTCGTTTCGCGTCTTAATGACGTGATTGGTAGACCTCGAAATTAAACAATGTTATGACGATATAAAAAGTTGATTTAAGTATAGATAAATAGAGGTTGAGTTTCTGAATTTGCGTTCCTAAGTTGAGAAATATAGTCTGATGGACAAGACAAATAATTTCAACATGTCCCCTTTATCGTCTTGAAAGGCAATTTATTGATAGTAGTTTACAACAGAATTATTATCAGAATAAAGTGTTTATTGTAACATCGTGTTGTGTTAAGATGGAAATGTCCGTTGCGATATCAGAAGTCAGAGATAAGCATCTGATTAGATGGAAGACTTCTTAACCCGTCAATAGGCTATTATAACGTTGCGCAAAATGAACATTACGCTTTAATGGAAATTCTTCCATCTTCACAGAACTTCTGGTATCGATGTAACGCGAAATTAGTTGATGTAATCGAAATAAGGTAAAAAAGCGATTGGACTAGAACGAGCGAATGACGCAAGGCGAATGGATGACGGTATGTCACAGACTGCAGCTGTACTTTACGTACGTCTACAATTCGAGGCAAATAGCACATGATAGGTAGAAAAAATGCATACATGATATTTTGAAACTGTTTTCCTGCTCCAAGTTTTTCCTGCATTATAAATTGAGCATACTTGTCTAGTGCTAATTTAATAATTTTTTACTACCATTACTGCGAAAGACGCAATACTGAGCCCCAATAAGCAGCTTAATGCTTAAGCAGAGTAATGCGCAAGATAACAGTTTTCTTATACTATGAATAAAAAACAAATGATTTCCTATTCAGCTAAGTAGAAAAGTATATGAGATAATGTATCTGATCAGCTTACCCGTGCAATGTTCTCACTAAGTGCACCACTACACGTTATCTATAACATTACATTATAACACGCACCGTTTTCCTCACTTTCTTTTTTGGAAACAAGATTTTTTTCATCGTTTTTCCTTCACGAGACACTGGGGCACATGTTTATAGATTGGCTGTACATAAAAGTAACAATGGTGAGCTTGGAGGTCACGACTTGTGAGCTGCAAAATATTTCGCAACTCTCTGAAACTGACTGGCTGACGGAGCCGAACGTTGAGCATTGCCAACTAGGTAGATAGGTTTTGCCACAAACACGCGATCGGTAGTTACGTACCTTATACAATTTTAATATCGAGTGTACACGAAACACTGCCTGAAAACTACGATGATTGCGCCGGCGTTAGCTATGAATAAGTAGTATCAAGATAATCGTTAATTGATTTGGTAATCTCTAATGAAATAAATTTTAAAATAAAAAAAGTGTTTTGGGTTAGAATAGACCCATTAGAAAAAGGAGAAACTCAGTAATAAAATTATTGCAGTGAATTATTGGGTACTAATGTCTGAAAAGATGGTAATAGATTAATCTATTTGAATAAAAAAACTTGTGATCCTATTTCTCATTTAACAGACTCTAGTAACGCAGGATAATAGGGCTCCTAATTTTCAGTAATAATGCAAAAATAATCATTATTTACAAGAACATACTAAAATCCGTATCTAACTAATGCAATTCGGCGTGCTGTCGAGTCCCATACAAAATGTAACAACTATGGTAGTGAGGGGACGGTTCACGCGAGCGACGTCCCTGGTACCCTGGCACCGACAGCAGCTATGCTCCGAACATGCGACCTTAGACGCTATAAAAAATCGTTTTATCTTTCTTTATTATAGTTACGAAAAACAAATTACTCTGCAAAGAAAGTTTTGCTTTTATTTTTAAGGTGTTTGCAGTAAGAACGCCACGTCACTCAACAAGAATTAAATCAACGTGAAAATTGAGGTGATTATTTAACTTGAGATTGGCAAAATCAAATGGCGGCGGTAAATCAAACTGATCCGTTTAATCACTACAAACACGACCTCGTGTTTACAAACCTTTCATATCGACCGCCGTAATCAACTCATGGAAGAAAATACATGAGTAATACAAACAAGGGTGCAATTAATACGATAACCTATTCTCTCTTCCATATAAACGTGAATTATAAATCATATTGTCGAGTATTTAAGACAAGTTTCTTTATACAGGCTCCGAAATAAGTGGCTCCTTGCAACATACGCGACAGCTGCGCGGTGGCAGATGCTGCGCGAATTCTTTATGTGGCGAACTGGCGAGGCTGCTACATCCTTATGTAAATGAGTTATTTACACAGAACAAGCCACTCTACGTACCTACATGGATGCATAAATGATCGCATCGCACAGGTGGAAGCGTGGGAGTAAAAAGTAGATATTACTTTACTGCACAATTAATACAGCGGTGGAGTCGCGTTTCGTGCAAAATAAATTGTGTCAGCTGCATGGCCCACATCGCATTGTCTCGTCGTGGGATCAAGATACTATTATTGTTCATCGGCAAACTGTTGGCAAAATAGAAAATTGTGAACAATAGCGTGTTATTTTTTAACTTCCCGCGCCGAAGCAGTTGGAGCCAGGCGAAGAATAACGCCTATACGTAAGAGCATGCGACTTTAAAATCAGCATTTCTAGTCTGACTGTACATACTTTCACAAAGCAAACATCGGTTCATAATCAACAGTCATAATTTCCAATTAAAATGTTTACAAACGTTGTCGAGTTCAGCGCATGTAAACAATTGTAAATGTAAGGTTTCACATTGCTTTCTTCGCTGCATATGGCGTTGCATCTTTGTGTGCATATTAAAGCTGATGATAAAGCATCACGGAGACAGGCGTCGTGAAACTGAGGTACCTAACGTTCGTCGATTCCTATTAAGATAAGTTCATATTTCGTTGTTATCTCAGAGTGTGGACATTGCATATCAACAATAATTTTACATAAATACATAGGTTGCTGGTCGTATCATTGCGAAATCTGACAGAAACGGTGGAGACGTACGATATTTCGTTGGAATGAGTTTCACGTAGGCATTTAATTCAAATATTCTTGCATATTTTGTAAGCACGTTGGTAAATTACCACATAAAACTTTGACGTGCTTAATGTTGCGAGTAGCTCCTTGTATGCTTATATTAATATGGCGAAACACATTAGATACAGCAAATTATAATTAAACTGTTGAAATATATTTTTCTGCTGTACCTACATGTGTTTTGATGATTTCAGTGGTGTCATTTCATAACTTATGTTTTATCACGCTAATTAAAAAAAGGCAAAAATTTTGTGAGTGCGTGTATGTTTGTTACATCTTCATGCTCGAACGGCTAAACGGATTTCGATGAAACTTGGTACACGGGTAGATCACATTCTAGAATAGCACATCTAGAAAACATTTTTATCCGAGGAGTAGGTATGTTCCTTTGGCATAATTTTCTAATATCAAGTGAGGGAAGTTACAGGCAGATGCTAATTTAATTCATTAAACCTCAAGCGAACGCCGGCGTTCGCTCTATCATGTCTCTAAGTACGGTATTCGAAAGGTTGTTATAGAAATTATAATACATTGTTTTGTAATCAAACTAACTAGAAAACAATTGTGAAAAATAGAAAAACTTCATACAGGTTGAGTGAGAAAACACTTAAATAGTTTTATTCGTAAATTAATTAGCTATTGTCTTAAACACTATAACAACTTTAAAAAATAGAGGAACTTTATTATTGTTATCTGTTCACATAATAATATTATTATCCAGATTAACTTTGTGCTCGGAATAACTAAATAAAGCAGGAAAACTATAACTAAGAGGCAAATGCCAAAAATAGCTAGCTATAAACAGATACCATTTAAAATGAACTACCTTTAGCCAGCGGCTTCACCCGCACGAAAGTAGGTTTCTCCATATAAACTTTGGACCCCCATTTTACCCACTTAGCGGTGGAGTTTCGTAAGATCCGTTCCTAGTGGATATCTATATCCTATAAGGAATCTACCAGGTATTTCACTTTTATTCATGAAGATTGATAAACAAGACACAATCTAAGCAAAAGTTTTACAATAACAAAAAGCAATGTTCTTAGAATTAAGACTGATATTTAACAGCTGATAAATAAGGCATTCTAAGCCAGTGGTTCCCAATCTTCTTTGACTTGGGACCTCATTCATTTATTTCTAAAAGACAATTTAACAGTTGTTAATTTAAAAATTTGTACATATATAAATGCTGCGGTATTCCAGTCTAATTATAATTTAGGTGTCTTCAAAGCCAGGGTGAATAGGCTCTTATTAAAGTAGTGCACCTCACCATCAATAGTTGCATCACTGCTTACCATCAGGTGGTATCACAGTCACACACTGGTTTATATAATTAAAAAAAAAGCCACAATTTTCTGTCTGTCTCTTTACAGTAAAATCAAAAATTTACTCATTTTCATGCAGATTTCACCAATAGACAGAGTGATTCATGATTTCATGAGGTAGGTCTAGGTGTACAATACAGGAATATTATAGTAGGTATAGAAAAGCTAATAAAAAGTTTCTAAGGTCTGCAAGGGTTGGTTGTTAGTAAATCAGAAATTAAAAACTTGTACAAGACCTATTCTTTTAAATTAAAATTAACAAGCTTTCTCATAGGAGACAAAATTTAAGATCAGTTTACACTAATGTGTTATTTTTGAGTTGAAGAGTTTGAAATTAGAAAACTTTAATCAACCACATTTTAGCTTCCAAACCACAGCTTGGGAACCAATGTTCTATGATCAGCAAATAAATACTTGGAAGGTACAGAGAGTGCTTAATAAGTGCCTATAATTGTAATTCAAGTTGTTGTTATGTAAACTAAGCAAAGTGCAGCTTATGATATGCAAGGATTCTAGGTACAGGTTCATTGATTTTCTTTTTCATCATTTGTTTTCTTTAACTCTGCAGTTATTTCCAGTAGTGTCCGACTAAAACAGGATGTACTGAAACGGAATTGTCAGTATTTGTCTACTATTTGGACCAAACTGAATGTTTTTAGACATGTAAAAAATAAATTATCTACTGAAGTTTAGCATATTTTTACACTTAAACAGACAGTTTAAATAAAAAACTAAACAAAGATTATAATAATCAAAACACAACTACTTCTTGAAGTTTTTTTTGTCAACAAACAACAATTACATTATAAAGGAAGGACCTTATTAATTGAATATTTTACTGACTAAGCTGAGAGATTGTCTTGCAAACTTAGTTAAAGATTGCGGAACAACACAAGCCGAGCAAACAGTACATTCCAAAACTATAATAAAAAAAAAACGGCCACCTACAACTTACTGCCCTCTCGATTACCAGGGCAGTGCAGTCAGCCAAATCACATGATAATTCACAGATGCAGAGTTTTGGGATTTTCTGCACAAGCCGAAACTGAACGTTTGATCAGTCACTCAGTTCAGTTATTTTTGTCACATTGCTTGTCATCATATTAGCTGAAAGACCTCCACTGTCCGACATAGGGCACCACCAAGTGTTGCCAAAAACTCATCTCAAACTAAAATCACACTAAGTATATGGTTAACAACATAAATCTTTCTCAAAACCGTGAGGATACAAAAATATCCCATTGGGAAATTACAAAGCGAATTTTCAAAGAGAAATTGAATCTTTGTACCTCTGTTCATAAAATGGTAGAAAATTAGAAAACTGCACTTTAAAACTCGTGTCTAAAGCAGACCTTATTTTTAACTAATTACAGGTTGACACACACACACACCGGAAAACAATTCCAGGGTTTGACGGTAATTTATAATTTAGATAAAAACAGCAAAAAGTCTTATCATAACATAAAACAATAAATAAATACATATTCAAGGTACAACACATCAAATTTATATTTTATATTTATACAGCTAAGGACATTGCAATTTTATTACAGTTTCCTGGTAAACAAAAGACTAGAAGGTTTTATTTTCAATGTTTCTGTCTAGCAATATCTGGTATTAACACCTTGTAATTATCTTGATAATTTTATAGCAAAGATAAAAACAAAAATAAATACATATTTTAGCCACAGCAACACTCACAATAGAAGATACATTGCAAAAGAATAACTTAGGACTTGAGCACTGTTTGTGCGAAAATAAACTTTAATTCATGAATCCCCAAGCGACCACCGGTGGCCGCGCATCTATTGTCTTACTATTGTGTCTCTAATTGACGGTATCTGAAGGGTTAAATGTGATACATTCAACTATCATAATAGTGTCTGGGGGGTAATCTGCCTTCCAGAAAGTGACTGTTAGCCTTTAGCAATATGTTAAGTACCTTATGTTGCAATTATCTTTGTTTCAGTTAGTTAGACATGTTCCAAGGTTAATTCAAAAAAGTTTAAGCACAATTTAATAGAAAGACCTTTATTTCGTGCATAATTTGTTTAGGATTGCGGACTTTATGGTAGAAATTGAACTTGTTAAAGATAAATAAGTTCTACGATTAAAATAGGTACAATAATTTATATTGAGTTTAAAGGTAAAAGTGAAGCAATAACGATAACTTACCACATTATTGTAGTTGAAGGCTGTGGCCCCAGGCTCGAAGTATTCTCTATTAATTTTGTCCCCCATCTTGACGAAGCCAATCACTAACTTTTTATAGTTTTAGATACACGCACAACCATAATAAACAACAACATTATTTATTTTTATATTGCTTAGAACATTTTATAAGATTAAAAGGAAATTCAATGACCGTTAGGAGCGTCCGAACCAGCATCATTAATTTCGTCTAATATTATCGCGATTTATTTTATTTTTTGAGTTTTACGCATTTATTATGTCCAATGGAATGATAATCAAATAAATTACACGGATTATTTTAATATTTGCCTATTTAACACGTATAATTAAATAATTTATTTTACTACTTCTTGACAATTTACCTTGACACATAAAAATGTCAAAGTCGCCATGTTTAATCCACAGATAATATTTTCAGGTATACTAAACATTTGGTTACATGATGATCAAATAAATACGACTGGTATTCTCGATAGCATGTATTTACAAGTCTTTTTAACTTTGACACTAGAACAATATTTTGGGCATGTCGGCTCAAAATTAAATGATGACATGAGTTAGATTTCGACGCTAAGGGCCGATTTTTGAATCATCAGTTAACTTCTATCTGAGGAATAAATATGGCGGTTTGACATATTTTCTATACAAAAGCTGTCAAAACGTCAAACATTATCTTCAGATAAAAATTATCTGGCGATTGAAAAATCGGCCCTAAGTAGATTTAAAACAGAATATGGATACTGCTTACCGGGACAGGTCCGTGGGATAATGAGGGTGTATTACTGGTCACTACGCCCGCTATGAAGAATTCCCGTCGGTGTGTATCTACCATTATCAGAATATCCATACTGTCCGTACGCCCAGCAAAGTTATTAAAAGAATAGTAAAACCCAAAACCGAAATTATTAAAGACGGGGCTAACGTGGACATTATTATAACGTGAGAGTGACAAAATGGTGGCCAGGCTCATGCATGCTTTTGCTACAAGCACCGTGCTGGCTTAATCCACCAGTCTTCGTCAGATATCCTAACTTTTAAAATTGAGCGAAGCTGAGAAGATGCTCTCCACGACCAGGCGGTCGATCTGGAAGACAAGCCCATATAACTTTTGAACCAGTTACCAACAAATTATAATATTTGGCGACTCAAAATGATTCAATACTCCCTAGGGATCATTAAGTAAACAGTGAATATGTTACTTCTAGGTAAGCGCGCTCCATCGTCCCTTTTCATCAGCTGAGATAGAGCGGTCAAGCTGGTCAAACGCGAGCCTATCAACAATATGTATGTAGCGACATCTATGGCGTCACTTAGGAACTAATCCAGCAGTTCTCCGCGCAATTTAAACACAAAGAACAGCTCGAAATAATCTATCGGGGCAGTTGCCCACCAGACATAACACCCGTCTGGTCGGAGGTACCCCTTTCCAACCGATGTGTGAGATTACTCTTTGTTCCATATACCTCCAAATATATATATATCCGTCGTTTTATTATTTTATAATCACTGAAAAAATCGGGGATCTAACGGTGTAACATATCAATTTTTCCGAGAGTTTTCTGGTATCCATTTGATTTCACTAACCACCTTGAACTTCTTTGGGTTTATAGAAAAGTTCCTTGTAAACAGTGTCCATTGTCATGGTCCGATTGAATGCAATCCGACAACATTAGGAAAGACTTTGAGGCAAGGCAGTGTTACATGATCAGCAATCAAACTCCGGGTAGCAATGGAAAAACCAAATAACTGACCTGGGAATCGAATCCAGGAGCGTGGAGCGCCCGGCAGTCACGTTTACGACCACGAGATTAACTGGGTGGATAAGCAATTATATTTATTTGTTAATGTTTAAAATAAAATACAGTACAGATTTTAGTTGTTTATCTCTGTAATACCTGTAAACATACAGAACACCACTTATATTTTTTTTTTTTACAATTATAGACCTAATTTACGTCACAAAAAATACTTAAAAACTAATTTTAGTTGGAAGTTTAATTCATGAATCCCCAAGCGACACCCGGTGGCCGCGCATCTATTGTCTTACTATTGTGTCTCTAATTGACGGTATCTGAAGGGTTAAAAATACTCGTATATTATTACCTACATTACTTTACCATGGCCCCCTATAGGTACCAACAACACCGTTTCCCACCAACCAGGGTTGCCCATGGGTGCACTTGCATAGCGAGTACAGGGATAACCGTCGGTATTACGTTCCATAAAAAAAAACTGTTCAAATGCGATTCGGACTTGCGCACAAAGGGTTCCATACTGTCCGTTGACAAAACTGCGAAAAAATTACGTTTGTGGTATGTGTATCTAAATATTTATTTTATTGTTTTTAGTATTTGTTGTTAGAGCAGCCACAAAAATCATCTGTAAAAATATCAACCATAACGGTTCATGAAATACAGCCTAGTGACAGACGGACGGACAGCAGTCTTAGTAATGGGCTCCCGTGGCCGTCCCGTTTTATCTTTTGGGTACGGAATCCTAGTGTCTAAAAGGCCATAAAGACCAAGATCGGGTTCTGATATACAAAGAATCATTAAAGAGGTAGAATTGTTATATTCTTTAGTTTTGATCACTGGGTCTGTCAGAGAATTCATTATAGCTATACTATCACATAACGCCACCTAGTCCCAAGCTAAGCAGAGCTTGTGTTATGAGTACTAGACAACTGATAACATACTTATATATTTATAACTACATACATAATATTATAGAAAAAATTATACCGAGCCACAGAAAAAATGATCATGCTCATCACACAAACATTTGTCCTGGGTGGGAATCGAACCACGACCTCCTGCTTAGCAGTCAGGGCCACTAACCACTAGACCAACAGGCTAGTCAACTATTTTAGTAATATATAAAGCAACAAATATTATTATGTATTTAATTTAGCAAATATTTATTAAAAGCTAAATATACATATACTTATAAACGATTAACAGTCAGCTAGACACTGAAATTATTGATACAAAAATATATTCTCTGGTTGCTTTATTATTAAAATAATCGCAACACTATCTTAATGCCTTATGAGCTATATTTTATCTACTGTTTTTAAATTTAAATGTATGTGTGAGGTACAAATAAACGTTTTTCTTTCTTTATTTTCTTTATTTCACCGGGAAACAATGGTGAAGCGACCAGTTGCGCCGCCATGGTCCCAGTGAAATATAGCCCTAAGCTACCAAACAGACACTATACAAACACCAGAGTCGCCACACGTCCGAGTTGGCCGCACCGCCAAATTGGTTGCGCAACCAAACGGACACCAGGTGAGTAACTCTATAAAGACACAAAATAGATAGGTAGAGAAGACAATCACATGTATGTACTTCACTTTTTATACCTACGCTCGGTGGACGCACTCTTATGAGCGTTTGAGCCGGAACTGTTCGACGAGTGGTTCGAGGCGCTACCGAGATATCGTTTCCGTGAGCGGTGTCTATGTGTGCGTTGCTCGAGCGCACTTTGTATGTAGATTGACTTCTGTACCTATATATATTGTGCAATAGAGCTGTATACATTTTGTTGGTAGCGGCGACTGGTCGCGCCGCCATATTGTCCCGGTGAAGTATAGCCCTTATTCTTTAGTTGCTGTCTTTTCAGATTCATTTGATGCTTCGTCTTTACACAGAGGTTTTGTAGTCGTGTATTTGTCCAAGTATTTCTGCAGGCCTTCAGCGCCGACGCGCGCGGCTATCATCTTGAGCGTCATGGCGAACAGTTCGTGGGCGATATTCTTGTCGCGAGCCATGGCCGACTCTTCGCAGTAGAAACAGTTGTTGAAGTATAAACCAGTGACGCCTTCGAGTTCTGCTGCGGTCGCTGCGTAGACCGTTGTAGCTGCTGCTTGTTGCTGCAATAACAAATATTGGTTAAGTTTACTACAGATTTTTTTTAAATAATAATATTTTCAAACGAGTAAAAAATAATTTATTGGGCATATATTTTATATTACATATTTTTAAGACAGAATTTTTTATTTAAGTCAGAAATCTATAAAATAAAAATGAATGTTGCTAGACGCAAAACTCGAGAATGGCTCAACCAATTCAGACCAATTTTTTCTTATGTTCCTTAAGGCACACGCAAGATCTTAATCTATACTAATATTATAAAGAGGTAAAATTTGTAAGTTTGTAAGTTTGTAAGTTTGTATGTAGGGGGTAATCTCTGGAACTAATAATCCAATTCTAAATTTTTTTTACTGGCAGAAAGCTACATTATTCCTGAGTGCTATAGGCTATAAATTGTTTCTATAGCATGTATATTAACCGAGCTATCACAACTTTTGTCTAGCAAGTCGGAAATAAAATACCTCATAAAATAGAATTATTTGCGTGCGCTGCCTAAACAGTTGCTTAAAATTAAAAACAATGTATGGCTACCTGGTTCGTCTTAATTATTTCTACAAAAAAGTCCGCGGTACCATATCTCTATCTTTTATATTTCATCTTTTATACTTCTTTTATTGCATTAAAAATATTTTTTTTCGGCATACTTACGTTTGGTTGATTATTTGAGCAACAAAATATTAATTCTTATGACAATAAATTATTTCAGTATCACAAGAACATTATACAGATAAGATTTGCCATTTACAGCATAGCAATTGGTCATACAGTTTCGAAGATAATATAAAATTACTAAAACGCAAAATGCCCCTAGCGTAACTTTCATTGTGCAGACGTTTTACCTATTTTTTTTTTTATGGTGGGCAAAAATCATCTTATGACAACCCCCGCCCTTGGGTGGAGCGAGAGATAGTGTCAGACTCTTACTGACTAAAAAACCCACCCCGTTCCTTCTAGCCTTCAAACCAGGGCACGAGTTCCCTTTCGGATAACCCTGGACCCGGTAGGCTTCGACCCAGCTGGGCCTCTGCTGTTGCTGACAACTTCTTGAGGCGCGCGGGAACAGTGCGCGCCGTTGACGTCTTGGGCTCGGTCCATTACCGGACGATCGGACAGCAAGCTACCCATGGCTCGCCGTCCGCGAGCCCGCGTCTACGGTGGCCGGAAATCGGGATCGGAATCCCGGCGGCGGCGGCAGGGGCGCCGTTGCCTGATGCGGTCTGCCTCCGCCTTTGCTAGCATTACTGCTTCGCAGAAGGAGGCGACTGCCTGCCATTCCTCCTCGCTAAGGACCATGGCCTCAACCAGAGCCCGCCGCGAGAGGTGTCCGCCGCCGATCGCCCCCACGAGGGCACGGCGATGCTCTGCCCAGGCAGGGCACATCTCGACTGTGTGCTCCACCGTGTCCTCCGGGCGTTCCGCACAGTGGCGACACTCGGGCGTCTCTTCCGCTTTAATTCGGTGTAGGAACCTCCCGAACTTGCCATGTTTTCTGAATCGCGGTGTTAAGACTTTCTGTGGATTGATGACCCTCTCGAATTATTATGCCCACGTTGTCGTTAGTTGGAGTTCTTCTGTCAGTTGCTTATTGGTTTCGGTTGTTTCGTTCGTATGGTTGTTGTTGTTGATAGATACCTCATAATCGAAAATATCGTAATTTCGTTGTACGTTTTTGTATGTTCGTAGTTTCGTACTTCGTTCTATCGTAATAATCGATACGAGTTATTCGATATTACGATTGTTTTGTTTTGTAAAGGCGGACGGTGTTCGAGTCGCTCTCCTTTTGTTCATAATTGTTTTCAAGTCTGTGCGTAGTTTGTTGAGAGCATGTCTAAAAGGAAATCTCAACTGTCCCGGCAGACATCACAGACAAGAGCCGCTCGAGTACGCCGTACGGAAGAATCTGCCCCTGAAAATGAGCAGCGCCTCTCGAGAAATAGAGAATATATTTCGCAAGCACGCGCTAGAGAATCTAGCTCCGAGCGCTCACAGCGCCTCGCTAGCCAAAATGTGAGGACATCGCGGGCCCGTGCTCGAGGAACTAGCGCTGAACGTGCGCACCGTCTATCTGAGTTAATGCAGCATGTCTCTGAGACAAGGGATAGGGAGACTAGCGCTAAACGCTCGCGGCGGCTTGGTAGGCAAAATGTCATAACATCGCAGGCCCGTGCTCGGGAATCTAGCGCTGAACGTGCGCAGCGTCTATCTCATTTAAGGCAGCATGTCTCTGAGACAAGGGATAGGGAGACTAGCGCTGAGCGCTCGCAGCGGCTCGCTAGGCAAAATGCCATAACATCACAGGCCCGTGCTCAGGAATCTAGCGCTGAACGTGCGCATCGTCTAATCGAGTGTAATCTTATTTTAAAACAAGAAATTTTCCGCGGACGAAGTCGCGGGCAGAAGCTAGTCTATTAAATAAAAAGGTATGTAGGATAGGTAGTTTGGTGCGAAGTCAAAAGTTAGTTATTAATAAAATATAATATTGAAGTTGTCGCTTTTAGGTACAACTATTGTGATGTAATATCAGTTCCCATAGCGGTGATATGCTTAGTAATACTGTAAAACCTGAAAAAACGCTTTATGGTGTTCAATATCATTAATTCCACTGTCGTATCTTATTTTTTAATCGTTCACAAAACATATATAAACTCGCTGATGTGTAAAGACACCCAGATCTGTATGGTCTGGCCATACAAATATTTGTTCGTGCGGGGATCGAACTATTGACACGAAGCACAGCAGTCAATCGCTCAACCACTGCGCCTATCGTGTCGTCAAAGTACCATATGTAGTCAATAAGTGCCGCCACACCGGTCAGTCCCATGCCTTTGGAATCCAGACGACTGCTACGCTTGGTCTTAACACTTACCATAGATTTAGTAAAAGGTCTGACTAAGAAGAATGCTAATCTGAACAGCCACCATGACTTGCTTAAATTTGTGTACACCATGTTTCCGGGATGAAGAGAGTTCACGTATATACCCTTACTTCTCCATTCTTCACTTAACACCTGAAATGGTAAACGAAAAAGTGAATAAATAAATTTTAATCGTAAATATTAATAAGTTTCTAAACTGTGACAGTATTGGCTATCCTGCCCTGCATTCCGAATTACGTCAAAAGCGACAATATCGCGAATCCGACCAACTCGCAATGACACAATTATACTCAATAGCTCTTATATTTTGTAACTATTAAAGGTCGGATTCGCGATATAATCTGTTAGAATATTTTCTGTGAAGCTACGTGAAATGTTTGGTTTATTCCAACAAAACATTTCGACCTATTTATGCAAAGATGTCATCTAAAGTTATTCTATGCAATGGCTCTATCGCTCGGTCGCCTTTTTCGTGAAATTATATTCCACATCACTATTGTCGGTGTTAGAAGTGCAATAGACAACCTAGACTACTGTCTTCTGTTTGGTCTATGGTATAACATAGTTAAAGGCCGGTCCACACATGGCTTGTAAGTGAAACTGGTTTTGTTTTTTTGATCTTTAGTAATTTATTGTTTTTTCGAATCGAAAGGATAATAAAACAAAAAAAAGTTAAAGATCAATTGGAAGACTGATATCAGCTGCAGCAGTTATACATTTGTATATTTAATTTAATATATTTAGTCTATAGTTACCTTAGCTGTAATCACATTATACAATTTGGAATTGTTGTAGGCCATCATAGAACTGTATGTGTCTTTTGGCATTGCAATGTTTTGTAGTGTAAAAACATTTTTGAGATCTGCAAACCTGAAAATATTTTAACAATCAATTTTATTTTTACTGAAAGTAAGTATCTATTTTTGAGGAGATCCTGATAACTATGCTGAATGATTGAGGCTGCATTCTAACCCATTGACAAGCATGCTTCTAACGAAACTCAATCAGTCGACTGAAAAGAGAAAATGTGCTATATGAAGGGTTAAGGCAGTGTCTTTAACCCACCAAAATTTCAATCTACTACAACCAATCTGATAATAGTCTACTAGACTGATCGCATGTAAAAAAAAAGAAAATTTTCAGACATTTATGACATGTACATCATCAAGCAGATGAGTCTAATGGTAGATTAGGCCGATCGATGCGTTACGCGGACGCCCCATACAAAAGTGCTCGCTCACGGTGACCCACTTGCAACGTAATAACACATTAAAATTCTCCATCGACACGACTACACGCACACCGTTAAAGTTGACCAAGCGACCTGCGCGGGTATAGTCCAGTTTCCGCACCGGGGAACGCCGCACACGATACACGCGCGATGTCACGCGACGGGTGCACACGCGGGCTGCCGCTTAACGCAGCGTTGGCCCTTAGACTACCCACACTACCCAATCTTGAAAACCCCTAAGTTTAATAAAATGCCCCCAAACAGCATGTTCCATTTTAGAACAAATTAATTCTGCAAAACTAACAAATTTAGCCAGCAAAATATTCACCTGTGTGATTCTGAAGAGACGAATATAACTCGAGAGCCTTTCCTCAGCAGTGGTTCCAACAATAGCGCCAAGTATGTGTGACTGACGTGATTGACTTGGCAAGTTATCTCAATGTTATCGTCGGTCTCAGTGTATGGCAACCCAAATACTCCTGCATTTAAAATTACGATGTCTAGATGGCTGAAAAAAAAAATACAAAATTAAATAGTTATATCATGGAACCCTATAATTATTTCATTCTAATACAAAGAACTATTCTAATATCGTTGGGCTTACTACAAATACAAAGCTTTGGTTAAAGCCACTTTTAGTAACTAAAATTGGCTTTTTTCAAAGTTTTGTATTTGTCAGTTAATGAGTTCTTGCAGTAGGTAAGCATACGAATATACAACTACTAGCTGTGTCCCGAGGTTTCACCCGTATTATCCTTGGTTACCGGTCAGCTCCTATTAGCTGTAGTGTGATGTTATAAAGCCTATCCTAGCCTTCCTCAATAAATAGGCTATCCTACACTAAAAAACTTTTTCAATTCAAAACAAGTAGTTACTATGATTAACATGGTCAAACAAATAAACAAACAATACCTTTATAATAAAACTATTAAGATGTGCATGGTAAGTCTTTTTTTTTTGTTGACGGGGAAAATCATCTTATGACAAAACCCGCTCTTGGGTGGAGCGGGAGATAGTGTCAGACTTACTTACTGACTAAAAACCCCGCGCCGTTTCTTCTAGCCTTCATACCGGGCTCTAGTTTCCTTTGGATAACCCCGACCCCGGTAGACTTCGACCCGGTAATAGTTAAGAATTCAATATTTTTATAAGTTTCAACACATTTTTTATTTTATAGCACTGTAAATAGTTACTCTTAGGGTGCACCTATTATTATCACTTGATTGCGATTTTAGTACCTACTAAACAGACAATTGTAAGTCTTGAGTACACTCATACATTCTTGGCTATTAAACCTTACATATTTGTAAACAAACATTGTTACACACCATAGTGTTATGAGGAAAATAGTTATTGTTATTGTTTTCAAGAAAAGGTAAGTTTCTTCAACAACGTGTGAAACAAGATAGTACTTAACCCTTGAACCGCATGTATCGGATTGATCCGACGAGCGTTCTTTAGTGTGTCCTGTTCGCCAGGGTCGTATGTTTGTGACTAGGTACTCCATCTCATTTAGCTCTTCAATCCCCATAGGATAGGAGACAGAAGGGCTGACGAGATGGAGTATTTTGTCTATCTTGGGTGGTCACTGGAGCGTTTGTCGGATATATCCGACGTAGGTTTATTTTTATTTATTATTACTATTTTTATTAACTATCACACAACGCCATGTAGTCCCAAGCTAAGCAAAGCTTGTGTTATGGGTACTTGACAACTGATAAACATACTTATATATTTCTAAATACTATAGTTAAATTACGCCCAGACACAGAATAAATGATCATGCTCATCACATAAACATTTAACCTGGGTGGGGATCGAACCCATGATTTCCGGTTTAGCAGTCAGGGCGTTAATTGAATACCTACTCAGAAAACACAGTTTTTATTGCAGCTGCACATTTCTTGACACTTTGCAGGGATGTTAAATCCAAATGAATAGATTTTAAATCATCTTCTGAAGCTTTGGTTTCCTGCACTATGGTCTGTATTGCTTGCTGAGTGGATTCCATATTACGGTTGGCAAATAAAACATTGCAACCGTGCCTTGCAAGTGATTTTGCAGTTTCATATCCAATGCCTGCATTGGATCCTGTTACTAGTGCATATTTTCCTGATAAGTCAACCCCATGGAGGACCTAGAAAAAGACAACATGATCTTTCATTAAAGAATAGTATATTTAAAATAGATATATTAAAGGAGAAACTGACTGACTGACATATTAACGCACAGCCAAAACTACTGGGACTTGGAGTGTGAAATTTTGCACAAGGCTTCCTTTTATGACGTATGTGAGCACTAAGAGATGATTTTTGAAAATTCCTACCCTATGGGAGATAAACAGGGGTCCAAAGTTTGTATGGGGAAACCTACTGTCATGCAAGCAAAGCCGCAGGCAGAAGCTAGTTTAAAATAGATGTTTTCAGGTTTTTTTTTGGCACGCGCTTTACCACTATGGTACTATGGCATGCTTGGTTTTTTTAAAGGTATTTTAAAGGAAAGAAGTTTAATCTTTATAAATATTAGGCATTAAGTTCGCCTATGTACTTTGTTTTGCATGAAGATTAAGGAAATAAATATTTAGTTATAGTGGGACTCGCACTCACAGAATGTGTGTGTTAAGGTGGTGCATCACGACTCACATTTTCACTGTTTTTCATACAACCGCTCATAAGTGATTATGACGTTATTACACACTTTTTATTAGATATTTTGGAAACACAGTATCTTGTGGATATTATCTAGGTCTCTAAAGAAACCAATTTTTAAATTTGTGTAAAACTAATCCAGTAAAAACCTCTGAAAATGTCCTATTTTGTATGAACTTTGACACTTCATAATTTGCCTAAAAATTAAAAAAGTCAAAAAAGTAATCCTCTAGAGACCTTGCAAATTTTATTAAGATTCTAAATAATGACAACTTTTTCCAAAAACTTTTAAGGGTTTAAAAAAAACAGCTATTTCCTGGAGCAAGTTTTGTGAAATTTTCGAGTAAATCTCGGAATTACCGAATACTAACAGAGTTTCCAGGCATTATCTCTCTTTTTTTGCGTTGCCTTTTCGTCAAACATCGCGTTGGATTGCATTAAATGAAGTAACAAGCTTTTAACCCTTCAGATACCGTCAATTAGAGACACAATAGTAAGACAATAGATAGGCCACCGGGTGTCGCTTGGGGATTCATGAATTAAACCATTTTCGATGTTTACGATAAGCGAGTGGAGAAGGACCCTCTTAATGGGAATATTTAAAATGAAAAAACAATAGTATTTTTTTACATTAACTTGTTACTATGCAAGTATGCAACATTATACATATACTTACTTGTATATATTACCTATATAACAAAGCTACTTTTAATAGTAGTTGAAGTATTGGCCTTGACTTCTAAATCTTGTTTGAGTGTGTATTTTAAATAACAAATGGACTTTGTATTCATCAAGTTTATCATAAATAATTATGATAAAAAAGTAAATCAGTCAGTAGCTTGGTTTTATATAGTTAGAGATTAATCATAGTGATAAATGAATAAACAAAAAAAACTAATATTTCATTTGTTAGTAAGGAGACAAGAAATTAAGCAAAGATTGATTAGCCTGTCAGTAGTCAGTGTTGTAAATTTCAACAAGGTGACCAAATCTTGTTGAAATTTACAACACAGACTACATGGAGCTTGATGTATTTACATTATCTAATTAGTGTTTCTTTTTTAATTCATGAATCCCCAAGCGACCACCGGTGGCCGCGCATCTATTGTCCTACTATTGTGTCTCTAATTGACGGTATCTGAAGGGTTAAAGAGCTTTCCATATTTTGACAAAAAAGCAGTAAGGACAAAGCTAAATAATTGAACTGAATTAACTCGTCAATACCAAGTGAATATTTGCCAGTATTGACGAGTATTAAGCCAGGCATCCACTACTCAGGAACATGCAAAAATGTCTGCAATCAAGAAGTTATGCAGGGTACTAAACGGAATCACAAAAAAACAGGATTGAGTTAAATTACATAAGTATACTAAATTTAAATAAATTGTATTGAGTTAAATGAAATGAAAATAAATAAAAATGAAGCAAAAAAAAGGAAAAATTTACATAATGAACTTTTCTGTACCCAATATATAAAGTAACATGAGCTGAATTTGGACAAATAATATTAACCCTTCAGATACCGTCAATTAGAGACACAATAGTAAGACAATAGATGCTCGGCCACCGGTGGTCGCTTGGGGATTCATGAATTAAACGATTATAATAAAAATTTAAAGTTTGCAAACACATATTCATGAACCTAAACTGACCTGAAATGCCGTGGAAGACGCATCAAATCTCTGTCGGAAGTCATGCACATGTTCCTTCGCATCCGTAGCGAACGCTAACCTGGGATCTACGTAGGTTTTATTGCCAGTTTCCTTCTGAATATAGACAGGTTTGTCTTCATCATCCACCGATTTCGTCCAGCCGAATGGTAGTTCTTTTGGTATTTCCTTCTTCCGCCCTGTTCTTGGGTGTGTCCATTGCGTTTTATTCGTACAGGTGCTGAAGTTCAAAGAGCTATTAGATAGAACACAAATACAAGTCGGTCGTAACTTATAATTTGATAGCCCCGCCACTTACTTTACAAAGTAAACATTTCCATCCTCTGTTGACTTCTGCTCCCATCCTGAAGGTAATTCATCTTCACTATCTGTGTCTATGTTATGCATGTTAGTTAATTATATCAAAAAACCGGTTTAATATTTATCTACGGCGACTTGATCAAACTCAAATCTGAAATAAATAAATAAGCTGAACTGACAAACATTGACATCATCACAAAAGTGACAATGACATGACATTGACAGTGGACTTGACTGGCTCCACGTTCCGATTCACGAATTATGCAAATCATTTTTTCAAATATTATTCTACATCCGCAACCAAATAAAAAACCTAATTAAATAGAAAATAGTTAAATATTTTTTCGTGATGTGTTTAGAATAGATATTTCTGCCATGCTGTCTATTGCTGTTTTGTGGAAGGATAAGTTGAGATTCAATAAATCGTGAGGCAGCAAGCTGTATGGCAGTGGTGGCTTTAGCTTTTGTAACGCTCGCGTACATCCAATAGCCTGCCTGGCGCCATCTTGTAAGCATGGGTTATGAATAAAATAGAATACTTAACAGTTATATTTTTAAACAAAAATTCGGATGCCAATGGTGTAGAAACGCCCGGGTGGCATCACTGTGTCAATACTTCGGTGTCACCCTCGACTGGGGCTTGATCCTTATCAGCCGGCTAGATGGTGAGCTATCCTTTGCCTGCCGTGCGCAAGTCTGCGCCTATGGTGACCGGGAATCGCCTTGTAATGACAACGCCAACGCCTGGGGCGTACTTTTCTGCGGCGGCTGGGACGTGAGGGTATCCTCAGTCTCACGCTTTCCGCCACCTTCTTCGCTCGCATTACTGCTTTACAGAAGGAGGTGACTGCTTCCTATACCGTTTCGCTCTATGCCATGACCAGAACCAGGGCCAGACGCGAGAGGATGCCATCACGATTGCCTCCAGGAGGATAATATGGTGCGGCGGTACAAGTAGGGACCTTAACCCTGCACTCTCTTCATCGAGTATTGGAGTGGTTTTAGACTTAAAATTGGCACTTATTAGCAAGTATTTAAAGGGTCATCAGGTACCTAGATATTAAATACATATTATAATGCGCGCGGGGTTAAGTCGCAAAATTAATTTTTCTAGACTTCTATTTTTACTTTCATGTTTGCGAAATTGGCGTAACCTAGTTGATCACGCGTATCTTCAATTTTGTCCAACAAACACAAGCAATCAATCAGTCTGTAGCGACATCTATGGCGTCACTAGGCACTAAAGCACGAAATCCTGCATAGCGCAAATAGAATTCTCCGCCCGATTTAACCCTTCAGATACCGTCAATTAGAGACACAATAGTAAGACAATAGATGCGCGGCCATCGGTGGTCGCTTGGGGATTCATGAATTAAAGTTATACCACAGCAAGTAACCTCTCGGGTGGTTACCCAAACAAGACATAACACCCGTTTAGCCGGAAGATCCTCCGACCAACGAATGACTCTTTTCTGCATACAATGCGTTCCAAATGAGAATAGGATCGATTGCCATGTTGTGACGTCACAATGTACTGTCAAATCAAGAAAAAAAAATTCAATTATAATTTTTCACGAAAAATGAAATTTATTTACGAACTGTGAACGACAAAAGTTTAAACAGAATCCAGTTCTTCAATTTTATTCATCTCCGAGTTCTTCAATTTGCCAAAATTTCTTCGATTTGACAGTACTATTGATGTCACAACATGGCAATCGATCCTATTCTCTTTTGGAACGCATAGTACCTCCAAAAGTCCCTAGCGCCCATGAGCACCCATGTGCGCTGCTGCACACCCTGCAAAATTATGTAAAGCCTACTGCCTACTCCACCTTGGTCAATCGCTGTCTGACTACAAAAATATATTTCGAGTGGAAGCAATATCTTCAAATTGAAAAACTTAACATTTCAAAGAAAACAACGCCTATTTATTAACGAATAATTTAATTCATAACAAAATATACCTAAATCTAATACATTTTTCTTATTATAATTAAGTAGTTTGTAGTTCTCAAAGTCTGGTATCTTCAATTTGTGGCGGCATCTTATTGGTAGGCGGTCCTTTTGTATTAGGTAATAAAAATGAGAGTACGCCGCAAACTGTGAAAGGAAAAGCGAATGATTTAAATTACCTACTTATGATTATCTTCAACAATCAATTTCATAAATTGCGTTTATCTACACGAATATAATAAAGAGGTAAAGTTTGTTTTTGTTTGTTTGTAGGAGATACCTAATCTCTGGAAGTACTGGTCCGATTGCTAAAACTCTTTCAACGATAGTAAGCTTCTTTATTCCTGAGTGACATAGGCTATATTTTATGTACGTGGGCAAAGCTACCAATTAAGATAGACCCAATTATTATTTTTTAGCCACTTTAGGCATTAGGTTCTCCTGTATCGTGGGAGACACAAGATACCCAGACCCGAGGCAACTATCTTTAAGCCATTGGAGTAATACACCGAACAACAGTTATTTCGTGCAGCGGTGCTAATTTCTAAGAAAACAGCCTTGAGCGCAGCGCTGGCTGCAGCGACGAGTGGAGAGCGCAGTACATAGAATTAACAACCCAATGTATAGGTGCATTGGATTGTTAATCCAATCTAACTATTTGGAATTTGTCGCTGCGGCCAGCGCTGCGCTCAAGGCTGTTTTCTTAAACGAATAGCACACCAAGAATCGAACCTTTGTAAACTCTTTACTAGTTTCTCTTTAATAATTGTTTCGTGCAAGAATCGAACCCACGATACAAGTACAGCAGCCAATCGCTTAACCATTTAATACCAACCCGTTCCGTCAAGTAATAAACAATGTAGGAAGTAAAGGCCTCTCGTCTAAATAAGTACTTAGGTATAGGCTAGGTAAAACCTTAATCCAAAACATACTTACGAACTAATAAACCTCCAAATAGGTAGAAAGTCAATTCGCAGTATGCATTTAGAAGAATGCCTACGACGTTGGTACCAATAATTGAGCCCGTTCGACCTATCATCATCGTTAAGCTCACAGCCATACCTCTGAAACAGAAACAGTCAAATGAGTGCATATTTATAATGGCAGGTAGGTAATTACGCTAGAGTTACAGGATTCTTCAAAAGAGTTACCATGCCCCGGGAACACAAAAGGCAACTGAATGAAAATATATTTGGTTTAGCCAGTAATAGTTTGACACGCTCTCGGTCCACCTAAAGCGGTACGAGTTGTAATGATTTCCCAACTCAAAAATAAAGACAGATAGGATCATCCTGTACATTGTAGATCTCATCTTCATCATCGCAGATAAGCGCATCTTGTAAATTTTAGATCTCATCACCATCATCATAATTTTAACCGCATAAAAGACATCTATTCTTGGTCTTGGTTTCGAGTTGTGCATAGTGCATCTAGTAGATTTTTGCGCTCTTCACCAGGTCATTTGGGAAAATATCTCGGGCCCATCTAACAGATGCAATCTTTTGCCTCGTAGGTGTTTGATACTTTAAGGTTGCCCTGCGAATGTCATCATTTCTGATTCGATCCAGTATTGGACTTTATTTTTAATAATGACCTTCTCCTTTTACTACCATTTGGGTAACTTTATGCGTTCTAATAAATGTATATTATTAGTAAAAATTATAAAACTTTTCTTACCTCAAATTCGTAGGGAAAAATTCTACGGAATATGCGTTCACTGGTCCAATAGCGAGGCCCATGATCGGAAATGAAGACATAAGAACAGCGAAGACCATGTCTTGTGTTATGAAGTTGATGAGAACGCAGAACGTTCCTATCACCAAGAACACTACGATAAGAAGTCTCTTCTTGCCGATAAACTTGACTGTACTGCTGACTGCCACGGCTATGACGGCACAGCTGACGTTTGCCACTGAGTTGATTACAAATGTAATTGGATCTATTGTGTCTACGCATTTAGCGTCTTCTTCTACAGTCTGTAACAAAAGACGACCGCTTGTTACACGTCATTGCATAGTTTTGCACATAAAAAAAAAATATGTTAAAAGCGCAAACATAACCACAAAAGTTCCTCATTATATAGAATAAATTTTATTCGGGACAGACACAGAGTAAAACCGAATAAAGGTATAGAATACGCCGCGCGTGCCTGTACCGAAAGGGTCCACTGTAGCATTTGCTGGGCTTCAGACACTCAGAGCTGGTTTTCAGGTGGTACCCCTCAGTGACGCACAGACGAGGGTGTGGCGTTACAGGACATCTTACTTTTGACTCTGAGCATAATATATAGATATAGACCCTGATGCTATTGGCACAGTGATAGAGAGAATACATTTGTGGGTAGGATCCAGTTTAGGTAGGTACAGTATCCTACTAAGGCTGCGAGATTGTTCAAAACAGTTAACATGCTAATATATGAAAATATATTGCTCATAGATTTTTTTTTTGTGATGTAAGCCAGTGCTTGGCTATGATTCCACCTGAATAAATAATCAGGGTATAATATGTATTGTCAATTGTGAAAGGCAGTGCCTTTTTATTATCCTCTTGAAGACATCTAGAGAAGAATTTGTTACTGTTATTAGGGTCTTTGTTTAATATCTACTAACCTGATTAAGTCTATCAAAGATGACGTCACAGGCCGTCATGCCTTCCCCATCGCCAGTCAACACCCTGTTCAGCACATCTGGGACCCACATGTATAAACCGTTTAATCTGGAATAGAAGTAACGATTTTATGGCATTAGGAACATTTTGGCCACAACATAGGAACATATTTTGCCTGCCTGTTTGATGATAAAATCTGTCTGACCTTTCGCGGTTAGATAACAACTGTAGGTACCTACTTTATTATTGTTAACTGTATATGCTTTGTACCTATTTGAAATTAAAAGCTATGAATTTAGTGAAGTATGTTTCGCTAAAGTTTTTTTTTTCGGAATAACGTTTTTCCGGAAAGTTATTATATATGCCGTTAGTTAAGGATGGTTGCCATTGATAGATTACGTATAGCAAGCTAAACTTACACTGAAAATATTCCAAACATTAGGAATCCGTTCAGAGCAAACCATTTCAAATATGGAGGCTTGAATAGTGGTAAGCTTTGAACTTTTAGTGATGTCAGGAAACTCTTTTTGGTGCCATCGTAAGGAGGTGCATCCAGACGCTTGATCTGAAACCATTGACATTCATTTGTTAATATTGAGCGTGAGAAGTTGGATGAGAAGCAAGAAGTCAAAACTATCGGAGAAAAATATGCAACCATAACAGAATATAAGTACCGGAAAATCTTCGGGTGATTTCTTCTTATTCCCAGCGTATATTTTTTGCAGAATTATAAGTGCTTCATCCAGTTTGCCCTGTGAAACCAGGTATTTAGGACTTTCGGGACCGAAAGCCAGTAGGGCAGCAGCTATTAAGAAGATTGAAGCGTATATCATCGACAACAGCCTCCACGGTCTAAAGATGTATGCTCCGAAGTCTATCCGGAAATCTAGGGGCAGTATTGCCCAAGCTATAACTGGAAAGTAAGAAAAATGCTGAAATTAAATATCAGTTTTTGTGTACTACGTATTTTATGTCTTCTGTCTCGTTTTCTTGAGAATAGAGAAATTGTATAAAGACAAACAAGATATTTTTCGGATACCAAATGGTACAATTTGGTTTTAGATTTGCCAAAGCAGGGGAAGCAACCGGGGTTACTTTTTTCACTTTTACAATACCATTCGTTTTATTTTCAGGGCTTAGTTTCTTTCGAATAAAATGTGGGCTATGCTAAGTCTTTATTTCGTGATATTGATGATAATACTTACGAGGTACTAAAGCTGAGCCGCTAATCTGTAGAGCATTGGTGATGGATAGGACCACGTCCCTGTTCTTTCCTGGTAGGATCTCACCGATAAATGTGTAAGGCACTGCCGCCGGACATGCTATGCTGACCAACAGTAATTGACATGTTAAGACGGAAATAATATTTTTGTTAACAATTTGTTAGTATATTGAGGTTACATTACATTATATTATCCTTATTGTCTGATGATACATTGTCAGTATCACTACCAGCTGAAAATCGCTCACTGCTGGGCATAGGTCAACACCAGTGTTGACCCAACAGACACTTCACAGTTTCTCACAACCAGTGTGGATTTTCATGGCCTTCACTAGGTCATCATTATAGCCAAGTCCTAATCTTGTCACTGCATTTCCTATCATTATTTCTTCTGTATCAATGTAAAAGGTTTTTTCTTCTTAATTTAATTGAATACTGCCACATGCCTTGAGAAATTGTATCTTTCAAGACACTTGGTTTGCTCCGGAGTCTTTAGCACATGGCTGAAGTTTAGAGCTTTATAAAAACTAATAACATGTGTATTCAAAGGTGACGCCATCTTACCAAAGTGATGTGAGAAACTTGCAAGCCGCAAAACTTATGAGGTCTGGCATGAATCCAGATGTTATGCCGAAGACTCCAGCGAGCACGGACGCAAATATAATCACCTTCTTGCGGCCTCGAATGTCCACGAGGTAGCCCCATGGAAACGAAGTAGCCACGATACCTGGAAGATTAATTTTTATGTTTTATTCGTGTAAAAGTCGAAATATCATGAATTCCTACTTGTAGACGAATAAAATTTGTAAACAAATAAAACGCTAATGACTACTAGATACTACTGCCTACCGGAAACTTTGCCTACACTTCAAATACATTTCCATTAGTATGGGCAAGTTCGAATTCCTGTTATGTTTATAATTGAATTACCTAAATTGAATTAAAGTCGTTCAGAATCATATTACGACATTTAAATTTATGTTGTTGAACTCTAATTAATTTTGATCCACATTTAGAAGAATCGAGATTTTGGGAGCCCGATGATACTTTGATAAATGACTTTAGTTGAATATTACAAAGAAAGTGCAGTATTTTCCAAGCAGCGACCATGACTTCACTTTATTACGCTATCAGGGTTATTATCTAGAGATAAACTGTTTTCATTAAAATTACAAATTTCCAAGATAATAGTACGATTAACTAAGTAGAATTATAGCCCAAGACCTATTCCATATTTTCTATAGTTATTATATCCAGTATTGCTAATTTTAATTGATCAATTTATATGACAGTCATCTGCTTTGACCTTAATCGGGGTTTACTTCTTTTTGTTTGATAAATATTTTCTTGCTGTAAGATGCAACCATAACGTTCGAATATGGCTCCTTTCTCATTTTCTTGGTTAGTTCTGGTAAAAACCGTAAAAAAAACTAATTAGATACCTACCCTAATACTCTTTTATGCTGGAAATAATTTTACAATATTGAGTAAAGATCGTAAACGAGTACATCATATCGTTTTTAGCGGTTGGCCTGATTATTATTAGTAAATTAGATTGTATTATCGATTTAACGAGTATTTTATCAATTTTGTGATTGTATCGTAGCGGATCAATATAGACAAGGGCGCGGTAGATTTAGTTGTTAAGAGACTTGCAATATTGGCCGTAATCAGATAAAATTAGAACTGCTTGCATGAATAAAGAAAGTGGAAAATAAAAATCTTATTTCCAAACTTAAATTTGGGAAGTCTGTATTCAATAACGAAGAAACCACCAACCAGAAATACCGACTATTTATAATTACAACATATTTTTATTTTCCACTTTTTTCGTTGTGGTATATCTGAGATATATATCAGATGTACCATAATACTACCACAACACGGCTTGACTTAGCCGTGTTTGTCCTTGTTAGAGTTGTCATGAGATGGATACTTGATATTGTTTTATTACGGAATTCCGGTGCTAACCTTCCGCGGGTTTTACCATCAGTTAATTTCGATGGTATCTGTATCTTTATCATCATTTATTTAAATTTGATTTCTTACAGTTGTTTAACTATTTTATCCGATTTATCTGTGTTTGTTAAGTTCCATGGCCATCTTACTCATCAGTTCTACTTTATTAAGTGATACCTATATAACAGTATCATCAATACAAACTTCTGCATCCAGGACTGAGTCCTGAATGCAAAAATTGACTAAGTTGACTTCTTGATGAAAATGATAAATCAACGTAAAACTTGTTTTTGTATTTGATAAGATATCCTATCCAACACAAAAAATGTTTTTATCGAATTGATTCTAACAGAAAACGGTGTTGTTAGGAAATAAACAAACTCCACCAAACAGAATCTTGTCCTGTTTTTGAAGTTTGTTAAACAGTTTTGAAAACTGTGACTGTCAACGATGAGCAATAATATGAACATAAAACGGTTCATAACAATATGTTTTAAAATATTAAGCAGTTAGGAAGGCAGTACTGGGTTAAACTAGTAGCATATTTCAATATCTCCATTTCCATTGGAGGAGGATCTGTTCATAAAGGCTATTTAAGTTAAAGGTCTTACCAATGTAAGGTATGGAAGCGATGAACCCTCGCTGGCCATCAGTCATATCCAGATCGCACATTGCAGCTGGCAGCACGAAGGAGTAACCAACCGGTTCCACGATAGCTGCTATCAGGAACAGGGCTAACACCAAGCAGTACTTTATGTTGTACCATCCGATTCCTGGAACGAAGGATGACAGAACTAATACCGGAAATATAGTGTTTACGTAAAGTTACTAAACCTTCCGCTAGGTTGGATCAATGACTTGGTAAAGGTGTGAGAAATACAGGACAGTACCCCTAGCCAAATTGTTAATCTGCAATAGTTAACGCTAGTAGAAAACTTCAAATGTACGGGAACGACGTCATCTCAAAGCTCAGGCATGTTGTCAGAATAAAAGAATTGGTGGCAAAGTCAACTCGAAGCGTTCGACGCAAGCGAAACCACAGAACAGAAGACTGTAGGATTCCTTTGTTCTGTGAGCGAAACGGTTGTAACTTGGCTAGGGGGCTGATCTATCATCTATCGGCTAAAGTGATGATGATGTCTTTGAATGTTAGCCTGCAGTGCTTGAAGTGTGAAGTTTGGGGAGCAGATATTTTTCTGATTGTAAATATTGAATTTTATGCAGTACAACAGTGTTTAAATTTAGTTAGTTTTAAATCAGTGGGCTGTTTGTTAGCTACAGAACGTTGATTGTAAGAGTTTCTTTTAAAAATGTACTGTGCTGTGTAGCAATTGATTGCTTCGAATGACCTGATGAGATAAACTTTGTTCGAGGCCGAGATATAGGTACGACTGTTCAAGCATAATGAATACCGGGTGGTGGCACCCTGATCTTGTCTGAGATTCATTGACGGTTGCACCAATCCCCGGCCCTATAGGTTTAGTATCTTTTGTTTAATTTTATAATAGGAATCTGAAGATATTATTGGTTTTACGCGGATTATGGATTTTTCCAATTAATAATTAGATATGTGAATTGTTTGTGTATGGCATACATCTTAGCGACGTGGGATTTAAATTAATTAACATATTTAAGGATATGGTCTACATCTCTCAATCCGAGACAAACATAAGTACGCTCGGGGAATCGAATGAGGCCTTCATGGAAGCAAGTGTAACGTCTGGAATTAAAAGGAAGCGGGATGATCAACAAAATGTTTTCGAAATGAACGAGTTCAAGGACGAAATATCCAACTTAATTAAAGACCTTAGAAAGGAGCAAACTTTGCATCACTCTAACACTGCGGCGTCGTTGCTGGAAATCAAGAATCAATGCAGCAAACTTCAGGACTACGTAGATTTTTCTGTTGCGAAATACGACGAGTTGTTGAAGAAAATGTATGACTTTGAAGCTGAAAGAAAAGAAAATCGGGATTATATTTGTAAACTTGAGGAAAAAATCGATCAGCTGGAAAAACATTCAAAAATAACCAGTCTTGAAATTAAAAATCTCCCAAAAACTGCTGATGAATCGAAACTGGATCTGGCAAACGCAGTGAAAAATATTGGTAACATCCTTGACACCACCATCATCGAATCTGATATAAAAGATGTATATAGAATAAACTCTAAGAGTTCAATGAATAACACTATTATTGTCGATTTTACTACTGTTTTGCTCAAATCAAAAGTACTTCAGTCAGCCAGGACCTTCAATAAAAACAACGTTGACAACAAACTCAATACAACGCACCTGCGAGTCAACGGCCCCAAGGTACCTATTTATATATCTGATAACCTGCCCTCAAAAACCCGAAAAATACACTTTCTGGCAAGAGATTTTGCAGCCCAGCATAAATACAAACACTGCTGGACGGCATACGGTAAAGTTTACCTAAGAAAAGAAGACGGAACGCAACGTATCGTAGTGAATTCTGAGAAAGACTTAGCCAAGATAATTCACAGTTGACTATATAAATACTATGTCATAATTACAAAATACTGCATGCTCATTTTTTATATTTTTAAATTTTCCTTGTGTTATTACTTTGTTTTAATCACAAAACTTTATTTTAACTATTGCAATAATTTTTTTCATTCAATGTTACGACTTTATGAATTTTATAAAACACTTATTCACACACATACTTTCATACAATTACAATTTCTCAAAAATACACACTTTATACCATACATACATTTACGATCAAGACAGGTAGTGGTTTTTGATGGTGGCTCTTGTGTTTCTGTGGAATACTTGTGTGACTCATATGTCATTGGAAAAATCGTATGTTTTCGAATTCCGTACTATGTCCCCTTAATTTCAAACCGTACCATTCGATAATTCAAATAATATAAATGATATGCTGGAAAATCTGGATAACATCACCTTCTCAAATGTGACAACATGCAACCCTGATCAGTGCTCCAGGTTGTTACCCGCTAATACTTGTTTAACTATTTTATCACAAAACATACGCAGTTTAAAGGCCAATTACGCGGGGCTTTTAACTCTTTTACAAAGAATTGCAATGCCTAGTGATGTTGTTGTTCTTTCAGAATGCTGGCTGTCCTGCAACCCCGTTATTCCCATTCTGGATGGATATACTTCCCATAAGTCATCAAAAACTTTCAATCAGAATGACGGAGTGGTCGTATATGTAAATAATTCATTGGCAAATGTGATGGTTAAAGAACCGGTCGTATCCGAAGCAAACTGTCTGTTAGTAACGATTGGATCTGATGTGGCCATAATTGCTGTCTACAGACCCTATGCATTTAAGGATCTCTCAAAATTCATACAATCTTTGGACAGTGTTCTATGTGAAGTTGAATCTTATAGAAACATTGTAATTGTGGGAGATATAAATATTGATATTTCCAACAATAATAAAGATTCATACTCGCTGGAATATTTGGACTTACTATCTCACCATGGACTTATCCCGGGACACACGTTGCCTACTCACGGATCGACTTGTCTTGACCATGCCAATTTAAAAACAACTTTCGCTAGCACAGTCTTGGTGCTTGAGTCTACTGTCACAGATCACTTCGCAGTTATACTTTCTTTATCGCTCAATGGAATCAAAACAGTAAACTCTAACCAAAGCACGAAAATAAACTATGATGAGCTTGCCAATGACATCTGCAACATTAATTTTGACCCTGTCTATTCAACGGGGGACCCTAATTTGGCTACTGAATATCTAATTGAACCGATTCGCCTGGCTTTATCTAAGAACACTAAAACTATCTCTATCTCACGTAGACGCAGGCCGATTAAGCCCTGGATAACTCAGGGATTACTGAAATGTATGCGCCACAGAGACAATCTATATAAGAAGTTAAAAAAAGATCCATCAAACGAAGTCCTCGTGGTGTCCTACAGAAGGTATCGCAGTTTCTGTACAAACCTACTACGAAAAGCAAAAAGAGACTATGAGAGACTGGAATTTGAAAAAGCAGGTAGAAATTCTAAGCAGCTTTGGCGAGTAATTAAGAATGTCACAAACTTAGGTCAACTAAAGTCTTCAGCCCATGATCTTTTGGCGGAAAATAACGATAAGCAAAGCGCTTTAGATGAAATCAACTACTATTTTGCAAATGTAGGGAAACACCTAGCTGATAAAATACATAGAGACCCACAGTCTGTATTGCTGCCCACCCCCCAGAAAGAATCGTTTGTACTGCTTAAGACAAATGAGCTGGAAGTGGAACGCTTAATCGTTTCACTAAAGAATGATTGTGCGGTCGGCTGGGATGGTATTTCTTCTAGTTTTTTAAAACGACATAAAAATGTTATTATACCTCCGCTGACATATGTTTGTAACCTGTGCCTTGAAACTGGTGTCTTCCCTGACTTGTTTAAAAAGGCACTTCTTCACCCTATTTTTAAATCTGGAGATCGTGACCGTGTCGAAAATTATAGACCCATATCTGTACTGCCTGCAATGTCCAAGATACTGGAAAGAATAATAAATTTAAGGCTGGTTGCATATTTGGAGGACCGCAAACTATTGTCAATCAACCAATTTGGCTTTCGAAAGAATCTGTCTACTGCCGATGCTGTTCATAAACTGGTTAATCACATAGCTCAAAAACTGGATAAGGGTAAGAAATGCGTTGCATTGTTCCTGGATCTCGCAAAGGCATTCGACACGGTCTCGATTCCCATCTTAATATCTAAGCTTGAGTGTCTAGGTATACGAGGTGCCCAACTTTCACTGTTTCAGAGCTATCTTACAGGTAGAACACAATGTGTTAAAATTGGACCCTGTTTTAGCTCTGACTTAAGCATTGCTTTTGGTGTGCCACAGGGCAGTATTCTCGGTCCCAGCCTATTTCTAATCTACATGAATGACCTGTGTAGCCTCAGCCTGGAGGGTGGTTCAATATTTTCGTATGCGGACGATACAGCACTAGTATTTGCATCGGATAGTTGGGTGGACACATATCGCCTTGCACAGAAGGGTTTTAACATGGTTAGTAAATGGCTTAGTGGCAACTTGCTCACACTGAATATTGCGAAAACGAAGATGTTGGATTTTTCTATCCGATATACCAATGTTCCAGAAGCAAGTTCACTTTATGTTGCTGCCCAGTTGAATCAATCTAATACTATTAGCGACAGAAATGGCACTCATGACCACAACATCTGCAAGGTTGAACGAGTTCCATCGGTTAAGTATCTTGGGATTATAATTGATTGCAACCTTACTTTTAGGGATTACATAATACATCTGTCGAACAGAGTGCGTAAGTTGATTTATATTTTTAAACAACTGCGCCAATCGGCGGATGCTGCTATAATGAAAATGACATATCAAGCCTTGTGCCAATCGGTTCTGGTCTATTGTATCTCTTCCTGGGGTGGTGCAGCGAAAACTCACTGCATCCAGATAGAACGCGCACAGAGAGCCGTCCTTAAGGTGTGCTGTTTCAAGCCAAGACTTTATCCCACCATTAAGCTCTATGAATATTGCCAGGTTCTAACAGTTAGGCAATTATTTGTATTGGCCACTGCTATCAAACAACACGCTATTACTAACTATTCGCAGGAAAAAAATCGCCGCAACCATCTGGTAGCTAAAGCTGTTCCACTCAAAACATATTTTAGTCACAAATTCTTTATTTTCCTTGGTCCACATCTATACAATAAATTACACCGTATTCTTTCCTTGCACTCATTAAACAAACATAATTTTAAGCTCACTCTACAAGCTTGGCTTCAAAGCCAAACATATGCTGCCACTGAAGCTCTCTTGGACGTATTAGTCTAATCACACAAATTCCAAAACAACTTTTCTGTCACACATACATATTCACCATAACACTCTCTCACACACACACATACACCATAACCTCCCCATACATACCTACACATATATAATATTTCACCATAACACTCTCATACACACACATACACTAAAAACTCTCCATGCATATATACTTTTATTACTTATTCGCTATTTTAATTTTATATTCCTACTGTCTTTAGTCATTTACTTCTTGTGGTTTTTAAACTCACAAAAAAATTGTAATCTGTCTTACTTGCTGTATTAATATGTAAGCTACTAATTATGTAATTTGTAACAGGTGGGGACCTGGTGACCTGTATTACAGGTGTTACTACCTTCCACAGGCACCAGCGATCCACAACCAAAAATTGCCAGCAATGGTTTTTAGTATAAAATTATATGTATTTTTTGGCTTGTGGTGAGAAATAAACGTTATTATTATATTATCTGTTGCTTGAATTATTTGGCATGTGTGCGAAATTTTATAGCAAACAGCCAATTGTTATGGGGCTGTATTAAAATAATAATGTCTATAAGGCTGTTCATAGAAAGTAAGTAAAATTTATCATATTTTAACAGCGTAATATTTGCTAATAGTTCTTTCTGTATAATAATATAATATTCCACAACTATCACACAAAGCCGTCTAGTCCCAAGCTAAGCAGAGCTTATTTATATTAATATTTCTAAATACATACATAATATAGATAAATTACACCCAGACACAGAAAAAATGATCATGCTCATCACATAAACCTTTGTTCTGGCTGGGAATCGAACCGACGACCTCCGGCATAGCAGTCAGGGCCACTAACCACCAGACCAACACGCTAGATATAACAACAAAATCAGTATATCAACAAAGCTTAGACTTAACGATGAGAATTTAGAAAGATAATGATAATATTGGCATTGAACACAGAAAGTAGTTGGAAGAAAAAGAACCCGCTGTAGTTGAAATTGGTTAAAAAATACATTAGAACACATAGATATAATAAGAGGAATTGTGGAAGGTAATTGAATTCGACACATTAATTTAATTTCAACCATATATGGATTAGCTAATAAAATAAAATTCTATGATACAAAGCGAAAAGCTCACACACACCCATACACACAGACGTTTTTAATTGAGCGAGACACAATAGGCATAATATGCTCGTTTTGGATATGACCGAGTCGGCGCAATATTCGCGTCAATGTTTCGCGCTGATAAGCGCCCACTGGCACTGGCAATGAGGAAGAATTGGATTGTGTATTCTATATAGAATGGCTTATCTAATGAATTGTTTGTTTTGCGTTTGTATGGAAAACTATTAAATCAAATATTAGCATATTGTGCAAGCAGGGTTTATTGATGGCATTAACATTAATCGCAGCTATTGTATATAAATCTCTTTTATCTTCTAGAACGTTATCATTATTTATTGCTACCTATGGTACTGAATATATTTACACTGAATCACGTTTTACTTTTTTTTAAACTATTTTTCTACCTAGTGACAAGGTTAGGGGGAATCACTGCAAATCAAATTAATTTTGCTTAGGTTTTTACCTTTTTACTAACTATATTGCAGTCGGTTTCATTCTCAGTTGCAATCAAACCAGAATTTCATCTTTCATCTTGAGCCGAGAGCACCAATATTCCCGTTGCTGAAATTTGGACCACTTTCGCTATCGATACGGTAAGAAGCAGCGTATCATCATCAGCCTTTTTAATGTTCCCACTGTTGGGACTCAGGCCTCCTCACTAGGAGAGGGAATGGGCCGTAATCCACCACGCGGACCCAGTGCGGGTTGGTGGATGTCACATGTCTTCGAATTTTTGATTCTAGGACATGTCGGTTTCCTCACGATTTTTTCTTTCACCGTTTTGAGAGAAGCAGCGTATACGACATGAGATATTGGGAAATGAATACAAGTAATTAGGAAAATATATTTTAATTTGAATGTGGGAGGTGGTAAGAACAGAGACGAACTAGATTAGTTGTGTTCAAGATAGCGCAATGAGTCTATGATTGAACTAATGCCGCTTGAAAGCATTGATCTAACGGCTTGAGGTGGCGTACCGAGGAGGAAAAAAGCGATTACAATTAATTAGTATAAGGGCTCAAGGATGCAACAGCTGATGATAAAATGTTGCATTCAGACAAGATATAACGCAAGTAAGAATAAATTAAGACTCACCTGCCTTAAAGGCTGTGTCAAGGGAAACGACAAGTAAATGATTCGCCCTCATGGTTCAATAACCTATATTCTTTTTATGTAAGTCTTGATAGCGTCATTAATATGAGAGAGGTACTCATTAGATGTAGTAGTTAATTTATAAAGAATGAAAATTAATGAAGTCTAAATATAGCGGATAGAAACGCTTGTGAAAAATATGGACGGCCTTGGATTTCAAATACATCGATGGGATGTTGATGAATTGTGATTAGAGCTTCGAGATAGGACAAAATTATTATTAATTAAATTTTCATTCTCGCCCAATTGGAAAATATCGCGCAGTAGTTACTAGAATGTAGTATTCAAGTAATCCTTGACTTGACTCGTATGCCTATAGGTTTTAGTAAATTATTCTTAAAATCAAGCCAATCTTGTTTCATACTCGTTTTCAAAGGGCTTCCAGGTAGGACTTAATTTACGAAACCGGTTCAGGACGACGAGTATGACTGCTGTCCATCCTACTTTAGGGTTCTTGGCATGTATGATAATTATTGTCACTGACCCAAGAATAAGCACAGGATTTTGGTCATACAAAGTAAAGTCAAGAATATAGAATAACAGACCAAAATGAAAATTGTATGGATTTTATTTCGAATCCGTTGTAGATATTTTATCAAATTTAAGTATTTACAGCTTATGCCTATTTTTTAACCGACTTCGAAAAGGAGGAGGTTCTATGTTCGGCTGAATGTATGATTTTTTTTTTTTGTATGTATGTTCACCGATATTTTGGTCAATTGTGGACCGATTTCGAAAATTTTTTTTTTGATTGAAAGGTTATGCTTCCAAGTTGGTCCCATAGAAATATTGTTCTGATCTGATCATGAACTTCGAAGATATGGAACAGAACTCCTCATAGAATCATAGCAGAATTGTCGTAACAAGTAAAATTGCTTAGTTTATACGTGTAGTCGTTGACTGACTGAAAGAAAAGGGAGAGGGGGTAAATTCATGTAATATTTACCGTATTTGGGATTATAAGAATCGTTATGAGATCACTCTGGCTATAAGGTAATTTATGTTTAGCTGAAGGGTAGGTACTTTTTAGTGGTGCTACCATAACTAAAAAGGGAAAAATAAAAAACTTTTTACAAAAAAAAATTAAACCGACTTCAAAAAGCACAAAATAACTTTAATTTCGGAAGTCGGTGTTAAATAACGAAGAGACAAGATTAGGTATCTATTATAGAAACACCGCCTTCCGAAATTAAAGTTATTTTGTGCTTTTTGAAGTCGGTTTAATTTTTTTTTGTAAAAAGTTTTTTTTTAATGATTTTATTGCAACAAATCAGCCAGTCTTCTTCTTTTGTTTGTAAACAAGATCACGAATGAACTGAATTGTGTGTGACCGTGAAGATTGTACTAATAATAACTACAATAAAATTGAAGATTCGCATGTTTCTTTATTGTAATGTAGAGTTTGAACTATGTAACCTACAATGTTAGTATTAATAAAGTTTCAGCTGAAATTAAGTTTTGTCCTGGGTCACATACTTTAAAATTTATACATTAAAAAATAAATGTTACATCTATCTTGCTCACCTGCCACAGCCAAGGCCTGATCCAAATCCGCCGCATATTTTTCCCTATTGTCCACATCTTCAGCAATTGTACTAATTTTATTATTTTCCATTTTATTAAGACATTAAACTTAAACTAAAAATTAATTTAATAAAAACAGTTCACGACTCGCACCAGTATCAACAAGCATTGTTTTTGGTCGCCATGGCTCGACTGCAGATAAAAATGTATTGATGAACGAAAACACGCGATAATTGAGTATTCCAATTAATTAACTGATTAGTGCTGAAACCTGTCCGATTTACTCGACTGATATGATGCAAAGCCGTTACTAATTAGAAGAACGCGAATTACAAAGTAGGGCGTTTATCAGGAGCTACTTATATTTTAATATGTCGCACTGACCGCCACGAGCTCCCAGTGCCATGCCCATTCCCACACTACTCAAATTCTTGATTGTACAGAGTTTTATTTTCGTTGACGACTTTGCAGCTTTCACCTGGTTAAGGACCGATACGATATTGTCCTTTTTTTGTGCGTGTGATTCACTGTTGTTCACCTTCAATTTCGCCGATAAATACGGTCATAAATATATTTATTACACAAACAAAATTTGGAAACACTGTTGTTTTAACTTTCTTTTGCATATATTTTCAAGAGTAATACGAATGGGAATATTCATTTGAATGGAGAAGGGCGAGACAAGAATGGTTTGTTTAATCGATAAAATAAATTCTTCAGGCATCAGTCATGTCTTGTGGGGTATGTAGATATTTAACTATCTTCCGGAGAATTTTGTTCACCAGTATGGGTAGCAAATCAATAGTAAAAAAAACCTTTTTAAACAAGCTTTTAATGAAAAGCTCTGAAAAAATGTAAATTAATTTCAGATCTAGGTATATTAGTACAGTCTAATCATAAAAGTAACCAAAATTTTCTAGAAGGTATAGTCCGTGGTGTAGTCCAACTAATCACTAAGCTAAATATGAATTAACCAGTCTGATGCAGGTGGTGGAATTTCCTTCAGTTCAACTACATATTTATTTAGTTATCAATTGCATTATACTGTTTGAAGTGAAGTTTTTTTTTCGAGCTTTTTAGTAATTTTCTTGCGGTAGGGTTTTTTGACACTAAATTTTTTTTTTACTTCCTGCATTTTAGTAATTGTATCCTCAAGCCCTATTTTAATACCATTTATGAGGGCCACAAAAAAAATATTATTAATGTATTATGGTGCGAAAAAAAGCCATTTTACAATTGATTTTGATGTACTGATTCTAAATCATGATAATGAAGATGATTCTAAATCTAAACACCGATTTAGAATGACACCACTTAGCCGAAGATATCTGTATAATTTCAGCTCAATGTGTTTAGGGCAGATACTTAACAGTTTAACCCTTCAGATACCGTCAATTAGAGACACAATAGTAAGACAATAGATGCGCGGCCACCGGTGGTCGCTTGGGGATTAATGAATTAAAAATTATATGCAAGTTTTACCCTAGCCTAATAGACTTATGTATGTAATCATAGGAAACCGATGGATGCGAGACGTACAGGAACGTTCGTTGTGGCGATGCTTGGGGGAGGCCTATAACAGTGGACGTGTATCGGCTGAAATGGTGATGATGATGATTACATTACTATTGCAAGTTAAATAAAAACGTTTAAATGTCAAAAAAGAATCAAAGAAGAGGAGTTTTTGGATCAACAAAATTATCTATTACAAACAAAATTTGAGTAGTTAAAATGGCTGGTTTAGAAAGAAAGTTGGTAATTATTCAGCACGGTACACACAACAGCAAAATTTACAAGTAGGTAACCGAAGAGAAATTACTAGCACGTAATAATAAGAAGGATTTAAGTATATATAAGCTTCAGTCAATTTTGATTTTGATCACCTTCCTGGGTCTGGGTGCCATAAAATTAAGACTCTTTATTTATTTATTTAATACTTCATGCACACAAAAGTACAGAGGCGGACTTAATGCCTTAGGCATTTTCTTCCAGTCAACCTTTAGGTGATGCAGAGAACAATAGTGGTAGGTGCAATAAACGAACGAGAATAAGGTGAATATAAGAATTGATATACTAATAAACTGTAAACATAATATAATTATATACTAATATATACTCAATTTAATAAACTACATATATACACTAATATTGTCAAACAATTTGACTTTAGTACTTAGACATTATCGTGGGATCATACCTATTTATTACAAGCAATTATCTTGGCTATCCTTAACTATCTTAATCATATGTGCAATTTATATTGTTCTCTAGTTACGTAGAATGTTTTCCTCAATTATGTTCTTCGATAATACAGAGATCTATTGATAAACACTGGTTTCCCTATGCAATATTTATTTATATATAGAGATTAATTCCTGAATCCCCAAGCGACCACCGGTGGCCGCGCATCTATTGTCTTACTATTGTGTCTCTAATTGATGGTATCTGAAGGGTTAAGCATTTCCATACAACGTGGCAATGCCGCCCGTCTCTTGGGCACACTTTTGACGCCATATTTTAGGTAAGAGTTATTGTGTTTGAATATAGTTTTAATTAGTTAAGTCTTTTATTTTTCATGTTCTTTCTATGTTTAAATAAATTTATAATGTGACGTTAAAAAAATATTTATTTTAATCTAAATATATAAAAAAGAAGATCTGACTCACTCATTCATCAAGTTCCAGCCTAAACTCTTGGACCTTAAAAGCAATTTTTTCACAGGTGTTGTTTTTAAAACGTAGACGAGGAACAAAATTAAATTCTTGAAATTCAAACCTCAAATAAGTGAAAAATAGGTTGAAAGTTTGCTCACTTCCAAACAAACTTTCAACCTATTTACCGTCTCCGGTCTTTTTGAACCCAAAAAAAATTACTTAGTCCTTTAACGCGACCAAAGTCGCGGGCAAAAGCTAAGTCAATATTATTTAGGCATTATCATATATTTTAATAATAATAAAAAAAAAACTTTTGAATTATCAAGAAGTCAGTCAGAAAAATTATGCTACTTGCACCTTCTAAAAGATTGTTCTCTTCGGAGAAAACTGAGCCAGAAACTTCATGAAACTCACTCTGCTCTTTCCTCTCTATCTCTCTCTTTTAAATCATGTTATATATATTGACATAGAAGAATGCCTAAGTACCTACCCTGAAAATACCAAGTTGGAATTAATACCCACTGTGTCTTTATCTCTTATCCAACTCTCCTGTCACAGGTCTGCTGGTAGAATATTCATTTGAAATAAGCAGAAGCTTTGTGTTCTTCTATCTGTTTTTATTCTTTTCATTTTTCATCATCACTTCCTAATACATTTTTACGAGCGAATCAATTGGTGAGAAGTGTTCTTAGCCATTTTAAATTCGATAGAATCCATCGAAGCAATTTATAAGTCTAGTCTCTACGACCCTGAGTATCAATTACTGGGCTTACATCTGTCTACCACCTACGATTAATTTCATCACTAGGATTTTTTATAATTAATTGAATAGCATTTGTCAATCCGTTCGAAATAAAACAGGGTAATTTTCTTGGTTTGCTAAATGAAATACTTTTAGATAGGTATATAAATATACGAGTATTCTTTATTGTACACTATAAAAATTACAGTAGGGGTTAGCACATCAAAAGAAGATATTTTTGGTTTGCTTTAAACGTGCTATACGCAGTGGCTTAGCTACTAAGGGGCTGGGCAGGGCAGTGCCCGGGGCCCTCAAGCTCGGGGGAGGGGGGGGGGGGGCAAAACTGATTAAAAATCGCTTATTAAATTAATGAATGAATAATTTTATGAAAAGTATTTCTGTTGATAGTGGCAGTGAATCGGATAATGTACAGTGCGTTTCATTTAAGGTGAATGCTCCAACCACCTCCGAAATCTAACTTACATGCAACTTTTCTATGTGAAAGCTGATGGAGCGAATATTTTGATCATTCTTGTATTTAAAATTATACTTGTTATAGCCGCGAATCATATTTTGTTACAACATGTCACTGGCCTGCAAATTGCAAAAAACGTAAGAGAATTTGAATTTCGCGGGCTGGTTCCTTTGCTTTGCCGTAATATTGGCAATACGGAATAACAGTGTTGCAATATTTTTAGCAATTAAATTACTTAATATTAGGGAGATTAACTGATACTTAGTTACTTTTAATAATTGCCTTTTTTTGATTTTTTTTAAAACTATTTTTGTATAAAGTTTAGGACGCTGAACTCCATTCCGACTGTCCTACAATTTTTTCAAATACCGAAAACGCTATGCCACAATATCGTACCTCTTTATTAACGACTTTTTTTTAAACCTGCTTTTTTTTAAATAAAATCTCATTACCCTTATAACTCTCCAAAAAGAGTTGCAACTACCGTTAAAAGCGATTTCGTTTCGCATTTTGGGGAACAATTTTGGTAGAGTAGGCAACTTTTTCCTTTTTTTCCCTTCTTTTTGTGTAGACAGACAGGGGAGCCAACATTACACCAAAGGAACTTCTTAAGTGAAACGCACTGTACCCGTACGCAGTGTTAGAAATTATTGTAGTTTTTATACAGGTCATTTTTATTGGCTTATTGTTTACTTGCATACCTAAGGGTGAACAAAAGACACGTCTTATCACAGTTTACCTGTAAGATATAAACGACTAATATAAACCAGAAAATCTCAAAAAAAAAACTACAAATATTGGATTAACAAATAGTTTAATTTATAACAAAATAGTACAGGTACCTAGTTTATTTATATAATTATGAGTTATAATTAAGTAGTTTGTAGTAATCAAAGTCTAGTATCTTCAATTTGTAGCGGCTTGTTTGTAGGCGATCTTTGTGTTCCTGGTAATAGAAACGCAAGTAATCCGCAAACTGAAAAAGAGAAACAAAATAAGGTTATTCATAATAATGCAATCATCGTCACGAGTTAATAATAGACTATAAACTTGTCGATCTTGTAAGTCTTGTGTTAATAGCGAGCCCAATTTATTTGTCAGTTATCTTGTCTATATGTCACAGTAAGATGAAATAAGAAGAAGATGAAGCCATAATATAGTTATATCCCTAGGGATATAATTATATACCGTAACATAGTTATACGAAAGCGATTCTTTACTGTTTCACTAGGAATATAGTTATAAAACGGTCCAAGTTTAGTGATATACTTATATTACTAGTTTAAGTTTAGTGTATCCCTAACGATATAACTATATTACGTCTTTATCTATCTTATTGCGACATATACACAGGAGCCATATACGAGTATATCCCCATAATTCATCTACTACTATTTTTTTTTCTAATTCATATTTTTAATCGAGTTCAAAGAAATGAAAAGGGTCTTGATTCGGTATAATTGGGTTTTGTCTGTTATCTCTACTTCGTAATTTATGAATAAATTTTTTATTTGAAATATACTCCCAGATTGAACTCATTTTTATTAAAATTCAGCTGAGATGTCATATAATAATTAAGGGAAATCACTGGCATTTTTATCAACGAATCGATCATTTGCATTATCTTAGGCATAATATAGTACTATCATAATTATACTTACAAATTAATAAACCTCCAAACAGATAGAAAGTCATTTCGCAGAAAGCGTTCAGAAGAACGCCTGCTACGTTGATGCCAACTATAGAGGCTGATCGACCTATCATCATGGTTAAACCTACAGCCATGCCCCTGAAATGATAACCAAAGAACATTACAATCTTAAATCAATATTCAGAATCTTGTTCCTGAAGTTGCACTGCTTTAGACTAGCATTATCAACCTATAATGTTCTATGCTGCGGCACAGAACTTCTCTTTATGACCAGCCCAATGTGGGTCAGTGGATGCCATATTATGTCTTCCATTTTTTGGTTCTAGGACATCATCATCATAGTCATCTAAAATTTTACAATGTGTTTCTTCCTTGCTGTTTTAAAAGCAGTGGTAACGAAATAAAATAAATCTCTAAAATTTGTTAATTCTTCTGTGTCACCTTCCTATAATGATGTACATATGTAACTAATTCACTATTTATCTCTTGTTATTATGACTAAATGGCGCCATTAAATTAGCCGCCCGAATGACATTCAGCGATTTAATCAAACTAGGCAAATAACATAGATCGATAACGTTTGATTACTTGCATATGGCAAGTCGTATTAGTAGTTTTGTTTAGGGGTCAGCCGCTAATGTTCTGACGACAGTTGTAAGTACGATAATCAGAGGGAATCTCAAGGGTCTTCTTTTTCTATCTGCAGGGTTTAAAGAAATGTAACCTGAAGGATATGGAATGGGAACTTTAACATGGTGAATACTGGAATGAGCAAGCAAAGCGAGTGAACGAATCCAATCTATCTATATCAGAAGGTCCTCAGTATTTTACGTCTCATACTCACACTATTGTATGAATTACCTAATATTAGCAACCAGTCAGTTCATTAAAGGGTGTATTAAACGCATAGGCAGAAAATCATTCAGGCCACTAGTAAACGGCGCCATTCAGTTATGAGGCTAGGCTGATAACTCAACGGCCATTTAATCTTTCAATTGTGGTAATTAGAGACACAATAGTAAGACAATAGGTGCGCGAACGCCGGCGTTCGCTTGGGGATTCATGAATTAAACCCTGTGATATAAACATAACTTACCTCAAATGTGTAGGGAAGAATTCCACCGAATATGCGTTTACGGGTCCAATAACAAGAGCCAAGACTGGAAATGAAGACATGAGTACAGCAAAGATCATGTCTTGCGTAATAAAGTTAATGAGAATACAGAACGTTCCTATTATGAAGAACACTATGATTGTAATCCTCTTCTTGCCGATAAACTTGACAGTGCTACTGACTGTTATGGCTATTACAACACAGCATGTATTTGCTATAGAACTTATAATAAATGTAATTGTTTCTATAGTGTCGACGCATTCAGCGTCTTCTTCTACGTTCTGAAACAAAAAATGATTGTATGTTATTCTTGTTTATGAATCGACCTTGCTGTAGATCTATATGGATCTACATCAAGGCCAATGATTGAATTCAGGTGCCAGGTGCTCGCTAAAACTTTATTTCCACTGAGAAAATAAGACTGTACACCAATCTGTTAAAACCAATCATGAATGGTTTTTATGTCGAAGTTTTAGTTAAATATTTGTCATTGGAGGTGTCGTTAATACGCATAATTGGGAGTTAAGAGACAACTTTCAACAGCTGCGTGCACTGCTACACTCTGGCATATGCACGGCGCATTATTAGCCTTCATTCCTTGCTGCTTGGAAAAGATAGTAGGTAAAATGCGATAAGTACTTATATAGAATACAGTTTCTGTTTATTCGAGTATCCATGACTTAAAAATGAATAAAGTATATACTAAAATATTGCCAGAATATCCGTGCGTTTGCTTTATGTATCTCCACATCTGTCGGTTGACTTACCTGATCGAAGCTGTCACGGATGACGGCACATGCCGTCATGCCTTCTCCATCGCCAGTCAATACTCTATTCAGCACGTCCGGGACCCACAAATATAAACCATTCAATCTGAAATTCCAATAACAACATTATAATACCTACTGATTTATACATTTTGAAATCTTTAAATGCAGCAGGGATATTCATAAATATTCAAGAGTTAATATCAAGTAACAAAACAGGTGAGAGAATATTATTTGACTGTCCTGTTGGTCTAGTGGTTAGTGACCCTGACTGCTATGCCGGAGGTCGTGGGTTCGATTCCCACCCAGGACAAATGTTTATGTGATGAGCATGATCATTTGTTCTGTGTCTGGGTGTAATTTATCTATAATATGTATGTATTTAGAAATATATAAGTATGTTTATCAGTTGTCTAGTACCCATAACACAAGCTCTGCTTATCTTGGGACTAGACGGTGTTGTGTGATAGTTGTAAAATATTATTATTATTTTATTATTATTATTATTGCTTTCATAACAGCGTTCGGGAAGTTGCACGGTATCTTCTCGTCCAACATACCACAGTATCTCAAGACGAAAGTGTGCCGTTGACCAGTGATTGTTGTCAATGATGAAATATGGCTCTGAAACGTGGTCGCTTACAATGGGCCTCATCAGATGGCTTACGAGTCACCCTTAGGGCTATGGAAAGGGCTATGCCCGGAGTTTCCCTGCGTGATCGCATCAGGAATGAAGACATCCGCAGGAGAAACAAGGTTGCTGACATAGTCCGAAGAATCGCCAAACTTAAGTGGCAGTGGACAGAGCACATTGCTCGCAGACCAGACTGTCGATAGATCCGAAAGTTTCTGAAGTGGCAAACGCGTTGTTAGGCCTTCCACGAGGTGGATTGATGACCTGGTGCGGCTCGCGGGAATCCGAAGGTTGCAAGGTACTTGGGAGACGCCTATGTCCAGCTGAGGACGTCTCTCACCCCGTAGACATTGGTCAATTAACCCGAGCAATCTTTTTATTGTGACATGAACCATTTTCCTATTTAGAAATAGATCGTATGACAGAAGAAAAAAATTAAACTTACACTGAAAATAAGCCAAAGAGAAGAAATCCATTCAGTGCAAACCATTTTACATATGGAGGCTTGAATAACGGTAAGCTTTGTACTTTTAATGATGTTAGGAATCCTATTTTAGTGTTGTCGCGAGGAGGTGCATCCAGGCGTTTAATCTGAAAGCATAGACATTCATTTGCTAATATGAGGGGAAATTAAGTTTACAGCAAAACCAAGGCTTCTTCACTTCAAGGCAGTGACAAAAGACGGCTTAGGCATATAGGTGGTTTGGGTACGTCATAATCGTAGTGATAAGTCTCTTCTTCAAGAAGCGGCTAGAGAGGCGCTATAGCACTTCTTCTCCGGATACGAATGTTTCAGGTTTCCGTTTCAGATTTAGTGGGCAGAAACGTCACGCTGTTGTCATTAAGCTGATCGGACCGTTTGAGTAGAGCACCACCATGTCTTCGTGGAGGGGATGACCTGTCGTGTCAGGCCTTGGTCCAGGTTATGGCACGAAGCAGGAAGTAGGGTAAGCTGTCTACTCTTTCTATAAAGTAGTAATGCAAGCGATGGAGGTGTTGGAAAAAAGCCCAACTTAATAAAAAGGAATACAGGTGCTTGAAGCTACTTTCATCTAGTTCTACGAGTATAGGATGTTGTTTTATGTTCATATTATGACATGACTCGACACATTTTATCTTGATAATATTCAATGTAAAAACACTCCCTATTCTTTGTTAGGAAGATTATGAATTAATATCGTGAATTATCTTTACTGATCAAAGATTACCTTCAATAATGGTAGCCGATAGAGTTGATAAAATAACATCGTTATCGAGTAAAATTGAATTACTTAATACTAAGTCATACCGGGCCTAGGCAACAGAAGTGACATAATATTTCGACCGATGACAAAACAAAGTACTCGTATCATCGCTAAGTGTTGGGCAGTTCTCATAATCTTAACCTTCGAGCATCCAAAAACATGCTTCTTCATATTCCATCCCATCGTACTGGCTTTTTGTCCAACTCTTACGCTATTTCCACCATAAAACTCTGGAATGTGCTTCCCCTTGACATCAAAAAATCTGAAAGTAAATTATCCTTCAAACGTAAAATTCGGAACTACTACTTGAAGTCCTCTCAACTTTAGTTCGGTCTTCGTCAGAATTGTTATTATTGAGTTATCGTAATGATTTGATAATTTTCATAGTATTTATTAGTTTATTAATATAGCGTATTTATGTATTTTATTATTATAAATAACTTATTTTATATTTTTCCGTTTGTAGTATCTGTTATTTGTTTATTGTGCAAACCTACCACAGTGTTGTCTTTTTTTAACCCAAAGGTTGACTGGTAGAGAATGCCTTGTTGCATTAAGTCCGCCTATGTACCACTACTGTACATGAAGTTTAAATAAATAAATAAATAAAAAATCGTACTTTCTGGTTCTTTATCATACTTATAAGATGAAAACTTCAAAGGTTAGGGCTATCATAATGGACGCTAACTAAGGTTTAATTGCGCTGCTTCTGATAAAAAAATGTCGTCGTAGAAGACAAAACCGGAGTTATTGTATATGCAATATCTTAGTAAGAATATGGGTATAATATTAATAGAATAGCGCGAGTGGTGTGTAGTGTCATTTAGGCCGTTGCAGGCCAAAAGAAGTAAGCAGCGACGATTTGCAGCGTGTGGTGGCCACAGGCGTCAACCGTGTGCGGCGAGTCTAAATAAAATGTATGAAACCTACAGGAAATACGTTGCTGGCGGCGTGAGTGGCCGGTGACCTATGTACTGTGACCCTGTGACAAAATTGGCCCGTCAGGACAACAGTTTTTAATTTGGTGGTAAAGTTTCATAAATAAATATTGTATATCATTTAATTAAATTTTGTAACCACTATGAACTATGATTTGTACAATATTAATCATAATCAATATTTACCGGATAATCTTCGGGTGCTTTTCTCTTGTTCCCAGCGTATATTCCTTGTAAAACTTTAAGTGCTTCATCCATTTTCCCCTGGGAAACCAAGTACTTTGGACTTTCGGGTCCGCAAGCCAGTAGACCAGCAGCAATTAAGAAGAAGGACGCGTTTATCATTGACAAGAGTCTCCATGGTCTGAACATGTATAATCCGAAGTCTATCCGGAAATCAAGAGGTAGGATTGCCCAGGCTAATACTGAAAAAGTGGACAATGATTATTATTATTACCTGGGTGTTGCTTACGTAATGCAAACATATTGGTCACTTATAGAATGGTCGAATATTGCACGTTATTTCGTAATTATTATTACTCTCTTCCCTTTAGAGACGGAAGAACGAGATGTACCTACACGTAAGGGCAGATTACGACTGAATAATTTACTTATAAAACAGTATTTTTTTAAAGTGCTGGGGCTATAAATATTGTTAAGTATTGAAAATTTTAATCAGTAGGAACATAAACACACACATGTAGATCTTCGAGAAGTAATCCCTACTAATATTATGAATGCGAAAGTAACTCTGTCTGTATGTCTGTTACGCTTTCACGCAAAAACTACTGAACGGATTTAGATCAAATTTGGTAGGTACGCAGAAGATACACTGGAATAACACATAGGCTACCTATAATTCCACTGCTGAGCACGGGTCTCTGCCCGCGCGATATAAACTGTAATCCACGCGGGCGAAACCGCGGGCGGAAAGCTAGTAAATAATAAATGGAAGAATCGAATGAATAATTGAATGGAATCGAAGTAATAAATGGTACTTTTTACAGAGTCAGATATAAGCAATGGAATGGTATGGTATATATTTTTTGATGAAAACAAAGATATTTGATGAAACAACTTTGGATGTTTTAATGCGATCGAACTCTGACTTCTAACAAAAGAGCATTGCAAAATTTTCAGTGTTTTGGCTTATTATATGTAGTAAGTAGTATGTAATAGTAATTCTAATATATCTACGAGGACATCTGATAAGGTGAATAGACATTGAACGTGAAAAACCTTTGTTCAAAGAACAAACAGCCATAGAAATAATACTATTTATATTAAGTAATCAAACCATAATTACTGTATGAAGCATCGTTCACGACTTTGCGCATTAAGATAACCAAGGCTCCAGCGTTGTTATGGAATAGTGTATGACTGGGATTAAATTAATCTTATCATACAATGTATTAAGTAATGTCGTGATGACTTGGAGTATAACATAAGTAATTCGTCGCTTTCCATCAAGTGAGATGGCGGTCAAGCGCGAACCTATCAACAACAATAAAAAAAATAGTCCTTGATTCCCATTAATTGATAAAAAGATCTTTGCGAAGAAACGTTACGTTGTGGTGCCTTCTTACCGTTCAATTCGATTTCTGCAGGTCATAGCTCATCATCATCATCATTATAGCCGATACACGTCCACTGTTGGACATAGGCCTCCCCCAATCGTCGCCACAACGAACGTTCCTGTTTGTCTCGCATCCATCGGTTTCCCGCAACCTTCACTAGGTTATCGGTCCACCTTGTAGGAGGCCTTCCAACGCTGCGTCTTCCGGTACACAGTCGCCACTCCAGAACTTTTTGGCCCCAGTGGCCATCTGATCTGCGAGCAATGTGCCCTGCCCATTGCCACTTAAGTTTGGCATTTCTTCGTGCTATGTCGGCTAATTTAGTTCTCCTGGAAACTCCGAGCATAGCCCTTTCCATTGCCCTTTGGGTGACTTTAAGCCTTCTGATAAGGCTTCGGAAAAATTAAGTTGTGGTGCCTTCTACTTACCGTCCAATTAGATTTCTGCAGGTAATAGCTTGATACAAATAAATAGCACTATTTCCATTCTGTTTCCGTACAGATCAATGACTGAATTTAGTCACAGGTCTAACTGATTTCAGACTTAGAGTAAGATGAGTCTAACTATGCTTGTTAGAGTCCGTCGAAAAAGTCAAACGACTTGAGTTATTATTTTGGCAAAACGAATCTGCGTGTAAAAAGTATCGAATATAAGTTTTTTTAAATGATTAAATATTATAAAAAAATTCCAAGTCGTTTGACTTTTTAGACAGACTAGTGATCAATGCTAGTTCTTTTATGTAAGTAGATTTTTTAGGAGGGCGGTGGACCAATAACAGGCAGGTAATTAGTATATTATAAATACTTACGCGACACCACAGCTGAGCCACTTATTTGTAGAGCGTTGATTGTGGACAGGACCGTATCTCTGGACTGGGCTGGAACAATCTCACCGATGAATGTGTAGGGTACTGCTGCCGGGCAAGCTATGCTGTAAAACCAATTTTAATTGTTACGGTTGAGAACCTTTATAGGCATTCCGGTAACAGAAGACGTAAATACTTTTCTGTTGTTCGTACCACAGTGCTGTGAGGAACTTGCAAACCGCAAAGCTTATGAGTTCTGGCATGAACCCAGCAGCTATGCCAAATAACCCAGCAAGCAGAGCCGCGTACATAATCATTGTCTTGCGGCCTCGAGTGTCCACCAGGTAGCCCCATGGAAACGAAGTGGCGACGATACCTGGAAGATTGTTTTTATTTTTAGAGATCTCTTAAAGTGAACGATGTAAAGGAGAAGAAGACTCGAAAACGCGTAGTCGTGTTTTGAAAAATTGCACAGGTTGTTTAAACATCATAACAACAGAGAACGATGAAGAAGATTCTAGTCTATAGTGTCCTACCTATGTAAGGTATTGAAGCAATGAATCCTCGCTGGCTGTCAGTCATATCCAGATCACACATCGCAGCTGGTAACACGAAGGAATACCCAACTGGTTCAATGATAGCAGTCATCAAGAACAGTCCTAATACTAAGGAATATTTTATGTTGTACCATCCGAGCCCTGGAACAAAAATTAAGAGTTGAAATTGCTGGTTTAGTTAAAAATAAAATATAGGTGCCTTCATGTCTAGAATGTATAGGCTTTTAATAAACTAGTGCACCTCTCCATCAACGATTGCACCACTGCTCACCATCAGGTGAGATCGCAGTCAAGCACTAGTTTAATATTAATATTAAAAAAAAGTTAGAAGTTAAATTATTTTTGTTTCATGAAAATTAACCAGGCTACGAAATACTGATCCATCAACGAGTGATTAGTTGTTTCCAAAATCAAGTTCATTATCTTAACCACATTGTGCGTGCGACCGTGAGTTATTTCACCATTATCGTACTTTAGCATAATTGTAGCTCGTTAGTTTATTGCCTTGTCTGAGATATCAATGTTAAGATCAAAATACGTCGCAGGAACGGATAATTTTCAACACTATTGAGAAAAAAAGCAAGAAAGTGAAGTTTCTAAGAAAGGGTCGTCTTGCTTACCCGCCACAGCCAGTGCCTGATCCAGATCAGCCACATATTTTTCCTCATCATCAACTTCCTCAGAAACTGTATTTATTTTATTATTTTCCATTTATAATAATTAGATTTTATTTAATAAAAACACTTCACCATCTGTACCGGTATCACAAACATGATTTTAGTCGTCATACTGCGATTATAGATAAAAATTTACGGGGGAACAATAAACGCGCGTTGATATTAAAAGACAATAAGTGATTATTCAGTGCTGAAGCTGAAACTCTTTATATTACTCGAGTGATATGAAACAAATCAGTAATTAATGTAAAAGGCCAAGTTATAAACTTAGTGCGTTTATCAGGTACAATTTGAGATGCTCTGTAACTTAAACTTGCATTGTAGATCAAACCTACATATGATAAAATATATAGGTATATAGGGTACTTACCTTCTTTATAGTAAAAAAAAATTACTACAATCACAGTCGGCAGCTTATTATAGTTACTATGTTAACATAAGATGACCGTCAGGTGAATAGGCATTAATTTCTTTAATTTTTACGTGGTTGAATTTTCATTAGATACTACATCAACCAAAGTATATTATTTATTGTTTACCATCAACAGTAGAACAAAAATATTTAAATAGATATAGGAAGCTCAATTATTTTACCATTTTGATAAACCTTAGTAAGTTCTAAGTGATCCAATATCAAAAATAATATCGAAAAAAGTAAATAATTTAAGACATGATGTTTTTTAAGGCCATTTTTATTCTAGAAAATCGTTTGAAGCAGTTGTAAATGCACTATGTATAAGTAATTTTCATAAGCAATTTAGCTTCACTTTTCTTGGACAGACCGACATTTGACTATTCAAAAGTGCCTGCAAATGGTCTATTTGAAATAAATGCTATGATTTTGATTTTAAGACATAGCCACGAAAGTAAGGCCACGCTTCAGGCGTCAATTCGCTACAAGCGTCATTCCTAAGCGCTAACTAATTTTTATCTAACGCCGCTGCTGCCTGCAGCGCTACTTTGTGGCCTTGTAGATAATATACATACATTTTGTTTTTGACGCTTGACGCTGGCTCTTGTAGCACAAGGCGAGTTCGCTTGGAGCGTCGCATTTCGTGGCCCTCGGATTAGTGTGAAGAACATTTTCTTATAATTTACTTGTCTCAGATACAGCAAATCCATATGTTTGTTATTAGTTATACTTAAAATTCTGTTAGTAACCTAAAATTTACTTACTTAAATTACTTCTTGACATGCATCTGTACACAATACCACAATATTGAGCAGTCTGCTCGATCGGCCACAACGCTAGGAATGCCGTTGTTGCGCGTGAGGGCCGTTCCCTCTCGCATGCTACCGCCTCCTTTCTTCGCAGTTGCGCGTGAGTGCCGTTCCCTCGTGCATGCGACCGCCTCCTTTCTTCGTAGAAAGAGTCGTCCACCTGCCATTCCTCCTCGCTTCAGACCACGGCAGTACCAAAGCCAGGGATCGTTGCTGCCGATGGCCCCCATGAGGATACGGTGGTGTTTAGCCCAAGCAGGGCACTTCTACAGTATGCTCCACCGTGTCCTCCGGACGGTCCATGCAGTGGCGACACCCGGACGAATCTTCCACACGAATCCGGTGCAGGAACCTCGCGAAGTTAACATGTCAGTGAGACCCTGCGTCATACGGAACGTGACGACGTCCTGAGGTCTTTCCAGCCACTCCTCAAAAAGAAGACTTATCGCCATAATTATGTCGTGCCTAAAGAGTCTGCAATAAAATTAGAGAAAATCTGGACGAAAAATAATAGTGTTTTAATTTTACATTAGTTTTACAATTACTCTTCAGCTTTCGGTAAGGTTTGGCATAAGGGCTCTGTAAGCTGAAGATGAGCCTTCCTTATCAGTAATATTACTCACTAAGTTTTGGAAAAAAGTTTTTTGAGTCAAGAGAAACGGAGTCTAGATTCTATAACATAAGAGCTGGAGTCCCTGAGGGTTAACTTTTGGGACCTATTCTTTATACACTTTCGCTGACGATACCACACTTCTAACAAGCTACAAAGACACTTTTTATGACAAAAATTTTTGAAATATGGCATCACTAAAATATCAACCTACATAAGTGACGTAAATTTATTTAAAATTAATTGTAAGCAAATCTTCACGTCACCTTCACGCTGCGGAGAGATGACTGCTCACCCGTGAAATTAGATATCATCATGTTGATATGTCATCATGCATATACATACATCTCGACCGCCTTTTAAGATGGAAAATCAAATAAAAACCAAGTGACACGAGATCAATATTCAACACAAAAACCTATACTAGCTAATGGAACGCATATTGAATTTTGACAACAAACTCCTTATATACAAAGTAATCCTTAAGCCAGTGTAGCTCTATGGAATTCAACTATGAGGAAGCGCCTGCAAATCAAGTATTAGCATAATACCGAGAATGAAAAAATACCAGGAGAGACTGGAAAGGCACCCAACCGTTAGACGCGCTTAACAACAGGAGTTATTTAAAAAGATTGAAAAGGATAGATTGCTAAAGTGGACTCAGCAACTGATTGGGGAGATGGCTCACTGGAGTCACGCTTATCGCGCCACAATTTCGTACTCCAACTCACCTGCTAAAACTAAAACTGATTACAGATTAAGGAAAAAAGAAACGTAATTTTGTGTCACTAGCCAAAATATTGCATCTAAAACATAATTGAAAAACGTTTAAGTTTTATAAGGTTTTGACATAGTTAACAAAGCAGTTTTACCTCTCAGTCAATATATCCTAATATTAATATTAAGAAATCTGTAAGTTTACCAGTACACATTTAAAAACGTCACGTCAGTTTATACAGGATTTAATGTTCTCTTCTATTTCCTTACACATCCAAAACATTTCTTATTCGAGTGGACCAGTCGCGGCAGTTTTGATTTATTTGTACAATATAATTTATCTTTGAATATTGATTGTTGTGTTGCCAGAAAGTCAATTTCTTCTCTTAGGTTCTTAATGATTAATTGCAGTGGAACCAGTTCTTGTTCATAATAATCTTCAAAACGGTCAGCTGTTGCACTCTCTTGTATTTTATCTTTTCTTTCCTCTGCTTTCACTTCTGAACTTCTCGTTTCGACATCTGAAGCGAAGCTAATCACTTAGTGCTGTTTTTTACTACATTATTATTATTATTTTATAACATTGCCTATGCTGGTTGAGGTTGGAGTAAAATTATAATCAACCTGGCTGAGAAATCTTGGATTTATTATAGACGAAAAAAAATAATGTAGGAAAATAAAAAACAATTACTTTAGTATTTCAAATAAAAGTATAATTCACTTACCACTATATTGCAAAGGAGATCGTTGTTTGTTCGGTCTTTCAGCGTCAATAACATTTGCTAACCTAGACTCGCTTATAGAAACACGTTGATTTGCATTTGCTTTTTTGATTTGTATGAATATATCATGCTCCGAATCTACGGGAATCCTTAATTCATTTGAGGAAATTCTAATTTGTGATTTTATTACTGTAACTGAATCACTTGACAGCCGTTTTTGTGCATTTACTGAGTCAACAGTTTGAACTATTCTTTCATTTTTATCATTTAGATAGCTGTGGAACCCAAAGTCAATAAAAATCGTGTCTTTTTTCATAGCACTTTTTAATGTGGTCGCAGATTGGACAGAAGACAATGCTGTGCCTCCAGGCTGTTTCTCTGCAGACGTCGTAGGCACAAGTCTGTCTGTATTGTATATAACAGATTTAGTACCAATTAATTCATGACTTAATGATTCATTGCTTTTATACGCTTTCTCGTCATCACCAAACTTCTTAGAGCTTGAAACCATTGATTTACTCACTAATTTTTTTTCATTGTAAACTTCTTTAATTGATCCTAAAATTGAAGTTTCTCTACTGTGAGCTGCAATAATATTTGTTCGGTCCCCCCTGGTATATTTATTTTTAATTTCAATATTTGTAATAATTTTGTTGTCATTATTTGGTTTAACAGTTTCACCAACATATTCTTTGTTTCTATATGGGTCCGATATTTTACCATCCCCGATATCTGTTTCGTAGTCTGGATTACTGGGTAAAGATAATAGTTTTTCGTCTATTTGGATACCTAAATTAGTGTCTCCATATTCGATGTTATCTAAAAGAAAATCTGGAGTATCATTTTTCTTATTAACTGATGCATTGCTTGCATTGTGTAAAATAGGAAGCTTAGACAAAATTCTTTGAGAGTCTTTTCGTTCGTCTTTTTTTGGAGAATCTATGTTTTGAATATCTGATGGAACATCATCTGAATATTTTGTAGCACTTGCGGGGTCATCTTGACTGTTTTTTTGATTTGTTAGTTTTTCGATTTCACCTGTCATTGTTTCTTCATTCGAGTCTCGTTTTATATTTTTATCTGCATATTTTGCTACAACAACTATAGATTCACTGTGTTTTTCTGGTTTTTCAAATTCACCTGTAATTTTATCGCCTTCAGAATATGGTTTTATATCGTCCTCGGTATATATCGTAGGAATTGCAGGTTTATTTTTATTATCTTTTTGGTTTGATGGTTTTTCGATTTCTTCCATTACCTTTTTTTCTTCAAAATTGTCCTTTGAAAATAATGTAGGAGTGGCTTTATCTTCGATATCAGTTTGTTTTGTTAGTTTTTCGATACCATCTGAATTATTTTCTTCCTCAGGATCTCGTTTTAAATTCTTTTTTGTATCACTTATCTCTGCTGGTTTTATAATTTCTGCTTTCTTAGAATCTCGTTTTATATCCAGGTTTATAGGCATTTCATTTTTGTTATCCTGATCAGAAAAAATACTTTTAGTACGTTCTAGTATTGCATCTATTTCTGTATTATAATCTTGTTTCATTTCCAAGTCTATAGGCATGTCAGTGTCACTTTCCTGATCAGAAAAATTACCTCTAGTACGAAGAAAATTCTTTGGTATTGCATCTATTTCTGCATTCAAGTCTATAGGCATTTTAGTGTCACTTTCTTGTTCAGAAAAATTACCTCCAGTACGAAGAAAATTCTTTGGTATTGCATCTATTTCTGCATTCAAGTCTATAGGCATTTTAGTGTCACTTTCTTGTTCAGAAAAATTACCTCCAGTACGAAGAAAATTCTTTGGTATCGCATCTATTTCTGCATTAGAATTTCGTTTCATATCCAAGTCTAGAGGCATGTCAGTGTCACTTTCTTGTTCAGAAAAATTACCTCCAGTACGAAGAAAATTCTTTGGTATCGCATCTATTTCTGCATTAGAATTTCGTTTCATATCCAAGTCTAGAGGCATGTCAGTGTCACTTTTCTGATCAAAAAAATTACCTCCAGTACGAAGAAATTTCTCTGGTATTGCATCTATTTCTGCATTCAAGTCTATAGGCATATTAGTGTCACTTTCCTGATCAGAAAAATTACCTCCAGTACGAAGAAAATTCTTTGGTATTGCATCTATTTCTGTATTACTATGTTTCAAATTAGGAGTCACATTTGAAAAAGGTTTATTTTCTCCTAATCCTGGTTTTATGTTTTGCTCCATATCTTTAGAGCCTTCAAAAGGTGTATCTTTGATTGTAGATGGCATTTCTTTTATTTCAAAAGGTTTCTTCGAATGACTTAACTTCATGTCTTCGTCAATGTTATCATTTGTCATTAAGCCCGTAGCATCAGTGTCAGTATGATTAGGCTCGCTTAAATTAATAGGGAATAGAACTGGTACTGATACTGGTATTTTTGAAGGTGCTGTTTTCTTCTTTATGTTTCGTGGATCACTGTCTTCTATGTTATTTTCATTGTATTTTGCTTTAGGTGACTGTAATTGTTTTTCGTCTAAATTTTGGTCGTCTTTTTCATTTGGGACGCTGGGTTTTTTAATGTTGGAAGGTATTAAAGTTGGTATTGTTAAATGCTCTACGGGCTGGTTATTAGTATCCCTACCTTCTGAATTTGTACGCGACAATTGTGGGGGTATTTTAATGTCTTTTAAGTTTATTGTACCTTGTAGCTCTTGATCAAATAGCTTTTGATCCTGTATATCTTGGTAAGGGATTGAATCTTTTTTAATTATATCATCATTTGTAGCAATAACTTCGGGTTTTCGTTTACTGGAATTAATAGGAATTGGAACGGGAATAGGAATGGGTAGAGGAACAGGTACTTTGAAAGATTCTTTGAGTAAGTCCCTTATATTCACAGCGTCAGATAATCGTTGTTTTGGTTGATCATTTGGTTCCAATGCAACATTCTCTTTTACACGTTGAACTCCTTTTGGGGGAACAAAGTAGGGTTCTGAATGGTCGTTAAACGAATGTCTCGGTTTGTCATCACTAGGACCTCTATTTCTTACGGTTTTATCGTCACTGATTCTTGGATTAGCTTTTGTTTTAGGAGGATAAGTTATAATCGGATTGGAATGTGTGCTTACGGAATTTGTTGCCGATAACCCTTGGTAAACATTTTCAATAGAGTTAGTTTTATCTGGCAACTTTGTGTTAGTTGATTTATCACTAGATTTACGTTTCTTTTTGAATAATCCACTATCAAAAATTGAACTATGCCTTCCATTACTTTGAGTTTCCTCGTCATGTAGCGTGATGGGTTTTTTATTGCTATAAGCATCAGATTTATTTTTTTCTGCTTCAACATTTTCTTCTCTTTCAGGCCCTAGCCTTGTACTCGGCTTGTAAGAATATTTGTCTTCACTAAAAGGTGGATCCAAACATCCCCCTGTAATCGCAAAAAGTGCCCAGTTCATGATGAGTGTAAGAAGGAATTATGTGACTTTGACTATGTTAAGAAAAATACGAACATAAGGAAAATACATAAATGTGTTTTATTATTATAATTATGTTAAAATCAAAATTGTGTTATAAAGTTTTATCTGACCTGGTTTACAAGTTCCAAATAGCCATTTTTGTACTCCCGGCTGAGTTGAGACTGAATAAGCTTCAAAAACGTTTTTGGAAAGTGTGAATGTTTGTTTCAATGCACCATTAGATTTAGATGCCACTGTAGGTTCAGTTATATTCGCACTGTATGACGTACTAGGCATGTAAGGACTTTTGTCATCATCTACAGCTCCTAAACATATTCCTGTAATAAATTTTGTATTGAAAAGGTTTGCTTGGTTTGATTTGGAACAAAAAGTTATCTTAACAACCAGCATGTAGTTGGCGACATGCTCTATAATCTTAGTAAAAGGGTTTTTATTCAAAAACATTACCAGTGGTGTGAAAGATCCAACAACACTCTATTATTCTTGTGTCTCCAGGCACCAGCCCTGTGCTACTTTGCCCTACAATCCAAGTTTCAAGTATGTGGACCTAAAGTTTACATACAAACGAATTTCCCTTTTTAACCCCTTAATAGTAGAAACAGCAAAAATATTTCACGTTCCTAAACCCAGTAGTTTCAGTTGTTATGTCAGTCAGTCAACTTCTCCTTTATATATTATACAAGGTGTAGGGGACAGCCCTCCGGAAACTTTTAGGGCTTGCTCAGTAGACGAAAATGAACAACCTTCCACAAGATTTATTTTCATGAAACGAAAAAAATATCAGCCTCACCATACAAAATTATAAACTTGTTTGGACAGTTTATATGGAGAGGCCAATTTCTTTTTTCGTTTCCTGAAAATAAATCTTGTGGAAGGTTGTTCAGTTTCGTCTACTGAGCAAGCCCTTAAAGTTTGCGGAGGGCTGTCCTTTACACCTTGTATAGGTAGTAGTTGACTCGGCAAACGTTATTCTGCCATTTAAAGTATAAAAAAAATAATAGGATGTAATGGTAGGAGGGTAAAAATAAGGCTACGACTAATTCAGACCTACTAAACATGCACAAAAAGTTTCATAAAAATCAAACAAACATGAAAAATTAGATAGTTGTATGTATTAGATAGTATAATATAAAAAAAAATCGAGTTTAATTGGTGTATTGATTCATTCGTTACCTGGTCTTAGCAAATCGAAAATATGTTTTCGAAGTTTCCTCGGTGGTTTCTTTTCGAATTCTGCTTCCATGAATACATCGAAAGTCATGATAGTTCGATCACTGTTCACTAGTCGAACTTTTTGTACAGTTCTTGAAGTATTACCAGCGATAGATGAAACATCAGGTTGCATATTTATTTCATCTTTTTTCCTAACTTTGATTTTCACATTTAGAGGTGTATTTTGTGACACGCTTTTGGTTTGGATTGATTCATATTTGGGAACAGCTTCTACATCAAACTCTAAGTTTTGTACAACTTGATCCACTACTGCTTGTTGATTATTCATATTGAGGAAAGCTAAAACAAGCCAATTAAGTAACTCTAAAAAATTGTATAGACTGTGTCGTCAAGTCCGTCACGCTGAGGTTTCAACTCTCAGGTTGACAGCATAATGAACCTGTATTTAAAAAGAAACGCGCCCTTAGGAAATAAATTACATTTAATTAAATTCTTCAAAATTTATCCATCAAACACAATCGAATAAACAACTCGATTTGATTTTGTATTTTCATCACTAGCAGTAATTTCGGGAATACCATTTGTAGACACAGCCATATTTTGCTTCGACGGTGGTTTTTTGAATTCTATACCGAGTGCAGTGCATTTTCGTATTATATCATTCAACCACATTTTCAAAGGTAAAATTTCGTTTTCAATGTACCGCACATATTCTACAACTCTCATTTCCGGTGGAGTTCTACACAGCACCCTTAATTTTCTTGGTGACTTTTGTCTGCTTATGTCAGCTATTGTAGAAAGGGCTTTATTGCCGTGAGACAAGTCACTCGGTGAGCCAATTCCCATCAATACTAAATCTCTTCGAGATTCATGTATTTTACAGGTTATAGATTTAGACGCCACTATCTTGGCAACGAGCGGAGTTTCACCAGCATTAACAGAACATATTGGTGATAGAGATAGCCATCGTGTGGATTCATACTTATAGGAACTCTTTGCTTTTACCATGTCTCTTACTACGCTTCTGCTCCGTACGGTATCGCTAAAATGAGGATACAGGTCTTCTGTATTTGTTATTTTATCTGACGATTTGTTATACAGATCATCGTTTAGAATTTTCTTTTGTTTGTTGGATTTAGCTTCTACTGAAAAAAAAGTAGTATATTCCTATAAATGTTTGAATGTACGTAGGAAAGTAAAAACGTGCAATTTCGCCAGTTTAGTATTTAACAATTGATTATTACGAAATGGTAGGCGTAAAGCACAATAGACAAAAATTGCACAGTTTTTAAACGTCCGTGTAAGCGCATGTTACCTGTATCGTTCGCAGTATTTATTTTAGTTTCTTTCCTTTTGATACCTTCAAGTTGCAGTAAAGTTTTTGTCGTGTCGTCAAATATAGGTATGATCAGATCAGAATGCTTGCGTCCATCCATAAAACCATGAAAATGTTCTTTGCTCGTAGAGTTTACTAAACATTTCTTGAGTACATACGTGTCGCTAATTATTTTCGGGACATCGCCTGATCCAGAGCCTCCTAACATTGTATTTGAAGTTGGTAACAAATCAACGCAGGAGTGGTATATTTTGACGTCGCTATCACTGTCATCTTCTATAGCTTCCCTCTTCTGCAGGACTACTTTGTGTGTCATAGGTATCGTATATTCTATTAAATTGTCTTTTTGTCTCCAAATGAGTTTGTCCAAGTTTTGTATGCATGATATTTCAGGTACAATTTCTAAGCAAAACTTAGAATTATTTATGGTTCTTTTTTGGATAAAGGGTTTGAATTCTATTCTTATAAATGCGGTATCCATTATGGAATAATTTTAAAAATAAAATAGTAGCTGAAAAAAAAACAAAAATAAAACTCTATTTTCGCATTGATTTCATTTTGAAAACCGGTTTAAATAACTTAGATTTATTTATTCTTTATTTATAAGTATTTATGAAAACATTTTGGGGGATGAACTGCTTGCGTCCTTAGGATTTACTTGACTTTTGACCACCCTACACGTATCCCCTGGGTAGTGCTAAACGAGCAGTAAATACGGTGGTAGGCCACAGCATCGGCTGCCGGCTTAAAGGTTACCACCCACCAGACAAAGTCATACCGCCAAGCGATCCGTCGTGTTCCGGCATGTTGTCTGGTGAAGCCGTATGGTGGAGGATGGGTATGAGTAGTTGTGTTGCGATGTACGCCGGGTATGATACACCAGTTGTTGTTGTGTCGGAGGTTTGATCGTGGAGGGTAGCGGGATCCGAAGCACGGTTCTCCGCTGGCCGACCGCAGACAGTTGGGGGCCCAAGTAGTGTGCCAGCCACACACGAAAGGCTGCCCCGCCATCTGTGAAAAATCCCAGGGTGGCCCCATCGTGCCGGTTGGCGACCGGACGAGAGGACCCGATGGCAATCTCTGGGGGGGTTCGGGCGTCCCCGCAGTCTCCAGATCAACCCTCCATCGGCGCAGCAGTTCTGGTTGTGTTGTTGGGTTTGACATCGCATCACCTCGCTCAACTGCCATCTTCCACAAACCCTATTCACTCCAAATTTAAAAATAATGTCAAGTAAAAAGAAAAGTAAGTGTGTACAGCGGATGCACGTCCTCTCGTTTCATTTGCACCTCTCAAACATACGAGGACTGCACTCCAATCTCGATTCAGTCCATCATCACCTCGAGACTGATAAGCCCCACTTACTTTTCTTGACGGAGACGCAGATCAGATGTCCGTCTGATGCGGCGTATCTCGACTACCCGGGATACTTATTGGAGCACCATTTCCTGCAGCGTGCCGGGGTCTGTGTATACGTCCGCAATGACATCTGCTGCCAGCGTCTCCGTCACCTTGAAGATCCCAGTTTCTCATCCTTATGGTTGCTGGTGGACACAGGTGTGGACAAAATTGTCTACACCTGTGTTTACCGGTCGCACAGCGGTGACCAGGAGACGACTCGGCTGTTTAGCCACCTCAGTGGGGCCGCCGATGAGGTTCTGCATCGGCACCCTGATGCGCAGTTGGTCGCTCTGGGGGATTTTAACGCCTGCCACCAAGACTGGCTTTTCCCATACCAGAGGACCGACCACGCTGGGAGGGAAGCGCGAAACTTTGCGGTATCGATGGGCCTCTCCCAGATGGTAAAGCAAGCGACAAGGGTGCCTGATGTAGTGGGTCATACTGCCAATTGTCTGGACCTACTGCTGACCACTGATCCGGACAGATGTATTGTAACAGTTTCCTCACCACTTGGAACTTCAGATCACTGTCTGGTGAAGTACGTATCGTCCTTCTCCCCACCTGACCGCGACACACGTGGAGAACGGCGAATGTGGCGTTACAAGTCAGCAGATTGGGATGAGATGCGGCATTTCTTTGCGTCTTATCCTTGGCTGCAGGTCTGTTTCTCTTCTAAAAATCCTTCGAGCTGTGCGGATGCTGTAACCGATGTGATACGTCAAGCTATGGAGTATTATATCCCTTATAGCGATGTACCCATCGGTGGCTCAGCTCACCCGTGGTTCAACGCCGATTGCATTCAGGCTGAAGAGCGTAAGCATTCGGCGTTCCTCGCTTGGGTTGACGCTCGTGACCGCAAAGCTCCGGATCTGAGTTCAAAGAAGAGAGCCTTCAACCATGCTGCCAAGTCCTATAAAAAGGCACTGAAGAAGGCTCGCTTCGACCGCATTACCCGTATTGGCACAAAGCTCTCTGCGCAACCGTCCGGTAGCAGAGCATTCTGGTCCCTTGCCAAGTCGGTCGAGGCGAACTTCTGTCGGCCCACATTGCCTCCGCTGGTAAAGCCTGATGGGACACTTGCTCATACGGCAAGAGAGAAAGCAGGACTCTTTGCATCTCTCTTCGCTCATAATTCTCGTCTTGACACTAGCAATGCTACTCCACCGACTCTGCCTCATTGTAACTCTTCAATGCCCGAAGTCCACATGAGGAACCGAGAAGTACTGAGAGAGCTGCGTCGTCTAGACGTGAATAAAGCTAGTGGACCAGATGGCATACCAGCGATTGTTCTCAAGGCTTGTGCTCCCGAGTTGTCTCCTGTACTCACGCGCTTGTATCGCCTCTCGTTTAGGACCGGTATAGTGCCCAAGTCCTGGAAGCTTGCTAACGTGCAACCTGTGCCCAAAAAGGGCAGTCGTGCCGATCCTTCCAACTATCGGCCGATTTCGGTAACCTCCATACTCTGCAAGATTATGGAGCGTGTATTGAACTCGCGCCTCATGGCATATCTGGAAGGTAACGATCTCCTCAGTGACCGGCAGTACGGGTTTCGCCGCGAGCGGTCTACTGGGGACCTACTAGCGTATGCCACCCACTTGTGGGGCGAGGCCCTTGAGAAGAATGGGGAAGCGATTGCCGTATCCTTAGACGTCTCGAAGGCCTTTGACAGGGTATGGCACGCTAGCCTATTGAGTAAGCTTCCAGCGTACGGCATTTCCCCTGGTCTGATCAACTGGGTAAAAGACTTCCTGAGTGAACGGTATCTTCGAGTTCTTGTCGACGGATGCTCATCAGAGCCGATGACGATTAATGCCGGAGTTCCTCAGGGGTCTGTTCTCTCTGCAACTCTATTCCTGTTGCATATCAACGATCTGCTGGTGCCCGGTATCTATGGGTATGCAGATGATAGCACAGTTGTAGAGAGATACCTGCCCGGTGCTCGGGCTAGTAAGGAGCTAATACAGTCCGAAAGAGAGGCTATGGTAGAGCGTACGAATACCTCACTTCAGGCAGTCTCCAAGTGGGGTGAAGCCAATCTTGTGGGATTCAACGCCTCCAAAACGCAAGCGTGTCTGTTTACCGCTAAAAGGAGCCCGTTCACTTTAGCTCCTGCTTTTCGGAATGTTTCCCTGGAGTGTACCGACCGTCTTCAGCTTTTGGGAGTCGAAATTTCCTCAGACCTTAACTTTGGGCGGTTCATTGAGTCCAAAGCCAAAGTAGCTGCTAGAAAACTTGGCATTCTTGCAAAAGTCCGGCGGTACTTCACACCGGAACAGCTTTTAATGTTATACAAAGCGCAGGTCCGTTCGTGTATGGAGTACTGCAGCCACATATGGGCTGGTGCTGCAAAATGCCACCTGGCAGCTTTGGACTCGGTGGAAAGGCGTGCGAAAAGGCTAATTGGTGATCCAGACTTGGTTAAGTCCAACCTTCAAAGCCTTGAGCACAGGCGTAGGGTAGCCAGCCTTTCGGTGTTTTACAGGATGCTTTTTGGAGAGTGTGCGCAGGAATTGCATGACTTGATTCCGCCATCTCAATTCTACCATCGGACAACCCGACGTACAATGAGTATCCACCCATACGTTGTTGAAACCTCTACGGTCCGGACTAAGCGTTTCGCCTCGTCGTTTATACCGCGTACGTCGAAGGAATGGAACAATTTGCCTGCTGTGGTCTTCCCGTCCGATTATAATTTGGGTATCTTGAAGGCTAGAGTGAATAGGCTTTTAATAAACTAGTGCGCCTCACCATCAGAGATTGCATCACTGCTTACCATCAGGTGGGATCGCAGTCAAGCACTAGTTTATACGAATTAAAAAAAAAAAAAAAAAAAAAAAAACATAGTGAGGCATTCCAAAACAAAACATTCGAAAGCATGTGACATCCACCAACTCGCACTGGTCCCGCGCGGTAGTTTATGGCCCATTCCCTCTTCTAGAGAGGAGGCCTGAGTCCCAGCAGTGGGAATATTATAAAGTAGATTATATTCTTTATAGTAAAATATTATTGAAGTTAGAAAACTTAGGTTTAAAATTCCTTATTTAAATTTTATTCTATATCACATTTAGAAGGTCCCATAAAGGGCCTTGTGGTTTCCTTTACCTTGGTACCCAAGAATTATTATTGACTTTTTGGTTAAATGATACCTCAACGTTAAGGTTAAGTAACGCTTGTTGAGGTCAGTCCGTGGGTACCTACTAAATGTTGTCATTTGTAGGTCTTTGAAGACAGTCTTTACGAGTAGCCAGAAGCCAAAAAATCCGACGCCTGTCGTACTATGTGGTATCGTGTAGTCTTTAATAGTATCTGGATTATGAAGATCAAGTAGGCTTGTACTCCTAAGATACTGGTATTCAACTATATGTTGTCCGCTTACAAGAAACTTTTACAAGAGAATTTACAGTATAAAATGTTGACAATTTGTAAGTTTCAGCTTAATGTTAGCAATGTGTTTAACTTACCGGAAAAATACGAAACAAATCAAAAGTTAATCAGCAAATGATTTTTTGTAACACATAATTTTGATATTTAATAAAACATAATGCTAAAACTAAAATTTTGAATTACAGATCAACCATGTACAAATTATCAAAATAACCTATTTGAAGCAGTTGACATATTTTTTTTGTTTTTAATTTTTTCTGTGACAGCTTGTGTACAAATACGTAGGTTGTTTATATTTTAGTACCTTGTTCTTCTTATGAGTAGGTCAAAGATTTTATATATCCTACTAGATACACTCTTGCCAGAGTGGTTGTGGTCATCATTGTGAATCACGATGAGTGGATTATCTTTGTAATGTGGCGCACTTTTATCGCAGACTGCAGCGTTCCGCGTACATTCCGGCACTTAGTTGCGGCCTTGATCTGGTCTGTCCATCTCATTGGTGATCTACCACGTAGCCTGGTGCCTTCAACTTTGCCCTGCACTACGAAACGCTCTATGGAGCATTACTACGACGCGATACATGGCCTCAGAAGGTCAAAATGTGCGACTGCGGTGTGGATGATAGGCGCTGTCTGTTGGCGAGTTCTGTTAATATGGAATCATTCGTACGAAACTCTGTTAACGACACTCCTAGCATCCGTCTCTATTATCTTACAAAAAATAATTTAAAAAAGAACACAATGGAGTTAGTTATTTTAATTTTTTGTTTCGCCACCTAACCTTAGAATTACTGCAGAAGATAAATAGCTGTATTAATATTTATGTTTGTTACCGTAAGAAAAGTCATAATTTGTTGAAACAAAGCGTTTATTAGGACTGGGGCAAATCGATGATGAACGTACTCGTTAACACACAACTGGTAATGGTAAGCTAGAATATGAATTACAATGCGGTTTTTGTTTGAAAATAGATTTAGAAGCCTAATTGACTGTTCTCACATACCTATTAATATTGTTATTTGGAAGTACTGTAAAACCAATCATCCTTTTTTTTTTAAAGATTAGCAATGGAGTTTCTTGTCGGTTCCTCTCCATAGGAAACGACCAATTGGGACCGTGCTTTAGCTTCTGATGTTTTATAACTAGGCCCATGTAAGCCTATATTATTTTTATTTTTTTTTGTCGACGGGGAAAATCATCATCGACAAAACCCGCTCTTGGGTGGTGCGGGAGATAGTGTCAGACTCTTACTGACTAAAAACCCCGCGCCGTTCCTTCTAGCCTTCATACCGGGGCTCTAGTTTCCTTTCGTATAACCCCGACCCCGGTAGGCTTCGACCCAGATGGGCCCCTCCTGTTGCTGACAACTCATTGAGGCGCGCGGGAACAGTGCGCGCCGTCGACGCCTTGGCTCGGTCCGGGCAGTTACCGGACTATCGGACAGCGAGCTACCCATGGCTCGCTGTCCACGATGTAAGCCTATATGCAATAGGCCTATATAGACCTATGTGCGAAACAATCAATTGGGACCGTGCAATAGCTTCTGACATTTTACAGGTAGGCTCATGTAGACCTATACGCGAAACGACTAATTGGGTTCGTGCACCAGCTTTTGACGATTTATAAGTAAACCCATGTAGGCCTATATGCAATAGGTCCATAAAGACCATATGCGAAACGATCAATTGGGACCGTGCACTAGCTTCTGACGTTTTATAAGTAGGCCCATGTAGGCCTATTGCATGACTATAGAAATTATTGTGGACGTGTTTATCATACTGCAGTGTTACCTATACTCTGTAATTTATTAAAACTCTTAACGCTGGCTATTTCCTGTCTACGTCTAGTAAGGCTAATATAGATTTGTTTTCTTGCCGGTCTGATCTGTAGTTTATTTATCACTAATAGACAAAATAATCTTATCACTCCTTCCATTTTTCACGAGCCCGTTCTACCTTCTTCCAGTACTGGTGAAAAAAAATTACCCAATCTGTCCCATCGTCTCCAACGTGACCTGCCACGATGCCCATTTCACTGTGTCAAGGCTCTGTGCTACTTTGGGCCACAGTTCAAACCCAGTTTCATTGAAGTTCGCAGATATTTTCGTTTTTATGAATATTGCAGGTACGTGATGGGTATTTTTTCGTTAATTGTTATAAATTAGTGCTTGAATGTGATCTCACCTATTGGTAAGTAGTGATGCAATCATTGATGGTGAGGTGTACTACTTCTAACAAGCCTATTCACTCTTGCCTTGAAGACACCTAAATTATAATCGGACGGGTAGACCACAGCAGGCAAATAGTTCCAGTCCCTCTATGTACGCGGTATAAACGACGAGGCGAAACGCTTGGTCCTCACCGTAGAGGTTTTAACAACGTAAGGGTGGATAACTGGATACTAGCTGTTCGTCAGCTTTTCCGATGAAACAAATGAGATGGTGGACTGTGTTAAAGTTAAGCAGATATTTATATACGTTTTGATGAATATTGTAGGTACGTAATGCCGATTATTAGTTGTGTTAATGTCGCACCTATGTTATTTGTGTTTGGTGTGGGTTGTAAGTTGTCATCTAGTTATTTTTTTTCAAAAGCATATTGCTGTCTGCAACAGAGTGTGGTGTAAACACCACACAAACATAACAGTATAGATATGCTTCTATAATTGTAATTAGTTATAATTATAAAAGATGCATAGTCTTTTTTGTGTGTGTTACGTGTCACGTTTATCTCAGGAATTATTGACACAAATTAAAAGTTATTTGAATGTTGGGCGTCCTATTTGTGAAAAGGGAGCAAAGCAGTAGCAGCTTGTTTTTAATATTTGAACAATTTTTATTATTATATAGCAAGTACATATAAATAAATTATATAAAAAAGCAATATTACCAACGTTGTATACTAGTAAGCCAACCTTGTACCTTGTGTTTTTAACATTTCCGTGTTACTTAATTAATATAATTGGTCTTATACCGTTTTGATAAACTAAAAATAAAGTCAACGTAACAAATGCAGTAGTAACGAGGAAAAGTTGTTGCAAATTATCGTTTATTTTTTTTTATTTCAGATGCGAATTTAATATGACTTACTTGATATTATCTGTCGTTCCTTTATGTTGTGTAATTATTGTGAATAACTTAGTCGTTATCCGTAGTGTTGACATTTGACAAGTGACTGCGTGCGTTTGGTGCGAGCACATAATTTGTGCTGGGTGTGATGCGTATACAGTTTTTTTGGACAGATATTTCTCGTTAAGTGGTAAGTTGGAATCTCTTAGTTGGCTTAATGGAACAAAAAAAACTCGCCCTTATATGTATGATTGGGATAGTTCAGTGCAATACCACTAAATATTTTACTTGTATACGGATACATCGTAACCGGGTGCGTTCGTTACATTCCAAATATGATTAACCTTCATAATTCACATTTTGGTCCTTCGAGACGGATCCAAAAATTTGTAACAGAAATATAAGTTATATTATTTTCAATAGAGTGCAGGTACATTATAAACGTAAAGTTAGATAAATAAAATAAAATTACAACATGAGTTATTCTCCATTTAATTTCCAAAACTCTCACTACTTCGCAATACTTACATCACCATCAATTTTTTTTTAAATATAATTTATACAAATTTTAATTTTACGATATGCGACAATAAGTTATTGCTCCTAATATTTAATACTAAATTCCTGGATTATCACTAAGCACTCGAATAATTTAGGTAAGAAGAGAATTTGTACAAATTATAATAAAAGTTTTATGTAAAATGTATAAAAAGGAAACAAATCACGATCACAGTTTTGTTTTTCATCAAAATGTACAAACACAAACGTTCCTAAACATTTAAGTAGTTACTGATCTTTTGTACAATAATTCCTTTCGCTTATTTAATTTAATTATTAATAATGTACCAATTCATGCGCAGTTTCCCTTACATTAATAAATTACTAAGCTTACAATGTTTTCGCCACAGTCTCGGGCGTGGTATCTTAATGTCTATATTAAATTAAAATTACACTAAATGTACACGAATTAATTATTTTAAGACTTATTAGTAAAATATTGGAAAGACATAAAGAACCCTGAGTTAAGGTCTGCAAATGACATGGAATAAAAAAAACTAATTACAAATTAAATCCGTGCCATTAGAGCTGCAGTTTGTGTTAGCAGTTGTTCCAAATATGCTCTATGTTATATTAGAATACTACTAATTTGTAATAATACCTACATGGATTTTGTATTTTAACTAACGACCAAATAATACTGAATCATCCCGTTTGCAAATAAATTGTCTGAAAATAAATTATTCCTTACGAGGCCTATCAACAAAGACGGATAAATCTAAGCCATTATGTTGTTTATACAGCAAAACAAACGAAGGTGCAGATTTAACATTTGCAATTCCTTAATATTATTTTATAGGATTGCGATAAATGAATGAATGGTAAGTAATTATAGTTTCTAACAAGATTACTGAAACTGAACTACATACATAACTTTATTTTTAAAGAAAAAAGACGTTATCCGAAATCGTAATTTTCTGAAATTTTGGTAGTTATGCTTACTAATCGTTCGAAAAATTTTTAGTAAAAAAAAAAACATACAAACAGCCGAACGTAGTACCTCCTCCTTTTTGGGAAGTCGGTAAAAAGACAGAGATGTTAGGTTATTAACTTATTTAAGAAATGGGAAGCACATTAATGAAATAAAATTCTTAAATCTAACTTAAAAAGCGTAGGTATTTCATGAATTACACTATATTTATAAGTTTATTTACCTTACGCTACGGACTAGATTTTTGAGATCATTCGGAAAGCCAATTTCGTTCAATACGATCTATTTTATACTTAAATTACAGAACAATGATTTTATTATGTAGGATTGACGATGAAATGGAAAAGTTTAGGTACAAATAACATTCAAAACTGGACTTGTTACTGACTGACATGTTTTTTGGACCAAAACCTATATGGTCATTGAAAATCTTTCATATTATTGAATGTTTACTAGTTAGTACTATTCTATGATTACTTAATAATAAACTGATTGAGGCGAGATTTCTGCGAGTCATATTATTGAATATATTACATTTGACATTCGTATTATTCTAAAAATCATATAAACTATTAATATTGCATATTCGTCCCACCTATATTGACACTTTCGTGAACAATTTAACATACAACCCTATCCCTATTCAAATTTGTAACTTCCATCGTGCTCTGACTTACCCCTTTTTGGGGTAAATTCATTCTGTGTTTGTTTCACACTCAGATGACTTCAGACTTTTTAAATTAGAAAATTCGATTCCTGAATTGAGTATTTTAAGTTCAGAACGTCTCAAACTGCACTTTACTCCTAAATTTTGACAGGTCAAGTCTAGTGAGTTTCAGAAATACTCAACATTACCTAAATCAGAAATCGGAGGGTCTTACCCCCGATTTCTGATTAACATAAAAAATCACTAACTGATTTTTGCGTTAAACAAATTCAAATTATCGTTCTTTTTTTTGACAACCGTATGAAGATAGCAATGATGCTATTTTAGGCCGGACGCACACATTCGGTTTCTGGATTAGATTTTCTGATCAGGAATTCAGATTCAGGATTCCGTGAGAGACGCACGGAGAAAATTTCGAAACGGATGTCAGGTTTTTTTCCGTTCGGAAAAAGTAAGAACGTGTGATAAAAGCATTTAGGTACCCGGATCTAAATGCCTGATCGAGAAACCTAATCCGGAAACCGAATGTCGCACACATTTGGTTTCCGGATTAGGTTCACAATATGTATGTTTAATTTATATAAACATATTCGTATTTTGGTTAAATTACTTCGGATTAGTAGATACTTGCAATCATTTTAATCAGAGCTCAGTAAAAAAAACACAAGAAATTTAATATTTTGACACTAACAGTTAATGATGTAACATTTATAAGGGTAACCGTATTTCTATTTCTAGTTGAAGTAAAACTAATTAAAATAAATGATGTTAGACAATGTGTTATGCACAAAGTTATCGTTCATGAACAACGAGCATGATGCAGGATACTGTGAACTCAGTGTGAAACAAACACTAGGCCTTACAACTAAACACCAAAATGTTCATTCGATGCCACAACACACGAGTAACGTCCGCAGCATTGTCGTGAAACAGATACAATCACAAACTATGGGGCATTTCTAGCAGAACACGTCTAAAATGTATTTACAGGAATCAAAAACATTTTCAAAAGTTCGGTGATCAAGATTGAGGTAACTTCTATTTTATAGCCTACTTGCACCAGTATTCACTAAATGCATTTAGCACTAAACTAATTTGTAACTGCGTTCCGTTTTGGTTATTCGAAGATTACGGAGACAGAATTATGTTTTAAATAAGTTTAGCGTTAGGTAAAGGCATTTAGTGGTGAGTGGTGCAGCTGAGCCTAAAACTTCTGTACGCAATTACCAATGTTGGTCAAATATCGTACGTTTATACTGTTAGAAAAACATTTACAAAGTTTTGATGTGGGTGCATTTACCAACATTGGTCTTCCGACACAGAAGATATGATTGAACATATTGTATTGAAACAAACGTGCATCAGTGCTATATGCACTGATGCACGTTTGTTAGAATTCTGATCTACTTGACTACAATGCTAAAAAACGTTAGGTATGAGAAGCAACATCGCGATAACATCCAACCTTGTCATCACGTCTCATTCTTTACCATTCATTAGCCGACCAACCAAATTATAAATCGAGAACATAAGGTTCTACTATACCTATATTTTCTATAAGGAAGTAATTTTGGAGTAGAAAATATGTCAGAGTAACGTTATAGCTACTACTCGCTTTCCTTTACTAGTTTTTTTTTTATATACCGCTTTATTTGTAAAACGCTAACAACCTTGTAGGATTATATTACTAACATCGTAAACAACAACTTTTGTTCTATGTCTTTTCACAAAATATAATTAATTTACCAAAAACTAACCTTCATGATTTTTTTGTTTTATGAAACACCTATCAATTCTGTATTTTGCTTTACCTACCTACTCCTCTATGACGCGACGCAAGCGCATCGAGCCCCCTCACCACGGCCCGCTCCCCTCCTATATTGTAATATCGCTTGCTTCACATAGACTTCGTAATATTTAGAACGTTTAATTTAAATATATTTATTTGTATGAAAAAGTAATAAACAAAAATATGATAAATTTTTAAAAGTTATAGAACAAAAGTTTTTGTTTGTGATGTTAGTAACATAGTCCTGAGACGTTGCCAGTGTTTTACAAATGACCCTGTATATGGCAGTGTAATTTATTTATTACTCAGCATGAAATTGATATCTACGAGATTGTTTGAAAGAGTTACCGAAGCCCTGGAACGCAATGGCAACTGAAACAGCACTGAATACGGGTGGGTTTTAGTCAGTAAAAGCCAGACACTCCCTCTCGCTCCATCCTGATCGAGAGGAGTTACTCGATGAATCCCGAATTTAAAAAAAGTATGGATCTATAAGTAGTCTTCCGTAAAAAAGCGACAGAAATTTCGGTCTTAAAATTGAATTGGCACCAAAGTCTAAAAATTATGTGTAGAAGATAAAACTACCAAATGAATATGAAATATATTGATATTGTGGTTGTTTACAGAGCAAAGTATCTGCTCAGTAACACTATTCATAAATTATACTCATAGGTGTCTTTTTGCTTTTTTAAATTCAATAAGACTGTATGTGAAAATGCAATTATATTGCAGCAATGCTTCCAGGGCCATTATAGGAAGAAATGAAGAATTAAGTTAGATTAGGTACAGCTACGTGTAAAAGAGTTCTACTTTTATTTTGATAAGAATCTAGTTTTCTAATAACTAATATGAATGAGAATCTTTCAACAGAACTTTATTAAATAATAAAGTAATTCCACAACGGTCACACAACGCCGTCTAGTCCCAAGCTAAGCAGAGCTTGTGTTATAGGTACTAGACAACTGATAAACATACTTATAAATTTCTAAATACATACATAATATAGATTAATTACACCGGACACAGAATAAATGATCATGCTCATCACATAAACATTTGTCCTGGGTGGGAATAGAAACCACGACCTCTGGCAGAGCAGTCAGGCTCACTAACCACGAAAACCAACAGGCATGCAAACTGATTAGTCTCAGCGCTTAGTTATAAAATTCTGTTGAAGATAACCCATTCATAGATTCCTAATTACCTAAATGTAGACCACTATCCAGAAAACATCCAAATTTTAAATTTTGGCAGGTAAGGTTCTACATAACTATCTAATTAGGTACACACTCCGTGCTAGGGTACTATAAGATTTGACCACAACAGATCGATATAAAAATAATTTTATGCACAAACTTACACTATGACTAGGATCCAAAGACTAGGTTCCACAGACTAGATTCAAATGACTAGAATCACTCATCCCCCTGTTAGGTATTTTTACTTAATTCCTAATTTAAAAATAAATAAAGCGACGTTATCGGATTCTATTAACATTATTTTCTTAAATTAATTATCACCTATTTACATGAATTTTTAATTAATATATGACCATCTAGCAGAACTAATAGGTAGAAACATAATTCTATATAAAAGCTATCTTATATGTTATAGCATATCACGCACGAAACTGTAACGAACCCATTGTAAACTGTATTCAAAGTTCAAATATGATAGTAGGTATAGACCGTCTGTTAAAAAATTGAGTTTGTCTGTAAAAAATATTTAAAAAAAACACCAAAATTCTGCATCGTGGTATTAAAAATCTCCACCCGATCAGAATATTTACAACAGTCGGAATTTAAATATCGGATACTTGCCAGACACCACAATCGTCTAGTCGGAAGATCATCTCTTTTCAGTAAAGGTTTAAAGTAAAAAATTAGGGGATCGTTGATCTCTATGAATTTATAAATACTGAAACCTACGAACACCAGATATCACTAAATGCATTTTGAATCATTGACTAACGATTGCTTCAAATAAAGCGAACTTTAAATTCTTTTATTGCTAAATGCGTTTAGTGAATTGTGGCGCAAGTGAACTTTGCGGTATATTTTCACAGACAAAGTTTCAATTAGTGAACAGACATTACCGAAGTCAGTCATTGTGTACTAATTGTTCAACAGGAAAACATGTATTCGTTGTACAGAAATTAACATTTAAGTATTATAATATGATCTGTTATAAATAATTGTCGCATCGCTTTACACAAAAATATTAAGGCTTAGCTAATTAATTTATTTAGGAGGCTTGTCACATGCTGGTAAATGTTTTATTTGCAAATAAAACTTTATCTTTTTAATTTTAGCTCAGAACAATACTCGTTTGTTGCAAAATTTTATAAAATTAACCTTGTAGGTTGCTGCCGAATGAAAAATAATGATAAAACCACTTCTTTACGAACCTTATCAATACTGGCTTTAATTGTCTTAACTGTACCCCACTTTGGAAACCAATGTCTCGCAATTAGCGACTCAAAACTTCAACATGATAGTGTCGTCTTGGAAGACGCCCTTATTACATGCATCCGGGTGAAATGCACCGAGGGGCGTTGGCGGGGCTCAGGTACACAGCCCAGAGTTGTCTACTAACGAACGCGCCAACACATCCGCCGCCGTGATATCGCTCACTTTGCCTTCAAAGTGCCCTCTCACATGGAACATAAACTCCGCTTTTCCTGCGAACTCTTGCCTGCACATGAGACACAGGTGGTGCGCGTGTGTGTGTTGTCTCTCTGGCGCGTAGTGTGTGTGTCCACCGTGAGTGAAGTACGCGCCTCCCCCGCCGCCGCCTCCTCCTTCGTTGACGACTGTTGCCGTGGACACTGATGCCGTCGCGATCCCGTGGCCATTCAGTATTTGCTGATTCTGATTGTGGTGATGAAGCAGCTGCAGTTTCTCCTGATTCGATAAGTGCACCTTTTCTTGTTGCTGAAAATAAATATAAAAGCATTCATTTTTGGTGCTTTAGAAGTTGGTCCTTTGAGCCCGATCTTGATTTCATTTTGAGTATTAATCTTACCTGATGTTGTGTCGCCTGCTGCATTTTGTCTTGTAGCAGCTTAGTATCGGGAAGATGTGATTTAGCGTGGGCGCTCCACTCATCCCTGGTGGCAAACAGTCTGCCACAGAGCTCACACGACCAGGACACCACCATGCCCGCTGTCGCCGCCGCCACTGCAGCGCTAGCTGCACTTGTATGAACTAGGTTTGTGTTCTGTAAGACGAAATATGCATTAATAATGAAAACTCACTATTTTATAAATATTCAAGAGTCAAAATACTGGAACGTCACATTGGTTTTTGGTGTAAGCTTGTAAAGAGAAATAGAAGCCCATGGAGTATTGTGCTGTGTCAGTATGGCTTTTAAACGTATGATCTATAGATGTTATTAAAGCCATTCTAAATGTAACATTTATGAAGTATGATTGCTTATGTAACTATATTGTAATTAAAACTTTAAAATAATTAGTACTTACTAAAATATAAATGTTTACTAAAAAGAATTCACGAAGATCTAAGAAATGAAAATGCTACATACCCAGATGAAGAAATAGAAAATGCAGAAAAAGAAACGGCAACTTATAGTGTATTCCATATATTTCAGTTAAAGAATAGATCTACACTGTGAAACCACAAAATTAAATATTGATTAAAAAACAACTGATGAAGAATTTATTTCATGCTGACACATCGAGAATACCTACAAACCATGCGTTGAATTCTCAGTAGATTTACCGTAAAGTTGTGTCCAGGTACCTGGCACACCTGGATCGGCTGTTGGTGTGAGTGTTGTTGTTGTTGCTGCTGCTGCTGTTGTTGTTGTTGCTGCTGCTGTTGCTGCTGTTGTTGTTGCTGTTGTGCAGCTGCGGCCGCTGCTGCTATCTCCGCCTGGCTAGGCTTCGTATCCTCTTGTTTTGTCAACTGTGGCTTCACGTCATCTAGTTTCAAAGCTGCAGAAATTAAAGGATCTTCAGGAAAGCAACCCAAAAGGGTTACTTTGTTGTTCGAATAAACAATCTAAACTACACCTAACAAAGCTACATTATATTAAATTACTTAACAAATAGTTTTATAATCTACTTAAGGAAATAAAATCGCGTATTTTACGACGAAAGCGGGTAAAATAAGCAATGAAATGCACAAATAAATGGGAAAAGTAAAAAAAAGATCTCATTCTCAAATCTAGCTTAACATTTTTGTATAAGTCTACACATAAATGCTTCACTACCGTTCGAGACCTCACAACGGTAGTGATAAGATATGTCTTAAAGGCATCTATCATCACCATTACGAAGCATACTCACGTGGTATTGTGATGGTTCTTTTACCTAGAGGCGCAATGTTCGATGGCGTTATGTGTTTCAGTTTGTTCATATGGAGCACTAGTTTGTCTCTTCGCGCGAATGCTTTGTTACATACTTCGCAAACGTACGGCTTTTCTCCTGTGGTAATATGAAAGATATATTGAGAAATCTTATCGACTCGCACCTAAATGAAGTCAGTAAGACTTAATTTGAAAATATTTGTTTTGAATTAAAAGAAATTCTGCAGGTTTTATCACCATCAAAGGACCAATTTCGGTAAAGAACGATGATTAAATTTGTATGAGATTCGTCCTCTATATCCAACAGATTTAAAATTTTTGAGAGATGTCACCGTATTAAAAAAAAATCTATATTCAACTAGATGCTTCGAATGACACCCGTTTCAAATCTGTTAGTACTCGCTAACAGGTTCGAAACAGGTGTCATGTTCTGGGACATTTTTACGCAATGCTCTTTGTCAAATATATTTTGTAAAATCGTACAGGGCTCGCAGAGCCGCATATAAAAATATATGGCAATACTATGTTATGAATATATTTACGGTCTAAAACACTTGGGTAAGAAAATTGTCTTATAAAATCTAAACCCCATACTATTGAGATATGTCGCCAGGGTAAAAAAATTCTCGCCTTGTTAAGATGTTTTGTTTGAGACACATTTCAAATCTGTTGGTTGGGGGAACGTTTTGATGCATCGTCTTTTGACTTGGTAAAGGGAATGCAGAAAATATCTAGTTACCTACTGATACCAACCCACCTGTATGTATTCTCATGTGTATCGTAAGCTTATCTTTACGAGCTAAGCCTTTTCCACAGACTGTGCACTCAAACGCTTTGCTTCCTGAAAAACATAACGAATCGTGTAAATGATAAGCATAACCTTCTTATTAATTTAAACTTCGTCATGTTGAATTAGTACATTTTTTTATTTGTTGACCATTAGTTAGCTCAAGTTAGCATTGTTTTAGATTATGTAAATAACGATGATGAAGATTAAAAACTATTTTAGAACTTATGTAAGCGCTGAGTTAAAAAGTTATGGTCTTTTAAGTGCGTATTCTTTATAATGTACTTTTAAGAAGAATAAAAATACATTGTCAATTGGTAATACTGATGATCAATTATTATTATTATTGATTATCAGTATTACCATATTTAGGATGATTAAAAACAAACACAAGTTAATAATATTTAAAGTAAAATGTGAAAAATCGTTTTAGTTTTATTTTAAATTGTATTTTAATTTGTCAAATTCTAATGTATATCAATACATCTCTATATCTAATGTCTCTCTCTCTATATCTAATGTATTGATACGTTATTAGGAAATAAACATAGGAAATAAAAGGTTTTTTAAAATTTATTTTATAAGTTTTCTTACCATCACTTGTAGAGCTAGTTGGTTTTATAGCTGGATGTTTTCTCACAGTTGTAGTCTGTAACGCTTTTAATCGTGTTCCCGGATGCATGGACCCACCTTCAGCGTACGGTTCCGTGAAAGGAATCAAATTCGGTCTCGGTATATTATGCGTTACTTCAGGTGACCTGGCGAAATCAAACGAACTGTTTTATAAAAAAAAACATAATAACCCGTTCTTCTCCACTGCCTCAGACAGTAAGAATAGTAGGGATATTATATTTTTGATAGTTCAGAAAAAAAGAAATATTTAAAAAACATACAAACACCAAGCAAGCAAAAATAAATTTTAATGCAATTTAAATTTAGTTTATCAGAAAAGCTATGAAATAAGAGAATTAACTATGGAAAAATAAAGGAACTTTTGATTTGAGCTGTGAATAGAATCAAAAACTCACCAATTGCCAAGACTTTGTAGTACTCGAACCCCTCCTTCAAATCCCATGCCTACATCATCGGGAACTGTAAACGTACTATCTGGACCTCCAGTACTGGAACTGACTTGTGGTACTTTTATAGGAGAATTGATAGTTGCATAATGGTGCTGGGTCGAACTAACTGTAGGGGGTGATGGATGACCTTGATGGGCATTGCCGTTCTGAGTTTGTTGCGGGAAGATTATTTGTGATTTCTGGAAGAAATAAGTCATATTACCATCATGTGACATAATTCCTGATATTAAACAATAGGAATGGAATTTTTAAAATATATGTACCTGCATTTCTTGATGATGTCTCGCGGTATTATTGTTATTATTTTGTTGCTGTTGTTGCTGATGTTGTTGTTGTTGCTGTTGCTGCTGTTGCTGTTGTTGCTGCTGCTGTTGTTGCTGCTGCTGCTGTTGCTGCTGTTGTTGTTGTTGCTGCTGCTGCTGCTGTTGTTGCTGCTGCTGCTGCTGTTGTTGCTGCTGTTGTTGTTGTTGCTGCTGCTGCTGTTGTTGTTGCTGCTGTTGTTGCTGTTGCTGCTGCTGTTGTTGCTGTTGCTGCTGCTGTTGTTGTTGCTGTTGCTGCTGTTGTTCACGCCGTGCAGCTGCTGCTGCTTGTGCCATATGCTGTTGGACGGCTACATGCGCTTCTAAGTATGCAGTTTTTTGAGCTTCTGTCATTTTATCCATGTTGACCGTACCATCCTGTGAACAAAGAAATTATTAATTTACTAAAGTTCCGATATATTATTGTACAACCGATGATTGTGTTATTTTGCTTGCAAATAAACTAAACCTAAAAATATGTTCCTCTCACTAACTCCTTTCAATTGAATGCATTATGCAAGATGCAACTGAGACAAGATCACAAGCCTCCGAGAAAGCAAAAAAATATAATCAATTCCTGGCGTCTAGTCGGAATTACACCGCCTTCATTGAGTGTCTTTGATGCGGCTGGAGGGCCGGGGAGGGTCGCGTTAGGGTGGCTCCCCCGACAGTGCATTCACCTCGCAGAAAGTGAGAACGGCCCCCTAAAGTATCCCGACTTTCATTCCGTAACACGATGTTTGAACACCCTATGGTTAATTGCCCAAATTCAACACGCGTGCAGTTCAACGAACTCGGATGTGACCAAGATGGGGAAACGGACCTGTGACGTATCAGATTTGTTGGGTTCAAGGAACTTTTGAAAACATTAATAGGAAAATTTAAAAAAAAATCCTTGATCGCTCGCAGTTTCGTGGTTACAAAACATAAGATTCCGGTATTAGAGCGCTTAAAGTTACACTTTGTTTGAATTGGGAATACTTACCTCTACTGGATTTTCGTTTTATCAATAGAAATCGATAGTGTAATATAATTAGAATATGGCTCACTAACTGGATTAAAACTTTATTATCTTTATTTGTCTATAACCAAAACATATCTACTCGTATATGTACGCTTGAGCTCGTCGTCGCAACGAATTTGCGAAGTCATAATTGTCATTGCAAATTTTGAAACTAGTGCGATATGTAAAAAATCATAATAAAAACGATTATCATCGGCCTAAATTATAAAGTAGATTAGTGTGTAATTAATAAGGTGTAATATCTACGGCCAGATTAGTTTGTAGCGTGTGCAAGTGTAGGTTCTGATAAAGAACTGACCTACACTTGTCTAGACTTTGTAAAAGGCAACGGAAATGTTTCATGTTGATTTACGTATCTCGATCACCTTCGGAGCGCACAGCCTGAGAGTCGGATAGCCAGTTGGTGTAACTATCCGTAGCTTTATGCTGCTATAGCAGTCATCTATATACGTTACTAGCCTATCGACCATGGTGTGCTAATCGAGAATTTCGGCCAAATGAAATTCTTATAATAACAAAAATACGCACGTGATCCATTACACACGTATGATAAATAATCATACAATATGAAAGAAGCCGAAAAATAAATTTGGGGAAGCAGAATTGGACTGGGTGATCAGCCCTTTGAAATAATATAACATACCTACACACAATGTAAAAACAAACTTTTACTAAATAATAAAAATAAATAAACATCACAATAATACTAAATAATATTATAAAATAAAGCAACTATGACAAAATGGAAAGATAAAACTGGATTTCTGGCGAAAACCTTGAGTGTTTTTTTTTATGTGTAACCATGGAGTTTTTTCGGAGTCTTCTTCATAGGACACGACCAATTGGAACTGTGCATTAGCTTCAGACGTTTTTTAAGTGCCCAGGTAGGCCTATGTGAAATACAAATGTATTAGAAATTAAGTTAGACCTTATAGCTTTATACCGCCATTGATTCGGGTCTTTAAGGACAGTTTTCCAATAAAAGATTTTCTCTTTTCTATATAATGCATAGTTATTTCACATTTGCTTTTGTTTGAATGTTCATGGTCTGACGTCCCCTCGAGGTAAGGGAGGTAACTGAGAGAGGGGCTGTAGCCTCGGGGGGCCTTATCACTCATGCACTGATTAAAAACAAACTTACCTAAACGGAGGGTTTGCATATGGGGTACTGAGATAGGGTGGAAAATGTTCGGAAGAGAAACTGATATGAACTGACGAGATGTTGAGAATCCTTTTATCCAAGGATATGGTTTCTGTAACGAATACAGTTGAACATTTGCGATGTATTATATTTCGTATAAGTATTTTGCATAGAACGTCGAATAATAAATTATCGATTAAACAGAAACTTATAAGTTAAGTTAGTATCATTGTTCTAATTAATTTATTTTGTTCTTACATAGGTATTTGTGGATAATATCACAATCACTTATTGTTATGAATTTTAAATCAATAGATGCAATCAAAGAATCGTGAGATTTAATATCTCGGTCTAGGTCTTTAGGTTCATTATGACACTAGCGGTAGCAATAGCGTCCGCGTTCGATTCTCTGCAAATGAACAATACGATTAAAGCTTACATATAAACTAATAAAATGCACAGAGATTTTTCTTCGTAAGCTATAAAAATACGAAATAATATAAATATAGATAAAAAATCTTACTCCAAGATCCCATAGCTGTTTGTAGTAGGAACTCAAACGCATTCTATACCAACACTAACAAACAGTTTTCTGAAGCAACACAATTTCCAAAAAATATCCACCGAGTCCATAAAGACATGATTTCGTACGAACCGAAAGTACTAGGCGCGCATACTTTAAGAAGAGGTCGTGAAAACCCAAGGGCGACGCGACGGAGCGCGGTAGGGCGTTCTCGAGGCGGGCGCCCTCCGCCGTCACTATGCACTAAGTGGTAAGTGCAAGTTAACCGCTGGCGAGCCTGCAAGTCTCATCGATCGAGAACACTTTCTTTTCCGACGCACCTGGGTAAGGAACAAGGATACCGTCTGGGCCACTAAGTGCAATGAAAAGATTTGGACAGAACAATTATTTGGCATTTCAGAGACGAACGCGCTATAGAATTCCACGTAACAAAGCATCTGAGTCTGAATATGTTTTTTTTTTATTAAATTAAAAAAAATGTGTAAATAATTATGAAAGTATTTGTTTTTGTATACCCTAATCGATACCAGAAGTTTGAATTAACGTAAGGGTTTTTTTTACGTTTTGCGTAAAACCCTTACATCAATCATCGGAACATTTTGCATTTAGGTAAAGTTTCCTAGCGTTAATTCATACTTCTGGTATCGTAATGTGATAACGGTATGGTTGTTGTCCTAGTAGCGTTACTTGGTAAGGTATTTTGAGAACAAATATCGAAACACAATCAGAAGTCATTGTCTTTTTAAAAAACTAGATAAACATTCGACTATAATAGTCTTCCAACATGATTTATCCTAAGGACAAATTGTAATACCAACTTTTACGATAGGTGCATATTTTATTGTTAACGGCTGATAATACGGCCTTTGTTTTAAACAAAAAACAAAACAAAGAAAGTAGCATGTTTGTTTAATTTAAAACACTCGTTGTGTTGAATAACTTATTCGTCTTAATGGTTCACTTCAGGGTCGTAACTTTTAATACTTTACGTTGTAAACCTGAAATTTCTGTTTTATCGTTGTTTTCATAGTGAAATTGCGTGTTTTGTGGTACATTAAGGGAAGAGAGATGATAGCACCTGTTATTTACCGGTCCGGATTTAGGTCTACGCCCGCCGTAGGCCTCTTTGGTACTGGTTCTACACAATTCTAGTCATATTTTAGAAGAAAGTTGTAAGGTAAGTTAGTTACCATTTTTAAAAAGCAATCTTTTAAAAACTTGCTTTTATTTAAATGCTCTATTAATTAAAATTAATCAATTTCATTTTCATTATAATGCTTTACAAAGCATTTGATTTGATTTCAATCTCTATAATACTGCTGGTTTGTGCTTCAAATGTGTTGCTAAACTAGCTGTTGACTGCTGCTTCGCCCACGTACATAAAATATAGCCATGCCACTCAGAAAATAAACAGCTTTCTATCGGTGAAAAAATTTTAGCAATCGGACCAGTCCTTTCAGAGATTTCTGCATGCAAACAAAAACATAAAAAAACTTTTTACAAAAAAAATATAACCGACTTCAATGATAAAAAACACTGAAAAGTATCAAATAACTTAAATTTTAGAAGTCGGTGTTTCTATAATATGTTAGTCTCTTCGTTATTTAACACCGACTTCTAAAATTTAAGTTATTTGATACTTTTCAGTGTTTTTTATCATTGAAGTCGGTTATATTTTTTTTGTAAAAAGTTTTTTTTATTTTACACTTTTTAGTTATGGTACCACCACTAAAAAGTACCCCTCAGTCAAACTTAAATACCTTATAGTCAGAGCGCATCTCATAACGGTTCTAATTATCCCAAACACGGTTAGATTACATTAATTTACCTTTCGGCTTCATCATCAGATCAGTTCGATATATCCTCTCCCCCTCTTCTTTCAAACAGTCATTAGACTAGATGCTGGAAAGGGAAAGGATATATCGAACTGATCTGATGATGAAGCCGAAAGGTAAATCTTTCAATCAGTCATTAGACTAGATGCTGATAATCCCGGCTGTAGCATCAGGCCAGATTTATGTCAACATTGCAATGAACTTAAAATTTAGTCCTATTTAAAATGAGCCCAAACACGACTACGGAGTGTAATTTCAAGGTTTGTACTTTTCCTGATGCTCCTGGCTTCAGCATCAGGTCTCTATGTACTTTATTATCGGTGTTCTTTATTAGCAGTACGTTTATCCACACATCGAGCCGTTTTCAATGAGCCTAAACTCGATATATCTGCTGTTTGTTGTCGAGGACTTAGGTACTCTGCAGACTATCCTGACTGCAGCATCAGGTCATGTCTTGATGATCGTGAAACCAAATGTGGCAAATGCCCTATCAAACATCAAAACAATTTACTAAAACAGTCCTTGCCTGTTCGAGTAACTTCTTACTGTTAAGGAGTTGTACCTTCCATCATCAGCCCAGCTACCTGAGATGGTGACGACCATACGCAAATACACAAGATACTTCATAAAATATGCGAAAATCAATAAGTGAGCCTATAAAATTTGAAGGTTGCCCTCGATTTCTCCAAGATCCCATCATCAGATCCTAATTTGGTGATAATGGGACCACCTCAGAACTATCTACTTTCGAACAAAAAAAGAATTTTGAAAATCCGTCCACATTTGGGGGAGTATTCGACGAACAAACATACAAAAAAAAAAAAAAAAACATACAAACAGCCGAACGTAGTACCTCCTCCTTTTTGGGAAGTCGGTAAAAACAGTCCTTGCCTGTTCGAGTAACTTCTTACTGTTAAGGAGTTGTACCTTCCATCATCAGCCCAGCTACCTGAGATGGTGACGACCATACGCAAATACACAAGATACTTCATAAAATATGCGAAAATCAATAAGTGAGCCTATAAAATTTGAAGGTTGCCCTCGATTTCTCCAAGATCCCATCATCAGATCCTAATTTGGTGATAATGGGACCACCTCAGAGCTATCTACTTTCGAACAAAAAAAGAATTTTGAAAATCCGTCCACATTTGGGGGAGTATTCGACGAACAAACATACAAAAAAAAAAAAAAAAAAAAAAAAAAAACATACAAACAGCCGAACGTAGTACCTCCTCCTTTTTGGGAAGTCGGTAAAAAAAAACAAACTGTACTTTATACTTTTATTTTATAATTATACTTTTATCTATATCTATACTTATAATAAATCTGTAGAGAGGTCAATTCTGTACATGAAATATATTTCCAAAATAACTATCAGGGGGTGATTAGTGATCGATACTGATGCTAAAAATGCAAACAGTAAAATTTTTGTCTGTCTGTCTATCTGTCTGTCTGTCTGTCTGTCTGTCTGTCTGTATGTTCTTTATAGAAACAAAAACTACGCGATGGATTTTAACGAAACTTGGTAAAATCATTCTTCATACTCCTGGGCAGGTTATAGTATACTTTTTATCACGCTACGATCAATAGGAGCAGAGCAGTGAAGGGAAATGTTGGGGAAACGGGAGAAATTACTCCATTTTTTAAGCTTCCGTCGCGTTTGCAGCCTTAATGGTTAAAGCTACACAGAAATTATGTATCACGGAAATATTCTCCTTAAAATTATATAAAAAATATCCCGAGACAGCATATGTCTATCTTTTATGGTTGACTCACAATAACACGTGTAACTCCCGATAGCTTAGCAGTTCGGAGCTTTCTGTTTATTTTTGTCTACTCTTACGTTTATAACACTCTCACTCATCCCTAATATTAAAAAGTTAACATTATTATCTATTCAATAAAAAAAGAATCATAGAAATCGGTATAGAAACACCAAAGTTATACATGAAATACGCTAATAAGCCATCGCGCGTGAATACTGAATCCAGTCCTCCGGCTCTTAGAATTCGATATCAGACGTTTCAGATCTTTGATTTTGACGACCCCGTTGTCACTGGCATAAGCAACAGGATCCGCGTACGAAGTCGCTGGCAGAAGCTAGTTTTATAATATAGTCAAGATTTTTTTTTCTTTTTGCTGGACAAGTTTAACCCAGTGTCTCAGCTCAGCTCAATTGGTTAGGGATACCTAACGGTTTCAAAATTGATATTGTTATTGAAGATTTATTATAAATAAACAAACATACAACATATTTATTATAAACAAACAAACATACAAAATATAATAAGCTGTAGTAATAAAAGACCAAGCTTCAAAACTAAATGTGAGAAAATGTTTCGTTATAGAAGCATCGTTTCAGTGGCGTATGTATGCCCTCAGGGGCCCCGTAACAAACATTTTTTTTAATCAATTGGGCATAATTGTTTCAAGCACAGAACTAGTAGCTTAAAACGACGCGACCGAGTCCTGATATGCATGAAGGAGATACTTACTGATTAGAAAATATGTGAGCTCGCGAAAGATAGAAAAGTGATTCTGTCATCATGTAAGACAGAGTTTGAAAATTAGATTACTCTGACTAAGATAGGAAAGGTCTTGATTCGAAATGAGCTCGTTTATTGGAGCATTCTGGACTAGGACAGGTAAGTTTTCTTATGTAGAAAATGCTAGAACGAGCAGAGGTAACACTCTCACTATTAGAACATAATATCATATTTTTATTATTTATTCACTCGTGGTAACTTATCAATACTAGAAGATTGTGGATAACATGTTATGAATTCTCGCGCACGTCACGTCGGGGCCCCTGTAGCGCGGGGCTCCATATTACGTATGATTCATACGGTACATACGGCAATAGCTACGCCAATGCATCGTTTACACCATGAGTTAAAACAGATGAGTGCGATAAATCGTCTGGCGATTTTCACCTACAGTGCGTTTCACTTAAGAAGTTACATCGGCGTAATGTTGGCTCCCCTGTCTGTCTACACAAAAAGAAGGGAAAAAGGAAAGAGTTGCCTACTCCACCAAAATTGTTCCCCGAAATGTGAAACGAAATCGATTTTAACGGTAGCTGCAACACTTTTTGGAAAATTATGAGAGGAATGGGATTTTATTTTAAAAAAGTAGGTCTCAAAGGAAGTTGTTAATAGAGAGGAACGATACTGTGGCGTGGCGTTTTCGTTATTTGAAAGAATTGTAAGACAATCGGAATAGAGCCCAGCGCCCTATACATTATAAAAAAATAGTAACAATAAAAAAAGGCAATTGTTAAAGTAACGAAGTATCAGTTAATCTCCCTCATATCAAGTAATTTAATTGCTAAAAATATGGCAACATTATTTTCAATACTACCAACATGACAGCAATGTAACTTCTTAAGTGAAACGCACTGTACGTGTCTCGTTTGCTTGGGCGTTCTTACTTAACTCTGTCTCGGTCGAGAAACTCTTTCGTGTAAACGAGGCTTTGTTACTTATGTGCATTCCGGGCTTTTTTTGAGTTATTTTTGTTTTTAGATTTCTATTCATGTAGAAAGGAACTGTTGCCCTACTATGAGCTCTTAATGCGATCCATTTTACGAACTAAACTGAACTGTTAAAGGGATGGACTATATAACCATTTTAGGGTTTATAGTTGCGCGAGAGAGAAAGAGGGATGCTCTTTCTCACTCGCGCGACTTACATTTTAAAGTCATAGTATGGCACCTGGGAGGCTTTGTAACCTCTACATAACACAAAGATTGAGCTAAATATTTTAACGATATGATATAGCATTTATTGCTCCCACACACATTATCCTTTCAAAAGATAAAGTTTATTGTAGTAAATTCCAAATGTTGTAACAATTAAAATAAGTTAATCGCACACGTTGAAATATATCAGATATTTATTGGTCTTATCTTATCTACATGAGAATGACACTCTTTGACGACGAAAATAATAATCACACTTGTTTAGCTATTATCGGTGGATACAATAGTTAGATAATCTAGCCCAGCCAATCTATTTATTAAAAACAGAAAAGATTTGTAACATTGATATAGTCACTGTAAGATGTTGCAGAAGATCCCTAAGTAGGGACAGGATAAAGTGACCGACTTAGTTTTAAGTACATGGACCTCACAGCTTTTTACGGTAGAAGAATCGACCCTTGTTGTCTGTAAAAAATCGCTTTTAGCGATAAGACCGCCCATTGTGACACCCTATTAATTTTAAGTTTCTTATGTAATTTTTATTCTTGGTGTACAATAAAGAATTTATCTATCTATCTATCTTGTTTTTTTACAAGTTATGTTTTTGATGACATTAGATATTAACACAACAAGAGTAATTCATTAAGCCCTAAGCGAACGCCGGCGTTCGCACACCCTCTTCTTCTTCCTGCCCTTATCCCATATTACTTGGGGTCTGCACAACACGTTTTTTCTTCCATTCTATCCTGTCACCCGTCAAACTATCACTAACTCCCTTTTCTTTCATACCACACACACACGCCACTTTTAAACTTCCTCTAATATACTCATTTCTCACTTTATCCATTCTCGTCACACCACACATCATCAACAACAACAACAACATTCTCATCTCCGCTACATGCAATCTTTTTTCATTCTTATTTTTCACAGCCCAACATTCTGATCCATACAGTGTGACAGGTCTTATGACGGCCTTGTAAATTTTACCCTTTAACTTGAGGGGCATCCGTGGGTCACAAGTTGTTCCCGTGACCTGTCGCCATTTCATCCATCCTGCGTTGATCCGACGTTTTACGTCTCGGTCTACCTCACCATCCCCTTGGACGAGCGAACCGAGGTACCGAAAGTCGGAACAGATTGGTATGGGCGTTCGCGCACCCTTTGTCTTTCTATTGTGTCTCTAATTATCACGCTTGAAGAGTTAAACAAGAATCGATGGGACAGACTACATATCTCGATTTTCGCGGAGTTTCCCGATTTTTAGGGTTCTGATGAGACGGCCTAATTAACCCTTGAGCTGATCACCAAATGTCTCGATTTTTTACAAATATTTTTAGTCTTCACTTTGATCAATAATGGAAAAACGTCATCGTCATCTAGTGTCCGACCGAAACTGGTTTTACAACCGAAACGAATTTCGGCAACAGTCTCAGTTACTCCTCGAAACTAACAAGGATTATGTATTGAGGGTATAATAACGGAAACGTTATTATAATCAGTCCTTATTTTTTTTATTGCATTTTAAATTTAGGTATTTATATTCGTTGACTATCATGAATTTTACTGCACTCGATTTTAGTTTGGGAGTGGGTAAAATGAACTGCAAATACAAGCCAGTCACGCCTTGATTAGGCACATGGACACGGCAAAATGTCTTCGTTGCTTACTGGTTTGGAAGCGCTTGGAAGGAATTTAACACGCTGAACATGACCGATCACAGCGCCAGAACTCCCGAGTGCAGTTTCGGTCGTAATTTTGGCAGGTTTGCCACCGAAACTGAAACTAAACCGGAACTCGTTCTTTTGCCGAAACTCGACCGAACGATGATAGTGTCCGACCGAATCGGACACTATCATCGTTTTAGTACGCTTGCACCTATGTTCGTTCATATATTTATGCTTTCACCACCATCACTTTTCACTTATACATGCCAGGTTCATTCTTTCACTTGTCAATATTTTGTGCGGAAGTCGCCAAAATTACCCATTTGTTCTCTCCATCTTTTCTACATAGTTCAAGTAACTCGAATGTGTACATTGTTCAGAAGAAATTTGAACCTGTACAAGACGGAGTTAAAAGAACTTTCAGTTCGTTTCGTTCGCTCTTGCATTCTCGCATTTCTCCACAAATCTAAGCAAAGTGAGCTAGAAAACAAATAATTTTCGAGCTCACTTGTGCATACATCACATATTATAAGTACATTGACTGGCCTGTTGGTCTAGTGGTTGTTAGTGGCCCTGATTGCTATGCCGCATGTCGTGAGTTCGATTCCCACCCAGGGCAAATGTTTGCGTGATGAGCATGATCATTTGTTCTGTGTCTGCGTGTAATTTATCTTGTGTATGATGTATTTAGAAATATTTTATCAGTTGTCTAGTACTCATAACTCAAGGTCTGCTTACCTTGAGACTAGTCGGCGTTGTGTGATAGTTGTGGAATATTATTATTATTTACCACGGAGACAATAGTATAAGTAGGATGAATCTAAGTTGACTGTAAGAACATACATAGGTATGTATGTTCTTACAATCCTTAGTAGAATCCGAACTTTATCAAAGTTGAAGCAAGCGACTTCGGTCTGCAGGTAACAGTAACAATTTAACTGGAAGTGTGAATAATTTTGCAGGATTATCCCTTACGAAGGGTAAAATAAGCGTAATTCCAGTAAAGTTATTAGGCTATTAAAAAGTTCACCAAAAAGATTAAAAATATTTCCTCATTCGTCAGAAAAGATGGCGTGTGGAAGTAATGTAGATGTAAACGGAAATTAATAGGAAACATTATCCACTGAGCTTTATAAAATAATGCTCTTTTACAACCCTCTCTTAAAGCGTTTCCCTTGACTTAGATCGCTTGGACGCGATAACTTAGTCGCTGTTGTAACCGTGCGTTTTAAAGGACCAATTTATGTGTAAGTACCCTCCGAATTTTATAGTTTCGTGCTACCCCTAAGTTTAGATAAACCTGACTGCCTTCATAAAGTTGTGTATTTAGATAAATAATCTGTTTCAGTTGTATGAAAGCTATGTGATGTGACGAGGGGAAGGCTTCAACCGATTCAGTGCAAGTGGTGTTCAGGGTAGGTCGTGCGGTCCCCCGCGGGGCGGAGGGAGGCCGTAGTAGGAATATCCTTCACCTCCCGCGCTAGGTCAGGGTTAACGGTACCCCCGAGCTCGGGTGACGGAGCCACCTTCGACCTTGGATGGAATGCGTGCGGTAATGCATTTTGTACATACACACTAATATACAGCGGTTACCACACCCGAGAGAAAAGCAATAGACTGGTCTGAAACCTTCCCGATGTAAAGGATGCTGCTACCTGTCCAAGTCACCAATAATAGTGACTCATATAGCTGTATTGCCCTTCAATTCATCTACATAGAACGCGCCACAAACAGCAACTTTAAAATTTCATTCAAAAGCTCCCCGATCACAAGAAACCAATCTATAATTTGCCACAAGCAGACTTTCATGTAAGTAAATTACAGGGAGCGTCATAAAAACAAAACGTCCATGGACATGCGTAGCCAATTCCCGCGTTGCCAACAGTCGTATTGCGCAGCCAACATCGCGAACAACCTTATAACTATCGCTTTAGAGCAGATAATTCATTAACTTAACTGGCTACGTGGAAATAGAATATATGCGTTCGGTAATAGTTCACAGAACGTCTTTATTAAGGTTCAAAATCGGTGTTCGTATGGAGTTTCCTTTTGGGGATTCCGAGACGGAACTTTTGCCGTTAGCTTAAGGGGATACGGTTGAGATTTGCGTGAGAAGTTGACTTGGGAGGTGGGTGGCAGTGGGTCGATACGAGCCGGGCGCCGCGCCGATCGATCGTGGAGAGGGGCGCTCCCGTGAAGGACCGTGCATCGCCCGCCGCGTGCCTACACACTCGACAACAATACGTTTCATATCTAAGTGCCTTACTTTGTCAACAGATAATGGGAACATCTTGTGAAATCTGAGCTAACATAGTTGACGAGCCGAGAGGTAGAAGCTTCCTCTCGGATGTCCATTTTCCATCCATATGCAATCTCGACGTTTCGTCCTTGACGACTGGCACAATGGCGGATCCATTATCTCAGATTCAGAGAAAGCAATCCCTAAGATTGAACCAAAGGGAACCAGTGTATCAACCTGTCGATAAGTCACTAAAGTTATGATTAAAGCAAAATATGGGTTATGCATGTTTGTATAAAACTTATCATGTAGGTTACGCGCATCGATTTTGCTTTATCTAATCCAGCACGAAATCGATCGACGAGTAATGGCAAGGTATTGATAGAGCCACAATATCAATGTATAAATTACGGCTGCCTGAATATGTGATCATGTTGAAATATGTATGCGTCCGTCGTGTTGATGTCCCTGAGGGATAGGGTCAAGCAGAATTCGGGATGACATTTTTTGGGCATGTTTGTGCATTGTCTGGACTTCCGACTGGAATAATGATATTTCATTGTAACTCTACTCTCAAATATTCTTTTGTAATCATCAAATGGATATAAAATTATTCCGTGACTGACGGACATTTTGTGAAGATTAAACTGACTACTGTTCTTCTATAGTTAATAAAGACTACAGTAGATTAAAAACTTATAATAGAAACAATTTAAGTATTCCAAATGAATTAAAAAAAAAGAATCCTTACGTTATAGAGGACACAGTGTAATAAGTCAGAAATGTTTCGCAACTCAAGTTACGGGTTTTATAAGAACGACCAAAGAAAATCTCAGGCGGTAACCACACACACACACAATGCAATGCTTACACATACAATACTTATTGGGTTCCTTTATAGACAGACACGGTTTACATTGTACGAGTATAAGTATATCATCCACATACACAGTGGACAGCAGGTAGATAATCTTTTGGGTAGATAATAAAATGATGGGTCCCTCTGTTAACTCTTATAATCTGCATGGGAAAAAGCACATTTTATCGCGTTACCCTTATTCTTGGGGAAATAAAGATAATTGATTTATTGTATTTATTAAATGAGTGGTGTGTGTCCCTTACTAAGTTTTCGGTAGAACGAAACGTTAATGAGGTTCAGTGGCCTAGCTAGGTCAAAAGGAGCCCTGTTGTATAAATGGGCCCTATCAACACTGAACTATTTCCTCAGCTTAGACTCAGCGCAACGTAGTCCCGATAGGAGGATATACTTTTGCAATTTTCTATAATATTAGACTTTTATAGATAAAAGAAACGCAAAAGTTTGCGAGTGTGTAAAGAAAGGAGAAACTGACTGACTGAAATATCAATGCATAGCTGAAACTACTGAGACTAAATGAATTAAATTACCTACATTAATTCAAGCGACTGACTAGAAAGAAGAGCAGTGGTGGCCGAGTGGCAACGGCCCCGACTTACGAGTTGTAGGTCGCGGGTTCAAACCCAGCTAGGCGCATTATTTTGTGTAATTTATTTCTTTACCCAGTGGTAAAGAACAAAACAGTGAAGGAAAACATCGTGAGGAAACCGGCATCCGCGGTCCTAGAACCAAAAAGTTTGAAACATGACGTGATACCCGCACTGGGCCCGCGTAGTGGATTACGGCCCTATCCTTCTCCTAAAGAGGAGGCATGAGTCCCAACAGTAGGAACATTATAAGGCCGACTGTGCTGTGTTATGCTAAGCGCCTGACTTAGAGTGTGCAATTTTGCATAAGGTTTCGTTATATGATGTAAGCGATCACTAAGAAAGGATTTTCTAAAAATTCACCCCCTTAGGAGATGAAACGGTGGTCCAAAGTTTGTATAGAGAAATTTTATTTCAAGCGGGCGAAGCCACTGGCTAGTTTTGTGTATAAACGCGCTTCTTCACGCTCGAATGGTTGAATGGATTTCGATGAGACTTGGTACACGGGTATATCATGCTTTGTATACCTACATATAATACATTTTATTCCGTGAGTACTCGTAAGTATCCTTGGATTTTTTTTCTACTTTCACGCGCGTGTGGCCATTGGTACTCGTAGAAGCTAGCATAACATAAATATTTGTCAAAGCGAAGTCCACGAAGTAAATAAATATGTACCTAGTTACTGGAGTTCTCAATCACTCGCTTTTCAATATCTTTATCCTCACGGATGAGCGATCTTGCCTGCGATGCCTAAGACTTCATTTAGGTATAGTAGGAAATGGTGAAGACCACATACTATACTAGCTTCAGCCAGCAGCTTCGCCCGCGTGTAAGTCGGTTTCTCCATACAAACTTTGGAACCCCATTTCATCCCGTTAAGGGGTGAATTTCGGAAAATCCCTTTTTAGAGGATGTTTACATCCTGTGAATTTTAAGTTTTACTATACGCTACGCTATAATACGCTATTATTATATATAAATTAAGTTGAATAATATTTCTTTCTGCAAGTATGAGTTAGGCGCAAGTAAAAAAACGAAAAAAGAATATTTGTAGGTAACTTCTGCCAGCGGCTTTGTCTACGAAAAAGTTGGTGTTTCCTTACATAGATCCCGTTTCGTATCGGGTGAATTTTGGAAAATACTTTGTTAGCGCATACTTACATTGCTTATATAAAACCGATTTGCGAGCTTAATTTTAGCGCAATCCGTTGGTTGGTTTGAGCTGTAAGTTGATGGATCAATCAGTATCGGTTGCATTTTATTAGCTTCTGCAAGCGGTTTCACCCACGGGAAAGTTGGTTTCTCCATTCAAAGTGTGGACCCCAGTTTCATCCCCTTAGGGGCCGAATTTTGGAAAATCTTATCTTAGTGCTCGCTTACGTCGTAAAAGGAAACCTTGTGAAAAATTTCATGCTTCGAGGTTGTGAGTTGATATGTCCGTCAGTCAGTTTCTCCTTTTATATAGGGTTATAGATAGATTAATTACATATAGTGCATTTTCACATTTATTTTTATACTTATCAGGGTAATTTATAAGTATGATCTCTACGGACGATTTACACCCTAGTGCCGTGCTGAGAAATATAAGAAGAATACGTTACTCGTTATACTTTTCTTTACAGTGTAGAGAGCGTGACCATTAATCCACTAGTTGCTAGAAGTGTTTTCTTTATCGCTTTAATTTAGGTGGCTTAATTTAACCCTCTAAATCTGAACTAGGATTCGATGCCAACATTATGTATTTGACAGCCCCTCAGTGATTTGTAGATTTAGTCCGATTATTAGGGTTGGGAATTCAACTAAATATCGTACGTAATGGTACAACAGAAAGAGAAGTCAGGATTCCGTATTAATTCGAATCTTACTCATGATTAAAATATATTTTTTTTTAGCTGATGAAACTAGTGCTTGACTGCGATCCCACCTTTATGGTAAGCAGTGATGCGATCGTTGATAGCGAGGCGCACTATTTTATTAAGAGCCTATTCACTCTAGCCTTGTCTCAAAAGATACTTAAGCTAATAAGATTGTTGTTTATGTTGTTGTAACTATCAGTACAACAATATACACCACAATCCTGCTTGTCTACAATCACAGGCGCCATACATCAATCCCTATTGCCAATTTGGGCGTAACTAAGCATTATATTTGTTCCTAATATTCCTGTTGACAGGTATTCACTGAATCGCCCTTGGCAACCCTAATATAGCCTGACCTTTACGAGCCGAAATAGAGGTGGATGTTGATATAGGCTCTTCGTTAGTTATTAATACAGCCGCCATTTTGAGAGAGAGTGATGATCCGAATCGGAAATGTGACCGTGAGCGTCTCTAATTTAAATGGATCTGTTTTTTGTTTATGGATCTTTGTTTGCTTTAAAAGTTCGATATATATATTGAAAATAATCAAACTATTTATAGAATGCCTAGAATAAATACTATGATAGGCAGGGCCTAGGTACAATACTTACAACGCATAAAAAGTAAAAAAAAAATATTTTATAGGTTGAAAATAGATTGGTCTTTCTAGGCACTACTTACACTACTAATTCCACGAGTTTAGTAAAAAATGTTGCTTAAATTTTGCTTTTATTGCTCACAGCGATACGTCCAGAAATATCGCAAGGACATCGAGCGTTAAAATTTTTCCCTGCAATGTGCTGCTAACAAATTTATCAAACTCTAAAGCTAATGTTTTCTGAACGACGTCAAATTACACATTCACAAAGGTGACGATTAAGCTAGGGAGCGGTCTGGCGCGCATCCAAACACAGTTAAACTTACATAACGTTTATCCACCCGAGGTTCATTGCGACAATTGTATGATAGTTCGTAAAACTATGCTGAACTAAATATTTCCGATGAGACATTGGGCCCTCAATCGCAGGAATCCGATGGAGACGCACAGGACCGGTCGTTGTGGCGTTTTGGGAGAGGCTTATGTACAACAATGGACGTCTTTCGGCTGAAATGATGATGATGATGATTGGGCTTTCGTTAATGTTTACACTAGCAGTGATTTAGCCGAGTCATTAGTTACTGTTACACTCGTATTGGTCGCAACATGATGTTATACAAAGCCTTCCTCGATAAATGAGTTGACCAACTCAAAAATATTTTCTTAATTCAAACCAGTAGAATAGATAGAATAAACTTTATTGTATACCAAAATAATAACTAGTACTCGTAGTAGCGTGTGTACGTGTATGGTGGGTGATAGTAGTAGTAGTAGTAGTAGTAGTAGTAGTAGTAGTAGTAGTAGTAGTAGTAGTAGTAGGGTCCTCAGATTAGCGCGTTCGAAATTATAATAATAATATTCCACAACGCTGTTTAGTCCCAAGCTAATCAGAACTTGTGTTATGGGTACTAGACAACTGATAAACATATTACACCCAGACACAGAACAAATGATTATGCTCATCACACAAACATTTGTTCTGGGTGGGAATCGAACCCACGACCTCCGGCATAGCAGTCAGTGTCACTAGCCACTAGACTAACAGGCCAGTCTAAATAAATGATCGATGGTTCAGCCAAACAATCAAACTCTTCAGTTATAAAATCTATAATGTACTAAAATTTCGTGTCAGTGTTAAAGTTTGCCATCGAACTCCTCCGAAACGGTTAGATCGGTTTTTATGCTTTTTTTTCGGTATATATTTGATAGGGCTGGTATTTGTTACCCTCCTACCCCACCCTCATTTATTTAATATTTTTATTTGGCAGAACAACGTTTGCCGGCTCAGCTAAGTACTTGGTATCATTATAGATTTATTAATTATGCTAGCTATAGGACACTGGAATGTACGTGCTATTAAAAAAAGGTAATGACTCACTAATTTAGTTTATGAACAAGAAAATCGTCACCAGTACTGCTTAGATCAAATAAAATATAACTCAGTTACTGAGGAAGCGAACCAGTGATGCGGGAAAATGAAAATTGGTCCTTTTGCAACCCTATTGAAATATGATTTTACCATGACACCCGAATTGCCATATACTTAACTAATTTATATCTCCCTCAGAATTTCCTATGGAAAGAGGAAGAGGTTCTATGTTATGTCGGCGGTTCAAGGGCGCTGCATCCAGCTCTCCCCATGGCCTTCATCAGGTCGTTTCGCCGTGGGGGGAACATCCCACGTTGCATCTCCCTGCGCCAAGCGGGGAACATCCAATATACTTGAGTACTACACACTCTATGTATAGACTGATGTAGGCTTGATTTAAAATACCACTGATCTATTAATAAGTGGGAGTAATCTCGGACTTTTTGGGAATTTGCAGTTGTTGGGAATACGTGTTATAACTGGTTATTCAACTTGTGGTAGGAAGTTAATTTTTATCTGCAATTATGTATCTGTTACCTTGGACTTCGTTCTTTGTTTATATGTATAGAAGATGATTCACTGGTGAGGTCTCTCTCTAAACGTCACTATGCCTAAGAATATTTTATATTTAGAACGCCTTTTTAGGGTTCCGTAACTCAAATGGACAAAAACCGGCCAAGAGCGTGTCGGGCCACGCTCAGTGTAGGGTTCCGTAGTTTCCCGTCCGTCACAATAAGTGTCTGTACTTATGAGTGCATAAAATACATAAAATAAATAAATAAGAGTTAAAATTGACAGCGTAGTAGCCCAAAATACAGCGTCATCTCTCAGGAAATTGGGTTACTAATTTATACAAACTAGACGGGTTAACGCTGATCGCCCACGTCAGACTTTTTATAGGACAGATAATCGGGCCGATTTTGTATATTTGTAAATTTTTTATATATTTCTGACCGATTTTTTGAAGGACGTGAATGAAAAAGATAAGTTTAGGATAAAATATGTAAACTAGAATTCGCATATAGGTACGGTTAAATTACAAACTTATTTAGAAATTATTTTGTACAACTTTTCAAAAACTGTTCAACCCATCATGTTGAAAATAATGTTCCTGGAAAGTCTTTATAAAGTTCTACTTTTGAGATTTTTTTATTTTTTGTTTGTCTGTTAAGACCCTTTATCTCAGAAACGCATGGAGGTATTGAGTTGAAATTAAAACCATATATTAAAGTCTGCGGTTCGTTAAAGCTATGAAAAAAATCAAACTTCTGAATTAACGAAAAACAAAGATAAGTACGGCCGTTTATGTCGCAAAAAACACTCTTAAGGCAATCAAAATTTATAGGAAACTTCACAATGATTTAGAATAATGTTTGTCATGAAGTAAGGTCTCATAGCACAAGCATAGGGAAAAAATCTGAAAACTGTTTTGTATTGTAGTTACGTCACAAAAAATCTTTTTTTGCGACTCGGAATATTTTCGTAGCTCAACTCGGGAACTGAAAAATAAATAAGTTTGTACGGAACCCTCAGGTCGAGTCCGACACGCATTGGCCCGGTTTTTTGTTGTAAGGTTTCTAAACTAATTTTTATATAAAATAAAATAGTCAAATATAGTTGACCTTTTGTTTATTCTGTTGGTTTCGTAGCTACTGAAGAAAATATAGAATAAGATAAAATATTCTGCTTTACATTTAGTTCAACCCAATATTCGGAAATGGTGGCGGAGACAAAATAGACGTGGCCTGTCCTTAAAAGGCAGCCAGTTCAGAAAACCAAATTATAATACGCAACATTTTATTGTTATCGGGGGAAATCTCTAAAACGGTTTATGGGGATAAGACTCACTGGTCTTTTGTATTGTGGGATTTTGTTGTATGACCTCATTAAAACCACTCTGGTGATCACCATCAGCTCATGAAAGGGGTACAGTGCACGACCCACGCACTCACATATGATAGGTTTATTAAGTTAACATATTTTCACCTGTTTTTGCTTTGTACAAGGCTTTTTGTAGCATGCAAAGCCAGTGTATAATGGAAATGTGTCGCCTTGTAAACGTTATTAAGATCTTAGGCTTTATTCAAGTTTGTCCGAAAGAGTTACCGCGGCCCTGGAACGCAAAAGGCAACTGAAAGAATACAACGTGTAACGTTAAATGCGCAATACCTGAAATTAGTTTGATCATAATAACGAGCAGAATCAATTAAACCACTTTTTAATATAGGTTATATTTTTCAAAAAAATCATCATTAAAAACGTCGATCTGTCTATTTACGAATAGGTCAAGCCATCACGTGCGCAAACCCGCCCAAATACGTAAACAAACACAAATAGTTATAGTCCAATCAAATTTGCTCATACACGGGATAATAAAAGTTCTTATTTCAATGCAGGTATGAATTTTAAACTAACTAAAACTGCACACAAACATTATTTTTATTTTTTAATGTTCTTTTTCTCACATAATTAGGTCAATTGAATTAAAAATCATTTGTGGTGTCTGAGGTTTTGCGCATTTAACGTTACACGTTGTATAGGTACCTTCCCTGTCGCTCCACCCTGAGCGGGAGAAGTTATTTGATAATTTTCCACCAACAAAAGGTCTAAATACCACTAAATCTACGACTAAATTCCTTCTCTTGGTAGAATTTCATATAATTTTTTAACAATTTTAGATAGTAGTCCTATTCCGACACCAAGAAACAGGCACTTAGTGAATACTTCTGATAAATACTTACTAGTAACTCTTCTTTCTTGCCTCTTTCATAGACTAGCCTATTAAGAATTCTATATCCACTAACCTGAAAGTTGATAGTAGAAGTGACGATCTTCATGGATTCGGCGTAGTTCCTCAGCACGGAGTCGGTGCTGAGGCAGCTTTGCCGCCACTCGTACAGTTGCTCCAGCCTGGTCACGCAGCGCTCGCAGATCTTCTTCGGTAAGAAGTCGTCCTTCGATATCTGCTGGATTTACGGGGAAAGTTGTTAGACAGACATTCTAGAGACTTAAAAAGGTAAGAACTGACGGTGGAAAGTTATGGTCAAATGACTTGCTTGGAAAGCAAGTTTACCATGGTCAGACTTACGTACCTACTCTAGTCTATTAAGTCTATAAACTTGGTAACGCCATTTTTTTTAAGGTTACTCTTTGCCTATATTTTTGGCAAATAATCAAAATTATCTTGAATTTTGGCAAAGATACCTAATAGATAAAAATATAGACAAAATCAGTAATACAAAAAAAATATATATATATATATCTCATTACCCCAAAATAACAACCATACAAAATCGTTCACTATAATCCGCGATCAGTGAGCCCTATTTATCAAGCCAACGTTTCATTCAACTTTGACCTTTATGTCCTACGCAATAGAAGTCTAACTTCTAGAAATAAGCATTTGATTGACACGTGGCAATCCCTATGGCCATGTCTGATTATGTCTTTGGTGATTCAACATTTAAGGGGTTTAACCACGGTTTAACAGACATACTTAAATGTTGCATAGCGTTTTGATGACTTTGCTTTTTCTGCTTAGCGTGACTATTGCAATATCTTTATTGAGTCATCGCAGGACCTTGCCTAAGACTTTAACGCTATCTGTAGATAAATCCAACAATTTATTCCTTTATCTCTTTGTTCTTTGTTAAGTCGCCATCTAGTTAGAGCAAAATCTCAATAAAGAAATCCATGACCAACTGTGGACTGCTGTGCCATTGATGAATTACGGTTTAGTGACTAGCTGTGTTTGAGTTGCTTGTTGTATCGAGCTTCTTAAAATCTACATTTATCTTTTCTTATTTCATTGATGACGGACTCAAAATTTCAATCTCGCCTGATGAATGACGGATGAACTTTAAGACCTTCATTCATGGCTTGAAGACTGGTGAGATTCTGGTAAAAAGTTCCACGTTTTGATCAAACCGCAAATAGCTGGCCATCGGGATGCAAGGAGCATGTTCTAGGCCTTAAAGGATTCTGTGTAAGCCGGTGGTCTGACCTACTTCAGGCTGTAGTACGTGGCCGGTGAGCTGCGACTTTGCGAGGTCGTTGATCCGCGCGGCCTTACGAATGCATTAGTAAAGAACGAATCGATCGCTTCTTTGATTTTAATGTGACTACTAACTTGCCAACTTCTCGTGAGTTATGATGTTCTTTATAAATGAAGCGTTTGCAGTTTTAGGTCGTTTATGAAATAAATATTTAAAGAATTTTTACTTCATTTCCAAACTGACCAATGATACTCAAATCACTCGAATGATATTGGCGCGTATTCTAATAAATTGGATGCAAGGACCAAAAAAGGGTTAACGTAAAAACAGCTTCTGTTAAATCGATGCACCATAATATAAAACATAATTATAGGTAAGTATAGTTATTTTTTTTAAAGGATATATCTATTGGCAAGAACCTAAATATTAAAAAAAAACCCTAAACTAATATACTAAAGTTTTCGTAGTCATTTTAGTAAATACATAAGTAAACATAAATTTTTTTTTAATTTTGGAAAAATTTAAAGTCGTAAGAAATATTTATAAAATAATTTGGTATATCAAAATCTGAGGTTAGCCTTTGACTATTTTTCTGTCCCAAATAAATAATAATTTTAGCACAAAAAAAAACTCAACAGGTATTGTGAGATTTGGTGATTCCTTGTTGTGCTCGGTTCGTAGGTGGCTCGTAGCACCGTAGCGCGCAGGCGTCTACGAGCTACGGCCGCTACGTAGCACCATTACTGCACTTCTCCAACCAAACCACAAAGCCACTGTTTACGTTACACTCCACCACTAAACTGTGCATTACGTCATCAAAGCAACTGATTCTAATTTATTTTTGGCCAGGGAATTAGCACTTAAGACAAATGACAAGTCACTGAGATGTCAAGGACGAAAGTCCTCACAGTACAAAGGGCTTACTCACCATAGTCGGCAGGCAGGTCCTGAGTTTAAACAAGATCTGGCGCTGCTCCGACTCCTTATCGAAGATGTGGAGCCTGGGACCGCTCTTCAAGGAGCACAGCCGACACAGGTCGGTGAACGCCGTGAAGTTGAGGTCCTCGGGCTCGGTCATCGCGAAGCACCTGATGAGGAGGTCAAGGAGGCAGGAGTTGTCCATGTATACGGCGGTGATTCTCGGGTGGCGGGAGACAGGGTCAACGTCGCATGTCGCGGGTGCAGGCGTCGGGGAGGCGTCGCTCCGCCGCTGCGTCCGGGGGGCACTGGGGCCTCGCGCGGCCCCTATCCCCCTGCGCCCCCGGCCCCCCCGCACGCAGCACCCCGCTCTGCGCCCCCGCGCCCCCTCCGCCCTAGGGTGGCGTCCGCGGAAAACGCCAGTTTTCCCATTTAGCGTCTCAGAATGTCTGTTTATCGATATGCAATTGATTTTATTGTATTGTTTGTTTGTAGACGTTGGCTATTTTAGTATTTAAAGACGGTTAGGATGGTTATGGAAAGAGAATAGTGTGTAGGTAGTTAATGTATATCACATAGCTGTATTAATAGTAAGACTAAGAATCTACAGCATGTAAATCAATCAAATGCAAGCATGAAAATGTTTTCATGGCTCGTATTTTGTTTAGATTTTTCTTAACTTTTTCTAAGCTGCTAACTAAAGAGCTAGGCTAAGGATAGATATGACTATTCTGTAAACTCATAATTTCACTTTCGCATAAACTGCATACAAAAACATCTCCCAAGTTTTCCAAAAAACATTTTCATCATGAAACAACAAATACAGGCTTTTGTTGACGACCTTATTAACATATTCACGATCCATTAAAATTATATTGAGGCCTTCAACCACCATTATAACTTGATCCGCGGCAACATACCGAACTACACATTACGTACTGTATTTGACAAGCAGCGCTGTTATAATGTGTCAGGAAGAAATGGTCGTTATGACCTCATTTGACGACCTACAAACGTCAAGTGTTCTGTCATTATTCATTATGAAAAAACACTGAAATATATTATTGTTATCATGTCTAACGCTTCTTCTGAAACTGATGCGGATTACCATGAGTACACGGAGCGAACCCTGGCCATCATCAAGCCTGAGGCCTATGATGATGCCGAGGCGATTATAAACACCATAATAGATCAGGGTTTTAATATCCTTGCGGTTAGTACTTGTTTCAGTGATTTATGAGATATTTAAGCAGCTTAGGGAATTAAATGTTTATTTTTAACGGCAATAGGAAAAGAAGATATTATGATACTATTTATGAGAATATCTTTTTATATTATAGTCCCACTGATGAACAAAGGCATCCTTTCATTATTTCTAATGATCCCAGTTCAATTAGAATATCTTCTAATAATTATAAAAAATCTTGTGTTTGTTATCGAACTCCGCAAAAACGGCTTGACGGATTTTTGAGATTTTTTCTGTGTATTTTTGGTAGGTCTGAGAATAGATCATGGGCAATTTTTTCTATCATACTCCCTCGATTTTTTTTTGATTATGTTTCTGGCAGAACGTAGATGGCCCGTTCGGCAGTTTATTGTGCGTGGAGATTTGTTTTTAAGAGAGCTATATAAGTTGTATATAAGTATGTACCTTATTATCCACCATTTAAGTAATCTTTCAAAATATAAAATAAAATCTATAAATTCAGCATTTTTCAAGCCAAAACATAAATAGATCAACCGGCTCGTACTGTTGAAAATAAGTAGATAACAATATTATTTTTCCATGACACGACACCAACGGATTACGACCGATACATTTTGAGACATTTTGTAACGAGTGTCGTAGTTGTCTACGACACTCGTCCCGCGAAACAGAGTTCAATGAATGTATTTATTATTGGTTTTTCTAATAGATACTGGGGCCTTATTGGTTGTTTTTTCAATAAAGGAGAGGTCTGGTGCGTAGTACCATAGTATCTGCTCACAACCAGCCAACAATCGCGGGTGTGTGACTAGATGTTTGTCCTTGACAAAAATAATAAACATATTATTTCAGACCACACTTAATCCAAATTATAAGTAAATTTTTTAATGTCCTCAATCTTTGAATTGCTTGCGTTGGAATGTTTCGACGAGTATTTTCGTGTCCTATTTGCCATCCAAATGAAATCCCCGGCCTTTGGGCGGAACGAGAGACTGTGTCAGACTCTTACTGAGTAAAAATTTCACCAAGGCCTGGCGCGATAGATCGCCGCCGAATTAATACCCATAAGTGACAGAAGACCTGACCAGATGAAGTATCTGCTCGTGGATGTGCGACCCTGGCGGAACAAAAGCGAGAATGATGTCTACAATATGTAGTACATTCAGTCAAAAAAGTATCGGGAATGGATGATTTGTTTATGGTTCCAAATTAAAATTTTTGTTTTTTTGTAGTTGTTAGATTGGCACAACTGTTTTCCATTTTGGCGCGGAGTTTGAGTTGCATCTGTTATTTATATTAAATACAGTGCTGGTTTTAGTAATATCATTTATAGTGTGTATTGCGAATTTCATAATGGATAAAAATATCGAACAAAGAGTTTGTCTTAAATTTTGCATCGCCAATGGAATTTCGTGTTCGGAGTCACTGAAAATGTTACAAAAGGCTTACGGTGAATCGACTTTATCAAAAACTCGTGCTTATGAGTGGTTCAAAGCGTTCAAAAGCGGTCGAGATGTGATGGAAGATTTGCCTCGCTCTGGTAGGCCGTCAACTTCTGCAACTGAAGTTAACATCGCAAAAGTGAAGGAAATAATGACTGAAAATCCCCATTCAACTCTGAGAGAGATAGCCGCCGAACTTTCTGTATCTCACGAGTCGATCCGTACCATTTTAACTAATCATTTGGGTATGAAACATGTTGCTGCTCGGCTAGTCCCAAAAGATCTGAATTTTCTCCAAAAACTCAATCGCATGAAAGTCGCTGAGGACATGCTAGAACGAGTCAGTTCGGACCCAACATTCATGAAACGCATTGTTACTGGTGACGAGACGTGGGTTTACGAGTTTGACATGCAAACTAGTCAACAAGCTTCGGAGTGGCGCCTTCCAACTGATCCGAAACCGAAAAAACCACGCCAAAGTCGATCAAAAGTCAAAGTCATGTTGACTGTTTTCTTTGACTATCGCGGTGTTGTGCACTCTGAATTCTTACCGGAAGGTCTAACAGTAAATAAAGAATATTATTTGAGCGTTATGCGGCGTTTAAGATAGCAAATTCGACGAAAAAGGCCAGATTTGTGGAAAGAAAATTCTTGGATTTTGCACCACGATAATGCGCCTTCGCACAAGGCTATCATTGTGAACGAATTTTTGACCAAACACTCAACAAATACCATCCAGCAACCACCATATTCACCAGATATGGCTCCTGCTGACTTTTTTCTTTTTCCTAAACTTAAATTACCAATTCGTGGCACCCGTTTTCAATCGATAGAAGACATAAAGGAGAATTCGCGGCGAGAACTGAACTCAATTCAGGAAGCAGCGTTTAAAAAATGTTTTGATGAATGGATTATTCGTTGGCGCAAGTGTATCGTTTCTAAAGGAGCATACTTTGAAGGTGATAAAATAAATTTGGATGAATAACAGACATTTTGTGTATTATTGATCTTTTCCCGGTACTTTCTTGACAGAGTAGTACATACTTGTAGACATATGAAGTCCGATCTACTGACGCACAGGCAATCCCTACGTCACAACACGCTCAGGATGCCGTACGAGCTGGCGCGCACTTTGGTCGACAGGTTTTTTTTTTTTTAATGGGAAATCGTCCAATGACTTCTCCCGCTCTAAGGCGGAGCAGGAGACCGAGTTACGCTTTTACTAAAACCACACTTGTGTCCTTCATTTGCCCTCTCTGTTCTGGAACCACGGCTTCTCTTTCAGAAATTCCCCATGGTGAAAGAACTCAGCTGGGTTTTAGCCAGAGCCAACAAACAACATGCTATGTTAGATGTAGGTAATTCATCTTTTTTTATTGATTTAAACTAGTGCTTGACTCGATCCCACCTGATAGTAAGATGCAATCACTGATGGAGAGGTGCACTATTTTATTAACCCTTCAGATACCGTCAATTAGAGACACAATAGTAAGACAATAGATGCGCGGCCACCGGTGGTCGCTTGGGGATTCATGAATTAAGAGCCTATATTGTTTTATTTGGTATGAATTATTTTTGTGTATCTTATGATTTGAGAGCAGTGGTGGCCGAGTGGTAATAGCCCCGACTTACGAGTTGTAGGTTGCAGGTTCGAACCCAGCCAGGCGCATTACTTTGTGTAATTTATTTCATCACCACTGCTCTCAAAACGGTGAATGATTCCTCTTCCCTTTTCTTCCTTTTTTCTCCCACTTTTCTCACTTTTTTAGAAAAAAAAAATCTCTGTACCAAAATTCATCAAAATTGGTTTTGCCATTTAGGCGTGAAAACGACGTAAACAAACAAACTCACTTTCTATAAACGCCATTTTAAGTGAACAAATAAAATAATAGTCCTGGAAATATATAATAAGTATGTCTAAAAATATGATTAAAATACCAAATCAATCAAAATTATTCAAACAAAACAATATAACAGAAGATATAATAATGGGAGCTTTATCTTTGCATTAATCTTGTCGGTCCAATATAGCTGAACCATTAAACACAAATGTTGCGACGCACGCGAATGCTTTACTGTTTATTAATGACATTTAACTAAGTTAATAACACTGTTATTTTGCACCAACTTTGGCTCGTGGCTTCACCCAAGTGAACGTTGTTTTGTTAATAAAAAAAAACTTTTTACAAAAAAAATATAACCGACTTCAATGATAAAAAACACTGAAAAGTATCAAATAACTTTAATTTTGGAAGTCGGTGTTTCTTTAATAGTTTAGTCTCTTCGTTATTTAACACCGACTTCCAAAATTAAAGTTATTTGATACTTTTCAGTGTTTTTTATCATTGAAGTCGGTTATATTTTTTTTGTAAAAAGTTTTTTTTTATTTTACACTTTTTAGTTACGGTACCACCACTAAAAAGTACCCCTCAGTCAAACTTAAATACCTTATAGTCAGAGCGCATCTCATAACGGTTCTAATAATCCCAAACACGGTTAGATTACATTAATTTACCTTTCGGCTTCATCATCAGATCAGTTCGATATATCCTCTCCCCCTCTTCTTTCAAACAGTCATTAAACTAGATGCTGGAGAGGGAAAGGATATATCGAACTGATCTGATGATGAAGCCGAAAGGTAAATCTTTCAATCAGTCATTAGACTAGATGCTGATAATCCCGGCTGTAGCATCAGGCCAGATTTATGTCAACATTGCAATGAACTTAAAATTTAGTCCTGTATAAAATGAGCCCAAACACGACTACGGTGCTGTAATTTCAAGGTTTGTACTTTTCCTGATGCTCCTGGCTTCAGCATCAGGTCTCTATGTACTTCGGTGTTCTTTATTAGCAGTACGTTTATCCACACATCGAGCCGTTTTCAATGAGCCTAAACTCGATATATCTGCTGTTTGTTGTCGAGGACTTAGGTACTCTGCAGACTATCCTGACTGCAGCATCAGGTCATGACTTGATGATCATGAGACCAAATGTGGCAAATGCCCTATCAAACATCAAAACAATTTACTAAAACAGTCCTTGCCTGTTCGAGTAACTTCTTACTGTTAAGGAGTTGTACCTTCCATCATCAGCCCAGCTACCTGAGATGGTGACGACCATACGCAAATACACAAGATACTTCATAAAATATGCGAAAATCAATAAGTGAGCCTATAAAATTTGAAGGTTGCCCTCGATTTCTCCAAGATCCCATCATCAGATCCTAATTTGGTGATAATGGGACCACCTCAGAGCTATCTACTTTCGAACAAAAAAAGAATTTTGAAAATCCGTCCACATTTGGGGGAGTATTCGACGAACAAACATACAAAAAAAAAAAAAAAAAAAACATACAAACAGCCGAACGTAGTACCTCCTCCTTTTTGGGAAGTCGGTAAAAAGTAGATACTACATACCAATGGGATAAAAATATCCTACGTCTTAATCTAGGTTCACCTTCGAGCCACATTTGATAGGTACTAATCAGACTAGTGAACAGGTATCTACACAAACAGCAAACAAACAGTCAGAGTTGTCGCGTTGATTGTTATTATTTATTATACTAGCTTCTGCCAGCGACTTCGTACGCGGATCCTGTTGCTTATGCCAGCGACAACGGGATCGTCAAAATCAAAGATCTGAAACGTCTGATATCGAATTCTAAGAGCCGGGGGACTGGATTCAGTATTCACGCGCGATGGCTTATTAGCGTATTTCATGTATAACTTTGGTGTTTCTATACCGATTACTATGATATTTTTTTTATTGAATAGATAATAATGTTAACTTTTTTAAATTAGGGATGAGTGAGAGTGTTATAATAAACGTAAGAGTAGACAAAAATAAACAGAAAGCTCCGAACTGCTAAGCTATCGGGAGTTACACGTGTTATTGTGAGTCAACCATAAAAGATAGAAATATGCTGTCCTGGGATATTTTTTATATAATTTTAAGGAGAATATTTCCGTGTTACATGATTTCTGTGTAGCTTTAACCATTAAGGCTGCAAACGCGACGGAAGCTTACAAAATGGAGTAATTTCTCCCGTTTCCCCAACATTTCCCTTTACTGCTCTGCTCCTATTGATCGTAGCGTGATGAAAAGTATACTATAACCTGCCCAGGAGTATGAAGAATAATTGTACCAAGTTTCGTTAAAATCCATCGCGTAGTTTTTGTTTCTATAAAGAACATACAGACAGACAGACAGACAGACAAAAATTTTACCGTTTGCATTTTTAGCATCAGTATCGATCACTAATCACCCCCTGATAGTTATTTTGGAAATATATTTCATGTACAGAATTGACCTCTCTACAGATTTATTATAAGTATAGATTAATAGGACAGAACGGATCCATCTTAGTACATATATATAATGTATAGTATACAGAATGATGTTTCTGGACTAGACAGCATATTATGTGCTTCTGGTATATCTAGTTAAAAAGTTTATTGAAACTAAGTTTGCACATAAGCCCAAGCCCGTTCTGCCATCGGAACACCAGGCGTATGACGATGCGCCACAGGTACTTAAATGATGGTGCACATCCCACCCATACGCATTAAACGTTTTGGAAACGCATTCATTGTGCGTACAGCTAAGGGTGTTTTTAATATGGTGCGGCTATGATCACGCATGCGGGATTACCCAGCACGCTTACGCGTAGAAAGCGCAAGGACATTTGCGGGGTTTACCCCCCGTAAATAGATAGGTAGATAGATAAATTATTTATTGACACAACAAAAAATGCAAATGTCCTTTTCATATAAGTAATTATTGTATTGCTCAATTTTCTGGATGCATGGCCATTCCGCATGCGTGATGAAATCCGCACGACATTAAAACACGAGTGGAATTCCCAGCCAGTGTCCGAATTTCCTGTTAACTACAACCTGAGGATATTAAGAGAGTCAAGAGTTACTTCTTGGCAATCGTGCTTTATCGCAGACCACATCGTTGCTTTCCATCAGGTGAGATAATAGCCAAGGGTTAACTAATCTAAATTAAAAAATAAGCTTGAGTCTCCCTAAACTAGTGTTAATTGTTAGGGACTAGTGTCTTGGCCTGTTTCGGTATTTATAATAATTAATTTCGAAATGCACAGCCAAGGAAAAAATAAACAATTAATTAATTCTTAAATGAGTTAAATCTTTACTGACATAAGAGGTTACTACAATTTAAGAAGTCTCTAACACCCAACTAGACGAACTAAATTCTTCATAGATGAAGAATTTAGTTCGTCTACCGTACCTATACAGGGTGTAAGGGACAGGTCTTCGCAAACTTAGAGAGCTTGCTCAGTAGGAAACTCAATAACCTAAACGTTTTCGTAAACAAAAAAACATCGACCTCTCCATATAGAATTATAAACTTGATTGGACAGTTTGTATGAAGAGGCCGATTTTTTAAAACACGCATCACTGGCATACAATCGCACGGCAGGCAGATACGTTTTCAATTTAGACGGTTGTTGCAGTATGCATAGTGAGAGGATCTTATCCTCTCTTAGGACAAAATTCAACTGTTAGGTAAATAAAATAAAAACAGGGTCGTTTGTTTGCCAAATTTTTCCTTAAAGCATATAAAGCTTAAGCTTATGAAATTTAATATAGCTAATTATATGGATAAACTAGGAAGCTGGCTTTCAGCGTGCATCAGCTTTTCTAGGCCACTAAGCAGACGGATGGGTGACTGGCTGACTGCTACACCCTTATTAATAGACTGGAGGGTCCTACTCTCCTGCCCATCCCCGCAGCCGGTTCAAACGACACCCCCAGTAGCGGTAGGGGGTTTTATATTTTACCGTGCGCATTTTTAACAGATTATTTTTCGACACTTAACTTAGTAATTAGAATTAATTTTTAGCACCGGTTTCATTATTACAAACTTCTTACAAAAAGTTATCTACACCTAATAATATAATAATAATTATAAAAAGGTAAAGTTTGTTTTTTTTTTGTTTGTAGGAAGTAATCTCTGGAAATACTGGTCCGATTGCTAAAATTGTTTCACCCATAGAAACCTGCTTTATGCCTGAGTGACATAGGCTAGGCAAAAGCTAGTTTGTTAATAAACCAATGCCTCTATAAAATAAGTTTTAGAAAAGTCCTATAAAAATATTTACTTAGTACTTAGTAACGTTGTTAAAAATTTAACTTAAGTATTCTATATAAAATTCTGCTCAAAATCTTATAAATATTGTACAGTAAGTATCTACTGACGACGATTATCCCCTCATGACTGAACTTCACACACGAGGGTTGTGAGCTGTACAGAATATCGACTTGCTGGTTTTTTTTTTTTTTATAAAATGCCTAAGAAACTATGAATTCTATTTAAATACGTTTAAAGGATAAAGGTTAGTTCAGTAAAGTATAATAACTAAATTTTGAAAGTCAAAAAAAGAAAAAAAAAGTACCGAAACCCCATTGCAGCGCCACCTACCGGGTTAAATTGTATTTTCAAAACATCCAGGAACATACTCTAATATATACATAACATTGCCTTGTTTAATCCATCTATGTACCACAACTGCACACGAAAAAAACAATTCTTCAAATTCAATTAGGCCGTTTAAGCTTTAGGTGACAAACATATGTATTAATTATATGCAAAAACAAAGATATTATTATCTTTTGAATTCTCTAGTTCTATCTATAACTAAGGATAAAAGGATGTACTTAATCTGGGGGCACGGCAGTGCCCCCGCCAAAGACGTACATATTTTTATTAATATCCTAAAGTATACAACATATGCGGACAATGCAAAAAACGAAATACACGAGAGCACGTCAATTGCAATAAAAGGAGAGTGTCCAACCCCTCGTGTCCAAATGTGCTAGCCGCGGTCCACGGCCATCGGAAGGGTTGCGTGAGATATGCAAACTCGATATAGCAATATCTAGCGAAATTCAAGAGGGATCGCAGTAGTCGCCAAAAAAATCAGAATAAAAAGCTTATTTTTAAATTGCTTGCACGTAGGATAGCAGGGCCTTTACTCAAATACATGTAGGATACTTTTTTTTGAGGTGTCAAATCAACAAATGTAAGGCGAACGTTCAAATACTCGCGCCAGCCGTGCGCGCTCGTGGTAATTCGGTGTGCTTCGTCCTCGGTCGGCTCCGCCATGCCGCCCGCGTCCCGCGCACGGCAGTCGTGTGGGATCTCGGGTCGCTTACGCATCGTTCGCGCCAACTTAGAATCCTTCGCGTCCCTCACCTCTTAATTACAACTATTACTATGACTTACATAATTATGTAGTTACTTGGCAATAAATGTGTTACAAGCATTACACAAATTATTTCTTCTGCTCCCGGGTGGAGCGAAAGGTCATGTTGTACTTATGACAAAAACCTATCTATGTTCCTACATTTGTCTTTTCCATAGCGCCACGGTTACTCTTTAAGATAGTCCGGTAGATGTGTTTATTGCAAAGCATTGCATTTTATTTTTATTCTTATTTTTTTTAATGACGTTGAAACTAGGAACTATTTTTTGTTGGAGTTAAGTATTTTATGGTCGATCTTTAAATCTTGGTGAATATTACCTTAGTGGCGAGTTTCTGACATATCTGGTGGTGCCATGGGTGCGGTCAACATTTGTCTGTAAGATGAAAATCTGATATTTACTACTTTAATTACTGGGCGGGCGGGGTACATTGCTCGCAGAACAGATATTATAATTGATGGGGACGAAAGGTTTTAGAGTAACGACCACGTACCGGAAGACGCAGCGTTGGAAGGCCTCCCACAAGGTGGACCGATGATAAGGTGAGGGTCGCGGGAATCCGATGGATGCGAGACACACTGGACCGGTCATTATGGCGATACTTGGGGAAGGTCTATGTCCAACAGTGGACGTCTTCTGGTTGTAATCATAATGATGATGATGTAATTCCTGTCCTTCAGTAAGGTTCTTAGAAACTCTGTTAGATGAGCTCAAACAGAACAATGACGTTATTTCATTTTGACCATTTTTCAGAAAAAGTTTTGAAGATGAGTAATTAATTATTATTATTAATTGTTTATATTTTACTAGCTTCTGCGAGCGGCTTAGTTCGCGTAAATGTCGATTATTGCGGAAGTAAATTCTAAGTTTGAGCCAGGTAAAAAATAGCTAATGTCTTTTCTTGTGGTTCAAGCTTACTCCGTACAAAATTCCGTCAATATCGGTTCAGTAGTTTAACCGTGAAAGTGGATGGAGTGGAATGATTGGACTTTTATATTTATAATATTGTAGGGTAAAGGCACAGAATAAAAAATAGTACAAGGTAAAATATATTGGTGATGATAGGATAAGTAAAGTGGTGTTTTTATTTTCAATTTTTAAACAGACCACACAGTTTCAACAAAGCACATTCATTAGACCATGCTAGCGAGTTGTTATGAGGAGGATAAATATCTATTCTCATCCTAGTTATGCATCATGCATTCGGAATCATATGGTACTTATTTGTGATTAATAAAGTATCACCAAATCTATACTAATATTATAAAGGGGTAAAATTTGTAAGTTTGTATGTAAGGGGGAAACTTTAGAAGCACTGGTCCGATTGCTTAAATTTTTTTACCGATAGAAAGCTGGTTTATTCCCGAGTGACATAGGTTATATTTTATGTACGCGGGCGAAGCCGTGGGCAAAAGCTAGTTACTTATACGACGAATTTACCTTTTTTACCATTTAGATTGTTTTGATTGTTTCGTTAAACGTTTCAATTTCAACTTTTCCGAAATTATGGCATTATTCTATTGCATGAGCGGAATGTGCTCCAACCATTCCATAGCAGAATATTTCGCAAGTATTGAATTTCTTTCGCATTTCACATTCATTCGCCGTCCGGCCACCCCTCATGTCCGAATTGAGCTAGCCGCGTGCCACGGGCATTGCAAGGGTTGCCTCGTGTCCGTGATATGCAAAACTCATTTCGACATTAGCGGAGTTGAAGAGGGGCGCCTTCATTATTCCGCGTCACATGCAACCCTCTTTGGAAATATATGACACGATTTTGTTGTTGAGATGTCATTATTCAGTGCTTGGGATTTAATGGTAATTTTTTAATAAAGAAAGTTTATGAAATAATCAGTAAATTTTTAGAAAACCTGAGTTTAGGACGCGTTTGAATGCTTAAATGCGTTAATTATTTTTTTTAAATCAAATTCGAAATCAATTTTTATTTCACTTAGGGCTTACATGGGCATCAATGACTTATAACACATCAGAAGCTAGTGCATGGTTCCAAATGGTCGTACTCAATACAGGTTAAATAACAGGCCGGTTTGTTTGTATTCTTTTAGTAACACGACTTTATTAGCTTCACCTGTATGTTTGTTCGTTTGCTTGTAACCAACGCCTTTGAGCTCGATTTTGCCCAACTTTGGGCGATCACATTTTCTTTCAACTTTGCACACACATCAAAGGTCGATGACAATACAATAATCCGATTAAAATATTCGATTATCCTGATTAGATTCGCCAGGATTAAAAAAATATTAAACAAAAAATTAAATAAAAAATTAAAGTAAAATTAAAATTTTAATTATTTGAAAGACTATTCACTAAAAAGTGAAAAATAAATATAGTTTAAAAAAACACGTTAAATAATAATAATAATAATGAACGAAAAATATAATGGTGAAAAAAGCGTGGGGTGCTCGATTTACGAAAAATATGGCACGCAGCGCCCCACGCTTTTATCACAATAATATTTTTCGCATTATTATTATTTAGCGTATTTTCTATTTTTTTAAACTATATTTTTAAATTTACGTAATCTACCACCTATGATTACCACTACGTCAAAGTACGCACTTAAGCCACACATCAGGTTTTCACTATGAAAATTGCACTGACTGCTATCAAATGATTTCCCCTGACATGCAGATGACTTTTCCTAAGTTTACAAGTGTAGGTACGTATCCAATATCTCGGTAAGCAAGTAAAAATAATAATAACCCTATGTTCGACAACCCTACGTCAGCGGCAGATCTTTGAGCCCCAGCTCTCATGTCGGTCACCGCTGGCGCTGTTATCTATGGAAACCATAGAAAAAAACTAATTACGACTCCCCATTGACGTTTGAAGGGGACACTGTTTACCATCGCACATGATAATAATTGCTATTTGCATACGCTTCTATTTATTTTTATTCAAGCAAGCAAAAATTATTACATAACGTACATTATTCATGACATATTTGAAGTTGACGCTTTTCTTTGCGTCAGAAACAAACTTGTCTTTCTATTTTCAGGATTGTATGCTGAATAAACTACAACCCGGCTGGCATAAACATAAATAAACCTTAGTTTGTGTGTACTTAGTGTAATATGTAGATAGTGTTGACTCATTTTTCTTTGATTCATTTTGTATGTCGTCAACATCTAATATATAAAAGGCTCTTAGCATACATTTTCTCCCCAATACAAAGGCTACTTGCATTTGTAATAATTCCGTATATTCTGTTGCGTTATATTATTTAATTAATTTCTCCTAAACAATATGTGACGCACCCCTAGTTTCAAAATCAACACTGCGTAGATGTTGCGTAGCAACTGTGTAGCGATTTGAAAGAAAATAAAATGCTACGCCGTAGATTGCTACGCGCTACGATCTCGATGTATAACAAACTTTGAGTTTTAAAGTCGGCAATGCTGTTGCTTGGAATTGTGCTGAAAGCAATCGTAATTGTAAAAGTTTGACACAACTTCATTAAAATTTCATTAAGTATACTAGTTTCGCTCTCAAACTTTTGCATTATTTATGTTTCATGTCGGTACGGTTTAGATAAAGACTTTATTAATATCTATCGAATTTTAAATCTTTGAATTTTGTGTCCCTGCCTGTCAAGTGACCACTTGACACAGACACCAATCTTACAGGTTGACAGTCTTAGGTCTACTGTCCACGCGTACTGTGACCATAAGTAGGTAAATATACTTTAATGTTTACGAAAACAAGAAGAATTATGTATTGACTAAGTCTCGGCGCAAACGGGCCACCGACCACAACCACCGGTGGCCAGCGACAGCCACTTAACACATTTTTTCATAATATTTCATATTTAGTATAGACGCGCCGCCCACGACTAGCCGATGGCCGCCACTCGCTACAGCGGTGTCGCTTGTAGTCGCTTTGGGCCATACAAAACGCCTACACCCGTCACACTCCCTGCGCTGTTGATCTTTGGACGTTCTACGTATCGCACTCATCACCATGCCATGCCAAATTTTCCATGTAAGACTGTCCATTGTGTATCCAAACAGCGGGGGCGATCGCTCACTTCTGACAGTGTTACAAATGTGACAATAGCGCGCTGCCACCGGTGGCTGTAGTCGGTCTCTTCCATATTGCATCTTCCACAGAAACGCCAAGTCCGTCTGACTCCCGAACAGGCAGCTGAGCTTTACAAGACCCACTACGGCAGCCACCACTTCCCCCACCTCGTGGCGCACATGTCCAACGGACCAATCATCGCGCTGGTTCTCTCCACCAAGAACTGCATCGCCAAGTGGAGGACGCTTATGGGACCTGCTATGTAGGTACACCTACTTGACCTATACCTACTCGTTTTAACCAATATTAGATGACACCTAAACGGCTTCCTAAATGAAAGTAGCTGAAGATTAAAGGTAGCTGTTGGTTTTTCAAGGCTCCGGTCAGCGCCCAAAGTTGAAAACTCCATAGCACTTTTAAGGGTTTCGCACCCAAAGGGCAAAAACGGGACTATTACTAAGACTCTACTGTCTGTGTAACCAGACTGTATCTCATGAGCTGTGATAGCTAGACAGTTGAAATTTTCACAGATACCTAATGTATATCTGTTGCCGCTATAACAACAATTACTTAAGAAGTTGTATATACAAGAGACAGTTACGGAACCCTTCGTGCCCGTGTCCGAGTACTTCACTTGGCTAGTTTTTATATTTAGACATCGCGTAGTGTGAGTGAAAATGAACTTCAAATGTTTAAGTGATGTAAATTGGACATCAAGGTCCTTCATCATCATCATTTTCATCAAGTTAGATGAAGCAACGAAATGCATTTTTATCCCACCATCTCGGAAAGAGTGTTTTTGCTCTTCGATATCTGAAAGCAAAAGCCGTTTTTATTCTCTAGTGAGATAAAGTGAATTGAATTTAGAATATCGCGTGCAATATGTTTTTGAATTCAAAACATCAATAAACCTAATTACTTCTACCTCCAAGGTACCAAATTTGTCGTTCAACTTTTTTTTAATTTGTTAAAAACTCAGACTCAGAACCTCCTTGGTGTACTTTTTTTGCATTTAGTCATTTCCTCGCTGAGGTGGAATGAAAAGTTACGTGTTCCACTCGAGTGCAAAGATTTATCACCTTTTGCTCTTTTGATTCTCTCGCTAACGCTCACGATTTAGAATTTATGAATCCTTCGCTTGCTCGAATATCAAAATAGAGCACGCGGTTAAAAAGTAACTTTGCGGTCTTGTATAACAAATAACTATTGATGCTGGTAGAAGAAAACGAGGTGCGCGCGAATAGTACATTGTTAACCTAGGGGTGAAAGTAACTTAGTCCCGAGAAGGAGTTGGCCGTCATAGCGTAGCGAGGTCGCCAATAGTTCGAGGGACTAAATACCTAAGTCTTTAAACCAAGATAAATTTTCATTACGAATACAAGGAAAGTAAAAATAAATACCTGAGTCGTCGTTAAATGTTGTCGTATGAATTTAGGTATATTTCTTTTGGTTTAGGCGGTAAAAGGTTTTCCACTACTGCAGCTTTTCCTCATAAGAATCAGGCTTTAAATCCTTATCTGATTTTGATGAACTTATCCTTTTCTTTCATCAGAGATTTAATAAAGTCTAACTAAACAAAACTCTACAACTCGAAAAAACAAATAAAGATCAAATTGTTTCCCGCCTATTTGGTTTTTTTTTTTTGTTTTCGGTGGCTGGCCAGCTATTCGGCCACTATTTTTTATCATTGAAAATGGTAAATATTTTTTCCAAATCTAAGTTACCTACTTTAAAGAAAAAGTTAATAAATTTATTATACTAAAATCATTTAAAAAATATAATATAATAATAATCCTTATTTTTATGATATTTCAATTGTAGACATATTGTATTGGACCTAATGGATTGGCTCATAAAGTTGGAACATGGTTCAATAGAAATGTGAAAATAGAACAAGTTTTTTTTTAAATTTGATAATTGTAATAATAATAATAATAATAATAATAAAATTGTCCGTTGGAAGTTATTCTCCCTAGGGCTGAAAACCCCAAGGCAACTTTAGACCTACTTTCCGAGTATGAGGAATAAAAAGTAAATGATGCAATTATAAATTCGACGTTCTACTTGGAAATTTGAAAAATAATCTTCGCCTAGGTATTATATTTTCTTTGTCTATATGTCGGAAGGGTACTGGAGGCTCAAGCTTACTGGCCGGACAGCTTGCGAGCGTGCTACGGTCGCCGCACTAAATACGGAGACTACTTCAACGGACTCCATGGCAGTGAAAACCACGCTGAGGCGCTTCGAGAGATTCACTTCTTCTTTCCTAATAGTAAGTTGATTTTTTATTAGCTGGTGAAAAAGGAAAAAGGGTGGAAAGTTTTCCATTCTGCATTTAACAGAAATTATCTTCCTACAGAAAGGAACACCTTTCTGTTTTTCTTTATGGTTGGTGGGCTGCAAGCCTCTGGTTGTAGGATTAGTGTGACGTCAGGTGTAGAGTTTAGTTTGCATGTGACGATATAGATGTCGCTACATCCCGCAAAGTATAGGTTTTTGCTTTTGATTATTTTCTCTGATAGGTAACCCTTTATTCTAAGACTATGTTCATTCATACAAGCTTTTGGTAGCTGTTGTAGCAGCATCGGTTAATGAAACTATCTTCTTTTTCCAGTGATAGTAGGCCCCATCGTTCGTCACTGGCAAGTAAACGATTACATTCAAAAGCATTTGACGCCAACCTTACTGCCAGCACTGACAGCGCTGGCTCACGAGCGTCCAGCAGAGCCCATTCTATGGCTGGCCGAACATCTCCGAAGACATAACCCGAACGAACCCGAGCTCGCGCCGCAGCCCTCAGAGCAGAGGGACGACAAACGATGTCATACACCTCGACCTTCCGAGGAATCGCTTCTCAAATAGTTGCCGTAATGCGACACATGCGACTGTTGCTATGCGGTTCAGCTGTGTAGGTTTGTAGTGTCTTGTCTATCACTCATAATTGTGCGACAGTCTCTTTCTAAAGCTCAATTTGCCATTTTGGGTATCGTATTAGCTTCTTGAAATTCGTACTTTGTGTTTTAAGTAGGTAGAGAGCTTTTTTTTTAATTATAATTTGGAATGATGCAAAGTGTTTTTTCATTACTCTGAAAGTAGGTCTGAAGTTGCCTGTGGAGCGGGTTAAAATGATGATACTTTTCATCCCTAGGGAGTTTTACTTTCAACTGACAGCTGTCAAATTATTCAAAAAAAAAACTAGTTCTATATTCACATTTCTATTGAACCATGTTCCAATTTTCCATACAGCCTGTCAATCACAACGCGATATAAAATTCAAATAACTTAAAGATAAGTATTAAATAAATAATATTATATTTTTAAGTGACTTATTTGTTCAAGGTTTTTCTTTAAAATACTTTACTTGTAAAATATTACAATTAATTTCTAATTTTTCATTAACCCTTCAGATACCGTCAATTAGAGACACAATAGTAAGACAATAGATGCGCGGCCACCGGTGGTCGCTTGGGGATTTATGAATTAATGAGGCTGAATAGCTGGTCGGCTACAGAAAAAAAAACAAAATGGCGGGAAAGTGGCAAATCAGACATTGTTTTTTTTGAGTTTTGTTTACATTTCCGTACTGCAGAGATACCTATGTATCAACATGGAATGTTCATCAGATTAAAATAGTGATAATAATAATTTTATGAGAGAAAAGGCTAAAGCAGTAGTGGAATCTTTTACCACCTAAATCATAAGAAAGATACCCACCTAAAATCATAGGTATGATATCTCAGGTTTAACAAACTTTTTATTATTTTATTTTTACTTTCCTTGTATTCGTAATGAAAAGCACAGTGCTTACCTCGGGGTTAAAGTTACTTATTTAGTCCCTCGAATTAGCGACCTCGCTGCGCTCGGCCGCCAACTCCTTCTCGGGACGAAATTAGTAACTTTCACCCCTAGTGTAACAATGTACTTTTCTCTTCAAATGGTCTTAGTCACAAAATTATAGAATGTTTGTGGGCGAGTGTTCATGATAATATGCAGGATAACCAAACCTTTGGGGCTTACGCTACGACGCAAGTTACTTTGTGTTAGATGGCCTAGTGTAGGATAAGTCCGTGCTGAGTGTCATATACCTGTTACTGTAACTTTTGTCATTGTGTTAGAGCTTGAGTATCCAGTAAAGCCTATTCTCCGAACATCTCCAAAGATATACCTAATCCGAACGCACATTCGTGCCGCAGCCGACGCAGAGTACATATATTTTATTTTATTTTGGAATAAAAACAGGAATACAATTAAATATTATAAACTAGCGACCCGCCCCAGCCTCGCTCGGGTTTTTCTCCACTATTTAATGGATGTTATTATACGTATAAATCTTCCTCTTGAATCACTCTATCTATTAAAAAAAACCGCATCAAAATCCGTTGCGTAGTTTTAAAGGTTTAAGCGTACATAGGGATATAGGGACAGAAAAAGCGACTTTGTTTTATACTATGTAGTGATACTGTCTTACTAACTAAACAAAATCACTTATTATCTACTAATCACTACTAGCAAAATTATCCGCTTCTTACTAAAATACAAAAAAAAAAACATACGAAGACAAAACATCTCAACCTTCCACAGAATCGCTTTTTAAATAGATTCTTTATTTCCATTTTTATTTTTGGAATGTTACTGGTGACTTTTTTGCACGGCAGTCGTCACTTAATTCGTAAAACAACAAGCACAACAACAAACAACAAGGTACAAGCTGAAACTCTATACGTAAGCCAGTTCATGGGTCAACGTGGTATTACCGACGACACGACGTGCTGTCAACTGTAGACTATAATTATTTCACCGGAACACCATAGCGGCGCAATAAGGCGCACCATCGTGGTATCCATAAGGTACCAAACTAGACAAAAGTCTCCACACCTCACTGAAACAGTATCAAAATGGAGTTAGTGGGGAAGTTACTGGCGGCCGAGTGAGTGAGACACCATACAGCTTTATAGCAATTAGTGGTGACGCGACGGTTACATTCTGTGCACGCGTCCGAGCTGGTCGCGTCGCAAATTGGTTGCGCAACCAAACGGACACCAGGGGGGCTGGTGTCCGTTTAGCCAAGTTACAACCATTTCGCTTGCGTCGAACGCTTCGAGTTGAACTTGGCGCCAATTCTATAAGATACTAGCTTTTGCCCGCACGGCTTCGCTCCCGCTCTTTCCTACCCTACACTACTCTACTCTAGCAAACTTCACATAAACCATCTACTAAATAGTCCGAAAAAAGCCTAAAAATTTGGTTTGGATAAGTGAGCCGTTCTTGAGTTATAAAATAACAACGAAAAGTGACATTGATTTTTATACATATAGATATATAATTAAATTTTAAGCTTTCTACAAGCGTCAACTACTGCAGATTACCAACTTGGCTAGGGGTACAGGTGAGTAACTGTATGCATTTTGTTGATAACGGCGACTGGTTGCGCTGGCATGGTGTCCCCGTCAAATATAGCCCTAAATCAATAGTAAGTCTGACTTTGACGGCATCTTAATTTCGTAGCAGTAGGGGCGGTACTCGAGTGTCACTACTGTGTGAAATCGACTGTTGGGTTTTCAGAGAGGTTCGAACTTTCTTTTTGTGTGCGTGTGAGTAACATACAACATGCCATAAAGAATACAGAAATAAAAAACACACAAATTACTTTTCACAAATTTATTTATAGAAACAGTTTACAAATGAGCTATCACAGGCGTGTAACTACAATGTCGTTGCAAATATATGTTAATAGCGATCGTTACTGGTTACTTCATGACGGTTACAAATAGTCAAGAATGACGATTAACTTAAAAAAAAAACTAAAGTGAAAATACACTTAAAATCATGTTTACTTCCTAATGCCGCTTAGATTAATCATTTGATATTCTTCTAATAAATACATTGTCTGCCAAGTGGTTCACAATTATTAATAAATATTTTAACGTGAAAATCTAAACAACATTATGAAGCAAAACTGCAAAAACAAAACTTTATTGTGACTATTTATTTCGCAAATAAGTACACTTCTCCGCGTCAATTTCTAGTTACAAAAGTACTTTGCTAATTTTTCCAATAATAATTTTATTATTTCAACATTTCACATAATTTTGTTTTTAGTCTCTAAACACTTAAAAAAAACCGCAAAAATAGTCACAACACTTTTGTTAAAATGAATCAAACTTATCACTACAGTGATTTGGTAGAAAAAATCATGACTTATGTAAAATTAATATTATAGGAGATTACGAATATCTGCTAAATACCGGATACGGCATCTGAAATAAATAAAAAACATGTTAGAATAATAATACTGGCCTATAACTATCCCGAGGCTGGACTACAGGCACAAAATATTACAGAAGGCAATCTGAAGTATGTAGTTCACTTTTCATACCTACGCTCAGCAAGCGCGCAATTGACCCAACTAGAGAGAAAAATGTAAAGGGTTTATGTCCTGTTTTAATTTGTTTAAAATTCGAATGTGTATTGAAATTAAGAACTATTATTATACCGAGTGTGCGAAAATTATAATTGGACATCGAAAATTATAATTGGACTTTAACCATTTGTGTTTGCTTACCTACTTGAGCGAGTTTACGCACGTGATGGCTTGACCTATTAATAAATAGGCAGGGCAACATTTTTAACCCTTCAGATACCGTCAATTAGAGACACAATAGTAAGACAATAGATGCGCGGCCACCGGTGGTCGCTTGGGGATTCATGAATTAATGAAGATTTTTTTGAAAAATGTGACCTTTATTACAAAGAGGTTCAATTGAGTCTGTTCGTTATTCTGACCAACTATTTGCAGGTTTTGCGCATTTACTATGGCTATGACAAAGACGACTTTAAAACTTCCTATCCTATAAGGTCTTGGACAGTCTGGGTGGTGTGAGACTTGTGAGAGGGTGTAAGACTTTTACTAAATAAAATTCACTCGTTTTTCTTCAGTTGTCTTTTGCGTTACAAAGCCTCGGTGACTCTTTCAAACAATTCCTCATCCCTGGATACTCAATATAGTTTGCCAACAATTAACAAGTATACTTACACAGTTAGTTCCTCTTCTCCCGATACATGTGCACGTAGGCGGCGTCGGAGGGCGAGCACATGCCGATCTTCTGGCACACTCCCTTCGTGCCAATCTGCTCGATTAAGTGGATGATGCTGTCGCCGTAGATCTCCAACAGCGCGTGGCACTGCTCAAGGAAAATATTACATTACTATTTTTGAATAAAGTATAAGACGCTGGGCGCCATTTTGATTGTACTGCAATTCTTTCAATTACCGAAAACGCCACGTAACAATATCGTACATCTCCATTGACAACTTCCTTTTAGAGTTGCTTTTTTTTTAAATAATATCCCATTCCCTTTTAAATCTCCAAAAAGTGTTGCATCTACCGTTAAAATCGATTTCGTTTCGCATTTCGGGCAACAATTTTGCTAAAGTAGGCAACTCTTTTCTTTTTTCTGTAGACAGACAGGCGTGCCAACATTACGGCGAAGGATCTTAATAAGTGAAATGCACTATAATATATTTTCGTCCTGTTGACATCCTACCCATGCTATGCAAAAAAAGACCTTAAAGTGAAACGGAATAACCGTTAGATACTCACCCTATCATTGTACTTGGCTGGCAGGAGTACGCACGACTTCTCGATGATATGCACGAGGTTGCGGTCGACCTTCTCATTGCTGAGCACTTTGTGGACCGCCATCACGACTGCTTCGCATACCGCGCAGTCGAGGATCTCCTCTATGGAATAAACATTGGTATTATTGAGGTAATTCCAATAGCAAGACAAAATCAGTTACTAGGGTTCGTCGGGTAGACTCGGTTGGGAATTTGGAATAGAAACAAGTGGACTATATTAGTTTAGGTGTAACTTTTACAACATGAGAAGACCGTATAAAGAAATGTCCAGAGACGCCGACGCCTGTGAGTCCAGTGTTGCATTGCGCGCCGCGGTGCGGTGGAACTGGGTTTGATGTCCTGACAAGGGTCGTGCTGATCGTTTTTTATATAAGTAAGATACGCTTTCAAATATTTTAAACTAAAGGACAAACTGAATATTCCATAATCGTACAACAAAAAGATGCAACATTATTGATGCAACCTGCTAAAATTATCCATCAACGGCTATTATACCCAAGTGAAATATAAAATTATCGCAAGAAAACATACTTTCGGGATCAAAAGTATTCTATATTTCCAGATATGGTCTGGCCCGTTATTTGAGGTAACAGACAGACAAAGTTAACAATATGGAGTGTACCGTTACCTTTGACGGCAGCAATAGAGGAAGTGTCGCACAGCTTGAGCTCCCGGCAGACCTCCTCGGGCTCCAGCTTCTGCACCAGCAGAGAGAACACCAGGTCGGCGTACTTCTCCACGAACTGGTCGCACTCCGAACGGATGTTCTTCGGCATGCGCTTGCACACGCTCCCGATCACTCTCTTGATTTCGTCCTGGTGGGAATTTGGTGAAAGAATTTAGGCGTTGAACATTTAGCATTTTTGGCCTTTGTTCACCTTAATGCCAGTTTTCAGGGTACCTGAAGCTGAAGACTGGCAGTAACATTAAGGGACTAACTACATTTATTCAGCTCAATTCAGCTCTTGTCCATAGAAAATATCAGTTTTGTATGGAGATGCGTACAGAGAACATAAATGTGTTATTTAACTTACGTTCCGCCGCGTACACTATGATGGCCTTTCATAATCTTACGATGCTGTGCGCGGTTGATAGAAGTAGAACTGAATAAGTGTAAACAAAAGTAAATAAATGCAGTTACTCCCAAATGCCCCAGGGTAGCCAGCGAAATTCAAATTTTCGTACGTTTTATGCAATTTGCAGATCGGCACTACTGCTAATGTATGTATTTACACCATTATCTACATCTACACTAATATAATAAAGAGGTAAAGTATGTTATTTTATTTTTTTGTTTGTAGGTCCTGGTCCGATTTCTAAAATTTTATCACCAATAGAAAGCTGCTTTATTCCTGAGTAAAATAGACTATTATATTTTATGTACGCGGGCGAAGCTGCGGGCAAAAGCTAAGACTCACAAAAACCACAAAATAGGTAGGTATACGTGTATTACACTTTTCAAACCTACGCTCGGCGGTTGCGCTAGGGGTGCCGAACTGTCGTGGGATTCGCGCGCATCTGGGTGCAGCGGCAGGCTCGCCAATCAGTTTCTATCTCAACTGATTACAAACTGTTGTGTGTTAAATTAAACTACTAAAAAATTCCACAAAAAAGTTCACAGACGCGTGTCTCAAAAGGATGTACTCGCGCTCACACTGGTCCGAGCGCTCTGAGATATCGTGTCCGTGAGCGGTATCTATGTGTGCGTTGTGAGAGCGCACTTTATTTGCAGATTAACTTCTGTACATTGGTTGTTCTGTGCTAAAACCATTAACATAAATATCTCTCTTAGAGAAGAGGTAGGTTCTCTTTTACTTTCTGTTTATTGCTGTTGTCTTGTCTGTATCAGATAAATGTTTTTATATTATTTCTATTCGATACAGTACGTTGTCGGAGATCTAAGATTTTAATATTACAAGTACACACCTCATTGTCCTTGTCCTTAATCTGGTCGTCGATCTCTTTGAGCACAAACTCGCACACGACACAGCTAGTCTTCTGCGACACCGCAGGCCTGACAGCGCGACTGTTTACTGTGCTGCCATACATTTTTTTCGTTTCTGGAAAGACACCAAGTTAGATTTTAGAAACAATCTTTATTATATATCTATAATATAAAAATGAATCGCTAAATGTGTTGGTAAGCGCATAACTCAACAACGCCTGGACCGATTTCGCTAATTCTTTTTTTGTTGTGATTGTTATTGTGAGGAACAGGTTCTTATGGAAAAAAAATAAAATTAGGATAGTGTAGGGTAGAGTAGAGTAGTGTAGAGTAAAGTAGGGTAGAGAAGGGTAGAGTAGAGTAGAGAAAAATCATACCTTGTATTTGTTGTTGTGTGATTGATTATAATCTCAAAATCTGATATATTTTTTTTAAATAATCTTTTCTAAAAGCTAGTCCGCTGTAAAAATAAGATATAATAGGAGTTTACTAATGTTAGAGAATACAATGCATAATTTTCCGATGCTCTCGGTTCCAGGGTGAAGAATGTATGGAGGCCGAGCAATATCTTTTCAGCCAAATCCACTAAGTTAGTTTATGTAACAGACAGGCAAAGTTAATAATATGGAGTGTACCTTTTACGGCAGCCATAGAGGGAGTGTCGCAAAGCTTGAGTTCCTGACAGACCTGCTCGGGCTGCAGCTTCTGCTTCAGCAGAGAGAACACTAGGTCAGCGTACTTCTCCACGAACTGGTCGCAGTCTGAACGGATGTTCTTCGGCATGCGCTTGCACACGTTCTCAATCACTTTCTTTACTTCGTCCTGGTGGAAATTTGGTGAAAGAATTTAAACGTTGAACATTGGGGGCCTTTGTTCATCTCAATGCCAGTTTTCAGGGTACCTGAACCTGAAGACTGGTTAGTCCATTAACATTAAGGGGCGAACTACATTTATTCAGCTCAATTCAGCTCTTGTCCATGGAAAATATCAGGTTTGTATGGAGATGCGTACAGAGAACATAAATGTGTTATTAACTTGCGTACCGCCGCGTACAGTCATACGATGCTGTGTGCGGTTGATAGAAGTGTAAACAAAACCGTCCAGCGAAACACGGATGGAGCTGAATAAATGCAGTTACTTCCTAATGCTTCAGGTTAGCCAGTTTTATGCAATTATCAGATCAGTGTTGAAAAGCACGATAAAAAAAATTATGTATGCAATACTGCTAATGTATGTATTTACAGCATTATACTCACTAAAACTACAAAACAAATAGGTACATAAGTCAATCTCATGTATGTAGTTCACTTTTCATACCTACGCTCGGCGGGTGCTCTAGGGTTGCCGTCCTGTCGCGAGATTCCGGCCGGCTTGCCAAACAGTTTCTATCTATCTATCGGAGATCTAAGATTTTCATATTATAAGTACACACCTGATTGTGCTTGTCCTTAACCTCGTCGGCGATTTCCCTGAGCACAAACTCGCACATGACACAGGTAGTCTTCTGCGACACTGGAGGCCTGATAGCGCGACCGTTCACTGTGTTGTCGTAGATTTCATTTGTTTCTGGAAACATACCAAACAACATTTTGAAAATATTCTCAATATTTATAATAGTTTTACGTTGGACCGTTATTTAGTTCTTAGGTTACATAGAGTTATAATAGCAGGGTCAACAGCTCGAAAAAAAAAAGAATGAAAAGCAGAGGTCGCCTACCATTGACTTGGTGGTCTAGAACCGAGAGAGGCTTTGAGTTGGCACATTTACCAGAGCCGACAACCCAGGACAGAATATCCTGGCGCCGATTTATAAGGAGCCGTGACCTTAAATAATGAAAACCAGAGAGGACAAAGAAGAAAAGTTCAACTGTTTTGGAAATCAAATTGCCCAGACGGATCATGATCCGTCTGGGCAATTTAATTTCCCAGATCCCAGATATGCGTTAATTTCACAGGAATAACATAACGTTATACAATGTATTTTAAAGGTGTGTAAATACTATGAATATACATCAATAACTTACCGATATCATGGTCCTTATTCGCGACCACTAACATGTTGGTGGGCAGCAGGGACTTGCCTCTGAAGTTGTTCCTGTCGCCCATCAGCATCGGCTTCTCATGGAACTTGTCGATCGCGCTGTGGCTGGTGACCTTCAACGGGTCCTAGAAGTTAAAGATTGAGAAATGCATACATGAGTTTATGCAATGATTATATTAAATATATCACTCGAGTTTTTTAGTCTGCTAAATGGGTATTAGAGGCAGAGATGTTAATCAAAAATGTTTTTCAAAAATCTGATATACTTACCACACTAAGGTAAGGAGGGTCAATGACCGTTATTCCATGGTAATCTGGTATCTAGATTACCATGGAATAACGGTCATTGACCCTCCTACAAGTGTTGACATTCTTAATTTTAAAAAAGGAACTAAAGGCATAAAGATGTCTTGAATCGACATGTGGATAAGTCCCAGCAGACTTCGACTCTGCTGGGCCCCTACGTCTTTACAATGACTAATTTACCTTGACTTCATCCTTGCACAGTTTGAGGTAGACGCATATTTCCTGCGCGTCCAAGTCGGCGACCAACATCTCGACCAGCTGTTCCGCGTACGTGTCCACGAAGTCTACGCATTCGGTGCGGAGTTTCGTCGACAGGTGTGTGCAAAGGTTGTCCAGAGCGTGTTTGATGTTCTCCTGTAGATTTATATGATGATTCTTAGGTTTGGTAATAAAATACTATAATAATATCCCACACTACTGTTCAAAAACCACCCTCTAGGGGATGACATTTTTACTAAGAACAAATGAGGAAAACAGATTAATAAATACTATTTAAATAAAACTAAACAACCACTTGTACAATTTATAATACAATGGGTTTTATAATGTATGTACTACAAAGAAATATCTGTATTAATATAAACTAGAGATGTGACATTCGTACAACAAAATATTTTATGTTGGTCCTAATACTTTTACTTGTTTAATAATTCGTACGAGCCTATAATGCTCATACAGCAAAATACGTATTGCATTATTAATTTAACAATTTTAATTAGTCGTAACTAATAATAACAGGCTATACAGAAAGTTTTGCAAAAAAAAGTTTTTATGTATAAGGCACTGGCCATTTGTAATTATTTTGAAAACTTTGGTTACTTAAAATTAAAAATACCATTGTTCGAATTTTGAATTTCCCTCCACATTTTTTCGAGAGCTGGAGGATCGACAACGGCCAAATACTCCAACATTACTGACCTCAGTGCGGTTGTTCTTGAGCATGGTCTCAAGTTGTTCGACGGCGAACAAGCAGAGCGGGCAGTTGGACTTCTCCGAGTTGATGTCCACGCGACGGACTTCGTTCTCCTTGGTTCTGGGGCAGAGGCTGAGCGCGGGGCAAACCTGAGGAACACACATAATTAGCTTTTGGAACTAATTAATTCTAGTACAGTACTCTCAAAGAAAAGGAAATTCTAGAAACTCATAGGGTACTTCCAGTTGACCCAGAATCTTGAAATTTGGCACAAAGCAACGTCTTTTATAAATATCAGTCATAAAAAATGCAACGCTATACTTACGGTAGCAGGGTCGATCCTCTGGACCAATAAGGCGACGACGGCGGGTCCGTACTGCGTCACAAATTGTTTGCATTCACCGTTCACGGACCGCGGCAGTTTGTCGCAAGCCTTGTCGACCGCATCGAAGATCTCGTCCTGTTCAATTAAATACTTTATAATTAGTATAAGAGTTTGTTTTACGTTAACGCGATCGATACTTTTATAATGTTCAGCGCTCTGAATGGCCCGCTTCCAGCTCTTAACCAATCAGAGAGCGCGTAAACGAGAGACATGGTAAAAGTTTCGATGGCGTAAACGTAAAAAAAACACTAGCACTTAGCGCGCAGATATATGAACATCGAAGGGCAGAGGAGGGACTGCTTCAGCGGGGACGCGCACGTTAGTGTGTACGTACCTCGGTCCTAGTGTCGCTGAGCTCCACTTGCAGGTAGTGCAGGAAGTACTGGCAGAAGGAGCAGGCCGCCTTGCCCTGCGGCTGCGGCACCGACACGAACATTCTCTCGATTGGCAGAGGAGGGACTGCTTCAGCGGGGAGGACGCGCACGTTGGTCTGCTTGGCGATGGGCACGCGAGCCAACTGGGGTAAGAATAAAATATTCATTGGCAAAACAGCTAAAGTATGGTCATTTGTAAACACACTGAATAACTTCTGAAGAGCGGGGGCTCTAACTCTTTCCAGCAATCCCATAGGATAGAATTTCAATGCGAAATCATAAAAAATCCAAAGCTACATAAAATTCCTCAACATATGTTAGACGATAGTTCACATTATTTGTAACTTTTTGCCCGCAACGTAAAAAAGCAACCGTACTTTCAGTACGGCCAACGGAACTTGCCGCGACCGAACTTAGCGCAGAAGGCTGCACACTTCTTTAGGAACCAAAAGGTGGCATTGACTCTATGTAAACACAATCGACCCTTTATTCTAGCAAATATCGCAATCGACTTTGATCGATTTGGATTTTATAATTTTTTTGTGTATATGAGATGAGTCACGCGTATTCGACATCTCTTTCTGGTAACTTCGCAGTAATATATTTCGCTCGCACTTTAGCATTGGTGTCATTTTCGTGTTGCTCAAGACAAAGATAGCGTCTTTGTCTTGAGCACAGGCGGTGACAAAAGTTTTCATTGATTGTTACTTTTTTTTATTATTATTGATAAACTCGCGTTTTACCCAGTGGTAAAACGCGAGTTTGAGGTGAGACACTTCTCACCTGATGGTAAACGAATATTAATTTATTATTAAGCTTATTTTTGTTTAGTGTTAAGTTTGTTTCTATAATTCACAAGTTATTTTTGTAGCTTTTTGTCTCAAAATATTTTAATATTTATTTTATTTGCACTTGGTCCCTGTATTAGTAAATTTTTATTTACATATTGGTTAAAAAAAAATGTCAACAGTTTTTTTACGAGTGTACATGCGGAGAGTCTATGGGCTTTGAGCTTTCGGTCGCGCCAAGATCCGTTGGCTGTACTTTATTTTAGAAAGAAAAGAGTAGCATTCGATAAGCTCACCTTATCATCATTCTTCTTATCATCACCGATGAGTTTGGTTGTAGATATAGCCACAGTCTTAACAGCCAGCTCTCCTGACATCAAAGGCGCGATGGGTTCATCGGTCTTGTTGCCACAGACACCGATCATAGAGCATAGAGCGTCGGCTTGTAAGTCGTCCACGAGGTACTTGTAGATAAGAGGGTAGTATTGTTCCGCGAGGTGCAGGCATTCGTTCTTGAAGTTGCCTGTTTGTTTGCAAAGACCTGTGGGGCAAAGAGAAGTGTGTGTGTTTGGGCGATCTGATTGTTCTATCACAGTTATTGCAAGTAATTTGTATCATTGCATTGTTCTCCAATTTTATCAGACTTCGATTTCCTGAGTTTAGAATGACGAAATATACACTTTATAGTAAAAAAATGAATAGTTTATTTGCGGTAGGTAAGGCGCAAATGTGAAAGTTTGTGATGAAGAATGTATGGATGTTTGTTGCTTTATCACGTAAAACTATTAAACGAATTTTGATGAAACTTGACAGAAATATAGTTAATAGTAACTATATTTCTGTGTAGTTTCATCATAATGTATAGCTTGCTTTTGATCAATATCAGAAGCTATTTTCAATGGAGAGAAGTACTAGTTTAATGAATAATTTAATTTGTTTTAAATACAAAAACAAAAATGTTACACAATTTTGATGTTTGTTTAGTATTTTCTATGGTAACAATAGAACGTACCTTTCAGCACCCTGTAGAACTCGATCTCGGTGGTGTTGGCGACCATGACGTCACGCAGGTGCTTGACCAGCTGTTCACACAGCTCGCAAGGCACGTCACTGACAAACACACAAACGAATGTAAGAACAAAGAATTTTTTAAGCCAAGCATGAAATTATATAATTTGAGGCAAACAAAGTTGGTTTTAGCATTTCCTGTTATTATAATATAATTTCAAACTACAACTTTGCTAAATTTTATTGTTCGGGCCCATAGACTTGAAACTAAGCATAAATAGTAACTCAACTATAGTTGCCAATAAGTATAAAGACCATTTTGACATTTGTATTTTAACTACCTAGCGGCTTGTCCGGTCTATTGTAACTACTACTAAAATAGCTAAAATAGTTAGGTACTACTATGTCCAATACTTAAATAGCATTTTATTGTTTCTTTCAGTTTCGTTCCAAGTTACATTCTACGGTTTTTCTCAAATGTCAAAACCTTTTTTTTTAACGAATTTAGATATAAAAGATTTTCATTATTCATTTTCAAAAACTACACCTATTAAAAGTTTACGAAATGTTAATGGTTGTATAGAAGAATCGTATGTCTTAAATAGTAATCACAATGAGTAATAAAGACTACCACTATTAATTTTTTCAAATCTACCCTCACAATACGGAAAACATTCTCGTAAACGAAGACGCTGGCAAACTGCTAGTCAATTAATTAATAAATTAATAAATAGTCGACCACATCATCGCTTACCATCAGGTGAGATGGTGGTTAAACGCGAACCTATCAATAAAAAAAAAATGGATTTTTGTAGGTGGATACCGAGAGAGCGGGGTCATATGTTATGAAGACGCCGTGTACTACAATTTGTGTTACAGTTAAAAGCCATAATTATGTGACTTAGTCATAATTAGTTGAACGAAATTAATTCAAAATGCAAAAATACTTTACTGTACACTTCTCCGCAGCCATTTGTATTATAAGTCAAAATTAGTTCTCTGGACGCTCGCGAGTGGCGCTTCAAATAGGCACAAAAAAATTGCTATAAAACGTATGGAACAGCCTGTCCAGTGGGCAGTGCTAAATAGATGTCAGCGGGCTCAATAGTTTTGTCTACTCATGTTGTAGGATGTTCTATAACCATATCTAACTTACTCAGTAGGTCTGAAGTCAGTAAACTGCGCAGGGAAGGTGAAGTCATCATGCTGATGGAACTTGTACGCGCACTGGCCGCTGACGTGGCACATGCTCTGAGGAGTGAAGTCCTGCTTCACGGCCTGGACGATGTTCTCGTAGTATTTGAAGACCAGCATTGAGCAGGAGTCGGAGAGAGAATCCATTTTGCGGCACATCTAGAAAAGATTATGGGAAAAGTTTATTTATGTCTACTTACATAAAATAATAGGAGCAGTGGTGGCCGAGTGGTAATGGCCCCGACTTACGAGTTCTAGGTCGCGGGTTCGAACCCAGCCAGGCGCATTACTTTGTGTAATTTATTTCATCACCACTGCTCTCAAAACGGTGAAGGAAAACATCGTGAGGAAACCGGCATGTCCGAGAACCAAAAATTCGAAGACATGTGACATTCACCAACCCGCACTGGGCCTGCGTGGTGGATTATGGCCCATTCCCTCTCCTAGAGAGGAGGCCTGAGTCCCAGCAGTGGGAACATTAAAAGGCTGATGATGATGATGATGACATAAAATAATATCAGTTCTACCATTCATAAAGGGATCCATTTCGTTTGTTACCTTGTTTTTTGAGTACTATAAGTATTACAAATGTGAAGAATGTATGTTTAGATGTGGATATCTGTTATTTGAACAATCACGCCTCAATCGTCAAGTTATCGTCAAATCGGTTTGATACACGGACAAAATATGATATATCTATTTCATGGGTTAGCTTGACGCTTTGTTATATTTCTACGAAGAAATATGACTTGCGAAAAAAGAAATATATTATTTACGTAGCATAATATGGCATAGTCGGTTTTATATTGTTCTGACTGTTGGAACTCGGGTCTCCTTTCTAAAAGAGGGAATGGGCCGTAATTCACTCCGCGGGCCCAATGCGGGTTGGTGAATGTTGCATGTCTTCGAATTTTGGGTTCTATTCTAGGACATGCCGGATTCCTCACGATGTTTTCCTTCATCGTTTTGAGAGCAGTGGTGATGAAATAAATTATACAAAGTAATGCGCTTGGCTGGGTTCGAACCCGCAACCTGCAACTCGTAAGTCCCCCGCCGTTACCACTCGGCCACCACTACTCATTAAAAAAAAGGAAAATAACTTAGAGTAATTTTCTAATTTCTTAACATAATTTCAACGATGCGCCCTTGTTACCCCTTGGTTATTTTTTGCCTTTCTAACCACAATCAGTCGTTTAATCAGCCTGTGTTGTGTTGCCAATTAACTAGAGAAACAAATAAATAAACATTGTTAGTAAGAATGAGTACCTACCTGTAACAGTCCAAGAAGGAAGTCTTCATAGCTGGTGGCGTCGAACTTCTTCCTCAACACGCCGACTGTCCGCTGGCAGTTGTTGCATTCCACACGCAGGCTCAATTGGGTGTTCTGTAACAAACATAAGATTCATTCAATTAATTATTGGATTTGGAAGCTTAAATAAGGTTGACTTGTCTTTGTGTGTGCTAGTGACTTAGGGCTTTTTGCGCACTTTTTTAGTTCATTAACCCTTCAGATACCGTCAATTAGAGACACAATAGTAAGACAATAGATGCGCGACCACCGGTGGTCGCTTGGGGATTCATGAATTAAATCTGTGGTATGTATAGCTGTATGACAAAGGAAACAAACAGGGACAATATATTACAGTTCAAGGATGTTGTTATAGGTATTTTATTTATCGGCACAAATTAAATACATATTAGCAATGTTTACAAAAGTTGCGCAATGACCTTTGTCTTTGTGTCTAATGTAATCGCGATACCCTGATAATAAAGTTCTTATGCACTACTTTGAGTGACTAATGCCAACGAAAGTACTATTTAGCCGACTCAAGTACTTTGTGGATTATAACATGAAAACATACTCTGTCATGTATATTTTAACAGAGCACCACTTAATGCAATTTAAAAAGACATAGACTGATGTATAACATGGTTTGGCAATGAAATTTAGATTATTTGATTTTTTTCATGAATACAATACATAATCTAATATACAAAAATCTTGTGTCAGTGTTTGTTTCGTACTCCTCAAAAACAGCTTGACTGTGAGAAAAAAGTTTTTGTGTATATTTTGAGAACATTTTCAGACTTACGAGATATAAAGTTTTCTTTGTCCTAGGCTATTTTTACCCTCCTACCCCATCACCATTTTACTTAGATAAATGATATTGGAAGAATTACGTTTGCCCAGTCAGTAACTTATCTAATAAAACCAATGGGGGTTTAACAATAAATGTACATCAGGTTATTTTTAAACTTGATATATTTTTCATATCCTACGTTATCCTTATTATATTTCCTGTGCTTGTTGATATTACCGTGTCAAGCGTGCTACTTATCAGAACTAGCAATAATAATAATTTAATAAGTTGAAATGAAAATTAAAGAATACCTAATAATTTTATTCAGTTTAGTTAAAGAATTTAGCTATTGCGTGATCGTGACTAATTTTACGATGAAAAACAATGTGAACAAAGTAGGTATGACATGATATCAATTCATGAGTCATGTCATCAAATGTTTTTATAGAGATTTGTTTGAATGAAACGGACAGTTTCGTTGGTTCAAAATACGTTTGGAGACTTTTTCCTTCATCACTCGTATCGAGTAAACGGGCGAGACAGTGCTCTCGGTCGAATACTCGGCACGTATAAACAACATTTTACTGTCCTGGTACTGGCCGCGCAACATTTTACTGTCACGCCCTTTTTCTCGGTACGTGTGATCAAGGCATAACAGCTCGACTAAGATAGTTTAATTTATTTCGCATAGCTGAGTAATTTTTGTACTTGTATAGATGCCTACAGACCATAACCTATGTTAAGAAATGTACAATTTTAAATAAATGAAATTAGTTTGCAACCAGCTTAAGGAAGATTATACGTTGAAAAATAATAATAGGCACAGTTGGAGCCTTTTACGTCTTGTTATTATAATAAAATATGACACACCTGAAATCACACTGACCACACGTGTTTAAACTTATATTAGTATAATAATACTACAACACTACAATACATTTATACTAATATAATAAAGACGAAAGATTTTTATTTTTGTTTGTAACGAATGAACTCAAAAACTATTTAACCGATTTAAATAATCCTTTCATCAGTAGTATTATAATATTTCTCAACTTAAAAGCAGGTGAAGCCGCTAGCAAAAGCTACTATTTAACAATTTAACATTGTTATAGATTTGTTTCTAATATTAATACAAATTAGAGATAATCTCAATGACGCATTTAGTTCATCGTTATCACATAAGTGGGTCAGTACAAAGTGAGCACATTGTGTGTTACAAAAGGCAACGATTTTATATTCTTTGGAAATCACAAAGAACTGGGGAACAACGAGATGGTAAATGTTATGTTTGTTTTGTAAATATATTATGTCTCATGACAAAAGAAAACGGATGGGAGTTTTTTCATTTAGTCGAATCGAATGATAATCTAGGTAAATTATTTATGGGCCGATCAGATTATTAATTTAGGTGACTTCAAGGCAAGAGTGAATAGACTCTTAATAAAGTAGTGCGCCACACTATCAACGATTGCATCACTGCTTACCATCAGGTGGGATCGCAGTCGGGCACTAATTTATATCAATTAAAAAAAATGTCACACTAACTAAAATGAGTACTGTGTATTTTTTGTTGGAAATTATTCTTGACTTTTTTCTTTCTTTCTGGGTTTATGAAACAAAGAAAAAAGTTGTAAAAATACAACTTACAGGATGCATTTTGGAGAGTGTGTGCGGGAATTACAAGATTCCGCCATCACCTTTCTACCATCGGACAACCCGACTTTACCCGACATACGGCGTGTATCCACCTTTTAATAATATACAACCCTCAATAAACTAGTGCGCTTCACCATCAGCGATTGTATCACTGTTTACCATCAGGTATCATCTTAGGCAAATAAGTAAAAAAAAAACTTACAAAGTCTTCCAGCAGGTCATCGATTCTGACACTGTTACACAGGCCGGCGACGGTGCAGACTTGCTGAGGGTTCATCTCTGAAGCCAGGGTCTCTACCAGCTCAGGCACGAAGTCATCAGCCAGCTTCATGCATTCCTTTGCGACTATTTTGATGGGGATTAGCTGACACGATCCTTCGAACACTTCTTTTAGCTCTTCCTGTAAATATAAAAAAATATGTTTTGTAGAGTATTGTAGACAGTATGTAGATAAGCACTAGAGAAACGCATATAATTAAAAGAGTCAATATGTCGATAAATGGAGCTGGTGAGGATGGCTGAAGAAAAGAAGCTGTGTGAGGATTAATATACTTTTTATTTTATTTTTGATAGGTTCGCGCTTGACCGCTATCTCACCTGATGGAAAGTGACGATGCGGTCGACGATGGAACGTGCTTACCTAGAAGAAACCTATTAACTCTCGACTTAAAGATTCCCGGGTTGTACCTATCAGGAAACTATATATAAAAGATTAAGGCGTATACTCCCATGCTATCAGCGAAGAATAAAAAAAATACCTGTGGGTTAGTGGACATCCCACCCATAAGTACAAAACGTTTTGGGAACACTTCTATTATACGTACAGCTAAGGAGAGGAATTCCCTGCCGGAGTCTATGTTTCCTGATAGCTATAACCTAGGAGTCTTTAAGTTAAGAGTGAATGGGTTACTTCTAGGTTAGCGTGCTCCATCGTAGACTACATCATCGCTTCCTATCAGGTGAAACAGTGGTCAAACTCGAACCTATCAATAATAATTAATGTGATTAATTATTACGCCGATTCTTAGCAACATGGGATAAAGGCTGAATAATGATGATGTATGTAAGGATTGAAGAAAAGTTAGTTTATTACTATATCTCGTCTCGTTAATTATATAAAACTAGCTTTTGCCCGCTCGGCTTCGCTCCCGCTCTTCCCTACTCTACCTTACTCTACCCTACTCTACCCTACTCTACCCTACCAAACTTCCCTACTCTACCCTACCAAACTTCACATAAACCATCTACTAAATAGTCCGAACAAAGCCTAAAAATTTGGTTTGGATAGGTGAGCCCGTTCTTGAGTTATAAAATAACAACGAAAAGTGGCATTGATTTTTATATATATAGATGTATAACCAGACTCTTGATTTATAACTATTGATTAAATTACCTAACCATAGATTTTTTAAATTTAAATTTCACCAGGTTTACGATGTTGTAGCAAATTGCAACTGTACTAATTTATTAAAGCTAAGAAGTTTTTTTTGTTTATATAAACGTGCTTATCTCAGAAACTATCAGTCAGATTGGAAAAAATCTTTATGGAATAGCCAGGTTCATGACGAATATTATAGTCTTTTTGGTGGGAAATCATTCAATGACTTCTCACGTTTTTGGACGAAGCGGGAGGGCGTGTCAGACTTACTGACTAAAACCCACTCCTGTTTCTTCATTGCCGTCGTTCCAGGGCCCTGGGGTGCACTACGTTACGACCCACAGAAGCGGAGCAATAACCTAAGATGAGGGTAAAACCGCGCGGAACACGTAGTGAAAAAAATGGAACAAAATGATTAGTATGCATTACTAATCATTTTGTTCTCACCTAATAACTAACTTCGCTAGAGATCACGACCTTATATTTTTGATTCAAGGTCTAATCATTATACAAAAAGTAAAATGCACCTACCCACACTTGATAACCACATGACATTCTTATGAGTCTCGAATTTAACATGCATAGCAAAAACTAACGTAGCCTACTTCAACACTTACGTTTTATTTATTTCTAACCTTTTTTAACCACCCGAGCCCCTTGTCACTTGACTGAAATTCCTAGTTATCTTATTCCTCTAGGTTAATTACCTGTTATATTCCTCACTAGCTTTCCGCCCGCGGCTTCGTCCGCTGTACTACAGTTTATATCGCGCGGGCAGAGACCCGTGCTCAGCAGTGGAATTATAGGCAGCCTATGTGTTATTCCAGTGTCTCTTCTACCTACCTACCAAATTTGATATAAATCCGTTCAGTAGTTTTTACGTGAAAGCGTAACAGACAGACAGACAGAGTTACTTGCGCATTTATAATATTACTAGCTTTCCGCCCGCGGCTACGCCCGCGTGGACTACAGTTTATATCGCGCGGGCAGAGACCCGTGTTCAGCAGTGGAATTATAGGTAGTCTATGTGTTATTCCAGTGTCTCTTCTACCTATCTACCAAATTTGATCTAAATCCGTTCAGTAGTTTTTACGTGAAAGCGTAACAGACAGACAGAGTTACTTTCGCATTTATAATATTAGTAGGGAAGTAGGGATAGTAGGGATAATATTAGTGAAACACGTTCCAATAGTGTTCAAACGTTATTATTGAAATCATTAAAAGGACCTATCTTTTAGCCCATTAACCCTAAAAGTAAGTACTTTTTTTCTGATTTTACTAGTATGTAATAAAAAAATATCATTAATAATTACGCAAATACAACGGTTCTACTCGTATCAACAAATAAATAGAGCCTACACAACTATACATACACTGCTATCAAAATGATTAAATACAAGATATCTACGTCAAAGTAAAACTAGTACAAAATTCTGTGTGTAAACCTACATAAACAACATGCTAATTACTAACATTAGCAGAATACATAGACTTACAATAAAATTGAGTGCCCAGAGCAGAATCTGAAACCATTGTCATTATTTATTATACAGGGTTATTTGTAAAACACTAACAACCCTGCAGTACTGTATTACTAACATCATAAACAACCACTTTTGTTCTATGACTAACCAATATTTACCAAAACAATCCTTCAATATTTCCTTGTACTATTCGGCGGGGGTGCTTAACGCGACGCTAGCGCATCAAGCACCCCCGCCGACTAACCCCCTTAGCTTCCGCTATTGTACTATCGCTTGCTTCGCATAGACTTTGTAATATTTAGAACATTAATTTAATTATTTTTATTTCTGTATGTATGCAAATGTGATGAACCAAATAATGATATTTTTTTTAAAGTCATAGAACAAAAGTTGTTGTATATGGTGTTAATAACATAGCCCTGAACGGTTGCCAGTGTTTTACAAATCACCCTGTATAGACACATACTTATTCTCAGATATCGTAAAAACTATATGTATACATAAGTTACAAAGACATTAAACATATTTGATAAGTTATTGATGTTACGTTTAGTAGAGATTAACCATTCTTTTTTGTGTGCCTATGTGAAATAAAAACCGTTTTGAATTTTTTTGGTTAATACCTGTGACCTAATTTAAATTTCATTGTGAATTAGTGTTTTTCTCCTTTATGTGCGATAAGGAAATCCGATTTTGAAACATTGGAGCTGTATGCGTTAAAACACTGATTGTTTATGAATGTATCCAGTTCAACACAAATGGTTGGATTCAGGTCATTCTTACCACGCTAGCACAAACAAAAGAAAGTTATTTTATGGGTGACTTGTTTTCATAAATAAATTAGACTACGTTTTATTATGATTTAACTTCTATATTTATTAGGACAGACTGACATAAACTAGTTTATCTGAACCTCAAGTCTGCTATTACAATAGTGTCAGAATGGTCTATCATTGACTTAATTGACATAATTGTTGATTGTGACAAGTTTGGTAATCTAATAATATAACGGCGTCATTATGACTTTACAATGGTCAACCACTGACACTCCATTGAAAGAAATGGCATAGAATGCCACTATAAGTCTGTGCATAATATGGTAATCTCGTACGTAATGACAATGTATGTCTGACGTACTTATGCGATAATTTGCAATTTTTTTTACAGTTCCTTTGATCAGTGTCCTACCATTAGAACGTCGTTGGGCAGTCATTGATTATATTCTGTTACAAGACCGCTCGATATTATCATTCTACTACAATTCTATTACGAGACCACTAATCGACCATTATGAATATACCAGATTACGAACTTTTAGCAAAATGACAATGGGATCGTATTAGACTGACGAATTTACAAAAATAACAGACTTGTGTCCTGATCGGAGAGTGACTAGTCAATGTCACTGAGTTATAAGCAAGCATCGCAAGTTTATAATAAGTCATTTGAAATTGTCAACTCTTTGTTCTTGATAAGACACGGATATATTGTAAACTAACTTGCGCCACCTGATTTGCCCGCGTCTAATTAGAAAATTATGCAAAGGAATATACTCTTGAGATTAAAAGTTTTAGTGTGTTCCAGGACTTGGTCTACTCGTCTGCTAAATTTAATTGAAATCCGTTCAGCAGTTTCAACGTGATGGAGTAAGAAACAAACACAAATCATCATTTCAACCGAGAGACGTCCCTTCAAGTGTCGCCTCAATGACCGGTGAGCGTCCCCTCAAGTCTCGCATCATAAACATACTTAGATTGTTTTAATCGACTTCTAATAAGAAAGGGTATAAAGAAAGGTAATACTCTGTCATTGTTTCATCGTCCGATCACACGTCGTTATGATAATTGTTCGTTATTTATAAAACAATGTTACGTGGCTGGGCTTCGTGTGACTATCGGGCAATGACTTACACTCAGCAAGGTGTAAGTTCAACGTTTGTTTGTTCCAAGATAAGTGCGAACGCGAACGATGACAAAAACTGTCCTAGTTATAAACAATTCTTTTTTTTAATGAAATGTTAACAATTAAATATTAAATATACGGTGTAGATATAATCTGAATGAACTTATAAAGTCAATAATTTTTTTGTGTCCAGTTATTAGGTAGCTGTTTTCTATTTTAGCATGTAAGAGTAAGTTTGGGTAGGTAATGGTCTGCCAAAATCGCAGCACAATGAAGGGGTAGATGAACTTAAATGTACACAATCGTGGACTTCATCTTTTTTGTTTCATTCTGCAATAGTGTGTGCTTGTGTATTTCGAAGGATTCAATTTTAATGGCTGAATTTTATTTCGATAACTGGTTTAGAATGTCTTCTTCTTTTTTTAAGTTGAGAGAGAAATCATCAAATAACTTTTCTTGTTCTGGGCGAAGTGAGAGGGAGCGTCAGGCTTTTTAATGACTAAAACTCACCTGTATCTCTTCAGTTGCCCTTTGCGTTCCAGTGCCATGACTTTCGAACAAACCCGCAGTTTAATGCCCCGACACTTGTATGTAGGATACCCCCTTATTCACCGAAATGTCAGTTAGGAGGACAGGGCCCACTAGAGCGGCTAGAGCGCATGGTTGCTAGGGCTGCAGGATTGTTCAAAAAATTACTGTGACCTAAGAATGCAAAGCCCTTTGCATTCTTGGGTCAAAGGTTTTAGTCAGTAAAAGGTGGACGCTCTCCAGAGCGGGAAAAGTTATTTGATGATTGATTACCCACCTCAAGAAAGAGGATAAATATTGGGACGATGACTACTAGAAACGTATGGAAGGAAAAACAAGCGTAAGGGCAACTGAATGATGATGACTTGTAACGACAAGATATTGTATGAGCAATTGAATTACCTGTGTCTCGTTGCTCTGCAGTTGATCTCTAGCCTGTTGCACCATGTCGGTACAAATTTTGCAGATGCTGTCCGTGTCTTCCGGGACGCTCATCTTAGGCCACACTTTAGTTGCGCAGTGGTGGGTCGCCTTGCATTCATGACCGGTGCTGCAGAAAGAAAAAGTGTTTAGTCGGCTTTTTATGGCACGTTTTATAAGTTTTAGAAAATTTTCTATTCGTGGTCGTAAATAGAGCAATGAATGACATTACTCTGTTATGTGCTATGCAATTAAACAGGACAATCAAAGTCGGGGCTGCAGCGATGAATGGTATTTAGCGATTGATTACTCACATCACATCTTAACCCTATGAATGAACACCATTGAACACACGAGTACACCTTCGTATTTTTACGATTAGCAATCAGTGAGGTAACTCAAGCGTAGCGTTTTTTGAAATTATGAGCCATGATAAGAGAATGATTACTACTCGTACAAATCTCAACTTTGTCTAGGTAAAAAAAATAAAAAAAAATATTTTATTGGCACACATAGATACACACAATGTAGAAATCACAAAGAAAATTAAGATTGTGTCTCGCGATTATGCCCTATCCAGTTCAGTAAAAATGCCTGATAAATGTAAAAAGAAACGATTGGAATTATGAAAATAATTAGGTAGGTGCTAAAAAATGTTAATCTTGAGGCAGGAGACTTTTTGGTACCAGTTTTGGGCATCTCTTACGTTCAACAGGTCATGATTACTTCTAAGCAGGGACGATGCCCGCTAGGGCTGTGGGAATTTCCTGAAAAGGAACCTTGTGGTCCTAAAACGTAAAAGTGAAGGACATATATATGTCCTTCAGTTGCCTTTTACGTTTACGGTTATAGTCAGTAAGTCCCGCTCCAGTTTAGAAAGGGAGATATCATAAAAAGATTATGACTAAAATGAAATATGTTTTGAGGCACATGATGAAAATATTCTTCCTATATTTTAAAACGATGGATGCATGATGCACAGGACCGTTCGTTGTGGCAAAGCTTGGGGGAGCCATATGTTCAACAGTGGACGTCTTTAAGCTGATATGATGATAATGATTTTAAAACGTGTATAAATCATCTCATACACTTTTCATAATTTTCATATTAATTAAGATTTCAATTTTAATATCTTCATAAACCTTGCTACACTTAGCAAAACATTGATTAAATTCAAACTTGTTGAAATTAATTCGATTCGTATTATTCGGTTTTATTAATTATGTACCAATGTAACCGACACAGACAGCGAACCGGTTATACAACGGACTTATGTAAACTGTTTTACAATGGATTGTACCCGAATACGAGAATCGATACCAATTGCATAGCGCTTGTTGTATTGCCAATTGGCGGTTTGTAAACAGACCACGGAAGAACCGTACTATTTGCTAATAACATTTTAGTGTGATGTCTGATTGTAATGTCATAATAACAGCTTGTTACACAATGAATGTTAACGCGGTACTAGTACTAAACAAGAAAACAAATGATAAAATGTTTTTATAATAATACAACACGCAACGTGTATCGTGTAATGTAACAAAATTCCTATAGTGCGGACGCCGCACGCGAACAGAGCATTTCAACTAAATGACAAGGTACAGATATATTTTGGCAGGGCACATTGCTCGCAGAACAGATAGTCGATGGGGACGAAAGGTTTTGAAGTGGCGACCTCGTATCGGAAGACGCAGCAGCCTCCTATAAGGTGGACCGATGACCTGGTGAGGTTCATGGGAATCCGATGGATGCGAGACGCACAGGACCGGTCATTATGGCGATACTTGGGAGAGGCCTATGTCCAACAGACGTCTTTCGCCTGTAATGATTGAGTAGGTAAACACATATGAAAGATTCCAAACCTATCACACACCGCCGTCTAGTCCCAAGCTAAGCAGAACTTGTATTATGGGTACTAGACAACTGATATGTATATATTTCTAAATACATACATATCATAGATAAATTACACCCAGACACAGAACAAATGATCATGCTCATCACATAAACATTTGCCCTGGGTGGGAATCGAACCCACGACCTCCGGCATAGCAGTCAGGGCCACTAACCATTAGACCAACAGGCCGTAGGTCCGTGTGATCTGCTTAATCTCCGTAACTACTGGATCGATTTCGATGGGACTTGCATTCGTATACAGCTGTTTTTACAAGGAGTAACTTAATCTAATTTTATTTTAGAAAAATAATGAGTATCCTACGCAAAATAAACCACATAAAATCGTGAACAAAATTGGATTCAGTCATCATCATCATCATTTCAGCTGATATACGTCCACTGTTGGACATGGGCACGATTCTGTGCGTCTCGCATTCATCGGTTTCCCGCAAACTTCGCCACGTCATGGGTCCACCTTGGCCTTCTAACGCTGCGTCTATCGGCACGAGGTCGCCACTCCAGAAACTTTCGGGCTACAATAGCCCTCTATTCTGCAACCAATATACCCTGCCCATTGCCACTTAAGTTTGGCGATTCTTCGTGCTATGTCGGTAACCTTGGTTCTCCTGCGGATGCCAGAGTGTCACACGTACGTGTTTGTAACGAGCCAAATGAAGTCGTATTTAGTAGTTTATCCTACTAATATTATAAATGCGAAAGTTTGTATGTATGGATGGATGTATGGATGTTTGTTACTCTTTCACGCAAAAACTACAGAACGGATCTCGATGAAACTTGGTACACGAGTAGGCCATATCCCAGAATAACACATGGATACTTTTTATCCTGGGATTATGTACGCGGGTGAAGCCGCGGGCAAAAGCTAGTTACTAATATAATAATATTCATAATATGCTCTGAGCACAAGTTTCAGCTCGTCATAGCCATAGAATTAAACACGGACCATCATTTTCTGTGAGAAAAACCGTGACACTCACCGACACGAACAGTTTGTATGGAAATTTATAACAATGCCGTCTCTAATAGCGTTTTCTGTGGGTCTACATAAACGTAGTACGGTTTACTATGGCTTGAGTTGTTGTGCAATCGGATTCTAGTATTATTCTTATGAATAAATATCGGTAACTAGCTGGACACGCGGCTTTGCACGCTGCTTAACTTATTACTTGTTTTACTCAACGCTATCAAATATGGAAATATAATTTAAACCTAGCCAAATTATGATTGTTATTATCATCATTATTATAGCCCTCTTTAGGCGTTGTCACAACGACAGGTCTTGTGTGTTTCGTGTCTATCGCAATCCTGCGACCCTCACGTTCGCTGTGGCGACGCTTGGGGGATGCCTATGTCCAACAGTGAACGTCTTTCGGCTGATATGATGATGAAGAGATCGTTTGGCTGAACGCGTTAATCTCAGAAACTACTATTTCAAATTGAAAAAATATTTTAGTGTTGGATAGCCCATTTATTAGGATCACGCTACGACAGAAATAAATGGAGCGGTCGAAGACGCGAGTGAAACCGCAGAAGACAGCTAGTTTACAAATATCTCACATTTCTATGTCAAAATCGTCTAGTCGCCATTTACAAAACCCTAGATAATTTGCCTTTTCTTGCAGAAACGTTATTAAGGCGATTTGCTACAGCAATAGATGTTGTGCAATTTAATTGAATAATAGTTGTGTAGCGGATTGTACCGTTTTACAGAAACAATGGTCAGTGAACGGATATTGTATTGGTATATATGTATAAAAGCGAAATACCACTTACTGATTTATCACGAATTCTCAAAAACTGTAACACCTACAAACTTAAAACAGTATAGGGTGTGGACATGTGCTAAGAATGGATTTTACGAAGCAAGGGTCAGGTAAGGGGGTAAAACGAGAGTCCAAATTTTGTGAAACCTACTTTCACGCGGGTGAAGCCGCTGGCAGAAGCTAGTCTTTTATATAAATTAAAGACAACACACCGGTAGATTGGAAGGCTATGAAGGGCACCTTATTCAACAGTGGTAGGTATATTAAATGTAGTTTTTTTATTTATTTATGATCTCCATATAATAAAAAAAAACCCGTCTTCATTTCTAGAGCTCAAAATTTGTCACTTCCCCCTCTCTATGAGAGGCATCGTTTTGAGAGCGGTGATGAAATAAATAACTCAAAGTAATGTGCCTGGCTGGGTTTGAACCCACGAGCTTACAACTCGTTAGTCGGGGCCATTACTACTCGTCCAGTACTGCTCCCTAGTTCAAGCTCGTCACTTACAAATCAATGCAATGGAGTGTAGTATAATAGGTGTTAAGCAAATACAATGTGTTAGAAACACCACCCTGCGCTCCATAACTAATATGCCAGATATTTAGGAAGAAACAGCCAGGCTGAAGGGGGAGTGGGCTGACCACGTAGCGCGATTGCACCCGGACTGACGCCTTACCATTACGTGTTAAAACGTAAGGCTTGCGAGTGAGAAAGAGGGATAGAGCATAGATCTGATACAATCTATATAGCTCCCGTCCCTTCAACAGTTTAGTTTAGGTTGGCAAATGGATTGCGTAAAGAGCACTTGAGAGAGCCTCAGGTGGGTGAAGATCTTCACTCACTGGACGAGGGATTTCGACTTCGCATCGTCTCGAGGTCGACCGTGATTCGTCACGGTCGCGAACATGATGAGATCGTCACACTACTTCAAGTGGCAAAGTTAATCAGAGATTGATCAAGACAGAGAGGTTTGGAAGGAGAAGGAGGAGGCTTTTGCCCAGCCGCAGGAAAAAAGGCTAGTTACAGAAAAATATCTGTGGTAGATAAACTATTTTCATATTATGTTGGCTAAGTGTTAACAGCTGTTTGTTTTATGTAAGTACCTATGGCAATTTAATATACTATTGTATGCTAATATGTACTGTATTGGTATTATGATTTACTCAATGTTCTTGACTACTGCATAACTATTACTGAGGATAATATTTTTATTATTAATAAATTCCTATTTAACAAAATAATTATGTGGCGTACTATTCTTGAAAATTATAATATTAAAATTCATCCTTATTGTTGTTATTGCAACATTGCATTTAATACACACAAATAATGTAAGGAAAAAGGCAAAACTACTAATTGACCACTAATGACCACGACAGCTACTTAAAAATCCTTTAAGTAAAATATATAATAGGTACAACCTGTCACCGTGTATTTCAGCCTTACACCTTACAAAGAGCTAATACAGGAAAAACAATGAAGTTATATCATTTAAGCTATGTACCTACATATTATATCCCAGTATGTAATAAGTATAGAATATTTACCTGAAATTGCTGCACCAGTACGACGGTCCCCAAGTACACTGGGCGCTGCCTATTAGAGTACCTGAAATAAAGGAACTTAGTTTGGTAGTGCAGATTATTGTAAATTATAATAATAATTTAGTATGTCTTTGCTGTCAGTGGGACTACTCATTGACATCAAAAGAAAGAATAAGTTAAGGAGTAAGTAAGGTTGTTATTTTTTTAAGCTGTCGTTAGCTTAATCGGACTTTCATATACCTTATTAAAATTAAAGCCAGCCTCTCACTACGATATTTTGGTGTTTCACAGCTGTGGTAAAGAAACGTTTGGGTTTCGCTTTATTACATGCTGAATGGTGCGGATTTTGAGATCTACGTGTAGAATAAGTGTCTTTGTCTTTTGTACACTCTTTAAGTATCAACAGTTCACAGACCAGGGTATCGGATTGATAAGGAACAAGAGATCTTAAAATTTCGCACAGTACAATAAAAGTAACTCATGTCAACCTATCCACAGGCTCTTGGCAAAATTAACAGATGGAATCTAAAAATTAGTTAGATCGTGTGTCAAATCAGATGTTTTGATTGGTCAGCCAAACTTAACACACTGAAGAATGTATAGTGAGAACATGATTTAACTGTCATAGGTCACGCGTATACAACAAAGCGTGTCGAGTCAAGTGGAACGGAAGGATTAATCTTTTCAATCTCAAATCCGAGAGCTAATGATACGCACAATATTATTATAAATATTACTTCCTATCGTTTAAAATATTAACTGGGAAAGACTATCCAGCGGTAGACTAAGAATGGACTAAATTGTTTTTTTTTTTTTTTTGAGTTTATTTATTCTCACACTAAAGATTGTAAACTTGAAAATAAATAAATAATGAATTAAACAAGATGGTGGAGGACAAAATAGGTTTAACATGGGTATCGTTTCCATTAAAATTCCATAATCACTAATTAACGGCCTCTGGAACCCAAGCTAAGCTAAAAAAAAGTTAAACTTGTGTTATTGGTGCTAGAGTCACTCTATTCATTACATTTCCAATTTATGCAAACAGCATAATTGATGGATTCGTAAATAGATTAGGTATTACACCAGTGCCCTCTCGTAGGATATTACTAATTTAGAAGGGCATGCATTAAAGTGAGTCATCACTACTCAACAATATTCATGTAGGATGGGAACATTTTATTGTCCCTGAAAAATAATGAAAGTCATGTTTTGGCACATGTACCTACTGAAGCATGAGTAATACCTAAATGAATTTATAATTAGTATGTCGTTAATTACCGTAGCTAATATTATTTAATCAGTAAATGAGCGGTAATTAATACCATCACAACATTGATTATTGTGATGGAATTAATTTTGATGCAAAATAAACGAAATAGTAAATTGAAAAATAATAACAATATCGTTTTTAAAGAACTTTGACTATTCACTTTTTTAAGTAACGGCAATGGTACGGCAGACAATTTTGACAAATCAGCTGAAATGACGATAAATTAATATAAAATTTGCCCATACTCACTATGGTAACTGAAATACAGTGTTTATATATGAAAATACAATTAAGTTATATTTACAACTATTGTGTATTCGAAATTCAATGTACATTTTTAAATAATAATAATAATTAGACGGCGTTGTGTGATAGTTGTGGAATATTATTATTATTTTCATTTGTTTATTTAACTCAAAACCCTGAGGTCCTGAACCTTTGGGAGGCGTACAAGGGGCCGAAGCCAACTCGCAGAAGCACTTTAGGTTGTTATAATGAGACGTGATACCAACCTACGATTATCTCTGTACGCGCTATACTAGTGCACCCAAGGACAACCTCCGGTTTGAAAAACTATTGCGATACAATATGGAAAACAAAATAATAGGGTTATGGTTTTTGGAGTCTTAAGTGGACTAGTATCATGGAACTATGTTACCCCTGATTATTATTATATCTAGCCTGTATCGTCCCACAGCTGGGCAAAGGCATCCCATCCCTCCATTCCTTCCATAGTTCTCGACTTTGAGTTACTTCTTACCAATTCACCTAAGAAAGATATCTAAGTCCCCTCATTCGATCCCGAAGTCGTACTTCAGGGCACTTCATTTAAACCGCCGCAACCCGCATCGGATTGTTGCAACAAATGTTTTCGTGTCTTATTCGCCAGGGCCGTGCGTTCGCGACTGGTTACTCCATCTTGTCAGCCGTTTAGTTCTTCCATCACCACAAGTGACATAAGAGCTGACGTGATGGAGTATTTGGACGTGGATGTGTAACCCTGGCGAAATAAACGCGAGAGTGTTTATCGAATATTCGACGTAGGCGATTAAAAGGTTAAATGGTTTTGAAATAAATTGTATTGTTTTTAAAGATCTTGACATAGCTTACACTTGAGTCAATAACGTTCTACATGACTGTGGAACGTTTTTATTCATTTGACAAATCGAGCTGTAGCATGTTTGTATTCAGTTGAAAATGGGTAGTCGGTAATAGTTAGGAGAATACCGTATATATCCCCAAACTACAGCTACAAGTTGTAACTAAAATAACCACCATTAAAGAAAATTAAGGTATAATCATAATTCGAGCACTGAAATGTTTCTTAAATGCACTAAGGTAGTATTTTTTTTCTTTGACAAATTACACTTCATTTGACAAAAAATTAAGTATTTAAAGAAACATTTTTTACTGTCCCTTCAATCGTTTTTGATTTTTATTGCGTTGGTGGCATGATACATGGCGGCTGCAGTAAATTGGTATTGTAACCACTTTTGCTTCTAATCCTATCCTTACGCCTACGGAATAGAAGTCAAAATCGAGTGAACGGACAGTAAAGTTAAAAGGTTTGTTTAAATGTCTAATCTTATTTGGAATGGAGTATAGGTATCCTAATTGTAGGCAAATAGGACGTACTAAATTGGTAGCGCATCGGTATTGGTATTTACGCACGCACCCACAAACTAGTGTCGCAATCAAAATTTATCAAGAATTTATCAAAATTGGTATATTTTTACCCTACAATAATTTTTGATTATTTACTTGCTTTATAACAGATGAAATTATAATACTTTCTGGATTTGCTTTTACTAAGTTACATGTTGTTTAAGCTTTGCACGTTGCTCGTGTGCCTTATAACCCAATAAGTACCTGCACCCTGCATAAATGAAATGATTGATCTAAAGCATATGCTCTTTCTTACAGGTGACTGTTGGTTTTTTGTGAACTGCACGAAGCGATTCCATTGTGTCCTGCATCAATGGAAGAAACAGTGCCAAGTTGACATTCTTTCATAGCGATTGATCGGAAGCAAAAGACAAAGCATTCTCTTGTCATTTCCTCATCAATTCACCTTAAGGTCACATCACGACACACATTTTCACTGTTTTTCATACAACCGCTCATAACTGATTATGACGTTATTACACACTTTTCATTAGATATTTTGGAAACACAGTATCTTGTAGATATTATCTAGGTTTCTAAAGAAACCAATTTCTAAATTTGTGTAAAACTAATCCAGTAAAAACCTCTGAAAATGTCCTATTTTGTATGAACTTTGACACTTCATAATTTGCCTAAAAAATAAAAAAGTCAAAAAAGTAATCATCTAGAGACCTTGCAAAATTTATTAAGATTCTAAATGATGACAACTTTTTCCAAAAACTTTTAAGGGTTTAAAAAAAAACAGCTATTTCCTGGAGCAAGTTTTGTGAAATTTTCGAGTAAATCTCGGAATTACCGAATACTAACAGAGTTTCCAGGCGTTATCTCTCTTTTTTGCGTTGCCTTTTCGTCAAACATCGCGTTGGATTGCATTAAATGAAGTAACAAGCTTTTAAAGCATTTTCGATGTTTACGATAAGCGAGTGGAGAAGGGGTCTTAATACAATGACATAGGCATATTCTATATAGTCGGACTGACCTGTTGGTCTAGTGGTTAGTGGCCCTGACCTGCTATGTCGGAGGTCGTGGGTTGGATTCCCACCCAGGACAAATGTTTGTGTGATGAGCATAATCATTTGTTGTGTCTGGGTGTAATTTATCTATAATATGTATGTATTTAGAAATATATAAGTATGTTTATCAGTTGTCTAGTACCCATAACACAAGCTCTGCTTAGCTTGGGACTAGACGGCGTTGTGTGATAGTTGTGGAAAAAAAAAACTGATTTGAATTTTTCGAGAAGTCAGTTTAGTCCGACTTTATTATAACACAGCACAGGAAAACGTACTATGACATAGGTACAGCTATTTAGTAAGAAAGTCAAACAGGCTGCGCAGACGCATATTGATTTGAATTTTCCGGGAAATCAGTTTATTCTGACACAGCACAGGAAACACAATGTCAACTGTGCATTATAACAGTTACAAAAGTTTCAAATAGACATGTAAAAGTCGAACGAAGACATCGTTCGACATGTGCAAAAATTATATTCTATACTCTGTTCAAAATAACATTAGGCTTTTTGACAACCTTTTAGTACTGTCCGTTCAACCGATTTTGGACTTTTTTATGTTTGTGGCATGACAAATGGCGGCTGCAGTAAAGAGTTGGTATTGTAGCCACTTTTTTACTTTTAATGCCATCATTAGAACTACGAAATAGAAGTTAAAATCGGTTGACCAGAAAGTAATAAAAAAAATTAATAATCTTAACCCTTCAGATACCGTCAATTAGAGACACAATAGTAAGACAATAGATGCGCGGCCACCGGGTGTCGCTTGGGGATTCATGAATTAATGCGAATAGGGTATACTTAATATTTAAAAGTTGAAAAACTTACCCTTGTGTTTGTTGGGTTTCGGTACTGCTGGCTTCTTTTTCTGCGAGATAAAAGATTATAATTAGGTTTTATATACCTAAACCACAAGTAAGAAAGCAAAAGTATGTAAGGATCAAAGCAGATGGCGTACTGTAGATTCTGTCTACCCTTAAGGAAGACAGGGATATATAGATGTCACACTTTTTGACATCACTTAAAAATCTTTTACCACAAAAAGCAAAATAATCAATTTGTAAAACTGGCAAGTAGTTTGGTTTTATATTTAAAAATTTATGAAAAATAAAAAAACATTATCGTTGAGATATATTTGAAGTATTAGAGATTTTTGCGGCCCTCAACTTTTCTAGGTTTCTGTTCCATATAGTTGATAATAGGCTATCGTCTCTCTCCCTCTATCTATATAAATTACGTTTGGGATAAATGACCCGCCCACAAACATGACGTCTATCTGCAAAAAATTTGACCGCACTTTGCGTACACATACAATCGCACAAAGACACACTGTCAACTCATTAGTAGTTGCAGTGTTTCGATATAGAAATAAAATAGCATGTGATTCATCCGCGAAACTAGAGTGCCATGTATATATAAACTCCGTTGTGGTTAAAAATTGTCCGGAGGTTACTTCAGTCGGGTCGGCCCCACGCCTTCCCTCGTATGCATTTTAGTAATAACATGATACACGATTACCACAAACATCATTCACTGAAGTTGTCACGCGCATAATAACGTTTATTTCTTTTGGCACTACATTTCCCATAACACTTTCATTGATAGCATACAGATAACATAATTTGATGACAAATGACTGTCACAATAAAAATTCCAATATTTATACTGAGTCGAATTAAAAATATCGCTATTGCACGGAGGAACTAGAACTACATTAGATTGACGCACACGTATAAGTGTGTAACGCGCCTGATTTGAACATAGCACGACGCCGCGTGGCTTGGATCAAGTTGTCGATGGTAAATGTCAGAAGGGCCCATGTTTAAGTCAGTAAGAGTCCGACACTATTTCCCGCTCCGCCCAAGAGCAGGGCAATGTCATACCCATCTAAAAAAAAGGGGCACATATTTCGTTCCGATTATGTCCTCCCATGAAATGCTGAGAATATCTACCACGTAGCTCATTTGGCAGGAGTTACTGTTGGGGTTATTAGGACACCAAAGAGAAACAGCGTTTTAAGGATTTAAATAATAACTGTTTATTATCCTTTTCTTTATATTGGAAGGTGTGTTTCAGTAATATTACGTGAGACGTGTGCTCCTAAGCAGGGCTAAGGGAATACAGTAACTATAACCATACGAGGGATTTCAGTCAAGTGGTCTCACGGGACTCTGTCCATTAAATATAATATTTATTAGTTAGAAAGAGTAAGACCATAGTATTGAAGCAGGACGGATTTGTTTTTGTCATATTCCAACACGCCCCCCTCAAAAATAAATCCCTTTTTCTTTAATCGCAGTATAATATCGATTACATAGTACTATACCAAACAATTTTATACAATAATAAAAATACACACCTTCCTTCTTTCTGGGAATACAATATCATCATGGTCCAACATTCGTTGCGCAGGATTAGGGAAAACCCAGTAAAACCTAATCAGACCAATCAATAATTTCATTGATTATTGAAACTATGAATCTTGTTCGTCTACTTATTTTAACCAAGCTCTTAATATTAACATAATATAATACACATCCTTATGCACATTGCATCTATTTACGACATCACAACGAATTTCATTCTTATCTAAGTGTAACACCACGTTCGAAATTTCACAGGATACCAGCTATCTGGTTAAGTTGTAGAAACAGAAAAATATATTTTAGTAATATATTTCTCAACCTGATACTTAATGTCTATGTGTTTGTTTGTGGCTGGTAGGATAATTCACAATGCTTTTGCATTCATTAGTATTATAATTATCATAAATAAAACCAGAATTTTGCTATAGTAATGCCTATAAAGAATAATTAATATGTAATACTTGTCACCAAAGACTTTAATCACAGTATCTTTAACTGTTTTACATTAGACCGTATTCTCCATTACTAGTTTGTACTATCTTGCTTTTGTCTGCTGACACTATGTTTGCCAGCAAATTATACATTGCTTAAATAATTTGAATTAGTGACCAACAGTACATTTTGTATTTATTCATCATTACCGCTTCAGTCACAATCAACAAAGACCTATTATATTATACTATTATATTATTATTATACTTGAGATTTATAGTTCCTTTTAAATATTTCAAGACAAAGGGTCTTGTATCTAAGTGTAACCCTTACAAATAGTCGTTTTTGTTTACGTATCGAATTGAGATGTAAACAGTAATCTAAGATTAGGCTCAATTGCATAGTTCAGTATCAAGCACGTCATAGGATTTCGACAAAGGGGCTCTTGTAATTTCCCACGAACTCAATGATTTGTAGAATACACAGGAACTCAATGAAGTGTATGGGCAGATTTATTGCCCCTAAAGCATTCCTCAAGTTAAACATTTCAAGAACTATTATTTATGTACATTTCCTGATTTAAAGTAATTTTTGTTTTCTGACCTATTTATTTTTGGTTCACCGAAAACATATTATAAATTATAAGTCAACGAATTAAAGCTACGTTACACATTAAAACATTATTGTTAAAATGCAATAACATAGACTTAAACTTAAAAGTACTTAAAACTAAAAAAAACTTTGTCCTTTATCTCATAACATAAACATCACGCCTTTATGACCCATAGGGTCAGACTGAGGTATACCTATAGTAGACCGATATTTCATCAGTTATGTTTAAGTTTATTTACTTATTTTTTTATATATTATTTATTGTACACCAATATAATAAATAATAAACCTTATAATAGTGAGCATACCTATTGCCATTAACCAGGTACTAGACTTCATGCATCATCATCTCCACACTGTCTTGGGGTCGGCTTCTAGTCTGACCAGATGCGTCTAAATACCAGTATTTTACATGGAGCGACTGTCTATCAAGCCACCACAATCCAGTTACTAGGCAACTACCAGTTTTCGTTCATAACCCGCATTAAAACTTAAATGCATTGGTCCACTGATGAGTATTACAAACACCTTTTTGTCTAAGATCACCAAAACATTAGGAACCAATAATATACAGAATACATACGTTCATATAACGATTTCATTAATGTATAAATTATTAATTGTTAGCCAGAATACCTTTAGCTATATTCATAAACTAAAATTTCTTCATCCAGGTTCCTACAAATTATGCTTTTATATCCACATAATAACCATGACAACCAAGACACTACATTGAAACATAAAGGCTTAGCTAAAAACTTTGCTATTCTTTCAACTGATACAAAAGTTTCATTAACATTTATCTGATTATAACCACGAGCCACTAAACTCACTTTACAACCTATTTTCAATTGCACTTATTTTCAATAAATGACTTCTTTTCGTATACTTGATTTAATTGAATTAATATTTCTTTTATCTCTTTTTAGAACTAGATTTAGAACTAAATTAAATCAATTACTTCATTGAAAACATTCTTCATTTAAATGCCTAACATACCAGCATTTAATTTTATTTTTATGATCCAGCACACAATAAGTACCTAATAACATATTATCAAAAATACTGTCGCCATCGTATTCATTATGCGAAACAGAAAATAAGTTTTGCATCCGACACTTCGTCTCTAACTATGTAATGTTTCTCGGTCTTAAAATAAAGATAACTTATTTCCATTGTGATATGACAATCTCGAGCTATCCACTGTTTCTCAAACAGATTTATTTGCAATTACGCCAGGTATTGTATCATGTTTGTTTGCTTAAAAACTGATTAATTTTTATCAGATCCACACCTCTTTTCAAACGGGTGTACCAAGTCAGAGTTACCAAGTTATGCTATTTATAGCTCATAACCCATTTAGGCTCAAGTTTCACTGGCCTATTTGATAAGAACTTAATCTCATCCATTTCACATCTCTGACTCCCACAAACATTTTTGGTTTACCATATCCCATACTTTATAACCATTAAATTTTATTCATCATCAACGAAATTCCTTTTAACAACCTCTTTGTCAAATTTCGTTTTTTAGACTTTTACTAACTTAGTAAACAGTAGAATCAAAACTGTAAAATATATAGCTTTGGCTAATTATTATGTCACAACTCATCAGGTATATTATCTAACCTCAGTGCTCCCCTGAACAATCTAATTTCAGAACGATTTGTCTTATTTAGACTCGTTTTATCATCGGCATTGTTCATCATACATCGTACATAGTACGAGTACGTTCGGCCATAGGTACCATTTACAGCCAGTGTATGCGGCACTGTTTAGGGATCACCAGACAATACCTACCCGAGCTCAACTCTTCCATTTAATAGGATATAATTTCCCTTTCATTATCACAAACTAAGTTAACAATTCTCAGACCAAAATGAACTTCACATTTTGCAACGTAAACCCGAAACTTAACAATAACTTTTGATTTATTCTCAAAATCACAACATAGTTTTTAACTTCAATAGACGAAAAAAAACTGTTAGGACCGTAAAACATCTGTGTGCACTTGAGATTAAACGACTTCTCGTTTGGAACTTTTTGTTTTCAATTTATCGAATAACAGACAAGTTTTTGTCATTTACAAACTTCACACCAAATTCAAAACCGTTAGGTTTAATATTATCAACTGTATAATTATCAGACAATACTTTCAATCATTTAATCTATTCTGATTTGCAATTATTTGATTCCATAATAATTCATAATTACTATTACTTTATCTAATGAATATTCGCTATTTAAAGTATTTTTAAGTACAGCTAGCCAGTTACCGCTTGATAGATTGTTCAAAGACTTACCCTGTTTTGCCGGCTTACCATCTTCATCACAAATACACACTCTGTAGTATACCTGGTACGCCCATTTTACTGGTCACTTGATAATTCTTCGCCGATTGTATAAACGCACCAATACAGCAACCGAATCATTTCTTGGCTTCTCACGCTCAGTGAAGTTTACTGCAATTTTTCTTGATTTCCAAATGATCTGCTCCAGAATTCCAAACAAAAGTAAATTCGTTTCTCATCATCATATCAAGGCCCGCCATAATAGCAAATCCAGGAGTAAGTATTTGAGAAGTTCGGTTTTGAAGTAACCAACTACACCGTTTTATTGTTGGCTCCTTTGTTTTCAGTAGCGCTTTTGTAATTCTGCAAATCTCCCTTTTTGCCTGAGATAAGAATTTCTTGGGTTCCAAATTGTTCTTTATCGACTTGTGTTTTTGTCGATGCTCTCTTGAATTGTTTGAAGGTGTGACTTGTAGTCTCGTAAGTTTCAGCCTAAAGTACTTTTCTTGTTTTTCAAAGTTAATATTATGTTGTCTTCGGTCAGTATCTCCACTGCGGTGATAACACTGCTCCGTACTCTTTTCGTTTGGGAGTCACGAAAAAGGCGAATCACTTTATCGGATTCTAATTTTGCACCTGCCATAGGTACAATGACGATGTCATTATATTCTTGAAAATATTTGGTTAGTGTGGTGTTTCTAACCAGTTTCAAATTCAGCAACTTTTTTACTAAAAGACAGCTGCATCGCCATGCATTTTTCTTCACTCACTCGGTACTTGTTTCTACCGGAACTTCAACGTCGATAATGATCAATAGGTAATTCACTTAATATTTTTCGAATTCGAAATGTCCACTCGCTGTATTTATCACCATCAAATTGTTTAATGTCCCTTTTATACAATTTGATACACAAAACGTTTTTATTATTTTATTGTTCGTTTATTTTCACTTTATATTAATTGCACTTTGGTTTAGCGCTCTGGGCCCATAACCTGTTGGGGTTATTAGGACACCAAAGAGAAACAGCGTTTTAAGGATTTAAATAATAACTGTTTATTATCCTTTTCTTTATATTGGAAGGTGTGTTTCAGTAATATTACGTGAGACGTGTGCTCCTAAGCAGGGCTAAGGGAATACAGTAACTATAACCATACGAGGGATTTCAGTCAAGTGGTCTCACGGGACTCTGTCCATTAAATATAATATTTATTAGTTAGAAAGAGTAAGACCATAGTATTGAAGCAGGACGGATTTGTTTTTGTCATATTCCAACAGTTACTTTACCTTTCAATCAATAAGGATTTATTCAAGAAAAAGAGAAACTGACTGACTGACCGTACATCTGAAACTACTGGAACTAGGAACGTGAAGTTTTGCACTAGGTTTTATATTACGACGTAGGCGAGTACTGAGAGAGGATTTTCCAAAATTCACCACTAAGAGGATGGAAATAGAGTACAAAGTTTGAATGAAGAAATCTACTTTTACACGGACGAAATCGCTCGCAGAAGCTATTGGTTTAAGATAAATATGGAAATGATGTTTATTACTTGAAAGAGGTACAAAAAAAATGTCCCACTTACGTTCATAGACATAATATGGTCAATCTTGTCGTTGTTGCACATGCCGACGAGCTTGCACATGGTTTCCGCCGAGGTCTCGGACTGCAGCACATGGTTGATGTACTGCTCCAGATGCGCGGTGTTCTCCTTGCATATCCTCGCGATGGCCGGGTACTGCACGTCCTGGCATTCTGATGATACTCGGGATGCCAGGTAGTCCTAGTGGATAGGGGATTGTTATATTACTATCACGTCATCATTAGCCCTACACCACGATTTGTGTATTTGTTCACTCATAACATAGCACAGCATAGTCGGCCTTATAATGTTCTCACTGTTGGGACTCAGGCCTCCTCTCTAGGAGAGCGAATGGGTCATCCAGCAAGCGGCCCAGTGTGGGTTCGTGGATGTCACATGTCTTCGAATTTTGTGGTTCTAGGACATGCCCGTTTCTTCAAGATATTTTCTTTCACTGTATTGAGCGCAGTGGTGATGAAATAAATTACACAAAGTAACGCGCCTGGCTGGGTTTGAACCCGCGACCTACCGCTCGTAAGTCGGGGCCGTTACCACTCGGCCACCACTGCTCTCGCTTTGTCACACACATTACTTTTTTACACGTATTGGAGTAGATAAATAAATGTTGAAATTATGACTCATAACTGTAGACAAAAAGCCGACCACGAGCTAGTTGCGAAAAGGCTAAGGAGATGATGGAGCAAGGAGGCTGCCATGTGATTCCTAACGACTTTGTTTCGCAGAGTCCAAAGCTGTTCACAGACTGAGTCTGTCACATAAAATTCTTGAGATATTTTAATATTAAATACACTTTTGTGTAAAAAGACACGGATATTTTACAATTTAATTTTAGACGTTCAGTCTGTCTATCCCTCTAGTGTAGACTCCCTTCTTCCAAACCTCTTTATTGTGCGTCTGTTTGCAGCCTCTATGCGTAGCATTAACAAATAAATGTGTCCTCCTTTAGTCTGGCCTCACAACCTCATATCGCTGACCACAGACTGTGATTCACAGTGTTCAAGTAATTGTTAAATCCATATTAATTTTCTGTTTTGCTCTTACATTAATTGATGTCCTCCACTGAAATGTGTCTGGCCAAACTCTATCAAGAATAATGTTAAAGATATAACGAAACTTAATTAATTGTACAGGACATCACTTTGTTCAACATGATATCCAAACCCAGTTCCAGGAATAGGTAAACAACTGTTAAGGATCATGTCCTTAAAATGTAAGCAAGTAAAAAAAGATAACAAAAAACAAGGAAGTTTAAAAATGTTGAGACATATTTGTAATGCATAGATTAGGTAAGGTAGATAAGGGAATTAAGTTTAACAGCTAGAAATGTGGGGGGTATTCTCAAATGCTACGGAGTTTTGGTATCTGTCTATTTCAACAAGATTGTATTTAGTCTTTCTATTTTCCAATAAGTAATGGGCGATAGCAAGGTCATGAATAGAAACGCTTTTGCTAGGGCACTTTCTTTAATTCGTCAAAACTTTTAATCACTATGTACAGATTGCCAGTTATCGTTGAAGATGAAGTATACAAAAAAGCTTAATTTCTCACGCCCTATTAATATCATTGTATCGTCCAATTATTACGAGCCTGTTGTGTCCCACAGCAGGACAAAGAAGGCCTCCCATTCCATTCTTACTTTTGTATCGTCAATTAGCTGCCTTTTTGTTATATCCCAATTTATGTAACCCAATCCCAAAACCCGCATATGGGTCCAAATTTCGGCCTTAAAAAGCGTAAATGACATAACATCTGATATGCCTATTGAGCTTAGGTAAATAAAACAAATAAAAATATTTTTTTTCAAGCAACCAATAACTCCCGTAGAGTAACCACGAAACAAAGGCGACCATTACACGGTCATGCAAGCGTCAATCAATAATGAAAATACAATATAATGTAATGTCAATTACATCAATAATGAATGATGGTTTTCATCAATCAGTACTAAAAAACGTCAATCATCGCATTAGACGGTAGGTTTTTCGTCAATCAAAACTTTGACTGTGGCAAAACTGACAAAATAAACCTATAGTGTAATGTTCGCCTAACACGCATGAACAAATAAGTACATTTATACTATAGGACATAGCCAGCAATATGTTTACTACAGCAATGTCCGGTATAAGAGCAATCCAATCTCCCAGCAATCATCGTCAGAACTGTATTGGAGCTGCCTCGCACCCTGCGCACCAAGGACGCGCACCGCTTGCGCACCATTGTGTGAAAACTGTCGGTGAGCGCTCCCGCACAAAAACCAACATCTTCAAAAGACTAACATTATACTAACCTCATTAATAAGTTCCCTGACATCCTTCAGTTGTTTGAAGAGCTTGACAAACTTGTTGGATACATCGTTGGCCGTCACCGCATCAGCCTGTTTCTCCCATACGGTGGACGTGCAGTGACCTACGGCCCCACAATCAGCGCCGCGCCTGCGCAGACAAGCGTCATTGAAGTGTCAAGCGTTACCATGCATGAGTCATCTAAGTGAGTAAGGAAGTGTAGTCATGTAGGTATAGAAGTCTTACGATTATTTTTTCGTTGTAATGGTAAAGGCGATGATACTATATTATAGGCTGGCGTTGTTTACCTAACAATTTATTAATCATTATAAACAGGAAATATCACAACGGGTAAAATGGTAGGGCTTGTGCACACCACGTTTTTTAAACGTGCCGTTGACGAGTGTTTGTAGCGATACAAACGCGATACGTACTCGAGTCAGCCTCAGCCTGTAGGCCTTTAAAATAGAATAAAAGCGCGCCGTTGACACACGTTTCTAAAGCGCACGTCAACGGAACGTTTAAAAAACGTGGTGTGCACAGGCCCTTATACAGACCATTCACAGGTTGAGTCTTCCTATTGCTATTGGTGCAACTAGGGTTATTTTTCAGGATCCTGGGATAGGTGTTAGACCATACTGTGACGGGGAAGAGCCCACAAGACCTCCCACTATATTACGCTTAGGTGTGTTGCACTAAAGGTGATGCGATGCTACGTGCCGCGACGCTGCGCGAAGAGCGGCTCAAAGAATAACTTATTTACTACATGAAAAGATTACTTTGAGAATGTATGCAGCGTTCAAGTCAGCGTTCAAGCGGAATCAGTCGCCGCGGCAAATGAAGGAACCCAGTAAAAGTCTGACCACTGTCTACTATAAGCTTTCTCCATATGGGAGATCAGCGAAAACTAATAAAAATACTTAGCCGTCAGCTCATATTTTTTTATTTTCCAGTGGCCCAGTGGGGGTCAACACTAATGGTAAAATTAGGTATGAAAGGTCTGAACGATATATTTATTTGTTTCACATAATAATGCAATCATCCAATATGCAAAAGCATTATATCTCCCCCTTGCGGCGTGACTGAACGGACGCGGACGTAGCTAATAGATTGTCAATAACAATTCTGTTGCTGTGACTTTGTGTTCATATATTTTATTTTATGTATATGATATAGACAAACAAGGCAAAATCTCTCTTATTGCATTGTTAAAAATGTTAGATTAGGCCAATTTAACAACCAATTATTACAATCAGGTTTCGGTAATTCTCATTATTAATGACGAATTTATTCGGCATTTTACAACATTATCAACTGCCTACATACTAGTTGATACATAAGTCTTTTGCGTTTAGGTACTAGCAGAATCATGCCATTTAATTTTAAACAAAGGAAAACTTTTGATTTTAATGATCCTTTTGTAAATTATAAAAAAAAAAAAAAAAATATTGACTAGAAAAGTCACCTGTATGCGACTATACCTGAAGAAGGGCAGGCCCTGCAGATGGCAGCACCCTACAAACCATCCAGACTACATCTCATCTGTTTATAGTTCACATGACTACATGATAACTAAATAAAAATAAATTAGAACACAAAGTGTTTGAACTAATATTTTTTTGACGTGTTTATCCATCATTGACCACCATTTGTGTTGAACAAATAAATAGTTCCCTCAGTTAATTCATGAATCCCCAAGCGACCACCGGTGCCCGCGCATCTATTGTCTTACTATTGTGTCTCTAATTGACGGTATCTGGAGGGTTAAAGATATCTTTGTGTTCTTGACTATTGCTTTTTATGCGCTTTAGTAGAATCATACTTACTTAAGACTCTGACACCATACCGATGGCCCTTTAGCACACTCCTTCGGCACTTGTCGCGCAAACGACAAATCTGCAAACAAAGTATTATTTTGTACTGTAATGAAGAGGCACTCAGAAATAGTCGGCTTATCTCTATTTAATGACAAATAATAAAAATAACACCAGCAAAACAAGTCAGGCAGGGTCAGCTACTGTTTATCACTATAAACTTCAACAATTAATAACGTAAACACTGAAATTGATAAGAGAACAAAGCAGACATGTAGGACATAGTGGTTCTCTGTACTTGCGGCTTGGAATTATGATAGGAAATATTTAATCTAAATCAGCATACGCTTCACACAATTGGTTCCCGAATAGAAGCACGGTAAAGAAACTCGACATTAAGAGAATAGAAATGGGACAGAAATCATAAACAATAGTAGGCAAGATTCTCGTCTTGACATAAAGGGACTCGACATAAATGGAACCAATCTTTCACACACCATATGTGTGTTGATTAAGTTGGTATTCAAAACTAATTAATGGAATAAATTAAATCTTAATTATTCATTGAATAATTGACAATCCATTGTTTACAACAATATTAAGAAAGTTAAGAAACAGTGTTCCGTCAGTATCGGAAACTGGTTCCTAGCCTAAGTTCATATTGGGTGTGTCTAGAAATACTGCTTCTGAATCAAGCTCTTAATCCTCCTATGAGGGTCGACATCTGTGAACCTATTAAAAAAAAACAGCTGAATTGAATATATTTATATTATTGTGCAATTACATTCAACCAAGTATTATGCACAGAATTTGTATAATATAACATGCACATTAGAATGATGCCTCATAACATAGTAGCTAGATATTGCACCTTGAATGGAAGTATTGTGGCTAACCAGTCACATGAATAACACAGCTAGGTACTCATATTAGTAAGCAAACATTACAACAATTTTTGCCTTTAACTCTTCAATCGTGATAATTGGTGACACAATAGAAAGACAATGGGTGCGCAAATGCCGGCGTTCGTTTGGGGTTTAATGAATTAATGTCTGACTGACTGACAATAGATACTATGTAGGTATCCTTGTTTGGAACACAATATTTCTAAATGATAAAAAGACATATGGCTGCTACTGAACTGATTAAAAGCAGGAAATATGATCCCAAACGCAGACTGCCACAAAAGTTACTGATATTATTCAGTGACTAATATAGGTTTGTATAATATTACACAGTAGCATAAAGGAATTTTAATATTGTAGACTATTTCATGTTTAATTAGTAAGTGGTATGTAAGTAATTAAATTATAATTAGGTACAAAAATATGTCAACAATAGATAAATCTATGTCAACCTTACAAGACAATAGAAATAGTTTTTCGAGAATAATCTAAGATCGTCAAAACACCAAAACGAATAGATAATTAGTTTTGGGAACAATAAACAACTAGAATTAAAAAGCATAACCAGGTGCCAATTTAATTGGCATGAAATATAACAATGATTCAACAATAATTAATCGGCCTGCATTCGTAATAACACGATGAAATCACTATGTAACGTTATAATTCAAGAAAATCATTATTACAATTCGAAACAATGGTTTCGAGGGTACCTTGCGTGTAGCCTGAGAAAACGGCATAAAAACTACAAACAACTTAATTTCTAAGTTGGCTACTTAAGGTGTGCTAAACAACACAAATACATATTACAAGGACGAAAATAATTACAAATACGATTTAGCAGAAAATAATGTAAGTAGTTTACTCACTTGTGCAACAAAACAGTGCAATTAGACCAAACACTAAAGTGTTTGTCATTTTGAGAGTTTTCGTATAATCACTTTCAGTCCAATTTCGTTCTCTCCGCGCAAAATACTAAGCAAATACTGTATAATTTCACTTTGTTTGGAAGTTATTGCGTATCGATTGATAAACAAATTGTCAAGTCACTTAGCCGACCAACAACGTTCGTCTGCGAGACTGTAGCTGTCAAACTAGTAGTGATGTACGCTGAAATAACGATTTTGATGAAACCGTTGTTTGTTTGAAATATGTCATATTTTGAAAGCATTTTTCTTTAAAACCAACCTAGGTACTGTTTGTCTTGTTTGATTTCATATTTATTTAAAAATAAATTAATATTACATAATATAACATAATGTTCTATTCACCGTATCCGGCGCCGCAAGTGACCCAGCCCTGCGTTCAAAAATAACCAGAGTCGAGTAGCAACCCCGGGTCGTTCTTTTATAACTCGAGTAGCTCCCCTAGAGTTAACCCAACTAACCCTAACTCTGAGCAGGGTAGGTCAGAGGCAGCCAATGCTTGACATTGACTGTTGAACTCCGTTCGCGTTCCGTTCGCTAGAGTAGAGTAATTAGGAATAATTATGAATTCATTAGAGTTAACTCTAAACTCAAATTAGAACGCAGCCCTGGTTATACGTATTATCATTAAATTGATGTTAAACTGATTTATTACGAGTTGCGATAAATTATTCTCATCAATAATTATTTCATCATCGGTATTCAATTATTATAATTTTAACTTTTTCTTGCCATAATCTTCTATAAAATCCATTCTGCCATCTATTAATCGTTTCTTTGGTATTTCTCTACTCTTGTAGCCATCCTCAATAAGAAGAACTTTTACCTGATAGCGACCTCTTGCCACAAAAGTCAAAATTCTAACTTAAAAAAAAAATGGTTGTTCCTACGATATTTTCATTTTACAGTATTAGTAGATATTATGTAAGGATAGTGTAGACCAGTCAATATTGTACTCAAAAGTACAATAAAAATAATCATAATAAAAAGTTAGCTGTAATAGGAAGTAAAGAATTTCCGGAGTAGGAGTTGTACAGTGTTCTCACATCGTTAACCCTTCAGATACCGTCAATTAGAGACACAATAGTAAGACAATAGATGCGCAGCCACCGGTGGTCGCTTGGGGATTCATGAATTAACTCACAAACATTTAGTAACTGGTGTCGCTTGCGAATTTCATTTTCCACTCTATCATACGTATCCTTTAAAGTACCTTTATCTTAACTTCAAGCAATAGAACAGAATTTGCATTTTTTTTTATTTTGTAAATCAATCGTTACGCTACTCTGACACGTTATTTAAAAAACGATTGGCACATCACTAGTTGACTTTTATGTGATAGCGCCATCTAGTATTGCGTTTAATTCTAAACTGTTGAAATATTTTTGTGCGTGCTTCAGCTACTCGACCATAGATGACACTGCAGTAAGTTTACATTTTTTTTTGTCTATTGAATAACAGATGGCGTTATCTGATCATTGTACAATAATTTAAATATTTTAGCGGGATTTTACGCAAGATGCAAATAAAACTAAAGAGTCTTAAACTTTCACCTGCTTGAAGATTCCTATTTTTAAAACGAATTTGATGGTCTGGTTCATAATTTGATTCCAGCCTGTTTGTGCTGTCTATTTTCATAATAATTTTAGGCGATGTGTAAGGTTCTACTACTAACCACTTCAGCACGGTGACATTTAAATATAAAAAATGTAGGTTGCATTCTACCTATTAGAGTATACTTCTTAATTTATTTAATTAAGTTTGAATATTTTTTATCCGCTAGTTTCCCGCAGTTATACCCGGACATTTTAGTTTCTGCGCCGCTTCTATTGATCATAGTGTGATGTTATAGCCTTCCTCGGCAAATGGAGTGTATAAATAATAATAATAATAATACATTTATTTAAAAAAATAGTATCCAACACTAAATTCAATAAAATATTTTTTAAATTCGAACTAGTAAGTAGATAGTGCCTAAGATTAGCGTCTTCTAACAAACATAAGTAGGTATATTCTTCAGCTTTAACTCTTCAGATACCGTCAATTAGAGACACAATAGTAAGACAATAGATGCGCGGCCACCGGTGGTCGCTTGGGGATTCATGAATTAAAATATTTGAATAGATTTATTCTTCGATTTGCGTGAAGTTTTAGTCAGTATATTACATACTAGTTGTCACACGACCACAGTTTTTGTAGGTACGTAACCAGTTGTAGTACTCGTAGGTAGGTTATCCCAATCAATCACCTCTTGCCCATACGTTAAGTATACTACCTACCTAATTGGAGAGTTAAGCGCTGTACAAAAGGAGATACTTTTTGTTCCAGTTACGGACACCGAACACTTTTTGATCGCCATGAGTATGCGTTAAGTGGAAGCAACTAGACACAAAAAATGTTTACGTATGACGATATTCATCGGTTTACTTGTATCTGACACAAGACACACGTTTGCGCCCTGCCTTAGATAGAGACTAAGGATAGGATGACTTTTTATGTAACTTCAAAACCAGCTTTCGATAGTCACTTGACTTGAGTTTTGATTATGATCATGTATCGCAAAGTGTTGGTATGGCAGGGGTCAGAGTCAACTCAGTCGCTGTGCCTGATACTGATAGTAGAAGTTTATACTTGTATGGGATTAGTGACTCGAAAAAGAAGATCCATTAGAGTTGTGTATTGGCAAGAGCTTCACAAGAAGTCTGTACCTAGGGATGGAATGTGATGGATGCATTTACAAGTTAGGATTGTGACTTGTGCACTCCACAATCACTCCAGTCTCCATTTTGAATAGTAGTTGGAGGGGCACCACGGCGTCCTCAAAGTCAGCCTGACGCTTGTCTTTACCGGACATGGCCTTTTCGGGAGGTTCTTGATTTAGGTTTAGGTGGAAGAAACGCCCGTCACCATTATACGGACCGCCCGGAAGGCACGGTAGAGCATTCGGTGGAGTTATGACCCGTATGAGAGAAGCACCGCCGTGTCTTTGTGGAGGCGATCGGCGATGCTGACCTTTCGCACCTAGTTCTGGTTTAGGCTATGAGAATGAGAAGCGGTCGCCTCCTTATGCGAAGCAGTAATGCTAGCGAAGGAGATGGAAGAAACCGTGAGGGAAAGGATATCTTTACGCCCAAACTACCACCAGAGGTGACACCCCGGACATCGGGAGTCGCAGGGGGATCCCCGGCATCCAATCCAATAATCAATATTTATATGCTCAGCAAGGCCGCACAAGGCACACTTGTGTGTAAAAAAATTCATTTGTCTAGGACTATTACCGTCAGGGCCGATGACCGCTAGGGCCACAGGAATTTTCGAAAGAGATACCGTAGGGCTGAAATGCAAAGGGTGGGTTTTTTAGCCAGTAGTTTGAGAAGTCAGTATATGAACCAATATGAAGAAACCAATATAAGGACATGTTACAAATTGGTACCTAGCTACAAGACAGTTTTTTTCGTATTGGGTGCTACCGTATAAAATAAATTACCCGATAATGTAAAAAAAATATCCAACCAATATAAAAAATAAAAGTTAAAAGTTAAAAATTAATTAATTAGTTTTTAAATGACACTAGACACTATAAAGATTTAGGTTTTGACATTATGTACTATAAATTCTATTATTTTTATCTCGATTCGAATCTATGACTATATTTGAATGCCTTAATTTAAAGGTTGATTGTATCGGCATCACCACTTTAGTAAACACTTACTTTTTAAGTAAATAAAGGATTTCTTATTATTACGCCCTCTTGCTCCAACCTAGTACGCGAAAACTCATTTTATGATTTCTCACATCAAAAAAAAAAAGTTAAGATGGTGGACGAATTCGATTCCCAGTGTAAGTACAGTGCTCTTGTATCTGATCAGACCACGTGTCACATGGGGTCTCCCAAAAGTTCGCCACCTGCGCTTTTAATTATCTGAAGACGGGCCCTATGCTGAATTCATGAAAAGTATAGTCAGCAATAAAAAAATAAGAAAAATTACATAGTGTAGACACTTTTTCTAGCTACGACAATACTGATCATTCACATCTTTTGGCCTTTTTTAGGGTTCCGTAACTGAAAAGGAAAAAACGGAACCCTTTAAAGAATTCTTTGTTGTCCGTCTGTCAAGAGTCTTTATCTCGGGAACGATACAAGATATCGAGTTGAAAATAAAACCAAATACTTAGCGGTCTCTTAAGACTGTAAAAAAATCAAACTGCAGAGTTAACGGAAAAAAGATATCTACGGAAAAAAACGTATTTTTCGACACTATCATGGGTATCAAAATTCATAGGTTAGGTATACTTCCCGTTGAACTGAATTGAGCATGAAGCATGATTATGTGATCATGCTTCATGCTTTTGCACAAGTATAGGAAGACATCTGAAAACTGTTTGTAGTTACGTCACAAAAAAAAAACTTTTTTGCGATCTGGAAAAATCTCCGAACTCAATTCGGGAATTGGACTTTTTTCATGGATAAGTTTGTACGGAATCCTCAATGCACGAGTCCGACTCGATCTTGCCTGGTTTTTTATTTTGCCATAGATTTCAAATTAATTAGTACTATACTTGTAACTGACCTATAGTAGCTATCCTACAGTTAGGCAAAGGCGTCCCTTCATAATTTCAAGTTTTCTCAATTCTACATCAGTTCGCATCACTTTTTTTTCAATTTCTGAGCAAAGCCTAAGCAAGGGAAGAATTAGTAAGAATAGAATGAAAAATAGAGAGAGATACTTAATTACCTACTTAATCATTGTTTTCTTTATTTTTCTTGTACAAAAATACAAATAAGTAAGTACCTATCTATGTTCACCACCGCAAAATACTCCACCACAGCTCGATAACAGAAACAAGTAAATAACGAAATAAGTAAGTATATAAAGTACCTAACCGTCCACAAAATCCAAGACGGAAGGAAGCCCGACCCAATAAGACGTCGAACTTCCATAGAAAAGGACGAAACAAAATTGGTAATTCCATTCTCCAGGTTGGTTTTTCGAGACACAATTAGGACATTTTGTTGGAGTTCGGGTCGTGTAATAAAATTAAGGAGACGCCGGCCGGTCGCGGTAAGTCGATGTCTTCGGGCCGCATAAAACAAATCCGGCCCGAGCCGCCTGAGGGCCAGCGAACACAGACCTGTGGAGACTTCTTTCTTTTTTTTTTTTGTTGTATAAGTTTAGGTACAAATTATACAGACTTTTTAGAAGTAAAAAAATGGCATTTAAAAAGAGCACAGGCGAGTCCACTTGTGGTAGATACCCGGTTCTTTTTAGGTAATTCAGTGAGGTAAAACGGGATACTAGTTGCATTTCTAGCAGTTAACAGCGGTAATCTGTGACTGAGCTACTGTTGAGAACGCGTAGCTGTATAATAAGTAACTGAATACATAGCCCCTTTAATTGTTAAATTTTTTGATATGGGTAATCTGGAGCTTTTTTTTGTAATTCTGGAGCGACAAGGCGTGTCAGACTTTTACTGACTAAAACCCACCTGTGTCGTTCAGTTACCCTTTACATTCCAAGACCAATGATTTCCCTTTCAGGAATTCCCGTGGGCTTGGAACAATACAGCGTCTTACACCGGCTTCTGTACGTACGCACGATCATTCTTTTCACTGCCCACTATCAGACAAAGACCTTGTCGAACGCCGCATAATGTGTACTCGGTTTTCCACCAACCAGATCCAATATTTTGTACCACCTGATTCTCAATACACACACATCTTTCGAGTAACTAATACTCTGTGATTTACTTATCTTTTATATAAAAGGAGAAACTGACTGAGAATTTTGCACAAGGGTTCTTTTTAAGACGTAGGCGAGCACTAAGAGAGGATTTTCCAAAATTCACCCCTTAAGGGGATGAAACAAAAAGGTTACCAAAGTTTGTATGGAGAAAGCTCTCGAAGCCGCTGGCAGACTAGGCTAGGCTAGGCAAGTTAGTCCTTACATATTATAAAATAAAGTCTGCGCTGTCTGTCTGTTTGCAATAAACTCAGAAACTACTGAACAGATTTTTATTCGGTTTTTTTTTAATAGATCTAGTAAACTTTATTCACGAAAGACGACAGTTTAGTCGGACGATATATGCAAATTCATATTACATTAGCGAAAAAGCATATTACATTATTTAGAAAAAAGCCTAGAATTTCAAAGAATGGTTACACCCGCTCAAAGCTGGGGCGGATTGCTAGTCTACACTAATATTATAAAGACGTAAAGTTAGTTTTTTGTTTTTAGGAGGTAATCTAATCTAATCTAATAAGTGACATAGGATATATTTTTAGTACGCGGGCGAAGCTCCGGGCAACAGCCAGTTTATGACAAAACTAAAAACATTTTCAAGTCAACTTTTCCACAAAATTTTTTGTTATAAAAGAGTAAAAACACCAAATAGTGTCGTTGTACACTGCACACGGCACACACAGTACACGGCTACATTTTTTCACCTCAACAGCATCTCCACAGGTTTTCGCACGTGCGCGATGTTCACATATTCTGAATAACACTTGAATAGCGCGTCCTAACGCACTGGCCACTAGCTCGCCTCTCCCACGTGACGAGACTACACTCGCACGACACTTTGTTTGTGTATCAAATCGGACAACAACGGTGACTTTGTAAATGGCGGGGACGTGGTTATGTGCTGTTTTAGTGCGGCCTTTTTGTATCCTTTATGTTTATATCAGGCTATTTCCTTAGTGCCTTACCTTTACAAGAGAATATGAGAACTATCTAATCCAGATAAAGGTTGAGGAGTTTTTCGATGCCATAATTTTATTTGTTTTCATGTTTTTTTTCTGTTTTAAGATCAGGTATATAAGTGTATAGTTATATAATTCATAGAAATAACAATTTGTTCAGTGTATACTGAGAAAGTAATATTTTAATTTAATACTAGCTATTGCCCGCGGTTTCACCCGTGTCTTTAGCGTAGCGTGATAACACCGATAACACTCAAACAAACAAAATAACTCTTCAGCTTTATAATAATTTTACTATAGAATCCAATGTAGCTTTAAAACTGTATAACCAGTTATGTCCGTGGCTCAGAGCCAGGAACAATGGAAGGAATATAGAGAAGGCCTTTGCCCAGCAGTGGGACAGTAATAAGCAGTTATTCCATACTGGCAATAGCAACTCGTGTCCAGGAGAGAGAGAGAAAACTCAAAGCAGACTCCGTATCCAGGTTTGGCGCAGCAAAGACAATCTCCACAGTTGGGGCTCCAGCTCCGACTTTCTGTGTTTGTGCGGCGTCTCTCCACAGACCATGTTCCATCTTCCATCCTGCATGACGTACCCTGTTACCTGTTCACGTAGGGATCTAATGGCAGCAAGTGGACGGCATTACCGTGGCCGATTACTGGGCCAGGCAAGGAATTTAATTAGTTATGCCATCGACACGCTAAGATGAAGAAGAAACAGTTATGAATATTTCTGAAGAGCGAAGACCTGTCTTAGCATAGACCTTATTATTATGCGTAGAGATTCGTAGCCATATTTCGTAGCGACGTAGCACCATTTGCTACTCATATGGACTGACCTGTTGGACTAGTGGCTAGTGGCCCTGATTGCTATGCCGGAGGTCGTGGGTTCGATTCCCACCCAGGACAAATGTATATGTGATGAGCATGACCATTTGTTCTGTGTCTGGGTGTAATTTATCTATAATATGTATGTATTTAGAAATATAGTATGTTTATCAGTTACCGTGGGACTAGACGGCGTTGTGTGATAGTTGTGGAAAAAAAAAATCTTCTTCGTAGAATAAGATTGACTTTCCTAGGCATCACGAACTTGGCTGTAACTTGAAAGAAAATGTAATTTAAGAAACGTATTCCTTCATTTTAAATAGGACATTCATTTAGTAAAACACAAGAAGCACAGCCACAAGCTAGGTGCCGCACCAGCGCACCACTCAACATTGCTTAGTAGCCTTAGTCCATTCCGTCCGAAGCAATTGTAGGTAGTCTACAGTTCCTACTCATATTTTCTTCATATAAAATGAATCTTCCTAGGTATTACGAACTTTGGGGCCAAGAGTTTGCTTCTGAAAGGAAAACTCGACCCTGGAGTGAAAGGCAGTGGAGGAACAGGAGTGGGTTTTTAGATAAAAGTCTGATACATCCTTGTGCTCGGCCCAAAAGCGGGTGATGTCATTGGATGGTTTTCACACCTAAAAAAAGGCATCACGAACTTCGCTGTAACTTGAAAGAAAATGTGATTTAAGAAACGTATTCCTTTATTTTAAATAGAACATTCATCTAGTAAAACATAAGAAATGCCACAGCCTAGATGCGGCACCAGCGCATTGCTTAGTCCACCGCGTCCAAAGCACCTGTAGTCTACAAAATATAGTGTCGAGAGCTAACGCCGAGTGGAGTCGCAAAGTTGGCCGCAGTTAGGAAAGATTTGTCGCGAGCCCGCCAACTAATGCCTTATACTCTTGCTCTTGTAAGTAAAAATTATGATTATCGCCCGGCGCGAGCAGAGCCCTTGATCCCTAACTAACGGCCTGAGACGCGAGACTTTCCTTTTCTTCTCAACTATAACTCTTTTTTATTGGCTCCGTGGCGGTTGCAGCGCACCGTCCACTGGATTATGGACTGACCTAACTGATCGGGGAACTAACGACTCCTGAACGTACGTTATTTACAAATCGAGATCCGAGATGCTTGTTTGTGAGCTAGTAGAGTAAGGTGGGACAGTGACCGATTTAGGTGGGTTATCGGAGGAAATAGAGAGAGAAGAATTATCAGTGGAAAGTTTTGGGAAGGAAGTTTTATGTGGATGTCACAGAAGTTTTGATTGCAAACAACGTAGTAACCTAAGTCTGTCTCTGTCTCCCAACTGAAATCCAATTATCTGTCTACAAAAACCTAGGTCTTGTACATAGACAGCGCGAACATCATAAAACACAAGTCAGTCCTCAAGTGCAATACAATACATAAATGAGAGTGGGCCGGAGACGGCGCGGGCCTGCGACGGTCGATTAAGGAAGCGACTGCACCGTTGCCTTGGCGACGCCGCCATCTTGGAGCCCCCCCGCCACACCCCCGCACCCCCCCGCGACCCCCGTACACCCACCACAACCCCCACTGTAAACAACTCGCTGTATCGTTGCACTGAAATACTCGATATATTTAAAAGGCTCTCCAGTCCCCCTGAATCACTGGCGTAAGATAAAATTGTCAATTTATTGTGGATCAAAAAATATGATTGCAGTGCACGTTGGTAACTATTTACTAAACGGCCATATAAAGACGAGAGTGCATTTTAATGGCTTTTCAGTCTTCACTGGATCCGAGAAATGTGTAGCTCTGCTTTTGTGGAAAATAAAATGAACGTTAGCCAAGTGGCTGTAATTTATGGTGGTCGTTGTAAGAGTAGAGTTTGTAAGCATTTTTTTTTATTTGGATTTCTACACGTAATTGATAGAAGAAAAATCTACTGATAAACCAATTTGTCGGCATGGTTAGCGCAGTGATTGAAAGACTGGTTGCTGCCCTATGCGTCACCGGTTCGATTACCACTCAAAACAAATATTTGTACGACCTGCAGATTGATGTTCCGGGTCTTTTGTATGTGAGATTACATGTTTGTGAACACCCACGTTTATGTACATGTGTGGGAATTAATTTATTAGTTTATTGTTTTTTAAATAGTTATTTTGTTATGAAGAAAAGATTTCCCTCATTATTGTCTTCAAGGACATAAATTGAGAACTTGAACAACACAACTCTCGAAACAATTTGTAGAGTATATACAAAGGCTATGTTTGTCTACAATACCACGACCCCACGCTAAAGCTAAATGTATAAATAGTCTTCGCATAAATAGTCTGATGGATTACGGCCCATTCCCTCTCTTAGAGAGGAGGCCTGAGTCCCAGCAGTGGGAACATTAAAAAAGGCTGATGATGATGCTGATGATAAATAGTCTGATAATGTAACGTCTAGCATGCTTACTTCATTAACTACCGCGATCTTATTAAATTTTAAAATTCGAATTAAAAACAAGCATCGTAGCAAAACGTAGGGAAAGGGCTCGGAGATTCCTTGCGTGATGACATCAGAAATGAAGATATCCGCAGGAGAACCAAGGTCACCGATATAGCCCGAAAAATCGCCAAACTAAAGTGGCAGTGAACAGGGCACATTGCTCGTAGAACAGATGGTCGATAGGGCCGAAAGGTTCTAGAGTGGCGACCTCGCACCTGAAAACGCAGCGTTGGAAGGCCTCCCCCAAGGTGGACCAACGACCTGGTGAGGTTCGCGGGAATGCGATAGATGCGACGTTTGGGGGAGGCTTATGTCTAACAATGGACTTTTTCGGCTGAAATGATGATTATGATGATGATCGTAGCATAATAGGTACTTTCTCTTCTTCTTTCTTTCTGAACTTATTAACTGCAATTTCAGTGGTACTCATTTAATCCTCTAAGGTGCACATTTATTGGCACTTGAGCACTCTAACGTGTTGCTCATCTTCTGAACAGGGGCATCGCACTCACATTGAGTAGCCAACGGGTTTATAAAACCTCAAATCGTCAAGTCGTACACATTTGCAGCACCCTACCTGGTTGCACAACTTATTAATGCTTTAGCTAAAATAGGTACTGATGTGATATCATCACATCTGTCATCATCAATAATAACTGACCACATAACGTTTCTAGATTTTTTATTAATGGCATCTACTGACACGTAAATAAAACAAAGGATTTTTTTTGTAATTTGTAAAGACAACCATTAATAAATCAATAATTTACGTTAAATTACTAAATTCCTTATTAAGGCAGTTATTGCAAAATGCTGCGTCGTTTTCCAGCGATATTGAGTGCTTATTTATCAAGAAAATATTTATAGAAGTCTTTACATCTAAAGAGTAATTATTAATGATCTTGAAAAATAATAAAGTAAGTAAACTGCACGTGAACTTAAATCTCGAGAATTACATTTCTGTCTCTGATAGTAAAAAAACATCACTTATCTAAATGATTTAGGACATTGTTCTTCAAATAAAGATAAATAAACAGTAATTTTTTCACGCGATGAATATTGAAGCAGTGACTCTGAACGGTGACCGTCCAATTACACGTGAACGGTCGCGAAGACAAATGGCGAACATTACTCAAGATTAGGAGCCGCCCGACTGTAGTCCACCTAATGTCGCCGACTGCACTAAATCATATCACACGATTCGCTAAAAACATGCATGAAAAATCCACCAAGTTTTGAAAAAATGAAATCACCCAAAATGTTTACGGTAAAATCGTTCTGAAGTTTCTTCATTATGTACAAGCAAGTACATAACAAAATATAGTCAGTAAGCATTTTCCGTTACACATAGGTACTAATACCCATTAAGTTGATATTATTAAAGTAGAAGGCAATCTGTACAACGTTTTAATGTATTATGTAGAATTATAAAGGCGTCGAGCCCCGCTCAGTTCTTATGATTTATTCATGAGGGAAGAACAATGTTAAATTTGAACATGCCTACTTGTGCGCCAGCATTTTAGTAGAAAATGTCAAGCGGTTTATTAAGTAATTTGTTTTTCATAAAGATTTATTGATCAATATTGTGAATGTACACTACACATGCAATGACTTCACTAATATTGACGATTAATTACCTAACCACCTTGATATTACGGCAACGGCAAAATTACCTGTGTTGCTTATTTGTATGAAGAAACAGCGTAGCAACAGTGAGAATACTTCTAAATATGATTTGGATGCGATTGGTACTTTAAATGATTAGGAATGTAATAAAAGGATGTATTTAGTACCTACACAATAATTTAAAGAAAAAAGCTGTGCTGGAAAACAAAAGCTTCAGCATTTCCAAATAATATGTTTGAAAGTGTAATCTTGAAGCAGTAGCATCCGCTGTAAATGTACCCATTTTGTCAGTGCTTACAACATTCTAAAGCTGAGAGCGAGTGCAATATACAAGGAGGGAAGTTTGTGCGGCTGTGTGTGTACCGGGCGGCAGGGCCCCGGGCCCCGGGCCCCACGGCACTCAGCGAGACCTGCTTTATACACATAATATTTATACGAAAAGAAAACTTGTTTGAAGTCGTGAACAAAGCCAATCCGCCGCGGTTATTCGTGATATTTTCAGGCAAAGTCGTACCTTATTCGCAAACATCGAATCCCGTACACAATACAGTGCGAAACGAAATTCGAAGGATAGATAATTTCGGAGAGAAAGAAATAAGGCGAAAGGGAAAAAATATAAATTGAATAGTCGAATACACGCATCCCGGCATTACCATAAAGGCAACAGGGATCAAGCCGGATTCCTCTACGAACTTTTTTATTTTCCTTCCACCTCTAAATCTCCCAGGCAAAGCTTCGCGAATCTGCAAATGTTGATTTGATGATGTGGTGTCTGCGCGCGGCGTGCGTGCGACACGACGCCGCGCCGCGCTGTGTCGTGTCGTGTCGCGTCGCGCAGCCCGCACTGCTTATTGCTGACCTGAATTTTATCGCTCATAACATGATGTCGCGACGTCAGCGTGTCGTCGTCGCGCGAGCGGCTTCTGATTACTTGCACTTTTATTGCGTCCCGCTCGTCTAAGATTTGTAGCTCCGCCGAAACTCGATGAAATCTGCTTTAGTGTTTGTTTATTCAGAGCGACGGAGGAATAAACATAACAGTATATCCCGGCGCGGCGCGTATATCTAAAACAATTGAGTAGGAGGGCAGGGTTGTAGAGCGAGTAGATAGCTAACGAGCAGGAGCAAAAGGTTGCGGCGCGGAGCGCTGGAGGGCGGATTACGGTGCTCATCCATTGCGGTCATTAAGACACATTTCCCGCCCCGCGCACCCCCCGCACGCCCGCCGCCCGCACAGACCCGCTTTTTAATTCAACTTTCCTCCTTCACCAATTTGCATGATTACTTTCGTTTTTATTGTGCTCCTCCACGGCTCTATCCCCTTAAAGTATCGGTTATTTGGATAAGCCGAGCACACTAAATAAACATGTATCTCGAATTAAATAACACTCTTGCAGCAGGGATATAAAAACGTATTATTGAGTATTTACTTTCGCAATATGCTTTTACGCAAGATCTAACCTCCGTCTACTACATACACATATTTTTATAAGTAATGATACAGCTTAACTGTATCTAATTAATTCCATAAAACATAAAATTAACTTATTAATTATTAAGCATGCCATGTTTACTAGAACATTAAGTTATAAATCGGCAATCACCGTACGTAACTCTCGGTAACAGCGCCATACATTAGCGGGCAGCACTAAACCGCCGAGAAACAACTATCCGAGCTACAATTTTGAAACAATTACCTCCAGCTCAATATCGTAAGATTAAGAAAGTCCACGCTCGGAATTAGGATTCGGGAGCGAATGAGGGCAAACCGTCTTAACAGCCCGACTCCACAAATTGCGGACCTTAACGACGGCATAAAACTCGAGTCGCTCTCCCGGAGACGCCACAGATTGTACTCAGACTTAGTTCAGGATTAATGGTGTAGAAAACAGATTATCATTGGCTGGATTTCCATTAGTTTGGCCCCTGCCACCGGCGCGTGAAACCTACGGAGATAGCAGCCACTCGCTGTTATTATTTTCCACATAACGGAGCAGCGTCTCCCAATTTAATTCTATTAGGTTCTGTCGCGTTTGAACGACAGCACAATAAAGTCGTTTGAGTGGCGACGAGCGCTTCGCTCGCTCCGCTCCGTCGCGCGTCGCTCCGTGCCCTCCTCTGATATACGCTCATTCGATTTCCGCCACTGTTTTGTTTATAAATTTTATATTGAATACGCTTTCTGCGATGTTTGTTTAGTACCGACAATGTATGTGAGCGAGTGCTTCATATTGTTTTCGGATGCGTTTTGATTGAATATTGAATGAGAGTTGATTCTTAATTCACATGCTGATATTGAATGGGATCTCATCTATCAATAGTGTTATTAAAATCGAAGACCAAAACTAGTACCCTATATAAATTATATCTGATTCAAGGCGTCTTTAAAAGACTCAAGATGTAACATAGAATAGCCTAGGTACCTATTATTTTAACAATAAGCGATAAGAAGCTATCCTTAGATTTGAAATTAATCTTTACTGTTTCAGGGATTAAAAAAATGTTTTATAATAATAATAATTTAATGAGCTAATCCAGAATTATATTTCTTCTGTGCACCTAATTACACTTTTTTTTGAGGTGGGAAATCATCACATGACTTTTTGCACTCTAGGGCGGAGCAAGAAGGTGTGTCAGACGTTTAATGAATAAAACCCACTCCTATGTTCCTTCTTTGCCTTGTGTTCCACGACCCTGGGTATCTTCGTCGGAAGCCAACCCATGCCCCAGAAGGAGGAGGGTGTGAATGCCACAGCGACGTTTTTCTAGCAACTCCTCAAAGGACTTCCATCGCTATCGTGATGTGCCTGACTCCTGACAGGCGGCCGCCTCCTTCTGCGAAGCAGTAATGCTTGCAAAGGAGGAAGCCGACCGCATCAGGCAACGGCGCCCTCGCCGCCGTCGCCGGGATTCCGATCCCGATTTCCGGCCACCGTAGACGCGGGCTCGCGGACGGCGAGTCATGGGTAGCTCGCTGTCCGATCGTCCGGTAATGGACCGAGTCCAAGACGTCGAGTTGTCAGCAGCAGGAGGGGCCCAGCTGGGTCGAAGCCTACTGGGGACAAGGTTGTCCGAAAGGGAGCTCGTGCCCCGGTATGAAGGCTAGAAGGAACGGCGCGGGGTTTTTAGTCAGTAAGAGTCTGACACTGTCTCCCGCTCCACCCAAGAGCGGGTTTCGTCAAAGATGATTTTCCCCGTCGACAAAAAAAAAAATGTGCCTGACTCCTAATTATGCTTATAACACAAAAACCTCGAATAGAAACTGTCATGATTAATGCAACACGAGTACCTCGCACAAACAAACCACATAATTTCGGTTATTTCGACTACAAAGTAGGAGCCGTACCGTGTCCGTAATGAAATGTCGCACCGGTTTTTCCGTTTAAAAACATTACACGTACGATGTTTTAATGAATACAAATTACATTTGCAAATGTGCTTAATCCAGAAATTAGTTACGTACGCCTCCCCTGCCCCGCGGCCCTGGGGCCCTGGGGCCTGGCTGGCTAAATACTGCTGCATCCCAGTTTCATATTCCGTCTGCAGGTATTTCTACCGCAGTTTATTAGATATTCGAGGAACACACAACAGTAGCTTGGCTCATGTATTATTTTGGTAGATTTAAGTGAAGAACTTGGGTATGTTTAGGTATGCCATGTGTATGTATCTTTGTAGACATATAATTTTTGGAAAGTAGAAGAAAAACTGGTCCTTCGATCCGGATACTTTTATCGCATATCTTGGATTTAATAAGTTTCCTTTATCAATAAAGCGGTATACCCATATTATTATTTTTTTTTTGTTTAATTTTAAGATATTTCTGTTTTTGTAATGCAAATAAATGCAATTTTCTTTATTTCCTTCTAGTTTTTCCATATCCACTGAAGGCAGGTATAGAGTTCTGAAAAACTTCATTTGATATTCTTATAAAGAGAGCAGTCTTTGTACCCTTCACGGAAACCCTTAACGCTTGATTGCGGAAAATTTATGGGAATAAAGAAAGTTTACAAGTTTCAGTTAAGGTTGGTTGCCCGTCGCTTGCCTCCGAATAATAACATCAGAAGAGTTGATAACAGAGGACAGTAAGTTGCATATTGTTAATTTCAAATAAAGCATAATCTACACTAATAGTTCCTATAAAGAGGTAAAGTTGTTTTGTATTGTTTTTTATTTGAAAATACTGACCAGATTGCTTAAATTAGAAAGCTGGTTTATTCCTGAGTTCATGTACTTACGTGGGCGAAGTTGCGGTTTACTATCCTTAACCCTTCAGATACCGTCAATTAGAGACACAATAGTAAGACAAGAGATGCGCGGCCACCGGTGGTCGCTTGGGGATTCATGAATTAATATTATTTGGTAGATATAGATATACCTATGTATTTATGCTCCATCATATGTGATAGCTCTTTTGTCATAGCTAGTTTTAGGCCTTCACAATTAAATTTGACTAGCGTTTCTTAAAATGTGATAGAATAATTTATTATAATGTACTGAAAAGAATTCTAGTCCTATCTCTCAAAAAAGTAATAATCAAATTCAATAAACCCGTAAAACGCACATTTAATTTTAGAACCAAAGACGACCAATATAAGTTCTATAGGGCACAAAATTGTATAAACACAGTCTATAGCGAGGCTGTAGGTATAATAACCGGAATTGGGCTTCTTTACGCCTCATCTAGCGCTCGTTATGCCTCGATCGTAAATCTTCATTCCCCACCCCCTCCGGGAGCCCCCCGCTCTTGATTTCGGCTTCCTCCACTCGAACCTTAGATATACTCGTAACATATCATAATACGTTAGTGTTGACGTGATGAGTATTTAAATGCGCGGTTTATAGAGCCTCAAGTATTTTCGGAGACACTTCAGAATATGTAATACGTAGAGCGTATTTTTAAGCTTGTGATTATAATGTATGACGGCAAAGATTTTTTTAAGTTGAAGCTCTTTTTCTGTCCCTATACTATCAGGTGACACTTACTTAGATAAGTATGCATTATCTTATTTTCGATATATATCTGCCACTCAAAATGATCTTGAAAATCTCGAAAAACGCACATAAATCAATCCGCGGAGCCTTTTCGTTATATGTATATTGGGGTCGGCTTCATAACAAGTGTGTCTATCGCATTGCAAAATTCCCATCTCTTATCTCAGTTCACCTGCTTCCGATAAACTAAATCCAATGCCACGATGCACATCTACAGTGTTACGTGATGTTACGTGCAATACTTACTGAAATTGATACGGAGGTATTACCGTATCAAAAATCTGATTAGCGTTTGGCGAAAATAAAAAGATTTACGACGCTACCTGCTTTATAAACTTCATGTAACTTTATTTAAAATAAAACCTTAAAATGACTTTTCAAAGAACTTCAATAAACGCAGCCTCCGACTCTGTATTCAACTACTAACGATTGAATGAATTTGGAGCCAACATGCAACGCCACGAACTTTCCTAGCGTCGCAGCATATTGAATAGACCATTACAGAGCCCAGAGATCGCACTGCACTGAACACTTTTGTTCATGAAACTTTTAAATATATAATTCAGTACATAAGACAAAATTCACCTTGTAAGTTACAGATACAAATAGCTTTAACTGGTAACTTCTTTATGAAGTAAACATATCTGCATGAGTTGAGTAGTGTTTGCAATAAATCCGTGTCGCAGTGTATTTATTTACTGTTCCCCCCCCCCCCGTCCGCCCTCCCCCGGGGTAGCCCCCGACCGCCCAAGTCGCCCGCCCTATGCGATGCACGATGTAATATGTCTAGAAAGTTTATTAAACTCGCTGTATGTCATATGATGTAAACTAGGTGCTTGTTTATTCATGAGAAAGTATGTTTTGTGTTGATAAGTTAAATGTATAAAGTGACGCGCGCGTAGGTAACTTGTAGACGAAAGTAAGCCTCGGCGTAAAGGTAATTTTCCCGAATATATTTTAAATATGTAAATATTATGTGTGATAGAGTTATTTTTTTAGTAATTAGCTACGAAAACATGATTTATCTATCGTGCAGTGTACAAGTTCTACGGCTGAATTTGACTGAAATCTTGTTTAAATTGTACATAAAATAAAAACACCAAATGTTTAGAAGCCACAAAAGTTACTACAAAGTTATTTTCTATTTCCGAAGTAATTTGGTGTACATTTTCAGTGTTCAGTTATATAGACGTAGATCGTAACAACGTAGAGAGTGCGATATTATGCCGTAGTCAGGAGGCTCCAGGCACGGAACACAATTAACTTGTAAGATTGTCTGCGGAGGTTGCACTCGCTACCCTCGCCCTCCTCATCCATCTACCCTCCCTTCCAAACAAAACATCAATAAACTACAAAACACAGTCGATTTTGAAACCTAACTCCTCGATTTATAGTTGATAATCCGTTGTCTCTGAATAAGTTTTATGTGCCGCATTTATTTCGCGTAGGTATAACAGTCCAGTTACCCTTGATTGGTTGTCGTTCCTCTAATCCCGTTTTGATCCTTTCCACCCGAAACCTAACCCTCTGCGTTCTCTAACTATTGACATGCGTACCTTTATGTTTGTGTGACGTAATCATATTGATGTGGAAAAACGTAATTGCATTTTAAAAGGAGGCTGAAGCTGCGGAATTGTTCGAAACAGTTAAGGTAGAACTACACTGTGCCCACGTGTGCCACGCACGCCGATCTGGGCACGTCCTCTCTATACATTTTATATGAAATCTAGACTTGTAGCGCTACACTTGATCCACGCCACACGACGTCATTCTACGTACAATTCGGGCGTTTTAGACGTGTGCCTCGGTCTAATGTGAATTCTAGCTTAATTTTGGTCCTGGAACGCAAAGTGCAGAGTACACTGGTAGGTTTTAAGTCAGTAAAATTCTTCCTACTCCACCCAGATCAGACAAAGTTATATCTTTTTATAGATTTTTTACCTCAAAAAAAAAGAGGCACATTGTAGAACAAAAGGAAAAGCAGTAGTGGCTCAACTGCACCGACATTCGAGTTGTAGGTCGCACGTTCAAACCCAGCTAGGCACATAACTTTGTGCAATTTATTTCATCACCACTGCTCTCTAAAAGGTGAAAGAAAACGTGAGGGAACCGGCATGTCCTAGAAACAAACATTAGAAGACATGTGATATCCATCTATACGCACTGGGCCCGCGTGGTGGATTACAGCCCGTTTCTTTCCTTGGAGAGGAGTTAATTTTAATCTCAGCAGTGGGAACATTATAAGAATAATTATGCTACATTTTATAACAATAATGTTAAAAATAAATTTTAATTTCTACGGATTAGGAATAAGTTTATATTACGTTCTAACTATAAATTGAAATTGTTTCTATACTTAAATAATATTAGGAGATTGTTTTTTAGGTAGGGGGAAGTTATCTAATAAATTGTCCCGCTTTAGGATAAAACCCACCTATGTTTCTTCAGTTTTTAGGACCACGGGAATCCTTTTCAGAAATTCTTTATTGGATAATAGGAGTAGGTTAAAGAGAAGTATTAACGTCTGACAAAAAGTAAAAAAAACTTACATTAACCACATATCTCGAGAACTAGATGTTTATTCATATTTTGTGACGTCACATAAGATAATTATCATCTGTGATTGGAACCTAATAATATCTAGATACGTAACTTACGTACGTATGGCACTGTCACCATGTCTACACAATTCTATTACCTACACGTTGACTCGAGATGCATCGACTGTCTATGTGTGCGTGCATTACGTACCATATTACATCTCATGTTGGTCCCAGGCAAATATTATATAGGGTTGATAATGATAAGGAGCCTCACGCGCACGTACACTCCGGACCTCGGTGACTAAGGCGATCCATGATAAAATAAAAAGCCATGCTAATGTTTGCTACCATAAAGATAAGACCGTGTCGCGCAGACCTGGTCGCGGCCACCGCACACGGAACCGTGAACAAATACTATGTTCCCTAATTAAACATCAAATAATAAAAACTCGACATTGACTCGCTGATAATGACAGCGACGACAAACACAATGCTGTGCACACCGGCCCAAACCGACCTTTGACGTCAAACCGTTCGGCACAATCAACGCGCCACCCGAATATGGTTTGATCGCGTCCCAAACCGAAAGCGATTAGAACGGGTGACAGCGCGGCCGCGTTAGTCCGCGAAAGCTCCCACCAAAAGGAGCAAAGAATCGGAAAGCGATACGGCTAATCCCACTAATCGGGGAGCAATTGAAAAATAAAAATGTAGATGGCGGAATGATTCCATTTAGAGCCAAAACGATGCGACAAAATAATAAAAAAGGTACGGGCGGAACGGAATGGGCCTGCCCCGGCGGCCGGCGGCTAATATTGAAAGCAAATCCTCGGCTAAATCCTTAAAGCGCTCGGATTCGAGCACCTGGAAACTGTGTGTTTGCGACGCGCCGAGTCTCGCCGAGTCGCGCCGAGCCGTGCCTAGCCGCGCCCGCGCCCGCGCCGCCACCGTCATAATTCGCAGGATTATTGTATACTTTCCGGCTAATGTTACAGATTTTCATGAATCAATTGTTGCCAATTTATTGGTATTCGGAGCTTAGGACCAATTTTAATTTTTGAATTTAGCTGGTTTATTTTTCTAATTAGCGCTTTTTGTAACTGTAATCAAATATGAATTTATGCAAAAAAAGATACTGATGATTAGCTGAAAACATTTCCTGTACCAAGCGCAATTTGTAGCCGTGAAAGCTACCCTACCTGGCACCTTATCTCCCGTAGGTGCACTAACCTCATTTAATTTTTTGCCAAGTCTCCGCGGCTAGGCGGCGGCTAGGGCTGCGTCGCCATGACAACGCAATCTATCTCCTCCGCTGGCAGCCGTCGTCGACCGCGCTATAAAATAGCTAACAGTAACGGGAAATTTATTTCCATTTCACTATAATGCACATCTTTCGCTGCAACATTCTCGGTACGACTTTATCGTGTCGCATTCGAGAGACCTAGTTTCGTTCGAACATTTTATTTTACCTACCTATATTGTTTTAAAATTGAGTTTGAATAATTTGCAGGTGGCTTCGTGAGAGATTTATAGAAGATCTTGCGAAGACTTTTTGAATTGCACGTGCTTATTTGATTTAGGTTTGCAGATTATTGTGGAATCCATGAAAAGTATAATTATGTCAATCAGTCGTTGTAATAAAGTTTTCTTGTTTTGTATTTTACCTAAGACATCAATATACATATGAGGTCTATTTTTTAATTTGTACAAAAAAGGAGGCTTTATCCGTACTCATTACTCTCTATATTTGTGTAGTTGAAACTGTTGAAAGCAAAAAGAAACGAAACCCCATAATTGATAAATTCATAATTTTATCAATTATTAATTTACTTCTAGAAAATAGTACGCGTACTATTTTTTCCTTTGATTTGATTAATAAATAAATAGCCGGTTCAATATTTCTATAAACTGAGTGAAATTTTGGGATATAAACAAATGCTCATAACTGCTATTTAGGAGGATGGCTCATTGAGACTACTTAAATAATAACAAGACCTTTTCTAATAAGCTCAATAAGTATTTGTATTCATTAAAAATAGTGGTGTATTTCATTGTACCGGTCGTTGTAACAAGTGAAGATTCTGATTCTTCTTCGGCTGATTCTTCGGCAGCGTCACATCATTTCCTCTTGAATATGTAATTAGTTACAAGACGTTTTGCATTAAACTACATATAACAAAGACGCTTATTCAATTGTACACTGGATCTTACCCTGCATTGTAATCTCTCAAAGTTCGCCTTTGTTGATGAGGCGTAGGGTAGCCAGCCTTTCGGTGTTTTACAGGATGCATTTTGGAGAGTGTGTGCAACCCGAAGTACGATGAGTATTCTATCTTTCTTTCTTTTCCATACGTTGTAGAAACCTCTACGGTCTGGACTAAGCGTTTCGCCTCGTCCTTTATACCACGTACGTTGAAGGACTGGGACAATTTGCCTGCTGCGGTCTTCCCGTCCGATTATAATTTGGGTGTCTTCAAGGCTGCAGTGAAAAAGCTCTTAACAAACTAGTGCGCCTCACTATCAGAGATTGCATCTCTGCTTCCCATCAGGTGGGATCGCATTCAAGCACTATTTTATATCAATTAAAAAAAATCATTATCTCTCTCTGGCCTTTTCTCAACAAGCTTGGAGTCGATTTCCAGTCTAACCACCCGAGGTTCGAGGTACCTAGTGTCCTAGAAAACTTGGAAAAGTACATACGAAATATTAAAAATCGCAAAGTTAAAGGGATGGATCTATCTATATAGGGTATATAGCTCCGTCCCTCTTTCTTGCTAGCAAATTTAACATTTTAGTACGTCATGGTACACTGATCACAATAATTCGTGTTTGTAATTAAACAGTCATTGGTTCTTTGAGCATTGATTTTTACATTCTTTAAATTAATCATCGCCATCGTCGGCATTATAATGTTCCCACTGCTGAGACTCAGGCCTCCTCTCTAGGAGAGGGAATGGGCTGTAATCCACTACGCGGGCCCAGTGCGGGTTGGTGGATTTTTGGTTCTAGGACATGCCGGTTTCCTCACGATGTTTGCCTTCACCGCATTGAGAACAAAGGTAATGAAATAAATTACTTACATTACTCCAGTCAAGGAGTGGAATTCCCTGCCGGAGTCTGTGTTTCCTAATAGCCACAACTTAGGAGTCTTTAAGTCAAGAGTGAATAGGTTACTTCTAGGCAAGCGTGCTCCATCGTCGACCACATCAACGCTTACCATCAGGTGAGATCGTGGTCATACGCGAGCCTATAAAAAAAAGCATAAAGTAATGCCTGGCTGGCTGGGTTTGAATCCACGACCAAAAACTTGTAAGTCGGGGCGGCCACCACTGCCCTAAATCAATATGTATTATTTAATTCATCATTTAACTTTAACTCAATATACCTACATAATGAATGAAGTACAAAATCGTTTAGATAACCCTGTGTGATAATCGAGTGAAACTATCCAATTAACTTCATTTAGGTATTTTCCTCCACTCGAAATACTGAATACTCCTAATCAACCATTTTTACAATGTAAACAAAGTATAACTATCTAATAATTTAATTTATTATTCAATTTTCAGAGTTAATAATAGGTTGTAGGAATACGTCATTGATATTACTTGCCCTTTGAAATGCATTGTTTCTACGTTGGAACTCTTGATATGAAAAAAAAAATTGTTTTTATGGTTATGAGTACTGCGATATTACAAATAATACAAAACACAATAAATAAAAAATTTCGAAAAAAGAATAACGCAACTTTATATTAAAAGTTTATTTGAACTTATGATTCCAAGTCAATTCTAAGATTCTTGACTTTAAAGCAACCCGTTTTAAAAAACGGCAATTTCGTTGGTAAAGACCTATTGATTCATTAAAATCCAAGCAAACGGCGTTCGCGCACCCATTGTCAGTCTATTGTTTCTCTAATTATCACGATTGAAGAGTTAACACGGTAAGCGTTAATTATTTTCCGTTATCATCACCATTGGCCTCCTCAAAGTGTCGTCACCTCGACCCAACATTCTTCTTCAACTTCTCGCATCCACCAGATCTATGCGGCTTTCATAAATATCATCCACTAGCTGCTCCCAGCGGCTTCGCCCGAGTGATAGTAGAAAATTATCCCAAGGGAACATATTTCCGAGATAAAAAATATCCTATGTCCTGTTCCAGGACATGGTCTATCCATGTACCAAGTTTCATCAAAATCGGTTTGGCCATTTAGGCGTAAAGACGTAACAAACAAACAAACTCACTTTCGCTTTTATAATATTAGTAAGTATTAGTAAGGATTCGTTGCTGACTTTGGAGCTTGCCTTTTATAAAACCCAAACTTACAGTACTTTTAATCTTTCAATCGTGATAATTAGAGACAGAATAGAAAGACAATGGGTGCGCGCGAACGCCGGCGTTCACTTGGGGTTTAATGAATTAATATAACCATAGGCTGATACTCTTAACACAAACTCAAGCATCCCTTGATTTACTACGGATCAAGAATCTCAAACAAGGGACGCTTGATCTTTACTTGCAGTCTATTGAGATCTACTTATCGGTCAAATTTTGACTCATTTACATTAGGTCGTTTTTTTTTTTTTGGTTTTTCGGTTGTAGCTTGTATTCGGTTACAGACTAGTGTTAACGGTTTTTTAATTACCTGTATTCGACCAAAGTTTGCTATTGGTCACCGTCTAGGGTAAATAGGTTTTCTGACTGACCACGGCTGACTTATTGAAACGCACCATTCATCGTTCATTATGCTTTCAACAGGAGTGACACAGTTCGGATGAATGCGGCTGCCGAATCCGATAATCTTATCACTTGGAACAAAAAACATCTGCGTATTCGGTAATTGACTTAATGTAAACGTAAGATTGAAGTCCAGGTTGGGTTCAGCAAAGACAATCTGCACTGGTGGGGTATCTTGGATGGTTCTGATCTTCGGTGTTTGTACGGCGGGCGTCTCTCCGCAGACCATGTCCCATCTTCTATTTTCCTGTTACCTGTTCACGTAGGGCTGTAATAACAGCTTCAGTGGGCGGCATTACCACAATTTAGATAGGTACAGAAGACAATCTCATATATGTACTTCACTTTTTATAGCTACGCTCGGTGGACGCACACTAATGAGCGTTTGAGCCGGAACTGTTCGACGAGTGGGCCGAGACGCTACCGAGATATCGTGTCCATGAGCGGTGCCTATGTATGCGTTACTCGAGCGCGCTTTGTATGTAGATTGACTTCTGTACTTGTATATTTTGTGGCATTACCGTCGCCGAAAACTGGACTAGGTAGGGAATTGAATTTAATTTAAAAAAAAAACTAGTTTTGTCACCGACGCGCTAAGAAGAATGCCAATTTGATGAATCAATTCGGTTAAACGGGTGCGGTCTCCGCATTCGGTGACCAGCTTAATTGAAACGCCTCATTAATTAATATTACCTACTTATTCAGGTAGTTAGATAACTTCATGTCTTTTGACTTTGTGGGGAGTTGGATACGTTGTTGCTTACTTTTTCTTACTTTAGTAGTTATACTTATCCAAAATCAATGACCGTAAGGCATCAGGCCCTCTACGAACTAAGCGTAATATTATATTGAATGCGCGTACAGGAGGATATGAGAACACATTTCGGGAATATGACCGCGTGGTGCCAAGTCGCGAGTAACGCAGTCAGTTTCCACCATGTCTCGAAACACAGCTGTCGTGTGCACCACCACTTCTCATAATGCAATTATACAGACTTGCATTTAGATCACGTGTATATATTTCTATTTTATTTTTCAGCTGGTAAATCGTCTTATGACTTCTGCCGTTTCTATCGTTCCTGACCAAAACCCACTCCTATGTTCTTGCTTTACCTTGAGGTACAGGTCCCCAAGATACCCTTTTGGACGACCTATGGAAATTAGCTGCAGTCTGTACAAGGTTTTATATGTTCCTTGTTTCATTAAGCCTTGAGAAGATGTAAAAGGCGTCTCATTTAATAAATACTTACCTACCTACTCTTTGGAGATACACCTTCATTTCCAAAATCTCTTTGAAATATCATCAGAAATCGAGATAATCTCATTAAGATACATCATATTATTATGTGTTGTATTTTCACGGATACTAAGCCTATCATTTTCCCGCATGACGGATAAAGGGCTAGCCGTCTGGAACCTAATAACATCATGTTACGGAAACCAATCCACGCGTGTTCTGTGTTCATTTCAGTAATATCATGGCGACCTTCGTCATTATGGATGTGTTCTGTGATGAGATACTTTCTGGTATTGGGTGGGATAGTATTTCGATATGTAGCTAATAAGAATTTGGTTATTATCTCAGTGTGTCCATTCAACAACGATCTTAGATAGATCAGCTCATCTTTACCAGAGAGGGAACTTAAAAATAATAATAATAGTTAAAACAAAAAGTACTCTGTGATATCTTTTATTATGACTAGAGGTTTTTTAAGTTACAAAACAATTGGTATCCTCTTAATTGTTACACAAAATAACTTCAACAAACCATTCGTGTTCGCAGATATTTTGTTCTGATATGTATAAAATGAAAACCTCGAATTTCACATCAATTATTATTTAAAGTCGAATCTATATATTTACATATTTAAATTTTCATAATTTAGTGTTTCCTTCACTGTTAGGTAGGCACACAGAAGTAGGATATACTAATTCGTGTATTAAACTAAAAGTTATACCTAGATAATGTTTACATCTAATTAGTTACAATATTTTACAATTATTACATCCATAAACGGTGTTAAGTTATAAATATTTTAATAAATATTGAGATCCTGGTTACGTTAATCTCATTGTGTAAGCAGCTATTTCTAGCAATGGATGTTCTGGGAAATCTCATTAAAAATAATGTAGGTTGTTACAGGACTTAGTCGCGCTGGCTGCGACGTGCCGAGACAAAACTTCCTTATTTAAATATTTATAACACTGGGTTTAGTTTCGTATTCGTTCCGAGATTAATAAACACCCGTTATCCCAAAATGTTATGGACAAAAAATTAATCAGGTGAAAATGTTCGCTGCTACGAAAGCGTAGCGCCGCGTAGCAGTTGTCGTAGCTGCCGTAGCGCGTAGCTACAGTGTGGGGAAATATTTACATTTAAAGTTTTCACCATTATCAAACAAGTTCTTTGGCTTCCAACTGCACTCTGTAGGGTGTATAAATTTCATTATTTTTTTTTACATTGAAAGTAATAAAAATGTCTAGACACAATTACACTGAACGACTCTCGGTAGATTTATGATTTTTGCAATTCAGGCAATTATTTTGTAAAGTTTTATTTGTATGTAATCGGGTAAGATTAGTTTAAATTAGCTCTGTTTCAAACGACAAGCAAGGGAAGGTTTCAAGGTACATTTGTTTTAGATATTTTTGGTACCCGTGTAGTGAGTTTTTGGAGGGTTTTCACACTAATAACGAATCAGAGAGTTGTACAGTCAAAGAACTATTTGATTGATATTAGAAAATAAAACATTATACCAGCTGTATGACTTAGGGTAATCTTTAAAAGAATAAATAATGTTCAGATAGGCAAAAAGGTACTTTAAATTGCGCGCTATTTGCTTTCTTCGCTTATTGCCATTTGTTTTCATTAAAAGTAGGTAGGTAAGGTTTAAAATCGTCCGTTTAAAATGTACTCAATTACAATCTTATTATCATAATACCCTATATTTACATTATTAAGGTATATTTCAAATAAATGTAGCATAACACAAATAAAACGTTACATATTTAGGAATTTGTAAAAAGGTGTGTTATTATTTTTGAATGAGAATTTAGGAATATCTTACAGCAACTGGTATATTTCAAACACGATTTCAGGAGCGCTCATATATTACAGATATCCTCATGCTGGAAGTAGGTTTGTTTTAATGTACTGATATGTTTGACCACGAATAAATGCATAGCGCGAAATGTTAAGTGGAGGTGCTGAGCATAGTCTGTTCACCTCGTCTAAATAAAACACAACAAAAAAAAAACATTTGGAACAACAACATTAGCTAATGATTTCTATAATTTACGAACTATTACGATTTCAAATGCTCGTTATTTCATCTTCAAATAAATTATCAAGTTTATTTATTTACAATGTTCGATATTAAACTAAACACTTACATTACATAATCTAAGTACATGTTAAGCTTGTAAAAATTGCACACATCGCTTTGGTATACGTACATACATAACTACATATTTACAATAGAACGTGATCGTTAGGTTTATTGCGGGGTTTGTAATGGAACGTGTATAACGTGTATAGTCTTGGTGCACTTGGCCGCGAGTTAGTCGAACCAGTCCCACAGGTGCGTGTAGAGCGGGTGCTGCGGGCGCGGCGCGGGCGCGGGCGCCGGCAGCGGCGGCGACTAGGACGGCACGCGCTCGTCGCGGCCGCGCGCCTCGTCTCAGAGCCGCTCGGCCACGCCGCCCGCGTACTGGCACGCCGCCAGCGGCGCCGAGCCCGCGCGCGCCGCCGGCGACACGCCGCCGTAGCCGCCGCCGAAGCCCGACGAGTGCTGCTTGGCCTTCAGCCGCAGCGACGCGATAGACGACGACATGGCGGCGCACGGCTCGGCGCGGTACATGCTGTACGGGTTGGGCGGCGTGTAGGGACACGGCGCCACGCCGCCGCCCACGCCGCCCGACCCCGCCACGCCGCCCATGCCGCCGCCGCCCACGCCGCCCATCGACGTGGCCGTGTTGAAGCAGTTCACTGAGCCTTGGTGATGGCTGGCGGGCACCACGGATCCCAGTGGGTTGACCGGCCACGGGAAGCTCTTGGTTCCGAGCGGGCTGGGCACTTTGGCGGCCCAGTTGTTGTAAGGGTAGGACGAGTAGAGCGCGTCCGTGTCGGGGAAGGGCTGCATGAGGCCATTGAACTGTGTGCTGAAACCATTCTTAAAGTCTGCGGCGGCTGCTGCGGCTGCATTCATGGCGTTTCTTTCCCGTTTCCGCCATTTCGCTCTCCGATTTTTGAACCAAACCTGCAATAAAGGAATATTGTTAGAATGGGTAACGCTTCAGTGTCAATGAAGAAGTCAATATTCAACCAATTGTTATTTCTCTCTTGTCTTTACAAAATACTTTTGCCTGAAAACTTTTAGCAGTGATACCTTTTGGGGGTAAGAGGTAAATTATTGGAGACAGGTAAATTGGGTGTCCGGTGATTTCATGGTGAATCGACAAGTTTTAACGAGATTCAGAATGTGGACGCGACTTGCGTTGCGTAGTTATCAACTTTACTCATTACAAAGTTGACAGAGCGTCGTGACGGCGGCACCGGTGGAGTATTCGAGCCACGTAGAGGCTCGCCCCCCGGCCCCGCTCGCCGCAGCCAACGACCCGTCTAATTGCGGCCGCGAAATGAAGATAAACGAGCGTCGCGATTGGGCGGGACGGGTGCCGCCACTCGCTGCGACTTGATCGAGCCGCAATAAATGAGCGGCTACTGGGGGCAGCACACGAGAGCCGCGCTATCGTTGTGTTGTGGGCACCGGCCGCTGGAGGCGGAGTGCGCGGTGATAAGTCGCCGTGAGCGCAGATAACGCGCGCGCTGATGTATGGCGCGCGTCCGTCAGCCGAATCGATCGCACGATCGACGACACCTCTGCGATAAATTGCGCAATCCACGAGCGACTGCAATAAATATTGTGCCGCCGGCGGTATTTGTCTCACTCACTGTGGCGGGTTCACCCAGCCGAAACGGTAAATAATACCCTCTTTCCTCGGTTAAGTGAACATAAACGGTCGTTTCCACCCCATATACAATCGTTTATTTTTCGAAACATAAATTTCACAAATTCGCATGAGCGCTTGTTTCGTACACAGGGCGACACAGGTAAACCAAGCCTTCTATCTAAATTCACACGCACGTGGCTCTGTAAAGATTTTGGACTCTAAACTCTTTTGAATGCTTTTACCACTTTCAATTACAGATTATATTAATGGCATTGAAAACGAGCAATATGTGGGCACTTCCATTACCAAAACAAAAAGCTTTACACATCCGCTATTTCCCATTCAGACCGCGAACAAACGGGTGAAAATAACTTCACAGAAACATCGGGGGTGTTCAATAATGACGTCGGAATGATATTTATTTAGGTGCACATATGTGGAAATAATTTCCATTATTTGAATAGCGGCGGACAGGCAGCGCGGCGCGGCGGGGTGCCGGAGCGCGCTCGGAGGAGGGTCGCGATATTGCGACGCGGGGCTAATCCTTTAAATATATTATTGCAGAATGGTGACCGTCCCGCGCCCTCCGTCACCCGCAAGGAGACACCCGACACTTTTTAATGCTTCCGAAATCGATACTAATGCGTGTTTGCTTTAATTTATTCCATGAGCCGGTTGTTTGTCGCATTTGAAGGGTTAACACCTACGTGTGATTGTGACAAATTCTATTAGTGGCTTCACGCATGATTTGGAATGATTTTACCCGAGAGACTTATTCGATGGCAATTGTGAATTTACATTAGTCGGTACTAATAGCTATGTCAATACTTCTTCAATTGATGCCTAATTGTCACTGTACATAAAATATAGCCTTTGTCACTCAGGAATAAAGTCGGTCTAAAAATTTTAGCGATTGGACAAATAAAAATACAAACTTTACCTCTTTATAAAGAGGTATATTAATGTAGATCTGTGAATTAATAAATCTTTAAATCTTTTATATCAGCAATACTAATACGGTTGCAAATTTTTAATTAATTAATTACTATGTTCAAATAGCAAGTAAATTTGTGTAGTGTGGTCGCAGACAGGATATACTTTTGCCAATTTAGGCTACGGTGACTAATTTTTAAAATATCCTATATTTACTATGAGGTTGCGTGCACAGAGCGGATATGTTATTGTAATCGTATTGAATGTTTGAGGGCGGCTTATTTCTTATAATAATCTCACGCCTGGTGTCGAGATCTATTTTCCGTTGATCTTCAACATTTTGCTTTATCAAACGTCGCAGCGAGAGGGGTCTACATTGCTCGTCTTCACAATATGTCTTTTCTGAATGTACAGAGGAACCGGCCACCTTGTTTTTGCTTGTCATTCAAACAAGATGCGCCTACCTATCCCTTCTTCGTGCACCCTTACAATGTGTCCAGACCAGTATAGCACGACACATTAGACAGGCCTCAATACCGTAGATATTAGCACTATGAAAGATAGGCCGTGTACCTAACACGGTCGCACCAACAATAACGAAGTTATTGTTATTGAACATATAACGAAGGTACTTAAAGTAGAAATAACAATTAATACACATTGGGGTTTAGTAGATTGTCAACGTAGGATTTCAGCAAATCGACCTAAATAGGTAGCGGACGGAATATCTTGTTAAAATCGTGGATATCCTACAAACTCTCACTAGTGGCTCAAGTAAATATTGTCCAAAAACGATAGAAAGCTTCTTCCATAGAAAAATCAAAATGGTGTTTATTAAATTGGACCTGTGTACAGGTCTCACCTAGTTCTGGGAGTCATCAAAAACTCTGTTATGAATAATATTTAATGAAAAATAAAAAGTTATAAACAAATGGATAAGTATATTTTTAAACGCTTTAAGTGAGAGAGTTAAGCGTGCAATAAAATAAAATAAAAATTACAAGGTGTGTAATGCGATAAAGCATTAAACAAACCTCAAACTTATCAATGGTTATAAAACTGCTCTTTAAAAGTAACAGGTAAGGGTGAAAACGTCAAAGGCACAGCAACTGAAAAGGCTCCAGTTTAAAGGTCTATTACTGGACATGTTATCGAAACGGAATTGCAAGGACAAAACTCCGTTAAACACATACCCATTAGACATGACGTGTCGTTGGGCAGCGTGATGTGGCGGTAGACATCTGGGTTATCAAGTTATCATGCTGGGGCCGGCGTGTAACACAAGATTAATGCGAGCCTCACCCGAACACCTATAGACACATACTATCAACGAGCAGACCGTACTATCTGCTGAGGAAATTAGAATAGGTACCATTATAAAGGAGGCATTTGTAGCCTGTTTAAACTGTTCGAAAAATTATATGACTAAAACAGTATAATAATACGTTTATTTCAAACATCATAGGATCATAGCACATACAATAAAAAACAAACACAATTACAAAGACCACGTACACAAATTAAATAAAACACGTAACTAACATGTACAGATCCCGATTGCTCAGTAAGTGAACCATACAGCAATGGTTCAGCAATCGAACCTTTGCAACAATTGCCTTCAGGATGACGTCAGCGCTAGCCCGAACTCTAGGCACCAGGGATGTGCATCGTTTTTGCATAGTAGAATAGAAACAGTCTATTCGTGAGTCGGTACAGGGCAGCGAAATTGTCCAGCTAAATCTGAGTCTGAGTGAGTTACCGGAGCCCTAGCACGCAACGGGCAACTGCAGAAACGCAGGTTGGTTTTTGTTAGGTAAAGGTCTGACCCTCTCTCTCACTCGACCCAGATTAGCAGAATTTCCAATTCCAAAAAAGGACTTGTCTAGCCAAATCATCTATCATAAATGCATACCAACAAATAAATGCTTTATACTCGTAAGCAACTAGCTGTACCTGCGAACGTCGTACCGCCTAGCAGTCAAGGTGTGATATTTTATGTCTTGAATACTCTTCATTTCTACTTCATATATCTTTCGATATAGTCAACCGATTGCGATGAAACAAAGCCTAAGTAATATATCATGTTACAAACAACTTTAATGTATAAAAAAATATATCTACATCGATTTCTTACATTTTACGTAATGCGCGCACAACTAAAAACGAATGCTAATGCTATATGTATTGATTGACCAGAAACCATAGAAAAGTTATCGAAAATGGAGTGCAATGATGAAAAGCCGTGGAACGAATAGCTTCCCAAAGTGATATACCGTTGGGCAGCGTGACGTGACGCTAGATGTCTGCTTATCAAGTTATCACGCGAAGGCCGGTGTGTAGCAAGAAGATTAATGTGAGCCTGTGAGCACGCCCGGATACCTACTGACATATGCCTTCAACGAGCATACCATTATATCCCAGGGAAATTATAATACCAGAATTTAGTATTCCTTGCCATATTATCTGTGAGGCTGATATTATTAAGTAGGTATTTGTACCCTGAAGGACTGTGTGATATTATGGTTTGCAAGGTAAGACTATTCCTACTGTGATGGTGAGTAATGAAAAAGAAGATGTACAACATCAAAATCTTAGTCCACGATGAAGAAGTTCACACTTTAGCAGTTAAATAATAAATATACTAGTGACCTGCCCCAGCTTCATACGAGTGTTACAACTATTATATGCATATTTAAACCTATCTCATAAAGCACTCTGTCTATTAGTGAAAACTGTAAAATGAACATCCGTTCGGTAGTTTTCGAATTTATCTTGAACAGACAGACAGACGTGGAAAGGGTTATTTTAATATGTATATAGCTACTTTCAGGTATAAAGAAGTTTTATAAGTACCTGTGCGGCTTGCCAAAATATCTATTGGCACATTTCGTTACCAAATATATTATATTATACTGGAATATCTGCCAGGGACATAATAATACTGGAATCAAGTAGCACTTGGTTACGTACGAACTACTACAAAGCATACTACTATACTGGCTATTAAAGATAAATATCACCGTGGTAAACGTTTGCATAAAATTGCGACTCCTTAATAAATTCGCTTAGAAAATAACATAATTTTCCAATCTATCAAACGATCCATGACCACATTGACCACGACCACACCCCCAAGAATATACGACAACGAAGAGAAGATAGTTATAATTCTTCAGCCTACCTCAGAGTCATACAAAACACTCTCCTTTCAGCAGTTAAACATAGTAAATATATTACCACATAAGTGTTATATACATCCTGTTGTGATATATGCCCGAATACCTACTGATACCTGTCTTCAAGCAGCGTAATATATTATCTGTAGCGGACAATCAAAATGCCAGAATTAAGTGTTCGCAACACTTTGCAACAAGCTGCTACGAAGTTTCGTAGACCCTAGAATCCCAACCAAATCAAATCAAAGCATTTATTTCAAATAGACCATTTGCAGGTAATTTTGACTAGTCAAATGTCGGTCAGTCCAAGAAAAGTGAAGCTAAATTGCATGTTCCAAAGCGTAGATCTCTATGGAGAAGAACGTGCAAGAAACTCCATGGACACTCTTTTAAATCATATTATGTGTTACATATAATGTTTGGTTACATATTTCTTGATGCTTATATTATGTGAGCACAATGTAGTTGCAATGCTACTATATTAAATATATCATAATCAGTTTCGCCTGCATAAGTGAAGGACTATGCTTATCATTAAATTATGCAGATTAAACATATTATCCAGCTTAAGTATTTTTGATTATATTATACCCAAACGTCTTGTAGCAGTCAATTCAGTTAGAGCAGTACCGCCATTTAATGATATAAGTTCCATAAGATTCCTAAACTGCTCATTCAAAAACATATATGACTTTAACGAGCATAGCATAAAATTATTATGCTTTGTACGGAATAAAACTATCCGTAGCACTTGCTACGGAGGTGCTACGAAGGTTCGTAGACCCCGGAATTTTAAAGATTCTACTTATTGGGTAGACAAATACTTTGATTTAGGAACTAAATACATTTGCTTAACCTCAATATTTTACTAGAACTTTATTCTAGTAAAATTAAAAGTCTGGTGACATGCACGCAGCAAAGAAGTTGTGTGATGAAAGCATTGAAATAAATAACAAAGCGGATTTTTTTATCTATCTTTTTTAAATATTTTTTGACATGTTTATAAAAAAGCATATTTAACGGCATCCTACTAAAGATCAGATATTAACATGTGCCGTATAAATTGCGGAATTTCTAATTTCATTAGGTTCCTAGTGATGAATGATGGCACACCCCAGCAGTAATGAAGTTATTTTACGGTCAGCAGAACCACAGGGTCGCTAAATTGCCTTAAATTTAAATTAAACTGGAATCACAGTTTTATTAGTGTCATCAATCAAACTACGGTTTATCCGACACGATGGCCGTAGTTTACAGACATCGGATTATAGTTCTTATGTCGTAAGCAAGTGGAACTATTATTGCTAGTGCAATTCGGTCCGAGACTATTCCAAAGTCAAATAAACACGCGCTCACATAAATGGATATAGCATAATAAACTCGGGATTGACTCGTATTGAGTCAGGGCTGGCAATGCATTCGTGGTGTCGAAATAATAATAAAATGTGTCTGATCTTCGTCGGTACACCAAACATTTCTAATATGAGCAATGGTTGTTTTATTTTTTATTGTCATTGTTAATAAGTTAATTTGTAGCCGTGACATGATTTCAAAATACGTTAAAATTCTCTTTGCGTCTTTGTGTATCTCTGAATATTTTACTCAAAAGCCAACAAAACTTCCTCTAGATTTAGGCTTTATAGCCTAGCCCAGTAAAGTGCACAACCTCCCTACATAGTTAATTCGAACAAACAGCGATGTTAGAGCTGCGGGCTAGCCGCAGTTAATCTGTCGTGACCAGTCGCTGACGCCCCTAGCGTTGAGTAGATTATTAAATGCACCCTGCCGAGCGACGCGGCTATAACTTCCATATTATGGACGATACTCTACTAACAGTTACCACAGAACATCTTAAAAATGTTTCAGTGAAATCGTGTTCTAATTGTTGCATACTGCTGAAACAATTGCCTGAAAAAATATTTTTAAAGAAAAAAAAAAAACAATTTGCTAGACGAAGTATGTAGAAAACCTACGTACATTCACTAAACCACAAATTACAAAAAATAAGACAATTATTACTAAAAATTCTTCTGTGTTTAGAAAACAGAGATTACTGAAGTTGATTTGGCGCAAAATCGACAGTTATACAACCGCATATCTGACAGCGAGGTGCTTAGCTTCCATTCATTGATATAAATTCCATGCTAACGCCGAGCAAAGTCCGCGGGATCACAACACTATACCGTAAGCCTATCAAAACATAATCGGGATAACTCATTGGACATCTAGTATGCCAGCCTCGATGTAACGTATGTCTTGCAATAATAAACTCTAAAACTTGGTGTACAAAGTAAACTCTCCGGGAATACAAGCACTTGGCAGGAATACGCAATGTGAAATAAATTTTGTAATTGAAGTGCGTTAATACCGTATCTCTTGTTTACTGAAACAAATTCTTCGTGTAAGATTATTGCGGAGACTACCGGTTGGGGCCGGGCCAGCGCTGCTCAGAACATGACACTGTTATTTAATAATTTAATTATAGCAACATTTGTTTCTATTGTAAATGTCAATATTGATGGGATGCCTTAGCGGACTTAGCGATGTCGAGGAGGTTTATTCATGATTAGTTCAGTCATTTTAGTTTGACTAAATTATTTTGCTCGTATTTCAAATTTAAAGTAACCGATTTTCTGCGTATAAACAAAGTATTATGAAGATTAGGTGTCGACTGAATAAACTTGCAACATTATGATTAAAACGCGTCACACTAATAATACATATTGTATAATCGAAAGTTTGTTGGTTTGTGTGTGTTTATGTCTATATGTTTATTACTCCTTCATGCTCAAACGGTTGCACGGATTCGAATGAATTTGGTACACGATTAGACCATGCCCTGGAATAGCAGATTCTTTCTATTCGTAGAGCACGTCCCCTAGGGATAAGTTTCTCCTTTCATGGGAGCGAAGCCGCTGGCAGAAGCTAGAGAGATTATGTAAAAGTAGCTTCTTTTTGAGCTGGAAAATCATTGAAAATCATCTAATAATTGCTTCCTCTCCGGATGAAGAGTGAAGGAGTGTCAAACTTATGCGTTCGCTCAGTTGCCTTTTGCTTTCCGGGGCCATGGTAACTTTTTCGAACATTCCCACAGTTATGTAGGCATAGTTAATGTTTAATCGAAGTCAGTGAAACAAAGAACACAATGGAAGGTAGGTACGGCACCGCTACACAGCTATATCCGACACAGTTAGTTCTTGCACGCGTGGCCAGTGTGTAAAAACAAGGTAAATCTCGCTAAACTGTTTGCATGCAACGAGACAGCCGACAGGGACGTGCACTAAAAGCATCGCAAAAACATAGAGCCGCTGGGCCGAGCTGGTTTCACGTAAAATAAATAATGTTTCGTGCCGCACGCCCTGTCACCGGACGCGCTTGATACACGTCTTTTTTACACATGCACACACTAAAATGTTTTCACATCTTTACTATTATTGCTTATACAACATGTAACTGGGATACATACACTTTTTATACATCCCAAGTAGAAAATTAAGTTACAGAAGCCAAGCACTGAATTACTCTACTCAGGTAGTGTTTTTTAAAGAGAGTGTTTATTCTAATTGTGGGCAAATAATATGAGAATCGACGCATTACATTAGTAGCGCTTCAGTATATTAGTACATACGTACACACAAATACTGTAGTGACACAATCAAGATTTATCAAGAATTTATCAAAATAGGTATTTTTTTATCCTAAAATGATCAAGAATGATTTTAGGATAAAGAAGTTACCCACTTTACCTTTATGTTAAAATTCTGAACCTTTCATTATTAACATTTAAATTTATTATTGTTTCAGTTTCATAATACCTATAGTTTTTGAAAGCCTGGAATGTTTGGTTGATACAAGATCAAAACGTTCCATATCGAAGTCTTTAAAACTCGTTATAAGAGTACCTGATTCTTCATCTATCTGTCTTTTTACAATCAGCCAAGCCTGACCCCTTTGTTGGTGTCGGCGGCCAGTCTATCCAGAAAAAGCTAAATACAAGTATTTTATATAGAGCGACTGTCAATCTGACCTCCTCAATCCAGTAATTGGATAGCAGGACATTCCTTCACAAGACTGGTGTCAGATTCCCTGACTTCTTACTGTCCGTACATAGTTTCCTAAGTACGATGTATTAAGATGGTTACCCATCTGCAGACCAACTTGCGGTTGTTTGGATGTTATTATTTGAACCACGAGCTCTACCAGTCTTATAGTCTTCTTCTAATAATCAATAGAATTTCTTGTGTCTGATTCCATTTACAACAGAGAATGAATGGACTCAAGAAAATGAGAGCCATTGAAGCTTAGTTAACGAAGTAACAATATTCGCTTTCCTCTGACGCAACGACTGCTCCTAAGGATTATGTCCATCTATTCTAGACCACCTAAGATCTCACAAAATAACATAATCTGTTTTCTCTACACATCAAAACAAGTAGTTCAATTTACAATAATATTCAGGCAAGGTCTGTTTGATACGTCAATAGAGAAATAATCTATTTGTGTGTAAGATGGATGTTCTAATTCGACGTCACGCAACAGACGCGAGACGGGGCGGGCTCGATCGCGTCAAATGAAATGTGTCAAGAGCTGTTTCACGGACGATTGGCGACGACGTGCGACGAGACGTCGCGCGCCCAGGCGGCCCGTGTCGCTTCGTTTCTCAGAAAGAAAAACTGCCTGGGGGCGGTTTTACGTTTACAAATTGCTGTGTGGCAAAAAATGGTCTCAAATTAGTGATGTTTGTAATAACTCTTGTGTAATACGCGAAACATGGACAAAAAAGCTGCTAACACTGAAACTGCTTCTATTTTCAAAGTAGATAATTTATATTTTACTGTTTTAAAATCGTACGCTTACCACTGCACCCATCATAAGTATTGAAATAAGTTGTAAAAGTTGTCACTAAATAATGAAACATTTTAAAAACCAATTTTAAGTACAAAATGTGGTTTGATTTGACAAATGTAATTTGCAAGGAAATACGCTTTAAAGAAAACACAAAGTTTAACATATGATATTTCACGAACGCTAATTGAGTCAATAAGCAGGCAATGACCCTAATGAGTTGGTAACAAAAATAATGTTCAACGATTTATCGGTGCGCCCGCGCACAGATTTATTAGACGGCGCGCGGCGCGGCGGACGAACGAACCATAATCCCCTGTTTAGGGCTGGCTGAATTAGAATATTATTATTTATTTTATTGCACCATTATCATTATAATTTTTGTAGTAATTTAGTATGTTAATTTGCCTAAAATGGATTTGTTAATTTTATCAAGCTATATCTGTTTCTATCGTCTATATTTACAAGATCCCACAAAACTACTGGTGTTGGAACAAAAAAAAGTGTTTTATTAGAAAAGAGGATTTGTGAAGAAATAGTTTCATTAGATCTCATTATTCCATGACATAGTATTTTTCTTTACCTTTTCACTATTTTAGTGACAGTGGTACAAGAAGTTAAAAACCCTAGCATAAATCATTTAAGTATCTTCACAACAATAAGTTGTAAAATCTGTCTACATATAGACCTAGGTATATAATTTCAACTAGTTCTAGACTCTAGGACTCTGGTTAAGTACGTAAAAACCTACATGGAAGTGATAACTGGCACTCGAGACCTACTTCAACTTCAATAACGATAAAACATAAGACGTACCGCGCGCCGCGCCGCACAGCCCTAGCGCGTACAAATGGGAATGTTTTGAAGAACACACGCGTATGATCCAGTGCAGTCGCGCACGAAACGAATACCTAACACTTGAAGCAACGCGCTCGACTCATAAAGTATCGATTTACACGTATCTGCATGTGATAACCGAGTAATTAATTGCCCACGGTGTATTTGTGGCGGGATCACTCTTCGCAATGTTACGGTTAGCTTGAAATTATTGGGCCGCTGGAATTTTCGTCATATTCTCTGAATATGTTTGTTTATAGGGGCTTAAACTGTAAAATGTTCATGAATATGTGAATTTTTTACATTTCTAATTAAATGTTTAAGCTGTCACTTTGATCACATTGATCTAGCAAAGATATTTGTCTATCCAGCAAAAATATACGGTATCCTACTAACATACTTTCTGATAAGTAAAGTGCTACACCAGTATGACAACGAATTAATATCCAAAACTATTATCTGTTCTTAGTACGTCGTTACTGGAGTCAGTAACCGTGAATAATTGATGACAAACGACACTTGCCAAATTCCTGGAGATTCTCTCCGATGGAAATGAAAAAAGATATCGTGATTTATCTCTGTGTTTCATTTAAAACTCTATTTATCATGTCGCGATGAAATACTCGAGAATAAACAATTCAAAGTTTTTCAATATGAAATAAGCACGAATAAAAAATTGCAGTATCAATGTCGTTATTAAAATGCATGTTAAGTAAATTCTTAGAATTTGCCCGATACACATGTTCAAGAGATTATCCAACGAACACTCCACATGCCAAAGAAACCGTAAACTATTCTATGAATTCAGTACAAACTAAACACTACAAACTCGGCTGCAACCGCAGAATCTCTAACAGGGGCCTTCCAAAACTATTGACAGTGAGTGTGGATGCGATCAGACTTAAGCCGGGGATTATGAAGAGACCGAAATAGACGCATCAAATCCTCGAGGATTAAGGGATTCCGTGTTCCGTCGGCCGGTACGGCACAAAAATACCGAAGACGCGCCGGATGCGACGATTAGCCTAAACATCTAGCTCGTTAATATTGTAATGCACTCGCGTTCTGTCACGAAGCTGCAACGACATAAAAAGCGGATCGCCATCAACTAGTTGGTGGCTGGAAATACACGATTTATGACCCGATCTATTGTGGAAACTAATACCATTTGTGTGATGTGAGGAAATCATTATTCCTTTGTTCAATAGAACCGCTTTGATATTCCTACTGTTGTGATACATTGGTTGCTACTGTGACGTATGTAGACTAAGTAAATTAATTAATTAAATTAATTAGTTATGTTTAGTATATGTGGGTAAGTCAACAAAATGTATTGGAGTTTGTACAACCTTAGGTCGTAATATATACGTGTAACCGTGAACAGCTGTTTTATTCCCTGGCTCCGTATCCCGACATTCCCAAGTGTTTCAGCTACAAGTTATAGAAATTAATTCATTTGTTTGAGAAATAAACGGTATTACAATATTCTTACCCTCACTCTCGCTTCAGTAAGATTAGTCCACATGGCGATCTCTTCGCGCGTTGACATATCGGGGTAGCGATTTCTTGCGAAGGTGGCTTCTAGCTCCTGCAGCTGTTGGCTGGTGAAGTGCGTCCTCTGGCGCCGCTGCCTCTTGTTCTTCTTGTCGCCCTTGTCGTCCATGGACGGCTCGTCGGGCCCCACGCCCGGTGTCGTTGACTCCGTCTTTATCGTCGGCTCCGACGTTAGCGGACGATTGCCTGAACAGATAGTGCAAGTTAGTTCTCCAAGTTCCGTAGTTTAGGCGAGAAGTTTTGCGTATGTGTAGTAATAATATGGAGTAGGTACTAAGTTTGTTGGTTTCAAAGTTTGTTCGATATGAATTTCATGTTGGTTAGTTTTATTGACAAAATAAACGAATCTAGGTGGTTTATTTGGTTGCGAAATAGCTCGAAAAGCCATCCTGGCACGCAAAAGACAACGGTAGGAACACGGGTGGGTTTTAGTCACTAAAAGTGTGACACTCCCTTTCGCAACGCCCTGAGCAGAAGAAATTATTTATTTATTTAACAGCTCATATACAAACTTAACATACAAAAGAAAAAAAAAGACGGAAACAGAAAAAGAGGTACATAGGTTATGCTTATTTCTAAAGAAATTTCTTGCAGCATACCCGCGAAAGGAGAATTAGAGTATTTTTTTGATGATTTTTCAGCCTAAAAAAAGGTTGTTTATTGTATTATTTCTATGTTTTACAACTTCTAGTGTGTTTAGAAAATAAAAACCAAAAAAAAATAAAGCACATCTCCTACTACTAAATTGATTTCTATTAATACATAAAAAAAACAACTAAACAAACAATCATAAACAAGTTACATAAAAGGGTTTTCCCATTCAATATTATTTAGATAAAAATATAGAATCAGGGGCACGGCCGGAGTGCCGGTAGCAAGCCCATAATGCGGCCGAGGATTAGGCGCAAGCGCACCTAATACTTTTACGACACTACCGTAAATTTGTTGATCTCGATGAGCGACGTCACTTCACATAATTTATATCACTTACACGCAATAAAATCTATTTCGGTTCATATTTTTAACGGGCGATTATATCAGCGTGTAATGTGTAATCAGTATAGGGATAGGGTAAGAAAATGCTACGAGTATAATGTTGGAGTATTTAGGAACATTTTTACGACAGTGATAAAAGGCTGTTTTTCATTTTTATTACATTTAAATAGAGTATTTGTGAAACCTAACGACAGATGTGCTTCTGAACAATGGGATTGACTTATTAAATAAAAAAGAATCCTGCTTGATTCTCAGACCGAAGAGTCATGTTCTTATATAATATATTGTACGTATGGCTATTTGTTATGAACGCAACAGGAGTATAAATGCGGAATGCTACTGTATGTATAATTTAGGATATAACATGCGGGATTGTTCAAAAGACCGCCACCCTGTAACGCAAAGGGTAACTTAAGGAAAACAGGTGGTTTTTAGTTAGTAAAAGTCTGATACTCTCTTTTTTTCTCCATACAGAGCGAGTAAAGTTATTTGTTAATTTCCTACTCAAAAGATACAACAATGGTACCAATCTATAGTTAGCTACCGCTAAATGGAAGACTATTACAACCAGATCTGAGACCTTACCACAAGCTTATAACGTGACCCTTTTCACGACCTAAACTGAATTGTTAAGGGGATAGAACTTTATAGAGCTCCATTCTTTTTTCTAGCACGACTAATATTTATCACGCCCCAAAATCTGATTTTTAACAGCTTTAGTAAAAGCTGAAAGTCCTACATGTGTGTGATTGTATAACGTTAAAATTCCCTCGAAAACGGTATCGGTGCGAGGGGACAAGTGATACGCTGTTGTTATTACATCAATTCGTTACTGATAACGCGTCGATCGCAATCAAGCCGCGTATATTGGCTTTGCTCGAAATCCCTGTGTCAATGTACCTATTGTCTCTAGCTGCAATAGAGGTCACTACTGAATGAACATCGGTGTCAAAAAGCAACGCAGTTACAGTGTATGAAACGATTTCGGCGCAATCGATAATGGTACTTGATGCAGCTGAAATGAAAGTTTTGAAAAGCTTCAAAATTCGAATGACTTTGTTTTGAATAAGGTGGGGTTTGTTATCTCTAGGAAAATGATAAAATTGATTTATTGACAAAATAAACAATTGCATGCTGAAGGTAAGTAATTATGTTTTTGTCGATTAGCAAAAGATACCAATCTGTCTTTAAACCCACATAATAAATCAAATATCAACAAGTCCTGATTAATGTATATTATGGCAAACAAAAAGAAACATATGCTGGTACCTCTCTGTCTTGTCTTAATATATATTATTTTATTTTATCATACTAATAATATAAAAGCGAAAGTTTTTGTTTGTTTATTCCTTATTTACTCTTAAACGTCTGAACCGATTTTCATGTAATTTGGCACACGAGTACCCAAAGCATGTCGTAGAAGAAGTTTTTATCCCGGGAGTGTGTTCCCTTCGAAAAATTTTCTCACGTGGGCGAAGCCGCTGGCTGAAACTAGTGATGTAAAAATATCGAAACGTTTTGACACGAACGGTAGCGATATGAGTAAATTGCGTGTTTTACATTGATAATAAATTGTTTTAACTTGTAATTTCGTTTATTACATATCGGATTAACGTTTATACTTTTATTGCGGGCGCTTATCTTGATTGAACATTATTAAATAATCATCACTGGTCGATATAATCTGCCTACTATTATAGGCTTTTAAAATAGCAAAAATCACCCAATTGTCATTTTTGTTACTTACTTTTTTAGTATTTTTCGTAATGACAGTTTTTCCCACTATGTACCTACCTATAAGTATATGAATGCGAGTTCTCGTAACCGTAAGATAGAGAACCTATGTTGTATAGATACCTATGATACCTTTTTTTTCTGTCGACGGGGAAAATCATCATTGACGAAACCCGCTCTTGGGTGGAGCGGGAGACAGTGTCAGAGTCTTACTGACTAAAAACCCCGCGCCGTTCCTTCTAGCCTTCATACCGGGGCTCTAGTTTCCTTTCGGATAACCCCGACCCCGGTAGGCTTCGACCCAGATGGGCCCCTCCTGTTGCTGACAACTCCTTGAGGCGCGCGGGAACAGTGCGCGCCGTCGAATACCTATGATACCTGTGTATACATGAGCGTTTTTTTTTCTGCGGTAAGGTTGCTGAATGAGAAGAAATTTGATTGAAAGATTAAAATAGAAAAACTATATCTATTCTATGAATAGAACAGACCTATCAGTAGAAACATATATTATTATTATATCTAGCCTATACTTACTGTCCCGTTGCTGGACAAAGGCCTCCCCCCATTCCTTCCATTGTTCCCGACTCTGAGCTACTTTTTGATATAAGATTTTTTTATTATCCAAAAATTATATAAAAATATTTTTTTATTACCTACATCCTAAAAAGCAAAATTCCAAAAGACTTTCTACCATAATGACAGCCATTGCAAAACTCAGGACATAATAGAGCAAACATATAGGTATTATGTATTGCGATAAAGTCCGAGTGTATGAAAAACTGTAGGAATCGTGAATCTCATTGGTGTATAATGAACAAGGCGGGATTATGGCCTCAGAGGTTACACACCCGGCTACCGGTGCCATCCTCGACCACGACCATTATCCGCCGATACCAATAGGGCTGCCACATCAATTAGGAACAGTTCCGACTACCTACTTATTTGAACAGCCAAAGAAATTAAATGCTATTTTACTTCTACATTTTATAGGCCTCGCGGGAATCCGATGGATTGCGAGACACGTAGGACAGGTCATTACGACGACAATTGGGGGAAGTCTATGTCCAACAGTGGACGTCTATTGGCTGAAATGATGATGATGACTTCTATATATTTAACGTCACTTTTTCAGAGGAAGTAAATCAATAAAAAGTAGTGTAAACCTTTAGAGCAGTATGTACTAGAAAACCAAATTATGTACCTGCTAAGAAATCTACACAAAGGCCACGGACCATATAAAACCGAGCCGTCGATAGTTTGATGTGAGGTTGTGACAACCCTAGATAAGTCCGATACGCGTCGATAACGCGTCGATAGCGGTTATCAGCGATACGCTTTGAGCGTTCGCCGACCCATCCATCATTTCGAAGTAACCTTTGCGTTGGTAGGTAACATATTTAATCTATGCCTTTACGTTTGGCCGACACGACAAGAGCGGGTCGGTAAACAGCGCAGTTACATGTGTTACCGATATCAGAACATGTTGCCACTTCAAAGCCGACACTCGATTTTGATAAAACATCGCAACGTTTCCTTTAATGTGTTTACTTTCAAATAGTTCACAACGAGTGTACATTCTTACTATAATGACCGTTATCGAAAGTATCAAAATGTAGGATGTCCGTAATATTTGTAGACGGACGCGGTTACGATTTTTATGATAGCTACGTATAAGGTAGCTACGATTTTTATAACTTAAAGGGATTTGAAAGGCTTTTTTTATCATTCCAATTATTCTGACAGTAGATCTATTAGGTTTACTAGAAACTACCTCGATGATCTTGTGGTAGCAAGTGCGACTATTGATCGTGGGGTCCTGGGTAAAATCCTGGGTAGGGCAAAAATTGCTATTGGTTGTTTCTGGTAAAAATTACTCTGCAGCAGCTTGAAGTTTGGAATTTGGTGGTGTGACACCTCCGTGCCTTGAAAAACACATAAAGCCGTCGGTTCCTACTTCTTCTTCTTCTTAATTATTTATTGTACTTACATGACATATAGTTATGGTGATGCAGACAGTTCATGTACAAAGGCGAGCTTAACTCAGAAATGAGTTTCTTACACCTAAACTCTCCCCAATCATGTCGGGTTGCCGTCCTATCGAACTATGAGAGTAGGAAAAGGAAAAAGAGAGTGAACCTGTAAATATAATATCTCCTGCGCACGTGGTTAATCTCTGTTAAGATTGGCCGCCATGATCAAAACTCGATCGAGAGTAATAATGAATGATTACACGGGTGTTAGAAATCTAGAAATTCTCAGTTTTCTCTACTATAAAACCTATGTATGTACATCTAAGCTCATAAATCCCTTTGTATATTGATGGAAACTTCTTGACAATCCGCTAGTAGTTTTTGAGTTTAGCGCATTCATACAGTCAGACAGACGCGGCAAAGGACTTTGTTTTGTAATAACATATAAGGTTGAAGATGTATAATAAACGTAAGATATCGTAAATAGATGATATACAGCCTATCTACCTATATGTTTAGTTACATACAAATACTTAATTTTACATTGTTTACCTACCTGCAGTTAATTGCATAATACTACGTCGTATCACGGACAGTTAAGACAATCCGGTAATTGCGCAAATGTGTGGACAGCGTCTCAATCACGTAATATTAATTTGCTGATAATTGTCATATTAGTACCTAACACACATTATATTAATTACAATGGCGATAGTTTGCTGCAGCATATGGTTACTGTAGCTAGCGCAACCTAATTGTTAAATCAATATATCGAATTGTGTGATTCAACCGTAACTATATGAAACAAGTGAACTAAAGACTTGATAAAATCAAACTATTTAGCGCACGGCGCCAACTGCAAAATGAAGCGAACAATTCTTTTTCGCAAGAACGCTAATCAAATCAGCCAGTATAAATAAAAGAGCAATTAGAGCGACGTCGACGTACGTAGTGCACAAAGTTAAGGCTGGGCCACACCACGCCACATCGCGCGCCGCTAGGTAACCGCGCGCCGTGCTCACGCGACTATTTGTGAAAGCATTAGAATAACGCGCGGCCGTATTTGCCATAGATTTCCCTACGCTTTACTGGGTTTACTTTCAGTTTTAAGCTTGTCACTTTGTGTGGTCCAGCAATTTAATTGCTTTGTTTTCACACCGTAATACGTTGTGTCTTTCTTTTAGCGATAACGTCGCGAAAATAGACTATTTAAATAAAACGTGAGTAATTGACGTCAAAGTTATTTATCTCTGTTGGGATATAAGCTGGTAACCACCAGTTTTGACAACATTAGTACACACGTTCGCTTACTTGTTTATAAAAACTTTCAAAAACACTAAATAGTACAAAACCAATTCAAATATGCCAAAAATATAGTCATTAAAAAAGTTATGTATTATAATAATCTTAAACTAGTGAGGAGCTTTAGAAAAGTACAACATAGTTTACAGTTTCGAGAAACACTTTTCACTCTTATATCATAGGTAAGGCCAAACTTTCTGAGAATGTTTGTTACTTCTTCACACTCTAACGGCTGAACGGATTTAAATGAAATTTGGCACATAGTAGACCATGTCCTAGAATACTCTACTTTCTACTTTCTCGCGCGTGAAACCGCCGGTAGCAGCTAGCGAGAATATGATTATGATTGTGTGACTGATTTGAAGTAAACGTTAAAAGCAAAAGTGAAAAGTGTTTTCGTGAAGCTTATAGTATAGTGTTTTATAATAAATTCAAAACAACTTATATGGAGAGGTAACTTACAAAAATACTCACTGTCGTCAGTGGGCTTCCTGTCTCGTCTGGGTCGTGGTGGTGCGTATAATGAGGACTGCTCCACTCCAGACCCGACTGACGCTAGGGAGGAGTGGCCACTGTCTCGGAACTCCCCGGTCTCTGCCCATACTAGAAAAAAAATCACATGTTAATTACAACTTATCATAATTACATTTTTTTTGCGATAAGATCGTCCATTGCTCCACCCTATTCATTTTAAAGTCCCACAGTATTTTTTATGGTGTATGATAAAGAGTAAATCTCTCTACATAAGAACCTCTTAAGCATTGAACACACCGTTTTCAATTTCATAATTTTCGTTGGGTGCATTGAGCGCTGCATGTTGTTTGGTCAATCCTCACCCGGAAAAATATTTTTGTGACCTACAGATAGTGCCCAGCAGGGCTGATAGCCGCTAGAGCCATGGGCTTTTTCGAAAGAGTAATTCTTTCGAAAAAGCCCCTGGAACGAAAATAGCAATTAAAAGGCCCACGTGGATTTTAGTAAGTAAAAGTCTGACACGCCCTTTCGCTTTGCCCAAGAGCGGGAGATCTCGTTTCATAATTTCCACCTCAAAAAAAAGGCCGAAATTTTATGGGTTTAAAATAACCAGGGCGATTGTAACAGTAATCTAGGGCCCTTACAGACAGGAGTGCAACCGTCGATCGTCGTCAATGTCAGCCGTCAGCTGTATTTCGGTGACAGCAAACTTGAGTGACGGACGTTTATGGGGGTCGGCGTCCATGATGCTGAGGAGCTCCAACAATTTATTGCACGTTTCCGTTAATAACATGTTTATAATGGCTTTCGTATATACGTTACAGATACCTAAACGATCTTTATTTAATTTGTAAGCTGTAAACTGCAGACTATCTCCTTTTATTATTTTAAATATAAAAATAAAAGTCCAAAGGTTGTTTGGTCGCTGCCAGCGGAAAAACCGCCATTATACCCATACATTTAAATTCGTGTATAAGTTATGTTACAATGGTGTACAATAAGATTTATTTTATTCTTTTCTAAACGATATGCACAGGATTAACGTTTTTAACTCGATTACAATTCAGAAGAATAAAAAAAGATTATTGTGTTATGTCAGCTAAGGGACAATACATAGCCTTAAACAAGTATTGTTTTAGAACATACATACAAAAAAAAACATACATTCAGCCGAACATAGAACCTCCTCCTTTTCGAAGTCGGTTAATAACCCGTTCATATGATAAAAGGAATTATCTGCAGCAAGTTTCACCGTCGACTACATCATCGCTTACCATTAGGTAATTTGGTACGAACAAGTAATTAAAAAAAAACATACATATATGCATACATGTGTGACTTTAAATATAAATGGTCTTAAAATAAGCTACCTATTTATTTGAACTAAGCGATAGTCGTTTGAGTAAAGTACTTGATACCCAAACCGTTTGTTAAGAAATCTTTGGACACCACTATGAATCAACTTATATCAATGGGCAGGGCAAATTGCACGCAGAACCGATGGTCGATGGGTCCAAAAGGTTCTGGAGTGGCAACATCGGACCAGAAGACGCAGCGTTGGAAGGCCTCCAACAAGGAGGACCAATGCCCAGGTCAGGGTCGCGGGAATACGACGCACAGAACCGGTCATTGAGGCGACGCTTGGAGGAGGCCCATATTCAACAGTGAAAGTCTTCGGCTGATATGATAATGATGATGATAAAGCAAGTTATCAAATCAATATATAGTTAATTAAACACATTTTCCTGAATAATGTAACATAATTATGCTTTCCAATTTCACAAGAGCAAGCTCATCAAGCAAGTAATCGCGGAAGCAAAACATGAAACGCGCATGCTCCCATAAATTCAATGAAGGTTACTAATAGCCGCATTATTTAACAAGGATATCTTGACAAAGTAATGTATTCGTTGAACGACGATGACGCCCCGCTGCTTGCAGTGTAATTAAGTGTCCCCGAACACTTGTTAACAAATTAGTCACTAGAGACGCGCCCGTGTGAGCGCGCCCTTATTTATAGCGAGCGCCATATGAGACCAACACATGCATGCTTTTCAATAAATTTTGTGTTTGTGAAAAACATAATAAAAACGTTACATCGAACGATTATAATAATTAAGAATGCTTGTATTTTTGTCCGGTTGTTGTGGTTATTGCTTGAATAAATAAACGCTACTGTCTAAGTTAATGTTAATAAGTCTATTTACTTAAATATTTCTGAGTAGTGGTGGCCGCGTGGTATCAGCCCCGACTTATTTGTGTTATTTATTTCATCACCACTGCTCCCCAAACGGTGAAGAAAAACATCGTGAGGAAACCAGTATGTCCTAGAACCTAAAATTCAAAGACATGTGACACCCACAATAGGCCTGCGTGCTGAATTACAGCTCATTCCCTCTCTTAGAGAGGAGGCCAGAGTCCCAACAGTGGGAACATCATAAGGACAACTATGCTACTTTAATTTTTTAATAGGAGCGAGGTTCGAATTCAGGTAAGTACCAATGTGTTTATGTTTTAATCCGTATTTTTCTAAGTTTATCTTGGACGTAAAGCCATTGGTCCTGGATCTCATTCGTAGGTCTTTAATATTGGATAAACAGAAAGTCTGACCATGAGTTTATCCAAGGAGTAACATGTTGCCCAGTAACTAGGTTGTAGAGGTCTTATAGGCAGTCGCTTCATGTAAAACACAGGCATTCAGCCTCATCCGGTTAGACTGGAAGTTAACCCCAATCTAGTTAGGAAAAGGCTGGGGACATGACGAGTGTTTTAATAGGATTAGGATACTCCAATGTCTGACTGTTCCTTTCAACATACTCGTAGGTGAGCTAACGGGTGCTGATATACGTGTCATGTCCGTGAACAGATGCTGTCAGTTGAGACTGGTCATCTCTTAGCTGCCAGTGGTTTATTTTATATTTTAAATTGTTTTTCTTTTAGAAGAGTGTCAAAGAAGTTTCTTGCACATTCTTCTCCGTAGAGACCTACGCTTTAAAACGTGGAGTAAGCATAAATTTTTGACTGACTACCTTCTTGACAATTCAAAAGTCCCCGTAAATAGTTTAGTTGGTTGAAATAAATGCTTTTGATTTGATTAGGTCGTTCGACAAATATTTCTTCATGGTGAACAAAGATATTTCGTAACATTTGAAGAATTCAAAGTGAAAGTCTATTTTCATTGTAAAACAGCGTGGTGAACTGCACGTTATTTTCCATTGTTAATATCGTTATAACTGATATTTTATCGTTGTTTATTTAAAGTCGTCGTCTTCGCTGTAACGTGTTCTGATCCCATTGTTTTGGGAAAAGTCACGAACCGTACGATTGATAGCTGGGAATGCTGTCAGTAATTACAATTAAAAATGTGACCGCATTGTAATTCTTTCTTTATTTAATGTACTGTTTATTTTTAATTTGAAGAATAAATGTTGTACCGAGAAAATTTTCTGCTATTTACATTGACACAATCAACATGTCAATGTGTAGTTGAATAAAAATGTAGAACTGATTGTGAGGTTCAGACAGTATTATCTTTATGTAATCAGAATACATGATGCCAATTTAGAATAACTCTTTATTTTAAATATGTTTTGGTCCTTCGAGCCGGATAAACCCCGCTGGTTGCTGGTTGTGGATGAAAACACAAAAAGACGTACGTATGCACTGCTACATATGTGATACATCCCTTAGATACTAGCTTAAAATTGTTGATCACTGAATAGACAATCTAAGTTATTTAATATTTTAAAATATTTCGCAGCACTAAAATTTATAGAAAGCTACCGAAAAATGCTTAATAGTGCAAAGAGAGAAGACGTGCCAAGTGCATACATAACGTAGAAAATTCTTGCCGTCAAAAAAGTAACTGTTAAGTGATTAGCAACTCATTTAGCATAATCACCTTCATAGCTGAAGTTATTTTTAAAGGAACACAATTAGTGTACGTTATCATGTCAGTGTAGAACAAACGTCGGTCCGCACAAACGTATTTACGAGTACATTAACAAGGAACGCGTACAAATAAATTTAATGTTTGCTGCGTTTGATAACGCGTGATAAGAGCGCGTTTATTGTTTTATTGGGGCTCTAAACCGTCTCCTCTACACTCTCGTTAAATGTGATCAACTGTGGACGCAATCGCACATAAAAGTGTTTTATATTCCACACACGATGTTAACCGACTGTGTGTATCATATTTGTTTAATTGTATTTGTCTTCTAGTGCTCTATGACAATATTAATGTTGTATTAAGTTTAACTTTAGTTTGTAGTTGCAATAAGTCAGCGTTTTAGTTAATGAAACTAGTTTTTTTTTTTTATTATACATAGACTCGCGTTTGACCACTATCACATCTGATTGATGGCTGTAGATGAACCATGCCTGCCTACATACTGAATTTAGAAAATGAATGTTGCATTTTTAAAAGGCTACTATAGCGGTTTCTCATCATCATTTCAGCCAAAAGTTGTCCACTGGTCTCCCCCATGTGTCATTACAAAGACTGATTGCGTGTGTTTAGTAGGTATCTACCAGATAGAGGAGGCCTTTCAATACAGGGTCTTCCGGTACGCGGTCGCCAATCCAGAATCTTTCGTCTTCATCAATCATCTGTTCTGCCGGTAAATGCCCGCCCACCATCACCTAAGTTTTTGTAGTTCTACGAGCTATATTGTCGATAACGGTTAAGTGTTGATTAACATGAGTGTAAAATTTTAAATAGGTAATTAAAACCAGTTTCATTACTGAATGCTATGTATATATAGAATAACAGCAACAAATAATAAGACAAGTTGACGGCAGTACAAACATGACTATAGATAAATAGGTACAGTGATGATGACCATATCTGACTAAGTAAATTATGCTTGTTTCGTTTTCATGATGACGGTACCGTAACACATTATGCAAAAATTTGTCAACAACACCGAAAATCATTGAATAAATAAATCTTTGTACCGGATTCGTGTATCACCACACGTAGTAGCTTTAATATTTGTGAAGAAAAAAAAACGCACATTTTGATAATGAGAGTGCTGATAACTTAATTTTTTTTTAAGAATATACACGCGTTATTAAAGAGTCAAAAAAACCGTCTGATTTATAGGAAATACGAAGCTTGCTCAGCACACTAAATTCCTGAAGTGACCTTTTTTTTTTTTGTTTTCGATGGGAAACCTTCAAAAGGCGCCCGGACTTTGAGGATAAGTCCGGAGAGTGTGGGATTTTTACCTCACTAAAACCACCCCGGTGATCACCATCAGCACGTAGAAGGGGCCCCGTTACCTCTCAAAAGGCCATTCCGGAACCCCCTCAGTGCAACGCCTGTTACGACACATCCCTGAAGAGACTATTACGTCTTACTCCTCTGAGCCTCTTTGTGCACGGCAGCACGTGACCACTGTGACTGTGCTACCGTCTTCCCTGGAATCCCTCGATGAGCGAGCAGAGTCCCCATTCTGAGCGCTCGTGGTTCCAAAGTCCCACTTGTATTAAATGACAAGCGGGGTTTCGGCGTGTTAGGCGTCGGGGCGGTTGACTCGCCGACGCCTTCTTCTCCGAGCGGGATCGGCCCTTTCACGATCTCGCTCAGCAGCCTCCTTCTGGACCATCACGGTCTCACAAAAGGAAGCAACTTCCCTCCAATTTTCTGGCTCCACCAACATAGCCCTCACTACTGCTGGCAGAGACAGATCTCGCCCGATCCTGGCGACCAGCACTCGTCGCTCTGTGGCCCACGCTGAACATTCTTCTAGCGTGTGCTGTGCCGAATCCAGATTGCCACCGCAATGGTGGCAATTGGCCGTGGCCTCTCGCCCTATTCTGTTCAGGTACTCACCGAAGCAACCGTGCCCGTGACCTAACGTTACTGCAATGTTCATAAAACACCCACGTAACCGTCAGTACTTCCCACTAGTGACAGCAACAGACAATTTACCAAGAGTATCGTCATAAACAGCTCATATCGCAGTTTATAGCGGAACATTACAAACTGCATTTTTTATAAACACGAGGTAATTCACGCCTTCAGGATAACACGCGATAGTTAGCTTTCTATTTACTGAAACTAGATTACACACAGAACTGTGTCAAACAATGAAGCTATATCAGGCAACATAGATAACTCGATGCTTAGATAATTTGTGCCTTTAGTAATATCTACTGATATACACCCACGCTAAGCAGATGCTTTGCCATTCCTAAACGGATAGTAAAAGATTGGATGTAGCGGAAATGAAAATGTTGGGATGGATGTTTGGTCTGACTATATTTGAGAAAATTTGCAAGTGGCGCCAGTGACTGAAAAGTTGAAAAGGAATCCTTTGGTTGGTATAGTCATATGATCATGGTGAAGAGGAACGAAACGCAATACTGCAAAAAGAGTTATTAATTTACATGTGTATGGATGAAGACAGAGGCCAAATAAAAAATAGACGGATTGTGTGAGGAGCGATATGAAAGAAAAGGGAGTTAGCGATAGAGTACATACGGGTGATAAGACAGACTGGAAGAAAAAAACATGTTGCTCAGACTTCTAATAACGCGGAACAAGAATGGGAAGATGATGATGATGATAGCGATAGCTCCAGGAAAAACTATTAATTCACCTACTAAATATAAAAAAGCTCAAATTTTTTAAGCATAATCTGATTTCAAGTTTTCATGATTAAAGACGCTTCTTTCGGAAATAACATCATCTAGATTATATTGAAATTCTTTCCAGCATCCCATAAAACAACGTTATTCCATTATTTTTAATTTAGCACGAACATCAAACTTTGCAGCTAGGAGATACGTCCCGGAGTCATAAACTTATAAATTTTAGAGGCCGTAGAAAAAACGTGTAAGAATATAAACAGAGAGTTTTGTATTTACATTAAAGACAGATAGTCGCGCGAGGTAAATATAGATAAGTGCGGGTAATTTACGAGCGCTGCCCTGCGGCTCACACTTCTGGCTTTTGGGAGAGCCAGCAGAGGTACGAGTACAAGTCCAAACGTATTCATGATTTAGGTTAACACATTGAATGACAATAATTTCAAGGAGTCAAATTCAGTTCGCACCGTACATGCATACAAAAAATAAGGCTGCTTTATAATGTCATTTGAAAAATTCTAATACATTATCTTACTTTATATCTTGTTTTATTTGATGTGCCAATGTTCACTTGTAGCAGTCAGTGACAGAATATAGGTATTATAGGTGTCAGAGTGCTAGAATAGATGTCAGAATAAACCTTTTACTTAGAAATTTCTATACAGGTCATATGATATCTCGTATTTGACACCTGTAAAGAAATTATAGATATCTCGTAGCAGGCATTTAGTGTGTTAATATTTGTTGTACATAGTTCCTTTTATTTTGGTAGAAAATCATCAAATAATTTCTCCCACTCTTGGTGGAGCGAGATGAAATATTGAACTTTTAGTGAGTAAAACCCACCCATGTTCCTTCACTTGTCCTTTACGTTTCAGGCCTACAGTAACTCTTTCAAACAATCAGCCCTAAGGCTCAAGATCTTAAGGACAAATTCATCAGATGGCAATATAGCAAGATTTCCAAATTACAATCTCACCTTCAAACAAAGATATTAGAAATTAAGTAGCTAAACCTAATTCTGTTTAATTTAGATATACAAGAAAATAACACTCCTTCTGTTTTTGTAAGCATTTAGCAAAAACATTTTCCCGGTAGAAACTAGATTAATGATAGGGCAATATTTTAACAACAAAGTGGTATAAAATAATTCTTGAAACATATTAATGAAAGTCACGATTAGTAATAAATGCTAATAAATATTGATTGTCTTAACGACATAAATAGATAAACTGATATTAATTCTCGTACTAACCGTAGAACACTCGAAATCAGAACTAATCCATTGTGACGGCTTTGAAGACATGAGTGAAACATGGTTACGGAAATAAATCTAGGTGTATTCATTAAGATTTATTATTGGAAACTGTATTGAATACGCGAATGAACTCCTTGGAATTATTGATATTACAAAATCAAAAAAAAAAATTTAAAGTTACTTAATCAATTTAAGTTTATATCTATAACTATATTTAACGTGATTTGTAAAAACAAAAACGTTTATTTCAAATAGACCAATAACAGGCACTTTTGAATTGTCAAAACGTCGCGTCGGTCAGTCAAAAACAAAAAAAGTAAAGCTAAATTGCATTTCATCGACCTCTTATTGTTTTGTAACATCAAACTGATGTAGATTCTTTGATTTTTAGGTGCAAAATCATTATATAACATCTCCCGCTCTGGATGGAGCGAGAGGAAGTGTCAGACGTTTGCTGACTACAATCCACCTGTGTCCCTTCAGTTGCATTTTACGTTCCAGGACTGCGGTGAATCTTTCGAACGTGTAGATGGGTGATATGACGCGTTTAGTACATTCCCGTCAACGCGTCAAACCATCTTTATTTATGGATAAATAAATAAACATATGACAATATGATATATTTCACTTTCCGATAGTCTAATCTAATCTAACTAGCCTGTATTAACTGCCCCAATGTATGGCAAAGACCTCCCCCCGTCTGACAGTGTCCTAAAATAATACTTGTTCAACGCATCTTTACGTTTTTATACAACTTTCATAAGTACACTTCACTCAGTCCACATTCAGTCCAATTAGCTTCGTAATCATTTGGTGCACTCAATGGGAATGTTAGTAAATGTTAACCAGCTATTATATTATCAGCGACCACCGCGGTGCGATGCCGTCTGCTTAATAACATAATCCTGATAGCCGTGACGGAAGCTCTGACGGCGTACAAGCACACACTTCCGGGCATACTTGGGCTATGGACTGTGCCGTGTGTACACTGCAGTGGCTCGAGGTCATAAGAGGTGGTCCACGGATGTGGAGTGAGGTGTTTAGTGACGTTGTGAGACTATGGAACTTGATATGTGATTTTGTCCTAAGATTTAGGTACGTCAATCATTTTGATGCTTGAGTCAGTGACGCATCGTGGAGAAGAATCCGGATAAATATGATTCAAAATTATGTAATCTCGTGGACTTGGTACATGGCAAAATCAGCCTTTCTTAATGTTCCCACTGCTGGGACTCAAGCCTCCTCTTTAGGAAAAGCAATGGTCTATAATCTAACACGCGGGTGGGTTTTTTTTTACGGTGGGCAAAAATCATCTTATCTCAACCCCCGCCCTTGGGTGGAGCGGGAGATAGTGTCAGACTCTTACTGACTAAAAACCCACCCCGTTCCTTCTAGCCTTCAAACCAGGGCACGAGTTCCCTTTCGGATAACCCTGGCCCCGGTAGGTTTCGACCCAGCTGGGCCTCTGCTGTTGCTGACAACTTCTTGAGGCGCGTGGGAACAGTGCGCGCCGTCGACATCTTGGGCTCGGTCCGGACGGTTACCGGACGATCGGACAGCGAGCTACCCATGGCTCGCCATCCGCGAGCCCGCGTCTACGGAACATGCGGGCGGGTTGGTTAGGACATAGGTATGGAGGCATCTTCACCGGGTCAAAAGCAAAAAGCTTTTCTATTTCGACAATATGCTTTACCTTAAGATAGCTATACACGCCAGGGTATTGCATACACTGCCAGGTTTGCCCGTGCAGTTGATTTACAGGTAAACCAAAGCGTGTATGTTGCACAACTGTGCAGGTTTCCACACAAGCTTACCTACCCATACCCTACGTATACCCTAGCGTGTATGGCTACCTTTAAACTACTTAGTTGTCGCCAGCAGTGTAAACTGCGTCTTTGTTTACTGCTTCGCTTCCATGGTTTTTAGCGTGGTGTTATATAGCCATGAATCTGATTATCCTATACATAACGTTTTTTCCAATCCAACAGGTAGTTCCAGAGATTAGGACATTTAAACAAAACAAACACAAAAAGCTTTAGCTTTATATGTTAGCTTTATGTGTTATGTGTAGTACGGAGACGGGGACCTCTCGTGTCCGGCTCTGGTTCAGAGCATGGTCCAGAACAAGAGAGAATGGTAAGCAATCGCTTCCTCCTAGTAATGCTACAGAAATGGCAGCTAACGTGCGACAACGGACGTCAAGGCAACTTCCTGCCACCGTAGGTGCGGGCTTGTGGACGTGTAGTAATGGGTAACTCGTCGTCCGCCCGTCCTGTAAGGACCACGGCCGAGTTGACGGCGCGTTGTGTTCCACGCGCGCTTCGAAGAAATGTCAGCAAAACTGAAGGGATTCAATAGGGCCGAAGCCTACTAAGGCCGCGGGTACGTTTGAAAAAGTGACCGTGACCTAGAACACAAAGAGCAACTGAAAGACACAGGTGGGTTTTAGTCAGTAGAAGTCTGACATCACTTTAGAGCGTCAGTGGACAATTGCCAACCAATAGTATACTTATGTAGTTATTAGCTAAGTTTTCGTCATACAACCTAGCAAGCCTACTTCAAAGTGCCGCTGCTAATATGAGTTGAGACACCTTTAGTATCACAGCTTGTAAGCCGGCGTGTACAGTGACATGCGGTAATAGGTGAGTAATTACAATAATGTGAGATGTCCGTGCCGCAGTGACTCAACTAGGAGTGTTCCGAATGCCACGATTAACTACAGCAAACAGGCGCTTACAGTACAAGGACCGTTTTCATGATAAACACCATCATTTATGTAACAGTACTGTCTACGTGAACTTTACTCATTATCTAAAGTACATATTCTATTAAAACAAAGCAAAAGCGTGTTATACCTATGTTTGGGTATATAGGACGAATATAAATTATTACCAAATGCATAAAGCATTCACTGTAAAATTTGATTAGATTACCCACCTACCGGTGCGATAAGGAATTGTAATACGCGAGTTTCGGTAGGCACGGCTACTGTGTACTTTACCGAATCCAATATCTACGACCAATCGCGTCGCTATTCATGAATTATCACTCAAATTAATGGCGTGTAAGTTATAAATGGCCGGCGGATTAGGGCCCATCCATTTTATTCCTATTTTACCTACCGTAAAGAGGTTCATTGAAAACGTACACAAATTCACGGAAGCATCAGCTAATTTCCCCACCTTGCGTCCTTCTCTCGCCTACGGTTCGGTTTAGACTCTCTCTCGCTCTGCCGGGCCTTTTCTCTGGCGCGATTCATCATCATTTCGCGGTTTACTGGTTTTCCATTCAAATTGTAGATTGGATGCTGTCGAGGAAAACGGTGTTTGAAATATAAATTAGAACTACCTGTGATTATCCAGCTATCGCAAAACAAGAAAATTCTATATTTTCTCAATAGTTATACGAACTAAATGGAGGGAAAGTACAATTCAGAGATAATAATGCCAATAAAAAGAAACTCGACAAGAGTGTTACGATAACTTATTTTTCGTCCCGGAAAAAGTAAATAGACAAGATTTGGAATCCGTAGGCATGCTCAATTAGTATTCCAAATAGCCGCCAACATATCGTACACGTACATAAAATGTAAAGAGTGGACCGCTCGGCGGCACGAACGACGCATAACTTTCGCGCGGATCACTCCTACACTTGCAACTCCAATCTTAAAAGAACAGGGGTAAGTGCTAAAGTTGTCTGCGACTGTACCGAGTGTACGTCTCGGTCGCGGTTTCTATTTCACCCAAGCAATAACCGTCTTACCGCACTTGTAGGTAGGTTCAAAATGATGAAGTCACACCCGCCGGCCGTGGAGTGCGGGACTTTGAGGCTTATGGTAATTGTAATAAAGCGGAGTGCAGCAGTTATGGGACGTGAGAGGTTCTAGACCAAATCCCAAGTAAGCTGTAACTTCCTTTTGGATTTTCGGAAGCCATTTATCAGTCTGATGTGGGCGTCTGGAAATTTTTCATGTTTCGTTATTGTTGCGAAGAGACATGACACGTACGCTTCGAGGATTCCGCGCCTTTTGTTTATTGACCACGTGTCTATCGGTCTCAAGGTCGTACGCAGGCGTTTCCACATCTTACAGCGTGCGTTCAGTGTGCGGCGCATTCGCTCTATTAACAACTCGCTTTTCATACATTTCACTCACTTTATTTAAAATTATGCGCAATAATTCATTGGAGTGGGAGCTATTTCGGTTACTTATGATCATCATAAAGAAAACAAGATCGTTAAATCACGAGTGAATATCATACAAAGCAACTAATTTGCGGTGCTAGATAAATTAGTGTTTATGGTTTGTGGGAAGAGCGCAGGGCGAACTAGTGCGTCCCCGGGCGCGCATTACGAGCGAGATAAATCAAGTGTAACCCTTCCTCTGCCGCAAGCAAATTACCGACCACCTGAGACTTGTAAAAATGCCTCACGAAATTATTCCTATTTACTAGCCGCAAGCTCCTATTAACCGAACTTGGGGGACAGAACACGGGGAAATTCAATTAGTATGATGCATTGTTTCGTTATAAGTTTTTAATTAAAAATTGTCCAAAACCTACAACAGACGATTGGAAATATTTATTTTACCGCTTTTTTTACAATATCAACAATATTCGTTTAATCTACAAAGGTCGTTGCATAAAACAAAACACCGTTGCTCAATAGGTACCTAAAACCTACATATATTTATAAAATAAATTGACTCCATTTATGATATAACCCAAATATCTAACCCTAACAAAAACCGAGTACAATGTAGGAACATTGGAGCGTGTTCTGCGATATTAAAAGAGATCTAAGGAAATGACTTGGGGTCGTGGAAATTGGCCACCAAAAGACTATTCGGCGACCCGGTCGAGGGTGAGAGTGTTCAGAAGGCAATCACTGGTCCCATATGGACACAAATTACTTTTCCTATTTGGTGCACAAATCTACTATGATGACAAGTGGAATAGGGTGTTGTGGTTTGCCGCATTCTGTTTACAAATGAATTACGGATCAGGGTGAAGTTTAAAGTTTGTTTTCATATTTTTACATTCAGAGTATTATTTCTGTAGGTGGCTTTCAATAATAGTAATACTCTTAATGCCTCCTAATCAACTACTAATGTGCCTGGCAACCGAAAATGGAGAAAGAAATGCTAATCCTTTCTCTCAAGCATAGTAGTGGATCTATACAAACGTGACACTCTTATTAGCTTCTTATTTGTACTAAGCCATTACAAAACTAATAAAAGTCAAAAGAAACCCTCACAAAATATCTAATACTAGTAGTAGAATAAAATGTAGCAGTGTAAAGCGACATATGTCGATGTTGGTCTCTGTTATATAGGGATTAGGGTCGCGTAAACGATGCCATTCTGCACGTTTTCAATTTGCATAAATATTAGTGGGAGCTGTAATGTCATAAATATATTAGTGCGGTGATACAGATTTTATGGTGATTACAAAATTATAGCCGATCTGTTTAGGGGTCGTAGTTATAGCGCTATATTTATCCCTTATAACTTTGGTAGATGATTCCAACACTGTTAGCACGGCTACATCATTTTCTTCACTTCATTCTCGTGCAGAAAAATATTAGAACGCATAAAATGTACAATTTTTATCAAGGGGTGCGGATAGTAATAATCTTTTATGTTGTAAATGTGCCGATACAATAGGTTATCTCTCCCACCTCCAAGGGTTTGAGCCAGACAACCATATTTGTGGAATAATGTGAAGTCATAATATTATAATTATGAGGCAGGGTCCCGGGGACCGTGGCAGCTCATAAAGCGACGTCATCCGCTTTTGTTAGATGCTCCTATCATATTTCACGTTAGTGTCACCGTGTTTTATACTAATACCACATGAAATGCACACGTATAGCTGCAGCTCGTTCCAAATTAACAATGTTTATTATATTTTATTTGGGAGTATTTATATCACTTTAGTATGAAAGGCTTGTACAACAATCTTGCAATTAAACGCTTTCTTTGTCTTTCGGGTGTTTCTCTTACAATTTATATAAAGTCCCAACGTACTAACTGTCCTAAAAGCTATAAATCAGAGTGTTACAATGCAGTATTTTGTGTACTTTCATACAGTTATTGCTGCAGGGCGGTATCATTGTATTTATGTTTACAAATAGTTCACGTCGCGGTGTGGTGTTTGACCATCATAGCATTATGTTACTGTTTGTTCTAGATCTTTTGTTACGCGAGGGTGACTGAGCCACCGTTCAGACAACAATTTGTCATAAAATAAAAAGATTTATTGCCAAGTCTCCTGTGTTTGTACAATGTGTACAGATACTGTTTTAACAACCGTTATACTTCCCTTTTATAGCAACAAATAAAATGAGTATAAACGGAAAGTAATATTATACAAAAGATGAGAGCATTATTTTAGGTACATATTACCTGCCCGTGTGTTATAAAAACGTATCTTTATGACGTCATTATTCAAGATAAGAAATAAATACATTTTCGAATTGGTGATATACTCGTAAAAGGGGAATTTCGATTGCAAATGATCTTTATTTTATTGTGATCAGATTTGGTTATTTGATGTTTTTAAATAGTTCGAGTGAGAGTGAGTCATTTAGTACAAGAATGTGTTAGGAACTGATTTTGAGGGTGAAAGTGCGGAAAAAGATAGTTGGGTATCACTCTGACCATTACGGCTCGGCTCGGCGACAGATGGGCCGGCCGCAGCGCAAGGGTTGACCCGACATCTGTCATGCACTATCAATCACACACATTGTAAATATTGTTTGTTTGTACCGTTGACTTATTGTTTGCCGATACATCGGTGAACTCACGCTGAGATGTGTCGTTACTCGACTTTTGTCAATAACTAATGCGGCCGCGGAAGGGATTAATTAATTTCAATCGTTTCCTCGTCATTTTGATGGATCGTTAATATTAGATAGGTGTGAGATTGTTTTATCAATAGCTGAAGGATTTATCTTTTGTTAATTTAGATCGGATATGCAAAACTCTAATATTATAAAGAGGTAAAATTTGTAAGTGTATGTATGTAGAGGGTAATCAAAAACTACTGAATTGATTCTGAAAAAAATCACTAAATATATATGTATTAGTACACATACGAGTATGTAGTACTCTGCACTATCTCTAATTACTATCTTTACTACTTCCACTTCACTTGGGCGAAGGCACTGGCAGAAGCTAGTCAATGATATAATCGTTTTTTTCGTAAGTTCCCTTGTAAGGCAAAGATAGATAATATTTAGTGTATTTTTGAGATTCTAACTAGTATATTTAATCAAAATTTCGGGATGACACGATAAAATAGTGTGTCAATATTTCTAAAATTCATGACATTTTCTCTGGGAGGGCGTGACACCGTTTTCTGCGCGACAGATGTCACGGCATCCGCCCTCTTTGAGGAGCAGAAAAAAGGCCCGTCGAGGAGGCGTGGTAGCAATAAATTTTGTCAAAATATGCTCGACACAAACACTTCCCATAGTCGCCCTATTAGAATAACAGAACAAATCGGTTTAATTTGTTAACAGGCGTTCAGAATGGGTGTCACATGTCTAGCGAGGTATGCCAGCCTTTTTATTTATTTAGTTTCGTCATCACTAATTGCCGATGACAAAGTTTAATAGACCTAGCACATGTTAATAGGTGTTTATGGATGTATGAGATAATTATGCGTTTTCATTTAGGCTAAAGACGATTAAAGTATTAAATTAGTAGTTACTGTTAGATTAAATAGCTTTATCATATAGGGAGTCATCACAGAGAGCTTCCCATGTGATTAAGTTGGAAATAGTATGATGATACTAAAACATCCGTGCGCGATGTAGCTCAAGCTAAAATAATTCTTATCCCAAAGTAAAAAATGCAATCTATATAAAGTTAACGTTACGTGGTTAACTGAGTAAAAAATAGCCTACAACCTAGTCGCACACCTGCCAAATACCTATACAAACAAAATTTTATAACAATCAGTCAAACTGTTTCAGAGGAATTCGAGAACAGATACTGTGACACGTGATTTTTAAATATTAGTAGAAACTATCTGACTACACTCAGTCAAAACTACTGGGTCAAGGAACGTATTTTCTTTTATGATTATTTAAGGAGAAGGGAGATTCTAAAAAAAACCCAAAGGAGATAAAATGGTACTCCAAAGGTTGTATTAACCTACTATCACGCAGGGTAAGCCGCTGGTAAAAGAAGGTTAAGACGTATCTTCTGTAAACATTTCAAGCGATTATTAGATGCATGAATGAACCAATTGTAAATAGGTATAGGTATTACCGCGCGCCTCAAGGAGCTGTCAACAACAGCAGGAGCCCAGCTGGGTCGAAGCCTACTGGGGCCAGGGTTGGATTCGAAACATAGCTCAGCCACGGTACGAAAGACAACGAAGGAAGAGGAGTGGGTTTTTAGTAAGTAAAGGTCTGACACTATCTCCCGCGTCGCGTAAGAGTGGGGCATGTCATTAGATGATTTCCCACCGGAAAAAAAAAATAATATATAGAGACGGTAGACTATAACTGTTCTATAAGATACAGGATTGATTTGTGGTTCAAAGGACAGTGGTATTATTTATGTGAAATAACCATGGAGTTTTATCAGTAATGTAACGTATAGGCTAGCCTTTTTGTACAATAAATGATTACATATATTTTTAACTGAGAAATTATCAAATAATTCTTCCTGGTCTTTGTGCAGCGAGATAGTTTCAGATTTTACTGACTAAAATCTATCTATGCTCCTTCAGTTGCCCATGCATTTCAGAGCCGCGGTAACTCTTTCGAACAATCCCATAAACCATGACTACCTACTTGCTTTAATTTTTAATTCAAAATATACTTACAATATATCCCTTATGACCCGATCAAAACTTTACACTACGCATCAACGACTTTTTCTGTAGAAACAGTTACACACGCCACATCTTTTACAACAGTTTTTGTATCGCAAAATTTGTCAGTATAATATCTTTTTCTAAACATCAATTATAATAAAAAAACACATTAATTTATCGCCAGGGACAGCGATCAAAGCAGGCGACAACGGGCCCCGGTGTTAGTCTCATATGTCACAGGGGGTGGTTTTTTTTCCTATTGAAAAAATACTTTATAGTATCGCGGCAGGGTTGTTCGGCGCAGGCAGACACTGTGGCACCGGGTTTTTGCAAATGTTTTTGCTACTAGACAGATAAATAATAACTCTCTGTGATTTTATAACTTGTAAAACAAAACCGCTCGTTCAGAAAAAGTATGGATCAAACGGTTCCACCAGTTTCACGCGATTCGCGAATATTTTTTGCTTATTTGAATATAATTTATTCAGTCTATGGTTTGGCATGTTTCTATAGTGGACTGAAATAATATATCATACTAATATTTGTTACTTATGTATGTATTACGTTTCTCAAGAAATATGAGCTAAATCCCGCCACACATGATTAACAAATTCTTTCATGTGAAACATTCTAATGTAATCTAAGCGTGTTGCGCTGCGCGTGCGTCGGTCAGATTTGGGTACATTTAGATAAAGTCAGTAATCTCAACCCGAGACGTGAACTAACACCACAAATATTTGTTTGGGCCCGTGGCCTCACACCTCATGGGCACACACCAACCTACTTGATGAAATATGCACAATTTACATACCGGAACACCGATAAAACTACATCTCTTTTATTAGCTCTATAACAGATCTGAACTATCAAATGGTAGGTATAGAATAAGTAAAATATATAATATTTCTAAAAACTCATTAGCTTCTGTTCTAAAAATATGATAAACCAACATCAAAGCACATTGAATGTTCTTAGAACTACGCAATATATCCTTGATGAAAGTGAAACGCAAATGGAAAGTATCGTAAATTAATCAACCTACTTGGAATATTAGTCCAAAATGAGCGTAACATCTTAGTCAGCGGCAACTTGTAATCCTTCGCATCACAAAATGGTTGATTACGTGCGCCCCGAGCTTCCCAATTCTTTGTTTGGCAAACTTCCCAACACAAAGTTGGTTAATCGATGAAAAGAACGTTTGTTTTTCTTATTAAATATGTTTAATCGACTCCATAAGCGACTGTTTTGCTTATTTAATGACCAAGGATTATGTTAATATCCTATAATGCCGTAAAATTAATTGAACTAATGTTGTTTAGGAGAACGGGAAATTGATGGGCCTATAGTTTTCTAAACGAGACAATTATAGTTATCATAATTCTGAACCGGACGCAATAATAGTCCTAGAATACGCTTTATTTTATTTCCAGCAAAATAAAAATATTCGTGAAACGTTGCATAATAGACATCTACTCCGGTAAACCAGGAAAATTGTTAGTCATTTTCACATATATGTGAAAAAAGTAATAGCTTCAAATCCCGTGTAATTAATTTTCCATATTTTGTTCCAAGGAAATAATGAGATCCGCCCCCGGTTTAGTAGCGGATGAGGTGAAAAAAAGGCATCGACAGAATCAACGAACGAGGAGGCTTTAATAAGATTTCGCAAAACCTGATCAATTTAAAATTAAAGCCACGAAACGTGTTTTTCGCCTATTTTATAAAAATCTCGGGATATGAGAACAATCTTCGACGGATAAGCTTGGAGAAGCAATATCATACGCAAAACAGATGAGATTTTTTAACCGCATATGCAAAAAAATCAAGGTACAATTTTTACAAAGACTTTTTACGATCCAATCAATGAAGGGTGGAATAAGACGGGTGTACTTGCACATGCCTAATATTTAAGGCTTGCGACACGTTGTCACATCGCACATTTTCATATCTTATTAAAGACCAACCAAGTTGAATGTCGTAAAAATTGATAAAACAAACAATGACAAAAATGTCGACAGTAATCGCGTAATGAAGTAACGCACAATAGAGCTTTAATAATATAATGCACAGTAGCATTTTAATCCCCCATTTAAATTCAATGGCAAAAGCGGCAAGTGCACGCCTAATCATCGCAATATAATGCTCCACCGACTACGGAGGGTTGTTTTTTTCGTGAGCAAGTGAGACAAAACGTTTTGTTTTTATTAAAAACGTTGAGTCGTGAAAGAGAGGGATGATACTCGATTCATTCAAATTGACTTTAAATGATTGGCCTCTGCTGCTCTTTTTGCCCGACGGTGATGGATTGCAAATCGTTGCATTTGCGTCAGCCTCACGTGCAAAATGCAGAAATGGTGCTATTTTTGTACAGAAATAAATATTTAAGTAGTTGACGCCTTCCTGATAAGTTATCATGACGTAGTGAGAAAGAGCTAATTTAAGAAAACTTTTAATAAGACGGCACATATATCGAAAAATACTATCATATTTTTCAAGAATTTCTCAAGTAACTATTGGGTGCGTAAATAGTTTTCTATTTTTTAATATATTTTGGTAAAGTAAACGTACACCAGGGAAGTATAGGTTGGTTAAGACCACCGTTACTGAACCGGAAAATGTCAGGGAAACAAATTCTCTCCACTTTAAAATGCAAACATCTTCGTCGCAGTTTTCAAACTCCGTGTCCCTAGCGGCATGACTAATTGCGTAACTAAACATATAGGGGGCGCGTAATCCGATACTGATGTGTTTGTAAAAACTATCCGATTAGCCTCGGCACCCCAGCTCGTGTTGATTTGCTTGTGATTGTGTTGCGCAAATTGTTTCCTTGTGAAAGCTATTGTAATGTCTTCATTTGTAAGACCGGTATTGGTCATTGTATTAATCGGATCATGGTAAGTTTTGTAAAAGGTACACTCAGCGGAAGCTTCATTTTCATTTTAATTTAAATACTGTAAGTATGAATGTTTTTACTAAGCCAAAACTGGCCCACTGCTGGACAAAATACTATCCCGAATTATTCAAGGGTAATAATGTGAAAAATAAAAAAAATAAAAAATATATACTAGATACGTAAGGACGAACCTAACCTTACTAAGTAGGTACTACTTAAAAAATGACGTACTATAAGTAATATTACTTAGTTGTATTTTTTGTCTTATTATTGTATAAATACTTGTTAAGCTTATACTCGTAATATTTATTAGTTAAGATGTCTATACTTGTATTATTATTTATTGGGGGAGGCCTATGTCTAACAGTGGTCGTCTTTCGGCTGAAATGATTATGATGATGACTCGTTTTATTACATTCAATATATTATTATTATTCAGGTTTTGCAAAATAAATACAGATTTATCATCATTTTAGATTTTTCATTTAGCAAGAAAAACAGGAAAAGCTGCAAATATTAAAAAAAAAATGTTCATAGGGATGTGTAGCGTGACATGTAGGTACTGACGTAGACAAAAGAGGCGAATTGCGTGTCACGCGGGCGGGAGGTGAATAATCCCTAATTTTGTATACACAAAGTGCGCCCACATCGCGTCACGGCGTCACGGTCCTCCCGCCCGATCGCCTGTGACGATCACCGCTTTTTATTCAACGTCACTCCATACAGAGTCATCGCGACTGTACCACGTGCGCTCAAGTCTTTTGTAAAGTATTGATGACCCAAAGTCATAATTTTTTTTATTGCTGCGTTGTATAAATAAAATTATTTGAAGAGGAGTGAAATTAAAGCGGGTTGTTGCGTTATTGTTTGCAGAACCATAATATCAATCCATAGGAAAGCTACGAGGAAAATAAGTTTGAAGCGGGGAGACGTGTTTGTTTGATGCACTTTTGTATAAATAAGCAGTGTCAGAAAGTTACGTTTGTAGACGATATTTAAATTCAATTACCGACTCTATCAGATACGAAAACTCTAGACTGCAATTTACGATTCAAAAGACAATTATATGAAACTTTAATTGCAGCTAAATTTCAATGAAATTCGAGCGAGAGCACCTATATAGGAAATAAAAGACGAAAAGAGTGCATTTATTTACCTCACCAAATCCTTTGTAGGGACGTATCTGAGGACAGAAGAAGCTACATATCTTCATAAAAATAAAACGCAGCGAACGACTCGATCGTATGCGAGCGTGCGTCGCGCGTTGCGAAATGAAACGCGAAAACTTCCCTTTATTTTATTTACTGGTCGGGTCGAGTTTAAAACGGGATTCATTCGCCAATATAAGAGATCCTTGTTGGTTCTCCTCTACACGGAAATGTTTCGATGTGATTGGAAGATATTATTATTAGATATATAGATATTACATAATTTATAAAAATTTGCCAAATAAGAGTCTCATTCTTTTGCTGAATAGTGGGATTAGGAAATTATTGTTGAAAAACTACACCGTTTCGTTCGGTTCCAGAATCATGTGCATCGATGTTAGATACAAATCATCAAAATGAGTCCTCCCGTTCTAAGCGGAGCGAGAGGGAGTGCTCCTTCACTCTTTACAGTCCAAGCCCACAGTAACTCTTTTGAACAATCCCGCAACCCTGCTAGACATCTTGCTGACATCTCTTTGAGGCGCGCATGGAGCACCGTCGATCCGGCCTTGATCTTATCGGACAACGAGCTAGTCAAATACAAACTGTATTAAGTATGTATATGAATACTTAATAGAATACAGCCATTTCGGAAACCCTTCCTTTATACTATCAGTAGGCACTTGAACATTAAAATTTTAAACCCCGATTTACCCCAACCTTACGGTCAAATCAAACAATTGCGCAGATACAATTTTCAAACTGCAAAACACAACTCTCATATGAGTTTCTCAAGCGGTCCATGATAAAGCGACAGCGTGTGATGTAACGGCGTGTGCTAGGGTCATAATGCAGTTGGGCTATGGGGCTGCTGATACCTGAGCCCACGTAGGCCGCCACTGACTTGTGCACAAGGCCGCTCCGTGTAATATCAGTTTAGATAGAGCTCGTTCATACATACATAGTTTAGAAATAATGAAAATACAACTCACATTTAAGCTTCTCTAGCGGTTCATGGTGCAGTGGTGGCGCATGATGTAGGGGCGTGTGCTGGGGCTCATGATGCAACGGGGCCATGAGGCTGCTGATAGCCGAGCCTACGGAGGCCGCCACTGACTCATGCAAGTGGCCGCCCCCGTGGAGTTCCAGCTCGGATAGACAGAGCCCGTTCTCACTAAGCGGCTCCATCCCGGCCGCCAGGGCCTCCTTGTACACCCGGAGATGAATGATGATGCTTGTTCTGACGCTGGTGGAAAACGGTGCGCGTGCGAGTGATCACGGGGCGATCACGCGCGGCTCCACATGGTTGTGAACACTGAAACAAAGTTGAACGGGTTAATGTGGTGTTTTGAAAGTGGAAACCATTACTAACGAAACAAAAAATTTATTCAAGTTGGTAGGTACCGTTCATGTATGAAAGTTTTCTAGTAGATATTGCTGTCAGCAATGAGACTGCTAGTGTAGAAACAATTATAATAATTATATTTTGAAGTACAATAAAAAAATATTCAGTCTATTGCGCATGAAGGCAGACCAAATGTATTGTTGTTGTATTGTGCCCGCTGACTGTGAGCGAGCGTTACGCAGTATATTTAACGCTTTTCCATATATATTAACATTTCCCTGCACCGACTATACGCTATTACATAGTGTGTTGTCACTGACTTTCGGTGGCCGATTATTGTACTAAGCGTAGCAAGGCTACTCTTTTTTCACAGAAGTAATGCATTTTACTCATAGCGTTCTGTCTGCTTGATGAGAACGCATACTGCCAGACAGGGTCCACGTTCACACTGGGGCTAACAGTGTGCATACTCACTGTCAGCGGCGAAGAATACGTTTAGTGTTACTGTCATGATGATGTAGGGTTGAGACTTGATAACTTCTTTGCTATATGGCGTCATAAAGTGGTGTTCAGTTTATAGAAAATCCAATAATGTGACATTATACTGAATGCCGCACTTTCAGATAGACTTATATACATAAACGATATAAAAATAATAAAATTGTACTTAATATGATTGTTTAAAAGTGTAGACTATTGTGAGTCTTAAACGTGAAATGTAACGCCTGTATCAGTAACCTTAGAAATCAATGTTCTGTTATTGTAGGTATTCAACTTTAGTAGGCCAAACTGTCAAAAACATACGACCTAAAAACCTTCAGACTCTAAACTAAAGTTCAACGACAAACTACCTATATAGCAAAGTTACCAAACACCGGCCAATTTATTAGCGCCATTTATTTGTGTAAAGTTGACTACACAACAAGCTCACAACAACTAGCAACTTCCTGGTCGTACAAAAGTTCCTAAAACACGAATAAATCATTTTTAGTAAAAATATCAGCTTGATTTAGAGCGGCACACGACGTTGTTTGAGCAGTAAAAAAAATAAGCACCATAAAAAACGGCCTGATGGAGATATATCACTTTACAACTTTCATATTTCAAATAGCGTTGTCAGTGGCCGGGCAGTGGTGTTTCAGTGAGCACATAAAACCAGCCGTTATGGCTAGGTAAGGTAAAAGTAGAAAAAAAGGTCATACACAAAAATGATTTATAGCTATAATTGCCTTTTTTACGCCGTAGTGCCTATCTGCGGCCGACGGGAATTCAATATTCAGAAATAAGAGCAGAGAGCTGTGCCGAAGCGCCAATGTGAACGTTTTTTTGCGATTTCCCCGCCAGACTGTAATGTCTGCTGTGGCTTTTTAATCATTTGGATTCGTATTTTGTTTTCATTTTTCTTTCTCACTATTATACACATTCGCTGTTTAATTTATGAAACAAAGTAAAGGTGGTGAAAAAAAAAACATTTTTGAATTTATTTTTATTTTCTTTTGGTTTTGCACGGGATATGAATTTAACCAGTGTCAAGTTTAGAAAGTATTTAGTTTTTGATATAGACTTTCATTTAATTCATGAATCCCCAAGCGACACCCGGTGGCCGCGCATCTATTGTCCTACTATTGTGTCTCTAATTGACGGTATCTGAAGGGTTAATTAGAATGCAGATATAATATTATTTAAGGCAAAGTCCTGACTCACTCTCTGACTCATCAACGCCCAGCCCAAACCCTTAAACTTAGAACGCTGAAATTTTGCACAGAGGTTCATTTTATGATTGTTACAAAGAGTACCTAATAAAGGATTTTCCAGAATTCATGTAAAATGATAAAACGGAAATCCAAAGTTTATATGGAGAAACATACTTTCACACGGGTGGAGCCGCTGACAGAAGTTAGAACACTCTAATGTTTTTGCAACATATGTATCACGCCAAACTTTACTAAGATTAGTCAAAACTACAACACAATTCTTAGCACAATTTTACCTACAAATATTGCGCCCGTTTCAATGACTCTTCATATTTTCCATTTACTTATGTAGACACTTGTAACTACACAAATTTCACAACACTTTATCTTAAATGAATGAATTTGCGAATAATTAAAACAGCTACTAACCCTTCAGATACCGTCAATTAGAGACACAATGTAAGACAATATATGCGCGGCCACCGGTGGTCGCTTGAGGATTCATGAACTAAACTTAAATCTCGAAAAATTCCCGCCAAAAAACGCGAAATAGAACGTCATGTGAATGCAAAATAAATTATTTCGAATCACTGGAACGTTTTTCTTAAAATTCGTATTATCCAGCCAGTTTGAAATTTAAATCAAAGGAGGTTTATTGCATCCATTAAATTAGGAAATAAAAGAAATGAATATAAATTATTTCGATGAAGATTGAGACATTCAATAATGTTGATACATATTTTCTATTAAGTATTTTAAGACACGGTCTTCAGTTTTTTACATTAAAACTAGCAATGCCTATTAAATTATGAACCAAACAACAAATAAAAAAAAAACAGAATGCAAATTAAGTAAACAACCAAGCTACAAAGCCATCGAAGTTTTTCCTTTAGTCCGTTGCTGTAAAATATTCTAAAAATAAGTCGAAAACAAACCAAAGTAAATATGACAGGCCGAGTAATCGTCGCTCACATAACGCGATTGTAATCTTGACTAGGCGGTGAGTAATTGGCCAGAGCTAAAGGCAGCAATCGAGCCGCTTGAGCCACTCTCATCCCTTTAAACCGATGTAAAGCCTTTTTTAAGCCCAAAGATTTAAGTTGGTGAAAGTGCTTCGCTCTATTAAAACGCCATTTGGTTCGAATTTTACTTGGAAGTCAGTACAGTCTGATGTGCTTAGTGCAAGAAGGTCGGATGTCCGTGAACTTTACTGTCGGTGACTGTACTTTAAGACAATCGTAATTCGTGCGGAAATGAGGAAATTGAAGTTCACGTTCAGAGTGTGAATGTCAGATGTTCTACGAAATACTGAGCGGGAACAGTACGCGCCGTCGACGACTTAGGAACATACGAGTAGGTGAAAGTGTGGGGACTTAATTAGTTTTTTATTAAATTGCGAAATAAAGAAAAGAGGTGGAAGGAAATTAAGGAGCTCTTAGCCCAGCATTGAAACAATAGGAGTTAATCAAAATCTCAGTGATTACTTTTTAAATTAATTTTTGTAACAACTTTCTGTGCTTTTTCTATTTCAATAAGACTTTTAACAAATTATTTTTTCACCGACTACCTACCAATATGATATTCTATTTTATTAAGGTTAAGGTCAAGAACTATATTATCTAACCACTTAAGACAATTATTGACAGCCTTATCAAGTATCTGACTGCTCTGAGATATACCGCCAATATAAGTTTTGAAAAGAAAATCAAATTACATATAAAAGGATTACAAGCATGGGACAGACAGTATGACTTCAAATTGAAATTCTTCTGTTAAGACTTATCTTGACTGTTTTTACTCACGATTGATAAGGTTGATCTAGCATATCTATAAGTAGCCATGTTTTCTAAAAAATTGATACCTTAATCTTAATTCGATATACACGATAAATATTTAATCAGATGATATATGTAGAAGAACAATAGAGAATTTATGCGATGTTTAATTTGCATCAAGTAAGAAAAAAATTGTTGATTGAGATTGCAGACAGTTTTTTTTTTTTAATTTTTACATATATTATAGGAAACAGTAAGTAAAAAGTATGCACTCAATTATTTCATAAAATACTGTCCTCTCCTCATTGAAATCTCCAAATAAATGCCCTTTGATAAAAAAAGAAAAACAAGCGAAAAATAAACTTAATGGCATCTGTAAGTTTTCAACATCAAATGGCCAGTGTTTTTTTTTTTGGCATAGTATTTCTTTGTAAAAAGAGGTTGCATTCATTGCAAATTCCCAAACTTTTAAAGATTAAAAGATTTGCTATGGCTTCAATAAATATTTATTTTCGTTTTTTTACAGGCAATTCTGAATTGTTAAGAGGTTGACCAATCACAAAGATGAAGAGTTATGATAATATTTTTACCGCAAGAGGCCAGCAGAGTGGAAGCCTACTCGGGCCAAGGGTCTGCTTTTGAAAGGAAGACTCGACCATGGTAAGAAAGGCAACACAAGAACAGGAATGGATTTTTAATCAGTAAAAATCTGATACGCCCTTGCGCTCTGCCCAACAGCGGGGACAAAAAAGGTAATATTATTCAACGTGTTGTGTTTAATTACCCAATGGTTTTTACATTCTTCTAAGGACTTTACCCTGTTTAGCGTGTGTTCACTGGTAACGAATATACATCGTGGGTCCTTTACTTTGTGTAATTTATTTCAGCACTCTCTCAAAACAGTGAAGGAAAACATCGTAAGGAAACCATATCAAAACATTCGAAGACATGTGATGACCATAACCCGCACTGGCCCACGTGGTGGATTTCACAGCCTATTCCTACTCCTAGAGAGAAGGCTTGAATCCCAATAGTGCAAACAATGGCTAATTATATATCCTGTTCAGAGAACAGAAAACCAATCATCAGAACAAATACTCCAACACCATCAAGTTATTAAGAGATATGTATATCATATCAGTGGACACTAAAATATACCTATGCCATCTACCTATGTATACCTACCTCTCATATATATTGATGTGTTATTTTAACATATCCCATGTTCTACTTAATTTATGTATTACATTGTATTTTCTTTTGAATTCTTCTCGAACCTTGATGAAAGAGACTGGTCTCCACGGCACAGGGAATCCTAGTGTGGAGACCAGTGAAGTATTTGATGTAATAGTGTATTTTTCTTGAATAATAAACCATTATTATTGTTATTCCATTTATTATTTATGTACATGCATTTGCCCGCGGCTTCGCTCGCGTTAAATTCGGGGTAACATGGTTCCCCTTTCGGCTTATTTTTTCTCGTAATCGTCAACAAATATCGTTAATATACTATATACAAAAATAAATACAAAAACTTAACAAATTATATATCTACTAAAACCTCCCTCGAGAATCACGCTATCGAGTGGTGAAAACCGCTTGAAAATCGGTGCAGTAATTTTTGAGTTCATTGCGAACAGACAGAGAAACAGACAAGCAGGGGACTTTGTTTTATAATATGTATTGATACAATAACCTAAGACAAACTTATTATTATCGGTTGGTACAGTAATCAGGTCTAGGGATCGAAGCGCAAAATTAAGTTTGTTTTTTACTGTATATACTTTTCCGGGATAAAAAGTACCCAGTGTGGTGCCCAGGATACTAAAGAATAATAATACCAAGTTTCATCGTAATCGAACCGGTAGTTTTTGCGTGATGCCTGAACAAACAGGCAGACAGACAAAAATTTTTTAATCACATTTTTGGGTTTGGTGTCGGTCTAGTAACACCCACTGCAATTTATTTTTTTGATAGGTATTTTCAATGTACAGAATTTTCAATTCTACAGATTTATTATAAGTATAGATTATTTATATTTTTAAATATTTCTTAAAAAATCATTATTATTATTATTCTCAGCCAACCCTAATAATAATGCATGTTAAACACATGTAACTCTAGTGATAGCAGTCAGGTAAATATTTGAATGTATTTGTGTGATAACATGATGTTATGGCATCGTCAATGAGCTGATATCATCTCCACGCTAGGAACCGTTCGATTTGTAGATAACATCTATTTGTATACGTGAGAGTATTTTTAGATTTTTAATGTTTAAATATGTTTGAGAATTGTTTTTTTTTATTGTGAAAGTGTCCTAACTTTAGTGTTTATTTATTTGTTTTATAATTTGTGTATAAACAAATATACAGAAAAATATATCTTATTATACAAAATTGTTCAAAAGTATTGCTTATTTCAAAAAGAAATTTCTTGCAGCAGACCTGCGAAAGGAGAGATTAGAAGAAATGTAGCTTGACTTTTACTGACTAAAACCCATACCTATGCTTTTTCACTGCCTTGCGTTCCAGGGCCCCGGGGTTCCCGTTCGGACTACCCATGGAAGTGCACGCTTAAAGTAAAAGTGACATGGGAGTTAAGTGCCCACGAAATTTTTATTTAATAATCTAATCTATCTAATCTTTAATATCCAGAGTTATAGTCATTAAAATCATCAATAAAACCTTTACAGTTCGTCTAACCCTTTGATTGGTTATTTTATGAAAATATCGTTCAATAACCAATCACAGGGTTGTTTTCATGAATTTAATGATTATAAGCAAGTATGAACATATGGTTTCCGGCCGTAAATCATATTTTAATAAACATAAAACTTGACACTAAGGTAGTGTCAGGTTTTATATTCATTAAAAAGCAAAAATTTAAGATAATTTGAATTGTGCTGGGTTCTCTAGCGGTTTTAATTCAAGCACAAGATTTTATTCCAGTACAAATCTAGTTGAGAACAATGGTAGCACACTGATATCGGCTCATATTTTTGAGTTCTAGCACGTGGGCATACGCCTGGTTGGGTTTGAAGTAGAAGTTAAAAGTAATACTACTTTATTTAATTTATTTCATCCTCACTGCACTCAAAATTTGTTGCAAAAACAAAAGAAAAATATGATATCCACCAACTCGCACTGGACCAGCGTGGTGGATAACAGCACTTTCAGCAGTGAGAACATTAATAGGCGGGTTAATTGATTTTGCTAGTTTAATTCTTAAAAATATCTCTTGACTTCTTTCTCAAATGTAAATTACTTGCTTAATGACAAAATTGAAGTATTTTCTTATTTCCCAAAGCAGTACTTCAAGACTTTCACATGTTCTAAGTTAAATGAGGTTATTAATATTACCTAAAAAAGACTGCCTGAAGTTGCAGATTCACAGCGTCATTGAGTTGCAATAGAGAGAGTTGATATTCCTCGGAATATCATCAAATTACTTCCCAAAAGGCATGCTTCGGAGCAAAAGAGAGTCTACGACTTGTACTAAATCAAACAGCCTGTACGGGCTTGTACTTTCAGTTACTCTTTGCTAGGGCCACAGTACCACTTTCGTACAATCCACATCCTTCTTATTCCTGCCCTTATCCCGTTTTATTTGGGGTCGGCGCATCACGTATTTTTCTTCCATTCTGTCCTGTCACACATCACGCTATCATCAACTCCCTTTTCTTTCATATCACTTCTCACACAATCCATCCATATTTAAACTTATAACTTTTTTAGCAATATGCTTACAAGCGAATTAACAATGCCTACGATTCAGTCTTTATCATAATAAACGTCGTTAGAAAATGTTTTATTTAGTAGCTAATAAACTTTGCAGTCAAAAACAAAAAAGTAAACTAAAAGACTAAACTTAAATGCATATGCTACATACCCAAAAATCCTTTTTTGCGAGGTTTTAACTAAACTATTCACATTAAAACTTTGCCATATCATTTTTTAAATAATTTTCACTAATTTGACATTTTTCAACACAAAGGATATTCACTCCAATCAATAGAATTCAGTTTTACTATCCTGTAAATGTAAATTGCTGTGTGTGTTCGCCATTTGTGATAGAACGTGTTTTTCATTGATAAATAAGATATATTGATGTGTTGCCTCTCTTTCTAGCACACAGAAATATTTGAAGTAAGTAATTCTATCTCTTTTTAGTAGACTAGATAGTTTAGGGTTAGTTTTGTGATGTCTAAAAATTTACTTAAAATAGTTTTTGTGTGTTGTAAAGTGATAATTAAAGATTTGTTTCGTTTCTTTCTATGAAGTTTTTTTTTTATAAAATACTATATTTGGAAAACCCAACGAAATCTCACAAGACTGGATTTCAAATAAGACATACCTACTAACTTAAATTCAGATACTACCTGTTTTAACTTCACAAGTTATTTTGGGCATGTTTTGGGCGTAACCACGAATACAGAAGTAAAGGTATGAACCGACGTCATGTCAATTTATCTAGCTGTTATCAATTTAACACAGAGATAAAATTATCATTCGGCTGATATGGGAGCGTGGCGCGCCAACACATGAAATTGTACGTTACGGCTGTTTCTGGTACTCTATAGCTCGCATGTTTTTAAATGCAGGAAAAACTTATCGCTACGAAGTTGCTTCAAGCATAAATAAAATGGTAGTGAGATTCAATTTTGTATTGAGTAAGATGTTTCCTACCTGCTGGAGTCATTACTCTTATTATTATTACTGTTAATTTACACGGGGTAAAAAGAGGCCAGATCCAGACCCAGAATAACTACTTGTAGGTCATACAAATATTTGGTTCGTGCGGGAATCGACCCCACAACTGGCAGCGCAGCAGCCGATTGCTCCACTACTGCGCCAACCGCATCGTCAAATTTTGTTTTTATGTTAGTTATTATAGTGCTAAGTTCTTAGTCCAGCTTGCACTGACCACGGGACTGTTTGAACTAGTCTCCGCGGCAATGGATTACAAAAGGTAACTGGAGGATCACAATATGGGCTTTAGTCAGTAAAAGTTTGAGACTCCCTCTTGCTCCACATAAAGCGGGAGAAATTATTTTATGCTTTCGAAACCACATAAAAAAGTCCCGCTTTCACCACAAATCATATTTGACCTGGGTTAAACCATTTTAAAACATCGTTCCGCTTTTCAATCGTTTAAAAACGTCATAATCAAAATAATGATTGAAAGAAATTGAAAAAAAATAATAATAATTGCAACATGAGCGACTGATGGCCTTCAGTCTAATTTCCCTAAAAATAAGAATTGCTTCAGTGGTATGACCAAAAATTACAAATAAATGAAACTTTTTGAATGGTTTATATGCAATCCTGAAAGAAGTTAGTATAACTTTTTCTATAAAATTTATTCACCTCTGGGTTTCTACATACATCTTATTTTGCGCATTGATTTTTATGAATTCATATTAGACGACTCTTTTTTTATAAAGAACTGGATTGCCCAACTAATTCCATAAACGATACACCTAGATCCTTTTAAAGTCTACCATTAATTTATTTTTCACTAACCAGATGCCACTGGTTCAACCACGTAAAAGTAAAAGATCATGCCAAGGAAACCTACTCCCGGGATAAAAAGTCACCCAAGTGTTATTCCAGAATATGATCTACCCGTGTCCCAAATTTCTTACAAATCTGTTTAGCCGTTTAAGCGTCAAGGAGCAACAAACATTGTCAAAAACTTTCACCTTTGTATAGCACGCGAATAATATCAAAATATGAACACAGAGTTTAAGCTAGAATGTTGTGATTTATCGAAGAATGATTCCAAAATAGTAGTTCAGTTTAATCAATATTGATAACATTTATCAAGATTACTCAGTGTGCGTCGGAAAATCGCTTCACGTAGTAATCACTAATTAGATCTCCTATCAGTAATTTATTGCAATTTTATTTAATCCGTAATAGTTTGTAGACTTACTTTAAACTAATAATATTAGATAAATTTATTTTTAGAATTTTAAAGCTTATACGAGTATTAGATGCAGATGGTCGGGCACCGTGTTTTGTATCGAACTTCTACACTACACAAAGAGTGAGTGGCACCAACTAACTTTAGCGATAACCAAATGCATCATCAGCCATTAGATCTCTGGTTAAGGTAAATACGGGTTGCACCAATTTAGCAATAAAAATGACATTACTCGCTCAAATTCGGTCGAAAATAGTGACAAAAACGCCAGGTTAGACCGAAAAATTCAAATTTTATTCAGTTTTTTGCATTTTCCAGGATGATGTCAGGTTCTATGCTCATTAAAATATGATTTATGACCGTACCTGGTATTTATTTACAGAATTATAATAATCATTACAACGGTTGTATAGATGATTTTTATGATTATTATAATTCAATTCCATTTCATTATTAAAACTCAATTCAGCTAAGCCTATTGAACGATTTTTTTTTAAATCACAGTCAAAGATAGAAAATGACTGTTTTTGCCAAAACATCTGCTACTGGATGGTAAAATTCATTGGTAATTTTACTGATAGAATCAACTTCGACGGAATCTGTAGTGGAACCCACTCTAAGTAGACTCAGAGACTACATTATCTTACTCTTAAAACATTTTGAGTTTAATTTGATTTCATAATTTTCAGTTTACTAAGCATATGCAATATGTACCTATAAATATATAACAAATTATATATTCATATTATCTAAATTAAAAACCGAAATCCTAAAACAATTTCTTTATATTATTCTCACGCAGGCCTATAAATTAGGCACAGCCAGCTAACACAGGCTACAATATAAAACTAAGTATTGTAACATTAAATTTAATTTTGCTTTGCAGTATAAACACGTATTGATATAGTACCTAATTATTCAAAAGTTTTTACATACCTACCTATATCCGTGAACACTTCATAGTGTGGAGCGAAAAAACCAGTGTAATGCGAGAACGTAGCAAAGTTATGAGCGTTCGTTGGCAAAACGACGGAACAAAGTTAGAAGTGAGGAGTTCGGAACTTACACAGACATGTACAGATTTTCATGATCCTTATTACGTGGACGTACTTCATGCACGCTTGTTATTATATATTGTTTTTGTTGTATATTGGTGCTTTAAATCATTGACAGTTCAAAAGGCTGCCCAGCTTAAGTGAAACTGGACTAGACATGTCTACCGCATGCCGTTCGACCGGTGGGCTATTAAAATGCAAAGTTGGTGTCCTGAAATCGCACGATGGAATGAAAAAGAAGGAGATGGCGGGACGACTTAGATGACTTCCTTGGGAAATGTAAGGAATGGAGGGAGGCCCTTGCCTTGCATTTGGACAGTATGGGCTAGATGTAATAAGAATAATTGGTGTTTATTGTCACACTAAAGACTGCTCCATACCAAGTTCTGACAATTACTGTCCATTCCAGGTTACAAGATTGCCCCTTGTAAGTGTTTCAGATATATATTTTTTACATTATTATGTATCGTGTTGTATGTACAATAAAGTATATAATAAATAAATATCTTGGAAGTCAGAGACCAAGATAGTCTAAGCACAGATACAGGGATGAAGTGCAATTACATGTTTGTTTTCCTTCAAACTGCATCTAATACGGTATTATACTTCTACTAAAGTAGTATCTAATTACCCGTAGTCTTTTACTGGAAGAAAGTTTCCAAGACAGTTAGGAAAAGGCTAAGTATCTGATGATGATCCTCAGTATTTTAATAATAATAAACCAATCTATTTATTACTATCATCTTCTAGCGACTTCACCCATGTAAAAATAGAAATAATGTACCTATGTCACTCAGTGATAAAGTAGCATTCTACTAGTGAAATAATTTTTAAAAACGATCCAGTAATTTTCGAGTTTATTCATTACAAACCAAAATAAGCATAAAAGTACAAATATTTCGGCAAAATCTTTTTAAATCATGTTGCCGTCATGAAGGAGTGCAATATTTGAATTATCTGCCTAGTTGAAGTTGGAGAAAGAGTGCACAAAACTTTTATTTTATGTGATTATGTCGAATTTAAACCTTTGAAGACTACTGTTGGGCTGATATTTTTTAAGCTGATTTACAAAATAATTGAATGCAAAGGTCTAATGTCTAATTGTCCTCTTTTCAATTTATTTCGATATACCTAAGTACTGACCTGCCCGCTTACTGCTATATTTACAAAGGATTTTGAGGTGTTTTGTATAAACCACTTTTATTGAGAACTATTGTTTATCAAAAAGTACTTTCGACCGTCATTATTCTAGCTCTAGTTTTTCCCCAGTGTTATAATACATTAATAACACTAGATTTTTTTAAATTTTCACTACAGTACATTGTTACAAAATCTTTGTGATGGAAATCGATGAACAGAAATTTAAAAAATACAAAGAAAACATATTTGAATGAAAAACTTGAAATAAATGATATTATTATCATATTTATTTGCCATACAGACACACACACACAATGAACAAACAATAATGTAAAAACTTGTCTAAATGGAAAAAAAAATTTACAATCTGATGGCGATGCCACTGTCAGGAGCTAGTATTTTTTTTAACATTTTAAAATGTTTTGATGATAAAAGAAAAAATATTAATGTTTTAGGACAATGAAAATCAATCTTGGATAGACTTTCCTTATTCTCATTGGTATAATTAAATAATTAATTAATTGTACCCTTGGGTGAAATGCAAAGAAAACGCAAAGGGCAAATTTTACTTGTATGTAGATTCATATAATAAATATAACTTATATCTACTAAACATATAATGCCTTAAACTAATATGTACTTAAAATAACAGGGTGAATCTACAAAGATCAGGAAATATATAAGTGACTATAATATATATACATTTTTTACGACAGATGTAAAACTTGACTTTATATTCGTAAATAAATCTATAAACTTCTTCAACTTTATAATGTTGAATATTTTTTTGGTGTAGCGCACTAATTCCAGGAACTACTGTTTCAAATTAAAACATTGTTTTATTTAGTGTTGGATGGATATCCAATTCTCATTTATCGCGGAAGTCTATAGGCTATAATATGACATCACTCTACCACAAACGGGATCGGAACAGTAAACAAAGTCGCGGGTGAAACCGCGTATGAAAGCTAGCAAGTAGAAATATGATTTAAAAAAAATGGGATTTTCATTTAATATTTTCTGTGTTCTAAATTCTATGTAATTAATTATATATTTTACCCTTAGGTCGAGTGGTAAAAAATGTATAAAGCCACTGAGTTTTATTTGTGCTTATTGATTAATTAAATAAATAGCCACTAAAATCATCTATATAAGTAATATCTTAAATTTCTAAGCGGTAAAATAAGTGACCGTAAATTTTTATTACGGTCTTTCGACTGAATGATTTTATTTTTAATGCAAATTTTAATTTACAACATTTTCTATGAGTGTCCTAAAAATTTATCTTTAAATTAGACTTCTATTTTTTATTTATAATGTTGTAAAGAGTATCTAACGATATATTAGAAAAATAAATTGCGTACAATGCTTAATCACAAACATGATAATTTTGGAAGTAAGAAATATTTATATATGATTTTGTATGTTTTTATTTATACAATAAAAAAATATTTATAGGTACAGAACAGAATAGACTGATATAAGTCTGATATAGATACTTAAAAATTGTTACTTTTGCACTTGTTACTTAGGTAGGTACGTATTTCAAATGGTAGATATTTAAACAGGCATTAAAATATTTGTTTTGAATTCGTTAAAAAACAAGATCTCAAGGAAAGCCAAATTCCCAAAAAATAAGAGATAATTTAGTTTTTTAAAGTTTTGATTAGGTCCGCTGACTAACTTTTAATAGTTGACTAACTTTTAAATATTTACGAGTACTTCCTGAAATAGGTACATATTTTAGGAGATCATAGTCATATTTTTTTTATGGTGATAAGTTTTACTTATTATGAATTTTGGCTTTATGGAACCTAATATGTAAATAGTAATTACTTCGTAAGTATATTATTTTGGTAACAACTTAGGATCAAATAAAACTATCTTAAAACGATTATTTGTGTTGTAGGTATTTTAGTTTAGATAAAACTAAAATACAACACAAATAAAAGAAACAGTTGCTTATTATATTATTGTTTTGTGTTTCTATACTTTCTTTTATTCTGCAATTCAGATGAATGGGGAAACAAAGAGTCGAATATAAAATTAATTAGAAGCAAAATTTAAACAAGAAATTATTTGGTATTAGCTATTAATTTTGGAGCTAGTGTACCTACAGCTCTCCAGGACATCCTTGACTGTAGTTCATTCAAAACAAACTAATTACTTCCTAAGCACAATAATTTAATAATATGTTCCCAGTGCAAATATTGTCACCTACGCCATTTAAACAACAGTAAGCATAGCTTTACTAAGCAAGCAGCTAGGGAACCTGTTTGTCGTAGATATACTTTCTACACACATAATAATACCTAATTAAGTGGGATTACATGGTCACTTAAATATACGCGACGACTTATGAGCATCTTAGTAACACGCCTGACTCAGAGCTACTAGCCAGGAAGTTACTCGGAACAGGAATTTTATTTTCAATAAAATAAATTGCTCATAAAATCAGGGGGAATTTGGCAACAGTGCAGGCTTCAAGAATTTATTTTCCGGCAGGAACTTTATAAGCCACCTGTCAGAAATAATGCCAAACAAGTGGAACATGTGACAGAAGACATACTCACAGTTGGAACGTCAGAGAAGCTGCAGACAGGTGATGGCGAGCTCGATGATTCCTGGGAACGCTGGTTTTCACAGTTTGTGTACACGAAATCCGGTAATATCCGTCATAATCTGTACAAGCCGCGGGATTACGCGTCCACGCGCCGGCCGTCACCCACTAACGTAAACACCAGGGAACAAACCAAATACGAATCCGATACCGATAAATCAAAGCGCACGATCGCGGCGACGTCGCTTATCCGCTAAATCCTGTCGGGATCGCGTAAAAAATACTAGTATTAAAAACAGTCTTAAGTGGGCTTACGTACGCGGCGCGTTGCGGCCCGCGCTGGCTCTAATCTCGGCCACTTCCCGGACCAATTTGAACCTAACTCCACCACTCTATACATCATCCGGAGCGCGCCCGCCCACCGCGCCGCCCGATGCCGACCGCGCTCATACCATCGTCTCTTTCACTCACACTCGTTCCCCCTATACCTCTCTCCCTCACCCTGAAATCTCGCCACACTGAAAATTCAGTGCGTGCTGCGGAGGGGCGCGGGGCGGGGGGACGCAGTCAGCTGGCCGAACTTGTGCGAATAAAATCGACTTTTTATCGCCTCGATGACGCTTCGTGACGTCACTGTTTACTTCTGCCCGTGAAGTGTGGACACTGGATCTTTGACGGACTACTGTGACGCAACCGCATACAGATTTATTGAATTTGTTAAATTCTTCCATTGTTCTAGGACAGATTTTTAGCAAATAAGTAAGTCTGAATGGGGGAATATAGACATACCTACCATATACTAATTTTTATGATTAATTGACATAAATAATTACGAAATTTGACTACCCCATACGAAGGTAAGTAAATCAGACTACATCATCTGCTTTAATAAATTGTGTTGTAAAAACTCATTTAAATGGGTGCAATATGTTTTCCTTATAGCGTAAAATAATTGCAGTTTAAATCGCGTGGCGTGCAGCGGAGTCGGGCGCAATAAATCGCGGCCCGCTCCGGTTCGCAACGTAAACAGATCGGGCGCATTAACCGCGCGTCGGCGTACATAAAGAGAGCGGTATAAATATAAAGTTCCCACTCGCCGCCGCGCAAACTTAGCTAAACAACGCCATAATTGCCTTCATTACTTAAATTACTGAAATTATTTATTCAAAAAGCTGGCAACATTTAGCCAGTGATGGCTCCGCCTACAATACGAGACTGGGCCAATGATGAGTGGCGAGAGCGTGTGGGGCGGGGCTTTCGGCAATATGGCGGCAACCTTCCCTAGCGCTCGCTCCTGTACGCTCGCCGCACGCCGCCGGTGCATGCTGTTTCAGTCTGTTTTCACGCGTCGACTTTCACGTGTTGTCGAGTGGTTAATTAGTTTGGCATTGTTAATGAGTGCGACTGTAGCGGCGGCGGCGCGAGTGCTACGTGCTACGCGGCCTCTACGTGGCGGCTACGCGCTACGAGCGGTGCTACGCAGCCGAGCGTGCTCGAGCGTTCCGCCGACGGCAAACGGCCGACGGACAAATGAATGTTTCTTCTGAATAAAATATAGCTACATACATGGTCTATCGTAACTATCTAAAGAATAACTGTTTAGTGAAAAAATATTTGCAACATCGAAACTCTTCTTATGCATATTTTGGTATATAACCTCATAACGAAGTTTGGTTTGGTTTGGTTAGATATCTATTAGCTATTAAAATATTGATAGTGATTAAAGTGTAAAGTTAAGAGGACAAAAGCATTGTTATTATTTTTGCCGAACTTATTTTTTGTAAATGTTTGTCCTCTACTAAGTTAAGGTGTGCAATAAAGTTGTATAATAATAATATTTTTAGTTTTTATTTAAATATTTAAAAATATAATTTATATGTTTGTACAACGAATAAAGGAAATAATAATAATAATAATATCTACTTTGGTAAAATACCTACATTTGGAACATTCACAGATATAAGAAAGCTTTAATCACATATTTCTATTATCATGTAAACACCGGATGCTTAAGTTATAAATTTTTATCAAGCCATATATTTTATTGATTGTAAATCCATTAACGCTGATAGACTATCGATCTAATTTATTAATTAATGATATATTGCACATCTTCTTTGAAAATCTATAATAGACCGTATCATCACTGTACCCCATACCTTTTAATAAATAATTAGTATCTAAATTATGATGTCAACACACCCATAATGATATCAACCTGCGATTGTTCAGTATGGATTCGTTTTTTATGGCGAATAAAAGTACATTAACAAAAAAAGAAAGTCAATTTGGTAGTATTATTGTATTTTCAGCATCACTTCCTGTTTTTCTAGGTTTTTAAATACTCACTTACAGATTTATTTTGAACAACAACTCATAGTTTGTACGTATTAATAGAAGTAGATTAGATTGATATAATAAATAAGTCCTTCATTGAAAATACAGTGACCCTAACACAATGGAAGTGTAGAACCGCTGCATAGGACACGCGTCGCCTGCCATGCTGCTCATCCTGCACAACCACCTGCACCTTTCAGGATTTATTCGAAGCCAATAACAAAGCTGTACAGGTTGCTAAATATTGATCAGAAAAAAAAATTGAGTCTATTGACATGAAAAGAAGAAAAAGATTGATATTACAAATTCTAACAAAGCTCGTTTCCATAAAAGTACGGATCTAATTAATCATTCGGGTACCTATTGATACAGGTTTTATTTTAGGTGGGGAATCATCTAATGAGTTCTCCCGCTCTAGGGCGGAACGTGAGGGCATTAAAAACTTTTACTGGTTAAAACCACACTATTCTCCATCTGTAGCTCTTTTTGTTTGAGGACCACGGGTATCATTTTCGTACTTTTCCACATGGTCCTAGCAGGCTACGACATACTGATATAACTACCTACCTATGCATTCTTTAAGGTCACCAGAAAAAAAAAGTACTTTCCATTGTATTTATATAATTATCTAAAATCATAGTACCTTACCTCTTTGATGGTTGATCGAAGTCATTGATGATATAGGTAGATACAAATATTATAGATATAATAGTAAACATACATAAGTCGATAGAGATACTTTACTTTGAAAATGATTCTACATAGATAGGTAAATAACGAATTGATTCAATGCAAATATCAAGTGATAAAGATATTATATAGAAATTAACTGTAAAATCTCTAAAATTCAAAGATTTAACACTTTATGAAAAAGTCCCTAGAAGCTGTGGTGGCCGAGTGGTAATGGGCCTGACTTACGAGTTAAAGGTCGTGGGTTCGAAACCAATCAGGCGCATTACTTTGCGTAATTTATTTCATAACCACTGCTCTCAAAACGGTGAAGGAAAACATCGTAAGGAAACTGGCATGTCCTAAAACCAAAACATCGAAGACCTGTGACATTCACCAACGAACACAGGGCCATTGTGAATTATGGCCCATTCCCTCTCCCAGAGAAGAGGGCCGAGTCCCAGCAGTGGGAACATTAAAAAGGCTGATTATGCTGTAATGATTATAGAAAAGTCCCAATCATAGACATCCAATATATGTCTACGACTGGGACTCTTCTATAATCATTAAAAAGGGCCGTTTCCACCAAAATATTGTCTAGCACCCACAACAGGTTGTAGAGCTACCAATTTGAAGTACTGCGATGGTTGGTAAAATATTGATAACTTCATACAAAAATAAGGCGTGTCAGAAGCAAATAAAATAAATAAAATTTAATAAAGCAATTTTTTTATGATAATACCCCACCGTCATGTGTATGAGTAACTATAGACAGATTTATAGTTAATCTAAGACATTAGCCCACAAATCATATTCATTATTTTCTTTACCCTACATATAATGCGTTCAAGAGCAGGATCCCCGAACGCGCAAGGCCCCCGAATGTGCGAGGCCCGTAGCATTTGCTACTCTTGCTGCATACCTAATCCGCCACTGTGGGATTCAAATGCATATCGTGATTCAAGATACAAGTGAGACCCTTCACGTTGTGGGGTTCCTAGATTAGTACCGTCGCTCACTGCAAACAGTAATGTCGATCGTCTGCGCCCGCCCTTAATCGAGAGCCACAGATGCGTCGCCAAAAATAAACTCCTATTTATAACGAGGATAAAACGCGTGGTAATCTTAAACGTAGCTTAAATAACACTTAAACATAGGTGAAACTGCATGAGAAACTGCAGTAGAGTTATGATCACACTTATCGTTAATCAATCAATCCTACTAATATTATAAACGCGAAAGTTGTTTGATATTGTATGTTTGTTACTCTTTCACGCAAAAACTACTGAACGGTTTTCTATGAAACTTAGTTCCTACATGGCTTAAAATTGCACGTAGCTTTCTATCCTAGGTTTATATTCCCTTGTAATAATTTTCTATCACGCGGGTGAAGCAGCAGCTACCATTCTATGTATATAAAAGAAGAAACTGACTGACTGACATATCAATGCACAGCTGAAACTACTGGGACTAGGAACGTGAAATTTTACACAACGCTTCGGGGGCAGTAAGAACGGATTTTTATAACTCAACTTGGAAGGGGGTGAAACAGGGCTCCAAAGTTTGTATAGAGCTAGCAGAAGCTAGTAATATTATAACGGCAACAGTTTATGAGAATGTATAGTAGAATATAAATGGATCAATGAATATTTTTATAAACAGGTTCATCGAGAAGCTGAGCAGCTGTACTTTCATCAATCCGCCTAGCGCATAGACAAGTTATACTTGTAACAGTCATTTGGATCGGTTTTCTTCATCAGTAAGTATCTAGGTGACTAGGTATTTTTTTAGGAAGAGAGTCATCAAGCTCTAGCGTGTGGCGTGTCAGACTTTTACTGACTAAAACCCTTTTGATATAAAACCAGTTTCCCTTTGCGTCCCAGGATCACATATCTCTTTCAAAAATTCAAAAAAGATAGATTTTTTTTGATTTTTTTTAATGAATAAGTAAACCTGTTATTTAAATGTAACTAAAGCAAACAAGAGAGCAGTGGCCGAGTGGTAATGGCTCTGACTTACGAGTTGTAGGTCGCGGTTTCAAACCCTGCCAGACGCATTACTTTATTTCATTAGCACTGCTCTCAAATCGGCAAAGGAAAACATCGTGAGGAAACCGGCATGTCCAGAAACAAAAATTCGAAAACATGTGACATCCACCAACCCGCACTGAGCCCGCGTGGTGGATTACTGCCCATTCTCTCTCCTAGAGAGGAGGCCTGAGTCCCTGAGCAGGGGAAACATTAAAAAAAGGCAAGCAAGCAAAAATAAAAGCAAATAATATTAGAATACCGGCAGCAAAACAGCATACTTTACAAACATATGCTATACATTTGCATGTATAGCATATGTAGCAAGCTAAAGCTGCATTCATAACAACATCGGCACGATGATCGAAAACATTAATAACGTCTCCGTACCCCTTGACAAACATAATTGATAGTGTTTATATCCCCTTTTACTGCCAATAACCCATTAGCATTCAACTTGAATTTATGCTCTAAACTAACGATAATATTCCACGGATTCAGTTAGAATCGAATAACATTTGGCTTCTAAACATTTTCTACAAATAAACAGATTAAAATTCCGATCGAATACTCACTGTATTGTGTATTGGTTCATGCCAATAAATTAATGTATTCTAATTTATTTATTTACTCAGCATTTATAACTTCAATGACAAATATCATCAACATCATCATTTCAGCCGATAGACTTCCACTGTTGGACATAGGCCTCCCCCAAGTGTCGCCACAATGAACGATCCTGCGCGTCGCATCCATCGGATTCCCGCAACGCTCACCAAGTCATCGGTCCATCTTGTTGGAGGTCTTCCGATGCTGCGTCTTCCGGTATGCTGCCGCTACTCCAGAACCTATAGAAAAATATGATTCTCTAAAAACTATCTTGAGTTATCTTGATTATCGTGAGAATGGCTTAAGGACCAGAAACCGATATTATTTTATTCATTAAACCCCAAGCGAACGCCGGCTTCGCTCGCGTCTTTCTATTGTAATTACGGTATTCGAAAGAAAAAAAATATCCTTTTATTTTTTTATCAAACGAGCACACTCTATGATAGCCTGCCCTGAATCAAAGATATCTCTGAACGTCCCCCCTCGGCACTGTCGAAATAGAAATCTTCACGCTCCTCATTCACGCACAGACTACCGTAGTAACTCTTACTTGATTCGCGCAGCAAAAACATTTAACAATTTAGGCAAAGAGCACACCTCAGTTGATCTCTTTATAAGCAGCTTGGCATCTATAAACATTGTTATGTCTAAAAACAATGTTTTGTAATTGCATTACATTATTGTCTTTTATATTATCTTCCTGCTAAACTTTGTATATCTCAATTACTTCTATAAGTGTTACTTTCAACAATACTCTTACATTATATGTGGTTGTAAATTGCTCATCGTAATCTACCTTATCATTATTATTTTTTTGTATTGTGAGCTGTAAGCCACCCAAATAAAATATAATAAAAGAAACTAATGACTTATCGTCCAAGAAAGTTTTATTCCTTACAAAAGATTAGAAGGATATTCCTAACCAATAAAACTGCACAAATTACACAACTCGAAATAATCACAAATCCGAGAGCCGAACTAGAGAAATAAGCAAACAAATTTTTCGACTGAACAATGTTAACTTTGAGATTATTCATAAATAGCCTACTCATCATCTTTTCATGTTCCTTCGATTACGCTAACTATTAGAAATGTGATACATGTTTTATATTTATTAAATTAATACTAGCTTCTCACAGCAGCTTCGCCGGCGGGATAGTAGGTTTCTTCATATAAACCTGTTTCATCCCTTTAGGGATGAATTTTGGAAAATCTTCTCTTAGTGTTCGCTTACTTCATAAAAGACTCTCCTATTCCCGGCGCTCTCGGCAGTGCGTTGATTTGCAGTCGGTCAGTTTTTCGTTTTATTATATAATATAAATATAAGATTATAAAGTTGAAGAGTTTGTTTGTTTGAACACGCTGGTCTGAGGAAGTACTGGTTCGAATTGAAAAACTCTTTTAGTGTTGTATAGCCCAATTATCGAGGTAAGCTTTATAAGATCATGCTGCGACCAATAGAAGAGGAGCAGCAGTCACTGGAGGCACCGCTGCGACACCTCGTAGGAAATAAACAATTGGAAACTAAAGCTAGAACTACATTAGACCGACGCACATGTAGACCACACCTGATTTGTACGTCGTTCTACGACGTCGCGTGGCGTGGATCTAGTGTAGCTCTTAAAGTCTTGTTTCCATATAAAATATATAGACACCGACGCGCCCAGATCGGCGTACGTGGTCCACGTGTGCGCAATGTAGTTCTAGTATCTTAGGACTATTTTCGAATGGCGTGTTAATTTTTTTCAGATTTTAGGTAAGAAGAGACAAGAATTATGCAAGAATCAACTACCAAAAAGGTCTTTATAATTGACACGATTATACGTTTGAGCCTTCTATGGCTGACATTTTATTTAATTTGGGTTACAGGGCTTTCAGGTAACAGTACAAAATATAACAACAAAGATATTTACAACCTCAACATACAATATGGGAGTATTATTGAGACATTTACAAAAGTAATTTAAATACACGAAGTTTAGTAGGAAAAATACAAATATATAAGAATGCAATTACAAAATATTTAAACAGAATAACAGTTATGGATGCCATGCTGCTTGTAAAGAGAATGCTCTTATGTTGACATACTGTCATTCTTTTTCAAAACATCTGAGTAACGAACGAGTTTGTTTTACGTTAAAGTGATCGACATGTTTATGACGTGCGGCGTTCCGATTGGCCCGCTCCGACCTCTTAACCAATCAAAGATCCAACCGCGGTAAACGTGACGATCGCATTAACGTAAAAGGGTGATTCTTTGAAGCCGAGAGGGTGTCTCATTCATCTGGTCAAGTTTTTTCTTAACATATTACATTTGTAGATTATTTTTCCTCGATCACAACATGTATCAAAGGTACTCATTTGTACCCAATGGATTACGACACAAAATAGGTTGGTACAAAAACTAGGCCAGACGAATGAAACGTTCTCTCGATTTAAAAAAATCACCCAAAAACAACTAGCCCTCAGCACACCGATCACACATCAACTCCATCGGATGACGTAAATATGAGGCACATAAGTACGTACCTACGTCGGCCTGCAGCGAGAGAAGATTACCTCCAGATTAGACGTAAGACTATAATCCTGCGGTAGCCATCACCGCCTGAACTTGACCGAGACTTGCACATGCTACTGGTTGCGTGTAGCTAGATGTGCCGAAAGATATGACGCTGTGAGTGAAATACTCGAGGATTGCGAGATCTAATCAGTGTCGAGTAGATTGTGAGTGGTAAAAGTACCTACCTAAAGCTAAACATAATGTGACTAAAAACGGGTTTTTGAATAGAGTTTTTTCAGTTATGAACGTGTCGGTAAATATTAAAGTATAATACTGGTATTATCACACAACCCCATTTCTTGTCCAAGCAAATACTGTCCATTCCAGGTTGCCTGAAAAGAGATCGTGGAATGCGACAAGGCCGTCCATTGTAAGTATTTTAGTTTTCTTTTTGTGAAGGTGAAGGTACCTACTACTGTCATCATAATCATCGTCATCATCATTTCAACCGAAAGACGTGTACTGCTGGACATAAGCCTCCCCTAACTGTCATCACAGTGATTGGTCATGTGCGTCTTGCATCTACTAGAATCCTGCGACCCCCCCTAGGTCCACCATGTCTGTGCTTATAGATCCTGACTTCTCCCATAAGAAAAGGCGTGATCTGTATCCGCCTTAGGTATTAAAAAACGCGATCTAAATGTCGTGTAGTTCCTGGATTATTACTAGGTTTAAAAGACCAAAGGTTTTATACCTAAATTCCAAATTCAAAACCTACCTTTGGTCTTAAACATAGTAGTAATAATCTAGGAACTACACGAAAAGATTGTCTTTTGGAATAAAGCGGTATATGTTTGGTACCTTTTAAGTTTCACTCCTTACTTTACATGGTCGACGCATTCCTGACAATTGCACTTTCGGCAAATTAATGACATTGATTAATGATTACGTGCAGATATTTCGGATTACGTGGATTTGTACTGACATTCCACGTTCGTTGATTAATCCTTGATCGCTTATCATGTTTAGTTGGGATCGATTAAAGGATGATAAACAGCAAATAATTGAGATCTTAGCTTAAAAATATTTACGTTATCGAAAGGCCACCTTCTAAAAAGGCACTTACAGTTTTCAAAATTGTTAAAAATTATAAAGAACCTAAATAGATGTGCCCACAGTTTCACCGCGAGATATTTGCAAATCCATCCTTAATTTCGAGAAAAAGAAAATTGTTTTTTTGAGAGAAATGAACAATATACTCGTAGGTTTGCATTATATCACACACATTGAAGATTTTATCGAGCCATCGGAGAGCCGCTCTCCTGGATACGAGTTGCCGAGGGCGCAGCAATCAGAATCTCCACAGGTGGGGGATCTCGGTTGGTTCCGATCTTCAGTGTTTGTGCGGCGTCACTCCGTAGACGATGTCCCACCTTCCGTCTTACATCACCACATCAACGTAATCGCCGATGACATCGACATATTCTCATGTGCTTTGAGTACATTCACTAGGATAGCTACATATAGAATTAGCTACGGTATAAACAGTGGCACTATATAAAACAAGGACACTACAATATCGCATTGGGTCTGTTTAGCCTGTAAGGATATTGTTAAATTTTTAGAAATAAATAAATAAATAATAAATAAATCACGTACCCGGTTACCTGCTCACGTAGAGACCTAATGACGGCATTGCCGTGGCCGAATTCAGGGCCGGGCAAGGAATTTGCCTAGTTTTGCCATCGATACTCTAAGAAGATTATATCTCACGGTGAACTGTTGGCACATCTATTTAGGTTCTTCATTTTTTTTTATACAATTCAGTGCGATGTATTTTTAGAAAATTATATAACTATTAGAGGTGTTTCTTAAGGACTCACTTCAGTCAAGATCATGTTTATAGGCAATAGGCATGGGGAATAACAAATAAAAAGATTAATATAATGTGAGAGCATGGTACCTACGTAGTGAACTTGGAACATAACCGGAAATATTTAGTTCGGTGAAGTAAAGTATAATATAGTTGATCATTACGCGGATTTCATTTGAAAATGAGATCGAAATGAAAAAATAAAAATAGAAATATCATAAATCAACTCACATAATGATGAAAAAACTAAATAATCCTTACCGTTACTATGAACGTCTACTTTAAATATTGAACGTGAACCTTTTAGTATCCTCTCACTGAATATCTTAACATCGTATCCTCCTGGCTACGATAAACTGTCACTTACGAGGAGCGTTCAGTTATATACTTGGACCAGAAAAGTACAAAAATTTAATTCTCTCTAAAATTCAATGCACTTAACCCAATTTTCATATTCTAATACAAAAAACTGCTCTTGATCGTCAAATTAGCCACTCTCGACCTCATCCTCTTTATTACTTGAAAATGGTCGAATTCAGAGTTTTTCAGGTTTCTGAATAGAACTCGATCTGTGACTTGTAAAGCTGCTGGATCCAGTCACAGATAGTAAGTAACCTCTGCTTTCGCACAAATGTGTTGGTGTAGTTGTAGTGTAAAATCAACACCTTTCATATGAATTTTTCTCGCTAATTCACTTATTAGATTCGCGAAAAATCCTTAAAGAATAGCTCAAGTTTCCCTCGTTCTGGCAATTTTACGTGGGATAAAATTGAGGAGCAAAACCTTTCCTTATTCAAACACTGATAAGAATGATTTGGCCATAAACCATTTCTGGCTGATTTTTCACTCCCAAACTTTTTAGAGGTCAGTGACGCTTTTTGTTTCTAGTATGAGCTCCGTTTTGGACTCAGGATCTTTGCGACGAACCGACGAACCCACGTTTCGTAACCAGTCACCACACGTCGAAGAAATGTATATGGGTCTTAACAAATCATATCCAAATTCCCTTGTGATGACCGGCCTCCGTAGGAGCGAGTGAGCAATAGGATTGGGTAGCTCGCCATCCGGCTGTCTGGTAAGGACTGAGCTCGAGTTATCGATGGTGCTTAGCGCCTCAAAAAAATGTCAGTAAAATCGTAGGGGGTCCAGCAGGGTTCAAGCTACTGAGGTCATAGGTTGACTTCCGAAAGGAAACCCCGGGGTCCACGCGCGCTTCAAAGAGGTGCTGCAAAACCACAGGTGATGCCCGCTAGGGCCGCAGGAATTTTCGAAAGAGTTACCGGCAAATTGGTTTTTACAGCAGTCAATCTGGGTCCGCCGCAGTCGGTTAAGAGATTGTAAAAGTGCCTCCAAATGGTTTCATTGATATAAAAGCTTCGAGCATGACTACCCAAACACCTACGAGAGGTAACAAAATAGGGCCCACTCTATCTTTGCTACCGTATTACGTAGCAAGACAAATAAGACCTAAGTTATCATAATTACATAACAAAACACGCTCACATGGATTAGCGCGGGGTTGCACTGTTATCACAGCAATAAATGAGCAATAAATCTAAACTGTTATCTCGGCTGCTGAGTTTGGGCACTAATACCTTGATACCAATGTCATTACGAGCTACCTTATTGTACAAATATTTTTACGACAGCCTTGCAAACTGGCTGAGAATTTAGGAATACGGAAATGGCTCCAAATGGTTCGTGTAATATTACACACGGTGCTGCTTGCCAGTTCTGTTACTTGAACTTGGCTTGAAACGCTACCGCGTGTCTAGATCGAGAGTTGAAACTGTATGCATCTATTTTTTTAAGAAATGTGTAAGTATTTAGGAGGTTTGTATCAAGTTGTAGACTCAAGATTTGTGAATATTATAGTATAGTATCTACAAGTTTCTATGGAGTTTCTTTTACCTACATTTGAACTCCAAGGTAAACCAACTAACTCCAAAATCTATACTAATATAATAAAGAGGTAAAGTTTTTTTTTTTTTGTTTGTAGAAGGGTCTCTGGAAGTGCTGGTCCGATTCCTAAAATTGATTCAGCGATAGAAAGCTGCTTCATTCCTGAGTTACATAGGCTATATTTTATGTACGCAGCGAAGTCGCGAGCAAAAGCTAGTATATAATATGTAACTGTAATAATGCACACCCTTTTACATCCATCAGGACCGAACTCAAGTCGTCGATAGCGCGTCACTACGCGAGTTCAACAAAACCGTAGGATTCCAGTGGGGCTGATGTCCCCTAGAGTCACGGGAATTTTCAAAAGAGTTATCGTGCGTAAGATCATTGTCAATTTTTGTACTTCGTTGTGAACAGACGTGCCGAAGAATTATAAAATTAATAAATAAAAACTCGCTGAATCGTGACCTGGTTTTACCTACTGGCCGGATAATTCTGAAACGTAGGCATAATATTTGCTAGTTATCTTACGTAACGTAATAAAATGTGTAAAGTGTTACCAAGTCAATAACTGTGTCACAATGGCAAGCAGCCCCTTCAGCCGGGCTGACCGATGTGCTCGGAGTCCACCTTCTACACCCGTGCCCACACCTGCACCCGAGCGCGGACTCTCATCTGATCCTCAGTCGCCCACCAAAAGAAACGAGGTGATATCAACGCCGGAAATACAAGACTGGATGACGACTATTGAGAAATGTCTAGGCAATGTGCACACTATTGCACAAGAGGGCAAATTAAATACGGAACAGAAAATGAGCATAAGTGCTTTATGTCGAAAAATTGGACACAGCACATCTCAGATGGCTGTTCAGTACCAGTCCATCAAGATGAGAGTAATCATGGCCAACTCTACCATACAAAGACTTGAAGAGCAAATTGATCTGTCGCATCAATTGCAAGACCTTAAGATGACAGTTGGAGCCTCTATTAAGCCAAATACGGGATCCTCCTTTGCTGATATGGTAAAGAAAGGTACCAACAAATTTATTCAGCCCTTAAATTTAAGCTCAGTGGCCATATATCCCAACGACAAACTAAAGTCCAGTGAGGAGACAAAGTCACTTGTACAAAAAATTATATGCCCAGAACAGATGAAACTTCAAGTAAGAGGACTACGCAAGACTAAAAATGGCGGTGTCATCATCAGCACTGAAACCAAGGACGACATTGAGAAGGTAAAAAAATCGATGCAGTCAACAAATTCAGGCCTTACAGTCGATGAACCGCAGAAAAGAAAACCTAGAGTCGTAATTATCGGAGTGCCATCATCCATGCAAGAGAAGGAAGTTTTTACTTGTTTGTTCAACCAAAACCTAGCCGAAAAACTTCAGGATTGCAGCCTCGAGACATTTTTGTCCTCCATTAAGTTGAGCCACAAGTCTGGTAAGAGGGATGCTGACACTTGTAACTTTATAATTGAAGTATCTTCACAGATACGTAAAGCCCTAATATGTAAAGACAGAGTTTTTGTTAATTGGTCTTCTTGCCCTGTAAGAGACTTTACTTTAGTCACACGTTGTTATAAATGTCAGCAATACGGACATGCGGCTAAGTCATGTCGGGAGATCACCTACACGTGTGGCCACTGTGGTCAATTGGGTCATTCCATCAAAGAATGCACCAAGAAAACCGAGGAACCTAAATGCGCAACTTGCATGCACTTCAAAAAGCCAAGCAATCATAAGACAGGTGCAGCGGACTGTCCGGCGAAAATTATGGCAGAAAATAGGTACATAAACTCTATTGATTATGGAGGCGCCTAGGAGCGCCGTAAATTACGTTTCTTTTTGGCCTTGGTTGGTATTTTTAATTATATTTTAATATGATTAATAATCTAATTAGTGACATAGATAATTTCTCTGTATCTCAATCTGAAGTTTGTGATGTTGACCAGTGCAAGCAATATCTCTCCTCTTACACTAGACCATTAACTATATTAACCCAAAACATTCGTAGTGTTTTTAAGAATTTCGATAATTTTAGCATTTTTTTAAAACGTCTAGAAATAATTTGTGACATTATTGTTCTGACTGAATGTTGGCTTGCTAAACAATATAATATACCACAAATTCCGGGATATTGTATGTATAAGACTAACTCGACTTGCAATCAGAACGATGGGGTGATAGTTTATGCAAGAGATCATCTAAATGTGTCGGTCCTGGAACCAAACATGCACGACTGTAGCAGATTGTTGATTAAAATCGGAACTGAATTTGCGATATTAGCTGTATATCGATCTCCCTCTTTTACGAATTTAAACAATTTTACTAATTCTCTAAACGACACCTTGCAGAACCTATCATCTTTTAGAAATATAATTTTAACTGGAGATATTAATATCAATATCCTTCCTGGAAGTACAGATGCTTCGGCTGAGGAATATCTGAACCTATGCGCGTTTCATAGTTTGCTTCCCGCTCACACGCTTCCTACACATCAAAGTGGCTCCTGCTTGGATCACATGATGCTCAAGGCCAATTTCCCAGCACTTACCCTTGTAATTAATTCAACAATAACCGATCACAGTGCTAACCTACTTATCCTTAATTGTAAATTACCTAAGGTGGCCTCTCGCACAGTCTCTAAATTAAATTTACGTAAACTTGAGGAAGACTTATGCAATATTGATTTTGACCCAGTCTACAATACCGCTGATCCGCAGTATTGTATGTTGTACCTAATTAAAAAGGTGCAACATGCAATTCAGAAAAACACGGTCATATCTCGGTTAAATAACAAATACTGCAACATAAAACCATGGATCACGGCTGGCCTTATACGTTGTATGAAAAATAGAGATAAACTGCATATGAAAGCTAAAGCTAATCCGAATAATTTTATATTGCAAGTGTCATATAAGCGATATCGTAACTTTTGTAACGACCTCCTAAAAAAAGTAAAACGCAATTACGATAACACTGCACTAAGAGAGGCTGGTACAGACAATAAAAAGATCTGGAAGATTATTAAAAATGTGACGTATAATTCAAAACAGAATCAGTCTTCTTCAAGTTTATTACAAGCACATTCATCACAGTTAACATCTGCGAATATTGCAAATAATTTCTTTGTTAATGTGGGCAAGTGTCTAGCTGAAAAAATTCGTGGACAAACGCAGCACCTCGCGAGCTCATTATTTGCATCCAACACTAGCTTATCATCCTTTGTTTTACTAGATACTGACGAGTCGGAAGTGGAAAGGATTATTATGGGTCTAAAAGTTGACTGTGCAGTTGGTTGGGATAACATATCTAGTAAAATTATTAAGCAATTCAAAGACCTTTTAGTACCACCGTTAACTTGCATTTTTAATAAATGTTTAACCACAGGTGTGTTCCCCAAGTGCTTAAAAAAAGCTGTTGTTGTCCCAGTTTACAAATCAGGAAGTAAAGACCAAGTGACTAATTATAGGCCTATTTCCTTACTGCCTGCCATGTCTAAAATATTAGAAAAAATTATAAACAATAGGTTTTATAAATATTTGGAGGATAAATCAATTCTCTCTAAGCAGCAGTTTGGATTTAGACCTAAAATGTCTACAGATAATGCCGTACACCATCTTACTGACTACCTAGCACAGGAACTTGATAAGGGTAACCACACAGTAGGAATTTTCCTGGACCTCGCCAAAGCGTTTGACACAGTTTCTATTCCCATCTTGTTGCGCAAGCTTGAGGCCATAGGCATCAGGGAAATTCAGCTGAAACTATTTAAGAGCTACCTAGAAGAACGTACGCAATGTGTGAAGATTGGGAATGTTATCAGCGATGAGGAAAAAAGCACAGCTTTCGGAATTCCCCAAGGAAGTATTTTAGGACCTTCACTCTTTTTAATCTATATAAACGATCTCTGTAATCTGAATATAGATCACGGCCATATCGTTAGTTATGCCGACGACACTGCTCTTTTGTTTTCGGCTGACTCAGAAGAAAATGTCTACAAGTTTGCGCAACACGGATTCAATGTTATTAATAAATGGCTTCAAAATAATTCACTAACCTTAAATGCTGACAAGACAAATTACGTCAAGTTTTCGATGCGCAAGCAAAAACTAACCGGCACTACCTCAACATTGTATGCTCATAACTGCACATCTAACACAAATAACCAATGTGTTTGTCCTAATATTAACATGTCAAATACAGTAAAGTACCTTGGAATTATAATCGATGAGACACTTTCATTTAAACATCATATAGAAGCTATAAATAATAGGATTCGTAAATTGATATTTGTTTTTAAAAAGTTGCGCTACATTGCAGATCCAAAAATAGTTCGACAAGTCTACTTCGCTCTATGTCAATCGATAGTAACCTACTGTATTACCACATGGGGTGGAGCGGGTAAAACATTGTTACTAACTATCGAGAGAGCCCAGAGGGCAATTCTCAAAGTGTCTACTTTCCGTCCATTCCTTTTTCCCACTAACCTCCTATACAAAGAATGTGAAGTATTAACAGTCCGGCAATTATTTATAATGGGTATTGTATTAAAACAGCACGCAGATTTAACATATAGCACGGATTTTACTAACAAAAGACGTAAAGACCTAGTTTGTCCTCAGAATCATACCAAACATGCTTTCACGTCAAAATTTTACCTTTTTCTCGGTCCTCTCCTCTACAATAGATTGAACGCGAAAGCAAATATTTATCGCTTGAATCAAGTCTACTGTAAGAGAATTCTTAAAGAAACTCTTCAAAAAATGTCATACCATGATACAGAGAATTTACTGATTGTTCTAAAATGATTTTGTTTATATTTTGTGATTTTGTTTATATTTTGTGTTTTTACTCAATTGTTGACCTAGTTTAAGTATTTTGTTATTTAAGAAACTATTATAATTTATAAAAAAATTACCTAGTTTAAGTACCTATATTGATAATTAAGAAACTAGAAGTTAAACTTTTTAATATTATAATAATGGCATGTCTACATTACAGATTTTTTTACACATTTGTATTGTACTTAAAATTATTTGATTATTTGTTAATTTTAAATTATTTTAGCTCTTCTTGCCTGAAACACAGGATTTCCTAGTTCAGGCACGTAAGACTCAGAATTAAGATATATATTTAAGACTGTATGTAATTTATGCTTTAAAGAATTTTGAATAAAAATATTATTATTATTATTATTATTATTATTATTGTGGCGACACTTGGGGGATACCTGCGTTCAACAGTGGACGTCTGTCGGCTAAAATGATGATGTTATAGTTAATTCATATAATCGTCTTATTCTAGGCAAGCGGGCTCCATCATCGAATAATGATTTAAAAAAAAAGAGTATTGAAGAGTTCAAAGTACCGAAGGATTGACGCAACAGGCAGTCTTTGCCAAATAACATGTAATCTTAATAGAGAGTTCCCGTTTTAGAATCGTTTAGAGACAGGTAAAATTATTCCGAGTATTTTAAAGAACCATCTACCCATTTTTATGATTCAATTCTGACTGAAAATAGATGTTTAGGTAATAAAAACTAAAAGTTTTAAGCTCACACATTTATTTAAAGGACGAGGCTGACCCAGGAAAAGGCAGGGAGACGACAAGGACTGTGGTAGGTAGGTACCACAAATAAAGAAAAGAATAAGTGGGGCCTTACCATGCACGATATAATGTCAAGCGTGCGAGCGAGAAAGAATATATTATAGTCTTATAAATCAAAAGCGCATTTGCCTTTTAAAAAAGAAAACTCGGAGCACCCTACAACTAATTTATTAATTTAAAATAACAAACAATCAAAAACTGTAACAACTATATAAATAAAAATTATGATGCCTAAAACAGGACCGAGCTTTTATGGCGTGTTCCCGCCTTTTTTGACAGCGTCATCACTGTCGCGTGATGTCATCGCCTTCTCAGCTGTCAAATCCTCTAAGAATAGCTTTAGACAGTGCGTTTCACTTAAGAAGTTACATTGCTGTCATGTTGGTAGTATTGAAAATAATGTTGCCATATTTTTAGCAATTAAATTACTTGATATGAGGGAGATTAACTGATACTTCGTTACTTTAACAATTGCCTTTTTTTATTGTTACTATTTTTGTATAAAGTATAGGGCGCTGTGCTCCATTCCGATTGTCTTACAATTCTTTCAAATAACGAAAACGCCACGCCACAGTATCGTTCCTCTCTATTAACAACTTCTTTTGAGACCTACTTTTTTAAAATAAAATCCCATTCCTCTCATAATTTTCCAAAAAGTGTTGCAGCTACCGTTAAAATCGATTTCGTTTCACATTTCGGGGAACAATTGTGGTAGAGTAGGCAGTTCTTTCCTTTTTTCCCTTCTTTTTGTGTAGACAGACAGGGGAGCCAACATTACGCCGATGTAACTTCTTAAGTGAAACGCACTGTAGCTTCATCCGTTTAATAGTTTAGTTTAGGTCGTCAAATAAATCGCGTTAGAACTCTTGGTAGGAATTTGGGAGAACCCTTTGCCCAGCTGTGGGAAATATGCTTTCCCACAGCTGGGCAAATAAAAAACCTCTCATTTAATTTTCAATTCTATTTTTAATGAATATTTTCTTAAGTAATCAAAATGTAATTCGTTTCTACTAAACGATGTAAAGTTACCGTCAGATCTCTAGGTCTCTTGAAAGGAATTTATTACTTCATTAAACTCTACTCCGGTCTCCACATCACATCGTCGGTACTTTGTAGAGCTTATATCTGATGACGCACTTAAGCAAACGAAGTTTCAGAGACATGTTTAGTATATTATACTGTTCATGTTATAGGCATGAAGGCAGAGATAAAGAGAGCTGGAAAAAGGAGAGACCAGGCATAGTCGAATCATTAACCTAACAATAAGACAACAAAGCATAAGTAACAATTATAATAATCATGGCTTACATTTCGAAAGAGAAAATTTGAGCAGTAGTAGCCGAGTGGTAATGGCTCCGACTTACGAGGTATAGGTCGCGGGTTCGAACCCAGCCAGGCGCATTACTTTGTGTAATTTATATCAACACCACTGCTCTCAAAACGATAAAGGAAATCACCGTGAGGAAACCGGCAAATGTCCTCTAAAAAATTCGTAGACATGTGACATTCACCAACCCGCACTGGGCTCTCGTAGTGGATTACGTCCCATTCGCTCTCCTAGAGCGGAGACCTGAGTCTCAGCAGTGGGAACATTAAAAAGGCCGAAGATAATGATGACATTTCAAATGTAGAAAAAAAGCAAAGTTTATTTAATTTTTATGAAATTAAACTTCACTAAACTCTCAAATATTAGAACGAGCTTACAAGTAAAAACGATATAATAGGTTTTAGGCTTTAGAGCATTTTATAAAGAGTTTGGTCTGAATACTTGGAAATAAAATCACTAGCTCATTTCAATTACTAGCTAAAAAGCTTACAAACTTTATTATTCACAGGAACACCGAAAAGGCTTGAACAATTCAAAATACAAGGGAAATAATAATTATAAGCACAAACTGTATAATACGTCAGTTTGGCCGCTGCTCACGAACCCCGTCATGATGTACGCAAAACAATTTGTTTTCCCTCTTTTGTTTGACGACGCCGCCTACATTACCCTTAATTTATTCCCTTTGAATATTCAAACCGTTAGCTCCTCAATACTCGTTTAATTTTCTAATATAGGAATAGGAACTCGCAAGATAATATTTTGCCTAAAATCTCAGCCGATTGTAACGTCTCACAGTGTGGCGACCACGATTCTTGGCTAGCATATTTAAATTCTATGAACATTTTGTTATAATATCTTACGATTGCAAATAACATGTGATATCTTTCTGATGAAGACGTACCAGTAACCGCACCTCGCAATCTGTATAAGCGCGATAAACTCAAAAACTGCTTATCAGATTTTCATGCAGTTTTCAGCAATAGACAAAGTGATCAATGAGGAAGTTTAATGTGTAAAATAAATGCATTAGTAGTAATGCATAGGCAGGCGCTACTACAGTAAGTACAACGTTTGATGAATATGCAATGATGAGCCATAGAAAGAAGTATATAGATTCAGTTTATCCGATCACCGGTACTTTCAATACATTCATTGAATTTGCGAAAGACTTATCATTCATTTAAAAATTAATCATTTTTTTAAAAGAGTAGCCATGGAGTTACATGCCAGTTCTTCTCCATAGGAAAAGACCAATTAGATCCTTGCATTAGTTTATGTGAAAAAAATATATTTTGAGTTGAGTAGATTCAATTTACTTGGTGTTTCTGATTTTTTAAGCAACAAGAGGCAACTTGAATATGTCTTAAGCAGTATGGAGATAGATTGTAATCAACTCTGACGTACTCACGATTCACAGACGAAGGGAAACCAAAATTCCCAGCTGAAATCTTGTCCCAGTTTGTTCAAACCACATGGTTAACCCGCAGTACCAGGCCCAGAGATCCCTATTATTAATCATTTCGTTCCTTTAATGAATGGAAATTATGCAGATTCCGAGTCGGCATCACAATGGGAGCGATCTCTGGCTCCTCAAAGATGAAAGCTTCCACACCGAGCCTACGTGCTCCCATTCGCACAGAACGCCCTCTTTATTTTATTGAGTTAAACAATACAATGTGCGAACCTTCTTAATATACAAATATGTATGTATGGTGAGGATGTAGGTAGGTTTGTATTGCTTGAGATTTGTTCTGTTCCTTAATATACTCTTTTTGTACTACCGTAAGTAATAATTATTAGCAGTAAATTAAAAGTAATAGTTCTAGAGTAGCACATACTTTTTATCCCGGGTGTATGCGTCCTTAGGATAATCTTCCACTATCAAAAGGGCGAAACCGCTAGCAGCAGTTGGTATTATTGTATTAATTACTTGCGCCATTTGTTACTTCGGCATGATCCTCTATGGTCCTTACAAGAAAGTTCTTTTCATCTGTGAACGTATTCTTAGGTCGTGCTCTTTGCATCAATAACAACATGAAACAATTAAACATTTCTTGTTTAACGTTTCGTATGCCGTTTTTAGAGACACAATGAAAAAGCCATTGTGTCCCGCGTAGATGCGCATACAACGCGTTAATTGTTGATTGGCTCGCACTTGACTATTAATAATAATAATAATTAGTTTATTTGTACATAAAAACAGCAAAAAACATAGCATAGAGAAATAGGTAGGTTGTACAGATTAGTCAAAATTGTTGTCGAATTCCCGAGCTCCTAAACTAGGTACGCAGACCTGTATCTTAGGAGTCGGAGTTTTAGCGGCTTCTTTTTATACAATACAACCGTGACATTTTTTGTATACCATCTAGTTAAAACAGCAAATGTAAAGAATAAATATGTGTAGGGAATGGATGTGTATGTGTGGAAGTGCGTGTTAGTGTGGAGAATGTAGGTGTGTGAGCATTATATCATACGAGTTTATAAATTTACGAGTCAATTTTTACTATTTTTTCTGTTTCGTCATAAGTTAAAAGTAAGAGCCAATTAATTAATTTATTTTTAATTTCATGAGAATTGTATCTGTACAAAGGGATAATCTTATTTATTTTATTATACATATTACTTCACCTGATGGAAAACAACGATGCGCTCGACGATGAATAACACTTGCATAGAAGAAACCTATTCACTCTAGACTTAAAGATCCCCAGGAATTTTACTCCTTAGCTGTACGCACAATGAATCTAATGGAAAGACTATAATGAAAAATTCACAAGATTGGAAAATCAAGTTTTTATTACCGAGATTCTCTGTATCTAAAACATTTTTGAACTTCGAACTACCAAAGGTATGTTTCAGTTTGCCGATATTAGCCGCAGCCCGCAAGTTAGTCCTAAGTTCCTTCCTTCCTTCATAATACCTTTGCACATACAATTTGTAGAAAGAAGGTATTTTCTTTCTACAAATTGTATGTGCAAAGGTATTATCAGTGTGATCGTCACGTGTATGGGTGTGGCCAAAATAGGTGATATCGTGCGAATTAGGGACGTTTGTGTTCACAATCTAAAGTGATGACGTCAGCTAGTGGTAGCGAATAAATAATTACTTTTGCTTCAGAAACATGTTTGACAAAGTTCTAAAAAGCTTTAATCAGGTCTATTTTATATTATGTATTTATTTCAAGAAAGGAGAGGGTGCTAAAGGCCCTGCAGTGGAATCAAACAGGCTAGATAAAAAGGTGTTTATAAATTAAATAAACAATGTGCATCATCTATGAGCAAATAATACAATCGAAATGATTTTAATATTATTGGTGTTATAATAGGATTATTTGAGTGGAGATGTGATGATGACGCTCAGGGCAGAACGAGATCCCACTCATCCCTATTGCCTTGATGACACGTACCAAGTAAACGGGAGAGACAGTGCTCTCGGCCGAGTACTCAGTACGTGTAACCACAAGGCCGAGTGCTCGGCCAAGCGCTTATCTCTAAAACTCGCTAACATCACTGTCTCGGCCGAGCAACATTTTACTCGGTACGTGTAGTCAAGGCATAAGCCTTACGAAACCAAGTTGATTGCTGCAATCACCATTTAATCACATAGAGATGCGCCAATAAGCTGCAATAAGACCTCAAACGATGGTTCGTCTGTAGTCCTAACAAAACCTTCCCTATATAGCCTGTGAAGCTAACCTTAAAACGGCTCCCGTGATCAAATACTGACCAAAAGTCAAAATTTAAAATCATCAATAAAACAAAGCAGGACCGTTTTTAAGACTAAAAATCATCAAATGACTTTTCTCGCTGTCGTTGGAGAAGAAGATGCCTCATTGACTAAAACCCATCTATGTTCCTTCTCTTGACTTTTGCGTGCGAAGACCACGGTAACTCTTTCAAACATTATGCAGCCCTAGCAGGACTTAACGGACTATTGGACAGTGAGCAATGGGTAGGGCGCCGTCCGACGTAAAAGGACCAAACAACAACATCGAGAAATATCTTACCCATCTCCTTCATTCCAATACGATGCTAGATTATAAGAACGGCGCACTCTTAGGACCTAAATTAATTAATAAATCCCGAGGCTCTAGAGTCCAGCCGCTGCGAACTTCGCAAATTGAGATGTTATCTGCTAATGCGGTGCCGCCGGACAGTTGTTGATTTATTTACAGAATCGCCTTCCATTACCGATTTAAACCCTTTGCTTTGTAAACGAGAAGAAAGTGAATGCATAGAATGAACAGTCATACAGACAGGGATATCCACCGCATACAGCATTTACGGCAGTGGATACCAAAAAGAAAACTATCGACGATTTTATGCTTTAAGACATTTATTCCTGAAAAAGTTGACTTATTTTATGAAATGCCAGACTATCTTAAATATTAAATATGCTGCCATGAAAAAATCAGGTACTTCAAATAAACTAGAAGTTATTAGATCCAAATACTGTTACAATGTTGTGGGTATCAAGAAAAAGTACTAATGTGTTGTGTTAGTGAACTTATTACCTACGTTTCGTTTCTTGAAGACAACTCGATAGCACACATTGTTCAAATCAGAAATAAAAAAGTTTGCTGTAATATACTATGGTACCAACTTTGATACTAATATGTATGTCACAAGGTAATGTTTGGGATATCAAAATCCCGGTAGACGTCAAATATTCTTTTTTATTACGTCGTCTTACTAAAAGTGCCTAGTGATATGAAAAAACACCAATTTATCGTCAGTGATATGTCGTGTCACTAAACTAAATGTAGTGAAATAAAGAAGACCGTTGATGAATAAAGTAATGAAACAAAATTAAAAATTACTTGGTGCATTTTTAAAGTTTTAACCCTTCAGATACCGTCAATTAGAGACACAATAGTAAGACAATAGATGCGCGGCCACCGGTGGTCGCTTGGGGATTCATGAATTAATTTACTAAACATAATAATCTAACAATGATATCACGTATTACCTTTTTCAATTACATGGATTAGTTCATTAGGTACTAAAAAATAAATGTAAGTTATTTATTATTTACTTCTAAAAGTATGCGAGGCTCCACAATTAAAACGACGACTAGCTCCTGATGGAAAACGAAACATCTTGTTATTTATTTAAACAAGGCAGTGATTTGTGGCACCTTGAATTACACAAAACATTTAACTTCTTGCAAATACATCTTTTGGTTTTACACTGGACCTTAGATTTTTCGCAATTACATTTTTTAAAGCCTTGTCCTCCAAATGTAGAAATTCTTCCAGCTAACTCTCGCAATGACGGTTCAGTTTGTGGTACTGAATCTGTAAATGTTGTATCTGTTTTTAGACTCGAGTTTCGGGGTAACCAATCCTTTACTATATCAGCTGAAGACCCAACTTTATAAAGATCATTTTTTACTGGACATTTTGTTAAGTAAACGTTTTGTAAATCTTCTTCCATATTCATCTGTTCTGCTGCATCATTCCTCTCTTCTAAACATATCGTTTCTTGTGCGCTTCCTATACCTTTTGTCAAAACTTCTGTTTCTTGTGTGTTTTCTATATCTTTTGTTAAAACTTCTTCTAAATCTTCTTCGGTCATAATATTATTGAGGAAGTCAGCTGGAACATGAGTAGCCTCCAAACCTACTTTGGAAATTGTACCAAATAATGCTTTATAAGGTGTTCTTTGTATAGTGCGGTGAAATGAAGAATTCTTCTGAAACTGAACAAAATAGCATCCAATTGACCACTTTTTTGAATTATTATCGACCAGCCAGGATTGAAGCATATCTTCTACATCTTGGTTGGCTCTGTTTACAGAGCCTTGACTCGCCGGATGGCTTGGCTTACCGTTAACTGTTTTACAAGAAGGCCACATTGATATCAACTGTTTAATTACAGCAGCTGTAAATTCACATTCGTTGTTACTTTGTAAAATGTTTGGGCAACCGACTTCGAGAAAAATTTTTAGAAGTTCAAAAGCTACCTCAACAGCTCGTTTAGATGTAAGCGGTCTCAAGAAAGAAAATTTTGTGAGGTGGTCCTGATAGTGCAGCAGCCATTTATATCTTTCATCTGGAGTGGATTGAAGATCTATTAAATCAACCTGTCCTCGGCTATTAAATTCGCTTGAAGTAATTGCACGAACGACGGTTCCTTTTTTAGGAAAAGTTTTTTTTGATGTACAAACTTGACAAAGTTTTATGAATGTAGTTACAGCTTGGGTTGGTATAAAATATTTTGATTTAAGAGAAAACAGCATTTTATCTCGACCGCCATGTCCGGTTGATTCATGGCACTTTGTAAGAACACGATAATAGTCTTCAGATGGAATAATTTCAATGATTGACTCTGAATCAGATTGTCTTTTCAGAATCAATACTTTTGACTGGCCAATAGTCATTATATCATATTTTGTTCCATAATAATATTGATGCCTATTACGTGATTTATTCAAAATGGGCGCCGATTTATATTCTTCAACTAATTTAATTACATTTTCGATCCTTTCTGCAGTCCACAACGGTTTATCTCTCTCTCTTTTTCCTTCCGTAATTTTTTGAATCTCCCGATCATAGTCTTCTTTACAAACGAACTCTTTTTTTTGCACTGAACGTGTTTCTCTACTGGTGCTAGGTAAAACTTCTTCTCCACTCATTGTGAGGTCACTTGGTACTCGTACACTAATAAACACAAAATAATCAACAAAGGAGAATCTATATGAAACGGGCATGCAATAAACGTGCGCACGTGCTACCTGCAGCGTAATAATGTAACGACTAAAATCACACGAGCCGCGCCAGCTCGAGCGACGCATTGTTTCGTGCCCACTAGTGCCCATGTGGGTACTAGAGCGAGCGAGAGAAATTCAAGACTCGGTTTTTATTCGGCAGTATCCGCTTTTCTGATATTTTACCAGATTTAGTCTAGTGAAACCACATATCACTGACGATAAATTGGGTGGTGTTTTGTCGTGTCACTGGATACTTTTAGTAAGACGACGTAATAAACAAGAATATTCGACATCTACCGGTATTTCGTGAAATCCCTGATATTGTCATTTTTCTGTGACATATACATTATTATTTAAGTTTGCCACAACACTTCTACGTTTGGCTAATCCTTCCATGAAGCCAAAAAAAAAACAAAAAAAAACGCGAGTCTATCAATAATAATAAAAAAAAAATAAAAAACAAAAATCTTGTACTAAAGCTAGTACGAACGCATTTTTTTTGTAATAACGGATAATGTTCCCGCTACTGAGTCAAGCCTACTATACCAAGGAATAGGGCATAATTTACTACGCTAGTCCAGTTTGGGTTTGCAACTGTCACTTTCGATTTTTTTTTTTGGTTCTAGGACCCACCGGTTTTCTCACTATGTTTACCTTCACCGGTTTTGAAAACAGTAGTTGGTAATTTAAAAAAATACACAAAGTAATGCACCTGGCTGGGTTTAAACCCCCACTGCTCGTTCGTAATTCTAGCTGCTATCACTGGAGTACCACTGCTCATCAATTTTAGTAAACCCGTAACTAATTAGCTACTCTGATTTACTCAGATAGCCAGGCAGCTCTTAACGCCTTGAACTCGAATACAATAAATTCGAAACTGGTAAAAGACTGCGTTAACAAACTAAATGACCTGGGGCAAAGGAATAAAGTTATTCTGAGATGGGTACCAGGTCATTCTGGAATTACTGGCAATGAAAAAGCCGACGAACTTGCAAGGACTGGGGCTCAGGGTCATCAGATAGGACCAGAACCTTTCTGTGGTATCTCAAAGAACCAGGCCATGCAGACCCTTAAGGGCAACCTATTTGGCGATTCAAAAAAGCACTGGTTGTTACAACCAGGACTGCTACACGCCAAATCTCTTATAGAAGGCTACTCACAAAAACGAACTGCCGAGCTTCTTGAGCTTAGCAGGACGAACATCTGTGCGATAGCCCGCGCCTTAACCGGCCACTGCAAATTAAACAGGCACCTTTTTCACATGAAACTGAGTGACACTGATGTTTGCAGGTACTGTAATCAGGAGAGGGAGACGCCTAAGCACCTGTTGTGTGAATGTGGGCCCCTTATCCACAAACGGAGTATCCATCTGGGTCGACACATTATTCGCCCGGAGGAGATTAAAACTCTCAAAGCTAGGAGTATTCTAGACTTCCTGGAAGCCTCCCGGCTAAAAGAGTTACTCTAACAAGGTGGCGAGTCACAATAGATCTTTTAGGTCGCAGTGACTACATCTCCTACACTATGGGAGATGCATAGCCCCTTTTCTTCAAAAATAATAATAACTAATTAGCTAAACCCTTCAGCTGAAGCACTAAACTGAAATCACAAGACATAAATCCGTCAGACACTACCAACTTACCCCACACAGCACAGTGGCCAAACTACACAAATTCTATTTACAACGTCTTTAAAACAATTAATGACTTATTTAATTCGCAGACAGTGAGTAAAGTTTAATTGCGTACAAAGCAAGGGGGAGGTTTGTCTAATGAAATACTTGGAGTCAATCACACGCCCGTAACTACTCGCAGGGCAATAACTAGTTCCTGGGGCAGTTACTTCCACTACATATAATTACGATTGAATTTATGGTGTAGGTATATTGTTGTTGTGTAACTAGTGTTTGATAGTGTTTTGTCTTGTCGTGTGGTTGCAGATGGTTGGTAAGTACAGCGGGTATACAATGTGATACTTTTCAGGTGAGTACCACAAGAAGTTATAAGCTATTGCTTATAACTTTTCACTACATTTAACTTTAGAATACCGTAATTAGAGATACAATAGAAAGAGAATGAGATAGCAACCGCCGCGGCGTTGGCTTGGGGTTTAATGAATTGAAGAATTTAAAAACCCAGCCTAAATTTTTATTGCAAATTACTAATCGGTACATTGCTCGCAGAACAGATATTCGATGGGGCCGATGATGTCCAGTAGTACGCGTCTTTCGGCTGAAAAGATGATGATGATGAATCCTGCCCTTCATAACTTTTAAACAGTTAAACTAATTATCATTTATCATCGTAGTTTTATAATAATCATCATCATCATTATGATCAGCTTTTTTAATGTTCCCACTGCTGGGACTCAGGCCTCCTCTCTAGTAGAGGGAATGGGCCGTAATTCACCACGCGGGCCCAGTGCGTGTTGGTGGATGTCACCTGTCTTCGAATTTTTGGTTCTAGGACATGCTGGTTTCCTAACGATGTTTTCCTTCACTGTTTTGAGAGCAGTGGTGATGAAATAAATTACACAAAGTAATGCGCCTAGCTGGGTTCGAACCTGCGACCTACAACTCGTAAGTCGGAGCCATTACCACTCGGCCACCACTGCTCTCAAGTTTTATAATGTACATCTTATACCCTTTCATTTAACCCTTCAGATACCGTCAATTAGAGACACAATAGTAAGACAATAGATGCGCGGCCACCGGTGGTCGCTTGGGGATTCATGAATTGAATGAATTAATTCATGAATCCCCCACTATATTATGTTTATTTGTAAACATTCGGATGTTCAATCCCACTTGCAACCCCATCTACCTATACTATAATATTATAAAGTAATATCTGAAAGTACTGGTGCGGTTGCTAACATTTTTCACACCGATAGAACGCTGCTATATTCCTAAGGGAAATAGGCTACAATATCATGTACACGGGTGAATCTGTGGACAAAAGCTATTAACTTATAAATGACTGCAACGATTTTAATAAAACATATCAATGAACTGTCGCTAGAAACCTGCTCTTAGTTTAAAAATCGCATTCAAATCAGTGCACCCATTTAAGAGCTACGTTGCCACTGACAGACAGACATACGCACATGGTGTTCAATCTCTTTTTGCGTTTAGAGTAAAAAATAAGGATCAACTTCAATAATTTAATTTAATTTAATGGACTAAATAGAGCCCTCCCTGATCTCTAGCATTTAGAAATCAAGACAGTTAAAAAACAAGTTACATAAAAATCACTAACTGCAGAAAAATAATTACAACCAAACAAAATCGCCAGTCATTGTTGGCATGTTCGGAATCCATAAATCACTTAATCCTAACACGCCGCAGAAAATCAATCTATTCTCCGAATGTGACAAAATTAGCGTGTAATATTTCCTGTTCGAATTATAAAATGCCCTCGTTGTCCCGGCGTTGTCCGCGGGCGAGGCCAGGGGCGCATGCGAGGCGCGAGGCGATCCCACGCCACGCGGCAGCCACGTGGCGACCACGCGCCGGCCACCAAGTAACCAATCCCTCTTCTATCTTTCCTTACTATTACTATCCTCTCATTTAAAGCTCGTGTCATCAGACAGACGCACGCAACGCCCCGTGTAAATTCAGTTTAGATTTCATCAAGCACCCCTCATCGCGACATTTACAAAGCAAATATCGTTCCGAGATTGCATTATTATTTAATTGTTTCGAGTGCCGCTCAAAGAGAGCAGTCGTGTTTGATCCATTATGCATAAAATATTGTTCAACTCTTGTTTCGTATTTATCGTCTGAAGGTTTTATTTTCATGTAGCGTTTTTGAAATCTCTAATTTCTTTGTTCGTTTTGCCTACTCTTCTAAGTAAGACTGGCTTTTGCCTGCGGCTTCTTCCGCGCACATAATATAGCCTATAGATATCACTCAGGAATAAAGCAGCTTTCTATTGGTAAAACAATTTTAGTAATCGAACCAGTACTTTCAGAAATTGCCAAAAATAAACAAACAAAAAACAAAATATACCTCTATAAAATATTAAGTATAGATTACGGTGATATCGATGGAGAATTTATGAGAAAAGTGTTTTGCAATTCTAGGAGAGAATTTGCATTTGAGGACCATAGCCAACGCAGCAAGCGACATCATCGCATTTTTCAATTGCCTACATCTACGTTAAGTATCACTTCTAATAGTCCTTTTACACGTATGGCAAGGCTTTATAATGAAAGGTCCAACTTGGTGGATCACCCTATCGATGTCTTCTCGATGAGTTTTGCTTCATTCAGACGCCGCCTATATAAAGTGTGAATAGTGTACGTTATTATGTATTTTTTTTGTCTTTGTAGTGTTCTGTATTTAGCTGTACTGGACAATCTTTTTTAATTTTCTATGTCTCTTATTTTTCATTTTGTTAAATGCCATGCATACCTGTTATTTGCATGGTTACTGAAATGTAATATTTGGATGTAAGTTTTATTTGTATTGTAAGTGATTGTGCTGTTGGTATGCTTATTATAAATAAATAAATAAATAAATAAGAAAACCAACGTTACCGAATAGCCCGAAAAATTGTCAAACTTACTTAAGTTTGGCAATTTTACGTACTTACGCAGTACGTAGGGCGCGTTGCTTGCAGGTCCCGAAAGGTTCTGGAGTAGCACCCACGTACCCAGAGATGCAGTGTTAAAAGCCCTCCCACATTGTGGACTTGGTGAGGGTTACGGCAATCTGGTGGACTATGTGACGACACTTGGGGGACGCCAAATCCAGTAGTGGACGTCTTTCAGCTGAAATTATGATGTTGATTTGAATTTGATAAGAAAGTAAGTTTTTGATAGACTGAACAAGAGTTTCGAAAAAACAAGGCATTGAAATATTGTACCCGGAGTTTATCTTCATACACATCAGAGGGGCCTGCACTTCGAGCTAGCGCTACAGTCTCTACATTACTTAAATCATGAAAACTGGATGATTTTAAAATATTATATAGGCTACTTATTAACTGGCAATACTAAGTATTAGATAGAGTAGATTAGTTAAAAGTAATCGTTTTACACACAACAATGTGAAGAGAGCGGTACCAACGATTTTGAAGCAAACATTAGTATACGAACTTGAACATTTTACTTAATCACTATAACACCGCAGCTAGTACAACAAAGTGCATATTTACGTTGTTCCACAGCAATAACCCAAAACCGATTCTCATGATGAAAGAGCGCGAACCTGGTGCGAAGTAAAGCAACGAACGGCGAGCCATACATCAGGCGCTCCATTCTAATGGTAATGCGGGATATACGCGCGCCCGATATTGTTGGCCGGTCCCTTCTGCCGTAACAAATGTTTATTTTATACACAACGCCACTAACAATAGTGTGCAAATACCTAAACACCGTAAATGGTGGCGCGATGCGATTTAGATGATAATGCTCGCAGAAATAATAATGGGAGGCGTTTGTGATTGTGCCTTGTTTAGTGTGCGGTGCGGCGTGTGCGTTGTGCGCGTTGTGGCCGCGTGCTTGTCTCGCGTATGTTTGTGTTGCCAATTTATTTTGTTACTGCTCTAAAGAGTGATGGAATGGTGGGAAAAAACCATGATGTGGGCAATTTAAAATAGTTTTAATTAATAATATCGAGCCTTTGCAGGAAGAACATAGTAAGAAAGAATATGCGTTTTATGTTTGTGCTGGAATGGATTTTTTCTCCCATAATTAAAAAGTATTTTAGATTTTGATTTGATTGATTTATAAGTTTTTTTTTAATGAAATTAAATAAGTTTTGATTATAGAGAAGAAATCTCACTTCTGTTAAAAATTCACGCTGTCGCTTACGATGTTCTTCCCAAAGAGGAATGATGTGTTCCCAATTAAAGATGTACCTACCATGTAAACGGATCAAATCTTAAATTTATCTATCAGGTATATCGAATAAGACTATAGGCAATTTACTAAAACGGAACTAAGAAAAGCATCTTAATAATATTTTAGGGAAAAGCTTCATCAACGAACTAAATATTCGTATTAGTCATTTATTTTACACACAGAAGATATGACTGAAAACCCGCTTTTCTTCACTAAGTCTGCTTAATATTCTTATAACACTGAAAAGGCCCAAGTCTTTAACAAAATCAGGAACAAAACGTGAATGTTTTATGTAGATTCACGTTCAGGTAGCGAGTAGAGTAGGTACACGTGCCTCCTACATGTTTAATTTGATATTGTTTAAAGACGGTGCGCGCCGCGCCGGCTGACAGCCCTAACGCCCATGCATATTCATGTGGCGTGATTAATCATGGCGAACCTACCTCCCTTCACACACCTCTACATAGACAGACCCACCTATATACTTTGTTTATTATACAAACACCCACTGCGATGCTCAAATTGTGAGTTATTGGCTAAAACACGCCGAGTAAATTAGTTACGAGCGTTAGTGGTAATTTGTCGGCGAAATACTTCCTCAATTTATGTTCCTTTTTTTCGCAATAAATTAACATGGCGTAGGAATTTTCTTTCAATTTTTCAAGTTTAGCGATAAATATACACATTATTTCAAATTAAACGGTCATTGATCTACGAGGTTTCGTAGCAGTTGCTACGAGAGATTTGCGTAGCATTAACGAAACATTACACACATTAGCATCAACAGTCTTTAGAAAACACTATTTGGATTTAATATTCTTACATCTCTCCATTAATTAAAACAAACTAAATGACCTCTAAATAGCATTTAAATCCCGCAGAATTAGAATCATCAATTATTACAATTGATTACAAAAAAGGCGGATGATTTATGCATTCCTCACCCAGAGATTGTCGCGTGCCCTAATTTTTTATGTTAACAAAAAAAATGTTTACAGCCTCAGTGAAAAGTCTTTGATGAATTAAAAAAGGTGTATTTGCATAGAGAAGCAATAAAGTGTAATGGGTGATCGTGCATCTGCCGGTGGGCGGACGGGAGCGCGATGCATGTCGGTTTTATGCTAATAATGACGCTTTAACCGCGATTAGCGAATGTTATTACAAGAGTCAATGACGTAGCAAACACCCGTTATAATTTATAGATAGATGGCAATAAATGGTGGACTGATAAGTCGGAAATTCGGAATCACTCTGCTGGCGCCCAGATAATGCAGTGTTGTATCTGCTTCTTGTCATTTGCGGTGCCATAACCAGGGTGGTGCCAGCGGTGCCCAGGCATATGACGCAGACCCTGAAGCGCCGCAAATTTTTATATCTATTCCTTTTTCTTTTTGTTTGTATTGTACTTTTTTTAGGGGCGCAATTACAGAAGCTCGCACCGGGAGTATAAAAGGTAAGTTACGGCACTGGCCATATATGGGTAAGCTAGGAAGCTTTGAGCTATTTACCTATCACTTCGTCGGTACTAAGAAATCCATTATCTAGAGAATAAAACATATAGGATTATTATAAATGTTTACGATAAGACTTTTCTCGTCAAAGATATGTCAATGAAATGCAGGACATTGTTACAGCCACGACCTTTGTAGAGTTCCGCGATTTTTTACCCGCAGCAAGACCGGTAAAAAATTGCTGTTTACAGAATCCTCCAATTGTCAGTCCTTAGCAGCAAAGATACAAGATCAAACATGTTATCAGTAACGTAACACTGAACGAGGCCGACACGCGACGTGGACGAGGCGGCGACGTCGACGTCAATCGGGCGCCAATCCGTCAGCGCGCGCGCTCCCGCGGGACATCAGCCGACGTCGACGTGGCGTGGGGTCGATTAGTATCGCGCGCTGACCCAGCTAATTTGTGACACCGCACATGCAGCTTTTTGCAACTGCCAATCATACACCCACCTAGCTGATCAAAATTTATATCGGTAAGATTTTCTATGTTGTTTTCGTGGTCGATTTCACCGTTTCGTAGTCGTCGAAATATCCATACATTAGCACTTCTCAGGACAATTACCTTCACCTTCTAGGTTTTAGTACCTGCCATCGTTAGGCTCAAAAATATTGACCTTTTCCGAGTTTCGTGTTTCTCTCTACATTATTGTGCTAATTTATGAGCCCGCACTTTGAGATCTTGGAGATTAGCCGAGATATCCGCAACTTCGGGGATAGACCATAGAGCTCTTCAATGACAGTAAATCTTCCACGATTGCTGCTATCCTGTTTGTTTATTGTTAACACCTTTTCATAAAATAAAATCTCGTCGGTATACCCTCTGAAGGGTATCGCAGATGTGTAAATTTCACCAATTACAAGAGTATGTACAAATTCCAGGGTATCGGGGTTATCAATTCGGACATAACTTTGTTTACGGAACGATTTTGGATTCTTGAACTCCATGGTAGTCCCATCGCTAACATTTCAATTGACAATCCTAAAGTACGTAGATATGTAGGTATGTGTCATTGTGGATTGTATGTTGATACTGTTATAGGCCCCTTAACAGAGGTACCTAATTTCTTATATGTAACTTGCTTACTATTTAGTTTTAGTCGTGTGCCACAAATAAAATTTGAAAAAAAAAAAACCATAAGTAATACTTTACTTTTTTTTAATCCCATTTTTGGACACGACGTTTGTAACTTCCAAATAGATACAAGTAAGTATATAGAATTGTCTCGTCATTGCATTCCTGCATTCATAATTAAAATCTCCACACAGCATCTACATAAAGTCAATAAGGGCTCAATAATTTATCGCCGAATCTTTTAAACATCGCTCATGCAGAAGGGATTACGTGCGCTGCGACAAAAAAGAACGCGCCCGATGTAGGTAGGCATCATTTTTCCACTACGCTGAATCAACACTCGAGCCATTCATCGGCGCAATGAAAATATTGGATCGTTTATCTTTTTTGTTTTTCCATTCCCAAACCTTTCGGTTTACTCGGTGTGTGAGCGCGAATATGTTCGCTGACAGTATTCATTTATGCAACAACTAAAAGGATACGTACTCGCTGATATGTGAAATCACTATTTTGTTTGATGGAGCTGAGCTTTTCAATTTTATTTTTGAGTATTCAGCTATGATATGGATTGGATTGTTTGTTTGTGGATTTTTGAAATGAGTTTTTGTATTTATGTTGTTTGTAATTTTTTGTGAGTATTGAATTAGGTATTATGTGACATTTGCATTTTATAGTAGGTATGGGTATCGCATATAGGTACGCAACTGAATTGTATCGATAAATATTAGAATAGATTATACTTTATTGCATATCAAAATAGTACCTTACATAACTTATACACAACTTAAATCTATGGGTACAATGGCGGCCTTAGGGATAGACTTAAAAAAACCGGCCAAGAGCGTGACGGGCCACGCTCAGTGTAGGGTTCCGTAGTTTCCAGTCCGTCACAATAAGTGTCCCCACTTAAGTTTAATTCATGAATCCCCAAGCGACCACCGGTGGCCGCGCATCTATTGTCTTACTATTGTGTCTCTAATTGACGGTATCTGAAGGGTTAAGAGTTAACCAATGCCAACGAGATACAAACCGAACAATTCGACAATATAACAGCTTATTCCCGTCCCAACCCCATCAACTCAGGAAAAATCTTAACAGCCCGAAGTAGCCCAAAGTAGAGCGTCATCTTTCGGGAAATTGGGTTTTCGGTGGTAATTTTAGATTGCGTGAACCGATTTTAATCATTCTTTTTTAATTTGAAAAAAGATACGTTCAGGATAATAAAATATGTAAACTAAGTAAAAAAAATGTTTGCTTATACAGTTAAATTACAAACTTAGTTCAGAAATTATTTAGTACAACTTTTTATATAGTTCTACTTTTGAGATTTTTTCATATTTTCTAAACTTATGGTTTAAAAGTTAGAGGGGCACCCTCTAACTTTTTAACTTTTATACACATACCTACTTTTTTTTACTTTTGGACCGATTATTTACAAAAATATTATTATTATTAAAAAATGAGTTTGGTGAACCCCTATTAATTTATACCTATCCAACAATATATCACAAGTTAGGTTTGAAAAGAAAAAAAAGCCTAATATTTTTTTCCTTTTTTTATTTTATTACTATGTCGGCGTAATTGATATACATATTGGTACCTCAGCTTTCTAATGCTAACGGTCTCTGAGATTATCCGCGGACAGACGAACAGACAGACAAACATGGCGAAACTATAAGGGATCCTAGTTGACTACGGAACCCTAAAAAATATATACAGGATAGGTAGGTATAGTAAGAAGGCAGAGGCAGCTCATCGCGACTAACGTCAACACACGTCTATATTAGAGTTACATGTACCCAAAGAGTATATATTAGGTAAATACCTGACAAGTGGCTGGCCAGTCGTCATTAATTGGGCACGAATCCAAACTCTAAAGTCCAGTTGGAAAAGATATTGACATTCTACCCGACCCAGGAATTGAACCCAGGATAGTAGTTTGCCAGCGACCCCTTGAACAATCGACAGTCATTTCCTTTTAATGATGGCTACCAAATCATAGTTACCACCAAAAACCTAGTGTTTTAGAACTAAAACTATGGCTATAGAATCACAGTTGCAGTCGGTTCAATCACTGTAAATTGACAGGTTACTACCACATACTATATTCACAATCGCATTATGAGAGAGCAGAGATATTGAGACCGAACTTTCCTGGACCAAGTATCGAACCCAATATCCTAAGACTGCCAAGCAACCACAGGACCGATCACTACGGCGCGTACCTACGAAAAAGTACCGTGTGACGTTGACGTAGTAATGACACCTTTTTTATTTAACGGTTTTCCTAGATTTCAACTATTTTTTTTAATAAAAAAGAACAAAGCATAAAGTTTAGTTACAAAGTTTTATTTTACTTTTAACGAATTGGTCACATATAATACGACTAACGCCATCTATCGTGCAATAGCAAAACCAAGAGTTCATTTAATCAGAAACCATTTCAACTACTAGACGCTAGATGGCGTTAAATAAAATTTTACAAAAACTTCACCATCGAAATAAAATAAAACTTCAAATTACTCGCCTATTACTAACGATGGAGCATGTACTTGCTCCGTGTTGTTAACAAGTTAAATGCGAGATATCAAAGCTGCCATATTTTTCTTCAGAGCATTTATATTCTAACTAGCTGCTCCCGGCGGCTTTGCCCGCGCGATAGCAGAAAATTATCCCAAGGGAATATACTTCCGAGATAAAAAGTATCCTATGTCCTATTCTAGGACTTGGTCTATCCGTGTACCAAGTTTCATCAAAATCGGTTTTGCCATTTCGGCGTGAAGACGTAGCAAACAAACAAACAAAATCACTTTCGCTTTTATAATATTAGTAAGGATGCAGAAAATGGTCATACACCCCTTGCCAATATTTAAACTACGATGATTATTTCGGAACCCCTAGTATAGTAATGCAAAGTATGTTGGCCGTGCAGGTACATGCATAGTATGGACACGTTACATACCATTTTTATATTGATAGGCTGGACAGGCTCCCACATAGGTGGGTATGATAAATATAAATAATAAAGTAGGTAATGATAAGAAATAAGAATTTATTTACAACATAACTTTAATATGGACTAACAAATAACAGCATATACAAACTGAAAATTATAATAAATTCTGTACAAGTGCATATAAAAAGAGGACAGGGGAAGAATTCATTGGGCATCAAAAAATTCTTTCACATCACTGTCAATGGCAAAAAAGCCCAGAACACTGGCAGCGTTGCCGCGCTAAATGGCAATGCTGATTCTATGGGCGTAGGAAAAGCCAACCCACTGATCACGTGAAGAGACAACTAAAAATTTATAAGTTTACCAAAAGATAAGAAATGAAATACAACTTAAGTTTTAAATAATTTATGTTTCATCATACAAAACCCAACTACCAAACCATAGAAATATAAAACTGATAATAACAATCACTTGCTTAATTTAATTTAAATATTAAGTAACATTACATTTATAAACATAAACATTGTTTACAATCGAATCACAGATGTCAAAAAGTTTAAGATGTCAAAACAAATGTTTAAACTTTTAATTCGTGTTAATAGATAAAAATATTATTAAGCCTTTAAGACCATAATTAATAGAACTAGTTACGCAATAAAAACGAATTAGTCTCATATTTATTCTATGATAGTACTTAAGTACATAATTTAAAATCAGATCTGTTATGTGTCATGAAACTGAGTATGGTTATTCTATTTTTTAACTTATTTTAAATCTATTGTAACACAGGATTCATTGAGCACAAGGTACGACACAATTTATGTTTCACTGACTTGTAAACATTAATCTTTATGTATATACGTGTGTTTGTCACCAACCTCCTCCTAAACGGCTTAACCAATTTGGCTAAGCTTTATGTGTTTATTTGAGTGGGTATCTGAACAGTTTGAAAATACAATTGTCCCCGGTAAGTGGCGCTGCAATCTGGTTCTTATCTTTTTTCTGGAACTAGTTACAATATAATGCTAGAAATGATGAATTGACCGCTTCAAAACGTTTAATAACCTGTATATAGAGTCACTATAGACCATACAGAGCAACACACAATTATTCATATATGTAAGCTTCATGTACTGGACAATGCAACAAGAAATTTTCTCCCAATCAATCTTTGGATTAAAACACTACACCGCTGCTGCAATAGTTATCAACCGCTATAATGTAATGAAGCCTTTAAATTGTGTCGTGTTACGTCTATTGTAAGCAAATAATAAAAATGGACCCATTTCAGTCTTAGATTGTGAAAATCGGAATGCAACACTTACACACCTTGATAGTTTATCAAGTTCTCTTAGAAATAATAAATAAAAAGTTTTTAATTCCATGATACATTCAAATAAGAAATACATAGCTGGTATTCCTAAATTGAGATACTACAACCTTTTCGAAATTTGCTAGTTTTTTTTTTACATTTTCTAGAACTTTGAGCAGTAGAGTATCACATTTTTTACATGTCATATCACACATAAAGCAAGAACTACACTAGACCGACGCACACGTGAACCACGCCTGATTTGTACGTAGCGGCGCGTTGAGTGGCGTCGTGTGGCATGGATCTAACGTAGCTCTGCAAGTCTAGCTGCTATAATAAAATGTAAGGAGACAGACGCGCCCAGATCAACGTACGTGGCCCACGTGTGCGCAATGTAGTTCTACTTTAATGCTTACCGGTAAATAGCATTCAATAATTAAAAAAAAAACTTAAGAATTCGTCTAACAGAATTATTGCTATACCTTCCAGACTGCTCCAGCCAAACAGTTTAGTCGGCAGTGGTAGATGCAAATGCTTTAGAATAGCCTCCTAACAATTAAAAAATCTTAAAACAAACTCTATTTTATAACAATAAGGCCTTAAGCACCTTTAAAATAAGGCATATTTTTCGCTTAACGTGGCTTTAGGCAAAATTCGCATACATCTTCATTCAATGAAGAAGAAGTCTCCATAATGTGTCCTTAGCTTAGAAGATCCTCATGGTGTTGGCACAGCCATGGTTCATGCGGTACTGCACGTACATCATGCCGGAGTTGTGCCAGTAGTAGAGCGCGCCCAACACTAGCACGTGCCACCATTGGTGGGAGTGGCCGATGTAGTCCACCTTGCCGGGGAACCAGCGTTCTGGCACCTGGAAAGATAAAGGGAGAGAAGTTGTGAGAAAATGTTATACACCACTTTTAACCTCTCAGGCAGCAGAATACCGAATACAGTACAGCTAACTTGAACCTTAATACGTAAAAATAAGGTTTAAGTTAGCTGGTACCAAGGTGTACTGAATTCGGTACACTTGTGCTTGAGAGCAGTTTTATTAGTATTAAGTAACTGGCATCTGTCAGCGTAAACGGAAGCGTGGAATTAGTAAGTACTAATAAAGAATTTGCGTGTTTTTTTTTTATTTGCTAATTTAAATAATTTTTAGCTCTAGTAAACAAATATAAAAACCAAAATATCTTCATCAACAACTAAGTTATAAAGCTACAAGGCTGCTATTATGAAAGAGAAGTCCGACATAGCCTTAGGTACGGGTGCCATAGAAAACGGCGTCTTGGCGAGAGAGACATTTATATTTGTTAAAAAATAAATATATTTCGTTTGCTTTCTTACCAATTTTGATATTGTTTTCACAACAAGTGTTCTATTTTTGTATATTTTTTGATTAACTAAATATTGAGATTTATTTTTTCCTCATTGCATATTCCCAGTCTAACTGAGCAACGTCCAGTAATGTTTATTCAAATTCTTTCAACGTTCGCTCGTGAGGAAGTAACATACATAAAAGTATACCTGTACTGTACCTAAGATGGTCCCATTCCTAAGATGGCCCATTTTCAAAATTTCATACTTTAAACATATGTGCATGTTGATTAGTGCTAAAGAAAAATACTTAAAGACAAATAGATATATTAACACTAGCTTAGAATCGGTGACTAAGTATTTAAATTAGCATATTATTATAATAACCTCAAGTATTTCACTGAGTCCTGATGTTAGCATACAATTACTACCGTGTTGACCTTTTAACATTTAAACAAACAGTCCCCTACATCGTGCTCAACTATAAACACGTCGCATTCTTTCTTTTAGAATGCCAGACATGCTAGTAGCAACATAGATCATGAGTTTATTTCATAACATGCTCTCTCGTGTTACAAGTTACATCTAAGTATATAATAATAATACACAGGCGGTAACCCCCACCACGCGGGCCCAGTACGAATAGGGGATGTCACATCCTTCCATTTCCTTCACAGTTTTGAGAGCATTCATTATTCTTTTTTTTATATTCTTTATTGTGTATATACGTTACAGTTTATAAAATAGTAAGATAGCTAATTTACACAGGCGAGCTTAACCCAAAATTGGGTTTATTTTTACAGCAAACCTTAATAGCTCTACAAGAAATTTAATAATAAGAAGAGCATTGGTGATGAAATAAATTATACTAAGCAAAGCCTAGGTTTGAAACCGCGATATACAAGCCATTGGGTTGTCATTAGATGATTTTCCCACCATAAAAAAGCCATAATTCCGGAGCTATAATACTGGGCCACCACAGCTTATAAAATTAAGTTACTTAAATTCTCCGATGCGATGGGATAGTCAGAATCAATCTGTCAAAAAGTTTCGCGAATACGTTAGGTTAGGTAAGGTAAGCTTCAGTCAAAACTAGCGCAGCAGGATATTCATTTTTCACATAGAGCGACTGTCTATCTATTCCACAAATCAGTAACTGTGTGAAAAATAAAAGTACGCCTTGGCAAGACTCTTAGAATAAAGACTGTTATCAGTCAGAACGACTCACGATCATTTCTACCTAACTGATTATTACAGTCGTCATTGAGGAAAAAATCATTTAATAAACCAACTAAAATAATCTTTCAATTCGAATCAGTAGTTCCTAAGGTTAGAGCGTACAACCAAACAAATAAAAAAGACACAAATGGTGTGAGGCACGAATAAACCATTTTACTTTCTTTATAATATTAAAAATACATTCAGTCAAAAAAGTATCGGGAATGGATGATTTGTTTATGGTTCTAAAATCAAATTTTTGTTTTTTTGTAGTTGTTAGATTGGCACAACTGTTTTCCATTTTGGCGCGGAGTTTGAGTTGCATCTGTTATTTATATTAAATACAGTGCTGGTTTTAGTAATATCATATATAGTGTGAATTGCGAATTTCATAATGGACAAAAATATCGAACAAAGAGTTTGTCTTAAATTTTGCATCGCCAATGGAATTTCGTGTTCGGAGTCACTGAAAATGTTACAGAAGGCTTACGGTGAATCGACTTTATCAAAAACTCGTGCTTATGAGTGGTTCAAAGCGTTCAAAAGCGGTCGAGATGTGATGGAAGATTTGCCTCGCTCTGGTAGGCCGTCAACGTCTGCAACTGAAGTTAACATCGCAAAAGTGAAGGAAATAGTGACTGAAAATCCCCATTCAACTCTGAGAGAGATAGCCGCCGAACTTTCTGTATCTCACGAGTCGATCCGTACCATTTTAACTAATCATTTGGGTATGAAACATGTTGCTGCTCGGCTAGTCCCAAAAGATCTGAATTTTCTCCAAAAACTCAATCGCATGAAAGTCGCTGAGGACATGCTAGAACGAGTCAGTTCGGACCCAACATTTATGAAACGCATTGTTACTGACGACTGACGAGACGTGGGTTTACGAGTTTGACATGCAAACTAGTCAACAAGCTTTATTTTTTTTTTCTGTCGGCGGGGAAAATCATCATTGACGAAACCCGCTCTTGGGTGGAGCGGGAGACAGTGTCAGAGTCTTACTGACTAAAAACCCCGCGCCGTTCCTTCTAGCCTTCATACCGGGGCTCTAGTTTCCTTTCGGATAACCCCGACCCCGGTAGGCTTCGACCCAGATGGGCCCCTCCTGTTGCTGACAACTCCTTGAGGCGCGCGGGAACAGTGCGCGCCGTCGACGCCTTGGCTCGGTCCGGACAGTTACCGGACGATCGGACAGCGAGCTACCCATGGCTCGCCGTCCGCGAGCCCGCGTCTACGGTGGCCGGAAATCGGGATCGGAATCCCGGCGGCGGCGGCGGGGGCGCCGTTGCCTGATGCGGTCTGCCTCCTCCTTTGCTAGCATTACTGCTTCGCAGAAGGAGGCGACCGCCTGCCACTCCTCCTCGCTCCGGACCATGGCCTGAAACAAGGCCCGGCGCGAGAGGTCTCCGCCGCCGATCACCCCCACGAGGGCACGGCGTTGCTCCGCCCAAGCAGGGCACACCTCAACTGTGTGCTCCACCGTGTCCTCCGGGCGTTCCGCACAGTGGCGGCACCCGGGCGTCTCTTCCACTCGAATCCGATGCAGGAACCTCCCGAACTTGCCATGTCCGGTGAGGACCTGCGTCATGCGGAAGGTAAGGACGCCGTGAGGTCTTTCCAGCGACGCCTCAAAGATGGGACTTACCGCCATATAGTCAACAAGCTTCGGAGTGGCGCCTTCCAACTGATCCGAAACCGAAAAAACCACGCCAAAGTCGATCAAAAGTCAAAGTCATGTTGACTGTTTTCTTTGACTATCGCGGTGTTGTGCACTCTGAATTCTTACCGGAAGGTCTAACGGTAAATAAAAAATATTATTTGAGCGTTATGCGGCGTTTAAGAGAGCAAATTCGACGAAAAAGGTCAGATTTGTGGAAAGAAAATTCTTGGATTTTGCACCACGACAATGCGCCTTCGCACAAGGCTATCATTGTGAACGAATTTTTGACCAAACACTCAACAAATACCATCCAGCAACCACCATATTCACCAGATATGGCTCCTGCTGACTTTTTTCTTTTTCCTAAACTCAAATTACCACTTCGTGGCACCCGTTTTCAATCGATAGAAGACATAAAGGAGAATTCGCGGCGAGAACTGAACTCAATTCAGGAAGCAGCGTTTAAAAAATGTTTTGATGAATGGATTATTCGTTGGCGCAAGTGTATCGTTTCTAAAGGAGCATACTTTGAAGGTGATAAAATAAATTTGGATGAATAATAGACATTTTGTGTATTATTGATCTTTTCCCGGTACTTTCTTGACAGAGTAGTATTCTAGACTAGTATCATTGAATTATAAAAACCCTTTTTTAGGGTTTTTTGTATATCAATGACTAGTATAGATTAAAATGATGGACAACATACCTTGAAGGCGTATATCACGAAGGCAGTCCCACTGATGACATACATCCCTATGACTCTAGGGAAGAACATCTGAAACAACGCAATAACACACAATTAGATTTCTGTTATTTATTATTAATACAATAACATTAAACAACACATTGATAAGAGATAATCATGTTAATATCTTGCTTAAATTGCGGGCACTAGGTCAAGTACCTATAACTGTTTTAGGCAGTACTGCAACAATGCAAAATAACTTAAATATGATAAATGATAAATGATAAATGATCTTTATTTTGTAAATAGGTTTTCAAAAAAAACACTTTTACACGTCAATTTTGTTTTCAGTCAGTTTTAACGAGATCAGGCCGGTATCTATGTTCTAAACACAAAAAAAACGGGTAAGTGCGAGTCGTACTCACGCACTGAGGGTTCCGTACAAACATGAAAACATTTCAATTCCCGAATTGAGTTACAAATATTTTTACGAATAACAATTTTTTTTTTTTGTGATGTAACTACAAATTCGCAGTTTTCAAATTTTTTCCTGTACTTGTGCTATAAGACCTTGCTTCATGTTAGTTTTCTGGTTTCTAGGTCAACGGGAAGTACGGAGTACCCTATGAATTTTGTTTCTTTTGTGAGTGTCGAATCGAAATACACGATGTTTGCGACATAAACGGCTGTAACTTTCTTTTCGTAAACTCAGAATTTTGATTTTTTTTACAGTTTTAAGGGACTGTTGACTCAGGTCAATTATTCGGTTTTAATTTCAACTCGATACCTCTACGCATTCCTGAGGTAAAAGGTCTTGACAGTTAGAAAGATGATGGACAACAAAATGATCCTATAAGAGTTCCGTTATTCCTTTTGAAGTATGGAACCCTAAAAAAACATTAAGATCGGTACATAAAAAAAAGTTATGCGCGAAGTGATATAATATAATCTATTATGGAAGATAATTGTTGAAGTGTAGATATACCAGGGTTTTATTGCATGCATTTGCAGTAATGAAGACATCTTTTTTTTGTGAAGACATCGCTGAATAAAAAAATATAGGTACATTCAAACACTTGAGAACGTCCTCTTATTTTTTAATTCAGTTAAAAATAAATAAGTACAATTCAGAAAAAAAAATAACAACGGCTTCCGCAATTATTATAATTATTTATTTTTTTGCTTTAATTTTTAAAACTAAATTTATTTACGTATCACGAACGAAAAAAGTTTAATAAGAATCCAGTTGTAAGTAATTATGACTTTAACAATATATTTAGCTTATTTAGATTACACAATAACGTTTTCAGCAAAATTTCACTTTCATTAAGCTCGCCTATGCACATCAACTGTGAATGTCACTGTATGTTTAAATTGTGTGTACAATAAAGAATAAAGAAAGAATAGACTTAATTAAGAAAACCGTTATTAATCCTTATCCTTACTAAAATTATAAAACCGAAAGTGAGTTTGTTTGTTTGTTACGTCTTCACGCCTACATGACAAGACCGATTTTGATGAAACTTGGTACACGGATAGACCATGTCCTGGAATAGGACATAGGATACTTTTCATCCCGGAAGTATGTTCCCTTGGGATAATTTACTGCTATCACGCGGGCGAAGCAGCTGGGAGCAGCTAGTACGCAAATAAATTTTCTTTGCAAACCGCGCTTGTCACGCCATCGACGACATGGACTAGGTCCGAACGGTTACCAGACGGTCGGACGGTGAGCTACCCTTTGCTCGCCGTCCGCAAACCCGCACCTACGGTGGCCAAAAATCGGGATCGGCATCAGCTGGGGCGTTTTGATATAACAATTGAAAACTACTAACCTGCACCATGGGGTTCTCGAACCCTCCCATAGTGTACGTCCAGTGCAGCGTAGGCAGCACACCATAGGCTGCCCAGCCGATGAACACACACATCTTCACCGCGTACGGGACACCCAGCCGCGGGATCTGCAGCGCCATCGCCACCACGAAGATTACTGTCACTGATGTCATGTAGAATGTTTTCAGCTCCTGGAATGATAGAAGAACATTTTTAGTACGTTCATTTGTCCAGTCTATACTTACAATACCACACTAATCGTTAATGGTGTCCTGAGATGTCCACTCTGTGCGCAGAGTTTTTCGGCCAAAGTTGGATATAAAAGTCACTTGTATATCCACTTGTATATCTTATCTTGTATATTTTAGTTGTATTCCTTGTTGTGCTGTGTCTGTACCGATTAAAAGTATTTCTATTCTGTTCTACATGACAGAGCAGCACACCTGAGCTCACAACCACCATGAATAGCTAAGGAATGCGGTTGCTGTGGCCGAAATCGGCTAGATGGCTCATCATCACACCAATATTATAAAAGCGAAAGTTGTTATTTCTTCACGCTCAAATCACTGACTGGATTTGAATGTTTGTAAGATGGGTAGATCATTGTCCTAGCACAAATCCAGATACCTGGCAGAATTCTACTGAGAAAATCCAGGTGGAACTCATTATTTCCCTGTAAGAAAAGCGATAAAGAGGTTACTTTTTAGTTTTTTTTTTTAGTTTTTTGGTTTTTAGTTCGTAGGATTATAGAGCAAGTAATCTTTGGAAGTTACTAATCCACTGAAAAGTATTTCACTCATGGGATTTTTTCCGAATAAATCTACAGTCCCAATTGGATGGCGAAGGCGAAGTTACGTATAAACGCAAGGAGCGTTTCTCTCTCCACTATTCCTTCTTAACACGCAGCCTAAGTTCACTATCTCGTTATCTACTTTTGTAGTTCGGAATGGCCATGCAAGAACATTTTAGAAGAACAAAAACTGACCTCATTGGTCATTCAAAAAGATTAATGCTCGGTACTCAAACTATTCACATGCGGTGTAATTGTTTGGAAAGATAAATTGCATGACAAAGCAAAGGGATTACTTTCTCGACACAAGATTTTAAATAGTGATCTTTATACTAATCAGAGTAAGGTTGCTTTTAAAAGTCAAATAACTGTAAAAGGACCGTACGCGAGTTATTATTGAACAACGTGTAAGATCCGAACTCTTTTCTTTTGTTTAGAATGACTTAGCATAATAGGTAACAGTACGTTATAAGTACCTGTTTACAGTCGGGTATTAACCTCAGTGAATTTTTAATTTTAGAAGCTAATGTGAACAAACCAGATCATTCACCTTGGATTCCCTACCTTTCGAATTATAGTATTCCACATAAATTATTATTGTTATTTAATCTAAATCAAATACTTTATTGACATACCTGTACATTTAAATTACACAGCATTGGAAGCCCTAACTTCTGAGCTAGGTAGAAACCTGTAGCTATTACAGAAGTCAGAGTCTTATCCCATTAGTGTCGCTTAAACATTGATAATAGAAGTAATAAGACAGTGTGATTTATTTTTCAAATTCAACTGTTTCATTTCTTAGCTATTTACTAAATAGATTTACTAAAAATCCAATTATGAGTTTTAGTTTTCATCAAAATGGAGATTAAGAACCATTTGGCTATCTTTCCCTATTCCCCATAGTTTAGAATTTTCGCCTTCCACTCGAAATATTCAGACTGTTTAACCTCCTCTTCAAAACCATATCAAGACAAACGATTCCCTTTCAACTATTCAGTCACTGACGCCACTATCAAATTTTCTTCTAATAATGTCTAAAAGTGTTCGGCTGGGCAGCGTTTGGGAAGTTGCGCGGTGTCTTCTCGTCTAATATACCACAGTGTCTCAAGACGAAAGTCTATGACCAGTGCGTGTTGCCAGTGATGACTTATGGCTCCGAAACGTGGTCGCTTACAATGGGCCTTATAAGAAGACTCAAAGTCACCCAAAGGGCGATGGAAAGGGCTATGCTCGGAGTTTCCCTGCGTGATCGCATCAGAAATGAAGATATTCGCAGGAGAACCAAGGTTGCCGACGTGGCTCGAAGAGTCGCCAAACTTAAGTGGCAATGGGCAGGGCACATTGCACGCAGAACAGATGGTCGATGGGGACGAAAGGTTCTGGAGTGGCGACCACGTACCGGAAGACGCAGCGTTGGAAGGCCTCCAACAAGGTGGACCGACGACCTGGTCAGGGTCGCGGGAATCCGATGGATGCGTGACGCACAGGACCGGTCGTTGTGGCGACGCTTGGGGGAGGCCTATGTCCAGCAGTGGACGTCTTTCGGCTGATATGATGATGATGATGATGAATGTCTAAAAAAACTGGTCAGATCATTTAAACGTTAACTTTTGATGATATGTCAATCCTCGTTTGGCCATATCATTGATGTAAGATTTTAATGATAAAAATAATAAAAGGTCAAGGAAAGTAGGCCAAACGAAGATTGAAATATCATCGAACTTTAACTTTTAAAACGGTCTGGTCAGTTTTAATTATTCATATTATGAAGTATATAATCAAAGTCTAAGATCTGGCCACGACACATGTATGTATTTTTAAATATATAAGAAGAATATTCAATTTATTAAATAGGGTTTTTCTGTGTTAGTCACACAAATACTAATATATTTTTCTAAAGTCAAGGATATCTTTGATGGTTACTTTTAAACATATTTTTTTTTTAGCTTTCTATGAGAACTCTTTCAATCAAACACTAGGTACTTGGATGTCTTTGAAAAATTCTTACTTGTTATATTGTTATAACGGAAAAAATAAGATGGAAAAAGCAGTTTGGCTCCATTATGTCTATGCAAAAATATGAACGTGATCGCAATGTTCGCCTATTACGCGTTTAATGATGCCACTAATGAAAGAAAAAAATTCGCATAGTGTACTATCATTAAGTTAATGATAGATACATCATACTAAAGAAGACCGTGGAATTTTCCTGTAGGAATTCTTTTATAGATTTTTAATATACTTTTCATCGATTTAATTCAATATGGACCTCATCAGAACTCGGGAAACTTAAATTCACCCAAAGGGCCATGAAAAGAGCTATACTCGGAAATTCCTTGCGTGATTGCATCAAAAATGAAGATGCAGGAAAACCAAGCTTGCCGTCATAGCCCGAAAAAAATTGCCAAACTTAAGCGGCAGAGAGCAGGGCACGTTACTCGCAAAACAGATGATTGATGAGGCCAAAAGATTCTGGGTGGCACCGCGCACCGAAAAAGAGACCTCCTATAAGGTCCACCGATGATCTGATGAGAGTCGCGGGAATCTGATAGATGCCAGACAAACAGAACCGTTTGTTGTGGCGATACTTGGGGGAGGCCTATGTCCAACAGTGGACGTTTTTGGACTGAAATGATGATGATAGTAAGTCAATATCTATACTAATGTTACAAAGAGAAAAATTTCGTAGTTTTCTTTGTAACGAATAAACTCAAAAACTATTGGACCGCTTTTAAACATTCTTTCATCACTAGACTGTAGAGTGCTGGAGCCGATCGGCGGCGGAGACCCCCGCGCTGGGCCTTGGTTCAGGCTATGGTCCGGAGCCAGGAGGAGTGGCAGGCGGTCGCCTCTTTCTGCGAAGCAGTAATGCTGGAGGAGGCCGACCGCATCAGACAACGGTCGCGGCGGCGGCGAGATCCCGATCCCGATTTCCGGCCACCGTAGACGTGGGCTTGCGGACGGCGAGCCATGGGTAGCTCACTGTCCGACCGTCCGGTAACTGTCCGGACCGAGCCAAAGACGTCGACGGCGCGCACTGTTCCATCGCGTCTCAAGGAGTTGTTAACAACCCAGCCGGGTCGAAGCCTACTGGGGTCAGGGTTATCCGAAAGGCAAGCCTTTGGCAGAAGCTAGAGTTTCTAAAATTTATATTTAATGTCACTTCCTTAATAAAATTGTATATCTCATTAATAACACAAGACTAACATTTATTAAACAAATGCACAATAAAGTATCAAATTAAATGAGTGGAGTTTTATCACAACTATGCTAAAATAAAAATTACATTTCATTATATTTGTTGTTTGTGTTACCTATTTGAATCTCCCCTTGCTAATATATCAATTGAGAGGCGCATAATGCCGGTGCGGGCCATACACGTGATGATAAATTGCAGCACTTTAGATGTGTAAACTACTGTACCGTGCTTCCTCTGTAATATTTTTACTAAACATGCTACAAAAGATCGTTATCCAAGTCCTGAAGCCTTGGAAATGAACGCTCTAGTACACTATCTTAGATATTTAAGCGTTTATCTTCAGGCGATAGCGAATATAATTTAATTTTTCCTAAGTTTTTTGCATTTTAGTACCAAGGTGTAGGTATGTTCACTAAAAATTGATTTGCGACTGTTAAGCGAACCTAGGTGTTGACATACCTCTATTACTGAGAAAAACCCGTGTTTCTTGGGCGTCGGTGCAACACGTTTTCTTCTTCGCCGTTCGTCTTCCATTCTGTCCTACCACCCGTCACGCTATCCCTAACTCCCTTTTCTTTCATATCACTCCTCACACAATCTATCTAATCATTCATCGGCGGCACTCTCCATCTACCCACATGTATATATGTATATTCCATTTCCTTTCAACTCTTCTGTTACTAGCGCAACTTTGGTTCTTCTAATGTAGGCACTCATTTGTCATTTAATCCATGCTCGCCACACCACACATCCATCTCAACATTCTCATCTCTGCTGCATGTATCTAATCTTTTTTCATCGATCTTTTTTTACTAGCATATTTTAGTGAAATAGCATCAATAAAATGAGTCAATCAATTAAACAATTTATCATATTGAATAATGGTCCGAACAGTTGCGACACTTTTTGTGCAAACATTTTTGTTTTTCGACGCCATGCCTTGATAAATGAAAAGCCTCCTTAAGCAAACAAATTCTTAGGTCCTTATCGATCCAAATTAACCAGGTAGGTATCACTGTATTTATTTTACTATTCACAGCTGGAACGAAATTATCATCAATCAGTAGGTACCTATTATAATATATTTTAGTTGTTTAAAAAGATAGGTGAATATTAATAAATATAAGTATATAGATTAATACTTTTTCGTAGGAAGGGAGACAACTGGAGAAAGAATTTATGTTCCATCAACTATTTTAATTTGTAAATAACATGACATACCGCAAAACACAGGGGATATCCTGTATTCTACAGCGGTAGTAAATCCTAAATTCAAAACACGCATTGCCTACATGGGTGGCCCAGTCAATTACCTCATCTAACATAATTAAAACGATTACACTGAAATAAACATTCAACAACCATTTAAATTCGAGTAAACCGACTCGGATGGTATGAGAAGGTCATTGGCGCTTTGTTTTGCAACTAGAGTTACGAAGGTGGACCCCACATGCATACTTATAGGTCTCATTGAGTGGCACCGCGTGTACCAAGCCTACTGACCGGGACCTTTAAATATTTACGAAACAAAGAAAATAATTATGCGAATGTATTCACAGTTTTTAATCATGCATCATTTCAATCACGTATCGATTAGAATTTACGTCAGAGCTGCGTCACTGGAAAGTCCACGTGGCTCTTGTTGACACTTGTAATCGTTCTGAAGACATTCCGCTACTACAAGAAAAATGTCTAAAGTGACAGAGAAAACACCGGTCAAGTGCGAGTCGGACTTGCGCACGTTCGTCCAGTACCGTCTGCAGCAAAAACGGCAAAAAAGTCGCGTTTGTTGTATAAGAGCCCCACAAAAAACTGTTTTTATGCTGTTTTTAGTACTTGTTGTTATAGCGGCAAGAGAAATACATCATCTGATGAAAATTTCAACTGTCTAGCTATTACGATTCAAGAAATACAGCCTAGTAACAGACTGACAAACAGATGGACAGCGGAATCTTAGTAATAGGGTCCCGTTTTATGCTTTGGTCACGGAACCCTAAAAATTAAAAGACTAAACAGCTACTTAATCAAACAAGTTTGAATAAACAAAACACTTTCTCGAGTTCATAGATGAACTAAAAAGACATTCTTGGCGATGTATGAGTCTGATATTGCTTCGATACTTTGGTATTTGGATAATGTTAACATCGACTCTCAAACAGAGTGCCTATTGCGCGTTTTCTAACGCGATCGACACGTTTATGACGTTCGGAGCTCCGATTGGTCCGCACCAAACTCTTAACGAATCAGAGAGCCAAAAGCTTTAAATGTTTCGATAGTGTAAACATAAAAACAACTCGCACTAAGCGCACTGATGCAAACAAAAAAACTTCGTTGTACTAATTGACTTAAACTAGAAAAACAACATCGCAGGGACACATGAGCCAACATCATTTTCACTTAGAGACACCAAGTAAGGTGCTATTAGAGAAACCATAATGCAACAGTACCTAATTGGACAAGCAATTACACAAACGCTAGGCAGAGGCGTAGCGTGGACTAATTTAGACGTGAGCGAAGGTGCATCAGCAAGGCCTTTTTCTTTTATAAATTCGAAAACGAGACAGCGACTGGTGCAACTAGTGTTGCCAGTCCAGATCTTTGGGGGTCTGGGGACGTGTCCCACTTTGCAACTGATAGAGACGCTAAATGTCCCCATTAATCAAAAATCCTGGAACGCTAAGAACGACTGAAGAAGTCAGGGTTTTACGCAGTAAAACTCCGAGACGCCCACTCGTTACAACCCAGAGCGGAATACTCATTGAACGATTGCCCACCTAAAAAAAATCTTTATTAAACCCTAAATCCCGATTTGTTTTACCATCTCTCCCAATTTTTATCAAAAACGGACCTGGCAACACTAATTGCAAGTTGTACCCCAGTGTTCGACCAAATCGTCGCTCACCATCGGGTGAAATAGTAGTCAAGCGCGACCTATAAATTGTAAAATAAAACTTTCGTCTTTAGAGCTCTAGGCCCTATTTGGGTGCGGCCCACTTCACCCACGCCTATCTACCCCACTGACGCAAGAGGGGTTACAATCGCGTGATACTTGCCTTCATCTTAGATTACACCTTTTGTTTTATTAAACGTTACATAACGACATAGTCAATTAAAAAATTAAACAGTCCGACTTTCAATTAGGAAGCGGAAAGAGAGAAGCTAAAGTTATATTATTTAAGTACTTAAAACTAATTGTCAAGTCACGTTTTCTTGCAAACAGCAGAAAATTATCACGTTTGTCCAAACCACTGGTTTCTGTGTTGAGATTTAAGAGCCGGTTGTAGTCACTGAGTATTTTGTATGAACTCCGCCCGGGTCCATGTCGATTTCGCTTTTAATTTTTACGGGTTTTACTTTCATAAAAATTATAATAATAACTATTCAAAAATTTTGTTTTTGCGAGTCCCTTTTAAAAAACAAGCTTGACATATTATTTTTTGTAACTTTCAAATATATCCGTGACGTAATCCCAAAGAGTGTGAAATCGTAAGTATATTTGCGATTTTTTTATCAAGCCAACAATTTATATCATGTTTTGATTTTAGCAGCGGTTGGTCATATAATCAATTTTAATAAAATAATTTTCTTGGTTTTCTCTCTCTCTCATATTTATGGATTTCAAGAGATTTAAAAAATTCAAAATGATTAGAACCTGGCCTTAATGTTTCTAGCTGACGTATAGTTAAACTCTCAGGTCAACCGCCAGTAAAGCCACAAAGAGCATATTGCGAGCAAAAAAAGTTAACACGAACAATACAGATTGATTCTGAGCAAAAAAGAACAAAACATCGGTGAGGAACCAGTACATGAACACTTTCATTTTTTCTGACAAGTGAGAGATTAACGAGTTACGTAAAAAGAAAGAGTAGATAATATACTCGTTCCTCCAAACATTGATGTTGCCCGAACATCAAAGAACATTATTGAAGTCTACAAAGAGTTAGTTTAAAATATACTCAATAAAAAAATAAGTATCAAACAAGTAGGTTGATATAGCGAAATTAAAGCCAATGAGATGTTACATCCAGCTCCAAGGTATTGTCGTTTCAAGGTAAGGGAATTTCTGACCACCGTAGGCGCGGGCTTGCGGATGACGAGCAATAGGTAGCTAGTCGTCCGGCCATCTGATAAAGACCAAGACCGAGTTGACGACGCAAGTGTTCCACGCACACCTCAAGATGTCAGAAAACTGAAGGGGCCGGAAGGGCCGATGGCTGCTAGGGCTACGGGAACGTTTGAAAGAGTGTCATGGCCTTACAACACAAAGGGCATAAAGGGCATAGATGGATTTTAGTCAGTAAAACTATCTCGTTTCACCACAAAACGGGATCAATCATTTGATGATAAATCATCAATCATTTGATGATTTTGCACGATAAAAAAGGTAAGAAATTGAAGCCGAGCTGCAGATTTGTTCCAAAGAGTCACCGGGACCCATCCCCCGCTTTTGGGCGGAGCGGGAGATACTGTCAGACTTTGACTGACTAAAAACTCACTCCTGTCCCTTCGCTGCCTTTCAAACCGGGGCCGAATCTTCCTTTCAGAAACAAATCAATCACCGTGACCCTGGAATGCAAAGGGCAACTAGAAGCAACCCAAGTGGGCTTTAAGTGTCCTCTCAGTCCTCTAAGAGGAAGTAATTTGATGATCTACCAACTCAAAGAGTAATCTTTTTAACGTCAAAAGAAAGAGTAGATATCTAAATACCGACGTTGCCCAGGCATTAAATAATCAAACCATCATTAACATCAGTATAATTCAAAATGCACTCAATCGCAAAATAAGGATTGGACGAAGTAGGTTGCTGTACCGAAATTAAAGCAAATGAGATGTTGTCTCAGTGAAAGTTAACCAAGTTCAGCTACGCACAGGTTTTTGTGATAATTTTGTATGGACCGTTCAAAGAGTAGCTTTCTCTTTAACTGTAATTCAAATATAGGAACCGTACATCAAGTGCCATTGATGAACGTCTAGGCATTTAGATATGACGATCTTAGAAAGCGAATGAGATTGCCTGTCTTTAAACTGCATTGTTCATATCAAATATCTGGTCAATTGTCATTCGAAAGCACTGCTGGCGATTAGGAATTCTATAAACAACCCAAAATGGTTCAAAGGTTGCGTACACTCCCTAGACCCCAAACATTAACTTTCACTAACCACTATAATGAAAGCACACAAACTGCAACAGCAGTAACAATTTAGGAATACCTTTCCTAGATTTAGGAAATGGATTCCTTAATTTTTACAGCTGTTTCTACAACTACGGAATTAAGTTCCGGTCTGTCAGCCTGACTGGCTCGATGACCTCGAAACAACACACTGTAGTTTCTAGGTGGCGGTGGTGGTGTATGGTATCCAAAATCCATCGAAGTACCCTTCAGGGGATCAGAAACCACAGTAAATCCCTAGGCAATGAAGCCGTAGACGAATTTATCGTAGACTTTCAAAGATGATAGCGCTAAGCCCAACCCCCTCCGGTCCCTACTTTTCTTACAGTTTTGTAAATAGATTCGCCTAAGATCAACTGATCTTCACATCAACACACTGATCACGGGCAACAACCTGTAACCAGTTAAGATCTAAACGAGTAACTTTACGATTCAGCCTAAATATAAATGCCCTTAAAATAATCAAGGTATACTAGGGGACATTCGTTGCGGCATCGTTTACTGTAATGCTCCAAATTTGTTTCAAAAATTTCTAACAAAATTCCAGATTCAAGATCAATGAATAAATCATTGAATGCTCGGCTAAGATGGCTTCCTTCACCAAATCACTGAACGATACCGCACTCGAACACGCGATCACGAATCGCAGTAACACAATTGTGTCGCCACGTGGAAAAAATATCGCACAATACGACATTAAGGTCTTGTTTCACAATGTGCGGATAAACACATAATTATCAAGCTACCAGGTACATTAAAAAATGGAACAGATTATTTATGTAACAGTGTTTCCACTGATGCGGAAATGTGCAGAAATCGAAACGATTCGAATTTCAAATAATGTGTTTGGTCGACTCCTGTAAGTCCGCTCTGTTCGTCTCCGCTTCTTTAAAAAAGATATCTGATCATATTGATCTGACAGATAATAGAGAGGATAAAAAAACTATCGTCTCGTAAAGAAGGTTTTCAGTTATGAGGCCACGGTAATTGAAGCAACAGTGGCATTCATCAGTTCCTCAAAAGTGTATGAGCTACGCACAGACATGGGTAAAACCCGAGTGTCAGGCAGATTTATAAAAACCACGGATATATAAAAACCTATTTTGCAAAAAATTTAGTTAAAAAACTGTTGCCTGTAATTTTTTTTTAATCACCATACAACATTATTTTTGCTATTATTTTTTTTATTTGCATACCTCAACAAAATTTAGGTCACAGTCACAGCTGATTGTTTTGCATAAATCGTGTTTTGATTGATATCTTACGCTTGGGCAAATTTTGGATGCTAATAAAAAAAAACAGGTTATATGGCGAAGGTTGTGAAACAGGTTTTCAAGATGGTAAACTTACAGAATGACACCAGAAGGCATAATAAACTCCGGAAGTGTAGATGGCCAGCAAGGAGAGCGCGATGCCGAAGAGGTCGTACATGAGGAACGTGTTGTAGTCGTGCTCCGAGCGACACGAGAACGTGTGGTACAGAGCCGATAGCAACATGCAAACCTGGAAAAAAGAAGAAAAATCATTTGAATTAGGAGATATGCCCAGTACGGAGTAGTCGCAGTTATAGTCTGGCCAACGAAAGATGACAGTGAATTATTTTTTGAAGTCCATATATGGCAGCATTAAAAAAAAAAACACGGTCAAAAATGTGTCGTTGACGTTTCTTCAACTTCATTTACGTAGAGTCAGGGTGAACAGTTACAAAGTTTTTTAATTCGGCCTCCTTTTTGTTGTGTCATCTTTCGATGGCCAAACTCTATATCCTGAGAGCGATGGCGGAGAGCTATAATAATACTGCAACTCCAAATATTAGCCATTTTGTGCGGAAGGTGATTATGTGCAGGAAACGTCATATTTTCCTGCCTGGTCATCCTTTATAATAATATTTTAGAGCACTGGTACTAACACTAAAATGTATGCTGTTTGTAATACTAAAAGAATATGGATTACTGCTGTCCGAATTTGATTAATTTTTATTTTATTTTTAAAAACTTCAAGGTCTTGTGGAAACGTCTTTTGTTTTGGCCCTATCTTTAAGAAATATCTAAATTTTTATCAGAATTCCATAACATTTTTCAACAACAGACTGTATGTCATGTTAGACAGAGTTCAAATTACATTGAAAACCATCTTAAGGGTTTTTACACATGTTTGAAATACGAAACGCTAAAGTCAATCTTGAGTTGGTATTGACAAATTCAATATCTCGAATAAGGTGCATCCCATCCGCTGTTTTATCATCACTTGCCTACCTCCAATACATTTATTGGAGCCCGCGCAATATATCTACTTCTTCCGTACAAATATATACATTCAGTCAAAAAAGTATCGGGAATGGATGATTTGTTTATGGTTCCAAATTCAAAATTTGTTTTTTTTTGTAGTTGTTAGATTGGCACAACTGTTTTCCATTTTGGCGCGGAGTTTGAGTTGCATCTGTTATTTATATTAAATACAGTGCTAGTTTTAGTAATATCATATATAGTGTGTATTGCGAATTTCATAATGGACAAAAATATCGAACAAAGAGTTTGTCTTAAATTTTGCATCGCCAATTGAATTTCGTGTTCGGAGTCACTGAAAATGTTACAGAAGGCTTACGGTGAATCGACTTTATCAAAAACTCGTGCTTATGAGTGGTTCAAAGCGTTCAAAAGCGGTCGAGATGTGATGGAAGATTTGCCTCGCTCTGGTAGGCCGTCAACGTCTGCAACTGAAGTTAACATCGCAAAAGCGAAGGAAATAGTGACTGAAAATCCCCATTCAACTCTGAGAGAGATAGCCGCCGAACTTTCTGTATCTCACGAGTCGATCCGTACCATTTTAACTAATCATTTGGGTATGAAACATGTTGCTGCTCGGCTAGTCCCAAAAGATCTGAATTTTCTCCAAAAACTCAATCGCATGAAAGTCGCTGAGGACATGCTAGAACGAGTCAGTTCGGACCCAACATTCATGAAACGCATTGTTACTGGTGACGAGACGTGGGTTTACGAGTTTGACATGCAAACTAGTCAACAAGCTTCGGAGTGGCGCCTTCCAACTGATCCGAAACCGAAAAAACCACGCCAAAGTCGATCAAAAGTCAAAGTCATGTTGACTGTTTTCTTTGACTATCGCGGTGTTGTGCACTCTGAATTCTTACCGGAAGGTCTAACGGTAAATAAAGAATATTATTTGAGCGTTATGCGGCGTTTAAGAGAGCAAATTCGACGAAAAAGGCCAGATTTGTGGAAAGAAAATTCTTGGATTTTGCACCACGACAATGCGCCTTCGCACAAGGCTATCATTGTGAACGAATTTTTGACCAAACACTCAACAAATACCATCCAGCAACCACCATATTCACCAGATATGGCTCCTGCTGACTTTTTTCTTTTTCCTAAACTCAAAATACCACTTCGTGGCACCCGTTTTCAATCGATAGAAGACATAAAGGATAATTCGCGGCGAAAACTGAACTCAATTCAGGAAGCAGCGTTTAAAAAATGTTTTGATGAATGGATTATTCGTTGGCGCAAGTGTATCGTTTCTAAAGGAGCATACTTTGAAGGTGATAAAATAAATTTGGATGAATAACAGACATTTTGTGTATTATTGATCTTTTCTCGGTACTTTCTTGACAGAGTAGTATTTATCGTCATCGCCATTTTACCCTCTCCCAAAATCACTCTGTTGTCTCCTTAGGTTTCCTTTAACTAACTGCATAACCAATAAACAAAACTTTCCTCACGACTTACCCAAAAGAACGAAAATGTATTGTGACCTAATTCTATTCGTATTTATTCCATAATTTTCTTTACTACGAGTCGTCTATGGCTTGAAGCCAAATATGGCACTGCTACATTGGAACAAAACGAACATTCTGCAGTACATTGAATTGGGAAATAGTTTTGACAACTACCTAAAATATATGGGGTTGTTGGTCTATCCAAACTTTATCTTAAATTGGCCTAAAACATTACCAATCATTTATGGGATTGATTTACCTAAGACGCCAGTACATAACTTTATCAAATTAAAGGACTCTTCGCCGTTTTGTCTATAAAATAAAAACAAAAATCCAATTTAGCAACCATCCCATGAATCTTGGAGAAGCATGACCTTACTATTGACCTCATCGAATTCATAAAGATCAAATATTTCATTGCTAACTTCCAAGTTCCATAACATAAACAGTTGCTAATTAAGAATTTACGCGGAAGCATACTAATTTGGTAATACTTAATAACCTTGCCTTGTAACCCAAATGTTCAAAATATAACACACATTTTGTATAAGTAGGTAATATATTTACTTGTAACGTCTCAGAACTAGTTAAAGAAATCATTCAGCATAACACTTTAGACGAACCCACTTATATAATAAGGCAGTAAGTAACGTGGTAAGGTCGCCGGTACCATCTATTATAATAATTATACGTTATGAATACTTAGAAAGGAAATCGATGCAACAACAGGCTTCGCTCATTGTCGTTAAATATGCACTTTCTTCTATGAAAATCAATACCTAGCCTAGCATGGTAATATCATACACGACTTGCTAGGTAGTAAACCTTCGAAACGAAATGGACATGTTTCGGCAGTTATATTATTTCTGTTATATTTTTTGAACATTTCAAAAAAATGACTTGACAACGTTTCCGAAAAGAATAATAATGGGCTAAGGAAATACATTGGGCCAAAAATAAATGGAAATTAGCATACAAAGCTGTAGATAAACTAAACCAGTTTGTGCTTTAAAAACTATCACACCTGAGTGCCTCTTTGTGTGTGCCCCCCCACATTCGAACATCGTCGTGCCACTATTTACAGCCTTCGATTCGTAAGAAGTTACGCCACCAAGACCAGACTACAGAAAAGCACATTAGATTCCTAAACTATAAACACTACTACACATGGACATGAATGAATAAAAAATAACAGTAATAAGTGTTGTTTCTGGACCATCGTCTGTTTGATGTTTTCTCGTTTTTACTTTCAACTCTATTGTCCATTTTCATTATTTTGTTTCCGTAACCCTATTTTCTTCGTCAAGAATTTCTTTGTTAGTGGATAGTTGTTAATCAAATGCTATATAATCTCGTACAAGGTGGTATAAATAACGCATTGTGAACAGTGAAAGATGGTCTGTCGTTTATTGACACAGTAATAACCCGTTTTGATGATCAACCTTCTGCCAACAACCTGCCTAAGATACGTGAAATTGTGCTTTCATATTCTTACCATTTGATGGAAAATTCTTAAATGAAAATATATAAAATGTGCAGTAAAATATTATTGCAGTTACGTACATGTTTATTTACGACCAGTTTCAATTTAATGGTTTTGAGATTAAACTGCGAGCGTACATATAATTAACTGATATATTATGTACTGTGAATAATTTGATCAACTTGTTAGATTCGCATTATGGCAGGATTTTCATAATGGAGGTTCCATTATGAAAATCCTAACATAGCGTACATATCTTGGTAAATAATTTTGACGGTGAAAGCATTTCTTTAGTAGCCAGATGACTGACAATCTCTCGCATGAATCAGACCAGTTGGAAAGTTCTCTACAATATTACCTTAATTGTATACTTACAATGTACTTACTTACATTTCAAGGCAAAATTTTAGCACACAAAGTACGGAAACGAATATTTATTTGTTTTTTTTTATTGTTTCTTGTTTATTATGCACCTTTAACTATATCCCTGATTGTTCATTATTTTATTACTAGAGTTAAGGTAATTAGGTTAATCAGATACTGCATATTTTACTGGACCTTGGAAACAATCCAAAGGGCAAGAAAATACAAATCGTCACAATCGATTCAAATGCAATTAGTCAACTATGGTTTCCTTAGATCTCAATACGATATTCACCAATGATTACAAAAGCAATAGTTTTTGCATCAACATACAGCCTGCACCAATAGTCATTAACGCTCTTTTTTATAATTTCTTACTTTCACTAACGGGAGAAAAGCGGGTCGATCATCTCAGTCGCAAACTTTCAAGACGTCGACCACGGCCCAATGGTGTAGAGCTCATTTCGTAATGGCCACGTCACGAGAGACATGGAAATATTGTATTACGCCGCGCGCATGTCCATTTGCAAGTGCTAAAATCATACCTACTACCAGTGGAGGGGCAACAAACCTTATACATATACATAGCATTAACAAGATTTTTGCTCTAAGAGTGACGCACAGTCTAGAACGATAGTTATTTATTTGCATATCTCATATTGGCAGCTGTTTTTAGGTCAGATTTTAATGAAACCTTCACCTCAACTATAGCAATAACCATAAAAGTAATGATAGGTAGGTACCTAATACATAAAGAACGGGCAATATAAAGCTACTGTAAGCCCCATCCATCTTGGACATAACATTCATTGAATAACTTTTATTGGACTTGTTCTGGCAGCAACAGCGCCAACAACAGCACATTAGAACCTCTATAAAAAAGACAATTAACGTCATTAATCTAAAGGTTTACACACATCGCTGGAATTTTTTACAGAATTTAAGGAGCATTTGGAATCGAGCCATTGTGTTTTAGAACTTTTTGTTACATAATCCCGTTTCAAGCAGAACATTCATTTGAGTGATTCGAATAGGTGTGACGTTGAAGCTTCTTCGCAATAGGAATTCTCATTCGCTTTTTATAATGTTATTTTCAATATACACACTATCATATTCTTGGCCGAACTAAATGACGTGTAAATGTCAGTATTGCGGGCTCACCTTAAACCGAATGACGTAACACTAATTAGTGAAACTTACCAGAAAGCAGGAGAACAACAACCCAGCGACAATCTTGTCAGTAACCGTAGCGTGAATGTTTATGATGACCAGGTCGTTGATCGTCAGGAACAACAGCAAGAAAAACCCAAATATGTGCGTCCATATGTTCATAGTCTCATTCGTCCACCAGAATATGCTAAAACAAAATTAAAAATCGGTCATATTTGGAACGAAGAAACCTTAAAACTTAGTAGAATTTGCATTGTATAATAGAACAATTTTGGTCGGTCAGGAGGTCAAACATGTATGAATAAATAATTTGTTTATCGACTTTGAGTTTAAATGCTTTAGTCTTCTCGAAGGATTTATAACTACTATCGTGTAATTTTGGCTTAACCGTAGTGTTCTTATTCTACAAGTTTTTATGAAGATAACAACCACATTCGACCTTAACGGCGACCGGTTAGTGATGCATGTGGTAACAACCGGTAACCGGCATCAAATCTGCAGTATTCCACTCTTTACGTAACAGATATGTCAAGAACGTGAAATGGCTGGTATAAGTAGATACGTAGATCTTTTAAATCGGATGACGGACATCCGGTTGTAGTGGGCAGGTGGCGCAACTTGGAAGAGGTGGAGATTTCTATCTACTGTTAGTAGAGGACTAGGCAGAAGAGGCTTTGTTTAGTACCTTTTCGGAAGACATTTGTCCTTCGATTTCATTCGCTTTATGTATAGTACGGTCAAAATAAAATGAGGGCTCTGAAGCATACTCGATCCTAGCGACTGGGGCACGAGGATATCCGTTTCCTCACGTGTGCAGCCGCCTCATTCGCTAGCATTACCGCTTTCTAGAAGGAGGCGACTGCCATTCCTCTTCGCTCCAAACCATGGCCTATACCAGGACCCTGCGCGAGAGGTCGCTGCCGCCGATTGCCTCCACGAGGATACAACGACGCGTCGCCCAAGCGGGACACACATCTATCGTATGCTCCTCCGTGTCTTCCGGGCGACACAATTGTGACCAGAATGAGGTGCAGGAACCTCCCGAACTTACCATGTCCGGTGAGGATCTACGTCATGCGGAAGGTGCGCGTAGAGCTGGCCGGGAGGCGTATGAGGAGAGGAGTTCAGATTGGGCAGGAGTCGCTTAAGGGCAGCCCAGGCTCCGGAAGTTAAAGGCGTTGCAGATGTCCAAAGACACCGCCAAGACGACCTTGACCTAAGTAATAGTATAAGCCGGGACCGGGACGTCTTTCTAGCCATTCCTCAAAGAGAGGACTATCCGCCCCTAAGACGACTCACTGACCGACTTATCGCCGCGGTTATGCCGTGCCCATCGCCCGTACTGTATTTATGTCAAAGTCAAACAGACACGGACTAAATCTTCGATTACTTAGATACTCTATGTGCAGCTCTTAGAGCATCTCGTTGTTTTTCGTCACGATTTGAATCAAATTTTGTTCAACCAGTACATGGATACTTTTGATATTAGCTTAATTTGAACCATAAATGTGGACTTAGTTATCCTTAATAATATTATAAATGTGAAAGTTAACTCTGTCTATCTGTTTGACTTTCACGGTTAAACTTCAGAACCGATTTTGATTTTTGGCGCGGGGTAAGCTTGAACCTCAAGGTAGAACCTCGTAGGTCGGTTACTGCAGCTGCAAAGTCTACGTCAAATAATACTTTTTATGTAGATGTAGAACCTAGTACAGGTACTAATTAAATATATGTAGTTTAGAAAAGATAAGTACCTAAGAGTACCTACTCGAGTTCTACAAAATAGTACCTAACAATTACCAGCAATACCGTCTGCATTGCACTGCAGTAATTACATGAAACTTAATTATACAGTTTCAGTTTGTGCAGTTATTTCCACGGGTATGTACTTAGATACTATCTGCATCACCCATGTAGGTACTGCAATATATTATCTGTATAGGCCGTGTACGGTGCTTACAAAAAAGAGAAAGTGAGCAAAAACCAGTGATTATCAGAAATCCAAGGCAAAATATAGTATTAAATGTGTGACCAGAAAACACTGAACTGTTGTGAATAGGCCAGGGTTGCCAACTTCTTTTAGAAGTAATACTTTACTTCTCTCTTTGGCTGTCGGCTTACATCAAGGGTCGGCTCTCAGCCCTTACCTCTTCCTGATGATAATGGACGCTCTGACGTCGGACATCCAGGAAGAGGCTCCCTGGTGTATGTTGTTTGCCGATGACATTGTTCTGGTTGCCGAGAGTGGCCTAGAGGTCCAGAACAGATTGGAGGTGTGGTGGCACAGACTGGAGAGTGTTGGCCTGAAATTGAGCAGAACCAAAACCGAGTACTTGTTCTGCGATTTCGGCGGTCTCTCCAATCCTGTGCCTTTAGCTCTCGCCGGAACGCCCATACCGATCTGTTCCAACTTTAGGTACCTAGGGTCGCTCGTCCAAGGGGATGGTGAGGTAGCCCGGGACGTAACACATCGGATCAACGCAGGATGGATGAAATGGCGACAGGTCACGGGAACCACTTGCGACCCACGGATGCCTCTCAAGTTGAAGGGTAAAATCTACAAGTCCGTGATAAGGCCTGTCGTACTGTATGGATCAGAATGTTGGGCTGTGAAAAAGAAGGATGAAAAAAGATTGCATGTAGCAGAGATGAGAATGTTAAGATGGATGTGTGGTGTGACAAGAATGGATAAAGTGAGAAATGAGTATATTAGGGGAAGTTTGAAAGTGGCGCCAGTGACTGAAAAGCTGAAAGGAAATCGTTTGTCTTGGTATGGTCATGTGAAAAGGAGGGACGAAACGCATGTTGCTAAAAAAGTTATGAGTTTACATGTGGATGGATGGAAGGGGAGAGGGAGGCCAAAGAAAAGATGGATGGATTGTGTGAGAAGTGATATGAAAGAAAAGGGAGTTAGTGATAGCATGACGAGTGACAGGACAGAATGGAAGAAAAAAACGTGTTGCGCCGACCCCAAATAAAACGGGACAAGGGCAGGAAGATGATGACTTTCAATTCAATTCAATTCAATTCTTTATTGCTATATCACATGTGTTACAAGATCTTAAAAATTCAAACAAGTGCACATGGACCCTGTCGGGCACAGCAATTATATAGACATAAGTAGGTAGTTAGTTTTTTTTTTTTTTTTTTGAAATTAAAACTTAGAGAAAAATTAATTGAAAACAAACAACGGATATACAAATCAAATCAAATAAAAAGTCAATAACACAGTCAATGTATGCAAAAAGTCAATAAATAACAAATGTCAAAAAAAAAAAATTATCATAATGTCAAAGTAGACTGCATCAATATTAAAATAAATCTATATATATAAAAATGACCCCCGTTTTCCGTTGTCACGACTTGGCATGAAAACAGCTTGACCGATTTGGCTGATTTTTTTTTTGTTGTGATTGTTATTGTGAGGAGAAGGTTCTTATGGAAAAAAAAAATAGGGTAGTGTAGGGTAGAGTAGGGTAGAGTAGGGTAGAGTAGAGTAGAGTAGGGTAGAGTAGGGTAGAGTAGGGTAGAGTAAGGTAGAGTAGGGTAGAGTAGGGTAGAGTAGGGTAGAGTAGTAGGATAGAGTAGTATGGTAGAGTAGGGTAGAGTAGGGTAGAGTAGGGTAGAGTAGGGTAGAGTAGGGTAGAGTAGGGTAGAGTAGGGTAGAGTAGGGTAGAGTAGGGTAGAGTAGGGTAGAGTAAGGTAGAGTAGGGTAGAGTAGGGTAGAGGAGGGTAGGGTAGGGTAGAGTAGGGTAGGGTAGGGTAGGGTAGGGTAGGGTAGGGTAGAGTAGGGTGGAGTAGGGTAGAGTAGGGTAGAGTAGGGTAGAGTAGGGTAGAGTAGGGTAGAGTTGGGTATAGTAGGGTGGAGTAGGGAAGAGCGGGAGCGAAGCCGCGCGGGCAAAGCTAGTTCATTATAAATGTCTAAATAAATTCATATTATATGTCAAAAATAAACTTTACTTCTCTCTCTATCTGATTCTTGGCGAGGGAATTTAAGAGTAGAAGTAGATTATTTCTTCTTAGTTCTTATGTGGCGTCATAGATGTAGCTACTCAATAAACTTATTCTAGTTAAAAAAATAATATTGTACCGACTTTTTCGCCAGAATAGATTACAATACTCTATATTAGAGTACAGTTGAAAAACCCTAATTGTGTATAGCATAGCTAGTTATACTAAAGCGTCTGCTTTAGTATAAACGATAAAAAAGATCTATGAATTATGTCAAAGGCAGACGACATGGTATAGAAAAAAGTGCAGTTGAAAATGTGTGCTAATAATTGTGAGGAAGAAAAAGACACACTGCGCCTACACTTAAATGGACACAATGGAAATTAAATGGACACAACACTCGTACCCGCCTAGACGGCAGTACGAGTATCTGTGCATTTAATTGCGGTCAGCTGCAGTCAGATAGAGCCCCGCTGACCTTTAAATCCATCTTCTTTGCGAAATATTGATTGATTTACATATGTTATGTTCACTTTGAAGAATATTCAACCACCATTTTTTATGTGTGCATTTCACAGTAGAGAAAAACCGAGAATTTCAAAGACTTGTAATACTTGTAGTCACCTGACACAAGCATCTTCTAGCCTAAAACGTGATCTCCAAATCATGTATGTAAAAGCATTATGTAATGGAAATAAATATATTTTTATTTACTTAATAGGGGCAGGTCACCAGTTAGTCATTATCATAAGTATTTGATAGTTTGTCTCTGTAGAATTGTTTATCCTTGTTGTAGTTTTAAGGATCAATGGATACCGATTGTTGTTGTTTTTTTTTTCGTAAATATCTCGTCTTTAACAACCAATCAGTTTACTATAGTCTGTTGTCCCTGAACAATTTATTGGGGTGACACATTTTAATGCAACCTAGTTTCTTTTATTGTGCATTGAAATCAGTTAATTGAAATAGACGGCTCGGTACGGCAGGTGCAGTAGTAAACCGATTGTTTACTGCGCTGCGTGCTTCGGGTTCGATTCCTGTACGGAGTAATATTTGTATGGTTTACAGATAGAGCCTTATGCTGTGTATGAAAATTTAAATAAATAAAATAAATATGTTAACATTATTTTAGGATTGCAGTTATTTTGAGCTTCCGGAACGACAAGTAACAGTCAATCTTCCTGACATTACATTCAGCGAGTTCCTGAATCTTATACACATACTTACTAACTTTTACCCACGGCTTCGCCCGCGTTTAATAATATACTTTACTTCTTTAAATTAGCCTATGTCCGTCTCCAGGGTCCCAACTATCTCTGTACCAAAATTCATCAAAAGCAGTTTTGCCATTTGGGCGTGAAGATGTAACAAACAAATAAACAAACTCACTTTCCCTTTTATAATATTAGTAAGGATTCGTGTAAGTAAATCATGTGAAACCACAGGACCGGAACTTCGAAAAAACAAATGGATCACCACCCAAACGAAGTAATCCCAAGTCCTAATAGTGGAAAACAATAACGTGGCGTTCCTTGAACAGGATAGGTTAGCCGTGTGAACTGAACCAGTTTTTGAAGGAGTAGGTACAAAAAAAAGTAAAACGTAGGGAAAGCTTTTGCCCTGTAATGGGTCAGTATGGGATAATCATAGGCAGCGGGATTGTAAAGAAAAACACGCTGATTTAGCACACACTGAAGAAAAAAAATAGAGACATAAATAAAAAACCACAACCAATGTCAGGCTACGTAGCAGTTGCCTGACGCTGGTTTTCAACTGACCCTTACTTTCAGTATACGGAACAAAGCAACTGGCAAAGGGCATCTGACAGTTGCGTTATTGTTAGGTACTAAAAGTCAAACACAAGGAGTGTCAGACTCTCAGCCCTACCCAAAGCGGGGGGTGTTTTTTCATGATTACATACCTAATTTAATTTATTGACAGTCCTCTTCCCAGAAAGGAAACCTAAGTCCCAGAGTTCATTGCAGTGCAGCAGTGGCATCATAGCAGACTGCTTATCCTTACCCTAATTTTTATTTTTATTTTGGTGGGTAAAAATCATCCAAATGAGCCCTTGGGCGGAGCGAGAGATAATAGTGTCAGACTCTTACTGACTATAAAATCCACCCCGTTCCTTCTTGCCTTTCATACCAAGGCCGGTAGCTTTCCAATGGTGAAAGAATTTTTGAAATTGGCTCAGTAGTTTTTGAGTTTATTCATTACAAACGTACACACAAAAATACAAATTTTTTTCATAATATTAGTGTAGATAAAAGCCTCACTGATGTGCCTTTGCCCAAGTCTAAATTAGTCAACGCTACGCGTTTGTCTCGACGGATCAGTAATTAGATCTACTGTACTATAGTTATGAAAAGATAAGGAGGTATAGGAGCAGTGGAGGCCGAGTGGTAACGACCCCGACTTACGAGTTTTAAGTCGCGGGTTTGAACCCAGGCAGGCGTATTACTTTGTGTAATCATCACCACTGCTCTCAAAACGGTGAAGGAAAACATCGTGAGGAAACCGTCATGTCCTAGAACCAAAAATTCGAAGATATGAGACATTCATCAACCCGCACTGGGCCTGCGTGGTGGATAACGGCCCATTCCCTCTCCTAGAGAGGAGGCTTGAATCCCAGCAGTGGGAACATTAAAAAGGCTGATGATGAAGGAGGTATACCTGTGGTATATCAATCATTTCTTAACAAGGTAGTAAAGCATCGTTAGGTGCTTCACGTGATGCAACAGTATCACGACACTCTATATATCGTCTCAACTTTCGTTATGAGCTCTCATCTAATGGTAATGACAAAGTAGGTGTATAAATAATATATAATACGGAGAAAATAGTAATGACTGTGTATCATTATACCTTCTCCATTTACAGACAGATTGCACCTAGTTCGAAATGTAATATTAGCGTTAGGTCTCTGTGTACCTACGGAAGCGTAGCTTCAAAGACGCGTATTCGTCATTATACGCTTGTTGTATGCTTGCTCACAGTTTACACGACGAAGCGGCAATGTCGGCGTCCGTCGTACTCGTGTCGTTGCCGCTTCGTCGACACAGTTTCATAATTTTGTATTTAAGCTTCACGCAGGCGTACACCAAGCGTACAATATCGTAATACGCGTGTTTATAGCCACACGCCTCCGTGGACAGTATTTAGACAGTACTCTTCTCTACTTTATTTCAATTCAAAGGTACTTCGTGTGGCAATGTGATGTGTACCTACACTAAGCATTTCTTTAGTAATCTAATGCTCCGTTTACATGTGGGCCCAGCCACGACCAATCGCCACTGTGTTAACGGGGTTTCCCCTTTTATACAATGGCTACACAATAAAGATTGGCCGAGGCTGGGCCCACATGTAAAAGTAGCATAATATTATCAAAAATCCAAGAAACAAAATCATTCAGTTATAATAAAAAAAAACAGCCTAATCTCTCAAATTATAATAACTATTTATCCCCTACTTTTAAAAAACGGCAAAAATATCTCGTTTCTCGTATGACAGCCCCACTTAAATATTTATTTCATTGAAGGTTTTAGTATATAATTTGTTAAGTTTTGTATTTATTTCTAGAAATAAACCCATGCGAAGCCGGGGTGGATAGTTAGTTAAAATAATATTTACCTTTCCCAACATAGTCTAGTGGGTAAAAATTTTCTGTAGCCATCTCTTATATACTGGTTGTGTTTGATATAATCAGGAGCCTGTTCATATTTGAGGAGTTGGCGGTAGTTGATGTACTCCTCCTCTTCTTTGGTCAAGTTATTGTTATCTTCCAGTTTCTTCCCTCGTCGCAGCAGACCACTGCTTTGGCTGAAACTCTCTGTTCTACATTCATCTTCTACCTTAAACAAATAAGGGATTTTCAACAAGACAAGAATTATTGCAAAAATATTCTATTAGTTTTAATTTTATTTCTTTTATTTTGTTATAGTTTTTAGTTTCTTGAACATAGTACATAAGAGATTATGCTATTATGTTTTAATGTTGTTGTTATGTGTTTTTGTTGTATTTGTTTGTGGATGAATAACTATGAACCCTGTTGTCAAAAAACTGGCCAAATTATTGAATAAATTTGATTATAATTCCAAATATAAATAATAAAACAAAGTCCACAGCCACCTCTGTCTGTCGGTCTGTTCGCAATGAACTCAAAAACGACTGCACCGATTTTCAAGCGGTTTTCACCACTCGATAGCATGATTCTCAAGGAAGGTTTTAGTATATTATTTGTTAAGTTTTATTTCTGTGACCATTGACGATATTTGTTGAAGATATCGGGAAAAAATAAGTCGAAAGGGGAACAGTGTTTCCTCTATTTAATTCATGAATCCCCAAGCGACCACCGGTGGCCGCGCATCTATTGTCTTACTATTGTGTCTCTAATTGACGGTATCTGAAGGGTTAATGCAAGTGAAGCCGTGGGCAAAAGCTAGTTATATAAACAAAAGGTTTGACTGGCTCATCAACATCTAGCCCTTGTACCTAGAAAGCAACTTTTTTCACAAGTGTTATTTTTAGGATAAGAATCAAATGATTAATGATCTTTTTTTTTTTCCTTTATTTAGAAAACCCAGTCATGGGTTAAGCTCGCTTAAGTACATTAACTAGCCTATTTTATTGTATATAAAATTGTCAGTATATTAAAGAATTAGAATTGATGAATTCCATGTGAAATGGAGGGTAAAAATTCATTAATTCCATATTTTTTGCAGAAAAGCAAATCTATGTATGAGACGCAAAATACATTGGCAAAAGGTTGACTTTTACATAATTAATAATTTTATAAAAGAACTAGCTTCCTGACTGCGGCTTCGCCCGTGTGGGCTACAGTTTATATATCTGTGTGCTCAGCAGTGGAATTATAGGTAGCCTATGTGTTATTCCAGTGTCTCTTCTACCTACCTACCAAATTTGATCTAAATCCGTTCAGTAGTTTTTGCGTGAAAGCATAACAGACAGACAGACAGACAGAGTTACTTTCGCATTTATAATATTAGTAGGGATTATTTGAATTATAATTTTTTAGCTTTTATTTTTTTCACAGAAGATTGGCTAAACTAGCTAATATGTTTGGCATTCTGGTTTCAAGATTTGGCAATACAGAGAGCTGACCCAGCATATGCAATTGCAATATTTCATCAGAAACATTTGATTTGACTAGAAATTGATTAAAGTAAACTAAGTATACGGTATTTTGCATAAAAATTACTTATTTGATATTAATTCATGAATCCCCAAGCGACCACCGGTGGCCGCGCATCTATTGTCTTACTATTGTGTCTCTAATTGACGGTATCTGAAGGGTTAAATCGAAAGTTATACCTACTTTCGATATTATTTTTATGTATTGAAAGATATTTGTTCAAAGTAATGTGTGTTCTAATATATCTCACCATACCTTTTTTATTTTTAAGTTAATCAACATAATTTTTTTTTATTATTATGTTGTTGGTGATTTTAACATGCTTTTATTTTATGGTACTCTTTAATGGTGTTATTTGTTATGTGATAATATCATTATGTTTAGTGTGATGTGACTTGTGAGAATCATTTTATCACATAATATTACTAATAATACCTAACTAGGTAATCAATGTTTTATAAATATTAGTGCAGAACAACTCATTGCTTTTTATTTTCTTGTCCAAATGAAAATAAACTAAGTAAATAGGTATTAACCAGAAGAATTTCTAAAGAGATTTTTTTCCAACCATAATTATATTTATAGTACAGCTATCATCATTATTTCAGCCGATAAACGTCTACCGTTGAACATAGGCCTCCCCCAAGTGTCGCCAACAACTTATAATTTGTATTAAATTTCATATTGGTATACCTATAGAAACTATCCCATTTATTTATATTCATTGTGCTGTGTTGACCCTACTCACGTTCGTTTTGCCTATATCTGTACTTGTATCCAACAGCTGAGCCTTTAGGCCTCCCCTTTCTCCTTCCAAACTCTTCGGCCTTAGGCAATCTCTCGCCAAGTTTGCTGAAAACTATTACTTATAACAACTAAAAACACTTACTTTTTCTATTGGCATAAATTGCACTGTTTCTGCTTGGCATTCACTAAGTTTTTTAGTCATAGTAAGAGTCATTTTGAAATGTTGTATTCAGATTTTCACAACAGAATCTTTTTAATAAAGCAAGAAGACATTTTTAAAATAACCAATATGATAATAAGTAGGTACACATTTTATACTAAAGTGATTCAAGACCATAAACATTTATTTAAAAATTACGAATAAACGAATAGGTAAACACAAAAAAAATATTCGACACGACCACCTCTCCGAGTGATAATTTCCGAACTACTTTTTTTTGTTACCTGTCTCCCAGTCTCCCTTAGTAAACGTCAAAATTGTCATAATGGAAATGTTTCGTTCGGGAAGTATTTGTCATTTTTTAATTTCAATAATCTTGTTTTAGTTTTTGTCAGTAAAATTAATAACCAATATGTTATTTTTTTTTTGTATCGTTTTGACCACTTTCTGTCATAGTCGTTTTTATGGAATGACTATCTCCATTACCTGTAGTCCGTCTAAAAAGTCAAATGACTTGGAAATTTTTGACTGTTGGCAACACGAATTTTAGCTGTCATTGACTTCTTTATTATTCAACCCAGTCTAAACAATTGTATCGACCAAATTTAAAAGTCACAATATATACGGGCTATTGAGTATTAACTGTGACAGTGTACGTTGGTCGGATTCGCAATTTTATCGCTTTTGAAGCAATTCGGAACGCAAAAGTTGATAGTAATCGATCTAATAATGATGAATACTCATCAAATATCCTACTCTGATATAGGTCTACTAAACGAAAACCTTTTTACATTTTTTATTGTTGAAAGTCTCCTAATAATATTAATCATTAAAAAAAACTTATATTTGACACTTTTTATAAGGTTCCATTATTAAATAATGATGAAGATCTCACTCATAATCAAAGATTTTATATATCCTACTCAAAGATTTTATATATCCTATTGACTAGCAAATTGAATGTGAAATTTGAAACATATTCGACTTTGATGTCTATATTTTAAAAAAAGTCTCATGAGAGCAGTGCGCTGCGTCTGTGTCACAGATAACAGAGCGTACTAGTCTGTGTCGGCCGCTCACTGGCTCACAGCGTTGTTTTGTTCCTAGGGGATTGCCACTATCAATATATTAAAAAAAGGGGTCACATATTAAAAAGATTAAAAAAAACAATGTACTGTACTACTGTATGTACGTGGGTAACTAAATGCCGATTTACCAATAAAGAACTTTATTTACCACAAACAATAAGTAAATAATCCAGTCAACAATAATCAAAATCACAGTTAGTACTAGAGTTCCGTTATACTATCGCCTCGGTCGTTAGATAAAATCACTCCGCACGCTTAGATAGATCGCTCTTGATCGCAGTCGAAATCAGAACTGACTCACTTCCTTTCGGGGGCTCGTATTTATACGCGGAGCAAAGAAAATTCTAGATACTGACGTCTCAGGATAGATCCAGAACAATAGAGTCGCATCGCGGTGCCATAAATCAATTTTATTACTTTGTCCTTCGCGAGTCACTCACGCGAATTTCGACTCTATTGTTTATAGCGGAAAGTACCATTTCCCTTATCCACTTACAGATACCTACAGATTACATACCTACTAAATAGTAGGTACATCGAGTACTTATGAAGGAATGTTCCAGATCTTGCCAGGCTAGGTAGGTACTTTGGTTCTAGAGCTTTCGAACAGCAATGCGTTTTAATTATTCGTTGCCACTCTTTATTTTGTCGGAGATATGACGTGTTGAAGTTTAACGGCGTAACAGTACTAAATTATTTCCTTTTAAAAATACGTTGTATATACCCCGACCGTGTGTTGTGTACCGTGGTACTTCGCTTCGCTTCCAGCCAGAGCAAAGTATTTTGGAAATCCAAGTCTGCTGTCTCGTCCTCTTTCTTGCAGGCTCTGCAGAGTGGGTTGTCTATAACTCCTATGACAGAGAGGTGCATATTAAATAAAGGACCCATGGAAGTTTATTCAGTCGTAGGACCTGTTTCACAAATCTGGTAAAAAATTGCACCAGAAATGTGTTTAAACATTGTGTTCCAGACTTGTCTAATCCCAGGCTTTGGAACTTTATTTATGGACCCCCAATGGCGTAGCTATGTGAATGTTGCGGAAAGGTTCCCACACCCTTACCAAAACCTGTTTTGAATCCATCAGTGAAGATTGGAAGTTCTACTGTGCATAGTCCTTCGCAGTGGTGGTCCTCATGTAGTTGGATTACGTAGTTTTATCGAAGATAAATGGTTCGAGCCTTCGGTCGTTGATTGCTTTCGTAATGAGAAGTTCATGATTAAGTCTCATGAGCAGATGGGTGAATTTTTTGTTGTCTACTCCGAATATCAGGGAGAGTGGAAATGACGATAGATGCCGTGCAATGTTCCGCAGGGATCGGCACTGGGGTCGCCATTGTGGAGCATCGGTTAAGATTACGTGCTGCTTGGGTACATTCCCAGCGGCGTCAGCGTGGTCTGCTACGCTGACGACACGCTGGTTATAGCACAAGGGGTGTTGCACCAGGCGGCGGCTGAATAAGTGACTTTTACGAACAGGTTGCGACAGTCGAGGATTCTGTAGGGACTCAAAGTCCTGCATAAGTCCAAAGCCATGTGCTTTCATAGCTGTCAGGACGCGCCACCACCAGGTTTCTAAATAACAGTAGAAAGGGTTTATATTAACGTCGTTTCGACGATGAAGTACCTGGGGCTCGTCCTTGACAGCGATGGTGAGCTCCCAAACTGAAGCGGGCCGGGGCTACCTTCAAGAGGACCCTGCCCAATCTAAGGGGTCGGGTCGTGCGATCCATTTCCCTTTACGAGACGCCGTCGCTGCATAAATGGCCAGCGGCCAAGCTGATTGCGTCCCAGAGGGTCATGGCATGGCCATCCGGATGGTGCGTGGATCTACCGTGACGTGACGAACCTCCTTGCCAATCTGCCACCGTTTGATTTGGAAGCAAGAGTCCTTTTGCTACCTGCATTCGGAATTTCCAAACAAAATAAAGTTAACCCGCACGATGACAGTCGCGTGTTCGCACAATCGTTATAAGTTCATGGCATAGTGTAATTACTCTATTTAAATGTGAATAATAGAATTTGAATTTGGCCTTAGTGCTATGATTTTTCCGCTGAGCTCATAGTAAGAGATCCGAGAGAAGAAATCTTTTCCTTCAGCTGTTATTGGATTACAATAAATATTATTTGCTAGATAATGCTTGATTAAGACATTGCGAATAAGCTGCCTAGCTAAATCTAGTGCGAATGACGTTAAACAATAAAATTTGTTGTTACATTTTTGACATCAATTACCCTCATTTGTTATTTGGTAAAGTCTAGCATCAGCTGAAAAAATGTGCCCCGAAGAAACTAAAAAACTATAGGTTGCCTCCTTTTTATTGGTGCAAATAGGACGGTTACCTCGCGTAAAGAGGTGACTAAATAGTCATAATTTAGCCTCATCTTTTATTTAATCGAATTGTATATCAAATGAAAGGTAATTTTATTCCTAATCCAACTGTATTAGGTTGCCTTACCAAAAATAGTGTGAATAAATGGTTGACTAGATTTAAGATGTAAAATTTTCTGCGTATGTAAGTTATAGTGTGACAAAGAAGCGACGCATCTTTCATTTGATAGACAAAGATGCATCTAGTTCATTTCAAGCATGTAAACATGTGTAACAATATTTTTTTTTTCACTTTAAATTCATTTATCAGCGACTTGACATACCGAACTGCAGGCGAGGCAAACTGCACAAAACTTCTCATATTATTTCCAATATGATTCTATTCAGACTTCTAACGATAATATAATTTTAAGTTAGATTCTAACTTATTATATAAAGTTCTTACTAATTAGTCATCAAATACAAAGTCTCATTATCAAAATCTTATAACGTAAATCATGTAAATTGCGAACATTTCAGATATTTAACTTTATCCAAATCCTTACAAATTGAGATCTATTGTTACTAATGGCTTCTATTAGACTAAAAAATACTAAATGACATGATTAGAATGTTATCAGCAAGTAATAATGCAAAATAAATCCTTATAGTAAACATACAATATCTGAATAATGTATTCTTCAAAAAATCTATATATCCAACTAATACGGTTGAATAAAATTAGCTTTTATTTGATATATCGCACGCTGAGAACGAAAGTGACCGATTTCAAAATTTTGGTTAACCCTTCAGATACCGTCAATTAGAGACACAATAGTAAGACAATAGATGCGCGGCCACCGGTGGTCGCTTGGGGATTCATGAATTAAATGAGTTATTTATACAGAATGACTTAAAATTCTATCATAATTATATTAGAAAACTGGCCAATAAAGGTAAGAAAAGGATAGAGGTATATTTCGGTCTCTTTGTCACTCAACCGTTCCCTCCCCCCGCGCCTGAATGAAAGTGACGAAATCGAAATAATGTTTCTAAAGCTATTTAGTGAAACAATAAATTTCAACAGAAATTCATAACTTTTGTTACCATGTTTTAGTGTTATTGTAAAATGAACAGAAAATGCTTAATACGACGGACACATTTTCGCTCTTTCCCAAAAATTAGCAATTTTGAGTTGAGTCACTTTCGTTCTCAGCGTGCGATATGATTCGATTAAATAACAGATGAGGGTAAAGTATGACCATTTACTCACCTCTCAATGCGAGGCAACCCTCCTATTTGAACAAAAAAAGGGGGAAATTATAGTTTTCTAGTTCCTTCGGGCACATTCTTAAAGCTAATATTGGACTTTCCCAAATAACAAATCGACGGGTGCAAAGTAAAAAAAGTTATCTGCAATTTTGTGATTTTCTATCATCTTTATTGAATTAGTAACAATAAGCCCTTATTTAGCAGGTATTTTTTGTTTTTCAAAAATGTTATTAAAAAGAAAACTATTATTTTGTCGTTTTTGACACTTGAAAGGTTTCTCATGTCTTAGAATATTAAATATTTGTTAAGTTACTGCAATTATCAGAAAATCGCAAAGTTGCAGATAACTTTTTTACTTTGCGCCCGTCGAAATGAGGGTAATTGATGTCAAAAAGATAACAACAAATTTTATTGTAAGTACCCATAACATCATTGGCACCAGATTTAGTTAGGCGACTTATTCGTCATGTCTATCATAATCACAGATTAGAGAAGAGATTAAATTTATTCTATTTATTCTACGATCATCAGTATTTAGTCAAAACACCGACTAAATAATAAAAAGTCTGTGCTATAAACATCAGTTTGATAAAATGTTGCCAAATGAAAATAATTGTTTTTTTTTTCAGTTACTTATTATTTTTTTTAAAGATAAATATTATTTTCTGTTGTTTTCTTCACCACAATAAAACTAAAATTCCTCGGAAAAATTGAAAATGGACTTTGTCATTGTTGTGCTCTTCTATCAAACGACACATGTCAATCTATACAGAGCAATCATCTATCTTCACTTCGTATTTATTATCTCTATTATTTATTGTACACCACATAAACACAAATACAGGACAAACAAACTTTGTATTTAATTATCGGGACAAAGAAATACCGCAAAAATTACCCATCCTATTAGAATAATCTTAATTAAACTTTACTACCTAGCTGGTTCTTATTAAAAAGTTGGGCTGCCAGTCAGCTAGGACATATCATTATTATCAGAAGCTAAGTCTGCGGAAAGGGGAAAGCTAAAATCGGTCAAGGGAAAATAACTTCTTCCGCTCAGTGGAGGGAGTGGGACTGTCAGACACTTAGACTTTACTAACCTATCTTCAGGTGGTCTTTGTGCTTCAGCGCCACTTTAACACTTTCAAAAATCTCATTTCATCCGATGCTTTGCTTTTCATTCGACTCATGCACGAACATAAATGTCGAGTCAAACCGAGAATAAAACCCGTGAATACTTTTAATTCATGAATCCCCAAGCGACCACCGGTGGCCGCGCATCTATTGTCTTACTATTGTGTCTCTAATTGACGGTATCTGAAGGGTTAAGGATTAAAGATATTAGTTTTCAAAATTCCTGTACTTACTAATTCGTTGCAAAAGGTATTATTGGAGTATGAGAGATTACCTACAAGATTTTTCAGACCAATGTCACATGGGCCATAAGGGTTAATGCAATTATTAGCGTAAAAATATGCAACAATATATTTGACTATTATTATATTTTTATTAAGTATTTTTTTCCTTCCTCTTTCTTTCATGCCTGTCTTCTTCTATTTACCTGTAAAGTTTCAAATTGCAAAAATGTGCTTTTAAAATAGCTGGCGTGCCTACTTCAGTAATGAATATCTACAAATAATCCAAAAATAGCGCCCCGGAAAATTCTTTATACAGGTATGACGTCACATCCTCCTTTTTTCAGTGTTACCATAACGTAATATAGTTTGGGAAAATCAATAATCATTCTAACTAATATAAACAAAAAACTATAATAAATCATAATTCATAATTTGGCCAAAACACTCTTTGAAATATTCCTTTTTTGATCAAAGTTTACTCTAAATAATAAAACTGTAATAAAAACAAAGGAAAAGTTAACTAATTTAAAAAAATCGTGAAACCATAAACGGCACTTGCACGTTAAAAAACTGTGCTTTTCAGAAACGGTCTTTGTAAATGGTCGATTTTCCTGTTTGCTGTTCTCCATTTGCTGAGAGTGTTTAATTTTGTTACAATCCGTGCTCTGTTCTAGTTCTTATTTTTTCTTATTATAAGTTATTATTATTTTTTATTTAAGCGTTTAAAGTTTGATCCTCGATAGTAGAAATTCATTATTACTACATAAAACGACTAGGTGGTACTTTTGCGTTTAGACGGGAGCCATCTTGCAATCTCTAATCAAAGGTCCTTGGCTCACAGTTTCGTTGTCTAGTTGAAAGTCAGTTTATTCCATCATAAAATAATCAAATGGCGTTAAAACGAATTAATAGGGTACGTATTGGCATTTGTGTGCTATATTTTAATAATTTAATGCAGTATCAAATGAAGTGGTGTAAAAATGGTATCAGACTTCGTAGTGAATGTTTCGTCATTGTGAATACCTATTATCGAAATTTCTTCTGGATAATTCCGTGTGCGTGATGGTTTCATTGAAATCATTAGGTGATCATCATCTGGTTCCAAGTGTTACTTTTACGAGATAACGGTGTTTTACTGGTTTATGTAGGTGACAATTTTGTGCACACGGCGTACATAAAATGTCGGAATTATGTGCCAATTTTGAGGTTTTCTTGTCATGAAACGCATCTGTGCCGTGAAAATGTGAAATATTTCGGTGTACAGCGATGATTAGTGATAGAAACAACATCGATCGCGATTCGAATTAGCCGTCCCGAACAATATGTTCACCCCCATTTATTTTCCGACGTGATGATGTGACATGTTCTCGTCATGGTATTGTGTTTCCTTGTTGTTGTGTACACATGATATTGTTTTATTGTTCAGGAATTACAAGATCTGGGCAGAGATCCACCAGCACAATGTTCTGCAGGTCCACACGGTGAAGATCGTAAGTACTTATTGATCTACAGCCTACTTATTTTTTGTGACTCATTGTGTTGTTAATAATAATACTGTGAAACAGTGTCATGGAAGCAGATTAATTGATTTTGAATAGATATCAGTATTGATTTTTTTTAATGTCAATGATCAGTCTGATCACTGCAATATTACTGATACTTACAGTAATTATAATGTATTGTCTTTGTAGGTTTACTGTGTAAGAGATGTATTAATTGTTATGGCTTTATGATCTTACTCAGTAATCTTACTAGTCATCAAAATATAATAATAGTATTTTGATAAACATGCTAATCTTTCCAAACATTCTGAGTTTAATAATTGCTACAAGCTTCACATTTATCAGTAGTTAGGCTTGTATCAATATATTTGTGGTCTAATGTTGAGATGTTGTATCAATCCAAACCCTCCCATAAATAGTGTTGTGTTACTATACTCAGTATTTCCTGACTCAGTCATATTTTTATTCTTTGAAGAATGACTCATCTCAATGTAGGCAGTTTCTATAGTAAAATGCTACTGTGTACAAAGGATAATGAACCCTGATTATTAAATGTGCTCAAATAGACCTAAACAACATCTAGCTATGGAAAGAAATAAAAATAAAGATAGAGAAACTAATTACTACAAGACAATTTCTAAATTTTTCTTTGTGCTAGACAAAGCTGCTTCCTACAAAGACATTTCATGTCAATGACCTCATTTAAACTGCAATGATTTAACTTATTTTTTTCTTTTGACCTTCTGATCTACTTGAAATTGTCTCCTTTTGTTTTGTCAATCTTTATAACCCTGTTCTTAATCTTCTTTTTGTTTTTTTCAGTATTCCATTGGCAAGCCACAATTATGGGTCCAGTAAGTATTTTTTTCATTACTAATAAGATTAATTTTTTGTTGTGTTTTTTAAAACATTAATTAAACATATCTTTATTTTCATTGCAGGTCGACAGTCCTTATCAAGGGGGAGTATTCTTTCTGACCATACATTTCCCAACAGACTACCCATTCAAACCACCAAAAGTTGCATTCACAACACGTATTTACCATCCCAACATAAACAGTAATGGTTCCATTTGTCTTGACATTCTGCGTGCACAGTGGTCTCCAGCACTTACCATATCCAAAGGTAATTTTTCATACATTTTTCTGTTTTGTTCTAGTTCTCTAAAATATTTGTTGTTGGCCTACATTTTACAAGATTGAATATTGATGAATATTGTTTTAAATTCCAGTGTTGCTTTCAATCTGCTCACTCCTATGCGATCCAAACCCAGATGACCCGTTGGTGCCAGAAATTGCTAGGATCTACAAAACGGACAGAGAAAAGTACAATGAACTAGCCCGTGAGTGGACGAGGAAATATGCCATGTGATGAGTCAATTGTGACGTCAGCAAAACATACACACACACATCGCCACAGTCCGGGCTCTAATCCCCTTCCCTTTCCCTTGTTCCCGCTCCCTCAATCCTCTGTTATCCCCATCAAATGAAAATTTACTGGAGATTGTAAAAATGTTCATGGTCATTCTAGGATCAGCCTAATTTCAGTCGTATTTGGTAATATAAAAATGCGAATTTATTGCATCTAAGTAACACGGTTCCCATGTGCAAATATAGTTTCTGTTTTTATCTAATAAGAAACATTTTCTATAAGAGCAAAATTAATTTTTGTTTTACATTGATGTGTCAGTAGATATCTTTACACTCCTTTAGTTGAAGTTTAAAGATTAGTTAAATTTACATCAATTGAATTTATGTAATTCCTAAACTATTTGTACTTTAACTAGATCTAAATTGCATTGTAAAACTGTACAATAGCCATATGTTAGGAAATGGAGCGTTCCTTGCTTACAACTTACTGATTGTCCGGTTCACTTAGGGATTTTGTCAATGAAATGTAAGTAAAGCTCATAAGTGTTAAGAACATTTTGGGTAATGTAAGTGGTATCACAAAATGAGCTCGTTGATGGAGTGAGTGTTAATTTTTTTTACTAGAAAACAACTTTTTTTTTTAAGTTAGTAAATGTAGCGTGCTACAGACCAGACTGACGTTGATTGAAGTTGTCAGTTTTCTTTCATCCACAATATTTTATGACAATGGAAAACGCTCCAATAGTTACAACATGCAGTATAAATTACAGTGTATCTCATAAGATGATAAGTTACGATTAATCTAGATTTTTTTCAATATGGCGATTTATATTATAATTTTATCTAATATATATTGTGGTTGTAAGGATACTTGCGTTGTGATTTCCACGATTATCCTATCCAATGAACCATCCTCATTTCCTCTGAGTTATTGAACAAAACTAATAGAAGTGAACAGCGTCATGGCACAAGTGGCTAGCATGGGTGTGTTAACGTTACAGCTGCAGGCAAGAGGAAGCTTTGTTCACTGATCTATCACTGGGAGATTCAAATTTAAAGCTTTTCAAATTGTAATCAACCAACAACTTGTATTTTAGCTTCACTAAATTGTAAGAAACAATAAATTATTGTGTATGTAAATAACACCTTGAGCTTTATTTAGGCAATTTCCTGGTAAACGTAAGCAGCTGTAAATATTCATTTCGAGTTTAATTAGCTGACATACTTAGTTGGTTACTGGGTCACTGACTGAGAATCTGCCAAATATTGCTATGGATAAGATAAAAATCTTTCGACTTCACAGTTGAGTGCAAGACGTTTGCGTCAATGTTATTTGTAACATTATTTTTCTAAAACGTGATTAACATGTGTTACCGTAATTATTGTATTAAGAAAATTATTTGTTTCATTGTACAGCTTGTAAATGAAATCATTTTATCATTTATTTGTCTGATCAAATTCAATTATTACCTTCCGCAAGTGGTAAAACGCTGCACACTCATAGATCCTATATCCAGTCACCCACAGATTCCGTGTCGTGTTTGCCGTTACATACATAAATCACATTCAAATAAATGCACGCATGGGTGCATAAATTCGAGCACCAGTACGCCATACAAACTACGATAGCAAATTCCTAAAAACCGATAGCTATTAAACAAAAATGTGGGAGGAACTTTCAAAGCATTGTTATCTTTGTACTAACAGGTGTGATACAATGAGTTCCTATGACTTGGATCATAGATGACTTGCAGTTATTAATACACTAGCTACTGACAGCGGCTTCTGATTATCCCAAGATAAAAGCTGTACTGGTACCAAATTTCATCCGAATCTCTTCATCCGTTTAGCGGAGTAACAAACATACCTTCACACACATACAAACTTTCGCCTTCATAATATTAGTGTGATACTTTTGAAGTGAATGTTATGAAGATAAGGGCGTTTGTACTTGTGGTACAACACCGATAAGAGGATCTTACTTTTCGATTGTTTAAAATGCATTGTTCATTGTACCTATTTGGGTAATATTGCGCACTGTCCTCAAAAGACTAGAATAGGGAAAGTGGTCGTCATTTAAATTACTAGTCCGCGTGGGGTTAGGAAAAGCGACCAAACATGTTTCAAATATCTCTCAGGAACGTATATAACGCATGTTAGTGGCAACAAAAACAAAGCTGGCTCCCTTATTCTGTTGAAACTCTGCTACACTAGGCCAGCTCAAGGTTAGTGTTACCATCGATATGACCGCTTTTCTTTACTCGCTGGTACCTATAAAAAGTATGTGTCCTAATTCAGGTCATGGTCTATCCATGTGCCAAATTTCATCCAAATTTGTTTGGTCGTTACGTCGAAGCAACCACATAGGATTGTTATAAAAAATCTAATTGTATGTGCAATTGTTCACAAAATATATAAAATCTTTAAATATGCAAAAATAAATCTTAATGAATATTTACGTTTTCGCATAATGCTTCATGTATTAGTGTGAATATGATTACTGATTATATATCTTATCAATTAACATCTGTTTATCTAGTTACAATAGGAACGCTCTATATATTTTGTGAATTAAAATTCATGAGCTATGTAATATAAATATCTGAAGATTGCTGGAATTGGAATTTCATTTAACTATTTGGAAGTTTTGGATGACATCCAAGGATAAGGACAGAGGTATCATCTCTTGTTTGAGGGCTAACTTCCTAATAAGTTCTAAGGTCATCCTGGACTTTCTTACTATGGGTTCAGGGAAAAAGAAACAATTTGCTTGTAGTCAATTTCGTCCTAATATCATACAGTTTATTACAAAATGTATTCAGAAAATAATGAAGGTACATAATTTACAAAGGCACATTATTATCAATAACTTATCATTACACTTAACACTAAGGATTATAGTTCAGTCGTTTCCATATTTTTTGCATTTTTCATTTGTTCCAATTGTTGATAGAAGTCGTATTTGGCTTGATTTGTCTGTGGTTCGATCTCGTTGGATTCTATCGAGGGGAAGGCGCCTGTGGTTATGAAATAGGGTTTTTCATTTGACAAGTCTTGGTCGACAGCGTTTTCGTCAAGCGAGTCCCTTTCGGAGCGACTGAGTTGGTCTTCTGATTTGTACCAGTCATTTTCATAAGCGTGGAGCCATATTGGATTGGATCCTTTTGTACTGTGTTTGTTTGTGTTGGGCACTCGGCCGCCGGAGCTGCGGATGGTCATGTCCGACTCGCCAGGGGTCGGGGAAGCTGCACAGAAAAAGAATTGTTTGCTTATTTATGTCACTACCCAAATATTGTTAAACACGTTAATTATTACAAAATAAATGATTGAATCCTTCGTAATTTGTGTTTTGTAAAATAGCATAGATTGATCTAATGAAAGTTAAATGCAAAAGTCAAACCCTAGCTATTTTTAAGAAGGGTTTTGGGCCAACAGTTGAGTGTTGAAGGCTAACAGAACACAACAATAACAATTGTAAAAAATCATGGCGCTTATTAGAGCGCAAAATTCGAATAGCGACCTCAGACACTTTCCGGAGACAGTGGTTTGAAGTACGTTATTGGTACACTACAATGAGTTGCTGGGGCCATACCGTAACGTAACGTAAATGTAAGTTGTGCGAGCGAGAAAGGGAGATGTAGCTATAATAATATCACCCTTGAACAATTCCGTTATCAAATGGATCGTTTTAAGAGCTAGATAGAGGAAGGGTCTGATCATCTTGTAGGTAGTTATTTTTCAAATGTATATGACAGCACTACACGTATTTATGACTGCTCTGGAATCTAAGTTTATGAACCACTTCACGGTGTCCTCACATTCCGCCTAAAGCAGGTTCTCCCAGGATATGGCCAGAGTTCGTGAGTTGCCTATTTCGGATTCAGGCAGAAGAAACGCCCGAGTGTTGTCAGCATTGTGTGGACCGCCTCCTTTGCCCTTTTGGAGGCGATCAGCCGCCTCTCGCGCTGAGCCCTGATTCAGGACATGATTCTAGCGAAGCGGCAATCATTAGGGAACCCAGGCCTCGGGAGTCGCAGGGCAAGTCCCCGATGAAAAGGGACGAAAAACTAAATTTGAGCAAATTTTCTTAGCCGCCATTTTGGATTTTGTATTTGACCCCATATTCGATATTAATGGTTGGCATCGTAAATATCTCTCCCATGATAAGTAGTAAGCAAATTGTAGTGAATATCATAACAGTCGCTTGTATGTTGACGAAGCCTAAAAGTGCATTCACCAAAACAGTTCCAGTAGCAATCACCGGTGTACACCTTCAGGTTACTCTCAACATGTCCGGATACCTCCGGACATGTTCAGAGTAACGTCATAAATATGAAATATATCACATACATCTGTATGTGATATATTTCATATTTTGAACTATAGAATCAAAAATGATTATTATACTACAAAATGTATTTTTTCCAATTATAACGGTAAGTATTGCAACATTGGTTAAAACTTTAATCAAAGTAGGTCGATTTGGAGTACCTATCTGTATTAAGCCTTAATCGATAGCAACATTCCCAAGTATTGGATACTTACAATAAGCCGTCGCTGTAGCAGCCTTCAGTCTCCTCACATAGTCGGCCCGCTGCGACAGGCACATCATGACTGTGAGCACGAGCAGTACGGACAGGAACAGTGTGGTCCATACTAGCCAGAATACCGTCTGATTGGATGAGAGCGTCTCCGCTGTCAGGGGCTGGTACTCGGCTGGCTGAGTGTCGAGAACATTGAACTCCTAAGGAAACAATATTTGGTGGGTATTAACTTCGCAAATATCAAACATCTTACCTTGGGCTATGATGGGATAGGAGGAGCGATCGCGGAGAATTGGGACACGATTTGCTGATAGTAGGTACCTATGCCGTGAGAGCAACACTATCGCTATTTGTCAAATCGACGGTCAGTCTCGAGTGGAATGAATCATTTAAGCATGAATCGTATGTTTTTTCTGCTTTGTTAAATGTCAAACTAATAACACGGAGTCATAATGAGAAGTAGGTATGAGAACATATACATAATAGGAGCAAAGAAAATACTATTAAAAACTTCATACAGTACCTTGAACAGATCATCCAACTGCTCAATATTCTTATCCACCAATTTGAGTACTTGTTCAACTTCTAATACCGAATGATCCTCACCATTCACGAGGTGTAAGTACAAATCAGTCTTCGTGTTATCTACTGAGCCATCTTTATTTTCGTGTACTCTTAGATCATCAATGTTGACAACGGAATCCGTGACTCGAGCTAGACGCTCGCGGAATACATGTATCTTGTCACGTATTTCGGATGGATGGGATCGAAGGACGAAGCGAACGCGTTGGTCTTCACGAAGTAGATAGATAAAGACGTGAGCTTCGTCTTGTAAGCCGCCTGTGTCGTTTGCTAAAACCTGGAAGTGAAGCGTAGCTCGTAAGTATGTATCGTCACGCCTTGATCCAAAAAGTCTGGCAGAGGAAATTCAGGGGTAAAGGGCATTGGCTCTTTAGTGGGCATGATTCCAAACTAGCGGTTACTAAGCTAGGCTTGCTAGTTCGTTACTCTTTGTTTATCTGATCACAATTCGTGATGTAATTAAGATATTAATACTGTTCGTAGTATTGATAGATTGAACTACTATGGATTTCCCGGCGATTGAAGCCAATAATAAACCCAAATATTATTGTTTTATTAGTACCTACGCAACTTCCTATCTATGAACTACCTTATTGCGGTATTATGAAAGTCATTGAGGAAGATTCTTATCCACAATTTTAGCATTTACGACTGGAAAGATAAAATGATAAGGACAATGAAACATCAATACAATAATTGGATACAGCATGAACTTCAAGCTATTTAACATTCACTGCTATCGATTTGCTACGCGGCATTATAGAATTTTGACTAGCACGCATGCGCGGTGCGGTCATTCCTATTTTCATTTTGACAGGCGCTTTATGACGAAACGACTGTAATAAATTGGGTACAGAAGATAAACAAATTGTGATGAACCTTACCTTAAAATCAAAGTACCCTTTCATCCCTTTCTGTGGGTCGAAGTTTAGTGAAACTGCGCCAGTTTCAACATTGACTAGAAACGGCGACACGGCTAAGTTCTCTAACCCTTCCGTCAGAGTTTCTTTCACGTCTCCAATTAAGTAATAACTTATTTTGGCATTTTCGTCCTCGTCTAGATCTATTGCCTGAAATTGGACATAAAATTGAACATAAAAGGATGTCCTCTACAAATTTTCTACCTTTCCAAATAATATTGACAAGAACCGCAACGCCACGGCTTGTAGTTCTCGAATATTAACTTGCAGACTGCAGCACAATTTATGAACTTCATTCATATTTATGGCGAAATTATACAGTGTAGTTTAGTTTTAGAATCGAAACATAAGAATACTAATATAATATACTTAATAAACAAAGGTAGAGGTCAAACGTACATCTATAAAAGAATGCAGAACATACGGTGTAAAATCCTATTTTTTTCTTCGGGTAATAATATATTAATAGCAATGACATTTTAATAAACAGACATGTTATACACTCACAAATCAACCGAAAAATGTGTTCCGCGCAGCAACGGGCAGCACTTGTTGTATGAGACCCCCTGTGTTTTATTTACTTTGATATCATAATTGGTACACTTTCTAAATACACACGAAGGCATTTTTTTTCAAGGCAGGCAAGGATTCCAATTAGGATCCTTTCGAGTCTTCACGAGTGCGCGCTTATAGCAAATCTGTTTATTTAAATATCATTGATGATTAGTATTAATCTCTCCCGTCTGGGTAGAGCAAAAGGGAGTATCAGAATTTTACTGACTAAAACCCAACTGTGTTCTTTTAGTTTCCCTTTGCGTTACAGGGCTACGGCATTTTTTTCGATCAATCCCGTAGCCCAGAGGCAAGTTCTATTGAAAAGGTTGGGACCTCCAACCAGGCGTGTGTTGCGTCTGGTCTTGGAAACTACCCGATGGTTGTTGACGGGCGGTTGTATACTATTCAAATCGTGCGAAGAATTGTGATTGTGCACGGATATGTGTGACGTCAGATCGTGACTCATCCGACTCCTAGTTCGCGTGTGCTTGATGCACAACTGGTGTATCAATGAAGTTATCATCCCGACCGAATTTCGCCCACGGTGGCCAACCTCAAACGAGATTAGCCAAGTACGCAGGAGATATAATAGTGCATAAGTATGTGCGCAAACACAGGTGCACTCTATGATCCTTTAGTGCCATAGTCTGATATGTGTCACACCACCGACTTCCGTGCTCCGAGCTGCTACTGAGAAATTCCTAATGGAAAAATCGAATCATGGCGAACCACGACTCGAATTCAGGACGAGATCGATGAAGTATTTCGAAATCAATGGAGTAGGCTATAAATTAAAGATATTGAATAACTACATATAGACGAAAAAGAAGATGATAACAGTACCTTGACATGCATAAATTCAATTCCAAAATCAGCTTCAGTAGTAATTCCTCCAGTGAATATGTTGCTAGTGAATTTGGGCGCATTGTCATTAACATCGTTGACAATAACATGAACATTTAGTGTGCTGATCCCATCGACCTCTTCTGCATACTTGGGCACACTCAAACAGTCTTCTGATGCCAGTACTATGAGAGTGTATTCGGATTTCTGTTCGCGGTCTAGCGGTTTTTGAGTCGATAGTCTGAAAATGAGGCATCATTTTAAGTTGAGCTTTATATTTAAAAACTTCGATATTTTTTTTTCTTATTTGTTTTATTTTTCGCCTAGTTATATGTGCATGCTGTGGTCTCTTATAACTGATGGAGCAATTTTAAAGGGACCTATTGTACAATTGTGATTTATCTTGTGTATCATTTGATGGAGATCCAGATCAAATAAATAAATATTAGCTAAAGACAATTATTTACCATAGCAGGGCAATTTAAACAGAAATCTACTACTACTCGTTTACTACACGAAAATTAAAATGTATTAGCCCCAACTCTCAATTTGATCTAGGTACCTAGATCACAGAAATATAATTCAAGTGGAACTCGTCAAAGCACAGGAGCGTGTGGACTAGCACAAGAAAACGACATATATACAAGGAACATAGTTACGCCCCTTCTTCTTCTTTCGTGGCAAACAAATCTGGTTCGACCAAATATTTAGCCACCTAGTGGATCGCTCTGTCGTTTGCCTAATATGAGTCATGGAAGATGTAGGTAGTTGTGCATGTTAGGCAGGAAAGGAGATGTCGCATATACTGTGAAGGGGCTCCACACTGGCATTGTAATTGCAATGGGTCAAGGATACCCCATTTGGCCAGATTATCTCTACAACAGTCTCCAGATTGGCCACTGCAGTTTGTGTCCCGATAGCAGATGTTCTACCGGAGAGAGACGAAATTTGGAGTTAGGGGTAAAAAACAAACGAGAGTGACGTACCTATGAGTATTCCTCTGCAGCTCAAACACAGCGTCCTCATCACCTCCCACAATATAATAGCACACGGGTAACATAGGCTCATCCCCACGATCTATCTCATCTCTTTCTATAACGCTGGGCAAGTATAACCCATTGTTCGGAGCGTTTTCTGTAAAGTTGATATGTACGTGCTTGCTGGGGAAACGCGGCCGATAATTGTCCACGTTTTGCACGTAGATTGTGAGGTCCAAATCTGAGCTTAGCGGTGTCGGAAGCCCGAGATCGTAAGCTTCTATTCTGAGCTGTGGAATTATCAATACATATTAAAGCACCCTAGAAAATATTGGGTAAGAAGGATATTGTTACTAATAAGGTCAAAGGTATTCTTTAAAAAAAATTAGCATCTTACAAATAATTTTGTGTCCAGGCATTCTAGGGTGCCTGCAAGACATCGCGGAATGCGATAAGGCCGTCATCTGTATATTTTTTTTATTTGACTCAAATTGTCATAGGTAATTATTTTGTTAGCGTATAAGTATAATACAATTTATAACTAAATAATATCTTCGATATTTATAGCAAGGTGGGCTAAATGTGTACATAATTTGCCCTCTGACCTGATGACGTCACCAAGACTCGGAATTAGCGACTGCTCCTACCTTGACATATAAAATGATGCGTGACAACCGGCATTCTAGCAATCGATGAGGGCGACTATATTTTGTGTTGATGTTTACGGACTGGTAAATGATGGACTAGTAGGTCTTCCTTTTCTATAAACGGAGCATTGGTCAAGGAAATCATGACACCCAATATTCGGTAGGTAACATATTACATTTTTTAAGTAAACATTGTCAATAATGTGTTAGGTCAAATAATCGATTGACATGCTTCTGTCCAAGTAACATCGAAAAATCAATTTACCTAAGTCAAGAGTTCCGTACTAATTAAAACCAATGATCCGGAAAACAATGTTAGGTTATCGCTACTCACACAACTACGTCATCAACTGCAATCAACAATAATAAAATAAGGCGTAAAACCAGAAATACATCACAGTCGTCCCAGTAAACCACTGACGACCGCGTTTTGGCAATGTTAGCATACACGTACGACGCGCGACGATGAATGGAGTATTTTATGAATAGTTTTTATTCATTTTAATATTTAACTGACATTGTAATTTACTAATCGTTTTAGTCTATTTTATTGTTTTCGTTTAGTATGTGATGAGGATCTAATGTAAGTATAAGAATTACTAACAGATATTATGGACCAAATATTGCTTTATTAATATATAAATTATTATTATTCCATTTATTTTCTGTATGTAGGTATACTATTAATTTGATTGAAAATCGAACAAAAAAAGAAATAGGGACCCCAGAATATAGAATAATTGACAGAGAAGTTAAAAGAAGTATAAGGAAGGATTTAAGGAATATAACCAACTTAGTTAAAACTGCTCTAGAAAAGAACACATCTTTGAGAATTCTAAAGCAAGGCGTCACAAACGGAAGACCTTGGATTAATAGTTTAATGGATAGTGATGGAACAAAACAGTACTCTAGAGACAGAATAATGGATATAGCCACAAAATTTTACAAATCTTTATATTCTGATCATTCTGCACCAGAATACAATACAGAATATAGTATCTCAGAATCCATCCCCCCAATAAACGGTTATGAAGTGCATAAAGCACTTACTACTATGCGTTTTAATAGAAGTCCTGGGGAGGATGGAATTACCACGGAAGCCCTAAAAATCGGGTCTCAAACTTTGCTTCCACACCTTACTAACCTGTTCAATACTATACTCCAAACAGGAAAAGTACCAAGTGCCATGTGCCACTCAAATATTATACTTTTGCATAAAAAAGGCGATAACAGTGATATCGGTAATTATCGACCAATAATCATCTAACATCCCATATTTATAAAACTTTCATCAAAGTTATACATAACCGACTTGATGAAAAACTGGACAAACATCAGCCACCAGAACAAGCCGGAATTCGCCCTAACTTCTCCACAACTGACCATCTTCAAACACTTAACCAAGTAATAGAAAAGTACGCAGAATTTAATATCCCATTATATCTGGCCTTTGTCGACTATGCGAAAGCCTTCGATAGTGTTCGTCATGATGAAATTTTTGCTTCTCTTGAAAACCAGGATGTTGAAAAACAATACATAGACTTGCTTAAAATCATTTACTGCAATAGTTTCGCAAATATTAAATTAAATACCTCAGGACCATCTTTTAAAATTGAAAGAGGTGTTAAGCAAGGTGATCCGCTCTTCCCAAATTGTTTACGAGCACATTGGAAGAGGTATTCAAGTCACTGGCAGCCTCATGGAACACCAAAGGCATTGACGTCGGTAACAAGAGGCTTACAAATCTCCGATTTGCCGACGACATAGTCCTTTTTGCCCCCACAGCTCAGGAGCTACAATCAATGCTCCAAGAACTGAGCACGGCTAGCCTCAAGGTGTGACTTGCAATGAACCGGTCCAAAACGAAGGTGATGACTAACAGCATAAACGTAGGGTCGAGGTAGATGTGCAGGAAATACATTATGTCGATGAGTATATCTACTTGGGCCAGTTGATATCTTTCGAAAACAGGCAGGAAAAGGAGATAGATCGACGAATCCAGAACGCCTGGAAAAGCTACTGGTCCATGAAGACGCTAATCAAGGGTGATCTGCCGATCTCCCTGAAGCGTAAACTCATTGACATGTGTATCCTGCCAATCCTAACCTACGGTGCTCAGACCTGGTCTCTCACCGAACTACAAAAATTTCGCCTTGGGGTTTCCTAGAGAGCTATGGAGCGCAGCATTCTGGGCGTAAGAAGAACTGACCGAATACGGTACGACATGCTGCGCTCCACAACAGGTATAATAGACGTGGGCAAAAAAGCTGCCAGGCTCAAATGGGACTGGGCGGGTCATGTCGGCCGCATGCACAGGGACCGCTGGGCAAGCATCGCCACACAGTGGGTTCCTACTGAGGGAAGGCACCGTCGAGGCCGGCCTAGAAAGAGGTGGCGGGATGATTTGGACGCCTACCACGAGGACTGGTTAAAGACAGCGCAGGAGAAGAAATTTTAGAAGGCCTTGGGGGAGGCCTTTGCCAAGCAGTGGGACAGTAATGGCTAATTTGTACGTATTATTTAATTTTTAAATATTTCTTAAGAAAATATTAGCCTATCGGCATCGGGAACAGGGTCCAAGTTACCGGTGCTTATGGCTCTTGGGAAAAGAATTTCCTAACAATTCGTGCCGTATCCAGAAGCACTGATTTCTAGATCAGGCCCTATATTCAGAATAGGCAGCTATTATTATTATTCACACTAAAATGATTATGCTTACACCGTAAGACATAGCTTGCACTGTTGACTTTGTCACCGTGACTTTTGTCAAAAAAGTCACCGTGCTTATGAACCCAACATGTAGTGCGCGCACTTGAAGACGTGACAGTTTGGTAAAAATGGGTAAAAAAAAATATTGTCACCGTGACAAAAGTCACCAGTGCGCGCTATGTCTAAGGGTGCTTCAGGGTCAGGTAATATTTAATTTATATTATTGACCAAGAATCGCTTTCCAGGAACTACAACTTCATTGTTTAAAGGTGAACAGGCTTTATATTGCGTGCTATAAGTAATACCGCCATTGACCGTTATAATCTAGAAAGGGAGGTAGAAGTTATTTCTGGGTGTGAGATAAAGTAAGTCATTTAAAGCCGGTGTCAAAACGTATGGCTGCTATACATAGTGCATTTTGAACTAATATATCTTACGGTGGGGCGTAATCGTATTATCCAAAATCTTTGTTTTAGTTCATTAACGACCATCTCCTGGTTCCCGTGGCAGGCTTTTATGTGGTGGTGTATGGTACGTATATACGTTTAAACTATTGGTAGGAGGATAAAAGACTTCTTTACAGATTTGATGAAACTTTCAGGAGCTGCTTTTTATTTCATGCTTTCCTGATACGCATATCTTTGTATGCGTGTACAGGAAAAGTGTGTAACGTTCCGGATTCGATCTGTATAGCGGCTGTGTGGTCTTGAACGCGCCGCTGTGGGTGTATCACGGTAACGGCTACTGTCCGAGACGGGGTCTGTTAACATACCTGGTATGTGGAGTGTAAACATACCTGGTATTTGGTTTGCTAATATACCTGGTACGTGGTTTGTTAACATACTTGGTGTGTGGTATGCTTATCTCTGTCTAGCGGCTGAGGGTCCAGAGCGCACTGCTGGGGCTGAGCACTGTGAAGCCTACTGTTGTCTCAGTCTAACATTCCTAGTGTGTGGTCTGTTAGAATACCTGTTATGTGGTCTCCTAACATACCTAGTACGTGGTCTGTTGACATACTTGGTATATGGTTTGCTTGTATCTATCTAGCGGCTGTGAGTCTTGAGTGCGCCGCTGGGGCTGTACAAGGTGATGTCTACTGTTGTCTCTCTCGAACATACCTAGTATAACGTAATCTGGTAACAATCCTGGTATTTGGCCTGCTAACATACCTGGTATGTGGTCTGCTTGTCTCTGTCTAGCGGCTGCGTGGTCCTGAGCGCGCCGCTGGTGGCGTGCACGGTGAAGGCGCGCCACGCTCCGGCCGCGTCTTGCCGGATGCGGTATCGAACGGCACCGTTCGGACCAATGTCTGCGTCTATTGCTCGAACTTCTACGACTGTTGTGCCTATGGTTGCGTTCTAAGAAGCAATGATTAATCACTTAGTTGACAAGGGATGTCATTTCGTTTATTTGTAGTGTACTAAAAACAAAGTTACAGAAGAAAGGAAGTTTGTCTATTTAAGAAGAGGGCACATTTTAGGAAAATTAAAAAAAGTCAGCTTCAAATGTTTTTGGTGTCTATCAATTTCTGCGCATTATCTCGCTTACTAGTACATTCATTTATAAATCCGTAGAGACTCTCCTTGTGTTCAGAACCACTATAAGTTTCATTCAGTTATCTTAAAATTCTCATTCAAATGTTTTCAAACGCACAAACTTACTTCAGGTACTTTGATGGTGACATTCTGAGGCGGATGCACGAAGACGGGCGCGTGATCGTTGTAATCTGTCACACACAACTTCATCTCCCCTCTGACCACATTGGGCGGGATGCCCAGGTCTCGAGCTTCGACCACCAGGGTGTAGTTGCCGAAGCGATCCTTGAGTGACTGCCGAGCGAACAAACGACCTGTGTTTGCATCACCACCCACTTGCTCGAAGCGAAAAAGATCTGTAGGAAATTGTACTCTGTAGAAAAGCGTCAAAGTAATTTTGTAGAGAACAGATGCTGATGCAATAGTGGCTGCAAGCGCGTGTTGAAAATTACCCCAAAGGACACCCAAATTCCTATTTCTGGACATGGTCTATCCGTGTGCGAGTTTTATCTAAATTTGTACAGCACATACAAACGCCCCGGCTTCGCACAGGTGCAAATTATATGCTTGTCACTCTTTCTATTAGTGGTAAATGCATCAAGTGCCAATGAATGATTTATAATAAATTAGTACTGAAAAAGACAGTTACCACCTTGGTTAATACTATTTAGAGATAACAGTTCTAGTAAAATATAAGCGATGAGAATCAAATAATGAGTGAAGTGCCGTTCTTTAAATGTCGTTAGATGCTTGAAAAACATTTCCATCATCGATTGATTACATAACACTCCTATGAAAACAATATTACATTACATTGACCATCCATGTAAGTTGGACCCAGTGCTGTCCAGAATGAACATATAGTGCAATTTGTTCTTTAGGCTAATACTACTAACTCAAGCTCTTCAAAATATATCCAAGGAATTCCAAGAAAAAGACATCAAACTACAAGAATAATAGTTGTATAGGTACCCAAATCGATTAGATATTTTATTTTTTAAAGTTAAAACATGTCCGAGTCTATTCAGCCACCTGACAGTTGGCCTATAGATAGTTTTTCCGGGTCTAGGTGTATTGTGAATGTGAGTTTACATGTTTGTGAAAGCACCCACGATACACGAGTAAATCCCAATGTTCCCACATTGGGATTGTTTGTTAAAAAAAAATATTAAAAAGTTTGATAAACTGCATTTATTTATTTTCTAATCCAATTTTAAATTTGCTTTCGAAAATAGCCAGAAGTAATTTCTAGCAGTCTTCATGTTTGACTTGGAGCTAAATATCACTTCGGTGAGTTGTTTACTCAAGAAAGTTGTTTTAAGAAAAGAAAATAATTTATCTACAATTTTGCTGCTGCCTGCGGCTTTGCCTACGTGTTAGTAGAGAATATGCTCCAAGGGAATATGCTCCCGAGATAAAAGTGCCATTCTATGTGCGAGTACCCAGTTTTATCGAAATCTATTTAACTGTCCGAACTAGAACAAGTAACAAACACGCAAACTTTCACCTTTATAATATTAGTGTGACTTCCCTGAACAAGGTCGTGCACGTCAATGTCCTTTATTTATTTATACAACTTTGTTCTTAGTTTATGCGAATCATGAATATAGTTTGTTCAGAATCAGTAACTGAATGGAATCCAATAGTTTTTACACCATGTTATATTTTATCTCAAAAATATTTAAAAAGGTCACAAGTAGGACACTACCGACGCTAAGTACAAAACAGGTCATAGCGGGCATTAGGCGCCAGCAAACAGCTGGGTGCAAGTGCAAAACCACCCCTAAGTCGGATGGTCCGGTGATTGTGTATTTTTGCTAATAGAATAGAATAATTTATTTGTATTCTTTATTGTACACCAAAAAGTAACACAGCTTATATATAAAATGAAACAAGCTGATATGCCAAGCTTATAAGTTTATGATTTTGCAAGATACAGATATAAAATTGTACATATAGATTCTTTACATAAAAATACTAGCCACGTGTTTCGGGTTTCGCATATACTAAAACCTAACGTTGTATAAAACCTGATGATGATTAGGAAATATTGATAACTTACCATGTCCCTTTCCTCCAACTAGATGGAACTGCACTCGTCCATTAGGCGCCGTGTTATCATCAGCGTCGGTGGCTGACACCGACACGATGGGTTCCCGATAATTGTGGAACTCCGTTATAGTGGTGCAGTCTGATGGAACGTGGAGAATTGGGGGGTTGTCGTTCACGTCTTCGATGTGGACGCTGAGGAATTTTAAAAAAGAAGAATAACTTGTCTATATGTAAGCTAGACGTCTACCGCAAATGCTGGTTCGAAAAAAGAATACTTGGAAGAAGTTAGAAGGAGGCATTTGCCTCCCCCAACGGTGGGTTGGAGCGGTCCCCTGCCCCCCCTGAGTTTTACGTCATTACGTCAAAACTATAAGAGAGAGAAGGTCCTCCCATAGATTGACATTGGTCGATGGACCCGGAGCGGATAATAATCTGAGACTATGACATATGTGCATATGTGGTCAAACTCCAGTAGGGTTAATATTAGTGAATAGCCAAGTCACAACTTGGCCATGGCAACTTGGCTTGGTCACTAACGAACTGTACAGTGAAGAAAATGTATTTATTTAATGTACTAACTTCTGACATCGGTTTTGCCCGCGTATTACTAGTTTTACGTAGATTCCCGGCATTAAAAATCCTATGTGTTATTACAGGACATGGTCTACTTTTGTGCCAAATTATATTTAAATCTGTTCAGCTGTCTGGTTGTGAAAGAGTAACAAACATGCGCATACGCACACCAATACATACAAACTTTCACTTTTACAATATTAGTGTGATTTTGTGTTGTATCACGGGATAAACAAACTAATTTGTTCAGGTCTACGTCATATCACGAAAAAATAAAGTAATGTGAATCCGGCATTTGTTTTAGAGAAATTGGTAAACAGTTAATTTACGAATCACAAGCGTGACTACTGCCGATATTTGTTTTTCTTTCACATATTTTCTCTACGAGCGAAAGGCAAGTAGTTACTGCGACAATTTTTATCTCTTTAGTAAATAATGACAAAAGATGCTGCACGTTAACGTGAGTTTTGGTGAGTTGGATATCTCACCTTATCTTTGCCGAAAAATACATTAAAATGATGAATCTTACAAATGAATTAGGCTATATTTATTATTTGACATGCATTTATTTATCTCAGGACCCTAAGGTCCTGGACCTTTGTAAAGCGTAGGAGGGGTCGAAGCCAACTCGGAAAGGGCCCTTAGACAATTGACGTTGATTATCGTGATACCAACCGGCGATTATACATGTACACGCTATGCTAGTGCACCCAAGGACAACCCTCGGTTGGTGGAAAACTATTATTTATCACATACTTTTTGTACACCATTACACATACAAAAAGGAAACTATAACTAAAATATACGGCGGCATTCTGCGATATCTTCCAGGCAACCTGGAATGGACAGTAATTGCCTGGACAAGAAAGTCATTGGTGTAACAAAACTATTGCTACACATGAAAAACAAAGATAGGGTTATGGTTTTGGAAGGCTTAAGTGGACTGGTTAACAAGAACTATTTGACTATGGCTCCTGCTTGAACAATGCTATTACTATATTTATTTATTAAATTATTATTAGCTTGTTGTGTCCCAATGCAGGGCAACGGCCTCCCTTCCATTCTTCCAGTCTTCTCTGTCCTTTGCTACTTCTGGCCTATCCTTTAGGTAGGAGTCCAACTCGTCACACTATCTCCTTCTGGGCCTGCCTTGTCGCCAGCTCCTCCTGTTCGGGATACAGTCAGTTGCCTTCGCCCAATTTCGTTAGGACCTGCGGCAGATGTGACCGGCCCAGTTCCATTTTAGTTTGACGGCTGAGTTGCCTACGTCTGCAATTTGTGTTTTGGAACGAAGTATACTGTTCCTTATGCAGACTGTTATTTTGAACCCGGCTTATTTACTTATTAGGCTAAATTTACTCACACAATTTGCTTGAAAGCATTACGGCTTTCCCCGCTGAGGTATCCAAACTGATAGTTATCCCAGGCTTCAATGACCAGGTTGTATGTGGCTTGAGTCTCCCGATCCAGCCAATCGGATACAGTCAGCGCGCCTGTGTCTGCGTTTATCAGGAACTTACCCTGCAAAGTGAGTTATCGATAACAACATTTCAACAGGGAGACCCTGGCTGGTAGGCGCGGGCTTGCGGATGGCGAGCAATGGGTAGTCCGCCGTCCAACCTTCCCGCAATCGTTCAGATGAGAAGGTCGTCGACGGCGCGTAATGTTCCACACGCGCCTCAAGCAATTGTCAGCAACCGTAGGGTCGTAGCCTACTGGAGCCCTGGATGATGCGAAAGAGATCCCCGAGGCCCTTAAATATATATGTATTACGGTTGCCTATCATATTTCAATCAACATGCAACTTGACACGAGCTGCAAAATGCAACAACCTCAAGAAAATTTGAATTTCGCGGGACCCTAGATCATCAACTGTAATCGGATATTTTTTTTTCTTAATCAAGGTTGTACCACGGTTGGGTCAAGAACGAGATCTCAGATTTCCCCCTTTTGCATTCCACTATTCCATTAATTGGCTTGTTTTAAACAACTCGGTTAATAGCATGCTGGTTGGAAATACACCATTCTATTCTAATTTAATTTGAATTAATAATATACTTCTTCTGAATCAAAATTGATCATAAATTTAAGTCAAAAGATGTGCATTTCATCATTGTAAATTACTGTAGATCTATTTCTAGGTACTTTTTAGTTTTTTATGGGTTCGTTCACGCAACGTGAACAATATAATGATTCCTTAGCAAATTATTATGAATTCAACTCTCAATTATCTTGGGTACATACACGTATGTTTCTATCAGAGATAGTTACTTGATATTGCGTTTTTGTTGTTCTTTTACGTCTCAGAGACAAAATATCAGTGTTTCCTGTTTACTAAAACCGAGGTATAGAAGTCGAGAGTATGTAAGTTATATTTGGGCGTGTTCCATTGTCCATCAAATCATCGCTTACCATTAGGTAAAATAGTGGTAAAACACGGACCGCCCCGGAAGGCAAACAACCTTGCTTACGGTAGCCGGAAATCACAATATTATCACTTAACTATAATTTTTCCTTAATTTTACCTGTGTAGACATCCTGTCGAGTAAGTAGGTAATTTTCCCGAACTCGCCAGAATCAGCGTCCCGTGCCAGAATGTTAGCGATGGTAGTTCCAGGTTCTACGTCCTCTAAAACCCGGTACTCGAACGCGGACGACTCGAAAATCGGGTTGTTGTCGTTTTCATCTAACACCTGGAAAATATCTTGATAATGAGAGATGCGGTTTTTTACTAAATGGTGTGGATGTGTATTTTCAGGATTCTTCCAATGTCGAGTGCGATATAGTTATTCTTAAATGTATGAATGTGGAGTTATCATGTAACCAGCTTCAGCTAGTGGCTTTGCTCGCGTGAAAGATGGAAATTATCCCAAGTGCACATACTCCCGAGATAAAAAGGTAACCTGTCTCTTATTTCAGGACAAGGTACATATGTATACGCTCAAAATCTTCAGATCCAACTTCAAGGTTGTGCTGCTTTACGGGTGCGAAACGTTGAAGGTGACAAAAGAGATCTCACACCAAATTCAGGTTTTCATAAATCTATGTCTTCGTCGCAGTCTTAAGGATTTTTCTATCTTTTGTCTCTGCTGTTGGAGAAATGCTACGAGAGCCCGATCGACCACCAGATCCAATGTCGTAAGTGGGGATGGATTGGTCACACGCTTAGGAGGGGCCGATCATATACCTAAACAGGCATTGGATTGGAATCCTCAAGGGAAAAAGAATCGCGGCCGTCCTCGGCAAACATGGCGACGCATGGAGTTGGCAGAAGCGACGGCCATCGGACTGATATTAGAGCGAGATAAAGTGTAGAGCACAAAGGTTTTGTATCTCAAATATGTATATAGCTATTTAAATATATTTTAACATTGGTATTCATTCTCAGAATGCAAGAAATAAAAGTGTTGCGCCGAGCCCAAATAACAAGGGACAAGAACAGTAAGATATTGTATGTGAATACCAATTCCTTCTCAAAATTTTGACTCTGGTCTCTATGTGTATGAAGCATTCTATTTATGTTTCATAATGTTGTTGTTTTCCTCATAAATTGCATACATTGGTTTAACAACAGGTACCTAGGCTACCTATGTGTCATTATTCCTGTACAATATGATTTGAGGTTGGTGAGGTCAGTCAGGTTTGACTTAATAGAGATTCCTGATAATAAAATAAACGTTATAATGAAATCATATAGGACTCCGTAAGTAGCAGTCCGTTAAAATATTGAGGTAGTTATATAACATCAGGAATGTTTTCCTGAAAGATTGGACGCTAGTTTTTTATAATCGTATTGGAAAATATCCTATTTTATTTTAGATTGTATTTGCAATATAAAAATTGATTTTCCTGGACATGGACATGACTTCTGTATCAAATGTCATCCAAATTCGATTAGCCGTTGGAACATGGAGAAGTTAGAAATATACTTAGTAAAACAGTATATTAGTAATATAGTGGTAAATAAACAGACGGCCCACCAGAACACAAGTAGTCAATGCCGTATAGCGACGTCACTGTATTTGCAGGGGCGCCACGGGTGTGTTGCTTACCCTTTATATAGAGGACTCCTTTTAAGGTGAAAACTACGGGCTCGAGCGTGTGCATGTTTTCGCTAGATGGCGCTGAATTCAATATTCTTAGTTTATTTTGTTTTTAGTGTATGGGAGCATTATTAGGTCAAGGAAATGGTATTTGCTAAAATCGGACATCCCATTTTATTGAACTTAGTTAAATTATTGCCTCTAAATCTACCTAGTTCGCCAAAAATACCTAAAGTATCTTCGAATATCAATGCTTTGTCTGTGAGTAGTCATACACTAAAAATAAAATTAAGTTTTACCTTGATACTCGAGCCTACCGAAGACTTTTCGATGCTCGCAAAAAGCAGAAAAAATACTAATATTTACCTGAATAAACAAGTCGACGACGGAATACCGGGGCGGAATACCACTGTCGACACCTTTGACAGTCAGGTTGATCCAAGGGTGCAATTCGTGATCTATTTTGCTTGCTACTACCACCTCGCCTGTTTTGCTGTCCATGTGTACTAGGTTTAGAAGTTCCTCGCGGCCTGTTGATAACATAGTATAAATTATATGCCATCAAAAACATAACTTGTAAAAAAACCAAGGCTCTCAACTCAATTCTTCTATCGTAAAAAGTTGTAAGATCGTTGTTGACAAATGACGCTTCCGTACTGTCTGTAGTGCTTACTTTAACTGGTTAATGTGAGTGAAGAAAGCTTTCTAGTTTCAACTTCATCATCATCATGTCAGCCGAAAGACGTCCACTGTTGGAGATAGACCTTTCTCAAGCGTCACCATAACGACTAGTCCTGTGTTTCCGTAAGTTCTGTCTAGTTTACCATGATCTAATTGGTCAAGGGGCGTCGTTAAGCTCAGTGATAACGATGAGTTACTATTATCTTAACGCGAACACATTATAGTAGTTTTAGCATAAAAGATAAAAAAAAAAACAATTTAGTCCGTCAGAATAAAAAAGATATTTGATAAGTATTTTTTCTTTTGCTTGGTAAACGAAAAAGCTTGAGTGTATGAAGAGGATTAATCCTTTGATGTATACTTATTACTTTGGCCATAAATAAGTTATACACAGTATTATTTTATAACAGTAGTATCTTTACTTTGTAGACCAGATCAGATCAGTGAAATAAAATAACAAAAAAAATTACAGTGCAAAATATAACAAAAATACTTGCCTTCAACAAAATAATTCATGCTCTTATTCTTGTCAGCATCATCAGCAATAACAGTAGCAATATTGACTCCATTCTTCGAGTTCTCAGTAATAGAAGCCTTATACAGCGGTTTCCTGAACACCGGGTTGTTATCATTTTCATCGTCGACTACTATCGTGAGGGTCGCTGATGCAGTTTGACGAGGACCTCCGTCTATAGCGGCCATGTCTTCTACTGTTATCACTAGTTTCACTATTTCGAGTTTTTCCCGGTCTAGCAGTCTGGTGGGAAAGAAAGTAATCGTGAGATAGTTTTCATGTAAAGGTGTTTTTAGTGTGGTGCTGTGTGTGCTTTCACTGGTTCGTGTTGTGTTGCCAGATATTGGTCTGCTTAAAAACAGAATTGTGGTGAAATGAAAATTTTTACTACTTTTTTGCCAATTGTACAAAGAAGAGTCATTGCGGTTTGCTCTTCTTATCGAAGTATAACTATTCATTTTATAATAGCGTCATATATAACTAGTGGTAGCCCAGTGGTAACGGCCACGACTTACGAGTTAGGAAAAGCGTATTACTTTGTGTAATTTATTTCATCACCACTGTTCTCAAAACGGTGAAGGAAAACATCGCAAGGATGTCTAAAAACTAGAAATTCGAAGTCATGTGACATCCACCAATCCACACTAGGCCCGTCTGGTGAGAGAGGAGCCCTGAGTCTCAGCAGTTGGAATATTCTAAAGGCTGATTAGATAAGCTTACTTGATAATTGCCAATCTAATTAGAATCTTATCAGCACCGCTAAAAGACAAATATGAAATGACAGGTCTTCATGATACATTTAGATTTAAGAAAAACTATGACTTAAAATAGTTATTTACCTGACCACCTTCAAAGTCCCATCCACTGCATTCAGATCCCACAAAGACAGATAATCATACTCGACCATAGATATTGGGATGCCATCTTCATTTCTGGCAACACTGCTCGTCTTGTCTATGGCGTAGCGTAACACTGGTTGGTCGTCGGGATCATGGGCCGTAGCACGGTATATTTGGGTTCCTACCTGAGAAGACAGGCTTAGTTGAAATAGTATGGTTATTATACCTCTGAGTAAATGCATGACAGGTACAATATGGAAACCACAGAAAAGAGAAATAGTTTCCAATTTGTACTACAATGAGTGTCACCGGACACCGCTTGTCTCCCACCCTTTAACTCCACTATAGGCAATAAAACATTACGAACGTCCATTAGGCAAGTAACAGACCACGCACACTTGGATAGCAAATTTCCTATTGATTGTGTCAATTATGAGCAAGACCATATTTTGAGGTACGCCTGCCCCGCCCACAAGGCCATTCTAACCGCGATCTGCTGTTACTGTCTCGGGGCACCAATTTCGTGTTATTTAATACCTAATTATAAATCATATTTGGCACAACATAATTATGAACACAACTTTTGAATAAAAATTAAATAGTGCTCAAGACTGACAGCGGAGTCGAAACACACGCACTTAGATACTTTTGGTAATTCTGACTGTTCATATATCAGCACTTTAGTTAGATCAGTGTAGTTGACAAGTGGAGCCCTTCTTAATGGTGCGTCCATATCTGGCAAATGCGCTTTTCGGGAGCCGCTTGCGAACTGTGCGCGTGTATTTTATGTTTGTAAGAAGCGCGCGCAGCGTAGGGGCCAATTACCACAACGCCGTGTGCGAAATGAACGCACCATAACAGAGACAAAGTACTAATCACCTGTGTATTCTCTCTCACGACGATAGTGCCGGGTTCCACGAGAGCCGGCGGTTTGTTGTTCACGTCTACTATAGTGATGTTCACTAACACAGCCGCGCTTAGTTGCTGGTCCCCAATACCGCCGTCTAACGCCACCTATGAATATTTTATACAACAATTAGAGTTAATTCCATAATATATTATGACTGCAGACTACCCCCCTTTTTTAGTCTATGCTAAGGTTGTCTGGTAGATATCGCTGTACCATAAGATTAAAAGCATGTATGCAAAGTATTATCACTCAAAAGCTGCTGTGACTGCAATTGAATAAAAAATAATAATAATAATGTATTATATGAATACATATATTATTATTTATCTGGATAAAACATACATACCACAGTAAGCGTATACCGATTGCTCTTCGGCGTAGTCTTATCAGGGTCCAGTGTAGATCCGTTGGCAACCGACACGACTCCCGTACGCGACTCGATGACGAACTTATCGCTGGCGCCGCGTTGGATGCGGTACACCACGCGGTTGTTGGGCGATGAGCCGTCCGCGTCGCGGGCTTTTACCTGGGAAGAACAATAAAGTTGTGAAAAGAATTATCATTAACGATTGCATCACTGTTTACAATCAGGCGGGAAAACCGGCCAGCACTAGTTCATACCTATCATTAAAAAAATTAACTTTGTTTTTTGTTTGTAGGAGGTAATCTCTGAAAGTACTGGTCCGATTGCTTAAAGTTTTTCACCGATAAAAAGCTACTTCATTCCTAAGTGACAGGCTATATTTTATGTACAAGGGCGAAGCCGATGGCAGAAGCTAGTCATGAATAAGAGATATGCGTTCGCTATGTATCACTCCGTCTCTTTCTTACAGCGAAATTATGATGGCATTGGAACGTCATAATTAAGACCCGGAGTACGAGGGGTTTGAGATTTGTATTTTTAAGGCATAATGAATCCCTTTTCAAATAAGATTTTGTTTCGGAATACCTGAAAGAAATCTGTGACGTGTTTTATGCTCACTGCTAAAATACGTCCTTATAATCAGATGACAAAGAAGAGTTTCCAAGATAATTTGACAGAACTTGGTATTCCACTTTTACAAGAGCCGAAATAGACGTAGGACATCATCACAAATACTATATTAAATATCGTCTCGTCTTCGTATCTTCATTATGCCTTAACAATAGAAATCTCAATCCCTTCGTACTTCGGATCTTTATTATGACGTTCTGATGCTGTCATAATTCTGCTGAAAGAAAGAGACGGAGCGATACATAGCGAACGCGTAACCTTTATCCATGATGACATTGACACGACATAGTTGGTTCTACGTCTATTTCATACACTTAACCCATCCTACCTCAAGCACACTAGTTCCCCCCGGCATGTCCTCCGGTATAGATCTCTTGTACATCATCTGCTGGAACAGCGGCGCGTGATCGTTCACGTCTTGAACGTAGATCGTGACTGGCACTGTTGACGACAGAGGTGGCTCGCCGAAGTCGCGCGCTCGAACCTGGGGATCATAGAAATTGCTATTACAACCACTCTGTTACGTTGTTGTATCTGGCTTAGGGTAGGTGGCCACCTGCCCTAAAATTCTCAGCTAAACTTGCTTAAACCACAAAATATATAGGTACAGAAGTCAATCTAGAAACAAAGCACGCTCGAGCACCGCACTCAGATACTGCTTACAGGCACGATATATCTAAGCGCCTCGGCCGTCGAACAGTTCTGGCTCAAACGCTCATTAGTGTGCGTCCACCGAACGTAGGTGTAAAAAGTGAAGTACATACATGAGATTGTCTACGTGTACCTATTTATTTTGTGGTTATACCCCAAGCGAACGCCGGCGTTCGCTCTCTCATTGTCTTTTTATTGTGTCTCTAATTACTGTATTCGAAAGGTTAAAATTGTTTAGTAAACTGGGACAACATTTTTTTTCTCTGTTTATTCTCTTCTCCCTCTCGCTCTAACCAGATTGGGAGAAGTTAGTTTATGATTTTCCAACCCAAAAATAAGGTAGTTTTACACATCGACAGGCGATGTTGCAAGCAGAAGCTAGTTGATTTATAAGTAATGTCGCTCATTAGTACATCGCCAATTAAGGAAAAATAAAGACATGTTCAATCTTAACATTGATTGGTCAAGAGAAGTCTGTACTCCATTCGCAATAAGATAAGACAATTTTTTTTTACAGTCTAATGATCCGATTTTGATTTCTATTCCGTAGGCATAAGAATGGCATTAAAAGTAAAAAAAAGTGGTTATAATATTATTTACTGCAGCCGCCATTTATTATGCAACCAACGCAATAAAAGTCAAAATCGGTTGAGTGCACAGTAAAAAAGGTTTGTTTAAATGTATAATGTTCTCGCAAATGGAGTGAAGTATGAATTTAAATAGATAAACTCACAGTAAGATGAATCGGCCGTAAGTTGCTGTTATCTCCCGGAATCTGTTCGAAGTCTAGCCCTCCTATTGGGGTGATAATTCCCAAGTTAGGGTCTATTGTGAAGTTGTTCTTGTAATCTCCGCTGACTATTGAATATTCTATGTGGCTGTTCTTTGTACCTGGAAGAAATACTGTGTTACATTTGTGTGCTTAAATTATGTAAAATCACTTTCTGCATCTGTCTATTTATCGTTGATGCGGTTTTGTCCACGGTTAAACTTCGTTATGCTACAAGAACGTTTGAAAGAATGACCGTGACTATACACAAGCGAGTTTTAATTAGTTAAAGTCTGACACGCCTCTGATTCCACCATAGAGCGGGTAAAATCATCGGATGATTACCCACCTCGTATCTAGTTCGTATCTCGGTTCTAGTTCGTTATTAAGCATGTTTAATGAAGACACTAATATCCTTTACTACCGCAAGCCAAGATATTATCTTGGCTGTGGTTGCAAATGTAGAACTGCCTCGCAGATCATGTCCCACCTTCTTTGACCACTGTAGTCTAAAACCTAAAGCCAAAGCGGCTTATACGCTGCCACTGGCGATGCATTGGAAGTAGCGAAGCAATAATAGCAAAAAATTATAGGGAGATAGAAGTCTTAACCACGGAATAAAAAAAAGTAGAGGAAGTGCCTCTTAGATATCGCGCGCGTGTCAACATCAAGCGAGATTCGCCGATTACATGTGCAGGTGAATATGGCTTCTATTTCAAAGCCACTAGCGTTCTGAATAGAATAAATTGGTTACAGCGCCACCTACCGTTGAGTAGCCGAATTCGTTATAAATTGGTATTTAGACGAAAAACTTCTTTATTGTTTGTGTCATATCAAATAATAACAACTTTCTTATGTTGTAATAAGACCTAATTTATGAAAGCAATAAGAATATGATTTGTAAAAGTTAAGTTTGTAATTCGTAGCTTCGTAGCCAATCATATTACTGTTTTTTATGTGTGTAATGTACCATTTGATACGCAAATGTGTGAGTTTGGCGACACTGGTTCCCGTGCTTAGCCACTTTAGGGGCACTTCTACCTATATTTTCTGTTCTGTGGTCTTAACCCAGCAGTTGGACATAATAGGCTGATTAGAGAGATAGACAGAAGACACGCGTGTCACACACAGTAAAAAAAAAACTTACCATTCAAATCCAAATCTCTAGCTTCGAGCACAAGTGGATTTTCAAACTCCTTTTCATTTTCCAACAACCTAGCCTCATACTTGTTAGCCAGAAACATAGGCGCATTATCATTGACATCTTCTATGTTTATAATCAACTGGGCTGTATTCCTGTTTCCTTTGCCTAGATCGTCTCTGGCTTCAACTGTCAAGTAATGGCGGGAAATTAACTCGCGGTCGAAACTGTCACCGCCAGCTTGTTTTACTGTGATCACTCCTGATATTGGGTTGAGGTTTAATCTGAAAGAGTTTAGGGTAAAGGGAAATTTTACTCACATAGTAAAGTAGAATAATTGGTACTGTTTTTGTTAACTTGCTTATGTATCTATACTTCTACACTAGATAGAAAAGATTTGTTTTTTTTTTTTTTTTTTTTTTTTGTAATGAATAAAGCCAAAAACTACTGTACCAATTCTAAAAAATCTTTCAGCTGTAGAATATGCTGCATGCATGCACTATACATACAGTATATGATTTTTTTATATTCACGGGGACAAAGCCGCTGACTGAAGCTAGTCATTTATAAATTATTTATGCAAGTCATAATGCTTTTTTTCTTCCAAATATTAGAATACATACATAAGGCTATAAAAGGCAAGATGGACTTATAGTAGCTATTTACATCACTGAAAGTTTTCACATAATTAAACTATTCAATCCTACCCACTTTAAAGAACATAATAATGATTAAATAAAAACATAGAAACGAATACTCACAAATTAGCAATACTCCCTCCAAGACTGGTATACCTAATCCCTCTGGTCCCATAGTTATCCGAGTCTTGATCAAGAGCCTGCACCCACGCCACAGTGGTGCCAACCCCACAGTTCTCTGGTATCGATACTGTGTACAAAGACTCTGTGAACTCCGGAAAGTTGTCGTTTTCGTCCTTTATGTGGACTACTATTGGCACTATGCTGGAATGTGGAAGAAAATGGAAAGTTTAGTTGTTCTATTTAGTAGAATAGACTTTATAGTAAAAAAACTACACTTCATTCTCAATATGATTAGACATTTAAACAAAATTATTTTACTGTCTATTCAACCGATTTTAACCTCTATTCGGTAGGCATAAGGATGGCATTAAAAGCAAAAAGTTTTTACAATTCCAACTATTTACACCGTTTATCATGCCACCAACGCAATAAAGGTCAAAATCGGTTGAATAGCCAGTAATTTTTTTTTAAATTTCTTATCAGTTATCATATTGCGAATGGAGTATATCAAAAGTGCTTGTGGAACGTCGTCTAAGTTTTGAATACACCTTTGCATTGCTATTGTCGCGTCAATTGGATTTTAGCTTCGATGAAATTATCGTTGTAAAGTTAAACATGTATTCATGCGCAAGCACTGATCACAGAAAAGCCTCTCATGCCTCCTGTCTCGTTTTTCCCCTCCAGGAGAGCAGGACCGAGAGATAAAATTTAGTACCTAAATGGGTAGGCCACAACTAGGATTAGGATATAAGATAGTATCATGATTGATAGTACAGACAACTGTATCAATTGGTTGCTCTTCTCACATTAGAAATACCTTATAAGAGACGCTTTTTTGTAGAACCAGCTGTTGTCTGTGCATTCCCATGAAATAATTTTCATTTTTCAACTGGGTGAAAATGATGACTAAAGCTAGACAGCCATTCATAAACATACCTCATTTTAGGATCTTTGGTAACAATTTCTTTGGCGACTAGACTGAAATTCATAACAGTGACCTTCTCATAGTCCAAGAAGGATGCGTCATTGACTCTGATGAGGAATGACGCTTCATTGATGCCTTTGAACGGCGTCACATCAAATACGCCGTGGTCTCCAGTTAGGTATAACTCGAATGTACCATTTTTGCCCTGGAAACACAAGGTATTTTGTTAAGAAAATATCGGCAAAAAAGTGTCGGGAAGGGATGATTTGTTTATGGTTCCAAATTCAAATTTTTGTTTTTTTGTAGTTGTTAGATTGGCACAACTGTTTTCCATTTTGGCGCGGAGTTTGAGTTGCATCTGTTATTTATATTAAATACAGTGCTGGTTTTAGTAATATCATATATAGTGTGTATTGCAAATTTCATAATGGACAAAAATATCGAACAAAGAGTTTGTCTTAAATTTTGCATCGCCAATGGAATTTCGTGTTCGGAGTCACTGAAAATGTTACAGAAGGCTTACGGTGAATCGATTTTATCAAAAACTCGTGCTTATGAGTGGTTCAAAGCGTTCAAAAGCGGTCGAGATGTGATGGAAGATTTGCCTCGCTCTGGTAGGCCGTCAACGTCTGCAACTGAAGTTAACATCGCAAAAGTGAAGGAAATAGTGACTGAAAATCACCATTCAACTCTGAGAGAGATAGCCGCCGAACTTTCTGTATCTCACGAGTCGATCCGTACCATTTTAACTAATCATTTGGGTATGAAACATGTTGCTGCTCGGCTAGTCCCAAAAGATCTGAATTTTCTCCAAAAACTCAATCTCTCACTCAATCGCATGAAAGTCGCTGAGGACATGCTAGAACGAGTCAGTTCGGACCCAACATTCATGAAACGCATTGTTACTGGTGACGAGACGTGGGTTTACGAGTTTGACATGCAAACTAGTCAACAAGCTTCGAAGTGGCGCCTTCCAACTGATCCGAAACCGAAAAAACCACGCCAAAGTCGATCAAAAGTCAAAGTCATGTTGACTGTTTTCTTTGACTATCGCGGTGTTGTGCACTCTGAATTCTTACCGGAAGGTCTAACGGTAAATAAAGAATATTATTTGAGCGTTATGCGCCGTTTAAGAGAGCAAATTCGACGAAAAAGGCCAGATTTGTGGAAAGAAAATTCTTGGATTTTGCACCACGATAATGCGCCTTCGCACAAGGCTATCATTGTGAACGAATTTTTGACCAAACACTCAATAAATACCATCCAGCAACCACCATATTCACCAGATATGGCTTCTGCTGACTTTTTTCTTTTTCCTAAACTCAAATTAACACTTCGTGGCACCCGTTTTCAATCGATAGAAGACATAAAGGAGAATTCGCGGCGAGAACTGAACTCAATTCAGGAAGCAGCGTTTAAAAAATGTTTTGATGAATGGATTATTCGTTGGCGCAAGTGTATCGTTTCTAAAGGAGCATACTTTGAAGGTGATAAAATAAATTTGGATGAATAACAGACATTTTGTGTATTATTGATCTTTTCCCGGTACTTTCTTGACAGAGTAGTATCTGTAATTTAATCTGGTACCTATATTGAGAGACAACACAAAAAAATAATAACTAAACAACCAGTTATGAAATATACATGGTACACAGACAATATTAGGTCGCTTTCAATTATGCATTTTTTGACGGCTTCCAGCGGTGCATTAGTCGTACTGCGTACGGACGATCCTATTTTTCGCGGTGCAGCAACCGTGCGGCGAACGGTCGACAACAGGACGGCAACGTCACAAGCATCATATGTTCAAATCGGTATTGAATAGCGCATCACTGGCATAACGCACGGCAGTCATAGGTTTTAATTTAGGCGCTTATTTATTTATTTAACAATTTATGTACATACATAGAAATAAAAGAAAAGAAGAAGGAAACAGACAAATAGTACTACTGCAACTGGCCGGCTGAAGCACGCGTAACGTGCGGCAGTAGTCCGACATGAAAATAGACTAATTATAATATAATAAATAGACTGGCCTGTTGGTCTAGTGGTTAGTGACCCTGACTGCTATGCCGGAGGTCGTGGGTTCAATTCCCACCCAGGACAAATGTTTGTGTAATGAGCATGATCATTTGTTCTGTGTCTGAGTGTAATTTATCTATTTTATGTATGTATTTAGAAATATATAAGTATGTTTATCAGTTGTCTAGTACCTACCCATAACACAAGCTCTGCTTAGCTTGGGACTGGACAGCGTTGTGTGATAGTTGTGGAATATATTATATATTATGACACGTCTAAATTACGTCGTCATCGTTTTCTTTGTGATTTTAGCTGCTGTATGTATAGATAATAATCGTAGTGCGTGCCTCTCAACAGTACCATAATGCCAGGTAGATTAATACTGCCTGTACCTGTGAGTTCTACTAACCCCTACATATAATGAGGATAAATCTTTACCAAGTTAATTTTCTCCCATATATCAGAGTTTTTACCCTAGTTTCATTTTAATAACAACAAAATACTCATAGCCATACCTGATCATAATCAAAGACCTCAGGAATAGCATCCTGTAGGAATGTAATAGGCGTATTCTGCTGTGCATTCTCTAGAACTTCTCCAACGTATCTGTCATTCCTGAACCTTGGTGTTTCATCATTCACATCCGTGACTATGACAGTCACCTCTGTGGTAGTGCTGGGCATGGGTGATATGGTGCGAGATTCTTCTGTGGCCTGTAACAAGTAAAGGAATGTTTATATGGAATAAGTAGGCATGCTAAATAAGTAGAAAATAGCTGAATAATCATCAGTTTCTTAATAGTATTTATTATACTTCAGGCATACCACATACAGTGGTCCGCATAGGACTAAGTGCGGAAACCATACTCAGACAGACATATTTCAGATAACCAATACAGATTTTTTGCTGTAAATTCAACGTAGCTTCTGTAACGTAAACATTTAACACATTAATACTATAAAGGAAAGTTTGTTTGTAACGGATACATAGTTTTATATAAACGGTAAAATAGTTTTAAATGAAATTTTCCACATGTTTAGACTACATAGCCTCAGGATAGTGTAACACCGTTGGCACAAGCTAGTCAATAATAAGAATTATCTTAAGCATACTTTGTTGCGTTAACATTTTTACTAAATTGGTAAATGCAATATTATAAACTAGCTGCTCCCAGCGGCTTGGTCCGCGTGATAGCAGAAAATTATCCCAAGGGAACATACATCTGGGATAAAAAGTATCATATATCCTATTCTAGGACATGGTCTATCCATGTACCAAGTTTCATCAAAATCGGTTCTGCCTTTTAGGTGTGAAGACGCAACAAACAAACAAACTCATTTTCACTTTTATAATATTAGTAAGGATAACCTAATAGAAGTTTTATAAGCATCTAAAGTTTACTAACCAATATTTCCAATATGTAAGCCCCATTGCTGTTATTAGGGTCCTCTCTATCAAGCTGGTTGACATTGTATATAATTCCTGAACTGCTGTCTATGTCAAAATGTTCCTCGCCTCCTGCTATGATGCTGTATGATATGCGGTTGTTGACTCCACGGTCACCATCAATTGCTCTCACTGGAATTATGATAAAAAAAAACTCAAGTTATAGAATGATTGAATTCATGAATCCCCGAGCGAATGCTGGCGTTCAAGCAGGTTAATACTTCAGAGGTATTATTTTTGTTCAAAACAGCTGCGATAGTGATTAAAAGCCAAACGGCAATTCATTCTAAATGTTAATACTATAGCTAAAGTCATTTACTCCAAATCTGGTTTTAAATAGAGAAAAACTGTTCAAAAGCTTATGATTCTTAATTAGTCTTTAATTACCGAGGTTTTGGTTCAGTTTAAAGTCAGTAAAATATATTACAGTCTAGTTTTGACTCACTAAAAGTTTTAAACATACCTTGCAAAACAGAAGTTCCAATCGGGGCATCTTCGCTTATCCTAGTCACAGGACTGGCAACAACGAACTCTGGAGGCTGGTCCTCTACATCCTGCACCTTAATGAGGATCGCAGCAGTACCAGTATTCACCCTTCCTTGGTTCGCACGGTCCACTGCCAGCACTCGAAGTTGATACAATGATTTTCGTTCATAATCCAATCGGTTTGTTAACCTGATCACCCCTTTCCCGTTAACGGTTTGCACTGCAAAGTTTTGTACGTCTCCATCGAGTTCTTGTAAGTGGTATAGCACCTAAAATAAAATTTTTAACCAAACAATAATAAAGTTTTCCAAACTTTTCTTCTTTCAAAATGACGCGTCTTATGAAAATGACAATGACATTGACAACCACTATGATTGACAGCGGGTGTTTACGAATACTGTTACGATTAAATAAAATAAAAAACAATATGATAACAAAATAGTATACTTGGCCGTAAGCTCCTTCATCAAGGTCCGTTGCTTCTACAGTAATTAAAATGCCAGGTGAAGCGTCTTCTTTAACTGTGATTGCAGAAGGATAGGGTTTGAAAATTGGTTCGTTGTCGTTTACATCTTCGACTAACAATAAGAAGCTTTGGGTTATAAAGTTTCCATCTCCTAAATGTCCATCAGTCAATGTTAACACAAAAGAATATTCATCACGGACCTAAAAGAAGAAAAAATAATTTGTTTATTTTAGTTTTAATACAGGCCAATTGGTTTAGAAATATTGAACAATAGCCATTAGGTAATCGAATAAAAATAAAAAATTCGATTTATTTTTAATGATAACAAATGGTTGCTCTGCTTTTTTTCAGCTGTAACAGTCAGTAACTTCTTTGCAACATTTTAATAACAACTACTAAATTATTATCAAATTGTTACGTTATTCTTTAAAAAAAAATAAGCTCAGTTCTTCTTTTCTTTTTCTTCTACATATATTTATAAGTATACCTAGCTTTTTATAATATAATTCGCGACAAAAGTTTATATCCATCAGCAAATACCTAGGTATTCAACCTTCTTCGTAGAAGGTTAGAAGGAAAGCTAATAAAAAAGTTAAGTAGCTATAAACAAAAAAAATAATGTCTCATTATAATGAATTAAGGATTCTATACATAGGTAATAAGTAATTAACATAATGGGACACGCAATGTAAACTATCAGTGCTTTAATTTTACAGAAGGACTTCCTAGGTACATGGACTTAAAATAATCAGTATTTCCAATCCGATCAACTGAACCAAGCAACTGGTTGATCAGAATGGAACTCGGTGAAGGATTTTTTTCCCATCTAATCAACTTTGAAACGGATCAACTGTTTTCTTTCTCAACGGTACAACTTTTTAGTTGGTCCGATAGGAATATTTGACTTTATTTAAATTTGTTCTATCTGCTCAACTGTGGTACTAAACTAATATTGAATTTTGTTTAATATTTTAGGCACTTGTGAAATTTTTTATGAGTGAAAAAACACTATAGGTAAAAACACTTGTGAATTTTTTTATGAGTGGAAAAATACTATAGGTAAAAACATTTGTGAAATTTTATACGGATGGAAAACCACTCGAGGTAAAAACACTTGTGAAATTTCTTAAGGAAGGTAAACCACTCGAGGTAAAAACACTTGTGAAATTTTGTACGGATGGAAAAACACTATAGGCCAGTCAAAATCGACATCAAACATCGCAAAGTCGCAAGTATCTATATTTTTTTTATATGTTATTAGGTTCCTTGAAAGTAGTTTACACTCAAGTTTGCGACCCTGGAAACCCTGTGCTACTCCTTTGGTACTCGAAAAACTGCTAAATTTTTGCTTTTTTTTTCCAAAAACCTACCGAAAAAAAGTGTTGTTCATGTATAATGGCTGATAATGTAATAAAGTTAATTAAATATACTATAATTTGAATTTAACTTCAGCACTCTAGGTCTATTAGAAATACAGAAGTGCGCATAAAAACTTGCACATGGTATTCGTCGACCTCGAAAAGGCATACGATCGGGTACCTCGTGAGGTTCTGTGGTGGGCCCTTAAGGAGAAAGGTGTGCCTGGGAAGTATGTGCGGTTGGTCCGAGCGATGTACAGCCGATGTAATACCCAGGTCCGGTCTACAGTTGGCACCACGGACTGCTTCAATGTGGCTGTCGGCTTACATCAGGGGTCGGCTCTCAGCCCTTACCTCTTCCTGATGATAATGGACGCTCTGACGTCGGACATCCAGGAAGAGGCTCCCTGGTGTATGTTGTTTGCCGATGACATTGTTCTGGTTGCCGAGAGTGGCCTAGAGGTCCAGAACAGATTGGAGGTGTGGGGGCACAGACTGGAGAGTGTTGGCCTGAAATTGAGCAGAACCAAAACAGAGTACTTGTTCTGCGATTTCGGCGGTCTCTCCAATCCTGTGCCTTTATCTCTCGCCGGAACGCCCATACCGATCTGTTCCGACTTTAGGTACCTAGGGTCGCTCGTCCAAGGGGATGGTGAGGTAGACCGGGACGTAACACATCGGATCAACGCAGGATGGATGAAATGGCGACAGGTCACGGGAACAACTTGTGACCCACGGATGCCCCTCAAGTTAAAGGGTAAAATCTACAAGTCCGTGATAAGGCCTGTCGTACTGTATGGATCAGAATGTTGGGCTGTGAAAAAGATGGATGAAAAAAGATTACATGTAGCAGAGATGAGAATGTCAAGATGGATGTGTGGTGTGACAAGAATGGATAAAGTGAGAAATGAGTATATTAGGGGAAGTTTGAAAGTGGCGCCAGTGACTGAAAAGTTGAAAGGAAATCGTTTGTCTTGGTATGGTCATGTGAAAAGGAGGGACGAAACGCATGTTGCTAAAAAAGTTATGAGTTTACATGTGGATGGACGGTGGGGGAGAGGGAGGCCAAAGAAAAGATGGATGGATTGTGTGAGAAGTGATATGAAAGAAAAGGGAGTTAGTGATAGCGTGACGAGTGACAGGACAGAATGGAAGAAAAAAACGTGTTGCGCCGACCCCAAATAAAACGGGACAAGGGCAGGAAGATGATGATGATGACTCTAGGTCTATTAGTTGCAGAGATACAGCTTGTCAAAGTAGGCATTTTTTTTTTTGAAAGGTGAAAATTTTGTGTTTGCGACATATTCAAAGACACGTACTGGCTAAGCTAATAGTCCTAAAGAAAAGTATGAGACAAGAATTAGGATGTAGGCTTCATAGTTTCCTCAAAAATAACAAAAATAGTAAAATATCGTGTTGCTTCGTTAGGGTAGATTTTTGGAAGAAACTAAAAAAAGTGCCAAAGTTTCATAGTTTTTCGAGCACCATGGGACAGGGCTTTCAGGGTTGTAAACTTGGGTGTCAACTACTATCAACGGATCTAACAATATAAAAAATGTAGTTTCATGCGCGTTTGCGATGTTTCTGCTTTTTTGTGTCGATATTGACTGGACTGCTATAGTTAAAAACACTTGTAAAAATTTGTATGGCTGGAAAAACCTGTGTTAAAACATGTTATAAACTATCAGCTTTTTTATAATGACAAAAATCTGGCAGCTACTAGCTCTTAAACTATAAACGGATTGAAGTAATAAGTCATTGTTGGGCTGATAAATTTTAAGATGATTTGAAAAATTTAATTTAAAATGATAGAGGAATGTGAAAAGAACGGCGGCAAAGTTCTACTTGAAAATTTTCAATACACAAAAGTCCGGAAATATAAAAATGGAGCATGGTACTTTAGGTGCATCAATTATAAAAAACTGAAATGCAAAGGAAACATAACTATAAAAGTAATTTTTCACAAGTGTTTTTACCTCGAGTAGTTTTCCACCATTAAGAAATTTCACAAATGTTTTTACCTCGAGTGGTTTTCCACCCTTAAGAAATTTCACAAGTGTTTTTACCTCGAGTGGTTTTCCACCATTAAGAAATTTCACAAGTGTTTTTACCTCGAGTGGTTTTCCACCCTTGAGAAATTTTACAAGTGTTTTGCCACTCTTAAAAAATTCAATCGATCGGACTGGAAGTACAGAAAAGTGATCAGATCGAGTTCCATTCTGATCAACCAGTTGATCGGTTCAGTTGATTGGACTGGAAGTGCAGAAGGTGATCCGATCGAGTTCCATTCTGATCAACCAGTTGATCGGTTTAGTTGATCGGATTGGAAGTACTGAAAATAATATATATTATATTATTTTATATAATAGGTACCTACCTATTTCGACGACTTCATAAAAAGTACTTTCTACTGGGCTTGGTACCAGGACCTACAGGGGTAGGTAGGTTTGTCTTTACTTTATTTATTTTTAACTTAGGACTAATTTGGTACACTCATCTAAATCAAGCTTCTATCGTTCTTACTTTGAAAACGAACTCACCTCTCTATCTAATTCCTTAACTAAATAAATATTAGCTTCGTTGGATGAAATGGCTTCTAATCTTAAAATATCACTACCAAGTTGGTCTCTAATTCCAAATTGTAACGAATCTCCATCGGGGTCAACGCCCCTCAGCCGGTATATTAGGCTACCTGAAATTAAAATAACGGTTAATTCTCTTAAGTAAACACTCAGTACATACTTGAACAAACTATTTACGTCATTTACCGTTTGTAGTTTGAAGAGTAGTTAGGAAAATAAAAGTAATTAAGTATCGCACATGCAAATAAGTAGACAATGTGCGTAGATTTGAAGGTAGGCTGGCGCAGTGGTTGAGTGATTGGCTGATGTGCTGCGTGACGCGGGTTTGATTCGCGCACGGGACAAATATTTGTATGGCCTACAGATAAGTGTTCCGGGTCTGGGTGACTTGTGCATGTGAGTTTAAATGTTTGTGAACGCACCCACGATACAGGAGTTCTACTTACTATGTGTGAAAAAAGAAAGAAAAAATATGAAATAGACTAAGCTAATGTAGCGTAAGTCTCGAAGTATTGGGCTACGTGATTGTTCGAAAGAGTTCGCCAGAATTTATTAGGTAGGTACGACTTATACTCTTTGGTACGCCCTCAAATGCAAATTGCAACTGGCTGATGGAACAAGGGTGGGTTTTAGACAGTAAAAGTCTGATGCACTCGTGCCTCTCCCTTCATCCAGAACAGAAAATAATATTAAAAAAAAACCGACCCGGCTCGGAGAGCAGAGTAGTTTTAGAGCGTTTGTACACTTATGTACACTACCTACCTAGCTACCAACTTAGTACTTAGGGAATTACTTGATTCGTACCTATTTTTTTACATGGAAACAAGTATTCTTAATTTCTGAGGAATACCATATAACGAGTCAAAATTGGTCAATACAATGACCTAAGTGCACAAATGGCCTTACAATAATGATATATCCCTCCCTTTGCCATCGTAACCTTTCCTGGTAATTTATAGCAGGAAGTAGTGATACAATTATCTAGTTTTCTAACCTACCGAATATATCACTGACTACAGCTAGTTTAGAAGTCAGTGCATTAAACGAAGTCGGTTAAAAAAAAAATACACAACTTACAAGTCACCTTTAGATTGCTATGTTTTTTTTTATCATTTCACATTTAATCATCCATACACACATCAAAACAACCACAGTTTTTTTTTAACCAAAATTAAAAACAGCACCATAGTCACTCAATCATCAGTAGATAATCCTGCCAAAAAACCTAGTGCTAGGTTACGATTTAGCCATTTATTGGCGTAAGTAGGACACTGTAACTACTTTACAGCCAGAAAGCCTAGGTAGTCAGACTTGGTCTGCACATAAGCCGAATAAAGACTATTCACAAGGCTAAGGAATAAGCTTGGTATCTCATTCGAATCACAACCAGCTGGATTAAAAACCTAAACATACTAATATCAGAATTTACCTACAATCAAAATAAATAAAAGCTCCAAACATGATTCAGCTATAACAGGGTTTTCCAATCCTGTTGAATCATCCCCATTAAGTCATTACCCTGTTCAGGCTGACATTTAATTTCTTTTGTACTACCAAATAGTCGAAACTCGAACCCCATCTGGTATTTAAGCATTTCATGCTCAGCTACCTTTCAGTTGACTAATCGTTACGTAACATCGACGATTAGTAGGTACACTCGACGACACATCAAGCAATACAATTCCAATAAAAGCTGGCCTAGCATTGTATAGAATTTTTAAACAGTGAGAGATCAGTTTTAGTTGGAAGTTAAAGCTTCATGTGTTTTCGTGTGTACCTAAATGCAGGGTGAGTAAGGGATCGCTTGCACAGTTGTAAGGTTTCCCTATGTTTGCATCAGTTGTCGTGGTAACCCCACTCTACCCGTTCCCCTAGTATGAATGAATAATTTCCGGTTGTCAGTTCCTTACGGTAAACGTAGAGTTGTCCAACTTTGAATAGCTTTGGGGAGTCGGTACAGCAAGTGTTAAGTTATTAGTATCGTGTTCAATGTCGGAGTCTTACGAATGTGGTTTCGTCAGCTGATACATTTGAGAAATATCAAATTATCGTTTGTACCTATCTAGAGTAATGTGTAGCTAATACATAATGAGCCTAGACACAGATAATGTAATACCGAGGTATCAATTGCGTACCTATTATTCAAAAACCGAAACTGTATCGGTTCAATGCCCAGAGCTGGCTACTATTGATAAGTTAACTGTTTGTTTATGCGTATACAACATTATTTTTAGTATTTGCGACACCTGAATATAGTTTGTTCAAAATCAGTAACTGAATGGATTTCAAAAATAGTTTTTATACAATGTTATAATTGTTTCCAAAAATATTTAAAAAGGTCACAAGTTGGACACCACCGACATTAAGTACAACACCGGTCACGGAAAGTCATAGCGGGTATTAGGAGCCATTAAATAGCTGGGTGCAACAACCCCTCAGTCGCTTGGATGACCCAGTGACTATGTATTTTTGCCGACATAACAAGCTTATAACTTTGTGATTTTTACAGTTATGAAATTTTGTGCATAAAATTTACATAAAAATACTAGACACGTGTTTCGGGTTTCGCATATACTATAACTAAAGTTGTTTTTTATGAAGTAAAGTATGTGTACGTACCTACTGGAGTGTCACTGCCTTCTTTCAGCCTAACAACGATTTCTGACTGACCATCAATGAGAAACCTGGGCGGTCTGTTGGCGACAACTACTTCCAGAATCGTCAAGAGCAACCAGAACCCTGTGATGCATTTGTACCGAACCGGTTTTAACCGGACTCGCGTCGGGTGAGATGTGACCCTCGCATGCATTGTAGTCAGTCATCTGTCGCATCTGGCCTTATTGCTGGTTGGTGGTGAGACCATTTTCTCACTTCGCACGGTTTCTCCGTGGGAAGACGCGTGCGGTATCGGTGAAAGTGTCACCTCACTGGCTAGGTTTGAACCCTCGACGACTTCACGGGTGCCTGCAAAACGAGCAAGTGTCAGTTTCATAATTGATTGTTATTATTTGAAAGGTGATATAGTTCTCACTTTTGTTGGAAATGTGTGAATATTATCGTCTTGTTGATATCTTTACACAGAGAGTTAACGTTCCCAGTTATTGAGCAGTCTGGGAGATCGGATTTCCTTTGTCTCGTCGAAAACGTGTGAAATATCGCAAATCGAATCGCGCTCTTCTTAATTCATATGGCTTTTATTCCAAATAGGTTGTTTGAGAAGAATACCGAAGCAATCCAAACCCGATACAAAACGTCCAAAGAATAGGTATAGATATGTGCTCTTCGATCCAGTAGCCTATTGGGATTTAGGCTTCAAACTCTGATAATTTCAACTAAAATTGTAGCTTAGTTTAGTGGAAACGGGGGGTGGCGTTAGAGAAATTAACAGGCGATTAGGTGTGTCTAAGTACATAAAGTTGCAAATTGACTAATAATGAAAAAAATTTGACGCCCCCTGCGTGAAATTTCCGCTCTACCCTAGGCAACTTAAACCTATTCTATGCCTCTGCACTAAACACAACTACCAAGTAACAGCAATAAGGAGAGTAAAACATAAACGCTACACCCGATCACAACACAACTTTTTCTTTCACATCAAAGCTGTGAAGTCCCTAGTGTCAGTGGGTTATCTTGAGTCTCATCGTTACGAGAACTAGCGCGTGGCGACAGCGCCGAACTGAGCATTTGCTAACTAGGCGTATCTCATTGTCTTGTACTGCCTGAGTATTGCTTCTGTTGGCACATAATCTTGCCTAACTAAAGAGATAAGACCAGACTACTTTCAGGCAACCTTTTTGATGTAAGAATATGCTGATGATACCAAAAGCTTTTTGTTTTAGCGTCTAATGTCTGAACATAGTAATGGTTTGAAATAATGAAGATTTATTTTGGTTTTGGCATTGTTTATTAGGATTCTGGCAACATAATGTATGCTTACTTTCATTTCAGTGGAAATGCAAAATGACGTAACAATAATTAGCAAAAGTAAAACGACAAGGTTATATTTCTCTCATTGTAATGTAACATCTATTGTTTAGACAGAGTTATTAACCATCAACTAAATAGTGTGCGATTAACACTGAAGATGTTACGACAGCCTGCATTATTAAATTGAATAGGTTGATACGCAAGGGTTATTCACACGCATCGAGTTTGCGAAACAATTATGTAAAAAAACAATTAAAACGTGACCTCGCGACCCGCGCCGGATGGTAACGTATGAATTAGATGTCGTTGACGTATTTTGGCGGCAAAACCGGCGTCCCGTGAGGCTCGCGAGCCCTGAAACAAAAGGGGCAGCCAGCGCGACGGGTGCGAAGGCCAATGACTATTGTACGCAGCGGTGGTACCACACCATCGGCAACTGACCTTTGTAGATACATCATCGCGATTGATGAACTTATGGTGCAGTATGCTCATCAGTCTAATTAAGCCACATTGTTGATTGCGAGTTGCGAGATGGGAGCGGTGGTGGCCGAGTGGTAACGGTCCCGACTTACGAGTTGTAGATGGCGGATTCAAACCCAGCCAGGCGCATTACTTCGTGTTATTTATTTCATTACCACTGCTCTCAAAACGGTGAAGAAAAACATCGTGAGGAAACCGGCATGTCCTAGAAACAAAAAAATCTAAGAAATGTGACATTCACCAACTCGCACTGGGCCCGCTTGATTACGGCCCATTCCCTTTCCTAGAGAGGAGGCCTGAGTCCTAACAGTGGGAACATTATAAGGCCGACTATGATTGCGAGTTGAATAGCTTTACAAGTTTCATTACGAGATTCAGTCTTCTAAATGCGTCAACAGTCAAATGGACGACGTAACATACATTATTGAAAGATGTAAAAATTAAAAACAGCATGTAAATTTATTTAAAAAAGACCTTTCAGAAGCTAATGTAGTTAAGTGACTTTCTTTGACTAGACAATAAATATTCATAGTCACTAAGAAAGTTGGTTGTACAAATCGGCGTGGATTGAATTTGTTCATTCATGATTCCTGTAGTCGGAGCGTGACGGACTTTAAGTAAGTACGGCCGAAAGGAGTGCATGACCGACGAATGAGAGAAAGCCTCCATACTCTGTTACACATGTGGTTGTTATAAAAATTAACGCCATTGCCATGGAAAGTGTTTATTTTTATTGGATATTGGTATTATTTGAGGATGTTTGTAATTCTGCGTTACGTAAGTGTGACCGCAGGTGGCGCCCCGGAAACTACTTTAATTAAACTGGTTCCATAGCATTTCATTTCTACTTTTACTGTTCAAACTTCAAATCGAGTTGGAGTCTCTTTGAATTTTTGTCGTAGCGTCCATCCCACGTCCATCCATAAATTACGCAACACGAATTTAATGATTTTTTGACCCCTCCTTTGTGGTTGACTCAGCTGTTAACATTTGTGAGCCTCCCTTTATTTAGTGTGACGTCACATAAATGTTTGCAGCAATTCCGAAATTAGTTTTGGAACTCGTCAACAAAACAAATTAAATCCTAAAAGAAACAAATTACAAATTTAACAAATACAATCCTTACAAACAAACAAATTTAAACAAATTTAATCCTTAATTTAATCCTAGGGCGTAAGGGACAGCCCTCATCAAATTTATGGGCTTGCTCAGTAGACGACACTGAACAACCTTCCACAAGACTTTTTTTCAGGAAACGAAAGAAAAAATCAGCCTCACCATAAAAATCTTAAAAACTTGATTTGACAGTTTGTATACAAAGGGCGATTTTTGTTGCCCTCCGAGATGAAAACATTTTAAAGTTTTTTATTAATAGTTAAAATTTCGCGTTTTAATACTTAGACATAGACTTCGAAATATGTCGTCACGAAACTTGTGACTCCTCTAAACCTTTGGCATACAATGTTATACTTTGTCGACCCTCTCCTTGACCCCTTGTTTTATAGCATTTTATGAAAATCAAGAAGGGTGTCCTGTGTGTGGTCGTCCTATACCAATAAAAAAATAAAATACCATATTACACTATAAAAATTCTCCCATCAAATAGCAAAAGACAACGTTGCTGGAAGTGTTGAAGCATCAATAACATTTTTATTACGAAGCTTCGTCGTGGCATCAGATAAAAGGGGTACTAAATAAACTTAATAAATTCTATGTGTACTCGTTTGTTGGTACATCACTTGCGGTCTGCGGCTGCTTCTCAATGATCTTATTTCAATGTTGCTGTAATTAAATCACATCACAAGTATTAAATGTTGATTACTTTGGTACCTGTTTCCAAGTGACCATTTTATTTACGTTCTTAAGGTTGGCTGTGACATAAAACTTATCTGTGACTAGTTAGATCCCAGGCTTCGCTCGGGTGTTAGGCTTTTCGCTATTATAATATACGTTTGAATCTTCCTCATGAATCACTCTGTTTATTGGTGGAAACCGCATGAAAATCCGTTTAGTTCACTATCCACTAGCTGAAGCTGTAAGATATTTTTACAACTACAGTTTTAGTAGCTTACGTTTAATACAATTTAATTTCTTGACGTGAAGTGCTAACTAGCTTAACCATAACTTACTCGTATAAATAGGTACTCGGAACATTAGTTTGGTTAAATTAACTACGGTTATAATTACTCAGAATTTTAATGTTTTGTAGAGAAACACATGTTCTTGATGCTCATCTGAGTGTGAAATTAATATTGTAAACTCTAAACACACTAATCAAATATAAAATGAAAATAAAGGCAGGTGCTACATTTTATTTCAGCCTGTGTAGCGCCATCCGTTTTTCAGTTTTTCCTGGCTTCGACGTTGGCTTCTGATCCACCCTAAGGTTGGGCACGCCACGATTATGGCGATAAGTCCCCTCTTTGAGGCGTGGCTGGAAAGACCTCACGGCGTCCTTACCTTCCGCATGACGCAGGTCCTCACCGGACATGGCAAGTTCGGGAGGTTCCTGCATCGGATTCGAGCGGAAGAGACGCCCGGGTGCCGCCACTGCGCGGAACGCCCGGAGGACACGGTGGAGCACACAGTTGAGGTGTGCCCTGCTTGGGCGGAGCCACGCCGTGCCCCCGTGGGGGTGATCGGCGGCGGAGACCTCTCGCGCCGGGCCATGGCTATATGCTCGCATACTGGTTCAGGCCATGGTCCGGAGCGAGGAGGAGTGGCAGGCGGTCGCCTCCTTCTGCGAAGCAGTAATGCTAGCAAAGGAGGAGGCCGACCGCATCAGGCAACGGCGCCCTCGCCGCCGTCGCCGGGATTCCGATCCCGATTTCCGGCCACCGTAGACGCGGGCTCGAGTCGGCGAGCCATGGGTAGCTCGCTGTCCGATCGTCCGGTAATGGACCGAGTCCAAGACGTCGACGGCGCGCACTGTTCCCGCGCGCCTCAAGGAGTTGTCAGCAGCAGGAGGGGCCCAGCTGGGTCGAAGCCTACTGGGGACAGGGTTGTCCGAAAGGGAGCTCGTGCCCCGGTATGAAGGCTAGAACGAACGGCGCGGGGTTTTTAGTCAGTAAGAGTCTGACACTGTCTCCCGCTCCACCCAAGAGCGGGTTTCGTCAAAGACGATTTTCGCCGTCGACAAAAAAAAAATCCACCCTAAGGTTATCTGTGGCCATTGCAAGTTGCGCGATTAAAATGTTTACCGCTTACGCTCTCTGATTGGTTAATTGACTAGAAACGGCCAATCCGAGTGCCGAACGTTATAAACGTGTCGATCGCGTAAAACAAACTCGCACTAAGATCTCTGGTAGACATCGCTGCTAGCGAAAAGATCGCTATTGTATCCATGTTTATGTATTAGTTGTGTTACTTTTTTGGTGATTATGTTATATTCTTTTTCACTGTGAGACTTGCATGTTATATTACATATATGTAATAATATTGTTACAACGTTCCTTGACCCATTTTGTAGCCATGTTATTGAGTGGTTGTAAATTACGTTGATGTTGTTAAGGCCACAAATTGGATTTAAAGATAATCCCTCAATAGTACACAGCATTAGTTTTGTAGGACAACTTGTAATACTGACCTGTTTGCACTCTGTGTTTAAATGTATTGGATAGGCATACCATTTTCAGGGTGCCGTATCCAAAGTGTAAAAACGGTACCCTATTACTACGACTCCGCTGTTCGTCTGTCTGTGACCAGACTACATCTTATAAACCGTGGTGGTCATAGATGATGTTATTTCGATTGCCGCTATAACATTAAATACTAAAAATAAGATAAAATAAATGTTTATGAAAACAAACGTGTTTGTTTTGCCGTTTTTGCTTCGAAAAGTACAAAACCCTTTGTGCGTGAGTCCGACTTGCGCTTGATAGTTTTTTAAATATTTTTTTTATTGTCAAATAACTTTTCCGACTTTGGATGGAGCGAGACCTTCCCAGCCTTTTACTTCCTTCAGTTGCCCTTTGCGTTCCGGAGCCGTGGAGATGCACACCTTTATTATCGATGGGCTCGCGCTTGACCACTATCTAACCTGATGCTAAGCGATAATGGAGTCGACGTTGGAGCACGGTTTCCTAGAAGTAACGTATTCTCTGTTGACTTAAAGGCGCATAACCGACTGACTAACTTCATAAATAATAACAGTCCCGTAGTTCATAACAATTTTATTAGTAGAGTCACATATTTTGTTTACCTACATTTACTCTTTAGATTTTTTTTATTGTTGATAGGTTCGCGCTTGACCGTTTTCTCACCTGATGGAAAGCGACGATGCGGTCGACGATGAAACGCGCTTATCTAGAAGAAACCTATTCAATCTTGACTTAAAGTTTTCTCAATCATATTCACATTCATAATTCAGAATTCTGATGAATGTGATCCCAAAACGTTTTATGCGTGTAGGTGAGATATTAATTCCTTTTCAATACCTACACTTGCTCATAAAGTAACTCTTATTGCACTGCACTTAGGTATACAATGGCACTTGTTACCAAACTGTGATATTTTGATTACATTATTAATAAGGTTTTAACCACATTATAGCACTAGTGCTATAATGTGGTTAAAACCTTATTGTTCAACCTCTCCACCGTCCATAATTTTATTAAATTTATCGTATCTCGTCGCGCGCCCAACCCTGATGGCCGCGCGTCCCCCCCCCCGAGAAAAAGGAAAAAAAAGGGGCGCGCATATGAAAACAGATTTTTACCGCCACAAAAGTTTACTAGTTTTACAGTTGTTTACTTCAGAAAAACATCGTATGATACACGTGAGTAATTATTGCTTACCGATCTCGGCTCTCTTAAGACCCTCGCCATGACTCGGGTCTAAATACCGCCTCGACGGTAATCACTAACATTACACACTTATATCAAAATGAAAATATCTTACTTATTAATGTAACGCCAATGGCATCCGAATATGCTATTCACTACCCTATAGTATCCAAACAGATTGCGTAAATATTTAAATCCGTAACAATTAAAATAAATGTTTGATTTAGCAATCAGGTGGTTACGGACTTATAACTTTAGCTATCAAGATATTCCTTAATTCTCACACTTGCACAAACCAAGTGATTGTTAGGAAATACACCGACATAGGTGCAGTTTGCCCGTCCAAGACGACTCCAAATATTTGGGTAGAATAACGCAATCATGGTTCTTATTGCCAATAAAATATAATTATCTAAAGCCCTGACGAATTCATAGAGTTATTTTCAGTTATAAAGTTTTATGTAACTGTAGGTATAGCTATTAGTTTCGTAATTCGATCTTTTTATTGTTCTTGCAATTCATGGCGGAGTTTTATATAAGCAATTATCTTCTACATTTACAGTATGGGCGATATGTCATACTGTGGTAATAAAAATGAACGTAAGGTGAAGGGGTGTCCTGAATAATGTCCTGAAGGGTAGTTCTAAATAGTCACCGCGACCCTGACACGCAAAGGGAAACTGGAGGAGCACTCGTAGGGTTTTTTTAATGACATAAGTGCTTGACTGCGATCCCACCTGATGGTAAGCAGTGACGAAATCGTTGATGGTGAAGCGCACTAGTTACAGTAGTTATTTAGTTAGTGGTAGTGGTTTTAGTTAGTAAGTCTGCCACTCCTCGCTTTATCCAGAACTGGAGACGTTGTTTTCTGGAGTTGTTGTAAGTGCGAGTTGGACTCGCGCACTGAGGGTTCCGTACAAATTTATCTATGAAAACAGTTCAATTCCCGAATTGAGTTACAAATATTTTTCCGAATCGCAAAAACTGTTTTTTTTTCAACCAACTTAGGTACAGTTTTCAGATTTTTCCTATACTTGTGCTATGAGACCTTGCTTCATGTAAAATTTCAGGATTTTAAGTCAACGGGAGGTACACTATGTATTTTGATTTCCTTGAGAGTGCTGAATTATACGTTTTTTTGCGACATAAACGGCCGTAATTTTTTTTAGTTAACTCAGAAGTTGGATTTTCCACAGCTTCAAGGGATCGTAGATACACTCAGGATATATCTCGATACATCTACGCGTTTCCGAGATAAAAGGTCTTGACAGACAGACAGACGGACAACAAAATTATCCTGGGGTCCGATTTTTCCTTTTAAGGTATGGAACCCTAAAAATGCTCTCATTCACTATATGCCAATTCCGTAAGAGACTATGTGATTATATGAACACAGAGGCCCATAATAAACTAAACTGTCGCACATTAAAATCTCTCGCATGCTCGCATTTGACCATTCCGTGTTTACGTGCGATTACGAATTGTTACACTTACTACACACATGACTAGCCGTCATCAACTATTTTTTATAAGTATTTGTTACTTTAGAAAACCTTTCGCGCGTGTCCATTTGCTTTGTTTGAATACGTTATTTAAAGTAGTCTATGCTGAAGGCAGCATTTCTTAGCTTTATAGGATTTCTTTCTTCAAGTTATTGCTGTTCCACTGCTAGGCCAAGTAAGCAAAGGCCTCTCCTAAGTCCTTCCAGACATTTCTCTCACGCCGTCTTGAACCATTCCTTGCAGTCCTGCGTTCAAATTTGAGCTTAGAGTTAACTCTAATGACGTCATCATTGTCTTGCATTTTTTAAAGCGAATGAAGAGTTCAACTGTCAATGTTAAGCAAGTGTCACTTATGGCCGCTTACACCAACCTGCCCTGCTGAGTAGAGTTAGTTGGATTATCTCTAGGATAGCTACTCAAGTTATAAAACGACCCTGTACTGTAAGTCGAAGTATTTTTGAACGTTTGGAGTAGCGACTTTACCCTACTCTGGTTATTTTTGAACGCAGGGCAGTAAGTACTACTGCAAAGCTACTGAATATACACATAAATAGAATAAGTAATCTAAATATTTGAGAGCTACTTAATAACATAGAGCATATTAAAGCTCTACTAATTTTAAAAGTAATGTTAAAAATCAAATGTTTATATAATTTTATTAATTTGTTTTAATTTATTAATGTAATTCAATAATTTTATCTATGTTCCAATACTTTATAATCTAATGTATTTATTATGCTTTAACAATTTTATGTAATTCAATAAGTAATGTTAACTAATATGTTAAACGATAATTTAAAAAAAAAAAACTAAAAATACTAAAATAAAATGCTTCTGAAGAATTTACAGTTGTTCACGATATTTTGAACAATTATTACTTATGATATAGTGTATATTCAATAAAATTTCATTCCATATTTAAAGGGCTTGCAGAATAAACATATCGTATGAACAATGGAAACACAAAACACAGAAGATCCGTCGCGGATAAAAGCAGGTGAACCGCTTTTTCTATGATACGAAAGTATGTGGGCCTTCGTCGGTCGTTAATTATAGGGCAACAGCTTCCTTATTCAGATTGAACACTTACGTACATTTTTTGTTCTAAGATCTCCGTTAAATATAATGTAAATTATTTCTAAATTATGTAGTTAAAGCTGTCAGTCATGCAAACACTTTTTTTATGTTGAATTAGAGAAGGATTTGAATTGAGTTCGGAGATACTTACTAATTTGCATGCTGAATTACACTTGATGATACTCTTAAGGCCCAAGCGCCCGAGCAGCCATAAAACTGAGACTTTCTGAAGCCTCCTCGGCAACGGCCAGGTTTATAGATTTGAAATGTTATACAAATGTACAGATGCTCGTACTGCCACTAGCGGGTACGAGTACTGTGCCCCTTTAATTCTGGCCAGATGTTAAAGAGACTATAAGCCGTAAGTTGAAATTCTGGTCTTTATTCGCACGCTTCTTTTGTAGCATGCGAAAAACGCGGCGTTGGCGCGGCGGCGTCGACATCACGCGTCGTTAGCGCAGTGGCTACGTGGCGTAAACGTCAGTTGTGAATGCACTCATAGGTCCAAAAATATTTCTCATGATATAAAAGCTTTGGAGCAGTACTTCAGACAAAGCGCAATGTTTGTGGGCCTCTCTTCGACGAACAATAGACAATATTATTAATATAATGAGCAGTGGCGGAGTTTGATGTGACATAACCGTTACAGTGGGTAGCAAATCTTATTATTGCCGACAAATATTCCTTGGTCGTGTGGTTTCGTTTGTTAATAAACTATTGTTGGATGCCATACGTGGACCAATATTTTATTAGGTACTTTGTACTGTGATTTCACTATAGTACAGGCTTATATAGTACAGTATAAACTAAATAGTCTGAAAAAAGAAAAAATGTAATTTCGTTTTAAGTTTAGTATCTACAGATTAAATAGTTACTTTCTATTTTATTGTTGTTTGTCCTGTGCGACTATCAAATAAATGTTTTCTTTCTTTCTTTTTCTTTCAGTTCTGTCTTGAGAAATATATTTCAGAGTTTATTTTTAGTGAGGTAGATAAGTAGATCAAGCCTAAGTATGAATCAAAATATCCGTTCAATAGGAGTCGAGCTATCTGTGTCAATAACATGCAACCGTAGCGACTATGGGAGTTACGTAGACGTAGGAAAAAAGGCTGCCAAGCTGAAATGGGATTGGGCTGGTCACACCAGCATGCAAACATGCACAGAGGAAACAAAGAGTCAGAGTGGGCCAGTATACTAGTGAAGACGCATGCACGTCATATGGCGTCCCTCAAGGAAGCGTATTGGGACCTACATTGTTTCTTGTTTACATAAATAGCCTTTGTGACATCAATATTGATAATGCACAAGTCTACTGTTACGCGGATGATACTGCTGTGGTTTTTACTGGTGATACTTGGCAGCATGCTAAAGTAAATGCTGAGTTAGGCTTGACTAAAATTGCCAAGTGGCTAAAAAAGAACTTGCTCACTTTAAACATAATGAAAACCAATTATATATGCTTTAGTGTATCCCAACGCACACAACCAGAGGGAAATTTCAACATAAAAATTCACACTTGCTCTAACATTCAACTGTCCGCCTGTGATTGCTTAAATATTAATAAAGTACCGTATGTCAAGTATCTGGGTGTTATCGTAGACCAGGGATTATCTTGGTACCCGCACATTGAGCAGATGGCAAACAGAGTCAGGAAATTGAGCTGGGTAGATACGTCGTTCCCAAGATTAAAAACGGTAGTTCAGGTCATCAAAAGGACTTACTAAAGATGATTTATGTTGCACTAGTCCAGTCAGTACTCTCTTATTGCATACCTGTCTGGGGTGGTGCAGCAAAAACTAAATTTCTGGTGGTGGAACGGGCACAACGCGCGCTCATAAAGTGCATGTATTTTAAAAATAATAGATATTCTACTGAAGATTTATTCAGGCTTAGTAACCTGCTTTCAGTTAGGAAACTGTATATTATACAAAATAATTTTAAGAAAACATAGGTCTCTTTCTTATGATCCAATCATACTATCAAAAAGAAGGAAGGACATGATTTTAAATATCCCTAGAACAAGGACCTTACTTGCCAGTATGCAATTTGGAAAGCGATCTTCTGCGCTTTACAACAAAATCAATAAATATATTTACATTTACCCTAAAAACTATTATGATTCTAAAAAAAATGATTATGGAATGGATAAAAACACTTACGTACAATGACATTGAAACATTTTTAAAACATTAATACACATACACACTACACTCTAACTCACATACACTCACACATACACTCGCAGACTCTAGATTGGATTATTTTGTATAGATTTAGATTTATTATAAAATTATAATATGTCTTGTTTGCCTTCATGATACTTATTGTTACGGAAGAGGGGAGTCCCCTAACACAGGCATTACCTGCCTAAAAGGAGGCTCCAATCATATATATTGTAAAAACTTAAACTTGCTTACTAATAAATTATTATTATATTATATATATATTATACTGACCGCTGGGCAAGAGTCTCCACAAAGTGGGTATCTGAGGATGGGCGTCGCCGCCGAGGTGGATCTGGGAAGAGGTGGCGAGACGACCTAGATGTTATCCTCAAGGGCTGGTTCGAGTTGGCTCGACGAAAGTATACCTGGGCGATGTTGAGGGAAGCCTTTGCCCAGCAGTGGGAAAATGTAGGCTATATAAAAAAGGTATATTCTACTTCTCTATTTTTATTCCACGTATGAGTCACTGTGATCGCCATGTTTTTTTCCCTGTTCCTATTAATTCCAACATTTACCCGCTGGGTGGCACAGGTGAGTGGCGCATGCGCACGAACCGTGACGGCGCGTCCGAGCGTGCCTCCCCGGGAACCGAACCCGTCGCACCACCGCATCCGGTATAGTCTGTTAGTCACTGATAGTTTTTGCGATATAAAAAAAAAAAAAAATAGAACAATTGTTTTTCGATTAAAAGCTTCGTAGTTCATGTCATCGGCCTCCAGATCTTTCCCATGATATTTGGCTGATGCTGACAGTTCCATTATATCACTGGTATCTATAGCATATCACTAGTAGGATAATTCCTTTAAAATCTATGGCAGTTAAAAGACACTAAACCATTTAGATTAATCAACTAAAATCCGTTAAAAATTGATTTTAAATTATTAACCCTCAAAAAGCTAACAAATCGATAAAAGTTCGATATGCATGCCAATCACGATCGATCGTGTACCGAAAAGCGAGTAAAAACATTGCTCATACAGTCATACAAGTTAAAATACTCTAGCGAAGAGGTTAATCACCAGGCATTATGCGAATTTCGTGTCTATGTCGTTATTTTCGTCCAAATCCCATACTTTCGATTTTAGTATCATTATGCAATACAAAAACGTTCAACTGTTATTCTAAGTTCTATCCTCGTTTTATTTTGACTGTTAATGTTGTTTTTCATTAATGCGGCCATTGCCCGTAGATTTACGTTTTTGTATTTTTTTTAGATTTTCCACTCCGTTTGATGTTTTTGATATAATATCGATTTTTCGTTTTACAATGATATCACGCGGACAGGAAACAATATTTAATTTATAATAAGAAAAAAATGTGAAAGTTAGGTACTTTTGAGTTCCAAGAAAAATAACGGTTGTACTGTGTAGGTACATCAAATTAAGAATGAACGTTCATCGACATCTTCGATATGAAAATTATACTGAGGAAAATGATTGATTTACTGTATATCGATTTCTTATCTACATCAGTCGTTAGCGACACATCCCGTCGACGCGGAAGGGTTGGTTCAATTTCTTCTAAGCTAGGAAGTTATTGTAAATGCATCTTATCTATGCAATTCCATATTGACGGAATTGCATAGCCAGTTCAAACACAGGTTTGTTATGTAATGAGTGGTATAGAACTATTAAAGTAACGAGAGTGACAGTTGTCTCAAAGGTGTTATTATCGATGAAAATTGCAGTTCAAAGAAACAGACCAACTGATAAGTTTTCCTTTTCAATATACGTATTTAGTGTAATGATAGGTGTGACAGATTGTTACCGCTATTAGTATCAATTTGTAATTCTTGTTAGTTTTCTCCGTTTCTGATGATAGCAATCGATTCCATTTTCCACCTTTCCATCAATTTTGAAATATCTAATAGATAATGGTAGCGTGTGTATTGTATGGCAATCGTGTCATAATTTCTAGTGCGATACTGATCGAGTCATCTTATAGCTTGTCTTTGTTTACATGTGTCGTGATTTCCCACGATTTCGAACACAGCGAGAACTGAACTTGACAATGCTATCGATTTTCCAACAATCACAGGAACCCATTAAGTTTTTAGTTGCGCCCGCGCCGGTGAAATTCTTAAACGGTTCCAGTGAGCCACTGATGACGAACACTGCTAGAGAATTGAATTAAGATGATATAGATAAGGTCATCTTTGTGTAACCTAACATTAATGATGGGAACTTTACACGACAACAATTGTTACGCGTCAAGCAATAATTTTGTTTGCATAATTAATTCACAGAAATGAAAGTGTTTATTGTGGTTAAGTTGCTGCACTTATTTTCACATTAGAGCAATTTGTATGAATCGCTGAGACCACAATGATATGAATAGTCTCATTCAGTTTCAAAAATATTGCTTCCCGTTCAAGCTTCCCAGAATTGTGTTGATTATGATCTTGATTATGATTCGATTATAAATTATATCTTTAAATTTTGTATCTTACTTAAGTTAACTTCTATTGAAAAGGAAAAACATGTTTATAGTTTAATACTTATTAGAAACGTTTAGCCTATCAGATCATGATTACGTCTGCCAATTTTTCTGGTGGCACTTTCTTGTCCGACCCACAGTTTGATTGTAAAAGGCAATATTAGCTGACCCATAAATCGCGATTTGATCTGTCACGATCTACTTAACGGAATAATTTGTTTATGCAGGTCTGGCGTACAAACAGAAAATGTTTCACGCTACAAGTGACAAGTAGCGTGAATTTTAACTTAAGCACAATTCATCTCGGCCCTTTGCTTAATTACAACTTTTACTTAAACGACGAAAATGAGTTTGTTAATGAATATTGTTATTGTTTTAATGTAGATAATTTAACGGTCCTCTCTTAATTGCTTTAGAAAAGTATAGTTCTGTTTAACTACAAAATTATGATCAAAAATATTCTGTAGCCGAGGTTTGTAAGACTTTATAGGCACAACATATCCAGTTGGAGATTAATGACCTGTCACATTGATGTCGTTACCAACATATAAACCCGATACATCCGCATTATTTCTATGCTGTGTCCTAGCGGCATTAGCACACTTTTCATCTAGGTGGTTGAGCTTGTAGATCTCATTATTTAGTACATAAACACGTTAGCTTGATAGGTATGTCCCTAATACCATTCGCTAATTAGGTCATCTTAATGCATATATCAAATGTATTTAAAAATTACGCCATTAGAATATAGTTAAAATTACACAAGTAAAAGTCAATTTCCAAACAAAATATACAACGTGCCGAAAAACAAAATACAAAAAAAAAAACTTACAGATTTAAACGTCCTTGGCAGTCAACGAGCATTAAAAAATAATTAACTCGCTTTCGGATTTTGAACGTGGACAGTTGTTTGGTCCAGTAAGCCGGTAATTCACTGCACTTCCTGTGGCGCGCACGCACTACTATTGACAGGTGTGTCGGACCGCGGGCCGCTCGCAACTGCCCGAACAGCGACGAATCGCGGACGCTTTTCCACATCCCCTAGCTTCGCGATGACACTCAAGTTCCATATGCATTAGGGGGGTTAAAGTTTCGTGATGATAATGTAATTTTACATCGATTAACCCTTCAGATACCGTCAATTAGAGACACAATAGTAAGACAATAGATGCGCGGCCACCGGGTGTCGCTTGGGGATTCATGAATTAATGAGTAGAAGAACTTTTTACATAGGTTTTAGCTTTTAGTAGGTTCCTAACCCATGCGCAGGCTTGGTTGTTTTTGGTACCTAATTTAATTAATTTTCTTATGTAGATACATAAGAAAATTTTGTGGGAAATATGGAAGTCAAAGATTCCTGATGATGTATTTTAACCCTTCAGATACCGCCAATTAGAGACACAATAGTAAGACAATAGATGCGCGGCCACCGGTGGTCGCTTGGGGATTCATGAATTAACTTTGATAGAAAGCGCTGTGTAAGTGTGTCTACAACTTTTATGAATCCTTTTTTTTTGGATAAAATAAATATAGCTCATCAGGAAAATCGGAAAATCAGTGACGTTAAGTATATAATTATTTTATCAAACATAGTTTTATATTGTTTCAGCAAATTCAATTAACAATACTAGAAATAGAAAATAAGATAAGTTACAGCACAACTTGACGTATTTTCAATTTTCTTTTTCAACACAGCGGCATCTTGCAATTTTGAAACAGTTTTTTGAAAAAGTGTTATGATCCGATGCGGACAATTTTTCCTAGCGCAGAAAATTAGGTTCTTTCTAATAACTTTTACATTTCTGGAGTCCATCACACCCACCCATCCGTGTTATTTTTTTATTTTAGTTTGAATTTTTCAGGGATTTTTGTGTAAACTTATCAGTATTTTGGCTACCATCATAAAATTTCGAATTGATGGCCCAAAATCCTGCGATGGGTACTAGATAATGTTGGGGAGGGCACGGATCACTCGGCTCACCTCTATATAAATATCTACACCTATGCACCCGCATCAACCCGCAACCCTCGATCTTATTGAACTGAAAATTCGAAACTGAAAATATCTCAAACTCTAGCATGAGCACACGTTAAAGCATTAAAGTATAAAAAGTTTTTAACTGCAATTTCTTGAATCATAATTCAGGTTTCAGTCTTATATCAATGGGCTACTAAAATTTATTAATACCAGTGACTTGCATAGTAATGGCAGATGTTGATTGGGTAACAGAAAATTCTTGCTCTTATTGTCAAGATCTGCAAGAAAGAACGTTACAGCGTCACTTAATTTCTTTTTCACTCTTTACAACTTGTTACGTTGTCTTCATGGTTCACAAAGATTTTTGTGTTCTTATTTGCCATCAACAAATACGTTTTAAACTACTACGTTACTCATTTGATCCCGTTACAGTTTAATCTGTGAGTAAGTTACAGCTTTCTTTGTTTGTTATTGGTGGAATACTTTCAACTGTAACATTAATTTCTCGGTGGATTTTGAAACTTTTTGGCATTTCTTGGGTGGTACCTATAGTTGATTGAAACAACCGACCTACTGGACAAGAAAAATCCAATTTATAAAGAACGTTATTTTCAAATTAACGTTTTCTGAATCATTTAGTTTCAGCGATAGAATTGTTTATTTTTTGTGGTTTTAATTTAGATTTTTGTAAAGATGGCCTGATTTTATTATGACAGTTTGGATGTTCGTAATAGATAGTTTTTTGGTACGTTCGTTTGTCAGCGAAGCGTATAGAGGCGGCTCCCTCGGAGTGGTCGGTGGACGGGCGCTGACCGTGACGCTAACCATATGCCACTGACCATACTTACTACCTGCGAAGAAGTCTAACTGTAGCTTAAAACGGAATACAAATTACCACGTACCTACATCTAGTACTGACACAGGCCTTTGTCCCAGCAGTGGGAACACTAGAGACTGATTGTACTTATTTAATTCTTTTTGAATACAAAAGTACAGTGGCGGACTTAATGCCTCAGACATTATCTGCCAGGGTTACGGAAATGCTCGCAAGAGTTATTACGTACAACAGAAGGCTTGGAGGATTTACAGCAAAGAAAAAAAAACTGATTAAAAGAAAAACAATCATAGACTACAGCTAGCCAATTACAAGTCCTCACGTACTTAAAATGTCAGACTTAAAATATTGAGAAGTAAGGATAAACATACACCTTAACACAATTAACTTATTAAAAGGCTTTAAAAAGTCTAACAAGTCCTTGTTTGATGTTTTCCCACCTCAAAAAAGGCATTATTAACCAGTCAACTGGCTTAAGCTTACTACTTACATGTTGTAACACTTAATCTGTAACGGTTTAAGATTAAAAAAAAAGTAAAATCCAATTCCACTGGATACAATTGAAGAATTGTAAAAGTTTCACGCTTATTTTCTCTAACGGGTGGCAGTTCGATTCTCTCATTCAAGCGGTACCCAGTGCCAATACAAATGGTAATGACATTGACCAAACAGTTTCGCTGGAAGTGTGGGTCAAAGGTCGGTAGGGTGCATAGTAAGAGGCAGGTCTGGTCAGGCGGTAATGGTCTTGCACCATTCACTGCCCCTACTTTGTATTTGTTGGTGTTAAACCTTTATGTAGGTACCTTTCCTTATTGTTATAATATAATCACCATATTAATGGTAACTCGCAGCGCAGTCATGGCCGAGACTACGGAGGAGCTCAGCACAATACTCAATGACTTTAGCTTCCGAAAGAGTGGGTCTTAAAATGAACATGGACAAAACTAAAGTCATGATAAATAACCATGTAGCACCCACTCCTATCAAGATCGGAGACTCTATACTCGAAGTTGTGGACGATTACGTCTACCTCGGACAGACAATCCAGTTGGGTAGAGCTAATTTCGAGAAAGAGGTCAATCGTCGAATCCGACTCGGCTGGGCGGCGTTCGGGAGACTGCGCGGTATCTTCTCGTCCAATATACCACAGTGTCTCAAGACGAAAGTCTATGACCAGTGCGTGCTGCCAGTGATGACATATGGTGCCGAAACGTGGTCGCTCACAATGGGCCTCATCAGAATGCTCAAAGTCACCCAGAGGGCAATGGAAAGGGCTATGCTCGGAGTTTCCTTGCGGGATCGAATCAGAAATGAAGATATCCGCAGGAGAACCAAGGTTGCCGACATAGCCCGAAGAATTGCCAAACTTAAGTGGCAATGGGCAGGGCACATTGCTCGCAGAACAGATGGCCGTTGGGGCCGAAAGGTTCTGGAGTGGCGACCTCGTACTGGAAGACGCAGCGTCGGAAGGCCTCCTACAAGGTGGACCGATGACCTGGTGAGGGTTGCGGGAAACCGATGTATGCGAGACGCACAGGATCGATCATTGTGGCGACACTTAGGGGAGGCCTATGTCCAACAGTGACGTCTGTCGGCTGAAATGATGATACGCGTTAAATTACAAAATCAGAAATTGAAGACATGGGATAGTTAGTGCTTGTAAATAAATAATTAAATAGATTAATAAACTATAAATTAAAAAAAATAGACCTTAAACAAACATTCATGAAAACGTGTCTCAGAAGTTGAGTAGGATTGTTGTTGATTTCTTTTCTACACTAATATAATAAAGAGGTAAACTTAGTTTTTTTTTTAATTTTTTTGTTTGTAGAAGGTAATTTTGGAAGTACTTACTGTTCCGACCGATTGCTAAATTTTTTTCACCGATAGAAAGTTGCTTTACTCCTGAGTGGTATAGGCTTTGATTTATGTACGTGGGCGAAGCTGCGGGCAAAAACTAGTTGTAATAATTGTTCAATAAAATAAAATAATTGAAAAAAAAACCATTTCCAATTTATCTCCAATCAAAAAATACACTGGTTTTTACAGTTTGTTGCAAGGATTCAGTTCCATCCAAAGTTTACGTGATAAGTATCGCTATAAGTAATAAGATCGACAATTACCCTAATTAGTAAACTCTATTAAAAAGCCGACCAAATATAACCTATCTACCTAACAAGAACAGTAACTAACTAACTAACTAACTAACTAACTAGACAACTAACTCAATTAAAAAAATCTTGCGAAACTCCCATATTAAAGTCATAATCGTCTTCAAGACTATGATATAACACGCAAGCTCATCCCTATCCAATACGATCACCTCATACGAACATCGATTTGCATTCCACTTGCACGCGACGCCACAAAAAGTGGCCAGAGCTAATGGCGTGCTTCCAAGTGTTAAAGTAAGCCCACACGGGCAACTGATTCAACTTATTTATTTTTGATGGCTAACTGTTGCCGGAGAACAGACTGTTTAATTTTCCATTTAAATACAACGATGATGCTGTTATTTGGTAACCATATTACTTCTGTGTGTAGCTAAACTGATAACATGTTTGTAGTTAATAGCACGAAAGAGGTAAATAAAAAAATATATCTAGAAAATCGGAAAAATTTGCAACAGATGAAAGATTTTGTAGAACGTGAAAATTAAGACATAACACAACGTCGTCGGTTCTCTTAGTTTCTAATAAAAATGATTTCATTGTCACATTCACTTTCTTCTACTTCCTTCATATGATCCGCACTATCAACAAACGTACGTGTATACTAGTCTATGTTGTGTCACTTTTTGTTCCAGTTACCGACACCGAACACTTTTTGATCGTCATGAGTATGTGTTAAGTGGAAGTAACTGGACACAAAATATGTTTACGTGTGCGCAAGGAGTGGATGATTTCATACTGGTTCGGTAGCAACTTAAGCAACTTAAGTTAAGCTGCTTAACTTAAGCAACTTAAGTTGCCCGTGTGCTTGCCTATTTGCGGATCGTTGCAGCTAGGAACACCGTTCGATTGTTCCAGCCGGTGGATCACTGCATTCGTAATAGGTGATAGAAGACGGGTGAAAGAGCATGAAGCAAGACTTTGCATATAATTTCAATATTTTAGTGTGAAGTATCGATTATTAGTACCGGTTATGTTTTTAGTGAATGTAAAGCACTTTCACTGTTTTTCGACAGTTTAATAGCTTTATTTATTTAAGGTAGCAGTTGTAGCCACTTGTTTGCAAGTAACCGGTTACTGCGATCACTTGTGACGACTAACAAGCATAGAATTGATGATGGCAAGGTCGGCGCAGTGGTTGAGTTATACGGGTTGCTGCGTTGCGGGTCGCGGTTTATTTCCGGACAGACCAAATATTTGTATGGCCTACAGTTAGGTGTTTCGGGTCTGGGTGTCTTGTGTATGTGAGTTTACATGTTCGGGAGTGCCCGCACGATACGGGATTGTAGGTAGGGTGTGCACAAATGAAAGAAGTACTCACGGTGGAATGAAGAAGAGAGTTTATTTCCACTTAGACGAATCACACACACATAGAAGAGTTCACAGACAGAAGGGTAAGAGTCAGACAGATAAGATAGTACACAAGCAGAGAAAAAGCAATAGCGGAAAGCACAATCAGACATAAAAAACGCGGCGAAAGCTAGGCGGTATATTATAAAAAAGGTAGCTAGCACGCACGACAGAAGCTGTGGGCTCACTAGTTTGGAGGTAAGTGGGACAGAGTGTAAAGTCCCACATACCTCCTTTGAAAAGGGAGGATCCTCCGACCAGACAGGGTGTTATAGTCTGGTGGGCGACTGCCCGATAGTTGATGTCGGGCTGTCGTATATGTTCAAATCGCGCGGAGAACTCTGATTGCGCGATGCAGGATTTCGTGTTTTCTTCGTAGTTCTTATGTGGCGTCATAGATGTCGCTACAGGATTAATTCCTAGTGTTGGCTAACGTTTTTTACATAAAAAAAAACAATGTTGTGGGACCCACAATAACGGCTATAATTTCCTTAAATATTTTTTAGATATTCTAAAGTGTATCTTTACTTACTTGTCTGTGTTTGTAGCGTCCAACAAACCGGGCCATGTTCGGTATTGAGTTACAAGATCGTGTTCGTAACCTAGAGATTCGAGGTCCTTCAAGACAGAGAGTTAAATTACTACACTGTAATGGAGATGTGCTCGACACCCATTGGGATAGGGAAGTATAGTAGGCTAGTACTATAGCTAGACGATGGATTTTGCAGTTTGAGAGACCTTGAGGATATAAAGTGCGATGACATTTACCTTAATTTACATTCTATCTTATGTACTGTTCCAGGACAAGGTATATCCACGTGCTAATCCATAGCCATTCAGTTGATCCAATATGAAGAAGTTACAAACACACACACTCACAAACTTTCACCTTTATAATATTCGTGTGGTTATTGTAATTATGTATCTGTTGACATTAGTTTGATAGAGCATTGAAAAATAAAGCCTCAGTTTATGCTATTGTACTTTCTAAATAATGTGAAGAGGCGAGGGTAGCAGGAATTCGATGTATGTGTCATAGGACCGGTCGTTGGCGACACTTGGAAGAGGCCTCTGTCCAATGAACGTATTTCGGCTGAAATTATGATGATAAAAATGCAGCAATACTTTGGGTTTATAGGTACCAGAAGTTTCTTCATCCTGTTTAAATTTTCACTTTTCTGTAACTTTGTTAGGCCCTCACTACACTTGGCGGAAATTCCGCCGCGGATCTTCCGCGTCTAATAACGAACACACTAAGAAGAATCGGTCGTTCGTCATTTATATGCAATAACATGTATTGGCGTTCCGCCGCGGAGAATCCGCGACGGAATTTCCGCCAAATGTGGCGAAGGCCTTACATTTGGTATAAGGAAAAAAAGAAATAACACAACAAAAATAGTTTTTAATTTCATATTTTATTCGTATCATAGTAAGGTAATTAAGTTTATCGTACATTCCATTAATATTTCTATGACTGACACGATACTGGTGAAATAATATCAACGTCACATAGCGACTACGGCCCAGACTTTAATAAGGCAGAGACTAGCAAGCGATGTGCAATCATGAAACAGCACCAAGAAGTGTACTAGTGGTTGAGGTTTGAAGACTTTCGGTGCCAAGAAGGTACTACATTCATTCATGTGTTCACAATCCCTTTTTTATACCTAGCTATTCTTGATTTGTGTTCATGCCCAGTGCCTTTTATGTTTAACCCTTCAGATACCGTCAATTAGAGACACAATAGTAAGACAATAGATGCGCGGCCACCGGTGGTCGCTTGGGGATTCATGAATTAACCAGCGAGTTTAACTATAAGGCTGCCAATACACGGACTGCATCACAGCAACCGCGCGCAGTCGATATTTCAATAAAGACAATGAGAGAGCGAACGCTGGCGTTCGCTTGGGGTTTAATGAAATATCCAACTGCATGCAGTTGTGCAATCGTTTGCAATCCGTTTGATGGCAGCCTTAGTGTTCTTAGCTGCGTGCTTTTTCAATAGGGAATATATGCATGAACAAATTTTTTGTTAATTAATAAATATACAAATATAGGATACTAGTTGTGAAAATAATATCAAAATTGTACGAAAGCGAAGGAGATATAATAATTTGAAACAAATCTCTCTCAAGTTTCTCTCGCCGTTTTTCGGTCTTCTCTATGATATAGCAATTTTGACGCTTTATAGTTCGTTGTTGATGAATATTTTTTTTTTAAATCCTCTCAGAGGTAAAAAAATATAATTTAGCAAATAAAAAAATTACATATCATGTATATTCTCTATTACTATATTATCTTTACGCTGGCTCTTTGGCACCGAAAGTATCAAGAACATTGATGGAACTATAAGACTATCAAAATATTCATTTTATTTTCTTCATTAAATCTGAATACACTATGCTGTATACATCAGGTCTGTCACCTGTCACGCATTAAGTGACCAATTTTAGGTCACGAATAGTCGTGACGATAGCAATTGTACTTCCATTGTCATATCATGCGTGCTGCTTGGTCGTGGTTTGCAAACTTACTGACATAGTCACAATAGCATTCTCATAGTCTTTAAGTTGGATAATCATTAACACTGCGATATAGCTTCTAGTGAATTTGTTAAGGGTCCCCGAAAGGGTCAATTGTTATTGACAATATTTACGTGATTGACATTTTCTAAAATAAAATTCATCAGGCGGCAGCACTGAATAGTCAGGTCCAGACACCTGTAATAACGTTGTTGAATGACGTAAGTTACGCTAAAGTAATGTTTTAAAAAGTAGAAGACCGATCTACCGACAAGTGCAACTGTATCACTCGAAGAATTTTCAATCTTCAGTTGCTGGTTACTCTTTTCATTTTTATATTGATAATATATACTGCTTGCCTTTCCAATTTACTTTAGACATTGGCAGAATAGTCGACAACGGCTCTATTTGCCATTAACTATAGGATAGAAGACTTTTCGGTTAAGTGGTGCCAACTAGTGGTGTGAATTTTCCTGAAAATTCTCATTGCTATTAACCGTTTCGGGGACCCTTTAGCCATCACTTGGCAAGATTAGATTAACACTATGTTTCTTGTGGAATTTACAGAAAGGGTATATTTTTGTTGCCGGGGCATACTTCTAACTCTATCTAATTTAATAACAAGTCGCTTTTAGCGTTGGTAATTTGTACAATATATTAAAGTTTCAAAGTAAAATTAATGAAGGCAAAACATGAGATTCATAAATTTACTTATGAAGTACGGTAGGCCCCGGGGAAACCTGTAATGAGTGATTATAAATATCATCGCAATAAAGGAAGCGGTTACACACTGGGCCATTTTGCACCTACTGTAGTTGCACATTTATTTAATCTAGAACGTACGTTTTACGGTTAAACTAACACAATTCCATCACAATTACTTTAGAATATCAGTTGATTGATTCGTTCAGCTTGATTTTTTTATGGGTAATGATTTATTATACTTCTTTTCTAAACAATTTAGTCTATCAACTTAAGTCTAGTATTATTAATATTAAAATAGATTTGTTGATAAAATCTTTCAAGTTCATAACAAATAGACACCTTATGACAAATCAAAGAGTCAATATTGTATAATATTTATATATGTAAGAATATAACTTTACTACTGTTTTACGTCAATATTATATTTCTCAAAGGCTAACTGTGTAATAATTTCAATTAAAATTTAGATTTGACTAGAATTTATAATCAGTGCCTATAGGAAGTATAGCGTATAATGCATTAATTTTAAATTTTATTATAGCAATGTAACTTAACATTTTAGTTATGTTTGTCAAACTTGCGCCATTTGACAAACTTGTGTACTTTTTTTTTATTATAGACCAGAGATATGGGTTTGGTCGCATGCAATTCGTCACTTGTGCGTAGTGTTGTACGCATAATAATTTGTTGTGACGCTACGAACAGGTATGTTAATATAAACGTGGCTATAATACGTTACGAGCAATCATCAAAGTCACTATTGTGTTCTGACTACAATTATATATTTGAGCAAAATATTATCGAACAATAAAAAACTAAAACCTTATGCGACATTTTGCAGTTTACATCCATTTGACAATTGCGCATAACGCAACTTCACAACGACTACATAAACTGTCTTTTAACTTTACATTATTTACAAAGGCTAACCTCTTGGAATGCTATACTTCATGACATTTTAATATTTTCTACAATAACATAGTCTACTTTTTATTAGTCAAGGGACTTTTTTATATTTGCACAAATATAGGCCGTCTGGTGCCTCAACTTGTCGCTTATATTTAAAAATTCTACTCTGTAAGTCATCTTCTAGTAAGAATATAATTTAAAAGTTCCATAATTTTAATAGTCATAATATATTAAGTCTAAAATAAAAGCTGCTTATTGCCTTTCAATCATTGTGTTCATATAAAATAAAATACTTTTTTTTAAATATTTATTAGACTATATTTGAGTATCTATATTGGTCGGGTAAGATAGATAAATAAATAAATACAATGATGTATATTTCGATAGATTTAATATATTTCCCTAATAAATTTTCTATGAGATAGCTACAGAGATCTTTTCCGAAAATAAATTATTTTTTTAGGTAACTTATTAAGTATATGAAATATAATTTACGACGGCAGAAGTTTAGCACGATCCACTATTAGGAACTTTAACAAAACAGCATGTACTTATTAGATTGTATGCCTTATTTCCATACAGATAAGATTCAATAATGAAGCTATGCTTTATATGTTCATAATATATTATAAAAAAATACATGATATAACCGATTTTTTTGTCTATTAATTGCTTACGTATACGTAATATGAATAATATTAAAAACTCGATCAGCAAATCAATGAAGTTACCAATACCTATACCGTGAAGACCTGTGTAGATGAATGTAGGGTATGTCTTCGCGTTATTGTGATATTATATTGAACCTTGATAGAAGTAATAAATGTCATGAAGGTACAATCGAAGTGCAACGAACAAAATCATCGCTATGTTGGGTAGAGATTCATATATTTTCACTTATATAACTTTCTTCTAAGGTGCGGTTTGTTCCCCTTGTTTGGGTAACATCCTTAGTTGGGCATCACCGACGGGAATCCTTCCTCCGTTCTCCTGCTAGGCCCGTTCCTTGCAGGCCTAGGGGTGAGCTTGTTCCGTGGTAATATCTCCTTAATGTGTTCACTGTGGGTTCGGCGGCCGCAGTACAGTGATACAAATAGAGCCTCGCAGTATTCGCAGCAGGTCGATCACTTCTGGTGTCTTCATTGATGTTACGTTTTCGTCGTTGACCTGGAAACAGAAAAGCAATATTTATCAGAATATTCGTTGTTTTAAAATGAACACTTTTGACTAAGCGACCTTTGATCGAAGGCCATTTTTTCTAAAGTTCTCATGAGCGTATCATAAGACGATGATTATAACAGCTGAGTTTCATCAATCAATCAAGCAATCAAAATAATAAATGTTTGTCATCATCATTATCATAACTAATCAGCAGACAGACGTCTGCTGCTGGGCTTAGGTCTTTAAGAAATATTGAAACAACGAATCGCCAGGCCTCTCATCCTGCACTTGTAGCACATAGCACATAAGTTGCATAGGCACTTATCCCAGAAGTATGTTTCCTTGGGATAATTTTTTTCTATCATACGGGCCAATAGCGTAGATAGGCCTCTATTCCGCACACGTAGCCCTCGCCCACGGACTTACAACCAAAGGAACCTCGCGCAAGCGAGGGCTCATTAATAATGAGAGTTTTTTTTTTAAATAATTGATAGGCTCTCTTTTGTCCACTGTTTCAGCTGATGTAAGCGACGTGTTCGACCGCATGAACACTGAGTTGCGCCAGTCGCTGTCTCGTTTTCGAATTTGTGAAAGAAAAAGGCCTCGCTGATGTGCCTTGGCCCACGTCTAAATTAGTTCACGCTGCGCCTCTGACACGAGAGAAGCCGCTAGCAGCAGCTAGTATAATAAAAAATAGGTTTGTAAATTACCTGCAATATAACATCACCACGCCTTAGCCGTCCGTCACGCGCGGCCACGCTGTCATTGTAGACAGCAGAGATGTAGCTCTGACCAGACTCGGGATGGCTCTGGACGCTGAAGCCGAGGCGGCTGTTCCAGCCTCGATTTAGTTCCACCGTTACTATCTGAAATCATATACATTACAATTTCAGTCAATAAGAAGGCTGACTGATGAATTACTGATACTAGGAACTAATGGGATTATGGACAAGGATTTAGGAACAAACAGCAGGTTTTCAGGAATTCTTTGGGCTTTTGCGCTGTAGTGGGAAAATATATAGGCTAGTTAAGGTTTTCATTTCTGGGATGTAAAGCGATGATGTGTTCGACAATGGAGCACGCTTACTTAGAAGTAATCTACGCACTAGAGAGTCTAAGTTAGTTAGGAATTCTTTCTGAAGCTGCTTTTAAATAGCTTACGTGTTAGTGCAATATGTTAGTATATTTTAAGTAGCATGGGATCTGTGAGATTACTTGAAAGATGATAACCCCTGGATCGCTAAAGGCTACTGAAAGAATACTGAAGTGATACTCTCAAGCTGAACCCAGAATGAGATTTTTAATTATTTTACAATTTCTCATAAAAAAGTATGGTCGGTATTTTTTTTTTTTTTTTACCATAGCTTATGGTTTGTGGCGATACAAGCAGCGGAACCTCACAAGCTATCTTATTTTTCAAGCTTCCCTCTCTCTTTAACGGGAAGAGTTATTTGATGATTTACCACCTAATAAAGATCGTTGTAATTTTGTTTTTTTTTCCATGACTTTAACAACTTTCCTATGGTTTGTGGAAATACAAGCAAAGGCACCTCATAAGCCAACTTATGTATCTAGCTTTCAATTCCATACCATTGGCAGTTATCATCAAATATGCCACTTGCAATCTTTTTGGTAAGTAAGAACTCCATCATGAGATATCATACCGTAGGTTCATTGCAAGTGTTGTCTTTCGGCGGTTCAGGTTTGACGTTCTCTTTTTGGACGGGATCAATTTCCTTGGGTTTGGGTGGGGGGGGAGGTTCCGTCTTCACCTTACGCTCGTTGTCAGGAGACAACGCGACACCTTTCCATTTCTTCAAACCGTTACCTGTAATTTATAGAAATATACTTTGTTATTGACATTTGACAGATAAATTATAAATGTTTTTTAAAAACACATTTACACGTTGATTTTTTCGTCAGTTTAAACTAGATGAGGCCGGTGTTTCCTAGCTGACTACCCTGAGAAGAAACACCGAAATAAACACAGGGGTCAAAGATTATTTCTTTCTCAAACATGTAATGGTCAAATCAAATGAGAACCATGCAGTTTAGTATCTGAGATTGTCTTTTGAGGAAAGAACGACACAGATTTGAGTGGACCTCAACTTAGGAGTCCTTGATGATAGAAACGCTATTGCATCTGGTCAATATCTCCAGAATGGACATGTGACTCATGGGCATAGTGCGCACTTTGCTGATATATTCAAGCTAGTTCCCACTCTCGTATCTACTAAACTGATTCACGCCCGTCACCACAATATTGTAAACCAGCGACAGGCACTAGATATCAGCCCCCCTAGCCAAGTTATAACCATTTTGCTTGCGTTGAGCGCTTCGCCCCGAATTCTTTTGTTCTGACCACGTGACTGAGCGTTGAGAGGACGTCATTCCCGTACATTTGAAGCTTTCTACTAGCGTTAACCATTGCAGATTAGTAACTTGGAAAGGGGTATTGGTATTCATGCTGAATTAGACCTATTTTAGCACAGCCGTGGTGCACTATTTTATTTGTTTCTTTGTTTTAGTTTATATTTTGAATCTTATTGTGTTTGTATGCCTTGTTGTACCACATAAACCATTTTTATTCTATTTTATCTCACCTTTGCTAGATGTAAGTACTAATGTAAGAGGTATCTAAGCTAATTTAAATTAATAACATATTTTAAACGTACCATCATCCTTCTGCCCTTCAGAACTGGTAGTATGCCCATCACTGGTAGTTGTGTGCAGCACGGCACTTTGATACGCAGGGTTTGCATGTTTGAACCTAGCCTCATCACTCAGCATTTCCACTGGCATCGACACCGGTTCATCAGAGTCAGCAGGAAACACTGGCTCTTGGTACCTCTGACGAGACATGTCCTCCTGGTAAACGGTCGGTGCATCCAGGGTATCATTGTCCAAGTTGTTTAACTCGTAACCATGGGGAGGCACTGGAATTGCGCAAAGTAATCATATTACATCTATATGTAAACAAGAACACTGTTAACAAATGTAGTTACAAGTCTTCAATTGTTCGTTCACAGAAAGTTGTCTCTGATTCTAGAGATTTTCAGTAAAGACGTACCCTGATTTGTGAACAGTGTTCTAAGGTTTAACATTTATGAGTGCAAATGAAAACAAAGTAGAAGATAACGCACAAAAGGCTAGACACAACTCTTCGGGGTAATGTCAGATGGCCGAAGAACATCTATGAAGTGCTGTACGCTACGATGGTGTGTAAACATAGTCCTGGTATGGTTCAGAATCCGACAGTCAGTTTATACGCTGCTTTGGATCGAAGGTGTGAAGCGATGGGTTATGATAGGACAGTGCAGCCGACAGCGTCTCACCTGTCAGGCTCAACTTTTGTTTCCTACAAGTGGGGGGCGCGGTGGGGCTGGCCAGGGACACGGCCCGCGCCCGCCGCGCGTCCGACACCACTTCACTGTGTTCCGTACCGTGTACTACTTTGTTGGAACTTGGAACATCTGCGTGGAAAACCTACATCGCTTAGTGTGTGCGTGTATATTGTATGTGACAAAGTGTTAAATGTGGTTAGCGAAGTTTCAGCTCACTAGTTTAGTGCAGGTTTATTTAATTAAGCTGGCCGGGATCCACCGGCTTGATAAATATACAGCCATCGCGCTGTTTGCAATGGTAATGCGGATTAGTTGCTGAACACAGAGCCGGAGATAATTACGTTCATTTGTGCTTTGAATATATCATGGGCCTTTACCACGTGATATAATTCCTCTAAGTCTACATACTTCAGGCAATCAATATAGAAATTAAATCAAAGGATTTGGTTATATTAGGCGTGAGGTACATTAGTAACATTTGCATAATAGTATGCTGTGAATATAGAAACAGGAGAATTAGGTAAACTTGATACTGTATGTGCATAATCTAAACATGATGAAACCTAAAATCGGAGCTTGAATTTGGTAATGTAGTATCTTAAAAGAGATGATTAGGAAAACCCATTAAAATTGTAGGAATTGACGCATTATGGACAGTTAGTGTCCACGCCTCAGCCTATCGAGTGAAAGGTTGGGTTCACCTTTAATCCATTTACAGCTTTCGATCAGTTTACCACTTAACAAGGTTAACCTTTCAGTTTGGGGTCACGAGCGTCAGAGCGGGTGACAATCCGAAACAAATGGAATTTGGTCACACGCTGAAACTATTTCAGATAAAAGTGTTTTTCTGATGGGAACCGCATTTTAAATGGCACAGGTTTAAAGCAGCTTATTGATTCGAAAGTGAAGGTTTTAACGTAGTTCAGGGATAAAGTCAAATCCAGAGCTAATTCTATAAAACTATGTGATGGAATTTAATGAATGAGTTTGGCCTCCAGGTATACTTTTTCATTAAGTGTCAGACATAAGACGGTACATACAACTAGTAATTAAAACAGCTCCTATACCTATTATTGCAAAAAATTAGTAACAGTAACAAATAATATATTTTAATAATTCAACAAAATGTTATTCAATAGCTGATTTTTGTTGAAGCTATTTTTAAGAAAATTCCTAAGTTTTTTATTTAAAGCTTCAATAGCGTCATCCAAATAGTATCATACATACCATTGGGTTGTTCATAGTGGTTGTTCTCCTTGGTGAGCTTGCGGTACTTGCGGGGAGAGAGGCAGGGGGAGCGGGAGCCGTCGGCCGCGTCAGGAGTTAGGCGCCGGGCAGCCAGATCGCATAGCATGGAGACTGCTTCAGGCCTGGTTGTGGAAAAATAATGTATAAATTTTAGTCAGATTTGGAGGTTGAGGAAGGGTCGTCAGGTCGAGCAATCGGTTTGCATTGATACTGCTTGAGGGAAAGACAAAATTAGGGTTTTTAGTAAGATTTTTATGGTGGAGATGAGATTTGCTAGAATTTAAAGTGTTTAAGATTAGGTAAGGGGTGAGGTGGCTACCGCCGATCACATCCGCAAAAATACGCGGTGCTCCACCGGCAAGGGACAGATGCCCACCGTATGCTTCTCTGTGGCCACCAGGCGATTCATACAATAGTGACATCCAGGCGTTGCTTTCCGCTGAATCCGAAACATTAACTTCCCGAAACATCCATGTCCGGTAAGGACCTGCGTCAGGCGGAAACATGGCGGGAAGTGAAGACGCCGAGGTGCTTCTCTTGCCACTAGTTGAAGAGGGGACATACTGTGGAGATTATGGCATGTTCAACCTTCATGAATACCTTAGGCTAACTTCACTAATATAATTAATACAATAAAAACACAATTTCTTTAATGATAGGTGTATTGTTGGTCTCGTATATATTCTGAATACTGCAGGTGGTTATGCAGGATGAGCAGCATAGAAGAGGACGCATGTCCTGTGAAGAGGCTCCACATTGGCACTGTCTTAGAGATGGGTCGAGGAAGCCAAATTTGGATGCAGGAGCAGATTGAGGTCAACAATAGAGCTACTCAAGTTGTCAAATATTGGTCAGAAAAAATATAGTTTAAGAGTATCGACATGAAAAGAAGAATAAGATTATTTACAGCTTCACCAACTAGAAAATAGTATCCCTGGTGCAACATTTTCAGAATGAGAAGATAAAGAACAGATCCAACTCACCTCAGCGGGGGTTTAGGCCTATTCATTGGCGCGTCAGAATCTGTGGGTTCCTCCCTCGGTGACATTGGCGACAGCGGCGTGGCTGCGTGGTCTCTGTACAGGCGCAGGCGCACCTCGCTCCCGCAGGCTCGGAGGAACGCCACAGCTTCCGCGTGAGACATGTTGGACATCGCTGTGTCGTTCACCTGGGGTTAATGACCGACTGATGATGAATGCGGAATGTGAATAATGCTTTTGGTATGTGGAGCATTCCGTATTGTGGGCATTTGAGTCGTGAGTGCAAATATTGTGAAGCATATGTTTGTATTGTATTTAAGTGATGTGCGATGCTTTATTTTGAGGTGTTAGACTTTTACTGCCTAAAATCCACTACTATGTTCCTTCTTTGCTTGGCTTCCCAGGACCCCGAGATTCTCTTTCGGACGACACATGGCCCCAGCAGGCTTCAGCCCTGCTAGGCCCCTACGGTTTTACTGACATCTCTTTGAGACGCGCGTGGTATACTACGCGTCGTGGACGACTCGGGCATCAATATGAAAGTCAAGTCTAGTTAAGGCACAGGACAGGTTATCTCAAAATACTTCACTATATAAAAATGATAAAGCCGAAAATCTAAAACAAACTGGCTACCTAATTACATAACAGCTCACTCGCTTTCGTTTTGATAGTTCATCAATATTCATTGCATCGCGTTGATCTAGTTACCGACAGGACAGATTTGAAAAACATCCGTATCCGGTGCAATAAATAAAATATTTTTATTGCCAAATGAAAGCTATTGAAATATTGCGCGAGTGTTTTCACTACTTTTCGAATAAACAAGTTGTTTTCTATAACAGGATTAGATAACTTAATTAAGTACATGTTAATTAATATGTATAATGTCTTTAAAAATAAAAAATGGTTAAGGATCCAAAAACGAGCGAAAAATCACTTCCTTATTATTGATAGGCTAGCGCCACACCATAAATACACCTGCTAGATGCGGCGATGTGATCGATTTTGGAGCACGTATGCCTAGAACTAAGCTATTCACTCATGACTTAAAGTCTCCAAGGTTGAAGCTATCAGAAAACTCAATACTGCTTCGCAGAAAGATGCGACTGCATCCATTCTCTCTCGCTTCAGATCATGGCCTGAACCAGGGCCCGGCACGGGAGTTCCTCGCCGCGAATCACATTCATGAGGACACGACAGTACTCCGTCAAGTGGGACATACCCCCACCGTGTCCTCCAGGCGGTTTGCTTAGTGGTCTCACAACCGAGCGTATCTTCCGCCTGAATCCGGAACAGGAACCTACTTACTATGTCCAGTGAGGACGTGCGTCATTCGGAAGTGGGGACGCCATGACTCCTCTCTAGCTACTTCTCTAAAACCTTACAGCCATGATTGTGGCGTGCCGAGTATAAAGCCTCAATTTCTTTGACTATTTTCCCTGACTCATCACAGCTTCAGAAATCAGAATTTCTGACTAAAATTATTGTCCTATTTGTACCAAATTTTCCTTCTTTCCGCGATAATAACAGTGATGTAAAACCATTCCACTATTAGTAGAACATCAGTTCAATATTGATTCAAGTGTGTCTTCGAAAAATATTCACGAATACAATTGTTTAGTCTACTTTCAGCTCGTTAAATTTTAATGAGTCATAACTTAAGAATGACTAAGTATGGTAGTCGCGTTATACTTAGTTCTTTGTCATAATATTTCAACTAAGTAATATGTCTTCTATAGTTGTTTCGTTACACTACCATCATTTTAGCTGAAAGATTTCCACTGTTGGACATAGACCTCTCCCAACCGTCCTGATTCTGTTCTCACATTCATCGGATTCCCGCGACCATCACAAGGTCATCGGTTCACCTGGGCGGAGAACTTCTAAAATTGCGTCTCTGAAGACGAGGTACCAGAGTACGTACGCCACTTCATAATCTTTCGACCCCAACGACTATCTGTTCTGCAAACAGTATGCCCTGTCCACTGCCACTTAAATTTGGTGATTCTTCGGGCTATGTCGGTAACCTTAGTTCTCCTCTATTCTCTTAGATCGCGCAAGGAAACGTTGGCAAAAGAGAAAATTTGCTGGTTCCTCATAAATATTTCTTCGTAGAAACCCAAAAAATAAACATTGTATGGTTAGGAAAAAATGTTGGAATTGCGATATAGGACCACTTTTTTATTATTATTTTCTATTTTGAGAAACTATTCATTCAATAAAATGTGAAGAGTCTATGACCGTCATTACCCTGCTAAATCGAAATAGCTATACATACTTCTTAGTTCATAGTCCTCTTTGTTAATTCCGTTTGCGTTTTTTCTACCAAATTAACTGTCGCATTTATTTTGCACGGCTTGTTTGAACAGAAGCCTACAGTCATTTGTTTCAGACATGGCATCATTAATTTTACTATTGGTTTTGTATTCCAGCGTTCACTCCTGAGTATTCTTTCCAGCCTGTTACTTTGATGTAGCAGAAAGTTTTACTGTTTTATCTCTGATACTGCTGTGAGGAAGTGAGGAATCTGCTTTATGTATGTAGCGACATCTATGACGCCACATAAGAATTACAAAGAAAATACGAAATCCTGCATCGCGCAATCAAAGTTCTCCGCGCGATTTGAACATATACGACAGTCCGACATCAACTATTGGGCAGTCGCCCACCAGACCATAACATCCGGTCTGGTCGGAGGATCCTCGATTTTCAAAGGAGGTTTGCGGGACTTTACTCTCTGTTGCGCATACCGCCAAATGTACTTGGATAAAAAAGAAAAAAAAAACATCACTCAGACAGACACACACAGTGTAGAAACAAGTATGTGGTGATACCGTAGGGGCCCATAAGGTTCGAAGCCTACTGGAGCCAAGGGTCAAGGGAGGCTCGGCTCCAGTATGAAAGGCAACGAAGGAACAGGGTGGGTTTTTTAGTTAGTAAGAGTCTGAAACTATCTCCCGCTCCGCCCAAGGGCGGGGGATGTCATCTGAATGATATTTACCAATCGAAAAAAAAGTATGTGGGAAATTAAATTAAGAGGGTCCTTCTCCACTCGCTTATCGTAAACATCGAAAATGGTTTAAACGCTTGTTACTTCATTTAATGCAATCCAACGCAATGTTTGACGAAAAGGCAAGGCAAAAAAAGAGAGATAACGCCTGAAAACTCTGTTAGTATTCGGTAATTCCGAGATTTACTCTAAAATTTCACAAAACTTGCTCCAGGAAATAGCTGTTTTTTTTTAACCCTTAAAAGTTTTTGGAAAAAGTTGTCGTCATTTAGAATTTTAATAAAATTTGCAAGGTCTCTAGAGGATTACTTTTTTGAATTTTTTAATTTTTAGGCAAATTATGAAGTGTCAAAGTTCATACAAAATAGGAGATTTTCAGAGGTTTTTACTGGATTAGTTTTACACAAATTTAGAAATTGGTTTCTTTAGAAACCTAGATAATATCCACAAGATACTGTGTTTCCAAAATATCTAATGAAAAATGTGTAATAACGTCATAATCAGTTATGAGCGGTTGTATGAAAAACAGTGAAAATGTGAGTCATGATGCACCACCTTAACATGTGACACAGGCTTTTGTAATCAAAGACACATGCGTTACATCTGTAACGCATGTGTGCAAAATATTTACCCTGTTGACTAAATACTTTCACTGATAGAATACTCTTATACTATATTGCTGTGTCATAGGCGCTCTACTCGGAAAATGCGCAGTTCCTGCATGAATAGCCAGGTAGTAAAATTACGGGAAAAGATAATTTAACAGGTAGTAGTTTAATGTATCAGCGTGTTTGTAAAGTTTACTTACGGCAACAATCCTATCACCAGGCTGTATCCTGCCGTCGCTGAGAGCCGGTTCCCTCACGAGGGCCCTGACATAATGCCCCAGCGCGCTGTGGTCTTCCTTCCGTAGAGTGAAACCGAGGGAACCGTTCACCTTGGTCATTATTATGTCGAACTCCTTAAAAAAAAAATGTTGTGGTCAAAGTTGAGTTAGTCAGAGAGATGGACAACTTTAAAAAAAGTTATGTTTGAAGTTGAAATTTGTTTGAAGTAGAATTTAAAATAGAATTAGAATTTGAAATTAGAATTTTTGTTAGTACACGTTATATAGTAGACATCCTTTGTGTTAAACGCTAACTTTTGCTATTATTAAACGATTCTAAAGCAGCTTTGGAGTATAATCCCCGAGGTCATTTCGTACTTATCCGTAGAATCGAAGGCTGTGCCAGCCAGTACATTAGTACTGGCGCGGCCGTATTAAATCAGTATTATTTCACAAAGCTTCTACGTCATCCTATAAAATGTAAACAAGAGCAAGATATTTTTGTGCAGCTAAACCGTTGCCAAAACTGCATTTCTCGTTGAACTATGTCCGGAAATATATCAAGAGGAACTAGTATGGCATCTAGGTATAATCGTCTATCAGTCAACGTGCCAACCGTTTGGCACTCGATGCATGCCACTTGCGTCAGTGGTCCAGACGAAACGTGACAAGGGGCGTTAAATACTATCATTGTTCTCATGGTATTCCGATACTGTAGTTATTTTGAACAGATAATTACAATGTTTTCCTCCTAATAGCTGCCAATCAGTCTCAGATTAGATTCTGAATAACGATAGAAATTGGCATTTTACTGTTCGAAAACTGTTACAGGTTGAGATTGGAATTATGTCAGACATGGTCTGTGGTTCTAGCCGTTGGTACTGATTATTGCCATGTTCAATCTTTAGCTCTCTGTTATACGTTTATATCTCTGTCCAATGATTAAATAAAAAAAAATGTAGGTGCTTCAATCAAAGCTAACTAACTCATCTCATTTTAGCTCTTACATACTATATGTATACAGACTAACATCAGCTCCAGTTACTACATTAAATCTCCATAATACAACATTAGTTAAAACGAACTTACCACTGATCCATCATCCTGCAGGCGTAAACAAAGAGCTTTATTAATAACTCGCACAGATTATGTACAGGCTCGCACAGATTATATTACAGACTCGCTCATCTCGCACGCTGGTGAAATTATACTTCATTAAATATAACACCTTTTAACAAATGACTCGTCTTACCAAATGAGGCTCTCACGATTATTAGGTTCGGTTATTCCATTTTCAAATTACTGTTTTAAATATTTAAAAAAATAACAGTAATATGGCTGATCCATCTTTCAAAGCAGTTGTTAATACGTCAAGAAAAATTTTGATCTTTTTGTAGTTATATATAGCACGTTAATGAGAAAAGAAAAAAAGAAAAAAAAAATGATCATAAAGAGCAAGAAAACTCAACTAAGATATAAATTAAAACATCAATCTTAAAAGCTAGCTCCGTGACTATAGATCATTGTAGAGAGAATCGGAGCTAAGCGAAACAAATTAATGTGTATTTTGTACTCTTCCACATAAGAGTAAAAAGTAAAATGCCTACTGATTTCTTCTACTTTAGTCTGTCGGTAAGTCAGCACAAACTTGAATGAAAACTTGTAGCTATTACAATCCTTTGAAAAACTACCGATATTTATGTTTTGATAGCGTGCTTGTTTTTACTTTGAAATCCAATGAAATTAATTACGGTCAGACACAGTAAATTATTGTTTTAGCGAGAAGTCCAGAAGCTTGTCGGTGGAAAATGAGTGCGAAAAAGTACAACTTTTTCTGTTTCACCGATAAGTCAGGTACTACCTGCCTACCTGGGTATATATACCGTCGTAGCACATATCTGATACTGCAATTTACTTGCTATTTGAATAATTCTGCGAAACATAACAGCAAGAAGAATTTTTAATATGATTAATTGGTTAACTCATCTGGCGACAAGGCTATGTTTAGTAAAACAAAAGCCTCTCGACTGTAACAGCCAAACTACATAATTGGTCAAATCAAATAATTTTCTTGAAGGATAAATCTTTAAGGTGTGTCTCCACTAACGTAATGAACCCTGACTAATTCACAAATGATGTAACTGTTCCGTATCTTAGTCGTTCCACGGCCGAATGGCTAGACAACCGAGCAGCTAGCTAAAGGAACTCTTTGGGAATTTTACCAAATTAATCAATTAATCGTCGGCGTCGGTCGATCTGTGGTACACTGATCAGCAGTTCCTATTAGTAACAAAGCTACTACAGTATTGTAAGTATAGGATTGTTTGGACTGGTACCCATAAGGTGGATACAGACTTTGCGAGGCATGCGCCGCGAACGGCACACAGCGAATCTCTAAGTCTCTATTTAAAGTGTGTGACGTATGCGTGTTAAAAACAATATATGTACCAACTTGGGTTGAGCCATGGTGTGCGAAGCAAATGCTTCATTTGTCTGTCTTCATGTTTGTGGCGAGGCATGTGCTTGCATTGGCTGTGCGCCGTGCGTGGCGCATGGCTCGCAAAGTCTGTATCCGCTTTTAGAAAATATCCTTCTGGCAAAGATTTGAGATTCAAGTTCTACTCACCCCGTATTGCACGTCGTATACGGGCAGCGGCCGGTCGAGGTCGGGCAGACGCAGGTCGCGCCGGTCAGGCTCGGGACTGGGCTCGCGCCGGCCGCGCCCCTCCGAAGAGGACGTGGTGGCGCTGCTCGTCGTCGCTGACAGTCTACAAAGGTCTTAACATTTCACGACTCTCTCTTTTATCTCCCTACTGTAAGGTAGGGATACACGAAGCCAGCGGTGGACGATAGGGAAACTAGCAATCAGAGTGGCTAGTTTATATTATGTTAACGCGATAGACACGTTTATTACGTTCGATGTTGTGATTGGCCCGCGGCAAGCTCTTAACCAATCAGAGAGTCAAACGCGGTAAACGTTTCGATCCTGTAAAAACAACTCGCGCTCAGCTCACTGGCTTAGCATTGGATCCTTGTAAACGAGTTTTAATGCCAAGCCAGAGCGGCCATGAATAAAGCGCCCGTTTAGTTTTCTCGCCAGTAACCAGTGACGTTCTTCCACATCTGTACATGTGTACACAATAAGAAATGCAGAAATGATTAGCTTCGTGTAAACAAAGGCCCAGCAAGCCTATAGAACTAGTACCAGCGTACTGGTTTCGTGTAAACCTGCCTACAGATTGTATTTAGTGTCACAGATCAAACAGCACACGTTTGACCGCGTTCGTCAGTTAACATCGATACAATGAGATGGGAACTCCGATAACATGATGTAGTCTGTGACGTTCATGTCTCCTCGCCTATACACTCTGTGTTTAATCTTCAGGTACGTGTACCGAGGTTTGTTTGCCTGTCCTTAATGACATGAGGTATTGTACGATAACATTCATGCTACATAGAAATCTGTGTGACTTGGTAGTCTTGGTTAGGGATGGGCAAACGAAAAACGTATCGATAAATATCGAATCGAAATAATTAGTATAGATATTAGATTAGATGACACGATCAGTGAGGTAGTTGAGCGATTGCCTGCTACACTGCGTGTCGCGGGTTCGATTCCCGCACAGAATAAATATTTGTGGGGCCCACAGATAGTTGTTCTGGGTCTGGGTGTCCTGTGTACTAATGTGAGTTTACATGTTTGAGAACGCACCCACAACAGCAGTAACGCCTAGTGTGGGGAAAGTTCTAAATATAAAAAAAGACATAAATATAAGAAACAATAAAAAAATAAACATTCTTAAAAATATTACCTACTAATTAAAAGTTGTCTCAAAATATATTAAAATTTAAAATTTCAATTCAGAAAATAAATACAAACCCAAAAATATGGAATTTTCTAACAAACAGATATTTAAGGCCAGATAGTGATAATGGTGTCGACGAAAAATATCGCCGATAATTTATTTTAATTTTGAATCGATTTATTTTAACCTAGCCCTTGGTACATTTATCATGTACCACATGCGACCTTAGAGCGTGGGATGATCGAGGGGACAAATTACGCGAGCGTGACGCTACTGTTACGTGTAGTGAGTGTTTACCTGGCATGCATGGGGTGACAGTTGAGGGGGTCTAGCGGCGGGAGGTGCGGCGGGTGGGGGGTCCGGGCCGGCGGCGTCGGCGGCTCCGGCGGCGTGACGCTGTCGAGCACGTCGGCCGGTGGGCGGCACACGCGCAGCTCCACGCGCGCCGCAGCCGTGCGGAGCACTTCCAGGGCTTCCTGACAACGAACAGACGGATTAATTGTAGACGGATTATCGGTCAATAGCATCCTGACACGTGATTCGTCTGGACAAGAGGGCCTAGCCCATATCAGTCTGGAAGCAATAACGATTGTCAAATACCTAGTCTTAAATGCGTAGATTTGTAAATGCAACATGGTCCATAATTTTTTTTTAGAACTGTGCTATTTGTTACTTAGTAGGTCTTCAGATTTAGACAAGCATCATCAGCCCAAACGATTCAATTCAACATCTGACCTTCCACCTCTCAATTTCATCCAATGACATATATTATTGTTGCTGTTCCACTTCAAATTATTCAACGCGTTGTGTCGGATTCGTAAAGTGATAAAAGCGAAAGCTTTTAAATGTTTCATTTGATGAGTGTTTAATTGTTAACAAAACTTTCTTCAGTTTCAATTTACAATTATATTATGCTTTAGATAAATACTTTGGTTATATTTAGGATACTTGCTAAATTCGGAATTCCAAATTCGTAAGTACCTTAACGAAATTGTTTGAGTATCAAGAAGATTTGAGAACTTTGAAAGACAACAAGCCGGAAGATATTCTTCAAATTATACCGATTAATATTAGCTACTAAATAAATATATTTGTAAACAACAGTTGTTAGGCTAAGAATTAACGGTATACTAAAAAATATTAGGTTTGTTACAGAATAAGGATTCATAGGACATTTAGAATTAGGTAGATGTACACGATTAAGACAAATAATCGATTAGGAACCGAAGAAGTTATGTAGATATTAAGTAACTATTTTCGTCAGGTAACAAATGAAACGCGTTGCACTTGTTCCAATATTAATTTGTGCCGTCTTCAACAGTCCATGAGTAGAGGTAGTGACTAAAACTTGTGTTTAGTCACAGTAACTGTACAATAATACGTCTATTAGAAAACTGTGAACCGTTCGGTTTGTTAAATAAATGTTGAGGTCAGGTTTTCAGTCTGTGGTTTTGTTATGCTCAATGAGCCTTAGCGAGTAAGAAAGTAACCGCAAGACGCGAAGCAATACTGACTAGAATAACTTGGAAGCGGCGCGCACCCCGCTGTGACCGATAAAGGGAACTCGCAGGGAATTAATAGAATTTCCCAAACGAAACTGAGTTAATGGCCCATTTATTTATTGTGAGCATTGAATTCGGTTTGCTCACGGAACCGCTTTTGATACGCGCGTGATTTAGCTTCACTGTAATTTACTGGGACTATTCCTATTTCGCTAAAACGACAAATGCTGAACAAATGAGATTATTTTTCATCGCGTAGTGTAGCAGCAGTCTAATATAATTTGGTATAACTTTGTGGCAGACATTTTACAGTTTATTACATTTGAACCCGAGGCCTCGGCGCGGACCGTGTTGGAGTTTTCATAAAAGTTTTTACGTTTATAACCCGCCTACGAGCCGGCGCCGCGAGGGGCGAGGCCCGGGGCCGCGGGGCAGGGAAGTGCTGCGACAACAAATGGCATTTTTAACATGACTTACTGTTTATTTTTGTAAGTACGAGACCGTGTTTTATGTTTGTACCTTCATAACAACTATGCAAGCACAGCTTTGTAAAGGGCAGAGCAGCACACTTAAAATTTCATAGGCTCTGTTGTAATGAATATAAAATGTTGGCCTGCAGTCGCAAATAACGTCGGTAAAGGCAGTGCTGAAGATAAGAAAAAATGCGCGATATGCTAACATTATTTCGGGAAATTTATTGGTGCTTGGACTTTACCTGCCAAATATAAAGAAGAAAAATTTATTTTTGGACCAACTTTTGGGGTCGGATGCAGTCGAATAATGAGATCGCTTAAACTTATTAAACTTTTTGTTAGTCTGTGTAAGTTGAAGGTTCTTTTGTACTTACGTAGGTGCTAAGTCCGGCGAGGGGGACTCCGTTGGCAGAGAGGAGCAGGTCCTTGGGGGCGAGTCGGCCAGTTCTCCAGGCGGGTTGAGGGGGGTACAATCTTCGGATCCTCACCAGGCCACCTCCACCACAAACTGACATGCCCAGACCGCGGCCATCTTTTTCTACTACTACTGTGAAGGAGTTTTCTGTTGGAAAAGAAAAGATTAAGGTTAATTTCAATTAATAATTTAAAAGTTTGTAGTAGTTTTCATGGATATCATGTGTTTCGGTAAGCGTCTCTGCTTTGGGCGTTAATCATAGATTTTCTTACCAGACCAATGTTACAGGATATTAGAATATTAGAGGACCAAATGTCCTTCAACGTGATGCACACCGTTGTCAAATTTTGCGGGACATTTTGTCTCCTAAAGTATCTGAGGCTTCATAGACTAAGAATTGGGGTTGGACGTTAACACCATTGCCTGGTTTACAATTACTGTACATATTGAAAGGTCGAAAAACTAACTTATCTAAAACCGGGTGACAAAGCAATATGGCAAGTACATAATAGTATAGTATTCACAATCGCAAAGAATGATAGGGAAGACAAAATCACACTGATTTTATCCCTGATACCAGTTAAATATATTTGTCATTCTATTCATGAGCGAAAGTGAAGGATTGTGACATGACTCTGTTTATACAGCGGTATGTGAAGACGTGCCCATCACTAGCAGTAAAACCGAGATCCGAATTCCGTTACGAGCCCGTTTTACAGCTTATTTACACTTAAAAGACGCCAACGCTGCATCCGAGATATGAAGAAATAGTGATGTACGCCATTAGTTACGGGATCACGATACTGAAGTAAAACCTCGACAATAATGAATACGGGAAATGGTTTACTTTACCACATAAATGCCTTAATGGTCGTTTCTTGAGTAAGAACGATTCAAAACTTCTTAATCTTCTTTAAGTTAAGCGAGGTATTCGAATTCAATCAGGACTCGTCGTTTACGGACTCCATTCAATTAAAAAAAAAAGTAACATCGTTTATTTAGTACGAGCTTTATGCTCACTTACCTACAGGGTTTTATATGAAATTAATATTTGTTTTGGGCCGAATAAGTGGCCATATTATAAAGACCGCTTTAGGCGGACCCAAAAGAGCCCAGGTGTTTTCATTATACACATTGCGAACGAAAGTAAGTACGGCTTGTTTGGGCACAGACATTGTTTATTCAGTACTTTTCGACGTATGTAAGTCCAGATTAAGCCTATATTTGGTACTTAAATTGTATATGTATATCAACTGAAATATACTGGAGTCCAATAATTGATATTGAAGCCTCAATATTGCAAATGAAAGGTAGACAAGTGTCGATCCACGGTCAATTTAAGTCCCTTTTAGGTCCAAAATGGACGTTAGAGGGTGTCCAACATGAATTATGCATTAAGGGAATCCATAGCAACAATTTGGACTGGAAATGATTTCGTTTATACTGTTTTATGATCTAGTGCTGATGTTGCCATTTGGAAACTTATGGAAAGAAAACACTTATTGTGATTAGATTTACGAAGCTATGTTAATGTCCATATATTTTTAGTTTTGAGAAACTTTTCTCCGACATTTCGTTGATTTTAAGGGTTCCGTACTTCAAAAACTAACGAAACCCTCATAGGATCACTTTGTTGTCCGTCTGTCTGTCTTCAAAACCCTTTAACCCGAAAACGCAAGGATATATCGAGTTGATATTAAAACCATATGGGCAAGTCTGCGGTCCATTGAAGCTGCGAAGAAGTCAGACTTCTGAGTAATTGAAAAAAAAGATACGGCCGTTTATGTCGCAAAAAACGTTTATGTCGACACTCTCAAGGGAATCAATTCATAGGGTAATTCCCGTTGACCTAGAATCTGAAAACCGTAGTAGTTACGACTTGAAAAAATTTTTGTAACTCAAAACTATTTTCATAAGATTTACAGACAGTTTTACAGAACGAAGTTTTTCAATGCGCGAATCCGACTCGCACTTGCCCGGGTTTTCCTATCTTCAAAGTAAAGATCAACAATAAAGACACAACAAAGTATAGTCCCTTTAGGATAAGTCTTTCAAGATTCAGGTCTTGACGTAAATAGAATCGTTTGTCCGTTTAAAGCTCGTTCAATATGAACAGGTAACACCTGCTAGGTGTCCCATTTGACGTGATTTGTTTAACATTCCAATATTATTAATGTACTGACATTTAATATGTGTAAGTGACTTCATGTCGTAGGTTTCATTCGCTAATGTTTTGGTACTGCTTGCTATAAATAAGGTGGCCCATATTTTGTGTCAGTCATTCATTTAAAAGTATGTTTTTGCTATGTTGTGGCGACGCTTGGGGGAGGCCTATGTCCAACTATGGACGTCTTTCGACTGATATGATAATGATGATGTTTCTGCTTCAAATTAATAATATTTATTTGTTTTTCTCATAAAAATACAAAGGATGATAGTAACTAGTAATTACAGTATCTATCCTTTGTGAGAGCTGGAGTCTATACTGGGTTCAAGACCTGTTTGACAGTACTCCAGGCGCACACATTCTGTGTTGAGAGGTGAAAACATGAATACAAATAAAATAATAATTAAAATAAATAATGTGTGCATTATAAGGCTGTTTTTAATATCGTGCGGATTTCATCACGCATGCGGATTCGCTCTAAATACGGGGCTCTGTCCAATATTACGCCCCGTATCCTGCGTGCGTTTTTCACGCATTACAATAAATACTTGTATGAAAAAGACATTTGCGGAGGCTACGCGTACCGCATGCGTGATGAAATCCGCACTATATTAAAAACACCGTAAGTACGTTGTCTGTCTTTTATTTTTTTGGTCTTATATTACCCACTAGTATTAGTCCACTGATTACTCAATATGCCTTAATCAATCACTTTCTTCAGTTGTCCATGTAGGAGGCTGATGACCCTCGTCCTAATACATTCATTACCTACTAAATTTTAAGGTGTACCTATTTTTGTAATGCAAATAAACACAATTTTCTTTCTTTCTTTCTTTCTTTTCTTTCTACAGAATCTCTATCGTCCACTTCGTTTGAAAATAACTTGCTGCAAATTGTCGAAATGCCAAGTCTCCAAGGAAAACTCCAATCGGTAAGAAATTAGCAAGAGTCGACTACCACGCGAATTATTACTTGATCTATTCCCAGAAGTGTAGAACTGGATTGCTAGAATTTCCCATGTAGGTAGGTATAATTTTTACAGGTTCACCAAAAATGCGTCGCCTCGGAGTGCTAGTCTGTCATGTAGAACAAAACCCCGATGACGTCATTTACGACTGACACGGTAATCAAAATCAATAATGTTGCATTCCTGTCCTTCGAGCCGGATACTACAGAGTTACGTAAAACCGTATTCCTGTAGTATAGTACCAATCAAGATTGACTGGAATTCGCAGTCATGATCAGAAGCAAGGAATGTTTAATTTAGATGAGAAGCATTCTATATTCAACGAAACTGCCGTTTGATGTAACATCATTATTTCCAAAATTCGGGCTTCCGAGTATTTGACTATCATTGGCACAGCTTCCCAAACGGTAACCCGTATTTGTTTATTCCGGGTATGAACAAGTCTCGATGTGTTTTTAACCCAAATTCACTATAGCTATGATAGGTATATGGTGTTGTATATATAAAAATATCGTATCACTATATAATACTGTCGATCTTGTACTCATCAGTTGTAACGGCCTCGAATTCTGTGTCCTACGTCCCAGGTGTTACTTTTTATAATTTACTAGTTTTTGCCCGCAGCTTCGCCCGCGTACATAAAATATAGCCTATGTCATTCAGCAATAAAGCAGCTTTCTATCGGTGAAAAAATGTTAGCAAACGGAACAGTACTTCTATAAGATTACCTCCTACAAACAAAAAACAAACCTCTTTATTATATTAGTGTAGATGGTTGATTACCAATGGTCAGAATAAGGTAGAGTTATTTATGTACTGTACTATTTTCATTCAGTGAAAGAATAAAGCGGATATGCCTCAAAACTCGAGATTAATTTTAAAGAGCAGAAGTTTCTTCGAATCTGACAACCCTGGTTACTATCTACTTTGTTGACAGTACCTTCTCATGGCAACACGTGTGAACTAAGTCAAGCGACCTTTGAAGACGATAGCTTTAACCACCCATTTACAAAATATAAACACAGTCAACCCAAAACCTCTATAGTTTCTTATACAAAGTGGACCGTCCCAAAATAGCTTCGGTATCAGTTTGAGAGGACAACAGCTGAGTGCACTAGTTGTCCATAGTTCCGATATTGGCAAAGTTGTTCGGTCACGAAGTTGCGCGATGGCCTGTATTTAACGATACTAGTAATGGGCTCCAGTAATCGTATTGTCCCACTATTGCTTTGGATTGGCCAAGTCAAAATAGAAGTTCTGTAACACAATTATTGTTAGTCTAGAAGACAGGGAATTTGTTTTTGAATCTGTACGAAATTTCCTTTAATTAAATCTTTTTTTTTGTAGATGAGAAAATCATCCAATGACATCTCCGCGCCTTTGGGCTTAAGAAGACTTTTACTGACTAAAAACCTACTCCTGTTCTTTCATTTCCTTTCGTACCGGGGCCGAATCTTTCTTTTAGAAACAGATCCTTGGCTCCAGTAGGCTTTGACACTACTGGGCACCTACGGTTTGCTGACAACCCCTTGAGGCGCGCGTGGAACAATACGCGCCGTTGTATGTTTAGTTACAGTTAATATTAGGATTCCGTACCTCAAAAGGAAAAATCAGAACTCTTATAGGATCACTTTGTTGTCTGTCCGTCCGTCCGTCTGTTTGTCTGTCAAGATACCTCCACGCGTTCTCGTGATAAAAGGTATCACGAGAACGCGTGGAGGTATCGAGTTGAAATTTAAAATCATATACTCCGGTCTGTTGGCCCTTCAAGCTGTGAAAAAATTAAACTTCTAAAAACAACGTCTTCTACTCTGGTGAGAGACAGAATGACTCTTACAGACTAAAACCCACCAAAAAAGGTCCTCATGTATTTCGTGATATGGCACAGAAATACTGCAGTATGAGACGCAATGTATTAAGACTACGGTTGGCAATTTCCAGCAATTTCCAAGGCTGGTTGCATGTTCAGGCCAAGTGGATATGACGTTCTAAGCCACTTTGCTCCGGTTATACAAGGGAGGATTTAATCGCAGATTGGATTAAACGTAGCCTCAAGTCGTATTAAATTGCTTTAGTTTAAGTCGATCTTGAGTATGGTAGTGATGGTTTTGGGTCATAAATCTTAAGCTATACCTATATTACTTCCCTAGCTATATACTTGTATGTGCTGTTACAAAGTTTTCTTATTTCAATTTAGGAACGACATACGTTAGCTTCTGCCGGCGGCTTTGCGCAAGTAAAAGTCGAAAATTATTCAAAGGGAACATTCTGCCCAAATGTAAAATGTTCTTTGCCCTATTTTAGGATATCATCTACCCATATCCTCCTTAGTCGTTCACTCTTGACAGAGTGGTCGTGGTTGACGATGTTGCATTTTCGTTGGCGAGTGAGGCTTCCGCGATGCGTCTCCACTTCTCAGACAATCCACGGCGTCTCGAGAACTCTGGACAATGGAGATTTGTGTTGCAGGTCTGATAAGGTCTATCCGACGCGTAGGTGAGCGACCACGTGACCGCTTCCCCTCCACTTGTCCCTGGACAACGAGTCGCCCCATGGAGTGTTCGTTGCAAAAAACGTGACCAAAATATTTGAGGATTCGACGATAACCTCTGTTGGATGTTTAGCTCGTCCAAAATAGCATACCATCACCATCATTGGTATATGGTCATCTACCCATATACCAAGTTTCAACCAAATCTCATCTGTAGTTTGAACGTGAAAAAGACGAAATTATATTAGTGCAATATCGGTACTGATACACCTAATCACCGATAGTTCTAATACCAACAATAGCCGTTCGCTCGTTGCCTCCAGCACGTGCTCTACCGACTAATCACTTAACTATTTAATCCATACTTAGTTCCATAGCACTTGATTAACCTTGTTACCACAAAACTATCACTCTAATATTAACCTAAATACGTTAACTTTATGGTATGTTCTTCATTGGCACGTGTCTCAGGAGTATACTGCACGTATTTGGTACTACATCTTGGATGTTCTAAGCTCTTCTTAGTTAATTATACTTACAGCGCAGATGCATTTGAATAATTATTATTCACCGCTTTTAGTGCTGCACAGTCAAGGAGGCAGTAATATTGTATGGTAATACCTTAAAATAACTACCTAAGTTTGCCGTAATAGGTTGTATTGCTAGCAATTTAAATAATCATATTAATATTAGGTACTAGCTTTTGCCCGCAACTTCACCCGCGCACATAAAATATAGTCTATGTTACTTAGGAATAAAGTAACTTTCTACCAGTGAAAAAATGTTTAGCAATCGACCAGTACTTTCGGAGATTACCTCCTACAAACAACCTAAAAACAATATTAGTGAAGATAAAGGCGAAAGTTTGTGAGAGTGTTTGTATGTTTGTTGCGTCTTCACGCTTGAACGGCTGAACGGATCTGGGGGAAAAATGGCATATAAGCAGATTATGACCTGGAATATTATTTTTAACCGGGAGTGAAAGTAGAAAATTGGCTCAAGGGAACATTCCCTTAAGACGAATTTCTACTACTTTTACTGACTAACGCCCACCTGAGTCCCTTCAGTTACCCTTTACGTTCCAGGCCCACGGTAACTCTTACAAACAATTCCGCAGTCCAATTTTATTATGCTGCAATTCAATTACGAGTATAATAAAATGTGCCCTCATTTTTCAGAAAAATAATTTACCTCGGAAAAATAAATACAGGTTGTATTTTGTTTTGCGAAACTCTTGTTAACAGTTGATAACGAGCAGATAGTTTTACAATTATTATTATAGCTGTTCGTAACATCTCTGGGGCAAAATGGAACTTTATAGAGGAGCAAAGTGAAACACTTCAGAGCTTGAGTGACAGACTGAGGGCGGAAGCTTTCGACATTTATTAAAACTTGAGAACACACTTAATGATGTTTGTTTAGAGGAGAATAATTATTTATTTCTTTTTTTGACTTGTTTATTAGGTACTTAGCGGCCAGACAAAGGAAATTAGGAGAGGTCAACATTTACTTTACTCTTAATGAAAAGCCCGGAATTCCGTATCATAAAGTTGGAGAGAAATGAATGAAAAAATATTGCTATGTAGACAGAAGTTTTCCTGACGAAGAAAACCTTTTAAGATTGTTTGTATATACGATCAATTTAAATTAAATCGATTTCAATTAATTAATTGTTACCCTTTAGACTGAAATTATTTAAACTCCAGCCCGTATAACTCATTGGTTTACTGAAAGAAAGAATATACTTCTATACTAATATTATGTATATTCGTTTTTAAGGAATATACTTAAAAACTACTGGACCGATTTGAAAAATTCTTGCACTAGAAGGATGCTATTTTGTCACTAGGTGTCTTTTTTATACTTTCACGCCGGCAGTCACTGGCAGAAGCTAGTTAATTTATATATCCGGTTAATGTTGTAACGACACATGAGAATCAGTCTGGACAAGTCCTGGTCAAATGTTTACCAGCAACCCGAGTAAAAGCAAATGCAAAAAAATGCAATTTTTTTATTTATTAAATAATTTTTAGCATTAATAAACAAAGAACTTTAAAAAAATTCTTCATGTAAAACAAATTTATGAAGCTTTGAAGCTGCTATAAGAAAAAGGACTCCAACGGGAACTTTGACATCAAAGTTCATCACGCTCTTACGGCCGCTATAGAAAACAGCGTTTTGACGATACGGACAGGTATATTTTTTTCTAATTGTTATATGTAGATGGATGGAGAGGAAGAGGGAGGCCAAAGAAAAGATGGACGGATTGTGTGAGAAGAGATAAGAAAGAAAAGGGAGTTAGTGATAGCGTGACGAGTGACAGGACAGAATGGAAGAATAAAACGTGTTGCGCCGACCCCAAATAAAACGGGACAAGGGCAGGAAGATGATGATGGTTATATCTCGCTTACTTTTCTACTAAGTATAATTTTGTGTTCTTTGTTAAAATTCTATATTTTGTTATTTATTGATTAAACTGATTCGATAAGAAATAGTTTTTCTAATGCATATTCCCTTATGTCTCCACCTAAAGTGTGCAAGATTGTCTCCTACTTGTGCTACTACGTATTCTATGCTCTTGCATGCTCGAAGTGAGCTCGAAACAATTGCTCATGCTTGCTCGGGTCAAGTCTCTTGTGTTTAGGTAAACTTGGGCTCACAACCGGGATATGTTATTTGATTAAATAATAGGCGTGCAACCTGTATCTGTCTTGCGAGTAGTTACGGGATAATTGCTTGTTACGCTGTCGCTTACAAACAGGTATATGTTTCGTATTATTATTTAGTACCTACTGAAATGTTTGTTAGTTAGTGGTACGTATACTATACGTACAATAAAGATAATCTCCACAGATTGGGGTTCTCGGACAGTTCCGATCTTCAGTGTTTGTGCGGCGTCTCTCCGCAGAGCAAGTCCCACCTTCCATCTTGCGTCACGTGTTCTGTTACCTGTTCACGTAAAGACCTTATGACAGCATTAGCGGACGGCATTGCCGTGACCGAATACTGGGCTAGGCAAGGCATTTAACTAGTATTGCTTTCGATACGCTAAGAAGAAGGTACACTATAACCTCCTTCTTGCGTCGTAGTCTCTCTCTGCGTCATCCCTTTTTGTTGTACATTCTTTCATCTGATTGATTGATAGTTTACTCTTTATTGTAAACCATAAATAAATTTACAGTAGGAACTTAAAATCAGGTTTGACAAATGGTCTTATCGCTAAAAGCGATTTTTTACAGAAACCTGTTTCTGTTTCTTGTGGTGCGAAGAAAGAATGCTTCCTAAGCTGCAGTAATGTTCAAAAGTCACCGTGATTTTGGATTGCAAATGCAATTGAAGGAACAGGAGTGTTTAGTCCGTAAAAATCTGATGCGCCGTCTCGCTGAGAACGGGAGAAGGTATTTGATGATTTAAATTAAAACAAAAAAAAAAACTTATAGGAGCTTTTTTGTAATTATAATTTTATTTGTAACCTTAGCCTATAGTGATATATAGGAAAAGGCTCAACTTAGTCCAATTTAGTCCACACCAAAACTTGCCCTTTCCAAGTTATCATTCCCGGTGGACAGCAACGAGCGGTAGATAAGATCCAATAAACTATGTTACCCTCTCTGGATTCATAAATAAGTTATGAACGTAATTATATAATTTCAAGTCATTACTTTAACGTTTACGTTAAAGTTAAGTGAAACGTAAACCTGATTAGGGTAGTTCTCTTTTACATGTACATTTACTTGTATTTTGCGGGTAGCTGTGTATTTCAGAACCCGAGGGTACTTTGTTTACCTACATAAATAACGTTACGAAAGTTATGTACTTTGAAAACTTAGTTGAAATATACTAATGACGTACCTAATATCTACAAGTACAAAGTTGTTTTGACATTATTCTCGTCTAGTTGAAAACAATGGAGGAAAAGCAGGAATAGACATGTTGTTGTAGGGAAATGTTTCTTAGAACAGGAAAAGTTTTTCGGTTGTGTTTATTTTGCAGCTGAAAATGTTGCGTACTGGCAACTCTACAGGCTAATTGGGTATTTATTAAGTTGAGCAAACATCAAATATTTTCTCCCACTCTATATCTGGTGGAATGAGACTATCTTCCTTCATTTCGATCTTCTTTCAAATCTTCAGTTTACGATGAAAGGTGGAACGGATGTCAGACTTTTACTGACTAAAACTTACCTGTGTTCCTTCTATTGCATTTTGTATCCCAGGCCAGAATAACTCTTTTGAATGATCTCGCAGTCCTAGCAAACATTGCTCCACACTAGGAAATACTCCAGTATCGTGGCTGCGTTTACAAACATTTAAACAAGACACCCAGTCCCGCAACAACTATGTAGGCTGTATGACTTACAGATAGTTTTGGGGTTTAATTAATGAAGTCATTGAACCCCACGCAGCCCCAAGAACGAGAGTTTTTTTTTATAATTGACGGGCTTTGACTACTATTTCACCGGTTGATAAGCGACGATGTGGTCGGATACTGGGTTGAGAAAGTCGTCGTCTCGTTTACGAATTTATTAAAGAAAAAGGCTTCACTGATGTGCCGTCGCCCACGTCTAAATTAGTACACGTTACGCCTCTGCGGACAAGTAATACTGGCCGACTGAATAATAAACAATAGACGTGCCATCTAAAACATGCATACAACAGATTCCTAACTTGGGTCAATATTACCCGCTGTCTTAATTACCTCATGTCATCCGTCGTATAACAAAGCAATGACCCCAGCAATAATTATCTGCAATAATCTGCTTGGATCCGGGTCTGACCAGACGAGCGATATTGGGACACGTACGAGTCACGACTCGTAGCTAGTGACTGACCGAATGCCGATTTCTGTCTGAAGCCGAATCGGCCATAGCGACCTTCGGCCAAAGCTGTAGTCGAAGGTCAATTCATAACCGTAAGTAACTCAGTTTAAGATAATAATAAGATAGTTATTAAAAGAATGTTTTTTTTTTCAAGTTTACTATGTTCAAAAAACATAAGGAGATAGTGTGCGCAGGGCACATTGCTCGCAGAACAGATGATCGATAAGGCCAAAAGGTTCTGGTCTGGAATGGCGACCGCGTACTGAAAGATCTTTGAAGGTCTACGACAAGGTGGACCGACGATCTCATCGTGGGAAACCGATACAGGACCAATCATTGTGGCGACATTTGGGGAGGCCTATTTCTAGCAGTGGACGTCTTTCGTCTGAAATGATGATGATACATATAGTTGTTCCGGGTCTAAGCATCTTGTGTATGTGACTTTACATGTTTGTGACCGCGCCCACAATACAGGAGTAGTTAGTTTAACGAAAAAAATATCCTTTTGTTTGTTTAACCAGCTTTTTTTTGGTTTTTAGATTTGCGCTTGATCTAGCGGTCAAATAGCATCTCACTTGATAAAAGCGACGATGCGGTCAACGAAGGAGCGCGCTTACCTAAAAGTGACCTATACACTCTTGACTTAAAGATTAACAGGTGGTAGCCATTGGGAAACACAGTCTCCAGCAGTAACTTCCACTCCTTGACCTTAGCTGTACGTACAGTGTGTTTCCAAAACCTTAAACCAGCCTCTTTCCAAAATGACGACTACTAGTGGCGTGAATTTTCCTACTTTCGGCTCTTGCTCGAAAGCTTCGGCCCATGTCGGCCGAAACCGAGTCTTCGGTCGGACACTACTCGTAACTCGTAGCTCCGACCCAGCGCTGTCATTTATTGCTTGTCCGCTACAAATGTTACGAACGGATAAATAAACGGCTGGTTATTTCCTAACTCTAGTACACTTTTGGGAAACTATTGCTGATATTTTTGGTCTGAAACATCTAACACTTCTCCATTTTGAAATACATAAATAATAATGATGTCTAGTTGACATTATGAAATAGTTACGTCAAACTAGATGTGTGTTGTGTTAATGAATAGATAATGATAATACTGTTTTTTTTTTGTCGATGGTAAAAATCATCTTATGATAAAACGCGGGAGCGGAAGATAGTGTCAGACTCTTACTGACTAAAAACCCCACGCCGTTCCTTCTAGCCTTTATACTGGGGTTCAAGTTTCCTTTCGGATAACCCCGGCCCCGGTAGGCTTCGACCCAGCTGGGCCCCTCCTGTTGCTGACAACTCCTTGAGGCGCGCGGGAACAGTGCGCGCCGTCGACGTCTTGGCTCGGTCCGGACAGTATACTACTGGAGTGGTTTTAATGAGATAAAAATATCACAATCCCTGGTGTTTTCGTTAAAAGCTCAAGTGCTTTTTGAAGGTTCATATTGATATAAATATAAGAAAAGGCAAGGCAGCATCTGATAGAGATACGGAAATGAAAACGAAGAGTTAGTGTGGTTCTGGAACGCAAGGAACACTGGAGGGTTTTAGTTAGTAAAATACCAAAACATGCTCTCGTTCTTCTCAGGGCAACGAAAGGTATTTGATGATTTCTCAACCTCAAAGAAACGGTTACTTATACTGCCTTGGAATAGATTAAAACCTACGCTAAGTTTATTTCATGTTCCTATAAAAAATGAGCGAACAATTCAGATTCACTGCAGATCGTAAATTGAAAACGAAGCCGTAAAAGAATAAAGAATAGAACATGGTTTATTGTCTGCCATTTGAATTGAATATTCCAGCTCTATAATATACCAGTTGATGCATAACTGTGCTTCTCTAAGGTGGGGCAAAATAACATGGCACTTCCATGTACCAGGCAGCCAGGAAATCGGAGGATGTTTATTTTGTATCTTACAGTCCGTAAGTTTCTCGGCAAAACCGGCGCGGTCAGAATTTGCCTAGCGTAACTTCTTGAATTGATTCCCAAAGTTTCCGTTTGAAATGAGAGCTCCTACGTTTACAACACATTTTATTTGATTTCTTTTACGTGCTCCAAATACAGCAACATTCCATTTGATATTGCAATGGAAACTTCATAAATACGTGAAAATTCGATAAAGTAATAATACTGTAGTTTTCTGTGGAACGAGTGTTGATAACAACTTGAAGGGTATGTTTTCCTGGTAGCCGAGTTGGCTTTGTGTTTTACTTGACTCGCATAGCTGCGGTGCTCGTTCAACTATGGCGTGTTCTGGATCACCGGCCGCGGTGACCTGCCTCGCCGTGCATGCCACACCTACCAGGGTTCCATATAAAACAAAGTATCACGTGTACGATCCTTCTAATGTAGCACTTTGAATAAATGAATTAAATTACACGGTATTCTGGGAACAGTTAGGTAATTGTATAATTTAATTCTGCGTGGTTAAAGACATTAATAATGCAATTCTATCAACTGTTTTGCTTGTTCAGCATAATTGACAAAATTATAATTAGTAATGAGAATCTTAATTATAATCCATTTTAATTATTATTCATGAGTTAGGTCGTTTCGAAGTGACCTTTGCGGAACACAAAAGCGTTTTTCAAACAAAGGTTTACCTTTCCGTTACGTGCTTTCAAATCCGACGCCGCAGCATCCGATTCGTTTTCCCTTTCTATCACGTTGAGATAATAAAACACGCCTGGAAGAGGTATTCGGAATGCAAAGCGTTTACCGCGCCGCGACGGGCTTGAATCGAAACTGTTTCAGACTCTAGCTCTTTGTAGAGTAATGTGACTAAGTAATTAGTACGACAGGACTTCGTTTGGGTTCTGGGTAATTATGTGGGTTTTGTATGCAGATGAGAAGAAATAGTGCAAACGTTATAGTTGGTCATCTTGAGTGCATTTAAGATCAACCTTATGTAATCTAGTATCAACATATTGAAATTTGAAATTCGAAGTACTGAAACATTCCGTTTCGTTGGTAAATTCTAAATTAGACTTCGTTTCTAAATTAGATCTGTCAGTTTTGTATCAAAGTGCATACTTGATGATCGTTCTAGAATTCAACTCCAAATACAAACCATCACGCAAAAATCTACTCAGCACTCATCTTCAAATCCTTGCCGCCCAGCACTAATAGTTCTCATAAAGCTTCCAAGTCTATGTTGAGTAATGGTTCTCGTCCACTCCACGTTAATCCGCTGACCACGTCTATGTCACTAACTTTTAAGCGCCAGGACATTTCGCAAGCCGAGACGGCCTAATAACTCTGGCGGAGTGACGCATGGAATTCGAACGTGTCGTCATCGCAGCCCATGAATAAAATGGAGTGGCGTGTTAAAGCGCGGGTAACGTGTACGAAATGTAGGCGTGGAAGGATTTTCATTAGATTAGTTCGCTTCAAGGGAATTCCAGAGCCAATTGCGGACTTTTATTGGCTCCGGATGTTTGATGGTTTTGTCCATTTCATGGTGTAAATTGCCAAGTTTGTAGCTTCGTAAAGTGTTTTCAGTTTTCCACGTTTTATTTTCCAGGTTCGGAACTGCTCCCTTGAGTACTTGTATCAAACAACACAATATTGCCTAAGCGGGCTTCTGGTCCATTTCCCAGTCCCAAAAAACTATACAAGCAAGTTCATCTAACGCTGGCAGAGAGAATGCACATAAATATTCACGTCTGACTGAATTTCGCTTTTATACCAACGTGCTGCGTACCTTTTCAATCAACAATTTCAATTTAGTTCAGTTCGATTCGACGCACATGTATTTATGATATGAGACTTGGAGAGGCGATGGGAGCAGCAGCAATAAGGTAAGGTTTGATGGAAGATAACCATCAAAGTAAAAAATGCGAACATTTTTCGATTTTTTACTAACCATAAAAAATGGTACAGGATAGATCTTTTCGATTGGCCTAAACTTGATACAATTTTGTCCAATTTTTAGGATCGAATTGGAAGTAGAGCGTGTTTATGTGGGTAATATCGTTCAGTTCTCGGCCCGCCGCTCTCCAGGGAGTTTTTGCAGAACGAAGTTGGTGACCGCAGATTTGTCCTTTTGCACTGAACACATTGCTTTTCTCTCGACTTTTGTTGATAATTCTGATAGATATATCCAGGCACTAGGGTTTTAAAGATCAGTCGTATAGTTACGTTTAATATGACGTCAGAGCAACTCTAAAGCTCTTCACTTCCCCTATACCATCTACGTAAATGAACAGCATAAGGACCAGTATTTCCTACCCGATCGTGCCTTTATTGCTACCAACCTGTACGAGGCTATACTAGTATACATCCTCAGGATAATTAAAGTTTATGAAGTGGCGGGAGGATCCTATTTAATTTAGCTCGTTGCTGCCTTGATGAGGCGGTATTCGTGTCGTTCCTGGCTTACTTCACTTGATGAGCCTAGAGTTGACAATGTAGCAAATAACTTTATAGTGATATTGTGTTTCTGACTAGATACTGTTTAATAAGACAGTACTAAAGGAACTTGATTGACTTAATTGTTTTGAATCAATTTTGTCTTACATTATTAATCTTGTGTATTTCCTGATTGTTTACTTTCTGGCTCATTGGTATCATGGTCTCAAGTGCGACCGAGTTTGGAGTTCTGGATTTGATTTTTTGGCCGTGTAATGTGATATTTGGTTTTTCTGATAAGAATTGCTCTGCAACAGCCCGAAAATTGGAAGGCCTTCATGACTCGGAAAACTCATATAGTCGTTGTTTGTCTTTTTTTCTCGAAAGTCTCTGTCAATGAGTTATCACCAAAATTATAAAGCCGAAAGTTTATGAGTATGTTTGGCACTTTTTCACGCTCCAACGCCTGGACAGATTTCGATGAAACTTGGTACACGGAGAGACCTGGCATAGGACATTTACTGTTCATTCGAGTAGTAAGTTCACTGGGAATAATTTTCAAGTATCACGCTGGCGAAGTCGTAGCAGCTAGTTGGAGCTTAAATGTCGCCGCACATGGGCTACATGCCACAGCCACAAATGCTGCCGCCACAGTACAAGGGAAACCAAAATGCGCGATAGTCATGTATGACCGGTGGCTGCTACTTTTTTTTAACGGCTTTTAGTGGCCAGTTCGGGCCACAAGAAGCGAGCACCGGAGTAGCGTGTAGCGGCCACCGGAGTTTTTTTTTTCTACGGGGAAAATCATCTTATGACAAAACCCGCTCTTGGGTAGAGCGGGAGATATTGTCACACTCTTACTGACTAAAAACCCCGCGCCGTTCTTTCTAGCCTTCATACCGGGGCACGAGCTCCCTTTCGGACAACCCTGTCCCCAGTAGGCTTCGACCCAGCTGGGCCCCTCCTGCTGCTGACAACTCCTTGAGGCGCGCGGGAACATTCCGTGCCGTCGACGTCTTGGACTCGGTCCATTACCGGACGATCGGACAGCGAGCTACTCATGGCTCGCCGTCCGCTAGCCCGGGATCGGAATCCCGGCGACGGCAGCGAGGAGAGCATTACTGCTTTGCAGAAGGAGGCGACCGCCTGCCATTCCTCCTCGCTCCGGACCATGGCCTCGAGCAGTGCCCAGCGCGAGAGGTCTCCGCCGCCGATCGCCCCCACGAGGGCACGGCGATGCTCCGCCCAGGCAGGGCACACCTCGACTGTGTGCTCCACCGTGTCCTCTGGGCGTTGCGCATAGTGGCGACACCCGGGCGTCTCTTCCGACTTAATCTGAAACAGGTACCTCCCGAACGAGCCATGTCCGGTGAGGACCTGCGTCATGCGGAAGCTAAGGATGCCGTGAGGTCTTTCCAGCCACGCCTCAAAGAGGGGACTTACCGCCATAATCGTGGCGTGTCCACAGGAAATATACTGGTGGCAGCATTTTGTGATTGTGGCCGGTGGCCCGTGTGCGATGACCTTAAGCTTGCTCATTTCCCTCGAGGCCTTGAGCCACTGTTTGAAAGCTACAAACAACCAGCTGACACTGTTGTTCTGTCAGTCTCGCACAAGAACGCACGTCACACTGCGTTTGTTTTACTTTTCTATGGAAATCCAATTAAAAATTCAATATGCTCTGGAGCGGCAAGCAAATAGGTTTGACCTGTTGAGGAAATGCCATTGTTGTGGGCCTGGCGATAGGTGTACTCACTAGCTAGTGTGTTCACTGGCTCACAATGTACACTTTATTTTAATATTGTGAGCTACTGTTTTTTTTAAGCACGTGTGTAGAAATTTTTTAATGAAGATTTCTATAAATTGATAAAGCAAAAAGCTTGAAATAGTCTAGAAAACACTGTTTTTTTTTATGAGTAACTTAAGAATTCATATTCGTTTCTTCTCCATAGGAAACGACAATAAGAACCTCTTGCACTAGCTTTTGCCTTTTTGTAAGTGTCCTAAAGAACAAACCAACACTTAACAGGTTCATTTATTTTTTATTTTACTATTATATATATAGTAAAATAGAAAATAAATGCTTATCTGTATATCTAGTGTTCACCCCACGACTTTGCCCACGTTAAACTATACATTATAGAACATCTTGGTTAGGGCCTCATGCATTTTGTAAATATTTTCTTAGTAGAAATGCACAATATCGATCATGAACAAGTTCATACTCCGAATCGCACTTGGCCGATTTTCGGTTAGCTCTCAGCTGAGACCGATGTGAAATTAAAATTGAATTGACATCGTTTTTTAAAAATGTTACTTAACTTAAAAGCGGTGAATTTCGTTCCACACTTATTTTCCTACACATTTGCATTTTTAGCACGCAGCTTCCGTAGCGCGCTTTATTACAATCCTCTGTCTAACAGATAATACCTGTACTATCTAACAATTCATAGGTAGGCAGCAACCTAAGGTAAAAATTTAATATAAAAATATTAAGTTTCCTCTCGCAAATTATATCGTAGATGAGTTTTTTAATAAAGGTTTATTAAAAAATAAAGGTATTTTTTTCTGCTGTCTTCTATAATATAACGTTTGAACTTTCGACCTACTGACGACTCACACACAGACACAGTTGGTCGTTTCGGACACAGTGTCCGATTTGACACATTTTTATTTCCATATTTTTTTACTGACTATTCGGACACCACTTGAATCTATTTAGTACAGTCAGATAAAAAGCTTTAAAGTATAATATATGAGAAGAAAAAAAACCTAAAGGTGTGTCCAAATAAAACGCGGCATTCGAGCGCGGCTGCCACGCGCTGCTAGCCGCAATATGATTGGACGACTGGCGCGCGCAGCCACGAGTTACCTGCCGCGCGGGCACCCTGCCGCGAACGGTGTTAGTGATGGTTCGCCAATGGTTGTGTGTGGACGGACGTATTTTATCAAGTAAAATGGATAACGAAACAGCAATTCGTCTTATTGAAATATATGGCTCCCATGGTCCATTATGGGATACTAGACGTAAAGTATATCACAATAATAACGCGAGAGAAGATATATGGGATGAAATAGCAAAAAAAATCGGACAACCAAAAGCAGCTTTAAAATTGAAAATGAAAAGTCTTTTGAGTTCTTATAGAAGGGAGAGAAACGGGAATTTTTAATAAATGGTTCTACCAATGTATGTATATGTTCGAATTCTTCCAAAGATAATCTTAAAAACTGTGGCGTTCGGTAGTTGATTTTGAAATAGATCACTTCCAGATTCTTTGTCCTCTGTTGAAAGAGTAGTCGCAACCAACTCTGCCTTTTTTTAATACACTTTCGTCTATTCCTTCTTCTACGTAGTTTACGAATAATAAGCAGAGCTACAACACACGCGGCCGCTTTCATTGTGGTTTGAATACGAAATAAACAGCGTGGCGTGTCTCGAACATGCCGCGCAGCACTGCCGCGCAAAAGGTCTAAACTAGCCACAAAATTTGTATCCCGCGAATGCCGCGCGTAGCTGCCGCGCACCTGGCACGCCGTGTTTGGACACACCTTTACCCAACTATTTTAGGCTGGATTTTAGGCAGCAACTACGGGTAATAAACTCATTCATAGTTTTTATTGGACTATACTAAATAAATTCAAGTGGTGTCCGAATCATCAGTGAAAAATATTGAAAATAAAATTTGTAGATTTGGACACTGTGTCCGAGTATATTGTGTCCGAATCATCAGTAACCCAAACTTTCAACATGGCGTCCATCGATTGGAAAACAAGAGAATTTCGACGTGAATAGGGTACGAGTTTGACGACTTCTCATGCCAAGTTTCTCGTGTCGTTGTGAGGGGAATGAGGAAGGAAACATCAAAGTCATCGTCGCGATCGCGATTAGAGACGTTATTTACAAATGTTTTATCATCAAAGAGGGTCTAATTTGTGTTCATCGATGTTTGACGCTAGAATCAACAATTTTTTCTTCTGAATTATTTTATTTCTCATTAGGGTTTCTCAATTGGCTTTTTTTTATAAGCTGGGAAATTATCCAATGACTTATCCCTCTATAGGGCGGAACGGAAGGGCGTCTAAAATTTTTACTGACTAAAGCCACACCTTTGTTCTTTCTTTTGTGCAACTCTAGGGGTTCCCTTTCGGACTTCCCATGGTTCTCCAACTGGCTGCATGAAGATTTATGTTTTCTCAAAATCACACTAATCGATCCTATGATCGGAGAAATGACACTAAGCAATAAATGTTTCTCCATTTTAAAATAAAACTTGATGTAGTTTATAAGCATTATCTACGAGAAATGGATTTTCAAATTCATCATTTACCTCTTCCCATCTTTGAGTAATTATAACTCTTCTCTCTCAATAATTCTAGTCCCATATTTTCAACAACGTGGAAAAGTTTTTTTTCATAGCGTGTTGCTTCAGAAACTCTTGCCTTCAGCCACTTCAGAGGAATACTAAGGCTTTGTTTGACCGCAGAAACCGGACGCTAATACATATGCATGTGCGATAACATTTCAATATTTCTCGGTCTTTAGAAAAGAAAGAAAAAATAACATTAACATTCGTGTGTGCCTCACGGCTGCAACAAAAATGGTTTGTGTAATGACCAGAGAGAGGCTGTCTGACGCTGGTCATCCTATCCACCTTTTTTTCGGTGGGCAAAAATCATCCTACAACAAACCCCGCTCTTGGTTGGATCGGGAGATAGTGTTAGACTTACTGACTAAAAATCCCACCCCGTTCCTTCTAGCCTCTTCATACCGGGGCTCGAGTTTCTTTCGGATAACCCTGGCCCCAGTAGGCTTCGACTCAGCTGTCCTGTATCCTATGCACCTTGAGTGACGACTGACGAAGCGATACCGTTTATTTTCCTGAAATTAAAGATATCATTTACCCACTCAGTGATAGTGTATTTCTATCAACAACTATTCAACAACAATATCTGACCTTAATCAGATCAGAACTTCTAGTAATAACCATGGTTGCGAGAGGATTTGAAAGACTTACCGCCAGCTTGGAACGCTAAAGGTAATTGAAGGAATACGGGTGGGCTTTTGTCAGTAGAAGTCTATTCCCCGATTTCTGATTTAAGCATTTGAGGTTGAGTATTTTTTTAACTCTACTTTAGCCTTAAATCTGGTCAAAGTGGATGTAAGCAATGTTTTAGGGTGAGGCCAAACAAGCGTAATTTTGTGAGTCGCGTGATTTCTACTGCATGCATTTCTACTGCGGCAGACAACTCATTTTGCGTCGCCGTGTGAATGAAACCGGACTTTTGTATGAAACCGAATGCAGCAGAAATTACGCGAACGAAATATCTCGACTCACGACTCACAAAATTACGCTTGTTTGTCCTCACCCTAAGACGTTCTTAACTCAAAATACTCAATTTAGAAACTCGCCCTAACACACCCTTTCGTTTCACTCAAAGCGAGAACAGTTATGATGATTGCCCACCACGGAACAGGTCTCTTTTTTCCGTTCCGAGTTTCAAACCTACAAAGTACACAACACATTGACAAGTAAACTATTTTATCTTCTTATAATATTAGTGTAAACAAATATTATTGATTTCTTAAAGTAAGGTCGCAATTTTCACAAAAACAAAGTGAAAGAATCTACAATGTAGTTAATTTTCTACCTTACTGAAAGAATGAAGCAAACATGGGTAAACCAGTTCGGTATGTAGGATAATGTGTTCGTTTCTATATTGATTTGCCGATGAAAAACATGTGGCAGTTGCATGTCTACCAGCCATATTGTGGGGGAAGTGGGGAAATGGAAATTGGAAGGAAATAGTATTCGTAAGTAATGGAACGGCCCGAATAGCTATGAAGTTGGTGGAAACGTCGTCCTTGTGGCATTATGTGGAGTTATGTTCTTGGTAAGTTGGTTCAATTGGGCTTTGACAGGCTCAAGGGGCTTAGTGAGGTTTTATATTATACATATAATTATTCTGTTTTGGATGGCTTACTAATTCCTAACGAATTTTAAAATAAAGGTCATGTTATACAATTTATACCTGCCGCATAATTGGTTGAACGTTATGAAAAAGATATTTAGATCTGTTTTAAGTGTAATGTTGAGTCGATTTATGAGGTATTAACTAATTCGAAACAACAAACTTTTAGGAGCTGTTGCTGATGACGTCATCAGAGTTAACCCCTAAAACTGTAGTGCGTATAAGAACCTGCATTCTGACGTAAGCTCATGAAACATAGGCAATAAGCCATAAAATACACAGAACACATTTCCCAAACTAAGATTAAAATGCGCCAGTCTGTCAGGCCATAATGGCGACAAATGTATTAAATCGAGAGCCATAAACTATCTTCTACACACGGTAATTATACTTTAACGGCTGGATCTGAAGTGAAATCGTTATCGGCCAAACTTTATGGCACATCCCTGTGTGAATTGGATGAAATTTATATCGAAAATGTGAGCGAAATTCGAAGTACCCACCTACATAGGTCTGACGAGGGTGTGATGTGATCCCTCTATATCAGAGAAACTCATAATGAACTTATTTTGTTCAAAATATTTGAGTTTAATTGTCTACTGAACCTGTTATACTCGCGATAAAACAATGTGAATGTTTTTTTGATAATTCCGTTAATGTAGGGAAATGGATAGGAATTTTGGGTGTGAACACGTCGACGAAAATAGAATTGGGTGCCTAATGTGTTAAAGGGTGGTCTTTTGTCATTTTCTCTTTCTTTTTTACTGTTGTTAGGCTAGCGCTTGACCATCACTCTCTCATGGAAAGTGACGAGGTCAACGGTAGAACACGCTTGCTTAGAAGTAACTTATTTACTCTTGATCTAAAGATCCTCAGGTTGTAGCTATCAGGAAACACAGATACCGGCAGGAAAGTCTAGTAATTAGTTGTGCGTACAACAAATGTGTTCCCAAAACGTTTTGTGCGTGTAGGTGGGATATCCACTATATACCGGTCTGGTAGTGCGATGATGTAACGAGCTTGGCGTATTTAGCCTATGCAATTCCGACGCACACTCCCCGAAATGTAACCGGCAGTAAACCGACAGGCTAGCAATTTGGCGTCGATGCTCCCAACTTTCATTTTTCTTTCTGAAAATTGGATTTTTTCCGAAGATAACTACAAATCTCCGATCATTGACTAGTCTCTGCAAAATGTCACCCTGTCACCGAATCAGTCACGTATTCGAACTCTTTTAGACTTTTGCAGTCGATATCTTTAGGTATATATGTATTATAAGATATGTTATTGAGGATTTTCCAAATAAACCACAAATTGTTTCTCTGAAAAGCAAATATTTGTTTATTTAATACGTCCTTACTATATTACAACGTTTAACTATGACCATTACACCTATAACTTACCTGAAAATCAAAGAAACGACATTTAAAGTTTACTAATATCGCCTCCTCAATTATATCCCCTTATTTTATCTCTTTACAATAAAATTTTTAACAATAAAATATGCAAAATAATCTAAACATCATCTGCCATTCAATCACAAGTCACCCCGTTCCACAGAACATAAATTCCATTGACAATTCAACGCGCGAAGAGCGGCAAATTTGAATTAATTAAATGTTATTTCATTACATATATATATTTCTTCTGTACGTGTGTTTGTCACCTAACTCATCCTAAACGTCTTGATCGTTTTAAAAGTAATTTTTATGTGTAAGTATATATTTTTTAATATGATTAGGTCTCTGGATAGTTTGAAAATACAATTGGGTTCTTTAGTTTTTTACAACTTTGGCAGGACAACGTCTGTTGGGGCCGCTAGTCTGACTGACGGACATATCAACGCATAGCACAGCTATTCGGACTAGGAGCGTGAAATTTTGCACACTCTATTGACGTAGGCGAGCCCTGAGAGAGGATTTTTCAAAATTCAACGCCATTGAAGATGAAACGGGGGCCCAAAGTTTGTATGAAGAAATCCATATTCACGCGGTTGAATCCGCCCGCAGAAGCTAGTGGCTGATCAAAATCTGCTTAGCGTATTCCCAAATATTGTAATCTGATTTCAGTGTAACTAGATGCTGCTAAATACTGTTTATCTGACCTCTAAAACCCAAAAATTTGGTTATACAATACGATGTCATTATTGCAGATAGCGGGATATTAATATCCCGTATTCCCGGAAAACACAAATCAAGACAGGAGAAACTCGAGAGCCTAACTCAATATATTATATACTTAGTATTCATTCACTTCATATTTTTCTTAATGAAGATTCGTAGAAAACGGCAAGATAAATATGACATAGCGATACTTTTCTGAGAATAATATAAATCTAGTTCTGCAAAAATGCCTTTGGGAAATGTACGAAGGATAAGTACCATTTCTAGTAATATTACTAGTGTGTTTTGTGCCTTAAAATCTGGGTCAAAATATTTTTCGATTCGTATAGGTAGGTATTGGCTAATACAAGTAAAGTGAGAAAATATTTGTATCTTTGTTTAATGTAATTTATATAGCCAATTTATTTGACTTTTTACAACTTTATTCGTTTTATTTGTTGTACTCCACAAGGTCTATGTGAATATGTGAAACTGTATTGAAAAAAACAAAAAAAAATTGAAAAACATATATTATGTGACTTGCTGCAAAGATTGAATTGAATTAATATTACTGTATTATCCAGCCAGTTACATAATACGACCAAAGGTAAATGGTATTTAAAATCTAAAATACAGAGAAAAAAATAATAATTATAGAGATTATAAAGAAAAAAAATTATTAATTATACCATAAATATCGATGGTATAACTACTTATTAGTTATACAATCGATATTTTATTTAAAAGTACATATTTAAAATATACGTGATTTTAAGCTTTTGAGAGTTATTGCTGTTTACGTAAAAACATCCTTTTCTCCTTTCGCTTCGCACGGCTTGTGTATTTAGCCAAAACCAATTTCAAAATTTAGTTTTGGAAACACAGTATCACTTTGATTGTCTTTGTAGTTATATACTATCTTGTAGTTTTTTGGAAGTAAACGTCTCGAGTCGGCCTTCTCTAAACTTTGCTAAGGTAGCCAATACTACACTAAAATTCTCAGCTTCATTTTACTGAGAGCACAGCACATAATGATTCCACTTGAGATAATAAACTACACCAAATTCTCGCGTCATCATACCTACCAGGAATCAATTTGCGAATAATTGAAACAACTGCTAAGGGTGTTTTCAATGTCAAGCGGATTTCATCACGCGTGCGTAACCCCGAAAATGACCTTTTCATACAAGTATTTATTGTTATGCAGACGGGGTAATCCCACTTCTTCTTCCTGCCCTTGTCCCGTTTTATTTGGGTTCGGCGCAACACGTTTTTTTCCTCCCGTCCTGTCACTCGCCACGCTATCATCAACTACGAGAACCTTTTCTTTCATATCACTTCTCACACAATCCACCCATCTTTTCCTTGACCTCCCTCTCCCCCTCTATCCATCCACATTTAAACTCATAACTTTTTTAGCAATATGCTTTTCATCTCTCCTTTTCACATGTCCATAGCAAGACAAACGATTCCCTTTCAACTTTTCAGTCACTGGTGCCACTTTCAAACTGAAAAGTTGAAAGGGAAACGTTTGTCTTGGTATGGACATACGAGGCAATCCCACATGCGTGATTAAATCTGTATGATATTAAAAATACCATAACTTTATTCGAAAAAATCCTGTCAAAATCTCACTAAAAAAATAAAGGAGTTCCCTCGATTTCGCCAAGATTCCATTATCAGATCCCAACTTGGTGATTATGGGACTATTTTGGAAGTATAGCGAGGCCAAAGAAAAGATGGAAAGATTGTGTGAAGAATGATATGGAAGAAAAGGAAGTTAGTGATAGCATGACGGGTGACAGGATAGAATAGAAGAATAAAAACGTGTTGCGCCGACTCCAAATAACACGGAATAAGGGCAGGAAGATGATGATGACCCTTTGCAACAAAAAAATATTTTTTTAAATCGGTTGGCAAGTGACGAAGTTATGCGATACAAACATCGGAATTGAGAATCTCCTCCTATTTTAGAAGTCGGTTAAAAAAACAAAGTACCCTTTAAAGGTCATAATCTAAAAACAGCAGAGAAATGCAAAAAAGGTTGACTGTAGTAAAGTTTGTGAATAAAGTATTCACGAGTCAAGTAGGTAGACAAATGGCTCCGGAGTGAGAAATATCACGGAACCACTGAAGGATATCCTTTTCCAGGTTAAAGTAAAATGCAAAGGGAAGTCTTTTAGTACTCTGTTATAGATAGTAGGTACCGCTAGATACCATACTAAGGAAGATAGATATATCGAGCCTTTTTAGGAAGAACATCGTAAGCGACAGTGAGTGTTTTTGCAGTACTAGTAGATTTTCTCTTCCATAATTAAAAGTATTAATTCATGATAATAAAAAAAATAAAAAAAATATAACTTCATATCACTACCGATCTAATAGAATGGTTGCTACTAGGTACATATTTTCGTAAATACTTTATAATTCACGACACACGTTTTTTTTTTCATTTTCTCTACTCTCTCACGAAGGTTTACTTACCAAGTTTTTTTTAAAAATGATATACAAAGTGTAAGGAATAGGTATCCGCAAACCTTCAGGGTGAAAAAAAAATCGGCCTCTCCATACAAAATTCTAAACTTGATTGGATAGATTGATGGATTGTTGTTATTATTATCGGAGAGACAGATTTTTTTGTCATTTGCGGCAAAAAGTTCTTGTGGAAGGTTGTTCAGTTTCCTAAAGCTTCGAAGGGCGGTCTAGGTACACCCTGTATACTAGTGCTTGATTGCGATCCCACTTGATATTATAAATAAATAAAAAGCCTTTTATTTCTTGCATATAGAGATAACACAGTATATATAAATCTAAAGTTGCACCTAATTGGTGCAAAGTAAATAAATTGTATGAAAAAAAAAACCTAATATAATATTGTTTACTTATTATGCAAGAACCCCTCCGCAAGTGAAGGCCTCCTCCAAGGAACTCCATCTTTCCCTGTCTTGTGCTATGTCCATCCAGTTGGAACCAGCCGTTTTCTAAATGTCGTCCGCCCATCTTGTAAGCGGTCTTCCCCTGTGTCGCTTCCCACTTGGGCCTCTCCGACAAGTCGCCCTTATGGTCCAACTCTCGTCCGACATCCTCGGTACATGCCCCGCCCATTTCCATTTCAACTTTTTAGCATAGTCCAAAGCATCGGTGGCTCTGGTAACGTTTCTTATATTCGAGTGTTGAATTTTGTTTCTACAGCTCGACATGGCTTTAGTTTTAAGGTTGACGCCACTTTTAAAAATTTCTTTTAGGCTCCAATATTTGTTCCAAGTAAGTTGAATTCTTCTTTCGATTTCTGAGTAGTTACTGTCCTTGTCGAAACTGATTTGTTTTCCTAGGTACACATATTTATTTATAATCTATAATCTATTTCGTGCTGTTTGTTTTTAGCATTGTTTTTGTTTGATTCATCTCAAGTCCTACCTTCTTACTAGCCACGTTTAGTGATTGAATCATAACTTGTAGTTGACAACTTGATTCAGAAAAAAGTACCAAGTCGACAGAAAATCTAAGGTGGCTGAGGTATCTGCTGTCTATGTACAGCACCTGATACGTGAATCGCAGTAGTTTACTACTAGCTTATTCACACTAGCCTTGGAGACATCTAAATTATAATGGGTTGGGAAGGCCGCTGCAGGCAAATTAGTTTCTAGTCCTTCTTCGAAGAGGCGAAAACAAGAAGAATACAAACGGAAAACTGAAACATATTTTACAATTGTAGATTCGTAGTGGGCAAAAAACGCACTGAAGAAACACAAGTGAGTTTTAGTCAGTAAAAGTCTGTCACTACCTCTCGCTCCATACAGAGCGGAAGAAGTTATTTGATGACGTAACTTGTCATGACACAAATATAAAGTTGGATTGTTTCGTCTCGTTTGAAGGCCGTGAAATACAGATCATTAAACTTATAATGGTTGTCTTAGCAGCATTACTCTCTGAAATAAACCATTAAACCAGACCAGAGACAACAAGTCACGGAGATATGACTCATAAAATGAAATGCATTGTGTTTGTTGTGATTTGTAAGAAAAGGGAGTTAGTGTGACCCGTGACAGGACAGAATGGAAGAAAAAAACGTGTTGCGCCGACTCCAAGTAAAAAAGAAAAAAAAAAGAAAGAGAAAAAAAGAAAAGAAGAAGAAAAGAAAAGAAGAAGAGTAAAGTCCCGCAAACGTCCTTTGAAAAGGGAGGATCCTCCGACCAGACAGGGTGTTATAGTCTGGTGGGCGACTGCCCGATAGTTGATGTCGGGCTGTCGTATATGTTCAAATCGCGCGGAGAATTCTGATTGCGCGATGCAGGATTTCGTGTTTTCTTTGTAGTTCTTATGTGGCGTCATAGATGTCGCTACATCACTCCCCTCCGGAGATCGGAGATCGATGGTTCTTGATGCTTCTTGATGTGTGCCAGGCCAGCGGTAGGTTGGTTCCAGTGAGTCGGAACCGATGCCACATAGTTCTCGGTGAGTCGGAACTGTCTGCGGTGATGCCCCAGTGAGTCGGGGTCTTGCTATCCCAGTGAGTCGGGATAATGCCCCAGTGAGTCGGGGTGATGATGTCCCAGTGAGTCGGGATGATGCCCCAGTGGGTCGGGGTGGTGCCGTCCCAGTGAGTCGGGATGATGCCCCAGTGAGTCGGGGTGGTGCTGTCCCAGTGAGTCGGGACGATGCTGCAGTCTCCAGTGAGTCGGAGTAGTGCTGCTGGCTCCAGTGAGTCGGAGCGGTGCTTGTACGACGTAGGGCTTGATTGCTGGCGTCGACCAGGAGAGGTTCTTCATGGCTCTTCATATGACTGGCGCAAATAATATAATATATGGCGAAACACTTTTACACGTCAATTTTTTTCATCAGTTCAAACTTTTCCTAGCTGGAAACACCGAAACAAACTCAGGGGTAAAAGTCTCATTTAAAGTCCATACAGCAAACATGTAATGGTCAAATCATATAAGACCCACGCAGATTAGTGTCTGAGATGATCTTTTGAGGAAAGATCTGTCCAGTTAGTGCAAGCATTTGTGCAGAGCTTGACTTCTCCGCGGAGGCGTAACAGAGGCGGGGATGAATGTGAGAAAATAGATTAACATTTTTTCAAAGGTAACAATTGACCTTTATAGTTATTAAAGGCTTACGGAATTGTTAGAAAGGTAGGTTTTAGCCAGTGAATCTCTCGCTCCACCCACAGCGAGAGGAGTTATTTGATGATAATACGGATCGATTTTTTTATGGTTCATTAAATGAAGTAGGTCTGCTAAACATAAACTAAACATTACTTATATAGTTTAGTGACAGCCGCAGTGACATGGGAACAAAACATCTCGAGTCAAATTTTCAGATAAATTTCAGTTTCCAGTTTAAACTAAGCGAGACTCTTTTATAAGGTTGATCACATCAAAGGGCCTTTCGCTTAAAACTTGCAGAAGTGTAGGTATGATTTCTTACGGATGTTCTGCAGTTACGGAGCTGAAGGTCTGTTACAGCGCTATTCTGTGGTTCTATAGTACGCGTCGAAGCAAAAGTTAGCATGATGTGCAAAACAACGGCACTGACCGCTCACCGCTCAGTGTTCTCAAGTTGGCGCCATTAATTACAACCACTCGATGTTTAATCAAGAAACTGTGAGCGAACAAGTTTCCTACGACGTAAAAAGAGAAAATCTTAACAACGCGAAACGAAACAAAAAATAAAGAAGATTCCTGTTCCTGCAGAGAGTGCACGAAGACCGGACGGAGAGAAAAATTGAAAATAATCTCTGAACAAAGGGATGGAGAATTAAGTCTATGCAAATAGAACTTGCGTCACGAACAAATGGCTATTGAGCCGAGTGCTGACCGGCAAGATAGTGGGACCTATTGAATGTTAGCGCACAATTCAATTACACTCGATTTTGTGGAGGCTGAGCTTTGCCGCAGCATTTTTCTATTTGGCCGCGACTTGCGACGCTGCAAATGATACGAGCGAGCGGCGGCCAGGGGAGCTCTCCACCTTGCATACAAATTGAACACGTAAATGAGATAACACCCTGTTCACACGGAGGTAGGACCGTGTTACAATAAAACCGGGTAATGGGAATTCCTGATACGGCAAATTGTTTTCGCAACGGAAAATGTTTGAGAACACTTCCTATCTCGGGTATTTTGGTTGTTGTTTAAATATGTAATGCAGAAGATGCCTTCTATTTGTTTGTGGAGCACAAAGCGTGACCTTTGAAGCTGTAACGTGTAACATTATAGGGCTGAAACTCGGTCCCAGTGGGACTACGGATATCGAGTTGCAGTAATACAATTACAATAATCACTATAATGTATCTAGTACTACGATTAATAGTATCCTACAATCTGAAATTGAAGTAGCTAAGCCTACGGCGTAGTCATGTTACGTAGCTGATCTAGACAAATTATAAACAAGTACTGATCGTTTAAGCGCATCGAGAGGATAAAGTTAATTAAAAACCACCCTCGCTAATGGATTCGTCCCACGTTTTCAAGCAATATCCTGTTAATACAACATCGGACATTTCGATGTTATTCCATTTTGTTGATATTGCCAATATTCTCGAGGGAAATTGAATTACTGACGCTGTGGAGCAGTCAATTTCTTTGTTTATATCGAGTGCTTCGACTTGTTCGTAGTTGTGTCGTGTCTGCCGATGCTGAGTAAATCCTTTGACAATTGTGTCGAAGCTAAGATAATAAGTGTTTGTTAAGAAGAGATAAAGGAGCAGTTCGTTTCGTATGTTTCTTTTTGTAGCTTAAATATTCTCAGAACTCCGAAGGAAAAAATAAAAAGTGTGTTGAATTAAATTCTGCTTTCGCCAGTGGGTGCTGGCAGTGGCTTTGCAGGCGTGGAATTAATATACCGATTTGGTCTCGAAAAATCCCTAAGCGGTGTTCAAAACCGTAGCAAAATTCATCCTGTATTTTTCAGGATTAGCATAGGTATGAACTTGCAAAAGCGTTCGGTAACTTTGTTTTGTTATATTTTGGAGTATTATTAAGTAAGGAGGAGGCCTTTTTCGAAGGTCGATCAATGTTAGGCTTTGGTTGTTAAATATTCATTACGGTTAGCCAGCCCGCATGAAGTAATATTATACTTTGCATTAGTGGTAAAGATGTTCGTAAGATTTTCTGTACAATTTTTCTGTATATTATAATTATGTATTACTCACGAATTTAAGTACAGAAGCCTATGTGGTTTTGTACTCGTGATCTATGTGCACCTCAAAGATATGTATCAGCAAAACTAAAAGCCCAGTAAGGCCGATGGCTGTTAGGGCTGCGAGAATGTTCGAAAAGGAACACCGTGGCTCTAGAAAGTAAAGAATTGGTCGAAAAAACATAGATGGATTTTAGTCACAGATGTGAAGGACATACACATCCGGTGCAATAATAAAACCATTTTTATTGCAAAATGCTGTATATACATATTTATATACAACACCACATATTTTTAAAGAAGTGGTAAAAATATAAAAGGTTTATTAAAAAAAGTCTTATTATACAGGGTTATTTGTTAAATACTGACAACCTCTCGGGACTACGGTACTGACATCATAAACAACAACTTTTGTTCTATGACTTTTAAAAATGTATCATAATTTAGTTCATCACATTTTCATAGAAAAATATAAATATTTAAATTGCACATTCTAAATATTACGAAGTTTATGCGAAGAAAGCCATAGTGCAATAGTAGAAGGAAGTAGGGATTGGCCGGTGGAGGTGCTAGATAGGCTTGCGTCCCGTAACACAGACGTAGGTAGGTATAGCAAAATACAGAGTTGAAATGTTTTGGATAGAACAACGAAATCTTGATGGTTTGTTTTTGGTAAATGTATTATATTTTGTAAAAAGTCATAGAACAAAAGTTGTTATTTATGATGTAAGTAGGTAATACAGTCCTGCAAGGTTGTTAGTGTTTTATAAATAACCCTGTATATAGAAACAACAAAGTTATTAGCGTTTGTTTATATCCCAAAATCATTTTTCAATTTATGGAAATATTGTACAGGCTATTGATTATGAATGAATAAATGACGATCAAAATCGAAAACCAACTGCGCAATTGCGCATAGTAATTTTTAATACATACTAGCAATTGTTATGAATGATTATGAAATTATGGTAAATTTTTGGATTTCTTTTTTTTTACTAGTTCTTTTTTACTGGCACTAATATGATCATTTGATCAGTAACGTACGGATAGAACTCCATATTAAAAAATAGTGGTGTATATAAATAAATAAATCTGAGTTAGCGAAAAAAAATGTTGTCTATCCAACTTCTAGAACCAAAAACACCGCTAGTTACCAAGTTACATCACGACTTACGTATACCGAATCAAACAGCTGTAACCGAAAGACAAAACAATCGTTTAACACTGTAACACTACAATACAATTAACCATTTACACCAGTCAATATGTTCGAGTCATTTAACGAATAATTGTCGATTGCAATTAACATCTGTGCCGTAATGTTATGTCATTAATGACAGGTGAATTTACAAATGGCCGCCGTTAATGACTGATGTTTATTTTAAAACGTCAGTGAGTTATTGGGACGGGTAATGTATTCTATTATTATTGGTGGTTTGGTTAACTAGTAACTGCTTCCAAATTTATACTTAAAAAATGCTTTGTCCTGAATGACTGACTGATCAAAGTACAGCCTAAGGGCGCTTTCAATTTAGACGTTTCATGTCGGACCGCTTTTTTTTGTCTACGTGGGAAAATCATCTAAGTAACATCTCCCGCCCTTGGGCGGGGTGAGAGGGCGTATCAGACTTTTACTGACTAGAAACCCACTACAGTTCCTTCTTTGGCATAGTTCCAGGGCCCCGGGGGTCTCTTTCGCATCACTCATGGCCAAATCTATGCTTATAAAATGCTTTGTCCTGAATGACTGACTGACGGATCAAAGTATAGCCTAAGGGTGCTTTCAATTTTGAGGTTTCATGTCGGATTACTGCCGCACGTTTACCGTGCTGCAACCGGCTGGTTGGAGTACCTACGTTAGCCGTCCGACAACAAGCACCTAAATTGAAAACGTATCTATCTGCCGTGTGTTTGTAAGCCAATGATGCCCTATTCAACACCACACCATTCAACACTGAATTGAACACGTGGTGCTTGTGACGTGGCCGTCCTGGTGTCGACCGTTCACCACACGGTTGCCGCACCGCGCACTTTGTATGAAAAATACGACCGTCTCCGTACGCAGTCCGACTAACGTGCCGCAGCAGGCCATCCAAAGACGAATAAACTGAAAACGGCCTAAACCACTGATCATAAAGACCTGAAACTAGGAGGGTTCTTTGTATGACGTAAGCATCCAATAAAAAAGGACTTTTCGAAATTCTACCACTAAGGCGATGAAAAAAGGAGTAAAGCTTGTATGAGAAAACGTGATTCCTTGGTCCTATTTACTTCAAATTTTGCATGAACATTCTTTACCAGAATTGAGGGATTTTCCCTCAATTCTTAAGTTACGTGTTTTATTGAAATTCAAAAAATCTATAAAAAATCCTATTATAATAATTTTAGACTTCTACGCGGATGAAGTCGCAGGCAAAAGCTAGTCGTACAAAGTTTCTTTAAAACTAACTACTAGTACATAGTGCCCTAAAGTTAAATTCGTATAGGTACATAATTTTCAAACAACAATACATATACAGAATTGTACAGATTTCGTTTGTTTGTTACAAAGTTGTTAATTAACGATAGCGAAGGTACCTATTGTTAGGAGTATTGGATAGTTAATTCCAAACGGCCTGTTTACTTTGAAGAAAGTTCTATTAATAAGCTGTCAAATACATTGTTAGCAGAGTCCTATGTAAATAATGTAAAAGTTGTTCAACAATCAGCTTTCGAAAATTAATCAGGAAACACAATCCTCTTATTACAAGACATGCCAATCTTATTGACTTTACAAAGTATAAAGCAGTCGCTTTACATGTCTGTCTGTTTATCCGCTAAATACTCCTAAAATATGCAACGGATTTTGATGCGGTTTGTAGTAATAGTAAAAGGTAACCACGGGGATGGTTTATTTATATAATGTGCATATGTGCGAAGCTGAGTGGGTCACTAGTCTATATTAATGTTTAAATAAAGAAAAAAAAATTTTTTTTTGTAATGAATAAACTTAACAATTATCCAACCAACAGTAGAAGCAGTGTTAAGGCCTCCCACACGGTAAACCGATGACCCGACGAGAGTAGCAGAAACACGGAGTAAGTATAAAAGAGCAGGAATCCAATGAATGTGAGACGGACAGGATCGTTCGTTCTGGTGACAATAAGGGGAGGCCTAGTATACCCAACAGTGGACGCCTATCGGCAGAAATGATGATGATGACTAGTGGAATGCTACTTTATCACGGAGTGACATAGGCTATATTATTTTCTATATTCACGCGGGCAAACCCACTGGCAGAAGCTAGCTTGTAATAAAGTGGAAATCAGAAAATTCCAAAAATCCTTTATTTACACAAAATAGGAATCTCGGCACAGCTATGTCCAAAAGTTCCAAGTAGTAGGACAGTTTGGTACACAACACAGAGCCAATTACTCGCAAGTTGTTCCCGAACTTATCCGAGGACCAATTCGGAAGGATTCGGCCCTGATAAGGGACAAAGAAGAGATTTCAGACGAAATTAAATTTTCCAAAAAGTTTGCCAGTATTGAATTAGCTTTTATTTTTTTTCGGTCGCTGTTTTTGTTTTATTGCGATGTTAAGAAAATTTCTTAAAAATACGAAAAAGTTTTAACACATTCATAATATCTCTCTCAAATCGTAGTGGTTTCAAATACTAATAAGAATAGTATTTGATATAATGAATAAGAAGAGTATCATTATGATATAAGTGTGTAATCGTTAATTATTCACGTGTATCATATGACGTTTTTCAATACACTTGTGAATAAAATAACTGTAAAACTAGTAAATTTTTGTGGCGGTAAAAATCTGTTTTCATATGCGCGTACATTTTTTTTTCTCGTTGTGGATGACCTGCGCCCATCCTAACACGATAAATGTAATAAAATTATGGCGGTGGAGAGGCTGAACAATAAGGTTTTAACCACATTATAGCACTAGTGCGTAATGGTAATCAAAATGTCATAGTTTGGTAACAAGTGACATTATATACCTAAGTACAGTGAAATAAGAGTCACTTTATGAGAAAGTGTATTGAAAATGTAATAAAATTATGGCGGGGGAGAGGTTGAACAATAAGATTTTATTCACTTTATAGCACTAGTGCATCATGGTAATTAAAATGTAACAGTTTGGTAACAAGTGTCAATATATCCCTAAGTGTACTGCAATAAGAATCCCATTATGAGCAAGTGTATCGAAAAATACAATTTGGTTAAGTACGTCATAACGTCTTCTTTTATATTATTATATTTTAGATTATAGACCCCTCCGACACCCAGTGCGAGTGCGATGCCCCTGGCCAGACGATGGCCCTCTTATTAGAGTGCCTAAAGTGTCCCTACACCTGCAACTTTTCATAGCAAGCTTTTATAGCTGGGTATACCTACCTATATAATTAATACTCGTCAAGACAAATAATACCAGCCCAAACTCGATAGGGTTGTGACGTTTAACTAGGAAGTCCTATAGCCACCTTCCAGTTCCATCATCAGATTAGCTCCATGTCATAATAATTTTGCATTGTCATCTGATTTACACATGCATGCAAATTTCAGCTCAATCGGTAACCGGGAAATGGGTCAAAAATTTACAAGATTTGATGACAGACAAACAAAAAGTTTGTGTCTTCTTTTTATTGACTAAATCCCAACCGTATTTTCAGTTGCCCTTTGCGTTCCAGGGTCACGGTGACTATTTCGAAGAACCCTGAATGTGATGAACTAAGAGTGTTACATATTATGTAACTATTAAACGTTATATTTAACCAGGAACCCAATATAATAAGCTAAGTTATATTTAGCTAGGAGGTATTTATAGAAATATATTAATAGACATTGATTTTATATCAAAAGCACCTATGTATCGCACGGATTTTCTGGAAAGGAAACCCGTGATCTTCGAACGCAAAAAACACAGATGTGGTTTTAGTCAGTAAACCACCACCCACAGCGGGAGAAGTCACCAAATGATTCCCAACCAAAAAAATAAATAAAAACATCACCTATGTATGAAACACGTATATTTCCATTAGCTATTAGATATCCTTTGAACTTGTATCTAAGTTCTTGCTGAGTATATCAAAACGCTTCACTTATTTAAACTACCGATAAGAGAAGATATAGAACGAGAAATATCTGCAAACGACATCACAGCACCGTTTTCGGTTCTTGCGATCTCTATATCAATAACTCTCACACGGCTCTTCGGGAGAGACCGGGTTTAATACAGGATCCCTTACACTTTCAAATTCACATTTATATTCACCGTCTACAGCCTTTATATCTTAACATTCAATATATAAAAGCCAATATTTTAGGCTTCAACCTCAGAAAAAGATTCACATTTTTTTTCTATGTTTTGTCAACCTTTTTTTGTTTGAACACGAAAGAAAGATTGCTAAAGGTTCATTGTGTATATCACATTATCTAGTTTCTGCTAACTCCACCGTAAAAGGTGTTTGATTATGCATGTACATACGTGTCAAATAAAGTTTCACCAACTCCTGGGAGAAATGCGTCATGTTAGGTAAACTTCCATCTCTCTCAGATTAGAAATTAATAGGCATACGTATCAATCGATCATTATCCCACGACTTCTCAGAGCCAAGAGAAATGGGTAACTATGGCACATACGCTGAACTAGAAACCGAACTACTTCTTGCTCGTAATACGTCTATTGGTTGAGATAAAGCCGTATCCTACCAAAGAGCAGATGAAACCGCAGCGCTTGTGTGAACGTGACCCACTGAAGCAGAAACCGAATGCGCGTCTGGGGAAACACTTACGTTACCCAGATGAATTGCACTCGATCTTTAACTTAGATTCTGCAGTTCTTAACAGCTGTTGGTAAAGTATTAATACCAAGAGCTAACTTAGAAACGTTTACGAATTGGTTTTAAAAATTTTGATCAGGAAGTAAGAAGTGGATGAAGTTTTAAGCCTTGTGTCCGTAGAAAACCAGCCCGCAAAAACAATAACCTAGAAAAAACAGTACTGCTAAAATTTATTCTATTCTATTCCGCTTATCTCGTTAGTGAAAATCATATCACGTCCCCAGCACACATCAAATTGCTGATATCATATTCATAGTGTTGTACACGGATTTAATTTATTACCGATCTACGATTGGATTGGTTTTGTTTGATAAACGACATATCGAACAATCTGTCATGTTCCGCCAATGACAGTGGATATGTCATAAATCCAATATGGCGGATGTAAATCAATTCATATTGGAATGTAGAAATGATATATTAATTTTAGTTTAACTGACGAAAATAAACAGTTATCAAAGAATGTCTGGTTGGTGGTAAATAAGCTATTTTAGATCTGGTTTCAGATAAGTTCCATCTTCATCTTTACCCAAGGGAGCCGTAACACATGACAAGGGTTTTATTGGATGTCTAGGAAGTACTACATGTAGGAAGATAAAATAAAATAGTGACAAATTCGAATGGAGAAAATTTGGAACGACAAAAGTTTTGGAATTACAATATGCCTACTTCATTATGCAAAACAGAAATTGATTGAATATATTAAACGAACAAATTATTGATTTTCATTTGTTTTCCAGTTTATTTAAAATAGTTCACCTACTCTTTGTTTCGAACTACTGAACAATTTGCTTTCCTACAATTGCGTGTTATCAACGCACTTCGCATGAATATGTATATGTCCACATTCTACGATTAGCAGTACCTTTACTCCTGCATTTAAAGTGGTGTTTTCTGTACTTGACTGGTACAATATGCGTGCTCAAATAGCAACGACCTTTCGCGTGTGTCAAAGGCAAACACTCAAGTCGCGAGCTTTGAATGGCGTTGCTGAGGTGCTAACTCCGGCCAAGTTATATTAATCCTGGGGCAAAAGCCTTAGAAATGTGACTACCGAGCAAAACTACTTTACAAAAAAGTTCTGTTTTGTTGACATTTGTGTGGTCGTTATTACGTTCTGGAATTAGGCAGTCACTGTTTCAAACGCAGCTTAATTATCGGATGGCTGATTAATGCGCAGTGATCACATATCCGATAATTTAGGTCATTCAGTATAGTTGGTAAACGTTGTATTTCGGAATTATTTCAATCACTACATATTTTGTAATTAATTAAGTTGAGTTCCGTTTGCATTTCCAAACTAGAATATTTATAGTATACCTATAAATTTATCCATTCTGTAAAAGGTTTACACAATTTTTGAATTACGTCACATTATTATTTACATTTCGATAATAGTACATTATGATATAAGTGTGTAATGTTAGTGATTACCGTTGAGGCGGTATTTGGACCCGAGCCATGGCGAGGGTCTTAAGAGAGCCGAGAACGGTAATCATCAATTACTCACGTGTATTATACGACGTTTTTCAATACACTTGTGAATAAAATAACTGTAAAAATAGTAACTAAACAAGAGCAAGTGCATTGAAAAGATGTTTTGAGTACTTACCATCATTGATGAATGGATAGATTAATCGCAACTCTGCTTCATAATTTTCCAATGATATTGGAGGCACGATGGGAGGAACGTAGTCGTCTTCTGGAGAACGTTCTGATCCGTAGCCCTGGTCAAACTGAGGATCTTGGAGCTTCCAAACTGGTTCGGCGTCGGAACCTGAAAAGAAATGGTTTATAAAATGCCCGTTTACGAAATGGTCTAGTCATGCTAAGAGGTAACCTAGTGAGTTGATATTTTGAAATAACATTATTAGCATAATCAGTCTTTTTTAATGATTCCATTACTGGTACTCAGGCCTCCTCTCTAGGAGAGGGAATGGGCCGTAAGCCACCACGCGGGGACAGTGCGGCTTGGTGAATGTCACATATCTTCGAATAACATTCTTAGTTTCACCAATTACTTTTATTCATTCATGTAACTGTTCATAGTACCAGGAATTGTTATGTATAGTAAAACGTGTTCATGTAAAATACAAAAAAGCTTACAACTATGTCGATATTGAAGTCTTTGCTATTCATTGAGATAAGAAAAAGTAAAAGTAAAAGCACAACAGACTACAGAGCGAAGTAAATTCGAACGCGTTTACCAAGAAGTTTAACAAATGAAATCGATTGAAGTCGAAATTAAATATAAAACTTACATAATGTGTATCTAATAGTGGTGGAAACGTGTATTGAGCTAACAATATCTTTTATAATAATATTCCCACAAAATCACGAAAGTATTGATATGTATCCCAAGAGCATTTTGCAGCTTATGGCCAACGTATTATAAATACATATTATGTGTAATATATGTATGCGACTCCCGGGAATATCTTTTGGCAAACAGTAAGAATTTGTACTCTTTGTTCGTAAATCTAAACAAAACGAGGCTTTATTCCTTTGGCATAAGGCTTAATATCAGATTTATATTGGTTTACGGATACCAGAGCGTTAAGTAGCAATGTTTCATGTAATATGTAAAGAAATTCTCATAATTTTCTTTTGTTGCTCCGACTGTTGATTGGCGTTTATTTTATCTTCGTTTTAATAACAAATACTGTTGGTTATTTTTTGTTTTCAGGGCCGTTCAATTATTTTTTCCCCTTTGTGTTAATGGTTGGTTAGGTTAGCCGACCCGTGTTTGTGGCGAACTGTCCCAGCGCATGACTATCAAAAACGGATCAATAATGTCAGAAGAACTGTTTATAAAGTACATTTTAGAACTAAAGAGATACGAAAACGGAGTTTCGCATGAAAATAAGGTACATTTGTTTAGTTTGAAGCGAATATTCTTACGTAGAAATGTATTATGTATGAAGCAACGGCTGGTAAAATATCGCTTTCCGTGCCTCGGATTAGTTAGGCGCTTTGAATATGGCGCCGGCACGTTGATTTACGTTTTTCACCCCATAGGAACATACTGCTGTAACCCATACCACTCATTGAAATAACACTTTATTAATGGGAATGAGAATAATGATGATGATGAGAATGGGAGAGGGAATAAGATGCTGTCGCATCCTTCTGCAAAGAATTATGCTAGTGAAGGACGCGGCCTTAAGAGTAAGCCCCAGGACAAAAGACGCCCTGAGCGTTGGGAATTGCAGAGTGTTCTCCGGCCACCATAGGCGTGGGCTTGCGGACGACGAGCAATGGGTAACTCGCCGTCTGCTCATCCTGTAAGAATCTTGAGTCGTTGCCGGCGCTTTGTGTTCTACACGGGCCTCTAAGAGATGTCAGGAAACCTAAACGTCACGCCCAGCAGGCCCGATGCCTGGGTTGAGTTGGGTGTCGTTTTAGTCAATAAAGGACTTTCACGCTTTTCCACTCCACCCTAGAGCGGAAGAAGTCATATAATTTCCCAACTTTAAAAAAAGCCCATAGGAATACACTGCTGTAATCCACATTATTTACTGAGTCATCAATCATCATCATATCAGTCAAAAGACGTCCACTGTAGGGTATAGGCCTCACCCAAGCGTCGCCACGCAACCTCCGGATTCCCGCGACCCTGACCAGGTCATCGGTCCCCTTTACGGGAGGCCTTCCAACGCTGCGTCTTCCGGTACTTCGTTTAATGAAGTAACACTTTATTGCTTCAAAGGTCATTTATTAGTGAAATGCCAGTGCATAATCACGTCAAAAGTGTTGTTCATGGGAATCGAATCGGCTTTATCTATGGATATATCGGACATGCGATTCTATCGTTACTTGGAGAACTTTCGTGTTGAGAAATTGTTATTTTTGTAATTCTATTACTGATGTTATCAGTTTTCTTTATCCGCATTGGAGTTATTTATAACCACCGTAAAATTTATAGGTACGGTACTGTCAATTGAGTAAGAATGATGTAATTTGGGAACTGACAGTGACAAAATTCGCTTTTAGTTTATGCAACATTACATTTAGTATCTATACAAGGTGTAAGGTGCAGGTCTCCGCAAACTTTAAGGGCTTGCTCAGTATGTAGACGAAACTATACAACCATCCACAAAAATTTTTTTCAGGAAACGGAAAAAATATCGGCCGCTCCATACAAACTACTGAAAAAAAAAATCTAAAAAATCCTCAAGTAATATTGGATAAGGGCAGGAAGACTGCCCTTATCCAATATTACTTGGGGATTTTAGTAAACGAAACCTGGAAAATAGTTTGTACAGAATCAGTAACTGAATAGATTCCAATAATTTTACACTATGTTATATTTTTCCCAAAAACATTTAAAAAGGTCGCAAGTTGGATACCACCGACACTAAGTACAACACAGGTCACGGCAGGTCATAGCGGGCATTACGTGCCAGCGCACAGTACGGGAGCAAAACCACCCCTCAATCACCCAGATGGCTGCCTGACCATGTATTTGTGCGGACAACCAGGTTACATAACAAGCTTATACTTTTGTGATTTTTCATGATACAGTTATGAATTTTTTACATAAAAATAGTAGACGAATGTTTTGAGTTTCCCATATACTAAAATTAATGTTGTACTCGTATATAACGTATATATGTAGGTAACAATGTGTGTAAATGTCGGTAGGAAATGGTTGTTTGCTTAAAACCGCAGCTTTCATGATATCGATTCAGTGCTATGAAGTTCAAGGCCACTTCTGCTGCATTCAAGTACGCATTCTTAAGTTACCAAGTCGTGCTATTCAACCATATCTTTTTTCAGTAAAATTTCAGCTTACTTACCAATTTAGGTTAAAATTAAATTATTCATTAGCCTTCAAGCTAGATTTTAATAAAAATAAAATGAGTTTGTGTTTTATGGTCAATTAAAAAAATCCGTTAACGAACAAACTGTATAAAGCTTTTCAGTAATGACTAAAGGTGAAAATTAATGAAAATACTTACATAAAAAAAAAAACACAAAAACAGAACATCAGGCATATTTCATGCCCTCTTTAGCATAAAGTCCGTAAAGTTTCCGTACGGAACTGAACTTTATGAATACAGAATTTATGTAAACAAAAAATGAATTTTGGAAATCATTTTTAATTCATATCGTGGAGTTCATTTCGTTGGCAGGTTTCCGTTGAATGAGCTGTGTGTACACAGAAATAATATAGATATTGAATTGAATTAAAATTTTAAGCATGAGGGTACATGAAAGCGCGGTATTTAATAAGTTTGATCTCGTCTCTTAAGGGATGAATGCGACTCCTACTGGAAAGACTGAAGCCGCTGGCGTTTAAAGCAGTAATTTATTTATTTAACACGCACAGACGCACAGGACCGTTTGTTGTGACAACACTTAGAGGAGACCTTTGTCCATGTGGACGTCTTTGAGCTGAAATAATAATGATGACGACTTTTTTTAAACTTTGCCTCACACTAGGAATTACTCCTGTATCCAGTGCGCGTGCTCGCCTCCTCCACAATTTTATTACATTTTTCGTATCAGGCTGAGCGCACGAATCGCGCATCAAACGCCGTTTTCGTAAGCACATTGAAAAACGTTGTTTGATACACGTGGAAATTTGTCACTGAAGTCCTTGGCTTCATAACACCCTCACCAACGCTCGGGTGAATGCCACCTCGTTCGCAGTAACAAACTTTCTCTACTTATATCAAAATGTACTACGTCACACGTAAATGTAATACGTACATTATTATGAGCCGATTGTGCTGCAATGCAATAGCAAATATTTTTCCACTTTTCTCTGTCCCTAGATATACTTAAATTAGATAAGTGTCTAATTTACTGAGCTGATACAATGTGTATTTAAGTAGCCCTTATGTGCGTAGGTAGCTGTTGGTGAAAAATCATTTGAGTCTGTGAATTTTCAGTTTTCATTTGTTTTCTGTCCTTAGATGTAGGTTCTTAAATTAGGTAAGAGTCTAATTTTACTGAGCTGATACAATGTGCTATACCCCTTATGTGCGTAGGTAGAGCAGCTGCTGTTGTTGAAAAATCATTCGATTCGGTATGTTTAATTTTTTATTTGTTCTCTGTTCCATATTTACTTAAATTAGGTAACTGACTAACTTACTGAGCTGATACAATGTTTTATAATCCTTATGTGTGTACGTTGCTACTGTTGGTGAATGACGATTTTGCGAATTTTCAATTTTCATTTTGTTTTCTGTCCCTAGACGTAGGTACTTAAATTAAGTAAGCGTCTAATTTACTGAGCTGGTACAATGTGTTAAAACCCTTATGTATGTAGGTAGATACTTTGTGAAAATAATTCGATTACGAGAATTTTCAGTGTTCATTTGTAGGTAATTGTCACGGAACATGGATTTCGGAGAAATTTTATATTTTATTCGCATTATTTACTGATATTGGAGAATTGAATGCTTTGATAGAAAAACGAACGGAAATTGTCAGTAATTCATGTGGGATAGGGAATGCTTTCAAAGAGGATATAGATACTTAATCAATCTCGAGTCATTTGTGGTAGGCTCATTAATCACGTCACTTCATTAGATCTTTTACAAAAAATAAATCAACCATCGATCTTCAAGTTGGTTCATTTATTTGCGAGTTTAGAAATAAAGAAAAATGAGTTTATTTAGTTCTGATATCATCGTTTATATGTATTAATATTTTAAAGAGAAAAGATTTATATTTATCAATTTTTGTATGTAATGAATGAAAAAGTTCAGAACGGTTAAAAAAATGTTTTAACAGTAGAATGCTACTTAATTCCTTAGGCTATTTTTTATGTACGCGGGCGTAGCAGCGGGCAAAAGCTAGATAAACTCCTTGTATCTGATAATACAACTATAAGAAAAAATACATGGAAATGATCAATTTTTTTATCGCAAGACCTCCGTGACTCGTCATATTAATTCTTCCATTCAAAAGATCTCCTAATCAAGTTACAGATACAAGAGTGCTCAATTACAAACGTTAGCCGTGCGCACGGGGGGGAGTCGGGGAGACAGTCGAATAAATCAAAGAAATGGACTGAAAAAGCCGCGACCCCAGTCTCGGGATGGACGATATTTTCAAATTTGTTTCAGTAATGGTGTGCCTACTGCGCACACTATGGCTTGGATGGATAAAAATAAGGCCGCTGAACTGTGTAACATGCGTTTGGTATCGTCGAGCATATAGTCTGTCTAAAAAGTTAAACGACTTAGGTAATTATTAGGGTAAAATGAAATCTAATGTAGTTACCACTAGTTCAATAATCAAGGTTGATTTATTAATCATGGGTTCTTCTATTTATAAATAGAATTTTATTGTAATCTATATCTATATATATAAAAATGACCCCCGTTTTCCGTTGTCACGACTTGGCATGAAAACGGTTTGCCCGATTTGGCTGATTTTTTTTTGTTGTGATTGTTATTGTGAGGAGAAGGTTCTTATGGAAAAAAAATTAGGGTAGTGTAGGGTAGAGTAGGGTAGAGTAGGGTAGAGTAGTAGGGTAGAGTAGGGTAGAGTAGGGTAGAGTAGGGTAGAGTAGGGTAGAGTAGGGTAGAGTAGGGTAGAGTAGGGTAGAGTAGGGTAGAGTAGGGTAGAGTTGGGTAGAGTAGGGTAGAGTCGGGTATAGTAGGGTGGAGTAGGGAAGAGCGGGAGCGAAGCCGCGCGGGCAAAGCTAGTCTATATTATAAAAATGACCCCCGTTTTCCGTTGTCACGACTTGGCATGAAAACGGCTTGACCGATTTGGCTGATTTTTTTTTTGTTGTGATTGTTATTGTAAGGAGAAGGTTCTTATGGAAAAAAAAATTAGGGTAGTGTAGGGTAGAGTAGGGTAGAGTAGAGTAGAGTAGAGTAGAGTAGGGTAGAGTAGGGTAGAGTAGGGTAGAGTAGGGTAGAGTAGGGTAGAGTAGGGTAGAGTAGGGTAGAGTAGGGTAGAGTAGGGTAGAGTAGGGTAGAGTAGGGTAGAGTATGGTAGAGTATGGTAGAGTATGGTAGAGTAGGGTAGAGTAGGGTAGAGTAGGGTAGAGTAGGGTAGAGTAGGGTAGAGTAGGGTAGAGTAGGGTAGAGTAGGGTAGAGTAGGGTAGAGTAGGGTAGAGTAGGGTAGAGTAGGGTAGAGTAGGGTAGAGTAGGGTAGAGTAGGGTAGAGTAGGGTAGAGTAGGGTAGAGTAGGGTAGAGTAGGGTAGAGTAGGGTAGAGTAGGGTAGAGTAGGGTAGAGTAGGGTAGAGTAGGGTAGAGTAGGGTAGAGTAGGGTAGAGTAGGGTAGAGTAGGGTAGAGTAGGGTAGAGTAGGGTAGAGTAGGGTAGAGTAGGGTAGAGTAGGGTAGAGTAGGGTAGAGTAGGGTAGAGTAGGGTAGAGTAGGGTAGAGTAGGGTAGGGTAGGGTAGGGTAGAGTAGGGTAGAGTAGGGTAGAGTAGGGTAGAGTAGGGTAGAGTAAGGTAGAGTAGGGTAGGGTAGGGTAGGGTAGGGTAGAGTACGGTAGAGTAGGGTAGAGTACGGTAGAGTACGGTAGAGTAGGGTAGAGTTGGGTATAGTAGGGTAGAGTAGGGAAGAGCGGGAGCGAAGCCGCGCGGGCAAAAGCTAGTATATATATATAAAAATGACCCCCGTTTTCCGTTGTCACGACTTGGCATGAAAACGGCTTGACCGATTTGGCTGATTTTTTTTTTGTTGTGATTGTTATTGTGAGGAGAAGGTTCTTATGGAAAAAAAAATTAGGGTAGTGTAGGGTAGAGTAGGGTAGAGTAGGGTAGAGTAGGGTAGGGTAGGGTAGAGTAGGGTAGAGTAGGGTAGAGTAGGGTAGAGTAGGGTAGAGTTGGGTATAGTAGGGTGGAGTAGGGAAGAGCGGGAGCGAAGCCGCGCGGGCAAAGCTAGTTGTTTATAAATAGAAGAACCTTATAAAAATTATCGTACATAAGTGCATATTTTTTTTATGATTTAATATTATTAGAGGACTTTTTAACAATAAAAATTGCAAAAGATTTTCGTTTACAATATAAATATTTCAGTATCTTTAGTGATATTCTTATTACAAAAAGTAGGTTACATTTGCAATTAAATAATATTGTCCTAAGTAAGTATCGTAAGAGAAATCTGGTTCTAAATATTCTACTCCGCTTATTGATTCATTATCACTAGGCATTGGCATTGGCATGTTTGTTTGCCTATAGTAGCACTCGTTTTCGCCTAGTGCGAAAAATAGGAGGTAACGAATCTACACGCTGTGCTACGAGCTTTGAGGATCATAGGCTTCTAGTGTCATCATACTACTGTTTTGTTAGCTTTGTCCAGTATTTTTTCGGCTCTGATGTGTGCTGAAAACTGCTGGATGTGTTTCCACAGTGCCGTTGCCCAGAAAATAGTCGCTGGTTTTGTATTTTAGATTTTTACTCTTCAAAACTGCTTACCTATTCACTCCTTAATAGGAATGAAGGGGTGAATAGTGAATATACATAAAACTTTGATTAAGTTTTTCGCGTTAATACTCCATTCTGTTGAAATCATGATATTGATTATCATGTTTTCAGCCAAAAGACGACCACTGTTGGACATAAGGTTCCTCCAAGTATCGTCACAACGTCAGGTTCTGTGCCTCTCGCATCCATCGGATTCCATCAGAGATCTAGAAATAACAGCCGTGATCAGGCTGCTCGTGCTTCATAAGGCACGGAGGAATCTCGGTATGTGGACATGGTCATACATCCAATGGCCGATCGCAGCAATTGTTGCTTAACCTTGGAGACCGATCTATGCGTCTCTTGTTACTGGAGCCGCTTATGATTGTAAAGAGTGTCCATCGTGTCCATGGAGTTTTTTACATATGCTTCTCCATAGAGGTCCAATGTGCAATTTTTCTGACTGACTGACTTCTCGACAACTCAAAAGTAAGTGGTTTATCCCTACTAATATTATAAATGCGAAAGTAACTCTGTCTGTTACGCTTTCACGCAAAAACTACTGGACGGATTTAGATCAAATTTGGTAGGTAGGTAGCAGAGACACTGGAATAACACATAGGCTACCTATAATTCCACTGCTGAGCACGGGTCTCTGCCCGCGCGATATAAACTGTAGTCCACGCGGGCGAAGCCACGGGCGGAAAGCTAGTTTGAAATAAATGCTTTTAATCCTAATCTTTGGAATTTTTCAATCACGACTTCTTTGTCCTGCGCATCAGCAAAAATAAAAGTCAAATATTGTGTTGAACTGTATTGAAGAACAGAGCACCATCAATTTACTTCAACTCCGATCACAAATGAGGGTCAAGTCCCAAGTTATGAAGCTACAGTTTCTATCTTGTTTCAGGACACTAGTTCCTAATGTAAACAGCTGTTAACCTCCCTCTCTGAATAGTCAGCGAATCGTGTAACGTTCATGCATAAACATTATATAGAAATTGCTGATTTGCACTATTCATTTTGCATATGAATAAAACTTTACACATGCATAAATCAAGGTAGTTGTTCGTTTTTATAGGTAAAAGCTGGCTTTTTTCGGCAGTTTTGGTAGTACAGGAACTAAAATATAGCCTATGTAGTGCAGGTTTTGGTACTATAGCCTATCGTACAAGAACTAAAATGTAGTCTATGTAGTGTAGGCTTAGCTACTGTAGCCAATATCGCAAGAACCAAAATGTAACCTATGTAGTGTAGGCTTTGCTACTCCGGCCAATTGCACGGAAACCAAAATGTAGTCAATGTAATGTAGGCTTTGCTACTATAGCCCTTTGCACGGGAACAAAAACGTAGCCTGTGTTATGTAGGACCCAAGATGTGGACTATGTAGTGTAGGTCTTAGTACTAAAGCCTGTTGTACAGAAACCAAAATGTAGCCTATGTAATGTAGCACCTAAAATGTGGCCTTTGTAGTGTAGGTTTTGCTATTATAGCCCATTGAACAGAAACCAAAATGTAGTCGTATGTAGTGTAGGTTTTACTACCTATCGCAAAAAATCATATAATAATATAAAGTCAATGACACTAAACCAAAGTGATTTGGGATCATTACTTACACAAACTCCCTTTTAAAAACATACAATTTGACCCCTTTAAGATATTAGTTTAGATGACAATGCATTATAGCAAAAGCAAAGGCACTTTTAATGGATGAGCTTTTAAACAACGTAAACACAGGTTGGTCCGTTTTCTTTTCATTCAGAATATAGAACTTTCTATTCTTTGTGGTATAAACGGATGACCTTTATACCTTAACCTCGACCGTTTGGCGGCATGTCTCGGAAATAGCTAGCTTAATTCAATCTAGCGCGCTCTTAATGTCAGGTATCGATTTTAGACCGATTTAATTCGGTTATAATAATTTAAGCACTTTGGTATATTTGTGGAACAACGTAATATTCAATTAGAGAAGGTAGATATAAGTTTTCTGTGACGCAACTTGGTAATGAAAATCAGATGAGTTTGTTTAAGGAAAAACGGGTAGAGTCAAAGGCTGAAAATATGAGTTACTTTTCCTCTTTACTATTATTATTAATAAACATGAGAAGGGGAGTTTTCTGCTCGTCTATATAAAGTGCTGGTGATCCACTCAAGCTTCGTATGCGTGTTACAAATCATTGATGAAAATCTTTGCTTTTCTCTACTATCATATCTACCTATGTATTATTATTATAGCAAGCTCATAAGAATCGCTGAACTTAAGAGGCAGTGGCCCTGCCCACATTGCTCGCAGAATAGGTGGTCGATGAAGACGAAATGTTCTGTAATGGCGATCATATACCGGAAGCAGCATTAGAAGGCCTCCCACAAGATGGACCTGGTGAGAGTCGCGGGAATCCGATGGATGCGAGACGTACATGACTGGTCATTAAGGCAACACTTGAGGAAGCCCTATGTCCAACAGTGGACATCTTTCGGCTGAAATGATGATGATGATGAAGGAAGATGAAGCTAAACCACGAGTAGCTTTCATTTTACGGTGTAGCACAGTTCAGTAAGAAAGTTCATCGAAAATATAACCACATTTTTACGCGAATGTAATGACCACACCAAATGGTAGTCATACTTGTAAAAGTAACGATTCGTTTTATATTGGTATCGGATATAAAAATACACTCTCTAAATTGCAATCTTGCGATATTATAGAACCCGTAATGGCTGCCATAACACTCATAAACCTCATCATTTTTCCGACAAAAAAATGTTCGGAGCTTTAACATCTTCCGCGACCATATTTCACATTTCATATTTAGCTCCTTACTCCAATAGTATGTAATGGACCAGTGGCGTAACTATAGGGTGGTAAGGGTGGCAAAATGCCACGGGCCCCATGCCTGGTGGGGCCCCCGGGCTTGGTCTCAGACGAAGTAAAAATACAAGTTCAAGTAAATTGTTAATATAAGGATTGGTTGTTGTGGCAACGCTTGGGGGAGGCTTATGTCCAACAGTGGACGTCTTTCGGCTGATATGATGATGATTATGATGACGATGAAAAGCATTAATAGGAAAAGGATCAATTTCTCGTGATATTTTGCCAGCCTTACCACCTTATTATTATTTACGCCATTGAGAAGCCATCTTCATAGATGAAATATAAAATCCTCGTGTATTAGATAACTTACCGATTTATTAATAACTAGCTTTTGCTAGCGACTTCGCCTGCGTACATAAAACGCATGTGCATACGTCATTCAGGAATAAAACAGCTTTCTACTGGTGAAAAAAATCGGTTTAGAGATTACCTTCTACAAACATAAAAAACAAAAGAAAAAACAAACTTTATCTTTTTATTATATTTAGGAATATTTTATGTTTGTTCTCTATTAAATTAAAAGTTGACGATTTTTCTAGGGCCCCATTCAATGATTGTGCCACGGGCCTCAGACGATATAGTTACGCCTAGAAATGTGTCGTTGCCAGCAACATTGCCGAGAAGTGGGAATATTGGTGGTAATATTGCCAGAAAAATTCCCACTTTGAGCAATATTGCCGACAAGGGCACATCTCTAGTTACGCCCCTGTAATGGACGATCCTCGAACGTAAGATGCGTCGGCTTATCGTAACGATGGCGCCGCTTCTTCAGTGATTTATTGTGTTTACACCTGCAGCTTATTGGTTCCTATTACGGGCAGCTACACAACAACTATCGCGGTATTGGTTCTTGTTTTGATTCGAACCGTTTGAAGAGTAGTTATTGGGTTTTATGACTACCCTGCTCTTTGTTTTGTTTTCACTGCCTATTGGAACGCTCTGGCTTCGTATACAAATCTTCTAGCTCATTCAGCTGAAGCTTTTTCAATACTTTTACTCGAAAACCCGCTCTTATCCCACCGCTTTTAGCCACGCAATTGACTGTTTTTCGCACTAGTGCGGAAAAGTACGTAAGCTCACGCCGGTCACAATTCTGTTGCATTTATGGTGTCAAGCGTAGCGCGCGTCTACTCCCACGAGTCACACGTCTACCACCAAGAGTCGTGCGTAAACCCCTGTTTATTTATGTCTTTGTCAGCGTATTGAAAAACGTCGTTTGATACAGGTGGAAATTTGATACTGTAGCCCTCGGTCATAACACCCTCACTAAAGCTCGGGTGTATACCGCCTCGTTCACAATGTCAAACTTTCTCTTGTGTTATGACGCCAGTTGTTCACTAACAAATTAGAGGAGGCGCCTATACTATGATTAGTGTTTACTATTAGATCATTCTATTAATTGTTAATTGAAATGTTTTAATTATTATTATTAATTATCAGGGGAATGAAATGAAATAAAGGGCTTATTATTATTATTAGATCAAACCATTCCGGCCATAGTCTTCGAACTATATTGAAGTTCAGCGATAATTCAAAGTCTCGAAGTACAACAAAACTTACATCTATAAAAGCAAAGCACCAACTAATAACGAAGAAGTGAAACCTAAGTCCGTATTGAGAAACTTATCTAATTAGTACATAGACGACTATTATTCGACTGGACTGTTGGTCTAGTGGTTAGTGGTCCTGACTGCTATGCCGGAGGTCGTGGGTTCAATTCCCACCCAGGACAAATGTTTGTGTGATGAGCACAATGATTTGTTCTTAATTTATCTTTAATATGAATGTATTTAGAAATATTTATGTATGTTTATCAGTTGTCTAGTCCCCATAACACAAGCTCTGCTTATGTATGCGTTGTGTGAATATTATTATTAAACTAGCTTTTACCCGCGCGGCTTCGCTCCCGCTCTTCCCTACTGCACCCTACTATACTCAACTCTACCCTACCCTATTCTACTCTACTCTACACTACTCTACCCTACTCTACCCTATTCTACCCTACTCTACCCTACTCTACCCAACTCTACCCTACCCTACTCTACCCTACCCTATTCTACCCTACTCTACACTACTCTACCCTACTCTACCCTACTCTACACTACTCTACACTACTCTACCCTACTCTACCCTACTCTACACTACTCTACCTACCCTACTTTAAATTTTCTTTGCTATAAACCTCACGGAGCCCGAGACCTTTCCAACGAATGCAAAACCGTGGAAATCGGTTAATGTTATAACTGCTTGAATATAGTTTGTTTAGAATCAGTAACTGAATCGATGCTAATAATTTTTAGACCGTGTTATATTTTTCTCCAAAAATATTTAAAAAGGTCACAAGTTGGACACCACCGACACTGAGTACAACACTTCGTCAATGATGATTTTCCCCGTCGACAGAAAAAAAAGTCACAGCAGGTCATAGTGGGCATGAGCATCTGCGCTCAGCACAGCACGTGCAAAACACTGGATGGCCCGGTGACTATGTATTTTTGCTGACTTAACAACCTTATAACTTTGTGATTTTTCAAGATTCAGGTAATAAATTTTGTACATAGATTCTTTACATAAAAATACTAGACAGGTGTTTCAGGTTACGCATATACTATAAATAAGGTTATATGTTATATTATTCTAACCCTGGTTTGTTAAACATTTAACTGGTAATGGGTAAACAAGAGAAGTTGGAGGAAGTTATATTCAATAGGCTAGGGAATAAAGGCTCTGGTCCCAAATCTCGGGACGTGATAAGAGTGACAATAGACGTGACGCCGCCGTGTCTGGCTTTGAGCTAGGCAAAATATACGAAATAATTGCCTGTGTAAGTACGGATGTATGTTCGCCGTTTTATCTTCAAACAAAGATATTCTCTAGAAAAGAATATAGGAAGCTTTTGTTTGGTTTAATGGACATTCTGACTGATAAGTCTGGCTACCGTGGGCTTGCGGACGACAAGCAATGGGTTGCTCGCCGTCCGGTCAACCAATTATCGTCCGAAGAGAGCGGGAGTCCTCTGCGCGTAATGCTCTGTGCGCTTCAAAAATATGTCGGCAAAACCATAGTGCCCAACAGAGCCAAAGCCCGCTAGCTGGGACCAAGGGGAATTTCTGAAACTGAAACTCGTAGTCCTAGAGCGCAAAGGGCAACTAAAGGACACAGGTGTGGTTTTAGTCAGTTTGATACCCTCACACTTCGTCAAGAGCGGGAGATCATTTCCACCCTTAAAAAAAAGGCCCCACCACGGCCGAAGCCTACTGAGGCCATGGGTTGTCCAAATGGGAACCCTGGGGTCCTGAAACGCAAGGTAAAGAAGCGGGATAAGCCATTGGATGATTGAAAAAAGAATACTAGTTTATGTTGACATTGAAATCAATGACAACAACACATAATCCCACGACTAAAATTCAATTATAAGCAGCATATCTTAAAATAATTCTCCAAAGTTCTTATTAAACATGGTTTCAATATATTCCTCTTCCAAGAAAATTTAGTTAGAAGATTAATTTCAAGTCTTGTCGCGTGATGTAAGAGGCAAGCCAGTGGAGCTTTGGAAGTCTCAGATTAAAGTGTTCAAAGGTAGTGAAAAGGCGCGCCACCTAGCGTAGGAAAAATAATTTTCTTTTGAACACAAGTTTTGTCAACTAAAATTATATTACAAAAAGTTTTACTTGTGAAAGTTACAAACTCAAAATCATTTATTTCACAGCCTACATGGGCACGGAACGTAGCGCACTGTGCCAATTGGAGAAGAACCGGCAAGAAACTCCATGGTTATACAATATTTGCATATTACTCTAAAGATATGAGAGGACAATGTAGACCGGTCAGCTAAGTACCCAAAAGTACAATAAATAATAGTAAAAGTAAAATAAAAAGAAGCTAAGTACACAAAAATAAACTTATCAATAAATTATAGATGTATACAAAATCACATTCATCGAACCACTAGACGTACGGCGTTGCGCCATTCGGTAGTTATATGGTGGACATCCCACTTATGCGTGTAAAGCGGTTTGGGGAACACATTTATTTCATTAAGCGTACAGCTAACGGCCCGTTCACGACCTTGCCGCTGTGAGCGGGAGCTAAGCGCGGGGCGGTGAGCCGTAAGAACAAAAGTATGAAAATGTTAGAAGCACGCCTCGAGAAGATGCCTCCGCCCATAGCGGCGCGCGCCCGCTTAACGATGCCGCTTTGCCCGTACCTCTCACCGCTAAAACCTAAGTCGTGAACAGTCTGTAAAGAGTGGAATTCCCTGCGGAAGTCTGTTTCTTGCCAGCTATAACTTTAGGGGTCAAGTTCAAATCAAGAGAAAATAGGTTACTTTTAGGAAAGCGTGCTCCACCGTCGGCCATATCATCAACCTTCAGGTATTATAATAAAAAAAAAGATTTTGTGATGGTCGGTTGTTTTATGACAATATGCAAAGTAACCAGGTATGTAAAAGAAATGACTACATAATGACGTTCCAATGATAGGTCACTGATCAAAGGAAGTTGTAAAAATTTTACAATATTATCGCAAAGGTCAGACATTCATCTGTCATTATGTACGAGATTACCATTGTATACTATTTCTTTCAATGGAGTTTCAGTTGTTGACTATTTAAAAGTCATTATGACGCCATTACATTAGTAAATTACCGTCAAAATCAACAATTTTGAAACCAATGTTGGATCTGACACTATTGTAATAACAGACTTGAGGCCCAAGATCGTAGAAAAATATGGGGTGGTGCGAGAATTGCCTGTAATAGCGGGGTTTATTCAGTATGTGCATTTTTTCCCCTTGGGAGCACTATCTATATTATGCGATGTTCCCACTGCGGCTATAATGGTCTCGCGTAGATTGGCTGATATTGGTTCTGCTCAAACAATATTGATAGATGAGCTAGGAGGTAATTATTTCCCATTTGGTTATGATTGGGTTATTAATTGAAGTCCTAGTTCTGGCGGCGTTCATTTATTATTATTGTGAATTGAATCTTGAAGTCTTTTTTCTCTCTCTTTTGTTTTTCAATTCGCTTAGTTTTTTTTTTTAACTGATTTGTAATCAAATTAGGTTTCAAAAAGTGCCGAGAATAATTCAAATGACATAAATATTATTAGCATACTGGAAAGATATTCTAAATCGAAATTCAGATTTCTATAATAAAACTGTCAGCATATACCTACATATTCTAAATATTCACCTTTACAACAATAACAGCTTTAGAAAACCTCTAAAAATGTTTCTGGACTAGTTCATAAGACGTCATTTTATGAAACTACAATGTATTACTAGCATTCTGTACTTTTACTACAGAAAGTAGGAAAAGGTAAAGCTATGAGAAATACGAGATAAGAGTTTTATTTGCAGTCGGAAATAGAAAATTTATTGCTTTACGTTTGTTCAGAAAAGGTTCCGCTGAACTCAAGGAACCCTGCTGACAGAGAGTACTTCTTGCACTCGGGTTTTATTTATATTGTTTAATAAAGATAAATGGAGAAATGTCGTAAAAGTTCAAATAACAATTAACAAAAAGACATTAGGGAGGAAAAATGACGTCAGATGAAATATAACCTGCTATTAACGCGAATTTCTTCCATATACCACGCATATGAAACGAACCGCTAATGACATATTATATTTAATGTGGCTCAATTAATCATTCACGATGGGGAATGTATAGAGGGGGCTGCGTTAGTAGCCGTTTAAGTAAGCTGTTACTGCGAGGGTCGGCCTCAGGTGCGCGGGATACACGGGATAATGTATTCTTTCGACACCCAGGAGCGCGATTCCCAACATTTTTCCCACTATGGAAAACTCGATAACTTTACCTCGTTTCATGACTGATGGAGAATTTATACAAATCTCGGGCCGTTTTTCTATACTTCGCTCTATCATTTTCTTATTCACGTATTTTACATAATTTTGCGGTTATTGATGACCGCAGAAGGTATGTGGGGAATGTCGCTCTCGGGTACTTTGCAAATAAGACGTTACAAATGACCACATCCGATTCTCATTTTCCAGCTGTACTATAAAAGTAGAACTCATCACTCTTACAATTTCCAACGACCTTTTACTCGATTCTGTTTAAACTTTTTTTATAAACGTATCAATCATGTTTAAGTACTTGCGAGCACCGTCTTCCGTTTAGCATATTAATCTCATTTTTACACTTCATGCCAAGGTGAAACTGCTAAAAGTTTGAACAATACTGTAGCCATTAGCCATATATCAATGTCGAGCGAAGAGTCTGATTCGGACGCGGGCAAATTGGGATTAATAACGGTCTTAGTACGAAAGAATTCCCCCACAGTTTCTTTTACTGATTAGGTGGCAAGACAAATCGGTTCGGATAGTGCGAAAACACGGAATGTTTTCAACTCGCCTTTTGTTTCTGAAGGATAGTAGGGTCAGGGTTGGCACTCAAATGATTTGTTGGCGAAAACAATTACGAAGTTCGAAAACAAATACGAACAATTAGTTTTGAGTAACGGAAGAGTTTATTGCTAATGCTGTTGTTATTCGGAAACATTTGGAGGAAGAAACATCGAGGTCATGATAGCAAAACGTTGATCTTTGTGAGTTAAAATCTTTGTATAATTTCTTGGCATATCTTATCGGTAATTAATCAGATAACATTGGTGGCACAAGGCGATGCTATCTCCGCCTATTCAATACTTTGTTTTATACCGCCGGCTTGGAATACGTTCGACAGATACTTTATTGGTATGGCATACTTGTAAGGGAGTGGAGCCTCAGGTCCTAGGTTTAGTTACCAGATAGCAACATTGTAGTTTTGAGTTTCCGATTTTTATTTTCTTGCAGTTATATGATAGTATATTCTGCGGTTCTGCAACTTGTTATAATGCTACCTTATTGACCGGTCGACTGCATATATGCTATCAAATACCTAGATAGCATATTGATGGTAGGTAGTAGCTGAATATCATTATCTCCCTAGCTTTTTTTCAGCAGCTGGAAAAGATGTTAAAAAACTGGAATTGCTGAGAATAGAGATTAATGGCTTACAAATGGAGATACAAATCTCCAGTAGTCAACTGCTGTAGGCTTATGATAATGATAAGTTAGTGTAGCCGATTGATTTTACCCATAACAAATTTTCTATTCTTGCTCAATCTTTTGTTAGCAAAATATAACAAACTGCGAACTACAGCGTATAGTTGACACTTTATGTAAGTAATGTATTAGAATTATCGTCGGTTTGGGCACGCGATCGCCACCCCTTCCGGACCGTCCTTGACCCGAAGTTATTCGGAGCGGTGACGTCAGAGCCGAACCCTGAACCAATAAACAGTGAGACCAGCACCGAAGGAACACTTTGTGCGAGTGGCGAAAATTTTGCGAAAACAGGGAGATTTAGAAAGACTGCTCACACAAGTACCGCCTTAATTTAGACGGCTTACACTTAAACCGTTGAGGACTTAATGTACGCATAAACTTGGCCATCAACTGGGCTGAAACAGGCCGCTCCACCTCCACCAGGTCACTAAAAAAATTGAAGTACCTGTAGACGGGGTACTGAAGTTTTGAGCTGTAGTTAATGACTTGTAATACTATAAAGTCCATCGCAGGTCCTTGCTAAAGATAATGTTGGGTTTGGTAAAAAAATATCATCCAGCGGTGTCCCTAAGATCGTATCGTATTGCACCATTATCATTGCCTCCAGATTGCTCAACAAATTGAACAGTCACACATCCTATCTATCTGTTTTTGGAACCTCCGTTAAAAGTTGGTTTTCTTTCGACGAGGTAAGATTGACGCTTAATAAATGTGGTCGATTATTCTTCTTTACCTTCGACTTGTTCGTCAACTCGCTACCGCAAAACTCAAACGACAAAAAAAGTAGGTGAAATCGAAAGGTGCCAACTCGCGAGCGCTCGCGAGTTTTGCAGTAGCGAGTTGAGGAACGCGTCCTTTTTTTCAGGATGTAAATCATCCAATGTCTTCTCTACGGAGAAGCGGAAGTAGGCAAAGGAAGGAAGAAGAGGCGGAGCGGAAAGACGTGCTAGACATTTACTGACTAAAATCACACCTGTGTCCTTCAGTTGCCCTTTGCGTTTTAGGACTACGGGTTTCCTTTTCAGAAATTCCCCGCGGTTCTAAATAGCTGGCATCGGCCCTACTGGGCCCCATGGTTTGTTGACATGTTTGAGTAGCGCGTGACACCCAGGCGACGAACAAGTCTCCTTCGCTTTTCTAATTGAGTTTCTTATTGTTGTAATGGATTTTCTGTTTATTTTTGCGCTGTGCCAGAACATGTCGCTGCGTCTGTACCGAACTGCAGTGTTAAATGTGAATTTATTGTAATTATGGCTGCAGCAGTTATCTGACGTTTGCTACAACATTCCAGGCAGCTCGACCTTAATGCAGGAGCAAACATCTGTCTGGAAAACGTTCTAATTTCATTAGAACACTGTGGTTTGAATAACGTAGCGAATTTTAGGCTCTAGATTAGTTAATGAAGCTGAATAAACTAGTTTGGTAATAATAACATCTTGATATTTGAATATGTGTGGGTTAAGCTTTTACTCGATCAATAGTTTTCTACATAGCGTTAACTTTGCCCTTACATGGTTCCAGAAACATAATATTATGCTGCTCTTATCCTAAGATAATATTGGTCACATAGCTTTGAGTATATGTTGTTTGTCGTCATTAGGGCATGGTAGAATCGGTCGATCCCCTTGAAGTAATCCTTTAGTCACACTTTACCTATGCCCGTGGCGAAAAGTGGCCTAATCCTTGCTGAGTAGAGTGCTAAATGGATCTAAACCTTAATATACTCCCCACAGTTTTGCTTTTACTATGAGTCATCGCCATCATTATTTCAGTCGTAAGGTACGTCAACTAATGAATTAATGCTTCTCCTAAACGTAGCTACAACAAATAGTCCTGTGGGTCTCGTATTTGACAGACTTTTTCTTTCAGTGGTAAAGTCTGTCAAATCGTTAATACATTTTACAAAATATATTGTTATAAATATATTATTGTCAACGTGTGTCCCAAACTGCAATGCTGTTGATTGTTCTACAAAAATATTTGCCTCGGTTCATCAGGTGTAGGGAATCGCAAAACTACGCCACTGCAGGCGCAGGTTGGCGGACGACGAGCAATGTTTAGCTAGCCGTCCGTTCGTCTTATAAGGATTGAGTCCGAGTCATCAACGGAGCGAATTCAGCGCGCCTCAAAGAGATGTCAGCAAACCGTAGACCCAACGGTTCCGATATCTGCTAAGGTCATGGGAAAACGTATTGAAGGAATACTCATGATCCTAGGACGTAAAAGGAAACTGAAGGAACACAGGTGTGGTTTTAGTTAGTCAAAAGGCTGACACACCTCCCTCTCGCTTTACCTTAAAACGTGAAAGCCTCAAAAAAAAGGAAATACACAGCACTGTACTTTTACTGCAATCAATTACACTCGTGATCTTAGAACGTAAGAAGCAACTGATGGAACATAGTGTAGCTTAATAGCCACGCCCTCCCTCTTCACCACAAAAAAAAATCAAAACCCTTAAGAAATATACAGCACTGTTTTTTACTTTTACTACAATCAATTGGCTTTTTTTGTAAAAAAATATCAGAATCTATTACTGTATCAACTTCCATCAGCTGGTCTCTCTATCTATCTTATCTCTTCTTACTTTTTCCATCCTCATGATCGATGAGCCTCACACCACAGCCCCATTAGACGTTCTTACTTTTTTTATCCGCATTCTTATCGCTGCCTACACCCCAGATATTCCTATCTAGATATCAAAGAACATAAAAATTTAACTGAAAAGCCGCTCGAGTTACACCATATTTTAAACCAGATTGTCTGTAGATGAGGTGCCAAGATTTGAACAAGTTTTTACGTCGGATTCAGAAGAGAATATTATTGAAGTAACTAAATTGCGCTTTCGTTCTTGGTGTGATATTCTTTTGAATATTTCTTCGGGTGTAATGCATGCAACTGTACTTACTTTTGGTTTAATTATTTGAAAAGACTATTTGATATTCTATCTGTTCTGTTTCTCGTTTAATTTGTTTAAAAGACTGTCTGATATTCTATTTGACTGTATGATATCCGAGTGCTATTTTATCTTGTAACTATAAATACATATATATGCAATATTTTTCAGGTTTTGTTAAGTCTTTATGTATATATATAAATGTGTCCTCTACCACAATTTATTTTCTGGCAATTTTGAGCAATTTTTAGGGTTCCGTAACCAAAGGGTAAAACGGGACCCTATTATTAAGACTCCACTGTCCATCGGTCCGTCTGTCTGTCTGTCACCAGGCTGTATCTCATGAACTGTGATGGCTAGACAGTTGGATTTTTTCACAGATGATGTACTTCTGTAGTCGCTATAATAACAAATACTAAAAACAGAATAAAGTAAATATTTGAGTGGGGCTCCCATACAACAAACGTGTTTGATTGCCGTTTTTTGCAACGGATGGTACGGAACATTTTGTGCGTGAGTCCGACTCGTACTTTGTCGGTTATATAGATAGTTGTTGTCGCCTTAAAAAAATGTTGTAGCGGCCCGTTCAAGACCTTGGTGCTGTGAGCGGTAGGTAAGCGCGGGGCAGCGAGCGGCAAGAAAAAAGTATGAAAATGTTTGAAGCACACCACGAGGCCCCGCTTATAGCACCGCGCGCCCGCCTACCAATACCGCCCCGCTCGCTGCGCCGCTTGCCGCTAAGACCGTGAACAGACCGTAAGTATAGTCATTGAATATCAGTTCGTTACAAAGGAAACTACCGTTCCATACAAAGCACGTACCGCCGATGATGATAGCAACGTAACAAAAGCTCTTCCTTCAAAGTTAACTGAATAAGACGTAGTTTCCGGGTTTATTGTTTCAACAGCTAATTGTTAGAGAAGATTATGAGGTAACTAGCAACTCATCTAATGAGTTTGTTTTGTAAGTAAACACTTGCTTGGAACTTTGATTTCACTACTTGGTGGAGAGAACATTTGTTTTATTTGTTTACTTTAACTCAAGAGATATTTGAGCTTCGTGTGGTTAATTAACGGATTTAAGGAAGATATTTGGTATGTTTAGAAGGATTTAACAAAGATTCAACACTTAACAAATATATTTTCAAGAAAATAAATAGGCTTGGGTTAGCGACCTTTGCCTATGTATTTTCATACCAATTGGACCATTAGTAACCTCATATATCTATAAATATAAGTAACAAAATAAAGTAAACATTATTTCAAGCACATTTTTTATACTATATTTTTGAAATTTTTTGATACAAACGAATAAAATTGAATCTTGGGCCTTCTTTAAATAAAATTGAATCTGGGGCCTTCTTTGGTCCACGGGCATCTTGATCGAGCCACCAGATTATCAATGGAGTTCGAAAATTTTGTTTAGATATCTTTATTATTAATATACATTCAGTCAAAAAAGTATCGGGAATGGATGATTTGTTTATGGTTCCAAATTCAAATTTTTGTTTTTTTGTAGTTGTTAGATTGGCACAACTGTTTTCCATTTTGGCGCGGAGTTTGAGTTGCATCTGTTATTTATATTAAATACAGTGCTGGTTTTAGTAATATCATATATAGTATGTATTGCGAATTTCATAATGGACAAAAATATCGAACAAAGAGTTTGTCTTAAATTTTGCATCGCCAATGGAATTTCGTGTTCGGAGTCACCGAAAATGTTACAGAAGGCTTACGGTGAATCGACTTTATCAAAAACTCGTGCTTATGAGTGGTTCAAAGCGTTCAAAAGCGGTCGAGATGTGTTGGAAGATTTGCCTCGCTCTGGTAGGCCGTCAACGTCTGCAACTGAAGTTAACATCGCAAAAGTGAAGGAAATAGTGACTGAAAATCCCCATTCAACTTTGAGAGAGATAGCCGCCGAACTTTCTGTATCTCACGAGTCGATCCGTACCATTTTAACTAATCATTTGGGTATGAAACATGTTGCTGCTCGGCTAGTCCCAAAAGATCTGAATTTTCTCCAAAAACTCAATCGCATGAAAGTCGCTGAGGACATGCTAGAACGAGTCAATTCGGACCCAACATTCATGAAACGCATTGTTACTGGTGACGAGACGTGGGTTTACGAGTTTGACATGCAAACTAGTCAACAAGCTTCGGAGTGGCTCCTTCCAACTGATCCGAAACCGAATAAACCACGCCAAAGTCGATCAAAAGTCAAAGTCATGTTGACTGTTTTCTTTGACTATCGCGGTGTTGTGCACTCTGAATTCTTACCGGAAGGTCTAACGGTAAATAAAGAATATTATTTGAGCGTTATGCGGCGTTTAAGAGAGCAAATTCGACGAAAAAGGCCAGATTTGTGAAAAGAAAATTCTTGGATTTTGCACCACGACAATGCGCCTTCGCACAAGGCTATCATTGTGAACGAATTTTTGACCAAATACTCAACAAATACCATCCAGCAACCACCATATTCACCAGATATGGCTCCTGCTGACTTTTTTCTTTTTCCTAAACTCAAATTACCACTTCGTGGCACCCGTTTTCAATCGATAGAAGACATAAAGGAGAATTCGCGGCGAGAACTGAACTCAATTCAGGAAGCAGCGTTTAAAAAATGTTTTGATGAATGGATTATTCGTAGGCGCAAGTGTATCGTTTCTAAAGGAGCATTCTTTGAAGGTGATAAAATAAATTTGGATGAATAACAGACATTTTGTGTATTATTGATCTTTTCCCGGTACTTTCTTGACAGAGTAGTATAATAATAATTGTTGTGTAAAAAAGCCTTGGTGGTGCAATGAACGACTATTCGAAGACATGTGAAATCCACCAACACACACTAGGCTTGCTCTTTTCTCTTCTAGAGAGGAAGCCTGAGTTCCAGCAGTAGGAATATTATAAGGCTGATTTTGCTATACATACCAATGACCGAACTATTTCAATAATAACAAACTTCCCCTAAACATGCATTCTGGGCGCGTATCATAAACAAGGAAGTAAATGATCATGTCTGCTTTAATTTTATTTAACTACATCAATTTATGGAATCACAATTGATTTGACCTTGATGATGATTGATGAGTCAACATGTATATGCCAGTTCATATGACTGAAGTGTTCGAGGCACTAATTTAATTAGCAAATACGAACTGCCCAAACACAGAAAATATGATTATCATCAATCTCCTATGTCTTTATCTTAGCGATATTTCTATTAAACTCGCGGTAATCGTTCCCATTAATTCTAGTCCCTCCTCTCACGATAAAAACTCGTAAGAACCAGCGATAAAGTGAGCAGAATACATATCCAACTGGATATAGACGTTATTTTGCACGAAAAATTATTTATGTTTCGAGTGGCGGTAGACGTGAGGCGAATTTGAAGTGGGATGTTATAGATTTACTATCGATTTGAAGATAGGCACTCTTTGGGGAACGAGTAAGAATTTTAAACGAAATATTGTGTGTGGTGAAGTTAAAGATCGTGAAAGTGGTTGAGATTCTTTTAAAAGGACTAATTTGCTTCTTTCTTATGCAACATTATTTTTAGTATATGCAAAACCTGAATATAGTTTGTTCAGAATCAGTAAATGAATCGATTCTAATAATTTTTACACCATGCAGTTATATTTTTTCTCAAAAGTATTTGAAAAAAGTCACAAGATGGAAACCACCGACACTAAGTACAAAACAGGTCACGGCAGGTAATAGCGGGCATTAGGTGACAGAGCACAGCTGGGTGCGAAAGCAAAACAACCCCTCAGTCACCCGGGTGGACCGATGACGATGTATTTATGTCGCCAACCAGGTACCATCACTGGCTTATAACTTTGTGATTTTTCATAATAAAGTTTTGAAATTTTGTACATAGATTCTTTACATAAAATTACTAGACAGGTGTTTCAGGTTTCGTATATACGAAAAATAAGGTTGTATATAATACAGAAAGAAATAAACATGTGTATAGAATGGATGAAGATGTAGTGAGGCTACCAAGTTACCATGAAGATGGTCTCAATAGTAAACTATGAGAGTGTGAAGATGAAGATATCGAAACATAGACTTACAAAGGCTGATGATGTACCGTAGTAAATAATAACAAAGTAAATCCAATCTACGCATGAATTTTGTTTTATAATAATTCATTTGGCCAAAAGACGTCTACAGCAGGACACTGGCCATCTCCTAGAATCACCTCAACCGGTCCTTTTTGGATCTTGCATCCATCTGATCTACCGACATTCATTGGGACTATCATACATAAAAGGTAACACCTACATATTAAAAATATGTGTTTTGTTACCCTCAACCCAAAGACCGTTTATCGCAAAATGGCGCTGAGATATGTAATTCTCCATTGAATTGCTCAGTTCCGAACGGAGGGCGTCGGAGAGCGTCGGAGGGCTTAAGAGTACAGTCCAAATGATTTCCTTTTGTTAACGGCTACAAAGATTAAGTTCTTTTTATTAAAATCATTTCCAGTGGAACGGCTCGCCTTTATTTGCTCAATGAAAGTAGGTTAAAGGGGACGACTAATAAAAGGGTAGGTACACATTATACAATTGCAGAATCCCAACGTTGGAATAGGTCCAAAAATTGTTACGAGAACTTTAAATGTCTAGAAATTCCGGGTTTAAGTACAGTGATTTTCCGGACAGCGCCGTTCCGCTCCCGTATCAGATACGGATGAATACAATTTATTTTTATTCATGCTTTTATTAAATTTAAGTGATTCTGAAGTAATTTAATTTGAAAGGAATAAAAATTATTTAACGAAAATGGAAGTTAATAAAGATTGCCATTTCGTCCAAATAAGAGTAACGCATAGAAGGATTTAGCTTGTGAATACCTCTGTATGTAAAAGAAAAACTAAAGACCAAACAGGAAACCTTAGATGAAAATGGAAGCAGAATTGATTCAGAAGCGTCTATCAATAAGCAAACAACAAGTAATTACACGTTACGCAACACCATTAACATTTCACTCACCGGACTTGCTAACCCTGTACCGCAGACCGCGTCCGCCTTTTGGATGGCAGCGGTTGTAGGTCCCGAACTCGCCGTAATTGTTGTTCACTCGGCTGTAGTCGGCCAAATGTCTGTTGCCGTCTAGATGGTTGGGAAGGGACCGGTTCCAGCCCATAACATTGCCGACCACAGAACCACAGACGGAGGATTCTGTTTGGGATTTTGTGTCGCCATTGCAGAGGTCGCCGCTGGAGCGTGCGCGCCGCCCCTTCAGTCCTTTGGCGGAGTGCTGGCTGATGTTCGAGCCCATAGCGTGGCGGGACCTCACGGGGGCCCCGCCGCCCGCATCTCGCCAATCTTCTCTCTCGACACTTTTCTTTCTGCAGTTGTTTTGATCTGGAAAGATAAAGGATGTTATAAATTCTGACAGATAAGTGTTACTGATTGATGTGGTTTACAGCTCTTCACGAGTCTGAGTTTTAAGAGGGCCTTTTCCAGCCCGTTTATCGTCAACGTGAGCATGGTTGAAAAGTTTGTTGTTTCATCTAACTGTCCCGCACACGGGCCTAAAAAAACGCCGCTTCAAGCTTCTATTTGAAGCAGCCTTTTTTGTGGCTAGTGTGATTACTTCAGTCGCAAGTCGAATATTTTACAAAAACTTTGTTCCAGGTCAAAATTTGTATTTTTTTTAAATAATCTTGAATCGTTTTTAGAAAAAAAAAAAAAAACGATTCTTCATTTAGAATTGCGAATATTCAAATTTAATGTGCAAGGTTCTCATAAATATAATTTATTTACCTTTTCATTTAAGAGTAAGGGCCAAAGTTTACGTAGGTATTTAAACAAACAAAATTATAGCATTTTTTTTTACTGAATCAGATTTATATAGAAGGTTTCGTTTATAATAGAAATCTAGATAATATATAGATAATATACGATTTCTGTGACGGCGAGCAATGGGTAGCTCGTTGTCCGACCGTCCGGTAACTGTCCGGACCGAGCCCAAGTCGTCGCGCGCCTCAAGAAGTTGTCAGCAACAGGAGGCTCCAGCTGGGTCGAAGCCTACTGGGGCCAGGGTTAGCTTCGAGAGATAGCTCAGCCTCAGTATGAAGGCACAACCCACCCACAACAAAATCCAACACAAACTGTTTGTGGATTTGTATACATTTAGTTGTCACACACGCTTCAAGTTACCTTTACATATTTGATGGCAATCCTACATTCACGACGAACGTCGTCAAAGCAACTATTGATTTATTGTGCTAGTCGACGTAATCAGAGCAGTAACAAGCAACTAGAAATGCTTTTACGAACTAAAACTGTTCACATAACTTAAATGGAGCTTTCTGGGATACGATTATAAGTTCTACGAGAAAATATGAACTCATATTTCACTTGAATTTTCACTCCAACAGAGAAAGTGTGAATTACGAAAACACGTCACTTTTGACATTTGCTTGCACTCGCGAAATTTCTCGTTAACTAATTATTCAAATCCATGCCAATGACGCATTTATTTGTCGATATCTGAATAATTTATCAACTGAATAATTTGATAACAGAAAGTGCTATTAAAACGAATTATGAAGATACTAGAGCTGCTCGCAAAATGAAATGGTTGATTAATTTGTTTACGTTATCAACCTTCTTCCTGCCCATATCCCGTTTTATTTGGGGTCGGTACGGTCGGTCGGTTTTTTTCTTCCATTCTGTCCTGTCACTCTTCACGCTATCATCCCTTTTCTTTCATATCACTTCTCACACAATCTATCCATCTTTTCTTTGGCCTCCCTCTCCTTCTCAATCCATCCACATGTAAATTCATAACTATTTTAGCATTATGCGTTTCATCTCTCCTTTTCACAGGTCCATACCAAGAAAAATGATTTCCTTTCAACTTTTCTGTCACTGGCGACACTTTCAAACTTCCCCTATTATACTCATTTCTCACTCTATCCATTCTCGTCACACCACTCATCCATCTTAACATTCTCATCTCCACTACGTGCAATCTTTTTTCATCCGTCTTTATGACAGCCCAACATTCTGATCCATACAGTATGACTTCAAAAAAAACATACAAACAGCCGAACGTAGTACCTCCTCCTTTTTGGGAAGTCGGTAAAAAGGAGGAGGTTCTTAATGTGGTAGTATGTTTTTTTTTTTTTTATAAATAGTCCGAGTACCTGTTTATAGAACCAATAATCTGATAACAGCTGTACTGTCCGCTTAAATTCTCCATAAGAAACCCTGATCTAGTTTTTTCTAAAGATCAAATTCTGAGAACTGAACCGTTCCTAATACTTACTATAGTTACCTATTTTGTGCTATAGTTAACTTTTCAATTCCTGAAATCGTTCGAGTTGACAAAAATGTTTATTTATGAGCATTTCTTTTGTAGGAGGAAGCGGGTAACGAGTTGGCGATAAAATCAATGTAATCGTTAGGAAACAATCAAGGCTGTACATTACAGTACGCACGCAATGTGACAAATTACAAATTACTTTTTCGATTAACAGCTCACATAGATTTCGGGAATTGGAGTCATTAAGCACGAAAAGGTGAAATAAGTTAGAATTTTACACGATTTGAAAGTTTAAAAATAACTTCAGTAAGTAGTTTATGGGATCTAAGCTAATTTTTTTGTTCTTTTGATGTTCCAAGAAACAACTTGGCAAGTCAAATGAGACAATCTCGCATTTTAACTTTTTAATATAATTATTTTCAGCGGAATTATTCTAAACAGTCATCACGGCTCTGGAGCGTAAAGGGCAACTGAAGGAATACGGGTGGGTTTTAGTCAATGACTATACAACCACTTGGTTTTATTCTCTTTGGTTTTAGTGAATGAAACTCATCCTGTTCTTCTCGTTCCACCCAGAGCGAGAAAAGTTATTTATGAAACCACACAGGAAATAATCTTTTTTTTTTTTAATACAACATGTAACTGGAATACTAAATACATACCTTTATATACCTCGCAAATTAAGTTTCAATCATCAGTAATTCAATCAATCAATTATCCTATATTATTACATTGATAGCTTATCGGTATTACTACGCACGCACACAAACACGCTTGTGACATAATCAAGATTTATCAAAATAGGTATTTTTTAATCATAAAATAGTTCTTGATTTTTTTATAACATAAGTACTACTTTTAGGATATGCGTTTATTATGTTACATGTTGTCGATATGTATTTTGTTTTTCGGGTGGCTAAATCATCATGCCTATGGACATCACCATTTGTCACCATGTATATGTTTAGCAGCTATGATAATTTGCTCCACCATTTCCTATTCTCATAAATTCTCACATTGGCATAATATTGAAATTACCGGTCTGTCTTATTTCTCTGTTCTCACGGCAATTTTAATTATGGTAATGGGAGTTGTACGAGCTGGCTACTAATTACGCGTATCGTATTTTTTCTAGATCATGTGAAGATAGCATTAATTATTAGGTATAAACACTGCATATTTTTTTCATGCAAGCACAGCCATAGTATAACATAAATAGTGTTATTAAACCAATAGTTTAATATCGAACATAAAAAAATCCCGTGAGATTATGACGTGTATTCTCGATAGTACGAAGGTTTCCACATCCTACGGCCTGTGCAAAATCTCGACGTCAACATTATCATTCACAGCATCACAGCAGAGGATTGAATAATTTTAATCTTAATAAAATCATAAGATTGTTGAAGAAACTCGTCGCGCGAAAGGGTTGAGTTTCATCTTGCAACTAAATTTCCAAAATTCATTTCCTCGAGGCGGTTTGGTAATTTCCATAATTGCTGGAAATATTCGCAGGTTCACCGAAAATATCGGGAATATTTAATGAGACGCGGTGGCCTGTGTCGCGCCTGCTTCCGAAGATTTAATGAATCTTTCACCCGCTTGGCGCGAGTTCATTAAGAGCTCCGCCACAAATGCCAGCAAACATGTACACACTATGTGTTGCGTATAAAATATGAATAACGACGCGGAACGATTCGTTCGAGCCTAGCCTTTGAACTAAATGCGCGGTTCGTGTATTTGTGGGTTTATACGCCTTGCTGGAACTACAAACATGCGCCATAATATTCGCACGAGTGTATATAACATGATTAATTTTAATATACGTTTTGGCAGTCTAGTCAAATTTAGAACATTCTAATTTAATTCCTTCGTTATTTCACTGCCTCTCAAGCTACCGGGAAGAGACTTCCGAAGTATTTTGAAGGCGCTCAAAAGCGTACTCTCTCGGAATGCGGATTTAAAGGTCATTACATCGTTAGTCTCGTCACTAAAAGGTTAAATAGGAAGGAAGATTTAAAGTCTTTATACAGTTTTCTGTTAGCATCTCGGAAAGCATTCTAGACATGCCAAGTATTTTATAGAGATTCGTCGAGTTGCTGACGAGTCGAACACAATATCGTATGTGTATGATGGATATCATCAAATTTATTGAAGCTGTTTAGTACAGGTAGATAAAAAAAGTTTTAAATGTGTCAATTCGGATACTGTATCCGAATATATTGTGTCCGAATCGTCACTTAGCCGATTCGTGACTCTGAATTTAACTGAAAAGAAACGGTAAGATAACAGTTGTATATTTTCTGCTGGCATCTTGATTCTTAATTAAGATTTTGTAGTTTATTTTGTAAATGGTTTATATGGGATAGATACTGTGAAGAATGCCTGCTCTAGTGAACTTCATAGCTTGCTGGTTGAAAGAACATTAATCCTGGTTGAATTTGATCACTTATTCGAATTCACATGAAGTAATAAAATATTGAGTCGGCTGAAAGATCGCTTATACAGTGAAAAACTACAAAATTAATTGTAATAAATTATGTTTATTTTATATTTGCGTGACTTGATAAGCGGTTGTCATCACTGCTTATCTCTACACTAGAGATCTTATGATATAATAATTAATTTTTTTTAAGCGATTCATGGTTATACCGATTGTAATAGATATGATGCATTCACTAACTGGGTCACTTTCATTGCTATCATTTTGCACCTTCACAAAATTAATTACCTACTACGTACGACCAGCTGAAATACGGATATTCGCCAAATGACAAACTAGATATAATATCCGGTGGCGAACGTGGCTGAGCCTAGGCCGAACTTAAGCCCAGATAAATGGGCGGGTCCAGCCGATATTGGGTACCTATCTATTTGGTTCTAACATTGCCAACTCATCGCTTATTTACTCTCGCCAAAGATAAACTTCAATCACGAATTTCAGTGACATCGCTTGGTGGGTTCTTTTTGTTGAGAATCAAGCAGCTTTAGGGTAAGTACCTCCTTATAGGTACTAATTCCCTAATTGTTTATTCTACACAAAAAAAAATATATTGTGGTTTGGCAATTTATGCACAAAGGCGAGCTTAGTTCAACAATGAGTATGCTCCCAGTAAACCTTCGAGTGACAGAGAGAGATCACATTCGAGGGTAGAATCCAGTGTACTACAATACGAGTATAAACCTACACATATAAATAAGTCTAACGGTAACATCCCCAGATATGGCTTTGTATTTTTTTTAATTGTCCTACACTAGGAATTATTCCATAAACTCACCCACCGTACTTTCATGAACATGTAAGCTCACATACACAAGACACCTAGAGCCGGCTATTTTAATAATAATAATAAGTTTATTTGTACATAAAAACAGCAAATAACATAGCATAGAGAAATAGGTAGGTTGTACAGATTAGTCAAAATTGTTGTCGAATTCCCGAGCTCCTAAACTAGGTACGCAGACCTGTATCTTAGGAGTCGGAGTTTTAGCGGCTTCTTTTTATACAATACAACCGTGACATTTTTTTGTATACCATCTAGTTAAAACAGCAAATGTATAGAATAAATATGTGTAGGGAATGGATGTGTATGTGTGAAAGTGCGTGTTAGTGTGGAGAATGCTATGCATGATTTGTAGGCCATACAAACATTTCTTCCGTGGCTAGCAGCGCCGTCATTATCTGTACATTCAGTTCAGAAATTACAGTTTCATCGATAAAAGCTTGAAAAGTCTGTACGCTTATAAAGAACAACAGCCTCAAATAGTGTATGCCTATCCTACCACCTATTAGAAACTAGACGGTCTTACCAAGAACTATCAAAATAACAGTCCTCTTTTTTTCCCAAACCTTCATACTACAGGTTGGTACACTTTGTTATGCCACGTACTACATTAAACAATGTCAATATAATGCAACAAAAACGTAAACAATGCGACTTCCGTTCCGAAGTCGATCTTCCTCTTGTTTGACGCAAGACAAATAGAACAGGTACACACGGGACTCCATTGTTGGAGCGAACAAAAACTACGGCTAGTTATTCACTCTGTATTATGTAAGGCTGGTTCTTGGGTGAATAAATTAACATGCGTATAAATAAATAATAACATAAATTTTGATTTGTTGCAACTTATTTTCCTGCTTTTTTGTAAGTAGATACCTACTATTATGTTTATTTTTTTTCCTCCTCGCTTGATAATCTTGAAAGGACTGCTGAAATTGTAAAACAAACCTTGGGACATAAAAAGAGGAAAAAAAAAGACATTTCAGCGTCGTTCTCAATTTAAATAATGATGTCTCGTCTATTTATTTTTAAGCTGCCAGTTCCATTTTAAGAAAATGCAAGCTAAAAATCTTTAAACAAGAAACATTTGTATCCTCAATAAAAATGACAACAAAATATAACTCAGTGCGACAAAGGTAATTACTTCCATAATTACTTTTATTCGTTTAAATTGGCGTCTAAAACAGGCAACCATTCTCAGAATCGGTGTTTATCTTGATTAATAGTCCGGTTAAAATCTTTTATTTAGAGATACCGTGGTCTCGTCTCTCGGCACTCGGAACAGGGGACGTCACTGATTGAGTGATGATGCGTAACAATGACCTTTTTGCCTCATGCAACGGCGACGGCCTTGCTATTGTTTAAACAGTCGTTTAGTTCTTGTTTATATGTATTTGTTACGGCATTGTGACTACAGGATATTGAATTATATCTGTACAACACATATATTAACCTTTTGTGTGTAGGTACTAAAACACAATCGGTTTTAGATCGAGCTGTACCGATCTGTCATATTTTGAACTTGGAATTCTTCAGCGAAGCCGAACGCTCGATTAAGTCCTTCGCCCAAAGATCATTTCTGAATGATTGCTCAAGTAATTCTATCAGACGGAGTTTCCGTAGTCACTCCGAAAATCTCTTGATCTATGTTTTTAATCTCGTTATTTTGGAAAGTAAAAGCTTTGTTGTCAAAAACAGACAATGGTAAAAGTACACTCGAGTTCTCATAGGTTAATGTAGCATGGTTGAAATAATTTATAATGTGAATAAAAAAAATAACAAAGTTAATTAAGAATTGTCCGTACTTTTACTTTTAAAAGATGTGGGGTAGGGTCTGTTATGAGCATGGGATAAAGTAAAGGGTACTTTTAGGGATTTATTAAAGTGTCTCTGGAAGTCGGGCCCGGATTTGGGCCGCAATGAAATCTCGCTAGACAATTAAGAGCCGTCACAATGAGACGGCAGACTGAGGCGCGCGCCTCCATCTTTACGTTTAACTAACGTTACTGTTATTTCAAGCTGTTATTAAGACTGTTTAGAACTTCTATGTAATTGTTATGAATAGAAATCAAATCTGTATTGTTAGGGACGTAATATTGCTTGGGTTTTGGTCTTAGATGTAGTGTTTAGGGATATTTCGTAACGACTGGGTTTTGGTTTTGAATGTTGCTATGATAATAATAAACATTCATCATTTCAGCCGATACACGTCCACTGCTGGACATAGGCCTCCCCCAAGCGTCGCCACAACGAACGCTCTTGCGCGTCTCGCATTCATCGGCTTCCCGCAATCTTCACTAGGTCATCAGACCACCTTGTTGGAGGCCTTCCAACGTTGCGTCTTCCGGTACGCGGTCGCCACTCCAGAACCTTTCGGCCCCAACGGCCATCTGTTCTGCGAGCAATGTGCCCTGCCCATTGCCACTTAAGTTTGGCAATTCTTTGCAAAACAACAATTCTAAATTCTAACATTCGGTTAGGTATAATTCTACCACGATTTTTGATGTTTTCCACCAATAAAATTTATTAAAACTTTATGCAATACTAAGTTAAAAAGGCGGATATAATGCCCCAACAATCCACGGATGCATAGCTTCATATACGCGTATCTATTCGTCATTTTACGTTTGGTGTAAGTACGCCTGTTCACAGCTTACTTAATATGAGTAGGAATATGAGCGACAGCGTCGTGCCATCGTGTCATTGGCGTCATTGCTGCTTAGTCGACAGTTTCATAGATTTATAAACCTCAAGCATTCTCTATCAGGCAACCAAGGCAGTGGACAGACGACTGATAGGTTCTTAAAAAAAGAAAACAACGGTGCAAAAGTGTATAAGCATTAAATATTGGAGATAAAATATCTAATAATCTCTGTTCTTCCGGTCACCGATCACACTATGCCTCGGCCACTATTGTAATAAATTCATAAACTAACTTCTTTTATCATTCACCAGCACCAATCAAAGTTCTTCAAGTCGTCGACCTACCTATATTGCAATCACAATTCATCGTCTCCAAGAATCTCATTCAACTTCACTCGTTCAATAGGAATGAAAGTAAATCCAGAATGAACGAATGAATATCTCAAGTGACGGACTCACTCAGTCAAGCGAGGATTAGAGGGCTACTTATACCAATTTGGGACACATCGGGTAGTACTTTGGAACGCGATCAAATTGAATAAGTGTTTTAATTTCCGACCTGAAGAAATGTTCCTTTTGATAAATGTCTTGAGATTCATTAGGGTCGTATAAAAATGAAGCTGGAACGATCTTGACGGGTTTTATATGAATTGATATTGTGTTCTATAATACCATTTACATTATTATGTACAATTATCTATATAAATACATAAATAGATTTGTAATTTTGTTTGAAAGAAATAAACTCAAAAACTACTGGACCGATTTCAAAATTCTTGTACTAGTAGGAATGCTACTATATCAATGAGTGATACAGGTATCTATTTTCAGCAGGCGAAGCCGTTGGCAGAAGCTTGTTTTATAATATTACTAAATTCAATATCAATTTACTTTACCACAACATTTTCTATGGTGTGGATAGATTTATATTCATAATGAAAAAAACTCTGGCCACCGTAGACGCGGGCTCGCGGATGGCGAGACATTGGTAGCTCGCTGTCCGATCGTCCGATAACTGTCCGGACCGAGCCCACGTCGTCAACGACGTGCACTGTTCCCGCGTGCTTCAAGAAGTTGTCAGCAACAGGAGAGGCCCAGTTGGGTCGAAGCCTACTTGGGTCAGGGTTATCCGAAAGGAACTCGAGCCCCGGTTTGAAGGCTAGAAGGAACGGGGTTAGGTTTTTAGTCAGTAAGCATTTGACACTATCTCCCGCTCCACCCAAGAGCGGGGTTGTCATAGGATGATTTTTGCCCACCGAAAAAAAAAAGAAAAAAAACTCTAAATATATTTATTCACTTTATCTTACGAGTCTTTAGAATTTCTCACCCATTATTTTCTTCTATAACAAACGAAAGTTAATGATTACCTATTTTTCTGCATAGCCAGCAGTTTTTATCTATTTGCCCCTAACTAGTCCGTAGACCAAACATGTTTACCGCTCCGGAGCAAAGTGGCAGATAAAATCTAGCGAACGATAGAACAAGCCAGCCATATAACAGCAGCACAACATTTAACAGAGTAAGCATATTTTGCGAATAATCGAAAATCGATAATCTACTCGATATACTATCGTAAAAGACAGAACCTGGGCCTAATGTAGGAGCTATTACTGAAGGACTGGAGACGAGAAAGTATATTTTTTCTGCGATAATGATCGATTTGGTTTAGTCGATTTTTATAAGCAAAAACAGTACGCTCAGTGTGGCAAATGTGCTGTCAAAGTTTGTAAATCAAATGTATTGATAAGTAAATAATTTTTTAAGATTAAATTTTTGATTTTTGTTGAATTAAGTTTTTGACTTTTGTTGAAGGTTTAACACGTGCTTCTTTATTAGTACTACGACTTTTTTCGATTTTAGTGAGCACCCTTGTGTGCTCGCGCGCTTCAAGGAATTGTCAGCAGCCGTAGGGGCCCAGCTGGGTCAAAGCCTACTAGGGCTAGGGTTTCTACTGCTTTTACGCACGCGATTTACTCTTTTCCGCACTAGTGTGGAAAGTATGCGATCTCGCTAAGCCACCACTTATTCTATTTATCATCTCAGGCTGGGCTTTATAAGCGCCCCCACGACTCGCCGGTCAATTTCCGTTTATTTATGTCTTCGTAAGTATATTAAAAACGGCGTTTAATCCACGTGAAAATTTGTCACTCACAACACCCTCACCTGCAGCTCCGGCAAATTCCACTTCGGCCGCAACCACAAATTTTCTCCGCAAGTATTAAATTGTACTGTAAAGATTGTCACCAAGAAAACAGCGGCCGTGGTGGATCGAAATTATTGGGTTGTAGTGTTTTTCAGAATTAAATCGAGATTTTCTGAGTAGATTACTTTATAAAAAAGCACGGACGCAATTTCAATTCAAAGCTTTACTTATCGAGTTCCTTAGTAGTCTTAAGTTGAGCTATACCAATACTGACAAATGCTTGACTGGACATATCCACTCAAATCTGTGTGGTTCTTTCCTTAAAGGGTCATCTGCATGGTTCTCGTATGATTTGACCATTACATGTTTGCTGTATGGACTTTAAAAGAGACCCCTGAGTTTGTATTTCTTCTCAGAATAGTCAGCTAGGAAACACCGGCCTCATTTAGTTTAAATTGACGAATAAAAGTACGTTTAAATAAATATCATTTATTATTTACTCTTTGGGTAAAATTGGTAATTGCTGTTACCCAACATAAGCTAGGAACTAACCTATCTACTAATGAACTCCATGTATCTCAAAGGGTGAGGCCAAACGAGCGTACTTATGTGAGTCGCAGAATGTCGGTCGCGTAATTTCTGCTGCTTGAGTTTGAATGAAAAACCATTCGGTTTCACACAAAAGTCTTTTTCATTCAAACGGGGACGCAAAATGAGTTGTCTGCTGCATTAGAACTGCATGCAATTACGGGACTGAAATTCGGCGACTCACGACTCACAAAATTACGCTCGTTTGGCCTCACTAAAAAACAGCAGTATTACGAGTACATACCTATATGCGTGATATATTCTAATATAGACAGAGAATGAGTCTCTTAGCGCTAGTTTTTTTGAAGGATGGTAATTAAGGTACTTGAAATTAACCTTGAGGTGATTACACCATCATTATTGTCATATGTCAAATTTTAGGGTTCCGTACACAAAGGGTAAAAACGGGACCCTATTAGTCTGTCTGTAGTGTCAGTCGCTATACTATTAGATATCTTAGGAACCGTGATAGAGAATTGAAATTGTCACAATGAGTACATTTTTTGTTGCCGCTATAGCAACAAATACCTACATACTAGAATAAAATAAATAAATGGCTCCCATACAAAAAACGTGGTGTTTTTGCCGTTCTTTTTGCTATGGACGGTACAGAACCCTTCGTGCGGGATTCCGTCTCACACTGTGCCGGTTTTTATTGATATACAATGAAAAATAAAGGCATGGTAACTATGTACGATCAAGATCATATTATATCTTTTTTCCAAAAAATGTGGGGCCTTCTTATAATCACAAGTCCACACAGATTATCAAAAGAAATATGTCAACCTCGGTACACGAGTATTTTGATGACTCAAACGCTGAAATACCTTGACTCGCGCCCGTGAGAATTCTGTCATGTGTATATTGTGTAATATTATATCGAGGATGGCGAAAAGCTAAGTACTTCTATTGTGTGAATGTGAAATAACTGCTGACATAACAATAACATAACTGGCCGTCACGGTATCATCGATTTCTTGGTGTTGGCTGTTTCTTACGTCGTGGAATTTGTAATTTTTCAAGTATTTCTTTTTTTAGTTAGTCAATTCCCTCCCACTCCAAAGGTCAAAGGCTGCATCGGATTCAGGCGGAAGAGACGCCCGGGTGTCGCCACTGTGCGCAACGCCCGGAGGACACGGTGGAGCACACCGTCGAGGTGTGCCCTGCCTGGGCGGAGCATCGCCGTGCCCTCGTGGGGGCGATTGGCGGCGGAGACCTCTCGCGCCGGGCCCTGGTCGAGGCCATGGTCCGGAGCGAGGAGGAATGGCAGGCGGTCGCCTCCTTCTGCGAAGCAGTAATGCTTGCAAAGGAGGAGGCCGACCGCATCAGGCAACGGCGCCCTCGCCGCCGTCGCCGGGATTCCGATCCCGATTTCCGGCCACCGTAGACGCAGGCTCGCGGACGGCGAGCTATGGGTAGCTCGCTGTCCGATGGTCCGGTAATGGACCGAGTCTAAGACGTCGACGGCGCGCACTGTTCCCGCGCGCCTCAAGGAGTTGTCAGCAGCAGGAGGGGCCCAGCTGGGTCGAAGCCTACTGGGGACAGGGTTGTCCGAAAGGGAGCTCGTGCCCCGGTATGAAGGCTAGAAGGAACGGCGCGGGGTTTTTAGTCAGTAAGAGTCTGACACTGTCTTCCGCTCCACCCAAGAGCGGGTTTCGTCAAAGATGATTTTCCCCGTCGAGAAAAAAAAAAAAAAAAAAAAAGGTCAAAGGCCTCCAACATTTGGCATTTTTATCAGTGATTCTTTTATGGAGCTATCTTAAAACAGCCTCTAGGGGATATGTTTCGAAATATCCATCTCTTGTTCCTGAAAGATATCATAAGAGAAACATCTGATTCAGATTTGTTTAAGAATAATCTACAAAGTCTTAAGCATAGGCGTAGGGTAGCCATCCTTTTGGTATTCTACAGAAAGCATTTTGGAGAGTGTATTTTTTTATTATTATTAATAGGCTGGCGTTTGACCACCATCTCACCTGATGGTAAGCGATGATATGGTTGACGATGGAGCAACTTGCCTAGAAGTAACCTATACACTCAAAAGTGTATAGGGTATATAGGTGTATAAGTTGTAGCTATCAGGAAACACAGACTCCGACATTCTGCCATCGCCTTTCTATTATTGGACAACCCGACGTACGGCGAGTATCTACTCTTACATTGTTGACACCTCTACGCTCCGGACTAAGCGTTACTTAATAAACTAGTGCGCTTCATCATCAACGCTTGCATCACTGCTTACCATCAGGTGGAAGCGCAGTCAAACACTAGTTTATATGAATAAAAAATAATAATAAGGGCATAGCTTGGGCGTTGACATGTCGCAGCGGCCAAGTCACCATTCAGTTAAAGCGTAGCTTTTGTAATAAGGGGCGCCATTCATCTAGGTGTCTGAATGATTTTCAGTCAAATGACTTGGATCGAAAACGTTTAATTACTTGCCTAGAGGCGACTTATAAAATTAATTTTAAATTGGGTTCAGGCAGCAATGTGCTGACGACGATCGTAAGCAAAATTATAATTTTAAACTTAGTAGTAGTTTCGAAAATAAAGGGAAATGGTTAATTTTCAACTACTTTTATTAAATAACTATCTATTAAATCTATATATATATAAAAATGACCCCCGTTTTCCGTTGTCACGACTTGGCATGAAAACGGCTTGACCGATTTGGCTGATTTTTTTTTGTTGTGATTGTTATTGTGAGGAGAAGGTTCTTATGGAAAAAAAAATAGGGTAGTGTAGGGTAGAGTAGGGTAAGGTAGGGTAGGGTAGGGTAGGGTAGGGTAGGGTAGAGTAGGGTAGAGTAGTAGGGTAGAGTAGGGTAGAGTAGGGTAGAGTAGGGTAGAGTTGGGTATAGTAGGGTGGAGTAGGGAAGAGCGGGAGCGAAGCCGCGCGGGCAAAGCTAGTTATTATCTAAAAATTATGAAAAAATTGGTTTGATACCGTCTAAACAGCCTTTTCATTGGAAATGTGCCACGGTATATTTTTGCGTCCAAACCAGACCCTCATATCTAAATTTATTTATTTACATATCATATACATACGTCTATATTATGTTTGTGTCAGAAATTTATATAATGTGTAGGTACTAAATTTCAACTTGATTGATCCTGTGACTTAAAGAAAATTGTTTGTGTCAAACAGACATATTTAATAATTCTACCAGTTTTATAGCAATCCTTATAGCATAAAGGTACCGTTTTAAGATTTGGACGTATGGAATCCTAAAAAAAGAGATTATAATGAAAAAAAATTATACTAGTAAGTATATAATATAAATAAATATACTTTAGTCACGTATGACCCCAGTCGAAACTGTTAACACCTACTCTTACATAAATTCAAAGAACCTTCGTAACACTTTTTTTTTACTTTACTATCAAGAAGAAAGTTATAAATAATAATTGATCTAATAAGACATTTAACTCTACCCTATTATACAGTATTTTATTCAAGCTCATAGCACTGTTATAAAATCTGGTATTGATGAAAGCACTTTGTTAATCTTTCTTAGCTACAGTGACGTTAAACCCGTCTTCCCAACTTTCTCCAAAGCTATACAAACTGCTCAGCAAAAAGGGATTACACACGCGACGACTGTTAATATCTTCCCTAAATGTTATACAAAGTCATTAAGATTGCAAAGGGATAGAAAATTTACTTGGTCTGTCCCATCCCATAGTGTAGCGGATATAATGGGAGATGGCTTCGCTGTCCCTCGTCCTTTTAGCTTAACACGGCCGAATGCCAATTCCATTCGGGTGTCCCGTTACAAGGACATAGCTGTATTTCCTTGACGGTTTACATACTATGTATATTCAAGCAGCTTCATAGAATATTGTTGGGGATGACAAGCATGGGACTTGGCACCTACATGTAATATGCAGTTCATTTATTAAGTAGGTAATATATTATTAAAGAATTAGGTTTGACAATGGCTATATAGAATGCAAGAATTGAGGAAATGTTCTTTCAAAACAAGGTCTTTAAAAAAAAAAGTTTTTTTTTTTTAAATGTACTATAATGGATAGGCTCGCGTTTGATCACTATCTCACCTGATGGTAAGCAATGATGATGATGATAAGCTTAAGCGAAATTACACAATATCATGAAACAGTTTCAATAGGAATCCATAAAAAAGCAGCCACGCAGCCATCGGAAGAATAATTCAATTTTTTTACATCACCAATATATTTCACGTTATTATCAGAAGGTACAACATATCTTCCCAAAGAACATAAGCGTGGTATGTCGACTGGAAAATGGTTATAAAAAGGATCTTTTGCTAACCCTCCAACTACGAAACTATCTGATGTTAGTGGCACAAAAACTGGTTTAATTTTGCGCAGAGGTTGAACATCAACAGTTTTTGTGGTAACCCTACCGTGTCTGGGGTTATAAATGCGTCATTTTTGTTAGAAAAACGGAATTAACGAAGTAACTTTAATGTTTGCTTTTCATTATGATTTGAATTCATTAAATATAATAATAATAATAATAATAATAATAATAAACTTTATTTATACAGAAACCTTTAACTTGACTTAAGTACTAGGTGTGTATATAAATTACAGCTAATTTAAAGGTCACACAGATTGAGTAAACCCTGACTCCCAAACTAGGAGATCCTGTGCCTTGGGAGTCAGTGTTCTGCTGTCACTATGGCACCAGTAAAACCTTTTAATTAAAATGTGTGTTACATTGAACAAATTTTGGCTATAATATTTATATTGGAGAATACAACAAAGTTACTGTAGAATATTATTAAGTTAGGTTTAGTTAATATTATCAATTAAGTTAAGAATATTTAAGTAAATCTGTTTGATTTTAAGAGTGTGTATGTGTAGTTGTGTGTGTGGACATGAGGTGAGAGTAAGGGTATGTATGAAGTGAGTTACTGTATGTACGTAGTGTATGTGTGAGTGTATGTGTGTATGTGTGATTAGATTTGTATACCTACTGATGGATGTGAAGTAGTTGTTCTGTTCGGTCGTAATCCTGCTCTAGTAGCCAACTCTGCACCTTAACCTTGGCTTCATGATGACCAAGGACAGTTAACTGAATTTGTTTTGATACATTTTTGTAAATGATTGAACTCACCACGTAGAACTGACGCTTGGCGAATGTAGTTTTGTGGCTTATTGTTGGGAATATAATTTTTGCTTTGCGTTTAGTTTTATCTGGTGGGGCAATTTTTTTATGCATTCTAAGAGTGGCTCGCAAGACAAAGAGCTGTCTCACCGTAAGTATCCTACAGTTCGCATATAGTTCAGTGGTGGGAAATCTATATGGTTTACCAAGCATAACCTTGAGCACAGCTCTCTGTGCCCTCTCCACTTCAATGAACTTGGTTTTAGCGGCCCCTCCCCAGACCGGGATGCAGTAAGTGATGATGGACTGGCAAAGAGCTAGGTAGATCATTATTAGTGTATCTTTGTCAGAACAGTGTCTTAATGTTTTGAAGATATAGAGAAGTCTTCTAACTTTTGAGGTGATGTTATCTATTTGATTGTACCATTTGAGTCCCTCATCAATCACTACACCCAGGTATTTCGTGTGATTGACACGTGTAAGCATCGCGCATGAGCAGCAACTGTGATCAAAACATGTATGCGCGGCAATTTTGAACTCTGGTGGGGCTTTGTTCTTAGAATTAATAAAAAACGAAATAAAGTTTGTTTTTGTCAAGTTTAGCGTGAGAAGATTAAGTCGCAGCCATCTCCCAATGGTAATTAAGGACTGTTCCGCGGTACGCTTGACTTCACTCCACGTGTCACCATAAATCACAATCGCAGTGTCGTCAGCATAAGTATAGACCTGTGATTTCTGTAGGGGCAGCGTGCATAGGTCATTTAAGTAGATTTGAAAAAGTGTAGGTCCCAGCACGCTGCCCTGTGGGACGCCATATGTGATAGTTTCTTCATCACTTAGCCACGAGTCGATCTTAACAACCATCTTTCTGTTTTTTAGGTAGTCCTTAAAGAGTTCAAGAGAGTTACCACGAATACCTATACACTCCAGTTTATTGACAAGGATGGGAACAGAGACCGTGTCAAACGCCTTTTTCAAATCTAGGAAAATAGCACTGCATTTTTGCTTTTCATCTAGTTTTTTTGATACAAATTGCGTTAGGTCGATAACTGCGTCTTCCGTGGAAACTCCTTTTTTAAACCCGTATTGGTTGGTACCTATAATTTTATAATTATTCAAGTAGTTCACAAGGCGACTATTTATCAACTTCTCCATTACTTTAGAGAGCGCCGAAAGTACCGAAATCGGCCTATAATTATTGGCACAGTCTCCGCTCCCACCCTTATGAATCGGGTGTACCAAGGCCCTCTTGAAAGGTTGTGGAAATACTCCTTTTGCTATGGAGGTGTTGACAATGTGCGTTATTAGAGGCACAAGAGTATTCCGACAAACTCTCAGCAAGTTAGTCGGTATTCCATCCCAACCAGTTGCACTATCGTGCCTCAGACTCATAATGGTGATCTCCACCTCAGGTTCGGTTACCTCAAGGAATACAAAGGAATTTGCAGATTTGTTTAGTTTAGTGGATAGTTGAGTAGTTGCAGGAATTTTGGTAGCAAGGTCAGCGCCAACAGTGGCAAAGAAGTTACATACTTTATTAGCCGCTGATTTTGGATCTAGTTTGGTATTTAGTAGTTCTTTAGGTGATGCAGTTTTCTTATTTGTGTTGGTAATGTCTTTTATTTTATTCCAAAGTGATTTGGGATTATGTTTTGCTTTTTCGAGTTCATGTTTTTCATGTAGTGACTTAAGTTTTCTAAGGAGGCTGTTACAATAGTTCCGATACCGTTTGTACGTGATTTGCAGGATTGGATTATCGGGTGATTTTCGTGCCCTATTATGTAAACTGTCGCGGTGACGAATACATCGCAACAGACCAGGTGTAATCCATGGTTTTATGTTTCTGGTTTTAAGTTACCTGAATTAATTTTGTATTCACCTTGAGAATATCGCTGCTATCCTAATTAGAAAAGTATTAAAACGGTAGTTGGTATTTTTATTACGGTCGTTTTTTGTACTCGTATGCAATTTATGCAATTTAGTTTCGAAGAATCGCCAAACTTAAGTAGCAATAGACAGGGCACATTGCACGCAGAACAGATGGTCGATGGGGACGAAAGGTTCTGGAGTGGCAACTATGTACCGGAAAACGCAGCGTTGGAAGGCTTTCAATAAGGTGGACCGATGTCCTGGTCAGGATCGCGGAAATCCGATGGATGCGTGACGCACAGGATCGGTCGTTGTGGCGACGCTTGGGGAGGCCTATGTCTAACAGTGGACGTCTTTCAGCTGATATGATGATGATGATGATTAGTTTCTAATCACTTGAAAATTTATAACTTTCGAGTGAATATCGATTAATCGATCGATTCTTCCAAATAAACAACAATACGTCTGAGAGAATGTTATCAATATGTTACAGAAATAGTGTAGGAACTAATAAATAGGAATATAAATAAAAAGGATAAATTAATGGCAGTCACATATTTTATCGAAACGGTCCTTCTTCCCCATCATGAGGCATGGCATTAGTTTGTAAGAGAAAGAGGCATGGCCTCTATGTTCAATTTATTACGGGAATAAAATAATGGGAACGTAGGTACTGTGAATGTGAAAAGTTTTTACATGATGTTTTGTTTGTTTAGGTAGTAATTGAGATGTGTTTTGTTTGTTGGGGAAGAAAATGCAGGAAGAGCGATAATATATAAATGAAGGTATGTTGTCTATTAATAAGTAATCTATTAATAGCTAAGTTCTAAAGTCGCATCAAAAGCTACACATTGTTAAAATTTTAAGAAACTGATACAAATGTTGGATGCCTTCCAGCGCTGCGTCTTACGGTACGTGGTCGCCACTCCAGAACCTTTTGTCCCCAACAGCGTTGGAAGGCCTCCAACAAGGTGGACCGATGACCTGGTCAGGGTCGCGGGAATCCGATGAATTCGTGATGCACAGGACTGGTCGTTGTGGCGACGCTTGGGGGAGGCCTATGTCCAACAGTGGACATCTTTCGGCTGATATGATGATGATGATGATATGATGATACAAATGACAAGGAAAATGTATGTAAAAGAAAAAAAAGGGATGTTACAAAAAGCATCTTTGTATTAATCATATAAAACAGAAGACCATGCATTACAGTGACCCTCAAGTGTTTTAAGTAAGTACTGTCCCTGGTTAAAATAGTCGACGCGTAGCAAATAAAATCAAGTCTAGGGTTGGGGGTTTTTCGAAAGTTATCGTGGCCCTGGAACGTAATAGGTGACTGAAGGAACCTAGGTCTGACACTGACACTTCCTCGCTCAACTCCGAGGAGAAGTCAATTGATTTTCCCACCTTAAAAATAGTCATGCGATTGACTGCTGAACAATAATCCTTACTAATATTATAAAAGCGAAAGTGAGTTTGTTTGTTTGTTACGTCTTTACGCCTCAATGGCAAAACCGATTTTGATGAAACTTGGTACACGGATAGAACATGTCCTGGAATAGGACATAGGATAATTTTCTGCTATCACGCGGGCGAAGCCGCTGGGCTAGCTAGAATATTCTAGTTTAGAATAAAATAGGAAAACTTTTATTTGTGACAAACACAGCACAACGCTCACAAGCTACAAAGTAAAAAAGACTAAAGAAGATTAAAACAACCAACATGCGTTTGACAATTTGTCACATCCATACACACAATTTTCGAAATGGAAACAGGGTTTTATCCGAGTTTCTTTGCAGGTTTCTCTAAAACCTTAAAGAGCTGTAGATAAAACTATCATACTCCAATTATCTGTTTGTATTTACTTTTGTTATCGCATTTCTTGAAACTGCCACCACCTTGCAGGCTTAACAAAACACAGCTGAGCACATTTTATCAGTTTGACCAGTATATCTTGACATATCGAGGTGGCGCTTCTTTCAAAGCCAAAAACCAAGTTATAGTCATGAAGTGAAACCTAAGTAACCTAAATAGGTTTTATGGGAAGAAAAATAAATTATCTTGTAATATTTAAAATATACATTTTATTAAACAGATATATAATTATATCTATTTTAGTTTGCAATTTGGACGCGTTTTCAGACATATATTTATTTTAACTTTTTAAGTTATTCCAGTAAAAAAAGTCTGACGTGATATATTTGCGAAGTTTACGTAAAAACACTAGAGCAGTGGTGGCCGAGTGGTAACGGCTCCGACTTACGAGTTGTAGGTCGTGGGTTCAAACCCAGCCAGGCGCATTACTTTGTGTATTTTATGTCATCACCACTGCTCTCAAAACGGTGAAGGAAAACATCGTGAGGAAACCGGCATGTCCTAGAACCAAAAAATTCGAAGACATGTGACATTCACCAAGCCGCACCGGGCCCGCGTGGTGGATTACGGCCCATACCCTCTCCTAGAGAGGAGGCCTGAGTCCCAGCAGTGGGAACATTATAAGGCTGACTATGCTACGTAAAAACACTAGCGAATTTTTACGAGGTTCTGTTAAATGATATTTGTTTGCAAATTAAAAATTTAAAAATTAAAAACACTTTTACACGTTAATTTGTTCTTCAATTTAAACTTGATGGGACCGGTGTTTCCTAGCTGACTACCCTGAACAGAAACTCCGAAAAAGAACTTAGGGGTCTTGGTTAAATCGTATGAGTTGATGCACCGTCCCTGACGGTGTTGCATGGTACTAATTTGTTTGTGTGTGTAATATAGACGTGCGTGCGTCTCATGGATTTTTTTCTTAAAATGATGAATGAATAGATAAAAAAATATAACTCCATAATTATATTCCCGAACTTTTCATTCTCAGGCGACAAAGTGTGTCAAACTCAGAATGTGCACTTACTTATTATAGTTGTAGCTATTGTGTGTGTAGACTGTAGTGTCACAAAATATATAGGTGCAGAAGTCAAGAAACGAAGAAAAAAAAAAGAAGAGTGAAGATGTTGGTAGAATCATCATCGCACTGATTTCTTTTTTCACTACAGCTTTGTTTATTTATATGTATGTATCTAAGTTTTGTTTCTTATTTATTAAGTTGCACCTGCCATGTTATGTTTCTGCACCACCCTAAGGTCATCATCACATCATCATCAGCCTTTTTTAATGTTCCCACTGCTGGGACGCAGACCTCCTCTCTAGGTGAGGGAATGGGCCGTAATCTACCACGCGGGCCCTGTGCGGGTTGGTGGATGTCACATGACTTTCGAATTTTTGGTTCTAGGACATGCCCTAAGGCCGACTGGCAGATAATGCCTAAGGCATTAAGTCCCCCTTTGTACAACTCTTGTGCATTAAGCTTTAAATAAATAAATAAATCTACGTACAAATCGCGCTCGAGCAACGCTCACATAGGCACCGCTCACGGACACGATATCTCGGAGCGCCTCGGCCCGTTCGTCGAACAGTTCCGGCTCAAACGCTCATTAGTGTGCGTCCACCGAGCTTAGGTATAAAAAGTGAAGTACATACATGAGATTGCCTTCTGATCTATGTTGTGGTAGTGTGTTGTAGTTATTATATAGTTGGTTCTTTGCTTTGCCACGTATCACGTTATACTGGGTGTTATGTAAAAGTTTGTACAATGTGTATACATATCTGATACGGTCTGTATATATCTGTGTACCATACTAATGCAATTATTGTGTAGTTAAATTTATCATCTATTTGTATGTTTGTCATAATTTTTTTCTAAAGATAATAGTGTATAAAATTCAAATATTTACTGAATAGTCTAAGGAATGCTGTTTGTAAAAGATATGATGCAAGTGTGAGGATTTTTCTTGGTATTGTTCCAATAAGTACCTACATTTTTCCTTGTGTATTCTTGTAGATTTTTTTATAGCCTGTGACTTATTAAGCATGAAGGTATTACCATGTCTTCATTTATATTTTCAAACAATGAAAAAACTACTTGAGAAGTTATTTTAATTCAACATTTAGATCAAGAAATTCAATCTTCTACGACTCATTATTTTTGTAGTTTTATTTTCTATAAGAAAATCACTCACTTTTTAAGGATATCTTCAATTTTAAACAGCGCATATGAAGCACATAATACTTATTGTGCACTTACATGATACAGTCTTAGTACATTTATACATCTGCATTGCTATGTTGCACAGATAAAATTCAAGTAAATTTTAGAAATCTAAAATAGTGCGACTCTTTGGGCGCTGTAGGAACTGTTTTAGTTTATAAAAGGCCTTCTCGTTTCACGCTAGAACCGAGAAGTCAAAGAATTTGAACAAATCCGTACCGTGTATGCACCGAGAATAAATGATAAAGATATGGAAGTCTGGGTCGAGGCCCACTGGGGCCAGGGTTACATTCGAAAGGTAGCAAAGCCCCCGGTACGAAAGACAACGAAGGAACTGGAATTGGTTTCTAGTCAGTAAAAGTTTAACACTATTTCCCGCTCCGCCCAAGAGCGGGGATGTCATTAGATGATTTTCGCACCGAAACAAAAGATAAGGAAGTAAAATTTGTGTTATGATTGTAATATTATTCCGCAAATTAATACCAACAACACAAAGAAGACAATTTGCGAGGTCAACAGTATAAGAAAGATTCCCAAGACAGCTAACAAAAAAGTTTTAGACAAAAGAGAAAAATACACCATTCGACCATTTAGAGCCTTATGAATATTCAAACAGCTCGCCAGTCTTTATTTTTAAGGCCACTTAACTGGTGCCAAGTTTAATAATTTAATTCATAAAAGCATTGTAGTCATGGTCCATTAAAAATAACATTGAGAAAATATTGTTGAAGATCTTTATGTGGCGTTTATAACCTGCTCCGTGATGGTATCTCACCAGCTCACTAGTTTATGTTCCCATCAAAATAACTTCTCAAAACAAACATGCTTTATGTGAATCTTTTGAATATTATGTCCCATATAAGAACGAGAATATCCTCCTACGTGGGCACCTTATTTAGAGCGCTTTTAACCTGAATATAAGAAATGTCGGAGACTACGTGTTAGGGCTGGGAACTACGACACCTCATCCACCGAAATGCCTTTTGAAAGGTCTTAATTTTTTTCCATAATCCAATTACTTAACGGAGCTCAAAAACTTTTTGCCGCATCGGATTGAGCTCTTTGCGACACCGTAACCTATTTTGTAAGGCGAGCAAGGGTCCTGTCATATATTTTTTATCGACACATTTCGATAAGGATGGATGTTGTTCTTAAGTTGAGGCCAGACGTCGACGGGGTGAGGGGGCGGCGCGCGGGGGACGCGAAGTGGGTCGCCCCGAGGGTTGCCAGGTGCGGTGCCCACCCAGATTGATTGGTGTTTTATTTTTTAAGTGTCAAACATAAAAGTAAAAAAAAAGATTGCGTTTTTGTGGTAGTTCTGTGACCTTTTTTTTTTAATAATGTTCGATTGTAATGGGTGTCGTAAAATGATAAGAGGTTGTGCTGATAACATTGTGTACAAAACTCTTATTTTGATATCACACTGTCGAGGTATTCTGCAAATATGTAACACAAGATCCTGTATAGAAGCTCGACTGACACGAGCAAACTTCCTACCGAGAGCGCTCCGCAAACAAAAACTCAGATACACGTCCGTCCCATTTTTCCACAGGCAACCCTGTCTCCGTGATAGGTATTTATAGCCCCGCCGGCACCAGTGGAATGCATCGCCCACCTCCACCCAGCAATAATAACACCACTGTCAAGTTCATTACTCACTCATCCCGATGTAAGAGCTTTGAGCCTTTATTATACTAGTATCCTAATTATAGAGTTTGTTATCTTGTAGCGGTGACACTAGAGTGAGTCATTTCCTCCCGTTTAGACGGAGACGAATTCCTTGAGGCGAGAACTTGGTGAGATCGTGTCTACGTTTAAAATAATACGGCCGTATATTGGCGCTTTGGTAGGCGCTGAATTCCACGTGTGAGAATGTTAGTGTGAGTTTGTAACATAGTTTATATGTTTGGAATAAAACTGTTTTCTCAGATTTGATGCTGTAAAAGCTTTTAATATTTTGGTACTTGTTGTCAGTAACAAAATTAATTCTTTATTTACATACATATATACATCTATCTCTCACAACGCCGAGTCTCAAGCTAAGCAGAGCTTGTCTTATGAGTACTAGACAGCAGATTTACTTATATATTTATAAATACACAGAACAAATGATCATGCTCATCACATAAACATTTCTTCTGGGTGGGAATCGAATCTACGACCTCCGGCATAACAGTCAGGTCGTCTAACTATAACCACTAGACCAACAGGCCAAGCAGTTATAGGCGTACTGCAACGCAAAGGGCAACTGAAGAAACAGAGGTGGGGTTTTAAAAGTAAAAAATCTGACAATTTTTCTCAGTCCATCTAGAAACCAGGCCAGGGAGAAGACGAACAAGAATAGCTAGAATAAATAGGACGAAACTAAACAAAAGATCTTCAACTCTTAAAATAAATAACAGCGTCTACGTAATTAGTCCCTTCTTAATTATTCCTTAATTAACATTTTTATTGGACTTAAAGTACTCAGAATAGTTCGGAGAATTATCAGAACTCTATAGAAATACAGTTGAAATGTATTTGTAAACAGGATCTTCGGTTAAACTCAATAGAGAGCTAATTTGTATGCGGATCAGGTGCTGTTGTCATGAATTTTAAAATTTTGTAAAGATTCGACGACGTCTGTAATGTCTATCTTATGTTATGTCTCTCTGACATTTGGAGTTCTTGAAATAAAAATATTTTTAAGTTTTCAAAACGCAATATTCCACAGAGAATTTAAGTTTCAAATCTCAAGAGTGATCAAAATCAAAAGTTAAAATGTTAATCTTTAAATCAACACTGAAAGAAATAACCTATTCTACGAATCGTGGACCACATCATCATTTACCGTCAGGTGAGATGGTCGTTAAATGCGAACCTATCAATAAAAAATATCGGTCAAGTGTGAGTCGGACTCGCGCACCAAGGGCTCCGTACAAACTTGTCTTTGTAAGCAGTTCGATTCCATAATCGAGTCACGAACATTTTGCCGAATAGGAAATAAACAGATAATTATTTTGTGATGAGACCTTGCTCCTTGCCTTCAGGATCCTAGATCAACGGAACCCTATAGGTTTTTGATCATCTTACGAGCGCCAAAATAATTACTTAGACAGCGCATAAATATGGCCTCATCTTTAGATTCCGTTGATCTAAGAGTTTGAGTTTTTCTCTGATCCAAGGATTTAAGTATTTTATATTAATTTGAATGTGTGGAGATGTTCTGAGAAAAAGGGTCCGTCGTCAACTACATCATCGTTTACCATCTGTTGAGATGGTGGTCAAACGCGAGCCTATCAAAAAAAAAATACTAAGGTAGGCGCCAAATAACCGTTTAATAACGGTCATTGACCCGCCTACATATTGACATTCTTAATTTAAAAAACGGCATTAGAGACATAAAGCTGTCTTTAATCGACACTATCGTGATCCATTACCTTTTCTGAAAAACGGTTCATTGATGGTTTTTCAGATACCTTCGATATATTAGGAAAAGATCAATGTACTGTAAGTTTATCTGGCGCCTTGTATATAAGGGTTTCGTTTTGCCAACTTAGGCGCGGAACCCTAAGAAGTGTTGAGCTCCAATATAAAGAGATTTTAAAGGTCTTTTCAAATGCTACTATGTTGCGTTCAAGACTATAAAAATGTTAAGTATCGACGAAACAGTTTGGATGTAAAATCTGTCGTAAACATGATCCTAACAGCAGAGATTTCAGAAATAGTGTAAATCCTCCTGAGAGGCGTCTCCACGTTCCAAAGCATATGAAGTGTTGTGAATTTTTGATCAAACGAGCTTTATTGCTTCCAATAGAATTCCTGAGGGTATAGAAGGCTAAGAAATAAGAAGAGAAAACGTGAGTAGACAAAGGAAGCTTAGTTTATACTGGAAATCTGCTTTATTAAATCTTTGAGCTTGGAAATATGCCTGGTAGTTCAAAGTAAGGAAGATCAACAAGAAGGAAGGAATTGCCATTAAGTTTTCTTTGTGAAACTATTCTGTAACAACTTTGTTATAAATATAATAAATATGTCATACTAGTTGCTGTCTGCAGCTCCGCTCTCGTGAAATTAATATATATATTTTTTAATTTTTCTATTGTCTGCCGCGATGTTGCCTAGTGTTCAATGGGACCCAATAAGATAGCCACCTCTCTTAGCCCACAGAGACATGTATTGTGCCGGACATGCGGCAGACATGTTCGGCCCAATCCCACTTCATAGTAGCAGCTTTTTAGGCAATATCTTTTGTCCTTGTTTTGGCGGTACAGTACAGTACCTATGTTATGATTTAAATAATTTGTCAAACACCGTATACTTCAAGGTAAGAGTGAACAGATTCGTGCACCTTACCATTAACTATTGCATCATTGCTTACCATCAATTAAAAAAAACATTAACGACAGAATATTTCAATCGTCAGGATTGTAAAGTTCATAATTACATCATTGAAATGTGCTTCCAAAAAACATACTCAGTGAATCCCAAACAGTTGCCATTTTACAAGCTTTTATTTAGTGTGACCTGTCCCGATGTTTGTCTGTAATCAAATCTTGTAAATTAAATTTGACCCACTTCTCGGTTACCGATTAAGCTGAAATTTTGCATGCATGTGTAAATCAGATGACAATGCAAAATTATTATGACATGGAGCTGATCTGATGATAGAACCGGAAAGTGGCTATAGGAACTTGATAGTTAAACGACACAACCCCATCGAGCTTGGGCTCGTATGATTCGCCTTGACAAGTATTAATTATATAGGTATACCGAGCTATAAAAGCTTGTTATGAAAAAATGATTTTTTATTTGGTACAGCACAAAGCTCAAATACAAATACAAGAAGCAAAACATAAAAAATATAGTTGTTGTGTGCCTCATGGCTGCACCAAAATAGGTCCAGTTCAGCATGATTTTCAGACAACTAGTGCCTGACGCTGGTTTTCAACTAAACCTGCGGTTGGGACGCAACGGACTTCTCTCACTCTACGTAGAGTGAGTCAGTCAGATTTTACTGATTAAAACGCATCGTATGCCTTCGATTACTTCCACGGCCGTGGTAACTCTTTTAGACAATTGTCCGTCGTCCGTCAGCCTTCTGAGAGTCCTAATCGATAATAGAAAAACACTTTTTCTAAACCCGTTGATCCAGTTTAGTTCTTATGACTCACGAGCTCTAAAAATACCATTTACTACAAATACTAACATAAGTACACCTCGTTAGTAAGTCACCAAATTATCAGGTGGTCGGTAGTTCACATAATTGCGCTATCGTAGTCGTTTATACCTTGTTAAGCTTTACCTAATTGTCGGGTATTACGTACAACAGACAAACAGCGCTGTTGTGCACTTAAGTTTAAATTACACTGTAATATACAGTAAGTGTAACGATTCCACGGACTATTTTAGTCTTATATTCGTTTGGAAATTTATGAAAATTACCTGGAGGAAGGTTGCCGTGTTCTAGATTCGAGTCTGTTGTTATTTCGTTTCCTTTTGTTTGGCTTATTCATTTTGAAATATCTAGACGTAATCTGTATTCTGTCGTTGAGCTTGCTTTTAACCTTTTAACCAAATTAAGAGGTTTAAAGGTTTTTAACCGGTTTAATTGAATCTATGTGGTCTTTTCCTCAAAAGACCACCTTAGGCATTAATGTACATACTTCTTATCCTTCTTGCCCTTATTCTATATTATTTAGGATCGACGCAACACATTTTTTAGGCATTCAAATCAAATCAAATCAAATCAAAAACGTTTATTTCAAATGGACCAATTACAGGCACTTTTGAATTAATTAACCTAACCTACATGGTTCTTATACTATTATTATTATTTTATGGTCCTTAAAAGGGATAATAAACTCTAAGTTTGTTTCAGTGTTTCTTCTCAGGGCAGTCAGCGAGAAAACGTTTAAATTGCTGTGTAAAAGTGTTATTTATAACCAATTTGGAAGAATAAATATCATTTAACTTACTTCAGTGAATTGACCATTATACAAAGTGAGTTGCTCGTATACTCATACTCCAGTGAACCAAATAAATCAATGAAAAGATATCATACCAATAAAAAACACACGCAAAAATAAACCCATCGTTGGCCCAAAAAAATCATATCATCAGAAACAACAAAATCAAAAATATTTACTCCTGTTCCCACGGGGTCACGTTTTCAACTCAAATTGTACGTATATTCACGTTCGGTATACGAAGGGTTATTGAATCAAGAGTCGTGCCGGCTCGGGCCAGGCGCCTCCCTCGGGCTTGATACACCCTGGCACGACATATTTCACAACTTTGTAGTCAAAAGTACTTTGGAACTTGTAGAATTTACAAACAAGGAACGTTTAACATGAGAAGAAGCTAATTATGTAGAAATTTTTTGAATTTTACGAAAGATTTCTTGAGAAAGTTTTTTGGGAACATGATATATTGGGCACTGGTTTTGAAAAGTCGAAGTGGATAGAACAAATATTCAAAGTAGATAGTGTTGTTAACACATGCTCCGGTTTGTTATGAAGGATTTGGTCCGTCCGCACCAAGGTCGAGCGTGCTTCAGCGTAATTAACATAGCATGACGGACCAAACTGACGCTGAGTCATGTATTACCTTGGTATGGACGGACCGAATTCGTCGTACCAAGATCTAGCATGTGTTAACACTGTTAGTCAATAGTACAGTATTGATTGTCACCCCCGTCCGAGATGCCTTGGGCGTCGGGAGTAGTAGAGCGATTTCCGGCAACAGCCGGCGAGCATTGGCTTGTTCGCCGTCCAGCCTTCCGATAAGGATAAAATCTAGGTCGATTGTGTTCCACGCTTGCCTTAAACAGATGTATGTAAGCTTGACCGGGCCGGTTAGGGCCGACGCCTCCGAGGGCTATGGATGTTCGAGAGAGTTATCGTGACCCTCGCAAAGTCTGACACTCTTTTTGCTCTACTTCGAGTGCGAGAAGTCATTTAATGTTTTTCAACGTAATTTTTTATTGCGAAATACGACAGAAAGTTCTACTTCCTTAGAAATTTATTTGTTAAAATCTTTTTCCGAGATCCACTTATTTCAACTTTTAAAGGTTTGTAAATCTGAATCTGTTGTCCGAGTGCCTTCGTAAGGTTCTACAATGATTCAGTCATATTGCAAGGAAAGACGGTGGCAACCTCGAAAGGCTCCTTGTGTCCGGTAAACTGAATGGAAAAGACCAATACGTTGGTCTGACCCGTCCGACTAGATCCGCACCGCTCTTAACTCTACGATGTACACTGCCCTTCACACCGCCAGACAGAAACAGATAGAAAATGATCATAAAGGTTAAAGTGATGAAGCATGGAGGTCACGACCCTCAGCATTGAGGAATACGACGCAAGGAGGAGGAGAAAATCAGAAATAATAAAAGTTAATTTGATTAAAATTTTAAAGCTGCGTTATCCCCTATGGTATACCAAAACATATGTATTTGTTTTTACCCTTCGCTTGACATGGTTCCTTCACAACTCTTTAATGTGGAGTTTTATAGCTCAGCTTACTTACGAAAAGAGTAGGGTTACCCATTAGCAGCAGGTACTACACGAATCAGACACGAAAGAGTATGATGACGAAGGTTTCCCACGACCAATCGTAGATTCGTAGCTCTTATTTACTTTTCTCAGAAATGTTCTTATTATTGTTGCGACTCGAATTTCAATCGACAGAACATGATTTAGTATCTATGTAAAAAATGTTGTAAGTAAATGTCGATTGAAAAAAGTTGCTTAGAGAAATCCGAATGTATCTATTAGTTATTTAATTTTAATAGTTTTTTTTAAGGTTGAAAATCATCCAATGACTTTTACCGCGAGTCAGACTTTTACTGACTAAATTCAAACCTGTCTTTTAGTTGCCCATTTTGTTCTAAGGCTAAATATTTTTTGAAAAGGAACCCGTATTCCTTTTCGAAAAAATTACTCCTTCTAAAAGGCCCCTATTTATGGTGGAGAAAATCATCCAATGACAATCCCCGCTCTTGGGCGGAGCGGGAGATAGTGTCAGACTCTTACTGACTAAAAACCTACCGGGGCTCGAGCTCCCTTTTGGATAAACCTGGCCCCAGTAGGTTTCGACAGCAACAACAACAACAACTCCTTGAGTCGCGCGGGAACAGTGCGTGCTGTCGACGTCTTGGGCTCGGTCCGGACAGTTACCAGATGGTCAGACAGCGAGCTACCCATTGCTCGACGTCCGCAAGCTCGCGTCTACCTCGGTCGGTAGTCGGGGGTTAGGGCGTCGTTCCCTCACACGGGTGGCCTGCTCCTTCGCTAGCAGTAATTCGCAAAAGGAAGCGACCGCTTAAAAGGTTTTTTTGTGTTGTAAGTTTTTTTACTATCAGACTTTTTACGTATAAAATACCGTTCGTTGAGCAGCGGATTGATCATTAGACGTATGGTATGAATCAAAAACACACAACTTAATGAATAGTCTTGTTTTATCAAATCTCTTCCGTCCGGACTCTCGTCAAACGAGTTTCCACAGATGTTTCTGTGATACGTATTTCTCTTTCTTCGAATAAAAATCAAATCATATGTAAATTATTCAGGAATCTCGACCTCGCAGGTTATCTGTAGCATAATTTAATGGTGTGTTATCTTTTTTTTGCGAATTCACCACCTCGAGCGGAATTTAAAATTCAAAAGGACGGAATTACCGCTATTTGGGACCATAATATAATGGACTACATAATATGCAAATAGCGTAGGGGCATCTAGATACACATATACATATGTATTGGGATAGTAGGATTATCTAATCTATATATATAAAAATCAAAGCCACTTTTCGTTGTTATTTTATAACTCAAGAACGGGCTCACTTATCCAAACCAAATTTTTAGGCTTTTTTCGGACTATTTAGTACATGGTTTATGTGAAGTTTGGTAGGGTAGAGTAGGGTATAGTAGGGTTGAGTAGGGTTGAGTAGGGTAGAGTAGGGTAGAGTAGGGTAGATTAGGGTAGAGTAGGGTAGAGTAGGGTAGAGTAGGGTAGAGTAGGGAAGAGCGGGAGCAAAGCCGTGCGGGCAAAAGCTAGTATGTATATGGAAATTTCTTGTCACCGTGTTTGTTATTGAATTCCTCCGAAACGGCTTGACCGATTTTTTTTTAGAATGGAACTTATCTAATGTCATCGCACGCACTCTACTCCTCTTCTTTCTTTGCCTTAGTTTCAGGGCCCCGGGGTTCTCTTCCACACAACCCATGGCCCCATTATTTGATAGGTCTGAGAATAGGTCGCAGGTATTTTTTTATATTTTTAGGAAGTTACAATGTAAATTCCAGTTCTTTTAATTTATGACTGACTAATATTATGATTACAATCTAATGCAATTTAATTTATTTTGTGATGTATTTGTATTTTTTACATGAAATAAATGAATAAAAATATATAAATAATAAAACTAGTTGAAGATTGCTACAAGTCGGTAACAACAAAGGATGCAGCAAAGGATCTTTACTCAAAGAGAAGATTTTTAATTTTTCGTCCGTGATTCTTGACATTAAACTGCTTAAGGCTTCATACAGGAAATGAACCTCATTTCGGTTTGCTTAAGGTTTTTAAAATTCACAAGGGTAAGAGGAAAAGTGGGTGTGGGCGTTTGTGCCTATCTTATTTTTAAATAAAATTGTACAGTACCAGTGGAAAGGGGTAAGGTTCCTTAAGGAAACCAGTTTCAAAATGGTACCTACTACATAATAGCTAAAAGAGATTGTTCTTTTCAGTTTTAGAAAGAGTAAAAGTCTTTTAGAATATAGAACACTAGCTTTTGCCCGCGGCTTCGCACGCGTATATGAAATATAGCCTATGTCACTCAAGAATAAATCACCTTTCTACCAGTGAAAAAAAAATTTTAGCAATCGGACCAGTAGTCTTAGAAATTGCGAGGTAATCTCTAAGAATACTGGTAAAAACACTTTAACTCTATAATATTATAGAAAGTGTAGAAAAATTAGACATTTCACATAAAGTACAGTCAAAATTGAATGAAAAAATGAATGAATGTCTTGTTGGTAGGTACACGATTCTTCAAATAACTCCTCTCACTCAGGGTGGAATCAATGGTTCTCTTTTCACTATAAAATGACTATAAACTAAAACTGAACTATAGCGGTAATTACAGTTTTGTGTGCAATTAAGCATACAATTAAAACAAAAGTACACATTTATTGATCTGTCGAACACTACAAAGCATATCGAAAACATTTCAAAATCCAACGTCACTCAAATTTCATGTGGAGCGGATAGCTGTCAGTGGCAGATTTCAGCGATGCGCGTTCAGATAGACAGGCTCAAATATAACTAAGGCTAGGTTTCAGTCAGGGTGAACACGTGGTGGCTAGGGCAGTAGCGGGAGCGATGGCGGACGCGATTATGTAGACTTAGAAGTTCGCGAGGAGTTGAATTATTGTAGTGGAATCTATTTTTCTGTCACGTGGCTTGTCTTGTCTCGTGTTTATGGAATGGTGTGGTCGCTCATTCAATGGAACAAAGACGTAATTTCATTTTGACCATTTTTCAGGAAAACCTTTTTAAGTTTTGAAGATCAATTTTTTTAGGTAATGTTTTATTTGTGTCTTGTTGTTTTGATTTATTTATCTTATTAAACTTTCCGATGCTGCATTTTCCAGTAAGCGGTCACCAGTCCAGAACCTATCAACCCCATCGACCATCTGTTCACTCTATCATAAACGCAAAGGGTTTCATAAGTTCAACATTTCACACCCGCATATCACCGCCCAAACTCCTCACCCAAGACCAGGTCTAAAACGAAAATAACAAAGCCTTTCAGCCTATACAAAGAGGATTATTACCCGTCGTATTCCTCGAAAGAAACTCTTAGAAAACAGCAGATTTACCTAAGTATACAGCGTACCTGTATCAGTGTTTTATTCTTTCGCAAAAGACAGCGCAGATTTGGCCAGACGCTTTTATGTAACATAGAATTAGCATTCCTTACGAAAGGAAACGTGGAAAAGATAAAAGGAATTGAATTGTACATTAAGGAGTCGATTGAATAAGTTTTGTGATGTATTCAAAGAGACGTAATGTAACTGTTTGAGAACGGTTTCACTGAGTGCGTGTTGAGCGAACATTATTTTAGACTATGCCGTTTAGAATTTGAAACGAACGGAATACAAATTGTAATAGAAGATTTACAACGCTGAGGAAAAACTAGGACTTTAAAAATGTTCAGTTTAGATTTAGGAATGAGAATGAACTAATTAATAGCTATTTTTCGTACGAAAAATTTGTGTCAGCGCTTTCTAGCAAAATTGGATTGAATCGGGTGAAGGTCATTTGTTCCAGAGCAGTATTTTTTTAAAAAAGGATGTCAAAACTTTTTCTTCTTCTATTGGCAAATCTTTACTGCATTGCTTGTTATATTTTCTCTAATATATGCCTACTTTCTTTTCGCAGTTCTCTGATAGTCACCAACTCAATATAGTTTCTAGGTGCTTAGAAAATATTATCCTTCACTCAATCCATCCATTGCAACATCGATCTTCCACTCTCAAAAGCATCAGTCCTACTCAAAATCCTCAAACACTTTTTACTAAATTGAGCTGATTATTAAAAAATAAAAAAATATCCGTTCGTTTTTTAAATTTAAATCTTTCGAAGCCCGAAGTTTTGTTTTGTCGTAGAATCATAAAGCATTGCTTCGGCGCAATGTTTTTGACAGGCCGCCATCGCGCCAGTCGGTCGGCCCAACATCTTTTGTCGTCAGCTTTTGTATTATTTAACAGAGATTTATTGAGATTCACAATAAACGAATACATTATACAGGGTGGCCAAATTGCATGTGTCTTTAAATTAAGAGATTTTCTTAAACAAAAATGATAGATTATGATATTTTATTTAGTTTTAGTAATCGATTCTTTACCCCAAACACTTTTTGTTCTTTTTTGATCTACGTAGACACTTTAGAATACGGCAGAGTTTGATTTTAAATCAAAGTGAAGGGAAAGTAAAGTCCCTATACATCAGTTTGACCATTCTAGCCTATGTTTTCTCTGTTATATGTATTATGATGGTCCGTTATTGATAACTGAGCCTAATGTTTATATTGATTTAGTTGTTTATTTGTAGGTGTCCTGTCATGTGTGTAATTTTTATTTATCTTGTTTGTTTCCTATATTTCGAAATTGACTACGAAATATTTCGGTATTTTTTAGGGGTCCGTAAATCTGAATTGAAAATGGAACCCTTATAGGATCACTCAGGTGACTGTTGTCCGTCTATTACAGCCCAATTTCACCGAATGTAGAGACTGGACCTATTCAATCGAAATCTTGTTCGCATATGAACTTTTGTGTTTCAAATATGAACATGGAATGCGAGTTTCGAATATATACTGTAAATAAACACAAAAAAAAAAAATGAATTGGCTAGTTAAATTAAGTAAGAAACTCAAATATTTTCTTTTCAGAATTTTCAAATAAGTAGAAAGTACATGAATAATCATTTCACTGTACAAATTTCTGTTCACATTTTTCCCTCCCCTTACTGTGAATCAAAAAAGGTTTTATTTGCACTGGATCTTTCCGTATATATTAAATGTGCAGACAATACCACACACACACACACACACCTAAACAGTTCAGTGCAGAAGACATAAACGCAGGTATGTATGATTCAATTATAATAATATATAATAGTAATAATATAAGCATTTCAAATCATGGATTTTAATGTCTATATAATGTCTATGTAATTACGGATAATTCTGATTACGATCGCAACTAATATATACAGTCGAGCATTTTCTACTAACATTTGCTATAAAATTTAAATTACATAAAGTAAATATTTATTACTTGTAGTAACCACGTATAGCTAATTAAGGTAATTAAAAAGTAATTAAATGGTTTTGCGATGTGCAAGCAAAGCATGACTTGACATATTATCGTTATTTCCCAACGAAGCAACCGTTGATGAGGATTTTGATGGATCTTGCAGTAAACGTTCAAAATATACAACATTATTTTTAAACGAATACAAGCGAAACCTAAATATAGTTCGTTCAAAATCAGTAACTGAAACAAACCCAATAATTTTTACACCATGTTATATTTTTTCCCAAAAAAACTAAAAGATACGTTTTCTTTATTTACCAAAAACAAAACTTCAATTAATTTACCTTAACTTAATTCAAACAACACAGATCACAGCAGGTCATAGTGGGAATAAGGCACCAGCGCAAAGCTGGGTGCAGGAGCAAAACCAATCCTGAGTCGCCTGGATGATCCTGACGACATACTTCTAACGACAAACTTAATTCTATTTTGAGCTCTCTTATCAGTTTTACCTTTTCACAAAATATGTAGTAGATATATATTGATGATTTTCCTAAAAAAATACCACATGCAACATAAACAAAATCAATAACCAATGGACTCTCCATCATTTAACATTAAATAAACAAGTAAGAGCACGAACCTCAACCTTTTAAACCAAACCACTATAAACCAACCCTACGAATCGACACAAAGCATAAAGCGATATGAAAAAAAAAACATGTATTACTTTTCCATACTCCCGAGAAAAGCCAAAAGGGTTGTAGTAACTTATGAGGTTTTTTTTCTTAATACTACTAACTTAGGGGCAAAATGTAGAAGACGGTCAGGTCCCTAAGCTCGCATACATTATAAGTTTGATGTTTGCAAATTGAGTATTTATGGTCCACGCCGACAGTACCTGAGAGTATAAGGAATACGTCAGAAACAGAAATATGGTGAATGGTATTCGAAAATGGCATCCATATCCATACTCATCATCTTCCTGCCCTTATCCCGTTTTATTTGGGGTCGGCGCAACACGTTTTTTTCTTCCATTCTGTCCTGTCACTCGTCACGCTATCACTAACTCCCTTTTCTTTCATATCACTTCTCACACAATCCATCCATCTTTTCTTTGGCCTCCCTCTCCCCCGCCGTCCTTCCACATGTAAACTCATAACTTTTTTAGCAACATGCGTTTCGTCCCTCCTTTTCACATGACCATACCAAGACAAACGGTTTCCTTTCAACTTTTCAGTCACTGGCGCCACTTTCAAACTTCCCCTAATATACTCATTTCTCACTTTATCCATTCTTGTCACACCACACATCCATCTTAACATTCTCATCTCTGCTACATGTAATCTTTTTTCATCCATCTTTTTCACAGCCCAACATTCTGATCCATACAGTACGACAGGCCTTATTACGGACTTGTAGATTTTACCCCATATCCATACTATATATTATAAATATATATATATAATATTATAAAAGGGAAAGTGTGTGTGTCTGTCTGTCCGTCTTTCACAGCAAAACGGAGTGACGAATTGACGTGATTTTTTAAGTGGAGATAGTTGAAGAAATAGAGAGTGACATAGGCTACTTTTTGTGTCTTTCTAACCCCCCACTTTCCAGGGGATCTTTGTTACCCCGAATTTAACGCAAGCGAAGCCGCGGGCAAAAGCTAGTCATGTTGTAAATATTGTCAGTTCAGTTTTAACTTGACGACTTTTGTCTTGTCTCTAAAATTAGTACTTGAAGAATACTTCAAATTCTTAGTAAGGACCTAAGAATTTGAAGAAGTCTGATAAATCCAGTCGTACTTGTGCCAAAGTCTGATTGAAGATAGCTTCTGAAATTAAGAATACAGGAAATATGATTCATTTGTCTATATCGTGACACATTCAGGCACATAGATTATTCTCTTGAGACAAAGAGCCAAAATAAAAACATTTCAAACATGGGATCTTTGAAACTATGTATAATAAATAATAATAATAATTGCTGTTGTTATATGACTACGTAGATTTACCACAAGAAACTTAAATATCAACTTACTACTTATACTAAATCTAAATATTTACATACATATAAAAAAAATATGAATTACACTCGGGCGTCGAAGTACATCGCTACCATACGGAAATGTACCCAGTAAATGTATACTGGCAGTATTGAATTTAATGCTAATTTTTGGGTACGAAATGAGCCAGCCCTTTGGTCACGCAAAATGTCGATCAGTCACCGAGAAATGACCTTGAAAAGGAGACGCGCACTTGGACTTGATGACCCAAGCGTGTGGATTTTGTATTGTCAAAATCAATTTATAAATAAGCGTGATAACATTCCTAACAGGAGCCCGACCTTATTCAATTGAAAATGTAACACTAGGGAGCATCGGAATTCCAATAGCTGTGATTCTCAACACGTGCTGTATCAAGGGGCTTTTCTCGTTAAATTCAAGGTTTAGAAACAAGGCCTTTATACAACAGTGTCTCGTCTTTTACAGTCTGTAGTTCAACAAAGCCGCCAGCGAAGACCGTGGTTAAAACTTTAAAAAGCTTTATGTATGTGTATTCTTCGCGAACTTTTAGAACGTAGTAGTTGTCGGCCGCATAAGTTTTAAGTGCCTAAATTTATGCACATTGTTCGAAAGTGGCTTCTACTGGAGTGACTCCGTATATGTTTGTTGGACTCGCTAAGGTCTTTATTGGATATTTTTCTAGAAGTTTAACGGGAGACTTTGAAATTTTTGTATTATATTAAGTGACGGTGGAGTTGTTTGTCGTCGATGCAGCTAAGCGGCTTAGTAGCGTCTCGGAGCCAGCTCCGGTAATAGGACAGTGCTTGTTAGATTTCAGTATAAGTTTCTGAGAAGCTTATTGATATATTTTTTGTTATAAACCTGTTGTGAGTTCTTACAGTAAGGTTTCTTTGAGCAGTGACGCAGTAAATTATATTATAGAGGTGTACGGATCACGGTGTAAGCTCTTGCAAACCTCTATAGTAGAGAAAGAATCCTTTGACCAGATGTTGTGTTTGCTTCGTGTTCCGCCCGATATTTGCTTTTTATGTTGTTGTATATGTTCTAACCGCGTGGAGAACTCTAATATTGCCACTACGTACAAATACTTGGCATAATGACTCTAAGCAAAACAAAAAAGGTTTATTATTAAAAAGGAGAATCATTTGCACCGTGAGTCGCTCACCTATGTAGAAGGTATAATTTCTACAGAAGAGAAAACTCGTATACAGGAATCTTCTCTCTATCTGTTACCAATTTCGCTGCTCCTCTGTAGACCTATCTACATAGTATCAACCAAACTGATTATTTATTATACAAGTTAGCTTATTGATATACTGTTGTGAGTTCTTATAGTAAGGTTTCTTTGAGAAGCGACGCAGCAAATAATATTATAGAGGTGTGCAGATCACTATATAAGCTCCTGCATACTTTCATTGAAAAGGAAGGATCCTTTGACCAAACGTGTGTTGTGTATGGTCTGTATAACCATCCAACAGATGATTTTTAGGTAGTTGTAAATGTTCTATCGCGTGGAGAACTCTGATATAGCGATGTATGAAGTTGCCACGACAAATACTTGACATAATGACTCTGTAGTAAAAACAAAACAGGTTTATTATTAATAAAAAGTTTTCAATGAAAGTCATTTTTTCATAGCAATCTTTTATAGCGCGGCATATGCTATATAATTTAATATTCATCAAGACCATTCCAAATAGCTCTATCATGATAGGGTTATCTGAGTTCCTATAGCCACCTTCCGGTTCCATCATCAGATCAGCTCTATCATAATAATTTTGCATTGTCATCTGATTTACACATGCATGCAAAATTTTAGCTCAATTGGTAACCGAAAAGTGGATATAATTTTTGGAAGATTTGATTACAGACAAACATCAAGACAGGTGAAACTAAATAAAAGCTTGTAAAGAACGAGAAACATTTGCAATTTTGGTCGCTTTTTATAAGACAAAAGTCTTAATAAGGTAGGTATAATTTCTACAGCAGAGAAAACTCGTATGCAAGTATTTTCTGTCTATCTGTAACCCATTTCGCTGCTCCTCGGAAGACCCATCTACATAATATCAGCCAAACTGAATATTTATTCTGTAGCTAGAATAATGTCGACGTCGACCATCAAAAAGTATTCGTCACAGCTGACGGTTACTGCTTTGAATAATTGCTAAATAAATGTCTGTCCATTAGAGAGAATTTCTGTTTAGCATCCTTTAGGCTAAGCAGAGTTTTTGTAAGGGTAAAAACTGGTTAGGATAAAAAGTTTGACGAAACGACTAAAAACTAATAAAAAACCAAGCAAGTGTGAGTTGGACTCGCGCACTGAGGGTTCCGTACAAGTTTATCTATGAAAACAGTTAAATTCCCGAATTGAGTTACAAGATTTTTCCGAATCGCTAAAATTGTTTTTTTTTTGTGATGTAAATTCAAATTTACCGGTTTCAGATTGTTCTCTACACTTGTGCTATGAGACCTTGCTTCATGCCAAATTCCAGGATTCTAGGTGAACGGGAGTACCCTATGAATTTTAATTCCCTTGAGAGTTTCGAAATAACAGGTTTTTGCAACAGGGCGTCTTTTTTTTTCGTTAACTCAGAAGATTGATTTTTTCACAGTTTCATAGGACCGCAGAACTGAGTATATGGTTTTAATTTCAATTTGATACCTTCACGTGTTCTTGAGATAAAAGGTCTTGACAGACAGACGGACGATAAAGTGATGCTAGAAGGTTTTTTGAGGTACGAGACCCTAAAAAGCACACTAAATTTTATAAAGGCGAAAGTTTGTGTGTATGTTTGTTATTCCTTCACAACGAAATTGTTGAAATTTGGTGCACGGGTATACCATGACCTTGAATAGCAAATAGGATACTTTTTATCCAGGAAGTATGTTCCTTTGTGGTAATTTTCTACTTTCACGCGGGCGAACCCGCTGGCAGCTGCTAGTCACACGAATATTATAACGGCGAAAGTTTTTGAGTGTGTGTCTATGTTTATTACTTTTTCATGATCAAACGACTGAACGGATATCGATGAAACTTGGCTTGTGTGTGGACCATATCCTGGAATAGCACAGCTGTTTCAAATACAAATTTAAAGCATTTTATTTCAAATAAACCATTAAAAGGCACTTTGCACACAGACAAGTGTACGCCATCGTTGACCACATCATCGCTTACCATCTGGTGAAATAGTGGTCAAATGCAACCCTAACAACAATAAAAAAAGTCAAGAAGTCAGTCAGAAAAAAAATGACGCTAATTGCACATTCCAAAGCTTCGATCTCTATAGAGAAGTTTGTGCAAGAAACTCTATTTCATACCAGAAAAAATTTGCCTTGGTATAATTTTGGGCTACTATAATGCGGGCAAAGCCGCAGGCAGCTGCTAGTGTATTATATTACGATGTTTAAATAATTAAAGAAACCAATCAACTCATAATTAAGTAGCAGCACGTAACTAGTTCAAGAAATTCAAAAGTGAAATTGCAAAATGAATATGAAACGATGCCGGAGGAAGTTTTGCATTCATCTATAAATTCACAATGGGGCCGGTATCTTGACAGTCTTACTTCTAAGAAATAAATACCGTTAATGAATGGCGAAATTGTAGGACAGGACTCCGTCTCCTATACTTTAGCTCTTAAGCTAGCTCCTTTATAATCTAAGTGATTTTCTTCACTCAACCTAGACTCAGACCGGTCCGCGGTCCTCTACGGCCTTGCAGATGACGAATCATGGGTAGCTTGACGTCTGGACCGAGCCTGAGTAGTCGACGGCGAGCAGTGTTTCACGCATGCCTCAAAGAGATGTCAGCAAAAGGGCAGGGGCCCAGCAGGATCTGAGTCTAATGGAGCCGTGGGTGATGCGAAAGAGAACCCCGGGGCCCTAAAACCCTCCCGCCCCGCCTAAGGGCGGACGATGTCATTGGATGACGTTCCTACCCAAAAAAAGGGCCAAGGTCTAATGAAGCCAGCCATGTGTAGTTCGAAAGGGATCCTCAGGGATTTGGGACGCAAGGCAAAGACGGAACATAGGAGTGGGTTTTAGTCAATAAAAGTCTGACACACCTTCGCGCTCCATCCTAAAGCGGATGAAGTTATTGGATGATTTTCCACCTAAAAAAAATGACCGCTCCTCTACCTGACCGTATTAGCTTATGAATAATTTTTTTTTTTTTTAATATTGAGGGAAAAACATTATCAAATATAAGTTCTCCCGTTCTGGGTGGAGCGAGATTGTCAGAGTTTAATAAGTAAAGCTTATGCTTTCTAACACCGCGGTAAATATAGATTACCACCATACATTTTATATGGAAACTAGACTTGTAGAGCTACACTTGATACACGCCACACGACGTGACAAGACGTTTTGTCAGGCGTATTGCACGTTACACGTGTACGTCGGTCTAATGTAGTTCTAGATTTTTACTCTTTCAAATAATCCCGCTGCCTTAGCTTAAGAATATGGATTTTCTGTTGCCATGGTAACTGAATCGAGTAGAGGAAGTCACCTTTAATAGGGCACAAAATATTAGTGTAAGTGCTTTGTCAAAATGTAAGATTGTTTTTCTAACCTGGCGGTTGATATTTTGACCTAAAATCGCCATCAAGCGGTAAGTCGGAAGATAGACAGACGGAAATTCTAAAATAACAGTTATGATTTAGCGTTATGGGAACACGCAGTTATGTTTGGATATTTATTTCCGAACCGTAGAAGATTGCGTTTTAGTTTATTGGATGCTTTAGAATTTAGGTAAAGTTTTTCAAATGACATGGTATAAGGATTGTTGAACTCCTTCATACACATCTTCTAAACCTACATATATGGAAATTTATAATAATAATAATAATTTATTATATTTACACTATTTTTTATATTTTTAAATGTTTTTTTATTTTTTATTTAAATATTTAAAAATATAATTTATATGTTTGTACCATGAATAAAGGAAATAATAATTTATTGTTTCCAAAACATAAGACAACACCTTCAAATTATTGTAGACATTTGAGTTGCATATTAAATATTAAATTAAATCTAGTAATTGAAGTCTGTAATATCAAAATCAAGATTGAATATGCTCATAAACTTGTGCGCCTCACCATCAGAGATTGCATCACTGCTTACCATCAAGTGGGATCGCAGTCAAGCACTAGTTTGATGAAAAAAAAAACGTTTTTTATAAAATATATTCGGTACATGTAGCGAAAATCCAATTTTTTTTTGTATATCGGTCTATTTGATTCGGCTTATCTCCAGAACGGTTGGATAAATTTTGCCAGGACTATTACTCGTAGACCGCTGTTATAAAGAGTAACTTTGGATATCTTTATTTTAGAAAAAAGGGATTCCGCGTAAAAAAAAAATCTTGAAATTGTGACCAAAAGTCATTAATATTTTACGAGTGTAACACGAACGAAGTCGCGGACACCAGCTAGTCACTAATGTTCTGGACTGTGGTTCCGCATTCCATTTGGTTGATTCACATATTCTTGGAATAATAAAGAAATTGTTTAAAAAAACAGTTCGAATGATCATAATCATAAGCTTAGCCAGTGAAAGGTCGGTCAGACGTCTTTCAAGAGCAATGCGGTACTGCTACCAACGTCACACAAATTACATAACATGAGTAGAACCTTCCGTAGGTGTCGGCTGTTGAACGACGAGTAATACGTAGCACGCCGTCCGAACTAAAGGGCCTATTATACCACTCGATATTCAGACAGTCTTAGTCGATGTCACTTCGTGTCTCGTACTGTAACAAGGGTCAGACTGTCTTACCCGGAATGAAAAATAAGGCTCTTAAGTCTCCGCTAGTCGTCGCCAGCGTGTAGTATTCCACGCGCGCCTCAAAGAGATGTCAGCTAAACCTACTAGGCTCAAAGGTTGACTTCTAGAACGGAAACCCATGGTTTTGGAATGCAAAGGGTAACTGAAAGAACATAGGTGTGGTTTTAGTCAGTCTGACAAGCCCTCCTACCCCGACCTAGAACAGGAGATCTCATTAGATGATATTCGACCTCAAAGAAAAAATAATGGGTAGAACAAAATAACACCCATAAAGCAGCAATAAACGGGGTTCTTTAACACCTGTACACACTGCAAGTTCTGTTAACCCCGCAACAACGATAATACGGGAAATCCCACCTAATAAAGATCGGGATTTGCCGAGCAAAGCTCACACAACGCGATTTGTTCCGCTATTTTTGGCGCAGATTTTGAATTAGTTTCCTTCCGTGGCTTACCTCGGAAACTGACATGAGTTGAAAGGAAGGATTTGAGAGGATTTTCTTAGTAAATGAAGGTATGCATTTTTTTTTAAACCGTGAAATCTTCTTCCGCCTTACCGTGCAGTGGGAGGTAGTGTCAGACTTTTACTGCCCTTAGCATTCCAGAACTATGGGTTTCCCTTTCAAAAGTCAACTTATGTATTTTTGGTGTACAATAAAGAATATATCTATCTCTCTATAACCTAGTAGGCTTCGATTCTGCTGTGCCCTTACGGTTTTGCTGTGATGTCACTCTTTGAGACGAGCGTGCAACCACTCGCCGCAGCTACGACTAGGGCTGGGATTCGGGCTCGTGTCAGACTTAGTGACTAAAACTACACCTAAGTTCCTCCTTTGCCTAGCCTTTCAGGATCCCCCGTTTCCCTTTCAGGAGTCAACCCCTGGTCTCAGTAGGCTTTGGCCCTGCCAACCTCTTACAATCTTGCTTACATCTCTTTAAGGCGCGCGTGAGACACTATGCGCCGACGACGACTAGGAATCGGTCCGGACGGTTACCGGACGGCCGGACGGCGAGCTGCCCGTCTTCAGTAAATCTAGGTAGCTGGAAAATCGGAAAAGAAGGTATGCATGCAGTACCGCTAATAAATTGATTAGCCTTGAGATTTAACGCGTGTAAAATGTTTAACTTATCGTGTTTCGGTTTCATAATGAATAGAAACGTGCAGTTTCTAGTTTTTACAGCGCATAATAGTGTGTATTTCTTCTTCAAATATGTGAAATTTAGCCTTTGAATAAAGTTTATTCAAAGTTAATAAACACAGCATATTACAAGAACAGTAGACATTTTCACATATATATCGACCCTTTTTAGGAAGAACATTGTAAGCGATGGTTGCGCTTTTTTGGAATGGGTTTTCTCTACCATAAAGTATTAATGAATATAGCACAAGACAATACCTTTCTAAAAAAGTATGGTTTATTTTATTAATATCTCTAATACATAAAAAAAAACGAGTCACAGTGTTAATTATCTAAATCCTACGAAACGGCTTGACCGATTTTATAATTTTTTTTTTGTATTTTTGGTAGGTCTGAGAATAGGTTGTGGGCTATTTTTACCCTGCTATCCCCACCCCTCATATTTTTCTTTGATAATTTATACTGCAGCACAACGTTTACCGGGTTAGTTAGGTAGTGTAATTTATAAAAATATCGTGTTTTTGTTATCGAATTCCTGCGAAACTGCTTGACCGATTTTTATGAAACTTTTTATGTTTATTTGGTAGGTCCCCCCTACTCTCCATTTTTCCTTAAAAAAATTATATGACAGAACAAAGTTAGCCCAGTCAGCTAGAAATATCGTAAATATGTACCTTACCAACTGTCACTATAACAATGTTCTTTCTAAAAAGGCTTCTTATAATAATAAAAAATATATCCGTTCCAGAAAAGTCATTCACAATATTATAATTCCATGAAAACAGGCACAAAAATCGCAAAGTTACCTACACTAAACTAAGCAATCGCTTGTATTTTGGGACTCAGTGCTGTTCAGTTGTGAATATTACATGATGTATATGACATAAGCGACCTTCAGGAAGGTCCTTTTTATTTATACCGTTCTTCCCATGTTGATGTTTTTATTTAACTCAGTGCGAGTTCTTTTAAAGTCCCTTCGCGATCAAAGGAACACGGTCCAATGAGCATGGGATAGTAAACGGAAAGTGTACGAGGATTTAGCAGGACGTGAGGGGACGGAGCTTTTGACTTCTTGAGAAAGTCGTTTGTGTAATGGAAATTTGAATTTGGAACTGCATTTTTTATTTATTTATATTTGTATAGGCTCGCGTTTGACCACTAGGTAAATTATCTTTAGAAGGGGTCATAGATAGGTACCTGGCTGATTATACAATACAAATGTAGATTGATTTTTTTTCTATTTTCTTCTGTTAAAAGATTTTTTAAGTTACATATAAAAATGGAAAATCATGAAAACGAATAATATTGAAAATCGATCGTTGGTTGTTGACAAAATGGATATATTTTTTAATATGATGCAGTTTGGTTTCTGTTAGAACTTGGACTCCCAAAAATAATGTCTCTAAAGTTTGCAAATAATGTCGATGAGATGACCAAACGCATGTGCTATCGCCAAATTTTAAAAGCAGATATGGGTTAGAATATACCATTATGAGGGAAAACACTACAAAATATAAAAGCAACTAAAAATGTGGTTCATATTCCATATAAACTACCTTCTACTATGACGCCGGAACAAACTAACAATATCAAAGTAGTCCACCTGTATATAAACTTCTAAAGCGGACCTACAATGTTGCTTACCCATACAAGTTACAAGCTCGATTATATTCTATTTATAGGAGTTTCAGCTATAAAATGTAGCCGCCGGGAACATTGTATTTCAACAAAGTAAGGTGAAAACCATCCTACAATGCGTTGACTAAATCAAACAATAATAATATTGAAGGTAAAAGGACTAATAATTTAGCAAAACTAAGTATTAGTGAGATTATTTATCTATTACTTACTTTATCCTAGTTAAAAGCCGCCCCGATCCTGTGCACAGTGGTCCAAAACTCGAATAGAATCGAAACAAAAATATGTACTACCACTGAACCGTTCTCTCATGCACACATTACGACTATTACATTTCACACAATAAGAATTGAACTATTTGTTAAAACTGTACACAGACTAATGGGTCTTTCTTTCCTTCATTCACTGTCAAAACTTTCGCAAGTTGTTATGGGTTAGGAACTGAATGATGGTTGGTATGCACGTGAGGTTGAGGTCGGATCGCGCCGGTCGCCGGCCGGCGTGGACGTGGACCGAGTACTGTCAAACTCGAGCGCCCGAGCCGACGAGCCAGCTGGTCCCACATCTCCGCCGCTCTAGCGGACGAATTCACAACTAACGCCCTCCTCAAAGCAAAGCGGCACAACCTAAGTGTAGGCTTTTACGGATTAAAAAAATGAAACTGAAAATAATTTGAGGAGTAACATGATATGTAAAGTGATACAGATATTTTGCATATAACACACGGAAGGATTAGCCTTTTCGAACTTAAATCGGTAGTTAACATGAAAACGTTCATTCTGAAGCACATATAAGGAGTTACGATTATGTAATAGCAAATGTTGTGATTATGCTAATTTTTATAGCTTGTCCGAAACCAAAAATCCAGACAATAATACCAAAATTCACTTCCTGACGACCATAATATCAATATCTAACAAAAGGCCCATTCCCATAAAAATCACAACAAACAAGGCAATACGGCATACCTACTTACACCAGTTTTACCATGTTTCCATAAAAGTAACTTGTCAACAGAAACGTGTATTCACAAAAGATTGTATTAAGGAGTTGTCCACCCACGCACGTCGGCTCGGCGGTAGGATCGCGATGCCGCGGGGGTGGGGGGGAGGATATTGACTCGCGGCGCCGCCAATGCGCATGTTCTGAATCATGTGTTTCTGTTTTTAAGCTGTACAAACACTGTATAAGAAAATTATCGCTAATAACCAAGCCGACAACTAAATCCCTTAAAATGAGCCCGAGATTTCTCGATTCCAGTTTTTTGTGCTCGACGTTACAGGTTTGCGCACTGGGCGTAAAGGTTGTAGACGTAGACCAAGCGGCCTTGACCTCGTGCGTAATTAAGCGCTGTATTTTGCAGTATTTTAGTACCGTTACATATACTGTTAGATACTAATTTATGATGTAGTATTCACTATACATAACCAGTTTAATATCCATTCACAAAATTGGAGTCGAAAGTAAATTAAGCAGAACGCAATAGAAACTCGATTTGTATAAGTTATTTTCAAGTTATGTGTGAGAAATCAAGAAGTGCAGACAAGCTCGGAGATGCAGACATCTCTAAGTGCTGGCTTTGTGCCAACATTCCGGAGTTTTCGTGCGAAAGTCACTTTTTCTTCGGTTTTCGCCTTCTACGGCGACAGGGCAGAGGAAGAAACGAAGCAATTACTTAGATTTATGGAATTCGAAGAAAAAAGTCCGTGTAGGGTTGGATTTTTCAAGCTCAAAAAACTGTTTTTCCAATATACCTATAACGTTTATGCCTTAAATCAATGTTAGGGCAATGTTTTTGTTACCTTATAAGTATTGTTATGTTTTTTTGGGTCATCGTATTCTATCACCTTATTTCTTTGTGAGATCCTTACCCTACATTGCATTTGAATAGCGCAACTTTTTTGGCAACCCAATACTGTTTAGACGACGCCGTGTATTTTATTTGTAAACAAAAGTTTATTTAGTCGCATGTAAACAACGGCTTTTTCACATCTAATTACATAAAATTATATGTAGAAATTGAATGAGAATGTTTTAAATTAATTAATTAAAAATAGACCTGTTATTATAATTACAGAATATCCTAACTATAAAAAGTTTTAGGTGAATTATTTGAAAACAAAATATGAATGGCAAAGTTATATAAAAGGTTAACATTCGTTCAACAATCAAATGTCCTAAGCTACCCGGATATCATAAAGATGAATCACAATCACAGACAGTGTACCAGTTTAATAACAAATAATAATCATTCTAACCCGTTAACTGTAGCTGCTGCCGACTTTCTCAGTGGCAGAGTTCAGTAAACTCTTCGGTCTTTACAAAACTTGCTGACTAACAGCAACACAGAAACACCGTTAGATGTCGCTTCAAACAGTTCTATGTTCAAACTGGCCAATCTTGTTCAAGTTGAGAACTTGAATGGAAAGTAGTGCGCGCGTGTTAAGACAGATGGAGCCACTGGATTCTTTATTTAAAAAAAGCCAGTATGAATAGTTAACACTGGCTGAACACAAAAACTAATAGACCTACTAAATTAAAATTTTTCTGTTTCCATTTTTTTTTTAAATATGTGTTCTCATTACACCATGTGCTTAGTCCCCCTTTCGCGCATGAGAATACATGTTTTTCATGCCGTGATGGACATAAGTATGAATACGTCGTGTCTTTTGACTTTGAGTAAGGTTAATGATGCAGAAGACGGTTCATTAAGTCACAAAAGGATAAAACGAGGCTTGCCGGTAATTAAGATTTTAATTATTAACACATACAGCAATATACAGCTGCACTGATCCAGTACGACAGTAACGAGGAAATTGCTAAGATTATAATGTCACGTTTTCTACGAAAATCAACTGACAAACTGAACAGATACTTTTTCCCAGTCTTGGGCGGAGCGGGATCGAGGGTGTGTCAGACTTTTTCTGACTAAAAATCCATGCCCTCTATTCATCTATTCGGCCCTGTTATGAAAGGCTGTTATGAAACAAGGCCGAATTTTCTTTTCAGAAGCAGACCCTTGGCCCCAATAGGCTTTGATCCTGCTGGGCCCCTACGGTTTGCTGACATCTTGAGGCGCGCGTGGAACAGTACCTACGCGCCGTCAACGACTTGGGCTCGGTCCGGACGGTTACCGGACGGTCGGAAGGCGAGTTACCAATTGCTCGCCGTCCGCAAGCCTGCGCCTACTGTGGCCGGAAATCGGGATCGGGATCCCGGTGATTGGGACTGAACAGACATAGGTAGGTTCTTCTTAATGGTGATAAGGATCGTCTTTACAGCAAAATATCAAGAAAGAATGAGATGGCTGTAGGTGAGTAAGTATTTGGCAAAAATATTGGTTATGACCGGATATCTATGGTTAAAAATATATTTATATTATTGCTTAGGAAAGATTCGAAAAATGTGGGTACTAGGAATTGAAACAGAATTTATTTTTAAGTGTATCACTGTCTACACCTTTCTAAATTATAATAGTTTATTCTATTCTATGTTTACAACCAAAGATACGTCTTTTCATATCCAAAAGAAAGAAAGAAAGAAAGAAAAGAAGCCGGACGCCCAATAGAGGGCTTTTATACAACAGTATAACAAAACTAGAACTACATTAGACCGACGCACACGTGTAGCACGTCTGATTTGTACGTAGAACGACGTTGCGTGGCGTTGCGTGGCGTGCTACAAGTCTAGCTTTCATATAAAATGTATGGAGACCGACGCGCCCAGATCGTGTGTGGCGCACGTGTGCCAGCAAAGTGTAGTTTTACCTTTACTCTTTCGTGCGTGAAACGGTAATCGTGCGCAAAAGAACGCGCTTGTGATGATGATGTCGGATGGGAACGAGAAACACCACGTCTTTATTACTTATCTCTCTTATCAGTCACGCGCGCAATCGTTTACGCTTCTGAGAACGCGCGATAGAATTGCTGTGAAAGGACTAAAGGCCCCTTATTCATAAAAAGGTTCATCAAAAAAATTGGGCTCAGAAATCAGAAACGTTTATTCCAAATATTCAACTTACAGGGGCTTTTGAATTTTCAAAATGTCGGTCAATCTAAAAAAGTGAAGCTACATTGCACGTTCCAAAGTTCTAGCAATCTAGAATGACGGGATGATGGAGAGACTCACTGACGTGCAAGAGACTCCATGGCCTGACCTGAAATAGACAGTAATTGCCTGGAGAAGAAATGGGGCTGTTATTGGTGTGACAATATTAGTATTACACGTATATATTATAATATATATGAGAGCAGTGCGCAGTGGTGGCCGAGTGGTAACGGCCCCGACTTACGAGTTGTAGGTCGTGGGTTCGAACCCAGCCAGGCGCATTACTTTGTTCAATTTATTTCATCACCACTGCTCTCAAAACGATGAAGGAAAACATCATAACGAAACCGGCATAAATCCTAGAATAAACAATTGAAGGACATGTGACATCCATCAAACCGCACTACATCCGTATGGCGGCAGATTCCCTCTCTTGGAAAGGAGGCCTGCGACCCAGCAGTGGGATCTTTATTTTTTAAACTTACAGATGATCATATCTTATGTTTGCATAAAAAATTAGATATTGCAGAGATCTGTACTCAATTAATTAAACTGTATCCCTTAAACTAGGTTATCCTGTGTTTTAAGGGGCAGTGTTTCGCAATAACATTCTAAAACGTATGTTTGTTATATATTCAACGTGTAACGTTAAATGCGCAAAATCTCACACTCCAAATGAATTTAATTTAAAAGACCTAATTCTGTGAAAAAAAAGCATTAAATTTTTTTTAAGATTTTACGTGCAGTTTTACTTTGTTTAAAATTAATATCTGCATTGAAATAACAACTTTTATTATCCCGTGTAAGAGAAAACTTGATTAGACTACAACTATTTGTGTTTGTTTACCTATTTCGGCGGGTTTGCGCACGTGATGGTTTGACCTATTCATAAATAGACAGGGCGATATTTTTAAAGAAGATTTTTTTGAAAAATGTAACCTATATTAAAAGTGGTTTAATTGATTCTGTTCCTTATTCTGATCGAACTATTTTCAGGTTTTGCGCATTTTACTTTACACGTTGTAGGTAGGTGGTCACAAGAAACTGTTTTACAGGCAATATTTGGCACTGAAACTGATCATGAACGACTTAATGCTTAAGCTTCTGAGGTTTTCCGCCTGACCATGATGTGGATCGAAAGATTTACTAATTGGTACGATCTTGAAGAGGAAAAGGAAGCTAATGATTCAAGTTTTTATTTTACAATACAGTATTTAGCTTAAAAAATAGTACGTGCATAATCATAAGTGGTTACTACTTGGCGTAACTGTAGTGTATACCTATCTATATCTACTATCGAAGTATATAGGTATTGGGAAATTTTAGGGATTCTTCAAGGAAACTCAAAAATTGCTGTTAGCTAGACAGGTATATTGTTCTGAAGTTGAATGTACAAGATAGAGTGGACGACGTACACGTAAATTGAACCTTACAACTAATTAACGTCATGAGACATTGCGCCGTTGATCTGCTCAGTAACAAAGAGCAGGCGTTTGATGACTCGAAGCTAAGCTCGAACATATATTTAATATTATAAAGAGAAAAAAAAATCGTATTTTTGCTTGTAATGAATAAGCTCGGAAACGACTGGACCTAGTTTCAAGAATTCGTTTATCATTGGAATCCTACTTTATCACTGAGTGACATAGGCACATATCAACGACCATACAGCCTATACACACGTACACGTATTTTCTACGTCTATAGCCTATATTTCTTCAACTTATAAAACAGATCATTTTGTAAAAGAAACATAAAAATAAAAGTAAAAAAACCAAATTATAAAAAGAAAACAGTGATTATGTCTGTTTTGTTGTCCCTTTTGGGTATATACGCAGTGATAGCATGACGAATGACAGGACAGAATGGAAGAAAAAAACGTGTTGCGCCGATCCCAAATAAAACGGGACAAGGGCAGGAAGATGATTATGATGATGATATTAAATTAATTCTATAACAATTTATATTTTTTATCATTTCATTTTTATTTCTATTACTACTTTTTACCATTCTTATTTAGTTAGTAGTCGGCTATAAAGAGCTTTTAAAAAAGTACCAAGTTTGGTTTGAAAATAGTAGGAATCATATGATTTCTACTATTTACAAATCAAACTTGGTTCTGTTATATAACAGAACGATTGACGAAGACCTGCTTAACTTTATGCCAAAAATAAATTATTTTGTAAGGGAGCAAAGGGAATGTGTTAATAAATTAGAGGCGCCTTAATTGTGGAACTGTAGGGCAAAGACCTCTGTATTAAACTGACAAGAAGCAAATATTGATCTCGACAACTCCTCGAGGTGGGTCTATGTTAGGCCATTAATAACTAGATTCTGAAAATAAATGTTATTAAATTTACGCAACGCAAATTATGAAATTGGCTGTCGATATTCATTTATATTACCTAATATGATTATTAACAGACAACTGATAAACATACTAATATATTTCTAAATACATAATTACATCTAGACACAGACAAAATGATTGTGCTCATCACACAAACATTTGTCCTGGGTGGTAATCGAATGCACAACCTCCGGCATAGCAGTCAGGATGACTGACAACGAGACCAACAGCCCAGTTGTATAAATAATAAAATCATATAGAGTGCTTTGATTAAAATAATAAATAAAGTTAAAATAAAACAAAGGACAATATATTAAAAAGCCAATCGGATAAACAAAAATATATTAAAACTAGCTTTTACCCGCAGCTTCGCCCGCGTTTATTTAACTCTTTCTTCCCCTTTTCTAACTTAAAAATTAGCCTATGTCCGTCTCCAAAATTGATCAAAATCGATTTTGCCATTTAGGCGTGAAGACGTAACAAATAAACAAACAAACTCACTTTCACTTTTATAATATTAGTAAGGATTTAAAAATAATTAACCAACGGGAAATGCGAGCTTGACAAGTGATCTTATTGTTCTTTGTACCCGTAACTTAAACAAATAACCAGTTACTTTTGGTTTTTCTACTGACTTTCAAAAGGCTACACTGCAACCTTATGATGAAAAAGCACAACACAAAACAAACACAGGAGAGATAAATTTTATACTCATAACAACTCAACTTTTTGAAACCCTTTCACAAATTGCAAAATTTGCTTTTATTCTAAGCGCCTTGCGTTTACTTTTTCGAAAAACATGTATGACGTTATGTTCACCAGGTTGGAATGGAACCACAAACCATCGGATAACCAGCTATTTAACAAAAGAAAACTTATTGTACCAAAAGATCGTCAACGCTTAGGTTTATTCAAAATCACAGGCATAAAACGAAGCTCAGTGACAGTACGCAATAAATCATAGATAATGGCAGGTAATGTAATATTTACATAACTTTGCCCTTTGACCGTATCTCTGGCACAAAGGTATATTTTTAGTTTATCAAAGTGTAGGCACACGAGGATATTTACATTTTCGTACATGACACTGAAAACAAATTCTCTTTTGGGTTACACATCCAGGGTAGAGGATTTTTAAATTTAGGTCATATATACAAACAATTTGTATGAGTTTTTTGTTTCCAATTAACTGACTTCAAAATAGAAAGAAGTTCTCAATTTGGTTGTATTTTAAAAGCTTTTATTTAGTTTCATCTGTCCCGATGTTTGTCTGTAATCAAATCTTGCAAATCAAATTTGATCCACTTCTCGGTTTCCGATTGAGCTGAAATTTTGCATGCATGTGTAAATCTGACAATACAAAATTATTATGACATGGAGCTGACCTGATGATGGAACCGGAAGGTGGCTAAAGGAACTTGGTAATTAAACGACTCAACCCCATTGAGTTTGGGCTCGTATGATTTGTCTTGACGAGTATTAATTATATAGGTACCGAGCCAGAAAAGCTTGCTATGAAAAAAATATTTTCATTAAAAGCTTGTTTTCTTATGACCTGGTGTAGTCAGAAGTTTAACCCAGAGAAAAAACTGTATGCATTCTATGAGGATAAGTTTTTTATTTCCTATTAACCTACTTCAAAAAAGAAGGTTCTCAATTGTTCGGTTGTATTTTTTTATGATCCGAGATAGTAGAAAAATCTACTACAGATTTTTTTTGAAGATGCCAAAATTTATTTAAAAAGTTTAAGTAGAATGTTTGCAAGTAGATATGAATTTGTTTTTAAATTATTTTAATTTTATTCAAAGTTTGTTATTAGACAATACTTTTTTTAATAGAATAATGTAATTTATTAATAGGTTCTAGTTTAATGAAGAGGTACACAGACTCCTTTAAGGATTAGGTTTAATTGTGAGTTGATCAAATATTTGCTCTCCAGCTTTTGAACCGAGACGACTAAATAAAGGAATCTGTTTGCAGCACTAGTGACACTAATTAAAATGTACTTTTTACTTAATTTAGAGTTACTTTTTATAGCCTTGAGGGCTTATGAGGGACAATCTAGTTTCTGACATAACTTTATAATGATGTACGATCCTAACTAATATTAGAAATGCTACAGTATTTTGTTTGTTACTTTTTACGCCAAAACCACTAAACCGATCCTCATGAAATTTTGTATATACGTTGATAGGTATTCAAAAAAAGATATAAGGTACCTATCATCTAGAATAAAGTACGCATCCCAAAGGATAGAACAATAACTTTTGTAGGTCACAGTTGCTTTAAGATACTCGATGACGCTGTAACTCTATTGAATCATATTTGAAATAATATTATTAGAAATATAAGTCGTGTGTTAAGATTTTTTTTTTAATATATGTGAGTCAGACTATATTATGTGAATTTTTAAATTCAATGGGAGAGAAATTGTATCTTAAAATAAGATACAATTATAAGATCAAAATAATTAGTCATTTGACTTTAGCATTGCTGATCAGAAAATATCTCTATCAAAATAATATTTTAAAAGTAACCACGCGATAAAAACATCAAGTCGTCTAAAATAAGACTTCTCTGGTTCATAAACACAATATTTTCAGAACTGAAAGAAAAATCTATTTTCTGGATAAGATGTCCACGCAACACGTAATAAAAATTCATGTCCGCACTTCGGATAACGAATGAGCAGCATGTTTGGTCTCGCAAATGTGAACATAAATCTTGTGCAAATTGTGTTATTACATATGTTTATAACAGATTAACATTATGTAATGAGGCTTCATGTTTGCTACAAAGAATAGTTTGTTAAAAGTTAAGTAGGCACTCACTAAATTGAAACTTCGCGCCGAGGCTCCGTCTTTTCTCTCTCAACTTATTCCTGAGTATCCTTCTCTTCAAGCGGTTGAGTACCACGTCAGCTTCATCCACACTCTCCGAGGAGGAAGTATGAACGACTTGAAACGTGCCACTCACAGAATGTCTTCTGGTTTTCATAAATACACTCGTGTTCTTGTGCTTAGCCGCGATCTCTGATATGCCACGTCTATACATTTTCAAACGTTTTCTCATTTCAGAATGGACCGCGTCGTCCGCTCCGATGTTAATAAATTCATTGTCTGACGTCATATCTCCTAGCTTGCAGGTGGGAGGCTTTCCAGAGGGTATTTTTGAAAATTCCTGACGCTTGGCCGTTGCGCGTGAATTTGGGGCATATTCAATTGTTCGCCGCCGATGTAGAGCAAACCAATCCGGATTCGAGCTCACTCGAGCTCGTAAGCTTTTTAAGTAAGTGTTCAGGAAAGATATTTTATTGTGTGGGGGATTGTACACAACGCCAGATTTAGACCGAGCCAGATTATCGGTTTCAAATTTTTTGCTCAGAGTTGCGTCATTGAATGATTTTGATTTATGAAGGGCCAAGTCAGGTTCATTTTCCTTATTAGATGAAACATAATCGTTTACCTGATCAATTTCACTTAACGAAGATAGGGAAGAAAATGGACTATTCGGAGTATCAATTAAATTCTCAGAAGGCTTTTCAAGATTTTCTTCATTTGTTTTTGACGTTTGATTTATACCGTTACAAGTGTCGTTGTCAGAACTCTTGTAACTGCTTATTTGACTCAAGCCATCTGATAGGGGAGGGCTGGTCGCCAGGCTATTTATTTGTAAATTAGTAAAGTTGTTTAATGTGAGTTTACTCGGAATGTTTGACACACTGTGGCTGTTGCGTATAATATAGCGTTCATTAATATTTTTTGTATCGTCATTAATATCAACCGGTCTTCTATAAACACGAGTGTAAACTTTATCACCAGAAATTGTGTTGTGCTTTTTAATTGGTTTTCTGGAAATTATGTGACGGAAATCCTTTTCTTTTAATGATTGAGATGTTTTTAGCATAGAATCGTCAAAATCAGAGCTCCTAATAGATACGTTCTCATCATTTGTTTCAACGAGTAGATTTCCATCGCAATCAAAAAGCTGTACTGTTGGAAATCTCATCCCAGGGGAAAGATTTCGCGTCCGCAATTCCCACTTCCTTTGACTCGGTTTTCTTAATTGTATGCGAATAATATTATCGTCTATTATAGGGCCCTCACTATCACTGGAGTCGTCTTTTCCCGCCATATTCTATTATTTGACTAAAAGAATCTGTGGCATCAGGAAATATTTAAAATATTATGCAAACTATTGTCCACGAGACGTAAATTGTTTGTTTACAGTCAGCTGTTCTAATACATTCTGGCGGTTTGCCAACCAAAACAATCCGACATTCACTTCAAAATAGCACCAATGTCAATTTTGTTTTCCGAACAGAAATAAATAACGTAGCATGGTTAGAGGCTATGTTCACTTGTAAGACACAACACAGCAGTCACTTTCACACACTGTAAACTGATTACTGAACATCACACTGTAAGCAGGCGGCTCATGTTGAAAACGATTGCATAAGTTCGCGTGTGTCGATTGCGCGGAATTGCACCGTCTAATGAATTCGCCGTCGATGGTTTAATTTGTCCGCGTCGCAGATAGATCGCAGCATCGATTTTCCCTGGGGTCGAGTGTCGGGGCGGTGCGAGCGCGCAATTTCCTCTCCCGAGTGCTTTTCCTGCGGGAAGCTCTCTGGGAGGGCCGCGCGGGTTTTTGGTCGTTCGCGACTCCGGACATTTCTGCACTGAGCGCAAATATCTGAATAGTCGACGAACTATAAATAGTGAACGAACGAGACGGCGATCTGGCTGGCTCCCCTTGAACCTAGTAGTACGAGCGGTGTTTGTATCGGACAACGTAATCTGTGACGCGTGTGCAAGTAACAAATGTTCGCACTGACACAGTTTCCCATTTGACCAGCCGGCGCGACCATATGCATTCGTGACTAATAGTAGCGCAGATGGTCTTTATATAACCTCATGTTGCGTTTCTTTGCATTCAAAGAGATTCACCTGCGTGGAACAATTTTTAATAATAGTTATAACTGTTGAGGTAATTTACATTACAGCGACATTATGCAATGAGCTCACAGTGTGTTGATAGAACAAGGAGTTGCAGCGTGTCGAAGGTTTGCATGGAAGTGCCAACGTTATTTTTGAAATATGTCGTTCCAGAGTTTTAAATATCTGTCCTTCTAACATCGTTCGGATAGGGGACTTTTTTTTCCAGCAGCGGAGTATTTAGATTAAAATTGTTGGACAAAATTGTGTGGGACGATGATTTTCACACAATAACATTCTTGTGGAATTATTTGACAGTGTAATAACGATGCGGCGACCTCAGCGATTTGCCTGAAGCTCTCCAGAGAAGATTTGCATAACACGTGAATATCGTATGTGCAAACCGGAGCCATTTATCTCTTTATTGCTTGTTTTCACAGGTGACGTCAGGGGGCAGGTGTACAAAAATATGGGTTTCCGTTAAGTACATCATAAAATAATATTTATAAAGCCGGAAAGGAATATTTTGATTGCGTTGTAGTCCTTTCTGGAGTTTTGTTATACAATTCGTTTGCATGACACAATTTTATAACATTGTTTTGAATGGTCTATCTATGTTTGTTTGTCTGCAAAGAAGTTCGTAGTTATTTTGGGAAATGAGATAATGTACATATATCATAAAAGTGATCAGCTGCATTGCTAGACTCACATGACTGAAGAGACATGTTTTAAAGTAACAATGGAATCTGCTAATATATTCTACATTGTAGAATAATGAGCTATGAAATATCTATATGTAAATGTCTATACCAACTTCTGCCAATGACTTCACCCATGCGATAAGAATAAAAAGTGTCGAATGTGCTATTCCAGGACATGGTTTTTCCTGTGCTTTTCATCGAAATCCGTTCAGCTGTTGGAATGTAAAGAAGTAACGAACATACAATTATAAACACTTACAAACTTTTGCCTACAAGTACTTAAAATAATAAAAAAATATTACTAGCTAGCTCCTTTTGTCCCACAGTTGGGCAAAGGCTACCCTCCATTCTTTCCAACGCGATATTTCGCTTCTTCTTTCCAATCTTTAAGGAAGACATCCGGGTCATCTCGTCACCTCCTTCGTAGTCTGGTTTGCCGCGGCTCCACTCCGTGTTGCTGTGTCTGTGCACCAATCCTGTGTGTTCCGGGTCATCAGCTCGTTAGGCATGCAGCAGACAGGTCTTGTATTATCAACAGCTATTTGAGCCACGTAAGCTGATCTGGGCGCGTCGGTCGCCATACATTTTATATGGTTAGACTTATGGAAAGCTGCAATAGATCCACACCACGCGAAACCACGCGACACCACGCGACACCACGCGGCACCACGCGACACCACGCGACACCACACGACGCTAAGCGACGCTACGCGATTTCATTCTACGTACCTACAAATCAGGCGTGGTCTACGTGTGCGTCGGCCTAAGGGCCTACACACACTTGAGACAAGACAATCTTAGACAGACTTGTTTCGCAAGTGCAAGACAGACTCGTCTATGCGAATCAAGTCTCAATTCAATTCAAAACAAAATATTTCACATAGGCCTACATGGCCACTTATAAAACGTCAGAACCTCGTGCACGGTTCGAAATTGGTCGTTTTCTATGGAGAAGAACCAGCAAGAAACTATATGGTTACTCTTTTAAAAAACTGGTTGTTGTTACAATATTTCCATATCACAGTAATAATAGGTCTGTCTGAGACTGTCTTGTCTCAAGTCTGTGCAGGTCCTATTCTTAAACTTTATTGTACTCCAAACTGGTTTAATACGTGAGGAAATAGAACAAATACCATCCTTAATATTCTGCGCGACACACTCTTGATATCCTGCTTGATTATCTCACAAAGCCATCGCAAAGGGGTGTTATTATTAATGGTTCACAGTCACACTCAGGAGTCCACGGATCATTACTTTAGCAATAATCTCTGGTACTTACCTTCTTGTAGTACAGATTACTTCAGATTTGTATGTGTTAGGGGATAATAGTTGATTTGGTCAGGTAATCTAGTAGAAAGAATTCTCTAAGGAAGCTATATTCGGTCATGATTGAGGATGCTAGATTGAGTAATAAAAGTTGAGCTTTTATTTGAGCAGTGGTGGGCTAGTATTAACGGCTGTGCAGTAAGTCAGGTAGGAGTTTTAGTATAATTAGACTCTTTTTTAATGTTCCCACTGTTGGGACTCAGACTTCCACTCTAGGAGAGGGAATGAGTCATAATCCACCACGCGGACCCAGTGCGGGTTGGTAGGCGCTTCACTTTGTGTAATTTATTTCATCACCACTGCTCTCAAAACGATGAAGGATTACTTAGCGAGGAAACCGGCTTGTTCTTGAACCAACAAAAACAACAACAACAATATCGAAAACATATCTCTGAACCTGCACTGGGTCTGCGTGGTGGATTATGGTCGATTTCCTTTCCTGGACCTCTACAAGAAACCTTACCCTTAAATGGACCCAGACCTCCTCAGGTCTGAATCGATCATCATCTCTGGTTGATTATGCTTTTTGCCATTATTTGAAAAGGTAGAATTGTCGAAACCTATATTGGTTTGGTGAAGATTGCTTGCTGAATGTTAGAGCCTTATAGCTTGCAGGCGGGCAGAAAAATAGTTAGGCTGGATTTGGACAGTATGTGATGGCACGGTTGGCGCAGTAGATGAGCGATTGGCTGCACCGTTACGGTGTCGTGGGTTCGGTTCCCGTACGGAACAAATATTTGTATGGCCTACAGATAAGTTGTTTGTGAGTCTTTTGTGAACGCATCCACGATACATATAACCCTGTGTTTTTTACAGTACAGTTATGAAATTTTGTACATAGATTCTTTACATAAAAATAAAACTAGACACGTGTTTCGGGTTTCGCAAATACTAAAACTAATGTTGTATAATAAAAAAGAAGAACTAATTCCGAGTAGTTATTAATAATGTAAATATTTGAGTAGTACTTTTTGTAGTAACCACAAACGATTCGAGCACGACCCCGGATGTGTGCAAATGTATCCAATTTGCACGTAACAAATTAATTTATTACTTTTTTTGCAGATTTGTAATCGTGATTTTTTTATCACAATTCAATTTTTTTTTTCAGATATTAGGTATCAAGCATAGGCACTATACATATACAGCTATGTTTTTTTGGTTTAAGAACTTAATTTCATTATCAGAATTAGCAATAATGTATGTACTGAGAAACTAAATTTACTAATGTTTTTTAGAATCACTGAACCGTACAAATTTAGCTATATACATATAGATAACAGTTCAATTCCCGAATTGAAAAAACTTTGCGATTTGGTAAAATCTACGTAATTTTTTCCATATCGCAAAAATTGTTTTTTTTTTTGTCGTCGACTACATGTTTACAGTTTTTTTTCTATACCTGTGCTATGAGCCTTTGCGTCACGCCAAATTTCAGGATTCTCGGTCAACGGAAAGTACCCTATGAATTTTGGTTCCCTTGAGAGTGTCGAAATACACGTTTTTAGCGACATGAAAGGCCGTATTTTTTTTTTTGTTAACTCAGAAATTTGATAATTTCACAGCTTCAAGGGACCGTATTAGTATATGGTTTTAATTTAAACTCGATACCTCCACGCATTCCCGAGATAAAGGGTCTTGACAGGTTTTATTAGATATTGATAAAAAAAAGAAAAATAAACAACGGTTCTGTATATTTTTTTCTCGCCTGATTAGACATAGTGTAAGGAACAGCTGCTCTGTCATTTTTTTTTTTATGTTATACTAGATCCTGCCAGCGCATTCGCTCGCGTAAAAAATATGCCAATGTTACTAAGGGAAAGAGGAGCATTTTACTGGAGAAAGAGTTTTTAAAATCGGTCCAGTTTTATAAACAAAAATTTATTTTTTCCTTTTAAATTTTTGTGATTCTTCTGTACGTATGTTTGACATCTAACTCATTCTAAATGTTTTGAAAATACAATCCGCTTCAATCGGGATTTTTTTCTAGATGAAATGCCAACTTTCGGGTAGGACGACTTCTGTGGGAACTGCTAAATATACCTGAAACATTAGTTGTAGTATAAGCGAAACCCAAAACACTTGTCTAGTATTTTTATGTAAAGAATCTACATACAAAATTTTGTAACTGTGCCATGAAAAATTACGAATAACTTCGTGTTTGTTATGTCAGCAAAAATACACAGTCCCCGGGCCATCCAGGTGACTGAGGAGTTTTTTAGCACTTGCACCCAGCTGTTTGCTGGCTCCCAATACCAGCTATGACCTGTGTTATACTTAGTATTGGTGGTGTCCAACTTGTGACCTTTTTAAATGTTTTTGGGAAAAATATAACTTGGTGTAAAAACAAGTGGAATCGATTCACTTACTGATTCTGAACAAACCATATTCAGGTTACGCATAATAAACAAAAAATAATGTTGTATATTTATTAATGGGTTGATATCTGCATAAACTATATCTTTAATTAAATAAATTACTACACTGAAAAAAAAAAGAATAATTGATTTTACTAAATTCCGCGTAAATTTTATCAAATCCGCGGGTTAATATGGTCCTACACACGAAATTATTGATTTTACCAAATAGAACTGGTTGATTATGTAAATCAACAAAGTGGATTGTGTTGAATTCACTCTTGTTATAGTAAAATTAACTATGAAAAGGGTTAAATATGGCAGTTCATTACTCAACCTACGCTACTTTAGTACTTTCAACAATTCTTTTTTTTTCAGTGTAATACAAAATTTAATGGTGATAAAAAAGCAGACGGTTTCTTATCACCAGACCACACTCGTTTAATACTTAATTCGACTTGTTTTAGAACTAACACACTTACGTAACTGCCCCAATGTCGAAACTGAATTGATTTTGCGATTGACCTTTCGTCTCCTATTTCGAAGATGGAGTATCCAATGATACCTACCTCACTAAGTACATTTTCTTATTACGTAACAATATTTTTTATATTAACTTCTTCATTCGAACCAATTACTACATATTATATGAACTGGTAGACAATATTTTGTGAACATCGCACCCCACAATCGTGGCGGTAAGCCTCCCCTTTGAGGAGTGGCGAAAGAGGGACCACAGCGTCCTCATCTTCCATCTGACGCAGATCCTCACTGGGCACGGCCAGTTCCAGAAAGTCACCACTGTTCGGACCGGCCGGAAGACACGCATATAGAGCATATGATGGAAGTCTGCTTGGGCGGAACACTGTCATGTTCTCGTAAAGGCAGCGGCGTCCTCTCTCCTATTTTATTTATTACATTAGAATAAGTTCCATATTGTCTCATTATTTATACCAAATAACTAATTGATGACAGAATTTATTAGGGGCTGTGTTTTATTATGGTCATTAATTCATGAATCCCCAAGCGACCACCGGTGGCCGCGCATCTATTGTCTTACTATTGTGTCTCTAATTGACGGTATCTGAAGGGTTAAGAAAATGCTTATTGGCTACAGCCCATTTAGAACAAATAATATTTACTGAAGATCTACCGAGAGTATTGCCAGAGTTATGCTGACAATATCGGTTTATACGTGAATAATATCTCAATGAACCGTATTCTCTAATGAAGTTAGAGAGATATCAGTGTTTTGGGTGCACAAATAATCGTTTTTGAAGTGTACTGGCATCTTTTTCAAAATAGAATATGGATTAACTAGATAAACGTCATATTCATTTAAGCTGGAGGACGTCCACTGCTGATCATATGCTTCCCATAAGCCTGCAGGGTTTCTCCCCAAAGGCTAACTAAAGGAAAACGGGTGGGTTTTAGTTAGTACAAATTTAACGAGAAGTTATTTAATAATTTTCCACCTAAAAACCAGGTCTTTCCCAAGTATGACCACATGTACCAGTCCTATGTTTGTCGATATTTTTTACTGTTATGTAACCGATGTTTTCTAATAGTTCTTTTTTAACACTTAAAATCACACTCGCTCACACTTCACCACTCACACTCACACACACACACACCCTCTCAGTCACTCTCACTTTTTTTCATTTAAAATTGTTTCCTAAAGAATATTTTCGGCACTCGTGCCTCGGAAAGCACGGGAAGCCGTTGGTCTCCTGCCTCTCCTAACCTTGATTTCTCCCCGGTCGTGTCGGATTACCATCCCATCGTCCTTCGAGAGTAAAGGAGTGTTTCCTTTGTATGAGTGCACATGCCTACAAGTGTGACAAGTGTGTGCGCCAACACATGTGTATTTGACTTGTGCGTTATAATATCCCCTGCGTACTTGAGAAGTGTTGGCCGAGTGGTAACGATTCCGACTTACGAGTTGTAGGTCACGGGTTCAAACCCAGCCAGGCGCATTACTTTGTGTAATTTATTTCATCACTACTGCTCTCAAAACGGTGAAGGAAAACATCGTGAGGAATCCGGCATGTCCTAGCATCAAAAATTCGTAGACATTTGACATCTACCAACCCGCACTGAGCCCGCGTGGTGGATTACGGCCCATCCCCTCTCCTAGAGAGGGGGCCTGAGTCCCAACAGTGGGAACATTATAAGGCCAACTATGACTGTGCGGCGTACTTGACTACTCTTCGTTGATATTAGCCACCGTGACCGAAATTCGATCGGGAGGATTATTTCCTATACGTACAATATAATTTGCTAGCAATAAATAGATATCAGAATAATTTATTAGAATCTATGTGATATATTACGTAAATCCTCTTTCAGTATAAGGACCTTATTAACTATATTTATGAGAACCATGCCTTAAAATAGACTGTCATTACGAATTAACTTTTAAGAAGACAGTTCTTCTGTAGCTTAAATATCTGTATCTAATTTTATAACATAAAAGCATTGAAAATAAATACTACGTTTTAAAAGGGATTCGAAAGATTTTTGTGATATTTTTATTATTTTTTGGGACTGGTTCTGGAAATCTGAACTCAAACAATTACTATCTACCATTATTTTTGCATATTGTAGTCTTCAAATATTAACGACGCCGAGTTGCCAGCGTTTATCTATCAATTACATTTTGGGAAGTTTGCATCGGAATTGCACAGTATGATTCCGCCAAGCCTGCTCTATCATTGGACCAATAGATGTATAGCGATGAACTACCGGTACATGGTGGACATCCTATCCAAACGCAACAAACATTTTGGGTACACATTCCTTGTGCTTACAGTCAAAGAGTGGAATTCCTTACCGAAGTTGTCAAGAGTGGATTACTTCTAAGCTAGCGTGCTCTATTGTTGACCATAATATAGCATACCATCAGGTGAGATAGTTGTAAAGCCGAATGATGATTGCAACATATCAATACAAAATTTAGCAGGTATGTGCAATAGAAAATGAAAAATTGGACGCGTGTTGACACTATCTGCAAGACAGCTAATACCAGACATTTATTTGGCACTCCTAAAGCACTTCCCCGTATTCAAGAGGCAATTTATTAAAACAAAATTAATTGCACTTGTAATTCATTATTGATAGATTCGGTAATTAGTTTCGATTACTTAGATTTATTGCTAAAACTTTGGACGATTGAAGCCGGAGATGTTTATTTATTCATAGTTGCCAAATGTTTTGGGGTTATGTCGGAATTTATATTTTCCTTATATACAACGAAAATAATATGTTTTGTTCTTGAGTTTGGCACAATTGTTCAAACAATCGTTCAATATAAAAAAACTGGAGTGCAGGCGTATGGTAACCAGCTTTTTGATATTTTACAGGATACATTTTGCGCAGGAATTACATGACTACTTCATGTGATTGATAACGGTTGCTTACTGTGTATCAAAGTTCCTATGACTCGTGTGTAGGGAAAGGGTTTTATTAAGAAAAACACAAAAAGACAAGACTAAATGTTGATAATTAATTGAGTAACTAGTTGTTTGTTCCAAAACTAGGTCATCATGGGAAAGAACAAGCAAGAAAACCCATGGTAGCTTCAATTACAGTTTTTTACAGATACATTTTACAACATCATTAATTATGATTAATCACAATAACATCTACAAGAATTTCTATGTAAGGCAAATAGTATGGATAAGAATTTTCTAATACAGTATGACATGATTAAAAACAAAAGCCATAGTAAGATATAGACAAAATTAATACAACAATAGACATAATATTAAATTACTTACATGAGCTTTGTTGGATCACAAAATAATGTTCTTTTTCTTAAAGTCAGAAACTCTTTTCTATTAAACTGTTGACGGGTGGATTGACAATTTTTTTAAACGTCAAATAATATTTAAATTTTTCACCAATCACAGTTTACCATAATTTAACTTATTATTACGTTAAACATCTTTAAAAGTAAATAAGATCATTTAAACAATTTTACAACACTTGATTTGTATTACTTACTTCATAATTCAAAGAATATAATACCAACTGATAGTTTTGAACTAATCCGCTCCCACAACTTATTACAAAAAAGTATTAATTTAAAATGAGGGTTATAGCTTAACGTTACATGTTGTATATTGATGATATTCTTGTAAATGATTTCATACTTATTAATGATCCTTAATTCATGAATCCCCAAGCGACCACCGGTGGCCGCGCATCTATTGTCTTACTATTGTGTCTCTAATTGACGGTATCTGAAGGGTTAATTGATTATGCTCCTTATTCTGATCAAACTATTTTCAGGTTTTGCGCATTTAACGTTGTATATTTTTGTAAGTTTCTAGTTTTATATTTGTTCATACAATAATATTGCTAATTAATCTCTTAGATTTGATTTGAACTTCATAAATGTTACCAATCTATAAAATATAACAAACAGTATTCGTGAAACATTATAATTTCTGATTTAACTGCGAAATACATAATGTCTTCAGAAGGTCGTGCTATATATTTATATAATGACATTCGTCCCCAAATATAACACATGCATGATCAAAACCGCATAATATTAAAAACACCCATATAGTGAGTAATAATTTTCATTCCAGCTGAAATATCAATAGTGTTTTATGTTTCCAAACTATCTTATATAATGCCCAATGTTTATGAATTGTTTCAGCAGAGCTCTATTTTAGTAAATATCGATGGCCTTTCAAAATGGGCAGGATGCCAGCTGAAGATAGATGCCTTAATAGTAATTTATGATATTTTGGGTCGAGGTTAAGAATTTGTTTACCATACATAATATTAAAATATGTAGGTACATTGAAATAATCTATGAATATCTTTTTTTTTGGTTCGCTTTTACATATTATCGTGTGTGGAAAAACAGTTGAATATTTAAAATATTTTTTTTTGTATAATATTCGGCTTGCTGTTATTATAAAATGTGGGAAACAACGAAACCAACATTAGGAATTGACCTTCGACCCGGATTTCGGAAAATCTGTAAATAAATAATATTTATTTATTTGTTCCTTTACGCACACAAATGTACAGAGGCGGACTTAATGCTGTCATAAATATGTACAATTAAGGTAGGGTATCCAATTATGGGCACTTTATGGGTCAACCACTGTATAAGTTGTAAGAAACTATTTTTATGATAAATCGTAAACAAAAAATAGATACGATGATAGAATAAAACCAAGTTGATGGTTTTATTAAGAGACACGTCAAATTATTATCATATTTTTTTATGTTTCCAGCAATTTCAACAATTGAAACGGTTTTCTCAACTATTAATATATTCTTTTTTTTTGTTTTATGAAATCATCAAATAACTCCTTCCTCTCTGGGTGGTGCGAGAGAGTGTCAGACTTTTATTGACAAAAAAACCGTTAATGTTTCTTCAGATGTCCTTTTGCGAGTTACCGCATTTTATGCTGCCAATAAACGTGATGCGATTTTTTGCGATGGCATGGTTGGACTAATTAGCATACATCCTATGTCATCTACGTTTGTTCGTAGATTTTAGATTTATTTCGTAGATTATTATTTATTGCAGGATCTTATCATCGCGGCATCGCTTTCTAAAATGTATATCTACGTCATCGTATATTTTTCTTTAAACTTTTAACCACCTGCTTTAGATTAGTCCGGCTATGTTAGTAACGTTGGTTTTCCTGCGGATATCCTCATTCCTTATTCGAGATCACGCAAGGAAACTCGTCCGTTTGTAATCGTCCGGACATCATAAGGAGTAACTGAAAATTGTGTAGCCAAAAAAATCCGTTCTATCAACAATACACAGGTTATGGTTTTGTTTACAATGCCCGCGATATTTATGCACTATACAGTACATCAATAGATGACCCTTCCATACCTTTGTCATTGTGTTCCATTTTTCGCATCGGGTATTTGTTTGATGGCTGTTCAAACAGATGTATTTGCCGCGTCGGGCACAGCGGGCACAGGCAACGCTACAATATCGCAATAATTTGTTGTGCATGCTGGCGGGCAATCTATCTGGGCAGAGTGGGTATAGGTGGGCGCTGCGGGTATGTGCATATTGATCCGACATTGAGTGAGAGTGGTGATGTTGTTATAGAATTATCATACTATTATCAGGTGTTTTCGTTGTTGCGAATGTAATATTATTATAGGATAATATTCAGATTTAGGTAATGGTTGGATAAGGTTTACCTCCGCTTTATGTAATGTACTAGATTGCAAATTCATTATCATCATAACTCTACCAAAATGGTAGCACCCAGGTTTCACTACAACGAACAGTCCTTTGCGTCTCGTATTCAGCGCTTGCCCACAGACTCCACCAGATATCAATCAACTTTGTGGGAGGCCTTCCAACTGTCTTGCGCGGATCTTCTGGTGCGTGGTCATCACTTCAGAAACTTTCAGCCTCATCGACCTTTTGTTTAGCGAGTAATGTGCCCTGCCCTCTGCCACTTAAGTTGGCGATTCTTCGAAGTAAAAAGAAAAGAAAGAAAACATGTTAGCTATGTTGTTTTTGGTACACCGGCAGATACCTTCAAAATGAATGGGAGTAATGTTCCAACGCACGTAAATTACTTTGATTGGTTGATAGTAATTGGTTGAAAACAGTTTACGTGCATTTGACAAATTGACTTATTTATTATGTGATAGGGATAAAAAGTACATTTAAGTTCAATGACATAAGAAGAGGTGTGTCTTATAGGAGTAGGGCATGGACTCAGAATGATTAAATACTCTTGTACGAAGTAATATGACGCCCCCTAATCTATCCACTTGTTCTCTGTTAGTGGGTCAGCAAATCGCTGTAACTAAGTTTGTTCCAACCAATTTGTTAGGGGCTTCTAAAAGCTCTGCGGTATTCTTTGAAAGAGTTACTTCGACCCTGGAACGCAAAGGGCAACTAACTGAACACACAGATGGATTTTAACCCCTTGCGCGCCGATCGTGCATAATAATATATCTGTGCAACTTGAATGCTCTTGAAAAACGCTTATTTATCGTTTTGTAAACACGCTTGTACGAAATTTCCTAGAAAAAGCGAGATCCCTCTCGCGTTTTCTAGGAAATTTCGTCCTCTCGCCCCACTCAGAACAGGAAAAGTTATTTGGTGATTTCCTACCTCAAAAACTATAAAGGGGCTTATGAAAGCTATGGGTGCCTAGTAACTACACAAGGCTAGTAGTGGACAGAATATAGTGCTGTACCTTGCGTTTTTTTCTATTTTGCTTAGATGATACGAGTAATAATATACTTACTATATCAACATGAATTGAGACATTATTTTAATAAACCAGTCGATATAGTTTCCTTTTGTTATTTTTAGGCCCGCGCTTGACCATTGTCTCACCATGGAGAGTGATGATGTGGTCGACGATGGAGCTCACTTGCCTAAAAGTAATCCATCTTTACTTACTGACAAACATCAAAGTGGATAATCAAGCTTCAGTTATTGTTTTCAGTTGACTTTAAAATAGCATTTTTTTTTTAATTTGTTAAGTCTGAACTATACTAACATCCAAACTTGCCAAAGATCCTTTGAAATAACAAACATACAACATTCCTCCAAGATACAACTACGTATCAAAATATGTTGTAGACTAAATAGTTGGCACTCCGGAAGAACACAGTCCGAGGGCGGACAAGGAGGCGTTATGCAAATTAATGTGTATACAAGTAAGCGTCAAGTTGGAAACTCGGAGCCACTGAAGTGAGCAAACGAGGAGAATATTGTGTTATGGTTTTGTGTGCTTGCTTACCTTATTTTGTTACTTGGAATGCTGAGTTTGTTCCACGTTGTGGGGAGGCTTGCTCTTCTAGACAGTTTTGAAGTAAAAACTTCTTCAGGCGCGCTGAGCACTTCATTTCGTGGAAATGGAACTGAGCCGTCACTGCCGTTAGGTTAATGTCGGCCGACGGAGCCGACCTTTCCCGAAAAATTACGATTTTGAATTGTTTACTTTAACCAGTTTGATGATGTTATCACATCTGTCCAAGCTTACATTTAGTTTTATTTGTCCCGATGTTTGTCTGCAATCAAATCTTGCAAATTGAAATTGATCCACTTCCCGGTTACCGATTGAGCTGAAATTTTTCAGGTAAGCTATGTCCTAGCATCTTTAGAATAATTTTCAACGTTCAGAAGCTAATTACGTTTTTACATTTGCTCTAGCTTCTAAATAAAATCTTTCAAACCTATAAAATCCAAATAGAATTTATTTTCTACCAGCTTTCAGGAAATAAGGTTTCTCTTCAGTAAGGAACCTTTACAGTACAGATCAAGTAAAACAAGAACTTTCCAAGCCACTTAGCCCAGAATCCTGATAAATATCCATCGCGTAATTAAACACCTTAAAAAATTCAATTTAATTTTATGTCCGAAGCGTTTTTCCTCACCTGGGAACCACAGAAGGCCGTCGAATAAAAGATGAAGGCGATTTTATTGCTTCCATTCATTAGTTTAAGCTGTTGTTTATGTGGTAATTCATCCGTCCGAGAAATACTCAAGCTTTTATTATTCTGTACAATTTGTGATACAATTGTGTTTACACGCTGTATACAGGGACAAATGGCCCGTTTACAAGAGGATAATTTCTCGCCTAGATTATAGAATAGGCTCTATATTGTTTTAAACTAGCTTTTGCCCGCGGCTTCGCCCGCGTCTGTAGAATATAGCCTATGTTACTTACGAATAAAGCAGCTTTCTATCAATCAAAAGCAGTGGTGGCCGAGTGGTTACGGCCCCGAATTACGAGTTGTAGATCGCAGGTTGAAACCCAGCCAGCCGCATTTACTTTGTATAATTTATTTCATTACCACTGATGTCAAAACGGTGAAGAAAAACATCGTGAGGAAACCGGCATGTCCTAGAACCAAAAATTCGAATCAAGCGGCATTCAACCGCACTGGGCGCGTGGTATATTACGGCCCATTCCCTTTCCAAGAGAGGCACCTGAGTCCCAACAATGGGAACATTATCAGACCGACTATGCATTTGCAAAAAATTTTAGCAATAGGACCAGCACTCTCAGAGATTCAACTTTGTCTCTTTATACCATTAGTGTAGAAGTGTAGATGAGGCAAAGTTGAGGTAGGAATGTGGTAGTGGCTATGAGAGTCGAGAAAGGCCGAAAGCCACAGATGGATTGTGTTAAATATATTAATGACTCTAGCTTCTGCCAGCGGTTTTACCCACGTGAACTTAGCAAATTATTTTAAAGAAACTTATCCTTGGTATAAAAAATATACTATGTACTATTCTAGGACATACTCGTGTACGGTGTTTTTATTGAAATCCGTTTGAGCGTGAGTAACAAACATACAGTCATACACGCACATATAGTCATGTTATCCGCGATCGTAGAACGCAAAGGGCAACTAAAGGAACTTAGATGAGGTTTAGTCAGTAAAAGTCAGACCGTCCCGCTCCCACCCTAGTGCAAGAAAAGTCATATGAGTAAAGACACAGACATAAACACTTTTGACTTCATAATATTGGTGTGATGACTAGAAATGTGAACATAGAGATGACGTGAGGGATCATTAGAAGATTTATTGCGCGGAACTGAAATAAATATTGAGATACAAACAATTGATCTCTTGTTCAATGATGAAACAGAATGAGCGATATAATTCGCATGTCATGCAAGCTTCACCCAACTGTTGTATTTTGGAAACGAAAATTATGTTTTTGAATTTTCGAGACGAACAAATCCCCTAACTAACTATGAAACACCTGTGGGAACGTTTGAAGTAGTGACTGTGAACCTAGAACGCAAAGGGCAACTGAAGGACATAGGTGGAACACGCTTTCACGTTCCACTTTAGAGCGGGAGAAGTTATTAGATGATCACCCACCTGAAAAAACGGAACACCTACATCCCGAACTGCCGAGTGCGAGTTGTATTTACGTTAACGCACACAAAACGTTAATCGCGTTTAGCTCTCTGATTGGTTAAGAGCTTGGAGCAAGCCAATCGGTGCGCCGAACGTCATAAACGTGTCGATCGCGTTAACGTAAAACAAATTCGCACTAGGCACCCACATTTTCTATGCTGCGACAATGTAATTGACGATGATGATAAGATTGTAAAAGACTGGTGAGTTTATGCCTTGATCACACGTACCGAGTAAAAGGACGAGACAGTAAAATGTTGCTCGGCCGAGACAGTGATGTTAGCGAGTTGTAGAGATAAGCGCTCGGCCGACCACTCGACGCTGTGTTTACACCTACCGAGTACTCGGCCGAGAGCACTGTCTTGCCCGTTTACTCGGTACGTGTGATCAAGTAATGATATTCTTGCTTTTCGACGGGCGAGAAATTCTCCTTGTATAATCCTAAGACTGGGGTGCTGGCTTTCAACCCGTTGTCGCGACTTAATTTGCATTTGTTTAACGTCAATTAGGCGTACGGTTTTGCGTTTACTCTGAAGTTGTTTATCTTAAAAATGTGTTGAATGCTGTGTTTAATTGTTCTTCTACATTGTGTTCGATGAATAAAATGTATCACAACCTCTGGTAAAGATGTGTAATGTTTACCGACTACTGGTTAGATTATAAGTTTGGCAGTCTATGGATGCGTGTAGACATACTTATTTGTTCTTCAACAGGCAGCTCCTAAACTACCACAAAAGATTTGTACGTATAGAGAGGAGACGTGATCATACACACCAAAAAAACTTTACTAAAACTAAACTAAACTAAACGTAGACTATTTTAGTGAAAATTTTAAAAATAAAAACGCTTAGACTCGTTAAAAAACTAAAGGCCCGTTTTGACATTTTTTAGAAAGACCCTAGAATGTAACTTGGGACGAAACTGAAAAAAAATAACTATAAAATTATAAATAGGGGTTCGGTGTAGTAGTATCTATTTTAGTAGTAGCTACACTACTCTGGACAAGCGGCTAGGCTTTATTATTTGACAACTTTAGCTCAATAATTTGGTTAAGCTACTACACAACAACTTTAGCTCATTAGTTTGGTTAAGCTACTACACATCACTATCATCACTACATAGTATAAAACAAAGTCGCTATCCACCGTCTGTCTGTCCCTATGTATGCTTAGATCTCTAAAACTACGCAACGGATTTTAATGCGGTTTTTTCAATAGATAGAGTGATTCTTAAGGAAGGTTTATATGTATAATACATGCATAATATAGTAGAGAAACACTGATAAATTTAGAGGTTTCTAATGTGATGTCGTAAATAAGCACGTTTTTTTGCGCTTATATTGCAAACGCTGGCTGTACCCTACGAGATAGACCAAAATAATGTACTACAGTATTGTCGACCTTAAAAAGTTCAACAAAAAAGTCCGCGATGGTATATGTCTATCTCTTAGGGATAACCCACCATAACCATTTTTTATCCTTTACTAAAAAATGGTTACTTACGAAGTGATTTTAAACAATACAGCATTAATCCTTATCCAATTAAGTACTTTAATTCATGAATCCCCAAGCGACACCCGGTGGCCGCGCATCTATTGTCTTACTATTGTGTTTCTAATTGACGGTATCTGAAGGGTTAAATAGATTGTGCATTTATTATAGATCAATATGCGTTTTACAGCATGTAATTTAAGTGAACATTTCCGAAGATATTACAAATTTAAAATGCAGGGACGTAGTTGTTGCGGCGCCGCGCCTATAAATAGCGCGTTGATGGCCGCGCTTCGTCCCCAAAGCCCTGGCTGGAGGCTATGATTTTATTCAGGGCCGCCACAGGCAAGATCAGTTAAGCAGACGACAACCTTATAGGTTGACCTGCAGAGGCCACTCAAAAAAAAAAAACGCGCTTCGTCCTATAGCACTTCATGATTTGCAGCGATCGCACGCGTTTATCGGAGCTCTCTAGCGAGGAAAATATCAATCCCTACTAATATTATAAATGCGATAGTAACTACTGAACGGATTTAGATCAAATTTGGTAGGTAGGTAGAAGAGACACTGGAATAACACATAGGCTACCAATAATTCCACTGCTGAGCACGGGTCTCTGCCCGGGCGATATAAACTGTAGTCCACGCGGGCGAAGCCGCGGGCGGAAAGCTAGTAGATTATAAAAGCGAAAGTTTGTATAAGTTTGTTCCTTCTTCATGCTTGAGTTCATTAACCCTTCAGATACCGTCAATTAGAGACACAATAGTAAGACAATAGATGCGCGGCCACCGGTGGTCGCTTGGGGATTCATGAATTAATAAATATGAAAATCCATTCAAACGGATTTTAATATTTATTAATGAACTGTCTCATTTACTGAGTCGATTGACCCGAAAAGACCTAATTAATAAAGAGAGATAAACAGAAAAAAAAATACGTCAGGATTATTATTTTCAGTAACAAGATTATTTCAATGCAAAAGTGTTGGGAACTCATTGTAGAAGTTTCTTTTAAGGGCCCACTTCACCAGGTACTCTCTATTTTAAAGCCTGGGTCCTGGCTATGGAGGCTCTCGGGCCTCGACTGAGAGGGCTCTTCAGCGCATGTATGGAGAGGGGCCAGTTTCCACTTCGCTGGAAGACGGGGAAACTGGTCCTCATCGCGAAGCCAGGGCGCCCTGCGGACTCTCCGTCCGCGTACCGGCCCATTGTGCTGCTCGACGAGGTGGGCAAGCTCTTTGAAAGAGTCATTGCAAACCGCCTCGTCGCGCGGCTAACACGGGTGGGGCCGGACTTGTCGGACGGACAGTTCGGCTTTCGCAGGGCGCGCTCTACGGTGGACGCCATCATGCGCGTGCGAGCCCTCACGACAGGGGTTGCGGTGTCCCGGGGCAGGAGTGTCGTGGCAGTGTCCTTGGACATTGCCAACGCGTTCAACTCCCTGCCCTGGAGTACGATCCGGAGGGCACTCCGGTACCACCGGGTGCCCGAATACCTCTGTCGAGTGGTCGAGGCTTACCTATCGGACAGGTCCATTATCTACCCCGGTCACCAGGGAGACTGGAAACGTCGAGAGATGTCGTGCGGTGTTCCGCAGGGGTCGGTTCTAGGCCCACCCTTGTGGAACATCGGCTACGACTACGTGCTGCGCGGCGACCTCCCTGACGGGGTCAGCGTGGTCTGCTACGCAGACGACACGCTGGTTCTAGCGCAGGGAGAGTCGCACCAGGCGGCGGTCGCTCTAGCGACACGCGGGGTTGCGATAGTCGTTTGTAGGATCCAGGAGTTGGGACTCGAGGTGGCGCTGCACAAATCCGAGGCCATGTTTTTCCACGGCCCTCGGAATGCGCCACCATCAGACTCCCAACTTACGGTAGGAGGAGTTCGCATCGGCGTCGGGTCGACGATGAAGTACCTGGGACTCGTTCTCGACAGCCGATGGAATTTCGGAGAACACTTCCGACGTTTGGCTCCCAAACTCAACCGGGCCGGGGCTGCTCTCAAGCGGCTCCTGCCCAACCTTGGGGGTCCAGACGCCTCCTGCCGGAGGCTCTACGCGGGGATCGTTCGGTCCATGGCCCTCTACGGGGCGCCGGTGTGGGCGCCGTCGCTGGCAAAGCGACCGGCGTCCATACTGAACGCCTGCCAGAGGGTCATGGCAATACGGATGGTGCGGGGTTACCGCACGATCTCCCGAGAAGCGGCGAGCCTTCTGGCTGGCCTACCACCGTGGGATCTGGAGGCAACAGTCCTTGCACACATGCACGATAAGCGCGTGGAGATGCAACGCCGGGGTGAAAGTCCACTACCGCGACAGGTCGAGGTATGGCGGACAGAGCTCCGGCGGGATCTCACGGTGAAATGGCGTCAGCGACTATCGCAACCCAGTGCTGGGCACGCCACAATTATGGCGGTAAGTCCCCTCTTTGAGGCGTGGCTGGAAAGACCTCACGGCGTCCTTACCTTCCGCATGACGCAGGTCCTCACCGGACATGGCAAGTTCGGGAGGTTCCTGCATCGGATTCGAGCGGAAGAGACGCCCGGGTGCCGCCACTGTGCGGAACGCCCGGAGGACACGGTGGAGCACACAGTAGAGGTGTGCCCTGCTTGGGCGGAGCAACGCCGTGTCCTCGTGGGGGTGATCGGCGGCGGAGACCTCTCGCGCCGGGCCTTGGTTCAGGCCATGGTCCGGAGCGAGGAGGAGTGGCAGGCGGTCGCCTCCTTCTGCGAAGCAGTAATGCTAGCAAAGGAGGAGGCAGACCGCATCAGGCAACGGCGCCCCCACCGCCGCCGCCGGGATTCCGATCCCGATTTCCAGCCACCGTAGACGCGGGCTCGCGGACGGCGAGCCATGGGTAGCTCGCTGTCCGATCGTCCGGTAACTGTCCGGACCGAGCCAAGGCGTCGACGGCGCGCACTGTTCCCGCGCGCCTCAAGGAGTTGTCAGCAACAGGAGGGGCCCATCGGGGTCGAAGCCTACCGGGGTCGGGGTTATCCGAAAGGAAACTAGAGCCCCGGTATGAAGGCTAGAAGGAACGGCGCGGGGTTTTTAGTCAGTAAGACTCTGACACTGTCTCCCGCTCCACCCAAGAGCGGGTTTCGTCAATGATGATTTTCCCCGTCGACAGAAAAAAAAAAAAAAAAAAAAAGTACTCTCTATTTTCATTCTATTTATTTCTTAAGATGTTACCACTGCAAGCTGCCAATCTGAATGGGATTAGGCCGGACATGTCTGCCGCATGTCGGGTAAGCTGTGGACTAAAAGAGCCACTTATTGGGTTCCATTTAACGCGAGGTGACATCGCGGCAAACCAAGGCGAAGGTGAAGGGCACGCCACGATTATGGCGGTAAGTCCCCTCTTTGAGGCGTGGCTGGAAAGACCTAATGGCGTCCTTACCTTCCGCAAGACGCAGGTCCTCACCGGACATGGCAAGTTCGGGAGGTTCCTGCATCGGATTCAAGCGGAAGAGACGCCCGGGTGTCGCCACTGTGCGCAACGCCCGGAGGACACGGTGGAGCACACCGTCGAGGTGTGCCCTGCCTGGGCGGAGCATCGACGTGCCCTCGTGGGGGCGATCGGCGGCGGAGACCTCTCGCGCCGGGCCCTGGTCGAGGCCATGGTCCGGAGCGAGGAGGAATGGCAGGCGGTCGCCTCCTTCTGCGAAGCAGTAATGCTTGCAAAGGAGGAGGTCGACCGCATCAGGCAACGGCGCCCTCGCCGCCGTCGCCGGGATTCCGATCCCGATTTCCGGCCACCGTAGACGCGGGCTCGCGGACGGCGAGCCATGGGTAGCTCGCCTTCCGATCGTCCGGTAATGGACCGAGTCCAAGACGTCGACGGCGCGCACTGTTCCCGCGCGCCTCAAGGAGTTGTCAGCAGCAGGAGGGGTCCAGCTGGGTCGAAGCCTACTGGGGACAGGGTTGTCCGAAAGGGAGCTCGTGCCCCGGTATGAAGGCTAGAAGGAACGGCGCGGGGTTTTTAGTCAGTAAGAGTCTGACACTGGCTCCCGCTCCACCCAAGAGCGGGTTTCGTCAAAGATGATTTCCCCCTCGACAAAAAAAAAGGCGAAGGTGAAGAGATGAGTTGGATAACTACCGGAGGGACTGGCTTGCAATGGCCGAGGTCTGATGTGTGTGGAAAAGGGAAAGGGAGCCTTCGTCCAGCTTTGGGACATAAATGGGCTAACTAACTAACTTTTACCATTTCACACTGGGCCCACGTGTTGGATTACGGCCTATTTACTCTCCAAAAGAGGAGGCCTGAGTCCCAGCAGTGGGAACATTCAAAGGCTGATTATGCTTATGCTTTATTTAACGAATTTTTTAAATGTCAAAAGTAAATAGACTTTTCAGTAAATTCACTGAGCCTTTTTCAAACATTTCGTAAGACGTCTGCAATAAAAAGTAGGACGAAACATTTTAATATTCGCACGACGTTTCAGTCGCATTCTGGCCGTTGTCCAAACAGGAACCGTTAGTGGGAATCGTCTGTTGACTGTGAATGACAAACCAACGATCGCTGTAATAATGGCCACCTGTTTGCCTCTGTGGAGACGATGTGGAGCCTTTATCACATTTAAGGGTGAAAGTGTGTGTATGTCTGTTACTTCCTTATGCCCGAATGGCTGGGCGGATTTCTATAAAACTTGGTACACCAATAGACCATGTCTGACATAGCATATTTTTATCCCAAGAGTTAGTTTCCTTGGGCTAATTTTCTATTATCACGCGAGCAAAGCCTCTGGCAGCAGCTAGTCGGCTCGTATAAATGTCTAGCAACGTACTTTGATATATAAGTGTAGATTTAGACCTGTATGCGAAGAGTTTTTCATGTATATATTTTGTCTTTTGGCGCTAATAAATCAGATTGCAGTTTCATCACAGTGAACTCTGCCATCACAGTTCCTTTTTTTAGTCTCTGTCTCTAATTGACTGTCCTGTCCTCAGCCAAGGTTGGAAACCATTTAGAACCTCTGTACTGGCCTTGGTGCTCATAACGATCAGACAAAATAAATTAATTAAAGAGAAGTCTAAGACTAAGACTTCTATTGGTCACCAGGTCGCAGGAATGTTTGAAAGAGGCTCCTAAAGAACTCAAACGGCAACTGAAGGACACATATAGGTTTTGGACGGTAAAAGTCTGACACACTCGCTCGTTCCGCTTTAGAGCGAGAGAACTAAAGAAGTCACTGGATGATGCCAATTTCCTAATTCAAAATCATTTATTTCAAATAGACCAAATGTAGGCACTTTTGAATAGTCAAATGTCAGTCAGTCCAAAATTGCTGACCACAATATTCCAAAGAACACACGAAAGAAATCCATTAATACATCTACATTGTACTAAAACTGTTGATTCATCTGCCAGACAAGTCCAGTAATGGATGGATTCATCAAATATTGTTAAAGAGTTCTTGATAGGTTTGTGCCTATTTTGCGGTCTGATAGATTCACGATTTTTCCGTGTACGAAATGGGTTACAAAAGAACGAGTCGATACCCATTACGTTTCGATTTTGTTGACAGAATTGGGGCTCGTTAATGTAGCCACGGAATTTCACGGAATTAGATAACGATCGATAGGTGTAGCTGATGGAATCCATCGAACATTCTGCGAAGCAGACGTATGCTACTTTATTCATTATTTTCTATAATTTAATGGAAAATCTTTAAAATTAACTAGCTTTTACCCAAGCTTCCGCGTACATAAAATAAAGCCTACGTCACTCGGAATAAAGCAGCTTTCTATCGGTGAAATAATTTGAGCAATCGGACCAGTACTTTCAGAGATTGCCTCCTAAAAAACAAATTTTACCTCTCTAAAATATTACAAGACACTTGCAGTTCTGTTGCTTTTAGTTATAATATAAAGATCCAATAATCCGATAATGAATGCTTACCTACCTGCAAAAAAGGTGAAAGAATTCAGACAACGGAAGTCAAGAAGGAATCTCGGAGGAAATGAAAAACCGAAGCAAATCACCAGGAGAGATACAAGAATAAAATCATTCGAAATCCATTTTTACAAAACCAACGCCCGCGCTAAAATGATTTTATCTCATCAAAATTTATGTGAGTGGCCTGAAATCTAGAACAATTTCAGTAAGTGGAAAGTCTAGAATAGCGTGGCAGATTTAAATGTTCCATCTGAGTTTGTTGGATGTAGCGCGTCCTCGATATTGTTTGCGTTATTCGTATCGTGTTGACTTATTGACTCCAAGCCACTCGAATCTTTCGCTTCTGTTTGTAACTGTTCGATTTATTCAGAGGAATTTTATATTAGAAGATTATTTTATTTTCTGTTCTAGTATTCCAATTTGTTGTAGATTACGGATTCCAATATTTTGTTTAGACTTTTCGAGTGTGTGTGGGTACTATTTGATTTACATTTCAGTACGTATTTGATAGAGAAAGTTGAGATGAATTACTCTTGTTCATTTTGTGTTTTGATGTTTATTTTATTAGCCTATTATATTATGTTCTGCTAAACAAACTGAATCTGGCTTTATAATCTTGGCAGAAACGTAAAAAAAAAACATATCGCCATATGTAACGAGTACCGTCAACTGTAATTGTAATGCCAACAATTACCTCCTCTAACCGTGAGCAAAGCACGAACTTCCTCGGCTATCATAGCCTAGTACATAATAACCCCAATTAAGCTTCACTTGGCCTGACTTGGCCAACGTTTAGCCCTGTCGTGGGGGCAAGACGGGCAGAATTTTGCAAATGCCCGCTTACCCTGGCCAGCGACCCAGATATGCGGAATGTTTGGCCCAATTTTGCCATGACGACAGTCGTCCATTCTACTGTATCGGTGCATTTGCATTTATTTAGGTCGAGTGTTCTAATCAAGGTAAGCGAAATTGCATGGATTGGATATTACGAACTTTTATTGGGGTTTGCCCGAGCGCGAGTTAATTTTTATCGTGGTTTTTATTCAGGTTTAACGATAGAGGATGAAAGGGGTAGTTAAAACGAATGCTTTTTGTGGAGTTATCTTCGTGGAAAGTACAATTTTATTCATCACATTAAAAACTTTCACTCAATAAAAAAGGAATATTCATTAAATTTTTATTTGAATTTGAATTAGTCGAAGGATTTCATTCAAAAATTCCCTGTGAACAAATAAATGACCCGTTAATATTTAGCGTTCCTATATTTGCATACTGGAGATAGAAGGGCAATAAAAGTCAACCTTTTTCTCTCTTCTCTGGGTTTAGTGGTGCGTACACACTGGCGTTACGGTCTATTGATAAGTGATTGGGTATCAAATATCCAATTCATTAATGGACCCACTTAATTTATTCTGAAGCCTACCGGTAATAGATTGTTCCAAGTAATTGATTAATTACTGTATAATTCATTTTCCGGTGGCTCGTACAGCTGAAAAGCTTATAAATTATGACTTCGAGCTCATAATAGTCGTAAATCATGGGTTTTGACTGATCAGAGAACGGAGTTTCGTGGTTATTTTGCTTGAAGTAGTGAGGCGTTTGCGTCTACAGTAATTATTCCATAATTTGCATTATATCTAGTCCCAATTAGGAATTCATTTTAGTTTTAGTAATGTTTCAAGGTAGACTGCAAAATTCTGATTTTCTTTAGTTTTTTTAATTTAGCAGCTCAAGTGTGAAATTGTAGGCATGTTGATAAAAATACGATTGGTGGCCGTAACACATTTCATTTTAGAAATTTATCTATAATCATTAAAATCATCGATGATACAATCTTCTGACTTTGAATGTCTTTTTTATGAAATATTCAATAGGAGCTAACTGAACTGAAAGAAAAAAATATTTTTGTCTACCCTTGTACTCTACTTACACCGTAATCATTTATACACCATACAGTGACGAAGGTTCCATACAACTCGATTCCCACCGGCTTCCCTTCAGATGTTTAGAACACAACCACTCTCTACCGTAATTGAGAAATGGCACAATCAGAAATTATAAAACTACAAAGCTAACATTACATAACGGCTACACTAAGTACACTATGAACATTAAATCAACAAAATTTACTTTTCAACAACATGTAGCACTATAACATAAGCCGCAGGCGCAATCGGCTTTTTAGCGTTTAAATTTCTATACAAGAATACGTCATGACGTCACATAAAGGTCGATCAATCTGCGCGCTCTAAAGCGCTCCGGCAAGCCGGTTTTTTTTCGAGTTATTTGACAGAGTTTTATTGAATAGGCTTAAAAACTACTAGACTGTTTTTAAAAATTCTTTCACCACTCGAAAGCTACATTATCCACGAGTAACATTGGCTAAATTTTATTTTGGACAAAAATAGGGTTCCGTAAGATATTTGGGTTTTTCGGACACAAAGTGTAAAAAATCAACCAGAAACATTACTTATTTTGCGTACGCTGCCTGAACTATTAAAGATAGAACCGTAAAATGTTCTAATTAATTGTAGATCTTACAAATATCTACAAAAAAGTCCGCGTAACAGTATACCTATCTAAGTCAAGTGAGGCACAACAACCATTTTTTTATCTAATAATCTTGATTTTTTTTTGGACTACATTTAAACGCATTTATTTTACTCATGCTATTAACCCTTATCAAAATAAATTTCATCACTAAATACAGTTTATGTAGATAATATTTGGTCTTTGAATGATTAAAATTGGACGTTTGGTTTTGAAGTTATGGCGAAATTAAAATATTACGATTTATGCTGCAAGCGTCACCAAGGCGGCGCCCGGGAGTGCGCGTGCGGGAGGGGAGTTTAGATCTATGAGAAAGGTCGTGCGCGAAGTCTAATAATTTTCGTGCGATTTTTTTTAGATTTCGTTCTTAAAACTACACCAACGCAAAAGTTCTTCTCAGAGGTGGTTTTTTTAAACATTTTAATATATCCCTTTACAATAAATATCAACATGCGTAATGCTCAAAAACAAGAACGATTATCTGATCTAGCCATTCTTTCTATAGAAAAACGTTCTTTACTAAAAATTAAGAATCTTCCCGGGTTTTATGATAATGTCTTAGCGCACTTTGTAAGAAAGAATAGACGAATAGCTTTAGAGTATAAGTAGTATTATTAGTACTTAGTCGATTAAGTTTTGTTTAATTTACATCATATCATCATTTCACCACAAACGGCTTTTATCAAAGCCACTTCTATTATGCTTGTAAGTAGCGTTGCCAGGCGTCCGGATAAAGCCGGACATAGTCAGGCTTTTAAGTGGCGTGTCCGGCCAAATTTGAGCATTTTTGGCTTTTGTTAGACTTTTTAAAGACCATTTTGTTTAGAATTGTCATTAGAGTTTTGCCTTACCTTGTATCGCTAGCACAAGCAGAGTGGATATGTTATAGTGTAGCAATAATATCACTTAATCTTATGGTTTTTTCATTAGAATTTAAAAAGATTTCATGAATTTTATTAGACTTAAAAAAAATGTCGGCCTTTTTGACCAAACATCCGGCTAAATAGGATAGATTGTCCGGCTTTTCAGTTCCAGGACCTGGCAACCCTACTTGCAAGACACTGTTTCAATATCTCAGTGCTTACACGTATAGTAAAAGTGGACTGAAGATACATCTGCCTATACAAGACTGAAGCCAGGATGCCAATCACAGATTTTCGGTAGGGACTCAAGACTGTGTGCCCGCGCTCGGAGTAGGCAAGCATTTTTTTTTGCTCCGGCTTACCTCTCTCAATATTTCACGCTTCGCCACTGCACCATAATAATGATTATTTTGGCCTTTCAGAGTCCGTTGCCGGACGAAAGTTTTATCCAAGTCGAACTGTCAATTCCTTTAAAAACCCATTGGAAAAAACATGATCACATGAATTTAAAACTACACCAATTTTACATCACAATGTCCACTAGGAATTAATTTGCGAATAATTAAAAAAAGCCAAAAGCTCCTGCTCAGCATCTGTGGTTTCATTAATTAATTAATTTTTTGGATTAATTGGTCTGACCACAGATGTTCGCCAAAATTCTGGTGCAGCGATCAATCATTTTAAATTCTTAGCTGCAATATTTGTCGATGACATGCTAGGGCCTTCCATTACCAAATGGTATCATTAATAGCGTCCATGAAGTTTACAGTCTGTGAAAATACCCTTATACCTACATACCTGACAAAATAAAATTTGGATGGTTGGTTGGCGTTGACATAACAGATCCGGACAAATGTATTCTATATTTTTTTAGGGTTCTATACGCAAAGGGTAAAACGGCACCCTAATTACTAAGACTCCGCTGTCCGTCAATCCGTCTCTCTGTCTGTCTGTCTGTCCGTCTTTCACCAGGTTGTATAATTCATGAACCGTTATAGCTAGATAGTTGACATTTTCACAATTGATGTATTTCTGTTGCCGCTATAAGAACAAACACTAAAACAGAAAAAAAAATATTTAAGAGGAGCTGTCATGTACCTAAAAAACGTATTTTTTTTTGGCCAGTTTTGTTATGGACGCTACGACTCCCTTCGTGCGCGGGTCCGAGTTGTGCTTGGCAGGTTTTTCTGTGTTGCGTATGAGATAATCAGACTTAAAGAAAAGTTTATTCAGAGAATTATTATAGGTATATAATATAATATTTCTTTTTTTTTATTAAGTATGATAATGTAATATTTTTATTTCGTTTATATATATATATATGTATATTTATATTTAATTTTTTTTTATATTTTATTATTCCGTGTATGAGAAAATTTGATTTGACTACAACAGACTATTTGTGTTTGTTTACCTATTTCGGCGGGTTCGCGCACGTGATGGCTTGACCTATTCATAAATAGACAGGGCGACATTATTAATCAACATTTTTTAGAAAAATGTAACCTATATTAAAAAGTGGTTTAATTGATTCTGCTCTTTATTCTGATCAAACTATTTTCAGGTTTTGCGCATTTAACGTTCCACGTTGTATATATAAATTATGTTTTTAAATATTCAATAAATAATAAAAAAACATTTAAAAATATAAAAAAATAGTAGCCCACCGGTATCGGGAACATATTTTTATTATTACTAATATTTTTTTTTCTATTTTAAAATGGTGCTGTGCAGACGTATAAAAGAATGTCTTCCTTTTGCTCTGAGTTTGCACCAGTTTCAGTCAGTCCAAAAATTGCTGGCGGGCACATTTAGAGTAACGTGCTCAATACAGCTCAGCGATGTAACATTCTCTTTGTACTTGTCGCCGTATTTCGCGAATTGTAAAATGCACGTCAGCGTATTTGAAAGAATTGCTTCAATACAATTCCGTAGTACTTTAGTTATGTATGACGACGTCCTTTTGCTGACGATGTGATAGGTAATATAACAAAATCAAAGTAGAGAGAGAGAATGGTTTGAGAGTGGTGTAGTAGTTCAAGCTATTACCGTTTCAGGCGAAAGACGTCCACAGTTGGACATAGGCCTCTCCCAAGTTGTTCAAGTAGAATATTGCATTTTTTATAGCTTTCCCTATAGTATAAATATTTATGTAAATGCACTTTTCCATTGACATCGATGTGGATGAATTTTTTGTTGCCATTCTCTCTCTTTTTCTACCCGTTTGTACAAATTATTATTTAATTTTATATATATTCCTATTAAGCTATAATATTTATTTGTTAAAGAAATAACGAATAGCTAGACATAACAAAAAAAGTAATAACAATTAATTATTATTGAAATTTATTAATTATTATTACAGTTAATGGGGAATCGTTTGTCTTGGTATGGTCATGTAAAGAGGAGGGATGAAACGCATGTTACTAAAAGAGTTATGAGTATACATGTGGATGGGTGGAGAGGGAGAGAGAGGCCAAAAAAAGATGGATGGATTGTGTGAAGAGTGATATGAAAATAAAGGAAGTTAGTGATAGCAAGGATAGAATGGAAGAAAAAAACGTGTTGCGCCGACCCCAAATAACATGGGACATGGGCAGGAAGATGATGAATTAATTATCATTGAAATTTTTAAAATAAATTTAGAAGCCCTAAAAATCTTATAAAAACAATGTCTTTATAGTTCCAAACCATGAGCTCAAAAACAAACAAGGAGTTGTCAGCAGCAGGAGGGGCCCAGCTGGGTCGAAGCCTACTGGGGACAGGGTTGTCCGAAAGGGAGCTCGTGCCCCGGTATGAAGGCTAGAAGGAACGGCGCGGGGTTTTTAGTCAGTAAGAGTCTGACACTGTCTTCCGCTCCACCCAAGAGCGGGTTTCGTCAAAGATGATTTTCCACGTCAACAAAAAAAAAAAAAGCTCAAAAACTTATGGGTCTTAAGTTACCACTGCGAACCATTCTTTATTCAATGTACTGTTCCCGTGAGTAATAACTCCATCCGTCACATATTGTAACAATGACAACGCCTACCCACACGATTCAGAAACTACGCACGGCTACAGTTATGAAATATCTCACACGTATTTGAGTTGAGACCTTTTCAGTATTCTCCTTTCATCGTATTCAGGAAGGTACATTAACGTTAGTATATTATTATTCATTAATTTTAAGTACAAAGACTCATTTTAGTTACATATCGTAAACATACAGACAATACATCTACACTAAAATTATAAAGAGATAGAGTTTGTTTTTTTTGTTTGTAGGGGGTAATCTCTGAAAGTACTGTTCCCCTAGACGAGTTGATAATCTGCAATAGTGAAGGCTAGTAGAAAACTAATCTATTCTTATAATAAATCTGTAGAATTGAAAATTCTGTTCAATGAAAATATCAAAAAAATAAATGGCAGGGGGTGTTATTAGACCGATACCGAACCCAAAAATGAGATTAAAAAAATTTTTTGTCTGTCTGTTTGTTTGTTCAGGTATTACGCAAAAACTACCGGTCCGATTACGATAAAACTTGGTATAATTATTATTTAATATCCTGGGCACCACACTGGGTACTTTTTTTTATCCCGGAAAGAATATACAAAAAAAAAACTTCATTATGCGGTTCGATCTCTAGACCCGATTATTGTACCAAACGCAAATAATAAGTTTGTCGTAGGTTACGTCACCCGCAGTGGAGTTCACTAAGGGGTGCTGCACACTTGGGGTATGTAGTTTCCGTTTTCTAACAAGATGGCGTCGGCGTCGAGTTAGATCGCGCTATGGGAACACTTTTTGGGAATAAAGACAGGAGCGCGTTTTCCTATAACCCATTTATTAATTACATCGAACACGGAGACATTGGCACCATGTATGAGGTGTGTGCACACTGTCACGCGCGTAAGTGGAAGGGAAAGATTTGGAACGTCTCGAATCGTCTCGCACATCACGTTGTTTTCCCGTCCCCGGGCTCTTAGACTTCGCTGGCAGAGCAACAAGACTCGCGTACAAAGTCGCGGGCAGAAGCTAGTAATAAATATAATATTAACCAGTCAGACACTAAAAGATTTGCATTAGATATTTAAATAAATTGCGTAAAATACAAATTCAGCTAAATGTCATTATTACATTAAAATAAATTGGGACAGTAACATATCTGTTACAGCCATATCGGGTATATCAGCGATCATAACCAGGATGGCACACCCGCCCCAATACAGTACAACACACAAACACACACATTATCATTTTGGCATCTCTTAAACATTTTTTTTTTGTCGGCGGGGAAAATCATCTTATGACAAAACCCGCTCTTGGGTGGAGCGGGAGATAGTGTCAGACTCTTACTGACTAAAAACCTCACGCCATACTGGGAACAGGGTTGTCCCTTTCGGATAACCCTGTCCCCAGTAGGCTTCGACCCAGCTGGGCCCCTCCTGACAAACACACACATCATTTTGGCATTATACTCTCAAACATCACTCTAAGAACAGGAAACTCCCCGAAACAACATTATCACATCGTATCCAGTCGTTCAGACTGAACTGAATGTAACAACATCTGAAATAGTTCTAAATGTCTATAACAAGGATACAGGCTGTTTCCATTTCGTCATACATTTGGGCTATTGTCGTCACAACAATGGTTCATTAATGGTAACACGGGTTCGTAGGTGCTGTCTCTCCTTAATTAAATATATACATTTGTTGTTTTACATACTATTGGAATTCATGTTACCTATTTGGTTCTGGTGTTGATTGGTTTATTTGTTGCTCAAGTTATTCATTCTTAAATGAGCAGTGATAGAAGTTAAGGTTTTTTATGAAAGAATTTTTTTTTTTGAAATTTTGATGTGAAATATGTGACACTGATATGATCATACTATTTTGACGATAGACAAGGCAAGTACGTATAATAATAATAATGTTTTTGCCAGAAGTGGTTGGTAAATAATTTTATATAACTTATATATTAAGGATTTTTTGGTGGAATTTTTCAAGTGAAGTTCAGTAGTTGTTTGAATTATTCGCAAATTAATTTCTAGTGGATATAAAAATGTGAAATTGGTACACACTTGATATACAAAACTAGACAACCTACCAATATGTATCATAGAAACAGGTGTGTTTTTATTAAATTTTTATTGTAGTATTGACTTCAGCGAAACTTTCTGAGAAGACTTTATACTGCGGCTGCCAAATGCTGCAAAAATTAGAATGTGTTGTATTGTAATATATTTTATTACCGATCACCGATGACGAGGGGGTATTTAGGACCTCAGCCAGTCCAAATAGAGCGAAGAAAAACGATAGAATGCGCGCGATCCATTGGCTGCCAAATATCGTAAAAACGAATTAATTAATTAGTAAGTGTGTGAGATTTGTTTACACGGAACTATCCTCTGAAACCGAACAATCTAGAATATTATTTTGTGAACAAATTATTGGTATGCATTATTAACAAAAAAAAAACGAGTTACACGCAAAACAAAGCTTTTTTTTTCATATACCGTGTACGACGTATTAATTTAAATTGTAATTTCGTAGAAATTATTAGAAACATAGTAAGACGATCTGCCAAATACCAGGTTGATGCGCTAGAGATGATTGAGAGGCGAGCCAAGAGAATCATCGGCAATGATACACTTGTAGAGTTGAAGCTCCAAAGCCTTGACCACCGCCGCCGAGTTGCTAGTCTGTCGGTTTTCTATCGTTTAAATTTCCGGGAGTGTGCACTGGAATTGCACAATCTAATTTCGCCACGTACGACGTTGCGTTACCGGTACATAGTAGACATCCCACCCATACGCACAAAGCGGTTTGAGAACACATTTATTGTGCGTACAGCCAAGGAGTGGAATTCCCTGCCGGAGTCTGATAGCTGCAACTTGGGGGTCGTTAAGCCAAGAGTGAATAGGTTACTTCTAGGCAAGCGTGCTCCATCTTCGACCACATCATCGCTTACCATCAGATGGAAGAAAGATCAGAAACTGATTCTTAATGGACTTATTTATTGTTTTGTGTATAAGTAAACAGTTCTTCGTAACGCTATTTCTCCTACTGATACCTCGGGGGTTTCAGCCATGGTGGTACAGAATAACATCCACTTGGGTATTAATAACATCGTATGTCCTGGAATATCCAATCTGGTTGCTACTTGTTGCTTTTATGGCAATGTTGCCCCCAAGGATTTCGTTGTGGCCAGCATTATATTGAGAGATATTTGGCATTTATGATGTAATAATAGAATAAATGGGATAGGTATGGTGGTTATAGTAGAACTGATTCGCTTTGGAAGCACCTCATTGCAGTTTCAATAGGATATTAGGACCATAATGTGATATTTTCTATTGTTGCCGTCCCTTTTTATATCACAACTTAACTTAGAGTTCACTATCCGGATTTCTAGCCACCCGTAGGTGGGGGTTTGCAAATGGCGAGCAATGGGTAGCCCGCCGTCCGACTGTCCGGTAACCGTCTGATTGACTTATGATTTACGGTTACTGTTAGGTTAATCAAGTGGTTTAATTCCCACTCCTTCTCTGCATAAAAATAAGCGTATATTCTCGAATAATAATTCGATAAACAAATTATTTTCTTCTAATAATTGCCTGTGGTATAATGTGTACGCCATTGTTTTACTACAAACTAGTAGCACATTATAGCCAAGTTCTAGTCACTATGAACCTAAACCTAGTTCTAACCGAAGATAAGTATAAAATAGATCTAAGTTTAACCGCTTGTGGCCAGTTATACCTAGTTGTAGCCGGCTAAAACTAGGTGTATTCGTACTTCGGCTAATAGCCGCAACATAATGTACAAAATTAGTTTTAGTATATGTAAAACTCGAAACACGTGTCTAGTATTTTTATAGAAAGAATCTACGTACAAAATTTCATTCATTTATGAAAAATCGCAAAATTATAAGCTTTTTATGTTACCTCCACACAAATACATGATCAACGGGCCATCTAAGAGGTTTTGCTGCTCCCGCCCCAGCTGTGCGCTGGCAGCTAATGCCCGCTATGACCTGCAGTGAACTGTGAGTGTCAGATAGAAATATATTTAAATATATTTGGGAAAAAATATGACATGGTGTAAAAATGATTGAAATCAATTCTGTTACTGATTCTGAACAAACTATATTCAGGTTTCGCATAATTATACTAAAAATAAAATTGTACAAAAACCGATTGCTGTTCGTTAGTCTCGCTAAAAGTTCGCTGTAATAAAGGGGTGGTTTAAAATAAAAAAAATGGGAAAAGCAGCAAAAAAATTTAATTGATTGAAAAGCGGGAAGTTATTACACGGAGGCGGGCGACAGCTAGTCCTTATTAAAATGCTTGGCTAAATGCTGGTCCTGCTCTACAGCCGCTGACACTTTAGCCCACTAGTTACCTACTATTCGGGAGGGATAATATTATCCCTACTTCCCTACTAATATTATAAATGCGAAAGTAACTCTGTCTGTCTGTCTGTCTGTTACGCTTTCACGCAAAAAATACTGAACGGATTTAGATCAAATTTGGTAGGTAGGTAGAAGAGACACTAGAATAGCACATAGGCTACCTATAATTCCACTGCTGAGCACGGGTCTCTGCCCGCGCAATATAAACTGTAGTCCACGCGGGCGAAACCGCTGGCGAAGCCGCGGGCGGAAAGCTAGTACAAAATATTATTATAATTATGTACCTATTTAAAAGACATGTTTTTTTTTATAATTCTCATTATTTATTTATTTAATCTTCATGCAACACAAAGTACATAGGCGGACTTAATGCCTTAGGATTAGTGTAGATTTTTGTGAAAACTATTCCGAACGCGGAATTAGCTTCATCTTCCTGACTGACGGCTTTCTGGATAATTCAAGTGTCTGTAAATGATTTAATTGAAATAAATGATTGAGGAATATATTTTTTTTCTCTCACTAATTCTAATTTGAATCCACTTTGTACGTAGTAGATTATTTGTTTTTTTTTGCTTAGCTCTTGACATTCATCAAAGAAAAAAAAACATTAGATCAAAAAGAAAATTGAAAATACCTTAAAACGAAAAACCCCCTTTTCCAACAACATTAAAACAATCAGTTTAACTTCCTAACAGTGAAAAAGGGTACAAACTGTTCGAGAGTTACGGTCCCTTACAGAACCGTTGGAAAGAAAAGTTTGGACAAAAGATCTTTGTCGGTTCAAAATTGAAGTTCTGTCTAACAAGCCGAAAAACGCCTGGGGCCCGTAAAAGGTTTATCTTGTTATAGTGTTCACCGTAGAAACGTTTTAGCAGAATTTAAAAGGTTTTTGGTCAATATTGATTAGTTTTTCGAGGAAATATTTAATAGATTAATGAAGATTTTAGAAAATAGGCATTTCCTATAATTACCCTCAATGTAGAGCTTAAAAGAGAGTAGTGGTAGCTCAGGGGAAGTGGCTTCGTCTTAGGGTCAACTCACACTGAAAGAGCGGCAAAGGGCAGCGAAGCGCAACGACCCGCTCGGTAGGGAAGGCTCCGTTTATGGAATTCGCCGGAATTCCCGCGGTGCTAATAAGTATTATAGCAATGAAAATAAAGTTAAAATTCTTATGACACTGAAACTGCGCTCCGCTTCGCTGCGCTTCGACGCTCTTTTGGTGTGAGTTGAGCCTTACAAGTTATTCGTCATATGTTGTGCGAAAGAGAACCCCAGGGCCTTGGAACGAAGACAAAGAAGAAACAGGAGTGGGTTTTATTCAGTAAAAGTCTGCCATGCCCTTCCACTCCGCCTAAGAGCGAGAAAAGTCATTGGATGATTTCCTACCCATAAAAAAACTGTCACTTTATCACTTATTTTTTTCATTAAATCTCTGTTTTAAACACAAACTTAAGCCATAATAATATATTCACGGTTTGTTATTATTTCCCACAAACTAAATAAATACAGGATACTGAATTCATAATATCAAACGAGCAATTTCCAATGAACCTATCACTAAGCAAAACACGAAAGCTTTGTTCTCAGGAACAGGAAAATACATAGAGTTATTAGTAATTATATTATGCACTAACTAACTAACAGACAGAGATGCATCGAGCTGGCCTTAATCTCTAAAGATTAATTAAACATTTCTGCAAATTCTTGCATAAAAAGTTTATCTTAGTACACTTTTTACTCTAGTTGCTTTATGTTTTAGATTCGTTTGAATGAGAAAAATCGTTTGGAGGATTAAGTCTGCTTTATTGGTTTTGCGATTCTAGTCTTAGTTTATGAATTATCATCATTTCAGCCGAAAGACGTCCACTGTTGGACATAGGCCTCCCCCAAGCCACAACGACCGATCCTGTGTCTCGTATCAACCGCATTTCCAAGACTCTCACCAGGTCGTCGATCCACCTAGTGGGAGGCCTTTTGACGCTGCGTTTTCCGATGCGCGGTCGCCACTCTAGAACCTTTCGGCCACATCGACCATCCCTTCTACGAGAAATGTAGTTTATGAATATTATGTCGGATCCATTTCTCTGATTTGAGGTGCCTTGAGAAAAGAATCAGCATCTGTAAAACAGTAGCAGTAGGTCTTTGCCCAGCAGTGAATAAGTAAAGGCTAAATAAAAAATCTGGCAAGTTCAAGTTGAACTCGCGCAATGAGGGTTCCTTACAAACTTACATAAGTAAATAGTTGAATTCCCAAATGAAGTATCGAAGATTTTTCGAAATCACATAAAATGTTTTTATTTGGTCTGTCTAAGACAGTCTTGTCTCAAATGTGCGCAGGCCCTAACGTAAACATATGAGACATACAATGTACTCTAGGTGATTTAATATAACCCATCTCAGGTCATCTACTCCCGGTCTAGCACTCTCGTGAATTAATCTTGAATAACTACTCGTGGTTGTATCGTTAAGTAATAACTGGTGATGTAACGGATCTGCTCTTCTTAACTGCACTCAAATAGTGGTTCTGCTAACTTCGGAAAGTTTGTTTTTGGTATCTTGTTAGCTACTTTTGAGTTACAATTAACTTCTTGGAGCCATTATGAATTAGGTACGTACTAACACGTAAAGATCAAGGGAACAAAGTGTGGCATACTTGTATTATCAAATATCGTAAATTGTAATAAAGTAATATATTATTGTCTATTGTAATTAATTAACCACCTCGGCCACCACTGCTAATGTGGTGGCCGAGTGGAGCAGTGGTGGCAGAGTGGTAATGGCCCCGACTTACGAGTTGTAAGTCACGGGTTCGAACCTATTACCGGATAACTACCGGATTACTTTGTGTAATTTATTTCATCATCACTGCTCTCAAAACGGTGAAGGAATACATCGTGAGGAAACCGGCATGTCCTCGAACCAAAAATTCGAAGACATGTGACATTTACCAACCCGCACTGGGCTTGCGTGCTGGATAACGGCCCATTCTCTCTCCTGGAGAGGAGGCTGAGGAGATTACATCACTGCTTATCATCAGGTTGGATCGCAGACAAGCGCAGCTTACATCAATAAAAAAAAAATGTCTGAACGAATTTGGTACGCAGTTAGACTCTTGTCCTGGAATAGCACATAAATGATACTATTTATCCCAAGAATATGTTCCTTTCGTAATTTTTCTACTTTTACGCAGGAGGAGCCGCTAACATTAGCTAGTTAATATGTAGTATAATTTATGGAAATAATATTGCTTATTTAGTGGCGCTCATTACCAAATGTTTTTGTTAAAGTGCAGATAATGGAGGGAGTTGCAATATTGTTACCGCAAAATTATTATTAAATAAACATGGTAAATTATCCCTAAATAAATAAATCACTAAATAGTCCGTTCTGTTAGTTTTGTAGCGCAGGTTTGTTGGCGTCTGGATCTGGTGGATGTATGAAGAGTAATTCCCGACACAATATTACAATACCATCGTCCACCAAAAATAAGCAAATAAAATAATAATGATGTTTTCATTAAACTATACCTATTTTTCTTCGTATCTTTTATATGTACGTATATAAATAGTTAACTAAATAAATACCTATATTTTTGTCACTCCTGTTAAATAGTACATGATAAACTTGTTATACGATTTTACAAAAACTGACGATTTAATATTTTTCTATTAAAGAGTCCTCTCGTGAAATGATGAAATATACCCCAAACGATGAAATATACTTCCAATTGTAGGAAACTCATGACATGATTTCAATTATCAATACTCTAAGTCAGACAACCTGATTACAAGGTATTCCCTTTTTTACGCAATGTCCTCCGATATTGCAGTAGGTACTTGCCCCTCTTGACAAGTTACAACCGTTTCATATCGATTCTCTTTCGTCCATCGCCTCGTGTCGGCCACGCCTCCTGTTGCTTTGTTCTGACTAAGTGACTGAGCGTTGAGATGACGTCAGAACAAAAGAATCGGGGAATCTTACTCGAGGCGATCAACGGAAGAGAATCAAGACAAAACGGTTGTAACTTGGCTAGGGGGGCAGAACCTAGAATTAAAAATAAAATTAATGTACACTATTAAATTGTGTCTCTCAAATAACCTAAAAATATGAATCAATTAACTTTTCTGCTGGCAAACTACATTGAATAATTTATTATGTTGCAGATGATAATCTTTATGCCAGATTATGATTTAGTTAGAGCCAAGTGGGTTTTGGCACTAACTATAATAACAGATTCTCCTTCGTTTGACATCTTAAACGTGGTACACACAACATAATGTAAACATATACGTATACTTTCTATAAAAAAATAAGCATTTTTATATGACATGTACATTTTTGTAATCTATGGTCCTCCGCATTGAGCAGAAGAATGCTCTATACTTTTATCTGATGCCGACCGAACGGATATTGCAGGAGTCCAAGTTGAGTTGACGCAAGAATTCTATTGAAAAAAGCTCTATCAGATTAATCAGAATCTTTTGAAATGCCTATGATCTTCTCAAATTAAAAAAAAGGAATGTATGATAATGTTTCGGTATTCGGTTTCAGACTATTAATTCATGAATCCCCAAGCGACCACCGGTGGCCGCGCATCTATTGTCTTACTATTGTGTCTCTAATTGACGCTATCTGAAGGGTTAATAAACAATCCACAACAAAAAAAAAAAAATCGGTCTAGCCATACTCAATTACTCAAGTGAAATGTTTATCAAGGAACAATATTTCACTTTTATTTACACAAATAAATCACTAACTTAAATAAACATTCTAAGGAACTGACAAAATAACATTTGAGAACAATCAAATCAAAATGATTTATTTCAAATAGACCATTTGCAGGCACTTTTGAATAGTCAAATGTCGATCAGTCCAAGAAAAGTGAAGCTAAATTGCTAATACTGGAAGAAGCTCTGGTAAAGAGAGATTTCAACGCAATTAAAACAACTTACCGTTTCAACTGATGCAGAAACAGCATATCAATAAAAACTCCGAAAACCGTGCCTCTAAACATCGAATTTTCCGGTCAATCGAACTAAAACACCGCCCACACAGTTTAATGTGCAGTAGTTACACAAGCACGTAAAACCTCGTTTAATACCTCCACCGCTGGTTTTCCATTACATTTACGACGCATGTTCAAGGGCCATGGGGCCCGCGGGTGCGAAATGTCGAAAAAGGTTTTAAAAGTTAACCGGTTGTGTTTTAATCGAATTCCCGGCGGTCGAGGGAAACCGTCATGGACCAAGAAAGAAACAGATAAGCCGCTTTGGGATTTCTAAAACCCTTTTTGTGAGATGTCAAAAATATAAGCAACGATGTGACGCCGTGCCTGAATAGATCTCGCGTTTGGGGAATGTTTTTTCTGTGTTCGTTAATGGCTGGCTCTTTTTTTAGGAGGAAATTTGAAGATATTTAATCTAATATACAAAAATCTTGTGTCACAGTTTTTGTTATCGGACTCCGCCAAAATGGCTAGACTGATCTTTATGATTTTTTATGTGATTATTTGGTAAGTCTGAGAATGGATCTTTAGCTATGTAAAACTCTCCTACTTTTACTTCCTCATTTTTTTCTTTAATGATTTACAGGGCAGAACAACGTTTGCTGGGTTATCTGGATTATTTATAAAATCCGCATATGCTGCTTTCTTATAATCTCACGTTTTAATGAAAAGCCCTTATACACAGCTTCATAAGTTTGTCGAAAATAAAGTGTAATTGTAAACTTGACGTTCCTTTACCATTCTTGGAAAAGAATCCTTGAAACGAAACCGACAGCAAGATCACAAAATTGCCTTTAAATTCTAAGAATACTAAAATTACCTTGTAGGGACATAATAAGTCTATAAACACACCAATCATCTCTCTAATAGTGGTTTGTTTGTTCCTTCTTATTCTAGGCGTATATCGGCGCACTTATGAACTTCCATAAATATCGATATGTTGCTAATATTTCGCTAGTTATGTATGTGGCAAGTAAGTTAGCCTGGTATACCTCTATGGTTTTGAAAAATGCTCAAATTGGATAGTCTTCCTGAATTATCTATACTTATAATAAATCTGTAGAGAGGTCAATTCTGTACATGAAATATATTTCCAAAATAACTATCAGGGGGTGATTAGTGAGCGATACTGATGCCAAAAATGCAAACAGTAAAATTTTTGTCTGTCTGTCTGTCTGTCTGTATGTTCTTTATAGAAACAAAAACTACGCGATGGATTTTAACGAAACTTGGTACAATCATTCTTCATACTCCTGGGCAGGTTATAGTATACTTTTCATCACGCTACGATCAATGGGAGCAGAGCAGTGAAGGGAAATATTGGGGAAACGAGAAAAATTACTCCATTTTTTAAGCTTCCGTCGCGTTTGCAGCCTTAATGGTTAAAGCTACACAGAAATCATGACGGAAATGTTCTCCTTAAAATTATATAAAAAATATCCTAAGACATCATATGTCTATGTACAGGCCCCATTTCTATGTGATATAAAATGTTTTATAGTACAGTATAACAGTACCTTTTATTTGTTTATCTTAACGATATCTATTTTGCTAGTCTTTGCAGCCTTCAGCATTTAAACAAGAGACTTATAAAATATATATTTGCCGCCTCCAATTCAAGAGCGGCCGCCTTGACAGCTGGTGTCCGATATAAAACCAATATATAGCCGATATACAGCTGTACTTACTGGCCTCGGTAGCCAAATAGAGGTAACTTAGTTTATAAAGCAAATCAATGAGTTTTTTTTCGGCGTAGGTCATCAAGTTTAAATTGGCGAAAAAGCTGTCGTGTAAAAGTGTTACTTATGTATAACCAATTTGCAAAATTAATATAATGTATTATGCATCTTTTATCAGATAAGGCTAAAAGGTTCACGTACCAGTAGACGCTGCGTTGGAAGGCCTGCAGTAAGGTGAACTAATGACCTGGCGAGAGTCATGGGTATCAGACAAATACGAGGTCATTGTGGCGATTTCTGGGGGAGGCCTATGCCCTATGATGATGATTTATAATTGTCATTTACTACACACGCATCCACGGGCCTAAGCAAGTTTTAAATACTTACATGATGTAATAGGAATCGTTTTTTTACAAAATCAGTTTTTTCTCGAAAATTAATTTGATTGAGTTATCGCTTTTTGACTTCCGAGAGCTTTTCGACCTATACAGCCTTCGATCTGTGTTGCTCGCGTGACTCGTGTCTCGTCGATGCCGTCTCTATTTTTGGAAGTTCAGTTCCAATGCAGCTACGTATTAGAATTTCATCTGGTCCCTGAATTTTACATGTTCAGAAAATTGGTTTTAATTGTGAAGAAGTATTTGAGAGTTTTATTTTGTGTTTTTCAATATGTGTTCCAAACATGTAGTTCTAGAACACAAATGGCAACTGAAAGACACAGGTGTGGTTTTAGTCAGTAAAAGTCTGACACACCCTCTCATCCTAGGGTAGGAGAAATAATTAGAAGATTTCCCACCTCAAAAAAAAAAACATTATATATAGTTAGATAGATAGTATAGTCTCGAAAAACTACGGCTGATTAAATAAATTGACAAACGGTTCACGCTCAACACAAAACGGCATCACTCATGGAGAAGGACAGGTATGATTCAGTTTGTCGTTGACACGTGACAGTCGATTTAAATTTATACGTTACGTATGGTTGAAATTTTTTAACATGGCTACCTTTAACAACGAAGTTTTAATGATCTATCAAGCTTTTAATTCATTAAACACCAAGCAAACGCCGGCGTTTGCGCTGTCATTGTCTATTTATTTATTTATTTTATAATTTATGTACACACAAAATACCAGAGGAGATAACATATAATAAAACTATGTACAAAGGTACTGCTTATTTCACAAAGAAATTTCTTCCAGCAGACCTGCGAAAAGGAAAGATTAAAAGAGATGTAGACAGTAGTGTGCAGAAAAGAAAGAAGAGTTAGTGAAAAACCTAATCAAACTAATAAATACTTATATAACTAAATATCCATACTTAATACTAAAAATAAATACATAATATATATATATGATAAACACACAAGAGAGGAAAGATAGTGCTCTTTTACTTTAGTCTTAAAGAGTGAAATAGTTTTTAAATCACGAATGCTAGGCGGAAGAGAGTTCCACAACCTTACTGCGTGGACAGAGAAGGAGTAGGAATAATAGCTGGATTTATGAGGAGGGGATTTAAGTAGGGATCTTAAGTGTGATCTGCACGGTGCATCGCACGTGTCGTTGTCTCTTATTGACACGATTGAAAAGTAAAGCTGTCTTGGACATACGGAGCTGGATGGCTGGAAGCTTAGAAGATGTTGCAGCCTTACACGTTTAAGTCAATCATCATTATTTCAGTTCAAAGACATGCACTGTTGGACATAGGCCTCTCCCAAGTGTAGCCACAACAAACGGTCCTGCGCATCTCGCATCATTCAAATTCCTCACCCCTTACCACATCATCAGTCCGGTATTCCGATACGTGGTTGCTACTCCAGAACCTTTTGGCCTCATCGATCATTTTGCGAGAAATGTGCCCTGCCACGGTCCAGTTACTGGACTCATCGCCAGTCAAAACCGCCTCGAATTACTGCGTTGCGTACGGACTGATCAGTACGTTTGTGTGACAAAATTGGGGTTAAAGTAAATAAACAGTTTTTCGGGGTCGCAAACGAATCTTTTATTGGTGTCGTAATAAATCCTAGGGTAACGCAGTAGATACACACAGAGAAGTTCTTACATCAGCAACATAGAAATTAAAATCACTTGAGTAGTTCCTTAGAAGATTGCGGACCTACTTACAAATAGATTGAAATCAGGATATCTTTGTTTGAAGTCGTTAAAACGCGGCTGGCTACAAATTCATTGTAAATAATTCTTCTACATCCTGCATAAACAAGCCCTTAAATAATTAATTTTCCATTACAGAATTTTCCATATCCGTGTTCTGGGATCGATAAAAGCATAATGCTCTTGCAAGAGAAGATACTACAGCGCGTTCCATTTCCGTGAAACTTCGACATTCAATAAATTCCTAAACGTCTTTCTCGGATACCTGGTAGTCAGTGAATCGTGTCTAGGTATGCTGTATGCAGTTATTACCGTTATTACTGACTAGTTTTTGCCCGCAGCTTCACTCGCATCCATAAAATATAGTCTTTGTCATTCAGGAATAAAGCAGCTTTCTCATCATCATCATCATCATCTTCCTGCCCTTGTCCCGTTTTATTTGGGGTCGGCGCAACACGTTTTTTTTCTTCCATTCTGTCCTGTCACTCGTCACGCTATCGCTAACTCCCTTTTCTTTCATATCACTTCTCACACAATCCATCCATCTTTTCTCTGGCCTCCCTCTTCCCCTCCATCCATTCACATGTAAACTCATAACTTTTTTAGCAACATGCGTTTCGTCCCTCCTTTTAATAAAGCAGCTTTCTGACAGTGAATTTTTTTTTGCAGTCAGACCATAATTTTCAGTTTACCGATTTAGAGTGCCACATTGAATTTGATGATATTTTTGATAAATACAAGATAAGCCATTTCAAAAATGATATGTTTTTTTTAAGACATGACTTTTTGTACGCTAGATGGCACCACATTTAGTTTTGTGACACGTCACTTAGCCTATGTTCAGTGATTAAGACGATTCCAATGATACCTAATTTATTGAGTTCCGATAAGAAGTTTAGGAGCTATGAGGGAACAGATGACCATACACACATACATAGCCTGTCAAAAATCGAAATCCTTTGACTTTGCCGTAGTCGGGTAAAAAAAGTCAGGCTGACAACGAGTTTACTTTCTGTCTTGTTATAATTATGTCCACAGACACTGGGCCGTGGCCAACGTTCCTAATTTTGCGGCACAGAGATTGGCTGCTGCGCTACGAGTTGCGGATTCGATTCCCGCGCGAAACAAAATAATTTTTGTATTGATTGTTCTTTCAGATCTGGGTGTTTTGTGTTTGTGAGATTACATGTTTGTCAACACACTAACGATCAAAAAGTAATTCCGAGAATGGGAGAGCAGAGCAGTTGGCAGTTTCACGGCCTACTAATTATGTCAAAATTAAATCCTTACTAATATTATAAAAGCGAAAGTGAGTTTGTTTGTATGTTTGTTACGTCTTCACGCCTAAACGGCAGAACCGATTGTGTTGAAACTTGGTACACGGATAGACCATGTCCTGTAATAGGACATAGGATACTTTTTATCCCGGAAGTATGTTCCCTTGAGATAATTTTCTGCTATCACGCGGGTGAAGCCGCTAGGAGCAGCTAGTATTAAATATAAAGCACATCACTATCTACGACGAATATAATGCAGTAGATTCTGTCTCAGAAAAATTATGGCAGTAATAAACTAAGTTCCTATTCGAGTAACAGTAACTGCGATTTCTAAGCCCAGCTGAATTTGACATCGAGAGTTGAGATAGTGCAGCTTTCGCTAGTGCCAACTAGGTTTTGCTGGCTCGGTTAGTAAAAACTACGATCGTATCGAGCTCGATTAAATTCACACTAGCGCTTCTGAAATTTATTATCTTTATGAAAAAGTTGTGCTGAAGAAAATGTTCTAACCAGGGCTAAAATATTCTGTAGGGTTTTTATAATTTGATTTTGAATCATTTGTACAACATTGTTTTTAGTATTTTGCGAAATCTGAATACAGTTTGTTCAGAATCGGTAAATGAATTTGGTAGAGGCAAAATGAAATGGTGTAAAGATTCCAATATATTTTACAATATGCTATATTTTTTCCCAAAAATATTAAAAAAAAAGTCAAAAGTTGGACACCACCGATTTTAAGTACAACATAGATCATAGCGGGCATGAGGCGCCAGCGCACAGTTGTGTGCCGAAGCTAAACAACCCCTCTATCGCCCGGTTGGCCCGGTAACCACGAATTTACGTCGCTAACCCGGTAATATTACTGGCTTAAAACTTTGTGATTTTTCAAAACACAGTTTTGAAATGTATAAAGATTCTTTACATAAAAATACTAGACATATGTTTCAGGTTTCGCATATACTAACAATAAGGTGGTATTTCACTTGAAGTTTCTTGAAACGATTTAAAATCGGTGATTGGGGCTAATGGTACTTAAACCTTTAAGTGTGGTTTGGCCCAATTTCTATTAATAATAAGTCAATTATTTTACTGAAAATACAATCATAGTATAAATCGTCCTTAGTTACAAGATGAAAAGGAATCGCGATCGCCTGTATCAAGAGCACTCAATACTTATTTAAATGGAGGATGGCTAGTGAATCCTGAAGGCAATTTTAAAATATAGACTTTTATTATTTTTCCTGACTTCCTCTGATTAATTTGCGTTCTGGTAGCGATAGTTTTGATTTTTCTCATTTAGCGAAGTTTTTTGGTGCAACTTCTGATTGAGCTGTATTAAGGTGATACATCTCGACATACATTTCCGCTGTTTTTCATACAACCACTCATTACTGATTATGACGTTATTACACATTTTTCATTAGATATTTTAGAAACACAGTATCTTGTGGATATTATCTAGGCTTCTATTGAAATCAATCTCTAAATTTGTGTAAAACTAATCCAGTAAAAACCTCTGAAAATCTACTATTTTGTATGAACTTTGACACTTCATAATTTGCCAAAAAATTAAAAAAGGCAAAAAAGTAAAGCTATAGAAGCCTTGCCAATTTTATTAAAATTTGTAGGACGAAACTTAATAAAACCATGCACGCGTCTGTGCCTTCCCGCGCAAAACGGCGTACGCGGGCGTCGCGCCCCACCCCCGCGCTCCGCCGCGCAGTCCGGCTAGCGCTTCCTTGTCGTTCACACACTTTTTCCTAATAAAAAATCACTGCGCCACGCATTACACGACAGCCTAATTTAATAATAATAATAATAATAATAATCATCTTTATTCAGGTAAGTTACACCCATATCATTAAATTGACACAAAACATACAATAATTACACTAATATTACAAAAATAATAAATAAACATTTACAATTTACATATTCAAAAAAGTAGTTTCTTTTGTACTGCTACATGTCGGTCACTACAATGCCTAAGGATATAGCAGTCCATCCTTGCAGCAAACATCGCCAGTGCGGCGTTGGTGCTACCCCTCACTCTGCGCAACATAGATGCGGAACGCTTTCGCATAGTGGCATGGAAGCAGTCGGTGCGTGCTTCTGCGAACATGCCCGAAGCACTACAAGTTCGAGGCAGCCCCATCACCGCCCTGAAAGCGTTGTTATATTGGACCCGAAGAGCGCTGTAACTTTTCTTGCTGTAATCAGCCCATAGGCTGCACGAGTACAGTGAGGTACAGTACGCTCTAAAAAGCGTCACTTTTACCTCAACAGAACACCGCGCAAACCTACGAGCTATCATATTTGCTCTGACAGACAGCGCCCTCCGTTCCCTCTCCATATCTACATGGTCTTTCAGGTCGGTAGTAAGCAAATGTCCTAAGTATTTAAATTGAAAAACTCTTTCGAGAGGGGTACCATACAGCTTAACTTGTGGTATAGTAGCAGGACATTTAGCACCACCGCCCTCAAACACCATGTATTGGCTTTTCTTGCTATTGTACAATAGACCATGATCACAGGCATACTCCTCACATATCCGCATTAACTTCCTCAGGCCGCAGACCGAGGCACTCAACAGAACCATGTCGTCCGCATAACTAAAGTTGTTAACACAGACACCGTCAATATGGCATCCGACATGCTGCCCGCTGAGCGCCACGATCAGTCCATTAATGTATAAGTTAAATAGGGTTGGAGAAGTTAATCCACCCTGCCTGACACCACACTCAAGCCGATACGGATCCGACATTGTCCCCGCCCACCTGACGGTATTAGATTGGTTTGCGTACCAATACTGGAATATATTAATGAGCTCCTGTGGTAAATTAATGTTTTTCAGCTTTTCCCACAGTAACTCGTACCCAACAAGGTCAAAGGCTTTGGACAAGTCGAGGAAGCACGCATATACTGGCGTTTTGCGATCTGTGTAGTATTTGACGGTTTGCTTTAGACACAGTATGGCACTTTCTGTGGATAACCGCGGACGAAAGCCGAACTGGTTGTCATGCAATGTTACATATTTATTTAACTGTATGTTAAGCAAACCGTCAAAAACCTTAGCAATAATAGTGGCGAGAGAGATGGGCCTGTAGTTACTCTTATCCGTGAGATCACCAGTTTTATTTTTCACTACAGGCACAACCACCGTTTTCATACAAAGCCCGGGCAAATAGGCATGACTCACGCATAAAGAGTAGAACATTGCTAGAACCCTAGAAATATGAGACCCTGCATATTGCAAGTGCTCAACGCTAAGTCCATCATGTCCCGGGGACTTGCCACGTGACATACTCCTTATAGCTTCAGTAATATCTTTAGCTCGGAAGCTAGTCCCTACTCTTTGCCCGTTCACGTCAGCGTTGAGCACCTGCACTGCCGGCTCCAAACGTGATTTAACAGCGAAGTGATTTTTAAAGATATTCGCAATCTCCACAGGATCATTGACCCCGTCGACGCTAACAGGATGGCCGGACCGTACATTCAAACTGTTTGTCATCTTCCAGAATTCCCGGAAATCTCCCGTACTGTGTTTTACAGCAAGAATGTCCATTTTTATTTGGTGTTGATGACTTTGACACCATTTTAAACGTGACTTGAACACTCTTCTGCTTTCACACATTTCCTCAAACATGCAACCTGACTTAGGTCTACCGCACGACACCCAGCCAAAAAACTTCGCCCGGGCCTCCCTGTGAGCCACGCTAACATGTTTGTTCCAACCCGCCACGCGCGCGCCACGCGCCCCACTCTTTTTGCCTCCCCGACTAGCCACAGTCGCCGCATCTCGGAGAGCGGCAACAATGTCAGAGTAGAGCGTGTCCAAAATGCACCTGTGACCACTGTCCTTGCAAACGCCATCTGCACAACTAGACAATTCGGATGGAAAGTCTATGAGTCTCAATCTATTATGACACTCCATGGAATACAATGCAAGTTGCTCCTCACTTTTTACTCCCCATATTACGTCTTTGTTTACATCAGTTATTCTTGACGTCATTTTAATATTTATTAAATTTAAATTGCATTTTATTATAAGTGGGAAGTGGTCAGACCATAAAGTATCATACTTGACACACACATCGACAACAGTCCGCCCTGCCGCATGAGTTGTAATGCAGTGGTCCAGCCAACTGACAGTCCCATGTGCATCACTCAAAAATGTAAAAGTATTACGGTCCTGTCCCAGTAAGTCTACATCTATACATGCCCATGACTGATCACGACATATATTTATAAGCTCACTGTAAAACAACTCACCCGGATTAGCGTTGAAGTCGCCCAGAATGAACACTGACTCGACACCATATTCGTCAATAATAGCGCTTACCGCACTCAAGCAATCGGTAAAATCCTGTAGATTGTCAATAGAGTTTGTTGGTAAATAAACACTCATTACGATCACTGGTCTATCATTCGTAGTAATTTTAATTCCACAAATACGTGGATTATCACAAACGAGCACTTTCACTTGCTGGAACACACTATGTCGCCACAATAACGCCACTCCGCCATGGGGCCGCCCGCGCAGGATGCCCGCCGACGTATCAACCGCCGACGTCGCCGTATAACCAAAATCCTTGTCAACGGTGCCCATATAAGGTATATCGTGTGATAGTAACCAAGTTTCTTGCAAGCACACCAAATCACATGTACGACACAGGGTTCTCACATCATCAATAATGTGTTTGAAGTTTTGTACATGTCGTACCGTACAACTTGAAATTTGTACAATAAACCACATTTGCACCCTACAAACTGGCGCTCCAACGCGGCCCGCGTAAGTAGGTAGGTACCTAACCGACGCGACGCGAACTTATTTGAACTGGTAACGGTGATAATTAGACTTTGTGACTTTGTGTGTGCCTGTGCTGTGTGAATACGTGGACAATGCCTCGCAGAAAAAGCAAGACATACGATGACGACAACATGAGCGACGCGCCGGCGTCACCGACGCGCGCGCCGCTATCGTCAGGGCAGCTGACGTCATTCCTGGAGGCGTTCGCTCAGGCTCAAGCGGAATCGAACCGTCAACTGGTTCAGAGCCTGCTAGCTACGTCGGCCATCAACTCTGCAGCTGCACCGTCTTCATCGCTGTCTTCGAAGCAAGGTAACTTCGCGCGCTGTACGGCCCGATTCAGCGGAGAACGCCGTGACTCAGAGGTACTCGAAGCTTTCATAGATTCTATCGAAATATACAAAGAGTGCACATGTATTAGCGATGAACATGCGCTTCGAGGCCTACCAATGCTCCTAGAAGGGGAAGCAGCAGTATGGTATCGCGGAATAAAAGCGACCGTGACGTCATGGCAGGACGCGCTTCATAAATTGCGCGCTATGTTCGGCGTACCCCGGCCTCCGCACAAGATATTTCGCGATATATTTGCCAACGAACAAGCCGAGGAACGAACGGAGGTTTTCATCAGTCGCCTTCGCGTGCTAATATCGAAACTCCCATACAGAGTGCACAGTGATATGGAAATCGATATGATTTACGGCTTATTACATCGCCGTATAAGGAAACGTGTAACCCGTGAATCTATAACAACTCTGGAAATGTTAATAGAGAAGGCACGGAACATCGAAGATTCATTGTCCGAGATATCGTGCGACGCCCGCCGCGCTGCCGTTAGCGCGCATGCGCCTCAGGAGATGCCGCCGCCGGCGCGGCCCCGGCCTGCGCTGCCGCCCGAGCGCGCCGCCGCGGGCCCCGCGTCCTGCGCAGCCGCGACCGCCGCCGCGTCGACGAGTGGGACGGCGCACGTGCCTACTACGTCATCGAGTTCTACGCGCAGTGTTTCGTCTAGTGTGGTAAACAATGCGACGGAAAAAGGTAAAAAGATGTTTTGTGTTTACTGTCGTAGATCGGGACATACGCGCGATACCTGTAAGAAAGTTAAAGACAAAAGTGAAAGTGATAATTCTGGGTCAAACATTAAATGTTATGGTTGTGGTGTTAACGGGTTTATTCGGGCAAACTGCCCTAAATGTAGTACCAGTACCAAAGATTCCTTTTCTGTGTGTGATTTTAAAATGTTGAACCCCACTGATAAAGTATCTGTTAATGATAAGAATTGCAATCTTGATTTAGTTGATAAGGTGTCTAGTAATAGTGATAATGTTGATTTGGTTAGTTCTAAGTGTAATGTCGACTGTAATGCGTTGCCAATTAGTCAAATATGCAACTTATCCGCGTCGAACGCATGTACTGACGGCCGTCCGATACTTGACATCGAGATAAGCGGTCACCGCGGCACTGGGTTAGTTGATACGGCCGCTAAGCGTAGTGTGGCCGGTTCGAGTCTGTACGCACTGCTGCGAAAATTAAATTATTCCTTTCGTAGTAGTCTGATGTCGGTGAAATTTGCTGATGGCAAAGCACATGAGCTTAATATCTTACTCGTGGATGTTGACGTATTACTTATGGGGTCGACAATACCTATTACTTTCGTGATTTTTCCCGACGCAGTAAATAATGACACCTTACTAGGTATAGATTTTTTGCGAAAAGCCTGTATTGTTATTAACGTTTCGAACAATACGTGGTTCACAGCTGTTCGACCTCAGGTCGTTCACCCTTTGCGTTGTGAGACCGAACGTAACTTCGTTGGGTACGCTTCCGCGGAGATTTTACGTAGTAATGAGGGTACGATGCTGTCAATTTCAGAGAAGGAAAATCTCGCTCAGCTGCTGGAAGAGTATGGAGATATCTTCGCAGCAGGGGGAGAACCCACGCCGTTCGCGGAGCATCGCATCGACTGCGGGGAGCACCCGCCGATTGCCGTGCCGCCTTATCGACTCACGCCCGCTAAGAAGGCCATCATGGAAGCGGAGATCGAGAAGATGTTGGCTGAAGGTATTATCACGGAGTGCGAGTCTCCGTGGGCAGCACCAGCTCTACTGGTACCAAAGAAGGATGGTACTTACCGGTTCTGCGTGGACTATCGCAAGCTGAACGCTGTCACTAAGAGCGATTCGTACCCGCTACCAGTGATTGATGACCTCCTCCAGTACACCGGTAAGAGCTGTTTCATGAGTACTATTGACCTTCGATCTGGATACTGGCAGGTCAAAGTTAGGTCTGAAGACCAGGATAAGACTGCCTTTGTATCCCCGCTTGGAGTTTATAAATTTACACGCATGCCTTTTGGCCTTCGCAATGCGCCCGCGACGTTTCAGCGGTTAATTGATAGATTTCGGTCAGCTTCATCTCTTAAAGATGTGACAGTCCTTGGGTATATTGATGACCTGATCGTGATATCTGCATCATTTCAGCAGCATATCCACGATTTACGTGCAGTATTCGACCGCTTACGTGTCTTTAATTTGCATGCAAATAGAGCCAAATGCACATTCGCTAGAGAGAGTGTCAAGTACCTGGGGCACGTTATTACCACAGAAGGTGTGTCTCCAGACCCTGACAAGGTTTCTGCGATTTTGGATATGGAGGAACCAGAGAATGTTCAGCACCTAAAGTCGTTTTTACAGAGTTGCTCATGGTTTCGGAAATTCATGCCAAACTTCTCCCAAGTTGCGCAACCACTGACTATGCTGACCCGCAAGAATCAGTCCTGGCTGTGGGGTGAAGAACAGGCCAAGGCATTTAGACAACTAAAAGGATTACTTATCTCACCTCCTATTCTCATTCAGCCTGATTATAGTATGCCATTCGTTCTCAGGACAGATGCCAGCAACTACGCATTGGGCGCAGCTTTACTCCAGGGGGAGTCACCGCGCGAAGAAAGACCCATCGCTTACGCTAGTCGCCTGCTGACCTCGGCGGAGCAGAACTACTCCACCACGGAGCGCGAGGCGTTGGCAGTTGTTTGGGCAGTCGAGAAGTTTCGTGGATACATTGACGGACATAAGGTACATGTTGGCAGCGACCATCAGCCTCTGAAATGGCTATTCACCTTGAAGTCACCTGCCGGTCGTCTCATACGGTGGGCCATGAAACTCCAGTCCTACGATCTACAAGTGAACTACACTCCTGGGAAAGCAAATGTTGTTGCTGATTCGCTCAGTCGTCCGCCGTGTGAGGCGGCAGCTCGCGATTCCTATGGAGTCTGCACTGTATTTGTCGATCCACCCCACTGGGATGCCGCTACGCTCCGAGAAGATCAGCTCGCAGACCCCGAGGTGGCTAAGATACTTAAGGCACTGGAAGGCAAGGATGAATTAGAACTTACCCGATGGACGGAGAGAGGATATCATACTTGCAGAGGTGTATTGTACCGGTACACGGAAGCTGAGACTGAAGAACCACAGCTCGTCATTCCTGAAAACCGACGTAAACAGGTACTGGTTGAATGTCATGACTCAGCTACCTCTGGACACGGTGGTCTAGAGAAAACCCTGCACCGTATAAGTCAGAGATTTTATTTTCCTGGGATGCGACGATATGTGGCGGATTACCTGAAAACCTGCGTCGAATGTCAACGTTACAAACCCTCCAATGAGAAACCTGCAGGCTTGTTACAGACACCAGTTCCGGCCCAACGCTTCGAAGTCTTGGCTGTTGACTTGTTTGGACCACTTCCCAAAGGAGCTAATGGAGAGAGGTGGGTGCTCATAGTTGAAGACACAGCCAGCAAGTGGGTTGAGCTGTTCGCTCTGTCTGATGCCACGTCCGAGGCATGCGCTAAGGTATTGATTGGAGAAGTTTTCGTACGCTATGGTGTTCCACGACGCCTCATATCCGATAACGGAGTACAATTCGTTGCTGATGTCATGCAACACGCAATGTTCACGCTTGGTGTGAAGCAGAGTCTTGTCCCTCTTTACCATCCAGAAGCCAACCCCGTCGAGCGCAAAAATCGGGATCTGAAGACTCAGTTGGCAATTTTGGTAGAAGGACACCATCAACAGTGGCCGGAGGCTTTGCCTTTTATTCGTTTTGCGCTAAACACTGCACTAACGAAGGCAACCCAATAAACACCAGCTTACTTAACATTTGCCCGTGAACTTCGCTCGCCTATTGCAGTACAGTGTGATCTTCTTGCTGTAATAGAGGCCGAAAACTATGTTCCACAGGTAACGCCGTACTTGCTTAAGTTAGCGGAAACACTCAGCAACAGCAAGGAGTGCATTGAGCGTCAGCAAGATCTCCGTAAAGCTGCCAAGGACAAAACCAGAAAGTCTGACGAGCTTGCCGTTGGAGACCTCGTCCTGATGAAGTCGCACGTCCTCAGTAGTGCTGCTAAGGGCGTGAGTTCCAAGCTGATGCCTAAAAGGGATGGCCCTTATCTTGTACAAAAGAAGGTCAGTCCGACTACTTACCTTTTAACGTTTCCTGGATCACCGGATGAAGTCATCGGTAAATACCACTTATCTGACTTACGGAGGTATCACTCGCGAGATGGTGAATGCCCTGAGGTTCCGCAGCCGGTTGCCCCTAAACGTTCTCGTGGTAGGCCTCGTAAGCAAATCGTGTCTTAGTTGGGGTTTGACCAACTGTGAGGGCACTTGTTTGGTCAAAAGGGGGAGTATGTAGGACGAAACTTAATAAAACCATGCACGCGTCTGTGCCTTCCCGCGCAAAACGGCGTACGCGGGCGTCGCGCCCCACCCCCGCGCTCCGCCGCGCAGTCCGGCGAGCGCTTCCTTGTCGTTCACACACTTTTTCCTAATAAAAAATCACTGCGCCACGCATTACACGACAGCCTAATTTAATAATGTGTTTGAAGTTTTGTACATGTCGTACCGTACAACTTGAAATTTGTACAATAAACCACATTTGCACCCTACAAATTCTAAATGACGACAACTTTTTTTTTAAACTTTTAAGGGTTTAAAAAAAAACAGCTATTTCCTGGAGCAAGTTTTATGAAATATTCGAGTAAATCTCGGCGTTACCGAATACTAACAGAGTTTTCAGGCGTTATCTCTCTTTTTTGCGTTGCCTTTTCGTCAAACATTGCGTTGGATTACGTTAGATAAAGTAACAAGCTTTTAAACCATTTTCGATGTTGACGATATTGATAGGTGAGTGGAAAAGGAGCCTCTTAATGATATTCGTTGCTTTAGCCTTAACTTCCTGAATAAATCGACTATTTTATGAGTCTGTTTGATCCTAGGTAAATCGAAATTGATAAGATAAAAAATTCAATCAACTTTCACTTATTATTCTACATCTCATTTAGGTATCGTTTAATGAAAAAATAAACAAGTAGAATAAATTAAAATATGTAAATAGGTACCGTCCGTCAGCGAAAAATAATTTCATGTAAACGTTTACAAAGCTTTTCGGGATTATGAAACGATTTTGGGTGAGTACTTGTTTTGTTAAAAGCGAGGGTAGAATCAATCGAGTTTCAAAATTCGGATCAATTGATTTTCTCGGTAGTGGACCGTGACTTTGTGTTTTGTGTTCCTGGGTTAAATAAATTGAGCATATGCCGGTGCCAGTCGGCCATTTATCAATAAAATTGTTGAGTTGTTGTCAGTCCTGGGTGTGTTGAATATATGACCATTTTATGCCGATGAATACAGATATGAAGTATGTGGTTTAAAAAACAAATATCCTGCCAGTTATTTTTAGGGTTTGTGTATAAATTAGAATGAACAATGAACTTCTGCCATACGTCAGGCAAAACAATTTGAAATCATAAATATTGAATTTTCAAGTCCATGACATCTGCTTGCTTTGAAAGACAACTAGATAAAACTGTAAATAAAACAGTTAAAAGTTATCAATCTAGATGTACGTCATTAGCATGCGGCAGTATGATTAATGGCTACCGCGTTGATCCTATAAACCTAATGCTAGCAGCCAGCAGGTGTTGAATACATTATGCAGACACTGAAATTCATAAAAAGGTAAACCGCTATCTTAAATAAAAGTATCTTGCAAAAAACAAAAGAAAACCAGTATTTTATTTATTAAATAACCTAAACAACGATGTGAAGTGGAGGAGAATTTCGACACCGAAATGTATTTTGTTTTTTTATTTTATTTACATATACATAATATGTACAACATAAGTGGGTAAGTTATACAATTCCATCGTATAGTTTAGTCATTATTTTATCATTTAAATTCTCTGCTGGAGTTTGTATTTCTCCATAGCTAGTTACAACTTAGAGGTCTTTAAGTCAAAAGTGAAAAGGTTAATTCTAGGCAAGCGTGTTCCATCGTCGGCCTCTTCATCACTTACCATCAGGTGAGATAGTGATCAAACGCGAGCCTATCAATAATAATAAAAGTAATAATTTAATAATATATTTATATCACATTTGACTTTTTATGTTTGTGCCTACCCTTAACCTTATAAATACCGTAATTAGAGACATAATAGAAAGACAATGAGAGAGCGAACGCCGGCGTTCGCTTGAGTTTTAATGAATTAAACTCCGTTTCAAATGATATGGTCGGAAGCATACAAATTTTAAAACTGCAACAGCACAAATACCCCATCAAAAACCCTACCTCATATAATAATTTACAAACTTGGTCCATCCGAAGCATGTGAAACACTCAGCGCGTATGCGAAACAACTTGAAACACTTTGTTGTACCTGTGATAAATGGATTCATAAGCAGAAAGAGTACCGGTGGCCATGCCCCGGAAAATTGTGTAGTTGTAGCCCTATAAATCTACGAGGGTGGGGCCACAGAGGATTTATGTGGGCTAAAAATAGAAGGTGTACCTCAAGGATGCATATTTGGACCACAAATATTTCCAGGAATTTGCGAGTGTTAAAAGGGTTATATTTTTGCAGTGCAGAGTGAAACAGAAAGGTATATTATTTATTTGTATATATGTCGCAGGTTTTTCATAAAATTAGGTTTTTGATGAAAAACCGGAAGATGACACATTTTAACCTTAACTTCATCATAAACCTGTAACAATCCAGATTTTTTATCAAAAATCTGAACTAGTTTAGGTTTATGATGAAGTTTTTGTCAAAATCACGGGTTTGCTTTGTTTTATGACAAATAAATCAATTTAAATGAAATAAATAAAACAATCCATCATCATTTGCAACTTAGCAGAAAGAAAAAAATTATTTATTTATTAAAACTTTACATCCATGATCCAATCCCAAATAGCAAACCCGTGATTTTAACTAGAACTTTATCATAAACCCAAACTAGTTCAGGTTTTTAATGAAAAATCTAGATTGTTACAGGTTCATGCTGAATTTGAGTTTAAAATGTGTCATCTTCCGGTTTTTCATCAAAAACCAAATTTTATGAAAAACTTGCAACATATACACCACATAGTTATATTTAATATAAGTAAGTTTTGTTTTGTAAGTTTATCAGCTCGCTACTAGAGTAATATACGAAAATTATAATGCCAAAGAAAATCTACTCGTATAGGCATATAAAGTAATTAATTACGCTGTCGCTCCGAGCTGCTATCATTAGAACGAGTCGATATCATGAACCGCCATTACTTTGATGGCAATAGTATGGAGAAGATTGAGGTAACAGAATATTAATAAGGGAAGCAGATTGTCAGTGTTATGTAGAAATCAAAACTGTCTGCGAACTTATGTTGAATTGTTACAGTAAAGATTTAGTTTTTTTTTATTAGGGGGTGGGTTTTATAATGGTCTTTTTTTAATCTAATAATTCGTTGCATTAAATCCGCCTATGTACCACTACTGTACGTGAATTTTATATCTGTTACATTTAATAATTCTGTAGAAGTGTTTTAACGGTGAACGTATCACGTAAAATGTACGAAATCGATATAGATAACTTTTATATATTAAAATTATGTGTAATTTGGTATAGTACCGTCTCCTGACAAACAAGGTGGATAATCCTACTGCGCTAGAGAGAGTGGGTCTAGCTGGTGTGCCGAGCCGTTTCCTGGTAGGAGGTGAAGGTGTGGAGGGTCGTCGTCGTCGGAGGAAACTGTTTGCTGCCCCACCGGGAGTGCGCACACGTCACAATTAAAAAATAATATTGTTGTAGTTGAAGAGCTAAGATATTATTCTCCGTATTTATCATCACAGTGATATTGTACTTGATGAACCTCCAAAATGGTAATCCTCAGTATTTCGGTTAGTACAACAACAATGTCTACCTCTTGTAGACATTTTTTGTGGCACTTAAAATGGTAAATATTTACTTAACCTTTTGAAAAGTGAAAAATAAATTAGCCTAAATCGAGCAAATTTTCCGTTTTGCGTAACATAGAATTCGTTGTTAGGAACAGATACTTTTAAAACTGTAATAATTTCATTCAACATACAAAACCAACCATGATATATAAGGAAGAAGAATCTAAATATCTATTCCCCAATAACTTAGGAAAACGTATCGACATTCGGCACTCGACTTACGGTCTCCATATGCTGCACAAAGCGGCTAAATTACGAGATTCCGGTGGCTTTGACAGTTTGAAATACTTGAGAAGAGCTGGAACACACATAGCGGATTTCCAGGTTAGGCAAAGTGGTTGAATGACGGTTTTTTAGCTAGAAAACCTTAGTAGCTTGCAGTTTGGGATTGTCTTTAGTGGAATATTAATAGGTTTAATAACATTAGGGCGCAAATTAGGGTCTGTATCTAGATATTAAGTTAATGTGTTTAATTCTGCACCCACATTTTGCCAATGTAATTAAGGTCGAGACTATTGCTTTATGTTGAAAAAGCAAATTACCATTTGATGTGTTGAGTTTTTTTTTGATAAGATGACATCTTTTTCTCGGGCTCGATTCGGACGGTTACTGCATAGCCGGACAGCCAGCTACCCATTGCTCGTCGTCAACGTGGGCTTGTCCACTATGTCCACAACTAAAACCCCCCTCGGTTTTCATTCAGTTGTCCTCTGAGTTCTAGGGCCGTGGTAACTCTTTCGAGTCTTTCGAATACTCTTGCAAGGAGTGGCTTTTTTGGTTGGCTTGAGAGTCCTATTGACACGCTATGTTCAGAAGTCCTGTGTGCCAACTCCATCTAGCCTTCTTTTAAATTGAATTTACTCAAAAAGTTTACGAGAAAACGATGGATTACCTAAAAAATCAAACATTGAAAATCTGCCTATATTTACGGCAAACATCTATGTCTGGTACACAAAAGAGTTGAATTATGATAACCTAGTGCCTTTGACACTTGGCAATACTTGGCAGGAGTTGTATGTATTGTGGGGATCGAATGGTTGTTATCACGGCGTGAGTGGCGAAGCGGAAAATCTATTTAACATTCCGAGAGTATTTGTGGATGAAAGGTTTGGGGAAGTCTGTAGTCGGATGTGGAAGATGGGAAATGGGGAGTGATAAGTTATTGGCGTATTTATTATGTGTTTGCTGTAGTTTTCCTACAGCAAGGAACGGTTGGTGTAGTCGTTGAGCGATAATCTGCGGCGCTGCGTGTTGCGGGTTTGATATCAGCATGGAACAAATATTTGTATGACCTAAAGTTAAGTGGTTCGAGTCTGGGGTGTAAGTTTAAATGCACCCACGATACAGGAGTGTAGTGAAGAGTTAAAAATTCGATTTCCAGCTATTGCAGGCGCGGGCTTGCGGTCGGCGAGCAATGGGTAGCTCGTTGTCCGACCGTCCGGTAACTGTCCAGACCGAGCCCAACTCATCCACGGCACGTACTGTTCTCGCGCGCCTCAAGGAGTTGTCAGCAACAGCAGGAGCCTAGCAGGTCCGAAGCCTACTAGGGCCAGGGTTAGCTCCGAAAGGTAGCTCAGCCCCGGTATGACAGGCAAGAAGGAACGGAGTGGGTTTTTAAGTCAGTAAGAGTCTGACTCTATCTCCCGCTCCGCCCAAAGGCGGGGGTTGTCATTTGGATGATTTTCACCCACCAAAAAAAAGGTTGCTCACTGGACATGGTAAGTTGGGGAAAATTCTTCAACGACGAGCGATAGGTAGCTCGCCGTCGGGCCAAGGAAAATTTCAGAAAAAAATACCCTGAAACGGAAAAGGAAAGTGAACTAACACGGGTAGGCTTCAGTCAGTAATAGTCTGGTTCTCCCTTTTGCTCCAACCAGAACGGGAGAAGTTATTAGACAATTTGCCAACCTAAAAAAAAGTTCTTTTGGCAATCAGTCCACCTTCACGGGATCACCAACTCGTTCTACAAAGTTAAGGCTCCTCCTAACTTCCTTAAAAACTTTGCTCACCTACACTTTGAAGTACAAAAATGATTGGGTCGACCTTTCAACATGAATTGGCAATAACTTGGTTAGCACAACCTTTAGTCTGGCCTGGCGCATCCGCTGATGGTTTTCCGATTCTATTAGCGGCAAGGCTGAGGCGATGGAGGTTTGATTAAGCGGAATGAGTGAAGGAAACGACCTATTTATTAAGATCCCGGTTACTTAAACCAAGATCTTAGCGGTTTACGTTTTATCTGCGTTTTCGTTTTGTTCCGGAATGAGATAGTGATTCATTTGTAAGTCAAATGGGTCCATTTAGTACATCTTTTTTTATATCCCTCAATGTGTTTTTTTCTAAGGATTTTTGTATTTTTAATAGGTATCTAAGGAGCGTTAAAATTGTTTGGTGTTCTCAATACTGTTCTTCAATGTAATGGAGGATCTCCGTACCTTCATCATTATAGGTACTCGTACATTGATATACTTTTTGTAGTACACCAAAAAAAGGCCCCTTTTTGCGGTGGGAAAATCATCCTATGACATCCTCCGCTGTTGGGCGTAGCGGGAGATAGTGTCATACTTTTACTAATTAAAAGCCACTCCTGTTCCTTCTTTGTTATTGTTCTAGGGCCCCGGGGTCTCTTTCGCAACACCCATGACCCCAGTAGGCTTCGACCCTTCTGGGTCCCTACGGTTACTGGCAATTCGTTGAGGCGCGCGTGGAATACTTCGTGTCGTCGACGACTTAGGCTCGGTCCGGACGGTCCCCGGATGGTTGGACAGCGAGCTACACATTGCTCGCCGTCCGCAAGCCTACACCCACGGTGGCCGCAAATCAGGATCGGAATCCCGGCGGCTGTGGTGCGATCACTGCTTCGTAGAATAAAATGACATATGCGTTTCATTCCTCCTCTTCCCATGTTCGTACCAAGACAATTTTTTTTTTTTTTTTTTTTATGACTACTTTGTTATTAAAGGTAATAAGCTATTCGAGGGGAATTGCTCTGATAGCCAAAATACAGGCCTTGCCTAGTTTGGCTACAGATGCTACTTATTGTTTAAGAATTTACTTACCGCACCACATAAAATTGTAAAAAATTGGATGTAATTTTTTTGGCAAATAAAATATATTATTATTATTATATTATTATTAAACGATTCACCAGTTGTAGATATATAGAAGTTTTATTTTAGGGTTTCACGTCTAATGTAGCCATTAATATTTAGAGGTATACGGATTAGGGTTAAGTAAAAAGTCTCACTAACCAACATTGAAAAGGGTAGACCTTTCGACCAGACTACGGGTGCTGTGTCTGATTCCGATTGTTTATTTCGAGCTATTGTATATGTTTAAATCGCATAAAGAAATCTGATGTCACGATGAAGGTTTTTGTAGTTTAGTTCCTATCTGGTTATATAGATGTCGCTACATCTAAAACTACTAACTTGGTGATTGTCATACAAAGTTCTGATGAAAGGTAAAGGAGGATATTTGTAAACTTTTTGTTTGTTGAAAGTTAGATTGGATGTAAGTATGTAGTACTTGTGTGTCTGAAGGTAAACGTTTTATCGAATTTTGTAATCACAAGGATATATTCGAAAAGTTTGTGAGTTTGGAGAAAGTTCTCAACTTTTGTGAATAAAGGAGTATATACCTAATCTTAATATCAGGGTTATGTGTGGTTACGCTATACAATTTTATCTTTTGGTTTTATATTATACTATACTAGCTTCTGGCGAAAGTAAGTTTCTCTATACAAACTTAGGACCCCCGTTTCATCTACTTAGGGAGTAAATTTGAAAAACCTGCTCTTAGCACTCATCTACATTATAAAAAGAAACCTTGTGCAAAATTTCACGCTGCTAACTCCGGTTGTTTCGGCTCGCCTCAAGGAGTTGTCAGCAACAGGAGGGGCCCAGCTGGGTCGAAGCTTACTGGGACCAGGGTTATCCGAAAGGAACTCGAGCCCCGGTATGAAGGCTAGAAGGAACGGGGTGGGGTTTTTAGTCAGTAAGAGTCTGACACTATTTCCCACTCCACCCAAGAGCGATTTTTGACCTCCGAAAAAAAAAATTGTTTCGGCTGTGCGTTGGTATATCAGTTAATCAGTTTTTCCTTTTATATGTAAATAATATTGAGGTTTATAACAATCTAATATAATCTAGCTACTTAAATATTAATCAACCACCATCTATCTCAATTCTCCAGCCAAAATGTTTGCTAAAGTCGAGATCTAAAGACATACAAAAGTCTTTGACTGATATCAGAAAACAAGCTATGGAACTTAAATGGAGTTGGGTAGGACCCGCAGGCCCCAAGGTGGTAATGACAGGCACTATTGTTCAAGAACAAGGAATGCTAGTCGTCCGGCTATAAGATGAGCAAAAGATATTGTTGTAATCGCAGGTAGGACCTCGATGGTCCAGGATCGTGTAGATTGGCACAAGAAAAGAGAAGCAGCGTCCAGCAGTGGGAAAAGTCAGGGTGGGAATAATATTGTTATTTTGACAATCATTGTGCGCACAGCTAAGGAGATGAATTCCCTGCTGGAATCTGTGTTACCTTAAACCTACAATCTGAGTGTATTTAAGTCTAGAGTAGTAGAGAGGCAAGCATGTTCCTTCGTCGACCACATCATCGCTTTCCACCAGGCGAGATAGCGGTCAAGCGCATCAGTAATAAAAAAAAAAGATAAAACCGAAGGTTAACTTGTTGCTAAGCAAATAAATATAAGGTTGATAAATAAAGAATAGATAAATAGCACATTTTGTTACAACACACACGTTCATAATTCGATTCCCAAATCCACTTTCATTGCTTTGTTAGTTCAACATTCTTGCCTTAATTGTTATAGTTATGAAACAATGGACTGCAAAACAATTGAAAAGCTCGCATTGCGCGTTCTCACTGAGGGTTTCTTGATTGAATACGACCCTCGTCAATTTCACATCTTTGTCAGTAGAATACAATGTTATTTGTTGGTGTACTATAAGATGTTCGCTCACTTTGATACACAATTGGAAAAGGTTTTGTACAGAAGGGTTTCTTAGCGCCAAAGTGGTGGAAACTGCCGGCCGATCTTTATTTGATAGAGAGAAAATTGACGTAAAGATAACTGTAATAGTACGTTTTGATATAATAGGAGAAAGTGCGTCGAGGTGAAGGTGAAAATTAGACGAAGGTTTTATGGCAAGTGTTGCAGTGACTTTGCGCGTGTATCTAACGAACCGAAACCTCATTCATTCCTTCATCATAACAGCCGAAAGACGTCCACTGTTGGATATAAACACAAAATCTAATAACCACCACCCTACCCAAAAACCCAAAAGCCCAAAACTAACCATCGACTCCAACCAACTACTACTAACAGCCCAAAAGCTATGAGGGAAAGGAAAACCATCGATCTTAGCGCCTAGCCTGACACGATACATACAATAAGTTATGGCGAGGTCGAGCTGGCGCACTTTTCCGCACTAGTGCGTAAATCGGTAAATTGCGTGCCTAAAAACAGTAGGAACAAGAGTTGGTTTTCGAGTACTTAACCTTTAACTATGGACGTGCGGTCGCACAGACCGCGTGCAGTTTGTAATTCTCGTGTACCCCACGCGTATGTTGGCCTCAGTAGCTTCGATTTTAGTTGCAAAACGATCGCTGAAAATGAAGGTTACGTCGCCGTCTGAATATTGCGTGAGTAATTTCGTTTTATATTTTGGGCGCGGTCTGTGAGACCGCGCGTCCACCTTTGTGTTATAAATTGACGCTTACGGTGATTTTGTTTGTTTTAGATTTTGTCAACTAATATGTCAAAAAATGATCAACCAACGACTGCAGGGAAACGAACATAGAGTTCGTCGGCTCAGAGAGCCAGTAAAATATTGCGATTAGATGATTTTTCTTTTGAAGACGAGTTTCTACGATGGTTTTTTTGAATCGGATCGATGCGTCATTGTTTGTTTTATAAAGCTAACATTAAAGAAAATCACTCCAGTAAATAATAGAGGATTGAAGTCAGTGATAGTACTACCAGAGTTGACGGTGACATAATAATGACGACAATATAAGTATATATATAAGTATATAGCACAGTTACGGCCCTCGGGAGTGTTACTAATACTACTGTAAACTATGCCCACCAAAGATAAAACGAAAGTCGACCCATACTCGTGTCCGAGCCCAAGTCGTCGACGGCGCGCACTGTTCCCACGCGCCTTAAGGAGTTGTCAGCAACAGCAGAGGCTCAGCTGAGTCGAAGCCTATTGGAGCCAGGTCCTAGTTCCGAAAGGGAGGCTCGGCTCCGGTATGAAAGGCAAAAAGAACGGGGTGGGTTTTTTAGTCAGTAAGGGTCTGACACTATCTCTTTACTGACTCTTCACTATCTGTTTAGTTTTGAGAAGAATATGTTAAGTTTTTTACGTTTTTTGTTCTTTATATTTTATTGTAGAAGAAGTTAAACTAACTAAAAAACTAATTTTCTTTTGGTAATATACCTATTAAGTGATCTTAAGCTAAAAAGTCTAAAAATTACCTTTGATTGTTATATCGTTGGATTTAGCTTTAAAAAAAATATATTTTTCATTAAAATTACATCTTTTATTTACATTTAGTAACTCTTCTAAGGGATAAAAACCAAAAATTATACCATACTTACTCATCAAAAATATAGAAACCAGCCCGTAAAGAGAGCGGTCTGTAAGACCGCACATCCATAGTAGTATAACAAATATAGAACGACCATAGTTAAAGGTTAAGTGTCAAAGTCATTTTCACTTTCCTATATTGAGTTTGTAAGTGATACCGCTACGAAAGTATCGGTTACGTTGACTTGTTTTTCTTCAGTGAGTTATTATGATTATTTACGGTTTCATTATGATTTCATTCACGTAGCTTAAGAAGAATTTACCTTATTTTTTTGTCATAATTTAAAGAAGATAACAAAAACCGTGTCGCGCACTTAGGGTTCCGTCCAAACTTACAGCTCAATTCACGAAATGAGTTACTAAGATTTTTCCGAATCGAAAAATTTTTTATTGTTTTGTGACGTAATCACAAATTTAGTTTTCAGAATTTTTCCTATAATTATGCTGTAAGTCTTTCCTTCATGTCATATTTCAGTATAGATTTATATTCTAGATTCTGGGGCAGTGGGATGCCTATGAATTTTGATTCCCTTGAAAGTGTCGAAATATACACGTTTTGTTAACTCAGAAGTTTGATTTTTTTACAGCTTCAAGGGACTGCAGACTTGACTATATGGTTTTAATTTCAACTTGATACCTCCATGCGTTCACGAGATAAATGGTCTTAACAAACAGAACAAAGTGATCCTATGAGGGTTCCGTTTTTTCCTTTCGAGGTACGGTACCGTAAAAAACAATAAACACATTCTATTTTACAAGTTTTTATTTAGTTTCACCCGTCCCGATGTTTGTCTGTAATCAAATCTTGTAAGTTAAATTTGACCCACTTCCCGGTTACCGATTGAGTTGAAATTTTGCATGCATGTGTAAATCAGATGACAATGCAAAATTATAATGACTTGAAACTGATCAGAAGACGGAACTGGAAGGTGGCTATAGGAACTCGGCAGTTAAACGACACAACACCATCGAGTTTGGGTTCGTATGATTTGTCTAGATGAGTATTAATTATATAGGCTATAAAAGCTTGCTATGAAAAAAAATTTTTTCATTAAAAGCTTGTCTCCAAATGGATTTTAACCTTTTCAATATCTAACACTAGTGTTAACTTAAAATTGTTTACTGTCTTCGAATCTGCAAGTAGCAGGGAGCCAGCAGAGCGGAGCGGTAGATAATTCCTGTTCCATATCACTGAATTTTCTGTCGAGAAGGCATTAGGTTTCTCGTCCCTGATGGTCGTCTTGCCATAAAAATTTAAAGTGAAACATCGAAGAAGAATACGAGTAATTCGTATGTCGTATGTTTTATTTCACCAAATAAATTGAAACGATTTTCTAGTGTAAATATATAATTGAATTCTATCTTCGAATCTGCAAGTACCAGGGAACCATGAGTATATAATTCCTGTTTCATATCAATGGATTTCCTGACTAGAAAGCATTAGATTTTTCGTCTCTCGATAGTAGTTTTACTAAAAATATTTGAAGTAAAAGTTAAAAGAAGAATAATAGTTTTGTTTTATTTCACGAAATGAATTGAAACAATTTTTATATCAAGCACTAGTTTATAAAATTGAATTCAAACGTCTTCGAATCTACAGAGACCAGGGAGCCAGCAAAGCGCAGTGGTATATAATTCCAGTTCCATATCAATGGGCTTCCTGTCTAGAAGGCATTAGATTTTTCGTGTCTTGATAGTCGTTTTACTATAAAAATTTCAAGTAAAACATCGAAGAAGAACAACAGGTTTTATTTCACCAAATGAATTGAAACAATTTCTATATCAAGCACTAGTTTCTAAAATTGAATTCAAACATCTTCGAATCTGCAGGGACCAGGGAGCCAGCAAAGCGCAGCGGTAGATAATTCCTAATATCAATGGATTTCCAGTCGAGAAGGCACGCCCGCGCCGCCGCGCCACGACGTTGCGCTGCATCTCCGCTTTATTCTACCGAAGCTTTAGCTTTAATTGCTGATGGAACTTTAAAGTTTATGTAGAGGAAATATGGCACCGTGGTAGTGTTGAGAAATACGAATTTAGCATGATTGGGGAAAAATGTTCACTTTTCTTTCACTTTATCACGTTGACTGGTAGAGAATGCCCTGTTGCATTAAGTACTTTCCGCACGACGCAAGTTCTCCCTGGACATGCGTGCGAAAGAAACGCCCGGGTGTCTCCATTCTGTAGACCGCACGGAGGACACGGTGGAGCATATGGTAGAGGTGTGCCCCGCTTTGGCAGATTACCGCCGTGTCCTCGTAGGGGCGATTGGTGGCAACGATCTTTCGCGCTGGGCATTGGTACAGGCCATAATCTGGAGCGAGAAAAAATGGCAGGCGGTCGCCTCTGCAAAGCAATGCCAAAGTAGCGGATGCACACGCGAGGGAGCGGTCCTCACGCCTAAGCCGCCGGTATCCCGATCCCGATTTCTAGCGACCGCAGGCGCGAGCTCGTGGACAGCGAGCAATGAGTAGCTCGCCATCCGATCGTCCGGTAACCATCCGTTCCGAGCCAAAGTCGTCATCGACGCGTCGTAGTGTTCCACGCGCGCCTCAAAGAGATGTCAGCAAAACCGTAGAGTCCCATCAGGGTCCAAGCCTACTGGGGCCATGAATTGAGCGAAAGAGAACCTCGGGGATCTGGAACGAAGCCAAAAAAGGAGTGCGTTTTAGTCAGTAAAAGTCTGATTACTCACTTAAAACAAATACAGCCAATTGCAACCACTTCGCCAACTGTGATGTCTAACGTAAAGGATGTGTAAACTGAATTGAAATCTAAATAGGTTTCAAAGTTAAACATTTCTGTATTTTCACACCCATTCTGCCTAGTGTTTAAAAAGGTAATCTAATTTTTTTCAAAGGTCAGTTATTTTTTTTCTTTTGTTAATTACAGTTTGTCTCTAAAAATACGAAAATCTTGGAGTCACAGAAACAGGTAAATTGTTGTTCTTAATTAATACTTAAGAGCACCCAGTGCCTAATTTGAAGTTAATTACAAAAATTTTGTAGGCGAGTAGATTTGAATGAAAAAAAGGAAACGTGTAAAGCCCTTAAAGTCAGGACTAATTATAATCAATTTACAAGGACCCTTAAGCACACTTCATCTTAAATAAGTCTTAATTAAAGTTTCAAAGCACGATTTTTTTTCAGTACGAACAAGATGCAATAACGTGAAAGTAGTTTAGTCTAAAAGTATCTTTAGAATACTTTTTATCCTAGGATTATTATTATAAAAAGTATCGTAGGTATGTAAATCATATTCCAAAACATGCTAGCAAAGGCGACGGTCGCAAACGTGAGGGAATAGACGGACCTCGGACGTCGGGAGCCACGGGGCAATTCCCGACCACCATAAGTGCGTGCTTGCGGACGACGAGTCAAGGGTAGCTGGTCGTCCGGCAGTCTCCGCTAAGGACCTAGCCAGAGTCTTTCTACGCGAGATATCAGTGACTACGGTTTCGCTGCAGAGCTGATGCCGATGTAATTCTGGGGAATATAATAACGGCTCCGACTTACGTCAGAAAAACCTTCACGCTCGCGTGCGCGGAGCTCGTGTTTCGGGGGCATACCAAAAAAGCTCTTTACTGCTTTTCCTGTCGCACAGTTTCTTCATTGGATACGATCGGTTAGTTTTTGAACAGATTTAAATATATCTACACGATAGTAATAAAAAAAGTAAAAAAAAGTAAAAAGTAAATAATAGATTTACACGAAAGTAACAAACTCCTCTGCCATAATAACTGCTCTATCCTTAACCCCGTCTAGTCCATACGGGCGTACTCCTATTAGCTATATGAAGCAGCCCAGCGACCGATTAACGTCCGTCCAGTATTTCATCGGATTACCCACTAGCGGCCAGCGGCGACGTCTGATGTCCTAAAATTAAGGTCGGATCTGTTATATTTAATTATATATACACGAGCATACTGCGGGTTCAGTTGACTTTGAAAACTATACGTGAATCTGTTGAGATAAATGTTATATTTCTAAGTGATACCTAAGTGATAGTAATATGAAGAAAGAGTGTATCTTATAGTCATAGTAATTTATTGGTAATGGATTCTTGCAAGTCATATATAGAATTTTTAAATTATATTATAGTTAAAAAATTATTAAAATGTCAAATAATATAAAATTTCAAACAAATAAATAGAATCAGAAATTAAAATAAATCATAATAATAGTCACAATGATTTTCAGTCCAAATAAATATTTTCGTCAAAGTTAAACTAAATTAAACCATAAATTCGTCAAAAAAACAAAGAGCTCGATAAGCCATTTTTTCAAACAAACTTTGAAGTTGCTTAAAGTCGAGTCACCAAAAATAGTAACCACTTTTTTGCTCACCTTGTACTTGGCACTGCCGTGCCCCTTAATACGCAAAAGCACAATTTTAAAATTAAGTACCTAAATAAAAATATAAAACCAGAAGCAATGGTTAAAATCGATCTGCTATAAGGTTGTCGTAGAATAAAAAAACTGACCTGTTGCCTATTTCTAGAAAAAATTATCACAAAACATTTTCAATAGACAAGTATTTCGCCTTACCAAAAACAATATTGAAAAGTCTCATGAATACTCATAAACCTGTGAAATCCCTTCTTGAATGTAACAAAAACTTGGAAAGCTAATTGAGAATAATTCAATTATTCACCAACTTCTAAAACACGATGTTTTTGATTAACATTTAAAGGTGTAATAATGTATAAGCCCTCTGAATCCCAGTAATTAAACAGACTGTTGTGCTTTTGTTCCTGAATTCAATTTTCAAAAGCCCTTTCTTAGTAGTGACGAATCCCGGCTATTCAACCAATTAAAGGCCAACGTAAATAGCAATTACATAGATTTAATTAAAACTAACTGCTAGCCGGTAAGTCGGTATAATCCCGCCACAAGTGGACGGCTATGAAGAAATATAAAGGCGAGATGATTAAAATTGAAATCTTCTGATCTTGCTTCAAAGAAAGTTTTGGCACTTGGTTTTAAATGGGGTTTAAGATTGAGAGCGAGATATTTTTGATGTGTGTTTTCTGGTGGTGTTTTTGTGGCTGTCACATTAAATGTATCGTCTACAATGTATCGATACATTTTTTAAGGTAACTTGAATAAGCCTATTATTAGGCTTATTATTATAACATTCATGGTAATGTAACGACATTTATTTTGCTACATAGGAACAAAAAATTGATAATTCTGCGTCGAGGTTTCAAAAATCTCCACGCGATTAGATCACATACCACTATTCAAAATCAGCTATTCGGCAGTTGCCCGGACCGTCGGAAGATCTGCCTTTTTCAACGTAGGTTTGCATATGTGAGCGGTGGCCCGTGTACAGTCAAGCTTACAGAATTATGATATATCTAGCCTACATAGTAACTTAATTTAAGTACGAGTTATACAGGTCTGGCAACAGTCGCTTTGAGATAAACCAGAGTCGCTCGAGGAGATCGTCGTTCCGTGTTATATAACTAACGAAAAAATGAACTGCCCTGTTTTATTTAGTAGATAGCAACGTTGCTTGGCAAGGCGCACTGAGTCTTATTTCCAGATCAGAAAAATTGGTGTAGTGACTTTTGCTCTTATGCCATAGCAGCTCTATGCTCAGTCGGCTCAGTGTCTAAAAAAATATATTTTATTTTTTTCTTACTTTTAAGGCTGGTTTGAGGTGGTTCAAGAAAAGAATACCTAAAAAAGTCAAGGGAGGCCACCTGTGGGTCCGTTAAGCAAATAAAAAAAGTCTAAAAAAATAGTTGGTTAATTTCACGCAAGCCAGAGGTCTGGCCAAAAGATTGTCTTTTTTGGAGAGAGAAATGTGGAAGATGCATTTAAAGATTATTTGTTTGCAATAGGTATTGGTGTCTGTAGGGTAATTGGGAGGAGGCGGAGTAACCCCCTTTTTTTTGTCGACTGTGAAAATCATCTTTGACGAAACCCGCTCTTGGGTGGAGCGGGAGACAGTGTCAGACTCTTACTGACTAAAAACCCCGCGCCGTTCCTTCTAGCCTTCATACCGGGGCACGAGCTCCCTTTCGGACAACCCTGTCCCCAGTAGGCTTCGACCCAGCTGGGCCCCTCCTGGTGCTGACAACTCCTTGAGGCGCGCGGGAACAGTGCGCGCCGTCGACGTCTTGGACTCGGTCCATTACCGGACGATCGGACAGCGAGCTACCCATAGCTCGCCGTCCGCGAGCCCGCGTCTACGGTGGCCGGAAATCGGGATCGGAATCCCGGCGACGGCGGCGAGGGCGCCTTTGCCTGATGCGGTCGGCCTCCTCCTTTGCAAGCATTACTGCTTCGCAGAAGGAGGCGACCGCCTGCCATTCCTCCTCGCTCCGGACCATGGCCTCGACCAGGGCCCGGCGCGAGAGGTCTCCGCCGCCGATCGCCCCCACGAGGGCACGGCGATGCTCCGCCCAGGCAGGGCACACCTCGACGGTGTGCTACACCGTGTCCTCCGGGCGTTGCGCACAGTGGCGACACCCGGGCGTCTCTTCCGCTTGAATCCGATGCAGGAACCTCCCGAACTTGCCATGTCCGGTGAGGACCTGCGTCATGCGGAACGTAAGGACGCCGTGAGGTCTTTCCAGCCACGCCTCAAAGAGGGGGCTTACCGCCATAATTGTGGCGTGCCCAGCACTGGGTTGCGATAGCCGTTGCCGCCATTTCACCATGAGATCCCGCCGGAGCTCTGTCCGCCATGCCTTGACATGTTGCGGCAGTGGACTTTCACCCCGGCGTTGCATCTCCACGCGCATATCGTGCATGTGTGCAAGGACTGTTGCCTCCAGATCCCACGGTGGTAGGCCAGCCAGAAGGCGCGCCGCTTCGCAGGAGATCGTGCGGTAACCCCGCACCATCCGTATTGCCATGACCCTCTGGCAGGCGTTCAGTATGGACGCCGGTCGCTTTGCCAGCGACGGCGCCCACACCGGCGCCCCGTAGAGGGCCATGGACCGAACGATCCCCGCGTAGAGCCTCCGGCAGGAGGCGTCTGGACCCCCAAGGTTGGGCAGGAGCCGCTTGAGAGCAGCCCCAGCCCGGAGAAGCTTGGGAGCCAGACGTCGGAAATGTTCTACGAAATTCCACCGGCTGTCGAGGACGAGTCCCAGATACTTCATCGTCGACCCGACGCCGATGCGAACTCCTCCTACCGTAAGCTGGGAGTCCGATGGTGGCGCGTTCCGAGGGCCGTGGAAGCACATTGCCTCGGATTTATGCAGCGTCACCTCGAGTCCTAACTCCTGGATCCTACCAACGGCTATCGCAACCCCGCGTGTCGCTAGAGCGACCGCCGCCTGGTGCGACTCTCCCTGCGCTAGGATCAACGTGTCGTCTGCGTAGCAAACCACGCTGACCCCGTCCGGGAAGTCGCCGCGCAGCACGTAATCGTATCCGATGTTACACAAGGGTGGGCCCAGAACCGACCCCTGCGGAACACCGCACGACATCTCTCGACGTTTCCAGTCTCCCTGGTGACCGGGGTAGACAATGTACCTGTCTGACAGGTACGCCTCGACCACTAGACAGAGGTATTCGGGCACCCGGTGGTACCGGAGTGCCCTCCGGATCGTACTCCAGGGCAGGGAGTTGAAGGCGTTGGCAATGTCCAAGGACACTGCCACGACACACCTACCCTGGGACACCGCTTCCCCTGTCGTGAGGGCTCGCACGCGCATGATGGCGTCTATTGTAGAGCGCGCCCTGCGAAAGCCGAACTGTCCGTCCGACAAGTCCGGCCCCACCCGTGTTAGCCGCACGACGAGGCGGTTTGCAATAACTCTTTCAAAGAGCTTGCCCACCTCGTCGAGCAGCACAATGGGCCGGTATGCGGACGGAGAGTCCACAGGGCGCCCTCGCTTCGCTACGAGGACCAGTTTTCCCGTCTTCCAGCGAAGTGGGAACTGGCCCCTCTCCAGGCATGCGCTAAAGAGCCCTCTCAGTCGAGGCCCGAGAGCCTCCATGGCCAGGACCCAGGCTTTCCCTGGCAAGCCGTCGGGTCCTGGGGTGGTGTTTTTGGCACTAAGCCTTCGCACCGCCACTCTCAGCTCTACCTCGGTCACTTCTGGAGCATTTTCGTCGTCGTCGCTGTTGCGATCCGCGTCAGACACCGCTGGCGGACGCGGAGCCATGGGCGGGGGGGAGTGTTCCCCCCGCGCAGGGAACAGAGAGCTAACAACACCCTCCACGAGTTGGGGCCGGAGACTCTGAGTTAACGGCGGAGCCCAGGGGCGAAGCTTGTCCCGTACCAACTTGTACGGGCGCCCCCACGGGTCCGCGTTCAGAGACCCCAGCCACACGTTGCGGGCCTCGAGTTTGGCCCGCTTGATCTCCGTTCGGAGGGTGCGTTTTGCCTCTCTGTATTCCTCATATAGCTCCGCCTCTCTGGCCTCCGCATCCGGCGGGCGGATGCGGCGCCTGCAGTGCCTGGCGTACCGGCGTCGCGCATGATTGCACGCATTGCGCAGTGCGCCGATCTCCGGCGACCACCAGTACACCTGGCGCTTAGCTCGTCCTGGACGGACACGGGGCATCGCCGCATCGCAAATTTGCGACATGGCCTCCTGGAACCACTCCACCTCGACGTCGATGTCGACAGGCCTGTCCGGTGCTTGCACCCAGGCCTGTACCGTCGCGGCTTCCAGGAGGAGCTCGGCGGGGGTAACCCCTGATATTCCTGATTTTTGTGTGGAATTATCAGTATTTTGGTGACAATCATAAAATTTTGAGCCCCTTAACGCGATCCATTTGATTAAACAATTTTTTTTTAATTATATTAAACCTGTGCTTGGCTGCGACTGAACTGAAGGAATAGAGCTATATAAGGTGTATAGCACCATCCTTTTTTCTCGCCCGCACCTTGTTTTAACACGTTATGGTAAGGCTCCTGGTCATCCTACTGCCCTAGTTAACAAGCGTAAAGCTTAACCATTACAAAACATCCCAAATAATCACAAATTCCAAACAGCTGGAACGCAACAATAATGTAACAAATGGCGCTCACAACTCACAAAAACAATTAGTGAAATTGGGCGAGAAAGAGCATTGTTTTTTAAGTCTATTAATATTAGTCTTTACCGGACAAAATAAACCAATATTGCGGTGGACACGGACTGAAACAATAGCTCTCTGTCAGTACGACGGAGACAAATAGACCCAGAGGGGAATAACGGTGATCCGGGGCAAGTTGGAGCAAGCATTGGCAATAAATTCCTTTTTTAAAACCACTGAACTGTTTGGCCGTTAATTCTTGGCTCTTGGCACGTAACTGACCTAAGACTGGCAACTTTTACGATACTCATGTTCTTATAAACAGGTCAGTAAATAAGTAGTTGGAATTCTTGTATGTGTTTCATTTTTCGTTTTATTTCTTGTTTACTCGGGTAGAAAATAAATTTTAACCCTTCAGATACCGTCAATTAGAGACACAATAGTAAGACAATAGATGCGCGGCCACCGGTGGTCGCTTGGGGATTCATGAATTAATATGCTACTAGCTGCTGTCAGCGGCTTTGACACCAGCATTCACTCAAGGGTACATACTCCCGGGATTATTATTACTATTATGTGACTAGGGGATAAAGCGGTGTCTTTAAGGCCCTAGTGCCTGAGCAGTGCCATAAAACAGTGACTTTCTGAAGCCTACTACTACTCCTACTACTAACTACTCTGTAACAGCCGGGTTAATAGATTTGATTTTTAAATTTGTGCGTACTAATACTAAAGTATAGAAAAAAAAACGGCTACTCCATACAGACTGTCTAATCAAGTTCAATATTGCACGATTATCAGTATCGTTACTTGAAAAAAAAAAAGGTTGAAGGTTTTTCAGTTTCGTCTACTGAGCAAACCCTTAAAGTTTGCAGAGACCTGTCTCTTTCACCCTGTATTTGTTATTCGTGTTGATGTTTTCATATCCATTGAATGTCATTCATGCGAAGAATATTATATTCTGAATTTTTGTATTCATAAAAAGTTCATATCGCCTACCGCAATAATTATATAGCTAAACATCGACACAAAAATTCGACCTGGTTCCCATTATTTGGTAATATTACATCAACACAATGTTCCGTGATTTCCATTACACGGTTGTTTTCCATTATAATAATCACGTACATGTTCGAAAGGTACCACGTGTATTAATGTACTGTTTTACGAATCAGGACCAATTTACAAAAAAATATAAAACATAACATACATAGTGATCACATCAGAAATGAAGATATCCGCAGGAGAACCAAGGTTACCGACATAGCTCGAAGAATCGCCAAATTTAAGTGGTAATGGGCAGGGCACATTGCACGCAGAACAGATGGTCGTTGGGGACGAAAGGTTCAGGAGTGGCGTTCACGTACCGGAAGACGCAGCGTTGGAAGGCCTCCAACAAGGTGGACCGATGACCTGGTCAGGGTCGCGGGAATCCGATGGATTCGTGTCGTACAGGACCAGTCGTTGTGGCCACGCTTGGGGGAAGCCTATGTCCAACAGTGGACGTCTTTCGGCATGATAATGATGATGATGAACATACATACATAATCAGCTTTATAATGTTCCCACAGCTGGAACTTAAGCCTCCTCTCTAGGAGAAGGAATGGGCCGTTTTCCACAATGCGGGCCCAGTGCGGGTTGGTAAAAATATATTATACTAAGATTTTCTTGCAGTTTCACCCAACGAGTCATATTTTTTTCCTACTTAGTCCCATAGCTAGGCGGAGGCCTACCCCCAAGTCTTGTCGGCTCTCTTTGTGAGTGATCTTCTGTCTTCTCCAACCAACCAAGTCAATAGTTAATATGTTACTTCTGGCCAAACGTGCTCCATCGTCGACTACATCATCGCTTACCATTAGGTGAGATAGAGGTCAAACGTGAGCCAGTCAATAAATAATTAAAAAAAAGCCGGTCAAAAACGAGTCCAGATCGTGACACCAGCGTTTTTCTGAACTGCTTCGGCAAAGATGTCCGTCTTCAGAAGTCTCATAGGAGTCATTTTATTATTATATTACAATGCAATTTCGTAATCAGTACTCATTATTTTTTCAAGTTTCTACATATGATTGTATCAAAACAACGATTTCCTTTCAAGTCCACAGTATCATATTATACATTGAGTTTATTTTCCTAATAAACAAAAAGCTTTTTTCTTTTTTAATTTTAGTATAATTAAATTAGTTTAAACAAAACGATTTTTTCATTTCACATTTATATATCTACTTTTTAAACTATGGTACATAAGCCAAGGTACTCGCGTATTCATTAGTGTGCATAAAATGCCTGTGTTGCCACTCGCAACCTACTTCCGTACAGGAAGGCTGGCGTAAATATTTGTGCGATATTGCTTTGCTGCAAGGGTTGCCATATTTTGCTATTTGTAATATTCAGGCAACCGTATTGTAGGGTGACTGTACGATGTGAAGGGTTCGAGTTGTAGTGGATGAATAAATTAGTAACTGGATTAGATTGAGGGGATTTATTTGTAGGCAAGGCGACAAAGCTATCGCTAAAGCTGAAGCAAATTATAGTGTGATGTCAAAAGAATGTAATTGAATTGAAATAAGCAGAAATTTGGCCAGCAATAAAAGAGGATTTCTCAAAAATTACACCCTAAGTGGATGGATCTAAAGTTTGTATGGAGAAATCTACTTCTACGTGGGTGAAGCCGCTAGTCTATATGTATAAAAGAAGAAACTGACTGACGGATATATCAACATACAGTCGTTACTACAGAGTCTAGGAGAGTGAAGTTTTCCACAAAGTTTGCTTTTATGATGCAGGCGAGGCCTAAAAGAGGATTTTCCAAAATTCATCTCCTAAGGTTATGAAAGGGGTCCACAGTTTGTATGGAGAAACCTACTTCTCTGCGGGTGAAGCCGCTGGTAAAAGCTAGTTTATTATACAAGACAGTAGGAATTCAAATCAACTAGAAAAATCATGGTTTCCCATCAATTACCTGAAATAATCTATTATTAACTTTATCTACCTAACATGAACTGAATTTGACCTTTACAGCCTATTATTACAATTTAGTCTAAGTGGAAACTAACCATTGAAATGTTATTCCACGTAGAACTGTATTTCTACGAAATTCTAGTTAGCTTTATGTTAAAATATTTTTAATGTCAAGGACTTGACTTCACATGACGTGTTAAAATATCAGTCGTGCGAGGAAGATATAGGGATGGAGCTTTAAAAGGTGTACACTTTAACAGTTCAGTTTAGGTCGTAAAATGGATCGTGCTTAGAGCTCGTGGTAGTACTACTGGGGCCCGAGTCTGCTATTTTTATAAATTCGTCATTCCAACACGATCCCATTGTCATTTTACTAAAAGTTTGTAATCTGCTAAATTATAATGATCGATCATTGATCGGTCAATGGTCTCGTAATAGAGTAGTGGTAGAATGACAATATCGAGCTTATTAAAACCAATAACTGCACGATAACGTTAAATGGTAGGTCACTGATCAAAAAAACTGTCAAAAGTTTTGCATATTATTACCGCATACGTCAGATATTCATTTGTCATTATGTACGAGATTACCATTTTAATTCACTTCTTTCAATGAAGTGTCAGTGGTTGACCATTGGAAAGTCATTATGACGCCATTATATTAGTAGATTACCAAAACTTGTCAAAATCAACAATTATGAAGTCAGTGATAGACCATTCTGGCACTACTGTAAAGGCCCTGGTTCTCTTCCTTCTCATGGTCATTATCCATCAGATTACATGTTTTGTTAAATGATTCAAAATGGTAACTTAGAGATTTGGTTATTCGAGATCACAAGACTACGGTGTCTGGTTTTTCGTTGTAGCGTGGATTCGTTGTTAAGTGTTTTGCTATTAGCAAAGTTACGGGGATGTGTTATACGATATAAAATTTTTATGAATCATGGTATTCGAGATCCCGTGGCTTTTTCGTTGTCGCGTGCATTTGTTGTTACGATTTTCGGATTAGTAAACTTATGGGTACGTGTTATTCGATGTTTCATTTTTCGGAATCATGTAACACACTCCTATTTTCCAAAATGCCTAACAAAAAATATGTAGTAACGTTAAAATTGCGTAATAGCGTATAAAAAATAGTGAAAACATAGGTATGTGGAATTGCATCCCCTTAAGGTGGTGCATCGTGACTCACATTTTCACAGTTTTTCATACAACCGCTCATAACTGATTATGACGTTATTACACACTTTTCATTAGATATTTTGGAAACACAGTATCTTGTGGATATTATCTAGGTTTCTAAAGAAACTAATTTCTAAATTTGTGTAAAACTAATCCAGTAAAAACCTCTGAAAATGTCCTATTTTGTATGAACTTTGACACTTCATAATTTGCCTAAAAATTAAAAAAATCAAAAAAGTAATTCTCTAGAGACCTTGCAAATTTTATTAAGATTCTAAATGATGACAACTTTTCCAAAAATTTTTAAGGGTTTAAAAAAACAGCTATTTCCTGGAGCAAGTTTTGTGAAATTATCGAGTAAATCTCGGAATTACCGGATACTAACAGAGTTTCCAGGCGTTATCTCTCTTTTTTTGCGTTGCCTTTTCGTCAAACATCGAGTTGGATTGCATTAAATGAAGTAACAAGCTTTTAAACCATTTTCGATGTTTACGATAAGCGAGTGGAGAAGGACCCTCTTAAAGCTTAGCGTCTACTGCGTCGGAATCGGAGCGTACACAGTGAACAAGCCTTCGGTATTTACAAAATGTCTGTTTAGGCTCAGATATTAAATTAAAGGTAAGTGGACTGTATTAATAGGGTTTATTCTAAGTATTTAATCTTAGCAAAAGGTTATAGTTTAAACGTCTACGCGTGGTCGTGCCGGACGATGCAATGGCAGCCCCCCTAGCCAAGTTACAACCGTTTCGCTTGTGTCGAACGCTTAGAGTTGACCTTGCCGCCAATTATTTTGTTCTGACCACGTGGCTGAGCTTTGAGGCGACGTCGTTCCCGTACATTTGAAACTTTCTACAAGCGTTAACTATCACAGATTAGAACTATCACAGAATACTAATATGTATATACAATGAATAAATGGAATAATAATAATAATAATAATTCTTTATTATCAGGCAACTAAGGCCCATAGATAAATACACAAATAATCTTACAAAATAATAAACTAATACATAAAAAAGATACTATAACTAATTATTATAAAACTATAAACTATTGCTCACGAAGTGACGAAAATATTCCACAATTTACATCAAGTCATCTAGTTCCTAACTAAGCAGAACTTATGCTTTGAGTAGTAGTAAAAATATATAAGTTTGTGTATTAGTTGTATAGACAACTAATACACAAACTTATATATTTTTAAATACTATACTACTAGTCTATAAAGTATATTATAGACTAGTTTTTCCTGCCTATATCACTCAGAAATAAAGCAGGTTTCTATCGATGACAATTTTCGCTATACAAACTAAAAAACACTAAAAATAAACAAGCTTTACCTCTTTATAATATTAGTGTAGATAAAATACATCCAGGTACAGTACAAATTATCGTGCTCACAACACAAAAAACTATCTTGGGTGGGAATTGAACACATGAACAGCGGCACAACAGTCAGGGCCAATAACCACTCTCTGAATTTTGCTGACAAATATTGCCAAAACATCAGCATTTTAATAGAAAACAAAGTGACTGACTACAGTCATCATCAGCCTTTTTAATGTTCCCACTACTGGGACTCAAGCCTCCACTCTAGGAGAAGGAATGGGCCGTAATTCAGTATCAAGAACGAATTACTTTCTAAACTTAATACTGGTTAAATGCATTGTGTATCGCCATACAAAACCAAAAGAAACAAAAAAAAAACCGACCTATCAGCATCCTCGGTTTACAGCTAAGAAAATAAGGCTCTAATACCACTATAATATCATGATAGCATCCTAGTCTCTAGCAACAGGCTTATGACTACTAGTACGTGTAAAACTGCTTTTCCGCACTCGAGATAAATGTATTTCCCTTATCGTTTCCGCATCCGGAATCCGCTAGAAGCACAAAGCAATCACATGTGTATTGTAAATACCTTTCTATAGACGCGTACAAATTGATTTTTTGTATTGATAATGTGAAGTTATTGTAAGTAGTCTGTAAGAATGTTATACGGGTTTAATTTTATTTTTACAAACTTTTATATTTAACTTGTGTGTATGTATGTTTTGTTTAAGGGAAATTTTGCAAATGGATTAATATGGCATCATGGAGCTGGTCTAATGATGGTTTCTTCTCAGGGTAGTCAGCTCGGAAACACCGACATTATCTAGTATAAACTGACTATACTGTTCGAAAGATATCACATAAAGCTATTATTAACTTGCAAACTGGCAGGATAAGATCCTTTTTAAGGTTTATGCTTTGTATAGAATAGGTGCTCGAATTTGATAAGAAGAAAAACAGATACTTTTGGAATGATCACGTTGAAATAGAAAAGCTAATTGTCTACGCAAGTGTGGATGTGGCAGCAGACGGCAGCCGCACCTGAGATGTGGACGCGGCAGCAGATGAAAACCTTTTTAGAATATTCTTGCTTTAAATATATATGTGACAGTTGTACAAAAATGTAAGGATTAAAATACGTAAGAATGATTTACAAGAATTTTCTTATTATTAAACTAAAACACTAATTCTTTGAACACAAACAGTTTTTGTCAGTATTTTACAACGCCAAAAAGGCTAGTAAAATAACTTAGGCAATGTTACAATGTGGAACGTTCCATGTTGATATTGACTTAATTATTGGAAAACACTTCACTCTCTTGTGCCTAAATATAGGAAATTGGTAGGTAACATATTTTTTTATCCGGTAACTCATTTTATAAGGGTACCCATATAAAATTTCCTTTCATATTTTCAGTTTTACAAGGCAGATTTGAATCTGGACGGTGACAAACATACTTATCTGGTTCACGTCATTCAGATAAAAAAATATCTAGCCCAGCAACCCAGCAGGGCCGATGCTCACTAGCTAGGACCGTGGAGAAATTCTGAAAAGGAGACCCGTAGTCCTAGAACGGAAAGGGTCCTTCCGCTCCACCCAGAGTGGGAGAAGTCATTGGATGGTTTCCACCTTAAAAAAAAACATACATTTCCTCTGATCTTTTTAGATTTACAGGGCAGATTTTAATCTGGACGATGAGAAACCCACTAATCTGGTTCATGTCGTCCAGATAAACAATATTTTGTAGCTATAAACATAAAATATACAGTACACAGTACCGCAGCTACTACACAATAGCAACGGACATACGGACTGCAAGCAATGAGTAGCTCGCCGTTCTATAAGAATCAGTACCCAAGTTGCTAATCTGCAATAAGTAGTTAACGCTAGTAGAAACTAACATGTAACTTCAAATGTACGGGAGTGACGTCTTCTCAACGCTCAGGCATGTTGTCAGAACAAAAGAATTGGCGGCAAGTTCAACTCGAAGCGGGTTGGAACTTGGGCTGATGGATGCCAGGGCTGCCGGCCGAAAAAGTCATAGACGGCAAAGGGCAACTAAAGGAACTCGGGGTTTTAGTCAGTAAAATTCTTACATTACGTTAAGTACATTTCTTCTCGGTTCACCCAGAGCATGACAAGACCTTTGATGATTTCCCACCCCTCAAAAAACGGTAGTTCTTATCCAAACCTTATCAGAATTGGAACAGGCATAAATGGGCACAAAGCTAGAAAAAAAATCAGATTCTCTGGTCCACAATTTATCTTTGTGTAAAATTAACTAGTTCTAGTTTATACAACAATTAAATAGTTTACTTAAAGCTAGTAATTTTTATTATCTTAATGTTTTCCGCTTGGATTTCTTTGCTTCTCCGTCTGTAGTAATAAATCGCATTTGCAAGCGTTGCAGTTTTTATTATGTTTTTTTTCTGTAACAGATAAACCGTTGACAATGAAAAATAAGCTTTTAGTGAAAATCATATTTTCATAGCAAGCTTTTATAGCTCGGTATACCTATAAAAATACTACTCGTATGATACATCTTGACGTATCCCAAACTCGATGGGGTTGTGTCGTTTAACTACCAAGTTTCTATTAATCATTGGATCAGCTCCATATTATAATAATTTTGCATTGTCATCTGATTTACACGTGCATGCAAAATTTCAGCTCAATCGGTAACCGGGATCTGGGTCAAATTTGACAGATAAACATCGGGACAGGTGAAACTAAATAAAAGCTTGTAAAAACCTATACCTACCTAAACCGATATCTTAATGGTTGAGCTACCGCGCTGTGATTCGTGTTCGATTCTCGCGCGATTTATGTATATCCGTAATTATTTTAGCCACAGCACGGATCGTGGGTTTGTGGAAGGTGTGGACGCCGAGCAATGGGTAGCTTACTTGATAACCCTCCGGGCCGAGCCCAAGTCATCGACCACACGTATTGTCAAGAGATCTTAGCAAAACCGTAGGGGCCCACAGAACAGAAGCTTACTGGGGATCGCTTCTGAAATTAAAACTCGGAGTTCTGAAACGAAAGTCACAGTAAGACCACAGGAGTGGGTTTTAGTCAGTTAAAGTTTGACACGCCCTCCCTCTCCGCCCTAGAGCGGGAAAAGTAATCGGATGATATTACCATAAAAAAAACGCGTATCAATAATGTTTGAAAGACATTTAAGTACTTACATTTTTCATTTTAGTAACCACTTAAGCACGTCTGAAAATTCCAACTCAATGTACATACTTTGTTTCAAGTAGATAGAAGTTTGAATGAGAAGAAAGCAATTTGTCTTAGTATCTGAACATAAACTACTTAACGAACTGTAAATGCAGATATTGTTTTATTGTCTTTCACTTAGAAATAAACGTTGATGTTTTATGAAAACGATTTCGCATTTTAATAGCGTGGTTAGTTTAGGGTTTCTCAAAGTGGGGTTCGTGAACCCTTAGGGGTTCTTTATGAAATTTTGACAGCAGGTTGGCGCAATAGTAAGGTGTATGACTGCTGCGCTGCGTGTCGAGGGTGCGCTTCCCGTACGGAAAAGATATTTGTATGACCTAGCTAGCTACATAGCTGTTCCGTGTCTGGGTGTCTTGTGTGAGTTTACATGTATGTAAATGCTCCCACGATACAAGAGTAATTCAGGAGTTTTTTTTAAAGAAAAGATAAGAAAAAAGAAAGATTGTAGGGAGCTCGCGACAAGATTTTTGTAAAGGTGACCGGATGATCGACAAGGTCGTCAATACACACGATAATGGCACAGTGGTGCGAATGTAGGAGATAGTTTTCACACCTGATCATGACAGAACTAAATGCACAAAACTACTTGACTTTTATATTGTGCAACATTTATGGATATATACATATTAATTTATGTCACTGTTTTACATTTTATATCTTTTTAATTAATTCCATCTTCAATTCATTATCATTTTCTTTTTGTGAGTGACGGGGGTTCACAAGTTTGTAAGCATTTAGGAATTTTAACAGGGGTACGTCAGGTTGTAAGTTTGAGAAACCCTGTGTTAGTTGAAGCGAGTTTTATGTAACCCTGAAATTGTTAAATTAGTCTCTACTTTCGGCGGTTTCAAAGACCACCATCTCATATTTACTCAACCCATACATAAAGGAAAAGTGGTTAGCATTTAATTGTTTTGGAAACGAAAACATTATCGATAGTATTTTTTTTATATCTGCCTAGACTTTTGAACGAGTTAAAAAGGGAAAGGTCTCAATTTAATTGCATTGGTCCGAAATATATTAAGGTAAACTCTCCAAATATGTTTTTTTTTAGATAAAAAAATCATAAAATGATATCTCTAGCTCTTGGGCGGTGCGTAAAGGTGTGTCTAGTGTTTTAGGCAATAAAAGTCACCCTCCCAATCTGCCCTAGAGCAGAAAAAGTTATTAGATGATTTCGACACCAAAATAAATACCAGAAACTTCATCATTAAATCAAAGTTAATATAAAGTTAGATATATATTAATTAAAGGCGTCCCAGTAATTAATAGTAACGCCTCTCAGATCTACTCGTATAAAACCTAATGAGCCAAATTAAAGTTCACCAAGTTTGAAATATCTAGATATTTTTCACTGAAACTATTAGGAAAATGTACTTATTCGCCTGAAAGTGACGTTAATAGTAGCTATTAAAAGAGGCTGCCAACGTGGAAAGAGCGAAGTAACTTTTATTTATTATTCTAACACCGCATTTTCGAAATTCCGAGGCTTGGATTTTGTGGAAAATGTAAGTATTTTAAGGTAGGTGTTCCGAATTTATTGTGATTTTAAGGTAACCTGGTTATTGTGAATTGTTCGATGTTTTGTTATGTTTGTGGTGCGAAATCATCAAATGATTTCTGCTGCTCTTAAGGTAGAGCGGGAGGACGTATCAGTCTTTAGATGAACTGGGCCGAAGCGCCCAGAGATCGGCGTACGTGGCGTGTTTGCTCTTCGTACATTTTATATAGAAACTATAGACTTGTAGAGCTGCACTAAGTACAGCCCAAGTGACGTAGTTTTTTTTTTTTTTTTTTATTCTTTAAAAATTAAGGGACTTTTATAACGCACAGCGCATGTTAGTCCCATCGTACCCTAAGACAATCATTGCCTACCAAATGAGATCAATGGATCAGGGCCATAAAGTCGAACAATTTTCTCGCATCATCGGAAGTCGGCTCACTTAATAGCGACGTAGTTCTACGTACAAATCAGGCGTGTTACACGTGTGCGTCGAGCTAACGTACTCGTAGTTTTAGCTTTTTACTTACTAATACCTATTTATGCCCCTTGCGATCTAAGGCCACAAAAATTCTTTTAAACGTTTCCGCAAAAATAAGTTAATTAAGACTGATTTATATTGTTCTTTTTTTTAAATAAAATTTTACTTTTAATTTTAATTTTACTTTTTAAAATTTTACGAGAGTACTAAAGTAAATAAGTACCAAGCCGTCATACTAGTCGACACCAAAATGAAGAAGTTTTTTGACGCCGTAATTAGTTCGTTTTTATATTTTTTTTGGTTTTACTGCAATTAGTTAGGTATTTTTTAAATGAAAATTAGACATTTACGAGACTACAATTTTGATCTTTTTCTTTAGATAGCTTTAGAATTTAGGTAAGTAGTATCTTTGTATGTTTTCAGTTCAACCTTTATCATGAATGCAATATATTCTTCTTAAATTTGTATCTCGTTCACGGTTCTGAACGAAAAATCCACCATCGCTTAACAGGAAATCTATGAAGTACCCTTATTATGTAAATCCACTTATCGCCACACCATCGTGCCTATGAACCCCTATTTTTCCACCCTTACTCGAATAGCTAGACAAACGTGGGAGTATCGGCGTCATGTGTATTTTGCACTTGACGTACCTAACGGGATGTGAACAGCTGATCAATTTGGCGGCCATGATAGATGACGGTGACGTCACATCTATGTTCACGGGAAATTGAGAGAACTATATTTGTGAAACATCCGTGATGTTTCTTTGTTTCTTTTATGCGTAATGTATGTACTCAAAACATTTTGAGCTAAAAAGGAAATCAGGTCAGTGATGTCTTCACAATTCAAACTTATGCTAGTTGAATAATATCTACACTAATATAATAAAGCGGTAATGTTTGTTTTTATGTTTTTTTGTTTGTAGGAGGTAATCTTTGAAAGTACTGGTTCGATTGCTAAATTTTTTCACCGTTAGATAGCTGAGTGAAATAGGCTACATTTTATGTACGCGTAATAATACCTACATATATGCTGAGGGATGTCCACCAATAATTATTGATTTAAAAGAGTGTCCATGGAGTTTTTTGCACATTCTTCTCCATACAGATCGTACGTGCAATTTAGCTTCACTTTTCTTGGACTGACCGATATTTGATAATTCAAAAGTCTTCATATAGTCTATTTGAAATAAATGATTTTGATTTTGGAAATCGAGAGTTTTTCATATTATTTTGTCTTTTTGTACTAATGATACAGATTGCTGCAACTGCAGTTTCATTGCAGTGAACTCTGCCATCCGATTTTTTTATCCCTTTGGGATGAATTTCAACTAACACGTGATCAAAGCCACAGATTGCAGTCAGTTTGTTCTATAAACTGGGAAAGAATAACTTGAATTAAACAACAACACAGCCAACGAGGTTAAAACAGAAGTTCACTTCGTAATCAGGATCGATGCTCACCGTCACAAGTTATGCACTTCGTCCAACTTGATTGAGTTTATAGAACCGGATAAAGCTAAATTTTAAAGTTCCGGACGATGGAGAGCGCTCTCACAAATTTCGTAGCCATTTTTGTGACAACGATCGACTGTGAGTTAGTTAAAACTGTCGATCGTGGCTAGTGCTGTCGGGTAAGTGAAAATTCGGTATGAAAAATGAAAATAATCGAGATTCAAATCGGAACAGTTGCTACAATTGGCAAAAAAAAACAAAGTAAGAAGCGGGGTCAGCTGGACTAAATGAGGCCGCATCATAAAAAAAAATACTTCTTAAAAATTTTCTGATTTCTTTCCAACATTCATACGGGAATACGTGACTTATAAGGTTTGGTAGACAAGCGGTGTAATGTGAAATCAAAATTTATTAACATTATAGTACCTACACTACCTATACAAAATTATTTTTTAAATACGCGAAACTTGAATATAGTTTGTTCAGAATCAGTAACTCGATTCCAATAATTTATACACCATGTTATATTATTTCCCAAAAATATTTAAAAAGGTCACAAGTTTATGATTTCTAAGTACAACACCGCGCGGCAGATCATAGTGGGCATTAGGCGCCAGCGGACAGATAGGTGTGGGAGTAAAGGTCTCTCTGCACACAGACGGCGGGCGCGGCGCGGCGTGGCGGGGCGGCGACGCTGCGCTGGCGCGGCGGCAACGGTCACACTGCGGGCGCGATCACGTCCCGTCGCGTCGTCAGTACAAATAAGACTTTATACCGTCCCCGCCGCTTCTGACTTGTATTCCCGCTCGGCGCGGCGGCGGCGTGGCGCGACGGTTACCGTCGCGTCGAGCGTGACGGCTCTGTGTGGCGTCGTCCGTAATATCTAGTACATTACAACTGCTCAGTGTCAGTCACCCGGATGGCCAACCAGGTGACATAACAAGCTTATATTAATTCATGAATCCCCAAGCGACACCCGGTGGCCGCGCATCTATTGTCTTACTATTGTGTTTCTAATTGACGGTATCTGAAGGGTTAATTTGTGATTTTTCATAATACAGTTCAGGACCGGTCGTTGTGGCGACGCTTGGGGGAGGCCTATGTCCAGCAGTGGACGTCTTTCGGCTGATATGATGATGATGATGATGAAAATTTTGTAGGTACATAGATTGTTTACATAAAAATACTAGACACGTGTTTCGGGTTTCGCATATACTAAAAATAATATTGTATAACGACGATCTAGCGATATAACACAGTAAGTGAAAAACCGGGACCTTTGAAGTCCCAGATCAAGAGTTAATCGGGACGCGTCACCAGACCCCTGAAAACCGAGACTTGCCGCGCAAATCGGGACACCTGGCAACACTATTCGTGGCTGATATTGAATTTTAACTGCAACCATTACTCAATTACAGTTTTTGACGGCTTCAAATGCTGCTGTAACCAGGTTCGAGTTCCATTTTAATATTTTGTAGATGAAGCTTTTATTTTTAGTAAGTATTTATAAACGTAGTGTTTGAGATTTAACAATGTTACTCTGTTATTTTATTTTTATTTTTAACACGAATGTTTGGTCCTTGGATTTTTTCAAAATGTTTTTTATTTTACCATCGTTAATTTGACGCTGACGTTAAAAGAATTGTTATTTTTACGTTTATTTACAACTGAATATAACAAAAATATATTAAAAACAACTAAACATTATTAAAAATTAAACTAACTGTATTATACATACTAGTTGCTGCCAACGGTTTTGCCTCCGTGATAGTAGAAAATTATCTCAAGGGAATACACTCCTGGGATAAAAAATACCTTTTTTTGCTATTCCAAGACATGGTGTACCCGTGTATCAAGTTTTATCGAAATCCGTTCAGTCATTCGAATGTGGAAGAAGTAACAAACCAACGCACACACACACAAACTTTCGCCTTTACAAAATTATTGTATTATACGCAAAAAACAAAAGCTTGTAACTGTCATCCTCGTATGTGCCCGAAAAAGTGCCCAAAAAGTTCAAAACATCATATGGCATTGCTTAATCTCTAGTCAAGAGAAAAGAAAACTCCTGGGTCACTGTCAACTAGGCACTTGAATAAATCTTTAAATAGTATATGAACACTCGGACTCCAAGGCCTAATCCACGGCTCAACTCCAAGTTACTTTTCACCCAAACGGCTTTAAAATAGAGTTAATTTTATTACTTCAGCTACTTTTTTTTATCTAATATAAACTAGTGCTTGACTGCGATCCCATTTAATGACCATAACTAAGAAACGCGGGCTCGCGGACGGCGAGCCATGGGTAGCTCGCTGTCCGATCGTCCGGTAATGCACCGAGTCCAAGACGTCGACGGCGCGCACTGTTTCCGCGCGTCTCAAGGAGTTGTCAGCAGCAGGAGGGGGGCCCAGCTGGGTCGAAGCCTACTGGGGACAGGGTTGTCCGAAAGGGAGCTCGTGCTCCAGTATGAAGGCTAGAAGGAACGTCGCGGGGTTTTTAGTCAGTAAGAGTCTGACACTATCTCCCGCTCCATCCAAGAGCGGGTTTTGTCATAAGATGATTTTCCCCGTCGACAAAAAAAAAACCATAACTAAGAAAAAAAATTAAGTTAATGAAAAATTATTTTCGTGCCGCGGTATTGTGCCTATATAGATACGACAGCACAGTTGATTAAACCGCGAATACGTTACATTTTAATTAACGAGCTTGATTACAGTGATTTCCATCACAGTACCAAAAATTGGCTGTCATCAATCAGGACAGTAGCTTATCACAATAAAAGAATAATCAATCCGAAAAAATACACACAACAAGGTATTTAGGGGACCAAAAAATGGCCCTGAGTAGAAAATTTCGTCTGGATTTCAAGAGGTCTGTTATAAAAAGCACAATGGGTACATTGTACGCTTTTCCACGAATCGGAATGAATAATGACGTTTCGCCAAATGTCCTGTGAAAATGACAAATTGCTTTATAATTTCGTCCGAGTCCTGTAGGCTTGATCATGATGATGCGCTGTTATTGTTTGCGTGTAAAAGGATAGCTTGTTGTGATTTCATGAGATCCTGGTATTTCGGGACGGTTAATATTTTGGTTTCACAGTTTTAGGGTTCAACTCAATAGAAAGGATTTGTTGTCCATCGGTTTGGTAAGACCCCTTTTCAAAGTGAGGATGGGTAGTAAATTAATTACTATTTGGAAAGCAGCTAAGACTACAGACTCGTAGCTTTATAGGCATTATGCGTAGGGGTGTTTTAAATTTGTAATAACTCATACTTATAATTATATTAGTTGTATTATAAAGTTAATTACGAAGTTTGCCGAAAAGACGCGGAAGTGACGCCCGGGTGTCGCCACTGTGTGGAGCGCCCGGGCGGCCCGCCAGTAGAGGTGTGCCCCGCTTGGGCAGAGCATCGCCGTGCCCTCGTGAGGGTCAGGGCTTGGTACAGGCCATGGTCCGGAGCGAAGAGGAGTGGCAGGTGGTCGTCACTTTCTGCGAAGCAGTAATGCTAACAAAAGAGGAGGCTGACCGCATCAAGCAACGGCGGCGCTTACAGCGCCCCAGCCAAAGCCGGTATTCCGATCCCGATTTCCGTCCACCGTAGGCGCAGGCTTTTGGAAGGCGAGCATTGGGTAGCTCGCTGTCCGACCGTCCGGTAACTGTCCGGACCAAACCCAAGTTGTCGACAGCGCGCACTGTTCCCGCACGCCTCAAGGAGTTGTCAGTAACAGCAGAGGCCCAGCTGGGTCGAAGCCTACTGGGGCCAGGGTTATCCGAAAGGGACCTCGAGCCCTGGTATGAAGGGTAGAAGGAACGGGGTGGGTTTTTAGTCAGTAAGAGTCTGACACTATCTCCCGCTCTACCCAAGAGGGTGTTGTCATTTTGGATGATTTTCCCCACCATAAAAAAAAGCTCGACGAAAAGACTGACTCCATACATTTGTATTACATTCTACAAACTGTTCTAAACCAAATGTGAAAAAGAAAGAGGGGATGTTAAAGGAGCTTCTACAGTACCTACACTTTTGTCCAACCTTTCGAGGAATACAGCTTTTATGTTATAATTTTACCTTTTTTCAAATATAATTAGGTTGGATTTTTGCGTGACGTTTTCCTTTCAACACGTCATGGGAAAACGTGACCTACTTAAAAATAATTGCATTTCTGAATAAGCTCCTCAAAGACTTATATTGTACGGATCTTTGTACCAGGAATTTTAATCGCATCTTAAGAAAGATACGACTTAAATTCTTTCAAAACTTAACTTAAATTCTTTTGTCTTCCAAATTACAGTCATAATCTTGTATGGATGGGAGAAAAATACAATTTTACTTTTCACTGGTTCTTAAATATTAGGTTTATACTATAATGTACCATGGTTATGATTACTGTAGAGGCCCAGCAATGCCATTGTCCGCTAGAGCTACTTGAAATTTCTGCAAAGGAGTTTGTAGGAATTCCAGTTGTGATTTCGTATTAGGGCTACTGGTTTGGGTGATCGGCGGCGGAGACCTCTCGCGCCGTGCCTCGGTTCAGGCTATGGTCCGGAGCGAGGAGGAGTGGCAGGCGGTCGCTTCTTTCTGCGAAGCAGTAATGCTAGCAAAGGAGGAGGCCGCCCGCTTCAGGCAACGGCGCTCTTGCCGCCGCCGCTGGGATTCCGATCCCGATTTCCGGCCACCGTAGACGCGGGCTTGCGGACGGTGAACCATGGGTGGCTTGCTGTCCGGACCAAGCCTAAGACAATTTTTTTTTTTTCGACGGCGCGCACTGTTCCCGCGCGCCTCAAAGAGTTTTCAGCAACAGCAGGGGCAATTAAACTAATAACAACTCTCAAATAATTTAATTTTAAATTCATTTCCTGTATAAAATCGAATAAACGTAATAAACCATATCCCCCTAATTTTAATATAATACCAGCTAAAATTATAGAACCAGAAACAGGTGCCTCAACATGAGCTTTAGGTAATCATAAATGAACAAAATATATTGGCATTTTTACTAAAAAAGCTAAAATTATAGAAAAATATAAAATATAAACATTTTAAATAAAAAATTTAAAAAAATATATTATTATACAGCTGGGTCGAAGTCTACTGGGGCCAGGGTTATCTGAAAAGGAGCTCGAACCCCGGTATGAAGGCTAGAAGGAACAGGGTGGGTTTTAAGTCAGTAAGAGTCTGACACTATCTCCCGCTTCACCCAAAAGCGGGGGTTGTCATTGGATGATTTTTGACAACTAAAAAAAAAGGGCTACTGGTTTCCCTTCTTAGAAGTCGACCCATGGTTCCAGTAGGTTTCGGCCCTACTGAACCCTTACGGTTTTTATGCAGGTTTTCATATAAGTCTATCTGACAGGTATAACTGCGCAAAACTGTCAGGTATATCCTGGCATCTGTGGCTACCTTAAAGTTAGTATTTAATGTAAAGTCATTATTTAATTTTTTTGTGAATAAACAATTTCATTTCGTTTTATTTTACTCCAAAGGTCTTAACTGAGACTCAGTGAGCTAATTTAATGTTCTATAAAAAACAACCTCATAAAGTCAAGTAAAGGGGGAAATATCTTAAAAGGAAAAAACAATGTAAGAAAAACTCCTGCTAAATATTTAGGTTACGATCCTCAAGGCAATATTAAATTCTTTTGGGGACGTTGGATATTTATTTAGAAATATTTTTTCAATGTTTGAGACTTATGTCATTTGTTTCGGATAAAAAATAAAGTTCAGCGGTTTTTGATAAGCTGGTTAGCATTATTATCTTTTTGACTGGCCTGTTGGTCTAGTGATTAGTGGCTCTGACTGCTATGCCGCAGGTCGTGGGTTCGCCCATTGTAGAGGCCCAGCAGGGCTGAACCTACTAGAATCATGGTTCGAACTAAAAAAAAAATGCCTGATCATGCCAAGCTATTTTTTTTTATAGATCATCAGCATCATAATTATAAGCCGAAAAACGTCCACTGTTGGACATAGGCGTTCCCCAAGCGTCGCCACAACGACCGGTCCTGTGTGTCACGCATCTATTGGATCCCCGCGACCCTGACCAGGTCATTGGTCCATATTTATTGGTTTCATATGTATTCCACTCATCACTCCAATTGATTGTATACTTTCAAATCGACTTTGAAAGGATAACGATGGATACTTTAAACTTTTGATTTCTTTAATCAAAAGTCTACTCAGCCAGAAATATCGCTTATTCAAGATAGATATATTATCCTAAAAAGTTATTAAATTAAATGAAAACAGTAATGGACGGCGTGGGAGTCGTTTTGAAACAAGAAGGTGGCCATGAATACCAAATGACGACAAAAGAATCGCCCTCCTTTACAAATTGATACACTTTTCTTATAAAATTATATCAATGTTTCAGGACCTAATGTCTAGGTTATTTTCATACTTAATGAATGCTGAATGAAATGAATTAATCACAAAAAATTTGCTTGTTAAAGTATGATCGAGGATTTCACGGAAAAAGGGGGGGAAACCTATCAAAAAAGGGTCAGATATAATATGTACGTATAAGACAATTAAAAAGTAACACCAGCATCCTCCTGTGTTTTTAATTTAGACTGCAAGCGCGGACCCATCCCGCAAAGAGTTGTGGTCCCAGCTGACAGTTACCGGAGAATATGATCTTTTTTTTAAATTATTGATAGGTTTGCGCTTGACCGCTATCTCACCTGATGGAAAGCGACGATGCGGTCGACGATGGAACGCGCTTACCTAGAAGAAACCTATTCACTCTCGACTTAAAGATTCTTGTACTCATAATTCAAAGTGTATGACGCTGTGATAAAGATTTGTACAGTGTATCATTCCACATAGGAAAGGTCGTGGGATGAACACTAGTAATTTAATGAATCTGTAAAATGTTACTTTCTGAGTGGTTTAATGAAGATAAACCACTCACCTTTTCAATCTAACTTAAAGATCCCCAGGTAGAAGTTATCAGGAAACAGACTTTAGAAGGGAATTCTACTTCTTAGCTGTACGCGCAATGAATGTGTTCCCGATACGCCAAATCTCGGTATATTGAAAAGATAAACCACTCAGCGTATTTGGTAGCGAGGTCGGTCTCAGGTGAGCCCGTACTTGAATCCGGTCATTGGTAGGTTGGCAGGTAAATAAAAAGCAGGGAACAGAAAAGCATTTTCAAGCGACCGAAACGGATGGTAGGTATTTTATTATCATATTTCCCATTTCCATTGTCATTCGCATAATGCATGAGTTTTCGGCGAAGTATTGTCCGTGCAAACAGGGCATTGCATTCCGCCATTTGTAAATTCTTGCTTGACGCAATTTGGCATAATGCCCGCTTGGTATTGTTCTTGCTGAAAGGAAGAGCTAGGTGTGTCAGGCTTAGAGATTTACTGCGATATTAATTCCTCGCTTATAAATGAGAATATTTTCAGGTAGGTTCTACTGATCTGACCTGAGGTTGGGCATATCTAACATTGCTATCCTTATGTATGCGTCTTTCGGCCTTTTCAAGACTAATTGTATGGTCTCTGCTGTTAAAAAAAATCTGGGAAAATTATGGTTAGAGAGCTAGTAAATGATTTAATGAGTAGAGGGAAGCTTTTGTTTTGGACAAATAAAAAAAAAGCAACCGGTCAAGGGCAAGTCGGACTCCCGTACCAGGAGCTTTATAAAAACTGACCTATGTGAACAGTTATCGAATCGAGCATTGAAGTGTTATTATAAAACAGTTTTTAGACTTTTTCCTATTGGTACTGGTAGGTACTACTAGATCTTGCTTCTTACCAAATCTCCTTGCGAGTATCAAAATACCCGCCTAAACGGCCTTATCGTCCGTTGACTTTGAAGTTTTATTTTTTCACTGCTCTAAAAGGTGACAGACCTGCGTATTTAATCATTAATTTCCGCGTAATACTTTCAAATGTTCTTTAGAAAAAGAAGCAGATGGAGAACAAAATGAATTCTATAAGGGTTCCGTTTTTGCTGAGTGAGGTACGAAACTCGAAAAAACACGAATTTAGCGCTTATGAAGAGGATGTCATATATTTTAAATATTCAATAAAAGTTTTTCGTATCACATAAAATGAGTCCTGGTAAAACGATTCATACCTTGGATAGTTCAGATGATCAATTTGATGATTTGAACGTGGTCATCGAAAAGTTAGTGACTATTTTCACTAACTAAAAACAATTGAAAATGAAAATAGGAAATATAAAAGAATCGGTCTTCAAAAAGTAAGGACAAAAAAGATTTTCGCTTATCGAATTGGTTGGCTTTGTGAAGCCAGGCAGCGGTTGCAGCGCCAATGTCGCACGGTGTCGGCGGTCAAACAGCTCGTCGCGTAATGAATGCAGCGCTATATCTCAGCGTTTCAGCGAGGATTTATTGCCAAATGCCAGTATGGGATGAAAGGTGCTCTACTTTTAGGTCTTTGTCATAATTTTGTTGGTTTTTGAGCTTCATAAATTATAGTTCAGCTGTCCTTTTCAGCAATGAATTGTTGATTATTATGCTTATTTTTAAATGTTCTTGTATTTTCATTAGTATCTTCATACATAATTTAAATCATTATTATATTGTACTTAATATTCATACTGCTACATTTTATTAATCATATGGCTAAAGGACGTGAGGAAAATATTGAAATAAATTATTATAATATTCAGTGCCATATTATTTTAAAATGAATACTTTACCACACGGTAATTATTTATTCAACATTCTACGTTGTCACAGAATACTAATTAGGCACTGTTTGATACCTATTCATATAAGTAGATATAAATTGTAATACAAAACTCATTTTTAAATCCACCACAGTAATAACGGCTTATGGTAAATCCCACAAACAAAACACACTCAAATGATTTTTGGCTTTTCGAAAACATGACCAAAATACACCATGCCTGAGAAAAGTCGCATCCTTTTGCCCTTTTGCGAAGCAGTACCTACTGCTAGTGAAGGAGGGTCACACTCGCGAGGGAACGGACGTCCACACGCCCTAGCCGCTGGGACCCTGATTCCAATTTCCAGTCACCGTAGGCGTAGGTTTGCGGTCGACGTGCAGTGGGTAACTCACCGTCCGGCAACCGTCTATACCGTGCCCAAGTCATTGATGGTACGTAGTGCTCCACTCGTGTCACAAAGAGATATCAGCAAAACCGTAGGAGCCTAGCAGGGCCCTAGCCCACTGGGGCTATGGGTTGACTTCCGAAGGAAAAGACCAGGGTTCTGAAACGCCAGGCAAATAAGAAACATGAGTGTGGTTTTAGTCAGTGAATATCTGACATACCCTCTCGCTTCACATTGGAGCTAGAGAAGTCATTGGATGATTTCCCACATGAAAAAAAACCGTGCTTCGGAAAATTGTCTTCACGGTAGTTTAACCAGTGCAATGGGAAGAATGGTTTTGGAGTGGCGACCTCGCGCCGAAAGAAACAGCGTTGGAAAGCGTCTCACATGGTAGACTGATGATCTGGTGTGAGTCGCAAGACTCCAATGGATGCGAGACGCACTGGACCGTTCATTGTGGCGATACTTGAGTAAAGCCTATGTCCTACAGGACACCACGTGAACGTCTTTCAATCCCTGTCCTACAGTGAAATGATGATGATCATACTTATACTCGTATACCTATGTTTACATATTTAATGCTACTCTTAATTTTATCAAAGAATATGGCGTGTTCAAGTTCCATGGCATAAAAATATATTATGATGATATATTTTTTTTTTTTTTATTATTGATAGGTTTGCGCTTGACCGCTATCTCACCTGATGGAAAGCGACGATGCGGTCGACGATGGAACGCGCTTACCTAGAAGAAACCTATTCACTCTCGACTTAAAGATTCCTGGGTTGTAGCTATCAGGAAACACAGACTCCGGCAAGGAATTCCATTCCTTAGCTGCACGCACAATGAATGTGTTTCCAAAACGTGATATATTTTTATGCCAAAAATACTTAGATTAACATATCACGGTTTTTGTTGAAAGAAAAGATACATGCATTTATTAACCGACTTGACAAAAGGAGATGGTTTTCAATTTTTGCATTTCTTTTCTTTTTGTTACTCGTACTTCTATTTCGGAACTTCATCGTCAAATTCGTCGTTCTTCTTCGTCATTTATGAACCGATTTTGAAAACTATTTTTCAATACACTTATTCGAAAACCCGCTTTTATCCCTATCGCTTTAGGCACGCAAATGGCTGTTTTCCAGACAAGTGCGGAAAAATACGCAAGCTTGCCCCCTTCACCTCGGTCGCAATGACAAACGGTCTTCACTTGTATCAAAGTGTCAGTTGACAGGATTTACATCCAAATTGATCCAATTTCTATGAAAATCCAATTCTGATGATGGTGCATTATACTTAGGCATAAAAATAATGATGTTAGTATTTTCATCAAAAAATCTGCTAGAGCCACCTATTTATTAAACATTATTCCGGTTCCACTTTATGCCAATTCCCAAGACACATCCAAGTCGTACCACCATCTCCTTCGTAAGATATCTTTAGTATTTTATAATCAGATTATTTAAATCTTTATCACGATTATTAATTGTCCACAAACAATATTTTCCAAACAAGCTTTTGTACTTAACAATATTAATTCGTACAGCGAGTTTTTCTCTCAATACAAACATCGCATCGTAAAATTTATTCAAATACAAGTCCGATATGAAAAGGTAACACGTATTTTCAGTAAATTCAGGGCACGTTAAGCCTGTTAAGTGCAGGTGTTCGGTGCGTGGAAAAAAATGGCTGCCATCGTCCGGCGCTTTGTTTCCTTCGAGTCAGATTTAAATCATAAATCCTTTTAATTAGGACGTACGATGGAATTGTTTTTAATTTGTTCATGGGTACGACAGAGTTCCGAGGGTTTTGTACACGCTGTGAATTCATAATTTGTCTCCGTTAAGGTCGTGCTGACTTTAAATGTCACAAAGTCAAAGTCAAAGCATTTATTAAGGTTAAATCACTTACAGCCACTTTTGAAATTGTCAAGGTCAGTCCGTTGCGTATATGTTTATGTTCCAAAGATTTCTATGGAGAAGAACGTGCAGGAATACACGTACACTTACAGGAATATACTTACACTTCATCTTTTTAAAACTATTATTAGTCAAAGGCTTGTGATCGCCACTATCTTACAATAGTCAGCTAGCATATGATGTGGTCGACTTCGGAGCATGCTGCATGCTTGTCTAGGAGTTTATACTCTGTCTTGCCTAGGTTTTAGTAAGTAGAAACAAGTAAAGATATTTTCAAAAGCTTTATAATGGACTATTTGAAATATAATAGCTTGATGCTGCATGGTTCTCGTATGATTTGACCATTACATGTTTACTGTATGGCATTTATAAGAGACCTTGACTTCTGAGTTTGTTTCAGTATTTCTTCACAGGGTAATAGGCTAGGAAACACAACTGCGGCCTGATCTAGTGCGAGTTAAGTATTTTTCAAAATATAATTTTAAGTAATTTAACAATGATGTGACTTAAAAAAAACTTTACAACAAATCCCTAATAAAAACCCCTAATCCCTAATCTTTAATAAATCCTTAAAGTAGTACCTATTTGTGGCCACAAATGGGTACTTAGTGGCCGCAGACTGTGCCACAGATCTAGTTCCAATAAACAGGGCCTACGGTCTGGGCCAACTGGAGGGCTTACCGCGTCTTGTCGCGGCCTACCGCGAGAATGCCGCTAAAAACCGACCATTTGATCCGGACCCCCACACTCCGGACACAGGACGCGATAAAGTGAGACGAAAATATCCGTTTTTATGTTGCCCATCCCTTTGATGACGTAACTGGGATTTTATCGGGTTATTATGTAAAGATTTTTAGGGGTTGACGGATTAGTTACGATGTAATGTGGGATCACTAAACGTATGGTGTATAAGGATTCAATATTTTACCCGATTACAACGTATCTAAGGGAAGGTGTGTTAGCATTTCGATCTCTTGTTTATCAAGTTACTGATTTTCATAACCTAGGGGCCTTATCAAGACGTGATAAAATGTCGATCGTGCGGCTGAGAAAGAACTTTGTAGTTCCATTCCTTTAACAGTTCAGTTTAGGTCGTCGGATCGCGATAAGAGCTCGTGGTAGAGCCTCTAATCGGAAAAAGACGTTTACAGATAAGGTGAACATACCCCAATGAATGACTTTTCATGAAATAGCTATTCAATAGGATATGACGTACTAAGGGAGTTCTTATAAGTTTCGTAAATAAATACGTATTAGTGCCGCTAATCAAATTTTAATAAGCATACAACTTGACCATGACCTGTAAAATGTCAAAACTTAAAAAAATAAAAAAATTACAGGCTGCATTGGAGCATCTTCCTTGAATCAATAAAATTATTATTCCCCATAGAATAAACAAACCACTGAACCTTCAAATCGTTCGTCAACTAGAAGACTACTAGAGCCACTTAAACTCCACTTAATTGACATAAGTTATGACTAAATAGGTTAAGACAACAAACGGTTAGTTCAGACGAGGACTACTAACGTTAGTTAGTGACATTTATTAGTCATTAATTCTTGGCTGAGGTTTAGCACGCCCTAATAACGGGAAGCAACCATTATGGAGGAAAACATCGTGAGGAAACCGGCATGTCTTAGAACCAAAAATTCGACGACGTGTGACATTCACCAACCCGCACTGGGCCTGCGTGGTGGATTGTGGCCCATTCCCTCTCCTAGAAAGGAGGCCTGAGTCCCAGCAGTGGGAACATTAAAAGGCTGATGATGATGATGATGATGAACCATTATGGGAATGAGGTCAGCCCAATATCGGTTGAGACAACAAAAATTCTCACCCAGGCTTATTAAAGATTCAGCTTTTTTATCGGTTTAATGTCTGTTTGAGAACACGGAAAGTATTTTAGCAGATTATGAAATAAAACGAAGGAGGCGTGTCTAAGCGGATTTTAAGGTAGCTACGAAAACTTTCAAATTTTGTTATAAGCGTAATCAAGCTTTTAATGTTCCCGCGGCTGGGACCGGCCTCCTCTCGATAAATGATATTTATTTTGCAAATAGGTTTCATAAAACACGTTAAACTTTTTTTCATTGGGTTAAACTAGATGAGGCCAGTGTTTTCTAGCTGACTACCCTGAGAAGAAACACCTAAACTAACTCAGGGTCAAAGTCTCTTTTAAAGTTTATACAGTAAATAATTATGTAATGGTCAAATTACATGAGAACCGTGCAGATTTGAGTGAACCTGTCTAGTCAGTGCAAGCATTTGTCAGTATTTGCAAAGCTGTATTCAGGACCACTAAGGAACTCAACAACTTGACGAAAAATACCAAAGAAAGGATATCTGGGTACGCCGCAGAAAATACTCAAATTGCCAGATTTATACGTTAAAATTACTGAAAAGAAAAAAAATCGACGATCGATAATGCTTTACATTATAAATTATAAAACGTTAGAGGAAAAATGTATGGATACCAAAAAAAAATAATAAAAAAAAAAACGAAAAAAATGTATGGTTGCAAATACCTTAAAAAAATACGTCATATATTATAATATTTTGGTTCTAAATTCATTAGAATCTGCTTTAGTATGTTAATTCATATTTAGACATCAATGACATATTTTTTGATAAAATATGCATGTCGCATGGTCTACTTATTTCTTACCCGTTCCAAGCAATTAAGCCTCTATATTATGGATGGCCAAAAGCCATCTAAAAGCTGATAGCCTTCCATCCTTGTGTACATTCGGACATCGAACCTACCCGATGTTTGACGACCTATTAATTATCTGAGCCATCTCGATCAAGAAAATAAGGAAAGATATTTTATTTCACTTCTATCCCCATAACCTTTAGCAGGATATCCGTAAGGGTGTGTTCACATCACCAACATACGTTTAATTTTTTTTTTATTGTTGATAGGCTCGCGCTTGACCACTATCTTACCTGATGGAAAGGGACGATGTGGTCGACGATGGAGCGCGCTTACTTTGAAGAAACTTATTCAATTCACTGTTTACTTAAAGACCTCCAAGTTGATGTTCTCTTCTGATGTAAATGGAATGCTCTGCGTCAATGTTATTGATTTTCTTTTGTTTTTGTTTTTAGTATTGCACAAATGTCAAATGGCATAAGTACTAATGTTGGAATAAGCTTTTTTTGTTTGTTTGTTATGTCTTCACGCCTGAATGGCAAAACCGATTTTGATGAACCTTGGTATTCGGATAGACCATGTCCTGCAATAGGACATGGGATATTTTTTATCCCGAAAGTACGTTCTTTTGGGATAATTTTCTGCTATCACGCGGGCGAAGCCACTGGGAGCAGCTAGTAATAGATATATATGTATGTAAAAAATGCAATATTTATTATAATAATATTTGGCTATTCAATTCTAATAATTACTTATTACGGTCGCAACAAAACGTCTGCGCAAAACAACAAAAAGTGGTTACACAATAAGTCCAGATTATTCTCCTTATTATTTCAGATTATTTTGTCTCTCCCCACGCACAAAACCGACCGAATTTATTTTCGTTTCATTACGCCTAGGAGTACTAACCTATTTACTCCATTTATTTATCTGTTCGCCGACACTTACTCTTAGGGCTATATTTCACCAGGACACCATGGCGGCGCGACCAGTTGCGCCGCCATGGAGTTCCAGTGAAATATAGACCTAAGCTACCAAACTAGACACCATACAGGCACCAGAGTCGCCACACGCCCGAGCTGGTCGCGCCGCCAAATTGGTTGCGCAACCAAACAGACACCAGGTCACTAACTCTCTATAGAGCTGTATACATTTTGTTGGTAGCGGCGACTGGTCGCGCCGCCATGGTGTCTCGGTGAAATATAGCCCTTAGAATTTTATTACATGTATAGATAGACAGATTCTATGACGCAGTTTTATGGGAGTCGATTTACAATCTCCGTCGTAACACCAGTAGGTACATTAAGTACGCCATTAATGGCCACTTTAGTATTATTGACGTCTTCTGCGACGAACAGAGTCACTTTTACGTTTCGAAGCCATTTTTGCGTTTTATGTCCGTGTCGTGAACCCCGTTTGTGTGTGCTAACCTTTTCAATTGTTCACGCGTGTTTTATTTGAGCGTACGCTAATATTAAAAGGCGCGATACGGCTATTTGACTTTCTCTTTTATTTTGTTGCTTTTTTCTTTTATTTTTGTGAAAAGTATAGAGAGTTATAATCGGTTTAGTATCATCATTATAAAAGGAATCAAATGATGTTTGAGATTACGTTCCGTCGCGATTTTTGTACAATATGAATCAGGGACTTACTATGTCGTGTTAAAATGTCAATCATGCAAACCAGAAAGAGGAATGGAGCTATATACTTTACATAGCTCCATCCCTTTAACAATTCAGTTAAGGTCGTAAAATAGATCGCATTGTTCTCATATATGATTTGACCATTACATGTTCTTTACTGTATTGAATTTAAAAGAGACTGACCCCTGAGTTTGTTTCGGTGTTTTTTCTCAGGGTAGTCAGCTAGGAAACACTGGCCTCATCCAATCAAATTGACTGAAAACGAAATTGACGTATAAAAGTGTTTTTTTTTTAACCTATTTGCAAAATAAAGATCATTTATCATTTATCTATTAAGAGCTCATACATGATGATCTTCGTACAAAATAAAACATAAATGATTTTCAGTGAACTACGGACTGTAAAAACATTATTTTGAACTGGATTTACTCAATTTTAACTCTGTAAAAAATTACAAAACCAAAATATTCCGCTTACCCATTTTCTTTATTTATGGAAATATGGAAATTAGGTCGACATAAGCCTAATCCTTTCTAAAAGAACATACAGCTAATTACAAGTTTATAATTACTTCCGTACACACAGATATCTTGTTGGTTAACTGAAGTTCATCTCAGTAAACGGGATTCTGTTTAGGATCGAACAGATCCCGTCCTCGCTTCAGAGGGCACGTCGAGTAATCGGTGTCGGATAGCGTCAACGAATTGATTTTTAGGGCGTGTGAGACTTCTTGCTTATTTATGAGCCCCTGGTATCCGGAAGGAGAAATAGCGGTTAGAAAGATGAAAATAAATGGAAGATTTTTTTCAAAGAAATTAACCAATTTGTAAGTAAGAAGGTTTTTAAATTGCTTTTGGTAATTGAATAATAAAAATCTTTATCTTTTTTAAATTTTGTAAACTTTTGCTTTATTACTTGTTTTGTGCTTGTGGTTGAGTAAGTGTTTGGTGCTCTTCAGACATGATTTTTTTTAGTTGTTAGATTAAAAGCTGTTTACGAAACTAAAGTTTTGAAGTAAAAAATAGTTTAATAACTTCTTCTCTAAGGTGGAGTAGGAGGGCGGTGTGTCAGAATTTTACTTACTAAAAATACGACTTTCTTTTTCAGTAATACCCAATTCCCAATGCTTTAGCGGGCATCAACTCTACTGGGACCCTACGAGTTTGCTGACATCTCATAAAATCATGCGTGGATGAACGACTACACGCCATCAATGACTCAAGTTTGGTACGGACGGTGAGCTATCCGTTACTGCCTGCACCTACGTGGCTGGCGATTGAACTGCATCACCCAACATTTTTTTTTACGGTTGGCGAAAATCATCCAATGACAACTCCCGCTTTTGGGTGGAGCGGGAGATAGTGTCAGACTCTTACTGACTAAAAACCCACCCTTTCCTTCTAGCCTCTTCATACCCCATCGGCAAACTCGATTTTTCGTAGCCGCGTTAGAAAGGTGTTTTCTTTACGAATGAGTAAATACAGTCTGGTACTACTTAAAATTGATACCATATGATTAGCACAGTACGACGTTCGCCAATTTTATTTACATGAGTATTTCTTCAAGAAGCCAAAATGTCCCAACGGGCCCCAATTGGTCCTGAATTTCTTTCCCAGATTTATCGCTTCATTAGCGAGCGATATTACCCTTGATTTAAATTAAAATGGAACCGAAACGTGCTTAGATTACTGAGCTTAACTTTCCGTACAAATATTCCTAAGTTATGTTCATTAACTTACTAAGGTATTGGAATTGTTCCTCTACTTCTTTTAATTTCCATTAAAGTTTAGTACGACTATAAGAAATAATTTCTTGCTGATCTGGGAGTAATAAATAGGAATGAAACAGATTAAGCCATATTTTTATATCAGACCTGTTTATAAGCCCATTGTGCTGCTCGACGAGGTGGGCAAGCTCTTTGAAAGAGTCATTGCAAACCGCCTCGTCGCGCGGCTAACACGGGTGGGGCCGGACTTGTCGGACGGACAGTTCGGCTTTCGCAGGGCGCGCTCTACGGTGGACGCCATCATGCGCGTGCGAGCCCCTCACGACAGGGGTCGCGGTGTCCCGGGGCAGGAGCGTCGTGGCAGTGTCCTTGGACATTGCCAACGCGTTCAACTCCTTGCCCTGGAGTACGATTCGGAGGGCACTCCGGTACCACCGGGTGCCCGAATACCTCTGTCGAGTGGTCGAGGCTTACCTGTCGGACAGGTCCATTATCTACCCCGGTCACCAGGGAGAGTGGAAACGTCGAGAGATGTCGTGCGGTGTTCCGCAGGGGTCGGTTCTAGGCCCACCCTTGTGGAACATCGGCTACGACTACGTGCTGCGCGGCAACCTCCCTGACGGGGTCAGCGTGGTCTGCTACGCAGACGACACGCTGGTTCTAGCGCAGGGAGAGTCGCACCAGGCGGCGGTCGCTCTAGCGACACGCGGGGTTGCGATAGTCGTTGGTAGGATCCAGGAGTTGGGACTCGAGGTGGCGCTGCACAAATCCGAGGCCATGTTTTTCCACGGCCCTCGGAATGTGCCGCCATCAGACTCCCAACTTACGGTAGGAGGAGTTCGCATCGGCGTCGGGTCGACGATGAAGTACCTGGGACTCGTTCTCGACAGCCGATGGAATTTCGGAGAACACTTCCGACGTTTGGCTCCCAAACTCAACCGGGCCGGGGCTGCTCTCAAGCGGCTCCTGCCCAACCTTGGGGGTCCAGACGCCTCCTGCCGGAGGCTCTACGCGGGGATCGTTCGGTCCATGGCCCTCTACGGGGCGCCGGTGTGGGCGCCGTCGCTGGCAAAGCGACCGTCCATACTGAACGCCTGCCAGAGGGTCATGGCAATACGGATGGTGCGGGGTTACCGCACGATCTCCCGCGAAGCGGCAAGCCTTCTGGCTGGCCTACCACCGTGGGATCTGGAGGCAACAGTCCTTGCACACATGCACGATAAGCGCGTGGAGATGCAACGCCGGAGTGAAAGTCCACTACCGCGACAGGTCGAGGTATGGCGGACCGAGCTCCGGCGGGATCTCACGGTGAAATGGCGTCAGCGACTATCGCAACCCAGTGCTGGGCACGCCACAATTATGGCGGTAAGTCCCCTCTTTGAGGCGTGGCTGGAAAGACCTCACGGCGTCCTTACCTTCCGCATGACGCAGGTCCTCACCGGACATGGCAAGTTCGGGAGGTTCCTGCATCGGATTCGAGCGGAAGAGACGCCCGGGTGCCACCACTGTGCGGAACGCCCGGAGGACACGGTGGAGCACACAGTTGAGGTGTGCCCTGCTTGGGCGGAGCAACGCCGTGTCCTTGTGGGGGTGATCGGCGGCGGAGACCTCTCGCGCCGGGCCTTGGTTCAGGCCATGGTCCGGAGCGAGGAGGACTGGCAGGCGGTCGCCTCCTTCTGCGAAGCAGTAATGCTTGCAAAGGAGGAGGCAGACCGCATCAGGCAACGGCGCCCCCGCCGCCGCCGCCGCCGGGATTCCGATCCCGATTTCCGGCCACCGTAGACGCGGGCTCGCGGGCGGCGAGCCATGGGTAGCTCGCTGTCCGATCGTCCGGTAACTGTCCGGACCGAGCCAAGGCGTCGACGGCGCGCACTGTTCCCGCGCGCCTCAAGGAGTTGTCAGCAACAGGAGGGGCCCATCTGGTTCGAAGCCTACCGGGGTCGGGGTTATCCGAAAGGAAACTAGAGCCCCGGTATGAAGGCTAGAAGGAACGGCGCGGGGTTTTTAGTCAGTAAGACTCTGACACTGTCTCCCGCTCCACCCAAGAGCGGGTTTCGTCAATGATGATTTTCCCCGTCGACAGAAAAAAAAAGACCTGTTTATAATGCCACGAATTTTTCTCTGTTTCGTTTTGGAAATGTTGTGCAATGTACTTAAATAGAGTAATAATATCACACTAATATGAGAAAGGTGAAAGTTTGTTAGTCACACCCTCTTATGTTTGTTACTTCTCCACGCTCGAACGGATGAACTGATTTAATTCACGAGTAGACCAAAACGGATATCGATGTAGACCAAGTCCTGGAATAGCACACCTCTTGGGTGATTTGTTAAAATTGGGCAGTCATGTACCGCCCTTGGGCGAAGCGGGAGGGCGTCAGACTTTTACTGACTAAACCTATTACGCTTCCTTCTTTGCCTTCGCTCCAGGGCCCCGAGGGTCTTTTTCGCACAACCCATGGCTCCAGTCGGCTTTGGCGCTTCTGGGCCCTTACGGCTCCATCTCTATGCTGCTACCTGACGTCTCTAAAAATATATATCTATCTCGCCTTTTCTTTAGTAGGTACAATTATTAGGGTCGGCTTCCCGTCTAATCGGATGCAGATGAAAACCAGCATTTTACAAGGAGCAACTGTCTATCTGGCCTCCACAACCCAGTAATAGAGTAACACAACTCTTAGCAAAACTGGTATCAGACTTCGTGGTTTCTGACTATTTGTAATGACTGGTCAAAGGTTTGCAAATGACAGTCGGTACCAACACTCCAAAAGTTTAATCGGTTTTCCAAGGTATGGAGGAATCTCGGTATATAAAGATGGTCCCATCCACTTGATATCTCTGAAAAGGAAGGTGAAAGTACTATACATATAACTTCATAATTTCAGAACATCTCCTCGAAGTATCGCCACAATGACTGTTCCTGTGCGTCTTGCATCCATCTGATTTCCGCGACCCTTAACCAGGCTATCGGTTCACCTTGTTACAAAAACTTTAAAAACACTTTGACCATACGTTTTCTATATGAATTTTACTTTAGCTATTAAATTCCACATAAACCAAGAAGCTTTTATAGTACTTTTCTTTAAGTTTCACCAGATATCAATGACACAATACAATATGTACCATTATTTTATGAGTTTCCACATATCTTCTCCTGCTTAGAGTTGAGCAACAGGGAGTGTCAGACTTACTGACTAAGACCCATCCGTGTTCCTTCAGTCTAATCATCTAACAGCAAATGGGAGCCCTACCCATTCTGAATGAACGATGACAAAAGAGAGAAAGATAAAGTATGCAGTACGAGAGGCATAATTGCAAAAACTGGAATGAAAGGGTAAAGGGTCTCAATAAATTTTCCAAAAACATTGAAGGTAGCTTTGAAAATAGCAGGCATGGGCCTCTGTGGGCCCCTTCAAGTAAGCGGCCATCTCCTTGCACTGTGGAAAGAGATCGCGAGCTATTCTTAACTCGGCGTCCGCATGCAGGCGACCTAGCATCTATTATAGCCGAGAATTGTTGACCACGTCCTTGGATCGGGACGAAGGACACCTAATTTTTTTTCCGGCAAAAAAATAGTTTCTGTGATAGTTTTCAATGTAGACAAAACCGCTGGCAGATATTAGTTCCACATAAAATCCTCGTTAATAATATTCGGATTGCGGTGGAAACATGCCCGCTCTAGCCGTACAATGAAACCTCCATACGTCCGTGGAACTGACGTGTGAGTCCAGCCATGTAATTCACTGCTCACATTTACAGCTAAATGTATTGAAATGAATAGCAGATTGGGCATAGAAATTGTTTTGTATCGGCTTTTGTAGTGTAATAGTTTTTAAAATTGTACTGTTTTTACAAGCTTTTATTTAGTTTCACCTGTCCCGATGTCTGTCTGTAATCAAATCTTGCAAATTAAATTTGACCCACTTCCCGACTACTAATTGAGCTGAAATTTTGCATGCATGTGTAAATCAGATGACAATGCAAAATTATTATGACATGGAGCTGATCTGATGATGGTTTCGGAAGGTGGCTATAGAAACTTGGTAGTTAAACGACACAACCCCGTCGAATTTGCGCGCATACAAAATTTCAGCTCAATCGGGAACCGGGAAGTGGGTCAAATTTAATTTGCAAGATTTGATTACAGACAAACATCGGGACAGGTGAAACTAAATAAAAGCTTGTAAAAGACCGTCAATTTCAAAGACCTATAATATCCGTGTGGAGCTAAGGAAGGGTAATAATTTAAGTACCAAGTAAAACCAAGTACAAATCCTCCGCTTAACTTCACACCCATAATCCCTCATAGGATAAACAGAGCTACAATAAATTCCAAAATCCCGCGTGAAAGCCTCATGACGTAAATGTGAACCCTACCTAATCACAATCCCCCAGCTGACTTTTACGACACTTCGGTTGACAACCAGCTGAAACATTACATTTTCTTTCTCAACACATCAGTATAAAGGAAATACTTGAACATATTTCCTAAAATAACACACCGGTATATGGTGGACATACCACCGATACGCACAAAACGTTTTGTAACACATTTATTGTGCTTACAGCTAAAGAGTAGAATTGTCGGCTGAAGTCTGTTTCTGATGGCTCAGACAACCTCCTCTAGGTTGTAGCTATTAAGCAACACAGCTCTGTGACGGCACGGTTGGCGCATTAGTTACCGAAGATAAATAATACTAGCTTTTACCTGCGGTTTCAACCGCGTACATAAAATATAGCCTATTTCACTCAAGAATAAGGCAGCTTTCTATCGGTGAAAAAATTTCAGCAACCAGACCAGTACTTGCAGAGGTTACCTCCTACATACAAAAAAGCATAAAAACAATAAAAAACTTTTCCTCTTTATTAAATTTGTGTTGACGTTGTATGTGATATACGAGTATAATTAACACATATTACAGCATTAACCCTTCAGATACCGCCAATTAGAAACACAATAGTAAGACAATAGATGCGCGGCCACCGGTGGTCGCTTCGGGATTCATGAATTAAGTGATCATAATATTGGAGATCGCACGAGCTTATTAAATAAATATATATAGTTTTTGTAAATAAATAAATATTTGTAAGAATAGTTTCTGAAATTGATAGATGAAATAATTTGTTTGTTTTATAAGTTACTTTGATTTTTGGTACAGTTTACGTAAAAAACGACATGTCAAGTTTAGTTTCTTCAAGAACACAAATTGTTCTTGAAGTAATCAACTCGTCATGTCGGGAACCGTCACCAGCGTACCTGAGCTAGCTTCCCACAATAGTAGCTACAGATTGAATTGAATTTATGTTACCGTATCGAGATGGTATTATTCGGGATGTTATTCCTCTTCGCGTCTCTATCAATGCTTGGTATATTTTGTTTTGCCATCGATTTGCTGTCAAGTCCGAGCCGCAGGTGCGCCCGAGAACACCTAAAATTATCTTGACATTTTATTGGCACGGACCTCGATTCTGTTAATTAAAATGTCTTGGGCACAATTTCCATTACCCAACAAGTTCGATAGCGTATTTCTAAAGAAATTTATGCAATGAAAGTTGGGAGAGGGTTTGTTGTACCTTCTTTGAACTTTTGAAATATGTTTTTCAATAAATATATTTTTTTCTCGCTTTAATTAAAGGCTTGCTGGCGGAATTTCTTTTTTTTTTGTAAAAGTTGTGAGAAATTGAAGGAATATTTTTAACTCTTTGATGTAGATTAGAGAAGGTCGAGGCTATAATATAATAACGCATGATTATAAATTACTTATTTAAAAAATAGCTGTAATCGATACAGAAACCGATTCTGAACATACTATTTTCAGGATGTGCGTTTATAAGTTACAAGTTGTATAATACATTATAACCAGAGGAAGCCGGTACTTGAATTCTATGAGGGAAACCTTTGCCCGCCATTGGGGCATAATAATACGTGAAAGCGTCATCCATCATTCAATCTTGCTTCTGACAACTCCTACTATTTATGTTCCTCAAACATTTCCTTTACTATAAATAGATCTAAGTATCTAATGCCACCGACACGTTTATGACGTTCATCGCTCCGATTGGTCCACTCCAAGCTCTTAACCAATCAGTGCGCCGAGTGCGAGTTGTACGCGATCGAAACGATTACCGTGTTTGACTCTCTGATTGGTTAAAAGCTTGGAGCGGACCAATCGCAGCGCCAAACGCAATAAACATACCGATCGCGTAAACCTAAAAACAACTCGTACTAAGACCTCTGTGTACTTTTTTAAGTAGTAATATGTATCCCGTATTTAGGTCGACCGTTGCATGCAAAGCCTATAAATCTATGCACCCACCTTATTTATTGGCTCATGCGATGGACCGGTGATTTGTATCCAATATTGCCATGTTTGAGTTTATGTTAGTTTGAACTTAAATTGCTTAAATGTTATTAAGTTCCTGTTTGTTTTGTACGAGCAAATTAAAAAGTAGTTAGACTTCCGTATATCGTGTAGCTTTTAGATAGGTTGAATACCCATTACGACCGAGGCCACAACCTAGGCCATAAAGCGTGCTCGCGGACGGCAAGCCGTGGGTAGCTCGCTGTCCGACCGTCCGGTAACTGTCCGGACCGAGCCCAAGACGTCGACGGCGCGCACTGTTCCCGCGCGCCTCAAGGAGTTGTTAGCAACAGGAGGGGCCCAGCTGGGTCGAAGCCTACTGGGGCCAGGGTTATTCGAAAGGAAACTCGAGCCCCGGTATGAAGACTAGAAGTAACGAGGTGGGTTTTTTGTCAGTTAGAGTCTGACACTGTCTCCCGCTCCACCCAAGGGCGGATTTTGTCATTGGGTGATTTGGGTGAAAGCCATTTTTTCATAGATCATGACCGCGTACGTCGAAGGACTGGAACAATTTTCCTGCTGTGGTCTTCCAGTCTGATTATAATTTAGGTGTCTTTAAGGCTAGAGTGAATAGGCTCTTAACAAACTAGTGTGCTTCCTCATCAACGATTGCATTACTACTTACCATCAGATGGGACCGATCGTATCAGATCATAGATAATCTACTCTTCTACCCTAATTTACACTAATATAATAAAGAGGTAAAGTTTTTTTTTGTTTGTAGGAAGTAATCTCTGGAAGTACTGATCCGATTTCTTAATTTTTTTCACCGATAGAAAGCTGCTTTATTTCGAAGTTATATAGGCATATTCAATGTATGTAGGTGATGCCACGGGCAAAAGTTAGTCTTGTATAAAACTTGACGAAGTTTATTCTAGTACACACGCCTCATTAAGCAATGCGAGAGCTGTCTATGCTCATTATTTTTAATATACCTATAATAATAGTACATACTAGCTTCTGCCAGCGACTTCGTACGCGGATCCTGTTGCTTATGCCAGCGACAGCGGAGTCGTCAAAATCAAAGATCTGAAACGTCTGGTGTCGAATTCTAAGAGCCTGGAAAACAACGTGATGCGCGAGACGATTCGAGACGTTCCAGATCTCTCCCTTCCACTTATGTGCGTGACAGTGTGCACACACCTTAGATATGCTGCCATAGACAAAAATAGACAGAAAGCTCCGAACTGCTAAGCTATCGGGAGTTACATGTGTTATTGTGAGTCAACCATAAAAGATATGATGTCTTGGGATATTTTTTATTTAATTTTAAGGAGAACATTTCCGTTATACATGACTTTTGTGTACCTTTAACCATTAAGGCTTCAAACGCGACGGAAGCTTAAAAAATGGAGTAATTTCTCTCGTTTCCCCAACATTTCCCTTCACTGCTCTGCTCCCATTGATCGTAGCGTGATGAAAAGTATACTATAACCTGCCCAGGAGTATGAGAAATTATTGTACCAAGTTTCGTTAAAATCCATCGCGTAGTTTTTGTTTCTATAAAGAACATACAGACAGACAGACAGACAGACAGACAGACAGACAGACAGACAAAAATTTTACTGTTTGCATTTTTGGCATCAGTATCGATCACTAATCACCCCCTGATAGTTATTTTGGAAATATATTCCATGTACAGAATTGACCTCTCTACAGATTTATTATAAGTATAGATTATTAATTTATTTTTGAATAACTTCGCAGAAGTCCTTTATTTGAGCGTACATAAGGAAATTGTTCTTTGACATCTCACTGATTTTGTAAATGTATAAAAAGAGAACACTTGGATCCATATATTTTGAGTCATTTCCTGTGCTCGACTCATTCAAATTGACTGATAGTCTTGTTATTTACTGACATTTATAGAGTTTTATTACATTCATTTTTATTCGTATGACGGCTGAATTGATAGGCGTGCTGTATGGTGTATAGTTGTATAGTATCGGACGTAAAGAATAGCACCATCCCATATCATCCCGTGGGTGTCGTAAGAGGCGACTAAGGGATATTTAGAGACTGCATACTACAGCAGCTGATTGCACCTTAGGTTACCCCGTGGTTGTGGGTAAACTACCAACAAAAGCATTCCCAAGGAGGGTTGGTGTCAGGCTCGCGGCTGACTTTAAAAACTAGCCAAATCCCTTTGCAACAGGTTCGGTTAAACGGCACCACGGCAGGAAGATAATGACTGAATTGAACAAATGATCATGCTCATCATCATCATCCAGTCCATCCATAACCAGTAGACCAACAGGCTAGTCAAATTATATAAGTGCAGTGTTCTCTGCATGGATATTGTAACAAGTTGGGTACAAGCATAAATATAATACAAAAAGTAGCAGCAATTCATACAGTTGCCATTTTAAGTAAAGTACATGAGGGATATAATATTTGTTACTTAATATAGGATCCAAACTTCCTATTCCCTGAGGGTCTCAAGGAGAAAACCTTCGGGAGGTAACAAGAGTGGAAAACATTTTACCGAAAAAATATCAGAATGGTAACAATATGATGTAAGATATACTTTATTTATTTATTTAAACTTCATGTACAATAGTGGTACATACAATTAATTTAAAAAAAAGTATCTGAAAACAAAGGAAGAACAACTCTTTATTCTAAATTCAAATACTAAAAGTGTTAAAATGTTGAGAAATTCTGCCAGTTACTGGGAGATATCACTAGTAAAAAACACGTAGTAGATTAGAAAATAAGCGGACAAAAACAAAACCATTATATTTCAGGTTTTATTGTGGCCTATTTTGGTGCAGCTATGAGGCACACAGCCACTTTATTTTTTTATTATCTTGTATTTGTGTTTGGTCAAATAAATTATTTTTCTTTCTTTCTTTCAAAACGTTTTAGGAATAAAGAAAGAAATGCATACAATTCAATTTGCCGGAAAAATAATTATGATCAATTTTTGTTTTACATAATCATTATAACGATAGGCTTTTATGGGATAGGCAAGCGTACTCCATCTTCGACGACATCATCACTTACCTTCAGGTGAGATAGTGGTCAAACGTGAACCTACCTATAATAAAAAAGGGAAATCATCAAATAACTCCTCCTGCTCATAGTGGACCTCGAGGGTGTGTCAGACTTTTACTGACTAAATCCACTCACATCTTTTGCGTTCCAGAGCTGCGGTAACTCTTTCAACAATGCTGTACTCTGGCAAACCTGACGGCTCTCACTGTTGGAACACCAGCCTCCAGCCATAAGCCTACGTGCAGGCGCAGTAGGTACAGATAAGTGAATGTAATGTCTTCAAATTCTTGGTTCTATGCCAAGCTGGTCACCTCGTGCTATTTTTTTTTACCATTTCTGGTGGCACGAATATGTCACCTTGGGTATATCAAAATTAGTGGACTGTATTTGCAGGGCTATCGAAATTCAACCTCATACACTGTAAGTACATAATAATTGACACCTTGCAGTGTATGAGACGCAACTAATTTCGAACACTGACGCTGTTGAAACAAATTACACAAAGTGATGTGTCTTCTTGAGCTCGCACGTATTTCATCATCTTCATATCAGCCGAAAGACGTCCACTGCTGGACATAGGCCTCCCCCAAGCGTCACCACAACGATCGGTCCTGTGCGCACGTATTTAAATAAATAAACTAGCTTTTGCCAGCGTACATAAAATATAGCCTATGTCACTCAAGAATAAAGCGGCTTTCTATCGGTGAAAAAGTTTTAGCAATCGGACCAGTACTTTTAGAAATTACCTACTACAAACAAAAAAACATAAAAACAAATATAGTAGATCACCAATCAGTCGTTGACTTTCAAACCCCGACAACAGACCGAAGTCTTTGTTCAGCAACGGGGGTTATCTTCTGAGATATATCTTGTTATAAGAAGAAAAAGTATGATTCTTATTCCTTGTTGAATGGCGGGTTCAAACATTAAAATACTTTTGTAAGTCTCCAAAACATCTTTTTACGCTATGTCTGGCTGGTTTTAAAAATAGAAACTTACTTTGTATTTCGTTTAGAATTTTGCTTGCATTCAGAAAATGTTTATAACAACAGCTGAAATTGACAAAAGATCTGCGTTACTGAGAACATTTGAATTATTCCTATTTTGAAACTTCTTCTGACCATGTTTTACTATACCTTATTTGCCTTAAAAATAGAGATTCAAAGAAACCTTTTTTACTGTCGGTTCAACCGATTTTAACTGGTATTTCGCAGGCATAAGGATGGCATTAAAAGCAAAAATTTGGTTACAATACCAATTATTTACTGCAGCCGCCATTTGCTATGCCACCAACGTAATAAAAGTCAAAATCGGTTAAAAGGACAGTAATAAAAGGTCTTTATAAACATCTAATGTTATTTTGAACAGAGTATAGTTTGGGGTCGGCTTCCAGTCTAACCGGATGCTGCTGAATAACTATGTCATGTTGCGAGTGCCTATTAGATCATTATTATTTCATCCAAGGACCATCGTGTTACTTAGAGACTGGGATCTAGTCGGAACCCGTTAGACTGGAAGCCGATCCCCAGCTAGTTGGGAAAAATGTTACGAAGGTGATGATGATTTTGAAACTTGTTTCACAACACTATTGTTTTGCCTAGCAATAGTTTTGTATTTAATATTTTGTTAGTGTTAGTTTTACTTTTAAAAATCTACAATAGACAGCTACGACCTACGGTCAGCTGGCTTCGCGTGGCGCAGATTTTCTAAATCACACTTAACTAATTTAACACTTAAATTTTTTTATGGGGAATCATCAAATGACTCCCTCCTGTTCTGGGTTCAGCGAGAGAAAATGTCAAACTTTTTCTGTCTATATCTACCTGTGTTCCTTGCATTCAGCAGCCCTCGACCATCCACCTAAATTTTAAATATCCATTACACTCTACGGTTTAATGATTTCAGCATAATTCACATCATTAATCCATGCAGATCTTAGCAGCATAAACATGAAACTTATGACAGGCAATGATGGTGTAAAATAACTTTGATTAAGTGGCACAAGCCCAACAGTTAGGGCTGGCGGACCCCGCCCATTGCCGGGTTGATGTGAACCCATAAACACAACGGCATATAAATGTTTAGCACATTAACTCTGCTTGTTGTTATTATATAATAATATGGCGGGACTTAAATTTTTCTCTTATTATTTGGGGCTGCATTTTGTAACAGTTTTCAACTTGACTCTTGTGGCAGCCACAAAAGTCAAGTCAAGACTGCGGTGTCAAGGCTGCAGGTCGCAGCAGCACTCGCAGCTGAAGCTCGGCAGCGCGTGCAGCCGCAACCGCAGCCGCGTTCGGAATGTTTTCACAGAAATCTATACAACTACATAGAATACCAGTCGTGCAGCCACAGCCGGATTCGTGCAGCCACTGCATGTGCTGCCTGCATCCCCAGCCTGCAGACGAGGATCGAATAGCACTTTATGGGTTTCCTTTCCTATAGACTTACGTACTGAAAAGAAAATACTGTGACAGATCAATCAATAAAACAACAGACCCATGTTATGACGACACTGCATTAGTGCACTTTATTAATTACATCATTATTACGCGTCAGACAACGCAAATATAACAATAAATTCCAAACAATGCTTTAATTCTCTATACAACTACATTTTAAAAATTGTGTATATTTATATCACATAGTGTATGTTTTTGATTTTATACTTGTTACTATTCGAATTTTTGAATAATTTATTTTTACCACATTATTAGTTTTATTTTTGTGTTTACATAATTTGTTTCAGGTACCTACGAACCATATGTCTGGAAAATAGTTAAATAAAATCTATTCTAAATACGGATTAAAAAAAAAACAAACATATATTCCACATTCTAGTTTTTTACAATATTTCATCAGTGCTCAACATTTCAAAAACTTGGAATGATTTAAAACCCCCAAGGAATATTTAATGAACAAAGTCAAAGTTTCCAGGAATTTGAAACGGATTCATTAATATTAAAACCTGTTAAGATGTCGAATTAGAACTGTGTCGTTAATTAAACCTGCTATGTTCATATTTCAGTACGTCGAAGTCTGAATTGAATCTCTGAATTCTCATTCTCTTAGGAGTCTCCCACATTAGGCGTGCGCGTTCCTTAGGCGCGTGAGCGACGCGGACGCCGCGTGCGCGCTATTCACACCCCCGACGAACGTTCACGCCTGATGTGGTGTCAGCCTTACAGCATTATTTTGTCTTTTCTGAAAAGTGTCATTTACCGTCAAACGGAGTGAATAAAGTTGCTGGGGTGAGTAGAGACAAAACTTTGTTTAGATTTTTCGCTTTAATGCCAGACTAGCTACCGTCAACGCGTCGATTTAATAAAAATTACAATGCATTAAAGAGCCCTTATTTAAATACCACAAACAATATTAGAATAACTAGAAAGCACCCTTCCAAGTTAGGTAGACTGGGTTAGATTCACGGTGACTGAGGCGCGCGGCTGTTTCCTTCGCAAGCTTTGCTACTTCGCAGTAGGAGGTGACAGTCTACCGTTCCTACTCACTTCAGACCAGGGCCCGGCGCGAGAGATCGCCGCCACCAATCGTCACCACGAGGACACGGCCAGCTCCACCCAGGTGTTTCACATAATGGTAACACCCGGGGGTTTCTTCGCCTGAATTCGGTGCCTGAACATCCCGAACTTACCATGTCCGGTGAGGACCTGAGTCCTGCGGAAGGTGAGGACGCCGTGATGCCTCTCTAGCCACTTCTCAAAGAAAGGGCTTACCGCCATGATTATGGCGCGCTCATATTTACCCCTGCATCCCTATTCACCCTGTTTGTATAATATTTATTATAAAATTTTAATACTTTATCTTACAACTCAATTTAACATCGTGACTATGCAGAATGTTCTCCTTTTTTAACCGACTTCTAAAAGAGAGGAGGTTATGTGACCCGCAACTTTGGTTCACTGACTTTCTGAAACGCGAACCGCACCCACTTTATTTACCTTTCTACCCGTACACTGGTTTCGACACAGGTATATTATAGAAGGTATAAAGACACCCTTATTTTAAACACGTACAATTCCTGTTTATTTTGAAAAACATCGGGTCGTTGTAGACGTGAGGTGAGTTGCACCAACTAATTTTAACCAATGCTTTATTAGCCGTCAAATCTCTGGTTAACCCTTCAGATACCGTCAATTAGAGACACAATAGTAAGACAATAGATGCGCGGCCACCGGGTGTCGCTTGGGGATTCATGAATTAAGCGAATTACGGGTTGCATCAATTTAGCAATAGTTTAAAGTTACGTCACAAATAAATAACATAAACTGATTAAATTTAACAATAGGGCTAAAGTAAATGACAATTTATGTTTTTTTTTTACGAAAGTTTAACGTTGTACGACATGGTGCAATAGGTCGTAAAAATCAATGGTCAATTTTAATGTTGCTTTTACTATTTTTGACGGAAACTATGACGTAGCTCTTGGTGCAATTCACTCTTAAATTTTTATTACCATTATGAGAGCAAAGAAAATTTTTTCTCGTTTACTCGTGCCTATATAAATCGGTCCAAAGAGTGTACCTGATGTTTTTCAAAACAAAGTTAACAAAACCTTACCATCAATATTAGGTATTGTAAACTGCAAACATTTTCTTTGTAATTAAAATACTAAGAAATAAAAATATTACAAGAACACTAATCAGCTGACCAATAAATACCACTTAATCAGAATGATATGAGAAAACATTCGTAACATGTATTGTCGTTTTATTATTATAATAACTTCTTAATACTAATGTATAAACTATTACTAAATGTTTTGTGTTAGTCTATTGATATTTGTATTGTTTTTGAATAAACAATTATTCAAAGTTTATGCTTAATTACGAATAATTGAATGTATTCGACGAAAGCGGTGTTCAAGCGTTGTGTGGTGGAGGCCATTAGATAGTAGGGGGGAAAGAGGGGGATTATGACGTAGTTATTGTAAGTCACAATTATTCATGTTAGGGGGGGACGAATAAAGGATCTTGTGGGCATATTCTGACGTCTTTAGTACAGGAAAACTTAATGATTTCAAGGCTCGTTTAAGGGAAGTCCTTTTTTAAAATGATGTTCAAATTAATCTGAAATATATGGTGTTCTTTAGACAATAAGGTCTTTCTTTCTACAAATAAATAAAACAGTGATCAAACAGTCTATGAAAAAAGTAACAGATTATATAGTAGACAGTATGAAATGTGAACACGTTACCACCGTTAAGTACGCCTCAGCTCTCTAGCTGATGTCTAAACACGTCTCCACGCCGGAAATAGACAAGCTTAAAGGATGAGCTACCGAGGGACTGACGCAGCATTCTGCCAATGAGAATTTAGATAAGGCTTCATAACATATTTCACCGCCTGGTAAATATAGCTTAGAATATATGAACGTGCATGAAATGGGTCAGGATAGGAATTCAGTTATAGGCGACACTCGAACGAAACCCACCCATTTTTATTAATGCAGAATCATAGAAGGATTTTATAGAGCTGTCGATACACCCAACATTATTATAATACATTTTAAAAAGCAAACAGCATTTTACATACTTATTCAGAACAATCAGAATTAACTAAATACTCGAAATATTTAGGCAACAATTTCAATACTTAGAATAATCCAATTACAGTAGCACTAAAACTATAAAATAATTATTAGCATATCAAGTTGTAATTAACCATTTCATACAAAATACTGTAGCAAGCGAAACGTATAACTAATTATTACTCTAATATTATTAACCATTTACCTATAATTCAGTCACATTCATCTTAAACAAGCACTTGCATATATTTGCTCTGAAAATTGAACACTTTACATAACAAATTATTTACTCGCGCGATTACATAGATAAGAACTTCGTTTGTGGTTTCTGTTTCCGTAAAGACGAAACTTTATTAGGCCTTTTAAAAGGTAGCAAAATTATAGTCGATATTACAAAATAAAAGCCAATACAAACTATTGGCATGATTTGCTATTTTCTTTTCACCAGCAATGAATCCTAGGTTATTTGTTAGAGGACAATACGAGCAATCAGTAGCAAAAAGAACCAGGTCTTTAAACCGTAACCAAACGAAGATCATCTTGGGCGCTGACTTCAAGTTGAGCAGAAGTCAAATATTCGGTCTGTTTAGTGGTACGAAGTGAGACGCGGGAGCGAGGAGCGTCAGTGAGTGGCTCACCGCGCCATCGCGTCATAGGCGTCACTTGTGATTCTTTCTTGCTTGCTGCATGTATCTAACAACAACGACGATTGACTCGCCAATGTATGGAATGAGCAAAGCGATCCCCACTCTGACGCCGAGCGCTAAAGATCCGTGCTAATATCTACAGAAGTATTGCTAGTATCTTTTTGTCAGGCGTTACATATTGTAATGAAATGGAAATATAATACGTAATATTTGGAGGTTTCCATTATTAAATAGATATTACTGTTATATTTTTTCACTTGAATAACTCATTAAAGTTGCCATGCCAATGGGAAACATAAAATATCAGACGGAGTACATATTTTTATTTAAGAAAAATAACGCCTGATAAAAAAAAAAAACAATACAGTAGCCTACTAAATAGTCTCTAAATTCGTTTGGTTACGATTGGTAGACATAATTCTTTTTGCTATTGATTTCTCATACAGTACTTTAAGATATGGCCTAGGTATCATTTTTAGCGAAAGGAAAAACAAATTACATGCCAGCTGATGCTATGTATGGTAAAAGTTTCATTCCCCTTTCTGTGTTTCCATACTACGATTTAATGGATAATCCAATTATTCGTTCAGTGTGTTATTGACATTCGATTAAGCGTAGTTTTGCCTCATAAAACCTGTTATTTCGCATTTCCTCCGTACAGTTTTCCGACTATTTATGTGTTTTTTTACCTATACATTCGGAGCGTAGTCCCCGGTTGTCAGCCTCCGTGATATGTCCCCTAAATCCGTCACAGAGAGTATCACGCGATAGAAATCCCCAACATAATTGATTCAACGTAGTCTGCGTGATGCGGTAGCGAGCATTTAAATTAAATATCAAAATATAGTTCGTACTACTCATTCCTAACACTGCCACTATTTTTATTATATTTCAATATACAGACACGGCCTCTATACATTTATTATTATATAGTTTGCGTTACAGCTCTATGTATATATCTATTTGTTCGTAAAGTGCATTCGAAAGAGATTAACTCTGATATAAGTACCCATGATACAGACCAACTCATTTATATCCACTTGATTCCCGTGTTCCACCGTCTTAGTCTTTATAACAAGAATTTATTTAAAACTCGACTAATTGGTAAAAAATGTCTACATTTCGACACCTACATTCTCATAAGGCTTCTTCGTAATAAACTCCTACGTTGATCTGAAACAATACAAACGAATTGTGAGTTAGGAACTGAGAATATTTACAAGTACATTAAATTTTTATGCCGTCTCTGATTTTTTAATAGAAAAGTTAATTGTTTCTTTAAGGCCGGACGCACACATTCGATTTCCGGATTACGGTACGTTCACACGACGTCCAGTGTTTCTCTACCGAATCGGTTTTTTGCAGGATTCGGTTTAGTGGCAATAGTATTTCAATGAATGATTTCACACATGCGTTCAGTTTCAAGACAAGGCAAAAAAAAAAGAATTTTGCAGAAGTTGACATCCGATTTTGCGACTACAAACCGATCCGGCTGTATTGCAATATGTTAGATCCGGTGCAATGGTATAGCGCATTCAATACATGCGTTCATACGACATACGCAGGGGTAGATTCGGTTATTTGCCGGATCTTGAAACCGAATACGTCATCGGGTCGCATAAGCGGGGAAGGAGGGGTGGGCTTTGTACTATTGGGTTTAACCACAATCTTTTTACACGATACTGACGGCGATAATACCAGTATATTATAGCAAGACTGTTCACGTCCATCGCTTCCAAATCAACGTGAGGAACTGTGCGCGTTCTTGCTAAAAAAAGCCGGATGGTGAGTTCACACGGGATCTCGATACGAGGTCATCATATACGGCAATGCAAGATGTGCTGTGTGAATACAACATTCGGTTTTTCCAGATCCGATGAAAACAAGATTCGGCAAAACGTGGTACCGGGTTTCCTAATCAGGAATTCAGATTCGGGATTCCGTGACACTAGCGCAGACGTTCCGGTTTTTTGCATTCGGAATTTATATGACCAATACGAAAATTTACGTTCGTGTGCGGCGGCCGAACCAAATTGTTCGCGAGCACTGCGTTCGGAATGACGTCATTAGGTTTTTTTCCTTTCTGATTATCCGAACGCACGGAGAAAGTTTCGAAACGGATGTCAGGTTTTTTTTCGGTCGGAAAAAGTAAGAACGTGTGCGCTTTTCTGAACATTTTGTATGAAAGAAGAGCATTTAGGTTTCCGAATCTAAATTCCTGATCGGGAAACGTAATACCGGATATAATGAATTGCCACTCTGATAACGCTTGAAGGAGTCATTCTTCATTTATCTGCTATTCATAGGCCACTGTGAACATAGGCCTTCTTCAAGCTTCGTCACAGTAATCACGGTCCTTACCATGAAGCTTTGAAATGTCAGTCGAGTGAGCAAGAAAGAGGGATGGAGCTATACACCCTATACAGACCTCTTTAACAATTCAGTTTAGGTCGTGAAATGGATCGTGTTAAAAGCCCATGGTAAGGTCTCAGTACTTTGCTTCTTGTATCTAAAGAAATGAGCCATTGGGACAAACCGTTTTGCTAGAACTAATCACACAATCATTGTGTAGTAAGTCTCTGAACAAGAGTACACTTTAAAATGCTTAACTGCCTGGTCACGATTTCGGTTATAAAGGCGCATGATGCGGCGAGCGGGGCGGCATCGGTAAGCCCTCGCGTGTTCGCTAAGAGCGGCGTCTCGGCAACGGCGTCAAACATTTTCATACTTTTGATCTTACCGCTCACGCGCCCCGTGCGTAGCCGCCGCTCTCAGCGGCCAGTTCGTGAACGGGCCGTAAGTTCTAAACTAACAAAGATACAAAGCAAGAGATACTCACATATTATATCAGTGCTTATACTACACCACATGAACAGGACAGCTGCCCTTAGCTCTAACGTTGTCTAGCGGCGGTGCGATCACCACGTACGTGTCTCGACTGGCAGTAGGAACCTCATCGTCATCCCCCGCGAACAGTGGGGGAGGGGGGATGACGTCATCATCCACCTCATCCTCCGTCACCTCCGAGCGCTTGCTTCGTCCCGGCATGTAGTTCATGACACAAGTCACCGCGATCAGGAACAGGAAGAATATGAACACCACATCAAACATGATTAGAAAGTTCAGCATTACAAGTTGCATGTCAGTGGCTAACTCCCCTCACATTCTGCGCGCGATACACTGGGAGGCACTGCTATGCTCATCTTATAGCATTCTTGTGGTGGTTTTATATCTGGAACAAGCAAACGTAATATTTAAAATATCTGTGTAGAAATGCAATGATTTGAAATGAAATAAGGGCTATTGAGGTTCACCCTTTTTGCTGATACCCATATTATGGACGTGCTGGTGATGGTGGACTAGATGCTTTACAACAAAATTTTTTGTTAATGCGAAACCTGAATATATTTAGTTTAATACAGTTTGTTCAGAATCAGTAACTGAATGAAACCCAATAGTTTTTACACCATGTTATATAATTTCCCAAAAATATTTTAAAAGGTCACAAATTGGACACCACCTCAGTGGCCTGAATGACCTGGTGACCTTTTTTTTTGCTGACATAACAAGCTTATAACTTTGTGATTTTTCATGATATAGTTATGAAATTTTGTGCACAGATTCTTTACATAAAAATACCAAACACGTGTTTCGGGTTTCGCATATACAAAAAATAATGTTGTATTGATGTAGATAGTGGGCTAGGTGAGTCCATCTTTAAAAATTCACCATATTAGATTTAGGATGACGTCATGAAGCTAATCATGCTTTGTCGTCTAAACTTAACATATCTGTAAAATTTCAGTATTAACTTAACATATCTGTAAAGAATACAAAACCACAAATTACAAGTTAATAAAGTCTTGTAAGAATACAAGATTTTTTTTAAACAACTTATGGAAGAACGACTTAAATAGACAAGGCTTCTCAATGTCAATCGACTTTGCAATTCATCAATGTCGATTCCAATTTTCAGCGACTTCTTTTTCGGATCGAGATGTCTTTTATTCATGATTGGGTTCAATGGTCGCAAAGAATTTGACTTTTAATGGATTGTCTATCAATTGTTGAAGCTATGCTTTTTTAGACACAGTACTTATTACGCGTGTTTCTTTTCAGCGAGTTCATTAACCTAAAATATCTTTGGTATATGAAAAGAAAATCTCATTACCAATAACAATTACATTACCCATTTTAAGAAAAGGTTTTATGTAAATACTTCGGTCCGACAATATAAATGAATGTAAAAGCAGGCAAATTAACAAATATCCTTTTCCCAATCCCATAATATGCTTTTCCGAAGTCTTACTGTGAAGAATGATCCGTGAAACATCGAGTTTTCCGCTCGGAATACTCTCGTGCGGTTCCGTTACATTGTTTTCACGCACAGTTTAATCTGCTTTTAAAACGGTACGAAAAGAATTGGTTACCTTTATACGTATTTTATTTAATACAGAATACGGGCCTCGGTTATTGGTTCAGTGACGCAAAATTGGTTACACTGCCAAATATAGAGCGAATTAGTATGTCTTGGAGGAGGCTTTCACTGGAATGGGGTTCGCGCAAAAATGATTTATCAAATCCTACACAGTATTATAAAGAGGAAAAGTTGGTTTTTACGTTTTTGTTTGTTTGTAGGAGGTAATCTCTGAAAGTACTGGTCCGATTGAAAAACATTTTTCACCGATAGAAAGCTGCTTTATTATTGAGTGACATAGTCTATATTTTATGTAAGCGGGCGAAGTCGCAGAAGAAAGCTATAGCTAAATTATGTAATATATGAAAGTAATTTTTTATTGACCATATTTAGTCACACAAGTATTCTTTATGATTCTAAATTTTGCGACGATATTGTAAATACATTATTGTAAATTATTTCTTGCATGGAATTTAAATAAAGGTTTATAATCATTATTACGGGCCTCATTTCCCGGCCACAGGGCTTCGTTTAAAAAAAACCATATATTTTAATCGAGTGCCTTTACGATTACCGACCCAAGTTTAGCAAATAAATATTTATTTCGGTTTCACATTTGCATGTTAACGGAACGAATAAATTGGGTGGAGAGGATTCGTTCTTTGTTCCCGTAATAGCCGTAACTTTGAGATTTATGTACTGAACCTTTCATTTGACAGTGTCTTATATGTTTTGTTACTGAAATGTCGGATCGTATCACGCCTCGTGTCGATGCCTATGAAATATTTTGTGGACTTTATTGTTGAACAATGTAGGCCTGAGGGAAAACATTTTGGCTGTAGGTGTAGTTTGTTGACCTTTATGTGAACGTTTGATGTTGTCTGTTATACTCTTCCTACACGCTACTTTTACTTCCTACGCTTTGGATTTGGGATTAAAACCCCATTTAAAAGTATAATATATCAAAGATTGGATGTTTTAACCTTAAAAATTCTATTTTATTTTGTGTTTTTATTACAACCTGTTCACGACCATGTCGCTGCGAGCGGTAGCTGAGCGTGGAGCGGCGAGCGGTCAGGTCAAAAGTATGAATATGTTTGAAGCATAATGCGAGACGCCGCTCTTAGCGAAACAATTACCTACTATAAAGTCGTGTGAGGGAGAAATGGGGATGGAGATACATACCTCTTTCTCGCTCGCACGACTTGTCTTTTAACATGTCATGTTACGGCCCCAAGTACATTTTTACATTCCTCATGTCTCATTTTCATTTAGAATCACATTTGTTGCAACAGTTCTCCGAAAAAAATAAAAATAAAGTGCTGCCAACATGAAAATACGTCGCTATAAAACGACGTCTACCCTTTATCAAATTGTTACTTGTCTTGTGAAGAGTTCAGGGAAGTTTGTTACATTTGTGTAGCCGAAGGGAAAAGGGCAAATGCTTTGTCTTTTGTAAAAGATATCTATCTGATATAAGGACACAAAGTTTCTTGAGAACAAAGTTTTTGGCACGATGTACTGACTAAAAGATACTTCTGTATTTTATTTACGTATGTCTGTTTTAAGTATGTCAGATACCTAGTCGCGGGAATGCGGTGAATGCGAGACGCACAGGATCGGGCATTGTAGCGACACTTGGGGGAGGCCTATGACCAACAGTGGACGTCTTCTGAAATGATGATAATGATGACGATACCTAGTTTCTGTGGAATGAGTTATATTTAGAAGCAGATCTAATTAAAGTTTACAAATTCATAGGGTGGTTATGTGTGTGATCTATTGGCCACATTTTTTTCATTCCAAAAGAAAATCCCTACAGGAGTCTGTGTGGTATTTCCTGATATATAACCTAGCTGTATTTAAGTCAAGAGTCAATAGGTTGCTTTTAGGCAAGCCTGCTCCATCGTCTGTCACATCATCACTTACCATCAGGTGAGATAGTGGTCAAACGCGAACCTATTCATAAAAAAATATACATCATACTAATATTAAATAAGCGAAAGTTTGTGATAAACTAGTATAAAAGATGTTATCCGCAAAGTTGCTAGTCTTAGGTGGGATTGGGCGGGACATGTCTGCCATATGTCAGATGAGCTGTGGGCTAAAATTGCCACTTAATAGATCCAGTTAAACATAGGGCAACATGGCAAGAAACTAAGGCGAAGGTTGAAAGATGAGCTTGAATCTTATTAGAGGGACTGGTACGCAAAGACTGAGAACAAACGTGTGTGGAAAAGGGAGAAGGAGGCCTTTGCCCAGCACTGGGACACAGTAGGCTAACTAAAACTAGAAAGTTTGTGAATATGTTGTAATTTCTACATGCTCGAACGGCTGAACGACTTTGTATGAAATTTGGCACACGGCATTATTGGACAATATATTTTAATTTCACGCAGGCAAAACCGCTGGCAGCAGCTAGTTAAACAACATTTCTCAAAAGGTCCTTCTCATTGCCTATGAAGCCTTCATTTTGAGAGGATCACAATTAGCTACAATACCGATTTAAAGCAGTAGCTAGTTGGTTCTTCAACTAGACTTGACGGATATTTAGGGGTATTAAGTAAAATATCAAAGTTTTAAAGGCATGCTCAAGAACCTCATTATTTTTAAAGCGGCTGAAGCAATCTATGAAAGTCGTTGGTAAGATTCCCCCGGTCCGTATCCCTCTCGACTAATATCCGTTGAAAACGTTTGAGTAAAACAATGGTCTTGCAACTCGGCCCTTCTTTTATACCCGCCATCTTAGAAGTTTCTTGGATATTAAATTTGATTTCTATAATTCAGAAATCTTGAAATCTTGTTTATTTAAGAGTTGGCTCTACGGTTCGTTCTGACAATTAAATTTGTGGGTTTCGGGAAATCTGTTTAATGGCCCGGAGCAAACAGCTAACTGATTTATGGGAGACGCTGCGGACTTGTTGATTGCGAGAATTTGCTATCGCGTTTTAAGACCTTATCACCTTTTAGATCCATGTTCACTAGTGTAATTTGAAATCACCTTCTTATGAACATCTTATACGATTAAACTTTAGAAAGAGTTACATATAAGTAAGTCATCATCATTATTATGTAGTTCCGTCACTGATGTTGTAGTTTATGAAAAAGTAATATTAAAAGTGGCAGTGGACAGGGTACATTGCGGGGTCCAAAAATGCTGGAGTGGCGACTGCGTGCAAGAAGACGCAGCGCTAGAAGACCTCCCCCGAGGCGGTCCAATGACACCGATGTCTTGGTGAAGGTCACGGGGATCCGGTGGATGCGAGACGCACAGGACAGTTTAGTGTGGTCACATCTAGGGGAAGCCAATGTCCAACAGGACGTCTTTCAGCTGAATGATGATGATGAACACTAAAAAACAATAGCTTAAATGGCATGATTTCCTTTAAAAGATCACAGTCTAATACATACTGAATGTCGTACTAATATTGTAAGAATAAAAGTTTGTGAGTATGTATATTTCTTACTTCTTAACGACTGAACGGATTTCGATGACAGTTGATATATGACTAGACCATATCCTGGAATAGTACATAGTTTACTTTTATCTCAGGAGTATATCCTATTGGGAAATTTTTCTACAATCACTCGGGCAAAGTCCCTGGCTATAGCTAGTTAAATAAATGTCACTTGATACTATAAATACAATCTAATAATATTGAAAACAGGCAAATGGTTCGGAAAATAACAAAAAACCCAAATCACACCTACACAACACATTCGCCGTCTAGGCTGAAAGAAAGGCTTTTTTCTATTGTCCGCTTTGCGAAAACGAAAATAGAAGTGTAAATAAAATACAAGATAGAAAATAGAAGACCTATGTAGAAAATAATAAGTTTTTTTTTTATCGTAACAAAAACAGACATTTTGCGCCCTTTTTTCCGCTCAGAGAAGAGCGATCCCTCACTCTAGCCAAACCCTCGCGTTTCAGGCTTTTTCTGACCAAAACTAGCTTGTGTTCCAGGCTCTTTTGCGTTCTAGGGCCGTGGCAACTCTTCAGGACATTCATTTGATAGTAGTAGTTGTCGGTTTTAGTCGAGCCCAGCAAGTATCGGCTCTAGTGAGCCGATACTTGCTATCGCTTTTCATTTTACTGACAGCTTTTTAAGGCGCGCGTGAAAAAAAACCACGAACAAAACACGTTGAATATATTTGGCGACTTGTTTTGGCTAGAATGATAAATTGCAACAGATTCAGTACTGAAAAACAAAGATTTATGATCATCATTAACAGTTCGTTTATCATCGTTTTTTCGCCCCTATATCGCAGGATTGACTTCCAGTTAATACACTAGTAGGTACTTATTGTTCAAAAGATACGAACTAAATAATCTTTTTTTATACGATGTGCCTTTGCATACTTCTAGTGGGTTCAACAGATTGTGACTGGTTTGCTTACGAGAAACTGAGCCTCTTCATATTTCTTTAAGCTTCGCCACCTTCCGAGCTTTTCCAGAAAATAGTAGGTATTGTACTGACTTCTTCTGTTTAAGTGTGAAACGAAAGAGCGCGTCAGTCTGCTACTGACTTAAAACACACGTGTCCTTCGGTTGACCTTTGCGATGGAAAATGGAAGGAAAACCCTGGTTTTAGAGTTTACTTTTCAGAAATTCCTCGTGACCTTAGCGGGTATAGGCCCTGCTAGGTTCTTAAATCTTTTACTGCTAGCTGTACCCAAATTACGTTATAATATTATACATTGTCATGTACTCATTAACCTTTCCTTTAATATCTAACGAGTGTTTAACAGCATTTTAATATTCTCACCACTAAACCGTTTAAGCTCATTAACTCCAAACTTCATAAGCGTAAGAGTACTGCGATTCACGTATTATCCCTTCTGAGGGTCTTAACGAAGTTACTGGCTAAAACATTAAACGTTAAGCAGGTGGAAGGCCCGAATTATAAGGGTTTTGTGGCTGTAAACTAAGTTAGCCGTAAGAAAATGTGGTGGATGAAATGGTCAAGAGCTTTTGTTGGTTTCGATCCGGGAATTTCGTTTTGAGGCTTAGAATTAAATACTGTCAGTCGAAAAACGGTTTTGGTGGTTGATAGCGAAGATGGGCATGAGCACTAAAATAATTAAGTGTGTACCCTACTTTGTCCAGTGTCTAGTGAGTAATCATTAGACACTGGACAAAGTGGTGTCCATTATAAAATTCTCAGCAGTAGAAAATGTGGCGGATGAAATGGTCAAGAGCTTTTGTTGGTTTCGATCCGGGAATTTCGTTTTGAGGATTAGAATTAAATACTTTCAGTCGAAAATCACTTTTGATGGTTGATAGCGAAGATGGGCATGAGCACTAAAATAATTAAGTGTGTACCCTACTTTGTCCAGTGTCTAGTGAGTAATCATTAGACACTGGACAAAGTGGTGTCCATTATAAAATTCTCAGCAGTAGAAAATGTGGCGGATGAAATGGTCAAGAGCTTTTGTTGGTTTCGATCCGGGAATTTCGTTTTGAGGATTAGAATTAAATACTTTCAGTCGAAAATCACTTTTGATGGTTGATAGCGAAGATGGGCATGAGCACTAAAATAATTAAGTGTGTACCCTACTTTGTCCAGTGTCTAGTGAGTAATCATTAGACACTGGACAAAGTGGTGTCCATTATAAAATTCTCAGCAGTAGGTAATCCAAGTTCTAGATGTGACCCTAGTGTAAGTTAAAATGCTTGTCCCATATTAAATGTGGTAAAAGTAATTTAAATATAATAAAAAAAAAGAATCGCAGCTCGGAAATGTGAGACTGTTATGAATATTTACCTCCGCCATCTTTCGTGAAAACCTAGATCCTTACTCTAAAAAAAGCTAAGTGTTGGTTTTCTTAACTTTAGTTAAATTACTTTTACCCCGTCTACTTCAAGGCAAGGACGTGATCAAAAATAACTGATCTATATACCTATGTATATATAAAAGCATTGTTTCTGCCGCCAGTTTCTTATTTGTTGTATTTATTATTACCAGGAAAAAAAAATTAAGAAAATTGCACAGAAAAATTAGAAAATTACTGAAAACTATTTAAACTATGAGCACTTGAAACTTCACACGTTTATCAGTTCATTTTTAAGATAGGGCAATATCTGTCGGTTCATCTGCTGTGCAATAAAACAAAATGTTCATTAAAAGTAATGACAAGTATCTCGTCCACAAATGACGTTAAGCCCTTTCCAAAGTCTTGGAAAAAAGTACTTTATCTTCAAATTTATTGTTGGACAAACTGTGTAAATCAGGATTTACGAAGTTTAAGGCCGTGAAGGACTAGATTGTACTTTAGACCCAGATTTGTAGAGAAAAGTAAATACCTTTCCTTCAAGAAAAAGTAAAAGAAAATTCAATTCTTAATGAAAAATAACTCTGTTCCCTTCTTTTTTTCTGTCAAATTAATCTTCTTGACCTTTCGCAACTCTCTCGGCCCTACAGTCGTCTAACCAAATACATCTGAATACAACAAAGGTAAAATTATCATTGCATATAAAATATGCAATGATAATTTTACCTTTGTTGAATTACTAGTCGACGACAATCTGATATCTATAATTTAGCAACTAAAGTCTCGAAAATCAATAAACAAATTACAATACTAATAAAAAAAGTAGGTACTGCAACAATTATGAAAACAATGGTGTTAAGTGTGATAAGTATTAGATGTTGATGAAGTGTATTAAAATAATACATTTGCCGAGTTGTGCAGTGACAAATTCCCACGTTTATCAAACGACGTTTTTCAACAAACGTCGACGTATTTCACAATTACGAAGAAATAAATAAACGGCGGTTGACTGGAGATTCGTGAGGTTCACTTAGTGCCCAATGCTGATACAATAAACATAATTAATTGTGGCGGAGACGACCTCACGCAGTTTTCCGCACTATTGTGGAAAACTGTAAATTGCGTGCCTAAAAGCTGTAGAGATCAGAGAGAGTTTTCGAGTAAGTGAAAAATAAATTACATACTTAACTACAAACCACAGCGTTAATTACTAATGATTAACTAATCATCGCTTCCGAAAGTCAATAAGCTCGCAAAATTCAGGGACTCGTTATCAGAGAAACAACAGATACACTAGTTGCCTAATTCACACTTGGTGGTAGGCTATTGTCGAGGTGCTATTGGCTATGATGCGAGGTGCTACAGCGATCCTCATTAGACTAAGTACACTCGCGGTCCGCAGTAATTGGTCGTTTGTTTTACCCCGTATCCACCAATAGGCGGCTATTGAGATCATTCGATATAACTTCAAAGGTATTGTTGGTGAATCTCTTTTGATCCGTTTTTTTTTTTGTTTTTGGGGTTGTTATTTATTAGGAACAAAAAAGTGTGGGCGAGAACAAGGCCGGAAGAAGAATTTTCAAATAACATGTTTTATCATAAAAAAGAGTAGGCGAAAACGGGGCAGTAAATTCCGATTTTAAATTATATCATAAACTAGCTGCTCCCAGCGGCTTCGCCCGCGTGATAGCAGAAAATTATCCCAAGGGAACATACTTCCGGGATAAAAAGTATCCTATGTCCTATTCCAGGACATGGTCTATCCGTGTACCAAGTTTCATCAAAATCAGTTTAGCCATTGAGGCGTGAAGACGTAACAAACTAACTTTCGCTTTTATAATATTAGTAAGGGTTATAAAGGGTTTCATTTTCAATATGAGAGAATTTTAAATGGCTTCTACTATCTCAATAGTTTTTATTACAGATGCATTTTTTTTTTATTCAGAGCGTATCATTTGCCGCTAACGCTTTAAGGCGAGTTGTTCCACTTATAAGGAAAATGGTTCGGCTTAGATTATGTTAATATTCTTTCTTTCTTTTATTTCTATATTCTGTAATAATGATAAAGGTATTCGTAAACAAAAACATAAATTAAATAACCATTTCTATAAATATGTGTGTTAAGTTAATTCTATGCAAAATTAAGCTACTTTATATATGTGCTCAAAGTTATTTACTAGGAGCCCAGCATGGTCGAAGCCTACTGGGGCCATGGTTAGCTTCAACCCGTGGTCCTGGAACGCAAAGGGCAACTGAAGGAAAATAGGTGTAGTTTTAGTCAATAAAAGTCTGACACATCCTCTCGCTCTGACCTAGAACAGGAGATGACATTAGATTATTTCCTACCTCAAAAAAGTACATCAGAATTAAATGTTCAATAGGTAACATAATTATATTATATTATATTATTATTATTATATTATTAAGAAAAGGGAGTTAGTGATAGCGTGACGAGTGACAGGACAGAATGGAAGAAAAAAACATGTTGCGCCGACCCCAAATAAAACGGGAAATGGGAAGGAAGATGATGATGATGAGGTATATAATTATAGGTAATATAGGTACATGATTTTACTAGAGTTACAAAAGTATACACAACATTCTCTTCTTGGTGAAAAGTTAATTATTACTTTTCCTTTAGGTACACGAATGATGTAAAAAGAGTTTTAATTAAAAAAATACGTTTTTATATTTCTGTCTGCGGATGAGGGTGTACACCCACTAATAACATCTTTTGAGGATCAAATTGTTTATTAATTACGGTGCTACCATATTTTTCGTTTCCCTTATTCATAAAGGTCACTGACAAAAAATCTCCCTGTTTACAAACCCGGACAGATGTCGCCTCCGGTCCTTAACCCTTAGGAAATCGAAATCGCACAATTCGTAAGCAAATTTCTCGCAAGCTGATACTTATGGTATGGTGTTGGGATCTTGACAGGCCTGTCACACATCAGCTTTACGTCACTCAGTAAAAGGGGAGTCAAATGGGGGTTGAGAGGGGGAGGGGTGTCCCCTCCTCAACGTCGTGTCTGATTGTAATCCTATCCCATCACATATGTTTTGTCTCCAAACAATGTCAGTATTACATTCTTCGTACGTATTGTTTTTTGTTTTAGGTTACCTGTTTTTGGGTTAAACCAGATTAACAATGTTTTTGACCAGTATATGAGTATGGAAGACGGAAAACGGGGGAGGAAGGGCATTGTGAGGTGATGCCCTACCTTGAAATCACAATGCCCTACCTTACCCTCACTCAGACGTAGATCTGTACATCAAAATCTGGAAGTTCAGCCATCTTGTTCACCATCGATCCATCATCCATTGATCTTCATCATTAAGGATTTAATATTCATGATCTATGCTCATGCTTTCTCACAGATTTTATTTGTCTACGAATAGCTTTGGCTTTTGCTTAATTACTGAATGCACATCACTGAACTAGAGGTCAGTGATATGCATGGTGATTGATTTAGGAGCACGTGCTTCGAAGGCAGATCAATTATGAACATTTTCTTACTTCCGCTCTACCTGTAATCAGTGCTGCTCTACCTAACTTTCGATACTAGCTGCAGCCTTGGGCTACGGTCATACTAGCTACGATCCCAGTTGTATAATTCTGTGTCGCAACCAATTTGTATTGCTACTAAGATATTTTTGTTAACTCATTACTGGTTTTTTTGAGAATTAATAAAGAAATATCATTTATTATTATGGGTCAGTATATCTCAGAACCCTGGCGTCCTAGACCTTTGGAAGGCGTACGAGGAGCCGAAACCAACTCGCAACCAACGATTATTATATCTCTGTATGCTAGTGTATAGCATGCGATTATTATATCTCTGTATGCTAGTGTATAGCATGCGATTATTATATCTCTGTATGCTAGTGTATAGCATGTGATTATTATATCTCTGTATGCTAGTGTATAGCATGCAATTTTTATATCTCTGTATGCTAGTGTGTAGCACAGGACTATTCATTGTGACGATAATTGGGGGAGGCCTATGTCAAACAGTGGATGTCTTTCGGCTGAAATGATGATGATAATGATGATGTTAGTGCACCCTAAAATAACCTCCAATGGAAAACAAGATTAATAGAACTAAGGTTTTTTACCAGGAACAAGGGTTTTGTTTGTGGAATTTCTGAAAACTGGTCCGAAAACTGGTCCGAATTTTTTTTTTAATCGATAGAAAGCTGCTTTATTTCTGAGTGACATTGGTTATATTTTATGCACGCGGGCGCAATCATGGGCAAGAGCTAGTTTTTATTTAGTAAGCAGTCATAACGACATTCTATGATTCTACCTACACGACCGTATTTGACCGAATATGTTCGGAAACGTATAATTGAATAATTATTTGCTATTGAAAATCAAATTATAATAATTATCATACTGGGTCACTGAGAATTTAATTCAATGGAAAGCTTAGTATATTGAAAAGCAGCTCAAATACTAGAATCTAGATAAATGGCGTGCGAATTGAAAAGCCCCTTCAACAGTGGAAAGCTGTTCTGGGACATTGTGCCATTATAAACGAACGAATCTTTGTTATCAAAATAATTGTTATTATTATAATTGGCATTATACGGAGCATTGGTGGCCCATTGGTAATGGTCTTTACTTACCAGTTGTAAGTCGCGGGTTCAAACCCACCTAGGCACCTTACTAACCTGTGTAATTGATTGCATCACCACTGCACTCAAAACCTCTGTTTACCTCACCTGGCCAATGTTGGTCATGCAGTCAATCATATGTACATTTTTTGACATCATAATCTGGCTACGGCCTCATGGCGTCCCACTGAAGCATCGTCAAGAATTGTACGACAGCAATAGACCGCCTTATGTAACAGTAACGTATTTCTAATCATACTCATGCCTTTGCAAACATACATAATAGACTACCAAGTTCATAATACTCCAATACGAGTAGTTCCATGCTAACCATTCACTCGTAGTTCTGCAAAGCTTGAGTCACAACACGCCCACACGATGCTGCATCTGTTCTGATTCCTATACAAACTTCATCAATGGGCACACAATAATGCTGTCTATATTATTGTTGTTTGATGTCTCTTTTATACATAGATAAGGCTACAAACAGACTGTTTATTCCATAGAGTACGGAATCATCGTGTTGGCGACGAGAGAATTTGAGTTTGTGCATTAAGCGCTGGATGCCCATTTGGCCATAAAAGCCTCAGAATCCGCACTGGACCTACGTACCGGATTAAGGCCCTTTCCTCTAGAGACAAGATCTGAGTCCCAGCAGTGGGGCCATTATAAAGCTGATTATGCTAATTTTTAGGCCGTTTTAATGGCCGTTTAGAGGCGTTGGAAGTGTTTTTGAAACAATACTGTGAATTGTCAAATGTCCTAATACTTAAATAGGCCAGGTGGAGCAACAAGTTTTTTTTTTTATGTGGAAAATCATCAAATAAGTTCTGCCACCATTGGTGAAGTGGAAGGAAGTGTCAGACTTTTACTGACTAAAATCCTCAGCGTTTTTTCAGTTGCACTTTTTGCGAGGGCTGCGGTAACTGCTTCGAATAATACGCAGATCTGGCAGGCGTCACTTTATTTGGCCTCGTTAATTTTGTTGATGTTTCTTTGAGGCGCGTGCGTTGAACGCACCGTCAACCGGGGTTAGCTCCTGAGAGATCTTGCTCTCTTTATCCAAGCCCGAAGCCATCGCAATGACGTCGTTTTTTGTTACTTGACAGATTCCCCTTCCACCAGACTTCCAATGTTTCTAACTAACTTAATTTAGAACGCATTTGCAATTTCACCTTTCAATAACCGTAATTAGAGATACAATAAAAAGACAGAAAGAGCGAACGTCGGCATTCTCCTGGGGTAACAATTAATTTAAAAAATCAACTAAGGTCTTTTTACATAGCATAGGATGAGAGTTAGTAGGACGAAAATATGTATAGGTCGCTACATTGTATGAATCTGAATCTGACAGCTGTCACCCACACTATTCTATAGCAATAGCAATTGTAGGGTACACCAATCGTATAAATTAAGTTAGTAAGTTCACCACTACGTTTGATTTGTTAAAAAAGTTTTAACAGCTGTCTCTTTTAGTAGCCGCCGAATTGTTTCCCTGTTCTGTGGTTTACTCAGAGACGTCCTTAAACAGAAACAATACATCTCTGATTCTGCGGCATGTCAATCAGTCGTGCACAGAAAATCGCTTACGAACAAAATAATTAGTTTGTGTTTCGTGGTGTGGGCAGTATGATTTTATTAGTAGGTGGGAAGAAATAGTAACCATTCTGAAATACTAAGTGTTCCGACACACGGGCCACATAAAAACGCCGCAGGAAAAAAGTTTTAATTGTGGCTTTTCCTTAGTTTAAAAAAATTAAGTCAAACAGGTTTTTGCCCGAGGCTCAGTCCACGTGGATTTGTACAAACTTATTATTCGGATCTTTCATATAATCTTTAATATCTTCTTAGAATATTAACCTAATATGAACCTATTTAGTTAATAAGTCCGAAAACATGTAACTAGTTACCAGTTGCAGAATTTGTTGTTAATACTGTTTGTTTTCCGCTAACAATATAATAGTATAAAATAGTATCGCACTTAGTACTTCCTCTCTCTACCCAGAGCGGCAAAAGATATTTGATGATTTTCCACCTTAAATAAAAACGCTAAGTATATCTGAAGATCAGTTAAAAATAACTACACATAAACTGTTAAGGAACTACATAACTATTTCTGAACTCCCAGTCTTTTAAATAAGGAAGTCTTTTCAAAGAATATTTTTAAAGTCTTCCCTAACTTTATTACAAAATTCTCCGCCCGCCCAAGCCGTGGGAGTAATGTAGCAAAAATAACTTACCACAAGTTTTCAACCTAACGATCCAAAACGAAACTAGTCATATCGATTATCGATTATGTAAAATGGGCCACGTCTAATATTTGTATACCTTGTGTATAATCGGCAGTTCGTGTATTTTACGCTCCAAAGGTCTATTGTTTTAGTACTCGTAGATTAAGAGAATTAATAATACCTACCTATTCTTTATTTAGGTCGATTTTGTTTGACTAAGTTACTTTTTTTTTGTAACTTTCACATTATTCTACTTGTGATAAAACATTGTTGTTGAACTTTAAATCCTAGATATTCGTCAAGAAAGCAAAGTATTATATACTAGCTGACCCCGCGAACTTCGTACCGCTTAGCAGTCATATCTTTCGATATTTTTAACTGATTGCGATGAATCAATTTCGTACATTTTACGTGAAGCGCTAACAACTAAAAACTTCTACAGATTTATTATATGTATATATATATTTTTTTTAATAACAAAAAGTCCCACAATGGAAATTTGTAAAAAAAATTTGGCAATCGGACTAGTACTTTCTCACATTACCAGCTAGGGTGGATCGAATGAAACATTTGTCCCACCAGTACGCAAAATACGCGCCTTGGTCGTGGAGTTAAGGAAAACAGACCGTTGTACCTATACTTATACTATACCTATACCTCCTACAAACAAAAGAGCATACTTTACCTCTTTATGATATTGGTGTAGATAAAGGTAGGATTTTTATACAAGAACCAAAAATGACCACATCGCGTGATCTATGTGCTGGCTTTTACTTTGGACATAGCATAAACATTACCATACGGCATGGTTATGACAAGCTTAGTGTATTCGGGTCAGGTCAATTAACTCGTCCTAATAGAAAATTATAAAAAAAAAATGGTCTTAGTTTTTCGGGTTCTATCATAAACATCGCAAAATTAAAAAACACTCCGATGCGACCATTTTAAATGAATTAGTGAACCAAGAAATGCATAGGACACTGCAAAACTATGTAATTTGTAAAATATCGTATTAAAATATAATAAGATATTTAACATAACTTTAAACTTAAATTAAATTATAATTAACGTATTTTTTACGTAAGTAATATTACAAAAATATTAATATTTGTACCTAGAAATTGTATGAAACTGGCTAATTTTGTACCTCGAAATTTGGTTTGATATTACTGTCAGGTTCGATATACGAGTACTTTATATTATTGTCATTTTATGCTATGATTTACAGATTTTTCAGCCATTTAATTAATAAATATTGGCCGAAATTTACCTTTACTTATAGGAGACATCTGGTCTGTCTTACTAAACAGGTTCGGGCCTATCTACCCATGCACATTTTAAAACAGTTCAGAATAAAGGAATGGAGGCGTGGCTGACTCGAGGCGTTCGCCGCAACAGAATCGAAACGAAATAATCGTAACTTAGCTAGGGGGGCAGGCTTTACGAACAATATCAAAGAAAGAACATTTGGGTAAGCCGCATAAAGTACTCAAACAACATTAAAACAAATGTTTGCACGACTGATAAGTCGAATATAGTGAATCTAAAACTATTTTACTATGTCATCATGTATGTACCTATATTCTGGCAAATAAATAAATAAATTAAATTAAAATAAAAAAAAGTAAAGTAACCACTTAGTCCCCACATTCACAAATAATAATGTTTCATAACTTTTGAAAAAACTTGTGTCAATTAACTTCTCGTAGCACTACGTCTCGATTCTCGTGCTACGGCGTAGCACCTTTTTTATAGGTGTGAAATCATCATAAAACTTCTCCGGCTCTGAGTAGAGCCAGAACTAGTGTCAGATTTTTACTGATTAAAGCTTACCTATGTTTCTTTAGTTGACTTTTGCAATCCAGGGTCATATAACTTGACTTTGTCGAATAATACTCCTAGCATGGAAAGTATCCATTGTATTTTATGTTCCAGGGTATATTCTAATCTTATGCCAATTTAAATCCTGCCCATTCGTCCGATAAGGTCTAAATAGAGTCATTCCATTACTTGGGATTTACTTTAACCGGATCCTCAAAAGTAATATTAAAAAAAAATGTTCAAAAAAATATAGCTCATATTTCCGATTTTCCTGTTATATTAGATATATATCGCGAATATATTTTCATATGGGAACGTGTGTTTGGGTCACGTAATATTCAGAAAGTAAAAGCCTCTCGGGAAATCATAGCAACGGATAATATATCCAAACTCGTGCCTACATAAATAGTCGAATCATAGTCCACTTGATCTAATCGTATTTCAAAATCGATGTGGAGTTTCTCCAAATATCGAATCAAACTAATATTATAAAAACGAAAATTTGGATGTGTGTGTGTATATGTTTGTTACTTCTTCACGCGTAAATGGGTGAAAAGATTTGGATGAAATTTGGCACACGGTTAGACTATGTTCTGGCATAGCACATATGATAATGACGGCTTAACATTCTTTTCTCGTCATGTGTTGCTTAATGTTAAAGATTGACTCGTGTAATTATTATTTTTCTAGCAATGATGCTTTATTATTTCGATGGTCCATTTCTGTGGCAAAAAAATTTTGATTTACACGTGACCAAAGCTCAATAGCTTCCACCGCTTTTGCCGATGCAAAAGTAAGATTTCTGCCGACTCACAAGGCGTTAGGTTGTATCCTATATTGTGATAAATGGTTTCTCACTCGACTACCCGATAGGTCTAGTCATTAACTACAATTTGTATAAACTTTGAACTATAGTAGACGTGGGTGAAGCGGTTTAGGCTCAGTGCACACTGGCGGAACCGAATGGTATGGCAAGGAACTTTAGAACGCTTGTGTTTATTTGATAAGATTTTGTGATGTCTGTGAAAGTATTGATCTGAGTTACTTAATTCTTTCACAAATAAAAAATTACATTGAGATTTGCTGATTGCTTACGGATTTGCATGATTATCTGTAAAAATATACTTTCAATAAATACGAAAGAACTTTGGTAGCCTAAATTATGCTTTTATCCTCCTTATTTGTTCTTTTATTTTTTAAGTGTTTGTGTGTACATATATACATTTTTTTTAAATGGTGAGCGTCGCGGGAGTCTGATGGAAGTGAGATACAGAACCGGTCGTTATAGCCACACTTGGGAAGACCTATGGCCAACAATAAACGTCTTTCGGCTGAAATGATATGATATTGCTATTAACGACACTTTACTTAAAAATTCCCAGGCATACTACTAGTGAGCACTAGGCCTTAAACGTCAACACACAAAGCCCCTTTTCAATTACGCACAACTTTTGGGTTGCAGTAGTTGCTTATTAAAATTTGGGCTCGCACCTAATCCGGATTTAGGAATAGTTAGAGAGAATTTTAACGCGATACCTGCCCTTAAATTGTTATTAACGGATTTCAGATTTAGTCCGCACTCGGGGTCTGACAGTGAGCAATGGAACGAAGTATCCTTAGGATCAAAATTACGGACTGTGTATGGTACAGTATACTTTATTCCAAAAAACAAATCACATAAGTAGGCAAATCAGCCGCCAAACAAAAATAGAACTGGACCGACCACAACTGCTAGCGTGTCGTAACAAATTTGGGTAAAGACAACCGTCGACTGGATCCCGAGCTGCTGGAGAGGGCGACGCGTTAGGCTTAAAAGAAGATAGAATGACGTGTTAAACTCCCACCAAAAGAATGGGTCAGAAGTAGCTAAGAACAGAGAAGAATGGAAGACAGGAAGGGAGGCCAGTTGGATACGACACGCATGTGACAATTTTAAATGTCGCAATAGTTTCTTACTAACCGTAGGTTGTCCTGGGGTGCAGTAATATAGCCTATACAGGGAATTTTTATGATGGGAAAAATCATCCAATGACAACCCCCGCTCTTGAGCGGAGCGGGAGTTAGTGTCAGACTCTTACTGACTAAAAACCCACCCCGTTTTTTCTAACCTGAGATATCCAAACATAAAAATAATTTATTACCAGTGTAGCGACTTCTATGGCGTCATATAAGAACTAATCCTGCATTGCACAATTAAAGTTCTCCGCGCGATTTGAACATATAAAACAGTCAGAAATCATCTATCGGGCGGTTTCCATCATAACAGATGTCTGGTCTGAAGATCCTCTCTTTTTAACAGAGGTATGTGAAACTTTACACTTTCCGCTAACCTCCAAACCAGTTTTGCATAAGAAATATTTAAAACTGTATCTTAAGAAATTTAATAAACTGAATAACAGCAGCCTGCATTCGCCCTTTCCAAATACTAATATTTTGGAAGGGTCAAACTTGAGGAATGATGTGCCCGTGTCTTGATTGACAGATGTAGGTAATCTAGTGAGTAGGTTTACGAGTTTGTGAGGTCTACGGATTACGTAGGTAATCTCACGAACACGGGTTCAACCCTTCAGTTTTCTAAGGATAACCATCAATCATCATCAATTGAGATTGTTGGTAGGTTTGGCTTGTAAAAATAATCTTTAGATGGGTCATTTTGCTCCTTCGTAGTTTCGCAGATATTATTTTATTTATTTATTCAAACTTTATGCACTAGGAGGAGACTATAACAAGGCGGTTTTTTTTTAATTTTTAAGGTTGAAAACCATCCAATTACTTTGCCAGCTCTTGGGCGGGGCAGAACTTTTACTGACTAAAACCCACTCGTTTGTTCCTTCTATGTCTTGCGTTCCAGGGCCCCGGGGATTCATTTTCATTTAATCCATGCCCCAGTAGGCTTCGACCCTGCTGGGCCTCTACAATTTGCTGACATGTCTTTAAGGTACACCTAGAACACTACATGCCGACGACGACTTGGACTCGGTCTGGACGACCGGACCCAACGTGGTGACTATGGGAACATTTGAGAAGTATACTCTTTGCAACAAAAAAAAATTTTCAAGTCGGTTGGCAAGCGACGAAGTTACGCGCGAACAAACATAAAAAAAAATACTATCATCCGAATTGAGAACCTCCTCCTTTTTTAGAAGTCGGTTAAAAAAGTAAAAATGATTCAAATATACTGGGTCAAGCAATTCTAAACTTCCTAATGACAAACGTGTACTACACTATAATATACCAGGTAGGGTATAGTGTAGTACTATAGGTGTATGTCTGTGAATGAATGAATTAATGGATAACCCTCGATGAATGTAGCTAGTCAGTGGACCTACAGAACCTACCTACAAATACATCAATATCCAAACCTTAACAAATGATCCTTTAACTTCGAGGCCAAGTAAATCAAACAATACCTGCCCCACTATTTACAATACCCTACATCTTTGGAAACTCACTTTAATATACAAATTGGAAGGCTTTGTCCTGATAGTGTCGGACAACTTTAGGGAGTAGGGATTCGCAGTGACGATGCACTTTAGTAATGATGTAGTATTATTAAATTGAGGGTAGAATGTTAGTGTATTGTACGGTTCGCGGGTATTAGTGTTGTGTGAGAAGGGGCCTTTATTACTGCTAATAAAATTGACTATGTTGAAAACTTTTTTTTTGGGTGCCTTTGAATTTTTTACTATGTAGGTAACAAATCTAGTTTTTACAAGTATTAGAGATATTTACGTAGATATTGATGCTTTTTCATTGATGTTTTACAACTATTCCGTTAAGTCTTTTTTTTTGTCTGGAGCTTTTCTTTAACTTTTCTCTAGCACCTAACCTGACTTGTTGAAAAAGGTTGAAGATAATGTCAGAGAAATCTATTAATCTTCTGGAAACTTTTCAGAAGATTAATTTATAATGTTAATAGACAATGATTCACAAAGAAAGCCGTCGCTTACACGCGCGTTTTTTCATTCAATTTAAAAACAATTAAATACAAATGTTATACTTACGAACTAAATGAAGACTCGAAATCAAATTATTCTCAGTCACAGAGTACAAGGCAGGTACTAATAAAACTACCTTTCATTCATTCATTCATTTCAGGCGACTAACGTCCACTGTTGGACATAGGCCTCCCCCAAGCGTCGCCACAATGATCGATCCTGCGAGTCTCGCATCCATCGGATTCCCGCAACCTTTACCAGGTCATCGGTCCACCTTCTAGGAGGCCTTCCGACGCTGCGTCTTCCAGTACGAGGTTGCCACTCCACAATGTTAGCACAATGTTCAATGACCTTAGTAGAGCTTCCGAAAGAGTGGGTCTTAAAATGAACATGGACAAAACTAAAGTCATGATAAACAACCATGTAGCACCCACTCCTATCAAGATCGGAGACTCTATACTCGAAACTACCTTTAGTATTATATAAACGGGTTAACGCGGGCGTTTGCGAATAACACCTCTTTTATCAAGGCTACCATACAAAACATATTTTATTCGAATAACAAAACGCTAAGCTTATTTCGGTTTCGAATTCTGAAACCCAATCGGATTCGAAATGAGAACACCCAGTGCATAAAGTTTATTACTCACGATTTCACGAACTTTTTCCAACACTAAAGCGTTGACGTGTAATAAAAAGGTATATACTAATATAGGTAGTCGTTTCTACCGCTGTTTTACTGACGGTACGGTACCAGGGCGTGATAGGACCGTGGGATACGGTCTTAATGAAAGTACAGTGTACGGAAAATAAATACAACCATTCGGGTGTACCTATTTCATGGTGTTACGGAAGTATATTTTGAAATGTGACTGTCTTGGCAGGGTGTTGTCGTGTGTTAAAAGGGGTATGAATTCCGTGGAAAAGTCACTGTATGTGGTGTTATTTCAGATTTTGTGGAAACCATGTTGTTGATGTTTGTTGGTAAAAATGAAGGAAATAAAATTCAAAGGAAAGTTGGTTCACAGAACCTCGAAGTTAATTCTGGTCCTTAAAAAAGGATCGAATTTGAGTTGTCACTACAAAGGGACTGAAGACTATTACTGGGACAATAACTTTTTGATGCACTTTTATTTAGTCTTTTACGCTGTTTCGACCGGGTTAATTAAAATTGAGCTGCTATGAAAAAAAGGTTTTTACTACCCAACATTTCCTTAAAGCTATAAAACACTAATAAAACTTTTTGTTTATTGCTCATTGCCAAAAGTATGAGATTTGGAGTACCCGTAATTAAAAAAAAAATGTTATATGACGATATTGACAATTTTTGAATGCGATGCGTATGCAAAAACTACTAATCCATCAAACTCAATTATAAATTGAAATTTTCTATGTCTACATTATTATTGGCCCAATTTTTAATACTGTAAACGGTAATAATTTACACATTTGCTCTTTTAATTTATTTTAGACATGGTTCGATAATTTTGGGTTTCAGAAACTCTTTATACTAAATAACAATGCCATCATTTTGATTATAATAATAATAATATTTAATATAATAATATAATAATATTTTTTTATTCAGGGTAAAATTTGGTAAAATGGTTACATAAAATCTTAAGAGTAATTACAAAGGTAAATGCTATGTTATTCTATGAGCCTGTACTAGGATAAACCTGTATCACAGGCGGTAGAAGCTCTTATCTATAGTTTTTAGGACAATATAATTTATAACAATGTTAAAAAAGTCTATAAATAGTGGATGATATAATTGAATTATTTATAATGTTATTTACCTAGTTTACTTAAATACTAATGGTCTCAATATGTTATTTTGTTTTCTAAAACTGTTTCTTGCACTTTATTCTCTACTTACACACATATGATTATGCGTCAGCAGAACGAGTAAAGTCGAGGTTGCGTTAATTCTAAAGAGTTATGTTTACATTGGACTAATATGCTAAAATACTTAATATGAAAGAAAAATTATGGTTTGTAGGTCAACACACTGGAATTTTGAGTCAGCAGTAACCGTGACACGGAAGTCTGGCCTTGAGTATGACGCTCTAGGCGCCCTCATAATCTATTGAATTTATATATCTATGTTCAGCAGCTTTTTTAGCAGGACACTCTGGATCTCCAGTCTTGTGGTTGGCAGGTTTTTTGAAGCGCAAACAGGTCGCGCATTTAGGCGGCTCGCCTTTTTTGGTGCAATCTTGCATGGTGTGCCCTTCTTCGCCGCAGTGGCCACATGATGGGGTAGCAACTTTGCACGTCTTAGCAGCGTGACCGTACTGCTGGCACTTGTAACATCTTGTTACCAGTGTGAAGTCTCGTACCGGGCACGATGTCCAATTAATGAATACCCGGTCCTGTGTGATGAGAGCCTTACGGATTTGGGCGGGAACTTCTAAGATGTAATTGCAATTCTCAGAGTCTTTTCTGCCAGATTTGTGGCTAAGTTTTATTGAGGTCAAAAATGTATCTCTAGACATAGTCGGAAGTTTGTCGGCCAAATTTTGTTCAAAAATACATTTGTAAACCTCATTTTCAGCCATTGAAGCAGGAATTCCGATCACTATTATGCGTGGTTTGCGCTTTTGAGGTTCGTCGACGGTAAGAGATGGCGAAGCGAGTTGGACCGATTGCTTGAGCTTATCTAGGTCCTCCTTGGTCTCCGTGCTGATGATGAGTCCACCCTTTCCTATTTTGCGTATGCCTCGGACTTTTAACTTCATTTCACCAGGGCAAATGATCTTTTGGACAATGTTTTTAGTTTCATCACTAGTCTTCGAGTGATCCCGTGGGTAAATCGCCACGGAGCTAAAGGACTTAGGACGAATAAAACTATTGGACCTTTTCTTCACCATATCTGCAAAAGATGTTGGTGCAGTTGACGCCTGCAGGGCACAAGATTTGTTGATCGCATCTTTCATCTCCATAATACAGTCCATTAAATTTCGTTCCTCAGTCAAAAGGCTTAGGGAGTTATGTGTCCTGTAGGCCGACTGTTTTAGTGACTGGTATTGAACAGCCATTTGCGAGATTCCATGTCCAACCTTGCGGCAAAGAGAATTTATTTTTAGTTTCTGATCAGAGTTGAGCTTACCATCGGCCACAATACTGCATACGTCTTGGAGGCACTGGTCAATGGACCTCATCCAGTTCTGAATCTCGGGAGTCGGTATTGGCTCAATTTTCTCGTCTTCCTTGGCTTGGTCAGGTCTTGGTAATTGGGGCTGCGTCGGCGTAGGTGTTGATGGAGGGCTGCGTCGCGTCAACCCGCTGCGATTGAAGGGGCTGCCTTCCATTTTTTAGTAAATAATTACACAACCATTATTTTAACCTATCAGCACTTATTAACAACTACCTAATACGTAGGTAAACAAGTAGGTCACTAATTATGCAGTGGCGTTAATTAATTTATTTTTTATTGCAATGATGAGCACGTCTGTATGCCTTGAGTGCGAAAAATCGAATCTCAATCAGATTGATTGTTTCAGCGGTAGCGTAATGTTTGTAAGAGGCAATTTTTGGTAATATCGCATTTTTTGAGCAAAATAGTCGACATCGACTCTATTTGCCGTCCATCAATTTAATATAGAGTAGGTATAGAATATTTGAATAGAATAAAAAACATTTTTCAAAATACCAATATCTTTGATTCAGATTTATTATAAGTAAAGTAGGCTTTTCTAAGCATACTTGAATAAAATATCTCAATAATTTAATAAATTAGTCGAAACGAGTTTTATTAATAGTAATTTTATTTTGATGACCACATTTATAATAGAAACCTCGCTCCAAGTTTACCTGTAGATATTAACTACGTGAAATAAACTACATTTGTTTTTCTTAGAAATAATACAAGTACCGTCGCCCACGACATGAATAAGAAAACACGTGGGATGCTACACTAACTTTATTTAAATGGTACACGAGCATTTCAAACCGATTTAGGGTAACATAAATGATAATAAGTAAAACAGAAAACAGAAAAATACGTGATGATGAAATGAATAAAACAGTCGGTTTTTCAATCATGCATTTAATTTCGTGGTTCATTCATTTTCTAACGTTAACGTCACTAAATGATTTTAACTTAGTGGAGAAATATGAGTTGGTTACTTTTCAGAACAGTTTTTTTATCATGGAAGCAACAGTAGGAATCAAATAAAATTCTACCCAATAGTTTTGAAGCTCACTCGTGAAAAAAAATACACGAGAAAAGGGGATTTAGGTTTTCTCGTTTCCTATCGGGTGCTCGAACAATCACTTTTTCCAACTGTTCCGATGTTCGCTCCGTTCGTCCGTTCGCAATATTCGTGTTTCGGAAAACGAGAGTAAAAAGTTTATATGCGATCAAACACGGTCGGAGTGAACACATTAGGAAGAATTTATGTTCTCATTAAGTGTTTATTTGATAAAAATTCGAAGAAAAAAATAAAATAGTACTGTAGAAAGCACATTATCCGTTACCTGAGTAAATAATTATGTTGAATGTTATTATTAATTTAGTAGCCATTACGGGTTTTACTAGCTTGGAAGAGTAGTAAATTATGATCATAAGGACACATAATCCTAAGATAAAAATATATCCTATGTCGTATTCCAGGATATGGTCTTACGCCAATTTTTCTCCAAAATATACACAAACACAATTCTCAGAAGTTAAACCTTATTATATTTTATAGACAGATAGATAAATTCTTTATTGGTATACCAAAAATTTAAAAAATTACATAAGAAACTTAAAATAATAGGGTGTCACATTGGGCGGTTTTATCGCTAAAAGCGTTTTTTTACGGACAACCTTTGGTTATACTATTATTATCTAGTTTAAGAACTTTATTTTCTCATCAGAATTAACAATAATTCACTTACTGAGAAACTATACATTACAATGTCATTATATAGATCATCGGTCTGTGATGCGACACGTGTAATAATTTAATGATAAATATTATTGAAATTTATTACTTTGACTTCATCCGAATCCAAGATAAAAAAGGCATCAAAAGTTTTGAACTTTATCACATTTTTTCCCTGATAAACACACTCTTCAGTGAACGAAAAGAAATACAAGGAACATCCTACACTCTCGTGAAGATGTTTCATCACGTAATCCAACATCCGACATATACGTTCAAAAGCGTTTTAAACGTTAACAGCATACTTGAAGTGCACTATCCGTTTTACGACTCTACAAATGGATCGGCTATCTGTAGAGATTGGACGTGATTCCCGTTCCTAATGTTCTGGGGATGAAGATCTTTTAACCACAATTACTTTGGACTTTAATTATTTACAACCTTATTTTTCATATATGCGCAACCTGAAATACCTGTCTAGTATTTTTATGGAATCTATGTACAAAATTTCAAAACTGTATTATCCTGTCAACTGTGACCTCGTAATTATCAACAAGAAAAAAGCTATTTCTTGTCTACTCGTATCAGAGAACGAATGAATTTCAGATTGCGTCGTCTTACCGTAGTATTGTTCTTTATGCAATATTGCGGTAGGTTGGTATTTATTCTGTACAATTAAATGATTCTCTTTGTCGTGAAAGCCTTTTGGTTTAGACAATTGTGATACGGTGTTTCACTGATCTCTAACTGTTAACCTTGTGACCTTTAATAACAATGCGTTTGTTATTAAAGGTCACAAGGAACATCGTGATGTTTCTACTGCTGGACGAAAGACGTCCTCTGTTGGATATAGGCCGCGTTGCCACAACGACAGGTCTTGTGCGTGTCGCATTCAACGGATTCCCGGGACCCTCAATAGGTCATTGGTTCACCTTGTGGGAGCCTTCCACCGCTGCATCTTCGGGTACGTGGTCGCCACTCTGGAATTTTTCGTATTTATTGACCATCCGTTCTACGTGCTGCCCATTGCCACATAAGTTTGGCGATTCTTCGAACTATATCGGTAAACTTGATTTATTTATTTATTTATTTGCCTTTGTCTGCCATATAAATTACAAACAAAAAATCTGGATGGGGCAGGAGGGTACAAAATAGGCTACGACCATTTCTGAGATCTAATAAATTTGCGCAAAAAAATCATAAAAATCGGAGACACGAGATTTTTATTTTTATTACATACTAGCTTTTGCCCGCGTTGTCACCCGCGTACATAAAAAAATCCCAGGATAAAAAGTATCATGTGTTATTCTGGGATATGGTCTACTTGTGTACCAAGTTTCATCGAAATCCGTTCAGTAGTTTTTGCGTGAAAGAGTAACAAACATCCATACATCCATCCATACATACAAACTTTCGCATTTATAATATTAGTAGGATATACCTTCGCATATTTTTGTCGTTTGAGATAAAACAGCCTGATACTTGCTTCACCATCGCGTGACGAACTATTAATCTACACACAACATAAGCCCACATTTACCGCGCTAAAAGAAAATCACTTGACTCTACTTGCCTCCCAAAATCCATCCGTATTGTGTGGCCATCAATCACGCGATGTTCAAGTTAATAGACGCGCCTACAGGGCTTACATTCAATTAACCCATATACGATATTCATGTTGGAGTGCCTGTAATTACTTTAGCACTAATTAAGATTGTATGTAGGAGGAAGATTTGTGATGAACTCGTCTATAATCTAGTTAGGTGTGATGTTGGCAAACTAGGACTCCGGGATCGATAAATGATAATGAAATAATAGCAAATAGGTCTTAAAACACTCTTACACGTCACGTCAATGTTTTCTCGTCAGTATAAACTACACAAGGCCGGTGTTTTGTAGCTGATGCCCTGAGAAGAAACACCGAAAAAACTCAGGGGTTAGTCTCTTTTAAAGTCCATACAGTAAATATTTGATGGTCAAAATCACATGAGAAACATGCAGATTTGTCTGAGATGACATTTAATTTTTTTTTTTTCAAATGTTGACTGGTGTTAAGCTTGAAAGAAAAATTATTTCAGCCCACAAAAATTATACTTATGTTTCCTTTTAATTAGTTTTCAGCATTCAGTAACCTTGTTGAGAGGACTATATGAGCTAATTGCGAGTTTTATAATGCACAAAAGTTCACTATTACGTTACGATCAGCGACAGTATTCTGCAAGTAACGTTTTATCGTTACAATGTTTTAATTTTATAATCAAATCTGTAGAATTTTAGTAAATTGTTAAAATATACACCAATATTTTTTTTTAATAAAGTTTTTTTGTTTTTAGGAGGTAAGCTCTGGAAGTAGTGGTTTGATTGCTAATTTTTTTTTACTGTTAGAAAGCTGCTTTAATCTTGAATGACATAAGCTATATTTTATGTACGTAAGCGAGGCCACGGGCAAAAGCTAGTGCTTTAAATTTGCAAGCATTGTGGTCTTTTGCATATCTCTTGCTTTTGTATGCAGTCTGAGAGTATTCGCGCTTTGGGTTCTGTTAGTCCTCTTAATGGGATAGAGAGTTGTAGGGTTGTTGTTGTCCTGTGGGACAAGCCTTGCCTAGTTCAGGAAGTCTTTAAATATTTCCTTATGTTTAATCTCCATTGAAAACAAAATCTCCTATATTTTCTTTTAATAACAAAAATACCCACTAAAACAATTTTTACACTAAGTTTAAGTAATAATCGAGTTATAAGATTTATTTTAATAAGGCTTAATTCATTATCTACCCGCGGATTATTATTCATGATAATAAATAGACAAAAGAGTAAGAAAATATATCGGTAAAGTTCTCTGAGGATACATGCTATATTTGAAACGAATTTATTTTATGTATCTACAAAAATTAAAACCTGTCAAGTGCGAGTTGGACTCGTGCACGAAGGGTTCCGTGCCACTATCTACCTGTGGAAGCCCCACTTAAATATTTTTTACGCTATGCTTAGTGTTTGTTGTTACAGTGGCAACAGAAATACATCGTTCGTGAAAATTTCAATTGCCTGGCTATCACGGTTCATGATTGCACGGTGCACGGCTTGGTGGCAGACAAAAAGTCAAATGAAAAAAAAAAAGAAAAGTCAAAATCTTAGTAATAAGGTCCTATTTTTAACTTTTGAGTAGGGAACCTTAAAATTAAATTCGTTTCAAATTTGCACAGATCCCCAAACTTTTCCAAAATCAACAAATATCTACAACTGACTCTTATAACGGTTTTAAAATTTCCTAAACTTGATTCAATGCGTAATCAATACACAGTCCTAATTATGTAACCAACATTTAAACGAACCCCAAAGTTAGATAGTTTGTAATACAAACAATAGTTACCTAACAATTGCTTCGTAATGAAGTAAATATTGGTTCTGAATTACAATCATATCGTATCAAGTAGGACTTACAATTAACATCGGATTACAGAGTAAATAAACACGTGGAACTGTATTTATTATGGTACGTACGATATTTATTGCCATTGTCAAGTATTTTGTTACACTGTGTACATGAGTATGTTTAATCTAATTAGGTAATTTTCTTACAAAATTGTCGTATGTGTCGTATTACTCGCCTAGGTTGCTTAGTAATAATTTAACCTACTTCGTGGGTTTGTAGGTGATTTGTATCTTTTTTTTTAAAAGACTGGCTGACATATCAACGCACAGCCGGAACTCTTTAGTTTCCGCTGTGCGTTAATATGTCAAAAAAAAAATATAACAAGGCGTGAATTTTTTCACATGGTTTCTTTTTATGACTTAGGCGAACATTAAGAATATGTTTCTCTAAATGCACGCCCTAAAGGGATGAAACGGAGTTCAAAGTTTGTATGAAAAAAAACCTACATTCACGCCGAAGCCGCCGGCAGAAGCTAGTCTCAGATAAACAGGTGGATAGAGACGAGACGGCATCCAAAAGATCAATTGATGATAAAATAAATGGTCGATAAAGCCACAAATAAAACTGAGCCAGACCCAATATGTTTGGATCTATACGATTTGAACTAGAAAAAACTTAGAGAGAGACCACTTGAAAATGGTCACTTTACAGAAAATTACTTGACGTTTCTAAGGCCCACTCGCGCAAGTAATGCGATGTGATGATGACGAATGCTTCGGAACCTGGAATTTTACGGACCTATACTTATATTCCAAAGTTAGATAGCTAGATATCTAGGTAACACTGGTATTATTAAATTTGCCGTAATACTACTTAAACGACAATAAGCGCTAAGTGCCGCCTTGGGATCTGAGGGAGTTCGCATTCAATCCCTAACTATTATAATGAACCCACTCCAATGACAAAACCTTTACATTCCATGGGGAGCTGCTGTAAGAATATTAGGGAATATAATACGGTCATTACATCGTATATTATTCGCAAAGGTCTTTTAATAAGACTGGAAAAGTTTTATAAAAATCAAAAAATCTGACCGTTTGTTTGTCGACAGGTTTTGTGATTGTAGAAAGTTAAAAGTTCTAAACAAATTCACTTTGCGAAGAGTCTAATGCAAAAGGTGGCAGGAATTTTAGCACAAACTCTGGTTTGATGCCGCCATCTGCATGTGATTGCTTGAAAATTGATCTTGTTTGAAATTATTTGGTATATTTTTGCAGTTGGGTTCTTAATATTCTTAATTCAATTTGCACTCAATTCTGCGGACCAAATGCATCAAAACGCTTTGTTGAAACTTCGCGTGACCCAAGGGTTGGTTTTTATATCGGACAAAGAATAAGTATTGCCATTCAGCGTGGCAATGCCGCCAGTCTTGTGGGTCGTTACCAGTCGACGGCGATGTGGAGGAGTTTTTCAACACCGTACTTTAGTTAGCATTTTTAGTTCTTTAGGGCTTTTATATTTATTTTGTAAGTTAGTTTCAATTAGGTAATATTAATGTTTTAGTTGTATGTATTAGAAAATATTTCCTAGATAAATAAGTTAATTTTTGACGCAACAATATAATATATACTAGATGAAAACCCGGCTTCTCTCGCGTGAAATTTGACTCATAATACACATCTAGGTGCAAAATGTAGGTAGATATTTCTGTAGTCATCGGTTCTCAAAGAATATTAAATATAGATTCGTAAAGCTTTGTTCGTTGTGTTTAATAAATATAGTAAATAAAAACTGTTTTAATATTTTTACTAGCGACTTGTACGGGTAGCTTTTGTCTATAGCCTAGTGATTTAAGTTGTATGAGGATATCATGTAACAATATGTTAGCCGACTCCACCAGGGACCTATTAGAGTAGCCTTTGTGAGAGACCACGTCCGTGTTGCGTGTCCTAGCATACGAAGGGTTTTGTACCATTGGGAGATCCAGCTTTTTGCAAAATTTCAATATTCTAATTCACTGTACGTTTTACGAGTGTCGATAAATGTGGAACTACAAACCCTTGGTGCGCGAATCCGAGTCCTACTTGATCGCTTTTAATTTGCTGGTGGTGTAGTGTAGGAACTATATACTCGTATACTCCGAAGTTTAATTATTCAATATGTATCTAATACTATTACAATACGAAATTCAAAATAATGTAAGAAAACGGGGTTTTTTATGTTTTATTTTATGCATTGTTTTTTTTATATTCTATCTTTATTTTAATTATTAATTATTTTTGAGTGTCAAGAAGTACCTAACACACAAATATTCAAAAGTTATCGCTGTTGTAATATTATATTAATGATATAAATGTGATATTCGTATGATAGCATCATTTAACTACCGAATATGTTTTACACAAGGTATAGCTGCAGTAAAAGTAATCAAAACCTAAAGTAAGTATCAAAACTGTTTAATTAAGGTGGATTTTCACACGCTGCACAATTTCGAACAGTTCGAAAAATAGGTAACTACGATATTCGTGCAGGATCATTTGGGCAAAATTGAGTTTGTTATCGGCGTTTGCATCAATTGGCATAGGTTGAAAGGCGAACCAGATTAACTTCATAATGGATAGTTTCAGTTGGTGAGGTGCAATCTGCAATCAGTATGCGTTATGGTGCCTTGTTACCTAGGTTCTATGTTGTGGATGGATTAAAAAATTCGCTGACTCGTGCCATTCTTGGGCTTTCAAAAGTCTTGACATTTTGCACAAATGCTTGCCAAAATAAATAATAAAAAAAGTCATTAATAATTTAAAAAAAAAACATACGAATTAGAATTGTATTTAAAAAGAGAATAGTTAAGGAACTGGGACTGATACACAGATAAATAATACAATTAGCTTAGGCGCGGTTAATTATGAAAGATTTATTTTTGTAGGAATAATTTTGGTGCGAATTTGCGGCGTGGACCAAAGCGAAGAGATTGTGTCCACCTAACTCTTTCTTCCACGCCTATGCTTGTATTATGGCTTTGCAGAAGTGTTCCTTACTATGGCCTAAACTGGGCCTGGACGCGAGAGACCGCCGCCATTGATCGCCCCCATGAGTGTGGCGGTGCTACCCTCAAGTAGGACAGATCACCAAAGTATGATCTATCGTGGCTCCAGGCGATCCACACAATTGTGATACCCTGGCATTGAAACCGGAACAGGATCCTCTTGAAAAAACTATGTCCGGTAAGAACCTGGTCAGGAGGAAAGTGAGGATACAATGGCGTATTTCTAGCCAATTCTCAAAAAGGATGCTTACGGCCACGAATGCGGTGTACAAAAGTTCTCAGATATGCTGGTGCTTGTTCCTGACTGTAATTGGAAAAGTGTGGGCTAGACCTTATTAAGCCTTGGGTATCGCCGTCAAGTAGCTAGCATGACAGTTTTCCTTCGTTTACATTTCGGGGAGTGTACACTGGAATTGCACAATCTAATTCCGCCAAGTCCGTTTCATCATCGGACCACTACATACGGTATTGCACCACACACCCATACGCACAAAGCGTTTTGGTACTGCCGAAGTCTTTGTTTCCTGATAGCTAAAATTTAGGGTGTTTAAGTCAAGAGTGAATAGGTTACTTCTAGGCAAGCGTGTTCCATCGTCACCACATCATCGCTTACAATCAGGTGAGGCGGTGGTCAAACGCGAGCCTATCAATAATAATAAAAAAAACCTTTGGCCAGCAATGAGTGGATAGGCATAAAATAAAACGGAGTTAAGAAGATACAATACATCTACTAAAGTAGTTCGACAATCCTTATCTATTACGGATCGGCACTAGTTGATAAATCAAGGGATTTCCACATACGAATGTTAAAATAGCGTTATCACCGCATTTGATTCCCAAAAGGATTATCCGAGCTCAGAGAACCACTACCTAATGTACAGGTGTCTATACCGACTGGACATGCACGTATAGTTACAACAAACAGCTTACCTTATCCAATGTGAGAGACGGAGATCTTATTGCTTTTTATTTATTTAACAATTTATGTACACACACGAAAATAAAGGAAAAGAAGAAGGAAACAGTAAAATAGTACTGGTGAAGAGTCAATGCCTTTTATAAATACAGATATATTTTTTAAGGAATAAATGTAATATCTTAGTTACTTTTCCCGCATTTAATTCATGAATCCCCAAGCGACCACCGGTGGCCGCGCATCTATTGTCTTACTATTGTGTCCCTAATTGACGGTATCTGAAGGGTTAAAAAAACATTATTTGGTTTAAAAAGTAAGACAATTGAGTCTCTATTGAGGATTCCGCACGCCAATATTTACTACCGCAGCGCCAATTGGCTAAGCGAATCGAGCGTTTCCTTGAGATGCTTGCGAAGACCAATAGAGGGCGTCCTCGACAGAGCGCTTTTCCGCCGCCATTCGCATCGCGTCGAATGGACACCGCTCCGCGATAAAAATCCCATATCCGTTAAAAACCTGACCATTCTCGTGGAATAAGTGCATCTGCTGCCGTGAGACATTATGAACTTATAGTGCAGTGGTGTTTTTCACGAGTTCTGACCAGTCCACCGGTGGATAATCAAGATGGCTCGCCGGCCGGAGGCCCACACAGCAACCACGCGCCCGTGAACGAGGCTTCTTCCATCTTCCTGGTTCTAAGTGGAGTCCCTGGATTCGCAAGGTACGTGGGATTTCTTTGCTGCAAATAGATGTAGTGGGTATTGGTCTCATAAGGAATCATCAACAGGGATTAAATTTTTGTGAAATTTATATTTGCTTCTACCGCCATATTGGGTAGACTTAAAACTCCTTCCTTATATTTAGGTGAGGCTATTTACACGCCTCATCAAGTAAGGAGAACCTAGGGAAAAGTAAACTTAAGAATTTTATAAAATTACTTAGATAAAATTCGGACATTAGTTAGTGATGTGACGGGTTTTTTTTTGTCGACGGGGAAAATCATCTTTGACGAAACCCGCTCTTGGGTGGAGCGGGAGACAGTGTCAGACTCTTACTGACTAAAAACCCCGCGCCGTTCCTTCTAGCCTTCATACCGGGGCACGAGCTCCCTTTCGGACAACCCTGTCCCCAGTAGGCTTCGACCCAGCTAGGCCCCTCCTGCTGCTGACAACTCCTTGAGGCACGCGGGAACAGTGCGCGCCGTCGACGTCTTGGACTCGGTTCATTACCAGACGATCGGACAGCGAGCTACCCATGGCTCGCCGTCCGAGAGCCCGCGTCTACGGTGGCCGGAAATCGGGAGGGCGCCGTTGCCTGATGCGGTCGTCCTCCTCCTTTGCAAGCTTTGATGCGCCGACCCCAAGTAATATGAGATAAGGGCATGAAGAAAAGGATGATGGAATAAAATTCTGCCATTATACAGTTTGTGTTGTGTATTCCTGTTTAATCTTGGTAGGTGATCTGACTAAAAGAGGAAACTATTCTTACTTTTAAGGTGCATCGACTTATCTGACTACTGAGCTAGTTTTGGTGATTCTTTTGAAAGTAAATTACAAAAAAAGGAAGAGAAAGTTGGTGGATTATCGTAATTAAAGCAATTTTTGACTTTGTAGTAGTTTGTTTGAAGTTAAAAAAAAGTGCAAAAGGCAATTAAAGGAACTCAAATGAAGTTTAGTCAGTAAAATTCTGAAACTCTCTCGCTCCACCCAAAGGGATTAATTAGTTAAATGTTTTGTATAAAAGTAAAGTTTCCATAAAGCTTATAAAATATCTGGTTCTAAAAACTTAATCTTACTCAGCATCCTGCTTAGACGGGAATACTTAGGGACCTATTTATATCCACGCCAAAGGAAATTATTCTCATTCATAATAGTTAGAGTACTAAGTTGTTAATGTGCACATTAACGAGTTATCCTGCGAGTAATAGAGTTCGCGGAGTCATAAAACTAAGCGGTAACAGTCTTAAGTAAATGTCTTAATATATACAAACTCCATCCTATAATACAGATAATACACTGCTAAATTTTGATCGTTTTAATCCCGTGGAGGGTCGATCCGGCACATGGAACACTATCAATTTGTAACGATAAAATTAAAAAATAAAGTACCTTTTTTAAAACTGAGCGAGTACCTTTTTTTAAAAACTGAGCGAGTCCAATGACCTGTAGGTAGTTAGTACGCTAACTACCTACAGGTCATGGGACTCGCTCAGCTGACGTTTTCTTAAAGAAAATAATTTCATACATGCGTAAATTATTACGAGTTTTTAAAAAAAGGTACTTTATTATTTTTGTTCCGCATCCACCCTTACGGGTTTAAAACGATCAAAATTTTGCGGTATATATAGGTAGTTACAACTAGTTCAAAGGTTTGTTTTAGAACAATGCTGAAGTTTAAATCCGGAACCAAACCCCGACTGTCAGTGACAGTTTACTTCTTATCTTACTCAAATCTGTACAATAATAATATCTATAACTTCAAATACAACTTGGCTACCGTTCATTGTTCAAAATGTTCATAATAAATGAAACCGAAAATAAATTTCACTGTAATATTAGAACAAAGAATCGCTAAACTTAAGTGGCAGTGGGCAGGGCACATTGCTAGCAGAAAAGATGGTCGGTTATATATGTCATTACCCGTACGCATGTGTCGTGACGGATGCTCATGAATGGGAGGTGGATGTCTTAACCACTGGAGAAGGATGCCTTAACATGGGTTCCTGGGTACCTCATGGTTGCGGGTTTAAAACCACAAGTACTTAACAATGTGAATTTTTCAATTCGTATGTACTTTTCTAAGTTCATCTTTTTTATTGTTGTTAGGTTTGCGCTTGACCGCTATCTCACCTGATGGAAAGCGCTAATTACATTATTGATTTATGCACTTTCTGAGGAACCAATGCGTCCCAGTTGTCATTTCTAGATCTTCGACAGTCGTTTCAGATAGTTAGGTACCAGAAATTCTGCCAATGGCATTATTCTAGTATCGTGTTGGTTAGTAGGTTGTGGAGATCGAATAGACAGTCGCTCTATAGAAAACACGAGTATTTATACGCATTCAATTAGACTGAAAGCCAACGCAAAACTAGTTGTAAAAAACACCTCAAAATATTTTTATTTCACATAGGCCTACATGGGCATTTATACAACGTCAAGAGCTAGTACACTGCACTAGAGAGTTGATGGTGTCTATATCCGTGCTCAAGCAAATAAATTATTTGGATTTGGTACATGAATCTTCTATACTGAAAAAACCAGCCAGTCCGGTACCATTTACTTTATTTCTAATTTGCTCAAATCGTCACCTTTACAATATCCCTCGGGTAAAGCAAAGTTATTTAGTACGTTGCCTCACTGAACTAACTTCGGCTATTATCCCTATTATAACATCAAGGTCTTTCAAAGGTCGGTTAGACTCTGTTGTACTAACATCTGATACCAATTTGCAGCAGCGGTATAGGTATCGGTATTTCATATTCAATTTAGATGATTGGAGCTTTAATGCATAAGTAGTGTTTGAATATGTAGTAGTATCGAGTTTACTTGATAGTAGCTGGCATAGATCGATGTCTGGTAGGCGGCATTAAATTCAGTTAGTAGAGGGTTTGATCGTCATCTATATTATTATATAGATACAACGGTATTTTTGGTTTATGCGAAAACTGAATATAGTTTGTTCAGAATCAGTTTTTACTCCATGTTATATTTTTTCCCGAAAATATTTAAAAAGGTCGCAACTTGAACACCACCGACACTAAGTACAACACAGGTCACGGCAGGTCATATTGAGCAATGGGCACCAGCAAATAGCTGGGTGTAAGTGCAAAACAACTACTCAACGCCTGGATGGCCCGGTGACTATGTATTTTTGCTGACATAAGAAGTTTATAACTTAATTATAATTTTATACATAGTCTTTTTACATAAAAATACTAGACACGTATTTCGGGTTTCGCATTATATGAAAGCTAAGGTTGTATATAAGACAAAGTTCTGACTCACTTACTAACTCATCAACGTCCAGACCAAACTCTTGGATCTAGAATGTTGAAATTTTGCTTAAAGGTTTATTTTTATGATGTATCTAGAAAATAAGAATATGAAATGAAACAGGAGTACAAAGTTTGTATGGACGAACCTATTTACTTCCGGGTGAAACTGCTGGTAAAAACTAGTGGGAACATATAAAAAGGGAAGGTCTGACTCACTGAAAAACCTGATTTTTTCAAAAGCTGGTGAAAAAAGTTCCATGCAAGTGAAACCCCATGGCTTGTAGGCTATTTACTTCTATATAAACACTAATTTTCTCATAGGGATTGGGAAAATGTACAACACTACTAAACTGATGTTATTTATTTTCGATATAGGTGTATGTTCTATCATGTTTAAATTGATCATGCTATATTATTACTTGATTAATTTAAATTTTATAGTAAAAATTACCCAGACCTACCATTTTTACGATATGGCACCTGAATATTACACTTCAAAGTCATTTTTCGGTAAGTATTTTACCTTCCGGTACGTATTTACTTTTTCATTTTCCGCCTTATGAGCAATTTTCAGTGCTTAAGCCGCGGAAGGACTTTGTAAGTGAGAGCATTATGAGCCCTGTAAATTGTTCGGAATGACAGGAAATGGAAGCATTCAAATAAGTACCTATACCTATGCGATAATAATTATATAATATTTAGATCACCAAAGAGTTTTAGGTTATGAATTATTAGAACTGAAAAATGTTTTTTGATTTAGTGAATTTAAATACGTGTATAATAGCATTTTTAAATATTTACCCGGATAATTGTAAAATTATAAAATAGTTAATATTTTTAAAAATATATAAATACACTTACAGCAAAAAAAATTATAATAAAAAAGTTTATTTGGAACAACATATTATTATTACGTTAACCGGTTACCCAGGAAAAACAAAGAAAGCTACAATAGTAAAATACTCTGATGCAGCCATCAACATATAAAATCATAGATATGGTTTCAAATTAACCTGAAATACGTCAAATTATACATTAGAAATATAAAAGAAATTGATCATTTCACACTGGATAAGTGTTTCAGTCTCGTCAGAAGAAAAGCATTTAAGCCAGTCATTTTCCTCATCAGTACATTCTCTAAATATATGTACAAAATCTTTAGCCTACGTCTAGCCGAAACAATATTCCTTACAAATGGTAAGAGGTTTTTTAATATGCATCATCGTCAGAGAAATCGCATTCTCTCTTAATAAATAGATGTTTTATATTATATACGAGTAACTAGGAAGACTTGAACTAGGTTTCATTAGCAAAGGAGATATCAAGTTTGCACAGACATGACGGATTGCGAACAATGTTGCTGTCTCGAAACGCAGCCAACACACGGATGGCAGATTAATGTGCAATTAAAATGTTCGCAGCATCCCCGTGTTCTGCATATGGTAGAACTTTCATTCATTTCATTCATTCTCGTTCACAGTTCATTCACTCTTGTTAATTATAATATTGAGTTTAATGCCAGTACGTCGTAATATTGAACGAATTTGATGAATAAAATATAAGTTTTTTTTTCATGGGTAAATATTTTTTAATTTTTGTAAATATGGTGGTGATCGTGTATTCACGTTGGATTTACTGTAGGCTAAATGATTGATGGTTTTGTCTACCAACATTTATAGGTTATCTGTGGGGGGAGCTTAAGGAAACAACTAGTCGTTGTTCCTACGTATTAGAATCTAAGGATCAACATGATTCCGCCTACAAAGAATGGTATGTTATAGTGTCGTATTCGAGCTTGATACGCAGAATTTCGACCCTCGTACAAAATTTGAACGTGTGTTAACATCATTATAAAGGTCATATTAGTGTATTCGTATACGGAAGTATCCAAAGCTTTAATTCCACTAAATAAAAATGTTTCAGTGGTCTCTTGCCGGAGTTTTCTTGAGAGATTTATAAAAAAAAATAACCAGGAAATCACTTAATCGTTTTTAAATTAGTGGAGATTGGATTCAGTTATTTTCCAGATGACGAATTTATTACCGTAGCCTGATCATAATATTCAAGGGATTGATTGAATCTACTGCTTAGAATTACTAATGGAACCCATGGAATTCATAAATGATAAGATACCTATCCAATGAACGAGCATATCACCATAACAGAGTTAATTAGCTACTTTTAGGCAAGCGTAATCCACTGTCGACCACAACGCTTGCCATCAGACGAGATACTGGACACATGCGAGCCTATCAATAATAATTTAAAAAAAAATGAACATCATTGTATTGATGTTAGAATGATTATAATTGCCCCAAAGCGTCAAATAATTCATGCGTCGACACCTAAAGTTTATCACTTAACTAAATCTGCGTCATAAAAGCTCACATAGTCGCTTAGGCGGCAATAATTCCCAACTCGAGAATTTGCTAGTTGTCGACTGCTTGGAATATTAAGTGCAGGCATATTTGTCGTACCAAATAGAATTATTGTCACGTTTCCAAATATAGACCCTACTTTTAGAGGCGCGATGAATATTCATTTCGTATTTATATTAATTTAATGCCCATTATGTATTGCTGGGATTAATAGGCCGAATTAGTATGCGTCTAGGTGTGCCGAATTGTATATTTTAATTGCGTGTCGTGTAAAACTGGTGAGGATTTTGTAAAATAGACATTATTAAAAAAATCGTGCTTCAAAATAATCTTTAAAAAGCTCTAAATCTCCAAAAAAATTTTTTGGAGCTTATAAACTTCGAGATTACGTTCTTAGATTCTATCAAAATCTGAGAAAGTACTCATGGTTCTTTTTGAAACATTTTTTTTTTCTAATAAGTATCATGTCAACTTTTTCTTTTTAATTTTTTACAATTCTTATAAAAACCCATTATACCAAATTTATATTAAATAATTACAAAAAATTACACCCCAATTTTCAACCTCCACTTACACCCCAAAAAATCCAACTACACCCCTTAAACTACGTACGTACAAAACTCATCACTCTACCTTAATCTGAGTTCTAAACAAAACACACGTCACACTTTCATGTCGTACGATCGCGTTCGCGTGCCGGAGTCGCGCCGTGCGCGTCGTCCGGAGTCGCTCGGCAGACTAGACGGCTTGGCCCCGCACTCCCGCCCGCGCTGTTTTGATTTACAAACATGGAACACCAGCCAGTATGTCATGCAGTGTTCGATATCCGGCCAGTGAGAAATTTGTAATAAAGAGGCTTTTATTGGTTGCTAATGGTTTTCGGATTTGGAATAAAATTGGAACGCTTGAAATTGTGTTTGTTTTGAAACGGACTGGACGTTCTGGCTATACGAGAATAAAGATTTTGTTCTTGTTTTGAATGATTAAAAAGGTGATAATCCTTTTTAACTGACTTAAAAGAATGAGGAAATTATTATTATTTATCGAAGAGACAAAACTGTTATAGAAACACTGACTCTGGCACTTTTTAGTGTGTTGTTTTATTATATTGAAGTCGGATGTATATTTTTTGTAGTTATACCAAGTTATAACTATAATAATTATACCTAATATGTTATATACCATAGAATATTAGGTATATATTTAAGTTCTGTTATTGATCAACTGTAAGTTACCATAAAGTTTAAATAATGGACCGAGTCAAAGATGACGACAGCGCGCACAGTTCCCGCGCGCCTCAAGGAGTTGTCAGCAGCAGGAGGGGCCCAGCTGCGTCGAAGCCTACTGGGGACAGGGTAGTCCGAAAGGGAGCTCGTGCCCCGGTATGAAGGTTAGAAGGAAGGGCGCGGGGTTTTTAGTCAGTAAGAGTCTGACACTGTCTCCCGCTCCACCCAAGAGCGGGTTTCGTCAAAGATGATTTTCCCCGTCAACAAAAAAAAAACGACAAAAAATATATTTTATAAAATAAACTTGTTTGGAACTATTTAAATCGTGTTTTACTCTGATACAGTTAATTATTCTACATGGGTTTAAAACTTTTCATCCATACGATAGGAAAGATAAAGTTTTTGACCGTTTTTGAACGGAATATTAAGTTTATTAAAATAAAGTTATAAATTTTCAATATAATCGACGTTTTTAAATTAAAATACAGGTCTCTTGAGACCCACCGTAGGCGCGGGTTTGCGAACGGCGAGCAATGGGTAGCCCGTCGTCCGACCGTCCAGTAACCGGCCGGACCGAGCCCAAGTTGTCGACGGCGCGTAGTGTTCCACACACGCCTCAAGAAGATGTCAGTAACCATATGGGCCCAGCAGGGTCAAAACCTACTTAGGCCCTGTAACTAAGGCAAAAAAGGAAAAGGAGTTGGTTTTAGTAAGAAAAAGTCTGACGCAGAAGGGCAGGAGATGTCATTGGATAATCATCCAATCAGTAAATCTCCTGACTTAAGAAAAAGGTCTCTTGTGGTCCTGGGATGCCAAGGGTAACTGAAGAAACATAGGTGTGGTTTTAGTCGGTCAAAGTCTGTCACACCTTCCCGCTACGCGCTTTAGCGGGAGAAGTCATTAGATAATTTGCTACCGAAAAAAAAGGTCACTTGAGTTGCAACTTTAAGCTTAGTTTCCTATGAATCGCCATTGAATAATATGTCTTTAAAGAAAGAAAGAAAAGAAAGAAAGAAAGAAACATGTTTATTCCGCCTAAATAGACGCACAAATCATTACAGAAAAAAAAATTAAAAAATGCCCGCCGGGCCGTGTATACAGGGCTTAAATGTATTGAGTAACAATTTACTCTGTGATTGCACCTACACCATAGACAAAAGAGTTAAAGGATAATCAATTAAAGAAATTAGAAAAATAATAATAAAAAACTTAATCCGTTACCGTTAATTACTTAATCTACAGTGATATTATAAAGAGGTAAAGTTTGTTTTTTAAGTATTTTTGTTTTTAGGAGGTAATCTCTATTGCTAAAATTTTTTCACCGATTGAAAGCTGCTTTATTTTTGAGTGACATAAGCTATATTTCATGTACGCGGGTGAAAAAACATACTTTAACCCTTTCTAATGTTAGTGTAGATTTTTAGAAAAAAATACTATTTTGAAAATAACTGAATTCAATTCAGTAACCGTTTCTGAACATACTAGTCCCAATACGTACTTACGAGTATGTTACATTTTGTGTAAACATACCTATGTATAAAACGAAACATACTGAATAGATCTGTCTACGTAAGCGTTCTGATAAAGATAATACCCGATTTGAATGGCCGGCCGTTATGCCCGGCAAGGTATTCACTGAATCCGAAATATTTCGCAAATAAAGCTTTCCTTTCGATTAAAATCTGTTCTTTTTATATTTAAGAAAATGCCAGTTTTGATTTTTCTATCACAATGTAAGAAGCTATTGCTGATTTAAACGAATATTTCCTTTTCGATTACAAAACGAACCAAATCGTATTGTTTGCATTTTGCATTGACAATATTTTCAACTTTAAAATTTCGGTCATCGTTGGAAATAAAAGGCAATAATTAAAACGTTTTTCGGTTCTATTAATTCCTTTAACTTTTCCATGACGTACACAAGAACTTTTCTTTGGAAATACAATATCTGTCAAAAACAATACAATATTATGTAAATAATTCCTGGTGACGGACGATGCCTTCGAAGGCGGTCTACGTAATTTACTAGCCCCCCTAGCCAAGTTACAACCGTTTCGCTTGCGTCGAATGCTTCAAGTTGACCTTGCCGTCAATTCTCCTTTTCTGACCACGTGACTGAGCGTTGAGATGACGTCGGTCTTTCCCGTACATTTGAAGCTTTCTACTAGCATTAACTATTGTAGATTAGCAACTTGGCGTACTACGCGCACCTTTGTAGTAAAATCAATAACGCCACATGGGAACTAAAATTCGAAATGCTGCATCATGTTATTAGAACATTTATAACAATATCCTGAAATCAACTATTCAAATCAAACATAACAACCCGTCTGGTCGGGATCTTCCCTTTGCAACGGAGATAGTCGGACTTTACACCCTACTCGGCATACTTCTGAAAGAGTGACCAGATGTTTACAAACTAGCGTTCCAACGAAGATCACCTTGGTATTTGGGCTACATGAATGTAAACTATGTACCAACATGTTTAGTAGTTAAGAAAACGTGTGTCCCAACCAAAGGCGTTAAAGGTCATGGATTACAACTGCTGTCTACACGAATTGAAACTAGCTAAGACGCCTTAGTTGAGACATTGGTTAGCAATCGTCTGGTCACCCTTTTAACAATGAAGGCTGGTTCGAGCGGAATAAGTGCCTTGAAAAAATAAAAGATGATACACTTGTATTTTAGTAGCAGAGGATCAACGACGGACAGTTACAAAAAAACAACTGTATGAAGTTCATGAATTACAGGCCACTAACATACAGCGGAGGCTTAGCCCGTCTCTGATAGTTACCCTTTGAGTAAGTAACCGTAAATACGAAAAAGGAAAATATATGAATTTCGTAACAAATAAAAATCCTTCGTTACTTTTTAGAAACACTGAAACTAAATCTTATTGTATATTCTTTCAGTACAAAAATGTCAACAACAAAATGATAAGTAATGGATCGCAACCAACATAAGTTTGAATAGCAAACTTAAAATTAATTTTGCATGAAGTTTGTTTTGAATTTTTGGGCCTGTGCGTGGCAATGCCGCTAATCTTTTGGGCACAGTAGTCATCGACAGTGATGTGGGGGAGTTTTTCGATGCGATATTTTACATAATTTTTGGTTAGTTAAGACAATCTCTACATACATGAGATGGTCTTCTGTACCTATCGGCGGAGGATACCGATTATCATTGAAGCTTTTTTCAAAGACTCTGTTTAGTGGGCGATGGCTGGGTATCGAGCAATAAACAGACTATTTCAGATCACACAACTGATTTATTATAATGCAAGCTTTAGGTTTTCACTTCACATAACGAGCCGTGAGACAGTCCCCGAGATTGAGACGTTGCACCACATCGCATGACTGCCGACAGAGGAATGAGCCTCGGGCCTCTGCGCTCGGCACTTTTAGCTGCTCGGTTCGTGCAAACGTCAGACCGGATTCTTTCAAAGTGACATGTGTCACTTGTCACTTAGCTCGTTCATTCGTTCTTAAGCTTACGTACTATTGACTTTTCCAACAAACCTATCTATTTTGTGGTACAGGCGAGAACAAAGTGACAACTAGTGAATCGAAGCCTATTGAAGTTTAAATAACAAAGTTAAGATTAATTCTGTATGAAGTTCTGTTTAATTTGTAACTTCACACCAGCGATCGAAACTTGCCAAACATGTTGTGTAGGGGCAATTAGTTCCACAAAATGGACAGGCGATTAATCAAAACTCAATATTGTGTTCGACTTTAAAATCAATATGGCCACACGCCTGAAACCAGAGACTGTAAAAACACGAATGAGTGTAAACTTAATGTTGACTAAGGATTATGTAGACAGGAAAACTTTATATTTCCTTACAAATTCTATACTTACGTAAATTAAAAAAGAGGTGGCGGGATGATTTGGACGCCTACTACGAGGACTTGTTAGAGACAGTGCCGAAGAAGAAATTTTGAAAGGACTTGGGGAGGCCTTTGCCCAGCAGTGGGACAGTAATGGATAATTAAAAAAAATAAAAAAAAAATCAACTGTTACAAAAAATCTAGTGGTAACGTACCCATCTTACGAGTTATAGGCCTATTACTTTGTGTCATTTATTTCATAACCAATTCTCTCAAAACAGTGAAGGAAATCGTTTTGAGGAATCCGAATGACCTAGGACTAAAATTTCGAAGACGTGTGACATCCACCCACCTTCTGAGTCCCCGTGGCTACAGCCCATTCTCTCTCCTAAAGAGGGAGTCGGGATCCGAGCAGTGGAGACATTATAAGGTTGATTATGCTATGCTATACCTACAAAAAATTCCAACGTAGAAAATAAAAAATTGCAGCATCGTTTAAAGACTCATCAAAAAGAAAATATACAGTGAAAAAACGTCCGTTGTGAAAAGTTTTTAAAACCTTAGGAAAAATATACTTTGAGTGGAAAAAAATAGAGATCATTAGACCTTTGCAGGCCGGTCACTGACCGCTATTTACATAGATTAATTGACATTATTCTCAAAAATGGAAATAAAGTCAAACTGATACAACCTCTTTACTTTTTTATTGTACACCAAAGCAAGATATATCGCACAGTGGTAAAGAAAACCTGTAGTCCTAGACCGCAGCTAAAGGCCACAGGGTGTGGTACTGCCTAAAATCAGTAAAAGTCTCATACGTCCACTAGCTTTACCTTAGAGCGGGAGAAATTTAACAACTCAAAAAACAGTTGCGGGTAAAAACCTATTACAACACTACTGCTCTCAAAACTATGAAAGATAACATCGTGAGGAAACCGGCATATTCTAGAACCAACCCGCACTGGGCCCACCTGGTGGATTACGGCCCATTCTCTTTCCTGAGTCCCAGCAGTGGGAACATTTAAAGGCTGATTATGCTATACAAACAGAAGAACCTGCAGGATACAGTAATAAAAAGCTAATTCGCCAATTTATTGGACCGTACGTACCAATATAAAAGAGATCAATCAACAAATCGTATGTATCTGTTTCATCCTTCATTCAAATCAGAGTCCAGTGTAGCGTTCTACGTTTGAAAGCGCACCCAAACGCGGTGATTTTCAAATCGCGTGGGTTGGAACAATATACGACGGACTCACGCCTTTCCACCACTGTATAGATACATTCAGAAGGTCAACTCCATATTATCTATCTAATTAGTGATTTATATCCCAATGGTGGACCACCATAAGAACCAAAGTTATCGACATAAATATCAATAAAAATCACTAAACTTAAGTGGCAGTGAGCAGCCCGGCACATTAATTGCAAAACAAATGGTCGATAGGGCCGAAAGAAGTGGCCACCGCTTATCAAAAGACGCAGCGCTGAAAGGCTACCTAAAAGGTGAATCGGTGATCTGGTGAGGGTTATGGAAATCCAATGGATGCGAAACGCATCGGACCGGTCGTTGTGACGACACTTGGGGGAGGCCTGTGGTGGTGATGCTCGAGAAAGTCCTCTTCTTTCTTTCCTACACTCGTCTGTCTACTAGCGTTGCGGGACAATTTTTCTCGATAGAAATCAAATTTACAAATCACCGCCTCCATACAACGCGCGAAAAAGCATGGCATATAAACACGATTCAGAACTATGAATGTAAGTGTACTAGCGACTGGTATTTGCCAAATGTAAACTGGGATTCAGTTTTCAAATTGAGAATATTTCAGTTTAGGTTTTCAGGTAGATATTAGTAGATTTTGACAAATAATCAATTTCAAAGTCTTAAGGTGGTGCATCATGACTCACATTTTCACTGTTTTTCATACATCCGCTCATAACTGATTATGACGTTATTACACATTTTTCATTAGATATTTTTGAAACACAGCATCTTGTGGATATTATCTAGGTTTCTAAAGAAGCCAATTTCTAAATTTGTGTAAAACTAATCCAGTAAAAACCTCTGAAAATGTCCTATTTTATATTAACTTTGACACTTCATAATTTGCCTAAAAATTATTATTATTATTATTATTATTATTATTTATTATGAGCCCGTTGTGTCCCACTGCAGGGCAAAGGCCTCCCTTCAGTTATTCCACTCTTTTCTGTCCTTAGCCACTTCTGGCCAATCCTTAAGGTAGGAGTCCAAATCGTCACGCCATCTCCTTCTGGGCCTACCGCGTCGCCGGCTCCTGCTGTTCGGAATCCAGTCAGTAGTTACTTTCGCCCAATTCTGTTGCGACATGCGGCAGATGTGACCTGCCCAGTTCCACTTTAGTTTGGTTTTCCTAAAAATTAAAAAAGTCAAAAAAGTAATCCTCTAGAGACCTTGCAAATTTTATTAAGATTCTAAATGACGACAACTTTTTCCAAAAACTTATAAGGGTTTAAAAAAAACAGCTATTAAAATTTTCGAGTAAATCTCGGAATTACCGAATACTAACAGAGTTTCCAGGGGTTATCTCTCTTTTTTTGCGTTGCCTTTTCGTCAAACATCGCGTTGGAATGCATTAAATGAAGTAACAAGCTTTTAAACCATTTTAGATGTTTACGAAAAGCGAGTGGAGAAGGACCCTCTTAATTCAAAAATTGGGGGTCAGATCTCAGTCCACCCATGCTGCGGATTTGTTCAAAAGTGTTAACGTAGCCCTAGAATAAATACAAAGGGCAAATGAAAGAACACAGTTGGGATTAGTCAGTGAAAGTTCCATATTACTCTATCCAGAGCAGGTGTTATTTCGAACGTCAGACGTATGTAGTATGTGTGTATTCCTTTATTTTACAAATGGTTTGCAGCTGACCTTTTGTAAGAACCTGTCTATTGTATGCCTCTGCTCTGATTACTATCCTAAATTGCAAACGGGAGTATTCCGTGGACACGTGTCATTGTATTTGACAGTAGCTTCGAAGAGTTATGCAACTTTGTGAAGTGGGGGTCCCTCAGGAGTCTGTGGAGTGTAATATTGAAACATGTTACAAACAGCAGTGATAATAATAATAATAAGTTTACCAAGCCATGTTATATGATACTAGATTTTGCCCGCAGCTTCGCGCGCATAACTATATAAAATATAGCCTATATATCACTCAGGAATAAAGCAGCAACAGAAACAAAAAATAGCATTCGGACCAATACTTTCAGAGATTATCTCCTACGAACAAAAAACATAAAAACAAACCTTACCCCTTCTTCATAACATTTTGAGTGTAGATGTAGATAGGCTCACGTTTGATTACTATCTCACCTGATAGTAAGGGATGATGTGGTTGACAATGGAAAATGCTTACCTAGAAGTAACTTCACTCTTGACCGAAATACCCCAAGGTTAGTAATTGTGTGAAAAAATTTTAGCAATGATCGGATTGCTAAATTTTTTTCATTAGCTGCTTCATTTCTAAGTGACATAGGTTATATATTATGTATGCGAGCGAAACTGCGAGCAAAAGCTAGACAATAATAAACAATGAAGACGATGAGAACTTTAATCTGATGACCTTTCATAACTTTATTATCATCAAGACACAAGAAGCAAACTAAACTTTCGTCATCGTAGTTGTAGATAAATAACCTTATATTTCTACTAATATAATAAAATATTCTACCAAGACAATCTAACCTGGGAATAATAGTAGGTACCGTGCGTGTGATGTTCACGATAGCAATAAATCTCTATGAAATACTCTCGTCTCGGGTAAATTGAAAGTACAACAATACGCTGTCCTATCAGGTTCCAAGATTGTTAGTAATGATGTAGGAAACGTTGCCAAAAAGATGACAAAATATCATTAAAACTATATAAATAGTCATCATCATCATCATCATTTCAGCCAAAAGACGTCCACTGTTGGATATAGGCATCCACCAAGCATCGCCACAACGACCGATCCTGTGTGTCTCGCATCCACCGCATTCACACTCACCATGTAATCGGTCCACCCTATGGGAAGCCTTTCAATGCTGCGTTTAAAGGTTCACGGTCGCCACTCTAGAACCTTTCGGCCACATCAACCACCCGTTCTACGAGCAATGTGTTAGAATAGAATAGAATAGAATAAACTTTATTGTACACCAAAATACTCGTAGTAACAATGACATAGAAACTGCCACTTTAGTTTGGATTCTTCGGGCTATGTCGGTGACCTTGGTTTTCCTGCGGATAAAAAAAAATCTCTCTTTAAATTGCTTATATTCTCATTGAAATATAATTGCACTAATTTTGATAGGAATATTGTTCAAACTTGTAAAAAGATACTAGGAAATATTTTATCTTGATACAAACAGATTGCTTATCGGTTGATGGATACAAATGGAATATATTGTCATAAATCTCGTTAACCTTATTTTTTAATAGGCTGGTAATATTTTTTTTTTTTTGACTTTTTTACTACGTCAATCTCTCTAATTTGCCACAATTGATAATAATGTTATCAACCGTGGCAAAATACTCTACTGGATATCACAGATATTTTTCCATTTTCCTTTAACATGTCAGCTTTGGCTACATCATTGTTTAAATGACTGAGATCAACACAGTGTTCATCATGATCTCGTCGTCAGTTTCACGCCTTTGTCCCATATTACTTGTGGTCGGCCCGTCATATTTTCTACTTCCATTCTCCTCTGTCAACCGTCACGCTATCATTTGCTGCCTTTTCTTTAATATCGTCTTTTCTTGTACCTTCGTCCATCTCTTCGTCTGTACCCATCATGGCCCATTGTGTGTACACCTAAAAACATTATTAAAGTTTGAAAACAAAGTTGAATGCACAATATTTCCATTTACACGACTGCGGGAGAACTAAGTTTGTTTAATACACTTCACTACGCTTCACAGTTTGCGCTGTTCTAGCTTTTAAGCTTGTGTAGACCTTTATTAGTAGTTTTCCGTCAGGTAGGGCTAACTTTTATCCGTTGTATGGCATTAGTTAGTTTGTTCGGAATTTGAATTCATCATCTGTTTTGTTTGCCTATTTTAATGGAAACCTAATAAATAACTTATTTCTTTGAAAAATAAAAGGTTTAACACTAATTATCAGTGTTTAGCGAAATTAAAAGTAATAAAAGGCTTTGTCTTGCTTTGGTTTGTTGTTGGTATATTATTATTATTTTAAAAATGCATAAAGATTAGACTGTGAGAAAATTTATTTTGTTTTTATTTTACCAAATTCTAACATTGGATTTTCCTTTCTATTGTTTCCTTAACACATGAAAGTTTATTGGCAAAAAACTGAACGTTGAATTAAGCTCGCATATTATGTACATTAACTCTATTATCACTGTATGTTATAGATATCTTACTTGGTGAATAATAAAACTTATAAATTTTCGAATTATTAACAAAGATTGGATAACAGATGAAAAGGGAGTCTGCATTTTGATTTGAATCATAAGCTATTCAATATTTGTCTCGCATACCTACAGGCTCATATTCCATTATTGTCATCTAATACTAAAATGTTGTAATTATCATGAAACTCATTTTGTTATAATCTTAATCTTTATAAGGGGAAACTGACTGACTGACATATCAACGCACAGCCGTATCTACGGGAGCGTGAAATTTTCACAAGATTTCCTTTATGAGGTTGACGAGTACTAAGAGAAGATTTGTCAAAATTCACCCCCTAAGGGGATAAACCGAGGGACCAAAGTATGTATAAAGAAACCTGTTTTCACACGGGCGAAGCCGCTGACAAAAGCTAGTATTATTTAAATTCTTTCAAAGTTATCATATCAAATTCTCTAAAAGCCTTATAAAACTTGTAAGTAGTTTTTTATCTGTGTCTTATCTAGATGGACATAAAACAGATATTAAACGAATTTAACGTTATCGCGATATCTATTCACAGAAAAAAGATGCATTTCATTCGTATCTGACAAAGTTAATCAAAAATGCGAATCCACGTGTTTCCAATTAAAGTCAACATATCCTCCGGGAATCATCGCATACAAACTATTGGTGTCTACATAATTATGTATAGTTGAACAAACTTCCTACCCCCGTTTTACCCGTTAAGGGTAGAGTTCCATAAAATCCGTTCTTAGCAAATGTCTACACACTATAAGGAACCTATCTACCAAATTTCAAGTTTGTAGGTGTTACAGTTTCGGGCCTTCGCTCCTGCTCTTCCATACTCCACCCTACTATACCCAACTCTACCCTACTCTACACTATTCTACCCCACTCTACCCTACTCTACCCTACTCTACCCTACTCTACCCTACTCTACCCTACTCTACCCTACTCTACCCTACTCTACCCTACTCTACCCTACTCTACCCTACTCTACCCTACTCTACCCTACTCTACCCTACTCTACCCTACTCTACCCTACTCTACCCTACTCTACCCTACTCTACCCTACTCTACCCTACTCTACCCTACTCTACCCTACTCTACCCTACTCTACCCTACTCTACCCTACTCTACCCTACTCTACCCTACTCTACCCTACTCTACCCTACTCTACCCTACTCTACCCTACTCTACCCTACTCTACCCTACTCTACCCTACTCTACCCTACTCTACCCTACTCTACCCTACTCTACCCTACTCTACCCTACTCTACCCTACTCTACCCTACTCTACCCTACTCTACCCTACTCTACCCTACTCTACCCTACTCTACCCTACTCTACCCTACTCTACCCTACTCTACCCTACTCTACCCTACTCTACCCTACTCTACCCTACTCTACCCTACTCTACCCTACTCTACCCTACTCTACCCTACTCTACCCTACTCTACCCTACTCTACCCTACTCTACCCTACTCTACCCCCCCGGTTCCGCGGTCATCCCCCGCGACAGAAACACGTGCTAAAGGTTGCTCCGCGCAAAAATTTATTGCAAAAAATTGTTTAGGTGGTATTTTTTAACCGATTCGTGTTGTGTTTACCACTTAAGTGTGCAGAAAAATACGGACTATCAATTGGTCATCATAACAAAACTGTGAGTGCCTGAAAAAGTTTGAAAAAACTGTAAAAAGTGAAAATTTTGAAAAAATCTAAGTTTAAAAGTGAAACGCTGCTAGAACTAGATCGGTGACACCATCATTTTTTGATGTTAAACGAAGCGTCTTGCTGACGCTCACCTTTTGGAGCTGCTTCCCGATTTTTCCGGCCCCCGCGCTTGGTGAAAATTGGGAAAAACCTCAAACCACGTGGCCACGTGCAACAGGTTCCAGCAAAGTTTGGCAGATACCTTCTTATGGTTTCTAGAGAGGACATCGAGTTCATCACGACGCCGTTTTGTATTTCAAGAAGGGTGAAGCTGCTCTGAAGATATTAGGTTTTAAATTTTTTCTGAAAATTCAAAAATCTGTATTTTATTATTTGTCGCGACGACCCCCCATTTTTAGTTAAGAATCGTAAGTGCCTTACCAACCCCTACGTCCATGTAAAATTTCATTTTTAAATCTCCTATGGTTTTGAAGATATAAATTTTTTAAAATTAGGGGTTGTTCCGAAGGGTACGAAGGAAGGTGTTTTTATGACCGGAACTACCATTTAAAAATAGCTTAGCTTAGACGAGACTTTACCTTTAATTCATGAATCCCCAAGCGACACCCGGTGGCCGCGCATCTATTGTCTTACTATTGTGTCTCTAATTGACGGTATCTGAAGGGTTAAGTTTGTAAAGTTTTTTCTTGTATCAGTTTTATACTGTGCTCGTTTTTGGCTAGATTAGGGGGTTTTTTGGCTAGCATAAATCGGGGGTAAGTTTTAAGGGAACGAAACTATTATTTCATAACTGGGTGTTTCAAGCCCTATCTAACGAGCCCAAATTCGGGTATTCTCCGATAACGGGGGCCGAAGTTACGCAATTAGCCGCCATCTTGGGCGCCATCTTGGAAATCTTACGCCCGACGTAGCTTCGGAACGCGTGGCCGTAGAGAGCTGCCGTTTGCACTGTTATATTTAAGAATAAAATACCCATCCTATCTAGCTAGTTTTAAGGTTTTTCAGGATCGAAAAATTTTCAGCCTGAAAACTGTACAGAGGGATAGATTGCGTCAGGCCCATTCAGAAGAGTCCAAGCACGGTGGTATTGGGGTGAATGGTTCTGGAGTAAATCACAGTTCAGCAAGCTTCGATCGCCATCTTGGATCGGAAACGAAATAGTAAACCGCTGCAACTCTGGAACCTTTTGTGATAGAGCTGCGGTGTTTGGGCTTGTTTGAAAGGGCTCGCCGAGAACTATAAGTTGAGAGAACTGGTATGGTAAAAAGTTTTTTTTTTTTTTTTTTTTTTTTTTTTTTTTTTTTTTTTTTTTTTTTTTTTTTTTTGACCTTACAATTTGAAATAAAAATTGAATCATTTCAAATTAGACCTGGGTTTATTGACCCAACGCTTTTCGACCTGTGATATTGCATTAAACTGTTTTGACCTTTTTTATTACCCCCCTATACAGGGATAGGAAACATTGCGTACAATTAAGACTTAGACCTTAAGATTTGAAATAAAAATTGTATTATTAGGAGTGAGACCTGGGTTTATTGACCCAAAATTTTTAATTGTAATTAAATTTTACTGACTAAATATTATTCAATTACATTGATTATAGTGACGAATTATTTCTCCTCCAATTGAGTGGAATTTTATTATTATTACAATTTACTTGTGTTTTATTTTTTCTTAACTCATTTTATTTACAATCTTGAATAGTTGGCTAAAAAGAGATACATCTGCCTTGACCCGGCGACCATGTTTTGCACAGCTCGCTCACCGGCTCAAAAGGAGACACGAGACAGAGCCTCAACCGGAGAGGCTTCCACGTCCAAGGACGGTCAGGTGAGAAAAAGCGCGGGGGAGATCGAGCTAAGGATAGCCTCAACTGAATCACCCAAGAGCCTTGCGGATTCAATCAAGCCGACTGCCAGAATAGCGAGCGGGACGAAAGAGGGACAAGTGAAAACAAGTGACAAACAGCAGCATAAATTGGGGCAAAAACCTCCTCAAACTACATCCACTACCAACGTGGAACCAAAGGGGAACGAGCGACAAAAGAATTCTGAAAAGACTTTCAGTAGCAGGGGTAGAGAGGCACAATCGTGGTACCAGAAGGCCATTAAAAAGATGGATGAGAGTGGGAATCTTCGGAAGGACATAAAAGCGACAGTACTGGAAGCGCTGGAGAATATGTCTCGTCTCGTTAGAGACGCTGAACAAGGGAAACCGTATGGGGATGGAAAGAGGAAGGAAATGTTGGAGGAAATAAGGCTAGATGAAGCAAAAGAGGAAGTAGAAAAAGTGGAGAAGAAAAGTAAGGATAGAGAAGAAATAGGAGGAAAGGATAAAATGACGGAACTATTAAATGGTCATACTAAGCTACTTAAGGAAAACAAGGTAGAAATGGCAAAGCTAAAGGAGCTGCTAGAGAGAGCACTGGAGAAGGAATTGGATTGGGAAGGAGAGAAGGAGAAATCCGTTGATATGTGCACGCAGCTTCTGAAAGAAAACAAGAAGGAAATTAGCAAGTTGAAAGAAGAAATACAGAAGCAATATGAAGAAAAGAGAACCTACGCTGGAGTGGTGGCCACCCTGCCCAAAGGGAAGCCAATGGTCGGGGCAACCATCCACTCAGTGGTGGTTAGCTCCAAGAACGAAATAGAGACAGGAGACCAAGTGCTAGAAAAGATTAGGACGGCAGTGAATGCTAGAGAGGAGGGGATACAAATAGAGAATATTAGAAAGGCAAAGGATAGAAAAGTAATTATAGGATGTGGGACAAAGGAGGAAATAGGAAGGGTTAGAGACAAATTAGAAAAAGCAGGGAAAAACCTTAATGTAGAGGAAGTCGTTAACAAGGATCCACTCCTGATCCTCAAAGAGGTCCTAAAAATCAACACAAATGAGGATGTAATAAGAGGGATAAAGAATCAGAATGGGCACCTACTCAGAGGATTGAAGGGAGATGAAGATAGGCTGGAAGTGAAATTTAGAAAAAGGGCCAGAAATTCACTCACCGAACACGTGGTTGTAAAGACATCACCTGAAATATGGCGGCGCTTCATAGAAGCCGGAGCAATCCACCTTGACATGCAAAAGGTCAAGGTGTTCGATCAGTCACCCCTGATCCAGTGTGCAAGGTGCCTCGGGTATGGCCACAGCAAGCGCTTTTGCCACGATCCTGTGGACCTGTGCAGCCATTGCGGAGGCCCGCACCTGGGAACAGAGTGTACGGAAAGGCTGAGCGGACATCCGCCAAGCTGCATAAACTGCAAGAACGCAAAGCTAGAGCGAGTGAATCACAACGCCTTCAGCGAAGAGTGTCCTGTTAGAGGGCGTTGGGATGCATTAGCAAGAGCCGCGGTGCAGTATTGCTGAGGGCACCCAGGTGGAAATAATCAGAAACAATTATTCAGAAGCAACCGGTAGATATCAAATCTTGCAGTCGAACCTGCAACGAAGTAAGTTGGCAACCGCAGAAATTATAAAGGAAGCAGGGAACAGGAAGGTTTCCTTCGCACTCGTACAAGAGCCTTACATCGGAGCGGTAGGGGAGATGAGGAGTTACCCCGGTGTAAGAGTGGTGCAGTGCAATACGAGGACAGGGGACTCTGTCAACAAGGCGGCTGTGCTCGTCTTCGACGAGACCATCGACGTCACCCAATGTCCCACACTGACAACAGAGAACATAGCTGTCGCCAAGTTAAAAACGACTGCCTGGGAAATCGTGGTGATGTCGATCTACCTCGAGGGAGACAAACCGTTGGACCCCTATGTAGAGCGGATAACAAAGATCGTACAGGAGATCGGTGCGGGAAACGTTATCTTGGGAGGTGACGTGAACGCTTGGAACACATGGTGGGGAAGCAGAGAAGTAGATCACAGGGGCGAAGAGGTAGCGGGCATGCTTGACGACTTAGAGCTGCACTTACTAAACCAAGGACTCGAACCCACGTTCGATACTTACAGAGGGGGAGTCAGATATTCAAGTAACGTGGACATAACAGCGTCCTCAGCAGCCATTCTAGGACGCATCAATAACTGGAGGATAGCCACTAACATCACAGTCTCCGACCATGCGACAATCCTGTTCGACCTAATGTTAGAAAAATCAAAAGGAACAGCTATAAAGAGTAATACAAGAAAATTTAATACTAAAAAGGCGAATTGGGGCCAGTTTCGTGAGAAAATGGCTCAAATTTGGGAAGTAGAAAAACTAAATAAAGAAGAAATAGAAAAAATTAGGGACATTACGGAATTAGAAATTAAAATAAATAAATACATAGATACAATAGACACAGTTAGCTCAGAAACAATACCGAAGATAAAGATTAAAAATCGAACGGGATTGCCGTGGTGGACGGAGGAACTGGACAGAAGGAAAAAAGAGGTGGCAAGGAAAAAGCGCAGAATAGCGTGCGCATCAGCGACGCGTCGACAGTGGGTAGTGGAGCAGTACCTCAAAGAAAAGGAGGAGTACTTGGCGGAGGCACAAAAAGCCCAGACCGCCAGCTGGAAAACCTTTTGCGAGAAGCAAGAGAGGGAGACGATGTGGGGTGGAATATATCGTGTTATCAACAACACTTCCACTCGCCATGAGGATGTGCCGCTTGTCCTGGAGGGTAGAGTTCTTGAAGGTGCCGAGTCCGCAAGCCTCCTGGCAAAAACATTCTACCCAAAGGATAAACTTGAGGAAGACAACGCAGACCACAGACTCACCAGAGACGTAGCAGCCAGTATAAATGTGGGGGAACATGATGACTCATGTGACCCCCCATTTACAGCAGAAGAACTGAGGTGGTCTATGTCCAGTTTTAATCCAAAAAAGGCACCTGGACCCGATGGCTTCACAGCGGACATCTGCAGGACAGCAATATCGTTGAACCCAGAACTGTTCCTTGCCCTACTGAATAAGTGCCTCACCCTGAACCACTTCCCGGCCGCGTGGAAAGAGGCTGCTGTGGTGATCCTCAGAAAGAGTGGGAAATCCGACTACACTGTTCCCAAGTCATACCGACCGATTGGTCTTTTGTCGGTACTTGGGAAGATATTTGAAAAAATGGTCATAAAACGGATAAGGTGGCACACCCTCGCCAAGACCAATAATATGCAGTATGGGTTTACGCCACAGCGTAGTACGGAAGACTCCCTCTATGTCATGATGAAGTATATTAGGGAAGAACTAGAGAAAAAGAAAATAATACTAGTAGTATCACTTGACATAGAGGGGGCCTTTGATAACGCTTGGTGGCCAGCCATTAAATGCAGGCTAGCGGAGGTTGGTTGTCCGATCAATCTGAGGAAATTAGTGGATAGCTACCTGGATGGGAGGAAGGTAAGAGTAAGGTATGGGGGGGCGGAGAGTTTGAGGGACACGGAGAAGGGGTGTGTTCAAGGCTCGATAGGGGGCCCAACTTTTTGGAATCTTCTGTTGGATCCTCTACTGAACGAACTGCAACAGATGGGAGAACACGTGCAAGCTTTCGCGGACGACGTGGTTCTGATTGTCTCGGGAGACAGTGGGTCAGAAGTCCAGAGACGCGCCAACGTGGCCCTTGAGCATGTCCGGGGCTGGGGTGTCAAAAATAAGCTCAAATTTGCGCCTAGTAAGACGCAAGCAATGCTGGTAACGCGCAAGCATAAATATGACACTCCAGCTCCGTCCATGGGCGGGGAACGCGTGGGCTTGTCAAAGGAGATCAAAATTCTTGGTCTGACGATTGATGATGGACTTACCTTTAACACACACGTGTCGAGTGTGTGCCGGAAGGCGCTAGGTCTCTATCGTCAGTTGTCAAGAGCCGCCAAGATTCACTGGGGATTAAACCCTGAGATAATCAGAACCATGTACGTGGCAGTAGTAGAGCCCATCTTAATGTACGCCTCCAGCGCATGGGCACCAGCTACGAGTAAAATAGGAGTGAGGAAGCAGCTCGATGCAGTGCAGCGTGGTTTTGCCCGAAAGATTACCAAGGCGTACCGAACCGTCTCTCTGCATGCGGCCTTAGCACTCTCTGGGTTGCTTCCTTTGGATCTTAGGATCCAGGAAGCAGCACTTCTCTATGAGATAAAGAAGGGGTACTCTCAGAGGGTGATAGGGGATCGAGAGGTGGAGAGACCGGTAGCTTTTACGAACATACCGCACCCAGCCGAACAGATAAGCCTAATGGTCGAGAAACTGGAGGACGGTGTGGAACGACTGCAGAACGTGGAAGATATCTACACAGATGGCTCAAAGATTGAGGGAAAAGTGGGAGCAGCCCTGTCACTGTGGAGAGAGGAGCGGGAGGTCTGCACACACAAAGCCAAACTGGAGTCCTTCTGCACCGTCTACCAGGCGGAGATGTGGGCCTTGTACAAAGCAACTGAATTGGCGCTCAAAAGGGCCGCGGAACATACGCGAATCTTCTGTGATTCGAGGTCGGCACTCGAGACAGTCGCTGATGGAGCCTCCCTCCATCCCATAGCAGTGCAAATTCGAAAGATGATAAAAACAGCTCAATTGCGCGCCCAGAATATTAAACTATTCTGGGTGAAAGCTCACGTGGGATTGGAGGGATATGAGAGGGCCGACACTCTCGCAAAAGACGCGGCTCTCAAGATTAAGAAGCGGGCCGATTATGACCAGTGTCCGATGTCATTCGTCAGACGACAGATCCGTCTGGAGACGCTTGACACATGGAATCGTCGCTATAGAGATGGTCACACTGCGGGAGTTACAAAACTCTTCTTCCCGGATGCGGTGGAGGCGTACCACATTGTCAGGAAAGTAGAAATGGACCCAATTTTAGTGCAGGTTTTGACGGGACACGGAGGATTCTCTCAGTACTTACACCGCTTTAAATGCAAGGAGAGTCCGAAGTGCATTTGCGATGATGACAAAGTGGAAAACGTTGAGCATTTATTGGTAGAGTGCCCTATAAATAGCATCGATAGGCTACAGGTAGAAGCAGAAATGGAAACCGTGGTCAAGGCGGACAACTTCAGCCAGATAATGAAGGATAAAAAATTAAGAGGAACGTTTTTAAAATACTGCAAAGCAATTGCAAAAAGATGCATTGCAAGAAATAAGGAGCCAAGATAACTACGTGTATGGAGAGTAGCTGTATAGTTATAGATACACACCCAGTGAGGGCTGCTTTATTAATTCTGCTTTATTTTGAAAATATATTTGTTTTGAATGTATTTGTGACATAATGTGCATTAAACTTAAAACAGCGTTAAGGAAATTATTTACCCTGTGTTGTATTAAAAATAAAGATTAAATAAGCTAGAGAATAGATGGTCTATCCCGACCTAAAGAAAGAAAGATATGATGGATATAAGAAAGACAAAGTATGAAGAATAAAAGTACGAGAGGCATACGAGCGAGAACTTGAATGAAAGAGTAGCAAAAATAAGAGCAATAGTAATGGCCCCGATTATGTCCGGGGAGAAAATGTATAATAATAAAAAAAAAAAAAGAAAAAAAAAAAAAAAACCCTACTCTACCCTACTCTACCCTACTCTACCCTACTCTACCCTACTCTACCCTACTCTACCCTACTCTACCCTACTCAACCCTACTCTACCCTACTCTACCCTACTCTACCCTACTCTACCCTACTCTACCCTACTCTACCCTACTCTACCCTACTCTACCCTACTCTACCCTACTCTACCCTACTCTACCCTACTCTACCCTACTCTACCCTACTCTACCCTACTCTACCCTACTCTACCCTACTCTACCCTACTCTACCCTACTCTACCCTACTCTACCCTACTCTACCCTACTCTACCCTACTCTACCCTACTCTACCCTACTCTACCCTACTCTACCCTACTCTACCCTACTCTACCCTACTCTACCCTACTCTACCCTACTCTACCCTACTCTACCCTACTCTACCCTACTCTACCCTACTCTACCCTACTCAACCCTACTCTACCCTACTCTACAGTATCCTATGTCCGTCAACTGGCTCTAAGCTACCTACCCACCAATTTTCAGCCATATCGGTACAGCCATTCTTGAGTTATAAATAGTGTAACTAACACGACTTTCTTTTATATATATAGATATCGATTTGTCTGTACACTAAGCATCTTGTTTGGCTGTACTATACTATCAAATAAGAGCTTGTCCAAACAAGGCGTTTTCAAGCTAATCGACTGGTGTGGGCGGAATGTATATTACATCCACATTTATCCAATGGGGGTTAGGATGGGTGTTTTGGACGTGAAGTTGGACAAGCGGCTTAAATTAGAAAACGGGAATGTGTGAAATGCGTTGTTTGTATTGTGGAATATCGTTTTACCAACCTAATAACTTTTTGTTTTATTATGGATAGTTTTGCATTTGACTACTATCTCACCTGAAGCTAAGCAATCATGTGACCGACGATGGAGTATGCTTACCTAGAAGACCTCTAGGTTATAGCTATCAGGAAACACAGACTCTGGCAGGGAATTCCACTCCTTAGCTATACGCGTAATGAGTGTGTTCCTACAACGGCTCGACGCCGTACGTCTTGTAGTCCAATGATGGAACGGACTTAGCGGAATTAAATTGTGCAATTCCCTAGCACACTTCCCGAAAGGTGCACGATAGAAAACCGACAAGTTAGCAACTCGGATCCAATTCACCTCATTCAAATATTTGAACATCACATTATTATTATTATTTCTCACATTAGCGCAGAAGAACATTAAAAAGAGATCACTAATCGAGTCACAGATATTAACACAAGACGGACACTTCTCCTCATTGACCATTAAAATTTATAACCAGCTTTATTTGCTACAAAAATAATAATAAACCCTTAAGCACATCTCATTATCCATGTTCTTAGAACAAGCTTACTAATGACGTTTCTGCTCAGATATTTTTAAAAGAACCATCAAACAAAGAGGAAAAGGGACAGCAACATTAATAAACTCGAGGAAAAACGCTGTTTTCCTTTGTTAAGAACTTGTTGCGTTTCTATCTTGAATTTCAGAGTGGTCGCTTACAAGTAGAAAAACTGGGAAAGTGTGGAGGGATCGTAATAAATTCGCAAATTTGGTGCCTAAGACTTTTTTATTGCGTCGCTTGTCACATCGTCACGTCTCCAAGGTTTAAAGGAGTTGTTTCTGTGTAAAATAATGAAATAATGCCAGCTGATGGTGAGAAAATACGACGGTGTTACGACCCGCAATGGTACTTTTTATTTTGGTCTTTCTGTTTTAAAATACTGTCCTTATTTGCGAATTCATCATTTCTTGTTTTTATTTCACTGATGTTCTTATTTAGGCACGGCTTTTTTGTTGTTATTTTATTATGCTGTCGAATTTGATGAGTATGAAATTGTCAACACGGTTTTATATGCTTATAAAATTATATACGAAGGTCTGTTGGCGTCAAAAGATTTCCTGAAGAATAATTTTTCACAATTTTGTGAAAAATTCTGATTGTTTATTTTTTAGTAAATCTGTTTTAAGTTTTGATATTGAATAACTTACGCTTATGACGGTTGGTATATATTTTTTTTTTTTAATTTCAGTAAACTATTTTTAGACAACATAAAATCTACTCACACGAAATGAGACTTTGATTAACAAAGTCTCATGTTGTCGCTACAAAAAGACTAACTTATCACTTCATTCCCATTCCAGGCGTTGATCTTTTTACAGACCGAAGAACCAACATATTAATTCTTCAGCCGTGCTAGCTTTCGCCCAGCCAACGGGACTTAAGGGATGTATCTAAGTTACTTAAATCCTATTAGGATAGTGAGAACCAGCGTCTACTGCTTTATATACATTAAAAATGTATGTTGGGTTATTCGTAAACTAGGATATTTTTTTATTACTCACCCCTCGGTAGTGTGTCCAGATGAATTTAACCATGAGTATATTATTATAATACCATAAACGAGGGAATGAACACTCATCTGATGATTGACGACATTTTGATACAAGTGAAAAACTTTGCTATCAATAATTTTGAATTTAGAATATATATAAATGTTAATTAATTGGTAAATAAAAATTGTTGTGGGTATAAATATAATCATGTTTATTTATCTGTTCATAAACACAATTTAAATTTTCATTACCTATACCTCTTTGGTCTGAAAAAGAAAATCACCGCCACTGAATACAAAATTGATATATGAATCGGTTTATGGTCATCTGACGAAATCAGAAATAAATAAAAACCTTTTTATGATGTGATTGTAGATAAGGTGGAATGATATACATTGCATGTTGAACCTAATTATAGAGCGATAAGATCCAGTTTTCAAGGAAGCATGTTATAATTATTTTTTCTTCGAAAGCACTCGGAACACCAAATAACGTGGCTACTAAAAAAATGCATGAAAACCGGAAACCCACACAAAACATCAGGATTTATGTCAAGATGCTACATTAAACACACGGAAACAATGAAACCATCCTAAGAGGGGTCAGCAGTACTGATTGTACGGAATTCTTTGTGTCCATTAATTATATCCCTTATCATTATTGTTTTTTGGGACCGACGCTTGTCAGCCATTGTTGTTTAAATTAAATCAAATGGTGCTGTTGACAAGCCTGGATGGTGGACATGCTATTGTTTGTGTTTAAATTCGTATATCTGTTCTTTATCGTAATAGGTAAATTTTAAAGAGAACATCGAAAAATTGAAGTATCGCCAAACTTAAGTGGTAATCGGCAGGGCACATTATACGCAGAACAGATGGTGGATGGGGACGAAGGGTTCTGGAGTGGCGCACGCGTACCGGAAGAGGCAGCGTTGGAACGCTATAAGGTAGACCGATGACCTAATAAGAGTCGTGGAAATTCGACGGATGCGAGAAGCAAAGCCGTTCATTGTGGCGACACTTGGAGGCGTATGTCCAACGTGGACGTTTTTCAGCTGAAATGGTGATGATGATGATGATGATATATAATTATGGTAGCATATCTGGCTGATATCTCTCGTATCCACTAAGCGTAGCTACTAAGAAAGACCTTTATTTTGAAGTGGAACTCTTCTTATGACTTCACTCGCTGTAGGGTGGAGCGCGAGGGCGGGTCAGTATTTTACTAACTAGTCGACACGTCTGTCTTTCAGTTGCCGTTTATGTTCTAGAACCATGGGTTTTCTTTTCAGTAATTTCGTGTCTCTAGCGGGCATTGGTCCTGCTGAGCCCTGTGATCAGTATCAATAGTACTATTATTGAGCATGGTATGCTTTATTTTTAACAATTTTATCGTTTTTTACCAGAGATTAAATTGTTTTAAATAATAGAATTAAAGTCTGTGATACAAAATAAAAAACATCATCATCTATTTCCAGTTCGTACACCATCAAAACACAAGCGGGAAATGAGGTAAGACGTTTTTCCGCACATGGTTTTAAGAAATGGACTGCCTTTGGAAGGCAAAAGGCGGTAACTCATTCAAACCAGGTTTCGAGAAAACAACAATTATTGTAGAGAAAGGATTCCCATCTTCATAATGACATAGATTTGAAAATAGTATTTCTCAGAATTTTTTTTTTGCCTGAAGGTTTTAAATAAGATTTCATAAGTCTTTCTCTTCTTCAAGGCTATATTTATATCAAACTAGCTGCAACTCGACAACGACGGCTCCACTGTCGGGAAGCTATTTCCCACCTTACAATCAATTTAAAAAAATGTCCACTGGTTTTACCCTACTTTGTTTCCTTTTAAACCACTCCAATATTAAAGCGAACATAGCTAAATTAAAACAAAAAAAAAATCAGTTAATCCGTTTTTGAGTTCGCTAGAACAGAAATTGATTTTTGTATAAAATATTTAATTTAGATTAGATTTTGGTTTGGACCTTAGCGGCTAAGGTGTAGGTACTTTGGAATCCAATTACATATTATAACAAAGAACTGCCAATTTCAAAATACGTAAGAATAAAATTAAAAAAAAAGCTTTTATTTAGTTTCACCTGTCTCGATGTTTGTCTGTAAGTAAATTAAATTTGACCCACTTCCCGGTTACAGATTGAGCTGAAATTTTGCATGCATGTGTAAATCAGATGACATTATGACATGGAGCTGATCTGATGATAGAACCGGAAGGTGGCTATAGGAACTTCGTAGTTAAACGATACAACCCCATCGAGTTTGGGCTCCTATGATTTGTCTCGACTTGTATTAATTAAATACCGAGCTATATAAGCTTTCTATGAAAAAAATCTTTTCATTAAAAAGGCTTGTTTAAATATATACATAATTAATATGTAGAAGTTTTTAGTTGTGCGCATATCTGTAAATAACTTTTAGACGATAAAATCGTGCATAACTTGATACAAAACTTAGGCATTATTGCATCGCAATCGGTAGACTATATCGAACGATTTATTACTACATTCGTTGACTGTTAGACGGTACAAATTTCAACGAGTCAGCTAGCCACTACATAGTATAAAACAAATTCGCTTTTTTTGTCCCTATATCCCTATGTACGCTTAAATCTTTAAATTTTTAACTTTTTTTACGCGACGGATTTTGATGCGGTTTTTTTTAATAGATAGAGTGATTCAAGAGGAAGGTTTATATGTATAATAACATCCATTAAATAGTGGAGAAATACTGTTACCCGGGCGAAGCCGGGGTAGGTCGCTAGTGTATAATAAAGTTACAAATTTTTCGTCAAGTAGGCTTGATGCGGAAAGTTTCAAGCTTTCCCATTAAAAAACGAAACGGAATTTCCTACATTTTAGAGATACTGCTTTATGGCTTCCGACAGTACAGCCACATTAAACTGGCGAGATGTTGCGAGGGTAAGATGATGTGACGGCATTACCAACCTGTAGCTTCTCTTGTACGAAACGTTGTACAGTGTGTTTCTAATTCTATATTTGTTGTTGAGAAAATCAACGAGCTGTGTAATGGTATTTTGCACATTTAGGTACAGTTTTAAACATGTTTTACACACTTCTAATTATTTTGTTTCCTATACGTGGGAAAGAAATAATTTATTACCAACATTATATTATAGTATCACGGGGAATTTCTGAAAGAGAGACCGTAGTCTTGCAACGAAGAGGGCAGCTGAAGAACACACGTGGGTTTTAGTCAGTAAAAGTCTGATACGTCCTCTTACTCTACTCTAGTGCAGAAGAGACATTAAATAATTTTTCACATTAAAAAAAACTATACTACTTATATATAAAAAGGTAAAATTAATACAAATATTTCTTTGTAGACTCTGATTTGTCGAATAGGTATATAACTTTAATTAAATTAGATACAAGTATGGTTTTACGAAAAATGTATTGCTCTTAAGAGCTGAGCCACAAGAGCGACGCTGTAAGAAAATATTGTTTGATTGCTGTAAGAAAAGATTGAATTTTGTTCGGATTAAGTTTAAAACCCCATAGAAGGACACCGGTTACTTTTTATCTGGCTTTAACTTCTTCTCCACAATAACCGACATTCACGAGAACAAAGTCACGAGAAAAACCTAGTAAAATACCAAGCAAACAACCCCTTTGCTATTTATAACACCACAAAATGGTTTATAATGACACCAGACATTTATGAGTTTCATGACACAAAAAATGATGGATTACCTACCTTATTTTCATGGTTCATTACATTCATAGGTCAAGAAAAAGCTCAGCTAACTAACCTAGTTTGCCAACCACAAGGTCATTCACCCACATTTTTACCGTGAGCATAAACTCAAGTATATGCTCACGGAAATACACTGAAAATGGTCTTAGAGTAAGATTAGCAAGCTTCGAAAGTAGGCCATTGTGAGTGCATGAGTAATTCTTGTCGCACACTCTACTAACGACACCGATGTTCGTTCGTGTTGTGTATCATACCAACAAACATACAAGTTTGTATATGTGGAACATAAAGCCTGCCTCGAAAGAAAAGTGACAGGAAAATGCACACGTGTTTTTCTGGAGTTCGTTTTCTTTCAGTGTGACTGAGGAAGGTCCCATTGAAAATGTTGGGACAAACAATCAACGGTAATGTGTGGGGTTAATGAACTCGTCGGTCATTAATTTCCACGTCATATTTGTATGAGTTCCGGACATATTCCGTTAAATAAAGTTTACTACTGATATTTTCGTAAATAAAAAGGTCAACCTCAACTTCAACTCTTAATTAATGGCCTTTGTAGAAAAGACACCACAATTTTGCAATAAAAATGTCAAGAGTAAAAGTTTTTTGACAAACTAACGTAAATATTTAATGATTCAGGCTCTCATATATTACACTATTTAGTGAAAAAAGTTTTGTTTGCACATTGTGAAGACGATGTATGAGTAGAGTCTGTCTAATAAGTAAAACGACTTGGGTAATTATTAGGGCAAAATGAAATATATGATGTCAACACTAGTTCAATATCCAGGTCGATTAAGAGATCTTAAAAAAGTATCGAGTGTACGAGTAAAGTATTTTTAAATGATTAAATATATATTTAAAAAATTCCAAGTCGTTTGACTTTTTAGACAGACTGAGTTGATGATGTTTTCCATATCTTGAGAAGGCTGGCTGGATACTTTAACTGCCAAATACTGCAAAAACGTTAAAATGTGTCGCATCAGCACTGTGATGCCCACCATACACGCTAGGGTATCCTATAACCTGACAGGTTTGTCTGTACAGTTGAGTTGTACATGTAAATCGGAGCGTCTATTTGTTGCACAACTATGCAGGTTTCCATACAAGCTTACCTGACTGTTAGGTATTCCCTAGCGTATTTGGCTAACTTAATGCGCAACAAAGTGATTTTGTTCTGTTCCAAAACTAAAGTACTTTTTAAATTTGATACTGGCTGAATAGGCGAACTATGAGGAGCCAAAAAAATAATTGAATATTCTTACAAAGAAGGTTTGTTAAACGATGTTTACCAGGTGGCAGCACTGAGTCTTCAGTTCCAGGCACCTGTCAAATCGCTTATGTTAATGACATTAGTTAAATTGACGTTAATGTCATGTATACGTTTTCAAAAGTAGAAGATCTCTCGGTTAAATGGCGACAACTGGTGGTGTGAATTTTCATGATAACCCTCATTACTTGAAACCTATTTTAAATCTATTTATTGTTCATCTTATCAAACTAAAATTAAAAAATAAACTTTAAACGTACTTTTGGTGTGTTTTAAACCCATATTAATTTAACTCGCAAATAAAAGTAATGTTCAAACAATACCGCTGAACACGACCCAATCCCATTAAAACGAAATCAAATTTTCTGTTTATTTGTTCAGGAAGTTAGATACGTTGAAAAATCAATTGAGTGGTCAACCCTAAGGGAAATGATCGGTAGCCAAAGTAAACATATTTGCTTAGGAGTAGCAACAACATTTCCTTACGGTTTTCTGACCTTTTACAACAGCTGTGTACTAGAAACCTTATTTTAAATTAATACAATACTCTGACTGAATAAAACCTTGAGTCCCATTTCATCCACGACTCTTGTTTGACCTTTAAACCTCCCACATAATCTAATTTTTAGATGAATGAATTTAAGATGATATTTCGTTTAAAGTTTATTGTTAAAATCTCTTTAACCCTTCAGATACCGTCAATTAGAGACACAATAGTAAGACAATAGATGCGCGGCCACCGGTGGTCGCTTGGGGATTCATGAATTAAAGGTTGTAGATAATAAGTCATTTTTATATGCTTTGTTGATATCCAGCCATGTTTTAGAATGACGCCCCCACATTACGCTGAAAGAATTGATAAAAAAAAATTGATTGAAAAATCGTAAATTCAAACTGCGGAACAGATAAAAAGAGGTATATTTGCACCTCTAAAGGTTATAGGTAGAGAGAACGGCTGTTTTATTTTATCACCTCCGTACTAACATAAATAAAAAGAAACAAATCCACTTACGCACAACTATTTCTAATTTAGTCACCTTTACAATTTCGCAAATTCAACTGATGATAAGCTCTCCAACCAAAAACTAGCTGAAAGGATACAAAATTAACATAGTTCATGTTCATTTTCCATCCATTAGAAACCCCTTTTAAGTCCCCCATAATGATCATCAAACTACCCATAACATCAACTACTCTTTTAGAACAGTGGTTTCCAAACTGTCTTTTGCGAACCACTGGTGGTCCGCAAAAACCAAAACTATAATCCACGAAAGGCCTAAAAACTGAATACTTATAACTGATAAGTTACAGTGATGGGACCTGATTTTAAGTTTCCATTTGAAATATTGGCATTAAAAAGCGTGCTACAAAGTTTCGAATTTATGACTGTTTTTTGACTTTTGAAAAAATTTACCTATTAGCTAGTGCCAATAGATTCGTGCGATTCCAAGTTATGGTTTGCTCTTTTGCATAGTTTAATTTAAATACGTTCAACCGTTGGAGCATAAAGAAGTTACAAACATACAAACTTACGCCTTTATAATATTAGTATCATTTGCAAAATAAATATTATTTTTATTTTGAATTTAAAGACTTTCTTCTAGGAGTTTTTCAACGCCATATTTTAGTTTACTTTTAGTCAGTACTTAAGGGCCTTTATTTGATTTTTATTTAGTGTATTGTGATAGCTAAGTGTTTTTATTTATTAATTAAATGCTTTATGCACACTAAAGTACAGAGGCGGATTTAATGCCTTAGGCGTTTTCTACCAGACTACCTCTGGGTGAGGCAGAAAAAAATAGTGGTAGGTTTAGGTGGTTTTAATATGTAAATCCTTACTAATATTATAAAAGCGAAAGTGAGTTTATTTGTTTGTTTGTTACGTCTTCACGTCTAAATGGTAAAACTGATTTTGATGAATTTTGGTACAGAGAGAGTTGGAAACCTGGAGACGGACAGTCTATTTATTTTTATATAGGAGAAAGAGTTAATTATATTAATAAACGCGGGCGAAGCCTCGGGTAAAAGCTAGTATTTAATAACTTTCAAGTTAACATGTTCTTATGACCATTTATTTTATTCTTCTTCTTCTTTTCGTGTCGATGCTCTCAAACTATACTTTTCCTGCCCAATATTTATTTTATTAAGTTTAGTTTTTTTCTGGACTTCTGAACCATGCTTATCAACAAAGAAATTAAAGAGGCCCTTATCAAAAAAGGTTGGCAACCGCTGTTTTAGAGCGAAGAGGAACTGTGGCCGGTACTTATTAAAACGCTTTTACTGAAATTTAATTCAGTGGTTGTTGACTTAGGACTAAAGCGGGTTACTATGAAAACAGACGGCTATAATGCTATTCTTATATCAGTTAAGAAGTTACCGACTTAAAGGATTTAACGTTTTTTTTTTTGGCAAAATAGAAGTTTAGACAGTAATTAAACTGACATATTTTGTAATCAATTTTCTAAGATTTAATTATGAGTTGAACTGTTTTAATACTTTAAGTTACTTTTAAGCAGAACGTAGTAAAAAAGTGTGATTAGTAAGTATTTATCTTTTTTACAAATAATATTATGTATTGTTGTGATATTTTTAATATTACATATTTTTCACACCAATACTACAAAGGCGATTTGTTAGTTTATGTGCAAGTTATTCACGCTCAAACGGCTGCACGGATTTAGATGAAATATGGCACATGGGAAGATCTTGTCATGAGGAAGTTCCCTCAGTATAATTTTCTCACTGGCATAAGATAATGTATAATGTATTTAGTAAGATGGCCATCAGTCAGTAGATTATGTATTTCCGTATAAACGGAGTAATTTCCGTTTACCTAAACACGGAATTATTTATTATACAAACAGCAGAGTCTTCTCAAAACCTCTTTCCACTACCTATTTGTACTTATTATATAGAAAAAGTAACTGGAGTTTCTAGACAGTTCTTCTCCATGGGAAACTTATGTGAAATATTATTAAATATTTTAAATTGAGATGGAAAAAAATCTATCTAAGTGGATAAAATATAACATAAGTTCAGGTAAAAGCTACAAGATTATTTCAGTTTTCTGCGAAGCAGTATTGCTAGCGAAGGGGGTGGACGCAACCGTTAGTTGAGAGGCTTCGGGAATCGAAGGGTGATTTCCGGTCTTCGTAGGCCTGGTTTGCAGACGACGTGCAATGAGTAGCTTGCTGTCCGGCCGTCGGATAAGGAGCGAGAGAAACTCCAGACTTGACAGATGCAAGCATCTTTTAGTTTAACCAATACATTTAAAAAACTACTTTGCTGAAAGGCAGTCGTTTGCCTTGGTATGGTCATGTGAAGAGGAGGGATGAAACACATGTTACTAAGAGTTCTGAGTATACATGTAAATGGATGGAAAGGGAGAGGGAAGTCAAAGAAAAGATGAATGGATTGTGTAAGGAGTGATATCAAAGAAAAGAGAGTTAGTGATAGTGTGATGGGTGACAGGAGAGAATGGAAGAAAGAACGTGGTGCGTCGAACCTAAGTAATATGGGATAAAGACAGGAAGAAGAAGAAGATTGCATTATGAACAAGTAACAGTGCAACGAACTTATTAACACTATCTATTCATTCCCACACAAATAAAATTTATTTCCATAAACTGCCATAAATTACCACATACATTAGACCAATCCACGGTGATTCATACACGCACCGTAGTTAATATATTCAAGGAAATAAAGCCAGGTAATAATTCCGGAGTCACGCGAAATTCGAAGCGAATGCTAGGTGGTAGGAAGTGGAACGTTTATTTTGATAAGCGAAACGTAATAATATGGTTTTCTTGTCCTACATGTTATGGAAATTGTTACCATGTGAAGTTGACTCGGTTTTGGTAATATGGAAATAAAAGGAGTAGCATTTGAGTTGTATTTTAGATACGAGTAATATGACTGTATACGAAGGGGGATAATAAATATTTAATAACTACATTAGAAACTGGTGGTGGGAGGGGTAACGGCCCCGACTTACGAGTTGTAAGTTGCGGATTCAAACCCAGCCAGGTGCATTACTTTTTGTAATTTATTTCATCTCCACTGCTCCCAAAACGGTGATGGAAAACATCGTGAGAAAAATTGCTTATCCTAGAACAACAAAATTCTAAGACAGTCATGTGACATTCACCGACCCGCACTTTGCCTGCGATTGCCTGGATTACGGCCCATTTCCTTTCTTAGAGAGGAGGCCTGAGTGCCAACAGTAGGAACATTATAAGGCCGATTATGCTAGAACTGTAACTACCAGAAAAGAGAAACTGACTGACTGACAGTCAAAGCTATAGGGACTAGAAACCTGTAATTTTGCACAAGGCTTCCTTTTATGACGTAAGCAAGCATATTAAATGAGTATCAAACCTTGTACGGAGAAACGTACTTTGACGCGAGCGAAGCCGAAGGCAGAAGCTAGTACCTTATAAAAGGAGAAACTGACTGACTGTCATATCAATGCACAGAGTGAAATTTGGACAAGGTTTCCTTTTATAAAGTAGGCGAGCACTAAGGAAGATTTTTAAAAACTTACTCTTAAAGGTATGAAATGAGGTCCTAGTTTGTATCGAGAAACCTGTTTTTATGCGTTCGAAACCACTGGTAGCAGCGAATAGCTATATAACTTACACATCGTCGCTTGCCGTCAGGTGAGAAAGTGGTCAAACGCGACCCTATCAACAAAAATAAAACTGACCTAATTTGCTGTGTGAAATATATTGCAATAAGTTAGCTCCGAAAGGTAGCTCAGCCCCGGTGTGAAAGGCAAGAAGAAACGGGGTGGGATTTTTAGTCAGTAAGAGTCTGACACTATCTGCTGCTCCGCCCAAGGGGGGGTGTGTCATTTGGATGATTTTTACCCACCAAAAATAAAAACACCGTTTCTCTTGCGTCGAACGCCTCGAGTTGGCCGCGCCCCCATTTCTTTTGTTCTGACAACGTGACTGAGCGTTGAGATGACGTTATTCCCGTGCATTGAAGTTTTGTACTAACGTTAACGATGGCAGATTATCAACTTGGCTAGGGGTACAGGTGTCAATGTGGACATTTAAAATCCACACAACTTCAGTTTTTATTAAATTTTACATCGTAAATAAAAAACGACTTGCAAAAAAAGAAACAAAAAAAAATATTCCGCGCAAAAGCGTCGGGGAAAATATTTTGCACAACGTAAAGAGGTGCTTCGGTACTTGTTAAAAGCATAGCACAATATCGAATATACTAACTTTTTTTTATAAAAAAGAAAACGATTCTGTGCTACCACGCTCAAATTCTTCAAAGCAAACTTGGTATCTAATATAAACATCGTTGATGAAACTAGAGTGTGTAGTAGCTGTTTTTGAACTGGCTATTTGCATATTGTATTATATTGTATTGTAATATTTTTCTACACTTAGGTATTCGTAATCATTTTATAAAGTAGGTGAGCACTAATGAAAATTTTCCAAAATTTATTCCAGAAATGGATGAATTGGGTTCCAAAGTTTACATCAAGAAACCAAATTTCACGAGGCTAGGATAAAATAATAATGATTTAAATTGAGAACCAATCTATTTAGCAATTAATGTATTAAATACATAACCAAAGTCGTAAAGTAGAGTTTGATAGACCCGTCGGATAGACCTAATGTGTAAACAGTGACCCGGTTCAGAGTGCTTTGTGCGAGTTTGTTTTACGTTAACGGGGTCGACACGTTTATGACGTACGGCACTCCGATTGGACCACTCCTAGCTTTTAACCAATCAGAAAGCCCAATGCGATAAACGCTTCGATCGTTTTAACGTCAAAACGACTCGCACTCAGCTCACTAAACATGAGTCATACCTTGGAGGGCCCCAAAACACCTACACTTGGAAAGAATTCATTAATGCCACCGATTCTCCAATAAACGCAGTCTTTTTCTAGGCCCAAACAGTTTTAGAAGTTTAGAATTTAATTGAAACGCAGAATTGTACTAATTAAGTAGTCGTAGTATATTTAGTCTCTGGCCCTTTTTATAAGTGGAAAATTAAATAACTTCTTTCGATCTGGGTAGAGCGATAGACAAGTTTTACTGATTGCTGCGCTGCGTATCGCTGGTTTGATTTCCACACAGAACAAATATTTTAGTCTGGATGTCCTGTGTTTGTGAGTTTACATGTTTGTGAACGCACCCACGATACAGTAGTAATTCCTAGTGTGGGACAAATTACAAAGTAAGAAAAAAGAGGATTAAACCTTGTTTCGTTTTTTTTTCTTCGGTGGGCGAAAATCATTCAATGACAACCGCCGCTCTTGGGTGGAGCGGGAGATAGGAATAGACTCTTACTGACTAAAAACCCACCCTGTCCGTCACCTTCTAGCCTTCATACCGGGGCTCGAGTTCCTTTCGGATAACCCTGGCCCCAGTAGGCTTCGACCCAGCTGTGTCCCTCCTGTTGCTGACCATTCCTTCAGGCGCGCGGGAACAGTGCGCGCCGGCGACGTCTTGGGCTCGGTCCGGACAGTTACCGGACCGTCGGACAGCGAGCTACCCATAGCTCGCCGTTCGCGAGCTCGCGAAAATCTTGTTTCGTTGGCAGTCGCCAGATACAGCATGTTATTCTTCCATAGGGAACAGTAATAACTGCGCATTTAGGTGTCAGCCTTGAGCTTGCAACGAATTCACGATAATAATAATAACCTCACCATCTCAATTCCCTTTAGAACGCATATCGATTCACTGGATCTAGCGCCGAAAGCAAGATATTCTAACCTAGTCCCCAAGGAAACCTAACAAAGCTTTCAGCCAAATCTAGGTGAGTATATAACAAATACAGACGTAAAGACCCTTCAACAAATGTATGGCAAGGTAAAAATAACAGTGTAGTGAGCCACGTACATTTGAGACCATTTGCTTATTATTAAGAGGAGTACCTTGCCCTCAGGACGTGCCTACCGCTACGTTTGGAAATTGGGTCGGCCCTCTCCCTTTAAAGTAGGCACCATTATGAAACGACTTACGAATAAATCGATGACGCGTTTTTCAGCACAGAATGGGGTATAAATCGAGACAATTATCACACTAGTTGTTTACGTAGGTACGGTTGGTGTTGATCAAATAAAATTCCTTTAGGAATATTTCTGAAGTGGGCTATTTGATCTCAATAAATGGTTCTATTCCTAAAGTTGAAGTAGGCAGGTAGTCCATTTGGATTACGGTAGGTATATTTGGATCAACGTTCCTCTCAATTTCATCAAAATAGAGACATTTTTGTCTATATTTCTGTACTATCATCGGCCCGTCCCAGCTTCGCCCCGGCAATAAATATAGCCTTGTTACTTAAGGTGCATGTAGCTTTCCAATGGTGAAAGAATTTTTAATCGAGACAGCCGTTTTTGAGTTTATTCATCACAAACCTATACACAAAAATACGAAATTACCCTCTTTATTACATTAGTGAGATATCTTTTTTTATTGTTGATAGGCTCGCGTTTGACCACCATCTCACCTGATGGTAAGCGATGATATCAAAAAAATCCACCACTTTTGTCGAAAATTATGTACTAAACCAAGGCACACGTTCGTTCCGTCGTCGCTGGGTTCAGTTCCCTCCCCGTGGTCGTTTGCGGGGACTTCAACGCCTGGAACACGGCTTGGGGTTCCCGATTCACGAACCAGAGGGGACGGATGGTGGAGGACTGGGCCTTGGAGCTGGGCCTGGTCGTATTGAACCGGGGTTCTGTCCCCACGTTGGTGCGGATGCGGGGTGAGTCGGTGGTGGACATTTCGTTCGCCAGCCCCGCTCTGACGCCGCGTGTCGTCGACTGGCGCGTGATGGAGGAGGTGGAGACGTACTCCGACCACCGGTACATCCGGTTTGACGTCTCCGCCGAAACCTCGGCCGCGCCGGTCCGACAGAGCCCTTGCGGTCCGCGGTGGGCGCTTAAGCAGATGGACCGGGAGCTCCTCCTGGAAGCCGCGACGGTACAGGCCTGGGTGCAAGCACCGGACAGGCCTGTCGACATCGACGTCGAGGCGGAGTGGTTCCAGGAGGCCATGTCGCAAATTTGCGATGCGGCAATGCCCCGTGTCCGTCCAGGACGAGCTAAGCGCCAGGTGTACTGGTGGTTGCCGGAGATCGGCGCACTGCGCAATGCGTGCAATCACGCGCGACGCCGGTACGCCAGGCACTGCAGGCGCCGCATCCGCCCGCCGGATGCGGAGGCCAGAGAGGCGGAGCTGTATGAGGAATACAGGGAGGCAAAACGCACCCTCCGAACGGAGATCAAGCGGGCCAAACTCGAAGCCCGCAACGTGTGGCTGGGGTCTCTGAACGCGGACCCGTGGGGGCGCCCGTACAAGTTGGTATGGGACAAGCTTCGCCCCTGGGCTCCGCCGCTGACTCAGAGTCTCCGGCCCCAACTCGTGGAGGGTGTAGTTAGCTCTCTGTTCCCTGCGCGGGGGGAACACTCCCCCCCGCCCATGGCTCCGCCTCCGCCAGCGGTGTCTGATGCGGATCGCAACAGCGACGACGACGACAATGCTCCAGAAGTGACCGAGGTAGAGTTGAGAGTGGCGGTGCGAAGGCTGAGTGCCAAAAACACCGCCCCAGGACCCGACGGCTTGCCAGGGAAAGCCTGGGTCCTGGCCATGGAGGCTCTCGGGCCTCGACTGAGAGGGCTCTTTAGCGCATGCCTGGAGAGGGGCCAGTTCCCACTTCGCTGGAAGACGGGGAAACTGGTCCTCGTAGCGAAGCCAGGGCGCCCTGCGGACTCTCCGTCCGCATACCGGCCCATTGTGCTGCTCGACGAGGTGGGCAAGCTCTTTGAAAGAGTTATTGCAAACCGCCTCGTCGTGCGGCTAACACGGGTGGGGCCGGACTTGTCGGACGGACAGTTCGGCTTTCGCAGGGCGCGCTCCACAATAGACGCCATCATGCGCGTGCGAGCCCTCACGACAGGGGAAGCGGTGTCCCAGGGTAGGTGTGTCGTGGCAGTGTCCTTGGACATTGCCAACGCTTTCAACTCCCTGCCCTGGAGTACGATCCGGAGGGCACTCCGGTACCACCGGGTGCCCGAATACCTCTGTCAAGTGGTCGAGGCGTACCTGTCAGACAGGTACATTGTCTACCCCGGTCACCAGGGAGACTGGAAACGTCGAGAGATGTCGTGCGGTGTTCCGCAGGGGTCGGTTCTAGGCCCACCCTTGTGGAACATCGGCTACGATTACGTGCTGCGCGGCGACTTCCCTGACGGGGTCAGCGTGGTTTGCTACGCAGACGACACGCTGATTCTAGCGCAGGGAAGTTCGCACCAGGCGGCGGTCGCTCTAGCGACACGCGGGGTTGCGATAGCCGTTGGTAGGATCCAGGAGTTGGGACTCGAAGTGGCACTGCATAAATCCGAGGCAATGTGCTTCCACGGCCCTCGGAACGCGCCACCATCGGACTCCCAACTTACGGTAGGAGGAGTTCGCATCGGCGTCGGGTCGACGATGAAGTATCTGGGACTCGTCCTCGACAGCCGGTGGAATTTCGTAGAACATTTCCGACGTCTGGCTCCCAAGCTTCTCCGGGCTGGGGCTGCTCTCAAGCGGCTCCTGCCCAACCTTGGGGGTCCAGACGCCTCCTGCCGGAGGCTCTACGCGGGGATCGTTCGGTCCATGGCCCTCTACGGGGCGCCGGTGTGGGCGCCGTCGCTGGCAAAGCGACCGGCGTCCATACTGAACGCCTGCCAGAGGGTCATGGCAATACGGATGGTGCGGGGTTACCGCACGATCTCCCGCGAAGCGGCGAGCCTTCTGGCTGGCCTACCACCGTGGGATCTGGAGGCAACAGTCCTTGCACACATGCACGACATGCGCGTGGAGATGCAACGCCGGGGTGAAAGTCCACTGCCGCAACATGTCAAGGCATGGCGGACAGAGCTCCGGCGGGATCTCATGGTGAAATGGCGTCAACGGCTATCGCAACCCAGTGCTGGGCACGCCACGATTATGGCGGTAAGTCCCCTCTTTGAGGCGTGGCTGGAAAGACCTCACGGCGTCCTTACCTTCCGCATGACGCAGGTCCTCACCGGACATGGCAAGTTCGGGAGGTTCCTGCATCGGATTCAAGTGGAAGAGACGCCCGGGTGTCGCCACTGTGCGCAACGCCCGGAGGACACGGTGGAGCACACCGTCGAGGTGTGCCCTGCATGGGCGGAGCATCGCCGTGCCCTCGTGGGGGCGATCGGCGGCGGAGACCTCTCGCGCCGGGCCCTGGTCGAGGCCATGGTCCGGAGCGAGGAGGAATGGCAGGCGGTCGCCTCCTTCTGCGAAGCAGTAATGCTTGCAAAGGAGGAGGCCGACCGCATCAGGCAACGGCGCCCTCGCCGCCGTCGCCGGGATTCCGATCCCGATTTCCGGCCACCGTAGATGCAGGCTCGCGGACGGCGAGCTATGGGTAGCTCGCTGTCCGATCGTCCGGTAATGGACCGAGTCTAAGACGTCGACGGCGCGCACTGTTCCCGCGCGCCTCAAGGAGTTGTCAGCAGCAGGAGGGGCCCAGCTGGGTCGAAGCCTACTGGGGACAGGGTTGTCCGAAAGGGAGCTCGTGCCCCGGTATGAAGGCTAGAAGGAACGGCGCGGGGTTTTTAGTCAGTAAGAGTCTGACACTGTCTCCCGCTCCACCCAAGAGCGGGTTTCGTCAAAGATGATTTTCCCCGTCGACAAAAAAAAAAAAAGGCACACGTTCGTGTTTTGATGTCGGAAACGTCGGAAACAAGGTGTAGGTATAATATTATACAAAATTAAACGAATCCTTACTAATATTATAAAAATTAAAGTGAGTTTGAGTGTTTATTTGTTTGTTTGTTACGTCTTCACGCCTAAATGGCATAACTGATTTTGATGAAACTTGGCACACGGATAGACCATGTCCTGGAATAGGACATAGAATACTTTTTATCCCGGAGGTATGTTCCCATGGGATAATTTTCTGCTATCACGCGGGCGAAGCCACTGGGAGCAGCTAGTTATTGTATAAATTATTTCATCAGTTGAGTCATTAAGTATCACTTAATTACTGGATGAAAAAGATATATTATATCATAGGTACCCTTATTACAAAACCAACTAAATGCACCAATATTTTTGTTTTTTTTTTGTTTTTTGTATTTTTGTATTTTTTTTTTGTTTTTTTTTTTTGTATTTTTTTTTGTGTTACCTATGATATTATTTACTTTACTCTAAAGAGTGAAACTTTATTTGTAAATAAGTTTCGTAGCTAATAGCCGGTTGAGACGAATGATAGCTACCTATATTTAATTTAATTTGGGAAAAACTGATAGTAAAATTGTAGTTGGTTTTTGCAGTAAGGGTACGATATTTTCTACTTACACGCAGGTGAAACCAGAAACAGACTAGTTTTAAATAAGCAAGCAAAGTGAGTTTATATTGTTAGCTGTCCATTTAGAGTAATGATACTCAATCTATTGTTATCAGTCTGTACATATTTAAGTCTAAAAAATATACTGGGAATAACCAAGCCACATATTTTAGGCAACGTGTTTATTTTTATCTAAATTGGGTTATAAATTACAGCGTCACCCATTTAGGGCTCTGGAAGGCCTCTCACACACTTTTCATATTAAATTAATTGTCGCATCACACTTTGACACAGTTGTTCGACGCCCGCCGCCTATTGACGTCATATGGGCTGCAAAGGGAATGAAAATTAAATATTTTTCGTTTTTAAAACCTACTTATTTTAATACTGTGATCATTAGCTCACCTCGTTTAATAATTTTCAGTTGACTTTGGATGCAAAAGCTGTTTCAAGGTTCAGGTCCAAACACAAAACTGCGAAAAAAATTACAAGCTCGCACGACGCATATACTCGTAGCAAGAATTTGTTAATTGATTCGCATCGCACAACACCGGAGCAAATGTTTTTTTTTCTTTTCAGTTATTTTTACGTACATCTATCAATTTGAGTATTTTCTACACAAATGCTCTTTCCTTTGTATTGTTTGTCAAGTCGTAGTCCTGCGATGAGCTATATGATTACTGACAAAATTGCACTGAGAGGGCAGGTCCACTCAAATTGTGTGGTTTTTTTTTCTCAAAAGACCATTTCAGACACTAATCTATACGGCTCTCATTACAAGTTTACTGTATGGACTTTACAAGAGAATTTGTACCCTGAACCGGCCTAACAACACACTTTAATAGTTTAAAATGACGAAAAAAATTATGTTTTTTAAAAAACCATTCAAAAAATAAATATCATTTATCATTAGCCACGCGAAATCGCTTCACAGAAATTCACATCGCAGGTTGCTATGATACGGCGTTGTATCGCATCGCATAGCAGTTTTGCGCACAAGGCTTAAAATATACATCGGGATAATTAAGGGTGGTTACAGGATATACTCTTAAATAACCATTTTACGCAAAACAATGATTTATACACAGCGCCAGTCATAGCTAGAACATTAGGTACCTGCAAAGCATAAAAGTATAATTTATTTAAACATCCTTTCAAATAGTTCTGAATTTTTTATACAAAGTGTGTGCCAGTCTTAAGTGCGAGGATTTCTTTATTTATAACAAGTTTATCCTAGGCTTGTGCGCCACAGGTGGACCCGGAAAGCCTTATTGAAAATTGAAATTTATTTTATGCGAAAATGGCTTTACTTTATGCGAAGCGGGAGCGTGACGACACGTTCTGGTTCCATTATTAAAAAAATCTTTTTCTTTTTTTTGTAAGATGTTCTCTTCTTTCCAAGAATCAGTTTTATGAAAAATATTATTGAATATTTATTTCAAGTAAAGGTTGTGATCTGAATTAACCTTTTGCAGGGGTCATAATATGATACAATCATGTATGAAAATGGAATTGATGTAATTAAATATGTTTCTTTGCCATTTCATCTTCATCATCATCATTTCAGTGGGAAGACCATCACTGGTGGACATAGACTTCCCCCAAGTGTCGTCAAAACGACTGATCCTGCGCATCTTTCATATATCGGTTATTGTCCAATATCTAAACGTTATATGTCCATTTAGTCAAATGAAAATGAACTTTCTGCTGGCTTTCACAATATTTATTAGGTATCTTAGTGAAACTTGTAAACTGTAGATGTAGTAGACGATTATTAGTAGATCGGAGATTTTTAATATGATAAAAGTGAAGAAATTAAATTTAAGAAGACAGATAAAAAGGAGAAGAAGGTTTAGCCAGTAAAGAATACAGAGTAGTCAAGGCTCTTAGCACTCTATGTTGACGAATGGGTAACAATTTTAAAAGTGATCCTTGCTCAGTTGCAGAATTTCTTCCTAATTCACCATCTAAAAACAAACTTGTACGTAATTTACTAACAATTAATACTTTAAAAATGACTCATACCAGCAGTCTAAGTACTAATTACATCTTAAACATAATTAATATTCAGTTAATTACAACCACCAGTTGCCGCCACAGATACGTCATCGTAATGGTGTTAATTATGCTTGCAGTACCAAGTTAATCAATCATGTAGGGACCGATATATCGGCTAATATGGTGTCATGTGTTTGAATGATTTGAAGATCATGTGATAATTCAGTAAGTATCAAGCGTATTTATAATATACACCAAAAGAACACTGCTTTATTCTTTAGTGACATAGGCGAGTGATTGAGATATATATATTTATATATATTGTGTACGCGGGTGAAACTGCGGGCAAAATCTAGCAAAAAAACAAGTTTTTAATGAAAATATTTTTTTCATAGTAAGCTTTTATAGCACGGTGTTATACTTATATAATTAATACTCGCCAAGACGAACCTTACGAGCCCAAACTCGATGGGGTTGTGTCGTTTAACTACCGAGTTAATATATCTACCTTCCGGTTCCAACATTAGATCAGCTCCATGTGATAATCATTTTGCATTGTCATCTGAGTAGACGGGGGCTCGCGGACGGCGAGCCATGGGTAGCTCGCTGTCCGATCGTCCGGTAATGGACCGAGTCCAAGACGTCGACGGCGCGCACTGTTCCCGCGCGCCTCAAGAAGTTGTCAGCAGCAGGAGGGGCCCAGCTGGGCCGAAGCCTACTGGGGACAGGGTTGTCCGAAAGGGAGCTCGTGCCCCGGTATGAAGGCTAGAAGGAACGGGATGGGGTTTTTAGTCAGTAAGAGTCTGACACTATCTCCCGCTCCGCCCAAGAGCGGGTTTTGTCATAAGATGATTTTCCCCATCGGGAAAAAAAAAAAAAAAAATCTGAGTTACACATGTATGCAAAATTTCAGCTCAATCGGTAACCGGGAAGTGGATCAAATTTAAATTGCAAGATTTGATGACAGAGAAACATCGGGACAGGTGAAACTAAATAAAAGCTTGTAATAAAGAAAGAACAGCATTTATTCATGACTGACGCACAGAACAAACAACAGCAATTATTTATCAGTGACATCGATATGGAGGAGTTTTTGATGCCATACTTGAGTATAGTGAGTTTACTCACTTCGATCATTCACTAGACCTCGCCATCCCCTTTTAACCTAATCTGTCCGAGTTGGGGACGTCGGGGTACCCCAACTATCGAGCTCGCTTTGCTCGCTCTTGTATTTTAGGGTTTTTGCGTTGTTTTACTAAGTGGTTGGGTATCGGGAATAATACGGAAAGAAGTAGACAGACGTAGAATGACATGACACAAAAAAAAAATACAAGAATGATGGGTGTCCATGTTTGACTTTACTCAAAATAAAAATGAAGGGTGCAGAACCCTTATATAAAAGACAAGCCAAACTAACTTTAGTTAACTATTTACTTTGATTCTGAGTAGCCTACTAAAAAACCAATTTCTTTTTTATAATCCAAATGTACGAGATAAAAATAAATTGTTTTTTAAACAACACGCTATTTACCAAAAGTTTATCATGTGAATTATTTGAAAAACTGTTGTTGTATGTTGGTCAAATGACAAAATATCATGCTTTGCCAATCGCTGCTTGTTAAATAAAATTTTATAAATATATTTTTTTTGCAATGTAACAGGGCATCGTGATTTCCAATATTAACCCTTCAGATACCGTCAATTAGAAACACAATAGTAAGACAATAGATGCGCGGCCACCGGTGGTCGCTTGGGGATTCATGAATTAGAAAATAGAGCAATATCTTTCTAGGGTTATAGTACCTCAAATAATATAACACAACCGAACAACTAAGTAAATATTATATTTAAAAAAATACAACAAAACACCTAGATATGCAAAATAACTGGCTATTTGAGGTATGTAAAATTTTGTAACTGTGTTATTCAAATAATTATCTGATATTGAATGGAACTACCTTTGTGAAAAGAGGGATAAAACACGCTTATTATATTTTCCTGAGCGTATTATAATATCAATCAATAAGGAAAACTGATCACTAACAATCACTTTCCAATTTTGTCTACAAAGCATTTCTCGTTCAAATACTTCCGCAAACAAAAACATCGAGCTGAAAATAGCGGTTCAGAAATAGCTACGACCCTAATAATAGAAGGAATACATAGTAAACAAAGTAAGGATAAAAGGGGACAAACCATGAAAATGAAATTCAGAACTCTTTCAAAAAGGCCTTCGATATTTGGAGCAAAGATTACCGACATAGTCCGAAGAACCACCAGACTATTAAGTGGCTGTGGGCAGGGTACATTGCTCGCAGAACAAATGGTCGATGGGGACGAAGGTTCTGGAGTGGCGACCACATGGTGGACCGATGACCTGGTGAGGTCAGGAATCCGATGAATGCGAGACGCACAGGACCTGTTATTATGGCGACACTTGGGGGAGGTCTATATTCAGCAGTGGTCATAAAATGATGATTTGAACCTTGAAATTAAACAGGGTGCATTTGAAATGGCCGTCTTGAATCGTTATTGTGTATTGTAAAAACAGCAAATAGCTGTGCATTAAAATGTGACATTTACCAACCTGCACTGGACCCGCGTGGTAGATTACGTACGGCCCATTCCCTGTCCTAGAGAGGAGGCCTGAGTTCCAGCAGTGGGAACATTAAAAGGCTGATTACACTAGGTAATGATACGAGAGTAAAGTAGGTTGTACTTGAACCAAATACGACTTAAATTCTGGTGGTTCTCTTAATCAACGTCGCAATAAATTCTCTCAAATATTTTCATTTAAATTTTGTGAGTCTTTATTGCCTGGTACCTACGTGGGAAGTATGCGAGTCTAATGAAAAGCATTCCTTGCCGTTCTTGTGACGCGCCAGTCACGAGCAAGTGTACCTACTGAAAGTTTACTGGATCAGTTTTAGAAGCTTTTGATCTGTTATAAAAGCAACGAGATGGTACTGTACTTGCCCCTTACAAAATAGTATAAAACAAAGTCGCTTTTTCTGTCCCTACATCCCTATGTACGCTTCAATCTTTAAATCTACGCGACGGATTTTGATGCGTTTTCTTTTAATAGTTAGAATGATTCAAGAGGAAGGTTTATATGTATAATAACATCCATTAAATAGTGGAGAGATACTGTTACCCGAGCGAAGCCGGAGCGGATCGCTAGTATACTAAAAATCCAACCTATGAGTCTTTTTTTGCTCTAATACTATAAAATATGTGTAGTGGATCTGTGTCTATCCTTGCACTAAAGCATTGGCTATTAACCCTTCAGATACCGTCAATTAGAGACACAATAGTAAGACAATAGATGCGCGGCCACCGGTGGTCGCTTGGGGATTCATGAATTAAGTACTGTATCAATTTATGTGTTTTAGATTAAGTTTTTGTTTGTTATATTTCTTCTAAGTACTTACTATAAAATATTTAAGTTAGTAAAGCTATAAATGAAACGGGTGTGTTGGACTAATACTATAAACGCTAAGACTAAAGCTATAAACGCAAAGGATCTGTGTCAGTATGCACTAATGCTATGAACGTAACGACTCACTAGTATCTACTCTAGTACGTCTTGTAGGACCATTATTTATTTTAATACGACTTTATTATTGTTATTTAGATTTTATCTATACTTATAATAAATCTGTAGAGAGGTCAATTCTGTACATGAAATATATTTCCAAAATAACTATCAGGGGGTGATTAGTGATCGATACTGATGCCAAAAATGCAAACAGTAAAATTTTTGTCTGTCTGTCTGTCTGTCTGTCTGTCTGTCTGTCTGTCTGTCTGTCTGTCTGTCTGTATGTTCCTTATAGAAACAAAAACTACTCGATGGATTTTAACGAAACTTTGTACAATCATTCTTCATACTCCTGGGCAGGTTATAGTATACTTTTCATCACGCTACGATCAATAGGAGCAGAGCAGTGAAGGGAAATGTTGGGGAAACGGGGGAAATTACTCCATTTTTTAAGCTTCCGTCGCGTTTGCAGCGTTAATGGTTAAAGCTACACAGAAATCATGTATGACGAAAATGTCCTCCTTAAAATTATATAAAAATATCCCACGACATCATATGTCTATCTTTTTTGGTTAACTCACAATAACACGTGAACTCCCGAGAGCTTAGCAGTTCGGAGCTTTCTGTTTATTTTTGTCTACTCTTACGTTTATAACACTCTCACTCATCCCTAATTAAAAAAAGTAAGTGGAAGGGAGAGATCTGGAACGTCTCGAATTGTCTCGCGCATCACGTTGTTTTCCAGTCCCCGGGCTCTTAGAATTCTACATCAGACGTTTCAGGTCTTTGATTTTGACGACCCCGTTGTCGCTGGCATAAGCAACAGGATCCGCGTACGAAGTCGCTGGCAGAAGCTAGTTTAATTATAAAAGCTGCAAGAAAAACTACTGTTCCAAACGAAACCATTAATACAAGTAACTAAAAACGCATTTTAGTATAACCTACCCATTATAATACCAACAGTTGTAAATGTTTAATTATGTATCCTCTAATGGGGTAATCTTACCGTATTTTTAACGTCAATATTCAACTCATTTTCATTATGCCATATAACTTTTATAAAAGAACAATAAATAAAACCTCACAAAAATTTAAATTCCCAGTACCCTTCTCATAACTTAAATGAACACAAAAGACCTTATCCAAATCGTGCCCTTATCCAAACAGGTAAACAGGACTCTTTGTAACTTTTTCAGAATAACAAGCAATGCTTTTAGTGTAATTATGTCGTTGAAACTTCAGCTTTTTGCTCGGCGCGAGCGTTATTAGAAGTCATTCCTGGGTAGCATGGAGAGAAATTGCACAGTAATGTCTACATAACTACGGCCAAACGTGTAGACAGTATCTATCCCCGTAATGAGACCATTGTCTGAAATGCGCCGAGATCATAGCTGACGTTTCTATACTAATTAAACTTTATATTCAATTGTTTTTCTAAGGAAAAGTTATGATTCGGTTTGCGTTTCTGTTAGCTTTGTGAATAGAAAAAGTTTTATTTAGATTCTAACTGAATTAATTGAACAATTAGATAGCTATACATACCTAGTTGTAGTTATGATTAACCCTTCAGATACCGTCAATTAGAGACACAATAGTAAGACAATAGATGCGCGGCCACCGGTGGTCGCTTGGGGATTCATGAATTAAAAAGTGGTTTTACAATTTATAAATTTATGTTTACCAGTCCAATGCTTTACAGAATTTCCATAAAATACATAAAATAAAACATTACCTACTAATTTAAAATTACCAAAATATTAAAACAGAGGAAAAACGAATTCAATTTAACACAGGCAATTTTTATTCAGGTTACAACACAGCAATTAGGGAACGCATTTGCATGAAAATCTCACTAAAACGAGCTGTTCCTGCCGCAAAATATGTAAATCATTATATTTATTTCACGAAACGAGGAGTACGCAAATAAAAGGCAAAATAAGTATTCGATAATAATCTGTAGAAAGCCCTTGACGAAACAAATCAACATTTCATTCATAAACCATTTTCCTTAAAATAAATTGTAAGCAAGACGTTGCCGAGATGCTACTGTTTGCTTTAATATAAACCTTAGGCGCTCATTTTCAGTACAATAAAGGTGAGTCGCATTAAAACGTAACAACAGAAATGGTTATTTTACATTAACTGCTCAGTTTACGATTTGCCGTAATTGTTGTGTAAATAGTTTTAATTTATTACCGAGAACGTAAACTAGATAGTGCGTAAATAAATTCAGTTAGCAAGCGTAATGAACACATAATGATATTTAGGTTAGGCGCCTATATTAAATAAGTATCCAAAATGATTAATTTAATCCTGAAAATAAACTGGTTGGCGTAAACACCAATCCTAATTCAAGACATTAACTAGTAGGTACCTATCAATATTTATCTACTTAATTGCAATTAAACCATGCAATGGTAAGAAGCCCATTACATATTAACTTTTAATACGTTTGTAATAGTTATACGAACTTAGTCGAGTATTAGAAGTAAAATATTAATTAGCGTAGAAATATCTTTTTGTTATTATTAAATTGTTTTTGATAAAATATCATTAGGTGTTCATGTTCAGCCGTCTTTTGTGTCTTAAAACGAAATCAGTCTATCTAAATTAAAGTGATTTTCACACCTTATTAAATAACTTAACAATTAATTCTGACACTTAAACGATAATGTAGGTGTGCAGACTAATTAATTCAAACAAAATTACGACTATATTTCGTTGTAGCTGCTATGAAATATGATTTTGTAGAACTAATGGTTGGTTAGGCACTTCGGTTCTAGGGAAACAGTCAAATAATTTGTAATTACTTGGTGCGGGTGTTAATTAAGTAAATGGCTGACTGGAGCGATTGTAACGCAATCCGTGCAAATCGTGTGGAATCGTGGCCGATCGTGGTGGGGAATGGCGCTTGGCGCATGGCGTATGGCGCCAAAGATACGGATCTAGCATGGCGAGTGACCGCCGACCGCCGACCCCTGCTCCGCTCATGCTACGTGACGTCACAGCCGAATAGTGTTGTTTGTTCGCATGTCGATAAAAATCACAAATCATAGTAACGATTCGGTAATAACGTATTAATCAGAACCAAGAATCTCTACAAGGCTCATAAAAATAATTAGGAAATGTCGATAACAGATTTGCTTAAAGGGCTGCTCAAGCAAAACTTTTGATTAGGTAACTTTTACTTGTGCTAATGCTTATTAGGTACTAGCGGCCCGTCCCGGCTTCGCACGGGCAATAAATAGCTTATGTAACTCAGGGTGAATGTAGCTTTCCAATAGTGAAAGAATTTTTGAAATCGGCACAGTACTTTTCGAGTTTAATTATTTCAAATATACACAGACACACAGACTGGGTCGAAGCCTACTGGGGCCAGGGTTATCCGAAAGGGAGCTCGAGCCCCGGTATGAAGGCTAGAAGGAACGGGATGGGTTTTTAGTCAATAAGAATCTGACACTATCTCCTGCTCTGCCCAAGAGCGGGGGTTGTCATTGGACGATTTTAACAAAAAAAAAAAACATCGATATACTATTTTTTATTAGTACAAAAAATGGAGCTCTATCCTCTATACTCGTTACTGGTCATATTTGTGTAGTCAAAAGTAAAAAAAAACGAAATACTATAATGACCCACGTAAATTCATAATTGAATCAATTATTCATAATACTACGCACAGTGTTTTCCTACTGTTTTTCATTCATAAATAATCAATAGCCAATAAAAAAACAATCACAATAATTTGATCGACATTTTGGGATATAAACAAACTCATATAACGTTTTGTTTATGAATATTATTTATTAAGATCTTACTTAAATAATAACGAGACCTTTCCTAACAAGCTCTTTAAGTAAAAATTTGTGGTGTATATGGTTTTTTTTTTTGTTTGTGGCAGAAATGGGAAATCCATCATGGACACTCGGACTGCCTTGCAGAAAGACAGTCCGGGTAGTACCGGACTCCTACCGGCTAAAAACCACTCCAGCCATGCGAAAGGCCCCTCTGCCGTCAGGTTACGCAGGGAAGTTTTTTAGGGGCTGTAGGCATTTGAAATTTCCAAAGATTTTGAATTGTTCTTACATAGTTAAAATGTAGGTGTATATGGTTTCCATGCACTAATTAACCCCATAAGCTAGATAAGTGCATGCATATTAGCCGTGTTACTTGCTGAGATGGTGACGGGAGTTGGGATATCCAATTACACTTCTAGGCCTTTTTTTTTTTTTTCTCGACGGGGAAAATCATCTTTGACGAAACCCGCTCTTGGGTGGAGCGGAAGACAGTGTCAGACTCTTACTGACTAAAAACCCCGCGCCGTTCCTTCTAGCCTTCATACCGGGGCACGAGCTCCCTTTCGGACAACCCTGTCCCCAGTAGGCTTCGACCCAGCTGGGCCCCTCCTGCTGCTGACAACTCCTTGAGGCGCACGGGAACAGTGCGCGCCGTCGACGTCTTGGACTCGGTCCATTACCGGACGATCGGACAGCGAGCTACCCATGGCTCGCCGTCCGCGAGCCTGCGTCTACGGTGGCCGGAAATCGGGATCGGAATCCCGGCGACGGCGGCGAGGGCGCCGTTGCCTGATGCGGTCGGCCTCCTCCTTTGCAAGCATTACTGCTTCGCAGAAGGAGGCGACCGCCTGCCATTCCTCCTCGCTCCAGACCATGGCCTCGACCAGGGCCCGGCGCGAGAGGTCTCCGCCGCCGATCGCCCCCACGAGGGCACGGCGATGTTCCGCCCAGGCAGGGCACACCTCGACGGTGTGCTCCACCGTGTCCTCCGGGCGTTGCGCACAGTGGCGACACCCGGGCGTCTCTTCCGCTTGAATCCGATGCAGGAACCTCCCGAACTTGCCATGTCCGGTGAGGACCTGCGTCATGCGGAAGGTAAGGACGCCGTGAGATCTTTCCAGCCACGCCTCAAAGAGGGGACTTACCGCCATAATCGTGGCGTGCCCAACACTTCTAGGCCTTAATGACAGGCAGTAAGCAAAACTTATCTGGAGTGCTAAAACAGTACGAAAAAAATAGAGTAATTTAAGTAATGATCAGACTGGCGATGTAACTAAAAGGACTAAATATTATTTAAACTTGCTTTTTAAAAATCACGCTATACTTTTGTGTTCAGCCATTAATTTCAAATTTTTTTTGGAAATTATTTTTAAAACATTTTTGATTTTATCTAAATTATTTGAAAAATATATTGAAAAAAGTAGAGGTTGGCCTTCCCCATGCAAAATATCTTAGTAAAAAGAAAATATGAGTAATCACATGAAAAAGAAAGTAATCCAATTAATATTAATAATTATTTTGATTGCTGACCTCAATAATATTTTCTTTGTGTTCTGCTTTACGTAATCAGAGTCCTTTTTTAATTTAAAGCTTATCGATAACCCAAACTGTCGACACTGGCACATCATTTTTGAAATCGTGACTTATATCCAAGTTTGCCTCGGTCGTTATAGGTAGGATGGACGAAATATAGAAATTGCAATCTAAACTAATTATGCAAGAAAGGCTACTGGTTGTAAGTTGTTGTAATTATATTATAAACCAGCCTGTTGTAAAATACCCTAACTTGCAAATTGCATTTTGAAACAATATGTATATTCGCAAATGTATTTCAATATCTACTTTTTTGCATAAACTTTTTTTTGCCGCGATAACTCCTTGCACTTAATAGCCACCCAATAAGTGAGCAATTAGCCCACAGCTCATCCGACATGCGGCTGACATGTTCGACCCCATCCCACTTTAGAGTAGCAGCTTTTCTGGTCTCATCTTTTATCTTAGTTTTGGGGCGCAGCATTGTTTGGTTCGCAAGGTTGGCGAGGGTCAAAGATAGTCATTGGCGAGGGTGGAGTGGTGAGCTTGACAACTACCGGAGGGACTGGCCCGCAATGGCCGAGGACATGATCAAATATCCTCTCGCTTTGAGTGAAGTGATTAGTAATGTCAGTGATTAGTACTTTTACTGAATAAATACTACTTAGTGGCGCAACTACCTAACCAAGTATAAAATTTGTGGACTGTATTGCGGGCTATAGAAAGTCAATTATGTACTTTTTCTTTTTGTCGTCTGGGAAAATCATCTTATGACAAAACCCGCTCTTGGGTGGAGCGGGAGATAGTGTCAGACTCTTACTGACTAAAAACCCCGCGCCGTTCCTTCTAGCCTTCATACCGGGGCTCTAGTTTGCTTTCGGATAACCCCAATCCCGGTAAGCTTCGAACTAGCTGGCCCCTCCTGTTGCTGACAACTCCTTGAGGCGCGCGGGACGAGTGCGCGCCGTCGACGTCTTGGCTCGGTCCGGACACTTACTGGACGATCGGACAGCGAGCTACCCATGGCTCGCTGTCCACGAGCCCGCGTCTACCATGACCCTCTGGCAGGCGTTCAGTATGGTCGCCAGTCGCTTTTGGAGCGAGGGTGCCCACACCGGCGCCCCGTAGATGGCCATGGACCGAACGAACCCCGCGTAGAGCCTCCGGCAGGAGGCGTCTGGACTCCCAAGGTTGGGCAGGAGCCGCTTGAGAGCAGCCCCAGCCCGGTTGAGTTTGGGAGCCAAACGTCGGAAATGTTCTCCGAAATTCCATCGGCTGTCGAGAACGAGTCCCAAGTACTTCATCGTCGACCCGACGCCGATGTGAACTCCTCCTACCGTAAGTTGGGAGTCTGATGGTGGCGCATTCCGAAGGCCGTGGAAAAACATACCTAGCCTTGGATTTGTGCAGCGCCACCTCGAGTCCCAACTCCTGGATCCTACCAAGTCAATTATGTACTTGATACCCTGGAATGTATGATGGGTACAGATAGAGCCGATCCAGGACTAAGAAAAGGCAGAAGAAACAGCCCAAATAAAAGGAACGCACTGACCTTTCGAAGTCGGAGACAGGACTTCCACGTGGTTCGGCCGGCGGGTTTTCCGTAATTCTTGAGTCCAGCGGCGAGTAGAATTTGTGAAGACGAACACTGCAAGGTTCACAAGCACAAAGCGGTAGCGGTCTAGGCAAAGGGCGGTTAGAGTTCAACAATACATAAGCCTCCCCCAAGCGATGATGTCATTTAAAAGATTTCCCCACCCTAAAAAAAAACACATGATCAACTCATTAAGAACACAGGTCCCATATACACACAACTAGAAAGCACACAATGATACACTCATAGATTAATAAAACCCGATTCCAAATAGAATGTTAACCCTAAGTTACCTAGCTCAGATCGGACCACTCCAAAACATTCCTGGAACCTGTATAGGCAATAAAGCCACGTAATTACGAAATAACTTTGTACCTGTATTTGCTGCGGGACTATTTATTTAATCACTTTGACGGGAAAATAATGGAGAGGGCAAGCACGACGGGCTCCCATCAAAATTGTACGAGGCCAATCTATCGCGCACCGTGTTTCTATGATGGGACCTCTTGTAGCCTAGTGTGGGGATTAAATAATTTCCGTGCCAGCCTGTAATGAGCTTAGAATAGCCTGGACAGTTATTTTGGATAAACAGGCCTGATAACATTGTGGGATTCTGATTTTTGCTTGGGGATTTAAAGTTTCTGGTCTTTACTGCACCTTCTGGACGGCAAGCTGTTCTTCGATGATCAGATCAGATAAAAAGCTAGTTAATGACTTTACGAACCGGTTTTGTTTAGTAATTATGTTTTTTAAACGTTGCCTCGCACTAGGCGTTACTCCTGTAATGGTATAGGTACACTCTCAAACATTTATGTTTGTTCCGTGCGGAAATCGGACCCGTGACACGCAACGCAGCTGGCAATCATTGACTGGCCTGTTGGTCTAGTGGTTAGTGACCCTGACTGCTATCCGGAGGTCGTGGGTTCGATTCCCACCCAGGACAAATGATTGTGTGATGAGCATAATCATTTGTTCTGTGTCTGGGTGTAATTTATCTATAATATGTATGTATTTAGAAATATATAAGTATGTTTATCAATTGTCTACTACCCATAACAGAAGCTCTACTTAGCTTGGGACTAGACGGCGTTGTGTGATAGTTGTGGAATATTGTATATTCAACCACTGCGTCAACCGTACCGTCGTCAGCCTAGATACCTAAGTAAAAGAAGATATTTGTGTTTTGCAAATTATCTAAATACTAACTTTATTTATTTTCTTTTTGTATAACAGTAGGTACCTAACTTGTTGGTCTGTTGATCAACATATTATATATATATTTATTTTTGGCCACCTATAGTATATTATGTATTTATTTTTAGTATAAGGTATGGATATTTAGTTATATAAGTATTTATTAGTTTGATTAGGTTTTTCATTAACTCTTCTTTACGTATTTCTGCACACTACTGTCTACATCTCTTCTAATCTTTCCTTTTCGCAGGTCTGCTGGAAGAAATTTTTTTGTGAAATAAGCAGTAGGTACTTTTGTACATAGTTTTATCATATGCTATCTCCTTTGGTATTTTGTGTGTACATAAATTATAAAATAAATAAATATACATATTTTACGTGCCAACTATTGTTTTCATAATCACGATTATATGTGCAAATACTTTTGACCTTTTCAAACATCGAGAGTGACATTTCGACTCGTATCAATTGGAGTGCATCAGTCCTTTTTTTTTCGTCTAAAACTTTGACTACCATGCAACAAAGTTACGTCCAATTTGTCTAATGCATGCAAATATGTCACAAACGTATATGTTCGAATTTATTGCTTTGCCAATGTTTTGATCACCACTTTTTATTGATATAGCATACAGCACTTATTTAGATTGTAGCATAAAGTTTTAGTATTGAGTCGTACCTGAATTATTTTATGTTTTTCCAGTTAATGCAGTAAAATTATATTATTGCGGGTGAAGTGAGTATGGAGGCGTAAAATGGAAATAGGGGTCGCTTTGGTCTTAGAGATGTGAAGTAACTATTATCTATACTAAGCATAACATAATGTTAGATTATAAATACTTTTCAACGGCTCAGCAAATGTAATAGGTGATATATTAGATGGTCGATTCTAAAAAGAACACAATACTGTGCGCCAAAACTAAGGTCGCTGATGTTATCCGAAATGCTGCTATTTTTAAGTGGGATTGCAATCGGAACGCTCGGAAGACACGGTGGAGCGCATAGTCGAGGTGTGCCCTGCTTGGACGGAGCATCGCCTTGCCCTCGTGGGGGCGATCGGCGGCGGAGGCCGACCGCATCAGGCAACGTCGCCCTTGTCGCCGCTGCCGGGATTCCGATCCTGACTACCGGCCACCGTAGACGCGGGCTCGCGGACGGCGAGCCATGGGTAGCTCGCTGCCCGACCGTCCGGCAACTGTCCGGACCGAGCTCAAGACGTCGACGGCGCGCACTGTTCCCACGCGCCTCAAGGAGCTGTCAGCAACAGGAGGAGCCTAGCTGGGTCGAAGCTTACTGGAGCCAGGGTTATCCGAAAGCAACTCAAGTCCCGGTATGAAGAGGCTAGAAAGAATGGGGTGGGTTTTTAGTCAGTAAGAGTCTGACACTATCTCCCGCTCCACCCAAGAGCGGGTGTTGTCATTGGATGATTTTTGCCACCGAAAAAAAAGTTGGATTGCAATGGGTCAGACATATCTGCTGCATGTTTGATGAGCTGGTCTTTTTAAATGCTATGAGACATCAAGACAGTCATAGACGAAGTTTTTTTTTAAAGAGGAGTCATTAAATGACTTCTCCCGCTCTAGGGTGCAGCGGATCGGATGCCCGAACGGCGAGTTAACCTATTGCTTCATCCGCAAGCCTACGCCTATGGTGGCCAGAAATCGCCCTGCAATTCCCGATACCGATTCGTTTCTCTATCGATGGTGGCTAGAGCATGGTGGATTTAATGCCTTAGGCATTTTCTCACACAGTCAAACTAGGGACCTAGAGGACTAAGCCACCTCTTTTATTCACATGATTTATGTAACTGCTTTCTATTTTTTTTGTACATTCCTAAATGTGACTTACCATCTCAAATGTGGCATGCCCAAAACTTTTACACGCAAGACGAAAAATAAACTCCATTTAACTGGTTTCTTATCTGTATAAGGTACTAGAATAAACTTAAAACCGGTAAGTACTTGAAATTACTAATCTTTTATCAAACATAATATCGAGATAACTCAGAAGAGCGATTTATAATGGCAGACCAACATCATTAACGTCCCTCAACTTTTGTTTTTTTGCTAACCATTTGTTAAAGCCCATATAATAAATAAAAATTACATAACATTATGTATTTTATCGATTAATTTGCTTATAAAAAAAAAACAAATGGTGTCGATTACCATGGGAAAACATCCGACCAGCCATTAATTTGACGTTTTTTTTTAAACATTTATGAACTGTCAAAAACACCGCTTAAAATAGAGTTGTTATTTTATGTATGTAATTTTTACAAAAGAATTCACGGTTCTGCGAGTTTCCATAGTGATGCAACCGCTGATTTATTCGATTACTCATGTATAAGTGATTCGCGTTGAATGCAATTTGGAAATTAATTTCGTATCTGTGGTAATTGAACGTCATTTAAGAGTAGTTACTCATTTGTTTTGGTGCATCAACCTGTCATGTCAGTCAATTAGATATAAAATTACATCTTACAAGAAATCATAAATGTACGTTTTTGTAAATATCTGTTATGAAAGTAGACACTTAATAGGCTATAATAATGATGTAGTATGTAGAAAATTATATTATATATTTTTTTACTATATTGTGTTTAATTTTGAGAGTTTAATTAAAAGAGTTTAATGAAGTTTAATTAAAGTATTCCAATATAAACATTAAAATTAGCAGAATGTGTAACCTTCACAAATATGATCCGCGAATATTTTTTGAAAACTGAACCGTGGTCATGCATGAATCGGATTTTTAAAGAAGATAGAACACCAAAGCAGTTTGGAAAACTTAAAAGGTGTAGCAAGCGCAAATAAACAACATTACATCTGGAGAAGCTGAAGGCCATAACAGCAAAAAGCTTGAATGATAAATTGAAAACCTGTTAACGTTTTTATGACGACAAACAATATAAACTTTACAAAAGAAACAGAAAAGAAAATAATTACCGAAGCATCTTTCATCGTACACACTGACAGGACACTAAAAGTAATACGCTTTTAAGCCGTCTTCAATCTACTGTAACATGTTTTATTCAGTACTCATTGTTTCTGAGCGATCAACTATTTATTTCCCGTCTTACCTGACAGATAACGCTTGCCTTGGACGTACCTGGGCGATTCTACTTTTCGACAAACGAAAGCAGAGACAGGGAACTGAGTGAAAGAAGAAAAATCTTTTTTAAACGTAACTTAATAATGCCATGCCTAGACTCCGTTTCTGGTACAAAAATTAAAATAAATGGTAAATTATGTGATTTTACCATTTTAATACAATTGGAGAAAGTTTGTCATTGCGGCCGAGGCGGAATTTCCCCGAGCCGAAGGTGAGAGTGTTATAGAGCCGAATGCTACAGTGTCAATTTTTCGCGTGTATCAAACTACGTTTTTCTATACACTTACGAGGATATAAATATACGGGGCCATTCAGCGCTCAGCTTGATACGATAAATGTAATAATTCGTAATGGTGTTGAACTCGCGTACTTTTCTACAGTAGTGCGAAAAACAGTGGATTGCGTGCATAAAAGCGGATACTTTCATTCACAATAAACGGATAAGAGAGGGTTTTTGAACATTGGAAATTAGTTTTCAATAGTTTTCGCAAGACTTGATTTGGCGATTAACTGTGATATAATATTGATATTATTTGTATACATCTTTGGTGTTAGCATCGAGTTAATTAATAAATTTAAATAGATATTCTTTAGTACTGCTGTCACTTCTCATTTCATAACAAATTATCCCTCTAAAAGTAGAATGGCCCACCTGCAAGTTTATATATAGCAGTTTTTAATAATTCAATGCGCCAAGTCGCAATCACTTGAAAGATATTGATGTTTGCCTCCGTTTTGCGGTAATCGGTGATTGGTTATTCTTTGCGCGTCTCGGATTGGTTGTTGATTGTTTTTTGTTCGGCGAACTTTATTTGAATATTGAATGGTTTAAGACGGATGTAGATTGGTGGTGGTCGTGGGACATCTTTGCTTGGCGATGTGATTATGAATGTCTCGTTTTGTTTAGGGAGTTTTTAATATCGTGCGTTTTTCATGCATTACAATAAATACTTGTATGAAATAGACATTTGCGGGGGTTACGCGAACGGAGCAAATGCGTGATGAAATCCGCACGATATTAAAAACATCCTTAGTTGGAACAAGTGAAGCCAATGTTTAAATTGGGACATTGATGGGCTACTTATGTTTACGATTCGTCATCGTAACTTCAGCCGAAAGACGTCCACTGTTGGATATAGGCTTCTCCCAAGCGATACCAGCCCCGTGATACTCGCATCTAGCAGACTCCCATGACCTATTCGAAGGAATCCAACGCTTTGTCTTGCAGTATGCAGTCGCTACTTTTGTACCTTTCTGCCTTATCGAGCACTAGCTTTTGCCCGCGGCTTCACCCGCATACATAAAATATAGCTTATGTCATTCAGGAAGAAAGCAGCTTTCTATCGGTGAAAAAATTTTTGCAATTGGACCAGTAATTTGAGAGGTAATCTCCTACAAAAAAAAAAAAAAAAAACTTTACATTTTATAATATTAGTGTAGTGTATTCATTTGGTGAGTTTCCTGCCCAGTGTCATTTATGTAAGTTTAATCATTCTTTGGGTTATATTAATTTTTGGTCTCTACCTACTAATAGTAATAAATAATTCTGGTATATTCGAATAGCCTCTATCAAAAATAATCACCTAGAATGTCTCTAGAGAAACCATACACCTAGATCCCTTCCTATTTTCAAAAGCCCTTAAAATGAAATACTTAGATGCTGCATACAAAGCAACAATGTACTGCACAAACTTCCCCGATTATGTAATATGAGCAGAAGGAAATGCTCTGTTGAAGAGTTATGGTGTTAATAGATATTTGTCCGAGTTAAACTGTCGATGTTTGTAAATCCTGAGCCAGTCACGTCACGTCTGACCACGATTCGTACGTAAATACGTCGGGCCAGGTTGGACTAACAAGTTCCGTATTAGACGAGTTTTATAGGAAAAAATAATGATGGATACAATTATGTAATGTTAGAAACTTCTTACATGTTGTAAGCACTGGCTTTAAACGTAATAAAATAAAATCGTAAAACCTTCCTGGTTTACTAACATAAAAATTCATGATATAATAAATTGAACATACAGAAAAAATGGCCCACTGTCTACAACTTGTATATAAAAATCTATAGAGATCAACATAACTATGCAACCTTATTAGAATTAAATTAAAAGTTACTACTGGCTGCAAAAAATAAAGAACACACGCCAAAAATAATAAAAAATTTAGTTCTTATTTTAAATCTCTGGCTGCCTTCCTATCCCTAAATTATGAATTCTTAATTTAAAAATTAAACGGTCTCGGATACCTGTTGCATAACTTATTTAGCCTATGTTAATCGATTTTTGTAACATGTTATTTTTTTTCTTCTTTTTTGGCGGGATTTTAGTGACTTTTGATTATTATTGGCAAATTGATTCTTAGTGGATATTGTGATGGAAAAATTGGTTTAGTTTAAATATCTCAAGTGTCTGCTCAATGAAACAATATGTGGAACTGCGTTATTATTCTAAGATGTAGAATTATTGAAACAAGTGCAATCTCGGTAAAATGGAGCTCAAAATTTTATTATAGTGTTGACTACCTCAGCGAAGCCAAGTAAGTTGACTTGACACATTTACTACAAAAACTTTAAAATATGTACATTAATATTGTTATGGTAAGTAAACTAATAAACTATTTATGTGAAGACATGGCTTAAAGAACACCTAAGCCAAAAACTTTAGCAAAAAAAAAGTATGTAACAATCTCATCCAATTTATTTCTAGACATTTGATTATGTCTTGTCTAAAGAGTTGCCCTTGATAATCTTTGAGATTAATACAAAATAATCTACCTGACTGCTAACCTAATCTTCTTCGCTGTCAGACTACCGTGTTTATGTCAAGTTTGTTTTCTTTTTACTTTATATGGCCTGAGAATTTGGTAAAGGTCAGTCTCTAAGAATAGTTCTGACGTCAGACAGAGGTATAGGGTTCGTTTTGGTTTCCCACCAAACAAGTTCTATATTCGAATTTAGTTGCCTTTTATTTTGCCTCTAAAATTGTACCAATTACTTAATAATCTTTCGTCTATTAAATTATCAATTCTTAGGTAAAATACAAATATATTCGACCTATAATTTTCGTACTGAACAATAACACACGCTATAAAGTTCAACTCCCACAGCTACACAAATATTTATTTATAACTGGCAACAAAATGTAATTCACCTAATAAAACAATAAGTTTTCGTACAAGCCCACGCACCTTAAATTATTACTTCTGTTGAATTTCATTACTTTACCACTAGTGTACGTGAGCCGTGAGCCATTCGTCCAGCCAATGGACTGTTGCCAGTTCAAATTCAATTACAGAATCGTGCTAATCATAATTCCATTATCTAAACTTGGTACACTTTAAGGTCTTAACACATTGGTACGTGACGGTGATTACGAGAATTACGTCTATTGTGCAGAATTGGTAGCATGCTCAGTACTTACCACAGAGCAAGAATCACTCTCGACGTGGTCACTACAAGAGTAGGTTTTCTTAATACTTGTCATATAATCGCAGCATGTCTAATCCCTTTACATATAAAATTTAATGTCTGGTGATATTTCTGTGTATGACTGTTACAACTGAGACTTATGATCAGAGCAATTGTGTGGATTGGCCAAACAATTGCTCTGATATTGATGATATCAGCAATGGGGTATCTAGAATAAGTAATATTGGTCGCATCGGTCCATCTCCATCACTTGTCAAAGTCGGTTGAGGGTGGATGGCCTTCCTTTACCAAACTTCCATTCCTTTGAAAGCAGTTTGTACATCTTTGCCATTGTTGCTACCATAAATGCTAGAAAATCTATCTACTGTTACCCATTCACAGGTGTATAGAGTTCCGATAAGCTGACGCTTTATGTAGATACGCTTTATGCAGGTACTCAGCTGTATACAGTTGAATGGCTAGACGAACCCATAATATAACAAAGAAAAGACAATTGCAATAATGCATATTGATTCCAGTACCAGGTAATTGATTCCAGTTCTAGTTTATTGATTCCAATTCCAGTTTATTGTTCCAATTGCTGTCGATTGATTCTAATCCCAGTAGTTTGATCTCCACTCTGTGCCGCCGTAGTAGCGTTCCGTGTTCTATGGAACCTACGCGTAAAGTCCGTCGTTCACTTAATGTTTGGGCGTTTAAGATAATGCCCGGATTAGCTATCTTAAAAGTACTGCTAGGCTAGCGGTGTTCAGGGAATGTTGGTCCACGACAATTTTGTTGACGTTTTTCGCAGGTGGCTGTAATATATAGAATAATTTAAGACATCTTTCTTAATTTTGAAATATGAAAAATAAAAGAACCAAATAATTTGTTTTTCTTTCTTTCTTACTATCAGCAATATTGATTCATTGCCTTTTCTGTCAAAAATACGATTGCGAAAGTCAAAACATTCAAGTTTTTCATATTATACTGACCATATGATATGAATATTTGTAAAATATTAAAGAACTTATAATGAACATGGAGAATTGTGCAATTTTGATCATTATATTCAAAGCATTCGATTATTTATTAACAGTAATACATATTATTTAGCTAAAGCAGGATTTATGAATTTAACTTAGAATTAAGCCTGAATGGTTTATTTCAAGAAAAAAGTAGCTAAAGAATATAATTTATTACGAAAAACAAAATACGGTCTTTTTGGATAACAGCAGCAAATTTTTCTTTAATTAAAAGACAAATACAGAATATCAAGTACTTGTATAATTAAAACGAGTAAACTAATTGACACTGTCTTATTAAAACGAATGTTGATTGAAATGTTTAAGAATAATTCCACCCGACTATATTATAATTTCTGTAGAATAATTTACTTATGGTTGTTTTTAGGTGGGATAATATTTTTTTTTTAATTAATAGGCTCGCGTTTGAGCACCATCTCACCTGATAGTAAGCGATGATTTGGTCGATGATGGAGCACGCTTGCCTAGAAGTAATCTATTCACTCTTAACTTAAAGACTCAGAGTTGTAGCTATCAGGAAACACAGATTCCGGTAGGGAATTCCACTCCTTGGCTGTACGCACAATAAATGTGGTCCCATAACGCTTTGTGCGTATGGATGGAAGAATGTCTACCATATACCGCTGGCGCAAAGCCGTACGTCTAGTAATCTGATGATAGAATGGCCTTGGCGGAATTAGATTGTGCAATTCCAATGCATACTTCTCGAAATGTAAACGATAGAAAGCGGACAAGCTAGCAACTCGGCGGCGATGCCCAAGACTTTGGAGCTTTGACTCAACAAGTGCATCATTGCCAATGATTCTCTTTGCTCGCTTCTCAATCGACTCCAGCGCATTATGCTGGTATCTGGCAGAACCATCCCAAATATGAGAACAGTATACACCCCATACACGATTGAACTTGCGTTTTATAACTCCAAGAGGCTTAAGGGCGTCGCTTACCGCAACCACGGCAATAGTATCATACAGTATTGTAACTCGGCCGTATCTTTGAAATAAATACCTACAGCCGCAACGGTACGTAAACATGCGATAGGGCTGCCTGCCTCCAGCATTCTAATTACATTTGCTTACTTTGTGTTTCCATTTAGTTTTGTGATTGTAAATATACTTACTTTTTTATATAAACAAAATACTTTGTGGATTGAATAGGAAGTGTTCAATAATAATGCGTGTTGTTTTTTGATTGGTAGATTTAAATAAAATGCTTTTTATAGTATTATTCATACACATAGTACAATAAACCACTATTATTAATAATAAAATACCACGTCTTTACTTGGAATTATACAAACTAACAATAATCGCGCGATTATTGTTAAAAAAAACCGTCGTGTCCGCTCGTCACTGCGGCACAGTTGCGACGGCCGCGACTGTCACCATGCCGAGCCCATGCTACGACCGAGGCGCGTAGGTATAGCTCGCGTTTCGTCCGTTTGTATGAAGTTGGAATACTGTATGATATTATTACCGTGCCGCAACGGTCACGCCTCGGAAAGATGCAGCCGGGTGGAATTGACTCCGTTTAGCGGAAAAAAGACCCGCCTGGGTTTTTTATATCATTAAGTCACTACTCTAATCAAGAGTGGAGCGATAGGACGTGTCAGGTTTTTACAGGGTTTGACTAAAACTCACTTGTATCCTTCATTTGTCTTTAGCGTTTGTGGGCCACAGTAAACTTTTTCGAACATCCCGTGCTCTAGTAGCGCGGGTTCCTTCAGTTTTCCAACATCTCTTTGAGTCACAACACATCGTTGAATCCGGCGTAATTCTTACCTGTCAGCCGGACGGTGAGCTATACATAGCTCGTCGTCCACAAACCTTATGCCGAGTTTCCAATATAGTTGACTGTACCTACTATTATTTTGTCTTTATACCTTACTATGGTTTGCTTTTAAAATATCCTGAACATTATAACAATCCGCAGTTCAAGCCATAAAAGAAAATCGTACACACCTTACTTAGTTTCACAATTAATATTTCATCAAACGTTATCACTTTCATCTCTATCTGCAGTTATTTACATCGAAAACCGGAGTCTCCTTTGTAGGTATAATATTGTATAATCCGAGAATTTATGAGCGTACAAAAAAGGTATAAAATTCATCCTTACATGCCTCCGTATGGTATCTTATGGTGGAATCTTCAGTCTTTGGGTACTTGAAAACTTTTCACTCCGCTCAAATAGTTGAGTAACTTCAATATTTCAAAGTGGGAAGTTGGAAGTGAATTGTTGGCGACGGAACCCGCTTCGTGGAATATTTTTAGGCTGTTCTCTCTAAAGTATTCTCAGTCTGAAAGAGTATTAAAAGCTTTAAGGTAAGGTAGTAATTGCTTAATCGTGTTTTTGGGGATTATTATTTCAAGCTAAGGATACAATATCTGGGAAACTCAGCTACTTAATTTCCAGGCAATTAATAAATAGCATTATAGAAGCACGATTTGTCTTCTATTTCGTAATAAACATTTTCAAATAATTTTGATATAAAAAAAATCTCCATTTTTCATCCTGAAGTTGTGTGGTAAATATCGCTGTCAGCGATAAAACCGCCATTGTACACATAGATTTAAAAGTATAAGTTGTGTCACTTTTTTGGTGTACAATAAAGTTTATTCAATTTTTGTTTTTGTTCTTAATTTGAAAAGCACTCGCTTTTTTTTAATGCATGGCCATATCAAATAAGCACTGAATTCTGTATGGTCTGTATGTTCGGTGTTCGAATTATGAATAAAAAAGAATAAAAGAAAATATACGTCGTACAATTAAATCTCTAGGTAATGGAGTCTGGTATAATGACTAAGAATGCACTTAAGACTGCACAAGAGTATGCAAAAAAAGCTACATCTTTTATTTTATGACTCCTTTTTATTTACTTTCATAGCAAATCGTAAAACGAATGGATGAAATTGTTTTATTAGATGTGTTAACATCTAGCCTCGTAGACTGTAGTTCAGTTGTTCTTTTTCTTGCTAAGGTTCCGTCCTCGAAAGGAAATCAACTGGACCCGATTAATAAGCCAACTCTGTCAGTATATCTGTCAGGGGGCTGAATTTCATGAACCGTTAATAACAGATTAGTTTAATTTTCACAAAGTGTATATTTTTATTTATTGTCGGTTTTAAAAAAAACAAATGACAAAATTAATAATAATAATCTATACTCATAATAAATCTGTAGAGAGGTCAATTCTGTACAAGAAATATATTTCCAAAATAACTATCAGGGGGTGATTAGTGATCGATACTGATGCCAAAAATGCAAACAGTAAAATTTTTGTCTGTCTGTCTGTCTGTCTGTATGTTCTTTATAGAAACAAAAACTACTCGATGGATTTTAACGAAACTTGGTATACTCATTCTTCATACTCCTGGGCAGGTTATAGTATACTTTTCATCACGCTACGATCATTAGGAGCAGAGCAGTGAAGGGAAATGTTGGGAAAACGGGAGAAATTACTCCATTTTTTAAGCTTCCATCGCTTCGCATCGATTTCTGTGCAGCCTTAATAGTTAAAGCTACACAGAAATCATGTATAACGGAAATGTTCTCCTTAAAATTATATTAAAAATATCCGACAGCATATGTCTATTTTTTATGGTTGACTCACAATAACACGTGTAACTCCCGATAGCTTAGCAGTTCGGAGCTTTCTGTTTATTTTTGTCTACTCTTACGTTTATAACACTCTCACTCATCCCTAATTAAAAAAAGTTAACATTATCATCTATTCATTTTAAATAGGTAAGTATTTAGGTATCAAATAGGTTATTTCATTCTATTAGACGTAGTTTAGGTACCTACTTATACTTATAATAAATCTGTAGAATTGAAAATTCTGTACATTGAAAATATAAAAAAAAAAAATAAACGGCAGGGGGTGTTACTAGACCGACACCGAACCCAAAAATGTGATTAATTTTTTTGTCTGTCTGTCTGTTTGTTCAAGCATCACGCAAAAACCACCGGTCCGATTACGATGAAACTTGGTATAATTATTCTTTAATATCGTTTCGTAAATGTCGTTGGCGTCGAGTTAGATCACGCTATGGGAACACTTTTTGGGAATAAAGAAAGGAGCGCGTTTTCCTATTACCCAGTTATTAATTACATTGAACACGGAGACATTAGCACCATGTCTAAGGTGTGTGCACACTGTCACGCGCGTAAGTGGAAGGAAAGGATCTGGAACGTCTCGAATCGTCTCGCGCATCACGTTGTTTTCCAGTCCCAGGGCTCTTAGAATTCGACATCAGACGTTTCAGATCTTTGATTTTGACGACCCCGTTGTCGCTGGCATAAGTAACAGGATCCGCGTACGAAGTCGCTGGCACAAGCTAGTGTGACATAATAACGTTTGCTGGGTCAGCTAGTATTACATAATTTTCACAAATCGCCATCTAGTCCTAGACTAAGCAGAGATAGTACTAGATAATTACGTTAGTATATTATATTTCTAAATACAAATATATTATAGAAAAATTACACCCATACACAGAAAAAGCGATCGTGCTCTTCATACTAATATTTGTCTTGGGTAGGAATCGAACCCATGCCCTCCAGCATAGCAGTTAGGGCCAACCACTAGACCAACAGGTCAGTCGAACTCTGTCTATTACGCCTTCATGGTTAAATTGCTGAACTAATTTTGATAGAATTTTATACGGACTAGCTTGAATCCCAATAAAAAACTTTTTACAAAAAAAAATTAAACCGCCTTCAAAAAGCACAAAATAACTTTAATTTCGGAAGTCGGTGTTTCTATAATAGATACCTAATCTTGTCTCTTCGTTATTTAACACCGACTTCCGAAATTAAAGTTATTTTGTGCTTTTTGAAGTCGGTTTAATTTTTTTTTGTAAAAAGTTTTTTATTTTTCACTTTTTAGTTATGGTAGCACCACTAAAAAGTACCTACCCTTCAGCTAAACATAAATTACCTTACAGCCAGAGTGCATCTCATAACGATTCTTATAATCCCAAATACGGTAAATATTACATGAATTTACCCCCTCCCCCTTTCTCCTCCCCCTTTTCTTTGAGTCAGTCATCGACTACACGTATATACAAAGCAATTTTACTTGTTACGACAATTCTGCTATGATTCTATGAGGAGTTCTGTTCCATATCTTCGAAGTTCATGATCAGATCATAACAATATTTCTATGGGACCAACTTGGAAGCATAACCTTTCAATTAAAAAAAAAAAAATTCGAAGTCGGTCCACAATTGACCGAAATATCGGTGAACATACATACAAAAAAAAAACATACATTCAGCCGAACATAGAACCTCCTCCTTTTCGAAGTCGGTTAAAAAAGGACACAGGGCACTTTTAATTAGATTTTAACTTGTACTACGAATCGACAATAACCGATATTTACGTGGACAAAAATGCTTGCAGGAGCCCTTTCATAAGAAAAATTAAATTCTTCGAAGTTTTGAATGGTAGATATATGGTGGTAAATCTTGAACGGAACCCTACATGGGCGAGTTCGACTCGCACTTGGTCGGCTCTATCCAAAGCCTTTAAAGATTTTATTGTTACTTGACTTTTACTGGTATTTCATAAGGTAAATAAATAATTGGAGATCAGGATCCGATTATTCGTAAAAGGAGAACATAGTTGTAATACATAAATACATTTATATTGCGCATTAATCTTTTACAAGTTACAATCAATCGGCGAGGAGTTTTATCGTTTGAGTAAGTCGTTCTGTGTTTGGCTTCTGGTATCCCCTTTTGGTACTGCTAGTTGTTAGAAGTGGTTGGGACGTCGAGTGGCCTTATACACCCACTATGGTTTGACGTTTTGTAAAAGCAGTATTTAATGGAAACAAAATTATAAAGTTCTTAAACTGTTTTCAACATCAAAAAAATGGTTTTGTATCCTTCTATTTTAGACTACGTTTTGCCCGCAGCTTCGCCCGCGTACATAAAATATAGCCTTTGTCTCTCAAGGATAAAGCAGCATTCTATCGGTGAAAAATTTTAGCAATCGGACCATTACTTTCAGAGATTACCTCTTACAAATAAAAAAACAAACTTTACCTCTTTATTATATTAGTGTAGATTACTTACGTGGCGTATTGCCCATACATCTGCTGCTCTTTGGAGGACTTAATGAGTAAGTACCATTAAACTGCAGTTAACGTAGTCACATACTGGGCTCAAACAATTTATCGAGTTTACCATCGATTCTAAAAAAGTCGATTATATAGCTCAGATAGAAAAATACACTGCCAAAGAAGCGAGAGCGATCAAAAGAGTTGGAACGTAAGGGACAACTGAAGAAACACATGTGATTTAAGTCAAACTCAGTAATAGTCTAATACTCCCCTCGCATCACTCAACGCCACTTTTATGATACTTCACAAAAAAAGGAGGTAGAAAAACACACTAAAGAGAATTACTTTTCAAAGTCCCTAATCATATTCAAAAACAACACGGAAGTGCCAGAAATCGTTATTAGATTACAGACATGAAACCTAGCGCCGGCACATGGTCCATTCTAGGGATGTGACGGAAGTGGTTATGTCGGAATCGAATTTGGAAGCGGAGTTTTAAGTTATGTTTAATCGGAACCGGAACTGGAATTGAAATTGAAACCAGAATCGGAATTTGAATCGGAACCTGAATCGGAACTTGAATCGCAACTTGAATCGGAACTTGAATTGGAACTTGAATTGGAACTTGAATCGGAACTTGAATCGGAACTTGAATCGGAACTTGAATCGGAACTTGAATCGGAACTTGAATCGGAACTTGAATCGGAACTTGAATCGGAACTTGAATCGGAACTTGAATCGGAACTTGAATCGGAACTTGAATCGGAACTTGAATCGGAACTTGAATCGGAACTTGAATCGGAACTTGAATCGGAACTTGAATCGGAACTTGAATCGGAACTTGAATCGGAACTTGAATCGGAACTTGAATCGGAACTTGAATCGGAACTTGAATCGGAACTTGAATCGGAACTTGAATTGGAACTTGAATCGGAACTTGAATCGGAACTTGAATCGGAACTTGAATCGGAACTTGAATCGGAACTTGAATCGGAACTTGAATTGGAACTTGAATCGGAACTTGAATCGGAACTTGAATCGGAACTTGAATCGGAACTTGAATCGGAACTTGAATCGGAACTTGAATCGGAACTTGAATCGGAACTTGAATCGGAACTTGAATCGGAACTTTAATCTGACCCGGAATCGTAACTTGAATTAGGACCTGAATTGTAATCTGAATCAGAACCTGAATCGAAATCAGAACCGGATAGGAATCAGAATTTGAAGGTTATGTAGGTATAAATGAAACGCGAACTCACATCATGCCAAATACGATATAAAATATCAAGTATAAGGTGTACCTAGTCGGCAGAAGGCACAGGGAGAGCGATTAGTATGATGTTGTAGCGACATCTATGGCATCACATATGAACTAAATGACTAAATCCTGCAATTGCGCAATCGGAGATTTCCGAACTGCGATTCTCATTTCTCCGAACTCTGTTGATTTTAACATATACAACAGCCCAAAATCATTTCTTTTTTTTTGCCCTGATCAGACAACAAATCCTGTATAACTCTAAACCATAAAGGCTGGGTTGAGGCGGCTTTGGCGAAATTGTCTTGAAGAAATAAATGAGGGTTTTTTTATTTGAGTATAAAAAAGGTAAAAAAAAATCAACCATCTACCTATTTATTACGATTCATGAACTACAAAAACACTGACATATGTCGGAGGTTTTGCCCCGTCCCGATAAATCGGACCAAAGTCCGACTCCTTCTAAATATTTTTTGTATTTCCGTTAAAACTCCCAATTAAAAAATTTACTTATCGGAACCGAAATCGGAACGGAGGTGCAAAATCAGTCGGAAGTTCCGGTTTTTCGGAATCAGTGTAACCTTCGGTACATCTCTGGTCCATTCAATATTAATGCTCCTTACTTCGTTAACAGAGAGCAGGGTCTGCCCAGCCCCCGCCGAGCGACGCTCCCTACAAGGATATCGTTAAGATTGGAGCCTTGTTCTAATCTCCAACATGATATCTAGGATTAAATACTGCTATTCGTTTAAAATATGGCCGATTCCCGTTTAGACTGGGTGTATTTTCGGCCAGTTTCATGTTTTATTAGCTGTCCTAAGTAAATATAATATTAAGAAGGATATTGTTTACAGATACAAAAGAAGTTATTGGACGATTTTTCTCGAAGATATTAAATTATAAGTTTGGTAATAGGTTTAGTGGTAATAATATTACCAGTCATATGATTTTTAATTTTTTTCAGTTGGAAACCAACCACTGACTTCTTTTACTCCGAGTAGAGCGGGAGAGCGTGTCAGACTTTTACTAACTACTAAAACTACACCTGTGTCTTTCAGTTTCCTTCGGCTTTGAAGTCCGGGGTTTCCTTTAAAAAAAAATCCCGCTGCATTAGCTCTGCTGAGCCTCTATGGTTTGCTGACCTCTTTTGTGTTCGAAAGAGTAACCGCGATATAGGAAATTAGGAACGCAAAGGGTAAATGAAGGTACAGGTGCATTTTAAGACCCAAACGCAAAACTGCGAAGCGGCATCGCATCATAAAAATCTGCTCACACAACGCATCTAAAGAACTTGTGAATTGATTTGAATCGCACGTTGGTGAACACCTGAACATTTTTATCTGATATAAACTAGTGCTTGACTGCGATACCACTTGATAGTAAGCAGTGATGTAATTGTTGATATCGAAGAGCACTAGTTTATAAAGAGCCTATTCACTCTAGCCTTGAAGACACCCAAATATTGTAATCGGATGGGAAGATCGCGGCAGACAAATTGTTCCGGTCCTATGCGGTATAAATGATGAGGCGAAACGCTTAGCATCGTTGCTTTGCATCCTTGCCTTGCATCGCAGCAATTCGTATCGCAGTGCAATTTCTGCTCTTAATCAGGAAAAGTCCGACACTCTCTCTCGCACTGCCTAGAGTGGGAAGTACCATTTGATAATTTCCCACAAAAAAATGGGATAATTTGCTATAAGCTGATTTTTCGACCTAAAATTCATAATAAAATAAAACTATAATAACGGTTTTAAGTTTATAATTTGTCTATTTTAGTTAAGAGTCAATTTCAAAACTTAATTCATTGTTTTTGAACTTCCATCAATCAGTAAACTCTGTAGTTTCACTATTTGTTTAACGACTGAATTAATTGGAAACACTAATTAAGGTTCAAGTTAAGTCATTTGCGTTAATAGCTCGAACGGAGTAATGGCAAGCAAAAAATGTTCCATGAACTGATTTAATTCACCACGAAAATCTTACAGAGATATTTATTATGAATTTAATCCTTATTGGTGAGATTATTATTAATGTGTGATATAAAGAGATAGTCAGTTTGTTTGAGGAAGTCAATGGAAGTAGTGACTACTGAGCCAATTGAGAAAATTCTGTTACGGTTTTTATTTATTTATTCATTATCTACAAGTTTTAACCCCTTCTTCACCCCTTATTGGTCGAATTTTGGAATCCGTTCTTATTCCTTGTCTTAAAAATTAAATTTTCTAGGTCCAAGTGATTAGGCTAGACGTTGATGAGGCCTTCTGTTCTGTTCTGTTTGATCAGGCCTTCTGTTGTTTATATACGAGTATAAGTATAGATATAAACCGAACATACTATTTGACCTCTGGGGTGAGTAGTTTTAATATTTACTTGTTTAATGTTTCTTCAAATTATGCTTTATGGCCTTAAATATGTTGTTATTATTTGTTCTGTCTGAGTTTTTATGAGTCTTTAATATCTAAAGATACTTGGTTTATTAAATTGGGTACTGTGAAATACGTAGATAGTGCACCTGCCTATTTCTTGGGACTTGAAATTATTTCGTTATTACTTGTCGTATTGTTACATTATTATTTCTACTCATAAACGGCTATAGATACATGTAGGTTTTCCCAAAACATCGCCAGAATAACTGGTCCTGTAAGCCCCGTATTGACCAGATTTGCGTGGCTCTTCTTATCGCCCATTTGTTTTGCAAACCTACTATCACTAAGGTTAGTGATTCTTCAAACTGCAAATGTTGGTAACCTTGGTTCACCTACGGATATTTTAGGCTTGGGCGAAGCGGGAGATAGTGTCAGACTAACTAAAAAACTCACCCCGTTTCTTCTTACTCTCCCGAACTTACCATGGCCGGTGAGAACCTGCGTCATGCGGAAGGTGAGGACGCCGCCGCGCCGTGAGGTCTTTCCAGCCACGTCTCAAAGAGGGGACTTACCGCCATAATTGTGGCTGGCCCACCTTTGGTGATGTCTCATAGGACAAGAAAAAACCGCGCAATTAGTACTCCGCATAGATGTTTAGTTATACCATAAAATAAATAATTATTAGTTGAAATTATTCTACTATTATGAAGGAATTAAAATACCGGCGCATCAACACAAAATAATTTCAATATTCATTAATAAACTTACTAATCTGGGGTATTATCATGTTCATTCTCCTCTTAACAATATTAAAAAAGAAAAAGAAAGAAAACCGTTTATTAGAACTTTGCACATGCGTCATCTGGACTTAGCGTTAGATAACTTTGTAGTCGTATAACAGGAAGTACTCTGATTACGCTTCCCTAGAAGGTCCGACTCGTATTCATTAGCAACCGTAGGAACAGCTGCTTCGTCCCAAAAGGTAAGGTTCGCCCCCTGCAGTTGTTGGGCAAACTAGATTTTTCACTTACGATCACATTAATAAGTATTTATCAATAGTTTGTATGTATTTGTGTGTGTTCTACATAATAGAATATATAATGGTATAGAATGGAATGGAATAGAACACAATGAAATGCAATGGAATGGAATGGAATGGAATGGAACGGAACGGAACGGAACGGAACGGAATGGAATGAAAAGGAACGGAACGGAACGGAATGGAACGGAACGGAATGGAATGGATTGTCTTATCGCTGAGAGTAATATCTTTCCGATAACCTTAGTACGAATGTTAGAACTAAAATCAAACAGGAATAGTCTGCGGTATACTACTAACAAAATTAAACACAAAGTTGTAAGCTTGTTATGTTACCTGGTTGAGCGTAGAAATACATGGTCTCCCGGTCATTCTGGCGACTGAGGGGTTGCTTTGCTCCAGCACCAGCTGTGCGTTGAGACCTAATGCCCGCTATGACATGCCCCGTGACCTGTGTTGTGCTAAGTGTAGGTGGTGTCCAACTTGTGACTTTTTTAAAATATAACATAGTGAAAAACTTATTGGAATCAATTCAGTTACTGATTCTGAACAAACTATATTCAGGTTTGCATGTACTAAAAAATAATGTAGTATAAAACACAAACACCATATTCAGGAATAGGACAAACTTTATACCCCGGGATTATATTCCCTAGCTAGACCATAAGTTTTATGATAGTGCTAACTGGGCCAAATTCCTTTTGAGGACAATAAGCTGATATGAAGGTATATGCTACTAGGTGTTCCTGCCAGACATAAACGAAATGTAAGCATTTGCTTTTATGATCCAATAGGAATATAAAATTATATGATTGCACTGTAGCAGATAAAGTGAAATACTTTTGATTGTTACTGTCTCAAATAAACGTAGACTTACGACTTAATAATGTCTGGTGACCTGAATATGTGTCGGGAGTTGGCATTATAATTGCGTCTTTGCGTATGTAACTGTGTCACATTTGAGATTGGCTACAGCGTGCTCTGATACAGAAGTGAAACTTGGCTTTATTTTAAAACCAGAGAATTAAAAGTAACGGTTACTACTGAAACTTGGCAGCATTTTTATACACTAATAACTCTTATATCGTCGGTGCGTTCACAAACATATAAACTCACACACACAAGACACCCAGACACAGAACAAAATTATATCTGTAGGTCATATAAATATTTGTTCCGAGCAGGATTCAAACCTGAGACACCCAGCGCAGCAACCAATCGCTCAAACACTGCGACCGTGCCGTCAAAACAAAGTATAATTTTATGTTTAGTATTAGAGAACTAAAAAGTTTTATCTGTACTAAAACTTGGTAGCTTTAACACTGACAGTTTTTTGAATAATGGAGGTAGAATGAGAGTTTTGGATGAAAATTGATGATGTTTTGTATTGTAATTAGCAGATTATCAATAAAAAAAGTTTAAGTTCTTATAATCGTTCTAGATAATCTTCAGACTTCCTTGGTCATTTACAGACTTACGGCCAAACATACGGTTAAGTTATTAAACAGGTTCTTTGTTTAAATAAAATATTATAATCAAAAAACCATCAAAAAAAAAAAACATCAAAAAAAAAAAACATCAAAAATCATTGTAATTATTTAATTTTAATTTCTAATAATAACGACGGTTTGATGACATTTTACGCATAAAGAAATAACATATTCTAGGGCACTCGAACACAGACAGGTTAGGTTAGAAAGCTAAGCCGGGAGCGAAGTGAAGCGGAGCTCCTGCTTTAGCCATCGTGATTTTTTTGGACTTTCTGGACAACACGATACTTCATGTTGCTCAGTAACTGGGTTGTGAAGGGCTAGTGAGCAGTCGCTCCATTCAAAACACGGGTATTCAGCTGCTCTCGGTTTTATCTGGAAGCAACCTTAAGCTAGTTGGGAATCGGCTAAGGGGATGATGATGAACATCACCCTGATAAAAATGACGCTTCTGACGTGTTGTCTTAGGATACATAATTATCACACAACGATTTTTATCGTCTTTTTGTCATCATCATCTTCCAGCCCTTGTCCCGTTTTATTTGGGGTCGACGCAACACGTTTTTTTCTTCCATTCTGGCCTGTCACTTGTCACACTATCACTTTTTGTCTTCTTGTTGTACAGGTAAGTTATGCTACTGCTGAATCGCTTTACTATGTCAAAGGTATGGCATACAACAGAATATTATCAGCATGAACGACAGTAGCAATGTATCTTTTGATAAAATTAATTTAGCAAGTTACTTAACAAGTTATTATTGCCCGTTTTGTTGCGTGAACTTATTTATTAGAATATGGTGTGATTGGGCTAAACCAAGCAATGTCGTGACTAGATCACTAAAGAGGTAGTTATAGGATGGACAACTTTTACATAATTATACAGAGCAACATTCTAAACTAGATATAATTTATCTAGTTGAATTAGTTTAATTACTTAAAGATATTATGAACGAAAGAAAGGAGTTTGTGAAACATCAGGCTAGCAGACGTATAGCGATGTGGTACCGGTACATGGAGGCTATCCCAACTATACGCACAAAATGTGACGGAAATACATTCGTTGTGAGTACAGTTAAGAAAAGGGTAAGTTCATCGTTCGCTTCTAGGTAAGCACATCCCATCGTCGACCGCATCATCGCTTTCCATCAGGTGAGATAGCGGGCAAGCGTGAACCTATCAACAATAAAAAAAAAACTGTGTTTCCCAATAACTGCAATCTAGAGATTTTTTTTGGGTTACGGAACTTTAAAAAGGTCTACGATTTACAAACTGCAATATAATAATAATAATATTCCACAACTATCACATAACGCCGTCTAGTCCCAAACTAAGCAGAGCTTGAATTATGGGTACTAGACAACTGATAAAAATATTATATATTTCTAAATACATACTTATTATAGATAAATTACTCAGACACAGTACAAATGATCATGCTCATCACAAAAACATTTGTCCTGGGTGGGAATCGAACCCACGACCTCCAGCATAGCAGTCAGGGCCACTAACCACTAAACCAACAGGCCAGTATGTTGACATTGTAAGCAGATACCAATCTCACATCAAATAGTCAAACCATAATCATACCAATCATCAAACCCAAGGCTTTTAAATAGTGATGATGATCATCAACGAGATAGGTCTAGATTATAGCGAGTGACATAAAAACTGCACTAAAACGATCACGTTTTGGAAACATAGTCATTATAATCTCAACAATCATTTGCAAGACCATAGCGCATTTAGAAAACGGCTGGATAAAAATCGGGGACTGTATTAATGGAAGGGGTGGCATCACAAGGGTGGCATTAATGGACAACGGTAAAGACTGGAGATAAGCAGATGATGCCAAGTCCGGTCAGGGGTGGGAAATGCAGAATATCCCTAATAGGTATTAACATTATCGGTTTTTATATCCCTACTAGCGTTTTTCCGTGGACTTCGTTCTAATCCTGTAACCTATTTCACAGATGCTTACTGCGTATTTTCCCTACTTACTTTCTTTCTTTGCTGAGACATCATCATCAGCCTATTTTTTTAATGTTCCCACAGCTGGGACTCAGGCCTCCTCTATAGGAGAGGGAATAGGCCGTAATCCACCACGCGGGCCCAGTGCGGGTTGGTGAATGTCACATGTCTTCGAAAGATGAGACATGGCTCACGGATTTATTTTTTCGTACGACTTAGACTGGTGCTCGGCAACCAGATTGACACAATAAATCACACTAATATTATAAAGGGGTGAAAGTTTATAAGGGTGTTTTTAATATATTATGGTTTTGATCACGCATGCGGGATTGCTCCGCATGCTTAATGTCCATTTCATACAACTATTAATTTTAGCGTGGAATATGCACGCGGGGACGTGTTTTTTTGTACACTGTCCACAGACGCGTAGCTTCATTGACGCGTATTCGTCTCTATATGCCTGGTCTACGCTTGCATGAACCGACTCCTCTCTGTCGACGAAGCGGCAATTTCATGACAGCACGTGGCCCTTCCAAAATATTTTTTTTTATAGCAAAACAATGATTGCCGGATCAGCTAGTATGTAAACATGTTCATACGACCCGTAAGAACCTGTTATCACTTATGGCCTGTGAAAAATAACTTTCAATTATTTCTGCACTCATCAGATTGCGTCTTACCCAATTTACCTAATAAGTAATAAAGTGGTGGTAAAAAACTTTAAACAAGTATGTAGTTAAGCGGTTACCGAAGGATGTGTCATGTTTCTTTGGTAATTACTGTGATGAATGCCAACTGCTGACTTTTAGGGTAAGCAGTTACCAAGCTCTTTAACACCTACTCTGCACGCACGTCACTTATTACCCAAAGGGCAATGAAGTCAGCTTTGCTCGGAGTTTCATTGCGTGATCGAATCATGAGTGAAGATATCTGCTGGAAAACCAAGGTTACCGATATTGACGGCGAGTCATGGGTAGCTCGCTGTCCGACCGTCCGGTAACTGTCCAGGCCGAGCCCAAGTCGTCAACGGCGCGCACTGTTCCTGCGTGCCTCAAGGAGTTGTCAGCAAGCTGAAGCCCAGCTGGGTCGAAGCCTACTGGAGCCAGTGTTAGCTCCAAAAGGTAGTACTATATACAGTCTAGTACTATATACAGTGCAGCTTTACAACCTATTTATTGCAAGCAAAATAATTATACATTTTATGCCGAATATGGCACTAACATACACAGCCTACACCAATGCACAATCAAGACGCTTCCAGCGTTATCTCTTTTACCAAATTGTAATAACTTGTTTAAAAAGTTACAGAGGAAGGATAAGTACCTGTATACATAAGGGTTTAAATCACAACACTCCTTTTGACTTTAACGTAGTCAAGTTCTTATTAATGGATAATACAACCCAGTTACTGGCATTGCTGAGAGATGTTATCTATTAATTCTAAAGCTGCGGCGATATTCTAAGAAGCTTTATCATTTTGTTTACCAACTTCAAAATGACGTATCATTTCATAACTGCCAAAATAAACCAAGCCCAATTTAATAATCAAAATAAATCATCCCTCAAATTAATTTCTAAAACAACCTCCTAAGAAAATAGTTTCCAAAAATATCAACTGGTTCACTTGATAAATGTGCCAACGTTAGCGAAGTAAGGCGAGGCACTTCGGGGAAGTTGGTGGAGCTGTCAGATCTACATTACCGGCGGTAGGTACTACACCCCTGTTCCCGAACTTACCCGAGCTTATCCGAGGTGTGCCGAGGTTAGCCAAACGCCGGATGGATATGATTAATTGATAGTGTTCAACAGATTCGTGAAATATTGGATCTTGATTTATATCTTTGATGCTTTTTATTTGTGCTCATCTGGGACGTAACAGAAAATATGAAAGCTTTTTAGGGGAATTTAATGCTGGTATAAATTTTCGACCATCACGCTTGCGGGGCACATGTTTTTAATAGAGTCTGCAGAAGTTTCCATTAGCTGAAATATTTACGTTGACGATGTTTAGTTTAATTTCGATATTATTATTATTATATAGAAACGTAAAGTAAAAAAATACTATGAGAATATTAGAGAAAGATTGAAAGGTCCCTGTGACTGAAAAGTTGAAAATAAATCATTTGACTTGGTATGGTAAGAGGAGGGATGAAATGCATGTTACTAAAAAGTTATGAGTTTATATGTGGATGAATGCAGAAGTAGAGAGAAGCTAAGGAAAATATGGATGGATTGTATGATGTACAATAGAAGAAAAACAAGGACTGGAAGATGATTTTACTATAGAAATACAATATTAGTTTCTTTTCTGAGAAGTTTAAGGGGTAGAATCGACGCGTCGGTTCAACAATAGAAATCTTACAACCTTAAGGCCAGTTTGCTCATTCATTATAACTAAAACGTTGTTTGACAACGGAAACTATTGTTTAATATTCTCTAACTGAATTTGAATGGAATTGTTTAGGAACTAGTTACATAAGATTTTGGGGTCTGTTTCAGACTATTCGAAATATTTATTTCTGTATTATCAGTTTACCCAAATACTTGACTCAGAATACATATCTTGCTCACAATTATTATCAATCAAAAGTTTGTTGATTAACTACTATATCATACCCTTTGAAGAAGGTAATCTAGTAATGTCTATAACGCACCACAAGTCACATAAAGGGACCGAAGAGTCACATTATGTAATTTTGGGTTAACATAATTTGTAAATTATTTGGTTCTAACCGAATAATTATAGGGCAGTGTTTTTTTTTTCGCGGTGGGAACATCCCCCGCTTTTGAACGGAGCGGAAGATAGTTTTAGTTTTTTTCAGACTTTTACTGACTAAGAACCCACTCCAGTTCTTTTGTTCCTTTTCGTACCGGAGCTGAGCTACCTTTCGGAGTTAACTCTGGCCCCAGTTGGCTTCGAGCCAGTTGGGTCCCTGCCGTTGCTGATAGCTCCTTGAAGCGCGCGGGAACGGACCAGTGGTGGACCAGTGGTAACGGCCATGACTTACGATTCACGGGTCAGATCCAGCCAGGTGTATTATTTTGTATTATTTATTTCATCAATACTGCTCCTAAAACGGAGAAGGAAAACATCGTTAGGAAACCGATGAACATGTCCTAGAAGCAAAAATTTGAAGACACGCATCAACCCGCACATGGCCCGCGTGATGGATTACGGTTCATTCCCTATCGTACAGAGGAGGCCCGAGTCCCAGTAGTGGGAACATTATAAGGCTGATTATGTGTTGTTTAGATAATATAATTATCGTATTTTAGCTGCCTTTCTCGAAACGCTATTTTTTTATTTATATTGTTCATTCTCATCATCATCATTTCAGCCGAAAGATGTCCACTTGGACATAAGCCTCCCCTAAGCGTCATCATAACGACCGGTCGTGGTCCTGGGTACATGTGCCGCCGCAGTACCGTGCAGCCCGTGTGGGTACTAGAGCGGGCGAGAGAAATACATTGCTCGATTTTTATTCCGCAGTTTCTGCTTTTCTGACATTTTACTAGATTTAGTTTAGTGAAACGACATATTACTGACGATAAGTTGGTGTTTTGTCATATCACTAGAAACTTTTAACAAGAAGACGTTATAAACAAGAATATTCGACAACTACCGGGGTTTCGTGACATACTAGGGAATACGTGATATCCCTAGGGATTTCGTTAAATCCCTGATATCCTCATTTCTCTGTGACATATCCATCTCGCAGAACAGATGGCCGCTGGGGCCGAAAGGTTCTGGAGTGGCGACTGCGTACCTGAAGACGCAGCGTCGGAAGGCCTCCAACAAGGTGGACTGATGACCTGGTGAAGGTTGCGGGAAATCGATAGATGCGAGACGCACAGAAACGTTCGTTGTGGCAACGCTTGGAGGAGGCCTATGTCCAACAGTGGACGTGTATCGGCTGAAATGATGATGATGATGATGATATCCAAATCGTTTAAGCCGTTTTGGAGGAGTTAGGTGACAAACACACGTACAATAGAATTATATTATTATTAATAAAGATTATTATTATCTTCAGATACAGTGCAATACAAAATAGCACTAGTGTTAATATATTTGTTAATGCTGGTATATTTAGCTTCGTTATTAAATGTCAGTGTATATGTTGACCTCTGAACTGTGATGATCTGAATGTTAATGTTTCCTGGTGCCTGAGTTATACACGGGTTTAATTGGTTTTGCGTAAAATGGTTTATATTCGGTACTAGTTTCTCTAACATGCAATGTAAAGGGTCTATGAAATTAATTAGAAGCTTAAGACTAGTAGCTAATGTGGAGTTTGTTGGAGTTAATTTATCTTAAAAGTTATATATGTAGTATGCTTAGTTATTTATGTAGGGTAAGTAATGTTTCTGGATACTCGGACGACTCTGATTGAGTGTTACTGGACAGGACACATTATTCGAAGAAGACATGGTCGATGGGGATGAAAGCTGCTAGATTGGCGACCACATAGGTACTGGAAGACAGCGTTGGAAAACCGACTTGTGGGAACAAAGTAGATCGATGGCTTGGTGAGAGTCGCGGGAATCCGTTGGATACTAGACGCACAGGACCGGTCATTATGGCGACACTTGGGGGTGGCCTATGTCCGACAGTGGATATGAAGTGGACAATGATGATGATGACTACTCTGATTTTAAAACCTAGCAACCGCTTTCCAGCTACCGTTTTATTTATTTCCAAAAATTTGTTTGGTTTAATGAAGTTTCCAACAAATTTCCAACAACTTTCCATCAAATTTCCAACAACTTTCCAACAAATTTCTGTCATTCAAACATCATTTTACTGCACAAAAAGGGTGATAAGTCCGACATCAATAATTATAGACCCATTAGTTTAATCTCTCATGTCTATAAAACCTTTATTAAAATTATACAAACACGTATATCCAGCCAACTTGATTTAAAACAACCTCCAGAACAGGCAGGCTTCCGTCGAGGACTTTCCACCACTGATCACTTGCACACCATCAATCAAATAATTGAAAAATACCATGAATATAAGGCTCCACTGTATCTTGCATTTGTGGACTACTCCAAGGCCTTTGATAGCATCACACATTCTGCAATATTTGATGCACTGACGAAACAAGGAATAGAACTGACCTATATACAACTACTGCAGAATATCTACACACAAAGTACCGCTGCCATAAAACTCGAAACGTTAGGTCCTAAATTCGAAATACTCAAGGGAGTCAAACAAGGCGACCCGCTTTCTCCAAAATTGTTCACCAGCATTCTTGAAGAAGTCTTCAAGACGTTGGCAGACAAATGGGAGGAGTGCGGTATTGCCATTGGCGAAGCGAGATTGACCAATCTACGCTTCGCGGATGACATTGTCCTCTTCTCTCCTTCGGCCACTGGACTACAGCAAATGCTACAAGACCTTAGCGACGCAAGCCTTGAGGTTGGACTCAAGATGAACATGTCGAAGACTAAGATCCTGACCAATGGTTCTAAAAGGAACATATATGTGGGTGGGGAGAATATACAATATGTCCAGGAATATCTATACTTGGGCCAAGTAATTTCCTTCCAGGCAAGGCAGGACAAGGAAATAACACGCCGAACAGAAAATAACTGGAAGAGTTACTGGTCCATGAAAGAACTATTCAATGTACTAATGCACCTTGCCCATGTCACTTAAGCGGAAGCTATTGGATATGTGTATTCTCCCCATTCTGACCTATGGCGCGCAGACTTGGTCTTTGACTAACATGCAAAGGTCCAAACTCAAGGTTTGCCAACGTGCTATGGAGCGCAGCATACTAGGTGTTAAAATAACGGATCGCGTTCGAAACACTACACTGCGCTCCAAAACGCAAATCATTGACGTAGTTCAGAAGGCTGCCCAGCTTAAGTGGAACTGGGTTGGACATGTCTGTCGCATGCCGATCGAGCGGTGGGTCAGGAAAACGCAAAATTGGTGCCCTGAAATCGCACGTCGGGGTCGCGGCAGGCCAAGAAGGAGATGGCGGGACGACTTGGATGTCTTCCTTGGGAATTGGAAAGAAGTAGCTCAAAACCGGGAACATTGGAAGGAGTGGAGGGAGGCCTTTGCCCAGTAGCCCACTACTGGGCAAAGGCCTCCCTCCACTCCTTCCAACAACAATATGGGCTAGATATAATAATAATGAAGTTTTGTTGATTACTACATACTACATTAATGAGAAGATGGAGAATCACAATCCATTTATCAATGAGTAAGAAATAAAGTCATTGAAAAAACTTATCAGTATTCATATGCAGATAAACTTGAGTAGCAATGTTTACCCCCATTCCCGATATCATCAAAACAGCTAGAACACACATAAACAAATCACAGTCCCCATTAAACATTTTAGAAAACAACCATTCTATAAACATTACAGACTTCGTAATGCACCAATTTGTTCCACTCCAATTGCTGGGTCTTGGGTAGTTCCGAGACCCAGCATCATTAAACTAATGAATGGCATGCGACGACACTTTGTGAGTGACAAGTGGACCGATTCCGACTAATCTCGACCGTACATCACTACTTGACGAGACCTTATGAACGTAAAGCAAGCCACTGATTAACAGCCACATTCTTTCAACGATACTCGAAGGAATTTATGAAGATCTCTGCCCAACTGTGCTTTTCGAGATCGACCTGGGATCTGGCAACTGGTACTATCTAAATTTTTAGAACTTTACAGAATGAAGAAAGGATTTGTTTGTGTCATTAATATTACATCTGGTATAATTTTTTTTTTTTTAATATTTTCATTACACATCTTATAAAAAAAATCTTTTAATAAAAACGAAATAAGACAGTATTTAAAATAAAAAAGAAGTTGTAGTTGCGTCAAAAAATGTATCTGAGATCGGATTTATTGCAATGCTGCGGAGTTATCTATATAGTAAGTTTATTTTTTTCATTATTTATTTTTTTTGTTTGTAATCTCTGAAAATACTGGCCCGATTGCTAAAATTTTTCACTGATAGAAAGCTGCTTTATTTCTGAGTGACATGGGCTATATTTTATGTACGCGGGCGAAGCCGCGGGCAAAACCTAGTGTAGTAAGTACGAAATGGTATTAAAAAGTGACATCTTCAAAAACATGAGATAAGACCGGTTGCTTCACAGTCTATATACGTCTGTTGATTTTACGAGGATGACGCGAACTTCGGCTTTAATTAGAAGCGTGAGAATTATATGTACAAAGTAGATGTTATTTTATGGATATGGGTTTTCGGTGTTTTGATGTTGGTACTCGTAGCTGGGGGAATGGGCTTGCTTTGTGGAATTACGGTAGTTTCCTGTCTGCTTCTATTTGTGTATCTTTCTCGGAAATTATGTTGCGTAATTATTTCTGGCTAGAATCTCAAGATCAGCTTTGTGGGTACGGCCTGTATACTCCAGATATGGTTAAGCTGAGATAACGTAGTAGTTGATCCGTAAATAATTTGAGAATTATTGTGTGCTTTGTTGAAGAATTGGACGACTTTTGCTTGGCTAATACTTTTAAAACAGTAAAGGAAATCATCTTGAGCAAACGGCATGTCCTAGAGTCAACAACCAAAAATGCAATGATATAAATTATGTGAGATATGAGAATGTGACTTCCAGCAATCTACACACGGTCCGCGTAGTGGTCTACGGTCGATTTCTTCTTCCAGAGAGGCGGCCTGAGTCTCAGCAGTAATAATAGTAATAATATGTTTTATTTATTTTATATTGAAATATTTAAAAATCTAATTTATAATATGTAATATTGATGAATAAACGAAATAATGATGATAATCTATATTTGTACATTTAACACACACAGTAACAATATCTAGAAGCCAGTTCCTCCTTGGAGATGATCAAAATAGGATATTTGGTACAATTAAGACTAGTTTTTTATACAAGACGTGTAACAGTATAGAGGAACAAAGCAGTTGGACCTTTACGTCAATTTATCTCACAAAAAGTCCAGTCAAAGGAAAATTTGGGCAATAACGATAAGTCTTGAGCTTTATACTTAAGAAATTAATTCATGAATCCCCAAGCGACACCCGGTGGCCGCGCATCTATTGTCTTACTATTGTGTCTCTAATTGACGGTATCTGAAGGGTTAACTCGAGATACTAGTTTCCTCTATGACCACAGTAAAGGTCAATATCCTGCTACACCGTGGAACATAAAACCTCTACAACGTCTCACACTTGATCAGTTTTGTATTAAATTTTGTTTTATAACAATAATTTACCGTAAATAAGCGCCATCAACCTAACGTGTCCTATTACAGAGGTACTAAGGTTCAAGTACCTGCTTAAGATTCTAACAGTAACCGTACGTTGTTTATCTCAGAAGTCCTTATCGATGAACTTATTCAACGTAACTACGTCTCCGGAGATAATGTTGCGAATGATACATTTGCTGGTAATTTTGTTTTAGAGCTTAAAATATATCATGGGTAAATTACACTTGAGATCAAAATTATTTGCGTTGTGGATTATCATCATCATCATCATTTCAGCCGAAAGACGTCCACTGTTGGACATAGGCATTGTAGATTATAATTTATTTTAATGTTTATTAATTTATTTGTTTTTATTTTGATCTTGAATATTTGAATAAAAAAACCTACCTTATATCCTTAAAGATTTTCCTTCGAAAATTCCTTAGATAGGATAAGGTAGATTAAGACAGGGTAGAGTAGGGTAGGGTGAGTAGGACACGATAGGTTAGGGCATAGAGTAGGTAGGGAAGTTGACGGGAGCGAAGCCGTGGATAAAAGCTAGTCTGTTATAAAAAGAGAAACTGACTTACTGGCATATCAATGCAAAGCCGAAATGACTAAGTTTAGGAATAAGAATTTTTGCACAAGAATTATTTTTATGGTGCAGGCTAGCACTTGGAAGGGGTTTTTGAAAGTTCAACTTTTAAGGGGAAAAAGGGAGAAATTTGTTTGCATGCAAAATTTTATTCCTTGGGCCCATATACTTCAAACTTAGCATACATAGTAACTTAAGTAAATAAAAAAGCGGTTTCCATTATTTAATTTTTAAAACTCTAAAATCCCTATAAATCTCATTCCTTGGGTTTATAAACTTGAAACTTGGCACAAATTCAAATCAAAATGAATAAAAACGACAATCGTTATTAGTTTTTCAAAACTGCCCTCAAACAAAATGCGATTTAAAGGATGTAAACAAAAATTATGAAAACATTCTCACGAACAAAGTCACTATAGCAAAGTTCTAGTGGTTACATAAAATATTGGATACTGGCACAAAATAGACTGGTGTCTAATGTTGTCAAATTGACTATGAGAATAATACATTATTGACATACTTATTATAAATACATGTGTAGATACCCATATTTGTCAAGCATAACAATTTTATGTAACGAAAAGCAGTAGGCGTTCGATAACCAAATGCACGATATTGTAAACAACATACGATGAAACCGCAACGAATAAATTTAATTATACTATTTGACATTTGATCGCCCCGATAATTGAAGAGCTCGGTGGAGCGAACAAATAAATCAGTGTACTGATTTCAATATATCACAGTAATGCAAATAGACTATACTACGGACTTTCGAGTGCCATACAAAGTTACGTCATCTCCTGGTATTCGATCTAAGGAGGTGTGGTCTGCGTGCGCGCATTGAGAGTGAAAGCTGAAATCATCACGACCACTACACATTTTAATTGTCCTACATCAATAAAATTTAAGTCAGAGATAAAACGGTGCAGTGAAGCGAAATAAAACAATTTGTAGCGACGTGAAAATATTTTTTATTGCACACTTGTGCGATTAAAGCTTTAAAACGTTTGTAGCAATAATTGCTAGATTTAATTGTTACAGTGGAAAGCGAAGGTTGCGCATCAAGTTACTTACTAATGTTCACATTAAATACCGTAGTACACATATATCGAAGTTAAATACACAATATTGGTTAATATCTGACGTTTAAAGTCATAATGGTTTACAGTTTATTAGCCTTGGTTATATAACTCGCTAACCATTTATATTCTTAGTATAAATACAGATTAATAATTCTACAATTTATATATTTTTAATAGCCTGCTAATCAGTGTTAAAACTAATATTAGGGATAATTTCAATTACTAGCCGATACAATTAGGTTTATTCTACGATAGCGACAAAAACCAGCGTCGTTTACAGTTAAAAATTTGAGGATATTGAGTAAATCCGTACCTGTATATTTTTTTCTAAATTGAAAACTAAAACTACATTCAAACACGGGTGTAGAACATTTTTTATAATGTTCTGCTTTAACCCTTCAGATACCGTTAATTAGAGACACAATAGTAAGACAATAGATGCGCGGCCACCGGTGGTCGCTTGGGGATTCATGAATTAAATTATTACGTTTATAATAAAAAGTTACTATTACAGGTATACTGCTTGCTATTTATTTCGGCATTGCAGTGTAGAGAAAGTTAAGAAGTTTATGATTATTGTTCTAGAAATAACCCATTAATAAAAGCTCTTTTATTTCAGATTTTTAAATTGCCCTGAGATAATTGTGAGTATGAACAAAAATAACAAACAATTATGCCTTTTTATGGTGGGAAATCACCCAATGACTTCTCCTAGTCTGTGTGGGCGTGTCAGAATTTGACTGACTAAAACCACACCTGTGTCCTGCGATTTCCCTTTGAGGTTTGAGGTTTCCTATTCACATTATCCTCGCGGTTCTAGGGAACCCTGCCAGGCCCCTACAGTTTCGGAGACCTCTCGCGCCGGGCCTTGGTTCAGGCCATGGTCCGGAGCGAGGAGGAGTGGCAGGCGGTCGCCTCCTTCTGCGAAGCAGTAATGCTAGCAAAGGAGGAGGCAGACCGCATCAGACAACGGCGCCCCCGCCGCCGCCGCCGGGATTCCGATCCCGATTTCCAGCCACCGTAGACGCGGGCTCGCGGATGGCGAGCCATGGGTAGCTCGCTGTCCGATCGTCCGGTAACTGTCCGGACCGAGCCAAGGCGTCGACGGCGCGCACTGTTCCCGCGCGCCTCAAGGAGTTGTCAGCAACAGGAGGGGCCCATCTGGGTCGAAGCCTACCGGGGTCGGGGTTATCCGAAAGGAAACTAGAGCCCCGGTATGAAGGCTAGAAGGAACGGCGCGGGGTTTTTAGTCAGTAAGACTCTGACACTGTCTCCCGCTCCACCCAAGAGCGGGTTTCGTCAATGATGATTTTCCCCGTCGACAGAAAAAAAAAAAAAAAGGCCCCTACAGTTTGCTGACATCTCTTCATGAATCTAGGTCAACGGGAAGTAACCTATGAATCTTGATTCCCTTAAGGAACTGTCAAAATATAAGTTGTATGCATCATAAACAGCTGTATCTTTTTTTTTCCTTTAATAAGCTTGATTTTTTACCGCTTCAAAAGACCGCAGATCTGAGTATATTGTTTTAATTTGAACTAGATACCACGCGATCTTGAGATATAGAGTTTTGATAGACAGACAGACAGTCGGACAACAAAGTAATCCTGTAATAGTTACGTTTTTCTTTTTGAGGTACGGAACCCGTAAATTAAGCTTTTTACCTATTTTATTTATACACACCTATCATGAATGTTCGTGTGAAATAAAATTATGTACGTGATATTTTAACAACTTCAAATAAAAGTTTTTAGTAACCGTAAAAAAATTATATCGTATTGTGGGTTGACAAACAAAGATTTTTTTTAAATCAATAAAATCTAAAAAAAAAGTATTTGATATTGCATTGCTTTATTTTACGTTTTTTACAGCTAAATGTATGCAAGTTCTCAGATTCAGATTCGTTTATTCATTGTAAAACATAGGTAGGTACATTACAAGTTCTTATTTAATACATTGAGCGCGCTATGTTTTGCCTCTAGGGCATACAAAGTAGTAATGATGCTTTAATTAATAAATTAAAACAAGAAATTGACATAGATTTATGAATAACAATTAAAGAAAAAAAATAAAATTTAGATCATTCAAAAAAAAAAAAAAAACAATTGAAATACTAATTTCCACAGTTATAGAAAAGTTCTGTGGTTCTGTGTTCATTAAAACTACATATAACCAGGCTGTAACTCATAATATTTCTAATAAACCTAAATACGGTTAAGATATATTTAATTATGGAGTTCCAAAACTACCTTCCCGTTTCATAATCAGATCACTTCGTCATCAGAACCATTAATTATTCATTTGTATTATCATAGTTGCTTAACTATCTTAATCGAGATAATATTATATTCTGTTTGTGAAATTCTATTGGATATCTGTGGTCTTCTTCATAAGTTCTTCATCACGTTTTACTTTCCTAATGCAAATGCTTGAATTCTCGACGAAAATACCAAATTCACTACATAATTGCGTAAAGCGTAAATTAAAATAATTTTATTCTTAGTTTAGTAAAAAAGATTTTTCCAAATTGGTTTCTCGACGGAGTTCTGAGAAAAAAAAAACCAATTGAAAACCTCTAGCTTTTTTGAAATGTGACACCTTATTGTCCTTTAACACATTGAATTTAAAAATATAGAATGGAACAATATGCAAAAAATTAATAGTATTGCAGGTAAAATCAGTTATGTTCTAAATACGTGCCTATCAAATGGGGTCAGTTTTTTTGTACCTACGGAGTTTTTTCACCTATGTTGTCTAGACTAGAGGTGGGGCGAACCGGTGCCTCGTAACAAAAGGCGTTACGTGAAAATATTTCTATGTGTACTACGACCACCTAGTCTTAATCCTTTGAGATTAGTTAGTTTCACTTTCATTGTTTGAATAATCATAATATATTCAATAGAAACTTTAGGTAGAAGTTTTATTATACCTTTCGTGTATTCGGGATTAAAGATTCTGATGTAAGCAGAAATAATACTACTGATGAATGTGTTTGACCCAGAAAAAAGACAGCTATCTAAAAGTAAAATTGCGGAAATTAAAAATGTCGAAGTATGCAGCCCCGGATATAACAGCGGGGGAGTCGATTGCACACTCGATTAAAGTGTTGTCACCCAAACACTACCAGAACGACTCTCACAGTTTTTATCGAGTTTTTTGACATTGGCGCTCGATTGATTCCGATTCGAGTTGCATTCGGATCACAATGGATAGTGGTCATGGCCGTCAGAGGCGAGTGATGTGGACAATTTGGTAACGGAGGCGTTCCATAGCCTCCCATGTAAATTAACAATCCTTCCTGCGATAAAAAAACTCATTGGTTAACGTGATTCATTTATTTTGGCTGCCAGATGTGTCTGGTGCGTGACAGGTTAGATTAACTCAACGATGCTTGAGTCTCGAAGACTGTGCAAGAGTCAGGTCTTATGTTTTTAAAAGGAAGTGTAACATTTTTTTTCGTCCCAAACTGTTTCTGAGTCTCGATTAGATTAGCGTAAAATTTCAAATAGAGCCAGTAATCACAAGTAGACGATCAAGATTGCATAATTGGCAATTCTCAAATTGAGTTTCTTCAATTAACGTAATTAGAAGTAAGAGCAGTTAGTAGATAGATCTATAAAAGTTGGACTAATGACCTGGTGAGAAGTAGGTTGGATGTTAGATTAACAAGGCTGAGTGATGTGGCAACTCTTGAGGAAAACCTTTATATCCAGAGGTGGACATATTTCGGCTAAAATGATGTAATAAATGCAATTAAAACTAGCTTAATTGTTTTGTAGCCAAATTGCGGCAAAAGTTACAAAACAAACAGTGTAACATTGTCATAAATGTGCCCAACTTTGTCATAAAAAGAAAAGTTTGATTGCAATTGTTTGTCCCATATTTGTTACCAACATAAGCCTACCTACAGAGTGTGGTAATTTGTAATTTAACTTTGTAATATTCAAGAAAAGGACTTTGTTGACTAATGTGTGACAAAAGTTTATCAACAGTGACGTCACTTCTTAGTAAATTGATGTTGTTTAGCATTTATGTTGATATTGAAACTTTTACTTGTCTTAATGACTACAATAGAAATTAGCGCTCATCTCTTAACCACCTACTGTAATATCCCACTTATTGTACTGACTTTTTTTCTATTTTTTCTTTGCTCAAGCTATTTCTTTGTAGAATGCGCTCCCCTAGGAGAGCAGGAGGACAAAACCAATTAACATTAAAAACTAAAGTTTACGAGCTAATTCGTTAGAAGTTGGCAGTAGTATTAGCGCAGCTGGCACGTTTTCCAATTGTCGATTTAAACCAATTGTTTGACTGTATTACTGTAGGTTTGTAGTTCATTATATATTTGTATTATGTATACGGTTTATTCGTATATCTATTCTTGTATTCATTCATCTTTTCTCTCTCTTTTATTACACCTCTCACAATTTTCTCTGCATCACCCAAAGGTTGACTGGTAGAAACTAATATACGAGTAATGGTATACCTTTGTGTGTATAAAGTAATTACCTAATAAATAAATGCAGGTTCAAGAATTCTTTTCTTCTGTTTAGATGTAATCATTCAATTGCAGATTATTTACGCCTGTAACACTAAACTATCACAGTCATTACAGAGTAGGTAGTCAAAGCAATCAGATAAAGCATTTCAATGATTCGTTATCAATGAACTCATTCATTCGAGTCATTCTATTTTTGCTCTTACAAAAATAAAACTTTTCACACTTGTTCGACTAAATGAACAATGGAAAGCACCAGCCACAGAGTAGTCTAAATTTTCAGAGTGCGCAGTCCATTGATTAGTTATCCATTTACCAAGTTCAATCAAAGTTAAATCAAATTCGATGCGGACAATATTCATCACTAAACTTTTAATGGATATTCCGTGAAGCATAAACTTTGTGTAATTAATACCTTATTAGCGACCGGGTTAGCAAAATTATGTGTCGTCATAAATTCTTGGAGTGTTAATAATCGCCTTATGGAGCAAGAGTGATGCAGTAACAGCTTGACGCCAATTACAAGCGGTGTGTGACGTTAGCGTTGTGCTGGTCAGGCACTGGGTCGAGACAGGGCTGACAATAATGTACACTAATATCATAAAGAGGTAATGTTTGTTTTTTTGTATGTAGGAGGTAATGTTCGAAAGTACTGGTCCAATTGCCATAATTTTACCGATAGAAAGCTGCTTTATTCCTGAGTTACTTAGGCTATATTTGTTGTACGCGGCCGAAGCCGCGGGGAAAAGCTAGTGTGTGATAGATTAGTTATTAACCCTTCAGATACCGTCAATTAGAGACACAATAGTAAGACAATAGATGCGCGGCCACCGGTGGTCGCTTGGGGATTCATGAATTAAACGATGAATTTAGCTTCGTGAGATAAAGTGGCTGTGTTTTAAATCAAAATTTAGTCATTTTAATTTTAAATACACCTTAATTATGCCAAGAATAAACTGCACTGCAACTGAAGCTTACTTACTGATTTATTTATGGTTTTACTTTAACAAAAACGGCTATCCACCAATTATATTAACTTTAAAGACTATATACACAAAAAATATATAATAATTCACACACTCATCTCACAGAACTCCAGTCATGCTGACATGAGTGTCTTCCATTCGTCCCTGAACACATCACAATCAGGATGCACCCTGACCAAAGGAGTGTTGACCGCAGAAAGAGTGCGAGGGACAGGAGACTGGGCTCGCACAACAGTATATGATATACTTACTCCACTAGAGCCACGGTGAATTTCTGAAGGTCAAACCTGTGGCCCTCTCTGAAGGAAACCTGGGGTTCTAGAACGCAAAAGGCAACGTCACATGTGTGTTTAAATCAGTAAAAGCCCAGAACACGCACCCCGCCCCATTCTAGAGCAAGAAAAGTAATTGGATGAATTTGCACCACACAAAAAAAAAACTAGTGTTCTAACTGAGAAGAAGAACTGGCACAACAAACTCCCCGACAAGCAACACAATGTATGTTAATTACGTAGAAACAATACACAGTTCTAAGCTTTATGTTGTAATCGCTTATCACATCTGCATACAAATATTTTATAGCATTCATAGATTCATCTTTGAAGATAAAGAATAATGTAATAGTAATAACAAACGCAAAATACTGCTCTCAAAATGGTGAAGGAAAACATCATGAGGAAACCGAATAATTCGAAGACATGACATCCACCAACCCGCACTGGGCCTGCGTGGTGGATTACGGCCCATTCCCTTTCCTCTAGAGGACCAACAGTGGGAAAATTATAAAGTCGATTATGTTAACACGAGTATCAAGCAGAATTTCCACAGTATATCCTCAATTGGACGTTATAAATTGGCACATCGTGAACTTTACTATTATTTTTAGGTTTCCGTACCGAAAGAGTAAAAATGGGACCCTTTTGCTGTCAGCTGTCCGTGTGTTTATGAACGGTCATAGCTAGGTAGTTAAAATTTTCACAGATGATGTATTTCTATTGCCGCTATAATAAAAAAATACTAAAAATGGAATAAAAAAAAATATTCAACTCCACTTAACACACTCATAGAGCAAACGTGTTTTTTTTTGCCGTTTTTTGCTACCGTCAGTACAGAACTCTCCGTGCTCCGTGTCGTTCCTGATTTTACCAACATTACTCTGTAAGTAAGTTTCAAACTAAATCTTTCGGACATGACAACTGCAGGTAGTGGTTTTCAAATGCTTTCCGAATTGAGCATGTTTTAAAGCAAATACTCGATTGTCAATTAAAAACCTTATAGCCTTTTTTTTTGTTTTAGATGGGTTTTCGCGTGTACAGCTAAACCTGAGCGTGTATGTTGCAAGACTGCAGGTTGATACGAGCTTATCTGACAGTTATACCAGTAAAGGTAAATCGGTCAGGTATACCCTAGCGTGTATATACCTTTAGGGCTTCAGGGCCACGGAACTCTCTCGAGCAATCCTGCAGCCCAAAACCATTCAAATTCGGAATGCCGTTTTTTAATACAGAACATAGTTTTTATGACATTCCAAATTTAACAACAATCGTATAACCGTCAAATAACGATCATCCAGAATTCGCACAGCCCTACTCACGCATCAACTATGCTTGTCGGCATTCATTTGTCGTTTCGACGTCGTCGAGCAAAGTCGCGTCGAAAGTGAGAGCAGAACCGGCTTGCTATAAAATTAACCGAGTAATTAGCGTCGGTCAGGGACGGCCGTTTGTGTTGGTACATCTGCAAACGGCTTCCGTTTGAATGCCTGTGTTGGGTATGGAGAGATTATTGGTATGAATGTTAGGGTTTGTGGAATTGCGGGTTTATTCAATAGAATCTGTTTCCGGCAAAGGGTAAAAAAAACATCGCTAGGTTTTAGTCAGTCTGACACTTTCTCTTTTCATCCAGAATGGTAGAGGTTATTTGATGATCAATTTTCAAAAAAAAAAAAGGTTTAAAGACTGGTCTTTTGATACCGATTGCGCGATTTTTTTTTAAATTTTCACATTTGGGGATGAAAGACAGGCTATAGTAAATTTTCTTTATTGGTGGAAAAATTGCCATACTCAATCTACACTAATATTATAAACGATTTATTTTTTTTGTTTTGGTAATCTCTGGAAGTACGTAGTAATTTTAGTAATCGGACCACCGATTGCTAAAAATTTTTCACCAAAGGAAAGCTGCTTTATTCCTGAGTGACACAGGCCATATTTTATATACGTGAACGAAGCCGCGAGCAAAAGCTAGAAGCTTATAAAATTCCGATATTTAGCTGCATCCGCTTAGACTAGTACCCGACCCCGAGACGACTGTACTTCGAGAAGGCTGGGCAGGTTGCACATGATTAAGAAAAATATGAATGAAGAATATTTAAATTTGGAGCAGTCGGTGCATTCATTTGTTTTGGACCACAGTGGATCCTAATGATAGTTTCCAAGACCAGTTGTTTTTATGGTATTGTTATTACATTTATAATAATAACTTATTAGTGTATTCGCTGTATTATTAAATTTTATTTGCATTCAGGTCTTGAATGGAATATGAGAGGTTTTATTTTTGAACACAAGTTTTGTATAGGAAATCATAATGCCGTGCATAATCGTGCAAGAAATTGTTAGTGGTTTAACCCTTCAGATACCGTCAATTAGAGACACAATAGTAAGACAATAGATGCGCGGCCACCGGTGGTCGCTTGGGGATTCATGAATTAAAAATAATTGCTTTGGCGTTAAATTATATGCCTATATTTATTTTTCAGTACTTACGTCCTAAGTCATGTTCACGAAGTGTTTTATACCCCAAGGCAATATTAACTGCAATTTTCGATTGCTCGTTCGAAAAGAAAAAAAATTCAAATACATCCTGATTGCAGTTAAGTTTGCGTGCGTGTTCCTACCCAAGTCTACAAGCCAAATCAATTTACAGAAACACAAAGGTTTGTTACAAAACGTGTACATATATTGCATACAAAATAAGCATTCTCCAACATTCAGCCTAGGGGTACAGCCGACAGTGGGATCGTGTCGGGAGTAATACCATAATCACTATACTTGGCAGGCATATTAGTGAACCCAGTACGATATTATTAACGCACCGGGCTTTCCTTTTACTGAACCTTTTTCTAAGGGCTTACCTTGTGTTTGAAGTCACGAAAAGTAATTTAATATACTAACGCTTACTGCGAAGAGGTTGTCTTGGTATGGTCATGTGAAGAGGAGGAATGAAGCGCATATTACTATAAAAAACCTTTAAAAAAAAAAAAGGTAACCGACTTCACTAAAAAATTTAATTGAATTTGAGGAGTTTCCTCGATTTCGCCAAGATTCCATCATCAAATCTCAACTTGGTGACTATGGGACCATTTGGGAAGGTATACCCTTTCCAACAAAAAAATAATTTTTCAAATCGGTTGGCAAGCAACGAAGTTATGCGCGAACAAACATAAAAAAAACATACAAAAATCCGAATTGAGAACCTCCTCCTTTTTTTAGAAGTCGGTTAAAAACATCCGAATTGAGAACCTCCTCCTTTTTTAGAAGTCGGTTAAAAAGAGTTCTCAGTATACGTGTAGATGGATGGAGAGGATTTTTTTTTGAGAGAGGGGAAGGGCGAAGAATAGATGGATGGATAGTGTCCTCACACTATCACTAACTCCCTTTTCTTTCATATCACTCGAGTTAGTGACAGTTTGACGGGTGACAGGACAGAATGGAAGAAAAAAAGATGTTGCGCCGACCCCAAGTAATATGGGATAAGGACAGGAAGGAGAAGACTGCGAAGAGAGTTAAAGGAACTCTTGTATCGATCTACCTTATAATGTATATGAAAAGAGAGACAGAAATATTTATATCGATATTATTATACGAGTATTATCGAAGAAAATTGATAGCCTTCATCCATTAACCCTTCAGATACCGTCAATTAGAGACACAATAGTAAGACAATAGATGCGCGGCCACCGGTGGTCGCTTGGGGATTCATGAATTAATATACGGGTTGATTAGATAAATATACTTTTAAAAATTTAGGCAAAAGAATAGGATTTGTTGAATTGAAAAATTATTGAATCCAATTAATTTCATTTCTGAATTTTCATGGACTTCCCCCAAGTGTCGCCACAATGATCGATCCTGTGTGTCCTGCTTCCATCAGATTCCCGCAACCTTCACCAGGTCATCGGTCCACCTTGTAGGAGGCCTTCCTGCCTTATTGATGTAATAATTAATAGGAGACTGTAAAACCGAAAATATAAAGAACTATTAGCTAGTTCTTTCTTTTTCAATGCCTATTTCGCTAGGTGCCTATGCCACTTAATAATAATGTAACTTTCTATTCATAAGCTTCATGTCGTTTCAAAATTCTAAATCAGTGCAGTAATTCCAGAAATCACTTAAGTACTACAAACAAATTAACTTTACTTTTTATAATAATAGTGTAGAAAAGTAGATTAAAATAGTGTACTCTGAGTTTTATTTCAACTCAACTACATCCCAGGAACCAACGCCTCAAGATTACCATACCATTTAGATTACCATAACTGTTTTGCTGAGAAAGCTCAATATTTTAATATTATCACACATTTGTAGCCTAATTGCGTAATTACAACTTAATGGTAAATCACTTTAGACAGTCAAAAATACAACACAACACCAACATATCACCAACATACCACCAACATACCACCAACATACTACCAACATACCACCAACATACCAACTTTTCAGGTTTATTTTCTTTTACAAATTGGAGGTGGTGCTTTACGCAATCAGGGCTCTTATATTTCATAGTGGGTAGCTGATGGTTTAAAGTTACATCGCTACAATTGGCTTCAAACAATACCTCACTGTCGTAAGCGATAATACTACCAAAAGGTCCCTACCCTTTTAGGAAACTAACGTAGGTGTTGTTATAAATTCGTTTGAATTTAATATCATCCAAAATTAGGTCTTCTGTGACCCAACTATCGTATGTAACATGAGATAAATGGCTGCTGTCGTAAAACATAGCTATTAGTAAGGACCAATTAGATAAGCTTTAATTAATCGACTTCTGCTAATTGATCAGGAACAACCACTTTCACGCTCTATATTTACATAACGTTCTCGTTACGGCTAAAATCTAATACCGAATATGGGGCCAAACATAAAACTGCGATGCGACATCGCGTCGTAAAAGTTGCGAGCTCGCACGCTGCATCGTAAGAACTTGCGAATTGATTCGCATCGCACATTATACGAGTACTAACTGGCCTGTTGGTCGAGTGGTTAGTGGCCCTGACTGCTATGACGTAGGTTTGATTCCCCCCCAAGACAGATAGTTCTGTAATGAGCACGATCATTTTATTCTGTGTCTGGGTCTGATTTATCTATAATATGTATATATTCGGCAATGTTCATCAGTTTTGTAGTACTCATAGCACAAGCTCTTCTTAGTTTGGGACTAGATGGAGATAAGTGAGCGGTGGAATAGTATTATTAAGCTATTGCATAGCTGCTATCGTGGGCCTTGAGCGTGGAGACCGAATCCAGAAATTCCGTATCGAAAAAAACCTAACACCCCCCACTAAATGGTTGTCATGGCAACTTGTCAACTTCAATCACAAATAAGTTGATAAAAAATGCTATGCAATAGCTTTACCGCGGCAGTCTCCAAGTGCCACACGCAGCCACACGTCTTTTATTATTATTCTATGTACTTCTTCACTGGACTGGCCCCTTTGCCCACGAAGAGTTTTTTAATATTAGGAAATGTAAATAAACCGCACTCACATACCGCTGGTAAAACAACTGATTTTTTGAAGCAGGGAAACGTAGAAATTCTTGACCATCCCGCACAATAGTCCGAATCTAAGCTTAGCGCATTAGAAAAAAATAATTGCTTTACCAGCACTACGTGAGCTTGCGTTGTCATGGTGTAGGATGATGCGTCGCTTTGGGTTAGATTTCCGAACTTCGGCGATAACTTGTGGCAAACAAATTGTGGTATACCACTGTGCATTAATCGTTCTACGATCTTCAAGCGCAATTGTTGCAACGTGACCGGCCACGAACGTAGCCACCATCTTCTTCGAAGTCTTCGAGAGCGAACCACTTCAGCTGGCTTTGGCTCATCTCGGAAGACCCAGGTTGTGGATTGCTCTTTGGAATCAGGGCCGTAGGCATAAATCCAAGATTCGTCACCACTGATTACTGTTACTGTTAGAAGTGATTTGACTTTCCTCACTTGGACCTTTGGAAAGTGTTCTTACACCATCTGACGCGGGCCGCCTTATGATTATCGGAAAGCAAATACGGAGTCCATCGGCAAACTAGCTTTCTCACACCAAGCTTCTCATGCAAAATCTTTTGAATGGTTGTCCCCGAGATGCCTATTAACGCCTCTATCTCCCGATATGTAACAGTAATCAGTTGTCTCACAGCAACGTTGTTTTATTCACTAAAGGCGGATTTTAGACGTCCTTCACGAGATTCGTCACTAAGACTAGTATTTCCACGCTGGAATTCTAAATACCAGCGTTCGACAGTCCGCAGACAAGGAACTTCAACATAAAATATAGATCTTAACTCCTCAAAATATGGAATCCGAGTTAGGCCTCTCCGAAAGTTGTAAAAAGTTATAGCACGAACGTTTTCCTTAGAGAGATTCATTTTTGTGCGCTACTTGATAGATTCAACACAACGCTGTGACTAAATACGAGTAGTTGCATCAATCCTAATTATTTCAATTGTAATGCCATTCTAAATTCAAACAAATTTGAAAATAGAGCAATTCTAAATTCAAAATTAGCGGGAAATATTTAAACGACAAAACTTAAAAGGCATGCCTAGTATGAAGAGCAGTGGTGACCGAGTGGTAACGGCAAGCAGGGGTGGTAAAGTAACCTCTGGAATACTGGTCCGATTGCTAAAATTTTTACACCGATATAAAGCCGCCGTATTCTTGAGTGACATAGGCTATAAACTATATTTTATAAACGCGGTCGAAGCCGCGGGCATAAGCTAGTAATAAATAAAGCACTAGAAACTGTTCGCAAACTAAATCTTGTTTCCGGACGCAGGTAAAGGAAAATTAGGTACCGCTGTTCATTAGTCAAATATAATCCCTAACCCCCTTTACGACACTGAAGGAAACATGAATAATATCTACAAGCAACTGCGACCACACTGAACAAAACAATGCTTTATGTTCTAACAATACAAAATTTCAAGATAAATTTGAATAACAAGAGAACCAGTATAACACATAAGCAGGCATATCTCAAACAGAAACCAGTATGTGGATTGCGTGAACGCAACAAAGCCAAGCCACGAATGTACTCTGGGAACCAATCCCGGGGCAATAAGGAAATGGTTGGAGTCCTGCACGAAAATCGCAGCGGCGTGAGGCCAACACCCTGGAGATCGGTAGCTTTAGTGATTATTTTCCAACGTTATTAGTGGAGCTACATATGGTCAACGTGGCTGGAGATATAGTGAGTCAAAAGTTCAAAAAGTTTTCAATGAAAATATTTTTTTCATAGCAAGCTTTTATATAATTAATACTCATCAAGACCGTTCCAAAAAGCTCAAATCCGCTCAATTCCTATCTACCTTCCGGTTCCATCATCAGATCAGCTCCATATCATGATAATTTTGCATTGTCATCTGATTTACACAAGCATGCAAAATTTCATCTCAACCGGTAACCGGGAAGTGGATCGAATTTAATTTGCAAGATTTGATTACAGACAATATCGGGACAGGAGAAACTAAATAAAAGCTTGTAATAATAGAGTCGATCTGCACGAGTTGGAATTGATAGAAATTAATTAAATGAAGAAGATATGAAAAAGAAGTACAGATAATTGAGGTTAAAAGCATGCTATATTATGAGTAAAAGAGACCAAGAACAAAAACCAGCTAATGGCGAATACGACTTGTGCCGATGGGTTCCGTACAGTCCATAGAAAAATGGCAAAAACAATTACGTTTATGGATGATGGTTATTATGGGAACCCCACTTAAATATTGATTTTTTTCTGTATTTATAAAATTTTCAACTATCTAGCTATGATGGTTATGAGATTGGATGATAGACAGACGGACAACAGGGTAATAGCAATACGGTCCCGTTTTAACCCTTTGTGTAAAAATCTAATAAAAATGAACTTCCGAATAAAAACGATGAAAAAGCAGGTAATAGAAAGTTATTAAAATTCCTAAACGAGACGTGAAACATTGACCGCTTTTAAACGACAATTCTATTAACCACGATGTGCCCCAAAAAATATAAGAAAAAAATACGAAAAGCAATTTACACGCAAAGACAGATAAAGTAAGAGTTCTCTCAAAATAACTGTTCTTTTGATCGATTCCGCTTTTTTCTTTTGTTCGACGTTTTGTTTCATATGTCGTAATACTGGCGGTGGCCAGTTCACGTAATTATTTTATTTTTTTCGTCTAGAACAATGGCCATTAAAACTAAATTGAAGATTGTCTGCAGTTTACTACCGCATTTTATGTTCTATATTTTATCGTTCTAGTGTCTGTCTACTGTTGCAATAACGCTTTATAGGTCAGCTGTTATGATGATTTTACCAATTTTCTTGTTATCAGATGAGCTGTGGACCCTAGTTGTAGAAATCTTTATAACTCTTCTGTACGTATGTTTGTCACCTAACTTCTCCTAAGCAGCTTGCCCAGTTTGGATGAAACTTTGTATTTAAACCCTGGATTATTTGAAAGTACAATTGGATCCTGTAGGTGTCATTGCAATCGGGTTTTCATTTTTTTTCTGATGAAAAATCTGCTTTTGGGCAGGACAACGTCTGCTGAGACCACTAGTAAAATGCATTCTTCTTTTCTAATATTATTTTCTACTTTCACGTAGGCAAAACCGCTGACAAAAGCTATACATTATTAAATTCATAGTGTTTTTATTTAGAAATTTACATAATCAAAATTAATCTTGTTATTACAAAAATGTTTGGATGGTTCGTGAAATTAATAAAGCAAGACCCTTCTAAATAAAGATTTCAATAAAGCTTAAAATGAACATGTAAACACTAACAACACAAATTACTTTGTTAGTACCCGAACAAGCCATCTCGTTTCCTCATCTCACTGTTACTGAGATTGTTGTGGACGTAGAAAATTGCAAACAAATGATTTGCCCGGGACGTGAATACGAGATGCATCCTGTCACGGTATTCATGTGCACGCATCACACATTTGTTCTTTACATGCACGAGCGTGTGGAGTAAAGAGATCGAGGCTTTGAAGTCAGCGGTGATAAGAAAATAATTACAATCAATTAGATTGCAATATCAACTAAGTAACTATTACTAAGAAACCTAACTACGTACACCACATAAAAGAAATACAGGACAGACATTTTTTTTAAATAAGTGTACAATGGGCGGTCTTATCGCACAGGGTAATTTCTTACAGAAAACCTTTGGATGGACTGAAAGAAAGGAGATAGATTTACGGCTGTCAGTGTACAACATCAGAAATCATACTAATGAAACCTAATAACATAATATATACGTATAATACAAAAAAAAAATACAATCAAGTGTCGAAATAGTCCTCCACGTTTGTTATAACGTACCATACCTCTGATTATGCAATTTTTTATCAGTAGCTGAGAAATATTCGTTAAAAAGAGATACGCTATCGAACTCCATGAAACTTTAAAAATTTTTAGACGAATTTGATAAACCAAGTACGAGTATAAATCCGCAAGTATAGAACAAAATTGATTGATGAAATCTATATTAAAAATACACAGCTATAATATTTGCTGAATATAAAACATCATCTTGAAGTGTAATTTCTAACGGTCAGTATTTCTCAACAATATTCTTAGCACTACAATCTAAGTGTTTGCTTCACTGTCTGAAGATATAAGCAAACACTCTCCAACAATAGCTCTATGATGAGTACTGCAGCCTTGCGCTGTAACAGACCAACTTCATCTCTAAGTGCTAAAGTTCCAGACAGCTTGATTTATCCATCCTAACTTCGACCTCCATGTAATATGTAATCAATATGAGGCGGACATTATCAAAACTAATATCGATCAGCACTTTTAATGGACCTTGAATCAAGTAGGACACCGATTCTTTATTCCAATTTAGGTCACTAATTGCCATATTTTTAAATGCCACAGTGTCCCGCCTTTATCTTGTCTCACCATCTTAGAGGCCACCGCCAAACATGTGTTGTAGACACTGTGACGACTGTACTTACTGCATCTAAAACGATGCGAGAACTCCAAATTGACATTTGTTGGAATTTAAACTTTATGCTTAGTTGTACAGAGTCTAAACTTGTTTAAAAGCTTTGATGGCACAGGACTTGGAGTCAGGAAACTGGATGCACTGACTGAAGTGACAATGACAGGGAGCCATTACACGAGAACTAGTTCTAACTTGGCTTTTAACTTGTTATATTCCGTCCTCGTGGGAAAATATAAATTACTCTGGCTATGATTATTCATGTTACATATAATTACTGGTATGTCGTCCATGACTGATGATAGACTGATGCAAAAAATGTTAGCTAGGTGGTTTAAATATACATGAGCTAGGTTAATTATAATGGGATCTCACACTCCACATACAAGTTACACTTGATTTTATATGTATAGAAATCTGTTTTTATGACAAGTAAACTGTTTGCCTAAACCTTCACTGTTTATCGAGCTTTAAATAATTTCCTTTAAACATTTAATTCGTTTAAATCACATGATATTTACAGTAGCTCACTAAAGGTTCCATAGCAAAGAACGGCAAAACATATGAAGTTTGTGTTACGTGTATGGCACTTAAATATTTATTATATTCTATTTTAAGTATTTGCTATTATAACGGCAATAAAAATACATAATCACAGATCTGTACAGTCTAGCTATATATAGCCTAGTGACATACACAAACAACGGAGTCTTAGCAATAGGGTACCGTTTCTCCCTTTGCGTATGGATCGGTAAAAAAAACTCCAAAGGGAACATAACCCCAAGATAAAAATAAACCTATGTACAATTCCAGGACATGATCTACCCGTGTGCTAAGTTTCATCGAAATTCGTTCACCTGTTCGAGCGTGAACCATTAACAAACACACATTCACAAAATTTTGCTTTTATAATGCAATTAAATAAAAAAGTAGCAGTTTAAGAGAGATAGGCAGCCAAAGAGACATCTCTTACTACACAACAACTACCTACTACATTCTCAGAACGCTTTAATCTCAAAACATCTAAGTAAACACAGTGAACCATTAGCCTCCGAACTGTGCGACACAGAACTAACGTCCCCAACTAAAAGCGTCAAGTCGAAATACGGCGTATCGCGTTGTCGTTTCAATAGCATTAGTTTGTTGTTGTTGAGGCGCCTCGTCTGACGTCGACAGCCCGCGGACATAAGGACTTTAATAGGGAAACAGTCGATACTGCACTACGAAGTTTGGGCTTTTCGAGTGGGTTAGGTCATTTTGTCTCTTGCCACGTCATGTAGATATATTGTCTGTACATTTGGAAACTTATCATGACGAATTTGAATATCAGTCGTTGGAACGAGAAGGAGAAATGCAGCTATACACCCTATAGGGTGCTTATGCATTCCATTCATTTAACAATTCAGTTTAGGTTGTAAAATTGATTGCGTTAGAAGCTTGAGGATGCACTACTGGGGTCTTAGTCTAAATACGGAGTACCGTGTTGTCGTTTAGTTTGTTGTTGTTGAAGCACCTCGTCTGACGTTGACAGCCCGCGGACATAAGGACTTTAATAGGGAAACAGTCGATATTGCACTATGAAGTTTGGGCTTTTCGAGTGGGTTAGGTCATTTTGTCTTCTGCAACATGTAGATATGATGTCTGGCACATTTGGGGACTTATTAAAATGTCCGTCGTTCGATTGAGAAAGAGGGATGCAGCGTGATAATATTTGAATAAGAGAAGCCAGGCTGAAGAGTACTAAAGTTTGGAAGAATCATTGCGACTTAGGAGTATATGAGTCATTAGAAAAAACACGGGTGAGTTTTGGTCGGTAAAAGTCTGACACTTCTTCTTGTTCTACCCAGAGCGGAAGAAGTTATTTGATGTATTCGCACAGAAAAAGTTTGCTGATATTTATGCAACTGTTCATTCATGTAAAAAATGCATATTTTGTTATAGTTCCACTATAGACAATCAGTTACTATTTCAGCAATACTATTGGTTTGATTTGAAAGGACTTTGTTGACTTAAAGATTTAGTTAACAAAGGACTTAAATTAAGGTAAACAGTTTTGCACTATGAATGTTTCAAGAGATGCTAGAGAAAGCGATTCTATTGAATTAATTTATTGGAAGAGAGTTCGTATAGAATAAACACTTTAGGTAGTGGAAATTCTATCTCTTTAGCAAAGCAATTTTAAATTCCTACTAGTTTTTTGACGAACAGTGCTGGTTTAGTGGTAGTAGCCTGGACTTATGTGATGATGGTTGTAGTTCAAACTCTGACAGACTTTCATCATCATCATCAGCGTTTTTAATGTTCCCACTGCTGGAACTCAGGCCTCCTCTCTAGGAGAGGGAATGGGCCGTAATCCACCACGCGGGCCCAGTGGGGGTTGGTGAATGTCACATATCTTCAAATTTTTTGGTTCTAGAACATGCCGGTTTCCGCACGATGTTTTCCTTCACCGTTTTGAGAAAGACTTTGCTTGACATTATTTATTTTATCACTATTGCTCTTTTGAGAGCAATAGTATGAAGGTATGTCCTAGAACCTAAATTCGAAAACATGTGCCACCCGCCATGTCAATTATCACCTACTCCTAGAGAAGAGACCTGAGTTTCAGCAGGAAAATTTAGAAGTTGATTGTGCTTGTGTTTATTATATACTAAGCTTTTCCCCCAGCTTCACTCTTAGAGCGTTTTATGCGTTTTTAAGGTAGAAAATCCTCCAATGACCAATTCATAGCTCCTATAGGCTTTGATCGTGTTGGGTTGGCCCCTATGGTTTGGCTGAAATTTCTCTGAGTTGCGCGTGGAACAATAGCGTCGTAAACGACTCGAGCTTGGTCTAGACGGTTACCAGATGGCCGGATGGTAAGACCTTACTCGTCGTCTGCAAGCCCACGTCAATGGTGGCCAGAAATTGGGGTTGAGGTCCTGGTGGCTGGAGCGAAACGACGTCCGCTCTCTCACGCTTACAACCGCCTTCTCAGCTAGCATTACTGCTACATCGTCCGCTTGCCACTCCTCTCAACTCAGCCAACTAACCCTGCAACCACTCCAGTGCAAGAGGTCACCGTCGCCAATTGCCCTCAAGGGACAGGACACTGTGTCGCTCAGCCCAAGCGCGGCACTCAGTGATAAAGTTTAAGCATTTAACTAATGAAAAAAAAAAATTGTTAAAGCAAGCTAGCAAGTGCTATGAATATGCTTAAATCAAATTCATGTTCTACTCTTACGACATACTATGTCGTGTTATTCTATGTGACCCGTATTCAGCTTCATATTACATTTCCTTCCGCAACTTTCATATGAAAATATTAAAGTTCACGTTTCTAAAGCCAACAATTTCTCATATCATTTTCAAACACAAAATAAATACATTACCATGAAACTTTTCGTAATACTCATAGAGAGGTCCTTTCACATAGCTGTTCTCCGTGGTTTTAACCGCTTCTTTGGTTTGCTCCGCTTCTATTGGTCGTAGCGTGATGTTATACAACTTAGAAGACTGCATCTTCTTCGATGTAATTATGGTCTATCCAGCACTAAAATATTTTCGCATTTTTCTTTAGATCAACGAGGTTTAACTTAACAATTAAACTCTTCAGCTTTATAATAATTATTATAATATAAAAGATTTTTAAAATCTCGTTTAATTTTTAAATATCACAGTAGATCACAGTGTTTGTTAACCGATTTTAGTCTGAGAATACGTCGAAGGCGGTACTTTTAACCGTCCCCCCACCCCTACCCCCCAATTTATTTCTTTGAGAATTTATATGTCTGAACAACATTTGCCGAGTCAGCTAGCAATAAGTATGATGCAGTGCAATTTTCTGGGTTCACCATTTTGAATTTGTTCAGTTTTTTTGTAAGTTTTCCAACAAACAAAATGTCATCATCATCTTCTTTTGTCTAATAAAGATTCCACATTTAATATAGAATCTTTTGACTGGTATTCTATATTTATTAGTCAAGTCATAGTGTCTGGTAGGTTCATATTTATTTTGACATTTTTGCTATAAACTGAACGAATTTAAAGTGTGAACCCGGAAAATTGCACGACACAATTTAGGTGCCAACATGCACGTTGGAATAAGCCTGTAAAAGAAAATAGGTACGGCTAGTTTTCAACGAGCGACGTACAGAATAGGGTCTCAATTTCAATGCCTTTCAATCTGTTTGCCTATCTTGTTTGTATGCTACGATTTGTAGTTGATCGCCATGACACCTCGGAGCATGAGCCCGACCCCCGCGACTTGCAAAATACCTTTCGTCTATTTCTTGTTAATAAATTTAGACTGTTGCTTTTACATTCTTATTTATCTACATAGCTCTTTCTTTCTTGGTTTAGCGCTTGATTGTATCACACTAATATTATAAAGGCGAAAGTTTGTGAGTGAGTGTGTGAGTATGTTTGTTACTTTATCACACTCGAATGGCTGGGCAGATTTTGCTGAAAAATGGTACACGGTTAGGGTAGGAAGTATGTTTTCTTGGACCGAGTTTCGAACAAGCGTTTCTTGCCGCCTAGTTCCTTGAAAATGGATCTCGAAATTTCGAAGAACTAACCGGCAAAGAGCGCTTGGTGCGCAGTCCTATTTTTAAATATTTTGCCTGTATTTACCAACATGAAAGTAACTTCATTGAACGCTTTGGCACGGGGACGCGTTGTTGACGCGGGGTGGGGGGATGCGATGGACTGACCAGATCAAAGCGACTGTTGGCGGCCCATAAAACGAGTGCGCCCGGATGACTGCCAACAGGCAAAAGATTAGAGAAATCGTAAAGACTACCCAGATAACTTCCATGGAGTTTACCTTTATTTTTTTATGGTGGGTAAAAATCATTCAAATGACATCCACCCTTAGGCGGAGCAGGAAATAGTGTCAGACTCTTACCGACTAAAAAACCCACCCCGTTCCTTCGTGCCTTTCGTACTCCGGTACGAAACGTACAGCCTGGGTTAGCCCCGGCTTACCCTGGCTGGGAGAGAGTTTACCTTCATGATAACCACTCTAGCAAGAGCGAAATGTTCCCTTGGGATGATTGTCTACACACGCAAGCTGCTGGCAATAGGTAGTCTCTCACACACATATGTTGAAAGTAGTACAACTTCAAAAACTACTATTTTATTCTGCTCCATATTCCTAACTCAACATTATAAAGTCAGAAACTGTCCCATTCAATAACCGCTTACCGTTATCTGTCACCGTTTTGTATGAAGATTGTATAACAAATCTCTGTTTTTGCTTATCTGATGCAAACAAGCGGGCTAATGGGCGTATGAGATCATTTTAACGGACCATTGTTCCTATGTAATATACAACGAAAATTATTATATTGCACCTAGTATTTTTTTGGCACTTTGGAACCGTTTTGGGCTTATCGAGAACTAAGATACGATTTTTTCTTATGAAACTGGTAAAACTGTACTTTTAGTGTCTCCGCACACGGGCCTCAAAAAAAAGCTGCTTCAAGCTTCTTCTTTTTGAGGCGGCCTTTTTTTGTGGCTCATGTGCGGCGGTGTCACCACAAGAAATGCTTGAAGCCGCTTCTCTGGCAACAAGCTGTCGCGCGCTTCAGCTGTTTTTTGCGTTGGTTTCTAGCTTTCTTTTTGTTGCTGCTTTAGCGTTTTTTGTGGTGGCGTTTTTTTGAGGCCCGTGTGTGGGGACAGTTAGTTCCGTTGATTTCGCAAATATCTAGATGAAAATGTTACCTAATAAAAAATGTTAAAGTAGGTGAATGACGTAGTGCTTACGTGAGGGCAATCATTTTACAATTGTGAGAAAAAGTCGATGTATGATATCGGAGCCTATTAAATCTAAATGCCAAAAGAGAAAACGTACATTAAATGTATGGTAACATTGTTGGCGTATATCAGGTTCCCACAGCAAACCTCATCTTACGAAAAAAAACATTGACAGAAAAAGACTTTTGTGAGTAGTTTTCCCGCTTCTGGGAGAGCGAATTCCCCACGAGATAACGAGTATACCAGTATTACCTTAAACCAAAAATAACGCACCTTTTTTCTTTAAGGTAATGTTTGTGGCTAAATACGTAAATACTCCTTTAATCCATATCTTTGTATGGAAAGATAATTTGTTTACCATTAGAATATGGATGTACACATACTAGCTGTTTTTGTAGTATTTGGCAGCAAATATTTAATGTATCAAGTCAATCTTCTCGGAAAATTTCACTGAGATAGTCAACACAATTCGTTCACAATTCTCAAATCCATTTTACCGTGATTGCGGCTGTTTTAATGATTTCACATATGATCATGATACAAAACTACACTGTTAAAATTGTCTATGAAAAATTAAAAATATACCTTCTTGTCAGTACTACAAGTCAGCATTTACGCCCCACAGTCATTTTACTTTAAAATATTCATCCTTTCGCGTCGAGCCATCAAACCGGGCGATCTCGTTACGGCCAGCAAGAGCCACGTGTCACTCATTTCACACACATCAGTTCATTAGCATTCCAAAAATTAAAGGTAAAATACCTTACATTTTTGGAACAATACAGTAGTTTAAATTATTTTATCTTCTTTTATTCTTTTCAGCCCACATCATCTAAAAGTAATATGTGATCTAGCAAGAGATCTTCATTTTTTCTTCATTCTTCATGACTTCTTATAGTTTCTTTATTCATGCGGTTTACTTTTCATATTCCCAGAACCCTGTAGATAGCCCGATGACTCGACTACAATAGTCAGACGAAACACAATCTCAGCTCGACCTCTCCCGGCTCGAAGACTCGTTGTCCTTTCATTTATCTTCCCGTAATTTAATCGCAGACATAAAATAATGTCTCAAAGCACATTAAGACTACGAAGCAAATCCTTAGGAATGCTAAAAAGGATTGTTACTGATAAATGGTCAAAACCGTTTGGCGCCAAGTGTCGAGACAAAACCATTAACGCTTTGGATATCACTAGAGTAACCATAAACTAGGAAAATTGGTCGTTTGAGTACGAAATAATTTGCTTTAATGTAAGACTAATACGATGTTTTGATGGGTTCGAACGGTAAAGCTTTGAAATGTGATGTTAATTCTTGTGAAATCTTCTGCAGGTAAGACAAATGGTTACGTTTATAGTTACTGCTGTATCTGTATATTTAGTTGAACAGTTATGATATAAATCGTGGCTACTGTAAAGCAGTGGGATTGTTGGAAAGAGTTACTGCGGTCTTGGAACCGAAAAGGCAATTGAAAGGGTGGTAGTTAATAAATGTCTGACACTGCCTTTCGTCTCCTCCTCCACCCACAGCGGGAGAAGTTATTTAATGACTTCTCACTCAAAAAAGCTATAACAGATGCTAGCAAAAGCTGTACATGAATTACTTTTCACACTTTCATTCTTTTTACAAACTTTTATTTAGTTTCACCTGTCACGATGTTTTGTCTGTAATCAAATCTTGCAAGTTAAAGACCCACTTCCCAGTTACCAATTGAGCTGAAATTTTGCAATCAGATGACAATGCAAAATTATTATGACATGGAACTGGAAGGTGGATATAGGAACTATTTAGTTAAACGACACAACTTCATCGAGTTTGGGGTCGTATGACTCGTCTCGATGAGTATAAATTATATAGACATATACCCACTACTCAGCTATAAAATCTTGCTATGAGAAAATGATTTTCATTTAAAGCTTGTTGTTATTTACGTCATCTCTATCATCTCCCTAGCTTTTTCTCAACTAGCTTGGGGTCGGTTTCCAGTCTAAACTAATGCGGCTGAGTCCGACCGTCCGGTAACTGTCCGGACTGAGCCTAAGATATCGACAGCGCGCACTGTTCCCGCGCGGCTCAAGGAGTTGTCAGCAACAGGAGGGGTCCAGCTGGGTCGAAGCCTACTGGGGCCAGAGCTATCCAAAAGGGCGCTTGAGTCCCGATATGAAGGCCAGAAGGAACAGGGTGGGTTTTTAGTCAGTAGAAGTCTGACACTATATCGCGCTCCACCCAAGAGTGAGGGTTGTCATTGGATGATTGTTGCCCACCAAAAAAAAGGTACAGGATATAAATAGTGTCCTAGATAAACTGAAAAGTTAATGTGAATTGAAATATTGATATTGGTAGGTACTTCTCTGGTTGTAAATTCTCAATGCATGAGAGGTGGGTATCTTAACCACTGGGCCATATCTATACATCGTGTTTTTCTAACTCACATGTTCTGAAAATAATGCAAAAAAACTGGCCAACGCCGGGGTGAAAGTCCACGGCTGCAACATGTCAAGGCTTGGCGGACAGAGCTCCGGCGGGATCTCATGGTGAAATGGCGTCAGCGATTATCGCAACCCAGTGCTGGGCACGCCACGATTATGGCGGTAAGTCCCCTCTTTGAGGCGTGGCTGGAAAGACCTCACGGCGTCCTTACCTTCCGCATGACGCAGGTCCTCACCGGACATGGCAAGTTCGGGAGGTTCCTGCATCGGATTCAAGCGGAAGAGACGCCCGGGTGTCGCCACTGTGCGCAACGCCCGGAGGACACGGTGGAGCACACCGTCCAGGTGTGCCCTGCCTGGGCGGAGCATCGCCGTGCCCTCGTTGGGGCGATCGGCGCCGGAGACCTCTCGCGCCGGGCCCTGGTCGAGGCCATGGTCCGGAGCGAGGAGGAATGGCAGGCGGTCGCCTCCTTCTGCGAAGCAGTAATGCTTGCAAAGGAGGAGGCCGACCGCATGAGGCAACGGCGCCCTCGCCGCCGTCGCCGGGATTCCGATCCCGATTTCCGGCCACCGTAGACGCGAGCTCGCGGACGGCGAGCCATGGGTAGCTCGCTGTCCGAGTCCAAGACGTCGACGGCGCGCACTGTTCCCGCGCGCCTCAAGGAGTTGTCAGCAGCAGGAGGGGCCCAGCTGGGTCGAAGCCTACTGGGGACAGGGTTGTCCGAAAGGGAGCTCGTGCCCCGGTATGAAGGCTAGAAGGAACGGCGCGAGGTTTTTAGTCAGTAATAGTCTGACACTGTCTCCCGCTCCACCCAAGAGCGGATTTCGTCAAAGATTATTTTCCGTCGTTCGTCTTAGTTCAGACATTATTTTGTACGACTTCTCAAAAACTTTTACGATGAGACTACGGAACTCCTAAAAGCACAGGTTTGTATTAGTTAAAACTTGCTCAATTAACACCCAGATTGGACAGCAGATAAAAAGCAAATAAATTGCAACATAAGCTCCCATCCCACCGCGAAACCTAAAACATTAGCCCACCATCCATTCTCACTCAGATCGTTACTCGGATTTAAAGCAAAACGTGGTTCTGATTGGTGAGAACATAATTAGTATGGCCACTAATTGAATTTCTGTTTACTGCACAGTCTAAATCGTGAAGATATAGATAACTAGTACATACTGACCATATATCTTGAAAGGGAAAAATCGTGAGTTACACAAACGTATAATTCAATAGTTTATTTACTAGGAAATGTTCAGGTTAGCTTAGCTTAAGGCCAGGTTCTACTCATTTTGAACTGATTTAACCTCTGGAAATCCACAAATATAAAAGAGGACAGCATGAAATTTAATTTTAATAAATTAACTACATTACTTACCGCTAAACAAAAATCAAAACATGATATAAATTTGTTAGCTTGATTAAAAAAAAAACGCAAATCTGACCTTAACTTACGATTTCAAACGTGTATGTCCACAAGATATCGCCACGGAAATATTTGAATGTAACAAAAAATAAGCGCTTCGCGGAAATAAAAATCTGAATAGTTTTTTTTTTTTGGAAAAATAAACCCGTAACAGCGGTTTGCTGTTACGGGGACGCGAAATCGACGTAGACTCGAGTGTAGTTCATACAAAATACTCAGTGACTACAACCGGCTCTTAAGCATTACTTAATAGGGTAGTTTAAATTAGTAGTAAGATAATTACAGCGGGCTTTCTAACAGAACTTAAACATTGTTTTGCTGCATATTAATGTCTTGGATATGCACTTATTTGCTAAATGCCACTAATACGTATTTCCGTATCTGTTGAATAGGTTCACATTTGTGTTTATTATCCCTAACCCTTCTCGCGATCTTTCGCGCGCACGACAGCAGACGTACTTATACGAAATTTTTCGTTTTGGGTAGACCTTCAGAAAAACTATTACTTCATCAATAAATAGATTTTAACTTGGTATAAATTATACCTTCCCGGAATCCTTATGAGTTTTCCTGTCTACTAATTTTACTACTTAAAAAGTCCCTGCGTGATTAGTATGTTTATCTGTGCGCAATAAACACAAAAATTACAGAACGCATTTTATAGTGTTGTTTATGGGGTAGGTTCAGGTACCTATAAAATACTTGCATAATTATTGTAATAGAGAAAAGTCGAGAATTTCCAAGATTTTTAACATTCGTGCGAAGTTGGGGCGGTTCGTCTAACTATAAAAATAAAAATGACTGAATGTGTTGCTAAGCGTAAATCTCAAGAATGACTGGACAGATTTTAAACTTTTTTTTTTCTTAGAAAAGTTTTTTTGAATGAACAGATTTTAAACTTTTTTTTCTTAGAAAAGTTTTTATATCTACTAATAAGGAATTGTCAATATTAGGTAATCCTAATAATATTAGGTGATCGCTAAAGTTAATACTTTAGCGATTAATGCTAAACAGCCCTCCCCCTCACCTCGTTTTTAAAATGACTGTGGCTACATATAAATTAGTGTGTTAATAAATGGGAAATATAACTTTTTTTAGTACAGGATGGAGGTGCGCGTCCTAGTTAAACTTCCTTGAAAAGGGGCCTTTATTTTAAATACATAACAGATAAGTACTGTAAGGATCGGAGATTATAAAAAAAATCCTGCGCTTGAATGTACTAAATTATTATTTTATCGTAAAAATTATTCGCCACGCCTTTTTTTGGAGGTGTGAAGTCATCAAATGTGTTCTCCTACCTAGAATGGAGAAGGCGGTGTGTCAGACTTTTACTGAATAAAACCAACATTCCTCGAGTTGTCCCATGCGTACCAGGGCCTCGGTAACTCTTTCAAACTATCTCACTGATATATCCGTTAAAATAGAATAATTGTTGTTTAACTTTTTTATTGTAGTCGTACCAGTTTTAGGTTAGATTTTGGAGCGCAGTGAATTTGATGATAGGATTAGATTAGATTGAAATTTAGATTTATATTTCAGCAGTCAAAGAAACAAATATTCATTGGACTCACACATTCAGTGATTATTCTATGACATAAATTAAAGACAATCCTATGATTGTCTTACCTTTACTCTACTCATCTAAATAGAGTAGAGAGAAGTAGTTCTGATATTTCTAACTTTCTAAAGAGGTACTGATGAAAGAGGCTCTACAATACCAATCTACTAAACTAACTAAAGAGGCACTACAATATCAATTGAATCGTCCCAACAATTGAATAGGGAGCAAATATCTGCGCAAATATCACACACCTATTGTATGTAGGATAAGAATAGATCAGTTACTTAGGGGGGAAAATAAATACCTACAATAACAACCGGAAAATATCTTCATAGTTTTTCTTTGTAGTCACGTGTATTCGGGGGTTAATGTGACGTGTGAAGTTGACAGATACACGTAGAGACAAGTCCCGTTATTGTGAGCGCAATATGGTTGACCTAGCGTATCACGTGCCGGGTTAGATATGACTAGAGATGTGCCCACTAGGTGTTAATTGAATATCTATTATTTAATTTTGTCTTATTATAATATTGATTGCTGTTGGCAATCCTTGAATGTATCCTTAAATGGTCGTGCATGCAAGTGTTTTGGAAGTAAATAGATATATTACTTATATTATTAAAGAAATTTTTCACATTCCTTTAAAAAAAAAAATAACAGCGCTTGTCAAACCAAATGTCTCATGCTCATGTACATATATATGTGGAGAACGTTGTTGATATCACATGTGTAAAATTATTGTTAAGCCTTTTATGTAATTCCCCACGTGTTATTGTTTGTTTTCCCTAATAAATAAAATAAGTAATATAGATCTATTAGGTCGCAGTGACTACATCCCCTTCACTACTGGAGATGCATAGTCCCTTATCTTCAAAATAATAATAAACATATTATTAAAGGTATTTTCTGAAAATGTAAGATAGATAGATATAGGTACTCTTCATTGTTCACCATAAAAAAATACAGTGGGAGCTTAAAATTTATAGAATCTTATCGCTAAAATCGCTTTTAACAGACAATCTTTGGATTGATTTTACAGAGAAGGAGAAAACTAAGTTAGTTATCTAAATATCCAATATCTGTGTAATAGAACACGGGAGTAGAGTCTGCAAAGCCATCCACATCGCCGAAGACAGGACAACATGGCGAAATATAGTCCTCAAGAAAATTATTCGTCGAGGTCACGACCTTCAGCATTGAGGATAAACGACGCAAGGAGGAGGAGGACATAATATTATTATCTGGTCCGGTCAATGGTCATGCAACTATCAGCAAAGTTAAGATTAATAGCCGAATTAATACTTGCAAAACGTGCTTAGTAGCTGCAAAAATAAAACACTATTATTATTATTACTGTCTCTCGTTCAAAAGTACTTACCTAAACCAAAACCGACTGCAAAATTCATAGATCTTATTTTTACAGTCTCCATAAATTTGAATTTACTCTTGCGCTTTTATCACTTAGACTTACCTCTTTTTAATATCGAAACTTATCTGAACCGATAATGAAATCTTTAATGGCCCATAAAAAACTGATCATTAGAAACACATAAGTAAATCTTAATAACAATAGGAAAAGAACTCCCACCTCGTTCAATTTTACGATGCCTCTCTTAAAATGATCGCCGACTAGTAAAGCCTGAAGTATCTTTGCGAAACAATCATGCAGGCAGCGAAGTAGCTAAACAATTCCCATAAGAAAATTATGATATATGAATAGGGATGCGCCGGGTAACGTACTTACATCGACATCACTGGGGACTGCACTAGCCGCAGTACAATTCATATTGCATGTCCAGTACCATCGCCCACAGAGAACCGGCGAGTACGACGGATTCGAATGCTTTGATACTGCAAAACCAACAGTCTTATCAACCCTATTGACTGCAAAGGAATTCGAAATTTAAAAAGATGGAAATAAAGTTCATTTTGAGTTGAAAGTGTGAGATGTTACGCTCTTGAAGGAGAATAAATACAGCCCTCGACAGAGTAATAGAAAAATATAAAACAATTGCATAAACATCAACAAACGGACAGACATACCACGACTCCTTACGGAGTCAGAGCTCAGAGGTGACCCCTAGTAACTAAACAATGCCTTATAATATACGAGGGAGCGAATCAAATAGGTTTCTATTAAAAACTTGGTATAGGAAGTTACAAAGTCTCACATAAAGTTTATGAAGAAAGGTTTACGAGACCTTTTGAACATAACTCAAGACAGATAATTACAGTCTGTGCATCTTAGAACAAAGAAACTTTGATTTAAAAACCCGAAATTTGCAATCATGAATCCTCTTTTAACATTTGAATCTGCAGAAGGCACCCATTGTTTTAGGATCCCGGAATACTTACACCATCTATCATCATCATCATCATCATCATCATCGTATCAGCCGAAAGACGTCCACTGTTGGACATAGGCCTCCTTACACCATCTATACTATATTACAATAATTGTAAAACTGGAAAGTTTGTTTGAACGCCACCAATTTCAACTCACAGGAACTTACTGGTTCGAATTAAAAAATCTTCGAATTTTTGTCCTTTGGTTTTTTTTTTTTGCGTATGTTGACCCACCCACACCAGGAACATATTTAGCCTGTGTGGGAATTGAGCCCGCTACACGCAGCGTGGCATTGATGGAGGACCGATTTTTTTATTCAAGGACCTGGTGGTTTTCTCACGATGTTTTCCTTCAGCGTTTTGAAAGTAGTGGTGATAAAATAAATTATAGATAAATTATGAATCAACGACATACGATTCATGTACAGACCGTTACCGCTGGGTTGCCACAGCTCGACCACTGCAACAACCGTGCCATCGACTTTTAGATAGGTCATTTATCGAAAAATGCTACAAGTTACATAAGATTACGCTACAACTCACGGCAGTGGAGCAATAACCAAAGATGGCGGCTGAAACAATAAGGGACAGCTAGTCAGATGATAAATCCGTCGCGGGTTACCACCAACCGGTATGATGTGAACTCTGGCTGTGCGAATTGAGACATGAAAAGATAACCATCTAGTAAATACTACCGGTACATCTCACCGGTTTGATGGGACTGGCTTTACCTGCTTGCTTCCGAGCTGGATGATAGGTACTTACGGCCCTTCGGCTCGGATATTTTTTTGGTATTGTGATTAAACTAGCTAGCGGCCTCGCTCGCGTGAAAATAGAAAAATATTTTGAGGGAGCATACTCCCGGGATAAAAAGTATATAAAAAATAAGTGTAACATTAGTGAAAAATGCAAAATTTATCAATGTGAATAAAATTACTGTTAATCCCAAACAGTGGTGACCCAGTGGTAACGGCCTCTATTTACGATTCGTATATCGTGAATTCAACTTCAAGTCTAGGCTGCTGCTCTAATCTGTATAATATCATCGCTAGTGCTCCCAAAAGTTGAAGGAATACATTGTGATAACATTTCATTCATTTACTCAGTGAAATTTTTGCCGGAGTCTGTTTCCTGACAGCTACAACCTGGGGGTATGTATGTATATCAAGACTGAATAATATATTTCTTCTTGGAAAGCGTGTTTTATTGTCGACTACATCATCACTTACCATCAAGTGAGATAGTGGTCAAGCTTAAGTCTATCATCAACAAATATTTATATACTGCTTCCTACACTACGAAACCTTTACTTAGAACTTACCATACAATCTCATAGCAGAACGTAATGTACATCTAATGAGCCACAACATAAATTCACTTCATTAGGCGTTGTGCTGCACAAAAGCTCCGTGTTTTCTGTGCGCCAAGAGCGAGTTGTTTTTACCTTAATGATAACGTTTACAGTACTTGGCTCTCTGATTGGTTAAGAATTTGGAGTGGGCCAATCGGAGCGCTGGACGTCATAAGCGTGTAGTTCGCGTTAACGTAAAACAAACTTGCATTAAGGTACGCGCTAAGGTATTCCTGACAGGTTTGCCTGTATAGTTGACTTATACAGGTAAACCGGAGCGTGTATGTTGCACAACTGACAGGTATAACTGTGCAGGCTAACCTGTCAAGTATACCTTACCGTGTATGGCTACCTTTAGACACTTTGTTTACATGTTCAAGTTCACGGTGAGCTAAAAGCTTGCTGGTCTATCATTATATCACAAATTATTCAGTTTAATTCGTCAACTTTTGTAAAGTTTTTTTTTTTTTTTTTTTTTTTATTTTATAATTTATGTACACACAAAATACCAGAGGAGATAACATATAATAAAACTATGTACAATGGTACTGCTTATTTCACAAAGAAATTTCTTCCAGCAGACCTGCGAAAAGGAAAGATTAAAAGAGATGTAGACAGTAGTGTGCAGAAAAGAAAGAAGAGTTATTGAAAAACCTAATCAAACTAATAAATACTTATATAACTAAATATCCATACTTAATACTAAAAATAAATACATAATATATATATATATATATATGATAATCACACAAGAGAGGAAAGATAGTGCTCTTTTACTTTAGTCTTAAAGAGTGAAATAGTTTTTAAATCACGAATGCTAGGCGGAAGAGAGTTCCACAACCTTACTGCGTGGACAGAGAAGGAGTAGGAATAATAGCTGGATTTATGAGGAGGGGATTTAAGTAGGGATCTTAAGTGTGATCTGCACGGTGCGTCGCTAGGGCGAGCGTAAGTAAAACGGTCGCGCAGGTAGGAGGGATAAGAGGGGTTGTGTAGGATGTTGAAAAGGAGACATAAAATCCGAGTGTTCCTGCGAAGACGGATAGGGAGCCACTTGAGTTCCTTGCGAAGATGAGAGACATGGTCATACTTTCGTAGACCAAAAACAAACCGAATGCATAAGTTTTGCAGTCGCTCAAGCTTGTTTAACAGCTCCTCAGTAGCATCCAAGTAGCAGGCGTCGGCATAATCAATAATCGGCTGAATAAGTGTTTGAGCCAAAGAGATTTTCGTTTTCAAAGGCAAGAGACCCTGGAGGCATTTGAGTGAATGGAAGGAGAAATTTACCTTCCGACTGACTTCATTGACCTGCGCACGCCACGAAAGATTGGAGTCTATAACGACACCCAGATCTTTTGCAGTTTCGGTGTAGTCAATACAGACACCATCGAGAACTAAAGGCTGCAGGGACGAAATTACAGCCGAATTGCGGACGAATCTACTGCCTATGATCATAGCCTGTGATTTAGTTGGGTTGATCTGCAGGCCAAAAGATTTGGCCCAAGCGCTGACACAAGCCAGGTCATGATTCATGGCCGCAATCGCAGAGTCCGCATCATCTATAGTAAAATGTCGGTAAAGCTGCAAGTCATCTGCGTAAAGATGGAAACTAGAAGATATTACTCTGGTAACAAAGTTAATGAAGATAGAAAAAAAGAAGAGGAGAGAGAACGCTACCCTGAGGAACGCCCTCAGTGAGATTACACCAGTCAGAGAATAACTCATCAAGGCGAACACACTGGGAGCGACCCCGAAGATATGAATTGAACCAGGTTAAGGCGGAAGAAGAGAAATTAATCGATTTCAGGATGCCGAGTAAAATATCGAAATCCACTGAGTTAAAGGCGCTACTAAAGTCAAGCAAGACAAGGACTGTAAGGGACTTGTTCTCCATAGCCCAGCGGATATCGTCGGTCACTTTTAAGAGCGCAGTTACAGTACTGTGACCCGCGCGAAAACCTGATTGGAAGGGAGAAATTACTGAGTTCGACGCCAAGAAAAGAGATAGCTGTCTATGTACTAAGTGCTCAAAAACTTTAGAGAGAAAAGGGAGGATAGAAATAGGTCTAAAATGAGTTAATAAAGTAGGATTGTTAATTTTAGGTAAAGGAATAATATAAGCCTGTTTCCAGGCTGACGGAAAGGAGCATGTGTTAAAAGAGTGATTGAAGATATGCGTGAGAACAGGAAGTAATGAGGGAAGGATGAGAGTAATCATTCTTGAGCATAACTTGTCATAGCCAACCGCAGAAGAAGTAATCGCGAGGACCGCCTTCTTAACGTCAATATCAGTAACATCGCTAAAGTTGAAGTGAGGATACTGTGGCAACGGCAAACTAGAAAGACCATCCAGTGTCGTAGCTTTCACACAAGGATCTAGTGAAAAGGGAAGATGGGAGAAATGCGAGTTGAGATCATTGAGGTTCACATCCTTACACTGGTTGGTAGGTGATTTGCCTATGCCAACAGACTTAAGAAATTTCCATACGTCGGAAGAACTACGGTTATGGAGTTGTTCGTGGAAATAGCGTCTCTTTGCAACTTGACACAGACGCCTGCAGCTATTACGCAGTGAAATAAAGCGAGAAGCATTCAGCTCAGATGGTCTACGCTTATAACTGCTCCTAGCTTTATCCCTACGAGCCATAAGCTCCTTAATATGAAGAGTTACCCAAGGTGCTGGATTGTGTTTTACCTTGACACGTCGTAAAGGGGCATGCTGGTCAAACAGTCCGAGAACGGTTGCATTAAAATAATTCACCTTTTCATCAATGTCATTAGTTTCAACCAGAGGGGACCAGTCGATATCGCTAGCATCGCACTGTAATGCCTCCAGGTCAATGCCCTTGAAGTTACGAAGATATAAGAGCTGGGGTTTACGCTTGGGGACACGGATGCGATATGATAGATAAATTAAATCATGGTAAGAAAAGGAAGCTGGAAGTTGACCGTGGTTAGACACATTGTTGGGAGAGGAGACAATAATAAGGTCTAATAAAGAGGGCGTACAATTCGGAGAAAAATGAGTAGCTGAAAGGGGCAAAACTTGAAGATTAAAAGAAGAAAGTAGTGAAAGGAGTCTAAGGGAGCGATGGTTATTTTTAATCAGGCAAGTGTTAAAATCACCCATTAAAATAACGTGCTCATACATGGGACAAAGATTACTTAAGGTGCAATCAAGGGAATCAAAGTAGTCAATGTGAAGGTTAGGACTGTACAGCACAGCAAGTAAGACTTTAGTGTGATTGACAGAAATTTCAACAAATAAGTATTCAGCCGACTCAGAATAAAGAGAAGGGGATGAGCTAACAACCTTGTGGGGTAGGTCAGCGCGAACGTACATAGCTACACCTCCTCCACCCTTGCCGGTCCTATCGTTACGGATCAAGACGAAGCCCGGTAGTGAGTATTGAGTTGAGAGAAGAGAAGGCTTCAGAAATGATTCCGAAATCAATAGGGCATCAAGGTGAGCACAGCTAAAGGATGCCAGAAGATCGGAATAGTGACCAGGAACACTCTGGGCGTTTATGTGAGCTATATGCAAGTTTCTAGGATCATTGGAGAAGAGAGAAGAGATTTTATCATGTAAAGTAAGTGGAAGAGAAGAGTCACTCTCCGCACTAGCAAAACTGTCAGAAGAAGAGCATGAAATGAAGCTGTCATTAAAATCAGCTACATCATTCATAATATATAGATACACCTAAATAATAATAATAAATAATAATAATAAATTACAAATTATAAACAAAAAAATAATCTTATTGCTACAAACGCTTATAAATGGTTTCTATTAATTTGGTAACCACCCCAATTCGCTGGTATATTGGCAGAAATTTTACAACTCGTATTTATATAAGGTAACAAATATACATTTAATCTAGTAATAATAGAACGAGCACATGAAAGAATAGACAAAAAAAAAAAAAGAAAAACACGTACGTAAAACAGAACGCAGTGCGATCTGGAAAGAGATGCGGTGTCACTGTCACCTGACAGATGTCAAAACTGACAGAAGACAACCGTCACATTGATTGACACCAGTCGATCTACAAACAAAACAATGTCAAAAATAATAACCTAGCACCGGCTAAATGTTAATAAAATGCATTTAAAAATTTTAACGGTGCTGGACAAAAAATAACTTTATAGACTACCGGCACGCGAGTTTAAGTAGTGAAGTGAATATGATCGAGCAAAGCGGCCAAATTTAAAAGGAATCCAGCCGACCAACCAATAACTACAACATTCAATGTTACTTGCGCAGACGGGTCCTCCTCACATTCTTGGCGGGCGCAGCCAATATTCCAGCCACTGGAGATCGAGGTTCTTCAGACTGCGCAAAGTTTCCGGTGTTGACTGAGCTGGACGGGAAACTTGCTATCAAGTCGTTAAGTTCGCCTGCCGTCTCGATCTTCCTACGGGATTTGTCTGGGCAAATAACAACTATCCTGCCTTCTACGGACCAGCAGTTTAGCATGCCGAAATGCTTACGAGCGGCCATAAACACACGGTGCCTAGTCTGAGTCAAAAACTCGGATATAGTTATCCCAGAACCCTTGAGGGCTTTCTTGCTTTCCCATACCAGCTGTCGGCTTTCCATCTTGAAGAAACGAACCAGTATGGGACGGGCTTTTTGTTGTGAGAATCCGAGTCTGTGACAAACATGTATAGTATTGCCGTCCTTACTGAACTCAGTCAATTTAAATTGGTCGGTTAATAAGTTCAGAACTACATTGTGTAACTTCTCATCATCCTTCTCCGGAACACCATGAAACAAGAGGACCTTTCTTCGCAAGGCAGTTTCATGCCTGTCAAAGCCAGCAGCAAGTAGCTCAATCTGTGTTTTTAATTTTGACAGTGCTTGACAAACAAACTGCTTAAACTCGGAGAACTCACTTGCAAGCGATGATATATCAGGCGATGATGAAGTAGCTGCACCCGATGTTGCTTTCAGCAATTTAGTTTCGTACTCCTGCATGCGGGAGCCAAACAACTTCTCGAGATCCCCAATGCCAGCAGCCAGTTTAGTGTCCATGTTCAGAAGTGATTGTGAGGTTGTGTATGTATCAATACTATGAACTTGATAACAATATATAGCGAGTTTGGGGCGGTTTTGATTTAATTTAACTGGTTTAATTCATTAAATTATAGGTTTAACTATTTAAAATTAATTTAATTAAGAGCCCACTAAAAAAATAAGCTAGTTCTACGTCTACCCACAAAGGAGGAGTTAAAAGTTATTCATAACCATCAGTCATCTTCATCGGCTTTTGTTGAGTTTCTTAAAGAGCTCTTTACAGCTTTCAACCTAGCCCCATCGATCTCAGTTCTTTGTGCTACGGTAATTTCAAACTTTCAGTTATTTTGTATAAAAATACCTTAACTTTTATTTGTTTCACTTTTAAAATTAAAATGCCTAAGGCATTAAGTCCGCCTCTGTACTTTTGTGTGCATGAAGTATTAAATAAATAAATAAAATTGTGGACTAGGCCTCAACAATTTCATGAAAACTTACGTCTAAAGGCATGGACAGTTTTATGGCTGTCCATGCCGGAGACGTAAATCTCGCTGGCTTTACCACATGAAAGTAGAAAATTATCCCAAAGGGAACATACTCTCGGGGTATATTAGGTACTACATGTATACTACTACTATACAACGTGTAACGTTAAATGCGCAAAACCTGAAAATGGTTTGATCAGAATAACGAGCAGAGTCAATTAAACCACTTTTTAATATAGGTTACATTTAAAAAAAAAAACATTAAAAATGTTGCCCTGTCTATTTATTAATAGGTCAAGCAATCACGTGCGCAAACCCACCCAAATAGCTAAACAAACCCAAATGGTTGTAGTCTAATAAAATTTTCTCGTATGCGGGATGATAAAAGTTCTTATTTCGGTGCAGATATGAATTTTAAACGAACTAAAACTGCACATAAAACCTTTATTTTTTTTTTTCTCACAGAATTAGGTCAATTGTATTAAAAATCATTTGGGGTGTCTAAGGTTTTGCGCATTTAATGTCACACGTTGTATAAGCCTATGACCTAATCCAGGACATGGTGCACATGTGTGTAAAATTTTATCTAAATTCGTTTAACCATTTGAGTGGACAAGCTTATCGACATAACCCGAAAAATCGCTAAACCTATGTGGCAGTGGGCCAACCCACTGCCAGTAAGTCCTAAAGTTAGGTAAGTGTCCAGGCATATTGCTCATAGATCAGATGGTCGGTGAGGCCGAAAGGTTCAAGGGAAAAAAGCCATGTAGCTCAGTTCGAAGGCGTCCCTCCAATGTGGTCCAATGGCCTGGTGAGTTTCACAGGAATCTGATGGATGCAAGACGTACATGATCGGTACTTGTGACGACGCTCGAGTCAGCCCTATGACCAACGGTGAACATCTATTGGCGAAATGTCACTCCCAACCGTGGTTTAGAATAAAGAAATGAATTAGAAAAGCTTTGACACAATATTCTATTTACTTTACTTACGTACACCTACTGTATTGCATCCGATATAATTTACAACAGCATTAGCGATCTTCCTAGCCATGTGGGCGTTATAAATCCAATGACAATCAATAAACCTTTCGATAGTGAAAGTCTCAAATCAATTGAATGACTAATAACCGGTATTATTATTGCCTTGCCGATGGACTATAGCTTACCATAAATGGTCTACTAATAAAATTATGTAATTCGTCTTGAAACTTTACAGCCTACCAATTAAAAATGAATTAACAGACAATTTATTCCTCTTTGAGGCCTCCATGAATTGTTTTCGAAGAACCGACCACATATAAAGTATAGCAAATGTGAAGATACCTTTCCACGAAGTGACATTATAGATCAATAAACATTTTTTTTTGTGGTGTGAAATAATTAAATGGCTTCTCTTGCTCTAGGGTAAACTGACAGGGCTTGTCAGACTTTTACCGCCTGAAACCATCTTGTGTCCAGGGCCATGGTAACTTCTTAAAGAAACCCCAAGGCCCTAACGAGCATCGGCCCTGCTGGGCCCCTACGGTTTTAACCAGGGCCGGTCGCGAGAGGTCTCTGCCACCAATCTAATTACCATAAAATATAAAAAATATATATATTGCGAACGGAATTTGAGCTCGTTGATTCATACCAAAATTTAATGAACTCTTTTTAACTGCTCTCTTGTGGGACAAATTAAATTGAGCAAATATTAAAAGAGCCTAAATGGCGCTAACACTAGATAAAATTCCTAACACAAACAATTCGTTACACAATAAAGGATTCAAATTCCCTTATGCACCCATTGTTCAAGAAACAGCATGCCTTCTTATTCATACGATCAATACTACCACAATAAATTACTCGGAAACAACAGCACAACAACACAACAAGCTACTGTTGCCGCTTGCTGGTCGGTTGCTGACTCGTCGCGTGACTTCTCACATTTGTAAACGACCGCAACTAGTCGCCAATAGATAACGAGACACTACACTACCTATGAGACCCTGGTACCTCGCCAAGATAGTATGAACTTAATTTAGATTTACTTGGAATAATTTGTATCCAATTTATTGGAAGTAGGAATTCCTATTTTGAATTTTAAGTGACGATTTGTTTTATGTAATAGTTTTTTTTTTTAAACAAATGTGTGAAGATGTCTGGTAAAGAATTAATGTTAGCAGCTTATCACTACTTGGCATCGCTACTGGCTGTTTGGTTATTTAAAAGTGATAGATAACTATTTATGTTCCTCGTTTGTTATTTATGCGTGACTTTTGAAGTACGTACCTACGAGTATATCAAGGTATTACCAGTTTTTTTTGTCTGAGGTTTTAGTCAGTAAAAGCTTGATATGTCTTCTCGCTCCATCTTAGAGTGGAAATGGTACATTTAGATACAAGTGCAGAAAGTTTGTCAATGTGACCGAGGTGGAATTTACACGAGCCGTAGGCAACTGTATTATGGACCCTGGAGCTACAGTACCAAATTTGCACGTGTATCAAACGAATTTTTTCAATACACTCACGAAGACAAACGAGAAACGAGGCTTGAATGGCGATTCGAGGGGGTCGACGCGCGTCCAGCCTGATACGAGAAATGTCGGGGGAGAGCACGCGCACTTTTCTGCACTAGTGCAGAAAACAGACTTTTTCATGGTTAAAAGCGCTGGGATAAGAGCGGGTTTTAAGTGTATTGAAAAAGTCATTTGATCATTGTAAATTGGAGATAGACTCTAATTTAATTGTAATTTTTTTTCTAGCCTTCTACTCAATCTTCAGATGTCTGGTTGCCAAGAATGGAAAATACCCCTTTTTAACAATAAGCGCCTTGTATTACAAGAAGTTTAGATAATATTTAGTAGGCCACTTTAGAATCTTCAACAATTTCGCACCAATTTCAAATCACTTTCAATTCTACAAACGTGCCGATAAGACAAGTCTTTATGAGTTAACTTTGACTCATTTCAACATTCAGTAGTGAACTTTAAACAGTCTAATATTATGTATTAATAATGATGTGTACTTTTGTAAGTGACAGCGTAATCATACGAAATATTGTTACAGACGTAAGTTCTGGCTGACGTACTCTATTGTAATCTCAACATTATGAAATGGCTGTAACATGAAACCCATTCACGTAAGACCCATCGGAATTGAGCTCATCCCGGTGAAAAAATAACATACATTACGTTTAATACTGTCATTATAAAGTTCGATTTATTAGACATCGATGGTATTTTACAATCACCAATCTTACAATAATATCTCATCATATTAAAATTCCGATGCAATGTCAATGCTATTATAAACGCCAGTTCAAAGACCCCTCATAAACCTTCATATTTTATCTTTTTAAACATAACAGAATCGATTATAAGTCCGTCCAACATTATTGATCTGTTGCGTTCATCGGTTGGTTGCATCAGTCACCGCATCTTCAACCGCAAATTGAGATATTGGCATAACCGGTCAACCACGCGTACCTCATATTTATTTTAAATATTCAGATGTTCCTCAGGCATTCCGCAAACATAGCTTACGTATTTGATATATTTATTACAATACGAGGCAGTTACCCTTCATACGCATCGACATCTATTTTACGTCGTAATGACACCGTAATACGTCCCATAAATTTTGAAGACGGGTAATACACACCACTATAAATATTACCCTAACGTGGTGATTTACCCGACTCGCCTGATAGGGAGACGAGAGGGAGGTAAAAGATCGTTTTACTTCATTCTAAATTGTTACTAAGTTGTCTTAAAAGCGTTGAAACGGTACTCTAAAGTTCACTAAAGTTTCCAGTAATGGTCGTTGACAAAGTTTTTTATGATATTAAGATTCTAGTTTTTGATAAACCAAGGACTGGAGTTAATGTAGAAATTGATACGGGAAAACAATATGCTCACGGCTTCGTTGCTCTCGATAATAATTTAATAGATCGTTACAGCAAAGTAACTGTTCGTGTGTAAGCAGAATAAGGAAGGATTTGTTGAGTTTTAATGTGTTAAATATAATATAATGCGCCCGCTTATGACTGAGCCAGTAAATTTGTATGATCTTCATGTTTGTGCAGTAAACTAGACAGGTAAAATAAATCCTTTATAGGGGCCCGCTGATTTGTTATTAGATAAAAATGTTTCGTAAGATGCCGCTTGCAAAACCTGTAATAAAAGTGCCGACAAAGTTGTTTGACGTTTTTCTAAGTTATTTTGAATTGTCCGTAATGTGGGATGTTTTTAATCGGACCGGTGTCTGTGTTAAAGTGACGGGGAATGCTGAAGATATCTGGTTGATGTTGATGTGTTCTGGAGTCGCGTAGGTGGGCCCGTCCCATTCTACAAGGTCAATGCTTTGTGTTCTTCGGCTGTTCGTCGGAGGCGTCAAATGTAACGGATTATGGTCAGGTGAGCTGACAGCTTATTGACTTTTTCTATTTGATACCTGACGATGGTTGGATTTAGTTTCGTCCTATGGATGAGATAGAAAGTTAAGTTGAGAGACTTTGGTTATAAGTAGATGATTCTAACAAAAACGAAGATGTTATTGTGAGCCCTGAGCACGAGCTATAAACGCGATCCATTTTACGACCTAAACTGAACTGTTAAAGACTCTTTCGCTCGCACGCCTGATATTTTAACACTTCATGGTACAGTTCGTACGATTAATCAATTGCTGTCTACTGCCAGAATATTTTACAATTCCAATTTAAAAAGAAAGAAAACAAAAATAAATCAAAAGAATTCCCAAAAAAATATATACGAAAAGGAAATTGAAAGCAATCAAGAAAATATCATCGTGGAACTATTTGCCGCTACTCAGTCCATTTCGACGGAACCATTTGAGTGAAGAGTGAGGAGTATGGCATTCCGAAGGCGTATCGTTTGACCTATCTTAATGGATCCCACTTCGCTTTAGGCACCAAAAAACTCAAGGATAAGGAACAAATGAACGTCCAGCGATAAAGCGCTTCATTCTCAGTTGAGGCCTTTTTTTCCTGCTGTAGATTTAATTTATTTGGAAGATTTGAGTAAAAAGTTTGGACGTGATGTCTCGTTGTATATATTAGTTGGTGTTGTTTGTAAACGTCTTAGAATAAAAGAAAAAACAATATATCATCGGAAACATCTTAAAAGTTTACTCATTCTATTAGGTAGGGAGGTGGGGTGGGGTATTAGGTGGATCTATACATATAATAAATCTGTAGAAGTTTTAAGTTGTGCGCGCATCGCGTAAAATATACAAAATGTATATGTAAATTGACGGTTGACGCTATTGAAACATATACCTACTACATCAATTGACAAATAGGCGGTACAATGTTTGCTGGGTCAGCTAGTCTAATAATATGCATAGCCACGAAACAGACATTTTCTGAGAATTAAAAAAAAATTATGCCCATGACTAAATCAAACAAAGCTACAAAAGCGCTGCGGCCGCTAGAAATCAAAGCCTCTACAAGGATCTTTTACAAGGATGCTCGCCATTAAAAAGTAATAAAATCCAAATTTGAAAAATCCTCACGAAAAAAAAAGAGAACATCTTGTATAGTCATAAATTTGTGAATAGGGTTGGCCTAGAAGCGCATATCGGTTTATGGCTGGACCTTAGGCCTGGGTTACACGAGACTTGTTTCTCAAGCCAATATAAGCTAACTAGTAAATCTAGCTTTGTATATACAGAACTTAGCTTCATTTCTAGCTTTGTCGTAAACTAGGTTAGGTTAATAGGATTTTTATTACCGAGCGATCTTCGAACCAGAGGAGTCTTTTACTGATAAAAACCCTGTGTTTCTGCAATTAGTTGACCTTTGCGTGCCAAAGTCGCGGTAACTCTTTGAAACGATCCCGTAGCCAAATATAATAGACTCTAAGGTTCTATTTTTAAGCTAATATAATCACATATTTTACTGTTTCGCCTTGTGCAGTTTTACCAGTATTCGTTTGGTTTCTGCATTCATTCTACTTCAAAGATGAGAACGTCACTAACGTCACTGCAATGGTTCTGGTTTAATAAAGTTTTTTTTGGTATCATGTAAAGAACATTGGAATGCTCCAAGCCCGGACAGAAAGCAAGGATGGATGAGTGACGGGGTCGGCTAGGCGGTTGCTTAACAGGGTTTTAGGATTATCCAAAAAAAAATACCGGGGTACTGGCACAGATGGAAGTAATAGATGGGTTTTAGTTAAAAGAGTCTCTATGAAGTTTTAGAGATCTCTAAAGAAAAGAACGTGCAAGAAACTTCATAGAGACTCTTTGGAATGTGCAATTTAGCTTAAGTTATTTATAGATATTTTATGTACGCGGGCGAAACAGCGGGCTTTTGCCTGTTTGAAATAAATGCAATTGATTTCATAAAAACAAGATAGCAGCTCCATCTAGAAAGAGAAAAGTTAGTTGTTAATTTCTCACCAAAAAAAAATATGGTGCTGAATAGTGTCCTTGCTATCCCAGCTTGAAAAACTAACCTCGTGTGTTCCACGCATTAGTGAGTCCTCGCGATAAATCCATGGTATCGTGAGTCCGCGGATAGCCAATCACAGTCGCAGTAATAAAGGTTAGAAGCTTTATTCATTTGTGAAGTCGCGTGGGAACCCTTTATTTGTAGCATTGACAAGGACGATTTGAGTATGCGAGGATAAAAGGAAAATGGCGATTGGATTACGCATGTTTAATCCTTTTACGATACGGCCTTACTTAATGATTGACTTTAAATAGAAGGCGTAGTAGTGTAGTGACCTGCATATGAGTAATTTGTAATGTTAATTATGCAATTAATTAGTTTGCGATTACGGTTCTTTCTCATTAGTTATATTTTATTAATGGATTTTAGCCTTAAAAGATCTAATATGAATAAAATGTCTCCATTTCGTGGATACTTAAATGGTTTTTTGTAGACAAATTCGTCCTAACAATGCGCTAATTTCAAAGAAATGGAATGATTTCTTTTTTAGGGTTCCGTATCTCAAAAAGAAACATTGAAATCCTTATAGGATCACATTGTTGTTCGTCTGTCTGTCTGTCAAGACTATCTCGATCACACGTAGAGTCTGTCTCAAGAACACGTAGAGGTATCGTGTTGAAATTAAAACCATAGACTCTGATTTGCATTCCCTTCAAGCTGTGAAAAAATCAAACATCTAAGTTAACGAATAAACAAGATACAGACGTGTATGTCACAAAAAACGTATATTTTGATACTCTCAAAGATCGAAATTCATAGGGTACTTCCCGTTGACCCAGAATCTATAGGAATAAATCTGAAAAAAAAAAAAATTGTTGTTACGTCACAAAAATAGTCCCACTCGCACTAGCCCAGTTTTTTTGTAAACAAGTTATTAATTTTCACAATCTTGCCTTGCGCTTGTCTTTGGGAACCTAGAAAAATAACATTTTCAACAAAAATTGGCGGCAAAAATTGTAGCCACAGCTTTAAAATAATATATTTCTATGAAGAGTGAAAAACCACTTAGGTACAAAGATAAAACCGGCGCGGACGTTTGCAAAGTGCAAGGCTATTTGTCACTATAGAGCAGCAATAATACGCCATGTTTTTATTTTATGAAAAAGTCAGTTGTCCTCAGTTCCGTGTAAATATAAATAGTTGTTTAATTATAAATAGTTTAAGTTTTGTTGTTATGATATTTATTAGTTTATTATTTTATAAGATTATTTTATGTATTTTTTCTATGGGCCTTCGATGCCTGAAATAAATGGTTATTATTATTATTATTATTATTAAATACCATGAGTCAATCAAGTTATTTTAAGATGACGGAGGTTTTGGTTGATAGATGGTGGTAGGTGGTGGTAGATGGTGGTAGATGGTGGTAGATGGTGGTAGATGGTGGTAGATGGTGGTAGATGGTGGTAGATGGTGGTAGATGGTGGTAGATGGTGGTAGATGGTGGTAGATGGTGGTAGATGGTGGGAGATGGTGGTAGATGGTGGTAGATGGTGGTAGATGGTGGTAGATGGTGGTAGATGGTGGTAGATGTTGGTAGATGGTGGTAGATGGTGGTAGATGGTGGTAGATAGTGGTAGATGGTGGTGTTGACACTATCTAATCCACCTATTCCAGGCCGTCCCACCATCTCTTTAGTGGTCTGCCACGGCTCCTTGTCACTGTGACTGGGTACCAGTCCTGTGTTTCACGGATCCATTCAAATTCCATTTAAGTTATGCAACTCTTTGAGGCTTCAATGACAACCAGCGCTCTTAGGCGGAGTGGGAGATAGTTTCAGACTTTTAATGACTAAAAACCCACCCTGTTCCTTTGTGCCTTCATACAGCCTTATCAACGATTTGCATTATGGAGCGCAGCGTAGATTAAGTTCCCCTGGGATAATTTTCAACTTTAACACAAGCGAACTCGCTTGCAGTACCTAGTATGAATAGTATTTGTTAACCCCAGGCACGAAGAGGAAAAAAAAACTAATTTCGCTAGGCAATCAAAACAAGGGGCTGTAAAAACCCTTATGCATGTAAGGACAAAGTTACCCCCAGTCAATTTATTTTGATTGATTAAACAAAAACCGTAAAAAACAAAACTACAAGCGTGACGGTTTTATAACACCATTAAATGGTAACGCAAACAGAATTAAAACTATAAAAACTAGCATTAAAATGGAATCGCAAATGATTGATGCGATGAGCGGCTTTTCTAACAATGTAATGCTCAATTAAATTGCAATATTCACTCTACATAAATCCAATTAATTTGATTAACTTTTAGTTTTTACTAACTTAACTACTACTCAATTAATCAATTAAATCAAAACAACTGGAAAGTTTAAGATCTAATTTATTAATTTCAAAAATTATCGGGTCTAACTGTCCGATTATAATTTAGGTGACTTCAAAGCAAGAGTGAATAGGCTCTTAATAAACTAGCGCACCTCACCATCAACGATTGCATCACTGCTTACCATCAGGTGGGATCGCAGTCAAGTACTAGTTTATATCATTTAAAAAAAAACAAAAGATAGTTTAAGTTATAGTCATCACTATTAGATCAATTTATTTATAACCTACTTTATGTGTTTCACTATGTTTGTAATTCAATCGAACTATGATTTTTTAAAGATCATTTTTATCAATATTTTACGCAACTAATTAATTAATTGAAATGGTTTATTAATGTTTTTTTTAATATGATTTATTTATTAAAACTTCATGCAACACAAGAGGTACAAAGGCGGGCTTAATGCCTAATGAAATATATTGTAGCTTATAACTGAATTTGTTATCTATAAGTGTTTATCTTGTTTATGTTAATTCATCAAGATATTTATGAACTTGATTTTTTCTAATATGGATTTCGGTTCTTCGTAAGTAATTCGTAACTTATGGTTTCAAGTGCAGACTGCACTAGAAACCATAACTTGTCCAATTACAGAACACTATAACCACTAACGCACTAATTTCACAACCGTCAGTTACAGTAACACGTATCTGTAACGTGTAATGTAACGTTTGACACTGTACTTACACGCTTTCGTTCAACATAATCAGGTTTCACCGAGCCGCCACTGATTTCATGCGTGGGCACACGCCTTTCTATCAACGCCATAGGATCGGGCACATGATTGAAACTTAGTCGATGTTGCACCCTGTATATGGATATGCGGTCTCGTAAATATTCGGGAATGTTCGGCTATTTCAATTTGATTGATCTTATTGGTCTACGAAGCACGTTTAGGATATTGGATTTGTTGTTTAATAAACTCAGGACTCCTCTCTAAGGGAGAGAATGGGCCATAATTCACCACGTGGGCCCAGTGCGGGTTGGTGGATGTCACATTTCTTCAAATTTTTAGTTCTCGGACTTGCCGGTTTCGTCACGATGTTTTCCTTCATCGTTTTGAGAGCATCATAACATACAAATGTTTTAGACAATATCACTCAATTCATGGACAGTGTAATTGTGAATGTCATTCACAAAGCAATTTGTTGCACAATATAATATAAATCTATCCATAGCAATCCCCTTCTCACATACATAATCATCGGTTGTCTAAATCACGATTTAATCAAATATCTGGGCCACAATAGCGACATAACAAAACAGTTAATTCGATGCGTTGATCGTTTTAACTATAGATCATGTTTTACCGACAGACAAACGAGCGCTTGACATAGATTTTTTTCACTTACAACGATCTTGAACAGTGGAATAATCGATTGCGAAGACTTAAGTGTATTGTGTAATTTTTGCGGAAACTTAAGAATTATGTAATTGTGTTTAAAGGTTTATGTTGATTTTTTGGTTGATAGTTGATTTATGCTTTTAAATGTAACTTAGTTTAATGGTTTGATGGTGCTTGCGGTTTTACTTCCTCGTTTTATTATCATTGTCATTTACGTAGCCATTAGATGACTTTTACAGTTCTTCTACTTTTTATCCCGGAAGTATTTCTTTAATAAAGCATTATTCAATTACGTCCAGTTCAGCTGTTTAAACGTGCCGGAGTAACAAACATACACATTCATGCATACAAACTTTTCCTGTATAATATTAGTGTGATAAGTATGATATTACTTTATGGCATCATCATCATTTTTGCTGATAGACGACCACTGTTGGTGATAGGCCTCTCCCAAATGCCGCCATAATGAACGGTCCTGCGCGTCTCGCATCCATCGAATTCCCGCAACCCAGTTCTCCTTGTAGGAGGATTTTACAACCACAACTAAAATGATATTTCATCTACTAAGTATATTATAGTAACAGTTATTTGTGTACCTAGATATTTTTTTGCATATGTAACGCAAATAACCGCCCGTTTCATTTGATTGATCCTATTTATCATTTCGTTTGATAAATGACAGACATCAATAAATAATAAATAATCGACATTTGAAACCTTTCTGTACCCACGCGAACCATTAACATATAAAAGTGCTAAGTGTCGTTTGTAAAGATAAGTGAGCTGAAGATTAAAACTATATCTATGTTATTTATCTTCTTAAGATGTAGATGTATTACTTGTGTCGTCAAAAGATATAGTCGTCTGGTTCATAGAAAAAGTAAAGAATAACATGCTCATTTTACATTTTATTTATTTTTCAAGGTGGAAAAGACGATGAATAGATCCAACTCACGAACCCATTTTTTTTTTTTAGCGGAGTGGGAGAGCGTGTCAGATTTTTATTGGCTAAAACTAAACCTCTAGGACCACGGGTTTTGCTTTCAGAAGTCGACCCATGGCCCCAGTAGGCTTCGCTCACGTCCCCAAAGCTTCATCTTAAAGGTAAACTGAAGAATAGATGAGATAGGGAATGACCGCGTTCAAACATAACCTAAAAACCCTTAGCTGCTTTAAGTAGGACTAAATATTATGTTGAAAGGCTTTTCTTGCAGTTGGACACCCTGACAGGATCACACTAATATTATAGATGAAAGTTAGTGAGTGTGAGTGTGTATGTTTGTAATTTCATTATGCTTGAACAACTGAAACATTTTTGATTAAACTTGGTTAAGCCAAGGTCGAGACTAGCTAAGGCTAAGTTGCCTGCTAGGCCCGCGAGATTGTTTGAGAAAGTTACCGCGGTCTTGGATCACAAAAGGTAACTAATAGAACATGGCTGGGTTTTAAGAAGGAAATGTCTGAAACCTTTTGCTCCACCCAGAGCAAGTGAAGTTATTTAATAATTTCCCACACAATATATTCTTTAAGCATGCAGTTTAGTGTATTTCGCACTGAACGAAAAATGCATCGACCAGCTTTACTTGTATGAGGCTGGCAAAAGAGATATATCTATCTACATCTTGAAAACTGCTATCGATATTATATTTCCCTGTATGTCTATAATTTTATTACTAGTCGAAATGATTGTAATTATGAAACTCATTATTATGATCGCTATAAAACGTTTATGCAATCTCTAATCTATGGCAAAAGCGCATAGCCCATACGTCCCATCGGCCGGCCTGTCTCAAGTCCCTGGCATGTAATTATAATCTGGTCGTTTAATATATGTGATAAAGTATATATTTTACGATTCTATCGACTGCGCGGGCGTTTTACATCGAAGTGATGATGGACCTTTTAGACGGCACATGATAATGATCGTTTGAGTTAGAAGCGAACGCGAGTTTACCTCTGCACTAATCGCTACTTAAATTAATAATCACACTAATAGTATAGTAACTAACACAGTAACACTAATAGTAGTGTTTCCAATACGGGGAGAGAGCTGTATGTCTTAGGCGGCCAGAATTCTTCACTTCCCTCAGATTTCTTTATTAAACCCTTGCAGTGCTCGGGACTTACTCCGGTCTCCACTTCACTGCGTTCGGGATTAAAACTTAGAAATCTTCGTCCAGAATGCAACAACGTCCTGTTGCTTTAAGACAATGCTTTATATCCAAGTCACATAATTGACTATTTAATTCTGGTAGGTACTTATTATGTTATACGCTAACACAATTTTTCTATTTTCGAGTGAGTGAAATCGCTGACGACAGCTAGTTTTATGTAAAATCTATTTTTTTAAACTATTATTCTCTTAGATTTCGCAAAAAGTAGGTAACTAGCACTCATTACCAGCACTCACAACGATACCCATGCGCTTATTGTACCGGAAAATTATGTAAGTCTTACAGATTCATTTTTAGTAGTATTAGTGTCATTCATAATAATCATGCTACAACATGGTCTCATAATGAGCCGAAACTTCAGGAAACTACAACCACGTTCTACTTACATTTCCGATATAAATCTACACTCATTGCTCTAACAAATAAACCAACAAAACAGTAGACGAAGTTCGTATCATTGTAGTCATATAGATAGCCATTAACGGACCTTTCTAGCGTCCCAATGTGATTCGTATATGTACCGAACAGCGAGCTTGTTGCAATTTATCGGATACAGTTCTAATCTCCGGCAATAACTGAGATTCCTATTAGTAAAGTCCAATTAACCTATAGCTTGAACTGGAGTTCAAATCTGGGACCAAAAAAACGTTAGCGGACCAAAGACATTCAACTTCTAAATAGAATTGTTTTTGGGGAAAATTGATCAGGAAAAGTAAAGGAAGTTGTTGTTGTGTATACAACGAAATTACTTTCACTTATGGTTTCTTGCGAAGAAATTTCCAGAAAATATTTGCTGACTAGCTTTTGCCTGCGGCTTCACCTGTAAGAATGCAGGTTTCTCCATACAAACTTTGGAACCCCGTTTCATTTTCTTAGGGGTGAATTTTGGAAAATTCTCTTTTAGTGCTCGCTTACATAAAAAAATCTTGTTTAAAATTTCAAGCTCCTAGTCCCAGTAGTTTTGGTTGTGCTTATAGATAATGTGAGTGATCACCATTGAGTAATAATTTCTCACTTAAAAGTTTATAATCGTTTTTAAGAAGTCAAAAAAATTTGATGATCTTATGACTCAAAAACACAAATAATTTCCGTGAAAATGTCACGTTTGTCACCATCACTTGGAGCGTTATCTCACAGATCATACATTATGTCGCTGCCGCTCCTATCTTACATCTCCTTATCTAAAAAGTGTGAGTCGTCCGCCCCCTCGGCTCCATCTCTTCACACCTAAGAATTCAATTAATCTCGACGCGCACCCGCTTCACTGGCCACGAGATTCGTGACTAGTAATTACTTTTTGTATCAAAAAGAAAACAAACCCATTCTATACTCCCCCGCTTGTTTACGAAAATAAAAAGAAATTCTAACCGACTAACGGACCAACAAAACAATGAACGATGCCACCAAGCTCCTCGAAATACTCCCCAATAAAAGCCATATCTTGTTACTGCAGCACTCTACTCCATTTATAATAATAATATACGAAACAAAGGCGATAACTAGCAAGGAGTAAATTACGAACAAGATTTACGTTTACCATTCATCATTCGAGAATTAATCTCCCCGTTTCTCGGCATCGCCTAGAGATATTTCAATATACCTCAAAAGAATCCCATTTATTCGTAGGTACCTGCCGACTTCGCCTCATATTTCTCCGGGAATAACAAAGGCTCCGGGATCAAGGCATGACCTGTGGGCGCGCTCGGCAACAAGTTGTAAAAAACCGCGCGCACGAGAACGCAAGTCGCAAATGAAATCGAAATAACGTAACGTCCAGTCCTGGCAAGGTCTCGGGGAATGAGATACGGCCTTTTGATTAACCATTGTCGGCCAGCCGACCCGTGGAGTCGCCCCACAACACTGCCACACAACTTTATTTACGTCTTAATATTTATTGCATTCTTCCATTCGCAATAAAGAAGATACATTTTTCTAAGCGCGTCCCGCTCTCAATGATCTAACCGGTTGGCTTCATTAGCATACATTATGTATATTTCAAATTTTTTAATCTCGTCTTTTCTCGTAGTCATTATAATATTTATTAGATACGGAAAATTGATTAATATTTTATTTGTGTCTTAATTACAATACAAATGACATATTAATAGCTAATTTTTATCGTCGCTGTTGAGATAATTCTGAGGCGATTATTCACAGTTTTGATGGTAAGATTTATATCGTGCAATAAGGTCTGGTGATTTGTTTTCAAGAAAGTTTATGTTACGTGCCCTTTATTACCTTATAATGACATTTTTAAGGTGGAGGGTTGCTATAAGTCACGCGCTGGCCCCGAAAAGAAGCGAACCTCCTTCTGTTAGTAATTACATGCAAGTCGACGGACGCCAAGGGTTCACCCCTGTGCCTACATCACGCGATGTGAAGCTTTCGCAGAACTACAAGATGTTTTAAAACCAGTAGCTTTGTTCGAAGAATAAACTTACGGAATCGAATCTTCAAATACTCGCCGAACTTCGGCCAGCAGTCGGAGTTACTGAACTCCTTATTTAACTTTCAGATGAAACTTCGAGCAAGGCGCTCGATTTGTTTACTCCATTATACCGTATCTTACAAAATTATACTCTAGTTCGATCTTTATCGATGTACCTACCAGACATAAAATTTATGTCAGTCGATAAAGGAACTCTTTGTGTGGCGGGTGAACTTTATGTACGAAAGTTGATATTAGCGTCAGAATAAAGTCCACTCTGAGGGTTTTAGAGGCGCATAATCCAGTCGTTACAAAAAGTCGACACTACGATAAAACGTGCAATAAGAATTGTGGTTGGTTATAGGTAGTAAGTAGGTTTTTGATGTTGGCTGGCTAGGCTTGGCGGGTCGGCAGGCCGTCGGGCGGCGTCCGGGCCGGCGACTTGTCCTCAACTCGGTAGCCGTGGCCGGTTCTGGCGGCTCGCCACTCTAGTACGGCACGGGCGGACTCACGCAACGGACGCGCGCCGCCACAACTCGGCGCGCGCATACACACACGAACTTAAATAACATTTGTTCATACAAACTTTTTACTCGCACCACCGTTGTGTTTACTGACTGTGTTTGACTGTTTCATACGAGGATTGAGTGCAGTTTGGGGACGTGACTGGGATTTGGCGGGAGTTGGGGAAAGTGGTTGGACGGAGGCGCGAGCGCGCCCTCTTTTACATAATCATTGATAACTGGAGCTTTCGTAATTGTTGCGTGATAACAGTAAGTACGTTTGAGTTATAGTAGTATAAGAAACTTTTGAGTGTCTTAGAAGAAGAAGGTCGTATGTGTTTCTTTATTGTTTATGTTTTTTATCACCGTTAATTCTTATATTAACCCTTCAGATACCGTCAATTAGAGACACAATAGTAAGACAATAGATGCGCGGCCACCGGTGGTCGCTTGGGGATTCATGAATTAAAAACACAACACTTAAATCTTTCCATAAGTAGATATTATTGCCTAAGTTTTTTATTCTATTAGCATTGCGCATGTCAAGTTAATGTTGATATAAAGTTATCTTAAGTTGATAGACGTAATCCTCTTATCTGTGCATTAAGTAATGCTTTAACTTAAAACTGTGTCTCGTGTCTCGTCCGGGGCTTTTGTAAATAAACATAGATATAAGTAAGCAAAGAGTTATTTGAATATTTTAGTTCCTAATTTGAATTTTTGTAGGGCGGCTTACATACCTTCTTATTTGAACGAAATGGTTTGCTTTGAACTCAATCATGAAGTTAGTTGTGTAGATACGACCTTTTTACGTTGTGTAGTTTACGCAGTATTGGAATGGAATTTATTACCCTTAAGCTGTTATGAACTTTTTGTTTTCCAAGTTAGGGTTTATTTTACAATGAAGGTTCGCAGTTAAAATTTATTATTCCATATCAATTTTTAATTCCATAAATTTGTTGTTTTATGATTTGTTGTGGTTTTCTATAGCCTCTGGGGAATAATGAGATTGATTTTGTATATTTTGGTTTGTTCATGTTTTATTTATAGATATTATTTATGTAAGATCCGTTATGAGTCTCGCTTGTTACAGTAAAACTATTTGGCACCTTCACTGAACGTTAACTTCCTAGTTTTAATATACTGGGTTCAGGGTTCGATTCTTTGGTTTAGGCAAAGTTTAATTTTGGACAGTAATTTTTTAACTCTCGTATATTAGGTATATACTGTTGAGAATGATGTAATACTAGCTGACCTATATAAATTAGTATAAGTGAACCCATTTTTTAATGGTGTAAATCACCAAATACGGGATTATTTGGTAATTTACTTAGGGTGGAGCGAGAGGGTTTGTCAAAACTTTACTGTTTAACCTCGACCACAGGTGAGTTCTGTGTTTCTTCAGACACCCTTTGCGATACGGGGATACAGTAACTCTTTGGAACAATCTTGCAGTAAGTAAACCTGCTTCTAGACCTGAATAAGGAAGGTGATAGAGGCTCTGCCTTGACTGGTAAAGGCGTTAGTTAGTTAATGTATTCTTAATAGTATACGCAACTATTATGTAGGTACTTTGACCAGAAGTAGTCTTCTGACTTCAGAGGGGTGTTGTTGGTCAGCAGGATATTCAATGGGTTTTTTTTTTACTGTGGGTAAAAATCATCTTATGACAGCCCCCGCTCTTACTGACTAACAACCCACCCCGATCCTTCTAGCCTTCAAACCAAGGCACGAGCTTCCTTTCGAATAACCCTGGCCCCGGATATTCAATGGGGTTAGGGCTCAAATACAAAACTGCGATCCGACGTCAAATCATTAAGCTAGAAGCTACTACATTTGAATGACGCACACGTATAACTTGCCTAATTTGTATGTAGAACGACGTCATATAGCGTCGCGTGGTGGGGATCAAGTGTAGCTCTACAAGTCTAGTTTCCATATAAAATGTATAAGGACCGACGCGCCCAGAGCGCCTAGATCGGCGTGTGTGGTACACGTGTACGCAGTGTAGTTCCACCTTTAAAGTTCGCAAGCTCGCACGATGCATCGCAAGGACTTGCGAGTTAGTTCACATCGCATATTGTATTGTATGGTCACTTGGACCAATGCTTTGCTGCACAATATCGCATCGCAATTTCCGGCGATGCGGCGTCGTAAGTATCGCATCGCATCGCAGTTTTGTGTGAGAGCCCTTTACGACAGCGCTGGAACGCAAAGGGCAACTAAAAGAATACTGTTGCATTTTAGTCAGTAAAAATCTAACACACCAACTCTACCTAGAGCGGAAGAAGTTATTTCATGAATTTCCGGCACAAAAAAAGAAGTATGTTGTTACGTACAGTTAACTGGAGCTGTAACCAGCAGTTTCATTTTAGATGCATTCTATTTCAATTCAACGTTCAATTTTACTTTCCGTTTCAATTTTCGAAGTACTTTAATTATAGCTTTCAATTCTTCATAGTTCATTGAACCTATAACGAAATCTTATATTTCTTTTCTCTTAATATCTTTTATTTATTTTCTCATTTCACAGCTATTTAAAAAGTAAACCTAAGTATAAAATAAGATAAACTAAACCCAATAAGCCGACGGGGATGCTCGGCGTAAGAGCAATCACGTTTGATGGCCAGATCGTGGCCCACTGCCGCAATTGAAACACGCCATTATCGGCCACTTATCACCATTGACGGTGCGACTAATCCTGAATGTTGCCTATAATGTTTTTGCGAGTTACGATATTTTGAATTTTAAGTAAGAAACCGAAATAGGGAGATTCTGTTGCTCAACATGCGCTTACGCATCTTAAAAAAGTGCTTATTAATTTAATCATCTTCAGTCGCCTGGATGGCCCAGTGACTAAGTATTTTTGCTGACATAACAAGCTTTTAAGTTTTTGATTTTTCATGATACAGTAATCAAATTTTGTACATAAATTTGTTTTTACATAAAAATACTAAACATGTATTTCGGGTTTTGCATGTACTAAAAATAACGCTTTACAACGTGTAACGTTAAATGCACAAAACCTGAAAATAGTTTGATAAGAATAACGAGCAGAATCAATTAAACACACTTTTTAATATAGGTTACATTTTTCAAAAAAATCTTCGTTAAAAATGTCGCCCTGTCTATTTATGAATAGACCAAACACTATGGTTGTAGTCCAATCAAATTTTTTCATACATAGATAATAAAAGTTTTTATTTCAATGCAGATATTGATTTTAAACAAACTAAAACTGCACATAAAACCTTTAATTTTTTATAAATGTGTTTTTTTTTTCGGCACGCAGTGCATCAGTCCCTGGATCTTGGTCTGCAAGTACGATGTCAAGAAAAAATGAATACAATATCCCTATTAGAACAAGTACAGGATTTTTTAATAAATAGAAGAAAATAATCAAAGAATTAATGGTAAATGTTTTTAAGCTAAGTCATCAATGCACAATGTGATAGTGACGGACGAAACGATCTCGTGATAGGATCACAAAATCATGCGACACCTCGATATCAAAACTTTTTATCTCTATCAGCTATTAGTGATGGGCCGACAAACTTATAGTGAGTTGACACTTGACAGATATAGTCAACAGTAGCAAGTGTAATTTTTTAAGTTAGTTGTAAGTTTTAAAATTAGCTGGTCCTGTTTTTAGTAGTATAATACCTATAGTTAATAGAGTTGTCCTAGAATAAATCTAAGAGATCTTGGATTTTAATGACTGATACTAAAATCAATTATACTGATCCTGAATAACGCCTAAGGGTCTTTAAGTCAAGAGTGAATAGATTACTTCTAGATGGTGATATCACATTTCAGTATGTGCATCCTTGTACTGTTATTCGACAGTTTGCTATTGCACCAGATTTAAAAAATTTCTATCTCGATTAATATGTGTATTGAACGAATTTAAAAATTTCTTTCTATTCGAGATTTTCGATAGAGATACTTTGTTTAGCAAATAATAAAAATAATTAATTCAAGTACAAAATTACAAACTGTAGCAATGAAAATAAATCAGCTCTACGTAAACGATAAAGAAATACTATTTTTTTTTGTTCAGTTTGGCCACCGTCTTGCAGTGAACCGATAGGAATGAATGATATAAAGCTATATGTTAGCCCCCGGCCATCTCGCCGAGCAAATCACGAGATGTCGAGATCGTGGCGGACACCCGGCCAATCTATACTCTTTATCTGTGTCCACTTCACTAGTGATGTACTGACTGACTATAAGGTCTTTAACTCGAGAGAAAAAGTTAGGGCAAAGGAAATTCTCTTTTAGCCCTGTGCTCAGCGATCAAATTAAAAAAATAGTCGACAAAATACTTGCAAAATTTTAGGGCGAGAAAAAATCTAAGCACAAAGGAATACATCATGTGTTGATCAACTATTTATTTAATTAATTTAGGTAGTCGTTAAATAAGTCAACAAGTAATTGATCGTGGACCATAGGCAACATAAATAGAAGTTTATAGTTTACGATTAATGACCAAAAACTTCCGCTCTGGGAGAGGAAAAGAGAGTTTCAGACTTTTACTTACTAAAACAGACCACTCTTTGCTTTCTCGCAAGTCGCAGCCCAATGTCCAGAACTTTTGCTTGCAAAAATTGCTTATTTTTTCTATTAGGGAACTTTTCACCTTACACTACTAAATAAATAAAACTGAGGTAACCAATACTTGAACATAACATCACATAATGTATTCTCTCGTTGGGCTACATAAAGGTGCAATTATAGTACCAATTAACGTTTTACCAATACATTCATCATCATAATCATCATCATCATTTCAACCGAAAGACGCCCACTGCTGGACATAGACCAAACACAAGTGTGGCCAAAACGACTGGTCCTATGAATCCATCGAATTCCCGTGAATTACGTTAAAGCCCCTAATAAGAGGGCATGCCCATTGCCATAAATCTGACACAAATCCGAACTCCTAACCGCTAATAAGAAAAATCCAATAACCTGGACTTGAAAAACCAATCCCAGACCTGATTAATGGGTTGCGGATTGTTTCTAAAGCAATGCTACGCCCCTGAAGTACAAAGGTAATTTATTCGCAAAAAAAAAAATCTTTACTTCTTCAAACAATCTGAAGCCGATAGGCGTCGCCCCTAATTGACCCCGTCAATTTCACTGACATCTCTTTGAGATGCACGTGAAACAACGCGCAACCGGGCTTTGGCCTTAACTAACGACCGGACAGCGAGCTACTTATGTCTCACCGTTCACAAGCTCAGTCAGCAAACCTCTGACATTCTCTCAAGATCCACCCAGAGCTAGAGGAGTTTTTTTTTTTTCAATTATAAAAAAAAATACCTAATTAATGCTCAACAGAAGCACATACAACACCGACAAAGCAGCTAAAAAGCAACCAATACTTAAGGCATATTATAGTCCTTAGAACATCGGGCCGAAATTCACTGCACACATTGTCGTACTGCCTCGACGGTGGTACGTGTACCTGTGCATTCAATTCCGGAAAGCTGCACCCAAATAGAGCCCTGCTGACTTTAGATTCAATTTCTTTTACGAAATATTGATCCATTTACATATGCTATGTACATTTTGAAGAAATCTTAATCAGCATTTTTTATATATATAAACATATCTCTAGAGATCAAAGCCTTTTGAAAGGACTAGGAAAAAAATATAGTATTGTTAAATTTTGTTTTTCGTAAGTTTAGTCATACTAAAAAAAACATATTATGTTGATAGTAGTGTATATGAATTTGTAATAATAATGCTCTTTTTTTCAAACCTATTGACCTACCCATTATCGAGGACTTCAGAAGAAAGTCATGGTTTAATAGCACCGCTTAAGAGTTAGGGCCTTAAACAAAAAGCCAAACAAACGGATAGAAGGTAATAGATATCTCCACCGATGTTGTAAACCCGGTCATAAGACGCCGAGATCGTGTCTATGTTCGACCCGAATCTATACTCTCTGTCTTCGTCTACTTGGACTTGACAGTTGAGTAGTGGTTAATACCAAATGATACCAAATCAATCGTCACGTAACATAATACGGTCGTTACTTAAATGGCGGTACGTACAGGCTTTAGCTGGTTGTTATTGATACCTCTTACGTAGTTGAACGTTAAATGGGTTTGTTTTTGGAGTTTAACTTGATTAGGTATTCGAGTAAACATGTTTTTTTTTATGATTTTAATTTGTAATTCAAAAGTTTTCCTGTGTGAACCACACTTGGATAGATCGTGGGGCTTTTTGTATTGGGAGCGTGGTCCCAACTTGCACCTACAATTCTTTTTTTTTTCAGTAGTATTTTGGGAACTTTTACTTTCAACTTTTTTGCAAAGAGCCTCACAACCCCTTGGATGACCGCCAAAGGATTGGTATAACATTATTCTGAGTAGGTCTGCCCTATCGCAGTCAAAACGTCTATCTGCTGAAGATTTCTGAATATGAAACAACTACCTGGATGCCAGTGGCTTCGCCTGCGTTTAAGTAAAAAATTGTCTCAAGGAAACATAGTCTTTAATATTCTATGTACTATTATTCCAGGTCATGGTTTACCAGTGCTAAAAATTCCATCCAAATCCGTGTATCCGTTTGAACTTACACAAACAAACACACCATTTTTGTCCTCATAATTATATAATAATAGTGTGATTTCTTTTTATTTACAAACATTTGTGCTTGTATCGTTATTTGTAACGATCAACTTAATAGGCCATAAATAAACCAAAACATTGCCAAAGACATTAAATTCCAATAAAAACAAAAACCAAACCAGGCGAATAGTCTTTCCGATAAAATAAATCGATTGTTAACGATTACAGAATCGAGTAAAGCGTCCCATCTCTAGTTATCACAATGGCGTCCTCTCGTTAGGCGCGACTGTGGCTGCAGCGCCTAATGGCGCGTCGTGGCGTCGTGCTGCCAATTCCTGGCTTAAGGCTCTTTCACGACCAGCAGGCGTTGGCACGCATTAGTTTAAATGTGTTTTCTTTAATGGCAATACTTAAGGTGGTTGTCGTTGTGGAGGTAGATGTTCAATTTTATTGTTTGGTACAAACCTTTATTAAAATGAGCGTTCATCAACTGCAATGATGTTTGGTTCACATATCAATAAACTTAAAAAAAAAACAACCCAAGTGCGAGTTAGCACACGCACAAAAGGTTCTGTACTATTATCTATACAACTTTTTTTACACAATTTATTTTATTTTGTTTTTATAGCGGCAATAAACTAATACTCGTACATCATCTATTAAAAAAACTGTATAGCCATCACGGCTCATAAGATACAGTCTGGTGACAAACTGAAGTCTTAGTAATAGGGTTTAGTTTTAATTTTGTTTATACGGAGCCCTAAAAATAACACAATTTGTAAATAAAATCCTAAAAACTGTTAGCTTTTTATGGAAACAGCACAGAAGCTTCCTGGTAAAGATTTGAATTCTGACCAAAAATCAAAAGGTTATGCAATTTTTAACAACAAAGCCAGTAACCGACTGCGAATGAACTAACAACAAGAATTCTAAACGCGATTAATGCCTATCAATATTTAATAGCTACTCGTTCAGCTCGCTGCAACTGTGTAAACATAAAATCATGAAAATGTTTAGTGCCAATAAATTCCATCCTTTTCGTTTTATATCTAACGCATAAAATTCAATCAAGAGTTCTTAGCGCGAAAATTTAGACGTTTACAAGCAAAAAATAGATAGCTAATCAACTAACCTGCGTTTGCGCAGCGCGTTGATGTCTTTTGTATGGAAGAGGAAGCGGCGCCCGCGCAGCCGTGTTCATTTCCGACTTCATGCTATTTTCATTACGTTTTTTAATTAAAACCTTCATCATATACAGTTGATTGCATGATACTGTCGATTATATCAATTCCATAACAAGTTTCTTGAATGTCGGCAGTAAATGGAAAATATTTGCATCAAGTCTCCAAATTATTTTACATTTTATGGTTGTACTCCTACAAAATATGCATTCCGATATATGCAAGTTTACAAATAAATACACATATTAACTGCATATGGCATGCACTGACCAAACCTTGCACCTGTGTAGGTGCAAAGTGTCATACTTTTCCTTTACAAACGTGAATATTTTACACAAAACATGTATTTTATGTGTTAAGCTTACATATCAGTCATTTTAATATGCAGCCCACCTTATATGCTTTCCTAAATTTAGAGCTTATTGTGTCTCAATTTATTGTAAGAGGTCGTACGCGTGAGTGCATACCAAAGCCTACGCGAATTATATAAACAAAGAGGATATCATCCTATTACGGACGAGTTATAAGCCTTTTAAATAGTCAATTACATTCAGTACTGCTCAAGTGAGTTTTATCCTTATACTTAATTACATAAGTCATAAATTAGAATGGCCTGTTTTGATTAACAATAAGTCTATTATTATTTATGTTAGTTGTCCAGTTTTCTGAGTTTAATTTAGTATTTGTATTGGTGTAGTAATGAGTTGGTTTCAAGTGTTTTATGACCTGTTTATTTTATTTATCCTTATCGGTTTGTGGAAGTAGGTATTGTATATAACAGCTGTAAAGTTATTTATTGGGTATGAAAAACGCTTGTGTAATATGGTAAGCACCTCTTAAATAATTAGATATATTCACAAACACTTATTTTTTTGAACCAGTTGCTACCGGCGAAGTTACCCGCGTGAAAGTAGAATATTGTCATTCCATGATATGGTCTACTCGTGTGCCAAGTTTAATCGCAATTTTTTCAGCCATTTAAACGTGAAAGATTATGAAAACGACACACACTCACAAACATTTGCATTTTTAATATTGATGTGATATTTAAGGAAAAACTACTTTTACTATATTTGAACGACACTATTGGGAAAAGATACTAACTTTTGCAATACAGGTTTTTACCTAGCTGAGTAGCCAAAGCTTCAAACTTGGTTGTGTAAAATAATATAATTGTCTGTGTCAATGAAATAATTGAATTAATAATAAAAAAATAATTACAGTAGTAACATACCTATTAGCAACCTTCATAATTGTTTTTTTATTGAAATATTTTTTGAACCAAGTTCAACATGCCAATTATATTTTAAGTGACAAACACATTGTACCAAACAAACACTACAGTAATCGATATTGTAATTTAATAGTAATAAAACTAATTAGTGGCTCTAACTGTCTATCAACGCTGAATCAGCCGAAGGTCAGTGCTAACACGTGTATTCATGAAATCTTTATTACTCTACTTAGTCTAGCTGTCTGTCTGTCTGTCAATGCATAATGCAATTTTATGTTATATCGATTTACAGTAATCGATCAAAGCCACTGCTTATTTATAAACTAGCTTCTCCCAGCGGCTTCACCCACGTAAAAGTCCGGTTTTCCATATAAACTTAGGACCCCCGTTTCATCCCCTTAGGCGGTGAATTTCGGTAAATCCTCTCTTAGTGTTCGCCTACTTCTTTGTCCTCTCCTGTTCCTATTATTTGGGGTCAGACCTCCTTACAAATCGGTGCCAGGATATTCTATCCTAGGTTGTCGGCTTTGGCAAATGTACACTCTTTCTCTCTCTCTCTCAATTCTCGACCACCAGGTCAATGGGCTTAATGCTCGCTTACGTCATAAAAGAAAACCTTGTGTAAAATTTGACGGTACTCGTCCCAGTAGTTCTGCCAGTGCGTAGATACGTTATTCAGTCAGTTTCTCCTTTTATACATATATTTAGATAGATTACTAACAATTGATCCCGGTTTCGCATAGATTGAATTCAGTTTCTATTAAACCCAAATTCATTTCTTGATCTGACAAACATATTAAAAAAAATCTTCCAATTCAGTCAAACTGTTCTGAAGTGATGCTCCGTCAAACACTACACTGATATTTACTTGTATAGTCCACTATTGTACTTGTGTACAGATCAAGTATTTATTAAAACAAGTGCCCACTGGTGATTTTCGGCTCTATTCATTTGACATTATATTGATGATAAGGAATGCCAAAATGACAAGACGTTCAGAAATGATACCTATGTTGTGACATTGTCAATGGCGTTTGTCAATCGTATAAATTTTTGATTTGTCGACAATCGTTATCGGTGATTGAATGTCACTTTATCTAGAAGCTCTTATCACATATGACTATATTGTACTGACTTGGCATGGATTGAAAGAATAATAATATAGATTGCAGTTTTCAATGTCAAAGTTAAGCATTTTTCTTAAAAAAAAAACTCTAAATGTTTTTCTTGATAGAGTCTATTAAAATAAATTGAACTTTATATTAACTTCATTCACGTGTCCAATAAGATTATGCAAATGCGTCGTCTTAATCAACACAAGATCATTTATAAAACTGCTAAATCAAGATTAAATTACCATTTAAATAAAATCTTAAGCTTTCAAATATACATGTTTAAAATTAGAGTAGATTGATAGTAGTAGGTAGAATTTTATATTACAGAGACTTTTTGTACAAGATTTTTTTCCAGGTGGTTATCCTTACTAATATTATAAAAGCGAAAGTGAGTTTGTTTGTTAAGTCTTCACGCCTAAATGGCAAAACCGATTTTGATGAAACTTGGTACACGGATGAAACATAGACCATTTGTCCTGGAATAGGACATAGGATACTTTTTATCTCGGAAGTATGTTCCCTTGGGAAAATTGTCTGCTATCACAAGGGCGAAGCCGCTGGGAGCAGCTAGTACAGATAGAATCTAGGTTACCTTCAAGTAATTCACTCTTATAATCAGGCATACGACTAGTTCTGTCATCTAATCGGTTTTATTTTTCAACCAGCCGCCGTCTGACCTCACTACCCTTAGGTCAATTTCCAACCTACATTAACGTACTAACAAAACATTATATTATAAACATAATATAAGTTAATATAGGTAATCTTTAACGACTACCCTACATAAGCTGAGTTCAGGAAGTACGTGATTTGACGTAATAAAACAACTCGATATGGTCAGTTTGCCCTGTTTTTTTAGCGACCACAGAACGAAATTTATCGGTCGATCTGATGTAGGTCGGGGGTATAAATTGTATATGTTGTTTTTATATCTGAATGGCGTATCGTAATCCAATTGTTGGTAAAGGAGGGTTCTTGGCAACACCTTTTCTAGGTTTAGTTGTCGCAAGTTTAGATTTCTATAGCCATGTAATATATTAATGCTAGATATAGGTCTGATAGATTTTGGCAGACATTTTTAGTTATAATTGCTCCTTTTTGTGAGTTATCAAAATTATACCTTCGTCACTAACTCCTAAAGGTCATCAGTTTATTTTTAACTGAAGGCTGAGTTATAATTTTGACGTAATACCCCATGTTTTAATAAATCGTTTCGCCTTATGGCCAGTCGACCAGTTTTTTGGCTACAAAACAAACCTAATCGTTCAACCAGATGTAGGTCGAAGGTAAACTATGTTTTCCATTATTCATGATTGTCCGATTGTTCTTAGTTCTGACGGAAAATCGTTAGCGGTGACTCATTAAAGAAATTCGACCGGTCTCGAGATCCTGGTTCATGATAGCGCTGTTTGCAGTATATCGATTGCAAAGGAATTCCGATTTGAATAATATTTTGTGTATTGATATATATCGGTCTTTATTGTTCGGTATTTTGCGGCGCCTTTGTGAAGTCTGTTACGCATCATGTTCTTGTCATTTTAATTATGTTTGGAAGTTAGGATCGTAAACTAGATTATTTTGGCTCTCTAAGGCTTTTAATCTCCGGTAGAGAATAGCGTGGGAACAAGAATATGTGGTTTAAAATGTTCTAATTTTCATAAAAAAATAAAATTAAAAAGTGCTTCTGTTTATCTTCACTGCTCTCAAAACGGTGAAGGAAAACATTGTGAGGAAACTGGCATGTCCTAAAACAAAAAACGAAGACATGTGATATGACCTCCTCCAATCAGCACTGGACCCGCTTGGTGGATTTTGGCCCATTCCTTCTACTAGAGGGGCTTCAGTCCCAGCAGTGGGAACGCCATTAGGCTGATTTTGCTTATGGTAACACGATATCTAACTATGCTCTACTTTCATGTCCAATTTTAATCAGAATGACCACACAGACAGTTCAAAGAACTCTTTAGTAGTCATATTGACCCAATATGGACATCGAGTCACCTAGTTTGGTTATACAATTCATCATATCTACAGTCAAATTTAATTATGAGTAGGTAATACAAATTGAAATCAATAAACACATGTCATGAAGCTTTTTAGCTATTACATTCTATATTCAAAACCAGGCATCAAATCTATTGTCAATTTAGTCACGTATAAACTAAAACTGGTCAAGTGCGAGTCGGACTCGCGCACGAATTGTTCCGCACCGTCCGTAGCAAAAATCGGTAAAAACAATACACTTAAATATTTATTTATTCGGTTTTTAGAATTTGCTGTTATAGCGGCAACAGAAATACGTCGTCTGTGAAAATTTCAACTGTCTAGATATCACGGTTCACGAGATACAGTCTGGTGACAGACGGACGGACAGTGGTCTTAGTAATAGGGTCCCGTTGTACCCTTTGGGTGCGGAACCCTAAAAAGTACGTCCTTGACTAACAGAAGTTTTCAAATAAACAGAAACACACACATGCACGTGTGTATATATTACCATTCATTCAAACATTGACGTCTGGGCGATCGATAACAAAGAATATGTCGTTGAATTGACCGCTCGATGTAGAACGGAAATTTTAATTATTTATGGTAAGTACTTGCAATTAAGGACATCGTTTTCAGTTGATGGATTGGGAAATGTATAAATGCAAAATAAAATCTTCATTTGTTAAGATATCACATCATTCAGCCAAGACTTTAAGCTTTGCTGTCTCTTATTATTTTTTTGACATAACTTTTCAAGTGACTATACTTTCTTTGTTTTAATAATGATGAAACAGGAATACAAAAAACAAACACTCTTTCTTTCAATATCATTTCAGTAGAACAAGTTTATAGGTTCATTTAATATTTAAACAGTGCCCCGCGGTTTCACCCGCATTTTAGTTACTGCTTCGCTGCTATTAGTTGTATCGCAATGTTATTTATCGAATAGCCTTACTCGATAAAAAGGCTATCCAACACTAGAAGATTTTTTCAATTCAAACCAGTACTTTCTTAGATTAGCGCACTCAAACCAACAAAAAACCTCTTCGGCTTTAAAATGTTAGAAAAGATAGAAAAAACAAACAGAAAAACATTATAATTTAGTACCACCACTAATGACAATGTTAACCCTTCAAACAAACCTGAAATCTGTCAAACAAACCCTCAAATAACGCGTGATATTTAATTTAGTAAACATTCAAGGTTATGTTACAAGTGTTATGCTTACGATTTGAACGTTATTGGTCGCCTCTGATAGCATCGAAATGATTTTGTAACCTTCGCAGCGAGTGAGGGTTATCACGCGATGGTGACGGGTTAACTTCAGGCCCTTTGTCACGACTTTAACTTACGTATATCGTGTAGCAAGAAGTCATAAACGCAATCTCTGAAAGTGATTTGTTCTGAAATTGCCTGCTGAATAAAATAATCTAAGTCGATTCGAATTCAAACTCAATTATTTCTTCACTTACCATCAGATAACATAGTGCTCAAACGCGAAAAGGCAACTGAAGAAATACATGTAAATTTTAGTTAGTAAAAGTCTGACACACCCTCTGGCTCCAGGCTAGTGGGAGAAGTTATTTGATGGATTTAACAACTCAAACAAAAAAAAATCTGATGTGAGTCTATCAAAAATATCTTAATATAAAACTTATTTGGGATGGGTGTAGCTACTGTAGTTTTTTCTACAAATACAAATATATCAGGATAAATAGGGCTGAGATCCTATTAAATAGGTATCTAACTTTTTATAACTGACTTTCAGAAATTCTTCCTTTTTAAAATTGTAGAAAATTTTCCTAGAGGAACATACTACCGGGTAAAAAAGTAACCTCTGTACTATTCCAGGATATAGACTACCCGTACACCAAGTCTGAAAAATCACTCACACACTTACAAACTTTCGACTTTATACTATTTTATTTAAGTATCATGTTATCAATTTTTGTCATTGTGTTTAATTTCATTGGGATGCGAAATGTGGCTCCTCAATCCTTACGGACATTATTAATTTATTTCTATAAATTTTATAAAAGTTATTATGATACGTAAATGTAACTAAGTTAAGGGAGAGCGGCCTCTCCTGGCACAGGTGTTTTTACACTTAAAAGGAGAGGTCAACCTCAGTATTGTTGAACCAACTTCGTTAGTGAAAAAAACATTTTTTCATTTTTCATTTTTTTCACCATTGCACATGCAACAAGATATATAACATACCTTGTGACAGTGCATGTCACTGCTGCCGTTTACTCATAAGTAGATTTGTATGTTCTTTTTACATAGTGTCAACATAGTGCCTATGTTACGATTCTCTGTACAAATAGTTACTGCTAAGTGCGGAAGTCTGAAGCCCGTGTGTAGTACTTATGTTTGCTAAGTTCCATGGCCATGGAAAGTTCTAACTCAGGTCATACTTTAAGCTTGACTGGTATGTTAAGTTCTCAAGGTTTCTGGTGAAACTTAAAATTTCTCATTGTTGCTTGTATTAATTGTTAATGTACTACCGTACCGATTTGTAGTACGTTTACCCTATACTCTCATTTTTAATTGGATGGAATAAAATAACAGTTGTTTAGACAGTTTGTTATTTGCCTTAAAGTGTTTATGATGTTAAGTAGCACTATATACTCGTATAATTATATCTGCAGTTTTATTATTTACTTCTTTTGCCAATGGCTTCACACGCGTACATAAAATATAGCCTATGTTACTCAGGAACTTTCTATAGGTAAAAAAACTTTCTATATGTAAAAAAACTTAAGCAGTCGGACCAGTACTTTCAAAGATTACTCCTGTAAACAAAAAAAACTTTACCTTTTTATTATATTGGCATAGAAGATAATTTGGAGACTTTTTCTTATCCATAATGAAAATCGATAAATCTATTAAATTGAACTATAATACAACAATATGCTTAATAGAAGAGTGTAGATTTTATAATTCAGTTTTAAAATCTTTTTTATCCTGAAAATTTAACACGATGTTTACACTGAATTCAGAAATTGTAAGTTTTTGTGTATTTAAAAAATAGTAATTTATTGGTATAACTATTGTCGAATAATATTGTTCACCGTCACACCACCAGCTGTCTGGTGGCCTTGTGTAAGTTTTATTTTAGTCGGAATAGGAAAAAGTAATTATTTCCCGGAAGGGCTAGTCATTACTCATAGTTTCGTATCGACTGATAACAATTTAAATCCGACAGGTAAAAAAAAAATGACGGTAATAAAAACTGTATTCAGAAGATTTAATTGCACACTATGTATAATGCAGTTTTTACTAAACACTAAATAGAATTGAAATACAATTTTCGCAAAAAGATATAATTGATTACGTTTGTAAGCTAGTTTTAAGATTGCGTAAATTTTTCGTGAATAAACTGTTTTTCTTTCTTTCTTTTTTACACCATGCCAAAAAAATTACATTACAGCTATAAATAAAAGTCGAACAGATAGAGATATGAATTTTATAATTATGCCAATAAATAATAATCTAGGTATATACGTTGAATTCGTTGAATTATAATTAAACGTAAACGTGATATAACTTAACAAAATTATTTAAAAAAAAAAAAGTAAAATTGTATTAACTAATTAATCTTCACAGATATTAGCATCAATGTCTAAATTCGACCAAAAATATATTTCTTTAGCTTTTGCCCACGATTTTGCCCGCGTACATAAAATATGTATAGTCTATGTAACTCAAGAATAAAGCAGCTTTCTATCGGTGAAAAAATTTTAGCAATCGGACCAGTACTTCCAGAGATTACCTCCTACAAACAAAAAACAAACTTTACATCTTTATAATATTAGTACAGATAATATCTTTATTTACCCATAAATATATCTAACAAATTAGAGGTTTCAAAATACATTATACTTTATGTTAAAAAATCTGTATAATAAATAATACGCTACCTCTTAAACTAGGGTATACTGGCTTTTTAAAAAAAAATACGGTCCAGTTTACAATGATCAACTATTTATATATTTGCAGGCATAAACCCGCTAAAAATCCACTTATCACTATTTCATCACCATCATCCCCAACCCGACTTCGCTCACTACTGACCATAGGTCTTTCTTTTCTTGTGCCAACCTCTATGTTTTGTGCTAGTTTCATTTAGGTTCTCGCCCATGATTGATGACAACGATGTCGTTTACCCATCTTGTTGCTGGACAATCAACTTTTCTGCTTCCGGTTCTTGGACGTCCCTCGGTCACCACCCTACTCCACCCATCATACTATTTGATACCCATCAATTATTCGGAGTTCCGCCAGTTCATTTAAGTTGACCATATGTGTCATACTTTTCAGTTCCTAATTCCCCAATCAATATTTTAATGTATTTATCTTTTTCTTTTTTAGCTAGGAAATCATCCAATGACTTTTCCCACTTTATTGTATCAGATTTTTATTGTCTAAAATCCACTTCGATGTTTCTTCTCTGCCTTCGATCAAGGACCCCGCGGTTCTCTTTCATACAACCCATAACCCTAGCTGACTTCGACCCTGCTAGGCCCCTATGGTTTTGCTGAGATGTCAGCAAAACCTTAAGGTGAGTGCGGAACACTACGCTCCGGATTAAGCCGCCCCTGTACTCATATTTTTCAGTTTACCTTTTTAATTCTCCAATCAATATTTTACTGTATTTTTCTATGCTTCTGATGAATCAATCTCTAAGACATAATAATGCCAATAATTTCAACAATCAACGTTTTGGCAGCCACCGATTGTCAGTCTCGATTACTTCATTATCCTGATTCAGATATAATCTCGTGAGAGAACTGACATGCCGTGTCAATAGTTCGATATCAGACACGAAATAGAATGACTATAATTTAATATTGCAGGTAACTAATAAACTAAAGTACTTTAGAAGACATTTCATTCAAGTTGATGGTGTATTGATTGATACAAGAATCGGTTTTTAGACTAACTATACGGTATATAGTTTCTTTCTATTTTTATCACTATCCTTATCTTCATTCATAACTTCTATAATTTTGATCTGACAACTATTTTTTATTATTTTTGATTAGCTTCTACAAGTGCCTTTGCCCGCTCTGAAAGTAAGTAAAAAATGCTCATGTCACTCAGTGATAAAGTAGCTTTCTACTTGTGAAATAATTTTTAAAATCGGCCTAGTATTTTGGAAGTATAGATTACTCGCGTTTGACTACCTTACCAAATGATAAGCAATGATGTGGCTGATGTTTGAGCAGCTTACTCAGAAGTAACCTAATCACTTTTGACTTTAACACGCCCTGGATATAGCTATATATTTTTGGAAGTCACAGCAAGACCTGAAATCGTAAGATACAGGTTCGACGGTGATTAGAATCCGAGAGAACGAATCTTGAGATCCGCCGATAAGAACCTTTTATTATTATAAATAAGCGTGCGTGTGATTACTATCTCATCTGATGATAAACAATGATGGAGCATGCTTGTCATCTATTCATTCCTGACTTAAGAACTGTTGCGATACCTCCACATAGAACTAAAATTCGAAATCCTGTATCACAGTATCAAAGTTCTTCGCACGATTAGAACGTACTTACAATATTCGGAAATCAACTATTGGACAGTTGCCAGGACCAGACACAACACTTGCCTTGTCGGAAATTTCTCCTTTTTATAAATGGACTTTATACCTAGTTCTGCTTACCTCCAACAGGCCTTAAAAATAATCTTAGTTAAAAAATCGTAGTTAAAAAAACAGTATTTTTGGCACCCTGTTAAACTAGTCTCATCAACATTGAACTTACTAACCTTCAACCATTTCCTGTGACTTTGCTCCAATGGCTAGTTCTAAGAAGTGACGTCATAACGCCACGTCCTTCTGTGAAATATAAACTTCGTGAAAAAATAGTGCTAATAAATAACAAAGATAACCTATAACTTTCTGACTTCTTGACAGCCTAAAAGGTCTTGTAAATAATGATCTAACTCAAATCAGTAGTACCTATGATTTAAATTCATAACGCTAACGCTATTTAAATATTCCATTAATTTGAAAGAGAATTTCTAAAGAAATGTCCTTAGCGACTCAATGCCCCAATGGCAAAATGTCCTCAATAGTACAATTGTACTTCATGTCATGTAATCATGATATTAATATCCTTAAGGTAGGTCTACGCTAGAGGAGCTGAGCACGGGCCAATCACAAATTAGTGTAGTGTGCATGGTCTTACATACCTTAAACGAGTGGATTAGGCGCACAGTGCTATTTTCCCTAAACGTCAAATTAGCAAAATGCCTTTTTCGCAAATTGACTATTAAAAATGAATATCCAATCTTCCACTTCGGGAACAGTATTTTTTCATGTGTCATTTTGAGAATGTTTATTTTGATAAAATGGAATTTTGCTTTTAGACATTTTGCGAATATGGCATTTTGCATCAATATGTGATTTTACGAATGTGGCATTGTGCGCCTAATCCATGCGAGCGCGCTTCAAGCGTTTAGTTTGTGCTCGACTGTGCTTCACCTATTGTCGATTTTTTGACGAATCATGTTCGAGAACAGAGATCGTTGGAGGCTTCTTGTACGTCTACACTTGATACCGCGAGCAGAGCGGCTTCGCTTGTGCTCTACTCGTACTCTGCTCCTCTAGCATAGACCCACCTTTAGGATTCGCATTCGCAAAGGTCGTCAAATGTCAACGTTGCGTGGGAGGCATTATTACCCTTAGGTAGTCTAGGTACTTAACGCTTTGTAGAAATGCCCTATGGTCCGTCATTAAAGTCTGAATCATAGCCGTATTCCATTATACATGAACATTTTGACGTCATAATAGTTCTTGTATAATAAAATGACCTTTATATTATTCTACTTGGAAGTGACGTCACAGATTTATAATCCATTTTATCGTCATTTGGATTCTATGAAATGAATAGTTTTTGAGTGATTAAAATAATATTGTAATATTTGGTAGGTATTGGAAATGTAATAGTCATGTACCTATTTAAATCATCATAATACCTATTTATTCATACATAATATGTATATAGACTATTGTGTTTTGTCTGAATGCATACAATCTACTCATAGAATGAAGGAACTAATATTATTGATTGACCGATTCACTGTCTGTCTGTCTGTCACCAGGCTGTATATAGACCATTGAAAATTAAAACACGTGATGTGTTTTTGTTTCCACTGTAGCAACAAATTCTAAAAACAAAAAACTATGTTGTGTATATAATGGTGTGGAAACCTTCGCACGCAAGTTGGACTCGGACTTAGCTGATTTTTTTTTTATTGGTATCCCGCCTTTTTAGTCTTGTGCCAATAATTTTATAATAACTTAATGACTGCATGTCTTAGAACACACTTTTATAAAAATATTTACTTTTTCTTAATTCAGGCTATTACCTAGCCATACAAGGCATTCATTATAAGCTACGTGGCTATTGATCTGAATAAGGGTATCTAGTGATGTCAGATTCTAATAATTTCCACGAAGTAATTAATGAAGACCTTGCAGGATGATTTCTGACTGATGTCATGTCGTGTGAACTAACATCAGAGGAACCGGATCCATGAAGTAATTTTATTGACATTGCGCTACCGAGAGGTTTTCCTTTAGGGTACCCACGTAATTAACCTTTAAATATATCTTGGTACATTTTCACTGATAAAATCATTTGTCAATAGAATAATATTAATATTATTCCACAACTATCATACAGTCACAAATAAAGCAGAGCTTGTGTTATGAGTACCGGACAACTGATAAACATACTTATATATTTCTAAAAACATGCATACGAACACGACTTTTTTCTCCTCCGTCTCGATATCTGAGAGCGACGAATTTAGACTAGAATCTGGGGAGACTTTCTACCGATAAAGTACACCCAGAAAGCTCATCACACAAACATTTGTCTGGGTGGAAATCAAATCCACCATCTCCGGCATAGCAGTCGTGACCACTAGACCATATAAATTCTTAGGTACTTAAACTTATAGTCCCAAACGTAAATACATAATGATAAATCCATACTAATCTAAATTAATGCTTTAACTTAGACGCAACTTCATTGGACTGTTCATAGTGCTCATTGATAGTGAAATAAACTAATGTAAATCTTTATAAATATAAGAAGAAACTGACTGGCATATCAAATACTGCTGTTACTGGTACAAGTACCAGTATTTTCCTTTTATGACGTAAGCGAGGACTAATAGAGGGTTTTCCAAAACTTTCCCCTTAAGGAGATAACAGGAGGTCCAAAGTTTGTATGAAGAAAGCCACTTTTACGCGGGCGTAGTCACGGGCAGAAGCTAGTGATAAGCTGTTGAGTTTCCAGAAAAATAAATAAACGTCGCAAAAACAAAACCACACATACATACACCTAATTAATGCTAGCCACACCGTCTCCCTCACGACGCGGAGATTTGACAGATAAATCGCAGAATTCCAGTTACAATGGCCTGCCAAGCTAAAAAAATGTATCACTCCATCGGCATTTGGCTGGCTTTTAAAATTCTACGCGCGTTTTCTGACCATGGCATTTTTGTTTGGAGCCGAGACGTAAAATGCGCGGAGTCCCATGATCTGAGGCCGACAACCTCCCAACATGTACCTTCTTGGTAAATACTGAGAAACGTTATAAAAATACTTTATGATCAAATGATCAAAAGGCATTCCGACTTTTGTAATTCCGGCCACTCTCTGCCTTAAAACTAGACGCGTTCTTTTGTTCTTGACTCAACTAAAACAGCCGCATTTCTATATTTTTCCTTCCAATTATTTGCTACCTACCGAATTGTACGAAACTACGAGCCTAGATTCTGGAACTACGTATCTATATACAAACGTTTGTTATTGTTTAAGGTTGGAAATCATCCAATGACTTTTTTTTCTTCACGCTCTGGACGAAGCGGCAGGGCGTGTCATACTTTTACTCCTTCAGTTGCCCTTTGCGTTCTAAGACCACGGGTTCCCTTTTCAGAAAATGGCACTAAAATATTCAAAAGAGTTAACCTTGACCCTAAAACGTAAAAAAGCAATTGAAGGAATACAAGTGAGTTTTAGTCTTCTTACTCTCACAAAGAGGGAGAAGTTATTTAAAAATATCCCACCTCAAAAATAAAGCATCTATGATTCTTCATCGATTTTATTTTAACCTTACTTAAGTCGCAACTATTCATAACCTCATTTGCATAAGACGATAATTAATAAGAATGTAGTTGCATATTTCGGTCTATGCAACGACCGGCCCACTAATGCATTGCACATGCAAATCTGTCCCAATTACATGTATACTTAAGCATTGGTTTTGCATAAAAAGTACACAGTTGCTGAACTGTAAAGCTTGCGTGCCTGCAAATATGGAACAGTCTAATTACCAAACTTTAATGAACTATTTAACTATCTCCTGTATTTAAATTACAGCATTTAATTATATTTTGCAAAGCACAGTATTTATTCCTGGTGAAAGTTTATTTGGAGTTTGTTGTAACTAATAAAACTTAGAAAGGTCCTATTCGCATATCTATTAATTGTAATCAATCAATTAGAGTAACTCCCTTACTGCTGTAATGTTTTTTTATACTAAAACATGACAGTTTTCGCTCATCATCAGCTTTTTTTAAGGTTCTCACTGCTGGGATTCAGGCCTCCTCTCTAGGAGAGGGAACATACCCATAAAACTATTTGTCAAAATTGTTTTTAATATCAATATCATGTAACTTTATACACCGCCAACTTTGATTTTCTAAATCACTAATAGACTGCCTGAACTCGCCTGATTCACTCTACGCACATCTTGATACTTTAATACAAATATTAGAAACTTGTAGAGCGTTAAACTTTTATTGCAGAACTTACACGACAAGTTTTCCTGTAATAAAAATATAACGATAAAGCATCTTGTAGTGAATAATCTTGATTCGATTTAAATACTGATTAAGTTCTGTACAAGACTGTAAAGGAAGATGAGAACGACGATAGATGATAGTCTTTTACTGTACTAAAATAATATAAACCACAACTACTCAATTACGGTAAACGAGTTCGATAATTATTAGGACTTTTACAGACAGTCACAACACGAGAGTGCGACATCGAACCGGGCTATAAAAGTATTGGATTTCCACTAGTAGCTAAGTTTACTTATAAATAACAGATGTTCACGTGCATGAAGGAATCATCAACTTTAAGTAGACTCATCATCATCATTTTATTTTGAAATAATATTACAGAAATCCTTACTTAATATTATAAAAGCGAACGTGAGTTTGTTTATTCGTTACGTCTTTACGCCTAAATGGAAAAACCGATTTTGATGGATTTTGGTATAGAGATAGTTGGGACCCTGGAGACGGACAGAAGATGAAGACGATTTTTTAAGTTAGAGAAGTGGGAGGAAAAAGGAAGAAAAGGGAAGAGGAATCAATGTATATTAATAAATGCGGGCGAACCCGCGGGTAAAAGCTAGTGGTAATATAAGATAACCTTTTTCGCGCACCGGTAACCATTGTCGCGTTTTCACTTTGTGACTGTCTGCGGGAGTCTTCAAACTCGTGGGTAGTATTTTGCACATTATTTCGATTACTAAGCCATCTACGGTAGTTACTTACTTTGACAAGCTAGTTCTGAGCTGTTCAATCTTCAGCACAACAGATTCTATGCTAGGTTTCCTAGTTAACTACTGATGAATCTTTTTATGGGTGCGTGGGTTCAAAGAGAAACTGTCTAGATTTCAATTCAATCAACACACTCTACTTTAGATCTAATAGTACTGGTTTAAAACCGTTATTATTTGACAGGCGATTTTGAACCTTAAAAAAATGTTGACAAAAAAAGATAACGTAGCAGGCAAAAGAATCGAAAATCAAGTCAACCTTCCATTCATATTTGAATAGAAGATTTGATCCTTTTATTGCGTTTTGGCTAAGCAATGCGCACAATGAGCATCCATCAATGCTTTACAATAGTTTAAAGTACCGTACATGGCATTCAATAGTTGTCTAGCGCAGTACTCTAAAGTAATGTTATAATTTTTCTAGATTGATAAACAGATGGACTGGCTGGTCGATCCTAGTCGAGAAAACAATCATAATGCCGACTATCCGGCCACCATAATGTCGTTTTACATTTTTAATCTCTCTCATATCCGTCGTACGGCGAATATTCACCCTTTCGATGCTAAACCTCTATGGTTTGGCCTAAGCGTTTCGCCTCATCGTTTATACCGCGTACATCGAATGGAAAAAATTGCCTGCTGCAGTCTTCCCGTCCGATTATAATTTGAGTGTCTTCAAGGCTAGAGTAATTAGGTTCTTTATAAACTATCCGCCTCACCATTAACGATAGCATCACTGCTTACCTCCAGGTGGGATCGCAGTCAAGCACTAGTTTATATCAAATTAAAAAATAAACAATTAATGTAAACTACCAAATTTTGAAAACAGAATTACTAAAGTTGGACCAACAAGTTGCAGACTATCCGGCCACATTTGTACTCGGCTACTAGTCAACCAATAGAGTGCCAACAAATCGTCTATTCAGCCAAGGCTATATTAAGCTCACGTCTAATAAATCCCCATTAGGAGCTCGTCTTGGTCTGCCTGTCTCTGGACAACATTCAGAGAAATAACAGTACCTATGCGAGCTTAGCTAATACATTTTTACAATATGCGATATAATTCAAGATGACATTATCTGAGTTAGCGTTAGAGTGCGCCGGCGCCGCCATGCCGTATAAATTAATTTATATCGTCTGACTACACCATAAAATATTGTAGAAGTATCAGTTTTAAGTTCCTGTGATGTATTGTATTGAGATGAGTACCAGAAAAAGCAACTATCGCCTTTGAGTAGTTTTCTTTTACACTTCGCCTTTTAATTGCAGTGGGCTGTTGATAGAACCAAAAGGTTCTGTAGTCGCAACCGTGTATACATGACGCAGCGTGGAACAGCCTACAGCAAGATTGGAGAGCGTCACGGGAATCTGATGGCTGTGAGACGCATAGGATAAGTCGTTGTGAAGGAGGCCTAAGTTTAGCAGTGGACGTCGTTCGGCTGAAATGATGATGAGATTCTCTTTTTTTTTATTTATTTCTAAATGTTATCGTACTAGAGGTGAAATAGGCAGTATCCTAAGGAAAATCGGCTCAACAAAGTTTAGAAAAACTAGATAAATGGTTACAGGCCAGATAAAGTTTCACGATTATTGTTTTTGTTTCTACGGCGAATAAATTCTCCAAAAACACAAGTAATTTTACCTCAGAAGCATCTCTAAATTCATCTGATAATACATTTTCAAAGACACACTAACCCAAGTCATGACGAAGTAAACCTTCTGCATCACCTTACAAGTGGTTCAACCAGGTCGATAGGCTCGTTCAGTTCAATTAGCTACCGTCAGTTCGGCGTATGTGGCAAATGCACCGCTAGCTGGCAACTGATTAATTTATGGGGCGTTGTCTCTGATAATACTAGCAGTCTAGTCATGCAGTCCTGGTAATGTTGATGCACCAAGAAATTCGTGGGGGTAAGGAAAGTTCTGGCTAGTGCCAACTTTCGCAATTACTTCTGTTGGTGATTTCATTTGTTAACACTTCATGATTTGCGAGTCTGATTACGAAACTACTTAAAAAAAAACCCAGTCAAGTGCGAGTCGGACTCGCGCACCGAGGATTCCATTAACTTAAACTATCGTTTTGCGTTCGAAGCACTATACTGTGCGCTTAAACTACTACTAAAACATTGATCGTTGACGTGGCTTTGAAGGCTGATCAGCTTAGTGGGACTAAGCTGGACATGTCTGGTAGGCCCATAAAACACAAGATTGGTATCAGGAAATAGCACAACGGGATTGCGGCAAACCATGGAAGAGATGACGTCGATATCATCTTTAGGAATTGACAAGAAATGGCCCAGAGCCGGAAAAATGTGAGGAATGAAGAAAGGTATTTACCCAGTGAGATAGTGCAATCTAGATATATTAATCGTTTTATCCACACATCTATGTAGATATTAGTTTATCTACGTAGAAGTGGAAACTGCAAGCCAGCAATCTCCTAGTGCGTCTGTTTCGCTGGGGCATGAGGATTGCCTCTCCTATTCGTTTTTTTTGCCATCTTTATTGCTCATACAATAGTGACTGCTTCCCATGCCCTCCTGCTTCATACCTTGAATTAGACCTATATGCTATATATGCTACACCGTGTCCTCAAAACGATCCTCTCAATAAAACTACGGCGTCCAGTAAGGAGGAAAGTGGTGAACAGATAGAGGGGCGCTTGCCTCTCTAACCACACGTCAAAGATTCTTTTCAAGACGATAGTATCATACCCTTTAATCAACACCCTCTGAGTAAGCAATTACGCAAGATTATAGAAAAAGTTTTTGAGATTCAAAAAATTAAATAAATTCTTTCACTCGATAAAACTTCCATTCTCAATTGTTTCTTATGCTCCTGTTATAAATTGCAATTCATGTGGGTACTGACTCCTAGTCTATTACGAGAGCCGCGCACCGATAACTCATTCACATGCCCTTATAGGGTGACCAAGATTGCAGCCAAGGGAACCACTTAGAAAATGCGGATACTATAAGCTTCATATTTTCGTTTTGAACAAAAAATGTTCGAGATACTCGTATTACATTTTGTTGTGTAATCCGTCTGGCGCCATGAAGTGACATGATAGACGGATCTTTGCTAAGAACAAATATAAGAATGCCCATTTATTTAATTTGCCTCTAGCTTCTGACAGCAGCTTCACCCGTATGTAATTAATACTTCCCTCATCGTAAATTATGATATCCTGGTAGCAAAGCTTTTATAATATCAGTGTGTGATGTAATAACATCAAATATAGGTTTTCTAAATACTTTTCAGTCTATTTAGTTCTATATCCTAGACAAGTTTAATGTTAAAATTAATTAAGTATCTATTTGAATTATTTTAATATTATTCACTATCGTAAATCTACAGAAAAGGGCGCAATAGTGAAGTAATACTCTCTATACAAGACTAAGACCGAAAATGTGGTATAAAATACGATAAGTCTCACATCAAATATAGGAGGACGGTGGCTTCGAAAAAGAACAGTAAAGTATAATTACTCGTACATTAGTTCTTTTTATTAGTAGTATTAGGATTAGCTTCTTTGATTCATTTAATTACACCCTTTAGATTTTTTAAACTGAGACTCCACAAGCAAGGTACTTTTATTGCAATACCGTTTCGTAGGTACTCAACTTATTTCAGTTGGGTCGAAGGCTATTGGGGCCAGGGTTATCCGAAAGGCAGCTCGAGCCCCGGTATGAAGGCTTGAAGGAAAGGGGTGGGTTTTTAGTTAGTAAGAGTCTGACACTATCTCCTGCTTCGCCCAAGAGCGAGGCTTGTCATTGGATGATTTTTGCCCACCATTACCCTATTTATTCTCACTACTGAGTGATTTATTTTCTCATTTTAATGTTTAAGAGACGCCAGACAGTACGTTATACAAAATGGTATTTCTGTGTCTTTCCATCGCATGACTCAGGGAAGTCTCGAACTGTGTATTTGAATTAAAGATGCGTGTTACGTTCTAAACGAGTGCTATGTCATTATGTGAATGATGTATGGGCGCTGTGTGTAATAGCGTCTTACAGGCGACTGTTATTAGGTATGATACTGATTTCGTTATTAGAAGGTATCATAGTGGACGTGGGAGTGTTTGTAGCGTTGTGATTGGAGTGAAATGGTTCATCTTGTGAGTGTAAATAGTGTTGAAAAAGAAGTGCTAGGTATTTTATTAGGGTAATAAGTGATTTGGATGGTGAAAAGGAAGAGTTTTATTCAGTAGTGGGATCCCTTAATAAGTGAAGGTGTATTGTAGTCTGTTATTGGCCTACTGTAGCATAAATTAGCATTGTGTGGAAAAAGTAAAGCAGACCCTTCACCTTATGATGGGACCTTAATGGGTTCAAAAGATAACAGATAGCCTTTAGTTACCAACTGTATATATTACAATTCTGATTTCAATTCTATTTGTTTAATTTGATGACAACTTACGTTATTTTTATTTATTTTAACATTATTTTATTAAACGAAATAACGTATTTTAAATATTTTTTATGTGGGTAATGTAATCTGTATATGACTAGTAAGAAACCCTTACCAATAAACTATTATGACTAATGACTGATCTACTAATAGCGATAATTGTGACTCAAATACCACAAGTTTGTTTTAACATCACATTTGTCTGTCTGACTTTTCATCATCACCATCATCATTTCCGCCAAAAGATGTCCACTGTTGGATAAAGGTCTCCCCGAAGCCGCATTCTCGCGACTCTCATCAGGTCGTCAGACCACCTTGTCCTTCCAACGCTGCGTTTTTCGGTCCACGGTGCGGATTCTGACTTTTTAGTTCCACAAACTCAAGTCTGGATATTGTTGGATGTCAACCCTGGATACAAATATGCTCAATCCGAGTTGATGAGTCACTTCAAGTCATGATAGGCCTCTATTCCCGTTACAGCCACCACATAACTACCCATTTCATAACAGACACCTGCACATCAAAAGCTACTTCAACAGAACACCACAACAATGCGATCAATAAACATCGCTGACGAATCGCACGTGCAAACATGTGCATGTAAGCACGACACATGCCTTTATACACAGAGCTTGGAGTCGCCATAGCGGGCACTCATAGAGACAGAATTCTCACAACTTTAGCCCCCTCTATAACCTTTAATTATTTTGGTTGTAAGTCGACAAATGATTTCTCCTGCTATGGGGTGATGTGAGAAAGCGTGGCAACTTTTTACTAATAAAAACCCACCAAAGATTATTTTGCCCTTTGCGTTCCAGGGCCACGGTAACTCTTTCAAACGTTCCCGCAGTCTTAGCAGATATTGGACCCACTGGGTTCAGTTTTCTGACTTCTCTTTGAGGCGCGCGAGGAAAACTACGTGTCGTCGACCCTGGCTCAATCTTTACCAGACGGTCGGACAGCGAGTTACCTGTTGGTATTTATCAGCAAGCTCATGCCTACGGTGGCTCACGGTTATGGCCATCACATTGACTCGCATCATTGGTCCGCAGAAAGAGGTAGCAGCTTCCCATTCTCCATAGCTCCAGATTATTGCCGTCATGTGATAAGCAATGATGTGATCGATGATAACTCAGAAGTAACGTAATCACTCTAGACTTTAATATTTCCAGAATATAAATATGAAGAAGTAGACCGCCATAAGCAGATATTTCCATTTCTTATCTGTACACATAATCAAAGTAAGTATCAAAATATGTATATGGCTACTTCGCAGACCTAATTATTTGTCTTTCAAATATTTTCTAGCTCCGAAAGATTTGTCAAAGCAAAGCTATCATTTCTTTTGGGTGTCACCGTGATTCCGTGTTCTATGCCTTCATACATCCTCATAAGGCAATGTCATTTGCAACACAGCTTTCGTTACACAACAGTGCTTTATTTGGAGCCAAGAATTTTATACAAATGTCTGTTGACCGAATTGGCGGTTTAAGATTACACCTACGGTTGTTGCTGTTGGGTTTATATTACTGAGATGTTGGGTGTCTAAAAATATCTTTTGTTGGTGTGAAAGTCCATAAATATTTTATTTAGATTAAAACTTAACTGACCATAATTATATATAAATACACGTGGTCCTAGAACGCAGGGCCACTAAAAGACACAGATGGAATGGATGGTTTTAGTCCTGTCATGTCTTCTCGCTCCACCTTAGAGCGGGAAAAGTCATTGAATAATTTCCAACTCAAAAAAAACAACAGTGGTTTTTTAGTGGAAAGGCAGACTAGATACTGTTCACAGTATTTTATAACTGTTATTTTTACCCATCGGAAAAGCAGTGTCTGCTCACAATTTTTAAACTGTTCTTTTTACTTATCCGTTTCCGTGAAGCTAAACTTCATCTGTGTGATTATTTGCACGCCATATCAAGCTTCAACGTTTTTTTTATTTTTCTCTGCAATTTAAACAATAGTGTTCTAAAAATACTAAATATCCCAACGTTCCAGGGAAGTGAGATTTTATATTTTAATATTTCATAATATCTGTTTAATAGTTTATTTTTAGCTTATCTCACACACTATAAAAGCTTATTGTTATCGTCTTAGATAACAATAAAGGTTTTTATATATTTTACCCGTAAGCCAATTACTGCTCTTGGGATTCCCATGAAAACTGTACGAGCTTGTATATTATTGATCTTGGGAACTTTTTACTTTGCCTTACACACGATTTGTTTTTACAGTGGGGTTAGATAAATATATTTTCTGTTAGCGTTTCCGTTGAACGCTAAGCACAAAATGCATGGCAATGACACTACCTATCACGCTACCTGTCACGTGATTTCTCCGCAGATAATACTATATGTACATTTGTGTATCATTACTATGCATTTTGTACTTAGCGTCAGGAACGCTAACATAAAAGTCATTAATTGTCTGTAGATCTATAAATTATTCAATAAAGTCTGTTATAACTTAGCCTCTACCATCGACTTCGACTGCGTGAATGACGATTATTGAGGACGCGAAGTCGAAGTCGAAACCAGATAAACGACTATGTTCGTCCTTAAAAAATCTTATTCCTTAACAAATCTTAAACAAAATCGGTTAAATATTTTAACCGTGAAAATATAACAGAAAGACCAAGTCACTGTAACGTTTATGATACTGAGGTATGAATTTTAATTAGGTACCTATATTTTAACGGTTGTACATTTATTTTCCCTGCTATTTTGACGAATTATGGTAAGTCCGTCTTTATTTCTAGTTTAGGTATATAATCAAACCCTTTTTCTAGAAACAACGAGTTCAAACGGGACATGAATGAGTCAGACGGTAAGTGAGTCAGAGAATTATTCTTTTTGTGTTTTGAAAATATATTGTGGGTTTTTTTTTGAGGTGAGAAATCATCCAATGGTTTCTCTCACTCCAAAATAGAGCAGTCCGACTCCGGACGGTCAGAATTTTACTACCTTTAAACCACATTTCTGTGTCCTTTAGTTACTTTTTGCTTTCTATGGGCGCGGGTTAAAACTATTATATTTGTAAATACCTTTAACAAAACCAATACTAATTCCTATCTATAAACAATAAGGATCACTAAATAAACAAAACCATGTATTATTCATCACGCTATTGATTGTTACGGGACTCGTTGCGCAACACGTTGCGTGACGATATTACCGATGATTCAGACGTGAATAAAAATGTTAATGTCGAGTGAAAGACTGCGAGCATACCTGCTTATTGAATCTATGGTTTATTTAACTCGTAAAAACTAGTTATTTATTCAACCAGAACGACAAAATGCCAAACCCGCCGGGATTCCGATCCCGATTTCTGGCCACCGTAAACGCGGGCTCGCGGACGGTGAGCCACGGGTAGCTCGCTGTCCGACCGTCCGGTAACTGTCCGAACCGAGCCCACGGAGTTGTCAGCAACAGGAGGGGCCCAGCTGGGACGAAGCCTACTAGAACCAGGGTTATCCGAAAGGAAACTCGAGCCCCGGTATGAAGAGGCTAGAAGGAACGGGGTGGGTTTTTAGTCAGTAAGAGTCTGACACTATCTCCTGCTCCATCCAACAGCGGGGGTTGTCATAAGATGATTTTGCACACCGACAAAAAAAAACAATATGCCAATTACACTGATTACATTTGATACAAATTAATTAAAGAAATATAACACTATACCACATTAATTTTAGTATATGTGAAACCCGAAACACGTGTCTAGTATATTTATGTAAAGAATCTATGTATAAAATTTCATAACTGTATCATGAAAAATCACAAAATTGTCCTTGTTATATCAGAAAAAATAAATAGTCACCATCACGATAGTTACTAAATAAAAGCTTGCTATGAAAAAATATATTTTCATCAAAAACTTGTTTTTTTACAAGCTTTTATGTTGTTTCACCTGTCCCCATGTTTTTCTGTCATCAAATTTTGCAAAAAAAGACTCACTTCCCGGTTACCGGTTGAGCTGAAATTTTGCATGCATGTGTAAATAAGATGACAATGCAAAATTATTATGGCATGCAGCTAATCTGATGATGGAACAAGAAGGTGGCTATAGGAACTTGGTAGTTAAACGACACAACCCCATCGAGTTTGGGCTCGTATGACTCGTCTTGACGAGTATTAATTAGCTATAAAAGCTTGCTATGAAGAAATGATTTTCATTAAAAACTTGTTTTTAATTCATGAATCCCCAAGCGACACCCGGTGGCCGCGCATCTATTGTCTTACTATTGTGTCTCTAATTGACGGTATCTGAAGGGTTAAAAGAGTCACCGTGAAGGGTTTTACTGGTTCTTCTCCAAAGGAAACGACCAATTGGAACCGTGTGCAAACTTCTGACGTTTTGTAAGTGTCAATATGAGCGTATGTGAAATGTTTCATTTTTCTTTGTTTTAATTTGTTCTGCTGTATTACACAATGTTGAATAACAAAGAAAATAAATGGCAAGTTGTTGGGTAAGGTTAGGTACCAAAGCTTACAATTTATATTGTAGTTAAGTACATAAGTGCGAGCGTTAGTTTGAGTAGGGTGCAAGTATACGGTTATGACTTTATGAGTAGTAATAGTGCCTCAGAAGTATTTCAAGTTGGGTTTTTATTGGCGTAATTTAGATATTTTGAAAATGCTCGAGCCCGGTATGAAGGCTAGAAGTAACGGGGTGGGTTTTTAGTCAGTAAGAGTCTGACACTATCTCCCGCTCCACCCAAGAGCGGGTATTGTAATTGTATGATTTTTGCCCACCATAAAAAAAAAAAAACAAAAAAAAAGCTATTTTGAAATAGCTTATTAGCAGCTAGGTACAGCAGGAAAAAAATATTGTTTATGACAATATTTAGGTATTTATGATAATGTGTGTGAGATATATCTTTTATTTAAACTATAGCCAATTCCTTCCAAAGTAAGATGATTCCTTGACAAAAACGTATCTACTGTAAGACTTAAATTCAGAAAGCTTAATTCATTAAACCTCAAGCGAACGCCGGCGTTCGCTCTCTCATTGTCTTTCTATTGTGTCTCTAATTACGGTATTCAAAAATTTTAAATTAGAATAGATTGGTATTTAAACGCCAATCTTCTGAGTGAACCAAATTACCCCATAGTTTTTTTTTTTTTTTTTGAGGGTGCACAACACTCTTTCGAACTATCGAGCAGACCGCCATAGCCTGACGCCATATTAAAAAAAAGTGTTCCATTTTCAAACCACCATCACCTTGAAACATCTAATAACCGGTCACCCCAAGAACCATGTACCGTCTTACTTGTGTCAAAGCCTCACCAAAAGGGACATTGCCATAGTTTCAATAGGTACCTAACAGGTACGTAACAGGTACGTCACAATAACGGTCAATAAAACGATTTATCGCGTTCTCACTACCGATAATTGTCTTTGGAAATGTCGTCCACTTGAAATGGATCGTGGGTGCGGGACTTAAAGTGATTCTCCACGCTGTCACTTGGTCAAACAGCGATATTAAAAGGATTTTGTGATTTGTCTTTGTATAGACCAGTGGCCTAGTGGTAATGGCTTCGACTTCCAAGTTATTTCGTGAGTTCAAACCTGGCCAGATTCTATACCTTATGTAATTTATTTCATCACCACGGCTTTTAAAATGGTAGCCTAGCAGGGTTGAAGCCTGGGTTTGTATCTGAAAGAAAAACTCGGGGTTCTGGAACGCAAGGCAAAAAAAGTAATATAGGAGTGGGTCATAGGATGATTTCCCACCTAAAAAAGAAACTCTCAAAACGATAAGGAAGCCAACCAGGCAAGAAAAACTATAGTGAAAAATAAATCGTCCGGAAAAAAGTGTGTAACAGCCTGCTAAGAGAAAAATGTGACAGCAATTTTGTAAAAATATTTAAAAATAAATAACTTGCAAATGGCTAGTACTTTAATTTGTAACATCATTAGCATACGAGGTATTAACATGTGACTTTCACCAACTCGCACTTGGCCTGCATGGTAGATTACGGCCTATTCTCTCTTCTAGAAAGAAGACCCAAGTGCGCTGAACTACCTGAAATTTGTTCGGTTATTAATAACGCCATTTCAAGTTTTTATCCCGTTAACGCCATTTAAACTGATAACAGCCATCTAAATCCATCTTAACTTTATATCAAAATCCATTTAAACCACAATAATAGCTTTAAAAAAACATCTTGTTGTAACAGATTAACGGTAACGTCATACAATAACTTGAGTCATTTTATAACAGATATTATATTACAATAGTTTACAAAACTTTTTGCCTCCGAACGCGGCCGAAGTTTTTCGAGCACAGAAAAAAAAAAACAAAATCCATTTATTTCCATGATTGAACATTGTTTGTTTTTTGCCATTCGCATAAATATAGAAGCAGACTGGAATGCAGTAAAACAAGAACATAAAACAAACTCTTATTACGAGTTACTCTAGCTCGTCGCGGATTTAATTAATTTCACAAGAAAACAAAACATTTAAAATATTCATGCCGTATTCACCGAAGGGCTGTATTTGCATATTTCAGTACGAGGGTCCAAGTTTATTGGCGGTCGTGTGTGGTCCTCGGTCGCTATGGTAACGAAGCTATCGCGGTCACCGCGGATCGCCTCGCCTTAACTGATGGACACGGCTAATTGTTAGCCGACGTCGCCGCGCCCCCGCGCCGATACTAAACGCTCTTAAATGTCACTTCATGACCGTTACTTTCATTTCTTATCAGATCCCTCTCCAATTAAGTAGAACTTAGTAGTACTTGGGATCTCGTAAGCGGTAATTATACCAATTTATTCTAAATATCAACGAGAACATACTGTATGTTATCTTGCCGGTTAACATGGAACCGTGGTTAACTCTATGGTTTTAATTGTCTACGCTTTTACAGTATCTGTCACGTTATTTCTTTACGCAATTGCTTTCACGATTTTATGACGATTCGATTTGGTACTTTTCTTTCGCCACCGCTGACCCTTGAAAACCTCGGCTTCCCTATACAAAACTTGTCTTACAAGACGTTAGATAAATTAAGATTTTTAGTTGGCAAGAAAAACTGAATAAAAATAAAATTAGAAACTGAAGATGTTGTAGCAAAGGAAAAAATCCTTCTGAAGAAATTGAAAAATAAATTAAAACGACACCGCTTCTATCTACTGACTGTATTTTTTAGCTTTCACAGTATTTCAGTCTTTTAAAACGTCTTCAGGCTCCTTCGCTAAGGCGACTTAAAGCTTTTTACTAAAAGCAAAAAATAAAAAAAATCTTCACCAAACTTTTTTTTTTTCATTTTCATAAATAGTTAAATGATCTTTCTTCGGGCACATTATTCTTTGTGTTAAGGTCATTGCCCACTTGGGCGTAACATTGCACGCATCATAGACTTTTTACACTCGTACGCATTGATGGAGTCGAAGCAATAGCGCATGTCAACGTTCACTGATGAAACGTCATGTCTGTGCGAAACTGGCATTTCGCATAAAAAGTTATACGATACGCTTGGATAGGTAACAGGTTTAATAGAGCGAACTTTAAATGTTGCTTAAAGCGCTTACTGATTTTTATTGCAATATCCTCAGTAATTAAGGGAACTGGATCAAAGCGTAATTTGTAGCGGTGTCGTTTTAACATATGCTAATTAAAAATGCAAGAACCTTTTTATGATCAGTTTCTAGATATCAGAATATCGACAATGTCATTGGTCTCCTCAATACATTGAATATTATCTATACGCATTGTATAATAGGAGTGTCAGTTTGTAATATCAAAGTATTTTTATTCTGTCAGTAGGTATACAATTAAAATTATATTCGAATCGTATAATAAAAATTCAAATTAAAAAAAAATTGTTTGGCCGTCTATTGTTCTTGTCTGTTTGTTCATTCCAACTAATTTTAAAGGGTCTGATAGATAGGTAGTGTTATAAGGAGTAACTTTTATATTAGAAAAAGAATTAGGGTACCGCAAAAAAAAGGAATAATTCATGAAAATATTACCAAATGGAATTGTGTTGTTTAACGAATGTAACGCGGCTAAAGTCGCGGACACCAGCTATAGTCAGCAATAAAATCACTCTGCCTAGCCTGGCGGCTGCATCAACCTCCAATATACGTTGACAGTGTTGTTTGTGCCTTATCTTTGTAGGTATTCCAGTTTGATTTAGTCTATTAACCAAACTTCAAACAAATCAAGTCACTGTCTCAGCCAAAACAAAAACATGAACTACTAAACATATTCTGATTAAAACAGTTAATAAATCACGCAAGTAGTAAACTAAACAGGTTACTGGTCTAACAATTTAGGTCACAGTGACTAATTAAAACTTTTGTTACACACGCAAAACTTGCTTTGTTTAGAAATATCCACGGGCTCGCGTTTGAGCTTAAAATAATATAACTTATTACAATATTAATATTGTGTAATGCCTTCCGTGTGAAGCCGAATGTGAAATTAGGGCTTTGTTAGAAATAAACTTGGATATAGATGTAGTGGGTGAATGTCCTAGTTTTTGCAAAGACTGTTTAAGTACTGCGGAATAATAATAAGTATAGAATAAGAATATAGTAAGTATTATTTGTGTAGTTATCAAAATATTCATTGAACTTTTTATAAACGCTGTTTTTATATCTGAATATTAAGAAAAAGTTGTCTCACAGCTCACACTAGGAATTATTCCTATATCATGAGGCACAAAACAACCAAATTTAGAACTACTATCTGTAAGCCATAACATTTAGTTATTCTCTGTACTTTTTGTGCGGGAATCGAAACTGCGTCACGCAGCGTAACTGCCACTCGCTTAATCACTTCACCAAACGCGCCGACAAATACTTGATTGAAAATAGTTATTTAAGTAATTCACCATCATCATCATTTCAGCTGAAAGACAACGACGTGTCTTTCAGCTTTCAACAGTGGTGTTGGATATAGGCCTCTTTGAGGAGAGGCCCAGAGGTATCGCTATAACAAATAGTCACAATCAAATCAACACACACACATTGCACATCATCATTATCATCATTTGCATTTCGCATCCATCGGATTCTCGCGACCATCACCAGGTCATCGGTCCACATTGTGGGAGGCCTACCAACGCTGCGACTTATTTAAGCAATTCATTTTGCAAAATTTATATTGAAAGGTTCTCTGAAATATAAGCATCTCTTCGTATACATGCAAATATTATCACTTATCTAAAATCCGTAACAGCAGTGGTGGCCCCGACTTATGAGTTGGCGCATTACTTTGTGTAATTTATTTCATCACCACTGCTCTCAAAACGGTGAAGGAAAACATCGTGAGAGAACCAAAAAATTTGAATACATGTGACATCTACCAACCCGCACCGGGCCCGCGTGGTGGATTCCGGCCTATTCTCCTAGAGAGGAGGCCTGAGTCCCAATAATGGGAACATTATAAGGCCAACTATGCTATGCTATCTAAAAGCCATAGTAAACTAAACACAGAAATATGGTTAAAGAATCGCTTACATCATCTAACATCGACCACTCAGGATACTAACACCCCGATGCCGTAAACTTGTAATGTTGCCTGCAAGGTATCCTATTATTAGATACTACGATAAATATAATGCGTGCAAGGCGCTAATTTGTTCCGGCTATGTTCTCTGATCGTTCCACGGCTATTTGAAAAGGCTTTCACATTCACTCTTTTTTATGGCATCTCACAAGCCAACCTTTGAAGTTATTGTCTGCTTGACTGGACTTGAAGATATATAAGAGAAACAAAGTAACCAACATAGTCAGAAAAATCGCCATTCTTATGTGGCAGTGGGCTAGTAATGTGCCCTTACTCGTAGAATGTATGGCGACTGCGTATGAATGACGCAGCGTCGGAATGCCTCCCACGAGGTGGACATTGGAGCTGATGAGGATAGCGGGAATCCCATAAATGAGACGCACAGATCGATTGACAACAGGAGGAGTCCTATTTCCAGCAGTGGACGTTTTTCTGGTCAATACGATGCACGACAGCACCTCAATAAAATTTAAGGCAAGACTTGAAAACCTGAAACTAAGAGACCTACACATCGCTGGCAAGAAAATAATAAAAGACGGGCAGAATTGAACATTGATTAGGCACACGGAGCAGACACGAGTAAGGGTCGGGACTGACATGACGACGACATCGCAGTGAGCCTCGGCGACAAAGATGGAGGGACAGCGGTCACTGTTTGCGAAGGCTGCTGGCGACCCTCGTTCTCTTTATTCATTACTTTCTTTATTGAAACGTTTACACATCGGTATATGTATATGTACTACACACTTTATATATTTAGTCACCATACTCAAAAGCTAACCTGGATCTTTTCCTGGATGTTTTGTATAACTGAGAACTCAATGAAATCTCTCATTATGTCACAGTTGACGCAGTAGTTGAGCGATTTCCTGCTGCGCTGCGTGTTGCGGGTTCGTTTTCATCTCGGAACAAATGTTTGTATGACCTACAGGTTATTTATTTATTTACCAGTTCCTTGCTATACTTACAGTATGCATCAAAGCGTACAAGTAAGCCAACAATCTACTTACAAAAAAAAAATACAAACATTTATCATTTCTTTACTCTCGTCTCTTATAGTTGTTATAGGTCTAAATATCTGGTTTTTGTGAGTTTACATATTAGTGAATGTACTCACGATATAAAAAAATTTCTAGTGTTTAGGTACCGTATTTTTTTTTAAAGAGAAACAAAACTAGAAAATCATTTCACCACAGAGTGTTATGTCAATTTACTACCAAAAGCCATGACATTTTCTTACTCGTATAAACTAATTGAATCCTTAAAGTCTTTATCAAAGTTCCAATAAATAAAACATCATATTTTGCCATTGTATTGAGTAGCAGGAAAATACTTAAAAAGCGACATTTATAAGGCTATATTTTACACTGCATGTGCAAGTGATATTAAAATATTTAACAAAAGTAATTGCTGCCTCAGAATTTATTTTATGAACATTGTTATTAACGACACGATATTGTTGTGACGTGATTGCATTGTAATATGAGTGAGTTATTAAAGATATCTCTCTCTCTCTTTCTTCCTTAGTGCTTTCTTCTGTGATTGACATCGGCTTTCCTCGTTATTTTTCGCTAGACTAGAATTTGCTGGGTCGACAAGACATTCAAAACTGTCTTCAGGTCTTTGATTACGAGAGTGATTCAGAACAGTGGTACCTTCCGCGGGCTGCGGCATTGGCTGCAAGTGTCATTGTGACTCTGAAACTCAAAAAGCCACTGAAAGAACACGGTGGGCAAAGTAAAAGTCTGACATATCCTCTCGCTCCACCCAGGGTGTGAGGAATTATTTTATGATTTTACACAATAGGGAGGTCTGCACCCAAAACATATCTGTTGACTATACACAAAATACACATATTTTTATTACATGCGAAAATCGATCCTGCAATACTTAGTGCAACATCCAATTACTCAAACACAGTGCCAACTGTTAGTGAAACAAAACTTTCAATACCCACTCAAACACAGATACAGACAGTAGCGTCAATTGAGTACCAGTCTCCTCTTAAATAAGGGGATGTAGCGACATCTATGGCGCCACATATGAACTAAACTACGAAATCCTGCATAGCCCAATTTGAATTCGAACATATACATCTGCCCGAAATCAACTCTCGGGCAGTTGCCCAGATCAAACACAACACCCGTCTAGTCGGAGGATCCACCTTTTTCAGTGGGGTGTGTGGGACTAGAGATGCGCCGTTGCCGGCAATATTGCCGTGAAGTGGGAATATTGGTGGGAATATTGCCGGGAATATTGCACGATGTATGAATATTGGTAGGAATATTGCCAGCAATATTCCCAGATTTCCTTTGGGACTTTAATACTCTGTTCCACATACCTCTAACGATCCATACAATACCTTGCCATTGTGAGCGGTAGCTAAGCGCGGAGCGACGAGCGCCCTCTTTCGAATGCCGCCCCGCTCGCCGCGCCAGCCCGCAAAGGGGTAACCAATTGATGGTGCTGTCCGTACATTGTAACAAAGGTAATATCATACCTTCCTAATAATAGCAATTCTCATATATCTAGCAATTTATAATCGAATTGTTTTATATCAATCGTAAAACGCAATATTGTATGATACTGAGTGTAAATGTAACTATAGAACAGTCGCTATGAACAGTGGTGTAAATTGTTATTGCACCTAATCATGGCATAATAATTCAATAACTATGTCCGATTATTATCTAGCTGTAATTTAGATTGAATGTTATAACAACTATAGTTACACCAAGGTCATGATTATTGATTTGTGGTTATTTTGAGCTTAAAAAATGCTTTGCCAATTAAATTATATGGGTGTTAAAACATTATTTGCGGTATCGTGCGAAAGACTTATCGTGGAAGGAAAACAGATAGATTTTATTCAGTAAAAATATGACACTTCATTTCGCTCTATTCAGTTTTAATTCATCATCATCATTTCAGCCGACAGACGCCCACTGTTGGACATAGGCCTCCCCCAAGTGTCGCCACAATGATCGATCCTGTGCGTTCCGTCAGAGTTTTAATTGTTTGATGATTTTCTTGCTCAAAACCAAAAACTTCGTCCATATGATGAAATATGGGGAACAACTACTTATCGGTACTCACTCACAAAAATTACAGTTCGGTAAAAATATTTTCATTTCGTTTCACAAATTAGACAGTTATTTTTTGACCTTAAATACCATTTTTATTTATTTATTATTTATTTATTTATTTTATTCTTCATGCACAAAAGAGTACAAAGGCGGACTTAATGCCTTAAGGCATTCTCTACCAGTCAACCTTTGGGTGATGCAGAGACAAATAAATCGTGGTAGGTGCAATATTATCCATTACATATTAACCCTTCAGATACCGTCAATTAGAGACACAATAGTAAGACAATAGATGCGCGGCCACCGGTGGTCGCTTGGGGATTCATGAATTAATACAATTATTCATATAAATACATAACATACAGATACACAATACATAATATATATAATTACACTTATACAACAACGAACAGAAAAATACAAGAATGGAAAATAAGAACACACAAATCCAGAGGAACAGCCTTTTAAATTTGATTAAACTTACAAAAACTTTAGTAGAAGTGTTTTAAAATTAATCATAAATAGATACTGTGATTAATTTCTAGCCTTTAACTTTATGAAATATAGTTGATATACATGATTTCAGCGGTATTTATTGATGGCATCTTGTCAGGGCTTGTTCGAAACAATCAGTGTGGCCTTGATGGCCCTGAAATGCAAATGGTAATTGGAGGAACACTGTTGAGTTCTAGTCAGTTAAACTCTGACACTGCCTCTTGCAGAGTCCTCTCAGAGTGAAATAATTATAAATTGGACTTTAATTATAATTTCAACTTTATTGATTTTAACTAATTTATGACAAAGTAATGGTATCCTTTGTCATAAATTACTTAATTATATTTTAAACAGAAGAAAAAGACACTAGCACACAGCACAGCACACAGCAGCACAGCTAAACTACACACTACTAGAACTAGTATACACTAGTGTACATTAGCGCAATAGCTAAGGCATTCATAAAAAAACCATGTATGGTTTATGACGATAAAGATGATATGACGATAAATATTTGATGATTTAAAACAAAAATATTGCAGACATCCAAAATTACCTAGCACAAATTAAAATAATGATAATATAATGCACACTCATTGCACGCAACGGCAATAGCTGCTATCAAATTGACTGACTAGCTGTCCGCTATCATACAACTAAAATAATTAGTCCATATCAATTTACAAATGGCAAAGGTCAGTAATGGAACTACCGTAAAAATTACATGTAACACTATACCGTTGTAATAATTCTAGTACATAACATGTGCTTATTATCGTACTACAGTTACGAAATTCCACTGAGAAATGGCTACTTAATAATATTAATGCTTTTTGCCAAGCTCTTACTAAACGTATGCTATGGTATCTACAATCTACCATAGATATATCTGATAGATAGATCTGCAATAGGTTTTTTTTTTTGTAAATCTATCTACATATATGGGCGGTACGGTAGATATTTATATCTTTGAGATATAAATAGGTTTTAGACACATAGGTTTTAGAACGCTGAAAGGTACTTGACATTCTTTTAGACTACTTTGTTTCGACGCTAATAGGTGTAAAGCTAGAAACTTCATTACACCGACGCACAGGTGTAATACGCCCGATTTGTCAACACGTAGATCAAGTCTAGTTCCATATAAAATGCTTAGTCATTTTCATAGCTTGCTTTACTAAAGAGGTGCATACTGTGTACATCGAATTGTTGTCCGTCCATCCGCCTGTCTGTCAAGATCCTTTATCTTGGGAACGCGTGGAGGTATCGAGTTGATGAGGTCTGTGGATTCTTGAAGCTGTAACGAGAAAAAAAGTTACGGTTTTATCCAAAAAACATGTATTTCTACAAGAGTGTCGAAATACATGTTTTTTACCCTATAAATTTTGATTCCCGTCTCTCACGGGATCAAAATTCATAGGGTACTTCCCATAGAACTAGAATTCTGAAAGGCATAGTATAAGGCTCTTAGCACAAGTATAAGAAAACATCGAAAACTGTTTAGTAGTTACGTCACAAAAAAACCTATTTTACGATTCAGAAAAATCTTCGTAACTAAATTCGGGAATAAAAAGGTACGAAAGAAATACGTACTGCGTACCGGATGATGATGATGATGACGAAGAAAGAGGTTCTACAATATCTTGCTAAGTTAATTTCTATGAAAATACGTAGTTATTTTAAAGACCTCTTTGGGTAGGAGTAGAGAAGTGCAGTTGCCGGCAATATGGGAATATTTCTGGCCATATTACCACCAATATTCATACTTCCGGCAATATTTCCTCCAATATTCCCACTTCACGGCAAAATTTCCGGCAATATTTCCACCAATATTCCCACTTCACGGCAATATTGCCGGCAACGGCACATCACTAGGTAGGAGTATTTAGTAAGTACCGATCAGGTGATTAGGCATCTACAGCTCCGTGCAATACCTATTAAATTCAAGTGCACGAGTCGTTAGCACATTGAAGCAATCAACGTTTTTGTAGCGCTTATTGGGAGGGTTGTTAAAGAGCTATAATATTCTAAACTCATTACACTGTTGCATTGTTGTTTTCTTTACAGAAATAAGCTATGTTATAGTGCATTTCACGTAAGAATGCCTTCGCTGTAATGTTGGATATACGAGAAAAATAATGTTGCTATATTTTTAGTAATTAAATTACTTAATATTTAGGAGCCTTATAATTTTCTTCTGGAAACTGTAAAAAAAATTGAATAAAGTATACGACGCCAATTACCAAAAACGCCACGCCACAATATCGTATCTCTCCAGACAGCTTCTTTTTAGACAAGCTTTTTTTAATAAAATCCCATTCTCCCATAATTCTCCAAAAAGTGTTACGACTACCGTTAAAATTGATTTCGTTTCGCATTTCATGCAACAATTTTGCTAGAGTAGGCAACTCTTTTCTTTTTTATTTTCTTTTTGCTGTGGACAGACAGGGGAGCCAACATTACGGCGAAAAGAATTCTTAAGTGAAATGCATTATACGTAATGATGACGTCTCAGTTTCAATCAAGACAGAATCAGATCAATTAACTCAGAAAGAGTTACTCTAGATGATACTCGCGGTGTTTCAGATTTTTACTGACTAAAACTCACCTGTGTTCCTTCAGATGTTCTTTGCGTTGTAGTACTATGGTGTAATTGATGAGACTTGGCAGGCAGCAGAGAGGAGCACTCGCAACTATCGCGAACGCGCGTTATGGATCATCTGAAATCTTTTTTTTATTGCGCTTTGACGCGCGTTGAAGCGAGTTATACATGAACTTACACTTTCTCGGTCAAACTTGCACAGATTTGCACGACATTAATAGCTACAGGGCTGTGTGACATATCGTGGCAACCCTTTTACATCTATCTAATATTTGCTAAATTTCACATATCGTTGACAAGTAACATTTACACCAATATTCTCATTAGTTATTTATAGGTAATGGATTACCCGGTCTATCCACAGCCATGATTATGAGTCACTATTGGCGTGGGTGATATTAATTTCTTGCTGCAATCATAGTTGCGGCTGTAAGCCATGAGTAACTAATAGATAATTGATCATTTGAAGGTAGGTATGGTAAATATGAGTGCGGTTTTATTGGATACAGTTGATAAGAGTGAATGAGTGATGGTTTTTTAAATATTTAGTTTTTAACTCTCTCAGTACGCTTTACAAATATAGTTTTAATAAAGTGTCGGCTTTGCAAGTTTCTCTGAAGTTTCTCTCCGATTTTAACATTATATTCAACAGAGGAGAAAATATACCAAGAACGGTTTCAGCCGCGGCTTAGCGGGATGTAACCGTTTCATGTGCGTATTTCAGTGACGCCTGTGCAGTCTAGGAGCACATGCGCAATTGTCGTAACGAAATGTTATATAGCCTGTATTCCGCAATAAAAGATTTATCTAACTCTAAATTATTTTTTAATTCAAACTTGTAGTTTCCGAGATTAACGCGTTCAAATAAATAAACAACCTGTTGAGCTTTATAATATTAGAAGATAGTAAATTTATTATCATTTAAAAAATAAGACACGCCTAACTGTGTGGTAACGAAGATCTAATCTTTCATCGCCTATATTTAATTAATTTGCATATCATTTGAATAAAAATCATATCACAATAATCAATTTAATCAATCATATTTTAATCACACCCAGATAGTTTGAGTGAATCTTAATGACTTTTACATTCACTGTTATAGTAGATTATGCACCGAGGGTCTAAAGTAGTGTCTTATGTCACGGGCGTCATATTGAATCTCGGCCGCAATGCAGGATTCGGGATTTAACTCACGAGCAAAGCGAGGGAGTTAATACAAGAATCCTGAATGCAGCGAGGGATTCAAGCTAGCCCAAGGCAAAGACACCTTTAGCCCAGAGGAGGATACTCTACTTTTTACACCAACTGTGAGAAAATAATAGTCACATTATTGACCAGCGGGTCATAATGAAATCTAGTACAACATTATTGACCGGCTGTGCCCCCGGCCCATAGATATAATATATTTCTATGCCCCGGCCACTAATGACTCACTTTAGGGTTAAGGTTGCTTGACATATAATTTGACATTTTCGAGCAGGTGGTGTAAAAAATAATTTAAGACTTTGTTCTCAATTCCATCATACAATTTCCAAACGAAATTATAGGCATAGCGTACACCATAAACGTAAACGTTTATTACGATGTGCGGTTTCGATTTCCGACGTGTTATAGTTTGACACTCCGCACGTGAGGCCACGACCTTAGTCACGCTCCAATTATGACGAACAGGTGAGGAGAATGATCATCATCACGCTACTGTAACTAGAGCAAGAACTCGACTTAAAGTAATCATAACAACCGCCGAAAGTGAAATTTCTGAGCAGAACATTTGCAGTAAAGTTCTACGCTGAGATGACGACGTTGAGAATAATATGTTATCTATGTACAAATTTTTGCATCTTTTATTGTGAGCTCGTGTCTAAGTAATAACCAAAGATCAGAGTTCCTAGTGCAAGTTAGTTTTACGTTAATGCGATCGACACGTTTATGACGTTCGGCACTCCGATTGGCCGGCTTCAAGTTCTTAACCAATCAGAGAGCCAAACGCGGTAAACGTTTCGTGAAGGTAACTCACACTCAGCGCACCGAATAGATAAAGTATATTTACCCAGAGTTTGAAGAAGTAGCTAAGTAGCATAGAGTTGATAATACCTCATGTAACATCTCAGAACCATAAATAACGTAGGTAATCCAAAAAGCACTTTGTGTGCAGGTACAAAGTCGTTGAGTTTGATCTTTAAGCTAGACCGACGGCGAAGCAAATGCCTGATTTGTACGTAAAACGACGTCGCGTGGCGTGGCTCAAGTGTAGCTCTACAAGTCTAGCTTCCACATAAAATGTATGGAGACCGACGCGGCCAGATCGGCGTGTGACACGTGTGCGCAGTGTAATTCTACCTTTATTGTTACAAATATCGCCATAAGCTTATCGCTTATGTCAAAATTAGACACCCATGCCACTCGTTACTGATTTTACGGCTACTATTGATCTAATTTCCTTAATGACTGTTGATGTTTGTGACGTATATCATTGCTGCCATGGTTTATTACGCATTGCACAATACAATTACAGTTGGTAGAGCTAACTTCGAAGGTAAGTTCGGGTTGTATGAAGTTAAGAAAGGTTCCAAGAAATTCTCTCTCCTAGAAAGGCTTCTAGAAAGGCTTTGATTTTAATGTTGCCATAACTTAATTCTTGCACCAAAACGTTTTCAGATTCTCTCGTCCTCTTTTTTGAGTTAAGCAATATATACGCTCTTCTCGCTTTAAATGGAGCAAGAGGGAGTATCAAACTTTTACTAATTAAAAACCCATTCGTGTTCCTTCAATTTCCCTTTGCCTTTCAGGGTTGAGGTAATTCTTTCGATCTTTGAATCGCTCTCGCCCTCGTTCTCCTACCATTGTAATCTCCTTCATAAAACAAAAAAAAACTAAATTTCCTTCTCTGCTGCTGTAGATCTTACACAAACACTCTCAGGTTACCACCGTATAAGTGATTTATTTATAAAGTCATTCATCATCATTAACTTACGTAACCCCTCTTAATAATCCGGCGAAACCTGTTTTATTTTAGGTACATATTTCGTAAAGGTGATCAAGCAGCAAGAACCGGGCAAGTACCAAAAAGTCGTTACTCAAGTACCAGGAACCCGCTAAGTACTAAGAAGTAATCAATATCAAGAGACCGGCCCAAGATTTAGCTTTGTTTTCGGCCAAAAAAATAGTATCGGCAGTAGTTTCGGTTTCGTCTTCCGGCGGTTCCGAATATTCAGAACGACCGAAACTAAGTTCTTCAAGCTGACGGTTGTGATTAGAGATCTATAAAGTGAACGTCTCGTTCATCTATGTTTGGTATCGTTTTTAACCAATTTATTCATTAATTAATTATTTGAACGTTAAAACTATATCATTTAGCATAACTATATCAAATTGTAGTTGTGTAACAAAAACGAATTATTATTTTTATTTCTTGTCAGTATTTCTATTACCACGTCAGTTTCGGCCTCGGATAGGTATGGCCGAAATTGAAAAAAAAACCTTCAATTCGAAGTTCGGTTTCGGCTGCAAATCGTATATCGGCCAGTCACTATCAATTTCATACCTTTGTTCTACAGAACATTTTGTTTAATTAACATGCAATGTTTACCGGTGGTTAGGGTGTAAACGTGAAACATTTTATCTGCCGGTTAGGACTTAGGAGTAATTTGCATAGTTTAACAATTACCTGGCATTCTTTCGCAAGTATCCCCGCATCTTGATATGGGGAACTAACAAAAGGACGGGGAACTCTTCACTGGTTCGTGACTTTGGTTCTGTACGCTTCTTACTTCGTATGTGCTATGTGTTTGTCTTTGGTACGAGTAATATATTGTTGTTACTATATAGTACTTTATGTTTACCTGTTGAGGATGTCGTGTTTTCAAATTGTACTGTTGCTTGATTTATAACAGCGTCAGATCTCATAGTCAATCCACGAAAGGGCTTCCCGAAAGTATTATCTTACTAATATAATAAAGAGGTAAAGTTTTTTTTTTTTGTAGTATATCTAAAAGTACTGGTCAGAATGCGATAGGTATATTTTTTTCACCGTTAGAAAGCTGCTTTAATCCTGAGTGACATAGGCTATATTTTATGTAGGTGGGCGTAGTCGCGGGCAAAAGCTAGTGTCTAATAAAAGGCCAAAATATGTAACTTCTAAAACACTTGAGCCGATTTAAAAAAAAAATATTTGAAATGTAGCTGCACATTCCCTGCGTGCCATAGGTAGGCTATTTTTACCACTTTCACGCGGCCAATGCCAAATAAACATGTTTTCTTTCTTTTTTTCTTTCCAATGTCGCCTGCAGAAGCTAGTATTTTATAATTCACCGCTATAATCATTTTAGCCGATAGACGTCCACTGTTAGCCATAGGCCTCTTCCAAGTGTCGCGATAACGAATGATTCTGTGTATTTTATAACTGCGTTATAGATTTACCCAGCTATGAATCATAAGATCAAAATGTCCTATTAGTTGGCAATAAATGCTATTTACTGTAATAAGCATCTAAATAACAATGTTCCCTTTCCGGCGCCTACGACGCTCCGAAGCCACGAGCGTCATTAAGTAATTCAGTTTTCGTCACTTAACTGGTTTTACCGCGCATATTCATGAAGCAAATTATTTCACTTTTGCGGCCGACTGACGTATAAATATTTAGAATTTATAATAACAAGTAAATTGTGAATTAATGGCGCCTCGAGATGTTATATATACATTAATTTATTATGCGGAATACGAAATTGAAACTGTTAACAGAACAATTTTATTATTTTAAGCTGCGTGATTTTTAGAAAGAGTCACCGTGACTAGAATACATCCCTATGTATAATACTGACTAAAACCCTTCAGTCAAGGGTAACTGAAGAGTTACAGTTTGTCTTAGTCAGTAAAAGTCTGACACTCTCTTTAGCTGCACTTATAGTGGGAGAAGTTTTTTTTATAATATCACAACCTCATGAAAAAAAAAATTACATGCTTTGTTTGAGAAACGTAAATTTCAAAATTAAAATGATAAACGCCAACGGTTTCACAAAAACCTGAGCCAAATAATTAATTGTACCAAAATTGTTTCTTACCCTACTTTAGTAAAGTGAACTATATATCTTCACAAACTTCTTAACAAATCAACTTTAAACAAAACTTTTACTTTTGTAATGCCACAAGAGAAATTGATAGTAATCTCAATAAAAATTTAACCAATCATTCTGACCACTACAGCTGATTTCTCAAAGCCAAACCACAACAAATAAATCATGCATAAAAGTAATGTAAAATAAACGATCATATATCGCCATTATCATTAAGAATATGTCACAACAGCTTCTAACTAAGCACAATATTACCCAACAGTTTAAATTAAAACATATCACAGAACGTTAAATGTTATTCACATACATAAGTACCTACTAGAGAGTTGCCGACTAGGCGACTAGTCGGGGAAGACGACAGAATCGACCATGTTTTGTATGGCCGATAACATAAGTATATTTATAAAATTAAATCATGCTATAAACATAACGTAAAATAAAACTATTAGAAAGAGTAGTATTTTTGGAGTCTTACAGATATACTTGCTCTAAAATACAAATCGCAGACGCAGACAACTCAGCCACCAAACTGAAATGGAACTAGGCAAGTCGTATCTGCCGTCAAATTGGGTGAACTCACTGGATCCCAAACATCAAGAACCAGCAATGCGGTAGGCCCAGAGGGAGAGGATGAGACGAGTTGGGCTACAACCTAAAGGATTGGCCAGATGAAGTTAAAGACAGACAAGGGAAGAATGAATGGAAGACCATTGCTCTGTGGTGAGACACAACAGGCTCATAAAAAAATAAAAAACCCGATTACTCGCGAAGATGAAAATAGTCTACAGACTAGTCAGGTATCGAGCACCAACTAGTCGACCAGTAGGGTAGTCGGCTCATCTCTAATAGGCTCTTTACCCAGTGTGTGGCTATAAGAGGCGTCGTAAAGCTGCGCGTGCGACGCTCTAGGGGGCCTCCGCGTCAGCCGACTTTATGGTCACATTACGCTCTGATAGTAAACGATACCCTAAACTTACTAATGTTGGTTTAAAAATACGTGGTAAGCAATTTTGTAGTTTAGTGCAAGGATTTAGGGTATGTTATCGAGAATTTAAGAGTTGATCTGGAATTTTATTCATGGCCCGATTAAATGTCGATCACGGGAAGGGAAGTTTGTTTATTTTTGTTTTAATGTTTATTTATACTTTAAATACTAAATCTGAGAATCTGAGTAACTAACATAATATAGTTTGAAAGTAAATTATCCTGTATGATCTTTTCTCTCATTTCTCATTCCTAAACCATCGAACTTAACCCATATTCCATCAAGAATTCTCCATAAAACCAAACAAGGACAGGAAAATAAATAACATTGTTATCCGGCAATTTTACTGTTAGCAACGAAATTGTGAATGTATTACCTAAATGTAGCCATACCACAATCGGAGTTCGAACCCGCGACCTCACGACACAACTCCATTCTCGGTAAATTGAGGCCTTAATAAGTTCTCCTTAACTTCTAGGTTACCAAGTTTAGATAATTTGCTGCTAGTTTATATTTTAAGGCAATTATAGACTTGGCTTATTGGACACTCAGTATTTCATTTGACCGGATATGAATTTGACCCCATTTACTTTACTAACAACTTACAATAACTATCTACTTAGAATAACTTAGTAGTGCCGAAGTACTAACACGCGCTAACAATTCAAAGTAACGACTTGTGTGGGATATTTTCAAGTTATTCTGTATTTCTCATACAAAACAGATGCAAAAATGTGCAAAGTAAACGATCATATCTGTCAAAGGCGATTTAGTATTCGGACTCAATACGGACAACGCGGCTATCTTACAAATACTTTACAAATTGAAACCTAAGAGTCTATACAGCGTTTCTTTTTATACGCCGAAGACGTGCGTATACGAGGTGTGAACGCCACGTATTTTTTTTTTATAACAGGAAAAGATAACTATTGGCCGGAGTCTTACACAGTCACAAATAATAGCCACATAAATAAATTTAAATGGCAGCAAATCCCCTAGATAGGTTAAAATTATACATTGCAATTTAAAAAGAATAAGGAATAATTTTTCAAGACACAATACGCGCGTTCAATGCGCGTTGCATAGCGTCGTAAGCATGTTTTACTTATTAATAAATCAGTTTAACCGTGGCAAGAATCGTTTAAACTGCGATAACTTAAAAAAATACTTGTGTCCTCCAAAGGGAGCTGTACAGTAAGAACCTTTTTCTGTATTTTTGGGCCGAAAGGTTCTGGAATGGCGATCACGTACCGGAAGACGTAGCGATGGAAAGCCTCCTATAAGGTGAACTGATGACCTGGTAAGGGTTGCGGGAATCCGATGGATGCGAGACGCACAGGACCGTTCATTGTGGCGACACATGAGAGAGGCCTATGTCCAACAGTGGACGTCTTTCAACTAAAATGATGGTGATGATAATGAGTTTTTCAAGACAAGTGCAAAAAGAATTATTTAAGCTCAACAATTGAAGCAACTAGATATTTGTCATTTACGACTACTCTTTCAAGGAACCCTGTAAGCACCTCACCCTCAGTTTATTTATAAGACACGCACGCCAAAGTTCGAAGAGGCTGGAGAACTTGACGTTACTTCCTAACTGTCATCTTTAATGAACACCGTCATCAAGTTATTACTTCGCTGACAGTTCACACGTTTAGAGACAAGAAATGGCCGCGTGGGTAGTCACTTGTTTCAAGTACTAGATTGAAATCTTACTTGCAATAAAGACCAGTCAACGAGTGACAAGAACCAATGTTATTTGTAGGCAAATCAGGGACAGTTTATTTGAGGCTGTCGTTTGTAACTGGTGAAACTATTGTACAATCTAAAATCGATCGTTTGCTTCCGACTTCAGTTTCTGATGGTATCTGGTATCTGTCTGATGGTATCGGTAACCTAATTTGTTTTTGGACGTTTAAATTATTGTGTCAATTTCAGACTTAACATGTTTTTTTCTGAACTCCATCTTTTTACTTTTTATTTATTTATTTTTTGTGGAAGGGCTATCAACAAATTACTTCTTCCAATGTAGATGGAGTAAAAGGGAGTATCAAACTTTTATTAACTAAAACCTACTCCTGTGTTATCACACCCCTTTACGTTCGAAGGCCGTGATGACTCTTTCGAACCATCCCGCAGCGTTTACTGATTTATCTCTCAGCACAACATTATGATGATCATTCTCTATTAGTGACATCTATGACGTCAAATAAGAACTAAACTACAAAGTTCTGCATCGCGCAACTAGAGTTCTCCGCGCGATTTAAACATATCCAACTGCCCAAAATCATCTCTTAGGCAATTGCAAACCCAGATAAGACTTAACACCTTCCTTTTCAATGGACGTTTGCGAGATTTTACACTCGGATACCTCCTAAAAACTAATAAAATGGTCTATGGTAAGAATAAAATAGCAAATTCAATAAGTTATGCAATATTTTTTACCACAAGAAGATGCGAAATAGAATTGAATAAAAGTTTTTAGATACTCGAAAAATCGAACTGAGACGTTACCTACAAGTTTTTCCGCAACAATAAATTCAGTAACAAAAATTATAATACTCAATTTTTAATGGTACAACTGACAGTCAGTTCAAATACCTAGTCAGTCTCCGTGAACTGAGTCATCCACATTTATACCATTTATATAATGTTTAATAGATCTGTACACACTACGACCACCCATAGTGCGGGTATCACTTTCAACATTACTGCAATCGAGAAGCAAAAAGTTTTTACAAAACCAATAATTGTTTTTCATTCGGTACGCACAGTTTTTGGCTGTGTACAGATTGCAGCAAAAAGTACAAAAGTGTCTATCGTTTTTACAATGTGAATGAAACACGTGATGAAAGAGGCTTAGAGGTTAAGGCACTCGTTTCTCACGATGATTTGCGGGTTCGAAACCGGACAAGTTTTCTAAGTTTGGCTAGGACATTACTGACACCCCGTGCCTCGGAAAGCACGTAAAGCCTTAGATCCTGGTTGTTATTCATAGATCTCTAACTCTAGCAACTAGAGTTAGTCAGACTCCAGATAGTCTGACCATCAGTCTATCCAAGGAGTGTAAGTAAGTGTTCTCCAAAATCGAGATATAGAAACAAGGCATATGTACAAAGCGTTTTGATAATACATTCGTAGTGCGGACATCTAAGGAGTGGATTTCCCTACTGGAGTCTGCGTTTCCTAATAGCTACAACCTAGGGGTCTTTAAGTCAAGAGTTCTAGGCAAGCATGCTCTATCGTAGACCACATCTTCGCTTACCATCAGGAGAGATAGTGGTCAAATTAGAGCGAGCCTATCAATAGTTAAATCAGTAAAATTTATTGTTGCCGTTGTCGCATCGTGCCCGTTTGAAGAAGCCTAAAGGTGTTTTTAACATTGTGCGGATTTCATCACGCATGCGGATTAGCCCCGCATGCAGATCAGCCCCGCATGCGGATCAGCCCCGCATGCAGAAAATTGTGTTTGTGTACAATGAACAACAAATCGGGGTCCCACGTGAGTATTTCGTGCTGTTTAATGAATACTTGTTTGAAAAGAACATTTGCGGGGGTTACGCGTGCGGGGCAATTCCGCATGCGTGAGCAAAACCACTTGACATTAAAATACACCCCTCAAAGGAACTTTCAATGTTAAAAATACATAAATATATTCTTAGTCAAAATGCTAAATAGCCCTCAAATGAAAAGATTCTTTAAATTATGATTCCGACGTTCCTAAAGCCAATTGCATAACCAAACGATTTTCACGAAATTGTATACGCACGTATATACAAACATTGTGACCACAAATATAGTTATTGCGAATCGAATTAGAAAATATGCGTGAAGGAAGCTGGGTAATGTAACTATTTAGCGAAAGCTGAAATAGCTCTATTGTAGTACATTCAAGATTTCATATTCGCTCATTTCCTCTAATAAAAACTCGACTCAGTCTGAGGTTGTGACCGTGATACGAGGAAAAGTTTCGTATTTTGTAAGTTACGTTCGTTTTGCAATCATTTAATTGGCTGTCTTGTTCTCTGTCAACTTCTAAACGTTTAATAAAATCGAGCAGTTTAAAAGTAGCTAGATTTTATAAAACAACAGCATAGTGCATTGGATACAGTTGTGTCGTAAGGAAATGGACTAAATAGGATTAGATAATATTATTTCATAGAATTTATTAATTTTATAAATTCATTTGCTATCTCCGCGTCTCTTTTTACTACTCCGCCCCTATTAGTTATAATGTTATGTGTAGTCTATACGTAACATTAACAGACCAACTTTTTTTTTTAATCAAACCAGGAGTTCTGGTATTACCGCGATCATCATCATCATCATATCAGCCGAAAGACGTCCATTGTTGGACATAGGCCCCTCCCAAGCGTCGGCACAACGACTGGTCTGTGCGTCACGCTTCCATCCGTATACCGCGATCATACAGACGAATAAACTTTTCAGCTTTATAATATTAACATCATTATCACAATTTCAGCCGAAAGATTTACATTTTTGGACTTGGCCCTATAACAAACGGTCCTATGCGTCTTGTATTTATCAGATTAATTGGTTTTATAATACTATATTAAACATTAATGATTTATCACAACTCAGAGGTAATTAGAACTTTCTGTCAGAAAGATAATTTTCTAGTACAGACACAGACTTTATTAGGTAAAACTTTAGTAGTGTCCTAAGATACAAGTTTTGAACCTCCATTCACTAAACTAGGTGAGGAAATCAAATAAAATGCATACCAACTTAATTATAACACCAAAACCTAAAAGCACCAAACAAATCCGGATTAATTTCCATCAAAGACACTCGTATAAAGGCCCTATTACCTTTACACTCAAAGATTGGCAGCAAAGCCCCAGTTACAGCGTATTACGTATGTAAATCCTTCGCGTGGGCGGGCTATGTGCTCAACACCAAACCGCAGAACTCACAAACCAAAAGCTAGATTTATTTCGTTCCCGGGTTATAACTCAGGCCAATACGTGACCGATGATCACGCCTACGCTTACATAGAAATTATCCACGACCAAAACGTTATCAACAGTGAAATGGTAGCGTATTTCACGTATCTAACACTGCCGGGGTCGGCCACCTAATATTGGCAAAGGTCGGTCGCGAAAGGTTAGTTCCTGTCGCCCGGAGCCCGCTTTCACGGTGTAAACTAGTGCAGTCGCATGGAGAAAGGTCGTGCTGTCAAAAATGCAGCTTTCGTACTTACATAACTGGACACAGTCCACCGTTAACTGCATGTTAACTGTTGTTCTATGCGAAATGAAAGGAAAGCCATGCACTTTACTAGTTTGCCGCGTATATCCAAGGCGTTTTTGCTGTCTTGAATATTTTACTTCGGCTCAACTTAAGCGGTATCTCATAGTTTAGTCTTGGCGAAGTTATTTACACCCGCATTTCACTTTGCCATAGTATTATGCATAAATTTTCTCGCACAATGTAGTCCTGAATGCATTGTTGTGGGCGAAACGATTATTTCGCATAAAAGCCGAATTTAATTAAAAAGGCCCTTTTGTGCTGAAGTGAGGAAATATTTATGATATTACTATAATATCTATATGACTGAAAGTTTGTGTGGAGTTCAAACTTTTATTACTTTGCCTGGATGCAATAAATCATTTTGTCCACGCTATTGATTGATTCAAATTATGTTAATGTGCTCAAACGCGTCCAACAATCTGAACTAATGAACCATTCGATAGATTTATGGCTTCCTTGTAAAAATTTAATGATACGCGGCCATATTTACATAATACTTATTGAATCTATAAAAAAGCGATTAATCTTTAACACCTTAGCCGACACGGCCAAATAGTTGTAACTTTTTTCAAGCAACTTAAATCCAATCGACGTCAGTAAAGTTTTTGCGAGGAGACTGCGAAGCGTGAGACAAGTAATTTATACTAGTCGTAGTGTTCAATAAACTGTACCCGGAACTCAAGGATGATATGAAAGAAAAATTCATTGAGAGCCGGGAGCGTCGCGCCACCTAGCGGCCGCCGGAATGAACGCTATGAGCACAGTCGATGAGAAAAGTTGTAACGTCTGTACCCACATTTCATAAGCAGCTTAGCGACTTTAAAGGACTGCGAGCTGCGATAGCCGGTATTGCGTACCGTCTCCTTAAAGGGCAGACGTTTTATTTTTGTTGCATTGTGTGCGGATGCGGATTTTACGTAAACTTTCTACGTATACGATCCCGGCATGTCATTACATCACGGTAAGACTTAAATGGATTTTAAACGCTGACGATTACAACCACCATTTGTGTCGAACAATTAAATGTTAACGTTTGGAAATCGGTGTGATACGGCTATTTTTACACTTGAGATTACAAGCTCCATTTATGACGAACAATTGGTGGTAAATACTGGAATTGGTGAGTTATCTCCATGGTGGTGCCCCCACGCTTTTGGAGTTACGAAAGAGGAAATCCATTGTGTTCATCGCCACTTATGTCGCTCTTCTTCGTGTTGTTTAAAGACTGTACTTAAGGAAACTGGTTGTTCGTTTTAATAGTTCCAGATCCTTCATTCACGGTCTGGTAAACCGGATTTCACCCTTGTTACTTTGAGGAAAAACGTTTCTCGTACTACGAATGTTCGGTTTTGCGGCATATTGCTCGCTGAACAGATGGTTGATGAAGACAGAGTTGGAAGACCTCTCACAAGGTAGAATGATGATCTAGAGTGGATTGCAGGAATCAGGTGGAAGCGAGACGCACATGACGACACCTGGGGCCTATGTCTAACAGTGGGAGTCTTTTAGCTGAAGTAATGATGATGTCACAACTCTTTTAGATGACTAACTCCAGCGTAATAGTACTCACAAACGCACATCGTAAGTCGTAATACCGTTTCCTTCGTTACTTTCGATATCTCCAATCAATAAATTTAAGTATTGACGTAAATGTCATTGTTTATAGTCCCACTCGCACTTACAGTAAAGTTTGTTGATGTCCAAGAGACACCGTACGCCCATGCAACGGAAATCGACGTTGTATCGTATTTAGGGCCCTTCTCGAACATTGAGTACGGCCCCTGTTTAATAGAACTTCCTTATTACCTGTCCACTTTCGATTTCTTCGTAAACAAGTAGGGTTACCAGATGAAAAAAACAAAAAACCGTAGAAAAAGCCCGACTTCCATTGAAAAATCTTAAGATTTTTTACAGTTTGAGAATTTTTCACACTGCCGATCTAACTCATGTGTACATCGCACTCAAATGGCAGCGAAAATTTCCCTTTACTAAAGGAAAATTTTAGTTTCTTTAACTTTTAAACTTTCTATTAAGTTTGGAGACCACGAAGGAGATGGTGGCACGGCCTGGATGGCTTCCTTAAAATCTGTAATGGGAAAGGGAGGAACCGTGATCATTGGATGGAGTAGAGGGAGGCCTTTGCCCTGCAGTAGGACACTATTAACTTTACAGTTAGCCCATATTAATAAAAAACTGTATATTATTGAAAATTTAAAAAAATCCTGAGATCTCATGAGATTAGCAAAATCCAGCCGCAATCTTAAGAAGAGTCCAAAAATCCAGAAAACTCAGGACAAATTCTGAGGTATGGTAAGTCGGTAACCCTGTGAACGGGTATAAAACCGCTACTTTACGCCTCACAATTTCCTCCTATGATTTATAGTTCGAGTTTTCCCTTAATTACATATCTAAACCCAATCCTGGCTCTAGATTAATCAAATAATAATATACCGACTCAAAGCTTACTGCTTCAATAAATGTCATAATAAAATTAATTAATACACAGTTGTGTATTCGGCAGGAGGGATTAAAATACGAATTCAATTTACGTTCTGTTACAATTGTGATACATTTCGATAGGCGGATTTGTACTTTGTATCGTTTAATTTAGATGTTTTTATTGTTATACTAGCTATTGCTAGTGGCTTCGTCTGTGTAATAGTCGACTTATTACTTGAGGGCTTAAAAATATATATTTAGCCTACGAGTTGTTCTCAGGCCTACCAAATGTACGCAAAATATATCATTAAAAACGATCCAGCCGTTTTGGAAGAATTCGATAACAAATTCGTGACACAATTTTTTTATCACACTACTAGTAGTGTATACTAGTATAAAGGCGAAAGTTTGTGAGTGTATGTTTATTATTTCTTCACACTTGGACTGCTGTACGGATTTGGAAGAAATCTGGCACATGGGTAGACCATGTCCTAGTATATAGGATAATAATGTTAGGAGGAATTTTTTTATTTCGGGAGTATGTTCCCTTGAAACCACGCGGTCAGACCCGCTGGCAGCAGCTATTATATCAGATAAAACAGATAAGTAGTTTAAAAGCTTTCTCTCCTCCTAGTGTGGTCCTTTTAAATGAAATACTTCTTCCATATGTTACAAAATATACCATTGTTACGTAACTGACAGTAATGTGGCCAAAACAACAATCAGTGTGGCAATATCTTGGCCAGAGTAGGGATCGGTGGATCCCGCCCACACAGAGAGACGCGTATGTATCGTAAGTAAAAGGCGTTCAAAATGTGCCGAACCGGTGCGGAAAGCGGCTTACCTTCGGCCGCGGTTCCGAAGTACGTAGAATGAACTCGCACAGAAATATTCCATTTGTTTTCTTTTTGCACGCTCCAACAAGGTCGCTTCGTCTGGACAAGTTCATTGATTCACATTCTTGCATTTTTAATCGTGTGTTTTTATTTTCGACTCATTATAATTTGCCGGTTGCGTTTTTATTCCGTTTCATGATACAATCAGTGACTGATAATACCTGTTCTGGTGTTACGATGTTTTATAGCTGCTATTAGGTAATTTTATTGTCTCTTCAACGTCATTCAAAATGTATTTTAATCTACACTAATATTATAAAGAGGTAAAGTTTGTTTTTTTGTTTGTAGGAGGTAATCTCTGGAAGTACTGGTCCGATTGCTAAAATTTTTTCATCGATTGAAAGCTGCTTTGTTCCTGAGTGACATAGGCTGTATTTTATGTACGCGGGCTAAGCCGCGGGCAAAAGCTAGTGCTGAATATAGAATACTTAGTTATATCTTAATTCACACTATGTTGCTAAAGATATAGTAATTTATTTATTAAATGCCCAAGCACGCATTAGATTTCAAGTGTGATAACTTGTATTTATGTCTATGAAATTTCGAGATTAATTTCCTAGAACTGTTCGGTGTACAACAATATTAAATACTATTACAGTTAAACAGTTTAATTAAAATTGCCGTTCAAAATGGATAGTAATTGCCGTGCGTAGTAAACTTCGACAGAGAAACAGCCTCGCAAAGCGTTTGTAGGTACTCAGTTACTTCGAAATAATTAATTGAGCAATTGTAACTTGCCTACTTAATCTCGGGCGTCAGATAGAAGGGTTGTGATACCCTGAGCGTCTGATAAAGACTTAATTACGCGACACGTTGCGAAAGTGGCCCAGTACTAGCATTCTCATATCTTCATCGGTGCTACAAAAACTGGTTGTCAGTTGCAAAACTGTTGGCACGTAAATTTGCGGCTGCCCAACAACAATGGCCTACCAGGTACTGTAAACAAAACAAGTAAAGGCATTAGCATTCAGTTACGAGACGAAAGGCGTAGTGTTGTAACCCGCGTAAAGCGAGAATGTAATTAATCGATGTTTATTCGATTATTCTGTCAATTCAATCAATTATGTCATTTAAACGCGAGCTTGTATATTCAAGATCCAGGAAATTACTGTATCAAAGAATTTTAATAGAACAAACAGGATGGCATAAACTTAAAAATGTAATTATAACAAGGTAAACTAATTTATTCAGAAATGCGACCATAAATACGACTAGTCTTTTTATAATCCGGTTGATCGTAGTAATTAAAAATACATGGTCATTTAAGATATTGGAGGCCTGTAAACAAAGTCCGTGATTGATCAATATATAAATCATTACTGGCAAATTAAAACAAATTCTTTAATCAAATGTGATGATCGTTAAATTCGATGACTGATTCAAATGTCTAAATTATGATACCTACTTAATTAAAGATGACTTAAAACTTATTCTTGTTTGGTTTCTTTTTATTTGACAGCGGTCTTTTGTTATGTGCGCTTGCGCAATTTCAGGTCGTTCCATTTTTAAAGATTGCATAACTTTTCAGTTGAGAAGTATGTTGGTACTTTTAGTGATAATAATTATAATGAATGGTGTTGAGAGTGAGAGGGGTCAGAAGCTCATGGTTGAAGCTGAATCCATTTATCCTAATGACTTGAAAAGATCTTAACTAGACAAGTGGACGTGGAGCTGATGTATAAGATTTTACAGCAGGTTACTCAATCTGAGGTTACCGTTATGTTTTACAAAGATTTTAAACATCTGTGTCTCAATATCGATTTGTTTTCGTCACCTTAACAATATCCCTCGGACAAAGATAAGTTATTTCTGGGGCCATGGGTGATGCGAAATAGATCCCCAGGACCCTGGAACTATGATAAAGAAGAAACAGGAGTGTTTTTTATTTGGTAAGAGTCTGACACGTCCTCTCACTCCGCCAAAAGACGGGAGATGTCATTTAGATAATACTCACACCTAAAAAAAATCGCTTTGCTATCATTAGTCTTTCTAACGACAAAACGATAGATTGGACATCACTATCCAATAAGTCGTACACATATTGTGAAAATCTCGACAAAAAATATTCTAGCGCATTTCATTCTGCTGATAGTATGAGATTTAGATCGATACAATCGACGCTTGCAAGTAAAAAAGAGATTGCGGAACAAAAGCTCAGCTAAGTACGGTTTTAGCTTAGCTTGTACTTATGTTTATTAGACAAACGTTAAAAAAAGGGATTGTGAAATAAAAGTTCATCCAACTTATTTTAAACAACGTTATTATTATTTTATGCGAAACTTAAATGTAGTTTGTTTTAAGAATCAGTAACTGAATGGATTCCAATAGTTTTTACACCACCTTATGTTATTTTTTCAAAAATATTTAAAAAGGTTACAAGTTGGACACCACCGACACTAAGTACGACACAGGACTTGGAAGGTTATAGAGGGCATCAGGCTCTAGCAAACAGCTGGGGAAAAATAATGTTGTATAATTATACGACAAATATAGAATCATATTCAAAACATCTCTATAATTTTCAAAAAGAAACCTCTTATAACTAAGTAGTAATAATACCAAAAATATTTTCTCAACGTCCCGCTCATTAATTACCGTGTCGTGAGTAATTAACCGAATACAGTAACTAACAGACAGCGAGCTTACATCACAGTAAACACTTCTAATAACCATACAAAATATGAACGAATGACACGCCTTTACATGTAAAACCACAGAGTAAGAAAGCACAGAAGTATAACTTAACGCAAACTAACAAAACCTAACACAAATTTTTAGTTTTGTAGATTGTTGGCTTGCATACTGTAAGTACCTATATCAAGCAATTGATAAGTAAATAATAAATAAACTAAAAAGTTTCGAACTTCACAGTAGTAGTATACCTACACACAGTTAAGCATCACACTTACATTATAAAGATGAAAGTTTTAATTTTTATGAACTTTGGCACATGGATAGACCAAGAAATTATAGTACATAAAATTTTATCTCGCGAGTATCTTCCTTTAGTACAACTTTTGATTTTCAGGTAATGCTGCTCGTATATATATATATATAATTTATCGTATATAATTTATAATATGCATATCATCATCATCATTTCAGCCGACAGACGTCCAATGTTGGACATAGGCCTCCCCTAAGTGCCACAATGATCGATCCTGTGCGTCTCGCATCCATCGGTTTCCCGCAATCTTCACCAGGTCATCGGTCCACCTTGTAGGCCTTGGAGGCCTTCCGACGCTGCGTCTTCCAGTAATATGCATATGTATATTTCTAAATATTGATATAATTAATTTACACCCAGACAACAAATAATTGTGCCAATTGGTTTCGGCTTTTCGTACGCCTTCTAAAAGTCCAGGATCTCAGGGTTCGGCGATATACTGGACCAAAATAATAATAATAAAATTGTTGTTATACTGTTCCCTCAAAGAAGTACTGTAACAATTTTGTCATACAACTTCAGTAACAAGTCATACAATCTCCAGCACGTTTTTGCTAAGTAACTATTTAGTTTTAAAGTAAGATAAGAATGCTTTGTTGAAGTGCTTTTCCTGGTACCGTTGTGTTTGCTTCATTTGGTTGGCCCTTGGTAAATACAACATCCGTCATAGTTGGAAGAATGAATTGGATTATGACTTTAATTATATTTATTTATTTAAACGTTTGTGTTACATAGACGGACATAATGTAATAAGGTTTACTCCGCCAGTAAATCTTTTGGTTAAAAATCTTCCTCAGTATAGTCATACTGAGATATAATGTGCACAATAATTATATAATATAAAAAAGTATGGAGGATAATTAAGATATATATATATCTTTGGTTTAACCTCATGAGATACCATTTTTTTTTTTGTGGTGGGCAATCATGCAATGTATTTTTCCACTGTAGAGTGGAGCTTGGTCAGTCTTTTACTTACTAAAATCTACCTGTGTTCTTCAATTGCCCTCTGCATTCCAGGACCACGGTATGCTCTTCAGAAATTCCCGTGGCCCTAACGAGCCCTACAATTTTATTGTCTTGTCTTTGAGGCGTACCTGGAACACTGCGCATACACGACGACTTTAGCTCCTTTCTTACCGGACGGCCGGACGGCAAGCTCCTCATTGCTCATCGTCTGCAAGCCTGCGTCTACGATGGGCAGGGACCGCCAAATGGGATATTACACAAAAAACTACAGAAACACTTATCGAATAAACAGATGTGTAAAGACTGTAAACAAACTTAACTGCAATAAAATCTCACTTGCAAACCTACGTCTAATAAAACCAAATAATATACAAAACATATAGCCAGATCCCCAGTAATAATTAGCTTGGAGATTATATCTCCATGATGGCAACCAGCATTCATTGGTCGATAACATCGCCGTACGATCAAATCGTGGGGATAATGGCGTCCAAGGGTTCGACGTCTCTCTCAAAATAGACCTATGTTAGTCGACAGTTACGAGCTGTTAGGTAATAAATGCCAACAATTTTAGCATTGCTATCGACACTAGGGTAATATTAATACTGTTATTTAGGCATGAACTTTAGTTTGCAGCAACTGACTTAAAATTATCGGCTTTATGGTACCAACGAATTTAAATAGTTTATCAGCTATCAAGTTGGTAATTGGCTCAGAAACTGGTGTAACTATTGGTTGTCAAAGGGCGACTGATATTTCATTATCATCAACATTCTTTGTCACCTACTGGAATGCAAAAAGAATTTATCCCTTGTACGCCTCTCCTCTGCAGCCCTGATACGCAAAGAGCAACTGAAGGTCCACGGGTGGGTTTGTCAGCAAAAGGCTGACACTGTCTCTTGCTCCATTCAGAAGCCTGGGAACCTCGAAAAACTTTCCACCCTGTTTTTATAAAATCTATGATGTCGACATTGTAATCAAATGGACAAGATCATCATTATCAGCCTTTAACAGGCCCCCTGGACATGGGCCGTAATCCAACATGCGGGCCCAGTTTGGTGAATGTCACATGTCTTCGAATAATGGACAAGATTAGTCATAAAATATTATTATTTTGCACTTTATAATTATTGTTTCAATAATTAAATTCCTTGTCAAAAAATTTTATAATATTCTTCCCTTTCATCTGTTACCCTATTTGGCCCTATTTTCATATATTTAGTGATTCATTCCCAGTTACACCCGGAATACAAACCGATTTAGATCATATTATCTAATATAAAAACTCATCCAAATCAGTTCTTCGGTTTAAGATTTACGGTGCTACGAAACATCATAACCATACAAATATTTGTTCCGCGTGGAAGTCAAACCCGCGACACACAGTACAGCAGCCAATCACTCAACCCCTAGACCAACCGTGTCTTTATTTTGTAATCAGATCTAAAACAAGGCTTCCTCTATGTGCTATCCTCTCGAAAACACCTTATAAGTGACAATAACAGTGTTTTCGCTAGTTTCTGTAAGTTCCGCGTTCACTAACCGTAGGCTCTCATTGACCATAGTTATCTATTGGACAGAACTCATTATGCATATCCAAAATCGTATTTATTGGCCTGAGTTCGGTGAGGTATGCTGCGTTTGGACCGCTTGGCACGTGCGCTTGCTAGGCTACTTGCATTCAGCGGTATAGTATATGGGAAAATGTGAGATGATTAATAATAAGTTTTTGCTCGTTAAACGGATGGCCGATAGGGCCGAAATGCGCAACGGAAAATAGTATTGGAAGGCCTCCTATTAGGTGGACCGATGACCTGGTGAGAGTCGCGAGAATGCGGTGGATGCAACACGCACAGGATCGGTCGTTGTGGTGAAGCTTGGGAGAGGCTTATGTCCAACAATGGACGTCTTTCGGCTGATGATGATCAATGTTATTATGGTATTAGTTCCATTTTTAATGTAAAAAAAGACGCGATGAAGAAAAAAAAATTGAAAAAATCACACTATAATATAATATTATAAATAAAGTCAATTTGTGAGTGTAGGTTTTTTAATTTTTCACGCTCAAAACGACTGAATGAACTTAAATGAAATTTTTGCTGGCAGCAGCTAGTACAACTATAAGATAAAGTTTTTTAATTACAACTACTACCAAAAGCAACAACTTATTAGAATAATACACATTTAATTTAATAATAACTCAACGTTAATTTAATTTTCGATTAATTACTTCTATGTTCATAATGAAAAAGACGTCGGTTATGTATGTTCCAAAAGTAACAATAGACCAATCAAATCGAACAGCCAAACTTAATTAATTATGAGTCGAGTGGCACCAGAAGTCTTACATCATTACATATACTGTGAGCTTTCGCCGCATTATCTAGGCATCTGGGCGCGAAGACAATGGCGCGCGCATGCGTAATGCGTTATCTCACATCTACCTCTTGCCACACTCTGCTCTCCTAATGAGGAACGGTGTTCCACTTCTCGTGCCATGCTAATTGAAGACTCAAAATCAAACGTACAGAGAAATTTCTATTTCGCTAATACATCTAATTGATTAATTATCACTTTGGTTGTACAATTCAAGGTTTCTTTTGTTTTAGGTGGAGTAGAATAACGGTAGCCGTGCCTCCCAAAGGATGAGGAATAAGCATCGATGCTGGAAACGCTGCTTTGGCTCAGACGTACTGAAATCAACAGGTAAGTCTAATTAACGAGTTCTTATTCGCACTCAGTATATTCGGACATAGTGTCTGAATTGTCACATTTTTATTTTAATATTTTTTACTGATGATTTGGACACACAGTGTTTAGTAGTCAGATAAAAGGTTTTAAAAATTAAAATATACTAGATTTTGCACGCGGCTTCACCTGCTTACATAATATTTAGCCTATGTTACTCAGAAATAACACAACTTTCTAGTGGTGAAAAAATTTTAGCAATCGGACGAGTACCTTACCTCCTACAAACAAAAAACGAACTTTACCTCTCTATTATAGTGTAGATGTAGATAGAAAAAAAGCATTACCAAAACCTATTTTAGGCTGGTTTTGAAGCGACAACTTCGGGTAATTTTTTGTACCTATATGTATTATATTTTGAGACATTTTTTATCTGACTGTACTTTAATAGCTTCAGGTGGTGTCCGAATCATCATTGAAAAAACATTGAAACTATTGTGTTCATTCGGACACTGTGTCCGAATATATTTTGTCCGAATCGTTAGTAACTCTTATAACAAAACACATTCCATTCACAGTTTATTATACGGTTAAGCAGAATGATAGAAATAATTTAGAGAGATAATGCGACTAAAGTTAATCTAGAACACAAATCACGTACATTGTCTATGGAGAAATTGCAGCAACACGAACTAAACTTGGCACATATTCAACTTGGTATCGGCGTGCGGATGAGAAGTGCCGTGGCTCCTTTGACTTGATAAAATAAGATTGGAAAAGCCTATTTTAAAGCTTTGAAACTTACTGAGGTTCTGTAGATAAATAAGCCTTTCAGAGATGCCGCCAGGTTTCACCAGCTAATTCAGCTTTAATTTTTTTTTTAAAGAATAAGAAAGCATGGCAAGCACGTAAGGCGTGGCTTTAGAATTAAATTAAGCTTACTAAGAACTGTTGGATAGTTTTGATACGAACTTTTCGGTTTCAAACAACGATAATTTAATAATTTTCACTGAAAATTATTCGAATATCATATACGACCGCTACGTAAGGAGCCGACCACGCATTTTTATCGCGCGGATAAAGTTATCTGCGTGGCAAAAATGCGTGGTCCTAAAAATGGCTACTAAAATAAATGTGTATAAGTAAGGACTTATAGACATTTATTTTAGTAGCCATTTCGATTAAAATTACAGATTATATTATTTGTTTAATATCAACAGTATAATTGCAGCAAACAGTTCGTTTTATGTACCGCACTAGCCCTTTATCAAAACCGTTTTATGCTATTTATTTTAATAAGACATTACTGTTAGTCACTAATGGTCATTATTTTGATAATAGTGTTGTCTATATACCGCTACATGCAATAAAAGTCGATAGTTTGAATTACTTTCGATAAACTGTGAAAATTGGTGCGAGAACAGTAAATCACGTATGGTCGGACCAAATGGGTTCTTGTTAGGCCATAAATACTCGACTTGATATCCAATAAAATAAATAAAATAGGCAATGTAATTGATTGTAGCGAAGAATTTATTTGTTCTTGGTAAAATGCTTTGAGATTCTTCATTCCTAGTACTATTTCTTGGCAATTCTTGTTTAGAGATCGCATATTAAAAGGTGATGAGGTGTAAGGATTTAAATTGTGTGTAAGCTTTGAGCTGTTTCCTTCTCGAAAGCGAGACACACACCGTGTAACAATGCATTTGCGCATTGTCATATCCCGCCCACGTGAGCCCGTATAATTTCACGATTTAAACGCACCGCCTTACGAAATACATCTAGGGGAGTGCGACGATAAATAACCAACAAATTACTCAGTTCTCGCGATACGTAGTACACGTGCGACGGTGACATTTGCATGCCTGAGAAATGTTTACAGCTTGTTGAATCTACAGTCTGTAGGAAGTGAATGAATGTGGCGAGCCTCGGGCGTTTAATAAACGCTGTGTGACTCCGACTTTACAAGTTTACGTCAGAATCTCATGATTTCGTGATAACTGTTTGACACAAATGGATGTGTTAACGATCAGGATATTTAGGACTTTGAACTTCATAATTGCCTCAAGTTTGTCATCCTATTAATCGTTTTAATAGAAAGTACAACAAAGTCTGTTGTCAACAGTTCAAAGACAGCTAACAACGATTTGTTTGCCAGTGTTCAAATTTAACGTTCACCAAAAGTTTGTTAACCAAATTAACAATTACGGCTTTCCTAATCATTCCTATTGTTTGCGTTGTTCAGCTGTTTAAGTTAACGATTGAATTATACGAGTAATTCCGGATGGCGCTGACTAGACGCTGACTGGTTTGCGAATTGCGAATTCGAATGAAATGTGAGCCATTCTGTTAGCTTTCGCAGACTATAGAGAATTTCGCAGATCGTTTTGAAGACGATTTGGTCACGAGAGGGAAGATTAGCTTTGTTACCTTATAAATTTATGGACTTTTAGTGTCATATTAAAGTGTGGAGGAAAAGAATTTTCCTTCTAGACTTGGCCAAAGGGCTCACCAGGTTGTAATAAAGATTAAATTACATTTTCTTGAATGTAAATATAACTTTATTTATTAATTCAAGCTTTTATTTAACTTGCAATATCTTTTGTTCAGGTCAAATCTTGCAAATGAAATTAAAATTGAGTAGGTACCTCTAACCGATTGAATTGTAATTTTAACATATTCGTTGACGTCATTTTAAATCCAATATAGCGGACTTCTGAAGACGTTGAACTAATTATTTTTGTATGCACCTTTTTGTTCTTCATGATATGGGTATCAATTAAAAAAGGTTTTTTTTGGTAGAACACGTAAAAAACAATACGCCAAGAAAGAAAGAAATTGTGAATTTAAAAAAAAAGCTTTTGCTTATTTTTTTTATTTACATCGCTCAACCACTGCGCTAACCATATCTTTTCAGCTTCACCGACTTGTTTCCTTTGGGTTTACCGGACTAGTTTTAAAGCTTAGTCAGCTCACGTGACTTAAGCCAGTAACATACTTCAATGTCACAGTTTTTTTTTTTCATAACAAATAGAATATCGCTTTCTACGTAAGAGTTATTTTTTTAAATGCTCAATGTTGGCATTTAAAAAAATAACTCTTCGGTGTCTTTTGGAACCGATGCCTACAGGGTTGTGAAATTGTTCGAAAGTGTTACCACAGCCCTAGTACGCTATGGGTAACTAAAAGAACAAATGATTTTAGTCAGCATGACACTCCCTCACGCTCCAGGCAGAGCTGGAGAAATTATACAACCCTAGACATCAAACTTACGCTTTTGGCCTTTAAAGCCTAACCATTCGTCGCTACGACGAGCATTATCGCAATATCTCTAAAAATATTATACTTACCAGTGATACTTACCTATCAGACTTGATTACATACCAACTGGACAACTGTGTTGACAAGCAATGTTGCAATGATCGCCCTAGAAACCGAAAAGAGTCAGTCCGTATTCGTCGTATTGACGAAGGTTAGATGTCGAGTTAGTTAATTGCCCAGTAAAAAAAAATGTAAAATCAACAAGAAACACGACAGTCTTTAACTCCCAAAATAAAACTGTACCCAATTATAAAAGGGTCTACTTGCATTTCCGGAACCAAATTAAGGTTTGATTACAGTTTACAATATGATTTATATGCGTATCATGGTGTCCCTAACTCAAGGTTTGTAAAACTGATGCGTTGCTATTCTTGATGAAATGGTGTTTATTCAGGGTGGGACAGGTACCTACAGAATATATAAAATTTATTTTCAACTTAAGACCTTGGTATTAAATCTAAAATCTTTAACCTTTGGGTGATGCAGAGAAAAATAGTGGTAGGTACAATAAAAGAGAATTTAAAATCGAACACAATAATTATAAACAAATAAACCACAAATACAATACAATTATCTACTTATATCATTTCAAAAGCTCAATTTTTTTATCAATATTTGAAAAGTCGAGAATTTAAAAAAAATCCAATACCCGTCTAAAGCTGGGGTGGATCGCTAAAGAGTTTGAATGTCTGTTTGTTTGAACGTGTTAATCTCAAGAAGAAGTTGTTCAAATTGAAAAATTATTTTGGACTTGGACAGCTCATTTATTGAGGAAGGTTATTCGCAATATTTTCACGTTACAATCCATAAGAGCTGAGCAGTAACCGACGACATTGGAGAAACCACGGGGGACAGCAATCCCACCTGATAGTAAGCAGCGATACAATCATTCTGTGATAATGAAGTGCAATAGTTTGATAAGAGCATATTCACTCCAGCTTTGAAGACAACTAAATTAAAATCGAACGGAAAAACCACAGCAGGCAAAATCTCGGTTAATATACTTATACTAAAATTAACCAACTAAATACTCATAAGCACCTAACTACTGTATTTACTTTCCGAGCTTTTCAATAACTCAAAAACTTAACGCCTGTAGGTAAGCCGAATCAATGAATTGTCGCATTTAACATTTCGAAATCGCTTTCGCAACTATTTATCGAAACAGATTTAGTCGACAAAATGCTTAGAACTTTGTCTATTAGATATTATGTATTATGTACTTATAAGTCGTTTACTCAGATGAAATCGTCAGTCCTAACGTTAATCTTTATAGAATGACGAAACCGGTGAATGTCAATAAAGTATCGGAGGTAATAATTTATTGAATGTATCTGACTTATCCTTATTGGTTTATTGAAGTTAATCCTATTCAGAATAGATCGCTGACAAGATATTTCGAAACATGTTCGATCGTTTGAATAGAAAAAAATGGTTTTATGGCATTGTGTAGAAGTCTCGTAGCTTTGAGATTATTGTTGTATTTGTTCAGATTTGTTAAAGTAGATATTATTGTGCGTATTCGTTAAATGGTTAAAGCTTTTTGTTTGATTTTATCTTTTCATAGAAACTTAGTCTATACCGTGACTTACCTATCAGTTGTAGGTCATGCGTTCAAACCCTGGTCGTGTTACTGTGTTTCATCACCACTGCTCTCAAAACGATTCCGAAAAACATCGAGAGAATATCGGCAGGTTCTAGAACGGTAACATTCGAAAACATGTAACATCCGCCAACCCGCACTAGGTGCACGTGGTGGATTACGGCCCATTCCCTCTCAAGGAGAAGAGGCCTGAGTCCCAACTGAGGGAACAAAGTTTACAACGGCCAGCGTTACAAGAAGCTGACTGGTGCAAACACTTTAATTTTCTCGAGAAATCACCATTTAACTACTTTAATAAAAAGTTAATAAACACGTACTAGTAACCAAACAAAACCAATCATAAATCGCTGATAAAATCAACTCGTACTTCAATAAATTGCCATTTTCGAGAGAAGCTATTATTAAGTAAGGCATTTAAAAGGAACAGAAATAAAAGTGGTCCCTGGGGCCAGGAGCAATTAATGGCGAAGAGATTAACCAATAAATCGAAGCGAACCTGCCGTGGAGGGGCGACAACCGACTTGCCTTACAGAATGAAGGGACGTTATAGAGCGCCATTATGTTAGCCCGTATGTGCTAAGAAAAACTAAAGTGAAAATTGCGAAGGAAATCTGCAACAAACACTATACTTTTCAATCATATTAAATTCATGTACCCCCAAGCGAACGCCGGCGTTCGCGCATCTATTGTCTTACTATTGTGTATCTAATTGATGGTATCTGAAAGGTTAATAGGTATTTTTTCATGCCAGAGAAAACACACTATTGACAGGTTTTACGACACCTTCAAGTATGATATGACATGTCACTAATTTTAGAGACAAAATTATAAATAGTATCTTGAACACATCAGTGGTTAAAACAAGGATCTCCTTATGAGCAAACCATATAACAGTTCAATTCATGTTAATGTGCTCTAAAATAAGTCTGTATCTATTCCAGTCTAAATCTACTAAAGCATCGTAAGGCCGTCTATAACTTGATTAATACTCCCAGTTCCCGTCGCATCCTCGCACCACCGTACCGTCTCGCGCCGCGCCGTAATGACGACCGATAATCGGAGACATCCTTCCCGGGACCTTTGAGCTCGTTTAAAGGAATTTCTATATTTTTGTGGAGGAAAAAAATTGAGAATTTTAACAAGGGGCGCATCAAGAACGCGCTTGCAAACCCATTAAGTTCGCGGTTTTCTAGATTTATTAAGACTTGGAAAATAGTTTTGTGAAGTTGTTGTTAAAAGTCAACGAACGTAGCACGATCAAGAAAGTGTTTTTTTATTGAAATAATCATGTTTAAATTATTTTGCTGTGTAGAATAATTTAAATAATGCTTGTTTAAATTATTCAAAGTTTTACTCACATTTCCGACTACTATATAAAACTGATACCGTCTTAACTGCCGGTGTCGCCCAATCTCAACATCACCGGAAATGATTGTTTACTCAAACGATATCCAAACCAACTTCCCATAAAACGACTAATAAAAACCTGTAATGTCCAATAAATTCTGTGCAATAAACAAACGGTGAAAAATCGTCCTATTTAATTCAGAATCGGGGATTTATCGCAATCTTTACAATATTTATAAGCGATTCACCTATCACTGAGTTTTTTGCGCAAGCTCTACGGTATTTCCATGTGTAGTCAGGATCGTGACGAGCCTAATTGACTAACGTATCCTAAGATCAGCGGGACGCATGCAAAGCCGCGGTTGTCACATCGATTTGCCGCATAAAGCTCGCCATGCAATGCCTAAAACGTCCTTCCGTGTAAACTGGTTGCAAGACCAACGAACCGTCAGGGCTGCCTTTTCTGTACGTAGGTACCAGGGCTGCAGAAAATGCAAGGATAGTGCCGTAATTACGGTGCTTGATAGCCATGTATTTGTGTTGCTATGCGGAAACATTGATACTGAACTTGGAACATCCTTCTGTATTTTCTGAACGCCTAGTTATTGTTTTATTTTAGACTTGGTTAGACATTCTTTGTTCTTAATTAGATCAAAGATAAGTATCGCTTGAGTGACGGCAGATTGATATTTGATCGCGAAATATAGTGTGAATAATGGAGGCTTGTAATTTAACTGTACAAAGTAACTAACGGATTTAGTTTATCAGTCTAAGCACGGTTAAAGCTAACGGAATTGACTTTGTTTATCGTAAATCTATTTGGTTTACGTTGTAACACATCTTGAGTTGTAAACTAATAAACAGCTGAATGTAAACTGTAACTTCCATGAGAACTAATGTGTACAGCGATGTTTATATCCATAAGGCCATAAACTTAATTGGTTTCTCTTACTAAAATATAAAATGCTCAAATGGTTTGAAGAGAAAAATCTAATAATAGGTATATTTATTACAATAAGTCGAGCGATGCAGTTATGTACTCATTTACTTTATTTTTCAAATAAATAAAACTACCAGGCTCTGCTATTTTGCCAGCCTCTTTGGTTTCTGACTATTGATTATAGCATAATGGCATATATATAGCCTTCTTCGATAAATCACTATTTCACTCACTATTTTTTTTTCTTTATTCGAACCAATAAGTTTCTGAGATTAGTGCGTTCAACCAAACTAGGTCCTCAGCTTTTATAATAATAAAAAGTATAAATTGTGAAACGATAACTTACCTATGTTTCAAATATTTAGTTTTCTCAAAAAGCTTTCTAAGAGTACCACCATCAGTAATCTCTTTCAGTAGCCAACCAACCGCCAACCGCCGACCAACGTCAGAAAAACTCAACCATATACCACCTCAAAAATTCACTGACCATACAGTACCATACCAATATATGAACACAAATGTGAAGCAACATCTACATGAATGACTGAACTCAATCCGACAGCCCTACACGATAGGCTTGCCGCACACGAAGTGGCCCCACCATTCCACTCCGCTGGTAATTATTGTTGTACCCAACACCAGTCTGTTCTGCCCCTAACACTAGTTACACAAGATCGCGCAGCTGGCTTGGAAAAAAGGAGGTGTATAGTCATAGAGCCTTCTCGTACCTAATGGTACACTTAGCATTGTGTTTATGAGTAACTAGCTTCTGCCCGCGACTTCGTCCGCGGAAAATTTCTTGTTTTAAAATAAGATTACACTCGATTAGACGCTGCGCACGTTCAGCGCTAGATTCCTGAGCACGGGCCTGCGATGTTATGGCATTTTGCCTAGCGAGTCGCTGCGAGCGCTTAGCGCTAGTCTCCCTATCCCTTGTCTCAGAGACATGCTGCCTTAACTCAGATAGACGGTGCGCACGTTCAGCGCTAGTTTCTCGAGCACGGGCCCGCGACGTCCTCACATTTTGGCTAGCGAGGCGCTGTGAGCGCTCGGAACTAGATTCTCTAGCGCGTGCTTGCAAAATATATTCTCTATTTCTCGAGAGGCGCTGCTCGTTTTCAGGGGCAGATTCTTCCGTACGGCGTACTCGAGCGGCTCTTGTCTATGATGTCTGCCGGGACAGTTGAGATTTCCTTTTAGACATGCTCTCAACAAACTACGCACAGACTTGAAAATAATTATGAACAAAGGGGAGAGCGACTCGAACACCGTCCGCCTTTACAAAACAAAACAATCGTAATATCGAAAAACTCGTATCGATTATTACGATAGAACGAAGTACGAAACTACGAACATACAAAACAAACGTACAACGAAATTACGATATTTTCGATTATGAGGTATCTATCAACAACAACAACCATACAAACGAAACAACCGAAACCAATAAGCAACTGACAGAAGAACTCCAACTAACGACAACGTGGGCATAATAATTCGAGAGGGTCATCAATCCACAGAAAGTCTTAACACCGCGATTCAGAAAAATTACGTAATTGCAGAACGCCATCTATGGGCAAATAGGTAAAACGTTGGGAACGCCACAATTATGGCGGTAAGTCCCCTCTTTGAGGCGTGGCTGGAAAGGTCTTACGGCGTCCTTACCTTCCGCATGACATAGGTCCTCACCGGACATGGCAAGTTCGGGAGGTTCCTGCACCGAATTAAAGCGGAAGAGACGCCCGAGTGTCACCACTGTGCGGAACGCCCGGAGGACACGGTGGAGCACACAGTCGAGGTGTGCCCTGCCTGGGCAGACCATCGCCGTGCCCTCGTGGGGGCGATCGGCGGCGGAGACCTCTCGCGCCGGGCTCTGGTTGAGGCCATGGTCCTTAGCGAGGAGGAATGGCAGGCGGTCGCCTCCTGCGAAGTAGTAATGCTAGAAAAGGAGGAGGCAGACCGCATCAGGCAACGGTGCCCCCGCCGCCGCCGCCGGGATTCCGATCCCGATTTCCGGCCACCGTAGACGCGGGCTCGCGGACGGCGAACCATGGGTAGCTTGCTGTTCGATCGTCCGGTAATGGACCAAGCCCAAGACGTCGACGGCGCGCACTGTTCCCGCGTGCCTCAAGAAGTTGTCAGCAACAGCAGAGGCCCAGCTGGGTCGAAACCTACCGGGTCCAGGGTTATCCGAAGGGAACTCTTGCCCTGATTTGAAGGCTAGAAGTAACGGGGTGAGTTTTTAGTCAGTAAGAGTCTGACACTATCTCCCGCTCCACCCAAGGGCGGGGGTTGTCATAAGATGATTTTTGCCCACCATAAAAAAACAATAAAAAAAAATTAGGTAAAACGTCTGCACAATGAAAGTTATGCTAGGGGTATTTTGCGTTTTAGTAATTTTATATTATCTCCGAAACTGTATGACCAATTGATATGCTGTAAATGGCAAATCTTATCTGTGTAATGTTCTTGTGATACTGAAATAATTTATTGTCATAAGAATTAATATTTTGTTGCTCAAATAATCAACCAAACGTAAGTATGCCGAAAAAAAATATTTTTAATGCAATAAAAGAAGTATAAAAGGTAAAATATAAAAGATAGAGATATGGTATCGCGGACTTTTTTGTAGAAATAATTAAGACGAACCAGGTAGCCATACATTGTTTTCAATTTTAAGCAACTGTTTAGGCAGCGCACGCAAATAATTCTGTTTTATGAGGTATTTTTTTCCGACTTGCTAGACAAAAGTTGTGATAGCTCGGTTAATATACATGCTATAGAAACAAGTTATAGCCTATAGCACTCAGGAATAATGTAGCTTTCTGCCAGTTAAACAAAATTTAGAATTGGATTATTAGTTCCAGAGATTACCCCCTACATACAAACTTACAAACTTACAAACTTACAAACTTACAAACTTACAAATTTTACCTCTTTATAATATTAGTATAGATAGAAGGGACTATTGGCAAAGTTACTTTGCTAGCAGAGCCGTAGCGTAGACGAAATTAAACGTGGGCGAAAACACATCAGCAAGGCCTTTTTTGTCACAAATTCGAAAACGAGACAGCGACTGTGACACGGCGGAGTACACTGTGGTGGTGTGCCCTGCCTGGGCGGAGCATGCCCTCGTGGGGGCGGTCGGCGGCGGAGACCTCTCGCGCCGGGCCCTGGTCGAGGTCATGGTCCGGAGCGAGGAGGAATGGCAGGCAGTCGCCTCCTTCTGCGAAGCAGTAATGCTAGTAAAGGAGGAGGTCGACCGCATCAGGCTACGGCGCCCTCGCCGCCGTCACCGGGATTCCGATCCCAATTTCTGGCCACCGTAGACGCGGGCTCGCGGACGGCGAGCCATGGGTAGCTCGCTGTCCGATCATCCGGTAATGGACCGAGTCCAAGACGTCGCCGGCGCGCACTGTTGACAAAAAAAAAGACAGCGACTGTGGCAATTCAGTGTTTAACTACATCGTGAAAGCTGAAATAGTGGTCAAACGCGAGCCTATCAATTATCAAAAAGCCCTAGATCTCCACTCAAACCCCAAGCAAACGCCAGCGTTCACGCTTAATTTCGCGCCATTCAGATAAACACCAAGCGAATCCGCCGGTCAGCATACATTATAAAATATTTAGCATTTTATTTATATGGTATGTATCCAAAAACGTAAATAAAAAGTTCTTCATAGAGTAGTTTTTTCTTTACGGTGGGCAAAAATCATCTTATGACAACCCCCGCTCTTGGGTGGAGATGGAAATAGTGTCAAACTCTTACTGACTAAAAACCCACCCCGTTCCTTCTAGCCTTCAAACCAAGGCTCGAGCTTCCTTTCGAATAACCCTGGCCCCAGTAAGCTTCGACCCAGCTGGGCCCCTCTTGTTGCTGACAACTCCTTGAGGCGCGGGAACAGAGCGCGCCGTCGACGTCTTGGGCTCGGTCCGGACAGTTACCGGACGGTATAGACTATTATGTAAATATCCCTATATATATCTACTTATATGCAAGTGCCCTTAGGCTTTTTAGGTTGTGAGGCCATAGGTGAAGGGCTACTTCGCCTGCGTCTAACTACGCTACTGCTTGCTAGGTAAGGACTGCAATTACTAACGATTCTATTTCTAACGTCTCAGGCTCTTAATGGCCCTTGAATAACCATCCTGTAGGAAAAATAAAATGGTTCATCTAAAAACATTACCAGCTTGTCGTTCGTAATTAGTTTAACAGCCTTATATCATATAAAATTACGCTCCAGGTTTTTCACCTATTCATTACCCTATGTAAAAATAGGATTATAAATAATTGAAACTCACTAGTTGCTGCTAGCGGCTTCATTCGCGTGATTGTAGAAAATCATCTCAGGGTAATATAATCTCGGGATAAAAATATCCTATATGCTACTTCAGGATATGGTCTTCCCGCATACCATGTTTCATCGCAATCTGTTCAGCCATTTAAGCGTGAAGAAACAACAAACACACAGACACATTACTTAAACTTTCGCCTTTATAATATTAGTGTGAAAACTATTAATCCCTTTCCACTTAGATTTCAATGCTGTTTACCTATTATAGTTTAATATCGAAACAATTACAATTGTTAATACATTGTGTGTATCTATGAGTGTGTATGTCAAATAAATAGTTTCTTTCTTTCTAATTAAAATTCTGACAAATTTATAAAAAAAGTAAAAATAAACCATTTTTAAATGAGTTTAAAAAATCTTTCATCTTTGACTGGTCGCTATCTGAAAACTATAATACTTATTTTGAAATGTACCACAACTGTTTCCGACCGACATCGACAACATATTATTGTGTCCAAGTTTGGCACAAGCAAAGGCTTTAGGCTACTCCTAAAATTGTTTCTATCGAAAAAAGCAATCATAACGTTGTGAAAAGTCTGAATTTATGTCTTGTTAGAATTTCTTGTTATAATAACCATTTATATTTATTTACCGATTCCAATCAGTTTCCACTATAATATGTAACGAGTTACCCGCCCTCAACCAAGCCTATGTTATGATTGTTTGTTCATGATTTCTAAACAAACCTAACATTTTACTATGCAATATTGTTGTTTGAACTAATCTAAGTTGTCTTAACAATTAGTGTCGATTGTCCAATATGAAAGCAATAAATGCTTTACAACGGGAGAAATATTGTTTCTAACTTAATTTACGATTTGAAATTTAAAGCTTCTACAAGTCGCTTTTTCTTTAAAAGCAAACTGGGCAAGTTTGAGTCGGTCTCGCGCCCTGAGGGTTCCATACAAATTTACGTATGTAAATATTTCAATTCCGGAATGGAGTCTCGGAAGATTATACCGAATAGCAAAAAAAAATGGAACGTAACTACAAATTGTCAGTTTTCAGTTTTCAGATTTATTCATACTTTTATAATTTCACCAGGTCATCGGCCCACCTATTTTTCTACGTATTATTCCTATTTACAAATAACAGTAAGCACTTTGCTCCCTAAATTGTGTAACGACTTCAAAAAAGAGGTTCTGTGTTTTTTGATTTGGATGGGGTTTTTACTTCAAAATTTTCAGCTAAAGCCTGCTTACCACACAGCATCAACGTCAACTGTTTCTACACTTTCATTTTATCAAAAGCATCTTGTTTCCCAAATTGTATATTTAAAGTCACAAATTTTCATTAGCAACACGCTTCTCCCATATTTGCTTCATCTCTTTTATTAGATTCGACTTACCTAGAAAAACATATTTAAAATAAAAAATTATGAACTTAATAAACATAGCTTCATGTATTAATTAGAGATAATTAATAAATGGAAAGCAAAGTGTCTATTCTTTAGCTAATTGAAATCAACGCGGCAACTTTCAAAGGAGTGTCGTGTCTGTGTTAATTAATATGTAGCTACTTATTATTAATTACATTATGCTTTATTTCACACCCTTCGATACTGTAAGTGTTGTAGACATTTTTAGTTTAAATGATATGTTTTAAATTACAATTTATTTATTACTAGTTTCCGCATTTGGTTCCGCCCATGTGATAGTAGGAAATATATGCATATGTCACTCAGTGATAAAAATAGTATTTTATTGGTAAACGGTTTTTTTAATCGGTCCAGCAGTTTTCAAGTTTATTCATTACAAGACTAGCAGCTCCCAGCGGCTTCGCCCGCGTGATAGCAGAAAGTTATTCCAAGGGAACATATAAACCTATTCATTATCCTATGGAGAATAGGATTATAAATAGGTAAAACTCACTACGCCAGCGGCTTCATCCGCGTGATTGAAGAAAATCATCTCAAAGGAATATAATCTCGAGATAAAAAGTAACCTATGTGCTAATCCAAGACATGTTCTATCCGTGTACCAAGTTTCATCAAAATCGGTTTTGCCATTGAATTGTGAAGACGTAACAAACAAACTCACTTTTGCTTTTATAATATTAAGTAAAGATTCAAACATATACTTAAAGATATTCCTTTACAGCCAGAAAAAAAATACCGTTTCCAAATAAGAGTTTAATACGACTGGATTCATACTTACATATGTACCATTCAATATATGCCCAGAGCGTATGCTGATGGAATGGTTATTGCGTTTCCAAATTGACAGCTGCTTACTTTGCATAGAATTGGCTTGAAATTTTATTACATATGTAACAAGGGTAACAGCGTCTTCAATATAGCCTTCCTGTCTATTTATAACAAGGCACTGGGATTACCCAATCTGGCTTTCAAGCGATTATAGCCACTAAACCTATGAGGTATAAGTACGATTACAACTAATGACCATTACCGTTGTATTGAATTTTGAAATGCATAGCTGTCTTTATAAAAAAACTTTAAACCGTTCCGTGCAAAAAATGGCATAAAAAAAAAACATTTTGTTGCATGAAAGCCCACTTATATATTTATTCTATTCTTTTTTTTTGGATTTGTTGTTATAGCGGCAGAAACATGTGTTCTGTGAAAATTTTAATTGTCTATCACGGTTCATGAGACAGACGGACAGACTATGGAGTCTTAACAAAAGGGTTCCCGTGTAATCCTTTGGGTACAAACCCTAAAAACGATGTTATGGAATTCTTTAATTATGCTAAAGTTTCGTTTTATCTGATGCGAAGACCAACTCTCTATCTCATAATTTCAGCAGTTTGTTGATAAATTAAAATCATAATACGAGCTTTCACCCTCGTTCTTATACGTGCCCATATGTGTGCCTGTCTAACTAAACATACATAACGTGTAGATACAAAAGCCTCATTACTAACAAGCAAGTTTAGTATTTGTACCGTGCATGTCGAACGCTTTGGCTTGCATCATACCAAAGATGTCAAATACTAACGACAGTCGCAGTCCACGACAGCGGACCACGTCCTGTGCCCTATATGTATGCTTATCGAGTAACATGACTCGCTAATCGAATAGAATAACAAGAACAATCGATTAGGAATTCGATATGAAAATTCTTTGCGATTCGGAATGTCGCTCGCTGCTTTAATATACTCAGACTTGTAAGCGGAGAAAATTAATCTTTGAGATAGGGATGAAAAAAAAAGTAATTGGATTCTGTCAATATCTAGATGTAAGGAGTACGTACCTAAACTCTGGAGACATATAGCTACGCAATTTGAAACGTGTTCGCTAAAAATATTTTAATATCAACGCCAGGGATTTGTACACACCCATGATTCCGACGATTTGATATAACATGTTCAAAATAACATGAAATTGAAATCTTATCGCACTATTAGAAGATTGAATTGTCTAAAATTCAATTAGGTCTATCAAGATAGTATCCCCGCTGCCAAAACCAAAGATCATTAGCTCTATAACAAGACTATTGCAACTACAAAGCTCAATTGTCTTCAAGTCAAATAAATTACTCACTAATCCAAATGTTACCTAGTTCACGTATCTTATCAGGACAAGCGACAAACGTCAATACGTAACGGTAACCAACTGAACATTTATTCATAGGTACTCAAATTCTTAGTAATCTTATCCCGGACACTTTAAATTTAAACTTATTCTTATCGCCTCTCATAGCGGTGTCAGTCCATTTCCTATTGTCAGACATTCTGACAATAGCCTGGGACTTTGACAAGGGCCTGCTGACGTAATTATACGTGCAGGCGAGTTAATTAGTCGCTCATTGAGTCGGTATTACTGTGCAGTCATTGCGGATAATGGCCGGTCGGGCAGACTCGCGCCCTCTCTACGAAGCACGTCGATTATAGCCGATTGCTAGGCCGTTTCACAACAACGTCGCTTGCGATCATGCTAGATTTTGTCAATTTCCATTGAAGTAGAAACTAAAGTTAGGGAAATTGGAATTACGTAAGCTTTGCATCAGATACAACAAAACTTGCGGCTATTCAAATCAACTGTGACCATTTAATGGTGTTTTTGGGTGATGAGAATACGGACTAAGCGTGCCTTTTGCCAAATTTGCAATTAACACAAAAAAATGCATTGTATAAAAACCAATTAAGATGTTTCGCTACAGTACATGAGCTTTCTAGTAAACATGCAACGGCAAATAAACATAAATCATCAAGTTACCTTACCATAAAAAACTTCATAGGTTCTATGAAAAAGCCAGACATTCCATTTGCTCCAATAGGTAAACCAGTCATTTAGCCTTTAAGTAATTTCTATTTAATTTTAACTAATTCCACGTAACTGGAAAGCTGGAAAATGCCAACTTTAGGTCTATTATTTAAAGTGCATACCTACATAATTTATGTTAAGTAAAGTTTTCGAAGGGAGATTTACAACGTTGCTGGGTTAAATTGTTAATCTATTAATGAGTTTCCAAACTATTGAATGTTGGGAGTTGAGACCACACAGAGTGTGAAATATTTCACGTGGTGGTCACGATCTATCAGATTACTTGGATACTACACCGATATTGTTTTATCCGAGTCACTCTACGGATGTACGATGGATTGGCTTGATAAGAATGCTTGTGTGCATTGCATTTACGAAACATCCGGTGAACGGGCAGTTCACATCGGCATCGCTGTGGGCAGACACGCTGCATTGAATTTGATGAAATAATGCACTAACTGTGGTATTGCCACCAATAAATAATAATAGAAAGCAATGATTTACGTGTATTGCGTCTTTTATCGCTATACCAGATTGAAAATACGAATAGTGGATTGATTTAATGCTTCAGATGTAGACTTGTAGAGAACGTACGGTTATGGAAGTACTCCCGATCTATGTTTATTTAATGGTGTGGCTTATGGGAAGTTGATTTAGGACAACGTACATAACTGAGTTTGATTGAAACGTAGATTGTTATTGTATAATAGCTACAGCTACAGTCATGCGTGGGCTGTACCTACTCAAAGTAAAGAGCCATGCGGCTAAAGGTAAATAGACCTACTCAATCTACCGCAAAATTGTTTAAATTTAGAATGTAACGTAACTAATGCTTGTACACACTTCGTTGGTGCCCACAAAATCAACTTTATCGTATAGAAATGGTTTATGACACTATGCATAATGTTAACGGTATATATGGCGGAACTTATTTGAAATAGTACATTGTTACACTAGGGGTGAAAGTTACTTATTTCGTCCCGAGAAGAAGTTGGCGGCCGAGCGTAGCGAGGTAGCTAATTCGAGGGACTAAATAAGTAACTTTAACCCCGAGGTAAGCATTGTGCTTTTCATTACGAATACAAGAAGATAGACCTAGTTTTTTTTTTTTAATAATTTATCAGCTTTTAGTTGAAAGTAAAACTCCCTAGGGATGAAAAGTGTGATAATTTTCAGCCCGCTCCTCAGGCAAGTTTAGACCTACTTTCAGAGTATGAGTAATGAAAAAATATTGTAATTTAGTGACGTGACATCCCATCAAAATTGGGGCGAAGTCCGTAATATGGTGCATCCACAAAGTACAGACTTCGAATATTTACGTAGTCATCATTTAAAAAACATTTCTCATCGGCTGATCGATACTTTTCTGACTAGAAGATTGGCTCGTTCTTTGCCCAAAAACTTAGCAATGCCAATAAACGTGGTAATTACTAGTGACAGAGATGTGATTGAGTACATCGACGCCTAATTGTATAGGTATTTATTTTTAACAATTAGCATGATGTGGTTTTCTATTTTGATACTTACGTCAATAACTGTTCCAAAAGCTTATAATTAATACATTATGTAACCAAACATGTAGTGTGAATATTGAACCACCTGTCATACCAACTATGAATGAAATAGTATCGAGTATAACCAATATTCATGCAGCTATCATATTTGTCACCTACAACGGTGAATATGAATGCTACGTTCCAGCTCAGCTCTGAGAACTGAGTGTTTAGCATCAATTATCACTTTAGCTATAGTTCGGAGGAACGTGGATGTAGAAAGGGCAATGACCTTAGTGATTGGCGTTTTTCTCAAAGATGCTGTGAGATGCACTTCAGTTTGTTGTTTGTATTTCAAGATTGTATTCTAGGTGTGGACTAAAATTGTGTACCTATACTGGCGCATTTTCTTTTTGATATATTTTAAGTGCTCTTAGTGTATTTCTTTCTATAGGTATACTTTTTATTTATAATCGTATTTTTTTATCAATGTTTTCTAGCAGTACACCGTAGTTTAAGTTCTTATATTCTTTTAAGTTGTCTGGTAGATATCGCTTGCAGCGATAAGACCGCCATTGTAACCATAGATTTAAGTTTCTGTGAAAATGTTACTACTTTGGTGTACAATAAAGTTTATTATATTCTTATCTTATATTATCTTAGCTCTGTTAGTTTATAATTTTAACATAAATATGTTATTTATTTATTATAAGCCACTAAATTTAATGATACTTTATTCTATTTGAAATATCTATTTTTATTGTGCACACTTACCACAATGTTGTCTCTTTTAACCAAAGGTAGACTGGTAGACAATGCCTTTGAATTTGAGAATGAATTTTATTTTTATAGGGATAACAAACAGTGGAATACAATACAATGTACCACTACTGTATATAAAGTTTAAATATCAGATTTAGAAACAAGATTAGACTTTTAAGAATCTCTAGGGAATGAATGTCATGAACTAAGTTCAGCAAAACAATTATTTAGATAGGCCACTTTTAACTTTTCAAGGCTAATTAACATTTAAACTTTTAACACGATGATCTTAAAGTTAATTAGCAATCAAGATAAAGACCTCAATTCAAACAACTTTAAACGAACCGAGAAAACAGGGTACTAGTAGAAAAAACTTTTCGACCGTTTCGATCATTTACATACAAAGAAGTCGGAGACCACCCAAAAACTTCCGTTAGTTTTATCACTTAATTATTATTTCATCAGCGTTACTTTAAAACAGTAATAATTTATGAGTAATACACGAACAAGATTTATTAGACCATAGAAGTTTTGACTATTAATATCTTATATAAGATATTATGTAACCTTTAACACGTATAAAATCACATAAGTCATAGAGTTGTCGAATGCCAAGATTTATCGCGGAAAAAAAAACTAGAATTCATGACCCGCATTCTGTATAAGCGATATATCATGGTTGAAAATACCTGACACGCTTACTGAGATAAGAAGATAAGTAAGTATATCAGATACCTACACACCTACACGTATACCAATATATGTACATGATATTATCATCAATCACGGATAGATACATAACAACACTCGAATACCGTCAGTAGATTCTGTAAGTTCTCATGAAGTAGATGCATTACTTTTCTAAACAAAGACATCAACGAGTCCACTTACCTTACTAGTTCCAGTGTTTGTCAAAATAAAAACTTCATTAGATGCTACAGTTCAGTACTTGGTACTAGATATATTTCTATCACAATTCTTCTTCACTCATATCAGTCAACCCGCCTTCAATACGAGCAATTCTTCCTGTGATTCATCATCGTGTTATCTTATTCTTCGTTACCTCTTACATATAGGAATATACATTTATTCGCGAGCGCGCAATAGATCAGTAAGATTATTAATCGAGACCACACAACCACAATATTATCACGTATTTATAGAACACACATTAATAAAACAGTGGCGGATTATCCATGTACCAATAGTAGCCAATACTATGGGCCCCATACATTTGGAGGCCCCGGCCCATTTTAAAGAAAGTAATTTTGTTAAAGTGTTTCAGTGAATAGCAAAATTAGCTTTTTTTTAATTTTATTTTATCTATCATAAAAAATAGGTTTACACAGGGGGGCTCCTGCGTAGACCTATTTTGATCTTTCGTCGTCAATTTCGATGGTCTTTGTCGAAGTTGCCACATGTCCTGCGCTGGTTTAATCCATCACTGTAATAAAACCATTTATTCATACACATATTGCGCAATAGAAAACGAAAAGTCGGTTGCAAAATCTGTCAGCAAGTACTAGGTACTCGGTAGTTTTAAGATCAAAGAAACAAATTATATAAGGCCGGCTACACGATCACGTTCGTCATTGTCTTTCTGACCGGTCCAACGTGTACAAGTAGCAATTATAATGAAATACCGATACCTACAATGTTTTCTAAGCAGGGGTAGGTACACAGACAGACTAGATTTGTTAAATGAACTAGAGCTGTTTTGATAAATTTTTGGTCTCATAGGAAACTGATTTGTTGCATAGGAAAGCTTTTATCTTAGATTCTCGATCATATAATTGCCGGACATCCATATAATGATCACAATCTATCGTCAAACTAAGTCCCAATTACGACTATTATTTCATCTGTTCGCATTAGATAAATATATATATAGATATATACACTATGGACATAATGTTACAAGACATGTAAGTATCACACAGTGCATTGGATTAGGATGGTTATTTCATTGAACTGACTATACACTACAAAAATACTAACCTGATATCCTTTGGAGCCGATTTGCTGTCAAGCTTTCGCTGATTTATTATTGCTTGCAACTATTTTAAATTTGAGATACTTTTAGCTTGTAAGTCTAGGTGGTAAACACACAAAACTATATAGTTATATTAATTATTTTAAAGTGACACGGGATCAAACGCTTACACAATATATTTAATAAGTGTTTTATAATATCATCAATACAATATCCTCAGTTTAAATTGCTTACAGATAGTACTTAATTAATGGTTTTACTAGATTTAGCTTTTATGGCATGAGTAACTAATATACATATTCAATAATTATAATTAACTGCAAGCTATAACCTCCTCTTTAGAGCAGCTAAGAGATAATATAGAAAACTGATGAAAAGCTATATCGATATCCAATACTCGTAAAACTAAAACGACTTAATTAAAATAAGCATAATTATCATTGCAACGTTCTCAAGCACTTAAAAGAACGGCGTTTATTATATTACTCTCATTATACAGAAACCAATAGGAAGCTGTGCTTATTGATAAATAGCTATGATGGCTGCTGCTTTAGTTAAACTACAAATAAACCCGTTTCCTTCTGTTGAATTACGATTCACACGCGAGGATAAGCAATTGATACCCAATATATCTATCATTGCGAGATTCAATAATGTGATACGGAGTGACTGTAAATAATGATCGACACACAATGTAAACAATAGAAACGTGGCAAACCAATAACCAGAACCAAATTATGTAATATTGGAGAAGGAATCGAATTTATTTGTTTTGAAATAGATTGTAGCGCATTGTTACAAATATGCAGACAGGCAATCATCAACTGTACTGCGACCCGTCTTTAGATTAATCAAAGAAACTGGGACAGATTCTATTAGTTTACTCGCAAAGATTGCTGTGCTGACGAAATGAGTTATCAAATCAGAAATTATAAGAAAATGAATATAAAATTGCTCAATAATGATTATACTTGATAATGTTTACGACGACAAGAAAATAAAGCAGTAATACAAGATAGAACAGTACTTATATAATTATTTCGTGAGAAATCAGTATCGTATTGTTATAATTTTAACCAATGTCTTTTAATGTGAGCGGTTAATAAAAACTTGGATAAATAGACTTAACGATATTAATTAAGTGTGACTTGCAACCGACATCACAAAAAGAACGAAAAAATAAAAATAAACAACAGTTCCAATCTTTGCGAATGCAATCACGATAAGCAAGTCTATTGAACTAAACAAGGTCATTATTCTTAATTTTTTTATTATTGTAATTTGCAGAGTACTTTGCAGTGGCATTTGATTATCGCAGATCATTATTAAAAACATTAAGAGGATTTCATTAGTCTCCATAAATACATTTGTACGATGTCATTGACACAAAATAGAAAATTATTGAAGCTATATATCAAGATAATTTATATTGCAATCAGTAATAGAGTTATTATGAAATAATAAACGAAACAGCTGTGAATGAAACTGAGTATTGTAACATTATTATCACCAGGTTGTGACTCGTAAATAGTCTCCTCTGATAAATTTATAGCGCAAATATTATTACATATAAATTTGTTCAATATTTCAAACAATATGAAGTTAATATCCGGCTGTCAAGACCACAATTACGATGAGTCAGTCAAAGTTCTATAGAACGCAATAAAAATTCGGTTCATAAAATGCACTATTAATTAAGAATTTAGTCGACGACTCGCTATCGCACCTGCGATGCACGTAGATGATCACAAATCTCACACCAGCCATTACTTACTGGGCCCAAGCTCGCTACTGCACTACAACTATTTTTAACATCCGATATATCTCTTGATAAATCACCTCATCTGTATCATATACTATAAATGAGCTTTACATAACTCACGCGAACGTTATTTATCACATGCCCTTGCTAAAGGAAAAAATATTTCAAATTACACGTCTACTGAGAATTCAGTGGAAAAGATAAAGGTGTGCACAGGAATGTCGCTGACGTTGCGGCTGCTAGGATAAAACTCGACGAAATTGCGAATATTTTGAATTTCAAATAATGTCTACGAATGGTTGGTATTCTGGAATAACTATGTTTATGCCCTAAGGGAGTATACAGGTGACTTATGCGGCAACTATTGCACGAACTTTGCTAATGCTTTCTTTACTTATTCGCGAGCGCCAGCCACGATGTGTAGCTGCGCAGATAGTGGTCATTCTTCAACGCATAAATTACAGATCTCTCGCGGAAACTTCACGCCATCACGCTCGCCTCGGGCAGCAACACAAACACACAGATAATGCGCTCAAATCAACTGTAGGTAATAATTCATGGTGCAGTTTAAAATCCACGTTTGCACATTAAAGCACGCAATGCAATAACGAGTCGCCTGATGTGCCTGATGCCCGGGTTTCACACGCGAACCGAAACCATGTGGCCATTGAGAGCTTAGACAGATAAGAACATAAATAAAATCCGTCGAAACATCTAGCTGACTCTTTGCCGTTAATTTAGATTCAGTGTACTTATATGGGCCTTTTTAGATTTAAAGCTCTGGCTAAATTCATAACTGTACATAAATTACGTTTTGCACAGCTCAAGTCGACACGCAACTGCATTTATCTCAAGTTTTCCAATAAACAACGAATAATTGAAGGTTTCATATTTGCTAATAGTTCCGATAGACTTGTTATGCTGGGCACGCAGCTAACAAAGCACGGGCGCAGAGGAGATAACCGGCCGATAGTCCTCCGCGCACCAGTTACGCATGCTCAATGATAACTGTAAGACGAGATACCATAAACTTTTCCCATGCTACATGATTTTTCATTAAACTGCTGTATTATGCTGTGTTGTGCAAGGTTTAGAAAGGTAAGGTCCGATTCCGGCAACATTGTTTGAGTTCACTTATCAATTTCCCACAAATCGGCAGTCACGAGTTCACATGCAGGCAGATCGGGATCAGTCAGGGCTTTAGCAAAAAATGAAACGTCGTGCGAAACGAGAGACAGCTTGTGTTTGATACTGCGTTGAAGCCGATAAGTGATGATAATTGTAGATTGCGTTGGTGCTTCATCAGCGAAAATGTGCGAAGGGTGTCTTGTGGTTTGAAGAGTAAATCTTTATTTATGTCCCCTATTCAGTCGCGCCATCTCCCGGCGAAGTCAGTGCGCCGTCATTACTCAGATATTTATTGCGTTAGCTTGTTCCGCAAACGCTCCCTGCGAGACATCGTCGCGTCGTTTATGTTAATTTATTCGCATTTCAATGAGACGCCTGTAAAATGGCATTATGCATTATCATGTCTTATTTTTGTATTTATATGTACTGAGATGTAACGGTGGTTAACGTTTTTATCTGTCCCGTATTTATTGAATAGGTTGCTTACTGTACTGGGAACATTAAAGCGTCGGGTGGTTGGGAAAAGTTGAAGTACTGCAAGGTTTTTAAAAAGAGACGTGTAGCATTACTTAAATGCTTAGAGAAGCTGTGATCAAAAAAGTTGGATCATACATTCCTATGCAAATATGACGAACGCCCTAATTTCATAAGCGTACGACGAATAAAATCTAAACCGGAATACAAATTGAGCTTTATTTTCTTCACTATGTGACTTATCAGTAGGATCTACGGCTCATATGTTTGGTAAATATCACAAGCAGGGATTGACGGCGTAAACAGCAGTTTATTTGTACAACCCACATAACACCGTAGCATGAATTCATAATGATACTATTACTTAGAAATTTGGATCACCTGAATGTCGGAATGGCCGTAAGTCATCGTGATCGCTTACTTAGATGTTTACGTAGACGCCAGGCTGTCCAGAAAGTGGAATGGCGTTTGAAAACTAGTTGAAGGTTATTGGAAAGCTTTACGTAATATCCAAGTGACTGTTAATTCAAGTCCAGAGATCAGACAGCCCTTTTATAATTACCCTTGGGTTAATATTCACCCCGTTTGTCGGTACTAAGATACTGCCTTCAACATCGCTTTAGATTCAGGAGTGGTGATATATATCAGCCTGTAATTGTCAATCTGTAAAACAAAAGCTTTTTTTGATATTTAAATAATAATAATTGTTGTTTATTCATGGCAACTACGCCCAATAATTGTTAGGAACGGAATTCTTAAAAACTATATTAGTATACAAATTATTAGCCACTGATAAAAAAAAAATTAGGTAGGGATTTTTGACGAGCACTACCATGGCGTATGACCAATGCGGTGCGTCAAATTAGTCCACAAAGGTCAAGATGCAAGCGAGCAAATCACCGCATTATGGTTTTTCATCTGATATCAGTACTTCTATTTTTATATCTAAAAACCTCCATCACGACTCGATATTCCAGTTCGGTTCAGTCATAATGTAGTTAACTTATATCGGGTTCATGATAAATGACTTAACGCGTTTTTTCACCCACGGGAACTCTATACATCTGTCTATTTTTCATCTAGAACTGCTACTAACCATCCATTAACTTACCGGATGTTCTTCCCACGTAAAACCTTTTTGTGACTACCAGATCATGTTTCATAACTTTAAGTACTAATTTGGGATATCATTATACATTAACTTTCATCAAAAACTCCCACTTTCTTGTGGAAAGACCCTATAAAAGAACCTAAAAGATCAAGATAAGTTGCACATAAAATGATTATGACTCATGGCCCCAGTTAGTATTACATCAACATCGTTATTTAACCATATAAAATAGAAAAGTATTTGATAATTAACTAAGGATTACGTCAAATTTGTTCACATATGGTCAATTTTCTGTGAGACGTCATATTGACCGTTCGAATCCCACGGTGTTACGTAAACTTCGTGGTTTGCGTTACGGTCTTTTTGTGTGTTTACTGTTCGTGTTTCACTTTGTACACACGGTCATTGTTCTACAAATATAAACAATGATGTTGTCGTGTTAATGTGTTAAAGAAAAAGATTGTTTTTCTTTTCGGTGCTTTTCTTTTAAGGCGAAACATTGTTTTTTCATCTCACTAGTGAATATGTTATATTTCTGGGCAGGCATGCACCAATCGAAGGCCTCCCAAGGTGTACCGATGTCTTGGCGAGTATTACGGAAATCCGACGTATACGAGATGCACTGGAGCGTTCGTTGTGACGACAATTAGGACATTTGTCTATGTCCAGCAGTAGACGTCTTTCTACTGTAATGAATATATGATACAACAATGCAGTAAAAGCTCTAAGTATCCCTATAGAGTCGTGATAAACCCATAACACAATGCATAACTTCATCAATATATAACAACAAACAACGATTATAATATTTATGAGCGGATATTTAGTCGCTTCATTATCCTATGACCTGACCAACATTACCCATGGCGTATGTAAACATGACGGGCGGTCCTCAACTGAAGGCAATAAGGTATAATTAATAACTGGAAAGTTTGTGGCTCATTGCGATAGCGTTACCTAACCACGGTTCACTGGAGAACAATACTGCCCACCATTACCGACGGACTTAAATGATTAGCTCCTGACATAAGGCGGTCACAACGAGACGTGGACACAGAATAGATGGCGACAGAATGTCAGCTTAATATAAAGAGGTAAACTTCGTGTGCGTATATATAGACGCGTACTTTCGAACTCGGAGATCAAAAACGAATAACAATTGCAAGTTTAGTTACCACTTGGTATTGCATTCGGTAGTGAAGTCCGACCTAATTTAACTGACGCGTGTGTCATTGCAAAAACCAACTCTGACACCGAATCAGTGACACCATTTCTTCCGGTTACGAATTATTATGTTATTATAGTTAGCCCATATTGTTCCACTGCTGGACAAAGGCTTCTCTACACTCCTTCCAACGATCACGGTCTCTTGCTTTCTCATTCCAATTCTTAAGGAAGCCATCCAAGTCGTCCCACCATCTCCTTCGTGATCTGCCTCGGTCACGAATTAAATAACTTATATAATCTACATTTTAACAAATAAAGAGATCCCTCAAAAACACTTTTTTCTTACTTTAAAAAAAACAAACTTTGTTCATGAAGTGCATGTTTGTGTTCATAGGTAAGCGTGCATCATCGAAGATCTCATCATCGCTTACCATCAGATAAGGTCGTGGTCAAACGCGAGCCTATCAACAAAAAAATAAAAATAAATTACGAATATAGAGCAGTGTTTCCGAGGCCTTCTGACGTCTATCTACTCAGTGACCTGAACGTCTTGTTAGTTAAACTGAACAATAGCGGCACAGGTACATTTGGCAGACGATCGCTCTCTTAGATTAGGCAAGAATTTAAGCACCTTGGAGTAATAGTAGTCGCGTCACGACTGTTCCGAATTAAAAATGAATGCTCTATTGAACCAACAGACGTTGAACAACAAACACTATAACTTTCAATTGGTTTTATAAAACAGTGATGCCTTGTTTTTAACATAAAAACCTGTTTTGAAGTTCTGGATTCAATTTAGTCAGTGATCCGATCTTGGATCATTAATAATGTCGTAACGGGTGAAATGGTTGCACAGTTATCTTGTTGTTGTGTGGTTGACTTTAGTTGAACGGCCTTTGTTGCGATTTGCAGGCGTGAGCCGGGCTTGTCGAGATGGATCGGTGTCTATTCGTCTTGCTAGTGTACCTATCTTAAATAGATATCGGGTTAACTTAAAATGAGGTCGATATGAATGAAGCAGTTTTTTGCTAGCAAAAACGGTTAGTTTCACTTTTAATAGTGGATATTACATCATCTGGAATTATTTTCTAAACCAATAGCAAAATCGTCTCAAAAACCTACTTCCTTCACTTCATTTAATTAATGTTTATTTTATTTATATATTAGTTTTGTGACTTGGTTTTTGAAATAATGTGTACTTTTTTATGCACCTGCCATAAGTCTCTCCACCACTCTAACTTGACTGGTAGAGAATGTCTAAGGCTTTAAGCCCGCTTTGTACCTTTAGTTGTATGAAAATTATATAAATAAATAAATCATGAATTAATTTAGGGATATACCTATATTGCTTAGTAAATTAACTTACCTAGTCATGACATTGGAGAGGAGTTTCCTTGCGTGATCACATCAGAAATAAAGATATCTGCAGAAGAACCAAGGTTACAAACATAGCCCAAAGAACCGCCAAACTTAAGAGGCAGTGGGCAGGGCACATTGCTCGTAGAACAGATAGTCCATGGGGACGAAAGGTTCCGGAATGGCAACATCGTACCAAAAGACGCAACGTTGAGGGCCTCCCACAAGGTGGACCGATGACCCGATGAGGGCCGCGAAAATCCGAAGGATTCACAGGACCGGTCATTATGGCGACACTTGGGGTGGTCAATGTCCAACAGTGGTTGTCTATCCGCTGAAATGATGATAATGATGATGAGCCATAAGATAGAAAAGATGAAGAATTTCAGTTAGTTTTCAATTTGATAAACAATCTTTTCACCTGACTTTACATGTGAACTGAAGTGGCTTACCAAGTGGTATGGAAAGTGAATGAAAAATAATTATAATCTGATTCCGGTCGTTTAGTCCGAGGTGGTTGGGTCGGCTAAGCGCCTTACTCGCTCCCACTTGACCGCAATATGCTGTTGTAGGGATTTACGGCGGACTTAGAAGTGTTCCGTAAAATATGAGGTTATAGCATTGTGTTTTAATTTTACGCGGGGAGGAAATTGCTTTTCTATTTTTAAAACGATTTGTATTATCATATAAAAAGTACTTATTTCTATTTTTCTTTTAAGTTACGGTTTTGTTAGTTTTTTATTTGCATACAGTAGGTATACTCGTATCTAACTACAGTATCAGCCCTAGACTTTAATGAATTGAATATCAAAATAAAAACAAACTATCATAACCTCTTGGTGGATAAAGTAATAACGAAATTACTTTATAGTGATGCAAACAAACTAATTTTTGGGCAAATGTCAAATTCCTAGATTTTTTTTTCTTATAGAACCACCTTCCCACTCCACAACCCATTTTTTAAGGGGAAAAATGATTAAATTACTCCCCGTGACTAAAACCTACCTAGGTATGTTACTTCAGTTGCAGTTGCAAAATTCTTTTGAATAATGCCACAACAGAAGCAGATATCGGCCATCTCTTTGACAAGTACACGATACACAAAACGCCGTCGAGTCGAGCCCGATCCTTACCGGACGGTGAATTAAATATAACTCCCAGTTCACAAGCCTGCACCTATCTGTATAACTATCGTCATTTCATCATTATCGTTATCCATAAGTGTCTTCTTACTAAACCCAATCCATTTACTAATAGCATTAAAATGGAATCCCCCCACAAAGGTTTCACGTTCAATCTGTTACACCAAATCGTTCAAATTTAAATAAGCCGACTATAGGATTATTAGCTTTTAACTAACTTTAAATGGCAACATAGTGAGGAATAACCAAGCTAAAATTACCAAGCTTCTAAATTTTGTACAAAATATTAATGAAACTTTGCCCAACATTTACGAAACGGATTTCTATTCAATTGTTCTGAAGTTTGGTGCTAATAAAGTAATGGACATGACCCTTTTTTGATTGAAAGTGCTAATGTTAGCAGCTGGTTCGTAACTGTTAATTTAGTTTCACTGTTACCAGTTCTCAGGCCTTATAGGCTTTGGTGTGCTTAATTGAAAAATAGCTTACGAAATAAAACAAAATTTTCAGTTAATAGGCTCATAGTTATGTTGTGTCCACTTGGTACAGAGTTATTTATTGATTTACTATCTGACCCGGCCAACATTATTCTGCTATAAAAAGTATCAAAGAAAAAATGGAGGGATAAATATAGCCTTTGATTTTCGGACCAACCAAAAAAAAACAAGTCGTAAAAATGAATTGTTTTTTTTTGGTTGATGGACCCGACTTTTGTCGGGTAAACCGTTTTGGAGTCGTTTGATAACAAACACATCCGAGAATTTTATAATTATTTATTTAATTAAATGTACACACAAACACAAAGGTACTGCTTATTTCAAATCAAATTATACAATAATTAAAATCATGATTTATTTATTTATTTTTATTTAACAGTTTATGTAAGTACACACAGTAATAAGAGAACAGATGAAGGAAACAGAAGAATAATACATAGGTGATGCTTATTTCTAAAGAAATCTCTTCCAGCATATCTGCGAAAGGAAAATTGGAGAAAAACAGAGATGTGGACAATGTGTGTAAAAGTACCAGGAAAGTGAGTACACACAAAAAAAATGTTTAGTTTTTTTTTTCTACTTTATATTAGATTTGTGTACACATATAAAGTAAAAACTAAAGAAAAAGACACAAAAAGGTGCAAAAAAATATTTCTAAAAATAGCGATGTAATTTAAGTAGATTTCTATAGAATTTTATCTTTGAAACTTACTTATCACAGCAGGCAAATATCGTATTATAATCTACGTAAGTCTGTACCACTGTAGATAGACGCACCTTTAATGTAGGTAATACATATAGTCATAAACTCAGGCCTTTTCTGTAAAGATTTTACCCTTTAACCCTGAATCGGAGGGGTTTTAGAGGGGAGGTGAGGATTTAGTAACCATTAAGTGTGGATCATTCAAATTAATAATCACACAAAGCTTCCATTAGTTCAAATAATAGGTACCTAGATGATTTGAAAAACCTATTATTCTATTATTTGAAACAACGACGAGTGTAAGTACGTAGATAGGCAGAGCTTGCATGGAGAAAGACGAGACAGCAGCTCATCTGCTTCTAAACTGTCCTGTGGTCACTAAATACAGAGCTAAGTACTTCGGAAACCCAAGTATCCTCCGTGAAATGGCCAGTAACGCCAAGATGCTGACCTTCTTGGAGGAGCTGGGGTGAATAGAATGATTCATTTGTTCCACCCGTAAGCAAAATATGGCTTTGGTCGTGGAGTTGCGAATAACAGCCTGATATACAATACAGTATAAGTACGTGGCTTTCGTGTTTTATATTTATTTGTGCATATTAATTGTGCCTACCTTTTCAATTTTCAAATTTCAATGTGGCTGTTATCAGTTCAATCTTTACGTTCACTCGTTCACTCAGTATTATTGTGCGGATACAGACGATAACTCCAGCAGGTTACTGTATTTCTATTGTACTTATTGGGTTATCTATCTGTGCCATAAATAAAGTAGTTTGGCAAACAAGGGCATTGAAGTGTCACCATAAATATGGGACAGACAAAGTGAAACTCGAATCTAGATCCAGGGTTTTGACTACAGCCCTGCACCCTGGGGATTTTCTGTAAAGGAAACCTGTGGTTTAGAACTCAAAGGGCAACTGAACGACGCAGGTGTGGGTTTTGTCAGTAAAAGTTTGACACGCCCTCTCGCTCCATCCAGAGCGGGAAAGATCATAGGATGAATTCCCACCTTAAAAAAAGGCTGCAGCTGAAAGTTTGACACTACCTCTTGCTTTAATCTAAAGGGAAGAGATATTTAATGATTACCTCATTTATTTATTATTTTTGTTATAAATAATATATAAATGAGGTAATCATTTTGCTATAATAAAAAACCAAGAATGTGATTGCAGGTTTAACAATTTCCTCTATTCCTCAGGGTAGACCCCGCTTGAAAAATTCCCAAAATACATGAAAAGATCATAATAATTTCAGTTGGAAAACAACGACAACTACGTTGTCATAACGACCAGTTCTGTAGGTACGTCTTGCATCTATCGTATTCCAGCGGCCCACAAAAGGTCATCAGTTCACATGAGGGAGGCTTTTAACTTTAGAACCTTTCCGCTTCATCAACCATTAAAAGTTCATAAGAAGGCCTTCCACAAGGTAGACCGATGCCCTGGTGAGGGTCGCGGAAATCCGACGGATACAAGACGCACAGGACCGGTAATTATGACAATACTTGGAAAAGGCCTATGTCTAACAATGGACTTCTTTCGGCTGAAATGATGATAGTGATAATGATAAATTTTCAGTAAACTTCATATGAAGTGACCAATAACTATTTTCCCACATTCAAAATCCTTAAACAGCATAAATCATTCACGAAAGCTGCACAAATGACACTGAAGAGACAACAAGCTTTCACTAAAAGCCCACTAAGAACAAATCAAAAGCAAGATTCATAGAATTCAAAGCAGGGAAGATAACACTCACACCATCCGTCTACTAAGCTGATTTACCGGGGTCTTACAATGCTTGGCCACAATAAAAGACCCAGTCTCAGCTTTAAAATAATTCAGACTTCAACTGCAAACGTGCTTTCTGTGAGGGCACCAGTGATTAAATATAACCCTTTTGAGATTTATAAGTGTTTATTTCAGGCATAGAGCTAGCCATAGGAATCTCGCCTTTGTGTCCGACCTTAATAAATGTTGTTTGTAAGCAAATGTATTGTTACACGAGAAGGGAATTGTATGAAAATTTTATGGGCATCTTGCGAAGGATAGCATTACTTTGCTACAAAGTACAAATAGTGCAAATCATAACGTGCGTGTCCGCGTTAATGGTTCCTTGGAAGTGTGCTCCAATATTCATGATTGACGGAAGAAGGCTGTGTTTAGCTTACATAATAGGTAATAGTTGTGTTTGTTTACGCGTCAAGCCAAAGACTTCTGCCACTAAATATAGTCGTGCAACGGGAGATTCTGTAAAGATAAGTGTAACTGGTGATCATTATGATGTTGAATTAAACCCCGTAGCTAGCTTTACCTCTCACAAAGCCGACAAGGGACCCAATTTACCCGGGAGTCATACACCGTACGCAGCTTAAATAATGTTCAGCAGCACTAATTATGCCGATATTTATTATTAACTAAAACAATGTCTATGAAAGTAAATCTCAAATGTCAGCAGCTAACGGTATCAGGAAGGTGCTTATTATAATTCGTTGCGCACTCGAGTGCTTGCTATAGAAGTTATTACATTCTTAACAAGAAACAAAGCTATATCGGATAAAAGTAAATGGTAGCCGCATAATTTGTCAATGATTACAAAGAGTTCAATCTGCGGCTAGGGCTGGGGCCCATAAATCATAGGCGCAGTATTGTTGGCGGGCGGACACACGACAGATATTACGAAACTACAAGTTTGCCACAACGCTCTGAACAAGGCTGCGGCTGAATGGCAGGCCCTAATTAACTGTCAAGTAATTCGACATTACAAGTACAACCGTCAATACCGTTTTGGAATATTTTTCATGTTAACCGGCAATTAACCATCGATTACGCTAACGTGTAACGGACAAGCCATTATGTTCAACTCTCAAGACCTTCGTCCGTTCATAATCAAGCTAGTTCGGTCACAGTGATTAGAGCATTGTCAGATAGTGCTCCCAGCGAACGTTACCGAGATCAGGCGAGATGCTGCGCAGGCGACGACGATCGGATCGCGTTCGCACGCATATTACGAGCTCGCTCGGCCGCGGGCGATACAGCGACCTAACAGTACAACGGCCCTCGTGATTAGACGCCCCACGATAGCGCCCATTGTCGGTACACGATCGGCTCTTGTACGTCTTGAAATTGCGGAAATGGACACGGCCAGCACCCACTACATGCTAGCGGGACATTTCAATTGCAGTCCCCTGCCTTCGGGCAGTGTAACACATGGGATAGATTCGGCGAGGCCAATTTATAAAGCCCTTTAGCGGTTCGGTTTTATGCTTTGACATGCCTTTGAATGTCTCATCCAGTACCGTTATTGCCCTGTGAAAGTTCCTCGTTTAGGATTTTATGGATTCTGAGATTTTTTATGTGAAATCCATCGCTGACTACAAAGTTCTGTCCCCCACAAAAATCTTTTTAATACGGTACAAGTCTTCACCTTCGTTAAAGTCAATCAGTTTGTCAGAGACCCTTAATGGTTATCGAAATCACGCTTGTTCGTTCCCTAGAGTAATTTATAACAATCCTATATCCATTTAAGACCCTTCAACATCTTTAAATTGTGTGATAGTCGTAAAGATTTGACATGAACATATTAGTAAGCGTCAAGTGTCCTTGTTTACGGGGTGCTTAATGAGAAATGTCATCGGGTGAATGGAAAGATAGGCTTACAAAGCACCGCTTCGCTTAGCTAAACTTTGATTGTCACTGCAGGTTATCAAAGAAAAAAAATACGTTTGCGGACGTCATTTGTTTCTGAATATTATTTAAAAGTGGTTCAAGTCTGTAAAGTTCATAGGTCTATCGCGGCAGGATAGACGTATTCAGTTAAGGCTCGAAGGAACAATCTAGGAAGGTAGACCCCGCGGTGGATGCTATTGCTCAATTGCCTCTCGCAGGCTCGGGAATGCCTCGCAATCGATACAGCTGGAAACGGCAATATCTCAATGCCGACACTGAAATGCAATTTTGCTGGCTTTACCGATAAACTATCAATTATAATTATGAGTTCTATAACTGACGTGATTTGGCAGTTAACTATCGATAAATTAATAGATACTTGACACAAATTCCGGAGCAATTATATCGAATTTATAAATAGATATAAACCCAATCCATCGCAGAATTTCCTACGGTTTAAACTCAACAAATGATATGTTTTCGTGCCTGCCGCCGCTCTGACCACTTTTTCATAGAGACACAAAAATAAAAGTAAAATATTTACACTCAGACGTGGTCAACAAAAACACCCACACCATAAGAAACAATCAATCTTTGGAGCACTGAAAGGAGCCTCAATCAAAACAGAATACGGAGAAGCAGAGGCTGGATAAAGGGCCCTATAAATCATAAAATCAAGCCTTCATTCAAAGCGGTTTATTTGGGCGAGGAGAAAAAACGTTTGACCCTTCATTCCTTTGAGTATTGTTAACAGTCGAGACCCGAGGGTGCATCTCCAATTTGTCCTATATTCGAATAATAATCAAAGGCCCAATGTTATTTATGGGCTCATTAAAATTTCGATAATCACACGAGTTTTTATGTGTTAGAAATACACTTTTTTCTTCAGCAGATGAGCTAGCCGAGTATTGGAATGCAGTATCATTCGTTTATTACGTTGCGTAGGACGTTTTTAATTGGATATCATTTTTATTCAGCAAGTAATGACATTAACTTAAACTGTATCTACTATTTAAATTGTTACAAATCTAATAGCTATTAGAATGATTACGTAACATTTTATGTAGATTTTATTTCTGTGTGTAGTGTTAATGTTTATAAAGTAGGAAATGATGCAATTTACGACTTGGTTAAATTTGTCTCCAAATACGGGTAAGTTTGAGTTTAAATATTTATATACAAATGCGATGTGGATATTGACCCAGAAAGATGACTATAAGTTACTTATAATATCGTACGCGTCGCGAACACTTACCGGTTGTTGAAGCGTCTAGCGTATCATCGTATCATCGAAGTAAATCACTTTGCCCTTAAAATTCAATGAAAAAGGCGGGACGTAGGCAAAGTGGCGGGCATGTCGGCAAGCATTGTTTTATTATGTGGTGTTATCGGCGACTCCAGCGCCGCTTCCGCGTCCCCAGGCCGTGCACACACTGCTAAGACTACGCGATAACCTCGTGTCACCATGTTACGACTATGGCTCAATGTGATGACATAAAATGTCGCCTTGATTTCCGTGTAACAGAGAACTTTAAACGCGACATTTGTAGTCATTAAACCTTTTATGGACTCGAGGGTTTAACTGGCGCGGCTTAAGTTAAAGGTCTCCAACGTTTCCGAAAAGAATTTTTAAAATACAAATGGAAATTACGTCTACAGTCCTTGACATATAAATGTAAACATGTCTCCATAAAACCTTGGAACTAAACTTAAACACGCACAAAAGATTCTGATCTCACAATACCCAATTTAACACCTCCTAATCTCCCGATCCTATCTGTATCTACCCAATTTATTCTTGTAAAAGGCAGCAAGTTGTCGTAAATCGCTATCGCCTGTGCCTATGACAGCGGGCTGTTCGGGCGCACACTCGATTAACCTATGCTCCCGCGCCGATGGGGCACCACCTGACCCCACTCAATTACATTTTTGCCCCAAACAGGTACTAGTGATTGATCTACTTCGAGTACTACACAGCTATGGAATTCCTTAATCCATGAACTTTACGTGTCAGAGAGAAGTAAAGCGTGATAATGGTTTGTTTTTGTGAATGATTTGAATATGCATGCAGTAGTAAATCTAATTCAGTAGACTGCTGAAGATTTTTTATTACAAACAAAGGTCGTGAATGCCGTAAAAGTTTACAAAAGAACGACAATAAGAAACTTAATAATAGAATACTAAACGCAGAAATAGAATACAACAATTTAACTTTAGCACACGCCATTCCATTCTCTGTATGCCTTCAATTTGGTTTCTTACTCTCAATGAGTTGTTGGTTCTTTTAATAAAATAACAAAATAGAAGAATAAGTTTACACGTAAGAATATGTACGTTTGAGCATATTTTGTTGAAAAAGCTGCTTGAGTTTATCATAATCCTGTAGGTCACTGCATATTCTTTGCTTCAATCTTGTACCTAAACCGTAGCGTAGGTCAGAGTGCACATTGTACCTACATCATTCTCAGAAGCGAACAGTTGTCCGTTATTCCGTGCGCTCCATATTGAGCCATAACCGAGATAGCTTTATGGTGATTTGATACCATTCGCTTTGAAATTGGCGTTTAACGTTCACAAGTGTAAGTATTAAGTTCCGGAACGGAATGGAACGAATCGTCTAGCAGTCCCTGAATACGTTTGTTGTCAGTGCCAATTGCAATACGGACTTGCAGAGCATTCCGCGGAATGATTACGGGCTACAATGGAAATATAAATTTTCTTAATACATTTGCATGTAAGGAGTTATTAACATGCGCATTGTAATATTTTATTGCGAAATTCATTAGAGCTTCACGTGTGGCTATATGGAAATTACTTATATAGAGAAATTAACTGTAGAGTACCTAGTCTAGATTTAATTTCTCTATGTATATCAAAGTAAGTGAATGTACCTATATTCACTTACTTTGATATCATAAATTCTAATCAAATAAGCGGCTAGACAAACATTGACATGACGGAACAGAGGTTAAGCACCCAGACGCGAGCTCAGCTCAAATAAAAGCGCGATGCGCGCTCTGTCGGCGAGTCACGAATAAAAACACTCGATAGGGAATAACAATGAAGTGTTTACATGTAATATTCCACGTAACGACGTATCCGTCGAGGGAAACGATATTTGCGTTGCATAAATGCAAGACGAGGAACCCCGACCCTGACCGCAGGGCGTTAACCCTGCGCGTGACACTTGGGTTCTCTATCGATCACGACTGCGGATCGCTCCATCGGACCATCGGCTCGGTATTTTTGTGCGCATCTCTTATCTGATCGAGTTTCGATCGAGTTGGGTCCCGGGCCACGAGTAAGCGTGACTCCAAGTTTTCCCGCGCACTGCCTGCCGAAACCAATCACAATAACTAACTGTTACCTTTTTGTATTGTTAGTACCGTAGGCATCTCGTTTCGATACTATCACCGTATCGTAAACGTCACTATATTTGGTAATACACCTTTGGACGACCTCAAGGTTTACTTACGAACCTGCATGAGCGATACATAAAGCAGTCTTTGAACTAGGACCAAAGAAATAAAACAGCTGATTCTTTTGTCCTTTTTATTTTATAATCGACTCTAAAGGAAGGACAAATTTATGTAAGAGCGTGACTGGTTGATTATCTAAAATAGATACGTCTTTAATAAAGATCCAATATATCATTTCTGACAACAATAGATTGCAATAATAACATCGCTATGAACAAAAAACCTTACCTCAGTGTCAAAGGTCGAAGACATAACAAGTTGAAAGAGTGGCGCGACCAATTTCGAAGGCCTTAGTATAGTAATTATTATTTGTAATCATGATTTATGGCTTTTGCTTCCTTGTTGTAATGTCAATTCCGAGTTAAATTAGATTTAAGTGCCTAACAAGGCTTTGATCTTTTTTTTTTAAATTCCTTATACTTTGACGTCTGTCCGGTTTAAAATTTACCAAGGCACAAAGATATGATTTATTTATTGTTTAAAAGTTTATGCAACTCAAAGGTGCAGAGGCAGTGATGTGCTATGGTTTACCTAAATTAAATGAGGGCCTGGTCAAGAAGTGAGACTGTGGCTGAACTAAGTACTTCAAACCTGCTGTCCAATAATCACACGAGGATCTTAGCTTCTTAGCAGCAGAGTTCATTTAACTCCGTTTATAAAAAAAAAAAACATTTTCCTTTCGCAGATATGCTGGAAGAGATTTCTTTAGAAATAAGCATCACCTTTGTACTATTCTTCTGTTTCCTTCTTCTGTTCTTTTAGTATTGTGTGTAAATAAATGGTTAAATAAATAAATAAACTATTTCAAAGTGTCAAATAAGTATAAGTGTAATCAGCCTTCTAATGTTCCCACTGATGGGACTCAGGCCTTTTCTCTAGGAAAAGGATTGGGCGCAGGCCCAGTGCGGGCTGGTAGATATGACATATTTTCGAATTTTGGTTCTATGACTTCTCAATTTGTTCACGACGTTTTCCTTCACCGTTTTAAGAGCAGTGGTGATGAAATACAGTACGCAAAGTAATGCGCCGGGCAGGGTTTGTACCCGCGACCTACAACTCGTAAGTCGGGGCCGTTACCACTGCTCTCACCTACACAATTTCACATATTTAATCATCGTAGTATTAAAAATACTTATACGTACGTATATATTTATAGAGCAGTGGTTGCCGAGTGGTAACGGCCCCGACTTACGAGTTGTAGGTCTCGGGTCCAAACCCAACCAGGCACATTACTTTGTGTAATTTATTTCATCACCACTGCTCTCAAATCGGTGAAAGAAAACATCGTGAGGAAACCGGCATGCTCTAGAACCAAAACATTCGAAGACATGTGACATCCACCAACCCGCACTGGGCCCGCGTGGTGGACTACGGCCCATTCCCTCTCCTTGAGAGGAGGCCTGAGTCCCAACAGTGGGAACATTACAAGGCCGACTAAGCTAAGCTAAGCTATACGTATATAACTATAAAATACCTACCACTATAAATAGATATAAGACATTCCTTCTGCATATAATCTGAAGCAAAACTTCCCAGTCACATACTGCAGCAGTCAAAAGTCAAGTTCCTTTAAGGCTTAGTTAGACTACACCGACTCTAAAAGGATGAAAGGAGAGGATAGTCTAAACATATCGCTCGATCTGCCGATGGTATCCTGCCTAAACTAAGCACCGCCCTTAGACGCGCACGCGCAAGTTATTCGCCTCAACTCGCACACGTCATTTAGATACGCTTTCGATACTAATCTTAGCATTTTACTTTGCATATTTTTAACGTTAGTGTTAGGAAATAGCTTTATCTTTTATAAAGTGTGAAGTGAGAAGAGCTTTGGAAATTTTGCTTAGAAGTTTTGTTATTTTACAGCCAGTAAGAGACTTCTTTGAGGTTTCTTGCCAAAAGATAAGTACCATGATATAGCCAAAATATTTCTTTAGAGAAACACCTGTGTACTTGGAAGTTATTGAAAGGTTTTTTAAGGTGGGAAAACATCTAAGGAATGACTTCTCCCGTTCTAGAGCGGAGTTGGGGGTGTGTCAAAGTTTTACTTACTAATACCTCACCTATGTTTTTTCTTTGCCTTTAGCTTTCCAGGACTATGGGTTTCTCTTTCGCAAGTAAATCCAAGGCTCCAGAAGGTTTCGGCCCTGCTATGCCCCTACGGATTTACTGATATTTATTTTTCAAAGGAACACCTGTGTTTGGATGTGAGTGAAGGTATACTTATTACCAATCAAGAAGGTCATTGAGCTCCAACTACCTTGAAAAATAATTCAGTCCAACAGCCGCACAAATTACTATTAGATGCCAACGATTGCAAACTAGACCATATAAATAAGAAGTTGCCATTAGTGCCGAAACTATTGTTACACGTCCATAATGTATTATTAATGTACAACATAATGATAATTCACACATACCGCCGCAGCTATAAATCCGAGTTGATTGCAGCCTAGCGTGCATTACACCGTTACGTACAATACAGTCGACGACATTTACACCGATACGCACAAGATGTATACAACGTCTATAACCAGCGACGCCCACACAATCTACTCTTTCGACACTCAAATAAGCCATAAATTATAATTTTAAAACACGTCTTGTGCCGGAGCATGCGTGCGTCCTATAATAAATGAGCCCATTGCAACTTCATAAACATTTCACTGGCTCGTTGCCTCTAATGCGACCAATTGATAGATGAATGAGGCTCTGCTGGATACTTTTACGTTCTTGACAACTTCCGAGGATATAAGCTATGGCTGTAGTTCGTGACGGGGTCAAACAAACCCCCAAAGCCGTTAAAATGATTAGTTGCTTGCATGCATCACCGTCATCTTTGATGGCTCCGATATACTCGCGAAGCAAAATAAACAAAAAACTATCACGCATCGTAACAATGAACATTACGTATACAACGGGGTTAGTTCGCAATATCTGCAGTAGAAAACTTACTACTTTCTCATACACACTATAAAGTTTTATTGAGTTCATTGCAGACAAAGTATGCTAGTCATATTCAATAACAGCAATTTACAATCGTATGGGTGGCATTTAACGTAGCGATGGGTTTAGTACTAAAGCAAATATAAGTTGTATGGGAACAATGCCCCGGGCGGAGTGACCGACCGGCTCGCCTCTTGTCCATTGATTGTACCTTACGATGACAAGCTCACGGTATCGCAAATAAGTATTTATTGCAGCCACACAAGTGCTCCAAGATCTGAAGCTTTGTTTGTGGAAGTGCTTGTAACGAGGCCCAGGATCGAGCAAACCAAGTTGTTTGTGTTGCAACTACGGACTTAAATTCTTATTCAAGTCCTTGAAATGCATAGATGCTGTCGCCGAAGCAAATGGATTGGAATGTTGGGTGATACCTCCTTTTTATGTGACAATATAGATATGAGTTACACTACTTTACAAAGTTACACAAAGTCAATGACTCTTATACCTCACCTCTAACTTCCAAGCTTTCTACAATACCATTGCATTGTTTATATATCAATTTCGCCTTGTTCCTCAATAAAATTTCTATACAGAACTGGGAGTGTACTGTATCACCTTTCGTTGTATATTCGAAAAGATTTGTATTCTAGGTTTACGACTCCTGTAGAGCTACTTCGCTTTCTCGAGCTCGTATATTACGTTCCTTGAAGCTTAGAGCTGTAACTGCATTCCTTCCTCCAATGTAGAGTATTCAGAGATTTGTACAAAGGTTTGTGACCGCTATAAACTTCCTCGCCTCCTCCAACTTGTCTTCATTTCCAAGAATACCACTGTCCCAGTTATCCCAAAGCCTATTACTATCGAATAAAGACATCTCGTTTACACTTAGCCGTACAAAGCAGTTGCAAAGTCATCGTGAACAAGTGCCGGTCGTCTTGTGACGGTGTCGATACTAAAAAGGTACAATAATGCCCACCAAATACGATAGCTACACGATTATTAGCGGATCAGGGGTCAAAAGATTCGTATCTATAACCAGGGCTAATCTTACAATCTCTTTGCTGTTAATAGCATTGGGTTCGACAAAGGAACACTGACTTGGAGAAAAAATTAGAAGAATCTTCCTTTATAATTTTGTTTCACGGTCTCATAATTAGTCAGCACATTCTCTTGGTTTGTCGTACTGTTATCAAAGATGTTTTGTAATAGTTGTTGTGTTTGGTAACCACTCATCCAGCTACAATTTTGAGGTTAAGTGTTTCAAGAGTTTAATTTGCTGGAGTGTCCTCAAATGTTTCTGTAACCTTCTATAGACTCAAGTTTGTGTACTTACAAGCTTGTACCTAGTAATGTTTGTCTTCATTTATTACGTTCATTTGCTATTTAATCCGAATCAAGAAACAGAAATTAAAATGAAATCAAAGCCATTTAGAGCTCGTAAAAGATGATTACTATCGTGTGCAATCATTAGGTCTAAGACCACAGCTCGCAGGTACTATTTTGAAACTAAGCTCGGAGTCTTGGACATTTCCTTAAACTTTAATACACGAACACACTCAAATACAGCTACAGAAATCAAGCAAAATGGAACGATGTAATTGTTGCCCTAAGGTCAACGTGTGTAGGGAGATAGCTCACGTCGGCTACTGCATACTAGCGGGCGACCCGGGTTCGGCCGCGCATTCCTTCTTAGGCTTAATAATACACATGACTTGGACGTAACGATCCGACTCGAAGCCTCGTTAACTTCTCTCGTAGATTCGTGTTCAACTTACCTGCAGTGCTCTGGTATTTTGTAACGTAACATGTTAAATTACATATGGAAATATATGGACATATGGTGAGCGTAATGTAGATGGTAAAAGTCAAATGAATACAAAGGATATACTCGTATGCTGAAGATACATTTGTTTTGTTATTACTTTTGAAAATGATATCAAATTCTAAAATCCAAACCTATCCAAATACAAAACAAAAGTTTGTTTAATATAAAGCTGAAAAGTGGGTACTTTTCAGCTTTATATTAAACAAGCTTTTGTCTCAACTTTCTAGTAGTGAAAAAATTTCAGCAATTGGACCAGTACTTTTAGAGATCATCTCCTATATATAACATATCTAACTTGAAGTATTCATAATTTAAAATTTAAAACCACTCTAGACGAGTGAACTAAAAAAGCAAAAGCTTCAATCAAAAAGATCTTTTGTTTTTTTTAAGTTCTCATCTACCTACTTATTTTCTTCAAGTATCGTGGGACTCCAGATTAAAATTGACAGCCTCTTTTTTTGTACGAAGGCTCTACGATACCCTTTTACTAACAATTAAAGGATTATTTAAGATGAATGAACAGTAGCTGGAAGAGGTTAATGTACTACAGATTAAACAGGTCAGTAAAACGGTCGTGGACACTGATTTTATAGCTGTAATAATAAGCCAGTCTCCACAGGGTGCCTAAGACTTTAATACCAAATAGAGCTTATCAAGAGGTAAACAACAAAAGTTTTATACGTTAAGAGCTCATGACAGTTCTTCAATTAAAAAATCAAACCGTCAAAATGACAGTGTGCTCAAGCGCAACCCGATACACTCAACAATAGAAAAGAAATGTTTATTCAAAAATAAATCTTTAATACCTCAATTTTAAACATAAAATCGAAGCACGTAAAAGCGACAAAACCCTACTAACAATTCGTCAAAGATGACACCGAAGTGTAATAAAAGATAAACTAGAAATTGAATCGTGAAATTCCCGACAGTGATAGAATTATATTATGGTAATAAGATTGTAGAATGATTGAACATCCGGCACCACCTTATTGTTAGGCGACATTGCCTGGCTGTCGGTTATTAAAGACGTTTATAATTCAACTAAGAAACCACTGTAAGAGGTCCGGTGGCAAAATACGGAACTAAAATCAAAATCTACTGCATTTGACGTTTCGTTGACGTTTGCCGTTGCAAGTGGCGCCTCCACCATGTGTCAGATTATGTTTTACAGTTGGTGATACTCGCCGGAAACCTTTACAATGTGCCATTGTGATGCGAGATAAACCATATCATTAGACCTCGTCTGGAATTCGTCTCTCGCGTCATTTTTTATGATGCACTGTAGTAAAATGTTCTCGTCCCCGATGACAACTTGACAGATAAGGTCACAATCATCGTGTTCACTCAAAATGTAAATATGTATGTTCCATTGTTTTGTCAAAAAAGTCTTAAAAACACCGCATGATTATTTGTTTTAATTATAACTTTGTAGTCTATTTTTCTGAATGCTCTATGGTAGAATGACTGGTTTGTTTATGGTAAACAAAATTATTTGAGCTATAAAATATTTAAATAACCCATTTACATTGAAAGCGTTGTTCCTGTCCGTTTGTTTCTTTTATAGGTTCATTTACGTTATATTTAGCTGTTTAGTTACACTGTTACTTTTTAAACACGGACCAATAAGTTCCAAGCCAATAAAAGCATTTAATGTTGGTCCAGATGTGGGGCATTTAACGATCGTAGCAATATAAGAATTCTTCACATCACGATACCAAAGATCACGACTCCAATTCTAAAAGCAATAAAAAGTCTTCTTCAACGCATGGCCCCACTTTCAACAACGATGTTTGGTAGAAAAAAATGCTCCACTTTGTAATTGAATTGGGCGTAAAATTGAATTAATCGGACCTAGTTATTGCAAAGCAATATTCCTTTACTTTTTTATCTTTTTTTGCCAGGAACGGCGGTAGTAGAAAAAGTAGCTACTATCGATGATACGGTAAATCGTAGCGTATTTAAATTGGCTACTACAGCTACGGTATTTGCGGGTTAGCCATAAATGTGCCAGTACTTCGATACGATTACATTCTTAACCGCAGCGAGTGATGCAGGCTTTTATTTAGATTAGAGGATAGCTTTAATACAAAATATCTTGTAATTTTACGAGGCTTTAACTTGATTTTTACAGGTTTAGTAAAATATCTCTTTGCTTTTTTTTCCACTATCCAAAAGATTTCCAAAAGTATTTCTCATGGTTATCACTTATCACGCTAAGTAAACATGTTGACAATTTCCTCAATAGAAGACTTATGATGTTAAAGAAATTTCTGACTAAAAGAGGTTTATTGTGTTTTTTTTTTTTATTACAGTCATAAAAAAAGTTAACGCAACGTTCACGAATTTGCTGACGATCGCTTTATTCAACCCAAAGCACCTTAACATGGTTAATATTATGACAACGAACAATTTTTTTACTAAACCCGACTCTGACAATAGGTCATTAAGTTCAGTTTAAAGGTTTAAACCCATATGAAACCGCGGCCCAGTCATAATTTAAATTTTAACAGCTTTATGTCATTCGAATTCATTTTGTAGAAACTTTTAAGGCCCTATGTAATCAACTGAAGCCATAACTGTCGTGTGGATGAAAAACGTTCGTTCGTTCGCTCATCGGTCTTCGTTCCCACGCGGACGGGTGTTAAAAGCCTCTATTATAATAATCAGTGTTGCCACCAAGATAATTCTTAATTAGTATCTTTGATTTATTGCGTGCTCTTAATTCGGACGTCAAAAATTTAAATTAGGAAATTTCGTCAACCAGTATCTAATTGTATTGACACTTTCATAACGACTGTAAACTTTTTCGGTGCAATTAGGATATCCACTTTACGCCCCACAAATGTTACCATTACACAATTTTAAATAGCTTTCGTAATGGTTTATTTTACTGGGTTCTGCCTCGTTTAATAGCTTGTTTGACTTATGGGGCAGATAAAAAATCATCGTTCCTATCTTGGCGTTATTTCTCCACACATTCCTCCTATAAAACACCATTAATTGATGCAATTAAAATTAGAATACACGTCATTATCGGTTCAGCGTTTCTGTGGTAAGTGGTACCAATGACACTGACACAATTTAGTTTTTTAGGTGTTTAGTGTAACGGTGTGTAACAAATTGTTCCCTGATAGTTGTTACCTCGGCTTGTCAGGTAAACAACAATCAGGGGTATACCGTAAGAACATAATAGGCACGTATCTCACTCGTTTCTCGGACGAAACGAAAGTCTCATTTATCTGCGACACGTACTGGAATTGGCCTTCTAAAAGAGATTATTTGACCGATTAAGTAGCTAAGGGGGAGGGGGGAGTTAGTTCTTGTAGAGTAACCGTTGTTTTAATTAGGTATTTGGAGTACCTAGGTACCCAAGATGAGTGGAGTTTATTTTTATGTGATTGAAAAGTGTACTGTTTTTACTTATTGTTTGTGGAAGTCATTTGCTTTTACAATATAATTGTGCTATAATATTTTAGATCTATCGCACCTCCTCAGAAGCTTCAATTTTCATATTATAGAAAATAATTAACTTTATTGTAAGTACACCAAAATAATAATAACATATAATGACGGTCTTATCGCTGACAGCGATATGACCTTTATTGATTGTAAGAACTTTAACTAAAACTAAAGGTAGTCTCTGGTGTACAAGATAATTAATTGAACTTTAACATTAAAAATATAGGTATTACTTATTGGTAGAAGTAAAATTTTCTTTGATTAAGTAGTAAATCAGTGTAATTTTGCCAACTTTAAAATTCATAAAATCAACAATCAGATTAAATAAATCAAATAACGATTAATATCTTTTACACCATGTAAACCTATTTACAACACCCAAACACGAAACAGAACTACATTAACATAATTTAAAATTCAAATTGCTTAAACAAACAAAGAAATTGATATACAATCGATAACTCAACGTACAAATACGAATACAAACATACATATAGTACTGTTCATTGTTTTACTTAATACTATGATACAATGCCCGAGTGGGCAGTGTTGGGCAAAAATGCCCACATTGTGCAACTACGATGGGCTAGCGATTGAGCAATATGACATAAATATTGTAAACCAGCTATCCAAGACCTGCGAACTAATCTCTTTGCTTTTACAGGGCTATAAAGCGATAGGTCTTGTATAACTGGCTGCGCATTCCAAGCTGTCGATAGAAACTGTTTCAAAGTGAACGCTAAATGAGAAAACAGTGCAAGTTTGAAGAATGTAAAGCAACAATTTACAAAGAAACAACGTTTTCCTTGATTGGAAAGGAAGCAAGATGGAAGATGGTAGCTTCTTCAATGTTCATGAATAATGCAAACTTTAATCAATGAAATAAGGAAAATGGTCACTCAGCTCTGAATTTCAAACTTAAATAATACAATTTTGAGTGTTCTAATCGAAAGTTTTCAAAAGGCCTTTTGAACACTTTCCACGTGTAAAATTTTCTACAGTAATTATGTAATTATGATTATCAATAAAGTAAAAATCGCAAAGAAGTACTGGTCAAAATTCTAACTTCTGTCTTGACATTATGGTTTCGATACCACCATAATTCATCACCACCACGTGCACCGCTCTCAAAACAGTGACTGTAAAATATCGTCAAGAGGTCGTAGAGACAATATATAAACATGTGACACTCACATTGAGCTTGCGAGGCTCAGTCACTCTCATTAAAAGAGGTCTGTCTCCCAGCAAAGGTAGAAGGCGTATAGTACCGCCAACGACCTTGAGCATCTGGGCAAAACGCAAACATATGAGTGCTATTCTCTACGGTCAGCACAGAGCGACATAAAGCTTTAATAGTAGATTATGCACCGAGGGGCTAAAGTTGTGTCTTATGTCACGGGCGTCATATTGAATCTCGAGCGCAATGAAGGATTCGGGATTTAACTCACGAGCAAAGCGAGGAAATTAATACAAGAGTCCTGAATGCAGCGAGGGATTCAAGCTAGCCCAAGGCAAAGACACCTTTAGCCCAGAGGAGGATACTCTACTTTTTACACCTATTGTGAGAAAATAATAGTCACATTATTGACCAGCGGGTCATAATGAAATCCAGTACAACATTATTGACCGGCTGTGGCCCCGGCCCATAGATATAAAGAACCATCGAAAAGTGTTTAAAAATATTTCTATAGATCAAAACCGGTTTAACCAGGAACAGTGAAAACATGCAAAAATATAAATTTATTGTTTTTCTTTTGGCAACATTTAATACTTTTTTATATTATGTATCTTATATACTGCCAGCCTTTTACACAAAAAATTATACATCGATAACAATAGACATGAATTGAATTATTACTAATATAATAAAAGCGATAGTGAGTTTGTTTGTTTGTTACGTATTTACGCCTAAATGGCAGAACCGATTTTGATGAAATTTGGTACACGGATATACCAAGTCCTGGAATAGGACATAGGGTACTTTTTATAATAATATAATAATAATAATATAATATTCTACAACTATCACACAACACCGTCTAGTCCCAAGCTAAGCAGAGCTTGTGTTATGGGTACTAGACAACTGATAAACATACTTATATACATATTTCTAAATACATACATATTATAGATAAATTACACCCAGACACAGAACAAATGATCATGCTCATCACATAAACATTTGTCCTGGGTGGGAATCGAACCCATGACCTCCGGCATAGCAGTCAGGGTCACTAACCACTAGACCAACAGGACAGTCAAGTATGTTCCCTTATCCCGGAAGTATGTTCCCTTGGGATAATTTTCTGCTATCACGCGGACGAAGCCGCTGGAAGCAGCTAGTTTATGATAAACTTTTCAGATTTGTTAACCTAACCGTTTCCGTAGGTAGACTTCTGAAAATTATTGTTTTATGGTACTAAATGGGATTAAGGGCTTTAGGCTAAAAATTGCTGCTAAAACTGGACAAGTCAAAATGCATAGACGACCTTATAATATTCCCACTGCAGGGATTCAAGCCTTCGCTCAAGGAGAAGAAATGGGCCGTAATCCACCGACCGTGCCCAGTGTGGGTTGGTGGATGTCACATGGATGGAGCCGTGGTGGCCGAAAATTCAAAATGCCATTTCAAATATTAAACCAGCCTTTAATAAAGCACTTAACTATCGTACTTGGTTCTCTATCACTTAATTAAAACATATAGTTTGAAACGCGTTTCAATAAAAGCGAAATGAGCTGTAATGAAGAAATAATAGCCGGTGATTTGTTACGGCTATGTTAGTCGAAGACGTGACCAGGGAAAGTTGGCCAGCGCGAATTTATCAAGACCTGGGGTGGCCAGGTAGTTACGTAACTTAAGACTGTTCTATTTTAATACCTAAGTTATTATTTCCCTTTCAAGAATCACGAATAATTTTTCGACAGTTGAAAAACTAGCTTCTACCACCAGGTTTGCCTACGTCAAATTATTTAATAATATATGATATACCTCGAGAAGTGAACGTACTCACTTCTCGAGGTATATCATAAAATATCCTGGTCTTTTGATATCTCATCTCGACAGCATGGTCCTCGGATGACGATGTATCATGATCTGATCATGTTTGCAGGGCCAATTTGTCCAGAGATTGCTCAAAATAGAGAGATTTGGAAGGTAAAAGCAGTAGGACAGTATTTAGGTTGATAAAAAGTCTCAACTACCTCTGTACCAAATTCATCAAAATAACTTCTGAAGTGTCCTAGATATGAAAAAGATGACACTATCACATTGTTATTATTAATTTGAACAAACTGTCCCCGCGGTTTCACTCGCATTTTTAGTTACTGTTCCACTCCCGCGAGTCGTAGCGTGATGTTATATAACTTTCCTTGGTAAATGTGCTATACAACACTAAGATTTTTTAGTATTGAGGCTAATCCCAGGCATACAAACAAACAAACAAATTCTCAACTTTACAATATTACACGCCTATAAATGATAAAAATAAAATATTAAACGAAATTTGCCACAACAGAAAGCATGAAAACATTCCTACCCATCTGGCTATTCAAGTAGCTAACATTTGTAAAAAGATTTTAAAATTGAATTGACCCGTCAAATTGAAATTACCTATAATGGAAAACGATTTTAAAAGTGACCTCTTCGGAATTCAGTTCATGAAAAGAAAAGTAGAAAAACTACTTACAAATAATTTTATTGCTGGCGTTTCTACATTCGAGATTAGCCAAGTAATTTATAGTCTTGTTATTTTATCTTCAACAAAATAACGTGATACGAAATAAAAATTGTAATTGAATAAGCCATTAATCAATTATATCTGGAGCATTTTATAATAGCTTCGATAGAGTTGCCCAACAGTTTGTTTATTTGCATCTGATAATAAAGTTTTATATAGCCGTGTACCATTACCATCAGGTATCTAACCTACAAATTTCAAAATACCTTTCAAGTTATGCAATAAATAAAACACTTTATTTTCACGTTTTATGCCCTAGATAAAGCGTTTCCACAGCCTTACTATGACATGTTAAAATACTCATAATACAACCTTATTTTTAGTATATGCAAAACCCGAAACACGTGTCCAGTATTTTTTATGTGGAGAACCTGTGTACAAAATTTCATAACTGTATCATGAAAAATCACAAAGTTATAAAAAGTTACCTGGTTGTCTGCACAAATGCATGATCACCGGACCATCCGAGTGACTGTAGGGTAGTTTTGCTCCCGTATCAAGCTTTACTCTGGCGTCTAATGTCTGCTATGACCTGCCGAGACCTGTGTACTTAGTGTCGATAGAGTCTAACTTGTGACTTTTTTTAAATATTTTTGGAAAAAAATATGACATGGAGTAAAAATTCTTGGACTCGATTCAGTTATTGCATAAGCATAGCATAGCATAATCGAGAAAAGGGAATTGGCCGTAATCTACCACGCGGGCCCAGTGAGGGTTGGTTCAGTTACTGAGTCTGAACAAACTATATTCAAGTTTCACGTAAAAGTCCTGAAATTGATATTGTATAGCCCTTTAACAATTCAGCTCGTCAAATGGATCGCGTTAAAAGCTCGTGGTAGGGTCTTTGTTCTAAATGTTTCCTTGTATATTTAGCTTGCTTGAAATAAATTGGCTCACTGACTTCCAATATAATGGCAAACAAATCACTTTTGTCAGAAATTAATGCGTTTGGTTAGAGGAACACAAATGTCAGTCGTAGGACCTCATATCCGTCACGGGATATTGAGGTCCGTTTGGTTTTCTCTTAAACCTTCTCTGTCCATCGTTTCGTAAATCCGTAAATCCGGAAGCTTTGCTAATGCTATTATGTTTGTAGGTAAATGTTTGAAGAACATATGTAATATTGAAACAAACGTGAAAAGGTTTTTGTAAAATATAAAGAACTTTATTTCATTTAAAATTACCCAAGGTGCTCACGGAAACACGCTTTTAAATAACTCAAAAGAGTTACACCACGTTTAGTATATTACTTTTTTTTAATAAACTACTAATGTTACAGTGTTATTCTGTAAGCGCAGACCAACTTAAGCCCACTTTACACAGTCAATGGGGTCACTGGGGTCAGTTCGCGTGATTCCCGCTATAAAATTACGTTTTTGTACAGATTTACCGCGCCACGATACCCCCTTAAATGGGGGTCATGATTAACTGCACGACATTAATAAAGTTTAATAAGTTCCCCAGAGCTTCTTATTTGCAGCTAGCCCATTTGCGGTTACCGTTACTCTATATTATCAGACCCTATCTCCGACGATATCTTCATGAAGTTATCGAGAATAGAAATCGATACATTTTTCGAACAATGTTATTATTATCTGCTATAATCGCCTGCTTCTATTTGTGCAGACAGTATAATGTCTGTTTTATTGAACAGCCGAGTACCTCATTAGATACATGGACGTCGATTTACTTTGCTACATTATTGATGTGAAGGAAAAATCAATAGCATCGGTACCCACGAGGCCAGAACGGCCGAGGCCATAAACGTTGCTGTTACGAAACCTGTAACCCCGATAAAAATAAAATAAACTACTTAAACCGAACTCTTACGCAGCAGAAAAACCTCATAAGATCACATTATGTTAATCTCGGATCTAGTTAACACCTCCCAATATAGGATTAGGGGCCGTTAATCCCAACGCAAGAACTCGTCCGACTTCCTACGATTTCAGTTTAGTAAATTGATCCCTCGGTATTATTTACACCATAAACAATTCGCTCGTTTTATTTTTCTCGTAGTTACACACAATCAGAATTTATTCGTCTGATCGTAAATAGGTAAATTAGCAATAAAAGTTTATGAGTGAAAAGGTGGGATAGCTGCAGGCTGGGAACCCTGACCCCGGTATCTTTACAAATCGATCAGCGGCGCATAATGTTACTTTGTTACGAGATTGTATATTAGAATTTATAATAAGCACGAGACCATGAGGCTATCTGTCGGCGAGAGGCGCACGTCCGCTCCTCACACACTCGGTGTTATGGTAATAGGGTTCCGTGACCAAAAGGGAACAACGCTCGATTACGCGCCGCGCCGGGGTCGCCCGGCCAGGCGAGCCGGCTCCAACGACATCGTGCACCTTCCATTTTTGCCGCCTATCTCCCACTGTTAAGGATTAAAGCCCCAGGACCGACCACCGCTACTTCCCACTTCAAAACGAAAACACTCATAAATAATAATGACAAATGATATTCCACTACGATCTCAGTACTCGTTACCATTTCTGGTATAGTTCACGCCTATAACTTTTTATGGGAATGCTGTGCCTATAAATAGATTGTCCAAGATACCCGTTTTGAGGTTTACACCAAAATGCTTTCGTCTACTTGAAAGAACATGGTTTTCTTCGAGAATACACGTTGCCATACCATAAAGCTCATATTAATGTCAAGGATAAACGGACTGTCAGATGATTTAAAGCTAAATTCTCGGTTTGCATGGACTCAGAGATAATGATACCTTAATTGCGTTCCTGTGCTTTCCCGAATGATCGAATGGCAGTAATAGCTCTCTGTCTGCCCGAAATGACTTTAATTGGCGTCGGGAGATGGGGAATATTTCAATAGACTTTGTTATTATTGTTCGGAAAGTAATAATTAAGTGCGGCTGGCATGTTTACAGTTATGGAGGAAATTGTAATTTTATTAGTAGTGTTACAACATTTAGGTGTGTATGAAAATGTTGTCGATATCTTGGGCTAGATGTAGTGTAGTTCTCAGTCCGGGTTGAGCACGCGACAAGATTTAGTGTCGCAGGCGGCGGGCGCTCGCGTCAGACAAATATTTCACCTTGGTCGCGGCGCCACAAGGAAACACCGACGTGACGCAGCGCATACTGAAGTTTGCTCGCTCTAAATCAAACTCCGAGAGCCTTTACGTCCACATTCGTCTTCAGATCCACCTCTAAAACACCAGCCACCCTACAGTCCCACCGACAAGCAATAAGTTTTACTGCTGAATAATTGCCTCTCAGACGTTTGGACAATATTAATAGCCCTCGCATACCGAGCCTATACATCCTCCAGTCTACCTTGAAATACAAAACAAAATATTTTCCAACACAGTAGAATCTTGAAAATGATTGTCTGAACAGAAATCCGATACATATCACTTTCGTCGTGTCAATTTCCTTCCGCAATATTTTCTACGCGAAATATTTATCCGAAAGTTCCGAAGTTAGACATGTTCCATGTTAGCGTGCCAGTGAACTTGTTCGTTGTTGGTGTTACTTACACAACTGCAGCGCACTAGATAACACAAGCAGACAACATGAGAATGGGTTCGGTTTACTTTAGTTCGCCGGCCGGATTTAGTTTTAAAATAGTTATACCACAGTTCAAGGAATACGAGAAAACAACACCGATTTCGTAAATGTTTTGAACTACTTTTATAAATAACTGGTATATATTAACCTATTGGGAGTGATAACTTTCTGTAACGAAAAACAATAAATTTTAGTTAGTGTTAATAATAAATAACAGTGGGCAAATATCATAGTTTTGTAATAGAGTATGAGTTACGGCCACAACATAATTGTAGTTATTTTATCGCACAAAGCTGATCTGAAATTAGAAACGCAGGTTGCGTACGGAATTAAAATAAAATTGAGTTGATAGCACCCCTAAACGAGTTATTACGGGCGAGCCATACGGAGCGGCTACTTCCTGGTCGGTACACAGAAGCGGTAAGATTTCATAACTCAAATTTCCCTTTCGCAAGGCTTGCTAGGTCTGAGCTCTGCGGTTGAAGCTGATCCTAAGAATATCACGGAGATACGGCCAATTTATAATTTAATGCCTGCTCCGCTCGCTCCCGACATAATCGTACAAGTGGATACACGGACGTGGACCTAACTTTTGATTTCAGCTATTCGAAATATGATTTAGTGAGTTGAGTCTAGAGATAATGAAGTAGGTCGGTGCAAGATCTTGTTTCCAAGTTGTCGCTGTTGTTCGTCGAGTTGGTGAGTGTCTGTGAGTCAACTTGGTGTAAATGGAATATTGGGAGTGTGATCGGAAACTTTGTCTCGGTGTTTCTTTTAGAAAAGAAAAACTTCCCTAAGTGAATGTTTTGTGAAACACTAACTAAAGCAAAGTAAGATTGCTTTCTAAGAAAGATAAATTATGAAGAATACAGCGAGATGAATAATTGCGAGAACTGTTATGAATGAGTGTAGTCTAAAAAAAAACAAATTGCTTTCTTAGAATTTTGTCCATTTAAGTTTTTAAGTATACTTTTGAAAGCATTTATTACTACTCGACTAAAACTCGCGATATTTTATATATATACGTCACAAGATGCGCTCGAATTATTTGCGAGAACTGGTGTAAAAGAGTATAGCCACAAATAAGTTGATATACATACAGCAGTATCCAAAAAAAACACTTTAACTATTACGTCTCACCAATCAAAAGAATACTTGGGTTAAATCCGTTCAGCGGTTTGGAAGAGAGATACCTAATAAAGAATATTACACATATTTACATACAAAATATGTGTGAAAACCATGTTTAACCCTTCTCGCAGTCGGGTAAAAATACCCATTTCATTTTGTAGTTATATGTACTTTTAAAAGTATTTCTTACTACTGTCTATATTTCTGCGACATTTTCTATTTAAGCGTCATAAGACGATCCTTTATTAGTTTTCATTCTCACTGGACGAAATACTTATTACTGTTGGTAGATACCAAACAGTTTAACAGTTGCAAAAAGTCTCATGGGAAACTCGTAAAGCTTATAAATGTTTTTGTACTGCATTCCTAACAATCAAAGAGCTTAAAGCCGTACCAAAACTAATTGCATTTGCATCACTTAAAACTAAAAAAGTTACTTAGTTAAAACAGTGTTTTTTTTTTAATTCCTCGACTCATCACGTAACGTATTCTGGATAAGACGAACCCTCTTTTATCCCCATGGCGATATTTAGGCGCGAAGTCCGAAATTCAAATTTCGAAGGCCTAAATAAAGGAATAAAGAAAAAAGTAGTCATGCTCGAAATTCAAATTTTGCCGTTCATGCCTTACAAATATGGCCATTGTTTTTTTTTTTTATTTTTTGCCTGCCTGTTCTTTTCTACTCCTAGACAACTATGTTAGACTTTTCGCCACTCGTTCCAGCTTTAGCAAGCCCGCGTGTTAATAACGCCATCCTGTAGTCCCAAAATGAGCAGAACTTGTATTATGAGTACCTACTAGACAACTGATTTTTTTAAATACATACATATTTTAGATAAATTACACCCATACACAGAACAAATGATCGCGCATAAAAAACAAATGATCTTGAATATCTGCTAAACCGAAAAAATCTGATAATTCCTCTTCTTTCCAGGATGACCTTCGCCTTGGCGCTGGTGGTGGTGTGGTGGGCGGCAGGCGCGCGCGCCGGCGAGCCGGTGTTCGACCCCAGCACCCTGATGCGGCTGGTGCTAGTACCGGCTGACGTCCCCGTCGGCTCCGTCATCTACCGCGTGCGCGCCTCTGACCCTGACTTCGATTATCCACTGCATTTTGAACTTATTGGTAAGGGGATAGGGCTTAAATTTGAACCTGTATTCTTTATTGTGAAGCCTGAGGAGGAATAATAATTGAAAACCGTGTTAGATAATTTTTATTGTTTGACACGCCATTCTCAAAATCGATTAGGTACTTAGCTAAAGACCATTTATGTACGTACTAGAACTGTAACAGAAACGGTTATATCGGAAACGAATTAGTAAGCAGAGTTTTTAAATTTAGCTTTCGATAAACCAAATTAGGTTTCACTGTATTATAAAATAACACCTCCAGTAATTCCGTAGTCACAATTATGTGTGTGTAAGTTTTGTTACATCTTCAAACTCAAACGACAGAATAGATTTGGATGAAATTTGGCACGCGGATAGACCATGTCCTCGATAAACATTTAGGATGCTTTTTATTCTGGGAGTCAGTTGCTTTAAGACAATTTTCTACATTCACCTGGGTGAAGGCCGTTAGCTAATCTGAAGGCAAAAGAAAAACAGCCTGAACTCATTTTTTTTTTTCATCTAAGGAATTATTTTTGTCTGTAATCTGAGGAGGCTATACTCCATTTGATGTGCCTTTCTGAAGTTATAAAAGACAAAGTAAAACTTTACTCAAGTAAACTCGATATCCAGTAACCAAATATCCAAAACCAGGAAGAAAACAAAGCATTATTGCATTCCATTAGTCGAGATACCCGAGAAGTTAATTTCTCATTGATTTACAGAAGCCTTGGCAAACAATTTCTTTTATTACGAGAAAAAAAACAGTATTTTTTTGCTTCTCTCTAACTTTTTGTGGAGAAGTATTGGAACAGCCATTTTATTCCCTCAAGAGTGGCAAGAAATCTAATGACTTCTATCATGGCCCCTTCAGATTTTATCGTTCAGATTGGCAGCAAAATAAGCCTTGATAAAAATAAGATTATACTGCAATGACTGGCGTATAAGTTATAATGATTTATGGACATTCTTTAAACAACTTTTGGTTTCGTAGGTCACTGAAGAAGGTCATCTACTAGGAGACTATAAATGTACAAGATTACACTAACATTATTAAGCCGAAAGTTTGTGAACGTCTTCACTCTCGATGAAAGTTGGTAGAAGGGTTAAAACATGTCCTGTAATAGCATAAAGAATACTTTTTATCCCGAGAGTGTGTTTCTTTGGAATAATTTTCTTCTACTCGTATCACGCGGGCGAAGTCACTGGCAGCATCTAGTCTGTACTAATATTATAATAAAGAGGAATGATTTGTTTTTTTTTTTATGTTACGATTTACCTCAAAAACTACTTGACCGGTTTCAAAAATTCTTTCACCATTTCAACTAAATCGTCACTGAGTAATATAGGCTATTTATTTATTTTCTATTTTTATGCGGGCAAAGTCGCTGTCAGCAGCTAGTTTAAGGTATTTTCGAACTTTACTTCTGTCCAGGTCAAATGGGTCGCCTAGACATCGGTGTGGAAACTTTACCCTGCACCCGGTACAACTCGGTGTGCCAAGCCAACGTCATCCTGCTGAGGAGGCTGGAACCTGGCCGGTACGTGGACTTCAGGCTGTCGGTGCGCAACACCAGAGGGCGAAGCACCCGGATCGCGTGCTCCGTCACTGGGACCAATGCTACGACCCCAAGGGACACCATTTTTCCCCATCAGCCTGGGATAATTTTGGTGCCAGAGGTTAGTAACCTTTTAAATAGTAATTATAGCATAAGCAAGCTAACATAATCTCCTTTTTTAATGTTCCCACTGCTGAGACTCAGACCTCCTCTCTAGGAGAGGGAAAGGGCCGTAATCCACGTTACCACGCGGGCCCAGTACAGGTTGGTGAATGTTACAAATGTCTTCGAATTTTTGGTTCTAGGATATGCCGGCTTCCTCACGATGTTTTCCTTCACCACAGTAATTAGTTCAATTAAAGTAATATTTCATTGTTTTGCAATGTTACGATTTACTTAGTCATAATTTAGTCATTTTTTTATTTTATCTATTACACACAATGTTGTACACATATTTAGTTACTGACAAGTTTTCCCTAAATAGATACATGACCTTGTCAGGCAAACAAACTTAAAACTGACTTATGAGTTTATGACGAATTACTATAACCCAAATAATGGGTCGCGGGAATCCGATGGATGCGTGACGCACAGGACCGGTCGTTGTGGCGACGCTTGGGGGAGGCCTATGTCCAACAGTAGACGTCTTTCGACTGATATGATTATGATGATGAATGATGAGTAATATAAGAATACAATTCGCTTGGGTACTTGCTCATAAGCCCATTTCAGCACAAAGAGCGAATTTGGCGTCATTGAGCTGTAAATGTTGACTGGTAAAAGCAAAATACTCATGATTACCGGACGTTTTTAAATTAATTGTAAGATTTAACGAGCCCCTTTACCTGCACTTCATGTAAAGTACCACTTAAGAAGATAACTGAAATACTGGCGCAAGCACCTAGGTACTTACTTCTAAATCATGCATAAATTCCTAAATTATGCTCACATAATAACCTATGCCTCGGTAATACTCGTAGTAAGTGCAAAACAATATAGAAAATTATATGTCACAACCAATTTCTCTAAACAGGGGTTGCAAACTTTAAGTAGCAGGACTTAATCACATCAAATGACATATGATGCTTCATTAGACTTGCATAAGGCTGGAAATATAAGTCGATATTACTGGGGTACCATGACGCGTCATTGACATCACGAATCCGCCATGAAAAAGAGATACTGCAATTCTTACTATATAGCTCCTTCTCTTTCTAACAGCGGAATCGTAATAATAATAATAATAATGTCTGTGCAATTATGGACGAAGTTATCATGTCTGTGCAATTATGGACGAAGTTATCATGACGAATAACTACCGGAGATTTATTGTGAAGGACGGCACGGTTGACATCTGTCGGGCATGTCACCGACCGGGTGAATCAATCCGCCACATTATCTCTGGTTGTTCTCGTCTAGCTAACGGGGAATACTTGCATAGACATAACCTTGTAGCCAGGATTATCCATCAGCAACTTGCTCTGAAGTATTCTCTTGTGGAATCGGAGGTGCCATACTACAGGTATGTGCCCGACCCAGTTCTCGATAATGGCGATATCACGTTGTACTGGGACCGGTCCATCATCACTGACAGGACTATTGTAGCCAATAAGCCTGATATAGTGGTGGTGGACCGAAGCGAGAGGCGTGCAATGATTGTTGACATATCCGTTCCACATGACGACAACCTCGTGAAAGCCGAGAAAGATAAACAAATCAAGTATATTGACTTGGCTCGCGAGATTGTCGACATGTGGGAAGTGGATTCAGCGATTATTGTACCGATAGTCGTTTCAGCCAATGGCTTAATAGCCAAGAGCCTCGACCAACACCTTAGGAGGCTCTCGTTAGGCGGCTGGATCAAGGGCTTGATTCAGAAAGCGGTACTCCTGGACACGGCTCGTATAGTCAGGAGGTTCCTTTCTCTGGAGCCCTGACCGCTGGTAGCTTGGACCCTGTTCCCGAAACCGGTGGGACACTATTTTTTATATTTTTAAATGTTTTTTTTTAGTTTTTATTTAAATATTTAAAAATATACTTTATATGTTTGTACAACGAATAAAGGAAATAATAATAATAATAATATTCCACAACCGTCACACAACGCCGTCTAGTCCCAAGCTAAGCAGAGCTTGTGTTATGGGTACTAGACAACTGATAAACATACTTATATATTTCTAAATACATACATATTATAGATAAATTACACCCAGACACAGAACAAATGATTATGCTCATCACACAAACATTTGTCCTGGGTGGGAATCGAACCCACGACCTCCGGCATAGCAGTCAGGGTCACTAACCACTAGACCAACAGGCCAGTCTATAGCATTGGCTCGTCATAGTGCTCTGGTATAAAGATATTCATTTGCATCTAAGTCCAGTTATAATGGTAGAATTACGTGGAAAAAGCACCTGTCGGGGTACGAGGCAACAAATGAGGCGCCGAGAGCGTGCCGCGAGCGTGTGACGTCATGATTGATGATGATGATGACGTACTGCATTCTGACACAAAGATCGCCAGATATCGGAATTAACATTATTCTGCACTTAGATAATGGTATCGTAAAGATGTTTGTAGTGCGAAAAAGAATGGAAACGTTAATAAACCTCTCGGATCTTCATACTTTTGGTCAATTATACCTGTCGTAATCTTAGAGAGGTTTTCCCATACTTTTAAAACATTTAATGAGTGGTAGTGGGCGGTTCAATTATTACTGTTACTTAACAATGTTATTACAGCCTACCTGCTAACTTTTACTTTCACAACTTATTGTAGGAAATCAGATTCCTTTTTACACTTGTAAAGCACACTTTTAACAATTTCTTATTGTTGCAGGACGCCAAACGCGGTACTGATCTCGAGATAGTAATCGCGAGAAAGAACCCTGTAACGCCAAAGCCTTTGGAACTTGAACTTTGGGTAAGTGGACTAAGTAATTTACATTTAAAGGAGACACGATACGAAGCGATGATTAGGGGTTAGATAATGATATTTTCCGCTGTGTCGTGTTTGACACGCATTTCACTCTAACCACATAATGAAGTTTCGCTCGCACGTTAATAGGGATCATTTTCACAGCGTTACGCCTGACGCGGGGTATGCCTTTGCGAAACTCATTTACGCTTTATGTGGTCGGCCCAAACGTTACGTACTATAGTGCAAACTGACGAACTGGCTCCCACAAATTTGAATAGGCAATCAATTCCTGCGCGAAAGTTCTAAAAATCATGTAATAATACGTAATACAACTTCTTTTCTGGCAACAATATCACTTGTCGACAACTTGATAATCGTGCGAAATAATATGATTTACGTTACAATTAGGTATAGTTATGAACCCGGTGGAGTACCATTTCAAAATGATAATTGTTTGTAACAACAAAAACGCGCTGAAAGCACAAAAGATAATGAGGCGAAAGCCTTAATTTGCTCAATTTACTGTAACAATATGATGCTCGTACAACGATTTATGCCTCATTTTTGATACAGTTACAGATCTATTCATCTTCGGAGCAGAACCGATTGTTAGAGAGCCCCGTAAGCAGCAACTAGTCGATATGAATACATTATTTCGCGAATGAGCTCACATTAGATGGCTACTTAATGGTGTATTGTGGTTGTCTGTATTTCGCGATGGGCCACCGTCCGCCGGGATGCAATTACCGGGCATTAAGAGCTAGGCGTGTTAAAATTCTCACAGAGTCGGAGAATGGCTAGCACCCGCTCTCGAGGTCGTTTTATAGGCTTAAATGCTATAATAATGGAGATCATGTCCTTACATGTAGAGTAATTTTAGAGCGTCGGTTGTGGGCCGGGTAACGTGCAGTTGAGAGGATAAGTGAATTTATTGGATCGTACCGACCCCTATTTCTGTAATGGATACATAGTCATCGATAAGTAAGCTGTGGGAAATAATATTGTTATTAGTTTCGATAGGATCTGCGAACCAGAATATCTTAGGAAAGGTTAATGGTATACCGGAGTTGTTTGAATTCTGTTCTCTTAATAAACATAACTATAACTTTGATATCCTAAAATGGTGTCATTATTGTTTTCATCTCAAGCAAGAAAATTAAACAGCCTTTTAAACAAAAAATACTTTACAAATTTTATTAATTATAAGCAGTTTTCTGTAGACTCCTTATAATTAATTTAATTCTATCCTTTGTGAAAAATGACCTGTCTAATTACAATTTGTTTCCACAGGGATCACCACTCTTCGCTATCCGGCAGCGTCGCGTATCAGCTGAAAACACTGAAGGGACCATTTTTCTAGTAGGGCCACTAGACTTCGAGGCTCAGTCTATGTACCATTTGACGCTACTTGCTGTGGTAAGTAAATTGCAGACTATAAATTTCCTACTGCTGGGAAACTACTGGGTGTAGACAAATCCAGTGTGCATTGATTAGCAATCCGTCCCAGTCTTTCAAGATTAGTTCTAAGAGATGCTGGTTTTTTTACGATTTTTCTTTTATATATGTCACTATCTCACCTGATAGTAAGCGATGATGTTATCGACAGTGGAGCACGCTTGCCTAGAAGTAACCTATTCACTCTTGACTTGAAGACGACTAGGTTGTAGCTATTAATTCATGAATCCCCAAGCGACCACCGGTGGCCGCGCATCTATTGTCTTACTATTGTGTCTCTAATTGACGGTATCTGAAGGGTTAAGAAACAAAGTGATAATATATAAATTAGGTACACATACACAAAGTATGTATGTGTTTTAGTTTTAAGTTTCCTTTTGTATGTGTAACGGTGCACAATAAAGTATATAATAAATAAATAAACAAATAAAGTAAAGGACCTGGCATCGAACCCATTATTTTGATTCCTAAAGTCGTGGCTATATTTAACCACTGAGCTACCGCTGCTCTCAAAGCTACTACTCGTGGTTAGCAATGTGTTTATTCAAATGAAACCTATTCCCCTAATTAGGGTTAATTATTCCAAGTCCCTTACGACATCAAGCCCGCAATCTGGTACACTAATGATCAGTATTTAAACTGTAATTAATTATGCCAAAACAAGTGCTATGGATTTTGTGGCTTGTGGTACACCCAGCTGATGTATGTGGCTTGAAATTAGAGCTATGTCGACAAGGCTGCTTGCATTTAATTTTGTATTTTTCTCCTAGACTCTATATTTACACCTTGGATGTTATAAAAATCAGCATTTCACCATTACACGTCTAATTTCTCAATTTAAACTGGCATGGTTGATAGCAAACGACCAAGGGGCCGCAGCCCAATAAGATGTCTGTCCGCTGTGCAAGTCCGCTCCACACTGGACACCCAATTGCACGTCGCACTTCATGACGCTAAGAACCGCCACAAATGGCGAGATACCATTAACAAGAAGCTAATCCAGCGGGAACTTCACGACCCTCAGCAATGAGGAATACGACTCGAGGAGGAGGAGGTATAAATATTAGCTGAGCATAGGGCTCTGTTTTTTTTTTTGCCTCAAGCCGTAACTCCCACCCAACTCGCCTCAAGCCGTAACCAAGTTACAATCGTTTCGCTTGCGTCGAACGCCTCGAGTTTGTCACGCCCCCGATTCTTTTGTTCTGACCACGTGACTAAGCGTTAAGATGACGACATTCTAGTACATTTTAAGTTTTCCACTAGCGTTAACGATTGCAGATTATCAACTTGGCTAGGGGTACAGATAACCAACATTTTTGCTTCTTGTCCTTGAGAACCACTCGGTCATCGCTTTACTCTACTTTTTTAGTACTGTACCTTACCAGATGTCTTTCCCAGCTCCATTTAAATCCGATTATTGGTTTTCCTATATCAAATACCTTTATACGTCTTCATATATTAGAGGTATGCAGAGCGTACCTTTTATACCTGCTTACATAATATTACAACCCAAAAGGGTTAATCTCGGAAATTACTGTAAGGATTTTAGTAGGGTTTTCATTTCAGCTTACAGAGCTTTAAGGGAAATATTTCTACAAAACTAGCAGAATTCTGTTTAATTGTTTTGGTTGTATGTTAATTCTGTGAACCAGGACTGGTTTAGTTAGAAACCACAGTATATCGAACAATGTATGTATATGTATGTGTGTGTAATGTGTATATTGCTGAAAGTGGGTATTCTGAATTTAGTTAGTTTTTATTTTTAGGGTCAACGAGACCCTATTACTAAGCCTCTGCTGTCCGTCCGTCTTACTGTTTATCCGTTCGTTTGTCAGCAGCTTGTATCTCATAAACCGTAAGAAGTAGAGAGTTGAAATGTTCACAGAATGTATATTTCTGTTGTCGTTGTGACTAAATAAAACAAAGTTAAAAATTAAAGGGGATTCCCTTACAAGAAATGTAATTTTGCCAGCGTTTTTTACCCGGTTACGGAACCCTTCGCAGTTTGTTCTTATTTTTTTATTAATCCTATACTTTCCCACTGCTGGGTAAACCCCTCCCCCCTAAACTTCTTCCAGGTATTCTTTTCCCGAGCCGTGTCAAACCAGCCCATTCGTTCAGCGTCTAGGTCATCTCCACAACCTCTTCTTAACTTTAGTTCTACTTTCCTTAATTTGCTAATAATAATAATAATCGGTTAAACTCAAAGGATTGGTTTCACCAGCTATTATTAACTTTAATGAGTTCATATTCGCATTTAAAGTCCTTTTAATATTCATTAGAAGTTAATAATACCTTTGACGCTTATAGGCGACAGCTTTTATTACTTAATTTAGTTTAAATTTAATACGATTTAATGATAACTGTACTATTGGATATTAAACTGTTTAATACCGCACTTTGTAAGGATAATAAACATAATGGTAATCAGTGTACCATTATATGTATGTATATAATACGATCACATGATGCCAGAGTTCCCTGCCGGAGTCTATGTTGCCGGGTAGAATAGGTTACTTCTAGCCAAGCGTGTTCCATCGTCGACCACATCATGGCTTACCATCAGGTGAGATGGTGGTCAGACGCAAGCCTATCAATAATAATAAAAAAGGAGTGCTTGAATATCTAAAAATAACACTATTTTATAAGACCTGGACGGAGAACATGCACCCTGGAAAAATAATGGACACAATCTAGTCAGTCAGAGCCAGAGCAAAAAGTCACTCTAGGTACAATAAAATTATGTATGTGACATAAAGTCACATACTGTAATCATTAGTGACGAGTATAAAAAAAAAATATTTGTAAGGGACTTCTGGATGTCTTCTACTTGGTGATATTCTCTATGATAGGTATTATAGAAAGCTTTCTTTATGCTTAATAAAAGTATCTCTTTCTTTCTTTTTGTTGTTCTTTGATATTTCTTTTTACTTTTCCTTCCTTCCTTCTTTCTTTTGTTTTTTCTGTCGTTCAATCTTTCATTTTTACTTTCATGTTTATTTTCTTTCTTTCTGTCTTCCTTTTTTCTTTCTTAAATTTTTCTGTCGTTCTTTCTTACTTCGTTCAGTAATAAACCAGTGAACCTGGCGTTGTTGCCGGCTTAATAATTTTCGTTCCTGTATATTTAAATGAAATATCCTTCAGTTGTCTAACACTCAGGTGTTCAGAAATAGTCCTTTTTTCACAAGAATGTACTTCAAACACTTCTCCGATTTTATTGGCCAATAGTTTAGCTGGATGGCTATACCGCTGCGTGGGAGTGCACACATTTATCGATTAAAAGTCGCCCTATAAAGTTATACAAACATAGACTCCGCAGTGTGGTCTCAGGCTAAGAATAGAACCTATGTTGTCCCGTGGGTGTCCTTACGAGAGGATTAAAGGATTTATAACAGGTGGATAATGCTGGAGTACTGGATAAGCTGCACTTAGGTACTTTTATTGCGACAATATTGAAAACTTTACTTAGTAGCTGTCGCACATTTCAAAGTCAAGACATTTTATTTTACATTTATTTTGTGCACAGCTTAGGTATATTGGCCTTTAACTATAGTGAAAAACCGACAAGGAACTTCATAGTTACTCGCTATTTTTAATCTGATTACATTTAAAACATCTGTGGAAAAATAAAGAAAAAAGTGAATAGGTTACTTCTAGTCAAGCGGGCTCCATCGTCGGTCACATCGTCACTTACCATCAGGTGAGATAGTGGTCAAATGCGAACCTATACATAATAGAAAAAAAACACAATTAATTAGTTAGTACACCAATTTTTTTTGCGTTTTGACATTTTATGCTCCTGCTCCCCTAGCCAAGTTACAACCATTTCGTTTCGATAGTCTTTCGTCAATCGCCTCGACTCGGCCGCGCCTCCGATTCCTTTGTTCTGGCGTCATGGAGGCGTGGCTGGCTCAAAGTGATAGACGAAAGAGAAACGAAACGGTCGTAACTTGGCTTGGCCTGCTGTTCATTTCATTGTAGTCGTATCATAATCTCAGGAGGGCTTACATGACAAGCAGAACCTACAGAGAGCTTCAAAGTATTTTAATAATGGTTTGAAGCTCACAAAGAAAAAGGTCTTTCTGACTGACATATCAATTGTCAGTCAGTCAGTTTCTCCTTTTATATACAAAATCCACGTGGTAGATCACCAATGAGATGGACAGACCAGATCAAGGCCGCAACTAAGTGCTCGGTTAGTGTCCGCGATGAATGGCGCCGCATTACAAAGACGATCACTCATCGTGATTCACAGTGATGACCACGACCACTCTGGCAAGAGTGTACCGACTCAGAAGAAGAATACAAAATTAACGTTACTATTTCTTCTTGCAGGATCCCTACATAGAAATAGGCAAGGATACCCGCAACATTGCCGGCTTAGAAGTAGTCGTCGTGGTCCAAGATGTGCAGGACATGCCTCCAGTCTTCACCGCTGCTCCTCCTATCACCCACCTGCCTCGCCAAGTGGCTCCAGGAGACATGGTCGTCAGGGTACGAGCTGAAGATGGGGATAAGGGCGCTCCGAGGCAGATCAGATATGGGCTGGTATCTGAAGGAAATCCTTTCACGCCGTTTTTTAACATCAATGAAACTTCGGGTGAGTTGATCAGTTATTTTGTTGATTGTGTATAGTCGAACCAGCTATTATAGATTGGGACCTTACCATAACATGACGTGTTAAACTGTTAAAGAGGGAGCCGAGAATTTAAAAGATGTGTAATACCCGTGCAAATCAAATAAAATAAAACAGATTTTCAATTAAAAACACAAACATTGGCAAAATAACTAGTTTTTTATTTATAAAAATGTTTATTGTTCCGATAATTCGCCGAAAGTGATTATAATTTTTTATTTTATTTTAATCAACGTTAAAATTATTAATATGACTGCATAATTATTTAAATATATGTCATTGTATGAACTGTTCCAAATCTCTCTTAAGATTTTGTAATAGTCGTGAGTAAGAAACAATGGGTATTTTAACATAATATAAAAGGCTATAAAGTTGAAATTATCATATTATTATAGTAAACTAAAGTCGTAATAAAAACAACGACTCTAATTAACATAAACTCATTTTGTATCCGATCCTCATTAAGTCAACGTAAAAGCTTTTTAATTAATAAATAAAATCTTGAATATTTCCGGCGTTTCCGAAAATCTTTATAAACCTCAAAGATTACCCATTAATTTACATTGCAAGTAAATATTGTATTTTGTGTATCTCCATATAAGGCTTATAGTCCCTTGAAAATTCGCCTAGGAGGGTACGAGTGCTGCATCCACATGACAGCTGCGCTCATATAGAGCCCCGCTGACCTTTAAATTCATTTTCTTTGCGAAATATTTATTGAAAGCTATGTTCACTTTGAATAACCACCAATTTTTATGTGTAAAAATGTTTCTAAAGACCAAGCCATTTCGAAGGAGTAGGGAAAAGTTGCAAAACCGCTAAATATTTTTTTTAGACAAAAGTAGTTATCGCACGAAAAAATCAACAGTTGATAAAGTGGTTCATGAATCAATAAAAAACATATATTTTTTTCAAACCTATTTACCTGGCCGTTACCGAGGAATATGCTTCAGAAAATCACTGTATCGGCACTGCTCGGGTGCTTGGGTCTCAAGTCAAAATGAGGGTAGAAATATCTTTGCCGGATATTAAAATGCTGCAACCACCTCCGCACTAATTTTACACGAAGCATTATTCAGTTACGTGTTAAGGGTCAGCGGCATTTTAATGGCCAAGACTATTTCAGCCTGTTTATTAAAGAACGGGTACCTAAGTCGTAATTCTTCACAATTTATGCTTTAACAACCTGCTTTCTTTGTTGTTGTTTTCATAAGTTTACAGTAAGGTAATATTTGAAAAGTCGGATAAAACAATGAAAAGTCAAAAATAGCTAGGTAATGAGCACGCATTGCTGGTACAGATGTCGATGGGGCCAAAAATTTCGGGAGCGGCGACTACGTATCGAAAGACACAGAGTTGAAAGGCCTACAAGGTGGTCCGATAACCTGGTGACTAGGGTCGCCGAAATCCGATGGATGCAAGACACACAGGACCGATCGTTATGGCGACCCATGGAGCAGCCCTATATCCAATAGTGGACGTCTTTCGCCTGAAATGATAATGATGATGGGCTAGATATTTTAAATTAAACTATACATAATTTCATTGATAATAATTGGCAAATATTCCACAGTTCAAAAGCTTTAAATCTGAACAATGAACGATTCAATGTTGCGTAATCGAAAAAGTAAAACGGGGGTTCGTAAACGACCAATATATTTCGAAACCGCGTCTATACTGCGAATTTATTAGCGCTACTTTACAGTCTGATAAGGTGGTCGTGAAAGAGGTCCTAAACAGCGTTTTGAATAGTCTACAACCCACTTAACTCCACATGGCCTTGATAGTGTTGCCAACTTAGTTTCCAAGAATTCTAGAACTTAGTTTTTACCGTGTTTGTAGCAGGTCAGCGAAGTTTTTCATACACTTCTTTTTTCATGATAACATCGGTACATCCGTCGAGTGGCTTCCGTAGGATATCCTACTTCCTTATCGCTGGTCGACAAGGCCCCTTATGGCTCAGTTGCTGCGACTGCCCGCAACCTTACGTGACCCACTTTACCTACTTTTATAACACTATCAGATTTAATTTTCAGTAATTCTCCCCCAAACTTCCATTTTATAGCATCAAATTTAATAGCGAAAGTTTGTTAGTTAAATGTAACAATTAACGTGTAGACAAACTGGTTGGAAATAAGTTATGCTTTGTTGTGAATGCTGGTTCACTATTTGTGTTTGCTTTGAAATATTCTTGCTTAGAGAATAGCGCTTAATTCAAAGCAAACCAACTGTTAGCGAGATTGAACCTTCATTTGATGCAAACCTAACATCCGCTAGACGTCTAAAATCTGTTTAGCATAATATCTAGCATGAATCTCGCCATATTGTTGAGAGCAGTAACTATTCGGAGCAAACTTTGCACCGACTTTCCGAGTACAAATCTAAAGTTCAAGCTTACATCTAAATTCCCCTAACAAAGCCATAAGTTGATGTTGAGTGCGTGGTATCGGTAGCACTGACAACACTCGAACAATGCGTATTTGTTCGCTAACAAAACTACAAACACGACGGACTTCGAAAATGCTAACAGGGCTTTTAATGCAACCTTGCATTCTGCTGAACAAGCACATAATGGCTCATTAGACCTTACCGGTCGCGCTCTCGCCTTCCCATCCATTGTTTGTAAAGCTGCTCTACCTAACTTCATAATAAAGGCACGTCCTTTGAATAGACTCCCGGTACCTACCTAGTAGCTGACAATACAATCCCGACTTGCTTTGACATTATCAGGTCGATAACTATGCTCGCCTCCGCAAACTTACCCTTAAGAACCGTTAAAACTTATCGGAATATTGGAAGAGTTGTCGCACTTGAGAATTTGTCGCATTAATCAGACCACGCCTTATGAACGTATGAATGGGTATCGAGATTCAATTTGGTAGGGCCAATTTCGACGTTCGTAAGAATGAATTTCGAATTGGGTGCTACCCGATGGTACATACGAATGTTCGTATTGTGAACACCCGCCCGTAAAGTTTATTGTGATTCTGGTATATAAAGTAGATGATGTAGCTTCATTTCAATTTCGTGCCTCTGCCTTCAGTGTTATGAGCAATTTGTTGGCAGCTTTTGAACGTAAAGTTTGAGTCCTGAGTTGTGGAAAAAGCGCTATTAAGTGGATAACTCTGTCACAGCTCGAAGTTTGGTAGTTGGTGGTGTGACGTCCCTAGGCCTCGAAATACGCACATAAAGCCGTTGCTCCTGCGTTTGATCGTTCTCCGGTTTATTGGACTGTCGTCCCGTCGGACTATGAGAGTAAAGGGACAAAGTTTAGTGTGCACCTGTGTTTGCACGCATATGTATGTATTTGTGCACTATAGTATCTCATGCCGAGTTGACTAATCTCTATTGAGATTGGCTACCATGATCGAAGTACGTTCAGAAGAATTATAATTCTTATTAGCACTTGGAATACTTACTATTTCTTAATATATTGTTGCTAATTAATATCAATAACTTGGAAGAATGTAGATTAAACTATCCTGTGTTTTTAATTATCACTCTAGGTTTTAATTGAAAAAATCGTTTAGTGTTAGATAACCCAGTTATTGTTTTTGTATATTTAACACTAGCTTTTGCCTGCGGCTTCGCCCGCGTACATAAAATTTAGCCTATATCACTCAGGAATAAAGCAGCTTTTTATCGGTGAAGATATTTTAGCACTCGGAGTAGTACTTTTAGAGATTACCTCCTACAAACTAAAAAAATGAACTTTACCTCTTTATTATATTAAAAGTGTAGATCACGCTATGACCCACGGGACTGGAGAAGTACAAGCTATTTATTATATTATGAGATAGCTAGTTATTATTATCAGCATTTGGTATCCGAATACACAAAACATTCTGTAAAACTAATCTATTCTTCAGTTTCCTTTTTAATACCTTTCTATTTCTTACCGCTAAAGATATTACCTGCAGAACTTTTCCAGTAATTTAATTATTACAGGTACAATGAATGAATAATGTCCAAGCGTAAAGGTTAATCTTTGCCATTAAATAAGAGACAGAAATGAATAAAAGAGGTAATCAATTCGGTTCATTAGCTAAGCCGCTGGACCGCAGTTAATGCCGCGTTGGCGTAAAATGCCAGCTTTTCATTTAAATGTGACTGGAGTTAATACATTTTTAAACTTAAATGCAATACAAACTGTTAATTGTTTCTTTCTGTATGCTCTCAATTTTTGGTCTGCGCCATTTTTAGTCATCATTTCGTTCCATAATTGTTTACAATTCCATTTTCGGATATTGGAACTTTCTAATAGATAAATTCTTAGGATGATTTAATCTTTGGATAGCAAGTTATGGTACAGTCGAGTACATTAGTGTGTGTTACTCGTAACAATCAATCAACCAATTGGTCTTTATTGTGGATCATGGGAAAGGGTTATAGTACAGCAATTTTTAATAAATGTTTTGCGAACAACTGTACCCTATCCGAGAATAAATAGTGAGTTAATATTCATGTCAACAATAATATATCATTAAAATTTTTTGGACTATTCAATATTTGCTGAAGTAACAAATTTTAATAATAATTCAACTTTGAAAAATTTACAAAAGTTCATAATTGAAAGGAGAGAGTACATCGTGTTTTTCAGAATTCTTCATCATGTTTGAGTTCATGATCAGACAGATTGTATAATTAACACGCTTATGTACGATAAACTCAAACAGTATTAATTTATACCTTAGCAATAATTATTCAGCCCATTCAAGTCATACTAGTAAATTATTAATGAGGCCCTCATTTGCCTTGTCATCGCCGACAGATGATCTCGGGGGGTTCATATTAAGAGTAGATGCACCACTTTTGTATGCTAATTACTCTTCACGACTTTTTTTCAAACACCTACTTGGCATAATGTCTGACAAGGTACCAGGCTGTTATGAATGGAAGCGCGTTCTTGCACATATGAATGTGTCATTATTAATCTCCATATTAAGTAGTGTCATTCATGATTTTTTATTCGGTTTTGAAGAAGTATTCGAAGCAGAGAAATGTTTGTGAGATTCATTAATGTGAAAGTCAAAATATTTTATTTCATATAGGCCTACATGGGCACTTATAAAACGTCAGAAGCTAGTGCACGGTTCCAAATTGATCGTTTCCTATGGATTCTAATGACTGGAGAACTTATCTATATTATACAAATGTTTATGTGATGAGCATGACCGTAATTTATCTATAATATGTATGTTTTTAGAAATATATAAATATGTTAAGCAGTTGTCTAGTATCCATAACACAAGTTCTGCTTAGCTTGGGACTAGATGGCGTTGTGTGATTGTTGTGGAAAAAAAAAGGAAAATCTGACTGTATTGTGCATGTAATTTTGCACAAAGCTTCATTTTTAACAGACTTCAAAATGAAGGAGGTTCTATGTTCGGCTGAATGTATTTTTTATGATTGTCAGGCTGACCCCACATTAGGCGTGCGCGATTCTCGGACGTGTGAGTAGCGCGGGCGCCACGAGCGCGCTGTGTGAGCGTCGCGTTTTGCTGCTCTGCGGCGTGTGGAGAGTGTACGCGGCGCTCGAGTCGCGTTTTTATCCCTTCCGCCGCGCGCTCGCTGCACACACGTTACACGGTGGCAACACGCGACGCTTACGTGTGTGGAGAGTGCACACGGCGCTCGAGTCGCGTTGTTACCCCTTCAGCCGCGCGCTCGTTGCACACACGTCACACGGCGGCAACACGCGACGCTTACGTGTGTGAAGAGTGCACGCGGCGCTCGAGTCGCGTTCTTACCCCTTCCGCCGCGCGCTCTCTGCACACACGTCACACGGCGGCAACACGCGACGCTTACGTGTGTAAAGAGTGCACGCGGCGCTCGAGTCGCGTTCTTACCCCTTCCGCCGCGCGCTCGCTGCACATGCGTCACACGGCGGCAACACGCGACGCTTACGTGTGTGGAGAGTGCACGCGGCGCTCGAGTCGCGTTGTTACCCCTTCCGCCGCGCGCTCGCTGCACACACGTCACACGGCGGCAACACGCGACGCTTACGTGTGTGGAGAGTGCACACGGCGCTCGAGTCGCGTTTTTACCCCTTCCGCCGCGCGCTCGCTGCACACACGTCACACGGTGGCAACACGCGACGCTTACGTGTGTGAAGAGTGCACGCGGCGCTCGAGTCGCGTTGTTACCCCTTCAGCCGCGCGCTCGTTGCACACACGTCACACGGCGGCAACACGCGAGGCTTACGTGTGTGGAGAGTGCACGCGGCGCTTGAGTCGCGTTGTTACCCCTTCCGCCGCGCGCTCGCTGCACACACGTCACACAGCGGTAACACGCGACGCTTACGCAGCGTGCTCGCGGCGTCCGCGCCACTCACACGCCCGAGTTACGCGCGCGCCTAATGTGGGGGAGGCCTTAGGAACCAAAGAAGGGGTTTTTGTAAATTAAAATTTTGAGGGCGTGAAAAGGCGGAAATTCGTTTGTATGAAAAAACTTCTCTAATTTTCCTTGGGAAAATGTACTTGAAACTTACTGAAAATAAAATCGGCGAATTTTTAAACCGGCTGTTGCTAGGTATAATAAAAGTTGTCATTAATTGTTTTCAGAACTACCCCCAATAGAATAATTTAGGGAGAAATAAAGAGACGAAGTCGCTGGTAAAAAGCTAGTTCAATAATAAAGGAAGTTGATAAAGAATTTCATTATAAGGAAAAGGACACACGCATGTAACTTTTGAGTACCCATGTGACGTGAAGGATGACACTTGATGTTTATTGTTTTTCTTTCAGCATTCCGAGAGAGTTATCAAAACAAGACCTTTGTTTTTATTTTTTATTTTACGAGCGTGTTGTTATAAAAATACATTGCGCAGGTTTATAATTCATGCATCTATATAGTAGGTCGGATCTATAAAACAATATCGCTTTCAGCTTTTGTTTTTTTGTTTATTTACCATCTCCATTTTTAAGTAGAAAACCATGTCAAAATAAGATTTTTATAAGTTTCTTTTAATAATAAGACCGATAAATGAGGTAGGTTGATGTATCACACTAATCACACCATCAACTATTAGAAAGGCGAAAGCTTTTAAAAAATCAACAAAGTTTTCGTTTGTTTGTTACTTTTACATGCGTGAACGACTAAACGGATTTAGAGAAACTTTTTATTTGAGGGGAGTTCCTTTAGGTCAATTTTCTACATTAACACAGGTAAAACTACTGGTAGCAGCTATGGCTATTAGGAGCTGTAGCCCTTTAAATATAGGCTAGAGCACTAGTTGTTTTATTTTTATTTTTTCAATCCTTTTCTGTCCAACTCCTGAACAAAGGCTTCCCTCCACTTTTTCAATACTTTAAGAACTCATGCTTTCTACTCATAGTAGTAAGTGCTGATGCTAGTTAAATATTTAAAAAAAAAAATTGAAATCAAGTTTGTTTCTTTTTCGGTTTAAAAAAAAACGATAGCTTATATTATTTTGAAACATTAAACTTCAATAGATTATTATTTCGCTCTTTAATTTATTTTTACAATATTCCGGATTCAATCATTGTCTAGGATTTTAGGACGCGTATAAAACGCCATCTATGAACAACAACTGAATTCAATTTCACGAAGCTGCTCCTTAGTTTCTATTCTGAAAAGGGTTCTGAGTTGATAGCATAGATGGCGCTGTGAGCCACAATTAAGACCGAATATTAATTTGTAATGGCCATAATAGCTGTAAAAAATATGCGCATTATAAGATATTGAGTAACAGGAGGTACAGAACTCAATATTAGTATTTTTAGCTATTCGGAAATCGTATATCCAAAATAAATTTTCTTACAAGTAGAAATACAGCTAGCTATATACGTCTGTGTTATTCTAATTTAAGAACACCTTTTTTTATACTTGATATTCTTACACAAATCCTACTAACTAGGTATTCTCTCTTGGCATTCCAGGTGAGGTGACCTTAGAGCGTCCTATTGAAGAGATAGCAGCCATATCCCACGCAGGGGCCCCGATCCTCCTGACAGTTGTGGCAGAGGAGGTGCGGCTGTCGAGAGAGGAGCCCGAAGCCATGTCCTCGACGGTCCAGCTCGCGTTTATACTGCCCGAACGGGAGAACTCCCCGCCGTACTTTGAGAATCAGTTGTAAGTATTAGATTGATTTTAATGTCTATCATGATTCGTCAGAAAGGCATCAGTAGCTAGTGATAGGAATTGAGCTTGCGGACGGCGAGCAATGGGTAGCTCGCCGTGCGGGCGTCCGTTAGCCCGTGCCGTCGACAGTGCATAGTTACACGCGCGCTTCAAGATGTCAGCAAACGGTAGGGGTCCAGCCGAAACCTACTGGGACCATGGGTCCGCTTCTAAAAGTAATAAAAGTAGGACTAGTGATAGGACTTACAACACCACAACGACGGCCATATCAACACAATACGGGCAATAAGACTATTTAAAAGTTGTAGAATATTTTATAAGTGACCAATACTCGTAAAACTTTAAATACTCGTATAGGCTGGCAATTTCATCACGAATGATGATTTGTGATCTATAGACTGCGGTTACAATAGATATAGGTATATATATAATATTGTACCTACTATATGTATTGTGTAATGAATCTGTAGGTACGTACTTACAAGGTTTTCCAGCGACACCTAAAGAACTTACTATCACATGGGGATTATTGATCAAGAAAGCTTCTCAATATATCAATATTCAGAAAACAATTTTTTTTCCAGCTACATCACCTACTTAGACGAGAACGCTCCTCAAGGCACAGCACTAACGTTCAGCGATCCGTACATACCGCAAGTGAACGACAACGACGCTGGCAAGAATGGCGTCTTCTCTCTGTCGCTGGTTGGCAACAATGGAACCTTCGAGATATCGCCCACCGTCGCCGAGAGACACGCCCAGTTCATCATCAAAGTGCGGGACAATACCATGCTCGATTTTGAAGCTAGGAAGTCTGTTGTATTTCAGGTAAGCAATGCTTGAATATTATTATATCATAACTAGCATCTATCAGCAGCCTTACCCGTATGAAAGAAGGTTTCTCCATACAAACTTTAGACCCCCGTTTCATACTCTTAGAGGAGGCTGAATTTTGGAAAATCCTTTCTTAGTACTGGCACACCTTGTGCATTTCACGCTCCTGGTCCCAGTAGTTACGGCGGTACGTTGATGTATCAGTCAATCAGTTTCTCTTTTCATATTATCATATGATTAAGAATCAAGTGAGATAGTTAAATGACTATACCTAGGTGTAGATGGTATAAAGGATACGGAGATATAATGCACTGTTTCTACTCATAGAAACGAATAAATTACCAATTCAAGCATCATTGTACGTTTCAGATTTTAGCTCAAGAGCTTGGCCCTGCAACGAATTTGTCAGTGACAGCGAACGTGACAGTTTATCTAAACGACGTCAACGATAATCCGCCAGTTTTCTTGGCGCAATCATATGACGTGGAACTGCCAGAGAACGTAACAGCCGGCACCAAGGTCGTACAAGTCGCAGCAGACGACGTAGACACCGGCGCGTTCGGCAAAGTACAGTTTACTGCCATATTAGGATACCTCAACACTTCCCTCAACTTGGATCCTATATCGGGAGTCATAACTGTCGCAACGAATAACCACGGCTTTGATCGTGAAGCGATGCCAGACCTGCATTTCTTAGTAGAGGCTAGAGATAATGATGGAGTAGGTTTAAGAGTAACAGTGCCATTAATTATTAAGTTACTAGATGTAAATGATAACCCACCAGTGTTTGAGAGATCGCTTTACGAGTTTGTGCTGTCGCCAAGTCTGAATAATTTCACATCGGCAGCATTTGTGAAGGCAGTTGACAGAGATTCCGAACCACCAAATAATATAGTCAGATATGAAATAATACAGGGAAATGGAGATGGAAAATTCGCAATTAATGAAGAAACAGGTACATTTATCAATTTATAAAACATCTAAAGTAATGAATTTGTAAAACATCTAAAGCATACTGTTTTCACAAAGAATATAAAATCTAGTAACTGGTAACAAAATCGCAAGTTTTAATATTTTAATTATTAATTTCCAGGTGAACTGTATCTTTTAGAAGCGTTAAAAAGAACAAAGAAGCAAAATGTTCACAGACGAAGACGTCAGTCAGATAATGAAGAGGAAAGCCAAGTGTTTGTTCTTACAATCAGAGCTTACGATCTAGGTGTTCCTAGATCATCTTCCACAACAATAGTGAAAGTATATCCTCCAGAAAGTAAGACTAGGACGATGTCCTTTATAGTTCCTGGTGCTAACCCTGATAAGAAGAAACTAGAAGAGGTCCTCAGTACTCTTTCTGGAGGAAAAGTAACTATAGTTGACATAAAGCCCTATAGAGGCAGTGATAATGGTGCAACAGATTTGAACGGTCAGGAATCTAGTCAAGAAAAGTAAGTTTGATTCATGTTATTTAAGAGCTATACAATATAGATATACAAGTACATAAGTGGACTATTATAGGATAGGAGATAATTTATAGAACTTAATTGTTTGGAGAAAACTGATTGAAGAATACAAAATTATACATCTATAAGTTTTTATTCACAGCTTCAAAAGGACTTTATTAATTAGTTAATTTATTTTTTCTAGAAGTGAAGTGATCGCTATAGTCCGCATGAGCGGGAACACTGCCATTGATGTGGCTAGGCTCCAGGAGCAACTGGCTAAGAATGTGACGATCTATACGACTGGCGCCAACTCTGGTGGTGTCATCAATAATGGATCAGGCTCAGGGTCAGGGAAGGCAGATCAGACGGCTGATAGTGATTCTGTAAGTGAAAAAACATGTTGTCGTTTACATTATTTGATTCTACTTTGGAATATATTGTTAAGTTGAAATAAAGGACTGTCTATAATAATATGTTTTCCTTTTTGCAGGGTCTATACAGAGCAGAAAGCCGGCTATTATTCTGGCTACTAATACTACTAGCGATATTAGTAGCCTTAGTGCTATTACTTCTTATATGCTGTTGCATATGTGAAGGATGTCCACTTTATATGCCACCAAGGTAAATTTCATATTTATTATCGTCATGTTTTAGTAACAGCTTTATTTTTCACTAAATTGCTAACTCTTCACACTGTTAGATCCAAATTCCTCATTAGGTACACATAATTTTTATTTTTTTTCTACTAATATTTCCTTTTTTCTTATTAACAGACTGAAATGCACCAACTAATGCAAGTTCCCACACCAGCTTAACACTTTTTTAGGTAAATATTTATTTTGTTTTAAATGCACAATGTTCATGAAATGTAATTTTTCATTATTAAAAAACGTGTATGTATCACTGTATGGGATAACACTAACTTATCCAATAATATACATAAAACGCTATTCTTCTTTTAGTGCATGTCACCTGAATTGGGAATAATTGTGTTTGAATGTCTTCCACACCTTTAACACTCACCATCACATTCTTATAATACTTAAGTGTTGATAACAGAACAGCTAGGTACATAGATATCCATTAATAAATTCTAGGAAAAGAGTGATACGTGTCAACTCCACAGAGGACGACGTGCATTTAGTGGTGAGGGACAAGGGACTTGGGAGGGAAAACAAGTCGACGCAAAATATAGAAAATAAGTCCATACAAGCTAATGAGTGGAGGAGGCGCGAGGCATGGAGTGCCGAACAGGCAGACTTGAGGACGAAACCGACGCAGTGGAAGTTCAATAAGAGAAACCACAGATCCAATAAAGAGCCATCTAAACCAGCTTCAACGCCAGGAGACATCCACCAAGAGTTCGTTCACACGGCAGCCGACAACGATTACAGATATAACGACAATAGGCAGTCATTTCGCAGGTAACTTGAAATTGATTTATGGTTATAATTTTAATAGAACTAGCAGAAACATTATTTTGGCATATAAATTATTTTTTGCCACCCTTATTGCCTAGGGGTACAAAGAATAGTTTACATCCTATTCTCAAATATTTACCATATATACACAAAAAAATATCGGCCAAACAGAGATTTATATATATTAGATTTCAAGTTTTTTTAAATAAATTATTGTTTTTTCAGAGATGGACCTAATATAATTTACACAAAAGAGATGCAGCTGCAAGAAGCCTTTGCCAACAAACACAAAGAATACATCGAAGACTTAGAAAACGGTTATGATAGAATCGCCACACTACATTATCAACGCAGGGAACAAGATAACGATTCCATACGTAGACACGAAATAGATCGTGGCTCTGAAGTAGGAGTCTTCCTCAAGTCTGATGCTGATAAAAATATCCACGATAAAACTGATAGCAAAACTAAACGTGAATATTCAGAAAAAATGCGCGCCCCATCTTCTCAAGGCAGAGATCAATATTTTATTAAAGAAGGTAATACAGAAATTTTAAGACTAGTAACTAGAGGTAAGAATGAAGAAGACCGTTATGTTAATCTACCCGTTCAACAACAACGACCTGTGACGCTTATACCACATACACAGTACGTTGTAGTTGATAGCGGGAAAAACCTTTTGATGGAAAGATTTATTAGAGAACAGGGAGAAGAAGCGAAAAATATCAGAGAAAGAATGAGTAAGGTAACAGATCTAGATAACATATCAAATGGAAAAGATGCTAAAAGCTATGGGCAAAGGTCACAAGTAGGAAGTGATGCTCAAAATCAATTTCATGATTACACTAACCTTCAACCCGAAGTACCTGGCTCGGTACCACTTAAAACGGATTACTTACAATCAGCATTGTTAGAAATGCAAAACAAATCAACAATTCATCAGGAGCTACTAGAATCTTCACTTAGAAAACAAAATGAACTATTACACCAGATACTAATAGAACGCGAAAGAATGTTACAAAATCAAGAAACAGCTTCCCAAGTTGAAAGCAAACTCGAAACCCAAAGTCTCCCTGGTCATTCTGTAATGGCAACTCAAACAGAATGTCATATTGGTACACAGACCGAGCCACAGCTTATGAAACCAACACGCAGAAAAGCAAGAAGTGATAACGATTCTTACAGTGAAGATGAATCTCAAATGGTTGTAGAAGATGAAACAAAAAAATTAGCATGGGTAAAAAAGAAAAAGCCTAAAAAGAAATTAAAACACAAGGACCCCAGACGAAGTATGCGAGTTTACGACTTAAGTAGAAAAATAAAAACACCAATTCTCGAAGAAAGTGAAGTGTCTCCTTCGTTAGAAAGCGAAAAACATGTAAAAATAAGTAAATCTAATGAGAGAGAAGAACACATTAAAAATTACGGTGATATAACAAAAAGTATAGTTACGACATCTAAAAATGAAACCGTTTCCTCCACGCAGATAAAAATTTCAGACGGTGACAGAAAGTCAAGACTAAGAAGAGAAGTTTTGATGGAAATTTCAGATTCTTTAGACGAAAAAGTTGAGTCCGACATAAGTGAAAGAAGAATGAGGCTGCAAAAGCAATTTTCCGTAACAGCTGATGACACCCCATTAAAAAGCCCCCTTGCTATTCAAAATGAAAGTGACAGTAAAAGTAGAAGCAGTTCAGCTTCAAAAGATAACAGAAACTTAGTGTTTTCAAGACAAGGGTCGTCAACAGAAGCTCGTGAATTAGTGGCAGAACATTCTTCAGCAAAGTCAAAATCATCAAATATGGATGCACGAACAAGTAAATTAGATAGTCCAAGTAATATAGAACCTAGCAGCAAAGGAGTTAACGAAGCAAGTGAATCAACAAAGTCGTCAGAAAGTGTTAAACCCTCGCAAAAAAGTTTACCACGCTATATGCAGTGGTACGGAAAGAAATCTGCGGCTGCTAAACCTCCTGAAAAAGTGGTACCAAGCAAACCAAAAAGGACATCTAAAACAAAAAACGAAGACGATAAAGACAAAGTTGGTAGATACGGAAAAATAATGAGCAAAGACATTCAAGGAGATTCAGAGGTAAAAAAAAACTTCAAATCAAAAGAAAGTGAATTCATTCATCCTCGGATATTGAAGGAAGAAAAGGTTACTCCCGTACCAGAAGGTCCATTACCAGACGTTCACCCTTTGCTTCAACATTCTGAACATAGATATGAGCATCAATACGAAAATCAGAATCCACTTTGTTACATTCAACCTACACATATTCCAAAATACTTAGGCCACCAACCAATGCCACGAAAGCAAGCACCTGAACAACAGCCTATTTATGTAAATCAAGACGATGTGCAAGACACGAAGCAAGAAATATCAGAAAGTGCTTTAACTCACAGTATTTCTATATCTACAAGTTACGAAGAAGATCAAAAAAATACTGAAGTACATGTTTCTAAAATAAAAATAGGAGGTGACAATGTGCCCGATATAACCCATAGAAACACCTCAACGAAGATAGATGACAATGATTCGGGTATAGCCATGAATACCTTGGCTCAGCAGAATATGAAGAGGTTGCCAATCACAGAGAAGAAAAGTGTGTTCACGATTGCGTACGATGATGTTCAGACCAAACAACTGCGACCAGACAGTAGCTCCACTTCTTATTAAATCACTTTTTATATCACTATCCGTCGATTGAGTGCCTTACGATCATTTTAAAATTAGGATATTCCCAAAATTGAAGACTCTTACTCTGTAATCCGTCCAATGTTAAAAGTATTAAATTATTGAAGTATTTTTACGCTGACATTTTGAATAACTTTTTAGCTAATATCCAGATACTTAGAATAAATTAGATTAAGCTAGTTTCGTATAGGATTTTAGCTAAAATGCATTCAAAGTCAGTAGAATTTGTATAGTAAGTAAAACTTGATACAACTGCCTTTGTTTATTGACTGGTTTATGATATAATTTTAGAATATTTTCCTATAATAATGTACATAGGCCACATGTTGAAAGTATAATTAAAAAATATTTAAATTAATTGTAGCTTTAATAATGTCTCTTTGTAAATATTATTTCTGTAATACCTTATAATGCATTCTGATACAGTGTGCAGTTCTATATTTGTTATAAAATATAAAGTTATATATTACATATTAAACCATGAGTATTATTTAAACTTTGTCTTTATTTCTATTATGCACTCTTAATCGTTAACCTGGTAAGTATACAACATTAGTTTTAGTATTGCGAAACCCGAACCGCGTGTCTAATATTCTTACGTAAAGAATCTATGTTAAAAATTTCAAAACTATCATAAAAATCACAATGGCACCCGATTATCTGCACAAATACATGGTCACCAGGCCACCGGGGCGAATGAGGGGTGGTTTTGCACCCGCATCCAGCAGTGCGTTGGTGCGTAATGCCTGCTATGAGCTGCCACGACCTGTGTTGTACTTAATGTCAGTGGTATCCTGTCCAACTTGTGACAGAAAAAATATAACTTGGTGTTATATTTATTGGAATCGATTCAGTTACTGATTTTGAATAAACTAAGTATATTCAGGTTTCGCATACAGGTACTGAAAATAATGTTGTATGAAAAAACTACATTGCGGACTTGAATAAACAAAGTAGCATAAAAGTACACATACCTACTATAATTGCCATTAAGTTCAGTGAGTAGTTACTATTTAGAGCAGCTAGCGTTATTCTGAGATTGTTGAAATTGACCGAAACGAGTTCGGAAACGTAGAACATGGAAAGATATTGTTTGATGGTCCCGTCCTCTATGGATTAGGTTCCTTTAAGCTCCACAAACAAACATAGCAGCAATAGCACAGACTATAGGGTCTCAGTTACTCTTTCTCTTTTTTTTTTAATAAAAAAGTGTTGCTCTACATTAGGAATGACTCGTGGGTTCACAAACATGTAAACAGACACCAAGACACCCAGGCCCGAAACACTTATCTGAAGGTCATACAAATATAAGTTGCATGCGGAAATCGAACCCATGACACAGAACATAACAGCCAATCACTCAACCACAGCGTTAACAAAACGTAACGCTTGATATAAACGGTACATATAAACAGTTAGTTATTAAAAGCAACCTAACTCAACAATATGTGGCAGTCAACAATAAAGATGTACTAGGGTAACATGGATTACAAGGAGCAGCTAAGATGTCTTGTCAATATCGAATAGGTTACTTCTAGGCACGCGTGCTCCATCATCGCTTACCATGACGGTAAGATAATGGTTAAACATGAACCTATCTATACTAATATTATAAAGCCGATGAATCGCTAAACTTAAGTGGCTGATGTCAGGGTACATTGCTCACAGAACCGATGAGACAAAAGCAGACGAACAGACAAACGCAGCGTTAGAAGGCGTCCCTCAAAGTGGACTGATGATGTAGTGAAGGTCGTGAGAGTCGATGGATGCGAGACGCACAGGACCGGTCTTTATAGCAACACTTGAGGGAGGCCTGTGCAAAAAAGAACGTCTTTAAAATGATGATGATGATAGGTAATGAAGAGTTGTTTTTATTCATTTGAACGCTATAATCTCAGCAACTACTAGTCCTAATTTAAAAAATCTGTTAGTATTAGATAACCTATTTATAGACAATACATATTATCCATTATTATCATATAATACATAATTATTATCCTAGGTACAGCTAGTCAATGATAAAAAGGATGGGATACAAAGATAACGGACACTCTGTGACTCTTGTCGGTCAGGCAATACCAGGGAAACATAGAGTAAGAAGAGCCATTCTACGCTGTGTGGACATTTTTGTTACAGCCTATGTTTACGAAATGCTGCGTACAGTTGTAGAGGTTAGATAGGCAAGTCGCTCTATGTGAAATACTGATATCTAGCAGAATTCGGTTAGACGGGAAGTCGACTCTAAAATAGTTGGGATGCGGATAACGAGCAATGGGTAGCTTCCGTCGTCCGCTTAACGCCGTCCGACCGTCCAGTATACGTCTGAACCTAGCCCAAGTCGTCGACGGCGCTTAGTGTTAGTGTTGTGTGTGTTCAGTGCCTCAAGGAGTTGTCAGCAACCGTAGGGGCCCAGCAGGGTCGAAACCTACTGGGTCCATAGGTTATGCAAAAGAGAACCAGGGTCCTGGAACGAAGGCAAAGAAGGAACAGGAGTAGGTTTTAGACAGCAAAAGTATGACACACCATCCCGCCTAGCCCAAGGGCGGGAGATGTCATTAGACGTTTAACCAAATAAAAAAAACATAATTGGGAAATGTCTGACAGATTAATTGATTAGGTACACAATATAAGGGTATACCTACATTTATGGCATTATACAAATATACACCCCTATTTTTTTTTTAGTACAAAAAAATGTGGCATTACTGATCATAATTTTGTAGTCAAAAATAAAAAAAAGAGATCCCAAAATGGTCTAAGAAAATTTGTCATACTTAATTGATAAATTCATAATAGAAACAATCAAACATTCATAACAATTGCTACTAGAAAATACTACGCGCAGTTTTTCCATTTTGATCGTCATTTATTCGGTTATCGCTCGGCTGTCATATTAAAGAACTATCCTCCACATTTTAGTTAACTGATCGTTCCATAGAGGCGGCACTATCGCTAGTTTGCTGTTTGTATGGCCACTAACTTCCTGATACACCTACATACAGTTTTTGCTATCGCTTGGCTTCTGCAAGATACGTTATAAGTCTGTTTCGACACGGTTATGTGACTCTTTGTATCGATGAAATACCAGGGAATGATGGCTACAAGGAACCATAAATTATATCACAAATTGTGTTTTTATTAAATACAAATTGAAGGTGATGCTGTCTGTTAGTGAAGCTAGATGTCGCTGTTTCCAAGTAAGAGATACCAGGAATTCATAAAAACCAAGCGCCAGCTAGAATAGTTTAGCTATTCGTCACTAGATGGCGTATCAGTCCCGTATAACTCGGGCTTATGAGTTTATTTAATGTTGTATATTTTTAATGTTTCACTTTTACGGTAGCGATCTTCCACGTTTATTTTTCAAAAATGTAGTTATCGTGGCCCTGAAACTCAAAAAGCAACTGAAAGACATAAGTGGATTTAGAAAGTAAAATGAGAGAAATAATTGGAGAATTTCTTACTACAAAAAAAAAGGTAGCGATCTTGACCTTTACCTACCTGTTAAACCATTATCTTGGTTAAAATAAAATATCTAATTTTAAAATACCGTCCCTAAGATTAAACTCTCGTGAATTGTCTTAGTTATATCTACTTCTGAGACCATGAGTTGACTTCCAAAAGGCACACCCGTGCAAAGAAGGAACAATGTGTGGTTTTAGCCAGCAAAAGTCTGAAAAGCCCTCTCGTAGTAGGGCGAGCGGGAAAAGTCAATAGATGATTTTCCATCTTAAAAAAAGCTACTTCTAGGTACTATTTGATGAATATAATAATTTTCTAATAAATTTTAACACCTATTTGATAAACTTATCTGATTGATATTCCCTTTAACTAAAATGTTGTTGGGTCGAGTCCCTAATTTGGGAAAATTGTATGTTATTAGCTGTGCATCCATTTGAGAAGGTTAACATTAACAGAAGTATTGCATTGATATAGATGTATTGGTACAAGTATTTAATATGTTGGTGTAGATATCACACTGACAGGGACATTTTTTACCATTAGGTACCTAGCCCAATACCTGAATGAAAGTTAAAAATAACAGTTTTCTGTTTGCTGGAAGGTAAATGTGATTTCATAATAAGCTTCTAAGGTCTTTCCACGAAGCAATAGGTAGAATGCAAACTTAAAAAAAAAGAGTAAAGTGTTCACTATGAAAAGTAGGGATTTTAGGTACCTACTCGTACCTACGAGTAGTTGCGGTAGCCAGATATTAGAAATTGATCACTTAGTTGATTTTTTCTTTGTCAATCAATCAACCAATCAATCTGGTTCATGGTATGGCCAAGTAAAATTGGCCAGATCATTTTAAACGTTGAAGTTTGATGATAATATGTCAATCCTCGTTTGGCCTACTTCCTTTAGACCGTTTATTATCATAGAAATCCTATATCAATGACATGACTAATCGAGGATTGACATTTCATCAAACGTTAATGTTTAAACGATCTGGCCATGGGTATGTAGATATATGTATACGAAGAATCGTCAAACTCAAGTGGAAATGGATATGGCACATTGCTCTCAGAACCGATGAAAGGTTCTAGAGAGACGATCACGCACCGGAAGACGTAGCGTTTGAAGGCCTCCCGTAAGGTCACTCCGATCAGCGTCTCACCGTCGGCTGGTGCTGAAAATCAGCGCTGTGTTTCTGTCTTACTCGAGCCCTAGCATTTTGCTGAGCGCCGGCCGTTTTGCGCGGATTTAACGTCCTACTTACGTGCTACTTTAATTCATGAATCCCCAAGCGACCACCGGTAGCCGCGCATCTATTGTCTTACTATTGTGTCTCTAATTGACGGTATCTGAAGGGTTAAGTCGATATAGTTATTTGTTTTATTTTAAGGTATTTTAAAGTATGCGCCATGTTTGACGCAAATAAACTTTTTTCTTTCTTTCTTTCTTTCCTAAGGTAAAGCAAGGCGCGATTCAGATGAATGCGACACGCATAGGACCCAGGTTCTGTGTGCCAAAAGACGTCCACTATTGGACATAAGCCTTTGCTTATGTCTAACAGTGGACGTCTTTTGGCTGAAATGACGATCATAATGATGATAATGATTGTTTAAAGGTTCACAGTCGGCTTGTTTATAACTATATGGGATACAAAACGAAGAATAATGAACCTCGCAATGGCAACACTTTTTCAAAGTAGGTACTCATCATCATCATCATTTCAGCCGATACACGTCCACTGTTGGACATAGGCCTCCCCCTTGGGCCGCTTGCGTCGCCACAACGAACGTTCCTGTGCGTCTCGCATCCATCGGTTTCCCGCAACCTTCACCAGGTCATCAGACCACCTTGTTGGAGGCCTTCCAACGTTGCGTCTTCCGGTACGCGGTCGCCACTCCAGAACCTTTCGGCCCCAACAAAGTACTATTCTTTAGAAATAAACATTAGGTAGGTACATAGACGGGGTACATACATATACCATCCACCATAGTACATAGACCATCTTTAGTAAACCAAACAGATTTCAGACAACACCTTAAACAAACTGCCATCAGTATGTACAAGGGCTTTCGTCTTCTTATTTCGTAGTTAACGATTCGAACTTAAATATTGTTTCATCAGAGAACACCGTTCAATCATTCGCGTGAGCAGTTCCTTCATTCAGCTCATTTGCACAGGCGAGTCGCGCGGAAAATTATTTCTTTTCATATTCCCATTTTTCACGTCTTACTTAAAGTTTTCATGACTGGGGGGGCGAGTTTGCTATTCGTCTGTTTATTTTTCTTTTCTTTTTCCGGCGATCAACTAATTTTTATTTCGGCTTTTGTTTAGTTAATTCTGGAAGTAGAAAGAAGCGAGAGAGAGAGACAAGAACCATATTTTTTTCCTTTATTGACCCATCAGTAGAAGTAAAAATTGTACTTTTTTCAGCCTGTGATAAAGTTATAGGTGAAAATTGTCTAAAATGATAATCCGTAGGTGTCAAAGTGGTTTTTTTGTACAATTAACTTTAAGTCTAAAAATCTTGACTTTTTCGATGCATAAACATCACGAAGAACCTACAAGCATACACAAAACCTTATCAACTTATTTAATTTAGTAATAATAAAAACAGAACCGCAACTTTTATTAAGAAAGTACCAGGGCGACAGAAACAGACATGAGGTATGGAAATTACGTCTCCCCGCGGCAACTTGCTTTCACGGTCCACTGGGCTGATCATAATAAAAACTCGCGCCGTCGCCTTCACACAGAAGTTTGACCATAAATTCGGTGGTCGGTGCAGTAATCGCCCGACGCTCGCCGACGGCGAAATTCATACCAAGCGACCTCAAAAACGGTACATCTAAAATTCAAGCTTCATTTCGCCATCCAATGCTGTCTATCTTGCAAACCTCCCATTATAACGCTAAAGAAAAAATGCAATGTATTTCAAATAAAATACACAGCCACGTTTTTTCAAACTTAGCTAACATCCCCCACTTTTAATATAATAATAAATATCACCAGAATACACTACTTTTCTCAAAGTTTTTTTCCGCTTTTGTTTTCCCCTAGGGTGAGCCAAGACCATTAAGAAGGTTAGGGCGAGCGATATTTTATGCGATTTTAAGTGTGTAACGGTTCTAATGTCCGTTTTATTGCGATGTGAATTATGAAGGCATGGTAACTAGTGCTGAGAGTTATCGCGGCCAAGCACAGGTGGGGTTTAGTCAGTAAAAGTCTGCAACTTCGCTCTGGGATGGAGCAAGAGGATCATTTGATGATTTCCCACTGAAAGATAACTAGAGTATTGAAAGACTGTCATCGTTTAAGAAACTGCAAATCTTTAAGATGTTTGAACAATCATCTGCAAATGAAAGCTTTTTGGAACGTTTAATTTAAAAAGGGAAGAGCCAACTTTTTCGCAGCCGATAACCTACCAGATGGACAGACCTCATTCAATCATCTTCGAAGTGTTCGCTTGTTGAATGCACACGTGGTGCCACGATACGAGAGATAGATAAGTCTCACAAAAGCCGTAACCAATCCATCAGACGATCCATGACCACAATCACTCCCCCAGGAGTGTACGATTGAGAAGAAGAATGCTATTTATCTCTGAAGAGAGAAATTAGTAGTAAGTTTATACCTGTCGTTTTTTTAGGTGAGAAATTTCTAAACAACTTCTCCTGCTCTGCGGTGGAGCAAGAGGGCGTCATGTAAATCTAACAAACGTTTTCATAGTCCTAAGTTTATAGGTATGTATTAACTACAACTACTGTTTATAGGTGTAACGTACTTACACTTCATCCTTATCCTATCAGGTGAGGTAAGTATGAAGAGAACCATTTTTTTCGTGGAGTACCACAGTTCTGAATTTTAAAAAATAACTTTGCCCAACATTAGGAATTGCTCCTGTATCGTGGGTGCGTTGACAAACATGTAAACTCATATACACAATTCACGCAGACCCGGATCAACTATCTATAGCCGATACATAATTTTGTTCTGTGCGAGAATCAAATCCGTGTCATGCAGATGTGTGCAGCCTGTGCAGCAGCCAATCGCTCAACCGCTCACTGCGAAAACCACGCCATCGATGAATTACCCGTACAAAGTGCAGATGGCTTCAATTTAAGCTAATAATAAAGAGCAACAAATTCGCACATCTCTTGTTACATAATAATTGTTTTTTACACAAGATACCCAAACTCGGAACACCTGTCTATAGCCAATGCATAATATATATTTGTGTTATATATTAACGTGATATATTTTTTCCTTGCGGGAATTGGGATGATACACAGTGCTGTAGCCAATCACTCGGCCTACATTAACCGTGCCGTCAAAATTAAATAAAAACGAATCTGTTAACCGAAATACTGGTGGCCACTGGTGGCAAAAGCATCCTAAAAACAATGATTCAGAGTTCTTGATCTCCTATTCTGAGGCACTACATGGAGTTTATATTAGTAGAAAAACAATCATTCATAAATAACATACCTGTAAATACCATAACGGACCACCCAGAACCAACCTACCGAAAACTTTAAGTCTCATTGTTTTTCATCCCCGAAAATCTGCTTAATCCATCAGATTAGACATTTCAAACACAAGTGGAGGTTGATACCTCTCATTATCCTCAGCAGTGAGAGGGTTAACTTTGAAGTATCATTGCCATTTATTAATGGTCAAGTTCAACCCGCCGCTGCCGCCGTTTCGCCCCAAATTAGAACTGATTGCTGTAACTGAATTATTAAATTGATGCCATTTGTTCTCAGATATTTTAATAACGAAGAATTGTTTTGGGTTTTGGATGGTATTAATTATTTGTTTTAGGGTTTTTATTAGTGTTTTTGATTGAATTATAGTTTTGATGTCCTATCTTCTGACAGCTTCGCTCGCGTAAAATTATTTCAAAGGAATAATCTCGAAATAAAAGTGTCCTTTGGGCTTTTTCAGGACATGACGGATGGTTTACTCGTTTGACAAATGACATATAATTCTGGAAGTATTAAACATACTACGACAAACTCTCGCTATTGTAATATTAATGTGAAGTTTGACAGTTATGAATACTATTTTTAACCCTCGACGGAAAAGGAAAGACGACTCAGTGACGCTCTTCTTTAAAATATGTATAGATTCTTTTAATGAAATTAAAAGGCTGCTAAAGTAACTTATTAACTTATTTGTTACTTTCTTTTTGAGTCGGGGCTCTTTTAAATTTTTAACCGACTTCTAAAAAAGGAGGAGGTTCTCAATTCGGATGTTTGTATGTTTTTTTTAATGTTTGTTCGCGCATAACTTCGTCACTTGCCAACCGATTTGAAAAATTATTATTTTGTTGGAAAGGGTCTTCCCAAATGGTCCCATAGTCCCACCAAATTGGAATCTAATGATGGAATCTTGGCGAAATCGAGAGAACTCCTCAAATTCAATTCAATTTTTTAGTGAAGTCGGTTATTTTTTTTTTTTATAAAAACGGTTTTTTACTATTTTTTTTAAGACTTTGGCATGTAGGAGGTCCATTCACCAATGGTTTTTTTTTATCGTCTAACCTCAGAGAAAACGAGTCCAGACTTTAAGAGTCATTAGCAAAACAAGTGTGGTTTTATTGATTGTATCTGTTGACTGTTAGGTACATCAATTTTATGAAGTAAGTACAAAAGATTCATCAATAAATAAATCAAAGGACCAAAACACGCTTTAAGCAAAAACATGCCAGGGCATTAATTAAAATTTTCTTTATTAATTTTTCCAATGAATCGCGAACGCACAACATTGACACTTATTGCTTTTCCCCGAAATTATCCAAGAAAACCAATTAATCACGTCGCCTCTGTCCAATAAATCCCCTTACGGACTTTAATTATTTTCTTATGATTTTAATTTTTGCTCTCCGTACGAACCCTCGGCCGAATCAAGGATTTGTGAACAACTGTCTCCACTCAAATTTTTTCGACTCCAGTTGGACTTTTATTAATAAAGGAGGAAGACAATTAATACTACTTAAAATTTGTTTAAGCATTTCTAAACTTAATTAGAAATCTTTTCCTTGTTACGGATAAATAAGTAGGATTTCTATTATACTTGGCGGAGGTAGAACCAGGTGGTTCATATCGCTCACAGATTTGTTGTCGATTTATAAAAACTACAAAACTATAAGAAGTGTTACATTTGATTAGCCTTTTTGAGGTTGAAAATCATCATATAACTTCTCCTGTTCTGGGTGAAGCGAGAGTGTGTGTCAGTTTTTACTGACCAAAACCCACCTGTATTATTTCAGATGCATTTTGCTTTCCACGGCCGTGTTAACTCTTTCGAACATTTCCTTAGCAAGATAATTAGCCTTGCACAGAAAAATTTATTAAGTGACTTCATCAACAGTACAGTTTTGCTCAAATAGACGTTCAAGCTCTCTCAGTGCATGTGATAAAAAACTCATGCTGAGAACCGCAATAAGAATCCAAAGATTTGCTATAGTGATGGTGGATCACTGTTAACAGCAAAAAGTAAATAGGAAACAATAAAACATTTTCACAATACACACCAAGCATGTCAGACATTAAGGGCATTTAACAATCAGGCGGCGAGCGATTATTTCCCGAATTGGTCCCAAAAACCGCGCAATTAAATGCCATTTGTCCACAACAAAGGACCGGTCCTCTCACCCCCTCTTTTCTTCTGAAATTAGTGATGACTTCAATAAAAATAATTCTTGTCTTTTAGGCAAATTGCATCGCGAAAAGTCCAAAAGCCTTTAATTAAGGGTCGCCCCTCGCCACCCCGTAAACAGCGTCGCGGCCGTCACCTTTTATTTTTGTTAATTCTTGGGGCTCTTTCTTCGCCGCATAAGTTACTTCACCCCTTCCTTCCCGCCCGTGATTCTTTACGCCTTTTTGTCACCGTTTGAATTCTTTTGAAGAAACCCTTTCTTCCCATCTGCCACGCCCGTCAATATTAACTCCGGTACGACGAGTTAAACTTTTTAATATCCGTTAAATTTTGTTACACTCAGCGCGAATCCTTTTAAGGAGGTTTAGAGAAAAAAGAGTCTAATTTAAAAGTCGTGTCAGTATTTCTTGTGCAGATATTTTTTATTTTTGTTTCATTTCGATATTTGCATTCATGCATACCGACATTGTTTCGAAATTAAAGAACAATATCAACAATAAGACGTCCCTCCGTACCGCAGAAGGCGATATTTCTTAAGATTCATTAAATTATTCACGAGGGAAAAGGAAAAAAATAATGCAAATGAGATCGGAATGTTTAAAAAAACTTGTTGGAAAACACGAGAGATCGTGACGGAGGCTGCTTGCGGTTGTAAAGACACGGACACGAATTTTTAATCCATTTCCCTTAGTCGATTAATATTCAAGGCCCGGCCGGTCTGGTTCATCTCCTTCGCCATTATTGCTTGGACGCCATCTCCTTCGAGTCTTCGGTTACTTTCGCTTTGATTTCGTACAAGCTAATTACTTTCCTTTTGTGAGTGATTGTCATTCCTGAAATGGTTTTTGTTTATCGTCTTTGTTGATTATGCAGATGTGGAGTTTCATCTATTTTTAAGTTACTAGCTTGGAGCAGAATACGAAATTTCGACGCACAAAATATTGATAAATGCTAATAAGGTTCTACAACATTGCGATCCACGTTTCTGCAAAGGTCATCTCAACGAAGTCACTACACTTCGATACACGGTGATAGATTTTCAGTGCGATACAACTGGACTTCGATGCACGCTACAGCGAAAAATCATTTTTAGAAAATTACTCGCCTTTGATATTTATCCATATTTTATGCGTCGTCGACGAATTTTACTCCCTATCTTGCTTCATTGACTTGCTAAATATACATCAATGATTGTTTAATTATAATAATAGTCCCAACATGGCCAAACAGTTGTCACTGTAAGCAACCACAGCTAACCAAAACACCCAGGGATTCGCAAACGCCAATTATACAAACACATAATTCCTGCTTTACATGTTCAGTTGGAGCAATATTGCCTTAATATATTCAATATCCGGGAAGATGATAATTTACTGACTCGGGTAGAATCCATTATGGATGTTTACTTGACCTGCGCTTAGTGCTTACTAAGACAACAGGGGTGACCGCTGCGTACTTATGCGCTCCTGGTAGAGTGGGCAGATTCAATATGGAGGATTGGAGGCTCTTGAAGTGTTTCTTTGGCGTACCGTAGAAAATGGGTAATTGTATTTGTTATTATCGAATCAAAAATAGTTAAAGATAAGGGTGTTTTTAATATCGTGTGGTTTTAATTAGGCTTGCTAGATTGCTCCGAACGCATAACCCCCACAAATGTCCATTTCATACAAGTATTTATTGTAATACGTGGAATATGCACGCGGGACGCGTTTTGTTGCAATATGAAATTTTCTGTATAAAATAGTACCTGAGAGATCATTTTCATAATTTAAATAAACAATGGATATATTCTTAAATCCTCCTAAAATAAAATAATCCGCGACTGTTTTCATTATTCGCAAATTGATTCCTAGTGGATAATTATAATGGTGTAAATTAGTGTAGTTTTATATCTCAAGTGGACAATATGTGAAATCATTAAAACAGGCGCGAAACTTTAGAATTGTGTTGAGAATTTTAGTAATTCAACGAAGCTTGCCAACAAGGTTAACTCGATACATTTGCTAACAAACATAATATAATAACACATCCTATCCATGTTACATCCGTATTACAAAGGAACTCAAAGAACAGTAATACTCGTACGAAGGCATAGCTCAAAAAACTTATCCAAATACAGTTTTTTTTAAACCTTCTAACATTATTTCTCTGTTTTTATTTTATCCACATCAATTATTATTATTTTTGGAAAGAAAAAGATGTGCCAGTAACAAAATAAAAGACGGTAGATAAACAATAAGAAGGAAAACAGAAAGGTGAATATCGAAGAACAGTGAATTTGAATTTGGAATTCAAATCTCGCACGTTGACTTTATCGTCACGCACGATTGTGGTTGCAAAATCAAAATGAATGAAAAACAAAATAAACTTAGCTAAATAAGACGACAAAATGTATTTCTTTGTATATTATTAATATGTGCTTTCTTTTTGGTTACATTAGTACTGTTTAGTTTCTAATAATTTTATGAATAAAAACTTTTGGAAACTTTTAAATTTTTTATCAATTCTAGCTTGCAACATTTTTTAAGGTGGTAAATCATCCAATGACATCTCTAGCTCTAGGTGGAGCGTGAGGTTATATCAGACTTTTACTGACTGAAACCACAGCAGTGACCTTTGCGTTCTAAGACCACAGGTTTCCTTTTCAGAAAAAAACTGCATCCCTAGTGGGTATGGGCCCTGCTAGGCCCTTATGCCTGAATCCGATGCAGGAACCTCCTGAACTTACCATGGACCTGGGTCATGCGGAAAGTGAAGACGCCGTGACACCTCCCCAACCACTCCTGTAAACCACATAGATGGATATTGTACTACTCTGTCAAGAAAGTACCGGGAAAAGATCAATAATACACAAAATGTCTATTATTCATCCAAATTTATTTTATCACCTTCAAAGTATGCTCCTTTAGAAACGATACACTTGCGCCAACGAATAATCCATTCATCAAAACATTTTTTAAACGCTGCTTCCTGAATTGAGTTCAGTTCTCGCCGCGAATTCTCCTTTATATCTTCTATCGATTGAAAATGGGTGCCACGAAGTGGTAATTTGAGTTTAGGAAAAAGAAAAAAGTCAGCAGGAGCCATATCTGGTGAATATGGTGGTTGCTGGATGGTATTTGTTGAGTGTTTGTTCAACAATTCGTTCACAATGATAGCCTTGTGCGAAGGCGCATTGTCGTGGTGCAAAATCCAAGAATTTTCTTTCCACAAATCTGGCCTTTTTCGTCGAATTTGCTCTCTTAAACGCCGCATAACGCTCAAATAATATTCTTTATTTACCGTTAGACCTTCCGGTAAGAATTCAGAGTGCACAACACCGCGATAGTCAAAGAAAACAGTCAACATGACTTTGACTTTTGATCGACTTTGGCGTGGTTTTTTCGGTTTCGGATCAGTTGGAAGGCGCCACTCCGAAGCTTGTTGACTAGTTTGCATGTCAAACTCGTAAACCCACGTCTCGTCACCAGTAACAATGCGTTTCATGAATGTTGGGTCCGAACTGACTCGTTCTAGCATGTCCTCAGCGACTTTCATGCGATTGAGTTTTTGGAGAAAATTCAGATCTTTTGGGACTAGCCGAGCAGCAACATGTTTCATACCCAAGTGATTAGTTAAAATGGTACGGATCGACTCGTGAGATACAGAAAGTTCGGCGGCTATCTCTCTCAGAGTTGAATGGGGACTTTCAGTCACTATTTCCTTCACTTTTGCGATGTTAACTTCAGTTGCAGACGTTGACGGCCTACCAGAGCGAGGCAAATCTTCCATCACATCTCGACCGCTTTTGAACGCTTTGAACCACTCATAAGCACGAGTTTTTGATAAAGTCGATTCACCGTAAGCCTTCTGTAACATTTTCAGTGACTCCGAACACGAAATTCCATTGGCGTTGCAAAATTTAAGACAAACTCTTTGTTCGATATTTTTATCCATTGTGGAATTCGCAATACACACTATATATGACATTACTAAAACCAGCACTGTATTTAATATAAATAACAGATGAAACTCAAACTCCGCGCCAAAATGGAAAACAGTTGTGCCAATCTAACAACTACAAAAAAATTTAATTTGGAGCCATAAACAAATCATCCTTTCCCGATACTTTTTTGACTGAATGTATTACTTTACTCAATCATAAAGTAAATTAGGAAGGTATCGGTTTCAGCTGCTAAACATGACTTGTTCATTTTTTGATGTAAACCTAGTAAAAACTCTTGCAAAAGGGGTTACTAGCCTATGCTGAAAGACAACAACATACCTAAGTCAGGATATCGTCAAGCAAAACTTGTTACTCTTGCATGCATAGAGCCATTTTTCTATGATCTCCTGTAATACGTTGATGCAGAGATATGTTTATGGCCTTACAAGGAATATTTCGAGAGGAAAATCCGGGATAATCTATAAATATCACCCTCGACACTTCGCCGTGGCAAATTCTAAAGTGACAATATTCCGTATTGTACCCGCGACGTGAAAAATGTATGCACACCCCGTGTTCCACGAAGCGGAGCAGAGACCAAAATATACGAGGAGCGTGGGGAGTTATTAAAATTATAAACAAATAAAATTATTCAGTGTTCACCCCTTACGAAGTTATTCGTGGCCTGAATTCTTCATGTGTGAGGATTATTGCATATGGAAGATCTATCGTTTATTTGATTTATGTTAATTTTAAAATTTCTAAATGTATGGCTCAGTTCATTGTCATTAGACTTCGGGAAGTAATTACAAGTTGTTAACATTTTATGGCTAACATCAAATAAAATGAAACTAAATATTTGACATAATTATATAATTAAAAGTTATTCACACAACAACTAAACTTTTACACTAACGCTCTCGAATTGCTACAAATTGTTTATTTAAGTATTAAGTGTAAACTTAACTTTTACTCACTGCTAAATGCTAAACTTTTTCTAGCATACTAGCTGTGGGATACCTGGTGACCTGTAATTCAGGTTGTTGTGTCTACATTAGGCACCAGGCCCTCACAAAGTTAGCTCTAAACAAGTAAGCATATTGTTAAAAGCTAGCATAGTTCCCGCCATACGCGCTAGGGTATACCTGACAGGTTTACTTGTACAGGTTGCCTGTAGGGACAGATGTGCAGGTAAAGATTGCAAAACTGTGCAGGTTTTCATACAAGATTACCTGACAGGTAAAACAGCGCAGGTATACCCTAGCGTGTGTACGAGTACCTTAAGAAAACGCTGATATAGGAAAATCAATATTTTTTATTATTATTAAATTTAATTTCAAACCAACCATTTTCTTGCAAATGGCACTTTATTTTCTAAATAAAATTTCCGTCACAGGATGAATACTATAAGTACTTTCAAAACATTTTTAAATTTAAAAAAAGAACATCCATCATTCTAAAATAATCTTTTGACAGCTAAAAGAAAAAAAAATACAATTTCCGTCTCCAAATCTCGTATAGAAGTTTTTCATCTATTGGCATATCGGTAACCCCGTTCCCTTTATTTTATATTAAAGCGATAAACATGTCGATTGGCAGAGACACGCGTGGCCGCTCTCCCTTCGTATCAGAACGGAGAATCTGCGTAGATGTTACTGTAAAGGAAAGAACTAAGGTAGAACCTCAAATTTATCTACAAAAATGTAAGAGTTCCATTTTCATTATTTTCATTTGATTTTTTCTGGATTAGGCAAATTCAGATAGTTAATTACTTCATGTTAAATACTGAGAGTCTGCAACTGCGGCTTCCAGTCATTATCATGATCATTTCAGCCCGAATGTTTGAGCTACACGAGTACAGACAAATGCTTGCACTGACTGGACAGGTCCACTCAAATCTGTGCGGTTCTTTCCTCAAAAGACCATCTGAGACACTGGTCTGCATGGTTCTCATATGATTTGACCATTACATGTTTACTGTATGGACTTTAAAAGAGACTTTGACCCCTGGGTTTGTTTCGGTGTTTCTTCTCAGGGTAGTCAGCTAGGAAACACCGGCCTCATCTCGTTAAAACTGACTGAAAACTAAATTGACGTGTAAAAGTGTTTTTTGAAAACCTATTTACAAAATAAAGATCATTTATCATTTATTTATCATTTATAATGACGTCCACTTCTGGACATAGGCCTCCCCAAGGTCTCGCCTCAAAGACCGGTCTTGTACTTCCAGTCCAATTAGACAAACAAGCAATCTGTACATAGTTGGGAAAAGGTTTGGTAGATTTTTTTTCTTTTTTAATATTTTTGTTATTTAAATATTTTTTCTGTTACTGTTTGGCATTTTCTACTTTAAGTATTTCGTTAATTCTAATAATCTTCTCATAAAGTTTTTCTCCACCATTTTCATCTTTCACCAATCCTCACATTTTGTTATGTTACACAAATTCATTTTCTTTATTATCTTGTCATTTCAATCACCAAAATGCATCAATACAACATAAACCTCAATATTTCAATAAGAACCTATATTTAAATTTCTAGGTTCAATTTTCCCATTACCAATATCACCCGTATCCGTATTTTCACCGTAACATCAGTCGAATATGCAAGTCATGAGAAAACGCTTATCATGGGATTTGATAGCGGCCCCGATAGACGGGGATGAGTTATGGTGTAACATATTGCCGTGTGATCTGTGACTATTAGTTTTAGAGGTTTGTGGGATGTTTCTAAAATTAGGTAAGAAAATGCAGAGTCAGGAAGACGGGAAAGCAAACAAAAAATAGTGAAGGCAGGACTGAAATTGGTGTGTGTAGTAGCTGAGTTGTCTTCCGCTACATTAAGACGAAGATACATACGTACAGAATTTTTGAAAAAAAAAAACACTTTTATTCAGCATTGAGAAAGAGATCTAAAATAGTTTTTTTTTTTTTTGTATAAACTGTGTTACTTTTTGATGTAAAGTTTATTCTATTCTATCTCTTTCTCAATGCTGACCTATAAAAAATTATATTTATAAACACAATTATGAACCTAAGGCCTTTCTTTCGTCCACGACAACTTTTTGTGACGAACCTGTTGGAGAGGGCTCTAAATTATCTATATATATAAAAATCAATGCCACTTTTCGTTGTTATTTTATAACTCAAGAACGGGCTCACCTATCCAAACCAAATTTTTAGGCTTTGTTCGGACTATTTAGTAGATAGATGGTTTATGTGAAGTTTGGTAGGGTAGAGTAGAGTAGTGTACAGTAGAGTAGTGTAGAGTAGTGTAGAGTAGTGTAGAGTAGTGTAGAGTAGTGTAGAGTAGTGTAGAGTAGTGTAGAGTAGTGTAGAGTAGTGTAGAGTAGTGTAGAGTAGTGTAGAGTAGTGTAGAGTAGTGTAGAGAAGTGTAGAGTAGTGTACGGTAGAGTAGAGTAGTGAAGGGTAGAGTAGGATAGAGGAGGATATTGTAGAGTAGAGTACGGTATAGTGGGGTAGAGTAGGGAAGAGCAGGAGCAAAGCCGTGCTGGCAAAAGCTAGTAGCATATAAAAAACAACAAGATGCAGAAACTAGAAATTGATACGGTCAGAAGTCATCAATTTTTATCTTCTCTACTTCATCTCCGTAAGTCCGGCAAAGCTTTCACACCTCAAGTCCTGCATCTATATCCACACTACCACCATAAATTACGTGCCGATTGACCACTCATCCCCTAGGGTCGGCACTCCACATAGTGTGCCGCTGCAGATGGACACTCCAACAATAGCGTTAAAAATGAACTCTGCCGATAACTGTCAGCCCTGATGAATCGCTCCACTGTACCTTTGAAAAGGAAAGTAATCGGTAAGTGAGTTATTGGCACGCTTTAGTTTATAATCAATCAGCAATGCGTGAGCACGTTTCGTACTATCATAATGAGGTAAAACACTAGTGAACTGTTAAACAGTGTTTTTTGGAGTTGTGTAAGTGGCTAAAAGGCTTTTATTCAAATGCTCATGTTATGTCAATACTTCACTTACATCCAGCATATCAGAATTTGGACAAATATTTTTGGAAGATGACACCTACCGCGTTGACCTGCAACATACACCTAAATTAAATATCTACAATGGAATAACTTACCATGTAACGAAAGGGTTTTACAGCACCGTTATTAGCAATAACATAACACGGAGCATCGGTTCGGTATTTTCTTCAATAGCTGTAGGCCCATAAAGCCACCGTGTTCAACAACGATTGTGTGAACAAGCGGCCGCTTGGGACGCCAAACTTCACAAATTCCCCGTCGGCTTGTCGCGAGCAGAGTTTTACGGCCAAATTAATATGGCAAATTAATGCGTTTTGCTACCGTATAATTTTCGCGTATGGGGCTTGGGAGGGTGTTTCTTGCGACGTCCCGGCACAAAACCGACATATTGAGTTTGAGTTCCGACACAGGGGTATCTAAACGCCCCGGATTCGTATCATTTTTCCATATGGAAATGATGTAACGAGCGGAGCGCAAGACAACAGTGATATGCTAATTAAAGGAAAACACACGAAACGTATTCTGTGTTTATTTTCGGTCGGCGACGAGATGGAGGAAACGGTGGCTTTTTTAATTGCTGCGCAGAATCTGAAATAAAACGCAGAGCTTCCATCTAATCTTTTTGCCGTGGTAGGCAAATTTCCGTAGGCAATCATTTATTTCATTAAACTTCTGCACAGATCTTCTGTTTTACGCAGTTTTACCAATTACAACAAAACAACGCTCCACGTACTTATTCAGACTTGAAACATGTCTCACAATAATAATAAAGGCCCATTTAATTAAAGGAAAAGTTCATAAGTTGCTGTAGGAAGTACCCGGAGTGTATAAGGAAGAAGAGCATGTGAGTTTATGAGTGCGATTCGTCACGGCAATTGAGAACGTGGGTCCTCCCGCTTGACTCGTGTAATGAGAACACCTTGCAATATCAACGTGAGACATGCAATAAAAAGACGACTTGTTTCAAAGTAACGTTTAATTTGGATTTTCTTACGAACACAAGAGCTAAAAACCACGACAAATAAAGATCAAGTTCTCTTACTTGATTAATATAACTCTTGACTAATGTTGTTTGCGTAAACAGGGACTGTCTATAGAGCATTACGAATACACGGACGTCGACAATATCGAGAGCAAACAATTAGAGGCAAGTTAGGGAGAAGGGGGGCGCCGATTAAGTTATACACATGCGGGTTAGAGGGTAACCTGACTCAGGAAGATTAAGATTCATCGAAAGGCCCTTACATGGAAGCAAACATTGTATTACGAACCGGTGTCTTGGCAATGTTTGCGTAAGGTAGCGGATGTTAATTTAGTATTCACCCTTGCGTTACGTGCCCAATATTAATATTTTGGTAAAAGCTGTCTGAATCCCAGAAATGTCTCGAAAAGATTCATTTCGTAAGTGGAATGAAGGTGACATCGGGATTACGTTTTCTTGGGCAAACTAATTTGAGGGAACAAAGTAGGGGAGGTGCCGGACGCTCGTTAATGGTCCCGACACGCCTTTGGGCTGTCCACGGTACTTGACCGCCGTTTGGGGACTCCTCACACTATTAAAGTGCTAAGAGGGACATTAGTATCCCCTGGGGCCTGTCATCTGAATAATTTAACGTCTTAATTGTGTTTAGTTTTTGTGGGAATAATGCTGATGTCTTATTTACGTTGTGGGGATAGTAAAAACAAATGGAGAGACTGAGCATTTTGCTTTTTGAACTTCTAAGTTTGAATTTGAACAACTGGTTCAAATTTTTGTTTCAAATGATCAACATTCTGCTTATAAAAAATAGATTTACAAAAGCTAGTCTAAATGATTTGTCACACTCACGAGTAGAACAGTTTTGACCATTTGGTTATGTGATACATCTAAAAACTTCTGAATTTCTTCTCTTCAGTACCTGCTCTTTTTATTTGCTACAAAATTAAACACTAAGCTTTTCTTCACCAAAAAAATATCCTGCCAACGCAGTCTAAGTACGTCGAAATCCTCAAAAACGTAATACCTCAAGGGCAGCCGGTCAGCGATAAGCAAGTTAATCCTAAAGATAAATAGGCCCCGGTCATTGTGTCCAGCTCCCAGTGAGCGATGCATTTCTTTTGTCTCCGCCCGCACCGCCGCCGCCCTCGCCAGACAATGTAAGGAAGAACCAGTCAGCAATCGACAGCGGACGAATATTTTTAGCGTAGAGCTAAGAACGGGTGATAGCGCAAATTAATTTGAAACTGTTAGGCAATGGTTTTGCAAAATGGTAGTTTTTGTCAGATGGCAGTATTACTTATTTTTTACGTGGAAAATCATCATCATCAAATAACTGCGGCTCTCTAGGTGCATTCTGTGAACCCATTTGTGTTCCTTAAATTTCCCTTTGCAGTTCACGAGCATGGTAGCTCTTTTAAAAAAGCTTGCATTCACATAGGCCCTAACAGGCCCTGTCAATCTAGCTAATAACTTTTTGAATGGCGTGTGTTTAACACAACGCACTGTGTGGCAGTTTTGTCCACGGCAGACATTATTTCTATGTTTGTTAAGTTTTTACTATTTCTATATTGTTTGTAAAATATTGAATAAGGCATATAATTTGATTGCAAAATTAGTTGTTCTGTGAAGTCTTTCTTTGTTTTCTAAATAGAAAATTATGAAGCCACAAATTACGCCACAATTGCCACAAATTATAAAACTCCTGCTTCTATAATTTTATAGAAATTTTGATACCTTCTGGTGATATTTTTTCTGTAAACTTAGGTGTGTTTTGGGAAAATAAAATATTACTCTACCAGGGATTAGATATAACAAAAGTAATAAAATCGTATTTTCATATTTTTACGATAACTTTTATGATACAACGAAAAACCAAACCCAAGATCCTTTCTATTCATGCTATACTCTGTGCGTTACCCAAACGTCTGAATTCTAAATGTCCAGCACATTAACTTCAGACCGCAAGGCGCGGGGTCCGTTTGACAACTGTGGGTGGCTTTATTTTAAATCACCACCTATTGTGTCTATGAAACTATTCCCTTAGTGTCATGACACTAATTTATTTTAGGGTAAATTAAAGAAAATAGATGACGATCTGAAAATAAATTTGTATTTTGTAAAACTTACTAAACCCAAGATTACCTACTTCTTAAAAAATAGTAACTTGGATGGGGCACAAAACGTTCGCATGAATTTTTCAAAGACATCTACTAAATGGAATGAAATCTAGCAACGTTTACTTAATAAAATCCGTACAGCAAACACAAACTCAATTACGTATGATAATATCAACATAGAAGAAAACTTGTTCGTAACACCATGAAAATCCCCTGTTTTATTTCTTGGGCAGTTTCCAACGATATCGGTAAATCTACCAGGCAAACAGGAGTATAGCAGAGATTTGCGAACACCGCACGAGACTATCGGATAAATTGACCGGTAATAATAAAATGTAAGGGGTAAGAATGTAGATGGCTATTTAGATAATTGTTAGCTGTGTCCGCACTGCCCAATAGGCAGTGTATCGGAAAACTGGGCAGATAGTGGGTGATTTTATTGCCACCCCGAGGTGGTCATTTATGGGAAAACTATCAACGGAACAGAAACGGGATTGATGACAACGCATTTCGTTGTTTCTGTCCCGATGTGAGAAAATGATGGGCGTTTGACAGTTGATTTATTGGAACGAGTTTCATTTACTGCCGATTGTTTCGATAAAGAGAAATCACATAAAGCACATTACTTAAGTTCGTTTATTCTTTTGTTTTTGGAGCATTTGCAAGAGTATTCTCGCCTACTGTCCACAGACGCGTAGCTTCATAGACGCGTATTCGTCATTATACGCTTTGTGTATGCATGCGTCAAGTTTGCAAACTAAACTATGAAACTCTGTCGACGAAGCGAGCAGCATTGTACCGTCGTCGTGTCACATCTATGATGCTGCGCGTCCGTGGACAGTAGGCCATAGTTTTACATGTAAGCTTCACGCAGGTACACCAAGCGGAAGGGAGCTCGAGCCCCGGTATGAAGGCCAGAAGGAACGGGGTGGGTTTTTAGTCAGTAAGAGTCTAACACTATCTCAGCGTCTATCAGAGCGGGGGTTGTCATTGGATAATTTTCCCCACCATAATGGCGTATAATGGCGAATACGTGTCTATGAAACTACGCAACTACAGTCTACGTAGGCCTAAATCTACATCAGTAACAGTAGCTTCCTTAATAAAAAATTCAAACTGCACAAACAAAAGGTCATCCCAAAAAATTCAATAAAACGCATTGTCGATTTGTTTACACATGTATTCACCCCCTAAGTTCAAGCCGTTCAATATAAAACGCGGGGGAGGCGCGCTAAGCCGAATATTATGAGTCGATGGCCCTAGCAGGTGCCGCTAAACATTCAAGTTGCAAATCCGACGCTGTTACATTACAACCAGCCATGTCAGTCACGTATTGAACGACGGAAACTTGGCAAACTATGCCTGGCTTTACTGAATTTGTATTTGGCATAAGCAGTAAAAGTGTAAGGTTTGATGGTGTAACAAGATCCTGTAGTTTGCGTCTTAAAAAGTAGCTGTCTTTGAGAATTTTGGTTGTAAAGTGAGACGCTAGCCTCGAATAGCGAATTTATTAATGAAAGTTGAATGATGTATAACTGATGATGACAACAGCCATATACTCATCAAATTCATCATCAACTTCAAAAATATCATATCCATCAACACGAACTGGCCTGCATTGTTAATTACGGTCCATTTCCTCTAAAGAGATGAGGCCGTAGAGCAGAGCAGTAGGAACATTAAAAAGCTGGTAAAAACCTAGAAATTGATAAAAATGTCTCCTCAAAGTTAGTGGCGAAACCTATAATGTCACATAAGAGCTAAAAATTCAAAACCCTGCATCGCAAAGTTCTCCGCGCGATTAGAACATAAACAATAGTATGAAATCAACTATCGGACATTTGCCCAGATACAAGACCCATCTGTTCGGAGAATCTTCATTTTTCAACGGAGATATGTGGGTTGTTCTGCATACCTCTAACAAGTTATATTGAATTTTATATTTATAGGTTGCTAAAACCGTATGTTTTGACAAGATGTCCTTACAATCTAACTGTTCCTTCGCCTTGCTAATCAAATAACCAAATTATCGAATCCCTCCGTCATTCATCCACATAGATAAGCAAAACAATGACATTTTACCTTTTATCAGAGGCTGTGTTTGTTGATCTGATTACGAACGGACTCCTCAGTCGGGTGGTCAGTTGACCGTCATAATTCGGGGACCAGAATGCGTTCATTGGTGCATGAAATATTCGCCAGTGGACCCAGGCGGCGTGGAAAGCGCAAATGGGGAAAATCGCACGCCATTACACTTCTCACCTGACGGACTAACGCTCCAAATGTCTGGAAAACAAACAAACAGTTTAACCTTCCGGGTGTTTTGTGAATGCGTTGTTTGATTGTGAGGTTTAGAGGCAGCTTTTTATTTTTTGTAGCCATTTCTGTTCTACCTTTACAGGCTCTTTTAATATTGCTTCAAATTAAAGGGAGTTAGAAGGCTTGAAAACAAATCGAAGACCTAGTTTTCGAACGAGTAACTAGAGTTTCAATTGACAAGCCTATTTGAAATAAATACTTAGTCTTGTCTTTCTGTGGTTTCCTTAAACATCAGTTATAGGAACTTTAATACATAGTAAATAACTGGCATCCATCTAGACGTTTAAGCATGATATTTCAGTAGATTGATAGTACATTTTCAAACAAGTGAAGAAAGTTTGCTTTTGTGTCGCTCGAGCCGCAGGCAAGGGTGTTATGGAGCTGAGTGCAAATTTCCACGTGTATCAAATGACGTTTTTCAATACACTTACGAAGAAATACACACACGCTCACGCACTTTTATTCACTAGTGTGAGAAACAGGAAATTGCATGCCTAAAAGCGATAGGGATTGGAGCAGGTTTACAAGTGTGTTGAAAAATATACATCCATAAAACTATCTACATACCTCTATCCTCGTAACGCTGAAACCAAACCTCCATTTTTCATATCAAATTGAGTTGCAAGGTCAACTCATCTCTATAAGTGCCTTGACTTTCATTGTTTATTTCCATACCTGTATCGACAGCAATAAATTCACAATTGCGCAGCAAATGGTCTTCGTAAGAAGAAAGTTTTACACTCTCAAGAGTTACTCGCAACAAACATTTGAAAAATTATTCTGCGTACGTGCTCCCGTGTCCCATAAAAAGGCACCGGGACTTATTTCATATAGTTACGGGCCCATAAAGCATAAAAGGCATTCAAATGTGATGTTATTTTGCCGCCAACACGGGGTAATTTATTTTGGTGCGATTCATAATTTTCTTTTATTCACTTTATGTTGATTTTCCTTGGAGTGTGAGTACTCGGTAACGATAATATTATTTCAACGGCCCCATGTATCACCGTGGTGTAAGGGCCCGCTCTGATGGTTTATTTCTTTGTTAACTTTGTTATTATTACTCGTGAGTGTTTTGTTTGCTATTGTGTTGTGTGTATAATTAATAAATTGGCTGTCATATTAATGGTGTATGTTGATTGTGACATCTTTGTGTTCTTGTATCTACTTAACGAGTACCTACTGGTAGGTTTATTTGTTATTAAATTAATTACTTAATGATTTATCGAATCATAAAATTGTAAACATCTTAGAAAGATATAATATTTATTTTCTCGGCAATCAAGATCACACAAAATAAATAGTGACAGACGATAAAAAAAAAAAACAATAACATCATGTGTGACACATGGCTAAGCCAAAAAAAAATATTTTTAGCAATTTTGCCAGACAAAAAAACACTGCCTGACTGTCTTCCAATGAATTTTCAAAATCTTTCTAAATAATACCTAATTGTTTAAACCCATAAATCCCCTTCTGTAATGTCTTTAACAATCTCACCTAAATAGATACTAAACACAGTTCACACAACCGGCTGCCACTTAAGAGGCGCGGAATAAATTTCCAATAATTACATTATCGAGCAAAAAAATATAAGCGCCACCTCACCTCCGGCAAATTTTTCTCCGGCCTACCTCGGAAGCCCATAATTCCTAATGACATGCAATAACCGTACCCCCAATTTTCGACATAAACCCACCATAACAATATCGACATCAGCGAAATTTTTCCTCCGGTATTTTTTATTTGAGAATAAGTAACACTTTTCGGTGTAATCAAAATTTTGTGAGAACCCCCGTCTAAGAGTGTTTATCGGGCACTCAATTTGATTTTTACCACCACACTGATTCCACAACCAGTGAGGAATGCTAAAACGTACGTAAGGAATGCCAATGAGGTGGCGATATCTGATTTATTGTGGATACGGTTTAAAAATATTAACCTTCTTCCACCAAATGGAAAGCATTCATAATAATTTTCTGGATACAGACGATTTAGAACCACATTTTTCAAAGTAGTTTTTGAAAAATGATCGATGAAAAAAACGATAATTTTTACGATATGCATTATGATGAAAAAATACTCTGGTTTACTATTTCCACAGGATATACATTATCTTTTGACTCATCCAATATAACCAACTCAGAACAAAATTCAACACCCATGCAAAAAAAAACCATCATAAAAAGTCTAAGCGCCATCCCACTTTATGACCAACGGTCAATGAAATAAAAATATCGGAATACAAATCGCAATCCCTAGGGAGTGTTCTGAAGAATATATCCGCAAAAATCCGACAAATTTGATGCTCATCTAAATAACGGTGTTCGGTGACCACGCTACTGGAAACATCGTATATTTAAATTCAGTGCGGTCCAGTGCGATGTGATGTTTCAATTGTCACCGTCTATACCTTCCTAATCCAGTTATTGGAGAAGGGTGCGACGTTTCCTTTCTATTTTTGATTTAGCATTATATTCTGGTCATGTATCGAGATATAGAAATATTTAAATGACAATATTTATTTTGTTAACAACAGTGGGGTTTCTATCTAACAGAAAAAGAACAATATAGCCTCTGTTCAGTTGACAACGATCTTCTGCAAAAAAGTAAAATACATGACGTACACAATGATGAAAATAATAAGACTAATACAAATAACACAAATTTTATGAGTATGACGCAGCCTTATTTAAGTTGACTTAATGAAATAAAAACATTGATGACTGAAGAACAATATGAGACATTCCTTAAAATGGTCGTGGAAAAAGAAAAAAAAAAGACAAGTAGGTTGTTATTTTAAAGCATTTGTTTTCTTTAGAGAATAATTACTTTGTTAATCTTTTGACAGTGTGAAGTTACCTATATATTTTGTGTTGAAATGAACTAACTAGAAATGGCTAATGCTGCAATATGCCACATCAATTAACAATACAAGACAAATTAGCATAATTTTAGCCACGAGGCAACAACACACTACATACACACAGTGTAAATAGCTTGAACATGCCAGTTGCCAACCACGTGTGTGTCGTTTACGCCTAAGTGCACATGTCCGCCAGTGTACCGAATGTCCCGATAAGAAGTAGCTCGATTACACTTCAGGTCACGTTTTCGGGAACGCCGCCTCTCGCGTTTATGACTAATGATAGGCTCACATGCGCCATGCGGCACCTCATACTCCGCTTTATATTTAAATGACGCTTCCTGACCCTGATTAATGCTGTTTTCTTTGCAAACATTTGTAAATGTCTTTAAATTGAGACGGGCGTCATGTGTTGTCACGTGTTTTGGGTTTTTGATCATTCAAATATTAAAATGATGGAAAGAATATTTAAAGGTTCCTACTTACGAGTATTTTTTGTCTTAAAAAGTTTTTCTCTTATTCCATCAGTATTAAATAAAAAAACGAACTAAAATAAATACCAAAGTTTAATAAAATATTCGACTTCCAAAAAACTGAAAAGTTTGTTAACCAATCGGTTATCATAAATTAGAAGTATATTGAACTAGCTTCTACCCGCGGCTTAGTCTATGTCACTCAGGAATAAAGCAGCTTTCTATCGGTAAAAAAATGTTACCAATCGGACCGGTACTTTCAGAGATTATTTCCTACAAACAAATAAACTTTATCTCTTTATAATATTAGTGTAGATACTCGTAACACGAAATATCTTCCGTACCGAAAATAGATATGAATAATATAACAAGTTTGATAGAATTAAGTGAATCGCTCTGCTTTAAACAAATGTTTGTTCGGTTCTCATTTGTAAGACGTCTGGGAAGCTCGCCTTAGACAAATTAATAACAAGATAAAGAAACTCGACGGGTCTTAATTCATTAATTAACCTAATTGTATTTGCCGTTGCGCCCATTATTATTGTTTGTGCGAATTTGTACAGTGGAAGTAAAATCAGTGTACCAATACCATAGAGTTGAAAAAAAATAGACTTAGTATGTAGACTGTACTTACTAAATTAATTTCTTTTTATTATTATTTTTTATCAAATTCTCCAACATGTATTATCTTAACTATTAAATATTAAACTTGTTTGCCATGCTGAATGCCAATGCTGATCCGTTGACCGAAGAAAAGCCCAGACCTCTGGTCACGTGAAGAGTCAACTAACTTTGCTGATATCCCGAACAACTCGATGAGCTGAGCTGAGAGCGGCTCAAATACATAACTTCCGATAAATTAATTATATTTAAACCGTTTAAGGTTTCTGCACCTGCAGCAGCCACCCCAACTAAATACTAAGAAAGTCCCAATACAAGGCCAAAATATGGAAGTCGTTAATATAGAAAGAATGAAAACACGTTTATCTGGCACACGGATAGACATAATAAAGTTACAATTTATTTTTTACAAACTTAAACATATATCAACATTACGTAATATGGACATGCGGAGCTTACACTAAAACCAGCGACCGACCAGTACAAAGTTGATCAACTGTTATGTCCTACTCTGTGGCGTATCATGTGGCCGCCCAGAGATTTGCCTGATTGCCGTAGAAAGGGGTCGAATCAAAAAGTTTTCGCAAGAAAAATTTGCTCAATTTAAAGAAAGGGAATAAGCGCCGCCTGCTACGGCGCTGGAGTTTTGAAAGATTTTTCACTTTCAACGTTAATTGCTACCGAAAGTAAAATAAATCTTTGCTTTTCTTGAGGCTTGTTTTGGGCTCGAGCCTTCAGCTAATCAATTAATTAAACTGTTGATATTTTACGGAGAAAAACATTGTTTTTTCTAAAACTTTATTGAAGTTTCTCTTTAAATTTTTCTTCGACATTTTTAGGGTTCTGTATCCAAAGGGTAAATCGAAACCTTTATTATTAAGAATCCGCTGTCCGTCCGTCTGTCTGTCTGTCTAACTGACCACGCTATATATCATGAACCGTATTATTTAGACAGTTGATACAGTTGTACATTCATTGTGCGTGCAGCTAAGGAGTGGAATTCCTTGCCGGAATCTGTGTTTCCAGATAGCTACAACCCGAGAGTGAACATGTTTCTTCTAGGTAAGCGCGTTCCATCGTCGACCGCATCGTCGCTTTCCATCAGGTGAGATAGCAGTCAAGCGAAAACCTATCAACAATAAAAAAAAAACAAAAAAAAAGTTGTAATTTTCACAGTTGATGTATGTCTGATGCTACTTTAACGTCAAATACTAAAAAATAGAACAAAATAATCATTTTTACTACAAACGTAATATTTTTTGCCGTTTTTATAGAAAGATGACTTATTTATTTATTTTCAATTTATGTACACACAATATACAGAAGAAGATACCTTATTATAAAAAAAAATGCCACGAAACGCTTCGTGCACGAGTTCAACTCGCACTTGGCCAGTTTTTTTTTTTTTCTTTTACATGTACATCGAGCATAACTCTAAAATGTAGGTAGGGATCGAGATTACTTTTCTTGTTATAATGTAGTTCTGAAGTTTGTAAATAAAATACACAATACAAAATATCGTTCCCCGTGTGCCCCATTCATTTTATCATAGGTGTAATAGAAATATCAAGCGATAGTAAAAAACTTCGGTTTCACTCGGAACTGTTATTCGCAAAGTTTGCTTTACGTTTGTTGTTTGTTTTGATGCATGTCGCTCATAAAAGGATTCAATTATAATTTGCGTGATACATTGGTATATTAGAGTGTTTTATGAATAAATAAAGTAATTTAATAAATAATAAATACTTTATTTGGTAATTTTTTTACAAAATACAATAATTATTCAGTAATGCGTTACATGAGAGCTTCTTTATTAGTTGGAAAATCATCTTATGATTTTTTCCGCTCTAGAGTGGAACGAGAGAGCATGTCAGACTTTAACTGACTAACTCACCTACGTCCCTTTTGCGTTCTAGGAGCACGAATATTCATTCGACCCTTTCATACTTTTCCCCATGGCCCTAGCCGACATCGGCCCTGCTAGGCCCCTTCGGTTTGCTGACATCTGTTTGAGGCGCACGTGGAACAATACGCGCCCTGGACAACTCGGGTTCGGTGGTTCGGTCCTTATAGGATGAGCGGACGGCGAGCTATCCGTTTCTCGTCGTCCGCCAAGGTGAGAGCCTTAAATAATAGATTCTTAGGTGATGGAAGGTAGAGTAATTTTGTTTTTAAAATTTTTGGTGATAAACATACCTAAGAAGAAGTGTATAAAACGGAAGGCAGTATTGAACGAAGAACTCGTGATGAAAAAGTTGGTGCAGACGAGAATATTAGTCCAAAAAAATCAGACTTTCACAATTTTGAAAAACTTGAACCATTTACAAAACTAGTTTCATAAGAAAACAACTGCACCTATCTAAGTTGTACATAAAACAGACTTTCCCAGCAAAGAAAATATTAACTTGGGACGTCTCTCGGGCAGGTAGCTGCTGTCCCCTCTAAGTAGCACAGTTGGAAAAGATCAACATGTTGGCAACACTTCACGGACACTCAATTTAAAAAGTTTTCTGGCTCTTTGTTTTGTCCTGAACAAACTCAATTAAGTGCCCTTTGCCTTTGAAATATTTAATTTTATGTGTACACGTTCTTTTGGGATATTTTAATAGCACTTTTTATTTTAGTGTAACCCAATTATGACTGGCCTGTTGGTCTAGTGGTTAGTGAACCTGACTGCTATGCCGGAGGTCGTGAGTTCAATTCGCACTCAAGACAAATGTTTGTGTGATGAGAATGATCATTTATTCTGTGTCTGGGTGTTATTTATCTATTATAGTATCATTTATAGTATATATGTATTTAGAAAATTGTATGTTTATCAGTTGTCTAGTACTCATAACACAAGCACTGCTTAGCTTGGGGCTAGACGGCGTTGTATGATAGTTGTGGAATATCATATTATTATAATTTTAGCCTTTGTAAGTACTTCAGTCTTATTTGGACACACGTTAATTTATTATCAAAGATTATCTTACTAAAGGGGTATTTTAATCAACGACGACAAGTACCAGGCAATCAGAGCCGAGTGGAAGTGGGTGTTCCGGAATTAGAATTGAATGTAAATGTGCGGGCTTTATCGGGGATTATAGTGTTCGTGTCTGCAAGTGGGAGATAGTTGAGACCCGAAGCTGGCCCGTCCGCAGCCTCGTATTAATACATGTTAGAAACCACCAGAGTAACATGACCTTCTTTACTCCTCCCCGCACGTGTTAGACTGAACGCTAGAAGAGTGTTAGACAGGATCTTTGTAGGTCATCTAATAATGGTCGGTTGGTACAGCCGCGAGGCACCCGTATACTGAAAGTCCTCTCTAACAAATTTTACAGCGTACTAATCCGCCCTTTTCACTACATGTGGAGAGGCTACCCCTAATATGTCTTGTACCTCACAGTTACCAGTTATAAGGTTATTATCTGCATATAAATCTAGGTTATGCGGGGTAGCTTAAGTTGGATTGGAAATACAATTAATTTTGAGATACGCTTTATTAATATCTGTCTGTCCTTGTCAGAAATGCACATATTCAATCTTTAGTTTGGTCAGTCAATGGAACCATGTCCCCCCTGAGTCCCTGGTCTAAGTTTTAATCCAAAGAGTCATCGAAATCTAATACTTATCATTTTGACAATTATTTTTCCACTTAGTAACATCCATTAACAATTTGGTAACAACCTTGTTCCAAAGTTTAAATTAGTACCATTAATTAAATCACATATTGGAAAACAGTACAACTCAAAGTATCATTAAGGTTCGGTAGGTTAGTAAGGCCCAGGATACACTGCATGAGAGAGTGGCCATTTCGCGAAATTAAATATCTTTAAAACACTTATTGTCTTGCAGAATTATGTTTCTTTATAAAACCGGTTTCTTTAATGTCTTATTTATTTTAAAACTAATCGGCTGTAAATAGAAAATATCAACTGTTCCATTAACATAATGTATAGTACTTACATAAATAATTCATTGGAACTAGATCTACCCTTTTTAGCCGTAAGTTCTATGGAAACAATTCTTACTTTAACCCTAGATTTGATATTTTATAAGGCAATTTTGGAGAGGAAATTAAAATTAAGTTTCTTTAGCCTCTTAAAGAGGCCCATAGTGATGAAATGGTCAAGAAAGTGCAGATTAGAGATGACTTGAGAACGTGCAGAATATTGGTGAGAATATTGCCGGGAATATTGCCCGATGTATGAATATTGGTGGCAATATCGCCAGCAATATTCCCAGATTTCTGGCAACGGCACATCTCTAGTGCAGATAGACATTAAGATGAGCTTTACAGTATATTTATCCGATTATTAAAAGATGTCATACGAAAGTAGGAACAGCTAAAAGTTCTAGAGTAACACAACTAAGAAAAGTAGGTACATTGCATTATGGGAATTTAAGAAACGGTACGAATTTAAACCCGAAGCCCGCTCACTCTAGCCCCAAAGCAGCTGCCTTAAACCTGTCAATCCGACCAAACCGCGCATTAAGCCAAATGGTTCGAGTAACGGGACAGGATTCCTCCCAGCTAGGGACTAGGGAGGCAGAGGAAATAGTAAGAAACAGTTAGAGAATCACGCGATCCAAACTCATGCACAATAAAGCAATGTTACAACTACCGGACCCAGGAAATGAGCCTTGTTATTTGATGAGCAGTCGGATTGTGGTAGTTTACATATGGTTTATAGGCTTGGTTAAGTAATGAGGATTTGTGTTTTATGATTTGAATGCAGCTAGTAGAAGCCAGAAAGCCAATGATGGACTTCTGAATATCTGAATTCTACGAGTTTTTATATTTATAACTCATTGCACTATTATGCGTGTATGGGAACAAAATTAATTCAGTATTACACATAACTAGAAAAATACAAAAACTACTAACGAAAACAAAAAAAAACTACTACTAACTAACTACTACTAATGCTACTGCTACTAACTACTTTTTTTTTGGTGTACAATAATCTATCTATCTATCTAGCAGCTCTATGCATCCAATTAAACTTTTTTTTTTCATGCAGTAGAACATCAAATAATTTCGTGCGAGCGAGAGGATGTGTCAGATTTTTACTGACTAAAACCCACCTGCGTTCCATCAGTTTCCTTTGTGTTCCAGGGCCAAGGTAACTCTTCCCGAGATCAAATAATCCCGCAACCCGATTAAGCTTAAACTTGACACATTTAAATTCTTTTGGAGACAGTTCAATAATATGGTTCTATACAGCTGAAAAGTACGCCTTAGAAATTTTTCAACCAAGTAAAATAACATCATGATATTTAGGCAACAAGTGATTAATAACTTATATTTTATTTTCTAACTATAATATGATCTGTTTGCAATGCTTACATAAGTATAGTAGTAGTAGCTAAAATATTACCCTCCAAAACATTCAAAACTTCGCAAACAAAAGGTAGATACGTCACAGTCGACAAAAATATTCAAACGGGATTCACATTATCGCTGTTTGACTTCACATTAAATCTTAGAACGTCCCATAAATAACGCAAACTTTTATCCTGCTCGAAATAAGCACTCAAAAATGCAAAGAGCAGAACGCTATAGAGCACGTTCACTAAATTTATTTTGTTTCGCACAATTCAAATAACCATAATTCACCGGCGAAGGAACCAACGTAAGCCTACCTAACGATGTAATGAAACACCATTAAGTTTGGAGAAGTAAGGCTTAAGTTTAAACTCGTATTTACTTTCTTACCGTGCAGATAAAGATGTTACTTCTCGATTTATTGATCCGACGTTTGCTGATAAACGCAAAGTTTAATTTTCACCTGCTGGCGTAAAAGATATTCAGAACACTTTCAAGCGTATTGTCTTCAGATTTTCTGTTGAAGATGATGAACTTGAATTGCTAATTCTTTTAAACGAGCCTTTAAATTTTATCGAGAAAATGCTTACCATCTCATTAGATGGCCAACAAGTTCAATCAATAATCAATCAACCGTAACACCTGAAGTGCAACTTAAACTTACAAGTACGTCTGCAAGGCATATTTCGTTCTCTCCTCTACCGACGCCATCTTGGCGATCGTGAATATAATTAGGTTGTTTGCATTCAGCGCGCGCGGCCCGTATGAATTTTACCTATTGTCTGACATTGGACCTTTAGAGCTATATCATTTCGCACCGATCAAACAAGGAAACAGGAAAAACGCGTTATGAAATTTAAAAAGGGGTACGACAACACATAATTGTTTCAACCGTTATGAAGAACGGTTACTTACAAAAAGGATGAAATAATAATACAAGCTCGCAAATAACCCGTAGCTATTTTCTAGAAATAAAATAAACAGAAGCAAAATATCCATTTTACCGCTAACTAGCTGTTTCGTACACCCTTGTTTGTTGAGTCTGCACCCATTTGTTCTGAGACAGGCCCTCAACCTTTGTATAAAAATATTAATCCCGGGATGCCGCCTAATAGATATTTATGCATGGATGGAAGCAATTTCCATGAAGGCTGTCTGCGGGAAACCAGTAGCTACATATTTTATTTCATGAGTGCATCGTTAAGTTAATGAGATGTTATTCACTACCATTACAATTATCCGCCTCACTAAGTATATCGAGACTGATAATATATTAAATCTAAGTATCCTAACCACCCTGAGCCAGACTCGTTACATAATTGATGGACGAGTCTGGATGAGAGAGTTAATTGCGTCATGTGGAATCGAACGTACGAGAGAAAAGTTCGATCAAAGCTCGTCAAAATTAAAAAAGTCAAACGCGATTATTACGAGGGCATAGGTTTTAAATATGTAAAGCTGGCACATTAGACAGTCTGGCGGAGGCTGTGGAGTGTAGCTCTGTGTGCGTCTAGACGCGACGGTGAGGCATGAATCTCCATTGAGCTCCGACCGAACGAATATTTGATTATGGAAAGAACTCCAATAGTCGAACTGTTACAATTCCTATTTTAAAATGACTCATCAATGTGGATGTGATTGGGGTATCATAGAAAAAGGTAGAAGTGATGGAATATTTTAGTAATATTAAATAAGTAGGCAACTACAATATTTGCCATGCATCGGCTCAAAAAAAGTATCTACTGAAGGGTTAAGCAATCCCACATAATGAAAACATGGTGACAAAACCGCAACATGCAATAAAACCACTAAAACAAGTGAAGAGCAAATGAGAAAATAACACTGCTGCCATTGCACGAATCATCTCTGCCTTTTTAGGAAAAGTCCGTTACGTTGGATTCCACCAATGAAACGTTGGCCAATTATGTTCCATCTCCAACACGAAGGAACAAAACTGAAACAGCGTAAATTAAAAACGGTGGAAAAAGGAGCATTCGCTGCAAGAGGCCGGACCCCGGCGACACGGACAGGTTATGAAAATATGTGAGCCGATGGCGTTAATGAAAATGAACCTTTTTTAAAAATGAAATGCCATGAATTCGAGGAGCACGTCCTAATGTTTATGTGGCGAATCGAGAGGTCTTGATCCTGGCGATCTGATATTTCAAACTTCGAAAAATGTTGACCCATACTAGTAATTATTCTTGTATCGTGGATGCGTTCACAATCATGTAAACATACGAGCAAATAACCCCCAGACCTAGAACAACTAATGGTAGGCCATATGCTCCGTGCGGGAATTGCACGCAGCAGCCATTCGCTTAACCACTATTCTAATCGTGCCATCATTTGAAGTACCTGTTACTAGAAAGATATAGTAATCATTCCGAATTGGCACATATATTAAAAGTTCAGTCAATGAATTAATTAAACATATTCACGAAATTTTTAAATCCACTGAAGTCCTCACTGCATCAGATAGCCAACCAAGACTTAACCAAGAAAAAAATTCTTTTCATGAAATAATTTCAATCATCGAGCAGTAACGATCAAGACCTCTTCCCGTATCACAGCGCACCCTTCCAATATGCATCTAATTTTTCACAAATCACAAATAGCCGAGCAATTTTGTACATGAGCATCGGAACTTAGCAGACAAATGGTTTAATTAACCTGATGGCGGTGTGACTGATCGCATTGGATGCGTAAATTTCTACGCAATTAGAAACACTTGCAAATCTCATACCAATTAGGCAGCCACCCAAATTCGCGCCCTCGTAATTGTTTTTGAATGTGTTACTGTAGTTTGTGTTTCGGGTGATTTATTCTGATTTTAGTGGTAATTCGTTTCATTTTGCATGTATTATATATGTATGCGCAAAATACACTGCGTGTTATGGCAACTTAGCAGTTCTTATCTACTATGTAAAGGTAGAATATTTTCGACTTAATTTATTTTAAAATTATTTTACACCGTATCTTCAAAATCTTAAAGAATATATTTGATTGATTTAATAATAGATTTTTTTTCCCATTTTCTTCAAAAATATTTAGATAAAAAATCCACTCTACAAGTCTGTGATTCTACAGCTTTTTATGCGTTTTCCTTACACAATATAGCAACAAAACGAAAGAAATCACTGGAGACATCCCTTGAATTATTCGCATTTCTGGGCCTGGCACGTCGAGCTCAAGTCTGCAGCCTTGACAGCTAATTAGGACCTCATTGTTAAACGAATCTTGTGGGATCCTCATTTTGATACCAAATAAGCCCCAAAATATTAGAGCACAGGGTTGAGTATCCTTTGGGTTTAATCCAAGATTCATTATTCCTTTCTTAAATATTTCGAGTGCTGGAAAAATACAATAATTCGTTGTGAATGGCGGCTATTGTATTGGGCCAGTGTCCAGGAAGGATGTTTTGTCGGCGTGTTCTTTTTATTGCCGAATTTGCGTTTTATGGCCTGTTGCAAAGGGAGTGTTGAGGGAATGTGACAGTCCTACACCCTTGTTGTCTCTGTTTTTTAATTTATTTGGCCTTACCTCAATAAAGTTACTTTATATTTACTTATTGATTGCGAATTTGAAACGGCTCATGCATTGACGTTATATCGAATCTTTAAGTCGAGAGTGAATAGGTTTCTTCAAGGTAAACGCGTTCGTCGACCGCATCGTTGCTTTCCATCAGGTGAAATAGCGGTCAAGCGCAAACCTATCAATAATAATAAAAAATGTTTTAAACAGGTGGTTTATCATAACAATTAAAGTTGTAAGAGTTTGTAACATTAGAAACAGTTGTTTTCTTTCTTGCTACAATCGTCTATATTGTAATTATTGAGACTCGTCCCTTTGACAATTATTTTTGGAGCGAGCCCCCTCTTGTCTCAATAGCCGGTGTCCAGATGCAAACGACTTTGAAATATGAATGATATTTATAACCTCCTACGTATTAGACATTCGGTCGGTTTATTTACATTTGAGAGTTTCTCATGTGGAACTGGTTTAATTTTTCGTTCAATTAGTTTCTTTGTTTAAATAATTAAGTTTTTTGTCGTACTCATTTCAGTGTTTTTAGAGTATGATATTTATTTACCCTTCATCACTGACCTACTCCACCAATCATAACTTGTGCGAGTGAAACAACACCAGCAAACTGTTATGAAACAGCAAATAAACCCAAACATTACTTTTCCTTTTCAATGTCATCGCCGACTGACGTCAACATACCAAAAAACCGGACAGTGGTCATCGTCATTACCGAATGCGGTAAATTGTACCGTTTTCACTTTCGATCACACGAATTGTTACCAGGCGCGCAGCAACCGCAAGAGTCAATAAAATGGTGGCCCGAACGAGGGCGTGCCGACGCGTCGCTGTCGTCAGCGGTCGGACGTGACGCAGCGCCTGACGACGGTCACTTTATTGCTGACCTCCGTCTACCTCTCCGCTCCTAATCACCGTATCGATACTTTACATTGATTTTATTCAACGTTTTTGGTAACAAAAGCCAATTTATTGACAACACTGATTTTACGTCTACCAAAATATTAAGCAGATGCTCATTCACGAGTTCTTTTTTCTCTTTTACTTTATATGCCATACTCTTCCCACACTCCTAAAATAAAGTGGCCTGTTTATCCCTTACTTACAAGTATGATGGCAGTACATGCAGGATCACTCCATTACGTTAGTCTAAAGACAAACAACAGTTTTGTGGCGGACAGTTACAATAATCTCTCGTCAAATTTGCTTGACCCTTGGTCGTACGAGGGGGTGAGGGTCTTTATGATTGACGTAAAATGGTTAAGAAGTTTTGCCTTTATTATATTTTAGCTGGAGCAGATGAGAAATTAGAAACTAAGGTATTTAGTATGTTACATTTCCCTACTAAAGCGTATAGACAAATGTTTATCAACAAAAGCATTTTATTTTTTCTCATAAAAATGAGTGTATTAAAACGCTGACTGAAGCCTGATTCACATAATACGTCTACGTGTGTTGTCTGCCCATTTAAACTTTTCTCCGCGAGCGACCGCTCGGAGCTCGTTACCGGCGGATTATTAAATATTGAAACAGTGTTTGCGAGATGAAAGCTGCCTCCTAGACGACCAGTGCAAATCCTACATCAGAATGAAAACAAAGACTACTTAACTCAACAAAATTTATTTCAATCTCCGGTTTTACCCGTGTAAATAATGTCGTTTATTCAGTATGGATATGCTTTAATTTCTAACAACTTGCTCAATATTCGTCGACACGAACTGTCCGTTCGGATACATTAGAAACTGATCCGGAAGTAAACTCTCGTGATTGTCGGATTAGGAACGGAACGGACTAAAAAGAGATACAAAACAGTCTCAATTTGAATGAACAAACATCAGTTGGAAACAACGTTTAAAACATAGGCATGAATGAGTGTTGTTTTACTTTGTTGATTGTATAGACAAAAGCAATGCAATATTGTGTGGAATACTCCATTTGAACTTTGTTTGAATATAGCTAACCCGTGTTCACTTAACTGGGCGTCAAATATTTAAAAAAAAAAGTGGTGTGCAGTTAAAAATATAAGGATATTAATCAGAATCAAATATAAGTCTTGTTACTGAGTAATAATGTAGTTATCATGATAATGACGTATTGGTGAAAGAATTTTCAAAATCTCAAACTTGACGTCTTTTTATTAATATGTATTAGTTTAGAAATGTAGATAATGTAAATGAACCAGGCGAGCTACGATTTCGTATAACAACATGTAGATCACAGAACTTACAAAAATATTAGACTTAGCCAAATTCTTCACGATGTCATTGACTCTTGAGCAATTCGGTCGCACTCAAGCAATATGACCTCGTTAGACATCACACGATATAAAAATAAACGTTCTACGAATGAGACATAAAATTTTATATATGACGATCGTAAGTAAATCCGTTCGGTTTATCAGCTCCTCGACACCCAGAGGGTGGTTAATTGTGAAAAGAAATCTTTGCTCTTTGTGAGTCGCGTGCCGCGAGGGGATGCTATTGATTTCTTTTGTTTTATGCTGATTGAGACACCTTCGCTATCCGCGATCCGCCACCCTCACTGCACGCCTGACAAAACACTTTATTCTAAAACGAATGAAAAAAATCGCAACGTGAACGGCTCTGATAATCGTATCGGTAGAACATTTATAAATGATTTTAGGTGATTGGCCAATGAAATATTTCTTACCACTAGGTCAATGATAACGTGTGATAGGAAAAAAACACAAATCAACGGTAAAACATGTTATAATATAAGATTTGTAATCTAGGAAATACGCAGAGTATTTCCCCTCACAAATGGTTGCATGTCTAGCAAAGACATAAATCTTCGTCAGATAACCGACTGGTGACAAGCCTCAATCAGAACGTGCATCGCACAAATCATCAAACTGAAAAATTAACTTAACGTCTTCAATTTTAAAGTTTAAAATCCCAAATCCGTTACTGCTACAGGGTGTGGTAAGCCAATCAACATTAGTCCCTTTGATGATCGCTTCTAGCCTCATTTATTTGGTGATTGACTGGGACTTAAGAAAAATTTGATTGCGATTGCCACCTCAACGCGCGCGATAGCATCGGCGAATTTTTTCGAGGACTTTACTAATGGGAGTCTGTTTTATCTCGAGCCCCTTAATGCTCTTATGCGGGCGACAATAATAAGATTTTGACACGTTAATGATGAAAATTATTTGGAACTTACACACAGTTGGTGCTGGGCGAATGACGAAAAATTCCGGTGGTTTACTTATCAAATTAATTTTAGAAAAACAAAACGTAAAGCAAATTCAGAACATTAATCGATTATAAATACAATTTTTCAACATCTGAACATGACGATATTGGTAGTCTGTTTTTGGTAGGTACAGAAATTTGCTTTTTTATATTATCTAAAATTGAATATTCGATAGCGAATCAATTTTTCAATTCCATCTCAAGGTGTCCTCCTAGCTCAAAGTGCTCTCTCAAGGATCCCTCTGGAAGGGCCAAGGGTGTGACGTCAGCGGCGACTTAATTGCGCACCACTTCGTTAACGGCCGACTTGATGGCATTTTTAATGAACACCCGAATTAATGTAGTAGGAGAAATCGAAAATCGAAGTGTGGGTGCCGTCGGCGTTGCCAATCCAACACTGTTTACTTAGGATTGCTTGGCTATTATCCCGACTGTTGTTGGAGACCAATATGACCGTAAAGAGAAAGCTACCAATATAGTTGATTATGCACAGACGAAGATAACATTGTGTTTAGATAGTAATGGTGGCTATTTGAATAATGACATTCATGAATACCATGAAATTGTTCAACTAAAATAACCCTAAAGTCAATAGTGATTCAGTATCAAATTTTCACAGACAATTGATTAATAGAGTCACAAATCATCACGTCATACAATATTTCAAACAAAATAATAATAATTCTTTATTAATACAACACGGGATAGCAAATAAGTGAATAATCTGACTCCTGAGCTAGATACCTAACCTAGCTGTCTGTATTCTTCCTTTACAAAACAATTACATTGAGATAATTAGAGACATTAATTTTACGAAATTATTTATAATAGCTCTTAAAGTACCTCCATCAAAGGTAAAATAAATCTGTAGTAACAAACATTGGAGCCACCACCCTAATGAAGAAAATCTCAAATCACAAAGCATCATATTAAAATCAATCAAGCCCCCGAATTGATAAAAATTCAACTTGCCTCTTGTTTTTACAGTCCTAAATAAATATGCTAAAATAAGAGTTTTTAGAATGGCGGCTCAATACCAAACACTTGAGATCCCGAAGAGGAGGAATCGAAATAAAAAGTAGGAGCGGGAGTAGAAGATTGACAGGTGCGTCTTAATAAGTCCGGCGACAGGTGCAAAGAGACGAAATGAGAAAATTTGATTGCTGACTTTATGAATGCAGGCTGTAGATTTAAGGAAAATCATTGTGAGACATAAGAAAAGTATATTTGGGATTGTATTAATCAATATCCTTGTTTTTATTAACGGTAAAGCGAATATTAAAATTCCGAAAATTATTTACTTGAAACAAACAAATTAAGTATATATTTCATTCAAGTCTAATTATATATTCAGCTTTTGTTTGTGGCTTCACCCATGAAAAGTAGAAAACATACATGTGTGTAATTTAGTAATAAAGTAGCAGTCTATTGGTAACATAAATTTTAAAATCACTTCAATAGTTATAGAGTTTCATCATCATCATCATCATTGCAGCCGATAGACGTCCGCTGTTCGACATAGGCTTCCCTCAAGTGATAGTCTATGTCTGAGTATGGTTTTGCACTTAGTTCTATGCGGACCATTGTACGTGGCCCATGTGATAGTTATAGAGTTTATTCAATAAAAAAATAAGATACAAACATTCAAGTATACAATCCTCTATTTATTAGCTCCTAAAAGTACTAGGCTCTATAACTAATTATTCCCCAAAATTAAATCAACACCCCCGTCCTCTTTATTCCGTCCATGCCCACTTCTCGATCGCAAGTTTACATAGGTTTCCATTATTATACTCTCTCACATACAGATAAAGCTGTTTTAATCTCGTCATACGAGTATAGACAATGGGAGGGCTACTCGGCAACTCGGGTCCAGTCTGGGTATCTAGCCTCACCACTTATTCCGCCGGCCTAAGCAAATTTTCAACCGACTCTGTTGGTTTTTCGTCGGATTCCTATTTCTTCACTTCTGATTATATTATTCTATACTTTGTGTAAACAATGGTAGGTAGCGTTCCCCAACCCTTCCGCACTATTGCCGTTTTCAAACTGCGTCAAGCTTTGTTGTATAGAGAGGGATTTTTTTTTTGCTTTCAAGACTACGTACACCTAATCTAAATGTGTTTTTTCGTTTCTATGTCTTCTAACATACTAACACTTGCTTTATTAAAAAAATGGTAGGGACTAGTTACTGATTGGAATGACTTTTACTTACTGATGACTTTTTTAAATATAAAATTATCTTATAACAATCAGCAAAGTAGTTTCCTTAAATTTTAAGATTACTACCACTAAGTTAAAGGTAAAGCGAGTGGTAAGTAACCAAAACAGAGCTTCCACAAAACATTTGTAAGTCCAACATCACCAGAGCTCGAGGCTTGAGCAAAACACAAGCACTCTCCTCATCTAACGAGCGTTTTATAAATATTTTTCCGGAGGTCTAACCGCTGTAAAAGGTTTTTGTATACGTTGCTTTTTGGCTCCTTTTGGCAGCTAATCCAATATTGACCACCCCGCCAGGCTATTGACTTATGTTTGTGTTACTCATAATAATTCGACGGCACCACCCGCCTTTTATTATTCAAAATATCAATTTGCTCGACTTGCTTTCTTTCAGTAGAAGTTCTCTTCATTTTATTATGCATTGACTTAGAATTATTAATTATCTGCTTATAATTTTAGAAATTGCAGAGATGGAATATTGTTAATTATCTCCGTCGTAATACCTTACATGTGAAAATTTACCCATAAATAAAATTAAAGATAAGACTTTAAAATTAAATCTAAATTTTAAAAGGGTGCAGAAGAAACGGTTTCCGTTTTGGACAAAGAGTCATCTGTGGTATCTAAATGTTAATCTTTGGTCAGTCGCGCAAAAATTATGTTTTTCGGACTGGGCCGAAAGTTACTGGACTGGAAACGGACAACCCACGCAAGCTTCATTAAATTCACTTGTATGAAAACACAAATTTTAGGAACAGCTCATATTTTATCACACTCCAATAAACTTTGTGAAAGTTAGGAACTTAGAATAAATATTTGATTAAATCTCAGTATTTAGAATGTCTGAAAGTGTCTTTGAAAAATACCATCACCACCATTTTAATGTGAAGGACGCTATCAAAGGCTTCGTTTTATTTCGCGTCAATTTCCACAAAGCGAAATGACTCCAATTTGAATATGTAATGGCGGCTTAAGATAATCGTCTCTGGCTTACACTAATAAAGGCGCTCCAACTTTAAAACGAGAATCGTATCAAAAGAATCGAACAATTGTTCGATTCAGTTCGGGGGGTGGTATAATTTATTCGAGTGTGGACCGCCATTTTGCGGCGGGGCGTTCTCCGCTATCGCACGCCGGAAGACGCTTTAAGACATTGATGCTGATTCTTTTTTTTATTATGCTCCCCTGGATTCCTTAAAGACGCTAATATAAAGACGGCCATATATAAATAAGCCGCCTTTGTGAGGATTCTGAACAGACAGGAAACCGAACGACCCCTCCATGGAAAACAATCTAAATTACATTTTCACGCAACTTCAAATGTCTTATTAATTACGTACGACTTTTCAATGCTATAAATTTTCTTTTAACGCTTCCTTCTCTAAATCGGCTTAATACACAACGCTGGTTCTGCATACTGATCACTCAATTGTATTGTGAGATAACTTTTGAAACTTCCCTTTTTGTGCTCTTTTACGTCTTTAATTTAGATAATTCTGATATTTATATTCAATATCATATCACAAAATGTGATTTCTTTTTCATTCATTTTACAATATGTTCCGAATCCTTTGCATAAATAACTAGAATCCATATCATCTGTTTAAAAACGAGCACCCTAGTCAAATAGAAAATACCTGGCAGGTCATGATTTAGTGGGGCCTTTAGACAGCTCGCGATACCGCCTTCATCACCTCGAGAATGACCCGGCATCCCTCAAGCTTAGATAATATAGGGGATAGTGTCGCTTATTCCCTGGGGATTTGTCAAACAAATGCCTCGCCATGTATCGGAAAAAAATCGCCGGCTCACTAGTGGCCATTAAGGCTATTTATGGGCGATTCACAGAAGCTTTTTTTATTAATAAAACGTATATTATGCGCACAAGTGCGTTTTATATCGTCGACCGTCCTTTCTTCGCGGATATTATCGTCCTTCTTCGGACATCTAATAATATCGATTTAGGACAGATAGGAGATTTGCTTTTTGTAATATCTTTCTATTGTATTTTCATCGAACCATATTGAATTCAATAACAAATATTTTTGTTTATCGTAGAGAGGGAAAACAAAGCAGATACGTAGTTCAGGTATGGATATGACCGTGTTTACCCCACAGTACAAAGTAGTTATGCTAACACGAGATATTGATACGGGAACTTTGTGACAGACAAGAAAAACAAAAGTCACATTTAGGATAAATAGGTATCGGTATCGGAGATATTTTGACGTGGAAATATTTATAAAAAAGGTAAATGTTTGGGGGTTCGGATTTTGAAAAGTTCCAAAATGTGCAATAATGTAGGCGTCTGGAATGTTAAAATTTAATTTGCAACTCTAAGAATAATGCCAAAGTAAAATTTTAAACAGCTATAAACAATTTTGAATAGATTAAAGTGGGAATCTCAACCCGCTATCACTGGTAATTGTCGGGAATAAAATCATTAATTCCAAACCGAATAACGCATTAAAAGTAACAGCTTGTACGCGGCTTGCCACCATTGCGCTCCCTGGAGGGAAAGCAAACGAAACTTATACAGATATAGGATGAACAAATAAACATTTTCACAAGTTGAGACTTTTAAGTGTTCACTCTAAGATGGTGGTTAAGAACGCAGTGAATAAGTAGATTATGATTGAAATTGGATTAAACCAAACATGGTTATCATTTAATTATATATATTAACACTCATTTTGAAAGCTATTGGTGTAACTGTAACGTAAGTCAAGTCAAAGTCAAAGTCAAAATATTTTATTTCACATAGGCCTACATGGGCACTTATAAAACGTCAGAAGCTAGTGCAGTAAGTAAATTATAATGGCAGTCAGAGTATATAAGTAATTGTAGTTAAAATAAGTTTAAATTTAGAACTGCTAGTAGGGCTACTAATATAATTAGGCTTAGAAAACGAACCACTTAAAATAAATGGAGAAGGTAACAACACAGATTAAACCGAACCCTCCGCACATAACGATACTAATTCAGAAGGCGTACCTCCAGCCATATTCTTATAAATTAATTACTTGTAATCTACTCATGAAACGGGACTTACAGAAATGAAGTTACAACGTGGCGTAATACCGGCCGGGCTCAAGGGTTCGGAACGACTTAATGTCGCATAGAGAGAACAAGTCTGAATTAGAAATGAACCCTGATACAAGTACCTGGTTAATAAGACACACATGTCGCGTTTCGGATGTTACTTTGTTATAATTATGGGTTGAGACGTCTGTCAGAGAAGAAAATAAAAGTTTAAAGTTGGTCTTTAAAGTGGGTCTGAAGAAAATCATAAAATAGGTGTTTGATCTTGAATTGATAAGTGTTGAGCTAGCTGTAATGCCCATGTTTGAAATAGATTAAACTCTTTATTGGAAATTAATTAAAGTATCTATATTTACTACACTTGCTATTAAATATCTGCAATTATTTGCCTAGAATGAATAGCACAATTTACTATGAATAAAATAATAATGATGGCTAAACGTTTTGGTTCAAAATAAAAATCTTAAAACCAACAATGGTTACGAAAAGACTCATAAAATAAAACATATGCAACAAACGCGAAAATTTTCATATTACCCAGGCAAGCCACCAACTATTAGATAAAAGAGACGACGAACTGACACGTTATAAAAAGTACTTTTAATTTTTCGCCACTGCAGACTCATCTGAATGCCTGGGGGAGAGGTGTCCCCATGATCGCGTCTTATCCACTACGCAAACAGTCTTTACAAGGGCCTCACTCATTCTATTCACTCCTCTAGAGGTTATCTTTTATTATTTCTCTCGACATCCTCTTTTTATTGCCTCCCATATTGACTTTTTATACCGCTCACGAATAAATACATTTTGATTTACGCTTACGTAGACACTGTTTTATGCAGACGTTGAATTAGTACGCTTGAGGTGTCAAATGTTACAATTCCTTTTATTCTGAATACCAAACTTAATTTTTCGAGATCCAAAATTTCTTCTTCAGTATTTTTCTTGACACGTTCGAAGTGCCAACCACAAATACTTATACGGAATAAAATGTGTTTCTGTAAGCTCTTGAACAAACATTGAGGGATTGCAAAGTTCCCGGAGAGGAGAAAAACAAAGATAAATCCAACTTAAACCTTGACAAGTGCGTATCTACGATTTGTAGATCTGCACCGCATTTTACTGGCTTTTGATTTCAACTAATTATTGCAGGGGTAAATGGCCTGTGCTGGTATTCATTATCTTGCGTTATAATTTTTTTCTAACGCTTTTAATGAGAACGGTGTGTTGTTCATCAGGAATTAAATTTTTTTTAAATAACTTGCTTTTATAATATATCTGTTTTTAGCTCTATATGGCAAGATGATGATAACGCTATAACTTTCACTATCAATATTACGTAGTTAATTTACAACAGATAACATTGTTTTGAAAGGAGACACCTTTGTTATTATTTCCTTTACACCACACTCCTTGCTACTTTTCCCTTGATTCTCAATTCGCAAGTCTCATGGCATCGTCCCCTGAGAACGATTAAACATGTAAAAGTATCAGGATAACAAAGTATCTGGGAGTCTCGTTCGAGGCCGGCCATTTAGCACGTGCCGCGGAATTGCAGTAACACGTTCGCAAGAACTTAACGACCGGAGAAATAGATGTCGTCTAACGTTTGCTGAACCGATCACTTTTCTTCCTCTTTTGTGTCATCAGAAAAAATTACTAAGTGGTATTTATTTGGGGTTTGAGAAAATCAATTACGAGTTTAAAGAAAGCTTGAATAGGAAACTAATGATTTTCATCTTTGACTAGACCTTCAATCTCATTAACAATCATTTCGTTTTCAGTTATATCGTTGTTCTCATCTAGTGTTACAGTTCAAGGAATATCTATTACAATATGAAAGACTTCAATATACTTATTGTTTCATTTTGCATAATCTAAACGTATATCGTTGTCTTCCACTCGTGCAAACTTAATGAGATGTTTAGGTGTCGAAGTTTCAACAGTCTGGCGTCTGGCCAGCAAAATTCTTGTTTCAAATTACATTATACTTTATTTTTCTTTTCCTCCTGTTTTCTAAAATGTATAATACTCTCAGTTTCTTGTGCAAAATGATTACTCGGTTTATCAAGAAAGAATAATGACAAACTTACGACCATAATTACTTCTTTTTAATGAATTAACGACTTTTGTTTGCCAACAGCGATTAAAATAATTAAAAGTATCATTATAAGTGCCATCAATTCGATCTCAAAGGAGACATTAATGTTTTTACGGGTTGCTCCGTCATAATAATTAATAACTTTACTATCCAAAACAGTTGTAAAATGAAGTTTTATTGCGTTGACTATTTGAAGATTCAATAATATCATGACGATTCTGTGACAAACACAAGTTTTTGAGTGCCCAGTCCCACTATATTTCCTGCTATTAAAATTTCACAATTATAGGATAAAACGTTACTGGAGTTCCGTACGATGTTGGGTTACGTTGAATTAAAGGTTTAGTGACATTATGGCGTCACATAAAAACGAAATACTACGAAATCTTGCATCGTGCAATTACTCCGCGCGATTCGAATATATTGAACAGCCCGAGATCATTCATCGGCCAGTTACCCATACCAGATATAACGCCCGTCTGGTCGAAGGATTCTCCAAAAAGCAAAGACTTCCTTGGTAATAACAAAGAAGATAAGAGTCTTGCACTACGGTACATACTTGCATTATGCGCCTTCATAGCAAATATTTATAAAAAGATTATAATAACTCAAGCCTAATGAATACTGTAGCCACAATATTTATCTAGCATATCAAAGTAGAGATACCCAGAACGGTACAATTTTGCAGATTTAATTACTTTGCAAAGATATTCGGTAGAGTTGTTCTTACGCGTTCTTATTGCAACAATTATTGTCAAGTGCGACGGTTTTATCCGACTTTTAATTGATCCTGGAGGGCGAGTGGTAGATAAAACTCAGATATATAAACTTTCTCTATTACAGTTTAAGAAAACCGCCGCAGCAGTTTTGTTTGGCCGATAACAAAATTTTCATTGCGGTTTTCGGTGTGCAGAGTGACGCGAAATGTTGGGGTATGAGTTTAGAATATTTTTTGTTTCATATTAATTATAATATAATTGTTTTACTTGGAATTAATTTACTAAATTATTTTTTATATTCTTTCATATATTGTGAAAATAGTTTAGTATTTTTGTTGGCAATGATGAATAAATCAAAAAGTTCTGATCCAATAAAAAAAAAACTTACCAGTGAAATTCTACTTTGTCACTAAGTGCACTAGTAGACTTTCACGCGGGCGAAGCTACTAGTAGAAGTTAGTCCTATTAGTTCTATATGATACTATGTTTAAATTAAATAAAAATCAAGCAATTCTTCCCTTCAAATCCATCTTAGAAAAAATACGGAAAGTATTTTCTTTTTGTCAATCAATCAAAAACCAGTCTTTAAGTAATGATAAGAGCGTTGGTTTATAATTTTCAGATTATCTAGTAAGCTAAATCTAAAATGAAATTCCTCAGCAGCTTATCTTTATCAACCTCGCACTTTCTCATCTTCCCAAACGATATCGCCATACTCTTTACAATAAACCGTTTAGTGTAAAAGTGTAACAACAAACTTCCATATTTTATTATGATCGTTATCGTAAAGGCCCCCGGATTCGCGCCATTTAAAAGTTGCACGTCTAGCGCTCCCCTTACAACCCGTTTGGAAGATTTCATTATAAAATTAAACTAAAACTAAAACTTAGAGCTATAAATCGTAATGGAATGGATGTTTGTTTTATTTCTTTAGATATTGAAATAAAAACATTCGTAAAAAAGATATATCTTATCTTTCTTCTTCTTTCTGCTCTTATCCTATATAAGTTAAGGTCGGCGCAACACGTTAAATTCTTCCATTCTGTTCTGTATTTTCTTTTATATCACTCCTCATACAACTTCCATCCATCTTTGGCCTCTCTCTCCCTTTCCATCCTCCTATCATAACTCATTTGGTAAAAAAGATAAACTATTGCTGAAATAAAATTGAAGGTTCAGAACACGATGAGAATCACGCTGTAGATTCAGATACTCGTATATTTAGTAATCATCATAAAAGGAACAAAAATTAATGAAACAATAAATTTGATTCAGGCAGAGTAAGACGAGAAAAGAATTGAGTTTTCTAAGTACGAAACTTCTTAAACATCGAAAATAATAGCACCGAAGTCCTAATATGCCAATCAGAAGAAAAATCGGAGGGTAATCGCGAATACATCGAAGCACAAGTTACGGACCCCTCTCCGCCGAAACGTAAACACATAAATTCGCGGGGAACTCCTTTTAATTGTCTACCAGCCATACCTTAACGAACAATTACATGTTGCTGTTATTTATTTGTTTTCCTACAATAAAGAATAGGTTTCAGAAAACATCTTGTTCTTATTTTTGTGGCAAACGTACCGGTAAATCTTTTATCGGTGATGTATTAATTTTTGGTCTAGAGTTTTTTTGTGCAGTAGGTACATACTTACATAGACCTTTTCGAATGAATTGGAATCCAATCAAAAGAATAACAGAGTAGTCATGTTGAATGCTCGGGACTAATCGTTTTCTATTGTTCTTGGGGCCACTATCTGGCGGTCTTTTGTCACTGGCCCCCACCAGTGAACTAGAGCTGGTCATTTAATAAAAAATGCCATCGACAAACGGGGCGGGCAGAGTGCACACGCATGCAAACGACCAGACCATTGAGATGTCTAAATTGAAAGCCTTAAAATTTCCGAGACTGCTAAAAGGAATGACAAAACAGTTAAAATAAGCTTTATTTCCACGTCCCGTGAAAATCGCCTTTCGGTTCCGTAGATAGTGGAACTACAAAACACAAACGATGACCGGCGACCGCTCGGCGTGAACGTGACAATGACGGCTAAGCTGCGCGCAAGGAACGTTTTACTCCTTTTGTAGCCAACGTATTCGGCAACACACCGCCGCTTTCTGACGACGTTATTTTTTAATCAAATATATCCGTGGAGCGGGTGACGGACGATAGGGTCGCAGCGACAATGAAAAACTAAAAGGAAAAAGTAGCTCTCTTTTAAGCAAATACAGGCGAGACCAAGTTGATTGGTTTTGTTAGCGAGCCTGTTGATTGGCACGGGCGTAAACAATACGCTTCCAATGTTTAAGTTTCAAACGACAATTGAGACTTCTTTTAAGCAAATACCGACTAGACGTGTTGATTGGTTTTGTTAGTAAAACTTTTCTATTGAGAGTTACCAGCACTGTTATCCATGTATGAATTAGCTTTATTGGCTGCAGTTTGACAATGTTTTCATTGCGAACAATGCTTTCGAACATTGTGTTCTCGTTTCAACGATACTTGAAAGTTTTTTGAATTTGTTTTACTGTCGACATGTGATCCAGGCTTGTTGACGTAACACATAACCAAATAGCCGCAAAAAATATGAACGAAACGGTGGTCAGGTAAAACCAGAAAAGCGTTTACAAAGAAAACAATGTAGTTGAGTAGGTTTGTTCGTAGGAGTTTTCAGAGATCATAAATCCTTGGTTATATTATTCACGGCGAGTGCCCGGGCGGGTATAAATCAGGACTCCTCAGCCGCTATCAGCTCACGCTTCCATTAGTGACCTCCTCCGCCTGTGAAAAGTGCCAACTCTACTTATTCAAGCGCTTTTTATATAATTTATTGGTAAAGGATATACGAACTCGGTATTATTGCAACACAAGGAACTTGTTTATATTAAAATACGCATTATTGAAGTGGGATTCTTTAACTATTATATTTTTTTAAAGTTAGATAAAAAAAAACTTTTCGATTGTTTGGAATCATTTTGTGCTACATCAAAACCTAAAGGTTTTATTGCCAATACTACTTAGCGAGAGACAGCACCTCAATTTCCTTTTACACCTAATAGGAAATTGTAAGAAGAAAAAGTGCCTGTTTCCTGGGCGAGAAACCCTACCTCCTGCAAGAGAAATATGTGTTTCTAAAAGCTTAGAATTAAAACGTTAACGGTGATATTAATAGGGGTTTTAATATTATCCGTAGATTATTTTTGTATCAAAATTATGCACGCTCGAATGGGTGGCCAGACTTGAATAAATTTATAACGGACGAGAATTTTGGGTGGCTCATTACTGGGTATTTATGTGAGGAGATAAAAATATTAGGGACACATTTTAATCGAGAACGGATGAACGGGGGGTGCCCTAGTGTTGTGCGCCTCTGGTTGTGTTTTGTTTGTAAGGAAAATGTGTCGCACTGATGAGGTGATCGTTGTTTTGTGTTTTGCTTGTGTTTTTTTTTTGCTTTTCCTTGAAATTTTAATTACTAGAAAAATTTCTTTTTTCAAAAGTGGTATTTTTAATGCATTTCTCGTTAAATAACAACTTACTGTTATTATGAATTTTATGCGAAACAAATTTTTGCTTTATTCTCAATCATTTATAATTTAAAAAATAAATCTTAGTGTTAAATTAGTTAACCCTTCAGATACCGTCAATTAGAGACACAATAGTAAGACAATAGATGCGCGGCCACCGGTGGTCGCTTGGGGATTCATGAATTAAGAAAAGAAAATTAAGAAGTAAAAAGGCTTTCTCTTATTGTTTTCTTCAATTTATATTGTAAAATAAATCTGTTCCCCTATTTTGTTATTATCAACTGCAGTAAGGGTCAAATTCAAATACCTGCATCATTCATAAATTAATTAGCTTCTTTCAATAATGTAGTAGATGTTACCTTGTACTGACTATCGTGGCGTCATCTGAAGTGAGCAAGCCCAAGTCGTCGACGGCTCGCACTGTTCCCGCGCGCCTCAAGGAGTTGTCAGCAACAGTAGGAACCCAGCTGGGTCGAAGCCTACTGGGGCCAGGGTTAGCTCCGAAAGGCAGCCCAGCGGTATGAAGGCACGAAGGAACGGAGTGGGTTTTTAGTCAGTAAAAGTTTGACACTATCCCCGTCATTGAATGATTTTCCAACCGAAAAAAAAGCAAATAGCTATTATACCTATTCATTATCATATTCACATTTCACAGATAAGTAATGTGTTTACAAAATATTTTTCTTTTAGTAAGAACTCTAATGTCTCATGACAATCAAACTCCAACCACACTTTTTCCATAGATAATGAATACCTTCCAACATTTATCAAAACGCGCATAAAGTCAGCCGGTGTTTAGGACAGTTTTAAACGCCTAAATTAATTTCCTTTAAGAAGTTGTAACTCTCCAAGTGGGGATAATGCGATGATATATAAAAAAAGGTCCCAGTGAGCCAGGGCCCCTAATAAATTATACCCTCGATAACAATGGGATTTTTTCGCCGGCCCTTTGTTGCAACTTTGATATCACCTGAACATAGGAAACAAAAAACAGAGTGAAATTTTTTAGATATTTTTCGGGGCTGAATATGTTTTTTTTTTATTTTAAAATTAAATTAGGGCAACATTTTTTCTGAGTGTATTGAAAGTTAAATTATAAATCTATACTAATATTATAAGGAGGTAAAGTTTTTTTTTTGTTTTAAGGGGGAAATTTCTCTGAAAGTACTGGTCTGATTGCGATATTTTTTTCACCGATAGTAAATTGCTAACTGAGTTACATATGCTATACGTTATGAAAGATGTGAAGCCGCGGGCGAAAAGCTAGTTGATTTATAAATTAAACAAATACCTAATAAATAACAAAACGTATTAATGGTAATTAAAAAAACAAAGGTTTTTTTTTAAATCCCTAAATAATGGGTCACTGTGGAGAACAGTACTATGCCCGCCATACACGCTAGGGTATACCTGACAGGTTTGCCTGTACAGTTGAGTTGAGACATAACACAGAGTAGAGATACGCGTGTATGGCGGATATATGTGGTAGATGCTGTATTATTCATCGGCCAGCAATAGATTTGCTACTATAATTCATAAAGCCTGCAAAATCTCTTATACTAAAATGAAATTGAAAAGTGCGATATATGATAAACAGTAATAGTGCAATAGCCACTTCCTTCAATATACCGCTTGAGCACTTTTTGTCCCAAACTATAAAAAATAAAGCCCTAATATCGTCGAATGTTCCTTTGGGGAGTGACTGGACAATCGCGCGAAACTCTTCAGGGCTGTCAAACAAAATATCTGGAATAAAAAACCTCAGTGCGGATTCCTAAACTAATACTATTGCATAACTTCATCAGCTTTATAATTTTCCCACTGATGGAATTCAGGCGTCATCTCTAGGAAATCCACCGCGTGGGTTCAGTGGGAATATTTTTTTTATCTAAAATTATTTTGGTTGTAAAATTAGTTGGTCTATTTGAAGGAAACAATCTTTGGAAGTACTTATTGGGTAATTAATTTTTTGAACTGAGAGAAAACTATACATTCATTCCTCGAAAAATCGAAGTAAAAATGAAAACATTTAACTTGTTTTTATTATATACTTCAAGAGTTTTTGCCGTTGTGATAGTGAATAATCAAACTGGTGAGGATCCTTTAAATTTTCTTGGCTTAGGAGTACTTGTACTGTATTGGTAATGCTGCTTATTTGTTTTGAGAAAAGTTCTCAAAAAAATAAGCAGCATTACCAATTTTTAATCTCGAAAAAAATAGGTTTCATGTGGAATAGACCTCGGAAGAAAAACCTTGGAAAAATACTAATCATAAAAAAGTTATTATAAGAATTTAAATTTTGGACTGAGAAAATGTTGGCAGAGATGATTTTGACTACAAAATACAATTGCTTAAAAAATCTTGTTAGTGCCAGCCCTAACCAATCGAATGGGCAACTGTGGACAATTTATATAGCAATAATCCGCACGGACATTACGGCGGCGGCCGAGAGAAGTCGGCCCGAATGCCGATATTATCGGAGGTAAAAAGCGTTGCTAGTTTGAGGACAAAAAACGAGCTCTCATTTATCGGCCAGTCGGCACTTCGGCGACAGGCCATCTCGCCTCAAGCAGTCACGGCACCCTCGGTAAAACGTTGCACATTACTCGCCATCGCTTCAGGGCTTACGGACTCGATTAAGTTCCCTTGTTTAGGAAGTACTGATGAGTTTCTTTTTAACTACGTAAATTGGATAAGATTAAAAATTACGTGAAGTTTGTAAAAGATCAGACCCAGATTCTGAAATGAATGCTATCGTAAAATTAGACAAAAGGTCTTATGCGAGCTACAGTGATTGGATGAATAAATTTTGATGCCAAAATTATGATCTGTAAGTATTAATACTCATAAATGCTTGCACTGACTGGATAGGTCCACTCTTTTAGTAACGTAGTTCATTCCTCAAAATACCGTCTCTAACACTCACCCATATAGGTGATGCTGATGGTTCTTGTAGGTTTGACCATTAAATACTTAAAGTTTAAAAGAGACTGAGCTCTAATTTTGTTACGGTGTTTTTTCTCAAGGTAATCAGCTACAAACACTGGCCTCATCTAGTTTAAACTGACAAAAAATCAACTGGTTTTTCACAACCTATTTACAAAATAAATATTTGTACCATTTGTGACGCGTAGATTGCCTCCCAGAAATCGAGGTACAAAGCCATGTAATTGGGACGTATAGTGTACAAATATGAAAACAGAAACAAAAGATGTGTATGACAGCGTAAATCAACAGAACAGCAATTCAAAAATCTTATTTATTCGGCAGTTTTATTTGTCACATGCGTATACGCCAAACCGGCGCATTGTGATGTAATTGAAAAATCGGTACTACGAACTACCAACGAACGAGGGATCCATTATTCAGAGGACAATCACGTGAATTTCACGAAAAACGAAGCGAAAAACGTACGCCTGTTGTTTCACGACGATCTGACGTATTAAAAATTCAGCGACTTAATCGCAACGGCGACCAAACAAACGACGATTCGATGAATTGGTAAAGTAAATGATCGACAAATAGTTGGCAATTTGTAGGTTGTTTGCGAAAATAGTCGTTAACTTCGCTTTATCGATGATAAGTGGTCATTACCGAATGAATCAAGCCTTTGAGCATACGTTTACTTTCACAACTTTTATTTCAGTACCTAAGTGCTTAACCACTCTCATTTGAATGCCATAGTATTTGGTCATTAAAACAAAATGTCCACTCAGCGATTAATTTATATCTTACAAAACCAGACAAAATTCATCAAGGGCTATATACTCATATTTTCTATTGGTAACAGCAAATGTCGAAATGTCAAAATACGTGTGGCACGTGATATTTCAATACTAAATGTCAATACAAATCATTTTTGCCTCTAACAATCAGTTTCGCTGTTAAAATATGTCAATTTGTCTTTAGGTCTATTTCAGCATCTATGTTTTTTGGCGATATGTCTTCGACTACGGCTTAATATTTATTTGCAAATTGATTCCTAATGAAATCGTAATAAAAGTAAAAGTGGTGTTGTTTTGTGTCTCTAGTGTCTGCAAAACTAGAGAAAATTAGGAATGATTGGAACAGGCACGATCTCAGTAACATAGAGCTTAGAATTGTATTGTAGTATTGACGACCTTACTGACGCTTGCCGAGAAAGCTTGTTCGATACATTTGCTACCAAAGTAATACTGCAAAAGTATTAAGCATTAATGCTTTTGCATAACCATGAGAGAAAAAATAAAAAATCTATGTTTCTATGACCCCAGCTCAATATATACAGCTTAACACAATTTGTAATGTAATAAAAGGCTCGATGGTGGCTCGATGTGAGACAAAATCTACCTTTATCCAAACACAAATTGGACTGTTCCATACCATCTCGAACCCAAAGTTATTTTTCTCCGGAACCAGCATATGCGGGCTTAGGAAGTGCAGTGTGGACTACTATGGCTTGGGGGAAAAATGGCTGACTCATCAAAACAATAAACAAAGTATCGGAGCCCCATTTTATTATGTTATTATGCACGCCGCCCTATGATTTAACGCTGCATAGATTTACGCGATGAGAACTATGAAAGGAACGCAGTGTTTTTAAAAAAAAAAAATTATTCAGAAAATCTGTAATAAATGTTGAGTGGAAATATCTTGATTTGAAGATTGATCTATGACTTTTTACAAAACTATTAATTCATCAAAAACAAACTTTCCAAGAGGCCTGAGTCCCAAAAAAGGGAACCTAAAAAAGGCTGAGCATGGATGGATGGAAACCTTCAAGATTTCTTTGTTCTATCTAACACATTTCAAATTTGTATTTTGCTAGACCTACCTACGTCTATATGACGTGACGTAAGCGCAACAAGAACCCAGCCGCCCGATCCCCGCTATTATGCTATCGCTTGCTTCGCATAGAATTTGTAATATTTAGAACGTTCAATTTAAATATTTTATTTTTGCATGATAATCTGATGAACTAGTTTAATTATATTTTTTTTAAAGTCATGGAACAAAAGTTAGTTTAACTTATAATGCTAACAACATTGTCCTGAGTAGTCAAGTTATTTACCCGCAACTTCGTCAGTGTGCATGTCAGCGGAATGCGAAGTTCATGTCAAAGCCAGATAAAGTGTCCTTCCCTGGAGTTCAAAGCGTAAGCTTTGAACTCCAGGGAAGGACACCGGGAAGGTTACCAAACTACATCAACTAGATCTTTGTCCCGGACAATTACTGCCGCGGCAAGAAGCACAGAATGTGTGCTGTGCCTCAGTGTCGCACTGTTCCTCGCACTTTGGGGATTAGACGCACAATGCCACATTCGCAAACTGACATATTAACGCAAAATGCCACATTCACAGCTGCACTAAATGATCTCTTGGATTCTTATCCAACAAACGACCTGTTTGCGGATGAATGAAAGATCATTTTATTGGCATGTCAAAACTACTGTACTGTACTTACTTATACTTTTTTGATTTTTTTGTTTAGACTGTAGGTAATTGTTTGTTTAGCCATTGTAATTAATTTAAATAATTAAAACATTGGGTCATTAGTTTAAACGCGTAACAAAAAGACATTTATTGCTAATACAATAAATGTGAATTTGTCTGTTACGCGTACTCGGTAATATTGCAAGAAGATTTTCTTAAATTAGACAATTTTCACACTTCACCACCAAACCATATCAAACTGTTTACACTAACCACTGTTTTCCTTCCAGCTTCCCAAGAGATTATCAATCAAGGAGCATTTGCCGGTACAAATTTATCACGAGTTTCTTATTGTGACGCCGGATAACACAATATCCACCGGATATCCGGAGGGGAGGCTCAACATCATATTTTTATCATCATTATGTCAAGAAAAAATTAAGCGTTAGGTTAGTATGGATTTTTTCTTTCAAAATAAGAAGAATGTTTTTCCTGATCCTTCCGTAAAAACTTTGTATGACAAGTATGAATGGTTATTTTAATATTTTGCCTTTGAAAAACTTTAAGAGCAGTGGTGGCCGAGTGGTAACGGCCCCGACCTACGACTTGTAGGTCGCGGGTTCAGCCAGGCTCATTACTTTGTACAATTTACTAAATAACCACTGCTCTCAAAAGGGTGAAGGAAAACATCGTGAGGAAACCGACATGGCCTAGAAACAGAAATTCGAAGACATGTGACATTCATCATCCCGCACTGGGCCCGCGTGGTAGATTACGGCCCATTCCCTCTCCAGGAGGCTTTAATCCAGCAGTAGGAACATTATAAGGCCGACCGTAGACGTCCTAAATTAGCACATACTTTTTATCCCGGCAGTAGGTTTCCTTGAGATAATTTTCTAGTTTCACTCGGGCAAAGCCGCTGGCAGCAGCCAGTTCATTTTTAAATGCGTATATAGTCGGCTTTATAATGTTCCCAATGTTGGGACTCAGGCCTCCTCTCTAGAAGAGGTAATGGGCCGTAATCCACCACCTGGGCCAAGTGTGGGTTGACAGATGTCACATGTTTTCGTCTTCAGGGCGGGAGAAGTTATTTGTTGATTTTCAAACTGTACGAAAGGCACATCCATTCTATTCCAACGCCTTCATATTTTGATCCGGTGCTGTTTTCAACAGGGAGTGCATCTTATTGGCTGATTAATGATTGCACAATCACCTAGCTTAAACTTCAAGAAAAACAAATTTATTTTTAAATCATCGTGTGGAAACTTTGATGTTTTTAATATGAAATAAGCAATATGCGAAGACTTTCGACACAATAAACATCACACTAATATATACTATAAAACACTAGCTTAAGCTTTATAATAAAATATAGCCTATGTCACTCAGAAATAAAGCAGCTTTCTATCGGTGGAAAAATTTTAGTAATCGGACTAGTACTTTCAGAGATTATCTCTTACAAACAAAAAAACAAACTTTACCTCTCTATAATATAAACTAATCTAGTGAGGTAAAGTTTGTTTTTTCCATTTATATCTAAACTAGGATGTAAATGGAATAATGCCCTGTTATCCTTATAAGCCCCATGTTTAAAGAATAGTTTACAATTATAGTTCAGGTACTAAAATATCTAAGTAAAATACTTATAACTAATTTCTTAAAAAAAATAAGCAATAGGCACACAGTAGGGGTGTCGCCACTGTGCGGAACGCCCGGAGGACACGGAGGAGCACACAGTCGAGGTGTGCCCTGCCTGGGCAGATTATTGCCATGCCCTCGTGGGGGCGATCGGTGGCGGAGACCTCTCGCGCTGGGCCTTGGTTCAGGCCATAGTCCGGAGCGAGGAGGAGTGGCAAGAGGTCGCCTCCTTCTGCGGAGCAGTAATGCTAGCAAAGGATGAGGCCGACCGCATCAGGCAACGGCCGCCGCCAGGATTCCGATCCTGATTTCCGGCTACCTTAGACGCGGGCTTGCGGACGACGAGCCATGGGTAGCTCGCTGTCCGACCGTCCGGTAACTTTCCGGACCGAGCCCAAGACGTCGACGGCGCGCACTGTTCCCGCGCGCCTCAAAGAGTGGTCAGCAACAGCAGGGCCCACCCCAGCTGGGTCGAAGCCTACTGGGGCCAGGGTTATCCGAAAGGGAGGTTGAGTCCAGGTATGAAGGCTAGAAGGAATGGGGTGAGTTTTTAGTCAGTAAGAGTCTGTCACTATCTCCCGCTCTGCCCAAGAGCGGGGTTTGTCATTGGACGATTTTCTGCACAATAAAAAAAGGCCAGACTGAATAGGCTTTTAATAAACTAGTGTCATTAGTTAGGATCGCAGTCAAGCACTAGTTTATATCAATTAAACAAAAATAATAAACAACCAGAATCTTTAATTTCTCTCTCATTAATTATTGCATTTTACAATTCAACAAAAAGGGGAATTTATCCGAGATCTATAGAGATAGAGACAACATTTTTTTTACAAAAAAAAAATGTTAGAATAACGAGTTTACACAGTTAAAATTAAAATGGGTAAAAAAAATATTAAAAAAGAATATGAAAAAAGTGACAAAAAATTCCACGATGGGAGAGTCCAGATTCATGTACTGAATCCATGGTATTCGTTTCTGTGTCGATGTCCAAGACACCCTGTATGTTATGTACGCTGGTGAAGCCGTGGGCAAAAGCTAGTATATTATATTTGTGATGAATTTACAAAACATTTATTTTAAACACTAGCCTTTCTACCAGGCAGCGGCTTAGCACAAAAGTATCATATGTCTACCCGTGAGCCGAACTCCATCTAAATCCGTTCAGTCGTTTGAAAGTGAAGGAGTATTAAACATACACTCACATAACACACGACACATACACACATATTTTCGCGCTTTATAATATTAATGTAGTAATTGTATAGTAGAGCAGTGGTGGTAACAGCCCGACATGCGAGTTCTAGGTCGTTAGTTCAAACCTAGGTAGGCGCATTACTTTGTGTAATTTATTTCATCACCACTGCTCTCAAAACAATGAAGGAAAATATCGTGACGAAGCCGGCACATGTCCTAGAACTAATTTAAATAATCGAAGGTAAATTACATCCTCTATCACTCACTAGACCGCGTGGTGGAATACAGCTCATTCCCTCTCCTAGAGAAGAGGCCTGAGTCCCAGCAGTGGGAACATTAAAAGGCTTTCTGCTAAGCTATTTTATTCAATATGCTAAGTGAAGTAGGCAAATCTACTTATTAATTGAACCTTCGAATCTCCAGTCTGTCTCTGTTGCCATGGCAAGATAGCTACAGGATATCCCTGCCAATCTACGTGAACAAAGGCAGTCTCCAACTCAAACATTCATACTACACATTCCTACATACATAATCCTTACCTAGGTATTTAATCAATCGTCTAGAAAGTTGGAAGGATCGATATTCCGATCGCCATCGTACTACACGACCAAATCAGATATCGCAATTTTTCACACACTTTCTTCACACAATGGTATTCCTACATTAGCAGAGCTATCAAGGATTTTGTCTCGGATGAAAGAGTACGGAGCTCAGAAACTGTGTAGGCGGTAGGCGTGGCGATTTAAACCACGCCTATTGAGTGGGCGTGTCTGTAGGATATTAAAATTCATTATCTGTATGTATTGCATGAATATTCTTGGTACCAAGTAAGTGAGAGGCATTTAATAACGCCGAATAGTTTGAGTAACATTGTTACCGACTAATACATTTTATGTATACTTAGGTGATAAATTAAGAATAGTTTCGTAATAATCGAGATCAGAAAAAAACTTAAACTAAGGTATGGACCGTGCTGAACAAGCCTCAAAGATTTCAAAAGCACTCAAAAATATTACACACACACAAACGTTAAAACTTAAAATTAAAAAAAAAAAACATGAGCTTATATTAAAATAAACAACATGGTAATAGAAATCAACCAAAAAATACTTACAAACATTGTCTTTTTCTATGCCACTTTAAAAATCCTGAGCCAACTTTAATAAGCTTCAGTTTAAATATAGACATCAAAATTAATATATTTCTGAACACTACAAATATGCTCTTTTATTTTTAGAATTTTATTTCAAGGAATACGAATTAAGAACGAACGACGAAGTCGCTACGACAATGGTTACGCCGAAGCTGTTATTGGCTACGCAAAGGCGGAGCCTGAAACGACGTCACACGAAATTTTCCGATCACCTCCGACGACATACACGTAAACCGAAAAACCACTTTTCCTTGACCTCTTCTTCTCCTAAGTAATACCCTATTGGCATCGGAATGACGTAAAGAGAAGGGGAGAGGGGTAGGCCAGTGGAAAATGGTTGGTTTCTAGGAGAAAATCATGGGGGTTGAGAAAAGGGATTCGCCAGGATAATGTTACGTAACGTCAGTAGAGCGACGGCTGCGCTCGTGGAAGGTTGTTTCGCGCTCGCTTTTTCCGGAAAACATAAACAACAACAACGTGTTTATTGACGTAAACAACACGCGAAATTTTGTTTTCGGACTTTCTCCAGTTGCAGTTTTGAAGGTAAGGTCATTTTGTTTTATTGTTGTGTTGTTTATTTGTAAATATGTAACGTTTATTTACAGTTTTGTTTACCGTAGCTAAGAATTATAGTTTGTTTTTAATATTTTTTTTAACATAATTTTCAAAAACAGTGTTTTGATTGAAAAAAAATACCGTGTATATTTAGAGGTGTGGCAAATTGGCAGGTTGATCTAATTGCTCTATAAAATATTTTAACAAATTATTTAATAGTTAAAAATATTATTTCAAATAACTTAAAAGCCAGAAAGTTAAAAAAAGTTAGTCCTGGGGTTCTAATAATAAAAAAAATGTATTCAGTGACCTTTTAGCCATGCTTTTAATACTCGTAAATTAATTGTAAGAAGATTTGCGTTCCATAAATTATAAAATGTTTGAGCTTACTTTTAATAATTTAATAGTCGCATCAAGAATTTCATGATTTGAGTCATATTAACTTAATTTTCAATGTGGTTAATACTTTAGTTTATTTTTATTTTATGGTTCAATTTTAAATTATTGAAGACCACCGTAAGGTCAAACCCGATTCGTAAAACTGATTTATTTTGTTAGGGTAGGAATCCGTCAAATGACTTTTCCCGCTCTAGGGAAATCCATTATGGGCAATATGCGTGTCAGACTTTTACTGATTAAAGCCCAATCGTGTCTTTCCATTACTTTATCTATTTATTTATTGTACACCACATAAACAAAAGGTACAGGACAAACATTAAATAAGTGTACAATAAAATTTAATTTCAGGGCCACGGTAAGTCTTTCAGTCAAGAACCTGTGGTCCATTCATCATGAAAATATCCATTACGAAAATTAAAAAAAAAAAAACAAGCTTTTTCTTTAGTTTCGTTCCCGTTTTGGCCTACAAGAATCATGCCGTTTTCGGACGCAAAGGTTCAACGAAGGAATACAGAAACTTTCTATAAATGACTAAACTTTCAACAGTAACTTCAGAGATTAAATCCAATACAAAATTCAAACTCAACGCATTCATTTCAATAAAACCATTTACAAGCACTTATAAGTTGTCAAGATCGGTAAATAAAAAAATGGTGAAGCTAATTTATACATTCCAAAGCCCGCGCTTTGGTAAAAACTTCAACTAAGAATTTCCAAAAAAAAAAAATATTATTCCGGTTACACCGTTAACGTCATCATCGACCACATCATCGCTTATATGGTCCACTAACAAACCACTAACAACTAACAAAAATAAACTCTTTGTAATAGTAAAATAAATAGGCATCTATCTAGAGTGGCGACCGCGCGCCGGAAAACCCAGTGTTGGACGCGAGGTGGACCTATGACCTGGTGAGAGTCGCGGGAATGCGGTGGATGCGAGACGCACAGGACCATTGATTATGGTAGAACTTGGGGGAGGCTTATGTCCAACAGTAGACGTCTTTCAGCTGAAATGATGATGAATGGAACTAGCTTGGAATTATAATTTAACACAACACGTAATTTAAAACAAAAACATCGAAATCGGTTAACATTTAAGATTTCGTTGAACAAGACAAAAAAAAAGCATTCAATTGTTTTTTTTAATTCGGAGTCCTGACTATCGAGTGAACACCAGTGGTGGCTTTAACAAAGGCCTCTTCATTTCAATTGAACTAAATACCTAGTTTAATTAGTTATTAAAATTTTGTGGAGTACACAATTTTAATGTTTTTAAAAATAGTTGAAAGCAGTCGAAAATTGTACATTTTGATACAAGTGCAAGAAACTTTGTCATTGTGACCGAAGCGGAATTTGCACGAGCCGTAGACGAATGTATTAAGGAGCCGAGGGTTGCACTGTTATGTGTGTGGGGGCTAGCCGGAGCATTTTTCCGCACTAATGCGAAATACACTTCATTGCGTGCCTAAAAGCGATGAGATAGGAGCCAGTTTTCAGATAAGTGTTTCGAAAAGAGTATTTTAACTCCTTTAAGTTTTAAATCGAGCTATCATAGAAAGGAGTTCAAAGGAGTATAAACTATAATAATAAACAAATGCTTTATCACCGCATAATGAGATACAAATCCATAGTACGAGACCAAAATTGTACGTTACAATCTTATTAAGTCCTTCCTTTCCATCAAAACTGTTTTTCGCAACTCCACCTAGACTAATCAAACAATATCTGAATATTTAATTGTCAAAGCCAAAGGGTAACACAGGCTCGTGCTAATAATTCAGAGATTGAACAATTGAATCCGCCCGCGATACCTGTTATTAAATATGTAAATTAGTTATTTATTCAAGTCGCGCCATTTTCTGAGGGGCTCTTTATCGTAACTTACAGTGTAATTCGCGATTTGCTTGTCATGTCAATGTGATATGAAGTTGTTCTGATTTTGAGGAGTCGTTTTCTGACACTTTAATTTGTTGTGATATTCATTTGGAGGTTAATTTTAAATGACTATGTACTTTAATCTATTGGAAAGGAACAGTCATTACTTTAAAAGTAGGCATTCTTAACTAATAACTGCCCGCGTATTTGGCTTCCACTTTTTTATATTTGTATGTATAGATTTAATTTTTATCTTGAAATGAATGAATCTTGAGGTAATTAAAAATGGGTGGAAACGGGGTTAGCGCAGATGAAATAGGATAATCATCGCGATTAAAATATAGACTATTTTATTTTCTCGTTTATTGATGACAAATATATAACAAAACGTCCTGTCTATATATTCTTCCGTAGTTGTGGCTCAGTGGCTTACCACTTACAAGCCTCGACTTACAAGTAGATACGAGATATAGTTCGACGTTGGTATTTCGACATCACTGCTCTCAATACAGTGAGGCAAACATTGTGAGGAAATTGGCAAATCTTAGAAAAAAAAAATCGAAGATATGCGACCACCCGCCCTGGGTCTACCTGGAAGACACGCGGCTTCTAAATCGCACTGGGCCCACGTGGTGAATTACTGCCCATTCTCTCTCCTAGAGAAGAGGCCAGAGTCCCAGCAGTGGGAGCATTATTATTATATTCTCCTAGAGATTAACCTCTTATAAATATAACAGTGTCAACATAATCTCAAATTAGTTTTCCAAGAAAACAAAACCAGCATTCCTAATCAAAATTATTAATTGAAGAATATAAATATAAAACAATACAGGCTTCGTCCCTCGAGGATCATTCAATTTAGATTATTTATCGCAAGGCGAGCGGGCACTGGCGGCGAAGCTAGCTAATTTACAAAATAAATATTAGCTCAATCAGTCGGTCGGTCTTAGTCGTTGTTTTCACTAATTGTTATTTTTACGTTATTGTCTCGCTTAGAAATATAGTCTGTATTGGTTTTTGGTGGGAGAAATCTCCCACCAAAAACCAATACAGATATTTCTTTGGATTTTCTGGTTGATATTTCTTTAAATAAAAGTTTGAAGATGAAATAAATGTCTTCTCAACTTTCATAACTATTAAATTATTAAATAATAAAAAACAATCTTTAGATAAGATATTGCTTACAATTTAAGGCATAATTTTTCGTTAAATTATAATTTATCGAAGTGAAACTGTCAAAGCATTATCAGTCACGCCGTCACGCGTTAAATTGTCAACTGTCTGAAGGCTGTCCCTAATAGGTCGGTCTTGTAGTAAACAGTTCCGTTCCAGCTATGTTTGGTGACTAACACTAACTTATTTATTGCACTTTATTGGTTTGTCACAGATTAATTTTACTCTCACAAGAATTTCATAAAACTAATTCTAAAGCTGTGAGTTATTTTCAACCCGAAATCAATTTACAACCACCAAAACAGTTGGTTTAAATTCAAAAACAAACGAATAAAAAAACAAATATCGCGGCGTGGGGCAAATTACGTTCAACCAATCAGTGACTGTGTTCCTTTTTAAGCCATTTCACAATTTATCAGTCTTACTTCGATAGATTATTATAATCAACCAGAAAAAAATGCGTTAAATTGTAAGCAGTATGTTACAGTTCACAATCATTCGACAGTTTATAATCTTGCTAGATAGATTATAATCTAACGGTATTTACGATTTTGTGGTGACATATACATACCATAACAACTACTCGTACAAAAACTTAAAAACTAAGTATAGACCTGCCTAAAAAATTCTTCTCTCAACGCTTTGTACACTTCAACACTAAATAAATAAAGACGTAAAGTTTGTTGTTATATTTTATTATTTGTAGGAAATCTCTGAAAGTATTGGTCTGATTGCTAAATTTTTATAACCGATAGAAAACTGCTTTATTCCTGAGTGAAATAGGCTATATTTCACGTACGCGAGTAAAGCCGCTGGCAAAAGCTAGTTAACTATAAAAAAGATCAAAACAATCTCCAAACCTACTTACATTATCATAATGTAACCTTCCAAGCTTTTAGAATTGTTTATCTTAGTACCATTAATGTCGTTACTGACCGCCGCAAGCGTCACTCACCATCATCTCCAACAACATACATCAATACAAACGGACAACAAGACGTCCGTCCTCCTTGCTAGCATTGTTTTCAATAAATTAAACGTAGGACAAGAGGCCCGGGCCTCCGTAAACACCCCGAGGCCTCCGACAACACAATTATTATACTCGGACAGCTACCCTCGTGTCGATAAACACCCTCTAAATAAATTAACTGGACTCTATCCAAAATATTTGTTTAGCCTCGGAAAAAGTTAATTAGTTTATGTCTTCATTAGCTAGGTCTTTGGTAGTGTTTAGATCAGTGGTTTCCAAGCATTTCTGGACTTGTGACACTTTGGATTTTTTGGCGTCAGCAAGTACCTATCTACTAGAAGTCCAGAAGAAAATTTGCCTTCGTCAATCTAACGCCTGCAATACACATTTGCCAAGCGTTTCCGAGTGAAGACCAATGCCAACATCTAGACAGTAAATTTGCCTTGTCTTGCTATCGCTCGGTGTCGCTCGCCTAGTTGGTTGAGTAAAGACAAGCGCCAACGTGTATAGACCTCATTTGGCGTAGCTTGTCACAACTCGCAGCAGCTCACGATCACTTGCCTCACTTCGGCGTGGTGTCGGTTTTTCTGCACAAATCAAAGGCGCTCGTGCGCGCTCGCCCAACATGTGGGCGTCTCCTCAAAACTCGTCTATGTTGGTCATTTAGATTGGTTTCCTTCAAGCTTGCCGAACGTGTAGAGAGAAGCGCTTGCTTGTGTCGATTTGCCTAAATTTGCCTAGGCTCGCATTGGCCTCAGCTCGGCCAAGATGTATTGCAGGCTTAAGAGAACCGGTCAAGTTTGAGGTGGTCTCGCGCGAGGAGCGTTCCGTCTTACTAATTTGTTGTTTTGTTGCTTTAACACGGCAAATTAAATCGTCCGTCGTCGGGTTTGTGAAGGTCTTTGTGAATTGTTATTTAATTTATGGAATTCTTGTGGACATAGATGGTAAGGATGAGTGCACACTTTTCTGTTTTTTTCGTGCATTGGTTCATAATGTTCGGTAGCGGTCGGTAATCTTTGGGACTAGTTTACTTTTTCGAAGAGGACACCAGGCTAAACCGTGTGTTGGATCATTCGGTTCACTTCAAAATGGTTGAGCCGAGTGGTACTGATATGCGAGTCGTGTCCGTGAACGGGCACTGTCTGCTGAGACTGGTCATCTTAGCTACCAGTGGTTTATTTTAATTTCAATATTTAGTTTTTTCTTTTACTTTATTTAATTTGTTTGCACATAATAGTAGCGACAAGAAATACTACTCTGTCAAGAAAGTACCGGGAAAAGATCAATAATACACAAAATGTCTGTTATTCATCCAAATTTATTTTATCACCTTCAAAGTATGCTCCTTTAGAAACGATACACTTGCGCCAACGAATAATCCATTCATCAAAACATTTTTTAAACGCTACTTCCTGAATTGAGTTCAGTTCTCGCCACGAATTCTCCTTTATGTCTTCTATCGATTGAAAACGGGTGCCACGAAGTGGTAATTTGAGTTTAGGAAAAAGAAAAAGTCAGCAGGAGCCATATCTGGTGGTTGCTGGATGGTATTTGTTGAGTGTTTGGTCAAAAATTCGTTCACAATGATAGCCTTGTGCGAAGGCGCATTGTCGTCGTGCAAAATCCAAGAATTTTCTTTCCACAAATCTGGCCTTTTTCGTCGAATTTACTCTCTTAAACGCCGCATAACGCTCAAATAATATTCTTTATTTACCGTTAAAGTTCGGCGGCTATCTCTCTCAGAGTTGAATGGGGATTTTCAGTCACTATTTCCTTCACTTTTGCGATGTTAACTTCAGTTGCAGACGTTGACGGCCTACCAGAGCGAGGCAAATCTTCCATCACATCTCTTTTCTGTAACATTTTCAGTGACTCCGAACACGAAATTCCATTGGCGATGCAAAATTTAAGACAAACTCTTTGTTCGATATTTTTGTCCATTATGAAATTCGCAATAGACACTATATATGATATTACTAAAACCAGCACTGTATTTAATATAAATAACAGATGCAACTCAAACTCCGCGCCAAAATGGAAAACAGTTGTGCCAATCTAACAACTACAAAAAAAACAAAAATTTGAATTTGGAACCATAAACAAATCATCCATTCCCGATACTTTTTTGACTGAATGTATATCGAGATATTTGTAATACCACGATTGAAAAGAGTCCCCATGAAGTTTCTTGCAAATTCTTCTCCATAGAAATCCACCCTTTAGATTGTGCAATTAACATCATTTTTCTGACTGACTTACTTCTTGACAATTCAAAAGTATATTCAAAATGGTATATTTGAAATAATGCTTTGATTCTTCTTTGCCTCGCTTACCGGTTGTATGACATAACTTTGACCGGGCGCGCGTTGTTTGTATAGATATGATTTTAGAGTTTTTAAAACCTTGATAATATCAGCCGTACTTGTAACTTCACATCGTACTGAGTTCTAAGCGGTGTTGCTAGTGTTTCTTTTATCCAAATAATGCAATATTTACTTTTAGATCTATAGCAATACGAGCATCTTCTAGATTTTTTTCTCAGTTTCATTCAGTAGAATATCCACAGCGCATTTTTCTGATATCAAAAGTAGCCGTTATGAACTCTAAAATAAAGGGTAACTTCGTCTTCCAACACTATTCCGAAAGTTTGTTTTATAAACTACGTGGGGGGAGCTAATAGTATTAAACTAAAAAATCTTAACGCTGGATACCAAATCAACAACAAAACGCAGTGCCCCTACTTTTTACTCATGATTGTTTTCTTTTTATTCCAGAATCAAAAATGGCTGCAAGACCACCAGCAACAGTCCCTCGAACCAAAAAACAAAACCATGCGAACATTCCGTGCCCGATTGAGAACTGCGCACGATTCACCTACGGTAAGCTACCAGACCACCTCACCAAGATCCATGGTCTCACCGGCGCCGAAAGAGATGCTCTCAACGAACAACAACGAAAACGATTCTTCAACGGCGAACTCTGCCAAGTACGATACCTGAAGGAATCAGCTATAAGGGACCTATGGGGTTCAGACTACGAAGACCCTCGAATCCGAGCGAAGATACACCAAAGTTACGGTCTAGTCAAGATACGAATCATTCCTCTAGCTGCTACCCAACGTGCTCGACCACTGACAGAACAAGATGCAAATGTCTTAACAGCTTACAATGCCAGAACAGCACCAAGACCTGCGAGAGTACAAAAAACGAGAAAACGACCGCGGCCTTATCCAGCACCGGAGGCTAGTCCAGTAGCTCGAAGAGCTTCAAGTGAATCCAGTGAAGAAGAAAACACACAAAACCCTCTACCGCCATCTCCACCTCCTTCGTCCCCGTCTCTTCCACCTTCACCAGCTCCTTACGAACTACAACCAGTCGAAACTCGCCTTCGAGACATATTCGATTCGAAAATCGATGCAGGATACAAAGCGGTAATTGATGACATGAAGAAGTCGATGACTATGGGCAGGACGCTTGGAGCGCGGAAGCGTAAAGCGTATCGAACTTACAGACGCTATGCCAAGAGATTGATCGCCTTCCTACATAGACAACATTCTCCACTGGCTTACGACGTAGACGTACTACTATGTGGAGAAAGCCAAGTTTGCGCCTTCCTAGAGCGCATCAGCGCTGAACACAAGACTAAAACTTTAAGGAATTACATCGTGGCTGCTATCAAGCTTCTGGATTCTCGACTCTTTGCCATAGAAACTGATCCCTCTTGCAAGGAGAAGGTGGCTTCAATGACCCGGGTCTATGATGTTCTTCATGGCCGTTTGACGGAGTGCGATAGATTGCTGGCACAAAAAGAAGTGGCTTGTCAGAAGAAACCGTCGCCATCTTTCGAAAGTGTTATAGATCAAAGTTTTAATGACTCGTACGATGAGTTAGTGTAAAATAATAGTGGATATTTATTTATTAGCGTTTTCTAATTATTCTGAACCCTGCTTCTATTTCGTCCCCGCTTTCAACGTAGTGCGCAAAGGATGTGTTGTTGCTAATTACTTAATTAATGTAAATAAACGATATTATATCAAATGAATACAATTAATTTAGTAAATATAACAATAAATTTTTGGTCCATTTTGCACCAGTTAATTTATCTGCTAGATATAAGGTACTAATTTTCATACTATTAAAATTTGATTTTAATTTTTTTATATCTACTGCGGAACAGTCCCTTGCTGTAATTTTATATTTGTATCTATGTAGAATTAAAAATACAACTTAACAAGTTACGTTAAGTTTTAAAAACCTTGTAAATAAAATAAACTACGTGTTTCAAGCAATATGCATGAATATTAGTAGATAATAAACATTATTATATTTCTGTGTTAATCGAAGAAAGTTATACTTTCTATTAGCGTGCAATAATATGCCAAATATCTAGTATTATTATATTTGTGTATTTTACTGTAAGAGTTCGAATGATGGTGAATTTTACCAGTTTATCGAGCTATTACCATTATGTATTAAGGCACTGAAAACTTTCATGTAATGGATGGATCTCACTAGATTATTTTACATGTAAATGTTTAACATATTTACGTAACTATTTAATTTTCTATTGATGTAAATATTACTCTGCTAGTTAAATTATTTCGAACAAATGATTGTTTTATTTTTTAAACTAAACCCTAAAATAAAGATGTTACAATCGACATTTTAAATGAAATCTTTGAAACATGAGAAATTTATTTGGGACCACTAGTTAAAACGAAGTTCCTTTTCTTTAATAAGATTTTTTTTACCAGCTATTTCTGTCCCACTGCTGGGCAAAGGCCTCCGCTAAGTCCTTCCAAACTTTTTTCTCCTGCGCCGTCTCTAACCAGTCTTCGCAGTACGCGTCCAATTCATCTCGCCACCTCTTTCTATACCGGCCTCGACGGCGCTTTCCTTCAGCAGGAAGGAACCCACTGTGTGGCGGCGCTTGCCCAGGGATCCCTGTGCATGCGGCATTTGAGCCTTTTTGTCCACGTCTATTATACCCGTTATGGAGCGCAGCATGTCGTTGCGTATTCGGTCTGTTCTTTTTACGCCTAGAATGCTGCGCTCTGCGCTGTAAGTATCGAGAATAGATTTCTTTCTTAAGATGTTGGTGGAGACACGTGGCTTTTAAGCCATTGGCTGACACGACTAACAGTACAAGATCGCGGAGTCTAAATCCAATATGTAATTTTCTTGCCTTTATCGGTATCATAAGATTCTCATCGATAATATCAACAATCAACGTACGCCTCTCGATTCGCTCCAAATCCACTATATCAGGCTTATTGGCTACAATAACCCTGTAGGGCCCGAACCCAGTACAATGTGATAAATATCATAAATATAGAAAGATTCAAAAATAGATTGCGCGACGCGATACTTGTTTGATAAAGGTGACGCCGCCTATTGCGTGATCTAGAACCGATCAAAAGAAATCCCCGATAGGATAGGCGACTATGATAATCTATTAAATTAAATAATCAGCTGATGTAATATGATGTAGCGGAGGCGTAGCGCTACGACAATCGCTACGACACTTCCAGCGGCTTTGGCTCCACTGTCGTAGCAGCATGAGCCGTAGCAGTCGTAGCAGTAGGAATAGGTAAGCATAAAACTGACGGTGTGTTTTGCAAAGAATTTGTCAAATTTGTGGGAAACCGTCATTGATAAAGCCCGTGAACACGCCCACCGCGATAATGTTTTACCGTTATCACGGTAGTTCCCGTCTGACCTACCTAATAATGCGATAAAGGTGAAAACGGTAGACAAATGGTTTGATTTATAATGATTTTTCTCTGCATCTGCAAAACTACATTTGCTCTGTATAAACTAACTCCCTTAAATATAAATGCCCTTTCCATGAGAAAAGGTAAACTGTTATTGTAACTATGAAACTAAAAAATTATATAAGTATTCTTTCCCGCCAGTAGCGGCACCATTGAGTTTATAAGCACATTTTTTAATATAGTGACATCTATGATCAACAGCTGAAGTGAAAACCTAACGTCATACTCGAAAGTGCCGCTATTCGCCGCCAGGGGCGGTAAATCCACTTGATTACTACGCAGAAAACTTCTACGAGCTCATGTTGTCCTAGTACATGGCGATCGTAACTGCCTGCTCCAGATTCTCCACCTACGTTCCAAACGTGCCATTCTTGTCGCCCCGTTCGCCTTGTCATTCTTGACAAGTGACCTCTTTTATCACCAAGGAGTCTATCCAGTGAGAAATACTGGAATACTTTTGAAATAGATTTGTCTGTCCGTATTTTTAAAACGTAGAATATTATAGAATTTGATTTCTGTATTATTTTTTGTTCCTTTTTCAAATAACTGTTCTGGATTATTTCAAAAACTACGAACATTGAGTCACAGATTTGGTTTTGACTCGTGAAGATTGAGTGAGTACACTTTCGAAAAGAAAAAGAAAGTATTTATTTCAATAAAATCTAAAAAAATACTTTCCTCATAAAATTCTAAAATATAGCTGGCAAACACATTTTCCACCTCTGCCAAGTCGGTTATACAACACAAAATACCTCGTAAAAAATGCGAGTGATTCAGAAAAAAAGTATTTCTTAACGTCGCGTCGTTAGTAAAACCTAGTCACATATTATTCTATAAATCTTCACTTACACATGGAAATATTTTAATAGAGGCTAATATAATAAAACCACCACAATTATTTTGAAATAATAATCCGTATTATTATTTTAATAAAATACTCCTATGTATAGTTAAAGTGAAATCAAATAACACAGAATTTTGATGTTTAAGTGGGTTGAAATGGTGTTGCCCTCAAAACTTAATAGATGGTGCCGATAGATGAGCAAGTGTACCGTCAAACGACATCTATAGGATGATATTATTAGCAGTTTACTCACAGGCTATTCCTGTACCCGTATACCACCTTGAACCGTTCAGAAGTACGACCTATTTCAGTTTACTGACTAAACGAACAGGCTTGTTCACGATGCGAATATAACATGTTTTTCAATAATATCTCCAGAGGGTGGGACGGAAGGGCAAACACATTAAACATTACTCAATCATCACTTCGCCTAAAATATCTTTGAATCATTGTTTGAGATAATATTATTCAAAAACGAAGCAAAAGAGAAAATATTTTTTTAAGTCTTGATCGAATATTCGAAAAGTGGAAATTAGTTCAAGGAAAAATGCACAGTTTTAAATCCGGTGACCTGGTTGTAACCCGGATAATTTTAAAAAACTATTTTATTTTATTTTTTACTTTTAACTTATCATGGCAAATAAGACAATAGTGAGTATTACCTAATAGTCAATTTTCATATTTCTATAATAATAATTTTGCTAGATTATTTGTTTAACTGCATTTAAATATATTAATTTGAGGCATTTTAAATCCTGCTTCAATATTTTAAACACAGGACTGCTTGCACAAACTACGACAGATATAACAGCGCCAGTAATTCAATGATTACATTACAAAATTGCAATGCAGCGGTAAACAATGCAGCACGAACTAAATGACGTCACGCTCATTCGGTGCAAAGTGCATGTATGCAGCTTAACCTTCTAGCGTTCATGTTACCCTGGTGCTCGTTCCTTTTGTAAGCGACACCAAAGGGGCCCTATCCCCTTCGAGCACCCTTCTCTGGGTCAATGCGCATCTCTCGGTCATTCACCGGACCGACCTTCATCCGTTGTTTTCGTCTTTATGCGTGTCTAGTTGTCATATTTGCATTCACGCATTTTTTGCGATCTTTTTTTGCATTTTATCTTCAATTTTATGTAAATTCCACACTAAATTTTGAAATGCTATCCTGGGACTGAATCTAGATATCTTGCAATAGACGTATAGACCAGCCGTTTTTCACTGATATTTCGTAAGGTTGAAATTATGTCGTTGTTACAGATACTTCGATATTTTCTGGCTATGCGTAACAAGTGTTTATCAATGAAGAAAAAAAAAATCTAAAAGGAATCCTTGGAATCATTAATCCCCAAAATGACACTCAGCAAAATTAATACCGAGGGTTGAGCTACATTATATTAGTTTTTCGATCTTGCATACAATCTTACACATTTGCATTACAATTTGTGCATGTAAATAATCCACAATAGGATGCTGCAACAAATTGTCTTACCAGGAACTCGATGTACGAGGAATGCAGAATAAAGAAGTAGGTCGATGCACCAAAGCGCATAAAACAGCCGTGCAATATAAATGCATCGATAACTGATATGACGAGCGAGGCCGCACACTGCTGTAATTTTTATAGGTACTTCACCTACACTTACATGAAACGTAAAAATAATATATTGTTACAGTTGTTATACATAAATATGATACATAAAATATATCAAGTTGAAGGATAGGTTAATTCATGAATCCCCAAGCGACACGAGAGTATTAACTCTGTTTTTTGCACTATGAGGATGTCTCTGCAACTGAATAAATCAAGAATCGCTAAAATAGGATTTCTACCTACAAACTGTTATTTGGAATTTCGTAAAATATGATGATCTTATTGTGGATATTTAATTAGTCTTCATTAAAATTGCTCTCCATCCGTCATGAGCTCATTGTTGACTTTTCATTTCATTTACTTGCGCCGTTCCGATTCAAAGCAAACCAATATGTAACAGCTCACATAAATATAATTTAAATATGAGTCACAAAGCTTAAAAATAAGAGTGTGAAAAATTTCAACCTCATTTCAGTTTAGGCTGGGAACAAATTTCCGATTTTCTTGACCAAGAAAACTTGAAACACCTCCTGTGGATGTCTAATAATAACATATTTTCTAGTTATAACACATTGCCGTCCCGCGTGTAGAGTGTATATTTGTCGGATATAATTATCGGACTAGCAAATTCTGGATTTGAGATCAGCCTTATTGTAAAAATATTCTCTTGACTATCTTTTTATAAATAACGCCTGAACACGTGATAATCTTCTCTTGAACCGACGTTTATCAGTTCAGTAGGGAAAGCATGTTAACAAAGGACGGATCACAGTTGTTGATGGTTCCTTTTTTATATTTAGAAATATTTAAATATTAAGGAATACCCTAAATTACTATCTGAAAACACAAAACTTAATAATGTTTAGAAGTTCCTGAACAAATCAATTACTTGACATACATTTTTCTTAAATCGCCTAAACCAATGATTATTAATATCTTATAAACATTATAAAATGAGAACAGTTGGTTTCTTCATTGTTACTTACAAAAGGTTTTATAAAACTCATATTTCCATGGAAAACTATATAAAACGATATTAAAAAGTATTATATCTTGCGAAATTAATAGCAAGCTGCTACATAAAATTCAGTTGCAATGAAGTTTAAAATGTCTGGATAAGTTTATTTGCAATTGCAGTCAGAGAATGTTTAGCAAAACTATAAATTGGCAATTTTTATTACTAATTAATAGTTTACAGTGTTTAGAAGGATTACACTCTGCTTGGTATAAAACAGAAAATTATCTTGTCTAGCAATAAAATTGTTCTATTTAAACAAGTGGATGAACTATGGACATGGATGTGAATTACCATCGTATATACCTATATATTTCAAAGAAATTCCACAATAAACGGTACTGGCCACGTAAGGGGATATTTCTGTCGATCGTTCCCTCGTTTCTGCGTCGTGTTTCTTCGCACTGGTATTTACATCGATAGAGCTTTGCTGGCGTATAAAACAGGTTATAGAAGCGAGTAACGCTTATTTTGTTCTCAACTTTGGTGAGAGAGCCATCTAGTGAGCACCGCGCGAAACGTTCACGTGTGTGATTTTGTGTATATTAGTGTCAGTTTCTAGAAATCCTTGTTTTTCAAAATGCCTGGACGTCCTCTTTGGCAGGTGAGAGATTTTATTTTTATTACACCAAGTGTTATCGGACGTATGCTGCTAGTATTTTATATTAATATTCCATGACCTCTTGGAAATTATAGTAATTAATATAATAATAGTTTGCATAATTATCTACACAAAAAAAAATGTGAACAGAATTGAAAGATGTGTTAGTTTCCATCTTTTAGTTCTGTTCTCATTATTCTATTCCCCTTATTCTGTTCTCAGTTTAGCATATTTTATCTTGAATCATTAGTTGAGACTTCTTAGATTTTGGCTGACCTATCAAAATTCGAAAAAAATTTAGTTTTTATAGTTCGATTTCATATTGCTGTAAAAATAGAACGATGACTAATCCTAACCTTAGCCTAGCTACCTGAAAATAACAGGTGTGTAAACAAAGTGTGGTTTCGTAAAACTCCACGTTTTGGCACGGTGTCAAGTTTCACTGTAATGATTTATTTACCAAACTCAAGTAAACCACAAGGATGAAATAATTGTTCACTAACGAGGAGGTAAAAATAAAAATCCACTCAAATGTGTTTATAATTCTTAATATTTACACAACACAACCGTTTTTCAGTCAAGATAACGCAACTTTATTCGGTTATTTAACAATTTCGTTCAATTTACAACCAATTAAGTATCAGATGTTAATTTACAATAGTCGATAATGATATAATCCTATTTAATACTTTATTGGAAGTGTAAATAATACACAAACGTAAGCTCTCTTTTTGCATTCATGAAACCACAAGTAAGGTACAAAATAACTAGGTACCGTACAAAAATATCTTAGACATGTTTCAAATAGTTAATCCTAATTTAACTAATTAGTTTTTAAATAATTATTTGTATATTAAAACTATGATAATAATTACTGATAACTAAACTTTTTTATCCGTCTTTTTACTCGGCACGGCAAGTTTGACATCTCCGATCATAAAATGTCCTGGTAAATTGTTGAATAATTTTTGCATAAAGCCAAGCAAAATATCTTCTATTGTCTTTGATAATATTGGTCGTAAAGATTCAGACACTGGTCGCCAATTTGCATTCAAATAGGCGTTGGTACTCTCCTCTGGAAAAGAAAAAAGAGGGGGTTAAAACCTCCAAATCGCTTACTTTTTAAGATTTTATTTATTTTAAATAGTAAATAAACAAAAACAACATATGAATCTAATAGTACAATAACCGCCATCTATTGCTGTGTAGACTAACCATAAGTCAAGGTTACTGTAGATACGCTTGCAAAACTATTTTGCGAACATTAAATATTATATTATTTTTGTCTTTAAATAATCCACTATACGATATTCACTGGGCATACTGTTATTTGTCATTATTCTCAGAGATTTTTATACGAAATTTTATAAAGATTAACAAACAAACAACCCTTTAATAAGATGTTTATTTCAAATTGAGATCTCAAAGAGGGCTTGCGAATAAAATTGGCAACGCGCTGAGCGAGCGGTTGTCAAACGTACAGCGACGTCGAAACGTCTCAACGTTGCAATTTGTAACACGTTAGTACCAGGGCACCATAGAATGACAGAGATTGAAATGACTTGACACAAGGTCTGCACATCAGCTCCATCTGTTAGCAAATAGAATGTCTCTGGAAAGTAGCAATCTATTATTTCTACTCAATACTAGATGGCGCTTTTAAACTTCTGGGTTTGAATACAGAGGGCGTTGTACTAAGAAATTTCACTGAATAATACTTTTATACTTAATTTTTTTAAACATTGAAAACGGCTTTTAATTTAAACATTATGAACTAAAAGCCGTATGATAAAGGACATAGTGAAAACTACAAGATTATTTAAACGTTATCGCTATTTACTGATGCATAGCGTTTTTTTCAATAGATAATAGGGTTTTATCAATAAATAACTGAACCTAGGTCTGCTCTACTTCAAACAAAAGAAAAACGTTTTTACTTACCTAATGACTCAATGCCATCAAATAAATTGTTCATGCGTAATTTTAACCCTCCAATGGCATATTTGACATGTGCCCCAGTGACGTTGAAGAATACAAAATCGTCTTTAGTATAGGTTTTCACATCGCTTATAATATCAATTGTCATGTTGGCTGCAAAAGAAATATAACCATCAGAATCAGCAAACAACATAATTTATTAAGAAATAAAAATAAAACTTTCTTATACATACTTGGCTCAAACCAGCACACTCCTCGTCCAACCAGAGGAATGAGCAAGATTTTTCCTTTCAGGTCATAAGTACCCTCAATCCTGATTTTTGGAACTCGAACCCTTGTGTGAAAGTCGTACGTTTTGCCGTCAACTCTGAAAAGTTAAAAAGATATCGTCAAACAGAATCATTTTAGTTTCCTGTTTCTATGACAGTCTAACCGATTTTCAAGCTATACTTTAATCTTGTGAAACTTAAGATTTGAATAATTAACTTATAGTTCTTAGATAATAATTTATCGGGATATAGTTGGTGCATGCTGTGGACAGGAATGTGACGATGATGACGAGTACAAATTTTAAACATTTCGCTGTCTTATTTTTAAACACGTGCAGTCTTAAGAGGTCACAAAAGGATATTTCATTTGAAATTTTTTTTTTTTCAATTTTCTCATAACTTGTCTATTAATCGAACGAGACACAGCTAGTCAACTACCGTTTGCTCAACTTAGTCGATCAAACAGTCGTCTTCGGTACCAGGGTGCAATGAATTCACAGCGATCGTACTTACTGGCTCGACAATACTTCGGTCTTCCCAAACCCTGTCACAATAACGTCATCGAGAGCAGCATTGACGTTTACAGGGCCGTCACCTTGCAAAATCCTTATTTTTGGAATTTTCAAGGGATCTAAAGGCTGCATTCCAATGTCTGCAAGACCTGAAGATAAAAATAAAAATGGTTTCAGTGGGCTAACCACAGATGTCGCTAGTTGTCTCGGCTACATTGATAGGTAGCACAAATTACCTCTAAATAATAATAAAGATAACAATTGTATTATTATCTGCATTTCTTCTACTTATATTAAATGAAAGTATAGCCCTATCAAATAGCTATATTTGATACCTTGTCGCCGTCACATGAGTATGGTGAAGAAATAGCGCTTTCGCTTTCCGCAAGTTATGTACAAATGTTTCGTAATTGAGGCTATGTGGCTCGCCCAGTGGCTTGTGAATCTACCAACCCACTATCATGCTAGCTATTTAACAACACTTAGTAGAAAATTCAATGCATTTCTTTGTGGAAAATATGCGCCAAAAGCAATTACAGAAGTAGAAAACAAAAGAGTGTTTGTAGACAGGAAAGAGTACAAGTAGCTCTGTGGCACTGACTTTACCAGAATTTTATAACAACAAACAAATTAGTCGCCATAAATTTAGTCAATTTTAAAAATCTATTTTTCTACAGTAACAATTGATAAAAACGAAATTAATTAGCCGATAGTGGCAATCCACATTGCAAACGTTAACAAACGCGTGGGGGCACATTGTACTAGGCGCGCAGCGGCGACAAGTGGCATACTATCGTGCACGGCGCGAAACACGAACAGCTGTGCGCAGTTGTGCAACGAACCAGGCACTCAGAAAGCGTGCCAGCTGCTTACGAAGTTGACTGGCTGACCGGTAGCCACTCGTACCTAAATAACAACGTTCCACTCAAAGCAATCAAAAGTGTTGCGTCTGTTTTGGTAATTTCACTAATATATTGCAGCTACGGGCTACGGCTACTTGACTGTGTTTACAGATGTTTTGATTGAGCAAGACAGGTTAGTTATTTTTAGACTGCGAACCGGTGGGTTAACAGTTGCACAAGATAAGATACGCAAATCGAAACGTGAATTCAATGAACGAAATACCGGTTCACATTTTGAACCAAATCTTTATGATTCTATTGTTGCTTAACTTTAATAATGAGAAAAAAAGGTGAGAGAACCTTTAAAGGTTCCTGAAGTTCAAGTTTTATAAATAAAAGGTCAAGTTTTGATAATTACCTGGACCAAGCGCATTGAACAGTTGCTGCACTGCTTGCCGCGAGCAATCGTCGAAATCTGGATCGATTTTGAAACATGTTTTGACGAAACTTGCTGAAATTAAAAGAAACAAAGAAAATATTAGACTACTTCGAACAAAATAATTATATATTTAACCTATTGATGAAATAATATCAATTAAAATGTGTAACTGTAATGATTACAAACTATACGACGAGGTACGAGTACCTATTACTTTCTGCCAACCTTGACATTGACATGTGACTTGAAATCTAGTTCGAGCAAGTGTTCACTTTTGCGTGACATCTGTCATGTTTTATGATTTACAGTGATTTGGGTTAGTGACTAAGGGTTAATGACTATAGATATAAACTATAAAATACCTAAATAAATGTATAAAAATATAATAAACTGGCAAACATAGAACACTAAAGGATAAGGCTCTAATTGAATCCATATTTGACACGGAGTTAGTATAGAAGAGGAGATGTTGTAATAAGATTTCCCTAAGAAAAAAACCGTGACATTTTGCGGGGTGAGGGGTTGTTAGACTCCGCCCATTTTTTTATTTGCCATCTGCCGGTCAATAGCCAAACTACTTGGTCGTTCTGTTGATTTTATTTTGTGGTTACGTAACTATCTCACACTAGATGTCATTAAGTGCAGGATGCAACAGGGTCGCACTCAGAATTACCAGGGATTTCTGTTTTTTAAATTAATTGTGCAAACCATCCGATACGTATATTTATTTATTTATTTATTTAAACTTCATGTACAGTAGTGGTACATAGGCGGACTTAATGCAACAAGGCATTAATAGTGATATTATTATTAGATGAATGACGAATGAAGATCATTCGAAAATCATCAAAATCCTTTTTATTGTAACATTTTTTTAATTCCATTTTTATTAGGTTTTACTTTTTTAAAGGCTTATTTTGATAGAAAGAATTATCAAGATTAATTACAAAGCAATTCTTTTTAAAAAAAAAAACATGTGTTTACGTCCGATACCATTCAATAATAGTAGATTATGTGACTAGGGGTAAAGCAGTGTCTTTAAGTCGCGGGCGGCATGTTGAATTCCGAACGAAACGAAGGTTGCTGATTTTAATCCCGAATGTCAGTGAAGGTTTTATATAATTAGCTCCCGGGCATTGAGTGGGAGATTATAAAGAAACCAGAGTGAAGTGAGGAATTCAAGCCGCCCAAGACAAAGACAGCTTTATCCCTGTGTTGCATACTCTACTTTTTACACCAAATGTGAGGCAATTAAAAACAATTTGATCGACCAATCATATATTAGAGAAATATAAGTATTATATTTACAAGTTCTGTAGCCTGGGGATATTCGGTAAAATAATTGGCTTCTAATTACTGCCCTGTATTTTTGCTATTTGACGATAGATGGCGACTTGTTTACAAAATTATATAAAAACTACAAAAATAACATTATGGCGATTAAAAGACCTTTAGGAATGAATGTTGATCGAATTTCAGTACATATGATTATTAAAATATATTAATACTGAGCTCTACGTACCTAAATATATTTAGTTCCCATGACATAAAGTGTCGCCATCTAATGTCGAGTAGAATTATATTTGGAAATGCTGACGTTAAGATTTTTCTAGAAGTATTTTAATAAATTATGCATATAAAATAACTTACAAATGAAATGTGATGGCATCCATAGCATCAGAATGTCTATCCGAGTAATTTTTACAAGATAAAATACAACACTTAATTTTTTTGGTTTTCTATCGCGAATATGATGCCAAATAAGTGGGTTTACGAAGTTGTGCACAGGACGAACGCCAACAATACACTGATTTAGGCCACGCCCACCGTGATGACGTCAGGACTCAGTTGAGAGTCACAGTGCACAGTTGTTTAGGCCGCCTCCTCTTCTATGCTAACTCCGTGATATTTGACATTCATAGTATCGTAAATAATGAATACGGTAGCTTAGAAGATGTTAGACAAACACAGCTTGAACTTCATTAAAAAAAAGTAATTAAAAAGTTGCCGAAGTCAAACAAAGTTTGTCAACATTAACCACTACTTGGGCTCATAATGTTAAGGGGGTTACTGTCGTAGATATGATTGCAATGCTGCTGCACCCAAGTTTTATTATATAATATAAAATTTACATTTACCTGCTCTTAGGATCTACAAATATGCAAATATTCTGATCATCATCATCATCAGCCTTTTTAATGTTACCACTGCTGGGACTCAGACCTACCCTTAGGAGAGGGAATGGACCGTAATCCACCAAGCAAGCCCAGTGCGAGTTGGTGAATGTCACATGTCTTCGAATTTTTGGTTCTAGGACATGCCGGTTTCCTCACGATGTTTTCCTTAACAGATTTGATGGCAGTGGTCATGAAATAAATTACACAAAATATTCCGATTGCATGCAGTGACAGGACAGAATGGAAAAAAAAATGTGTTGCGCCGATCCCAAATAAAACGGGACAAGGGTAGGAAGATGATGATGATGATTCTGATTGCATGCATTAAGTACGCTATATTTTAAATCTTCGATATTTTGCCTTTGAACAGTTTTTAAAGTAACCGATATTATCTGAACACTGAAACGCAACTGCTATACCACAAGATTATAGATATAGATAGAATCACGTTAACTGACAGTAAATCAGCAACATTTTAGTGTAGTGTAGAAACAAATCTTATTGCTCCATACATTTTAAACTACTTTTACATTGCGTCACAAATATCATAAGGACACTTTGTTACAAAAGAACTGCAATCAAGCGTTGTTACGGAAAAAAAAAATGTAATTAAGTGTACTAGTAAGAAACTAGCAATAGAGCATTGTCACCGTGAAGCGATCTTTCCACTCGATGCCTTAGAATATGCCGTAATGCTCCATGATATAACGGCCATAGTCGATTTATGCAACACAGAACATTATGGAACGCAAAGAACCGGCACCGGGACTATCAGATTATCATAGAAATAAAACGTTTTACATTGTACATATGTAGGTCATCATATATATTGGCACGATGCAATAGCGTGTACAGTATATAAAAACACTTACGTTTCGTTTTAAAATATTCTCCGGTGCTACAGTGGAGCACTAATGTCACTATAAATAATTTAAACTGCATGTTTTGGTTTGGCACCAGTTGTGGTTGTAGAAGCTAATCAAAATCGCCCCGAGCAGGCAGCTCGAGGTGGTGGTGCGATACTAAAGCCCCGCTCTCTGGGTCTCCACATGCCTCAAGAGTGCCACGAGGAGGGGGGCTATACGCAATTGTTAACTATGTAAATAAAGCTTAAACTTATCGTTGCTCAAGTTAATATTGCTAATAATGCATAATAAAATTTCTAAGATTGCCTTTTTGTCAATTAGAAGGCAGTTATGCCATAGAGGCACGACTAATGTGGAAATATTTGAGAATAAAAAATTATAACAAGAAATAGATATGTATTGGGTGTGAAAGCTGGAAGGAAAAGCATTTAATCGGTAACTATAGTCAGAGCAGGAACTTAAGGCAAAGTTTTAATCTAGCGTCCAATCAACTTGTTAATTACGGAAATTCTAGGCACACAATACTACTGAAATTAGATATAAGGGATAGTTTTACTTAATTATTAGAGAAGCCATTGCTAGTACTGCAATAATCGAGGAAATCAAGACGATTTCCTTAAAGACACGCATATAACTAGTTCAGGTTAAATAGACTACTTGACTGGCAATTAAGACCTTACGTGTAGTAGTAAGTGTTACATTCGTTCCGTAACATCGATTCCCTCTTCTTCGACACGGCGAACGTTTGGTAATTGTGTGTACCTACGAAGACTTATTGTTATATTATTGACTAATTATCTTGAAGTTTACGGTTATGAGTTTATATGTTATTACCACGTTTACTAAATTGCCTATTTCACTTTCCATTTCTTTTTTTACTTCATTTCCAGTCTTGTTTTTAGCCCTAATGCAATTTTCAATTTTTTTAAATTCTGTACGTAAATTTTATTGATGTCGATCTATTCATTTAAATAAAATTTTGGAACACCTAATCTTAGATTTAGAAGCAGACATATTCAGTATTGCGTTTTCGTGTGTATAGATTCGAAAGAGGTTGCGTGTCAGATTTTGTCACTGTCGATCGCGCGATGGTTTTCGTGCAAGTTCTTTGCACAACCTTACAACACATATACAGACTAACCCTCTTGTAGCTGTACTCGTGCTGATCGTACGATCACTTGCTTTATAATTTGCTCTTTACTTTACATTTGCGCAAATGTATGTTATTGCTAAACATTGATCGCATCATTGGGTATATGAATCGCAAATGTGTCATGCTTGATATTGTTGTTAGTCTGCTAGATCACCTTGAACTATGATTATTACGATTTACTATAATCTATAAAGTTTAGCTAAGATGCAAACCATTGTCATATCTATAGATAATATACATAGATTTGTTATTGACATTATAACGATGTGATTAGGGACACCACGCGTGTCTAAAAATATTTGTTTATATATTTTCCTCCAATGTTATCGAGTTTGCCTATATGTGTATATTGTTGAGGAGTAGGCTCCCATAGGTTGTAAATAAAAATGCAATGATGCAACTTTGTTTCTCATAGACATTGCGATGATATTATCAAGTAAATCTTATATCATAACACACCGATGACATAAACCATTATTTAATGAGAAAATATCAATAAAAGCTGGTGATTATGTCAGTTTGCCGCGCCAAGCAAAAACGTCGTAATGAAAAAGTACCATACTGAATGGATGTCCATACTACGAGTATGTCATTCAAGTACTTTAAAGCTAAGGAAAACACCCACACACACTCGATCTCGAATGTCTATAGTATCCTATTAAAAATCTAAGCCATCAAGATACGCGACCTTGAACCGGCAAAGAGCTTTCTGACAAGCAAACATAAATTCGATATTTTGTTTGTTTCAATAAAAACAAACAAGACACAAGACGATTAGCGAATATTTAACAAGACCTCTAATTCTAGTAGAACTAGCACATGTCCCGTCACTTCTTATTCAGTTTGTACAAACAATGTACCGTTTCGTGAAGCTTAAAATGAAATAGACAACCACATAACATTTGACCTCAAGTTAAGAATGATGCAAAGGGACAAACAAGTCATTTAGCAACGCAACAGAGTGATGCGTGGGACACACAAAATCAACCACGAAGAAAAAAGAGAAAGGTATAAATTATTTTTATTTGATATTCTTTAACCAGAATGTCATCACGATACAATAAATGAGTTTACAGCCCGTAAACAACCTTCAACTCACGATCTAGATACATCAACAGCAACATGTTATTCTAAAGTTTATTTTTGTTTGAGTCATTTCTTAACAGTTTTATAATAATTCTTAATGTTGTTCTCGCGGTCGCTGAACGACTTTGACCCATAAGTGAGATGCAATCGGTGCAGTTTAGTCAACCATTGGTGTACCACACGTAGTACCAGTCACACGGGCACTAGATATCTAGAGGAGGTCGTTGTGAAATAATAGTAGTGATCATAACTTAAGCGGTAAGGTAATGGTGGAACGTGCTTGCATTTGCTCCACGTTCGTGCTAGAAATTATAAAGACTGATTTAAGGAAGATTTAAATAAATACATTCAGGATATAAACTTACTGGGGCTGCCTCAATTATACATGTTACTACTATATTTAAGACAACAAACATTTCATTAATATTTCATATTTATTTATTTATTTGCTTCCACAATGTTGATAAGTTGGTAACACACAGGCTTAAAGCTATAGATCATTGTAGACCCTGATATGGCACAGCAACACATTTGATGATGCTGAATGATGAAGATGAAGGAAAAAGACTTTTACAACTTTTTTACTGCAACACTAAAAGGGATATTGGAATGCCAGAAGGAGTAGTGCACAAAAACATACTTCCTACTGAAAAATATAGCTGAACATAAGATTTGTAACTATCTCTCAAATCAGTACCTATTTCGAAGTACAATAAAGTCTATATATTCGACCTATACAATACATGTTTATTACGTTTCACGAAAACGTCGTTTTATTTTATGCTTTAGTTTGAATGTGTATCACTATATCAAAAGAAAAAAAGTAAACGATATATCGTACGCAGTTTAATGGAACACAGAAGAAATACTTTAGACTTTTGCTATTTAAATTCAGAAATACAGGAAACTTTACTATCTTAATTGGTTGAATCAAGGGCGCTAAGAGACCCTTTACACTAAAATATGAGACAACTGTGTTACCTGGATCCAACCAATAGACTGCTGTGTCGGATTGACCAATTGAGCATTCGCAAGTCTATTATGAAATAATTTCTGATTTTGCAAAAGCAACCAGTTTCTGACAAAATTATCTCTACGGTAAAGTCTAGGTTAGATACTTAAACCACTTAGCAAATTCTTAAGTAGTGATAGAGAATGTTTGCTTCCCATGTTCAAAATCTATTCGGATTGAAGAATGACCTTCACAGAATTTAGACCTGATTGTAGGATTAATGGTGTAACGATGCGCGATGGTTCTGTATTTTACAATGATGACACACATTGATGGCTAGCCCTTAGTCGGAGGTTTTCAGGGAAAGAATTAGGTAACACTTTCTGTCAATATGACCCATAAATGTATAGGTTTTTATTTATTTTTATTTCTAAGTATAATTTCATTAATGTGCTGGAACTTTTGTTTTGCTTTTATAATTATTCTCAAGTGCAAAATTTATCTCGCATTTATACGTATAAGGTTTGCTGTAAGAAAAACCAATTGTGGGTTAAGTTCGCCTGTATACATCAGCTGTCCTATTTTGTTTGTTCTATAAAATTGATGTGTATAATAAAGAATAGAGAAACAAATATATTCGTATTTAATAGAGAATAACCATGGCATTGGCAGTGTTAAGCGCAATTAGGTTGAAAATCTTAGTATAGATAATTTTATTAAAGCGCTGTTACCAAGGACATATCCCGGTTAGTGTAAAACCCTTCTTCATGTACAGCGTAATGGTTTTTTATAACGAAAACGAAACATTCTGAAAATTGAGCGTTTGCCAAATTACACGCAACATTGTTAGGTACTTTGTAATTATCACACTTTAACTAGAATTTTGGCGTCTTACTTGCGTACTCCCTTGGCCTTGACGCAATGTCTCGTAATTACAAGTAATTAGTCTACGAATATAATACGTAATGTCAAGGTGTCGTGTGTCGTGAGAATAAATCCGACAGTGTCTTCGGATTTTGGCCGTTGATCAAGATAAACAATCTTCATAGTAACGTCGGGCCCACGCTCGGATGATGGAACTGCTCTTTCTGGAACACTGGCCATCTGATGCAATAATTTATTTATTCTTTAGTTTATCCAGAAACTCGTCGAATTCGTGGTTCAAATAAACAAGGAGCTGCAAGCCGCAAGCCGTGCACGAATACACGCTCGTCCGCCGATGACTTACCAAGTACTAGGCTAGCAGTGAATGAAAGAGTTCATTTAATGGACGGAAGACCTTTCCTTAGATTTCGTGCAATCGGAATATTATGATTTTTTTATAACATTTAAATTTCTTTATTATTCACTTATTTAAACTTTGTTTTTAGGCGGATTAACTAAAAGGCATATTATCTTGGAGTCAACCTATGCTAGTCTAAAAATCTAATTCTGATGTAATTACATTTGGGTTTAGAAATTCCTTTGCATATACATAGTTGTGTTGACAATCATAAACCGTCTCAAAATTTAGTTTGCTTCACCTTTAAACAAAAACAATTTATGACCTCAGTTTTTCATTCTAGTCTAACCATAGGACACTTAACCTACTAATATTCTCGGCAAAACCAGATTCCAAGACCACAAACATAAAATGGTATAGAAGTATGAAGTTGTTATTTCTTATAGACAAAGTATTCGCTGAAGACCAACACAACAAGAACACGATGTTTGTATAGATTTAAGAATGAATAGGTTGAACGACCTCCCAGTGTCTTTGAGCTAAAATAATAATAATCTAAATAGCGCACCGCTCCGGCGTAAAATCGTAAATTATATTGCGTATAAGAGTGTCATTGGACGGCGGGATTTCGTAGAAAATTCTAAGGGTTAGCATACTTTTTTCGAAATTACTGGGAATCATGGGTAAAAAACAAAATATAGTTAAACGATAAGACAAAAACAATAAATGAGCTAAAGATACTGAGAATAATATAATTAAAGGAAAACAAACACAATTTAGGATGAAAAATTACTATAAAAAAACTTGGAAAAAGGTGGAGAAAACTTCTATGACACTGTTTACTTATATTGCGATGATATAATGATAATAATCAGCTAACAAAATTCGAAACGTGTTGCGGCCATCTTAAGTAATATAATACTAGATGATGATACACTCTTGCAGAATAAACAAGAGATAGAAAAATGAACAAATATCTGCACACAAAAATAGCTGCCGGATGAAGAGCTTCATAAATTACCAATCTGTTGGGAATTAGTTTCAAAACCACAAATCCACCAGCACTTTAATGTATTATTTAGAAATATACAAAAATGTTTAACTATCTGGCACAATCTGAGACAGACTAAGATTGAAATGAATAAATGAGATGTCCAAGTTCTAAGACATTCCGTTCCGATTATTTTAGAAAAATAATCACCTATCTATTTTTTCAACTTGAGGAGAAAAGGACTGATCCTAAAGAAACTTAAGATGAGCGTAAACTTTAGGACTTGTTTAATTATTAATTGATTGCTCCAATTCCAGTTACACGTTATTTATTCATTAACATAATACGGTTATCTGATAAAGTTTTTAAATCATAAACACCCATGTGTCTCACAAACAATGTATTACGAACAGTTTGCTGCTCTGCTGATAATATAAGGATTAAACAGATATGTTGGTTATTCCTGGATATACATCGAATACTTGTAATTAATAGAAGCTTACTACGGATGGTGATAGGTGTTTCGTCTATATAACACGCAGTGTGTTCTCAGCAATACTGTTACTTGCTAAATTTTGCATGTGATCAAGCACGGTTGCGACGGTTTTAAGTTTCATAATTCCACATTGTCCAATAGCTATACGAGTTTAGTCTGATCCTTTTCGTCGTAGGTTTGGATGAACTTCTTCTTCATGGTAGCGTATCAATTGTTTTCCGTTTCGTTTTTGGTGTCAAAAATAATATCTTGTGCCTCGTAGAGGTCTTGCTGGTCGCAGCAGCTCCAATATTTTTTTGTCACTTAGCTTTCTAGCAGACGATCGCTTGGAACTACAAGAATCAAAGTTTGCTTCTGTTTTTCCATCGAGGCTGTATCCACTGGTTGTATGAGCTGGTAGATAGATAATTCTTGCGAGTATTTTGCGGTGATATAGCTTCATTGCCATCGTTCGACTTTAGAGTATTCAGGAACATTTACCAGGCAGGCAGGGCTACCACTATTGGGTGCACAGGATTGAAACAATTTATACAAATGCAGGTTAAATATAGAAGAATAAGCAATATGTACCTAAGTAAGGGCAAACATTGGAGGATAGGATTATCATGATGATGAAAGACACAATGCATTAACAGATCCAGTTATTAAATTTGGTAACTCTGGTTTACATCAAGTCGAGCCCACGAGAGAACCACTTCGGTGACTTATACAAAATACCAGATAATGAAATAAATATTAAATACAAATGTGATGTAGTTTACCCTGTTTCAACGAATAACGCAAATTATTTCGTTTTATTTGTAACCCAATAATTCTGCAACCTGCCAACTAAGAAATTTGGCACTGCAACGCTACGTATGATGGATTAGTTTTTGGATAATAATTCATCAGAAGTCATAAAGATGTCATAAAATACTGAAACCTGTCACTCTTAAATTGTAACACCTTGTAAAATATCCAGCTTGCTCTTTTAGTGGCAGTAAGTTCTGCAATGCTCTCAAAGCTTAAATTAGATATAGTGTTATCATCCCTAACACTATCAGGTTGATCAGTAACTCTGGCACTCTGTAACACTCTGATGTTCGTATACAAGGTGTAAAGGACAGCCCTCCGCAAACTTTAAGGGCTTGCTCAGTAGACGACACTGAACAACCTTCCGCAAGGAATTTTTTCAGGAAACAAAAAAAAAGAATCGACCTATCCATACAAACTGTCCAATCAAGTTTATAATTATGTATGGTGAGGCTAATTTTTTTTTTCGTTTCCTGAAATAAAATCTTGTGGAAGGTTGTTCAGTTTCGTTTATTGAGCAAGCCCTTAAAGTTTGCGGACGGCTATCCCTTACACCTTGTATAATACATATTTTTCTAATGTGTTTCAACACGTCAGATTATCATAATTTTTATCTTAACCATCTCACTGATGTTATTATTTATGATTTACCTTACTCTCGACCACTTTAACCCTTCAGATACCGTCAATTAGAGACACAATAGTAAGACAATAGATGCGCGGCCACCGGTGGTCGCTTGGGGATTCATGAATTAATAGCATAAGATTCATAGGAGTAGATAATTAGTTTTTTAGTCTTTTACGTACTATTATTAAAAAACTCAGTGCTCGACTGCAGAATAAAAACGTTTTTGTACTCTATTTCTGCTCCAAGTGACTAAGGACCAATTTTGATCGAAGAATTTTATTGAAATAACTCATGAGCCATCTTCGTCTAGGTTTGCTGCGATGCTAGATGCCATCAGCATTCTACAAGGGTGTAATTTTCAAATCAAACAAAACCAATACTTACAAACGATATTTATTAGATAAGAGTTAAAATATTTACAATTAAATATTCGTATAAAAATACTTAACGAAAAATAGAGCTGTTAGGAGTTTATAATAGGTACCTACAAGTAATAATTTAATACTATCACACAATCTTTGACGTTGTTAAGCACTGCAGACATTGACTTAGAAGAGAATACAAATCATGTAATTTCGACCTTCATTTGACATACATAAGAATACTGTTTTACTCCGAATAGTTCGGATGGTCTCATTGGCAAGCATGTAGGAAAGCGGTGAGTTGGTGATGAGTTACATATGACGGGTGTTGCCGAAACCGCCGTGCCCGGATTGAGACGCTCCCTTGTTGAAGCCCATTTGAAGGTTCAGTTCACTCTCATGAGCACGCAGTTGCTCTTCAGTGAATGTACGTTCGTTCTTGTCTGCCATCTTTGGTCCTAGTTGGGGACCGGTCCATTCGGGGTGCTTTTGAGTCTGGAACAATATCAATGTATTATTAATCACTGTGTTAATATTTCTTATTTCTACATTGTCTTGTAGCGTTGAAGATATACTTACGATTCTGCCCAACGCGTACAAGCAGAGAGTGACTTGAGGAATGTTACGCCTCTCAAACAGGTCAGCAGTTTGGAAGATTTCTTCTTCTGGTACTCCGTACTTCTTGATTGCGGCTTGGAACCTGAAAATAGATAGAGTACATTTGAAAATAATTGTTACTGTGATAGAATGGTTTTCTATGAAAACGTTACTTTGAAAAATGAATGTTTAACATTTTGGCATCAGTCTCTATTTTGTTTTTTGTTTACAGTTGACTCAATGTTTAGTAGATAGATACATTTATTTTTTTGAGCTAATACCTCTGAATGTTCTCCATAAGCTGGAAGTTGGTTCCTCTCTCTTGGATCTTCTTTACTGATCCTGGAGCCAATTTGTTGATGAGCTTGCAGAGGACGATGCCGTCTTTCAGGTAGTCTTCATAGGCGGCACTGGGGAGGGACTCTCCGAGGACAGCACTGATCCAGTTCAGCACTTCCTGTTCTTGTTCCTTGTTCCTGGGCTGAAACGATACATCCTTGTTATGATAATGAACGTATCGAGTTTCATTCTGGAGCGGAAATTTCCCAGTACAATTTTGTAATGAGAAATGTTACTGGCTTGGAATAATGTTGCTGTTTACTACCGAAAACCATAAATCACGTTTAAAAAATCGAAACATTCAAGTTTCGAACGCTAGCCGTAAAACACGCGCTCCAGTGCCAAGTCGTTTGATGGCGTGCGCGCAGACTCCAGCATCACCTACGAAAATAGCCTCGTTTACGAAACAGATCGCTGTTATCCCAAACTGATGGGACGGGGTACATCTGGAAAGCTTTTAAGAGTGACCTAAAGGAGGTTACAGATATGATGGGTGGGCGCAGCTGCGCGCGCGCTTGTCATTAATCTAAAGTATTCTAAAACCATTGACGTCATCAAAGAGTCGGTGCTGTATGTATATTACTATAATATACTTTTGTTAAAACAGACTTTTTAGATGCTCACTTTGTTTAGTTTATGAGTAAACGTATCGATGAGTAATGAAGTGTAGAGTGTTAGATTACAGAAAATAATTATTGACTACCATGATAGATAAACTACATGTATATTATTTATGCAATGTAATGTCATATTGACATCAGAAAGTAGATGACACAAAATGTAAAAAAGTATTTAAAAAATGTGATAAATGAAATGCAGAAGAAACGTGGAATAGATAATCAAATAGTTATTAGTATGAGTGTTATGTCAAAATAGCGCAGTGTTGTCAAGTGATACGTACAGCCATGTTTCTATATGTCACAAAACTTTTTAGTTCTAACACTTATTAGCGAGCTTTCGCCTCGAACTCAACTAGTTGACTGTAAGGCAGTGCAATCCGCCCGCCCAAGCCAGCAGCGGCGGGGGCGGGCGGAGTGGGCACTAACTCTTGGGCTTCGGACTGGGTGAGGAGCTTGCGCGGTGAAGCGGGCCTGCTGTCCACGAACTCGTAGCTTCATAAATGCGTTCGTCATTATACGCTTGGTGTACGCCTGCGTGAAGTTTACATACATAACTGTGAAACTCTATCGACGAAGCAGCAACGTTATACCGTCGTTTTGTTAATGAAGCTCGTCTATGAAGCTACGTATCCGTATACAGTAGGTCTAAAGCAAGAATAACCCACTATCGATCTCTCCCGTCTAGTCTCGACTACCCGCTACAATAACTCACGATGCTCTGTTGCCTCCTAATCGCGTCCGCTATCGCTCCCGCCTGTGCACTGGACAAGGCCTAATATACGTACATTACATACGTAAATATATGATGGCGTCAGTGTTATTTACATCATCAGAATAAACGATGATTATAAACCCTTTCTTTCATTCATGAGGTAAGCACACGGCTGTTTCTAATTCTTTTACACATTTAGTTTTTGTTATATTATTTTAGTAGTCTATTGTTTTTCTTGTTGGATAGGCAGTTTATAATTTACATCTGTTGTGAATGTAAACAAACGTAACGAAATTTTAAAATACTGTTTTTTGATTCAAGGGCTTATATATCTATGATTATTTATTTAAGCTTTATCTAGAGTAGTGGTACATAAACGGACTTAATGCAACAAAGCATTTGCTACCAGTCAACTAGTATTGTAATCATTAAATAAACATACATAATTTTAATTCAAATTAGTATAATTAAGATCAGGCATCAACTCATAATAATAAATTACAAATCAATATAATATGTTAAAATGATACACTAATAAATTTTATGATAAATCTACACTAATATTATAAAGACGTTTTTTTTCTGTTTGTAAGAGCTTATCTCTGAAAGTCCTGATCAGATTGCTGAAATTATTTCACCTATAGAAAGTTGCATTATTCCTGAGTAACAAAGGCTATGTATTTTATGTACACGGGTGAAGCCGCCGGCAAAAGCTATTAATGAATAAAGGCTAGTATTCTCTTAAGCCTAGTTCACATTATGCTAGTATTTTAGCCTTGTAGCGAATAATTTAGTGGCTAAACGTGTGTGAACACCAAAAATTTAGTCGAGTAGTTTAGTAACGAATTAAGACGAGTCGATCCATTAAACTAGGCTTTACGTATTTCGCTGATTCGACTTAATTCATGAATCCCCAAGCGACCACCGGTGGCCGCGCATCTATTGTCTTACTATTGTGTCTCTAATTGACGGTATCTGAAGGGTTAAAACTACGCGTCCATCTCAACATTATCATTTCCGCTACAGATACATAGATATCTAAAATTTTAATTTGATTGTAGTATAAGCGAATATATCGATTTATGTCTTCGCTTTTCGGGGCCCGCGCGACGATGGGTGTCCTGGGCAAGTAAAAATTTTAGCAATTGGACCAGTACTTCCAGAGATTATCTCCTACAACCAAAAAAAACTTTATCTCTTCATAATATTAGTGTAGAAGAATATTATTAAAATTAATATTTTTGTAACATTAGAATTATTGAAAGATATGGTTCACAAATAAAAATAAAACGTCCAGTTAGGCCTCATGTAGTTTGTATTAAAAATAACATATTTTATGAATTATACGACGAGGTCCATTTATTTAAAATAATAAGACAACCGGATATAGTGGAGACATGATTTAATTCTAGTATCTCTAATAAAGTTATTAAGAAAATATATTTTGTAACAGATGAAGATGACATACGAAATAAATACTGTTGAAAATAAACAGCTGTTACTAATATGTTGTTTCTAGGTGAAACTAAAGTGGTAAGCGTAAGTGGGTATAGCAATAAACTTGAAAGGTTATTTCCATGTAAACAACAGTATTTTTATAGAATGGAAATATTTTGGCACTTATAATTCGAGTATCGTTGTATCGTAAGGAAACTTTTAAATATTTTAATACAGTTTTTTTTTTTATTGATATAAATTACTGCTTGACTGCGATTCCACCTGATGGTAAGCAGTTGTATTGAATGTAAACTAATAATAATATCTAATATAAAAAGGTAAAATTGTGTATTAGAGGTTTTTAAACCATACACTACTTCTGGGAGTACTTTGACTAGACTAACATTGAGCAACAACGCTTTTTATTATGTTATACGGGTCAAAACCTACTGTGGCCAGGAGTTAAGTGAAAATGAACCCTCGGGGCCCTTTTTTTTCTCGATGGGGAAAATCATTTCATGACAAAACCCGTTCTTGGGTGGAGCGGGAGATAGTGTCAGACTCTTACTGACCAAAAACCGCATCCCGTTCCTTCTAGCCTTTATACCGGGGCACGAGCCCCCTTTCGGACAACCCTGTCCCCAGTAGGCTTCGACCCAGCTGGGCCCCTCCTGCTGCTGACAACTCCTTGAGGGTTGCCGGGCAAACAACAAACAACCAACAACAAGAAGCAACCAACGAGTGTGTTTTAGTCAGTAAAAGTCTGACATGAAAAGAGCGAGAGAAATCATTGGATTATTTCCCACCTTAAAAAAAGCTGCATCTGATTTGACTGGAAACCAACTCCAACATATTTGGGAAAAGACTTAGCAGGCAACTTCTAAGAAGGTGGTAGGGTAATAAATTCTTTACCTGATCATCATCATCATTTCAACCGATACACGTCCACTGCTGGACATAGGCCTCCCCCAAGCGTCGCCACAACGAACGCTCCTGCGCGTCTCGCATCCATCGGCTTCCCGCAACCTTCACCAGGTCATCAGACCACCTTGTTGGAGGCCTTCCAACGTTGCGTCTTCCGGTACGCGGTCGCCACTCCAGAACCTTTCGGCCCCAACGGCCATCTGTTCTGCGAGCAATGTGCCCTGCCCATTGCCACTTAAGTTTGGCAATTCTTTGCGCTATGTCGGCAACCTTAGTTCTCCTGCGGATGTCTTCATTTTTGATTCGATCACGCAAGGTAACCCCGAGCATAGCCCTTTCCATTGCCCTTTGGGTGACTTTAAGCCTTCTGATGAGGCCCATTGTGAGCGACCACGTTTCGGAGCCATATGTCATCACTGGCAACACGCACTGATCATAGACTTTCGTCTTGAGACACTGTGGTATATTGGACGAGAAGACACCGCGTAGCTTCCCGAACGCCGCCCAGCCGAGTTGGATTCGACGGTTGACCTCTTTCTCGAAGTTCGACCTACCTAGCTGGACTGTCTGTCCGAGGTAGACGTAATCTTCCACAACTTCGAGTGTAGAGTCTCCGATCTTGATAGGAGTAGGCGCTACATGGTTGTTAATCATGATTTTGGTTTTATCCATGTTCATTTTAAGACCCACTCTTTCGGAAGCTCTACTGAGGTCATTGAGCATTGTGCTGAGCTCCTCCATAGTCTCAGCCATGACTACTATGTCGTCAGCAAACCGAAGGTGAGTGATGTACTCGCCATTGACATTAATGCCTAGTCCACTCCAGTCCAGAACCTTGAAGACATCTTCCATTGCGGCGGTGAACAGTTTCGGAGAAATAACGTCTCCCTGCCTCACACCCCGCTGCAAAAGGATAGGTTTCGAGATCTGGTTCTGTAGTCGGACTGACATAGTGGCGTTTTCGTACAAACACTTCAGCACCTCGATGTACCGATAGTCAATTTGGCACCGTTGGAGAGACTGCAGCACCGCCCAAGTCTCAATCGAATCAAAGGCTTTCTCGTAGTCCACAAACGCTAGGCAAAGAGGCAGGTTATACTCCTCGGTCTTCTGTATAACCTGCCGCAGCGTATGAATGTGGTCTACGGTGCTGAAACCTTTTCGGAATCCGGCTTGTTCGGGAGGCTGGAAGTCGTCAAACCTGCGCGCGAGACGGTTCGTGATGACCCTTGAAAACAGCTTGTAGACATGGCTCAGAAGTGAGATGGGCCTGTAATTCTTAAGCAGGGTATTGTCACCCTTCTTGAAGAAAAGTACCACCACACCTCTGCTCCATGCCTGCGGCGTTTTTCCCTCGAGTATGACGGAATTGAATAACTTCTGAAGGGCCTTTAGGACCGGTTTTCCACCCGCCTTCAGGAGCTCAGCCGTAATTCCGTCCTCACCCGACGCCTTGTTGTTCTTCAACTGCTTCAGAGCCATCCTTATCTCGTACAGGCTGACGTCCGGGATATCTTCAGTGTAGTGTCGAGTCAATCTAGCTCTTGGGTCGTTTGCTAGATTTGTATCGGGTTTGGAGACTGACGTGTATAACTGTCCATAAAAAGCCTCGATCTCTCCCAGAAGCTCCGATTTGGCGGATATAACTCTGCCATCATCGGTCTTCAGTTTCGTGAGCTGGCTCTGCCCAATAGACAGATCCCGTGCAAATACTTTGGAGCCCTTATTCCGCTCAATCGCGTCTTTAATCCTCTCGGTATTAAATCTGCGAAGGTCGCGTTTCAGAGACTTCGAGATCCGTTTATTGAGCCGCCGGTACGTGCACACGTCATCTGAAGACTGCAAAGTTATTTCACGCCTCTTCTTCATGAGCTCGAGAGTTTGATCTGTAAGCCTTTTGGTCTTACTTGTACGAGTCTTAAAGAACTGCGACCCGACTGTATGGACAGCTTCCACGAACCCATCATTATATTTGTTCACGGAGCTTTCTAGGCACTCGAAACGATTTTGAAGTTCGAGCTGAAAGCTCTCGGAGTTTTGGATCTGGATCTGTGCAGGACGGAGCGTAGACTTCATCAGTCGAGATCTTTCAAGCCTGACATTAATATTCAATGTGCCTCTTACCATACGGTGATCACTCCCGGTTTTCACCGTATTGATCACAGAGACATCATTGAATATTTGCTTCTTCGTCGACATGATGAAGTCAATCTCATTTTTAGTTACACCATCAGGGCTTAGCCACGTCCACTTCCTGTGCTCATGCTTTCTGAAGAAGGAGTTCATCATGTAGAGGCTCTCCTTCTCCATAAAACAAGCCAGTAGGTGTCCCCGGCGGTTCCGATGTCCAAATCCAAATTGCCCCACTCGCAGCTCATCACCGTCTCGTTTGCCCAGTTTCGCATTAAAGTCCCCCATGACCACGGTGAAGTGAGTCTTAGAGCCATGCATGACTCTGGATATATCCTCATACATGGACTCCACTTCGTCGTCGGGGTGTGCCGAGGTCGGGGCGTAAACCTGTATGACCTTCAGCGAATATCTTGAAGATATTCTGAGTATAAGGTACGCCACCCTGGCCGACATACTCTCGATCCTCACCACATTGTTCACGAGGGACCTGTGGACAATAAACCCGACACCACCTTGGGACTGCTGGTCACCCTCCCGGAAATAGAGCAGGTTACCGGATTCGAGGATTATCGTGTCCTCCCCCTGTCTTCGGACTTCAGATAATCCCACAATACTCCATCGTAACCCGCTCAACTCCTTACCTGATAATGATAATTTAATTAATTATTGATCTGTTAGAAGCAGTGGAGCAGGTAATTCAATCATTTTGCAATGACTGATCTATTTTGGTATCCGTTATTCATTGGAAGTAGGTAGATAAACAAGGATAAATTCTTGTGACAAACAAACAGCTTTCCACGAAAAATATTCATAACAGCTCGGTCATTTCCTCGATGGTTTTGAAATAGAGGAGACATTTCATCGATTTATTGAAGTCGCATCGTTTTGGTTTGATTATTTCTATTTGACTAGCATATTTTCAGTCCATGTATTTTTGGAACGTTTTTTTTTTCGAGGTATCAAATGAATATGAGCACCCATAAGATTTTCTAAAGGCCAGCGCCCCTTGGAGTAGTCAATGTTTTCCTTCGCCATTTTAATGAGTACATTATGATATAAGTGTGTAATGTTAGTGATCACCGTCGAGGCGGTATTTAGACCCGAGCCATGGCGAGCCATTTTTTTTTCTCGTGGTTAACGACGCGCGCTCATCCTGTTACGAAAAATGTAATAAACTAAGGCGGGGGAGAGGTTGAACAAAAAGGTTTTAACCACATTATAGCACTAGTGCGTAATGGTAAGTAATCAAAATGTCACAGTTTGTTCACAAGTGCTATTACGAGTATATACTAAGTGCAGTGCAATAAGAATCACTTTATGAGCAAGTGTATTGAAAACATTATTCTGACACTTGACCAAACCGGAAAGTTTTCACATATTTCGAACCACTTTTTTTGTAAATCTATCTGTCATATTAATTTCTCAAATAGTTAACATTCTTTTTAATATCCAAAGTAAAATGTGCGAGTAGTGCCGTGTGCCTAAGATAGTATAAATAAAATAAAGAGCTTAGCTTCAAAACAGCTGTGAAAAACATAATGTTGAATGTTAGGCATAGTATGCGTTTAATACCGCATAATAAAATTAGATCACTCTTTACGACTGACGAAATGATTTTAATTTTAGTTCAAACTGACGTCAAATTCTTACGTCAATCGTGTGTGGAGATCCTGTTTCGAACTTTGATGTATGGCGAATGATAGTTCAATGAAATACTTATATGATGAACTAGCTTCTACCAGTGGCTTTGCCTGTGTGAAAGTCGGTTTCTCCATACAAACTTTGGACCCCCTTTTCATTCCATTAGAAGCTGAATTTCGAACAATGCTTTCTTGTTATTGGTCTTCTCAGATTAGACTGGCCTGTTGGTCTAGTGGTTAGTATTATACGATTCCCACTCAGGACAAAATTAAATGTTTATGTGATGAGCATGATCATTTGTTCTGTGTCTGGGTGTAATTTATCTATAATATGTATGTATTTAGAAATATATAAGTATGTTTATCAGTTATCTAGTACCCATAACACAAGCTCTGCTTAGCTTGGGACTAGACGGCGTTGTGTGATAGTTGTGAAATATTATTATTATTATATCATAAAAAGGAACCTCTGAGCAAAATTTCAGCTTTCTAGGTCCAAAGGTTTGGGCGGGGCGTTGATGAGGTAGTGAATGTCAGGACTTCGCCATTTAAATTTATAGAGCCTTTGTGTAATCGAGATAGATCACTTATGAAATTAATTTGTCATGATTATGATGGACAATGATAAGAATAAAAAACTCTTTTACATGTAGATTTTATAATTTATTCTGACGGACATCTGTTGGCATTGTTGGGAGAGTAATGAACTCTTTGAATTTTTTTCATACCTAGTGTATGTAATATTTACGTACTAACACAAAATGCATGTAAAGTTGTTTTTCACTGAAAATATAGATATAGTGAAATCTCTATTAGATCTCTATATTATCATCGAATTCTTGAAATACTAACTAATCTCAATGTACTCAGCATGTTCAAGATATTTCAAAATCAAAATGAAAGCTTTTCTTTCAAATAGATCATTTTGCAGGCACTTTTGAATACTCAAATGTCGGTCAGTCCAAGAAAAGTGAAACTAAATTGCACGTTCTAAAGCGTAGATCTTTATGGAGAAGAACGTGCAAGAAACTCCATGGACACTCTTTTAAATCATATTATGTGTTACATATAATGTTTGGTTACATATTTCTTGTTGCTTCTATTATGTGAGCACAATGTAGATAATAACAATAAAAAAAATAAAAGAAAAATTGAATTAAGCCACTGGCAGCTAAGAGATGACCAGTCTCATCTGAAGGCACCCGTTCACGAGCATGACATTTATCATACAGCTTTCCTCTCAGTCTCATTTAGTATTTACGCTCTTACGAGCTATATTCACCATTTATGCGATCTTCACCTCTAACAATTTGCCTAGCTTTTTCCGAACTAATGTTAGTACGAAAATTTTAGAAGAAGCAACTACTTATTTGACCCCCACGATAACAACTAAAGACTGGTCTTAGTCAATACATTTATTGGATACAATTATAAAATACTAGCTTTTGCCCGCATCTTCACCCGCGTACATAAAATATAGCCTAATTATGTCACTCAGGATTAAAGCAGCTTTATATCGGTGAAAATATTTTAGCAATCGGACCAGTACTTCCAGAGATTACCTCCTACAAACAAAAAACAAAGTTTACCGCTTTATTATATTAGTATAGATAATGTAAGCACTTCCATTAAAATCATGTAGTAGGCAAATCATCATCATCATCATCATCAGCCTTTTAATGTTCCCACTGCTGGGACTCAGGCCTCCTCTCTAGGAGAGGGAATGGGCCATAATCCACCACGCAGGCCCAGTGCGGGTTGGTGAATGTCACATGTCTTCGAATTTTTGGTTCTCGGACATGCCGGTTTCCTCACGATGTTTTCCTTCACCGTTTTGAGAGCAGTGGTGATGAAATAAATTACACAAAGTAATGCGCCTGGCTGGGTTCGAACCCGCGACCTACAACTCGTAAGTCGGGGCCATTACCACTCGGCCACCACTGCTCCTAGGCTAGGCTAGTAGGCAAATAAAAATAAGAAATATATGATAAGAACGATAAAAACCATGATCTTAAGCAAACTGGAGTAATGCTCTTCATGTCCTTGAAAAATTTACTATTGGAGCTGTCGTTAACTTTTTCTTAATTATTTTCGTAGACAGTTAATCATTTGTCGTTTGTCGGATACTGTCAATCTATCTCCGGAAAACTCTCTCATTTTGTTGGTGCTCAACACAGTCAGGACTCAGTTTGTCTTTCGTACCTACTCATTAAAGCAGTTTGCTGCCTATAACACACCATCAAGGCCACTTCTCACGGAGAGGAGTGATCTTAATCACCATTGGCTCAAGACTGATTGGTGATAAACTGAAGTCCAAGGTTTCCTCACGATGTTTACCTTCATCCAGTGGTGTCTAGGGCGCAATGCACGTAGTACAACTTTCGAAAAGTCACATCGGTGCTTACTATGGTTTGACCTCGCTTCTTGGAGCCACGAAGAAAGTTCAAAGTAGTTAAAGAACCAAGAAATAGATTAGAATAGAAATCAACAAAAGAAGACACTACTAGAGGAGAAGGAAGATAAAACTATTATAAGAGGGGAATAGAACAAAACTGTACACTCCAGAGAAAATGTAAACACACCTAATATAAATCAAGAAACACATAACAATCAGTCAACGGACAGCCACAAATGAGTCTAATAACTCCAATCTCACCTGCCTTCTGTGGCCAAACATAGATATGATATACAGCTTCGGAAACATACAAATGTGACACATTACAACAATTATGGATATGATAACTGTTATACCCACGTAGACAGACGCTCAATGTATTCTATAAATGTGATCTGTGTTGGCTTGGAGCCAAATGGAGATGCTTGAAAGCATGTCCGGAGACGCAGTGGGAAACCCCTACTATTATGGGTATCAAATCCTCGAGATTATTTGGGAAAGATGGATGTATGGATAAGATGATAAATGTTTGGCAAGAGGGTCTTTAATTTGATAGATTTGGTTTGAAACCCGAAATCGGGCAAAGTTGTTTTCTCAAGATCGACCTTTGATTGGTGATCCACTAAGCTAAGGGCTATGGAGGTCTGAGCTGCATTGTCTATATGTATGAAGTTATATAGAGTGTACAGCTCCATCCCACTTTATCGCTCGCAAGACAAACACCCAGGAACAGGAAATCTAACATCAATCTTTAATTGTTACCCAGTTACTGAGGTCGTAGGGGTCAAATAAGTTGTAGTTCCAAGTAAAATATCTATCCTTACTTAGTTCTGAAAAGGTTAGGCAAATTGTTATAGAGAAGTATCGCATAAATGACGAATATCGCTCGTAAGACAGTACCTAAATACTAACTGAGAGGTAATCTCATAATGACAGATGTGTCATCGATGTCTTGTACATAGGGGCCAAAAGTGTAGTTGCTTTCTACCAATACTGAAGTATCTAAAATTTCTTTTTAGAAGAGGGTCAATCGTTCATGACAATTTAATTGAAGCATAAAATATTGAATAAACTAGTTGTGGACCATTGAATGATGAATACAAAGAATTTGTTTACACGTTAGCGTTAGTAGAGTGTAACTGCATTTTTGAACCCTGACTGTACACAGTACTTTGAGATTGATTAGGATTTCAGAAAGTCGAGATAATATAGAGATCAAATAAAAATTTCGCACCACATTTAAAGAAGATGAAGACCGCGATAAAAACCAGTGACACTTACAATTATTGAATAGGCAAAAATAAGGTCCATGCCATAAAAGAAGAAGTAGACCTGGACTAACGATGATTGAAAGATTCTTCATTTTTAAGTCACCAAATCTGAAACAAAAGGTAATCACAAAATGAATATAAAAAATTGTAAAATACGCACTAGTCACTATGATTCGAGAAATTAATTGGCTAGATTACTCTTTTTTTATTGATATAAAGTAGTGCTTGACTGCGATCCCCCCTAATCGTAAGAAGTGATGCAATTTCTGTTGTCAAGGCGCACTAGTTTATGAGCCTATTCGCTCTTGCCGTAAAGACACTCAAATTATAATCGGAAGGAAAGGCTGCAGTAAGCAAATTGTTCCAACACTTCGACGTACGCGGTATAAACGACGAGGTAAAACGCTTAGTCCAGACCGTAGAAGTTTCAACACCGTATGGGTGGATACTCTCCGTAGGTACTCATCGGGTTGTCCGATGGTAGAAATAAGATGGTAGAATTAAGAAAATATATTTTTTTATTATTTCAACTATCAAAAGCACTTTATCCAAATGTATGTAACATTTTTTTCACTGTGTTAGAATATCGATTATAAACAGTTTAAATTAAAAAACGTAAGTATAAAAAAAATGGAGAAGCTGACGAAAAATTCCAGCACGGGGAAGTTCAGAATCATGTAGGTACTAGATCTGTGGTATTCGTTCGTGAGTCGATGTCAAAGAGACCGGCCCTTTTTTTTTCGTATAGGCTCACATTTGACCACTATCTCACTCACCTGATGATAAGCGATGATGTGGCCGACGATGGAACACGCTTGCCTAGAAGCAAACTATTCACTCTCGACTTAAAGACCCCTTAGACCTTTAAACTTTGCCTTTTAAAGGACATTGGGCATGCGCAATTATCATCATTATGATGATAATCATTATGTTTTGCAAGTGTTTTGCTAAGCTAATACCATCAGTCTGTTGGTTTACAAAAAACACATGATTCGTACATTAAATGAACGGTAATAACACTGTTATTTGTACGATTAACATTTTGTTTGATATCATTGTTTATCCACCCGACAGTCTGTTTCCAATGCCCCTTTGAACGAAGACGTCAAAAATAGATTTTACCCAGTTCCTACAACTAACGGGTCGTTTATGTTACGATGGTCTATTTAGAAACGTGATATCTCTAAACTTGTTTTGCCTTTACTTTCAATATTGCTCCAGTTCCTATATCAAAGTTATAGGAGAGAGAAAAAGTCATTCGGAATGACAAACTCATCATCGCTGTCTATAAGAATACCCAACAAGAAAGTTTTCTTCTGGGTTCCGTACCTCAATCAAACAGAAAAAAACGAAATCTTTACAGAATCACTTTGTGGTCCGTCTATCTGTCTGTCCAGACCATTTATTTCTTCCAGCTATTTACATTGGAAGGTTTGTGTTTGAACCCTTCCCCCGCACCTACGACGCAGGGAAAAATTACTCTTGCATCGTGGGAGTCTTCACAAACATGTAAACTTACATACACAAGACACCCAGACCAAAACAACTATCTGTATACGTCATACAAATAGATTTTGATGCGTGCGGGAATCGAACCTGAGACAAGCAGCGCAACAATCGATCAATCTCTGCGTCAAACATGCCGTCAATGCTGATTCTTGGGCCTAAAAAAGTCTTTATTAGGTAATACATGGAATCATAGTCTATAATACATCAGATCTCTAGAACATGCGTATAAATGCGTAAATCGTTTTGAATGACCATTTTGGAGGCGAACCAGCAACTGTATAGCATTATAGAATGCAATTAGACTGTAATTACACTAGTGCACCCACTGGCCTTAACCAGATTAGCCAGTGACATACATAAGGTACATAATTGCTACCAGATATAACTACATCTTAAACAGCTAGCTGTACACCTATAGATACATAAATTTAATAATGAATGATTTGATTACACATATCTGTTGCTAACCAATATGTAAGTAGGTTAAACACGCAAAGTGATGAATGAGGAGGTGAAGTAGCTCTCAGTGGTTAGCTTCTAAACGGTATATCTTGTCTTAGATATCGACGCTCAAACGTGTATCACGGATGCAGTTCATGAGTGGACCCCTAGTGATGGAATTATTAGGCTTTTTTTTTGAGCACTTTGCTTGCAGTATAGAAGTTCGACGGGGCCGAAAAGTACTAGAGTGGCATTCAAGTAAATGAAGACGCAGTGTTTAAAGACGAAAGAAGACCTGGTGGGAGGGTCGCAGAAATCCAATAAATTCAAGGCGCACAGGATCGGTCGGTGTGGAGACGTTTGGCAGAGGCCTATGTCCAAAAGTGGACGTCTTTTGGCTAAAACGATAATGATGATGATAAAATGATTAAAAACTATTCTGGGCTATGCCAAATTGATGCAATGATAGTTTAAACTTTCAATCCTAATGTCCCCACAGCTGGAAGTAAGCCCCCTCTCTATGAGAGAGAATGGACCGTATCTACCACGCGGGGATGTCATACGGCTTCGATTTTTTTTGTTCAAGGACATGCCGGTTTCGTCACGGTGTCTGCCTTCACCGTTTTGAGAGTAGTGGTGATGAAATGAATCAAACAAACTAATGCGTCTGTCTGGGTTTGAAGTCACGATATAACTCGTGAGGTGGGATAGTATTACTGGGTCACCACTGCTGGGCAAAACTTTCAGAGATAATATTTAAAAATACTTGCCACTCGATAAATCTTTGAAACTGTTTCCAAAAGGTGAACGTTTATTTAGTTCATTAAATCCCAAGCGAACGCCGGCGTTTGCTCTCTCATAGACGGATATCTATCTACACAATAGAAAGACAATGACGTAATTAGAGACACCATCGAATGATTGTATCTCTAATTACGCTATTCGAAAGGTTAAATAATAAGTACTATAATATTTCCTCGAAAGCATCTGTGGATAGTTAGTAGTGGATGCCATGAGAAGAGGTGTCACTGTCAGCCTACCTTAGATACACCTTGCTTGACCTTGTTTCTCTATAGGTATTAGTGTAAATATGTAGTTTATTAATTTGAGAATATATTATTTTATTATTTATATTATATTTTTGGTTCATTAGTATATCTATTCTTGTATTCCCCTTTTCTCGCCATTTTATTGGACCTACCACTATTTCTGCATCCCCAAAGGTTGACTATTAGAAAATTTCTAAGGTGTTAAGTCCGCCTCTCTACTTTTCAGTGCAGTATTCAATAAATAAATACCTTGTATGTGTGTGGAGTGGCAACCACGTACCGGAAGACGCAGTTAAAAGGCCTCCAACGAGGTGGACTGATGACCCCTGTGGGTCGCGGGAATCCGATGGATGCGTGACGCACAGGACCGCTCGTAGTGGCGACGTTAGGGGGAGGCCTATGTCCAGCAGTAGACGTCTTTCGGCTGATATGATGATGATGATTATATATTTATTATACTTCATAAAGATACTGTGTTCTTTTTTTTTTGTCGACGAGGAAAATCATCTTATGACAAAACCCGCTCTTGGGTGGAGCGGGAGACAGTGTCAGACTTTTACTGACTAAAAACCCCGCGCCGTTCCTTATACCGAATGGTTTACAGCACAGTGCAGCCATCTGGTGTGCTAAACTGGCACTAGCTGCTAGGTTTTTACATAATTGGCCACCTAGCCTTCACAAACTCAATCATGGCTATAGAGATTTGTAATATAGGCATTCGGCATGAAACCGTTCATGTCTCACAGTTCCAACTAAGCAAGATAGATGGCGCTATGAATATTCGACGAGAATAAAGGCTGTCCACATTAATTACGTCACACGTTACCGAGAAGTGTCGTGATGGTCCAGATGGTCAGTTGTATGAAAAACAGTGAAAATGTGAGTCGTGATGCACCACCTTAAGGCACTTCTTTCAATGAAGTGTCAGTGGTTGACCATGACGCCATTATATTAGTAGATTACTAAAACTTGTCAAAGTCAACAATTATGAAGTCAATGATAGACCATTCTGACACTATTGTAATAGCAGACTTGAGGCCCTGATTTGTATGTAGAACGACGTCGCGAGGCGTGTTACAAGTGTAGCTCTAAAAGTCTAGTTTTCATATAAAATGTGTGGAAGGAGACCGATGCGCCCAGATCGGCGTGGCGTGCGTGGCACACGAGTTAGCAGTGTAGTTCTACCGTCATCTTACGGGTTCGAAACCGCGCAAGTACCAATGTTAATTTTTCAATTCATTTCCACAATTACGTATGGACGATAATACAAAATGTTACTTAACTGTTTTTAATTACTCATTCTATTGTTCACTGAAAGAGTTAGGGTCATAGTGTCAAGACGAAAACTAGAAAGATTGATTACAAAAATGCTAATATAAGTACATTTCGATACAAGTGGGGAAAGATTGTCATTGAAACCGAAGCAAAATTCACCCAAGCCGTATTAGACGAGGGTGTTATGTAGCCGAGTGATGCAGTAACAAATCTCCACGTGTGTCAAACGACGTTTTTCAATACACTTACTAAGAAATACTTTCTTTAAAAATTACGACGCATTTTTGTTCATTTTGTACTGAAGAAATTTTTCAAGAAAACATATTTTTCAGTACACTTAACTGAAAACCCGCTCCGGCCCTACCGCTTATAGGCACGCAAATTTCTGTTTTTCGCACCAGTGTAGAAAAGTACCATAACTTCTCATGTTTCTCGTATGAGGCCGTATGAAGCTGGTTGCCAAGCAGTCCATATGAGTCGCTGAGCGGCCCCCGTTAGGTAATTTATTTATTTATAAATATATTGAAAAACGTCGTTTGATACACGTAGAAAGAACCTCAGCTCGATCGTAATGACAAAGTTTCTCAACCGTCATCTGAATGCACTATAAATGTTGCTACTGATGAAGTACGAGTAAGTGCAGGTAAAATCTTTACCATAGACATTGTTTACAAAGGACCGCCAAAGTTCTGACGTCTATGGCTATCAGACTGCTTGAATTTTATTATGGTTAACATCGGCCATTGTGTGCCGGTAATATAAGCAATGGCCACTTGCCAATACCTTAGAATACCTAGTGCTTAATGATACACAGGAAACTATTGTCAAAGAAACCATTTTCTATAGGATATTCTACATTGTTAAGTACCATGATTTTTGTAAGATTGTCCTTGGAGTTTCTAGTACGTTCTTCTGCATAGAGATCTTCGCTTTGAAGCGTGTAAATAGGTTCATCTTTAAATTTCTTTTTAACACACTTTTATTAGCTTCACCTGCATGTTTGTTTGTTTGCTTGTTATCACTGCCTTTGAGGTCGATTTTGCCCATCATTAGGCGATCGGATTTTCTTACAACTTTGCACACCCACCAAAGACCGCAATGCAATAATCCGATTAAAATATCCGATTATCCTCCATATATCCTTAGATTCGCCAGTATTAAAAAAAAATACATTAAAAAAAATAAAATTACAATTTTAATTATTTGAAAAACTATTCACTAAAAAGTAAAAATTAAATATAGTTTAAAAAAAAAAAAATACACGCTAAATAATAATAATGAACTAAAAATAATAGTGTGTTTTTACTTTTTAGTGAATAGTTTTTCAAATAATTAAAATTGTAATTTTGTTTTATTTCTTTAAATTATTATTTTTTTAATGTGTGGTGTCCTTCCAGTCTAAGCCTTCTGGTACTGATTGACTGTAATAATGTTGACTTCAAACCTAGTCTGCTCGGTAGCCGACCCAATAAGCGTAGTCAAAATGTAGCCTTGTCAAGCAGTAGGTGTTCCTCACGCGCAATCCACGTGTAGCAAATAACTTAGGTATCTACTTAAATAAACGTTTTTTCTTTCAATAATCTCTACTCAATGTTAAATGAAAATATTTTTAAAGTAATGTTCAAGGCTTATTTACGTGCAAGGCATGTTTTTTATTCTAAATAAGTATACTTGGGTACTTCATTTGAAAAAATGGCTAGTGAATCATTTGTTAAATTAGACCTTGAAATGTCCTTCTTTAGTGTTAAAGTCATTCTCGGTATTTGAAAAACATACATCATGCATAATGTGTCTTGCATAAAAATCACATTATGTACCTAGGTACTACCTTGCCAAATTTGAATTCGGAATTCAAGATTATTGTCATTTTTGAACATCCAACTCTATTTCATAGTAGGTATAGTTCAAACTAAAGGTATAGTGGAAACCTATGCTATTTTCGGAGAGTTTTTAATTCAATTAGTCACGTCAAAATCAACTTAGGGGATATACAAAAATTAAATAAGTCAATTTACCTTAGGTTAGACCTCTTGCAAAAAATTAAAATTGAAAACCGAGCACGGGCCTGCGATGTTATGACATTTTGCCTACCCAGCCGCTGCGAGCGCTCAGCGCTAGTCTCCCTATCCCTTGTCTCAGAGACATGCTGCCTTAACTCAGATAGACGCTGCGCACGTTCAGCGCTAGATTCCCGAGCACGGGCTTGCGATGTTATGACATTTTGCCTACCCAGCCGCTGCGAGCGCTCAGCGCTAGTCTCCCTATCCCTTGTCTCAGAGACATGCTGCCTTAAATGAGATAGACGGTGCGCACGTTCAGCGCTAGTTTCTCTAGCACGGGCCCGCGACGTCCTCACATTTTGGCTAGCTAGGCGCTGTGAGCGCTCGCGAAATATACTCTCTATTTCTCGAGAGGCGCTGGTCATTTTCAGGGGCAGATTCTTCCGTAAGGCGTACTCGAGCGGCTCTTGTCTGTGATGTCTGCCGGGACATTTGAGATTTCCTTTTAGGCATGCATGTGTGCTCTCAACAAACTGCGCACAGACTTGAAAACAATTATGAACAAAGGGAGAGCGACTCGAACACCGTCCGCCTTTACAAAACAAAACAATCGTAATATCGAATAACTGGTATCGATTATTACGATAGAACAAAGTACGAAACTACGAACATACAAAACAAACGTACAACGAAATTACGATATTTTCAATTATGAGGTATCTATCAACAACAACAACCATACGAACGAAACAACCGAAATCAATAAGCGACTGACAGAAGAACTCCAACTAACGACAACGTGGGCATAATAATTCGAGAGGATCATCAATCCACAGAAAGTCTTAACACCGCGATTCCGAAAAATTACGTAATTGCAGAACGCCATCTATGGGCAAATAGGTAAAACGTCTACACAATGAAAGTTATGCTAGGCCCCTAGCTTTTTTGCGTTTTAGTAATTTTAAATTATCTCCGAAACTGTATGATCAATTGATATACTGTAAATGGCAAATCTTATCTGTATGATGTTCTTGTGATACTGAAATAATTTATTGTCATAAGAATTAATATTTTGTTGCTCAAATAATCAACCAAACGTAAGTATGCCGAAAAAAAATATTTTTAATGCAATAAAAAAAGTATAAAAGATAAAATATAAAAAATAGAGATATGGTATCGCGGACTTTTTTGTAGAAATAATTAAGACGAACCAGGTAGCCATACATTGTTTTTAATTTTAAGCAACTGTTTAGGCAGCGCACGCAAATAATTCTGTTTTATGAGGTATTTTTTTCCGACTTGCTAGACAAAAGTTGTGATAGCTCGGTTAATATACATGCTATAGAAACAATTTATAGCCTATAGCACTCAGGAATAATGTAGCTTTCTACCAGTTAAAAAATTTTTAGAATTGGATTATGAGTTCCAGAGATTACCCCCTACATACAAACTTACAAACTTACAAATTTTACCTCTTTATAATATTAGTATAGATAATAATATGTACTTATATTAATTATGATTATTCATTACCTTATCAATTAAGAGTATTTTTCTATCATGTGTTAGCTACTGCATACATAGGTATATAATTATGTTCTATTCTATGTTAATAAGTCATAAATAGGCAACCGTGCCTATTTATGACTTGGAAACGAAAAAAATTATCGGCCTCTCCATACAAGTTGTCTAATCAAGTTTATAATTTTGTATGGTGAGGCTGATTTTTTTTTCCTGAAAAAAATCTTGTAGAGGGTTGTTCAGTTTCGTCTACTGAACAAGCCCATAAAGTTTGCGGAGGGCTGTCCCTTGCATAAGTATGCTGCGGTCTTCCCATCCGAATTTGGGTGTCTTCAAGGCTGATAGGCTCTGAATAAACTAGTGCCCCTCACCATCAACGATTGCATCACTGCTTACCATCAAGTGGGATCGCAGTCAAGCACTAGTTTATATCAATTTAAGAAAAGTCGAGTATTTTATTTTTTTGTTTAAAAAAAACAATAAAAAGTGCTCGATGGTTATCTACTTAAAATGACAGTCGATATTTAGTTCCATAAACATTTGATTGTTTAGTATTGCGTCGTCTCCTTCTTTCAAAAACAGATGTTCTAAAATAATTATAGAATATTTAAAAAAAATTAAGTTAATTACGTACCATTTCCAGAAAATCTTTCAGTCCAGTAGGTAATCCATTTTCTGCTATTTCACGATTTTTTCTATTTTATTTAAGAAAACTATTTACATAACACTAAATTAAAACTAAAACATTGCTGCTCAACTTATTACAAAATCAAGGAAAAATGCTTAGGCACATAAAAGAACAGAAAAAGAACTATGAAGGGATGCGCTTGCACCGCAGAATACAATAAAACTGAGCATAATATTATAAGCAGCATTTTTCCACACTAGTTGAACAATCACTTTTAATAATAATATTTTTATAAGGCTGCACACACGTCACTATCTCAGCAATGAATAAGGAATATTTTATACGCACAAGTAAATATATAAAAACAAATGAAAGTCAAGGATCGTATTGTAACAGCTGTTATCACCAACTGCCGATTGTTTGGCCCAACGTCTGACTTAAAAGGCGTCCTATACAATAAATAAATATCTTTAGTCTGCCCATTAATTATGATGATCACTATCTATGTCTTCTGCATGGCATTTGAATTGCAAAAAAGGGAACGACGTGATTTGAATAGGGAATTTTAATCAATGTTGATAACTCCCTCTGTCGATGTGCGACTATTTTTCTTGACTCGTTTGTATAAATATAATTTTTCTTCATATAATGCCATATGGTCGCAATTTAAAGAAGTTATCTTTGCGCGGAATCTTAATTCTTATTTTTAAATAAAAGTACAATAAATTACTCCTTAAAACATCAGCTATGTAACAGTAAAAGTTCTGTCAAAATCAGTCCAGACGTTTCGGAGATTAGCCGGAAGAAACAGATAGACCACAATTAAAAAAATGCAATAATGCTTTAGGTATCAAATAATTAATATACTTTCATGAGTTAAATGCACACACAATATAAAAAAAATATATTTTGATATTGCAAACATACGTTTTATTTATATGTATGTAGTATATTCTATTTAAAGGTTTTTTTTTTTTATTATTACATTGAAATCGTTGTCTTACGTGAAAAGACATCGACAGTACGACGTGACGTCACAACATGGCAATCGATCCTATTCTCATTTGGAACGTATAATAGACACGAACATTTTGCTGGACTAAATGCAACGCAAATGGCATGAGCAATACCAAAATGATAAACACTCGTCTACTAACGTCACAGGGGCAAAGTTCAGGTACTTGATAGCCAATAAGCCAGCGATAGTATTGGATTTTCTTGACCAATATTGGCCCTTCGATCCAATAACTACAAACATTTTACAAAAACTAAAATATATGGGCACAACTGCGGTACCAGACCAACTTTGGGTCAGCTGTAAAAGTTAAAAATGAAAACGGTAGTCTGCGGTGTACTGTTCAGAAATAAACAAAATTTTACATTAAAACTGTACAATGGAATATAGACAAAAATAATATCCTTACTATAAGGCTATATAAACGACAATAGGTACGCATAGAAATATAATAAAACATGGTTCTTTTTTTAAGATGGGTAATCATCCAATGACTTCTTCTGCTGACTAAAACCATACCCATGTTCTTCATTACCCTTGCGTTCCAGAACTCTTTCGGAAGTCAACCCACGTCTCCAATAATAAGACAAGGTTTATCAATGAGCTGATGAAGGTTAGCGCTAGAGGCGAATAGCACAGCGCCTCTAGCCAAGTTACAACCGTTTCTCTTGCGTCGAACGCCTCGAGTTGGCCACGCCCCTGATTTTTTGTTCTGACCACGTGACTGAGCGTTGAGATGACGTCATTTCCGTACATTTGAAGTTTTCTACTAGTGATAACGATTGCAGATTATTAACTTGGCTAGGGGTTCAGGATTGTTTACTATAGTGACGCTTAGAAGAGACCTACGTGTAATCGTGATAGTTTTTCAGTCAAAGGGATGAACTCTTAACTAAATATAAGTTTCCTCTTTCCAGTGTGCTAACAAGCGTGAACCCGAGAAGGAGCAAGAAGCCCAGCAATGGATCGAAGCAGTCATCGGCGAGAGGTTCCCCAACATACCTTACGAGCTTGCCCTCCGTGATGGCATCATCTTGTGCAAGCTGATGAACCGTCTCCAGCCTGGCATCATCACCAAGGTCAATGTGACTGGTGGTGACTACAAGTACATGGACAATATTAACCAGTAAGTTGGAAAGATTTTAAAGAATAATGTCTAATCGTTCAAGCCACGTCAGCGTAATTCTTGGGATAACTTCAGTAGTTTCTCTTATTTGGTACCCTCCTCCAACTGGGGACAAAGAGGGACCACATCGAATTCCTACTAAATAAAGCCCTTACAGTTCTCGGTAGTCCTTTTTGCCCACTTCTTTAGTATCCGGCCCAATTCCACTCAAGGTTAGCAGCTTTCTAGGAAACGCGTGGACGTTTAATTTGGTTTTGTTGCACAGTGTTGTTACTCTTAAGTACACGGTCCAAAAGACGAACCCTCGGAATACTAGGCTCCATGAATCGAAAGAAAGAAGGAAAGAAAACTATTTTATTTGGCATACACTCGTAGATACACACAATGTAGTGACAAGAGGAAAGGCACTAAAAGATTGCTTAAAAAAACCTTAGTATCTAAAATATGTCAAAAAAACTTCATCCCATATTTGAAAAAATGGGTTGGTTGAGTTTGATTAATCAATCTGATATGATATGTATGATCCACAGAAATATATCTACAAGTATGACTGAGACAGAATAAATATTTTGAAAACTAAAAGCAAATATCACGGTCTCAAATGACACAACCAGGATATAATTTTTTGATGTTTTGCTTTTATTACGTACCGGTTTCCTGTTTCAACATAAATGCAGGTTTATGACGCGGAAAAAATATATCGATCAAAACTTTCAACCAACCTTCAAAATTTTCCGGTCCTTATTGTGAACTGAGTATCCCCCGCGGTTTCACTCGCGTCTTTAATTACTGCTCTGGGTCCTTTTAGTCGTAGCATGACGTCATATAGCCTTCCTCGATAAATAGGCAGTGCAAAACTAAAATAATATTTCAAATCGAACTGGTAGTTTCTGAATATAACGTATTCGACCAAACAAAGAAACCCTTCATCTTTATAATATATATAATTATAATATATATCTATATCATCTATAAGAAGATATAGATTGCCTTAATTAAATTGTCAACAAAACGTTAAAACTCTTATTATCAGTTAATTAGCCAGTTACACACGCACAATTATGATTATATTAATTGGTCCTATTAAAACGTGTAGCGCCAAGTTGCCACTACAGAAAATCATGAGGGTACACTCAGGGTTTTCTCTTCAGATACTGTCAATTAGAGACGCAATAGAAAGACAATGACAGTGCGAACGCAGGCGTTCGCTTGAGGTTTAATGAATTAATACTTCAATGGAGTAAGCGGATTAGCGTGAGCAAAAAAAGGCCTACATATACCACAGATTATATAATAATAGATATTACAAACTTCAAAATTCGAAACTTCCGATTGATTTTCAATCGATGATTGATCAAATGATAGGGGGGGGCTAAAATCAGAAAAATCTAAATCTTTTTTTAATTGGAAGTTTGGAAGGATAAAGAGAAGGCCTTGCCCAGTAGTGAGACACACACTTAGGCTAATAAAAAAAGTTGTAATCTTCCAAGAAACCAAAAAAGAACGCTTCCGAATCCGGTTCCGATTTAACAACAAGCATTACTTTCAGATATACGAGTATCTTTATCCAGTAGAGGTCAAAGCGTGCGTTTGCATAAAATCAACTTCAGCCAGCGGCTTCGCATGCAAAACTCATGATATTATAGTACATTATGATTCAATCAAAAAAGTATCGGGAATGGATGATTTGTTTATGGTTCCAAATACAAATTTTTGTTTTTTTGTAGTTGTTAGATTGGCACAACTGTTTTCCATTTTGGCGCGGAGTTTGAGTTGGATCTGTTATTTATATTAAATACAGTGCTGGTTTTAGTAATATCATATATAGTGTGTATTGCGAATTTCATAATGGACAAAAATATCGAACAAAGAGTTTGTCTTAAATTTTGCATCGCCAATGGAATTTCGTGTTCGGAGTCACTGAAAATGTTACAGAAGGCTTACGGTGAATCGACTTTATCAAAAACTCGTGCTTATGAGTGGTTCAAAGCGTTCAAAAGCGAACAAGATGTGATGGAAGATTTGCTCGCTCTGGTAGGCCGTCAATGTCTGCAACTGAAATTAACATCGCAAAAGTGAAGGAAATAGTGACTGAAAATCCCCATTCAACTCTGAGAGAGATAGCCGCCGAACTTTCTGTATCTCACGAGTCGATCCGTACCATTTTAACTAATCATTTGGGTATGAAACATGTTGCTGCTCGGCTAGTCCCAAAAGATCTGAATTTTCTCCAAAAACTCAATCGCATGAAAGTCACTGAGGACATGCTAGAACGAGTCAGTTCGGACCCAACATTCATGAAACGCATTGTTACTGGTGACGAGACGTGGGTTTACGGGTTTGACATGCAAACTAGTCAACAAGCTTCAGAGTGGCGCCTTCCAACTGATCCGAAACCGAAAAAACCACGCCAAAGTCGATCAAAAGTCAAAGCCACGTTGACTGTTTTCTTTGACTATCGCGGTGTTGTGCACTCTGAATTCTTACCGGAAGGTCTAACGGTAAATAAAGAATATTATTTGAGCGTTATGCGGCACTTAAGACAGCAAATTCGACGAAAAAGGCCAGATTTGTGGAAAGAAAATTCTTGGATTTTCGCACAAGGCTATCATTATGAACGAACTTTTGACCAAACACTCAACAAATACCATCCAGCAACCACCATATTCACCAGATATGGCTCCTGCTGACTTTTTTCTTTTTCCTAAACTCAAATTACCACTTCGTGGCACCCGTTTTCAATCGATAGAAGACATAAAGGAGAATTCGCGGCGAGAACTGAACTCAATTCAGGAAGTAGCGTTTAAAAAATGTTTTGATGAATGGATTATTCGTTGGCGCAAGTGTATCGTTTCTAAAGGAGCATACTTTGAAGGTGATAAAATAAATTTGGATGAATAACAGACATTTTGTGTATTATTGATCTTTTCCCGGTACTTTCTTGACAGAGTAGTAAGTGTGTAATGTTAGTGATTACCGTTGAGGCGGTATTTAGACCCGAGCCATGGCGAGGGTCTTAATTCGTGAATCCCCAAGCGACCACCGGTGGCCGCGCATCTATTGTCTTACTATTGTGTCTCTAATTGACGGTATCTGAAGGGTTAAGAGTTTTAGCATTAATTATTCACGTGTATCATACGACGTTTTTCAATACACTTGTGAATAAAATAACTGTAAAACTAGTAAACTTTTGTAGCGGTAAAAACTGTTTTCATATGCGCGCCCATTTTGTTTTTCTTTTGTTCGTGGGGGACAACCTGCGCCCATCCTGATACGATAAATGTCATAAAATTATGACGGTGGAGAGGTTGAACAATAAGGTTTTAACCACATTATAGCACTAGTGCGTAATGGTAATCAAAATATCACAGTTTGGTAACAAGTGCCATTATATACCTACCTAAGTGCAGTGCAATAAGAGTCACTTTATGAGCAAGTGTATTGAAAAAATTATTTATAGCAGTTAGAGATAGTGCAGCTACTGAAAAAAAAACAAACAAAAAATTTTTATTAGATATAAAATAAGCAACGATAAAGGGTGGTTCTGAAAAAAAGTATTTTTTACAAAAACATCGTTTTTTTTTCAGGTTCCAGAAAGCGTGTGTGAAGTACGGAGTCCCTGATGTGGACCTGTTCCAGTCAACAGACCTTTGGGACCAGAAGAACATCGCACTGGTCACACAGACCATATTCGCTCTTGGCAGGACGGTACGTACCTACGTTTATAAAGCTAGGATCACATCTATTTGGCAGCTTGTGCCAATATGGGGGAAGTGACAGAACGTATCAGGCTTATATTTTCCCTTTGCGTTCTAGGACCACACTACCATCAGTACCTCTTTCAAAAATTCCCGTGGGTAGCAGGCACCTGCCCTACAGGGCCACTACGGATTTTCTGATATATGTTTGAAGCGCGTGTGGAACACTGAGCGCCGTTGACGACCTGGGTTTGATCTTTACCAGAAGGCTGGACGGTGAGCTACCCATAGCTGCAAGCTTGCGCCTATGGAAGCCGGAGATCGCCCTCCGACACCCAACACCAGGGGCGTTACCTATGGCGGCGTCTAGACTGGGTCTGTTCGTTCATGGTAGCAACTATCTCCTTCGCTAGCATTACTGCAGAAAAAGGCAACCGTTTCTCATTCCCTCTCGCACCGGACTATGGCTTGACCAGGGTCCAACGTGAGAGGTCGCCGCCGCTGCCACGAGGACACGGTACCCCGTGTCCCGATGTCTCCGTGTTCCCGTGTCCTCGTGTCCCCGTATTCCTGTTCCGACACGGCAGTGCTCCTTCCAAACGGGCGCGCAGATAGGTGGACCGAGCTTTAGGAACCAATTTTTTATAATTATTCGAACCACATTACCATTTCATTCCGTCTTAACAATGAGAATTAAGCCATTTACTTTTTCACAAAAACATATTATTTATCAGACAAAAGTCATTACTAGAGTAATTATATTGTTTCGATGAAGGCAATCAGTTCTTACTCGTTATGTATCCAAGATAAGTTCAATAGCTCTTTTAAAAGATAACATCAAAAGGGTACCTACGTCATATCATCCTCTGACGTATATACACTGCTGGCTATCACTTTAAAAGTCCCATCATCCCATTTTGCAAGACCATAATATTGCTGCTCAAATCGAGTCTCTAACCTGGGTTTGCATTAGACTACGGGATTGTTAGAAACAGTTACTGTGGTCCTGGAACGCAAAGGGCGACTGAAGGAATCCAGGTGGGTTTTAGTCAGTAAAAGTATGAAACTCCGTCTCACTCCACCCAGGGCGGCAGAAGTTTTTTGATGATTTCGCACCCAGAAAAGGGGGCCATTGATATAATGAATAAAGGTCGCTCGCTTGCTATTGCGCTACTGAGAATTTTCTCATACAAAAACTCAACAACCTAATCACCAATGCTAGAACTACATTATACCGAAGCACACGTGGACCATGCTTGATTTGCTGTGTAGCTCTACAAGTCTAGTTTCTATATAAAATGTATGGAGACCGAAGCGCCTGGGCCCCTGGGCTGGGTACGTGGCACGTGTGCAGTGTAGTTCTACCTTGTGGAATGGAGCCGCAAACTAACGCATTCATTAATTCCTAAATCACTTTAATTTACAGGCGTACAAGCACCCAGAATGGCGCGGACCCTTCCTAGGACCCAGGCCTGCTGAAGAAAACCGCCGTGAATTCAGCGAGGACGTTCTCCGTGCTGGTCAATCAGTCATCGGTCTTCAGGCTGGCACCAACAAACTAGCAAGCCAATCTGGACAGAGCTTTGGCGCTTCTCGCAAGATCATTCTTGGCAAGTGAAGTACTAGGCTGGCAGAATTGGAAGAGGGTTTAGTTTTATTTTAGTTTCGCGCCTGTAATGTTTATGTATGGATTTCTCATATTGATTAATTTATGTATGGAATGTAATTTTAAATAGAGAATGATTAAAAAAATGATTTAGTCTTGCAGTACAGTCTATAGTTAGATCAAAATTTATAATTAGATGCCTTTTGATTTTATGTAAGCCAAAAATCTAGTCTCCGTCACCAAAGTTGAATACAAATGTAATAATAAATGTTTAGTTTAAATATTTAACGTATCTATAATTAATTTTATTTTTAAACTTTATTGTAAGTTTTAATAAATGTACTGTGATTTTTTGGAGTTGGAAGTGGTCTAACAGTTCGTACAAAAACACTTATTATAAAACAAAAATAAATAATTATTCGACTACATATTTAAATAGAAACTTTTTTTTAATTTCCTGTGATATTATATAAGGCCCCTCACAAGGTAGACTGATGACTTAGTGAGTGTCCCGGGAATCCGATGGACACAAAATGCACAGGAACGATCGTTAGGGCGACACTTGTGGGAGGCCTGTGTCCAAAACAGTGGACGTCTTTCGGCTGAAATTATGATGATGAAGATGTAAATGACATTGGATTAGAAGAATGGTCCTACAAGTCAGATTTGTTCCACCCTCATGAGAAATAGCTTGGAGTTTGTGTAATTATTTCTATAAGTCAAAAGAATAATCAGAAAGAAAAAAATCACCATAATGTTATGAGGATTACCGAAAAATTGCCATAAAATATGGTGCCGACTGCCGGTCGATGGCATCGGTCGACGTTGATCGATTAACCCCGGCTTTATGCCCACAGTTTCTTTTGAAATGTATTCACAAGAGGACGCATTCTACCATCGATCGACAATCGATCGATTGGTCTGGTAGAAATGTTCGATTGACTGGTGTGGTAACACCCTTAGGTAAACTTAGAACTACATTAGACCGACGCACATGTGTAACACTTATTTATACGTAGGCGTAGAACGACGTCGTGTGGTGTAGCGTGGCGTGTATCAAGTTTAGCTCTATGTCTAGTTTCCCTATAAAATGTATGGAGACCGACTCGCCCAAATCGGCGTGTGTGGTACACGTGTTCAGTGTAGTACCTTTCTTGACTTAAAACCTTACTTATTTATTCATTCTTTATTGTATGCCTCATAAAAAAACCACAAGACGTACATAATAAAGATAAGAACAAATGCAAGGCAAAAAAGAACAAAACAAGTGATTACTTACTAAGGGCCTTGTGTCTAAAATAATAACAACCGCATGGATTCAGGGCCAAGTCTTAGCCTTGGCCCTGAATCCAACTCTTGCTAAAGCCAGTAGGTGACCATCTTAGCGAGATTCCTTCGTACCTCGGAAAATTCGTGATCCCGGCTGTAATTTGTACTTTATACTCTGTAGACGTCCTTTGACGATAGGCGTGAGCGATGTGAGCCCTTGCTTCTTTAAGAACTTTTAATTTTTTTATATTGGATGAGCCTAGCATAGTCGGCCTTATATTGTTCGCACTGTTGGGACTCAAGCCTCCTCTCTAGGAGAGGGAATGGGCCGTAATCCACCACGCGGGCCCAGTGCGGGATGATGGATGTCACCGGTCTTCGAATTTTGTAGTTCTAGGACATAGGACCGTTTTGAGAGCAGTGGTGATGAAATAAATTACACAAAGTAATGCGCCTGGCTGGATTTGAACCCGCGGATGAGCCTATCTAATATAAAAAACCTTCGATCTTAAAACCTTCTTTCTTTTGACCACTTTTTCACCTGATGGTAAGCGACAATGTAGTCGAACGCTGGGTTGTGACAGTGGCTGTTTCGGTTTCGATTTTATGAAAAGGTCTCTCAGGTTTTTGAATTGACGCCGAATTGCTATAGCCTGTCGGTTTTCTATCGCTTACATTTCTGGAAGTGTCGGATTGCTAAATTGTGTAATTCCGATGCACACACCCCTGTCCGAAATTCCGCCAAGCCCATTTCATCATCAGACCACCATCACCAGACTGGAGTGGCGACTGCGAAACAAGTGGAGATTTGTAACGACTCTTGGGAGAGACCTATGTCGAACAGTAGACGTCTTTCGGCTAAAATGATGATGATGATGATGAATCGCGTGCTCCATTTTCGACCACACAGGTGAGATGTATGTGCAAAAGCGTATTGTCGTTGTCGAACTTAATATTATAAAGGCTGAAAAGGTTTGTATGTTTGTTACAATCATCACGCTCAAACGGCAGAACTGATTTAGATAAAACTCGTTACACGGTTAGACCATATCAGAAATAGCACTTTTTTCCTGGGAGTATGTTTCCTTGGTATAATTTCCTAATATCACGCCAGCGGAGCCGGTGGCAACAGCTCGTTGTAAAATAAGATAATATTTATTTTAAAGTCTCATTTATTTTGCTAATTGCTAGTGATTGTCTTGATGAATCTACATGAATCTATGACCTTGAGCACAAAAGGCGGTCGTGCGGCCGCTGAACCGTTTTTGGTGTGCTCCATAAATAATGTCCTCACTGCTCGTTTTTGGATCATTTGTTAATTTTCATTCTGGACATGCAAGAGGAAAATGTCTTATTAATTTCTGTCCACCTGTACTAGGACCACCCATGGAGAAGGTAGGTACTTGCACCTACCATACCCGTTACTGCATCTTACTTCATAAATCTATTTTTTACTAGTTTTTGTCAGTGAATTTGTCCAAGTGAAAGTTTCTCAGATAAACTTTGGACCCAAGTTTCTTTTTTTTTCTTTTTTATTCATAATAAAAGGAACCACTGTGAAAATTTCAGCGTTCTAGTTCCAAGGGCTGGGCGATGAAGAGTCAGTTATAACTTCACTTTTTAGCATAGTATAGTCGGCCTTATAGTGTTCCCACTGTTGGGACTATGGTTGGGACTCAGGCCTCCCCTCTAGGAGAGGGAATGGGGGCCCTTTATATTCAGGGTGCCCTGGGCTGCAGTCCATTATTTTGGCCTTTAGATAGATCCGGCCCCTACGGCCCACACTTGAGCATTGCCCTGTACTTTCAAGAAAAGTATTTTGTTTAAAATCTAAGTAGGTAGGTACCTACTTATTATTTTTTACTGAAGACTTCAAGCACGCAGATCGCGATCGCGACATCGCCAAACATCGCGATTTTGATGCGAGATCGGATATCCTAGTGACAGTAGGTATAATAGATATCTACTAAGAAGGCAAACTATTTTGATCATAAAACACCATCGTATGGGTACCATCTTTATCATTGTCTGCCTATCCTTTACGAAAGCCAATGATCTTAAAGAATGTGCAAAAATAATTATTTATAAGTCATCGATACACTGATACGTTATTGAAACAATTAGGTATCAAAAAAAAACAAAATTCTTTAGTCTTTAATCTTCGAAAAAGTGACATCTAGTAAGTTAATGTAAAACTACTTACCCGTATAACATTTTGTTTTAGTTCAAATATTTTAGTCTAGATGGCGCAAAATCGGTAATTCAAGGCCGTGAATAGTGATGTCCACGTTCATCAGTCTATGCTTATGTTGATTTTATGTTGAATAAAACCCTGTTTCTTATCGTTAAAAACTGCTGAAGGGAATTTGATAAATCTTTGTGGTTGTTAAATATCTCTTAAAAAAATAATTTCCTACACTTCTGTAAATCTCAGCAATGATCACTGTGTTCAATAAAATATCAGTTTTCTTTCAGTATTTACCTAAAACTATTTATACTTTGTGTTATTTTGTATAAATAAATAACAAGTATGTCATTTCATTAGAAACTATTACTTATCAGATTTTAATCATACAGATAGACAAAATCTATCTACTAGTTAACAATATGTATTGTTTATTGAAATGATTGATTGATTGTAAGAAGTTTAATCACAATTACATCAAATTACGTAGTACATCTAAGTAATTTTAGTTTCCCTTTTTCTTATCATATCTATATTGTTGTTCAACGGTTGCTACATACAAACAAATTACCACTTACTTTAGTATTTAACCATTTGACCGCCACGTCAAAAAAGCAAAACCTTGGTCTCGACGCCAAGCTACAATTTTTTATTTGATTTGTCACGTAATTGTGACCGTGGCGTGTTGAATATTTTTTAATTTGTAATGTATACATGACTGTGGCGGTCAAAAGTTTAAAAAATACAGTCTAAAATAGGGCATCGAAAAACTCCTCCGTATCACAAGAGGGTTAGTAACTAGTAGTATGTAATATTGCCATACTGTATGGAAATCCTTGCACTCAGCCGAAATTAAAAGCAAACACAGTGGTCACATCAACTTTAGGTCACATGCCAACCAAGCCAACAATGCCTGTAATTATAAATAAATATATTTTTAAGTAAGTAATTACAGTATACTTTTTAAATTACAATTGCCACTAGGCAAATGTTTAAAAGTTTCAAACTAAATGTAAACTTAAACTTTTATAAAGCATTGCTGTTGTTGTATTATTATGTAAGAGAGTGATAACAGTTATTGTCAAAGACAACAACAATGTTGTAAGTTGATTTTATGTGCGAGAAGCACATCACTATTGTTAAATAACACAAGCCCGCAAATAGTTGTTGTGGAATTTATTTTTTATGCTGCGTAAATTGAATGTGAAATGTGTGTATAAACTATCCAAATGTTAATAAACACGTGAGAAAATGATAACATTCGGCGGTGGGAACAATTCCACGGCGTTAGAAGATACAGGTGCGGTGTTGTGAACTTTGTTTTCCGTTTTAATTTTGTGGGACTTTGGAGTTTATTGAATTGTTATTTTGTAGGGGAAGTGAGAAGTATCTGCGAGAGTGTTTGCAGCGATGGGTCTAACGCGACGGTGCAGCCGGGGGGCTCCAACCAGCGGCCTCGGATGGATATAGCATGTGTTTTGGATATAACCCAAACATTGAATCTTGCTCACAGAAAAAGAGCTTTGGAGGAAGTTCGACTGGCATCTGAACTAGTAAATGCAAATTTACACCATATACATGTAAGTTGTCTCATTTATTCTGTGTCTTTGTAATAAAAAAACGACATTGCTAATGTCCATTGGTGTCCTTCAAACTACTCTTTCCTGTTACCAAAGTTATTTAGAATGTTCAATTTTTTGAGACAACATTGAAAAGATTTGATTAAAAATGGAAATACCCTTATTTTACTTAACTCTCAACTACACCCTCAACATACTCTTGGATGGGTTTTTCTTTGTGGTCAGTAGAAATTCCAATAGGAAACATTCAAGAGATAAGTAATCTACATTACTATGTCTTAGTAAGTATTGTAATTAATCACTTATTAATATGGAGTAAAGAAAAAAAAACTAAAACTTAAAAATATTGGTAAATCTAAAAAGACTAAGTAAGTATTGGTTTTAACTTTCCTCTTAGTTTTTTTTTATTGTTTTGTTTACAAGTTAGGTAAGAAAAAGACACACCTATGCATTGTCGGGGAATAAGTACAACAGACTTCATTGGATTTCCTTTTGAATAGATAACAAATCATGCTAAATTCAAGACCTGTATTAATTAACTTTCCTACTAAAGCAACCTTGTCAATTGACCTTGAAATACCACTATCCAATGCTCATAGAATTCCAACCAAAACATATTTTTAGTGGCTACAGATGTTGGGCTTTCCCATCCACTATTTTTAGGCTATGTTGTTTAAAAACCCAGTTCTGAACCAAAAAGTCAAAGAATATCATCTTAATTCTTGCAGACAGATGTTATTTGGCATTTTATATACTAGTGCAGAGGCAGTAATGTAGATACTAATTAAGTCATACAACCATAATCATATTTTAAGAAAGAAAGAATATTTAATAACATATAAGGGCTATATTTCACTGAGACGCCATTCGCCCCTACCAACAAAATGCATACAGCGCTATAGAGATCACCTCACCTGGTGTCCGTTTGGTTGTGCAACCAATTTGGTGGCACGACCAGCTCGACTGGTGTGTAGTTTGGAAGCTTAGAGCTATATTTCACCGGGACACCATGGTTGTGGCGCAACTGGTTGTGTCGCCATGGTGTCCTGGTGAAATACAGCCCTAAGAGTGTATCTGTTTTTCATGTTGTGAGTGTACTTTTATCTGTAGAAGTTACCATTATATGGTTCTGTTAATGGTAACATATGCGGAAGGAGTGGTGTGGGATGCTTTGAAGGTTGTGTCTTGTTAAAATGAAAAGTTTTAAAGGATAATGCAGACGTGCCAATTATCTAATATTAACCCTTCAGATACCGTCAATTAGAGACACAATAGTAAGACAATAGATGCGCGGCCACTGGGTGTCGCTTGGGGATTCATGAATTAAAAGAAAAGAGAATACATTAGAAGTGGCCATGGGCACCAAACTAAGCACATCTTATATCTTGGTGGCTTAAAAGCTTACACCAAGCTGCAAACCCAATACCATTTTGGCCAAAATCAAATATAAAATACAACCAATAGATCAATGTAACACTCATAATCATATTAGGAAAGTTTCTTGCACATTGTTCTCCATAGAGATCTATGCTTCGGAACATACAATTTAGCTTCACTTTTTCGAACTGACCGACATTTGACTATCCAAAAGTGCCTGCAAATGGTCTATTTGAAATAAATGCTTTGGGTTTGATTAATTCATTAAACCCCAAGGCGGCATTCACTCTCTCATTGGGTTTCTAATTATGGTATTCGAAAGATTAAAATATACTTCTCTATTTTAGTTTGAAAAGCTTGACTTTGGCGAGACAAATGTGCTGGACACATTCTACAATGCCGATGTGGCGCTGGTGGATCTCAGCCTGCAGTTGCAGCAGAGTTCTTTGCTGTATCATCTGGGAGTACGGGAAAGCTTTGACATGAAGGAAAACGTACTGCTGTACAATGATGTTGACGCGGACTCTACGCTTAGGCTTAAGGTAAATCTTTTTTTAGACTACCTAATAAGGCTTAATTATAGATCTAATTTTTTTAAACATTGTCCTACACTTGGAATTACTCATGTACCATGGGTGCGTTCACAAAGATGTAAAATCACATGCAAAAAACACACCCATCAGTACCCGAGACACCCATCGGTAGGCACGCATCGGGTATACTTATAAATACTTTTTCTGTGTAATCAAATTTTTTTTAAACTTTGTGCCATACTCGGAATTACTTCTGCAGCATGGCTGCATTCAAAAAGATGTAAACACACATAGACAATACATCCAGACTTGAAACACCTATGTGTAGGTCATACAAATATTTATTTTGTTCAGGAGACGTAGTATAGCGGTTCTGAGAGACATAACATATTAGTCAATTGCTCAACCACATTGCTAACCGTATCATTATAAGCAATGTGGTGAAAAAAAAATTAAAATTGTGGTGAAAATGAATTTAATCTGATGGTATGATATATCGTATTTTTAAGTAAAACAAAGCAATATATGAAATTACACACTGTATTATCAGCGGTAATAAATAATTAATAGCTGCTACTGCCAATATAGCAATATTGTAAACACTTTTTATGTGGGAAATTATTATCAATTATCAAATTACTCTTACTGCTTTGGCTGCAGTGACAGGTTTTGTTAGACCTACCGACTAAAACCCACCTGCGCTCCTTTAGTTGCCCTTTGCAGTCCAGAACCATGGTAACTCTTTCGAAAAATCCTAGCAGGCATCGGTCCTAATGGGCCCTATCAATTTTGCTGACAACTCTGTCAGACACCTCGTCGTCAACCCAGGCCTTACCGGACAGTGTGCTCCATTACTCACCGTCCATATGGCTGGTCAACAAAATAATAACCTCAAGATTCACACCTTCATTAACATATCAATTTATCTGCCTAGTAATTCCAGTAAATCTAAATTAGGATGCTAAATACTCATTCTCAGTATTGAGATATCCTGTTTCATTGTTTTAACATTACACTCAGATAGATATAACTATTTCTGACCTTGAACAGCAATTTGACATAATGATTTAAAACTTGGGAAGTATATAGAAGTGTTATCATTTATAAAACCTAGCCTTGAGGATGATTTATGGAACAATACTTGGGCAAGGTCACATGAGAATCTAGCTTGTCTATTGTTATATCATACTTAGTACTAATTTATTACCAGAGAACTGTCTGGTTCCTAGACTATAATATAATTATATTGAATAGAAATAAAGCATGTCTGATAAACTGTAGCTCTTAATAAAAAACTGGGCAAGTGCAAGTCGGACTCGCGCAATGACTGAGGGTTCCGTATGAACTTACTTATGAAAAAGTTAAATTCCCGAATTGAGTTACGAAGATTTTTCCGAAACTACGGAGGTATGAGGTAACTACAAATTTACAGTTTTCTGATTTTTCCTTTAAATGTGTTATAAGACCTTGCTTCATGCCAAATTTCAGGATTCTAGGTCAATGGGAAGTACCCTGTGAATTTTGATTCCCTTGAGATTGTCGAAACACTTATTCGTTATGTGCGACATAAACGGTCGCATCTTTTTTTTCGTAAACTCAGAAGTTTGATTTTTTCACGGCTTCAAGGGACCGCAGACCTGAGTACTTACCTATATGGTTTTAATTTCAACTCGATACCTCCATGTGTTCCCGAGATAAAGGGTCTTGACCGACAGACAGATGGACGTACAAAAAAGTGATCATATAAGAGTACCATTTTTTCCTTTTCAGGTATGGAACCCCAAAAACTAAATAAAGCGATTAATTTCCAAATTTTGTCAACTTTGTAGTACTGCATTTTTCTGCTTGATTACCAACTTACTAGTTAGCCCCATGTTTGCTCCATTTGTTGGTCTTCCATTGAATTGTGTGACCTGTCCAGCTCTATTTCAGATGGTCAGATTATCTTAAACCTTCATTTTTTTCCTTATTGCGTTCTTGGGTCAGGGTCACCCTTTCAAACGTTCTCTCTCGCAGGCCTAGCAGGCATCGGCCGTAATTGCTTTACGTCTTACATCGTTAATTAATGGCGGAATCCAAATGGTGATCTACCCATCGCTGGTAGCCCGCAAGCCGCCACTAACAGTGGTCGAAACGGTGGTTGTACCATATCATTTTTCACATAATATATCCATAGTTTCTTTAACCTTTGTCTACTCTTATAACTACGTTTGAATTCATACTAAAACAACATTTCCTTGTTGTTCATCACGTGCCCAGCTACATAACATTATTATATCTAGCTTTTACTGGAAAAAAATCTCCCACCATTCTCTCCATTGCTCCCGGTTCTAGGCTATTTCTTTCCGATTCCTATGGACATCTAGAAGTCTTCTCACCATCTCTTTCGTGTTCTTCCGCGACCCCGTCTCGTGATTTCAAGGCACCAATTGCGTGTTTTGTAGACCCATCGCTCGATTAGAATGCGGTAGACATGTCCATTGTCCAGTTCAGTTCCACTTAAAAGACAAAAAAATACTAACAAAATACACTTCAAAAGATGTAGCTGGGAATAAAGTAAGCGCCAGCTGCACTGCGGGCGGGCGCCACTTATCTCAATAATAGACAAAGTCGTATCTTACTTACACGACGCTGTTATTAAGAACGTTGTACTCTGTAACATGCAATCATGTCATTATGTCTTTTGTCCACAAACAATACTGTTCTCCTGGACTACATACAGATATAACTTCATTATCAATCAATAAAAAAATGCTATAAGAATATTCTATCTATATCATATAAAAATGAATCCATAATTCAATTGGTCACGCGTGAACGACTAGACCGATTTCCCTAATTCTTTTTTTGTTGTGATCGTTATTGTAAGGAGAAAAACTTATAGAAAAAAAAATATAATTAGGGTAGAGTAGAGTAGGGTATAGTAGAGTGGAGTAGGAATGAGCGGGAGCGAAACCGCGCGGGCAAAAGCTAGTAAATAAATAAAAGCGAAATACCACCCACTGATTAATAACGAAATCTCAAAAACTATAACACCTATAAACTTAAAATTTGGCAGGTAGGCAGTATTGGATGATTTCCACCCTTAAAAAAGGGTCAGTCCACATTACATGAATTTGAGCTTGGCTCATGCTGCGCTGGAGATCGGCTCCTCTAGCATAGACCCATCTTAAGATTTTCCTCTGTGTTGTATTAGTTAGATCATGTATCTAAACTTACTTTGGTATGCTGTTTTAAGTGGAAAACAAAGAAAAAATACAGAAAAAGTTTAATTAGGCATACAAAAACCCATATCCTTTTCATGCTATCTTATAAAGTCCAAACCAATATAACGAGTAATTACTTTGTATTCAATGTAATTAATCAATATCGTTTTTACCCAGTTGTTTTTCTGTTAATAATAAAATAGGATATTATACCTTTTTGATGTAAACCACATTCAGAAATACAATAGACCACTAAAATAATCTCGAATTTTTAAGGCGTATGATCTTGAGATTAGACCAGAGCCTTAGGGTGCTTTTCCACCAGAGATCCGCAAGAAACGCATCTATAGTTATAGGTATCAAGATTGCGTCCGCCACTCCAGAACCTTTCGGCCTCAACGGCCATCTGTTCTGCGAGCAATCTGCCCTGCCCGTTGTCGCTGTAGTTTGGCGGTTCTTCGTGCTATGTCGACAAACTTGGTGCTTCTGCGGATATCTTCATTCCTGATTCGATCACGCAAAGAAACTCCGAGCATAGCCCTTTCCATTGCCTATGACAGAACGACGGACGATCACAAATAACCACAGAGATGTGGAAAAAATACAAATATGTGGTTTAGTATCTCTTGCGTACTGTACTGTACCTACATGACTAATATTGTCCATTATTGTGAAGTGTTTAGGAGGAAAATCAGCTTATTCTTTTGTACCTTTTGGTTTTAAATTAATAATTATGTATTTAGATTTGCACGTGAAGTGTTGTAGGTACCTATGACTTATCATTGTGCAATATTTGCGTCTAGTCTTCAACGGGTCTTGAGTATCGGAAACCCTATTAATCTTCATGTACTTAGTCAATTTATGATGGCTGTGCTGACCCAGTGGTCACGGCCCTCACGTCGAGTCGTAACTCGTCGGTTCTATTATTTATTAATATTGGTTTTGATTATTTTTTTTTTTGACAAAATGGCATAAAATGGATAATATGAGTTTTTGCATCTAATTAAAAAAATATATATATCTTTTGCTGGTTACAAGTACATAACATATTGTTCCATGCAGCAAAATTTAACTAGGCATAGTACCTATATGATCTAATTTCTAGATGAATACAATAAAGACATGAAAGATGGCCGTTGGGGCCGAACGGTTCCGAAGTGGCGATCGCGTACGACTTAAGTAGGTACTTACGACGCTGCATCTTCACACACAGCGTTGAACGTCCTTCGTCCACAAGGTGGACCGATGACCTGTTAATACGACACGCGCAGGTCCGTTCATTGTTACGACACTTGGGGAGGCCAATATCCAAATGTATCCCCTTACGGCTGAAATGATTATGATGATAGAGAGGGAAATCTCAGGATCATTGCTGGTATGATTGGCCACTTTTATTCATGGAAAAAAAATCACAGTTGCTGTGGAACGCCACGGAAGCGAATATGAGGGAGATCATATGATATGAGGGACCTCATATTCGCTCTGACAGGACACGGGATGTCCTTTAAATTTTGGGGTCAGCGCAACTCGTTTTTTTTTGCAGTGGTGGCCTAGCGAATAGTGGGTTCAAACCTAGCCAGCCTCTCAAAACGGTGCAGGAAAACATCGTGAGGAAACCGGCATGTCTTAGAACTGAAAATTTAAAGATACCTGACATCAGCTTACCCATACTTGCCTGGTAGATTACGGCCCATCCCCTCTTCTAGAGAGGAAGCCTGGGCCCCCGTAGTGGGAACTTTATAAGGTTGATTATGTAGCATGCTACGACATTTTGTTTGATTCAGCCCGTCTCTTGCTGCCCTCCCCAAGCGACGCCCTAAGCCGAGGCTCGTACCCCACAGGGGGTGCCCTTAGCGTAGTCGCTTAGTTTATACGTTTAAGTAAGCCCTGGCTGGAGGCTTTGATTTTTATCAGGGATACAACAGGCAAGTCCTGTTAAGCAGACGACAACCTCCTAGGCTGGCCTGCGAGAGGCCACACAAAAAGAAGCATGCTTCGACATACTTAATAGATTTGGGGTCGGTGCAACAAATTATCTTCTATGGAACCCAAATAAATCGGAATGCGGGCAAGAGAATGATGCTCTCAACCAGCGCTGTGTTGGTTTAAAAGTGAACTGAGAGTGTTTTATTCTTTTCTGTCAAATCTATCCAAAGGTTGTCTGTAAAAAAAACGCATTTAGCGATAAGACCGCCCATTGTAACACCGTATTAATATTAAATTCCTACTGAATTTTACCAAATTTTAGGCTGCGATTTCAGCGACAGCGACCGCATTCCTTGGTACCTTCTTCGTATGTGGTTGGGAGCTCAGGTCTTGTGCTCTGTTATGTACCCTTATGGGACTTGCATGGCATATCCAACCTTGGCCGAAAAGCAACAAGCACAGTGTGGACATGCACATGTCAGAACATGAGAACACCATTAACGATATGATAAATTATTGCTATTGGTGGTCTAGCTTTGAGGTCTTCGCGTTGTTGGTTTAATTCCGACCTCCTGCACATGAAGTCTCCACTCATGCCGATTTTGAGCTTGCCTAGAAGTACAAGATAGATGATATATTCCACTGACATCATTCACAGATCTCCACACCAGCTCAGTCACACTTTATCGGCAATTTTCCTATTACATATTTAAATATATATCTATGTAACGATGTGCTGTCAGCTACGTCTTGTATATGCACCTATCAAGCTATTACTCTCAATTTGTCAAATGGTCCCGTTCGTGTGGTCAATCATGCAAGGATGACAATTCAAATACCTCTATGCCTAATTCAATTACGGGTCGGGTTTTTATTTGACGAATTGAAGAATTGTATGTGTATTGTGTTTTGGAGTTTATTTAGTTATTGCTGTTCTTCTTATTTGAGAGACATTAGTGACAACTCCTCCTGCTTGCGTCGTCTATCCTCAATGCTAAGGGTCGTGACCTCGACGAATAATTTTCTTGTTTACTATATTTCGCCATGTTGTCCTGTCTTGGGCGATGTGGATGATGTCGCAGACTGTGGTCTCTAGTGTAACACGGTTTTGGTTTGACCAACGTAATGGACTCCTGCCCCTGGGTCTTTTCTTATCTATTTTTCCTGTCTGAAGCAACTTATACAGGTTATCGCCTCTCTTTCTGGCAATATTAATTGACTTAGTGAAACTATTGGGTACAAAGAACTTCAAGTTAAAGTAACGACTGCAGAAAATAAACGTGATACATAAACGCAATAAAAATGTAGTAAAATTGTTTTTCTATCGTTTCGTATATTTTATTTTGTACTATGTTGATGTATTTGAACTCAAAAGTATCTCTTCTGTCATTTGACATATCAACACAACGAATTTGGACAATAATAAAGAATCGATGGATACAATGATTGAGATCAGTAGTTAATTTATTCAAGCCCAAGTGAACGCCGGCGTTCGCTCTCTCATTGTCTCTAATTACGGTAACTGAAAGGTTAAACCACATGAGTAGATAAACTGCTATCCTGGACTATATGCATACTAGACTAAGGGCCAATTTCATCAGTTGCTGTAAAAACTTAGTTTAACAAAACTGAGCCCAGCGTAATCTAGTTTAATTCATGAATCCCCAAGCGACCACCGGTGGCCGCGCATCTATTGTCTTACTATTGTGTCTCTAATTGACGGTATCTGAAGGGTTAAAGATCAGCGTTGATCTGGATTCACCGAAAACTGATTTCACCAGACCTATTTTAATCGCGTTTACCAAAACCAAGATAAAATGGCTGAGGACCTAAAAGACCGTAATCGCGTTTTGTATCTACAACATGTATCAGCGAATTAAACGACCTGCTGCGGTTTTCAAACATATATTTTAGGAGTAAAAAATAAATAAAATAAAATAAAAATAAAACTCATTTATTATCAGACAGGAGTCCAAAGCCAGTAAGCACATACCACATAGTCTCATAAAACGAAATCATAAAATAAATAAAATAATTCACATTATAAATTAAAAACCAAAATAAATAAATCAAACCACAAATAAAAATCACAATAAAATAAATCAATTAAAATTATAAATTAAAACCAAAATAAATAAATCCATTCAAATTATAAATTAAAATCAATATAAATAAAACAATTAATTAAAATCACAATAAATAAATCAAATTTAAATTAAAATCAACATCACAACAAATAAATTAAAACTAAAATTAACATTAAAATCTCAATATATATATATATTAAATTTATAAATTAAAAGTCAAAATAACTAAATGTCAAAATTTTAAATGTAATAACAATACGCTTTTTTAAATATTTTTTTTTTATATTTATTAAATATATAAAAATAAAGAAAATAAAAATAAAAATATTAAATATTCCTATATATTATATTATCTATACATATTATAAAAATGACCCCCGTTTTCCGTTGTCACGACTTGGCATGAAAACGGCTTGACCGATTTGGCTGATTTTTTTTTTGTTGTGATTGTTATTGCAAGGAGAAGGTTCTTATGGAAAAAAAAAATTAGGGTAGTGTAGGGTAGAGTAGGGTAGAGTAGGGTAGAGTAGAGTAGGGTAGAGTAGGGTAGAGTAGGGTAGAGTAGTAGGGTAGAGTAGGGTAGAGTAGGGTAGAGTAGGGTAGAGTAGGGTAGAGTAGGGTAGAGTAGGGTAGAGTAGGGTAGAGTAGGGTAGAGTAGGGTAGAGTAAGGTAGAGTAGGGTAGAGTAGGGTAGAGTAGGGTAGAGTAGGGTAGGGTAGGGTAGAGTAGGGTAGAGTAGTAGGGTAGAGTTGGGTATAGTAGGGTGGAGTAAGGAAGAGCGGGAGCGAAGCCGCGCGGGCAAAAGCTAGTATATTATATTTATTTATTAATATTATGACATTAACAAGCGACATTAGTGACATGACAGCGGCTAAACGCGTTTATACGAGCCAAACGCCGAAAACATGGGCGTTTAGAATTATGAGTTTAGCTTAAACTAGATTCGATTCATAGCGATGAAATGCAAAATGAAGCTATAATCTCGATTAGACGCTCTAACTGAGTTTTGTTTGATATAATCGCGATTAGTTTTATTGGAGAAATGCGCCCTAAATCATCTTCCTTTTAACGTTGCAATAGTTTAATAAAAAAAAATCGTAACATATGTACGTCATTGTGTGTCTCACGGGAAAAAGGCGCGTGTTTACGTATGTACCTACTCTTTGTAAAATTTCCAATTTTAAATTGGTATCAGCCGTTGTTTAACATGGACTAATTATAGCAGCAATACATGATAATATCTCAGGCAGAAAGGGGATTTACCACTATTTTATGAAAAACCAGTCACAAAAGCATAATTTCCTACATAGGTAGATACATTCGTTTTAACACTTCATTTATTTACATGACACGGACTCCAAACTGAACATTATTTGTATTTGTTTTTAAGATTTTAATTTTGCATCTTTTTCGTTTTTTAACCGACTTCAAAAAGGAGGTATTTTTTGGCACAAAGTGGGCAAGTTCTCTGTAAGATCTTGAGAATATATAGGTAATGAAAAAAAGGTTCCGCTGATGCATCTTCGCCTACATCTAGAATTAAGGTAGAACTAGACTGCACACGTGTGCCACACACGCCAATCTGGGCGCGTGGGTCTCCATACATTTTATTTATGGAAACTAGACTTGTAGAGCTACTTTACATCCACGCTATACGACGTCGTCGTCGACCAATCGTCGACGCACAAGTCAGGCGTATTACACGTGTGCGTCGTTGTAATGTAGTTCTAGCTTTAGTCCATGCTACGACTCAGACCATGAATACAACTATGATAATCATCTACCAGACTATCCGTCGGTACATGTTGAATTGTTGACCCTTACAACTACCGTAAAATCATGTCATGACTCGGCGTAGGTAGTATAGTACCTATAGTTTCAACCTAGCTGCGGTTAAAAGATAAAACTTTTTCAAAGACATTTATTTACTATTATTTTACCTTTTGTTAGTATTACTAATATTTACATGCGATATTATAAATATTAAATACTAATATTGAATGCACAAATGATAGGTTTTATCAGGATGAGGTCCTTTATGTCATTGATGTTATCACCATCTGGCCTTTTCCCAACCAGCTTGGGGACTACTCCCAGACTAACCGGATTACATATGTCATACAATTATATATTGTCATTGATATATTAGGTGTAAATAGCATAGTCGGCCTTATAATGTACCTACTGCTGGGACTCAGGCTCCTCTCTAGGAGAGGGAATGAGCCGTAATCCACCTCGCGGGCACAGTGCGGGTTGGTGTCTTAAAATTTTTGGTTCTAGGACATCCTGGTTTCCTCACGATGTCAATGTGTAGATTTAAATATCACAAACAATATTTTTAATGAAAAATAGGTCTATACGTATATTTTACTACTATTAGGTGATTCATCATAAGACGTGGATAATACTACGTAATATCTATTAAAAAAAATATTTATCAAACTAAACACTTATTTTCCTTACATCTTAAAATTAGTCACGTAGTAAGCTAAAATACTTGTTAAATTCATCTATTTCATTAATAAAGCTACATAATATTCCTACTCAATGAATGACTCATACACTATCAATGAGTTGCTCACAGAAACACATCTCATTCTCCTTAACCAAATTATTTATCCCTATGTTATTTTCCATAACCAGTTGTCACTCCCGAATTTCCTGTTCGTGTCATACAAGCTGACCGATGCTGGGACCTGCGTGGTGACAAATCCTGCGGCTACCAAGTTCAAGGGCGAGGACTCGGCTGACCCTAAACAGCATTTGACCTTGAGACTCAAGAACATACTGCAGGATGTTGAAGTTCAGACGAAGTAAGTATAACAGCGAAGACCAGAATATTTTCTGATGACAGGAAAAAATTGTCTTTATCACACAAATATGCATAATTTCAAAGTTCGCTAACTAGTCTTTGAGCGTCCTTGACGCGTTGGCGTAAGGTTTAGTGTTCAATAACAGTGGCTTTGCTTGCTTTTTTTGACAAAGGATGTTTTGACAACTTCGTTAGTAGACTAACTAATGGCTAATGCTCGAGCTTTGGTTGTGGGTTCGATCCCCAGATCGACTTAGTCGTTATTGGGTTTTTCCATTGATAAATGAAATGACGAAGGAAGATGATGACATTTTTAAAAAACACGTCAATTTATTCGTCAATTTGAACTAGACCAGGCCGGTTTAACTAAGGAAATTACCGGTCATTACTTAGGAAATTCGCAGAAGAAACCTAGATTCCGAGTTAGTGCCTTCTGTATGGTACTTGAAACGTAACTGGCAAAATCATAATCATCATCATTTCAGTCGAAAAATTGGACATTGGCTTCCCCCAAGCGTCGCCACAACGACCGATCTATGCGTGTCGCATCCACCGCATGTTTTCGTACAATGGATGGTCGATAGGACCGACAGGTTCTAGAGAGGGAACCGCGCACTGGAAAACACAGCGTTGGAAGGCTTCCTACAAGGTGGACCGACTGGAGAAATATGATTATAATATTATGCACCTATGTACAATCTATTTAAAATATACAGTCGATTAGTAGTAATGTATGTATGAATGTAAGGACAATTTGCTCACAAATTGGTAGAGGTCAACTTGTATTCATTCATATAATGTTGTACATTCAAGAAGCAAGTTTCTTTGGAAGTATTAGTATTAACTGGAATTAATAGTGCATAAAAAAGCATGTGTGTTGTACACACATATTTTTTTATTGTTTCCTGATTGTTAATTTTTATAGGCGCTTTTATGATCGCCTGAATAATAAATACTTGACATTTACATAGTATTAGCTCACAACTCGTTTTTTTTTTCATTCACTATATTTCCGCTATCTTCATTAGGTCTTCGGTATACTTGATTAGGAGTCTCCTTTTTCCATCTATGCCTAACTATGTCTGCCTGGCCTGTGACAAATTAATTGGATGGGGCCCTAGAAAAATGGTCACGTTGTGATATAATTTTAATAAATGTGGTAAAATAGGTTGGTTCTCAGCTCGCGGTCTCTCGGACCGGGGGCGCCGTCGGCCTGGGGGCGCCGTCGGGCCGGGGGCCCCATCGGTCCGGAGGCCCGTGGCATTTTGCCAGCCTTGCCACCTTATAGTTCCGGCATGCTACGTCTAGTTCGTGTGACTTAGGAAATGCCTGTATCCAGCAACGGATATCTTTCAAATTCTTCCACATCTGTCTGTCTATTCGCGACTAACTCAAAAACTACTGAATGGATTTTCATGCAGCTTTCATCAAAAGACAAGAGTGATTGTTGAGGATAGTTCCAATATATAATACATGCATAGTTTAGTAAAGAACGCTGAAAATTCAAAGATTACTAACACCCATGCGAAGCTGTTTATTTTTTAAATTCATTATAGGGTCACGCTTGACCGCTATTTTCCTTGATGGACAGGGACGATGTGGTCGACGATGGAACACGCTTGCCTAGAAGTAACCTATTCACTTTTAACTTAAATATCCCCTAGTTGTTGCTATCAGGAAACACAGACTCCGGCAGGGAATTCCATTTGCTAATTAGGGGGGGGGGAGGGTCGGTGGTGATAATAATGACGTAACAATGAAACTATGTCAACTACAGTCCATTTGTACATTTATACCTGTATAACCAAATCTTATTTTTCTTCAGAGCCCATCTCCAAGAAAAATTTCTCTCCGACCTTCGCAAGGCTCGGGAAACCTACACCGGAATCGAACTCGCAAACATGCTCCATGCTATGCGCCGTCGGCTAGACGACCCAGCGGTGTTATCAGGAGACACTATACTCAACATGCTCATATCATACCGAGAAATACAGGATTATGACGCCATAGTACAAGTCGTTGATGACCTGAAGACCATAATGAACAGAAAGAATTATGTCAACATGCCTATTATTAGGTTCATGTACGCTTTTGCAATGAATCGGTAAGTTTAATTATTATTTTTAGCGTTCCGCACCCAAAGGACTACTACTAATAGTCCACTGTCCGTCCGTCTGTCACCAGGCTGTATCTCATGAGATTAGACAGTTGAAATTTTCACAGATCTCCGTTGACGCTATAACAACAAATTAATACTAAAAAACAGAATAAAATAAATATTGTTCCAATATTTCCCATACAATAGACATGATTTTTTTTCCGCTGTCATAGATAACTAGCTTCTGCCAGCGGCTTCGCCCGCGCACATAAAATATAGCCTATGCTACTCGGGAATGAAGCAGCTTTCTATCGGTGAAAATTTTTAGCAATTGTACCAGTACTTCTACAAACAAAAAATCAAACTTTACCTCTGTATTATATTAGTGTAGATGGTACGGAACCCTTCGTGCGTGAGACGGACTCGCACTTGGCCGGTTTTTTTTTAATTCATGAATCCCCAAGCGACCACCGGTGGCCGCGCATCTATTGTCTTACTATTGTGTCTCTAATTGACGGTATCTGAAGGGTTAAACATAATAGTAAAGTACTTAGTTTGTTATTCAAATAAGGTCGACGACTAGGTTTGTTTTCAAAGAACAATTTCTTGGTATCCTATTTATTTATAAACTTCATTACTTGTTAAAACCTCAATATTAATCACGGTTTTGTTATTGCATTGTAAAATAAAAGGTAAGCTATTTATTTATAGAACTATGGAACTTTTGTCTGTGGTTTCATTTTCATACCATTTATGACAAATATGCTAACTAAGATATCTTATATCAATGTTTATCAAAATGTCTAGACATACAGCTGATCATCAAGATCAGTAAAAATACCTTACCTTAGTACTAAATCATATTCAAGAACCGTACCGCAACGCAATATCAACTTTACGTATCATGAAATAAAGTTGAAACTAATTCGCAAAACTACGCTGCGCATACATGCACCACTCCATAAAAGTGATAAAATACATCTTCCCTTTCTTTTTGTATAGGAGAAACAAAGAAGGAGATAGAGAGAATGCTCTCAAAGTATGCGTCAAAGCTTTGGAGAAGAAGGAGAACAGGTTCCCTGACATGCTGTGTCTTTGTGGACGCATATACAAGGATAAGTTCGTTGAATCTCAACACACGGATAAGGAAAGCTTGGGCAATGCTATCAAGTGGTATGTATACTGTGTTTTTATCATCTTTTTTGAACATTGAAACGTCTTTGAAAATTGATCATTTACATCATTGACTTTAAATACAACATTATTTTTAATATATGCGAAACCTAAATACAGTTAGTTCAGAATCAGTAACTGAAAAGATTCCAATCATTTTTACACCATGTTATATTTTTCTCAAAAATATTTTAAAATTTAAAGACATCTACCAACCCGCACAGCTGATCATGCTATGCTACGAGTATGCAAAAATGCAAAGTAAAAAGCAGTGATGACCTAATCAGAAAATAAATTAGTCTTCATTTTATTGATGTGTCTAATTTTTCAGGTACAGACAGGGTTTCGAGGTGCAGCCAAATGAGTATGCAGGCATCAATTTGGCAACACTTTTAGTAATAGCTGGCAATGACTTTAAAAATTCACAAGAATTGCAACACATAGGTAAGTACTTTTATTTTCGTGTAGCCTACTATGTGGGTGTTTTTTGTAACCCTTGATATAGGAGTTATGTGTGGGGAAAATACATAACAAAATGGCCGACTGAGCCAGTTTGAACCAGCCCTTGTTGTAGGCATCTAGCTCGTCTTGCTACCTCTTCCTGGCGTCGTCCATCCTCACACACTAACTCCATGGAGATTTATTTAGCGCCTGAAAATGTGCCTACAGCCAAAATCACTAACTTCTGGGAATCAACCAAATATAATATAACTAGCTTTTGCCCGCGCGGCTTCGCTCCCGTTCTTCCCTACTCCACCATACTACTCTACCCTACTCTACACTACTCTAACCTGCTATACCCTCTCTACCCTACCAAACTTCACATAAGCCATCTACTAAATAGTCCGAACAAAGCCTAAACATTTGGTTTGGATAGGTGAGCCCATTCTTGAGTTATTAAATTACAACGAAAAGTGGCATTGGTTTTTATTATATACTCGTAGATAAATAAATAATATATTTTTTGGAAACTCAACTCCTAATCACTCCTGGTGAACATAGTTTAGATTTTTCTTTTTGGAAGTCAGGGCGCGCCTCGTTTATCTCTTCTGTCGCTTCGATAAATTGAAATGGCGCACGCGCGCTCATGAAATGGGAGTAACTACAGCAGTACGTTTAACCAATGTTGTCTACGAATCTACATTCTTGAAATACTTTGAATTACATAGTTTCATGTCGCATTGGTCAACTAACTATTACTCAGAAATTCTTTTCATCTAATTCTGGCTAAGCGCCAAGTAGACCATAAATCATGAAGCATTTGACATAACACATTTTGTATCATAAAGTGGTCTATATTATATCATTACGTTTCGTTTAATCTCCTTGGCTGTAGGCTAAATACCAAATGGGTGTGTCAGTTACCCTCATTACACCGATATATCATGTTTCATCGAGTTCGAAAATCGTCAGACGTATACTTGACTGATGTGCGTCAAAGACTACAGTTTTATGAAAATAAGAGTGTGGTAACGCGAACCACGTAAATGACAGACAATCTTCCGGTCTTGTCATCATCATCGTCATCTTCCTGCCCTTGTCCCGTGTTATTTGGGGTCGGCGTAACACGTTTTTTTCTTCCATTCTATCCTGTCACCCGTCATGCTATCACTAACTTTCTTTTCTTTCATATCACTCTTCACACAATCCATCCATCTTTTCTCTGCCTCTCCACCCATCCACGTGTATACTCATAACTCTTTATGTAACAACAATTTTCCGGTGTTGTCAATGGAAGATTTATTATCGACTATAAAAGGCGCCAGATGACCGTGGAAAAAAGTGCATTGACCTTTTCCTAATATGTCTGCGAGGGTACCTGAAAAACAAACAATGAATTGCTTTTAATTAATAGATCATATAAAGGATTACGATACATGTCGATTCAAGACGGCTTTATGTCTTTATTTCCGTTTTTGAAATTAAGAATACCTAAGGGTCTATGACCGTTATTCCACGTTTATCTGGCACCTTCCTAAAGAAGCAGCAGATCTGCTGTTATTCTCGAAGGCCCTGACCCAAATAAATGGAGAGGCTGCGGGAATGTTCGAAGGAGTTACCATGACCCTGGAATCCAAAAGGACTGAAACTGATGGAACACTGGTGTGTTTTAGTCAGTAAAAATCTGTCAATCTCTTGCTCTAAGATATTTGTTGATACCTCCAATAAAAAAGTCCTCCCTAGGAATACCTAGGAAGAATACTTCTGTATGCGAGAAGCACAGGACTATAAAATGTAGCGACGTTTGTGAGAGGCTTAGGTTCAGCAGCGGACTCTGTCTGGGCTGAGAATGGTTCAAAGGAGTTACCGTGGCAAAAGTACAACTGAACTGTAGAAACACTAAGTTTCAGTCGGCAAGTCTGACAGAGACTCTCCTACTCTTCCCAAAGAGGGAGAAGGCCTCATGGAAGGGTATTTCATGGCCTCTTACGTAAACAACACAGGTTCAGTTGTGAACATCTTTCAGATGTCAAGGGGAGAAAGCGTACCTCAAGCATTATTTTTTTTATTTCCAGGAATGGTCCTAAACCATCTAATAGGCAAGAAGGGCAGTCTATCGTCACTCAAAGACTATTGGGACGTGGCGACGTTCTTCGAGATTTCAGTACTGGCACAAGACTATGTGAAAGCGATACAGGCAGCAGAATGTATGTTCAAACTCAAACCACCGAATTGGTACCTCAAATCCACTATTGGAAATATTGAATTAATAGATAGGTAAGTTTTTTTCATTTTTTTCATCATCATCATATCAGCCGAAAGACCTAGTCAAGATCTCGGGAATCCGACGGATGCGTGACGCATAGGACCGGTCGTTGTGGCGACACTTGGGAAAGGCATATGTCCAACAGTGGTCGTCTTTCAGCTGATAACCACTATACTCCATTTGAAATAATATTGCGACATTTAAACATACCTATTTACTTATTTACTGTCTGTTCAATCGATTATGACTTTTATCTCGTTCATACAGACCGACAGACGTTTTAGATGTAAGAATAGCAAAAGGATGATGAATGCATAGATGAATCAACTAGCTAACCAAATCACAAAATAGCAGTTAAGATTGTCAACTACCAATAATATAAATTGAGACCAGATTCGACTGATCAATTTGTCTCCAATAAACACTATTGATTTGTGCGGTTTTTAATTAGCTTTCAATGCCTATCTATTCGTAGCCGTGATTAGTATTGATTTCTTCAAGCTATAAAACAAAAATAATAATATTTGAAGACTTCAACTGCAAAGCAAATGGATGCATGACTTACGGTAGTTGACCCCGAAATATGATCCATCACGTTTGCAAAGTATAGCTAGCTAATTAGGTTCCTGTATAAAAAGCATAGCCCTTTTTTTTCGGGCGGAATCACAAGTTGCCAAGTCTGGGGCGTGAGGGATTTTTTTTATCTTGCTAAACCCACCCCTGTGATCGCCATCAGCATATGTTACCATAAAGGCCATTCTGGACCACTACGCCTTTAACCTTTTGAACGCCAATCACTTGTATACAAGTTCGAGATTTTAGTGCCCTCAGCGCCACTACTTGATTAGAAGTAATAATAGTATAAAAAAATAAATTTACGATTTTTACAAGACCTTTTATTTTGTTTTTATGGAAAATTGCCCTGTTACATATTAAAATCTTGTTTGTTTTATATTAGTAATAATAGAAACAAAAACGTCAGAAAATATTTTTTTACATTTTGTTGCGTGGCGCTGGAGGACACATCGCGTATTATATAGATGGGCGTCGAAAAGGTTAGGGTCACGTACCCGATGAAATTGTAACGGCGGTTAAGGTCACATACCCGATGAAATTGTAACGGCCCTGTAAATCCCTGAACCTTTCTGTATACGGCAGCTTGTGATCACTGTCTTTTCTGGAGTCATTTAGTGACCAAACAGAGTTCCCACTCTGATCACCCGTAAATCCAAAGTTCCGCCTGCATGCGAGGTTCAGATTGAATATTGGCGTGTTAGGCCTTGAGGCGATCGCTTTTCCAACATCTTTACCGAATGGGATTGACCTTTTTACGATCTTGCTGGGTGATCTGCTTCTGCATCATTACGATCTGACTGGTCTGAGGCAATTACCCTCCAGTTTGGTCTGAGGTACTCATTGAAGCAACAGAGTCCAGTCAGCTCATGACTAAGCTTATAGAATACGTCCCTTCTTTTTAACCGGGTTCCGAAAGTATATCTAGAGTTTCTAGAAGTCTAGACCATCAGCTTTTGATTACTGTTATTTAGTATAGCAGCTTCAAATATCCTCAATAACTTTATTAATCATGTAATACTTACAATTTCTTGGAAATGTAATAAAAACATAATTCATTTGAACTTGTGTGCTGCAGGTTTAGAAAAAGTGAAGAAATATCACCGGAACAGCAAGTATTCTCATTCTGGATGGAGTACTTCGTGGAGGCAACTAAGACCGATGATTGTGATAATATTATCAGGTTTCCTGTAAGTATATTTTTTCTTTAATAGCAGAAAAAAATATTTTGTGATTATTCTGTTACTTACTGGACTTAAAAAAATAGATTTTTGAATATTATGTCATAAATCCTAATAAGTAATCATGAAAATTAAGTTTTATAGCTGTATAAAAATATTATTTTCGTATGTATCTAAATACAGATAGAAATTACTCTGAAAGTTAGGTATGCCACAAAATATAACAGTCACTGTGATGCTCAGGTAAAACCTGTGTCCAGAAGTAATTGTCTCTCGACTTTAGTGATGATGCTGGAACTGATGCATACTGTATGACATTTAATTATTATTTCTCTCTCCTTTCCAGGTGCTAATCTTAGAAACTACGAAAGAATACGTGCCATCGTACGTGAATGTGAACATGGGTGCGGAGCAGAAGTCGGTGGAGATCCTCAACTTGTGCCTGGAGGCCATGCGCGGCCGCTGTCGGCAGGTGCACCGCTGGCTCTTCACCTCCGATATGATCAGGAGTTACAGGTAAGCTCCTGTTTATAATTAACCTAAGAGATGCGTGCAGCGGCCTTAACGGGCGTCATCAATAGGTATCTGCACACCTAAAGGCATATGTGAACACTAAGGGGTTTAAAAGTGCCTTTTTAGGGTTCCGTACTCAAAAGGTAAAAACGGGACCATATTACTAAGACTTCGCTGTCTGTCCTTCTGTCTGTCACCAGGCTGAATCTCAAGAAACGCGCTAGCTAGACAGTTAAATTTTCAAAAATTATGTATTTCTGTTGCCGCTATAACAACAAATACCTACTAAAAATAAAATAAATATTTTAGGGGCTCCCATACAATAAACGCGACTTTTTTGCGCATTTTCCTAAGTACAGGTACAGAACCCTTCGTGCGCGATTCGAACTCGTACTTGGCCAATTTTTTTCAACAATAATCTAATCAAAATTATTTATGAATCATAAAATCCCTACTTTACCTCCTTCTTTTATACCTTTTCTATTTCCCAAGTATTAATCCAATCTCGTTACTTATTCTAGTTTGTACAAACGCGACGAGCGCTGTCTCTTCCTGTACGTCAGTGAGAACTCGGACGACTTCCAAATCTTCCTGCCGTCGCAAGCGTGTCGCCAACGTCTGCACGACCTGTTGGGAGAGCTGACCGCTGATCATGAGAAGGTCACAGACTTAGATACCAGTGTCATGCAGGATCAGTTGAAGGTATGGAGGAGTCTTTATTGTTACGAATATTGGTATAATTAATATAAAATAATTTGTGATTATTTTTTAACTTCAATTTTTTCGTGGGTAATACGACTGCTGGTTCTTCACACATAGGCATTATACGCTCATTATTCTACGTAATCGATTCACACTTAATCTGACATTATTTGATTAGTCCATTAAATCGAGTGTAACTATCTTCCATAATAAGATTCATATCAACAAATTGATCAGAATCTAACTTCGGACAGACTAACTTTCGTGATATCATTATCAGGGAGTAAATGATGTCATGCATCTTGGTCCTATCCCGCGCTGTATCGATTTTCCATGTAATTCACGTATTTGAAAATAATTCTTATTCTCAAAACATGACTTTTTCGCTGTTTGAGACATTTGATACAGATCACACCGTATTCCTGTTTATATGTACATCTGAAAAATATTTATTTTCCCCCAGTTCGAATACGAGTTAGACGACAACAACAAACGCGTGATCCTCGGGAAAGGCACGTACGGCGTCGTGTACGCGGCCAGGGACCTCAACACACAAGTGCGCATCGCCGTCAAGGAGATCCCCGAGAGGAACCTCGGCGACGTGCAGCCGCTGCACGAGGAGATACTGTTGCACTCCCAGCTGCGCCACAGGAATATTGTACAGGTAACTAACTAGTGCTTACAACCTGGACGAGGCTGGATTGAAAATGACAAGGAAATTTAGGACAGGCCATAGCCATCATGGTCAAGATGTAATTATTTACCTCTTTTCAGGCTCTGCCAAATCGGAAATTGACCTAATTCTGACTGTTCATGTCTCTAACTATAGTGCTAAGTGAAGGACAACAAAAAGCTACATTATGCGATATTAAAAACATAATAACATGCATATAAAGTAACCCACAGTGCTGTTCACAGATTGCCATTAATGAGTAGACTTAAAATAATTGCCAGGACAAAAGCTGTTTGGTGAAATAGGTGGATTTTGAGGCAATAACTTAACTAAGATCTATAAAGTGGAATGTCGGATTTCCGCTGATACTATTTCATTGAATTCATGAAGCTCCAATTACAGTAAAAAACAAAATAAATTTAAAATACTGACTTCAGCGCCATCTAGCGATATTCGATATAGCTATACCAACGCTCGGTCTTCAAAATAAATATATTTTTGTTGTAGTTGTATGCATAAAAATACCAGCATAGTATGTTGATGTCCTGTGTCATCCAATTCTTAGTCAAAACATAGGATACCATATTATTATCTTCCAATAACTCCTCACGCTCTGGTTGTAGTGAGAGCGAAGGTTAGACTTTTACTGGCTAAAAACTACCTGTGTTCCTTCAGTTACTCTTTGCATTCCAAGCTAACCAATACATTGTTTTATTCCAGTACTTAGGTTCGATATCAGAGGACAACTACTTCAAGATCTTCATGGAACAAGTGCCGGGAGGCTCGCTCTCAGCATTGCTACGTTCTAAGTGGGGACCTCTCAAGGAGAACGAAGCTACTATAGCATATTATACTAAGCAAATTCTAGAAGGTGAGTCCTGTCCTATGTATGATATTTGTTCTATTACTTTACTAACTCAGTGGCTGGCCCAGATAAGAGTGAACTCATTCAAATTTTTACTTAAATTTCTTGCCGTCATTCTTATATTATAAAGGTGAAAATTTGTACCGATATTTGTTACTCCTTCACACTCTAAAGATTGATCGGATTTGGATGAATTTTGGCTCACGGGTAGACCATGTCATATAATAGGACATGTGTTTACTAATTTTAGATTTTCACGCGGGCGAAGCCACTTTTAGAATCTAGTGCTTAATAATGACGTAAAAGTAAAGAAAACAGACACATACAAATAAAACTATCAAAGTAGTGGTGGACGATATTGTTGCCTGTATGTTACCGCCACCACAGTGAGACATTATTAATGTACATGGACATATGTATGGAGCCCTAAAGCTTCTCAAGTGACTTCGCACTAACAACATGTATACACTTTACAAAAACTTTAAATCACATTTTGTAAAGTTTTCTCAATGTCGCTTTGTAATTTTTGCCTTTCAAGCGTCGATATGTACAGCTAACACTGCATTACAAAGATACTAATACACAACCTTCCTTCCTTCAGGTCTAAAATATCTCCACGATCAAAAGATAGTCCACCGCGATATAAAAGGCGACAACGTCCTAGTAAATACATACAGCGGCGTAGTAAAGATATCAGACTTCGGTACGTCCAAGCGCCTCGCCGGCCTTTGCCCGTCTACCGAGACGTTCGCCGGCACGCTGCAGTACATGGCGCCTGAGGTCATAGACAAGGGACAAAGGGGTTATGGAGCTCCGGTAAGTTCTTGACCATAGTGACCAGTCTTTGCTTCTCATCGGGATTTTTCTCAATTTTTTTTTTAACCAGTATGTGGCTATTCAGACACCTTTGTCTTTAGCCGCGTTCAGATCCTTGGAAGAAAAGATAATTGCGCATGAAGTTCGGAAAAGAAGGTCGCCATAAACCGTATCGCTTACGTCGAACGCTTCGAGTTGATCTTGCCGCCAATTCTTTTGTTCTGACCATATGACTGAGCGCTGCTTTCTACTAGCGTTAACTATTGCAGATTTGCAACTTGGCTAAGGGTACAGATGTAGTTACATGTCACACATCACAACAACGCAATTGTAATTCTAATATGAGTATCATTCACACAGTTTCCGTTTAGTTCTGCACCACTCTAAGGTCGACTGGTAGAAAATTCCTAAGGCAAGTCCGCTTTTGGAGTGTTTACCAGTGCATAAAGTTTTAATAATCAAATATCAAACTAGATGGAAACCCAGGTCCAATATAATTGAGACAAAGCTAGGTGACCTTCTAGAATAATATGTAAATGAAGGTGAAAAGAGCATCGGCATTACTATGTTTTTTGGAAAATTAAGTAGGCAATCAGATAAACATGAATAGTGACTATGATTTTATTTTATTGTAGCTTTATTTTGTAAACTTCAGGAGATAACGTGATCCATTAAATTTAAATTTATCGCAATCCTTATTTGCTATGATTCGTCAGTACGCACAGGCCCTTATTAATTAATCAACAACTATTATTTGATACACAGAACAGTAAATATAGGTAGAAGTGCCCCTAACGTGGCTAAGCACGGGAACCAGTGTCGCCAAACTCACAAATTTGCGTATCAAATTGTACATTACACACATAAAAAACAGTAATATGATAGCCACGAAGCTACGAATTACAAACTTAACTTTTACAAATCATATTCTTATTGCTTTCATAAATTAGGTCCTATTACAACGTAAGAAAGTTGTTATTATTTGACATGACACGAACAATAAAGAAGTTTTAACCAATTTACAACGAGTTCGGCTACTCAACGCTAGATGGCGCTGTAACCAATTTATTCTATTCAGAACGCTAGTGCCTTTGAAATAGATGCCATATTCACCTGCACTAGTATATAATATGTAATAGGCGAATTTCGCCTACTGTTGACACACGCGCCATATTTAAGAGGCACTTCCTCTAGTTTTCTTTATTCCGTGATTTGATAAGAGATCTTATACATAATTGAGATACTCATTCAAGATTATCTGTTTCCTCAGTTATTTATAGCGAGTGTGTCCAACCAGTTTCTGTATATTATTAGTGTAAATAAGCTGATTTAATAATATGGCACTTCAATGCATAACATCGATTCTCTTTGCGTTCGTAGTTGAGAATATTTTTTCTACATACTACGCTTGCATGCTGTGATTGTGCCCGTTGTATATCTTTTTGCTTTTGTCAATAGTTTTTACTATGTTGTATGTTTCCAGGCCGACATTTGGTCGCTGGGTTGCACAGTGGTTGAGATGGCTACAGGAAACCCGCCTTTCATTGAATTAGGATCTCCCCAGGCAGCTGTTTTCAAGGTATGTGTATATTTATCTAACATTGATATTAATAAGTTGTGCACACTTGTATTATTGCATGTTGCGACGATTCCATTGAAATTTCATCAAACTATCGGCTCCAATAAATATTATAGTTGATCACTAGCAAAACCAATTATTATCCTGTCCAGCCCCCCTAGCCAAGTTACAACCGTTTCGCCGGCGTCGAACGCTTCGAGTTGACCTTGCCGCCAATTCTTTTGTTCTGACCACGTGACTGAGCGTTGGGACGACGTTATTCCCGTACATTTGAAGCTTTCTACAAACGTTAACTATTGCAGATTAGCAACTTGGCTAGGGTTACAGCTCTCCATCTAACTCACTGTACTGTTTTCTACGTTGTCTTTGTCAGGCCACCACTATGGCCCACTTGCCATTGGGGCAAGTGTAAATTTATCAACCTCGAGTTATACTCTATTTGCGTTAAGATTAGACATTTAGACAAACTCTTTTTACTGACCGTTTAACCGATTTTGACTTTTATTGCGTTAGTGGCATGATAAATGGCAGCTACAGTAAATAGTTGGTATTGTAACCACTTTTTTACTTTTAAATGCCATCCTTATGCCTATGGAATAGAAGTCAAAATCGGTTGAACGGACAGAAAAAAATAGTTGTTTAAAATTTTAATCTTAAAGCGAATATAGTTGCTAAAACGGCTGCCTTGTGTTCAATATATTTTGTTATTCAAACTCTTGTGAAGAATTAAGTTTTTGGTGCAAGTGGACCTTAGTGGTTATTTCATTGAAAGTAAAGTATGTACGAGTAATTACTACTTTGAAAACTATCATAATGACTACAGGTGGGGTACTACAAAATGCATCCAGAGATCCCGAGCGAACTATCAGCTAAAGCGAAGAGCTTCATACTGCGGTGCTTCATACCGGAGCCGGAACAGCGCGCCACAGCAGCAGAACTCTTGGAGGATCCCTTCCTTTGCGAGTATGTATCTGAAATCATTTTATTTATTAATTAATGTTAAGATAGATAGCTACCATTGGGTGATCTCAAATTGTAATTCCGACATTCGCCGGCATTGTAAATTTTATAAATTTAAGTCCCTTCATCATCATCATTTCAGCCGAAAGACGTCCACTGTTGGACATAGGCCTCCCCCAAGTGTCGCCACAACGGACGGTCCTGTGTGTTTCGCATCCATCCGATTCCCGCAACCCTTACCAGCCCCAAATAATAATAATAACCTCAAGCGCCTCAGGATAGGTTGCCCTCTTGTTGCTACGTCACTTCGTGCTAGCGGCCGTTTTAGGGGGCCCATTTATTGAGTGTGCAAGTCACCCCCTGCCTTTTATCGATAGATATTAATGACATTGTTCAGGCAGGGGCCATAATCTTAACATAGCTCCATATTACCAGTCCACTTAAGACTCCAAAAATCATAGCCCTATTATTTTGTTTTTCATGTTATGTCGCAATAGTTTTTCAAACCGGGGGTTGTCCTTGGGCGCACTAGTATAGCGCGCACAGGAATAATCGTCGGTTGGTATCACGTTCCATTATAGTAACCAAAAGGGCCTCTGCGAGTTGGCTTCGGCCCCTTGTACGCCTCTCAAAGGCCCAGAACCTCAGGGTCCTGAGATTAATATACAGATGAAAATAATAATAATAGAAATTTAAGCCCCATTCTTAGGATATTATGCTAAGTAGTAAAATGTTTTTATTATGTAAATATGGTGTCGTAAATAAAAGACGTTTGTTTGCAAGCGTCCGGCGATTCGTGCGTTCCGCTCAATCGTCGCCGATCAAGTGAGTAAGAATGCGACTCGTGATGCGCAAATGTTTGTAACCATTATTAATACTTTTATTTTAAATCGTTGATTATGTAAATTAGCTGCTAATGTATCCTATTGCGTCTATTATTTATTTGTAAATTAATGGTAACATTATTCTGAATATATTTGTAGCATACGGTATTTTCGTTCGTACGGTTTTACAATATTCCTCGTAAATAATGGACCTTGGTCTGTTTAATTTGCTAGTAATGTTTGGCCCTTTAGAGTAGAACCCTGCAAGGTTGTCATTTTTTACATCCATTCCTCAAGGGTCAGCTTACACCGAGAGGAGTCACGACGCGACGCGAAAAAGCTACTCATATGCAACGTCATTCACTATACGAAAAGATACACATTTCAGATCAAGATGCCTCGCGGCGCAGCGCTGCGTTTCAATGAAAATGAAATTGAAAGGCTTGCGTTTCAAACGCAAGCCTTTCAATAATAAAAGAATAAGAAAGAAATAAAGGCTTATTCTGAATTCTCACAATAAAATGTGTATCTTTTTGTGTCGTAAATAAAGTTATATTTTGAGTCTCTTAAAAACTGCGGTTAGCGTCGCGTTCTGTCGCGTTTCGGTGTAAGCTAACCTTCAATGTTTCCACGTTGCTTGAACATCAACATTCCCACAGTAAATTTAAAACTATTTCATACTTGGTCTTACAGAAAGAAAAAGCCTTCAAGCCGTCTAGGCAGCAGTATGGACTACAGCAGAAGTATATCAGTTCCAGCCGACAAGGCTCGACCAGTTACCGCACAGAAAAAAATATCCGAGCCCTGCATAGCCAATGTTCCGTGCTCTCCGGATATCGAGTAAGTGAAATTAGTGTTAGTAGCACATTGAAGTTGCTTTAGAGTTTGCAACGCATGGTATTTAAATGCTCTAGATTGTTGAATAAAAATGTAATCCTGATTGATGTGGTCGTTGCTCCTGAGTTATGTTTGTATGCGGTTCCCATTTATACTGTAAAAAAAAATAAGTTGTGAAATTTCAGCTTTATCGAATTTACACGATTCATCTGTTTTTTTTTTTTTTGACAAAAAGTAATATTTTTCTACCAATTGGCTGTACAACACAATGCATACAAACTCTAGTTAAACGTTTAAAGAACAAATAGTGTGCCTTAGTACCCAAAATTGGTTCAGTTCAGTATAAATGATTGAATTAACTATTTGTTTACTGATTAAGTTATCTTAAAATTAAAGTTAGGCCTACTGTCCACAGACGCGTAGCTTAATATACGACCACTCTCAGCTTACATACTAAACTGAAACTCTGTCGTTGAAGCGGCAACATATTGCCGCTTCGTCAACGCAAAGATATTCAGTTACGAATTAGCAAAATGAAGAAAAAGCGTCTATGAAGCTACACGTCCATAAACAGCGGGCCTAAGTTTTTTTTTTTAAACCCTGATGGTATCTTATCACCAACCAGTTTAGCTACTTTTCTTTGAATAGATTAGAAAATATTGCGCCAACAAACTCGACTGCAGCGACCATATTAAAAGCATGAGTCTTTAGTATAAAAGTTTGATTTTTATGCAGCGTTCTTTACATGTTCTACGTTGTGTGATGTCCTCATGTCATCATACATAATATGGTGAGAGGGAGCTTATGTATTGGGCGAGGACATACTTTAACAATTATGTTAAATGTTGTATTGAGTTGTACATGAAACAAATTGGCATACATAAACTCATTCACACTCGAACATACATGATCCATTGTTGTGATACGGAATTTTCTGTTTTTTAATTCATAGAGTATAGAAATTATAATTGAGATTGCTGGCTCTAATAACACAATTTTTCGTAAGTATAATAGTCAAATTCTGTGCTAAAATCAAACCATAATAGAATATTAGTAGTATTATTGGGTGATAACCTTCTCCCACTGAGATGGTGTCGGCTAAAAAAAAGTATATAAAAGATGGTTATTCGACACTAAGTTGTAGTTGATTTGGTTAAATATTTGGCCTTTTCTGCAATCAGAAAAAAAATACTGCATGATATGTGTAATCGCATAACTAAACCGGAAAAATGTCCGTCTTAAAACTAATGAGCATGTTTTATTCAATAGAAAAATCCGAATCACAACAAAACAGACAAACAACTTCAAAACATAAAAGTATCACTCAAAGCCAAACTTTTATGGAACATAAAAACACAAAAAACTTAAACATTAGACCTGACGTGTCAATAACACATGTCCATAACATTGTCGAAGCTTGGCACCTAAGCGTGTTTTTCCATTTGTTCCCTGCAAGGGTGAAAACGATCCGGTCTAATCCAACAATCACTAGGACTGCGTCGTCGATGCTCTCACCAATACTGATATACCCACCGGACTTGTCTAATAGCAGGTAACAATCACCTTTTTATAAACGCACCTTTTTGATGTTCCAAATTCATAGAATACTTTATTTATTTTGGTCGAAATTTTTTTGTACTATACTCCATTTGTTTGGGTAGTTTACTAAATGAACTATGCGTTCCAAATTAGAATAGGATCGATTGCGGTGTTTTGACGTGACGTCGTACTGTTAAATCGAAGAAATTTTGGCAAAATTAAAGAACTGGATTTTGATTAAACTTTTTTCGTTCACAGTTCGTAAATAAATTTTTTTTTTTTTTGTAAATTAATTATAGTTTAAAAATTTCTTTCCTCGATTTGACAGTAAATGGTGACGTCACAACATGGCAATCGATCCAATTCTCATTTGGAACGCATTCTAAAAATGTTTACATTTAGGTATTTACCTAAACGGATGCTAGGTCATTAACTAAATTTAAATAATCTTTGTGTCTTTTATACGATTTATTTTAAATAAAAAGAAATATCAAGATTGTTAACGTTTAGTAAGTACCTAAACAGATGCAGTATAGGTGTATTAGTGAGGGAAATGCGTAATACGAGACAATTTCACTTTTCTCTGGAATGATTCATGCCTCTGGAGAAGCATCGACTGTTATATAAAATTAATTAGGATAAGGCATAATTATTACTCACCAGAAAGCTTCAGCATCCATTTGATAAAGCTGGTGTAATAAAAATAAGGAATATTTGACATGATAATTTATATGCATTTACATTATAGAGATCTCGACTACTTTCTATTATTTTATATGCACGAAAATACAAAAAAAAAAATCAAGTATTTTACTAATTTATTTGTGTGGTCTAAATTTTGTCCAATAAGTTTCTTAGTGTGAAAATCTTGAAAAAAAAAATGCGTAAAAATTATGAGAAAATTTGATATTTCTCTGAGATGACTACGCATTTGCATTTGGCTCTGGGTTTATTTTGGCCATACAGATGGCAGTGATCACTGACCATAAAAAGAGCCTGATCTACCACGTTTTCAATAAAACTGCTGTGGTAAAAGTAAGGAGTATTCGATAATATAAATTACTAACTTCTGCCAGTGGCTTCGCCCGCGTGAAAGCAGGTAATATATACTTAGTGATAAAGTAAGATTTTTTAAAATCGATCCAGCGGTTATTGAGTTATTAGAAACAAAAACATAAAAAAAAAATTCTCTTTATTATATTATTAATACAGATATGCATTTATATGTTTATCATGATCTAAACTACTTTCTCTAAGTTATGTATGTGCACGAAAATATATCATTACAGTTAGTGCATAAAACAGCATGATACGTAAGATATTACAAAATACTTAGGATAAGGGTTATATTGCAACGAGTAAAATATGGCATTCTATGAAAATACATCTGTACACGTATTTTATAATTTACGCACTAATGCAAACAAGTAGCGCGCACAAACGCTTCAATTGTTTTTCATCACTACCTGAATAAGATGCTTATAAGAATGATCGTAGTTCTCCTAAAATACGAAACAAAAGTAAATTGACATAATTAATTCCCGATTCCTAAAGATTACTTCTTCTTAAAAGCAACTTAAAAGGTAAATAGATCAATCATAGCCCTGTTTTGTAAATGTTGCAAAATATATATACAAAAGGTTCCCTATCTGTACATAGGATTTGTGTTACATTTATTTGTAGTTCAATTCAATATGCGGTAACGTTCGATCTTGTTAAGTTGCAGTAACATAACAAGTACATATTTTATAACACTTATAATTCAAGGCATATCAATCAATATCGTGTAAATGCTCAATCGCTAACGCTTTATCAATCTAACTTGGAAATGAGAACTAACCTCACTTTGTTTTAATTAACCTTAAGAAAACGTTGATCACTTTTAGAGTTCTAACTTATGTACTATGGGTCAAACTTCCGCAAGCTCACCTTTAAGGCGATAATCGCAAAGCAAGGCTCACGACTAGATCGCCCATGAGATCAATGCATGAGTTTTGACCAATAGGATGCGCATATAAATAAATACAATGATATATAGAAGGGTGACATTCACACTATGCTCACTTGTTTGTGAAATGATTGTGAATGCCAGCGATCTCTTTATGAATTGTTGTTAACAAGAAGTAGATGTTATATCTTCGTGTATGAGTTTTATACCAATGAAATGGCGATAGAAACGAAAAGCGTGTACAATTAGCAATATGTAAATTGATACTATGGTTATCGTTTGTTTTTATTTTTTGTAACACGCACACAAATATATATCTCAAATCAAGGCGTGGTCTTCCACTAATTGCGCTTCCGCCGGAATTGTTATTAAAGTGACCTTGCTTAAGTTTTGCCAATAGTACGACATAGTATCAAAGTGTTCAAAAGACACCGAGAAAATCTCGTCTCGTCTTATGACAGAGGTTTTCAGGAAGGAGTGATCGAGACAAAACTCTTTAAAGCGATACGTTTAGTGAAACTCCATGTGATATATTATACAAGGTGTAAGGGACAGACCTCCACAAACTTTAAGGACTTGCTGAGTAGACGAAACTGAACAACCTTCCATAAGACTTTTTTTAGGAAACAAAAAAAACAGCCTCACCATACAAAATTAAAAACTTGTTTGGACAGTTTATATGGAGAGGCCGATTTTTTTCCGTTTCTTGAAAAAAAAAAAAAAATTGTCTACTGAGCAAGCCCTTAAAGTTTGTGGAGGGCTGTCCCTTACACCCTGTATAAACGTCTGTACTGTCTGTACGTTTTTTATATGGTACTGTTTACACATCATCCATATCAAAATCTAAATATGGTCAAAGTTTTCATAGGGCAACTGTACAAGTTACTTTTCTGGCATCGTATTGATGACGTTTGATGAAAGGTACATAATGATGTGGTGACGTTTTAGTACTATGCCCAACACGCCGTCTACTGATGAGATGGAAGGCACTGATACACTGCTGAATCGTAGGAGTTCGTCGGGTGGACTACTGTCTCCAGAGGTAAGCATTTCGTGCTGTCTTTGTTAGAGGATCATTTAAAAACCTACACCTAGCTGTGAACCCCCCGCCCCCTCTCCTGCAGCTAGTCCCACTACAAGAGCTTGCCTAATTAACGACAAATTTTTCATTATACAAGGTGATTGAAAGATGGGTGCAAAGCTTTGAGGCGAATATAGTACAGATAATTTAGAACCTCTTCAGCCATGGTTGTCTTAGACGAAGTCTTACCATTTTTTTTAACCTATTTTTTAAGTTGTATTTCGGAAATTCCCAAAATTTCATGTAAACTGCTTATTTATGGCTAAATTGAATGATAAATGAATTCATTTTTATTTTACTTTAACAGAGTAATGTGTAAGAAATTCATCAAAACATGTTTTAGGCAACTGTGTTCTTAGACTTTTTTTGTTACAGACATTTAAAGTTCAGAAAAAGATTAAAGTTTTTATCAATACTATTTCAAAACTTTATTTAAAAAAAAACTTACGGACGGAGTTGAGCTTGTATTAGGAATCACGGCCGTCATTTTGAACATGAAAAATAAGTAATTTTGATTCAAATGTTTGTTTTAATTAATCTGCCTAAAATTTAAAATTTCTCCCTCAAATTGGTTTGTTAGTCCTAACTTCAATAATTTGTAAGATATCCACGTAAATTATATCTCAAAAGAAAGAACGATTATCAGGCATATTTCCAAAATGGTTTTAATAAAAAAAGCACCCTCAGTTTTTTTTTTAAATAAAGTTTTGAAAAAGTATTGATAAAAACTTTAAATTTTTTCTGAACTTTAAATGTCTGTAAAAAAATGTCTAAGAACACAGTTGCCTAAAACATGTTTTGCTGAATTGCTTACACATTACTTTCTTAAAATAAAATAAAATAAAAATGAATTCATCTATCATTCCATTTGGCCATAAATAAGCAATTTACATGAAATTTTGAAAATTTCCGAAATAAAATTTAAAAATTAGGTTAAAAAAAATTGGTAAGACTTTGTCTAAGACAACCATGGCTGAAGGGGTTCTAAATTGTCTGTACTGTATTCGCCTCAAAGCTTTGCACCCATCTGCCAATTACCTTGTATATGTTTTTCTTTTTCATTAACCAGAAGGGTCGCAATATTTCTATCATTTTCGTACTTTAAAATGCTCTCTAAACACGTGAGCGTGTTTCATTTGGAATTGCAAATTATTATTATTATTATTAACTAATAAGATCTGATTAGGCTATGGAAGTCATTCATTAACTACTATGCCCTTCTCAAAAAAATTTTCTCGGAAAGATGCGCTTACTTACAAGACTGCGTGACAATTTATAAACTTAAGTTGACTAAAAAACCCACCTGTGTTCCTTATGTTATCCTTTGCACTTCAGTGTCACGATAACTTTTTGAAATAATCTCGCAGACCTAGCAAATAAATGTCACTTAAGACAATGTACACTGTATTTTAGGTGGACATGCCAAACGTACCTCGTTGCTCAATAGACGGCCCTGAACATGACGGCTTCTACCTACTCAAGAAGGACTCCCAACGAAGACTGACGCTCTCCCGTGTGTTGGAGCAGGACAGCGAGAAGATTTGCTCCAAGTGGATGCTCAGTATACACCAGGACTTTGGAACTACTGTGCTGACTATGGTAACGTTTTCATTGGTGTGTTACTATGTAATACAATTTGAAAATAACGCTTATTTATCTTTTTTGCGGTCAAGAGATCCTTCTGCACAAGTGTTCTTCCTATCAAAATTTCCCAAAAAGCGTAACCTTCTTCTACTTGTTTAGATTGATTATTGCACTTCCTCGGAATATTTACACTTAAATTATTACCTTGTATTTGAATGTATCCGATATAATTTATTCGGAAATAGGCTCCTCAATGCTAAGTACTCTGTAACCATCAATATTGGTCATATCCAATAAATCGTCATATTTTTTATACTCTGTTGTATCTCATTTTTATAAAATAGTAATTTTTATATACTGTCAACTTGTATAACCTGTGGACGCCTTTAATTAACATGTTTACACAGAATTTAATGTCTATTAAATTACCTACTTGTATAAGAACTTGTTAATATGTCTTAGGTGTTCCTCATAATAATAAATAAATAAACAAATCCCACTACAGGGCAAAGGCCCTTCCTTTCTTCTACTTTTATCTGTGCTCAGCTACATCTGACCAATCCATAAGTTAGGAATCCGTCCTCATTGTGAAACTCGTCACGCCATCTCCTTCTGAACCTACCCTGGTTTTCTGTTAAAATTCCAGTTAGTGCTTTCGAACCATTTTGTTGTGACATGCGGCAGATATGGCCTGCCCAGTTCCATTTTAGTTTGGTGGCTGTGTTACCTACGTCTGCAATTTATGTTTTGGAACTAAACTTAAACTGTTCGGTATGTGGTCTGTGATTTGGACTAAACGGAAAATCATTATAACACTCTTTACAGTCACATCTGGAAATGCTCCGCTGCGCTCTCAAAGAATACATAATGGATCAGAACAGAACCGTCATAGAACAAGCCATAATAACTTTGAAAGAAGAACTGGACTTCGACTCAAACGCCATCAACGAGTTACATTCGGCCATATACATGTTCCAAGAGGCGGTCAATGCTGTGTTGAGAATGCATAGCATAAAACCTCATTGGATGTTCGCTTTGGATAATCTAGTAAGAAATGCTGTCCAGGCTGCTATTACTGTTTTGTCGCCAGGTAAATATACTTTTTTCTTGTGTCGTAGATTGGTTTAGGAAACTTAACTTACTGTGCCAAACAATTATTATTAATGTTCTTGAATTAGAAGGAAAAAGAAAACCGTAACTCGTTTATTAAAATACCATTTCATATTTGAATAAAAATGTTGTCCATATTTTATTCCATAAACGGGATATTGACCAATATTATATCACAAATAATTTAACTTTAAATCGGTGGAGAGAGTGTTTGGCTAATTAGCTATTAGTTTATTTCTAAACAGAGTAAAGTAAAATACTTTATTATCTTCTCAGATGATAATATCTCGATTACATCTGATTTCTGGATTCTGGAAATCGACACGTTTTGGGACTACTATAGAGATATTGGTAAAAATCATATTCGTGTTGTCCTCGTATGCTAATAGTGTCCAAAACTCATGTTAACTTCTGTGATTGGCTGAAAAACCCCAATCAATTAAACCATTTGAAATTAGTACGTTTCACCCTCAAAAAGAATAATAGGACTGTTAGAGATCACTTTTTGTCCGTCCTCCACAATGATTGTTGTGTTATTAGAAACTAGTTGTATATAATGTTTATGAATGGAACCTCTTTTTAGAAACCAAACATGTATATTCTCACTTCTCACACATCTATAGTCCAAACACGTTTTTTCAATCCTACAAAACGTCCACTTGAGCTTATGTCTAAAACTGTCATACCGAAAAATTCCACAGCACAAATGTTTAAACATTTTTTAACAACAAATTTTTAAACATGTTTTAAACATTTTTTTTTTCTAGATCTTTTAGCGCTCCCTGTGATCCTAATAGCACTACAGTTACAGTTGCAGTACTACTAAATAGTAATGTTTCCCAGAGCTCGGCGCGAACTTAGCGGGACAAGATGGCCGCCGCGGCGGAGCGTGCGTGGCGCCCGACGCCACTCCTTCCGCGCTGTCGTCGACCAACTCGGCCAGGGATACGCACGCGCTGCATGCTTTGAGGCATGAGAACCAGAAGTGAGTATTGATAAATCCCTCAAAAACAGTTTCCAGTCAGATACGTAATTGTACTTTTGTTGTTGTGTTGTAATTGTATTTCAATCTATTGAAATAATTTGCCTGCTGCAGTCTTGCCGTCCGCTTATAATCTAGCTCTCTTCAGGGCTAGAGTGAATAGTTTCATAAACTAGTGCACTTCACGGTCAATGATTGCAATACTGCTTACCGTCAGGTGGGATCGCAATCAAGCACTAGTTCATATCACTTAAAAAAAAAAAAAAAATTATGTAATGACTATGAATAAATAAAGGTATTTTTTTGCCCCAGTAAATTCACAATACCATGTATTAGGAAATCACCTTATTATCGAATAGTAATGCATAAATCTGACTTAAATTTTTCTCGAAAAATCCTTTATCTACACCTACACCAATCAAATCTATGACATGACCCAATGTCTGATAGGGGTTCCCACGTGGGCGGGTTAACGCGATCGCGGGGCAAAGCGTAGCGGCTTTAGCAAACAATTATTGATATTCTAATGTGGTGGTCTATGTGAGCGATCGTACGTGGATGCGGTGCAGTAACGAGCGAAGCGAACGCGATCAGTTGGTTTAATAAGTTTGTCTATAATTTTGTATTGTGGTGACTTATTTTAAACAAATTGTGGTTGAAGCGATGATTTCGCGCGGAGTAGGACAGAGTCGTCGCGCGTATTGTGCACGCGTAACTCGCATCGTATCGCTTCACAATCGCATTCCCTTTGAATTAGGCAGCCACTGTTGGAACGCCCACGTAGGTCATGTAGGCGACTCAACAGTGGATGCCTAACAGTCGTATTTACTATAAGATCAATGAGGTAATCAGCGCTAAGATGAGTAGCTAATATAATTCCACTTTAATTCCAGATTACATCAAGAACTTCTAGAAAGTTACCAGCAGTATCAGAGTCTGTTACGACAGATGTTAGAGGAACAAAAAACACACACGATGATACTTAGAGAAATTGTGGAAAAGAAGTCACGGTAAGTTAATAGACGTTTTAAACTCAAGTTATAAACATGCTAACTAACAATAACTACAAAATTTTTAATGTATTATAAGGTAATTCAATTAAAAATATTTGTTTCACATACCTAGGCTTGTATTGCCACTTATAAAAATAATCCATATCCGTCCATATTATTATTATGTTAGTAATCGCAAAATATATTTAAAGGGTGTGCCTTTAAATATATTTTGCGTACACCTGACACCCTGGGTACATGCACCCAGTGAGTCTAAGTGGCGCATCACAGCTTATCTCTAATTAAAATAAAACGTCAGGAGCTAGTGTATGGTTCAAACACACGATACACATATTTGACTAGTCTACCATATTTAGCCCAACGTTCCTACTGCTGGGACTCAGGCCTACTTTCTATGAGAGCGAACGAGCCGTGATCCACCATTATGGGTTGGTGTATGTCCAAATCTCTAAATTTTATGTTATATGCAAGTTATAATCTCGTTTTTCTCACAGCAGCCCCACCCCAGAAGTATTCGCCAGCCCGAGCGAGCCACCTTCAGAAGCGGGCGAAGCGGCCGAAGATGTGGACGAGGCCGAAGCCGCGCGCGTGCGGGAGTGGGCGCAGGCGCGGGGGCTGCCTGCGGTCGTGGCCAGCGCACTACAGCGGCACTGCTACGTGTTGCCAGACTTACTGCTGCACGCGCAGAGGGAGGACATAGCCAGGCTCAACTTGAAGTAAGTCAAACTGTTTCAAACAGTTGTATGATTATAGCACTTCGGGATGGAGCTCGCTCTTGGAAATTTGCGAATGTAATGAAGAACACATTTATTTAAACTTCATATAGAGTAGTGAAACGTAAGTGAGCACATCGAGGAATTACTTACAAGATTTCTATATCAACCGCTAAACAACATTACCAGTTTGAAATATCAACCAATTCTCAGTGTAATAATATTTCAGCTTTGTTTTAAAATGATCAGCACCAACAAGCTGCTTGTTCGATTGGTGACCAACATTATTCAAATAAATTCTACAATATCATCAATTGGTGACTTTTAAAATTAACTTGACTATGTTTTATCAGTCTTTGTGTTGGTCGGCACACGGAGTAAGTATAGAAGAGGAGATGTTGTAATAAGATATCCCTAAGAAAAAAAGCGTGACATTTTGCGGGGTGAGGGGGTGTTAGACTCCGCCCATTTTTTTATTTGCCATCTGCCGGTCAATAGCAAAACTACTTGCTTGTTCTGTTGATTTTATTTTGTAGTTACGTAACTATCTCACACTAGATGTCATTAAGTGCAGGATGCAACAGGGTCGCACTCAGAATTACCAGGGATATCTGTTTTTTTAAATTAATTGTATAAACCATTCGATACGTATATTTTTCATTGAAATAGTGATACTATTATTTGATGAATGACGAATGAAGATCATACGAAATTCATCAAAAACCTTTTTATCCTAACTTTTTTTTTGTTAATTCTATTTTTATTAGGTTTTACTTTTTTAAAGGCTTATTTTGATAGAAAGAATGATCAAGATTGATTAAAAAGCTAGTTTAAAAAAAAACACGTGTTTACGTCCGAAACCATTCAATAATAGTAGATTATGTGACTAGGGGATAAAGCTGTGTCTTAAAGTCGCGGGTGGCATGTTGAATTCCGAACGAAACGAAGTTTACTGATTTTAATCCCGAACGTTAGTGACGGATTTATATAATTAACTTCCGAGCATTAAAAGGGAGATTATAAAGAGACCAGAGTGAAGTGAGGAATTCAAGCCGCCCAAGACAAAGACAGCGTTATCCCCCTGTTGCATACTCTACTTTTTACACCAAATGTGAAGTAATTAAAAAACAATTTTGTCGACCAAATCATATATTAGAGGAATATAAATATTATACTCGTATTTACAATTTCATCAGCCGTGGGACATTCGGTAAAATAATTGGCTTCTAAATACTGCCCTGTATTTTTGCTATTTGACGATAGATGGCGACCTGTTTACAAAATTATATAAAAACTACAAAAATAATATTTTGGCGATTAAAGGACCTTCAGGAATGAATGTTGATCAAATTTCAGTACGTATGATTATTAAAATATATTAATACTGAGCTCTACGTGCCTAAATATATTTAGTTCCCATGACACAAAGTGTCGCCATCTAATGTCGAGTAGAATTATATTTGGAAATGCTGACGTTAAGAGATTTTTATAGAAGTATTTTAATAAATTATGCATAAAATAACTTACAAATGAAATGTGATGGCATCCATAGCATCAGAACGTCTATCCAAGTAGTATTTACAAGATAAAATACAACACTTAATTTTTTTGTTTTTCTATCGCAAATATGATGCCAAATAAGTAGGTTTACGAAGTTGTGCACAGGACGAACGCCAACAATACACTGATTTAAGCCACGCCCACCGTGATGACGTCAGGACTCAGTTGAGAGTCACAGTGCACAGTTGTTTAGGCCGCCTCCTCTTCTATACTTACTCCGTGGGTCGGCATAAGAAAAAGAGCTTCCAATTTATTGATAACTAAAATTTTGCTTCCACAGAGGCGGCATCGAGCTTCGTCTATGGCGTGCAATACAAGAGCACCGTGTCCACAACAGCCCCGCGCACCTCCGCCGCACCAGCAGCACCGAGACCGACATGGACACCAACTCTATCGTCGTCGTCGAGTGCCAGAGGTGTAAGGCCACCCGCCGGACTTTGTCCAACAATTCCTCCTGTTCCAACAACCCGACAATCGTCATCAGGGATCAGGTGAACGGCGATGTAGCCGAGTACTACGGAGAGAACGGCGCCGTCAACCTTTGACTACTGCGCGGATGGTGCACTCTGCAGTGAATGGTCTCTGACGTCACGCCCAGGGGTTGTCAATATGTTCTGAGTTTGAAAGTAGAATGTTTTGCACGTTTACAGCTTTATGTGTTAGGGAGTTGTCACTCCCACGCGACAGTGCTATTGGTCAACGTCGATCTAATACAGCTAACTGGTCTGTTGTAAATGAGTCTAATCTGACTTCGACTGTTGCCCATTGATTGATGAAAACATTAAGTTTTTGCCGATTATTTGTCATTAATTCTGAGCTGACACTAATCAACAAGTTTCACAGTAAGAGTAGCTATATCTGTCCGCACTTTCCTATACTTCTATCCTCCTTTGTCACTTAGAACCGTAATTTACAAGAGCTAGAAAGAGTGATATCGACGAGGCGTTCGGCAACACGGTCGTTTCCTCGGTGTGGCCAGTTGTAGCTCAAACCTTACAATTTCGGTGCCAGGGACATACAATAATTTTGTTCACAGATTCGGTAAGTAGGTTGCAGGTATTGCAACCTGCTTACCGAATCGTTGTTTTACGTAACTATTGTAGACTTTTCTTTATACGCAGTACCTGACTAGCAAGTCTAAATCTAAGTACGCTGCATACTTTTTTTTTTGTTTTTTCAATTATTATATGATCTATATTATATACTGGGTCCTTTGGCACCAGAAGTGTTACTCGACGTTGATCAAGAGTGTAATGTCACACTTACTAAACCTTAACTACCTTCAATTTAAAACAAATGTCGCACATTAGAATATTAGTACGCTCAATACTAAACGTAGCAATATGAAATTATGTTGACTAAAACTGGTCGTTTCTGGTTGTATTGTTAAAGTGATAAGCAATTTTGAGACAATATCTTATCATAAAGAAACTAGTGATTTCTCTAGTGTGTTCATTATAGCATAAAAGAATTGAGTGAAAGTATGTCACAAATGTTGAATTCTATTGTCATAATAACATTAGTGTGCTGTAGCAATATTAAAAAAAAAATAACACGTAGAATTTTTTAAAAATAAAAACGTAGTTTTTCATCTGTTCAAATTGCTGTTGCTGTTAAAACTATATAACAACGCTTGAGGCCTTGAGTGCATCATCCGATTAACTCTCGTGTAAATATAGCTTCGTATTTATTAATATTATTGTTACTAGTCTCTGTAAATAATATCATTTCTTTAATAAGCATAATATTAAGATACGCAACGAAAATTTTTTTCGTGTAAGACGATCCAGATAATTAAACAACAGGATGAAATAAAGAGAGCTATGGGAATGTTTAAAAGAGTTATCGTGGTAAATGAAGAAACAGCTGATTTTTTACTGAGTAAAAGTCTTACACATCCTCTCGCATTACCAAGAAGGTGAAAAGTTATTTGATGATATTCCACCTCAAAAAAAAGATGAAATCAAGTGTCACTATATGTCATGGCACTCACTCACGAGACTTGGCTAAAGCCTCAGATTTGATACATTAGGGAACAAATGTCCCATAACATAATATGCAACACGTGATGCTCAATCCTCGTGAATCTGCAACGTTGCCCAGTGTCTCGCAACTTACCCTCCAACGGCTCCAACTTACAACGCATTCATGTGACGCAGAAGTTGTTAGGGCGCTTTCAAATTAGCCGCGAAATGATACGCGTAAGCACCGCTGCCGATGCGTTGCTTTGTTATTCCATATAATAAAAAACGCGCGACGGCCGCGCGACTACTGCGCTATATCCGCGCCGCGGCCGCACTAGACAATTTCATGCTATGTTTGTATTTTGTCCTCTAACGTATTTGAGGCTTTAATATCGTTGTACTATTCATATCTACCTTTGATCAACTTACATGAGTGATTTTACGTGACGTTACAACCACCAGTTGTCTAATTATCTTGGTCGTCTATAAGTTTTGCACAAAATTTTTTTTTAAATGGTGCTAACGCGTTGTGACAGTTAAAAAAATAACAAGTGCCTTCTGTTTTCGCTTGCACTTAGAGCTAAAAATAAACTAACGAAGTTATGCATATTATAAATATGTAATTGTAATGATGAAAGTTACGAATTCGAAAGTATGTATTTCGAAGGGAAAAGATTGCTTCCATTTCAAATTGTTGTTTATGCGGTATTCACACAGAAAAACGGATATATGAATCGAGGAATAAGTATCCATAATTATGTTATATATTTACATATGTAAACGATTATTGTAATCGTGCGTCCAAACGTAGCGAATGCGCAGCTCGCGTGCGGTAACAACCTAAGTTTGGTGCGCCGCTCTAGCGCAGCTCCGGCGAGGCGAGAGTGAGACGAGCGTGCAGCGCGCGCGCACGTAGCTTCTTTCTCATTTGAACTACGTAAGCTTACCGCGCGCAACCCCGCGCCGCGCGAGAACGCCGCGTAGCTTGTGCGCGAGCTACGCAGGGGCTTCGTGTGAACATGAAATGCACGCGAGCAGCTCGCGAGTGGCGTATACACCTGGCAAGCTGCAAGATGCCCCATAATAAAAGATGACAATCTGATTCAAAGATGGCTACTAAAATATGTAGCATTGTCTGTGTACAACAGATTATTCCCGTAAAAACGACATTGAGAACGCTTTAACGTGTTCTAAATTGTTTATACTACCCGAAACTGTAATAAAACATCATCTGAATAGCATAAAAGCTAAAAGCATTACTATTTACAAGTGTCTACATAACTATCCGTATACAATTCTATAAAATACAATAATTATATGTATATTCATACTAAGAAGCTATATCTTTTGAGTGCCATACGTACATATTTTTCTTATAATTATTATAACACTGTATATTTTCTTAAGATTAATATTTACTGTTATTAACTAAAGATTTTATTAGAACTTATTAATAATATCAACGTGATCTGAAAAGCTTAAATATAATTCAGAATTAATTATGTCGCTAGTATTACTAAGATATTGGGTCTAAATAACGTAAACTTACATTTCGTAATGGCTTTCAATCAGAACATGCTATCCAGTGTGTATTTTTCATGTATATAACTATAATACGTGGTATTTTTAAAGGCTAGAAAATATCATAAATCTAATGTCTTCATTATTGGCATTGACCAAGAACTAATATTAAAATCTTGCTAACCTGTGCCTACTTTGCTAGGCGTCAAACATTTTTACTTAGTCTGTGTCACTCAGGGAAATAATTTTATTATATTTCAGAAAAATAATATTTCTGAAATAATTTTCAAAATCAGGCAGCAGTTTCAGAGATTACTACTTCCTACAAACTAACTCGCAAACTTACAAATTTTATCTATTTTATTTTAATGATAAAAACTAGTGCTTTAATGCGAACCCATTATGGTAAGCAGTGATGCAATCGATAATGGTGAATCACACTAGTTTATTAAGAGCCTGTTCACTCAAGCCATGAAGACGCCTAAATTATAATCGGTTGGGAACACCGCTATAGGCAAATTGTGTAGATAACATAAATTCTTTCCAAATGTTTTCTAGCCTCTAAGAACTCTACTTACGCGTTACCTTCTAGCCAGTTATATCTTCTGATGTACAGTATGTAGCCATACGCTATTGCAAACTGTATAGCAACCTAACAATACTCAGTAATACTGTTGTGAAGTACAAATACAATACCTTATATAAACAAATAGAAATAGTTTCTATATTTACATTTAGGTGTGACTACCATGTATCGATAACCAATCGACTGTTTGTTACTACATTAATCAATAACAGTGTTTTTTTTCAACCTCCTAGTCCGTCGTCCCGCTGCACGGATAAGTTTGGTTGATCAATGTTATCGATCCATGGTAACACCTATACATCAATCGAAATACCATAAAGGTTAGGCCATACACGTTAGGGTGTACCTGACAGGTTTGCCTGCACAGTTATACCTGACGGGTAAGATTGTGTGCACAGTTGTGCAATATACACGCTCCGGTTTACCTGTAAAACTCAACTGTACAGGCAATACTGTCTATATACCCTAGCGTGTATGCTACCTTCAGGAATTTGAACAACATTTTTCGCTCTCCGTACAACCGATTTTGACTTTTATTGCGTTTCTGGCATGTAAAATGGCAACTGCTGGAAACATTTGGTATTGTAACCACTCTTTTGCTTTTAATACCATCCTTATGCCTAAGAAATAAAAGGCAAAATCACTTGAATTGACAGTAAAAACGCTTGTTTCGAATGGAGTATAGCAATGGTCACACCTTTATTAACTAAACCATACGCTTGGGATCAACCCCAATAACTATGAATTGTTTAGTTTTATTTAGACAATTAAGTGTTATTAAATACGTCTCGCGTTAATTTGAGCTAAATAGTAGAGGAAACTACTAAAATTATAGCTTTAATTTAATATCATTAATATTAGGCTTAGAATTGTTTTGTTTGGATATTCGCAGATTGTTTTTTTTATACTTATGTGTAGTGTCAATATGTAGTAAATTGCAAGTATGAATTTCTCATAATTATGCTTAGACCACTCGAAATTCTCCCTTTGAGATATGGCAATAAATTTAGTTGGTCACGCATCTTTTTAAAATAAATCAATATACTTTAAATAACTCCAAAATTAAATCACTTCAAATATGTAGTAGCCTTCAGAAATAGACCATAACCAACAGTGAGCGTTTGGGTTTTTTATTTTTTTATTTCGGTATTTACAATATTTATAAGTGTCATCACATATTCGCTTTATACTTACATATATGGAAATTTTTGAAACATACTAAATGAAAGTATATGAAATCAAAAGATCTGCGTTTTTGTACGACAGCTTATTTCAGACCTACAACAGAATATTTTTTTATAGACTGTTTACATTGTAACTTTTTTATCACCTGGTTTCGAAGGTACAACGGAACCCTTAAGCCCTCGCTCACAGCGACTTTTTGTAGCGATGCTGTCACGCGTTTCGTAAGCGCGCGACAGCATCGCTACTAACGCGCGTTAGTCACATTTTGTAAGTGCTATAGAAAACTGTATCGATGCGAACGCGCTACAAAAAGTTGCCGAGGACGTAGGCCTTAGAGTCTATGCACACCACGTTTCTTAAACGCGCCGTTCACGTGCGTTAGTAGCAATGCACACGCGCGTGAACTATAGCGCTTACAAATTCGACTAACGCGCTTTTGTAGCAATACTGACGCGATACGCACGCGAGTCAGACACAGCCTGCAGACCTTTAATAGGATAAAAGCGCGCCGTCGACGCACGTTTCTAAAACGTGCGTCAATAGCGCGTTTAAAAAACGTGGTGTGCACAGGCCCTTAAAGTGTTACCAACTAACCGATCGAAGTGATTATAAAAGTTTATTTATCAATCGATGTCGATTGTTAGTACATACCTATTACACACGACGTTCGATGGATTGGTGTGGTATCACCTTTATAATTTTCTTCATCAAACCTGTTTGTACTGAAAATATTTTTCTACAAATCCGTTTGGTCTATCATTGCACTTTTTCGCAGAAACCAATTAAGTATTTTATTATAATATTTTCCTTTGAATGTTAAACTACGATAAGCCTGTAACAAACATTCATTTCTACCTTTGTCGAGTAACTGACTATGTACCTACTGTTAGGTAGAATCTGCCCATATAATTTAAAATGATTTCTTTGAGTAGCTAATTAATAAATGATTAATTATGAAATGTTTTTTTCTTTAATACGCTGTATCTTCGAGTAGATACGTCTTCTTTTCTCCCTTTCACCTCATTTTGTAACAATATTCAAGGGTTAGGAATCTCCCATCCTCAAAGCCTACGAAGTTTGAGAAAGCTGCAGCGTTATTTGTAAAACACTAGCAACCTCTCACGATTATGTTACTAACGTCATAACAACTTTTGTTCTATGACTTAAAAATTTGATTAATTTTAGTTCATCAGATTTTCATACAAAAATAAAAATATCAAAATTAAACGTTTTAATTCATGAATCCCCAAGCGACCACCGGTGGCCGCGCATCTATTGTCTTACTATTGTGTCTCTAATTGACGGTATCTGAAGGGTTAAATATTACAAAGTCTAAGCTAAGCAAGCGATAGTGAAATAGAAGAGGGTAGCTGAACATGAAGTGGACCTATTTACGGGCAGGCCTCACTAGTCAGTCGGTCGCATTGATGCGCTCGAGTCGCGTCATACTTTTTCTTGTAGCTAAATTCGGCAGTGCGGACGTAATTATCTTTACATGATGGTGTAACAATATTCTAATGTCGAGTACACGGAAATGGTGCGAATGCCTGCTAGGTGTGATGACAATGTTTCGGAAGCCTGCTTATAGAACTGTGCGTGGGAGGTGAAAGTATATATGGCAAAATACAGAGTTGAAATGTTTTAGAACATTGAAATTTTGAAGGTATGTTTTTGGTAAATGTATTATGTTTTGTAAAAAGTCTTAGAATAAATGTTGTTGTTTAAGATGTTAGTAATACCTACAGTCCAGTTTTACAAATATCTTGGTATATATTTATTATTAGAGACACAATAGAAAGACAATGAGAGAGCGAACGCCGGGTTCGCTTGGGCTGCTTAAACTTAACTCTTCAGATACCGTCAATTAGAGACAATAGTAAGACTAGATGCGTGAATGCGCCGGCGTTCGCTTGGGAATTAATGAACATCAAGCGTAAGTTCGATCTTGTATGGACGAGAATCACAGATAAACATCTAAATCTGTGACGAGAATAGGGAATGCAAATCTCGCGAGATTACGAATATCATATTGATTGGCAGTTTTGTTTTTTTTTTGCAAATTTGAATAAATTTGTTAAAAAATAATAATAATTGTGAGTATTATAAGATAACCATAGGCGCGGGCTTGCGGACGGTGAGCAATAGGTAGTTTTCTGTCGAACCGTCCGGACCAGACCCAAGTCGTCAATGGCGCGCACGGGGTCGAAGCCGGCCAGGGTTAGTTCCGAAACGTAGCTCAGCCCCGGTATGAAAGACAAGAAGGCAGTAATAATCTGACACTATCTCCCGCTCCGCCCTAGGGCGGGAGATGTCATTTGGATGATTTTTACCCACCAAAAAAAAGTAATATAAGATAAACATTTTTATTTTCACGAAATTTTTCAATACATTTTTTGGATTAAGCATTGTTTGACATATCAGTCTATATTTTTTTAACGTCCGTGTCAATCCGCGCTTCAAATAAGACGTTTTTATGCTCGAGTACAATCTCGTTAATCTCGCGAGATCTCGCCCTTTTTTCGTCCGAGATCAATCTCGCTAAAAAAGGCTGAGATCTCGCGAGATCGAGATTGCATTCCCTAGACGAGAATGCTATCAGTTATGGAACGGATTTGCCAAATACAAACTTGATTCGCTTCACTTAGGCAGAACGCTGCGTTACGTGGGTGCCTGCGCGGTCCCACACAAAATTCGAGCAGCCGCTCCCCGCGCCCTTTTTGCTACGTAATCGACACGACTACATGCACACCGTTAAAGTTCAAAGTTGAACTAGCGACATAACGCAGGTAAAAACGGTTTCAGCAACGGGGACCGGCGCAGAACAGAATTAAGAGGATCATTGGCGTTTCCAGATAGCTACAACAACCTAAGTTAATAGTGAAGAGGTTACTTTTAAGCAAACGTGCTCCATTGTCGACCACATGATCGCATACCATCAGATATAGTGCTTAAGCGCGAGCCTATCATAATAAAAAATCCAGAGAAATGGTTTTAGCCTGTGACTTTACAGAAGTGCAATTTTCCCTAAAGTACGTAGGCACTTACCTATTTTTGTAATCGAAAGATTAGGAAAGTGCTTTAACTGCCTACAAAAAAAATGTGTTTATACCTACCTACCTGATCATAACATTACTTTAGTAAAAACCTTATAAGTATGGCAAGCAGAGGACTCCAAAACTCCAAAACATCTTCGCATTTGAAGAGGTTTTTTTTTTCTGTCGACGGGAAAAATCATCATTGACGAAACCAGCTCTTGGGTGGAGCGGGAGACAGTGTCAGAGTCTTACTGACTAAAAACCCCACGCCGTTCCTTCTAGCCTTCATACCGGGGCTCTAGTTTCCTTTCGAATAACCCCGACCCCGGTAGGCTTCGACCCAGATGGGCCCCTCCTGTTGCTGACAACTCCTTGAGGCGCGCGGGAACAGTGCGCGCCGTCGACGCCTTGGCTCGGTCCGGACAGTTACCGGACGATCGGACAGCAAGCTACCCATGGCTCGCTGTCCACGAGCCCGCGTCTACGGTGGCTGGAAATCGGGGCTGGAACCCCGGCGGCGGCGGCGGTGAGGGCGCCGTTGCCTGATGCGGTCGGCCTCCTCCTTTGCTAGCATTACTGCTTCGCAGAAGGAGGCGACCGCCTGCCACTCCTCCTCGCTCCGGACCATGGCCTGAACGCCTGAACCAAGGTCCGGCGCGAGAGGTCTCCGCTGCGCATTTGAAGAGTTCCACACGCTTCTTCCAATTGTTGTGTGTTCCTACTTTTAATGATAGATGGCGCTCCCTACCTCGTCCGAGATACGTATTTGTATAAAAAGTAAATTAATGTACAGATTCTGTACAGAACTGTCCCAACGGCTGTAAACATAATGACACCACTAATTTGCAGTTGACAACGTTTTGCAGGTCGACTTTTACTTATAAATGTTAAAACCAATTTTTTTTTATATCGGTAAGCTCCCGTTTGACCACCATCTCACCCTATTTTTAGGGTTCCGTATCCAAAGGGTAAAAACGGGACTCTATTACTAAGACTTCGCTGTCTGTCCGTTCGTCTGCCCGTCTGTCTGACCCTAGGCTGTATCTCAAGACCCGCGACAGCTAGACAGTTGAAATCCCAAATTATGTATTTCTGTTGCCGCTATAACAACAAAAATATTAAAAACAAAATAAAATAAATATTTAAGGGGGGGCGATTTTTTTGCCGAATTTTCGTAAGGACGGTACGTACCTACCCCTTCGTGCGCGAGTCCAACTCGTATTTGGCCACTTTTTTCTGATCGGTGACGTCACCTTGTCTAGAAGTAACCTATTCACTCTTGACAAAAATCCCTAAGTTGTTCATTTCTCTAACATATTGACTTCCACTCGCTAACTTATTTAAATCGGAATATAATTAAATGTAAAACAGGGAAGTACAGAGACGGCTTCACTGAGTCCCCGGGGGATGTATAAGACGAACAGACATTAATTCACCCAATGTTTGCGGCTAACGTCAGCTCTAATTTACATACAGTAAAACGTATGGGTTTCGCACCCCTAATAGCATTAGTATTAGTTTGTTGGTTTAGGCGATCATCTATCTTGAGACGAAACAAATAGAATGTTAGTGGTTTTTTTATCTAGGTATTCATTTTCTTTGAAGTAGTTCTTCAACTTCAAACTGTGACTGGTTGGCTGGGAAGTAAGAATTCTCAGTCAGTACAGTACATAACAAAAACCACTCGCAACTCGCCGGACCCCACCAGGGGCCTTAGCATAACGTGTTAAGGGGATGCATTTTCACTGTTTTTCATAGAACCGCTCTTACGCGATTATGACGTTATTACACATTTTTCATTAGATATTTTGGAAACACAGTAGGTATCTTGTAGATATTATCTGGGCTTTTGTAGAATCAATTTATAAATTTGTGTAAAAGTAATCCAGCTATTTTGCATGAACTTTGACACTTCATAATTTATTCAAAAATTTAAAAAGTCAAAATATAGAAACCTAGCAAATTTGATCGAGATTCTAAATGATGACATTTTTTTTGAAAAACTTCCTGGATCAAGTTTTGTAAAATATTTGAGTAATTAAATCACGGAATTACCAAATGCTAACAGAGTTTTCAGGCGTTATCTCTGTTTTCGCGTTGCCTTTTCGTCTAACATCGCGTTGGATTACGTTAGATGAAGTAACAAGCTTTTGAACCATGCTCGATGTTGACGATAGGCGAGTGGAAAAGCAGCCTCTAGAAATGTTAAGCGTGCGAGCGAGAAAGAGGGATAGCTTAGCTCCTATACACTCAGCGTCAGCTCCGTTAAAAAGCTTTGTATGATCGCATCCCACGACTTATGAAACCTTACAGTAAGTAGCACGCAACATGAAAATTTAGTTAGGTATAATAAGGAAAAAGGTTGGAAGAAAATGCCTAAGGCATTAGGTCCGCCTCTGTACTTTTGTGTGCATGAAGCATTAAATAAATAAATAAATATGAACCAAAGGTATCGCATGTCCTAAGCATTAGATACAAACACATAGTACATTTTTATATATGGGTAGGTACAAAGCTATGTTTAATAATACGTTGCTACCGCTATATATCTGAACAGTTAGGTAATTACAACACATTGCTAACATTGTTGTTTGTTTACATAACATTACTTGATGACAATCGCTAATACAGAGCACGGAATCGCCGCGCAGGCGGTGACTAGATTTACCCCATTCTAGCATTCTTAAGGACGTTTTTGCAGTCATGTCATTTGTAAAGGGGATCCTCCTGCGGTGCCTGGCCTTTTACGGGGCACAAGCTCTAAAAAGTGTCGTGGAGCGGGGAGGTAAGGTACGGTCTCCCGCAAAAAAGCGAGCCTTCTGGCCTACCGGCCACCGTGGGATTTGGAGGCAACATTCCTAGCACACATGCACGAGTGGCACGTGGAGGAAGGTGTAATGCCAGGGTGGAACTCCGGCAGATATCATTGTGGCGCAGGTCCTCATCGGATATGGGTATATCGGGATTTACCTGTTTCGGATCCGGCGGGAAGAAATGCCCGGATATTGCCTTCTTCTGCGCAGCAGTAATGCGAGCGGAGATGTGCCGGGTGACCAGGAGTCGCAGAGCGATTTTCTTTTCACATCAGGGCCTCTTTCTTTACCCTCATGTCCCAGCGGCCGCCGCAGGAGACGCCCTGAGTTTCGGTAGTCACAGACAACACAATTCTCTGTCACCGTAGGCGAGGGTTTACAGACGACAAGCAATGGGTAGTTTGCCATCCGGTCGTCCAGTAAGGACCGAGCTCGAGTCAACACATTGCCCGTTATTTCAGGTGCATCTAAAAGAGATACCTATCAGCAAACTACACGGAGTCCACTAGGGCTGGAATTGTTCGAAAGAGTTACCATACGACACCCTGGAACGAAAAGGGTAACTAAAGATAGACAAGTGGATTTTAGGCAATTCTGCTCGCTCCACTCAGAACGGGAGAAGTCGTTTGATGATCTTCCCACCTCAAAAAGAAATGGTGTTCGTGAACTTAGCAGGGTCGCTGCCTACTGAGGCCTATGGCATAATAAGTACTAGTACAAGTCCAAGGGTCTGTTTCTGAAAGAAAAACTCGGCCCTGGGATGAAAAGAAACGAAGGAACAGGAGTGTGTTTTTAGCCAGTAAAAGTCTGACAAGCCCTCTCGGTCGAGGATGTCATTGGATGATTTTCCATCATGATCAGAATCTATTCACATCAATAGTCAGTATTTCTGTCACCGCGTCAGTTTCGGTTCGGTTACTGGATGAGGAGCCGAACATTCGGTTTCGGTTTTGGCTACAAATCGGGTTTCGGTTAGTCACTATTGAATAGTTCAACAATGCCGTGTCTACCAACGGGCCGCCGCGGTTTTTGCTTGCTCTGCGGTGAACTGGTGACAAAGCTGAACTGTATTCGGCAGAGTTATAGACTGTGCGTGCTTATCGCATGCTACACCACAATTACACACCCACACAGTGTGGTCACTTGTTTTAAACAAAGCTAGGCGCGCCCTTGATTTTAATGATTAATTTACGTATTTATAAACGACGTGTCTATATCGGCTGAAGGGATCATGGTACGAGGAATGTGAAATATTGAAGAGAAATAAAACATCGAAACTAAATGATAAATTTTCAATACGCTTGAGAAAACCCGCTGTTATCCCACCGCTTTTAGGCACGCAATAGACTGTTTTCCGCACTGGTGCAGACAAGTACGCGTGCTCTCCCCCGCCACAATGTTATTACATTTATCGTTTCAGAATGGGCGCACGTCGACCCCCACATGTCGCCGGTCAACTCCTGTTTATTCGTTTCTTCGTAAATGTATTGAAAAAAGTCGTTTGATACACGTCAAATCTGTCACTGCAGGCCTTACACCCCTCAGCTCCATAACACATAACAATCAAGAGTGAATAGGTTTACTTCTAGGTAAGCGCGCTCCATTCGAAAGCATCGTCGCTTTCCGCTCCGCCATAGAGCGGGACAAATTGGATGACTTTCCACTTAAAAAAAACAGTTGACTGACTACCATTAGTGGTGTGATTCAGTGGTCTCGTTGACAATACATGCTTTCTATTGGGGAATTTCCAGTAGTCTGGGATCCGGTATCACAAAAAATTATTATCTTTTACAACAATTTTTTAATTTTTATTTAGACTAGCTTCTGTCAGCAGCTTCACCCGCATGAAAGTAGATTTCTCCATACAAACTTTGGACCTCCGTTTCATATCTTTGGGGGTAAATTTTGGAAAATCCTCTCTTAGTGCCAGCCTTCTGTACGTCGATATGAATAAATAATAATAATATTCCACAACTATCACTAGTACTAGACAGCTGATAAAAATACTACACAGTACTAATGATCATGCTCATTACATAAACATTTGTCCTGGGTGGGAATCGAACCCACGACCTCCGGCATAGCAGTCAGGGCACTAACCACTAGAGTCTAGACCAACAGGCCAGGCCATATTATGTTAGTCAGTCAGTTTCTCCATTTATATAAGTAGGTATATAGATGATAAGGGATGATAAAATTTTCGTTTATGCTAGGATCGGGTTCCTTTTTAAGCTGTGCTGTGGAATTAACGTGTGCTATGCATATTATTGCATATGTTGAGCGTCGCAGTCGGCTGGCAGTGACCCAAAACGCTGTAACTTACATAATGTGGATTTACATCAGGCCAGAGATCGCTTAAGCGGAACCTTAGGGTGCTTTTCCACCAAACATATGCAAGGTAACAGACGCGAGGAAAATGAGGAAAAATACAGGAATGGAATCGGTTCATATTCCAAGCAGGGCGGACTACTTTATTTTTTTTACATATAAAAAGCGAGAGATAAAAAGAAATAAAGAAAACATTTATTTGGCATACAATGAACAAAAACTTGCTGTATTGAAAACTTAAATTACAACAATGAATCTCACGGCTGCGCCAAATAGGTCCAGTTCAGTATAATACCTGACAATTCTTTAGCAGCTGCCTGACGCTGGTTTTCAACTGAAACTTTAAGTGTAGGTGTAGATGAAAATCACTTTTGTACACATTAAATATAATTTATTTGTCATCATCATCATCATCATCATATCAGCCGAAAGACGTCCACTGCTGGACATAGGCCTCCCCCAAGCGTCGCCACAACGACCGGTCCTGTGCGTCACGCATCCATCGGATTCCCGCGACCCTGACCAGGTCGTCGGTCCACCTTGTTGGAGGCCTTCCAACGCTGCGTCTTCCGGTACGTGGTCGCCACTCCAGAACCTTTCGTCCCCATCGACCATCTGTTCTGCGTGTAATGTGCCCTGCCCATTGCCACTTAAGTTTGGCGACTCTTCGAGCCACGTCGGCAACCTTGGTTCTCCTACGGATATCTTCATTTCTGATGCGATCACGCAGGGAAACTCCGAGCATAGCCCTTTCCATCGCCCTTTGGGTGACTTTGAGTCTTCTTATAAGGCCCATTGTAAGCGACCACGTTTCGGAGCCATAAGTCATCACTGGCAACACGCACTTCGTCTTGAGACACTGTGGTATATTAGACGAGAAGACACCGCGCAACTTCCCAAACGCTGCCCAGCCGAGTCGGATTCGACGATTGACCTCTTTCTCGAAGTTAGACCTACCCAACTGGACCATCTGTCCCAGGTAAACGTAATCGTCCACAACTTCGAGTGTAGAGTCTCCGATCTTAATAGGAGTGGGTGCTACATGGATGTTAACCATAACTTTGGTTTTGTCCATGTTCATTTTAAGACCCACTCTTTCGGAAGCTCTACTGAGGTCACCGAGCATTGTACTGAGTTCTTCCGTAGTCTCAGCCATGACTACTATGTCGTCGGCAAACCGAAGGTGAGTGATGTACTCGCCATTGATATTAATGCCTAGTCCTCTCCATTCCAGAACCTTGAAGACATCCTCCATTGCAGCCGTGAAGAGTTTAGGAGAAATAACGTCTCCCTGCCTCAAACCTCGCTGCAAAAGGATAGGTTTCGATGTTTGGTCTTGGAGTCGGACTGACATGGTGGCGTTTTTGTATAAACACTTCAGCACTTCAATGTACCGATAGTCAATCTGGCACCGTTGGAGAGACTGCAGTACAGCCCAGGTCTCGATCGAATCAAAGGCTTTCTCGTAGTCCACAAACGCTAAGCAGAGAGGCTGATTATACTCCTCAGTCTTCTGTATAATCTGGCGCAGCGTATGTATGTGGTCTACGGTACTAAAGCCTTTTCGGAATCCGGCTTGTTCGGGAGGTTGGAAGTCGTCGAACCTGCGTGAAAGACGGTTCGTGATGACTCTGGAAAACAGCTTATAGACATGGCTCAGAAGTGAGATGGGTCTGTAATTCTTAAGCAGGGCATTGTCGCCCTTCTTAAAGAAGAGTACCACCGCACTTCTGCTCCATGCCTGTGGCGATTTTCCCTCGAGGATGACGGAATTGAATAGCTTCTGAAGGGCCTTAAGGACCGGTTTTCCACCCGCCTTCAGGAGTTCGGCTGTAATTCCGTCCTCACCCGACGCCTTGTTCTTTTTCAGCTGCTTCAGAGCCATCCTAATCTCGTACAGGCTGACGTCCGGGATATCTTCGGTGTAGTGTCGAGTCAATCTAGCTCTTGGATCATTTGCTAGATTTGCAGCGGTTTTAGTGATAGATGTGTTATAATTAATGTGTATGAAATTATAAATCAAACAAATTGATGTTTAGTTATGTGTGCGTGACAGCTAAAAAAAGCCACTACGCATCCTCGCACCACCCATGTACACACATCACAGCTCTGCTATGCATTCTCGCACATCTTTAGTGGAAAAGCGCCCTTTTAAGCGGCACCTCGCTACATCGCCGCGCGGCGCCGCCCGGCTGAGCCGCCAGCAATTTGCAAGAAACTGAGTCTTTAACGTGCACTCTAATACGTTACCCTAATCTGAGATAAGTTATTGTAAGTCTGCCTCGTTTATTTGTTCCACCTTCCATCGATAGTGAAGAAAATTGGTGTAGATTCGTGCAGAAATGACATAGGAAAAAATTATGCTGACGAGCTCTCGTTGTGAAAAACGCACGTTACGATCGCAATAAGTTCGAGTAAATTAAGACAAAAAGGTAAAAAATTCTTCTGTATAAATAAAAGGTCCAGACTCTTGACCCTGGACCGCTGAAGTTTTGCTCAGAGATTTATTGTATGATGTATACAAATAATAAGAAATCCTATAAAATAAGAGATTATTAAAAATCACACTCTTAGGGGATGAACGGGGGTCTAAATTTTTATAGAAAAACCTTTCGAACTATATTCTAAATATCGATGGAGAATTCTAATTTCACGTGGCCACAGACAAAAAAAAAACAATATCAATAGAAATAAAATCAATCGAATCCCTAAGTCTCCGTTGTATGCATAGCATCGGTAGCACCTTTAAATAAATTTATTTAAGCCCGTGTTTTGCGACACGTGGCTCAGTGCACAGAACACTTCACTTTATACCCAAGAGAGGCGAGAATCGAAATCCATAGATCGCATCGACAGACGTTCTACCACGTGTTGAAAGGTCTTAGATAATATAATATAAAAGCTTTCGAGAGAATAGCGCTTCACGGCGTGTCTGAAGTATCAATTCAGCTTGTAAGATGACTACCTCGAGGATATTCCAGACCTCTGATGGCTGTATTGGAAAATTGCTACGGCGCTTTCTCTACCGAGCGAATCTCCAAGGAGTTGATTTTTATTAAAACTTTATAAAAGAGATACTTGATCATGCACGTAGCGTCTCATTACATGTTATGTTATCACTGGTATTAAGATCAGTGTTTGTGAGAAAACTTGAGAGTTTTCAACACTTTTCTGTTGTATAGTGATTGGTTAGGGCGATATCGTTAAACACAAAAGATGTTTTCCGAGCCGGTGGCTTGTAGCGAGAATTGTAAGAATGCGTACCGACTGCCTTGTGATATTTTATCATAGATAGAAAGGAACTTAGGGATTCCGCCGTTTGTTTGAACAAACGACTAACAAATACGTTGCGGATGTAAACTCGCTTTTATTTACGTATGTAAACAATTCAAAGGGATACCCAAGCTTTTGAGGTAAAGGCGCAATAGTTACATTCACTCAATAAATCGGCGATTCGCTGAATTCATTCGTGCTTTGATATGCTCAAAGGGGTGTTTGTAGGAAGGGAATTTTACAGGTTTAGTTTTCATATGTTCACAGAACTGTAGCGTTGCAGTTTTTATAAATAAAATGGGTTATAAACAGTATTTGTTTTGAATTTAACGTGCAAACGGTGTAGAAGCCGGCGGGTGTATTTGCATATTGGCAAGGCAAGCTGTCTTAATTTTGCCGTAATATGTGGCGGGGTCGAGATTGTGTGACTACTCCCCAGTCTACACATAGGGTGTCTCCCACATGTTGCTGTAACAATGCAATTTATTGTTTCAATCTGTGTACACGTTGAAATTAGAATGACATGAATATTGGATGCGTACAAATGTAATAATTTGGATGGAAATTCATGTTGCCTTTATGAATTCCCGGGTAGCTGCGAACGTAATTAAAATACATGCCAGACTAGACATGTGTGCAGCTAGATGTAGGTACAGTCGGTCTGTTCGTGTGTTAGCTATTCTGCTATTCCCAATCGAGGTAGGCACTGGTCTTTGAGTGCATGACGTTTCGGCCACTATGTCTTTATGAATGATGGAAGTGGAATGACAAAAGCCGCTACAGATGGACGCAGTATCAAGTTGGCACAATAGACGGCCGGAGAGCAATGTCCGATTTCGCCCTTTGTACGCAACGTCAGTATTAATGGAGTTAGATTTCTCTCTTTGCGTTCCTATAAAACATTGAAAGCGTTTTATGATGAAAATTCTCTCTATTTAAAGGAGAGATTGTTCGCATAAGTGTCCTCGAGAGGCCAAAACACCGGAGACTCAGATGCAATAAAAATACCAACGGAGGGTCAATCAGGTTAAGTGTTTTTGTCCGGCGACTCGCGTCTGCCGAAATAATATATTTTATACGAGGTTTATATTTGAGTGGATGAAGAAATAGTTGGAATATGTTGGTGTTGGGGGACCGCGTGGTGGGTGCGATGCGCTGGTATTCGACTCGCGCGCAAACCTTCGCAGTATACATTCCAATCTCGGGCGAAAATAAAGGTATTTGCTCAAAAATCTGTTTCGATTACGTGGCTTATTTTATGAGGTTCTAGCAAGGTGCTTGTGTTGTCACAAGCACAGATATAGATAGACATAGATTACGCAAGTATGATCTGTATGAAAACCAAGCGTGTCATTTTTTGACTACCTAGTATGTAATACGAATGTTTTGTTTTTCTCAAATTTGGTATTAAAAATAATAAAAATATATTAAAAATAATATTTTTTAAATAAATTACACATACAACTGACGTCTGACTAGCGCTTATTATACACGATGCAGACTGAGCGCGAAAGTGGCTGGGCACGCCACGATTATGGCTGTAAGTCCCCTCTTTGAGGCGTGGCTGGAAAGACCTCACGGCGTCCTTACCTTCCGAATGACGCAGGTTCTCACCGGACATGGCAAGTTCGGGAGGTTCCTGCATCGGATTCAAGCGGAAGAGACGCCCGGGTGTCGCCACTGTGCGCAACGCCCGGAGGACACGGTGGAGCACACCGTAGAGGTGTGCCCTGCCTGGGCGGAGCATCGCCGTGCCCTGGTCGACGCCATGGTCCGGAGCGAGGAGGAATGGCAGGCGGTCGCCTCCTTCTGCGAAGCAGTAATGCTTGCAAAGGAAGAGGCCGACCGCATCAGGCAACGGCGCCCTCGCCGCCGTCGCCGGGATTCCGTTACCGATTTCCGGCCACCGTAGACGCGGGCTCGCGGACGGCGAGCCATGGGTAGCTCGCTGTCCGATCGTCCGGTAATGGACCGAGTCCAAGACGTCGACGGCGCGCACTGTTCCCGCGCGCCTCAAGGAGTTGTCAGCAGCAGGAGGGGCCCAGCTGGGTCGAAGCCTACTGGGGACAGGGTTGTGCGAAAGGGAGCTCGTGCCCCGGTATGAAGGCTAGAAGGAACGGCGCGGGGTTTTTAGTCAGTAAGAGTCTGACACTATCTTCCGCTCTACCCAAGAGCGAGTTTTGGCATAAGATGATTTTCCCCGTCGACAAAAAAAAAAGCGTGATAGTGGCCACTTACGATTTTTGTACGTAAGCTAGGCACGCAAAGTAGGTGCATTTGCGTTATTTATGTCTATCTACAACGTGTAACGTTAAATGCGCAATACCTGAAAATAGTTTGATCAGAATAACGAGCAGAATCAATTAAACCACTTTTTAATATAGGTTACATTTTTTTAAAATATTCATTAAAAATGTCGCTCTGTCTATTTATAAATAAGTCAAGCTATCACGTGCGCAAACCCGCCGAAATAGGTAAACAAACACAAATGGTTGTAGTCCAGTCACATTTTCTCATACACGGGATTATAAAAGTTCTTATTTCAGTGTAGATATTAATTTTAAACAAACTAAAACTGCACATAAAACCTTAAATTTTTTTCTCACTGTTTTAGGTCTATTAAATTAAAAATCATTTGGGGTGTCTGAGGTTTTGCGCGTTTAACGTTACACGTTGTATATCTGTGGTCACAAGTACGAGTATGTATGTATGCCGTACGGGCGTGGTAGAGAGAAGTCGTGGTCTGTAATCACAAAGTATATCGAATCCCTCTCGTGAATACAAGCTCGCAGGCGGCGAGACGACTGTGAAATGTATTCAGCACCTGCGATAGATACATTTTCATTTCAGAGCTTCCGCTTTTCTCCAAGTGCAAATTTTCCTTTACGTTTTTTTTCTTTCATGATTGGTTTCTGTTTTAATCCGCGACGCAAAAAGAGTGGTGTAATAAGTTTGACCGCTATGTGTTTTTATTTATTTATATATATTTTATTGCACATTAAGTTTATAAACTTACAAAAAGGAACCATATAATAAAAAAAAACACACACAATTGGCGGCCTTATCGCACCGGCGATAGGCGATTTCTTCCAGGCAACCTTGAATGGACAGAGATTGCCTGGACACAAAATGGGGTTGCACTTGGTGCAAATAATTATAAAAGTAAACAAAACTTAATCAAAACTTAATACTAAAATAGATACACATATACAAGCAAGAGCATACAAAATATAATTATATAAGCAAGAAAGTAAGTGAAGAAATGAAGACCAGATCACAGTGTCAAGTAATGATCCTTAATTCACAAGCCTTTTAAATACAGCAGTGTATATCAGTCTGTCAGCAAACCGATTTTCCAGTGGCTGATAGCCGCGACCATGTGTCGGAATTTCGAAGCAAATTGAAGTGGTTGTCTGTTCAGCAGCTTCAGGATTGCCACATTCTTCAACATGACCTATAAATATACATTCAGTCAAAAAAGTATCGGGAATGGATGATTTGTTTATGGTTCCAAATTCAAATTTTTGTTTTTTTGTAGTTGTTAGATTGGCACAACTGTTTTCCATTTTGGCGCGGAGTTTGAGTTGCATCTGTTATTTATAGTATATATTATGTATTGTGTGCTGTACACGTATTTGTGTAGTTTATTTTAGTTATAAGTGTAATCTGATTTAAATTAACTTAGGTTTTTGTTGTGCATTTGTTTGGTATATCCTCTTATGTAAAATTTCAGATCGCCTGCCACTCCTCCTTTGTGGCTCGTGTGCGGCGCTGCCCCCACAAAAAAAAACGCTTGAAGCCGCTTAAAGCTTCTCCGGCCACAAGCTGTTTTTGGCGTCGGCTTCTAGCTTTTTTGTGACCGCTTCTAGCGTTTTTTTGAGGCCCGTGTTCAGTGACAGTAAGATGCGATTTTTTTAAGCAATTTTGTTATAGCTTTTAGACGTGTTTGACATTTAGGTCAAACACGTCGGTTTGCCAATAAAAGTCATGGAAAGATGAAAGCGGCAAGAAACAACAGACTTTTTCCATATTGAAAAAAAAAAAAAGGTTTCGATAAAATTAAATTTACTAAGAACCCCTTTTGCCTGCACGGCTAGAAGATTATCTTTGCTTTGTGTGTGTCTTAGTACTAACATAATATTTTCTTTACTTGAAAGTAAGTTACACAGTCTAAGCAACAGGTAAGGGTGAGGTTTCCTCAGCTTTATGCAATGGGTTTCGTCACCCAACGCTTCTCAAAAGGGGTGGCATTACATATTTCATATTACGAAGCAGATGGAAAATGTCTCAAGTACATTCATTGAGGGTTTTCGAGCTTTTCATTCTTGGAACAATGGAATGTGATTAGAAAGGCGTTTGTAGGTTTTTAAATCCAACAGCCTCCAACAAGGTAGATCGATGACCTGGTCAGGGTGGCGGGAATCCGATGGATGTTTTAAAAATGGCTGGCCAAACACTACTTTTTAAATTCAATCTCAAATGAAAACAATATCAATGTTTGCAGTAGTACCAACAACAATAAATTTAAAAGCAAGAATATTGTCAATGCAAGTTAAAAAGCGAGCTCGCCGCCGCCATTTTAATTAGCACAAACCGTCTGCAATGGTCTTGCAGTTTTATAATTTATGGAATGCCAATTTTTCTCTTAGCAGAGCACGTCTCTTCGTAATAATGAGAAATTAAATTGGAGTGGCGTCTTCGCCGTAAATTTTAATGGCGTGACTATAGCGAAACACATTGTCAACAGCTTTTAGTATTAGTGTGGAAAGATAAGGCAGAAGGTACACTTGAAGTTAGACGGTATTTTAGGTAATAACTTTGGTCTAAAGATGGAACAAATGGTACAATAGTGGTACGTTCTATGTGCACATATAACCTATTTTCTCTATATAACATTTTGCGTTTCTAGCTTTACACACACAGACAAAAAAATGTCGGTACATTAATCATTATCACATACAAGACTTTGTGAGATCTTTTGTGAGATAATATTTTTTTACTAAGATCATTGGCATATTTACAAGAGATTTTACATTTACTTCCACCTTAACAAATACCCTTGCCAGATTCAACATTCAACCAGGGTATTGATGTACCTCACAGAACAAATGAAAAAGGTTAGAATGGCCTTCACAATGTAGGGCAATGCTCATAGTTCAACTGCCAATAGCAAACTTGCGATCTAAATGTAATCCTAATAATAATATTTTCTCTTTTTTTTATGCACCTGCCATATTGTCTCTGCACTACCCTAGGTTTACTGGTAGAGAATGCCTATGGCATTAAGTCCGCCTGTGTACTTTTTTGTTGCATGAAGTTTAAATAAATAAATAAATCCTTTAGTCCACCGAAAAAAAAAACAAAGTGTGCGTGGTCTGTTAGTTGCGTAATGCGCGTTCGTATTGTTTTATTACCTGTAGTGGGGTTAAAGGGTGGGAGACAAGCGGCGACACTCGTTGTAGTACAAATCGGAAAGCTTTTCTGTGGTCTACCTGGGGCCCGAGTCTGCTATTTTTATAAATTCGTCATTCCAACACGATCCCATTGTCATTTTGCTAAAAGTTCGTAATCTGCTAAATCATAATGATCGATCATTGATCGGTCAATGGTCTCGTAATAGAGTGGTGGTAGAATGACAATATCGAGCTTATTAAAACCAATAACTGCACAATAACGTTCTAATGGTAGGTCACTGATCAAAACAACTGTCAATAGTTTTGCAAATTATCGCATGCATCAGATATTCATTTGTCATTATGTACGAGATTACCATTTTAAGCCACTTTCTTCAATGAAATGTCAGTGGTTGACCATTGGAAAGTCATTATGACGCTATTATGTTAGTAGATTACCAAAACTTGTCAAAATCAACAATTATGAAGTCTGAATGAAGAGTATAGACCATTCTGACACTATTGTAATAGCAGACTTGAGGCCCTGGTTCTTAGTATGGGTACGCTCTTATGGCTTGTCTGTCATCTAATCTCTAATACCTTATCTACTATGCCGTCCCCGGCGTATGTAAAGATATTTTTCCGACTAAATTCTGGCAACACTGGACCTTCTCCGTCACACTCCTTGTTCAAGGTTCGCTACCAACGAAGGTTCAAGTTGCGTCCCGACCTCTTCAACTACTTGATTGAGTTGCAAGACATATTTAATCGATTTTCGACTCTGTATAGTGCAGGTAATTAAAACTTCGAGTAAACAGTGTCGCGAATATCTTGGTGTAGACAGATTGGTTTGTGAACGCCCGTTCGTTTGGAAAGTCATAAGAAGTATAGAACCTTTCAATAACTTTGGTTTGTCTTCTGGCAGCCAAAGCCAAAGCCAAACCTTTCAAACCTTTGATTTTGGTGGAAAATAATGAAAAAACTCCGTTCTCTGTAGAGCTAGAGGGAGTGTAAGACATTTTCAAAAAAAAAACTTCTTCTATTTCATATAGGCCTTCATGAGCATTAATAAAATGTCAGAAGCTAGTGCACGGTTTCGATTGGTCGTTTTTTAGAGAGATGAATCGCCAAGAAATTCCATAGTTACTTTGTTGCAAATCCTTATTAATATTATAAAAGCGAAAGTGAGTTTGTTTGTTACGTCTTCACGCCTATGTAGGCTTTTTGCCATTTGGCAAAACCGATTTTGATGAAACTTGGTACAAGGATAGACCATGTCCTGGAATAGGACATAGGATACTTTTTATCCCGGAAGTTATATGTTCCCTTAGGATAATTTTCAGCTATCACGCGGGTGAAGCCGCTGGGAGCAGCTAGTTATAGATAAAATAAAATAAAATGAAGGACAAACATTTATAAAAATAAGTGTAGAATGGGCAGTGGTTGGTTTTACTTCGATAGTCTATTGAACGTCCGTAAGTGTATTCTGATATCACAGCAGGTCCTAACAGTAATACCAGTGCTGTGTTATTTATCGTTTTAAATAACGCAGCATAAGCTGAGTTAGGCAATGGCTTTTTGGCCTCCCACTGATTAAAAGTTTTTTTTTTCTTTTTTCATTGTTTTTATATGTGCGAGACATGAATTAACGTCTTTCTTTCTTTTATTCATTCTTGACTTAAAGACCCCCTAACTGTCCCCGCACACAGGCCTAAAAAAAACGCCGCCACAAAAAACCGCTAGAAACGGCCACAAAACAAAGCTAGAAGCGGCCGCAAAAAAAGCTGAAGCGCGCGACACCTTGTGTCCGGAGAAGCTTGTAGCCGCTTCAAGTGTTTTTTTGTGGCGGCACCACCATACGAGCCACAAAAAAGGGCGCCTCAAAAATAAGCTTGAAGTGGCGTTTTTTTGTGGCCCGTATGCGGGGACAGTAAGTTGTAAATAGCGATCAAGAAACAGACTCCAGCAGTCATTTCAGTCTATGTATTGTTCCAGGTCTTTCCATACAGTGAAAAAGCAGCGCCATCGAAGCAGTACCTACTACCAAATGGCGCCGTTATTCCTACACACTAAAACGTAAGTTTGCTCGTTCTTGCACTAATTAGCATAAACACTACGTTATTTCTAGACATGGATACCTAATTGTCTGTAGTTCCTATATGGCTGGCTTAACTACCCAAGAGCATCTCCACTGTCTCGTGTCTTCTTGAAAGGATCAAAATGTTTTATTTATAAAACCTGGATACACCCTCGGGGTACGCCGAAGTACTCTCGTAGACTTTGTAGTGAATACTGAGAAAATTATCTTTGTAATGTGCGAGAAAATTATTATGCATTTTCTTGTTTATTGTTTAGTTGCACTTATCTCGCAAAGGAGTAATTTATTTAATGTAATAATAATGCATGGACCTGACTTTTCCTACTATACTAATATCTTCCAATAGAATTAGTAATTATATAATTGTTGTAAATATTTTTGATTCATGTTTCACCACAAACAATTTAATGAAGGTTGATTTATAATATTGACGCAATTACTTACATATCTAATTAAACTTATCCGACAACGCATTTTTTGTTTAATAATTTAGAAACAAAAAAAACAACTATTTATTAATATCTGATGGTGATTCTTACACTTATTTTTAGGATTTATGAAAAAAAAGCAACAATCTCTAAGAAGGATTTATCGGTGGGAATTGCTGGAATAAACCTTAAAATCCTAGCTAAAAAAAAAATCCTCAATCCTCAAAGAGTATAACTATCTTTTGTATATTCAGATCAATTTCAATGTATCTGAAACACCTGTTAGTTTTTTTTATAATAAATTATTTTATTATCGAATAGCTTCTGCTAGCGCCTGTACCCACCCGCGTAAAAAAAATATCTATGTACCTACCTATGTCACGCACGCGCAGAAATAAAGTTGGAAGTTTCGCAATCGGTCCAGTAGTTTTTGAGTTTATTCATTACAAACAAAAATACAAATCTTTCTTTTTATTATTAGTTTAGATATACCTAGACTAGCTTCTGCTAGCTTTTAAGGTAAAAAATATATATTATAATATCTAAATGTCACTCAGTGGCAAAGTAGCAGTTTACTGGTGAAATAATTTTTAAAATCTGTCCAATTTTTGAGTTACAAACAAAAATATATCATTTTTATTATACTACATATAGACAATAACAAACAATGCTGTGAAGGAAGAATACCCGCGTTATACAAGTTGGATTGATGACCTGGTGAGTGTCGCGGGAATCCGATGGATGTGAGGCGCACAAGACCGATTGTTGTGGCGACATGTGGGGGAGACCATGTCCAACAGTGGACATCTTTCGGCAGAAACAATGATGATAATAATGATGACTGCCTATCAGACCTCCACATTCCGGTTACTGGGAAAAACGATACTCCTTGGATAGATTGATTGTCAGAATTTCTGGCGTGTCTGACAACCTGTAACGACTGCCAAAGATCTACGAGTGACAACTGGGACCAATAGCATGTCAGTAATGTCATGAAAAGCACATACAAAATGAAAAATTCACATTGGTTCGAACCCGCAACCTCATACATGAGAAGCGAGACCTTAACCACTGGTCCCGAGACATCCCCTTCGAAGAATAATAATATCCCATCTCACGACATTATTCTTATCATACAATGTAAAGGCATTTATTTACACTATAATATTGGCTTAGTTTACATGTTATATCCTCTCCATTGTGTCGTGCACTCGCGCTTTATCACCGCGGAAGGCGTAGGTGCCATCCAGCATTATAGAAAAGTTATTATATGTAGGGAGGAAGGAGGGGGGGGGGGGGGGTGAGCGAGGCACTAATTGGAAATACATGAGAATTTGCATTTTACTTTGTCTGTCGAACTCCCGACGGAGTAACGTCTCGCTTAAAACCCCTTTGTCGATCCTGAGTGCACCTTGCAGCGAGCTCTTGTAGCATTTATTAATACTACGGCTTAAATTTTCACGAGCACCCAAAATAGATATATTTTGTATGTAGATTGTCGTTTGTTTTGAACGCTGATTTGAAGAAGTACCTCCAGTATGCGTCTCGTCTCGTCGATTGTCTCATCTTTACCTTTTTTTTTTCCGGTGGTTAATTATCCAGTGACATAATGCTCTTTGATCTTTCACACAGTCTGAGAGAGACACTGTATGAGAGAGCAAAGAGTATTATGTATGTTCTTTGATTTCTCACACAGTCCCGCCCTTGGGCGGAGCGGGAGTATCAGACCTTTATGTCAGACTTTTACTGACATAAAATCCACTCATGTACCTTCGTTGCCTTTCGTATCAGGGCCCAGTAGACTTCGACCCTGCTGGGCCCTTACGGTTTGCTGACATGTCCTTGGAGCGCACGTGGAACAGTACGCGCGTTCGATGACTTGGGCTCGGTCTGGACTGTTACCGGACGGTCGGACGGTGAGCTACCCATTGCTCGCCGTCCGCAAGAAAAGTGAATTTAAAATTACATTTCATAAATTTTAGACGGCAAAAAAAATTATATATAATAAAATAATAATATATATTTTTTTTATTATTGATAGGCTCACGTTCAACCACTGTCTCACTTGCTGGTAATAAGCAAAGATATGGTAATTGGTAGTTGGGTTGTTCATAGGAGAAGACGTCTACATATTCTGTTAATTTGTGATTTATATTTAGATTCGAACCCTATGATAACTCATTCGACTTTCTCATTCGTCTTAATCGACCTCCCCTGCGTTGCGGGAAGATGCTATAAGAATCGCCTGAGGCTGGTCAGGTGGATTCGTTCCCGTGTATGACTATGTATGCAGAACAGGTTTAGATAGATAAGTATTTCATTTAGTTTTGATAGAATTTTTCAGCATTATGCAACTCTCCAAATTCATTTTTTTTATAACAACTTTATCTCCATAACTACTAGGAATTACACAAACATGAAAGAAAAGAAATAAAAGAAACAATGCTGTATAAATTTTGTTGGTCCGTGTGAAATATAGCCCTAAATCATGCACAGTTCATTTTTTTTATTTTATCGGGCATGAATTTACCGGCAAATTAATCAGATCAATTAATACCACGTCAATTCAGAAACAGATTCCAAATGGCGTGCCATAACATTACACAAGTTTTTAATGAAAATATTTTTTTTAATGGCAAATTTTTTTAGCACTGTATAATACTTTTATAATTAATACTCGTCAAGACGAATCATACGAGCCCAAACTCGATGGGGTTGTGTTGTTTAACTACCGAGTTCCTATAGCCACCTTCCGGTTCCATCATCAGATCAGCTCCATGTCATAATAATTTTGTATTGTCATCTGATTTACATACCCATGCAAAATTTCAGCTCAATCAGTAACCAGGAAGTGAGTCAAATCCTTACTAATATTATAAAAGCGAAAGTGAGTTTGTTTGTTTGTTACATCTACACGCCCAAATGGCGAAACCAATTTTGATGAATGTTGGTATAAAGATAGTTGGGACCCTAGAGACGGACATAGGCTGTTGTTTTTAAAGTGTGAAAAGGGGTGAAAGTGTAAAGTATATTAATAATCGCGGGCAAAGCCGCGGGTAAAAGCTAGTTTAATATACAAGATTTGATGACAGACAAACATCGGGACAGTTGAAACTAAATAAAAGCTTGTAATAAAAAATAAAATCTATGACACTAGCATTAATATCTACCATTTGCGAATCGTTTCAATAATAAGTTGTGTTCGTCGGTTTATAACCCAGGGGGAGTCTGGCAATCAGTGTGAACACTCGCAGCTCGTTCTAAACCCATTACGGATAAATTAAAGCCGGATCACAAGCGTGTATGCAAATCTAACAGCCATGCCACCTGGTAACTGAGTTTTAGAGTGGCAACACTGCGAAAAGTTAGTTAAATTAAAACGTTTGAGGATTGTTTGGTTCAGCGTGGGTGGGGTTTCTTGGTAATCGTGTTTTTTTTACTACAAAATATAGTGCTTTGATTTTTTTTTTTTTTTTGCTAAATTATACTTATAAATAATGCGAAAGTTTGAGAGGGGAGGAGTGTGTTTTTGTTACTTTTTCATCCTCTAACGGCTGAACGATTTTGGATTCAATTTGGTATACGGATAGACCACGTCCTAGAGTAGCACATAGGATAGTACTTTTAATCCTGCGGGTATATTCTCTTAAAAAGGAAGCATTGATCTTTTTTTAAACTCCAACCACATTAGTAATAACTACTGTGTCGTGCGTGAGTCGTGACAACTGTCTGAAGGCAATGTAAATATTCATTCATTTGTGGAATCGAACCCACGATCTGCACAGCATTGCAACCATACCTCACTCAACCACTGCGCCAACAGTGCATTCTTTAGGATTTTTATAAACATATTTTTAGATAAACACGATGTTTTCATGAAGAAATTTTTTTTTTTAATTTTCTTTTTCAGCTGACAGAAAAATATATTTAAAATAAAATGTATGAATAAATAACAATTAGGAAAAAAGTGTTTACAAAGCTCAATATATTCTAAATAAACGTGCGTGTGATATATTGTTGCCATCCATTCAATATTTTGACAGCATCTTCTTTTGAAATCAACTTTTCAATATGCTATGTGTATTTGACTCCCGAGCGAGGCCTGGAGGTCATTTATCTTAGGGGGACACATATGCATCAGGGATATTTATAGCATGATTTATTGTAGATTAATTTCCTTTTTTTTAAATGAATCCGTTTAAAATAATTTAAAATTAGATGATATTTGCAAGACAAACTTCGCCAGAAATTTCATAAAATATGGAGGTTCGGTGTTTTGCCCAGCAATGGGACAAAATATAAACTTATTAATAAAATCCTTAACAGCATCAATCCCGATGTTAATGTTAATCCCAATGTTTTGTAAAGGTAAGTTTGTTAATTATATCAATTAAAATTAGTGATTATTAGCACCCACTTATTCTCTTTTTCAATTCTCTTAGGTACTCGAAAACCCACTCTTATCATTAATTTTATTTTTTTAAGTAAGGATAAGTACCTACTTAGCATTATTATATTATTTCTAACCGATATAATGTCCCACAGCTGGGCAAAACCCTCCTCCCATTCCTTCCATTGTTCTCAGCTCAGCCACTTCTTGCCAATTCCTAAGGAAGACATCTAAGTGGTCATGTTAATTCTTTGTCTTGCCTGGAAGGATCTAATATTAGATGTATTATTTTTATGCTCAATCTTTTTGAGCAAGAAAACCCAGGAGTGTCTATTTTCCGCTAAAAGGTGCCAATTCAGCCCTGCTTCAACCTTTGGGTATGATAACCGACCATATTGACTTTCGCTATGTGCCACTGGTTCGTGGTGAACATACCCCACCTACACGCACAAAACGTTTTGGGAACACATTCATTGTACGTATTCCTTGCCGGAATCTGTGTTTCCTGATAGCTACAACCCGGGAATCTTTAAGCCAAGACTTCGAGAGTGAATAGGTTACTTCTAGTTAAGCGCGCTCCAACTCGACCGCATCGTCGCTTTCCATCAGGTGAGATAGCGGTTAAATGCGAACCTATCAAAAATAAAAACAAAACCCTGAAACAAACGCTTTCAAATGAGCATTCTATAGTTTTACTACAATAATGAATTTGGGTCCGAATAATATTGAATGTAGTCAAAATCACAACATCTGCGCCTCTTATATTTTTTCTACAAGCGAGTCTGTCCACTTATGTAATGGCAACATATTAAAAATCGCACATAAAAACGATTTCACGAGTGGACGACAGCACTGAATAAACTCATATTCTATCTCTCTCACTCCCCAACGAAAGACAAGGACATCGCTTGTTCCCGCGCAAAATTTAATTTCGCACAAGGGCTTGAGATTAATAGTAACCGTCATTTCACCCTTGGGTTAAAAAATGGCGTCGTAGGGTTCGTACCGTATCATTGTGTCGTTAGTTTGTCCACCATCACTCATGTGTATGCTAAATCTGTTTTGAATCGAGCTCGATATAGATGTGTTGCTAAATTTCGATAAAGGATGACGGGTGCGTTTAAAATACCGTTTAGAAATGGGAATGGGCAACTTCTTTTGTTTACTTTCGAAGACGCGTCGTTGGATATGGGCATTATTATTAAATGTTACAAGATAATAGTAGTATATGTGACTAGGGGATAAAGCAGTGTCTTTAAGTCGCGGGCGGCATGTTGAATTCCGAACGAAACGAAGGTTGTCGATGTTAATCCCGAACGATAGTGAGGGAATAATATAATTAAGTCCCGAGCAGTGCGAGGAAAACCCTAAGTGAAGTGAGGAATTCAAGCCGCCCAAGACAAAGAAAGCTTTATCCCCGTGTTGCATAGTTTACTTTTTACACCATCTGTGAGATAATTAAAAGACAATTTGGCCGATCAAATAATATATCTATACTAATATTATAAAGAGGTAAAATTTGTAAGTTTGTAAGTTTGTAAGTTTGTAAGTTTGTATGTAGGGGGTAATCTCTGGAACTCATAATCCAATTGTAAAATTTTTTTAACTGGCAGAAAGCTACATTATTCCTGAGTGCTATAGGCTATAAATTGTTTCTATAGCATGTATATTAACCGAGCTATCACAACTTTTGTCTAGCAAGTCGGAAAAAAATACCTCATAAAACCGAATTATTTGCGTGCGCTGCCTAAACAGTTGCTTAAAATTAAAAACAATGTATGGCTACCTGGTTCGTCTTAATTATTTCTACAAAAAAGTCCGCGATACCATATCTCTATCTTTTATATTTTATCTTTTATATTTCTTTTATTGCATTAAAAATATATTTTTTCGGCATACTTACGTTTGGCTGATTATTTGAGCAACAAAATATTAATTCTTATGACAATAAATTATTTCAGTATCACAAGGACATCATATAGATAAGATTTGCCATTTACAGCATATCAATTGGTCATACAGTTTCGGAGATAATTTAAAATTACTAAAATGCAAAATGCATACTAAATAGCATAACGTTCATTGTGCAGACGTTTTACCTATTTTTTTTTTTATGATGGGCAAAAATCATCTTATGACAACCCCCGCCCTTGGGTGGAGCGAGAGATAGTGTCAGACTCTTACTGACTAAAAACCCACCCCGTTCCTTCTAGCCTTCAAACCAGGGCACGAGTTCCCTTTCGGATAACCCTGGACCCGGTAGGCTTTGACCCAGCTGGGCTACTGCTGTTGCTGACAACTTCTTGAGGCGCGCGGGAACAGTGCGCGCCGTCGACGTCTTGGGCTCGGTCCATTACCGGACGATCGGACAGCAAGCTACCCATGGCTCGCCGTCCGCGAGCCCGCGTCTACGGTGGCCGGAAATCGGGATCGGAATCCCGGCGGCGGCGGCGGGGGCGCCGTTGCCTGATGCGGTCTGGCTCCTCCTTTGCTAGCATTACTGCTTCGCAGAAGGAGGCGACCGCCTGCCATTCCTCCTCGCTAAAGACTATGGCCTCAACCAGAGCCCGGCGCGAGAGGTCTCCGCCGCCGATCGCCCCCACGAGGGCACGGCGATGCGCTGCCCAGGCAGGGCACTCCTCGACTGTGTGCTCCACCGTGTCCTCCGGGTGTTCCGCACAGTGGTGACACCCGGGCATCTCTTCCGCTTTAATTCGGTGCAGGAACCTCCCGAACTTGCCATGTCCGGTGAGGACCTGTGTCATGCGGAAGGTAAGGACGCCGTGAGGCCTTTCCAGCCACGCCTCAAAGAGGGGACTTACCGCCATAATTGTGGCGTTCCCAACGTTTTACCTATTTGCCTATAGATGGCGTTCTGCAATTACGTAATTTTTCTGAATCGCGGTGTTAAGTGGTAATCGCGGTGGTAATCCACAGAAAGTGGATTGATGACCCTCTCGAATTATTATGCCCACGTTGTCGTTAGTTGGAGTTCTTCTGTCAGTTGCTTATTGGTTTCGGTTGTTTCGTTCGTATGGTTGTTGTTATTGATATATACCTCACAATCGAAAATATCGTAATTTCGTTGTACGTTTGGTTTGTATGTTCGTAGTTTCGTACTTCGTTCTATCGTAATAATCGATACGAGTTATTCGATATTACGATTGTTTTGTTTTGTAAAGGCGGACGGTGTTCGAGTCGCTCTCCCTTTGTTCATAATTGTTTTAAAGTCTGTGGGTAGTTTGTTGAGAGCATGTCTAAAAGGAAATCTCAACTGTCCCGGCAGACATCACAGACAAGAGCCGCTCGAGTACGCCGTACGGAAGAATCTGCCCCTGAAAATGAACAGCGCCTCTCGAGAAATAGAGAATATATTTCGCAAGCACGCGCTAGAGAATCTAGCTCTGAGCGCTCACAGCGCCTCGCTAGCCAAAATGTGAGGACGTCGCGGGCCCGTGCTCGAGAAACTAGCGCTGATCGTGCGCACCGTATATCTGAGTTAAGGCAGCATGTCTCTGAGACAAGGGATAGGGAGACTAGCGCTGAGCGCTCGCAGCGGCTTGGTAGGCAAAATGTCATAACATCGCAGGCCTTACTTGGGAATCTAGCGCTGTTCGTGCGCAGCGTCTATCTCATTTGAGGTAGCATGTCTCTGAGACAAGGGATAGGGAGACTAGCGCTGAGCGCTCGCAGCGGCTTGGTAGGCAAAATGTCATAACATCGCAGGCCCGTGCTCGGGAATCTAGCGCTGAACGTGCGCAGCGTCTATCTCATTTGAGGCAGCATGTCTCTGAAACAAGGGATAGGGAGACTAGCGCTGAGCGCTCGCAGCGTCTAATCGACTGTAATCTTATTTTAAAACAAGAAATTTTCCGCGGACGAAGTCGCGGGCAGAAGCTAGTTAGAGATATATGTATAAGTATTATATTTACAAGTTTATCAAACAAACAAAATTCACTTGTATCAAAATGTAGATAACATTTTGATACAAGTGGAGGAAGTTTGTCACTCCGACCAAAGCGGAATTCATCCGAGCCGTAAGTGAGGGTGTTTTGGAGCTGAGTGCTGCTACCCCGCCGTTACCGAGGAGAAGGCTTCAGAAAGTTACTTTTTTTATAATAAATGGGGTTAAGAGCCTTAAAATTTCCTTACGACAGTAGTAAGTCGTAGTATAGTTGCAGTAGCCGACGTGTTACCAAGCGCTTAATAGGAGAGCGGCAATCTATCAAGTTCCCGCGGTTGCTCGTGGTTGGCTCCGGAGACCGCCCTCTATTTATTATGCATGACTCTTCACACGATACGCAGCCGCAGCCGTATTTATAAATGGTATTTTGAACATTTAAACCTTTTAAACTTGTAAAGGCAGACTAGGTAAAATGCACGAAAAAACTTTATCAATAAAATAAATGCTAATTAAAAGAATATTAAATAATAGCGTTCATGTAAATGTCATTTTTAATTCCTAACTATACACAATATAACTTTTATAGTTTTTTTTTACTAGAATTACATACACAATCCATACTAATAATAATTATATTATAAAATAATGTGAAAAAAACTTTGTCTGTTACGCTTTTATGGTTAAAGTACTTAACCGATTTTGATGAAATTTGATCCAGGGTAAGCTTTTTAACCCCAAGAAAGGACATAAGGCTACTTTTTTTTCTGGTGGACAAAATCGCTTGCAGAATAATTTTTCTAAATAATGTTTGATAAATTGTCATACACTTCTATATTTAAAACAATTTTAAAGTCTTTTTTTTTGTAGTAGGTTGCCATAATATCACCGAATATTGAGTAACCTAGTGACTATGTCCTCGTCTACCAGCTGACCAAAATTTTAACCTTTCGGATACCGCAATTAGAGACAATAGAAAAACAATAAGAGAACGAACGCTGGCGTTCGTTTAGGGTTTAATGAATAAATTCACAAAACAATCTACTAAATTTATCGATAGTTAAGGAGCCAACGACAGAAACATACAAGCATAACAAGCGTATATGTGTACCTTCATAACTGAAATAACTATCTTTAGTACCTACCCAATTCATGAATCATAATTCTGAAAACGCTAAACACTCGAAAATAATCATACGCTTGCAAAACATTACAACAGCCTTTGTAAATCCGGATTCATATCACAGTTCACAACGCTCTTAAATTTAAACAATAACAGGAGCCCATTCGAAACAAAGGCGCTTATAAGCCGGTTCTAAACATTAAATACCATAACGGAATTAGGCATGCACCAATGGTTTACAATGTGGCCGTATTGGCATCCGTGCTGTTCCGAGATAGGAGGCTTAAAATAATAATAAAACAATATTAATTATCAATCGACGCTTCAGCGAGTCCTTTGTTGGCCCCGCCGTTTAATAAGCGTGGTATGCACGCATTAAACCTCCGGCATCTCGGCACTTTTGTTTAAATAATAAATTGGATTTCTATAAACGATGCAGCTAAGAATTTTGCTCGCGATTATTAAATATTTTTAGATGTGCTTCTGATGAATATTTTCCGTAATATTGCTTGGAGTGTTGTTGGTTTAATTTATTGTTTGGCTTAATTGATTGTGCAAAAATGCACGCCCTATTTTCTGTTTGGATGTTTTTTTTTTACGGTGGGCTAAAATCATCCAATCACAACCCCCGCTCTTGGGTGGAGCGGGAGATAGTGTCAGACTCTTACTGACTAAAAACCCACCCCGTTCCTTTAGCCTCTTCATACCGGGGCTCGAGCTTCCTTTCGGATAACCCTGGCCCCAGTAGGCTTCGACCCAACTGGGCCCCTCCTGTTTCTGTTTGGATGTTAGCGATAAAATTATTAAGTTCCAAGAACATTGTCAAGACACATAATTACATAAAAACCGAATGAATTTTCTTGAAAAAAATCAATTTGTTTCCCCTCCAATAGTAAGCACAGGGTGGTCTCGAATCAGTTGTTAATGAATTCAAATTTATTCGTTGATCGGGCGCGTCTCCGTGCTAACGTATTTAAAAAGTGATTAGAAGTTAAATTGACACAATATGAACTTTTTGTCTCGTAATCAGAAACAGGATTATTCAATTTCCAACGTGAGACTCGAAATTGATTACTCGCGATGATTCTATTTACATTTTTAAATTCAATAAAGAGGAATTGCGGCATCTTAAGTTAAGGCCGTTGTGCACGAGTACTGATGTCTGTAACTTAAAAATGATCATCATCATCATAATTTCAGCCGACAGACGTCCACTGTTGGACATAGGCCTCCCCCAAGTGTCGCCACAATGATCGATCCTGTGCGTCCCGCACCCATTGGATTCCCGCAACCTTCACCAGGTCCGGTCCACCTTGTAGGAGGTCTTCCAACGCTGCGTCTTCCAGTACGCGGTCGCTACTCCAGAACCTTTCGGCCCAAACGGCCATCTGTTTTGCGAGCAATGTGCCCTGTCCATTGCCACTTAAGTTTGGCGATTCTTCGTGCTATGTCGGCAACTTAAAAAAAAAATAGAAGTCAATTATTATAAACGACACCTTTATGACACCAAGGGTAGGTACTCATGCAGGTACCTTGCGCGACTTGTGACATCCGTGCCACAACGTCATGCAAGTCTTTGGACTCTCTTGTGACATTTATGGCACAACGTCATGCAAGAAGCAAGAAGCTTGCAAACCTTGTGACATTTGTGGTACAATGACTTGCATGCTTTGTTGTGTATGTATTTACAGCTTTAGTTAGAGAAATGAAGTGTTATAAAAGCTAAAAGCTAAGCGTAAGCAGTCTACCGTCTTTAAGACATGGATCTTGCGTTATATACAATGAGAATTGAGATTAAATTTACATTGTTGCTTTTACGATGCGGGCTTGGCTTCGTCTGTTATGGTAAGGTATTCATGAAAGCAAATGTAGGGTCTGGGGGCGAGCTACGAGTAAGTAATGCAGAGCACTTGGCGGAATCATTCGCGTGCGGAGTAACTTATGATAATTATATTTGGGAATAATCCGCCCAAAGCAAAAGTGTAGCCAAATATACATGTATACCACCTACATAATTATATTTGGCTATTTCAGAAATGCTTAGTAATAATTTTTATCATTTATTCTGGCCTTTTTGCACCGTTAGAATTATAGAGGCTTAATAATTATGTTTAGTTTTAGAAAAACTAAAACCAACTTGAAATAAAAAACAATTAAAAAATTATACAAAACTATTAAAAAAATATATAAATTTGACTCAACGAGCTCAAAACAACCATAACATAATAAAAACAAACAATAAATCTGAAGAAGAAGTTAAATACACCAAAGAAAAAAGATTCGTGGGCCACAACATATTACAGAAAGTTGACAATTTGGATAGTTATTTAGTCCGGTCAATTTAGACATCCGAGGTTACAACAATTCGCACCCAGTTGAAAATTGGCTGGATTGTTCAAAACACCATCGTAAATGAAATCTAAAAGTTCTCATCAATCCGAAACCTGGCAAAAAAATTTTTGAGGTCACAAAAATGAGATTTTCGTACTTATTCGCACCCCCTATGTTTTTGGTCCAATTGAACTTAAAAATAAATATTATTCGAAACTTTTTAGAAATTTGCTACTGTACTGCGGTCTTCCCGTCCGATTATAATTTAGGCGTCTTCAAAGTTAGAGTAAATAGGCTCTTAAAATAAAATAATGTGAAGTACACTATTTTTATTATTAAGTACCATCAACGATTGCATCACTGCTTACCATCAGGTGGCATCACAGACAAGCACTAGTTTATATAAAAAAGTTGAAGTTTTAATAGAAATTGCTAGGCAAATACCTACGTTTTACGTTCTTATTATATCGTTATTCTACGAGTATGACTTAAATTGAAGTATTTTAATTTAGCAATGGTGCGTTTTTGTTGTAAAAATATTTGTGAAATTTTTTTTTAATGCGAAGTTCAAATGAATCAGATTTTCTCCGAGACTACTGAAATGTAAATTGTGGAAAATATTGTTTTTAAAAACATACCTTTTCTTAGTTATTTAAGATATAAACTTCGACAATCGCAAGACTCCGACAATCACTGTTTTGTGCTATTTTTGCTATGTAAACTAGTCATCAAAATTAAACTCTTGAACCTAATAAAAAACGACCATTTATTCCATTTCAATACCAAAAACTAACACTGGTTTACAGTTTACATAAAAGCTAACAGTGAAATAAATATATTTCACTTTAGAAGCCGAACAACAAACTCCATATGGTATTCCTTTCTCACCTCTCACTCTGGCCAATTTCCCTAGCCATGTCAAGAGTTGCCCGCTTCTAATAAAACGCTTATAAGACGGCCAATTAATTTGAATGCGCTGTGTAGTGACCGCGACCCTTATGTCCGGTGCCTTCTCAAACTGGAGGCAGTGATGCTTCTGACACCTGTGACCGTATGGCCCGAGTTATAAACTTCAAAGATACTGGTATTTTTTATATTTTTTCTGGTTTTATTGAAAGTGGCAATGGGCAGGGCACATTACTCGCAGAACAGATGGCCGTTGGGGCCGAGAGGTTCTGGAGTGGCGACTGCGTACCGGAAGAGGCAGCGTTGGAAGGCCTCCAACAAGGTGGACTGATGACCTGGTGAAGGTTGCGGGAAACCGATGGATGCCAGACACTCAGGATCGTTCGTTGTGGCGACGCTTGGGGGAGGCCTATGTCCAGCAGTGGACGTGTATCGGCTGAAATGATGATTGAAGGTCTTAAACTTAACTTTCTACTAAGAGTAGTATATTAGGTATGAAAAAAAAACATTCAGCAAAACAGAACCTCCTGTAGTCGGTTAACAATATCACAAAGTTTGAACTTGCCGAAGCGATTATAGATGTTTATAGTCACTAATATGTATTGTGTCAAATCGGTGCCTGCTCAAAATACACAGAACACATCTTATTCGTAAAATTATATAAAATCTATTGTTGTTCGTTAGTCTCGCTAAAATTCGACAACTGCTGGACCGATTTTAATCATTTTTAGAGTTCCGAACCTCAAAAGACACAGCCCGCAACTCCGCTCCGCATTACTCTTTTGCTCCGCTCCGCTGCCTCGCTCCGCTTCGGTGGACAGGCAGCCTTAAAATTCTTCTTTGTTCGATATTTGAAATAACTTGTAAAATAATCCAATAGTTGTGTTCTCTTGTCACTTGGACCACACATTATTGGGACTGGACAAGACCCTTTAGAAATCTTGTAGAAGTACACCCATGGGGACTGAAGTGACCCTTATAGTTGATTTAATTAATTGCCGCTCAATAATTAATTTAATTAAATGCTTATTGATGTTATGGACGGACATTTATCAATGGCTGTGGCTAACGGTCGACGTGGGGGCTTTACTGCCTAACATCTTTACCGGCTACGTATGGCCGACAGAAGCGACAAGAAATATGTAACCAAGATTTATGTAACTCATAATATCATTTAAAAGAATGTCCATAGAGTTTCCTGTATTTTCTTCTCCATAGATATCAACGCTTTGGAACGTGCAATTTAGCGTCACTTTTCGACAATTCAAAAGTGCCTGTAGTCTATTTGAAATATCTATATGTTTCTGATTTGGGTGCGTCAGCCTCCATGCATTTTATCATCACCATTCCAGCCGAAAGACATCTACTGTTGGACACAGGCCTCCCGCAAGTGTCGCCACAATGATCGATCCTGTGCGTCCCAAATCCACCGCATTACCGCGATTCTCACCAGGTTGTTGGTCCTCCTTTTGGATGCCTTCCAACGCTGCGTTTTCCGGTGCGAACTGCGACTCTCACCAGATTGTTGGCTCACCTTTAGGAGGCTTTCCAACGCTGCGTTTTCCAGTGCGCGGTTCCACTTTAGAACTTTTCAGCCCGATCGACCATCCGTACGACCACCGATCCGAACCATACGAGCAATGTGCCCTGCCCACATTTTATATGACAATTACCTAGACTTGTAGAGAGCTATATAACAAAAGATATACTACATTCATTGGCTGTTCAGCGGTACGAAATTCCCCGGGACAGCTGGTAAATAATATTACGTTTACGTTACGAGTACCTACGTTGGAAATTTAAGGTTCATAAATGTCACTTCAAATTGCCGTGAACTGACGTTTTGCTCATCAATGTTACACGCACGTCGCATCGCCGCGAATAATATCGCTGTGTGACATAGACATAGTGGTGTTATAAAATCAAGTGGCTGAACGTTAAATATAAAACTTAAAACGAAAACTCTAAAAAATTAAACATAAATGCATTAAACGTGGAAGGAGGTAATCTCAGGAAGTACTGGTCCGATTGCTAAAATTTTTTCACCGATAGAAGATTGCTTTATTCCTGAAAGACATAGGCTATATTTTAGGTAGGTAGGGCGACGCAGCGGGCAAAAGCTAGTATGTAATAGAAATGACTTGATCGAGAACATTAAAAAAGCTCTCACTAGGCTCCGTAAAGTGAAATCATCATCATCATTTCGCTCGTGCCCCGGTATGAAGGCTAGAAGGAACGGCGCGGGGTTTTTAGTCAGTAAGAGTCTGACACTATCTCCCGCTCAACCCAAGTGCGGGTTTTGTCATAAGATGATTTTACCCATCGACAAAAAAAAAGCCGACAGACGTCCACTGTTAGACATAGGCCTCCCCAAGAGTCGCTACAATGATTGATCCTGTGCGTCCTGCATCCATCGGATTCCCGCAACCAAAGTAAAGTGAAATCTTTTTACTATAATACAAAAACACAATCTTAACTACGTTTATTTTCAAGAGGAAGTTGGAAAATTAACTGGATTTACTTAACTGTCTGCTGCAATTCCGAGGAAGTAACGATAAATGTTAAGTTAAATTTATATTATAACCGGAGCACTTTCTAGCCGTTATTATGGCTGAAAAGTTTCCCGCTAACTATAAGTTACGCGTCTGCTGGTTAACTTTGTTATAGTTCCCTCCTGGCTTTCTATTAGTTAGATCTATCAGCTTTTACGGGGCTATTTTACCAGCTTTTTTACGATTGCTCAACAAAACTGTTACTCCAAAAATTGTACAAACAAACAAAAGTAAGATAAGTGACTATCAATACATATTATAAAACAAAGTCCCCCGCCGCGTCTCTAAAACTACTGCACCGATATTCAAGCGGTTTTCACCACTCGATAGCGTGATTCTTGAGGAAGGTTTTAGTACATAATTTGTTAAGTTTTTATATTTATTTCTAGAAAAAAAAACCCGTTCGAAGCCGGGGCGGGTTGCTAGTTTCTCATAATTTATAGATTTTAGATTTGTAATTCTGTAAAAACACCTGTCATTTCGCTACATAATTCCCTATTTTTTACAGGTAAACTTACACCACATATGCGGATAATATGATATCAAAGTCAAAAGTAAATAGGATATATTTAGGCAAGCGTGCTCCACAACAATATTTGGAAAACATACTTGTCTAGGTTTTTGTAAGTGAATAATTCAATAAAGCTTAATTTTATTATGAATGGCTGTCCAGTCAAAATATATTTTTCAAAATGTGCAATGAAATTATCTTGTTTTTTCAGACATCTTTTTTTAAGCAAAAATCATTTTTTCAATTTCTTGCACACAATCGTGCGGATTTCATCACACATGCGGAATTGCCCCGCATGCAGATTTCAAAAAGCAAAAAAAAAAAACGCGGCCCACGTGTGTGTTCCACGCATTACAATAAATACTTGTGTGTATTGAACATTTTATGCTGTGGACGCGTGCGGGGCAATCCCGCATCATCATCATTGTCATCATATCAGCCGAAAGACGTCCACTGCTGGACATAAGCCTCCCCCAAGCGTCGCCACAATGACCGGTCAATCCCGCATGCGTGATCAAAACCGTATCATACCTATTAAAAACGCACTAAAACGCATTCATCAAGAAAGTCCGAACCTATGTTAGGTATGATTAAAAACTGTACCTACCTGTTATTTTCTTCAAGCCGAATATCCTTTTTTGTTCAAATTCCGAAAGTTTAATTATATCAATGAACTGTCACAGGAGGTATTAAATGTTTAGTACACTAACAAGCTGCAGACGATTCCGTCAGTTCGTACAAATTTAATCAGCCCCCAGCGATTATGTAAATGGCGTCGCAAATGAACGGATTTACCCTCATTCAAATTAGACTTACAGCCCACTGCCACCTGGAAAACTGCTTATTTATTATATAAACAAGGCTTCCTTGGATCTAATGTTAATTCTTAAGAAAACACTCTGCTTAAGAAGGATTCGCTTTAATAAATTAACTACTTGGAATAGGTACTTTCTAATCTAAGCATTATTGACTCAAAAGTAAAAAAAAAAGAATTGACTGTTGATATGATTTAGGTTTTTAAATTTTATACAACGTGTTACGTTGAATGCGCAAAACCTGAAAATAATTTGATCAGAATAACGAGCAGAATCAATTGAACTACTTTTTAATATAGGTTACATTTAAAAAAAAACTTCATTAAAAATGTTAGCCTGTCTATTTATGAATAGGTCGAGCCATCATGTACGCAAACCTGCTCAATTGGTTTTAGTCCAATAAAATTTTCACATACACGGGATAATACAAGTTCTTATTTCAATACAGATATGAATTTTAAACAAACTAAAACTGCTCATAAAGCCTATAATTTTTTTTTTTTTTCTCACAGAATTAGGTTAATTGAATTAAAAATCATTTGGGGTGTCTGAAGTTTTGCTCATTTAATGTTATACGTTGTAAATATCACCGGAAAGTTTAAGACTCATCTACCTACCTATATTAAATTAAAATTTCTTAATATAGATCGAAGGTGTAAGGGATAGCTCTCCGCAAACTTTAAGGCCTTGCTCAGTAGACGATATTTAACAACCTTCCACAAGTTTTTTTATCAAGAAACGAAAAAAAATCAGCCTCACCACACAAAATTATAAACTTGATTCCAATCCTTTACCAATCAAGTTTATAGTTTTTCTATGGCGAGGCCGAATTTGGTTTTCGTTTCCTGAAAAAAAAATCTTGCCATAAGTGTAATAATATATTCTGTGATGTAGTAATAAATATATTCTGTGTAGTAATAAATATATTCTGTGTATATGGACTTGGTTTCTGAAATAAATGAATTTTAATTTTTTAACCCTTCAGATACCGTCAATTAGAGACACAATAGTAAGACAATAGATGCGCGGCCACCGGTGGTCGCTTGGGGATTCATGAATTAATATAATAAGAAATGCATTATTTATAATTAGTTATAGATGTTAGTTAATAAGTTAGGATAAGCGCATTTATTGCATTGGGGATTTAAAAAAATACCTGTAAAGATAGATCTGATGTAAGATGAAGAAATAAATAAATAAATATCATTTTTTGGGTGGTAAATCACCACAGGGAATTAATCAAAATCACCAATGACTTCTCCCGGTCTAGGGTGGAGTGAGAGCGCGTGTCATACTTTTATTGACTAAAACCTGTGTCCTTCATCAATAAAAGTATAGCCTATGGGCTCACTGATAACCACCAAAAGTGGTCTCCTATATTTCATGGACAAAACTATTCCTAGGTTACGTACACTTCAAATCGGAACACGCCAGACGCCTGTTGGCGAAAGAAATGGGTCCAGTGTATCCTCACAAGATATGTATAACATAGTTTTAAGTTTTAAAAGTGTTCCAGACTAGTTTAATTAGTTTACACCCAAGTCCCCTCGTCACTTACTTGCGGTCACCGCATTGGACCCCACATTTCGGAGTGGGGTCTTTCTACGTCTTACGAAGGGGTCAAGAATGATTGCGATTCTTGGAGCTGGCGTCTGCGGTCGCTGAGGTAGCAGATATTAATTAGGAGCGACCTTATTTCCGGGTTTAAAATGGTTTGTGTACCTATGTGTTTGTTCGTTGCTAATGTAGATGTCTGGAGTTCATCATTTCAGCGAATAGAAGTCTTCTACTATTGGACGTAGGTCTCCCCCAAGTGTCGCCACATAGAACGATTCAATGCGTCTCATATCCATCGGATTCCCGCAACCTTTATCAGGCCATCGGTCCACCTTGTAGGTCTTCCAACGCAGGTCTTCCAGTACTATGCTGGGGCTATACTCAGAGTTCGACTTAGATAATCGAAGATAACTAAGGTTGCCGACATAGCACAAAGAATCGCTAAATCTAAGTGGCAATGGGTAGAACACATTGCTCGCAAAATAGATGGCCATTGGTACCATTGGGGCCGAAAGGTTCTGGAGTGTGGAGTTCACAGCAAAATAACATGTGGGTCATAATGACGGGGTGTAGTTTCAGAAATGATTGCTGACTAAACTAAGAATGTCGCTGCCTCTTCGTCCACAGTTTCATAATTTTGTATGCAAGCTTCACGCAGGCGTACACCAAGCGTATAATGACGAATACGCGTCTTTGAAGCTACGCGTCCAAGGATAGTAGGCCTAATTGTAAATAATCGCCAAACTTAAGTGGCAGTGGGCAGGGCACATTGCTCACAGAACAGATGGTCGATGGGGACGAAAGGTTCTAGAGTGGCGACTACGTACCGGAAGATGTAGCGTTAGAAGGCCTCCCACAAGAAGGACCGATGACGTGGTGAGGGTCGTGGTCTATTATCAAGGAAGTCATTACTTAGTAAAGTTATTTACTCTCGCCCCTGCTTCGCAGGAGTATTGCCAACGTTTCCTGTTCAGTAGTTTTTGAGTTTTCAAAGAGACAGACAGACAGACAGACAGACAGACGCAGTTATGGATTTTCTTTTACAACAAAGCTAGAACTACATTAGACCGTGACCGACACGTGTAACACGCCTGATTTGTACGTAAAACGACGTCGCGTGGCGTGGATCTAGTGTAGCTCTACAAGTCTAGTTTCCATATAAAATGTATGGAGACCAACGCGCCCAGATCTTCGTGTGCCACACGTGTGTGCAGTGTAGTTCTAGCTTTAGTATCTAAGGAAAATGGTTATTGAATGTAGTAATTTAAATAATAGGCAATGATACATTGATATTATGATTTTATTTAAAATTACCAATCGTACTTTTCTAAACTAAAAAAAAGGACATAATATATATGGTGTACTGGAGGACTGAGAGCAAATTATTATGTTAGTGTTACAGTCAATTTTAAGTAGATGCATAGGCTGCCTGTCCACAGGAGCGGAGCGAGGCTGGGGAGTGGAGAAACGGAGCATAGGATTGCACAAAAATCGCCACTCCTCTGACTTTGTGCAATCCTATTGGTTAATATTTCTCCGTTTCTCCCCTCCGCAGCCTCGTTCCGTTCCTGTGGACAGGCAGCCTTACAAAAAAGTTCCAGCATTCCAAAGGGCTGGTTCCTGAATTGATAATTAAGAATGTATGTACCTATGTACCCTACTTTAATAGGTACCAAAGTATGAAAGGTTTACAGGATAGAATTTGGCAAATATTCAATTTCAAATTATCAATTCAGGAACGTATGTAAATAAAACCCTAATCAATTACGTTTTAATAGATGAGATTTTTTCTAATATGAAAAAAATATTCTAAAAGAAATGCTACGGGTTACTCTATTAAAAAATTATTGATTCTTTGACTGGGAAAATTGTTCAATATGACTGGTAGAATCACAGTTTTGTCGAACGCTGGTGACAAAATACAAACAATAGGTATTACGAAATGCAATTAACACTAACAAACCCGTACTTTGCTCTCTCTCCTTCATCATTACTTAATGAGAAAATTAATTAATTTATCTTTAGATTATATTGTTTCTCATAAGCAAACTAACTTATTTAACAATGTTTATTATTAATTTTTTTTTTATAACAACTTTGAATGATCTGTTTTAAGACTTCTATTGGAAATTGTTGACAAAAGTGGGACACAATTAATGTACCTGACTATACATAAGATTCAAATATGATGCTGTTATAAGTATAGGTAAAATCTCATTTATGTACTCTTTTTTTTTAAACTTAATTGTACTTACTTTCAAAAACAATCTAACAATAATATTCGAATTAGTTTCTAATTAAAAACTAATTAGTAAACAGCCTTATTCAAATTCTATTAAAACTCTGATTACCATTAACAGCAGATTCTAAACTCAAAATTTCCATATAAAAATTTGTATTAGGCTAGGCGCAATCGTGGACACATTTTTATATTTTTTTAACTTTGAAATTTTATAACTACGCCTACGTTGTTGATGAAGAAATTATAAAATAAAAGCACTTTAGTTATTTGAGCTATAAATTAAATAATATACAAAGAAAAAAAATTGCGTACATTTTTTGTTTGTAAATAAGGCTTATAGATATAGTGAATAAGTATAAGTTACAAGTATATCGATCAGTAATAAGTTGTGCCGCAAAATCTCCCCAAAGACTTGCATTTCTGGCACAGTTCCTGTGGGTGACTCTTCTCCGGGTCACTCTTGTCCAAGCCATCCGGCTTGAGGAGGGGCCTCTGAAAAAACAAATCTTTGTAACTTCTAGTTTTTTTAACTGTTATGTTGATCAAAATCCTGATCAAATTGTTCCTTCACTATTTTTTTTTTCTCGGCCACTAACGTTTTCTATACTAATATTATAAAGAGGTAAAATTTGTAAGTTTGTAAGTTTGTATGTAGGGGGTAATCTCTGGAACTCATAATCCAATACTAAATTTTTTTTTACTGGCAGAAAGCTACATTATTCCTGAGTGCTATAGGCTATAAATTGTTTCTATAGCATCTATATTAACCGAGCTATCACAACTTTTGTCTAGCAAGTCGGAAAAAAATACCTCATAAAACAGAATTATTGGCGTGCGCTGCCTAAACAGTTGCTTAAAATTAAAAACAATGTATTACTACCTGGTTCGTCTTAATTATTTCTACAAAAAAGTCCGCGATACCGTATCTCTATCTTTTATATTTCATCTTTTATACTTCTTTTATTGCATTAAAAATATATTTTTTCGGCATACTTACGTTTGGTTGATTATTTGAGCAACTAAATATTAATTCTTATGACAATAAATTATTTCAGTATCACAAGAACATCATACAGATAAGATTTGCCATTTACAGTATATCAATTGGTCATACAGTTTCGGAGATAACATAAAATTACTAAAACGCAAAATGCCCCAGCATAACTTTCATTGTGCAGACGTGCAGACGTTTTAGCTATTTTTTTTTTATATGTTGTGCAAAAATCATCTTATGACAACCCCCGCCCTTGGGTGGAGCGGGAGATAGTGTCAGACTCTTACTGACTAAAAACCCACTCCGTTCCTTCTAGCCTTCAAACCAGGGCACGAGTTCCCTTTCGGATAACCCTGGACCCGGTAGGCTTCGATCCAGCTGGGCCTCTGCTGTAGCTGACAACTCCTTGAGGCGCGCGGGAACAGTGCGCGCCGTCGACGTCTTGGGCTCGGTCCATTACCGGACGATCGGACAGCGAGCTACCCATGGCTCGCCGTCCGCGAGCCCGCGTCTACGGTGGCCGGAAATCGGGATCGGAATCCCGGCGGCGGCGGCGGGGGCGCCGTTGCCTGATGCGGTCTGCCTCCTCCTTTGCTAGCATTACTGCTTCGCAGAAGGAGGCGACCGCCTGCCATTCCTCCTCGCTCCGGACCATGGCCTCAACCAGGGCCCGGCGCGAGAGGTCTCCGCCGCAAATCGCCGCCACGAGGGCATTATTATTAATTATTATTATTATTATTATGCTCTGCCCAGGCAGGGCACACCTCGACTGTGTGCTCTACCGTGTCCTCCGGGCGTTCCGCACAGTGACGACACCCGGGCGTCTCTTCCGCTTTAATTCGGTGCAGGAACCTCCCGAACTTGCCATGTCCGGTGAGGACCTGTGTCATGCGGAAGGTAAGGACGCCGTGAGGCCTTTCCAGCCACGCCTCAAAGAGGGGACTTACCGTCATAATTGTGGCGTGCCCAACATTTTACCTATTTGCCCATAGATGGCGTTCTGCAATTACGTAATTTTTCTGAATCGCGGTGTTAATACTTTCTGTGGATTGATGACCCTCTCGAAGTATTAGGCCCACGTTGTCGTTAGTTGGAGTTCTTCTGTCAGTTGCTTATTGGTTTCGGTTGTTTCGTACTTCGTTCTATCGTAATAATCGATACGAGTTATTCGATATTACGATTGTTTTGTTTTGTAAAGGCGGACGGTGTTCGAGTCGCTCTCCTTTTGTTCATAATTGTTTTCAAGTCTGTGCGTAGTTTGTTGAGAGCATGTCTAAAAGGAAATCTCAACTGTCCCGGCAGACATCACAGACAAGAGCCGCTCGAGTACGCCGTACGGAAGAATCTGCCCCTGAAAATGAGCAGCGCCTCTCGAGAAATAGAGAATATATTTCGCAAGCATGCGCTAGAGAATCTAGCTCCGAGCGCTCACAGCGCCTCGCTAGCCAAAATGTGAGGACGTCGCGGGCCCGTGCTCGAGAAACTAGCGCTCAACGTGCGCACCGTCTATCTGAGTTAAGGCAGCATGCCTCTGAGACAAGGGATAGGGAGACTAGCGCTGAGCGCTCGCAGCGGCTTGGTAGGCAAAATGTCATAACATCGCAGGCCCGTGCTCGGGAATCTAGCGCTGAACGTGCGCAGCGTCTATCTCATTTAAGGCAGCATGTCTCTGAGACAAGGGATAGGGAGACTAGCGCTGAGCGCTCGCAGCGGCTTGGTAGGCAAAATGTCATAACATCGCAGGCCCGTCCTCAGGAATCTAGCGCTGAACGTGCGCAGCGTCTAATCGAGTGTAATCTTATTTTAAAACAAGAAATTTTCCGCGGGCGAAGTCGCGGGCAGAAGCTAGTTTTCAATAAAGTTGGGTCGTTATTAATAGAAAGAAAAGAAAGAAAGATCCTGAATCCTGAGAATAATCCTGTATCGTGGCTGCGTTGACAAACATGCGAACATACAGACACAAGATACCCAGACCCGGAACACGACCATACAGAAAGATACTAATATTTATTCCGTGCGGGAATCGAACCCACGACCAGTAGCGCAGTAGCCAGTGCGCAAACCGCCCCACCTTAATTTTGCTGACACATATGGTGTCTGGTCCATACCGGACGGGCGGAAAACGAGCTACCCATTGCTCATTGTCTAAGCCTTCACCTACGGTGGCCGAAAATCCCCTGCGCCTCCCGACGCTCGGGGCGTCAATAGTGTATTACAACATAATTATCTACTTGTACATTTTTTGTTTTGAGCGAGAGGGTGTGCCAAACTTTTACTGACTAAAAACCCACTCCTGTTCCTTAGTTGCCTTTTAGGGCAGAGTTTTCCTTTCAGAAGCAAACCCTTAGCCCCAATAGGCTTTGACCCTGCTAGGCCCCTACAGTTTGCCGACATCTTGAAGCGCGCGTAAAACAGTACGCGCTTTCGACGACTTGGGCTGGATACGGACGGTCGGACGGTGAGCTAGCCATTGCTCACAAGAGGGGCCCATCGGGGTCGAAGCCTACCGGGGTCGGGGTTATCCGAAAGGAAACTAGAGCCCCGGTATGAAGGCTAGAAGGAACGGCGCGGGGTTTTTAGTCAGTAAGACTCTGACACTGTCTCCCGCTCCACCCAAGAGCGGGTTTCGTCAATGATGATTTTCCCCGTCGACAGAAAAAAAAAAAAAGCCATTGCTCGCCCTCCGCAAACCCGCAACTACGGTGGCTGTACAACATAGCAACTTTTGCGACACGTACCTGTTTGTGAGGCATGACATTGATCTTGCAGGAGGTGCACTCCTGGCCGTAGTTGGCCCAGGAGTTAGCGCTCATCCAGCTCCTGTTGCACTGAGTGCATCTGTACTCGCCGAAACAGCGGCCTTTGCCTTGATACGGAGTCTGAAACAACAAAAACAGTGAGATACCATAAATTCCTTATTAATCCGCCAATCAATAAGGAAATCCGAAATCCGTCTTGATTAGGAATCAAATGATATACAGCAGAACTACCTACTTCTTTGAGTGCCGTAACTAGGGCGGTGCTAGCGGTGCCCAAGTGCAGGACACAGACCATAGATATACGCATTTTGTTTTTTAACCGATTTCTAAAAAAGGAGGAGGTTCTCAATTCGGATGTTTGTTTTTTTTATGTTTGTTCGCGAATAATTTCGTCGCTTATAACCGATTTGAAAAAATATTTTTTTGTTAAAAAGGGTATACTTCCCAAATGGTCCATAGTCACCAAGTTGGGATCTGATGATGGAACCTTGGCGAAATCGAGGGAACTTCTCAAATTCAATTAATATTTTTTTTTAGTGAAGTCGGTATTTTTTTTTTTTATAAAAAGATTTTTTTACGCATCAATTACACACTGTAAGGTACGAAATTGCAAAGCGACTAAATGAGTGAATGAAGCGTACCGCCGCCGTTCGAACATAAGACAATTTGATCATATCGAGACTAGAGATGTGCTGTTGCCGGAAATATTGCCGTGAAGTGGGAATATTAATGGGAATATTACCGGGAATATTGCCCGATGTATTGGTGGCAATATTGCCAGCAATATCCCAGATTGCCGGCAACGGCACATCTCTAATCGAGACGGCACATGCCACGCCCCCAAAGCATATCCCTCGATATCCATGGCACAAACTGTGATAGGGCGCAGAAATGATAAGTTAAGCAAACCAAGGACAAGTTTTGTATAATTCATTTAATTTTCATCGGAAGGACGTTACTGTTTCCCATTCCCTGAACCAGGGCCGGACGCTCAGGTCGCCACCGACGATCGCCTCTCATGAGGACATGGCGGGGCGTAGCCCAAGCGGATTCCTTCCACCGTATGCTTCCCCAAGTGCTATTATGAACTATTGGCACGGTATATTTATTAGCTTGTGTTGTCCTTACATATTACTTATAAAACGTCTTTGGAGGGATGCGGAACAGAAAGTAAAATTCCGCAAACCTCTGTTGAAAAGGGAGGAACCTCCGACCAGATGGGTGTTATGTCTGGTAGGTAACTGCCCGGCAGATGATTTCGGGCTGTTCTATAATGTTCAAATCGCACAGAGAGCTTTATTTAAGAGGGTCTTTTTCCACTCTCCTATCGTCAACATCGAAAATGGTTTAAAAGCTTGTTACTTCATCTAACGCAATCCAACGCGATGTTTGACGAAAAGGCAACGTAAAAAAAGAGAGATAACGCCTGAAAACTCTGTTAGTATTCGGTAATTCCGTGATTTACTCGAATATTTTACAAAACTTGTTCCAGGAAATATAGCTGTTTTTTTTTTAAACCTTTAAGTTTTTTATTTTTATTTTTGTCATTTAGAATTTTAATAAAATTTTCAAGGCTTCTATAGTTTTACTTTTTAATTTTTGAGTAAATTATGAAGTGTCAAAGTTCATGCAAAATAGCAGATTTTCAGAGGTCTTTACTGGATTTTTTTACACAAATTAAAAAAAAAAAATTTAATAGAAGCCTAGATAATACTCGTATCCACAAGATACTATGTTTCCAAAATATCTAATGAAAAATGTGTAATAACGTCATAATCGGTTATGAAACCGCTCAATGAAAAACAGTGAAAATGTGTGTCGAGATGCGTCACCCTAATTGCGCAATGCAGGATTAGTTCTTATGTGACGCCATAGATGTCGCTACACGTCTGTCTGTCAGTTTATTCACGATAACCTCGAAAACTACCAAAAGGATTTTCATGCAATTTCACCAATAGACACGGTAATTTATAATAAAGGTTACATGCATACTTTAAGAGGAAAGCAGAGTTTTTTTTTTTCATTTTAAGATTTCTAACACCCGAAATTGAAGTGGGAGTTGCTATCGCTAATTTATCTATAAAACTTTCATAATTTATATAAAATTGTATTGTGATTGTTTACTGGTTAGTCGGTTATTTTATTAATTTTGGGAATCTAGGCAACAACAATGAGAAGCGATTTTATTTTGAAACATTAGATCTAGGGTGTATTTACAGGAGGGGCCCAGCTTGTCGAAGCCTACTGGGGCCAGGGTTATCCGAAAGGAACTCGAGCCCCGGTATGAAGGCTAGAAGGAACGGGTGGGGTTTTTAGTCAGTAAGAGTCTGACACTATCTCCCGCTTCACCCAAGAGCGGAGGTTGTCATAGAATGATTTTTGCCCACCGGAAAAAAAAGGTGTATTTAGAACGGGAAATAATAATGGTTCCGAAAAACAAATTAATCTCCAGCGATCTGTGGCCGACTATTATTCTAATTAACCAGCGTTATAATGAATTACCGACAAAAAACCCAAAACATAAACGAAAAAAAATATCCAATTTAACAACAAATAAGAGCATGTTCAAATAACATTTTCTCCTAAAAAAAGTGGATCTTCGAATAACAAAACTAAACTTCCGAATAGAATACTGAACCTCCGACAAAAATACTAAGTTACCGACAACAGAGGTTTTGTCAAAATAATCATATTTTTACAACTTACATGAACTGTTTTAATTTTTATTGTTGGTTATCAAATTTATTTTTTAACTCTCAATAATGATGAAAATACCTCAATATTACCTCTCAATAATGATGAAAATACGTTTGTAAACATCTTTTAGGGCTCGCTATTAGATTGAAGTTCGCGACTCCGCCCATGGAAACGAAAGCACTAAAAAGACAAAAAAGGAAACGACACCCGTTCCCTTCCTACTTATATCCAGCAGACCTGCTCTTATACTTAACCCTTCAGATACCGTCAATTAGAGACACAATAGTAAGACAATAGATGCGCGGCCACCGGTGGTCGCTTGGGGATCCATGAATTAATGTTCTAAATGTTACGAAGTCTATGCGAAGCAAGCGATAATACGATAGTGGATGGGACGAGGTGTACAATGAAGATAATTAAGATACCTACTGACAACTAACTACCTGCCTGCCTATTTAGTTCATAAGTACAATTATGTATACCTAATATTTTCTACCTATTAAAACTACATTTTCATAATAAACTGAATTTTATTTTATTTTTGATCTCGCTGACATTACAAAAACTAGGAAATTTGTCGAATAATAATACAGTTTATAGTAAAATATTCTAGGAAACCAAAGTCTACTTGGTTTTAGATTAATTCATGAATCCCCAAGCGACCACCGGTGGCCGCGCATCTATTGTCTTACTATTGTGTCTCTAATTGACGGTATCTGAAGGGTTAAAGCGTGAATACGACTGTTCTAACTTTTTAATGCCTGAAATAGGTACCGATATCGAAGCATTCCCGTGGTAAGTAAAATTCATGATATATGATGCAAGTAAAAATTATTATTACAAGTACATTTTTATATTTTTTATAAGTTTCTATATAACCACTAAGAATAATATTTTCAGTATAATGTTACAGTTAAAATATTACCACAGTCTATGAAATATGAAAGGTAATTTAGGAATTAATATTAGGCAAGTAAAGATAAAAATTACAAAGCATAGTTTTCAGTAGAACGTAATTTATGCTGGTAGAAAAGTATTATAGCAATAAACAGTCATGTTTATTTTTCGAAGATTTCAGTATCTCATTAGGTCGTTTCGTCATTTTTATTCGGACAAAAGTAGTCGGAAAGTTAGTATTTTAGGCAGTAGATTTAATATTTTGAGTAAGGACAATTCCTCTTTTTTTGTCGGAGCTTTTATTACCCATAGCTCTTTTTTTACTCATTTAGAACAGTCTCTGGTCAGTGGGTCGTGTTAGGGGTTTACAAAGGAACTAGCAAAAATACATTAGGTATGTTAGTTAACCTTTTAAATCAGACAGAGAGGTACCTAATTTTTTTATTGTGCCATCGACTCTAGTAGCAGGCCGTTTGGCAAATGAGCCGTAGGTTCAAGGTTCGAAACTTGACAGAAATAAAAATAAATTAAATTTTCATTCTGCTACACGTCCCACGTTGCTAATCTTTGGCAATTGGTTCATGTACAGTAGTGGTATAGGCGGACGTAATGCATCAATGCATTCTTTAGAGTCAGTCCAACAATCAATCGGTCAGTTAATTATTTTAGTTTTTGGACATCTCCGTTGTTGTAAGGTAAAAATTAAAATTAAAATGGTCTACCAAGTATTTTTGAAACTGACATAACTATTTCACGTAATTTGCATACTTATTACATAGATAATCCGATAGAAGCGTTACCTAATAGCATAGCATAGTCGGCTTTATAATGTTTCTACTGCTGGGACTCAGACCTCCTCTCTAGGAGAGGGAATGGGCCGTAATCCACCACGCGGGCCCAGTGCGGGTTAGTGGACGACACATTATGTCTTCGAATTTTTGATTCTAGGACATGCCGGTTTCCTAACGATGTTTTCCTTCACCGTTGTGAGAGCAATGGTGATGAAATAAATTACACAAAGTAATGCACCTGGCTGGGTTTGAACCCGCGACCTACAATTCGAAAGCCAGGCCTGTTACCATTCGGCCACCACTGTTCTCACCTAATAATCTTGCCCTCCTCTTCACCTGTTACCTAATAATCTTAAGTACGAGTATTTTCAAGTTACTTATTGCGCAACTACTAATCAATCATGAAAAGTCAATAATTCTTTTTTCAAGTCTACCTAGGTCTCTGTGGGTTTAGGTGGAACACTTGGTTTAGGAATTACTGTTAAATAAAAAAAAGATACGGCATTAAATCAATAATATTTTCCTACTTACCGACATTTTTGAAGACAAAAAGATACTCAAAAACTCAGCACAATTTGATTAGAAAAAAAATGTTTTTTTTTTTAATGTTTTCACAAGAAATACCGTGAACTCACTGATGCAGTACAAAATCACAGTGACTATATATAACCATTCAAGTATCATAGGGACGTGATTCGGAATACAATGACAAATACTAGTAATCACAGTTCTGTTATTTTTCATCATATACTCAATTAAACAAAATACTTAGTTCTAAAACTGGCCTTTAGAGCCCTGGATTTTTTAATTTGAATATTTTGAGTAATAATGCATTTTGAGAAATATTCATAATAATGCATAGGGTTTTTCGAAAGAGTTACCGTGGCATTGGAATGCAAAGAGTAAGAACACAAGTGGGGTTTTGTCAGTAAAAAAATACACAGTTATTTGATGATTTCCCATTTTAGTACTAAAAGGTCTTTAGTAAATGGATTGAAATCACAGTATTATAATGAATTGATTGTGAGGATCATTGGAAGCAGCTGCGAGACGTACCGTTTATAGATGTTACTTTTTAGTTGGTACTCCTATTTCTTATTCTTATTTATCTCTTTTTTTTTGTGGGAAATCATCTAAAGACATCAGCCTTGGGAAGGGCGTGCTAGACTTTAACTAACTAAAACCCGTTAATGTACCTTCTTTACCATCATTCCAGGGCCCCGATGTCTCTTTCGCATCACCCATGGCCCCAGTAGGTGTCAACCTGCTGGGCCCTTAGGGTTGCTGACATCTCCTAGAGGCGCGCGTGGAACACTACGCGCCATCGACAACTTGGGCTCGGTCCGGAGGGTTACCGGACAGTTGCACGGTGAGCTACCCATTGCTCGCCGTCCGCAAGCCCGCGCCTACGGTGGCCGGAAATCGGGTCCGGAATCCCGGCAACTGGAGCGTGAGGGCTATTGCCTCGCGCGTGTGGCCGCCTCCTTTGCTAGCATTAATGCTTTGCAGAAAGAGGCCGCCTGCCTATGACTATGGCCTGTAACAAAGCCCGGCGCGAGAGATCGCTACCGCCGATCGACCCCATGAGGCCCCTACTGGGGCCAGGGTTATCCAAAAGGGAGCTCGTGCCCCTGTATGAAGGCTAGAAGGAACGGCGCGGGGTTTTTAGTCAGTAAGAGTCTGACACTGTCTCCCGCTCCACCCAAGAGCGGGTTTCGTCAAAGATGATTTTCCCCGTCGAGAAAAACAAAAAAAAAAAAAAAAAAGGACACGGCTTGGCGGTGCTACCCAGGCAGGGCACACCTCTACTGTATGCTCCACCGTGTCCTCCGGATTCTTATTTATCTCTACAGTAATGTTTTGTGTGTTCTGATTAACAGTTAGCAATTACTTAAATCTTCAAATAACGTTTTTCTGTAGTTACATAGATTAAGGAAACCTAGTTTTCATGTTCCGTCTCATATCGCTCTTGCCCCGTCTCAGAAATCCACGCTTATCGCACGATTATATTATTGCGAACATGTGAAACACATTCATCATCATCATCATAATTTCAGCCGACAGAGGTCCACTGTTGGACATAGGCCTCCCCTAAGTGTCGCCACAATGATCGATCCTGTGCGTCTCGCATCCATCGGTTTCCCGCAACCTTCACCAGGTCAGCGGTCCACCTTGTAGGAGGCCTTCCGACGCTGCGTCTTCCAGTATGAAACACATTCAATTACTCATAATAAAATACTTATGTAATAAAAACTGTTTTTTTTTTAAATACAACCGACTTCCATAAAAAAACACTAAAAAGTGTAAAATAACTATAATTTCGGAAGTCGGTGTTAAATAACGAAAAGACTTGTAGAAACACAGACTTCCGAAATTAATTCATGAATCCCCAAGCGACACCCGGTGGCCGCGCATCTATTGTCTTACTATTGTGTCTCTAATTGACGGTATCTGAAGGGTTAAAGCTATTTATTTTACATTGTAGTTGTTGTATTTTTTGTAACGTTTTTATATTTCACTTTTTAGTGGTGTGGTACCTCTCAGCCAAACTTGAATACCTTCCACCAGATCTTATTACTTGTACACCAGGTATTAGAGAATTATACCTATACATATAATAATCCCAAACACGTATAGGATTTAATCAGTTTCAGCTTCATCATCAGATCAGTAAGATGTATTCCCTCCCCCACTTCCTTCAGACTACTTCTATAAACAGCCCATTTTACTTATTACTACCGTTCTCCTGTGATCCTATGAGGAATGCCAATCCATAATTTCGAAGGCTATCATCAGATCATGACAATATTTCTGTGGCAGTGTAGGTACCTACTCCTATAATAATCTTTCAATATAAAAAAAAACATAATTGGTCCAATTGACCAACGAATCGGTGAACATACATAAAAAAATACATATTCCTCCTTTTTGAAGTCGGTTAAATAAAATGAATATAACAACGTATAGGAATATTGTGTTCCGTAACAGGTATATTGTAGTATACCGGTGTACCGTTCTTTTGGAACTGTTATCATTAACGTTCGTTGAGTGCAGCTCTCATACACAATTTGCGGGGAATTACCGAAACGCTTCCTTCGATTGCCTACATCCTACGATATAATTGTTGCTGCCAAACATATGGGTTGCATCTGGATATAACTATGCATGCCATTTTTTTATTGATTTCTTTATTCATTTAATGTATAAGTTATATATTTAAATATATATTTCAATTATTAAAGATAAAAAAAAAAACAAAAAAAATCGCCCAAATATCCCTTCGATATTGAGAATAAAATCCAAGCTTACCAAGACCAACACACAACATTACAGAGAGAGGAACTTAACTATACGATTTGTGTCCAAAAGTACCGCTTCTTCTCGAATCAAGCCCCTTGGTCCAGGCATCTAACGAGAACCTCATGAGATTGTTGGTTGAGGCTCGTAGGGTATTAAGCCATTGGTTGATTATTACTATTATTTTACTGTCCTTTTTGGGTAAGGGGTGAGTACAATGTTGACACTGACACTTTCTCTCTCGCACCACCCTAAAGCGGGAGAAGTAATTCGATGCCTTCCGACCCCAAAACAAAGAAGAGTACCTATCTTGGCAATGGAAACAATGTTATTGTAGTGTGATATTATAACGTAAGTTTTTGTTTTGGTAAACTTATTTTGCTGCAATTTACTAATCTTATCAAACTGTATAGGTATTGCTAAAATCAGAAGTGATTGGAGTAGGTAGATAAATTTTGATGTGTGAGTCAGTAGCCTTCACTGTCTTCAAATATATTGTTGTTCTAACACATGTGTTACTAAAATCCCGTACCTCGGAAAACACTGGTCCCAGTTGTCATTTGGACGCTGTGCTGGGACCAACAGCTTAACTTAACTTAGTTCTCTGCGCGATTAGAACATAATACAACAGCCCGAAATCAACTATCAGACAGTGGCCCGGAACCAGGAACAGACATAACACTCCCATCAAGTCGAAGGATCCTCTCTTTTCAAAGGAGGTTTGTGGGACTTTTACGTCTTGATCTACATAACTTTATACTGGTAACATTTCCTGTGTTATCAACATTTCCTCCAGTTTTCGTGCAGCGACCTATACAGCCAGTATAGAATAGGCTTTTAAGGAATACCCATAAAACCAGCATGCCTAACACCTGGTCATCACCCTCAGCCTATGCCAATATCCCAAGACGTCGACGGCGCGTACTGTTCCCGCGCGCCTCAAGGAGTTGTCAGCAGCAGGATCTGATCGCAGCAGGATCTGATCGCAGCAGGATCTGATCGCAGCAGGATCTGATCGCAGCAGAATCTGATCCCAGCTGGGTCGAAGCCTACTGGGGCCAGGGTTATCCAAAAGGGAGTTCGTGCCCCTGTATGAAGGCTAGAAGGAACGGGGTGGTTTTTTAGTCAGTAAGAGTTTGACGCTATCTCTCGCTCCACCCAAGAGCGGGGGTTGTCATAAGATGTTTTTTTCCCACCGAAAAAAAAGCCTATGCAAATATTTTATGTCACCGCAAAGCAAAAAGTTCATCGGCCATCCCACTGTGTTGCCGGCCGGTGACATTGGTAGAATAGTCAACCGGCTCAATTGCCATAAAAAAAAATCGTCATTCCTTTATGCTTTTTACACCAACATTGTTATTACATCTCGTCATGTGTTCTAAATTGCATTGCCGTTGGAACCTTTACGGGCTGCGCGAATGGTGCCAATTTCTCTGAATAGTAAGCCACAGAGTGACGTGGCAGTATGCCAACTGACTAACTGCCTAATCCCTGCGCTGTACCTTCCAACACTGCATCCTTTATATTTAAACTAGCTGCTCCCAGCGGCTTCGCCCGCGTGATAGCAGAAAATTATCCCAAGGGAACATAAGTACTTCCGGGATAAAAAGTATCCTATATCCTATTCCAGGACATGGTCTATCCGTGTAGCAAGTTTCATCAAAATCGGTTTTGCCATTGAGGCGTGAAGACGTAACAAACAAAGTCGCTTTTGCTTTTATAATATTAGTAAGGATAAGGATTAAATACCACGACGCCTTTTGTAATATGGCGTTATTTTTGTGGTATTTACTTCAAGGCAAGCGAACTTTATCGTCGACCACATCATTGCTCTCCTTGAGGTAAAATAGTGGTAAGCCCACAGGACCGGTCGTTATGGCGTCGATTGGGGGAAACCGGGAAACCTATTTCCAGCAGTGGACGTCATTCGGCTGATATGATGATGATGATGATGATGATGAAGCCCATTTATTATTAACATTATTCTAAGTAGCTTATACTAGCCCATTGCTGGGCTACGGCCTCCCTCCATCTTTCATTATTCCTGACTCTGAGTGGCTACTTGTTAATTCCTAAGTTGTTCACCATCTCCTTCGTGTTCTATCGCGGGGTCTAGTTCATAATATCGACAGTCACTACATCGATGGTCGCTATATCGAAAACGTTCCATCGACCGGCTAATGTATCGACAGTACCCCAAATCAATGATACGCTACATCGCCTACAAAATTCTTAAAACCTTCGAAAAATTCGCAGGCCGGGTACTGTCGGCGCATAACCCACTGCGCGGGCCCAGTGCGGGTTGGTAAATGTCATATATTTTCGAATTTTTGGGTCTAGGACATGCCGGTTTCCTCACGATGTGTGTCTTCACCATTTTGAGAACAGTGGTGATGAAATAAATTACACAAAGGAATGCGCCTGGCTGGGCCGCTGGGCTTGAACTCGCGACCTACCCTCGTAAGTCGGGGCCATTACCTACCACTCGGCCACCACATAAACCTTTCAATTCCAAATAACACACTCTATGATAATGTTTAGGGTAGTACTTAAACCCTCAATCATCGCTTAGTCGAGGCAAAAGTGAAGATTCTTCACGTAATTTCGTCTTAAGTGTAAGTAAACAGGGCGGGAGTGAGCGCCATGGTAATTAGACGAGGCGAGCACGAGGCGCAAGGCGGCCTCTTGAATCCTTAATCGGTGCAACCCGACCATCCCTGGGACACAAGGTAGACAGGTGCAGAAGTACAGTTCCATACAAAGAGTAAAAACACGCAGAAGCTAGTTGCTTCATATATTCGAAATCTTCGTTTACTCTACAACGTAGAGAAAGGAATACTAACTAATATCAATATTACCCGCGCGCGTCGTGCGTATTCCGCCTATGTACCACTACTGTACATGAAGTTTAAATAAATAAATAATATTTTGTTTAAGTATATAACATTTTATTTACCATAGCAGCCTTACGGGTAAAGCACTAAAACTTCAATAATTTACAAACATTTAAAAGTTGTCTTACAATTTATGGTTTTGGCAGATTTGTAATAAAAAAAATTTTTGTAACCACTGTAACTCTAAAATACTCTAGAAATTAAACCTGTGGGCAACGGGATCGTTTGAAAGTGACGGCAAACCTGGTTCTCAAAGGGCAACTACAGGAATACGAAAACACAAAAGCCCTTTTGCGCATTTGATTTCTGTTGTTGTATGCATCCTTCTACACTCTTCTACCTAGTGCCCACCATACCTCAGTACACACCTCAGAGATGTCGCTTTTTATCACGAAATGGAGAACTTCAACTGTTGCTAATTAGTAGCTAACATTTGCGTTTCTTTTGCGAGGTAATTATTCACTTGTTTGCAGGAAATGTGAATAAGCGTGTGAGATTTGTTTGGAGAAGGATTATTTTCGTCAAGTGCTTTTTTTAAGGTGGGAGTCTAGGGCGGAGCGGGATTGCGTGTCACACATTTTATTAAACTAAAACAACACCTATGTTCCTTATTCGCACTTTGCGTTCTAGAACCACGGGTTTTCCTTTCGGAAGTCAACCCATGACCCCATTAGACTTCGACCCTGCTAGGCATATTCATTAAATTCTGGAGTTTTTTTAATCAATGACTTCAAAAACGATGTGTGCTGATGACTTTTTATTGCCTGTCCTAGCCCACTTTTGGGCAAAGGACTCCCTCCACTCCTTTCATCTTTCACGGGTCCGTGCTTCCTTCTTCTAGTTCTGACGAAATCTGTCTAGGTTCTCTCGCCATCTCCTTCGTGGTCTACTGCGACCCCGTTTACTGTTTCGTAAATTGTGCTAACAATATCCGCATGTGAATATTGTATATACATCCACAGTCAAATCACACATTTTCCTCCTGACTGTACACAGTGGCGGATAAGCCACATAGAGAGAGTAGCAAAGGCCCCGCGCATTCAGGGATCCCGTACTTTTTAGATCACTTCGCAGCTTCGGTTTTTTAGAATTTCGCTCACCTTTAAATTTATTATCCAAAAGTGCTATATTAATTACGTAGTATCGTTTAAAGAAAGTAATTTTATCCATATTAAAAGGTAGTCTACACACTAGTCTTGGAGGGATTTGCTATAGACCTCATGCAGACTTAATCCGACACTGACTATGGACGTACGTCTACACCTCTACAAATACACGGTCTACAATTCCCGAAACCCAGCGCGTTCGGGTTGAACATATTACCTATAATATTCTCATAAATATATGCAAACATGCCCAAACCGTATTCACACGGATGGCTGTCCAATTCCATCAGAAAAGACCGAAGCACACACCGAAACCAGTTTAAATATTCCATGTGCGGTCAAGAGTAAAATCCACAAAGAAAAATGTATTACATATCCTTTATTGCGTTTCTCCCTCTTTTTCAGTGACCATCGCTTGGGGTACTAACACATTTTTATGATGCTTTATCAATAAAACGAGCAGTGCACGTGCTATAAATATTATAAAATGGTGCCTGATATATGAAAATGGGCGATAACTGACGTGCTGTGTGTGAATCCTAAATTGTGTCGTAAATTATTTACTTACTCGTTATATTGAAACGTTATGTAGAATGTCTTTGTCAAGGGATTCTATGGTAGCAGATGGTGGCATTATGGTTTATGGCTATACTAGCTTTTACCCGCGGCTTCGCCCGCGTTTATTAATATACTTTACTCTTTCTCCCCCATTTCTCACATTAAAAAAAAATTTGCCTATGTCCGTCTCCAGGGTCCCAACTATCTCTGTGCCAAAATTCATCAAAATCGGTTTTGCCATTTAGCGTGAAGACGTAACAAACAAACAAATAAACACACAAACTCACTTTCGCTTTTATGATATTAGTAGATAAGGATTTTCATTGCCAAGTATTTGAGCCCAGACATATTTTTAAGTGGTCATTGATCAGCTTTGTAATTTGAAATGCTTGAAAGTGTACCTATTGTACACGTTAACAGAGCAATAAAATATTTAGAGTGAGTATCACCATCTAACATTGACGATAACCCTATTGACTGGTAATGAATGCCTAAGGTATAAGTCCATCTTTGTACTTGGTGTTGAAAAAAGATTATGTAAAATAAAATAAATGAATAGGTTACTTCTAGGTAAACGCGCTTCATCGTCGACTACATAGTCGGTTTCCATCAGGTGAGATAGCGGTCAAGCGCAAACCTATCAACAATAAAAATAATAAACCCAATTTCTCATTCGACGTCAAATCTCTGGTTAAGTGAAATATGGGTTGCACCAATTTAACGATAGTTGAAATGACATCACAAATAAAGATAAAGGCTGGAATACCTAGACTTGTCTGTAACTTGCACAAAAGTATGCATGTAACTGGTGTGCCGAAGTGTCATAAAAGTTCTGATTGGTGTATGTCACTATGGCAAGCAGTTATCTGTCTTTTACTTTCAAAGGGCGTTTAAGGACTATAGTTATAACAAAGATGGTCTTTTTTGACAAAACGTTTTTGCTTGTCATCTGCATTTCACCTTTGTCACCTTTGTTTTACATGAAGGTGGAACACCATACTGCCCCCGTTAGTAAAAAAGACGCATCTAACATTTTTTCCAGAGTTGAATTATACACATTGCCGGAATCAGGACATAATGGCGCATCTGCCTGTATTTTTTATATTTTGCTAACTTTCTCCAGTGCAGTTTTAACACAAGAAAAAAACGCCTGATTTCCCATTTCATTCATAAAAAAAAATGTATTTACCCGTTTTCGTTTTTGTTAACTATCAGGGGCCGCATAGTAAAATTCAGTAGTCATTTGTAAATGTTCCCGTTTAATTCATGAATCTTCAAGCGAACGCCGGCGTTCGCGCATCTATTGTCTTACTATTGTGTCTCTAATAATAATTGACGGTATTTGAAAGGTAAATTACTTGTCGAAGCGTTGGCGCATATCAGTCGGTCTGCATCAGCGCCACCTATCTTTCACTGGAGGAACTATGTAGTTAGATTGAACAGCTTACGTTTGGGAACGTCAAGTATTAATTCATGAATCCCCAAGCGACCACCGGTGGCCGCGCATCTATTGTCTTACAATTGTGTCTCTAATTGACGGTATCTGAAGGGTTAACTTGGGGATGGTTAGCGTGGAGTAATAGCAACACTGAGCGAATAGTCGAGTCAAATGTCGATCCGGAGGTATAATCGATTATTCGACATTGACAGGTACTGACGTTGACAGGTAAATTGGCTACCCGGAATGGGGGTAGGTTCACGTGTCGGGTGACGGTTGATTTGGAGGGCACTTGGAATCGTTCCGTCGGTCCGAGCAGACGTCGGTTACTCCACGCTAAATTTTCCGCGTTCCTAAATTCTTAATCAAGCCATATCTCAGGCATCCTTGATTATTTTGTACTGAGTGTGTGTTACGAGTAATTAAAGGTGTTATCAAAGGTTTTTGTGAGTGTTATTTCCGATGTCGCGACCCACTGATATCGACCCTCCGTCATACTTTTAACGGGAACCATAATGTAAATACGCTCTTGGTGCAATCCACTCTTATGGTCCCACAACACGCACACATACGCTTGTGCACCGCGTAAAAAGTTTTTTTTAATGATAATATAGTTAACTAGCAACCCGCCCCGGCTTCGCTCGGGTGTTTCCCCACTATTTAATGGATGTTATTATACATATAAACCTTCCTCTTAAATCACTCTATCTATTAAAACAACCGCATCAAAATCCGTTGCGTAGTTTTAAAGATTTAAGCGTACATAGGGATATAAGGTCAGAAAAATCGACTTTGTTTTATACTATGTAGTGATATACCCAAACTCACAAAATATGAGTACTAGAGATGAGTTATACCTGCCATTCTCCATACCCGGCCTTTAAGGTATGGGTATCACTAAATACCTGGTACAAATACCAGGTATTAAAATACTTCTAAGTATTTGGGTGTGGTAGGATTTCGATAAGTAAATGTATACGATAAGTATGGTATGCCTGCAATATAATGTAGGTACGACGTTTCAAGTATACGTAATTATGCATTATGAGATACAACTGACGCAAAAAATCAAAACATTGTCGACCTAAGTACGTTAGGTACGTACCACACTAGATAGAGATTACCAGTACCTACACTAGATATTCCCTAACATAAACAAACTAAGGAACTCTTTCACGTCGTGACAAAAATGTAATTATGCAATTATTAAGCACGTAAAAATAAGTAGGTACCCATTTTTTCTAACTAAATTAAATCATCCGAATGTTCATAAAGCACGAATGACGTTTCGGGTCCCTTCGTAAGGTGTCGGGTAGCTTCGGGTGGCTTCGGCGTACCGAACTACCGATACCGCACAAACTGGGCGCTACCTTGTGGTAGCGGTTCGTATCGTACTATGCGTCTGACGTCATACCTTCAAGGTATTTACCCAGTATTTTGGTCCGTACCCGGTCTGTGTACTGGGAAGCACATACTTGGTATATATACCTCTACCAGTATATACCTCTCATCTCTAATGAGTACCTACCCAATTAAATAAACAACGACAAAACGAATCTCAAATCAAAACAAACCTAAAAAGCAGCTTCATTAAAATTAAACAAATAATTTAAGTACATAATTGTAAAGGATTTCGTTTACTAATTGAGAGACGACAGACAAGCTTCGTTACGACATAAAATTCTATAGCCAAATATTTATTTCAATTACAGGATCCCTTACCCCTTGCAATTGACAAGGAAAGAAGGCGATGACATCTTAGAAAAAGGGTTGTTTCTCAAAGGAGACAAGCTGATTGAGTGGATACTTAGAACCCCACTTAGCCTTTTAAAGCCGGCTCTAATTAACACCGTGGAGGCGATAATTAAGTATTTATTCAAGATTACAATATAACGAACCCTTGTGTCAATTGTTTACAAAGTCTTTGAAAGACAGTAGTAAATAGATACTGACATTATTTGGTGACTTATGGACCTACGACTTACTATACGTTCCAAACGAGAATAGGATCGATTGCGATGTTTTGACGTGACGTCGTACCGTCAAATCGAAGAAATTTTGGCAAAATTGAAGAACTCAGAGATGAGTAAAATTGAAGAGCTGGATTCTGATTGAAATTTTTTCGTTTACAGTTCGTAAATTAATTAAATTTTTCATAAATTAATGAAAGTTTAAAAATTTCTTTCCTCGATTTGACAGTAAATCGTGACGTCACAACATGGCAATCGATCCTATTCTCGCATTGTAAAAGCTTCACCACAGTTTTGCCTGCGCAGAACACCCTGTAAAACTGTTCGAGTTTTACCAACCATACACAACACAGTCTTATGGACCTTCCACACCATAATGCTTCATTTTTCTAACATCAGATAGAACAGCTATACTATTCAATTTAAAACAATTTGTTCCTAACACTTCAATATCAATAAACTTACAAAAACCACTTCAAAGGAACAATAGACACAAGTGCTATTTATATACCAAGCTTATAGTTCTAGGGGCATTCCCAGATCTTTACTATTGCATGTACGGGAATCCTATCCAATCGTATTCGACGTCTATTTACTTATATTGGTATGACCCGACGTGTGTATATTGAGCTAAGGTGCAGACAGATGCACTGCAGAAAGTGGGAAAGATTATACTGCACTTTGCAGGCCAAAGCAATAGTAAAAAAGGCTCAAAGTTGCTTGGCAACCCTAATTAAACTATACGCCCTTTAAATAGGACTATGAGAATTAAAAAAAACAATAAGTTTCCTTGGTTTTTTCCCGTAAATTCCAGCTTCCCGCCTTTTTTTTTGTGGCAAAGGTAGCTTTAATAAGCTACCTTTGCCACAAAAAAAAAATAAAGCCAGAAAATCGTCGTGCTATTTTCGTCACCTGATTTTGACAACGTCAGTTGGATTAGAAAGAAATAATATTTTTTTTTTATGGGTAATCTTTACTTACTATACCGGAAGACGCAGCGTGGAAGGCCTCCCACAAGGTGGACCGATGACCTGGTGAAAGTCGCGGAAATCCGATGGTATTTTCATCTGACTATACAAAACAGCTTATTTTTTATCGGTGTCTGAATCTTCACCAAAAAAAGTGTCAATTGAGACACTGTGTCCGAACATGACGTGTCTCAAACGACAGTAAGCCATTACTTCAGCTGAGGAGAAGGCCGTCCAACCTCATATGCATGTACCTTTATCTAGCAACGTAAGCGCAGCACTAATGGTATTGAGTCTACGAGCACACTCCGGCCAGACATCTCTGCAGCCATCAGCCACAGCCCGGCCATGTGATGCATACTTATTGCGCGATTTTCCACCGAGCAGTTTCAATTGTACCATCCCATTAGTGGCATTCGATTGCCGTCGTTGAAATAAATAGAATTTCTTGTGTCGTTGGTGTTGAAGTAACTTGCAATTGGGTGTAATAGAAACTTTCAAGGTACTTTTTAGAACTAGCTGATGCCTGTGGCTCGTCTCCGTCTTCGCGAAATCAGTAAGTCACACTTTAAGGAGACGATCCATAAAAATCTAAATGCTGAATTTTTGGTATATATTGTAAACTGTCTTCTGCCAGTGAATTCGCGTATCCTTTCCTTGTCTATGCTAGCTATATCTTATGTTCTTAGTTACTTCGCATACTTTCTTAACCCTTCAGATACCGTCAATTAGAAACACAATAGTAAGACAATAGATGCGCGGCCACCGGTGGTCGCTTGGGGATTCATGAATTAATATAATAATACTAGCTTTTGCCCGCGGCATAATCCCAGGATAAAAATTTCCTATGTGTTATTCTGGGATATGGTCTACTCGTGTACCAAGTTTCATCGAGATCCGTTCAGTAGTTTTTGCGTAAAAGAGTAGCAAACATCCATACATCCATCCATACATCCATCTATACATCCATCCATACATACAAACTTTTGCATTTATAATATTATTAGAATGTTTCACAACTATCACACAACGCCATCTAGTCCCAAGCTAAGCAGAGCTTGTGTTATGAGTACTAGACAACTGATAAACGTACTTATATATTTCTAAATACATACTTATTATAGATGAATTACACACAGACACAGAAAAAAAGATCATGCTCATTACAAACATTGGTCCTGGGTGGGAATCGAAACCTTGTAGAAGAAAAAAAGAAAGGAGTTTATTACTAATAGATCGTACCACAGTTGTTTACAGGTATCTACTGCCGTTAATCATCAGTATCATTTCCCCCTAGCCTTTTTCAACCTCCTCCTAGCTTGGGGTCGGCTGGATACCTGTATTTTATATGGAGCGACTGCCTATCAGACCTCCATAACCCAGTAACTTGGAGTTTGGAGTATTTGCCAGGAAATGTATCGACTCTGCCTTCTCAGCAAGCGTCGCTAAGATAGGCAATACTAAGATATCATAGATATCGTAGATCTCAGCTCAATTTTGCCGAAATTGCAACTGTTTTAATGATCCTACATATTGTCCAGCTGTGTAGACAGATATAGGTATTTGAGATACTAAACTAGATCAATTTTACACCACAATATCTACTGAGAATCAATTGGCGAATAATTATATGATTAAACGAACTTACCTTAAGTGAAGTTCTATCATAAAAAGCGTGTTAATTATACGAAGCTTCTTCTCCGAGACAGATTTACGAGTAATAACGGGCTGTTACCAGCACTGTTCCACAATTACAAAGGTAAAAAATAAATTAAAAAAAACTGTGTCTCGGAGAAGAAGTCAGTATAATTAAAACTGCCACTGAACTTCTCTGTAAAAAATCCAGCAAAAAAACTCTCTATACTTATGTCTTATAAAACAGTCTATGTCTAAGATAAATGTGGAACCCCACTAGTCCATAAAAAATCCTTAAGAAAAGTGAAAACCATTGTCAACTTTTATTTAAGTTTTCATTTTCGTTTCGCATCAAATGGCAATCTTCACAAAATTAAACTCTACTTCAGCCATACAACCAAACATAAAGGCATGTTCACATTGCAGACAAAGAAAAATGAATGAGACAACGTAGCTTAGGGACATAAGGCCTGTGGCACAAGTGCTGCGAATGGCCACTACGCCGTGTTTACGGTTATTTGAGTGGGCGTATACGTCCTAATTTATAACGTTAATACGGGGCATGAAAGCGACGTACCATGTGGTATTGCACTTATGATCTCTAGCGTTCATGTGACTTCGTTATGTATTAGGGGGTGTCTTGCGTTTGTGTTTGGATTGTGTGGAGTGTCCTTTATGAAATGATAAGCTGTCGCTGTATATTTGTCTCTATGTTAAGTTAATTTTTCATTATTATTGTCAATTTTTGGTCGTTCTAAGGGCACTAGTTCCGAGGCCCCGGTATGAAAGGCAGCGAAGGAACGGGGTGGGGTTTTTAGTCAGTAGGAGTCCGACACTATCTCCCGCTCCGTCCAAGGGCGAGGGATGTCATTTGGATGATTTTTACCCAACGAAAAAGAAAAACAGTGGATGTTTGATTTTTGGTCGTGTCTTGTCAATTACCAAAATATTAACGCGACCTACCATAAAGTGTCTTACGGGTGTTAGAATTCTTTGAAATTAAGTTCTTGGCGTTTCTCTACAATAATATGCACACTTTCTCTTGAATCTCTCTATCTATTAGTGAAAACTGCGTGAAAATGCATTTAGTAGTTTCAAGTTTATCGGGTTCAAACAAACGGACAGACGCAGCAGGGGACTTGGTTTTATAACTATATGATTAAACGAACTTACCTTAAGTGAAGTTCTATCATAATAATACAAAGTGCCTTCTCCGAGACACATTACGAGTAATACACATCATATGTCGTGAATATACTCATGGTAATCAATTTTAATATATATTGTTTTATTCCTTATTAACAAAAGAAATAAAAAAAACTGGTATTTGTCGAGAGAACGTAGTAACAGCGCAAGATGTACAATAAATAAACAAAAATGTAATGACGTTGTATATAAGTACAGCTTAACAATGCATTATTAAAGTACAACTGTACCTAAATAGTACCTAAGTAACAGACGATTCGAGTTAGTAATATTTACAATACAATGGTGACATAATAACGATACATACCTACTATACTTTATATATAGATATTTTTAATACGACGTCAGCTTTGTACTCCCAACAATAGACCACAATTATATCTTTTATACATTTTTTTTTACTCCAAGACTTGTATTTATTCCTTTGAACGAAACACAGACAATCTTTTTCTATCTTCAAAGACTTTGTTTTCAGAAACACTAGTCGGGAAAAGGATTTATAGAGAGTGTAACAGACAAAATATAAAACACAGATACAATGTGGTATGTATGTTTCATCATGTCTCAAATCTGCTTTTGTCGGTTTGGTTACTTGTAAGTATTACAAGCTTGAAAAAATACTAATAATGTTTTGAGGGTTTAGATGCTTCACTTCTCAAATGTTGCATAAGATGCTGATTGGATTCCCTAGTGCCTCTGCCTACCTTCATGTCATGGCGATCTTGCTTAAATAAAACTTTGATTCTGTATTTAACTCTTATCTTCATAAATTTTCCAGGGCTATGGAAGTACTGGAGTTTCCATGGTTCTGGAATTCAAAGGAAGACTGAAGTAACTCAGGTGTATTTTAGTCAGTAAAAGTCTGATACTCCTCGCTCCACCCGTAGACGGACAAATTATTTGATGATTTCTCATCTAACTGATCATCTTTTTCAAATATTTAAATCCCAAAATTGTGTAAATTTTCTTTCTCCTGAACTCTATTTTCATTAAAACCCAAGCGAATGCTAGTTCGGCTCTCTCATTGTCTTTCTATTGAGTCTCTAATTACGATATTCGAAAGGTTAAATCAACATCTCAAAACACAACACACATCATCAATATCAATCATCAACATACTCTCTTAAATCATCATTTTTGTTTCTGGAATGTTCGAGTGAACATTCTATATTACCTATATAAAATCACTTCTGTGTACAATCTCAATAAAATTCTGTGATTCACAACATTTATTACTACTAGTGTTGCAAACAGTATCGAAAATCCAACAAAAAGAGAAAAAAAAATACGGAAAACCCCAGACATAAAATCAGCATTAATGTCGGATGAATAGCGGGTAGGTGTCAATTTTAAATTTAGTTTGCAATCAAGGGTCGCAGGGGACGCTAGCTGGACGGTTGTTAGAGGTGCTACTGTACAAGTAATGAAGTGGCCCACTACACGGATTGCATAACGATTTGTAGACTTTAGGGCTGGCAACACTGATTTAGATGAAAGAAAAACTTGTAACATTAGCTTTTTTCTACGGCTAAGTAAAGCAAAGGATTATTATCGAGTCAGGTGAATTTATTTGTTTTTGAAGTAAAACCAACCTCTTTATTAAAGTTGAAATAGTCAATTAAAGAAAATAGGTACATTGTTGTGGTGAACATGGTGATAACGATTAATTTCACCGATCGTTCATTAATTAATTAAACTGACCGTGTACTTTATTTCACTGACTGTACATCATTAATTTCACTGACCGTACGTTAATTTCACTGATCATAAATTAATTTCACTGACCGTACATAAATTATACTGATCATACATACATTTCACCGATCGTACATTAATTTCACTGATTGCACTTTAATTTCACTGATCGTACATTAATTTCACTGATCGTACATTAATTTCACTGATCGTACATTAATTTCACTAATCGTATATTAATGTCACTGATCGTCCATTAATTTCATTGATTGTACATTAAATTTACTGATCGTATATTAATTACACTGATCATCACTGATATTAGGCTATTAAATTAATGTATGATCATGTGATCAGACCTTCTCATTAATTTGAATCCCTGCAAAGTATAATATTGTTTATTTGATTATCCAACGCCCATCAGGTGTGTATCTGATACCCAGTTCCTTGCCGTGTGTCATAGTTTGTGGAGGGCAGAGATTACTCCACTTTTAACCACTTCACGTTTAAATCATTTGGATGTAGAAGGAAGGACACTTAAAATATTGGGCACGCCATAATTATAGCAGTAAGTCCCCTCTTTGAGGAGTGACTGGACAGACCTCACGGCGTCCTCACCTTCCGCACGACGCAGGTTCTCACCGAACATGGGCAGTTCGGGAAGTTCCTGCACCGGATTCGTGCGGAAGTAAGTACAGGCTATGGTCCGAAGCGAGGAGAAGTGGCAGGCGGTCGCCTCCTTCTGCGAAGCAGTAATGCTAGCAAAGAAGGAGACCACCCGTGCACGCGCGAGGAGACCTCACACCCCAGCCGACGGGATCCGAATCCGGATATCGGCAGGTAGGCGGGCTTGCGGACGGCAAGCAATGGGTAACTCGCCGTCCGACCATCTAGTAACCGTCCAAACCGAGCCCAATTCGTCGACGGCGCGTACTCTTCCACGCGGCTCAAGGATAAGTCAGCAAACCGTATAGACCCGGCAGGGTCGAAGTCTATTAGGGCCAAGGGTTTGTTTCTGAAAGGAAAACTCGGTCCTGGTATGAAAGGCAACGAAGGAACAGGAGTGGGTTTTTAGTCAGTAAAAGTCTGACACACCCTCTCGCACCGCCCAAGAGCAGAAGATGTCATTGGATGATTTTCCACCTGCAAAAAAGACACTTAAAATTAGATCATTTTATTCACTAACAACGGTTATACAACCAATTACTGTACTTAATCAAACAAAAACAATTAAAATTATAAACGAACATTCATTCCTCTCATAATCTAATCCTGAGTTCCTGACATAAGTATCATCTTCTTCCTATCATAATCCCTTATCCCATATCACTTGGGGTCGGCGCAACACGTTTTTTCTTCCATTCAGCCCTGTCACCCGTCACACTATCACTAACTCCCTTTTCATTCATATCACTCCTCACACAATCCATCCATCCCTATGTACCATTGATAAAAATAATCACGTACTATAATTATTTAAAAAATAAAATAATATGTTTATTTTTTGGCAATACTGAACGCGGGAAAAACCCTGCCAATGTGAATAAGTTGAACGCTATGAATAGATTGAGATATGTAAACCGCACATTGATAATCAAAGTACATAGGTACCTATGTTGGTGTTAGCACATAAACAATATGACCTTCTCAATTGCATTACCTTATCAAAAGTGCACTGATATAAAACAGCGACAGAATTATTGATAAGTTTCCCGCTATACAGTGCCATCTATTATGTTTTGTAAGTACTATTGGTATGATTTTTCCATTAGGCGCTTTGTAACAGCAAACTTGTAAATTGGGAAGTAAGTTTTTTAGTAGGCGCTATTTCTTACATGGAAAAGACAGCTACGACTCCCATGTTATTGTATTTTGTATGTTGATAAGTACGTAAACAAAATACTTCTTAGTGTTGTCGTGACACAAAACGCGATTCACGCGATTATGCGGTCCTATCGCTAACTTGTACGGTAATACTGAAAAATGATGTGATGATGAGGGCGGGACGACGCGGTTGAATTTTCCATAAACGAATTCGCGTAATGATCGCTTCTTTTTTAAGTAACATTGTCTTTGAAATTAGTACAATGGCATAAACATAATTAGTCATATGTGATAGGTAGGAAGTTTATTGTATTCCAATCCATTACTTTCCATTCTATTCTACTCCTCGATACGGCTCGCATTGTGAGGAGGTTCATATCTCTGGAGCCCTAACCAACGGTGGTTTGACTAAAACCTAGCAGTGTTCCTTCATTTGAAAGAAAGAAAGAAAACAAGTTTATTTGGCACACAAGTATACACAATGAGATAACACTATAAATGGTATACAAACTTAAACCTAGATTACATCTACATTGTATGTCTCACGGCTGCGCCAAATAGGTCCAGTTCAGCATGATGCCAGGCCACTGAGTAGCAGTTGTATTTGCAATAACTCTTTGGAAGGATCCCAGCTCAGCCTTATAGTTCCCACTGCTGGGACTGTTTGAGTATGTACGTTTGATTGGCCCGCTCCAAGCTACTAAACAATCAGAGCGCCAAACGTAGTACACGTTATGATTTCTTTAACATAAAAACAACTTACACTTTGCACAGGTGTGGTATTTTCGCGCTTACAGTTACAGAGCGGTCAATTTGTTTGATATAAATCGCGGCGGAAGTGGAATACTTCGCGCGCACGTAGGAAAACGCGCCGCGTCGCGTTAAATTCACATGAACCACATCGGATCGCCCACGTATGACACATCTTTAACGCTTACGCAGACCGAGATGACATGGCAAAGGATTTGATTTTTCCAAATATATCGAAAAAGAAATACTAGATAAATTCCTAAGCTTTAAAAGGATCCCATAGCATCGAAGGGATATCATCGCACGGCATGAAAAGACTCGTCACGGGATCCCGAGGCGGGATGCCGTGTTGTGCTGCGGTAGGCAACGGCATGTCGAAGGACCCGCCATTACTATCAAAAGCTACTTATGACGGAAATGTGTAAGCAGCAGAAGCTGCCGTGGCATACTTCAACATAACGCAGCATGCCGTGGCAAGGCGCTGGTATGCTGCAGTATCTAAGTGGCCAGTGTGCGCTGACTGCCAGCAAAATCCACTCCCATGCCGCTGCCGTCCCAGTCTGCGTAGGTCTTTGGTAGGGGGTCACACGATGCGCTGCGGCGCCGCACCGGATTTGCAACCATCGAGACGAGGCGAGGAGGGGTGAAATTGGAGCAGCACCGCACAGTTGTTTATAAGTTACAAGAAAGGGAATATTATTAAACGCTGCCCGTGGTGGCACCGCGATATATCAACACGACGCCGCACCGATCGTATGTCCGCCAATACGGTGAAATCTTTACGATGCGGCGCCGCAACGCGTCGTGTATCCATTCACTTCACCTACTTCGGGAAAATTAGGTCACACATAATGTCTTTATCTATAAACAAAAGAAAACCGCAGTCAAGTATATTCAAAGTTTCTTTTATACCGAGTGATTCAGTGCCGTCCTGAGTCATCTCTTTCAATATTCCGAGGTCAATTGTTACCGCCATATTGACTCACCGAATGTAATTCAAAAATAAACACATGCAATACGTTACACTAACAATTGAAGTTTTTTTGTCTTCATCTTCTTCTTGTCTTTATATTATTTGTATATGTATCTCTGTCTTGTTCGTGCACTTGTCAGTTATTTATGTGCGTTTCAATGATTCGTTTGTTTTTGAATCTTAAAATACTTTTCGGATTACTTATTGTACTCTGTAATGAATATTTTTATAATTAATTGCGCGTCGCAGTTTTGATCTCGTTAGCCTATCCTATACAGGGTTATTTGTAAAACACTGGCAACCTCTCAGGACTATGCAAACGGCATCATTTATTCTATGACTTAAATATTTATCACATTTTTCATACAAAAATCAAATTATTTAAATTGAACGTTCTAAATATTACGAAGTATATACACCACTAATTTTTAATTAGTACAAATACTTAAAGGGCTTATTAGAATAGGTCTCGTTATTATTTAGGTAAAGTTTTAATGAATAATATTCATAAACATTAAACTTATTACAGTTTGTTTATGTCCTAAAATGTCACTCAATTTATGAAAATATTGTACAGACTATTGATTATGAATGAAAAACAATAGACAATCACTGCGCGTAGTATTTCCTAGTAGTAATTGTTGTGAATAAATGATCCAATTACGAATTTACCAATTATGAAAAATTTTGTGGCCAATTTTGGAATTTTATTTTTTTTACTTTTGACTACATAAATATGACCAGTAACAGGTACGGATTAAGCCTCATTTTTTTTGTGTACTAATTAAAAAATAGGGGTGTATAAAATAATAATAATATAACTATTATTAGAGTAATCGTTTTTGTTTGATAGCCACGATTCAGGCTCTGCCTAGTGTGGTTTCACCGTTATTTTTGTAAATTGTAAGTTGAGTTCCTAATAAAGTTATTATTATTATTATTTTATATATGTGATATAATCGGCGGTAGGTATCATCAGGACACTTCCTCCTGACCACCCCTAAGTTCATTTTTGCTTGCACTCGAAACGAAAACTTCAAAGGGTTTGGTTTGGTGCCACGCAGCAGGATTCAAATGATTTTTTTTAAGTGATTTTCGCTTTGCGTTCCAAGGGCGCGGTAACTTTTTCGAACATTCCCGCAACGGCAACCCTACCCTTAGTTTTCAGGCTGAAACGAACGGACAGATGCCCAGAATAACTTAAACAATGCGTCTGAAATCTTGCCTAACTGCTTGACATACCGAATGTTCAATTCCCGACGCCAGTCTGCGGGCACTACCTTCGTTCTTAGTGTACAGTCGCGAGCATTGATATGTGACAACAAAGGTTCTGATGCAGAATGAAAACTTCTTAAAATAGCAACAAGACGCTAAACGTCAACTTCGCAGAAAGTCAACTTCGCAGAATATTAACTTCTTTTTCAAATAGCTAATATGTTCGACTTAAAGTACAAATATATTTGTACTTTACGTAAATATAATATTTTTAATAAAAAAAAGTCATCTCTTTTATAATCCAACTGTCTTAATCAAGGGGGGAAAAATTACTGTAAGTATTTAATTCATGAATCCCCAAGCGACCACCGGTGGCCGCGCATCTATTGTCTTACTATTGTGTCTCTAATTGACGGTATCTGAAGGGTTAATAGTAATTCTCACTGTCCCTTACCTGTAGGTATAGTTTCCTAAATTCGTCATCGCCTGGCCCAATATCATCCAGGTATACCTGGAATACTTGGGGGAGGCCGTTGCTCAGCAATGAAAAATAATAGGCAAGAAGTAGCCTACGGTTACTCAGCTAGTATAACTTTTTTACTTTCTCCTAATTTGTAGCCATAGAAAAGTTAAAGTCACAAACAAATAGGTACCTATTTCTAAAATCTAACTATAGGATTTTTCACAATATAATTTTTTTTTATTAAAAATTCTGTGAATTTTACGTTATTGTAAGTTATTTATGCTGGTGACTGTACCTGTCGCAAATGTCTTGACGGCATTCGTGAATACCTGCGAACGCTAACGTCTTTATATTTCAGTACGTGGTTTTTAGATAGGTATATACTGTTTTTGTTTGTAAACCAAGTCTTTAAGTTTCACCATTGAATTTTTTTATGTAGCGTGGAAATTAAGGTCTGTTTTACATAGCATGGGTAGGATGACGGCATGGAAGAAACTATGGAACAAGGTAGCTACATTGTATAATATCACAGAACAGAAAATATACGAATTATGAGTTGAGGTTGCGGGTTCAAACCCAGCCAAATAAATTACACAAAGTCAAGTCAGCCCATCACTTTGTGTAATTTATTTCATCACCCCTGCTATCAAAAACGGTGAAGGAAAACATCTTGAGGAAACCGGCATGTCCTAGAACCAAAAAAACATGCGAAGACATGTGATATTCACCAAGCAATTCCCTCTCCTAAAGAGGAGGCCTGCGTCCCGGCAGTGGGAACATTAAAAAAAAGCTGGTACTCTATGCCGAATTGCCGAGTACTGAATCTTTTTTTTTTTTACTAGCCATTATTGTTCCACTGCTGGGCAAAGGCCTCCCCCAAGTCCTGAATCTTACGAAAAGAATGCTTGCAACCAGTGCTTGACTGCGATCCCTCCAGATGGTAAGCAGTGATGCAATCGTTGATGGTGAGGCGCACTAGTTTATTAAGAGCCTATTTGTTCAAGCTTTGAAAACACCTAAATTATAATTGGATGGGAAGACCAATAAGGTGCCTAATTCCTGAAAGGGAAACCCGTGGTCCTGGAACATAAAGAGCAACTGATTTCGATTTTTTTTATGTGACGTAGGTATCAACAAATTGACAGATTTATGCCTGTGCTATAAGACCTAGCTTTGTGTCAAATTTCAGAATTCCGGGTCAACGGGAAGCATCCTATGAATTTGAATCTTTGAGAGTATCAAAATATACGTTTTTTGCGACATAAACTACCGTATCTTTTTATTCGTTAATTAAGATTTGATTTTTTCACAGCTTATAGGAATCACAGGTTTTAGTATATGGTTTTAATTTCAACTCGATACCTCTACGCGTTCTCGAGATAAAGGGTCTTGACAGACAGACGGACGGACGGACTACAGAGTGATCCTATAAGGGTTTCGTTTGGTCCTTTTGAGGTACGGAACCCTAAAATAATCACAAGTAACTTAATAGAAACATAATACAATTAAATCAAACGTGACCAAATAATTCTAACAATATCCATCCAACAAAACTATTATTTATACACGGAGTTTCTTACAAAGACATTCTTAACATTTTCTCTCACGGCTAGAAAAATGGACAGACATAAAAATAACGTCTGCTAACATGACGTGTAGTTTTATCATTTTCTTATGTACATAAGACTGCACATTTAGCTATACACTCCAGTATATGTTGACCTCTCCCGTCGGATACGACTGGGGTTGCAAACTGTCCGACCGTCCGGTAACTGTCCGGACCATGCCCAAGACGTCGACGGCGCGCACTGTTCCCGCGCGCCTCTAGGAGTTGTCAGCAACAGCAGGGGCCCAGCTGGGTCTAAGCCTACTGGGGCCAGGGTTATCTGAACTTGAGCCCCGGTATTGTTGAACCCCGGGTTGTCATTGGATAATTTTTGACAACCAAAAAAAAAGGAGTCCCGGGGCAATTCCCGTTCTCCGTAAGCGCGGGCTTGCGGACGGCATTCAATGAGTAACTCGCCGTCCGGTAAGTATTAAGCCCGAGTCGAAGATACGCTATAAATACAATACAACAATGTGGTAATGTCGCCAGTCTTGTTTGGGCACACTTACACTGGGACAATGGAGGAATTTTTTGATGCTCTATTTTAAAATATTCCTATATAATAACTAGCAGTCCCTAGTCACTAGATTTTGTGCTGTCCGAAAGCTGGATTTCGTCAGAAAAAAATTAAGATCCCGATTTTTTGGAAAAAAAAAAACTTGAAAAATCAATTCTATTTTCAAACTATCCAGGGATTCACTTAAATATACATGCAATATTTCGTCGAAATCGGTCAAACCGTTTAAGAGCAGTTAGGTGACCACCACTTGTGTATTTAATTACTTATATTTTTTTTAATAATATGTAAAGAGAATACCGTGTCTTTGTCATTTAGTTTATTCTATTCTATTGTGCCAACAGAATATTCGTACACGGAGAGGTCAACTTATACTGGAAGTGATGAGTTATGTTGTGTGTGCTGTGTTTACCTTTGTATGTTTCTAGTATTTAAGTCTGAATACGTCGTCTGGCTCTTATCTACAATGTTCTGTTGTCATGTTTGTATTTTGTCGTGGTTGTCGCGATTTTAGTTGAGAGTTCAAATTGCGATTTGAATTTACGTTGTCTCGGAGTTCGACTTTTTGAAGGAAGGGGGGAGGGGGAGGGGTTTGGGCAAATCAACGTTTTTGGTTGTAACTGTTGACAGTAGCTTTGTCGTCGTGAAAGATAATAACAATTTTTATTAAGTTGTCTTTTACACAATATAGCTGTTACATATAATATCCACAAGTAAATCTATGCTCATATATAATATTACAAAGAGGTAAAGTTTGTTTTTATGGTTTTTCATTTGTAGGAGGTAATATCTGGAAGTACTGGTCCGATTCGTAAAATTTTTTCACCGATAGAAAGCTGCTTTATTCCTGAGTGACAAAGGCCATATTTTATGTGCGCAGGCCACGCCACCGTGAGCAAAAGCTAGTCTTAAATAAATAATTATGCTACTATCCAACAAATATAACTGTAAATATAATATGTATAACTAAATTATGAATATTTCAGGACTTAATTTTAAACCTAGAATTTTGAATAATTCCTGAGCCTGAACCTTCCTGAGCTCGGTATGAATGAGGTTATAAAAACCTGTGTTTCAGGTTTAAAGAGCCAGACATCTGCGATACGAATTGCTGGGTTGATATCTTGCATGCCGGTTTCCTCATGATGCTTTCCTTCGCCGTTTTGAGAGCAGTGGTGATGAAATAAATTACACAAAGTAACGTTTGAACCTGCAACCTTACAACTCGTAAGTCGGAGCCATTGCCACTCGGCCACCACCGCTCTAAGCCCACAAAAAGTTCATCTAAATAGCTATAAAATTAAAACAAATGCCCAATACTTTGAAAATGAGGGTCTAGTAGTATTATAAGAGCCGAATACAGTTTCGTCTTAAAAATGTCGAGACCCTTTAAATTCAACAAGCATTACGGTTCTCGTCACGTGATGTTTTACACGAAAGAGGAATTACTCTCGAAATTCTCACCCCATTAACACAACCTCGATAAGGACTTGACTACACCAGCCAACTTGTCGAAGCGATTATTTATGTAAATATTACTTACCGTACCCAAACGTGTCAACTAGCTAAAAGAAACCGCACCAAAAAATTAGTTTTGTCATGAAATGTTTGAAAAAAAAGTTTAGTTAACGTTTTTTTTTTTGTCGACGGGGAAAATCATCTTTGACAAAACCAGCTCTTGGGTGGAGCGGGAGATAGTGTCAGACTCTTACTGACTAAAAACCCCGCGCCGTTCCTTCTAGCCTTCATACTGGGGCACGAGCTCCCTTTCGGACTACCCTGTCCCCAGTAGGCTTCGACCCAGCAGGGCCCCTCCTGCTGCTGACAACTCCTTGAGGCGCGCGGGAACAGTGCGCGCCGTCGACGTCTTGGACTCGGTCCATTACCGGACGATCGGACAGCGAGCTACGCATGACTCGCCGTCCGAGTTTAGTTAACGTTGTTTCTGGTAACGGTCAAGTTTAACTTAATAACTTAAAAAGGAGGCTTTTGACTTATAACAATCTACACTATATTAGAAAGGGGTAAAGTTTGAGTTTTTGTTTGTAGGAGCTAACCTCTGAAAGTACCGTTCTGATTGCGAAATTTTTTCACCGATAGAAATCTGCTTTATTCCTGAGTGACATAGGCTATATTTTATATATGCGTGCGAAGCCGCTGGCACTTGTATTTTTTTTAAGTATAGTTTGAGAGCATCGACACGAAAAGAAGAAGAAGAACAAATCCATTTATAACGGAGAACCACCACCAGCAGGAAATAAACATCAAACATGTGTCATTCAATCAAGCGTCAACAAAACAACAGAATCGAATTTAAGTTACATTATCATAACCGATCCTTAAACGAAAATGAAAGTGTTTCCTTTCATTTACTCCACAACAAAAAATACTCACCAAACTCTTGTCTTTTGAACAGGCGTTAACAGCTCAAAAAATCTGTCGCATTACCGAAACTGATCCTAAAATCCCACCGAAAGTATTCCAGTGACATAACGAGGCCAATCCTCATGAAGCGGACCACTGAGACACAAAAGCCACTCACTCATCAGAACCACGACGCTTGCGAGTGCATAATTTTAACAAACACTGAGTAATGAGCAAATGGAGGAATAATGACGTGTGTATCAGCGCTGCGTTATTTATCGTTTTAAATAACGCAGCATAATGCTAAGTTAGGTGCCTTTTTGGCCTCGCACCTGACCTTTCTTTTTCTTGTTCATTGTGAATTTTTAGTTTATATGATTGTGTGAGGCACGAATAAACGTTTTTCTTTCTTTCTACATGACAGGAACGAGAAGGCAGTGAAACTTTTGTTTTTATTTTTTTTGCAAATTCAAAAAGACACTTTACGACGTAAATTTTAGCCAATTTAAACTAGATGAGGCGATATGACGACATGAATCTGATTAGGTTTTTCTCTCCCCCTTCTATTGTAGAACTAATACTTAGTATCAATTTTTTTTAATATTTGATCAGTAATAGAGAATTATCTGTTACTTCAACTTGATTCATTGTGTCTTAACTACATCAAATGCGTCTACGCCCACTCCCTAAAGTGTCTCTCATTTTTGCTAAACATATGCCTTCTCATACGTTGCTAAAGGGATCGGTCCTATGAGTAGCATTCAGCCGATTCCCGCGGCCTGAACCAGGTCTATCAACGCTGCGTGGGCCCTCTATTTCTGATGTATTCCATGTCACAAACAGACGGCAAGCATAACGACCGCCATTAGCCACTCGTTAACAAGATCCTGGCTAAAAGAAAAATATTTGATTTCAAAAAAGATATTTAAAGTGGAAACTTTCAGCTCTAAAGCGATGATGAATGCTCAGTTTGTTTGTGAAGATATAAAATTATTTAGATTTAGAGCTTTTGAGTTGCACTCTGATTTTTTCTTTTTCAGATTCTCTAGGGCTTGGATGAAAATATTTGCATAGTTTGTCTGTAGTTTGGGTGGGTTAATGCTCCTTCGAATAAACTGAACTAGTTTAGGAGCGTTAACCGGAGACGATACATACTTTGAAGGCACCGGTACCTACACATTCCTGTAGTTAGTTAGCCCATTTATGTCCCACTGCTGGGCGAAGGCATTGGGCCATTGCGGGCCAGTCCCTCCGGTACTTATCAAGCTCATCTCTCTACCTTTGCCTTGGTCTGCCGCGATGTCACCTTGCGTTCAATAGGACCCAATAACATTCCTGTAACTGGCACAAAAGTATGCAAGTAGTTCGCATTCTAGTGTGACATAACATGTTCTGATTGGTGGATGATACTGGCTTCTATTCATCAGTACAAGTGCAGCCACTTGGTAAAGGCCTTCTAGAGCCACCAAAAGTAAACTTTAAAGCGCTGTTAGACTAGCTGTGTGTTAGGAGCCGTCCGAGCTTATTAGAGTATTTTCCCCATTCAAAACTGCATAAGTTATTATTTGAAGTATTAATAGTAGATTCTAAAATTATTTTAGTATGATAGTAGGTCCTAAAATTACGGTTATAGGGATCTAATCTTAAATCGCCATAGTCTAGACTAGGCTGTCTTGGATTAAAGGTAACAGAATTAAAATACAAGTTCACATTTAGTTCACATTTGTGCCCAAATGTCTTTTATCCAATAATGTAATTCGTGAGAATCATGAATAATATTTTTATAATAAGTAATTCTGGAAAACAAAACGAGACAAAATACTGGTAAATGGTAAAACTTTTCCAATTAACATAGAAACAATAAAATACTATTACCATAGTAGTTTAGCTAGGTACAGTCTGCAAGAAACGTCAAAAATAAGTGATGTTTTAAAAATTAAGTAACGTAAAGTAATATGTTCCACGAAAGTCTGGCGAACGCCACGAAATACTGCTAAAATGAAACTGAAATTATTTTGCACTCTGTACTTTTTTTTTTCGTTGCTTTTTACTCTCTGCCGTCACGAACCTTTGATACTTTGAAGTAGGTAATCTTAACTACGAAGAAATTAAACTTAATTACTAATTAGTTCAAGATTTAAACAGTTCTAAGGCTGCAAAAAAATAAGATTCATTTTAATCTTGGTTTAATTAAAAGTAAGTTTTTCAATCGGATCGCATAATTTGTTATTGTTGTCTAGCCTCCTAATGATGGTTTGTGGCAATGCAATGTTCAATTGATTAAAACTAAAAAAAAAAACATCCGAAGCTTCACCAGCGCTATCGCCCGCACGTTTGTAGACAATTATTCCAAAGGAATATTATACTCCCGTGGTAAAGTCCTAGGTAATCTATTTATTCCAGGATTCACACATGTTCTAAATTTCATTCAAACCAAAACAGCTGTTTGTGCATTTAAGAATAACATACTGATAACAACGCACCCACAGTATACATCCGCCTTTATTAGAATGAATTGGGATTTAAGGATCAATTTTACAAAATTATCCACAAAAAAATACATATCTATTTAACATATTCCTTTACTCAAGGTAAAACTACACTGCTCACACGTGTGCAACACACGTCGATCTGGCCGTGTCGGTCTCCATACATTTTATATGAAAACTAGACTTGTAAAGCTTTAATGTAGCTATTCAAGCCACGCGACGTCATTCTACGTAGAAATCAGACGTGTAAGCGTGTTACATGTGTGTGACGGTCTAATGTAATTCTAGTTTTACTTTCTCGGGTTCTTACAGGTGACATCACTTTATACTGTTCAAAATACTAAAATGGACATCATCCCGTAAGTCATCATATCTGTTATTAGCTAAGAGACATACATAAGATCCGTCAGACAAAGGAAACTCGAGCCCCGGTATGAAGGCTAGAAGAAACGGGGTGAGGTTTTTAGTCAGTAAGAGTCTGACACTATCTCACGCTCCACCCAAGACCGGGTTTTGTCATAAGATGATTTTCCCCATCGACAAAAAAATAAAATTAAAATAAAAACATAAGATCCGTAAGTCATCAGTATTTCTTTTAAGATTTTACTTTTATCGATTTTCCAAACAGATTGAACATTCTTATTTATTCATCAACTTTACAAAACTTCAACAATTTCAACTTCTCAAGCAGATTCGCGACTGTTCATGTTTACGTCTTCTCGTTAGTTTTTTAGATATATCTGTATTGAGTTGACAAGCTTGTTGATAGAATGGCTTATTTTAATTTTTTTTTTTTCGAAATATTTGTTAAATGTAAATTATTCGGATATAAAAATAAAGAAATAATAATATCTTTTCAATACACTTCCTCATAAAGTGACTCTTATTGCGCTGCACTTAGGTGTATAATGACACTTGTTACCAAACTGTGACATTTTGATAACCATTACGCACTAGTGCTATAATGGGATTAAAACCTTATTGTTCAACCTCTCCACCGCCATAATTTTATTACATTATCGTATCAGGATGGGCGCAGGTCGTCCCCCACGAGGTAAAAAAAAATGGGCGCCCATATGAAAACAATTTTTTACCGCCACCAAAGTTTACTAGTTTTACAGTTATTTTATTCACAACTGTATTGAAAAAGGTCGTATGATACACGTGAGTAATTAATGATTACCGTTCTCGGGTTTCTTAAGACCCTCTCCATGGCTCGGGTCTAAATAACGCCTCGACTGTAATCACTAACATTACACACTTATATCATAATGTACTATTATTCATCAAAAACATTATAGTACACTTAGAAATGTACTGTTTGTAAAAAAAAATAACTGTCGCAATCGAATGAAGGACTGAATAGTGAATCAAGATTTTTTCAAATTATCGCAATCAAATCCATTTAATATTAAATTGAAAATAATTGAATCATAAATTTAAAAAAAACCATCTAAGATCATTAAAATTATTATTTTTTTAAGGGTGGAAATCATCAAATGACTTCTCTCGCTTTGGGCGCAGCGTAAGGGCGTATCAGACTTTTACTGACTAAAATCGACTGTTAATTTTATCTCATCCTCTCTCTCTTACAAATTGATAGTCGAAACTGTAAAGGCTCTAAAAACGTTTCTTTTTTAAATCCCAGCTACAAAACACAAGTTCGTTCGCTAACAGTTTGCCAGTGCACAAGACCGTCTACTAACTGGGAGTACAAAGGTAGTACATAGTAACTCGCACGGAGGCCAAGTCTGCCTTCTATTGTTATCCACTTTGTTGCTTCATCTTGACCAGAACTTTGAGAATTTGTTGTTAGAGATAAAGGTGTTTCTTTTACGAGCTTTTTGTAGGATTAGTTGCCTTTCAGTTTTTAAAACGTAATCAAGTAAACGTTAACATCAATTTCTATTAATTCATGAATCCCCAAGCGACCACCGGTGGCCGCGCATCTATTGTCTTACTATTGTGTCTCTAATTGACGGTATCTGAAGGGTTAAATATGAAAAAAAGCATTTAAAACATTTACCCTATACGTTTCATTAGCAAAAAACTGATATTTTTCTCATTACTCTTTTGTTTTCGATTGATGGAAGGGGAGAGGGAGGCCAAAGAAAAGATGAATGGATTGTGTAAAAAGTGAATTATGAAAGAAAAAGGATTTGATGATAGTGTGACGAGTGACAGGACAGAATGGAAGAAAAAAACGTGTTGCGCCGACCCCAAATAAAACGGGATAAGGGCAAGAAGAAGAAGACTCTTTTGTTTTCGAAACTCCTACTTACAAACTTACCTAATATTTCTCAAAATGACAGTAAAAGTGTCTATGCCATCATTATAGATATAATTTACCTGGCTTTGTCAGCATACTACACTCGGTTTAACTTGAAAAACGGGACTGACGTTGAAAAACCGCACTTCGAAAACAATTAAGCGTATGCCTGACTCATATGGCTGATAGCTCAATTGAAATGGATAATGTTAGCCATATGTCCCTGACGAGGACACGTATTAAAACTGTAGGAGCTCCGCCGAAAATAAATGCTATAATGATAATTCTATATTAGTCCAGTCATTATCAAGTTTTGCACTTAACAACACAATTAGCCATTCCTATTTTATTTTTATTTTTTACAATGTATAGGCTCACGTTTGATTTATACATCATTAGTTTCAGTATGTGTGTGTGGGTATTTTGTGTTGCTTGCTCCTAATAAATGCTATTATATTCTATGTCTAGTATTTTATGTAAAGAATCTATGTGCAAAATTTCATAACTGTATCATGAACAATTACAAAGTTATAAGGTAGTAACCTATGTCAGCAAAAATACTTGGTCACCGAGTCATCCAGACAACAGAGGAGTTGTTTTACATTTGCACCCAGCAGTTTGCTGGCACCTCATACCCGCTATGACCTGCCGTCACTTGTACTCTCTCTGTGTTGTCTTTGTCTCTTGTACTTAGTGTCGGTGGTGTCAAACTTGTGACCTTTTTAAATATTTTTGGGACAAGATTTAACATGGTATAAAAACTATTGTAATCCATTCAGTTACTGATTCTGAACAAACTATATTCGTTTTCGCATAAACTAAAAATAATATTGTAGATAGGTGACACCCGTGTTCAGAAAGTGCGATTTAGCATAATAGCATAATCAGCCTTTTAATGTTCCCACTGCTGGGACTCAGGCCTCGTCTCTAGCAGAGGGAATGGACCGTAATCCACCACGCGGGCCCAGTGCGGGGTTGGTGAATGTCACATGTCTTCGAATTTTTTGTTCTAAGACATGCCGGTTTCCTCACGATGTTTTTCTTCACCGTTTTGAGAGCAGTGGTGATGAAATAAATTACACAAAGTAATGCACATACAACAGGTAAGTCGGGTCCGTTACCACTTGGCCACCACCCTCTAAAAACAACAATAATAATTCTAAATTGGTCCAGTCATTATTAACTTTTACACTTAGCAACACAAATAGTCATTCGTATTTTATTTATATAAATAGATGACCTTAGTGGTCAGATAATGTTGCCGCCAGCAACAATAATTTAATTGAAATATTAAACCACAATGCCTCACAATTCCCAAAAAACATTTCTAATTTTCTAAACATAACAAGTTAATTTCGGGTGCAATATTTAATCTTGTCCCAAGTCCCATTACTATTAATTTTAAGCTTCAAAATTGAAATCGAATTCTATCAGATTTCAATCCCTTTATAATTGAGTTTTCGAAATCGAAATTACACAAACGAAGCATAGTCTGTTATAGTCTGTCACTCTTGGGTACGAAATTATTGGCCTTCGAATGGTAGATGGTCATTTTGACCTTTAATTGAAATTATACATGGTCTACGAAGCACAACGGAGGGTTAATTTGAATAAATTTATGCAAAGATTTTGAATTTATCGTCTCAGGGTTCAACAAGCATTGTTTCTGTCTACGTTGTCATTTACTAGAATGTTTGTCTGGTTGTCCCTGCATTTTTGTCTTGGTCACCTTCGGTTGAAAAAATATGTCGCTTTTTATACTAATATACCTAGTATTTAAGAAATTTCTTTTAAGTACTAATACACTAACAATTTATAGTCTGAAATAAAGATTTTTTTTTTAAATTTTATGGTTTCGGATTCGGTGCCAACAGGACCTTATTTATTTATTTATTTATTTATTTAAATCTTTATGCACAAAGTTGTACAAAGGCGGACTTAATGCCTTAGGCATTATCTGCCAGTCGACCTTAGGGTGGGGTGTGCTTGGGGTGGTTTTTGGTGGTGTGACCTTATTACTAAGCTTTCGCTGGCCGTCCTTCTGTCTGTTTGTCTGTTTATCTGTCAGCGGGCTGTATCTTATGGAAATAAAGAAAATATTTTTCTAATTTTAGGGTTTCGTATTCGGTGCCAACGGGACCCTATTACTAAGCTTCCGCTGTCCCTCCGTCTGTCTGTAAGTCTGTTTAACTGTCAGCGGGCTACATCTCATACACCGTTAGCTGTCTATCTCTCAGCGGGCTGTATTTTATACACCGAAAGAGATAGAGAGTTGAAATTGTCACAAAAAATTATGAAAATAAAGTTAAAAATTAGATACAAGTGATGTATTTCCTTTTTGCGTTTTTTTTTTAGTCTATTTTACACTTACACTTCGCGTGCGAGTCCGACACGCATTTGCCCAGTATTTTTTATATAGTTTTCTGGTTTCAATTATAAGACCATTATTCTGTTCGAAAGCAAAAATAGAAAACCGGTACATGTTAAACGCACTTTGAAAACAAATCTTTCTTTCACACAAACGACATCAAAATAATTTTCAACACAACATTTCCACTTCACACCAACCATTATGTATACAACACATACATTTACACATTGAGCCAACTAAAAGGACCGCATCGCCTTTCATTCCTACGGCTTGCCTATTTCGAACTCTGCGAAAACATCTTTTAAAGTTGTTTTCCTAAGAATTCTCGGCATATTCAACATTTGAGTCTATTTAGACCGGTGTAAAGGTTCGATCTGCAGACGACTGGTAGTAGGGGGAGCCAGTAAGTCAGCCACTTTTGCCTCCCTGGGTAATGGCCTCGACACCTTTGGCCCGCTTGTCCCGAACACGTTAGGTAGCCCGTTAAATATCAACTGTATGCTTTTTGAGACTACAAAGGGCGTTGGATGTGCTTGAATTTTGTTTAGTCAATTTCTTTTGTTTAGGTGTTTCATCAGCGGAACATCTTTTTGACTAGTATAGATTTGTTGCTTATGAAGCAATAACGTTATTTTGTATGAGGCCTTAATAGCGGATTAGACTAGGGAATTAGTAATGCTGGCAAATTCATACTCTTTTGTTTATAGCCTATCTGTCCCATCATCATCATCATCATCATTTGAGCCGAAAGACGTCCACTGTTGAACATAGGCCTCCCCCAAGTGTCTCCACGATGAACGGTTCTGTGCGTCTCGCATGCATCGGATTCCCGCAACCCTTACCAGGTCATCGGCCCACCTTGTACGAGGCCTTCCAACTCTACGTCTTCCGGTACGTGGTCGCCATTCCAGAACCTTTCAGCCCCAACGGCCATCTGTTCTGCGAGCAATGTGCCCTGTCCATTGCCACTTAAGTTTGGCGATTCTTCGTGCTATGTGAGTAGCCTTGGTTCTTCTGTCTCACTGCTGGGCAAAGGCCTCCCCCAACGTCTTCCAGGTATTATTTCTTAGAGCCACCTCGAACCAGTCCTTGCAGTAGGCATCTAGGTCGTCGCCACCTCTTCCCAGGTCGAAAAAAGGTTCACTCAACTTTTATTATGTGGTAAAAAAGTAAAACATGTAGCGTGATTTTACACCGCAACCCAAGTTCAGACATAATGTAAATTAAGGTACTCTTTAGATACTTGAAGTCATTTTTAGTTGAACTTTGCCATTAAAGTTTCAGCCGCCAAACAGCGGCATAGCTGACAGTTCCAAAAACGTTTTTAGAAAAAAAGCCCCACAGAAATTAGCCGGCCGAAATGTTCAGCGTGTGTGGGGATGGAAAAAACAGTGAAAGTGGAAAGTGTCACGAATGGCAGAATGGCATTTGGCATTCAGCCACCCGTCGGTATTGATGCGGCAGACGGGGGCCACTTATTTATTCATAAACGTTGAAAAACTTGTCAGTGGTGTGTGGTGCACCTACGACTTGCATATTAGTACGTTTTCTGCAGTGGCGTAGCTAGGCCCTCAGGGGCCCCGTATCAGATATATTTGTAAGTTTTTATTTTTGTACGAAATAGCTTCTACTAATATAGAAATAGTGCCTTGAGAGGCCTTAAAATTGAAAATGAGCTCATTTTATGGATCACTTAGTAGGACGTGCCAAAATTGGTTGAGTTTTTATTATCGTCTTATATGTAGAAAATGCTAAAAAGAAAGGAGCGTGCTAAAAGCTATTTATAGAGTATCATATTATGAGTGGTCAATATTCATTCATTCCTGTCCATGAGAATTTGAGATTATTGACAACATGTTACAAATGTTGGCCTAAGTCGGGGGCCCTGTAGCTTGGGGGCCCCGTATAATTGATACGGTAGATACGGCGGTAGCTACGCCCCTGGTTTTCTGTTTATTTTATTCCGCGAACACATTCGGGGTTGCCAGACGCGGCTGGTTTTTGCTACTATAATCGGAGAAAACGTCATGTGGTAGGTTTACGCTGTTTTTGTTTGGCGACGTCTAGAAACGAATACACTTCGATAAACAACGAATTTTGTTAATCAGACTCCGTTTGCTTTGAGAGAGGAATATGAAAGTGAACATTTATTTTTGTTTGTAAACTGTTTGATATGTTTGGATGGTTTTAATGTACGCTCAGATGGGTTGAGACAGGCTTTCATTATTAGTTTCAGGCTTATTTTTTACCTTGGAAATATTAAATGATATTGTGGTTTACTCACCTGCATTTTGGGTCGATTGTTAAAATATGTTTTCAGCATTTCATTTATTCTGCGGAGATGTTTGAGCCGCTGGAACGCAAACGGTAACTGAAAGAACATAAGTGGGTAAAGGTCTGGATACTGCCTCTTAGGTTAGTAGAGCGGGAGAAGTAATTTAATCGCACCAAAAAAAAAACCTTTTATTGACTTATTAGCTTTTGAAGTAAAAACTTACTGTCCCCGCACACGGGCTTCAAAAAAAACGCCGCTTCAAGCTTCATTTTGAGGCGGCCTTTTTGAGGCTCGTGTGCGGCGGAGCCGCCACAAAAAAACGCTTGAAGCCACTTCAAGCTTCTCCGCTGTCGCGCGCTTCAGCTGTTTTTTGCGGCGGCTTCTAGAGTTTTTTTTGTGGCGGCGTTTTTTTGAGGCCCGTGTGCGTGGACAGTTAGAGGTGCACTGAGCATTTTATTTTATTTGTATTGAATGGGACTATGCCGTGAAGCTCGGCTATATAAGAGCTCATACACACGAGCGACATGTTACTAACGACAGAGGCGACTGCAGCCGATGATGCGTCAGCGACAGTCGTCGACCTATAGTGGCACTTCACTCACTCGACGGCTGCCGGTGATATTCAAAGTTGGAATGTCGACAGCCGCCATCGACGCGTCAAGAGCTGCTGCTATCGACGCGTGTCAAAGGCTGCAGTAACCTTTGCCATTGGCAATTTGGAGGTATGCTGAACAGAGAGTACCACATACCTCCGGTGGAAAGGGATGATCCTCCGACCAGACGGATGCTATATCTGGTGGGTAACTGTCCGATGTTTTTTTTATGGTTTCGTGCTGTTCAAACGCGTTCATATCTTAGATTAGCGTAGTCGGCCTTATAATGGTCCCACTGCTGGGACTCAGATCTCCTCTCTGGGAGAGGGAATGGGCTGTAATCCACCACGCGAGCCCAGTGCGGGTTGGTGGAGGTATGTGACTATGTCTTCGAATTTTTAGTTCTAGGACATGCCGGTTTCCTCAACTCAGCTTCACCGTTTTGACAGCAGGATTACCTAGATGTTATGTGACACCATAGATGTTGCTACAGCAACATGACGCTCGTGTGTATAAGCTCTAACGCTCGTTCGGTCATCGAGCCGACCTAACCCGAACGAATCTTACGATCTCGTATTAGTAACTTCACCTTGGGTGCTATTCTCTAAGAAAACAGCCTTAAGCGCAGCGCTGGCCGTAGCGACAAAATCCAAATAAGTACATTGGATTAACAATCCAGTAGACCTTTACATTGTGTTGCTAATTCAATGTACAGCGCTCTCGTCTCGTCGCTGCGGCCAGCGCTGTATTCAGGGCTGTTTTCTTAGAGAATAGCACCGCTTGAAGTCATACTTTACCTTTTCACTTACCGCAGTCCCATCAAGAGAAAATGATTATATTTTACTTAGTTTTGGTGAAAATTTGAATAATGCTCCTAGAGATGTTAATGAATATCTTTTACAGCAAATAAAAAATAAATAAAGACGAAAACTCTCAATCAAGTCTCAATTTATTTCCATCCAGAAAAATATTTGCAGCAAACGAAAGTACAAACCGTTCCATTTCGCATCTCCAAAGGTACAGTTACGATAATATTCTTTGACAAAGTCGTGCAGATAGCGCAATGGTCCGTAAAAGGAAAATCCAAAACAACTGTATTTCATTCTCTCGAACTGAAAACTTATCGTCGATGTTGTCAAACCAGACATTTAGTGCTAAAAAAAAACTATAGAACTTATTCCGTGCTCGTTTAGTCGTTTGGCTCTTTTTTTCGTCGGAAATCATCAAAAATTTGTGGGGCAAGAGGGAATGTCAGACTTTTACTGACTAAAATCAGCGTATAGTCATCGACACCACTGGGATGTCCAATTTTGATAACGATACCGAGTGCGATAGAGTGTTAGACTTTTACGAACCAAAATTCACAGTTCGTATAGTGCAGATTTCATCACGCAGAAAATTTCATGATGCAAAAAAAAAACGCAACCCGCGTGCGTATTCCACGCATTACAATAAATAGTTGTATGAAATGGGGTTACGCGTGCGGAGCAATCCCGCATGCGTGACAAAACCGCACGATATTGAACCCCGACGTGATCCAGTTTGGAGGTAGGTGGAACAGAGAGTAAAGTCCCACATACCTCCTTTGAAAAGGGAGGATCCTCCGACCAGACAGGATGTTATAGTCTGGTGGGCGACTGCCCGATAGTTGATGTCGGGCTGTCGTATATGTTCAAATCGCGTGGAGAACTTTGATTGCGCGATGCAGGATTTCGTATTTTCTTCGTAGTTCTTATGTGGCGTCATAGATATCGCTACACTCTTATTTGTTACTTGCCCTTTGCGAGGGCTAAGGTAACTCTTTGTAACCATCCCACAGCCCTGGCAGGACCTCTTTGGCTCTGGTTCAGACGATTTCAGTCAATACGTCACTCTAGTTACATAATTTTGATATTTGTTAAATAATAATAATATCGTGCATAATTGATATGCACGATAGCGCTGCCGTCCACTAACTAAAAGGCCGTTAAACCACAGTTGGTCGTTTTTCACTTTTTAATGTAGTCTTATACAAATTTCGATGCTCTATCTTTTGGTCTAAGACTCATTTTTCTATGATAGATAGTTTTTGAGATACAGATCATTAAATCACAATGTCTGTGTTTAAATTGCTTAGCTAAAAGTTAGAAAATTAATTTAAATAAAATATAATAAATATAAATGAATAAAATATATCACATATTGTGCACAAAGACTATGCCTATATTATATATAACTTGTAAGCTTGTTCCTAGGTAGCTAGCATACTTTTCAAGAGACATCAATTCGCAATTTTTGTGTTTTCTCGAAAAATACTTTTTGCATTTAGCAGCCTTTTAGTTAGTGGACGGCAAAGCGGAAGAGTATACAAAATATTTGTATTTTTGTTAATTTTACGTTGGTAAATACTAACTAACAATCAGACTGGTCGATCTGTAACGTTAAGTAATGCTTACCGAGGTCGGTGTGTGGATGAGTGTCTATTCGTTAGATTCAAAGACTCTTCGTATCTCGGAAAGCACATCTAGCCTCTGGTTTTTGGCTGTCGTTCATAGATACTTACCAAGGAGTTCTTACCGGTGTCAGAATGGCGTTCCAATTTTAAAATGGTGATACCTACATCCGAACTGTAAACTGAATTCATTTGTTGTTTGATTTGTTGCACGAGTAAAGGTTCTTCATAAAGTTCAGTCGCGTCGGACCGATTACTGGCTTACAATCTTAAGTATTACTTGGTTTAACACTGGCCAGGTTTACGTGGAATTAATGACCGCTGCGTGACTGAGCTCACTTTTCATGGACAAGGGAAAGTTTTATGGCTTCGCGGTCCCGTATCCTTCTTGTCGACTTACTAACGATTCTTATTAACGGACACAGTATGTTCGCACACAGTGTCCGAATCGACACATTTTTATTAAAGAAATGTACACTTTATGATTCGGACACACACTGTTTGATACAGTCTGATAAAAAGTCGTAAAATATAATATTCTAGATTTTGCCCGTACCCTGTTATCCCTACGCGGGCAAAGATGCCTGCATAGGTACATGAAATATAGTCTGTCACCCAGGAATAAAGCAACATTCTATTGGTGAAAAATTACCAGTACTTTTTGAGATTGCCTCCTACAAACAAAAAAACAAACGTTACCTATTCATAATATTACTTTAGATGGGGTAAAAAAAGCATTACCAAAACTATTTTAGGCTGGATTTTGGGTAATAAATTTCTTTATTATTATATTATGAGACTTTTTTATCTGACTGTACCTACTAAATAGCTTCAATAAATTTGGTGGTGTCGGAATCTTCAGTGAAAAAATATTGAAAATAAAATGGATCGATTTTGACACTGTTCGAATCGTCAATCAACTCTTCTTGACACATCAGCTAATCCGCTGAAGCTCTTTTACTTTGACAATTCGAACGATTTGTCAGTGAAAAAATATTGAGAATAAAATGGGTTGATTTGGACACTGTGTCCGAATCATCAGTAGCTCTTCTTGTCACATCGTCAGCTAATCCGCTGAAGCGCTTTTACTTTGATATGATTTACGGCTGTGTGTGTGTTATTATACGCGCCCGATTGATTGAAACTGATGGATTAGCTTTATGGGTACTTTACACAGATGTGCTTGTAAAACAGGGCTTTATTGTAAAATCGATGCGTAGATTATGTGGGCAATCACCTAACATGTTTTTTGGACATTATTTTTTCTTGGGTTGTTTATAGAAAGATAGATGTCGTGAAGTTTCGACACGTATTCATTTTTCAGTACGGATTTCAATGGTTTGATAAATTTGTTGCAGGAATTTTTATTTTCCTAGCGACTTTACCCCCGTAAATTTAGAAACTATCCCAAGAGAACATAGTTTCTGAATAAAGTATCTTTTAGTCAACCTACACCTGTGTCTTTCAACCAAAGCCGTTCGACATTAAAATATAACAAATGGAAAACCGATCAAGTGCGAGTCGGACTTGCACACTAAGGGTTCCATACCGTCCCTACCAAAAAACGACGATAAAATTTTGTGTAATTTTTTTTTTAAATAAAATATTAAATTCAATTTTATCGCGGTTTTTGGTAGTCTTGTTATTATAGCGGTAACAGAAATATATCATCTATACAAATGTTTGCTGTCTAGCCTTCTCGGTTCATGAGATACAGCCTCGGCACAAGTAGACAGACGAACAGCGACGTTTTAGCATTAGGGCACAGTATAAATTAGGGTCTCAATTTTACCCAGTGGGTACGGAACTCTAAAAATAGTCTTTCATAAAAATATGTACTGTTAAACAGGGTTAATAGGAACGCTGGAGTGAATTGGAACAAAACTTTGGTTAGGTTTTTCACTTTGGTCCATTTTTATATTATTGATTTCTATCAAAGCATCCATTTTTATTACAATTAAAGAATAAACCGAAATACTTAAATGCTGGTAAAAACTGTTAATTATCGCGAAAATCCTATTTAAACTTTTGTCTCGATTAACCCCTGCGTTTCTATTACCCCCTTTTGTCTGTATGTAAAAAAAGTATTGATTTATTTATTTAAGTACTAACTGGCCTGGCGAACTTCGTACCGCAACGATTTTAATGCATAAAAGTTATCTACATCGATTTCGTAAATTTTTCGTGATGCACGCACAACTAAAAACTTCTACACATTTATTATACGTATAGAATTGAATAAACACGAGTATTTTTTTACACATCACTCTTTGCAAAACATGTCAAGTTTTTAGTACCGCAACAGCAGTAAACAGATCAATAACAGATAAATGTCAAATTTACTGCAAGCCCCGTAAACCTATCACCACGTACTTTAGCAAATAAAATGTAAAACTGACTGTAAAACTTGGAAGTGGCGTCGCTGAATAAAAAACGTACATATAAAGTTTTAAAATGGTCGTCAACAACTCATCAAAATCTAATAACACGGGCTTAGTGTCTCCGAGGATGGGACTTCAATCCTAGGGTTACCAGACGACAGGAATTTTCCTGGCATAGCTTTTTATTTAATTTAAAAAAAAATCCAAACTCATTTATTGGTGGGATGTTTTGTACAATCTACATGAGATCTTAATAATAAATAAATTAGTTCCTCAAAAATCTACCTTGAAGGTGTACACTCTTTCTCATAATTTAGTAATTATTGTAAATAAGAATAATCGACATATTAAAATAAGATTAAGGATTATAAAAAAAAAATATAATTCAGAGAATAGAAAGTACGATAATAATGTACAAAAGCAAATAAATATGAATGTCAAATAACTTACTATACTAAAAATAATAATACAATGTCAAAAGTAAATAAATGTCAAATAAATTACAATTTATTATTAAAGAATTTAGGTTTTCACCTAAAATAAAAAAAAACATCCAATGACTTCTCCAGCTCTACTGGGGCGCGGGAGGATGTCACACTTTTACTGCCTAAAACCCACTCCTATATTCCTTCTTTAATTTGCCTGCCAGGACCCCAGGGTTCCCTTTCAGACAACCCATGGTTCCCGGTACGGCTAGAATTTCAAACATATTAATTTCGAAACCTGTTTAAAGTTTGTGTAACTGAATCGATTTCAATATTTTTTACACCATGTTATATTTTTCTCAAAAATTAATTAAAAAATGTCACACGTTGGACACGCAGGTCATAGCGGGCACCAGCGCACAGAACAACCCCTCACTCACCCAGGTGGCCTGGTGACCATGTATTTATGTCACCAACCAGGTACCATAACTGGCTTATAACTTTGTGATTATTCATGATACAGTTTTGTTTTATACATAGATTCTTTACATAAAAATACTAGACAGATGTTTCAGTATATTAACATGAATTATATACTTTTTTCTGGTGACCCTACAGAGTTCTCGTCATCCGAGTCTAGACAAAGATTCGTGACTTTTTCACAATTCGCAATCCCACGACAATCATACCTGTAGAAGCCTCTGTACCTCTATAAGATATCGTCTTCGTCGAACATAATATTAAATTTTGCTCCGAGCTCCCCGACTATCCATTACGGTACGACATCGAAATTAGAGTTTTATAGTTGGGTACGAAAATGAATTCGCGAGAAAAATTATATGACTGATCGGGTGGAGGTCTCGAGTTTTTTTTTTTGTTTTTTTTCTTTGTGGTACTGAAAATTTGTAAAAGAGACTTTTTTATTTCTTACATGAGTCTGTAAATAGCTTTTCTTTTATGTAGTCTGTAAATAACTTGAGAAATTATGCGGTTTTTTCAGTTATAATGACAGTCAATTGGTAGAAATTTTATTTTATTTAAAAACTAGCTTTTGCCCGCGGCTTCGCCTGCTTACATAAAATATAGGCTATGCCACCCAGGAATAAAGCAGCTTTCTATCGGTAATTTTTTTTATTATTGAACTAGTGTTGATTACATCAGATTTAGTTTTACCCTAATAATTACCGTCGTTTGACTTTTTAGACAGACTCTACAGACATTTATGAAAGGATCTAAAATGGTGGATATACAGATCTGAAACTGCCTTCCCACATTTTTTTTTTTTTGGTGGGCAAAAATCATCTTATGACAACCCCCGCTCTTGGGTGGAGCTCGAGCGGGAGATAGTGTCAAACTCTTACTGACTAAAAACCCACCCCGTTCCTTTTAGCCTTCATACCAGGGCACGAGCAGGCTTCGACCCAGCTGGGTCCCTTCTGTTGCTGACAACTCCTTGAGGCGCGCGGGAACAGTGCGCGCCGTCAACGTCTTGGGCTCGGTCTGGACAGTTACCGGACGATCGGACAGCGAGCTACCCATGGCTCGCCATCCGCGAGCCCGCGCCTACGGTAGCCGGAAATCGGGATCGGAATCCCGGCGGCGGCGGCGAGGGCGCCATTGCCTGATGCGGTCGGCCTCCTCCTTTACTTACAGCATTACTGCTTCGCAGAAGGAGGCGACCGCCTGTAGTGACAGGCGGTCGACTCCTTGCTCCGGACCATGGCCTCGACCAGGGCCCGGCGCGAGAGATCTCCGCCGCCGATCGCTCCCACGAGGGCACGGCAATGCTCCGCCCAGGCAGGGCACACCTCGACTGTGTGCTCCACCCGGCGACACCCGGGCGTCTCTTCCGACTTAATCTGAAACAGGTACCTCCCGGGGGTAAGGGGGGGCAATGTTGCTCGCGTCCGTAGGATTTACCACCTTCTCCTAGGCTCACCCTACACGTACCCCCCGGGTGGTGCAAAATGAGCGACAACGCCGAGTAACAGGCGGCGGTTAATTAACCTGACTAATGGTGAACCACACGCCAAGAAGGACTAAATCCCTTCTAAAAGAGTGGCCATGGCGCCTTGGGAAAGCGACGTGCGTATGTCCCACTTTTAAATATGGAAATATGAATGATACGAATAATGATTTGTCATGCGATCCGGCTAACCCCCGGCGCTCGCTGGTATCCGGGCCAGCGGGTGGGAAATATGTTACCGAAGACTGCGCGGGAGTGGGCGACCAGGCTCCCGTAACAGTTAATGCTCCTGGCAGCACTACTAAAAAACTAACCCAACAGGCGTTCCACCCAAGCCTATTCCTCACAAGGCCAAGATCGTCCTCAATGGGAAACATCAAGACCTTTGACTCGGAGAACTTGCCCACCACATCCTCAGTCAAAAATGCCACAGATGTCGGTGCCAACAAAGTCTGCCCTCCTTCCTGGCAAAGAGTACCTACTGACCGTTACGCTAAAAGGAAGAGGCTATCCAACAGCCCAACACAACCAGAAAAAGTCGCCCATATAGCACAAATAGGAATCACGACTGCCAATAGATACAGTGGACTGCCTATAGATCTGACTGATGAACCAACAGAAAATCTATCCACTGATGTTAATAAAAAAGTCAACAAACCACCACCTGTCATTCTATATGGCATAGAAGACTTGACAAAATTAACAGAGCTTTTAAATAAGACTATGCCTAGCAGTGGCTACTCATACAAAGTCATAAACAGAGATCAGCTTAGAGTAATAACTCAATCAACTGAAATATATAAAGACCTCATAGAACTCATTCGGACCAATGGCCTCATTGGTCACACTTTCACACCAAAACAAAACAAATGCTACAGAATTGTAATTAAAAACTTGCACCACACTACTCCTAAAACGGCAATAACAGAAGAAATAGAAAAAACAGGAAATAGGGTACGAGGTGAAATCATTTGTGCAATATCCAGAAAAAACAAAAAGCCCTTAAATATGTTCTTTGTTAATATCGAACCTAGCCCTAACAACAGAGAAATAAAAAGTATAGAAAGCATATACCATACGAGAGTTAAGATTGAAGATCCAAGGAAATCAACTGACATTCCACAATGTACCAGGTGCCAACAATATGGACATACCAAAAACAATTGTATGCGACCCTTCAGGTGTGTCAAATGCGCAAAAGGACACAAAACCACGGAATGCCCAAAAAAAGATAGGAACACGCCAGCCACTTGTGCCCTCTGCCTAGGTGATCATCCGGCCAATTATAAAGGCTGTCAAGTGTACAAGGAGATCCGCTCACGAAAGATGACTCAAACTGACAACAGGAAATTTCTACTAGAAAAGATGAAGAAGTCCACTAATTCGTTTACACCTCGCCCAGAAGACTTCCCTCCTATAAAACCCCCCAGATTAGCAACACAACAGTCAATAAATAACCAGGAAAGAAACACCCCACCTCCATCTGGTAAGATACACCACAACGTAAATACCAGTAACTGGAGTCGAAAAATAGAGAATAAACAATCTCAGCCAACAAGCTCACTAGAGCAAATCATAATAAAACAATCGGAGAAGATAGACATCTTAATTCAACAAATAGGGACCCTAATGGGTCTTATAACGACATTAGTAGCACAATGTAAAAAATGAAGTTTCTACGCATTGCCGCATGGAACATAAATGGCTTGTCTCCGAATAAGCGAGAAGTAGAGATATTCTTAAAGCACAACAGGATTGATGTACTATTAATATCTGAAACACATATGACAGACCAAAAAGCGATTAAAATCAAGGGATACAACTTATACTGCGCCAATCATCCAGATGGTACTTCACATGCTGGGGCTGCTGTCGTAGTCAAAGAACATATAAGGCACCACGTCAATGGATACTTTACACATGCACACTTACAGGCAGCAATCATATCTATAGACGACTGGCAGGGATCATTGAACCTGGCTGGAGTATACTGCCCCCCACGACATCGCATAGATGAACAAATGTTCAGTGACTTCTTCCACACACTTGGTGGCAGATATATTGTAGGGGGAGACTGGAATTCTAAAAACACATTCTGGGGATCCCGTCTGACTACGACAAGAGGCCGAGAACTAAAGAAGGCTATTGATAGTAATGGGCTGAATGTAATATCAACAGGAGAACCAACCTACTGGCCATCAGACTCCAACAAAACTCCAGATCTTATTGATTTCTTTATCACCAAAAGGATGTCAGGACTCTATACAAAAGTCGAATCATGCCTAGATGGGTCATCAGACCATACACCCGTGATATGCACATTGAGTACCACAGTCATCTGGAAAGAACCACGTGAAACCTTATATAATCATAAAACCGACTGGGTGGCCTTTCGAGATTATATAGATGAAAATGTCAATCTGTGTATACCTCTGAAATCAATAGATGAAATAGAGGACGCTACGTGGTATGCTACTAACTTAATACAAAACGCGGCTTGGCTATCAACGCCATACCTAGCTTCTAAGCCACAAAGTCAGGACACTACTCTGGAAATACGAGAAATGATAGCTGCAAAGAGAAGACTGAGACATCGGTGGCACACCAGCAGGAACCGTCTAGATAAAAAGGCACTCAACAAAATGCAAAAAGATCTAAGAGAAATACTGAAAGAAAATGAGAACAGCACTTTGCAAGACAAACTAAAAACTCTATCTCCGAACAAAGCAGAGGACTACTCACTGTGGAAAATCACCAAATCATTAAAAAGGCCAAAGGAACACATGCCTCCACTTAGACAAACAAACGGCGACTGGTCACGAAAACCTCAAGATAAAGCAGAGTTATTTGCTAGTTTCTTAAAGGACGTGTTCAAACCTAATGAACCTGACAATACGCACACCGAAGAGGAAATAGACAAAATCTTGAACAGTGACCAACAAATGTCTCCACCACTAACACCAGTGACACCGTCAGAAGTCAAAAAGGCTATCATGCATTTGAAACAAAAAAAGGCACCGGGATTTGACCTGATAACGGCAGAAGTTCTCAAACAACTACCAAAAAAAGGCATTGTCCTGCTGACAATACTTTTCAATGCAATGCTAAGACTACAATATTTCCCAGCGTTATGGAAGGTATCAATCATAAACATGGTGGTTAAACCGGGAAAGCCCCCTACAGAGGTATCATCATACAGACCTATAAGTCTTCTTCCCTTGCTGTCGAAGGTTTTTGAGAAACTGGTTCTGAAACGTCTTCTACCAGTCTTAAAAGAACAGAAAGTTATACCGGAGCACCAGTTCGGTTTTCGCGCAAACCATGGGACTACAGAACAGGTGCATCGAGTAGCTCATACAGTACGACAAGCACTGGAAAGAAAGGAATACTGTTCAGCTGTGTTCCTCGACATTCAGCAAGCCTTTGACCGCGTGTGGCACAAGGGTCTTCTGTATAAGATAAAGCTCCATCTACCAAATGCCATATACATGCTGCTAAAGTCTTACTTGCAAAATCGCGTGTTCCAAGTCAAATGCGAAGATAGTCTCTCGTCCATCTGCCCAATAGAAGCAGGAGTGCCACAGGGTTCTGTGTTAGGTCCTGTCTTATACACTATCTACACCGCTGACCTACCCACCTCAAAGGAAGTAGTGACTGCGACTTATGCAGATGACACAGCAGTCCTCTCTTGTAGTAAAGACCCAAACACAGCATCCATGAAACTTCAAGAATGTCTGGACGAAATTGGAATATGGCTGAAAAAGTGGCGAATCCGCGCAAGCCCCGTAAAATCGATGCACATTACGTTCACACTAAAGAGAGGGGACTGTTCCCCAGTGACACTTGACGGTGCTACCTTACCAACTGACAAAACAGTTAAATACTTAGGCATGCATCTAGACAGGAGACTCACCTGGCGAGACCATATAAAAGCCAAAAGAGAACAAGCTAACAAAAAGTTTGGAGATATGTATTGGCTACTGGGTAGGCAATCAACATTAACTCTGGAAAATAAACTCCTCATATACAAGTGTATCCTAAAACCGATATGGACATACGGCATTCAACTCTGGGGATCAGCGAGTCACTCAAATGTAGAAATCCTTCAGCGCTACCAGAACAAAGTATTGAAGACCTTAGTCAATGCGCCATGGTTCACAAGGAACACTGAGGTGCATGAATATCTGGAAATCCCAACAGTTAAAGAGGAAATAGAAAGGTCTTATGTACCCTACAAGCAACGCCTAGAACAACACAGCAATCATCTGGCAACACAGCTCATGCATACAACTGGCTGCTTATACCGGCTGAAAAGAGTGCGATTGGCCTCAATATAAAGATTGACATACGAAAAGTACATAGGGTTGACACATCACAGGATGTGCACTCTCCAAAAACATTTTATTATCAACAAATCTGATTAAAGCCACATTAGGCTGATAGTAGATATATATATAAAAAAAAAAAAAAAAAAAAAAGGTACCTCCCGAACGTGTTATGTCCGGTGAGGACCTGCGTCATGCGGAAGGTAAGGACGCCGTGATGTCTTTCCAGCTACGCCTCAAAGAGGAGACTTGCCTTCCCACATCGTCTCTCGGTCCGTCTGTAAATATTTAACAAAAGAAAAGGTGTTATTTATTATATTTACGAACCTGTGCACTTTTATTGACCCTAAACGTTTAAAAGTTGTTATACTTAGTCATAATGTTTTGAGTGAACCGTTTGAATAGAATCTCCCTGAATTCTATTGATAGATGGAATTAATATTGTCTTAAATCGAAAACCAAGTCTATGCATTGATACTCATTTATATGTGGACGTACGAGTGCACATGCAGTGTCAGGCTCGCTTCTCCTTTATCACGTCACTCAATGTTTAAAAGCTTTCCATATACGAATCGATTTGATACAATTTCGTCTGCCATTCGTACAGCCGGCGACTCGACGAGCCAATAAGCGACCGCCACCGCTCAATTTCCGTGTCGAAAACGAAACATCGTGAGGCTATTTTAACATTCGAATTTCGAATTTTTAACATTCTATTTTCGAGAGATGGGTGAAGCTTTTTTTGCAACATAGCAAGGATCAAATTATTAAGCTTTTTCCTAGGATAGCAGTGCCGTCATATAGCGGCCGTTTTCCGGAACAACGACTATTTTACTCTTCAAATGATAGTTCATCCTCCAAGTAAATTACTAAAGCTAAATCAAGGTCGTCCATTTTCTATCTTGGATACTTTTCGTATGACGTTTGTGACGTTTGTTTTGAAATTTCCGTTCCCTCTTCTAGATAGGAGGCCTGAGTCCCAGCAGTGGGAACATTAAAAGGCTGATTATGCTTATGTTGTGTTTATACTTCTTGAATAATATTGTCTTGTATATTATTAGGCAACTGTTTCCTACTATCTAATTGTTCGTGTCATAAAGCTATAAACTTTGCAGGCATTAATCACGATTAAAAGTTCGTAAATTAGACGCCATCTTCCATAATTTTAGGAAGTAAAGCAAAACTAGACCGTTGTTATGTTTACTGCAGTTAGGAACAAACGGAGAACTGCAACGTTCATTTGCGAACTTCGTGGAAAGAATTTGATTTCTAAAACTAACTTTTTTTGTCTATGATAAATGATAAATGATAAATGATAAATGATATTTATTTTTGCAAATAGGTTTAAAAAAACACTTTTACACGTCAATTTTTTTTTTTTTTTTTTTTTTTTTTTTTTGTCTGTTTAAGCTAGATGAGGCCGGTGTTTCCTAGCTGACTACCCTGAGAAGAAACACCGAAACAAACTCAGGGGTCAAAGTCTCTTTTAAAGTCCATACAATAAATATGTAATGGTCAAATCACATGAGAACCATGCCGATTAATCTGAGATGGTCTTTTGAAGAAAGAACCATACAGATTTGAGTGGACCCGTCCAATCAGTGTAAGCATTTGTCAGTACTCGCAAAGCTCAACTCAGGACTACTAAGGAGCTCAACGACTTGACGAACAATACCAATGAAAGGACATTTGGGTAGGCCGCAGAAAATACTCAAATTGCCAGACAAACGATAACGAGAAATAAAAAAGTAACCAACATAGTCCTCACATTCACAATAATAAAAAGAAAGTTAATTTTTACAATGTAAAAATACTTACAAAGTAAATATTTATGTCAAAAATTAATAATAATAAACATTATTTAATGTAACATGTCAAATTGTAAAATAAAATAATTTACAATGTCAAATTGTAAAATAAAATAATATTACAATGTCAAATTGTAAAAACTAAACATTAATGTCAAAATGAATAAAAAAATAAATGAATAATAAACACAATTTAAAACAAAAACAGTTATGTTATAAGAATTAGAGGGTACTGGAGCAGGTCAGTCCCAAGCCTTTTCGTCATCAACATAGTCCTTTACAGTGTAAAAAGCTTTTTGGAAAAGTTTTCGCTTTACAAATGATTTGAATTTATTAAGGCTGAGTTGTTGAATATGACTAGGCAGTTTATTATAGAAGCGTATACATTGACATCTAAATGAGCCCCCTATTTTTTTGAGCCTGGTTGCTGGAACTACAAATTTATGTTTGTTTCTAGTATTAAAATTATGAATATCACTGTATTTTTTAAACATGTTTTTATTTTTGTGTGCATACAAAATGTTCTCGTAAATATACTGAGAAGGTACAGTCATTATATTGATATCCTTAAATTTATCTCTAAGGGAGTACCTGGGACTTAGTTTATAAATTGAACGAACAGCCCTTTTCTGCAAAACGAAAATTGTCTGGATATCAGTGGCATTACCCCACAGTAGAATACCGTACGACATGACACTATGGAAATAGCTAAAGTAAACTAAACGGGCAGTCTCTACATCAGTTAAATTTCGAATTTGTCTAACAGCGTATGCTGCAGAGCTAAGTTTTTTTGATAATTTGTCTATATGTGGGCCCCACTGAAGTTTAGCATCTAGAGTTATGCCCAAGAACACTGTAGTATCTTCAGGACTCAACTCTTTACCTTTTATTAGCACACTAGTTTCTACTTGCCTAACATGAGGCATGATAAACTTAATACATTTAGTTTTCTTTTCGTTAAGAAGTAGGTTATTTACATTAAACCAGTGTACTATTTTTGAGAGAGCTATATTTATATCGTCAGTAACCGCTTGCTGACGTTTAAGTTTAAACAAAAGTGAAGTGTCGTCTGCAAACAACACTATATTATGGTTATCCTTTATGAGGTAAGGTAAGTCGTTTATGTATATAAGAAACAAAAACGGGCCAAGAATTGAGCCCTGGGGGAAATCTCTTGTTGTTCGAATCTTGTGTAATGGTTTTATTTCGCATTGAAATGCGGAAAATGTCACTCTATAGTGACTTTGATAATTAGAAACTGATACAAAACCTTTAATTAGCTTTATCTTAACAGACCAGGATGTGCTCAATTTAGGTAGATAATTCCATATTTTGTTATTGTGTGAAGGCCTAAAAAGTTTTGGGTAGGTACATCCACTGTACATATACCTATTATTTAAGTACCATCATTGATATTATATTACCTGTATTGCACTCCAAAACCGGTTTTACGTCCGCTGCGTCGCAACCACAGGTTCAGTTGAAAACCAGCGTCAGCCACTAGTTGTCTGGCAATCATGCTGAACTGGAACTATTTTGGTGCAGCCATGAGGCACACAACAACTTTATTTTTTATCTTTTATTTTTTATCTTTATTTTTTTGCTTCTTGTATTTGTGTTTGGGCCTTTTGCTGTACCAAATAAATTATTTTTCTTTCTTTCTTTCACTAATTTCCAGATTTTACAACGGATTTCTGTACCCTCCGACTGACGGCGCGCCGGCAGAGCGTACGGGCGCAACTTACCGAGGCTGCAGGTGACCGCGGCCCTCTCGGTTCTAAGTACTAGTTGCTCGCGGGTGCAGCGGGAGCCGTGAACAACCGCACACACCGCGGGCGTAAAACGCGTCGTGATGAGTGAGTTCTCTGACTTTACTATAGAATCTGCGGGTCCGCAAACGCGACAGACGTAGACAAGAACCGCTACGTGAGTTCTTAGCCTAAGTGTTCCTGCTGTAGTACGTTCTCCCCAAAGTTGCTTAAGACTTGTAAAACAAAACCGTCACAAAAAAAAACAAATATAGAACTACGAAATGGTCCTCAAATCCACATATCGAGTGCTTCGCTAATAGCCGCCTCTCTCCGGCGCCGCTACATGTCAGATAGGATTCGTACGCGGAACCGCGTCGACAATGACAGTTCATATGCCGCCGGTGCTAGTACGTTACGGTTCGGAGCCGAATACCTTGTTAGAGGCTGTCATAAACTAACTAGGCAGCACTACCTATAGGTATATTCTATCATTAATAAGGGCAGTAAAGCTGAATCTAAAACAACCAATCTGCCAAGTCGGGCAACAATGAGGGCAAAAGTTTGTGTTTATGTTTATTACTTTTTCAGGCTCGAACGACTGGATGCATTTTGATTAAATTTCGCACACGGGTAGACCATGTACTAGTTTAGCACATAGGATAGCTTTTTTTATCCGGGATTATGTTCCCTTGGGACAATTTTCTACAATCACGCGGGTAGTTAATAAGACTCGGTTTCCACTCAAACTGTATGCGACGGACCACAAATATTATAGATGGAGTTACTACCTTTTCTCTAAAACCAATTAACTGTATAACACCATAACCCTTGGCATCAGGCATTACTGATGGTCAACGTTTCAGGCTACTGATCAATGCTGTAAAATAACATCCGGATACAACGGCTTAGATATCTACAAGGTTTTTTTTTAATAAAAAAAGAACTTTGGCCCTTCAACAGAAAATAAATTAATAATTTCGTGGGCTCGTGCACAAACGTGGAAACTCACATACTTACACACAACATCTGAGGCTGAGTCTCATAGTAAATGAATGAGTTATTCCATTGTTTCAAATCGGGATTCCTCAGCTATCGAACGCTTCCTACTTAATTTACCGTTTGTCTTGCGTCACATTGATTTCCCACACCTAAATTGAAAACAAAAAATCAACAAGCCCGATAAAATCATACAACTATCCATGACGCTGCCATTGTTCCCCAAATATAATGCTGGGCTTCCAGTCCCCCCCCCCCCACGTCGCAATATCATTGCATTACATCGCTTCAAACTAGCGGCTGTAATCTGGCGTCAAACATCGGATACCATGGAGTAGAAAGTACATGGAATGACAATGTCTGGCCAATGGTTTTACACTCACTCGTTGCGCTGGCACTTAATTTATTATTGTTGTAATTCAAACATAAATTGGTGTTGTATGAGAGCATTTATGAAGTATCAGTTTTGCACGAGTTTGCCGAGCACGCTGATGGCACAATCATGTCGCAACCGACATTTGCCGCAGCGTCAATACAAAAAGTATTCTCTACCCATATGCCAAGTTCATCATCAAAATCCATTCAAACGCAGAGGCGTGATTGCACATCATAACAAACATTGTAAAGCGAAACAAAAGAGGCTTCCAACTGCCCAAGACAAGAATAGTATTGTTCAATACTCTGGTACGTAGTCGTTTGGAATACGCTAGTGTCGCCTGGAACCCGCCCTACGCAGCTCATTCTCAAAGGGTTGAACAAGTACAAAGAGCATTCACCAGACATCTTGCATTTATATAAAAAGAAATTAGCCATCGCTGTCCCTATGAACAGCGCCTAGATTTTTTCAGAATAAAGACACTGCGTGACCGTCGCCGTTCGCGTGATCTAATATTCCTTTATAAAATAGTTAATGGGTTTGTAAAATGCAGTGATTTAGTAGAGCGTATTCAGTATTCAGTCCCTTCAAAACTTCCCAGACATCCCATCTCTAGATTACTCCACATTCCTTTCCGTAAAACCAACCTTGGCCTGAACGCACCCTTGCTCCGAATGTGCAAAACTCACAATAGTTTTTGCAAATCACCAGACACCGATTTGCACGGTGTCTCACTCATCAAGTTTAGGAGAGCAATCTCGGAGGTATGACCTAACCTACTCTTTTTTTTTTAATAATGATAAAGTTCTATTTCTATTTTTTATTTTTTATATTTTTATAATTGTATGTGTGTTTTTTTTCCACTTCACACACGTTGATTGATGTTTGATTTTTTGTGGTAACTTTATTTTTATTTTCAATCATAAATGTCATAGGTGTAAGCTGTGCATACCTGTAATAGCCATGCATACCAGTGCCTTAATTTTAATTATACTATCTTCTTCTCCGAGACACATTTACGAGTAGTAAACTCTACAAAATAATCCTGTATGTAATGCTGTTGGTGTGCCAATAAATAAATAAATAAATAAACATTCGATGTAGGTATGTTAAATTGGTTGGACACAAAAACAAATTATTTAAAAAAGAACACAGAAATTAATCCAGAGAATATGTAACGGTACATTTTTTGTTTTGAAAGTTGTTACATTCATTAACTTTACCAAGTGATTGCTATCACAAACAAGCCTTTAATTACCATATGAAGTGGTTTCTCTTTATTGAAATACCTGTAAAACTGCCTTTCAGTGTTGAAAGACAGAAATAAAAAAATATTTATTTGGCGACAGTCACCAAATGTCAGGATCACACAACTTAAACAAAACAAAATTAAAAAGCAAATAAAAACAATATCACACTGTTCTACTTAGAGGTACGTACATGATAGAACTTCGAACATTTTCAACGAAGTAGCCTAAAAAATTCACCGGCGTCGGAGTTTCAGCGAGCACTCCACTGATGCGCCCTCCATGTCCATCGCCACACATCGCATATTGTGTTTGCTCTGGTGGTGCGGACCATTGTCCGGCCGGCCGACTATCTGCTAATATCACTTAAGCGCTACCACCCGACTATGTACCGACTACGCGTAGTCGGTGTACATACGTGGGACATTGTCTGACAAAATCCCTTTATGAAACGTTTGGCCGCCATATTTTTATGGAAACGTGCATTTTTTTGTCGTTGGATTACGGTGGCAATCCTCGTTATTGCTACTGGCAACCTTCGGCAATGTGATTAGGGATAAGTTACATAGTTTTTAAACAATTATGATTGTTAATTATTTGAAGGTACAATGAAAAAAAAAATTTTGTTATTTTTGACATCACATCTCTATCTCTGCTTCCTCCTCTACTTACTCTTCTTTATACAAAGCTAATATACTCGTAATAAACGCACATCCTAAAAGCAGTCTATTCAGAATTGGAAATTTTTTAAATGTTTGTTTTTTATCCAAAAATATAATCAAACAATATTTTAAGATATATCTATCTATCCGTTCATGGTGCATCTGCTCATCACGGCAGGGTGGAGCACCGGACTTAGTCCTTCTCCAATTTATTGCAAACCCTTGCCTTACGCCCTGGGCCTTTAGACGCCCAGGGCGAATCCAACGGGGGCCGGGGCGTGAGGAGTTTAATCGACATCAATTAGCTGCTGCTTCTGCCAGTGGCTGCCCTCGCGTAAAAGTAGGTTTCACCATACACATATTGAAACCCCGTTTCATCCCTTTAGGGGATGAATTTTGGAAAATCCTCTCTAGCCTACGTTTTAAAAGGTACCTAACTTTCTGCAAAATTGTATGCTCCTAGTCCAGCCCAGTAGTAGTAGTATATTGGCTGTGCGTAATAAACGGTTTTGCTATGGCATATTCACAAGTTCAGAACATAATTTTGATTTCCTAAACCCTCACCTACGTTCATTATATGGGACGAATATATCTTTAAAATTTACGAGGAGAACATAAATAAATATAGTGCATAAATATTGCAAGACTTTTATTGTTTACCCGAATAATGTTATGTTAAAAGTTCATTTAACAAAATATTTTTTGAGTAAACACATTGGGTGAAGAAAAGTACCGTCAACTGCATGTTAGTCATGTAAATAATGCAGTTGATTGACGCAAAGAGGTTAGTACACTCAAGCCCATAATATTCGTCGATCTATCACTACTGGTACTTTATTTATTGTGGCAATTTCAAACAAAACAATGACGTTAGGAGTTTGAAGGGCCTTTTTGCAAGGGCTTGATCCAACTGTATCAAGTGATTTTACCTGAATGCAAGAAGGGTTTTTTTTTTATGAATATAATTAGGTATTATTTTTACCGCTATTGTGCTAAAAAAATTGCTATATACAAATTGCATACAAAGAGCTGCGTTTGTTTAGAAATATAATAACTTAATTATTTTTTTTAAATTTTGACGACCCGGTTGCTGCAGTGGTTGAGCGAATCACTCTAGGTACTGTGTGCCATGAGTTCGATTCCTTTACGGGACAAATATTCGTATGTATGATGACTTGAGTTTAAGTCTTTGAACACACCCATGATACACAAGTAATTTCTGTTGTGGAGCAAAGATACTTTAAAAGTTAAAAAAACTTACACTGCTAAATAATAAGTTTTTATGTGAGCAGTTATAAAACTTATTATTTGGCTGTATAAAGGTAACCATACACGTTAGGATGTACCTGACAGGTTTGTCTGCACAGTTACACCTGTCAGGTAAGCTTGTGTGAAAACTTGCACAGTTGTGCAACTTACACTCTCTGGTTTACCTGTAAAACACAACTGTACAGGTCACTCAACTGTACACCCTAGCGTGTATGGCTTCCTTAAGTTGTTTTTATATGACTATTACTACTTATATTATTATTGATAAAGAGCATTTTAAAACAATTAGCACCTGATTAGGTTCTGCATCGTTGTTATTTTTTTTACGGTGGGCAAAAATTATCTTATGACAACCCCCGCTCTTTGGTGGAGCGGGATATAGTGTCAGACTCTTACTGACTAAAAACCCAACCCGTTCCTTCTAGCCTCTTCATACCGGGGCTCGAGCTTCCTTTCGGATAACCCTGGCCCCAGTAGGCGTCTTGGGCTCGGTCCGGACAATTACCGGACGGTCGGACAGCGAGCTACCCATGGCTCGCCGTCCGCGAGCCCTGCGTTCTGCATCGTTCTGCATTGCTCGTATATAAATGAAAAGTAAATAAATTGAGAAAGAGCAAACTTGTGAGTGCGCCCTAAGCTATCGATCATCAGTTTCACGTTGCAACATAACTCACCAAAGCTTTTTACTGTAACAAAGCGAGATAAAACATAATATTACCCTTACACAAGCAGGCTGCCATTATGGCATGAAATAAGCGATCATTGTTGATGCTAAGTAGGTAATTTGAGTAAATTTCTTATCGCGCCGGGAGCGGGCTATGGGCTTATGGAACGGTTTTCCCGAAGTGAGGGTAGTCGCAGTTTATCGGCTGCGGGTACCCGAGAGTACCACTCGACCGAGAAGATAGTGTTGATGGAAAACAACGGAATGACGCTTTATATGCATTTTCATTTTTAATGTGAATACAGTGTCTGCTTTTGAAACTGATTCGCTGCGTGCGAGTAATGTTCATCCAAAAAGTTGTGGGCATTGTTTTTTTATTATAGCAATGCCGCCTTTAATTCAATATTAAATTACTGTAACTTTTTCGGCCAAAAAAATTTCGTACAAAATAAAAACTTAAACGGCGATCAAGGGGATATTAATGAAGAACTCCCTGCCTTTTTACCGATTTTTACCTATTAACAGCGACTAATAATAAAATAGTCCATACTTTTTGGTAATCAGTCTACTTAAGCCTTCCAAAACCAAAGCCAATATCTTTTTTATCATATAATTATGTCCCAATAGTTTCACACCAACGTTGAATGCATGCATGCATTTGTTTAGCATTCTAGGTACCTATACCTTTGACGGTGTATGTCGGCGCAAAGTATCTCTAAAAAGTGCCTAACTTTTTAAAATAGCCATGATAAGTGTCTAAGGGAAGCCCCCGTAGACACTTATCATTGTCTTCGGCCTCTCGTGTGTCATCCAAATTTCTAGATTATTGAGATAAAACAAAAAAAATACATAAAAATAATAACAAAAAGTTGAGTAATTACAAACAAAAATATACTACACTATAAAACACATATCCCTAAAACCAACACAATTTTCGCACCAGATTAATAACACCCAACCCTTTGTCAGAACTCTCTAAAAATAAAAAAAATAAACATAATTAGCAAAACATCGAGTTTCCGGACAGCTGACAGTTGCACCTGCGGCAAAGCGCGGCAACCCTAACTGCGGCTGCGGGGACGCAGCGGCACGCAGCGGGGCGCCGGCGGCTAAAGACGATGTCTCGTGAAAAATGGTCAAGATAATTTACGAAGCATTTTTATGAAAAACTGATTTATAACATGATCTGTTTAGTCAAAATGCTGTCCACGTTTTCCTTTTGAGTTATTATAATTAGGAAAAAGTTTTAGGTAGAGAAGTTTGTAATTAAGTAGATATAACAAAAGTATCTACTTAATTATAGGTATCTAGGTGTAGACATGATTTCATCTTTGATATTTTCGCTTTGAAGAAATTTTCCGACGAATAGACAGAACATTATTAAATGCCCTTTACTGGAATGAATGTGTTCCCAAAACGTTTTGTGCATATAGATGGTATGAGATGTCTACCATCTTTAAAATATGACATGCACTCTATGAATTCGAATTTTAAATTATCATGGGATTTAGTGTACACGTGCCACAATAAAGCCACTGCTAGCTTCTTTTTATGGGGGCCCTTTATCGTAGCCCGTTCGCGGTGGTGCCGCCACAAAAAAAGCTAAAAGCCGCTTCTAGCTTCTCCGGCCACAAGGTGTCGCGCGCTTCAGCTTTTTTTAGGGCCGCTTCTAGCTTCTTCGGCCACAAACTGTCGCGCGCTTCAGCTTTTTTTAGGGCCGCTTCTAGCTTTTCCGGCCACAAGCTGTCGCATGCTGCAGTTTTATTTTGTGGCCACTTCTAGCTTTTTTTGTGGCGGCTTTTTTTTGTCGCCCGTGTGCAGGGACACTTAGTCTTGCCTTAAACGTTGACCAAAAAGTTGTAGCAAAAATGAGACCAACATGCAGGTACCAAAATTGATATCAAAGACAACCCTAGAACTACCAACCTAACAACATTAAAACGAAAACTTTTCGCCATAATTTGAAGTCACGTAGTTTTCATTATATTGCACCGTACGAGTAGAAATTATTACTTGGAAGTTTAGACTTTATCACGACGTTGCATCGATGGGATAATTTTGAAACAAATTTCGAACTCCTTGGAAAACTGTTGCGGCTTTTGAAAGTTGGCAATCATGATTATGAAGTTAACGAGAATTGCTTCGTTGTTTAGGTAAGTGATTTTGTTAAATTGGGTGTAGTAAATTATAAATAGATTTTCAACAAAAAATCGAGTGTTAAAACTTAAAATTGAATCGGTTTTTCGTAGACATTTAATACTTCTGAAGAAAAAATAAGTAAAGAAAATAGAGGCCCGAATAAATTGATACTCTGCGAACAACCATTATAATTATTATGGAAAACTCACATTGAAAGCTCAACTTATTGTCTCTTTCCTACCTAAGCTACGTTAACAAGACAAAATAAAATCCTAATTAATAAGCGGAGATAAAAAAATCCACTTCAGAGCAGTAGCTTCGAGACTTCCTCAAAAAAATATCCTCAAGAAATTCGAGATAAAGGTATCAAATTAATTTTTAACAAAGCAACAACGGATCTCGCGTTTTTCTTTTGTGGCAACATTACAATGAAAATTCGTTTTGAAATTCGAATATGGCGCGCTTTATGGTACGCGGAAGAAAATATAATGATTTATTTATGTCAATGGGGTCTATTGGAGCGGTGTTTTCTTACCCAAATTGGTTATTGTACAGTATAAAGTTCTTTTATTAAGGTTTGTTAGTAAAATGAGCAGGTAGAGGGGTTTAAGAGTGTAATAAGGATGTTTTTATGTAAACAATTTCATGTCAGAATGGCCGTACGGTAAATTTTTACCTCGGGTTTGTTTTTTTTTTTTACGAGTGAATGTGTTTTCTTAATACAAAGACATTGACAGCGTCTAGACTATGCCATGTGTGAAATAACCTGAGCATTGTACACCCACTAATAAACGTTAAACGTAGAACGTAAAACTAATAGTGAACGTCACTCTGTCGTAAAGCGTGTTATTAACGAATAAGAGCCTTGGCGTTCGTTTCCATTGTTCACAGTTTTGGAAATGTATACTTATGGGTTGTAACTGTACTGCTTTGAAAATTAGCAGTCGTAGTTTCTTAAAAAAAAAACGGTGTAGTCTGTCTAAAAAGTCAAACGACTTGGGTAATTTTTGAGACAAAATGAAACCTGATGCAGTCAACATGGGTTCAATAATCAAGGTTTACCACTCACACCCCAAGCGAACGCACGTGATTTCGCGCCTTCTGTTAACCGTCAAGTGAACGTCCCGGGTACGCATAGATTATTAAAATATTGAGCGTTTTATTTATAAGGTATGTACCCAAAGTAGTCTGTACACATCGAAAATAAGCAACTATTCCATGTATTTCATATTTATATCTACTTAGTGCCCAAGCCCCAAGAGTTAAGAGATCTTGATCATTGTTTACTAATACATATAACCTTATAAATAGTATTGAATATAAGTATTTTTTAAATGCTGAAATATTATACAAAATTCCCAAATAGTTTGACTTTTTAGACAAGCTATAACGGTGTGTGACGATCGTGGTTAATAAAAACAAAATCATAAACGTTCGGGTATGATCGGCTCGTGTCGGCCGACTTTACCCGATACCTAAACGAGCGTTACATAGCCGAGCGTAACGGTTCAGTCTTATACCTACAAAAAAAAATTCAATGCACACTTACACAGTGCGTCTAAAAAGTTTCCACTTCAATATTTTATACATTCCTCATAATTCAAAACGCATAATTCTTTAACATTTTGGAAATAATGCTGATTTATTTGATAGTGATTGATTGTCTCAGAACCTAACTTGCAGTAAACTTCAGTAAAATTAAGTTGTAATTTAATAAATTTAGAGTTACTACGGTAAACTGCTTGGACTAGCTTAATTTCATTTGAGATACTATCCTCGAACGTCGAAAACTGTGTGGTAAATCTGAGTTAAAATACCTACATATATCACCTTAAAAAATTCAGAAAAAAAAATTCTTGCAAGGGGTCATAGTTAACCGTTAGACAATGGACCCACACAACTTATTCGTTCTCAAAGGAGACCAAAGATGAGCTGCCAACTTCTTTATACATCACATGCTGTCTAATTTCTCGTGTTTATGCTATTTCTTTTACTCACACTAAACCAAACTAAAACCCCAAGAGAAAATGCTTCTCATCTTATTATAATTCCTATGCTAATTGTGATAGGGATCGATTTCATTTGACAGCCTGACGCGCCAAGTGAAGGTATATAGATAAGGGGATGAAACGATTTTCCTGTAGTATGAATATTAATGAGTGTAGGTTCTAGACGAGTTAACTATTCAAGGAGTTGAGCTAGACGAAGGTAAATGTAAGGGATATCAGTCGGATTGTCTGATTCAAGTTAGTGAGAATAGATAATATAAGCGTTAGTAAACTATAAAAAAAGAGGAGCTGATAGAGGAGAACTTGGTTAAAAAAATACCGACATCAATGAAGTCGGTTGTATTTTTTTTTTTACACTTTTAGTTTGTTGTACTACCCCTATGAAGTATCCCTCAGCCAAACTCAAATGTCTTGTAGCCAGAGAGCATCTCATAACAATTTTAGTAATCCCAAACACGGTTAGATTTCATTAATTTATCTTCCGGCTTCATCATCAGATCAGTTCGATATATTCCCTCCCCCTTTGCTTTCAGGGAATTCCCACTCCTTAGCTGTACGCATAATACTTCTATCGGAACTTGAAAGCTTTTGCTTCCAGTAGTTCCAAGTTCAATCAAATAAATAATTTTCAAAATCGGTCCAGAATTGACCGAGATATCGGTGAACATTACATACAAAAAAAAAACAGTCAAACATAGAACTTTCTTCTTATTGAAGTCTATTAATTTTTTTTTATTAAAGTAAGCCGGCAGAGCATCAGTAAATGCGTAAGTCAATATTTAGCAATGAAAACTGACAAGAGAAGAAACTAGCACTGAATGTACAAATAACAGAAGATCCTAAATTGATATTTTTTGTATTGCGCTCTATAAAAGATTCAGGTACAATAGGAGCTTAAAATTAATAGGGTGTAAACAAAGGGTGGTCTAATCGCTAAAAGCGTTTTTTTACAGACATCCTTTAACCTTTTGAACGCCAATCACTTGTATGCAAGTTCGAGATTTTCGTGCCCTCAGCGCCACTACTTGATTAGAAATAATAGTATAAAATAAATTTACGATTTTTACAAGACCTTTTATTTTGTTTTTATGGAAAACTAGCTTTCTGCGCGCGGCTTCGCCCGCGTGGACTACAGTTAAATCGCGCGGGCAGAGAGCCGTGCTCAGCAGTGGAATTATAGGTAGTCTATGTGTTATTCCAGTGTCTCTTCTACCTACCTACCAAATTTGATCTAAATCCGTTCAGTAGTTTTTGCGTGAAAGCGTAACAGACCGACAGACAGACAGAGTTACTTTCGCATTTATAATATTACTAGGGACTAGGGATTGCCCTGTTATAAGCCATATTTTTAACTTTTTCACACATAATAAGTTCTTGTTTGTTTTATAATCAATAGAAACAAAAACGCCACAAAAAAGTTTTTTTTACACTTGTTGCGTGGCGCTGGAGGACACATCGCGTATTATATAGATGGGCGTCGAAAAAGTTAAATTGATTTGATTAACATTTCTGGACAATGAAAACTAACTGCAGCAATCACTGTTATTCAAATGAACTATCCGTAATGTTAAAAGCGTATATAATAACACTACACAGTCCATAACACTTTCAAACAAGATAATATCGTGATTATTGCTCTTAGGGGAACCGTGAAACAAAACCTCTCAATCCGGGCAATAAGGCTTTACCAAGCTTTAGTTGTGTAACGGTCAACTTAGGAAGATATTAATGAGTTCTCCGTGACTAGCAAATGGAGGTGGAGGTCCCAAAACAAAAGGAACAGTGATGAATCGTACTGGTATTAGTTTTTGGCAACAGCAATATTAGATGGGGTCGTAGATTTAGTTCTGTATCTTTTGTAGTCTGTCTAAAAAGCCAAACGACTTGGGAATCCTTACTTTAATATTATACAAGCGAAAGTGAGTCTGTTTATTTGTTTGTTTGTTACGTCTTCACGCCTAAATGGCAAAACCGATTTTGATGAATTTTGGTACATAGATAGTTGGGACCCTGGAGACGGACATAGGCTAATTTTTTTTAAATGTGATAAAAGAGGAGAAAGAGTAAAGTATATTAATAAACTCGGGTGGAGCTGCGGGTAAAAGCTAGTTTTGTATAATATATAATCATTTAAAAAATAGTTATATTAATCGATACTTTTTTTAAGTTCTTCTATTAGCAAACAACGTTCAAGATCTCTTAATCAACCTTGATTATTGAACTAGTGTTGACTACATCAGTTTTGATTTTACTCTAATAATTACCCAAGTCGGTTGACTTTTTAGACAGACTCTACTCGTAGCATAGCCGCTACTGACAGTCTGACTGTTTGTCTGAGAGATAGTCAGAATATCAAACAGGAGTGGGGTATTTAAGTCTGGAGTGAATAGGTTAGAGGTTACAAGAGTACTCCATCGCGTCACTTACCACTAAATAAAATATTGGTCAAAAGTAAGCCAATAAAATATAAAGTTTAGTGGAGGTAGACGTACGATATTTTAAAATGTGTCAGTCAGCCTATTAAGACAATTTCAGAGTCAATATAAAACGTCAACCCAAAGTTCAGTTGAGATGATTTTTTTTAATCAAGCTCGGACTTATTTAGGCACGAAATTTTTCGATGTGGTTTTGACATTTTATGAAACCGTGTTAAAACTTTTTCGTATAATCTTTATACAGGGTTATATGTAAAACACTAGCAACCTCTCAGGATTATGTTACTAACATCATAAACAACAACTGTTGTTCTATGCCTTGTTACAAAACATAATTTATTTATCATAAACCTTCAAGATTTCGTTGTTCTATCTAACACATTTCAATTCTGTATTTTGCTATACCTATCTACGTCTGTATGACGAGACGCAAGCGCATCAAGCATTCCCGCCGCCTGATCCCCACTCTACTCCGCAATTGTACTATCGCTTGCTTCGCATTCACTTCGTAATATTTATTTAGAACATTCAATTTAAATAATTTTTTATGAAAATCTGGTGAAATAAATGTGATAAAATATCTATATTTATAATTATAATAATAATTTAAAAATTATAGAACAAAAATTGTTGTTTAGGATGTTAGTAACACACTCCTAAGAGGTTGCTAGTGTTTTAAAAATAACCCTGTAAAAAAATTATACGAAAAAGTTTTAACACGGTTTCATAAAATGTCAAAACCACATCGAAAAATTTGCGAAAACTGAGATATGTTATAAATATTAGTAAATCTAAATAGATTGTGATTAAGAATTATACATTTTTACATATGATAGAAAATGTTAATTAATAACGAAAAATCTGAATAATTTAAACGGGATAAAATATAATGACCACCCAAAATAACTTCGTGACCAACAAACATCTATTACCTAAAATTGTCGTAGTAAAACAGTAACTATCTGTCATTTGTTCAGGAAAATTGCTTATTATTCTGATTTACCAGTATAAAAAATTATATTCTCAATAAAAACGATTTTTATGCATACAAGTAAATATTTTTTGTTCATTTAACCACGATATTATTACACATAGCTAGCGAAACCGATGAAACTAAAGAACAGACAATGTTCCTATACACAAAATATGTTTGTTCGTCATTTGGCTGATATGACCACATCAATATTAACTATGCGACGACTGATCCGAACGTGCGGATGATTCGTCGCCTTACAATTTTGAAAGGGTGACGATTCATCCGCGGATGAAATATTTTGCGGATGAGTAGTCACCTAAGTCCTTTCAAATGAGTGCCAATACAATCAACAAGAATTTGTGAAAACTAGCTTTATTTATAAAATCAAGGGGTTTTATCATTTTGACGCTGGCGGATATGACCTGCATTAAAATTATATTTAAGACTATCTTTTGCCCGCGCGGCTTCGCTCCCGCTCTTCCCTACTCTACCCTAGTATACCCTACTCTACCCTACTCTACACTACTCTACCCTACTCTACTCTACTCTACACTACTCTTCCCTGCTCTACCCTACTCCACCCTACTCTACCCTACTATACCCTACTCTACCCTACCAAACTTCACATAAACCATCTGCTAATTAGTCCGAATAAAGCCTAAAAATTTGGTTTGGATAGGTGAGCCCGTTCTTGAGTTATAAAATTACAACGAAAAGTGGCATTGATTTTTATATATATAGACTAGCTTTTGCCCGCTGGGCTTCGCTCCCGCTCTTCCTTACTCTACCCTACTGTACCCTACTCTACTCTACTCTACACTACTCTACCCTACTCTACCCTACTCTACCCTACTCTATCCTACTCTACCCTACTCTACCCTACTCTACCCTACTCTATTATTTAAACAAAAATCGGCAAAAAACTTAACTACAATATATATATATATATATAAAAAAAAAAAAAAAAGCCAATAGCCTATGAAATCCCTGCGCAACCTGACGGCAGGGGAGCCTTTCGCATGGCAGGAGTGGTTTTTAGCCGGTAGGAGTCCGGCACTACCCAGACTGCCTTTTCTGCAAGGCAGTCTGGGTGTCCATGATGGATTTCCCACTCCTGCCACAATAAATAAATAAAAAAAAAAAAAAAAAAAAAACCCTACTCTACCCTACTCTACCCTACTCTACCCTACTCTACCCTACTCTACCCTACTCTACCCTACTCTACCCTACTCTACCCTACTCTACCCTACACTACCCTACTCTACCCTGCTCTACCCTACTCTACCCTACTCTACCCTACTTTACCCTACTCTACCCTACTCTACACTACTCTACTCTACACTACTCTACCCTACACTACTCTACCCTACACTACTCTACCCTACTCTATCCTACTCTACACTACTCTACCCTACTCTACCCTACTCTACACTACTCTACCCTACTCTACCCTACCAAACTTCACTTAAACCATCTACTAAATAGTCCGAACAAATCCTAAAAATTTGGTTTGGATAGGTGAGCCCGTTCTTGAGTTATAAAATAACAACGAAAAGTGGCATTGATTTTTATATATATAGATTAATCGATTCGAATCGATTTGTAAACGAATACAAAAACTTCAATAGTGTATGGATTTTACTGGCATTGTAATTATCTACTCGTCTTTAACTCTTCAGATACCGTCAATTAGAGGCACAATAGTAAGACAATAGATGCGCGAACGCAGCCGTTTGCTTAGGGATTTATGAATAACTAGCTGCTCCCAGCGGCTTCGCCCGCGTGCAAAAAATTATCCCAAGGGAACATACTTCCGGGATAAAAAGTATCCTATGTCCTATTCCAGGACATGGTCTATCCGTGTACCAAATTTCATCAAAATCGGGATTGCCATATAGGCGTAAAGACGTAACAAACAAACAAACTCACTTTCGCTTTTATAATATTAGTAAGGATGAAAATATCTTAACAAATTGGAACACGTGGTGACAGCTCACTCTGTTAATTTTTTTTAGATTTTTCCTAACGGGGCAACATTCTTCGTTCTTGTATTGACAGAAAACCATTGAAATTTCTGACATTTTAGATAGATGGCGTTGTTTCCCATAGGCTCATAACTTTTTCTGCAGTTGAGTTGAAGTGAATGAAGTGCAAGTCGCGTGTTTTTGTGATCGTGATAGAAGTTAAAGTGGTTGGAGTTCGCTATTTGTTTGGTAAGTGATATTATGTACTATTTTGTTCCTGATTTTACGGCCTTTCGGATGAGACTCGTGTATATTTGGTCGATCAAAAAATTGGATGATAAAATCAATAGTAATATGTTTATGTTGTCTAAAAGATCCTAATCTAATTGCATTCCATGAAATTATAAACCCAGGATAAACACTATTAAATTGCTGGTTGTACTTAAGGTATAGTGAACTACCTACAAAACGTGATTGTCAACGATTTTTTTAGTACCAATACCGTTGTTTACATTGGATGGCCACCTGTATGTACCTACATAATTTGAATTAACGGCGCGGACGGCGGTTTCTATCGAAATAAAGCGATCAAAATTTTGTTTAAACACTGGTAAATGTTATGTTTTTTTATGCATACCGAGTCGGGCTATAACGGGACTATCGTTTTGTTTAGTGAAATATTAAAAATTTACTTTTTATTGGTTTATATAAAAAAAAACAAAAACAATCATTTTAAAAGATACACAACAAGTCCTATAATCTATTGACATCTATTGACTTGAGGAAACTATCATTAGTCTACTATCAATTCATAAAAAACTTTTCATTTATGAATCGAGTAAATGAGGGTAGACATTTTGTTGTTGTGAAGCCGAACTTCTTAAAATGTCGAGATTTTTTGAAATAGCAAAATGGTGGCGTCAGTTTGAATACGTTTTTGGATAACTAATGCTGTTGGTTAAGCGAAGCTAAACTAAGCGAAGCCAAGCTAAGCGTAGCTAAGCTAAGCCAAGCTAAGCAAAACGAAACTAAGTTACGCGAAGCTACGCTAAGCTTGGCTTCGCTTAGTTTAGCTTCGTGAAGTAAGTGAAGCGAAATGAAACGAAATGAAAACCATGCGTAAAGGGCCTCGATATAAATGAAAACCAGGTATTGTTGTGGTCGGGCAACATAGACCGTTGTGTTGTGTTGTGTAGTTGTGTTGAGGCGTACTACCTTCATATAAATGAAAACTATACGTAATTGTGGTAAGGCAACATACGCCTTCATATACATAAATGGAAGTCATACGTAAAATTGTGTAATAGCAGTATAGGCCTTCATATAAATGAAAACCATTTTGTCCGCCAATATTAGTGTAGTAGATTATAATATTATTATTTATTTATCTTTAAATCAGGCAAAGTACCCATAAAACCGATAGTAGATATTACTAAACTTATGTTAACATAATCTATGCTATGTTAGTGTAATCAACAACAACAACAGCAAAATCTAATTAGTTTCGCCACCTTCCGGGCACACTTGGCACTGCACGCAGGTGCACCATCAGATGGCCTTTCAGTCTTACTAGCAACAATGCTCAGAAGAATTAAGTACTGTTTGACTGGCCTGTTGGTCTAGTGGTTATTGGCCCTGACTGCTAAGCCGGAGGCCGTGGTTTCAATTCCCACCCAGGACAAATGTTTATGTGATGAGCATTATCATTTGTTCTGTGTCTGGGTGTAATGTATCTACAATATGTATGTATTTAGAAATATGTTTATCAGTTGTCTAGTACCAATAACACAAGCTTTGCTTAAATTGGGACTGGACGGCGTTGTGTGATAGTAATATTATTATTATTTACTAGCTTTGCCCGCGCGGCTTCGCTCCCGCTCTTCCCTACTCCACCCTACTCTACCCTACTCTACCCTACTCTACCTTACTCTACCCTACTCTACCCTACTCTACCCTACTCTACCCTACTCTACCCTACTCTACCCTACTCTACCCTACTCTACCCTACACTACCCTATTTTTTTTTTCATAAGAACCTTCTCCTCACAATAACAATCACAACAAAAAAAAAATCAGCCAAATTGGTCAAGCCGTTTTCATGCCAAGTCGTGACAACGGAAAACGGGGGTCATTTTTATATATATAGATTTATTATTATTAGTGTAGATGATATTTCTATAACAAACTGCGGTTTTTTAGCGACACAGGCACGTCAAACCTAATAACTAAATCCTGAGGGCCACAGCAACGATATAAACACGTCCCGAATAGAAAAACTGTGGAGGTATTTTCAGTTTGTCTCGTTTTTTTGTGGCTGGCAACAACGTGCGGGGCACTGTTGGTTTAGACACACCTTTTTGCTATCCCTGCTGCGAATATGGCGCCAAAAAAGGTTATTTTTAGAGTTCCATGTACGTGAGTGTGCTTATATTAAGGTGGGATGCAAAATACATAATGCATACATACAGTACCTACATATTTGGAGGATTGTTACTTGAATAAAGGTCACTATTTATCGAAATCCTAACTAATATCATAAAAGCGAAAGTGAGTTTGTTTCTTTGTTTGTTACGTCTTCACGCCTAAATGGCAAAACTGATTTTGATGAAACTTGGTACACGGATAGTCCATGTCCTGGAATAGGACATAGGATACTTTTTATCCCGGAAGTATGTTCCCTTGGGATAATTTGCTGCTATCACGCGGGCGAGGCCGCTGGGAGCAGCTAGTCTATTATAATTGGGATAAAGTAATTATACGTCATTTTAATAAGGTCTTGAATGTATAGAGAAGAAGAGACCCCTGAATTTGTTTTGATGGTTCTTCTCAGGATATTCAGCTAGGAAACACCGGCCTCGTCTAGTTTAAACTGACGAAAAAAATCGATTTATAAAAGCGTTTGTTTTTTCATTATGATTTTTGTATAAAAATCTCATGAACTAAAATATGGTAAATATAATTCATACAACAAAAGTAGTTGTTTATGATGTTAGCAACAATTGAAAGACGTTGCCAGTGTTTTACAAATTAATAACCCTACATAGGTAATTGAACGATGAAGGGTTTTTTTCTGGTATAACGTTGGTGTTTTTAACCCAATAATTGGCAATGTACTAGGCCACAAAACAATATCACATAAATCTACTTTTATTACTACGGGAAAATAATCTTGGGTACATTTTAACACGGGAAATTATAAATACAAAAGTTACCGCGTTCTGAGAGTGGATGTGAGAGCGAGTGAAATGACTCTTACCCCCGATTTCTGATTTAAAGATGTTAAGTTGATTATTTCTGTAATTTAGCCTGAAAACTTGTCAATATTTGGCGTATAAGTACGGTTTGAAACGTTCTTAATTCAATTCAGCAACCCGCCCATACTGACTGAAGCCCACCTGTGTTCCTTCAACTTAATTTGCGTTTCAGGGCCACGTCGACTCTTTCAAATAATTCCATAGAGAAATAAGCTAAAATTAACTTTTTTAGCGGGAAGTAAACGAATGTACCTACTTACTGCCTACTCCGTTTGCAAAGGAAACCTCCTTACTTTAAAAACAACAACTTCAAGATAATAATTTTTCTCTAAACAATCACAAAGTTAAGTATATCAAAACTTAGCGTATGTTCAAAATGCATTAGCGACCGCCGCCGCCGTCGGCAGATGTCGCTGGCGTCGACTAACACTAATGACGTCGCCCTGCGTCGCCTGCACTAAATAATTTTTACGAGCACCCGCGAGACGATATCTACCCACAAGCGCAGATTCTTGGCACTATTTATAATGTTTTTAATGCTGTCATAGAATGCAACAGACGCTTTCACCGAGATTTTATTTATGAATATTGGTTTTGACGCGAATGTTTTTGTGTGAACAAAAATAGTTCGAAATATATATATTTCTCGATTATATCAATTGATTATTCAAAAGTCATCTCAAAGTCACCCAAAGGGCAATGGAAAGGGCTATGCTCGGAGTTTCCTTGCGTGATCACATCAGAAATGAAGATATCCGCAGGAGAATCAGGGTTGCCGACATAGCTCGAAGAATCGCCAAACTTAAGTGGCAATGGGCAGGGCACATTGCACGCAGAACAGATAGTCGATGGGTATGAAAGGTTCTGGAGTGGCGACCGCGTACCGGAACACGCAGCGTTTTAAGGCCACCTTGCGGGTGGCCTTAAAACGCTGGGTGTTGTTTTGTTATAATATAGCATAGTAGATATAATATCTACTATACCATGTACCTCACAATATTTTACCTTTGTATACACTCACACTATTTTTTAATGTCATAATTGGCAAATTCAAAATTGAATCAATCCTTTGCCACTAAAAAAATACTACGCGCGGTGTTTTTCCATTTTTATCACCATTAACCCTTCAGATACCGTCAATTAGAGACACAATAGTAAGACAATAGATGCGCGGCCACTGGTGGTCGCTTGGGGATTCATGAATTAATTCATTCATAATCAATATCCTGTCTGTACAATATTTCGATATAAGTGATATTTTGAGATATAAACAAACGCTCATAACTTTGCTATTTATGAATATTATGTACTTAATGAGACTACTTAAATAATAATAAGACCTTTTTTAACCTTTTGAATCCCGTAATTAGAGACACGAATGACAATGAGAGAGTGTTCACTTGGGGTTTAGTGAATGTTCCCACTACTGGGACTCAGGCATCCTCTATAGGAGCGGAATGGGCCGTTATCCACCACGCGGGCCCATTGCGGGTTGGTGAATGTCACATGTCTTCGAATTTTTGGTTCTAGGACATGCCGGTTTCCTCACGATGTTTTCCTTAATCTTTTTGAGAGCAGTGGTGATGAAATAAACTACACAAAGTAATGCGCCTGGCTGGGTTAGAACCCGCGACTCGTAGGTAAGTCGGAGTCATTACCACTCGGCCACCACTGCTCTCAAAGCCCTTAAAATATTTGTACCAATTTAAAAATTATGAACCTTATGTGTGCATGAACTGCACAGAATATTTGAGGTGATTGAGTCATGTAAAGAGTGAGTAAGCGATGATTCATGAGCTAATGAGTTTATTAAGCATGAAACAAAACTAAATCCAATAACTGTAATTACAGTGGGTAAAATGTTACGTTTACGATAAGGATTCTCAGAACTTTTTTTATGGTTGCATGGTTAATTTTTTCACGTTTTTTTTTTAATTTTAATTTAACGACCTGCTGTAGCTACGCACGGGTTTTAGAAATAATGGAAATTCTTGGATTTTTTCTGATATAATATGCATGTACTAGCTTCTGCCCGCATCTTTGCTCGCGTGAACGTAGTTTTTCCATAAAAACATTGGATTCCCGTTTCAACCCCTTTAAGAGTCAATGTGTAGCTCGCTGTCCAACCGTCCGGTAACCGTCCGGACCGTCGGTTAAGTCGTCGACGGCGCGCAATGTTCCCACGCGTGTCAAGGAGTTGTCAGCAACCGAAGGGGCCCAGCACGGTCGAAGCCTACTGGGAAATAGGGTCTAGTTCCGAAAGGGAGGCTCGGCCCTGGTATGAAAGGCAACGAAAGAACGGGGTGGGTTTAGTAGTCAGTCAAAGTCTGACACTATCTCCCGCTCCGCCCAAGGGCGAGGGATGTCATCTAGATGATTTTTGCCTACCGACAAAAAAACCCCTTAGAGGTGAATTTTGGAAAATCCTCTCTTAGACACTAACTGCCTTTACCTTTTTTTTTTAACCTTTTCAATATTCTCACTCGAAAGTCCACTCTTACCCCGCCAGAATTTTATAACATTTTATATAGATGAGCGCGGCGCGACCACTACGAGTCGCGCTTCAATCCCTCTTTAAGACTTCGTAACTGTATTGAAAAACGTCGTTTGATACACACGCACAGTGACTCTAGAAATTGGCTCCATAAAACTCGAACAAATTCCACCTCGATCGCAATGACAAACTTCAAAATATACCATTTTTTCAGACAATTTTTTTTTCAGTCTTTTTGCAGTCTTCATACCGTATAAAAACATTGCACCATATTATATTAACATTAGATACATAGTGCAAATGGAGCCACAACCTCGTTTACAGCAATATAAACTTTAGAGCTTAGTATTAAAATATTTTAATCGTCCCTTTTCCCAGGTGTGGGGTAAGGGCGACTACACTAACACACAACACAGCACACAGCACACAGCAGCACACAGACAACCCCCGCCCTTGGGTGGAGCGGGAGATAGTGTCATAGTCAGACTCTTACTGCCTAAAAACCCACCTCGTTCCTTCTAGCCTTCAAACCAAGGCTCGAGCTCCCTTTCGGATAACTCTGGCCCCAGTAGGCTTTGACCCAGCTGGGCCCCTCCTGTTACTGACAACTCCTTAAGGCCGGACAGTTACCGGACGGTCGGACAGCGAGCTACCCATGGCTCGCCGTCCGCGAGCCCGCGAGTCTTTGTAATCTTCATACCGTATAAAAATATTGCACCATATATTAACATTAGGTACATAGTGCAAATGGAGCCACAACCTCGTTTACAGCAATCAGTACCGTAACCAGCCTTTTATGCGCCCGGTGCGAGCTTCTATAACTGCGCCCCTAGAAAAAGCACAATACAAACAAAAAGGACTAGGTATATAATTTTTGCGCCCCTTTGGGGACTGCGCCCTGTGCCTGGGCACCGCAGGCACCGCCCTATTTACGGCACTGACAGCAATATGAACTTTAGAGCTTAGTATTAAAATATTTTAATCGTCCCTTATCCCAGGTGTGGAGTAACGGCGACTACACTAATACACAACACAGCACACTCGTAAACTGTATTAATAAGTGTAAAACAGCTGGGACTAACATACACAGTCTTAAGTGTATTTTCAGACCATTTTATGATGATTGTCAGTACTTGTAATAACTTCATGAGTCATATCTAATAGAATTCAAATAACTTTCATAACCAAATTAGTACTAAGAAGAATGACAACTACTAAGGTTTTTTTAAGGTGGAAAATCATCCAATGACTTTTCCCACTCTTGGGTGGAGCGGAAGAAGGCATTGCATGTCAGACTTTTACTGACTAAAGCCCACTCATTTGTTCCTTCTTTGCCTTGAGTTCGGGTACCAAAAAATAATATAACAAACTTGATTGTGCGCCAAAACTTTTTATAAAAACTGAAGTCTATGGGTATAATGAGGTGGATATATAGCTGACAGCGATATCTACCTTTGATTTTTTTCGTATGGGAATCAAACACGCGAAAGAAGAACAAAGAACGATTCGAAGCCGTAATCTACTGACTCGTGTTTCAAATCAAATCCACTCAGCTGTTGATGTGCGATTTGTTCATCTTAATTGTCAGTCCTGAATAAGTTATTAATCGTTAATCTGATTAACTTTGTAATCGTTAATTTGACTTTTAGACTGGTTCACACCAATATCTCGTAGCACATCTGTTGGTCACTTCGTAGCACGCGTAGCACCGTAGACCCGTAGATAAAGCTATACTTTAAAATGGTCAATTTGACATCAATTTTTATTTCAGGAGCCTTAGTATGATTATTTTTCTTTTGGCCCTCATGTCAATTTATTAGGGGACAAATATTGGTCTCGTACATTAAAAAAAGAATTAAAAAGCCTATATCCCACAGTAGGAATTACTCCTGTATCGTGTGGTGCGTTCATAAACTTGTAAACTCACAAACATTTATAGGTTTCTAAAGGAACACACGTACACACACATACAACGTGTAACGTTAAATGCGCAAAACCTCAGACACCCCAAATGATTTTTAATTTAAAAGACCTGATTGTGTGAAAAAAAAAATTAAATTGAATATCTGCATTGGAATAAGAACTTTTATTATCCCGTGTATGACTAAATTTGATTGGACTACAACCATTTGTGTTTTTTTTTTTATCGACGGGGAAAATCATCTTTGACAAAACCCGCTCTTGGGTGGAGCGGGAGACAGTGTCAGACTCTTACTGACTAAAAACCCCGCGCCGTTCCTTCTAGCCTTCATACCGGGGCATGAGCTCCCTTTCGGACAACCCTGTGTTTACCTATTTCGGCGGGTTTGCGCACGTGATGGCTTGACCTATTTATACTCGTAAATAGACAGGATGACATTTCAAACGAACGGAAACGCTCGTTGAAACTGTTGATGATACAATTTATAGATTGGAACTTGAACTGACAGAAAAATATATCTTGTTAATGTGTGTATGTGAATACAGCTTTAGGTACTCACTTGTGTAAATGTGTACTTACCTACAATATGTAGGCCTAACTAGCACATTCACATAATGATACAAGAGGTCAACGCTCGCTGTAGTAGTTAATGAATGTTTTATAAAAAATGTTTCTATTTTAAAAATGGTTTAATTGATTATGCTCCTTATTCTGATCAAACTATTTTCAGGTTTTGCGCATTTAACGTTATACGTTGTCCAGATTTATCTAAAAAGTAGGTATGTTTCTTTGGAGTAATCTTCTGTTTTCACGAGAGAGAAAACGCAAGCCAAAGATAGTAAATAAATATTGGTCACTAATATCTCATAGCACGTCCATTGGTCACCTCGTAGTGCCTTAGAGCTTGTGTTATGAGTACTGTCTAGTACAACTGATAAACATACTTAAATATACTTGTAACGTTAAATGCGCAAAACCACAGACACGAATGATAAGAACTTTTATGATCCTGTGTATGACAAAATTTCATTAGACTACCACCATTTGTGTTTGTTTACCTATTTCGGCGGGTTGGTGCACGTGATGGCTTGACCTATTCATAAATAGACAGGGCGAGATTTTTAATGAAGATTTTATAAAAAACTTAACCTATTTTATAAAGTGGTTTAATTTATTCTGCTTCGTATTCTGATCAAACTATTTTCAGGTTTGGCGCATTTAACGTTACACGTTTTATACACTAATTATCTAAGAAGTAGGTATGTTTCTTTGGAATAATCTTCTGTTTTCACGAGAGCGAAAACGCAAGCCGAAGATAGTAAACAAATATTGGTCACTAATATCTCGTAGCACGTCCATTGGTCACCTCGTAGTGCCCTAGAGGACCCTTATATAAAGTTTAACGATAATTAGAATGGTCATCGCTAAAGACATGAGCGTCAAACTGATTGCAACACGTTTTTGTTGTTAAGTCACCGTAAGACGTTTCGTGAGTGATTGGGTTTTATTTTACTGTTATCTAAGGGACATTTGGACTAAGGGCAATAATAATAATATTCCACAACTATCACACAACGCCGACAAGTCCCAAGCTAAGCAGAGCTTGTGTTATGGGTACTAGACAACTGATAAACATCCCTACTAATATTATAAAAGCGAAAGTAACTCTGTCTGTCTCTCTGTCTGTCTGTCTGTCTTTTACGCTTTCACGCAAAAACTACTGAACGAATTAAGATCAAATTTGGTAGGTAGGTAGAAGAGACACTGGAATAACACATAGGCTACCTATAATTCCACTGCTGAGCACGGGTCTCTGCCCGCGCGATTTAAACTGTAGTCCAGGCGGGCGAAGCCGCGGGCGGAAAGCTAGTACTTATATATTTCTAAATATACACATATTATAGATAAATTACACCCAGACACAGAAAAAATGATAATGCTCATCACACAAACATTTGTCCTGGGTGGGAATCGAACCCACGACCTCCGGTATAGCAGTCAGGGTCACTAACCACTAGACCAACAGGCCAGTCCACTAGTGTTGTTAGGTGGTTATGGACTCAGGGTTACCATTGAGTAGATAACATAAGCATAGCATAATCCGTCGCACAATGTTCTCACTGCTGTAACTCGGGCCTCCTCTCTAGGAGATGGGATGGGCCGCACCACGTGGCCTTAGTGCAGATTGGTGGATGTGTCCACATGTCTTTGGACTTTTGGTTTATCTTTTACCGTTTTGAGAGCAGTGGTGATGAAATAAATTATACAAAGTAATTTGTCTGGCTGGGTTCGAACCAGACATTTGTTATTATTCCTGTCGTCGTGTTGGCTTAATTTTTGGGTGGTGGGAAATTAGATTTGATTTCCTTTCCTTTTCTTACTTGGAGCGAAAGGGAGTGTCGGATTTTTACTGAATTTTATTCAGTTAAAATCCGACACTCCTTTTCGCTCAACCCACCTGTTATTCCACAGTTGTCCTTTGTATTTCAGGGCCGCAGTGACTCTTTCGAGCAATCCCGCACTCATCGTGTGGGCCCTAGGACCCTTTTGAGGCTCTTTCCATCCTTTTATTGCGGCTCCTATCTACGACTCAATTGTAATACTTACACCAGATAAAATCTGTTTATTAAACATTATTGGAAGAGTTTTCTTTCCTTCCAAATACTTACTTTTGACGATCGGGACATTTTAAAGTTTAACAAACAAAACTAACCAAATAAAAGCAGGAACATCAAGTCAAATCTTTGCCTTTGTTTCAATTTAATTCGGTAGTCTGGCTTACTGGCGCAATGAAACTGTAATTAAAGGAATAATATCGTGTCGGAGTCGCCTCAAGCGCCGTAAGACTGCATACGGGAGCAGCTGCAAGGGATGTCACGGAGTAGACAGATAATGGAGAACTAATATAATATTAAACACAAAACGTAAATTAACCGCACATCAAGTGACACGATTGGCTCTTACCAGTCGAGCACCTATCTCAATATACCACGCCAAAAAAATAACAAGGTATTTTGAACTTACTGCTTCTAAATCTGGGATGTTTGACTGTTATTTCAAGCGTTGCTGTGCCTTATGAACCTAAGTAGTATGATACGCGATATTTCAGAAGTTAATAATTAATTTGATTAATCAATTTAAGCCTATTTGATATTGAAATGGTTTATGGTATGGTATATTTTAATTTAGTCAGATTTGACCATATCAAACTGGTTTCTAAATTCCTATGAATAAAAAGGAACAGGAAAGAAATTCTCCATTAAGCCTGTCTTTAACTTTAGAGCTGTACAATGTGAAGGTTTTATATCCCGTAGAGCCTTTCTTTTGCGAACATTGTCATCTATGACTTTGACATTGTGGCAAAAGGAAGAAATTGTTTTCGAATGTTTGTTCACACATTATCGCTCCATTTCTTCTTTACTCCGTGACACGAGTGCAGTTCCGAGATAATCGCTGCAATAACAACAATTCTTGAGATCTAATTACAGCGAATCCGAATACCGAGACACCATACACCAGTATTAAAGCTCGTTTAGCCAAATGGCATGTTCAGTTTTGGTAGTTTGGACCCAAGATGGTCTTACCAAATATGCATATTTACTTTATTTCGTCAATACAAAAGCAGAAATGTTTAAACTGATGGTTAATCAATTTTGTTTTTTTTTATTTTAAATATTCGGCCGTTGGGGCCGAAAAGTTCTAGAGTGACGAACGCGTACCGGAAGACGCAGCGTTGGAAGGCCTCCAACAAGTTGGACAGTTTTTTTTTACTGTCGGCAAAAATCATCGAATGACAACCCCTGCTCTTGTGTGTATCTATGTCATCTATATGATTTTTACCCACCGAAAAAATAAAATAAGTATAAAGTATCGTGCAGCATGACCTACATAATAAAAATAAAAGCATTAATTTGATTGAAAATACCGACCTTTTTTGTAACGTATGGAACATCAATCAACATTCATATTTTTACCGCCCCATAATTTCTGTTAATGTTCACACCTAAAAAACGTTCCACTTCTAATATAGTTACGTCACAAAACAAATTAACTATGAATCATAATTATGTTACCCTTGAACCCGTCACTCAGCAGTCTGTCTGCAGTTAACCCATCATTAACTAATCCGTGATTAACTATAACTAGTTTACGGCATAGTAATTATTGCTAACAGCAATCTGTTAAATAACGAAGGTTTGTTTTTCGGCCAGTTATTTTTTAGTGTTTATATTTTAAGTTTGGGTTCTCATACGAATCGTTCTACAGATTAGTTACGACATCATATTGCTTATTGTTTTAATAAACGTTACTCATATTATGAATTCTCTTGTATCGTGGGTGCGCAAAAAAATACCGAATTGTTGAAAAACACGTCTAATAATATACCAAACTCAATAAAAACATAAGACACGTGTAGAACGGCTATCCTCACGCCTAAGCCGCCGAAAACCCGAACTAATTTCCAGCCACTTGCTTGGCCTTGGGCTTGCAGACGGCAAATAATAAGGAGCTTGCCGTCCGGCCTTCCGTAACATTCCGAACAAAGCAAGCGTCGTCGACAACGCGTAGTGCTCCACGTGCACCTCAAAGAGTCAGTAAAACAGTAGGGGGCCCAGCAGGGCCGAAGCCTGCTAGGGCTATGGGTTGGATTCCGAAAGGGAAACCCAGAGTCCTGGAACGCAAGGTAAAAAAGCAACATAGGTGTGGTTTTAGTGACACGCCCTCCTTCTTCGTCCTAGAGCGGGAGAAGTCATTTGATGGTTTACCACCTAAAAAAAAACATAACGTTACGTTAACCAATAAAAATACAGAAAATAAATTGTGTGGTCAAGTAGACCCGCGAGACCAAAATCAAGAGGGTCCAATTGACCACAGACTCATGTTTGCATTTTCTGATAGGTTAGGTAGAGGTGATTATGTCAATTTCGTTAAAATTCAAAACCATATATTTCTTTACTTATAAGCTACATACTGTATACCTACACAAAACCATTAAGTGCCTATATGCAATATTACTTACGAGTATCTACCCATATATCGCACTAGGTGTAAATTATTACCTTTTAATGAACACCCCGAAGCGTCTAGCAAGTTTTTATCGGTTCATCCACACGTAAGGATCGTGCCTTATGATTAGACTAAGTTATTTCAAGTTAAAACTACCTACCTACCATTAAGGAAATCAAAATCACTCGGTTCATTGGCTCTGATTATACGCTGTTTGTTGTTAATCGACGTTTATGTGAAAATATAAGTGAATATGATTGTTAATTTAGATTTAATTGATACTAAATTAATAATTTGATAGTAAACGTACAAAACGTTTTGGGAATAAATTTTGGTGTTGTGTGTACAGCTAAGGAACAGTATTCCCTGCCAGAGTCTGTTTCCTGATAGTTACAACCTGGGGGTCTTTAAATAGTCGACCGTATCATCGCTTATCATAAAGAGATAAAGTAATCAAATACAAGCCTATCCATAATATAAAATAGACATTACCAAATAGACATTTGTGGTACTTTCTATCCGTAGTTATATTAAAGTTAGATTTTTTTCCTGAATTAAAATGTAATTCTAACAGAAAGAGATCATGTCGTACTTGCACTCAATTTCATTATTCAATTACCTTTAAACACAATTTCTGGATTAGCTCTAATATGAACAATAACATTTTGTTTTTATTTTGAATAGGCTCGCGTTTGACCACTATCTCACCTGATGGTAACTTATAATACAGCAACTTAAGTCGCAAACTGTTCATCATCATCATCATTTCAGCCGATACACGTCCACTGTTGGACATAGGCCTCCCCCAAGCGTCGCCACAACGAACGTTCCTGTGCGTCTCGCATCCATCGGTTGCCCGCAAACTGTTTTTTAGTGCTAAACTTATAATATTCTAACAGTAACTGATAAAATTAACATAGTCATTTGAACCCCAAATTAGGTAACGCCAGTGTTATGGGCTAACAAGGTTCTAAAACAGTAATTATATTATTAAAGTATAAATGCTGTTACTTGTGTCTAGTATTTACTCAAGTCCCAAGTAACAGCCAAAAAACTACACATTCAACTGACAGTTAACATAGAGCCGTCTGGACATTTTCAATTCAATGATGGAGGGTAGTTTCAAAAGAACTAATTCGGTCTGCAAGTTGATCCAGGCGGGCCCATTAGAATGATTGCTGGCCCAACGGACAGACGCTGATGCAAACTGAAGTATAACAGGCGCTCTTAACAGATTGAATTTTATATACGACTCATAGACATGTTTGGTTGGCTATAACTAAGTTAGTTGTGTGGCGTCCGTCACTACTTGCGGCTAGCACGAAGAGTGCTGGTTGGTGATATGAAAAGTAGTTTTTTTTTTGTTTTTTTATTACGCCGTTGAGAATATAACAAAAGCAACGATGCTGAAACATTAATAGGTATTTGGCAAGCTAGCAAAGATCTAGATAGAACGATTGTTATAACGGAAAGTTTTATAGCCAGTGCAATCATAGTTGTGTAAAAATAACTTTCTTTTCATTTTCCTGAGTCATCGATCGATATCTTCACTTAGTTTTTCGCGTCTCATTATTTAAAAGTTCTTTTTTTATACTAATAAATGCATATTTTTACATTCTTATATATAGTATATATTTCGATAAAGTCAACTAATTGCGATGAAAAAAGGTCTAAGTAATATATCAAAATATACAAAAACAAACGAAAATAAAAGTTGTCTATATCGATTTCGTACATTTCTAGAGATTATTATTGACTAAAAACTGCTACAGATCTATTATATGTATAGATTATATTTAGCTAATTATATACTATACAATAAATAATAGATATTTAAAAAAATTAAAATAGTATATTACAAACGCGTATGGAAATAATTCATTGGGCACCAAAAATTTATCCACATCGCTGTCAAATCGATAAATGCCCAGAAAGGGGGATTGCATTACCACGTTGAATAGGAAAGCACACAAGCGTCACTTTATTTTTTTTACCCTAATAAAAGTTCTTTTAAAAAGTAAAATTGAGTATGAAAATTAAATTACAAATTGCAGACAACATTTAAATATCACAAACGACAATACTAAACCAGTAATATCGCAAGCACTAGACTTTTACATAAACGCAAGCAATTTGAGCGACAAACGAAACGCGAACGTTTGCAGCGCATTTATATACAACGTAAATAAAATTACAATTTTCAATTCAGAGCCGTCATAACCCGATGCAGTAGTAGGTACGTCTAAATTTGTGAAGAGAGCAGTCGACGACATTTGGTGGGGTCCCCAAGCACTCGGCAAGAGAGGTGTTTACATGCATTTTATACTGCGGGGGCTCTTATCAATTCGCAACGTTCGCGTTCACGCCGACGGCGTCGTCAACCTTGTAGGAATATATACTTTTGAAAGGCCGCTTTCAACTTTACGCGGCTATATTCCACGTGAAAATTGAAAAAGTTTATGTTACGACTTTTTTTTTTAACATCTCTGAACGGAATAAGGACTTTAATTGATGTACCCGAGGCTGTTACCCCAAGTGTTGTGCATTCATGAAAATGTATAAAATGTTCGTCCGTAATTACCGTCTATGAATTTAATTATTAGTATTCTAATTGAGGGGAGGTTTTAGTGTTTCGGTCTTGCTTCTTTAGGAGGACGAGGTTTTAAAAAGTGTCGGTGCTATCATGTTTTGTAATTAGTCATGATGACTCATGACTATTTTTATGTAATAGTATATTGGGCCCTTTGTCAAAGAATGCAGGAATTTTACAAAAACTAGCCAAAATAAGATTTAGATCACATTTGTTATATTGGTTATAGAATAATTTGTTAGTTCCAATAGGGGTATAAGTCTGTGATTAAACTATCTATAAAACAAATAAAGAATTAAAAAAACATTTTCTACTAACTTTTATTAAGTTAGTAGAAAATGTTTTTTTGTTGATAATCTGTAAATAGTGTCTCTTGTCGATTTCATGAAAGGCAGGCTTATTTTATCTTCCTTTCAGCCCACTTGAGACAGTTTATTATGACGGCCATACACACCATCCTATCTATCATCCAATCGGTTTTACGCTACTGGTTTGATGACGATAGGTAGGATGGTGTATGGCCGACATTGGACTAAAAACTGCGGGTTTGAAGTTGAAGGTCCAAAGTTTTAGTTTCGCCGCAAACTAACTAAAACTAACATTAAACAAACGACAAATACAATGTGGCGACTGCATGCGAACTGTTCTAGGAAAGATGACGGAAGATAATGTGGCCATTACAACAATTTCCAGGGTGGAGCGCAAACGCATATAACCAGACGCGTTCGCTCGTAAAAATGAAATATTATAACAGCGCTCACTGAATTTAAAAAATCGTCTTTGCTTCAAACTACAGAATATGAGTACTAAATCATATAGGAAACCGACTGGCTGTCTTTTATTTAAAATGGCTGACTTTTAAGTCGATAATTCTGGAAATAAGTGGCTTTGTTTTCGTATGGTTGAACTGTGTGAATGTTTTAACTGCGATCTGCGGTTATTTTGGTTTAAAAATGCTTTATGACAGACTGGTATTTTATCTAGTTTTTATGGAGACTGTGAAATTGAATGTTGCCCTAACTGTAATGGCAGAGGTCATGGATTCGATTCCAACCCAAGACAAATATTCCATGGGGCAAAAGTGAACCCCTCCTGGAACGAAGGCAAAGGAGAAATAACAGGAGTGGGTTTTAGTTAGTAAAAGTCTGACACGCCCTCTCGCAATGCCCAAAAGCGGGAGATGAAAGAAGAAGAAAGAAGAAGAAGAAAGAAAGAAGAAAGAAAAACATTTTATTTACGTGAATTAGACGCATACTTATAACTAAATAACAAAAGTAACAAAAAATCAGAGATGTCATTGGCCGATTTCCCAACTAAAAAAAAACCAAGACAAATGTTTGTGTGAAAAGCACGATAATATAATTTGTTCTGTTTTTGGAAGTAATGTATCTATACTACGTATGCATTTAGGATTAAAATACGAAAAATGTAGTAGGCTACGGTGCTACGAATCCAAAACTCGTAGGCGGGGGGCTACGCGCTACGTTGCTACGACAGTTTTATAACTACATAGATATCGTATAACATAACTTGTATAATACCACGCAAGGATAGTGAGAAGTAGAGTATTTCGGAGGGGGGTGAGGGGGAGGCGGGAGTCTTTGCCAGTGAAAAGGAATTAAAGATCTTTTCCATTGTAATTTTTTTATATATATTTATATTCTCTTAGCAGAACTAATAATAATGTAAATTATTTAACGTAACATACTTTAACAAAAAATCTACAGCCAGCTCCAACAGAAACACACGAAAACTTTAACATAATCCTGTCCAAGTTAAGGCGTTTTCGACATCGTTTTCGTACTCGGGAAAGTGGAAGTGCTCGACGCTCGGAACAAGCGAGCAAGGTGTAAAAGGCGCTATTAAGGACTCTCCACACTTCGCAGGCTCGAGTTATCTTAGCCCCTCATCTCGCTCTGTTTTTAACGCGTCGCAATTAAGATCGCGAATAGGTAAACACATTGGGAGCAGTGGTAGGGGTGTCTCTGATTTTTATCTGCGGTTTACATGAAAGGAGGATAATAGGTTGTATTTTACTTGTCTTCGTTAATTTGTTTAAAGCGAGTGCAAGGGGAACGTGTCGTTTTTGCTTATTAGCTACCGAGGAATTATCCGTACTTAATTTTTTTGTTTATTAGCAACCGAGGAATTGTCGTACTAGTATCATGACTATCAGAGATTACTTACTCCTTATTTATGGGAAATTAACAAATAATTTGTCCCACCCTCTTCTTGGATTTTTAAGGTGGGAAATCTTAAAACCACACTTTTGTCCATAGTTGCCTTTGTGTTCTAAGACGAAGTGAGCATCGGTCCTAGAGTGGTCTGCTTAGGGTGAAGTAAGAGGGTGTGTCAGACTAACTGTCTGCCTGTCTTCCTACATTGACCCTTCTAGGGCCACGGTAAATCTTATAAGCTTTCCGACAGCTCTAGCAAGCATCGGCGCTACTGAGGCCGTTCAGTTTTACTGATATCTCTTTGAGTCGTCCTACCAGATGGCTGGACGGCGAACTACGTAAGAATATCGTTCGCAAGTTCACCCTGATCTCCAGCCATTATGGTGACTGGAGATCATTATTGCTTCGCAGAAGGAGGAGACCGCTTCCGATTCCCTCTCGCTTTGGACTATGATCTGAACCTAGGCTGGAACCAGAGTTGACCGTTGTATCTAAGTACAAGCAATTAATTGCTCATCTTTATATTTTTATTGGAAGGCCTCCAACAAGGTTGACCGATGATCTGGTCAGGGTCACGGGAATCCGATGGATGTGTGACGCACAGGACGACGCTTGGGGGCGGTCTATGTCCAGCAGTGGACGTCTTTCGGCTGATATGATGATGATAATGATATTTTTATTATGGGCGCACGTTCTGAAATAATATTATTTCTTGTAAAATGCTGTTTGTTTTGAGACAAAACATTTTGTTCAGCAGACAAATAAAAACGACTTACAATAGCTGCCTGAACACTGTCCTACATTCAAACAATAAATTGAAAAGGACAATATTCCTTTTTTGTGCGTCACAAAAAAAACATCACTTCCTTCCCAAATTAATTAACGTGGAATTGCCTGATGACTAAAATAAACGTAATTAAAACTTTGGAAATTAACTTTCGCCTGATTTCTTTTTTAATTTGCCCCTGACTTGCCTAATTTTGCCGCGCAACGGGGGTTTGACACACCCCCTAATCTAAATCTGACCCTTTGTCATAGGATAGAGATTGTTTTTAAGATTCGCAAAGAATGGAAGGAAGTTTTGTCCTTAATTCACTAATTTCGTTTTGATAAAGGTAAAAAAAAAGTGTTTAGAATGCCGTTTCGAGTTATTAAATATTTTAGATGAATGGGGTTGAGTGCAAACTTTGATATTGTTTTTTTTTTTCTTTTTCTAAATAGTAGCAAGGGTACAATGCTTTCCTAGAAGGGTTACAAGTCGGTCCCCTTAAATATTCGGACAACACTGACGTTTCTATGCTACGCACAATACAAACAAAGTTAAAATATGATTGTTTAAATACACAAATTTTATACTTCTATATCTTTTGACTGGCCTTATGGTCTAGTAGTTAGTGGCCCTGACTGCTATGCCTGAGGTTGTGGGTTCGATTCACACCCAGGACAAATGTTTGTGTGATGAGCACCATCATTTATTATGTCCGAGTGTTTATCTATAATATGTATGTGTTTATGTGTGTGTGTTTTATGTATATGTGTATGTTTGTGTTTCAGTCTAGTACTCATAACACAAGCTCTGCTTAGCTTGAGACTAGACGGCATTGTGTGGTAGTTGTGGAATATTATTACATTAAACATTTAAATTAAAAAAAATATTATTACATTCCAACGTTTGAACTGACAGTCGAGTATGGTAGAAAAATTAATTATTGCGTACGTATTAAATGATTGTCAGCAAGGCGTAACAAGTGTACCTTAGTCACATTGGTGGACCGGATTGGATGCTATGCTGCGTGTCGCGGGTTCGATTCCCGAACCGAACAAATATTTCCATGACCTACAGATACTTGTTCCCGGTTTGAGTATTTTATGTACTATATTATATATGTGTGTACATGTTTGCGAACGCACCTACGATACAGGATTTTTTCTAGTGTGAGAGCAAAAAAAGCTGATGAAATTGAAACCTTCCCCCCTCATAACTACGGCCTACTGTCCCACCCGAAGCTATACTAAAACGTCACTATATAGCATAGCACATAGAGGTCCTTTACCTGTGTCCGTCTATTTTACACCGCTCAGTAGCTTTACGAGTCATTACTTTCGCTGACCGGGCGGTGGACGTGACGATCAAAGTTGTCTATAAGTCTGTACACACTGTCTGCGATGCGGAGCTATAACGGTCACGGGATAAATGTGAAATAGTGTATGTCTTTAATCTATTAGATAGGTATTTTTTACATTTATTTTTTTGTTGAATTTTACAAAACTACGTAAGGTCTACGGTCACGTTAAAAAAAATACAATTTCTCTTGGTCTCATTACTTTGTCTCTCGCCCACATACATACTCTCCATAGACATACTTATACATACATACATTCCTCCACACCACACTCACTCTCATTACCAAATCATCAATATAGAACTGTACTCGGTAAATATCGTATAGTTATGGCATAAACACTACCCTAAATTTCAGGTTATCTATCACCTAGAGGATAGGATCAAAACTGTTTGGTGCATACACAGAATAGACAAAAGTTCATCTTTTCTGTGGGTGCATATCACATGCAGCTACCACATATTATCCTGCAATGAATATAAAATACTAGCTTTTACCCGCGGCTTCGCCCGCTTTTATTAATATAATTTACTTGTTCTCCAACTTTTCTCACTTTTTTTTTAAATTAGCCTATGTCCGTCTCCAGGGTCCCAACTATCTCTGTACAAAAATTCATCAAAATCTGTTTTGCCATTTAGGCGTGAAGACGTAACAAACAAACAAACTCACTTTCGCTTTTATAATATTAGTAAGGATTACTTTTCATCGAGTACTTTTAAATTAAATTCGTTTATTTTTAATTGTAAACTGTGCGCATACTCGTAGTTAAAATGATATTGACGATGGTGATCGAAACTATTATTTATTATGGGTTTTATTAAATTTAAACCTCATTATTTTTACCTCAGTATTGTTGAACCAACTTTCTTACTAAATAAAACATTTTTCTTTTTTCTTGTGTTTATTTGGCTTTGCTTCTAAAGATATTGAAAGCTATATTTCATCGCTTAGCTCTCACTTTTGTCAAAAACACGGCATCTCAGACGTGTATGTGACATAAAAACATTTTATAGACAAATATAAAGTCTTAGGGAGTTCATCAAGGCGCGGTAGGCCGACAGGGAGATTGCAAAACGATAGGGCACCATAGACCCAATTTTTATTGCTTGTTACGCACCATAAACAAGAGGTGGCGGTTACAGATAATGTAGGCTGAATGTTTTTTTTTTTCTTTTTGATGGGAGCAATAAAAGTCGTTTAATAGGATAGTGGGTGACGTTATTACTTTGTTCCGGGTTCCAATATGTGGACTGTTGCGTGTTTTTTTTGCATTTTTCTGATGTTTTTGACATCTTCGTAAATCTGCAGCTTGATGAGACGATGCTTCGTTTCTCTGGAGAGGAAGTGTACACCACGCGAGCACAGTATGTGTTTGTGAGTTGGTAGAATTCACAAGCTTTGGTTTTATCTGGTTTTATATAAAGAAAGCAAGAAAAACGTTTATTTGTACCTCACACATACATTTAAATTTTTAAAAACAGTAGAATTAAGATACATTAAAGAAAATATCATAGAATTAAAAAAACCTTTTTTTTATTATATCTATATATTACCAGAGAAACGTCTAGAGATGAAGAGGCAACGAATTTCAAATATTCCAAAATATAGGACGGACACATGTTACCCAATGTAACGTAGTGATGGACCATGGAACATTTCGATAAAGCATTATGAACTTTTAACAATTGTTATTGTTGATGAGACTAAATACAGCAAAAACCAAAATACCTAATCTTATTAGCCCGTTATGTCTCACAACTGCACCTTCCGCTTCATTTTCCACGCACTGTTGTCCTCCATTGGTCCACTCAAATCTGTGTGGTTCTTTCCTCAAAACCCCATCTTAGAATATCTATGGTCCTCTATGATTTGACCATTACATGTTTTCTGTATGAACTTTAAAATAAACTTTGACCTCTGAGTTTGAATGTTTCTTCTCAGGACAGTCAGCTAGGAAACACCGGCTTCATCTAATTTAAATTGACGCGTAAAAATAGTTTTTTCTTATGTACCATTTATTACCAATTTTAAAATTAAATATTATTACATGCAAATCAGTCACTTCAATAAGACATTTCTCTACCTACGTCTACAGTGATAACCGCCTCATCTCGTTAAAACTGATTGAAAACCAAATTGACGTGTAAAAGTGTTTTTTGAAAACCTATTTACAAAATAAAGATTATTTATAATTTATAACGCCATGGTTTTGATGGGGTCCAAAAAGTACCAACTAAAATAAAAATTACATGTAATTATATGTAATATTAATTGAAGTTTTACCATAATTTCCAGGTACAATAACAAACAACATGTTTAAAAACGTACACTAAAACAAAATACGTTATTCTTTAAACCATTGCAGTTTCCTTTTAAAGCAAAATGTTTTTACGAGCAGTAAGCAGTTCGCATAAGGTGTAGTAACTTAGACTTGTGCAGACAAATCGTAAAACTGAACTACTCGTTAACTTGACGTGTTATTTAGTGTAAATATGTTGCCTCTAAGTTATGTAAAATAAGTACACACACAATAAGGTTCTGTTGAAAACCAGCGTCAGACAACTACCCTGTAGTTCTCTCTCAGTCTGGCATTTTCGCTGGACTGGACCTTTTTGACTGGAAGTTTCAACACTGGAGTTTTCTACACTGTGTGTGTCTATGTGTGCCGAATAAAATATTTTTCTATGCTTTCATGGATAGCTTCACATTGCGTCGTATGAAAGAAAACGCCCCGTTCGTCGGTAATCGTAGTGATCTCTTACCACCGTAGGTGCGGGATTGCGAACAATGAGCAGTGGGTAGCTCACCGTTCGCTCGTCCTATAAGGACATCGCGTAGTGCTCCACGTCGGCCTCAAAGAGATGAACAAACCGTAGGGGCCTAGTAGTTCCAATGCATGCTATGGCCATGGGAGAGAGTATGAAAGGGATACTTGTGGACTACGAGCAAAACTGCCGCGGTTTTACACGAGCAAAACTGCTTTTTGCTGTGGTCCTAGAACGCAAAAGGCTACTGAAGAAACATAGGTGTGCTTTAGTCAGCAAAAGTTTGGCACATCATTTTCTCGGATGGTCAACGCGTCTACAGTAGCTCTGGGCCTGCCAATAGTGTCAGAATGGTCTATCATTGACTTCATAATTGTTGATTTTGACAAGTTTTGGTAATCTACCAATATAATGGCGTCATAATGACTTTCCAATGGTCAACCACTGACACTTCATCGAAAGAAGTGGCTTAAAATGGTAATCTCGTACATAATGACAAACGAATATCTGACTTATGCGGTAATTTGCAAAACTTTTGACATTTGTTTTGATCAGTGACCTACCATTAGAACGTTATTGGTTTTAATAAGCTCGATATTGTCATTCTACCACCACTCTATTATGAGACCATTGACCGATCACTGATCGATGATTATGATTTAGTGATCTTTTAGCGAAATGATAATGGGATCGTGTTGGAATGACGAATTTATAAAAATAGCAGACTCGGCCCCTGGTAGTAGGATAGGTACTGAATTGGTGGCGATCAACTACCCACCATCATGTGCAACGCCAAATATTTTATAAACACAAAAAAAAAGAACTTGAAAAACCACTTCTTTAACCAAATCCAATTACCAAGATTCTCAAACGTTTCGGAATCTCTCCTCAATAGACGTTCCTACTTAAAACCTAAGCGAGCTTCAAAAACGTTGAACAATCCAGTTCATGCACGATCGCACTAATACCTACTTTCTGTTTCATACGATGGATTGTTAATAGCCGTTGCACGAACAACTCGGTACTATTCTATTAACTTTAATAAAAATACAGAGCACAGAATCACCGCAGCGGGCTGTGGCTGAGACAGTATTGTCAGATCTTTCCTTGCGAATGAAGCGTGTCAAGGAGTGTCGCCGTGTCAATGTCATTGATTGACACGTTGAACTCGTTGTCATAATCGTGACAGATGAGTATAGTGTCCTGACCTAGGTTCGATTTAGAATTACTCTGTAGTTGCCCGGAGTTGTTGGTGGAGTAATACGTCTCGTATTTTTTCGATAGGCAATGATCAAACAACTTTTTTTTCTTATTATTGATAGGCTCGCGTTTGACCACCATCTTACCTGATGGTAAGCGATGATGTGGTCGACGATGGAGCACGCTTGCCTAGAAGTAACTTATTCACTCTTGACTTAAAGACCCCTAAGTTGCTTCATCTTCCCACTCTGGGGGGTTAGCATTACCTGTAGAAAAATCAAGTGGTAAGAACCATGACAAGTAATGTCCATGCCATTATATTTGCTAATAGAAAAGTCATTAGTCTAAGCCTGGTGGTTGTGTGTGTATCAGACTTTCGCTGGCTAAAACCCACATGTGTTCCTTCAGTTGCCCTTTGCCTTCTAGGGCTACGGTAACTCTATCAAACAATTTGCTGACATCCCTTTAACGCGTGGAATACAAGACGCCATCGACTCTGGCATGGCAGGACCACGAGCTACTCATTGCTCGCCGTCCGCGAGTCTGCCTGTGTTGACAACCTCCTCGCATTACTACTTCGCATAAGAAGATGCCTGCTTCACATTCCCTCTCGCCTCCTTATTGATGCAAGAGGCCGCCGCCTCCATGACATTTCATGGTCTGTGGCTAAAAACAACTATGCTTTAAGTAAATAAAAAAGGCACGAATCCAATCAAGTTGGTAAACAGAGGAGAGCGACGACTGGACATCTATATAAAATGTTTATGGGATTTGTGATAGAAATGTTAGAACGCGTATGTTACTGGATATACTAGAGTTTCAGTTTACACAATCCAGTCTGAAAGTTAATTGAATGTGTCTGGGTTAATTACCTAACTCATGTGTATAGGTCAATTACCTAACATAAATGGGTATGGGTTCATTTCTTAATTGAAATAAGTTTTTTTTTCTTGTAAACTGATCGTTGGCAATCAATAATGTTGTGCGTTTTTGTAATAGTATCCAATTATGTTTTAGTGTTTATTACCAAACTCAACAAAATATGACATAATTTATAATTATATATAAGTAGGGTATATAAATACCGTACACGTAACGGAAGACGCAGCGTTGGAAGGCCTACAACAAGTTGGACCGATGACCGGTCAGGGTCGCGGGAATTCGATGGATGCGTGACGCACAAGTAAGGTCGTTGTGGATGAAACGGGAGTCCGTAGATGTTTTGACACAACTATTTTCACGCAGGTAAATCCGCTGGTAGAAGCTAGTAGATACTATAAGAGTGATAATGAGATACTAAATCTTAAGAAAAAAATAATTGTACTGGTAAACTATTTTTGTAACAATTTGCTTGCAGTGGTTTTCGCATTCGATTATAATTTAGGTGTCTATTGAGCTCGAGTGAATAGGTTCTAAATAAACTAGTGCGCTTCACCCTCATCGATTGCATCACTGCTTACTCAAGTAGGATGACAGTCAAGACTACAGTCAACGATAAAAAAAAACCGACTTCAGTAAAAAATTGAATTGAATTTGAGGAGTTTCCTCGATTTCGCTAAGATTCCATCATCAGATCCCAACTTGGTGACTATGAGACCATTTGGGAAGTATAGCCTTTGCAACAAATAAATAATTTTTCAAATCGGTTGGCAAATGACGAAGTTATCCGCAAACAAAAAAAAATCAAACATTCGAATTGAGAACCTCCTCCTTTTTTAGAAGTCGGTCAAAAAGTTCCATCCTTTTACATTATTCAACAAAAGTTATCGCTAAGCAACGTAACTTAAATTTTTCTCTAGATAATATAACAGATAACTCTTCCAATAGATGTTGAATAAGTAAAATATAGAGGAAATGCAACCAAACTAGATTATAGAGGATATAAAAATGTATTACATGGACGCAACACGCAAAATGCGATAAAAATTTTATGTTCACGTAAGCCAGGAAAACACCCTGAGGTCTTGACCGGAGACATAGAATAAGAAAAATGTGTAGAAGTGACACTCGAGTCCTATTCATTTGTATCGACTAGTGTGAAAGTAGAAGATCAGCTCAAGGGATATACTCTTGGATTGGACTATGAAGTAACAAACAGACACACATACAAATTTTTTTTCTCTCCTTTCGAAGATTCCGAGTCGTACTTATATATACAAATATGAAATGATGATGATGATGTATACCTAAGGAAAATCAACTATAGCTTTTTTTGCACCTCTCCATCAACGATTGCATCACTGCTTACTAAGATGGGATCGGCAATCGCAGTCTAGCGTATTTAAAAAAAAAACTACAAGACTAGCCAAGGGAGAATTTCGCCAATAAAAAATGAGATCAGAGCAGGAATGACCCTTCCACTAATATAATTTTAGTCTATTTCTGAGTCCAGTTTATGGCTGAACACTTTATGACCATCAAATTACTGTAAACTTTTCTTTCCATAGAAGTAATGACTTGCCACCGGGAGACCTTGGACGACCCTGGTCACACACGCACAATTTTCATTTTACGAAGAAATATTAGTTAGATATGCACCCCTTACAAGTAAAAGGAAAAAATATCAAGATTGTTATTGAGGGGTGCTAACTGCTACCACTGTTTTATTGTCGCTGTTTGACATTCGCTTAGTAACAATAGCGCTATTTGAATAGACAGTTTATTTAAAACTAGTTTTGCCTGCAGGTTTGCCCATGTACCTACATGAAATAGCCTATTGTATGTCACTCAGGAATACAGCAGCTTTCTATCGATGAAAAAATTTAGCAAACAGACGAATACTTTCAGAGATTACTTGCTACTAACAAAAAAACAAACTTAACTTTTTATTGGATTTCATTATTTCTTTTATGTAACAAATAGTGACCGTTCCCAGCTTCGTAAGGGTGTTAAATTTTTTGGCTTTTCTCTAGTATATATGTAGTTTGTTTTGTTTTCTTACGTATGTAAGTATTTATATACCTAAACTTTCCTCATGAATCGCTCTTTGCTATTTGTGAAAATTACATAATAATATAAATCCGTTCAATAGTTTTTGAATTTATAGCGTTTATACCGGGGCAATGAGAGGCTTTGTTTTATAATATGTAAGGAAGCATCTCGGAGTAACAAACCAAAGCATAGTAATGTATTAAACGAGGATTTTATTTATATATTATTGTATGCCCAAGGGTGTTGTTTCCGCTACTCTACAAGCAAGGGAGCAACATAAGGTGCACCTAAGCGTGAAACTGTTTAGGGCCTTCACTAAAGTACCTGCAAATGATCTTTTTTAAATAAATGATTTTGATTTTATTTGATTAAATTATAACGGTTTTTGGAGGTAGGCGGAACAGAGAGTAAAGTCCCGCAAACCTTCACGTCACGTCGCAAACAGTCCCGCGTCTAACACTTGGCTATTATGGCTTGATACAAAACGAAAAACTAAGGTTGCAGACATAGCGCGAAGAATCGCCAAACTTAAGTGGTAATGGGCAGGGCACATTGCTCGCAGAACTGATGGCCGCCACCTACAAGGTGGACCGATGACCTGGAAAAGGTTGCGGGAATCCGGTAGATGCTAGTCTCATAGTTTATCAGGGTGTGTAAGATCTTTACTGACTAAAATCACACCTATTTACCTTCTTCGCCTTGAGTTCCATTATTCCCCGGGGTCCCCTTTCAGACTACCTATGGGCCCTACAGGCTTCGGCTCTGCTGGGCCCCTACCTTTTTGCTGATATTTCTCTTAGGCTCGTGTGGGACACTACACGCCGTTGAGGACTCGGGCTCGGTTCGACGGCGAGCAAAGCATTGATTGTCGTCCGCAAGCCCACAAAGATAATGATGATAATATCGAGCCTTTTTAGGAAGAACATCGTAAGTGACAGTGAGCGTTTTTGCTGTACTAGAAGATTTTCTCTTCCATAATTATAAAGTATTTACGAAAATATGTAGTAGCAACAATTCTAATAGATCGATAGTTATATGAAGTTAATTTTTTTTAAATTTATTTCTTATCATGAATTAATACTTTTTAATTATGGAAGAGAAAATCTACGAGTACCTGCTGCAAAAACGCTCACTGTCGCTTACGATGTTCTTCCTAAAAAGGCCCGATATCATCTTTCTAAATACAAATTTTTTTCGTTGTCACAGGAGAAAACTATGAAGGCAGCGAGAAGAATTGGAACATCACGTGCTGGTGACTAAGACGAAAAAGCCACTATTCAAGACCAGTGCATCTCCATAACATAACAGGTGCGTCGAAGTGCATATACATGCACAATAACTTATTAAGTAAATTGCCATATCTAGTCTTTTAGAAACGACCTCTGCCTCCTCTTAGGGCCGATTCAGACTGAAATGGCAGCGCCGGTAGCGACACGGTGAGATCTAGAGTGATATAATTTTAAACTTTATCTACATCTTTAAAAGAAGAATATTTTTTTTTAAATTAGGTATTATGGTTCAAAATAAAACGGGACAAGGGCAGGAAGATAATGATGGTTCAAAATGGGCGCATGTCTGTCCCGCGGTGCTGCGAGACAGATCGCGGTGTTGCAAGTAGTCAAGTGACCGCTGGCAACCTATAGTATAGTTTCTGCCAGTAGCCGTGCCCGGCTACATCCGGCCGACATGACTCGACCTCGGACTCTTCGCGTCGCTGCCGGCCGCTGGCATTTCGGTGTGAGAACGCTTTAAGATTTAAAAAAACATAGATTCCCGTGGTGCTGCTAGACAGCTCGCGGTGCCACAAGCAGTTAACACGCAACCTATCGGCATTTCTACCAGTAGCCGTGGCCTAAGCTGCTACCAGCGGTCGACAGCCCTCGCACTCGGCTTCTCCGCATCGCTCCCGACCGCAGGCATTCCGGCGTGTGTCGGCCCTAAGCTTCAAACCAGAATCGCAACAGCACAGCTCCATTTGCTAATTGTAATCGTAGATAACCGTGCAAATAATTTATAGATAAAGTAAAGACTTAAAGAGCCCCGTTTGCTCGAACACTAAGTGACTCTCTTAATAAGTACCCATAAACAGATTATGTAGGATAACATTTATCAAGTTATGGGTATGGGTCAGTTAGGATAGCCTATGAGGCTTAAACAGCCGTTTAAGATAATAAAATAGTGAATGCGCCGTATTTCTCCCTGATGCCAAAATCGGTATCTCACAAAAATTAAAATATTCGGTTTTCAGTCTCTACAGAAATATGATATAAAGAATAGTTTTTTTCTTTGAGAGGAGAATACCGAGGAAACACCAAAAAGGCACTTACTGTTTTCAAAATTTCTAAAAATACACCGCACTGAATTAATGACATACCCTAAATACATATGCCAACAGTTTTACCGCGAGTTATTTGCAAACATATCCACAATTTCGAAGAAAAAAATATCATACCTCTCAAAAACAGCTAAATCGACCTTTTTCTATCTGCAGGATTTACTGAATTTTAAACATTTATTTTTCTGTAAAACTCTATTAAAGTATGTCAGCCCCAACGTAATCTAACCTTTTACAATAACTAGTAACTACCTAACAATTTGCACAAAGGATTAAGCGACTGCTACATGTACTACATAAATCCGTTTTTAGCTAGCTACTTAACCAAATCCTTTATTTATGCAAACTCCCGCGATACCTCCAATCAGATTCGTCTGTCTCATCAGCTGATTACCCAGCTTACCCGAAATCCTTACATTTTACACTTTGATGCAAATTAAATCACCCCAACATAGCTAGTAACGCATGTTTGCGAGGTACTCGGTACACGTTATCTCAGAATTAGTGCCGCCGGATTAGCAGTACGGAGACGCCGAAGCTCCAAACGATTCCTCTAAACCCTTTTACGAGGGTATGTGAGATATTGCTATGGTGTTTTTGGCCCGTTATTTAGTTGCTGAAAGGTGTGATATTTATTGACTAGGACGTTAGCTTAGATACCAGGAATGTCCCTCATGTCCTACCATTGGTGCGGGTATGCGGGCGGCGAGCAACGGGTAGCTCGCCGTCCAACCGAGCGGCGAGCCCAAGTCGTCGAAGGTGTGTAGTGTTCCACGTGCGCCTCATGGCGATGTCATTAAAACCGTAGGGGCCCAGCAGGGTCGAATCCTACTGGGGCCAAGGGTTCGCTTCTGAACGGAAAACCCGGGGACCTGGAATGCAATGCAGCAAAGGAACATAGGAGTGGATTTTTTCAGTAAATCTGACACGCCCTCCCGCTCCGCACAAAAGCGGTTAGTTAATTGAATGATTTTCCACCAAAAAAAAGATACCAGGCATGTAGTGGAGCTCTGACTTTCAGAGATGAGGCCTCTACTAGTTAACTTCAGCCTCTCGTACCTTCAAAAGTCTTACAACTTATTCAAATTGTAGATTTAGTATACAAGTAACAATAGTAATCGCTCCATTGCTCTGGATCCAGATAACAAGTCTAATACTACTTTATGCTCCAGGGTCTCCATACTCGGCTGCAGCCTCCTTTTTGGTCTAACAACAGATGAGATCTTCAGTATCCCTCGAACAAATAATTTTAATAATACAAAACTGATATTGTTTTAATTTGATTTTCATCCTAACTTTGATTCGTTTAGTTTAACCTGTTTTTGAGTCGTGGTCTATTTTCCCAAAAGATGGCGCTGTACTTTGGGCTACTTCACGCTGGCAGTTAATTATTATTACTATAGTGACGGACGGGAAACTACGGAACCCTACACTGAGCGTGGCCCGACACGCTCTTGGCCGGTTTTTTTTTAAATCTTCAAGTAACTCCGACCGTTCTAAGTGAAGCGAGAAAGTCAGACTTTTACTAACTAAAACGCACTCGTGATCCTTCAATTGCCCTTTGCATCCCTAGCCGCTGAGAAGGCCTGGTATTTGATTTAGTCAACTTGAACTACACCTCTGGCTTGTTGGTCTAGTGGTTATCCGTTAGTAGCCCTGACTGCTATTCCGGATATCGTGGGTTCGATTCCCACCCAAGACAAATGTTTTGAGATGGGCATGATCATTTTGTTGTGTCTGGGTGTAATTTATCTATATGTATGTATTTAGAAATATATAAGTATGTTTATCAGTTGTCTAGAACTCATAACACAGGCTCTTCTTAGCTTGGGACGGCCTTGTGTGATAGTTGCGAAATATTAATATAATATTACCGCTCCAGGGCTAAGGACTTTCTTCATTTCTTCATGCTGCGGAAGATTTTTGCAATGGATAGCTACTCGTAAGGTACCTATTGCTATGTACCATTTGTTGTCGTTCCAAATAAACCACGATGTGAAAACTTTACACTCTAGCATTATCCCTTGTAGCTAATATTTCTTATATAGGTAATTATGAACATAATTTTTAGGAGACCTGAATACTTATAGTTTGTTCAAAATCAGTAACTGAATCGATTTCAATATTTTTTACACCATGTTATATTTTTTTCAAAAATATTTAAAAAAGGTCACAAGTTGGACACCGCCACGGCAGGTCATAGTGGGTATTGTACGCAAGCGCAAAGCTGAGTGCGGAAGCAAAACAACCACTCGGACGCCCGGGTGGCCTGGTGACCATGTATTTATGTTGTGATTTCTTATTATAGTTTTGAAATGTATAAGTACATAGATCCTTTAAATAAAATTACTAAACAGGTGTTTTAGGTTTCGCATATAAGTACTAAAAATAAGGTTGCATAATCTATTCAATTGTGCCAATATATTTAATTTGTGTGTATGTGTAAGTGAGACAGTGAATAAATGACAGATACTCATTATAAATACTTCAATTTACATAATCTCCTCGAATTGAATTGTTAGTTTATAATCCTTACTAATATTATAAAAGAGAAAGTGAGTTTGTTTGTTTGTTACGTCTTCACGCCTAAATGGCAGAACCAATTTTGATGAAACTTGGTACACGGATAGATCATGTCCGGAAAAAGACATAGGATACTTTTTATCCCGGAAGTATGTTCACTTGGGATAATTTCTGCTATCACGCGGGCGAAGCCGCTGGGAGCAGCTAGTCGGGTATAAATAAATAAGGACAAAAAAAAATGGAATAAAACACAAATATATTTTTTATAGATTTTATTTTTATAAAGGTTTCATTGTATTTATCGTAGGTATAGTGTCATTTGAATATTTCATAGCTAAATCAGCTTTCCAATCGATAATGTGTAGTAGGCGATTACGTATAAACTAAGAACAAAGGTAAATTATTAAAAGACGCTGACAATTGAATAAGAGCTTACAATGGCCTAAAAATTCACTGAAACTTGTCTACAGTACAATTAGTAAAAAATGAAAAGTAACTTATTGGGTTATTAAATTGTGCATTAACTAAAATAGGTAAATTATTAAAATTATTCTACCTTAAGTTAAAAGCTGCTAAACATAAATTGTAATAACCTGCTTAAATAAACGATTTATAACGTTTAGTTAGGCGCGGCAAATAAACGATTTGATTATGGATTTATTTCAACTAGTTTTATTTGTTTACTACAACATTTACGCTCTCCGGCTCTAATAACATAATGTCTGCCAACTCGTCAGTTTGCCATTACAGTATGGTACGAGCTAGACGCAGGCAGGGTTACTTTGAGAATGAAACGACGCCGGCCGCGCCACGTGCAGACATGCTCGCCAACGAACGCTCGCTAAAATAATTTCCATTCAATAACATTCAAACAAAATTGGACTAAACAACAAGGAATTTGTACTTTGGGAGTGTGATATATAGAGAATCGACTAGGTCCTCATCAAAATGAATATTAAATACTTAATAAACATTGTATCCATAATATATAATATAAGCAATATAAAACGTAACATAATCGGAATACTAGACAATAATATAATTCTGCTAAATAACTGAAATAATTCAGGATCGTCGCCAATGTGCACTGGATGGGCTTGGGGGTAGTTTGAACCGCGGGCCAGTTGTTACAGGTGAAGCCGACGGTACAGACTAGATTCGGCTTGCAGAGATCGCGCCGCAAGCCCTCCACTACACCACTGTCAACACAGAATTGTCTAACAATATATCATAAATCGAATAAAATTAAAAACTTTACTAAGATTTTGTACCGAAAAATGTATCTAGCGTCGTATTAAAATGATATGCTTGCGAACAGCAACACTTTGGTATTAGATCACTTGCGAGATGCTGCTCGCTCGTGCCCACGACAGGAAAACAACATAATGCATTCCGAGTACCGAGTAGAACCCACTACACATTCTGCTATTGATCAGTGTTGGCTGCTTGTTCGGTAGTACATACTGCGTTTACAATATCATATTTAAAAAAAACACAACATCAAGCATCGTATAAAAACACTAAGCCTACTACCTCAAAAACTCTTAAAGAGCAAACTTACATCTAGGTTCGTAAAGTAACACAAAGTCCGCCCAAACGGCGCAAATATCGGATCCGTATAAAATATAACATGCTGTTTTTTTCGCCTCTCCAGTTTTATTACAATTTTCTGAAACAATCTTACATCTAGCTTTTCGCTTTCCCAACGTCACTATAAAGACAATACAACGCTCACTATCGTTACAAAAATTAATAGCTTTTCATCAAATATTTTTAATTCGTTACAAAATGGAACTTTTTTTCTTAACTTTAATCAGAATAATCTTACACTCTTATACTTTTATATGTGCCAATTCCTTACGCATCGACTTCGAATATACAAAAATATACGTTGAGACGTATCAAAGTTTTAAATAATATCAATTTTCAATGGTATAGACGTATTTTATAGCATATCTCTAAAACGATTCTTACAATAATCAAGCACTTATACTTTACTTAAAAATAATCAATTGGCGTTTCCATCTGAGCATCTCAGCATCGTTCCACGACTCTAAACCTTTATTTCAGTTAATTGTAAGTAAACAAGAGATCATTATAGAAAAGAACACTTACATAACACATGACCACACTCAATATTAGTAAATATTACGAAGATATCCGTTGTGCCTACACAGGACAACGGAAATATTATAAAATATATCGAAGATATTCATTCATTCAAACATACGTTATCAATACACATAGTTATGAAAAAATGCTTCATTAAAGTTGAGATGCTTTCAAAAGACAAGTCTTGTACATACGCCATTCAGTCTGGCCGCGAGTTGCGCTACTGTTTTTTTGCCAGCGCGACAATCGATCGATCATTCGCTGCTGTAATTAGTTTTATACGGTATTACGCCTGAAATATTTCACTCCGTAACCAGGATCAACGAAGCGAATAGACTGAGTTACATTAAAATGCATCGATTTCATGTTGTTCGTTTTTGAATTCCGATTAACGAAAATGTTTCTCGAATGAGTGACTTTTACAAAGCATCCAATCAAATAGAAATGCACAAATAGTTTAAGACACACTAGCCTAATTACACACGATGGCCTTAGAGATGTGCGTCGGAAGTTAACAGGCAACCCTGAGCATATCCGAGGTTTCCTTCAAAATATTGAAGAAGTTCGGTCAAGATTACTTCTTAACATCGGACACACAATGGCCTTACACAATACCTATTATCGCTGTGATACACGTACGAGATCGAGTCTCGTTTGTCTTACAAAAATACTACATCTACAATTCCAGTAAAAAAAGTATATTACTTGATGTTTAATTTAAGCGTTATACATATTAATAGAAAAAGTTTTATCACTAAATTACTTGTTACCTTTACGAAAGTACAAAAGTTAAGTTTATTACAATTTATGACACTCATACCCTGATGCACCCCGCGCATTACGTAGTATAACGTTTAGTCTAATCTACGCAATAACTTAGTTATTATCTTTACCCAATTCGTCAGATTATCACCAATTTTATAAAACTGCGTACAAAATGTATCGGCTTTTACGTCGGAGCCTGCACGAGGCTTGAGAAGGTTAACCTGTATTGACATCAACCGCTTGTAGTACTTCGGGACTGTAGCTAATGTTTGTAAAGGTGGGTCTATGCTAGAGGAGCCGAGCAAGGCCGAGCACAAATTCGTGTAGTGTGGCCCGTCTTACAAGTCTCGAACGAGCGCGTTCTTCGAGCATTTGGTAATTGCTCGACTGTGCTACCGCCTATGGGTTTTTGACGAACACAAACGGATTGCATCGCGTTCCAGGACACCGCACACAGAGCGCTCAGCTTCTGCTCAGTTCGTGCCCACCTTAATGTTATGTCACATTCCCCCTTTCAAAATCGTATCGCATTCGATAGTTTGAGAGCTATTAGCTGTATCAGATGTCAGTCTGAACCTCCCGATGAACTGCAAAGATTATTACACTTACTGGTCCGTCTAAACTACTAAATGCGTACGAGCGCCTCGTTAACCCTACCTACACAAGTTAATACAAAAGATTAATACGAACTTACTACTTTAGTGTAGAAAACATCGAGTATCAAAATATAATTAACATGTTTTTGATTTGCATCTTTTCACTAACCAATAACAGCCGTATACTAGAATCAGCCAATGCGTTTTGGGAAATTTTGAGCTTATGGACGCCGGGTATCATTTGGATGCTGAATGTCACATTGATTACTGCCTCGGACCACGGTCCGAGCACAGCTTCGCGTAACGCGAAATCCTACAAAAATATCAATGTGTTTTACACGTGTTCACTCCTATAGTTCTTTTGAAAGTTACTGCGATTAACATAAACAGACAGTTCGCTGTTAACCGTTGCTGTTTTATGGAACGACAAATGTTTTGAAACAGCATTTATTATTGGCATTATGGAGACATAAACATGCCATCATCGAATTTGCAATTTAATTTCAGTTTTATTTGGTTGGTACAAGAGAACATTACGGAGTGGACACGCGACGTCGTTCTACTGTTAAACATTTTATGTCAAAAGTAGGCAGTGACTTAAGCAGGCATTACATCGAGTGTGTATGTCTGTACATATCACGGGAAGATTTTTACGTTAATTTCATACTTAGCGTGGCGCGAGCGAACCCCTATGACCAGAATGTACACCATTCATTATAACAATACTCGTTTGGCACGAGATTACGATTACCGATATAAGAAAGAACGAGACATGACTAAACTTAATGGTAAGTGTGACCACATCCATACATCCACATTCACATCAATTATTATTAAAGAAAACCCTACGATTCTAAATAAGAACTACAGTGGAAATAAGATTTGATTAACCTATATTCAAAAGCGAGACATAATACCTATAGATCAACGAATATTATGCCGATGACGTAGTGCTACTTACTGAGTGCTAGAGGTACAATGTACGATTTCTAATATAGCATTCGATAAAATATGTGTCATAAAGTAATGAAGATCAAAGTATTATAAGATATATATAGTTTTTTTTTTACAATTAGTAACAATTTTGTTCCTAAATTTTAACGAACGTAAAACAAAATACCTTTTTATAAAACCAATAAAACTGTTAATATTACATAATTCTGAAAACAAAAACAATTGCGGTTATATTAGGATTACAGCAACTATTTCATAAAGATTACCTAAGTGAGGATTACTTTTAATATGTATTTGATTTACTTTATAAAATTTGCAAAAGTAACAAATTGTTTCTTTGTACTTTTAAGCAATTCACTAAATTACACCACATTAAAATGCAACATGAAGAAATTCGAATGTCGGTGTCTAAATAAATTGTCATTAATTACAAAATTTAACAAATATGTGCAAATAAACTAAGAAAGTTGGCAACGTTTGTGTTAATTACATTTATTATTAAAACTGAACAAGTAACTAAGTGACTAAAATATGAATAATCAAACACATTCACGTAATGTACGAAAGTTAGGAAGAACCAAACCATTGTACAGATGCACTACGGACATCCGACGACTATTAAATTATCTACACAACCATTGAAGTGTCAATAAAATCTTCAAAATAATAAACGTACTCTAAAGAGCTCAATTTGTAGAGGAGCCTTGAAATGAACATATACTTTGAATAAAATGGGACAAATACTGTAAAATGTTCGACACAGTTGAATCCCAGGATATTTTCTTCAGTGGCTTCATAAACATTTTCTCTGGATTGTATATTTCGCTGAGTCTCAAGCACACAACTTTGTCACCGTGTGTACTCTTCGACTCATAACTGTAAATATTCTCTAAACACAATTTAATTTTTGGAGCCACTCTGTTTGACACTATAATTTACTATTTTTTTTTGTTTGTATCTAAAGAGGTAATGTTTCCAAGATCAATATTGAAATATCTATAAAATATGAAACGAACAGCCTTATTATTGAATCAGAGGACTTTGATATAAACGTCTTATTGGATTTTGATTTCAATATAGCGTTTCAAAATACTTTGATTTTGTACGTGTGGTTAGAGGGGGAGTCGATGACTGATACATACGATGAGTCATCGTAAACATGTACCTATATGATTATACATCTACATAGATGGCTCTGTATTTGACTATTAAACAATATGATTTTATATTTTGTGTCGACCACTATGCGAGCCTCGACTCGATCACGCTTCACTTACTTTTGTACATGCTCACCATCAGATGATCTGGTTCTTTTTTTAATATTTTTCTAAATATACCAACAACAGCTCGCCTTAATCTTTTTTTTTTTTTCAAATACTTTATTGGATACATACATTTATTTAAATGTATATTAAACTTTTAAATATAATTCTATATTTCGAACGAGCAAACTTCGATAAAATTAAAATTGATTAACATATGAAGTGTGATCGTTTCGTGGCTTGAACGCTTTAAAATAATTGGGATCTTTGATATTATTGAAATTATGTACTATCGATTTACTGCTAAACTAGAAATATGCAATAATATCTCATTAAATACTTTTTGTAAGCATCTGCGTGTAGTAGAATAAACGGCATATTTACAAATATTACGCCATACTATGATAAAATGTCCTGTCTCAGATATAATATTTTAGATCTTAGAGTAACTTTAAGCAGAGGATACTAATTTTAAAATATTTAAGAGGTATTACAACCACACTTGGCGACTGGCGACTATAGTCCGGTGATGTACGAACTGCGCATGCGACGCGAAAACGTTAAATATTTTATGAAAGCTCGAATTACTGTCTGACTTATTGTTTTCTATCCGCGCATAATTACTTATTTGACGACTTTTTTGTTTTTAAGCGAAAAAGCAGCTGCCAAAATTGTTTGAGCAATTTCTTTTAAATGCGAGGTTGGTTCTACAGCTAGCACTTCGAAGTATGGAAGCTATATCTTAATTATCTTTGGAACTTGGTCGAATTTGTAGTTTGTAATTTATGAAAAAAACTTGTGAATAAATGCTAGCACTGGCTATAAGCTACTAGTGCCATAATATAAAGCTTTCAACAAATACTTAAGCGAATGGTTCGTGATCGATTCTGTGCCTTATTTCTGGGAACATAGAGGCCAGTCTGCCGTCCACTCAAACCGTGCCGTGATGACGATGACGTATGAGGTGCAGTGATGCGGATGATGGCGTGATGCGCTATGAAGGTGACCCTATAACTACGCAACAGTACCAACTAGTCGTAGTCAGTCCAAAATAAGAGCGAACACATTATCTGGCTTGATTCAATTGTGTACACTGGCCTTTTATTTGATTTGACAGGCGGTGTGTATCGAATCATAAAAAGTTGATATTGTTTTAGATCTTGCAATTTAAATAAACCAAAATCAGTTTGCTACATGCATTTGCACGGCTACTATGGGTTAGAAAGAGGTGGCGAGATGATTTAAAGGCGTTTCACGAAGAATGGATCGAGACTACGCGGAAGCAGAATTTCTGGAAGGACTTCGTGGAGGCCAAATAAAAATAATCTGACTCAATAGTCTCTCAATATAATTTTTTTTCTGTATACAGTTTATATTTTTTTCGATTTTAAACTTCAGATTCAAAAAAACACTGGCTATCAAACCACCGAAATTCAGCGTAAAACATCGAAACAAACCAGACAATGTTTCGAATAGATTAGTAAAATGTAAATGGCAGTATCAATTTAAGAAGGATAATGCAAAAATTTTTTACCTATAAAAGTGTCAAGTCTTCTTTAGAATTATTGCCTAACATTGCGGAAATCCCGCGGATATTATCACTTTTTTCTGTATACACCCCTATCGCCTAACTATCCGCACCACTTTTTTTAGTTGTTATTATTTTCATTAATCACTAAACACGCACTATTACTAAGAATTATCACTTGTAATCACGTTGCGAGTAATAAGTATCAAATGTATAAAAACCTTACCTAGAACGTTAACGTTAAACAGTTATTACTGAGTAAATCGCACATCACTTATACGCTTAGTAAATGTCGAAGCGCTATTCACTTACAAATAAATAGACATCCATGATAATAAGAAAAACCCTTAAATCTAAACTATTCAGATAGCCAAACGTACAGTCGATAATATTTAGAAGAAAAAAATCTATCATTCTTTTTTTTTAAAACATCAGTTTTCTCAGTGATTAGCGGCATTCACTTTTTTATTTTTATTTTTTTTTTATACAAGGATTATTTCACCTTTTTCAACTGATATGGCACTATTCCAAAAAGTTATATTTGTTTATTTATTTTTTTATAATAATCCATGCAGCTCGTTAATCACTGAGATATAATTATTTGAAAACATAAGTAAAACAACAATTCGACATTACATAACTCTACAATAACGTAAGTAATAGATATAGACAGGCTAATCATATTATTGGTGACACAGCAATTAGGTACTTACAATTAAAATCCTCTACCATTACTGTTTAAATAAGGTATGTGTCTGAAAATATAATAAGTAAATGAACTGATATTAAAGACGATAACCTAACATGGCATCTTTAGTAGAAGTAGACTTATCCCTTACACTATTAAAGTGCCATTTGGTGGGAGAAAATAAAAGTACACAATAAACCTACAAAAATATTGTATAACACTTAAGTTAGGTTTAAAATTTTGCTAAAATAAAACATAACTAAATTGAACTAAACAACACTCCGCTCGAACGTCCCTATCAGATAGAGTCAGTATCCCTGAAATACAAGGTTATCAATAATTTAAAAAACTCACACCTTTATCTCCTTCAAAAGGAAAATACTTCCCAATTTAAGATTGATCCGAAACAAAAAATGCAATTTCTGGCATCACTACACAGCTAATTATTATTTTCGTTAGAAATCAACACCTAATCAACAAAGTGCAGAATAAAAATTAAAATAAAATCAATAGTACGATCTAAACTGACACATAAAATTATTTTCAATAATACCAACTTAATTTAACAGAAATTATTTCTAGCGCACTCTGACGCAATTAAACTTCAAGAAAAAACATCGCAATATAGAGGAGTCCAATCGTCGCCGCGTCAAATTTGTCACATCACTCCGCAAGACCACGAGCCTATGCGATTTGGTTCAAGTAGTCAATGAAGTCGTTGGAGAAGAGCTGCAGGGAAGGCTCAGCTATGGGCGTGTGGCGCGGAATGCCGCAGCCGCCCAGGGGCGCCAGGGGGCGCTCGATGATGCGTTCCATCGGGCGCTCGACCCTCTCCACGGGCTTGGAGCGCAGCGAGGCCAAGTAGCGTTCAGCAAGCGACTCGCCCAGGCTCATGGCCAGCGTCTCAGGGCTGACTCCGAGCAAGGATAACGATTCAGTGAGGCTCGCGAGGGTGGGCGCGAGGTACTTGGTAGGAGCGGGTTCTTCAACGGGTGGTTCTTGTGAGCGGGAAGCCATGCTGGTGTTGATGACGGGACGCAGCGCTGGGGGTGAAGCGCGGCGCGGGGGCGACGGCGCTAGACCCCAAGGGTCAGAAGCAGGGGGGGTGCCGGGAGAGCCTCCCGGCACCGCCGACTGTTATGGCCACTGCTGGAAGAGCGGAAACGTCCTCTTGGTGAAGCAGTAGCTCAGCGGCTTGACGAAGTGGTTGTCGACCACGCGGCAGTGCGGGCACGTCATTGGGTGCGAGTAGTCCGAATAGTTCAGCCGCTGCTGCGGGTGGAGCAGTGCCTTGTAGCAGTTGTTGCACTGTAGACAATTGAGAAAAAGCTTTAGTATCGTCCTGAATAAAAAAAGAAGTTGCTATACTAAATTATCACCATCAAGACTTCCTAAGGCATCGCAACATGTTGGTGTTTCCTCACCTTCAGTCTCTCAGCGCAGCACGGCGTAGCCATGAAGATGTCATAAGAGTACATGGTGCCAAGCACGAGAGACGAGCCGTCCCACTTCTGACCGCAGAATCGGCAGCGGATGGTACGCTCGGGGTCACAACGCTCCAGGCAGCCCATGCACACGCAAGTCAGGTATTGCGTGCGTCCTTCCACTTTCACCTGTCGGCAAAAAGAAGTTTAAATATTCATATCATCATCAACTTTGTTATCCACCTATTTTATAAGTTTTTATAGTGTACAATAAAGAATTAAAGACTGGAAGTAAGGTAAGAAGGAAGACTAATAAGTTATAAAACACTCATATACATAGGAACCAGTTTTAGTAGTCGGAACATGGTAAAAATGAGGGTTCAAGCACCAGCTGGCTAATGATCTCGCATCATCTGAGAACTGCCCGGGATTTGGGAACGTGCCCAGACCAAACCACTATGATCTGAATACCAACACCAGTGAAATATGATCAAGAAATTGTCAGTTTCAATGACTGACAAGATATGCCCAGGTTTCTTTTTGTACTGGTAAGTACATCCTGTTTACCTATGACGTGAGATGCGATATCTTTCATTTGTTTTCGTTTTCTCATTGCGTACAACTTCATTTATCAGTAATTTACCTACCAATTCGCTAATGAGAGAATTATGTAAGTTTTATTGAAAAAGTCAAGAAAGACAAATGTTTTTGTTTACATTGCATAACTTGATGTAAAATTATTTGCGTTCATACGCAGCATGTTTTTTTTACGTAACCATAAACCAACCAAAGGTATCTTACTAGCCTTTTCATATTTTATTAATGAAAGTTAAATAAAACTAGTACCACCCGCACTGGGCCCTTAGAGAGGAGGCCTGAGTGCCAGCAGTGGGAACATTATAAAAGCAGATGATGATGATGAAATAAAACTAATTAAACCTGAGCGAAAAATTATCAATATTATGTCTAAGGAGACCGTTGAGATAACACAACTAACAATGATATAAGAAAGGAGAAAACTTGTGCCAAGTCCTAGTACATAAATTCGGATGAGAATAGGTTAACGATGATAATAAGTCAGCCAAACTATAGTCATGAGACAGTAAAACAGTTTAATTTCCGTGAATGTTTAACGAACATTTCCAGCTATCAAACCTTAAAGTTTCTGGAGTCAACCACTTAGTTAAAAAGAATTAAGATTACGACACAATATAAAAAAAACTGGTCCTTTCATCCAAAAAGTTCGTATAAAATTCCAAAAAAATTCAAGCTCAAAATATATTTTTTTAAACCTTTTTAGGTACTTTTTATTTGTCAAGGAGTCGTTCAGTCAGAAAGATGAATCTCTAAAAAATATCTCTATGGAGAAAGACGTGCAAGAAAATATGTGAGCACCTTTACAAACGACATTAAGACGGTATTACAAAAATCCAGATCACATATTTCTTGTCGCACTATTATGTAAAAAAATTTTAAACAAAACAAAATCAAATCAAAATTTCAAATAGATAATTTACAGGCACTTTTGAATAGTCAAATGTAGGTAAATCAAAAAAAAAAAAAACAGTGAAGCTAAATTGCATGTTCCAAAGTGTAGATCTCTATGGAGAAGAAAGTGCAAGAAACTACATGGACACTCTTTTAAATCATGTCATGAGTTGCTGATCTTGGTTACATATTTCTTATTGCTTCTAATGTGTGAGTGTATGAAATAAGACAGGTAAGAGATGACCGGTCTCAACTGACAGCGCTAATTTACGGACATAGCAACACTCAGCTCAAAGATTTTGAAGGATAACCATTAACAACCAAATAATTTCCAAAGCTTCGTTCGAATAATGCAGAAACCCAGACTATCGGAGGCTCCATGCTAATTCTAACGCCAAACAAAAGCGAGAAGTCTCGTCTCTAATCCAACGAACAAACAAGTCGACAAGACTTGTATGGCAACGTTTGTCTCTAAAACAAACTTCAACATCTTATTTAAGTTTTCTGTTTTGAATTCGTACTTAAAACTGCTGGCTTATTGCTTGTTTTTTGCTAAGTTATGTATTAAATAGCTGCGTCAAGCTTTGATTGCGTGAAAAGTTTTATAATTTGAATTCAGTATGGACTTCCATTATAAAATGCGATTGGTATAACCTTAAAGTTTATTTATTCATTCACCAAATCCACAGCTTTATTATCATCTTCATCATCATTCTCGCTATCATCACGGCTTATATGGCTACGTTTGTCTCTAAAACCAACTTCAGTATCTTATTTAAGCTTTTTTTTTTTAATTCGTACTTAAAACTGCTGGTTTATTGCTTGTTTTTTTTTTGCTAACTTATGTACCTATTTAATGGCTGCGTCAATGATTTGATTGCGTAAAAAGTTTTTCAATTTGAATTCATTATAGAATTCCATTACAGATTGATCACCTTAGGGTTTTGAGGAATTGAAATCATTTTTTTTTCTACTTTTCCGTTGCTTTATTTATCAACATCTTCGTCATCGTCTTCGTTATCATCACGACTTGCATGGCTACGTTAGTCTTTAAAACCAACTTCAGTATCTTTTTTAAGTTTTCTATTTTGTATTCGTACTTAAAACTGCTGGTTTATTGCTTGTTTTTTCCTAAGTTATGTATTTAATGGCTGCGTCAGTGATTTGATTGCATGAAAAGTTTTCTAATTAGAATTCAATATACGACTTTCACTATAAAATGCGATTGGTATCACTTTTTGTGGAAATGAAATCAGTATTTTTTTTTACTTTTGATTGCGGGGTTTTGGTGACATCATCAATATCAACTTTGCTCACAGCTAGCCATAGGCCTCTCTTCTCGTATGAAAAGCTCATCTCGGTTTTACCCATAATATATTTAAAAAAAAACTCAAAAATCCATTGTTGTGTTGTATCCAAAGAAAAAACTTATTGCCTAGTGTTAGTAACAATCAATCTCCGCACAAAATTATGAACAATTGGAGAGTCGCTAATGTTTTCAGGATGCTATTTTGACTTTCACTCTCCTCAGTGGCGACGCTATGAGGACCAATCGCACCTTCGAACTTCAGTTGCCTAGTACATTTTTTACCATAATTAGAGAGTGGTAGTTTTTTTTTTATCACGGTTGCGTTTACTGAATACACCTAGATCCGGAACAATTATATGTAGTCATTAGTGTATGTATATCAGTGTCTGTAGGCCATAAAAATATTTGTTCCATGCGGGAATCGAACCCACCAGACGTAACGCAGCGCAAAAAATATCAGTTTGTTTACCTCGACAGCTCCGCTGGTATGTTGACGCGGGCTCAGGAAGAAAGTGCCGTCGACGAGCGGATATCGGTCGAAGACGTGTAGGGTCTCCTTGCAGAGCGAGCAGGACACCTTGGGCTTGTGCTGACCCGCCAGCGTCGACAGGATGAACAGTCGCGTGTCGTCATTGCCGTGGTTACCTTCGTCTTCGATCTAGAACAAAAGAATTGACAGGTGAGTAAGAGACAAACGGTTAAGTGCAGTTCAGACTTGGACATGTAAAGCAAGAAATAATATCTGATTGGCCTGTTGGTCTAGAGGTTAGTGGCACTGACTGCTATGCCGGAGGGCGTGGGTTCGATTCCCACCCAGGTCAAATGTTTATGTGATGAGCATGATCATTTGTTCTGTGTCTGGGTGTAATTTATCTATGATATGTATGTATTTAGAAATAAATATGTGTGTTTATCAGTTGTCTAGTACCCATTACACAAACTCTGCTTAGCTTGGGACTAGACGGCGTTGTGTGCTAGTTGTGGAATATTATTATAATATTTAAAATCGTATGGTCCGCAAGTAGGTAGGTACCATCAAATACACTTCCGCCTGACCACCGCTAAGTTCAATTTAGCTTGCACTTGAAAATGAAGACTTTAAAGAGTTTGATTCGAGCGATTTTGTTTTAAGTGATCAGGCAGAAATGACCGCGATGGTACCATATACCAAAAACATCGCGCTTCTATTATGGAGATCCCTTAATTTTTTTATATTATCGTGTCAATAGAAATACACAGCTTTAGCTAGAAATAGCAGCATTACATAAGTAAAGAATCCTAAAAAGAAACAGTTGTAGTCGTAACGGTAACTGATCGAATGCCATTATACAAATAGGTACGTCGCTGTAGTGAGAATTTCGGTAAGATAAAGATTATTCTTAACCCTTCAGATACCGTCAATTAGAGACACAATAGTAAGACAATAGATGCGCGGCCACCGGTGGTCGCTTGGGGATTCATGAATTAAACGCATAAATAACAGCCTCAAGTGATAACCCCGCTAATAACCGTAACATTCTACCAAAAACAATAGACAAGCACGCCCCTATTCGCCCAGAGCGCAGACGTTATTGTAAATCCACGCCAGCAATTTCAATATTTCATATCCCCACATTTACATATTACGATTAATGCATCCACCCACGACACTTACCGCAGCAACTCTCCCTTCGTAATAACACAAGTAAATGACTGCATAAAGTTGAATAATGAAAGACTGAAAGGCAATTACGCTGAATTCGTAGTCGAAGTCAAACAAAGGCTCACGAGCCACGGAGATCGATTGTGAAGCACAATTCGTTCACGTACGAGCAATTTGTGAGAGCGAATAATAATGAAAGTTTAACGAGTTGCTGTTGCAGCGTATCCACCGCGGTACGCCTTAATTAAACATAATTTTATGAGCTGTCAAAGCGTAATACGTCCAATCCCATTTTCTACTCAACGTATTGATTGGCAAACCATTGTTCCTCGTTTGGATACAACAACAGTCTAGCATTAGTCAGACAGACTCGCTCAACATCTGAAATTAATATCATCGGGCAGTTAATTGTCTACACGCTGACTACACATGAAACAGAATGCGCAACGCATAAGTAAGGAACTCTTCTTACATTCCAGTGTGCATTTATTGATGCTAAGCATTCCTATCTATTATTAGAGTGACGTCGTGACACCAGGAACACATAAAACGTACCCAGCGAGAGCGTTGACCTAGGCAAACAAACTCAGTATGATTTGCAGTATAGTGCAGTGCAGTTTGCCAAGAGACGAGCGGGCGGGGGCGGGCCATCCGGCATAGCAAACACCGGCGCGATATCTCGCTACCAACTCCAACACGAGCGCCGTCTATTCCGGTCGTGTCGAACATTTCGTTATTCAACCGATGATCATAATATTCGCCGCCGAATGTTAATGCTCCTCTCCATTTGTAAATTGCAATCGTCAGACTGGTGTTGTCGTCTGAGCGTGATAAATAACTGGCCGCGAGTGCTGCCGCCTGCGCGGGACTCGCGTGATTGATTCCACCCAGCAGCTGCTCACACGATACATACCTACTTTATGATTGATAACACTGAATCGCAGGACCACTTTGGAGAAGGAGAGAGTGGCTAATGAAACGTCTATGAATTACTGTGTTAATTAAAACGGCGCTAGACTCGACGCCTTAGGACTAATGAGTGACAATTAAATTGTCAAGTGTCGCGCACACGACAGTTTAGTGAGGTTGCAGGCCTCGGCCGACGAACCCGCGGTGAGTGCTGCAAACTTGCACAATTTACTTTTGTTCTGCAAGATTGATGAGCACTCCGACGCAGACTATTTATTTACTCAATCCGATCACGCTTTGTCTCGCAATCGTCGCCTTTTATAGTTGTCTACGATGACTCGACGTTGCCGTAAACCGACACATAAAACTTTCAGCCGCGTTTAGGTGATGAGATGGTGAGATGTCTCTTAGGTAGAACAAGTCGTCGCGACCGCAAATATGCGAAAAGAGCAGAGAGTGATTTGGTCTAGTATGGAGTCGGTTAACAAGAACGGGCCGAGCCATTCGCCTAGCGTAGACGGTCGTAGCTTCCTCTAATTACGTCTACTGAATTTACATAGTGCGGGGAAACTTGGCCGCCAGTAAACTTTGCGGTTCCAATGGTGTCGAAACGCCCCGATCCCGACCGCTATATCCTCGAAGCGACTTCCGTAACAGAACAGTTTTAAAATAAAATTAAAGCTGAAACAAAGAATTTAACATTGTTGGAATAATGCGTAAAGTTGAGATTGTTTGTAGCATAATTCGCAAATTTTAATCGTGGTTCTGTTCGTTTGTTTCGATGTTCAAACAACAAGAGCGAGAAGAGCTCGTCGACGAGGATACGAGAGGTATGGAGAGTGCTCCAAGCGTCGTTAGTACTCCACGTCCCGCAGAACGAATGTACACACATTAAAACTTTCCGAATTGAAGGTGACGCCATAATTAAAGAGCCGTACGGGGTGCCACGCCACCCCACGCCGAGCGCTTTTATCGCGCGGGAAATGGAAAACAACCGTATCAAATAAACATTCCTTCAATTACATTCCCGGCACTACTACACGACAGATCGTGTTAAAATACAAACAGTCTCAGTCACTCTTAACTTCAAAATGTAGCCATCAAATATCAAACAGACATTCACCATATTTGCTAAAAAGTAAAATAAAAATAGAGAACAAAGTGGATTCGCCTTTCATTTGTATTTTCTCTTAATAAACAGTTGCAAAGGTATTCACGCTACACTGTCAACATCGTTTCCCATTGTTCTTAGTATCTATGTACTCAGTAAAACGTTGGCAAACGAGCTTTTATAACAAAACGGCAGACATAGCCGCCCTAAGGTTGAATAACGGCGATAAATCGGGATAGTACCCAGGGGTGGCTTATTTTTAATTAGCCAAATGAAACTTTTCCTATTATATTTCGCCGTCGTCGGCAATGAACACTTAAATATAGTAAAGATAAAAATTAAATACAAAGCGAAACGGGAGAGAGTGCTGAAAGGCCGAGGAAAAATGTGAAACCTCGCCGCAATCCAATTAGCAGCTACAAGATATCGAATGCTATGGATCTGATAGCAGTGAAATTATTTAATAGAATTTTAAATGGCTCGATTGGTTACAATAGATGGGTTTTTCGATTTTTGAATGAAGAAGCTATTCAGACGTTGAAATATTTAGAGTGATGTGGGTAGGGGGAAGCAATTTTTCAGCAGTGCCATCTCAAACAATAAGTCTAGGAGGAACGGATGGTATTTGTGGTGCTCGATACATTTATCGTGACGGAGTGCGGTTCCGCCTGTGTTTACCATTGTCTGAGAGCTTCACGTTAATACTTTGCTCTTTGCAACAGAAAATGCATTCTATAGTAATGCAATTGCAGGATTTTGTACAACTTTCGTGTGTATTCGAGAGTTGAAGCTTGTTTGGAAATGTACAACTCAAATCACAGTACAGTAAGTTTTATCTCCAAGATAAATGAGAATAACGCAGTGAATGCTATCTGAATCACTGACAGTTACCTAGCCCCAGAGCACAGGGCAACGCAGATTACAACTTTCTAAAGGAAATTATGGGTTTGTTCCATCACGCTGGTTATTCTCAAGCGTAACTTGCCTGCTCATCAGTATTCGACTGTCAAAGGACGCAGCGGTTTATGTAAATCTAGAGCATTTATTACGCTTGCAACTCTGTAAACGTCGATACTCGAGGCGAGCAGGGAATTCATGAAGCGAACAATTTGTTAATCTTTGCAAAGCGAAATATCTCAAAAGAGGAACGTAAGGACCCGTATTGAAGCATCTCGAATAGTCGGAGAATGTGTATGCACGCGTTATAGGTGTAAATATTCCGCAAAAATTCAAATGTCTTGAAGATATTTTCTCGCGTGAATTAGTCGCGTCCCGACATTCCACATTACGCGGTGATGCGCGATATGAACGCCGAGATATTGTCGACTGACAAAAGGTATCTTAATTCGACGCGAACTGGCGTCGCGAAAACTCTAAGTGTTGTACCTTTGTATGTACGAAATAAATCTTCAAAGATCTTAAAGTTTGAACTATGCAACAAAGTCGTTATTATTTTATTGCTCCGTCTCCGGAGGATATGAAGTGTCTGAAGGACCGCGTCTCAAAGTTAAGTAAAATTTAGATTCAAATGGGTGTTAAAAATGTTCGAACGAACCGAGTGGGTGTTCGGGGGTGTTTTGATGCGATTTTGATGAGGTTCCCCGTCGGATGGCAGTGGAGACTGAACGGTGACATTTTTATTAAAATGTTGTCCGACAATAAAACGATGTTCGATGAACGAGATGTCGTAAATTCGTCGGAGGTAATTGATTGCGTCCCTGTCCGAATTTGCCGACATGTTTGAATGGTGCAATCGGAATGAAAAAACGCGATATTGGTAAAAGAATGGGAACGTGTTGAAGGCTGCGTTGTTTGTGTTGAACCACAGACGAGACGGTTCGGTCTGGCTACACGGAAAACTACTTATCCTAACCTCGTTGCATCGTTAGCAGGATTGTTATGTCAGTTAGTGTTAGTGGTCATTCAATGAGACGGTCATTAGTGCCACGTAGATGTGCCCTTGTAGTTTAGAGTCAATGGTTTTATAACACCACGCACGCAGCGGAACACGACGCCGAGGTTACGTGTATAATTATTAATTCATGAATCCCCAAGCGACAACCGGTGGCCGCGCATCTATTGTCTTACTATTGTGTCTCTAATTGACGGTATCTGAAGGGTTAAATAAGTTTTGTTGTTTATGATATTTATTAGTTTCTAATTTTATAAGATTATTTTATGTATCTTTTCTATGGGCCTCCGATGCCTGAAAATAAATGGTTATTATTATTATTATAATAACGTGTTTCAATTGTCATTTGCGACCTCAGTTTTACATTGTCCAACCGAAGTTAGTCCTCATTAGAATCCGATACCTATATCAAATTGCTTAAAACGGAATGAAACTCTACATATTAAATGTCTTAACTCCTATAAACGTAGGTTATACCTGTAGATCTAGAAAGTGAGCAATCAAACTTAATTAGCAATTTGTAAATGCAATGAATATAAGGATACTAAACTTCGTGAAGTTTCGCCATCATATTGGATTCGTGTTCTTTTGCTTTAATTTTCGTATCTTCATGGGAAATTGTGAAAAAATAATTAGCACTACAAGTTTAATTTAATCTTTCGAATACCTACCATAATTAGAGGCAGAACGAGAGAGCGAACGCCGGCGTTCGCTTGGGGTTTAATGAATTAAATTTTGTCAATGCACGATAATACCTCTTGATTCGATAATCACGTTGGTCAAGCGGCATGAGGCATCAGTATACGCAAAAATATTGCACGTCAAGTAGCACTTCATGGAGTTGCAGGGCGATTCCCTGTCACCCCAGGCGCCCCCGCGCCTTGCGAACGACGAGCAACGGGTAGCTCGCCGTCCGACCGTTCGGTATGAAGCGAACTCGAGTCGTCAATGCCTCAAAGAGATGTCCGCAAAACCTTAGGGGCCTAGTAGAGCCATGCCCGCTGTTAGCACAGATAACTTCTATAATGAAAATCCGTGGCCCAGAACGTAAAACTGAAGGGAACAAAAAAAAGGGTAAAGGGAAAGGGTGGGTTTTAGTTAGTAAAAGCCTGACACGCCCTCTCGCTTAATCCTAGACCGGGAGAAGTTATTAGCTGATACCCAATCCCTACTCAACCAAAAAAAAACATTGGCTTGTCCTACCAAAATTTCTCCTCACCCCCTATTAGTTTAGCTTGATCAAGTAATTGGATCAAGCGGTATAATTGTTTAAAAACTTTACCGTTTGTATACAAACGTTTAACAAAAAATAATAATATTTGAAACATCAATTGAATGTCAAATGTTGCCAGCCATAAAAAAACGCTTTGAACACAAACGTTAAATTGGCTGAAAAAAATACGTTTTCAATTTCCAATTTGCACAAACATTCGTGCTTTCCGTTACGATCCATCATTTTAGTTATTTCGAGTAGTCAAACTCATTCGCTCAACAAACATCGGTCGAATTTGCTTTACCAGTTTGTTCGTACATATGTTAACATGCTATGTCCATGAATGCTTCATGAAGATGCATCATATAGACTATTTTTAACGAACCGAAAAAAAAAAAATCTAACTCAAAAATGAAGCTGAATTCTCAAAAGATTCACAAGGACCAAAAAATTTATATTGAATATTTTGTTGAAGCTGAATTTGGTCCTTTGTTCACTAAATACTCACGCACGAGTCTCTAAATTATTTCTTAACTAGCGACCCGCCCCGGCTTCGCTCGGGTGTTTCTCCACTATTTAATGAATGTTATTATACATATAAACCTTCCTCTTGAATCACTATCTATTAAAAAAAACCGCATCAAAATCCGTTGCGTAGTTTTAAAGATTTAAGCGTACATTGGGATATAGGGACAGAAAAAGCGACATTGTTTTATACTATGTAGTAATGAACAAGCCGATTCCACGCTATTTGGGACCTATTAAAAATCTCCATAGACCTTTATCATCAGTAGCCAAGCATTCATACTTCAACAAGATAAATAATAATCTTTTTATAATAATTATTATTTTCAATATTTTATTTTATACCTTTACGAAAAAACATTGTGCCCATATATAGGGTTATTTGTAAAACACTGGCAACCTCTCATGATTATGGTACTAACATCATAAATAACAACTTTTGTTCTTAACTTTTAAAAATGTATCATATTTTAGTTCATCAGATTATCATACAAAAATAAATATATTTAAATTGAACGTTCTAAATATTACGAGATTTATGCGAAGCAAGCGATAGTACCATAGCGGTGAAGAGCGAGGATCGGGCGGCGGGGATGCTTGTCAAGACGTAGTTAGGTCTAGCAAAATACAGGGTTGAAATATGTTAGATAGAACAACGAAATCTTAATGTTTTTTTTTTTTTTTAGTAAATGAATTAGGTTTTGCGAAGTCATAGAAAATGCAAGAAATTGTTGTTGTTTATGATGCTAGTAACATAGTCCTGCAAGGTTGCACGCTTGCCTAGAAATAACCTATTCACTCTTGACTTAAAGACCCCTAAGTTGTAGCTACGTCTACGTCTTCTGTTTTACAAATTTGACGCGGGTTAGTAAGTAGTAAGAGATAAATTTAGTAAGTTTGGTAATCGGTATCGTTTCACGATAAGGAAATATTTACATTCAGATGAGTTATAAGTGTTATTGCGATAATTCTGTCAACGTGGTCTGCCACGTGCGGGGTATAGACAGCTGAGTCAACACTTTCGTATGTATGAAGAACTGGCTGGCTGTTGGTCTATCTGTGCACTGAATGCCAGTTGTGTTAACGTTAACGCGATCGAAACGGTTACCGCGTTTGGCTTTCTGATTGGTTAAGAGATTGGAGCGGGCCAATCGGAGCGCCGAACGTCATAAACGTGTTCATTTCGTGGCCAGAATATAGAATTGATCACTTCATGATATAGCCAACTGAAAGTGGCCAGATCGACGTTAACGTTTGATGATATATCAATACTCATCTTAAAACTCCCGTTCTGGATGGAGCAAGCGATTTTTACTCCTTTCAATCGGTCTTTGCGTTTCCTCGTAATGCCTTGATCACACGTACCGAGTAAATGGGCGAGACAGTAAAATGTTGCTCGGCCGAGACAGGGATGTAAGCGAGTTGTAGAGATAACGGTCGGCCGAGCACTCGGCGCTATGTTTACACGTATCGAGTACTCGGCCGAGGTGTACTCGGTACGTGTGATCAAGGCAATAGCGATTGTACCTAGTACCTATGAATCGTTAGCAATGCTAGTAAACATATTTATTATTTCCAAATGCAATCTTATTACCCGTAAATTGTACTTTTATGACTTGTTTCAGGCTCTGACTCATGTCCTGACGGTCGCTCCAACAGCCATCAAAAGAAGAAAAATAGACCAAGCAGTATTGAAACTGTAAAATTTGATTCATTCTGCCAAATTGTATCAAAGTAAAAATTTATTTGACATCGTTTAAAAATTTTATATTTCATGTTTATGATTGGACGAGGAAAATATTATGAGTTATGACAGCTGAAGTTATTACTTTACATATTTGAAATCATAACAAATACTAAAATCATCTCGGTAACTGCTTGTCTAAGTTTCTAAATTAGTAGCAATTTAGAAAAATGTGGTTTATTGGTGAATTTTGGTAGGTGTCCAAATGAATAAATAAATTCGTAGAAGCATTTGTTTTATTGAGTGTTTTCTTGCTCTGTATTACCTACGCATCGAATCGACTAAGTCTTCTGAATTTTACGAGTTTGCGTTCTAGGAATAGTGCACCAATTTTATAATGGCAATGATACGATGGGGACGAAAGGTTCTGGAGAGGCGACCACGTAACGGAAGACGCAGCGTTGGAAGGCATCCAACAAGGCGGACCGATGACTTGGTCAGGGATGCGTGACGGACGTTGTGGCGACGCTTGGAGGAGGTCTATGTCCAACAGTGGACGTCTTTCGGCTGATACGATGATGATACACCGTTTCTACCAACTTGGTTAAATCCGTGGTTATATCAACCAGAATTGAAACAAAAACCGGCCAAGAGCGAGTCAGACTCGTGCTGGAAGTGCGTCTGCGTCGTTGGTCTCCTTACATTTCATATGGAAACTAGACTTGTAAAGCTACACTAGATCCACGGCACGGGATACAAATCAGGCGTGCTCTACGTTTATATTGATGACCAAGTCATCGATCCACCTTGTTGGAGGCCTTCCACGCCGCATCTTTCGGTACGTGCTCGGCACTCCAGAACCTTTCGTCCCCACCAACAATCTTAAGAAGCACTGAGCTTTAGAAGTACTGAAGATGAAAACAGAAATCACTAAGCGTGTAATAACGTGTAATGTAATCGTTTCACTTCAATATTACCGGTATCTTCATAGCTGCGAATATTCATGTATATTTTTATGTGTAAGGCTTCAAAGAGATCGGCTGTGCTCAAAGGGATGTTAAGTTGTTCATGCGGCACTAACATGTTGGATTCAAACGTCAGATATAGTGACAATTTAGTTCTGAATATTCTGATAGTCACAGGTTGCACGCATATCACAGTATCGAAATTATGAGTACTTTTTACATTAAACTGCTATACGTGGAATATTGCTAAAGGGTATCCTGTTACTTAGTTGCTATACATATTTATTTACCTCACACCTAACAAAACTGATTCACGTCTAAACACTCACAAGTTTCTGTTGAAAACCAGCGTCAAAAGATGCCTAACGGCTCTCTGATTGGTTAAGAGCTTGAAGCCAGTCGGAGTACCAAACGTCATAAACGTGTCAATCGCTTTAATGTTAAACAAACTCGCACTAGGGACCCAAAGTAGTAGCCAAAAATGCGGGCAGAACTGCGGGGAACAGATAGTCAATACTAAACAGCCTTACAAAATTACTAAAAGCCTTAACACTCAAAGTAAGTTTCAGTTGAAAACCAGCGTCAGGAGTTGCCTAATGACTCTCTGATTGGTTAAGAACTTGGAGCGGGCCAATCGGATAACCGAACGTCATAAACGTGTCAATCGCACTAGGGACCCCAAAGAATAACTAGTTACTACTAAACAGCCTTACAAAATTACTAAAAGCCTTATTAACAGTTCCACATAATAATACCGTAACATTCAACTTGCAAATATTTCTCAGTGATTGTCATCATAAAACCGTTGTGTATAGTTTATAGCAGCATAAAACCATCTAGATAACTACTCGTATTTGTTGTATGAATAATTACAATGAATAAGTACTTATACAGTAGCGTAAATAGACGTGGGTGATGTAGGCCCTGGGCCTCGCACAAGCGAGGGCCCTTTATGCCCAGTACAGTATGATGCAGGCGTCAATCAATCATGAATGAAGTCGGTACCATGCAAACGTCAATCATCGTACAAGACGATCAAAACATTGGACTGTCGCAAAACTGACAGCAGAATCTATTGTGTAATGAACGCCTAAGAACGAGTTTTTTTATGATTGAAAGGCTCGCGTTTGACCACCATTTCATCTGTTGGTAAGCAAAGCTGTGACCGAACAATGGGTTGCATTGCAACACTTGCACCAGTCGCTGTCTAGTTTTCGAATTTATGAAAAAGAAAGGCGTCGCTGATGTGCTTTCGCCCACGTCTAAATTAGTCCACGATGCTCCTTTGTACTTACATTCCTATAGGCTAGACATATTCTAGCGCCACTGAACAGAGTTCTTACTAAACGGTTCTACAGACGGCGCCTGTTATTAATTTTGTTGCTGTTAGTACATGTAAAACTGTAATGGTTTTCGTGAACATAGGACATACTACGATATCGTAACGACTTTTCACTCCTGTAAAAGCAAGAGCAAAAGGTTTCGAATTTATGAAAGAATAGGCCTCGCTGATGTCCCTTCGCCCACGTCTAAATCAGTCCAAGCTACGCCCCTGTACATACATTCCTATAGGCTAGACATATTCTAGCGCCACTGAACAGAGGTCTTACTAAACGGTTCTACAGACGGCGCCTGTTATTTATTTTGTTGCTATTACTTGTGCAATATAAAACTGTAATGGTTTTCGTGAACACAGAACAATACATTTTCGCTACGGCGTTTTAGTTCTGTAAAAGACTGGGATTTGATGTGATTTTGCTATCGTTGATTTTGGGTACCAGTCGCAAGTTGGCTATTTTTTTAACATTGCCAATATATTCCTTCCTTGTTTTAGGAGAACTTAAATTTAAATTGTTTTTTTTTAGGTTCTTCCAATGGTTCACCCGCTTTAGGGTGGTGCAAAAGAACGTGTCAGACTTTTAATACTTCTTTACGTTGCGTTCCTGGATCCCGGGTTTTCCTATCGGAAGCGAACTAATGGCCCCAGTAGGAATCGGCCCTTCTGGCCCCCCTACGGTTTTGCTGGCATTTCTTTTTAGAGGCGCGCGTGGAATACTACAATCCGTCGACGACTCGAGTTCGGTCCGGACGGCAAGTTACCCATTGCTCGCCGTCCGGAAGCCCACATCTACGGTGTCTAGAAATCGTGACATCGTCCAACTTTTTTATCGTCTTCAGAGTTGCATTGTTCTTAGTCTGACAGCCACTATATTACTAAATATCTGAATGACTGACATTTAGATATTTTAGTATCGCAGCATTTAATTAATCATTGCGATTAATATGTACTAGGGAAGTATAAACGCGTCAGTAATATCGATATTGATCCGCGTCTGGTTACAAGTGGAAGCCTGCCTCAACGTACTTCGAAAGACGCGGCTGATGACTTCACAGCCGTTCAATCAAGTACTTACATAGGTTCTTGTTTACATTCGTAATTTGAAAATATTGTTCTGTTCACTAAAGCGGGCTTTGTATTCGAAATTTGAAACGATGCTGGCCACTATATTATATGAATTCTTCAGGTTGTTTTTTATGAAGCCATTATTAGTATTAAAAACAGCTCTAAAAAACGGACGTGTTGCAATGGAATTTGAACATTGTAACGGACAACATAGAGTTGGTTTTTGCAAAAAAAATCTACAGTCCATCAAAACGCTGTTTGAGAGGGCTTAATTAAAGGATCAGAAGAAATTGATAAATGGAGTTTGTAGTTATTTAGAGTTTTTATTTTCGTAGCGACCATGTCGCAAATGCTTGCTAAGGCTCGGGATAGGTTTATTTCAGATCTAGATTCCTTCGGGGGCAAGTAGGTATGCATAAATCTAGAACTACATTAGCTCGACGCACACGTGTAACACACCTGATTTGTACGTAGAACGATGTGGAATGGCGTGTATCAAGCGTAGCTCTACAAGTCTAGTTTCCATATAAAATGTCTGGAGACCGACGTGCCCAGATCTGGCGTGTGCCACGTGTAAACAGTGTAGTTCTACGTTCTACCTTTATACTCTAGCTTTTGCCCGCGCGGCTTTGCTCCCGCTCTTCCCTTCTCCACCCTACTCTACATCTACAGTATCCTATGTCCGTCACCTGGCTCTAAGCTACCTACCCACCCATTTCCAGCCATATCGGTACAGCCATTCTTGAGTTATAAATAGTGTAACTAACACGACTTTCTTTTATATATATAGATACCGGCAGTTGTAAGAGTGACCGTAACCCGGGAACACAAAGGGCAACTGAAGGAACAAAGACGGGTCTTAGACAGTAAAATCCTCACAATATTTTAGATATCCCACCTAAATAAACACATCTCCATTGGACAATAAAGAAACTTATCGGTGTCCATTTATTGCAAATCTATAATGGCTAAAATTCACGGTAACCTCGTGTAATGCCTTTGCAATACGACTACAGCATTAGGTAAACAATACATAATACCGTCTGGGAATGCTTTACATCGGCTTGCGTCAAGTCTATTATTAACACAAGAATCAAGAGAAATTTACTATGACTACTATGAGTTCTGATAAGGCAATAACAAAGGATTTGTTAAACTCAAGCAACAGGGATAATGTGCGGACGGAATCCTTATAAATACATAAGGAACCCTTAGGTTTAAGTGGTTGAGCTTAGGGATCGCGGATAATGGAAATAAATGGAGAACTAGTCGTTCCTTCAGTTTGTAAGCTTCCATTTTGATCTCTGAATGGTCTTTTATTTTTCATAAAACTTTTATGAAAGTGTCAGAGACAAGAATAGTATTTTTTTTTTACTTCAAATATTCGAACTTTTTTTTTTACAAACAGTGTTATCGAGCCTTTTCAGCAAGAACATTGCATTTTTTGCAGGAACGTATTTTCTCTTCCATAATTAAAAAGCATTTATGAAAATATGTTAAAAGAGTGTCCATGTAGTTTCTTGCACGTTCTTCTCCATAGAGATCTACACTTTGGAATGTGCAATTTTGCTTCACTTTTCTTGGACTGACCGACATTTGACTATTCAAAAGTGCCTGCAAATGGTAATTTGAAATAACGAATGATTTTTGAAGGCTTCAGAATACAAAACATACATCTTGTACTGGCTTGTCCAATACTAGGTACTCGTAAATTCCTACACGAACAAAAACAAACCACGATTACACTATCATCTGTATGATACCAGTATAAACAACCATTTGGCTTGCAGTGATAACCCTGCACTTACTGCTATGTCACCTCAGAGCCAACCTTATCTGTTTTGCAAAGTTGCCAACAACAGCCTTGTAAGCGTTATCTCGTAACGAGAATACGAGTGACAATTATTTAGATAAAGTGAAAATTAATAAATAACTCAACCAAATTACCGTTTGATAAGAGGCTGAGAAAGTCGTCGATATGAGCTGTTAGTGTCGGGTACACGGTTCACTTCGACTCATCATATCGAAAAAGTAAAGGAAAATGCGTAAGCGCCAGTTTGCCTTTTTGCAGAAAAGGTTTTTTTAAATTTCTTAATCTACATCTACACTAATATAATAAATAGGTAGTTTGTTTTTTTTTTTTTTTGTTTGTAGGTTAAAACATCTCTAAAAGTGCTGGTCCGATTGCTCAATTTTTTTTTACCGATAGATAGCTGTTTTATTCCTGAGTGACTAAGGCTATATTTAAAGTACGTGGGCGAAGCTGCGGGCAAAAGCAGGTATTACTTACAAACAAAAAAAACAAAATTTAAGTACTTCTTTATAATATATTACTGTAGATATAGCCTTCTTCAATAAATGGGCTATCTAAAACAATATTTTAATTGGAACCAGTAATTACTGAGATTAGCGCATTCAACCAAATAAACTCTTCAGTTATTTAAATAATATAGATTTAATTTGTTTCATACACGATAAGCTCACATTTGAACTAATATTATAACGTCCAATTTTTAATGTTTACTTCGGTAATTGAACAGGGAAAATGCGCATTTACTACTATTATCCAATAGTAATAATTTACTAAGTATTATTATTTCAAACACAAATAATGAGTTAACTTGTGTTATTATCAATGATCGGAATAGGTATTTTTAGGTTCATTGACCGCAAACATTGATGTAGGTATATGGATATTCCACGGGATTCCGGCTACACTACGGGATTTAATTGAATTTCATTATTTTTGTCAATATGTATAAAAAAATATATGTAAGCCAATAAGCGCATGATATGCGACGTTGTAAATGAATCAAGTTTATCTATGGGATTAAGGATAGTGTACTAACACTATCCTTAATCCCGTCCTTCTTATATTACCCGTCAGAAAGGAATTGTAATCTTTTATTAGTCCCGAAGGCAAGAATAGTTTTTTTTTTTATAATTTTACTACTTTAAAACCAAGTCTATGACAAGTACATAAAACAGCCCTACCTATTCCGTTCTCTGATTATAACGTCCATTTTTAAATGTTCACATCGGTAATTGGTCAGGGAAAATGCGCATTTACTAATATTAGCCAAAAGTAATAAGTTACTAAGTATTATAATTTCAAACACAAATAAGATACACTGTATATAAACAATTAATTATGTATGGATGTAAAATTTGCTTTAATCGCTTTATCTTTATGTTAATTGAGATTATATATCAGGTGACATTAGTCATTCCCATGACTACGTCATAGTTGGTAGTTATTACAATGGAATTTATGACCGAGTGAGTTTTATTACCTTAGTTTGAATTCAATTATGTACTATTATTGTATTCATAATTCTTGATTGTTTTGAGTGATCTAATAGATTTTCGAATTAACATAATATAATTCAGTAGGTAAATTAAATTATAAAATTTAATTAAATCATTAAAAATAATATATACACTTAAAGGCCTAGCTAAATTACAAATACGGTATTTAAATTAAAAAACTTTATTTTGATACTTACAAAGTTATTTGTATGTATCTTTTTTTAGGTGGGGTAATCATTTAAAGACTACTGCTACTCTAGGACGGAGCGAGAGGGCGTGTCAGACTTTTACTGACTAAAAACTACACTAATGTTCCTTCAATTGACCTTTACGTTCTGGGATCACTGGTTTGCCTTTCAGAAATGTTAATGTATATAGCTGCAAAATAGATCTAAAATAGAGAGAAAATATCTCACTCAGTCAGTAAAACAAACTTATGAAAAGTAAACATTGAGTTCGTCTAACTATATTTTTAAGTTCAACGAAGCCAGCAGATTGAGAGAAGAAACAACTGCAAGCGTCAGGTCATGCGTCCTTATTTGCATTTCGAACTAAATCATATCAGTTCACTTGCATTTGTAGAACCGTCGGAGGCAACTTTTACGACGAAGACAAAACTGCCACATAATAAAATAAATTTCTAAATTAGCTCCAAAATAGATCTAAAATAGAGAGAAAATATCAGTTAAACAAACTTATTAAACGTAAACATTGAGCTCGTCTAACTATATTTTTGAGTTCAACGAAGCAAACAGATTGAGAGAAGAAACAACTGCAAGCGTCAGCTCATGCGTCCTTATTTGCATCTTGAACTAAATCATATCAGTTCACTTGCATTTGTAGAACCATCGGAAGCAACCTTTACGACGAAGATATAACTGCCAAATGATAAAATAAATTTCTAAATTAACTCCAAAATAGATCAAAATAGAGAGAAAATATCAGTAAAACAAACTTATTAAAAGTAAACATTGAGCTAGCCTAACTTTATTTCTGAGTTCAACGAAGCAAACAGATTGCAAGAAGAAACAACTGCAAGCGTCAGGTCATGCGTCCTTATTTGCATTTCGAACTAAATCATATCAGTTCACTTGCATTTGTGGAACCGTCGGAGGCAACCTTTACGACGAAGATAAAACTGCCACATAATAAAATATATTTCTCCGCTCTGAGATTATAAACGGGAAAATTATTGGTTCTATTTTAATATGAACTGTTTTATTGACAATTGCATGTAAAACTGACTTTTATAACCTTTTGGACTAACATTATTTGACACCTAAATGGGTACATACTCGTAAACGAGCTATTGGATTCAGTGTTTTATCGCAGGACCTGAGATTTGAAATCCAAGAGTGCAGTTTGTGTTTATTCTTTTTTAATTGGGTAACTAAAAAGTCTAGGCCAGAGATCGCCCTAGACAGAGAAGTTTGAAAGGAGAAAGAGCCTTCGTCCAGCAGTGAGACACAATAGGCTAAAAAACAAAAAAAAAAACAAAATAGTAGGTATATTTAACCAAAATCATGAATTATTTTAAATCCCTTATGCGTTGATCACACGTACGAGTAAACGGGCGAGACAGTGCTCTCGGCCAAGTACTCGGTACGAGTAAACACAACGCCGAGTGCTCTGAACGCTTATCACTACATTTCGTTTACATCACTGTCTCGGCCGAGCAACATTTTATGTCTCGCCCTTTTACTCGTTAGGTGTGATAAAGGCATTACAAACTAAGTTACCAGTAATCTAGTGAAAAGGTGAACTGTCAAGTAACAAAAAGAAGCATTAGTTGAAATGTGACGTCATCACCATTAGGTTACGGACGAGTACAAGAGAGCAAGATGTTTCCACCACGCCCTCAATCTTACTCATACCAATACTTAAAATGCTAATTGCTCGTTTATTAGACAATCTATTTTGATGCTGTTTCTAATGAAACAGGAAAATATGAACCTTTTAAGTGTTAGTGAATATAGGTATTGGAGCAGTGGTGACTGAGTGGTAACGGCCCCGAGTTACGAGTTGTAGGTCGCGGGTTCAACCCCAGGCAGGCGCATTACTTTGTGTAATTTATTTGATCACCACTGCTCTCAAAACGGTGAAGGAAAACATCGGCATGTCCTAGAACCAAAAATTTGAAGACATGTGACATCTAACAAACCGGACTGGGCCCGCGAGTGGAATTACGGCCCATTCCCACTCCTAGAGCGGCGGCCTGAGTCCCAGCAGTGGTAACATTAAAAGGCTGATTATGAATATAGGTATTAATGTTTCAGAAATATGTATGTGTTCTAAGATATTAAACTAATGATCAATTACAAACTCCGTCAACGAAGCGGCAACGACACGACGACGGCACAACGTTGCCGCTTTGTCCACCGAGTTTCATAGTTTTGTATGTAAGCTTCACGCAGGTGTACACTAAGCGTATGAAGGCATATACTCGTCTATGAAGCTACGTGTCCGACAATAGACCTTAGTCGACCTCAAAATATGCAAATAACAAAGAAATAATAGAGCAATTAAATAAACTATTACAACCGATCAAATAATAGGTCATTATTGCTTTATTAATGCAATTACTAGGTCTATGCCAATAATGCAATATTATAATAAAACTAATTAGTAATTAAAAGGAACAAATGTAGCGTGCTTACTAATTGCATTTGTTGTTATCAAAAAACATTATTGTAAATCCTTACTAATATTATAAAAGCGAAAGTGAGTTTGTTTGTTTGTTACGTCTTCACGTCTAAATGGCAAAACCGCTTTTGATGAAACTTGTCACACGGATAGACCATGTCCGGAAATAGGACATACGATATTTTTTATCCCGGAAATATGTTCCCTGGGGATAATTTTCAGCTATCACGCAAGCAAAACCGCTGGGAGAAGCTAGTATAATATAAATAAACTGCCTCGTCGGTTTCGTGGTTTCAAGCGCGACTGTTGTTGAGCGTGGAGTCCTGGATTCTATTTCCAGGTTGGGCAAAAGTGCTATCGAGTTTGTCTGTAAGAAATTAATTAGTAGCAGGCTTTTTTTTGTTTTCGGTGATAAAATCATCCAAAGACATCTTCCGCTCTTGGACGGAGTGGGAGTGACATGACATTTACCAACCCGCACTGGGCTCGCATTGTGGATTACGGCCCACTCTTTCTCCTAGAGAGGTGGCCTGAGTCCCAGCAGTGGGAACATTAAAAAAGGCTGATGATGATGAGGAGGAATAGACTCCAATGGTTAAGTTTTTGGTAAGTTTACGTAATAACCTCATTGAAGTTGTATCATCATCAGCCTTTTTAATGTTCCCACTGCTGGGACTCAGGCCACCTCTCTAGGAGAGAGAGTGGGCCGTAATCCACAACGCGAGCCCAGTGCGGGTTGGTGGATGTCACATATCTTCGAATTTTTGGTTCGAGGACATGCCGGTTTCCTCACGATGTTTTCCTTCACCGTTTTGAGAACTGATGAAAAAAATTACACAAAGTAATACGCCTGGCAGGGTTCGAACCCGCGACCTACAACTCGTAAGTCGGGGCCGTTACCACTCGGTCACCACTGCTGACCATTGAAGTTTTTTGGAAGTTGTATAGTGTTGTCTCATATGCGGCGGCGATATCTATAGGTATTTAATTTAAGCAGTAAAGGCACAGAAAGTACACCTGTGTTTGCCAGCACTAGTGCACTATAATATCTCCTGTGTACTTTGCTAATCTCCGTTGCGATTGGCTACCGTGATCGAAATTCGTTCGTGAGGATTATTATTACCTATTATCAATTAATAAATAAAACAGTTTTATACTATGTTATGTACCTAATTAATTTGTTGTCTAATCTTAACAAGTTATTAATAAACTATGTTTATAAATAGAAAGCATATTTGTAGATAGACTAGCGACCCGTCCCAGCTTATCTTTGAAATTATCGGCTTTCCTATACTTGGCATTTATATCTAAGCCTTCCTCAAGAATCATCCAATCTATTGGCGCAAACCGCATGAAAATACGTTCAGTAGTTTCTGAGCTTATCGCAAACAGACAGACGCGGTGAGAGATTGTTTCATAATAATAAGGAAGTACCTTCTAGGAAAAGTATTTTTAAAACACTTTAATCCTTTTTTATATTTTCACATAGGTACGGTCTACTACTAATGAACAGCCACCAAATCAGAAAATGGCTAGTGAAAATGTGAAAAATGCCTATAGCAATAATATGGGCTCTGTAGCAAGGTACATTTCTGCGTAGTTAAAAATAAATATGTATTGTGTTGTACGCATATGCTACGTAATACTAGCTGCCGCACGCGGTTCCGTCCGCTTCAAATTAATACTGGCTACTCTTATACGTATTATATAGTATTATGTCTTAATATAGGATAAGCTATTCTGATACCAATTTTAATCCAAATCCATTAAGCCGTCCTCATGCCCAAGGAGTAACAAACAAACAAACACACACATATGTAAACAAACTTTCGCTTTTAGATATACATAATAAATGTGAAACTAATACACATAATTAAAAGTAAGACATTACCTAGTTTTAAGTTCTATTATTACATTGTTATTATTATGGTAATAATATAATATGTATAAAATGTTAATCCAATAATAATGTAATCGCTCATTAGGTACCTACATAATTTTCTTCAAGGAAAATAAATTGTATAACAATAACCTCATTAATACCACCTTTTCTTAAATGGAATTAAGAATAATAGAATTAAATTAAATTACGTAGACTATATTATAGGTATACACTATATTATTTATGACTAGCTTTCCGCCCGCGGCTTCGCCCGCGTGGACTACAGTTTATATCGCGCGGGCAGAGACCCGTGCTCAGCAGTGGAATTATAGGTAGCCTATGTGTTATTCCAGTGTCTCTTCTACCTACCTACAAAATTTGATCTAAATCCGTTCAGTAGTTTTTGCGTGAAAGCGTAACAGACAGACAGACAGAATTACTTTCGCATTTATAATATTAGTAGGGATAGTAGGGATTATAAAAATGTTATATTAGTTATCGCAGAAGGGTCTGTATTCTGTAAACTCTTGCCACAGTCCTTCACTTATGTTATTCATGTATTAAGGGCATGCAATTCGACACATAGGTATTTTCAGTTTTCCATACAACAGCTCTTACGCGATTATGACGTACGAACTTTTAAAGTAAAAAAAAACCTGGAACAAGTTTTGTGAAATTTTCGAGTAAATCACGGAATTACCGAATGCTAACAGAGTTTTCAGGCGTTATAACTCTTTTTTTCGCGTTGCCTATTCGTCGAACATCGCGTTGGATTGCGTTAGACGAAGAAAGGAAGAAGAAATAAGTGAAGTAACAAGCTTTTAAACCATGGTCGATGTTGACGATAGGCGAGTGGAAAAGGAGCCACTGAAGATATGGACACTGGAGTGGGTTACATATTTGTGCATCTAGTTTTAAGGATTTTTTGCATTGTCTCCCTTTTTTGTCCCTAATAAAATAAATAAAATTTACAATCCACCTAAAATTATGAACGAGAAAGTTTGTACGTATGGATGTTTGTTACTCTTTCTCGGAAAAACTACTAAATGGATTTCGATGAAACTTAGTACACGTGTAGACCATGTTCTAGAATAGCACATAGGATACTTTTCACCCAGGAGTATGTTCCCTTGGGATAATGTTCTACTATTTCGCGAGCGAAGTCGCTGGCAGCACCTAGTAATATCATATTTAACCCATTCTCAAAAGAAATACAAATAAATAAACAACCTATTTAAGCTCCAACTTATGTACCTACTTAGAAAATTCTAGAAACCGCCTTTGACTCCGATAAAAATAAAACAGTATGCGTCAAGCGTTTGAAATAGGCTTTTTATCGCACTAGTGTTGAATGCACACAAATGCATTAAGTAAACAAGAGTACGGGTATATAAACACATTGACGGCTGATAAGCGTTCTCGTCCGGCCAATGTGTATAAAAGATAGTTGGTAAAAATTAAATGTTGTATAAATAAAGATGTCAAGATAAACAATATTATTTATATTACGTTATTATGCACTTATCCTGTGTACTTTATTTGCTTAGGTATAGAAAACTGAAGATACCTATTTTTTTGTATACTTTCAATAATTATGTATCCAGTTTTAATCTGTTATATAATGTTTGTTTACACAAAAATAGGTTATCAACGTGATACGAAATCTTATCTGTTGACAAACTTCGATTTGATTTTAATTGAATGTCTAGACTGCTACGAAATTGCAGTCAAAGAAAATCTGAGTACCAATTGGTCAACTCGTACCGCATAACTACGGCCCATATGGTACGAGTTGCAGAAAATAAAACTAAATTATATTTTCAGTGGTCAAATTGTCCGACGTTTTTTTTTTATTTGTGTGTAATAAACTTTATCAACGTTTGGTACAGTTAGCAACACAGGATAAACATTATTTTTATAAGTTTTTCAGCGTCTCAAAAGCGGTGCCTCAGCCGCGTATTTTGTTACTACACTAGCAAGCTATGCGTGTCGCACATACCTATAATGCCTCGCGATAAACCGCGGCCTAGTATCGCGGTCGCAGAGGATAACGCCCGCGCCAAGGCGAACGTATACCAACAATAAACATGTCCGCTCGACCCTTACATAACATGCTAAGTATTGTACTACGCTAGCCTACTACAAATTGTCTACATTGTTACAGCGAAGCGATTGAGACTTGAGTGATGGGAGACGAGCGATATCGGCAATTGAAGTTACGCTACTTTAGTTGCGATTTATTTTACTCTTTTAGATTTCAAATAAAATTTAAATATGCAGCAACGTGTAATGTGGGAATTAGCGACAGTAAATTTTTATCAGGCAATTTTAAAGTACATATTGATAAGAGATTATGCAATTACCAGCCCAATTTAAAGCTTATTAAGGGTAATTTGAAATTATAAAGAAAGACATTTAGTCTCAGCGACGAAACTGTCGCTTGTGACATTTGGCAAGCCTCTTTTGCAATGTAAACTTAATTAACTACCTTATTAGGACAAACACATGGTCCAATTTCATTTAAATGTGTAACATTAAGACTAAATTGAATATACAAACCCATTTAAAAGGTCCGACACCTCAATCCGACCATTCAAACGAGTTCCACTTAGCATACATGCATCCGGCGGCCTTAATAACTAAATAATATAATTCAGTACTATAAGTAGGCTAGTCAACACTTGGCAAGGCAATAGAAACCCAGTCTATCGGTCATTGTACCTAGCTCTTATGTAACGGTATATTATCTGGAGCACTCATCAAAATTCGTGATATCACATCAATGGCTATTCATTAGAGTATTACCAGTGCACTTATCAATCTTCTATTACATTATTAATTGATAGTAAAGGTGGAACAATCGCGAACAATAGTATCTGTCGTTGCCCACGCTAGGATTGGGAATTATCTATCACAATCTGACTAGTTAAAGCGCAAGCGCAAGTCGGAATAGTTAAGAGCGCATTTGCTAAAGTTCGTGGAAGTAAGTAATATAGAGTTGCTAATACCTCCTCTGAAATCCCGGTATCATAAACATGACGTTTATGATCATGACGTTTATTATCATCATATCAGCCGAAAGTCGTCCACTGCTGGACATAGGTCCCCCAAGCGTCGCCACAACGACCGGTCCTATGCTTCACGCATCCATCGGATTCCCGCGACCCTGACCAGGTCATCGGTCCACCTTGTTGGCCTTGCAACGCTGCGTCTAAACGTTTAAATGTGGGTGTTTAAAGGGTAAGTTTGCGATAGAGGAGACGAGCACGAGTGGAATACGAGCCGAGCTCAAGTTTGTGTAGTGTGGAGAGTGTGGACCGAATGACCGACTCAGGAGTTGAGCACTAGCAGCAATACACAAATTTAAGTACACCTCATACTCCGCTAATGACCTTAAGAATTTGAACTATATTACTATATTGAAGAATCTTATTATGTTTTAGACTTGCGTACTAAAACTGTTAGATTAAACCAAAACTCTTTCGTTTAAAATGTTTAGTACGAAACTCTAAAAACATCCTTACTAATATTATAAAAGCGAAAGTGAGTTTGTTTATTTGTTTGTTCAGGCCTAAATGGGAAAACCGATTTTGATGAAACTTGGTACACGGATAGACCATTTCTTGGAATAGGACATAGGATACTTTTTATCCCGGAAGAATGTTCCCTTGGAATAAGTTTCTGATATCACGCGGGCGAAGCTTCTGGGAGCAACTAGTAATATATAATTTAGTTCAAATGTATTTAGAGCGCAATAAATAATTTGCAATTAACATAAAATAAATCCAGGGAATCGCAATTTTTATGAATTTTAGACATTTTATCAACTCTATGTTACTTATTTCCACAAACTTTAGGTAAATATACTCATACCTATGCCGATCTCTAATCACAATAAAGGAATAAATCATTTACACGATCTTCTAAGCGCATTAGTGAATGCCAATTATTTTTTAAACATCCCATAACTTAAGAGGAGTTACTATTTTATAAATTACACAATTGGGTATTTTCTTTTGTTGGTGTTCGTACAATATTTTGTACTAAACAGAAATCAGCATCAAAATTGGTTACGTGGTTAAGCAGGAATTAGCATTTCAAATATTGGTATGAGGAAGTGTCTCTTTTGTACGTTCGTAACCTAATGGCGGTGACGTGACATTTCAGTTTGTGCATTCTTTTCTAATATTATTTGACTGTTTTCCCTATTCAGCGTCCCCGCACACGAGCCTCAAACAAACGTCGCCACAAAAAAACGCTAGACGCGGCCACAAAAAAAAAGTTAGAAGCGGCCGCAAAAAACAGCTGAAGCGCGCGACAGCTTGTATCCGGAGCAACAAGAAGCCGCTTCAAGCGTTTTTTTGTGGCACCACCGCTGCACACGAGCCACAAAAAAGATCGCCTCAAAAAGAAACTTGAAGCGGCGGTTTTTTTGTGGCTCGTGTGCGGGGACAGCTATATTTAAAAAAAAAATAATATGTGTATTTTTTTTTTAATTCTCAGCGATTTTGGATAAAGTTATGTTTTGACACAAACGATAATAAATTCAGTCAAGCACTCAATAAAAAAAATCGGACAGTACGGAGTTTCACAATCCTACCGATTTGTCGTTTACCACATTGATGCCAAATGTGGCTCCGATAAATACTTGGCCACTAATTAACCTCGTAACTCTGTTTATCTGGCAACAGAAACTTTGTTTTTGTATTTATGCTCTGGACAGAAAAATGTAAAACTGTATTTTTTCTGCATTGATAAAAATAAACTGTTTACTGATGTGTCACGTTGTAAAAAGCATGTCAATGTGGTGGTAATCGATCTATTTATGTATAAAAAATAATATTTCCTATTTCTCAAGGTCACACGCGTGAACGGCTGGGCCAATTATTTTTATTGTTGTTTGTTATTGTTAAAAGATTCTTATAACAGAAAAAAATAAGAAAATTACTTAAAACAAAAATTAAAACTTTTAACTATTTAACGTTCACGCATTTGATAATTAGCACGTTTGACAGTTTATATTTAACCCTTCAGATACCGTCAATTAGAGACACAATAGTAAGACAATAGATGCGCGGCCACCGGTGGTCGCTTGGGGATTCATGAATTAAAACAAGTCATCTGTTGGGTCAGCTAGTATTATTTATTTATTTATTTATTTAATCTTCATGCAACAAAAAGTACAAAGGCGGACTTATATTATCTTTTAGGATACTTTTAATCCTCCAAACAGTGGTTGTATTTCCATCAATTCCAAAACACATTTATCCTGAAGTAGTTAGCCTTCAAATTAGAGAGAATATTAGCATTCCGTTCCCATAATAATGAATCCATTATTACATTGATATGCAAATAGATGCAACAAATTGTGCTCTGAAAGGATTTAGGATACAGTTTAATAGAGTTATCGTCGTATGCATAGGAATGGTTGAACAGGTATTTGAAAATACGCTTCTTTTTTACTTTTTTATTACCAGAGACCATCAGTAATACTGATGACCTATTCGCAAACGGAATCTCAATAGATTTACTCTCCTACGCAGTTTTTTTCTTCTTATAAATAAAACAAACAATGCAAATACTAAAATGCTTTTATCACACATTGTAATAAAAAATATATTAACTTGCAATAACAACTGCAAGGTCATACTATGTTTATCATATAATATTTCTGATGCGACCGCATTTGGCATCCACCAACGCGAGAATCGATCTACCTATAATAATAAATTATACAGAAATCACAAGATGACTAAGTGGTATGAATAAAGAGTTCACTTCATTCATAAAATTGACTTAATGATAGAAGTTACTAGAATAAATTAAACACATGTCTGTATACTAGAGTTTTCGTGTAACTAAAATAATAACAACACATTCTATGACAGATAACGTGTCAATTATTTGTAATAAAAATGATTTAGTTTCTCCTCAAAGCACAGCCAAAACTACAGGGTTTAGGAGCGTGAAATTTTGCACAGGGTTTCCTTTTATGATGTAGCCGAGCACTAAGAGAGGATTTTGCATTTTTTTTTTCATTCTAAGGGGATGAAACACGAGCCCAAAGTTTGTATGAAGAAACCTACTATAACGCGGGCGAAGTCGCTGGCAGGAGCTAGTTTGTAATAAAAAAAATAACCATATCCAAAATCACAACTACAGACAAATTTTAGACTAGACGCAGGTACCGCTTGCAATAAAACTAAAGCTGTCATTAACTCAACAATTAGATTTGCAATTATTAATGAATATAAGGTACGTTGGATGCTAGAGAGGCGAAGCGTGTACCAGGATGATGTATATCTCAGTTTACGGCGATGCTCGACGCTCTTAATCCCAAGTATTAACCGGAGGCACCGACCCGCCACGATTTATCGTCCCAGGCCACGACGAGGCGGGGCCACTAACAACTAACACTGTTTTACCTCGCAACCTGATAGCTCGTTTTGTATTTTTCTACAACTCATGATGTATTACTGTAATACTTTGTACAAAACCAGTCACGTAGCTTGAATTATGTGACGTGAACACATGAATTATCCTCCGCTTGTAAATGTCACGGCAGACGACACCCCAGACATACCTATACTGCTAAATCCTGCACTAAACGGTAAATATAATGACGCACTAAAATACGTAAGAGCAGAAGTAGTTAAAGAGCTAACCCAGTTTAAAATTTGATCCGAGGGTGTTGGCACAGTGTTCACGAGAGCCCTCGCAGTGTTTAAGCAGTCGATTCCCGTTTTATCCGCAGCCGCCAACTCCTCGGGGATGCTGAAGGATTTGGCGCATTTACAGACGAACAAAAAAGGAAGGAACAAAAACCAAGGACTACGAAAGAAAAGCCAAGATTTCCGCCGAGCGATTTCAGCGAAGATAACATCCTCTCATACACTATTTATTTTGTCTTACAAACTCTCGAATGAAGCGAGCGGTTCAAAGGATTTGAACAAGATGTCGAGTGGTTTACGAAATTACAAGCGTTGCACTCGGTGGCAGAAATACAAATCATTGATCGAAACGATAGTGTGCAGGGCAGAATTAAATAATGGATGAGGTCTATGACCTATAAGTAATTCATAGAATGAGCGAGTGAACGTGAGGTGCGGTGCTCGGCCCGATATGGCAGGTGCGTTATGTAAGCGGCCAGCAGCGCAGGCGCACGCTTGTGATACCAAATGCCACTGCGCTATTCCTATGCTGGCGGACTAGCCGCGAGCTCGTGCCAAGGCCCCGCAACAATTGAAAGTAGATGTCCAATAACCTTTCGAAACAATATCGATCTAATTGAAACAAAATAATCGATAGAAAACAAATAATACACAAAATTAAAGGTCGAACCGTTAAAGGGCAAAATTGCGCCACATTCATAACAAGTGCCGGCTGAACTGAACGAAACTTAGAAGCCAGACATATTTATAATGATATAGCCCATTACCTCTCGCAGTGTCATAACGATAACCGTAGATATAGTCGTTACCGTAGTACACCCGAAGGACTTAAAAGCGGACAATTTAAAACATAAATTAGATAGTGCAGTGTCTAAATACGGGTGGATACCGGGAGGCAGCCGACTACCGGGTGGTTAGGGACGATGAATAACGAAGCGACAAGGATGGTGTATCGGGGAAGGTCGTGGAATGGAGCGAGACAAATGCTCGGTCGCGGTGCAGCAGCCAGAAGCAGTGCACACAGACATCGATCGATTAGCGGCCGAGCGACCCGCCCGCCGCCACAGCCAATCTATCGACCTTTATGTTATATTTTAAATTTGTGAACTGCCAAATTGTATCGATCATAATTGATAATCAAGTAACCATTAATTATTCAGGTGCTCTTGTTTCCGTTGTGATTAATATGTTTTGTCTGTTTATACTGGCTGAGCGCTAAATTTATGGAAGCCAAACACAATGTAACATTTGTCATACTGAACAACAAACATATTCTAAGCAGAATGATACGAGATAAAAATTGTGTACAATTTATGGCAAGTTAAGAAAGGAAAAATAGTACCCGAGCACCTAATCCATGCAAATCTATTATCAATATAATCTAAACTTAGGTACAAAGCCATCATAGTTCAGCTCACGTCCTCACCGACCGGTGATCACTTATTTGACTTGTAGGTGCCGTGATTCCATAGAATCACAACGGAGCAGACACCGCTCGCATTTTTTATTTATGAAATTTTCTATTTGAACCGCTGCGGTAATGGAATAATTTCGATGGAACTGATCTGTATTCAGCAAAAACATCTCGGTGTGTCTTCAAGTTTCCGCGCCCCGAACGGCTTTGCAGACCGTCCCGCAGATTAGAGCTAGATTGAATTTAAAATTATCGCTCCCTCTGAACAAATTGGAAGTCCTAGAATCAAAGGCGGATCTCGCATTACCCAAGCATCTCTTTTTTTTAATCTAACTCATTCACTACTATAGTCTCCCTTTCAATAGCAGGATCAGCTAGTTTCGTTTTTCATTTCTGTCAAAGCTCTTAGGTAGATGGCTTTCAAATAAATTGGCTGTAACTTACAGAATTCTGGAATTTGTAACGGTCCATTGAATTTAGAGGAACAATAGAGTCTGACTCTTATAAAAGGTCTAAGCTCCATTTAGATACCTGGATAAAATTCTTTGTGCTAAAATTGTTATCAATGAAAACGGGTGCCCAGACGACTAGAACTCAGAAGGTAATTACGTAGAAACTAGGAAAAAAAGTAGTAATAAGCTTGTTATCAGAAAAAGAAAGTTTAATGTCGCTGTCAACGACTGCATAAGTGTTGCTTAGCAAGACACCTTGTGCAGGAAACGAAGGCAGGCCGTGGAACTCGTAGCTGTCGCCCAGGAAGTGCCTCGACATATTATGTGGTGATAAGAAACCCGAGGATAACACACAAGTCTAAAGTAGACATATTCTTATTTGTTTGAAACGATAAAGCTATGTTTAGACACATTGTAATGGAAAACTACGTGACAAAATACCTACCGATAACGCCAAAGGTACGCTTAATCTTATCCAGCCAATTGTTAACAAACAGGGCCGTGCATTTAATAATCTCACAATAAAACATGCACTATTTATTTTCCTCTATAACGGAGTCGTAAACAATACAATATAAGTTATTCGTGCGACTGAAAACTTCGCAAACTTTACTATCACGACCAAGTTCGAGGATTCATTTTGCGTACGAATAACTTCAGGATCTCTAGAGCCGTCGTCGGAGAACAAAGCTCCGACTAACTCAACAATGTGTTTAGTTTCCAGATTAGAGCAATCCCGACCAACACCTTAACACGGATTTTAGATAACATTCAAACTCCGACCGCACTGAATATAAATGAGATTTTAGAACGCCGCAGCACTCGTCTTAGGGCTCTCGTGCATAATTACTAGACATTACAAACGTTCAACTACATTTGAACGCCGATGAATAACTTTAACGGACAATTCAATCTCGACGGCGAACTTGAAGAGACTCCAGGGAATTGTGTTTTTTGTTTACAGAAAAACGAGAAAATCTATATCGGAAAAAGCCGGCTGGACGGAACGCGGGAGGCAAGACAGGCTCGCGTGAGGAGGGCCCGGCTCTGGCACCCGGCACGCACCCTCACTTCCCAGCTGTTTGCGTCTATTACGATTTCAATGTCAAGTCCGATCAATACGGCCGGGGATGTAAAATTTCGGCTGGTCTCGGCGCGTTCCGGGAGCTACGAATGCCGCCAGCCGCGGGCTTACTAACCTACCGTAATACGGGGTGCGTGCTCTCTGCACGATCAATAGGCGCCAAGTAAGGCTCGGCTCGTTTTATAAATAGTCTTGAACTTCACCTCGGCCGCCGCCGTCGAGATTCGTGGGCGAAAGTGTGGAAATATCTTTCGTTACGTCACGAGGGCGGCCGTTTTGTACACCTATATCAACAAGCGGACTTTTCCCTTGTCTGAAATGAATAATCTCAATAGCGGCGATGATAAGCCGCTGCAGCTGTAACACAATGCCGGGCATCTCATTATGCAGATGAGATGCACAATCCCGACGGAGAAAGTTTGAATATCTCAATATAACGTGACAATCAGCCACTGATGTGAATATTTTACTAAGTTTCCATGTAAATCGCCCTTTGTCGAGTACCTACTGGCGTGGATGGCGCGAGGAAACCGCTGGAAAAATGTCAGAGGGAGCTCGAATTGGAAAAACAACTGCGGTGAATTTCTCTACCTAGACTGTAAAGGCACTCGAAAAGCCAATATCGCCGAGCTTTATACCTCATCAGCATGCATACAGACACAACTGAAACTCGTAATATTAAGGATTGTAAATTGAAATCTGGCAAAAAAAAAAACGGTGCGCTCGGAATATAAAGGAATTAATTAGAAGGATACAGAACCGATGAGCTGAAGTGAAATCAAGCTGGAGGACTATTACTGTGAGTGAGGGGAGTAAAAGCGGTGATATTAAAGAACGAAAACGAGCGGTTCATTACTGGGAATGTTGGTAATAACAATACGGCTAATGGTCCTGGCGCGATCCGCTCAATTCCCACTTCTACTTGAATATCTCCCTTCGCAACAAATCCCTGGCAATTGCAACTTACTTTATTTTGATAGTATGATGTCCTGTTCTGCTAGCTTTATATTCTTTGCATGAAATTATCTCTGCTATGTAATGGGGCAGCGTCAATTACATCGCGTTGTTGACTAACATCGTATCATTGTAGTTATTCATGGTAATTATCGTGTATAATTACTGTTTTAGGTATTGTTTTGTGTTGTAGATAGTTCTACTACGCCTTACGTGTTCTTTGAAGTGAATCGTGACCTGAGGCAGGGAGGACTCTCATAACTTGAGCGACGTGTTCCTAGGTCACGTAAGCCATTCATGTTTCATTTATTTTTATTATTATAGGTATATTTTGGTTTGATAAACAAACGGTCCGATAAACGCTGATGATAACAAATAAGCTTCTATTTTTATAATGTTTTTTCGCCGTTGTAAGACTAATCAGCTTCATGGATATAATCGTCATGTTTATTTACTAAGGTAAGGATAAAATATTCAGTAATAAAGCTATGAGTTACGACGTGACGTTTCTGTTCGACATTAAAATACCGATTAAGTATTATTTTAATTGGTAGTTATAAATTATAGTTGTTAGTACATTTTCGAGGTTAAATTATTCTAAAATTCATAGTGCATCATTAGAAGCAACGTCTATATTAGGCTGACATAACATTGACGTGGGCGGGAGCAACTATAATCAAATAGCAACGCGATTAAATCAAGCGCCTCTCAATTTAAATACGACTATAATTATAGAACATTTAGTAGACGTTGATCGAAGATAGACAGACACGATACAACATGGCCGTGCAATTTATACTAATTTATAGGAACCAGCTAAACGTTTTGTCGCAAGAAAACTGGTATTCGAAAAACCTTTGTTGCGCAAATGCTTCCATATAAAGCGTGGATTAGTTCCGAAATATTCCGAAAACGTACTTTCAAAAGGCCAGTAGTTAAGGGCCAATTGCTCCACTTTTCTACACGAGCTTCGTGAAACTAAGAACATTATCGGACGATAAATCGCTGGTACGTAATGTTCGTATGTCTAGCAATCACTTTATCCATAAAACTTGTATCATAAGAGTGTAGTTGGTCGAGCGTGACCGCTCGCACCGCAACGCGCGCGATCACGCAAGTTTATCTCGCCTTATAATAATTAGTTAGAGCAATAACGTATCAAGACCACACCTCGCAATTAGGTCTGAATAGCTTATGTGGCGGAGTTATTAAAGTAACACATAAAACATTCTTTATAAGGAAACTCGGAGATAAATACGATGTTGTTGTGGAGCTCAGGTTATGTAACAAATCTTGAATCTTTATGCGTGTCTATTATTAGTATTTTGTCACAGAACATCTCCTTAAGAGGTCATCAGCAGATAAGATCTTTATGAGAATGGATGTAATGTTAAAACAAATGGATCTTTAGCTGCAGTATTTAGAAACCCTTTGGGTGTATTTAATATCGTGCGGATTTCATCACGCATGCGGGTTTGCTCTTTATGCAGAAAATATCAAAATGCAAAAAACACGCCCCGCATGCGTATACCACGGATTACAATACATACTTGTATGAAATGAACATTGGCGGGGGTTGTGCATGCGGAGCAACCCCGCATGCGTGATCAAGATAGCACGATATTAAAAACATTCTTTGAGAATTTGAAAGCAGACTGAACCAAGCAGTGAATTTAATCAATTGTGATTATATTATATTTTTCACATCAAATAATGAATGCACAATAGCCATTGCTACTAGCATTTGTTAATTAAAACAATTGAATAGAGGTATCAAAACATAATGAAAATTGACGCCCAATTTATCACCACATTACCAGGCCCTCATCATTTGAATAGAGGTTGGCAAAAACAAAAGCATTTGAACCGGAGCCAACAGGTATGCGAATAGATGTACACAGCTAATTAAACCAAATATTATAGTGGTATTAGGACTATAATAATTCGTTCCAGAAGTTTAATGCAGCGATTTAATGCTAGATTCTAGCTGCACATATTCAAATGTCAATGGAGGTGGACTAGAGGTTCGTTTAAGCCCGATTGATTCCCCATGCTTAAAGGACTAGAAATGAGTTTAATCATTTCTAAACCCTGAGGACAACATGTCTTGATATTCGTGATAATATTTTTATAAAGGGATTGAACGCAAATTCGCCTCAAGCATTGATCATTTCCTAAATTGCTACCATGTCTGCTGTAGCCCTAACTAAATCACACAATAGTCGTTTCTAATTTATGAGCCAGAGGACATTGTCACTTTTCAGAACACTAGACTCCGAAAGCCACACATCGGATGCCAGTCGCAATTTAGTGGCTTTGGGAATCTAAAGACCATGGCGCTATGCTCACAATTCCTTTAACATGACCAAAAATAAAGTGACTAAACTCGTTAAAAAGGGGTCATAGGGGTCCGGTGTAGTAGTACCTCTTTTAGTAGTAGCTACACTACACCGGACCAGCCGCTAGGTAGTCAAAACACAAAATTTTTTGACAACTTTAAAACGCGATGCAGTTGCCGATTGATGCTGCTAAAAGCATCACGTCTGCCATAACCCTAACAAATCAAATCACACAATATGGCGGCATTAGTCGTTGCTATTCTATGCGCTAGAGATTTGCAAGCGGCGCGGCGACGTGCACTGTAAGTGGGTCGTGCGCGTGCGTCGACCCCGCGCCCGACTTCAGGGTTAACGCCAAGCCAAGTGCTCATGGGTAGGGCTGTCTCTACTTACTGCTGTTTGTCTACTTGCCAGCTGTGCGGGGGATTAAAATCTTGACGACTTGTATGAATATAGGTGCAATTATACGATGCTTAGAGGTGAAAAGACAGAAAGGAGAACAGAAGATAATGAGAAGGAGAAAAAAAGAAAAATAAATAAATAATAATGAAGATTCATTAAATTAATAATAACGCGATCTTTGGAGAAGTCAGCGAACCTCCCTATATTTAGCCTAGAACGGCAATTAATCACAATGGTATTATTACTGAAGCAGAAAATGCTTTAAAAATTCTAATATGGCAACAGTGAGTCCTCAATTTAGAAGTAGCATAAATCTTTTTGGGACACGCAATTAAACATGACTAAGAATAAAGAATTCAATGAATTAAGCATCTTTTCATCTTTGTCTAAAAACCCGGTTTTTACTTTTCACGATAGTTTTACCATAATTTACAACAAACAATGGTTTGTTAAGGAATTTTCCGCAGATGAATGTCGGCGATTAAGAATTATTTATTATCAATCTAAAACCATTTCTTATTGAAGAAGTATCGATGCAGTTTAATCTGATGACTCATTGAAATCAGGCGCATTAGATCGATGTTTTATTTCAATGTTATCTGACATTTTAAACTTTTAAAAAGTACAAAATTTGTAGCATCAACAGTTATTCAATGGCTGGATATATTACGAGTACTAGGTACGCATAATTCATGGTTAAACCAACATTAAATTGTAAGAACAGCAGGCGGTACAAATATTACTGTCGGAACTTAATTGAGAGTCCCTGGTACTAAAGTTGGCGGAGTCAGCCTACTCACGATCTTAAACGACTTGTCACCGATTTCTGAACGCCTAGTACTTACAGATTATGTAAGTCATCTACGCACTTGTAAATCTACGGATATTTCATGGATATTTGATACTATTAATTCGCTAATAAACCCAGAATTTTGGCCTGAAATCATGCTCGTGTTTTCCAAACATTATTGCCGTAGTTATCGCGGTAATAATAGCAGCACGGGTTCATTGACCGCTCCAGTTCTATTCTAGTTACATACAACTAGTGTTACAACTTTGTTTCTATGAATTTCATAAGCTGAAATGTTTGAATTTTGTACGCATTAGGGCAGAAAATGTGCAATTTATAAAATAAAATAATAAATGGAAGGATTTAACTTTTATGAGTTAGTTACGGTTTTATATACTCGCTCTGTTTGATTAATTTTCTTTGCTTCTGCTTTTCTTGCTTCACGTTTTCCTCTGGGATCGGAAGAGCGCTATTTTAATTTTTTTAACAGCAAACTGTTAAGTCTTTGGGATTATGAAAAAAATCTGTTGAATAATTCAGACATTTCTAGGGATGTGTGCACGAATACTTTTTTACTAAGAATATTATAAAACTGATTGATGGTTACATAAACTTACAAGAGCTCATAATTATCTTCAGTTTACATATAAAAGTTTTTTACTAGTAAATATATGAGCGCTAATATCTACCATAAAACATACGAATATTTATTTTGATAGGCTAGTGGTAGAACTCGACAAGAATAAGAACCTTATTGAAACCATGATAAAAAAATCAAGTTTCTACCACCTTAAATTAATTAAAAGAACGTTTGTTGTTGATAAAAAGCGTGTACTTAATCTTTCGTATCTCGCTCACGCGTCGATCTGCGAGTCGCAGGGCGTGGGCGCAGCAGGCGATGGCGACGCGGCAAGCTGCGCCGGCGCAACCGCGTGGGTTAGTGCGGTGCATTATCCACGGATATTCATTCAGGTCTCGGCGATACGCATTCTATCAACTAGATACCCAAGAGATTACTCACGCATCAACATATTCTACCAGAAAAAAAAAAAAAAGAAAAAAACTGTAGGTGTTGAAACTGATCTTAAATATGGGCGCTACTGCGAAATATTAAACCAAACGACTCCTAAATGTACGCAAACAAGACCCATGTTTATCAAGATTGAATTCAACAGTACGATGCCAACAAAAACCGGCTCCAAAGCCCTTCCATGTATGGAAAATGTCCTGCAAGTGGATACTTGCGATACCTTTATAAAAACTTGATCAGAGCTACACGAAACGGTCTTGCAAGCCGCGGGTTGGCTAAAGTTCGCACGCTTGCTGCCTTTTATAGATTTGCTAGCCTATTCCAGTTGTGTCGAAAGCTTAACACCAAGAAAACGCAAGATACACTATCTATTGCAACACACCATCACAGCATGCTCGCAAAATTCCATCTGATCTAAAGAGATTCGTTCGTCATACTTAAAATAGCAAATTTATCAAGCATCTGTGTAATGGAGTAATTACGTTCATCGTGTTCTTACGAAATGATATCCGAACTAGTAAAGAAGTTATTGCACGCCGTACTATCATTCTACAACTTTTTGTAACGAAGGAAAGTTGCGCCGCGAAACCTATCCAGCCCTATTGTATCTATTAACCGTCTACTTTCTCATTTCTTGCCATTTACGGTCCGTTGAGAAAATCGAGATGCATTTTGCAGTATATCAGCGCATGATGAAGAGACGGAATGACAGCATATCTTAGACCCACTCACGGTCGGCCTGACTCATTTATCGTGAGGCGTATACATTATTTTTCAAAGGCTATAGAAGCATTTGTCTTAGACAAAAAAGCTTGTAACCGACAGGCAAAAAAGGTTAAGCGACTGTTGCGCTCGCTGAGCAAGATGATTTAAAGAAAATCGTGTTAATACACATGGGAAGCCTTGAGCGCGGTGTCGAGTTGCGGCCGCGGCTCCGTCGGCTTCAGTTACATGGACGACCGCGTGTCCGCATCTTCCTACGTGCTTGTCAACAACACACATCACTCCTTATTACTACAACCAAAATTTAAAGCTCCCCTTTGATCTCAGCGATAAAGGCCATCTGTCACACTGGAAGAGTCGCAATTCGCAAACACGTAAGTAAATGAAAATCTGCAAAACATTTTATGAAGTCGTTCAGCTCGTTAGGCCTTGTTTGATCACGAGACGCGATATAAGTATACATATGCAGGGTGGACGTGAAAATTACCGCTGCGATAAATTCATAAGCCTGGCTTTAGGTCTTACGAGCGGTGCAACCGGTCGCCGCCATCAATATGCTGGCAGACATCGGGCCACCATAAATAGAAGAAGTGGACTGGGATTTAATGATGCCGCTCCGCGAAAACGTGGCTTGCTTGTCTCCGTTATCAATCATGCTTACAGCTTAGTTCCAGTATCTCCGTATCGTTTCACTTGGTTATTAGATTCCAGTAGGAAGAAACCGATATTTATTTTATAGCGTGCCTATTGAATTTTATTGCCGAGCTCGAGCGGACCTGATTTATTTTTTAGAGATCGAACAGCGAACTGAACCAGTTAGAGATAAGTAAAAGATCATGTAAACGGTGTTGTTGAATGTTGCTTTAGGTAGGGTGGGGTAATACAGGGGGGTGCGGAGAATTATGAAGTTTCCCCTGTCGAGCAAACGGGGTGTTCTCACGCGAAACGAGTCGGCTACAAGACAATACTGGTCGCGTTATTTACGCGATAGATAAGTGAAGAAAATGTTTTAAATTATCTCGCGTGCTTCAGCCGGTGCACGAGCGGACGTTAGCAGCCACAATGGTAGCACTTCGCGCGTCAGAACAGCACGAAATAGCATTTAAATTACCGACGCTGATTATCTTTGTTAAAATACTATCTAAATTACTTTGAATATCTGTCTGGTACGAAAATCGTGACTAAAAACCGGTCTTATTTAAAAGAAAAAAGTCTTTATGTAGACAGGTAAACACTTAATTGGATAACTGGCTAGTTAATTGAATTTAATTAATGGTAATTATAATACAAATTTTATGTTCATCTAACTATATTCTCATGAGAATCAAGCAAATTGCTTAATTAGATGCTTAGTGCTTTCTCTACCGTTCTAACTTATGAACTAGCGGTTATTTATAAAGTGCGAGAGGCATAAATATGCTTTCAGTTATATCATGTCTAGGTTTACTTGCCTAATCACCCGGAGAAAGTCTCCGGTCTAGGCTACTAAGCCAAGATCTAACAAGATTGACTGAAAACTATTCCAACCTCGTGATTCCATCAAAGCTAATTGCTAACGTAAAGCCCAGCTTTATTTACATGACCGTAACATTATGCGAATTTCACTTAGACTAACCCTAGGATAAAGAAATTTGTAGATAGAGTGGAATGGCGAACTCTAAGTAGAATAAGTTAATTGCGAACACAGAATAAACCTTAAAACACTCAATGTTTCGAGAATCAGTATCGCAAGTCGGGATCAAAACCAAAAACGATAACGTTCGCGTTGTCTAACAGTTTACGTATACCTACATAAACTGCACCTAACTACATGCAGTCACAAACCTAATATAACTCAGTAACTGCGTACAGTCAAGCGTGTGTTGAGTGTTGTAATAAATAACAAACAAACGTCGGGCAAAAATAGCAGCGAGCACTACGGACAGGGGAATGACCGTCCGTTGACACACAACTGGCTCAAGGCCTGCAGAGATTAGATACCAGAGTCGCATAACAAATACACATACCGACTGACTATTGCAAAATAATCCGTGGCGAGAACAATTCAGTGAAGAATGGCGGGGTTCAGTTGATGATCTGCCGACTTTGGACGGAGAAGCGCAGCAATTTTTCGAAAAGAAAACGGGTTTTGGAGAAGAGTTGCATCACAGACACCTAACGACTGACTATATTAAAATAATCCGCGGCGAAAACAATTCAGTGAAAAATGGCTTAGATTATTTTACAATTTTAGTCGTTATGTGGATTGAAGATCTGCCACCAATACACATAACGACTAAAATTGTAAAATAATCTAAGACTTTGGATTGCATTTGTAGCAATTTTTTGGAAAAGAAAAAATTTTGGAAAAAAAATTTCGTAGACAGCTACAGATTCTGTAGTAGAGGCAGAAAAATATCAGACAGTGCACTGAAAGCTAGTCTGTAGATACCAGAGTCATGAAAAAAGCAGTAATTTTTCAAAAAAAAAAATCACAGGAAGACCAAAGTTTAGACTCTGTAGAAATCTTCTGCGAAAGTGAATTGTATGTTAAATCTTATCATTAAACATGAATTACCTTATGCAATTATCATACTCATCAACTGATTCTACCAGCTTATCTACTGAAAGATAAAAGAGCAAATAAGTAACGTTGCCGAGAAAGGCTAAGCAGCTTAAGATATGCGTAAGAATGTGCTTGGGGTAATGAGATCAAAAGGGTAAGCAAAGTATAAAATAATTACATTACATTATTAGGTAACAGAACAAAGTCCCCGAGAACGAATAACTGAATGTTCCGGTTAATTCTTAAGCTAAATTTTTCGTTAAATTTCGGCTGCCCTTTCTGGTGATTACAATTTGCTGACTTGCTTAAACAATTTTTCTTCGGAGTACTTCGCCGCCTTAATATTAGTCTTAACAGTAAACGGTGTCAAGTCAATCAATTCTAAAATTATGGCTTCAGCTACATGAAGAATTAATACCTCAGCCACAGCCATACATTCATTATACATACGTGCATTCACCGGCAATCCGCTACTTAGATTTATTAGTGTAAGTACTGACAGGACAGGCAGTGAAGCCACCATCACATGCACATCAATTTCTCCAACGTGACTATTACAAACTGCAACACGACTTACAATTCGTACTTCGTTTTATATCTCTCTCTTTCCATCAGAATTGTACGAAAAAAAAGATGCTTCTCTATTACTAGCGTTAGCTGATATATTGTGAGAAATTGCCATCAGTTAGTGGTAATTAGAATTGCATATTGTGTACAGTGTTCAAAACAATGAGACAATAAAGTTGATACTGCGATGAAATTAGATGCATTCGTTTGTTTGGCTTGATAACCAGATAGCATTGCTTTAAAAATTTTAATTAGTAGGACTTTTCAATCTGATAATATACTTGAAATACATGCAAAGAAATGCTATCTGTACTAAATTATATTCGTAGATTAAACAAGCAACAAACGTGACGACGATAATGTTTGCAAATGAAGTGCCGAAATAATCAAAACGATCTCCACAGAATAATTGGTCAGATCTTAGCGATTCAGCTAACGTCGAAACTCGAAGGAATGTTTGCAAAATCAACAGCATTCCTACTGGTTTTTTATCGAACCTACTTATCCACTTTTCGCATACGTTTACGTACTGTAAAGCCATCAATTATATTTTTTGTGGGCGTACTAACTGCTAATCGATTCGGTTCCGATTCAGTAATGTTCTTATGAATATTTCACTAAAAAATAGCTACAAATTTTGCCAACATTACGTTGTTATTATATCGGTTTATGCAATACATTAGCACACAAACACTAATAACAATTTAATTAATTTTAAACTGTCGCTTGAGTAGGTGAGTTATGCCAATTCGAAATATGGTAGCGCAGTACTGGCATTCATTTGCTTTATTTTGTTTGGAACGACGCCATAAAATAAATGAAAACAAATAAATACTTTTTTCTGATGTTTGTGCTGGGTGTTATTGGCTGGCTGGTTTTAAAAATTGCTTCCAAACTTGTATGAAAAATAATAAATGTACAGTGTTCAATTAATTTACAAAGTTTCTAACAAAAAGCAAACATAAACCCACCTTTCCTTCCACAGGCGTACCTGTTGTAAAGCCACATAACACCGAAATAACGTTTATTTAAAACACTAAAAAAACAACGTTTTACTTTCGTCTGACGGTTATAGTAGCGTCGCATAAACCACCCAGTGGTGCGATTAAATTACAGAAAAGTTACGTTTATTCGGTGGAAAACGTACCGACGACGGAGTTACCGGCCACCCCCAGCGACACCCGTGACAGCGTTTTATCGCGAAACTGTCACCCTGTGTTTTTATGGCGGCGGCAACAAAAGCAAACTTTCACCTCCGCCAAGCTTTTGTGCAATAAAAATATTTTAATTGGCACCTCTACGACCTGTGGCCAGTTAGACGTGCACATCTCGTTGCACAAAAGATTAATTACGTAAAAGCTAGAGTTCGTCCGCCATTACAGAATTAGACACCTCCCATATTTTAAGTCCGCTTTTGACGTCACTGTCACTTTTGGCTGCTAACGAGACTTTTTTCAATAAAAATGTATTATGATGTGCAATTATCGTGCTATTTTTACATTTGTTACTTAATCGCTTTTCAGTGTTAACAGTAGTTTCATGTTCGGTTTTATACGCCTGGATAATACATAAAAATCCTATTTGAAAGGACTGTTTAAGTGTTTACGCTAGACGTTAGAGCTCCCGAAGGAATCGATCCTGTCGTTAAATTGTTATTTTCTCTTTTCTCTGTTCTATAATTCTTTAAGTATAAAGAGAGGAAAACGTACCTTGATTTGATATGAGTTGACTTTGTGCTTCGGTAGAAGATTGAAAGTAGAAAAGTCCAGTCTTCGGGAGAAAATGCCGTTGGATCCAGCTCCAGCTCTGAGAAAAAAAAAAGAAAATTTAAAAATCGAACACCAAGAAGTTGCATCTGTTATTGTGAAACATTTCAACGTAGCTTAGTAAAGCCATTACCGTTCTTAACAATATGTAATCTTGGATATTACAACGCCAGACATCACGTTTACTCCATTCCGATTTACCAACTAATATCTTTTCCTCGCCATTCTCGGAGTCTTCCAACTTTTAACCCTTTCACTGCGGTGATGAATCGGAAATCCAATTTTCTGTGTATAGGTATACTGCCCTTTGCGACGAGCACATTTCGTGCCGTCAATATTGAATGGTTCATGCCTAATCGCGTTACAAGGATTTGCGGCAAACGCAGACTTGCGGATTTAAAGCAGACGCCATTTTTAATCAGATGACGTTTTTTTTCCTCTTTTTATGTCCGTGGCTGGCGTGAACACATTGACATGTCGACTTCTATGACTTTTTTTTTATTGGCTTATTACATCCTACGCATTAGGAATTTATATGAAAAAAATTGACAGTTATAGATATACATAATTTTTGGAGCAATCGACTTTGGTAATATGTTGACATCTCGCATTTTGACATGTCTAACTTAACAAAACCTCATGTCAAATTAACGATTCACATGTTTTTGTGATCGAACATTGATATTTTGTTATATCAACCTATACTCAGCACCCAAAATAATATTCGTTATTTGATATCTCAATTAATACACTTAAAAGTTTTGTTTAAGTACTTATTTTAAATTGACAAATTGAAGTGTCAAGCTATTGCCAGCTGAGGTCTTTTTGATTAAATCGTGACAAATTGAGATATCAAGTTATGGCCCACCGAAGAATTTCTGTTGAAATTGCGATATATTGAGATGTCCAGTTACGGCCAACGAAGTTCTGAGCACTAAAAGTAATAAGTATAGGTATCACTACATGTCCGTTATAAAAAACTTGTAACGTTAAATTAATATGTTTAGTTGACAACTTATGTACCCAAGTTGTATTAAAAAATAATCGAGTTATCAAAAAACTTTCGTAAGAAGTAATAATTTTTCAAATATCGCGGCAAATCCCTCGCTCGTGTGTTGGTAAACAAACGTCAGTTTAGAGTTCAGAAGCCACGCGCGCGCGAACCGCGAACGAGTGTGAGTGCTTCAAATTGATTTCGTTTGTTTTTGAGTGTATCTATTGATTGATTTATTACTACAGTGTTTCAATTCATAAGTTGGGTGTATAGTTTGTGATTTGCAATGGAGGAAAAAGTGAGTACCTACCGACCAAACCTTACGGTCTACCTTAGTGTATTATCGTAACAGAGGGAATACCTACCTGATTATGTGACGTGATATCTAGGTATTTCATTATTTGGTTTTTGCAGAATCCGACGATTGCCGAATTAATGGCTAGGAAACGCAAGTTAACAGAACTTCGTGACATTAAGTTAAATTCATCTCGTCAGCGAATGAATGAAGTGGACGAAAACGGTAAGATACAGATCTTATACTCACAAATATTTTTTTGCCACTTTTTAGGTAGATATTGATGAAGGTTGGGAGTTAGTTATCTAGGTAAGTAACATATTGTAAGCCGACGTTCGGAATGGACGTAAAAATATCGCGGCGATTTTTTTCGCGCACTGGATTTTCAACGCTCTGCTTAGCGCCGAGAGTTGAAAATCCAACCAGTGTGTTTGTTCAACGCGTTGGAATGCACTCTGTTGGATTCTCAATGCTCGGCTCAACACCGAGAGTTGAAAATCCAGTGCGCGATAAAATCCCGCTGCGATATGTTTACGTCCGTGCGAACGTCGCGGTCAGCTGATTGTTTACTTGAAACTGTGAACTTAGATGTATGTAGACGATGGGAATCTAGCTGTAGTAGGTAGATATACACCGTCGTGGGTAAGGCCTCCCCCACATTAGGATCGCGCGTTCCTCGGGCGTATGAGCGACGCGTCCGCCGCGTGCGCGACGCGAGCGCGCTGCGTAAGCGTCACGTATTGCCACCGTGTAACGTGTGTGCAGCGACCGCGCGGCGCGCACACGGCGCTCGCGTTGGCGTTTAAACCCTTCAGTCAAGTCGAAAGTCGAAGGGGTATGAACGCGACTCGAGCGCCGCGCGCGCGTGTGAGTAGCGCGGGCGCCGCGCGCGCTACTCACACGTGCTCGCGGCGCTCATCCTCGCTTCATCCTCGGGCGTTCACACGCCCGAGGATCGCGCACGCCTAATGTGGGGTCAGCCTAATTGTTCTATGAGTAACTTGCTCCTCTAATGTTGAAATCAAAACAAAAATAACTATTTAAAAGAAATGAAGGGTGTGTAGTATAACGGTTTAACTTTGGCTACTATCGTAATAATGATTATTTTCTTTCTTTACCTGAACTATTTTAGATCTGAAAGTTTATGTGTGGGTGTGTGTGTGTGTGTGTTTGAAACGATTTGCATCTGTTACTGCTGGGCAGATTTGGATGAACCTTGGTGTGTAGATAATCTAGACCCTGTAATAGGAATAGGACTCAGCAGTTAGACACCGCTAGTTATTCACCCAAACTAATATTATAAATACGAGAGTAACTGTGTTTATCTGTCTGATTATTATTTTTTATTGCTTCAGGTTACCCTAATCTTGCCACTCCACTGTCAAACTCTTCGTTATTGAGGAACATAAGTAACGATGATCCATTATCTCCTTATCCGGTAATGTCCCCAGCAACCCAAGAAATTTATAATGTATTAATTACTGACCCAAGCCTACTGTTAGATAGTACGTCAGACATTGTCGAAAACAGTGAAGCGTCTGAAGAAAATGAATCGTTTAATGGCGACAGTGACGACAGTGTTCGTGATCCTGATTTTAACATAAAAAAAGTCACAGTAGATGATTCAGAAACTGACTGCGAATCATGTGATGATGCCAAAATTGAAAGCAAAGAATTGATACCAATCTCCGGAAAAATATCGAAAGCAACAAGAAATCCGGAAAAATATATCGAAGTCAACTACGAATGCGAAAATATAGCACCTACCTTAAATACGAAAGAAACACCACAAAATTCATCTATGGATAATACACAGAACAAGGAAACGGGGAGCTCAACGTGTGTGACAGACGAAAAAACGGCCAACCGAAGTGTTTCACCTGAAATGAATGAATATGAGAATGCAGCTCCTACTATATATGAGATAGAAACACCAACAGTGATCCTAGAAAAGACGAGTGAAAGAAATGAGATTTTAACTTTAACTATGGAAACCGAAAGTACTAGTGAAGAAAGGACTAATAATAATACAAAAAAAGGAAGATCAAGAGTGGAGAGAAATGCAAGCAAAACACGTCGGAATACAGGAAAGAGTTATATAACGGAAAAAGGTAAAGTAGTTCCTGACAGAAAACCGAAAGAGTTGAGTTCATGTAGACTAAAATGTGCTGAAAGAATTACAACGGCTGAACAGACGCATTGTTTTGAAAATTATTGGCAACTAGGAGATAGAGATAGACGGGCAGCATTTGTGTCTAAGTCAGTAATGATTTTCCCGAAAAAATCACAAAAAACGGGCAGCAGGACATTAAATAGAGAGTGCTACTGTAAATACATGCTAGAGATTTCTAATGAGATGAAACCGGTTTGTAAAGAGTGTTTTTGTAAAATTGTAGGAGAGACCAAGGGATTTGTTAATGTTATAATAGAAAAAAAAAAAATGTCTCCTAACGGAATCATTGATGAGGATCAGAGAGGTCGTCAACCTCCCAAAAATAAGAAGACTATCGAAGACATTTCGCTTGTCAATCACCACATTTTGAGTTTTCCAAGTTATGAGAGTCACTACTGTAGAAATTCGACTGGGAAGAAATATTTAGCTGCTGACCTGTCAATCGCCAAAATGTACAGAGAGTATAAAAACACTTCTTCAAATCCTGTCTCGTTAAAATTATATGCCAAATGCTTTCACGACCTCAATCTGTCGTTTAAGCAACCATCAAAAGACACATGCAACACGTGCGATGTGCTGAACGCTAAAATTAAAGTTGCAGATGAAGATCGCAAAATTAATTTAACTGCTGAATTAGCTGAACACCAACATCAAGCTGATAAAGCTTATGCTGAAAAACGTGTGGATAAAGAGAATGTCAAAGCAGATTCGTCTGTTAGGGCATTTGCATTCGACCTCCAGCAGTGCTTGCCGACTCCATATTTAAAAACATCTGTCTCGTTTTACAAACGACAGCTTTGGTCTTTTAATTTAACAGTGCATGATTTAGCAACTAATGAGGCTACCTGCTACATGTGGGACGAGACAATAGGAGCTCGAGGTGCAAACCAAATTGCCTCATGTTTGTGGCACTTCTGCAACAATTTGTCCTCCGAAGTAAAAGAACTGATTTTTTATTCGGATACTTGTGGTGGTCAAAACAAAAACAATGTCGTGGCAATGATGTTTATGTTTTTGCTACATAATCATCCGACGCTGCAAAAGATAAATCACAAATTTCTCCTCAGTGGGCACACACATATGGAGTGTGACTCTGACCACGCTATTATTGAGAAAACAAAAAAGAGAACACAAATGAGAATAAATCATTTGTATGATTGGGTGCAGCTGGTGAGGACTTGCAAAGTTCAGAAACCATTTAAGGTCGTGGTGATGACGGTAAATGATTTCTTGGATTTTGCTGAACTAAAAGCCAAGAAAGGACCCTTTACTATCAAAAAACTGGACGATTCTGGGGACAAATTTCTATGGCAACCTATTAAATGGCTGCAATATAATAAAAACAGCGTAGGAAAAATAAATTTCAAGAAAAGCCTGGATCGCGAACCCACTTTCGAGTCAGTGAACTTTCGGAAAAGAGGAAAAACCACCATAGATGTCTTTAGGTTGAGCCAAATCTCCAAGGAAGCTTTGCCAATCAGTGCAGAGAAAAAAAAGGATTTGATGGACATGATTGACCTGATTGACGATTCGTTCAAAGAGTTTTATATTAATATAAAAACTGTCGGTGATGTCTCTGCATCTACTGATCCAGATTTGGACGAAGACAACCCAGATGAAGAGGATTCTGAGGTCTAATAAAATACGAATGGTCTGCGACGAGGTTGAGGAGTCAACGTAGTTATTTGTGTTAGTAACATACTTGTATCTGTTTGATGACGTTGTTTGTGGTCCAATAAAGCAATTTTCTATTTTTTTATAAAATTTTTTATTGCGAAAATACTAAACTGATAGTTTCGTGGTGTTTGAATTAAATATTTCTTCAGTTAAAACAACATTACTTGATTTGAGTGAGTAGCAGCAAATTAAATATTTTTTTTATGTTTGTCATCTGTTTGCTATCCAATTAAAATAATGTGGTTGTCATTAAATTACATTGTTTACTTACTATAACTTCCCACTCAGAAGGTGAATAAGTTGATAACTGTTGGTGAACAAGTTGACAACTCGGTGCATAAGTTGATAACTCGTTGGTGAACGACTTGACAAGTCTATTATTTTGCAATCTATGGAAAATTTCGTTTATTTATTGTCATCGTTGAAAAGATGGCACAAAATAACCTTTAAAACAACTTAAACACATATGTAAAATTAATTAACCGATTTACCAGAAGTCGCCAAAACTTTAAAATGGCCGTCCTGACAAATTGCAGTTTTAGACATGTCAACATATTCACGCCAGCCACGGATGTAGCAAGAAGGGCAGCCTGCATTCGTAAATAGGAAGCCCTTGAAACAAATCATTAATATACATAATGACATCTGTATATAAAGGAAATGGCAAAAACAACAAAGACAAAAAACATGCCAACTCGTTTAGCGTTTAAAACCTCTCAACATTTTTATAATACCATCAAGATACTACAAGTATGTAAAAATCTACATAAAATCCTTTAGATCAGGCCCGTAATGCATATGAAACAATTCAATAAAAATAATGAAAAAAATATAGTGTGTCTGTGTTAATAAACTGTAAACTAGTACAATATGCATCGTTTTTTTGCCATACACGCAAAGCAAAAAGCAGTCTCAAGGTAGCGCAAAAAAACTTGTTTTTTTCACTGCCAAGGCCAACAGAATTAGATACCGGCTTTCGTATCGCGGCGGGGCGTGTCAATACCAACTATGTTTACATTCGGGTATAGATAAAAAAAAAACGATTATAATGTTGACGCTGTTGTTTTGGATCTTTTTACACAACTACGCGGTGCAAAGGTGGGTTATTTATGTATTTATCAGACTATGTAAGTATCTGTATATACATACAGTATGTTTGTTCCTTTGTGGCGCTCTAGACTAAACGATATTTATGATTTTTACGTCCATCGATTTTATACAATGAGTGTGTCACTAAAGACATGACAGCAATCAAAATTCAATATGGCGACCACCAGACGCAACTCTTTGATTCTTTTTTTAAATAAAGTCGTTGAATTATAGCTTGTTGGATATCGTTGAAAAGTTATTTGAAAATAGAAAATACTCTATCAATTCATTTTGAATGACCATTTAGGATTCATAAAGATTTAAAATTGTGTAATCATATTCCCTTTTTCGTTGAGGAGACGATTACAAAATTATACACCAAAAAAGGAAATAAAGTATTTTTAAAAACCTGGCCATCACAAAAAACAGACCGCTTTTCAAGCGGTCTGATGTAGTGGGTATCATATGTTTTATATTAATCACAGATTTGATATTATTTTTAAAATTCTTGACAAAATTATCGGAACATTACATCAAATTTAGAATGATTAATCGATTATTCTGACTGACCGACTGATTGAATGCTAATGTAATCAATCCCTCTTAACAGAAGAGTAATGACTCAAGCCTTCAAACCATCAAGATTTTTTATTTTTATTTTCTTAAGTACCTACCGGCGAAGAACATGTGCGATGCATTTTAAATATTTCTTTATTGTTGCTGTAGCCATTTTGATTCCAAGACGGAGTTAGTTTGTCTGAACGGAAGTGCGCTCCACTTGATATGGGTGACCTTGGTTGTACAATAGGTTAGTTTAATTTCAAGAACAAAAAACGCCGACACAACAGTGGCCCAGTTATGTAACACGAGCAGTTTAGTGTTACCTCTTAATGTTTGCGCGTGTAAATTAAATTAGGATATAAAATGATAACGCGTTCCAAAGTTGTAAACAGACCGACGGGAAATGTTAAAGGTACCTTTTAGCTAAGTGTAAGTTTGATAACGGTGAAATACCCCTGTTTACTTATTTAACCCTCGGCCCGGTATGAAAGGCAAGAAGGAACGGGGTGGGTTTTTTAGTCAGTAGAGTCTGACACTATCTCCCGCTCCGCCAAAGGGCGAAGGATGTCCTTTGGATGATTTTTACCCACAAAAAAAACCTTTTTGACTGCTTGCGTCAGCGTCCGACGAGTGTTTTCGTGTACTATTTGCCGTGTGATAGCGACTTTGTTAAGTAGGTTCTCCATCTCGTTTAGCTCTTCAATCCCCATAGACGACAGAAGAGGTGAGGGGTTGGAGTATTTGGTCATAAATGTGCGAAATAAACGCGAAAGTTATCGAATATATTCGACGTAATAGGACATTAAAATTCAACAGAAACTTTAGGTTTTTTTGGGGCGGGAAACTTTACAAAGACTTTACTTTTGAAGACGTGACTTTTACTAATTAAAACCACATTTGTGTCCTTCGATTGCCCTGTGTTTTAGAAATTCCCCGTGTAAGCTTTAGATATTTAAAAAAACTGCTACTTTTAAATTTAACCCTTCAGATACCGTCAATTAGAGACACAATAGTAAGACAATAGATGCGCGGCCACCGGTGGTCGCTTGGGGATTCATGAATTAAAGAAAATGCTTAGATGTTCAAGATATCTACAGAAAAATACATACTTTAGGATTTACGCATTTACACTAATCGGTAATCCAGTCGCTATCAAGGCAAGGTGTGGTTTAAAAAAAAACGCATCGGAAAAAAATCATTCTTGACATTACCCAAATCGCTAAAAGCATTAGCAAAATAAGTTTCATTCTTTCAGGACACGATGACAGAAATACTTAAGCCTGTCTTATTTTGGATGAACACCTCCTCACACACCTCACTTCCAAAATTCATGGAATGCCCAAAGACTGTGACAAATTCAAAATTGGAACGATTTTGTTCTGACAGATGAAGCTTACAACGATCTAAATCTACATGATTGTAGCAAAACACATGTATTTCACGTATTTTGCTCGCCACTCAAACCACGCGTTTGCCAACGTGAATCCGATTAGATTTAGCGCCTCGCATAATGATGTTTTGGAAACAAAATAAATAAAAACTTGCCTTATTTACGACACGTGTTAATATTTTTGCTCTACACCGTATATTTTTTAAAGCGAGTGTTGTTTTTTTGTTCATGTGTTTGGCTAGGATACTAAGTCCTTTAGGTCATGTCTTCGTAATAGTTCATTAGTTTACCATTAGAACACCGATGCATTTATGCTAGTGTTTTTGTAGTATTTGGCATCTTCTTAGCAAACTTCGCTGAGGTAGCCAAAACTACAATAACATTCTCAGCTTTATTTTACCGCGATCGCGCCCGTTTCAATGATTCCACATATTGTCTAGTAGTGCAGACACGAGAGGCACAAAACTAGGTAGATACTTACACCAATTTTATATCATAATGTCCACTAGGAATCAATTTGCGAATAATTAAAACTTTACTTGAAGAAATCCCATCAAAAACTAAATAATGACTAGAGTAGATTAATGTACATAAAGCTAATTTGTAAAAACGTGCCGAGTATTGTATTTCGAAGTTTTACTAACTACACTCAATTAAAGACGGGCAAAATATAAGAATAAATAAAAAAAAAAATCGGACATAAATACCGGTGTAAAGTGTCCTATTAATGGGCAAGAGATAGGGTTAAACCCTTTTCCCTGTCCATTTCAACACCCAACTATAAAATATTGTACTCAAGTGCATCATCTTGATATTCAAACATATAAAAGACCTTGTTTACAGGCCCAACATTGTCGTGTCGTACAGCGAATGGAATATGGCGGTGTGGCCTTGGCTGTTGAATAAAAATAACGATGTTTTTGTCGAGTTGATTTTATATCAGAAGTGCGGGCGGACGCGCGTCGTGTGTGTGCATTCGACCAAAATACTCGACACGCCTGCGCTCGCGCACCTCTAGTCCATAGACAATGTTTACTTAGGATTATGAATTAGGAACCAGTCTGAAAAAGCGATGTATTGACGATGGATAATTTAAGTTTTCTACATTTTAAAATGTTTATTCGTTAATATTGGGGTAACGTCTGGAAATACAGATGGAAAAAGCTACACTATCTTCGGATGTCTTAAAGTTTTATCCAAAAAACCGTTTCCTCTATCACTCAAAGCTCATTGGAAGACCAGCGTTAGACAGTATCTATCAGGCAACATTGTTGAAATCACTTCTAGCACAGCCGTGAGACAGTTTTATTGATTGGTCATTCATATTTTATTATTGTGTGAACCTGGTGACTGTCGTGAATATTTATTTCTATGATTCTTCTTACTAAAATACGTAGGTATATAGGAAAATATGATTGTAAGGATGGTGCAAAACAGTTCATTTTTAATTTATTTAGTTATACTATTTATGTAGATATAGCCTAATGGTAATGTTAAAGAATGGGCACTAGTTTGCCCAAACTATTGCCCAAGTGTTTTTAACTCTCAAATGGCAGTATTGTCTAAAGACCGTTCTTTTAAGACGTTGTTTTGTTTATCAAAACCTCTTAAATTAACATTTGTGTTTAACAAATACTGCTATTACAAGGCTAGCAGGTACACAAAGATATTTAGTGTATTGTTATTACATTAGCATAGTCGGCCTTATGTTCCCACTGTTGGGACTCAGGCCTCCTCTCTAGGAGAGGGAATGGGCCGTAAGCGACCACGCGGGCCCAGTGCGGGTTGGTGGATGTCACATGTCTTCGAATTTTTGGTTCTAGGACACGCCGGTTTGCTAAAAAGATGCAAGCAAATGATTAATGATAGATTTATTAAATTGTTTATTGCGTTTAAGATGATAAAATTAATTAAAACAATTTCTTTAACCTCACTCCATTTAAAATTTAATTGGAGTCAATTTATTCCGGTGGTATTTTAAGCTCGACACGAGTTTTATGATCCAGAAGCTGTTTGTTCGGTTTAGTACTGAGATAAGTCGAATGTCTATTGTGATTTGAAAGTAGACACCTCAGTGGAAGCTGACTGCGAACCGGTTCCAGACTTTCTCATTCATGCGGCCCACGTAGGTACACCAGTACACGGACCGGCTTCTCCGACACAAACCAAAATGTAATGAAACATTTTCTTGTACCTACCCACCTTATTATTAGATTAGAATCACGTAAGTAAGCTAGCATTGTCTGCCGCAAATTGATGTGCTCCACCATGAAGTTTTTTGTACAAGTAACACAATGATTTAACCCTGCGAGTCTGCCAATGCAGGCCCATAAAAAGTGTAACAAAGAACTGGCTGAATATCATAAAAAGAATTGGAATATTAATTTTTTTTGAATCACTGTTAACAGCCTGCCAGTACACTTCACTACATTCTTTATTTAAATCCTCGAGTTTTTTTTTTAAACAGCTAAACTGACAGACGTGGTTCTGTCAAAGGTTACATCATGTTTATTGACAGCTTATATTGACAGCTAGGAACAGTTTGAATTATTTTTAATCCGTGAAATTTTTATCAAACTTCTCGTAAAAACTTTCCTGAGACTTCAATAATATAAGAAGTATTTTTTAAAGATCACCCAAAGAGTTATAAGTTTAGCAACACATACAGTTATTCATTTTTAATCTATTTACATTCCTTACATAAGCAAAATTCTCAATTCTCGTCCAAACTACTCGTTTATTTGGCGCTACAAAGATCCTAATTTAAATAAAAACTACATTAAATAAATAGTAACATACCAAAGCACATTGGGCTTTAAATTGTGACATAAATTGAGCATTGTGTTGTATCAGATACAATCAAATAGTTTATATGGTGGAACGCTACGATTTACATTAGATGACCTCTACAAGTACTCAGAATGTTGATAGGCTAATTCTATGACAAAAAATACCTTGGTATTCTTTAATAAGTTTTCTCACAACATAAAAAATATTCACCAAAAATTAATTTAAATTAAACCATGCGTGTTTGCGAGCGTTCCGTTTAACGCATTTATTTTGGTCACGGTCCGGATATTTTCACCCTAAACGGACTCCCACAGTTAGACCTTGAGACGTAACAATTAACAAACATGACAAAGGAAACTGACGCTTAAAGACAAAGACACACCAAGGTGCCATTGGGCGCCATTCACACATGCGTGAGGCGAACGTGCCTCGAAATTTCTTACGATGCTTACGTAATTATTAGGTACCTACAGAACGTTTAACATGCCATGTGCAAGCAAATACGTATATTGATTTATCGGCGGTTGCACAGCCAGCAGACATGCTCTCAGTCAAGATAACCAGTATTCAATATTCAACGTCAAAGAAGTAATGTTTGAACACATCTCTGGCACGCAGACGACGCTTACAGTTTCTGGTTAGGGCACGATTCACTAGTGCAGTGGTTCCCAACCTGTAGTCCGCGGACCACTAGTGACCCTTCAACTGAATATTTAACATTAATGCGAACTGATTTATGTATTGTATTCTTTATTATCACATATAAAACACAGGAGTATGACTAATATGTTTATCGGCAATTTTTTTTTATGTTAATGATTTAAAAACAATTTAAGAGCACCTTATTCACCGCAACTGATTTGTTTCTTACATCACGTTTATGGGATTGTATGGAAGTCCCCTTTGTTTTTCGATGGGGAAAATCATCTTAGGACAACCCCCGCTCTTGGGTGGAGCGGGAGATAGTGTCAGACTCTTACTGACTAAAAACCCCACTCCGTTCCTTGTAGCCTTCATACCGGGGCTCGAGTTTCTTTTCAGATAACCCTGGCCCCAGTAGGCATGCAAGTGCCCTGATCTCGCGACGCGACAGCTCCGAGAATTTTTGTCCCGGGTGTTATAATAATCGCCGTCTATTTAATTAGTAGCAATTTTTACAAAAAAGTCGCGTCGCTGTTGCTCTTCTTATGTCTTCTTCCAAATCTTTGCAAGAAGACAGTAACAGAGACAAAAAGTTGCTGGACAAGTAAGTAGGTAATTCGTAAGTCTCGTATCCCTAAGTTCCTATCAGAAATTTATGTTTTCTATGAAAATGCTCAGTACTTTTGGTTTTAATTACTTATTTAAAAACTAAAAATGATCGATCTCTGAAGGCATTATTTATATTAACATAGGTATGGTATCTATACAGGTATCTGCTTACAATTACAACAAAGACAACCAAAACCTGTTTTTTACTAGCGACCCCCAGTTAAAAGCAAGTTGGTAACTATTGCACTAATGCAATAAGTGCTTATGTACGCACTAGTGACGAATAAGACGCAAGCGACTATTCTGTTTGAAATCGTAGGGTAGCTACTGTGAATAGGCGAGACGGCGGATAGACACGGACGGACACACTGTGCGACCAAATCGCGGTTGTATCTCGTAGCGAAACATGGACATAACCATTTACATAGCTTTATGTGTGTATCAGCGGGCCTTCGCCCCCGCAACAGTAATGTACTTAAAACATCACTTTACATATTTACACATAACAACAACTGTATTAATCTTAGTACGTGGGAGTCGCCCGTAATATTTATATTACATCATTTACCAAAACACTTTAATTAAATTAACAAAATAGTGATTATAAGTTTAAAATTAACATTTATTAACAAGTTCCACAACAATAACATTGTGCTAAAATGTAAATCGTTGTAAATAAGAGATCGTAATCGCATTTAACAGCTGTGTACTGTAATGTAATGAGTTTTACGGCTGCTTCGAACAATTGTTATTATGAATTCGCTTACCAAGGTCAATGGCAATACCAAACACAACAGTCATCTAGATTAGGTAATACTTAGGTACCTATTGGTTTCCGTAATGTTTTTACATAAAACACGACTTCAAAAACAATATAAAATGTAAAAAAAAAAAATACTGAAACCAGTATTTTTTTTTCAGCCAGTGGCTTAGCCGTACTTTCTCTTGGAATAAAAAAGTATCTTGGGTATGCTATGCCAGAATACGCTCTACATGTGTGCCAAATTTCATCGAAAACCGTTCAACATTTTGAGCGTGAAGGAATAACAAACATACAAACTTTCGCCATTATAACATTAGTCTACATATCACATGTCATAACATCATATGATGTGATGTGTACGTGTAGATATACCCGTGTGATGTGTCCTGTGTGCATCACATCACATGTCTTCACATCAGGTGATGTGATGTATAGACTATTCACTTTTCTATACCAATATTTTTCCCATCCCAGACTTTAACGAGCATAACAATTCAATTTAAAACATTGCTTGCTCTGTAACCTAAGCTCCAAAGCCACACCTACTCGGTATTGACACGTCTCGTTTTTTTCAAACGCAACCTACCATTAAGGTGCGAGTTTTAGCGGTCGTAATGATGCATCATCATCCAAACGTGCGATGTAAACACCGAAGACCTTGGCCTCGGCGAACAATAGGACCCGACGGCCCCACTAAATTCGATTACCTAACAGTCTCGGCTATTTCGCTCACGATTTTTGCCATAAAAGCAAACTGCGCAGCGCTTTAGCCGCCGTAATTATTTGCCGCGAAAACAAAAACGTCTAAATAGGTAGTGTGTTTGCAAAAAATTCTAAATATAATATGGGCACGAATTTATAGTATATGTAATAGAAATCAAGGTCGTAGAACAAGTGTTGACAAATAAATGTATGACGATGATTAGAGCTTGTTTTTTTCCTGGACTGTTTATTTTGTAAGTTATACTAGGCCGATGCCCGCGACTTCGTTCGCGCCCGATGCACAAAACAACACAATAGTTACCATATGGTAACTTTTTTCGCTAATCCCTAATTATTTCTCTAAAATAAAAGTGTCCTTAATACTCCTTATAACATCAGCTATCTACTAGTGATAGTCTCGTCAAAATCTGTCCAGCCATTTCTGTTCGGCCGCCGGAACACACAGACAGACTTACAAAAAATATTTTGAGATTACAGACAGCTCAATAAGTTTGAAATATCGAATTAAAATTCCAGAAAACGTTCCATTTCCGAACAAAGATACCGTTTCCCAATACCACTTAACTAAATCACGACATTCCAATTAAATCAAATATCTTTTGAACAAAGGTGAAAATACCGTGGGTGAAGAATTTTTTTAAAGAAAGGGCCCTAATTGACAAACGAACAGAATGTTTATTGGTCGAGTCGAGGATTATTTTACCATTTAAAAATTTCTTGAACGTTGAAGAGTTAAATTGAAAAATTGGATGAGAGATGTGCTGGGCCAAACAAACGGGCAATAAAAATAATTATGCTATTAGTTCAATTGCGCGCGGGGGCGGAGCATCGATCTACGGCTATCTTCATTATACAGGGCAGGGCTGTCTAATGTCATTCATTGCACATTGTCAAAATTTTTCTTGGTTGCTTATTTAAAAAAACCGGTTTTTGTATGTTTCTCTGTGCACTAGGTGGATGGATGGAGACCGATGTTTAGACGCACAGGACCGTTCATTGTGGCGACACTTGGGGGAGGCCTATGTTTGGACACAGTGGACGTCTTTTGGATGATATGACGATGATGATGCACTAAGTGTAGGTAGACGAACTCTAATCTTAATCTGCAGCTAAAGCGAGTTTAGGCCACAAATGTTTATACTGTCGAGCTAGCGACACGAGGATACACGAATCTGCATCAGATTGTTAGCAATTTTATTCTTTTAATCCTGTACACACAGGATCGTTCGTTGTAGCGATGCCTTGAGGAGGCCTATGTCCAACAGTGGACGTATATTGGCTGAAATGATGGTGAACCCTGTAGGTACCATTTATCAAATTAAAATGAAAGCCCTGAAGTAACCAGCTACATTCAAATTAAGGCCATTACACAAAAAAGTAACGAGACAAACTGAGATGGTTGACTTGATGGTAATAATAAACATTAATGTTTATAATTCCGTGAATAAAGAATAAATACGTATTACACCCACGGGCTACCTTTAAGCATTTCTCTTGAGTTCCTTATTTAAATACTGTCAAACAAAGCATAAACAAAATAAACGTTCACCTGGCCAGGAATCATACAAATTGAGCCGTAGCAATAAAAACAACAAATCGTTTCAATTTCATTCAATTGTAAACAGAGACCAAATGGGAAATAATTCCCAGTGAAATGGCGGTAAACACAGCCCTGTTACACTATGTAAAAAGTAAGCTGACTCACTCAATCGGGCGTAACGATGAACAACAGTGTTTTATTTTAGGCCAGTTTGATTCACTGCAAATATAAATAAATACGATAAAGAATGGAACGGAATGTATGCCACTGTTTACATAATTTTGTCGGCCATTTTAACATTTTTAAACAGTGTTATTATGATTACGTATTTACGTTCCAAAGAAGGATAATTCGCGATTTTAAAATTTTAATTGGAAAACTGTTTTGAGGTTGTCATATTTTATAAGTTAATTTAAAACTTGAATTGAAATGTCCTAATTAATAGTTTTTGTGTTAATTATAATAAAAAAAACAAGCCGATTCTGATAATAATATTCAAACTCATAATTGGGTCTTATGCAAACATGATTTTTATTGCATTTGATGACGTACAAATTATTGTAGGTAGCAAAAACAATTAACATATTTAGATATTTTCATCCAACTAGTTTTTACTATTCGCAATGTTTGCTGTTTTTTTATAATGACAAAACCGGTTTATGGTGATTAATTGTTTATTGTTATAAGACAAGTTTATCTACAGGAAAACCCGTAGAGTTTTATAAATTATATTAAACACAAATAGACCATATAGTTATCTTTATAAAGCTTCTAATATTAACCCGATGTGGCCTCCAGCGGGCTATAAATATTTAGCAACAGTTTAATGATATTATTTTAGAGCAATTTTATGATTGTTGCCCAACCCTAGTTGCCGTAAAATTATGTATTTTGAAAATTTATGGTCAATAGATTTGTCAATGTCAGTGATTTTTAGAACTGTCGTATTTTTATTAATTGATGATTATATTATACTTTTGTGTACTATTCTGACAGTGAGCTATTTGTTTAATAATGTTGCAGAATCTACAATAAAATATTGCCATTATCCTGTACCTACCAATACTTTGCCAATATTTAAATTAATAGTCACTATTCTCAACTAACAAAGGAACATAATTAACTTTTTGCACAAAAACACGATTTTTATATTCAGTAGTCGTGTTTACCTACAACCATTTTGTTTGATGTCAAAAAAATCTACAAGTCAAACAATGATTGCATGAATATTTATTCGAATTATGCGAACTAGTCGAGTAATCCTTACTTTATTCGAGACGTGTAGCGTCTTTAAATAGCCTACTTCGAGTTAAATGTCATAATAATAAGGATGTGGAGTTTTATTGACAACAACAGTAATTATACTTTACGTACTAGTGCAATAAATGGGTAGCAAGTTAGTGAATCCTAAAATGCCAAACGTCCAGTGCCAACATTAAAAAAAAAATGATGTAGAAAACCATGAAGGTTGTAGGTATGTAGATTGTTGTATACTAAGATGGAAGAAGTAGGTACGTCAAGTTTAACGTTGTCAATATCCGCGATTCTCTTTTTAAATTCTTGTAAACAACCACACTTCGATCGTAAGACAATTTTATTTCTGTAAATGCTACTGGCTGGTTTAATCATTTACATTTTACATCCAATCTAAAAATAGACCTCTTTATAAGGTTTTCCTTAAATCACAATCAGGCGCGCACGCCAATCTACATGCATTTATTAAAATAGATTTAAATTCGTATCTGTAGTTGCATAAATGTAAACAAGCAGGCGCTTAAGTTATTCTATTAGCGAGCAAGACACAAATCAACGACAATAATTTTCATATTACGAGTGCACAAACGTAAACGCTTAAATCACAAAACCTGTTACAGTGTGGGAAACATTACGTTAATGTGGCGACACAGCACAAGTGCTACAGTGGGTTCATTACATTTCTTTCTCACAATCGCGGTCATCGCGAATGTTTATGTCTGACGTTTGCACGAACGAAATAATAAACACTTTCGTCTTTTTTGTTCCTAAAATTATTGCTCTTTGATACATGAAGTTTCAAAGTTTCGTTTTGTCGGTTTTATTTGAGTTTCTGTTACTACAATTAGGGCTTTTGTTAGTCAATGGTGTGTAATGTCTCGAATCAGATTCAGGTATTCCGAAGTTGAAACTAAACATCAATAGACTCAAAGCATCCTAGCGAATCAACGAAGGAATCGACTGAGTTATATACATCAAGTCCGATTTGTCTTATTCAGAATGTTCAGTCAAATGTGAAAATGATAAATTGGAAGCAATTGTTATTCACAGTTGGGAATTTTGCATTCAATTTTCATGTGAGTGCAACGAATAATATTGGAAAATATGGTTTCAGATATGACATTTTTGTCGGCTGCATTTATTCCTTGTACATAAGATTTCCTTAACCTCAGTAAGACAGAATATAATGCATTTTATAAGTATACTGGAATCATCTAGCCTGTAACTCAAGCTATGCCGTTACAGATGACCATATTATTAAGTTTACTAGCAATTGCTGCTTATTAGCGTAATTATTATTGTTTACAAATTACATGCAACTGCAATCGTCGGTATTAAGTTTACCTATGACCTTAGCTATAAAAGAATTTATTTCGTTTTCGTATGAACTGGTTTGTGCATCATTATTATGCGACTTATTATTCAAATTTTAGTTTTAGTATAGTCTGGATTAAAAATGAACCAAAATAAACACTGGCCACATTTACTTTGGATTTAGACGGCTAAAATATGTCAAGTATGATGAGTATAACCAAGTGTACTTCATTTTTATGACAAACAAAAAATGATACATTTTTGCGCCGCGCGTTGTTGAGTTGTTCATTAAACATTGTTTTTGGTTCCGACTAATTTATCCTTGTATAATTTTATAAATTATCTTTATTGCAATTATTAATATTGCTAAAATCTAGATGAACTTTGTAAATGTCTTAAAAATATCAGTGACTGGGTAGGAGACGGACAGAAAATGGAGCAAATAATATGTAAATGTGATGGTCACGATCCGATTATAGATGTCAAAGATTCAACAGGATAGCGAACATTTAAAGTAATAGGTCTGGTCGAGGAAAATAAGGAGATTGACTTTTAAGTTTATTTTTCTTGTTTTTAAACTTGAATCTGCATCTTTTGCTGTCGTTTTTCTTTCCTGTTTCTTACTGAATGACATGATCAAATATTGGCAGTTCTCAAAATCGAAAACCAAAGCTTCATAATGCAATCAACAAATTGCAACTCATGGACTGTATGGCAATTTACTTTAAAAATATATTTCAGTTCCCATTCTTCATCGTCAGCAGTAACCACATATTATATTTCTGCTCCTACGTAATCATGTTTATGGCAGGAAATAAAAGTGTAGGTACTTACTACAAAGTACCGACAGTTGTTGCATGAACAAATGCATTATGTGAAACACATTGACCTTCCTAACTATGCATTTGTTGAGTATGGTTAGTGTTGACATAAAATACAATTTTATTGCATTTCAAACGTGCAAAACTACGCCATGTTTCATTCAAGTATTGACCATATTTACATTAGTGGCGCCTGAAGGAGTTTTATATATTTTATGATAATTAGTAACTGGCAACTGCAAGCAGTTTGCGTGGAATGTATTCAAAAATATTCTTGAAAACACCACACGTAAGTATTTAAATCCACGTAGCATCGTAATAATTATAAAGTGACCAATCCCTACACAAAAATTTATATGCATATAATTTCATGGTATTAAAACGTCTGGACTTTATTTTATTCTAGAATAATTTTGTGATTTTGCATCAACACGACACTCCGGCAACAATTTATGCACACAAACTTGGCAACCTACAGCGCATTTTTAACCAGATATCAAATGAATTGAATACAATGATAATAATATTAAAATGTCTGGTGAAACAAATACCCAGACTATTCGATTGCACTTAATACAAACAATCGACATAGCTGTTAATAATAGCTGTGTATTACTTGATACGATATCAAGTTAACGAGTCGACACAACCATAAATCTGCTGTGAACGTCATTCTCGTGGTGCAGCGAGCAATTTGCAGCGAATATATTGCAAACAATCATGGCACGACCAACTGACTAGGCAATGAGACAGGGGACAAACTTAGAATTTATTGCACGTTGCGTTTGTCATTCAGTATTTTACATGTGTGTTGTGACGCCCCTTCTCTTTGCCTACTGAAAATCCTGTACTGTGGCATTTTAGATTTGAATTTTTTTTTTACAGCTTATGTATGTAGAGTAGATTTACTCTTATATGTTGTAGAATTATACGTGTAAAAACAAGTTATTGAAGAATGGATAGAAGAGGAAAGAGTGACACTGTTTAATTAATAAACCTCTGATTCCAAAACTAATTAAATCAGTACTATCGACAAAAGCGATTCCTTCAGTTATTACGAAAACCAGATTACGAATCTAATCTACCCTTAATATTATAAAAGGTAAAGTTTTTGTTTTTTTTTTTCATTTACAGGAAATAATCTCTATAAGTACTGATCCAATTGTGAAAATTATTTCACCAATAGAAAGCTTCTCTTTCCTGAGTGACATTGAAAAAGGCTAATTATCTATATATATAAAAATCAATGAAACTTTTCGTTGTTATTTTATAACTCAAGAACGGGCTCACCTCTCCAAACCAAATTTTTAGGCTTTGTTCAGACTATTTAGTAGATGGTTTATGTGAAGTTTGGTAGGGTAGAGTAGGGTATAGTAGTGTAGAGTAGTGTAGAGTAGGGTATAGTAGGGTAGAGTAGGGAAGAGCGGGAGCGAAGCCGTGCGGGTAAAAGCTAGTTTAATATAATAATATTAAATAATATTTTTACTGTGTGTGATGATGATGATGACCCAAAAAGTTTAAATAGCAGTTAGATTCATAACACCATCTCTAAAATAAAGAGAAACCCATTCATAAAAACAAGAATTTTTGAAATCGGTTGGTAAGCGACGAAGTTATGCGCGAACAAACATAAAAAAAAATACAAACATCCGAATTGAGAACCTCCTCCTTTTTTAGAAGTCGGTTAAAAATTGTTAATGACTTCATAAGTAAAATAACATCATTTAAAAGGGAAACTTACTATTTATGTGTACAAGTTTTTGATATAGCGATATCCAACAAATACACCGCTACGTAATTAAGTTTAACAAGACATTGCCGTAATTAATATTATCTATGATCGTAATTATGGCATAACAAAGCTACTTTCAAAGTCAAAAGTCAGACAGGGATCGCAAGGTGCTTGAAATATTACTCGGATACAACTACAATCTCCTCTGGGGGAAATTGAACAAAACATATAATAATAATAATATTATTCCACAACTATCACACAAAACTTAAGTGGCAATGGGCAGGGCACATTGCACGCAGAACAGATGGTCGATAGGGACGAAAGGTTCTGGAGTGGCGACCACGTACCTACCCGAAGACGCAGCGTTGGAAGGCCTCCAACAAAGTGGACCGACGACCTGGTCAGGGTCGCGGGAATCCGATGGATGCATGACGCACAGGACCGGTCGTTGTGGCGACGCTTGGGGGAGGCCTATGTCCAGCAGTGGACGTCTTTCGCCTGATATGATGATGATGACTATCACACAACGCCTAGTCTCAAGCTAAGCAGAGCTTGTGTTATGAGTACTAAACAACTGATGAACCTACATATTTCTAAATACATACATGTTAAAGATAAATTACACCCAGACATAGAACAAATGATCATGCTCATCACACAAACACTTGTCCAGGATGGGAATCGAACCCACGACCTCCGGCATAACACTCAGGGCCACTAACCACTATACCAATAGGCCAGTCAAAACAACAAGATATTGTTTACCTGAGAAGTAAAACAATTAAATAACACACCCTATTTCTATTAATAAATTAAACATTTTATTAACATAATGTATAATTAGAACATCCGCTATGTATTATTTATAGGCAGATTTAATTTAAATAAAATAATAAGTATAATACAAATATGACATTCATAATTTTTTATTAAAATGAAAATAAATTCCTGATATTAGCAATTTAAAAAATAAAACAGGTTAGGAAACAATTAGAATGGAACTGATTTGTGTTCTAAATTCAAACATACATACATACTCGTATTATAAAAAGAAGAACAAGATATAATAATGCTATATAAAATATATTTTTATTTATAAAAGCATAAATAATAAAATTAGCATTTTTATGAGGTTGAATTGTGTTGCTTATGTAATATTTTTGTTGCCAACTCATCTAGTAATTAAAATGAAGGAAATAATAAATTATTTATGTTAATAAATACCATCAGCTGCACTCCAGATGATGTTTTTGTTCGTTTCATAAGGTTTTTTTAACTTATGAACTAATTAAGAGAGATCAGGAAATTATATCGACGTTTTTTTCTTTTTTATGTTCCGTATTGTACCTACTATCTGCTTTTACCAGCAAGGTCGCCTATTATGGCCATTGGTTGACGTCTAAAAAGTTTGCCCGTGGTCCTATAACACAACGGGTAACTGAAGGAACATGTGTGGTTTTAATCGGTAAAACTCTGACACACTCCCGCTCTGCCCTAGAGTGGGAGAAGTCATTAGATGATTTCCACCTAAAAAAAAATTACTTGTATTCTACGTTTTTAATTTGTTTGATGTACGCTTTTCAAAGACCACAACTTGCGAATTTTCAGCGCCTAGCTTTGTTTTTTCTTCAAAATTAGTTAGAAAAACAATAAAGTTAGCCTATCCCAGTATTGTTATATTTGCAAAGCTCAAGGCACATACAGATAGGCGACTGTAACAGATTTGACCTTTGCGAAGGGACAATGAATGCGATAGGTGTTCGAGCGCATTGAACTACTGAACTTTGTTTTACTAGCGATTGCTACATCCAACGCTCCCTTCTTTAATGACATTCTCTCGTATACCTACAGTAGCAAATTTAATTTAGTGTACAAAGTTGATTGAAAAGTTCAATATTTAAATTATAAATGAATACACATAAATTAACTCGCATTAATCATCGAATAAAATGCCTTTAAATGAGTTCGCTAAACTGCAACTCATCGAAAAAATTCGATTCTCAAACGCAATTTCACGGGCAAGTCATAAATAAAAAAAACAAGTTCTAAATTCAAATGAAAATGTGTTTTTAGAGAAAGCAATAGGTACTTATTTAAATATGTAGGCACCTACTTTTGCAGCTGTGTGCAGCGGAAACTGTTCACGAAGCATTAAGGAACAATTGGATTGGATGCAGGGTCTCGAAGCGGGAATGCAACGAAAGTGATTGCGTTGCAGTCGGCACGGCAACGTCGCGCGATCCTCTTATATTTAGCCCGGGAACATAAAGCTTCGTTTACAAATTTAATTGCATCGACGATCGCCCGCCATGAGACGCAAATAGCCACAACTCGGCCCTGAACCTACCCGAACTTTCTCCCGCTCGACTCGCTGCAAGTAACGCTGTGAAAATATTTGTTAGTTTGTTTTTAAACGCTCAGACTTGCAGCGACTATCCCACTAAGTGCATCGATGCACTACAAGAAAGGGACAACCCACTCGCGTCTCGTTTCTCCGCCGTATTTTGTTCTTACATTATTTTTATTGCGCTCACGGTCCGAATCGGTAGGAACTTTCAAAGTTTCATGCAAAACTGTCGCTTACATTATGTCGAGGATGGTCATCGCGGTCTGGCGAGAGCAGAACTTCCAAGAGTCATTTTGAGAATTAATGGATAAATTATGCATAGTTGCTCTGAATTGTTGCTAGTCCGCTCGACTACATAATGAACTTAACTGCAGTACTGACCATTTAAATGGTGGCTCGATAAAATACTACATTTCATAAACATTTTCCAATGAAATCGAAGCAGAAACCAGTCGTAGAGTACAAATTGGTAATGAATGCTACGACGAAAGCGTCGCGCCTCGCTTCAATTTCAATAAATTGTTAAATAGGATGAAGTAGAAAACAAAACGACTTAAAACGGCAAACACGCCATACTTAGGAGCCATTAATAATTTTCGAGGAGCAAAGTGCATTCTAGCAGCTAGGGTAGCATCGATCATTTGACTCAGACTGTCGCATGAAACAACGCGAGGGGAACTTACGCCGTGTATGTGCTGAATGTCGCGTGGAGCGGGACATATTGGTGCGTGCCCACACGCGTACACCACACAATGCATACAATGCACACGTAAATACATCTTGCCCGACTCCACTATGCATAATCACGTGAATTTGCAAGTAAAATGACGAGACACGGCACTTTTTAAGCTTTGCAAATGTAAAAAGGCAGCATTGTCTCGGCTGAACCGACTTTCGTTCGGTAAAGGTGAGTATCGTGTCCCAAAAAATTCGATACAAGGTCGACCGCATTGGATGCATGACAGAGTGAAATATTAGAGATGCACGCAAAAGGGGTTTGAGTGGGTTGTGTATTTGAATGCAATTTATGCAGGCATGCGCCGTTGCGTCGATCACGCCCTAAAAACGGCGCTAACGAGCCGTGCCGGCTACCGGCGCACTGCCGCCGCCGCCGGCATGGGAACGGAAACCACCGCCTCTTAGCGGCGGGAAATCCAGACACACTTCAGACAATTGACCACGACGACGAACAACAGAAAAACATAGTTCAATCTAAGAAAATTACGGCACGGTTGTTACTGGTTGCCCTGGTAACAAATTGGACCACGTACAAAGTGAATGCTTCGCGTTATTACACCGAAACATTTGATGGTTTAAAATGGCACACTCATACTATATTCATATCTTCTACTACTACCATAGATGAATGAAAAACTAATAGCAATGCATATTCAAGAATAACTGCTTTCACAATTCATAAAAATAAAGGTTTTATTTTTCATTACGACTCGGCGTAGCAAATCATGCGCACATAGGTAAGAAATAACCGCAAGTGTGTCGAGAATGTATTGACTCATTAGATAAATGCAATACATAAAAATAAATGTACAATGAGGTTAGCTCTGTGTATAATGCAAATTGTTTTATTCAGTCGACTAGCCTACACTGTGTTATACTTTAAATGCGTTTTAATTTAATTTTAGAATTCCAATTTAACCACAATAATTCTGGCGCCAGTGTAAATTTTTTGCGATTCTATTTTTGAATGTGTAGTGTACAGTCAGTCGCACATAGTTTTTATAAATTTTATTGTTTTATTAAATGTTTCCTTAAAGAAGTTTTTGTATGTTTGTTGAACTAAGGAATTGTTAGATGTACTATAATAATAAAATCGTTCAGTAAAACATTGCTGAAAATCCCATTAAACAGAATATTTAATTTGATTATTTACTGTGCATAATTTGTGTACAAGTCAGTAGGTATTTTTGGTTTAACTTTGAAATATTTTGAACCAAAAAAGGTACTGGACATACACTATATCGACATAAATACATGCTATTGTTTTGTAAGTAACGCAATTTATTTCATTTGAAGTAAAACATCTTACAAGTAGTTTTTAAATTGGATGAAGGAGTTTCAATAAAACCTGACACACACTTTAAGACGTGTTCAGTGTTCAATGTGGTGCAGTGATATCCTTAAGAGGCCTCCCCTCCTCAAGTTTACTTCACGCCCGACTGGCGACTGACTCACAGTGGTCGCGCCTCAGACATGCTTTGGACTGCACTTAAATGTAATTTAAATAAGTAGTGTAAGTACTCAGAGTACACATTTCAGCTTTACTTACAACGAAGATTGACAAGCATTAGCCAATGTTTGACATTTACATTGCAAATTTTCGAGACTAGACTTTTGATGCAGACAGAAAAAGAAAAATGCCCGACAGATATTAAGAAATTAATAGGACGATTAATTATTCTTTTTTTTTGTTCAAAGTAGGTACAAGATGGCTCTAAATATAGATATTATCAACATTAAAAAAAATGCGTACAGTTGAGCACGCACTCATTTATAGATAAATAGGTGCTAGGTACATCCTGGAGATAAAATGTGACCATTCGAGAAAAATTGGTAAATATGGAAAAATACCATAAACATTTACAAGTATGAATGAAAATTTACGATTCACAATACTAGCAAGGTCTCACACTCGTGTTTACGTCGGACTCGGCCCAAGGCCAACGGCATGATTCTAGCAAATGCTTTTTATGTAAGTAACTAAAACATATCGCTATATTTATCAAATAAATATTCATGAGATTATTCATCGCTGTAAAAAAATTAAATGTGTTCAGGACTACTATAAGAAACGAATGAACGGAAAGGAATTAGTAAATTACATTGTATTGACGTTTAATAAAAATAACCTAATCAAAAAATGTATACAACCACAGTATAAAACAGTAGGTACCTAATCATACGCGTATTTATTACCGTAGTTTCAAATCATACTATGTTACCGGAATAACCTAACAAAAAATACTACAGTTCATTCATAACACAACAATTATATTTTGTAATGTTGCTTCACGCATAATATTATTACGTGATCCTTAGATAATAAGTATAATAACTACATTATACTTAAAAAACATAAAAACACGCTGCCAAAAGTCTAAACAACAAAGTTTTTTACCAAAAGAAGTCACGCCCACTCATTAATATTTAAAGAAACCGGTTTTTTAGGAACCGCTTAATCATATAATGTTTTCGACCGACGTAAACTGCATTTTATTTTAGAAGCAGAACAGGTATTTATGCTTATTTTTTATTTATTAGATCTTAAAGGATATTAAAGTATTAGCAGTATTCTATTTGGAATAGTTTCTTAAAGGTTTCAAATTCAGACATTTTTTTTTCAAAGATATTAATTAATGATGAATGTTTTAACTAAACTATTTGTCATCGATTTAATATAATTTATTAAACAAACCATTACAAAAATATTGATAATAAAATAAGGGCGAGAAAAAAAATAAAGCCAATTATATTGATTAAAAGTAAAAATATTTTGTAGTTTTTTTTTTGTTATTTTCTTAGCCAGCCGGCAGTCTATCTTACATTGACGGTATAATTATATTGTACAGTAGTCATTAATGCTAAAATTATAGCGTCTACTAAACACGATAATTGTACGTATGAATAGCATGCTGAAGATTTTTATATTTATTATAATACTTTTTGCACCGTTTTTTTTTAAATAAGTTATGACTCAGACTGAACTATGTAATGATGTAGCTTTGCTCTCGATTAGTAAGTACATGACAAGCCTTTTTTGTGAGCATTATCCTTTGACCAAAAAAGTTCGAGCTCATAACATCAACCACTTTTTGTCAATTTTTTTTACTCCGGCAGCAATTATGTTACAAATCTTATGTAACTTGTTTGCACAAAACTAGGCTGAAACGGTAATCGGAAAATACAGAACCATAGCTGCATAAGCCGTGGCAGGTCACTAACCTAGGTAATGAACTAGTTGGAGGAAATATTTCAACTTAAATTATTGCCAAAGTATCAAAACCAGACGTCTTTTTGTTTTGAGCTGGTAAATCATCAGCGCTCTAAGTGGAGCGAGTTGGAGTGTCACTAAAACTCACACTCACTCACTCTTTTTCTCACTAAAACTCATATGTGTTCCTTCTCTTTCTTCTAACAATCTCGCAGCCTAAAACTGGGCGCCCAAAGTAAATAGTGTGTATTCAAACGACAGCTGTACTTCTTACACAATAAATTCACGCAAGATGTCTTAGGTATGTGTACACAATATGCGACGCACCTTAGACGGACGCGGAATGCAAATGGCTTTATTTTAAACAGGTAATTTCCTTCAGTTTTATATAGCAACAGGAATACGACATAAATCATGGATATTGTTTTACAGATAGTTGCTATATTCCTGACAAGAGTTTATTCAAAAAACATTTCTTTAAAAAGAAATAAAAATTATACAATTTTGCAGTTTTTTTTTTCTAACCACAAAATTTTAATCAATCGATAACTCATTTAGATTTTGTGTTCAGTTTTCAAATTAACCTCCTCCCATCCCACATGAAAATCGTTATTAAAATTTTTAAACATAGAATTTCAAATTGATGTCTGATATAGTCGAGACATAATAGACTGTATTTATGCGTTGGTAACATAATTGAAAACAAAACGATGCGCCTGCGCATACTAACTGCTTCATTTGTTCTGTTTGGAATCGATTTGAAAGATCTTATTGGTAGTTGGTACCTTGCCTAATGACGTAAGATTTATCATGACGGGTTTATCGGTTTTTGAGTTTTTTTTTTTTTACATTTTTGTTTAAATTGATTGAAATGTATTGACGGTTAAATCTAAATAATGTTGCTAAGATATATCTATTCTTTAGCTTGTAAGCGATGCAATGAATTAAATATTTTACCGTACTTATATAGATCAGACAATACATGTACCTATTTAAAAAAAAATCATATTTTGAGTTCTGAATCTAATGAATCGAATTTATATGATGAGGTATTTCATTTAAATCTAAACTATTGAGCTCCTATTAAGAAAATTCGTAATTCAAATAAGAAAGAACCAAACCTCCAAAATATTCAATTCATGACGAGGTTTTTCAACGGCACGTGTAGATTATACGGATCGAAAATCATCGAGGTTATTGGATAGATAGATCATCTTTATTAGGTCAAGTTAAAATAACGAATGAATAAAGAGTGGTTGGATGCGCCGGAGTTCGCCCACGATTTAATAAAGCAAATACAGACCATCACCTACACTCGAATACACATAGAGGAGTCACGTCGATGCGCACACTTCTCGCAATTCTTAAATCTGAGGAAAATAAGTGTGATTGACGAAATTACCTACTTAAAAATAGCAAAGATTTGTTTTCCATCTTTGAATTTTTCGCACTTTAAATCATATAAAAATGATATGTTATGTAGCTACAGTAATAAAAAAAAATCTGACAATTTGTAACAAGATAATCTACACTAAAATAATAAAAAGGTAAAGTTTGTTTTTTTGTCTGTAGGATTAGGTAATCTCTGGAAGTACTGGTCCGATTGATAAAATTCTTTCACCGATAGAAAGCTGCTTTATTCCTGAGTGACAGGCTATATTTTATGTACGCGGGCGAAGCTGCGGGCAAAAGTTAGTAATTTATAATGTGAACGCATTATAAGTAGACCTTGTCCTTTACGAGTTGATATTTTTTTTAAACCATTAGATATTAGGTTTTTAAATTCTATTCGTACAAAACACAAATGCAAAATCATGTTTGTCTAGTAGTCCGACGGGATTTATTCAGTAAGTCCGACTTTTACAACAAAACCCTTGTATTCGCCACGCAAACTGTTTCGCAATTCGCGCTATCCAACAAAAAAAGAAAATGTTCAGGTGTCAGAACAAGTATGATATTATATATTTTTTAAACGCAACAAAAATTTTAACTGTATATAGAATCTCACTATATTTAGAAACTCAAATGACTCTTTTTATGCATCTCTCAATTTCCTGTTTTCAGAACTATGACCAATTTACAGTTTATATTAAATGCAGCTTTTTTATTGAATCTAAAAATAAAAACTGTAAAGTGAAGTGACATTGCAGTATCCAATTTAATACACATAGAATTAATAAAAAATGCAATTTTGCGAGCTGAAAATTAAATGAATTTACTCTTTTCGTTGTTCATAATTATGTTAAATTATATAACCATAATAACAAAATATAGTTGTTTTATTTTTACTAAAAACCTCAGCAGACGGACACGATAATTGATAAAAACTCGTTTTGAAATAAAATGTTCTGTTTTGCCAATTTCGGTACGAAAACAACAAACAAGTCTTATATAAAACGATATGATGTCCTAAATTTTGAATGCATATCTGTGATATAAAACTTATATCAACAGACATCACAAGACAAGAAAGATAAGATTACCACCATGACACACAGTATCATGTTTAATCAATGCATAATCTATCAACGTCGAAAAATAGGACTTTCATAATACCTTAGATTTACCTAAAGACCATACACACCATTATTTTAAACTGTTTTTTTTAACTGTGTAGTTTTTTTTAATAAAAACTTCGATACCAACACAGGATAACATTGTTCATTATTTCATTCATGAGTTTTTCTATTTATAGACTTACTAATGCTTACAACCAGTAAGTATAATGACGGCGTTTCTGTGTCGACTAGTTAGTTAATGATTAAAACAATTATTTGGTTTCCACAACACGGATAAGATATTTTTGTGTATAACTGTACTTTTATATGAAATTGAGTTTTTTTTTTATTGCTCATTGTATATTTGTGAAAAATACAATTAAAGACTACCTACTTGCGATTTTCTTTTTTATTTTATTATAAAAACTTCGGTTGTCATTAAAATGTAAATAGTTTTGTCTTTTGTTGTGTGTTTTGTTTTCAAGACATTTAATTCATGAATCCCCAAGCGACCACCGGTGGCCGCGCATCTATTGTCTTACTATTGTGTCTCTAATTGACGGTATCTGAAGGGTTAAGCTGTCAACAGTTTTCGAATTCAAAAACATGTGAAGGTGATCATATATTTAAATTATCGCGCTGTCGGTACCTACCTACACGATGCTCTACCTATCAAGTACCAACCAATTTAAAAAATAATAACAGAAATGTTTGCGGTTAGCGACGCAGACGGTGTAATGACGAGCAAACATCAGGTGCTTCCTTTTATAGCGAAGACAACACGGGAACAACAATTTGGCCAAAGGACAGCTGCCGCAATTTCGGGAAAAACGGACTTTTGCCAGGAAACGGAAACCAGCTGTGCAGCGAACCGCGGTTAATGTATTAAGCCGACGAAATTGCATTTTTAAGGCTCCACCAATTTGGGCGCGAATTAAAACTCGAAGTTCGTTGTTTACAAAAAACTTTTGTGACAGTTGAAAGCGCACTTAAACAAATTGTTGTTTACAAATTGCGTGCGGCTGAGTGGTGCCCTTGCATGTCTTTTTTATCGCTTCCTAAATATGACAATGACAAACAATTAATTTTGCAACATTTTATTTAGATGGCTACATTCAACGAGTGATTAAGATTTCATTTGATACATTCTAATTTCAAACTCGTTTTATTTACATGTGGCCTTAATTTAAATAGGATTAACAGTTACCTACAAGTTTATTTTCTGGATCTGTTTATTAGTTCATTGTTATGTTAGAGTAGGTACCTACAAGATATTTTTTGTACGTTACCCACACATAAAAACATTGCAAGGTTGTTTTTTAGCAACAATAGCACACAAATAATATCAATCACGGGGATCAGGAAGTGAATGGATGTTTTATACGTTTTAAGATAACAAAATATTTTAATGGTTTGTTTACTAATATAGTTTTTATCAAGGACTATAAATAGCTATTACGTTTCTAAAATAAATGGACGTGTAAATATTATGCTTCTTATGTTTATCATTTTTCGGAGATAGACAATATACCTACCTACCTACCTATTTGCAATTAAAATTAAACTGGTAGGTACCTAAATTGGTTAGTTTCAATTTATAGCAAATCTCAAGTGAAAGAAATACCTACCTACTAAGTGCAATGAAACCTTTTTCTAATTTTGGGCGCAAAACTAAAAAAAAATGCTGTTTATGGTTTCCAACCTTTTCAAGATTTGAACTTGACTCTTATAAACACACTTAAATTCTATTGCCGTGATAAGAAATCAATTCTACGATTTTTTTTCTATTCAAACTTACCTTTCGAAGTTCAGCTCGTCCGGCATGTAAGTAAGGAGTTTTTATCACCACACAACTTGCATCTTATTTATATTCAATAGCGGGGCGTAGGGCCGCCATGCTTGCCGGCCGGTTTCCGAGCACTCGCAGCCACCGCCTCACTGCCCCGACCAGTTCTACGCCAATTATGTGGGGCTGCTATTCGATACGATATAAACAACCGACAAGAAACGCATTCAACACACCACCACGTAGGTGTACCAACCTACACAAAATTCAATGCACTTTTTGAACAATCCGTAGGCATATTAGGTGTTTATATTAATTTGCAACACCGTAACCACGATGTGTGTAAAAGTAAGAAACTATTTATCTACCAACATTTTTCTCAGTTCTTACCAGCTTCGAAAACCGCCGGTTGTGAAGTTGTTTGTGCAGAACTGCTAACTGCAGACATTTCTTAACCCTCGTAATTTATGCGAGCAAAACTTACAGATAGCCAATAAAATTAATATAAGTTTGAAAAGTTTCTTACCTGATCCTGTCGGAAACAATTTCTGGTTTGGATAATATCTTCTTAGCGGGCGTGACGGCGTGCGTCGGAACGTGAGTGGGGCTAGCTGAGGGCTCGGATGGGGCCGAAGGTGGCGAGCACGAGCCTGAGCTGGACAGGCTGAAGGCGCGCGCGCGGCCGTCCGTAGCCGCCGGAGTGCGCCCAGATCGGGTGCGCCGGCGACGCTTCTTCTCCTCTTCAGCACGAATCGCAGCACCCGGAGGCGCCCAGTCCAAATCTTTCTTTAAATGCCCTCTTCCACACCGGCAGCCACAAGCCTTGAACGCCAGATCGTACCCTTTTTTGGTCCATAGATTCTGATGCCTCTGGCGTTCAGACCAGGAGCGAGCTCGACCGCAGGATTTGAGATAAGCGAGAACTCCTCCTTCCCATTGCTCGAAGCACTCTCGGTGCATGTACCGGCCGGCGGCGCACGTGTCGTTGTTGCATAGCACACGCACGGCATCCTCGATGCGGACAGGTTCCCGAGGGCGCAGGCACTCGCCGGGCACGCAGCACCCGCGAGCCTCCTCCGCCTCGCGCTCGCCGGTGGCGCCTTGCCGTCGCGGGGCCATGCCACGATCGACTTGCCAACGAAATCGAACGTAGCGCGCGAAGTAGTGGAGCGCGTCACGCGAGACACATGCTTGCCGGAGCGCGCGCGGCCGACTAATAACCGCGAGTGAACGAAAGCGAAATTTCAAGAGCGCAGCGCGTCGCCGCGCCGCCGCCGCCGCGCCGCCCGCCTGCACGCGGGGCTGACCTTGCGCCGCGGAGCGCGGGGGACTGTGCAGCGAGGGGCGGGCCGATGCGACCGGGTGGGGAGAAAGTGCCGAGCGAATTTTCACTTTCGCGCGGTAGCGGGGCGGGTAGCGGGCGCGGGAGCGGGTACCGCGTCCTCTCGCATCCATCAGGCAGGGAAGTTGCTGTTGCCGTTGCAGGTTGTAGCATAGCATTGCAGTAGCAGCCCCACCCTTCGACAGCATTATTTCTTGCTGTAAACAACACTGGTTGTTGAATGACTCGAATGTCACAGTGACTCCATGGTCACATTTTTTTTACCGATTTCCAATCCAGGCCTGTTTCCAAAATCTTGTATTTATACCATCTCAGACAAATCTGCATAGTTCTCATGTGATTTGACCATTACATATTTACTGTATGGACTTTAAAAGAAACTTTGATTCTTGAGTTTGTTTCGGTGTTGCATCTCAAGGTAACTAGGAAACACCGGTCTCATCTAGTTTAAAATGACGAAAAAAAAAATTGACGTAAAAAGTGTTTTTGTTTTAAATCTATTCGCAAAATAAAATATCATTTAAGTATACAGTTATTTTGAATTGAAGAAAAGGGAAAATAACATTTGAACCACTTTGAACAGCACAAAACAGTTTGCCTAGTAGGTATGCTGACAAACATACCTACATACTTTTCTTATCGCAGCCTCATTACGTCAGAGTTCACGCTCGTCTAATACAAAACACATTGAGGAGTTGTTTACTCTGATAATACCTGTGTATTATTTATAATTAGATATTAATGGACTCAAGATACTTTCTACATTGTAAGCAGATAAGATTAGATGTGTCATCTAACTTGATATCTAGACTTTCATAACTAATCATTCATACACAGACACACACCTACCTACGCAAACTTTTTGAATGTTTTGTTTTTAACCGACTTCAAAAAAAAGGAGGATGTTCCGCGTTTACTCGTAGACATCATCATCATCAGTCTTTTTAATGTTCCCACGGCTGGGACTCAGGCCTGCTCTCTAGGAGAGGGAACTGGCCGTAATCCACCATGCGGGCCCAGTGCGGGTTGGTGAATGTCACATGACTTCGAATTTTTGGTTCTAGGACATGCCGGTTACGTCTCGATGTTTTCCTTCACCGTTTTGAGAGAATAAATTACACAAAGTAATGCGCCTGGCAGGGTTTGAACCCGCGACCTACAACTCGTAAGTCGGAGCTATTACCACTCGGTCATCACTGCTCTCAAAACTCGAAGACGCATACACCGATTTGGAAAATTCTTTTTTTTTTCATTTTAAAGGGTTTTAGGTACATAAATGTGACTTAGGCAGTATTTGATGTAAACCAAGTCAGCTAGGGTTGCGGAATGTTTGAAGGAGTTACCATTGGCCCTCCTAAAAGGGCAACTGAGGGATCACTGTGGGTTTTGGTAAGTACCTACCTAAAAGTCTGACCCCTAAAGTCTGACCTAACGGTTTCCCTCTCACTCTCCCTCTTTACCCTAAAAATCTCGCGTCACAGTGTTTGTTATCGAACTTCTCCGAAACGGCATGAACGAATTTCATGTTTTTTTTTGTGTAAGTACTTATAGGTATTTGTTTTTTCAAGAACAGGTATAGGCTATTTTTTATACCCCTGGGTGATAAGGGTGGACACAAATAATTTATATGACAGCGTTTGCCGGGTCAACTAGTAATAATTATAATACAAAAATTGATTTTTACTTTAACCCTTCAGATACCGTCAATTAGAGACACAATAGTAAGACAATAGATGCGCGGCCACCGGTGGTCGCTTGGGGATTCATGAATTAAAAACTTGTTTTATTCTTGTTTACTTTAAAATACGGGTGCTATTCTAATGTTTTTGCAATATTTACCAGCAAAAAATGTATCGAGTCGAGATAGCTCAGCCCCGGTACGAAAGGAAACGAAGGATCAGGAGTGGGTTTTTAGTCAGTAAAAATCTGACACTATTTCCCGCTCCGCCCAACAGCGGGGGTTGTCATTAGATGATTTTCCCACCGGGTATTGCATTTTGACTGGCCTCTCAATAAAATGGACTAGAAAAGATATAATAAAATATAATATATAATATAATATAATAATATAATATATATAATATAATATAATATTCCACAACTATCACACAACGCCGTCTAGTCCCAAGCTAAGCCGAGCTTGTTTTATGGGTACTAGACAACTGATAAACATACTTATATATTTCTAAATACATACATAATTATAGATAAATTACACCCAGACACAGAACAAATGATTATGCTCATCACACAAACATTTGTCCTGGGTGGGAATCGAACCCACGACCTCCGGCATAGCAGTCAGGGTCACTAACCAACCATTAAAAAATATTTGAAAAAATATTTCTTTTTATAACATATTTTTTAAATTATCATATTAGCTTTTGCAAGCGGCTTCACCCGCGCACATAAAATATAGCCTATGTCACTCAGGAATGAAGAAGCTTTCTATGATTGAAAAAATTTTAGCAATCGGACTAGACTTCAGACTAGACTACCACTAGACTAGACTAGACTGGACTTTCAGAGATATCTCCTACAAACAAAAAAACAAACTTTACCTCTTTATTATATCCCTTCAGATACCGTCAATTAGAGACACAATAGTAAGACAATAGATGCGCGGCCACCGGTGGTCGCTTGGGGATTCATGAATTAGTCTAGATTACCTACTAGTAATACCCCCGACCTCTTTCCCACCAACCAACTTTGTTTCTTACTACATATATTATTATTTGCATCAATCATCCCATATAATATAGTACCTATAGTCAAATAATTTAAATTGAAGATCAAAACATTCCATATAACCAGAACAAGTTATTTTTCAAGTAAACATGTTTTTACTGTGCCATTTATATGTCAATGTGAATTTAAATTTAAAAAAGGTTAGTTTTAAAGTTTACCTACTTAGGTATATGTCATTGACAATTGTACCTACCATTGTTCAACAATATTATGTAACTTGATAATAAATAAATAAATAAATAATAATAAACATTTATTTCAGATAAGAACTCATAGGTCGATACAAATGCAAACACACAAAACATAAACGAAAAAAACATTCTAATAAAATTCATAAATCCATAATCATTATTAATAAAAAAAAATATATTCATCCTTTAAAAAAAAATATTAAGTCGTTTGACTTTCGAGAAAAAAAAAATAGTAATTTTACGTACCTACCTCTGAGTATCAATTTGCTCTCGTGATGTACTCGGAGTTTCTACAGCAACGAAATACAATAATTATTTAACTAAGTGTCATTATAATAAACCAAACACAAAAATGGTTAAACCTATTTTAAGTATACAACATTATTTTTAGTATTATGCGAATGCGAAACCTGAATATAGTTTGTTCATAATCAATAACTGAATCGATTCCAATAATAATTATTTACATTCCAATGATTCTTATCGATACCAATAATTTAACACCTTATTAAATTGTTTTATTATACATATAAGTTATTAATTATTAATTAAACAATAGATTCAGTTAAAAAAAAAACAATAAGTACCTAAACATATTTTTTTCAAGAATCTACTAGATCGTTAAAAATGACACCATTTTCGCCAGCTGTAATCTACTGCAGAAATGTACTATATTCAATTTTAAAGTGTAAAATTATAGATAGGTACAGAAGTCAATCTACATACACAGCGCGCTCGAGCAACGCACACATAGAAACCGATCACGGACACGATATCTCGGTAGCGTCTCGGCCCGTTCGACGAGCGGGCCGAGACGGTAATTCCTCTCTCTGAGGAATGGCTGGAGAGGCGTTCTCATCTTCCGCATTACACAGGACCTCAATAGACTATTATTATATTTTGGTAAGTTCGGGAGGTTCCTGTACCGGATTTGGACGGAAGAAACGCCTGGGCTTGTGTGTACTGCCCGGAGGTTACGTTGGAACATGCGGTGGAGGTGTACCACGTTATGATGGAGCACCGTCGTGTCCTCGTGGTGGCGACCGCACGCGCCAGGCTTTGGTTCAGGCCATGGTCCAGACCGAGAGAGAATGGGATGCTGCCTCCTTTTGTGAAGCAGTAATGCTAGCGAAGAAGACGTCCGCACGCCTGAACCCCTGAGGGGAGCTCACGTCTCAGCCGCCTTGACAGGAGACGCCCTTGGTGTTGGAATTTGCAGAACGAGCCCTTTTCTTTTATATTGCTCCTCACACAATCGATCTATATAAGTTGGACATATTTATAAATGCAAACTTCTATAATAAAATGCTTTGTTTAATTAAAGAATTTGTTTGATTTGGTGGACCAAATCCTTTTTGATAGATAGATAGATAAAGCATTTAACAACAACAACAACAACAACATACCTGTTGTTTTGCGCATGACGTCAAGTGTACTATTGCGGTCATTTCTGCCTGATGATTAAAAAAAAACGCGTGAATCCTGCGGCGCGGCGCCAAACCAAACGGTTTAAAGTTTTTATTTCGAGTGCAAGCAAAAATTAACTTAGCGGTGGTCAGGAGGAAGTGTCTTCGGTGAAACATGTGTCGTCCGGTCATTTGGTAGACCTAGCGTGCCTAGGTACACAAACTGAAATAAGTAATAATAATTATGGTCGCCAAACTACTTTGTAGATGGACTGATTTGGTTCGAAAGTGCAATGGTGGAAGTGACAAGTGGCAGGGCACATTGCACGCAGAACAGATGATCGATGGGGACGAAAGGTTCTGGAGTGGCGAACACGTACTGGAAGACGCAGCGTTGGAAGGCCTCCAACAAGGTGGACCGACGACCTGGTCAGGGTCACGGGAATCCCATAGATGCGTAACGCACAGGACCAGTCGTTGTGGCGACGCTTGGGGGAGGCCTATGTCCAGCAGTGGACGTCTTTCGGCTGATATGATGATTGATGATGATGATGATTTGGTTCGAAAGTGAACCAAATTCGTGGTCCGATCGAACCGAGTTCAAGTATCATAAGGAGTTGGTGGAACAAATAAGAGGTCTACCTCCTGCTTTACCTTGTATCCTATTTATTACTAACCTTTTTGAAAAGGTAAAAACGCAAAAAATAAAAATAAAACTATTTTTTTTTTCTAATGGGCGTACATGGAAACTTTCCAATTGGTAGTTTCCTATAAAAAAAAGCGTAAACATTGGACTCAAGAAACCACGTGTAAAAACCCTCATTGTTATCACCCTAATTCACAATAAAAAACTAAGCACTCAGTGAATCAGAATCCGTCATTCATGTGAATCGATGTGACGATTCTAAGCGCGCACGTGTTTAATAGGGGTCGCTTATAAAAGGACCAAAGGAACAAAATCGCCTTGTTCCGTAAAACCGGTCCAAGGCTGAGAGGGAACCAAGAGGGAATATAAAGAAACTAGTGGCGTAACGTGTGACCCAATTTTATTTCTTAGGGCCAGGTGATAGGTGCATTTCACCGGGAGGGGAACGTAGGAACACGTGTATCGAAACACCAGCCGAATTATTGCCCTTACAAACATAATATTGCGGTTCAATAACATAACTTACCCGGAAATACGGACTTTAAGTCTTACAAGTAAAGGATCAAAAATGTTTCGGCCATGTGAATGAATACTCTGGCAAAACAACTGCGTCTCAAACAAACGAGTTTCAGCAATATTATTACGAAGCTTTTGTCTGTAAAACCCGCCATCTGTGTGACCTCTGAATAGCCATTCAATATTATTTATTCATAAATAAGTACGTAAATAAGGATAAGTACCGTGCATCTGGCTCTTTATACTTTAAATGGACGCTATCTTCTTGCATATATGTAGATATTCTAATTATGAACCTCATATTTTACAAGAAAAATACTAAATAAAAGCCAATATCGAAATTCTTTACTGTCTGAACGGGACCGTCTAAAATTTTCTTTCAAAAATTTATTTGCAAAATAAAAATAAATTATTATTTCAGTATTTGTGAAGTCTTGCTTGCAGCGTGCGTCATACAAATTCAAATAGCGAATGGCGTGGTGTTTGCGCAGGTAAATAATTAATGTTACCATAACAATAATTTTAAATTTACAAAGAATTTTATTTTTGGCAACAATAACTGTATTGCATTGGTAAACTCGATTGAAATTATTTATGGAATTATTAAATTCATGCGTGTTGATATCGTTGTAATAATTATTGACCTTTTCGTTTTAGTGTTTGTGGTATAGTATCTATACAAAGTTTAATACATACTAATAGTAGGTATGTAGGTAGGTGTAAAAACGACAGTTGTAAAATTTTACATAGACCCCCATTTCCTTTCGTGCAGTCAAGCGGACGTGCAGTGGAACATAAAAAATACGTGGCTATGTTGGTCAAGTACATACATGGTAGCTATAGGGTGAATGCTGGGTTCTGTACAGAACAAATATTGTTTGTGATACCTAAGTTCAACTTGCGTGAGATTGTTGCAGTTGGTTACAATGGGGCGAACTTTTTTGATGACGGCGAATAAAGATGATGATGAGAAAAGAAGATACGCTTGACCACCCCAATTACATAAGTTAAGATTAGGGGAAGTAAATGATAACTGCAAAATGTAATGGGAAAGTTAGGGTACCTGATATATTTTTTTTAATCTTGACCCAATCACTTTGCAAAGGACTTTGCTCTTTCGGCGAAACGTGCTGTCGGTAAATAATGGTATCGATTAATAGTTTTTTCGTATTACCGTTCGTCGGTGAACCATGCTTTCTGTAGACAGTTATATCGTTCAAGGGTAATTCGGTATACCGTACGGGACTCGCTCTTAAGCCAGTTATTTTACTCACCCCTTTTAAACTATTTATTAAAACTGGTTAGAATCTTTGCAAAGTGACTGCAGGATGTCAAGATGACCTTCGCAAGTCCAGAATATTGGTCAGCTTTTTGGCAGGTGATGATTTTATAAAAATTTTGACACCTGCCTATCTTTTCAGTATCAAAAGACTTAGAGAGATCGCCGTGCGGGTTTTTTGCTTATAAAATTGCCGTTTTTGGAATTATAAGTTCAAATAAACTTTATAATTAAGGCACGTTATTCTTTTTTTGAAATTTGATATTTATTGGTTTCTACGTGTATTTTCTGTAATATCACTGTATTTATCCATGAAAGCTATAAAAAAACGTTTTTTCATATTAAGAGTTCCAACGTAAAAAGAGCTATCATTATACATTATACCTATTATTATATTTTTATTTTGCGGATTTATACATCATTGTCCTTATCCATATCCTTACCTACATCTACATTATTGTATTGATTAATTTAACTGTATTAACTGAATTTACTGATGTTTGTTTAAATTGTAATTTATATTTTTTTTTCTACACTATTACATTGAGTTACGAAAATGATAGTATGTTTATGTATGTAAAAAATAAAATAAAAAAATCCATACATCCATCATATTTATTATTAATAAAACAAAGTGCCCCACCGCAACTGTTTGCCGGTCTGTCTGTCTGTATTATTTATTATAATTAAGAATTACAATGAATACTGTTTTGTACTACACCTACTACCATTGACAATGTTTAAAAAAACACTGTTTAATCTGTTATTAATAAAAAAATATTATACTGTAAAAGAATATTTAGAAGACAAGTCAATAGAACCTGTAATGTGCAAGTTAGATTAATTGACGACACTGACTGAATATATTTGCACGCCATGTAATGGCAGGATATGCTGAAACCAATTCACTGTAACACCTTATATATGTACCATATTCTAGCAAATAAATGTTTTGATTTGATTTGATTTGATTTACAAATAAAAGGTCTTACATTAATTCATGAATCCCCAAGCGACACCCGGTGGCCGCGCATCTATTGTCTTACTATTGTGTCTCTAATTGACGGTATCTGAAGGGTTAAATTACGAAATAAAGTAGGTACCTGTGAAATGTTAAGGAAGATCCAGTTATCTGAGACTCTTCCTGAAAATTTCTGAATATTGTTTTAGTAAAAAAATAGTTAATTCTTAATCCGCAATAATAAAGTCGTTCATAATTATCTCATTTCAGAAATATTTCGATCAAACTATTTTCTCTTAATTAATAGAACAATTATAAATTAAAACCTATTATTTTAATCCCACGGACCCTTAAAACGTCCCTTTTTATTTGACCCACATCTAAGGGATAATTGTTGGGGAATAAATTATTTAATTATTGCCTTTATAGGTCAGTGCATAATGCCAGCAGGTGCACGGATGGATGCACCTGCAGGGCAGTTCAAGGTCTTGGCAAATGCGTCTGACGTACTTATACTTATTTATATATTTACTTAGTTTACCTAAATATCAGCGTGAAAGGAAAAGCAGGTAAATAATGTTAATCCTCTACGGTTGTCTAATAAAGGGGTGATAATTGAGAAGACGACTAATAGGGTCGAATGGAAGAAAAATTACATGAGGTGCTGATTTGTAATAAAATATTTAAATCGGGATAAGTTCAAGATAATGGTAATGTCAAATTAATTCGGAGGGAATTGTTATGTTATCTTTATATTATTTAGTTATTGTTAACATTCAAGTTTATTACAAAATGCATTATTTTATGATATTCTACCTATATAATTATTTTTCAGTTTTATTATTTCAGTGGTTGGACCATGTGGTCTGTGGTACGCAGACAACCTATGATGGTTAGTATTTTTGATAGATAAAAAAGAAAATATTATCGGTATTTTATTGAGCTTTTCTTGTGATTATGTGATACATAAAAAAGCATCCTTTGAGGTTTTTATAGGAATGTGGAACGAGGTGTTAAGTCCTGTAAAACTCCGTTGAGAAGAGATGTAATTTAAAAAAGTATTATTGGAGCTGTTTTGTAATTAGAAAAAATAGTTATTTAGAGTGGTTTTGGTAAAAAATTGTTTAAGGGCCTGAGCTCACTTGAAACAAAACTTTCTTAGACAAGTCTGTCTAAGACGTCGCAGACTTGTCTAAAATATCGATATATCGATATTTTTTCGATTTTTTCTTAAAAAACAATCGTAAGTTGGCTCAAAAACAATTTACTGAATTTATAAATCATGATATTTATTAAAAAATATGAATAAAAATGTCTGAAAACGTAGCGTTCTTAGTAATTATTCTTCAATTTTAATAAAACATTTAAATTACACGTTTTGTATGTTCAGCTGTTTGAGTACTGCGATTTTATTAAGCACTAGGAGATTTATTGTAGAAGCAATTCGTTCAGATGCTACAGATGTAGCAAATAACTATACCAGGAAACGCCTAATATAGTGTAAATAAAGTACAATAGCTTATGTTTACGATAATTTTGTTGTTTAAATAATTGGCGAGAAAAACAAAACTATAAACTCGATATTTTTTTAAATATCGAGTGTCGATATCTACATTTCAATATCGAACTATCGAAATATCATCAAAAAAGTATTAGTAATAAATACCGATATTTTATCAATAGTCCTAGCGCCCCATGTCGTAGACAAAACAGTATTGTCGCAGACGTCGTAGACAAATCTGCGAACGCGTCGTAGACAAGTCTGTTTAAGACGTCTTTATCTCAAGTGTGCGCAGGCCCTAAGTGTCGGTTGAGGTCTCTGGTGTGTTGAATTTTTTTTTTTGAGATTGTCTAGTAATTTAAAAATGTACAATTAGAGCTTTTCATGTTATTTTAAAAAGTATCCTTTGCGCTTTAACGGCATCTATTAAAAAAAAACCTAAATACAATAAAACGGTTCCTTTCCTTTAAACCTATCTATATTGTGATAAATTATTCAGTATCTTTATAACCATACCTACTTAACTTAAAAATGTAAACATGTTTTGGTCTCACAAAATAACAAAGAAACCATGTACTTATATGCAAATTTATATTCGGAATATATTATCGCAAAAACAATACGAGCAACCAAACATATTTCCAAATTGACTGGATTCCTCGAATGCCTTATCAAAATTTTATTTTTTAATGCGACATAGCAAAGCAGACAGGATGTAGGAAACAGTACCTAGAATACGAAATACTTCTATAATTTAGCAAAACCTTGTAAGCAAAATAGTCATCATCACCATTTCTACCGAAAGACGTCCAGAGTTGTTTTTTTTACGGTGGGTAAAATTTTTAGTGGTGGGTATTTGGGTAATAATCCAGATGAGATCCCGCGAGCGGGAGATAGTGTCAGATTTTTACTGGCTAACAAATCCATCCCATTCCTTCGTCGCCTTTCATACCGGGGCCGATTCTCCCTTTCAGAAGTAGACCCTTGGCCCAGTAGGCTTCGACCCTGCTGGGCCCTTACGGTAAGACATCCACAGTTGGACATAATCCTCCCTCAAATGTGCTCCTAAGCGTCTCGTATCCATCGCATTCCCACAACTTTCACCAGGTCATTAGTCTACTCTGTGGTAGGCTTTCTAACGCTGCGTCTTCCGGTGTGCGGTTCCCATTGCCTCTCCAGAACCTTTTGGCCCCATCGATCATCTGTTCTACGAGCAATGTACCCTGTCTACTGTCCCTTAACTTTGGCGATTCTTTGGGCCATGTCAGCGGCCTTGGTTCTCCTACGGATAGTTTCATTCCTGATGCGATGCGAGGCGAGGATTTAGCATAGTCTTTTCATTTCTCTATTTCTCTTTTATGGTTCTCTATTTCTCTCTCTCTTCTTCTACCTGTATTCAACCTGTGTCGAGAACATGTCTGCTCTACACTCCACTTTACCCAGTCTTGAGCCTCTTGCACCTAACCCTTCCATCGCTTCGTTTCTTCGTTATTTTAAAAACAAAATAAAAACAAAAATTGCTCAACTGGCAAATATTTTAACATCCCACGTTGTCTACAGCTCAGGTGTTTAAATACTAAATGGTTTGTTTAAGTGCATTTCCGTGCCATAACAATTAAAACGTCTAAACGACTTATTGTAAAACGAAGAAATATTTTTCGTCTACTCATGAACACACAATGCCTTCACAACTTTACACTTAAACAAACTTATTTCAGGGAAAAAAATAAGAATATTATATAACAAACTTCATTGTACAGCAAAATCGTACTTCTTACAGAATTTAAAATCTAGAAGTACCATTGCGGTTATATCGCTAACAGCGATATCCACAAAATACACTTTGGATTGGATGAAACCAAAATAAAAAATATTTTAGAAAAAAAAGAACTGACTTCACTTTTGCAAAAACATTTGCAAATCGGTCCACAATCGGCGAAGTTCTAAGGTCAGAAACATAAAAAAAATACAGTCGAATTAAGAACCTCCTTTTTTGAAGTCTTTGAAAAGGCGCAGTCTGCAGTGTGCCGCTAATATTGTTAAATCACACTCGAACTCGAACGGATTTGGTCCGTCCGTACCAAGGTTAAGCATGAATCAGAGTAAATTGGATCCGGGGTATCAAGTATAAATTAATTGAGCTTGCTGAACTGCTACCATCACGACCTCTACGCATGTCGTATTCCTTAGACTATTTTGTGGAGTCCGAAATTTTGAATATCTTGATACATAATCATAATATGTTTATGATCACAATACCTTTTGGATTTCATATTCTAAAAATCAAATGTCCGACCCTCAGGAATAAAAAAGAAAAATAACAACAGTTTGTTTCTCTTCTCGTCAATTCATAAAAATATGTAGGTAATTATTTTTCTTCTTGTTTAAAAGGTGGTCGGGAATATAATTGCTATTGAATTTTTAGTAATAACTATACACGACAACGACAAGACAGCCTACTTTTACAATACACGAGTACTATTGTTTTTGTAATAAGAACACGACTATACACGTAGGTGCATGTTATAACAGTCGTAAATGCAAACAGCTTGCAAAAAATATTAACACAGAAGATATCCATATTTAAAAAACAATAAATTATCAACAATATTCCATTGATTTAATTCAAAATTAGATCATATATGGAATCAATAATTCAAAAACAATATTTATTTGGTCATGTATTTAAAAAAAGAAGATGGCCTATTAAAAAAAAAATGTCATGTTTGGTGATAACGTACTGATTAGTAATTCAAATTGGTGCTCTAAAAATACTAAATTTGAATTAAGGAACATTTTTTTTTAATAAATAAAATTGAAAATGTTTAACAACATTGTGTAAGAGAGAATTTCTCGGATGAACACAACCTACGCGCGATCCACACACAAATATGTTGGTTATAGGCATCCTGCAGAACCGGTGGACCTTGATATCACAAAGGGACCCTCGATCTGCGAGTTAACCTTGAGTTATTTTTAAACCACGCTCGCTGCATACGAATCCCGTCGAACGACTCCTTCCGAGTATTACATAATGCGAAATTATAGTCTTTTCTTTTTGTATAGCGTCTCCTTGAAAAGCGTGTGGCCCTGTCATTTCGGTTTTATACCCTTTGTTTTGGCTCGCACATATTTTATTTCTTTTCTTTGAATCGTAAAAGGAAGAGGCAATGAAGGGTTAGCGTTTTTGTGTAGTGGATTATTTATGGTGCGGAATAATGGGCGTTCGAAGTTCGAAAAACACCGCGAAATGTTGGTTACAGCTGCGGTGGTTTCAAAAATATGTAATCGTTCGTTTTCGGTCACCCAGAAAGTTGTTACAGTTCGGTAAATACTCTCACCACTACATGCGCTACAGAAAGCATACAATTGAGATGTGTTATTCCATCCTTTGTGTGTTTGTTCGCAGTGCGTTCACTCTCTGCCATTATCACGCTAGTATGCTTCCCAGTCCCCCCAATTTTATTGTGTTGTTTGTTCACTGAAGAAATTGCATACCTACCATATAAAAAAGATACTTCGGTAATACCTGAACCTGCATAACTTGTTTCGCTTAATACATTCGTTGTATCATTCTTGTTGGTCATTTTGAAAGAAACTGGAGGTACAAGTATGATTGTTTTATTATTTTATAAATGCTTGCACATTGTATAGTTGCATCTGATCGACCATCTGCATGTTACGTTTTAAATACAATAAAACTTAATGGTTTTGCATTTGTATGTCTTGTTAAGAATTAAGTTATTCAGGTTACGGTATACCTAGTTCCTATTCAAGAACTAAACAAAGTGATTGTAATAGTTTAGTCATGTCATTGTCAATAACATTATTAATTTGTCCTCTATAAACAATAGAACTATCAAAAGCACTTAAGCTCAACTAACACAATAAGTAAAATGTAAATCATGCACGTGAATCATCTATTGTGACAGAACTAATAGAAAGCGTAACCCTACTAATGTCAATAAACCCTCGGAATGCAAAAGCAAATTATAATCCAGATTAATCAGCAAATGAAATCCTCTAAACTTCGAAAGCTATGCTCCGAATCCCGGCTATGTTCCCATATCGTGTTCGAATCAATAAAACCTCCAATGTTTTTCTACAAAGCACGTTTCTTGGAACAATCTCACTGCTAAAGTTTCAACGTGCTTGCATAACCGTGGGTCTAACAACGCCACACATTGTAGACGACTATTGACCTGACCTTAATAAATTTCAACGAAATGAGAGAACTATTTAGATATCTCTTTATTGGTCATTATTTTTTAATTTATTTAAGTCAATTTATCAACAAAGGAGACTTGGGAATGAAAAACAGTGTCGCGGAGACGTGGAACAAAACGTGTAGCAAATTAGGTGCCATATGTAAGACGTGAGATGCATACTGAGCCATCGATACTGTATCGGCATTGTTTATGCGCTCGATCAAGTGGTCGCCATGTTCTTTATTAAAAAAGAGTGCAACAAACGTAGGTCCAGTTATATTGACAATAAAGGACCACTTGCCGAAGCGGTTAGCAGAAACAAGTATCGATTGCATCGAAAAACCAATTTGTTTTATATTATTAACATTATTTAATTAAAGCCCAGTTGGTGATTTTATAAATAAGGGTTTGTTAAAGTTTATGGTGACGGTTCCTTGAAATAAACGAGTCTTGCACCTGTTTGAGATTATAAACACTGGCTTTTGATAATAACAGCAGCAATAAAGTGTTACACAGTTAACAAATGGGTGTCTGTATTTGCTGAGGCCTCCTTTAGACCTTAAGAAACTCTTGGCGGAAACTGGAACAAACCAATATTTAATCTTTCATTATTACTGATGTAGTTGGACGACCAAAGATAAACATGGGTTTAAAGACCCGTTGCGAAGGACCAAAAGAGCCACTGGCTTTTGTGAAAGTACAAAATGCAAAACATTTTCAATTAAAAAAGTTGACCTTATATAGCTTGGTGGTTCCTCATGGTAGTTTTGGTGGTGATTAAGTGGACTTACGTTATGTGTTTAGGTTTGGTAAGGATAGCTTTAGCATCAAATCTGGCTTACAAGAAGCCACAGGTACCTTATCAATTCCGATACCTTACAAATCTAAATTTCTGTAAAAGTAGCTCGTCGTCTCTAAGTTTCTGTTTATCTTCTTCCATTTTCTGTCCAGTTTCACTTCCTTTTCTGATCTATCTATCTTTATTTTCCTTTATATAATTCCGCCATTTTGTTTTTGGTTTTCCTTTTCCTATATTTTTTCTATCTAATGCAGTGTTTATTTTCTGCGCTAAATACTATATTCACAAGTATAGACCATTATGTATTTTGTTAGTGGACATGTTTATCAATATAGCATCATAATTAGTACAAAATATTAAAGAAATAACGCTTCTTTGTCTCTTTTATCGGATTGAGTTTAATATTCTCACGGTACACAGCCACATGTTTTTCATCGCGTATATTTTTGTTCTTATTGGACAGTCCTCTTATGACATCATGTGACTATAAATTGGAGCAATTTTTGAATCAACTCGTGTTGGCAATAAAATTGGATTTGTTTATTTTGTTTTTAAACTCATTATAGTCATCTGTTGTAATGAGTGCAGTTGTTTTATGATGAAATATTTTGGTTCACAGTAAATATACGTACTATTTGAACGTTTTAAATACCACTCGATGTATATGGCTGGATAAAAAAGTAATACAGGTTACTTGTGCGCAAATAAGGACATAAAAATGTCTACTAAATATTCTTGCCGAAATCAACATCTACAAGCAGTTTCATAATGCAAATGAGATTTTTATGGCGCTACGGTGAATAACATTAAAGGTACCTCAAGTAGAGCAATAAAAATAGGAAGTGATTAAAAAGATATAAGATTTTTTTTATTAAAAATCCCTTTGATCCACCGTTCATAATCACTACGACAGGAAAAAATATGACATCAGTAAAATTATAATGGGCCGCCTCGTAAAGCGCACATTTGAATAGGAGAGTTACATATCAAAAATTTTCAGTGATCCGTGTTTTACGAGTTTGTCGTAAACGTGTACTTAACAGGAAGAATAAAAGGGGCCCCTTCAATACGCCTGTGTTTAAAAATCTATGTGAGCATGCGAGGGGTTGGCTCGTAATCAGTTCGCCAACAGTCAAAGTTTACGATGTTTCCACATTTTAATATCTACATAATATGTTATGGATTTAACCAGGCCTTTCAGAAGCACCCATAAAAATAACTTGAATCGTTTTTAAAACCGGTCGGTTTTGCTGTGTGTAATCAGAAAGAAAATGATGGATTTGTGCGTAATTTCCGATGGAACCTCGATACTAGCTGTCCCCTGCAGTTTCACCCACGTTTTTGATTACTGCTCTGCTTCTGTGGGTCGTAGCGTGATGATATACAGGCTTTTTAGACAAATAGATTATACTTGCAACATTAAAATTTTGATTTTTGTCAATTCGAAGCAACTAAATTTCTTGAGAAGACGTAAACGGACATACGTAAGTCACCCAGATCTGGAACAACAATCTGTAGGCCATACAAATATTTAATTTTGTTCAGTACGGGAATCGAAACCACGACACCAGAGCAGCAGTCAATCGCTCAAACACTGCGCAACCGTGCCGTCAATAAATTAAAAACATGACTGGTCACGAATGCGTTTCATAACTGAGCATAGTTAGGATTAAAAAAAAACTTGGCAAGTGCGAGTTGGACTCGCGCACTGAGGGTTCCGTGCAAATTACAATTCCCGAATAGAGTCTCGAAGATTTTTTCGAATGGCTAAATTTTTTTTTTGGTGATGTAGTTAACAACAAATTTACTGTTTTCAGATTTATTTTATACTTGTGCTATAAGGCCTTGCTTTGTGCCAAATTTCAGGATTCTGGGTCAACGGGAAGTACCCTATGAATTTCGATCTTTAAGAGTATCAAAATATACGTTTTTTTGCGACATAAATGGCTGTATCTTTTTTATTCGTTAACTTAGAAGTTTGATTTTTTCACAACTTGAAGAGATCGCATACCTGAGTATAATATGGTTTTAATTTCAATTCAACTCCACGCGTTCTCGAGATAAAAGGTATTGACAAACAGACAGACAGACGGACAACAATGTGATCCTATAAGAGTTCCGTTTTTTCTTTTTGAGGTTCGGAACCCTAAAAACGCAGAAATAGCTAATGCAAAATACGAGTTTTATTCACGCTTCAAAAGTACCAACATTAACATAGAACTGGCACTGAAGAAAATCTCAAAAAACCATTGTATTAAAGTCATAAATATAAAATGAACTCGGTCCCTCAAGTAACCAGATGCCCATTGAGAAACATAATAAGATTTTACTTATTTTGAACTTAGCTAAAGGAAATACAGGTGGACTAACAATACGTTAGCGTCCCTTGAGACCTCCCTCTTTGACTATTTTAATAAGAAAAAAAATCCCATTGCCTCCCAAAGCGAATTACTTTGAAACGAATAAATAAATGAACTGAAGGATCACAAGATTGAATTAGAAAAAGAATTCGTATGTAATAAAGAAATCTGTTCATTCATAAAAGTTATGAGGGTTGATCACAATGAGGAAGTCGAAGTGTACGATGATCTCAGCGATGACAATGACGGCAGGTATCGAACCGGAAAAGGGATCAGTTTTCCTTTTGATGTCACATCAAAAAGATCCTTAAAAGGTGAAGCCAATATTGAATTTAGTGAACTTTCTGAAGTACCCGAAATTAGGTTAATACTTGTATTATGAAAGGTTTTTGCAAAGAAATTGTCTGATCTTTTGCAATTCTCGTCAATAAATTCTCCATATTTTTTACTCAAACAATTTACATATGACTGTATTTGAAATAGCATAAATTTATTAAAATTATAAATAGGTACAATTAATTATAGAAGATCAATAACATTACAATTTACTTACCACATTAAATCATCAATTTTTTATATATCATGTCATAGTATAGTATATAATCAGGCTTATATTGTTCCCACTGCTGCGACTCAGACCTCCTCTCTAGCAAGGAATTAATATCATTTAGATATTATTTTGGTTTGAGGATATGTCATCATCTACCGAATAACGGCGATATTTCTCCAATAGAAAAGCTTTGAGTTTCCACTTAAATGAGCTCTTGTACATATTTTTAACTGCTGTTCGCGTCTCACTCTCTCTTGTAAATATTTTTAACTGCTTTTCGCATCTCACTCTTTAATTTTCACAAGTCGGTTTTCATTGTACAATTTAATGCATTCCATTCTTTCTTTAAGCACCAAGCTACACAAAGCCAGAGGTGTATTTTTTACATGCAGACATTATTTTTGAGGAACCAACCCACAAAAATCATATTTTCGCCTCAGCACTCTCCCTTGTTTTACGGTTTTTTCATTGCAGCCGCTTTACGAGCATCGGTGATGGGAGCCACTCTTCTTTTATAACCGAGTAACAGTATTCTGAGACCTCAGAGATCGCGTGTTTGGCGCTAATTAAACGTCTTCATGGCAGTTCGAATACGTGATTCGTCTGGCCGCGGTGAATAATGTGCTCCGTTTTTATAGGGCCAAGCTGCAGCAAAAGTTTCGCCACTTCAGTTTTCAGCAAACAAAAAGTGCATGACTTTAACATATTGCATTCACGTGGTGGTATTGAGGGGATTTAAATGAGATCTTCAAATATAGTTCTTACGTCATCAGAGATGTTTTTAAATTAATAGTGATTGTAAATCTTGTCTCGCATTAGAGATGTCGTCGTCTGTAAATTGGAAACACCTCGGCTTTGCACTGCGTGGCTCAGTCGGGGGCTCCTCTCGTTCTATTCCTGTTCCTGACACCACCGCCGCCCCAGGACACGACGCGTCTTTGTTACAGACAACGCAACGCGCTGTAATTATTTCCACTTGTACTTTAACGTCATCGTCTCGATTAGTTAGAGCGTTAAAATTTAAGCCTGAATTTATAATATAAACATGACAGAAACAGAGTGTGTTGTTTTTTGTTAACGCTCACAGTTTTGATTTCTCTCCTCATGACTGGATTTGAAATATGATCCCCATGCTTCGTTGTAACAATCGTCTCATATTTCACTGTAATTATGTTGAATGACGATGAATTTCAATAGCTGTAAATATCATTACAAGCGAGCGATCAACATTTATGTTCCTTTTAATCAAACCGCCTTTCGACCGGCTCTCACGAGTGGATATTTATCTTTAGTCTGTACAAACAAATGTAGCCGTGAAACCATTTCATCATTCAGCACATTGTCGTCAGCGGCATGCGAGATGGGCTCTGAGCTCTGACGCAACCGCACGCTCCTTGAGGACAAAGAGTAACTTGAAAAAATATAATTTTCTCAGATTTGTGTTACCGCGGCTGTCACCGGCTTGATTTACGCCGAATCTGTCAGGTTTGGAGACAAAGGAGTGTTGTCTGAACTCGCGGGAGCATGATGTCATACGTTCAGGAACCGCCACCGAGGCCCCTAATTAATAGACCGGCTTTTACGGCTCGCTAGGGTAAAATCATTCCGAGATGTTTCAAAGAAAAATAAGAAATATGCGTGTCAGCCAGCATAGTTTATGGGCCGTTGTTTATTGTGAACGCTCCAAACCGAAGCCGAACTCAGAACCAATTCTTTGTTTTGTTCACAATTTATTACGAGTAGGTAAAGTTCGTGAAATCAATTCAAAGGCATAGCTCGTTAAGAGCACACCTTTCTATTTTGTGATCCTTTGTATCTTATTTCTACTATCTAGCTAGATTTTTATTTGCATTGTTGTGAAGAATACTTTATGCTGAGATCTGTAGCTCGTATTTTTTTCATAGATTATTATAGAACTAAGGGTCCATATATAGAATTGAAAGCCTCCGACGTAAAAGAAGTTTCAATAGAAGTTTTCTGGGAGATATCAAAGACGAATAGAACAAGTTACATGAAAGCATTCGGACACCTACGAATATACCAAATATGAACTTCGTACATTTATAAATGAAGGCACTGTCAAAATCTAAAACGCAAATTTCCACGAAAACTAAGCTTGTCTAGACAATATTTATAATAAAACAGGCTTCATAGTACGTTGTTATATCAACAAATCTTAGAAACGAAGTTTAACAAGTCTAAAATTTGCAGCCAGTCTAGTGTTATCTTTGTCCATCTGTTGGGATCGTGCTAGAATATCCGTAGACTGTGATCAAGATAGTGAGTCGAGATCGTGTGTAAGGTATTAAAAACGATAATCCGGAGCTCTACGAGTGGTTCTGAACTTGAGATTCAACGGCCGGTGACAAGGTATAATGTTTATTTATATGCAACTGAGTGTTAATAGACATGATTGTTCGTAGATGGATCTATAAATACGATAAGAAAGATTTGAATGAATGACAGCACAGGAAATGAAACACTTACGTCTACTTGAGGAATGGAGAGTAATACAATCAACAATGTAGGTCTTTCCTAACGGTCTGAGTCAACGATAAAATATACGTCTCCAATAGTTTAGGATGAACAAAATAAAAGGTACAGAATGTAACTGAGAAAATATATAGCAAGGCTTATGCGTGAATTGGTAGCGCAATTTTTTCATTTAAGTGAGTTTTACCACAAAATATATAGGGTTTCCCTTAGATAAAATATTGTAATGTTTATACACTGAGTCGCAAAAATAACTGGTCACACATAAAATTGCGATATTTTTCTTTAGTTATACAAGTATATAAGATCACTTGTCTTGTTGTACTCGTAAGCAGATGTTAATAACAAATTTATTTTTAATTACTTACTGTTTCAAAATCATACATCATTAGCAATTTCAAGTACCTAATTTTCCCGGGTGCCGCCACTGTGCGGAACGCCCGGAGGACACGGTGGAGCACACAGTTGCTTGGGCGGAGCAACGCCGTGCCCTCGTGGGGGCGATCGGCGTTGGAGACCTCTCGCGCCGGGCCTTGGTTCAGGCCATGGTCCGGAGCGAGAAGGAGTGGCAGGCGGTCGCCTCCTTCTGCGAAGCAGTAATGCTAGCAAAGGAGGAGGCAGACCGCATCAGGCAACGGCGCCCCCGCCGCCGCCGTCGACAGAAAAAAAAAAGTACCTAATTTTCTTATCCCAGAGATTCCAGTTAATTTACACAACCAATACAAATACTAATAAATTAATATCATTCAATGCTTTTGTAAATGTTAAACGTTAATTTGTGTTTTTAAAGCCATCTTTTATACATTATATATTTGATTTTCTACGTTTATCCGATTTGGACCGCCAGACAACGAAAATGTTTTAAAAGGTTTAAAGTGATTTCGGTTTTTGAGGTTTTATGAATTTAATTGGTTTAGAGTTTGCGATGTATTTAGACTCTACAAACTATATTTTTGACAATAATTTAAATAGAAACAATATTCTATCAGCTTAGGGTAATTCAGGAGTGGTCCACCAACCAGGATTAGGCTGTTTTTAGGGTTCCGTACCTTAAGAGGACAAAAACGGAACCCTTATAGGATCATTTTGTTGTCCGTTTGGCAAGACACTTATCTCAGGAACGCGAGGAGGCATCGAGTTGAAACGAAAACTGTTATTACGTCATAAATTAAACCTTGTTGCGAATAAAAATCTTCATATGTATGAGGATACCATCAAATAACTTCTCGCATTCTGGGTGTAGCGAGAGTAAAGCGAGACGGACTGCCGGACTGATTTAAACCAACCTGTGGTTCTCGGCTTTGACGTTGACTCCAGAGAACAAAGCACAGTTCTATCTTGTTCTAGGATCGTGCTATATTTTACGGGCTTTTTTTCCTCTCGTAGAGGGAACCTGTGACTCTGCAGTGTCCTAGCAGTGTGAAGTTATAAACGTAATAACCGCTGACAAAATTCATCTTCTCCAGATTTTCCCAATTTGTGAGTCAAAACTCATCTGGGATTCTCAAGAACCAGATAACCTGTGGAGATCTTTATAATCTTAACCAAAATTATTCGCGGTCCGTAACTTATGTGTCCCTTTTCCGCCATCAATTAAACCACTCACTACTCACCCAATCACAGTTTGCTGTTGGACCACGATATGTTTCTCCGAAGACCACAACCGCCTTCTGCTTCTTTACTACCCCACCCCCCTCTTGGCTTTAGCGACAGACATGGCATGTCCACTGTCACTTCACCTATTTTATCTATCTACGCGAACAACAGTGACCAATTTGGAAATCTATAAACCGACTGCGAACCCATGTTGGCCGCTGTAAAAACAATCTGGTCAATTGGGGCTTCCTCGACCCATCTCTAGCACAGTGCCAGTGTGGAGCCTCTCTACAGGACATGCGCCACCTGCTATGCTGCTTATCCTGCATTACCACCTCCAGTTTTCAGAACCGATACGAGGCCAACAATAGAGCTGTACAGGTTGCCAAATATTGGTCAGAAAAAGTATAGTTTGAAAGCATCGACACGAAAAGAAGAATCTATCTACTTGCTCTAAGCAGTAGTTATGATGATCAAACTTGTCTAAAAAATACAAAGGTAAACTAATCCCTTTCTTAGAAAAACTACTATCCATAAAACACTTCTAAGTGCTTCTACCTTAATACACTATCAGACTTGTCAAACTTACTTCGAACAGCATAATAAATTAATAACTCCTTATACCTCTGAACGCTAACTACTCTGTAAAGTTCTGATATTAAGGAACTAAAATCCGTTTAGGGCAGGGTTGCTCAAAGCTTTTCGATTTTTGAAAAATTTTAGTTTTTCTTTTGCAATAGTGGATTTATATGAGGATTTAGATAATAGTGGATGCGAGGCGCACGGGACTGTTCATTGTGGCGGCACTTGGGGGAGGCCTATGTCCATCAGTAGACGTTTTTCGGCTGAAATGATGAATAGTAGATTTGTCCATTTGCAGTCGATTTCTTGCTGCCGAAATATTTTGAGGTTGATCGTCGACACCATAAAAGTCGCCTATCAGTCACTGATTGTTTTTTTATTATCTACTGAGAGATATCTGATCTTGGCGATTTTTTTTACGTAGGAAATCTTCAAATGTCTTCTGTCGCTCCAGCTGGGTTGAAGAGTGCCAGACTTTTACCGACTAACGAACGTCATAAACGTGTCGATCGTGTTAACGTAAAACAAATAGCACTATAGGAACTTTGAGCTGGGCTACGGTAACTGTTTCGAACAATGTGTCTGCATTGGAGTCGATATCCTACAAAATCTTCTTTTTCACTCAGACAACTTTTGTCTTGTCTCATAAAGGCTTCCCTCATATTTTCATCGACTTCTATGAAAGATGAATCCATACTTGATTTTAGTTGTCTTCAGTTGGGGCACCCCTGATTTAGGGGATGTTGAGGGAAAATAAATCAGAGACGGCGCCTGGTCGTTCATCGAACTCTCAGTTGGGAACAATTGGTGCGGAGATGTAAATTAAATCGAGTGGCTGTCGCACGGCTTGAGTCCCGGCTGGCCACTGACTCGGCAGAAGTACCACGTCAAAGTACAGGTGCTAAAATGTTTAAGTCATTGGCTCTATTGTTAAAGAACTCTAAGAGAAGTGGTCTTTAATGATAACTTATAAACTAGGATGAGAAAAAAGAAAGGATTTTTCAAAAAAGGAAATAATTTTTGGTTACAATAAGAAGAGGACTATTGTATCCAATAATGGCGGTTGAAACCTGGCTCAGCCTGAACACAAAAGCATGCTGATGTGGTGTTGTGGTGTTTTTGGGTACAAAGTTAACCGGTCTACACTGTCATCTCATATGAAAATATTGTCGAGTCAATCTTTTTTAAAAAGAATAACCATGGAGTTTTCGGTTCTTCTACATAGGAAAAAATACGATAATTGGAACTCTGTGCCATCTTCTGACGTTTTATAAGTGCACATGTAGGCCTATGTTAAATAAAATAATTTTGAGTTTAAGATTAAAAGCCCTTGGTCTAGCATTGGCCAGTAATAAGCTGATGATAGGAGTGATTGCTTAATGGGCAAATAGAAATGAACATGAAGTAAGCTAAAAACATAACACGTCGCGACGTTTTTACTCTGCACCATCGAATCGCCCGTGTGAGGTGAGCCTTAGTCCATTCATTTTTCTATCTTGTGACTGATTTCTAATAAATAAACATCCGTTTAGACTACCGAGTTGTCACTAACTAGGTGGTCCAAACAGGTGATCATTCAGCCTGCGTAATTTATAATTTTGGCTAGACTAGTTCTAGTTTGGTCGCCAATATTAACATAGATTACATGCGTAGGTTTTTTATCAGACCATATCTTTTAATCACTGGCAGTATGCTAATTATTGTAATAGTTCAGTGATTACCTAATGAACTGGCGATCTATAAATTTATCACCCAGTTGCTTCAGACGGGGGGATATATTTTTTATTTGCACTTCTGAGTGCCTGGCCACATCTCCACGGCTAATGGTACGATGCCGTATCGTGTAACTATACGACAAGATATTGTTGCTAAACTCTTTGGTTGAAGACTAATTCGCGTTTTGACGACTCAGCCCTTGAACAACACAGTGTTACGTGGTATATATTATGTTACGCCGTTAAATTTCAACACGTCATATCTCCGACAAAATAAAGAGTGGCAACGAATAATTAAGCTCTAGAACAGTCTTTCCCAAAGTGGGCGATAACGCCCCCTTGTGGGCGCTGCAGGTCTCAAGGGGGGGGGGAAGAGACCCAGAAAGAAAATGGAGGCGTTGTGTAGAGGGGGGGGGGTGATTTGTAATTTTATTTAGCTAGGAGGCCTCTTAAACAACGACTGCAAGAGCTCTCGACTCTCAACAACAACTTGTGAACATCAACTAATATGAATTAAAAGATTGCTCAAACTCGGTTCTATATTTCTCTCCGCGTAGTTCATATATCTGTCCTATTTTATTGTTTTGAGTTTCGTAATGAAAGTAGACACAAACAAACATATAAAAAGGCAACAGACACACTTTTGCATTTTAATAGTTATTAGTACTCGTAGATATCTATCATGTTTTAAAAAGTTTTTGTTAAATAACCCGAATTGTGCATTCCTGTATCAGTCGGCTGGTTCATTGAATACTTGTTCGGACTTGTTGAGTACGATTGAGCGTCGAATGAGATAAACGAGTTTATGCATGTTTGTTTTATTCCTGTCGGTGCGTACTGCATTCCTATATAGTGGTTTTTAAATAGGTGAAAAAATGGGGGCGCTAAAAAAATATTTATTCTCAAAGTGGGCAGTAGACAAAACAAGTTTGGGAACCACTGCTCTAGAACCAAAGTACCTACCTAGCCTGGCAAGATCTGGAACATTCCTTCATAAGTACTCGTTGTACCTACTATTTAGTAGGTATGTAATCTGTAGGTATCTGTAGGCGGATAAGGGAAATGGTACTTTCCGCCATTAACAATAGAGTCGAAATTCGCGTGAGTGACTTGCGAAGGACAAAGTAATAAAATTGATTTATGGCCCCGCGATGCGACTCTATTGTTCTGGATCTATCCTGAGACGTCAGTATCTAGAATTTTCTTTGCTCCGCGTATAAATACGAGCCCCCGAACGGAAGTGAGTCAGTTTTGATTTCGACTGCGAACGAGAGCGATCTACCTAAGAGTGCGAAGTGATTTTATCTAACGACCGATGCGATAGTATAACGGAACTCTAGTGCTAACTGTGATTTGGATTATTGTTGACTGGACTAATTACTGATTGTTTGTGCTAAATAAAGTTATTTATTGGTAAATCGGCATTTGGTTACCCACGTACGTAACAATTATATATGTAACCGTACTTGCAATCTGCATCTGAAATTTTTGGGGTATAAAAAAGAATTTACCTATCTATCTTCGAATCCGATTTTGGTTCCGATAAAATTTTATCGGAACCTATATCGGAAGTACAAACAAGATGATAGTTGTCGCGTTGGGAACATCCCCCGTGTCTTCTGTCGACTAGTCATTTACTTGTGTTTTTTCTTATTTGGAATGTTGTGAGTTCACTCTTGATTAAATATTGAGTATTAAAATCATCCGAGTTTTTAATTAGTTTTAGTAGTGTTTTATTTGACAGTCCTGCCTTCACGTTCGATTTCGGTTCTGATTCCAATAAACAAAAAATGTAGATTAAGTTTTCTTCATTTCCGATTTAAGGTACCTAGAACTACACTGCGCACACGTGTACCACACCCGGCGATCTGGGCGCGTTGGTCTCCATACATTTTATATGGAAACTAGACTTGTAGAACTACACTTAATCCACTCCAAGCGACGTCATTCTACGTACAAATCAGGCGTGTTACACATGCGTCGGTCTAATATAATTCTAGCTTTAATTTCCGATAAAACCACTTCCTTCGCATCCCTAATTTGCATGATGAGGCAACGTGCCGTACCATCTAAATACGGTCAGGCGCCGCGCAGGTTTTAACGTTGACGATGTCGCACCTTGGACATGTGGCCAGGCCCATAGGCGTTTTTTGTTTAATATGCTTTAAATTGATCTTAATGTTGATATCAATCATTAGTATTGGATCATTGATTGTGTAATGAATGATGACTGTTTGGTCATACAATATAATTTATCAAACTAGTTTTATTGATACATCATTGATCATTTAGGGCCAAAGACCTTCATCACTTCACCAGTGACGACATGTCAGTCTTGTCAGACCACCTGACTATATATTGCATCATCTTAAATCGTATTTTTATAATCAGTAGTCGATTGCTGAATATATTTAGGTCTCCCTTTACCATCACTGCATTAAGTGACCCTAAGGTTCTCGCACCGATAGTACAACAACGTACGTGTATAATTCTTAATTCTAACCTAATCTAACTTATCTAGGACATGCAGGTTTCCTCATGATGTTTTCCTTCACCGTTTTGAGAGCAGTGGTGCAAGTGGAGCAATCAAAAATTTGAAGATATGTGACATTCACTAACCCGCACTGGGCCCGCGTGGTGAATTACGGCCCATTCCCTTATTCCCTCTCCTGGAGAGGAGGCCTAAGTCCCAGCAGTGGGAACATTAAAAAGGCTGATCAGTCAGTCAGTCAGTCTAACTTATCTTAAATGGCAGGCCATACCTATACCCATACCTATACCTATAGGTCAGGACCTATATTGATGAAATTTTGTTGGTATGTATATTTGAGTATGTCCGAAAGTTTGAAAATACAAATGGAACCGTTAGGTGATGCTGCAATTGTTGTCACTTTTTTTTTTTTGACTAATCGACATTTTGACAATTCAAAAGTGCCTATGTTGGTCTATTTGAAATAAACGTTTCTGATGCTGTGTTCTTTATAGTTTTTTTAGGAAAGCGAATGATGGAAGAACGCTTTTGCCCAGGAGTGAAACAATCTTAGATCCTAATGAGTGATAAAATCTTGACTGCGAGATTATTTAAAAGAGTCACCAAGAGGCCCAAAGCCAGAGTTTTTTTTTAAGTAATCATTTGAGGAGTGTCTTAATAAATTAATGAATGTATTTTATTTCGGACACAATCAGATCCATATAGTTAATGCTGTTCAGTGTAAACGTATATAAATAAAATTACTAAATAGAAACCAATCTGTGAAGGTTTCAACTGGTTACCTATCTATTTAAGTACTTAAGATACAGTCGTACTACAAACAGTGTTGCCTTAGTAATAAGGTTCCGTTGACACGTGACACCCTGCCCTTTCGCGTACGGAACCCTAGTCAAATTCGTACATAATCATGTATCTTTTAGCTCGCCAATAATTGTACCCTAAATAAAGTGTCACTTGTAATTGTGTACTTTTGCAAAATAAAATATTATTATTTTCGCATTTATTTATCTCAGGACCCTGCTGGACCTTTGGAAGGCGTACAAGAGGCCGAAGCCAAGTCACTTCATCATCATTTCAGCCGAAAGACGTCCACTGTTGGTCAAAATCAAAATCAAAAAAATCAAAATCAAAGTATTTATTTCAAATAGACTATTTGCAGGCACTTTTGAATAGTCAAATGTCGGTCAGTCCAAGAAAAGTGAAGCTAAATTGCACGTTCAAAAGCGTGCGGTCATAGGCTTCCCCCAAGAATAGCCACAATAAACGGTCCTATGCGTCTCGCATCCATCGGATTCCTGCGACCCTTACCAGATCATTGTAGGAGCTAACTTATTTATTATTATTTCAAAGACAAACCCGTTTGGGTTTTCTCAGCATCCCATTTTGTCGCCGGTACGCTCTTAACATCTTCGCAACGAGTTCTTTTTAGTTTTCTAACAAGTTTCTCGAGGCTCAAACGTTTGTCAGTTCGAGTGGACGTGGAAATCTCCAGTTACTAACTTTCAGATACATACTCGTACGTGTTCACATTCACATTTGCTCGAGAACTATTTGAACTTTGAAATGTTTTTAATGTAGGATTTTTTTAGCCCAATGACTTCTCTTGCTTTTGGGCGTGCGTGTTAGACTTTTACTGATTAAAACTTTTAGACTTTTACTGACTTTTGACTGGTCTGTTGGTCTAGTGGTTAGTGACCCTGACTGCTATGCCGGAGGTCGTGGGTCCGATTCCCACCCAGGACAAATGTTTGTGTGATGAGCATAATCATTTGTTCTGTGTCTCGGTGTAATTTATCTATAATATGTATGTATTTAGAAATATATAAGTATGTTTATCAGTGGTCCAGTACCCATAACACAAGCTCTGCTTAGCTTGGGACTAGACGGCGTTGTGTGATAGTTTAAAAAAAAAAAACCCACTCCTATGTGCTATGTTCCTTATTTGCCTTGCTTTCCAGGACTCTGGGTTACCTTTCAGAAGCAACCAGCTGACCGATGCTTGACCCTGCTTAACCTCTACGGTTTACTGACATCTCTTTGAGAAGCGCGTGAAGCACTACGCGCTGTCGTCGACTTGTGTTTGTATCGACTTGGGCTTGTATGCTCAACTGCATCCTTTGGGTGGTCCGCACAACAGTGACACTCAGGCGTTTCTTTCGCCTGAATCAGATGCAGGAATATCCCGAACTTATCATGTCCGGTGAGGTCTTGCATCATGTGGAAGGTGAGGACGCCGTGACGTTTCTCAATCCACTCCTTACTGCCATGATTATGGTGTTCCCAAATCGGACTGGTAGTTCCCGAGATTAGCGCGTTTAAATGAGAACAAACTCTTCTGCTTTATTATGTACCGCTTTCTGAAACAAGCCCTTGATCCAGCCACCTAACGCGAGCCTTCTCTTGGGTATCGAGGCTTTTGGCTATTAAGCCATTGGCTGATTTTTTATTATTTATTAATTATTTTCTTTATTACGTTGAATGTTTTTCAAATGTTATCAATATTCATTTGTGCCTTGCCTGTCATTATATGTGCCTGTAATTTATATGTGTGGTGGATACTGTGAGTGTAAATAGGCAATAAATAAATAGATATGTCTGGTAGAAATGTTTTCATGTAAAGAAATGCACATCATGATCGTCTAGGTTATGCCAAGATTGATTCATCTTTTATGATTACTCACATACATATTCCTAAAGAGGTACTTCAAAATCACTTATGGAAAATTTTGATGCAATTAAAAATCGATTAGCAACTAATTATCAATCTAAACTTCTATAATATAAAAATGAATCGCTAAATGTGTTGCTAAGCGCAAATCTCGAGAACAGCTGAACCAATTTCGCTAATAATTTTTTTGTTGTGTTTGTTATTGTGAGGAGAAGGTATTATGGAAAAAAAGCAAATCAGAAATGGAGATATCCGCAGGAGAACCAAGGTTACCGACATAGCACAATGAATCGTTAAACTTAAGTGGCAGTGGGAATACATGGTCGATGGGGACGAAAGGTTCTGGAATGGCGACCACGTACCGGAAGGCGCAACGTGGAAGGCCTCACACAAGATGGGCCGATGACCTGGTGAGGGTCCCGGGAATCCAATAGATGCGAGACGCACGTCTTTCGGCTGAAATGATGATGATGATGAATTTATCTTGTAATATCTACTAATGTTTCCCTCTTTAGTTAAACATTTTGAAAACAAATTTTTTTTGTAATTTATTTTCAATTCAGGACGGCTTATTTTCCTTTATTTATCTGTTATAATTTAAAAAAATTAAAATGTAGGAGAGTCAATGACCGTTATAGCCGCGCTAAACCGCAACAGCTGTACCTACTAATTAATATGTTAGGTAGACGTAAGTCCAAATGTAAACATAGCAACAGACATGGTAAATAGACATGGTAGATAGGTTAGGTAGACGTAAGTCCAAATGTAAACATAGCAACAGACATGGTAAATTAACTCGTCTATCATAAGTAGTCATTATTACCTTATAGGTCATAATTACCATAATAATAACTTACGTAAGAGTCTCGATTTCACCCGCGTCGTTGGTTACTGCTGGCTTCCATAAGTCATAGCGTGATGCTGTATAGGTCATCATCATCAGCACCAAAGACTGGCGTGGCGGTATTAACATTTCAATACCGCCACGCCAGTCTTTTGGGCACATTACCAGTCGACAGCGATGTGGTAGGATTTTTTGACGCCATATTTTAGTTAGTTGTAATTAGCGTAGGGTTTTTTTTTTTTTTTTTTTCATCAGCCTTTTAAATGTTCCCACAGCTGGGACTTAGGCCTCCTCTCTAGAAAAGGGAATGGACCGTAATCCACCACGCGGGCCCAATGCGGGTTGGTGAATATCACATGTCTTCGAATATTCTTGTTGTATAAAGTGCCCCATATTATTCGTCATAAATCTAAATATCCTCATCATCACGGCCTTGGTACAGGCCATGGTCCGGAGCGAGAAGGAGTGGCAGGCGGTATTATATGTATTAACATGAAAAACAGTTTTATTTTTTAATAAATACGCAAAAGATACATGTAAACGATGTATATTCTCACAATTATCTCTATTACTTTGTCTCTTCGAAAAACCTTGGTAATAAGAACGCACACATAAGTGGTTAGAAAACATTAAAAAACCTATGATGTCGATGTAGGTGCAGACCATAAGTTACAATGTAAAAATAATAAACTTACCGACATCTACGCAAAAATAGAATTGCGGTTTCCAACATAAAAATTAATACACACAAAACGTAAGTGTAACTGTTCCCGCACACGGGTCACAAAAAAACGCTAGAAGCGGTCACAAAAAAAAGCTAGAAGCCGCCGCAAAAAACATCTTGCTTCACACGAGCACAAAAAAGGCCACCTCAAAATGCAGCTTGAAGCGGCGTTTTTTTGAAGCCCGTGTGCCGGGACAGTGAATATATTATTATCAAAAATATTTTTCATATCGGTATTTCTCTTTTTGAGATGGTGGTATTCATAGTACACATTATATTATACATACCTACTCATATTTGGTCCAAGTAGGTGACTACGCCAATCGTGCAATTAGTTACGTTTTTAAGGGCCTGCGCTCACTTGAAACAAGACTGTCTTAGACAGACTTGTCTACGACGTCGCAGACGTGTCTAAGACAAAACTGTTTTGCCTACGACACGGGGCACTGGGGCTGTTGATAAAATTTCGATTTATATCGACGAGAGACAACACAAGTCGTCTAAGACGTCTTGTCTCAAATGTGCGTAGGCCTAAAGGTCCTCATAAATAAGGTGTATGCTCGTTCCGAATTCACTAAAGGAAATAGTTCATGGTTTATGTATAATTGTCAAAAAATTGCAATTACATAATATTATCACATTATTGTAACAGGTCTTATAAAGCAGAGCAGAAAATAAAATAATATGAAACATAATTATTAAGTTAGCATTCTGTCACCTGATGATATTTATTTATTTAAACTTCATATACAGTAGCGGTACATAAACGGATCCAACAAGGCATTCTCTACCAGTCAACATTTGGGTTAAAAAAGACAATAATGTGGTAGGTGTGCACAATAAATAAATTAATTACATACTTAAAATAGAATGAAAAATCATTTAATTAAGTTACTGATATTAACAAAACACACAACACAAACACATAACACACACACACACGCACACACACACGCACACACACACACACACAAAAACACAACACACATAAAACACATAGTTACAAATGCTAATGTAATAAACTAATAAATACTATTATAAATAACAGATCATTATAATTTATACTCAGCCTTTTTAATGTTCCCACTGTTGGGACTCAGGCCTCCTCTCTTGGAGAGGGTATGGGCCGTAATCCACCACGCAAGCCCAGTGCGGATTGGTGAATGTCACTTGTCTTTGAATTTTTGGTTCTAGTACATGTCGGTTTCCTTATGTTTTCCTTCACCGTTTTGAGAGCAGTGGTGATGAAATAAATTACACAAAGTAATGCGCCTTGCTGGGTTCGAACCCGCGACCTACAACTCGTAAGTCGGGGCCATTATAATAGAGAGAACATAAAATATATCAATTACGCTAAAGATCGAACTAAGGTTGAGAGGACTTCGACTTTAAGCCTGTGATAGTTCCGAACGCTTGAAAGAAAATTTACATTCAGCTTTTTTGATGTCAAGGGGAAACACATTCCAGAGATTAAGGCCGGGACTCTACCAAAGCGGAGACGTGATGAGCGGAGAGGAGATATTTTTTTAAACAACCAATAGAATTGTGTTATTGACACATCTCCTCTCCGCTCGGCTTCAGTGGAGAACACTGTGCGGAGATTATGTGTAATATTTATATGGCGCGATGTAAGCGGAGAAGTGAGCTGTGCGCGGATGACGCACAGCGAACGACGAAAACGCACACGTTTCCGCTTTGGTGGAGTCCCCCGAGCTGAAAAACATCTCTTCTCGCACAGCACACAGCACACCGCACGCATCTCTGCTTTGGTGAAGTCCCGGCCTTATGGTAGAGACTGAGTGAGAATTAAACATAAACACAGTACCCAAGGAATTTGATGAAGGATGTTCCTGATGACCACTACAGTGCGTGCCACGATGTCTACCGATGTTGCCACGATTGATGCACGTTGATTACAGCAGTATTATTTTTTCTTTTCTTAACATGTCGTACGTGGTGATTAGAAAAGAAGAAACCCTACTGCTGTCCATTGAGGTAGAAGCAATGGCTAAAATGTGACACACAAAATTGGCTAGTTTCTGTATTGAGAACTACCATAACTTAACAAATTTTGACATATACAGGGTTATTTGGAAAACACTTGCAACCTTTCAGGACTATGCTAGTAACTTCATAAACAACAACTTTTGTTATATGACTTTTTTATAGAAATGTTTAATTCAGAAATCAGCCATTATTGTCTTTAAACGGTTACCTATTTATAATAATCATTTAACCACTTACGTCGAATTGGTCCGCCGAGAGTTTCCGTGTCCTATTCGCCAGGGTCATGTGTTTGTGACTGGGTACTCCATCTTGTTTAGTCTTCAATCTCCTTAAGAGACAGAACAGCTTACAAGATGGAGTATTTTGGTCGTGGCAGGGTCTCACTGGCAAAATAAACTCAAGAGTGTTTTCCGGATATATCCAACGTAGCCGGTTATAATAATGATAATCAAAACATTTGTTTTATTTGGCTAACATATTGCTGAGTAGTGCTGTGTTGAGGGCTCGTGATGCTGGCCGTTGATTGGAGCAATATTGTTCAATCTTTTCCCACCGCCTTTGTTATAGGAAACACAAAAGTGGCAAGAAAAGAATGAACACTATCACTGATGAAGTTCCTTGATATCCGCTGTAATAAAACTGAATGAGTAGTTCCGATGTACCATAGTCGACCGCAGAAGCTCTACCATGAGGTCTTAACACGATTCAATTGACGTCCTCAACTGTTAAGAGCGGCCAACTCGAGGTACGTTTCCATACAACCGCTCTTAAATGATTATGATGTTGTTACAAATTTTTGTCTAGATATTTTGGATACACAGCTATGTTGTGGATATTATTTACCACATTTGACTGACCTGTTGGTCTAGTGGTTAGTGACCCTGACTGCTATGCCGGAGGTCGTGGGTTCGATTCCCACCCAGGACAAATGTTTGTGTGATGAGCATAATCATTTGTTCTGTGTCTGGGTGTAATTTATCTATAATATGTATGTATTTAGAAATATATAAGTATGTTTATCAGTTGTCTAGTACCCATAACACAAGCTCTGCTTAGCTTGGGACTAGACGGCGTTGTGTGATAGTTGTGGAATATTATTATTATTATTATTATTATCTAGACTTGTATAGAAGTCAAAACACAAAATTTGTGTAAAACTAACACTAGTAGGTAAAAGACCTTTGAAAATCTGCTATTTTACATGAACTTTGACACTTCATAATTTACTGAAAAATTAAAAAAGTCAAAAAGTTTAACATTAATAATAAATAATAATAAAAAAAAAATTAAGTGTTAAAAAAAATACGTATTTCCTGGAACAAGTTTTGTGAAATATTCGATTAAATCACGGAATTGCCGAATGCTAACAGAGTTTTCAGGCGTTATCTGTCTTTTTTCGTACTGCCTCTTCATCAAACATCGCTTTAGATGAAGCAACAAGCTTTTTAACCCTGCTCGACGTTGACGATAGACGAAAAGTGATACGATAGTGGAAAAGGCCCTCCTGAAGGGATGGGATGGATGCTATACAGGGTTATTTGTAAAACACTAACAACCTTGCAAGACTGTATTACTAACATCATAAACAACAACTTTTGTTCTATAACTTTTTACAAAACAGAATACATTTACCAAAAACAAACCTGCAAGATTTCGTTGTTCTATTCAACACATTTCAAGTCTGTACTCGTACTTTACTATACCTACTTACTTTTGAATGAAGCCGCGACGCACCCGATCCCCACTCCCTTCCGCTATTGTACTATCGTTTGCTTAGCATGGACTTCGTAATATTTAGAACATTCAATTTAAATATTTTAATTTTTGTATGAAAATCTGATGAAGTAAAATGTGACATATTTTTAAAAGTCATAAAACAAAAGTTGTTGTTTATAATGTTAGTACTTAGTAACATAGACCTGAGAGGTTGCTAGGAGTTTTACAAATAACTCTGTATAGGGTGTATAGCTCAATCCTTCTTTCTCCCTCATGCTTGACATTTTAACTCAAAAGGCCTCTGGTCATTGGTTACACTTAGACCTTGAGCTGGCCTAATGCAGTTTGGAGTTTCAAATTCTATAGACTTCAATTAAACTAAATGATTCAAGTGTGAATTGCCAAGGTCTGCGAGGCTAAAAAAAGATGAAGCTATTTGCACATTCCAGAACGTAGATCTCTATGGAGAAGAACGTGCAAGAAAGTAAGTTTCAATTGAAGGAGGTCAGCTTATACTGGTTTTGGATTTACAGTAGGTAGGTACTGTAATACAGTACTGTAGCAGTATGGCTGAAAAGTAGTTAATGGGGATTATTTACAGGTCACAGACGCAGAGATAATATTAGCTTGACAACGATAATACGCGATGAGTATAATTAACAACAATCTCGGGGTTACCATGACGCTTAATTCAAAGTAAGATTGTTTTAATCTTGTTTCAGTGTGGGTAAGAGATGGCGCTAGACAACCTGTATAGCTCTAAGAGACAGAGCTATACAGGTTGTCTAGCGCCATCTCTTACCCACACTGGATACAAGATTAAAGCCATCTTACTTTAAACGTCATAGTCTAGGTCCTGATCATTCTGATGCGGTATTGGTCTATGTTTTAAAATTTTGGATGAAACACTAAAAGAAAATTCAGTATAAGCAGAATAGACTATCCAACACTTAGGAGACTATGCAACATTGTTTTGTAGTTGCGTCCGGCTTATTGCTGGGCTCTGATACCCGCTATGACCTGCCGTGACCTGTGTTGCAGTTAGTCTCAGTGGTGTCCAACTTGGGACCCATTCGTCTCGGCAAACAAAAACTGTTAGGCCACGCCCCTATTCGGTTAGCAAACAATGTTATTCTGTTAGCAAACACGAAAACACGGCGCAGCGGACCCGGCTTTAGTGACTTGGTTTTGGCGTCCTTAAAAAATCGGAAAATTATTAAATTATAATTTAAAAAAAAATGGATTAAGTATCTAAATTATTGAAGTAGATTAAAGTAGGTACTTACATTATAATTCCAAAAATCATTTTCCTTAGCACGATACTCGTACCTATAAAATAAAATCAAGTTAAGCTTTCATACCTTCGTACCGGGAAATAAGTTTCTATGTGCGCTATCCTATTTGCTGAAATTGGTTACCTGCGAGCGAGGCTAGACAGAAAGGCAAATATACTAGACGATCTTACTGAAATTAAAGAGCTGCTACGATATAGGAAACTCAGCGTTATTACTTGCCTAAGAAAGTTAGGAAAATATTCGTTCATTCTCTGTTGATATTTGTATTAAAACCAGCGAAGCAAGTACATTGAAACGTTGAAAAACTGAAAGCTCAAGAGAGCTAGGACTTTCACAACCCTAGTTTTAGAATATGTGAAATGTGAAACACGTGTCTAGTATTTTTATGTAATGAATCTATGTATAAAATTTCACAACTGTGTTATAGTAGTTGCAAACCGCCTCGTTGCGCGTCTAGCACGAATGGGGCCGATTCTTTCGGACGGCTAGTTCGGCTTTTGCAGGATGCACTCCACGGTGGACGCTATCAGGCGCGTGCGAGCCCTCACAAAAGGGGATGCGCCAGGTGGGTCGTGGCAGTGTGCTTGGACATTGCCAACGCCTTGAATATTCCTTGGAGCACCATTGGGAGTGCACTCCGGTACCACCGGGAGCCTGACTACCTTTGTCAAGTGGTCCAGGCCTACCTGTCGGACAGGTCCATTGTCTACTCCGGTCACCAGAGAGACTAGAACTTTCGTGTGGTGTTCCGCAAGGATCGGTACTAGGACCACCCTTGTGGAACATTGGGTACGACTACGTACTGCACGGCGGTTTCTGCGATTTCCCTGACGGGGTCAGCGTCGTCTGGTATGCAGACGACACGTTTGTTCTAGCGCACGGAGAGTCTAGCAACACGTAGGGTTGCGATAGTCGTTGACATAATCCAGCAGTTGGTACTCAAGGTGGCACTGCACAAGTCCGAGGCCATGTGTTTTCACGGCCCTCGGAGCCCTGCCTGCTCGGGCCTCATATGAATTGGTAAAAAGCGGACCAGAATAGTAACAATGGAAGGAAAGGAAGGAAGCCTTTGCCCAGTAGTGGGATACGGCTAGATGTAAGAACGAAAATTACAATGGACCCATACGTTGTTGAAACCTCTATGGTCCGGACTAAGCGTTTCACCTCGTCGTTTATACCACGTACGTCGAAGGAATGGAACAGTTTGCTTGCTGCGGTCTTCCCGTCCGATTATAATTTGGGAGTCTTCAAGGCTAAAGTGAATAGGCTTTTAATAAACTAGTGCGCCTCACCATCAGAGATTGCATCACTGCTTACCACCAGGTGAGATCGCAGTTAAGCATTAGTTTATATGAATTAAAAAAAGAAAAGAAAAATAGTAGTAGCACATAGTCCAAATATAACAAACGGCATGATTCCGACGCAGTGTCATACAATTTAATGCGCTTCTATTTTTACGTAACATCGACGTAGTTCTCAGTACTTACCTACCTCAACGCCATAAACATTATCGGTGGCATATATACTATTATGGCTTAGGTATTGTGTTTACCTAGAGTCAATGTGCGTGACGATATAGGTACTAAGTACCTACTGTGTTACATAACTTCAATGCCACTGCGCAATAGCTAACGGCTGAAGTAATTTCTAATCTTTGTTTCTAGTATTCATAATATTTTGTACTTATCGAAAATATATCCTTACTAATATTATAAAAGCGAAAGTGAGTTTGTTTGTTTGTTACGTCTTCACGTCTAAATAGCAAAACCGATTTTGATGAAACTTGGTACACGGATAGACCATGTCCTAGAATAGGACATAGGATACTTTTTATCCCGGAAATATGTTCCCTTGGGATAATTTTCTGCTATCACGCGGGCGAAGCCACTGGGAGCAGCTAGTCTATATGTTTTTTTAACTGTCTTTATTTAAGAATCCCCAAGCGAACGCCGGCGTTCGCGATCTATGGTCTTTCTATTGTGTCTCTAATTGACGGTATCTGAAAATGAAGGAGGTTTTCAATCCGACTGAGTGTTTTTTATTTATTTACTAGCGACCCGCCCCGGCTTGGCACGGGTGCAATACTTATGTAAATATACCTACTACAAAATGTCCTTATACACCACGTTCACAGCTTTTTTGTCATTAGACAATACAAACATGTTTTGTTTAGAGGGAGCCCCGATAAACGCGTGCGATCGCTGCAAATCATGAAGTCCTATAGGACGAAGCACGGCCATCAACGCGTTATTTATAGGCGCGGCGCCGCAACAACTACGTCCCTGCATTTTAAATTTGTAATATCTTCGGAAATATTCACTTAAATTACATGCTGTAAAAAGCATATTGATCTATAATAAATGCACAATTTATTTAAAGTAGGTACTTAATTGGATAAGGATTAATACTGTATTGTTTAAAATCACTTCGTAAATAAAAATTTTTTGGTAAAGGATAAAAAATGGTTATGGTAGGGATAACCCCTAAGAGATAGACATATACCATCGCGGACTTTTTTGTTGAAATTTTTAAGGTGGACAATACAGTAGTACATTATTTTGGTCTATCTCGTAGGGTACAGCCAGCGTTTGCAATATAAGCGCAAAAAAAACGTGCTTATTTACGACATCACATTAGAAACCTCTAAATTTATCAGTGTTTCTCTACTATATTATGCATGTATTATACATATAAACCTTCCTTAAGAATCACTCTATCTATTAAAAGAAACCGCATCAAAATCCGTTGCGCAGTTTTAAAGATCTAAGCATACATAGGGACAGACAGACGGCGGATAGCGACTTTGTTTTATACTATGTAGTGATGATTATTAAATATCTTTTTCAATAATAAATATCCAATTCGGTTTGGAAGTCGCTATCTAAATGTTAACCGAATTGCATTGTTTTGAATTTTAGTTTGCTTTTTTTAATTTTGGTAAAGATCCTGTGTGTTCCAGAACCACGGTATCTCTTGTAAAAAATCCTGTTGCCCTTGCAGCCATTGGCCGTAGGTACCGGGTGGGGCTCTAGTCTGCTATTTTTATAAATTCGTCAATCCCACACGATCTCATTGTCATTTTGCTATATAGTTCGTAATCTGCTAATTCATAATGATCGAACATTATGAATTAGCAGATTTTGCTTGTCTAACCTCCATAACCCGTGTAACACGATACACACCTAAGATTTTTTTTTCTAGTTGGGAACTCATGAAATGACATTTCCCGTCCTTTTTATCTTTTTTATGGTGGGGAAAATCATCTAATGACAACCCCTGCTCTTGGGTGGAGTGGGAGATAGTGTCAGACTCTTACTGACTAAAAACCTACACCGTTCCTTCTAGCCTTTATACCGGGGCTCCAGTTCCTTTCGGATAGCCCTGGCCCCGGGCTGGCTTCGACCCGCCTGGGCCCCTGCTATTGCTAACAACTCCTTGAGGCGCGCGGGAACATTATTTATTTTTTTATTATTGATAGGCTTGCGTTTGACAACCATCTCACCTAATGGTAAGCGACGATGTGGTCGACGACTTGGGCTCGGTCCGGACAGTTACCGGACGGTCAGACCCATAGCGCGCCGTCCGCAAGCCCACGCCTACGGTGGCTAGAAATCGGGATCGGAATTACGGTGGCTGGGGCGTGAGGGCCGTTCCCTTGCGCGTGTGGCTGCCTCCATTGCTAGCATTACTGCTCCGCAGAAGGAGGCGACCGCCTGACCCATTGGTAAGACTGGCGACAGATTTATAATAGCTTTCTTTAACTCTTTTACTATAACAGTAAAATGTATTATTACCAATCCGACTATCAAAGCACCAAGCGTAGCATATTGTGTGATAAGGTACCTATTTCTATTTATAACCGTCGATATATAATTTACTAGCTTCTGCCCACGACTTCGTCCGCGGAAAATTTCTTGTTTTAAAATAAGATTACACTCGATTAGACGCTGCGCACGTTCAGCGCTAGATTCCTGAGCACGGGCCTGCGATGTTATGGCATTTTGCCTAGCAAGCCGCTCCGAGCGCTCAGCGCTAGTCTCCCTATCCCTTGTTTCAGAGACATGCTGCCTTAAATGAGATAGACGCTGCGCACGTTCAGCGCTAGATTCCCGAGCACGGGCCTGCGATGTTATGACATTTTGCCTACCAAGCCGCTGCGAGCGCTTAGCGCTAGTCTCCCTAACACTTGTCTCAGAGACATGCTGCCTTAACTCAGATAGACGGTGCGCACGTTCAGCGCTAGTTTCTCGAGCACGGGCCCGCGACGTCCTAACATTTTGGCTAGCGAGGCGCTGTGAGCGCTCGGAGCTAGATTCTCTAGCGCGTGCTTGCGAAATATATTCTCTATTTCTCGAGAGGCGCTGCTCATTTTCAGGGGCAGATTCTTCCGTACGGCGTACTCGAGCGGCTCTTGTCTATGATGTCTGCCGGGACAGTTGAGATTTCCTTTTAGACATGCTCTCAACAAACTACGCACAGACTTGAAAATAATTAAGAACAAAGGGGAGAGCGACTCGAACACCGTCCGCCTTTACAAAACAAAACAATCGTAATATCGAATAACTCTGCCCTCGTGGGGGCGATCGGCGGCGGAGCCCTCTCGCGCCGGGCCCTGGTCGAGGCCATGGTCCGGAGCGAGGAGGAATGGCAAGCGGTCGCCTCCTTCTGCGAAGCAGTAATGCTTACAAAGGAGGAGGCTGACCGCATCAGGCAACGGCACCCTCGCCGCCGTCGCCGGGATTCCGATCCCGATTTCCGGCCACCGTAGACGCGGGCTCGCGGACGGTGAGCCATGGGTAGCTCGCTGTCCGATCGTCCGGTAATGGACCGAGTCCAAGACGTCGACGGCGCGCACTGTTCCCGCGCGCCTCAAGGAGTTGTCAGCAGCAGGAGGGGCCCAGCTGGGTCGAAGCCTACTGGGGACAGGGTTGTCCGAAAGTGAGCTCGTGCCCCGGTAAGAAGGCTAGAAGGAACGGCGCGGGGTTTTTAGTCAGTAAGAGTCTGACACTATCTCTCGCTCCACCCAGGAGCCGGTTTTGTCAAAGATGATTATCCCCGTCGACAAAAAAAAAAAAAAATCGAATAACTCGTATCGTTATTACGATAGAACGAAGTACGAAACTACGAACATACAAAACAAACGTACAACGAAATTACGATATTTTCGATTATGAGGTATCTATCAACAACAACAACCATACAAACGAAACAACCGAAACCAATAAGCAACTGACAGAAGAACTCCAACTAACGACAACGTGGGCATAATAATTCGAGAGGGTCATCAATCCACAAAAAGTCTTAACACCGCGATTCAGAAAAATTACGTAATTGCAGAACGCCATCTATGGGCAAATAGGTAAAACGTTGGGAACGCCACAATTATGGCGGTAAGTCCCCTCTTTGAGGCGTGGCTGGAAAGGCCTTACGGCGTCCTTACCTTCCGCATGACACAGGTCCTCACCGGACATGGCAAGTTCGGGAGGTTCCTGCACCGAATTAAAGCGGAAGAGACGCCCGAGTGTCACCACTGTGCGGAACGCCCGGAGGACACGGTGGAGCACACAGTCGAGGTGTGCCCTGCCTGGGCAGACCATCGCCGTGCCCTCGTGGGGGCGATCGGCGGCGGAGACCTCTCGCGCCGGGCTCTGGTTGAGGCCATGGTCCTTAGCGAGGAGGAATGGCAGGCGGTCGCCTCCTTCTGCGAAGCAGTAATGCTAGAAAAGGAGGAGGCAGACCGCATCAGAAAACGGCGCCCCCGCCGCCGCCGCCGGGATTCCGATCCCGATTTCCGGCCACCGTAGACGCGGGCTCGCGGACGGCGGGCCATGGGTAGCTTGCTGTTCGATCGTCCGGTAATGGACCGAGCCCAAGACGTCGACGGCGCGCACTGTTCCCGCGCGCCTCAAGAAGTTGTCAGCAACAGCAAAGGCCCAGCTGGGTCGAAACCTACCGGGTCCAGGGTTATTTATTTATTTATTTATTTATTGATCTATCAACAATTGTTACACATTGCATTAAAATGTACTTGCTCTTATACAAACCAAGTGTACAATATATCACGATAGACACAGCATGCAGAAAACAGTAATAAAAAAAAAATTACAAATTAAAATAATGCAAATACAACACTCTGAGTGTTACCTTGCTACAAAGACAGTAGTTGGTCAGTAGTTAATCATTTCAAGTGGACTTGGTGCTTGAATTTCTGGATAGATGAGCAAAAAATATCCAGACTTACATCGCAGTTATTAAGAAGCCTACAAAGTCTTGGAATTGGGGAGTTAGACCCTGATATAGTTTTTCGGAATGGGGGACGTAGTAATTTGATTGGATGGCGCGGATAATTGTGAGGTAGGTTAAAATTAAATTTAGATAACAACTGAGGACAATCTGTTATACTGTGTAGAACTTTAAACAAGAAGATGAGATCGTTTTTGTCTCTGCGTTCTTCGAGAGAAATCATCTTGAATTTCTGTAACCGTTTTGCATAGCTTGGAACTTTTTTGGCTATTTTCATCGAGTAAGCCAGATGGTTCAAAAATCTTTTCTGGATGCGCTCCAACCTAAGACTATGTGTTGCATAGTGGGGGCGCCACACAACTGAGCAATACTCTAGTATGGTTCGAACAAGGCAATTAAAAAGGTAAATTTTGGTTTGAGGATTGCGAAAACATTTTGCGTTCCGTAGTACAAAGCCAAGAGTTTTTGAAGCTTTTTTGATAATGTTGTCCAAGTGGGGAATAAATGTAAACTTGCGATCAAGAAGGACCCCTAAGTCTCTGATCACATCAACTTTATTTAGACATGTACCATTCATATGGTAATTGAAGTTAATGAAAAGAGGCTTCCGTGTGAACGTTATTTGAGAACACTTCTTTACGTTTAGATGCATGCTATTATCTTCGGACCAGTTTATTAGCCGATTCAGGTCATCTTGGAGTAATGTAGAATCGGCTTCAGAATTTATGACGCGAACTATTTTCAAATCATCGGCGAATAAGAATGGTGTGGAATAAATGAAGCAATAGGGAAGGTCGTTTACAAAGATAACAAATATTACAGGACCAAGGTGGGAACCCTGCGGAACCCCAGAGGTTATAATCAGGGTTTCAGATTTGTAACCATTGGCGACCACATAAAAAGATCTACCCGTTAAGTAGGAGTGAAGCCATTTAAGAAGAGGTCCAGCAAAACCATAAGCAGCAAGCTTTTGAATGAGCACCCCATGGGAAACTTTGTCAAACGCCTTGCTAAAATCCGTGTATACGGCGTCAACCTGCTGGTTAGAGTCTAGTGAAACTGCAACTTTTTCGACAAATGTGACTAGATTACTACAGGTAGAACGCCCAGCAATAAAGCCATGCTGGTGTTCAGAAAGATACTTTTTAAAATAGTTCTGAATATCTGGACATACTATTGCTTCAAACACTTTTGCAAATGTTGGAAGGATAGATATAGGACGATAGTTATCAACCAAATCCTCAGCACCCGTTTTATATATCGGAACCACTTTAGCCTGCTTCCATTGTTTAGGAAAGATTCCAACTTCAAGTGATTTATTAAAGATCAAGAAAAGGGGGGTTGCCAGTTGATCAGCGCAAGTTGAGATGAAGCTAGGTGGAATTTCATCACAACCAGGACCCTTGGATATGTCCAATTTTTTTAGTTGCTTGACTATTTTATCTTTTGGTATTTGGAGCAAGGAAAAATTGTCGGAGTTTTTAATTAGTTTTTCAAAGAAAGGAGAATTTTGAACCACATTACTCGGATTTTTATCTGGACTATACACTGAAGAAAAGTAGCTTCCAAACATATTGCACATATCGTTACCATTGCAAGTTTTGGTAACGCCATTTGACATTGAAGCCGGGTAAAAATTAGCACCGGCTCGTTTAGACTTTATAAAAGACCAAAAAAACTTAGAATTTGTTACAATTTTCTGTTCTAAGCTTCTTATATAAGAATTGTAACATTCCTTTGCTAATCTGTCACAGCTCTTACTACACCAACGAAAGGATATCTTATCCATGGGATTTTTGTATGTGTTAAATCTTCGTCTTAGATTATTTTTTTCACGCAGCAATTTTTCCAGCTTTTTAGTATACCATGGTGGTCGTGTATTACTTTTAACTATGGTCGATGGTACAAAACGCTCTATGATCTGTTGGAGTACTGTATAGAAACGTTCTAACATTACAGTGGGGTCGTCGGTGTCAGAGAGTAATGCCTGCCAGTCGGTATTTTCAAGTTCTGATTTGATGTCTGAGTAGTTAGCCTTTCTAAAGTTTAATCTGATATTGGGTTCCGGCTTTAAATAATTGTTTATTTTTAGACGTAGGGAAATGTCAAGAGGAGGGTGATAAGGATCGATCTTTGTCAGACTATCAGGCGCTTCAATCACTTTGCATTCGTGAAGGTCTACAAGAACCAAGTCCAGAATTCTATTTTTAATATTACAAACATTGTTACACTGTTTCAGGTTATTCATATGAATAAAGTCTAGAAGCGTCTGATTTAGTTTAGAATTAGTCTTTGAGAAAGTAGGGCAAGTGTGAGTGTCATCGCTGCTAACTACTTGATCCCAGTCAACATTGCTCATATTGAAATCACCGTTGAGGATAGTATAGCAATCATTTTTTTCTGCTACAGTATTATAGCTATCCAAAAAGTGTTCCAAAATAGAATGTTGCACAGGTGGAGGTAAATAAAGAGCACAAATAGCTAATTTGAAACCTGACGCAATATTCACAGTAACCCACAAATCCTCGCACCCACTCTCCCAAGAACATTGTCTACTGGCAGCGTACTTCCTAGATATTGCGACCAAGACACCACCTCCCTCCTTCTTAGCATGGAAACCAGAAGTTTCTCTGTCTCGCCTAAAAACTATGTACCTTTGATCGAATAATTCACTGCTTTGAATACAATTATTGAGCCAAGTTTCTGTTAACACCAGTGCGTCGAAATTTGAACAAACTAAATTACAATAAAATTCCTGAGTCTTAGAACGTAACCCACGTGTGTTTTGATAATATATATTAAATGTAGTGAATTTAATCTAAAAATAACCATAGTAAGAGCTCGGTTTAAGATTGTATATTACACTATTGAGTGCAGCGAATCCATATCCCTTATAATCTTAGTGTCAGAATCATCAGACTTTTTAACATAAATACGTCCTCCTCTAACCCAGATGTAACGATATCCCTTTTCTTTGGCTTTAAGACGGGTAGCTGCATGTAGTGCCTTATTAGCCGGGCTCAGATGTTCCGTTACGAAAATTGCAGATTTCGTACCTTCAAGCTCGAGATGGGAAGTATTTAATTTTTCGATGGCTGGCTTTGATTTATTAAAGTTGATACAAGCAGCTAGGAAAGAGTCGCGTAACCTGGGTGAGATGAACTGTACCACAATTGATTTAGGACGATTATTGCTGTTGTTGAGCTTCATTACCCGTGTGCAATTGCTAATATTTTCTTCCTTAATTTCACATCCTATGGTCTTACCCAAATGAGTTACAATATTAATTAGGTTTTCCGTTTTCTTCTGGGGGACACATTGAATTTCAATATTACTTGCACGTGCGTGTTGTTCCAAGGTGTTTAGGCGACTTGACATGTCTTTCATTGTGGATGACAACTTTTCATTTTTATCTAGCAGATCCTTTATTTTCTCTTCATCCTGCCTCTTTTCTTTCAACATAAAATATCATCATATTGGTTGCTTATAAATTCTACTGAACCCTTAAGTCCAGCGACTTCTTCACGTATCTCGGTTAACTCCTTATTCAACAGTTTGCTCATTATTTCTGTTATGTTCTCCAAGAGAGACTCCATCTGCGATTGCATCACATTTTCAATGACAGCTCGGACACTTTCTTCAGAAACGGGTGTAATAGGTGAATTTGGTGACTTAGGTGGGGATTGCAAAGCTTGTCTCTTGCTGTTGCGTCCAGTTGTATTCGGATTGAAACGAACAGGCGTTGCATCCACTTGACTTGACTTGACTTGACAGCTAACGTTAATTAACGTCAACATCACTCCTTATAACAATAACATAAAATAAATTGTTTTCTTACCATTGGAAACAAATAAAATTCATAAGTGCATTCAGCGACCTAAATAGTATACGTGATAGTGTTATCCAACATCAACATCGTCAAAATCAGCAAATATAGCAATGACAGTGCAACGACGCTAAATGACACTTTGACAAGAGAATAATATCCTTCTTATGGACATTATAAACCAACAACATCGCAAAATCAGGTTAGCGTTCTATTATTTATACAGAATAGTGATAAAAAACTAATGTTTGAACGAAGTTAAACTTTGCAACAAGAAAATTATCGAAATCGTCCATAAATTACAGTTGTAAATTTGAAAAAGCAAATTTTTTTCGTACGTAAACAAAGGATATCTGTTAAATTCACCAATCACAACTCGACTCGCTACTCAATGACATAAAAAAAGTTCGTTCAGTAATTGCACTATTGAAAAATAACACGATCTGGATACTAGCCTTTTGTTCCTGCAACTGATAACGTTCCAATATACGAAGAAATTTAATAATTTTGTTGTGAGAAAAAGTAAATATTATATAAAAAATAATGGAAGACAGTGACAATATAACACACCGTACACAATATCGAAAAAATTCGATAACCGAGATTGACTCGGATAACTCAGCACTTTTTGACTCAACTATGATGAGTATACCAAACTCATCAATAAATGCTAGCCCAACTACACTTGACTTGGATGACAAAGTTAATAAGCTCTCTAATGATTTAGAAATAGCACTACGTGAGATTGAAAACCTAAATAGTGAGAATTTTCGGCTAAAATCAGATTTACAGAAATATATGAAGATCATAGAAAACTATGAAAACATGAATAATACAGATAAAAAAAAAATGATGACACCGCGATCTAAAAAGACAATCAAAGATAGCCAAAATATCACCGTAACGCCTCCAACAAATAGGAAACAAGTCATTTTAAATGATAAAATAAATGAAAATACTCCTACAACTGAAAAAACTCCAGAACCGATATACAAACAATCCTTGACGCCTATTTCAACAAAACAAGCAAAAATACAGAAAGCAAATACAAAATTAAAACAGACGAAGAAAAACACAACTTCAGACAAACCATTTATACCTTTAAAGAAGGTTACTACAGAGGCTACTAAAAATAGAAAACTTTGCGTACTTAGTAATTTTACACAACGAGGCATGCTACAAGCTATTGATGAAAATTTTGCTAACGTTTTTAACTATTGTTGTTATACTTCACCAAATTGTAACATAAAAGTACTATTAACGGGTATAGAGTCAAAGTTAAAACATTTTACTATGAATGATTATTGTCTAATTGTACTGGGGACTATTGACATCAAAGCGAAGGACAACTTAATTGATCTGGTAAAAGAAATAAACAAATGTTTAGAGACTGTAAAACACACTAACATAATAATTTGCGCACCTACATATATTCGGGGGGCACTCATATATAACTATAAAGTTGAAATTTTTAATAATCTACTCTGTATGGATATCCAAAATAATGGGTATGCATATTTTTTTGACTCTAACTATGGATTATCACTTGACATGTTTTCAAATATAACAGGTAAATTAAATAAAAGCGGAATACAGTGCTTATTCAAAGACATAATGGATAGAATTAAAATTGACATGGAATTATTCCCATATGACTTGCCAAGTAACATAAATGGAGAAAACTCGCAGTTTTTTCTTCTACAATAATATACGCATTCTCCACCAGAACATAGCAGGTCTCCTTAACAAATCTGACATTCTGACTGTACACCTAGATGAATTAGAACATAATAATAAACCAATTGACGTAATATGTGTAACCGAACACTTTATGACGACAGACCAGGAAAACACACTTGACATACCTAACTTTCGCCTAGCAACTAGTTTTTCTAGAGATGTAAAAAGGGGAGGGGCATGTATACTAACTAGAATTGGACTTGAGTATACAATAATAAAAACTAATTGCTCCATTAAAGGTATCATAGAATGTAGCGCTGTAGAACTAAGTGAACATGAACTCATAATAGTTTGTGTTTACCGTGTCCCAAATTCATGTATAAACTTATTTTACAATAATTTAGAGAAGTTATTACGCCAAATATTTGATAATACCAATAAGAAAATTGTTCTATGCGGAGATTTCAATATAAATATACTCAAACGAAACCGCCATGCACTAGACTTTGAATATCTATTGGAAAGTCACAATTTAAAACTCGAAATTAAACAACCTACTAGGCTTAGCAGTAACTCTTGTCTTGATAACTTTGCACACAATATTCCTAGAAGCAAAAGTGAAGTCATTGAATTTGGAATATCCGATCACACAGCGCAATTATTACAATGCCCTGTTAAAAAAACTTGTGTGATAAAATCTTGGCGCATTAAAAGACGCGACTATAGTACTGAAAATCTAGCTAAATTTAAAAATTGCATAAATAGCTTATCGTTTACTGACATTTATCGTACAAATGACCCTGACGAAGCGTTTAACTATTTTCACGACATCTTCTCATGTTTCTATAATTTATGTTTCCCTTTCAAAACTATAACAAAAACAGTAAACAAAAAAACCAAATGGATCTCCAAAGGTCTAAAAAAGTGTAGTCAAATGAAACGAAAAATGCTATGGCATTACAGAACACATCCAACAAAAGTAAACAAAGATACCTTTAAGCAGTACGCCGCAAGGTTCAAAAAAATAGTATCACTCACTCAAAAGTCACAAAATAATCATTACATAAGTACATCACAAAACAAAACAAAAGCTACGTGGTCAGTTATAAACAAGTCTAAATTTAATTTTCCCAAAGAACCAATAACTGAAATACTGAAGGATAATACGAAAGTCACTGATCCTAAATCTATTGCAAATCATTTTAACGATTTTTTCATTGACCAAGCATCAGAACCAAACCAAATAAATAATTTAAACAACGCCAATAATAACAACACAAACACACAACCCTCGAATCACAAAATCAATACTAATGGAAATTCAAATTCAATTTTCCTTGCCCCTACAACACCTATAGAGGTAGATAGAGAAATAAGGCAACTCAAAAATACTCATAGTGTGGGTAACGATGGTATTTGCACCAAAGTTATAAAATATGTATCCTCGGCTATTGCAGCTCATTTGAGCTACATAATTAACTTATGTATATATAACGGAATATATCCGGAAAAACTCAAAACCTCCATTGTCATACCAATCCATAAAAAAGATGACAAAAGAAAAATGGGGAACTATAGACCTATTGCACTGATCCCAATATTTTCAAAAATATTTGAGAAAGTCATATATAGCCGACTGTATAAATATTTAGAAAAATACAATATTTTAGCAGAAGAACAGAAGGGTTTTCGCAAAGGTAAATCAATTAATACAGCTATTTATGACTTACTTAGAACTATTCTGACTGCTATGGACAGAAGAAACCCAATATGTGCTGTCTTTATGGACATGAGTAAAGCCTTCGACCGTGTTGATCATAATAAGCTGCTACAAAAGTTAAGCATGTATGGCATAAGAGGTAAAGCGCTAGACCTCTTCTCTTCATACTTGCATAATAGACAACAAATAACAGAAATTACCCACATATGTCAAAAAACACGTAGAGAGATCAAACATAGGTCAATCACAAAAACTATAAAATTTGGAGTCCCACAAGGTAGTGTTCTAGGACCCCTACTATTTTTGATATACATCAATGATCTGCCTAAACATATAACTCAACCGATGGTACTTTTTGCAGATGATAGCACAGTACTAATAAAATGCGAAAACGAAAATGACTACGAGCACGTAATTAATCAAACATTAAATACAATAATACAATGGTTAACAGAAAATAATCTCAAGATAAATATGGACAAAACAAAAATTATTCACTTTCATCAAAGAACACAACCCATCAATATAAATGTCAGTTACCATGACAAAACAGTACATCCTGTGACGAACACAAAGTTTTTAGGAATCGACATTGATGACAAATTAACATGGAAAACACATATAGAACATGCATGTAAAAAAATTAATAAATCTTCATTTGCTCTCTACAAGTTATCTAAAATTGTAAATAAAGAAGCCGTATTATCTGCATATCACGGAATTGTTGCACCTGTCCTAAGATATGGTATTATATCTTGGGGCAACTCCGTTGATAAAGAATCCATATTTAGAGCCCAGAAGAAATGCATAAGAGCAATTTGCAATATAGACCATACTACGAGCTGTGAGCCATACTTTAAAAGCTTAAAAATTTTAACATTGCCCTCGCTATATATCTATGAAATAAGTTTATTTGTCAAATTAAATCCAAATTATTTTAAGACTGCTTTTAAAAGCTATTATAGACAATTGCGTGACAAAAATAGACTAGAAGTTAAAATACCATATGGAAAAACAGCACTTGTCAATAAAAGTATTATCTGTATGACATCATTGATCTACAACAAACTGCCTGACCATATTAAACAATTACCTTTTCCACAGTTCAAATCGAAACTGCACAAACTCTTAGTAAATAAATGTTACTATAACGTCAAGGACTATTTGCAGGATAAAAATTTTGATATGCTGTAAGTGTAACAGCTCACACAATGTATATTTATTAATAATGATAGTAATGTATTATAAAATTATGACAACAACAAAAATGTGACATGATTTAATAATTTAATTGGACCAATTTTTATTGTAATGTTTAAATTAATCTTTGACTTTTTTTTTTTTCTCTGCTTTTGTTTTCTCTTTTTATTTGATTGTTTAATGTGACATAAGTATATAATCTCATCTTGACATTTCTTATTTATTTTATTTTGTTTTTTTTTTTTTTGTACAAATGACATACCACTTTTAATGTGAATTTAATCTTGACTCAATAATTGCTGTCTAGTTTTGTCAGAATTATATTTTAAATTAATTAATAAATTTGCACACCTTATAAGGTCATAGTACAGCGCACCTATTATACCTACATGTAACAACATTTTATACTTACCTGTATTATGCAAATAAACGTTTTGATTGATTGATTGATTGATTCAAATCCACGTGTTTGGCTTCGGATGCTTTAGGGGAGCATCGAGAACATGACCACGATGTCAGGTCGTCTGTTGACTCTAAGGCAAGGCACTCATGATGGAACGCCCTATCGCATGTACACGTTACATTGAATAAAGCTTTTATTTGTACGTTTAGTGATACAGCATCCCCATTTCGGTGGCAGTTTAGACATATTTAAGTCTAATTAGTAAATCCAATGACTTTCCAAAATGCGGACACGAATAAAGGCCCTCGGACAAAGATGATTTATCGATAGTCGAAAGTGCACACTAATAAATGCCCACACTGTGTGAGTGCGCGACCAAAAGGTCGTAAGTGCGCGGTATACGGCGTCGCTTACGCGTTAGCTACGACGATTTAGTATTCGGTGTGCGGTTGGGTACATTTATAAAAGTTCACTTAATATTTTGATGATATTGTCTTATTTTGTACAGTTTACGTGTAATTTCATCTACTCACTGTTATTGCACAAGTCCAGACACAAAAGTAACACCAACACTGAACCGTAACTTTGTTGCAACAATTTAAAACGATTAATTATTTTAGAGTGTTGTAAATGCACAGTATACTTTGAGACGGTGGAAGTGAATTGATATATCCGAAGGGAACTCGTGCCCTGATTTGAAGGCTAGAAGGAACGGGGTGAGTTTTTAGTCAGTAAGAGTCTGACACTATCTCCCGCTCCACCCAAGGGCGGGGGTTGTCATAAGATGATTTTTGCCCACCATAAAAAAAAAAATAGGTAAAACGTTTGCACAATGAAAGTTATGCTAGGGGTATTTTGCGTTTTAGTAATTTTATATTATCTCCGAAACTGTATGACTAATTGATATGCTGTAAATGGCAAATCTTATCTGTGTAATGTTCTTGTGATACTGAAATAATTTATTGTCATAAGAATTAATATTTTGTTGCTCAAATAATCAACCAAACGTAAGTATGCCGAAAAAAAATATTTTTAACGCAATAAAAGAAGTATAAAAGGTAAAATATAAAAGATAGAGATATGGTATCGCGGACTTTTTTGTAGAAATAATTAAGACCAACCAGGTAGCCATACATTGTTTTTAATTTTAAGCAACTGTTTAGGCAGCGCACGCAAATAATTCTGTTTTATGAGGTATTTTTTTCCGACTTGCTAGACAAAAGTTGTGATAGCTCGGTTAATATACATGCTATAGAAACAATTTATAGCCTATAGCACTCAGGAATAATGTAGCTTTCTGCCAGTTAAAAAAATTTTACAATTGAATTATTAGTTCCAGAGATTACCCCCTACATACAAACTTACAAACTTACAAACTTACAAACTTACAAACTTACAAATTTTACCTCTTTATAATATTAGTATAGATGATGGAATTTATTATTTTAGCATTCAGATGTTGACGATAAATTAAAAAATGTAAATAAATTATTTTATGTAACGGCTTAGAATAAATCTGTTCAAGACTTAGAAATTTATTATAAATGTCATGAGAACATATTTTTTTGGTCAGGTCATAATATACCTCATTGATTTATCATCTAAATCAAACATAAATTATTGATTTACAACATCCTATAAAATAAAGTAGTTTACCTATCTATAAAATACTGACTTTAGATGGTGGTTTTGCTTGCATGAAAATTAAAAATCCTGTTGAAACGAGCCAAATTTCGAAAAAAAAACTTTCTACATCTCAATTTCATCAAATGCCCGCCAGACACGCTAGAGTATTCCTGATAGATTTGCCTGTTCAGATAAACCGGAGCGTGTATGTTGCTCACCTGTGCAGGTTTCCATACAAGCTCACCTGACAGGTTTAACTGTGCAGGCAAACCTGTCAGGTATACCCTAGCGTGTATGTCTACCTTAAATCTTTGCAGTAGTCGGTAAACAATGCTTTCTTTACTGAAATAAATATCTAAAACGTAAACTTTCGTGTTTCCTTTTTCTGAAACTAGCAAACAATAACAACAATATATTATTAATATATTTAAAAAAATATGTTTTTTAAGCATGATTTGATTCTTGGCGTGTTTAGCCAAGAATCAAATCATTTATTGCATATATTTTTATTTTATTTTTACATCACTTCTGAATTGTTATGAAGTCAGTCAGTCAAGAAAATGATGCTATTTGCAAATTCTAAAGCATGGAATAAATAATGTTTCATACTTTGCCTGAACATTTTAAGCTTTCAAAAATTGCCGGTAACAAAAACATACACTCCAAAATGGATACACAAACAGATCGGTAAAGATAGTTATGTAATATCTACACAACTGCCTAATAAATAGGCACCTATGTAACCCCTACAAACATTTATAAGTATAAATAGTCGGTTAATGGTAATGGCAAGCTTATCAGATGCTCTCAAAGACCTTTAATCTGTCTGATTGAGCTCCCCCACCCACAGAATATGCCAGCTACTTTTTTCTATGAGCCTCTAACGCCTTTGGTTTTTATTATAGCAGACTTTTATTTTTACAACTAGTAGAGTAACTTTTGTGAACGCTATCTATTGATCTATTGAATGTGTCTGTAAAGGCTTTATAGTTACTTCGTATAAGTGCATAAAAGAGTGGCTTTTTTATATACTGTTTAATTTTGATGAAAATAAAAATGTAACGTTGCCGAAAATAACCACAGCAGGGCCAAAGTTTACAGGGGTCATGGGTTGACCCGGGGTCCTAGAAATGCTAGGCAATGAAGAAACATAGGTGTAGTTTTAGTCAGTAAAAGTCTGACCACCACGCTTCACCCTAAAGCGAGAAAAGTCACTGAATGATTTCCTTACCTTAAAAAGAAGTATTTTTAACCGACTTCGAAAAGGAGGAGGTTCTATGTTCGGCTGAATGTGTTTTTTTTTTGCATGTATGTTCACCGATATTTCGGTCAATTGTGGACCGATTTTGAAAATTTTTTTTTTGATTGAAATGTTATGCTTCCATGTTGGTCCCATAGAAATATTGTTATGATCTGATCATGAACTTCGAAGATATGGAACAGAACTCCTCATAGAATCATAGCAGAATTGTCGTAACAAGTAAAATTGCTTTGTTTATACGTGTAGTCGATGAGTGACTGAAAGAAAAGGGGGAAGGGAAAGGGGGAGGGGGTAAACTCATGTAATATAACCGTATTTGGGATTATAAGAATCGTTATGAGATGCACTCTGGCTGTAAGGTAATTTATGTTTAGCTGAAGGATAGGTACTTTTTAGTGGTGCTACCATAACTAAAAAGTGAAAAAAAAAAAAATTACAAAAAAAAAATAAACCGACTTCAAAAAGTACAAAATAACTTTAATTTCGGAAGTCGGTGTTAAATAACGAAGAGACAAGATTAGGTATCTATTATAGAAACACCGATTTCCGAAATTAAAGTTATTTTGTACTTTTTGAAGTCGGTTTATTTTTTTTTGTAAAAAGTTTTTTATCGACAATATAATCACTACATAGTATAAAACAAAGTCGCTTTTTCTGTCCTTATATCCCTATGTACGCTTAAATTTTTTGATGCGATTTTGATGCGGTTTTTTTTTAATAGATAGATTGATTTTTAATGATTCAGAGGAAGGTTTATATGTTTGTATACATATAAACCGTTCACAGTTTTTCTGTAGTGTATTTATTATCAGCATTGCACCCGAGTGAAGCCGGGGCGGGTCGCTAGTACCTATAATAATATTCCACAACTATCACACAACGCCGTCTAGTCCCAAGCTAAGCAGAGCTTCTGTTATGGGTACTAGACAACTGATAAACATACTTACTTATATATTTCTAAATACATACATAGATAAATTACACCCAGACACAGAATAAATGATCATGCTCATCACAAAAACATTTGTCCTCGGTGGAATCGAATCTACGACCTCTGGCAAAGCAGTCAGGGCCACTAACCACTAGACTACCAGGCCAGTCATATAATATAATATGGCCACGCTATAATAATGAGTAAGAAGGCTGCCTCGTTGCTAAGCAGATCTAGGTTCAGCTACAATCGTATTCTTCGAACCACTGACTGGTTGCGATTGCTGGTGCGGTTATAATTAAAGCTTTTTGTTTTTAAGTGTGACTAACTCTTTAGTTGGTAAGTTGTTACTAATCACTGGTCCAATGTAGTCTTTTAAATAAAATCTTGTTTCAAAAATTTTTTTTCTAAAATGTTACAGAATTTAAATTACTATATTACTACAGAATAACAAATAATACACATATTTTCATCAAAACAAATATAAAGAACTTTAACTTTGTTTTGATGAAAATATGTGTATTATTCTGTGATTGATTAATTTTAATTTTATTTGTTATTTACGTGATATTTGTAATCTATGGGAGTAACTTATCCTGAAATAAATGATTATTATTATTATTAATATTACAGAGGTAAGTTCTTGTAGTGGTTTTTTTTAAGTTTTTTTATTATGAGACATTTTGTAATCAAAATATCACATACTTAATAAAAAACTAACCAACTAAATATTGTACTATTTTACCCTACACGAACTAATACACAGTAACCCAACAACGTCGCAACAAAATATTTTAATTATCAGTAGGGCGTGACCCGATAGCTTACTACCCTCCTCTTAGGGGATAAAAATGACGTCATCTCACAACCCCTGCAGGATGACATCATCCGACGCATTGCTACAACTTGCTACGCAATATCTGGCAGGCGTAACCGAATTATTCGCATTTTGTATGACAAATAGAATTTCCGTAACATATTACGTATTAAATTGTAACTTTTGATTCATTATGGAATGAGTAAGTCGTAACTAGGAGGTTGTAGGCTTGAAGATTCGATATTAATGAAAAGGTGAGTAATAGACTGTCATATTGGAAACTCCGTTGACGCGTAGTGAACTTTGATGGACTTTGTATTGTCATAATAATAATGTTTAAGCTATGACGACCATCTGTCGAAGCTGTTGTTGCGCAGTTGGATCAAGGGCCTTTGGAGCCTAGGCAGTATTCCTCCGCTGCAGCTCGCATTGTGGAGGTTTTTGGTTCGGAAGCCCTAACCACCGGTAGCTTGGACCTTGTTCCCAACACCGGCGGACAACTATTTTTAAAATTGTTAAAAAAAAATTTATAAGTAGTGTGTTAAATATATTTTAAAATGTTAAAAAAATTTAATAAAAATGAATATACGAAATGTTACGGATACAACTTTGTAAATGACTATTTATATTTATTTTTTATTAGGTATACTTGCACTAAGACCATTATTAACTTAGATACGAACCATTTACATCTTTCTGGGTGTTTAGTTATAGCAACGCTGTCATCATACCTAATCATCATCATCATTTCAGCCGACAGACGTTCAGTGTTGAACATAGGCCTCCCCCAAGTGTCGCCATAACGACTGGTCCTGTGCATCTCGCATACATCGGATTCCTGCCACCTCTAGGTCATCGGTCCACCTTGTGGCAGACCTGCGTCTTTCGATACGTTGGAGAAAAAATTAATATTTTGATATTTTAACCAGACACTTCAATTTTATTTACATACTAGCTGCTCCCAGTGGCTTCGTCCGCGTGATAGTAGAAAATTATCCCAAGGGAACATACTTCCGGGATAAATAGTATCCTATGTCCTATTCCAGGACATGGTCTATCCGTGTACCAAGTTTCATCAAAATCGATTTTGTCATTTAGGCGTGAAGACGCAACAAACAAACAAACTCACCTACGCTTATATAATATTAGTATGGATATGTGTAGAAGTGTTTATACATGAAGTGTAGGTAAACTTGTAGATACATATAGATCTATAACAAAGTAATGTTCAAATCTTTATAGGTAATCAAAACATAAGTTTACGTACTTAGGTACTAGGTACTTAAGAAGCATAACAGTTACAAGATTTTAAACTCAAAAGCATAACATAGTTAACAAACACATTTAACGAGAACGCAAACAAGATTTCACGCAACACATTAATTCTATGTTTTGATCCCCGTCGTGAACATAACCAAAATGAAATTATTATTGCTTCTGTAAACGGTTATGACTTGCGATTAAAACTAACCACAAAGCAGGAATATGAGAATTATACACACTTTATATTGTAACATGGTTTTATAGCTAATATCCTAGTTTGAAATGATGATATTAAAAGCAGATATAGAGTATCTTGTCTTGTTTATTTAATGTATTTATTCATTGACTGGCCTGTTGGTCTAGTGGTTAGTGGCCCTGACTGCTATGCCGGAGGTCGTGGGTTCGATTCCAACTCAGGACAAATGTTTATGTGATGAGCATGATCATTTGTTCTGTGTCTGGGTGTAATTTATCTATAATATGTATGTATTTAGAAATATATAAGTATGTTTATCAGTTGTCTAGTACCCATAACACAAGCTCTGCTTAGCTTGGGACTACACGGCGGTGTGTGATAGTTGTGGAATATTATTATTAGAATGTACTTAAACAGTTGTAACTATTCTAACCAAATCATGATCATCTTCTTATTTTTATTAATTCATGAATCCCCAAGCGACCACCGGTGGCCGCGCATCTATTGTGTCTCTAATTGACGGTATCTGAAAGGTTAATTCATTAAACCCCAACGAACCGGCGGCGTTTGCTCACCCATTGTCTTTCTATTGTATCTCTAAACGTTAATCGAAAAATGTGGCCGAACCGTGCCTAAATTATCTCTTATTGTTTTACAAAAAATCACTAGTTTTTGAAAGAAAAGCTAATTAATTTCTATCTCTAATTATTTAGAGATCTAAACCCTAGCTCATAAAATCGTCACTCTAACAGCACCTCACATCTTAATCACGACAAAAGCTATCCGCTGATGATACTGCAATATAAAATCGCACCAGTACAATCGCACCCCTTTCAGTAGCCAATCTCTATAGGTACTTGTGCAGACGGTAAGGGTGTGGACACACTGTGCGACAATGCGCAGTGTTGTGTTGCGTCCCGTGTAATGCAATTTCGTCTGGTTACATGTCGATCCAGTGGGTAGATATGTTGTGTGTGTTTCGGGGAGGTAAAATTGTGCTGTTCGTATGTGTAGTACGGTTGTGGTATGTTTGTGTGTGTCTGGTATAATAGTGATTATGTATTTGAAAAAGAAATCTTTGAAATATGAGATAGTAATGATCTTTTTGTGGATAGTGTCATTGATGTTGAATTTTGAAAACATCGTAATATTATTTGCGTTGGATGACGGTGACAATTTTTAAGATTATAGGTATTTTTTTTTTCCGATGGATGCGAATCGTGCAGGACCAATCGTTTTGGCGACGCTTTGGGGAGGCCTATGTCCAACAAAGGACGTGTTTTGGCTGAAATGATGATGATGATGATGATGAGATTTTTAACATGTGAGAAATAATCTAATGATTTCTAGCGACTTGACTAACGGCGTGTCAGTCTTTTACTAACTAAATTCACATCTATCTAAATAAGCAATAAGTTGCTAATATTCGAGTAGGTACTTGATTCGATTCGATGATTGAAATAACGGCTAATAGAGAGAAGTCAAAGTCAAAAGTTTTTATTTCACATAGGCCTACATGGACACTTATAAAACGTCAGAAGCGAGTGCACCATTGGGAGACCAATATTTATTATAAAATAGCTAAACTGTTGGATAGATAGACTTATAATTGTATCTGTATGAAGAATAACCTACAGAATTGACGTTCAACAGGAACAGTCCCAACTCATGACAAAAAAAAAACCATACCCTTCAACTGCACCATTTCGAAACAGGCAATAAGTTAAAAAAAAAAAACAAAATGACGAACGAAACAGTTCTGCAGCATGACGTCAAGGGAAACTCTCTCAAAACAATGTGCCAAAGCCCTACGTTATAAAACGAGTATTTTTCAAATGGATTTTTGAGTACCCGAAACTTTGATGGGCAAAATCTAAGTGTCCGTATTTACTGAGCTCAGAGAGGGGGAGGTTTTTACTTTTACATTCTTTTTATAGTTAATGCCAATAAAACGCCACATTTGAATTTCACCTTACGAAGACGTTTTCACCTCGGATATTCGATAGCGCCTTACGATTTACTTTAGCAATCAGACGTCGGTTTACAGCTAAGAAATTGGTTTGCGAAGTGCTACGTTATTAAGAGCGTTCACTCGCCTGGCGCGCTATTTTGCTCCACACCATGATTTTCAAACCCGCTTATACGCATTAATGACATAGACACAGACATGTGATTTACTAATATCATTAGGAAATATTCCTGTCTAAATCGTTAGGCTGGATTTTATTTAAATTAAATGCACGTTTGTAAATAATAGGCGTTTTATTATTATATTTGATTTTAATAGGCGTTTTGGTTTATTTTCGAAGTGTAAATAAAGTGGGAGCTGTGAAGTATTGAACCTTTAATTACAAACAAGTTGCTACCAGGGGCTTCACCCGCGTGACTGTGGAAAATTATCCCAAGGGAATCTTGCTTTCCAAAAAAATTTAAAAGGTGTGTGCTATTTGCTATTTTTGTATATAAAGGCTATGTGCTATTCCAGGAAAAGGTTGTTTACAATTTTGTTTAGTTACGGTAATTGGTTGTCTAACCGTGTACCAAGTTTCATCAAAATCCATTCAGTAGTTTTTGCATGAAAGAGTAATAGATATCCATACATAGAAACTTTGCATTTATAATATCAATTTGGATGTGTTAAGCTTGGTATTTTAATGTTAAGATTTACAAAGAATCTAACCTTCGTAAATTGCTTTGTGATATCGATCTATCTACAATATAACTTGCATCGTAAATGTGTGCTTTCAATCTTTAATGTGCTTTATCTATGTCCGGCGCTGAACTCAAAAAGTTAAGTTAATTTTGATTTTAGTGTTTGGAGCATTATAAAGCCAAGGTAATGGTATTTACTAAAATGAGACTTTCCACTTTATTGAACTTAGTCAGATTATTTTCTCAAAATCTACCTTTTCTGACTGTTCATGACTGAAACTTTAGTATAATATAATAATAATAAATAATAATATTCCACAACTATCACACAACGCCGTCTAGTCCCATGCTAAGCAGAGCTTGTGTTACGGGTACTAGACAACTGATAAACATACTTATATATTTCTAAATACATACATTTTATAGATAAATTACACCCAGACACAGAACAAATGATCATGCTCATCACATAAACATTTGTCCTGGGTGGGAATCGAACCCACGACCTCCGGCATAGCAGTCAGGGCCACTAACCACTAGACCAACAGACCAGTCAATAGTAGTTAGTGCTTAAGTATAGCGATATATATTTAACTTTTTGAGGTAGAAATCTTCTAATGACTTCTCACACTCTAAGATGGATCGGGAAGACGCGTGTCAGACTTTTACTGACTTAAACCTTTAGTTGCTTTAGTTCCTTTTTGCGCTCTAGGACTTCGTGTATTTCCTCTAGTTCTAGCAGGCATCGACCATGATGGGCTCCTACGGTTTGCTGATATCTCTTTGAGGTTCGTGTGGATCATTACGCGCAGTCGAAGACTCAGGCTCGGTCCTTATAGGACGAGAGGACGGCGAGCTACCCATTGCTCGTCATCCGTAAGCCCGCGCTGCTTCATTTTAATGTTACCAAATAAAGTTAAGCCAAATAAAATTTTATGTGAGCTTGCATTACAATTCCACTATTCGGTAGAATCGCGCTTCGATATAAAACCTTATAAATACCAATTTACATCTAAGAACTGAAAAACAACGACTCCAATACTGCCATTCGATTCTATTTCCAATAAAACTTAGAACTACAGAAAACCGAGAGTTTTAAAATCGATAACTTTCAATATCTCCTTATATATCTTGCGAGCTTTATTCTGCTATGAGATTGGGTATCCGTCTACAGAATGGCTCGCCGAAATAGCCTTATTAATTCCCTTTTACGTCTGAAAGCACATACGATCGTATAAACGATTTACGTTGCATTTAAAACGTTAGGTTTCTTTATGTTGCTATAAAGTAGAGAAGATTGAGGTGGTGGGGTCTAGGTGGTACAACCGACCCTTGGATGTGATATTTTGTTTTAATTGCATACGACTTGCCACCTGATGCCGTCAGTAATTGGGGAGCCTTTGTTTTTGGTGTATGTTTGGTCTGTTTTTGAGATTAGTTGGTGATATGTGTCTTGAGGATAGCGTAGTAAGGTTAAGCAAATAGTTTAGTGGAAATGTTTTATTTTACAGAGAAGAAAGACGAAGGTCTTTCTTCTTTATCTTTTCCTAAATATAAAAGCAAGAAGACTCTCCACGAGAGCACTGCCGACAAACTGTACTGAAGTTTGGCAGAACATTTATGTGCAAATTTACATTTACGCTGAACATTTACCTACATTATGTGAAAATCAACATAAATATGGAAATTTTCTTTAATAAACCGTTTACAAAAATATATATTAGTTACAAAAGTTTTTGATTAAATGGTTAAGAGGTGTGCAGAACAGAGTGTAACAGAGGCGCGTAGCGTGGGCTTTAGCCGTGGGCGAAGGCTCATCAGTGTGGCCACGACTGTCGCAACTCAGTGTTCGACCACATCGTCGCTTGCCATCAGGTCAAATAGTGAAAAAACCCTCGTTCTTAAAGAGTCCTCGTTTGTGCGAGGCCATGGGCGAAGCCCCGTTTTGCCCACGCCTTGCTACGATACTGGAGTATAAAGTCCCACAAACCTCAATTCTCCGACCATACGTATGTTTTGTCTGATCTGAGCTATTGCCCGATATATGATTTTGGGCGGTTGTGTGTTCAAATCGCGTGGAGAACTCTAAATTGCGCGATGCAGGATTTCGATGACATAGTTCTTCAATGGCGATTAAGACCGCTCGATATTAAAAACACCCTTATAGAAAGAACAATATATAATTTGCACCCGTGTGAAGCTTGGGCAGTTAAGAATGGGTTCAAGAGAATTTGATATGCAAATACTTGGAGATTCAGTTACAAACACTATGTAAACGAAAAGGCTCCAATAAATTACAAGATCATAGATTAGAATAACATTCTACAGTTAATTGACTTCAGATAATTCAATTGAAGTGTAATTTAAACCGCAGACAGCCAGTCCGAGGATAGAGATATTTGATTTCAATTTATTGATCACTTTGCATAAAGTCTGCTAAAGATTAATTAGTTTGAGTCCATTCGTCATCTCATTTGTAAATTATACTGTTCTTGTTTTGATACTTGAGGCTTTTTTTTTGTCGACGGGGAATATCATCTTATGACAAAACCCGCTCTTGGCTGGAGCGGGAGATAGTGTCAGACTCTTACTGACTAAAAATCCCGAGCCGTTCCTTCTAGCCTTCATACCGGGGCTCTAGTTTCCTTTCGTAAAACCCCGACCCCGGTAGACTTCGACCCAGCTGGGCCCCTCCTGTTGCTGACAACTCCTTGAGGCGCGCGGGAACAGTGCGCGCCGTCGACGTCTTGGCTCGGTCCGGACAGTTACCGGACGATCGGACAGCGAGCTACCCATGGCTCGCTGTCCACTTGATACTTGAGGCTGAAGAATTGTGTTCTAAAAGATCGATTCGTTGGTTACTGAACAGGAACTGAGTCTTTTTTTATTTAGGTGAGCAATCAATGACATTTTTTGCCTTCGTTCAAGGGCCCCGGGGTTCTCTTTCGCACAACCCACGGCCCCAGTAAGCTTCGAGCCTGCTGGTGCCCTTCGGTTTTGCTCACATCTCCTTGAGACGCTATTTAAAAAAACCGTATAGGCACATTAGGCACTACCTATCGACGTAGTTATAGAATATAGACGTAACCTAGGTCGTCATAGTTACCTACAAAGCTATCTCGGGAGTTTCATATGACGATATTTCCTGTTTTCTTTTTTCAATGGAAAATAAATATAAATATAATGGGTAGAAAGTTCCCTAACGTGATGCAAAGTGCAGCGCATCATGGTTTTTCTAAAAGAAACTTCGTCTTAACTTGTGGTTTATATTGTGATTGCAATTATTTATGGATAGAGGATGCAAGACGCACAGGACCGTTTATTGTGGCGTCACTTGGGGGAGGCCTATGTCCAACAATGGACGTCTTTCGGCTGACATGATGATGATGATGATTTATTCATTTACCTAGTATAGGAATGGAATTAAAAAAGTGGGCTAGTGCGAGTCGGATTCGAGTAAGAAGGGTTTCGGACAAACATACCTACTACTCTGTCAAGAGAGTACCAGGAAAAGATCAATAATACACAAAATGTCTGTTATTCATCCAAATTTATTTTATCACCTTCAAAGTATGCTCCTTTAGAAACGATACACTTGCGCCAACGAATAATCCATTCATCAAAACATTTTTTAAACGCTGCTTCCTGAATTGAGTTCAGTTCTCGCCGCGAATTCTCCTTTATGTCTTCTATCGATTGAAAACGGGTGCCACGAAGTGGTAATTTGAGTTTAGGAAAAAGAAAAAAGTCAGCAGGAGCCATATCTGGTGAATATGGTGGTTGCCGGATGGTATTTGTTGAGTGTTTGGTCAAAAATTCGTTCACAATGATAGCCTTGTGCGAAGGCGCATTGTCGTGGTGCAAAATCCAAGAATTTTCTTTCCACAAATCTGGCCTTTTTCGTCAAATTTGCTCTCTTAAACGCCGCATAACGCTCAAATAATATTCTTTATTTACCGTTAGACCTTCAGGTAAGAATTCAGAGTGCACAACACCGCGATAGTCAAAGAAAACAGTCAACATGACTTTGACTTTTGATCGACTTTGGCGTGGTTTTTTCGGTTTCGGATCAGTTGGAAGGCGCCACTCCGAAGCTTGTTGACTAGTTTGCATGTCAAACTCGTAAACCCACGTCTCGTCACCAGTAACAATGCGTTTCATGAATGTTGGGTCCGAACTGACTCGTTCTAGCATATCCTCAGCGACTTTCATGCGATTGAGTTTTTGGAGAAAATTCAGATCTTTTGGGACTAGCCGAGCAGCAACATGTTTCATACCCAAATGATTAGTTAAAATGGTACGGATCGACTCGTGAGATACAGAAAGTTCGGCGGCTATCTCTCTCAGAGTTGAATGGGGATTTTCAGTCACTATTTCCTTCACTTTTGCGATGTTAACTTCAGTTGCAGACGTTGACGGCCTACCAGAGCGAGGCAAATCTTCCATCACATCTCGACCGCTTTTGAACGCTTTGAACCACTCATAAGCACGAGTTTTTGATAAAGTCGATTCACCGTAAGTCTTCTGTAACATTTTCAGTGACTCCGAACACGAAATTCCATTGGCGATGCAAAATTTAAGACAAACTCTTTGTTCGATATTTTTGTCCATTATGAAATTCGTAATACACACTATATATGATATTACTAAAACCAGCACTGTATTTAATATAAATAACAGATGCAACTCAAACTCCGCGCCAAAATGGAAAACAGTTGTGGCAATCTAACAACTACAAAAAAACAAAAATTTGAATTTGGAACCAAAAAACAAATCATCCATTCCCGATACTTTTTTGACTGAATGTACATATGTAAATAGTTCAAGTCCCGAATAGGGTCTCGAAGATTTTTCAGAATCGCAAAAAGTTTTTTTTTGTGACGTAAAAACTTTACTGTTTTCAGATTTATTCCCATATCGGTTCCTATACTTATACGGTATATACTTACTTATCTTACTTTAGAAAATCAACCGTTCGTTTATTCCAAAATGAAACTCTATTTAATAGATATCTTATAGGTAAGTCATTATTATTATACACAAAAATCTATTGAATTTATAAAAAGTAATACAATAGTAGAAAAGATGTTTGTTTTTTCTGTCTCTCTCTCTCTCTCTCTTTGGAACTATCTCTTTATGGGACAGCCAGTTTCATGACTATGGTATAAGGTGGCGATTCTTCTTAAAGAAGTTAGAATTGTTTTTTTAATCGATTTGAATTGAATTCTGAAGAACCGATTCTGGGATAAATCGAGTTCTAAAAGATCTATTTGTTGTCCTATTTTTTGTGAGAAACCATCAAATGACTATCGCTCATTGAGATAGTGTTACACTTTTACTGACTAACCAGTGTTTTTTCAGCTGAACCTTTGCGCTCCAGCGCCACGGTAGGTGACTCTTTCAAAAATCCAGCAGCCTAGAAACAAACCCGTACCTACCACCACGTGTGTATGCACCTGACTGTACCTATACAGGGTTATTTGTAAAACACTGACCACCCCGCAGGACATAATCCATATAAAATGTATGAAAACTAAGGGAAATAGATCGGTGGCTGCATTTTGTGGTGGCCTGTGTGTGGCCAGCCTTACTGCATCTCATTTTGATTACGAACACACAAACGTCCATCCATTATCCTCTTTATTGACCAACTGCCCATGAAAAGGAAAAGAGACTATAGCCACGAGCACAAAGTGAATGAGGTACAGCAAAACGTTTTCACTAACAAAACAGCCATTAAAGTAATCAAATGACTCATTAATAAATCACATATTGCACTCCCAATAGCAACTAATCAGGATTGCAAGAGCTTTCATTGATCAGTATCATTCGATATTGGTACAATAGAGGAAGAGAGTGGGGATCAGGCGGCGGGGGTGCTTGATGCGCTTACGCGCGTCGCGTCATACAGACGTAAGTACGTATAACAAAATACAGAGTTGAAATGTGTTAAAACAACAAAATCTTGAAGGTATGTTTTTGGTAAATGAAATTTGTTTAGTAAAAAGTCAGAATAAAAGTTGTTGTTTATGATGTTAGTACGCATCATTTGGCATAATAATGTTTTTCATAATCAAATGACAGATGAGGGATAAGATTTCTGCTATCAGATCTTAGATCATTATTGCATGTGAGGTTCATAACCGCGGGTTACTTGAAGATCTAACTGAAATATATTTAAAAAAAAAGATGTCTTTAGAAACTAAACACATCGTACAAAATAAAATAAAAAAACTCTACTAGTCTGCCAAGTTTGTCACAAAAAAATATCCCATAAAACATAATAAAAACAAATTTCTCCGATAAAATCGAATAGCTTTCGAAGTTAATTTAGTTGTTAGCTTTACATTGCTCGGCGCAATCGTCGGCAATCATTACCGGGACATTTGCGGCAGGCAATCTAGTTAAACATTGACGTTAAATAATGATTCCTATTTCCCTCTGTTCCGTTTGCTACCAGACTCGGGACTAAGTGGTTTGAGAAGCAAAGTTTGTAGATGTTAATGTTCTTTTTTTTTTTGTTTGATTTTGTTTTGAAAACTAGCTTTTGCCCGAGGTTTTTTTTTGCATGGTTTAAGATGGACGATTACGTTTACCTGGGACAGACGGTCCAGTTGGGTAAGTTCTGGCCAGCAACTAGGCAGCGTTCGGGAAGCTGCGCGGCGTCTTCTTGTTCAATAAAACACTGTGTCTTAAGACGAAAGTTTATGACCAGTGCGTGTTGCGTGATGATTTATGGCCATTGTAAGTGACCACATTTCGGTCACTTACAATGGGCCTCATAAGAAGACTCAAAGTCACTCAAAGGGCGATGGAAAGGGCTATGCTCGGAGTTTCCTTGTGTGATCACATCAGAAATGTAGATACGGAATACGTTGGAAGGCCTTCAACAAGGTGGACCGATGACCTAATCAGGGTGACGGGAATTCGATGGATGCGTGACGCACAATTACCGTGGCGACGCTTGGGGGAGGCATATGCCAACAGTGGACGTCTTTTGGCTGATATGATGATGATAAAAAAAATTGCAAAGACTGTCAAAGATCTACGATTGACGGGGTAGTCTGGAATTGTCAACCAGCTAAGGCAGCTGACGCAATCAGGAATAAAGCAGTCTTCTATCAGTATTTTTTTTTTGTACACGGTCTAGGATCAGGACCAACAAAAAAAAACTTAACCTCTTTATATTTTTTTTTATTATTGATTGGCTCGGGTTTGATCACTATTTCACCTGATGGTAAGCGATGATTTGCTACCTAGAAGTAACCTCTTCACTCTTGATTTTTAAAGACCCCTAGCCCAGGTTGCAGCTATCAGAAAATACAGACTACGGCAGGAAATTCCACTCCTTAGCTGTACTGAATGTGTTTTTGATTCAATTTGCACGAATTGGTGGAATATTATTGTAGATGTAAGTTTATTTTGTTTGATATTTTAGTTGAGCTTCGTCTAAGTCACATAAATTTCTGGACAAACGCCTCTTGCAGCATTAGATTTAAAACATCCTGTGACAGAATCAAATCATTCTCAATTTAGACTTAGTGAACGTCAAAAACTTGGAAATGTAATGAAAGTACTTTAAAAAAAACTTAAAAACTTGTGGATAGCCTTTCACCTATAGTAGAATGCTACTTTATCATTGTGACAGGCTATATCTATGTCTAATTTCACACGGACGAAGCCATTGGCTGAAGCTAGTTTCAAAGTAATCTCAACAAAAATTACAGTACACATTTAGAAATGTTTGCGCCTAATTGTGCAAAACATATTAGGACCATGCTTTGCAAACTCTCTTTTTGTACTGCTTACTCATGTATGGGCAAATAAACTATCTTTATCTTAATCTTCTGAAATTGCCTAGTTTTCACCCACTCATAGAGTGTTTTGAACTTTTGACTGAATTATTTAAAAAGGGAAAAAAATACTTTTAAAATGTATGTCTATTTTATTGCGCTTGAAAGGGAAAAATTACTAAGCGACATTAAATTTAATTTAAGAGTAAATTTTACAAAATGTGGTTTAAAGTCCAAGTGTGTAAAATCTGGTTTTAATTCCCATTTTATAAAGTTTATGTCACTTAGTAATTTTTCCCTTTCAAGCGTCGATTTATACTTTTGTACTTTGGTTTCCTTAATAATACTTTCTTTTTTAAGACTGGTAGAGAATTCCTAAGCCATTTTAATAAATAAATAAACTAACAATAAAATTAGGGATAATAGCGTCATATTCATGTATAACGTTGTTTAGTCATTATTATGGAATTCGTTTAAAAAAGGATGAATAATAGATGACAAGGAAAGACGTAACAACAATTGCATTGAACGTAACTACTCTGTGTCTCAACATTACACGACAGGATATCGCGCCTGCATAACTCGAAGGGATGAGCAAAGTTGTACCTGTAGAACATCTACCTATATATTTTGCTTGCTATATTTCTATCTAGTTTAAATCCAGGCTATTAAGAACTCATAGTTGGAAAAACCAAACAACGCTGCCAGAAGCCGGCATCGAAGCCAGGACCCTTGTTTAAGCAGATCTATACGTCCCCAGATGGACCTGCAACCTAGTCAAGCTACGACCGTTTCAATTCGATTATCTTGCGTCGAACACCTCGATTGGCCACGTCTTCAATTCCTTTGTTCTGACGTCATCTCGACGCTCACTCACGTAGTCAGAACCAAGGAATAGAAGAGGCTGATTCGAGGCGTTCAACGCAAGATAATTGAAACAAGACGGTCGTAACTTGGCTAGGGGAACTTTTATGTTTTTATTTTTGTTGAGCAAAAATCATCCAATGACAACCCCCGCCGGGGTGGAGCGGGAGATAGTGTCAGACTCTTACTGACTAAAAACCCACCCCGTTACTTCTAGCCTTCATAGGGGGCTCGAGTTCCTTTTCAAATAAGCTTGGCCCCTGTATGGCTAGGGGGGCTGATCGAAATGACCAACAATCAACAGTCCATCGTTTATTAGACTGGACGTTCAACAAACGACGCACGCCAGTCCTACCCTTGATTTATGTCCAACTCTCGATGCACAGACTACTCTCATTTATATCAATGTGGAGAAAAAAGCTTTTACCGAAAATGTTATTCAAAGTAAACGTATAGAGTAATGAATGTTGCAATGAAAAGTTGTAATGACAGTTCAGAGTTGTGCCGTGATTCAAAAGTTTGCTGTTCGTGAAATTTTGTCGATTTCTTTTAACTGTAATAGGATGAAAGTGGCGGTAATTTTGTTTACTGGTTTTTCGTATAGGTAAGAAAGAAAGAAAAGCTAGATAACAAATTAACATAACATAACATCAGTCGATAGGGAAGATATGATATATATGTATAGGTAGTTTATTTTTTTTGTGAGAGCTGCTTTGAGGATGAATTTGTGTAGTTTTTAGGGTAGAGAAAGACCAAAACATTCACGGATCAAGGGCGGAATGGCTAGAAAAGTGGTTACATTTAAGATGACGGTGAAATAAGGTGTGCAAGAGAAACAAGGCAGCGACTTCAAGTATATTGAAATGAGGAAAACAGGACGATTATACATTTTTGTCAGTTTATGAACTCGTTGGTTTAAATTGAAAATATGCATATTTTAGTGATAGGGTCGCGTTTGACCACCATCCCACCGTATGATAAGCGATGATGTGGTCGACGATGGAGCACGCTTGCCTATAAGTAACCTATTCATTCTCGACTTAAAGACCCCCATGTTGTAGCTATCCGGAAACGGACTCCGGCAGGGAATTCCACCTAAGTTTAATTAAGAAAATTAAACTTAGGTATGCATATTTTCAATTTGATGAAGGTTAAGTTTTTTATCATCGATTCACGTTTGCCTAGAAATAACCTTTTCGCCTTCTTAGCCTGTCGATGGAAAAACTAATTCAATTCCTCGCCTGGCTCAGTATTTGGCCACGGTAATGCCGTCCACTGATGCTGTCATTAGATCCCTACATGAAAAGGTAACAGGGCTCGTCATGCAGGATGAAAAGTGGAACATGGTCTGAGGAGAGATGCTATCCAAAAAATGAAGGACGGTACCGTCCAGGAACCCTCATCTGTGTTCTTTAATAACCTATTAACTTTTGACTTAAAGACTAAGGTGGTAGCTATCGGGAATTCCACTCCTTAGCTGTACGCAAAATGAATGTTTTCCCAAAATAGCTTTGTATATATGGATATCCAGCACTCCAGTGGCGCGACGCTTTACGCCTGGTAGTCCAATGATGGAACAGGCTGGGTGGAATTAAATTATGCAATTCCGATGTACACTCACTGAAATGTTAATATGAGCGTCGGTGTTTAAGACTTTGAAATTTGACTCGACGAATGCATCATCTCCGATGATCTTCTTGTCCCGTTTCCCAATGGATTCAAGCGCATCAAGATGGGATTTATGGGTATTAAATGTATTAAAAAGAAAAGTAAACCCATCCTTTAAATTCTTTACGGAACGAAGTGAGAAATTGTGAAACAAGCAAAGTTTCCATACTTCTTTGTCCATAAACTTTAAAGTATTTTCACAAAAACTACCAGGGCGCAATAAATCAAAGATGGCCGTAAGTGTTTGCGCAAATATAGAAGGAGCGTCAGTACTAGGAGCGAAGCCGGCTGAGACGACCATAAATAATATTTAGGAGCCATCGATAACTTGTCTGACACTGGCCGTTGATACTGAGGTATGGTTGCAATCTCTTTCTGTACGTATTTCAATATTTTCTCAATGAATTTGAGGAAGGGCTTATCGGATTTGGCAAAGGCGATTTTAAAGGTACTGTGTTTGTTTTCACTTTAAGTATAAAGAGGGGTATCCTTATGACCAAATAATTAAAGTATTATATCTACACTAATAATTATAATAAAAAGGTAAACTTTGTATTTTTATTTTTTGTTTGTCCGATTGCTAATTTTTTTTTACCGATAGAAAGCTGCTTTATTCCTGAATGACATAGGTTATGTTTTATATACGCGGGCGAAGTAGTAGGCAAAAGCTAGCAAATAATAATATGCGCATTGTATTAAACTAAGTACTCACTTATTAAGGACTTAATAATAATTGTATTTATGGAGTCTCGTGGTTACAAGTGCGACTGTTGAGCGGACCCAGGACCCTAGGGTTCGATTCCCCTGTCGGGCAAAAAGTGCTATTGGAAATACTCTTAAAAGAGGGAAGAATAAGATTTAACTGCTTAAAAGTGAATCTGTGTGTAATTAAAAGAAATAAACTGAGTAATTATTAAGACTGAAATTAACGTTTTTAAAGTTAATATGATTTCATTTTCTGTTTAATAAATGTTGATTTTTACATTAAAAAAAGCCTTTTTTAATACATTTCACAACAAATAAAATCAATTTTAAGATATTAAGTCTCGAAGTCCCGGGCGTTCCCGGGACTTTGAAATTGTCAGGAATTTCCAAACCCTAATAGGCACCTCGCTCGGTAAGCCGGAAAGAGAGCGAGCTGACTACTTCATTCGCACTCGTAATACGTGTTCACTTGAACGTCCTACACAGGGAAATCATGGTAGATAGTGGTTTGGGCAAACTCAGCTGATGATGGCGTGTGACACACAAACCAAAAACTCACCCATACATGAATGATGCGGTGACGCGCCATAATTCACGAACACAAAGTGTCGGTTGGGCCAAAGTTCGCTAGCTTTTACGCCGAAACCGAATTTAATGCCAGAACTAGATTTTTTTATGGTTCGCCGAATTTGAAACCGAACCTTCGGGTGTTTACAAGTTATTTGTTAATTCCCCAGCTCAAAAAAGTCTTGTCAGAAATTATTATGTAAACTAGTTTCTCGGTAGTTAAGAATCAACTAGGCAGTCATACCTACATACATACAGTCTTATAATGTTCCCACTGTTCACACATATAATGTTCACACACCCGATGGAATGGATCAAATCCACCACGCGGGCCCAGTACGGGTTGGTGGATGTTACATGTCTTCAAATTTTTGGTAAGAACCAAAAAAACAGGATGCCCAAGAGGGCATTCTGTTTTTCTCACCGCACCTTCACCATATTTAGAGTAGTTGTGATGAAATAAATTATTACTTGTAAGCCGAGGACATTAACACCACTGGTCCACTATTGTACTAGGCAGTGTTTTCAAGTAAAATATACATCTAGCTAGCAAAGAAGTTAACCCAACATAATTAGGAAAAGGTTAGGTATAGCGATTGACTAAGTAGGCGATAGTATCAACCAACACGCACTGGGCCCGCGTGGGGGATTACGGCCCATTTCCTCTCCTAGAGAGGAGGCTTGAGTCCCAACAGTGGGAACATTATAAGGCCGACTATGCTATGCGAGCTAAGTAGGCGTTTCTTGATTGTTTAAGTGTTTTAGATACTGGCACGGATCGTGAGAGCCAACATCCACTTGCTCAGAAGTGAAATATTGGGTCTCTTTATTGGTATGAAGTGAGATTCTGAGGCGGAGATTGATTGGCTCGCCGCTGTGACCGTGTAACCGCTTACGTGGAATTGGTCCGATGAGAGTTTTCGTGTCCTATACGCCAGGGTCATGTGTTTGTGACCGGGTACTCCATCCCGTTTAACTGTTTAAAATAGTGCGCCTCACCATCAACGATTGCATTATTGCTTACCATCAGGTGGGATTAGAGATGTGCCGTTGCCGGCAATATTGCCGTGAAGTGGGAATATTGTTAGGAATATTGCCGGGAATATTGCCCGATGTATGAATATTAGTGGCAATATTGCCAGCAATATTCCCAGATTGCCGGCAACGGCACATCTCTAGGTGGAATCGCAGTCAATCAGTAGTTTATAGCATTAAAAAAATATATTTATAAAAGCGATCCTCGTTTTTTCGCTGGGCGCTCAAGACTCGTACCGGTGTGTGTACTATGTAGAAAGATAAGTGTCTTTTGGTGTGATGTCCACTGTCAGTAATGACATCAGCTCAATGCGATCATAAAAAAACTTTTCCCTAAACTAAACCTACTGTCATGCTGATGAGTTGATTCAAAGAATCGAAATATCCATCATTTTACGTATAAAATTTTAAAGCCTATTTTCCTTATCTTTGTGACTATGACGTTCTCAGCAGCAGCAAAAGGGTCCCTTTAGCTGCCTTGTAATCGGAATTTCCTAAATTCATTACAAGCATTTACTTAGTTTCACCTGTTCCGATGTTTGTCAATCAAATCTTGCAAAATTATCAAATCCCCAAGCGAACACGCATCTATTGTCTTACTATTGTATCTCTAATTGACGGTATCTGAAGAGTTCAATTTGACCCACTTCCATGGGTTAATCAGATGACAATGCAAAATTATTACGACATGGAGTTGATCTGATGATGGAACTGGAAGGTGGCTATAGGAACTTCGTAGTTAAACGACGCAACCCCGTCATGTTTGGGCTCGTATGATTCGTCTTGACAAGTACTAATTATATAATAGGTATACCCAGCTATAAAAGCTTGCTATGAAAAAAACATTTTCATTAAAAGCTTGTTTTTCAAATCATTCATACCCCGTGCCTCGGAAAACACGTAATGCCGCTGATCCCAGTTATCATTCAAAGATCTTTAACAGTCATTATAGATAGCCAGACATAAGAAAGTCAAAACATCAGTTTACCCAAGGAATACCGTGTTTCCCAGTAACTGGGTTGTGGAGTTGTGATAGGCAATCGCTACATGTAAAATACGGGTATTTAGTCGCATCCGGTTAGACTGGAAACGGACCCCAAGCTGGTTGGGAAAAGGCTAGGAAGATGAGGGATCTGATGATATTAGACATTTTTAGTAATAATAATAAATAATTTATATTTTAAAATGCTTTAATAAGCTTTTTTTTTAAGAAATATTTAAAAATGTAAATATTATGTATATATAGAAAATATATGGAATAATAATAATAATTTATTTATTTAACAGAATGTGGGTAAAGGTCAAAGTATTATGATTTTAATTTGAATAAGGGAAAATTTACTTTCTACCATTACTTGATGTTTGCAGTATATATTAAGTTTATAAAAAATTTCATATTCATACTTGAGTTATCACTATTATAATAATAATAATAACCTTTAATTATAGAAACACATAAAGCACAAACAAAAACATACTAATAACATTATTTCATTCATTACAATGATTTAATTGATATCACATTAAATATATAAATCATTTTTTTAAATCAATTAAATTGAATAAAAAATAAATTAAATTGTTTTAGTGAACGCGGAGAAATGGCGCGATTTCGTCCGGGCGCACTGTGACAGCTCCGCGGAGTTGCGCAATAGGGGCCAAACGTATAAGAGGATAAACGTTTCAGATTTCTGATTATATTTAATTTCACAAATCATTTATAAATCGTGCCATAATAATATGACATCAGAGGTTACTAATATCAGCTATCACTGTGCTATAAACCACCAGTATATCAGTAGGTCAAAAATTGTGGGCCGAGAAGGAGTAACCTAGGACATATAGCAGGACATATAGAGCCTATTAATGTTCACACTGTTGGGTTCTCACTCAGGCCTCCTCTTAAGAAGAAGAAATAGCCGTAACCCACCACGCGGGCCCAGTGCGAAACAGGGAAACAACAAACCTACGTAAGTATTCGTTAGTATTTAATATTCGGAGTTGTTTTCCACAAACCAATATCTGAAGTTAGCTACTGCGATTTGTTTGCACTACAGCACTTCTTATTTACAAAATATAATAAATATAAAATTTATTAAAAACTATTAATTTATTTAAAACAGCATTCTGAGTGATAACAACTGTATTGTTTTGTTATATGAAGGGACAATTTATTAAACAAAATGTGGAAATGTTTAAGTGTATTATTAGTGTCTTCTTTACTATGGAGTTGGGGCCAAACGTATAAGAGGATAAACGTTTCAGATTTCTGATTATATTTAATTTCACAAATCATTTATAAATCGTGCCATAATAATATGACATCAGAGGTTACTAATATCAGCTATCACTGTGCTATAAACCACCAGTATATCAGTAGGTCAAAAATTGTGGGCCGAGAAGGAGTAACCTAGGACATATAGCAGGACATATAGAGCCTATTAATGTTCACACTGTTGGGTTCTCACTCAGGCCTCCTCTTAAGAAGAAGAAATAGCCGTAACCCACCACGCGGGCCCAGTGCGGGTCGCTGAATGTCACATATCATCAAATTTTTGGTTCTAGGACATGCCAGTTTCCTCACGATGTTACCTTCACCGTTTTGAGAGCTGTGGTGATAAAATAAATTACACATAGTAATGTCCCTGGCTGAGTTTGAAACCGCGACTTACAGCTCGTAAGTCGGAGCCGTTACCACTCGGCCACCGCTGCTCTAAGTCGTGATGTTCTTCGGGAAGGCTAGGTGCGTAGTACTCACAGCTGGCGTACGTGTCTAAAACAATATATTAACGTAAATTACGCAAAAGGAGAATATAATGACCCCCAAGGAAAATAAGCGTGTATTTACCTGAGTAAAAATATTAGGGACAATTCCAGAAAATCAGCTTTGAGCGCAGTATTGTAACTACGTCATAAAAATAGCCCGAATGATGTGGTTGTTATAATATTTATTAATAAAATTAATGACGGCACAGGGAAACAACAAACCTACGTAAGTATTCGTTAGTATTTAATATTCGGAGTTGTTTTCCACAAACCAATATCTGAAGTTAGCTACTGCGATTTGGTTGCACTACAGCACTTCTTATTTACAAAATATAATAAATATAAAATTTATTCAAAACTATTAATTTATTTAAAACAGCATTCTGAGTGATAACAACTGTATTGTTTTGTTATATGAAGGGACAATTTATTAAACAAAATGTGGAAATGTTTAAGTGTATTATTAGTGTCTTCTTTACTATGGAGTTTAGTAAGTAAGTATCTGATTAACTGATTTAGAAATGATATGGGATTATAGACCTTAAACCAGCTGCGGATGACGAGCAATGGGCAGCTCGCCGTCCATCCGTCCAGGAATTATCCAGACCGCGTCCGAGTCATAAACGGCGCGGAGTCACGCAGGCCTCAAACAGATGTCTTGCACATGGCTGGGGCCCATGCAAAGAGACATCTCTAACCATGTCATGTCATGGTCAGTTGACTAGCTGTTTGTTGGTATCCGAACAACTCGATGAGCGCTCGGACCAATCCCAAATGGCTCAAACATATAACTTCCGAAAAGGTTTCCGCACCGTTTGAGGTTTTCTGTACCTGCTGCAGCCGCCCCAAAAAAAATATAATAATGATGATGTAAATAAAATTAAAACAGCTGATATGATATTGATTTACATGACCACTTTTTAGTCACAACAATTGGAAATGAAAGCATCTAATTAATCACATTATTTCTCCAACAGTGAGTCAGTTAAAGACCTGCACGACACCACTCGGAAAAAAAGGCGTGTGCGTCCCTCTACACAAATGCCCGAACACCTTTGAGCAGAGAGAACCCAACAGCGTGGTCAGTTACGTGAAGAAGTCACAATGCGACTCCAACGGAGATAAGCCCAGGGTGTGTTGCGAGCCACTGTCTCCGGACCAAGGGAAACCAACCACGCCACCAACGGTAAGAGACACTATTTGATCAGTCTTGTCTGGTCTTAACTGTGAAAATGTAGTTGAAGTTAGCTTTTAATCTCTATCAAGACAGTGTTACGAACGTGGAACGATATTACGCTCTTCACCCACTTACAGAGGTTCTAGCAAATAATGTACCATAGTTTACATTGGGGTCTTGCGAATCAAAATTGGCTGTTGAGAGACTACTAAGAACATTATTATTAAAATTATTTAATTTATTTTTAGTTAGCGGTCTAAACTCTGCAATTGAATCTAATTGTAACTTTTTGACTAACTCGAAAGATACGAGTTGGCCAGTATGGTCAGATCTCACGCCACTAATTATGGACGAGTCTTTTATATTAGAGTTAGTAAAAATGTTATCTATACATGAAGCTGAAGTGGGGGTTATTCTTGTTGCTTCATTAAAAATACATTTTAAATTAAAAGAACTAAACAATGAGAGAAGTTTACATTTTTCAGGTGAATTTACTAGTAGATCAATATTTAAGTCCCCACAAACGAAAACTAATTTGTTATCTCTAATAAGTTTGTTTAGCATTTCTTCTATTACAATAAAAAAAGATGTCAAGTTTGACGTTTTATAAGGCCTCTGTGAAATAAAATATTTTGACTTTTGACTTTTTTTTTAGCCTGTGGCCTAGCTGCTATTTGTAACTTGAGCTTATTTGACCTACTAGCAATTTTGATCCTCGGTGTGTATTTTCAATGTATGTATAAAAATAATCATGTATGTATTCAACAGCCACGACCAACCCAGACCCCGGGTCAAGGTAACGGTTCGTACAGCCAGGAAGACTCCTCACTGGCTCCAAGGAACCAATGCGGTGCGCATATCGATGAAGACAGGATCTATGGAGGTGAATTTGCAGAATTGCATGAATTCCCCTGGATGGCTCTGCTGGGATACAGGAATCGTAAGTACATAGCAAAGGTTTTTTAACATAGAATTTTCTTTATTGTATCGCTTATTAGAAATGTTTAGTTCAGAAAGTTTAACGTTTCGATTTGTATTGCCAAAGGATTTGACTGACCTGTTGGTCTAGTGGTTATGAAGAGCAAGAGGAATGGTATGAAATAAAAACCATTTTATAAAAAAAAATAACCGACTTCACTAAAAAATTAAATTGAATTTGAATTGTTCTTTCGATTACGCCAAGATTCCATCATCAGATCCCGACTTGGTGACTGTGGGACCATTTGGGAAGTATACCCTTTTCAACAATAAAAGAATTTTTCAATCGGTTGGCAAGCGACGAAGTTATGCGCGAACAGACATAAAAAAAAACAAACATCCGAATTGAGAACCTCTTCCTTTTTTAGAAGTCGGTTAAAAATGGAGTCAGTATTAATGTGTTGCACCGACCCCAAGTAACAGAGCCCAAGAATGATGATAAGGAAAGAATAAACCATGATTTTTCTCAATGTACAGATAGTGGAATAACCACATACCAGTGTGGTGGTGGACTGCTCAACCGTCGTTATGTCCTGACTGCTGCTCACTGTCTTGTAGGAAAGTATTTGGATACATATGGCAAATTGTAAGTAGTTTATTTCCTTTGCCTTTAGCCTTTATGTATCTTATGTTGAACAGAGGCGGTCCTAGTACTGATCCCCGCGGAACACTGTTTAAAAGACTTCTGGTGACAATAATAGACATCGTTTTTATTTACTACATGATTTGACATAACTGAACGTTTATATCATCGCGATAGAGTATTTTAAAGAACTCTCTATGGTCTCAGCATTTTACATGCTATGACTGCCTATGTCAGCTCTATAATCGAGTTAATGGGTGATACCGTCTTTTTACACCTTGATGGTACAGCCCTTTGGTAAGATTAGTTGTACCTAATACTTATCTTTGAAGTCGTAAAACGTCATGAGACCAGACACCCAATATTCTTTCCCAACATGACTGATTCTGATAATAATATTAATTCATGAATCCCCAAGCGACAACCGGTGGCCGCGCATCTATTGTCTTACTATTGTGTCTCTAATTGACGGTATCTGAAAGGTTAATCTTTTTTTTCTTTATTATTTTAAGATCATATTCATAGTATTTATTCTATCTTTCTATTATTTCTAGAATAACAGTCCGCCTGGGAGAATACGACATTCAGAACGACGTCGATTGCGTGGATTCGGTGTGCGCTGACCGTCCCCAAGAGTTTTCGGTGGCGTATCCCGTATACCCTCACCCTGGTTACTCCGACAAGAACAAGCACAAGACACACGATATTGGTATCGTCAGGCTGGCGACGAGAGCTCAATATACTTGTGAGTTTTTTTTTAATTATTATTGATAGGTTTGCATTTGACCGCTATCTCACATGATGGGAAGCGACGATGCGGTCGACGATAGAACGCGCTTACCTAGAAGAAACCTAATCACTCTCGACTTAAAGTATCTTGAATCCATTTATTTATTTTGAAAGCAAGGGTATGACAGGTCTTTTTTTGTAATGGGAATTCATCAAAAAAATGTTTCTTCAGTTGCCCGTTGCTTTCCAGGCGTGTGGTGATTCTTTCTATGTTGATTGGTTTTTTTTCTTTTTGGTAATTTTAACGTATATCTGGCGATTTGAGTATTTTCTGCGGCCTACCCAAATGTCCTTTCTTTGTTATTGTTTGTCAAGTCGTTGAGCTTATTAGTAATCCTGAGTTAATAATAATATTTATTGTCCAGAAAACGTGTGTTACACTAATTTATTTGGCCCTAGTCTCCTCACTAGGATCCCCTGAGTCGTGGAGACTAGTCTCCTTTGTCTTACAAAAGTGAGCAGTAAATATTAGGGTGACAATACTAATAACATCTTAATATAATAATATCATAAGTTTTTACATTATTATTAAAACATGTGTAGCTGTATAGTGTATGTGTGTAATGAGTGAGTGAATCTAGTTGAGTTTAGACCAGGCGAATACCGCAAAGTAAAACCACAAGCAAAACTCATTCTGGTTCAGTTGAGCTTTGCTTTGCGAATACTGACAAATGCTTACACTGACTGGACTGGTCCACTCAATTTGGTATGGTTCTTTCTTCAAAAGACCATCTCAGACAAATCTGCATGGTTTTCATGTGATTTGACCATTACATATTTACTGTAAGAACTTTAAAAGAGATTTTGATCCCAGAGTTTGTTTCGGTGTTTCTTCTCAGGGTAGTCAGAGAGGAAACACCGGCTTCATCTAGTTTAAACTGACGAAAAAAAAATAAACGTGTAAAAATGTTTATTAAAACCTATTTGCAAAAATAAATATCATTTATCATATCATTTATCCTTCATCATTTCTAACAACCCCACTGCCTTGGTAGCCATTTGCCCTGGCGGGTACACAACGCGCCTTTGACCCGGTTCTTTCAGACTTCTTTATACTTAATTTTTGGTTATAAATAAAGTCGACCACACAATTTTTGTTGTTGATTTTTTGACATAAATTGTTTAACAATTGTTTTTTTTTATTATTACAGACTATGTCCAGCCCATTTGTCTAGCAGACAATAGTGATCGACTCAAAGCTGGTGATATTGTCCACGTTGCAGGCTGGGGAACAGCTATAGGGCTTGGCGGTACGTACGCAATTACTATCTATTTTACTACGATTCATTCCTACGAGGAGTTTAGTTTAGAGTATTACTCAACTGCCTGGGGGTTTTTATCTATTCTTTTTTTACTGTAGTTGAAATTACAATTGAAACTATAAGAGCTCTGAGTTAAGATTGGTATGATCATCTTTCACAGACTCTGTAACAGGATGTACTAATAAGCGGCCGGAAGAATGGACATATACGGTCCTTTATTTCGCTTTACAGAAATGCTCAACGAAAAAAAGCAACAACTACCGCTGTAGTTTTTTTCAACCAATTTCCACTGATCATGCTACGAGTACATATCTTTAGTGAACAGCTGAAAAGTTTTCTATCTAAGGAAATAGCATCAGAACAGGCAGGATTTATTAAAGGGATAAAAACTCGGGAGCAAATACTAATAGTCCGTCAAATCATTAAAAAGCCTGCTTTCTTTTGATTTATTGACATCTCTAAAGCGTTTGATTCAGTGAAAAGGCCTGAACTTTGTAACACCTTGTGGCAAATGAGTACAACAAAACAGCAAATGCATGTTTAGACGCCTGTATGAAGATGGCACTATTACTATCACTTTGACAAGGGTGCATAATATCGCCACTCTTGTTCAACATATACACAAAACTGATTATGTTCATTATTGCGTTGAAGACATCAAGTGACGAATGGTTATGGCCAAAGCAGCAGGCAATGGATAAACTCAACAAAATATGGAAAAGAGAAAAATAACAAAAGTCAGGCTTGTTAAAACATTTGTGTTCCCATATTTTTATACCCTGCTGAGATATGGACCATACGAAAGATAGAGACCAAAAATACTGACGCTTTGGAAATCTGGTGCTAGAGAAAAATCTTCGAGGTCTCTTGGACCGATTTTTGAAGAAACGCCTCCATTTTTGAAGAACTGGGCGTCAAGGAGCGCTTGTTTGCGCTGATGAGCAGTCCTATTTTTTTATACTTTGGCCATATTTGCCGACGTGGAAGTGACTCCATCGAACGCTTTGTTATACAAAGAAAGGTGGACGGAAAGAGGCCTCGTGACGACGTGATGCGTTTATGTAACATGACAGCTTCCAAAGAGCTACTTTCGTGATAACCACGACCACTCTGGCAAGAGTGAAACTAACAAGAACAAAGATAAAATAAAAAATATATATGATAAATATGTATAAAAAAGTTTACATATTAAACAATATGATCAGGACCTACTAGTTCGAAGCCCATTTATCGCGGAAGGCTACAAATGATAAAACATCACATCACGATCAATAGGAGTAGAATATAGCGCATCCTTGGTTACAGGATGCGCGTGAAACCGCGGGGAAGAGAAAAGGCGAATACAAGAATAGATACTAATAAGCCATAGTTATAATACGATTATACAATATAATACTTAAATTAATAAAAAAAAAAAACCGAGGCACTGGGGTCACAACTAAGAAAATAGTAATATTTATCAATATAAGATAAAATAAACTATGCTAAAACTAATCAATCATTCATTTTATTTACAGGAAAAAATAGCCCCATTAAATTGAAGCTCAGTCTCCCGATCTTCGACAAAGATGATTGTCACAGCAAATTCAATAGAACACATAGAGTACTTCTAGGAGAAAACCAGCTCTGTGCTGGAGGAGTCTTTGCCCAGGACGCCTGCACAGGAGACTCAGGTGGACCTCTGGTGAAGAGAAGACCGGATGGTATCTTGGAGGCATTTGCATTGGTTTCCTTCGGCTTTGGCTGCGGGAGAGACGGATGGCCAGCAGTCTACACTTCAGTAACCTCATACATTGACTGGATAAATAATACACTTAAAACTTCAAATGTATAATGCCATAACACTAGTATTTAAAGGAAAATTCAGATTTTTTTCAGTCAAATGACAGGGTTCTGGCGATCGGCGTTTTGGTCACATGTGTTTTCTTATTCCGTTTTTATAATATTAATTTAAGTTAAATATATTTGATTTACGATTCTTAATTAGACTTTTATTCATATCCTACGGAACTGTTTATAGTAGTTGATCTAAGAGAGATTCTAGATTTGACTTTCTGTCTCAGGAGTAATTGGAGTCTCAATTTTTTTCTTTATTAAACACTGTCTGTTTCCAACGGCTTCACCCGTGTAAAAGAAGAAATTTGTCCCAAGGAAACATACTCCGTTGTTCATTTTGGTAGTACTGAAAACAATTAGGTACTGAAAATCTTAATTATTTAACTGGGTTACTATTTTGCATGCAAACGAAAATCAGTCGACAAGGTCGACGAGTCTGAGGTCTGTAAGAAAATTAAGGTCGATGAGTTGCTTATTATGCACGTTAGGTTTTTCTTTTTTTTTAGGTAGGGTGATAGTTTCAGACTCTTACTGACTAAAAAACCTACCCCGTTTCTTCGTTGCCTTTCATACTGGGGCCGAGCCTCCCTTTCGGAAACAGACCCTTGGCCCCAGTAGGCTTCGACCCTGCTGGCCTGGCTGGATTTTTTTTAAAATATAATTTGTTAATATATTAAAATAAAATAAAAAACTGTTTGTCACTATTTTATCATTCGGATGGTTGATAGGTTAAAATAAGCGAATTGTTTTTTATATAATAAAAAGCTTAGAAGTATAAAAAAATAATTAATCGCAGCAAGAGCAACTGTCACTCAGTTGCATTTTAGCTCTCATTGCGATAATGTTATTAATTCAAAACATGTTATTTCCGCTTTAAATTTGAATTACTTTATGTATCCTTATACGTTTAGGAACAATGATTAATTATTCACATAACCAATTATAAGTCAAATCATTAACTTGACTTTTTGGTGTCTAAATACGTCAAAGAAAACGTCAAATGAGGCAGTCCAATAACCTCTACAGTGCGTTTCACTTAAGAAGTTCCTTTGCCGTAATGTTGGCAATACGGAAAAACAGTGTTGCAATATTTTTAGCAATTAAATTACTTAATATTAGGGAGATTAACTGATATTTCGTTACTTTTGACAGTTGTTTTTTTTTTTTTTTTTTTTTTAACTATTTTCGAATAAAGTATAGGACGCCGAGTTCCATGTACCTAATCGACCCTCCACGGGATTAAAACGATCAAAATTTAAGCGAATTATGGAAGCGCGAGCTAATAAATGGAATTACATACTTAATAGATATTACTATACCAAACACACATAATATAAAGAAAACATTAACTGAGAAAATAATCAAACACGCAGAACTCAAGGATGAAGTTACCAGAATATGTCGACAAGAAAAAGTTTGTGTAGTTCCGATCGTCCTTTTCACAACAGGCGTCATTCCAAATTGTACATCATCATAGTTATCATAGTTAGTCCCTATTGTCCCACTGCTGGGCAAAGGCCTCCCTCCACTCCTTCCAACGATCACAATTCCTCGCTTTCTCATTCCAATTCTCAAGAAAGCCAACCTGCCCCCCCCTAGCCAAGTTACAACCGTTTCGCTTGCGTCGAACGCTTCGAGTTGACCTTGCCGCCAATTCTTTTGTTCTGACCACGTGACTGACGTTGAGGCGACATCGTTTCCGTACATTTGAAGCTTTCTACTTGCGTTAACTATTGTAGATTAGCAACTTGGCTAGGGGTACAGGTATACTACATAGTCTAAAATTACTAAACTTGAAAGAAACTCTCTTTATCTCTCATCAGTGGTCCTGACTGCTATGGCGAAGGTCGTGGGTTCGATTCCCTCCCAAAACAAATGTTTCTGTAACAAGCACGCACGATCATTTGTTCTGTGCCTGGGTGTAATTTATCTATAATAAATATGTATTTAGAAATATATAAGTACGTATGTCATATATAGTCATAGCACAAGCCCTGCTTAATTTAGGACTAGATGGCGTTGTTTGAAAGTTGTGTTATATTTTATTAATTATTACTGTCTCACCAGGCGTTCACCAGGTGGACCGATGACCTGTTGAAGGTAGCAAAGTAGAAGGGAATCCGATGGATGCGGGACGCACAGGATCGATCATTGTTGCGACACTTGGGGGAGGCCTATGTCCAACAGTGGACGTCTGTCGGCTGAAATGATGATGACGATTACTGTCTGTAACTGTCCACTGCCTTCAGTTCAAAGCGGTCACAGTATTAAAACTTGCCCCAAAATTAAACATAATGTGATGTAGATGACAAATCATTTCAAAGAATTGAAACAGCCATAATTTTTAGGGTTCAGTAAAAGGAATTCAATACGAAAAAAAAAACAGAACCTTTAAAGTGTTCTTTCAAGTGAACCTTAAAAGTGATCCTACACTTTGTTGTTTGTCTGTCTGTCTATTTGTTTGAAACGCGTGGAGGTATCAAGTTGAAATTAAAACTCTATAATCAAGTCTGCGGTCCCTTGAAAATGAAAAAAAAAATCAAACTTGAAGTTAAAGAGAAAAAAAATTGGCATTGACTTGCTTTTGACTTTGGTTTATGTGGCAAAAAAACGTACATTTCGACACTCGAGGAAATCAAAGTTCACAGGATACTTTCCGTTGATCCAGAATCCTATAAAGCAAGTCTAAGGCCGTTTGTCCACCACCGCCGTCACCGGGACGTCACTGAGAACGAGATGATGAGGCCGTCTGTCCACCGCACGCCCGTCACCCGAGCGCATCTTAAACTTAATTCATGAATCCCCAAGCGACACCCGGTGGCCGCGCATCTATTGTCTTACTATTGTGTCTCTAATTGACGGTATCTGAAGGGTTAAACTCGGCCCGAAATAATCACGTTTTCGGTGACGTCCCGGTGGCGGTGGTAGCACAAGTATAGGAATAAAGAATACTGTTAATTTGTTGTGAAATCACAAATGGTCTTTTTGCGATACGGAAAAATCTTTCGGGACTCCATTCCGGAATTGAAATATTTACATAGGTAAGTATGTACGGAACTCTCATGACGCATTTGCCCAGTTTCTTTGCGTATAATATCTAAAATCATACCCATTATTAACGGTAAAAACTTAACTTCCTCTTATTTGTGTGCGTCATAAGAGGCATAAAAAAAATGCCTTTCGCTGCCCTCTAATCGGATTTTCCTTTTTTTTCAAAATTTATATCTAGATATGGCCTCTACATCATCATCATCATCAGCCTTTTTAATGTTCCCACTGCTGGGACTCAGGCCTCCTCTCTAGAAGAAGGAATGGGCCGTAATCCACCACGCGGGCCCAGTGCGGGTTGGTGAATGTCACATGTCTTCGAATTTTTGGTTCTAGGACATGCCGGTTTCCTCACGATGTTTTCCTTCACCGTTTTGAGAGCAGTGGTGATGAAATAAATTACACAAAGTAATGCGCCTGGCTGGGTTTGAACCCGCGACCTACAACTCGTAAGTCGGGGCCGTTACCACTCGGCCACCACTGCTCTGGCCTCTACATATATTGTCATAATTAGTGTTTGGTATGAGCGAACTTCCTGCCTATACCGTGTCCTCTAGGTGTCTGCATTGGGTCCACTGTCTGTAATGCCTTCAGTTCAAGCCTTGCCAAAAAAAAACCTTTTTTTGGTTTGAAAATCATCCGATTACTTCTCCCGCTCTTGGACGGAGCAGAATGGTGTGTTAGACCTTTCCTGACTAAACCCCACTCTTGTTCTTTCTTTACTTTCGTTCCAGGGGTCAATTTCGCGCAATCCGGTTAACTGTCATCTCTTAAACCAAATTAACTAAGATGCTGATGACGAATAAATCATTTGTACGTATAAAATCAAGAAACTAACCTGAAGAAAAATATTAGTAACAAGTTAATTTTCTTTTATTTGTATACGTCATTCGTTTTGAACCTTTTTGCTGCCTTATAAATTGGCATTTCTGAAATTCATATTTGATTAATACTTCCATAAAATTAATGGAAGAAAAAAACGTGATGCTTCGACATCAAGTAATATGAGAAAAATGCAGGAAGAAGAAGACTCCCATGAAATTAATATACAGCATAATTTGAAAAAACATTTCACTACAGTCTTGCAAGGTTGTTCCTTGCAGGACTGTATTACTAACATCACAAACAACAACTTTAGTTCTATGACTTTTTACAAAACATAATACATTTACCAAAAACAAAGCACCCGCGCCACCCGATTTCTACTCCCTTCCGCTATTTAACCCTTCAGATACCGTCAATTAGAGACACAATAGTAAGACAATAGATGCGCGGCCACCGGTGGTCGCTTGGGGATTCATGAATTAAATCATTTAATTTAAATATATTTATTTTTGTTTATCATTTAATTTAAATAGGTATATTTATTTTTGTTAATAATTTAATTTAAATATATTTATGTTTGAAAGTCTGATGAACTAAAATATGATAAATTTTCAAAAGGCATAGAATAAAAATTGTGGTTTATGATGTTAGCAACATAGTCCTAAGATGTTGCCAGTGTTTTACAAATAACTCTGTATACCTCAGTAAATCTCATTTATCTTTGATTAGGTAAATGTTTGGTATGAATCAACTTCCTGCCTATGTACAAATATGAGCTGCGGGAATGTTCAAACTAGCCACCGTGGTACTGGAACGCAAAGGGCTACAGAAGAAACACAGACTCATCATCTTGCTCCACCCAGAGCGAGAAAAATTTTCTCAAAAAAATGAGGGCTGAGAAAGGGCGTTCTAGGGCATAATCAGATTTTAATATTCTACGAGTATATATAGATATTCTTCGGAAAAGCTAGGTGCGTACTACTCCCAGATACATACGTACGTGTATACCCCGATCTGTGGATGACTATGTACTGATTCCCAAGGAAAATAAGCGTGAATTTATACATGTTTGTACTTGATTAAAAATATTAGTATTAATTCGGTTCGAAGGACCATTTGTACGGTCTCGTTTTAGACTTTTTGTTTAATTCCTTTGGAAAGTATCGTCTATCGCACAATCTATCGAGTGATACGTAGGGTTGTGGACGGTATTAAGAGAGAAAGAGAAGAATAAACATGTGTGGATGGGTTGTATGATAAATATATTAACATGGCTATGTTGTACCGATCTCAAATGAAACTATGCCATAAAGCATCTGGTATTATGCGCAAACGCATGATACCGAGATAAAATTTAAAAATTTGAATTCGACAATGTTGAATAGTCGTTTCCTTATTTATTATATTCTTTATTGTGCACCACACAAAACAAAATATAGAACAAACATTATTAAAAATAAGTGTAACTTATCTTACAGGCCAATTTCTTACATTCAATTCGACAACCTTTGGATGGACTTCATAATATTTTAGTGAAAAATCGTATAAAAAACTATGATCAGAAAATACCCCGTCATCAGTCATCTTTCGTTTCGCAGGTCTGCTGGAAGAAATTTATTGTGAAATAAGCGGTACCTTTGTACATAGTTTTATCGTTTTGTTTTTTGTTTAGTTTTATCTCCTTCTGTATTTTTGTGTGTACATAAATTATAAAATAAATCCCGACTAAAACCACTTTTTTTTGTGTGTTTTAATGCTTTTTAGGTTAGGTTATATCTTATTAACCTACCTACAGACATAATTCAAAACGTCATCGTCACTAGTAATTCCCGAAAATTAAACACATTATCCGGTAGAATTTACAAAAATATAACGTCATCGATACTAGTAGGTATCTAATTTCCGGAAATTAAATCAAAATAAATCACTAAAATTTTAACCGTATTACAGTTATCTAACAGGATATAGGTACATTCCATCATGATACCATTATGGTGTTAATAGGAAAAAAGAATATAACGTCATCGACACTAGTAGGTACCTAATTTCCGGAAATTAAATCAAAACTAATCATTAAAATTTTAACTGTACTAATGTTATCTGACAGGATATACATTCCATTCCATCATCATCTATATATATAAAAATCAATGCCACTTCTCGTTGTTATATTATAACTCAAGAACAGGCTCACCTATCCAAACCAAATTTTTAGGCTTTGTTCAGACTATTTAGTAGATGGTTTATGTGAAGTTTGGTAGGGTAGAGTAGGGTACAGTAGGGTAGAGTAGGGTAGAGTAGTGTAGAGTAGGGTATAGTAGGGTAAAGTAGGGAAGAGCGGGAGCGAAGCCGCGCGGGCAAAAGCTAGTACCATATATAGTGTTAATCTATACAACGTGTAACGTTAAATGCGCAAAACCTCAGACACCCCAAATGATTTTAAATTTAATTAACCTAATACAGTGAGAAAAAAATAATAATTATAGGTTTTATGAGCAGTTTTAGTTTGTTTAAAATTCATATCTGGATTGAATTATGAACTTTTAATTATCCCGTGTATGAGAAAATTTGATTGGATTACAACTATTTGCGTTTGTTTACCTATTTCAATAATGTAACCTATATTAAAAAGTGGTTTAATTGATTCTGCTCGTTATTCTGATCAAACTAATTCCAGGTTTTGCGCATTTAACGTTACCCCTTGTGTACAACATCAGTTTTAGTATATGCGAAACCTGAAACACGTGTCTAGAATTTTTATGTAAAGAATCTTTGTACAAAATTTCATAACAGTATCATGAAAAATCTTAAATTTAAAAGCTTCTTATGTCAGCAAAAATACACAGTCAACGGGCCATCCAGGCGACTGAGGGGCTGTTTTGCACTTGCACCTTGATGTTAGCTAGCTCCTAATGCCCGCTATGACCTGCCGTGGCCTGTGTTGTACTTAGTGTTGATGGTGTCCAACTTGCAATCTTTTTAAATGTTTTTGGGAAAAATATAACATGGTGTAAAACTATTGGAATCCATTCACTTACTGATTCTAAACAAAATATAAATTCAGGTTCCATATAAACTAAAAATTATGTTGTAAATAAAAAGAGAAACTTACTGACTGACATATCAACGCACAGTCCCAAACTACGAAGACTAGGGGTGTGAAATTTCGCACAAGTTTTTTTTTATTGCATAGTGAACACCTATGCAATAAAAGAAAAACTGGTGCCAAGAGACGATTTTCCTGAAAATCCTTGATAAAACGAGATTCCAAAGTTAGTTAAGAGAAACATGCTTTTACGCGAGCGAAGCCGCTGACAGAAGTTTTTTTCTAATTCATATAAACTAGTGCTTGACTGCGATCCCACCTGATGGTAAGTAGTGATGCAATCTCTGATGTTGAGGCGCACTAGTTTATAAAGAGCCTTTTCAATCTAGCCTTGAAGACACCCAAATTATAATCGGACGGGAAGACCGCAATTTTTTAGAAACCAGTTTAATTAAATATTGTGAAGATTAAAACGCTTAGTCCGGACCGTAGAGGTTTCATCAACATATGGGTGGATACTCATCGTACGTCGGGTTGTCTGATGGTAGAATTGAGATGACGAAATCAAGTCATGCAATTCCTGCGCACACTCTCCAAAAAGCATCCTGTAAAACACCGAAAGGCCTGTGCTCAAGGCTTTGAAGGTTGGACTTAAACAAATCTGGAAGTTATCCTTACTAATATTATAAAAGCGAAAGTGAGTTTGTTTGTTACGTCTTCACGCCTAAATGACAAAACCGATTTTGATGAAACTTGGTACACGGATAGACCATGTCCTGGAATAGGACATAGAATACTTTTTGTGCCGGAAGTATGTTCCCTTGGGATAATTTTGTACTATCACGCGGGCGAAGCCGCTGGGAGCAGTTAGTATAAAAATAAATACATACCAGCAATAAATTAATTCATTAAGTTCCGACCGAACGCGTTCACTCTCATTGTCTTTCTATTGTATCTCTAATAACCGTAATCTACACTAATATAATAAAGACGTAAAGTTTGTTTTTTTGTTTGTAGGAGGTAACCTCTGAAAGTACCGGTCCGATTGCGTGTTGTGTTGTTTTCACCGATAGAAAGCTGCTTTATTCTTGAGTGACATAGGCTATGTTTTATGTACGCGTGCGAAGCTGCGGACAAAAGCTAGTTAGGGATACAAAAGAAAGACAATGAGAGAGTGAACGCGTTCGGTAGGATACCGTTTCGAAAGATTATATCATATCCTGTCAAAGAAATTTTGTTTTTATTTTACCGGGACCAGCTTGCACGTCATAAAATTAATAGCCCGAATGACGTAAAGGGTAATATTGTTAGTAAAATTGTTAGTATATATTGTACCGAGTTGCCTTCCCCAAACCATTATCTGAAGTCGACCACCGCGATCTGGTTGCATTACTGTAGCACTATTTATTTTTAAAATAATATTTATTCAAAGCAATTAATTTAAAACAGCATTCTGAGTGATAACCGTGTATTGTTTTTTATAGAAGTGACAATTTATTTAACACAATGTGGAAAAGCATAAGTGTGTTTTTGGTGTCTACTGTACTATGGAGTTTAGTACGTAAGTATCTGATCAAGTGACTTAGAAATGGTAGGGGATCATAGACTTTAGACCTACGATCAGCTGCGTAAAGATTAAAATACATAGAATAATTATTTTTTTTATGGTGGGAAAAATCATTCAATGACAACCCCGCTCTTGGGTGGAGCGGGAGTTAGTGTCAGACTCTTATTGACTAAGCCCACCCTGTTCCTTCGTACCTACGAAATGCAACCTAAGATAAAAAAAACTGCTTTTAGTCAACAATGACGCAAAATCATATACCTAGTTAAATATATCGGCACGGATCTTGCGCGCTGGGTTCAAGTTGCGCAGAAGTCAAATACTCGGTCTCTTTAGTAGTACGAAGTGAGACGCGGGGGTGGGGAGCGTCAGTGATTGGCTCGCCGCGTCATCGCGTAATAGACGTCACTCTTGATTAGTTCTCTGTGCTTGCTGCATGTATCTATCAACGACAACGATTGGTTCACCAATGTTTAGAATGCGCTATGACCCCGAGCGCTCAAGATATGGATCTTGAGCGCTCGGGGTCAGAGCGCATATCCTCCATCCAGAGCCGATATCTATTCTAATAATCATATTATTTCTTCAACAGTCAGCCAACCAGAGACCTGCACGACTCCACTCGGAAGACAAAGTGTGTGCGTTTCCATATACAAGTGCTCGAGCCTCCTGAAGGCTGTTCAGCAGAAGTCACAGGCTAAGAGCTTCTTACTAAAATCACAATGCGGCTTTGAGGGGAATATGCCCAGGGTGTGCTGCGGGCCACTACCTTGGGACCAAGAGGAACAAGCAAGGCAGAGGCCGACGGTAAGACACACTATTTAATCACCCTTGAGCACCCCTAGCCAAGTTGCTAATCTACAATAGTTGACTCTGTCGAAAGCTTCAAATGTACGGGAATGACGTTATCTCAACGCTCAGTTGCGTGGTCAGAACAAAAAAATTGGCGGCAAGGTCAACTCGAAGCGTTCGGCGCAAGCGAAACGGTTGTAACTTGGCTAGGGGGCTAGTCTTCACCGTGATAAAGTTGAAGCCAGCTGTCAATCTCTACTATAAATACAGTGGAATAACTTAAACCCACTTTCTACTCGCTTACTTGTATTTTCGAAAAAAAAAAAAACGTTTTGGGAACACATCCATTGTTCGTATAGCTAAGGAGTGGAATTTTCTGCAGAAGTCTGTATTGTGTGATAGCTAAAAGTTAGTAGTCTTTAAACCAAAAGTGAATAGGTTACTTCTAGGCGGGTATGCATCAGCGTCGATCACATCATCGCTTACCACCAGGTGAGATAAGGTGGGTTGGGGTAAGATCGGCACAGGGGTAAGAACGTATAAATATAAATACCACTTATTTAGCTTTATTTTTAATGCCAGGCACATCGCTGGGCAAGGTGGAGTTAATGATGCGGCACGCAATATGACTAACACTAAAAATAAAACGAAATAAGTGGTATAATTTATATTTATACGGTCTTACCCCTAGCCGATCTAACCCCAACGTACTTTAGTGGTCAAGCACGTAATTTACTAGGGAATAATAAGCATGACGACATTTATCCTAGCCGTTCATAACTCTTAATATGGTTACCATAAAGGACGGAACCGGAATTAAAGCTTGGTACAAGATATTATTCATTACACTAGAACACCTTTCGAGCATCTCTCGAGAACAATATGAGAAAATAAAGCAATGTGTAGGATTAAAAAAATCCTTGGGAATATCTAGTTGCATTAAGTCCGCCTATGTAGATATAGAAGTCTTCTTGTGAGTTAAACGAAAGTGAAGAAGTAGATATTCGGGAATGATTACAAAATAGTATTATAGAATAGTAAGTCCATATTACGCTCTTCACCCTCTTATAGAGATTCTAGCCTGTGTCCTAGACACTAGAAACTTTATTGGTTGATCACGCTAAGCCCGAGCTGCATTTTGTTGTAGCTTAAGCTTGACCTGATCAGCTAAGTTCTTTAAATTTATTCTTAATAATATTCCTAATAATTCAACAGCCACGACCAACCCAGACCCCGGGCCAGAGTAGCAGTTCGTACAGCCGTGAAGACTCTTCACCAGCTCCAAGGAACCAATGCGGTGCGGATACCAATGGAGACAGGATCTATGGAGGGCAATTTACAGAATTGGATGAATTCCCCTGGATGGCTCTGCTGGGATACAGGATTGGTAAGTATGGATGAATGGAGAGGAAGAGAGAAGCTAAAGAAAAGACGGACGGATTGTGTGAGGAGTGATGTGGCAGAAAAAGAAGTTGTGCTGACCCCTTGTAATAAAACCCTTGTACAAGAGCAGAGGGCAGGAAAGATGATGGTAATAAGGAAATAATAAACTATGTTTTTTCTAATTGTACAGGCAATGAAGCGATCACATACCAGTGTGGTGGTGGACTAATCAACCGTCGTTATGTCCTGACTGCTGCTCACTGCATCACAGGAGCCATTGTTACTAAACATGGGCATTTGTAAGTAGTTTATTTTCCGTGTTCTTAATCTTTATGACATGTACCAGCTCAAGTTCAAATGTTTCCGGTACAGCATGCGAGGTGTCATCGTATCTGGTGACAATGATGAAAAACGTTTTTTCCTTCATGATTGATGATGACAAAAAAATGTTTATATATGCGCAGGGAACGGATAATTTCATACTGATTCCATAGAAATCAAATATACATTGCTAGCTTGTATCTGACACAAGACACACGTTTGAACCCTGCTTTAAGGTATTTTACATGTCATGACTGCCTGTCAGACCTCTACGACCCAGTTACTGGGTGTTACGGTCCTAAGATTGGTTGTACCTGATTCTTATCTTTAAAATCGTAAAACATGATTTGATGGGTATGAAGAATTTAGTCCGGACTGTTACCGGACGGTTGGACAGTGAGCTACCCATTGCTCGCCGTCCGCAAAGGGAACCTCCCGAACTTACCATGTTCGGTGAGAACCTGCGTCATGCGGAAGGTGAGGATGTCGTGAGGTCTTTCCTGCCACGCCTCAAAGAGGGGACTTACCGCCGTAATTGTGGCATGCCCATTTTTTACCTAGTTGACTGATACTGATAATAATATTAATTCTTTTTTCTTTATTATGTTTAGAACAACAGTCCGCCTGGGAGAATACGACACTCGGTACGACATCGACTGCGTGCACTCGGTGTGCGCTGACCGTTACCAAGAGATCCCGGTAGTGTCAGCATACCCTCACCCTGGTTACTCCGACGAGAACATTAACAGGAAAGATGATATCGGTATCGCCAGGTTGGCGATGAGAGCTCAATATACTCGTAAGTAACTTAAAATTCACTTTTTTTTGTTAGCAACGGTGATTATGACAGGCCTTTTTTGAGGTGGGAAATTATCAAATACATAATGTTCTCCCTCTCTCTGTGGTGCTGAGTTCCTTCAGTTGCTCATTGCGTTCCAGGGAAGTGGTGGTGACGCTTTCGAACAATCCCATTGCCCTGGCAAGCATCAGCTCTGGTGGGTCCAGTCAATTTTGAGAAAATCTCTTTGAGGCAGTTGTCGGCGCGTTGTGTCCTACGTGTAGCAACTAGCAACATCTATGGCGTCACATAAGAACTAATCCTACATCGCGTAGTTACAGTTCTCCGCGCGATTTGAACATATAGAACAGCCCGAAATCAACTGCCGGGCAGCTGCCCACCAGACATAACACCCGTCTGGTCGGAGGATCCCTTTTTAACGGAGGTATGTGGGACTTTTCTGTTCCGCATACCTTTTTTGGTTGTCTATAAAGTCTGACTAGACATGACCATTTATGTTGTTGATTTTTAGACATAAATTTTTTCACAATTTTTTCTTTGTTATAGACTATGTCCAGCCCATCTGCCTAGTAGACCACAAGGATCAACTAGAAACTGGTGAAAATGTGTACGTAGCCGGCTGGGGGAAAACCCGAAACGGTAAATACACACTTACTATCGATTTTACTACCTTTAGACTCTACTGTTCCTACGAATAAGAAGTTTACTATCAATAGTAATATAATCAGGATTTATGTAATTTAAACACTAGATTGATTTACTGTTGAAAGCCTGTTTTTGGACACTTTCTTGCTGCAATCTACACTAATATAATAAAGAGGTAAAGTTTGTTTTTTGTTTGTAGGGGTTAATCTCTGGAAGTACTGGTCTGATTGCTAAAATTTTTTCACCGATAGAAAGCTGCTTTATTCCAGAGTGACATAGGCTATATTTTATGTACGCGGGCGAAAGCTAGTGACGAATATAAGTTTGAATAGTTAATTTCATTTTATTGTATATTGATTCTAACGGGATAAGGGCAGGAAGATGATGATGATGATGAGTATATTGATTCTAAACTACCCCAGCCCACCCTTAATATTGATGAAGGGTGGACTGGTGACTAGGATTATTGAGGTTCATATTTGAAGTTCTCTTGCGTGGAACTCATAGTAGGGGAGGGATTGAGGCTAAATTTGCAATTACTAAAGCGCCATGGGGCATTGTGAAGATTAGGTTCTAAAACGAGAAAAGTCTATGAAAAGTTTTCATTTTAGTGTGGGATATCTTGTAGGCTCTAGTAGGATTTTCAAAAATGTAAAAAAAATCGTAACCACGAATTACTCGGGCGCGATTGATTTTAAAATCTATCATTTAATCTGACGGTTTTCATGGGTCGATGTAGCTAAAACTATCGATAAGTGTAAAATTTTCAACGTTCCTAACACAATTATCTTAGCAAACAGTGGTAAAACAATTACTCGATGCAGCAAAATGTTAACAAGAACCTTACAATCTAATTATATGATTTGCCCATTTGCTTATGCCACGCTCAAATTGTCAGATTATTGAAATATTCACGTTTCTGCATGTACTTAAGTTACTTTGTCTTAACCCTTCAGATACCGTCAATTAGAAACACAATAGTAAGACAATAGATGCGCGGCCACCGGTGGTCGCTTGGGGATTCATGAATTAATCTGACGCACTCGATTTTTTTATTTACTAATCTGATGGGCTGACCTCAACAAACCCCACCATATTAAGGGTCTATATGTGGTAGGGGTACATTACAAGGATACATTCCTGGGTTTCTCCCCATATGATTTTCTGACGTGCTCGAGTATCCCGCTAAATCCCCGTCTCGCCGCCTATACTATCAAGTCGACTCAGCTGCATTGACAACGAAACAAAATCTTCGACTAATGTCAAATAACATAGCTGGCGGATATAACTAAGAAAACAAGCTTTTAATAATTACATTTTTTTCATAGCAAGCTTTTATAGCTGGGTATACCTATTTAATGGGTGGGTTTTTAATCAGAAAGACTCTGACACTATCTCCCGCTCCGCCCAAGAGCGGGTTTTGTCATAAGATGATTTTCCCCATCGAAAAAAAAAATACCTATACATATACTCGTAATTAATACTCATCAAGACGAATCATACGAGGCCACACTCGATGGGGTTGTGTCGTTTAACTACGAAGTTCCTATAGCCACTAGCCACTTTCCAGTTCCATCATCAGATCAGCTCCTTGTCATTATAATTTTGCATTGTCATCTGAGTTACACATGCATGCAAAATTTCAGCTCAATCGGTAACCGGGAAGTGATTACAGACAAACATCGGGACAGGTGAAACTAAATGAAAGCTTGTAAAACTCGTAGTAGTAATATTATCAATCAAAGATAAATTAAACCAGGCTAATCAATCATACATTTTATTTCAGGAAAGAAAAGCCCCATTAAATTGAAGCTCAGTCTCTCGATCTTCGACAAAAACCAATGCATCAGCAAATTCCAAAAAACATTTGGAGCACTTCTGGGAGAAAACCAGATCTGTGCTGGAGGAGTCTTTAGCAAGGACACCTGCAAAGGAGACTCAGGTGGACCTCTGATGAAGAGGAGACCTGAAGGTATCTGGGAGGCAGTTGGATTGGTTTCCTTCGGCTACGGCTGCGGAAGAGACGGCTGGCCGGGAGTGTACACTTCAGTCGCCAAATACACTGACTGGATAAAGAATACGCTTGAAACCTCAAATGTCTAATGCAATAATACTAGTCTTAGTAAAATTCAGAATTCTTTCAACTTCTCACTCAAACGAAAAAGTTCTAGGATCACTGGATTTGAATACTGGATCGCCCAGTGTTGCGGTCACGTGTGTTGTCTGTGTGATATTTTTTTTAATAATATATATATATATATTTATTTTATATAAACTAGTGCTTGACTGCGATCCCACCTAATTGTAAGCAGTGATGTAATTGTTACGGCGCACTAGTTAATTCAGAGCCTATTCACTCTAGCTTTGAAGATACCCAAATTATAATTTAAGTTAAATTATACATTTGCTTTAAGATTCCTAACTAGACTTTTACTTCATATCCTAACTGTCAATAGTAGTTGATTTAAGAGAGATTTAACTCAATGTAGATTTTTTCTTTATAAAATAATAACACTAGCCGCTTACATCGGTTTTGCCCGTAAGAAGAAAATGGTCGTTCGAATATAATCCCGTGTTAAAAAGTATCCTGTACCAATGTGTTATTCCGGGACAGAGTCTATGTGTAACAAATTTCGACATCCATTCAGCAGTTCAAACGTGAAGGCGAAACAAACATATACACACATGCACACATTTATTCAGTCCCCTCTTTGAGGTGTGGCTGGAAAGACCTCACGGCGTTCTTACCTACCGCATGACGCAGGTCCTCACCGGACATGGCACGTTCGGGACCGAGTCCAAGACGTCGACGGCGCGCACTGTTCCCGCGCGCCTCAAGGAGTTGTCAGCAGCAGGAGGGGCCCAGCTGGGTCGAAGCCTACTGGGGATAGGGTTGTCCGAAAGGAAGCTCGTGCCCCGGTATGAAGGCTAGAAGGAACGGGATGGGGTTTTTAGTCAGTAAGAGTCTGACACTATCTCCCGCTCCACCCAAGAGCGGGTTTTGTCATAAGATGATTTTCCCCATCGCAAAAAAAAAACACATTTACTCACAAATTTTGGCTGTTATAATATCGCACACCCAGAACAACACTGCACTAAGTCTAAATAGCTCATTTTTCAGAATCGACGAAAAACCGTTATCTCATGTTATGTGACAGTTATTGCGAGTGTCCTGCACATTGCATGTAAAGAAGCACATCTTCATCTTTACATGCAATGTGCAGGACACTCGCAATAACTGTCACATAACATGAGATAACGGTTTTTCGTCGATTCTGAAATATTAGCTATTTAGACTTAGTGCAGTATTGTTCTGGGTGTGCGATATTAGTATCACTACAATCCTCTAGGGCTTCGGGATTTTTGGGAAAACTTACGGCGACCCTCAAAGAAAGTCGAGTATCAATTGAAAGAATGTGCCCTAAGGAGAAGGAACAGATGAGGGAAGAGATTTCTTCTAGAGATCTCGTACTATAAGGCGACTTTATGTGACTGAGTCAAAGGTCAGCAGCATTACAACAGAGGACAATATGTCAGTTACAGGAAAATACCACCATGGGCAGTCCCCAGTTAGCTGCATGTTCAATGACCCTGATGATAATCACTTGGTAGTAGAATGCAACGGACCGTGAATGCATTACGCATATTCTCAGAAAGTTATTCCACAAAGTATATAGGTCAATCAAACTACATATAAAACGCGCTGGAGCAACGCACACATAGATACCGCATACGGACACGATATCTCGGAGCGCCTCGGCTTGCTCGTCGAACCGTCCCGGCTCAAACGCTCATTAGTGTGCGTCCACCGAGCGTAGGTACAAAAAGTGCAGTACATTCATAAGATTGTCTTCTGTACGTATCTATTTTGTGGTTCTCAGTTAACAGTACGTTCAATGACGCTGATGATAATGACTTGGTAGTAGAATGCAACGGACCGTGAATGCATTACGCATATTCTCAGAAAGTTATTCAGAGTTCGCGAGAGTTACTTGATTATGTCGTTGGGATTTTCTTGAGCCCAGGTTGCAGGGTTATTTAAAGAGTCACAAAGGCTATGGAATGCAAAGAGCACTGAAGGTATATGGGTGGATTTTAGTCAGTAAAAGCACAAATTAGATAGGTACAGAAGTCAATCTCATGTATGTACTTCACTTTTTATACCTACGCTAGGCGATCGCACATACGTCAGCGCATTGCGCCGAACTGTACGAGCGCGACCGTGCGATTGAGCAGAGATATCGTGTCCGTGAGAGGTGTCTATGTGTGCGTTGCTTGAGCGCGCTTTGTATTTAGATTGTCTTCTGTACCTATCTATTTTGTGGTAAAAGTCTTATATCTTAAGTTATTCGCTTCACCCACAACAGGAAGAGTACTAGGTATGATGCTTTCTATTCAAAAAGAATAAAAAATTACCTGTCCCCAGATTTAAATCTGCTAATACTACTGCTTAACTCATCTATTACAACAAAATGCCTTGTGACAACATTACAGTGTACTACGAGTATCTAGTATCTATGGCGTAATCGTGCATCTCACAATTAGAGTTCTCCGCGCGATTTGAACATATATAATTGGGCGAAATTATCTACGGGGCAGTTGTCCACACCAGACATAATACCTGTCTGGTTGGAGGATTCTCCCTTCTTAACATGGGTAGGTACGTTGGCCTTTACACTCTGTTCCGCATACTGACTTCTAAAATAACACTAAAGACAACAAAAAAAGTTTCCGGAAAAAAATACTTCAAATAATGAAAAAAACACGCGGCGCAATTTTTAGTACAAACAGCAAATATACCAGCTTACAATGCGGGTAGAGACCACGATATCGCTAACACTAGCAGTCTAGTCTACGGAATTATTTACCTAAGCTTTTGAGACAGTCCAAGAGGCTACAATCTTTAGAACCACGAGCCACGATCGCCAATTTATCATTGCATCTTTGAACTTCGAAGCCGGAGGGTTATTCTTATATTTTTGCGGTTACATTTCTTATTCTGCAATTTTTGTTTGTAAGAAACAAACATTGCAGAATTAGGAATTGTTATGTTTGTTCGAGTGTAATAACATGATTGATTTTGATGTTAGACAAAAACATTGGTTTAGAGGGATTTTAAAGTTTTTCAGTGTGTTTGATTTTGTTAAAAATGAGTCAGGTGATACATGGACTGCGGGGATTTTTGAATCAGTTGCCGTGGACCTAGAACGCATAGGGCAATTAAAGGAATACAGCTGGGTTTAGTCAGTAAAAGTACTCTCGCTCCTCCGAGAGCGGGAAAGGTTATTTGATGATTTAATACCTCAAAAAAAAGAGGTAGGTAGTTAACCTATTGTTACGCCGATAAAATTTCAACACGTCATATCTCCGACAAATTAAAGAGTAGCAACGAATAATTAAAACGAATTACTGTTCGAAAGCTCTAGAACTAAAGTACCTACCTAGCCTGGCAAGATCTGGAACATTCCGTCTTAAGTACTTGTTGAACCTACTCTACTACACTACTAATGTAGTAGGTATGTAATCTGTAGGTATCTGAAGGTGGATAAGGGAAATGGTACTTTCCGCCATTTACAATAGAGTCGAAATTCGCGTGAGTGACTCGCGAAGGACAAAGCAACAAAATTGATTTATGGCCCCGCGATGCGACTCTATTGTTCTGGAACTATCCTGAGACGTCAGTATCTAGAATTTTCTTTGCTCCGCGTATAAATACGAGCCCCCGAACGGAAGTGAGTCAGTTCTGATTTCGACTGCGAACGAGAGCGATCTACCTAAGTGTGCGAAGTGATTTTATCTAACGACCGAGGCGATAGTATAACGGAACTCTAGTGCTAACTGTGATTTGGATTATTGTTGACTGGACTAATTACTGATTGTTTGTGGTAAATAAAGTTCTTTATTGGTAAATTGGCATTTAATTACCTACGTACGTAACACTATTTTAAGGTCAACTTCAAATAATTTAACCCTTCAGATACCGTCAATTAGAGACACAATAGTAAGACAATAGATGCGCGGCCACCGGTGGCCGCTTGGGGATTCATGAATTAAGCACTTGTACTCGATTGAACTGTTCAATGATAAAGCCATTTTTTTACAAAAGCTTACCGAATTCTTTTATTTTTTAATTAGCTGTTAAATAAGTAATTAAACATTATTAATTTTCAGAAAAATAATATAACAATTTTTTTGCGATGTATTCATGGATGCAAGTACGAAAGTGCGTCAAGAACTTTTCTGATTTCTAAACTAGGGAATTATTTTACACTATTATTATTATTATTATTATTATATAACTTTATTGCACACTTTAACTTAATGAAGGACAAACATTTACATGTACAATAGGCGGTATTTCTTTCTTTAAATTTATTAACTAGCTTTTGCTCGCAGTTTCGCCCGCGTACATAAAATATAGCCAGAGAGAAGAATAAAGCAGCTTTCTATCGGTGAAAAATTTTTTGCAATCGGACCAGTACTTTCAGAGATTAGGGGCAACGCTTCAGTTATTGGCCCCTATACAGTTATTGGCCATTTCAACCTTGACGGTCCAAAATAAGCAATGCTTACCAGAACAGTAGATTTACCACTGCATTAATCAGTAAAGCAGTTTTGAATGTACTTTATGGTAGGTCATTGTTAATTTTAGACCGTCAAAGTTGAAATGGTCAATAACTGTGTAGGGACAACAAACAAATAAAAACAAAATATAAACTTTACCTCTTTACAATATGTATGCGTGTAGATGTCTATCACACAAAATATTTATACAGAAGCTATAAATATAAATGAGAAACCAAAAATAAATGCAGCCCAAGATTCGAGGATACACCTCGCTCGACTGCGCTCGGTCCGAAACTTCCAATGTTCGATTGAAAACGTGCTTCACTTACAATACCAAGATTTGGTGTCCACTATAATATGTATAAATAAACATTGTTATGTATTAGAAACCTGTTCTGCATTTTAATGTTTGTTAAAATAATCAAATATGTAGATACGCAATCTTTTAAGTCCTTCTGTACGTTTTTTACTTACTTATTTGCAATAACTTGCATCTCCATCATCGTTGTCGGCCTGAGCGCAAGAAAGGGACATATTGGGATGCAGTTGCACCCTTATTTTATTTTTGTGGGAAGTCATCATTATTAACCCTTCTGTTTTTAAATGTGTGTGCTAAGCACACATCACAATACACACTTACATTCTTGGGCTATCCGAGGCGAGGTGTTATTAATCTCACTTCGGGTCGCTTTAGTATTCTTTTTTTTCAGTAGTAAAGAAGATTTATCTTTGTGTAAGACGATATACTGATGAGATGTATCCTTCTGTAAATAGTTCTGCCGGCGCCACTGATCAGCGTTCATCTTCATCATCTAATCGTTAATACGTAATCCGTGAGCTCATCCGTGTCATCACAGACCCTGTAAGATACCAGCGCTTTTTTACTCTTTTTGTATTACAGCATATGCTAAGATTGGAGCCTTTTTGGGTTCTCACAGGGTTTTTTTATCTTCTTAAATGTTTTCATGTTAGTTTATATTTTATGTTGTGGTTTTTCCTCTGCGAGTCTCAAATTAAAAGTTTTCCTGTCTTTCTTTTAATTCTTTTGTTTGAGTTACCTAAATAGTCAACTTATTTCTAATTAGACATACAAGTATTATCTTACTGTATTCCGTCTGTTTTCACACAATCCATCTAGCGTTAAAATTGCATATTGAAGATGAAGTTATGTATGTGTGTATATGTGACATTAGTAAGATATTGATGGACAGTAACATTAAGGCATTGCTGGTCTTCTTTGAGGAGCTGGGGTGGATCGAATGAAACATTTGTCCCACCCGTACGCAAAATACGCGCCTTTGGAGTTGCGGAAAACAGCCCGTTGTACCTATACCTACCTATTATACCTAAGATATTGATGACGAGAGCAACCGTTCCAGTTACTGGTAGGAAATATGATGAATGGAAGAAAACTTAAATAACTATAAATTATATTTATTTGCAAATAGGTTTAAAACATTTTTATACGCTAATTTTTTCGTCAATTTAAACTGAACGAGAGCGGTACTTCTTAGCTGACTATCCTGGGAAGAAACACCGAAACAAACTCAGAGATCAAGGTTTCTTTTAAAGTCCGCACCGTAAACATTGTAATGATCAAATACTATGTGAGAACTATTTTTCTTTTTTTGGGTAAAAATCAAGCAAATGTTACAACCCCACCCTTGGGTGCAGCGGAAGAGAGTGTCAGACTCTTACTGACTAAAAAACCCACCCCGTTGCTTTTTGCCTTTTATACCGGGGCCGAGCTTCCGTTTCGGATAACCCTGGCCTCAGTAGGCTTCGACCCGGCTGGGCTCCTGCTGATATGAGACCCATGCAGATAAGTGTCTGAAATGGCCTTTTGAGGAAAGAACCACACAGATTTGAATGGACCGGTCAGTGTAAACATTTGATAGTATTTCTGTAGCTTCACTCAGGTAGTCCTGTAAAGACCACAAGGCTACTATTGTTTGCTTATCTTTTTTATTTAACCTATACTTTCACACTGCAAGGCAAAGGACTCCCTCAACTTCTGTCTTTTGATTTTGTTTTCTAGAACCACCTCGAATCACTCTTGGTTACCTACCAAGTTGAATTAAAATCTAGTCAAACCTATTACTAATGGAACGTAGATTAAATGGAATCGTTACACATTAATTTTATTCCGATCGCGCATTTTCAATCTTGCTTCAATAAATTAATTTAAGAAACTTTCTGAATCCACCATTAAAATCCTATTTTCTCTCCCGTAACGCCCAATTATCATTCCAATCAAAGTACGGACATAACGTATATTTAGCAAAAATAATGAACTATTTCGGCGTAACAGGGGCGTAATCAAATGCTGTGCAGCGGAACTGGGGACCCAACGCGATTAGCAGACGCGACCTGAAAGTTAATGATGTTAATAGCTAAGCGAATTGCAAGGAGGAAATTGCGTCCCACTTGGGATAGAATTTGGTTGATTGGGCACTGGGTTAGAAGTCCTGCAAGATAGGTATGTATCTCTCTTTGATGGAGAGGAATTAGGAGTAATATGCCATGAGATAGAAAATAAACATCGTCGGTAAATAAATTCGTCATATTTATAAATCGATCGTCGTAGAAATTTTGCAGTTATGTGGACAGCTTATAAAACCGTCTATAGTCCCCATCAGCAGTATCATAATATATAACATTAAGGTCCTTTTTATACAGCATGGGTTGGATGACTGCAGAACAAAAATATACATCTTTAAAATGAGGAAAAATTATAGGCAGCAACATTGTATGAATCCGACTACAGTTACCCACACTATTCTATAGTAATAGTAGTGTTTGCCAAATAATAACGGGTCACAAAACTGCGATATATTCCAAAGTTTGTTAAGATCGCTCAAATAAATAATATGATAAAATAAGATTAGTAATGCTTATTATAAATCTCAAAAGTGGTTTTATTTGTATAAGATATAGCTTAAAAAATATATCTTCGGAATTGTGAAAAACAGCATATTTAAAAAATAATAAGTTTATATTTTTTTCCGGTTTGGATTTAAACCGAGCTGTGTGTTATCAAAAATTTTTGGATTGATCACTATAAGCAAACCAGGACACAATTCCGTCTATCCTATTTGGCAGATATTCAATGCACTATCATGTCGATAATTGCATAACCTAATTCCGGCTAGCCCGTTCCATCATCGGACTACCAGACGTACGGCGATGCGCCATCGGTAGGTACATGTTGGACATCCCAGCTACACGCACAAAACGTTTTCGGAATACATTCATCATGCGTGCAGCTAAGGAGTGGAATTCCTTGCCGGAGTCTGTGTTTCCTGATAGATACAACCCGGGAATCCTTAATTCGAGAGTGAATACGATTCTTCTAGGTAAGCGCGTTCCATCGTCGAGCGCATCGTCGCTTTCCATCAGGTCAGATAGCGGTCAAGCGCAAACCTATTAACAATAAAAAAAAGATAACACCTGGACAAGTTTACAATTGTCCCCGTGTTTGTTTGTCTGTCAACCTTGTTGTGCGTTGAAGATATATGATATAAATTTTCTTTGCCGCTTACGCATTGAGAGCGGAACTGTTAACAGTTCCGTTCTAAAATGCATGTGTCACCGATAAGAAATATATCGATAGTACATGAAAGCAAGGTGAGTGAAATTGATATAGTTAATCTTAATATAAAAATAATATCTGTCAGTATGTCCTGTTGAACGAATGAGTGTGTAGAGAGCTCGTGTCTAAGACGTCCAGTATACGGTCATACAGGCTTCAATCAATTCCATCCATATTCCATCAATCATGAATGACGGTGACCAGCAGGGCCGATGCCTGCTAGGACCGTGGGAAATTTCTGAAAAGGAAACCCGTAGTACTAGTATGCAATAGGCAACTGAAAGATATAGGAGTGGTTTTAGTCGGTAAAAGTCTGACGCACCCTCTCGCGCCATGCAGAGCGTGAGAAGTCATTGGAAGATATCCGACCTTAAAAAAACCCATTCCCATTGTGAAATAAATGGTATACGAAACGTTGGTTGTTAGCTAATAAATTGTCAATGGAGTTTTGGTGTAACATTAGTGAATCTGATTTTCCATCAAAGTATGAACTGATATGAGGGCCCTGACAAGGGCATACTCACACATTCTTTAGGAAAGCTAGGTACGTAGTATTCACCACTGGTTTACGTATATAACCCGATGTATTAAAGTTAATGTTCCAAAGGAGTATATAAAGTAAATAAGCGTAATTTTATGCATTTATGTACTTAAACAAATATATTAGCACTAATCCGGCTCGAAGGACTCAAAGGAAAATTCCTTTGAGTCCTTCGAGCCGGATTAGTGCTAATTTAAATAAAAAAAAAAAAAAATTTAAATAAAAATTTAAATAAATTTATCTTTAATTTCTTCGGATGATATCATCTGTCGCACAATGTATAAAGTATTATGTAAATATTATTGTGAACGCCGTTAGTAAGGAAAGAGAGAAAGATAAAAATATATGGAGGGATTGTTTGATAGATACATTAACATAGCTATGATGGAAATGGACTCGAAGATGAAGCTAGGTAGAACAGATGAAAAATATGTGTTGTATCGATATCAAATGAAACCGTGCAGTTCTTTATTTTACGGTTGGCAAAAACCATCTTATGACAACCCCCGCTCTTGGGTGGAGCGGGAGATAGTGTCAGATTCTTACTGACTAAAAACCCACCCCATTCCTTCTAGCTTCTTCATACCGGGGCTTGAGTTCCTTTCGGATAACCCTGTCGCCTGCAGGCTTCGACAAAAAATAAAAAATGTGTGTGTACGTGCGTCTGGTCTTATGCGCAAGCGCAGGACATGAGATAAATAAACAAAATATAAAAAAAGTTGAAATCTTTAAACGTAGTCGTTTCCTTCGTAAAATTTTAGTGGTGAATCACATAAAAAACTGTGAACAGAAAAGAAACCTGACCATAACAACTTTTTTTGCGAGTTTTAATACGTTTGCGTCGGCAGGTACAATTATACACATATTATTTTTAAGACACGGGTAAATCCGTGAGTCATGCTTGACTATCGGTTCTTGAGAAATGTTCGTATTTATGTGTGTTATGTACTCGTGAACAAGTATATCCAGTTATGTGTGTAGAGATAGCAAGACATGTGTGATGTGTGGCTTGGTTTATGAACCAGCTTTTTTTAAAGTTGGTAGATTAAAACTATTTTATTTATTTTATGTTCCTACTTATTTACATATTTCAAAATCATCGCCACTAGTTATTCCCGATCATGAACCAATCATTAATATTTTCGAAGCCTACTGGGACCAGGGTTAGCAACGAAAGGTAGCTCAGCCCTTGGTACGAAAGGCAACGAAGAAACTGGAGTGGGTTTTTAGTCCGTAAAAGTCTGACGCCATCTCCCGCTCCGCCCAAGAGCGGGGGATGTCATTAGATGATTTTCCCACCGAATTTTTTTTTAATTATATTTTAATTTTACATTCCATCCGGATATATAATGTTCCCGCTACTGGGACTCAGGCCTCCGCTCAAGGAGAGAGATACCATATATGGAGTTAATTAAGAACCAATACACATCAGAAATATATTAAATCATGTTCTGTCAAAGAAAAAGATCCAAAAACCAATAAGTATTCGCGTGGTATGCCCGGACATATTTGCAACAACGTCATCAAATAAATAGCCCGGATGACGTAAACAGTGATTTTATTAATAAAATAAATGATTAATATTTTAGCATGCGGACGGTACAGGGAACAACAAAACTACGTATTCGTTAGTATTTAATGTACGGAGTTGACCTCCAGTAACCAGTATCTGAAGTCGACCACCGCGATCTGGTCGCATCACTACCACACTATTTATTTAAAAAAACAACATTATAATATTTATTCAAAACAATTAATTTATTTAAAACAACATTCTGAGTGATAACAGTGCATTATTTTGTTATAAGAAGTGACAATTTATTTATCAAAATGTGGAAAAGTTTAAGTGTGTTTTTTATTTCTACTTTACTATGGAGTTTAGTACGTAAGTATCTGATCATAGGACTGAGAAATGCCATGGGATTTTAGACTTTAATTCATCTGTGTGACGATTAAAATAGCATTCACTATTTTGTAGAATTTAAAAACCTTTTTTGATCAAACATCGACTGTAATAAAAACTAAATAAGCTGATCTAGTCACGTTGTTTTTCGACGTGATTCAAAGATTATAAATGAACATTATTAAGATCTATCTGCAGTACGTGATAGCAAGATAGATTACATTTAATTAGGAGTGATTATATGAAGCAAATTTACCAGCTTCTATTGAAAGATCATCAATCTGCTCCTATGAGGAAAATTATTAAGTAAAATCAACCTCGAAACGAGTTTTTTACCAGTTTTTAAGAATCCAATTCGGAAATCCCATGCGGTTTACCAAAATAAATAAAAATTTATGATTAAACATTAGATCTAATTAGCTTATTGGTCAAAATGGTTATTCAGTTTCTTTGTTTACCTACTGCGTTAGCGATATCGTCATCGTTTGTCATAATATTTTGATCAGTTTTTGTTAACAATAATAATTTAATTTTATATTATTGTATTCCTATTTAATTGTGGCCTTGCATTTTTCGATCACAGCCTGAGTTTATCGATAAGTACCCAAACATCCATATATTATGCTTTACGTTATAGGTAATGAGAAGCTTGTGGTTAAAATTATATCAGCAACGCTTGCCAAGGTCCTGTCTGTGGACCATTTTAACACATCAAGATTCCTCCGTATTATAACTTTAATTAAATAATATAATTAAATAGCCCATTTATGTCCAAAGCTGAGCGAAGGCCTCCCTCTCCCTTTTCCACACACGTCTGTCCTCGGCTATTGCAGGCCTGTCTTTCCAGTAACTATCCAGCTCATCTCTCTAACTTGGCCTTGTTCTGCCGCGATGTCGCCTTGCGTTTAATGGGACCCAATAAGTAGTTATTTTAGTCCACAGCTCATCCAACATGTGGCAGACATGTCCGGTCCTTAGTTGTCAATTGTAAATATTTGACAGTCGTAACGGAAAGTAAAAAGTCAGGTTATAAGACACCAGTCTGATCAAGGGTTTTTGTGTTATCCTATTTCTGGGTCGTGGACGTCAGGCATGCAGTCACTCCATGTAATACACTGGATCCAGTTGCAATCCGGTTGGACTGGAAGCCAATCCCAACATAGTCTGGTAAAAGCTAGACAGACAGACAGATGATAATCTGATTGAGATCTTTAGAAATTCTTGTTAATGTTAGTGTCTTTGAGTTTTCATTAGACCCCAAGGGAACCCCGGCGTTCGCGCACTCATTTTCTACGCATTAACTTGTTTTGTACACGAGCTAGAAATGCTTAATGATATTATTAGTAGATATTCCCACGCTTCCGTTATATTAAGAAAGACTACTGTTTTCCATTTCAACGACACTGTGTCCAATTTTACTACCAAAATACCCTCCAAAAGCAATGAAATACAGAAAACATTTTTCTATAACTATGATTGCTAGTTTATTTCATATGTCAGCAACCTATACAAGTATTCTCTTCTGTTATTTTTTGCTTTTGTGTACCTACTGATCTCAACAAGTCTATGGTCAATTACCGCATGGTTTTTATAGTGTAATAACCTGTTTTATGAAGTCCGTGGGTAATCATATTTAATGATTACTATTGGTATGTTTACAACATTTTGAACCGACACACTAAATTTTATAGCCTAGATGATTGAAATACTTTTGCTGATTAGCTTAGAAAATTTATGTTTTTTTTTTCGGATACAATATTAAGTAGCAGAATAGCTGTATCAAACATCGAGTATATTTTCCGTGAAACCGATACCAAATATTATTAATTCAAAATTCCAAAATATACCGTCAGCTATAAATTTGTTAGATTTTCTAAAAATTTGTTTGTTTTTTTTTTTATTTTGGCATTCACATTCGTCTTTTGATAACTTGTTTTGAATGTGTAAATTAATTATTTTTACTGTTACTCTTGTTGCAGAATACACAATAAATAAATAAAAATAACGATGCATAAATTTTCATCAAAATTTTTGCATATTATTTACCTACGTAAAATTAATAGCATTATTGTTTTTTTATTTAATTACAAACGATTTGATGCAGATACATTAAAATAAATTGGTGTTTAACATTTTATTTTATTATGAACTTGTGACCTATTCCGGATTCGCTTGGGTGCCAATTATTATATTAGTGTTCTTTGTTTGTTGGTTTTTTTTTTTAAGTAAAAACCGCATTAAAATCAGTTCGATAGTAAAAGGAATGAGTGGATAGATACAGATACAAACGTAAGAAATGACTTTGCTTACTAGGTGTTTCAATATAGGAGATAAATAGTAATAAATTACTAATTATATATTATATACCTATTATTTTTAGACAGTGTTTCTCAGTAATCATATTATGTATGCAATTCTTTATGAGAAATAAAATTATTCTTAAATCTTAAAATCTCAAACAGGGGTGTAGCTAGCGCCAATAATGCAGTATCAATGATATGGAGCCCCCGGACTTCACAGGCCTCGAAGTTTGAAAAAATTCGTAACATGTAACATTCACAACTTTAAATTCTCTCTTTGGTAAGATAATGAACAGTGACTATATAATAATAATAATATAATATAATAATAATATTCCACAACTATCACACAACGCTATCTAGTCCCATGCTAAGCAGAGCTTGTGTTACGGGTACTAGACAACTGATAAACATACTTATATATTTCTAAATACATACATTTTATAGATAAATTACACCCAGACACAGAACAAATGATCATGCTCATCACATAAACATTTGTTCTGGGTGGGAATCGAACCCACGACCTCCGGCATAGCAGTCAGGGCCACTAACCACTAGACCAACAGGCCAGTCATTCAAGTTTTAGCATTGTTGTTTAGTTTTGTTTTTTCTATTCATAAGATCACAATGAAAACTTAATCTTAGTTCACATGTTCCGATTAATGGACATATTTTCAATCAAGATTTATCCTAACCCAATCAGACTAATCCCATTTTCGCCTTTGATGACAAAACTACTTCTTGCATTCCAATTCCACAACTAAAAAAAATTGATACTCTTTAGTTCTAGCTAGACCTTAATTCATGAATCCCCAAGCGACCACCGGTGGCCGCGCATCTATTGTCTTACTATTGTGTCTCTAATTGACGGTATCTGAAGGGTTAAGGGGGGCCCTGTATTAATTTTTTGGCATAGCTACGCCCCTGGTCACAGATAAATTAAACAGTGAAAATTTTCCTAAGAATTACCCTTCTAAAGAGAAATTCACACGGGATTTCCATGTTCTAACCAAGTCTAACACGTGTAAACTCGCTAATAATTGCAATGACACAAGATAACGGCGATAATGACATACATCATCAGTTCACTAGCTAGTAATAAACGTAGTTATTGCAACTATGCTTGTTATTAACATAATTGTTAATAGGTTTGTAAGAATAGGCGCCTATTTGTCTGTTGAAGTTGAACAATGTATAAAATTAAAGAACAAAGTGACATGTGACATTCACCAACCCGCACTGGGCCCGTGTGGTGGATTACGGCTCATGCCCTGTCCTAAAGAGGAGACCTGAGTCCCAGCAATGGGAACCTTAAAAAGGCTGATTATGGTTATGCTAAGGAAATCCTTACTAATATTATAAAAGCGAAAGTGAGTTTGTTTGTTTGTTACTCTCTTCACGCCTAAATGGCAAAACCAATTTTGATGAAACTTGGTACACGGATAGACCATGTCCTGGAATAGGACATAGGATACTTTTTATCCCGGAAGTATGTTCCCTTGGGATAATTTTCTGCTATCACGTGGGCGAAGCCGCTGGGCGCAGCTAGTTCAATATAAATGGTTAGATAAATGTGATTGACGACTGTAATATAGTCTAATCAGCTGTGGGATTGTGTGAACACTTTAAAACCCAAAGTAACTGTGTTCAGTAACTTTGTGTTTTAGCTAATGAAAGTCTGATACCTACTCGCTTTCGCATTCCATGGGGTTTCTTGTACATTCTTCTCCATAAAGATCTATGCTTTGGGATGTGCCATTAGTATCTTTTTTCTGATTAATTGACTTCTTTGAAATTCAAAGTTCCTGTATGGTTTACTTGAAATAAATACTTTGATTCTTGATTTTCGCTCCACTCAGAACAGGAGAAGTTATGAGGAGGTGTGAGAGAATGGGCCATATATGGGCTGGAGGCTTTTCCCATTTTCGAACAATGGGATAAGTATTGGTTGAACTCATGAACATGGTGTTGACGGAGAATAAGAGCTTAGCCGTTAGACAGTTTACGTTATAGGATCAGTAATCTACAAGTGTATCTATCAGTTGAGAAGAAATCGCTTCGTATGATTTGTGCCAGTGTCAAGCAAAGACAGTATTTAGTTTTTATTATCGAATACAGTCACTCTATTTTCCATTGGAATGTGGATGTAAAACATTCTTATGCTTTTACAGTATTTGGCAGCAAATGTATCAAGTTAGCCTTTTTGGCAAGCCTCGCGGTAGTCAATACTACACTAATATTCTTAGCTCCATTTCACTGAAATCGCGACTATTTCAATTATTCCACATATATTCTTGTTCAGATATAAAACTGCACCAATTTTACATTATAATATTCACTAGGGATCAATTTGCCAATAATCAATTCTGCTAATGAACTTCACGCAAAAAATCCAGCTAAAAACTCCATCTAAATGCTTTAAAAATTTAAACAACAACACAATTGACATCTCGACATTTTTTTTTTAAATAAAATTAAATAAAGAAAAAACGTTAAATGATTGGTTTTGTTATTCGTAACATCGATGAATAGATAGAATTTAGATTAAAATAACAGTCATAACACATTATATTTCCTTATTATGACATTATGATACTGAGGTTATCTTATAAGTTTTAGTGATGTTACGAAATTAATATAGCATGATAAATAATTACAAAAACAATCGTGTTCTTTTTATGAAAACATCACCTCAATAGTGTTTTATTAATAAGAAAGAAAAAACAAAAAACTACGGAATTATGAGAAACTGGCTTTAGCTGGATATTGTAGCAAAAGAAAGTATTAACAGGTTAAAAAGTATTAATTCAGGTCATGATTTCCGTGTGTTGATTTATTTATTATTTATTTATTATATACTTTATTGTACTTACATAAAAAACATAACAAAGAAAAACTTATATCTAAAACACGTTCAATAGGCGGCCTTATCGCATTCCGCGATCTCTTCCAGGCAACTATGCACAAGATGTTCCTTTCAAAACGTCTACCAATTTTTGCTTTGTGTTAATGTTCTAGTTTTTAATGCACAATTCTTTTTTTATCTTCATGAGCTGTCATGGGCATGCCTATCTATAGTTTTAATTTAATAATATTAAATTTTATACCTTAATTCATGAATCCCCAAGCGACCACCGGTGGCCGCGCATCTATTGTCTTACTATTGTGTCTCTAATTGACGGTATCTGAAGGGTTAATATAGGTACTTCTAATACTTTTAAACCTTCAGATACCGTCAATTAGAGACACAATAGTAAGACAATAGATGCGCGGCCACCGGTAGTCGCTTGGGGATTCATGAATTAATATAATTGTGTCTTGTAAATGTAAATTTTACCAATAAATTTGTTTATCTGTTTATTTGTTACTTCTAATATCTGTACCAAAGCAAATAAAATTATTTAAATTGATTGATTTGATATTCAAAACCGTGCAGATATTGTGGCGTGATTGGTTTAGAAACTTTTAAACATTTACTAGCTTATTTTAGGATTGCCGAAAGTAAATGTAACTTCACCTTTTCGATCATAGAACACACCAATAGTAAGGTTTTTTTTCCAATTTTTTGTCTACCATTGCGTGTGATTTTGCCGGCGGCTGTATCCTGTTAGACAGTTTACAAAAAGCTTAACCCTGATTGAGTTCAGGGGTGATCGTTTATGTTATACTAGCTTTACGCCCGCGGCTTCGCCCGCGTGGACTACAGTTTATATCGCGCGGGGACCCGTGCTCAGCAGTGGAATTATAGGTAGCCTATGTGTTATTCCAGTGTCTCTTCTACCAAATTCGATCTAAATCCGTTCAGTAGTTTTTGCGTGAAAGCGTAACAAACAGACAGACAGTTACTCTTTTATTATTCGCATTTATAATATTAGTAGTGAAGTAGGGATGTAGGTATACGTGAGCGTTTCTCGCCATCAAACTATAAAGTTTGGCGAGTTAAAAATATGTTAAACGAATGTTAATAGGTATAATAAAAAAAAAAATGTTGTACCTACCTAAATCGACTCGTGAGAAAACTTCGCATTAGAACTTTTTATAAAATAATATTTACAGTTCTCAGAATATAGTAGCTATACGTATATTTGGGGTAAATTTTTCAAGTGGGTGAAGTGTGGGAGAGGTACGAGTATGTCATTACTGCCCAGAATTTGATCTATATTAGCGACATGATCGAATGATGTAACAATACAGTGAGCGTTTTTATTTCCTTAAGTCTGAGAATTGGATTCCAGACTAGGAACATTGATTTTACAAAAATCATTTAATACACAATACAATTGTAGTTTTCATCAAATTAGCGACTCCTTTGAATATTTTTTTATATAATATACCTCATATCTTCCACACCTGCTTGAAATATTCAACCTGTATATCACCATTATGTACAAACGAATGTAACCTGTTTGTCTTGTGCTAATAAATTTTTTACTAGCTGTCCCCCGTGGTTTTACCCGCGTCTTTAGTTACTGTTCTGTCCCTATTGGTAGTAGTGTGCTATTATACAGCTTTCCTCGATAAATTGACTATTTTTATTTTATTTTATTTATTGAGGGATAACAAACAGCTACAACATAAAGCTTATGCATATAAATAATACTAGAGGTAAGTGGTAATGTTGCAGCCAACTGCATTATCCACAGATTAAATATTGTTCAAATACATTGGTTGAAAAGATAAAATATTTGGTGGAACATTTTCATATAAATAACTAAAACCATCATAAGAAATAAATGTATAAGTACCAATAATATCAATGACTGAATTGCAATAAAACTTTTTTATAATACTTGTTTTAAACTTAAATTTAGAACATGCAAATATATCAATGTCAATGAAATTCAAGTTGTAAGATTCCGACATTCTATGGATCGGGCAACGTAAGCCACAATTTGTTCATCATGCAGTTAGTGCGAACAAGGTTCCTGCACGAACTTTGCGCGAACTAAAAAAACTAAAATATTTTTTTAATAAAATTTCAAATTAACAATTTATTATGGACCAAAAAATGTTGTATATCTTTTAAATCCACCAAACGGCGCGACGGCGTAACAAATTGTCGGTGGGATTAGTGCCTGTTTGTTACAATTTGGTTCACATGCAATCTAATAAATCGATTCGAACCAGTAGTTCTTTAGATTAGCGCGTTCAACCAAAGAAACAAATTCTTTCGCTTTATAATATTACTAGCTTTTGCTAGCGGCTTCGCCTGCGTGAAAGTAGGTTTCTCCATATAAAACTTGTTTCGTTGTTTTGTTGTTTGTTGTTGTTGTTTACTTGATTTACATGATCACTTCTTGGATCACATCATAACCAAAGATAAAAGCCACATTCAGTCAACCGTAAAACAAAATCACCTTATTAATAAGATTTTCCTCCAACAGTCAGCCAGTCAGAGACCTGCGTGACCCCACTCGGTAGACAAAGCGAGTGCGTCTCCATATACGAATGCCAGTCCTTGCTGAATGCCTTTGAGCAGAGGCCACTGCCCAACAGCGTGGTCAGCTTCTTGAGAAGATCGCAATGCGGCTTCGAAGGGTATGTGCCCAGGGTGTGCTGCGGGCCGCTGCCTTCGAACCAAGAGGAACCAGCAACGCCGAGGCCAACGGTAAAGTAGTAGACAATATTTGATCAGTCTTTTCTGGTCTTCACCGTGAAAGAGGTTTGTTGGAGTCAGCTGTCGAATTCTATCATCAAGCCCGTAGAATACAGAATACCTTAATTTAGGATTCCTGTATATAAAGATGCATTTATAAATCTGAAAAGCTGATCTAGATTTTAATTTTTTTTTATTTGGTTCTAATAGTATCAAAGAACCAAAAACGATGCCAAGCCAGTCTATGTCACTAAATAAGTAAAACACATGAACAGCTGGCAGAATACTTAAGAGGGTCCTTCTCCACTCGCTTATCGAAAACATCGAAAGTGGTTTAAAAGCTTGTTACTTCATTTAATGCAATCCAACGCGATGTTTGACGAAAAGGCAACGCAAAAAAAGAGAGATAACGCCTGGAAACTATGTTAGTATTCGGTAATTCCGAGATTTACTCGAAAATTTCACAAAACTTGCTCCAGGAAATAGCTGTTTTTTTTAAACCCTTAAAAGTTTTTGGAAAAAGTTGTCATCATTTAGAATCTTAATAAAATTTGCAAGGTCTCTAAAGGATTACTTTTTTTAATTTTTAGGCAAATTAAGAAGTGTCAAAGTTCATACAAAATAGGACATTTTCAGAGGTTTTTACTGGATTAGTTTTACACAAATTTAGAAATTGGTTTCTTTAGAAACCTAGATAATATCCACAAGATACTGTGTTTCCAAAATATCTAATGAAAAGTGTGTAATAACGTCATAATCAGTTATGAGCGGTTGTATGAAAAACAGTGAAAATGTGAGTCGTGATGCACCACCTTAAGCAATATCCTCCACATTTTATCAGAAGGAAATAAGTTGGAGCTAATAAGCATGACGACCTTTGCCGTAAAAGGCGTCCATAACTCTAGATACGGTTGCCATGAACGACGGAACCGGAATTAACGCTAAGCTTGGTATATATGATATTATTCATTACACTGAAATAACATTGAAGCATATATACAGTAACGATACGAGAAAATATAGCAAAGTGTAGGATATAAAAAATACTTGGGAATATCAAAGATCTTTGTTTTGTACCACAATTTGTAGTAATTTTTTAGACTTCATGTAAGATATACGACATTGAAGAAGTAGATGTTCCTCAATTCCATCTACATCTACAGTCATATTATAAATAGGTGAAGTTTGTTTTTATGTTATTTTGTTTGTAGGAGCTAAACTCCGAAAGTACTGGTCCGATTGTTAAAATTATTTCACCGATAGAGAGTTGGTTACTTCTTGAGTGCCGTGGGCAAAACCTCATCATCATCATCATCAGCCTTTTTTTAAATGTTCCCACTGCTGGGACTCAGGCTTTCTCTCTAGGAGAGGGGGGGGGCAAAACCTAGTTTTCTATTCCTAAATAATATTTAGGAATAGAAAACCCACATTACCCGCTCACAGACATCCTAGCCTATGTACTCGCCACTAAAACTTTATTGGTGTATTATGTCAACAACCAATAAGGCCCGAGTTGCATTTGGTTACAGCTTGAGCTTGCTTGACCAGCTAGCGATTTTCATGCTCAGCGTGTTTTTTTGATTTATTCCTAAAAATAATCTTATACACAATTCAACAGCCACGACCAACTCAAGCCCCGAACCAAGGTGGCAGTTCGTATAGCCAGGAAGACTCTTCACCAGCTCCAAGGAACCAATGCGGTGTGGATACCAATGGAGACAGGATCTATGGAGGGCAATTTACAGACTTGGATGAATTTCCTTGGATGGCTCTGCTGGGATATAGGACTCGTAAGTACATAGCAGAGTACTCAATACTTAATACTTTATTGCATTCTATATTATGTACATAGGTGGTAAATAATATTATCATGATCAATATGGACCCTATCGGGCACAGCAATGCTAGGAGAGGGGATGAAAGCTAAGTTACAATTCATGGAATTTATTATTATTAGCAGATTTAATAGATGTATATATAGTGTATGGTGTAATGTGGTAAATTCTGTTAGATATTATGTTGAGTATTCTTACACATAATATTATTTATTTCTACCACTGCTTTTTTGAATATTTTTAATATTGTATCGTTTTAAATTTATTGTCATATGTTTCAGACCTTATTTGTGGCATTATAGCTTCCAAACAAATTATTGTATTCAATATGGTTGCTTACAAGTAAACTAATTTAAAAAAAATTGGCCGTTTTCCGATTAGGGAGAGTCTATTTTATCACGCGTCGGATCTGTAGTGTATCAGAAGATAATTTTGAGTAGGCAGATGCATTATTCTAGGTTTCTTTTTTAAATATAGATTTACTTGACTAGAATTTGACACCTAATTTAAGGAATTGAAAGATAAAATCATTGCGGTTAATCATATTGTAGGTACCATTTATTATCATGGATTTCCGAGCAGTTGAACAAATACCAAGTCTTGCAAAAAGATGAAACTTAGATCAATTTGTAAACTCAAATGCTCAACTCAACTACTACAATGGTAATACATCAAGATCCTTTAGTTCAAAAATACAGAACGTCTAACGTCTCGATATAAAGAGTAGGTACCCCCAAAGGAGCTATTGAAGTAATTGATGCTGTCTCCTTGGCGACTTTGTAACGATTGAACTTTTTAAACCTGTTTAAAATTCAATTTGACATATTAAAGTATGTAATTGTAATGTAGATTGCATAGGGTATTACGAGGTATTTATTAAAGTCTATCAAAGATGATCATTTTTATAAATACAGCTGTTGAATATTATTACAACAATTTTTTTTTTGCCAGTCATATAGAGTGCTAATTAACCTTTCGCACATAAAAGGTAAAGAAAAACATGAAGATACGACACTATACTCGTATAGTATAGTGTGTGTACAGAACTAACCAGTGCTATATTGAAACTGGTCTTTTAAAATGTATTAGTAGATGTAGATAATATTATACAAAGTGGAACGGGAACGTTGTAGCTTCAACAAACTGGTTTACAGCAGACTGTCCTACGAGAGCAACTACTGACTGCTATAGCAGATTTAAAGTAAAACTTACTATCATGAAATCATCTTCTTGCCCTTCTTTCATTTTGCTTAGGGTCAGTGCAACACGTTTTTTTCTTCTTGTTAAATGTCACGCTATCATAAACTTTTTTTCCTTCGGAATTATACTTCACACAATCTACCTATCTTTTCTTTAGCCTCCCTTTCTCTTTCCATTCATCTACGTGTGTACTGATAACTCTTTTAGCAACATCCGTTTTATCTTACCTCTTCATAATGCTGACTTCGCAAGACTACAATTTACATATTAAGTGTTTTGATCAACCATATTTTTTCTTAATGCACAGGCAAAGCAACGACCTCATACCAGTGTGGCGGTGTGCTGATCAACCATCGTTATGTCCTGACTGCTGCTCACTGCATCACAGGAGCTATTGTGACTGAAGTTGGAACTTTGTAAGTTGTTTATTTCCCTTGTAACCTAACTAAATTTAGTTCTAACTAGAGCTTTCGACGGGGTCGGCTTCTAGTCTAAGGTGACGTCGTACGTGGGCAACTCAACATAATTGTGGTTGCGAAGTGATATAATGCGGTTCATGCGAAATCAGCGTGGCGCGGCAGCTCTATCCTACGTTTTTTTTATTGTTATAAATTAAAGACTAGAAATTAAAAATAGAAATTAAAGGCTAGAGTGAACTCATCACTGCACGTGATGAGTTCACTCTAGCCTTGAATGCTTCTAAATTATAATCAGATAGGATGAATACAATTGGCAAATAGTTTCAGCCTCAAGCTAAGTTACAACCGTTTCGCTTGCGTCGAACGCTTCGAGTTGACCTTGCCGCCAATTCTTTTGTTCTGACCACATGGCTGAGCGTTAAGACGACGTCATTCCCGTACATTTGAAGCTTTCTACTAGCGTTCACTATTGCAGATTAGCAACTTGGCTAGGGGTACAGCTCTCGATGTACTCGGTATAGACGCTAAGCCCGGACCGTACCTATGCGTGTCAACAATGTAAGAGTGGACATTTGCCGTACGCCGGGTTGTCCGATGGTTGTAAGGCGATGAGTGCGATGACAGAATCAAGTCAAGCACTAGTTTATATCATTGAAAGGCTGCGGCCTCTTGGTCGTTATACGGGGTTATTTGTAAAATACTAGCAACCTCTCAGGACTATGTAAAGTCATAGAACAAAAGTTGTTGTTTATGATGTTAGTAACATAGTCCTGAGAGGTTGCCAGGGTTTTACAAATAACCCTGTTTATGAAGTTTGTGACAAACTAATATTTAGTCGTACACAGCACTAATTAGCCAATTTAAATAATTCGTTATTGGTTTAGTAGGTGACAAGGAATAACGTAGGTGTAAATGCTAGCTAGTTTTTGCAATCTCAAACTAATTAACACATTAAACTTAATTGCAATTTGTCATTCCAAAAAAAAGATCTACACCTGCGTAATTGTTTTTTTTATCCCTATACCTGTTTTCAATTTACGTATATGGACTATGGTACCACTCATATTTGTGTTTTTAAAGATTATTATAGAAGATTGCGTGTATGCAATTATAGGCGGCAGTAAAAATAAATGACGCACATCAAAATAAACCAAATTAAAGTTATTTACTGTGATATTATAGTTACCTATCTATATATTGTAAGGAAAAACAGAAATAGATACGAGGTGATCTCGAACATTTTGTTGTTCATATTTTTATTTTTGTGGTTGCAATATTTATTGTTTCTATCGTGTGTGGCGACATATGGGGGAGGCCTATGTCCAACATTGGACGTGTATCGGCTGAAATGATGATGATGTTGATGAGGATATGAATTCGGCAACAATCATATTTAATTTTGGAACCACTGGCATGCACTTACATCATATTATATCATAATATGTAAAAACACAGAGATAAAGCAATCTTTTTTTCTCTTTCGAATTCTTAGGTTGCTTGAATTCCTTACTTCACTTACCTAAGTATGTGTGTGCTATATTAACTCCCTCGCATTAGTCGCAGTGCTCGGGAGTTAATTATAGAACTCTCTCACTGCGTTCGGGATTAAAACTTGGCAACCTCCTTTAAGTTCGGAGTTCAACATGCCTCCCGCGCTTTGACATTACTTTATCCCTGAGTCACATAATCTACTATACTCATAAGCCGCTGCTTTGCGGTTGCTGTAATATGCTACGTTGTTGCAATGACCTATTTATTGGCAATGACGTCACATTTCAGTTTGTGCATCCTTTTTTCGTGCATAAAAAGAGATAGCTACTTGTTACAACACGCCTCCACTATTTCTCATCCCAATAAAATACTAATTGCTGCTTCATTTATAAACCAATTTGAAAATGTTTTTAGAACATGATTTGTTTTAGATTTATTTCTTGGTGAGTATAAAATATTGAACAAAATGTCCAATTATGATAAGTAGTGTAATTATAATCGTGTTAACAAGGACTTAAATTAATATTCTTATTAATTTTTCGGGCGGGAAATAATTTGTTATTTGTAAGAAGTATTTTATATGCTAAAACAGGTTATTCGTCCGTTGTAGCTATTGTAATTTAGCCACAGACTCCAGTATACTTTTCCAAGGACGGGCCTGATCATCATTTCCTTGGCTTTTTCCAACTAGTTTGTGGTCAGTTTCTTAGCTTGACTGGTCTGTTGGTCTCGAGGTAAGCCGAAGGTCGTAACTTTTGTGGCATACCCACCCAAGACTAATGTTTATGTGATAAGCACGATCTTTTGTTCTGGTTCTGGGTGTAATTTATCTATATGCTATATAAGAGTTGTCCAGTACTCATAGCATAAGCTCTGCTTAGTTTGGGACTAGATGGTGTTGTGTGAAAGTTGTGGGATGTTATTATTATATTATTGTGGTCGGTTGCCTGATACTGATATTTATTATTTCTATTATTTCTAGAACAACAGTCCGCCTGGGAGAATACGACACTCAGAACGACGTCGACTGCGTGGACTCGGTGTGCGCTGACCGTCCCCAAGAGATCCCGGTAGCGTCTGCATACCCTCACCCTGGTTATTCCGACCAGAACAAGAACAGGAGAGATGATATCGGTATCGTCAGGATGGCGGCGAGAGCTCAATATACTTGTAAGTGTCTTGAAAACTTCTCAGTTTTATTAAAAGCATGCCCTGGACATCATTGACATTGATGAATGAAAACATCGTGGGAAAACCTGGACTTAATCTATATACAGGGTTATTTGTAAAACACTAGCAACCTCTTAGGCACTGTAATAATATCATACAGTATTGTAACTCGACCGTATCTTTGAAATAAATGCCTACAGCCGCGCGGTACGTAAACATGCGATAGGGCTGCCCGCCTCCAGCATTCTAATTACATTTGCCTACTTTGTGTTTCCATTTAGTTTTGTGATTGTAAATATACTTACTTTTTTATATAAACAAAATACTTTGTGGATTGAATAGGAAGTGTTTAATAAACATGCGTGTTATTTTTGGATTGGTAGATTTAAATAAAATGCTTTTTCTAGTATTATTCATACACATAGTACAATAAACCACTATTATTAATAATAAAATACCACGTCTTTACTTTGAATTATACCAACTAAAAATAATCGCGCGATTATTGTTAAAAAAAACCGTCGTGTCCGCTCGTCATTGCGGCACAGTTGCGACGGCCGCGACTGTCACCATGCCGAGCCCATGCTACGACCGAGGCGCGTAGGTATAGTTCGTGTTTCGTCCGTTTGTATGAAGTTGGAATACTGTATGATATTATTACCGTGTCTTAGGCGCTAGTTTAGAACATAATAAACAACAACTTTTGTTCTATGACTTTTTACAAAACATATTCATTTACCAAAAACAAAACATTAAGATTTCGTTGTTCTATCTAACAGATTTTAACTTTGTATTTTGCTATACCTACCTACGTCTGTATAACTCGACTAAAACGCATCAAGTACCACCGCCGCCCGATCCCCACTCTCCTCAGTTATTGTACTATCGTGTGCTTCGCATAGACTTCGTAATATTTAGAACATTAAATTCAAATATTTTTATTTTTGTATGAAATCTGATGAACCAAAATATCACAACTTTTTAAAAGTAATAGAACAATAGTTGTTGTTTATAATGTCAGTAATTAGTCCTGCAAGGTTGTTAGTGTTTTACAAATAACCCTGTATAAAAAGCGAAATACCACTCATTGATTAATCACGAAATCTCAGAAACAGCTACAGAACAGATACAGGATTTTCTAAGTTAAATAGCAATAAATAACGACTAAGGTTATCGAACTAAAATGAGTTTAAAACGTTTATATATATAGATCACGCAAAAATGGAGTATATTTTTTACCTTAGAGCTAAAATATTCACATTGAATGCAGGTAGTCATCAATTCCAACATTGATATTCACGAAGTGCGTTTACATATTAATGTTATCGGGTGATTCTACATGAACAAGACTGTCGTAGGTCAAACCAGTACAACAAAGCACGTCAGAAAAGACTTCTTTAAGAGAAACCAGTTCATAATGTATTCACTAATTATACACAGCGATTTGATCTCAAGGAAAGAAAGCCTTGACGTTGTCTGAACATTCATCATCGTTTGTTGACTGTTGGACATGAACATCCCCCAAGTGTCGCCACAATAAACGAACCTGTGCGTCTCGCATCGATCATATTCCCGCGACTCTCACCAAATCATCAGTCCATCTTATGGGAGGCATAGCCTGACATTATATTTTCCTTACAAACTTTGGGACCCCCGCCGCCCTTATGGCTATATTTCACCGAGACACCATGGCGGCGCGACCAGTTGCGCCACCATGGTATCCCGGTAAAATATATATAATAATAATATTTATATAAATACTAGCTTTTACACGCGGCTTCGCCCGCGTTTATTAATGTTTTAAATTAGCCTATGTCCGTCTCCAAGATCCCAACTATCTCTGAACAAAAAACCATCAAAATCGGTTTTGCCATTTAGGCGTAAAGACGTAACAAACAATCAAACTCACTTTCGCTTTTATAATATTAGTAAGGATTTATAATAATAGTATAAAGTGTTTAAGAAGTAAAATATCACACCTCACGAAAATGACTGTTTGCAGTACTAAATTCGCCGGGACAGCTAGTCTGTAATATATCTATAGATTTTTGATTGCCTATAATTACTGTCCATCCCAGGTTGCCTGGAAGAGATCGCGGAATGCGATAAGGCCGCCCATTGTATGTATGTGTTTTAGTTTTAAGTTTCCTTTAGTATGTGTAATGGTGTACAATAAAGTATATAATAATAATATGTTGTTGATAGTTTAACCCTTCAGATACCGTCAATTAGAGACACAATAGTAAGACAATAGATGCGCGGCCACCGGTGGTCGCTTGGGGATTCATGAATTAATATAATTTTTTTAACAATTGCGTTTTTTTTGTTATAGACTATGTCCAGCCCATATGCCTAGTAGACAGCAGGGATCGTCTAGAAGCCGGCAACGATGTCTTTGTAGCAGGCTGGGGAAAAACCCTAAACGGTACGTACACAATTACTATCGATTTTCCTACCGTCCAACTCTAAATGTTTCTACGAATAAGGAGTTCACAATCCGTTGTATCATTATCGGGTTTTACGTGTCATTTAAATGCAAGGTCGATTTAATGTTGACGGCCTTTTTTTGGACGTTTTGTTGCTGCTATGACTAATATTAATTTGTATAGATAATTTGAATTTAGTATCAATATCAAGGGCGACTGGGTTCAAGTTTAGAATATAGAAAATATGTCTTTGTTTCTGTGAATTTGGAATTACTATTTACTACTGGGAGAGAGCTGGATTTAATTCTATTTATAACCTATATAGTCTACACTAATGTTTTTTTTTGTTTGTAGGAGGTAATCTCTGGAAGTACTGGTCCGATAACAATTTTTTTTTCACCGATAGAAAGATTTCTTTATTCCTGAGTGCGACCACCACCAGCTTTTGCCTGTAGCTTCGCCCATGTCAAAGTAGATTTATAGCCTATGTCACTCAGTGATAAATTAGCATTAAAAGTAAAAAAATATTGAAAATCGGTTCAGTAGTTTTTGAGTTTATTCATTACAAGCAAAAATACAAACTTATTAATCTCTCTTATTAATAATAATAGTATAAATATGTTCACACTGCCTTTCGGGTGAAGCGTGATTTGTCATTGGGAAAACCCTAAAACATGCATTAGTTTAGAAATAATTAGGAGATATTCTTCTAAGAAATAGTGCGGGAAATGTAGTAAACAAGGTTTTATCTGTATGCTTATCAATCACGTGTATCCATTGAATCGAGGTTAGAGTTCTCAACGGTTGGGATCATTGTATAAATAATTCAGTAATTGCTACCAATGGTACCTGATTGACTTAGAAATGTATTGAGATGAGCCTACAAAGAAAGATTTGCATATAGTATGTTGGCAACCCAACTTTGCTATGCTACAAAGTGTGTTTTGAATAAAAATACAGAATGTTTTGTTAAGGTGTTACGTACCAAATATGACTGAACGGAAAATTTATAAATGACGCAATGTTTGAGGTCAATTTCTAATAGATATAATTCAGTATTTATAATCTTTGTATTAATAAGGCTTATGTTTTAAGTTCGCTCGAAGGAACTCTAGTCGACTTAGGCGCCATGATAGCGGTATAAAATCCTTAATTACTGTAAAATTATAACACTATTTAGGTAACTGCCAATTTATTTAATTGAGATGCATTCGAGCTGAGGACATAATCAATAAAATAGCGGCTATTAGCATTAAGCATAATCAGTCTTTTAACCCTTCAGATACCGTCAATTAGAGACACAATAGTAAGACAATAGATGCGCGGCCACCGGGTGTCGCTTGGGGATTCATGAATTAATATTTCCAATGTTGGGACTTAGGCACCTTCCCTAGGAGGGGGAATGGGCCGTTATCCACCACGCAGGTCCAGTACGGTTTAGCGGATGTCACATGTCTCCGAATTATTATTTCTAGGACATGCCAGTTTCTCCTTCCCCATTTTAAGAGCCATCACACTTCTAAAAATGATGAAGGAAAATGTTCCAATGGTAACAGCCTCGACTTACGATTTACGACGATCATACGAGTATATCACAGGTTCAAATTCTTACTTTGTGTAATTCTTTTCATTACAGCTGCGATCACAATCAACTGAAGATAAATCAGACTAATCAATCGTACATTTTATTTACAGGAAAGAACAGCCCCATCAAATTGAAGCTCGGTCTTCCGATCTTCGACAAAACCGATTGCATCAGCAAATACAGAACTCTTGGAGCGGTTCTAGGAGAAAACCAGCTCTGTGCTGGAGGAGTCTTTGCCGAGGACGCCTGCAGAGGAGACTCGGGCGGACCTCTGATGAGGAAGAGACCTGAAGGCATCTGGGAATCGGTTGGAGTGGTTTCCTTCGGTTACGGCTGCGGAAGAGACGGTTGGCCAGGAGTCTACACTTCAGTCGCCAGATACACTGACTGGATAAAGAATACGCTTGAAACCTCAAATGTCTAATGCCATAATACTAGTCTTTAAAGGAAAATTCAGAATTCTTTCAGCTTCTCACTCAAATGAAAGGGTTCTGGCGATCCAGTTATTTGCTCACTTGTGATGACATATTTAGAAAGAAAGAAAAAAGAAGATATCGTTTTTATAATATTAATTTAAGTTAAATACATTTATTTTAAGATTCCTAATTAGACTTTTACTTCATATCCAAATACAAAACTTGGAATTTCTCTCCAATGTTGAAAGTTCCATATTATGTCAATAATGTCAACACTGGTTGATCTAGTGGAGAGATTCAAAGTTTGGTCTTTCCGTCAGATTCAATCAGCTCAGGGAATAATTGGAATTTCAAAGTGGATTTAATATTTATTTATTTTCTAAATTGAATAACTTCTGTATCGTAGGGGCTACCCAAATATGTAAACTTAAATAGGTACACAACACACCTAGACCCGAAACACTAGATGGTTTGGGTGTCTTGTAGGTCATACAAATATTTATGTTCTAAGCGGAAACCGAACACGCAGCGCAACCACCAATTGAGCAACTTCTGCGCTAATTGCTTAATGCCTAATAGACCAGTGCTGAAGCCGTTAAGCCGTAAGGTAATGATTATGAAAAAGAATTTTTGGATTCGAGTTTTTTGGCTTTTTCTGAGAAATTTACCATAATAATGATACTTTTTTTTACGCCATCAGAAACTAGAGATTTTAACGAACAAAAAACCTAGCGAAATTATTAAAAAAGAAGATATTTTGACGTGAGAATTTTCGATTAAAAATTAGGGTTCTTTTTCGATATTAAGTCAAAATAAAGGTGAAAAAACAAACATTTTAAATAAAAAAAATTACAGCGTGTCTGGGACATAAAAAGATAAGTTTCCATTTAATTTCGTGGAAAAACAATAATTTTTGTAAAAGATAAAAATAAAAAACCAAAAACTTAGTTATTTGAATTTTTCACATACATTTTGAGGTTATGTGAAAAAAGTGTAAACACAAAAGTTGTAGATCTTTTTATTATCTACAACTTTGCCATTTAACTTTTTTACATGGAGCTTGTAGTTTGGTCGGAAGTCGAGATAAACTGTTTTTAGCCTTAAAAACGCACACCCATCCTTTTCCCGACCTCAGATCGCCCGTAATTTATTTTTCCTTTCATTTTTGTTATATTCTCTTTCGTTTCCAGTGGGTTTCATACTACTATGATTTTATTTCGTTTCAAAAATTATCGACCCTGGTCTATAAGGCTAAGTCCGCTTCAGTACTCGTGTGCATAAAGTGTTATATACATAAATAAATTTTGTTGTCATTATAAGATAAATATTAGAATAAGATTCATCTTACCTTCATATTCTATTCAGCTATACTAAAAATTAACAGAATTCTATAAAAAATACAGCTTTATATATTTTTCTGTGTGACGTCAACACGTCACCGCCATTAGTGCTGCGCCATCAATTAAAAACTTTTTCTACCCTCAAAAAAAAAAATACACCTAAAAACAAAAGTTGTTCGAAGTACAAAATAGTTTTATTCTTCTATTATAACTCCAGCAATTTTTGATGCATTTGTAATGTTTCTGTCAGTCTCACCAATTAAGACGACCGTACTCTCAGAACGGGCTCGCCGCAATAGTTCAATGATTTGGTGTTTGAACCTGTGACCCTGATCGATACTTACGTCAGCTGATAGATATTTTATTATTGTTTATTCTGGCTGCTTATTTGGAAACAGAAGAATACGGAAAGAAAACACGTTTATTTGGTTACACACTATGTAGTAACAAGTAAGTATGTAGAAAAAAATCAACCGAAAAAGAGAACCACTTTTTTGAAGTCACTTAAGGCTGTGATAAATAGGTCCAGTACATCACAATGCTAGAAAAAAGCTCCCCTTTTTTTAGAAGTCGGTTAAAAATAGTGAGACAAAAAACAATAATGTCATCAAATTCAATAAAACTACAAATCTAATCAAACATACTCGTAGGTACCGTGCGACTAGAAACCGGTTCGGAATAGAGGCTGAGTGATTGGCTTTTGTTTTATAACAGACTAGCTGTGCCCTGCGGTTTTACTCTTGGTTTTAGTGGTTCCTACTATTTCGCTCCAATTGCTCGTAGCCTGATGTCATTCTTTAGCCTTTCTCAATTCCTGAGATTAGTACGTTCAAACAAACTCTTCAGCCTTATAATAACGTAAAGAATGAGAAGACATTAGCTGCGACTTGGTCAATTTGTTACTTAAACCTAAAATTTCTATACACAAGAAATAAAGTATCTTACTAGATAGAATAATGTATCTTACCAGATACATTATTTCTACTAAAAGGAATAAAACGAGCTGTTATCGCGTGGTAATTAACTGATCACTATTTTCTTAGAAGTAGGATACTATCAAATGACCTGTCCCACTTTAACGTGGATCATTTACCCTTTTCGTTTCGAGCCACAGTAATTCTTCCAAACGTTCCTGCATCCCTGGTAGTCGAGTTTGAATTAAAATATTTCATAGATGGAAAAAAGCAGGCAGGTTGATAGAATTAGTTTTGGGAAGGCCAAATAAGTATTTTCATATACTCTTAACTACTACGACGATATGTTAATGAATTTGAACGCACTGCACGTTATTTTGTGGTTAGACATGACGTCATTTTACTTAGCATCGCATCAATTCTTATTCTCATGAGATAATGTTATGACTTAATACATCCGCATTCACTTACAGAACTTAATCATCTAACGTCAAATAACCCAGTTAGATTACATTTGAATGTTTTAACCAACATACCAGGGGTCCAAAAGTCGTAGAGGAGTCCCCAAACATTTTCGAACAAAGATATTCAATTAGTCGTAACGCATCATTTGCATATAGGTGTCGCTAGCTATCAAATTAAGTGGCGCGCTGACACTTTGGCTCGCATAATTAAATCATTTACCCTTTTCAAAGTTATGCGCTCCTGGTACCCATAGGGGTAGTATGCAAATTTTTGTTGACGATAAAATTGATTTTTTTTTAGTTTGTTGGACGATTTTTTTGTGATTTTTTTTTAAATATTTTTATAAGTAAATTTATGTATGAAGTTAATGTGTGCAACTTTTTTCACTTGAATTGATGTTAGAAAAACCTTATAGACATTTATTTAACATTTCTTTATTTTGTCAATTATATAAATATCACCGTAGCTAAATTGATTTCTTAAAATACTCGTACCTTTGAGGTGTAAATATTCTAATGGGTTTATTTACATTTGACGTAGGTCACATTTAATTGACATTGATCGATCGATGACTCCATGAAAGATTCACATGTGATTTGATGGGGTTACGTAAAACGTTTTTAAATAAATATTATATACGTGATTCTATTTGGGGATTCCCAAGTTTGAGGAAATTCAATACTTACATGCATTACGCAAAATAAATATTAGCAATTAACATTACAGGTCTACACGAGATGTTAATTTTCTTCTCCGAGTACTTACCTACTCATCGCCATGGCAACAGTAAACAAAATTTGGCGTCACAAAAACCTAATAATTTCGTTTTGACCCAATTTTTTTTCGAGGGAAAACATCAAATATCGCTCCCGAGCGAAGAGAGGGAGAGATAAACTTTTACTAACTAAAACCAACCTGTGCTCTTTCAGTTGCGCACTTCGTTCCAAAGAATGGATGATAAAGCTGTTTTTATATTGAAAATAGCTAGGTATTCTTAATTCCGGGATTTAACCGTCATGTTAATGATTCCAGAATTTTAGAGTTGTATCTAAAATTCACGCCACATATGAACTAAACAACAAAATCCTGCATCGCGCAATTAGATTTCTCCACGCAATTTGAACATAATTATACAACAGCCCAAAATCATTTCTCGGGCAGTTACCCAAACCAGACATACCTACAACATTACTGTTTCTGGGTGCAAGTGCAAAACAATCCGTCAGTCGCCTGGACGGCCCGAAGACTATTTTATGACTTTGTGATTTTTCATGATACGGTTATGAAATTTTGTACATAGGTTTTTACATTGAAATACTAGACACGTGTTTCGGGTTTCGCGTATATTAAAACTAGTGTTATATAACTCCCGTCTGGACGGAAGAACCTCATTTTTCAACGGAGGAATGTAAGACGCATAATTCTAAAGAGGTACTATCAGCTCCAAGTTTCCACGAATTTTAGATACTACTTATTCCCACCTCAAGTCATCAGAAAAATGATAAAAAACCATGTCCATTTCTAGGAGAACGCTAACAAGAATATATAAATGTTGGTTCGGGGCGGTGAAATAATGGCAGATTCACTATTTTAGACTTTTATTAATTCAAAAATTACACAGAGTACACACTATCAGATCAACGGTTATCACCATCTTAACTTTTCCCTTTCCATCCTTCCTTTCTCTTATACACATATGTCGTCTCGCTCACCCTCACTCATGCTTATGATTCTAACTACTAAGTATACATTTTAAAATCCTACATAAACATCATTGAGTTCTAAAAAGTATCTCTTCAACAACAATGACTCATATAAATAATTAATGACACTATAACACGGAAATAGCAGCCATTAGGAAGTACCTATCTTTTCACAATAGTTTATTGCATGCTGCTATGAATGAATGATATTATATAAGATCAAACGAACTTCGGCAAGTGAAGTTCGATCGATATTATATTAATCGCTTCATTCGAAGATATAACATTCACAACGTAGTTCCTCTACCCTACAAGGCAACTTCGCACTTTTTTTAAAATTACCCCCTTATTTTTTATTTTTCTTTAGTTAGTCACGCAGTTCTGTCAAACCTCATTCTTTTTAGAGTAAGTGAAACAGCAAAAACTTCTTTATGGGCAAGTAGGGTGGGTGGGTGATTATATCTTCGAATGAAGCGATTAATATAATATCGATCGAACTTCACTTGCCGAAGTTCGTTTGATCTTATATTATATTGCATCGCTTCATTCTTCAGATATAACATTCACAACGTAGATGTTTAGAGATGAAGTTTTAGCTGTTTTTAGCATTCAACAATAATACTCGATTTTATAAATTCTTGTTTTTATTAACAAGAAGAGTACATAATTAATCTGATATAATAATATACTTATTGAAAATTTTAATTAACATATTTTAACCATTGTTTAGTGTTAAGTCCACCGATTAACTAATTAGGCATCTATTTAGGTTTATACATAGGTACAATCTTAATTTATAATGATTGAAGTATTAATCAGTCTTCTCTAATTTGTATTTGGCGGGAAACAAACAGAATTTGCAAAGGAATTTTCCTCGCGTATGGGCCGACAATAATATTTGGCGAATGTTTGAGAAGCTGCTGTCCAGCCAGCCGCTTTCCGGATAGCGTCTATGGACAAGCCGGCGCGGCGCGCCGTGGACGTGGCGGCGTGGCGCGTACTGTGCGCGCTGAACGTCGCCACGTCCACGCCGCTCTCACACAATAATTGTTTAATCCAACGGCTGATAGACTGCGCCGTAGCGCCTCTATAGGGCCGTTTAAACGTTAGAAATAAATTAGGGACGTTTTCAGGTCTAATGTCGTTGGTAATTTGAAGATAATCTTCTAATAACGTAGCTGGGCAAATACTTGGTTTGTCTACAAAGTATGGTAGAAACAAGACTGGTTGATCTCGACCCGGAGCCGATGTTTTTACTATGTCAGTTATGACTATATCAATGCCTCCAGAGTTTATTTTTATGTTTGAGGTCTTTATTAATGAGAACGTTTGAACTCTGTGTGCTGTACAAATGGCTAGTAAGATAGCCAGTTTTTTTGTAATCTTTTCGATTGGTAGACTCCTATTTGGGAACCAATTAGAGATATAGTCGAGTACCATCTGGGGATTCCAAGTGCTCGTGTATTTAGGTACACACGGTCGCAACTTGTACACTCCTTTCAATAATCTTTTGATGCAGTCGTCTGTTCCTACACTACTTCCTAGAAGTAGCGATAGGGCAGAGCGATGGCTATTTAGGGAACCGTATGATGCTCCCTTATCAAACAGATTAGACAAGAAGGTAATGACCCTTGGAATTGACAGCTCGAAGATACTAATATTATTCGCTATACAGAATTTCCACCATAGTTTAAAGGTGACATTATATTGTTGTACAGTATTATTAGATAAAGAGGCTAACATTAGGTCGAGAGCGGTTGAGGGCGTTCCTCGTTGTGTGAACGCAAGCCGGAGAGCACCGCAGCACCCAGGGTAAGCGACTTGTAAAGCGGATGGTGGGCTCTGAAACGGGAAGATAAAAGATCTTTGTTTGCTTTTAGAATAATAACTTCTGAAACAAGCATACTTTTTAACTGGGGATACCAGGCTTGTGATGGCCATAAAGGAAATACAAGAATTCCTTCAGCTTTGTCTAAAACAATTTTTTGTAAGCATTTTAGTATTAAAGAAAACGGCGGAAAAGCATAAAAGAAATTATGGCGCCAGTTAATAGTAAATGCGTCGACGGTGATGGCATCAGGGTCTGGTCGCCAAGACACGTACCGCTCGCATTTTGCATTGGTGCGAGAGGCGAATAAATCTATATCTGGCTTACCTAGTTTATATATTATCAATTGGAATGCTTCATTTGATAATTCCCATTCTGTATCTGTATTAATTTTTCGGGATTGTTCATCGGCTATAACATTATCGTGTGTGTTTATGTAAGATGCAAATAACCAGATTTTTCGCTTCTCACACCATTGCCAAATAGACCGAGATAAATCGTTTAGATGAGGAAATTGTATTCCACCCATTCGATTGATATAGCTAATGGCTGTCGTATTATCAATACGTAATAAAATAACAGAATCAGAAGAATTGCGAGCAAACCATTTTAATGCCAAAAATACCGCTAAGAGTTCTAGATAGTTAATATGAAACTTTAATTCAGATTTTTTCCAGGCGCCGTTTATGCGTTCATTATTACAACAAGCACCCCAGCCTGTCCTAGACGCATCGGTAAATATTTCTAATGTGAATTCTTTAGCTCTTATGGAGTTGGACGTTATAGAAATATTTTTTGACCACCAATTCAGATCTTCTAAAATTATATTTGGTAATTTAATTTTTGTTTCAAAGCTATTGTTTATTTTCAAATATAAAAATTTTTGACGTTCTAAAATTTTTGTGTAAATCCATCCGTATTTTGCTGCGGGGCAAGCAGCGGTAAGAACCCCAATTAGTTGAGCAAATTCTCTTATAGTACAGCGTGGCAGAAGTGTAAATTTGTCAATTAACTTAGCGATACGATCGCGTTTTTCATCTGGCAAGGACATTATTAAATTTTTTGAATCATATATGAAACCTAAGAATTTGCAATTCTGTTTTGGTTCCAATGAACTCTTATTGTAGTTAATTACAAAACCAAGAGATTCTAATAATTTCAAAGTTTCTGTGACGTTATCACGACATTCAGAATAGTTATTACCTATACATAGTATGTCGTCAAGGTATTGGACTGATTTGAATCCCTGGCTCCTAAGATGGGAGACTACCTCTTTCATAATCTTGGTAAACGTTCTTGGAGCGATAGATAAACCGTACGGCATAGCGTTAAATTCATACAAAAGATTTTGTCCGTTATCGTCCTCGAAATAAAAACGTAAGTATTTTCGGTGATGTTTTGCGACAGGAATTAAAAGGTATGCCTCTTTCAAATCTATGTTGGCCATGAATCCTTTGTGAGGGATTAATTTAGAAGCGGTTCTGTAATCTTCCATTTTAAAATGGAACTTGGTTATGAACTCGTTTAATGGCTTTAAATTTAAAATAAAGCGCTTGTCACCATTTGGTTTGGTAGTAAGGAATATTTTTGATATGAATTGATCTTTAGCCGGTGAGCATATTGATATCGCGCCTAAATCGAGTAACTTTTCGATAGCCAAATTCATGTCCTCTTTTTCTGTCTGTGAAAGACAATTATGAGGTAGCATTGTTTGTACCGGAGTTATAGAAAAGGGTATAGAAAAACCATTACGGATCCATTCGAGAACAGTGTCATTAGATGTTATTTTAAGCCAGTGAGTATAAAAATAATGTATTCGTCCAGCATGTACCTGGTCTACTGTTGACGTTGAGCACGCGTTTTGTTCGTGTTCGAATACCTCGTTTGCGCCGCTGGCTGTGCCTTGCGTGCAGGGGCTGGTCTCCTCTGGCCTCCGCGCCCCCCCCCTGTTCAACTGGTAACGCGAAGGACCTGGCCAGTTTTCCTGGTAGCGAGGTCTACTGACTGCCGACTGAACGGTGTGTGGGGGTTTTTGAGGCACTGGAGTTTTCTTTATTTGCAGGCCTTGCTTTTCTATAGCTTTTGTAGCTTTGATTTTTTCGGATAGTTTTAATCCGAACAGTGTACTATCTCTTTCGTTATCTTTGATAACGTTTAGGAATGATTTTTCCAATCCAGGTGTAACCATTTTGATACGTGCTTGAGTATCCGTATGGTGTAGATGGGACAAGATGCGACAACTGTCACTTAGCATTTTAATTGCCTGGATTTTTTCGTCGCTTGTCATAAGAAGAGTCATCGCTCTGTTTACGGCTGTGATACCAGCACCAAGAAGTTGTTGTGATAGCTCAATCTTCTTGTCGCGGTTTCTGGCCATATCCGTTATGGCTGCCGAAATTTCAGCGTTAAGATTTGGTGCTTGCAAAAGTGGACAGTTGGAAGGAACAAGATATTCTTTTAATAACTTGTCCTTGACTTCCTTCGGAAGTCCTCTTTTTAAAATCGCTGTCCATCTTTGTGCTAAATTTTCGTGGATACATTCTCCAAATTCAGGAGTATCGTCAGGAGGCTCCCCAAGTGCTGACAGGATTTCGGGGTCGAGCTCATGTTCAATCGGAACCACGCCCGTCGTTTCTGGTAATCCTGGATCAGGAACTGGTATCTCAGGAACGTCAGTTGGTTGTGGATCAGCAGACTCATCGTCGACTTTATCAGCATCTACCACAATAAAATGATTTATTTGAGAATGCTAATACTTTGACAAAACTAATATACCTTCGTTCTATCTCTCGGATAGACCCCAGGCTTTTGTCTGGTTTCGCAAAAATGTTTAGCTATCTCATGTAAGACAGGCTAATATTTTGCTTTATGCCTTCGTGTTGACTCACGGCCAACCCCCAGGCTTGCCACGTTCGATTTCGAATCAAGGCGACAGATTATGTATCACTTGGCACTATAGACATGACGTTTTAGCACTTTTTCACTAACTATATTTAAAATAGGTAAGTACTTACCGTCAACGGCGGCGGCGTTATCCAAATCCTCATCGGGATCCGAACTTTCTAACACTCGCGCCATACGACGATATTGTCGTCGATCTTTTTCTTCGAGTTTACGAATCTTTTTATTATAACGCTCGATTTTATCTTTAATATTGCGTTTAGGCATAGTTAAAACGAAAAGAAAAACAACTCAAATAAAATAATAAAACCGTTAGTTTTCAAAAGGGGAACTGTTAAAAGAGAACACGTGTTTTCGTTGCCTCGCACGGAAAAAGAATGAGGTTTGACAGAACTGCGTGACTAACTAAAGAAAAATAAAAAATAAGGGGGTAATTTTAAAAAAAGTGCGAAGTTGCCTTGTAGGGTAGAGGAACTACGTTGTGAATGTTATATCTGAAGAATGAAGCGATGCAATATAATTATTCATTGTATTTGAGTTATCTTATTAATTTACCATATTATGTTGAATTATTAAGATGCTTGAAAGGTATAAATTAACAAGCGACATGCAAACTTGACGGGAGAGTGATTTAAAGTTAAAAATAGGTTCAAATTATGAAATAGTTGATTGTAGATATTATTATTTTCATGGTAATCTTCACTAATATTATAAAGAGGTAAAGTTTGGTTTTTTGTTTGTAGGAGGTAATCTCTGGAAGTACAGCCCCCCTAGCCAAGTTGCCAATCTGCAATAGTTAACGCTAGTAGAAATCTTCAATTAATGTACGGGAATGACGCTCAGTCACGTGGTCAGAACAAAAGAATTGGCGGCAAGGTCAACACGAAACAACCGACGCAAGCGAAACGGTTGTGACTTGGCTAGGGGGGCTGGTCCTATTGCTAAAACTTTTTCACCGCTAGAAAGCTGCTTTATTCCTCAATGACATAGGCTATATTTTATGTACGAGGACGAAACCCCAGGCAAAAGCTAGTATTATCTAAATCCTGCCTTTTTTAACAAACTATTAAAAAAAAAACTTTAATGTCGCTTAGTAATTTTTGCCTTTCAAGTGTATTGTTTCTGTTCAGAATACTAGTAATTATGTTGGTGATAATTTAATCTAAGTAGACCGTAGCTTGTATAAGGATTTGTTTCAGTTGCTATTTATTCTAGAATTACGGGCTAGTAAAACTCCCCTGTGTTCCTTCAGTTGTTTTTTTTGCGTTTCAGGGCCACGATGAGTCTTACAAACAAACCTGCAGACTGTATACCTAACCCGCTAGTGTTTCTGAGCATTCAGTTAATTTCTGAATACGTATTATAATGACCTAGCAAGGACATTAGATTTCAATTAATTAGTAACTTAGTTATACACAAATGAACTTGCAAAGCCACAAAACCGCAGACCTAATAATTTACTGTTTTGAACTAAATTGTCCTTCACCAGTTTCATTATCAATTGGTATAATTTTAATTAATAGGTAAGTCAGGTGACGAGATATATATAAAATACTCCCTTCTGTCGTCGACTTTGCCTGAGTGAATGTTGAAAAGGGAATATAATTCCAGTTTTGGAAGTATCCTGTATCCACGACCGGTTTATCAGTGTGCCAAATATCATCCGAAACCGTTCAGTCGCTAAAACGCGCAGAAGTAACAGATAGACAAATCAGATTTATTTTCGCTTTTATTGTAGTAATAGCTTTTGCCAGCGGTTTTGCCTGTGTGGAAGTAAAAAATAAATAAATACCCAGCTTCAGTTGGGTCGTGGGTCTCTTAAGACCTGAACCGCGGTCCCAGCTTCCTACCTACCGAAAAAAAATTTTTTTTTTGAGTATTATTTTAAGTAGTGGTTAAAAAACTGTACTTATTTATTTTGGTCCCAAAATACTACTCAAAACATTTATAAAGGTAGAATTTGGGACCGCGGTCCCGGTCCAAAGAGCCCCACGACCCCTTCAATTACCCTCGGTAACTCTTTCAAACGTTCCAGCATCTCGTAGGTACCTAATGTTACAAACGATCTGTTTTCGCCATTCACAAAAAAGCAAGTGTATATTTTTGTGCTCAAGAAGCCTGCAATATGAATATCTTCAAGACGTTTTCAGTTTCACGCGAGATATCTAACCGGTCGTCCCGCTGGGAACGTTTGGAGCGAATATGAATCATTTCTTCCTGCTACATATGTGTAAGGAAACGTATTTATTTTTACACGTCTTTTTTTTGGGGTTCCGTACCTCAAAAGGAAAAAAACGACACCCTTATAGGGTCACTTTGTAGTCCGGCCATCTGTCTGTCTGTCAAAATCCTTTACCTCGAGAACGCACGGAGGTATCAAGTTGAAATTAAAACAATATACTGAGGACTGCAATCTCTTGAAGCTGTGAAAAAAATCAAACTTCTGAGTTAACGAAAAAAAAAGATACGGCAGGTTATGTTGTAAAAAAACGTGTATTTCGGCACTTTCAAGGGAATCAAAATTCATAGGGACATCACATTCCCATTGACCTAGCAAGGTCTCATAGGTCAAATATAGGTGTCATAGCTCAGTGCGCCAGTCCGACTCGCACTTTCCCCGTTTTTTTTTTTCATTCATACGGCGTACATCGAAGGACTGGAACAATTTGCCTGCTGCGGTTTTCCCGTCCGATTTATAACTAAGGCGTCTTTAAGGCTAAAGTGAATAGGCTCTTAATATCTAGTGCGCCTCAACGATTGCATTACTTTTTACCACCAGGTGGGACCGCAGTCAAGTATTAGTTTATATCAATACAATAAAAAAAAAATAAGCTGAATTTCAAAGTTTATAATTTAGAGGTAAAACGGTTTGTCAGATTGAGATTCTTCGATTGACAGAAAGTTAATTTTTATTAGGTACGATACAATGAATTTTGTTTTTCAACGTGGGAAATTATCAAATGACTTCTCCGGCTCTGGGTGGAGCGACAGAGTGTGTATCAGACTTTTCCTGACTAAAACTCGTAGTGTTTTCATTTGCCATTTACGAGAGCCGAAGCTGCGGGCAAAAGTTAGTGAGATTGTATAGGGCTAGCTTGTTGCAGCTTCTGCCAACGGTCCAAAAGACACCCAGAATAACCAAGGGCTACAGAAATATTTATTCCGTGCAGGAATCGAACACGCGATACCCAACGCAGCAGGCCACTGCACTAACCAGTGGGCGTAGACAACGTTACATTTTCATCAACAATAACGAAATTCGATATCTCCGAAATGTATGGAACTGACATAAGCTTTCGAATTGTCACGTGATCGACTGCTCAAATGTCAAAATGTCACACTGCGGTACGAAACGATAACGAATTTTGTAAAATGTAACGTTGTCTAGGCCCCCAGGTCGTCATAGTCAATATAGTTATATTTATAAAGACGAGCGTAAAGAGAAGACACAAAATGTAAATGCACTTATCAATAGATTTATCGATGAAAAACACCGAACAAAAACACAGAAAAAGTTACAATGATAAAAAACACAGTTTGAGAATAGGTAGTAAATCAAAACAGTGAATACATTCATTCATTTCTCGGTTAGATAACAAACACTCTAAGGGGGAACTCCAATCGGAATATAAAAATTACGACAGTTTAAAAGTAGGCGCCATTTACATAAAACTACTATATTGGAAATGATATACAATGTGTAGGCCGCCCCAATTGTTCTTCTCATGAAATATAAATGTGTTTTGGATGCTGGTGTAGCTATAGTATTTATTTTTATATTTGATTTATTCTGTAAACAGAAATGATAGAAAAATCGTGAGTCTCTACGAGATATAGATATGCGAAAGTTTGTATTTTGTATGTATGGATGTTTGTTACTCTTTCACGCAAAAACTACTGAACGGATTACGATGAAACTTGGTGTACGGGTAGATCATGTCCTAGAATAACACATAGATTACTTTTTATCCTGAGATTATGTTCCCTTGGGATAGTTTTCTAACTCGCTGGCAAATGACAGCAACTGTCAAATACATTGACAGCAAGTGTCAAATACATTGATACCAATCATTCTTTCATTCGGTCAATCCTTCCATCATTCTACCATTCGGTCAACCATTCCACGATTGGTAACAAAGAATAAATGCGAAATCTCGGATTATTACCTTTAATTTAATAAATAAAACAAAGAAACATATATATTTACTTTACAAACTTGTTAATAATTAAAACACACATAATAATACCGCATGCGTGAAAGAACGAATGTCCTCACGCCTCAACCGCCGAGATTCCGACCCCAACTATCAGCTACGGTAGATGCAAGCTTACGGACGTTGAGCAATGGGTAACTCGCCGTACGGCTGTCCGGTAATTAACCGGACCGAGCCCAGTCGTCAACAGCGCGTAGTGATCCACGCGCTCCTCAAAAGAGATGTCAGAAAACCGTAGGGGCCTAGCAGGGTCGATGTCCACTAGCTAGGACCGCGGGGAATTTCTGAAGGGGAAACTACGGGTTTCCTAGAACGCAACGGCAACTGAAGGACACTGGTGTGGTTTTACTCAGTAATTCTCTGACGCGCCCTCCCATTCCGCCCAAGGGCAAAAGATGTCATTGGATGATTTCCACATTTAAAAGAAAAAAAAAATACATTTAACGAAAACATTAATAAGGAGAAACTGACGTAGGTACTAACGTAAGAAACTACTAGAGCTAGAAGTGTAAAATTTTACACAAGGTCTCCTTTTATGAGGTAGACAAGCACTGAGAGAAGATTTCCTAAAATTCACCCCCTAAGAGGACAAAACGGGGGTCTAAAGTTTGTATGAAGAAACTTACTTTAACGCGAGCAAAGCCGTTGGCAGAGTCTACTTCATTCATATGTATTAAATGCGTATAAATAACTTGAGAACAAAGTTTTCACTGGCAGTAACATCTATCAAAATACGACGATATATTTAGTTAATAAAAACAAAAAAAAAATACCCGAAACGGAATCGTGAATGGACGGACCTTGGAAAATCGACAGAAAAACTCTAAAAACCAAACAGACAAGACAAAGGAATCAAATAATGTCTTCATTGAGATAATGTTAAGGCCAGGTTCTATTCATTTTAAATCTCTGGAAATTCTCAAATATGAAAGTATTTAAATTTACTATATGACCAACCAGCAAAAATCAAAACATGATATAAATTAGATGGCTCGATAAAAAAAAAATCACAAATCTGACCCTCACTTACGATTTCAAAGGTATATGTCTAAGAGATTACGTTTTGGAAATACTTGACAGTTACAAAAAATTATAAAGCTTGTTATTTAAAAGGGCCTCGCAAAAACGAAAATCTTAAATAGTTATTGTATTTTTTTGTTAATAAAATTAAAACTGCTGTTACGTTACGGGGCCGTGAATGGCCCGGGCGGAGTTCATACAAATTACTCAGTGACTAACTGTCTCCGCACCCAGGTTAGGCGCCGCAAAGACCACTTCCTCAGGTGGGGTTCTCGGGTGGTTCCGATCTTCAATATCTGTGCGGCGTCTCTCCGCAGATCATGTCCCACCTTCCGTCCTGCATCACGTGCCCTGTTACCTGCTCACGTAGAGACGTAATGACAGCATCAGCGGACGGCATTGCCGTGGCTGAATTCTGGGCTAGGCAAAAAATTTAACTAATTTTGCCATCGATACGCTAAGAAGAAGAAGACTCGGTGACTACAACCGGCTCTTAAGTACAATATACTCTCGTGAGCGATGCGAGTAAATACAAATAAGGCTAGAAGAAACGAAATGTCTGTAGTGAACATTTCTTGAACATTCCTCTCTGGACCTTTGTACGAGTAGTTTTTGTTTTATGGCGCTCTTTCTAGTATTTATCTGTTGTGTTTAGATACTTTTGTTAAGACTACGTCTTGTTTCTTTTACGTATAAACAGTTAATTAAACTTTTACTTTTATTAACTCTTATATAAATAAATAAATATTCACACAACTAAAACACAACGCCGTCTAGTCCCAAGCTAAGCAGGGACGTCTGTCCGTTTGTCCCTTATATATATGCCTCTTTTTGTCTTCGTTTCAGGGCTCCGGGTTCACTTTTTTTACAACCCATGGCCCCAGTAGGTTTTGATCCAGCTGGGCCCCTGCGGTTTTGAACTGTTATATACTGCTGGCCTGTTGGTCTATGCGTTTGTGGCCCTGACTACTATGCCAGAGATCGTGGGTCGATTCCTACCCTAGAAAAATGTTAGTTGAAGATTCCCAACACAATAAAAAATTTAAGCATGGCTTAAATTTTTTATTATTAAATGTCCATACAAATTTTTATATCAGTTCTTCTCAGTCAATCATAAAGTCTTTGGAAGACAACATCTAGTTTCCTTATTTAATTGTGGTTTACTTAGTTATTCCATGTCATCATCATTCAGCTGAAAGACGTCCACTGTTGGACATAGGCCTCCCCCAAGCGCCATTCCATGAATTAGTATGATAATGTTGACTTTACCAAGTTATGTGTAATTCTAATAGATCAATAAATAGGTAACAGATATTCAATAATATACCTTTACTTGGTCAAGGATTAAAGGTTTTAAGGAAAACCGCAAATACACTATTGGCTCAATCACAAGGCTTAGTAGATATCTATTACACATTTACCTATTTACCATTCATCATCTCGATTCTGAGAAAGTTGCAGTGTAAATAGACTACATTCTAGAAATCGCGGATGACACAGACGCATTCAGAAATTATCAAAGGACCGGAGCCTAGGATGAGTATTCCAATAAAAGAACAACCAGCAAAAAAGAACTGGTTTCGTCTGCAGGCGGTTTCGGCCAAAATGATGCCGAATATTCGGCTCGTCAGAAACTAGCCTCTTTGAGTTGATAGTTGTGATAAATACCTAAAAACTGATTGACTTGTTCGTCCATGTGTGTTATAATTTTTGTGTAATCGTCGATTTATTCAGTTATGGGGTACATAGGTATGTATACTCTTTATTGTACACCATAAATAATAACAATAATAATTCTTTTGGCGATTTTTTGCAGACAATATTTAGGACAATATCTATGTTATATTATAGTATATTATGAAAGTTATAACTGTTTATATAAAAATATATTTAGGAATTTTAGTATTGATTTTTTTGACAGTTTTTGTTACCACGTCAATTTCGGATTCGGTTTCGGCCAAAACTGGCAAAAGAGCCGAATTTTCGGTTGCAGTTTCGGCTGCAAATCATTTTTAGGTCGGTCACTAAAAAGAGTTGCTTTGCGCCTGTTAAATTATTAAAAGCAATGATTTTCTAACTATAGCAATGGTACGATTTTGCAGAACACTAAAAGTAAATTAAAATAAAAACAATTCAATCAAGGAAAAGTATCCCATCAATTGATCAGAAAGTACCACAACGCCCTTGGCAATGACTAATAAGTTAATAACATGCGATATACCTGTTTACAACACATGCGATCCTGGTACAACAGATAGCAATTATCATCATTGCCATCACCTATGTTCGACAGTAGTTCTGATTGCTATCGAACTTTATATAAAAACTATGCTGACACGGAATAAAGCTTACTAGTTTTTACTGTTTCATTTTCAATCAACCATGAGTTATTGTCCGGTAGTAATGAAAATTCCAATATTATTTTTGTTCAGTTCCGTGTTTTTGGAGACGAATGGCGATGTGAGTATACAGTTAAGTAACCATATGTCTGGTTATGGGTTCCTGGTAAATTGCTGAGCTTTGACGAAAAATTTAAAAAAAAAATAGTCTTTCCAATTCGGATGTAAATTGGACAATGCACTAGAAGTATTTTACTGAAGGCGATTACCGTGATAGGTAATAATTTCTTTTATGTCGTTTCCCATCTATTTTAGAACCAGTGATACCTACACTATGTTATTGATTTCTATAGGATACTTTTGAGCAGAATCTCAACAGTAACAACAACAATTATATTTTAATATATATCATCTAAATTTTTGACGTAACCCATAATGACACTTTCGCACATAATGTATTATATTTATAGCCTTATAGCCAGAGTGCCAATAATCCCAAACACGGTTAGATTACATGAATTTACCATCCCGCTTCATCACCAGATCGGTTCGATACATCCCCCCCTCTTTTTAACCGACTTCGAAAAGGAGGAGGTTCTATGTTCGGCTGAATGTATGTTTTCTTTCAGTCAGTCGTCGCCTAGACGTATAAACCGAGCAATTTTGCTTGTTACGACAATTCTGCTGTGATCTTCTGGAGTTCTGTTCCAGATCAGATCGTAACAATATTTCTATGGGAACATCTTGGAAGCATAACCTTTCAATAAAAATAAAAAAAAAATCAAAATCGGTCCATAATTGACCGAGATATCGGTGAACATAAATACAAAAAAAAAACATACATTCAGCCGAACATAGAACCTCCTCCTTTTCGAAGTCGGTTAAAAAACTTAAAATTACAATTCTAAGGGTCGGTCCTACAAGATGAATCCATAAACTAATTTCCTTTTCTATATTTTCTAAGCCAACCTACGTACCAAAAATCTTGGACAAGATGTACAGTTGTGATGACTTTGACAATGATTTATTGGACTGCGATGGTCTGAAATTGGGTTCAGAAAAAGGAGACGACGGTGATGATGCAGCAAAACTTTTTGGAACTATTATAACGAATTTTGAAATTGATGACATGTGTGATGTAAGTGAAGATTTTCACTCCAATCGTCCATATTTTTTTTCTTCTTATTTATAGGTTCGTGCTTGACTAGTAGTCAACCTCAACCTCCACTATATATACGTTTTTTTCTTCTTATATTTTGGGTTATTCATACGCATGATGGATTTGGATTATGGCTCATTCCCTCTCCTTGAGAGGAGGCCGGAGTCCTAGCCATGGGAACATTAAAAGGCTGATTATGCTATACTATGCAAAAATCTCAGTGAGTTCCAGCAAAAGGAAAGCGCTATTGAAGTCTAGGGTGAAAGAGATGGCGAGATGATCTGGACGCGTATCAGAGAACTGGTACGAGACGGCGCGAGAAAAGAATGTCTGGAAGAACTTGGGGGAGGCTTTTGCTCAGAAGTGGGACAGTAATGGCTAGGAAAAAATAGCTAAAATTAGGCAAATTAACTATTCTCGAGTTTTAACCAATATTCTAGTAAACATGTATTTTAAATAAATTCTATTTATTTACAGATCGATATGGTCATACATCGAACGATGATGGGAGGCGAAACAGAATACATGACCAGTTCTCGGGCAAATATTTGTGGCTGCCTGAAGGATGCGGACGCACCTTGGGCTCCAATAGTCGAAAAATTAAACATCAGTGGCTGCCCAATCCCTGTTGTACGTGACTTTCATTTTATAAAACACATTTTTTTCTTATCTTATTGTTAACTAGCCTTTGCCCACGGGTTTGTCCGCGGCTTTGCCCGCGTACATAAAATATGGCCTATGTCAGTCGGGAATAAAGCAGCTTTCTATCAGTAAAAAAATTATAGCGATTGGACCTGTTCTTTCAGAGATTACCTCCTACGAACAAAAAAAACTAACTTTACCTATTTATAATATTAGTGTAGATATTTATTTTGATTAGAGATTTTTTAAGAAGAGCCTTTGTTTATAAAAAACTACAGCTACATGGTAATCAACCCACGCCCTGACCCCCACTGGAAATGCCTCAGATGTCTAGAGTTGAAGTGCGATTCACGGATAACGTAAGTGCGGGCGTGCGGACTGTGAGCTATGGATAGGTCCCCGTCTGGTAAGAACCAAGCCCGAGTCGCGCCTCACAGATATATCAGTAAAATGAACGGCGTCCACTGGGGCTGATGCTTGCTCGCGCAGCTAAAGGACACAAGTGGGTTTTAAGCAGTAAAAGTCTGACTAGTCTGTGTTTAGCGAGAAAAAACACTTGATGATTTCCCACACCAAAATTAAAAACCTCTGCTTGATAAAATGTCCAAATAGGGTACCTATTTAAATTTTTTTGTTTCTAAAATCCCAAAAAGAAGTATTTTTCAAATGAGTTCACAAATGAGTAAGTTAGAAACATTTCAAATCTAGTGGAAGGGGAAACTGTCAAAATAACGTTTAGATGCTATTCAGAAAAATATTACATATAAAATTTAAAATAATAAATTCATGAAAATACCTAATTGTATATTTTGTACTTTAGTTAAATCACTCCCTAGTGACTTGACGAAATTCGATAGACGTAGCGTTGGAAGGCCTCCTACAAGGTGAACCGATGACCTGGTAAGAGTTGCGGGAATCCAATGGATGAGAGACGCACAGGACCGTTCATTATGGCGACACTTGGGGGAGGCCATGTCCAACTGTGGACGTCATCATTTCAGCCGATACACGTCCACTGTTGGACATAGGCCTCCCCCAAGCGTCGCCTCAACGAACGTTCCTGTGGACGTCGTTAGGCTGAAATGATGATGATGATGAGTGATGACGAAATTCAATAAATATTTATTTTCAGACCACCTTCGATGTCCAAGGCTTGACGGTAAACTTAGACTTTATGAAGGACGTGATGTGCCATGACTTCTGCGGCGAGTATCGCGTTCAGATATCTTTCATAAAAGGTAACGATAAAATGTCTTGCCATGTCCTTCAAATGAGAATTGAAGAAGAGAATGATGATTATGAATAATGTGTTGATTAATAAATTGGTTTCAAATCGAAATTGCTTTTGATTATGTCGGTATCTCCATTAAGGCGTTATAAAAATGTCGGACTATAATTTGTATTACATTTTCTCCTTGAATATGCTTATTAGTTTTGAACTAAGTCACGGTGATAGACGGTTGTAGCATGCGTTCGGCATGTGGACAGTCGTGACCGTCGCAACTGTGCCGCAGTGACGAACGGACACGACGGTTTTTTTTTAACAATAATCGCGCGATTATTGTTAATTTGTATAATTCAAAGTAAAGACGTGGTATTTTATTATTAATAATAGTGGTTTATTGTACTATGACTGTGTATGAATAATACTAGAAAAAAACATTTTATTTAAATCTACCAATCAAAAAACTACACGCATTTTTATTGAACACTTCCTATTCAATCCACAAAGTATTTTGTTTATATAAAAAACTAAGTACATTTACAATCACAAAAATAAATGGAAACAAACTAAGCAAATGTAATTAGAATGCTGGAGGCGGGCAGCCCTATCGCATGTTTATGTAGCGCGCGGCTGTAGGCATTTATTTCAAAGATACGGCCGAGTTACAATACTGTATGATACTATTACCGTGACTAAGTAAAAAGAATGATACTTGAGTTTTCATTTATTATTTATTGATGGAGTCGCGCTGCACCACTATCTCGTCTTAGGCGGTTATCACACTGACACGCACCACGCAGCGTAGCGCGTGAAAACGCACCTACACACGTACTTGCAGGAGTGCAGATCTGCATCATCGTGCGGGTTTTTTACGCACACACGCGCGTAGGTGCGGTTTGTGAATTCACGCTGGCACGCACTCATTTCATACAAAATCACCATTGTGCCATACCTTGCATGTCACCCCGCACCAACGCGCGTGAGTGCAAGTTTCTCCGCATGTAGGCGCGTGATCTGCATGAACGCGCGTGCATGCAGTTGCGGTGTGTTGGACTGAGCGTGTTTTCTATACAAACAGAGATACAAGCAACGTTACGACACGCATTCACGCACTATTAATTATTATTATTTTTCCTATGTTTTTTCGTATTTTTTTTATTTTGTTCCGATACCTACCTACATATAGTTTACTACTATACCTAATATATATATATATATTTTATTTAGTCTCCGTAAGTATGACCGTGGCATCACCGCGGGCCCTAACAGAATACCAGAGCTGCGTTATTTATTTTTATAGATATCGCAGCATATGCTGAGTTAGGTGCCTTTCTGACCTTGCACAAATTCTTCTATGTTTATTGTACCTATTTTTTAATTAATATTTTTAATATGTGTGAGGTTCGAATAAACGGTTTTCTTTCTTTCACTACGCTGCGTGGTGAGTGGCAGTCTGTTAACCACTTTACGGTAAGTGATAATGTAGTCGGTGATGAAACACGATTACCTAGAAGTAACATACTAACTCTTGACTTAAATACACACTAAACACTTTAATAGGCTGGTGCCATCCTTGGAAGATATCGGCTTTAGCAGGACCCATCAAGTACGTAAATCCAGCACAAAATAGATAGGTACAGAAGTCAATCTACATACAAAGCGCGTTCGAGCAACGCACACATAGACACCGCTCATGGACACGATATCGCGGCACAATGCAGCTCGAATGCTATCCGTTTGATATACGCGTTTATGAAATTTTGTGTGGAAAAATGGACCAGCAAAAAACCTTATTCTAACTGTTCAGTGGACGGTTGTTTTTTTCGACATTAACGTTTACGTGAATTAACGTTTTTTAGGCTATCAGTTGTTTCCGAGAGGTAAGTATAGGTAAGTATATGTCGGCGGAAGGATGCCGATTATCATTGAAGCTCTTTCCAAATACTCTGTTTTGTGGGCGATGGCTGGGTATCGAGCAATAAACCGACTTTTCCAGATCACACAACTGATTTATTATAAGGCAAGCTTTAGGTTTTCACTTCACATAACGAGCCGTGAGACAGTCCCCGAGAATAGGACGTTGCACATCGCATGACTGCCGACAGAGGAATGAGCCCCGAGCCTCTGCGCTCGGCACTTTTATCTGCTCGGTTCGTGCAAACGTCAGACTGGATTCTGTCACTTGTCACTTAGCTCGTTCATTCGTTCTCAAGCTTCCGTACTATTGACTTCTCCGACATATATTTATTTGCTTGTTTTGGATGGTTTGTTTTAACGTAACATAGAACAGGTGTCGCGCCGAAAAAGAAAAGATGACCATGTGATATACCATGTTGTGACCATGTATTATTTTTACAATTCAAATTAGGTAGGCATTTATCACCGCACCCGGTTTGGACAGTTCGGCGCCACGCGCTGACCCTAGCGTGATCGCCGAGCGTAGGTATGAAAGTACTTACATACATAAGATTACTTCTGTACCTATCTATTTTGAGACCCCAGTGCCATTTTTATTTGCCTCAAAAAGAAAAAAAACGGAACCCTTTTAGGATCACTTTGTTGTCTGTCTGTCCGTTTTTCAAGACCCTTTATCTCGTGAACGCGTGAACTTATCGAGTTGACATAAGGTCTGCAGTCCCTTGAAGTTGTGCGAAAAAAAAAATTCTAAGTCAACAAAAAAAGAAAGATACGGCCGTTTATATCGCAAAGACGTAGGTACATTTCGACACTCTCAAGGGAATCAAAATCAATAGGCACCCGAATATGGTGAAATTTAGTATAAAGCAAGGCCTTTTAGTACAGGTATAAAAATAAACCTGAAAACAAAAAAAAACTTTTTTTTGCGATTCGGAAAAATCTTTGAGACTCCATACTGGAATTGAGTTATTAACAAACTTTGCATGTAACCCTTAGTACGCGAGTCCGACTCGCAATTGCTCAGTTTTTTTTTCTACACAATTGCAACAGTGCCTTTTGCAACTACTTAAATATTACACCCATAACTTCCAAAGTCCTAAATTGATCTTAATTTCCAACTCTTTAATCGCTATCCAAAGGGAATACAAATTAAAAGTATCCAGACTACACTGCTCTGGAACTCAGCAAGCGATTGTGTTGTGCCCAATAATTAGAAAAATAAATAAAGTGAGGGGAGTGCAGACGAATAAATTTATAATTGCCTGGGGCAGTCAACTTCAAGCGTTATTAACTTTTTCCTCTGCCCGTCGCGAATGCTTCTCGTCCTTTGGTCAGCCTATAAACAGTTCAACCCTCATTAATTTTATGAACTCCTGGTATTTCTGTATAAATTCACAGACTGATGTACTGGTAAAAATGGAGAGAAGTAATTTTAATTCCAATATTATTAAGTGATTTTGTAGATTTTATTAGTTTTCATATAGTGAAAATTAAAGGCAGTGTTGAAAATTGCAAATTTTAATATATTGAGTTCATAATTATTAGCAACCAGCTTTTGCCCGCGGCTTCGCTCGTGTGCATAAAATATACCCTATGTCATCCAATATTATTAAGTGATTTTGTAACTTTTATTAGTTTTCATATTGTGAAAATTAAAGCCACTCTTGAGAATTGCAAATTTTAATGTACCTATTGAGTTCATAATTATTAGCAACTAGCTTTTGCCCGCGGCTTCGGCTGCGTACATAAAATAGATTCTGGAATAAAGCAACTTTCATCATCATCATCTTCCTGCCCTTATCCCGTTTTATTTGGGGTCGGCGCAACACGTTTTTTTCTTCCATTCTGTCCTGTCGCTCGTCACGCTATCAGTAACTCCCTTTTCATTCATATCACTTCACTTCAATAAAGCAACTTTGTATTGGTGAAAAAATTTTAGCAATGGGACCAGTACTTTCAGAGGTTACCTCTTACAAACAAAAAAACAAACTTTACCTCTTTATAATATTAGTGTAGATAAGGCTGTTTGGTATAGGGTAGGATGTAAATTGAAACTATAAGAGTTGCAGGACAAATCAGGTAGCTTTTCACCTTTTTGTCATGGTTGGCGTAGTGGTTGGCTGCTGCGCTTCGTTTCGCGGGTTCTATTCCCGCACGTAGCAAATACTTGTATGGCCTACAGATTGTAGTTCCAGGAATACAACCACGATACAAGAGTACCTGACTCCTGGTACCTAGTTATCGTATTTATTTGTCGTACTTAGTACCTAAGTATAACATACCAACAACAAAAAAGTTTTAATCGCTTACAAAAAACCCTTTTTGAAACCTACTAGCATACGCTATCCATGTATTTATCTTCCCATTTATCGTGATATGAATAGAAAAGAAACTCTCAAACATTTTAAAGTCTGATTCAGTAGCAAGATGTCGTTATCAGTCTGAGACCAGCTTACCCATAATGCTAATCTAACAAAAAAACGAGCATTATTCAAAACTAAAAGATTTAGCTCGAGTATTCGCTGTAAATTTTCCCTCTAACGTTCATAAACTTAGAAAAACATACGTGAAAACTGCATTATGAAGAGCTTCGCGGGTCACTAGCTGTTTGGCAGCGGGCCTTGAAAGTAGCGGATTGCTCAACGTGGGACTCGCGTGGGCTACTCTCGCCATAGCTCGTTCACACTAGTGGCCATAGTGAGAGCGCGGGTGACGAGCGGAAACCCAGTCCCTCTCGGTATCCGACCGTCCGGTAACTGTCCGGACCGAGCCCAAGACGTCGACGGCGCGCACTGTTCCCGCGCGCCTCAAGGAGTTGTCAGCAACAGGAGGAGCCCAGCTGGTCGAAGTTTACTGGGGCCAGGGTTATCCGAAAGGAAACTCGAGCCACGGTATGAAGGCTAGAAGGAACGGGGATGGGTTTTTAGTCAGTAAGAGTCTGACACTATCTCCCGCTCCCCCCAAGGGCGGGGGTTGTCATAAGATGATTTTTGCCCATCGTTAAAAAAAAAACCCAGTCCCTGAAGTCACAAAATTTATAGGTACAGAGAAGCGCGCTCGAGCAACGCACACATAGACACCGCTCACGGACACGTTATCTCTCGGAGCGCCTCGGCCCGCTCGTCGAACAGTTCCAGCTCAAACGCTCATTAGTGTGCGTCCACCGAGCGTAGGCGTGGTCATGGTCAACATCATGTGATGACCATGACCACACCACAATTTTTACTTGTCGATTAATTCTGTAGCAAAGTCATAGTTCGCTCAAGGTAAAGAATCACGTTGTAACCATAGATTTCGTGGCCCAATCCTATCCATATGCAAATGTGGACCCCGCCTCAGTCGACGTTTCAGCGATTCCAAATTGTAATATTATTCAAATAACACATTTATACGTCATACAGATTTATGTACAGACGGTATTAAGAATTTAATTATGAGTCAAACTTATGATATTTCTTATTACATTTTTTATCAAAAAATTTCACGTTGATATATTATTTTATATTCTAAATTGAGTCGTGATTAGTTTGTAATAGAAGTTGACTTTAATTTCATCTACAACGGGCCCGTTTTAACAAACTGTGTACCATATTATCTTTGTTCGAATAATTCCAAGAATTTTATTTGAAAAGAAACTATTTTAGAGAATGTTTTAAGTTCAAATCAGCAGGCAAACAAGACTTAAATTAGTTTAGTCGACGGAGTTCAAAGGTTCTTACAATCAAGTGATCTTGTCATGTTTAAATAAACCTATGAAATGAAGTGTATGAAGGTGATGAAAAGGTATTTTATTATTAGTTTACCTTTGTGAAACTAAATTAGAACATCCTTTTTTATTAGTCTTTATTGACCTACAATGTACTAATATACATCGCCAAAAGGTTAGGTCACGCTCAAGGTGGAATCCTTAGCTGGGGAATTATTTTAAGAGTTACCATGGCCCTAGAACGCAATTGGTAACTGAAGGAATGCAGGTAGAGATTGAGTCGGTGAAAGTCTGACTGCTTCTCGCTCTACCCCGAGCGGGAGAAGTTTGTTGGTGATTTCCAACCAAGAAAGGAAAGCCAGATGGAAACGCAATTTTCGCAGGGTGGCTGGATGAGAATACCCGAGGATGGAATAAAATGGCGTGTGATTGAAAGGCTTGGGCTTTTTAGTGGTGAAGTGAAACAATACTAATTTACACATTTTTTCTTCCAGAACCATCTGTTCTGTGAGTAATGTGCCCTACACTGCCATTTAAGTTTAGCGATTCTTTAGGTTACAGTTTCGCGTACCGGAATCCGTAGTGTTGAGTGTTAGCCCTCCGGTGAGGGTCGCGGGAATGCGATGTATGTGAGACGTATAGGAGCGGTTGTTGCGGCGACACTTGGGGAAGGCCGGGCGAGTATATCCAACATTGGATGTCTTTCGATTGATGATGATGATACTTTTATTGCAAAATTGTTCCCTTCAATGTAATTCAATATGGATTGTATATTGTAGTCAGTAGTCAATTACGCTAAAACAATTATTAAGGTACTTTTCGATAATACATATAAAATTTATATATATACGTAATTTACAACTAAACATTTTTTTTCTTTGGATTCCTTGAGATTTTGGAGCGCATCAGTTTCCTAATATGGTGTTGATCTGAGGAACAAAATGCACTGTGTATGCATTCTGGGCAGCAACTTGGTCCAACTCCCATACAAAGTTTGGCAATTTCTTTTTACTGAATTTTCTTTACAAAACAAGTGTAAACTCTCCATTTATTTGAAAGTAAAATTAACTAAACTTGAAGTGAAAGCCGCAGTTGACAGTTACACTAATGTTGAACACCAATTCCAAGTTAATGATTGCGGTTAAAACAAATGTCAACGATGTCTTCTAAAGTCCTGTCAAAAAGGAAATGTTTTAATTTGCAAACAAGACCCAAAGACAAATTAGTTGGGCCTTTGTTTTACTATATATATTTTTGTCTTTGCTTTCTATTTACGGATATTTGTTTAAAGTTTTTAAAGGCCCCGCGGGCGCAGCCCTATACGTTGGTCCGACCAGATCCGCACCGCTCTTCACTCTACGATGTACAGTGCACTTCACATCGCCAGAGACAGAAACAGATGGAAAGACATCATAAGGGATAAAGTGATGAAGCAGGGAGGTCACGACCCTCAGCATTGAGGAACACGACGCAAGGAGGAGGAGAGTTTAAAGTTTAAGCACATGAATTATTTATTAATCCTTAATAATATTATAGAAGCGAAAGTGAGTTTGTTTATTTGTTTGTTACGTCTTCCCGCCTAAATGGCAAAAGCGATTTTGATGAATTTTGGTACAGAGATAGTTAGGACCCTGGAGACAGACATAGGCTACTATAATTACAGTAAAATAAATAAATAATTATCTATTTAATAAGAGCAGTGGTCACCGAGTGGTAATGGCTTCGACTTCGAGTTGTAAGGTCGCGGGTTCAAATCCTGCCCGGCGCGTTACTTTGTGTAATTTATTTCAATACTAAAGCTCTCGACGATAAAGGAAAACATCGTGAGGCATGTCCTAGAACCAAAAATTGGAAGACATGTGTCATTCACCAACCGGCGCTGGGCGCGCGTGGTGGTTACGGCCCATTCTCTCTCTAGAGAGGAGGCCTCAGAGTCGCAGAAGTGTAGTTTTAAGATTAGTTTTATTATATTATAAGCTTAAATAAGCAAAAATGGAAACGCAAACGCAAACGCACAGGACCGGTCGTTGTGGCGACGCTTGGGGGAGGCCTATGTCCAGCAGTGGACGTCTTCTGGCTGATAATAATATGATGATGATGATGAAGCAAGAATGTCGTACATATTAATTTTAAAAGATTCCATATTTTGTTCGACTTCTATTAATTAAAAGAAGATTGATAAGTACAGAATATAAGTAGCTGTAAATTAATTCGGCATTTATGTTGCTATAACTTTCATATTTCAAAAGATATTAAGTTTATATTCGGTGTAACATTTAATAAAAATTACATCTCATTCATCAACGTAACTCTAATTGCGATCAACTCATAAAAGAACATCAAAATAATATCTCATCTCATTTTATACTTTAATTCTTTGACAAGCAACTGAAACGAGAGTACCTCGGCTTAATGCGTCCGTTGTTAAAGAATCGTGTTTGAGAACTATTTACTAAATTGAAAAAGCGTGTCCGTCGAGTCCTCGAAATAGAGCGAGTGAGGAAAATCAAAGCGGCCACTTGAGGACAGTTAGATGTTCTCGAATGGGGACAACTCTTGGGGACACGTGTCGAGTGTGTCGGTCTCTGACGTTGATTTCTGAAAATCGGACCGCAATTTTCTTTCAAGTGTAGGTAACAATTTTGATTGAAGATTGTTTGGGTTTTAGCAGTTTGTAAATACAAACATAAGTATCAGCATTATCATAGTTTATAAGTTTCTTTCTTCAAGATGTAAGTAATTGACGTGAATTAAGTAGATAGGTACCTATCTTTAAACAGGATAATTTTGTAATTACTACATAGCTGAGCCGGCGAACTTCGTACCGCCTGATATAGTCAACTGATTACGATGAAACAAAGCCTAAGTAATATTTCAAGTTACACACGATTTTAATGTATAAAAGTTATCTACATAATAATAAAAATAACTAGGGGAAACTATATTGATTTATATCCTATATATTTATATCCTACTAATATTATAAATGTGAAAGTTTGTATGTATGGATGGATGTATGGATGTTTGTTACTCTTTCACGCAAAAATTACTGAACGGATCTCGACGAAACTTGGTACACGAGTAGACCATATCCCAGAATAACACATAGAATACACGCGGGTGAAGCCGCGGGCAAAAGCTAGTATACCTATAAAACATACTAGAATGTCAAGATGGATAGCGGTTAATTACTGTGTATCAAAGTTCCTATAACGTGTGTCTAGGGAAAGAGTTTTATGAAGAAAAGCGCAAAAAACAATACAAGTATTTATTTTAAATAGGCTTGTCAGTTAATCGAATAAACTACTGGCTCGTTCGGACCTAGGTCTTCGAGGTGAAGAACGGCCAAAAAAACCTCGGAAGATTTTTTTTTTCCTGTGGGAAATTCATCCAATGACAAAACCCGCCCTTGGGTGGAGCGGGAGATAGTGTCAGACTCTTACTGACTAAAAACCCGTCCCGTTCCTTCTAGCCTTCATACTGGGGCTCGAGTTTCCTTTCAGATAATCGAGTTTCCTGGCCCCAGTAGGCTTCGACCCAGCTGGGCCCCTCCTGTACACCTCGGAAGCTCAGATATAGTATTTTATAAACAAATCTTACAACATCATTAATTCATGAATCCCCAAGCGACACCCGGTGGCCGCGCATCTATTGTCTTACTGCTGTGTCTCTAATTGACGGTATCTGAAGGGTTAATTATGGTTTATCACAATAACATCTACAAATAATTCTATGTTATATGTCTTGGGTCATTTCATTAAATAAGGTAAATAATGTGAATAAGTATTCTCTAATACCATAAAGCGTAATTGGAAACAAGCCACAGTAATTACACATACACACAATCAGTACAACTATTAACAATAATTAAGATGTCATATTAAATAACTTACTTGAACTTTGGTGATCAGTAACGGTCTATAGCTGGATGCTGGATGACAGGTGGTCCGTTCCACTAGGAGTATACCCACAAGTATTGACCGGTGGGGGTTTAACACTTTGCTTGAACATCAAATATACCGTCATTTTCCACAAATCACAAATCATAATTTCAACTTTATTTATGACATTTTAATAACAATTGTTATATAGTCAAACCACTTTAAAACTGAATAATATTATTTTAACCATTTTACAACACTCGATTTGTATTTCTTAGTTCTTATTTCACAACATAAATATTATCTGACGGTACTGTACTAATCGGGTCAAATAACCAATTACATTAAAGTATTAATACAAAATGCAAGACATATCTTAATTCATGAATCCCCAAGCGACCACCGGTGGCCGCGCATCTATTGTCTTACTATTGTGTCTCTAATTGACGGTATCTGAAGGGTAATGGTCACCAATAATTACGTAATCATTTACAGGATTATCACCAACACGTATTTTTTAGCGTTTATATTTCTACACACAGTAATATTTGCTCTGGCAGGTATTTTTACATTTGATTTGAACTTCATAAATGTTACCAGTGTATCATAAAAAAAAAAACAATATTAAATACAAATGATTTAATTACGTTATACATAATGACGGTCGTCATTATATCTAACATCCGCAGAACTAAAAGCTTTCACAAATTTATTACTTGTATAGATAAATATGAAGCTGTTTATGTTACGACTTAATTCATGAATCCCCAAGCGACCACCGGTGGCCGCGCATCTATTGTCTTACTATTGTGTCTCTAATTGACGGTATCTGAAGGGTTAATAAATATATAAACATCGGATATTTATATCAAATAAAATTCCAAAATTAACATTATCAAGACTTTCAGGCCGAAATTACCACAACAAAATACCAAACCCTCCAATTCAGCTGACACCGCAAAAAAAAAACAAAACTACATCCACACCCAATTCGACCACACCCAATATGACAGCAAGCAAACAGCAAAAAGAACGTCACAAGTGGCCTAAAAGAGGCGTGCACATCAAAAAAACGTGATAACTAGCGTTAAGGGGGTGACAAGCACCCTCACACTCTTTCAATAATACGGCAAAGTCGGCAATAAAATTGTCATGTCGAGATCTGCTAACGATGCAGCTTCTGAACCCCGAATTGAGATAAATACCGCATTATGAAACGGATTTGGGAGGTATTAAGGCACGGTTTTACCTTCCTATTTGACACTCTTGTTTGTAATGACTTTGATTTGAGTAAAATATTGCGTTTGCTGAAATGACGTGTCCTATGGTAAACATTTTATTTTCAGGAAGTAAAGATGTTTTCGGGTATGGATCATAAAATATATCAAATTTAGAAGAAGTTAAAAGAAAAAGATTATTTGTGCCTTACAATTTTATTTTACACAAAAAATTTCATTCAAATCGGTCAAACCGTTTTTAGGAGGAGTTAGGTGTCACACTTATAGGAAAATTATATATATTCAAGACATATACAGGATATCCAAAACACATACACATATGTATCAGCTTCCCTCGCGCTAAAGTCGATAATATGGCGTATGTTATTCAGTAAGTATTCTACTGGTGAAAGAATTTTTAAAATCAGTACAGTAAGTTTCTTCATTACAAACAAAATTTAAAATCTTTCTCCTTAATAATATTAGTAAAGATTAAATTAATCTACAAGTTAGCAATAAAAACCTGCTAAATCGAAAAAAAAGGTATTTATTGAATTAATTCATGAATCCCCAAGCGACCACCGGTGGCCGCGCATCTATTGTCTTACTATTGTGTCTCTAATTGACGGTATCTGAAGGGTTAATAGTATTAAAGTAATGAACGGCTAAGTCAACTCGTCGTTTATACCGTGTACATTGAAAGTCTGAAACATTTCGCTTGCTGCACGTTCCCATCCGCTTATAACTTAGATGTCTTCAAGGCTAGAGTGAATAGATTTTTAAATAAACAAGTGCGCCTCACCAACACCAATCGCATCACTGCTTACCATCACATGGGATCGCACACAAGCACTAGTTTATATCGATTAAAAATAAAATAACTGCCTAATTGCTTTTTTATTTTAATCTTTTCGTCAATTTGTGTTGGTGAAAATATTGCTTTTGTCAGCTAAATCTTAAAAGACGACCAGCTTAAAGGATTATTAGTTTGTTCATTTTCAGCTTTGTCAAATATTTAAAAACAAATATTTACCTAAACAATATTATCTACATAGGTAAAGAACCTAGAAAATGAATAAATCTTTTCGTCGAAATTTGGTAATATTAGATTTAGATTGTTTACAGAAAAAGTATTAAAAAAACCCACACAAAATAGGTACCTTTTCAGTCCTATTTCAATTGATGAAACTTTTTCTATGTAGATTGTAGATACTTCAAAGAGGTTTTCTCCAATACAGTCGAAACTAATTTGAATTTGGACAATAAAATGTCCAATTTCATTTATGTGCGGAACCCCATACGCCATAGACATTTAGGAAAAAAGTTAATGGTGCTTAAAGCTTGGCCGCTGTCCTGTAATTACGAATTAAAAAGTTCGTCCGCCGGACCCCAGTTTTTTCTCATTTATTTGGATGCGAAGATAATATTGCACCCCAAATCTATCTCTCCTACGTTCAAAAAATAATCCTATTTTCACATCTCTAAAGTTCACAGTCGGCTGTCAACACACCTAATTACTTTTAATGTTATCTTCTCATACGAGACATTTGTATGTATGCATCTTTTTACAAAGATACAGAAAATTAACTTTTACGAGGAAAAGTCAGGGTTTTTCATGATGTAAAATGTTATTGGTTTGCGTCTACTCTCTCTCTATTGCCGTTCCCTTTGATGAGAAGTGGAAAAGACATTTGATAAGTAATTAGATTTAAAATAAATGTATTGGCAATGTAAGCTGTGATGGTTGACCGTGTTTTTGAGTAAAAAGGTATGGTTTAAAAGCCTTTAAAGATATATTTATTTTTGATTCAACAACAAGATAACATGTTTTCAAGAAATATTTTGTAACTAGCTACTTCGTACCGCCTAACAGTCGATATACTCGTAGTCAAAGGATTGCGATTAAACAAAGCTTAAGTAGTATATCAGTCTATATAGTCACACACAATTCCAAAGTATAAAAGTAATCAACATCGATTTCGTACATTTACTGCGCGCAGTGTCGTTTGTTCAGTTTTACGAGATGCGCGAACACCTAAAAACTTTTACAGATTTATTATGTGTGTAGATATATTAACTAATATTTAACTCAAAAGTCAAAGTAAACAATTTCAACGAGACCATTTATGAGACACTTTACAAAAAAGTGAAAGAAAGAAACTTAAACATCTGGCTTTCTCCATAAAAAAATCAAGTATTCAAGCAACAATGTATCCATAGAACCACCAAGACCATGACGTCATATTACATTCGTCGTATCATTTTCATTTAGCAATAAAACAACCGCATGTATATAAAAATGATTCACAATGCGTCTATAATAAAAGTGTCGTGCAGAGAATCCGTCTCGTCGAGATTAGAGGGTGCTCCCATTATTGTTACAGTATTATTTTGTTGTTTTACGACAGGAAAATAATAAGCACCGCCGTTTATGACAACACAATAAAATTCGTATTAGAAGGGACGATTGTTTGTCGGGAAAAACTTAGTTCTTTATTTTTGTAGATAGGTTTATCAATTAGTGTTGCTCTTGTATAATTCAATATGTTGTTTTTATATTTCGTTTCCTACCTTAGACATGACTTTTCCATTTGATAAAAAGCATTCCAAAAGTCTGCAAAACAAACATGGAGAGTTTTGAAAAACGTTTCTAAAAATCAGACAGTTTCGACATAGGCAAGAGTGCAAAAAATGCAATAGCGAATGAAATCAGAAAGCAAACTACAGACGGAAAATACAGGAATGATGCAGTGTATAAATGTGTAGATAGAGAGTCGGAATTTCACTGGCTAGAGAGAATATTTATTAATAGTCTATGCTAAACTCTACCAGTCTGGCAACATTCCTAACCTTCGAAATTCTGGCAACTATCTGTTATTTTCAATCGCTTTGATCAACAAACAACTCAAAAATCTTTATTCAAAATTTAAATGAGCTTGTTTTATTTAAAAACAAAATAGTTTGCGATCCTAGATAGGTATATCAATATACAAAATTATCTTCACGGAGTTGTTGAACTCGAAAAACTTTGGCAACTCCTTTAGTCTTGATTGATGGATGGTCTCGGTGTAAAAAACATTTATTTTTTGCTTTAAAATACATTCACCGTTAAGAACAGTGGTGGCCGAGTGTTTACGGCCCCGACTTACAAGTTGTAGGTCGGGTTAAAACCCAGCCAGGCGCATTACTTTGTGTAATTTATTTCATTACCATTGCTTTCAAAATAGCCAGGGAAAACTTTATGAGGAGACCGGCATATCCTAGAATCAAAAATTCGAAGACATGTGACATTTAGCAACCCGCACTGAGTCCGCGTGGTGGATTGCGGCCCATTCCCTCTCCTAGAGAAGAGGCCTGAGTCCCAGCAGTAGGAACATTAAAAGGCTGATTATGCTATGCTTATGCTACTTTCACCGATGAGACAACATTTCTGGGAATCTTTAAATGGTGGAAATGGGCAGGATTTTTAGTGCTTAATATTTAAGTGGGACTGAAAGCAATGACGGGGATGCACCAGACAAGCTCTGCTTTCCCTAAGTGCTTTGTTTACTTCTCTATAAAGTTTTAAACTTAGGGAATACTTGATGAAGTTTTAATAAGTACACTACTTAGAACAAGATGTCCATTAGGCGATGTTTTGTTTGGTTTGGTTTTGTTCTGGTTCTTTGCTTTGGTTGTTTGGTTTGACTTCGTTCTGCAAGCAATTTTACTTTTTACTGAATTTGTCGACGGCCAGCGCTGTCTTGGGCTTGTGGACGACAAGTTATGGGTAGCTTGCCGTCCAGCTCACCGGAAAAAATCGTGCCTGGGAGCCTCAAAGAGATGTCAGCATAACCGAAGGGGCCCAGAAGAGTCGATGTAGAGTAGTAAGAGTGAGTAGTTGAGTGAGTAGTTAGTAGTGAGTAGTAGTTAGTGAGTAGTGAGTAGTGAGTAGTTGAGTGAGTGTAAGTGTGAGTAGTAGAGAAATATAAGAAGGTTTGAGTCACTAAAAGTCTCGTCCTACACGGGAATATTTGTAAAGATTTCGTGATTCTGAAAAGCAAAGGGCAACTGAAGGACGCAGGAAGTTTTTAGTTAGTATAAGCATAAAATAGATAGGCACGGAAGACAATTTTATGTATGTACTGCACTTTTTATATATACGCACACTAATGAGCGTTTGAGCCGGAACTGTTCGAGCGGGCCGAGGCGCTCCGAGATATCGTGTCCGTGAGCAGTGTCTATGTGTGAGTTGCTTGAGCGCGCTTTGTACGTAGATTGACTTCTGTAGCTATATATTTTGTGGTATAAGTCTGACGCCATCTCGCCCTACCCTAGAGCTGGAGAAATCATTTGATGATTTCCTATCTCAAAAAAGATAATTCCAAACATAAAGATAATTCCAAAGAAGACTTTCACCGAACTTTACGACAGCCTAACATTACAACTTCGTTACATACTACTGACCACAAAACCAGCTTCATAAAACTAAAATCAGGGTATAAAAACAAGAAATGGCAAAAAAATCTTTATCAGAATTTCCAGTTGGGTCGTAATTGTAGCGAACACAAAGGGGCACGGCTATGGGAGATCAATGGTGGCCGATGGCTCGACGATGTATTTACGGGCTACTGCACTGTAAATCTGGTGATATCTCGTAGCGCCCAGGGCGGTAATACGCCATGTATGTTTTGTTTACTGTACATACTATGGGATTCAAGTGCTCTGGTTTGATTTAATTGTTTATGAGCAGACATTGTAAAATTTGCTTCGTCCCACGGTTCTAAATTCTGGGGTAATTACCCCTTAGGTTTAGTTTTTTTTAATGATATAAACTAATGCTTAATTGTACAGGTATTCATTTAAAAAACTAGTTATAGCAAAATAAATTAAGTGTATCTCACGTATAATCTTATCGCGTAAGAATAACTGTTAAATATTTCCTGTAACTCACACCATTGTCTATTTGCAACGTGGAATTCCACCCCACTTCTCCCACCAACATCCCCCCAAGAGAAAAAACACCAAAGATCTATTAATTCAAAAAACAGCAACAAAACACGAAACGAATTGCAACATTCGCAACTCTCACCAAATACTTAGCTCAGCATTGCACTGGTTGCAGCAATTGCAGCTATGTCTCACTAATTGTGAGTAAGAACACTTTCCACCGCTCCCTTTTGTTAACTAAATTAAATTAATTGCGAGGAAATATTTAAATAGAGGAGAGCTTGAGTCTCTACGGCAATTGGCAGCAAACCTTACAACTTGCTTTGTCTAGACTCTGGACGAGACGATTGTTTAAATGTACTCTAGTTGCATAATGAGATCATATTTCGGTGTTGTATAGCTTCTGATTTTGCTTTTTAGTTCGTTACGCGAACTTAAAGTGCTGTATTTTGATTGTGGTTAACTTTAAATGAGAGTTTATTGTGTCGAATGTACTTGTTAGTTAATTTTTAAGTTGTAATATTGTGCACTGTTATGTTCTACACTTTTAGTGACTGTCATAAGCCGTAAAATAATAATAATAATTTATTGCCATTATATCATGCTTAGTATCAGTTAAGTTTACAATAAGTAAAGGCGCACAAAAGTTGACACTTTGACTCCTAAACTAGGTATTCCTGTGTTCAGTGTTCTACTGCTTCGAGGACGCTGTAGATAAAAAAAGCCGATAGATAAAAAATTTAGAGATTTTGAAAATATTTCGATTCAATAGGTAACTTATTTGTAATGTTGGGTAAATTAGGGTTTGTTTGTTAGTAAATAATAATAATTAATTAATTAAATAATATTCTAAAGGTGCACACTTTAGCCATACGGGCGCGGCGGTCTTCGTACATTTTATATGGAAACTAGACTTGTAGAGCTACACGCCACGCGACGTCGTTCTACGTACAAATCAGGCGTGTTACACGTGTGCGTCGGTTTAATTTACTTTTGGCTTAACCCTATTCCATCAGCACCCTAATTTAATGACTATGCCCTAATTTACTATTCCAATTTAAATGGCTTAGTAAGCAATATGTGAGATTTTTAGCACAAAGAAAACTTATTAAATGTGCCGAGAGATATGTACTATCAACTTTTCACACAGAGTGTTTTACAGTGAGGTTTTTCCTGTGCCAAGACTGCTTTTTCTAGTACCTAAACTCAAAATGGAAGCTATTCTACAATCTGCATAGCCACAATTTATTGCAAACTACAAACCACCCACTTAGCATATTACAGTGTAATTTAATTTCCACCGAAATTGCATATCTGCAACTAAGTAATATCACTAATTCAATTCCTACGCCTACAGTTTACTACACCTACACACTACTACTCCTACAGTCAGTACCTACTACATACACTTTAAGTTAGGAAGTTCCTAAAGGCCAATTATAAGTCTGGTATAAAGTTAGGCAGAATCGAATCTGCTCAGTTCGCGTCCAGTTTAGTATTAATAGATTTAAGTGGTTTCTGATGTTAGCTGAAAATCATTATTCTGAGCTTACATTGTTAAATTTCTGTTATCGATACCAGGTTTGATCCGTTGGTAATGAGGAAACCCATTCCCTTATCTGAGTGATGATACATTGGAATAAAATGTGAATGTCTGTATTAAAAAAAGAAAACAAAAAAAAAAGTTTATTGGCGTTAAATGTAATAATGTAGCGACATCTATGACGCCACATAAGAATTACGAAGAAAATACGAAATCATCGCGCAATTAAAGTTCTCTTATATAAATAAAGCATGGCGCATACCTTAGGTGTTAAAAAATAAAACAAATAACAATGTTTTCGTTTGAGTTACATTTTTAACAAATTTCGGAAACAGAGTTATTAAATTTGATCTGTCGGAATCGAAACCGCAATCGGAATCAGAGGTGCAAAATCAATCGGAAGTTCCGAACTATCGAAATCAGAATCAAACTTCAGTAACATCAGAGACGTTATCTACATCTACACTAGTTTAATAAAGAGGTAAAGTTTGTTTTTTGTTTGTAGAAGGTAATCTCTGAAACTACCGGTCCGATTGCAAAAATTTTAGCACCGATAGAAAACTGCTTTATTTCTGAGTGACAGGCTATATTTTTTGTACACAGGCGAAGCCACGGGCAAAAGCTAGATTGCTATAATAATAATATATCCACAACTTATAATTATTCTAGATATATCTGCAAACGATAATACGCGTTCACAGGACAAGAAAAAGTTTTAACAAAATTATTACTGACAATAAACTTAAGTAACTGAAAGTGTTATATCTAAGTTACCTTAATTACCAGGGTCATTGTACTTACGAGGGTAAAGTTCACTTGCAAAAACCAATAACTTAGTATTAGAGCCTATAATAATTGCTTTGTAAACAGTTTATTGGAAAACTATCAGTCAACTCGATAGACTCAAATATTAATAGAATAGTAATCGACGGACTAAATTTATACGAAGCTAACATGTTAAATTAACTTCTGAAGCTTCCAATGAATTCAAAATGGAAACCTATAATTGAATAGTTTAATTAAATTTAGTTTATTTCATTTTTTTTTTATATCTGTATAAACACATCTATTTTTTAACCTTTCAATCGTGATAATTAGAAACACAATAGTAAGACAATAGGTGCGCGAACGCCGGTGTTTGCTTTGGGATTCATAGACTAATTAGCACAATAAAAAAATGGAGCTCTATGTGTACCTGTTACTGATCATGTTTTTGTAGCCAAAAGTAAAAAAAAAAACAAAATAGTCAATGAAGTTTTGTCATAATTGGTAAATTCATAATAGAATCAACATTTATAATAATTGCTACTAGAAAATAATGCGGGCAGTGTTTTCCCATTGTACCTGTAAATTGGCTACCATTTTAGGATATACACAAATGCTTATATAGGGTCAAGTTTTCAGGTGCTTTTAATTGTTTTGTGACGGATGCTGTCGAACCTAACTTAGTATTTAATATAAATTTATTGTTCTCAAGTAAGTGACGTGTAATGTTTTTATTGAGAATAAAGTTTCTTTAAACCTAAACCTAATAACTTTGCTGTTTATGAATATTATTTTTTGAGACTTTACTCAAGTAATGAACAAGCCCTTTTCTAATTATCCCATAAAGTATTTTTAATCATAAAGAGAAACTGACTGACATATCAGCGTGTAATTTTGTACAAGCTTCCTTTTATGAAGTAGGCAAGCACAAAGAGTGGATTTTCCTCCCTTAAAAAAGGGGTGAAAACATGTTTCATGCAAAGTAAAACTGTGAGTATAATCTAATATCTAGTATATTTTGTTACCCAAAAACCGTTCCAAACAATAAATATTCAAGTAGACAATCAATTTAAGGCGATACCACGAAAAAGACAACTAAAAATGACCGAACAAAAAACGAAAGGTTGTTGAACTTCAAGCTTTTTACAATGAACAAAGAAATCCATGTGATTAGGCATCACTGTCTGCTTATCAAATTGCACATGGACGAAATTCAGACTTCACCTGGAGGCAACTTTTACAACCAATACTGGACGCGAATACAAAGTGTTTGGCTTGAAACTAGAATCGTAAAATGCTAACATGTTACCCAACTAGTAGCGTAGGTATGCGGGGGTAAAGCGGCCTCTTGACCACGGCCTTGCAACTAAAGGGGTCTCACGCAAGCTAGGGTTATTTGATGAGACTTTTTAGGGTTCCGTATCTCAAAAGGAAAAAACGGAACCCTTATAGGATCATCCGTTCATCATTATGTCCGTTTGTCTGACTGTTTGTCTGTCAAGACCCTTTATCTAGCAAACGCGTGGAGATATCGAGTTAAAATTAAAACCATATACACAGGTCTGCGGTCCCTTGAAGCTGTAAAAAAAGCAAACTTCTAAGTTAACGAAAAAATATACTGGAGGGAATTACAATTCATAGGGTACTTTCCGTTTACCCAGAATCCTTAAATTTGGCATAAGGGCTTTTAACACAGGTACAGTAAATTTGTTATTACGTCACAAAAAATAACTTATTTGCGATTCGGAAAAATGTTCGTGTCTCCATTCGACAATTGAATTATTTACTGTATGTGCGTAAGACCCACTCGCACATGCCCAGTTTTTTTTGATTGACAGGCTCACGTTTGACCACTTTTTAACCTGATGGTAAGCGACGATGTTGTCGATACTGGGTTGTGACAGTCGCTGTCTCGTTTCCGAATATATGAAAGAAACAGGCCTGGCTAATGTGCTTTCGCCCACGTCTAAATTAGTCCGAGCTACGCCTCTGTACCCAGCCATTTGTTAACCGTAAATAAATATTGCTTTACTTAAGTTTTGCTTGTGTTTCATGACGTGAAAGGTAAAACAATGTCGTTGGCTCAGAGACAAATGTTGTGAATTTATTGAGATTTCTGTAGATAGGTAGGATTGTTGTAAAGGTAATTTAGCGGTGAAACAGATTGCCTGAAGATTTATGTTGGGATTTCGTTTAGCTTTTAACTTAATTATTATTATTACGTTGGTATAATTTGGTTAATAAAGTTACTGTTTCCCGTCTGTTGACAGTCATTTTTGCTGTTGTGAAGTGTTACATAATTACGTTTCAGATTTGCTGCGCGTCTGCTGCGGTCTTCCCGTCCGATTACAATCTGAGCGTCTTCAAGGCTAGAGTGAATAGGTTCTTAACAAACTAGTGCGCATCACCATCAACGATTGCACCACCGCTTACCATCAGGTGGAATTGCAGTCAAGTACTAGTTTATATCAGATTTAAAAAAAAGATTTCATTATCAACCGGACCATTTCAGTTGTTTGATGACAGTAATATCTATAGCTACAACAAACTGAGGATTTTAAAAGCAAGAGTAAATAGGTATGTTGCTTCTTTAGCAAACGTGCTTCATTGATGACCGCGCCATCGCTTACCAGGTGTACATATTTATACTGGATGAGATGAGAGATAAACGCGAGCCTAATTTATCTATCCCTTTTTGATAGCAGCTCTGCTATTAGATACTACAAGATGGTTTTAATATATTAAGAAATATAAAGTAATATATTCTTTGCCAGCGATTTCCACAGTGAAAGTGAAAAATGATACTAAAGGAACTTACTTCTGGAATAAAAAGTATCCTATGTGATATTTCAAGACATGGGCTATCAGGGGTGTGTTAGAAATTTCATCCCAATCCTTTCTGCCTTTTGAGTGTGAAGGAGTGTCTATAGTAGCTACACATGTTTTTATATACTTTTGTCTTATAATTGATGTAAAATTAACATAATCTAGAATGCTTAAAATTAGGTTAAGAAATTACCTAATCCGAAATCTGTTAAAGCAATGCTTCATGATATTTTTAATTTTCAAAGAGCTAATTTATCTAAAACTACGAACAAAACTTGCTAAAATACTGAGAAAAAACTACGTGTTCTGAGAAATTTGTTAAAATAACTAACATAAAAAGAGAGGAAATAAACTAAGAGTTTGCAAAAACTTTTAAAATTACTTCAGAAGAAAAGATTTATACATTCTAACTTCACTTCGAGGAAAGTAAACTAGTGCTTTTTTTATTAGTAAAAGAGCACTTAATGAATGTGTAGGAGAGGCTAAAACAAAGCCTTTGAAGTTTCAAGAAGAATGAAGCTTTTTATATCAGTGTTTTCTTTGAATTCCCACAGTTTCGTAGCTACAGATGGTTTTCTAGACAGTATTACCACAAAGTAGATAGGTACAGAAGACAATCTCATGTATGTACTTAATTTTTTATACCTACGCTCGGTGGGTGCACACTAATGAGCGTTTGAGCCGGAACTGTTCGACGAGCGGGCCGAGACGCTACCGAGACAACGTGTCCGTGAGCGGTGTCTATGTGTGCGTTGCTCGAACGCGCTTTGTAAGTAGATTGACTTCTGTACCTATATATTTTGTGGTATTACAGTGCTATTTTATTATTACTTTTTGCGTTAACTCCTACCTTCCTAAACTTTATTCGTTTGTTAGTTAAAATGATACGTCTTTAGTAAGAAAATAAAGTATATTTGCCTGAGATACGCTACTTATTTATCCCCCAGTTATCTAAACTAGTAAAATGGTTAGAATAGAATAGAATAGAATAAACTAGCGGCTAGCAGTTTGTTTCTTTTATGTTTGAAAGAGGTAGTGTAACAGATTCTATTATGAAAATATGGTTGCCACTGTCTGTGGTCAAGTTTTTGTTTTTGCTATATTACTTACGTTTTTAGCCTTTTGGCTATCTATTTATATTGATTGGGATTTTTATCTATTGGCTACTTTTGTTTGTTTGCATAGCATAGCATAATCAGCCTTTTAATGGTCCCACTACTGTGACTCCTGGTCTCCTCTCTCTCGGAGACAGAATGGGCTGTAATCCACCACGCGGACCCAGTGGGGAATTTCACATGTCTTCGAATTTTTGGTTCTAGAACATTCTTAAGATGATTTTCTCAGAAGAGCAGTGGTGATGAAATAAATTACCCAAAGTAATGCGCCTACAATTCGTAAGTCGGGGCCGTTACCACTCGGCCACCACTGCTATTTTTATTTATTTACTAGATAAAACGGGATAAATACTAAAACGGGACAAGGGCAGAAAGATGATAATTAAATTATATGTATTGGTAATTTTTTTCCTTTTCGCTATTATTTTTTTCTATAGTAGATTTAAGAGATATTTCCCTTCTCTTTGATTTAGCCCATCCTACAGAAAAAAGACACAGTCAAAATTATAAAAAAATTAAGGCGGTAAAAAATATAAAATCTATTTACACATATATATTCACGCCAGCCATCACGTTTCACGTACCATATAGACCCCAACGTTGATACATCGTATGCCAAGCATTCGCCACAACGCTGACACTTGATTAATTATCCCGACTCTCCTCTCCGTTCAAATAAGCGACTGTTTTATATATACCTATGTTGTATGTTGCCGTGATCTCAATTAGGTATGATAGAATCAGGGGTTGAAATAAATTGTTTGGTGAGATGACTACATATTGTGTTGACCAGTGGAAAGGATATCTCATCTTCTTTTAAACTTGAGGATAGAGATGCGAGGGCACACCACGATTATGGCGGTAAGTCCCCTCTTTGAGGCGTGGCTGGAAAGACCTCACAGCGTCCTTACGTACCGCATGACGCAGGTCCTCACCGGACATGGCACGTTCGGGTGGTACCTGTTTCAGATCAAGTTGGAAGAGACGCCCGGGTGTCGCCACTGTGCTCAACGCCCGGAGGACACGGTGAAGCACACTGTCGAGGTGTGCCCTGCCTGGGTGGAGCATCGCCGTGCCCTCGTGGGGGCGATCGGCGGCGGAGACCTCTCGCGCCGGGCCCTGGTCGAGGCCATGGTCCGGAGCGAGGAGGAATGGCAGGCGGTCGCCTCCTTCTGCGAAGCAGTAATGCTAGTAGGTAAAGGACGAGGCCGACCGCATCAGGCTACGGCGCCCTCGCCGCCGTCGCCGGGATTCCGATCCCGATATCCGGCCACCGTAGACGCGGGCTCGCGGACGGCGAGCCATGGATAGCTCGCTGTCCGATCGTCCGGTAATGGACCGAGTCCAAGACGTCGACGGCGCGCACTGTTCCCACGCGCCTCAAGGAGTTGTCAGCAGCAGGAGGGGCCCAGCTGGGTCGAAGCCTACTGGGACAGGGTTGTCCGAAAGGGAGCTCGTGCCCCGGTATGAAGGCTAGAAGGAACGGGATGGGGTTTTTAGTCAGTAAGAGTCTGACACTATCTCCCGCTCCACCCAAGAGTGGGTTTTGTCATAAGATGATTTTCCCCATCGCAAAAAAAAAGGCTAGAGATGCGAAAACATTCCATTCAAGGAGATATCAGCATACCGTAGGGGCCTAGCAGGTTCGAAGCCTCTTGGGGCCAAGGGTCTGCTTCTGAAAGGAAGATTCGGCCCTGCTATGAAAGGCGACGAAGGAATAGGTGTGGGTTTTTAGTCAGTAAAAGTCTGACACTCAAGAGCGGGGAATGTCATTGGATGATTTTCCCACCTAAAAAAAAAAAATATTCCACAATTTTTGACGATAAATCGTTTACAGTTCAATCGGTGCGGGTATGAAAAGCTTTGCCCGTGTCAGGAAGACAAGCATAAATGTTTATATTTTTTTTTTATATGGCCACTCTGTACTTGAACGTTATTCAGTATTTTTCTTTTTTTTTTGCTTTTATATTTATATATTCTTAGAACTATATAATACATATAGTTCTATTATATAGTAAATTCTATAGTAAAGTATTTCATAAAGTTTTCTGTAAATATAGCTTTAAGCGACAAGACCATACCTTATTAATTTTGAGCTTTTATTATAATTTTTATGGTATACAATAAAGAATATAATTATTCTATTTATTCTTCTTCTGTTTACCTCAATCTATGAGTGTTTTGCGTTAAAATAATGATACAAAACTGGAAACCAACACTATCGCAAAACATGGAATATTTCCCAAACCACACAAGAAAGAGAAGAAAAAATAAAAACAGGTTTTTTTAGCACAACACAAGCCACACGATATACAACAACTCAAAAAGTATAAACGAAAAAAGAACCAAAATAAAATAGTGTGCCTATCGTCAAAATATCACACATGAAAAAAACTGGTGCCTAGCACCGGTTTTCAACTAGACCTGAGGTAGTGATGTGACAAAGCAAAACTCAGTTTAACAAGATATTCAAACTTTTCTACCTACGAACGTATTAATCAAACTTCGTAGAGGTGGACCTTTCATCCCTCCAGCAGTTCAAAGGCTTCTGATTGGCGCCCGTGTGTGAACTAATCCCGATCTGCGACCCGGCGAAAAAATCACTCGGTACTATTACTCTTTTGAAAGCGTTCCGGTGTATTTTCGTTGAGCTGAAAACTTTCGCAATACCGGGAACGGCTCAAGTTTAAACTCTCGCGGAAAAAGGGGATTCAACGATCATCTCGCTTCATCTAATAAAAGGCCCCGACGTTTCTGAAATATGTTGTCACTGCATAAAGTTTATGACTTTAGTTTCGTCTAGAAATGTGAGAACTTTCTCCGGTCGTGATGAAGCCGTTTTTGAGCTGTTATTTTGTCACACGTCAGTGGCAGTCTAATAAAACTTAATATATGAGAGAGAATAAACGAGCAGTGAATTTGCAAAAAATATTTTACGGTGAAATTCGTGTGTATGTGTGTGTAAGTTAATTGGTTATTCTTTCACGATGAAACGGCACGTCCATTCCTAAATATGGTATGTCTGTTCCAAATGCATGGATTTGGTAACGGGTGGACCACGTATCGGAATGGAAAATACTACAGAGTATTTAAAATACTTGTAAAAGAGCATTACTTATGACTATGATCATGTTTTCGTTTTAGTTATTTTCAATTTAGTCATCACTTCCTTTTCCTTTCTACATATATTTTGTATAGATTTATGTATGTATTTAAGTCTTAAGTATTTAATTTCTGTTTATTTTCATATTAGTACTAAGTGCAACGCTTTTTTGTATCGAGATAATCTCTGTCCATTCCGGATTGTGTGGAAGAAATGGCCGATTGTGCTAAGGCCGCCAATTATGTTTAGCAAAGTTTGTTTTTTTTATGTAAGTTATCCTTTTTGCAAATTATAATCTTAGTGTGCAATAAAGTATATATAAACTGGTGGTTTCGACAGACTTTGTCCTGCTCAAAAACTGAATTTACGTCAGAATTGAAATTTGAGGACCCGATTGCAGCGCCACCTACAAGGTCCTGTTGTATTTTCAAACCATCCAGAGACTTACTCAAAGATAATACATACAATTTCATACGAATTATCAGAGTTAGGTGAAAAATATATATATCTTTCTAGATAAATATTTTTATTTTTTTTTTGGTACATTTTTCTACTATCACGCAGCCAAAGCTCTCGCACTGTCACAAGCAAGTCTGAAATAAAAACGTACACAGTCAAGCGAATGCCACATTAAGCTCGCAATTATATGAATTTATTTCCAGTTGGTTGATGTTACGTGAATTTTATCGAAACCAATTTCGATAGTGCACAGTAATGTGACTAAGCGAGATAAAATACGAACAAAAGCTATAATTTCTCGATTCTTGAATGGAATTTCCATAATTCGGCTTATATTTGCCGAGCCGTTTGTCAATGGCAGCCGAATAGGCCCTCTCACACGAACCGATATATTATTTCAAGTTATTTAATGTCGGGCCTTTTCAATTTATTTACATATTTGTTATTTAGAGTGTAGTTATAGCGTGGCATGCAAATGTAGATATAATATTTATGTAACTGCTTCAATAAGCTGTATAGTTTTCATATAGACAAGAACTCAAATAAATATTATGATATGTGCAACATTCACGCTATGGTAAATTTATGAACTCAATAAAATGAATAGTGACGATCCTTTTTATTTAGTAGTGAACAGGCTTGGCACTAGGCATCTATATATTTTTTTAATCATTACAAAATAATCGTCTATTTACAGATCAACATCCACGTAAGGCTGTTAGCCTTTCGTGGATGTTGATCTGTAAATAGATCTTTTTAACATATATTTACAAAATAAACTTTAATATTAACTGAATTAAGTATTTGTATAAAAAAATATAGTTTTCATTTAATTTATTTTTTTAATTCCAATTTTAAGTAATATCACTACTCAGTACTTTGACTATTTGTCTTTTAAATTTAATTTACAGAGTTTGTATTTTTAATAACACAAATATGTACTTTAAGTTTTACTGTTTGCATTTTCCGTGAATTCTCATTAAGTACGAGTTTACTCTGAGCATAAAATGTGACCCTTAAATCAACCTTAATAGAGTTATAAACGGAAAAGCCAACCCCATTCGTATACGATATTCAGAATACGTAATTTACCATTTCCAATTTCGCATCAATGCTCGTGATTTAAGTATTTCCCGTATCATTTGTTTCTTTCTGGATTCCAATATAGCATTTTTTATTTTGTTAAATTGCTTTCCTTTGTACAGCCCCCTTCATCTAAACACGTGCGTGGATGCTTCCAACACAGATTTGTTCTTAAAGATGTTTATTTGTTTTTAGCTCACGGCGAAATTGATCATTTTTCGTTGTTTATTGCGCATATATGAGAGTGATGTGTTTTTGAATGAGTTTAGATATATCTGTCTTATTTCGTTTGATTTTCTCGCGATATAGATCTTGTGATGGATAAGTTTATTTGCTTTTAGTTTTGGGGTTTTGAATAAGAAATATATCTTTGAGTTCTATTATAAATGTTAAATGGGTTTTTGTTTTTTTACACTTTACGTACAATTATGGTACATAGGCGGATTGATTGCAACAAAACTTTATTAGCCAACAGTTTTCATTATTTTAAGCTATAATTAAACACTTTTGAAACAATTTGGGCCACATAAGTAAGTATGTATGTCCACAATACAATTCTCACGAAGAAACATGGGCAATGGTTAGCTTGCTGTCCGAGCGTCCGGTAACCGTCCGGACCGAGCCCAAGTCGTGGACCGCGCTCACTGTTATCACGCGCCTCAAGGAATTGTCAGCAAACCGTATGGGCCCAGCAGGACCGAAGCCTAATGGGGCCTTGGACCGGTTTCTGAAAGGAAGGTCCGATCCCGGTATGAAGAACTAAGAAGGAATAGACTGGGTTTTTTAGTCAGTAAAAGTCTGATACTATCTTCCACTTCGCCCAAAGACGGGAGATGTCATTGGATGATTTTTACCCACCGAAAAAAAAAAAACTGGTATGGCCGAATCAGCAAAGCACAAACTAAAACCTCACATAATAATTTATTTACTCAATTGAATCAAACGCAACCACATAATAAAACGCAAAACATCGTTATCTAACTCAATAAATCCTCCAAAAAAATGTCTCTACACAAATTCATTTTTGATTGCTTACTCATATGAAAGCAATGTCATATCCCGGGTTGCTTTTAACAAGCAGAAAACACTCGCGTCATCCATGCAAAATACCATTCATTACAAACTGACAATAAATAGATTACGTGACGTCGAAAAGTGCACGACTTGACGGGTTTTTTGCCCTCGTTTTTCATAATACAATAATCAAAGGAATATGTGGGGGGTTCAGGAATCAAACGTCTACACATGGAGCGATAAAGAAGTAAGATTTGGCGTTTTGGGCGTGTAGGGTTGTGATTTTATTTAACTTTTTTGTTTAGTTTTCTTTGGTGGTTTAGGAAGCAGTTGGTGGAACGACTTGGAGGTCTTCCTTAAGAATGCCAAGGAATGGACTACTAATACTAATAGTATCTAATTTATTGTGTGAAACGGTCAATATCCATTTTAACGAGTTATGGTAATAATTACGAAATACATTATCCATTATATATCGGAAATACAAAATTTTGTTCAGATAATGATTCTTTGCCATCGGAAAAATCAATCCTTAATTTATATAAGGCTAAGATTAATTAATTTAAACGATTTTTGTAACAAAAGACCAATTAAAATAATATGGTAACAAAACTTCATACCACAATCGGTGCAATTCTGTACCATGTGCATTATTCTGTACAGTACCAATTACTACATAATAAGGGTCTCCTTATTACAGGCAATTATGGTGTTATTAACTGAAGCGGCTTGCCATTATGCACACACGATATTGCAATCATAATTAAATTGATAAATTTATAATTAACCTAGTAATAATAATTATAACCCAACTTCCACCATCCATATGCGCTAAATGTTTTAGGAAAACATTCATTGTGCGAACAGCTAAGAAGTGAAATTCCCTGCTCTGTCTGTCTGTGTTTTCTGATAGCTATAACCTGGGAATCTTTAAGGTAAGAGTGAATAGATTACTATTAAGTAAGCGACTTCCACGATTGACCACATCATCACTTACTATTAGGTGAGATAGTGGTCAAGTGCAAGCCTGTTATAATAATAATAAATAATATAACCTAACAAAATAAAAACGTTCAATCAAAATAAAACAATACCCTGCCTGCTCCACTTGTTTAAGTACCAGGGCCGCAGAGACTGAAACAGCTGTCACGCATGAGATAATCCACCAAGAAGCGGAAAGCGCGCCCTCAGCGAATTGCGACTTCGCCATGTGATCCCCCAGCGCCTACCAGGCACACATGATAATGCGATAAGTAATTTTTATATTAAAGCTCCGCCAAAACATAAAAGAGAGATTTCCGTGAGCATCTTACTCCAGCCCCAACGAATGCGCCGCATAAATTAGTTTTCCCGGAGATTGTTTGTTCAGTCGATGCTTTTTATTATTTTTACGTTAACATTTATGAGTTTTTCAACGTCGGAGTCGTTGCTTAAACATTTTGTGTTACCATTACATTTTAATAGTGGAAAAACTAACAACCACAATGTGTGAGAGAGTTCTTTCACCCAGGAATTGTTTAATTACATGGTTCGGTTCATATGTTATTTTTGTGTAGCTTGTAAAATGCAAATTGAATAAAAAAGACGATGAGAGAGTTTTGTTCATATGCCGTTGAAACTTTCCGGTATCTGGCCAGTAATTAATTAAAAGCTTAGGTGGTGCCATTATGGGTTTTATGCTAATAGGCGGCGGCTAATATGGGAGCCTTCAAAGGGTCTCATACACGGGCGAAACATTAAATTTCAACGAAGCGTGTGCCACAAAGCAACGTCGGCCGGCCGCGTTGCGTTATGCACGTAGATTAGATTAGCGACCGTGTTTTGTTTTGGAAAATTTAAACCAACCTCCTTTACATGTCTGATATCCTGGTATCTAGAAATTGCAGTTGGAAATGTAATGGACTTAGTTCTAAACCGAGTTAGTAATTAGTGAAATTAACGTGTAACATGATAGTTTATGAGAAGTTTGTAAATAAATAATGATTTTGAGTGCCTAGAAGATTGAGCTCAAGTTAATTTAGTTAAGAACTTTGAATTGGTGAGTAATTGAAGTTAAACATAGTTTCTCTCTAATTAAGTGAGCTTCATATTTTCTAAATCTCCCAATTAGTATAAAAGTGGTCGTTTTGTAATGAAGTGTCAGGTCTCTGGCGTGATTGTTCACTGCGTGCATATACACAATATGCAAGCGTGGGCGGGCGGGGGCCCAGGGCGGGCGGGGGCCTGGGCGGGGGACGGGCGGGCGGCAGAGCGGGTACCAGTTAAATTGAGCACCGCTACGCCCAGACTCTCATTTCCTCCATCTACCATTGTGTGCCACTCACAATACAAAACATTTTTTTACGAATTTCGACAAAAAGTGCTTTGAATTTTTTCCAATCTTCGCCTCTATTCAGCTCGTAAAAACTTATTGTCTCGCCGCGAAAGAGAGTAGGCGTGTCCTTTGGGAACGTTACCCTGAATCGCATTAAAGTACAATAATAAAATTTTACACAATTCTTAAAGTATAATTTAGTGTTGCCACATTAAACTCAAAGTTTCTTAATTTTATTGCTGCGATAATTAGGAGAATGATAACTCTTTAAGAACAGACATAATTCATTAAGAACTTCATGGAGATTTGCGTTTGAAATTGCCGTATTATACTAATTAATTGTTCTAAGGAGGGCTTAATGGGCGTAATACGTCTAGAGATTTATAAAATCTGTCAGTAAAAACAAGAATATAACATTTAGCTCCATTAATACCGCTTAGAAGGGATTATTTTAATGTAGATTTAAAAACATATGAATAAACGTGTTTTACAAGCAGTCTAGGTTATTGAAAACTTTGGGAAAATTCGATTTGACAGACACTTTGTAATGGAAAATACATTTTCATAACAAAACGAAGCCGTTATTCGTGGAATATAAAAATAAAACGTGGTTTCTATATTCATATCGAAGCAAATAGAAAATTGGAGTCTTTTACACGTTTTTAGGGTTATATCATGATTCTTTTGCTGTCGTGTTTCTAAAAAGTTACTAAAATTAATTTCTGAAAGGTAAACCCTTTATCGTTTGAAAGAGAAAGTATCTACGTGCTGATTTCTTTTTAACCGACTTCGAAAAGGAGGAGGTTCTATGTTCGGCTGAATGTATGTTTTTTTTTATTTTTAGTTTTTTTGTATGTATGTTCACCGATATTTCGGTCAATTGTGGACCGATTTTGAAAAATTTTTTTTTGATTGAAAGGTTATGCTTCCAAGTTGGTCCCATAGAAATATTGTTATGATTTGATCATGAACTTCGAAAATATGGAACAGAACTCCTCATAGAATTATAGCAGAATTGTCGTAACAAGTAAAATTGCTTTGTTCATACGTGTTGTCGATGACTGACTGAAAGAAAAGGGGGAGGGGATGTATCGAACTGATCTGGTGATAAAGCCGGAACGTAAATTCATGTAATATAACCGTATTTGGGATTATTAGAAACGTTATGAGATGCACTCTGGCTATAAGGTAATTTATGTTTAAATGAAGGGTAGGTACTTTTTAGTGGTAAATAACGAAGAGACAAGACTAGGTATCTATTATAAAAACACCGACTTCCGAAATTAAAGTTATTTTGTACTTTTTGAAGTCGGTTTAATTTTTTTTTGGAAAAAGTTTTTTTTTATTTACCATTTTTTAGGGTTCTGTACCTTGTCTGTTCATTCCGTTCGTCTATCAAGACCCTTTTTTCGGGTACGCGTGAAGTTATGAAGCTGAAATTTATATCAAACACTAAAGTCTGCAACAGTGAAAAATAAAGCTTTTAAATTAGCGCATATTTTCATATTCGCTAGGAAATCATAACCAATAGGGTACTTCCTGTTGACCTAGAATCTTCTCATGGCACACGTAAAGGAAAATGTCTGAAAATGTTTTGTAAACGATGCAAAAGAAAAACGCTTTGCGATTCGAAAAAATTGGCAAAAAGTCTGTATGGAACCCTTGGTGCGCGAGTCCAACTCGCACTGGTTTGAACAAGACCTATATTTTTTTGTGGGTTATAGTTCTTCCTATTTCAGAATTCATTTATTGACAAGCACTTGTACAACGTTAAAGAAGATGTCTGAGACGTTGTACATACATTTAATAAAACAATAATAACCTAATAACAAATCCATACACATTGAAAAAATAAAAATAAGCGACGGTAATTTAGAAATAAAAAAAGGGAAAACACATACACCTGTATATAAATACTGAAATAAGAGAATGATCATATAGTTCAAGTTGTACACAAAGTTAAAATCAAAAGTAAAGTCAAGGTAAAAATATATTATTTAATGACTCTGCAAGTGTCAAAATCAAATTATAGTTTTACAAGAAGATATGAAAGTACTCCTCACCTGTCTCAAAAATACTAATCCTAAATTAAAGCCATTTTCACCTATAAAATAAAATGACAGTTTTTACGTTCTCTAACAAACGAACTTAGTGTGACTTACAGTTTAAGGCGGGCCTCATAACTCACGAATTTATAGTGATTGCAGTGGCGGCCAACAAAAATGGCGCACTTTTGATATACGACCACACCAACGAGATTAATTGGGGACCGATGGATACAAAACTATAAATTATATCTTTTCTCTTTTTCGATTTTAGTAATAATACTTGTGATTCATGTTTTTTTTTTAACTTGGAATAGGCTTTAAGCTAAAATAACTTTCTTATTATATAAGCCATAAAATATAAAGAGCATAAGGGACAGGTCTCCGCAAACTTTAAGGGCTTGCTCAGTAGACGAAACTGATGAACCTTCCACAAGATTTTTTTTCTGGAAATGAAAAACAAATCGGTTTCTACATACAAAATTATAAACTTGATTGGACATTTTGAGAGGCTGATAGATTTTTGTTTTCTGAAAAAAAAAAATCTTGTGGAACGTTGTTCAGTTTTTCCAACTGAGCAAGTCCTTAAAAGTTGAGGAAACCTGTCCCTTACACCATTTAAAGTAATAAGGAAACCATCGCGAAAACGACTTTTGTTACGAACTGGCGACCCACCCCAGCTTCACACAGGTTCAAGACTGCCTGTGCCTGAAGAGGCGCCACGGCATCTTCACCTTCCGCATGACACAAATCTTCACCGGACTTGGTAAGTTCGGGAGGTCCCTGTTCCTGATTCAGGCGGAAGAAATCTCAGGTTCACCTGGAGAACACGATGGAGCATACGGTGGAGACGTGCCCTGCTTGGGCGGAGTACCACCGAGTACTAGTGGAGAGCGCCGTGTCTTGGTTTATTTTGATCATCAAAAAGTATTGCATACGTAAATAGCTGTATTAGTTAAAAACTGAGTCACAGCTATTAATAATAAAAATAAAAAATAATAATAACCATTTATTTTCAGGCATCGGAAGCTCATAGAAAAAATACATAAAATAATAAACTAATAAATATCATAACAACCAAACTTATTTATACACGTAACACCGGCGCTCGTGTTCAGCGCTCCAGATTACAGAGATAGGAATGATGGAAATATCGTCATCATATCAGCTGAAAGACTTCTAACGCTGGATATAGGCGTCCCCTAAACGCCGCTATAACGACCGTTTCTATGCGTCTCGCGTCGATCGGATTCTTGTGATCTACCAGGTCATCGGTCTTCCTAGACAAAAATATATTATGTGACAAAAAAAGGTAACGGTCATGAAGAATTAAAGGTATAATTCCATCAAAAAATAGGAAACGTCAAAAAAGTATTTAAGCTCTCAGTGTTGGTAACGAGTGCAAGTTCTATACTTTTTTGGAAGCTGTATCTACATCTGGATGTACAGCGTTCTGGTGGCAGTGAACACCCTTGTACAGTTTTGAAGTGCAGGTTAATTACATTCTCAAAACGCAATATTTTACCTTCCTTTGTCGCTCGCTGTATTAAAACTGAGTCCTCATACGGTATTGTCTTCTGTGTTCGTGAATAGTTGTTTGTCCCGACGTTAAACGAGTTACGCCCCAGGAGATTGTGCGCAATGGAAATGGGGAGTTACAAGAGAATGGCAGAAGTACTAATGTTTACAGGTCTGCAGGTTGAGGAGCAGGTTTTAGATGGTAAGAAGAAAACTAGTTGTGTGTTCTTGAGTAACTTTGTTAAGTTGCTCCTCCGATTAAACTTACTTTGTTCACACATGTTGCTTTTATTTTACTACTTAAAACTTGCTTGTAACGCGGGTAACAACAGACTGACTCCAAGTAGAACTCGGATGTAACTTGTCACCGCAGCAGATACAATAAACTATTTATTTATTTTAATACATGATGACCTGCTAATCATGATGATCTATGATTATGACCTACGTAACTGGCTTTTAAGTAAATAGCCAGTTATATACTTTTACTCCAGCTCAAATCATCAGGTTTTGTGATTAAATGCAAACTAATTAAAAATTATTAAATTAGTAATTAGTTATTTACTATCCGGTTCGAAGGATCAAAGAATTATTTCGCGATTGATCTAAGTGCTCATCTCATAGTCTTTCAAAAAAAAAAAAAACTCAGTTTTAAGGCCGAGACGCCATGCTGTTTAAATGCTATGCTATATATTATACTTTAAATAGTACTATGTAAGAATTAGGCTACTATCACGTATATTACTGTAATACTATCAGCAAAGAGACTTTTATATACTATTCGAACACAGAAATTTACTGTTACTAGTATTTTTTCCTATTTTGTTGCATCTAAGCAAATTTTTCTCGACTTTTGTATAACTTTTGATAGAAAGAAAAGTCCTACGACGCCTTACCGAGGACTTGCAGTCTGCAGGTGTAAGGTTTGAATAAATCAGATACGTCTATAAGGCTATCGACACTTCTAGAAGAAGTTGTCACTAGGAAAATAATTATTGGAGAGGGATTGATTATCTGGCTCATATTCTTAGTTGCTGCGGATCCGGCTCGAAGGACCAACGAAAGGATTTCTATCAATCGTGTTAGCTGTACCAACACTATTCATCAGAGATAGAAGTACTTAATTTTCATTGCCAAGATACTGTTTAAAAGACCTTTTACATGATACTAAGAACAGATTTAAACTTCTTTTCTTAACTTGTCGTATCTAAGCAAATCGTTCGCGAGTTTTATATAACTTTTGATAGAAAGAAGTCCTACGCCGCGCCGAAGACTTGCACTCTGCAGGTGTGCGGTTCGAATAAATCAGACGCGTCCATGAGGTTATCGACACTTCTAGAATTTTATATCTCAAGGCTCTTTGAAATGTGAAAATAAAACAATTCTTTGCAGGATTTCTTGAGATACGTACGTCATATCGTGTTTAAGGCTTATTGCGTTGCGATGTGCAGCTACGTGGATTTCTTGAGGCGGAAAACGTATGTGAACGTGTAACAAAATAGTATTTTTCAAAGTTTGATTTAGAAAAATATCGATGAATCTACATATAGATAGTACTTTTTAGTGGTGACACCACGTATTTCACTGTAGGCGTAAAAAGATGTTCAACGAAGCATTGTTTTAATGTGAGAAATCATCTAATAACTTCTAATAATCATCTAATCTCGATCTGGGTGGAGTAGGATGTCAGACTTTTACTGACTAAAAACCTCTTGTTCCTTCAGTTGTGTTTTTAAGGATTCTTTCAGCCCTGGTGAGCATCGGTTCTATCGGACCCCGTCAATTACGTTGACATCTCTTTGGGGTGCGTTTGAAACACGATACGCTATTGATCCATGTCGTTGGATCCTTATCGAACGAGTTACTCAATGCACGCCATCCGCAAGAAATTACAACTTACTTCAAGTTTACGTCAAATTTTCACGTTTAGATGTTTACTGAATAGCACTGCAAATTGAGGTGTCAACAGGACTTACTATGACCCCTAGTTTGACGGCTCGGTCACGACCTTGCCGCTGTGCCGCCCCGCTTGCCACGCCACAAAGACCGAAGTCATAAACAAACCGTAAGAACAGCAGCGGACAGTGTTCCAGGGAGCCTCATCAGTGAACCCGTCAAAGCAGGTCGGGCACTATCTTCTGTAACGAAGAAAACGTATGAGAAGAATGATTTCTTCCATTTTGTGGACTTGCGGGATTGATTGAAAGAGTCACCGCGATCCCGGCACGCAAAGGGCAACTAAGGAAAATAGGTCAGTAAAACTCTGACATTACTTCTCGCTCCACCAAGAGCAGAAGAACTTATTCGAGGATTTTCCTTTCCAAAAAAATGCCTTTAAGTCTTAACTGACGGGCTGCATTTGAAATGCACGCCAGCTGCAAAATTGCAGGATGCAGTTGTTTTAATTAGTTTGAAACATTCCCCTTGCAGTCGGTTTGCAGTTTTAACGGTTATTTCTATACAGTTACGCAAATAAAGCCAAACTGTACCTACCTAAAATTATTTCCATGAAAGCGCGTGGTCGTATTGTCGCATCCCGTTTTTTTTATAATATACATATATTATAATAAACATTTTTTTTTTCAGACGGCTTGGTCAATAGCCTGGCAGTTACAGAGGAGCAAGCTTTAAAAAATCACTGTTTTATTAAACAATGATTTTCTGACGCCTACTCCTGTTTTATAAAACAGTAATTTTGCCATACACTGCTCGGGAGTTAGGGCCTTAACTAAAGACTCCTTAGTTAAAGTTTTTGGTCACGTCGTCGTGTAGCCATTGACCATTCAAATATTAAACGTACTGCCATAAACCAATGGTTTATTACCTTTCCAAGACGAGTACTCATATTTTATAGACTGGCTAGCTGTTGCCACTGGCTATGCTCGCAATTGATTTGAACATTTTATAGAAACGTTTCATAGACAAAATGTATCCTATGGCTAAATACTGACCATAGACTACTTCTATTTATTCGAGGTGCAAAATCATCAAATTATTTGTCTTACTCTAGAGTGAAAGGAAAGGGTGTGTCAGACTTTTAGTGACTAAAACTCGTCTGTGTCCTTCAGTTATCCTTTGCGTACTTACTAGAGCCACGATCACTCTTTCAAATATTCCCAACGGACCGTAAAATACCTGTTCCAAATACCTTTAGCCTTTAGGCGATTACGACTACATTTGGAAAATATTTGAAAATACGCAGCTTTATATTCTTCTTTTTTATATCTCGAACAGGACCCCTGTTCTTCTCTAGGTCTTAGGGTATATCAATGCGAATTTACATTAAAACTGGTCTGGTTTACTGGTGGTTTGCCTTACTTGCTTGTGCCTTGCAGGACTTGCGTGGTGGTACCCTCAGTCTTTTTCTAGATCATAAGGTATATACCTAAGCGAAATTACATGATGGTCTAGCAGCTTAGGTGTTGACGATCTTCCGTTCTTGGGGGGAGTGAACGGGTGTGTCAGACTTTTAATAACTACAAATCAACTCCAGTTCCTTCTTTGCTTTCATACCAGGGCTGGAAACCTTATCAAACATACAAACAGACTTTAACTTGCCTGTTTATTATATATCACCTACATATATTAGTGTGGGTAGTATATATCGTAGAATAAGGTGTAGAGGAGACTAGCATAAATGAATTGGTAAAATAAAGTTTTTTACGATTTCGCTTCGTGAATAAGTGAGACTTGAATCTTGATACTTATTGAAGGAATAAAATTTCAAAAACTTTCTTTAAAAGCAAAGTTTGTAAGTTTCGTTAATTTAAAGTTTATGGTATTGTTTTACATTGTAATGTAGTGAGCTGTTGAGGAGTATATACATATATACCTAAGACGTCTCTAGGAATAGAAGAAGGCAAAGTGACTAAAAATTTATCGTTATATCGGACGATGTAAATACATGCATATATTTGACCGAGTTATGGGCTATGCTAGTTTCCTTGCGCGATCGAATCAGAAATGAAGATATCCGCAGGAGAACCAAAGTGGCCGACATAGCTCGAAGAGTCCCCAAACTTAAGTGGCAATGGGCAGGGCACACAACAGATGGTCGATGGGGACGAAAGGTTCTGGAGTGGCGACCGCGTACCGGAAGACGCAGCGTCGGAAAGCCTCCTACAAGGTGGACCGATGACCTGGTGAAGGTTTCGGGAATCCGATGGATGCGGGACGCACAGGATCGTTCGTTGTGGCGACACTTGGGGAGGCCTATGTGCAGCAGTGGATGTCTATCGGCTAAAATGATGATGATGACTGAATCATGCTGAGCTGAAGTACCATTTGATGCAACACTGAGATACACACTGCACTATCTGTGTAGGTATTCCTTTTATTTGTCGAAGTTGTATATGTGCTTATTTTTATAATTCAATTGAGATTTGGTGTATGTTTTGTTTCGTGAAAAACAAAATATGCTTTACTAGCATCTCCCAGCGGCTTCGCCCCCGTGATAACAGAAAATTATCCCAAGGGAACATACTTCCGGGATAAAAAGTATTCTATGTCCTATTCCAGGACATGGTCTATCCGTGTACCAATTTTCAACAAAATCGGTTTTGCCATTTAGGCGTGAAGACGTAACAAACAAACAAACTCACTTTCGCTTTTATAATATTAGTAAGGATAAGGATTTATCTATCTATATGAGTAAAAAGTAGCAAATGGCACTAAAATACACGATTAACTCTCAGTATAGACTTTTCATATACAGAAACAGTATTTCCAAAGACTTTCATCATCAACATCATCTCTATTTCAGTTGGAAGACGTTCATTGCTAGACAAAAATTTTAACCAGTAAACCTAAATAAAGTAAAAGTAATTTATTTTCATGTGTATCATTTTAATTACTTTAATCAAGTTTATATTTATCTTATTCACTGAATTATATTCACAAATGTTGAATAAATCAAAGAAAATAGTAAACACAAATCTAATAACATTAATTTAACACTAATTCTAGATTTTTATTTCATTCAAAAGAAGTGAAAGTTGTTTAAAGAAAAAACGAAAAATTATAATCAACTTAGTATAAGTTAGAATCTTAAATAACCAACTTCAACGTAGGCAACGTATATTTAGGTCTGCGAGAATGTTTGAAAAAAGTTATACAAAGGGCAACTGAAGGAACACAGACGAGTTTTAGTCGATAAAAGTCTCTCTCTCTCGCTCTATTCATAGCAGTAAGAGTTATGTGATAATTTCTTGCCACGAAAATAAAGTTTTTTTTTTGTTATGGATAGGCTCGCGTTTGACCAGTATCTCACCTGATGGTAAGCGATGATGTGGCCGACGATGGAGGATGCTTGCCCAGGAGAAAACTATGCATTCTTGACTCATGACCATAGATTGTACCTAGGGAGGTTGTAGTAGCCTGGCAGGGAATTCCACTCTTTAGTTGAACGCACGCTCTCGCTTATTTTATTCTGACTGGCCTTTTTTTTTTGATGGGGAAAATTTTCTTATGACAAAACCCGCTCTTGGGTGGAGCGGGAGATAGTGTCAGACTCTTACTGACTAAAAACCCCATCCCGTTCCTTTTAGCCTTCATACCGGGGCACGAGCTCCTTTTCGGACAACCCTGTCCCCGTAGGCTTCGACCCAGCTGGGCTCTTCCTGCTGCTGACAACTCCTTGAGGCGCGCGGGAACAGTGCGCGCTGTCGACGTCTTGGGCTCGGTCCATTACCGGACGATCGGACAGCGAGCTACCCATGGCTCGCCGTCCGCGAGCCCGCGTCTACAGTAGCCGGAAATCGGGATCGGAATCCCGGCGGCGGCAGCGAGGGCACCGTAGCCTGATGAGGTCGACCTCCTCCTTTACTAGCATTACTGCTTCGCAGAAGGAGGCTTTTTTAATATTTTTTTTGATGCCCCCACAAAGGCACGGCGATGCTCCACCCAGGCAGGGCACACCTCGACTGTGTGCTCTACCATTCTGACTGGCCTGTTGGTCTAGTGGTTAGTGGCCCTGACTGCTATGCCGGAGGTCGTGGGCTCGATTCCCATCCAGGACAAATTTTTGTGTGCTGAGCATGATCATTTGTTCTGTGTCTGGGTGTAATTTATCTATATATGTATGTATTAAGAAATATATAAGTATGTTTATCAGTTGTCTAGTATCCGTAACATAAGCTCTGCTTAGCTTGGGACTAGACGGCGTTGTGTAATATTATACAAAATTTTAAAGTCTATTAAAAACATTATTTTCTGACCAAAGTTATAAAAATTCCGTGTTCAAATCCGTGGCTCAATTAGCACTTTATAAAGCTGACGGAAAATTCGGAAAAAAAAGTTTGACAGTAATTAAAGGTTGGTTATCTCTGGCGTTAGAGCAATTTAGCTAATTGCTCAGGCGATAGGTGGCAATTTCAACTCTTTACGACATCGCCCACCATGATAACAGACTAATTGTCGAATAAAAAAGGATTACAGCTAATCCTTGTTTAATAAAAATGTTAATCATGAGATTTCCCGTCGCAATATGCAAATGTTATAGTATCCAAACCACAGACCTAGGAAACGCTTTGTCGGTCACTATTGCAAAAAATATGAAATAATTCGGCCATCTCATTTCTGCCATTGGACATCGCGACGTACGGCGGGTATACATCCTTAAGTGGTTGACACCTCTACGGTTTGGACTAAGCGTTTCGCCACGTTGTTTATGCCGTGTACATCGAAGGAATGGAACAAATTGCCTGCTGCGGTCTTAAAGCTCTCTTAGAGCTCAAACCCATCACGTTATTATCAATTTCTTTTCTTGTAATTTTTCCAGCTCTGGGTGGAGTGAGAGGCAGTATCAGACTTTAATTGACTAAATTCCACCCATTTTCTGTCAGTCACTTAGAGGACCGCGGTAATTTTTTCAAACAATTGCGCAGCCATGTCTCAAGTCCCTGCCAGCGCGATGCTTCCAAGCTCTATGACCCACCCCGTTCATGATTGGCCGTAATATGGTAATATAGGATATCGCATCTATTTATTCAAGTGGGACTCCGTATATTGAAGGATTTTTATTTTGCTGTTTAGGTGGTCTGACTGTTTGTTCAAGAGTTAGACGACTTGCTTGAGTGAATCAACATGTTTAGATGTAGTGACATTTTTGTTGGTGAATTCGTATCTTTTTGTGTAGCTAAACGAAAGAATAGATACTTGTATTTGCCACAAACGGAACAAATATTTGTATGTCCTACAGATAGTGGTTGTATAGGCGTAATTTCTAGTGTAGGATTACTTAAAATGCACATCAATCCACAGACCACCTTCGGTGAGATAGACGTCTTGCATCACGTGCAACGTGTTTATGTAAAGATCTAATGACAGTGGTTATGGAAGACATTGCTGTGGTCAAATATTGGGCCAGGTAAGGAATTTAATTTAGTAAACGAACTATTTTTGCGACCAACACATTGTGTTGTTTAGAAGAAAAAGTATATTATCTAAATGACATTTTTCACGGTTTTACGTCAAATCGTTGAGCTCCTTAAATTTTAAGTTCGTTTTGACTTATTGTCCAATTGGTACTTCAACTTTAGTCCACACCAATCTGTACGATGTTTTCTTCAAAAGACCATTTTAGTACATTTTACTTACTTAATCATCGTGGTCGTCATATGGTTGATCTGAACAAGATGATATCTGGACTTTAAAAGCGGCCTTTGAGTTTGTAAAAAGACAAAGTCGCAGGTGTTTACCCCCTAACCCGCATGAAAATAAATACAGAGATCTCCAGAAAATAAGCTGACCAATTATCAAAATTAAGCGTCCCGATTCGAGGTTCCAAAGGTAAGAGATAAAAGCAATATCCATACGAATGGACGCATCATTATGGAGAATTCTTGGGGATTATAAAAAGGGTCTGCACTGAGCACGTTTCTAATTTTTAAAGCGTGGCTTTACGATCTGCATACGTAGGTGGCTGTAGTGATGTGCTGGCATAGTTTGGGAGAGTCGATACCGCGGTTAGTGGTGAAAATATTATAACTGCAGGATTTTTCGCAAGAGTTAGAGAACAACTAAAGGAACATAGGTTGGTTTTAGTCGGTAAAAGTCCATCAATCCTTCTGGCTCTAAACAGAACAAGAGTAGTTATTTGAAGATTCATCACCGCAAAAATAAAAGAGTTGATTTATAAACAATAATTATTTAGTTCTTCAAATTAAGATTTGCTTTTACCTAGCTTGATATTTAGTTGCAATTTATTTGCGTTTTCCAACTCTGAATGAAAAAGTTATCCAATGAATTTTATAAAAAACTTGTACATTTTATCCCATAACTAAAGACACATGTTTTTAAATTGAAAAAACTTAAACTCAACCCAAGAAACTTACAAAACAAGTGGCCACTTGTAACGAACGAACAAATAAAAACGAAAAAAAAAACTTAAGAAAAAAGTCTCGAGCAAATAAATATCGATAAATCGTGCGACCGTAATCCAGCCCTAGTGGAGAACACGTCTGAAAACGAAATTTATTCTAACAATTCATGCGGAGCTCCCACAAGTCGGATTATTGTAAATAAGTATTACGACCAACGCCCGCATTAATCCCTACTGCTTTTAACGGGACGCAAAAAAAGTTAGTTAACTAACTTTTCCACCCGCGTTGACTCAACAAGAACCACCGGTGAAATATAGTCCTCCCTCGCGAGAATTATTTGTATCAATAGAATGTTTGTAGGGAATTTGCCTGTTCAAATATACGACGCTATACCCGAGGGCTCTAGTTTAAAAAGGTATGTTTGACTTCGCTAATAAGCACGAGTGCAGACACCCATATATTTCTCCAACTTTTACGCATACAACGAGGTTTTATTAAATAACTCAAATCCAAAATTGTTTAGCCAACCGAAAATTCGCGTTTAATAATTTCGTATACAAATTCAGGTGGTTGTTACATTTCAGCGAACACATCGCGACCTACATACATCGAGCCAAAAGCTATCTCGTTAATTGACTGTTGGAATAATTTAAATATATTGCGGCCAACGGCTATATTTCAACGGTCTACTATAAATCAAAGGATTAGCAGCGAACGAAACCGGGTAAATGGATGCTGGCAATATAGATAATACATGTTTTATTCTGCATACGTTGTAGGGCGGGCGATAACGACAATATAATCGCGTTGGGACCAGGAGGCGCGGCGGGGGGTGGCGGACAAAAAGTACTAAGTACGAGTTAAATACCCTTTGTGTCGCATGCTCTCCTGGTCGCCATTCATCGACGTACGCCGAGGGTCCTCTCATTATTCAGTCGAAATTCGATTATTTTCCCATTTCGTAAAATATCCATATCGTCCCCAGCTTTCACTCTAATTGAAAATGGAGCGATGGCCGTCATCGTACTGATCGCATTTAATTTATTTGCACTCAAATTTCGGTTACTTTCCGCGCAGCTTCATTACGTATACAATATGATTTAGGTGGTCTTTATTGGCAGTAGCGTAGCGCGACTATTTTCTCAACACGGATCCTTTTAATAAACGGAGCAGTTGTCGTATATCAGGAGAACAGACGGAAGTAAATATCCTGTCCGAAAATGATTACTCGGCACGCGCAGTTAACCGACGTTATGACCGGCTTATTCCCCATTCCGGGGGTATTAGTCTCGTGGCCACCAATTTCTGTAATTTATTAAGAGTTTCGCTTATATTTTGACCGGTCTTTGGTGGCTTCTCCTTTCTCGCTTGAGGCCGGAAAGAAATATAAGCAGTTAGCAGCGTGTGATCAAAGGCTTTCATGGGGCGGACTGATCCCTAATATTTCACTCATAATTGGTTTATTCTAAGCTCGCAGCGTTTCCGTGTGTGGTCCTTTGATCCGTCTAGTGTATTAAGTTGTAGCCAGAGATGTATGGCGGACATTATTTGTTCAGATCTGAAGATTTACTCGATAGCGTCATTTGCTATTTGAAAGCGAAGGTAGTAGGGGCGCTTAAAGGATTTCTCGTGGTCGTTCCTGTAATAATATTTTTTATGTAAACATCTGTGTCTCACCTTCTTTGAAATGAAGGGTGGCTAATATTTATTTGGTGGACTAAAGATTTAGAGAGAAAATCAATGTAATTTTTAAATTTCCTTACTGCTAAAAAAGCGGTGTTTATTAGTAACTGTTTTGTTTAAACTTTTAATTTTTAAATATATTCTAGCTAACTAGAAAAACGTTGTTCTGCTGCCACAAATATCAAACGGTGGTAGAGGTTGAATTATAAAAATAAACAAAATTTCATACAAATCGGTCAAGCTGTTTCGGGGGAGTTCGAAAACAAACACTATGACACAAAATTCTTATATATTAGTTAAATAGATCAAGTAAGGATAAGAGTCACCAAAAGCCTTCTCCATATAATATTTCGTTTCTTTCCTTGAGTAGGGTAAAAAAAAAAAAAACTAGCCTATAAAGGTAAGTGAACAATCGTCAACATGTATACCCACTATAATGATTTACGTACGTTAATTTCCTTCCAATATGGCCAGTTAGATTGTTTTTGCTTAGTTGTCACAGTCGACCCTTCGAGCCGGATCCGCTGCTGTTGTCCCTTCCATTTCCGGCCACAAGCCGTCAAAGCCTCGGAAAAGTTTTATGTTATCATACAATATGGTGTGCTTTTGATATTTTTGAGTGTTGTGTGTTTATTTTGCGTACAAAATAACAAAGAGAAAAGGGACGATTTTTTTTTGTTTAAAGGAAGTGAATAGAACAGGTCTTTCTGGAGAGACTATGGACAGTGTTGTACTAATAACAATACAAACTGGTTTGAGATGGGTTAAATAAAAGGATACCTGGAAAAAATATGGTGGAGGCTTTTGTCCAGCCGTAGGGAAGATTATTCTCATCAAATCTACTCTAACATTATAAAGAGGTAAAGTTTTTTTTTTGTTTTTTGTTTGTAGGAGGTAATCTCTGAAAGTACTGGTCGAATTGTTAAAATTTTGTCACTGATAGAAAGCTGCTTTATTACTGAGTGACATAGGCTATAATTATTTTAAGTACGTAAGGTACGCGGGTGAAGTCGCGGGAAAAAGCTAGTAAACTATAAAACTGCTCTCAAAACGGTGAAAGATATCATCGTGAACAAACAAACCGGCATATAGAACCTAACCTAGAACCAAAAATTCGAAGAAATGTGACATCTACCAACCTGCACTAGGTCAGCATGGTAGAATACAGTTCATTCCATCTCCTAGAGAGGATGCCTGAGTCCCAGCAGTGGAAAAAGGCAGAAATCTTTAATCAATTATAAACACAAAGGTAAAATAGAAAGGATTCATTCTTTTGACAATCATAAATTACGGTTTAATTTTCCTACCATTATACGAAAGCACACAAAAATAGTAACATAAATAAATCTTACACAGCAACTTTACACAGCTGTAGTGAACAACTTAGTAAAAAAACCTAATTATCTTTCAGTTAAAATAATGCAGTGAGCTGAAAAAAGCTGCTTCATACAAATCTTTAAATATTTAAGAGCCTTCTGTTTGCGACTGTTAACAAACAAAATTCTGTGAATTTTGTTTGTTAAAAGTCCGTATGAACTAGCTTTATTCTGTCAGTTCGCTTTTCTGATCCATCATATTAATTTTGATGACAGAAAATAACTAAAGTTATTATGGTAGTCTGGCGTATTATTAATTTAATATAATTTGTCGCTATATAAAACTTGTCGCTCGACTCGTCGCTCAATAGGACAGAAAAAAGAAGGCAGTTGTTGTAATCCCGACCTCCCAAGAGTGTGGTTATCAAAATGGGAAGTATAGCCCTTTTAGTCGACGTGACTGTGTTCAATTGAGTGCTAATCTAAATGCTATAATAATAATAATAATAATAATAATAAATCATTTATTATCAAGCATCTTAGCCCATAGATATATACCTTACAGACTAACATACATATAGAATAAGTACAATTTGGCATTAGCTATGTAATGTATATATGTGTGTGTGTGTGCATATAGGTGTGTATGTTGTATGTATGTGTATGTATGTGATATGACCGCCATTGTACCCATAAATTAAATTTTATGTATAAGCTGTGTTACTTTTTGGTGTACAATAAAGTTTATTCTATTCTATGTGATGCGACTTCTGAAAGATGTTATTAATAGTTGCTGTCAATAAAAAGTTATCAAAAGCTAGGTGTCTACGACAGAAGTCTACGAAACAGCATAAAACCCACTCAGTGTAATAGTTTTAGCACCTATTGCGCTTGTATAATTTACCTATCATAAATTGATACGTCGCATGTCACGCCTTGGTAATCGGCCAATGGCAGAAGACAACGATTCCTTTTTTTTAGCTAAATCATGCATCATTCCTAATTTAAGCCTTGAGCAATACAGTCAATCAAAAGTAATCATCTTCTTTCTCTTGTTCGCTTAGATCCTGAACACTAGGTTAGTCATTTTATTATTTAGGTTATACTAGCTTTTGCCCGCACGGCTTCGCTCCCGCTCTTTCCTACTCTGCTCTACTCTACCCTACTCTACGCTACTCTATCCTACTCTACACTACTCTACCCTACTCTACCCTACTCTACACTACTCTACCCTACTCTACACTACTCTACCCTACTCTACCCTACTATACCATACTCTACCCTACTCTACCCTACTCTACCCTACTCTACCCTACTCTACCCTACTCTACACTACTCTACCCTACTCTACACTACTATACCCTACTCTACCCTACTCTACCATAGTCTACCCTACTCTACCATACTCTACCCTACTCTACCCTACTATACCCTACTCAACTCTAGCAAACTTCACATAAACCATCTACTAAATAGTCCGAACAAAGCCTAAAAATTTGGTTTGGATAAGTGAGCCCGTTCTTGAGTTATAAAATAACAACGAAAAGTGGCATTGATTTTTATATATGTAGATTACATACCTAAGGAGTAGTGGTGGCCTAGTGTTAATGGCTACTATCAACAAGTTGTAAGTTAGTGATTAAAAAAAATAGGAAGGTACTAACTACTACTTTACTTTGTGTAGTAATTTTGATTGAACTGTACAACCTTCTCTATGCTATGTTCTGTGTGCTTTTATGTACAAAATAAACTTATTATTATCGGAAGTGTTCTTTTTCTCAGCTAATGGCTGATTTTGGCTACATCTATGGGCCAAAACCAAAATATTGTAGCATGTATAGTATTTTCATTGTATTATTATCATCATCACTGCTCTCGAAATGGTCAAGAAAAACATTGTGCAGAAATCGGTCTGTCCTAGAACCATAAATTCGAAAACATGTAACATTCACTAATCGACACTGGCCCCGTGTAGTGTATCACGGCCTATTCTTTCTCTGTATTAAAAGACTGATTATGCTGACGTTAATTAAGTAAACCATATTTAAATCTAGGTAAAATCTACAACTATTTATACCTTCAAAAACTAAAACCAAACTAATATAAATTGGCCACGTTAATCCGAAAAAGTAATTACACCACCAGATTAAAAAAGATCTCCAAATATCTCTAAACTACAGTCAAAATTATATCGTTAAAACCGTTAATAGCCGTCTGCAGGCGATTTAAGGATAATAGATTAATACGAGGGTAGTTTCAGCAGACTATAGTTTTCATTAAGGATCTTATTTCGCATTTTATCCAGCTCCATTGTTGGAAATGAAAGGCCACTGGCTGATTGGAAGCATTTGTGAAAAGCACGAGTTTTCCAAGCGGTAAAGGTTCTATTTAACCACTGATTAATGTTTACCAGCGCAGTTATGGAACACGAAGTTGTGAAGAGGCAATCTCTAACGGTGGTTTAACTTTTAGATGCAGTTGATTATGAGTTTTTAATATCTGGTTAGCGGCGGCTTTGATCGGAAGCTGCGAAGTGGTTTTATAACTTTGCTTGTTATGTGGGAATAGAAAATTGATAGGTACTAGAAAATAAAGGTGTAGGTTTATCCAACAGTGGGTAAAGGCGGAATATGGATGATGCTGATGATGTGCGAGTTAATGCAGTTTAAAAAAAGTATTTCAAAGAAAGAATAAAGGTGTGTTTTTAATCAGAAAAAGTCTGACATACACTCCCCTTTCGCCTTAAAGTGGGTTAGTTGGATGATTTCTCGTCTTAAAAAAATATGTCGTTTTTGTCAATCTTTTTCAAAATAAACAAAACTTTACTTTACTTTTTCTTTTATTTAATCTGCGATTTTGTATCATCATCATCATATTAGCTGAAAGACGTCCACTGCTGGACATAGGCCTCCCGCAAGCGTCACCACAACGACCGGTCTTGTGCGTCACGCATCCATCGGATTCCCGCGACCCTGACCAAGACCTAGACCATGACGTTAAAAGTAAGATTGTTTTAATCATGTTTCAGTGTGGGAAAGAAACGGAGCTATACAGGTTGTCTAGCGCCATCTCTTACCCACACTGAAACAATATTAAAACAATCTTACTTTGAACGTCATGGTTACCCCGCAAGTCATCGGTCTTGTCGTGTCTTGCGATTTTGTATAGTAAATGAAAAAGTAATGAATAAAAAATACCACGAACAGACAACAATGTGTCCCATATTTGCCCCTCCCAAAATTTATCTCTCCATGTATTTTATTCCTTGGCGTAAATAATTACGGATCCGTAAGTAATTGAGGCAAAAACCCTTGTTTAAACCGTCCCCGGGATCTGTTGGGGACACTATTGTTACGCCCCATGGTTTCACTCACCGACTGACCGAGTACATCCTAAATTGACCGTTAACTGCTAGTTAATAGTTGATTTGGCCTATTGTCATTTACACTTGAGATTTTGGTCCCCTGGTCTAAAATCTTGTTTCTAATTATCGAGGAAAATAGAGATTTTACATGTGATGGGACAGAGGAAGTTGTCCCAATTACTGTAAAATTTCAATAACTACATGAGAAAAAATTATCTCTTTACATTTGTAAATGGTAACTGAAGATCTATTGGTGGGTTTTAGTCAGCAATGTCTGACATCTTTTCTCGTTCGTCTCGAAGCGAGAGGAGTAATTTGATGATTTTCCGCCTAAAACGAAAACGAAGAACAAATTCGTTAGAAACTTATTTTTTTTTTAATGTGCTTGAATGCGATCACACCTGATGGTAAGCAGTAATGAAATCGTTGATAGTAAATCACACTAGTTTATTAAGTGTCTATTGACTTTAAGTATTTTTTTAAAGAAGTGGATATTTAAAAACGTATAAATACGTTAACTGCGCAAAACCTCAGACACCCCAAATGACTTTTAATTCGATTGACCTAATTACGTGAGAAAAAATAACATTTAAAAAAATTAAAGGTTTTATGAGCAGTTTTAGTTTGTTTAATTCATGAATCCCCAAGCGACCACCGGTGGCCGCGCATCTATTGTCTTACTATTGTGTCTCTAATTGACGGTATCTGAAGGGTTAAAATTCATATCTGCATTGAAATAAAAACTTTTATTATCCCGTGTACGAGAAAATTTGATTGGATTACAACTATTTGTGTTTTTTAACCTATTTCAGCGGGTTTGCGCACGTGATTGACCTATTCATAAATAGACAGGTCAAAGTTTCAATAAAGATTTTTTTGAAAAATTTAACCTATTTTAAAAAGTGGTTTAATTGATTCTGCTCGTTATTCTGATCAAACTAATTTCAGGTTTTGTGCATTTAACGTTACACCTTGTATAAAGAGAACGCATACCTTATCTGTCTGTTTTTATCTAATATAAAATCGCCATTCCATTGTATTATTTTGAATAACCTTATAGACTACCCTATGTCGATCGAATTATCGCTAATCAGCGACGAGCCCCCACTCAAATTACTTGCAAATGGTTTGGAAGTCGGTCCTGGAATCAAATCTGCGTATGAGAGGGCAAAGGGCCTCTCTGGTTTCTAATTCACTTAATTTGAGCCTTAAATCTCATATTGCAAAATGGACGCGGGTAATAATTGTGTTTGGTAAACACCGCGCTATTTGGTGAGAGTGCTATTTTGGGAGCGGTACAGTTGGGTAACTACGGTGCTACTGACGAAGTTTCAGCTGGTTGTGGTACTTTTTGGACCGGCACCGCGATCCTATTTTTTTTTTTTTTGTAGTATTATGGGACCACAAATAAAATAAACACAGTTTTTTTGGTAACTGTACTTTAATACCTTTTCCTTTTGGTCCCAAAATTCTAATCCATAAAAAAAAATATATGTATAGGTAGAAGTTTACGGTAGAAGTACGACCCGTTTCGGCGATATCTCAAAATGATATCTTAATTTTGGAACTAGACACTATTCTCTAAATGCTTTAAATGTAAAGAAATAGGTAAAGATAGTTGTCTAATTATTGGAAAATAGCCAAAATTTAAAAAAAAAACCGGACATGTGTTAGTCAGATCAGCGCACTGAGGTGAGTTAATAGTTCGATTGCCGAATCGAGTCTTAAAGATTTTGCCGAAACGCAAAAATATAGTCTTAAACAGACGGACAGACGGATAAAAAAGTGGTTCTAGGGTTCTATTATTGCCGACGAAGGTACGAAACCAGAAAAAAAAAACTAAAAATATACAGAATATTCCTGCCGTTGTCTCATGTTATTTAGGTCTGGTGCAATATATCCAATATATCTTGTCGGCCAGCTCGCTATCATTCGAAATTGTCTTTAAATAAATCATCATCATCATCATTTCAGCCGAAAGACTGTTGGACATAGGCCTCCTCCAAATGACGCCCAATGAACGTTACTGTGCATCTCGCATCCATCGGATTTCACACCGGATTCGAATTATTCGGATTTAAATAAATAGTGCTACAATTCTCATAGCTTTGTCAATAAAAGTACAATCGCCAACAAAAGTGCATCAACAAAAATCAGTGACCAGTCTCGCCTACTATCCACTCCCAGCAATACGTCCATACAAGCTGACACTTACGCTTTGATACCAAATAGCCCATCTGTTAAATTAACACAGGGTATGCATTAGAGTCCTTGTCTACCGAGCAACCGGGCTGCGAGGCTTAGGCCCGTAATTATATTGCCTGCACAACAAAGGTAACTTCGTATACAATTAATGCTCATGGCTGGTCGTCAATAACGTTTGTCCATTACAACGCAGTAATTAGCTTAGTTGGAACAACGTTCGTATATGATTTCGGACGAAATTGGCTTTGAAAGGAAGCTATCAGTCTTTTGAACGTCTAAAATGGCAGTCAATTGAGTTAGTGAGGAGTGGTCGGCGGTTTTTGCAAAGTGATAGTGTTGTTGTTTTTTGTTGAGTGTTTGTTTGGGAACATAGAGTCTCAGGGAAAATCTATTAGTTTGTGCACTTGTTTTTGTTAATGTTTGTACTTTGTTTTTTATGAAGTTTATATAATAATAAAATATCTGTCAGGCACTGTCCGAAAAAAATACAGCTACCCTGGAACGCAAACGGCTATTGAAGGAACAAAAGATAGGTTTTAGTCAGTATAATTGTGGCACTATATGTTACCCTGAGCGGGGTAACTATTTGATTATTTTAAACCTACAAAAAAAGCAAATACGCTGTTAAGCTTTTTTGTATAAAACTTTCGTGAGAACATTTTTAAATATTCAAGTGACATTTTCGAGACGGTTAATTTTTTTTTTCTTTAAAGGTAAAAATTATTGATAAAAAAAAAATCATACGCTCAGACTCAATTAGGTACTTTTTGTTGCAATTGAAAGGGGTACTTGTTTCTTTTGTGTATATTTATTATTTGTGCCCATTGTATGAGCACAAAAAATGAATTCAAATTAATACATTTGGCTGAACTTTAATCTTTTATAAGTCTTTTTTTTTTCATTGTTCGGGGGGTCAGTTTTGAATACGAAATGACTGGTCAGTATACTTATTAATCTTTCGACCAGTTTCTCCCCTATAAGTATCCGATTTCTCATCACACACCCAAGTACAGTCGTACACAAAATATGTAGGACCGAACGTACAATAATAATTCCCCTCATGAGATGTAATAATAAGCGTATTGTGCATTATTTCTGCGTCTATTAAATACAGAAGAAAGGACCGTATTATTATGTTTTTCCGCACGATTGTACACACATGTCGTATCATGCAATAGTTGTTAGCATCATGTTACTGTGTTACTTTTGTGGAAGTTATTGTTGTGCGTTATTGTACTCTGGCATTTTATTAGCCTTATTTGTCTTGAGTACGTAGGTAATATACGAAGTTATTTAGTATAAGCCGGTGGTGATGTGATTTTTCATTGGAATTAGTTACAGAATGACATACTTTTTTCCCTACCTTAATTAGAAAAAAAATGAAAAATCCTTATTTGGTGCTAATCAGTAATTTAGATACAACGATTTATGTCAGTATCGACGTTGCAACCGTCGAGAATTTAGATTTTTGCCATGGGTTGTGCGAAAGAGAAACCTGGTGCCCTGGAACGAAGGCAAAGAATGAACATAAGAGTAGGTTTTAGTCTGTAAAAGTCTGACAGGCCCTCCAACTCCACCCTAGATCGAGAAAAGTAATTGAATGACCTCCTAAAATGATGTAGGTACCTAATTAACAATGCTTTAATTAGTTTATGTACGTTTTCATTACTTACCTACTGTAGTTATTAAATATAACTAAATTTATTAACATGGCAGTAAATAAAAGCCCTAGCATCACATAACATTCCACTAAAACCCGTAAATTAATAACAAACTAACCACTGAAAATGTAAATACGTCGCGTCTATGTACCAGGCATTCATAACTAATAGGGAGGGGAATAGGACGATGCAACGGACAGCGAATGTCCATCGAATGTCAAATCATTCCGGCAGCCAGCGAGCTTTGGCTAAAATATACGCTTTTGATTCCATTAAGTCATTTCACTGGATTTAGGGTATAAATGAATTATGCTAGCATGAAAATTAACGTGATTTTTAACGTATTTTGCTGAAAGGTTTTATATACGAACTTTACTGTACACTGATATTATAAAGGCAAAAGTTTATGACTATGTATGTTTGTTACTTTTTCACGCTCGAACGCCTAAACGGATTTTGATGAAACTTGGTATACGGATAGCACATATAATACTTTCAATCATATGAGTATATTTCCTCGGGATTTTTTTCTAATCATGTTTATTTAGACATGCTCATCTATCAACACATACTCATACATAGACATGACTCGTATTTACGAGTACATATATCTAGACACTACACATAACATCACACTTGTATTTTTCCGAAGGGTCAAACAAAGGTAGAGTTTTATATAATACTCATAGCATGTTTTTACTGATGGAACTCATTGATTGGTCCACCCATCTGGTCCCAGTGCGGGTTGGTGGATGTCACACGTCTTCGAATTTTGGTTCCAGGTTATGCCGGTTTTCTTTCACCGTTTTGAGAGTAGTGATGCAATAAATTACCTAAAATAAAATGCATGTCTGGGTTTGATACCGCGACTCCAAATACGAGTCGGAGCTATAACAACAGGGTGCAATTAGACTTTTAGTAAAATCATATTTTGAATTTTATATTTACGATAAAATCTATTGTCATCAGCAGGACGTTAATCCAGATTTTGTGCTGAAAAAAAAAATCAAAACTTTTTTCACTGTATTTGAATTAGATTTTCATATCAAGCAAGGCTTACGCTAAGCTACCGAATAAAAAATAAGTTACAGTATTGAACATTGGACACAACAATCCTACTTTTATTTGTAAAATACATCACAAGAGGTACTTCAAGCCCAACCCTTGTCAAAAAAAGCCTTATCAAATAATTGTGTCTATTTACCCAAAATCTTCTGATAAACATTCGAGTGGGGCGTATTACCGTTGCGTAGACTTAACAATGCCAATCAATGAAACATAAAATCCGGCTAAGCAGATGCCATGATTCTTTGTCAATGATCCAAATATCACTATATGAAAAACAACTTTATGTCGACAAAGATAGGGTATAATTTTCAGTGGGAGGTGAAGAGGTTATACTCTTGTTCGATGTCTAGAGGGTGTATTGTTAAGCAGAGCTGGCCAATCAGTTCCATCACCTCTTGAGAAACCAATGATCCGTGTCTAATTCTGCGCTCGCGAGCCGAGGGTTAAGTCTTTACGCGTTTGGTTTTGTCATTTTATCAATATAGGCTTCAGAGCTTTCATCTGTTGCGTTCGGGACAATTCGGGGCACTTCGGGGTCGGTCGGCCATGTTGCACGCCTGAATGGTCTTTGTGTTGTCAACATATCAGCAAGTTTTGTTTTCAGATAACGATCTCGAAGCTGCTTTTGACGAGTTGAATAAAGAATTCATTGATACTGTCAATCTGCTGTCAAGTAGAACTGTTTTCGCATGAGATATTTTTGTCTATTTTATTTCGAAAAATTTAACCAGTATCTTAGCGCTCAGTAAAAAAAATAATGTAGTAAATTTCCTAAACTAGCAAAATATAAACCCTTTCACCCTATTTTGTACATTTTGAATACCTTTTTTTAGGACCAGTGATTGCCCAGTGATAATGGCCCCAACTTACGAGTTGTTACGCGCGTTCAAACTCAGCCGGACGCATTACTTTGTGAAGTTTATTTCATCACCATTGCTCTCGAAACGGTGAAGTAAAACATCGTAAGGAAACCAGCGTATTTTCGAATCAAAAATTTCGAAGAAATGTGCAAACATCCACAATTCTGCACTGGGCCCGCGTGGTGGATTACTTATGGTGTTCTTGTTCTAGGTATTCTTATGAAATACTAGCTTTTCAGGGTAACAAGATTCCCCTGGGAAGTGGGGGGTTAGGAAGAGACAAAAAGTAGCCTATGTCACTCTCCATATCTTCAACTATCTCCACTTAAAAACTTACGTCAATTCGTCACTCCGTTTTGCCATGACAAACAGACAAACATACTTTCCCATTTATAATATATGTATGGATTATTTTTCACGTATTAAAGTGGTGGTACACCCACAATTTTTTAGATTAATAATTCGCAAGTAATTTGGGATTCCATTGTATTCCAAATAACACGTACCTTTCATAAATCATAAACCAAGTTTTATTTGACAGCAAATCTAAAAAAGCCTAGCATATTTTTCGAAGCTCTTCTGTTTCTTCAATGATAATAACAAACATATTCTAGCACTGATCAAAGAATTATTTCGCATATTGAAAACGTAAGATCTGGATAAGCTCATGGCATTCGATGTCAACGACATGTCAACAACTCCACGACCTGTGCCCTTTTAAAAGGTTACGTTCAAGGTAGATAATTAAGGAGACAGGGTTTCAAGATATCAGTTATTTCGCGGATTAAAATATATTCAGTAAATAATATTTTATTTACACAAAAAAAGCTAAGATTTTTTTTTATTTAAATGGTAATCCAATTTTTAAATTCTGGTCAAATAAATAAGGCATTTATGGGCGACTTTAAATTAAGTAGCAAAGTACTTAAATTACTTTTAGGGTACTTATTGAGGGTAGTTACACACCTAAGTTTTATTTTTATTTTTGATAGGTTCGCGCTTGACCGCTGTCTTACCTGATGAAAAGTGACAATGCGGTCGACGATGGAACGCGCTTACCTAGAAGAAACCTATTCACTCTCGACTTAAAGATTCCCGGCTTGTAGCTATCAGGAAACACAGACTATGGCAAGGAATTTTATTCCACTCCTTAGCTGCACGCACAATGAATGTGTTCCCAAAACGTTTTACGCGTTTAGATGGGTGGAAGTAACTCAAAAGTAATTTAAGTACGGTTAAGTTTACTCCAAAGTAATGTATGAGTAATATTATTTACTGGACTTGGCAATTTAGATTTATCAAATTAAACCCTAAAGGTGATTCCGCCAAACACTTGCCATCATTGAACCATTTGGCGTCCGGCATAGTACGTAATATAATACGCGGAAAACGTTATAGGAACACATTTATTTTGCGTACTGCTAAGAAAGTGAATTTCATGCCAAAGTCTATGTTTTATGATAGCTACAACTTGGGGGGTTTTTCAATTACGAGTACTTCTAGGCAGGCGTGTTCCATCGTCGACTATTTCATGACTTACAATCAGGGGAAATAGTGTTCTTCTTCTTCTTCTTCTTCCCTACTCTCATATTTCAGGTCTATTGAACGATATTTTTTTTAAATAAGCAGCACCTTTTTTGTTATTTTCGGATTTTTTTAAAGTATTTATTATCATCATGATCATATCAGCCGAAAAACGTCCACTGTTGGATATAGGCCTCCCCCAAGCGTCGCCACAATGACCGGTCCTGTGCGTCACGCATCTGTCAGAATCCTGCTACCCTGACCAGGTCATCGGTCCACCTTGTAAGTATTATATAAATTGAGAAATAAATAGATCACCTAAAATTCTTAGTTTCAAAATACTTTGTGACGAATGAATTTACTACACAACAAAATCCTACGTAAATTCCAACAGGAAAAACTGAAAACTGAACGGTGACTCATCTAACAAAATAGAATGATGACATCACTAAACCCAAGACGCGTCACCGAGTCTACCGAATTTCCCTTCTGGGTTAATAATAACATACTACCTCCAAAGTTATACCAAAGGTATACCCCATACCTTGAAATGGGGGCAATTAAATACAGTGGGATTACTTTAGTGGCTGTTGCCTAGTGACGTCACCGTACCCAATGATCGTAATCCGATTAAGATAATTGCTCAAAATCTTATCGAACAAAGGCTTTAGGAATTACGGAAATTGGAGCAATATGTGGAATATTATTTAGGGGCTATATTTTGAACTAGCTTTTACCCGTAGCTTCACTCACATACCTACATAAATATAGCCTATGTCACTCAGGAGTAAAGCAGCTTTCTATCGGTGAAAAGAATTTCGCAATCGGACCAGTACTTTCAGAGATTACCTACTAAAAACAAAAAAAAGCAACCTTTACCTTTTTTAATATTAGTGTACATAATAATAAATAGTTTGGTAGTGAAGATTAAGTGATTTCATTGTTTGTCGTTGATTCAAAAACTAAATGACTGTGATTTATTTTTAAATTCCTGGTATTCCAGTCACGTCGATAGCCTGTCAGGGTTGCGGGGATTTTTCGAAAGAGTAACTGACTTTGGAACGAGAAGACATCTGAAGAAAGACAGTGGTTGACGGGCTTTAATCGAGCTTTAATTTTATCTTGTAAGCGATTCAATTGTTCTAAGAGTTTATAAGGGTTAACTTCTGATTTTTATTTTTACGTGGGAATCACCAAATGACTTCTGTCGCTCACTGTAGCCAAAAGGGAGCAGTGAGATTGTCAGACGAGTTTTTATAAACTAACTAACATCCACCTACATGCTACCTATGTTCTTTCAGTAACTCTTTGCAGTGCAGTGCCACGGTAAAGATAGAACTATACTGCCCACATGTATGTCATATACGCCGTTCTGGGCACGTCGATCTCCATACATTTTATATGGAAACTAGACTTGTAAAGCTACACTACATCTACGCCACGCGACGTCGTTTTACGCAAACATCAGGCGTGTTACACGTGTGGGTCAGTCTGACGTAGTTCTAGCTTAACTCTTTCGAACAAACTTGCATTACAAACAACCTTACGAACAGAGATTTAATTTATTAAACTCCAAGCGTTCGCTCTCTCATTGTCTTTCTATTATTTCTCTAATTCTTCTTCTTCCTGCCCTTATCCCATATTACTTGGGGTCAGCGCAACACATTTTTTTCTTCCATTCTGTCCAGTCACCCGTCAAACTATCACTAACTCCCTTTTCTTTCATATCACTCCTCACACAATTTATCCGTCTTTTCTTCGGCCTTCCTCTCCCTCTCCATCCATCTACACGTATACTCAGAATACTTTTAGTAATATGCGCTTTATCCCTCTTCTTCACATGACCATACCAAGACAATAGCCTCTAATTACGGGATTTTATATCTTTTATCACAGAACAGATGGTCGATGGGGACGAAAGTTTCTGGAGTGATGACCACGTACCGGAAGACGAGGCGTTGGAAAGCCTTCAACAAGGTGGACCGACGACCTGGTCAGGGTCGCGGGAATCCGATGGATGCATGTCGCACAGGACCGGTCGTTGTGGCGACGCTTGGGGGAGGCCTATGTCCAGCAGTGAACGTCTTTCGGCTGATATAATGATGATGATATCTTTTACATTAGTTTCGATTACTTAAAAAAAAACATTATCAAGTTCAATGATAGTTTTAATCAATCTAATCTTCCTCATTAAGACATCTTCAACAACCTAAAAACAAGCACTGAAGTTAGTTTTAATACCTTTGATGTTCTCAGGATAATTAATACCTACCTACCTTATCTCTATTTAAATTGTAATATTAATTTATTCCTCTAAATGAAATATTCATCATTTAACATATTATTTTAACTTTCTGAAATCTATTTAAAGCTAACGTTGGAAATTGTTTCAAATTTCGCATAAAGTATACAAATTGTCTGGACTTAAAAACCAATTATATCAAGATCTGTTTATTTATACATTTCGGATCATGTTATTTTTTCGCTGCGTTTTCGTTTTGTTAATCCTCGGTAAATTGAGTTTTTTCAGTGTTTGGAATGGCAGAAAGGTAGGGTCATTCTATTTTTACTACAAAAACCAGTACCTGAGCAAGACTATTTTTCTTATACCTATAACTGGACGTTCTAATGTTCACACACATTATATTAAATTATATTTAGCCTATACTGTTCCACAGTAGGGTTGGTATTTTTTTAACACGTTACGATGTAGTAATAACTCCTGTTGTAACACAAACTTGTAAACTCAATACACAAGACACACAGAGGTTACTTATCTGTAAACCATACAAATATTTGTTCCGTATGGTAATTGAACCCGCGATCCGCATCGTAGCAGTCAATTGCTCAACCACTGCGCCAACCATGCCGTCAAGCGATAGTTTGCAAGTATTCTAAGTACTTGTAAAGTCGAAAGTAGAATCGCCCACTTAAATATGTAAAATGATGAAAAAAAAACCGGGCAAATCAGGCTCACGCACTGAGGGTTCCGTTCAAACTTACCTATGAAAACAGTGCGATGATACGCCTACTTACTTCACATGTCCATGCTCAAATAATTGCATCTATTATTATTTTAAGTACTGTAAACTTTACATGTCCTCGAAAAATTTAAGTCAACGCAACTCTGGCCTCCAAGATACAGGCACTGCCTAGTTTGGAGACCAATGTCTAACTGATTTTGTTAATTCTCATGTTACAATTACAATACAAACACTATAAGCTAACTTTAAGGGACATTTTGTAACAAAGGACTAATAAATTTATTATTATTATTATTATAGTACAATTTCCGAATTGAGCTACGAAGATTTTTCCGAATGGCAAAAAGAAAAAATATGTGACGTAACACCAAATCAAATTTTTCAGATTTTTTCCTACACATGTGCTATGAGACCTTAATGCTTCAAGCTTAATTTCAGGATTCTAGGTCAACGAGAACCCTATGAATTTTGATTCCCATGAGTGTCGAATAAACGTTTTTTGCGACATAAACGACCGTATCTTTCTTTTTCACAGCTTCATGGGACCGCAGACCTCAATTTATGGTTTTAATGTCAAGTGTTACCTCCGCGCATCCTCTGGAGATAAAAAGTTTTGACAAACAGACAGACGAACAACAAAGTGATCCTATAAGGGTTCCGTTTTTCCTTTTGAGGTACCGAACCCTAAAAAATAGAAACCTATCTAGTTTTCGATTTGGATCGTAGCCGGGAGCTGTTTAGTAAATGCTGATGGGGCATTGCATTAGACAAAGAGGATTCTAAGCTCAGGTTGCAGACACCTGGGCAGGCTGTCTAATTGGCAATCAGACGGTTGGCTACCCCTGGCCAGGGATCAGACTTGATTGAGTAGCTGATATTGATTGATAGATGTTTAGATTCGTTTGATGATTGATGCTAAATTGTATATAAGGTTTGTTACAAGTGATCATACAGCTGTAGTGTGTTTTGGTATGTACTTGCCTATGTTTTTGATGGGTATGTTCATTGAACAGATTTTTTTTTCAACCAGTTTCTGCCAGTGAATTCATGAATTGAAAGCAGAAATTTATCTCAAGGGAATATTCTCGGGATGAATAGTAAACTTGTGTGCTATTCTAGGACATAGTCTACCCGATGGCCCAATTTCATCAAAATCTGTCCAGCAGTTTGAGCGCGAAAGAGTAATAAACATACACAGAAACTTTTGCCTTTATAATGTTAGTGTGATGTGATGTGAATGAAAAAAAAAGAACCTTAAAATATTATACACATAATGTAACCTAATGATTTTTTTTTCCATTTTAGTTATTAGTACGAACCTTAAAATATTATACACGATGATGATTTTAGGATTTTTAAATAAAATTACATTATGTGTGCCCACACATAACGTAACCTAATGATTTTTCTTCCATTTTAGTTATTAGTTATTTCATCGTTTTTTTTACGACAATAGATATTTAGGTTAAAAATCAAAAAAAACCCTAAATCCAGATATTTTGGTTTGGTACGATAAAGTTTATTCTATTTTATTTACCCAAACAAAAACAGAATTTTATTCGTGCGAAATTCAAAATTTGACAACTAACGGTCAGGTATTTCGTGCAAAATATATTTACTCTGTGGTCTAACCGTGATCATATTTTACATTATAATGTTTAGAGAGCAGATGGCTTTAAATGATGTAGACATTGAAAATTAACGTTTAATTAAGTTTGTAAGCGATACCTCTCCTTTTGCCAATATTACCTTGCGTCCTTTGGTGTAAATAAACTAAGGTAACCTATCTGATAATGTTACAGTTTAGTGAGAAATTCGACGCCTGGCTGTATTTTGGTTTTGTATAATATAATATTATTAGCTTTTACCCGCGTCTTCACCCGCGTTTATTAATATACTTTTACTTTAATTTAATAATAATATTAGTTTTTTTTTAAATTAGCCTATGTCCGTCTCCAGGGTCCCAACTATCTCTGTACTAAAATTCATCAAAATCAGTTTTGCCATTTAGACGTGAAGACGTAACAAACAAACAAATAAACAAACAAACTCACTTTTGCTTTTATAATATTAATAAGGAATAACAATAAATGTATTCAACATAATTATTCAGTTTCACATCTTTTTAATCTAAACTGAACTTATATAAAACTGCTTAAGAGCCGGTTACATCTAGTCATTAAGTATTTTTAATGAACTCCGCCCAGGTCAATGTCGATTTCGCGGCCCTTAAGAGCAGTTTTTTTATATATACAGGGTTATTTGTAAAACATGAGCAACCTCTTAGGTGCTAGTTAAGAACATCATAAACAACAACTTTTTTTAAAAACCGATGGCCAGGAGCCACGACCAAACTTAGGAGGCTCTCAATAGGTGACTGGATGAATGGCTTGATACAGAAAGTGGTACTTTTGGACACGACTCGTATTTTTAGGAAGTTCCTTTCTCTGGAATCCTGACTATCGGTAGCTAGGACTCTGATACTCTGATTCTCATGATACCGGTGAAATACTATTTGTAACTGTTTCTAATGTTTATTTTTATATATATTTAAAAAGGTAAGGTTTAAATTTAAGAAAGAAAATAAAGTAAATACTTTGTAAACCTACTTACTTATGTTTATATGTACTATTCATCTTAACTATTAAATATTATAACAAACTTAAAATAATAATATGTACAAACGAGTAAAAAATACTAAAAAACGGGGAAAACTGAAAGGGCATCGAAAAATTCGTCCACATCGATGTCAATGGAAAAAGTGCCCAGAACATATTAACAAGTTTACCATTATAATAAAGAATACAACTATTTATTAAATTAAATATAACTCTTGAGTGAAAATCAAAAGCGAAACTTATTTAGTTATTTGCCAAACATTAATTGATGCAGTAAACTCCCTCAAACTCCAAGTTCGGTAAATACCTGCAGCATACTCGGTTCGATTAGCACGTCTTGTTTGAACTTAATTAAGAGCACACGTTAGTAACAAAATGAGCGTCGACTTAAGATCAAAGCACCCAATGTTAATATTTGCAAACGTGTATTGAAAGAAGTCATTGGCACTGTGAAATACACACATACAAACACAAACACAAAATGTTATTGGCACACCCTGTATATTTAAAAACTAGCTTTTACCCGCGGCTTCGCCTGCGTTTATTAATATACTTTATTCTTTCTCTCCATTTTCTCACTTTAACAAAAATAGCCTATGTCCGTCTCCAGGGTCCCAACTATCTTCGTACCAAAGGTCATCAAAATCGGTTTCGCCGTTTAGGCGTGAAGACGTAACAAACAAACAAACTCACTTTCGCTTTTATAATATTAAGTAAGGATAGTAAGGATGTATATGTAATTTTGGCATAAGCTATGGTGTGGTGGATGCGTAAGAAAGGTTCTGGAGAGGCGACCACGTATCGTAAAACGCAGCGTTAGAAGTCCTCCCACAAAGTGGACCGATGACCTTGTGAGGGTCGCGTGAATCCGATGGATGCGAAACGCACAGGTCCGTTCATTTCATTGTGCCGACACTTGGGGGAGGCCTATGTCCAACAGTAAACGTCTTCCGGCTGAAATGATGATGATGACCCTGGAACGAGGGCAAAGAAGGAACAAGCGTGTGTCAGTAAAAGTCTGATACGCCCTCGCGCTCCGCCTAAGAGCGGGAGAAAAATTGGATGAATTACTAACAAAAAAAAAACTAGTGTTGTCATCATGAAAAATATTGAATAGAGTTTTACAAATACTCAACTCCTAAATCTAAATCTTAGTTCAAAAGTCAGGGTGCAGTGGCTGCTTCAATTTTTCGCTAATTCATTCCTAGTGGATATTGTAATGTATGTGTAATTGACTACATAATTGAACAAATGCGGACATTGAAACAGGCACTATCTCGGTAAAATGGAGCTGAGAATTTCTTTGTGGTATAGCCTACCTCAGCAAAGCTTTCCGAGAAAGATTACTAGATACATTTGCGATAAGATACTGCTAACACAGTCATTAGAATGTATTACAACCGCGTTCTAATGGAACTCAAAGTGACTGTAAAAACTAAATATTTTCTAAACTTGACACTCACTGGTTAGTGGTTAGGCTACATACACAAATAAAGTAGAAACCTATATTTCATCCCAAAAAAGTACACGGTTCTACCACGACGCCAAATCACTAAAAAAAATTATTATAAAATAAAATAATAGCAACACAACTCACACATAAGAGTCAAGGTGTGAAATTGAAATTTGTTTTTTTTTTTAATAACTACATTCTCTTTTCAATTTCCATTCGTTCCAACTTTAAATGCTAGTTTTTTGTTGAATTCGAGGGAAAATTCATCATAATGGAGGTTTGGTTATTTAAAATAAATGGAGATGTATCGTGATTTATTTCAATTAAAGTCGTTGCTATTTTCATTTTGTTTTGATTTTTCAAATGTCGTTTTTGTAAAAAAGTTTTTGTTTTATTCAATTATATTATTTGAATGATGTAGGTAGAGCAGTTTATTTTTTTATTCGTCTAAGTCGGCTTATATCCCCTGGAACTCCAGGGGTTAATGACCAATTAAATTTATGTTTTTACGTAAATCATAAAAAAAACATTTTTAACCAAAAATATAGAAACCAAAATTTTCGGCCAAATAAATTTCGTACAAACGTGTGTTCAAAACGAAAATGAAGTGTTTTTCAGGGTCATTCAAGTTGTGTAGACGTACCTATGTACAATTGGATATTCTAAGTCCAATAAGATAAGATATGAAGCAAGTGATCTATCTTGATTACCTACGGGTATCTTCTTTGCCCACATAGATACAAATAGTTCCGACCAACCACTTTGATGTCTGAGAATCCACTCTAGATCCTAAGCATGGCAAAGTTGACGCGTGCCGCGACGGAATCACATCCTGTATTATATTGACATACGAGTAAGAGGCCTTACTATTGGTTGGAGGACTCATCTCACAACTGTCTTTCGAGAGTGATAAAAAGTAGTTTATTTTACATTTGAGTACAATATTGACTCGTCTACACTGTCCTTACATATAATATCTATTAATACTGTAATATGGAAATATTGTTAAAACAGTATCTATGGAGTTTCTTGCCGGTTCTTATCCATAGGAAACGACCAATTTGAAACCGTGCACTAGCTCTGACGTTTTATAGGTAAGTGCCTATGTAGGCCTTTGTGAAATATATGGATATTTTTTTAGGAGATCAGTGTCGTTGAGGCCGTATTCGACTTTGGTGTTTTCTTATTGTCTTATTTTCATGTGTTTTCTGAAGTGACTGTGGAAACTCTTTGTATTAATTTGTGTGTTTGTTACTCGTGCACTCTCAAACGGCTTATCGGACTTGGAAGAAAGATGGCACACAGGTGGGGGCGGATTCATAGAGTGTCCCTTGGGATAATTTTCTACTATCACACGGGCAAAGTCGTTGGCAGAAGGTAGTATATTATTATAACAATTGTTTTACCTGCTAGGGTTGTAAATAATTTAAGAAATGTCAGCCATTTGGAATAGTTCAGGCAATTACCGTGATATATTGCCTATTTTATTAAATATTTGCATAAATGGAGTTTTATTTTGTGATTCACACAGTCTCATAAAAACTAAATATTCAATGGAAACGAAAAATAAAAATAATAATCGGTGCGCGGAAAAAAGGGGGCCTAACTCAGCTTATGCTGCGATATTGTAAAACAAGAAATAACACAGTACCTAGCTACAATCTATACACGGCTCACATGCCACGATATTCCTTATGAAACCCCGTTTTCATCTTTTTCTAAAAAATCGGGAAACAATAGTAACCTCGTAAGCTGATGTCAAGTTTCGAAATCTCGCAATAAGGCTGAGACGATCCCATACAGCCGCCGGCCACAAGTTTCCAATAAGTAATTAAAATCCTCAGACGCGGAGATTACGCTCCTGTGTCTCTCGAGTGTTTGCTCCCGACCACTCCAAATCTCTTATGATTTCCTGGTATTTCCAATACTGGTAGCCGATTCCGCGCAAATATGTGTGTTAAAAAAAATGTCAAAGAGTGGAGAAATCGTGGATTTTTAATAGCAGTTTTGAAATTGAAAATGTTTATTTTTAAATGAAGTCGATTGAAATGAAATGTTTTTAATTGTCAATTTATGAGTTGATGCTGATAGGGCTTATTCATTAGTATTTTAAATCATCAGACGCGAAGATTACGCTATTTTTTTTTCTTCTTCTTTGGTGATTACGCTATTAAGTCTCTCGAGTGTTTGTTATCGACTACACCCAACGTCTTATGATTTCCTGGTATTTCCAATATTGTTAGCCGGATCTGACCAAATATATTACAGTAAAAATTGTCTATAAAAAGAGAAATTGTACGTTTTGAAGATTTCAAATGGTTGTTTTTAAAAGTAGTTTCTTATTGTGGTTAAACTAAAAGGAATTCCACCTACTGCATCAGAAGGGAGGAAAGACTTGTAGATTTTTTAAAATAAAACAACTAGGTGACTTGGCAAATGTTGTTCTGGCATATCAATTGTCAAAAAATAAAAATAAACTGGGTGTCGGAGGTAGGAGGGTAAAAAATAGCCAAGAATCTATTCTCAGACCTACCAAATACGTAATACAAAATTTCATAAAATCGGTCAAGCCGTTTTGGAGGAGTTCGATAACAAACACTGTGACACGAGATTTTTATAATATACTTAATAGTTTTTTAGGAATGAGATAATGTAAAAGAAACCAAAATTTTTATTAATAATACCATTGGTTCGTCAGGAGGGGCTCAGCTGGGTCGAAGCCTACTGGGGCCGGTTATCCGAAAGGAAACTCGAGCCCCGGTATAAAGGCTAGAAGGAACGAGGTGGGTTTTTAGTCCGTAAGAGTCTGACACTATCTCCCGCTCCACCCAAGGGCGGAGTTTATCATTGGATGATTTTTTCACCGAAAAAAAAAGACCATTGGTTCGTTTTATGTTCAGCAATTTTCTCTGTATTCTGAATCAACAACAAAACAGTTGAAAAACTCATAACACCGTTTAAAAAAATACCAATAAATTACACCCAATCCACTCGCAAACCACGAAAAGGATTACGTCCGATATGATCACAAAACCAACCGTTGAACATTATTAAACGTTTGCCCTTGTTTATCATGCCGGTGCTACTGTTCGGGCATTTTTATGAAGAACCGGGCAAATAAGCGGGCACAAACATTAATCTGCTTTGAACAACAGACAAGATGTAAAGGAACCCTAGTAGTGTCAATATTTGTTTAGGGGACCAAACTCCGCTTTCTGCTATCTCTTGGCGACAATTAGAGCGTGATATGATTTTTTATGTAAACTTAATTTACTTGAGTTTTGTCGGAAGATTTGGATTTTGTTTAATTTTATTTAATTTTGCTTTCTGCGATGTTCTGAGGGAGTTGATTTAAAAATGTCTGTAGCAGTCTGTTAATATCTGTTTGTATTGTCTGGTAAAGAAAAGAAAGAGAGGTGGACCAGCTTCCTGGACCAGCTAAACGATATTTTACCGGCTGGCAAACAGTGGATGGAGACAGCGAAGAACGGGGATTCATGGAATCTCTAGAGGAGACTTTCACCTTCAAGAACGAGGGGTTTTTACATAAATAGTAAATTTTGTTTAACCCTTCAGATACCGTCAATTAGAGACACAATAGTAAGACAATAGATGCGCGGCCACCGGTGGTCGCTTGGGGATTCATGAATTAATAGATTTAATATCTATAAATATAAGAAATAGATCTAAATATCGTAGATAAAATTAGTTTCGTGATATCGAAAAACTGTACTGCGAACGATTTTAAAGCGAAAATATCATACTGCGAAGCCTTTTTCTATCGACTTCTTGTTACGGCGATGATATTATGTTACTTAAGTTTTAATTTCGTTACCTACGCACAGGTTCGAATTTTGGCTGTCAGTTTACATCAAGGGTCGGCTCTCAGCCCTTACCTCTTCCTGATGATAATGAACGCTATGGCGTCGGACATCCAGGAAAAGGTTCCCTAGTGTATGCTGTTTGCCGATGATATTGTGCTGATTGCCGATAGTGGCCTAGAGGTCCAGAGCAAATTGGAGGTGTAGTGGCACAGACTGGAGAGTGTCGGCTTAAAATTGAGCAGAACGAAAACCGAATACTTGTTCTCCGATTTAGGCGGTATCTCCGGTTTGGTGCCTTTAGCTCTTGCTAGAACGCCCATACCAATCTGCTTCGACTTTCAGTACCTCAAGTCGCTTATTTAGGAGATAGCGAGGAGAAAAGATGGATAGATCGTGTGAAGAGTGATATGAAAAATATTTGACAAAGGTCAAATATTTTTGCAAAATCGTACAGAGCTCGCAAAGCCGCATTCAAAAATATATGGCAATACTATATTATGAGTATATTTAAGATCCAAAACACTTAGGTCAAAATATAATGCTTTATAAAACCTAAACCCCATAATTTAGAGACGGGTCGCCATTATAAAAAAACACTCTATTTAACTAGACCCTTCGAATGACACCTATCTCATGTCTATTGGACGGTGGGAACGGTGCCCACACAAAATCCGGCATCCTCTTTCACACGATCAAGCAAAAACAGTTTAGACTTTCGCCTTTTTGGAAGGACCAGGTCTCATCCAGTCTAGATCAGTGGGCGAGTAGAGAAGGAGGAAAGTATATTCTGGAGATGTTTGGCACATTTTAGCACTGCGGTAGAATTGCTGATCTTTGACTTGCTGTATCTTCGCAAATAATGGACAAATTTTGCCCAAGTTTCGCTCTCGTGACGTCATCGCCAACGTGGAGTTCTTCCCCATCTCTACCAATCGGAGATAGTTTGACTCCATTTCTCCTGTGCACCTCGAATTATGTGCCTGGTGCATTTCCACGTCTGCTGTTCTATTCGAGTTAATTTGATCTATAACTTTAAAACAAAAAACGTCACAAAAATAAAATGAAACATCACTACATAGTATAAAACAGAGTCGCTTTTTATATCCCATCCCTATGTACGCTTAAATCTTTAAAACTACGCAACGGATTTTGATGCGGTTTTTTTTAATAGATAGAGTGATCCAAGAGGAAGGTTTATATGTATAATATTGCACCCGAACGAAGCCGGGGCGGGTCCTTAGTTAAAAATATACCACCAAAAAATTCCATAGTAAATATTAACCCTAAATACACAAATTACATAGCCCTACAGCCTTCACCCGTGCTCTAACTAAATCTTTCAACCCTTTAATGCCGACGTCGGGGACAACAATTTAATTATAAATGTCATTTAACAATCGATGCGTGTCTCCATTTATTACATTCTGTTATAGTTTAAAATGTGGTTGTTATAACAAAAATTTATAACCGCTGTTATATTGTTGATTTATTAGTGTTAAGTCAAGGGGTAGATTTATGTTGACTGTGCGTTTTGTTGCTCCTTAAGCTGTTTCCTTGGGATGTATGTACAGGATGATCTTTAACGTATGTAATTGGGAATATCAGTTTTTTTATAAATACTTTTTTTCTGATTTAGCAACTGATGCAAATTTTATATATTTTTTTGTTTTTATTGTTGATAGGTTTGCGCTAGACCGCCCTCTCACCTGATGGAAAGCGACGATGCGGTCGACGATGGAACGCGCTTACCTAGAAGAAACCCATTCACTCTCGACTTCTTTTTCATGTTGAGAGTGAGGTAGAAGAGGAGAAGGAAGTAAAATGGAGTCCCATGCTGCTAACCTTCAGTCATGCACTGGCAGGACAGCATCATTGATGTACTAGTCTGGAGACTGCGGGGACGACCGAGCCCCCCCCCCCGGAAATTACCACCGGGCCCTCTCATCTGGTCGCCAACCAGCACGCTGGTGCATTCCGAGATTTTTCGTCAGTTGGCGGGGCAGCCTTTCATGTGTGGCTGGCACATTACTTGGGCCCCCAACTAACTGCGGTCGGTCAGCGGTACACCGAAATCAGAAAATACAGTGACTACAAATTACAATAAAAAAAAGTAACCGACGTGCTCGTCGGTGTCAAATAGTGATGCAACAAAACCACTAATTTCGATGTTAAACTTATTAAATATATTATATATTTTTTTCAACAAACACACATAATTATCATTTAAAAAAGTCTGCACTAAGATAAATACTGAGTAGTTTAGATTCAGCAAGTTTGCAATGTAAATCAAAACGTCAAACCAAGTAAATTATTCTAACACATTGTAATTTTAAAATCTGATCACTAAAATCAGACTTACAAAATTCATGTTAAACTCAACATTACTTTTGCTTAAAAATACAAGTGTGTTATTTTAAGTGATTCCACTGAAACTAAAGTTAGCAAGTAACATTAAAAATGCAAGTTTGAAAACTTCTCATTATTTCAAAGTTATGCGAGCGAAACCTAATGCGTGTAGAAAATTAATTCTATGAAATTGAGAATGTAAACACCCTGTAAAATGATTTTCGGGTAACTCCATAGTGTAGGAGTTCACAAAGTTTAGATTTAATTTAGCGGATTATTAATTTTGAATAATGAACTTAGTTCTTACCTTTTAACGCATCGATGAATAAAATTTTCCCAAAAGTTAACGACCTGCCCATTATTCATTTAGTATTAATCTAACTGCATTTAGTTTAACTATTTTTAAATTAAAATTCAAATCTAACATTTAAACTTTGATTTATACTTTTTAATTTATTATTCGGACTTGGTAAAAAGTTGAATTTTAATTTCTGAAATAAAACCTCGTTTCAAACTTGTGTCCTTGTGGATTTAACTTAATCTCAATTACATACGTAGAAAAAAATGGACTGGAGAAAATTATTTTCGCATTACGAAGAGTAAAGTCGAAAAGATAAAGCAGTATAAAAATAAAAGACATTTATTTTAAAGCGGTACACCCATTTGCGTATTTAAATTATAAACGCCCAGTTAGCAAGATTACTGGGACTTTGGCAACTCAAGCTAATTGCAGTTGTTCGAGTTAACGAGACTCAAGCCAGATCTGTTAAACCCGAATGAGTGTTAAAAGATTTATATCAGTAGATAACGGCGATTCAAGATCTTAATCCCGGAGTCCGCAGCAGGAAATTAAGACGCTTATGAGAATTTCGCGTTTGTTTTTCGCACTTGTTACATAAAAACCGTTGGAGTGCGAAAATAAAAATTCGCATTTCAAACGATTCGAGCCGCACTTTCAATTAGTTTGTGCGAATGAGAAAATTTAATTATGAAAAATAATGGAAATCGTTTTCAATCTTTTTGCGGTGGTTACTGAGGCTTCTTTTTATTAGGTAGTTTTTTATGAAATGTGTTAGGGGTTCATTCTAATTTTTTTCTTATAGGTGTTATTATGACTGAGTTGTTTGTCGTGTGTGATATGTCCTTTTTACTAATTTCCATGTAAGTGTTACGCTTATTACATTTTCTTTAGGATATAAACTAGTACTTGGCTGTGATCCTACCTGATGGTAAGCAGTGATGCAATTGTTGATAGTAAAGCGCACCAGTTTATTACGAGCCAATGTATGCCTTGAAGACACCTAAATTATTTTAATAGCTACATTTTCCTAAAATATTTAATCATCATCATTTCAGCCAAAGCACGCCCACTTTTGGCCATAAACCTCCCTAAAGTGTCCCCACAATGACCAGAAGCGACGAAGCAATGACTGTACGTCTCGCATTCTTTGGACTACCGCAACCCGCACGAGATCATCGGATTCACCTTATGAAAGGCCGTCCAAGCTGCGTCTTCCGATACGCAGTCCAGAACCTCTCAGCCCATAGATCACCTATCTTCTGTCCGTCTTTTAAGTATATAGGTACTAATAACAAAATATAATTTTACCAATGACTTGAGAAGCATTAAAAATGCATAAAAAATAAATTGCACTCGTGAAAATAAAATGTTAGACAAAAAATTTGAAAATACAGTCTTCGAATAGAAAATATATAACATTGGTTTTATCAAATCTTCGCCAATTTACCGGTGACTGCCCCACTTAACCCAAGTGTCAAAGTTTTCAGAATATTTCGAAGACTTTCTTTTAATAATACAGAACTTTCTAACCTCTTCAAATTTTATTTGAGAAGCAATTTTTGTGTATTTACAACATGAACCCTCTTGAATCACTAGACTGTTGATAACGAAATATTTTTATTATCTATTGTACTTTATTTTTTCTTTAAAACTATTAGAGTACGTAGGTAGGTGCTTAAATGTAGTTTATAAATTCTTAGAAAATATCACTTCGATATTTAAAAAAAGAAATAAATGTAAGACGAAGAAAAATAAATTAAATTCAATGAACTGTATCGTGTAAATTTGGGCTTTAAATTCTTTTTAATAAAAAAATACTTTGAAAAATTTAGAAAAAACAATTTTAGGTTCAAAATTAAGTGTAAGTAACACCAACTGTAAGACTTAAAATTAAATACAGACTAGTCAAGTAAGTAGATATAATTTAAGAAAAATATAAATATAAGTACGTACAAGTATTTTTATTTTACTTGCGTTGAATATTGTCCAAGCTTTTTTTGTTTAAGTTGGTACCTAATTGAAATATACCTATTCTAGCATTAATTAGTAGCAAGGACTTATTTTTTTATATGTAGTTATATTATTTATATGGTTATTTGATTTTTAATTTTATATCCACCTATGAGTCTACTACGATATGGCTACAGGGAAGTTTTGAAGGTATATAAACATAATAAATAAATATATATATATATATATATAAGAAACTTTGAGTGGGAGTGCGATCACATGCGGCGGGATCATCGAGGTGGTCGGTCAGCAAATGAACAGAGCAGTCAATATTGTCTACAAGAAAGTCATTTGATGAGGCTGTGACACTCAGTATTGATAAATGACACAAGAAAAAGAAATAATTGAAGGACAGTAATTTTGCATCCTATTTATTTATGAATACAAGCAGGCACACACAAATACTTAAAAATTACCGGAGATACTGATAGAAGAGCATAAAGGAGAGAAAAAATATTTTCATTAAAACTTGTTTTTAAATAAGTAATTTAAAAACAAGTTTTAATGAAAATATTTTTTTCATAGCCAGCTTTTAGAGCACGGTATAACACTTATATAATTAATACTCGTCAAGATGAATCATACGAGCCCAAACTCGATGGGGTTGTGTCATTTAACTACCGAGTTCCAATAGCTATCATCAGATCAGTTTCATGTCATAATAATTTTTGCATTGTCATCTGATTTTCACGTGCTTGTAAAATTGCAGCTCAATCGGTAACCGGGAAGTTCAAATTTTATTTGATTACAGATAAACAGGTAAAACTAAATAAAAGCTTGTAAAAAGACGGGAGTGTAATGAATATAGTTGCAAAGACGTGTAATTTGAATCACTGATTCATTAAACTGTCTCACATAACACATTAATCGAAAACGACACGTAACATCCAACTAACGAATAGTTAGATACAGAAGCCGATATCTCCCTCTAAGAAAACCGCTGACGCGCAACCCTGATTCGATTTCACGTTGAACGCTCATAGTTATCTCGGTAAATCTCTAGCTGATGTGATTTACTTTAATTTAATTTGTATCTACGTTTTCGCCCTTTAATTACGTTTAAGGTACAATCTGTCACGTGAAATAATTGCAGTCTGCGGTTTAAATCTGTTGTTTCAGGCTTCGATGATTTTGGTTGGATAAAATGGTGTATGGTGTATTGGATAGTTAACCTTTGTGATTATATTCGTATGAAAACTTTTTATCTTCATAACATATTTACATAACCTTGTAAGGCCTGACGGCCTAATTTTAGGCCAAAAATATTTAGAAATTCCGGGCCAAGATACCTTTCAAAATCATACCTATAACCACAGGCCAGTGACCTAAAATTATGAAATGCTATTTAAACGTAATTTTTGGTTTTAGCAATCTAAAAAAATATTTATCATGAACATAATTAATGTGATATATTTTTCAAATAACAGGGTTAACTTTTGGTATAAGAAATACCGCTTAAAAAAATGCTAAAAGCATTAAAGAAGAAACAAAGAAAAAAAGTTTTGAGCCACAACTACTTGCGACTTTTGTAATGACTTGGTCGTAATGATATACATTGCCGACCTAAATTTAGGTTGGTCCTTACGAGGTTTATAACCTTGTACTATTTTAGTAGCTCGTATCAATGCCATACATTTCGGACCTCGACAATAGGTTGTAGGCTAATGTCAACAGAGACTAGCCATACATGGCTAGTCTCTGTTGACATGCTATAATGTAGCAATGTATGCAATGTAGCTATAATATCTGCTTACCTACAGGTAAGCAGATATTATAGCTACATTCTCTATTTCTTTACTATCATAGTTCTATGGGACGTCAATTCGACGCAACTGGGGAAAAACACTACCAACTTCTAATCTCAGGTCTGCTACCAAGTAATTCTAAATATCAAAACCCACTAGCAGTTTTGGCCCAACTCGGGAATCACATCTAGGACCCCACTCTCAACAGTCGTGCTTGCGACCAATAGCAACAAGGCAGTTGTCAGTTAATTATGTTACATGGAAAGAAAAAAGAAAAAATATACATTTGGCGGAAAATTACGTAAATTTCGGACTAACAAATTATGTACTTTGTGAAAAATATGCGCCACATCCGCGCAAAACGGCCAAACGCTCAGGATAATGCCGTGACCACACGCAAAATGCGACTGGCTTTTAGCACGGGCCGGTAACGGTAACATACAAGTATTAATTAAACGGTTAATTAAGTACGGACGCAGTATAGTACGGACTTTGAAACCTATAAAACAACATTTAAAAAATTCTGACTCAAAATCCTCCATAAAATGAATCACACTGAATGTACTTGGGTAGCACACAAAACGCTTTCAGCATCAATGTTTAAACACCCAATATTAAATATGTTATCAACCGTTCGCGAAGCTAACCCGTCTGCGCCATTCGCTTCTGTCAAATTATGGAATTAGCGGCTACCCAGCGTCGAAATTATTCGCAAAGTGCCTACAAATCAACACCGTTTTCGCATATACATTAAATATTAACAAAGTTTCTTAAACATGTGTTCTTGACTCGCACGCAGTGATTTAACAGGATAAAATGTGGGCCCATTGCTAGCGATTGGTAAAGTAAGTGCAATTAATTTTAATGAAAAAAAAAATTTGAAGACATGTGACATTAACAAACTACACTGGGTCTGAGCGGTGGATAATGACCGGAACGTTTTGAACCGGGACCGCTGTTCCAAATTTCACCTATATTTTTTTTTTGTTGTATTTAGGGACCAGGACCAGGAAAAATACATTAAAGAATTGTATCCAAAACTACTGTATTTATTTTAAAATATTAATTAAAATACTACTCAAAAAAAAAAATATTTTTATTGGTGGAAGTTAGTACCGCGGCCCCGGTCCAAATAGCCCCACGACCCCAATTTTTAATTTTAATCGATCCTATAACAAGTCAGTCTTTGTTACCTATCTTTTTAACGTAATATTTATTGAATTCTGCCTTTCCCACCCAATTCAGAGCAGTACCACAGTCTACCACAGAACATTGTCAGTCTATTTGAATACGTGCATATTACCCCAACGATTGCCAATTCACCGTCACCACTCGAAAACGCGTCGCCTTCAACGACCATCAGACCTAGACATATTGCCTCCTCATGCCTGCTCAGTTTGCTGATTGTGCTAGCTGAATGTCAATATCATTGAATGGTACAGCTATTTGTGTAATAGTGAAAGCACACTATACAGCGTGTAACGTAAAATGCGCAAAACCTCAGACTCCCCAAATAATTTTTAATTCAATTGACCTAATTATGTGAGAAGAGAAAAAAAAACGTTTAAAAAATAATTAAAGGTTTTATGTGCAGTTTTAGTTTGTTTAAAATTCATATCTACATTAAATAAGAACTGTTATTATTCCATGTATGAGAAAATTTAATTGGGTTACAACTATTTGTGTTTGTTTACCTATTTAAGCGGGTTTGCGTACGTGATGGCTTGGCCTATTTATAAATAGACAGGTCGAAGTTTTTAATGAAGACTTTTTTGAAAAACTGAACCTATATTAAAAAGTGGTTTAATTGATTCTGTTCGTTATTCTAATCAAACTAATTTCAGGTTTTGCGCATTTAACGTTACAGTTGTATAAAGTAAAAGGAGATATATTGGTGATATAGGTAATTTGGTGATACTTTCTCTGCTTTACTTTTTCTGCAGCAGCAGTACCTTTGTGCGCTTCTATCTGTATTTGTTCTTTTCATTTTTAAGTGTTTGTGTGTATATAAATAAATAAATAAACCAATTGCTACCCGCTCTCATTCTACCCCTACCCATAATAGAATCCCTCTTCGCTATATCCCTAATTACTAATCGTGATTACACACGCGTCACGTTACCTTGTTTACCTAGACTATAATTAAAGCAAGTTAATCTAAAATGTTCCCGTCTTATACAAAATGCAAGGTGCTGGGGGTAACTGAGGACTCAGAAAGTACTCAGAGTGATTCTGACGGGTTTAGCAGTCACTTAAAAAAGCGTCTTACGGGCTTCGAAGTTTTTATTTAAACGATTTTGCGCTTCGACAGGTTTTTTTGTTTTTGCTGTAGTAATAGTGTTTTATATAAAAGTTAATGTTTTTAATGTTTAACGTGGTCGCTTACAATGAACTTCGTCAGAAGGCTTAAAATCGAAGGAAGATGGAAAATTCTATGCTTGGATTTTACTTGCGTGATCGCATCACAAGTGAAGATATTAGCAGGAGAACCAAGGTTGCCGACATAGCCCAAACAATCGCCAAACATAAGTGGCAGTGAGCAAAGCACATGGCATTGTACTTTTTATATAGATGATCGACAGGGTCGAAGGGTTCTGGAGTAGTGACTGCGCACCGGAAGATGCAGGAAGGCCTCCCAAATGGTGGACCGATAACCTGGTGAGAGTCGCGGAAATGCGTCGAATGCGAGACTCATAGGACCGTTTGTTGTGACGACACTTAGAGGAGGCCTATATCTAGCAGCTTTATGAAATTAAAAATCGCATATACCGCTTTCTATTAGGAGAGATAGTGGTCCAACTGCGACCCTATCCATAATAAAAAAAAAATTACGGAATTTGGAACTCACCAATTGACTGTTTGCAAGATTTTGGGGCATAAGGACACTATCGATGCATATCACAAAGAAATTAGTGTCCACAGAATAAAGTATTCATCCATGCCTTAAAAACACAATAAACAATTTTTATTTCAAGAACATAACATAGAATCTAAATAAATTCCCGGAGGAACTCAGTTTAAAACAAAAAACCTGTCAGCACACACCCCATGAGAAAGTGTCGGTCGATATGCAAATACACAATTTCAATGTCAGAGTTATAATAAAGAACCATTACAACACACTAAAGGGCTGTATTACTCAAATAATGAAACGTTATAAAGGGTTGCACAAGGGACATTCGCGAGGGGATGTCGCTTCAAGGTCAAAATACACACATACATGAGTAAAATGTAGATGTGTATTGCACTGAACCCCAGGCAAATATATTTAAAACACAATATAATATGATTATCAGGCTGTCCCCCTAACACAGACAAAATCAATAGCGTCTGCATGAACGTATATGCAAAATAAGAGGATGCAGAGCATTGCGGAACACTCGTTTAAAAGCTTGTACTACGAACGCGAACGTGGGTATGATGGCTCTAAATAGTATGCAAATTCCAATATTTTAAACATTAAATGTGAACTAGAAGAGCGTTGAAATATGTACCGTAACGATATCAAAGGTAAAAAATAAAGATAATTACGAGCTTCTTTTTTTCACTGAATGGAATTTTTAGTTCCATTCAGTGAAGAATTCTATTCTCATTATTTTTTCTAGAGATAAAAAGTGAGAGATATATTTTATTAAATCTGAGTTCACTCATTTAGATATTACTTTTGACTTTTAAACTTATACATATTATACTCGTAGATAATACGAGTTTATTTTTAGAATTCGAACATGGTTTTAGCTTTTATCTGCATTTACACTCATTAAGAATTTCTGTGTAGATACTTACGCAGGTACTTTCAACACAAAAATGTTCTGATATTTTCCTATATACATCCTCGTCAGACAGCCGGTAGATATACTTGTTTGTATAGTAGTATTTACAGTGATTGCTTCGTAATATTTATGTACCGGACCCGAACCGTGACCGAACCGGATCGGTACTTTGTGTACGATACTCTCTTTTAACTTCCATGTACGAGTAGACAAAAATAGTGAAAAAAGGAGGTATTTTGTGAGGGGAACATTGAAAAGTCGCGTAGTACCGATAAATACTAGGAAAACTCTTTTGATTTACATGTTTTATTTGAATGAAAAATACGTTTATGGCTTAAATAAATGGCAGGTTAAGGGCTCTCGTAGACTGACAGTGCGACAAAGACTTAATAGCAAGTTTTCATATCTGGTTTTCTTAGCGTCACACAAATAATAAGACATACATGAAAAATATAGCTTAGATGAACCCGTTTCCGCCGTTTCGAGGTTATTATTTTTAACCACGAAAACAAGAAAAGGAAACTGGTCAATTAAATATGACATGGCATTTTCAGTCTCATTATACCATCATCATTTTCAGCCATAAGACGTCTACGGTTGGACAAAGCTTCCCCCCCCCCAAGTGTCGCCACAACGACCGGTCCAGTGCGTCCCGCATCCATCGGATTCCTGCGACCCTAACCAGATAAGGAAAGCATTTTCAGTTTATTAAAATAAATTATTTTCCTCAGTTATTGCACCTAAAACACAGTCATTGCAAAATTACCGACACTACCTTTGGCACAAAAGTAATAATAATAAATTTTTGTTTCTTCTGTGGCCCTTTGAGTCTAGGATATTATCTTTTCAGAAGTCATTCCATGGTCCTAGTAATATTCCACAACTATCACAAAAGTGGTGATTAATTCCTCCGTCGTCTTTTCAAAAGATTTCTACCGATACCATGAATGTGTAATAATATTTTAGCAAAGCGCGGTTTCAGTATAAAACATCCCTAGACGATAGTTAGTTACCAAGAAACCGTACACTTGAGATAAACTCCTTTATAATTCCACTACTTCTTAATTTGCGTTTGCTAGCAAATTTAAATAAAATAGCCATTTGAGTATTTTTGCCTTTTGTTTGTGTAAACCAGTGGAAAATATCTGTTTGTTTTAATTTGAATGAAATGTTAACTTGATCGTTAATTAGCTCGTCGTTAATTAACTTCTTATTGTGTTTATGTAGCGCTTTGAGTAAATGATTAGTGATGTTTTCTCTAAACTTTTGATAAGAGCAATGTGAAAAACAAGAAAAGCTTTATTCGAATTTCTGTTAATTGTAGTACTAGTAATCACAAGCTTTTATTTAGTTTCGGTGAGCAGTTGTGGCCGAGTGGTAACGGCACCGAATTACGAGTTACGGTCGCGGGTTCGAACCCAGCCAGGCGCATTACTTGGTGTAATTTAATTCATCACCACTGTTCTCAAAACGGTGAAGGAAAACGTTGTGAGGAAACCGGCATGTCCTAGAACCAAAAATTCGAGCCCGCACTGTGCCGGCGTGGTGGATTACAGCCCATTCCCTCTCCTAGGGAGGAGGCCTGAGTCCCATAGAACATTTCCGACGTCTGGCTCCCAAGCTTCTCCGGGCTGGGGCTGCTCTCAAGCGGCTCCTGCCCAATCTTGGGGGTCCAGACGCCTCCTGCCGGAGGCTCTACGCGGGGATCGTTCGGTCCATGGCCCTCTACGGGGCGCCGGTGTGGGCGCCGTCGCTGGCAAAGCGCCCGGCGTCCATACTGAACGCCTGCCAGAGGGTCATGGCAATACGGATGGTGCGGGGTTACCGCACGATCTCCCGCGAAGCGGCGAGCCTTCTGGCTGGCCTACCACCGTGGGATCTGGAGGCAACAGTCCTTGCACACATGCACGACATGCGCGTGGAGATGCAACGCCGGGGTGAAAGTCCACTGCCGCAACATGTCAAGGCATGGCGGACAGAGCTCCGGCGGGATCTCATGGTGAAATGGCGTCAACGGCTATCGCAACCCAGTGCTGGGCACGCCACGATTATGGCGGTAAGTCCCCTCTTTGAGGCGTGGCTGGAAAGACTTCACGGCGTCCTTACCTTCCGCATGACGCAGGTCCTCACCGGACATGGCAAGTTCGGGAGGTTCCTGCATCGGATTCAGGCGGAAGAGACGCCCGGGTGTCGCCACTGTGCGCAACGCCCGGAGGACACGGTGGAGCACACCGTCGAGGTGTGCCCTGCCTGGGCGGAGCATCGCCGTGCCCTCGTGGGGGCGATCGGCGGCGGAGACCTCTCACGCCGGGCCCTGGTTGAGGCCATGGTCCGGAGCGAGGAGGAATGGCAGGCGGTCGCCTCCTTCTGCGAAGCAGTAATGCTTGCAAAGGAGGAGGAAGACCGCATCAGGCAACGGCGCCCTCGCCGCCGTCGCCGGGATTCCGATCCCGATTTCCGGCCACCGTAGACGCAGGCTCGCGGACGGCGAGCTATGGGTAGCTCGCTGTCCGATGGTCCGGTAATGGACCGAGTCTAAGACGTCGACGGCGCGCACTGTTCCCGCGCGCCTCAAGGAGTTGTCAGCAGCAGGAGGGGCCCAGCTGGGTCGAAGCCTACTGGGGACAGGGTTGTCCGAAAGGGAGCTCGTGCCCCGGTATGAAGGCTAGAAGGAACGGCGCGGGGTTTTTAGTCAGTAAGAGTCTGACACTGTCTCCCGCTCCACCCAAGAGCGGGTTTCGTCAAAGATGATTTTCCCCGTCGAGAAAAAAAAAAAAAAAAAGGCCTGAGTCCCAACAGTGGGAACATTATAAGGCCGACTATGCTATGCTATTTAGTTTCACCTGTCCCGATATTTGGCTGTAATCAAATCTTGCAAATTTTTGACCCACTTCTTGGTTACCGATTGAGCTGAAATTTTGCATGCATGTGTAAATCAGATGACAATGCAAAATTATTATGACATGAAGCTGATCCGATGATGGAACCGGAAGGTGGCTATAGGAACTTCGTAGTTAATCGACACAATCCCAATGAGCTTGGGTTCGTATGATTCGTCTTGACGAGTATTAACTATATAGGTATACCGAGCTATATAGGCAAGCTATAAAAAAATATTTTCATTAAAAGCTTGTTTTTGAATACATCATAATCCATATTGCAAAATAAATATACAAATGTCGCCTTATTTTTTGGAATTTCAGGATGTTAAAGAAAATTTTGATGTTCTTAGTAAGTTAAAAAAATGACATGAAATTCCGATTTTTTTTAGCAACGATTTCTAAAACTAAATCCTACTAATATTATAAATGCGAAAGTTTGTATGTATGGATGGATGGATGTATGGATGTTTGTTACTCTTTCACGCAAAAACTACTGAACGGATCTCGACGAAATTTGGTACACGAGTAGACCATATCCCAGAATAACACATAGGATACTGTTAATCCTGGGATTATGTTCCGTTGGGATCATTTTTACGCGGGTGAAGCCGCGGGCAAAAGCTAGTGTAGGTATAAAAAACCTTAAAAGCTATATTATTGCTAAAATCCAATAAGACATTTGTATTTTTTTAGACTGTGTTCTCTGATAAAAAAAAAAAACAAATTATTGCAGACCTCTTTTTACTTTGTAGCCGTCGATTGTTTAATAGGATCAATGAATATGGCCTAGCTCTTTTCCTATTGCGTTTGGAGCGGTCCAGTCAAACCAAATGCAGTTGCGACCCAATATTGAACATGGAACAATAACCTATCTGACCTCCACAACCCAGCAACTGGTTAACACGAAACCTTTTGGTAAAATTTGTGACAGATTTTCGAGCTTGCAAGATAAAATATATCCTAACAATTATAATTACTGAGTCCCAGTAGTGGGAACATTAAAAAGGCTGATAATGATGATGATGATGAATTATAATTAACTAGCGACCCGCCCCGGCTTCGCTCGGGTGCAATATTATATATATAAACCTTCCTTTTGAATCACTCTATCTATTTAAAAAAAACGCATCAAAATCCGTTGCGAAGTTTTAAAGATAGGGATATAGGGACAGAAAAAGCGACTTTGTTTTATACTATGTAGTGACTAGCTATTACGGCCCATTTCCTCTCTTAGAGAAGAGGTCTGCATCCCAGCAGTGGGAATATTATACGGCCGACTATGCTAGCTTTTGCTCGCAGTTTCGCCCGCGTACATAAAATATAGCCAAAGCCACTCAGGAAGAAAATAGCCTCCTATTAGTGAAAAAATTTAGCAATCGGATCAGTACTTCCAGAGATTACCCTCTACTAATAAAAAAAAAAACAAAGTTTACCTCTATACAATATTAGTGTAGAGTCTAAGCAAATATTTAGAGTTCACCCGAATAAAATATGAATGGCGTGCCCTAATATAATACAAATATCGTCTAATATGCTATATTAATCGTTTACTTTGCAATTGAAGGTGTAATTTTAAGGGTAAATTATTTGCGTTTAAACCATAAACAAGGCACCCTTTTGTTATTTATGAAGCGGTCTCTAACATTAGGTAGATTTTATTATTATTCATTTATTTAACTTATTACTGACATATAATTTAGATGTTTAAATATTGACATAAAAAAAAACATATAATCATTTAAAAACACCAAAAATAGTAACTCTCTGCGAAATACCCTCCTATTAGTCGTCGATTGTCGATCGATGAATGAATGTAACAATCGATGTCGAACAACTGATTTTGCCACAGACATCGATCAATATCAATCAATATAATCGATTGACGATCTATCGATTGGTGAGATAAAAAAATTAAGAGATAGTTCACAACTGCTGAGCTGAGCTTCTGTTCCTGAGCTTGTAAACGTTAAAATAGACTAATCCGATCACAATGCCTGTTGTAAACATCATAAGTCGATGAAATAATGCCCTGCAGATGTTGAAAATATTGTACTATCAAAAACAAAGATTATTCTATTTTAGTCTTTAAAGCCATGTACGAACCAATCAGAATACAGCTAGCCGAAGTCTTTTATCATCCATAATCACGTTCGCAATAAAATCCAGCATCATGCCCCTTTGTACTGCATAATCCTTTGATATTTCAATAGGTAACACTACACTCGCAAAATGCATCTGTAGTTGTAAGGTATATATGCCTGAATGCATCCCTATTCAGATTTATAAAATTACGTACTGACCCTCCGAATTTCATCCCCCTAGCTAGCCGCTATATTTAAATAATCTGGACACTATAGGCTTTCACCGAGAGTTCTGTTTCAATCAAAAGTGCAGTTTTTTGTAGGGATTCCGATTAACAAATAAAGTTTTGGGTAGCAACAATATTGATTTTTTGACCAGCGAGGGGTTGATGGGATGGTTGAAATGAACGTTTATATTTTTGCAAGGTCAAATTGATATTATTGTTCTTTTGTAGAGATTGCACAGAATTTCGTGAGAGTCATACTCAAGAATCGGTCACACGTTTCAATTTTGAGTCTGGAGCTTTTTTTGACAAAGCTGCGGGATTGCTCGAATCAGTTAACATGGCCCCGGAAAGCAAAAGGCTAGGACTCAAGGAACATAGGTGGGTTTATCCCGCTCACTCCATTCAGAGCGCGAGAATTCGTTTGATGATTTCCTACTTAAAACAAAGAGAAAAAGGGTATGAAAACTACAACAAAGTTGTAATGAGTAACTTCAGGATTCACGTATGAGTAATTACTTTTTCTTAATTGAAGTTTTGTTCACTTGGGTAAACAAAATTAGACGTTTCTAGAAATCGACGATGAAGTGACAAGAACTCCTAAGTGACATTTTTGGGATTTTATTTTTTTTACGTAAATAGACTTTAAATAATCGTTTGCGTGAGCTGGCAAAAGCAGCTAATTTTATATCTTATTTTTTAACGAGTTGACTATAACTGACAATAACTATTAAGCAAGTATGCATCCAATTTGCTGACGAGATCACCTAATGAACTAACACAATAACAAAATTATGTTCTGGTAGATAAAGGTTCTTGTCACTTCATCGTCGAAATGTTGATTGCTGAGCGTCGATGATCACTTATCATAAAAGAAAAGTATATATAACTAGGTTTTGTCCGTGGCTTCACCTACGTACATAAAATATAGCCTTAGATGACATGAAAAACGTTTTAGCAATTGGAATTTACCTCCTACAAAAAAAAACAAACTTTACCTCTTTGTAAAAATTAACCGTACATATTTTTTATATATTATTATTTAAATTGTATATGTATATATATATATAATTTTTATGTACCTATATACTATGTATTAACACAGCTATATTCATTAAAATAATTTAAATTATATTTAAATTAATTTATTCAAGAACGGTGTTTGAAATTACTATGCTTATTTCCACAGTGTTATGTCTTATGGCATTTTACTGTGGGGATCTGCAGCTGATGTAGACTCGATTTTCATATTGCAAAAGAGAGCTATCCGAGCTATTTATAGGATGGGTCCTCGCGAGTCCCTCAGAAATAAATTCAAAGAAATCGACATCCTGACTCTGCCTTCTCTTTATGTCTTAGAATGCATTTTGTGTGTTCGTAAAAACTTAGGACTCTTTAAAATTAGAAGCGATATTCACAACAAAAATACGCGTAGTAAACCCAAATGGAGATTAGCTAAGACCAGCAAGTCATTCCTAGTAAACAGCATACGCTTTTACAACAAGCTGCCAAAGGTGGTAACTGAACTTAGTGAGGGAAAGTTCAAAACTCATATTGAGCGTGTCCTAACCAAAAAAGCATATTACAAGACTATGTCGAAGACACGCTTGTTTGGCAATGACTGCCTCTGCACATGTGGCCCCCTGGTAAATCATTAATATTGTGTCTATTGACTGCTCCACCTTTGTTTTAATTTATATATATTTATTTTTCCTTTTTTTAACGCATTGCTTTTGCAATATTTTATTTTGTTAGTTTTATTATTTAGACTTCAACTGTATTAAATTTTTTAGTAATTTATTATGTTAACAGTTGTAATTATTTAAAATTTTCCTGCTTTTTTATGTAGCCTCTTTTTGGAATGTGAATGTGAGAACACTGTATAATCCACAAACACTTAGATAACTTTCTATTACGACTTACTTTTTTTTATTTTATTATGATTAATTGTGTGCTTTTGTGTACAGTGTTGACTGGTCTGCACTGTTCTTACATAAATCAATGAATATTGTAATAAACACATTTTTTAAAAGAGTAACCATGGAGTTTCTTGCCGGTTCTTCTCCATAGGAAACGACCAATTTGGAACCGTGCACTAGCTTCTGACGTTTTATAAGTGCCCATGTAGGCCTATGTGAAATAAAATATTTTGACTTTGACTTTGACTTTGACTTTGACTGAAAACTGCATTTATTACACAGTTATCTTACTTAAATCGTTAAAATTTTATTGAAATGGCACTTTTTTTTTCTTCTCCAATTTAGAGAGTAAATGACGACCTATTCAAAAAACCACGATTTTTTTTAGAATGGCAATTTAGTAAACTTACTATATAATATAAGTAGTTATTATTCTTTACTAAAATCTCTCAATGCAAAGGAAGACTAAAGACTGATTACATAAAACTTTAAATTGTTGATACTAAGTTATAATTAATTCAGTTTCCACATCAAGAACTGGCAAATTAAATGAAGCTTTGTGAGAAACTTGTAATATTTCTTCAATAGAGACTGATCCTTTAGGGAGGTACGTACTTACGAATGGGTTCGGTGAGGTCAGATTATGTAGGGCATTTTGCTGCGTAGAAAATTTGTGCACCTATAGAATTAATATATCTATGTGTGATCTGCTATGATGAAATATTCGGCGCAGTTAGTTAGTTATGTTTAGCGTTTGTTTGGTTGATTAATTTATAAGCAGTACATCACTGCAGTAGTTCTCCTGTATTATTTTAGTTTTTACGATTTATCCTAAGGTTGTCAGGTAGACATCGCTGTCAGCAATAAGACCGCCATTGTACCCACAGATTTTAGTTTGTGTTTGTGTGTGGATTACTTTTTTGATGCACTAGCTTCTGACGTTTTATAAGTGCCCACGTAGGCCTATATGAAATAAAAACTATTTGAATTATGAATTTTGTTGCACAATAAAGTTTACTGTATTCTATCAATAGAGTGTATTTTGAGGAATACCGACATGTTTTAAGTTAATATGGGAATACTTGTTCTCTTTACATATACTTAACTAGCTTTTAATATTGGTTCCGCCCATTTGATAGTAGAAAATTACCCCAAAAGTCATTTTACAGGATATGGTATACACGTGTGTCAATTTTCTTCTAAATCTGTTCAGCTATTTGAGCTTGAAGGAGTTATAAACGCTTCTCACATATACACGTACATACAAACTTTCGTCTTTAGAATATTAGTGTAGTAGGTGTCTCAGATAGGGTAGCTGGCGCCTTTCTTTTCTTTAATTGATATGATTAAAACTATGTGGATGTGTTAGGGTTTTTTTTCACTTAGTAGGTACATTGGTATATTTAACGTTATCTTTCTGTTATTTAATGAAAATGTTCTTATCTGCTTCTTAACCCTTCAGATACCGTCAATTAGAGACACAATAGTAAGACAATAGATGCGCGGCCACCGGTGGTCGCTTGGGGATTCATGAATTAATTACACACCTCCATATGATATTAAGAGATTCATTTAAATTAAGTTTTCCTTTTTACTCATCAATCATCTGCCAATTCAACGAAATATTTTCACAAAGTTATCAAGCTTGTTATGTTACCTGGTTGTCCGTACAAATATATGGTCACCGGGCTATCCGGCCTTTTATTGTCCATCTTGGACAATGTATTAAAAAATCAAACCTATATATACTGTTACCTCCTTCCCATTAAAATTCACATATAGACCATCAGGATAGTAAACCCTATAAACCCCCAAACTATCAGATTTATATAGCCTTTTAATACCATTTGAAAGACAATAAAGATGGGTCCATTATGCGAAATTGGCGCCACAATGTATGGTCATAACGCATCGTTCGAATAACGCTTTAAGACAGGTATAAGCCATTAGGGAATAATAAAATACCCTTATCGGGCCATTAGGTGCTCGTAAAATAACAGTTAGTCATAACATGATAATGTGATGGATGTTAATATCCGTGTTTTTCTGTCGAGATTATTGTAAATGGTTGTAGCACCTTCTAGTTGGGTGATAGGTTTGTGAACTGCGGGAGCGAAAGTAGATTTTGAAGTCGTTTGTAGACTGCGAGATAAATTTAACTGGCCTGTTGATCTAGCGGTTAGTGGCCCTGACTGTGTGGAATTTATTTGACCGAAAATGTTGGTTTCTATATCTTTGTTTTTTCTAGAAAAATCCAGAATTTTTTTTTGGTGATTAATGTGGGGTACATTAATCACCAAAAGGAGCGCCCGAGGGGTTGTATGATCACTATAGTGTGGCCATAAAATTTTGGTGGTACATGGTTATCAACTTTTCTGGGCATATTTTTGAAGTCGATTGTTGTGACTGCGAGATACTTAAAAATGAAAAAAAAGCATTGTGCTTTACAGAGGTATAAACGTTTTTGCATGGTGATAAAAGGGTCGTCATACATTTTTGAAGATACTTGAAAATAGGTACAGACAGCGTAATCAATTGAATATCTTTTTTAATGTATGATGAGGGGCTAAATAATCGATGCAGCTGTCTGTACATACTTTAGAAGATATAAAGTACAAGGCAAGTAAAGTAAGGCTATCAGTTATCAGATATGATACATTTCAATTATGATTCTAGTTGAACTAGATCCAATGTGTCAATGATTATGTTTTCGTGAGTTACCAAATGATTTACAAAGGTACATATACAATATATTTTTATTAGATAACATTGTATCCCATTGCTGCTCAAAGGCCTACGCCTTCTGCTTTCAAACCTTAGGTAGGAACCGAGGTTTTACGGCTCTCCCCCCCTAGCCAAGTTACAACCGTTTCGCTTGCGTCAAATGCTTCGACGCAAGCTTTCGTCGAATTCTTTTGTTCTAACCACGTGACTGAGCGTTGAGATGGTAAATTAGCAACTTCGCTAGGGGTACTGTTCACGACCTTGCCGCCGTGAGCGGTAGCTAAGCGCGGTGCGGTAACCGGTAAGAACAAAAGTGTGAAAATGTTTGTAGCACACCACAAGACGCCGCTCATAACGGCTGGCGGCACCCGCTTACCAATGCCGCCCCGCTCACCGCGCCACTCAACGCTAAGAACGGAGACGTGAACACAGAAGAGGCCGTATGGCGATCTTGGGCCAAGTTAACCCCCGCAATGTAAATATAAAATCCTGGTACTACACTCTATAGGAAATCATCAACACAACTGCATTACTTTAAAAAGTCAACAAAATAACAAATATCAATCTTACTCACCTGAGATCCGCACAGCACGCGCCCTTCTCGTCATCTCGTTCATTTTCGCACTCCCCTCCACAATCGCACTCCCCTCCATTTTCGGCTAGGTCCGCCCTTCGGCATTCTTTCGGCGTCCACCCGTCAGAACCGAAATCGCGCACGTGATGTTAGGAAAACATACATCATGTGCACAATAGTGCAGTAATAGAGTGGCGCGATAGCGATTTTAATATGGAAATTTATCCGATTTTCGCTTCCCGCGTGTAATAACATTTCTGAACGATAAAATGCATTTTACTCACTTTTTCGGCAATATTTTTTCACATGGCACGTCACTATTGTTGAGATAATCGAGTTTTTTTCATATTTACACAGATTGAATTTTATAATATTCACTTTTAGTAATGGGATCAGAACTCAAAACATACTTGTATAAAACAAATTAAGAATCTGCTAATAGGCATTCAGCAATCAGATTCAAAGGAACTTAAATTAGAAAAAAGTTGAAAGAACTCTTTGGTACTGAACCGCCTCATTAGTACAGAAAAGCTTTTTTACAAAAATTAAATGGATTTTCTATCAATATCCAATTTATTATTGAATATTCATGAATCATAATAAGTAAGCAATTTCTCTCTGAATGCGTTTCGAACTTGTTAGCTTTATTGAAAGATAAAAAATGTGATTACTTGCCGATACCATTTTTTGATTTATATTTTATTGTTTATTTTTCATCTGAATAATGTATTGAAATCATTCAACTGTGTAGGTAGCAGAAAATTTGATTATAAATGGATGACGAATCGCGTTTAGGTATCAATTATAGTTTATGGTAGTTAGGGTTTTAAAAGAAAAAGTATAAAAAAAAATGTAAAAACCTTTACAAGATTTATTTTCTCTATCGTACAGAAATAAATTATTTACACTTTTCTTAATTTTTTTCTTTAAAAATTATTCCCCGCTAGTTTAGTTTAATTTTTTTTTTCTGTATCGTAGGTGCTTTCACAAACATATAAACTCACATACACAAGATACCCAGAACCACTATATATTCGTGGACTCAATGACAAAGGCAGACCAGAAAATGGAAGATGGCGACTGTTGTCCAGCTGGATTACGGCCTAATTAGACTGATAACATTTGATTATTTTATTGAAACAATAGTAGATACAGAAAAAAAGAAAGAAAAGGTATTTATAATATCAGGTTTAATATACATACAAATTATAAACAATATACAGATAGAAGTGTAAACTGCTGATAAAACGGTGAAGGAAAACATCGTGAGGAAACCGACATGTCCTAATTCGAAGACATGTGACATTCACCAATCCACACTTGGCCCGCGTGGTGTATTTTGGCCCCTCCTAGAGAGGAGGCCTGAGTCCCAGCAGTGGGAACATTAAAAGGCTGACGCATAGTCAGCCTTTTAATGTTCCCACTGCATATAGATAGCAGTGTGATGATAATGGTAAATATTTTTTTTTGCCGATTGATTTCGAAAGGCTTGTATCGTGTGATCCATGTCTCTCGATCTTTCAAAGGTATTTCTCATCAATTGACCAACCTTTTGCGTAACCAGCCCCCCTAGCCAAGTTACAACCGTTTCGCTTGCGTCGAACGCTGCGACGCAAGCTTTCGTCGAATTCTTTTGTTCTAACCACATTTGGTGCATTCTACTAGCGTTAACTATTGCAGATTAGCAACTTGGCTAGGAGTACAGAGCGCTTGCTGGCTCAGTATTTTAACAGGGCAGTACTGCCAGTCATCTGGGCACGTTTCCAAATGACAGAAATTTGGAGGCGTAGGCACTTCGACGTTTGAGTATGTTTTTTGTTTTTTGTAAACATGCATGGAGTCCAGTTTAGTATAAATGTTTAGTATAAATGTTATTTAATAAACTTACCTAACTATACTATATAACTAACTAAAAAGTATTACTAATACTGGTAAAAATGCCACTTAGACCATTTCTTGGGTTATGCGAAGTGTCAACTGTGCGTTTGAATAAACCTTTAAATATTTTATCTCATGCAGCAAAAAACTTAAAAAAACCGTAAGTTAATGTTTAATTTTTTTTTTAAATGCCTAATAATATAAGTACAAATAAGGATTAAAAAAAAAGTATAATACATTTACATAAATAGTAAAAATCAACAAAGTAAGGGAATTAAGAAAAATAGATGGAAAGTAGATAATAATTTACATTTCAATTCTGGCGAAAAAGTAAGATTAAGTTAACTTGTTATTGTCCAAAAGCAGGTCAATGAATCAAGCCGTGCCTGATTTATTATAATTTATCGAAAAAAAGATTCTTTCACATCCGTGACTCCAATAAAATTGATTGAAGTTGGTCATTTAGCAAGACGATTCGGTAATATAAACAAACGGTCAGAGGAAAACTGCTTCTGAACTTCTTTCTGAAGTTTTAATGACAAGATTTATTTTGTTTTTTGGCGGAAAATACTACTTTAACGCGTACAAAGCTAGTAGTGATAGAAAATGACTTCGTAGCGAAGAGCCTTGATCAACTCCTGAGTAACATTGAGTAGAATTTGATCCAAGAGTGCAAGAAGAGCCCCCAGGGTGTCTACTTAAAATAATCTTTCAGACCAAAATTCGTTCACGATCGTACTTGGCTAATCTCTGTTGATAAGGTCTATATCAACAGAGATTGGCCAAGTAGAGAATTATAGTACAGAAATGTATATCCAAATATAGGTGCACTCTCTCTGTTCCTTTACTTCAATAGTCCAATCGAACGGCAATCCGACACGACCGGAGAGAGTTCAAGCGCCAAAGGCTGTACGTGTTTACCGAAGCACCCTGCCACACTACCAGTTTCCTAACTCCGGGCTGCACAAAATTAATTCTTAATAATACCCAATAGCACTTTTTGCTTACTGGGGCCAGGGTTTGCTCCGAAAGGTAGCTCAGCCCTCGGTATGAAAGGCAACGAAGGAACAGGAGTGGATTTTTAGTCAGTAAAAGTCTGACACTATCTTCCACTCAGCCCGAGGGCCCCCGCCCACAATGATTTTCCCACCGGAAAAAAAAATCAATCCGGAAATCGAACTCCTGACGCTCACAGTCCCATTTGCGACCACGAGACAGGGTGTCACTTATTTACATACGAGTATCACCATAGATTTATTACTCTTCTCAAAAACTACCCAACTTTCTTTCTTCAGGATAAAAACCGCGTCATGCTAATAAATAATTCATACGTACATCAGTCGCTCTCTGTCATTTTCAAAGATAATGTGTTATGATTTATTGCAGAGTCAACTCCTCACCTTAAGTGCCACGTCTTAGAAGCTTGTTTAGACTTGTTAGCGACAGGTATACGTGTGCATATTTATGGAGACAACAATAAAAATAGCTGCGTTTTAAAAATGCTGAACAAGAATTGAAGCAGACGTAAGGAGGGAATAATTTTTCGAGTCGTCGAGTTGGATGAAAATAATGGTATTTTAGTGTCGTACCAAAAAATGTTGAATTTGTATTTGTATCTTCTTAAAAAATTATATGTTTTTAGGGATAACAAATTGACTGAGTGAATATCTTTTGTGAAAAAAAATCATCATCGAGTTTGCTTGTGAGTTTCGTAGCACACCTTAAGCGATTTCTCGTAGCTTCGTAGCAGTGCTACGCCAGGGCATTGTAGAACTATTCATTGATGGGTTAATCAGTCGTAAAAGGAAAAAAAATTAGTCGTGGTATTTTGTTTTAGGTGAGAAATCATCCAATCATTTCTTTCGCTCTAGCAGCTAGTACAGTGCGAGGGCGTGTCAGACTTTTACTGACTAAAACTCAGTTATAAGATCCTTATTTGCCTTCGTTCCAAGACCACCCATGGCCCCAGTAGGCTTTAACCCTGCAATCTTTTTGAGATGCGCAAATTAATCTAAAAACTGTGAATGGGTCTAATAAGTTTTCTTCTCTAGGTGAAGAAGTTGAAATAAAAAATATATTACCGTGAAAAATGTGACAAAATCAAAAGATTCTTATTTTACAAGCTTTTTTATAAATATCAAAATGAGATCCTATTTCCTAAGCCAAAGTAATGAAACCTTTCAAAAATAATGTCTTTACAAGAGCACCTCAGTTTTCTCTGAAATTAAGCCATAAAATAAAAAGGGCACGTTTTTCAAAAGCCAAACATTATTGAGTGATAACATCGACGAGACCGCAAAGGCTTTTGAAATGAGGTATTACGTTGTATCAATGGAGCATTGCCGCAGTTTGTATTCAGGCAAAGACCGGCCCTTTACGATATTGCAGAAGCGTAGCTAGGCGGGAGCGAAGTGGGACATCCCATCCCTACGTACAAAGCGTTTTGGGAAATTGGGAACACATGCATTATACGTACCTTATTACCTGCTGGAGTCTGTGTTTCCTGATAGCTACAACTTAGGAGTCTACGTCAAGAGTGAATACGTTGCTTCTAGGCAAGCGTGTTCCATTGTCGGTCACATCAAATGGTAAGCGAAGATATCATCAAACACTGGGCTGTGACAGTTGCTGTCTCGTTTTCGAATTTATGAAAGACTAGCTTTTGCTCACGGTTTCGTCCACCTACATAAAATATAACCTATGTCATTCAGGAATAACGCAGTTTTCTATTGGTGAAAAATGTTTAGCAATTGGACCAGTACTTCCAGTGATTACCAGTACTTACTCCTACAAACAAAAAACAAACTACCTCTTTATAGTAGTAGTCTAGTGCATCAGAGAGGCCTTTTTTTTTACATCCACATGTAGAAAAAGGCCCTTCTGATGCGCTTTCACCCACGTCTAAATTAGTCCACGCTACGCCTCTGGGATATTGAGTCATTCCTAATGGATATTGGAGTGCCATGGTAACCGGTACAGTAAAACGATATTTTTTAAACCCACATGTGTTTTATAGGGATGAGTAACTGTTGATTTTTAACCTCAAGGGTGTAAGATATTGTATCATAAATAATAGCGAGAATCTGCCTTGAATATACATAGTACATTTGTGGTAAAGCTTTTCTTTTTATGAATTCCCCAAAGGGGGCTAATGTAGATCCCACTTTTTTGAAAACAGTAGCATTTACGGAAAAGTACTCTAATTACCTTCTTTTGTAGCATTCTTAAATATTTAACAATATAACATATATGAGAAGTGATATGAATGAAAAGGGAGTTAGTGAAAGCGTGACGAGCGACAGGACAGAATGGAAGAAAAAAAAGTGTTGCGCCGTCACCAAATAAAACGGGACAAGGGCAGGAAGATGATGATGATAATGAGATGATGACAACATATTAAAATACAAATGTTAGCGTAGTTTTGTATACTATGAAAGCTGGTAAACAGTGACAATTGAAAAATGTGTAAGTCTGATTCCATGTTTTTTTTTAAATTGATATAAAATAGCGCTTGACGATCCTACGATGGTAAGTAGTGATGCAATCGTTGATGATAAGGTGCATTAGTTTATTAAGAGTCTCTTCATTCTAGCCTTGAAGACAACTAAATTATAACCGGACAGGACGACCGCAGTAGGCTGATTGTTCCATTATGGTTAAGTACTTTAAGTTCTTTTTAGGGAAAACTGTGAATCTATAACTGTTAACTGTGTTTTTAAACGCACCCATGATATGGAAGTAATTCTTAGTGTGAGACAAAAAAATAAATAATAATAAGCAGATCCTTTGTACACTTATTGATGAATGTGTCATCTAGGTTACTGTTTTAATATACAAATGTAATATGTATATGTAAATAATAAAATACAAAAAATAAGTTTTCTTCAATAGAGAACTAACAAAAATTTTGAATATATTGGTCCTTTAAGTTTTAATGGTCAATATGTCAGCCGTATATTTTTAACTTTGTTGAACTTGAAAAACTTATGAACACTGTGTTTTTGAATTAGTTTATTTTCCAAACTAATATAAATAGAATTCGTACCACAAGGCCAGCTGAATTCAACTGTACGAATTTAAATATTTGCTCATTTTTAAGTTTTTAAAAGGAATCCTTTTAAATTAAGTTGCAGCGACCTTAGTTCTGATGCGTAGATTTAATATCAATGTTCAAAGGTGAATTATTTAAATACATACCTCGAAAATGAAATTTGTAATTAAGTTACTAACTTGATATAGTTTTCTATGTAGCTTAGTAGTGCTATTTAAGTGGTTATTTGCATGTGGATGGATGGAGAAGGAGAGGTACGCCAAAGAAAAGAAGAATGGATTATCATAAATGTACATGTTAGACAATAGAATACCAAGAATGCTGCCTAGGAGGACCCCATAAGTAGTTTACCTGGTTTGAGAATGGTGTGTGTACAGTTTCAGAAATCATACATGAAAGAAAAAAAGAAAGAAAGACAAATGAGATTTTAATAATAAAGGATTTCTTCTAATGCTTTAGTGCGCTGATTTGTTCAGTAGTATATTGCTGAACAAATCAAGGTATAACGTGATCTACACGGTCAAATGCTTTAAACATGTCTATGACGAGGGCTGTCAAGAAGCAACTTAAGCGTTTTTATAGGCTTTTACTTAACATACAATGTTTGTAAATGTTTTTAATCAAATCTTGCATTTTATACAACAGTTACTCGTAACCGATTGATCTAAAACTTTTAGGCATGTTCAGTTTGGATGAAAATGCTTAGTTACTAAATAGTTAAAGATAGCTGACTAGTTATTTTTTTGTGCACTATGAAATGGATATCAATTAAGAGGTTTTGTTAAGAAAAAGGAAAAAATATGAATTTTCCATATTGCAGATTTCTTTTTTAACTTGTTTTTTGATAACATAAATTTTGAGTTATTTTTAAAGCTAACCACTAAAAATAATTTATTCCAAAAGCCAAGAGATATCAACCAAATCCATATTCATAATAACTTATGATACCAAAACACCTATAACTCCCAAAGGTTATGATTTTAAATCTCTGCTCATACGTGTGGGTGATATTTTGTTTATTTTATTCCATTTTATCGGCACCGATGGGCATAAAGCCGGGATAAAATTTCAATTGGCTGTACTGCAGACAGTGGTGGCGGGTCTCACCACTTTATTTATTGTCGACTACAAAGTACTGGTGTTGTACAGATGTTGTGATTCTAGATATGTCATATTACATATTTGTAAGTACTATTGAAAATAAATCTTAGAGTTTCTATCTCGTTATGCAATTCTCATTCTAATTACAAATGGAGTCACGTTTAAAAAAAAAAAAGAAATTACATAAAACTTTAAATTATTAAAAAGCAAAAAATCATTATGAAATTCTAATTTTCTCCTTAGTTGATTTTTTGCATGGATCGTATTAATATTGAGTTATCAATTTTATTCAAATAAGATTAATAATATTTAAAAAGTAAATTTTATGATCTTATTACGACATATCAGAACGTTTAGCCAGGTTGATAATCTACAATCTTTAAGGCTAGTAGAAAAAATTTAAAGATGTCATCTCAACGCTCGGTCACGGAGTTAGAACAAAGGAATCGGAGGCGCTGCCGACCCGAGGCGATCGCCGATAGAGAATCAAAACGAAACGGTCGTATCTTGGCTAGGCCTGCAGAACATTACGCCTGCAAGTTGTTTTCGGAACGTCAGAACTATGGTATTTTTTGTTCATGGAAACAATTATGTAAGTATAGAATCTACTCTAAGGTTAGACATCATCCGCCCAAATTATTGTTACCAAGTCACTTCCAGCACACCATATCCATGTCTCTGGTAAGCCTTGTCGCTTCCACTCGAAAAATTTCAATCGTACCTAGCCACAGACTGAGCCCGCTATGAAAATCCCTAGAAAACGTGAAAATGTTCCCGAAACTTGCACTGCCAACGAAATACCTTTAATTTTGGCTCTAATTAATTCCCGAGCTCAAAACCCTCTGGAAATCTGCACGGATTCCTTCAGCTTTGAGGGATTTATTTCTGTTAAATGGATATGAATTAGTGGATGGAATTCAGTAACGTCAGATATACATAGCTTAAATAGGTTTGTTAGAAGGCTGCTGAGATTTATTTGTTACGATTTGGTATTAGTTACTTTGCTTGCTGGTTGATAACTTAAGTATTTTGACGGAATACTGTAATATTCAAATGAAAGAATTAGGACTATAAGTTTTTTCCATTACTGGGCAAAGGGCTCCTCTAAATTCTTCAATGTATTCTTTTTCTTTTTTTTTTAGGCGGCCAAGTGGTCTTACCACCAGCTCTTTCTAGGTCGCCCTCTAGCGGTCGTTCATCTTCAGGTACCCACTTTATATACGTAGACTCTTGTCTAGTACCCCTCTCAAAACCATATATCTATATATATAAAAATGACCCCCGTTTTCCGTTGTCACGACTTGGCATGAAAACGGCTTGACCGATTTGGCTGATTTTTTTTTTGTTGTGATTGTTATTGTGAGGAGAAGGTTCTTATGGAAAAAAAAATTAGGGTAGTGTAGGGTAGAGTAGGGTAGAGTAGGGTAGAGTAGTAGGGTAGAGTAGGGTAGAGTAGGGTAGAGTTGGGTATAGTAGGGTGGAGTAGGGAAGAGCGGGAGCGAAGCCGCGCGGGCAAAAGCTAGTTTATGATATAGTAATAATAGCAACCAGTCTATTATTGCCACTATTGGGCATGGGTCTCTTCTTATAAGTTAAAAAAGCCTTTGTAGATAATTACGTGCATAAAATAACATTATATATGAGCGATTACGATAGTCCCAAAGTCTAAAATATATGGCACTGACAAGCGCTAACAAAATGTCAATCAAACGGATTTTGAACATTTGATAATCTTTGCTGCTCATATTCACTAAGCCTAGAACGAGGCGGAACGCAGGACTCTGATAGATGCAAGGCACACAGGAGCAGTTGATGTGACATTACCTGGAGGAGAACTATGCCCGGCTGTGGATGTCTTTCGGCTGAAATGATTTTGAGAGCCCAAGATTGTGTTCTAGGATTATATCTAAGAAAATTATACGAGAAACAAACATTTTAGCATACAAGCTGGCCGATTGTATACATTTACAAGGTCGTGCAAGGTTAGAATAAGATTGAAATTTGATAGAAAATAATTAGACTTTATAACAAAAGTGTTTGAAAATAAAAATATGTAATATTTTTATTCAAAGTTTACAGAAGCCTGGAGCTCACATACTCAAATATTACAGAACTTATCATTGAAATGTGTTAAATTAAATATGATCTTTGTTCTTATTTGGAGTTAAATATAAATTGGAAAAAATTCTTCAGCAGGAACATAAAATAAATACACACAAAGTGCACGATACATGCAAATAAACATTCCAAAGTCATTTGTACGGAACCCGATAAATAAGGGTAGATATACAATTTTTATCAGCTCGTCGGTGTCCATAAATTTGGGATTACAAGCTGGAATCGCTGTTCGAGCAAGCGGCCGGTAACAGAGTTGTCTGATTTGGCGATAAAAATATAGGACAAAAATAAAAATGTGTTAAAGATATTTTTTTACAAAACGAGGTTCTGTATAAGTTCGTCATAATACAATATTTAGTCGGATGATTAAATAAAAAACTGATCATTGGTCGTCTTTATAATATATTTTTAATTCTCCCATACGTGTGTTCGTCACCTATCTTCTCTTAAACGGCTTGACCGATTTACATGAAATTACGTGATTTTTTTAAGTGGATCCCTGGATGGTTTGAAATTAAAATTGGACCCGGTAGAATGCATCATCATAGCATTATTACCTGGCGCCGCCTAAATGATTGGACCGATTTGGATGAAATTTCGTATGTATATTTTATTTGGTCCCTGCCCCTGGATGGTTTCAACATACATTTGGACCCGGGAGGAGCGCAGCTATCAAGTATAAATTTTGTTTTTGACGAAAAACCAGATAACTTCTACTGGGACCACTAGTATGTCTATAAAAAAATGTTTTTTTTTAAGCAGGATTGGGAAATTCTCATGGACACCCAGGCTGTCCCATAGAGGAGTCAGTTTGGGCAGTGGCAGGCTTCAGCTAACTAAAACCAAACCACACCCCTACCTCACATTTAAACCACGGATATGACGTCTGTGCTCTTGTTTATAGGTTATAATTATTTTTTCTTCTGGGCAACTCCGCCTGCAAGTAGCGTCACTCCTGAACACCTTTCAACGCTAATATAAATCTTATCTATAAAAAAGTTAGTTACGACAACTGGTGTTTTGATAAATCTCTCAGGCTCACAACCTTTTTACTCAATTACATTATTGTTGTTTGGAAAACCTAAAATCAAAAATGGTATATCTTTTGCGAATGTTTTTTTTACTACCTAAGTGAAATCCAATTATACTACAGTACACAAATTGATGTAGTCTCTAGTTACTAATTCCATTAAAATGAATACTAAAATTATGTTATTTTATTTATTTGTTTGGAGGTAGGCGGGACAGAGAGTAAAGTCCCACAAACCTCCTTTGAAAAGGGAGGATCCTCCGGCCAGACCGGGTGTTATGGTCTGGTGGGCGACTGCCCGATAGTTGATGTCGGGCTGTCGTATATGTTCAAATCGCGCGGAGAACTCTGATTGCGCGATGCAGGATTTTGTATCTTCTTCGTAGTTCTTATGTGGCGTCATAGATGTCGCTACATCACTCCCCTCCGGAGATCGGAGATCGATGATTCTTGATGCTTCTTGATGTGTGCCAGGCCAGCGGTAGGTTGGTTCCAGTGAGTCGGAACCGATGCCGCATAGTTCTCGGTGAGTCGGAACTGTCTGCGGAGATGCCCCAGTGAGTCGGGGTGATGATATCCCAGTGAGTCGGGATAATGCCCCAGTGAGTCGGGGTGATGATGTCCCAGTGAGTCGGGACGATGCTGCAGGCTCCAGTGAGTCGGAGTAGTGCTGCTGGCTCCAGTGAGGCGGAGCGGTGCTTGTGCGACGTAGGGCTTGATTGCTGGCGTCGACCAGGAGAGGTTCTTCATGGCTCTTCATATGACTGGCCGAAGGTGCGGTGTGCCAAGGTCGCTGATGCGGCTGAGGTGGTGACCAGGTATGACCAGGTAGACATACTGGTGGTCAGGATACCCTTAGCCGAGGGTGCTGGCTGTTTGGCTCGTTGCTCGAAAGCTTGAGGAAGTGATGATGACGTCACGAAGTAGTAGCTGCACGAAGGCTGCGCTGACGTTCTTTGTCGAGGGTCACCAGTTTGGTGGTAAGCGGAACAGAGAGTAATGTCCCGCAAACCTCCTTTGAAAAGGGAGGATCCTCCGACCAGACAGGGTGTTATAGTCTGGTGGGCGACTGCCCGATAGTTGATGTCGGGCTGTCGTATATGTTCAAATCGCGCGGAGAACTTTGATTGCGCGATGCAGGATTTCGTATTTTCTTCGTAGTTCTTATGTGGCGTCATAGATGTCGCTACATCACTCCCCTCCGGAGATCGGAGATCGATGATTCTTGATGCTTCTTGATGTGTGCCAGGCCAGCGGTAGGTTGGTTCCAGTGAGTCGGAACCGATGCCGCATAGTTCTCGGTGAGTCGGAACTGTCTGCGGAGATGCCCCAGTGAGTCGGGGTGATGATATCCCAGTGAGTCGGGATAATGCCCCAGTGAGTCGGGGTGATGATGTCCCAGTGAGTCGGGACGATGCTGCAGGCTCCAGTGAGTCGGAGTAGTGCTGCTGGCTCCAGTGAGGCGGAGCGGTGCTTGTGCGACGTAGGGCTTGATTGCTGGCGTCGACCAGGAGAGGTTCTTCATGGCTCTTCATATGACTGGCCGAAGGTGCGGTGTGCCAAGGTCGCTGATGCGGCTGAGGTGGTGACCAGGTATGACCAGGTAGACATACTGGTGGTCAGGATACCCTTAGCCGAGGGTGCTGGCTGTTTGGCTCGTTGCTCGAAAGCTTGAGGAAGTGATGATGACGTCACGAAGTAGTAGCTGCACGAAGGCTGCGCTGACGTTCTTTGTCGAGGGTCACCAGTTTGGTGGTAAGCGGAACAGAGAGTAATGTCCCGCAAACCTCCTTTGAAAAGGGAGGATCCTCCGACCAGACAGGGTGTTATAGTCTGGTGGGCGACTGCCCGATAGTTGATGTCGGGCTGTCGTATATGTTCAAATCGCGCGGAGAACTTTGATTGCGCGATGCAGGATTTCGTATTTTCTTCGTAGTTCTTATGTGGCGTCATAGATGTCGCTACATTTGTAAGCCACGAATTCAGTTAGGATTATGTTCAAATATTATTGGATTTTTCACTTATTACATTCTGAAAGTGATAAAAAGTCTATGATATACAAAATAATTGATTACTGTTATTCTTTCGGTAAATAAATAACATGATAATTTGTTTTGCTTCAGATTGGATGCGAAATAGCAAAAACTTTAATTAAATGTTTGAAAATAAATAAATTTGGGAAAAATATCTCAGAAAACTAATTACTACCAATGTTCATTATGTAGAATGCAGTTAGGTATTTGATATCCTTAATTTTATTTTTTAAATTATGTAAATCAGTGCTTGATTCCGATCCCTTCTGATAGTAAGCAGTAATGCAGTCGTTGATGGTGAATCGCACTAGTTTATTAAGAGCCTTTTCACTCTAGCCTTGAAGACATCTAAATAGTAATGGAACGGAAATACCATACCAGGCGGCGGGATAGTATTTAACTGTTTTTTAAACAAAAATTATATCAAGCTATGTAGAAAGTTGTTGACAAGAGACCTATATAATTAGTAAAACATGGTCTCTACCTTTATTAATTTCATAGCTAATTATGATTTACTTTTGTTTTTTTTTTAATAAGTAATTTGTTTCTCTCTCATTGCTCATTGCTATAATCACTATTTTTATCTACATCTTCCAAAAGTTGATTGGTCAAAAATGCCTCAAGCATTAAGTCCACCTCTGTACTTTGATGTGCATAAAATATCAAATAAGTAAAAATAAACTACAAAAATACCAATAACCAGATATTCGGATCTCAACTAAAATACACAGTCAGCCAACGTTTTATACAAAATAAACTATCTTCTACACGATTCAAACGATAAGTGCGGTATAAATTATGCATGCAAGCCCAAAAGATGCAAGAAGACGCGAGAAGAAGACGCCAGAGATAATCTCGGTGATTTACGATGTGAACTTGCATTTATACAGCTATTTATAAGATCAGAGAGTGTTTGTGTTGCTTTGATGTATAGTTGCATGCAAACTGCACAAAGCGCGGTATAAACATCGTGTAGATGGGTATCTAGGGTTTTATGGATGGTCTTAAAGCGAAAGTTTTTATGTCTAAAGTTGGGACGAGAAAATACGGCACGGACGGTTATTTTTATTTATAACGGAAATGTTTAAAATGGGAGAGAGTATTTTATTTAAAACATATTTATTCTTATGTAGATGGTTTTTAATATTGTAATATTTCGGCGAGTTGAATGACAAGTTATAAGCAGATTTTCGATTGCCAAAATTACAGAAAACCTTTTTTCTCTTTCAAACCGTCGATTTGTTTTACAATCTAATAAAATTAGGAAGGGGTAATTCTTTGTGTTTATCTTTTGAACGGAGTAAAACTCTGAAAGTAGATAATGATCTGAATGCATACATTCGTATGTACCCATGGGAAATGCGTGGTCAGTCATATTTTAAATACTGCTTCAGCTCATGGAAATAAACCATTTTCATCAAAGAAGTAATATTTAGTCAATTTCTAAAATAAAATTGCCGTACAAAAGCGTTGTTATCCAAACAAAATTGGGAAGTCTGAATAGAAAAAAAAAAAACAATCAATACATAAGACTTAGACTACAGGTATTTACTTATTTTGTCACAAACTACTATCAGTAAATTAAATAGGATTTGATGCAGTTACTAAAACTTCCAGTGAATCTAACAGATTTATGAAGGTGGTTAGTTATTTAATTAGAAATACACAGTAAAGCAGACGACGTAGATGGAGCGATATTAGTCCCAACGGGAAGTTTGCAATTGAGCTAATTATTGTCTAGCTAGATGGGTAAAACCGTACAAGTTTTGTGTCTGATGAGGTTTTACGGCATCCAAGTAGCAAGAGGTAGTTCATATGAACGAGACAACAAGACTTTGTAGCTATTTTTGGCTATCAGTTATGCTGCTTTGCGTTATATACCAAACACTTATCCTCGTAGTAGTAAGTTCAGAATCGACTATGGAATCGATTTCAGCTATTTTAAAAATATATTTTTTTTTTATCCCAAAATATTCATAGGATAATATGTCAGTGTTTGGGAATTTGCCATAATTCCCAAACACTGGCATATTTTTTTAGGGTCAACTGATGAAAAATATAAAAAAATATGCGTCCTATGGTTTTTTTTTTTTACGGTGGGCAAAAATCATCTTATGACAAACCCCGCTCTTGGGTGGAGCGGGAGATAGTGTCAGACTCTTACTGACTAAAAACCCACCCCGTTCCTTCTATCCTTCATAGCGGGGCTCGAGTTTCCTTTCGGATAAACCTGGCCCCAGTAGGCTTCGACCCAGCTGGGCCCCTCCTGTTGCTGACAACTCCTTGAGGCACGCGGGAACAGTGCACGCCGTCGACGTCTTGGGATCGGTCCGGACAGTTACCGGACGGTCGGACAGTGAGCTACCCATGGCTCGCCATGCGCGAGCCCATGCGTCCTATAGTCCAGAAGTAGGCAGACGCTCAACGCCATGTCCCGTGGCTTAGATGCTAAAAACTAGCTTAGAAACAAGACTTCAAAATCTGGTCTCGGTTGTCGTCGGAATGTCTACACAGCATTCTACAATACTTCGGTCTCATTGCAAGGAAAGATGGTGGCGACCTCGAAAGGCTCATCGTGAACGGTAAAGTTGATGGAAAAAAACCTCGTGGACGCAGTCCAATACGTTGGTCTGACCAGGTCCACACCGCTCTTGACTCTACGCTACACAATGCCCTTCACACTGCCAGAGACAGAAAGTGATGAGGCAGGGGGTTACGACCCCTAAAGATGAGGAGTAGGACACAAGGATAAGAGAAACAAGACTTCAACATTCAAACCCAAAAACCACAGATTTTTTCAGATAAATGTCAAAAAATGAAATTTAATGTCAAAAAACTGTTGGTAAGCTAGTTTTATGACAGTAAAAAAAAACCTTTTTTTTGTACAAAATTAAACTTAATTAGGTAGATACGCCATGGACATCCTAATGTGATCAATCTAATCTAATTATCCCATTGTGACCCATTGCTGGGTAAAGGCCTCACTTTTTTCCGCACACGTCTGTCCTTAGCTACTGGCATTATATTGACAAAAATTAACGATACGTTTATTATTGGTTATTAATTAACTGAAAACCTATATATTGGTTAGTTATTAATTAAAAACCGAACTTAGAAAAAAAAAGAAAACAAACAAACAAAGATAAGCTCATCACAAATATTAAATGGTGCTAATTAATAATTATTAACTTACACACATCAAAGCAGATAGAAACTAGAAACGGCGTATAGAAAAAGAAAAACCATACGAAGAATAACTGGAAATACACCGTCATGGAATACAATTGTAGCGACATCTATGACGCCACATAAGAACTACGAAGAAAACACGAAATCCTGCATCGCGCAATCAGAGTTCTCCGCGCAATTTGAACATATACGACAGCCCGACATCAACTATCGGGCAGTCGCCCACCAGACTATAACATCCTGTCTGGTCGGAGGATCCTCCCTTTTCAACGGAGGTTTGCGGGACTTTACTCGCTGTTCCACCTACCTCTAAACTGGTGACCCTCGACAAAGAACGTCAGCGCAGCCTTCGTGCAGCTACTACTTCGTGACGTCATCATCACTTCCTCAAGCTTTCGAGCAACGAGCCATACAGCCAGCACCCACGGCTAAGGGTATCCTGACCACTAGTATGCCTACCCGGTCATACCTGGTCACAACCTCAGCCGCATCAGCGACCTTGGCACACCGCACCTTCGGCCAGTCATATGAAGAGCCATGAAGAACCTCTCCTGGTCGACGCCAGCAATCAAGCCCTACGTCGCACAAGCACCGCTCCGACTCACTGGAGCCAGCAGCAATACTCCGACTCACTGGAGCCTGCAGCATCGTCCCGACTCACTGGGACAGCACCACCCCGACTCACTGGGGCATCATCCCGACTCACTGGGACAGCACCACCCCGACTCACTGGGGCATCATCCCGACTCACTGGGACATCATCACCCCGACTCACTGGGGCATTATCCCGACTCACTGGGATAGCAACACCCCGACTCACTGGGGCATCACCGCAGACAGTTCCGACTCACCGAGAACTATGCGGCATCGGTTCCGACTCACTGGAACCAACCTACCGCTGGCCTGGCATACATCAAGAAGCATCAAGAACCATCGATCTCCGATCTCCGGAGGGGAGTGATGTAGCGACATCTATGACGCCACATAAGAACTACGAAGAAAACACGAAATCCTGCATCGCGCAATCAGAGTTCTCCGCGCAATTTGAACATATACGACAGCCCGACATCAACTATCGGGCAGTCGCCCACCAGACTATAACATCCTGTCTGGTCGGAGGATCCTCCCTTTTCAACGGAGGTTTGCGGGACTTTACTCGCTGTTCCACCTACCTCTAAACAATCGTTAAGCTCCTTAGTGGTCCTGAGTTGAGCTTTGCGAATACTGACAAATGCTTTCACTGACTGGACTGGTCCACTCAAATTGGTATGGTTCTTTATTCAAAAGACCATCTCAGACAAATCTGCATGGTTTTTATGTGATTTGACTATTACATATTTACTGTATGGACTTTAAAAGAGACTTTGACCCCTGAGTTTGTTTCGGTGTTTCTTTTCAGGGTAGTCAGATAGAAAACACCGGGTTCATCTAGTTTAAACTGACGAAAAAAAAATTTACGTGTAAATGTGTTTTTTGAAACCTATTTACAAAAATAAATATCATTTATCATTTAATCCACACGCTACAAAGCCAAAGGTTTTAACTTCAAATATCTCTCAAAGAAGATAAGTCCAAAATATTTTTTTAAATCCCCATACGTGTTCAGGCGCCTCTCTTGATGGAAAATAAACATTATTACAGGATAAGCTTTGGAGGGGTCCTAACCAATCTAACGCATGGGATTTCTTATATTTCACTCCTTCACTAATATACTTGGCATTACAAAAGGCTTAACCCTTTTGAAAATCTGAATAACGCGGACGTGCCAATTCTTAAACCGTCAAGTCGAACGTGATTAAATGTAGGTGCCACTGTTAGCGGGTTGGTTTATTTGGCCCGTTCTATAATATTCCACAACTATCACACAACGCCGTCTAGTCCCAAGCTAAGCAGAGCTTGTATTATGGATAAATAACACCCAGACACAGAACAAATGATCATGATCATCATATAAACAATTGTCCTGGGTGGGAATCGAACCCACGACCTTCGGCACAGCAGTCAGGGCCACTAACCACTAGACCAACAAGCCAGTCAAACTCTATGAATTGACCGAAAGAGGTACTACGGGGAGCGCAGAGTTACTGAAAGGAAAATAGGCGGCCTTTAAATCTGTGAAAGTCTGACAAACCTTGTCTCTTCACCAAGAGCGAGAGGAGTTTTTTAATGATTTTCCACCCAAACAAAAAAAAAAAAAACTTTTTTATATAAAAAAAAATAACCGGCTTCACTAAAAAAATTTAATTGAATTTGAGGAGTTCCCTCAATTTCGAAAAGATTCCATAATCAGATCCCAACTTTGTGACTTTGGGACCATTTGGGAAGAAAACCCTTTCCGACCAAAAAAATAATTCTAGCCAGTCATTTTATAATCGGATTTCGATTACCTGGGTAAGTGGATAGGTTTCTCTGGTTTACTTTTAAATCAAAACAGTTATCACAAATATAATTACTAACCTCATCTGAAGCTTCTGTCTGTTATTTTGGCACCGAAATCGCTACTATACAAGTTAAGGGACAGCCCTCCGCAAACTTTAAGGGCTCAGTAAAAGAAACTGAACAACCTTCTGCAATTTTTTTTATCAGGAAACAAAAAAAAAACAGTCTCTCCATACAAACTGTCCAATCAAGATTATAATTTTATATGGTGAGGCTGAATTTTTTTTCGTTTCCTGAAAAAAAAATCTCTGTCACTTACACCTTGTATAAACAATTAACGCAAGAACACTCCACAAACTAGCTTTCAATTTTCCAACAAATCGACTCCTTTGATCGGTGGACTCATAGTAAGGCTGAGTGTTTACAAAAAGTCCCGAGCGAGGTCGAAAGGATGACACAGGTATATTTCCTTAAGCTAAATATAAACATCCGTTTTATCGATCAGGCACAAATAATAGGAAAAACCATCCATGATGAAAACGAGGAAAGCAGAGTCGACTTATTTCTTAATGTTTAGGAAAAACAGTTTAAGCTATGAAAAGCAACCATTATCTTCCTGATTTCGTTGTTATTTGGAAGGAAGATAAGATGAGAAAAAAAAAACATATTACACTGATCTCAGTCAGTGTTTTTTTGCTATGAACATTCCAACATTGTGATCTTTGCAATGAAAAGCAGCCAACAGATACGAATGCTATTAATAGCTTTATGAGTCACATATTTTCCTGTTCTACCAAAACACGTGTACCTCTCAGAAAATAACCTACTCTTAATTTTGTATGAATACGCCCACCTTCCCCGCTATATTCGGCACCTCACCCAGCAAGTGGCGCTTTTCTAATCTTTTCCACTTTTCATTGGACTCAGTACAGCGAATCGTATTTACGCCTCAAAGAAATGTCTAGGAGATTGTGTGTCGGCAAGCAAAACGATCCGATAAGCTATGGGAACTAAGGGGAATAGGAGGAAGGAGAAGGGGGGAGGTACGGTCAGAAAATAAAATCTGGGATAAGAAACCGCATTTTATTTTTGCACTGCACATCCTCGAAGCACATCACAGACAATTTACGTAACGTCACTTGCTTGGTTGTCCTGTTGGTCCTTTGTCCTGCGACCTATATACATATTTATTTTTTCCGATTTGGTCTTCAGATCATATTATCACATTATTTTTGCCACACTCACTATCATCACTTCACAATACACATTGGTAGTTTGACGGTCCTGTTGGTCCTTTGATTCGCGACCTACATGTTTTTGGATTACGCATTTTTCACCGTTTAAATTTAGCTCCGAACTATTTCTAAATGTTTTAGGGATAGTTGTTGAAATAGGGGCGCAATTTTATAGGAACGCGGTGTTGAGATGCACTAGGCTACATGGTTTGGGGTACACTGCTGCGTTGCTCCAGTAGCCCAGTGCAACGCGCGCAACTGACCTCGACCGATAGCGAAAGTGAATCAATACTCGCTCTTCTTGCATATCACCTCTCCTTCCTACTTGTAATTAGCTTATCAGGACTATTTATATCGTTTTTAATTCGTTACACCACCAAATAGTACCTCTAAACTGAAATAAACCGGTTACACACCTTCAGAACTGCCCAAAATCTGAATTTTGGGTGGTCAGTCAGTTTGGCATCAATTGAACTATTCTTCCGTTGTATATTGATTATCTATGCTTCATGAATATTAATATATAGATACAGGTATAACTATAAATGTATCCTGGATGACCTAAATATCAAAGAACTGGAATATTTAGATAAAAATATTTTTTCGGATGAATTTTAGGGTTTATCTGATCTACCAAGGCTGGAAAATTATTTTAAAGAGCTTTGATTTGTCACAAAAAATAAGATTAATATGATTATACTTGAAACTATGGTAACACAACGTTAGTTTTACTCTTTTATTGCACCTACGACTCTTGATTTTTTCTCTGCACCACTTAAAGGTTGACTGAAAGAAAACGCTACGGGCGTTAAGTCTGCCTCTTTACTCTCGTGTGCATAAAGTATTAAATAAGTAAATAAGTTAAGTAACTCTTATTTTATTACAATCTTTTCAATTTACTTTGACCTGTCCCGAGGTTCGTCAGTCATCAAATCTTGCAAATTAAATTTGATCCACTTTCCGGCTACTGATTGAGCTGAAATTTTGCTCGCACGTGTAAATCAGATGACAATGTAAAATTATTATGACATGGAGCTGATATGATGATGGAATTGGAAGGTAGCCGTAAGAACTTGGTAGTTAAACGACACAACCCCATCGAGTTTGGGCTCGTATGATTTGTCTGGATGAGTATTAATTGCACAGGTATACTGCGCTATAAAAGCTTGTAATGAAAAAAAGATTTTCATTAAAAACTTGTTTAGTTACTTCCCTGGTGTCACAAGGAGAGCTCCACAACCACACAGGTATTCAAAGCACATGAGACACTACAGAGAACCTAAGGTTTCATGGATATGAGAATAAGTTGGATATGTTGATCGCTCTGGGATCTTCATCATCATCATCATCAATTAGCCAAAAGACGTCTACTGATGGACATAGGCCTCCCCCAAGCGCCACCACAACGACCGGTCCTGTACGTCACGCATCCATCGGATTCCCCCGACCCTGACCAGGTCATCGGTCCTCCTTGTTGGAGGCCTTCCAAGCTGTGTCTTCCGGTACGTAGTCGCCACTCCAGAATCTTTCGTCCCCATCTACCATCTGTTCTGCGTGCAATGTGCTCTGCCTATTGCCACTTAAGTTTGACGATTCTCCGAGCTATGTCGGTAACCTTGGTTCTCCTGCGGATATCTTCATTTCTGATGCGATCACGCAAGGAAACTCCGAGCTTAGCCTTTTCCATCGCCCTTTGGGTGAGTTTGTGGCTTCGGGGATCTTACTCTGTAACATTTTTTCCGTCACTTCTAATAGGGCAGCAGAAAATCTAATATGTGTTTTGTTATGTCTGCCATATCTGGTTCTGAGGCTACACGGTTACGAAGTCTTGTTGCTGTTTGCAACCAAGTGGCCTCAGAAGGTACCTGAGGTCTTACCATGCACTGTCAAAATGTCAGTCGTGCGAGCGAGAATGATATAGCTCCTTTAACAGTTTAGTTAAGGTCGTGAAAAGGATCGCATCATAAGCTTGTGGTAGGGCCAGTGGCATCTTCTCAAAATCTACTTTACGTTAAATTCAAATTGCTGCAGGATCGATTGAAGCATTTACCGCGGCCGAGGAACGTAAATAGCAACTGAAGGACACAAGTGTGTTTATATGATTTTTTTATCAGTAAAAGTCTCGATCACTTCCTCTCTGACACTTCCTCTCGCTCCACTCAGAGAGGGAGCTATTCAATGATTTCACACATTTTTTTTTAAAACATTTACAATGTGCTTTCGGTAGGTAGGTAAAAGGTTTCATAACACTGCATGCCTTTCCAACCTAATCTAAAGTGAGTATTACTGAAAAACTTAATCTTCTTTTTTAAAATTTAATTAATGATAAGATTATGCAATTTAGCTTCACTTTTCTTGGACTGACCGACATTTGACTATTCAAAAGTGCCTGCAAATGGTCTATTTGAAATAAATGCTTTGATTTTGATTAGTTTTTTAGTATAATATTAAAAAAACTTATCATCAATAAATCATAATTTTAATCAAAGTAATTCAAACATCAGTCGTCCAATTATTAAAATCGCGAGATAATCTCTTTATCTCCAGATCCTTAATTACTAACAATAAAAAATCTTGGAATAACGAATGAAGTCAAGTGTGAAGGATTATAAGGGGGCAAAGACTGGTTCACTACCCCTCTCTACCCACCCCAGCTTCTTACAATAGATGAGGAATTATTAGATATTAAATAGCTGTTGTTAGACGCTCATGGTATAAGGAAATCAAAGAGGTGTAAATAATTTGGCATAAGAATAAAGCCCTATGGATTTTTGGTATTTTTAGGGTTCTGTACCTCAAAAGGAAACTACGGAACCCTTATAGGATCACTTTGTTATCCGCCCGTACGTCTGTCTGTCTGTCTGTCTGTCAAAACCCTTTGTCTCGAGAACGCGTGGAGGTATCAAGTTGAAATTAAAACCATATAGTCAAGTCTGTGGTCCCTTTAAGCTGTGAAAAAATCATACTTCTAAGTGTTAATGAATATTAAAGATACGGCCGTTTATGTCGCAAAAAAAACTACCAGAATTTAAATATATATTTATTTTTGACTAACTTTTGCCCGCGATTTCGCGCGCGTACATAAAATAAAGCAGCTTTCTGTCGATGCTAATTTTTTTGCAATCGGACCAGTACTTTTAGAGATTACCTCCTACAAATAAAAACACGAACTTTACCTCTTTATTGTATTATTATATTAGTGTAAATAATAGTAATAGTAATTTATTCGTCAAGAGGTACGTGGATATTTTTCATATAGTGTATTTTCTATTTCTCAGCCACCACGTGACGTCACATAATGTTAAGCGGAGCACTTACACAAACATAAAAGAGTCGAAACACCACTTTACCTAAATCTGACGAGTTTATACGCTACGAAGGAACATTACATAATAACACAAACAAATAACGACAAACTTTTAACTCTCTCAATAATGTAACTTCGATTAGTCACCCAAAAACGCAGAAATCTTTTCAATACAGGTAGCTATATTGTACAGATTTCTGCGTTAATCACTAGCTCATTTTTATCCCCCTTTGAAAGTGTAATCAATGCGTATATTTTACCTGAATCCCTGAATCCTGAGTACCTGAATCAATCAACAAAAACTTAATTACATTGTAGTTACCTTTGATAAAAAACTCAGTTCGACGAGCTTAATCCGAAGTTTCAATTTAAATTGCACAGACTTACCTCTCAAAGCTTTATCTACCTCCTAGCATACCTATCTACAACATAGGTACCCAAGTTATGTAAACCCGGCTGTATGAACCAGGACTTCATGATTCCATACCCAGTACAATACAGTATACACAATTATGTTCCGTATTGCATTAAAATAAAGCTTGTTATTGCGTAAACAAAGCTACAATATGCATGGTCCGAATCGCCCCGCACAGATCGAATTTGTCTGCAAAGTTTGAATGTTTCTGTACACAGGGTGGAGTTTAAAACGGCGGTGTATGGTGAGGGGACGAGTTATTGACGCGGCCTGTATATGACGAGAGATATAGCTTATTTGACGTGAGTATTGAAAATATTAGGAATGTTATTGAAGTTTGTTAAATTACAGAACACGTTCCTACATTTTACTGTGAATGATAGACATTGATATATTGCGTATGTAATTGATTCAATGATTTATGTTATTTCTAGACCCTTTTCCAGTCAATTAAGCGAAATAAAAACATGGGCCTTTTTATAAATAAAATAAAAAGCAATTTTACGCTCGCAAAATTAATAAGCTTAATCAATAATCTCGAAAATTTCTTAATACAAATTAACAATTAACAAAGGAGAATGAGGACCAACCGTGAAATTGGATGAGGCGCATCTAAGGACCAGTGAAGCGTGTCGTTCTATCGGCTTGTCTTAAAGACAGCCCCTGATAAATACTTTGTTTATTGGATTAAATTATACTATCGTCTATATTTTGTCTTAGCGTTATGTCTGTCTATTGCGAGTATTTTGTGAGGTTTAATCACTGTTTTTAGATTATTTCTTTTTAATTGATATAAACTATTGCTTGACTACGACTAACTGCCGGAAAGCAGTGATGCAATATCAGTCTACTAGCATTAAATGTACTAACATATACATAATAGTCAAATGTACGGGAATGACGTCATCTCAACGCTCAGTCACGTGGTCAGAACAAAAGAATCGGGAGCGTGGCCAACTTGAAGCGTTTGACGCAAGCGAAACAGCTGTAGCTTGGCTAGGGCGGCAGGTATGTTATGGATAATATTTTGGAACAATATTAAGCCAGTTTCAGGTACGATTATTGGTGGCGCCTTACACCAGTTACTTTGGCGGGAGTATAAACTAAAAATGTTAAGTGCGGATACCCTGGCGCTGGGTACGTTGGTTCAAATGAAAATTGGATGGAAGTGGACTGTATCTTTATGAGGTGTGAGAAGGCGTAGCCATAAGTGACCTTGCGAACGCAGCTCTTGGACGACGAAAGTAGGTTGGGCTTATCTAGGAAAAATGGGTACTAGGAACTTGCACTAACCTTGACTTTGTCCGTCGAAACGAGGCCCGTTCAGTCTGGAACCACTGCACGTATACGGCACACACTCCCCTTCAATGTTCTTTAACACCAGTCAGGCTACAACACTTGTAACAGTTCGCCAATCGAAAATATAAGAAAAAATTAGGCACTAATTGATAGCGTGACACTTCGCGCAAGAATTTTCAAGAGTGAGGTGTGGCTTCAATAAAATGTTCGCGACAGACGTGCGACAGAGCAAAAGCATCAGTCAGCGCGCGCGTGGGAGTAAGAAGGAACATAGGTAGGGAATGCCTTTTCATTCGCAAGCATGTATTTCTACCCTCCATTTAGAATTGTAAAAGTTACGAAACCCAACAATTAAGGATATTAAATTATTTCGGATTATCCGCTATTTTCAAATAATTTCAATTACGGAAATTAGAATTTTAAAATATGTATTTTTTAAATTAAAAACACACCAATATTTGGCTTATGCATTACCATTTGTAAAACAGACAAAAACCGGCTGTAACCTGTCATTTAGATTTCGTCTTTATGCAAAACTTTTATAGGTATCGGTTACGGTTACTATTACCTACTACTATTAGTACTTTACGGTATTAGGAAATAATCATAATATTCCACAACTTTCACACAACGCCATCTAGTCTTAAACTAAGCAGAGCTTCTGGCAACACAACTGATAAAGATACTAAATAAATTATACCTAGACACAGAACAGATAATTGTGCTTATCATACAAACATTCGTCTTGGATGGGAATCGAATCCACGACCTCTAGCATAAGTAGTCAGTGCCATTTTGACATTTGACTGGCGTATTGGTCTAGTGGTTATTGGCCCTGACCTTCGATTCCCACTCAGGACAAATGTTTAGGTGATGAGCACGATCATTTGTTCTGTGTCTGGGTGGAATTTATCTATAATATGAATGTATTTAGAGATAAATAAGTACGAGTATGTTTATCAGTTGTCTAGTACCCATAACACAAGCTCTGCTTAGCTTGAGACTAGACGGCGTTGTGTGATAGTTATGGAATATATTATACTAGCTGCTCCTAGCGGCTTCGCCCGCGTGATAGCAGAAAATGATCTCAAGGGAACATACTTCCGGGATAAAAGGTATCTTATGTCCTATTCCAGGACAGGGTCTATCCGTGTACCAAGTTTCATCAAAATCGGTTTAGCCATTTTGGCGTGAAGACTTAACAAACAAACTCACTATCGCTTTTATAATATTAATAAGGATTATATTATTAACTACTAGACCAACGGCCAGTCAAAACCAAAGAGTCTAAAGGAATACAAATCATCATTCTATTTCTATTAATCGTTTGAACAGAGAAAATTGTTACTCTAAAGTAAAGCTTTAAATACGTTCGCATTATGATTTGCATTAAGTGTTTGCGGTGAAAATATTTTTAAACATAAAAAAAACCGTTTAAAAAAAGAACATTTTTATCAACATGATTCTGCACTATCGCATTTATCAATGCGTAATTACTGAGTACATTTTGCAGATCTATCATTTAGTATCCATTATCGGCGTGCAAATGGTAATGGAGTATTTTTAATGATGATCGGCATCGATGGTCATCAACTGCTTTCAGGATTTATTACTAGTATTTGTACGTAAATATCATTTTATAACACCTCTAGTGTTTCAAAATACTATGTAGAAATAACAGTTATTTCTACATAACATTTATTTATACATTTATTTTCAAACTGGCTTTTAACCGCGGCTTCGCCCGCGTTTATTAATGGTGAATGTTTAAAATTAGCCGATGTCCGTCTCCAGGGTCCCAACTATCTCTGTACCAAAATTCATCCAAATCGGTTTTGCCATTTAGGCGTGAAGACGTAACAAACAAACTTACTTTCGCTTTCATCATATTAGTAAGGAAGTAAGGATTATCTTCGTCGTGTGTGATAGTCCGTTGAATTGTATGGCGAGCGATGTTGTATCTTAAGATAAAATATTATACCTAGTATCTTAGCCGTGTGCTTAGTGAACTCCACTGCGGGTGACGTAACTTACGACAAACTTATTATTTGCGGTTTGTACAGTAATCGGGTCTAGGGATCGAACCGCAAAATTAAGTTTGTTTTTTATTGTATACACATTTCCGGGATAAAAAGTACCCAGCGTGGTGCCCAGGATATTAAAGAATAATTATACAAAGTTTTATCGTAATCGAACCGGTAGTTTTTGCGTGATGCCTGAATAAACAGACAGACAGACAAAAATGTTTTTTAATCACATTTTTGGGTTCGGTGTCGGTCTAGTAACACCGCCTGTTTTTTTTTTTATATTTTCAATGTATAGAAATTTCACTTCTACAGATTTATTATAAGTATATATATATATAACAATAGTCTTTCTTTATAGAATCACAATTCAAAACTAAGGAAATTGTTAGCAGATCACTGCTGTCTACTTTATTTTAATAACAGTCGCACCATTGCGCATTGTCTACAATGGCACATTAACAAGTAGAAACAAAAGCTTCCAGCGCGAGCAAACAAAGAAAATTATTACCTTTCCCACCATTAATAATACCTTAAACCCCTTGTTTGACACATTACTATAATGGAGCTGTCATCTGAACATATTTCGCGACTTCACGTTGCTTACGATCCGGCTCGAAGGACCAGTTTTTGTGGACCCCTTATTTAAGTAACGCGAGCTTTTTGTTTCTTACTTTGTTACCGAGACGACGGATCGGTTTATAATGGTGCAGACAGGGTAGAAATGTAGCCGTCAGTCGCAGGTGATAACTGGATCGAGTAATTAGAAACTGACATGCCAGTTAATAACTGTGGATAACTTTGACGCGACGCAACCAACGCAGACGTGGAACGAACTGCCGTGAACCGTGACAGAGTCTGCTCTTACGTATTTTAATGAGCTTTTCCTCATGTTTACTTCTATAAGATATATTTCTCGTACCTAAAAATAGACGCATCATTATCTGAAAGGTGGAAGGAAAAGTCAATTTAATTGGGTGGATAAAAGATCGATCGATGACGGTAATGGTTTATTATTATCTATTAATGACAAGACTAACGCTTTTCAAATATGAAGAGGTCCGTTTTAAATCGAGTAGTGAAGACTATTTTGCTTTAAGATTAAGATAACTGACTATGGTTGACTTTTAGTGATAAGACCGCCCATTGTGACACCCTATTAATTTTAAGTTTCTTATGTAATTTTTTTATTTTTATTTTTGGTGTACAATAAAGAATTTATCTATCTATCTATCTATCTATAAAAAGAATGATCTTCAAAATAACCTTTACATAAGTTAATTTTATTAAACTAAACAACTATTTGATCTACCAAAACATTCAGTGCAGCGCGCTTTTCAATCCTAACAAGCAAACAAAAACAACAAATAAGAGTTTCCTTCATTTAAACACACGATTACGTGCTTCCAAACATTTGTTTGAAGTTCAAAGTGAACGCCCGTTCGACAACAAAATGAGTTACTGCAGAACTAAGCTCATGTTGCTATTCAGACAGTCATTAATCCCAAGTACGGGCAAAACTTGGGTTTCAAGTTAGTGTGGGGTCCAGCGAAATCATTTATATCAATTCTCTGGACGGTGGGAATTATTAAAACCGCAGCCGGACCGCGGTTCGCAAGGCTTCTAATTAACTTCGGTCCACGTACGGAAAGCTGAACAGCTGTTGCTGGCTAATGCCTTCTTGGTTATAGACGCCTGGTACTCGTGTATACGGTGCAGCAATGTCGTGCATACGTGCTGGTTACGGTTTAAATTTTGTGCAATGCTATGTATTCTGACTGAAATAAAGAATTACCATGATAAGGGAAATTATTTTCCGAAGAATTTAGTGACATTATACACCACTCATTTTTAATTAGTACTAATACTTTAAGGGCTTATCAGAAAAGATCTTGTTGTTATTTAAGTAAAGTCTCAGCGTATGTTTAAATCTCAAAATGTCGCTCAATTTATAGAAATATTGTACAGCTTTTTGATTACGAATGAATAAATGACGATCATAATGGAAAAACACTGCGTATAGTATTTTCTGGTAGCAATTGTTATGAATGTTGATTCTATTACGAATTTGCCAACTAGCACAAAACTCTGTGGGCAATTTTGGGATTTCGTTGTTTTTTACTTTTGATTACAAAAATATAATAAACAACGAATATAAAAATGGGGTGTATATTTTTTTTTTCTTTTATTGATATAATCTAGTGCTTGACTGCAATCCCACCCCAAGGAAAGCAGTGATGAAATCGTTGATGGTGTGGCGTAATAGATGAACAAAAAAAAAACTAGTTTTTTCCTGAACGGTTAGGCAGAAGAGCACGGTGCACCTAAAAGCATAAGAATTTAGTGCCCAAGCTTGTTCGAGCATAAAAAATGACGTAGCTATTTTTCTAAGATAGAAATCTTGACGATAAATTATCACTAATCGGTAAAACTAACACGGTATTTTTTATGAAAGATTGTAGTCTACCTATAAAACGCTGTCTGGATAGAAAACATTGAAAGAAAACCAAAACGTTGGTAGCAAAATCCAACGTGTGCAATGCAGTGTAAAGAGCGATAGGGCACCACCTGCAATGAACTATCGGTTTATTCCAAATGTTGAACACATCACCATGTTTGTTTTGAACGAATATAGAAAAAGAATACATTTTCAGATTAGGTGGTATGGGTTTTTTTTTGTGTAGGTTGGATAATCATCCAATAACATCCTCCGCTCTTGGGCGGAGCGGGTTTAGTCAGTAAAAATCTGACACACCCTGTGTCAGATTTTTACTGACTAAAAACCCACTCCTGTTCCTTCATTGGTTTTCATACTAAGGCCCAGTATTTCTTTCAGAAGCAAACCTTTGGCTCTAGTAGGCTTCGACCCTGCTGGGCCCCTACGGTTGAGGCAGTACGGGTAGGCATTTTTTCCATTTTTCCATCAAATAACTTCTTCAGCTCTAGGTGGGCAAGAAAAGTTATTTGATGATTTCTATGAATTGTTCATTGTTCGTTTCTTTTGAATTATTGATTCACAGAATTAAAATCAAAATGGGTAGTCAGTAAGAAAATTGACAATTAAGCCTTTTTTGTCCAATCATCATCATCTTCCTGCCCTTGTCCCGTTTTATTTGGGGTCAGCGCAACACGTTTTTTTCTTCCATTCTGTCCTGTCACTCGTTACGCTATCACTAACTCTCTTTTCTTTCATATCACTTCTCACACAAACCATCCATCTTTTCTTTGGCCTCCCTCTTCCCTTCCATCCATCCACATGTAAACTCAAGAATTTTTTAGCAACATGCGTTTCGTCCCACTTTTTTGTGCCAATCAATCCGTCTAAATAAGGTCAAAAAATATCTTCGACAATTGAGATTAGAGTACAAAAAAAAAATCCACTTAATGCTCTTCTTAATCAACAAACTCAATTAAAAACGAAACACTCACTATTCAAACAATGCGTGAATAGATCCTAAAAAGCAGACTTTCCCCTTAATTTACGTCATTCGATCTTCCTTTGTTACCGACAGCAATTAAAAGAGGAATAATAAAAATGGCGGAGTTTTAAAAGCTTCAATATGCCTTTTAAAATGTTTGGTGGATTTCATAGCGATTTTACTTTTTTGTTTTGCTTTTTTTTTAAGTAAGTGCTGGGGTGAACACTGAATATTTTGGTTTGAAAATATTCGAGGATACAATGCTACTGATTTAAAGTCAGCTATATTAAAAAACCTAAACGCATATCATAATCGTATCACTAAATGTATAGTGATGTACTATCGGTACACAGTGGACATCCCACCTATTCGTACAAATCTTTTTGGTAACACTCTAGTCTAACGTATATTACATCATGACTTAGAAGTGTAGTGTTTCCTGATAGCTGAATTTAATAATGGTTACTTCTAGTCAAGCAAGCTCAATCGTCGACCACATCATCGCTTACCATCAGATGAGATTGTGGCCAAACATGAGCTAATTTTTATTTATAACTTCTTGTAACACAAAGGTATAAAAGCGGACTTAAATGCCTTAGGCATTCTCTACCAGTCAACCAAAGGTAACCATGTAACCAAGGGTATAAATAATAAAAAGAAATATGGTAATATATAAAAACATACCATTTCCAATTACTGTCTATTCCAGGTTGCCTGAAATAGATCGCGGAATGCGATAAGGCCGCTCATTATTGTGTGTTTTAGATATAAGATTTTCTTTGTTATATTTCTTATACCTACAAAAAAGTATATATTAAATAAACAATATCCTTCATTCATTTTTAATCTTTGTGTCCGTACAGGAAAAACATGCAGTTATGTAATTGTCATCATCATCATCATCATTTCACCGACAGACGTCCACTGTTGGACATAGGCCTCCCCCTAGTGTCGCCACAATGACCGATCCTGTGCGTCCCGCAACCTTCATCAGGTCATCGGTCCACCTTATAGGAGGCCTTTCGCGCTGCGTCTTCCGGTACGCAGTTGCCACTCCAGACCTTTCGGCCGTACGCAGTTGCCACTCCAGACCTTTCGGCCGTACGCAGTTGCCACTCCAGACCTTTCGGCCGTACGCAGTTGCCACTCCAGACCTTTCGGCCCCAACGGCTATCTGTTCTGCGAGCAATGTGCCCTGCCCATTGCCACTTAAATTTGGCGATTCTTCGTGCCATGTCGCAATATTGGTTCTCCTGCGGATATCTTCATTTCTGATTCTGATGTAATTTTAACTCCTTTTAATATCAAACAGCCAAATTGACACTAATAATAGTTAATCCTTACTTACTACATTCTACCTATTTACTTCAAAAATCTATCGATTATCCGAAGAAACGGTTCTCATCTCGAAATGTTAGAAGATCTTTTTAGAGTGTCCTCACAAAAAATAAGTACAATCAAACTCAACAGAGACAAAAGTAACACAGACAAAAAATAAAAGGGTCTCACCCACCTCTAGTTTCCGGCACTAGTCGGATAAAGGGGCTCTTCAAATTCGGTGCTGGTCGGTCAACTCCGGTCCTTAGCCGGAACCCAAATTATACGTTGCGACTAAATTGTCTCCGTTGGCCTATCTGCTTGATTTTGAGATGTCTGCGTACCGTCGGCATAATTGAGGTGGAAATTTTTGTTTGTGGATCTCTGAAATCTGAAATATTTTAAGCTTTTGATGGTAGCGGCAATAAATATCCAAAAAATTAACAGCGAATGGTAATTTCAAATTTGATCATTGTTTTTCTGCTCGATATATTTTATAACCCTAACTAGCATCTGCCAGCGGCTTCGCCTGCGTGAAAGTAGTTTTCTCCATACTACAAATTTTGGGTCCCTGTTTCACCCCTTTAGGGGCTGAATTTTGGGAAAATCTTCTCTTAGTACTAACCTACGACATAAAAGACTACGGCAATTTATTTTTATTATTGATAGGCTCGCGTTTGACCACCATCTCACCTGATGGTAAGCGATGATGTGGTCGACGATGGAGCACGCTTGCCTAGAAGTAACCTATTCACTCTTGACTTAAAGACCCCCAAGTTGTAGCTATCAGGAAACACAGACTCCGTGACATTTCACTCTCATAATCCCAGTAGTTTCGGCTGTGCGGTGATATATCAGTCAGTCAGTTTCTTTTTGTAGATAACTCCTGAAGGATCATTAGAAATAACAATAACAAATAAACAGAAAATAATCCGCCTTTGTTCACATATAAAATCCCTACTTGCTTGGTCATAAGCACATAAAATTTGACGTTCAGAAATTGACAACCTTATTAGACGTACACTCGAAAAGGCTTACATTCCGACGGTACAAGCAAAACCGAGTGCACTCGAAAAGTTAATAATTCGAAACCCGATCGTGTACTTGTCTGATTCCCCATTCATATTCATATTTATTTCGTTTCACCTATTCGCCCCAGGACGCTTCACAAAATTTAAATTTAAATCCTTAATTTTAACAAGATACGCGGCGTAAGTTATATTCAAATTTTCTCTTTAAACATATTGCTCGGCGGGTCGGAAGCAATTCTCATTGTACCACGATTCCGAATCAACGGTGTTTAAGTATGATTATTCGCGAAAATCTCATATTTATGTAAATTAGACGTCAAATGAATGCGATTGTTGTTCTTTGTTCGTTCTTGGGATGGTTGCTTAGAATTCTATTGAGAATGAGGGTTTGAATCCAACCTTCTTATGTGTGGATTACTTTTTGCGTATAATTAATAAGGAGCTTAAGTTTTGAGTAATCAGCAGGGCCGATGTTTGCTAGGGCTATGACGAAAAGTATGAAAGGGATACTTATAGTCCTAGAACGCAAAAGGCAGTTGAAAAAACATAGGTGTGGTTTTAGCTAATAAAAGTCTGACACGCCCTCTCGCTCCACTCTAAAGGCAGATAAGTCATTAGATGCTGGGAACAAAAAAAAAAGTGAAAGTCAGTATTAAGAAAGACACAGTAGCGTCTTTAAGTATTTTGTATGTCAGGTTCTAAGCTGATGAGTAATTTAATTGCATTTTAATTCATGAATCCCCAAGCGACCACCGGTGGCCGCGCATCTATTGTCTTACTATTGTGTCTCTAATTGACGGTATCTGAAGGGTTAAATGTCCTTGGTCCTATGGATTCAAAATTATACGACTACTATCGGATACAGCTACGTTACTATTCAAAGTGGTATATTTTACATAAAGTAACCAGTCCAATCTGATTTCTTCAACCTAATTACTAGGTTAAATAGAGGTAAAACGACATCCCTTTGCTGGATTTTGTTTTGTGGGAAATTATCAAATGACTTATCACGCTCTGGGTGGGGCGAGAAGGAGTGAGAGATTTTCCTGACTAAAACCCACAGTGTTACTTTAGATTCTCTTTACCAGGGCCACAGTTACTCTTTCGAACAAAACGTAGCTTTGAACAACTAGCAGCACCCTTATGCAAGACGTGTGAAATTTCCTGTTTTCTGACTATCCATAACGATAATCAAAAGATAAAATAAAGTGCTTTCTGAGGCATGGAAGAATCTTAGTATGTTAAGATGGTCACCCATCTACAGAATGACCTAAGCAAGTATTACTTAACCTCGAAGAAAACTCATCAACTAAGCTTTTCACAACATTGGCAACAATTTATCCAACCTTCTCAGCTGCAACAATCTAAGGACAAAGAAATATAAATCTTCAAAATTAAAAACCGAACTCTAAACCTCGCCACCTCGAAAGCAGTAAGCTGTCATCTCAAACCATTACTAATTTATGAACTCAAATAACTATGGAGACCGCGACCAAGGAATGCAATCACCATTCGGTTAATTAATAATTCTAGACTGGTCTGAGGACATAAAGTCTGCGGTTGTGAGGGACCCCTCCCCTCCTATTAGTACCCGTTTTAATACTGCCCACATTTAGCAAGAGCCACTCCCTACATATTAATTTTACGAGACTACCTCTTATGCTCTCGAACCCGACAATTTGGCTTTTCACAATTGCGGTGTACCTCGGCTAGACATCCAAATATAGGGTCTGTACTCTGTATAGAACATATTTATGATGTACCTATTAAACTTTGCATAGTACTAGAGTTTGAGGGTTCTTGAAAGTTCAGGTTTATTTGAAGGCTTCACGTTTTAATAGGATCTTTTTTTACTGAGATTTCTTAATTGGCTCCTTACATTATTTTTCAATCATTATCATCATCAGCCTTTTTAATGTTCCCACTGCTGGGACTCAGGCCTCCTCTCTAGAAGAGGGAATGGGCCGTAATCCACCACGCGGGCCCAGTGCGGGTTGGTGAATGTCACATGTCTTCGAATTTTTGGTTCTAGGACATGCCGGTTTCCTCACGATGTTTTCCTTCACCGTTTTGAGAGCAGTGGTGATGAAATAAATTAAACAAAGTAATGCGCCTGGCTGGGTTTGAACCCGCGACCTACAACTCGTAAGTCGGGGCCGTTACCACTCGGCCACCACTGCTCTCAATCATTATGCGTACCCTTATTTCAACACTATGAATGTACGATTCAGAGACATGTGACATTTACCAACTCGCACTGGACCTGCGTGGTGGATTACGGCCCATTCCCTCTCCTTGAGAGGCCTGAGTCGCAGCAGTGGGAACATTAAAAAAAAAGGCTGATGATGAATGTACAATTTGCTTTTATCACCTTCTAGTTCGTACACTAAGAACCTATTTCTTTATAAATTTCTACACTATTAATTGACACTTTTGGTACAATAGTAGTAAAAGAAGAAGACAAGAAAAGCAAAAGTGTAGTTGAGAAGTTGAGTTGAGTTGACTATTTTCTCTTCTTATTTCCGAAAGCACTACGATTGAGGTATTAAAAAAACAAAGAAATAGTTTTCTACTTATATATTACAGGATTTTTTTTTGAGATCTATGAATTTAAAATAACGTAATCCTTTAGTTTGTCGATGAGCCTGACACGCACTTCTTTTAATAAAACTCTTTTTTAAATTTTATAGTTAACAAAATGCACAGTAACATACATCAGAATTACACATAGGTTACATATAACGGGAGAGATTATTAATTTTACGCGAGCAAAACCACAGGACAAAAGCATACTTTTTCTTACGTTATAATAATTGTGCTTAGTATTAATTTAGTCACATCTCGTTTAAATGATACCATACTAATGATATATTTAAAAGAAACCCTGATAAAGGAAAAAACCTATGGATCCCAAGAACAAAATCTTATGAAAAAATGAAATGTATTCGTACTTATTACGTATTTGTATTGTACATACTAATGACTATATGGTACTTAACTATAGAAATAACCAATCGAACACTATCTTATTATTTACACAGAACTTTGGGTTATGAAGTTCTGTGTAAATAACACCGTAAGAGTCTCCGCACACAGTCCTCAAAAAAAAAGCTGCCACAAAAAAATCTAGAAGCGGCGACAAAAAAAAGCTAAAGCGTCAGCTTGTGGCCATGCGTGCAGTATCATAATGGACTCTGACGTAGAAGGATTAAATACTCGAATGGCATTATTATTATTTTTTCGGTGGGCAAAAATCATCTTATGACAACCCCCGCTCTTGGGTGGAGCGGGAGATAGTGTCAGACTTTTACTGACTAAAACCCCACCCCGTTCCTTCTAGCCTTTATACCGTGGCACGAGCTTTCTTTCGGATAACCCTGGCCCCAGTAGGCTTCGACCCAGCTGGGCCCCTCCTGTTGCTGACAACTCCTTGAGGCGCGCGGGAACAGTGCGCGCCACGCGAATGGCATACGGCGGCGTCATTATTATAAAAAACGCCACCACAAAAAAGCTAGAAGCGGCTTCAAGCGCTTTTATGTGGCGGCACTGCCACGCCGCACACGAGCTACAAAAAAAGGCCTCTTCAAAAAGAAGCTTGAAGCGGTTTTTTTGTGGCTTGTGTGCGGGGACAGTAAATCGTCAATTTTTATATAATTTTGTTCTTGTCAAAATTAAAGTAAAAACAGAAAATTTAAAAAAAATACATGTCAGCAATATTATTTCTTGCTTTATATAGTTAAAATAAATGAATTAACAGGTCTCAAGACGATTGTTCTCAAGAATAATATCGCAACTAGTTCTAATAAACGGGTCTTCATTTAATTAAAGTTTATGAAGTGTGTTTGCGTGCTTTACATATTTTTATTTAAATTAAATTTGTCTTTCTATACTATGATGTGATAATGCTGAAGAGAATATTTGTTTTTTTTTTTGTTTGTATTCTCTAAACTATGGAACTACATTTCGATCGCTCGATTCTTGAGGTTATATCGGCTATTTAAGGCCGTGTCATATCCTAATGCGTGGATCCTGTGCGACAACTCAATGCTTGTAATACAATTGTGACACGCCCTCTCGTTCCACTCCAGAACGAAAGAAATCATTAGATGATTTTCCAGATAAAAAAATAAATAAATTATAGTTAAGAACCATACTTCAGTCTTCCAACAGATTCAGTATTAAACCTAAATATAATCTGAAGTTAAACCTGATATCCAAAACCTTTCATTAACAAAAGGTCGGGATGTAGTCTCGCCAGACATTTTCCTAAGGCTTTAATGAAACCACATACTAACGTATAAGCTACGCTCCGTAAATGCTACGTTATTATGACGGTGGAATTTAGCTGCCAAGAGTATTAAATGTGTTCCTTGTGCAATAATAATTTGAAATCTCAAAAAGTTTCAAAGATGTTTTACAGGATGCATTTTGGAGAGTGTGCGCAGGAATTGCATGACTTTGATTCCGCCATCTTAATTTTACCATCGGACAATAATACCGACGTACGACGAGTAAACCTCTACGGTCCGGACTAAGCGATTCGCCTCGTCGTTTACGTCGAATGCATTTGAAATTAATTTAAGATATAGTTTTTGTAGTAGTATAATATTAAGTAAATGTTTTTCAATGTTAGCGTGAATATGCTCTACCTTCATACATCTTGTTTTATGCGATATATTCAGTATTAATGCACAAATCTTAAAGAATACTAATTTCTATATTGAAATTATATAAAATTGCAATAACTGTTTTTGTTATTTAAGGATTACATGATTACTAAGCTTTAAATTTTACAATTCTAAAAGATTGTTCCAATAAATAGTTAGCCAAACACCTTTTTAGTTTATTGTAAGAATGTTTTCAACCAAAGCAGTTTGTGGTTAGACCGACCTTGAATCTAAAATAGTTGAAATAATGTACCAAAAATCTAACTAAGATAAAAGATGTGAAAATTCATGTATATATGTTTTTTAATTTGATATTTTTGGTGTTTTATAGATGAAGGTACGGTGTAAGTGTTTTATAAAGGTTTGGACTTAGATCATAACATGGGGAGGGAAGGACAGCATATTTTTTTATCATAGTAGTTCGTCATTTGGGAAGGATATGTCCAGCTAGGCAGCTAGCAAGGTGTCCACTACACCTTTTGGCTGAAATGATGATGATGAAGTTAATTGATTCAAACTATTTTTTTAATGCAATGCTTAAGTATTGCGTTTCTTTTTTACTACCAAATCCTTATTCCGTTTTATTTGGGGTCAGCGCAACACGTTTTTTTCTTTCATTCTGTCCTGTCACTTGTCACGCTATCACTAACTCTCTTGTTTTCATATCATTTCTCACACAATCCATCCATCTTTTCTTTGGTCTTTCTCTCTCTCTATCCATTTAATTGTAAACTCATAAACTCTTTTAGCAACATGCGTTTTATCCCTCCTCTTTACATGACCATACCAAGACAAACGGTTTCCTTTCAACTTTTCAGACATTGGCGCCACTTTCTAACTTCCCCTAATATACTAATTTCTCAGTTCATCCATTCTCGTCACACCACACATCCGTCTTAACATTCTCATCACAGCTACATGCAATATTTTTTCATCCGTCTTTTTCACAGCTTAACATTCTAACCATACAGTATGACAGGCCTTATTACGGACTTGTAGATTTTACCGATTTTTCAACTTGATCCGTGGGTCACAAGTTTTTCCCGTGACCTGTCGCCATTTCATTCATCCTGCGTTGATCCGATGTGTTACGTCCCGGTCTACTTCACTATCTCATTGGAGGAGCAACTCGAGGTACCGAAAGTCGGAACAGATCGGTATGGGCGGTCCGGCGAGAGCTAAAGGCACTGGATTGGAGAGACCGCCGAAATCAAAGAACAAGTATTCTGTTTTGGTTCTACTCAATTTCCGGCCAACACTCTCCAGTCTGTGCCAACCTGCAATCTGCTCTAGATCACTAGGCCAGTCTCGGCAACCAGCACAATGTCATCGGCAAACAACATACACCAGGGAGCCTCTTCCTGAATTTCCGACGTCAGAGCATCCAATATCATCAGGAAGAGGTAAGGGCTGAGAGCCGACCCTTGGTGTAAGCCGAGCCAGAATAACAATTCATTAATAAATTAGTTAATTGGTTAAATGCTGCAAAAAATATTCAAATATCGAGAAAATACCCTTTAAGAGGGTCTTTCTCGACTCGCTTATCGTAAACATCGAAAATGGTTTAAAAGCTTGTTACTTCATTTAATGCATTCCAACGCGATGTTTGACGAAAAGGCAACGCAAAAAAAGAGAGCTAACGCCTGGAAACTCTGTTAGTATTCGGTAATTAAATTAATTATAGGTGTAAATAATTAATAGATAGGTGGCGCTAGTTGTCACGCCAACATTGGCTCCGTATTCAAATTATTGTAAAAAATAGTAAATATTACTTTTAAAGTCTAGCTATATAATATATCGGTCAATTTATATATAGTGATCAACGTATATTGTTTGCAAAGGAGTACGTAGTAGGATGTGTAAATAAAACTGTGATCATTAGACCAGCGTCTAACAGAGTGCTTACAAACAAAATTGTGTATCAAAATAAGAAACCAGTATTTAATTGAGTGATAAATGCTAACAGCTACAACTTTACTTTAAAAATACAGTGACACAACTATGGTTAACTAAATTTCAAGTGAATTCTCAAATAACTATACCGTTAACATAATTTAAAATTGGTGACGCGAGGACGCTTATCTCTCGACCAATCAAAACCAAGCTACAAACGCATAACGTGTGTATCTATTTCATACTTATTTGTAAACGTCAACGCAGTCGAGTGTCCGGTGCGTCGGGTCAAAGTTGGTGCACACTTGTGAGATCGAGTTCGAATCAGTCTCAAGCTGAGGACTCTTTTTGGATATTTTTGAACTTTGTTTTGAAAGTTTTGTGCAAAAAACAAGTAACTTTCATTTAGTTGTTACGTTTAGAACATTATAAGTTTTTTTATTTTTTTTTATTGCAAACTTGATAAATACTCACAGGACAACATGGAAAACAGCAGTAACATTACTCTTAGGCCAAGGCGCGTGCGTCGTTCACTTTCTCGCATCTCTAACGAATCCGTTGACAGTTTGGCATCAAACTTAAGTGTGAAAAGTATGATTGACCTTTCTACACACCCAAAAAATGATGAAACATTCCACTTAAAAAATACTATCGAAAATCTTAAGGCGCAGTTACGCAGTGTACAAATCGAAATTGAAGCACTTGGCTTAGAAAATGCTTTACTGAAACAGCAATTAGCCTCAGAGAAGCTCAACACTGGGGACTTTAGAAAAATGAACATCACAAGCACGAATGCCATCATCACTGCTTCATCTAGCCACGTAGGAATTTCCGGAAAATATTTTTCTAATAAAAGCAAAATATCGGCTCGAAAATTAGATTTAGACATCGACTTCCATACCCCAAAACTACCATGCAGCAGTACTGTTACAGATATTCTGGAAGACAGAAATGATACCAAAGTAATTAATACTAAAATTACAGCAGAAAGAAATTACATTGCAGTTGCAGAGAAAAACACAGAAGAACCGATCTTAAGATCAAAACAAACATCCAAGAATATAGAAAGTAGCAAACCTGAAAATGGTAACATACTTATTCTGTCGGATGACCAAGGCAAAGGCATAGTTGAAGGGCTACTGCAGAAGCAAAATAAGTTTAACGTGAAGTCATATGCCATAACTGGGATTAGGAAACCAGGTGCGAAAACAGAAGAAGTCTTGTTGTGTTGTGATAAATTAACAAAAAACTTTACAAAAAATGACAACGTGATTATAATGACTGGTAGAAACGACTCAAACCCAATTAAATTTATAGCTGAAATGTCAGCTGCAATTAAGATTTTGAAAAATTGTAACATATTTATTGTTAGCGTTAAGTCCAATGCATTCCTGAACGAAAGTAAACTGAATTATCATTTGAAATTGCTAGCACAAGCATATAAAAACTGCAATTTCATTGAAGCACATAGCTACAATAGCATTATAAAACAACTTGTACACGAAATAAATGTTGTACAATACTACAACAAATATCTTCTGTACAACGATAATATAGATTTAAAGGGAAAATCAACAGATTCAGAACAGATTCACAAAACTCCAGGAATTATTTCGTGCCTAGAAGTGAATCCCAGCACGATTAATCCAAGAAATCAACCTGGAAAAGGTACTATTCCTTACTATTTTCGTAAAATTAATAAACCACATCTCATCCCAAATAACGAGTCTGCAGAGAACACAGCGGTAAGTAAGGAACAATTTTTTCGTAGCCAATAAGAATAAACATAGTAGAAGTAGTTTTACAGTTTTGCATCAAAATATCGCTGGGGTTTTAAACAAACTTAATGACATAGAGTTAACTATTAATGATATGCGTGAATCTAATATAAATATAGATGTCATATGCCTAACCGAACATTTTGTCGTTAAAGGGGAAGAAAAGTACCTGAAACTTAATAATTATTATCTTGGTGCCATTTATTCGCGGCCAGATCAGCGACGAGGGGGAACATGCATACTTTGCAAAAACCATCTGCAAATTGCAGAATTAAAAGATATAAATGAGTTCTGCACTGATAAGCACTTTGAGATTTGCGGGCTTGAAATCAAATCTATACATTTAATCATATTATGTATATACAGAACACCCTCGTCCAACATAAATATTTTTTTTGAAAATTTAAACAAAACGTTATTGAAACTACAACATAAAAAAAGTAAAATAATAATTGCTGGAGATTTTAATATAAATCTTTTACACAAAGACAAAAATAGTACAACATTCAAAGAGCTCATCCTAAATCACGGTATGCGGTACCACATTCAAGAAGCCACTAGATTAAATACCTGTATCGATAATATCATAAGTAACATTCCGAATATAATAGGTACAACACATAATGTCTGTTTATCTGATCATAATACAGCACAGGTAGTAAAATTCGAATATGATCAGAAACCTACATCAGGTTATTATTTCACGTCCCTAAATGACCTGAGTAAAGACAATGTCGAAAAATTCATTAACCATATAAGTAGTTTATCTTTTTCTGTAGTTTATAACTATAATGCCACGAATAATGCCTTTGATTCCTTTCACGACACAATTACTCTGTTCTATAAGTTGTGTTTTCCGCTTATTAAAGTAAAGAAACATTTAAAAGCAGTAAATTAAAATGGATAACAAAAGGCATCAAAATTAGTAGTAAAACTAAACGGCTATTAAGATACAAATATTATATAAACAAAACAAGTGACAATAAAAGTAGGTTTAAGGTATACTCAACCTTGTTGAGAAAATGTATTAATAATTTGCAGTCTGTATGCAACCTTAAACATATTGCATATTCAAAAAATAAGGGTAAAGCTTCATGGGACATTATTAAAAGGAGTACGGGTAACGAAACTTCTCGTGAATATATTAACAGTATTGTCGATAACGGTATTACAGCTACATCGGGCTCTGATATCGCAAATGTATTCAACAACTTCTTTATCGATATCGTCGAAACCAACACATCATTACAAAGCCAATCTAATAAAAATTGTAATATTAAAACCAACGACAACAGCATTTTCATAAACCCTACAAATCCTTCTGAAATTTTCTCCATATTAAAAACATTAAGAAATACTAAGGCAGCTGGCTATGATCATATTACCACAGACCTTCTGAAAAATATCGCTCAGTACATTGCAGAACCGCTTTCATATATTATCAACTTATCATTAGAGCAAGGTTGCTTTCCGTCGAAACTCAAGGTTTCGGTAATAAAGCCACTTTATAAAAAGGGTTTAAAAACAGATAAAAATAATTATCGTCCAGTTGCGCTAATACCGATTCTATCGAAGGTCTTTGAAAGAGTAATGTATAAAAGAATGCTCTCTTTCTTTGATAAATATAATATTCTAACCAAAGATCAATACGGGTTTAGAAAAAACAGATCAACTTCGTTAGCAGCATTCAACCTTGTCAAATCAATCTTAAATAACATTAACAATAAAGTTCCAACATCAGGTCTGTTCCTAGATTTAAGTAAAGCTTTCGATTTTGTCCACCATTCAAATCTCACCGATAAGTTGAATAAAATCGGTATAAGAGGTCCAGCCCTAGAATGGTTCAAATCATATCTATCAAATAGAAGTCAAATCACGAGAATCACTAAATTTGATAACAAAATTAATAGCATCGTTAATTTTGATTCACAATCTCGACTTAATCGCTTTGGAGTACCGCAAGGAAGCATTTTAGGGCCGCCGTTATTCCTCGTATATGTTAACGATTTTCTTCAAGCAATCGAAAAAGATTGTGTTCTTTTTGCTGATGATACGACGGTAATTCTTGATTGTAAAAATATTGAAACATACGAATCCGATATTAACAACACCTTAGACAAAATTACCACTTGGTTAGAAAATAATGATTTAAAACTAAATGTAGAGAAAACTAAAATATTAAATTTCAAAACGCAAAAAAGTAAATGCATTCAGCTTAAAATAACTCATAAAAACCAATTAATTGAACAAGTCCGTAAAACAAAATTCCTTGGAATAACACTAGATGAACATCTCACCTGGAAAGATCATATTGACGAAATTTGCATAAAAATTAATAGATTTGTTTTTGCCCTGAAAAAAATTAAAGAAGAGACATCTAAACCAACGGCGATTATAGTGTATCACGCCTATATATGTTCTATTATTCGGTATGGTATTATTGTTTGGGGTAATTCCTCTGAGATATCCAGAATACTTATAGCACAAAAAAAATGTATTCGCGCTATCTTTAACATGGACTGGACTGAATCATGTAGACCCGTGTTTAAATCACAAAAGCTTCTTACAGCTCCGTGTATCTATATTTACGAAACTGCAAAATTCGTTAAAACTAATTTATCTCTTTTTGAAACTAACAATAATTTTAACAAGCGAAAAGCTACACAGTACTTATTAAAGATCCCTGTACCTAGGATAGAAATGGTCAGACGCAGCTGCGTATATATGGCACCTCTTATATATAACTCACTACCTAGCTGGATAACTGAATTGCCTTACAATAAATTTCGTGTAGTTTTAAAAAAATGGTTGATATCTCAAAGCTTTTATTCAATAACTGAATTTCTAAATAAAAAAACATGTCAGTCCTTCCACTTCAGGAATGCTTTGTAGTCTAGTTATGAAGTGTTAAAAATTGTATTTTATTATATTATTATTAAACTATTTTAATATGTGTTTTCAATTTAGATTTAAAAAAAAAAGTTGATTTATTTATAAAGTTTTTTGTTTTCAAAGTCTATGTCTTTTAGAACTTTAATGTTGAATGTGCCAACAAAATTGTCGATAATTGTATGTTAACAATTATCTCTGTATGTTACTATGTACATACCAAATATTTGCATGCTAATTCTAAGCGAAACATGTTTGTTCCTATTTACTCTCTTTTACCATCTTGTATACCGTGTTTTTAGCAAATAAATATTATTATTATTATTATTATTAATTCCGAGATTTACTCGAAAAATTCACAAAACTTGCTCCAGGAAATACCTTTTTTTTTTAAAACCTTAAAAGTTTTTGGAAAAAGTTGTCGTCATTTAGAATCTTAATAAAATTTCCAAGGTCTCTAGAGGATTACTTTTTAGACTTTTTAGGCAAATTATGAAGTGTCAAAGTTCATACAAAATAGGAAATTTTCAGAGGTTTTTAGTGGATTAGTTTTACACAAATTTAGAAATTGGCTTCTTTAGAAATCTAGATAATATCCACAACATACTGTGTTTCCAAAATGTCTAATGAAAAATGTGTAATAACGTCATAATCAGTTATGAGTGGATGTATGAAAAACAGTGAAAATGTGAGTCATGATGCACCACCTTAAAGTTTTGTCTCTATTCACCCCTAAGTCTCAATTGACCCCATTTTACGGTATTATTCTTTTCAGATTAAAGAACTGTATAGAATCAACAGATCCTTTACATATTAATCAAACATCCGTCCATACAAGTCGTACAAAGCTTCATTTTTAACATTGAAGTCTAAAATTTGATTTCATGAAATGATAAACTTATTCCAACTGTATTTATATTTGAGCAGAGTAACGTAAAAATCTCTGCAAGGAGCATATAAGCTTCAATAATCCCAATCTCAGGGATTATCGTAGTTTTCGAGTAATATTGTGCGTGACAGTTTGCGTGTTAAGGGCAGGGTTCCCACGTGAATATTTTGTACAACATTTGATTGCAAACAGTAAAAAAAAATGTATTGGTTTTCGTAGTTATTTTGTATCTGTTTGATTTAGCCAATCCGGAAGAAGACAAAATCGTCACGCAAAAAATCTGGCAAAACAAAATCATTACAGGTAGGTAATCCAAAAAAATAGCACCAAGTTTTTCTGGAAATAAAAAATTACCAATTATAAATTGCTTATTTGGTTATAAAAAATTGGCTCAACCTAAATAATATTCTAGGTTTTCTTACATAAATTTCTATCAAAACCAATGACAAGACAAAAAACTGAAAAAAGCACTTGTCCAAAAATATTGAGCGATATAGTTAAGTAACTTAATTCTTCTTAACTGTTTTTTTATTTATTGTATATTTTTTTGCCAAAAAAATATGCCAATATTTTAAAGAGAAAAGATTTCTATTTTTATAATTTTATTTCGAAATCCTTTCACCAATAGAATGTTATTTCATCACTAGCTAGATAAGCAGGCTTCATATTTTATTTGATTTTCACACGAACCAATCCGGCCGCAGTTTCTTTTAATAATTAATATCACTCATTCGTGTGAAAACCCTGCCTTAACACGTTGCGGTGCGTACAACGGAAGCGGGAATGCCGCTCGTGCGATAAACGTTCCGTTCCGTTCTACGTACGTTTGTAGATAACAGTGTACTATCTGCCTTCCTAATGAAAATATGCGGCACAATAGCCAGACGGAGGCTGGTAATAATCAGGAGCTTTACGGAAAATGTTGCGTTAGGAGGCTGTTATTTTATAAGTTGGCAACTTTGTTTGTGTTTAATGAAGCTCAGCTTGCAAGATGAGCTACTTTGCCGATTAAAAATAAGTGTTTGTATTAGCTCTTTATTGAAGTTGAATGAGACTCAAAATTATTGCCTTGACTGCCTCGGTGGTGCAGTGGCCGTAATTGTTGTCAACGTTGGAAGTCTCGGTTGCGATTCCGGCGCCAGTCAAAGTGACACTGGTATTTTTTATTATTTCATTTATTTAAACATCATGTGCGGTAGTAGTACATAGGCGGACTTAATGCAACAAGGCATTCTCTACCAGTCAGCCTTTGGGTTAAAAAAGATAACATTGTTGTAGGTGTGCACAATTAATAAATAACAGATACATATATCGTTTTTTTTTTTGTTTTTCAATCTGTTATTTTTAAGTAGCAGTCCGGAGTCTAGATCTTTGTCCGTTTGATCTGATTACCAACAAAATGCGAGCATAAGTCCCATAGATACTCCCGCTTTGGCTGTGAGAGAACGGACATAATTCATGCCCCAGTGGAAACGCTTTGGAAGTCTCAAGGAGATTCCGAGCCACCGCAGGCGAAGGTTTGCGGATGACGAGCACTGGGTAGCTCTGGCAGTCCAGTAAGAAATGAATTCGAGACGTTGACGGCGCGTAGCGTTCCATACGCACCTCAAAAAAATGTAAGCGTAGCAGTCATTGGCCCAGTAGGATCAATGCCTGCTATGGCCGCGGAAATTTTAAAAGAGTTACCGTGGCGCTGGAACGCGTGCAAAACATAATGACATGTTTATTATAAATAACAATTTATAGCGTGTACCGGAAGACGCAGCGTTGGAAGGCCTCCTACAAGGCGGACCGATGACCTGGTGAAGGTTGCGGGAAACCGATATATGCGAGACGCACAGGAACGTTCGTTGTGTCGACGCTTGGAGGAGGCCTATGTCGAACAGTGGACATATATTGGCTGAAATGATGATGATGAACACTTTATAAGACATTGGCTATCAGTGATGATAAAGCGACTCACAATGAACTGCTTGAAAGATAACTTTAACTTATAAAATATATATATATATATATATATATATATATATATATATATATGGACGAAAAACAGTCCCGAACCGAAATAAGATTGGATAACATCAGAAGGTTAATGAGTCTTAACTCAAATTGAACTTGTTTGAAACACCGAACAGCAATGGTTCTTGAGTCACGTAACTTCATTATAAAGTTGGACATCTTAATATTACATACGAGCATCTGAAATAAACTTTGTATGCAAGTTATATTGCTTATGTTAGTCATACACTGTACAAATATCATTCACAGAACGAAACAAATTCCAATTAGTATCAAAAACTTCTTGAATGCACGTTTGGGAGAATAAAGCTAGTTAGAACTTAGAGAAATCTATATTCTCTCATTTCTGAGTACGGCATTTATCATTTCTATTAATACTTATTCGTTAATACTGGTATAAGTACCGTGTTACCCATTAACTGGGTTGTGGAGGTCGGATAGGAAGTCATCATTTCAGCCGATAGACGTCCACTATTGGACATAGGCCTCCCCCAAGTGCCGCCACAATGAACGGTCCTGTGCGTCTCGCATCCATTGGATTTTCGCAGCCTTTAGCAGTTCATCGGTTCACCTTGCAGGGGGCCTTCTGGGTAGCAGATCTGAGCTCACAACCACTATGAGGAGCCAAAAAATGCGGTCGCTTTGGCCGAAATCGACTAGATGGCATCATCATCAGGGAGTCTTCCAACGCTGCATCATCTACTGGCAACGGCGCCAGTCTAGGACCTTTCGGGTCCAACAGCCATTTGTTATGCGAGCAATGTGCCCTTCCCATTGCCACTTAAGTTATAGTGGCCATCCATGCAAAAAACTCGAATATTCAGCTGCAACTGGTTAGACTGGCTATTGACTTGGTCGTCGTGTTATTGTTGTGTCACGTCTCACTGCAGCAGCTTTGAAGTGTGACACATGAACAGATGTGTGGAAATCTCAGGAGAGACCACATTTTTCGTAGAAGCATCCCACTCACCACTTACCTGGACTGCTGCTTGCTTGGAAAAGTCACCACGGCCCTACTCCATACTTAATTCATCATTGTGTGCCTGTGTGCTGAATAAACAAGTTTTCTTTTTTTCTTTGTTATTTGATCATTTTCGACGTCTCCAAAAACTATCGTTTACCTGCTCTACGTCGTCAATTGCATTCAGAAAATTACCATCTTCGACAGGAGCTGTGTGTTCATTTATTGCTGACTTTATCCTCTATGGTAAAAGCAAATAAGTGAAAGTACCACTTTACTTTCACCGTCCCAAACGATTTTCAGATCCTCTCAGACATAAACCGATATAAAACTGTAATTCACATTCATAAGTTTAACGATGTCAAGCATCCTTAAGAGTCATAAATCGTTTGTAGGGACTGCAGGACATTATTAAAATACCGCATCACAGTGTGACACGTCTCTAATTAAATTTCGCACGAGATCGTAAAATTTTAACTACCCTTTAGAGTTTTAGAAGGTTTATTGATGTTGGAGTTAGTGTTGGAAGATATATTTGGATGGCCTTTGAGGGGGTTGTGTATAATGTGCATCACATATGCACATTGTTCGCAACCCCCTCAAAAGTGTGTGGAATATTCAAGGTTAAGCGAAATCCTGTGGGATTTTTCGAAAGAGTCACCTTGGTCCTGGAATTCAAGCGAAAACTGAAGGAACACAGGGTTTAGTGAGCAAACATCTGATACTCTTGTTCATTCTACCCAAATCGCGAGGAGTTGATCTCAACACAATAAAAAAAACTTTAAACGGAGTTAATGCAGTTAAGGGAAACAGTAAGAGAACAGCACGAGAAGTTGAGGAGATGTAACATCTCTAGTATCAGGGCTAACTTTGCATAGAGAGATGAGAGCTACCGTGATGCACTCTCATTACAATAAAACAATATAATCGGGCTAGAAGACGGTGGACTCAGTGACTTATTATTCTAGAACAGATTGCTGTAGTGCAGAAAAGAACAACAAAAACTGTAGAGGCAATCTTGAGTAAACGATAGTTTTGAGAATGAATGTGATTGGCTGCTATAGTATTCTGTTTATATCAAATAGACTATTTACTTTGGAATTGTCAAAATGATGGTCAGTAAAACAAAAAGTGAAGCTAAATTGCACGTTCCAATGTTGGATGGATCTTTATAGAGAAGAACGTCCAAGAAATTCCATGGACACTCTTTGAAATTATATTTGAGTTACATAAATCTTGGTTACATATTTTTGTAGCTTCCATTATTTGACCAGTAGAAAAATAATGAAAAAAATAATTGAAGGTAAAAAGAGCCACTGGCAACTAAAAGATCAGTCCCACTCAGCTCAACCATTTTCAAGGGAACTGTAGACCAGACAAAAAATAGATTGTGACTGTGCAAAAGATGGTGTCAAGAAAGCCAGTGACTGCACATGCAAAAATAATGGAAGAAAAGCTCAATTGATTCAGGGTTCTCTAACCTAAATTAATTGAGTTAAAGATAAGAGTAACGAAATAATAATGATTACGAAAATTACCTCAAGATAATATTGACCGTCTGCTTTCGTATTTCAGCATGGCCATAATATCACAAGCAAAGCCGAACTAGAAAGCATCGTAAGCTTAAAAATACGGAATATTCAAGCTCTAAGCTCTCGCAAGATTTAAGCTACTTAGATTCAGAGCTTCGCAAACAGAAATCTTACATATACGATATAACTATGTTTGCTCTCACAAGGAAAACTTACATAGTCGAGAGGTTTTCCTGCAATCAAAGAAAATACTCCCGGTCGTATATAAGTCTAATACAATACTAACACATTAGAAACATGGTAACGTAGTCTTAAGTACACACGCCCAGTAATGAATGCCCCTGAGAATAATAAGCTAACAAAAGAAAATCGCTATTTGTTTTCCGCATTTTCCTTCCCTAGCCTCGGATCACGTCATTATTCTATGGTTCGAGGCTTTTATTCTTTTTTAGGGATCCGTCTTGAGTTTGGGTGTTACGCTCTTAGAATCATTAGCAGTGAAAGGTTCGCAAAGCTAGGTGTGAAATAAAATTGTGGATATCGCACAAAGACTATGAAAAACTGGCTAAGTGCGAGTCTGAGTTGCGCTTGAGTCCTAATTAATTCAATTCAATTCATTTAGTTCAGACATCTAGGCCCATATAAGTTTCACATACATTAGTTAACATATAATTTGATAAAAATTACAGTGAATGTTAATTTTTTTTTTTAAATGCGTTAAAATTAAATTCATAAAAATTAAAAATACAATAAAATTCATTATTAATTTAAAAAAAGTTAAAAGTACAATAAAATTTATAAATAATGTCAAAATAGTTAAAATACAATAAAATCATGTCAAAAATAAAATAAATAAAAAAATACAATATTTTAATGTCAAAACTTAAAATACCACTAAAATACAGGAAGTTACTGTCAAAAATTTAATTAATAACGGTAAAAAATCACGCTTGTAGTATTAGAGCCACAACATATATAGGTACAGAAGTCAATCTACATACATAGCGTGCTCGAGCAATGCACACATAGACACCGCTCACGGACACGATAATTATCTCGGGAGCGTCTCGGCCCATTCGTCGAACAGTTCCGGCTCAAACGCTCATTAGTGTGCGTCCACCGAGCGTAGGTATAAAAAGTGCAGTACATACTTGAGATTGTCTTCTGTACCTATCTATTTTGTGTTAGAGCCCCACTTAAATAATTATTTTATTTTGTTTACAGTACTTACACTAATATGATAAAAGCTAAATTTTGCACGTATATTTGCTATTCGTATACACTTACCGCTGAACGGATTTGGATGAAAACAGGCACAAGGGTAGACCAATCCTGGTGAATCCATTGGCAGGATTGTAAAAAAATAAAAGTCCCATTTTCACATTTGATGTTTTTATTATTTACGGTATGTAAGTACATTAAACACTTTATGTAATGAATTATTTATTAGTTTGGTTCCAAATTACATTCTAGGGTCTTTCTCAAATTTCAAAACGGGCCGCTTATTTTTTAACGAGTTTAGTAGTGTTCATAAACTTGCAAAATCAACTACTAAAACTATTTTACTTTTTATTTAATACACAGACCCTCAACCACTTAAAAGAAGTTCCAACTTAACATTTTTTTTGGCTTTTATCGTCGTGTAGTAATTAAAGATAAATATAATATAAAACGATCCACTTCAGAAAATCGTGTCTCGTTTAGCTTTTGTCTTCTATTCTGTAGATAGATTGTCATCCATTGTTTATTTAATCTCTGGTGAAAAGAATAAATGATTTATAAGTTACTCTTAGAGAAACAATAGACGATGTACAAAGAATGAACAAGGTACAGTCATGAACGTAAATGAAAAATTTAAAAAAGAATTTGTCCTAAAGTGTAGGTAGAAATTATACGATGCTACGAATGTATTGTTTTTTATTCAAAACAATATTAAAATAATGATAAAAACGTTTATTTCAGATTTTTGTTAGTAAAAATTTAAAATTAGAACTAGTGTTAGTAACATAAAGAGCAAATAGGAACTTATTCTAAGCTGAATAAGATACACCGAACCTGGAGAATGACCGTGTGCAGTCGTATCCACCGTCCCAAGATCGGAGAGTCCCACCTGTCAGCCAGCGTTCTGAGAATGGTGTTGGGGCTGGTGCATACTCGGCATAGCAAAGAGGCACACCTTTTATGCATAATGCACGAAAAACTGCCGACGTTTGAGTCATTATGTTCAGTCATTGAGTCATTATGCTGGACGCACTACAATAACTCCGCAGCCCCAGTAACACCCGGAATCAAATAGGTATTTTGTAAAGGCTTTGATTGTTATTTCAACAATTTTTCGTAAGTAAAGTGTAGGTATTTATGCTGGCGACTGTACATACCTATCATTTTTATATTGCGCGTAATGAAGTTTTTCCTTGTTCAACTAAAAATACAATAGGAGGAGCAAATTAGTCTACGAGTTGTTTTTACCTTATATTTTGTCGGCGATGTTATTTTAGTATAATATCGCACTGTTCCTTAATTTATTTTTGCTTTCAGTGGCTTCTTTTATTTTTTGTTACTTTGTCAGCAATGTGCAAAAACTGTTTTTAATTGCTAACATCCAAATAGTTGTAACTTTTATTAAGCTGACTGCCGTAACGAAACATGAAATGTAACATGCAATGAAAGAATTTACTGTTCTAATTACCGTAATGTATCATGCAATGTAACATAATTCCCGTAGCGTGGACGAACCGTGTACACTACGCGCGCGAACAGAGCATTAATTTCTACTACGTGAGTAGGTACATGCTCGGTTCGTGCGGGAGCTGCGTTCACTCTTATGAAATGCTCCTTTCATATTACGTTACATGTTGCGTTGCATGATAACCGGCTTTGGAGATTTTAAATACATACCTTGGACAGAACATCTTACCTTCAAGTAAATTCTCCGGAATTAAATTTAGCCACTACAGATACACTAAGACTTTTAAAATGAAAAAAATCCTTTAAGAAGATCGTCTAAGGGTAACGACACTCGATTGACGACGAGCGCTGTGGCGTAGTCGCCTTGCTGACGACCGTGGATGACTACGTCGTCACCTAATGGCTGCGACGTAGTCGCCTAGCAGTGACGTATGTAGTAGTTGTCAAATTGTCTCGGAGAACAGACGTATTAATATATTACAAATACATTCGTGTTTTTAAATTGAATTAATTAATAAATCGACACTAATTTCATCGTCACTCATTCTACTCGTAATTTTTTAGTCTAGAATACGCACATAGCGTATTCTAGACTATTTGTTGCCGATTGCACAGACTTACTGCAACGATACCACTGACAACGATCAAGTGTCGATGTTCTGTAAGCGCCCCAATTCGATTGTATCGTATAAAATGAAACACTACACTGTGCAGTATATCCTCACACATCGTATTAGTGAGAAAATAAAGTTCTAACAGATAATGTAACAAGTTATAAGTGAGCTGGATTGTGACCAGACCCACACCTGTCCGTTCCCACTGTGCTCACGATACGAGTTTTATTTGATTCTCTGTCTATAGAGTGCCTATAATGCTGTGGCTACATTATCGAGATTCGGCGAATGATCGTGCTATCACGACAAATATGGCCGAGTAGTTCATCGGCTTCTTATAAGGTGGATGCGACGTGGTCGCGGTAATCGACTTTTTTGACTGGCCTGTTGGTCTTGTATTCAATTCCCACACAGGACAAATGTCTGTGTGATGAGCATAATCATTTGTTCTGTGTCTGGGTGTAATTTATCTTTAATATGTATGTATTTAGAAATATACATAAGTATGTTTATCAGTGGTCTAGTACCTATAACACCAGTTCTACTTAGCTTGGGACTAGACGGCATTGTATGATAGTTGTGGAATATTATTAATATAAATAATCCGATAGATGCGAAATGCACAAGACCAGTCGTTGTTCCTTATTGACACTTGTGAGAGGCCTATGTCCAGCAGTTGACATCTCTTAACTAAATTATATCAAATCGCGAAATATTCGGGTGAACACAAATGCTTGTCGACGCTTACACAGTCGCATAGAAATATGATAGACAACAACATCGAACGAATACGATGTTTTACCGTGATCAATGTGATACAAATATTATATACTCACGATAATGTAGCCACAGTATTTTTAAAGGATTATAGTCCGAATAGTCTTTTATTTTAAACCAATTTATCATGGTCACTCACATTTGGAGATATTTGTGGCTTTACCTTCTTTCTATCATTAGTGTAATGTACAATCGAGTTTACTCTGAAAACTTACAATGTTGCCATTTCATCGACTTGCAGCATAAACTTCAGTTATTATTAAAATATTATTTTTTTAATTTTAATTCATCGAAAGTTTATTGGAAAAAGACATCAGAAGAACTGATTTTTAGGTGATTTAGAAAAACTACTAACTGAAATCGATCCAATAATAACTGAACACAAAGATTCATTGGAAGACCAGCGTCAGACAGTATTTTTCTGTCTGGTAACATTGCTGAAATGAACCTTTTTGTCGCGGCCGTGAGGCACATACAATGATATTGTTTTTATTTATTTTTTATTTTATTTAGGTTGTGTGATCCTGGTGACTGTCGCTAAATAAATATATTTTTTTCTTTCTTTAACACAGGTATTATTATGAGCCTGATGTGTCCTACTAAAAGACAAATGCTTTTTTTTATTTTCTTTATCCTTTGTAAAAGGTTCAATTCTTTAGGCGTATGTCTTAACTCATCACGCCGTCTCATGGATTTAATGCTCCGCCATCGTCAGTTCCTATTATTTGGGACCTAATCATTTGCCACTTACTCCCAATTCTATTTTGATTTACGGCAATGTGATCTGTTCAGTTCAATTTTAGTTTAGTGGCTATGCAATTCTTACTTCCTTGCTAATATTATAAAAGCGAAAGTGAGTTTGTTTGTTTGTTTGGTACGTCTTCACGCCTAAATGGCTATACCAATTTTGATGAAACTTGGTACACGGATAGACCATGTCTTGGAATAAGACATACGATACTTTTTATCCCGGAAGTATGTTCCCTTGGGATAATTTTCTGCTATCACGCGGGTGAACCCGCTGGGAGCAGCTAGTCTACTATATAAAGGTATCTTTGCTGTTCACCGTGACGAGCTATCCAATTTAACGTCGAGAGCTTTCACTGAATGATAGGAGGAACGTAATCCTTGTTGCTCACGACACTCCTGGGAATCGATAGCCTGATCTATTCTCAGCCAAATCATACGTCATACAACGAGACAGTCATCGTGCCATCTAACATCATAAAAGTGTTTATTTTCAAACATTTGAGAAGGCCATTTTATCCTGACCTATCATACTAGCGCTGGCTGTAAACAAAAACGTCAAACAAAATGTCAAATTCAATACATTTGGATTTAGTTCCATTTCTCACCGCGTTTCAAGTTATGTTGGCCCATATAATAAGACCTGGAGAAACTACCCAACATAGTGACGTAAAATAAGCAATTTCCTTTTGTATCAACCAAGGTGTTGGCTGTTTATGACGCTAGCTTTACGATTTGTTTGTGTTTGAACCACGGAGCGGTTTTAAAATCGAATTTCTAAAGTAGTTTCAATAAACGTGAACGTAAAATGTAATGTTTTATTAAAATAAGTTACTTAGACTGTCTGGTTTGCGTTTTATGTGGACTCAAGTAAGTTTATAACTGTTTTGTTGCCACTGTATTTAATTGTGTGTTTATGTTGGTCTGTTGGAGTAATGGATGTTTTGCATAGATGGGTGCAGTTAGCAAATAGTTGATGCTTGCCTTTTACATCAATAAAGCTTTTGTTCTGGTATTTGATGTTACGATATTGGACTAGTGCAGGCATTAAATCTATTACAATAAAAATCCCAAGATAGCAAGAATCTTACAATGATATGCAAAATGCAAAAAACTTAAGAATATTTGATTCACAGTTGTCGACATGCTGCCGACAAACTGTTTCACAGTTTGGCAGAATGTTTGTAATGTATATTTTAAGCAAATTTTGAATAAACCAAATAAAAAAAAAAACATAGAGAGGATCAGGCACAATAAGGAACAGAAGTTTTTTTAATCTGACACTATCTCTCGCTCCGCCCAAGAGCGGGGGATGTCATTGGATAATAATTTCCCCACCTAAAAACAAGGCACACTGAATTTTATTAATTTTTTTATTACTGGTCACTTATAGTCTGTGACTTGGTGACTTAATTTTTACCCGGTCTTCTGAATTGGCACTTTTGTTTCCTACAATTAAAGAGAACTTAACTTATTTGGCGCAGTTAGGGCTCTTTTTATCTTCAGTTTCCACATATTTTTTTCTGCACTGTGAGTATCTGTGTGCCTAGTAAAAATGCTTTTTTTTAAACCATGCAGTCTCAAATTCTTACCTGTTCTTGCTTCCATTTTTTCCAAAATTCAACGCAACCTCCAGGGATTGAAATCACAAAACAGCAACACACCTTCTCAAAATAGTAAAAAAAATATACAAAACAGTGTTCCATCAAACATTCACATCAGGGAAACACAGATAAAAGACTCGAATCAATACAATAGAGGAATCAAAACATCGTGGGATGTCGTCGAAAAACACTGTAATTTTAGTCAGTGCACATTCTGTTGCCTGTTAAAAAAGGAACGCAAACGTGAGAGGAATGAGGAGCAAAATGGCAGCCGGCTTGCATGGACGAATGGACACGGAATATATTAAAGAGGAGATACTGGATTGCGGAGCTGGGCGAGCCAGTGTGTACACTGGTGTCTGCCTGATAGTTTTTAAAAAAGATATGTTAATGAGATGTTATTTATATCGGATAATAGCTTTTGCTCACGACTTTGTCATCGTGAATGACGAAATGAGCTCAGTTTTATTTTATTCCACAATAGAATATCACACGACGCCGTCTAGTCCCAAGCTAATTGTGTTATGAATACTAGACAACTGATAAACGTACTTACATATTTCTAAATATATATTATAGATAAACTACACCCAGACACATAACAATGACACAAACATTTGTCCTGGTTGGCAATCGAACCCACGACCTCCGGTTTAGTAGTCAGGGGCACTTACCACTAGACCAACAGGTCAGTTATTAATTTAATAAATAATACAACTCCAGGTTAACGACCAGGTTACACCTAATCCTCACAAATACTTTCTTTATAACTGCCCACTAAAATATATCGTGTCCAAGATATAAATAAATCCCTTTTCCCGACAATTCCTTCTTTATTCCCGAACTACGGTGTATATTATTGAAAACGTGTTCATCCGTGCGGCCATTCATATATGTGACCAAACTCTAGTATCTTTTGTGAGACATTGAGGCTTTTCCTTTCACGGTACATTTGCCATATGAAATAAGATTTCGATTAGCGTTCTTACAATTTAAAGCGTCACTAGGATATAAATTTTGGAATAATGGAATTTTATTTTAGATTTTTATAGTGTTTTTTCACTTTATTTTCAACTTAAAGAGTTGTTAATTTTCAGTGTTCATAAAGGAAAGAAAAATAAGCATATTTGCAACAGAAATAGGAGTATTGAAAAAGAGGTGTGTTGCAACTCTGGTGCACAGTTATTGTACAGTAAATTATGGAACGTTTAAGTAAAAATACGTTTAAATAAATATAATAGAAATAAAAAGTCATCAATTCAAAGTCAAACATTGGCAAATATTAACCAATTTAAGTTTCAGACAAATAAAGAGATACTTACAATATAAAGACATGAAACTTGAATTACTTATGTTTGCTACCTATTGTTTTTTTTTTTTTTTAATATATTTTCTTATTTATATTTCATAAATAAAATCACGTATCAGTATGTATTTAGAAATATACAGGGTGTAAAAAGACCGATCACATACCCGTTAACTACACATTCTGTACATATAACTAAGTCATTTTGGCCAAAAAATATTGCTGGGAAACAAACTTTTTTTTCAACCTTTAAAAAAATGACGCTTTTCCTAGCGCGCAATGTAAAGCGTCCAACTGATTGTGCCGGTGTGTGTGTAGTACGTATACGACAGGCGAGGCGCGGCGCTCGGGCGTCGCGCGCGCTTTGAATGGTGTAGGTATTACGTTAAAGGTTTGCTACACGGTTGCAAACTAGCGTTCCAACTTGTTTCTAAACAAGGTGGCCTTGGTTCATGCTGCGGCTGCATGGATGTAAACCACACGCCAACAGGTTCGGTGGTTGGAAAAACGCGCCACGGATTGCAACTAGCAAGGTCACCTTGGTAGTGACATGGCATTTGGCATTACAACCATGGAGCCCTTTAGTAGGCTCTTGGTAATTAAAAATTTCTGTGTTGTGTTCAATTACTTACGTTTACACGAAATAAGTAGGTACAGTTTTTAAATAGCTTGAGTACTTACCTACACTGTCCGTCGCTTCAGCTGTCAACCAACACAGGTGGCCTCTCGACACTGACGAGCTCCGGTTCAAACTGCCGACCTGCCGACCTCCCACGCGGAGACAGATGCGCGCCCTAGCCCGCTTGTTTTCATGAACCCGTTCTAGGATTCCTTCTTGAGCTGACCGCTGCTTAAGTTCTTCAAACACATCAATAATTTTCTGTCGCATTTCAGCAGCGGTCTCGCATGGGCGGTCAAACACCCTATTTTTGACGTAACCTCACAAAAAGAAATCCAGAGAGGTTAAATCAGGTGAGCGAGCTGGTCATGCGTGAGGCCCAAATCGTCCGATCCAGTTGTCTCCGAACAGCATAGTCAGTTGCTCACGAACTGGTCTCACGACATGAGGCGGCGCACCGTCGTGCTGGTACCACAACCCAATCCTCTGAGCTAGTCGCATCTCTTTTAAAGTGTCGGTTAGGTACCCAGTAATAAAATGAAGGTAGGCAGGCCCGTCCATTCTCGGTGGCAAGAAAACTGCGCCTAGGATCTGGTTTCCCACAATGCCCGCCGTAGACACATTGTTTCCACCGTGTCTGGAAGCCTGTTTCCATAGTTTGATTTGGATTGACGAAGTACCAATAATGGGTATTTCGGCGGTTCCACATTCCATTATTTGTGAAAGTACTCTCGTCGGTAAAAATAATTTTATGGTCAAAGTTTCGGATATAATATTGTCTTACTATTGTGTCTCTAATTGACGGTATCTGAAGGGTTAAAACGACACAAGTACCTAGTGAGGTTTATTACGTTGTTATTTTAAATGTAGGTAGGGCTTGAACCTAGGTAGAAGTTTAAACCTAGGATTTCAAGTTTAGTTTTTAGATAAGTGACCCCTCGCGCTCTGTGTGAAATGAAAGGGAGTGTCAGACTTTTACCGATCTTTAGTCAGTAAAAGTCTGAAGCTCCCTCTCTCTCTCTCCGATCGTTGTTCCTTCAGTTGGCGTTTGACGCGGCCATGGTATACCATCATCATAGCAGCGGAGTTTCCCCTCGGTGGCGTTGCACCTTCACATGTGAGGACTGTCGCCTCCAAAATCCTACGATGACAGGCCGCATTTGGCTCGCCTCGCAGGATGCCGTGCAGTATCCCTGTATCATGAGGATGGCTATAACCCTTTGAGTCATCTTCAGTCCGTGCGACCGAGTCTACACCGGGGCTCCGTTAACGTACAGGGACTGCACAAACCCCGCGTAGAGCCAGGAGACGTCTGGACCTGCCAGATTGGGGAAGATCTGCTTCAGCGCAGTCGCGTTTAGGTAGTAGGTACCTACCTACCGAATTTCAAAATTAAAACAATTTCAAAATTCAATAATCAAAGTTTTTGTTGAAAACGTAAAATCGCGCGCGTCGATCAGCTGAGCCCGTATTGCATTGGTCGTTGAACTCGGAACCTCGCGCGGTAGTGTGCGTGCGTAGTATTTTGTGTTCATTGCATTTTTGTAACTTCAAATGATTAATTTGTTATGAAAAATTAATAATTTTGATAATGTTTGTTCAGAAGAAAGTTTTCTAATGATGTTTAGAATACGATTTTGAAAAAAAATTGGTTTTTTTATTTCAACTTTGACCTTGAATATCTCCGAAACTATTGAATTCCCAGGAAAGTTGTAGAAGAAAAAACTGTCCCAGTGATGGGTAGAATACGTAGTTTTCGTTTACGTTAAGGGTCTTTTTACACCCGATATGTGTAAATTTAGCAGTTGTATAGTTTTCATAGCACAAGCTAATCTATGGATGGATTCTATTTACAGTCTATTATGAATAAGAATGTTGTATTGAATTAAGATATTATACTATTAGTATGAGAAACAGCCACTATCGCATACGTCATCAAAGTTCACGGCCTTCGAAAGTTCAGATATAATTGGAAACTTTGGTAAGAATCCTAAACTTGGCATTATTTAGGGGTTAATAACTTTGGAATGTCGAATACAAATGTGTAAATTATACGAGTAAGTCTGAGAAATATTCGATTAATTGTATGAATCGGTTTGGTCAAATTGGACGACGAAAAGGTCAATAATCAATATTATATGAAGTTTAGTATTCACGGTGTGGCCAACCTTTAGGGTATGACGCAGATGTGTGGACGTGGGAGGGAGGGGGATGTTCTGTAGTTAGAAATGATTGGGTTAGTAAAAGAAATGTGATTATTTTATTAATACTGCCAATTAAATTATACAACTGAAATATTTCAGTAAACTCATTTTCTAATAGTATTTAATTAGAAATTTCTCTGCATAAGTCCGCCTTTGTACTTTTGTGTGCATAAAACATTTATTAAATAAATATTTTTTAAAAGAAAACTTTTATTTTTTTAAGGTTTTTAAAAATTAGGTACCTGATGTTTTCCAGCAAAAGGCTTTCCAACGGCTAAATAAAATAATCAGGAAGTTTTTTTAAGTTTCTCTCGCCAAAGACCGCATCTCACGTCGCATTTTTTCCTTATTTTACTCAAAATAATACCATATTTAAAAAAAAAATTCAATCAAAACTCATTTATTCACTATAATCTCATTACTAAACCAAATGGTTCCTAATAGCAAAAATAAAATGGCGACTATCTTTCAAATAAAAGAAAAGTAAATTCAAAGATCTGTCTGTCTAATCGAATTTAATCTTAAAAGGATTGACTTTTGTATCGGATATTGAAAGCACTAGACTTCGACATTCGTTCAAGGTAGAAGTCAGAGCTATAAAATGAAAGCCATCAATTTTATTATGTCTCCTTTACAGAAATGTAGATGCATTGTACCTAAAGCTGCAGAATTTAAATTATGTACGTTTTAAAGGACTACAAGTATATTCGGAGTATCGTTGCGCAATGGAATCAGAAATGAAGATATCCGCAGAAGAATGAAAGTTACCGACATAACCCAACAAATCGCCAATTTTGAGTGAAAGAGGACTGGGCACTTTTCGTGCAGAGCAGATGGTCGATAGGGCGAAAGGCTCTGCATTGACGACCGTGGACCGAAGATGCAGCGATGGAAGTCTTCCCACAAGGAAGAACGATGGCCTGATATATGTCGCAGGAATCCGAATGATGTGACACGCAAAAAACCTGGTCGTTGGCCACTATTAGATATGCTAAAAGAGACTTATTTTAGCAGAAATAATAAATATGTTCTTTAGTTAATTATATAAGTACGTTTTATAACATCGTTTTTCAAATATCGGCCTACAGTGTAATATATGCAGGTTATAGGTAAGATCTTTCTGTCTTCAACACAATTAAATATTAGCTTTGCAATTCTAATTGTTAAAGAAGGGATGAAAAAAAATCTTATACACACAAAAACACTTCAAATAGTACTTATAAAACACAGGTGAAAGCCAATCATAAGACAAAATATCATGAAATGGGCACAAAAGTTAATGAACATAAATATATCAATACTTGTATTGTTTAGTATTTTCGCACTCGTACGATATTAATGACGATTTCACGCATGGTCGAGCTCGATTGGAATGGCAACCGTTTGTATTCGAGTAGAGACCGCGGGGTGGCTCCGATTTCATTATGTGATTTATTTTTTTCATCTCCCCTTTCCAATAAATCCCCACGCGGCGATGGCGGGTTAATTAATAATTTAAGGCCATGGAAACCATACTAGATTTCCTGGCTAATGGAAAAGAGGTGACAATTCAATTTTTAAAATTTAAACTTCGAATTGCATAGTTTGTTAGTTCGCGGTATATTGGTAGTACTGAAGTTTTAAATTGAATTTACTATGGTATTCTGTTCATACTGCATCCGATCAAAGAGAGTTGATTGGATCGAAATTGTTTTTACTATACCTTCATTTTAAATATTATGAGGTTTGCAAATTGAAAGTTGTATGACATGAAAATATTTATGTTTGTAACGACAAAATTCATTATCACAAAACTTTTACGGGAACATTAAAATAATTGTACCGTACAATCCTCGGACCAATTTAATCTTTTTTTCCAAATTACATCTCTGACAGTGCACTCGGGCAATTGTGCGAGTAATTTACGACTTCAATAAAGTGTACCTTAAAATTGTTAATGAAAAGGCATTAAAACACAGCAGACCCCTCGTAAATAACACGGTGACAGTGCAGAGGAAAGAAAAATTCACTTGGATTTGAACAAATTGTACCGACCGGGCGACCGTGGCGTTATGTTATAACTAAATTGGTCTATATGTTAACCCTATGGCGTTCATCCATCTCATGCTAAATGCCGGACGCATTTGTAGGGTTAATTTCGAAATAATTGTGTGGCATTATTCATGTGAAATTATGTATTGTTAATGAGAGGAATGGTTGCGAAAATAACTGTATCGATAAAATATCTGAAAATATTATTAGGAATTTAAAAAATGAATATTTTATTTTATTTGGGATAGAAAACAGTTACATGCTAGAGAAAATACAAAGAAAACCTTGAAGCTAGATGTATAAACATGTAACCCACTCCAATGTCCAGATTTTAAAATTTGAATACTAGAAGTGAAGGACTGTGGTAAGAGTTAAGAGTTTACGGAATACAGCTTCCTTCTGCGAAAGCTTCATGTAAAACAAAATAATTATTTTATATAATCATAAAATTTAAAAATATGAATATGTAACAACATACGTCATAATAAATGCATCCTGTCGATTCATTGTCATCATCGTCATCATCATTTTAGCCAATAGACGTCCACTGTTGCACCTAGGCCTCCCGCAAGTGTCGCCACAATGATCGATTCAGTGCGTCCCGTATCCATCGGATTCCCGCAACCTTCACCAGGTCATCGGTCCACCTTATAGGAGATTCATTGTATTATTTATTTATTTTATCACTTAAAATTTGGTAAAATATCGCTGTGCTAGATTCTCTCTCTGCGCATTGGGTTCCTACAGATGAAAAGCTCCGTCAAGGACAGTCTAGAAAGTGAAGACCAGATCGTGTAGTCGGGTACCACGAAGACTAGTTAGAGACGGCGCGAGACTGCGACTGTAAAGACTTAAGAAAGGCCTTCGCCCAGCAGTGGGACAGTAATGGCTGAAATAAAAAGTGTGGTAAGTAAAAGGCTTATGTATTAGAAGCCTTATGTATCAATCTATACTTGGTTTAGATGACTCTATTTGGTATGTTAGCTGCCCAGAGTTTAGAGTTAACTCTAATGACGTCATAGGGTGATGTACTCTACTCTGACATTTTCGAACGCGAACGAGTTCAACTGTCAATGTCAAGCATATGGCCGCTTACTCCAACTTACTCTGATCAGAGTTGGAGTTAGTTGGGTTAACTCTAGGGTAGCTAATCGAGTTATAAAAGAACGACCCTGGGTTACAATTCTACATTACTCTGGTTGTTTTTGAACGCTGGCTGAAGCGCGCACTAATGGTTTCCAGGCTATCATGCTCAAGAAAGCAGCTTTCCTGCTGGTCCGTATACTACTCTGTCAAGAAAGTACCGGGAAAAGATCAATAATACACAAAATGTCTGTTATTCATTCAAACTTATTTTATCACCTTCAAAGTATGCTCCTTTAGAAACGATACACTTGCGCCAACGAATAATCCATTCATCTAAACATTTTTTAAACGCTGCTTCCTGAATTGAGTTCAGTTCTCGCCGCGAATTCTCCTTTATGTCTTCTATCGATTGGAAACGGTACCACGAAGTGGTAATTTGAGTTTAGGAAAAAGAAAAAAGTCAGCAGGAGCCATATCTGGTGAATATGGTGGTTGCTGGATGGTATTTGTTGAGTGTTTGGTCAAAAATTCATGCGTTCGTTCGTGGGGTGTGCGAAGGCGCATTGTCGTGGTGCAAAATCCAAGAATTTTCTTTCCACAAATCTGGCCTTTTTCGTCGAATTTGCTCTCTTAAACGCCGCATAACGCTCAAATAATATTCTTTATTTACCGTTAGACCTTCCGGTAAGAATTCAGAGTGCACAACACCGCGATAGTCAAAGAAAACAGTCAACATGACTTTGACTTTTGATCGACTTTGGCGTGGTTTTTTCGGTTTCGAATCAGTTGGAAGGCGCCACTCCGAAGCTTGTTGACCAGTTTGCATGTCAAACTCGTAAACCCTCGTCTCGTCACCATTAACAATGCGTTTCATGAATGTTGGGTCCGAACTGACTCGTTCTAGCATGTCCTCAGCGACTTTCATGCGATTGAGTTTTTGGAGAAAATTCAGATCTTTTGGGACAAGCCGAGCAGCAACATGTTTCATACCCAAATGATTAGTTAAAATGGTACGGATCGACTCGTGAGATACAGAAAGTTCGGCGGCTATCTCTCTCAGAGTTGAATGGGGATTTTCAGTCACTATTTCCTTCACTTTTGCGATGTTAACTTCAGTTGCAGACGTTGACGGCCTACCAGAGCGAGGCAAATCTTCCATCACATCTCGACCCCTTTTGAACGCTTTGAACCACTCATAAGCACGAGTTTTTGATAAAGTCGATTCACCGTAAGCCTTCTGTAACATTTTCAGTGACTCCGAACACGAAATTCCATTGGCGATGCAAAATTTAAGACAAACTCTTTGTTCGATATTTTTGTCCATTATGAAATTCGCAATACACACTATATATGATATTACTAAAACCAGCACTGTATTTAATATAAATAACAGATGCAACTCAAACTCCGCGCCAAAATGGAAAACAGTTGTGCCAATCTAACAACTACAAAAAAACAAAAATTTGAATTTGGAACCATAAACAAATCATCCATTCCCGATACTTTTTTGACTGAATGTATGGAAAAGCAATAACTGCATTCTGAACGCAATAGCTGTTCGTTTTGAATTTCTCTTTCAAAATCTGTGGGTTACGTCTCGCGTAGATGTGGCCAGTCACGGTTTATAAATTTTAATAAATAGGTCTTCACCTTTCATAGTTTCAGGTGGCATTATATTTCAGGTAAAACACGTCTACTGTTGTACATAGGCTTCCCCCAAGTGTCGCCTAAACGTACTGTCCTTTTTGCATTCAGGACTACTCGAAATAAAAATATTCTTATTTATCTTAAGAGCATCTCAAATTCTTTGGTTTTGAATGCAATATCTGCAACAAATCTAATCAATCAAACAAAAGTCCCTTCAGTACGACACAGTCTACATTTATATATTTGTCTATGCATTTATTTAAAACCTTACTCATTTATTTATGCCATTTTGCTTATCTGCCTCCCAGTTGACTTCACAAATATGCGGTCTGACTTCTCAGTCGAAATATATTGGGGATTGGATACAAGTTTTTTACAATTTGCGGTATCAAACGTTTTTCTGCCACAAGAGACCAGTAGCTAATGCAGACTTCATGTCTAAAATATAAAATTCTCAATGTTAGAAACTTTTATTGAAGGTTGGTTGAAAACATGTTATTTTGGAGGTGCATTACGATTTTTAGAAGACTAGAAAGGTTTATTGAGATACAAAAACAAAAAAAAACAGAAGCAAATAATTAGTTTGACTTTGAAATAACTAAGGATTAAACCGAACATAATTTTATTTTAAGGTACAAAACACAAAAACATATCTTTTCTGCCGTTAAACATAATTAGAATAGTAATTTAATTTTACTATGACTAAACACCGCAACGACTGTAGACTATAAAAAACACTACATTCATAAAAATATTAAAAACAACATTGCATTACTCCATACATGAATAAATTAACAGCTCGAAAAAAAAAAACAAAAACACAAGACCCAGATGAAAACATGAACAGACAAAACAAAAGAACTACAAAATACAAACTCATCCCTCAACGCACATATCCGTAATTATAAAACAACCAATGAAAAACCCAGGAGGGACTCGAAACGCTACAAAATATTTGTCCTAATAACACAAGTATAAAATGAATCGATTGCTGCACAAGTACATGCCTCCCCTCGTATAATTTGATAGTCTATACATGCGCTTATGAAGTATTCTGACCTTGGGGAAGTCTGGTAACCTAGCAACGCCAGTATTGTACTCGGGCCCCCTAGCAGAGTCTAATCTGCAGATAATCATACCTATAGGGTTCCTATATCAGGTTTTTGTGAAGTTAGAAATTTTTGTGTTTTCGGCGTGCGCTCATTTTTCGTTTAAATTTGTTTTGCTTTTGATGAGACTATCAGAAATATTGTCATTTTGTTGTTTGATAAGATTAATATTGTATTGTTGTTCATGTTTCGTATTATCAGCCTCAGTTTGATTTTGAATAGACGCTGTATAGATTGCTTTTGTTCATCATATTACATAATAATTCCTTTTATAGCGTTATTATTATTATTGCTTTGAATACAATGAGATATCGTAAATAATATACGTTATAGATTATCAAAACTATATAGTATATACCTTAATTTCTTAATATATACAAATTTCAAAATCCAAAACCTGCATTCCTTAATATCTTTATTCATATTTCATTACTCAATTACACACATCAAAATTTCAATGAAGGTAACAACTTCAGTACATTCTAAGAATTCAAAAATAATAGCTTTAAGTCCGTCATGTCCATCCGCGATGGCTTCATAGGTATTCCCTGTCCATGCGTCAGCCAACCCCCTAGCAACAGGGTTGCTACACCCTACCCTCCCGAGCCACAATCAAACTGATGAATACTTTCAACACTATATCAACCTGTATTGATGTTTGGCACAGACCTCTGCAACTGATGGAATTGAGATGAGAAATTTTGACGAAAATGTTATTCGGAGAATGAAATGCGGAACAGTTGTTCGAAAAGTTTGATATTAGGTGTTTTCGATACGTTTCGTTGGAGAGCGTGTGAAAGGAACATTTGTATATATTCTACCTACTTTAAAAGATTTTTTTTTTTGCAGCAAAAATCCGTAATATTTTTTTATCATTGTTTGATGATGTGGTGATCATGTAGTTTTTAATGTCTGTTTATGATGCAACTGTCAGAAGTTATTTAATATGACTTAATCCCTCACACGCGGCGGGTATTATTATTACGTAATTGCGCGTTTTTACGTAAATCACCAAAAAAAATTTTTTTTTAATTCTAGGAAAATCAAAGATACTCGTACTCGTACCTATAGTATCTATAGAAAAAAAAAAACACCAAAAAAAATTCGTATAAACTTGGAAGAAAAAAAGACATCTAAGCGATTTTCAAAATCATTATAGTTGTGCAGACGTATGTACAATCGGCACTCTATTTAATCTGTAGTCTCATCAACTCTTCTTAAAGCACAGTTTAAAAATATTATATCTTTTAATAACCAGATCAAGAACACTTTCGTCCTTAATTATTTAATCAGCAACCAATTCATGCTGTATCAAGTAATAAAGTGTTTGCCCCTGGTATAAATATGCAAAGAACAATGTTTAATTGATAAATATTCGCGCTCACGCACGTGTTTAAAATAATTTCACAATACAATGGCATTGTATGCAGAACATATTTTTCCGTTACCGCGGTGTTTGCACGAACTACCGTCCCCCAAAAACTGCATATGTGTGCATATAGAAAGTTATACGAAACATCTTCAAAAGATCAGCAGTGACACAGTGAACTGATGCGTGGCGACACACTTACCTTCTATGCAGTCAGCCCTCACATTTTTGTCCTTACAACACAGTCTCCCTGTGACACACTTGATGTTTCCCCCTAGTAATTACTTCCCCTTTCCCTCGCCCCTTCCCCTAACCATAATACCTAGGTAGCGACTGAGTCTAGGTATATCTACATTCGGGTGCTCGACGGGATTTGCGAGGGGAATGCTAAAAGGGTGCGAGCGTCGTGTGATATAAATTCGTATCAAACTTATAGTGTACATGTTTGTGCGCAGAGAAGCACGATACGCCGCGTCTGCCGTGTATTTTAAACAAATACTTTGCATGATACACACGATATTCGATATTTCACGAGCAGAGGATTAAATCTGCTTCCTTTTAAGGTAAAATTTGAATCAAAGACAGAAAGGAAATTTATCAAAGCATTTTTCGGTCCGTCGTTAAAAGGATATCAAGTCAATGCCCGGTTTTAATGAATATTCCAGTCAACCAAATAAATTGGAAGTCACCTAAAAGAGTGTCCATTAAAAGGAATCTAACATCCACCTCAAATTAACTTCGGAGAAAGTTTACCCTCAAAATAATTAAGGATTCACCACAATTATCACCGCAAAATCAAACTTCCCTTTGATCGTTATTTAGAAAATTTTTAACTTTGAATATTTACTTTAGCAGGACGAGAATACGGTGGAAAATTGTGCAAGCGTGAAGTTTAGACGAATTTGTGTGGAGAAAATTTTAATAACCAAGAGGGCGTCAACAAGAAGTTTTACGCTTTGCCTTTTTGTGGATTCACCAGAGGGAGCCACAGTGATAATTATAATTATTTACCAATTGTGAATAAAGTTCGGAGTAGGTCCTGCGTAATTGCGAGCCGCTTAAAGTATCATTTAATGAATAATGTCGCGATTTCAATGGGGAGTTCGACTCGGCGCCGGCGAGGGCAGAATTATCGAGGAAACGGGATGTATTTCAATTTTTTCCCAAAGAAGTCTCGTTTCGAAGTCAAATCATTTCGCATGAGGAAATTCTTTAGGGCTTTACAATTTGCTACTGAATGTATTTGATACTAACGCGATATTATGAAAATCTGATTTAATAAGGCTGTACTTCAGACAGGCATTCTCTCGTCGCGAACTTATCCAAGAATACGCTCTTTGTAATTTGTCTCAACTTAAGCATTTAATTTTATCTCATTATTATTCAAGTTGGAAAATTTCAATCTATTTACGGTTCATCCAATTTACGTTTGTAATCTGAATGCAGGTGTTTTAATTGTTGCTAAAATGCAAATTATTTAATTAATAATATTTGCTTAACTACTCGTAACTTCAGCTTCACTTAGTTAGTTAATGGAAGGTTAAATGAATAAATAATGATTTGATTAGCAGTTTTACTACTATTCCAGATTTATCCTGCTTGTCTAATGGTTAGCAGCTTTTCCTTTCCGTAATTCTCTTCTGGTTAAAAGCCATAAAAAGGCCCTGGAACGCAAAGGGTGTAGGAATATAGGTGGGTATTAGTCAATAATAATTGGACCCAGGGTGGGTCCAATTTTTATATGTCGCTCCATCCAGTGTCCAGTGTGATCCAGTGGTGCAGGAATGATTTGTGTTTGAATTCAACTAAAAACTAAATAAGCATAAGCATTATCAGCCATAATGAACAAAAAATCAGCCTGTGAGTCTCAGAAGCCCGCTGCCTCGGACTCACGCCTCCTCTCTTTAGGAGAGGGAATGGACTGTAATCCACCACGCGGGCCCACTGTTGGTAAATGTCACATGTCTTCGAATTTTTGGTTCTAGAACATGCCGGTTTCCTCACGATGTTTCTCGCCACCGTTTTGAGAGCAGTGGTGATGAAATACATTACCTATATAGAGTAATGTGCCTGCTGTATTTCAAGACGACCAACTCGTAAATCGGAGGTGTTACTACCAGGTTACCACTGCTCAAAAACCAAATATTTAAACTTTATTATTTGGAGGGATAAAATCAAACTAGCAACCAATGTTTTCTATTACATGTTCAGACATTGTAGGCAACTTCACATACACATATTCTACGAAAAATAAAAATATTGTACCTCGTCAGGAAATCAGAAGTGCCTTATCGTGGCGCTACCAATACATTTCATGTCGTTACAGCATCGAATTTCCTCTGTAGCATAAAGGAAAATGCGCGCGGGGCATGTACAAAGTTCCTGTATTGGTATATAAAAGGAGTGTGATGTGAAAAGTATGTGTTGACATTGTTAGCTGATATTCTGCAGTAAACTACATACTATGAAGAGATTTATTTCTTCTACGTCTTTATTCCTTCATCATCATAATCATTTTCACTGTTGGACATAGGCCTCCTCCAAGCGTCGCCACAACGACTGGTCCTGTGTGTTTCGCATCCATCGGATGCTCGCGACCTTGACCAGGTCATCGGTACACCTTGTAGAAGGCCAACACTACGTCTTCCGGTACGCGATCGCCACTCCAGAACCTTTCGTCCCCATCGACCATCTGTTTGGAGTGTAATATGCCCTGCCTATTGCCACTTTAATATTGGCAATTCTTTGAGCTATGTTGGTAATTTTAGTTTTCATGCGGATATCTAAATTTCTGATGTGATCACACAAGGAAACTCCGAGCATAGCCCTCTCCATTGCCCTTTTGGTGACATTCATTGCTGTGTCTGTTCTGTACCGGATAAAAGTATTTCTATTCTATTCTATTAATTTATTCCTTGGATACTTATTTTTTTATTGTTATAAACTAGTTTGACTGCGATCCCACTTGATAGTAAGTAAAATTTTAAAAATATCTCTAAACCCTTACGTAACCTTTCAGATACCGTAATTACAATAGAAATACAATGAGAGAACGAAGCCGGCGTTCGCTTGGGGTTTAATGAATTAAACGTCGTATACCTCATCTTTCTAACACAAAAAAGAAATCTACAACCCTGTCAATTTTCTTACAAGACGTAAGAAAACTACTCAAGACTCCAACACAATCAATCATCGTTATCATACTGTTATCATGCACGGCTTTATTTAGTAAAAAGCCATGAAATGAAGCCGTCAGGGGTTCGACAGGGCCATCCATCAGATGACGGATTCTGAGCTTGTCAAATCTTATCGTCTTTAGCCCAACGGAGCGAGTAATAGCTATTTACCTGTTCTCGTCTCGGATTATCGTGGTTTGATTCTTTTTAGATATGAGGGGTCGTTTGTTGCAATTTGTTTGAAGAGATGTGTATTAAAATTGGTTCGGATTCTTTAAATTGTGTTATTCGGGGAGATTTTCGCGTCACAATACAGTGAGCGCGTCTAAAATGAAACGATTTACTTTCTTGTATACTAGCTTTTGCCCGCATCTTCACTCGCATACATAAAATATAGCTTATGTCACTGCATACATGTATTTCTATCGGTGCTAAATGTTTAGCAATTGGAAGTACTTTCAGAGATATTACCTCCTACAAACAAAAAATCAAAATTTACGTCTTATAGTGTAGATTTTCAAGTTTAGCTTTTATTGAGTTCGAAATTCATTGTGCGTACAGTTAAAGAATGGAATTCCCTAGCAGGATCTGTTTCTTTCCTGTGTGTGTGTGTGTGTCTAGGGGTTTTTAAGCCTAGCGAGTGAAAAGGTTACTTTACGGCAAGCATGTTTAAGCGTCGACCACATCATTGCTTACCATGGTGAGATAGCTGTTAAACGTGAGCCTATCAATATAAAAAAGCCGGCCAATGGCGAGTTGGACTCACTCAAAGGATTCCACTATTATAACCTTTTTATTACTTTGTTATTGCAGAAACAGAAATTCATCATTTGAGAAAATTTCTACTGTCTAGCTGTCACGATTCATGAGATACAGTTCGTCTGGTGACAGACAGACGGACAATGGTGTTTTAGTAACAGGGCTCGTTTTTACCTTTTGGATACGGAACCCTAAACCAGGTAACCGTTTTAAGAAAATTTCTCTAGATAGTTTTTATAAAATCACTGAATTTTTAAGATTTCTAAAATAATCCTGTTTATACATTGTCTGGTAAAGTTTCGGAGGTACAAATTAACTGAAAAGGTAAACATTCATAAATAACCGTACGCCTTTAAAGTTAAAAGTTTCTACAGTTTCCACTAAAATCAAACAAAAACCTGAGTTGTTAAAGACGGGTTCGTTATAAAATAAATCTATTACTTGGCTATTCCTTTACCTTGGGTTTTTAACTTAAGCTTAAAAGGAACTTTTAATTAAGTTTAGGTATCGTAGACTTATCGTGAATATACTTTTAATTTTATAAATGTAAATTAGTTGAAAATTTATTTTATTTTGAATGAAAAGTTACGGGAAAAACTTCATATTTTAAAGGAGTTTTGATAGATAAGCATCTGGTACTAAAAGTGAAATATAAAAATAAAATGCAATAACACAATTTTCTAATGGAAAAATAATGTCGTTTTATGCTGATCGATACCTTAGTACACGGCTTTGGCATATGTCCAGTAGTGGATATCTTTTGCCTAAATTAAGATAATTATAATATGATCCTATACTTAAAAAAATAATCACCACGAATTCTGTACAATCAAACATTCAACTACGCAAAAAAACAACAACATATACAATACTAGAAGTAAAAACAATTTTCAAATAATGGCTGCACAAGCACAAACTAGTTACGGCAAAAAAAAACAATACTGTTTGAAGGAGCACGGCTGTTTAAAGATTTACCCGAAGATTTAAAAAAATTTGAAAATATTAATAAGTTTAAATCTAAAAAAAAAAATGCATATAACCTATGACGTCACCAACACACCAGATGTGAATATTACAAAACTTATAAGCTATTTGTATCTTATTTTAAGTGAACTGTAATAATTGTTCTTTTAAGAATAAAATCTTTAAACCTAAATTAATAATTCAAGACAATTTTATTCCCACGACACCATTTAAAGTAAAAGTAACTATAAAATATAATAAAAAAAAAAATTATGATAGTTTAGATTATAATAATTCTACAAAATTATGGGTTTTAATGAAATTTTAATTCCATTTTTGAAAAGATTAATTTCTTTTTTATTAATTCAAATATAGGTACTCAAAGTTTTCTTTACTTATCTATTTTATTCTTTGTTAGAACTAGAAATTGTAGTTTACCTTACCTAATTGAGTTGGGCCAACAAAATAAATATAAAATAAATATTCCTGAACCTTGATCGGTACCAAGGAATGGAACAAAAATACTGAGAAAATTGATAATTATTATTCAGCGCAAGTCGTGGGAAGGGCTTGTAAGAAAAATATAGCAGGGTTTCATGTTCTGTACGAAATTAACGTCAATACGAGCGATTTTTTCTAAAAATAAGACTTTATTACTTTTACAAGAATCTTAAACATAATCAGTTATGTTAGGATATTGGATATAAGCTTTGTTCCCGTGAGAGAGACTAAAATTATTACATTTTATTAATGACGCACGGAGATAAGAAAACATACACACATAGCATTTGGTTTTGAGTAAACCATGAACTCTTAAAAAACATATTTTTTCTATGAAGACGAATCGGTACGAAATTTCATGATTTATCTCTGATTGGTTTTTATATTTCTGTATTGTCGGTACCATCCTAATATAATTATGAACATGTAGCGACATCTATGACGTCATATAAGAACTAAAAATCCTGCATCGCGTAATTAGTTTTTAGTGATTTGAACATATACAACAACCCGAAATCTATTGACGTGTAAAAGTGTTTTTTTTTAATCCTATTTGCAAAAATAAATATCATTTAATCATCTAACGGGCAGATCAGACAAAAACATGTCTGATAAACACGTTGAAAGAACTGCATGACGATCAGTAATTAAGAGTTAATTTAGGTTTAACCGATGCACTGGTTAAGAATAGAGCAAAATATTATATCTAGGATGAACAGGATCTACGCTAAGTACTAAAACTTGAGACAAAATATGAAATGAAAGAATCGAAAAAAAATTTAGGCCACAACGCCCAAAGACTTCTAATCTAAGAAAATAAAATGCAATGTTCGAAATCGGTTTTAGGGGTTGCACCCAAACAGGGGTGACGTGGAAGAAGGGTGCTTCGAAAGATAAGACGCATTAATAAATAACAAGAGCAGAACTTTCCCTTTTAGAAACCTTGACCCATATTTTTGAAGATTTGTTGAAGTTGGATATTTCCTTCCAATGCACCTTTTTATAAATTAATCAGTGGTCTATATATGTATGTAACTTTTTGGCATTTTAGGTTCCTATTTGCAATAAAAAGGGTTAATACTTTTTTTCTGTCAGAGATTTTATTTTTCGAGAATCCTTACTAATATTATACAAGCGAAAGTGAGTTTGTTTGTTACGTCTTCACGCCTAAATGGCAAAACCGATTTTGATGAAACTTGGTACACGGATAGACCATGTCCTGGAATAGGACATAGTATACTTTTTATCCCGGAAGTATGTTCCCTTGGGATAATTTTCTGCTATCACGCGGGCGAAGCCGCTGGGAGCAGCTAGTAATAAATAAAGCCAGTTCTGTTTCACTCCTGGGCAAATGCCTCCTTCCACTCCTTCCATCTTTCGTGCACCCGGGCTTCCTCTTCAAATATCAATCTCAAAAATATGTTTTTACATTGTTAAACCATGTAAATATTACAAGTGGCTGTCACCGTAAATCTGTGGGCGATAAAAATACTACTTTGTTTTAGTGGGAAATCATCCAATGATTTCCCTTGCTCTAGGGCGGAGTGGGAGGGCGTGTCAAGCTTTTTCTGACTTAAACCCACACAGACGATGAAAAAAAGAAAATTACGTATAAAAGTGTTTTTTTAAATGTATTAGCAAAATAAATATCATTTACAATTTATTATTATTGGTACCTAAAATAAACATGAAAGCTTGGGAAAAAAAACACGAAAAAAAACAAACTCCAAATAAATATAAGTACACTACGATTCACACAACAAACATAAACCAGCGTTGTTAAATTATTTCCCGGCCGCTAATTGCTAAAGCATTAAATATTCCAACATATCGCATGCATCAGGGCTCCCGTTCCCATTACCCCAACGCAATGTTCTGAAAACAAAGTCTCGCCCCGAATAAAATACTATGTTGTAAAGTTATCAACAAGATTGGGACCTTACAAAATATAAACGGGACCTCTAATGGGTCACGAGGGACCTCTTATTTAATGGCCACTCGTAAATTGAACGAAAATAATTAAAATCGCGTCCTTAGTCCGTGTAGAGACCAAAACATGGCTATTAGGAGAGTGGAATCGTATGGCACAAAAGGGTTTTCCATCGGATAAATAAAGAGTCGAGTTTGTAGGTGTTGAAGCTAGAGTAATAGGGGTCGTCTATGTGTAACTGTCAATGTGAGTTTTCTGTAAATTGGTATAAGATTTCCATGTAGGAATTCGATTTTTATGCTTGAAATCTTTCGTAAGTTGTCCTTTAAAAAAGTTATTGCAGTTGCCGTTTTCAAAGACTGAACTGGACATTCCTAATCTTGTTTCTGCCCTAGTTCTGTGTTATTTAGAGTCGCAATAATATTTTTTCATTTTTCATTCTACCCTTTCACCTATAATGCTTTCACTAACTCCCTTTTCTTTCACATTGAACTGAAAATTTCACTTCTAATGTTCAAAAATATTTATTTTAAAAGTTTATAAAAAAAAAGAAATTAAAACACTGATTCTGCATAAATAACCGCCAATTCAATCAGCAGAGCAGTATTGTGTGATATCCATTACGAATTCAACTTTTCTGCAAAAAGGGACAGACAGAAGTGGTATTTTCCGGTCGTTTGGGGACCAATAATAAATACTGCAAGACCACCGTCCACCAAAATAACCGTATTTCCAATCCGACGCCACTCAGTTAGATTAAATTTGAATGTAGTTAAAAAAGAAAGATGGCGTCCGCTAGATGAGAGTGACCGTTAAAATTCTGCGAAAAACTATAGGGAATAAAAGTGGTCGGTTTTTGCTATTTCACTGGCAGTGCTTTTAGATTTAGTACTTAGGATAGTTTATAGCTTAGTTTGAAATACCTTCTAACTGTAATTCAGTTACAACCGCAGATATTTTAAGTCGGGGATCGTAAAACAGAAAATGTTTTTAAGAGCTATTTAATTTTTTAATATTATTTATTTAGGTACCGAGTAAATAATGAAATAAAATCTGTTTTGACGTAGGTAGGGTAAACATTGCAAAGATACTATAGTACCAATTTCATATAACTTAGACAAAAGATATAACTTATATCATGTTTCTGAAACGAAAAAATAATAATATGACAAATTGTGATACGCGCATTGAACGCTGTCACATTCACTTGGCTATCGTTTACGTCGAATATATTTTCCAAGCAGCAAGTTTTGTAAATCATAACACAAATCTATTACTTACTTTAACATTATTTAAGAACCTTATGACAATGACGCAGGGTGTGGTAAGAAGCGTTCAAAAATTACGATTGAATAACCGTGGTTTTTGCATTATTTATTGCACATAATATACACATGTATGTGGATATCTCTACCTTGTGGGAGTCCTACAAGCGCTGCTTCTTCAGGTACGTGGTTACCACTACAGCAGGCTTAGTCAAGATGGTTATCTACAATCGGTAACGCTAGAAAAAAACTAATTGAATGTATGGAAATGACATCGTCTCAATGTTAAGTCACGTGGTCAGAACAAACGAATAGAAAATTCGTAGCCAAGTTCACATTGTTCAAAATGAAATGTAATCGTTTCTACGATGGTCATAGCTACAATCTATGCCTACGGTGGCCGGAAATCGGGATCAGAATCCCGGCGGCGGCGAGAACGCCGTTGCCTGATGCGGTCTGCCTCATCCTTTGTTAGCATTACTGCTTCGCAGAAGGAGGCGACCGCCCGCTACTCCTCGTAATCACATATAGGGTTGTACTTATAGGGTTGTACTTATACACTTTACAATCCACTTCTAAAATGATACACAGCCTTGTTGTCTTAATATACGCCTCGGCTTTCGGCCATTAGTGTCTGTTAAGGACTAAGTGAAAGTTGAATTATACGCGTTTGTCTAGACGACCCATTGTGAGAAAAACAAATTAATTTGCCTTTCTATTGCAAGCCCGTCGAAAAGTGCCGTACGAAAAATTTATGTCCTCCATTGAAATATAGCCCTAGTGCTAAAAATGAAAGTGAAAATTAACTAACGTGTTTTTGTGAAAAAAAAAAAAAAATGTGTTGAGCTAAAAGTTTATTGGTATTTGTTAACGTTAGGCTGTAAAATACTAAGTCTGGATTTAATAGTTTCGGCTTTAAAAAGTAGATTATACGATGAAGGGCTGGAAAATATAAAGTTAGACATTGAATTTAGGGAGCAATATAATTTGCTCACCTTAAAACGGATTAGTGTTTTATAAAATAAACAAATAAAATGCATAGGTACTCGTAATATATCTGAATTTATTTTTTATTCTTAAAACTAACCTAAGAAGAGATAATTGTTTGTGAAAAGGGAAGTCATTTAATAATTTCTCCCGCTCTAGTATGGAGCAGAAGAGCATGTCAGACTTTTACTGACAAAAAGAAACCCTATTTTTTTCTACCAGCCTCATGTGGTTTCCTTCTGAACCTTTATCTTATACTAAGGCTAAAAGTAAGTGGAAAATAAATGGTTCGGAAGCTAGTTGTTTGAACTAAGTTTGAAAAATAAGACGTCATTAGTTTCGTCCCACGTTTAGCAGATTGTTAGCAATTAGTGTTTTTACATTATTTCACTTCACTTGTTATTTGAGATTTATACCTACACTAACTTTTGCCCGTGGCTTTGCCTATATACATAAAATATAGCCTATGACACTCAGAAATAAAACAGCTTTCTATTGGCGAAAAGTTTTTCGCAACTGACCAGTACTTTCAGAGATTACCTCCTACAAACGAAAAAACAAAATTGTACCTCTTTATAATATTAATGTTGATTATTATCGACTGGAAATTTAATAAAATGATAAAGATAGCTTATTTTAGAACAATTCATCGTACCTAACTATACTTTATTAATATTTTAAAAATTAAGGGATTGGTTACTTGTTTAGTTGAACACTGCTGCAATGCTAATCTCAGAAAACAATAATTCGTATTTAAGTCATCTTTTAATGTTTAATAGCTTATTTATCCAGGAAGGCTGCAAGCTATAAATACATATAGGTACCTATTACGTAACGCTACGCCCTACAGGAGTGGAGCAGTAAAAAATGCGAGGTTGAGATATAATTGCTGAATAAATCTAAAAAAAAAAACTACATAGTCAGAAGATGGACCGTTTTTGGGTATTCGTACCTAAAAGGACTAATTGGTACCCTTATAGGATCATTTTGTTGTCCATTTGTCTGTCTGTATGTCTGTTTGTCCCTCCCCTCCTCGACCCTCAGGGTGCGAGTCCTACTCGCACTTGCCCAGTTTTTTTTTTTTTATTAAAACGCAAGAAATTACTTCCTAACACTAAAATATATAGGTATATATATATAAATAGTTTCAATATAACTGACATACTACTTCAAAGCCACTCGTCAGCAGCAGGAGGGGCCCAGCTGGGTCGAAGCCTACTGGGGACAGGGTTGTCCGAAAGGGAGCTCGTGCCCCGGTATGAAGGCTAGAAGGAACGGCGCGGGGTTTTTAGTCAGTAAGAGTCTGACACTATCTCCCGCTCCACCCAATAGCGGGTCTTGTCATAAGATGATTTTCCCCGTCGGAAAAAAAAAAAGCCACTCAAAAGAAACTAAAAATCAAATAATTGATAACCTACCCATTAGTTTATTTCTAGTTTTCAAAAAAAAAAAAACTCCCTAATAACTTACAAGACAAAGAGCCTAAATGTAAATAAGAAAAGATGTTACGGACTAGGTCAAGTTCGAAGAATTCATTACAAATAAATTATTTGCAAAGACATATATGAAAGGTCAAACCTCTAGATTTTATTGCTGAACTCAGAATGTAAATCACCTCACCAATCCCTCTTTCTTATTTACGATTAAAATAAACACAAAGTTAAATACAAAGTGAGTACGTGATAAAGATTGGTCCACACAAGTTGGTTCATGTAACATTTAAACGAATGTTACAATCTACACTAATACATATTATAAAGAGGTAAAGGTGGTTTTTTATTTTTTGTAATCTCTTAAATTACTGGTCCGATTGCTAATTTTTTTTCATAGATAGAAAATTGCTTTATTCCTGAGTGACATAGGCTAAATTTTATGGACACGGGCGGAACTGCAAGCAAAAGCTAGTAACTACTAAATATAAAAAAATTAACATCGAAAAGATGAAAACCCTTTTTTTATTAATGGGAAATCAACAAATAACTTCTACCGATCAGTGTCAGATTTTACTGGCTAAAATTTATAGTGTTTCTTCAGTCTACATAGCCACAATATAGGGATCTTTAAGTTAAAAGTAGTTACCTACTTCTAGGCAAGTGTGCTCCACCGTCGACCACATTATAGATTACCGATCAGGTGAAATAGTAGTCAAAGGCAGGCCTATTAATAATAATAAAAACAGAAACAAACAAGCATTATTAAAATAATAGCTCACGTTTAGATTTATCTTTCTGTTATACGAACTGCTTGATTGCTCAAAAATGCCTTTAAATATTTAATTGAAATAAATGGTTTTGGTTTTGAAAAAAATATATACTCTAACTAGCTACTCCCAGCGGCTTTGCCCGCGTGATAGCATAAAATTATCCCAAGGGATCATATTTCCAGGGTAAAAAGTATCCTATGTCCTATTCTAGGACATGGTCTATCCGTGTACCAAGTTTCATCAAACGTAACAAACAAACTTGCTTTCGCTTTTATAATATTAGTAAGGATGTGGCCTCACCTTAAATTGTCTTCGCTCAGTATTTCAAAGTCTGTGTCGGTACGGCGACTTCTAATGTTTATCTGTAACGGTTCGTTGATTTTACTACCAAAGTTACAGACCTTTTTAGTGAGGGTGACAGAAAAACTATGTATCTTCTTATATTTAAGTTTAGCTTTGTATACAATGTAGTGTTTCATCTTTTGAATAGTGATGTAGTTGTGGAATTGAGTGGAATGATTTCTCAAGAGGTTATTGACTTCTTTATTATTGAAGTTACATCTAAAGGTAGGGAAACCGTGATACTAAAACGTAAAAAACAGCTGGAGGACACAGGTGGGTTATTACAGTCAGTAAAAGTCTGACACGTTCTTTCATTCCAATCTAGAGTGGAAAAAGTCATTAAATTATTTGACTCCTCAAAAAAATTTAATATATCGTTCTAATGTAACATTTAAAGCAAGGGAAAAGTGTGAATGTTTTTAAAGAATCTGGAGACGGATATAACGCGACAATGCGACAAGCATTCGACTACATATTTTCGTTAACATTTTTTTAAAGCCTTATACAACTCGTATGAAAATTTTCGTGTAGTTACTTTTTGGCTAGGTAAATGTTTGGTGCACATGGAAACTTTGAGTCTGGATAATGTGAAGGATCTGTGATAATGTGGCATGCCAGTTTCCTCGCGATGTTTTTTTCACCGTTTTAAAAGCAGTGGTGATGAAATAAATTACACAAAGTAATACCCATGGCTGGATTTCAACCGCGACCTACAACTCGTAAGTCGGGGCCGTTACCACTCGGCTACCACTGCTCTCAAACTATCTCACTTTTAACCTTTCCATTACAGATACTATAGAAAGACTTGACGGACTTGAGTTACTATTGAATGACAGAGCGAACGAGCGGCGTTAGCTTAGGGTTTAACCCTTCAGATACCGTCAATTAGAAACACAATAGCAAGACAATAGATGCGCGGCCACCGGTGGTCGCTTGGGGATTCATGAATTAATAAATTATTTTTTTTCATTCACAATTTGTATTCACTTTACAAAGACGTCTTAAAAATCTGCATAACAATAAACCCATTTAATAATACCGAAAAATATCTTGTGGCGCCTATAATAATTAATATTCGTCGTTAAAACTACACTTAACACCACTTTTATGTCTTATTAAAGGGTTGTAAAATTTTATGTAGCGTCAGAACTTTCTTTAATTAAATACGTCCCCTGAATAATCAAGGAGGTTTTAATATTTTAATATGTTTTCAACGCGACATTGCTTGTTTCGTGTATGAACGCTATCAAATTATCTTTTATGGCTCTATTTTATGTTTTAGGTGATAAACTTTAGATTGTTGAATGAGATATCGGAATAATTAATTTGATTTTGAATTAAGATTTATATTGAAACCAAAAGTAAAACGGGTTGAAAAAGAATCTTTTGAAAATCAACCTCACGTCTTGTAATTTCCAAAATAAATGACACATTGAAATAAATCTTTTTATACTCTGACAGACATGTTCTGACTCAGAACATGTCTGTCAGAGTATAAAAAGATTTATTTCATGAGTAATCAATTCTTTATCAAATAAACTTTCTCACTACAAGCAAAAATATTTTACTCCCACGTATTTGATTTGTCAGTGAAAAAAGATAAACGTAACCAAAAAGGTATCTACAGACGAAACCACTCCTATACAATAAACACGTACATCAAAAATCACAATATGACTTTGGTGAGATGAGATATAAGAAATCGCAATATTTGTCAAAATTCATGAAATTATAGTAGCAACCCTAAACTGGTATTGATAGAAAATTTCAATATCAATTTCACAACATGATATTATCAATGAAAAAGTTGCTCTATAAGAATACCTACCTGAAATCATAGAGCACGCAAAGCAATTTGGTGCAACTTCTGTTTTTATAATGGTAGGTAGTTGAATCATAATATATTTAGTCAGTTATGGAAGTAACGAGGTTATAGTACAATTACATCAAAATAAAATCGCCAAACTAAAGTGGTAGTGGGCACATTGCTAGTAGAAAAAATGGCCAGTAGGATCAAAAATTAAAATATAAAAAACACGAAACACCCTAATATATTTACAGGATTATTTGTAAAACACTAACAACCTTACAAGACTGCATTACTAACATCATAAACAACAACTTTTGTTCTATGAATTTTTACAAAACATAATTCATTTACCAAAAACAAACCTTCAAGATTTCGTTGTTCTATCATGTTAGATAGAACAATGAAATCAACTCTGTATTTTGCTTTACCTACATCTGTGTGACGCGACGCAAGTGCATCAAGCACTCCCGCCACCCGATCCCCATTCCCCTCCGCTATTGTACTATCGCTTGCTTCGCATACACTTCGTAATATTTAGAACGTTCAATTAAAATATTTTTATTTTTAAATTAAAATCTGATGAACTAAAATATGATAAATTTTTAAAAGTCAGAACAAGCTGTTGTTTATCATCATAAACAACAACTCTTAGTCGTCTTAGTAACATAGTCCTGAGAGGTTGCCAGTATTTTACAAATAACTCTGTATATCGTACCTCGTGCACATCATCATCATCATAATATCAGCCGAAAGACGTCCACGTGTTGGACAAATGCCTCTTCCAAGCGTCGCCACAACGGCCGGTCCTGTGCGTGACGCATCCATCGGATTCGCGCGACCCCGACCAGGTCATCGGTCCACCTTATTGGAGGACTTCCAACTGACTGCGTCTTACGGTACGTGGCCGCCACTCCAGAATCTTTCGTCCCCACCGACCATCTGTTCTGCGTGCACAACCAAAAGATATTTAACCCTTCAGATACCGTCAATTAGAGACACAATAGTAAGACAATAGATGCGCGGCCACCGGTGGTCGCTTGGGGATTCATGAATTAATCCAAGAATCCTTAGAAAAAAATTTCTACACAGTATGATATTTTTTTACTTCAAAACTGAAAGACCTAACGAGCTAAAGTGTCGATTTGCATGCTAACTTACTATTAGGTAAGCAGCGGTATGTTTAGCGGCTGCATTATGTAAACAGCACCGCACATGCCAAAGTTTCAATTATTCATCAAGACCAGTTAGATAGCGTACTCCTATTTTGCATTAGGTATTTTGTATGCATTCATACATTTTTGCCTGTAAAAGGTAAAAGTGCTCCTTTCCTGCTTAAATATGGAAAAAGCGTGTATAATATACTGCATGTAAGCACTAATCAGTGTAAATTTTCCTTGTTAGATTTCTCTTGCTAAATTCCTGAACGCATATTTTAATTATTTAAACTTTGTCTCACACTAGAAATTACGCACGTATCTTGAATGTGTTCACAAATGTGTAAACTCAATTCAATAGTCTACTATTCAATAGTAGTTTTTTGGATTTATTGGGTAATTGCCCAGACTAGACACAAGACTAGTCTGATCGGAAAACATCATCCTCTTTTTTCGAGGTTTTTGGTACTTTACGTCCCCTTACGCTTACCTCTATAGTTGTTTATGCAACACATCAATCTACTACCATGGTTGCAATTTTCAAACATTTTGACATTTTCAAAGTGTCAAGTACGTTATTTATTTAGTACAGCAAAATAGCCATTAACACTAAATTATGTTAAAACCTTTAACTCTGTCTTCGCACAGAATCGCAAACTTTCTAATAATATAGTCTTCCATTCATCAGCAAACAAATCCAATCCAGGCTTGGTCTCCACGAGCGCGTTGAGCATCGTTAGCATACGCGGTATAGGGGAAATGCATTGAATACTCGTAGTTTATGTATCCTAGAGTGATTGTAATGATTTGGAACCAATAATTGACACAACTCCGCATGTAAATCGGACGCCTCAATGTCACCATTAATAATTTTTTTAAGCTGTTGTAATTTGGTCAACAGCCCGCCTCTTCCTAAGTTATGAGTTTCTAATGCAAGTTGGTACGGATCCCCATACAACATTAGGCATTTTTTGTACCTACTGAGCGTTTGTCAGAAAGGCTAATCGAATAGTCATTTATCTAAACCTCTAGTACAGAAAACGACGATTTTCGTCAAGATAAACGAGGTAAACAAACCCCAAACATAAGTTCAGGCAAAGTGGCAGTGGGCTGGTAACTGTCATGTGATTGCAGCATCCCCAACCATTTCGAAGATATTTATGGTGATCGTCGCTTGTCTCCCAAATCACTTATCGTTATTCAAGATTACTTTAGTGATCTTGACAACATAAGTTACGTTATTGACTTAGAAGTTTGCGAGAAAATATTTTGGGGTATCGTTTTTAGTTGTGATCATAAATGGAGATTTTCACGCTGTTTTGTTTGGGGTGGGTAAACTAAGTGGTTGATGTTAGATGTAATAGAATCATTTAGATTACTTATATTTTTTTGATGCGGGAAATCTTAAAATAACTTCTCTCACTCTGGGGGGAGCGAGAGACTCTTTCGCGCTCCAGACTTTTACCGATTGAATACGTGTTCTTTCAATTGCCCTATGTACTCCAGGACCGAGATATCTCTTACGAACAATTCCGCAGCTCAAATATTTTATGAGATTAAGGCCCAGAGAAGGGTCTCTTAGAGAGTAGGCCTGAGTCCCAACAGTGGGAACATTATAAGGCCGGCTATGTTATGTTATGCTTATAACTAACTAGGTAAAAAATAAAAATTTAAAAACTATTTCGCCCTCATCTTTAATTAAACTGTAAAATTTATTAGAAACATTCAGTAAAAAGATTTTTTTTTAACCGCTTCATAACAGTCGAAGTGTACTTGTTCAGTTGTTAAGATCGTTTCTTACGGTTCAGAGTCGACGCTTGTTCATTAACACTAAACTGCTTACGGCTCGATCACGTACAAAACAGATTTGAGCAGCTGCTACGGGTTAACAAATTGAATGAGAAGAAAATGTTCTTGTGGAGTTTCCTTTGGAATAATTTGTTGCAGTGGAAAATACATCGGATAGCACAAGTTGTAGGTTTGTATTGGAAATGCATTTTTTTTTTAATTATTATTTAATGGTCATTTATACAAAAGATTACTGGATTATCTAAGTTAAATAGCAACCAAAAACCACTAAGGTTTTAACTTGTGCTACCATGAATCTTTTTTTTTATTATTGTTGATAGGTTTGCGCTTGACCGCTATCTCACCTGATGGAAAGCGACGATGCGGTCGACGATGGAAAAAACCTATTTAATTTATCTCACTATCGAAACAAAATGATAATAGATTTCTATATTCCCTCGATGATCTTTATTAGACGCAAAGGTTTGTAAATGGATTCTTTTCAACCCAGTTTTTGTATTTTATTCTAGTGGACACCCGGCATGAGCTACTTGATACGCTAAATTTTAATGTAGGTATTTAAACCATCCGTACTCTAATCATTTAATGCCTTTTAAATGAAACCGGTTTAGCACATTGATATTTTCAGTCTTTATCGGTATGACCGTAACCAGTGTAAACAAATTTTTGTGTTTTATATATAATATTGATTGTAAGCTGGAAACCACCCTAATAAAAATAACAAAATAATAATATTTCATTTTGCTAGGCAATTACCTAAATATTAAGTGTTTTTTTTTTCAATGGGCCTTGTTACCATCGCAAAAAAGAGTGAGTGCTTTTTCTGTTTGGTGCAGTCACTTCAGTGACAATTTCAGGGAATTGCTCTAAAATAAATACTGTAACTTTATTGATAATAATTCTTTGTCTTTACAATAAACACCCTTTCAATTTACTAAATTGCTTAGAACAGCTACTCTGAAAAAGACGACGATTAAACAAAAGCACTTTAGACACATAAAACATCGAAACACTTGAAACAACAGAAAGAAAAACCTTTTAAATTAAACTAAAATCCATCTGAACGACTACAAAATGTTCAGTTACGACTCAACTACCGGACACCATCTCTCAAAGTATCGTTTGATAGTCGTAAAAACATCCCTTAACGACCGTCCGATCTCACTCGCCTTTAAGGCTGCGAGCTGAGAGAAGCGGAAAGGAGCGGAACGGGCTTGAGCTAGGTAAAAATAAATATAATAACATGCAACACAGACACAGTACAACACTAACAAAACCAAAGTAAAAGATAACAAAAGACATTGGATTAAATATAATAAAATAGATAGTCAACAAAGAAATATTATAAAAGATATACCACACAGATTAAACACTACTATTACTTACTTGCTTAAGCCACAAATTTTTGTAAATCCACAACACTATCGATAAAATAACGTAGTTTCGTATAATCGAATCTAGGACTGAAACCAAATAAATACTATAAGAAGCCAATGAAAAACAAAAAAAAAGTCAACGTAAATTTAAAATTTTCAAAATTTTCAAATTCACCGCTCTGTTGAAATGGAAATTGGATCGGATATTAATGTTTCACCTGAATACAATCATTCTAAAAATAATATGCAAGTTTAAATTATTTATTTATCATATTTGTGGATAAATAGACGTCTCCACAGCTACAGGAAAATATAGAGCACTCAGATGCTTTGATACCCCGCGTTATCGCTTTTGCACAGCACCTTCGCGTCAACTTCATTCCGTTTCAATAGTCAATTTTCTGCACTTGTCCTATCTTTTCTCCGTTTACTCGCTCCGCTACCATCAGCACGCAGCCTTAACTCCGCCCACACTGTGCGCCAGCGCTTTATGCCCTGTTCGTCTTAACCCCAATAATAAAATGCGGGTTGTAAATAGATAATAAGGGTGAAATACGCGTAGAAACCATTAAGGGCGCCATCACAGTACTTTAACTGTCGCTATCTCAACGTACTAATCGACAGCGTGTACTATTTTAATAAAGGTTTTATTACACGATATGTATCATTCTGTTGTGGTTTACGGTTGAGGAAAAGAGCTTGATAGACAATAAACCATAGAGCGAAATAGTCAGCATTTTGTCTTGATTTTTCCGGTGGTAGAAATGGAGGGTTAAATTTTTAATTGATTGGTCTAGGTTACAGGTACTAGGTTGAATTATGATTTAGGGCGGCTTATTACACAATTACTAAAATGCGTAAGCAGTCGTATTGTTAGTAATTTCCTTCACTCGACTCAACCTTGACTAAGCCTAATTAACAGTTACTTGCTTCTTAATGATTTTTACGTTGATATAGCAACTACATCGTGTAAAGTTTGGTTCAAAATGTTACCAGATCCCCGTTAACTCTATAACATTTGAAATAGACTGTTAGTTTTGTTAGCGCTAAACATTATGTAGGTAACTCTTTTTGCAAAAATGGCTTCTCTCTACTCTTAATGACAATACGTTTCTAAAAAAATGTGAATGGTGGTGGAACCTAGATTGACTTGGCAATCATATGTATATTACAGGCAATACATATTATATTATATTAAATGGTTTAGTCCGATTGCCAAGTCAATTTAAGTCGTCAACTGAATAAATTAACAGACTTGATATTATATTGTTCGTCTTAGTATGGTCATGTGAAAAGGAGGGACGAAACGCATGTTGCTAACTTTTTTAGCAACGTGCAGCATGAGTTTACCTCTCCCCCTAGAGGGAGGCCAAAAAAAGATGGGTTGTGTTAGATGTGATATGAAAGAAAAGGGAGTTAGTGATAGCGTGACGAGTAACAGGACATAATGGAAGAAAAATACGTGTTGCGCCGACCCCAAATAAAACGTGACAAGGGCAGAAAGATGATGATAATATTATATTGTTCTCACAACTTTTGCGGTAGAAGAACTGAGTTGCGGGCAAATGTCGCCACGCAGTGGGTTCCTGCAAAGGGAAAGCGCCATCGAGGTCGCCCTCAGAAAGAGGTGGCGAGATGATCTGGATGCGTATCACGAGAACTGGTTCGAAACGGTGCGAGAGAAGAATGTCTGGAACGACTTGGGAGAGACCTTTGCCCAGCAGTGGGACAGTAATGGCTACGGAAAAAAAAATTTTTGATGGCATACACCTTACAAAAAGCGCAAACTGTCGCTTACGATGTTCTTCCTAAAAATGCTCGATAGTATTTCCATCAGGTGAGATAGCGGTCAAGCACGAACCTATCAACAAATGGGCACGCCACGATTATGGCGGTAAGTCCCCTCTTTGAGGCGTGGCTGGAAAGACCTCACGGCGTCCTTACCTTCCGCATAACGCAGGTCCTCACCGGACATGGCAAGTTCGGGAGGTTCCTGCATCGGATTCAGGCGGAAGAGACGCCCGGGTGTCGCCACTGTGCGCAACGCCCGGAGGACACGGTGGATCACACCGTCTAGGTGTGCCCTGCCTGGGCGGAGCATCGCCGTGCCCTCGTGGGGGCGATCGGCGGCGGAGACCTCTCACGCCGGGCCCTGGTCGAGGCCATGGTCCGGAGCGAGGAGGAATGGCAGGCGGTCGCCTCCTTCTGCGAAGCAGTAATGCTTGCAAAGGAGGAGGCCGACCGCATCAGGCAACGGCGCCCTCGCCGCCGTCGCCGGGATTCCGATCCCGATTTCCGGCCACCGTAGACGCAGGCTCGCGGACGGCGAGCTATGGGTAGCTCGCTGTCCGATGGTCCGGTAATGGACCGAGTCTAAGACGTCGACGGCGCGCACTGTTCCCGCGCGCCTCAAGGAGTTGTCAGCAGCAGGAGGGGCCCAGCTGGGTCGAAGCCTACTGGGTGTCCCCAGTAGGCTTCGACCCAGCTGGGCCCCTATGCTGGCTATGGCTGGCTCCCTTTCGGACAACCCTGTCGGGTTGTCCGAAAGGGAGCTCGTGCCCCGGTATGAAGGCTAGAAGGAACGGCGCGGGGTTTTTAGTCAGTAAGAGTCTGACACTGTCTCCCGCTCCACCCAAGAGCGGGTTTCGTCAAAGATGATTTTCCCCGTCGAGAAAAAAAAAAAAAACCTATCAACAATAAAAAAGTATTTTTTTTATGGTATGCTAGTTATAAATGAACTAATAAATTAACTTGAATATGTAACATATCATATATAAAACGCGTGTTCAGTAATCGTGATGCTTTTAACATAAAATACGATCCATGAAAAACGTGCTCAATATTTAACTAGCAACATGAATCATGATCCGTATATAATGCTATTTTTTAATACTCACTAGGGACGTTATAAAAATGGTTACCTATACCGAAACCGAGTGTTTTTCAGTTTGTCGGAATCGGGTCCGGAATTGGAACTGAAGTCGAAAGCGGAGTTTTTAGGTTTGTCGGAATCGAGTCCGGAATTGGAACTGAAGTCGGAAGTGGAGTTTTTAGGTTTGTCGGAATCATGACCGGAATAAAATTGGAAGCGGAGTTTTTAGTTTGTCGGAATCAAGACTGGAATTGGAACCAAAATCGGATGTGGAGTATTTAGGTTTGGTGGAATCGGCACCGAAATCGGAAGCGTAGTTTTTTGGTTTATTGGAATCGTGACCACAATCAAAGGCGGAGGTGGAGGCAGAATTGTCAAATTAAACTGAGTACTAAATGTAATAAAAAAACTCATATAAACAAAGAGCGCCTTCACAACATCCCAAATTGAAACTAACATTAAGTGAAAGAGTAATTGACAGAAGGCACGGGGGGAGGGGGGTTCCCGGCGCGACACTTATAAACTTAGTACCTCTGATATAAGTTTCTAATAAAATTCATCAGAATCGAAATCAATCGATAGTTCCGAACTTTCAAAAATGGAATCGAATCTCCGTGACAACTCTATACCTATATAGCGCACTGCATAACTTCCATTTCCCATTTCTGATGATAGATCAACACACAAAAACTGCCTTCAATGAGTCCAATCCAACTTTTTATTAGTGTTCATATTTGATGAAACAATAACGTCATTTTAAACGGTTTTCATTCATTGAAATGTTATTGAAAGTTTTCCATTTTTCCGATCGCAATGTTTGCATGGTTAAAAGCAATATAAAGTGATATTTATTGCTATGGATCGTGCGATGTTACATAAATTTATTCGAATTTTCTTGTGATTGGATAAACTGTGGTATCTGCTTGACTTAAATTGTCTTTTTCAAATTGAAATGTAGTAGAATCCGAATAGAAAACTTACTCGTTCTTATGTCATCACTACTTTTGTTTTTTTTTCTTCTCTTTATGTAGAATAATTAGCCTTAATATATTCCCAATGTTGGGGCAGAAGCTTTTCTAGGACATCGAATGGGCCACACGGGCCCATTGCAAATTTGTAGATGTCACATGTCTTCGAATTCCAGGACTCACCAGTTTTCTTACGAAGTTTTCTTTCACCGTTTTGAGAGCAATGGTCATGAAATAAATTACACATTTACTTATTCCATACTACGGCAAAAAAAAAACCGAAGAGAATAAACAAAGTTCACTTTTCCACAAAGTTTTAGGATTTCTTTTCTTTTAAGGTTTGCTTCAAACATTTTTATAGTTTTGATCTTACGCTCGCCACCCCACGCTTAGCTACCGCTCACAGCGGCAAGGTCCTGAACAACGGTGCTATTCTCTAAGAAAACAGCTTTTAGCGCAGCGCTGGTCGCAGCGACGAGTCGTGAGCATAGTATATTGAATTAACAATCCAATGTACATTCATTTATAGGTACATTGGATTGTTAATCCTATGTACCTATTTGGGTTTCGTCGCTGCGATCAGTCGTAATAAGAGAGGCGCGCATGGAACACTACGTGTCGCTATCTCGGGTACGGTCAAATACTCTGCATTAACCTAATCTCCTTCAGACTTCTACCACAAAAAAGCACATTTATTCCACATACCAATTTCCACGAAAATCATACAACCTAATGAATATTCCTAATTCACTTACAAAGACATTTGAGTAACTACGAGGGCTACACGACCACACAACATCATCTAATAATGTGGAAAAAATAGTGTCTGTGCGATTACAATGCGAGACTCGTGTCAGGTAATCTAGTTAGTGCGGTCGCCCGGCGCCGCTCATTACAGCAGAGCGCGCGACCACGTACGAGGCACGTGGAGGTAGGGAAACTAGATGTGTCAGTGCAAGTATTAGCTTAGCATAGCATAATCGGCCATCTTCTTATTGCTGGAACGGGTTGTAATCAACCAACGCGGGCCCAGTGCGGGTAGGTTAATGGCCACATGCCTTCGAATTTTGGTTCTAGGAAATGCTGGTTTCCTCACGATGTTTTCCTTCACCGTTTTTTAGAGCAGTGGTGATGAAATAAATTACACAAAGTAATGCACCTGGCTGAGTTTGACCCACGACCTAAACCTCAAGTCAAGGCCGTTACCACTCGGACGCCACTGCTCCAAGTATTAGAAAAGACGATAAAATCTGTACGGAAACTTTCTTACCTTTAGTAATAGGTACATCTTTTTCGAATCGACATTTCAGTTTGACGGAACAATAGGTTCGTGTTTATAGCAACGTCAGTAGCGTTTATCAAGTCTCAAAGGAAATAAGGTTGATACAGAATCATTGCGACTAAAATTGAAACTTTTATAAATAGCCCAATTAAAGACAAAATAAACATTCCCTTTTAATCTTTACCAATAAGAAGAAAGGAGAGATATTTTCACAACAGTGGGACAACAGTTTCGGGGTTGTGATACAATAATAACAATTTTAGAGGGCTTCAAGGGGCTAGAGCGGTTCATAAGCAACGCTCATGAGTAACAGAAACAATAAAAATGGATTATACTAAAATAATCTTTTCCTAAAAGAAATCAATTTAACTGATAAAGATATTGAAGACTTTAAACGGTATTTGTATTTCTGGCTGGTGTCCTTAATTCCAAGACTAAAGCGCGTATTTTGCGTACGGGTGGGACAAATGTGTCATTCGATCCACCAGCTTCTGAAGGAATTCCAGCAGCGCCTTGGTGTTACTGACCATTTCGCTGAGGTTACCTGGATTTCCGAAGTATTTTGCTCAGAATCCAGCGACAACTGGGCAGCTTCGAAGCAGATATGCTGCTGTCTCGTTTCTCCTCTATGCAGGTTCTGCACAGTGGGCTATCTGTAACTCCTATGACAGAGAGGTGCTTATTAAAGGTCCCTTGGCCAGCGATCACGGCCATCACTTTGCGCAGCTGGGATTTAAACGGTATATAAACAAGACTTTGCCACATCCAGTACATTCTACAACATCGTCACAGCAACGTCTCCACATCGCGTCAGCACTTTTGGCGAATGCAGGATAATTCCGATCGCCTTGCGAACGGTACGCCTTCTGAACGGATAGCCTTCCGAACGGGTCGCCCATGTAAACTTGTTACCACACACATGATACGGATTTCGTCATTTAATTTTTCCAATTCAGGAATATCGTACTGAATTACGTGTTCATTTCTTGCGCAATTTATTCGGTTACTGGAAGAAATTGCTTGCATGAGGAAGCAATTTCTTCAAACTCAGTGTAAATTTAACAAAATAAGAACGTTCCTATAAAGTACAGTCATTTATATTAAACACTTAAATCTAAATTGAGTTGTTGAATACTACTACTATAAATAATAAGTAGATAGATGTCTGTCTTAATTATTAACTTAATTGTATTCTAAGATATTTACAACCGAGTTAGTGTTGTGTTCATCTTAGATGAGGAAAAAGAGTATTTTTCAAAATGATATATAATCATATATCATATTTTGAAACTATAAATACGTACATTTCTAGAAGTACTTACTTTCCAGGAACGTACGTATTTAGTTTTTACATTTAGTATAGTCAATCGTTTTAGACTCTAAGTCTAGATCGAGTTGTGGTTGTTGAATACTACTACTAGAACTAATAAGTAGATGTCTATCTTAATTATTAACTTAATTGTCTTGTAAAATATTTCCACCCGCATTAGCTATATGGCTGTAATTAATTGATAAAATTCATTCAACCCAGTAATATCTGATGCGTGTTGGACAATATTTTTAAATTTTTACATTATCGTTCCAAAAATGTAGTCTTCATTTTTATGTGGAAAATTTAAAATGACTTCTTCCGCTTTATGGTAGAGCGAGAGGACGTATCAGACTTGTACTGACTAAATCTCTATATTACTTCATCTGTCTGTTGCGTTTTAGGGCCATGTATTTTTTTATTTAATAAATATGGTTTAGTCACATCTGGAATAACTTATTCCAGTAGGTGCTTTCACATACACAAGACACCAAGACCTAAGACATATCTGTAGGCCATAGAAGTATTTGTTCTGTGCGGGTATCAAAACTGCGACCTCAATTGCTCAAGCACTATGCCAATCAGACCATGTCCTAGATGACAATAGTGTCTGCTGCTAATGATAGCATTTAATGGAAGAGGCGGATGAAACAAATGACTGTTCACTTAATACGCATCAGCAAGAAATCAGATTGTATAAATTTTTTGAACAAACTATATTCAGGTTTCAAATAAACTAAAGCAGTCGTGATCAACCCGATCACAGAAAGACTTCTGCAGCACTCGATAAGCACACAGGATGAAGATATACGTTTATTGAAACAACTCGATATGATTTTACAACCGTGTAATTAAGCTCATTTTTGCGTAACATCAATTGACCCCAGTTAATCGGCGGAGAATCATAACAGCGCGATTCAGCTTTTGGCGCTCAACTAACAGCGCCATCTATCGGCACAAATCTTAACAAATTGGCTCAAACATGCCGCCCACCAAGGACAATATTTTTAAATTTGGCCTTCTATTACAATGTTTAACACACACTTTTTTTATAATAACAGTTACCAAGCTTAATCTTATCTTACTACGCTACAGGTAATATGCATATCTTAGAAATACATCTTTTTATAGTCGCATTTTTTGTGCGCAAAGATACAACCCTGGTGATACCATCGTTGCCAGGGTGTTTTGCAACCACACGACCAAGCAGCCATCGAGAAGGCGGCAAGTCGTCTTCTTTCACTAACACTAAATTACCGATACATGGTTCAGGAGTTTGTTGGTTCCACTTGTACCGATTTAAAAACATCACTAAATATTCCTGCGACCATCGTCGCCAAAATTGTTGCGTCATCCGTTGGGTAAGTTGCCACCGGCGTAGACTCCCTAGAGTGCAGGATTCGAAATTGTACTCCGGCACAGCTACCAACGGCTCACCTACTAGAAAATGACTTGGTGTCAATGCGTCTAGACCATCTAGATCATCGTCCATCCTAGAAAGAGGTCGTGAGTTGAGGCAGGCCTCAATTTGTGTCAAGACCGTTGACAGCTCCTCGTAGGTGAGGGTGGATTCTCCAACTACTCGCCGAAGGTGGAATTTTATCGATTTGATTCCGGCTTCCCAAAGACCCCCAAAGTTAGGCGAGTATGGAGGGATAAAGTGCCACTTTGTTCCCTGAGACGCTAGAGTGTCAGCAATCTCCTTTGATAGATTCGCTTGCTCGGCAGAGAACAACTTCTTTAACTCCTTTGATGCTCCCACAAAGTTAGTGCCGTTGTCCGACCAAATGTCCGAACAATGACCTCTGCGAGAGACGAATCTTCTGAATGCTGCTAAAAATCCTTGAGTGGTCATATCACTCACAGCTTCGATATGTACGGCTTTGGTGGCCATACAGACAAACAGGCAAATGTATCCTTTGTAAGCATGATGACCCCGACCTTTAGAAGTTCTTATATTTATAGGACCCGCGTAATCTATCCCAGTACATTTGAAGGGTCTAGTAGGCGTTACCCTCGCAGCTGGTAGTTGCCCCATCAACTGACTTGATGTAGCTGCTGAATATCTAACACATGTCACACACTTGTGAACATGTGACTTGACCAGTTCTTTGGCCCCCAAAATCCAATATTTAGTCCTCAAATACGCTAACATAAGTTGAGGCCCCCCGTGCAAGGTTTTGATATGAGAATCTGCTACGATCAATTTGGTTAAGTTTGACTTTTTTGGTAACAATATTGGGTGCTTCCTATTTTCGCTAAGGTCTGACTTCTGTAGCCTACCTCCTACCCTTAACATTTTGTTTCCGTCTATGAACGGGTTTAGGGATTTTAAGGATCCTTTTAACTTAGCTGAACTACCTTCCTTTGATATCTTGTCTATTTCTTCTCCAAAGCCTTCTGATTGACACTGTTTGATACAAACTTGTAACGCTTCTGTTACTTCTTGCGCTGATAACCCTATTTTTTCACCTTGATCCCCCTTTCGTTTTACCCACATACGTCGGCAATACGCGATTACTCTTATTAATTTCGTTAAATTTGAAAACCGATCCCATAAATTTGTTTCGGTCTTCGAGAAGTGTACCTTTTTTATAGCTTCTAAATCTGTATCCACGTCTTTAGGTTTGTTATAAATAATTTTTTCTGAATATAAAAGTGCAGGACCATTAAACCATGACGTTTGTTTCTTGAGGTCTGACGGATTGAGCCCTCTTGACGCATAATCAGCTGGATTTACACCAGATCGTACATGAGACCACTGTTGTGCGTCCAAAGTAGTTAAGATCTCCGATACCCTATTTGCTACAAATGTTTGCCACCTATTTGGGTGACTATTAAGCCAGGCCAGCACGACGGTAGAATCACTCCAAGCATGTATGTTTTCTTTCGGAATATTCAGTGTGTGAGCTACCTCAACCAGCAACCTACTCAGAAGAACAGCTCCACAGAGCTCCAATCGTGGAATCGAGACTTGCTTGATGGGTGCTACTTTTGTTTTGGAGGTTATCAAGGTTACAGACACCTGACCCTGATCATTGATTGACCGAAGATAAACCACGGCGGCATAAGCCACCTTAGATGCATCGCTGAATCCATGCAGTTCAACAAGTGCGCTATTACGTTTTGTTTTGATCCAGCGAGGTATTTGTAAATCCGACAACTGACACAAGTCATCACGGTAAGTAAGCCACTCTTTTAATATTGCTTCGGGCACTTCATCATCCCAGCCTATACCCGATAACCACAGCTTTTGAATTATAATTTTTGCTACTATGACGCTTGGTGATATCCATCCAAGTGGATCAAATAAACGTGATATGTCCGATATAATTATTCTTTTTGTTACAGGTTTCTTCGTCGGTGGGAGTGTCACTGTGTACCGGAAAGCATCTACTGTTCGATCCCAGGTAAGTCCTAGTAATTTCATAACTTCATCTATTTTAATTTTTCTTTCTTCTTCTATAGTATCTTTATCTTGTACTTCAACAGTTCTTCACTATTGCTTGACCACTTCTGTAACGAAAATCCTCCTTTTTCTACTAACTTATTCATTTCAGAATACAGATTGGCTCCTTCCTTAACTGTATCAACGCCCGTAAGTAAGTCATCCATGTAAAAATCTTCTTTAACTTTTACAGCAGCTGTGGGATACTTCTCTTTCTCGTCTATAGCTACCTGTTGAAGTACTTTAACAGCAAGGTATGGAGCACATGCTGTACCAAAGGTAACCCTCAATAGACGATATTCATGGATTTGATGATCTGTAGTACCTTTCCACAGGATTCTCTGAAAGTCCACATCATTTTCATCGACCTTGATTTGACGATACATTTTGACTATGTCTGCAGATAAACATATTGGATATGTTCTCCATTTCATTAAAATGTGTCGTAACGTTGGCTGTAAAGTAGGCCCTATCATTAATAAATCATTTAACGAAACACCATTTTCGCCTTTACAGGATGCATCAAATACTATCCTCACTTGCGTGGTATCTTTATCCTCTCTAACAACCGCAAAATGAGGTAGGTAAATCCCTTTAGAGTTGTTTATTTCACTTTCAGGAACCTTTTCCATATGTCCCAGCAGTAAGTATTCTTCCAACACCTTTTGATACTTTACTTCCATATCAGAATTTTTACTTAACCTTGTAACTAATGATGACAATCTCTTTTCAGCTATCTTTTTAGAACTTTTTACCGTAGGTGTCGCGTCATGGGTTTTAAATGGTAATCGTACGATATAGCGTCCGTCACTGTCCCTCCTCGTTGTTTCAGCGAAGAAACGTTCGCACTGTTTGTCTTCCTCAGATAATATATTTTGATCGTTCATCGAATTGTCCTCCAGTTCCCAGAACCTCTTCATTAACTCTCTTTCCTCCACATGAGAATGCATAACTAAAACACTGTCATGAGGTTGATGTGATTTGTCCACCACACCTGATAAAATCCATCCAAATGAAGTTGCTTGCGCAACCATATTACCCTGAGGTCCTTTCCTTACTCCTTCCTGAATAACTTTCCCATAGATTTCCGCTCCTAGTAACATATCAATTCTGTTCGGTGTGTGATAACTTGGATCAGCTAACGGGAAATCACAAACCCAATCCACAGGTACAACTTGTTTGCTAGGCAGAAAGGTTGTTATACTTTTTAGTACGTATGCAGCAACCGTAAGCTGAACGTTAGGGTTGTGTATGGACTTTAAAGTAACTTCCACCATGTACTTTGATACAATTTTATTGTTCCCTTCTAAACCTGAAATGTGTCCCCTTACTGGCGTCTTTTTAAGACCTAAATACTGTGCCGTTGCCTCTGTAATAAATGAGGCTTGAGACCCTTGATCTAACAATGCCCTTATAGAATGATAACTTCCGTTGATAGCTGTGGCGTTAACCACAACCGTTGCCAATAAAACTTGATTTGTCCTACGTATTTGGTTAGCCGAGAAAAACGTGGCTACTGTGTCTGAGTTAGCTGATCCGGATGGTCTAACGTTTTGCATCGCTTCACTCTCATTTCGAGGTGCGTTACTTTTTTTGCTATCTGAACTGTCATCGGCATGACCTTGACCCGCGGGATGAAGCAACGAATGATGTTTGCGTCTGCAAACCCTACATACAGCTGAACTCAGACACTGCTTGGCCGAATGGTTGTTGCCCAAACAGTTAAAACACAATGCGTTTTTCTGGACAAACTCCCGTTTAGCATTTCCGTCAATTTTTACAAAACTTTTACAATGTATAATTTTATGGTTTTCTTTACAAAACTTACATTCTATTGTGGTACTGGATGCCGCGTGGAAAGTTCTAGGCGACTCCGTAATTTTACTTTTACCCGCATTAGAGCCCGCGGTCAAAAATTCTAAAGCGCGATATCGACTTGTTAAAAAACTTTTAAATTGCTCAAAGGTTGGAATTTCGTCACTACATGATTTTTCATTTGTTACGTTAAATTCCCATTGTTTTCGGGATTCCGGATCCAACTTTAAAGAAATAATATGAACAACTATGAGGTCCCAATTATTTACATCAATTCCAAGATTTGATAACGCCTCCAAACAATCGGTAGTGTTATCAATAAGTTCCTTCAGACCAACAGCTGATTCATTGTTTACATTTTTTTTGACTGAGTAACCTTTTCAAGATGAAATGCGATAAGTACCTTTTATTATTGTAACGCGCGTTAAGTTGTTCCCAGCATCGTTCGTAATTCGAATCTGCTATAGGAATGTGTCTAAGCAACTGTTCCGCTTCCCCAGATAAATACCCTTTTAAATACTGCATGCGCTGAACATTATCTATAGACTTATTATGATGAATGAGCGATAAAAACAAATCTCGAAAGGTTACCCACTCAGTATATTTCCCGGAAAATGTGGGTATAACAATTTTCGGTAATTTTACTTGACACTGTTTAGCAATGCTTATTACATGTTTAGGATGATCTACTTGGCTTTCTTCACTTATTTCAAATGACTCTAAAATAGTCTGTAGCTCAGTTTTATATTGAATGTAAACCTCTTCGGTCTGATCATAACAATCTTGTTTAACATAGACACATGTTTTCAAGTCCTGTGGATCGTACTCTTCGTATAATTGACCATGACTATCTGACAACTGTTTCCATAATGTATCTAAATTATCCAATCTAACTTTAACATACGGACGAGTTATTCGGTCCTTGGGAGATTTTCTAAAGTTATTATAAGCTTTGACTATTCTTGAACAAGTGTCTTCTAATTTGTTGCTTAATGATTCCATAATTTTATTTTAACAAGTGACAATTATTAACTAAGTATTGAATAGGTACACAGTTTGAAGTTTTTAAGTTATTGAACCAACATTAAAATACAAGAATGACAGAACTATTAATGGTCTTAAAATTAACTTTAAAATTGCAAGTCGTTTGAACACACTAAATCTAAACACGTTTATATGGCAAAGTTCTAAAATAATAAAGTTCCAAACTCTGAAGAAATAGTGTTCCACAAATCACTAATTGCACTAAGTTATTATTGAAAGGTCACTCACGGTTTTAACTTCGTTTTGATACCACCTGACGAGTCGTCTCCTGGTAGATTGACGTTGCGTCACGTCACGCACGTCCCACACCTCCTCCAGAACACGAGGTCACCCTGCTGCCGATTCCTGACGATGTCGTTCACCCGGCACCGTCTGCAGTAGCCCGCTTCTCGCGCTGCTGCTGCTGTTCCCAGAGTTGCTGCGGAATGTCACCGCCGCGCTGATGCTGCTGTCACTAGCACTGCACTGATGCTGCTGCCACTAGCACTGCACTGATGCTATGATCTTGGTCAGTTATCGCAAGCGATCCACTTGCCCGACCAAGGTTTGTTCACAAAACTTCCGATTTCGGAATCGGATCCGACTTCGAAGGACCATATGATCAACCCGATCACAGAAAGACTTCTGCAGCACTCGATAAGCACACAGGATGAAGATATACGTTTATTGAAACAACTCGATATGATTTTACAACCGTGTAATTAAGCTCATTTTTGCGTAACATCAATTGACCCCAGTTAATCGGCGGAGAATCATAACAGCGCGATTCAGCTTTTGGCGCTCAACTAACAGCGCCATCTATCGGCACAAATCTTAACAAATTGGCTCAAACAAGTCGTGTTGTCATTGTAACTGTATGGTATGGACAAAGTTTCATAGTTTTGTATGTAAATTGCGAGTAGACGTACAATGTTGATTACACGTCTATAAAGCTATGAGCACAAAATATAAAGGTACAGAAGAAGAAGTCAACAACAAGAAGTCAATCTACATACAAAACGCGCTCGAGCAACGCACACATAGACACCGCTCACGGACACGAGATCTCGGAGTCCCTCGGCCCGCTCGTCTAACAGTTCCGGCCCAAACTCTCATTAGTGTGCGTCCACCGAGCGTAGGTATAAAAATTGAAGTACATTCTCGTGGACACTTCGCGTGACCCAAAGGCTGGCTTTTACTTCGGTCAAAAGATAAGCATTGCCATTCAGCGTGGCAATGCCGCCAGCCTTTTGGGTACATTACCAGTCGACAGCGATGCGGAGGAATTTTTCGACGCCTTACATTAAATTGCCATTTTTTTTTTTTTAGTTCTCTAGGGTTTTATTTAAATTTTTTAAGTTAGTTTTAATTAATTTAAGTTTATATCTAGAATTAATTATTTTATGGTTTACAATAAATATCTGATCAGTACATTCATGAAATTGTCTTCTGTACCTATCTATTTTGTGCTATGAGTCCGTAGACAGTAAGCCTAATAGTCTCGCAAACTCCGGTCAACTGAAATGACAAATTAGCAGGCCTGTCAAAACGCGCATCCATTATAATGGCATTTCTCGATGCTGTCGGAAACAAATAAATCTGCACTATAACATTAGACGTCAGTGGAATAAATGTGACGTCAATCCGTGGCCATTTGTCGTCGTTAAATCTTCGGTTGTGACCCACGGGGCGAACGGTTGGTTAACATTTGTAACGAAGTTTGAACCGTCTTCAGATTTACAAAAGGAATGTGAAAAGGGACGTATGATTGATTCGAAGTTTCCACAGAAATCCGGGTATGGATTTACTTTCGCGAGTTGGGATACCGTTAAAAAAAAATCTCTAATATATAACGGAGGATCGATATCAGTGGGTCGCGACATCGGAAATAACACTCACAAAAACCTTTGATAACACCTTTAATTACTCGTAACACACACTCAGTACAAAATAATCAAAGATGCCTGAGATATGGCTTGATTAAGAATTTAGGAACGCGGGAAATTTAGCGTGGAGTAACCAACGTCTGCTCGGACCGACGGAACGATTCAAAGTGCCCTCCAAATCAACCGTCACCCGACACGTGAACCTACCCCCATTCCGGGTAGCCAATTTACCTGTCAACGTCAGTACCTGTCAATGTCGAATAATCGATTATACCTCCGGATCGACATTTGACTCGACTATTCGCTCAGTGTTGCTATTACTCCACGCTAACCATCCCCAAGTTAATACTTGACGTTCCCAAACGTAAGCTGTTCAATCTAACTACATAGTTCCTCCAGTGAAAGATAGGTGGCGCTGATGCAGACCGACTGATATGCGCCAACGCTTCGACATATATTTTTCTTAGTATTTATTTTTAGAATAAAGTAACAGTTTTTGAAGTGGAAGTAACTTCTCCCACTCTAGGGAAGGACGTGACTGGCTAAAACCACACCTGTGTTCTTCAGTTGCCTTTTGCCTTTTCTAGAACCACGGGTTTTCTTTTTAAACTTAAACTTGTCGTAGAAATTGAAAAACAAGAGAAATAAGTAGGTAATATTTCAATAAAACACGTATTAAGGTCTAATTTGGTTTGCCTCCTGAAAAGTTACGTATTTCGCAGTTACGAGGTATTCACTATAACACCTGCCTATGAAAATGTCCGTCTATGAGAGGACCGCCGCGGTCCCCTGAGTCTTACGTCATTACGTCAAAATATTAGAGAGAGGGAGAGAGAAGGTCCTCCCACAAACCTACGGGGAAACGGCTCCATAGTTGAGTTAATAAGCCTTTTTTATTGTGGGGAAAGTTATCCAGTGACAAACCCCGCTCTTGGGCGGTGCGGGAGATAGTGTCAGACTCTTATTGACTAAAAAACCACCCCGTTCCTTCTAGTCTTCATACCGGGGCTCGATCCCCCTTTCAGAATACCCTGGCCCCAGGAGTTAATAAGTAAGCCATCAATATTTGTGTTTGTTGGCCACACTATCTCACCGTATTCACCGGAATATAAGCCTAACATCCAAGTGTAAGAAGGGGGAAAGACAAAAACTTAATGACAAGTGGACAATGAAAGAGATTCGAGACGCTTGTCGCCACGAGATTGTCAGGAAACGTCAAGGAAGAGGGGGCTCCGACAACTTTATATAATCCTTAATAGAAACCTTGTTTCTTTTTTAACAAAGGAAAAATAAAGAGAATTGTTTTTATGACCAGTTTTTGTTGTTAGTCGGCGTAGATAGTTTTTCATTACGTTGAGATGAGATACCATCCCGCACTGTATTAAAAATTAGAGTATGATAATTATATTGGCTTTCAAAACCAAGTACCGGACTTAAGAGGAGAGTCTCTAAGCTTCCCCACTCACGGGTCTCAAAAAAACGGCGCCACAAAAAAAGGCTAGAAGTGGCCACAAAAAAAAGCTAAAAGCGGTCGCAAAAAACAGCTGAAGCGCGCAACAGCTTCTGGCCGAAGAAGCTTGAAGCGGCTTCAGGCATTTTCTTGTGGTGGCACCGCCGCACATGAGCCACAAAAAAAGGCGGCCACAAAAAGAATCCTGATGCGGCGTTTCTTTAAGGCTCGTGTGTGCGGGGATACTAATTTTTTGAAAATACATCGAACTGAATTACACAAAAAAATTAAGAACTTAAATAAATGTACCAACAGTTTCATCGTGAGATATTATATATATTCAAACCTATCCTTAATCTTCATAGGAAACTCCCAATTGGATCTGTGGTCTAGCTTCTGACGTTTTATAAGTGCCCAGGTAGGCTTAAAAAAACAATCAACTGTGTATTCCTTTGTTGCACAGAGTAACGCTAAAATTGAAAACCACTTATAACACAAATAGGCGCCGACAAATCTCAGTCCCAATCAACATCGAACAAAAAAAAAAACAAAAACGAAAACAAACTCTTTTAAAAAAGGTAAAAGGGAACCCCGGACTTGTCCAGAGAGGATTATTTCAGACAATCTATTTGCTCGGCAACCTAGGAGGAGGCCCTCAAGAAAATCAAATCAGACAATCAAGTGGAAAAATCTATGTTCGTTGAACAAACAATCAGCTTTAGTTACTGTGGGTGGAGTGACGTAGGGTCCTCACCTACCATTTATTTGATCAACTCTTCAATCTCCTGGGAGTCTGCTGCCTATTTGTTTTAAAGCTTTATTGCTAAGTAATGTGTACATAGGTCAACCCTCTAAAAATATTCTAGAGATGTTGACCAATACATTTAATGGAGGTTCAGTATGCGTATTTTAAAGTTGAGTTATTTGTACAGTTGTTGATATATGGGCCGGGCTTTTTGGTAGTCATTTAATATAAATTGTAATTTGACTTCTCTATTTGTATTTATTTAATTATAGACCCAAGGGTAGGAGTCCATTACGTTGGTCAAATCAGATCCGTGTTACACTGGAGACCACAGTCTGCGACGCCATCCACATCGCCGAAGACAAGACAACATGGCGAAATATAGTCAACAAGAAAATTATTCGTCGAGGTCACGACCCTCAGCATTGAGGATAAACGACGCAAGGAGGAGGAATTACATACAATTCCCGAAAGTATCTAGTATTAAAATCAAAAGGAAAACTATTTTGCTTACCGATGTAATAAATGATTACAGAAGGAAATATTACGACTTAATATGAATCATCTTAGTTATAGTAAATTTAGCAATATTGCGAAAGAGATCATCACACTGGCAAAATGATTTCAAACAAAATAGACACTTAAATATCAATATACCGTACCAATTTCCGATAGACCATTGATATTATAATAACATCAATAAATAATCCATTAATATATTTCATTACTTTCCCCACAATAAATTAAATGCAGTCGTAAACCAAAAATCCCATTGTGTCCAGTAATTTATTCACCGTTGGCAACACAGAAAACTTGTCCATCCCGGGAGAGGGTAACCCCGGTAAAAAGGTGTCAATTTTTGAAAGATTGGGCCCTGTCATGAATATTATATGAACGAATCGAGTTAAGGGTATTTTGCGATAATGTTCGACGTCGCTGGATACTGTCAGCCTATGTCATTTCATGAGGATTTGCCCTTTGTTAAAAGTAACACGTAGTATGTCAGGGGGGGCTATCGTGTGTGAAATTTGCTGCTGAAAGCCCAGTTATGTTTGCGTGATGTTGAGGGATGGGTGAATCTCAATACAAATTCACGAGGAATTTGTATTGAGATTTATGCCTGATAAATTTGTTATCTATATGCCTCTCGAAGCTTTGAAGTTTGTCAAATACTTGGCTAAGGGATAATTCGGGATGAACGTGTCTTGAGATTGGATCTGTTCGGTTCTTTTCTGAACTCTAGTTTTACTAGGAAAGAAACTTATGATAGAAAGACTGAACTAGGTTTTTTATTTTCAAAAATGTAACGAAAGTAAATACTTAAACATTCCTCACAAAATATTTCAAAATTTGAAAATTTCCGTAAATAAATACATGTTTTGGGCAACACAAACTGAAAATAGTATAAATATATAAATTATTAATTTTGAATTTGTAGGTACTAACTTAGTAGTGTAACCAATTTTAACAATAATTTTCAAATATTTTTTCACACCACACATAAAAATATTTACAATAAATTTCCACGAATATTTTAACACTTATTCACAGTATTTTCCAGGCCAGTAGTGACCGAAGCTTTCCATCAAGGGGCGATTTTATTATTCAGCAAAAACACATAAAGCGTTAACGTCCCTATGTCTGCAGTTTTGTAAAAAGTAGTAACAAATGTAATAAATAATAAATTTTACGCGTTAACAGTTCTATAGTAGATATAGAAACGGAAATCGTAAACTATCGTAAAAAAATAAGTTTTTCTACGTCGCCGCCGTCGTCGTCCGTTGAGCGAGAGATCTGGTTTCTGATAATAATATATTACTAATAGTTTTTATATGTTTTTTTTTACTAGACTACATTTGCACTCCAATAAATTAATGTTTAGATGTGTGTAGAGAAATCGATCTTGAATAACGTATTGTTTCTATCTGTGTTTAACCCTTCAGATACCGTCAATTAGAGACACAATAGTAAGACAATAGATGCGCGGCCACCGGGTGTCGCTTGGGGATTCATGAATTAAATAAGATTTTATCATAAGTAGTATTCCTACAGATGTTGACATTTAATTCATTTATAATTTATGAACACTTAAAAGGGTTAAGTTTAAAAAAGTGGTGTTTAATGTAAACAAAGAAATATTTTTTTGTTCCTGTTTAAATACAATTTTCATAAAACCAAAATAAAGATTACTAAAACAACAAAAATAAATGTTTTATCATTTTTATTAATTCATCAACAGTTACTTTTACATAATTACAAATATGCCTAAGGCCGATCACTCACCTTACGGTTCGAGTCGATTCTTGATAATGCAAGCAACTTAGAGGCCCTGGGGCCAGGCTACATTGCTGGTGTCGAGTAGTCAGATATACGGTGCCGAATCGTATCGTGAGAATGCATGGTAACGATTAGGTCATATAAGGTCATACCACTATACCGTGTTGTTCAAAAACTGCGTTGAGATGACAAAATCTATTCAAGGGTTTTGCAACGTAGTCCCATATTGTATTTACACAACACGACTCTGTACCGTGCATCTACTTATCATGTTTCGGCACCGAATAAGTATTATCTGGACGACACGGCAACGTGCCGTAATCAGTCGCTACGCTGTTTCATATTGACGATGCGTGTCGCAGTAACGTAGTCCATGATTCCATAGAAAATGTAAGTACTAATCCCCATACACATGTCACCGACGGTTATAAACGTTCTTCCAAAAAAAACGCTCCATCCTTACTATAAGATGGCCGTCCTAACACCAGCATCTGAATGCTTTTATCTAAGAATAACTAATTAATTAACTGAATGAAGACGAATTTGACGCACAATTAATAAATACAAATATTATTAATGAATCTTACGACAGAACTAATCCAATTAGACATATTTATGAAACACGAAGAGACAAAGAAATTATTACTTTATTCGTAGACTCTAATTTTAATATTGCAAACAATCATTACAGTATTTGAATATTATAAGTTCGTTACAAACGATTTTCTTTTGTCTTTAAACACTGTGTTTTTAATCTTTCTTATTAAATTAGGATCTTTTGAACGCTAGAATTTGATAATGAACTTCAAAAATTCAGTTTTCATATGCAGATATGAAATTTTTTAGTTATTAAGAATGTAAAAGAGGCAATTATCTCAGAAACGCCCGGCTTATTTCTTAAACATATTGTTGGTAATTGAAATTTTATTAAATAGAAATGGAATTTCTTTTTAATTTCATTGAAAAACTTGCCAATTTTTCCAAAGGTTAGGTTAAAGATATTTTTTTTTTGTAAAGATTAATTATGGGTCAAATGAAAAGCATACCAATTTGCTCTAATAAAAAAAAACCACATTCATGCTATTTAGTGAAATATTTACAAATCTTCCAATAGTAACAAACCTACTCATCATGTCACGAAAGCTTAAAAAAATATACAAAAATACTTTACAATTTGCCGTCGTCGACACTCCAATTTCGTTTTGCTTTCCCAATTTTTATTAGCCATCACTCGCAAGCAAGTCAATTTTAAGTTGTTTTCGTGTTGTATCCGAACGAATAATGTTTATGTCAAACACAACGTTTTGGCGCGAACAAAGATGGCGGCGGAGTGAAATGTCAAACTGCAACGATTACACTTGGATATTTTTTATTGTTGTAAAATTGTAATCTGAACTTTTCATGCTGTTGTAAAATTGATATCTGAGTTTTTATTCAAGTATGTTTTTGAAATGTTGGATTGGATTTTTTTCACAATGGTCGTAATTTACTTGTTTTAAATGTAGTCTAGTCCAATATTATATATATTTTTTTAATTACTCTGAAAGTTTCTTTTAAATTTTGTAACTAAACAATCTTGGAATAAAATTAGTATTGAATTACTGAGGTATTGTTTTTTAACTAACTTTCAAAGTAGATAGGCTCGTTAACAAAAAAGAAAAGTACTAAATTCTATGTTGCTATTTAAGCAACACAAGTTACTTAGGTAGTAACATTATCTACCACACAACGGCCAAAAACCCGTTCATCTCATCTTGGTAATGAATAAAATAGCACACCTACCTATTTATTATTCAATTTCAAATATCGACACGTTGACAAACCCCAAATGAATTCCCTTTCATGTCGTTAAAGCAACAAGAGTGAAATGGGAAATCATATTAGTCTACGTCGCTCCCACTTGAAATTCATTAAAACCTGTTCTTAGTCAAATGTAATAATTTATTTAAGCAACAAAAATCCCCAAAAGTAATATCCATTGAAGCGTATTTAACGCTGAAACGTAGATCAGGAATAGTGATGGGGAGATGCGATGGATGTGAATATAATGTAAATATACGACCTAGGGATATTTAGATCAAGTGTGAGGTTACTTCTAGACAAGCGACTTTTATCGTCGACTACAACATCAGGTGAAATAGAAGTCCAGTGCGATTCTTTCAATAATAAAACAATGGATATTATAAGTCGGATCATGTAAGATTTGTTTATTACAGAAAGAGAAAGGAAAAATCTGTCAATATTGGATTTAGAATATAAAAGCTACTTTTTTAAGTTCCTTAATGATTTTTACCTTTTTTTTAATTAAGTACCTAAGTAGATAATTATTTTATAATTATGAAAACGTCATTATGTAGTAATGTTAATTCATGAATCCCCAAGCGACCACCGGTGGCCGCGCATGTATTGTCTAACTATTGTGTCTCTAATTGACGGTATCTGAAGGGTTAAAAATTAGTACCTATATTATTATTAATGTAGATTTTACTGTTTTTATTATCAGCAGGTCTCAATAACGACTAAAAATAAAATAGGTACCACAGATTTACTAAATTAAAATAAAACTATCGATGCATAATGCACCACTCTCTAACCCCTCACTAAAAAGCCAAGGCTCACAGCACCGTATTATCATATAAATAATTCAGCGTATCTTCCTCCGCATTATGTCATTTACGGCGTTACCTTTTAGAAGAGTATTTACACAAAAGAAAAGAGAATCAAAAATGATAATTACATGTAAATCTGGGGATCGTTCGAGGGCACTTCTCTCCAAAAAGTCTGTCTCTATTTGATGTTTAGGAAAATTCTTTTTTAGATCCGGTTGAGTGGTATAATGACAAGCTTGAATGAGCTGTTAGCTGCGTTTAATATTTATGTCTGTTAATGCAGTTCAAATAATCCCTTGTACTTTGTTCTTGGGAAGACGGCTTGTATTGTTCTAACAGTCGAGTTTTGGATTGGTCGGCGAAGAGGTTAGTGTTTATTTATATGATTTTTTGACTAACAAAATATTATAAACTAGCCGCTCCCAGCGGCTTCGCCCGCGTGATAGCAGAAAATTATTCCAAGGTAACATACTTCCGGGATAAAAAGTATTCTATGTCCTATTCCAAGACATGGTTTATTCGCGTACCATGTTTCATCAAAATCGTTTTTTTTTGCCATTTAGGCGTGAAGACGTAACAAACAAACAAACAAACAAACTTACTTTCGTTTTTATAATATTAGTAAGGATGTCCCTGACAAAAGAATGAAAAAATATACCTAGAAAGTTTGCCCTAGTAATATTTTAAATATTTTTATTTAAATAATGCGATAAAAAGGACTAAATCCCATGGTTTGGAGTTTCCTAACGTGATTGCGTCAGGAATGCTGATAACCGCAAAAGAACCAAAGTTGCAAACAAAGCCCAAAGAGTCGTCAAACTTAAGTAACAGCCACATTGCTCGCAAAGCAGTAAATGTCCAGCAATGAAAAATATTAAAAAAGGTTTTCTAGTTTTGGGGTTAGCAACATAATATATAGAATAAAATGTGGACAATTTGATGCTCAATAATACAAAGTGAAGCTGCGCGGTGTCTTCTCGTCTAATATACCACAGTGTCTCAAGACGAAAGTCTATGACCAGTGCGTGTTGCCAGTGATGACTTATGGCACCGAAACGTGGTCACTTACATTGGGCCTTATAAGAAGACTCAAAGTCACCCAAAGGGCGATGGAAAAGGCTATGCTCGAAATTTCCTTGCATGATTACATCAGAAATGAAGATATCCGCAGGAGAACCAAGGCTACCGACATAGCTTGAAGAATCGCCAAACTTAAGTGGCAATGGGCAGTGCACATTGCACGCAGAACAGATGGTCGATGGGGACGAATGGTTCTGGAGTAGCGACCACGTACTGGAAGACGCAGCGTTGGAAGGCCTCCATGAAGGTGGACCGATGACCTGGTCATGGTCGCGGGACGCACAGGACCGGTCGTTGTCGCGACGCTTGGTGAACTATGTCCAACAGTGGACGTCTTTCGGCTGATATGATGATATTATGAATACAAAGTGAATTAATGAAAGTTTGTATCAAAGTTACACCGATATGTTTACAGAGTTTACTGATGAAAAAGCCTATCTTGTCTGTAGTAAATAACTGTTTACATCACATTATGTAAAACAACAACAAACTCCCAAAAAAAATCCATTGTATATTCAAACACTGTTACTCTAAGCGCATCTTCGGTCCAAAAAACAAACTAAAAATCCTCAGTGACATCAAGTATTCTTCGTACGAACAGTCTTCGTTAGACCCAACGCATACCTGCACTGCATATGTTACCATACACAGTTTTCAAACTAAAATCCCATTCGCATTGTTTATTCGCTACAGGTTGACGTGTAGGGACGACAAATCGAATTTCCCTTTGATTTTTTCGATACGTTTCTTTAAAATTAAACACGTAGAATAAATAGTTTTAAGAAATCTTTAGTAGATTTTCACCTTTTCATTCGGTATTTAATTTCCCTCTATCAAGGCAAAACTTAAGTAAATAATACGCGTCTCAAAAGTAATATTATTTTTCCTTTTAATAAACATGGTTCTTAATTACAATCCAAGAGTTGCGAAATTATAAACTCGAAAGATAAACTTGCTTACATTGCAACACATATGACCATTTTCTCTAACTACACATTTCATCGCAGCGGCTTTATGTAACATCAATTTATATTTATGTATATAGTATGTGTGACGAATGATTTTCCTAATTGGATCAAAAAGAGACTTAATATAAAAAATAAATTGTCCTCACTTAATCATCAGAACTGCCTAAAGGGTTGATAGTACTTAAAAAAAGGCAATAAGACAACAACCGTCTTAAAACCCATCTCACGTTTTGCACCACCACCTCAAACTATTAATTCCCCACTCGATTATCACTCCTAAATATCTTAATCACTCACATTAAGATCACCAACCCAATATTTTCATTACACAACGACAAAATAAAACTGTATTTTCTTGAACTACACATTTTATTGCTGTGGTTTCATTTAACATCAGTTATTCTTGCGGATTTACTCCTGTGATGTTTAAAGCGTGTGTGAGTAATTATTTTCCTGATTGGCTCAGAATTTGTCAGAGATTTCATAATTATAAAAAAAACCGCGCGTGCTTTTAAGCATAAACCGTTTTTTTTTTTTCATTGGTTCGCTTAGCACCCATCCTGATACGATGAAAACAAAAAAAAATACGGTTCGCGCACTTTAATGCAGAAAACGGTAATTGTGTGCCAAAAAGCGAAAGGAAGTTTTTACTTTAACAGGCAAACAATGTTAACTCTATATAATCCAGTGCCGTAACCGTCGCATCATCAGAACTGCCTGAAGGGTTGATAGATACTGAAAAAAAGCAATAAGACAACAACCGTCTTAAAACCCTTCTCACTTTTTACCACCACCTCAAACTATTAATTTGAGATTACACCACCTCAAACTATTAATTTCCCACTCGATTATCACTCCTAAACATCTTAATCACTCACATTAAGATCACCAACCCAATATTTTCAACGAAAATGCCAAAAAGCGCCATAAATAACTTGGAATGTCCCCATAAATACATTTAACGAGAGCATAAGACAAAGGAGGTCTCAACCCTTCTCTTTAACTAATGTATTTCATTATAATAATTGCTCCCACCACAGGAGTGACCTCTTAGACGATGGCTCGAAGTTCGTTTGTAGTAATTAATATTCCTATTATTAATTCATGAATCCCCAAGCGACCACCGGTGGCCGCGCATCTATTGTCTTACTATTGTGTCTCTAATTGACGGTATCTGAAGGGTTAATAAGGAATTAAATGGACACGGATATTTAAGATTCGATTTCTCTTAGAAAAAAAAAAACATATTAAATACTTTTCAGTCCAACCGGTCTCATCTGTGAATTTTATTTATCTAACGTTCTTAATTTGAAAAAAAAATCACTAGCCATTTACTGCAAAAAAAAGTAAACAGACATCCAAATCGTTTTTAAAGTGCACTGGCAAAGTGAAAAAGATACCTACCTACGCGATAAAAATGCACGTGTAATCTAAAACAAATTAAAACAACTACAAACAAATTAAATCGCTTTTGATTATGATTGTTGAGTCTATTTGTTTTATGGGAATTGATTGTTTTATTTTATTTGCGTTCATTTTAGAGCGGGTCTATTGTTTTATATTTCTGTAAAGGTTTGAGACTACGTTATGCTTGTGGTTATTAGAATTCCACTATATTATGATATATGAGTTATCTACTAGGGTATAGGCTATAGGGTATAGGGGTACCTATAGGCTATAGGTAAAATATATGGAAATACTAGCTTTTGCCCGCGGCTTCGCTCGCGTTAAATTCGTTAAATTTCCCCATTTTAGGGAAGTGGGGAGTTAGAAAGAGACAAAAAGTAGCCTATGTCACTCTCCATCCTTTCAACTATCTCCACTTAAAAAATCACGTCAATTCGTCGCACCGTTTTACCGTGAGAGACGGACAAAAAGACACACACATAATATTAGTAAAAATTTTGAACAAATATTTTTTTCTCTTTCTGTATGACGCCAATATTGCAACATTATTTTGTGTTCTAAATGTATGCCTGCTTATTTGTGTTAATGAGAATCCCTATTATATTCAAGGCTATAATTATTGTAGGTACCTACTTATACTAAAACGCTCACTGAATTCTTTTACTGACAGCGATCTCTAACGGACTTTTTTGGGATGTGCTGAAAGATCTTACAATAAAAAGAGGCTAAAATACAGTGTACTGCTATTACATGATTTGAACATAAAATATTACACTTAAAATGTATACACATAGAATAGGATAAACTTAAATTACGTAGTGCGTAGAAAAGGGGATAAGAAGAAAAAAAAATAGGAATGGTTGAAGAGAAGAGAATAAGGAACAGAAAAATAATATGAAATATTAATAATATTATAGAAAGGAAGTGGTGTTTCATGGTAATAGGTTTTTAACATGACTTGTGTACCTAATGTTGATGCCCTGTAGAATACCTCCAATACAAGCGTGGTGTTGTATTTTTAAAACGAATGCAAATGACTCTACGCTAGAGAAATCTATTTATAACATTATTTTTACTGTTCATATTGTATTCAATGAATCATCGAGAAATAAATGTATTGCTTTAGGAAATGCCAAGTTCAAAAACTTCGACTTTTCCCTAAAATTCGCTCCAACTGTAACGTGCAGCGCCATCTCTTATTGGAATACTGAACTAAAAACTTGAAATTGTGTTTGTTAGAAAAGAAATACGGCTAAGAATACGGCTATTATATAAGATATTTTGATGTGATTATGTAATAATATAAATTAGATTTGAAGACAATGACAATATTTATGCGAGAAGTTAAATTAATATGTCTGTGATCTCGCTTACAAAGTGCTCTCGTAACAAACTATTTTAATAAATGTTGTACTGTTTTTGCATCACCATAAATCGGTGATTTAATGGCTCGATAAATACTAAATGTGAAACATAAAGCTATGTAGCTAGACAAATAGTTCATTGTTGTAACTCTTAAAACATTTATGGGCCTATTTATTGTAATATATTGTACATAAAGGTCGCGTTTGTTGTTTAATTGAGATTTTTTGGTAAATAGTTTCTGAATTCACGGTCACTCCGACCCTCAATAGTATAAAAGTCAAACGACAAAAAAAAAACTCATCGTTCCACTCGTTTTTGGGTTTCTATAACTTTTAAAATAAAAACTTCGTCAATAGACTTGAAACACGTTTTTAAAGTTACCCAAGTTTGAACAAGTAATTTAAATAAAATTCAAAATATAATGTCTATAAAATTTTCTAACATACTAAGTTTAGAAAATCTTGTAGCAAATATAAAAGATTTTATTCGCCCGATTAAAGTTTGTAAATAAGCAACATTTAACTGTTAAAGCAAAAATAAAATACAAAATTATGCGTACTGAGATTAAATTGATCTAAAAACAAACAAGCTAATGTTACTGCTATGCAAATACAAACAAATACCAATATATTTACCGAAAAATCTATGAAGAATAAATTTTTAATAACCTGTCTAGACCAACATTTAACAGAAAGCGATTTCAGCTTCGCCAATCTCAAGTTTTCCACTTAAGCAGTAAACATAACCAACATTGATCGGAAAACTGTTTTATTCGTGGTTGTTCGACTTCGTTCACTCAGCATTCATTCACTCATTCCTCTTGTTTAGACTCAATCACATTCAATGTAATAAAATAGAAAATAAAAACTATAATGAACCAAGTTCATCTTGCAAATATTTTCTCGTCTACCAACGCGAGAAATAATGACCAAGAAGTTGTGCCAACTTTGCAAAACTTTTCTCTGTATTCGAATTCGCTGTAACGGCTAATTTTTATGTTAAGGTTTTATTATTATTAGCATTTTTACTGCATCAGAGATTTTATAACTCTGTTGGCGTAATGAATTATCTTGTGAAAGTAAAAATGAAAGAGTCAGACTTTAGGGCAATCGAGTTAACTAGAATTGGTGTCCCAGGTTTGATCAACATATTTCTATAATCGTGTATAATAATAGATTTAGCACACATTCAATAGATATACACATAAAATTCAATAACTGTTTATGAATGATAGCAGGGAAAATACATAACGTTAATTGTTCTTGTTTTTTGGGAGGAAAATCATCAAATAATTCCTCCCGCTCTATATGCAGCGAAAGGGGAGTCGGACTTTTAAAACTAAAACCCATCTCTGTCCCTTCAGTGGCCCATTGTGTTGCAGGGCCGTGGTAACACTTAAAAATAATCCCGTGTTCCATAAATTATGTTAACACTTAAATATTGTTTTGTCAGATTTTCTCATCGTAATAACTTTTTATAACGTCCTATATGACATCTTTCAGACTCCAAAGGATAGTGATGGACAGGGAAAAAAACTTAAGAATCTATTTTACGTCCACACTTCATATTCGAGATCGATACTAACACCAAATACCAAAAACTACCCCTTTTTCAGGTAGGAAATCATTAAATTACATGCATCTCCCGCTCTAGGTGGAGTGAAAGAACGCATCAGACTTTTATTAATTAAAAAACCACCTATGTCCCTTCAGTTGCCTTTTTCGTTTAAGGGCCTTGGTATCTCTTTCAAACAATCTCCCAATAATTACCCCTTAACGGCACAAACAAGGCTCACAAACTTCTCAACAACGCAATATTGACTTAAGTCCAATGTCTTGTTACCATCAATCTGGCAAAATGGCCGCCGCATTACAAAGTTACGTCCCTTAAAGCCCAAGAGGTCACTTCCTCTTATAGTTAATTATAATAATTGGCAAAAGGGTCGGCCATGTGCGTTATATTGAAAAGCCACTTTTGGTTACCACACTGTCAGGACGGTTTATGTTTTAAATATTCAGCATTTTATGATGTATGTCAGTTCTATGAATACGAAACAAAAATAATTGGTTTTAGAATTAGGTATTACTGTATTTTTTTTATTTGTATCAAAAAGTAACTTTATTCAAAATCGAATTCAAATCTGTTTAAAATTAAGTAAGTTAGACATCTAATAAATGTAGAAGACTGTCAAGTAATAACAAACTACATAACTATTCCCCTATACTGTTACACGTCTATAGAAAGGCTATCTTAATTGTACCAAATATCCTATTTTTTATCATCTCCAAGGAGGAACTGGCTCCTGATTGTATTTCAAGTAGTATTTACCTTACTTAGTTTAGAAGTCAAATTTTCATTTTTTTTTCCAATGATTAGTGTTTGTACAACTATTGAATCTGTTCATGTCATAAAAATTATATTGTTACCGAGTGTGTTAAATGTACAAAATAAAGATTATTATTATTATTATTAAAAGGATGCACATACAGAAATGCGACGTCATAAAAGGGACAGCGAGAGGTTCCTACTACTCACACAAATTTCCTCACACAAAAAAAATGCTAGTTGCTGGTTTATATTATAGTCAGTTTTAATGCAGATTTTATATTGAGACTTAATATTAGTTGTTTTGTACTAAAACAAATACAGGAAATCACCTAATTGTGTTCACTAAAATTTCTTTGAGATGAAAATCCTCAAAGTTATAGGTGAAATCAATATGCTCAGCCTTTTTTCAACTAAGTTGAGGTCAGTGATGCCAGTCTACTGTCAACAATGACTGTCAAAGATACACAAATGACACACAGAACCAATGGCCTAACATGCTTTTGGATGCTTGCCGAAATCTCAATATTTAAAGTGGTCACTCACCAGATCAACCTCGGAGTATTGCTGCTTAACATACCTACCACTTGGGGGAGGCCTATGTCCAGCAGTGGACGTCTTTCGGCTGATATGATGATGATGATGATGATACCTACCTACTCAGCCAACAGCTCTGATTGAAATATAATTTAGGCAAATAGTAAATGCAGTTTGATATAAGATAAGAAATTTATTGTTGTTATTTATTTATTTATATATACTTTATTGCACATCAAGTTAAAAACTTACAAAAGGAACCATATAATAAAAAAAAAACACACAATTTGCGGCCTTATCGCACCAGGCGATTTCTTCCAGGCAACCTTGAATGGCCAGAGATTGCTTGGACACAAAATGGGATTGCACTTGGTGCAAATAATTATAAAAGTAAACAAAACTTAATTAATACTTAATGCTAAAATAGATACACATATACATCATCATCATCATCATTTCAGCCGACAGACGTCCACTGTTGGACATAGGCCTCCCCTAAGTGTCGCCACAATGATCGATCCTGCGCGTCTCGCAACCTTCACCAGGTCATCGGTCCACCTTGCAGGAGGCCTTCCGACGCTGCGTCTTCCAGTACGAGGTCGCCACTCCAGAACCTTTCGGCCCCAACGGCCATCTGTTCTGCGAGCAATGTGCCCTGCCCATTGCCACTTAAGTTTGGCGATTCTTCGGGCTATGTCGGCAACCTTGGTTCTCCTGCGGATAACTTCATTTCTGATTCGATCCCGCAAGACACACATAACACACATACAAAATATATATAAGCAAGAGAGTAAGTGAAGAAGTGAAGGCAAGATCATATTGACAAGTAATGATCCTTCACAAGCCTTTTAAATACAGCCAGTGTTTGCGCACGCTTTGTTTGTCATTATGATCACTGTGGAATTCTGAGAATGTTACAAAGCCATGTGCTGTGCAGTGCAGTGACAAATATCCACGATTTTCACAACACTTGCAAAGAAATAAATAAATTCGTGTGAACAATAATAAACTCGTAGAGGTTACTTAGCGCCCAGCCTGATACGATAAATATAATCAATTATCACGTTGGCGAGCTCAAACACTTTTCTGCTCTAGTGCAGAAAGCAGTAAATTGTGTACTTAAAAGCGGTAGGCATGAAAGCGGGTTTTTGAGTAAGAGTATCAAAAAATATTATTCGCTGCTATTTACCTTAACCGTGTTTTGGCACAGTGCACTTGCATGAAATATTTAATTACGGAGAATAAACAAAAGTGTAAAAAATAGCCTACGTGATTAAAAAATCCGACTGCAAAAACTCACTGCAGTAAACAACATTCATAACAAAATTAAAATAAATGAAAATACCTCCCAGCTTATAAAATTTCCATTTCCTTCGCAAGTACAAATTACAATGAGGGGCTCAATTGACGCATAAACTAATTACCTGTTCTAGATAGCATGAGACCCTTCATTTATACCGCGTAACTTAATTACTCACACTGACAGACAAGTACCATACTAGACGCCCGACCATATTCACTAGACCCCTGGAAATAGAACTAATAGGAAATAACACACAAGCTTAACAAAACATTGAACTCGCACGGGGGTCAATAAAACTGGTCGGCTTACCATGTATTGCAGAGGTATATTTGAGAATGTAGATTAGCTATTGCCGCTTATAATACATCGGAGAGGAAAGTCAATTACTTGAGCATAGTTCGACTATATAGTATGTTAGTTCAAGAGCAATTGTACCGTTATGGAAACTAATAAATTCGCGAAATTGCCAATATGATGGCGTCTTTGACGAGAAATCGAATTTTCAAGGGTTTTAGACGCTCGGAATTTGATGAAACGATGTCGTTCGGATAATGACTCCAAAATCTGATTGTATAGTCTAACAAACCGATAGTAAGCGGGGCTTTTACATGGAGCATAGTGGATGTCCTTCTTTTTAACCGGTTAAAACGCGGAAGAAACGAATGGGTGTCACCATTGTGCGGACCGCCTGGAGGACATAGTGGGGGTCTACTCCGCTTGAGCGAGCGCCGCCGTGTCCTCATGGAGGCGCTTACACCAGACCCTGGTTCAGGTCATGGTACAGAGTGAAAAGAAATGGGAGGCGAACTCATTGCCCCACTAGGCTTCGACCCTGCAGGCCCCCCACGGTTCTCATGACATCTCATTGAGACGCGCGAGGAACACTACGCGTTGTCAGTAAGGTCAATAAATAAAATTGAATGCATTGAAATGAATACACCCACCAAAAAGCGACAGAGTTTTGCAGACAAAACTCAGAAAACTCAGCAGTCACCACATCACTTACCAACATGGCCACAATTCACAAACAATAACAGTCACAAACAAAACTTCTCATGATATACAACCCACAGTTTCATTTAAAATAGAAAACTTTAAAATATCCTTTTTCCTACAGTATGTTTATATTTTGCTGGTAAACTTATAATGTATGCCCGCTTCGCCTGTGAATGGGGAGATTCTGTGGTAGGAGAAGGGGGGTTAAAACTTGCTCCGTCGATTCCAGAAGCTTGAAGAACTAATTTAACTGCGTCCCCTAACTGCCACTTCAATAAATTCTAAACTAGATATATTTTTTTTACTAAGTTTCAATCTTTTAGAATTTACAACGACCTTCGCGAAAGTTTTAAAAGTAGAAACAGGTTCGGTTCGTGGATTTTGGAGATACATCTTTTTAGGAGTGACTGTTAGTTGTACGTTATATGGACGTCGTACAAATGGTTTTACAGCAATCAATATTTTTAATGTTTTATGAGGCAGTAACGATTGGTTTTTAAACAGTTAAAAGTTTTCAGTTTCTAAAATTGTTGTTGTAAAATTCTTACAATTTTTTTACTGCTTGCTTTATAGCAAGACATGCTTTGCAAGTTGTAGAATGTAAAATAGTTAACTGCCTTGTTATGTAACACTAAAGCAAAAATGGGCTGGGCGTGATGCGCGTCTACAGGACCACAGGTGAACGAAAAAGATAACGACATGGCAGGGCCCCCATGAAAAACGCAAGAAAGGGAGACCCTATGCTAGATGGGAAGACGACATCAAAAAGTTTGCCGGAATGAACTGGATACAAACAGCCCAGTCTAGAGAAAATTTAACATCATTGAGGAAAGCCTTCACCTGTACTCTACAACTCTTCTGGGTTCTCGCAGATACATAATATTTTAGAGTTTAAGATTAAATCTAATAGTTGAAGTACTTAGGAATAAAAATAAAAATTAATACACACTAACATACACATAGATATAGAAGTACCTAGTTTAAGATTTTTTGTTAATTTAGTTTGCAAGAAATATAAGTATTTTTATTACTTATTTATAACTGTCTTGTTAGTTTTTTGGCCGCAAGCAAGACTGCTGAGCACAGGGTTTTGGGTTAGAATCCCAGGTCAGGCCAAAAGCGCCATTGAATTTTCCATTAGAAATTATTCTGTAGCTACGCAGAGTTTGGAAATTGGTACCTCCGTGCCTCGGAAAGCACCTATAACCGATGGTCCTGCGTCTAATCTCTACCCGATCGTGTCGGTTTACTGTCCTATTGGACTATGAGGGTAAAGGGTAGAGAGTGCACCTGTGTTGTGCACACACTTGAGAACTACAATATTGTAATATTTGACTGGCCTGTTGGTCTATTAGTTAGTGGCCCAGACTGCTATGCCGGAGGTCGTGGGTTCAATTCCCTCCCAAGATAAATGTTTGTGTGATAAGCAAGATCATTTTTTCTGTGTCTGTGTGTAATTTATGTATCATCATCATCATTTCAGTGTTGGACATAGGCCTCCCCCCAGCGTCGCCACAACGAACGTTCCTGTGCGTCTCGCATCCATCGGTTTCCCGCAACCTTCTCCAGGTCTTCAGACCAACTTGTTGGAGGCCTTCTAACGTTGCGTCTTCCGGTACGCGGTCGCCACTCCAATTAATTTATCTATATTATGTACGTATTTAGATAATATATACGTATGTTTATCAGTTGTCTAATACTCATAATACAAGCTCTGCTCAGCTTGGGACTAAACGGTGTTTTTTTTTTTTCTGTCGACGGGGAAAATCATCATTGACGAAACCCGCTCTTGGGTGGAGCGGGAGACAGTGTCAGAGTCTTACTGACTAAAAACCCCGCGCCGTTCCTTCTAGCCTTCATACCGGGGCTCTAGTTTCCTTTCGGATAACCCCGACCCCGGTAGGCTTCGACCCCGATGGGCCCCTCCTGTTGCTGACAACTCCTTGAGGCGCGCGGGAACAGTGCGCGCCGTCGACGCCTTGGCTCGGTCCGGACAGTTACCGGACGATCGGACAGCGAGCTACCCATGGCTCACCGTCCGCGAGCCCGCGTCTACGGTGGCCGGAAATCGGGATCGGAATCCCGGCGGCGGCGGTGGGGGCGCCGTTGCCTGATGCGGTCTGCCTCCTCCTTTGCTAGCATTACTGCTTCGCAGAAGGAGGCGACCGCCTGCCACTCCTCCTCGCTCCGGACCATGGCCTGAACCAAGGCCCGGCGCGAGAGGTCTCCGCCGCCGATCACCCCCACGAGGACACGGCGTTGCTCCGCCCAAGCAGGGCACACCTCAACTGTGTGCTCCACCGTGTCCTCCGGGCGTTCCGCACAGTGGCGGCACCCGGGCGTCTCTTCCGCTCGAATCCGATGCAGGAACCTCCCGAACTTGCCATGTCCGGTGAGGACCTGCGTCATGCGGAAGGTAAGGACGCCGTGAGGTCTTTCCAGCCACGCCTCAAAGAGGGGACTTACCGCCATAATTGTGGCGTGCCCAGCACTGGGTTGCGATAGTCGCTGACGCCATTTCACCGTGAGATCTCGCCGGAGCTCTGTCCGCCATACCTCGACCTGTCGCGGTAGTGGACTTTCACCCCGGCGTTGCATCTCCACGCGCTTATCGTGCATGTGTGCAAGGACTGTTGCCTCCAGATCCCACGGTGGTAGGCCAGCCAGAAGGCTCGCCGCTTCGCGGGAGATCGTGCGGTAACCCCGCACCATCCGTATTGCCATGACCCTCTGGCAGGCGTTCAGTATGGACGCCGGTCGCTTTGCCAGCGACGGCGCCCACACCGGCGCCCCGTAGAGGGCCATGGACCGAACGATCCCCGCGTAGAGCCTCCGGCAGGAGGCGTCTGGACCCCCAAGGTTGGGCAGGAGCCGCTTGAGAGCAGCCCCGGCCCGGTTGAGTTTGGGAGCCAAACGTCGGAAGTGCTCTCCGAAATTCCATCGGCTGTCGAGAACGAGTCCCAGGTACTTCATCGTCGACCCGACGCCGATGCGAACTCCTCCTACCGTAAGTTGGGAGTCTGATGGTGGCGCATTCCGAGGGCCGTGGAAAAACATAGCCTCGGATTTGTGCAGCGCCACCTCGAGTCCCAACTCCTGGATCCTACCAACGACTATCGCAACCCCGCGTGTCGCTAGAGCGACCGCCGCCTGGTGCGACTCTCCCTGCGCTAGAACCAGCGTGTCGTCTGCGTAGCAGACCACGCTGACCCCGTCAGGGAGGTCGCCGCGCAGCACGTAGTCGTAGCCGATGTTCCACAAGGGTGGGCCTAGAACCGACCCCTGCGGAACACCGCACGACATCTCTCGACGTTTCCAGTCTCCCTGGTGACCGGGGTAGATAATGGACCTGTCCGACAGGTAAGCCTCGACCACTCGACAGAGGTATTCGGGCACCCGGTGGTACCGGAGTGCCCTCCGGATCGTACTCCAGGGCAGGGAGTTGAACGCGTTGGCAATGTCCAAGGACACTGCCACGACACTCCTGCCCCGGGACACCGCAACCCCTGTCGTGAGGGCTCGCACGCGCATGATGGCGTCCACCGTAGAGCGCGCCCTGCGAAAGCCGAACTGTCCGTCCGACAAGTCCGGCCCCACCCGTGTTAGCCGCACGACGAGGCGGTTTGCAATAACTCTTTCAAAGAGCTTGCCCACCTCGTCGAGCAGCACAATGGGCCGGTACGCGGACGGAGAGTCCGCAGGGCGCCCTGGCTTCGCGATGAGGACCAGTTTCCCCGTCTTCCAGCGAAGTGGAAACTGGCCCCTCTCCATACATGCGCTGAAGAGCCCTCTTAGTCGAGGCCCGAGAGCCTCCATGGCCAGGACCCAGGCTTTCCCTGGCAAGCCGTCGGGTCCTGGGGCGGTGTTCTTGGCACTCAGCCTTCGCACCGCCACTCTCACCTCTACCTCGGTCACCTCTGGAGCGTTGTCGTCGTCGTCGCTGTTGTGGTCCGCGTCAGACACTGCTGGCGGGGGCGGAGCCATGGGCGGGGGGGAGTGTTCCCCTCGCGCAGGGAACAGAGTGGTTACCACACCCTCCACGAGTTGGGGCCGGAGACTCTGAGTCAGCGGCGGAGCCCAGGGGCGTAGCTTGTCCCGTACCAATTTGTACGGGCGCCCCCACGGATCCGCGTTCAGAGACCCCAGCCACACGTTGCGGGCCTCGAGTTTGGCCCGCCTTATCTCCGTTCGGAGGGTGCGCTTTGCCTCTCTGTACCCCTCATACAGCTCCGCCTCTCTGACCTCCGCATCCGGCTGGCGGTTGCGGCGCCTGCAGTGTCTGTCGTACCGGCGGCGCGCGTGGTTGCACGCGTTGCGCAGTGTGCCGATCTCCGGCGACCACCAGTACACGCGGCGCTTAGCACGACCTGGAGGGACTCGGGGCATTGCCGCGTCGCAGATTTGCGACATGGCCTCCTGGAACCACTCCGCCTCGACGTCGATGTCGACAGGCCTGTCCGGTGCTTGCACCCAGGCCTGTACCGTCGCGGCTTCCAGGAGGAGCTCCCGGTCCATCTGCTTAAGCGCCCACCGCGGACCACAAGGGCTCTGTCGGACCGGCGCGGCCGAGGTTTCGGCGGAGACGTCCAACCGGATGTACCGGTGGTCGGAGTACGTCTCCACCTCCTCCATAACGCGCCAGTCGACGACACGCGGCGACAGAGCGGGGCTGGCGAACGAGATGTCCACCACTGATGTACCCCGCATCCGCACCAACGTGGGGACAGAGCCCCGGTTCAGGACGACCAGGCCCAGCTCCAAGGCCCAGTCCTCCACCATCCGACCCCGTCGGTTCGTGTGCCGAGAACCCCAAGCCGTATTCCAGGCGTTGAAGTCCCCGCAAACGACCACGGGGAGGGAACCGAACCCAGCGACGACGGAATTTAGCTCCATCAGGGAGAGTTGGAACACGTCGAGAGATCTGTTCGGGGGCAGGTAGACGCCTACCACGGCGATGTCCCCGAACCGTGCTGCCACGCAACCCCGCCCCCTCGTGACGGACTCGGGGGGCGGGGTACCGGCGGCGGCCGACGAAATTAACGTCACCGAGCCGTCCAAGTCCTGAACCCAGTCTCCACGGGGTTGGACAAAGTACGGCTCGGCGACGACGGCGATATTTATCGACCACTGCGCCATGCTCTGGAGCAACAGATCCTGAGCGGCGGCGCAGTGGTTGATGTTCGCCTGGAGGAGACGTAATGGTGTCGTTATTGACATTCCATTATCGTCTCCTCCTGAGCCCTTTGTGAGGGTCCTGCCGCGGCGGCGGGAGCGGCGGCGATAGCAGCAGCAGCCAGGGTAGTGGCTGCGGTGGTGAGGACGTCAGGGTGGATGCCCCTCCTGACTTTGCCCTTGGCCTTGGTGGGAGGGTCGCAAGACCTACCCCCAGCCCGGTGGTCGGCCGGCTTGCCTGCCGCCGCACATGCGTAACAGTGCGGCAATGCACGGCATTCGGCGGCCTTGTGTCCGGGCTGTCCGCACTGGTGGCAGCGGTCACTGCGGTCCTCCTCTGCAGCGCAATGGGCGCCCACGTGGTGCCCGACGTGGCATCGGTAGTACCGCAGAGGTCTGGGTTCCAGCATCTTGACTTGGGCTGAAACCCAGCCCACCAACAGCCTTCGGCCCTCGGCCGTGATGGCCTTGGCCACCGACACGGGGCAGCTCACTGTGACAGCTCGCATGCCCGTGCTGTCAGCGCGGATGGTGCCCGCCCGAACCTGATCGGTCGTGCACCCTCCCGCCCTGACGATGGCGGCCACCACTTCATCCACCCTGACAGAGTCGTCCAGACCCATGATGCGCATGTCTACGCTCTTGGTGGGTCTGGACACTCGGGCCTCCTCGACGTCCAGGGACGCCCTGATCTTGTCGGCCAGAGCGTCGGCGAGTTCGCCGCTGTCCGCCCCGGGGACCTCCAAAATTCGGGCTCCGGTTACGGTCCGCCTTATTCGGAAGCCCCCGGAGGCTCCGAACTCGTCGAGGTGACCCACCACCGCCTGCTTCGCCTTGGCCATGACTATGTCATAGTCCACGCCCCTCTTTTCCGCAGCTGGCTGTAGTGTGATCACTACAGCTGCGGAAGTCGGGGCGCGAAGTCTGGCAGCCATGGCCCGCTTCTTGCGCTCCCGTCGCCGTTTGCGCCTATTCGTCGCCCTAGCCGCCTTGCTTGCCTTCTCCTTGGCGCCGACGACCGTCCACTCGGCGCCAGCCGAGGAGTCTTCGGGCGGAGAAGGCGGCAGGCGCGACCTAGTCGCCGCCGCGGCAGGAGGCCCCGCCGGTTTTGTGGCAGCCGCCACCTTGCCCTTCGGGGGGGCGGCAGGCTTCCCCTGCTGCTGCTGCCTGGTCACCGGGCCCGACCTCGCCGCTTCCGGCGCCGCGGCCTTGCGCGCGACTTGCCCCGACGGACCTGCCCTGGGTGCAGTAGTCGTCGTGGCCGCGGCGACGGCGGCATATGACGCCACCCTTTTCATGTTGGAGGCCGCGAGCGGAGGACGCAGCACGATGCCCTCCAGGACGGAAAGCTGGCGCTGGATTTGCTCCTGGAAGCGCTGCTGCTGCTGCTGCTGCTGCTCCCTGGCAGCAGCCAGCTCTTGCCGCAGCAGGGACAGCACCTCGCTTTCCGCCTCCGTGCTCCGTCCTTCCGGTGACTGTACAGGGGAGTCCTGCAGACCGGCCAAGGCCTCGAGCCGGCCAATCCTCCCTTTCAGGGTCAGCTCGTAGGGCTCGAACACGAACCCCAGAGCCCCCCCAATCGTGGCATTGGCCAGCTCGATGGAGCGCTTCTTGGCCACCCTCTCCCGTTTGTTGGCCACGCTCATGATGGCGGCTGCCACGACCTCTTTAAATTTGGCCATAGCCACCTCCATTCCCTCCGGCAGCTCGGTAGGGATTTCCGGCGGTATGAGGCTGGCCTGGCGTCCCTCTCTGGCGCTCTCAGCGGGGACCCCTCTTCCTCTGCCCGTTTGACGGGCTGCGCCCCGCCCCGAGGTCGAGATTTTTCGGGCAGATCCCGTTTCGTCGTCGGACACGGAGCGCAAAAGGAAAAATTTCCTTTTGATGGAGGTGGATTCTTCCACCTCCATTACCTCCGAGTTGTGTGCAGACGCGGCATCAGAGTCCGACGCCGCATCTCCACTCACCTCCCTGAGGCCGAAACTACGGCCTGTCTCCGCCGGCGTCGCGGACGTGCTACAAACTTGTCCCAGGGACTCCGCACTGCCGGTTCGTGAGCCACCCTGGCTCCTTGCGTCCACGAAGGACGGGAACAGATCCATTGCGGATCTGGCGCGCTCTTTGCCCCCCCCAGAATACGAGGGGCAGCCCGAGCTCTGCTCGGGGAGGGATTCTCCGCCTGCGGGGCAGGCGGTACCCTCCTGGGGTAGTTTCTTTTTAGGAGTCGCGTCCATGATTTGGCTGAATCACAGCTTTGCCTTTTTGGCAATGGGGTGGGGTCCCCAATACACGTTCGCCATCGTGGTCGTGTCTGATAAACAGACACGTACCCGAGGCGAACCGAGCTCGCTGTCGAGAAAACGCCGACAGCTGTTGGTGCCAGCGCTCCTGGACAGCGCACCCTCCGGGCGGTCCGACTGGACTCCGCCGTGTGTTCCTCTTGGTCTGGTCTCTCGCTTGAGGCCTTCCGGCATGAGTAGCTCTACCGGCATAGCCCTCAAGGTCATTGAGACACGCAAGCCCCACCACGACGACAACGTGGGAACACGGTTGGTGGGGGACTAAACGGTGTTGTGTGATAGTTGTATATAATTATTTAATTCTAGATATATTCATATATATATACATACATATGGAATGCAATAAAGTATTGAGTATATTCTGAGTAACTGGCTAATTCTCTGTTGAGATTGGCTACTATGAGGGTTATAAAATAGTTATTACAAATTTTACAGCTAGGATTGCCTTTCTAAGCTAAGATATACCTACTTCAACAAAGAGTACTTCGTAAATAATCCCTAGTATTATCACAATCTAACACCGCATAAAGGGTACAAGTAATCGAGTCATCAGAATTTAACCCGCAATATTACAACAAACGGGCCGACATAAACACTCACTCTAAGAGGTAATATCTAGAAATTTTCATAGCCATTTCGCAAAATGATATCTGCAGTCCTTGTCAAAGTAGTTTTCCTAATTAGACGGCCGACTTCACGCCATGCATGTTAACGACTGACATTTGCATTTGGATCCCGGTTCACGACTTGAGGGGTGGTTTCACTGCACGAGCCCAAGTTTTAGAAAAAAAATTGTTGAGTTGGTGAGACGTTGGGATCAAAGTTATTTATTAAAGTCTTGTGCAATTCAATATGGAACACAAGACAAGTCTTTAAGATATAGATACTTCGTCCATTCTTATCAGCTTTGCCTTTGGATTTGGTCCATTCTTTTTCAGATTCCATTCAGGATTTCACACTCAGAGTACGTTAAAGGTCAATGAGGTTACTAATCCATCTTCTTCTTCTTTTTCTTTGTTCCTCCCTGCTTTCATTACCTGGGGTCGAGTCTCCTCACAATTTTGCACCAGGGCAGTCTGTCCTGGGTTGTCGATTTTAGCAGTCAAGCTTTTTGAGGTCTCTCATGTTAGACCACCAGGTTAACAATTCATATAATAGGTAATATATGTCTTTTTTAGTTCATAATTATTATATAGGATTAAAATAAATCTAAAAACACACAAGCCCCAAACGAACATTCGCCGCCCCAAAACGTCAACATAAATGACAGCGAGCAAAGCCGGGGCAACTGTCAAAATCACCACGTGATCATTACACCGGGGAATGAGTCGGAAAATGAACGCTCACGGATAATTGGCGGCCCGGAATGAATTTGTGATTCTGTAATGTGATATTTTGATGAGGTGCAGATGACGTTGACTGTACATTGTACAAATGTTTTGTTGTTTTGGTTCACTGGTTAATACGGTGTGTTAGCGTGATGTAGACGGTTATTGGGTATTTGGACTTCGAATTGTAGTTTAGCATGTGTTATTGATTCAATGGTGATTCGCGTTTGCGACAGCGAAATGTTTTTGAACGCTTGTACAATTTTATCTGTAAAATATAGGCATGTTTTACAGATAAAATAATAGCTCGTTCTAAGTACCTAACAAAACCGTTTTCAAAGCTACTTTTATAACCTAAATATTTTAGGATGGAATATTATATTCCTATATTTTTAGTATCCCGAGAGAATGTTCCTTTAGGTTAATTTTCTACTGTCACAGAAGCAAAACTACTGCAATAAATAAATCTTCTGTATATATAAAAGGAGTAACTGACTGACATATCAACGCACAGAAGAAAACACTGAGACAAAGATTGTGTAAATTTACACAAGGTTTCCTTTTAAAACGTAGGTGACCAGTGAAGAGGATTTGATCCAAAATTCACCCCTTCAAGGGATGAAACGGGGGACCAACGTTTTTATGAAAAAAACAACTTTTACGCGAACGAAGCCACTGGCAAAAGTTAGTATGAAATAAACTTCGACAAGTACGTTCTAATAAAATCAAAAAGCTCAAAGGCGATAGAGATACCTTTATCTAGCTTGTGAGTTTCTAAAGGTATTGCTATGAGCACATATCCAAGCTATTCGAGCCAACATTAAATTGTTATGGCGCTATTTACCGTAAACTGTTGCAAGTGGTGTCTGGGGCTTGTGTACTGTGCTTTATTATTAAGAGAGTGGCCAGACGTGTATCCGCACGTAGTAGCGTATTTTGCGTCACTCATATTTAGTCACCGATTTTTTGCTTGGGATTTTCGTTGAGCTCATTTTGGAAGCGAATCAAGCGTGAATAATTTTTAGTGACCTATTTCGGGCAAATTTTCGTATAACGGACACTGATATAATTTAGGGTTGCTTTTAGATTAGATGTCCGAATGAAAATTTTCCTCATACTAGAAGATTTAGTGTGATATGACCTTACTGAGTGGATTTAAGATCCGACACTGGAATCGGCTAGAAGAAGGAAGTGTAGTACTGCCCCCCTAGCCAAGTTAGAACCGCTTCGCTTGCGTCGAACGCTTCGATTTGGCCACGCTACCAATTCTTTTGTGCCATATGACTGAGCTTTGAGGTGACGCCATTCCCGTAAATTTGAAGCTTTCTATTAGCGTTAACGATTCCAGATTGGCAACTTGGCTAGGGGTACGGGTCTCTCTTTCAAAGTTTGAGGAAGCCAATATTTTGTTGTTCTACTGCGTCTTACGGCTGAGTTAACGAGGATCATCACTATTATTTTAACCTTTCAAATACTGTAATTAGAGACAAAATAGGAAGACAAAGAGAGAGCGAACGCCGGCGTTTGCTTGGGGTTTAATGAATGAAAGCATATAATTTTGGCTCAATTATCTAAGAAGCAAGAACCTAACCTCTAGAAGTGCCTAAGGTGAATGTACCGGTATGTTATATTATACTTTTTCTTAATTAAGAGATTCTCGGCAGTAAATCAGTACGTACTTTCTTTAATGGAGCATTTTAATTACTATAAGGTTTCAGTTAAATGGATTTATGTTAAGACTGTTATAAAATAAAATAAAAAATATTTTATTTCATCTAATAAGACTGTTTATAAGTAAGAAATATAAATATTAAATACTATATTAATTTATATTCCTTTTTTGCAGAGTTTTAGTTAATTATCATTACATTACTTATGTTAATCAAAATAAGAATACCATCTAACACACAAAAGCTTTTTAATGTTAGGTATCTAGCTACTATTTAAAAAGAATTTAAGACAGTCTTTTTGAAACTTGTGAATACTAAACAAGATTTTCTTTCGCAGGTCTTGTGCGTCTCGCTTCCATCGGTTTTCGCGAGTAATGTATACCCACTGCAACTTAAGTTTAGCGATTCTTCTGCCTATGTCGGCAATCTTAGTTCTCCTGCGGATACCTTCATTCCTGATGCGATCTCGCAAAGAAACTCCGAGTGGAGCCCTTTCCATTGATCTTTGGACAACTTTAAAGTGAGAATTACACTAGTCCGACGCACACGTGGACCATGCCTGATTTGTACGTAGCGACGCGTTGCGTAGCGTCGCTTGGCGTGGATCTAATGTAGCTCTGCAAGTCTAGTTGCCATATAAAATGTATGGAAATCAATGAACCCCGATCACCTTAATCCTTCTGATAAGGCCCATTGTAAGCGACCACATTCAGAGCCACTTTTACTGAGTGACATAATATATGGTTGTAACTTTCACGCGAGCAAAGTCGCTAGCGAAAGCTAGTATTGTATACAAGAAAAAAATAATATTATATTTAATACAAGTACTTGCCAATAAGACAAGTTTTTTTATCCCCTGTCTTGTAATACTTTCATGTTTATATATCAAATAGTTGCAAGATCGCAGTGAAATTGCACTCCCTCCCTTGGGATATTATCTCGTTCTTCCTACTCCAGCCATGTAAAGTACCTTCCTGTTTATCGAAATATTGTAGACCTGATACTATTATAGTGTATTTACGTTTTGTTTACATTAACTTTGGCTGGCTCCCGAAGGATGGGAGAATATTTTGTTGATATCGGTTTTGAAAGTTTGGTGAAGGAAAATCATCTTTAACGGTTTCGCGAATGTTTTTGCGTATGTTGTTTGGTGAAATTGAGGCTAGGCTTTTATTTATATCTTGTCTTATATAGAACTAGCTGCTCCCAGCGGCTTCGCTCGCGTGATAGCAGAAAATTATCCCAAGGGAACATACTTTCGGGATAAAAAGTATCCTATGTCATATTTCAGGACATGGTCTATCCGTTTGCCAAGTTTCATCAAAATCGATTTTGCCATTTAGGCGTGAAGACGTAACAAACAAACAAACTCACTTTCGCTTTTATAATATTAGTAAGGATAAAAATCTTAACTAGGACCGTCTTTATAACAACGGGGTACACTGCCATACTATAGACAGTAAGTTAATAAAGAAGAAGGTTTATGTTAAAAGTTTATTTATAAGTGGTGTTTTTTTTTTTCGGTGGGAAAATCATCTAATGACATCCCCCTCTCTTGGGTGGAGCGGAAGACAGTGTCAGACTTTTAGTGACTAAAAACCCACTTCAGTTACTTCGTTGCCTTTCGTGCCGGAAGCTGAGCTACCTTTCGGAGCAAACCTTGGCCCCAGCAGGCTTCGACCCAGCTGAGCCCCTGCCGTTGCTGACAACTCCTTGAGGCGCGCGGAAACAGTGCGCGCCGTCGACGATTTGGGCTCGGTCCGGACAGTTACCGGACGGTCGGACAGCGGGCTACTTTATGATGTACAATAAAGTTTATTCAATTCTGTTTGTTTGTTGTGTTCTTTACGCTCGAACGGCTGAACGGATTTTGATTAATCTTGGTACACAAGTAAATCATGTTCCAGGACATGGAACAGCACAATGAATACTTTTTATCTCGGAAGTATGTTCCCTTCAATTATACATCACAATATCCATTTAATTTGCGAACAATTAAAACATCCGCTTAATTTAATTTGAAAACCGCCAATATAAAAAACTTCAATTCTCCACAATATTAGTTTAGATTTCAAAAACAAAACAAAATTCAAACAATTAATACAAAACCATGCATTTGAACAACCTAATAAGCAAAACAAGGGTCTAAATAATTACTCAGAACAGGTACTCGTATTTATTAAGAACAGCGGGGGGGTTGATTATGCACATGCCTGCCAAAAGTATTTTAAAAAGGCTTTTGTGAACCACCCTTTCAGCATACGAAACGTTCTGTGAAATGCTCTTTTATTCGTCAAGAGACGTACGAATAATGGCGTCGAAAACATGAGCTAGCAGAAACAGATACTCGTTCGTACTCTTAGGCGTTGTCCAAAGTGATTGAGTGGTGGCTAGAGCGGGTGCGGGAGCGGGAGCGGACGCGTTTTACTTACCGCATTTGTTCAGAACTCTTTTTTAATTGATATTATTGGTTGTGCTTGACTGCGATCCCACCTGATAGAAGGCAGTGATGCAATCGTTGATAGTCAGGCGCACTAGTTTAAGAGCCTATTCACTCTAGCCTTGAAGACAAAGAAATTATAATTGCATGGGAAGACCGCAGTAGACAAATGATCGCCACTTTAGCCGCCATTTTTATAAAACAAGTTACCGCACTACAAGCGTTCGCACAAAAATATAAAACTAACTGAACAAGACCGCTTCGCTTCGGTCATCACTGCACCGCACCTACGTTTTTTTTTTTTGTAGTGGTAAATCAACTGCACCTGCGTGATGTTGGTCACGTAGGCTACCGCGATAGAGTATTAATTATTTGTTAAAAATATTCACAATTTTCCTTAATAAGTTTTTGACATTTGTTTTTGCTACTTTATCATTTATTTCTGCTAAGATATTATTATGACTTAAATTGAATAAAAATGTTTCAAGTGCGAGTTCGTAAAAAAATTGTTCTTCTAGCATGTTTCCAGAGTTACTGATATAGCCCGAAGAATCGCCAAACTTAAGTGGTTTTGGAATGGCGCTAGCGAACCTAGGTTTGCTTGATAGACCCACAAGGTGGACGGATGTCCTGGGTAGGCTTGCAGTAATACGATGGGTCCGAAACGCACGGATAAAGTCATTGTGCCGATACTTAGTTTAGGCCTATGTCCAGCAGTGCACATCTTTTGACTAAAATGATGGAACGTGTTTCCTTAAGATGGAACAATACACCATTGTTCGCTAGTGAAACTGCTGCGCCACACCGCGCTGGTCACGTTAGTAAAGACGCAATTGACGCTTTCATATTTTATTTTGATACTAGCTGCTCCCAGCGGCTTCGCCCGCGTGATAGCAGTAAATTATCCCAAAGGAACATGCTTCTGGGATAAAAATATTCTATGTCATATTCCAGGACATGGTCTATCCGTATACCAAGTTTCATCAAAATCAGTTTTGCCATTTAGGCGTGAAGACGTAACAAACAAACAAACAAACTCACATTCGCTTTTATAATATTAGTAAAGATGTTCCCAATGTTGAGGCTCAGACCTCCTCTCTGGGAGAGGGAATGGGCTGTAATGGATTATTTCTGAATGTTATAAATTAATTAATGTAAGACAAAATTCAAACACAATGCAAATTGTTATATGATAAAAAAATGAAAAAAAAAATAATTAAAAGAAATGAAATCCACCACGCGGGGCCAGTGCGGGTTGGTGGATGTCACATGTCTTCGAATTGATTTTTGAATTTTATTTTGATACTTCGCACCTGCTTTAGCATCTGCGAAAGCTCTTTACCCTGACCGAAGCCTTAAACAATGTGCGTTTTGATAACATAACGCTTTTTGATGAGGGTTGTATGAAAGCCAAGAGGTTCCACGCAATTGCTGGTGCGAGCCTTTTTTTGTTTTTCCGATGGTCTCTTTTGTAACTAAGAAAAGGTCGATGTACGAGTATGTTTGCTGTTTAACATTTTGGATAATAAGCCATCTAAGTACTTTATCATAATTATGGACAACAACAGTTTCTATTATGTGGTAAGAACTTAAGAAATCCTTGAACAAAAGGGAAAACGAAAATAAGGATGTTCTTATCTTGGTACAATAGTTACACAATACAATACAATACAATACAATACACACAGTTTGTTCAACAATAGTTTGTTCTATCGTCAGAGAAAAAAACAAATATTATTTATTTATTGTGCACTTACTAATAAAGAACGCCTACCTAGTTGCTGACTAGCAAAAAATGCCTTTTCATATTTTACATAAAGTTTAAATAAATAAAAATGTGTCTAATCCTTACTATTAATATTATAAAAGCGAAAGTGAGTTTGTTACGTTTTCACGCTTAAATGGCGAAACCGATTTTGAAGAATTTTGGTACAGAGATAGTTAAAAAAATTAGCCTATGTCCGTACATAGGCAATTTTTTTATGTGAGAAAAGAGGAGAAAGAGTAAAGTATATTAATAAACACGGGCGAAGCTGTGGGTAAAAGCTAGTTAATTATATAAATAACCGCCATTTAAGTTAAGAATGGAGAATTCCATAGATGGTTGCCCATTATCCAGAATCTTTCACATACATTAAGAAATATCTCCGTCTCAATAAGGGACGCAAAACATTTCACATAATAACCAAAGGTAGATTTAGATAAGGTCTAACTTCAAACATAGTTGCTCCACGCATTAAGTAACATCTGCGTAATAATCTTCAGAATGCAAACTCTTCATCCCTTCCGAAGTTCGAAGGTACCAATCAGGGAGGTTTATGATATTACAGTAGAATTTACATCGTAAACACTAACTACTATCAAAATTCCCCAATAGTTCCTCTTAAAGGATTACCTTTTGTAAACTAAAATGGGACGCAATCATCATCTTGCGGACAAGGATTACATAAGGGCATAGGATTATTGGTCAGGGCTGTCCGGCAATAGTTATGGAAATTGTCGACCACGTGTAATCTTACTTAAGTGTAAGATTCATCAGCTTCATCAAAGAGTAACCAATAAATACTGTCATATGAAGAATTCACTAATAACTCTAAATAGTGTACAAAATTAGTCAGATTTAGTCAGACCCCTGGGTTTTTTAGATGTTTCGGACCGGCCTCATTAAGATTTTATTTATTTGCAAGTATCAATTTGTTTATATATACATCTTTACTATTAAATATTATAAATTAATTAGTATATAAAAACTTAATATGATAATATGTACAATCGCCGGCCTCATTTAATAATAATAATAATATTCCACAACTATCACACAACGCTTAGTTTAAATTGACGAAAAAATTGACGTGTAAAGTATTTTTTAAAAACGTCTTTACAAGGAAATTTGTCATTTATCATTACCATTTAACCAATCAATAAGACCCTGAGACATAGCTCCTACCTCAAGTAGATGGTCACTATTAAATATTACATGAAAAAAATATTAAAAACCTATACATATTTATCTAAAAAAATATATTTTCTGTTTTGAAATCGTAAGCAATACTAAGTATTTCATTAGGATTTAATGAAACCTCGCTAGTCTGTCAAAAAGGGGAGTTTAGTTAGTAAGCGGTGGAGTATGTAAGACAACTCCTTGAAGAGACAACCCTACGTCCAACTATGTCTTACTTATGCAATAGCCGTCTCGCCCGCGGCCAAACATCCCTTTGGTCCTCTACAAATATTCTATATAATGATTCGCTTTTAATTATTATTGGTAGTGGCTAAGTTTTGTTTGATGTATTGATTAAAATCGTGTTTGTTGCCAAGTGCCATCATGGCGGGTCGCGTACTCTTGTCAATAGAGCTCCCGTGGGGGCCTATATCATTTGAGTATTATGTGGGGTGAAATCCAAATCCAGTGACAAAGTTTTGAGGAGTAATTATTTTGTGGTTTTCATTTGAGATGGCATTGAGAACAATGGTATATTGTGGGCGTAAATATTCATTTGTTTTGTCATAACTTTTAGGAAGCTTGGTTACATCTGTTCCAAATGCCAACACTCTAAGAAATTATATATTGGTGAGACAATAATTCAAAGACTCAAAGCATTTAGCTACAATCCGGGAATTTTTAAGTCGAGACTGAATAGGTATTTTTCTGAGTAAGCGCGTTCCATCGTCGACCGCATCGTCGTTTTCCATCAGGTGAGATGGCGGTCAAGCGCGAACCTATCAACAATAAAAAAGCATTTTATTTAAAAATAGACCATTTACAGACACTTTTGAAATGTCAAGAAGTCAGTCAGTCAAAAAAATGAAACTAATTACTCAATCTAAAGCGTAGATCTCTATGGAGAAGAATGTGCAAGAAACTTCACGGAAACTGTTTTCAATCATGAGTGTTACATGTTTCTTGTCACTACAACATAAAATAAAAAAGTGAATAATATTCAGACAGTAATTTATAAATTCAAGACATTTTATGGAATAGTTTCTGAAATAAACTACAAAATATACATTATCACAACATAAAACAGATATAAGAAATGGAGGAAAACACACCATTAAAGGGCGTTATCAACTGAGTATCATGCCTCAGCAATAAATACTCGCTCAGTGCCCGTAACACTGAAAATTTCATACACACAACATAAACAGGAGCGAACACTGTTGCAAACTAAACGACTAGAAACTTTACGAGGACATAAACATAAAAAACTCATCGGTAAAAATATGAAAAATATACCTAATGTACCGTACATGTGTGGGATAAAAGTTTTTCCCATCTAGTGGGTACATCGTATTGTATTTCCCTATAGAAGTCATAAACACGATGGTTAGCGGGCAGGGTCTCTTCATCCCCCTCGCCCCCTTCACCCCTTCCAACCGGGTTTTAACGTCTAAAGTTCAATTTTATTTCAGTCTTTAGCGCAGTCTATGCGAGAGAAAATGTTGCGCTTCCTTCTCCATTAACCAGTTTAAATTGGACTTTTAATTTTTAAAATGAATTTATCTTTTAAGTGAATTAGCCTTTGATAAAAAACGTGGACCGTGTAAAGACGACGACGATAAAGACTAGAGTTTGTATAGGTATATCGGTCTTAAAAATTAATTAGTTAGCAAGCTGCCTAGACAGAAAAATAAAATAATTCTGTCTGCCTTTTCTGACGTTTTTTACATCTAGTTCTAATTATACTTTTCTATCACGTTTGTTAATTGCAACTACTCTTTTTCGTTTCAATCTCAAGCATGTGTTTCATATAGCTAGGCCTATTATGTGTCCTACTACTGGGCAAAGGCCTCCCCTTCCGGACGGTTATAATTAATTTGGTCATTTTGATCATCTTTTTTTGTTCATCATCATCTTTTGAGCCGAAAGACGTTCAATACTGGACTTAGGCTTCCCCCAAGTGAAAAAAAATAGTTATCCTATCGATTCTTTTAGGGCTGTTTCAAAATATCTCAAACAAACCAGCCCAAAGTGGATCACTTTAAATTAAATGAAACATGTAAACACAACCTCCTAAAGCATCAAGATGAAACAAGCAATAAAAACAAACGCGCAACGAAAATTTTCCACAAAATTAACTACGCTTTGAAAAATGTATTCTAATAAAAACCATTTCCCTGTAAATAAAGGCAATTTTTAATAATTACGTTATGCTGCCGTTTGGAAAAGAAACGTCTATCAGTGGCGTGCCGTTAATGGTATCAAGAGGCTTCAGTTGAACCACGAGAGCAAATAAAGATATGCCCAAAACGCGGGGTAATGAGAATTCATTGGATTATGAGGCTTATGTAACCCCCAATAATAATAATAATAACCCAAAAATGCACGTGTACCCTGTGGTATTAAATAACTGACTCAATAATGTCTAATTTGCTCTGACCCGCGTGAATTCTTGCTCCAGGGTAAGGGTTTGGCCCGGCTTGCGGTTCTATGTTTACGGTTATTTTCATTACGCTAACCGTTTAGTCTCTTGTGTTTATTTTTAAACATAATTCGTTTCGGGTTTACGAGAACCAGTGGGTGTCTAAGTTATGTGACGTACGGAAGTGCAATTAAGGAGGTCTATTGTTTGTACCAAAAAATATATATTTAGGGGTTGTTTGAAACACCCCATGAATTAATTGTGATGTTTTTGGTTAAAGAAACACCACCATTTTTTTTTTTGATAATGTAATATATTTAAATGATTGGTTTATGCTTCATAAATTTATAACTAACCTACGTACTTGTTAACAATTTGAAAGAATCATCGAGGCCGATGGCCGTTGGGGCCGAAAGGTTCTGGAGTGGTGATTGCGTACCGGAAGGCGAAGCGTTGGAATGCCTCGTACAAGGTAGACCGAGGTAGACCGATGACCTGGTGAAGGTTGAGGAAAACCGATGGACGCGAAATGCACAGGATCGTTCATTGTGGCGACACTTGGGGGAGGCCTATGTCCAACAGTGGACGTATATCGGCTGAAATGATGATGATTATGATTAAGGAAAGAACTCTAGTGGGTTTTAGTCATTAAAAGTCTGATATCCCATCTCGCTCCAGCCAAACCGGGAGTAGTCATATAATTTCTAACTCTAAAAAAACGACTAAACCTGCTGGAAAAAAGAACTAGTTTTACTAACACCTTATCCCAAAATCCAGACACAAACAAAAACCTTTTCCACTTAAACGTCCATTAAAGAACGTAATTCCCATTTTCTCTAAAATATTTGAGGAAAGGTTTTTCGTTCAATCTTTCCGATGCAATTTAGAAGAACATAGACAATGCAAGGGACGGGACGATCATTTATTTATAAAGCTATACTGGCATCGGAGGTCAAACAGCGGTAACTCAATCAGAATAAATTTTGAGAAATACCCTAAAGGGATTTTGTACAAATTATAAAATTATAAAAATTATAAATCTTAATGGTATATGTACCTAATATTGATTTAAACTAGTATCTGCCCGCGACTTAACCCGATCTGTTATCGTTGAAAAGTAATATAATAATTATGAAGTCTTCCCTTAGAGCCAAGAGTGTATAGAAAAAAAAATCGTCACCTTAATAATATATGTAATGTAAATTTAAAACTACTTACTGTCGGTGACTTTGCTCACTCGATATGTCATTAAAACTAATATTTGAAGTCTTTCTTCAGAGCCATATCAATTTTCATTGGAAACCAGAAAGCAATATTTTTTAACCTAAAAATCTAACGCATATTTAAAACTAAGTTATGTTCACGCCGTCACCTACTCTGTATCTCGTTGAAAAGTATGTGAAGTACTTCACAAGCGCCTAGGGTGTATATAATTCAACAGGAACTTAGTCGAAGTCTTTTGCATTTATTTTAGTCACTTATTTAAGTTATTTATTTAGTCTTTTACATTCCGCTATCGTTGCCGCAAACAAACCTGCTGTGTCGCAAACAACGCGACAAGCAGGTAAAACGAGAGGGGGCAAGCAGAGCGATGAGGATGGCTTCACAAAGATAGAGAAGAAGAAGAGGAAGAAGCCTACTTGTCAGAACCAGTGCGGTACTGCGCTGGCAGGACCAAACATGCTGCTGCGTCCAGCAATACCCACGACGCAGCTGTACTTTTCGAGGCTACATCACACCACGAAGGTTGAGGAGATCGTGGAGTATGTACGAGTTAAGACGAACTGGACTTTGAGAGTTGAGCAGTTGGAGCCGCGTCATAATACGAATTTCAAGTCGTTTGTGGTGCGGGTGCGGACTAATCATTTGGAGACCTTCCTCAAAGGAGAATTTTGGCCGAAGACATCGCAGTGGAACACGACGCCGCCGTCACTTCGTGTGCAATAGTTTATAGTTTAATAATAATTAGTTACAGTATCTTTTTTATGTATTAGTTTATTATTTTGTAAGATTATTTGTGTATTTATCTATGGGCCTTAGTTACCTGATAATAAAGAATTATTATTATTATAATATAAGTAAGCATAGTTTTTTTAATCAATGTTACGATAAAATTTCAGGTTTTTCAGACAGCCTATTGACGCGGAATGTTAAAAGCGATCAGATGTAAGAAAACTGAAAATTCGAGATTTTTAAGATACTGCTCTTTGGCTTCTGAAGGCAGTATAGTGGGTAGTCGAGGATGTCGCCTAGACATGTCCCGAGCATGCTTTCAAATTTAATACGGTGACAGTGCAGAGATTTTACAGTGCTGAAATAACACTGTTACTATTGTTAACTTCAGTTTAGTGAAATTCGGTTTGTAGATGTTGAAAAGTTATGTTTGACTAGCTTTTGCTCGCAGCTTCGCCCGCGTAAATAAAATATAGCCTCTGTCACTCAGGAACAAAGCAGCTTTTTAACGATGAAAAATGTTTGCAATCGGCCAGTACTTTTAGAGATTACCTCCTACAAACAAAAAAACAAACTTTACCTATTTATAATATTTGTGTAGATGTAGATATGTCTTAGATGAATTCCACCCATGGTAAAAATACTTTTTAGGCCTATGGTAACTGTTTCAAACGTTCTTGAGTTTTAAATTTGATCATTTGATCATTTCATTGATCATCATCATTCGTCATTTCAGCCGAAAGACGTTCACTGTTAGACATAGGCCTTCCCCAAGCGTCGCCACAATCAACGGTCCTGTGCACAAGATCGTTCAGAACACATTGATGCGGCTAAATGTGTGTTTTCACAGGAAGTTGTAACGTAGATATCGCAATCTAAATGAAAATTCTCAATACAGTAATTAGTATTGGATTCCCATACAATCAAATTCACTACGATTGAATTTTATAATAAGCGTAGCGTCAACGCAACGGTCACATAAAATAAAAAGTATAATTCCAATAACTACTGATATTCCCCTAAAATTATGCTCGACTAATCCACGCGGGTTTATCTCTGGTAACACTAGAGAAAAATAACGTAGAAAACATGCATCCGTGAATTCAGTACAAAAAAATACAATAATCCGTACAGTACAGCTGAGCACATCACTAGTCCGCAGGTGTCCTATCTTGTTCATCCCGCCAGCGACGCAGTAATGCACCACGCTCCATTTACACTTGCAGCAATTTGTTTTAGATTACACGTGCATTTTTATCGCGTAGGTAGGTATCTTTTTCACTTTGCCAGTGCACTTTAAAAACGATTTGGATGTCTGTTTACTTTTTTTTTGCAGTAAATGGCTAGTGATTTTTTTTTTCAAATTAAGAACGTTAGATAAATAAAACACAGATGACACCGGTTGGACAATTTGTTTTTTTCTAAGATAAATCGAATCTTAAATATCTGTGTAATAAGAGTTTAAACGGCTTTAAATGGCCTTGGATTCTAGACTTTGTTACCTTCATAACAAAATGATGATGATATATGTAATTATGGTGCCAAAAGCCCTTTGAGTTTCAAAATATTGTCTATTGAAGATGAGTAGACATACTGAAAACGCTCAAGAATTTATAACAACTTATCATTCTCGCACCCAAGGAAATCATAACAAACCGTCCAATACAGCATTAATACAGAAAAAGATTCAGCACCACGTTGTTGCTTTATATCTTTTGTTTCCGTTTGTAAAATTTCACCCCATAACATTATGTTGATGTTGGTAATAAAGCTTGAAATATTTACGAATATCCGAACAAACGAGGCGGTTGTGAAAAATAGTCGGTGCCGTGGCGGATTGACCGTGCCTGAATAAAGATTAGCCAGGGACCGCAAACGTTTTTCACGTGACGACAATTTGTAGTAAGCTTCGTTGTTTTGCAAGAATTTGGGTTTATTTATGGACCTGTCTTAACACTATCTCGGAAATAAAATGGAAGGTGATTATGTTGACGGGTTTTAGCTTTAAATTGTTTAACTAGGTACCCAAGTATACCTACTATTTTTTCGGTGGGCAAAAATCATCCAATGACAACCCTTGCTCTTGGGTGGAGTGGGAGATAGTGTGAGACTCTCACTGACTAAAAACCCACCCCGTTCCTTCTAGCCTTCCTAACCCTGGCCCTAGTAGGCTTCGACCCGGCTGGGCTCCTCCAAGTATACCTACTTGGTAGTTAAAGTCTAAGTTGTACAAATAAAAAGATTATACGTCACAAAACCAGTAATTCTGAACAGCAAACATCTTTCACGCGATAACAATGGGTCATTTTGCAAGAATTTGGTTTATTTGTGACCGTCTTTTAAATTAACACTTTGGAAATAAAGTGGAAACAGTCTTAGTTTTTTATCCTTTGAAGATAACCTTTATTTAAAAAAATTTAACTAGAAACTCAAATTCACGTCACCAATTATTAATAATCATACTTTATGTTTTTTTTTCTGTTGACTTGGTATTTACTATTTATATTGTGTAACGTTTACTTTTTACGTATTAGTAAATAAATAAAAATAAAAATAGCCTTTATTGCTTTTCTTTTTCTAATTCTCTATTCACGTAGTAGTGGTTTGCGTTTAATTTTATTTATAATTTTATTAGTGACCCACTCCACCCCGGCTACGCATACACCCGTATGTAGAATATTTAGAAGACAAGTCAATAGAACCTGTAATGTGCAAGTTAGATTAATTGACGACACTGACTGAATATATTTGCACGCCATGTAATGGCAGGATATGCTGAAACAAATTTACTACTCGTATAACACCTTATATATGTACCATATTCTAGCAAATAAATGTTTTGATTTGATTTGATTTGTAACACCCGTGTGTTACCTTACTTTTTTCGTTTTATTGTTTTTTTTTTTTCATTAGTGGATACTGCATCAAAATTCGTTGCATAGTTTAGGAGTTAAATAAATCGACGCGGAAAGAAACTTTCTTTATAATATTATGCAAACAAGATTCCGAATTAAATTAACACTTTCTTTATTCTTATTTAATGACGAGAGCACTCTTGACCGCATTTTTGATTGATACAAAATAAGTGATATTCAATCAGCCTTTTAGTTTCAAAAAAATAGATCATAAAATAATAATCATCTACCTAATTAAAATGTCACGGTAACGCAAGTCGAATTATCGACAGTCCCTCCTCATTCAATCTGTAGGGTGTGGTGTCAGTCCCACAGCGCCTCAGTCCCTCTCATCTCAGATTATATCGGCTCTAAATCCCTGACGACTGTCCAGCCACTTGGACCAACTCACTGATGCTCGTTTTGCAATTTGTCTGATACACACGGGCGCATAGTTTAGTTAGTCTATTGTTCTAAAGTTTGTTTGGTCACTACAGTTTTGATTTCTGCTTGTCATTTCATTTTACGTTTGGCTGTACGATAACTGTACTTTTTTTTTAACATCTGTTTAAGAAAAATCATTATTACACTGAAGTAAGCTTATTACATTATTAACTAAAAATAAATCAGTGACAAAAGACATCTTGTCTTTTCGAAAATGTTTACGATCTCACCGGGGAAAAATATTGACGAAATCTATTTTGTTTACTTTTATGACGCTGTTATGTAGGTATATAATTTTTGGTTCGATTTCTAGTAGAATTATACTGTTGGGTTTTTCTTAGTAATTAATTATATTGAGTTAATGGTGGTGTCATATCGACGTGCCTCATAAAGCATCCAAAGCCGTTGGTCCTGCACCCGATCTCTTCCAAGGATGTGTCGAATTGCCTTCCCAGTGACAAAGTATAGGTATGTCCATCTACGTGAGTAAATAAAGAGAGAGTGCACCGGTATTTGCGCAGACGCTGGTGCACACTGGTCTAATATCCGTTGAGATCAAAATTCGGTGGAGAGTTTTATTTTTTTATGTAAAAGAAAATTATTGACAAACTACACTCAAATAGTTTATATTGAAGTCTACAAAAATATATTTTCCCAAACTTAATTCTTCCTAAAATACTTACAAACAAGCAACTGTTTCCGCCTGTGTGTAGCATCCGGTCAGTAACAATAAACTGGACTCTTGTATCTCCCTTAATTAGGCCGGACTCACCCTCACTCACCCAATTAATATACATATTTTGTAGTTACACTAATTGGCGAGTTGCTCTTTCGAAAGCTTTTGTATCAAGTATGAAGAGTCCCTATCATAAGGATAACTAGGAGAGATATAGGTAGCTATAGTGATTGTGTTTTTATATGAAGGGTGGATCCTGGACTTGCACCTGTTGAAATTAATTGGCATCACCTTCATGTTTGACTAGCGGTGTAGTGTCCGTATTCTTGAACGAGAATATAGTATATTATAGACTGTCTAAAAAGTCAAACGATTTGGAATTTTGTATGATAAATTAATCATTTAAAAAATACTTATATTCTATACTTTTTATAAGATCAATATCTCTTAATCAACCTTGACTATTAGACCAGTGTTGACCACATCAGATTTAATTGTAGCCTAATAAATACTAAGACAGACTCTCGCTCTTGTTTTCGCTTAGTTTCACCCACGTGAAAATAGAAAATATACATAGGTATATTTTTAACCAATGTTACTCAGTATAAAGCAGCATTCTACTGGTGAAAGAGTTTTGAAAAATTAGTCAAGTAGTTCTTGAGTTTATTTATTACAAACAAAACTACAAATCTTTTTACTTTGTAATATTATAGAAAGAAAAGATTTGTAGTTTGCTGATTTTATACTTACTAATATTGGTATGTATAAAATCAGTAGGTATAACATTTTTGTAGGTACAATTTTTTTTCTTGAAGATTGGAAATCGTCTCGCTTTGAGCGGAGAAACAAGGAGTGTAAAACTTTTCCTGACCGAAGTCTACCTTATTTCTTGAGTTGTACTTAGTGTTCCAGGGCAGTATAAACTTTTTGAAAAAACTCGCAGCGTAATACTTACAAAATTTTATATTTCTATCAAATACCCATTAACTACATTTAAAAAAAAAACTAGTCCGTTACCCAAAAGATTTTATAAAACAGAGCCAAAATTATTCAAATTCTCGGATCAGAAAACTGACCGCACCGTAACATTAAACTACCAAAAGGATCCAAAACAAAAGCTACTCACCTTTGATCATATATTCACAAGCTTTGTTAGTTAACAAGTAAATCAAGATACTAAGCTTATCTTTCCTAATTCATGCAGAGCCACGATGTCTCTCCGACTCGATACAATTTCCCAGAGGACCGACTCAACAAGATGAAGATATCTAATTACAAATTCGATGTACCCAATAAATATTCCAATCGCATCAAATTTACATAACCTCCGTCGTCTACAATATCCAATAACCAACAAATATATAAGTAGGTACATTTCATCAAAATAAATGGATAGTTTATATTATCAGGACGAAAACAGTTGTTGAGACAAACAAAGCAGAAATAAAATGAAAAAGTAAGATTCTATGCAGACGACATCAAAAGACTACAAAGAGAGTCAATTACAATTTCCAATTGATAGTTCCAGAAAACCCTTATTAGGTACACCACGAAATAAGGCAATTTCGCGGACAAAAGACCGTACCTTATTGTATGGTTGCTTGGTCGCTGTCGGCGATTCAAAAGTTTCCAGTTGATGGCCACCCTAGCTGTCCGAATTTATTGAATTTCGTCCAAAGGAGAATGACCACACGTTATTGTTCCCTCGGAACATTGACTAGGGTGAACATTGTAGCAGGTATACGAATATGTATGATTTATAATGATGTCGGGGAGTACGGTGCTCATCTTTTATCTAATTGAAAGTTTGATGGACAGTGGATGGAAACTTGTTTATGTAAATGATTAGGGGAGAAATTGATGCCCTGTTTGGACACTACAGATGAATAGAAATAGGTACCTGTGGTGGCAGGTCTGAATGGTTTTGGATGATATGTATTTGGTACATGGGTAGGACGTTCTCCCTTGATACATGAGTTTCAAGCCACACAGATTGAAGTTAGTATATAATGAACTAGCTTTTGCCACCGGTTTCGCTCGTGTACCTACATAAAATATAGCCTATGTCACTCAGAAAAAAAGGGTTTCTATGGTGAAAAAATATTTGCAATCGAATCAGTACTTTCAGAGATTATCTCCTACAAACAAAAAAAAACTTTACCTTTTAATAATATACTAGCTTCTGCGCGTGGCTTCGCCCGTGTACCAAAAAAATAACCTGTGTCACTCAGGAATAAAGCAGCTTTTCATCGGTAAACAAATATTAGCAATTGGACCAGTACTTTCAAAGATTACCTCCTATAAACAAAAAAAAAACTTTACCTCTATTATATTATAAGTGTAGATTGGTGTAGATAAAAAGAGAGAAATGCACGATTTAATTCAGACAAGTCTGTTCCGAGCATCATGCCGTACGGCGATGTGCCATCGTTATATATAAAGGACAAAAACTTAGAGCTAAGGGACCCAAAAAGCGAGCCATGGGTAGCTCACTGTCCGATCGTCCGGTAACTGTCCGGACCGAGCCAAGGCGCCGACGGCGCGCACTGTTCCCGCGCGCCTCAAGGAGTTGTCAGCAACAGGAGGGGCCCATCTGGGTCGAAGCCTACCGGGGTCGGGGTTATCCGAAAGGAAACTGGAGCCCCGGTATGAAGGCTAGAAGGAACGGCGCGGGGTTTTTAGTCAGTAAGACTCTGACACTGTCTCCCGCTCCACCCAAGAGCGGGTTTCGTCAATGATGATTTTCCCCGTCGACAGAAAAAAAAAGGGACCCAAAAAAACGCCGCCTCAAAAAAAGACCCGTGTGGCTGTGGGGGACTGTAAGGCGTAGAATTCTATTCCATAGTCTAAGTACGCAAGTTTAATATACTCGCAACTGTGTGCCTTTTTAAAAGTACTTTATCGTCGTTGTTTCCGGTGAGATAGTAACGTAGATACAACTTTCCACTACTCAGCATTAGATTTTAGAAAAATATGACATTCTTCTCTGTATTTACCTTTATCTTTTGCTCACTTACTATTTACTTCAGTCTCGCTATTTTCAGGAAAAACATTAAATCATCACGTTCCCCGACCGGAGCAACAAGACCAGACACAAAGCAAAACGCTCCTTTCACGAAACATGACAGTATCTTATAAGCGCTCTGTAAGCTTTTCTGCTGTTTTGAAATCAAATAATGTTACAACAACACAACAGTTTTGTTTCTATTTAGAGCTGAAAATAGCTTGAATATAAATAACAGTAAACAGTAAAGTACATAGGATATAATATGAGTGAATTTGTTGGTAACTGAAGATTGATTTAAAATTAAAATTTATTCTTGCTCTTTCACAATATACTTTTTAATGTTCCCACTGCTGGGACTCAGGTGCGTTGTGGATTACAGCCCATTCTCTCGCCTAGAGAGGTCTCTAGTAACATTGGCTAAAAATATACCTACGTATATTTTCTATTTTAATGACTGGCCTGTTGGTCTAGTGGTTAGTGACCCTGACTGCTATGCCGGAGGTCGTTGGTTCGATTCCCAACTAGGACAAATGTTTGTGTGATGGACATAACCATTTGTTCTGTATCTAGGTGTAATTTATCTATAATATGTATGAATTTAGAAATATATAAGTATGTTTATCAGTTGTCTAGTACCCATAACACAAGCTCTGCTTAGCTTGGGACTAGACGGCGTTGTGTGATAGTTGCGGAATATTATTATATTATTATTAATTTCACGTGGACGAAGCTGCTGACAAGAGCTAGAGTCTGTCTAAAAAGTCAAACGACTTGGGTAATTATTAGGTTACAATGAAATCATGAGTCAGAGATGTTGTCAGAGAGGTCTCTAGGAGAGGAATGGGCTGTAATCCACACCACGGCTCAGTGCGGGTTGGTGAATGTCATATGCGTTCGCACTGCCATTGTCTGTATCCTTGCTAATATTATAAAAGCGAAAGTAAGTTTGTTTGTTTGTTTGTTTGTTACGTCTTCACGCCTAAATGGCAGAACCGATTTTGATGGAACTTCGTACACGGATAGACCATGTCCTGGAATAGGACATAGGATACTTTTTGTCCCGGAAGTATGTTCCCTTGGGATAATTTTCAGCTATCATGCGGTCGAAGCCGCTGGGAGCAGCTACTTATCTATATTGACGGTATTCGAGAGGTTAAGAAAATATGCAATTAAAACTAGATCGCAAACTAGGATTGTTTTATATCGTGGATGACATCTACCTACACAGTTCAAAGGAAAATACTGAAAACTAAAACTAAATTTATTGTTTGTATAGTTTACATAATATAAAACTTTCTTTAAATAATCTAAAACTTTTAACATCGTACCCAATTTCAAAGCATCAAATTAAAATCTTCTAATTGAGACACCCTCGTCAACATTATTCGCTACCCTATAGGTACCAATATCATAACTACGACGGTAAACAATAAACCTTGTGTCCCCACACGGTGGTCGCCGTCGCTTCGCAACGCTCGACAATTTGTCCAAAACTAAGGGAGCTTTTCAATAATAATTCCTCTATAAATTCTACTGGTGACCACATCTCGTACTATAGCCATAGTAAAAGTATGGAACAGTAAGTCAACTGGACTTTTTATGGTGGGAAATTATCTAATGACTGCAACCGCTTTAGGGTGGAGGAGGAGGGCTGAGATATCAGACTTTTACTGACTAAAATCACACATATGTACCTTCAGTTGTTTTTTCGTAATAAGACCACGAGTGTTCCTTTCATACTTTTCTCCAAGGCCCTAGCAGGCATCGGTCCTGCTTGGCCCTTACCATTTGCTGACATCGCTTTGAATTGAGCATGGAACACTACGCGCCATTAACGACTCGGGCTCGCTCCTCGTAGGACGAGCGGACTGTGAGTTTCTCAACGCCCGAGGCGTCTCATGTGCGGACTGTCAAGAGGGCTGGGGCACACGCCCCATGGTACATCCTCAGGGTTGTACGATCCCTTCCTCTTGCGGCTGCCGCCTTCTGATCTGCTCTCCTACTGCTTCGTAGAAGGATCTGCTTGCATCCTAATCCCTCTCACACCAGAACAAGGTCTACCCCAGCGCCCGGTGCGAGAGGTTACTGCCACCGATCGCCTTCACTAGAACATGGCGGTGCTCAGTGTCAGCGAATCATACCTCTACCGTACGCTGCAACGTGTCCTCCGGGCGGTCCGCAAATGGTGACACCCAGGTGTTTCTTCTGCCATAATCTGGAACAGGCACCGTTTTACGTGGCTACCACTGACTTCAGGCCCCCATTGATAGGAAAGAACGCAAAGAACGTCCTTGAAAACATTACAAATCTTACTACATTTGGTCGATTTGGATTTTTGTTTGTAGTTGTTATACTGCGTATTTTGTATCGCGCATAAACTGGACGTAGGCTAGTGGACATAACCTATTAATTATTATATTGCCTTTTTGACTCCATTCATGGAATAGTTTCTTTATTGAGTCTCCTTTGTTATTTAGTTGGTATTCTGTGGTGTTTTGATTCTGTAATAAACAGGCGAGTTTCTGTGAGGGATGAGGTTTCATAGAGAATGCTGTATAATTATTGTTAATATTATACCTAAAATATTTTCCTGGTGAAACAATATTTTCAAAAAAACATTACTCAAAAATATTTTGTTCTCTTTCATTACGAGTTTCATTCATTTGGGATCTATTTTTTAAATGAAACAAGATCAAATTCAGGCATGTAACTTTATGTGGCTAGCGTATAAAATATCAAGCTGAAACATAAATCAAGCAAATATGAAGTGTCGAATTCTATTTTAACGCCAATTGACAATTTTTTATGTCAAATTCTCAACTTGAAATTCTTAATTTAAAATTTATATTGGAAACTTACTTGAAAATTGACATTCAAAATTACACTAATATTACAAAGGTGAAAGTTTTATGCATAAATAATATTTATGTGAACCGATGAGGTCATCGGGTGGTGGGGACACGGGAATTCGACAGACGCGAAACGTACAGGACCGGTTGTTGTGGCGATACTTGACCTGGCTTACGAGTATTTCCAACAGTGAACGGCTTTCAGCTGAAATGATAGTGATTAATATTTATGTACTTATAACAATAATTTGGCATACGAGTAGACCGTATGAAATAGGATAATTTTCTACAATACTACATAGTAGTAAATCATGAATGATTTGTAAGAAAACAATCCACGTTAATTTATTAATATACTTTTCAATACAAATACTTACATAAATTTCACAGCAACCACACGACATTTCATACAATAAAATTATAAAAAAAACAGAAACGTGAGCATTCCTATAATATTGCAATTTAATCGTTGACGTCCTATCGTGCAAACTGCGAAACACGAACAATTTCATTATTTACTTTAATAGCCAATAAAGTTTATCAAATTTATAGCGTCTATTACGTGTGGGGAGAATCAACCGTGATCGTATCCTGCCATATCCAACCGTATCCTGAGAATGTATATCGTATCCTACTCATGAATAATGGGCCAGACCTTTAAAGTTTAATAAGGTCCTTGTGTGCAATGTTATATGAGTAACGATCTCAATTTTACAATTTTCCCTTAGTTTGCCTCCTGGATTTATAGAACGGACGACGTGCGAATTAAGCAGTTTTGAACTTGTGATATAGGAGGATTGTGGTGTATGTGGACGATTGTATAGTTGTATAGATACTGTTATGGTTGTTTTATTGGCTCCGACTTCCGTATTGAAGTTTGGGGGACATAAAATTTAGGTTTGTAGGTTAACTTAAATTTTATGTCTCTCAAACTTCTAACTAATTTTAGTATAGATTTTGTAGTGATATCAATGCCACCACATAGCAAATAAAATTTGAAATCTAGCATCGTGCAATTAAAGTTCTGTTCGCGATTTGAACATATACATTGATTCCTGTAACACATGTGTTTCCTCCTAGCACAGCAGTCAGGGCGTCACTCTATTTGTACATGTTTTTATGCTAATAAATTTATCTCACTCGTATCTTATATACAACAGCCCTAAATCATCTATCAAGCAAATGCCCAGATTAGATCAAAAACTTGTCTGGTCGGAGGACCTTCCTTTTTCAACAGATGTATATGTGACTTTAACACAACTTAAAAGTAGATTCTTCCTTAAAAGAATTCCTTGCCGGAGCCTGTGCTTCCTGATAACTACAACCCGGCAATCTTTAAGTCGAGAGTTGATAGGTTCTTCTAGGTAAGCGCGTTCCATCGTCGACCGCATCGTCGCTTTCCATCAGGTGAGATAGCGGTTAAGCGCAAACCTACCAACAATATAAAAAAAAAATCTTCTTTAGAATGACTCATATAAACTGATGCAATTAAAAGAAAAATATTTTCATAACTTTGATGGTAAAAATTTATAAAAGTGTGGGGAGCATGTGAGTCAAGGTTAAATCATTTTTAGGGGTTGAAATTATGCAGGGGTTGGTATGAGGGGTCGCAGTCGTGCTATGCTTTGGTACACTACTATAATACTGTTATGATTTTCATTACGATGTTTCTTGATAAACGCAATTTGGACATGATATAACAGATTTGAGTTAAAATTACTCAACTTTAATTATAAATTATTCTTCAATAGTTGTTGTTGTAAGAATACTTATATCTAGCTTTTTTTTAGGCGGGACATTATCCAATGACTTTCCTGCTTTAGAGCGAAGCGAAGGGGTTATGTCTGACTATTACTGACTAAAACTCACTTTTATTTTCCATGTTTACCTTTTGGTCCATCAATATCTAACTGCACTTCTTTTTTCATTTTGGAAAAAAGTTGGATTCATTGGTAGTGCGAAAATTTTTAGCACTACTAATATGTAGCACAAAACAATATGTAACGTAAAAGTAAAAATAAGTTCAGCCCAAATTAATATAATTTGGGCTGAATTTGGTGTTACGTATAGTATTTAGCACAAAAAAGCGTAGCACTAAAAAAAATATAGTAAAAAAAAATATGTAGCTCAATAAATTCATAGCACAAAAGTATAAAATGCAACTCAAAATAATGCTTAACACAACAAAATGTAGCGTAAAAAATATATACCACAAAAAATATGTAGCACAAAAATATCACAAAATAGTTTGGACATAAATGATTTGAAATAGTTATTATCACATGTTTCCTTGTCAATAAAAAGTTACAAAAAAGCGCCACATCTTTCCTGTTCTTGTTTTTTCCGCTTCTAATTTACAGTCTGGCTCATCACATAGAAAATATTGCCTCATAACTCCTCCAAATTGATCGCGTCAATCCATATCTTCCCTGTCGACTGCTAAAAAAACTATTTCTATCACAATAACAATAAAGAAGCTAACAAAATCGCCATTATAGAGAACAGGGCGCTTATAACGTGGTCTGAGTTATATTGCCCCGCGAACGACAGATTGCTCACATTACAGTAACGAATTGCCCCAGACTGGCCTGGAGGTGGATGAACCTATATTGCTCAACTATGGTAATACACGGTAATCTGTTTACAATTTTGTTTAGGTTTTAAGTTGAACTTTTTTCTATGAACTGTGAACTAGTAGGTACGAGCAGCGACAATTTTCTTTTGTTGGAAAATAAAATAAAATTTCAGGTTTGTTTAATTTTCTATCTTAATTCTTCTATTGTACTCATAAAACTTAATATGTTTTGACAATTCATGTACAAATGCGAGCTTAACTTAACATGAGTTTTCTCCCAGCAAACTTTTGAGTTACAGAGAGAGATCAAATCCAGTGTACAATATAAACCTATATAAATACGACTAATATATTATGTATATAATTTTTTTACTAATAAATACAACATCAATGTCTAAACAAAAGATACCGTTTTAATAATTGATATTATTTTGTCTACCATTTTAAAAACGCAGACTTCTAAATCCTCCTATTTTTACCCGTCAAGATCTCAGGTAAGTAAATAATAAAACAGGACATATTGTTAGACTTGTTCAGAAGTCTTGGATATTTTATTTCCATTAGATGACAAGATCAGACGACAGACAGACGCTCTGAAATAACGGGCTCATTAAATATGGAGAAATCTTACTCGACAAAAATATTCAAGTACCCTCTTAAAAAGATGGTAGATACTAATTTCGCAACTTTATATATTGTGAAAGTGTACTTTTGTGTAATACCCCGGTCTTCAGTTGAGACTATTTTAATTAGTACAATGTGCATACTTATCGTTCGTTGAAGCTCAAAATAAGTACCTTAGGGTTCTCTCCTAGTAGAAATGTGCGAGGTAACTAAGCGGTGCTGTGAAAACGCTCGAAAGAGTTACCGCGAACCTAGAACACAAAGAAAAAATGAAGAAACATTGATGGTTATTATCAGTAAAAGTCTGATACTCTCTCTCGCTCCACCCAGAGCGGGAAAGTTTGCCACAAAAAAAAGCTAGGTGCTGCACGAGGGAATAATCCACCAATAAGATCACTTAATTTTTCTAGTCGGACTTATTGGAAAAAAATAAACAGAGCTAGATATTTGTACAAACAATTGAGCAAGAGAGATGTGCAAGAAATAATATTTATTAGTTGACATCATACAACAACAGCCACTGCCTCCCAGAAGCCTCTGACTCCCGAACACCTTCCCGCAAGCTCCTCGCACAGCTTTGATGGAAACAATCACACACTTTCACAGCACCGTAATGGTAGCCACACACGTTCCAGTATACTTGCGCAAATTAAAACTTGCACAAGTATATACTGGAACGTGTGTTGGAAGATATATGCGCAATGTTTGGTCATTTTTAAAGAACAGGTGTTTCCACAAGTCTAGACTTGCGCAAGTATACTGGAACGCGTGCGGCTACTATTACACATCCTCGCTTTGCTTAGCTCGCACATCTCAGGTAGAAAAGCACCCTAACAGTTCGAGCCACTTATACAGTTAAGAGTTCTTGTTTACATTTTGTTCTACTGTAATTTTGTGCTCGTGAAAAATGTAAAGAACCGCTCACGGTATGTTGTTTGAAAAACTAATTGGCGACTGTAGCAAGAGAAACTGTTTGCTATAAAAATAAATACTTTTGATGCTGATGTTAACGTTGATAGCTACTCAGCATGAAAGAAAATAAATTTGTATTTTATTTATATTGTATTTTTTTCTTCTTAAGTTTTTGTTACAGACCGTACATGTGTGAAGATCTATTACAGTAAAATTATTGTAATAGAGCTTTGCAAGTCTACGATGTAGTTGATAGATGATAAAGCTATTATCTACTAGCTTTTGCCCCAGCTTCGCCCGTCAATCCGGAATAAAACAGCTTTCTATCGATAAAAACAGTTTTAGCAATCGGATTTAGCAGAGATAGTCCTACAAATAAAAAACAAACTTTACCTCTTTATAATATTATATTGTTGACTACAAAAAGTTGCAAGAAGTAGTTTAACTATAAAGAGTGACTCTAGGATAATAGCTGATTACAATCCGACTTAATATCACCAGCTATCACTATAAATATGGTCGACTTTCCCAAAACTTCTATCAAAATCAAACTTTAAAAAAACAAAAATGGCCGTCACTCACGCACAATTATTCATGAATCCCCAAGCGAACGCCGGCATTCGCGCATCTATAGTCTTACTATTGTGTCTCTAATTGACGGTATCAGAAGAGTTGAAAAGCAATATCCAACACCACACTCAATCAAATTCTCTAACACAGTACCGTAATCAAATAGTAGTAATTAAATCAGACACGAATTCAGGAACTGCGCACAATCCCTTGACTTCACGCCATCCAACTTTCAAGATCCGGATTTCCATTAAATTAAACACCGTCTTCGCAAAACTATTTATAAAGATTCCGGGTTCCGTGGTAAGGGGAGTTCTATTCAGGATGTGAAATTTGACGTGTGAGACCTTTACCGGTTCAAATAAAGCGTTCAAGAAGACCCATTGTGAAGGGCTGAAAGGTGGAACATATCTATCTCATAACCATCGCAACGCCTTATTATTCCTTGTGATTTCTTCATTTTGATGGAAAAAGGGGAGTCTTATAGAGATGTTGATACCGGTGACAACACACATGTGCAACATATTGTTGAGTTAGTAACGGTGTTTATCTTTTAATCCACTGTTTATTATGCATATGATTTAGAGGTTTTTTGAAAGAAAGAAAGAAATAAAACATATTTATTTGGCACACAATGAACAAAACAACTATTTACAAAAAAATAAAAATATTGAAACCTTAAATAATATTAAAAAAAAAAACTTTAAAAAATAGAAGAAAAATAAAAAAAAACAATAGTAAGAATGTGTCTCACGTTGGTGCCAAATAGGTTCAGTTCAGCATACTGCCAGAAAACCGTAGTAGTTGCCGGACGCTGGTTTTGAAAGTAAGATAAGTTACAGAATAAATAAATTCATTACCAGAAAAAAAAAACAGTTACTTATTTATTCTATGCTTACCTACACCTAAGTTTCTTATATAATGCCGAATACGAGTATTTAACCGGCATAGTACGCCGATGATCACAAGTATGATAAAGGCGGAGTCTGTACGTTTAAAGGAACCTATCACGAAAGGTCTGAATTGAGCAACGCTCACTCACTGTAGCTCCCGTCATCTCTTGCAAACTTATTCTGTTTGTGTCGGGGTAGCCTAAATAGGCTAATTATTTTAGGTGTAGATCACCTCTCAGTTTAAAATAACTTCTACATTTTAACTAAAGATTATTGTATTTGTCTTCCACTGTATACTTCACCTGACCCCATTATATAGAATTACTAGGAATTCTATACAATACCTAAACTTGTTTTACCGATACTTTTACGATTTAGATTCAGCAATGACGGTTTGACATCAGTACCTACGACTGACCACTGACTTCTGATAAACTATTTTATTTCAAACTGTATACACTCTGAGTTAACCTCAAAATATTAATTACTTAAAACTTATTTACTAGCCCACCCTTTAAGCGTAAATGCTGTGTTAAAAACATAGAATCTACGTAAACATTTTCGGTAACTAAATTAAACTAATAATAATATATTCCACAACTATCACACAACGCCGGCTAGTCTCAAGCTAAGCAGAGCTTGTGTTATGAATACTAGATAACTGATAAACAAACTTATATATTTTTAAATACATACATAACTATAGATAAATTACACCCAGACACAGAACAAATAATCATGCTCATCACACGAATATTAGTCTTGGGTGGGAATCGAACCCACGATCTACGGCATAGCAGTCAGGATCACTAACCACTAGACCAACAGGCCAGTCAAAAATACACAGAATCTACGTAAACATTTTCGGTAACTAAATAAAATAGAATTGTATCAACAACTCTTAAGATATTTTCATCTAAGATATGAAAACGTAGCCCATTGCGTGTGAATAAGAATACACGCAAAGGGCTCTATACGACCCGCATGTATTACAGAACCGTTATCAAATGGCCCTCGCAAATTCGTTTCAAGAGCCCTTTTCCTCCCATTCTTTTAGAAATACAGGAGGAAGGGAAGCTCAAGTTATACTGGTCGTTTTTGAAGATGATCGCAAAGCGTGTAAGTTCGCATTTATAAAGATTCTGAACGCATTCCGCAAATGAACACAATTTAAAGATGAATGCGTTTTTGGATTCTCAATTTGAATGAACATTCGGTCCTCGATTCGACCGTAATGATGTCATATTTTGTCAGTCCAATGTTTGGGGAAAACACAAAGGATGACAGCCAAGTCGTTTATGCAGATGAGAAATTTTGTAGTTACTTGGTATTGATACATTGTATCTAGTTATGGAAATTATACTTGTCGTATGTCTATGTCACCATTATCTCTCGTACACACCGCTGTACGAGAGAGTTGAGTGCCCATCGCGCAATTGTACACACGGGTGTACGAGAGTGACTTGCACCGATTCTTTATTTGATTGCAACCCGTTCTTTATTTGATTGAACAGAATAGTTCATTCGTGTGATGTTTCTTGGGGTCAGCGCAACGCGTTTTTTCTTCCATTCATATATTAACACTATCACCGACTCTCTTTTTTCTCAAATCCCATCCCACTTTTCTTTGGCCTCACTCTCCTTCTCCATCCACCCACATGCTTACAACATACTAATTCGTTCATACGTTTCTATTATAATTTTGTCTTTTCTTTAATCCTACTTCCGAAGCTAAAGTTATATTGCACTTTTTAGTTTAATGGCGGCTATAATCCGTCAAATTTAAGATAGCCATTGAGGACTTTGGATCTATATCGGCCGATTACTCTTCAACACTTAGTTGGATTACACCTCCGCCATTTTGACCCCAGAATATCTTACAGGATTTTGACAGTCACTAACGTTTAATAGTTGGTTTGTTATGGTTTTCCTAAGATAGATTTCCATCTATAATATTGTTCTAAGTATATTAATAAACATTTTATAGGAAGAAATTAGTTCCCTATTTATCGTAGAGTATTTCTATATATCAATATGAAGAAAGTATCGTGTGAAATTTGTGGTACTTATTCGATCATGCCGGGTTGAATATAAATATAAATGTAATATATTTATATTTTCTTTAGTTTTTGCATTTTCTTATTTGCTGTCAATGTATGGACTTTATTAACTAGTATGTATTTTAGTTTTATGTTAATTTAGTTCAATACTCAATAGCAAACTCTTCCTGCCTCTTGCCTACTTATTCATGCAGTTCACGAATTTAAAACTCTGATTCTTAAAAAAATGAGAATTCGTGTTAGATTTTTAAATAAATTTCATAGATGAGAAGATGATGTAAGATGTGTTTTTTATCCTTATTATTTCGGCACGTCCTTTCAATCATCGGACCACTGGCCGTACGGGGATTAAAGTAAATCACCGTACATCGCGTGGCAAATTAAGGGAAAGTTCATATCTGACGTAAAATTCGCCGAGCGTATCATCAGTCGCGTCTATTCGGTCGAATGTGTCAGTTCATATCAAACGGAAAATGTGTCATGCCACCATGTCAGTTTCTGCGTTTGGCATCTATAGAGCGGTTGTGTTGTGTGATACGGCCTGTACACAAACGATCTTTGCTGATGACTAGACTGAATGCATCAATCAAAATACAAGTAGCGCGTGGCGCGCGCGATTTTGCCTTTTGCATTGGAAACGGAATAGACGCTGTACGCTCGACGCACTAACGTATCATCGGTTGAGTGTGAACGGTCAAGTGTTTTTCTATACATTTGTCTGTTCTGGCGTTACGCGACCGATAATACGTGACGCATGTTCCGTCAGATATGAACCTTCCCTAATTCTACCAATAACAAATACTTGAAGTGCTCATCAAATAGCAATTTTGTTCAGCAAATAACCTGAGGGAATTGCAAAGCCGGAGAAAGCCATACTTGTATGGCATTAGCATGAAGTACGTACGTATATGTCATACACTCGACGAATTAATCCATATTAAGCATGCATCAAAGATCCCCAACAATGTGGGGTTCGCCTGTGATTTGAACAATGGGTATTATGAGAGATTGCTACGTTTGAAAGCTCCTTGACCTATTATCAAATTACAGAGCTATGAAAAGGAAATTGGACTTTGAAATGACGGGAGCAGCTTTTATATTGTTTTAAATTAGTGATTCCATATAATTGTTGGATTTTGAGTGACTTTTAATGCCATGTCAATGGCAGCTTTTAATAGTTTGAATAGATATTATTTAATAGTTTGTTAGTATAGATTATTTTAGTTCTATTTTATTCATATCTCGGTAGGCAATTTGATACGCCTACTTAATTCACATGTCCGTTTTCAAATTATTGTATTTAATATTATTCGAAAAATTTGAGTTAACGCAACTCAGGCCTCCAAGATACGGACACTGCCTTGTTTGGAGACCACTGTCTAACTGATTTTGTTAATTTTCATGTTACAATTAAAATATTATAAGCTAACTTAAAGGGACTTTTGTAACAAAGGACCAATAAATTTATTATTATTATTAATAATTATAAAAATTATCTTCTGTTTTCAGTTTCTGATTCGAAGTGAAGTGTGAGGGTGTGTTATACTTTTCCTGATTAAAACTCATTTCTAGTTTTCTTCTTTGCCTTACGTTCCAAGACCCCGGGTTTGCCTTTCGGAAGCAAACCCACGTCTCCAGTAGACTTTAGACATAATAGATGGTTTTGCTGACATCTATTTGAAGCGCGTGTGGGAACACTATGCTTCGTCAACGACTTCGGCTCGTTCCGGATGACACACAGAAACAAAACAAATCAAAGGAAAATTTCAGGAGCGAAGGGAAAATGATCGCAGGCTGGCTGTTATAATCACGCTAATACTATTAAAGTGAAATTTATTAAATATAATAACCTCATCGGAAGTTATATGTTTGAGCCGTTTGGGGTTGAAACACTAGGGCCATGGGGTCCGAGCGCTCATCGAGTTGTTCGAGATATTAGCAAACAGTTGGTCGACTCTTCGCGTGACCAGAGGGCTGGGCTTTTCTTCGGTCAACGAATCAGCATTGCCATCCAGCGTGGCAATGCTGCCAGCGTTCTGGGCACATTTCCCATTGACATCGATGTGGACGAATTTTTTGATGCCCTATAAGTTCCTTTTGTTTTTTACTCGTTTGTATATATTTTTTCTTTAAGTTTGTATATATACCTATTAGTTTATAATATTTAATAATTAAGATGTATATATGTATGTTACCATATTAATTTCCTTAAAGCTTGTGAAATAAACTATTAGTTTATGTTTAATTAAAGTGAATATAATTATGTGAGTGTATATATGTCTGTTTGTTACTTCTTCATGCTCAAATGGCTGAACAGATTTCGATGAAACTTGGTACTCACGTAGACCAAGTCCAGAAACAATTTATTAGATATTTTAGATTTCATTTTTGTCCCGGTTGTATGGACCCATAGGAATTTTTTCTACAGGCAGCAGCTAGTTTGAATAAATAAATTTTTACACCACCTGCTCGATAATGTCGTTTTATACGTCATACAAACCTCACTTAAAGCAGGTCATTATTCTCTAGGGAAATAATGCAGTATGGCCGATCCCTAGGGAATAATGAGATTTCAATTTAGAACATCAAAAATCGTCAACATTGTGAATTAAAAATGTACTACGTGCAGCGAACAAGATGACTCGAAATCCAAACTGGCCACTAACAAAAAAAAAGAAAATAGAATAAAACCTGCTTACTGCCCGCGACTTAAAGACACTGCTTTATCCCCTAGTCACATAAACTACTATTAATTCATGAATCCCCAAGCGACCACCGGTGGCCGCGCATCTATTGTCTTACTATTGTGTCTCTAATTGACGGTATCTGAAGGGTTAAGCAGTCAATCACATTACTTGACCTGGTTTTGTAATATGACGATAATTTAATACTAAGAAGCGCAGGTTAACCTACCGATAAGCTAATTGATCAATTCGCATTACATTGTTTCTAAAATCATTAAAGGGCTGCATAATAAGCACTCACGTTAACATACAAGTGAACCTTTTGATCTAAGGAAACAACTAGTCATTTATTATATTTTGATTGACATTCAAGAACTTTTACACGATACGACTTTATGGCAAACTTGATACAACTTGCTTAGAACTTGCGTAATTTAAAAATAATCGTGTAGTATAAACGGATGAATTTGTAACAATGTCTACTCAAGAAATTTAATATATTGATTTAGAAGACATCTTTACTTCACTTCTGTTCAGGCAAGGGGTAAGAAAGCACCTTTACACTTTGCCCTAGTAGGGTTTTTTATAATCATGAGGAAATCGTACAAAACTTACGATGCCTTAAAACAAGATTTTTTGGGTGAAATGGATTTCATTAGTAACATCGGAGCCAAATTCTTCATTTATCTTTACATTAGCCACTCAAAACTGTCTACGTACTGTTTTTACTTAATTTATGGCCTCCTTTTCCTGGTCACAACCCAGTTGATCGTCACCCTCTGCTTAAAAACACTCTACTTAAACAATTTTGACTGGTTCGAAGTCATCAACGTCACTCCCAATACCGGAGTCTGTCTTATGATACTGGTAAAATATAGCAAAATTCATAAAAATAAGGCAGTGTACGACGAAATATTTAAACATTTTCGATTTGACTTATGGAAAACAATTGCTGATACTGCAGAACACAAGTCAATTTTAAGCCGATATACGCAGACTACGAGGTTTATTGTGAGATTTGATTTCTATTATGCCATTGGACTAACAGTAGTTGTTGATTTATTTCCAAGAATAATCATGATTTACCAGCATAATATTATTGGTAAAGAAAAGCAATATTTGTACCCTTTCGATGGCTGGTATCCTTTTGACAAGCAACAGTGGTATAACATTGCATACATCTGGGAGAGCGTCATGACTACAGTCGTAATTTTTTTATTTGTATTTATTAATATCCTTCACATTTCTTTTACTCGGTACATTTGTATGGAACTGAAAATTCTCGGGAGTACCATGGAAGGGCTTATTACTTATGATGATGTGGTTTTAATCAAGGAAGGAATTGAAATTCAGCAAACTCATTATAAGATCAAAAACAAATTAAAGTTTATTATTAGTAAGCACCAGTTTTTGGCCAAGTAAGAAATCTTTTATACCATTTTTATTATGATATGTTTTATGTTTATTATAATCAGCTACCAAAATAATAAAATGCATCTTTTATTTCCAGAATCATATCAGACCTAGATAACGTTTTGGGGGATGGAATGTTTCTCACATATGCCTTTGGATCTGTATTTATATGTCTAACAGCATTTACAGCAACAGTAATATTTTTCTCTTATTCTTTATCAGTCCTCAGAGGATTTACAAGTGAGCTAATGACTATTTGTTTTCTAGGTGGTTAACGACTTTTACAAGTCGACGCGCTACTTTTCTTTCTTCTGTTCTTTGCTCTTGGAAGTATTCATTCAGTGCATTATGGGGCAACTACTCAGTGATCACGTATGTGAACTAATATAATTTCTATGTGACTGAAAAATAATGAACTTTGATGTTCTTACTGAAATCAATATTTACGATATGCTAAATAATCTTAGAACCGTATTATCAACTCGTACGGGCTGGAATATTATTATGATTTTTCTCAAAAGTTTTGACGTAAAACATCAAATAATAAAAATGTTTATATCTTTTTCAGAGTAATGAATTAGAGAAAGCCATATATTTCGCAGATTGGGTGTTTGCTGATTCTGATACGAAGAAGATTTTGATAATATTCTTGATGCGTGTTCAGAAACCTTTTGAGTTTAGTGCTAAAGGTTACAAGAATATGAATTTAGAAGCTTTCAGTGGGGTATGTACAGATTATAATGGTATGAATAAAAGAATGTGTATTATGTAAGATTTAAAAGAAAAAACTTTGCAGCTGCTTTTGCTACGCAACATTCTTTTACAAGCAATCATGAGAATGATACTTTAATGATTATTTAATCCTGTCTTTATAGATATCTCGTGGCCAGATCATGGAAATTTATCACTTCATGATATGGCCAAGTAAAACTGACCAGATCATTTGAAACTTTAAACTTTTATGATATTTCAAATCTGATTTGGTTTACTTTCTTTAGACCTTTTATTATCATAAAAAACCCTACATCATATATGGCCAGACGAGGACTGACATATCATTAAAAGTTAACGTTTTAACGATCTAGCGAGTTTTAGTTGGCCATAACACGAAGTGATCAATTCCTATGATCTAGTCATGACAGATATTGTTTGGTTGATAGTTATGACAATATTTAAAACAATATAAAATTGATGGTGTGTTCACATATTCACGACTATTATCCCTTTTTTTCAGATCTGCAGCTTGTCCTATCAGTTTTTCAATTTGCTTCGCACCACTTACTACGAATAAAAATATGGTATCTACTTTTCATAACTTCGTGTTCGCCTACATCGATTATATATTTATTGATTTTGTGCAATAATATGTTGTTTGAAGATATATGTTATTAGATTATGTAGCTACATAGATTCTAGCATAAAACAATAGTAAAATTTCACTCTGTAAAAAAATTTGGTACTAGTTTCATTTTATTTACATTGTTAACTTCCTAATTCCCAATTGGTGCTGGTCTAGCGCAGTTGTTGAGCCGTACCCCTAGCCAAGTTGCTAATGTGCAATAGTTAACGCTAGTAGAAAGCTTCAAATGTACGGCAATGATGCGCTCTCAACGCTCAGTAACGTGGTCAGAACAAGAATTGGCGGCAAGGTCAACTCGAAGCGTTCGACGCAAGCGAAACGATTGTAACTTGAATCGTAATGCTAGTGCCCGATTCCCAGGTCTGCTTTGATTCCCAAGTTACTTTTAGAATTCTTCAGTAGCAGCTTGGAGTCCGCAGTGGCTTAAATGCTGGTCCTAAACTTGAATTACTACTAAAGTTTCAAAGATAAAGAAAACGCAACAAAAAGATTCATAAAATAATTCAGCATCAAAAGAAATCTAACAAAACCACAAAAATCCAGACCTTACCTACAGTATGCAAGGTATACTAAAATTCGATTTAAGTATAAAACTAAACACAATATGAATATTTGCAAGGATATTTCACAAAATAACGGTGTGCACACGACGACGGTGAAATCGTGGAAAACTGAACATGAACTGACAATGGCTTCGTCCGTATATTGAAATCAGCTCAAATCTATAACAAAATAGTAAAGAAGGTGAGCTCTGTACGAATATCAAAAACTGGAGCACGGAGATACAAAGATATCGCAGCGCAGTCAAAGGCGACTTCATTTTCAATATCTATACTCTGTTCAAAATAACATTAGAAATTTATGAAAAAGTATTACTGCCCGTGCAACCGATTTTGACTTTTATGATTACTTTGGTGGCATTACAAATGGCGGCTGCAGTAAATAGTTTGGCATTATAACCACTTTTTTTTGCTTTTAATGCTATCCATATGCATACGAAATAAAAGTTAAAATCGGTTGAATAGACAGTAAAAAAAGTTTCTTTAAATGTCTAATCTTAACGCAAATAGGGTACAAGCGTTATGAGTTGTTTGTTCACATTACGAATGCTTAGAATTTAAATAGAAAATTCCTAGTGGAGGCAGAGTTGCTGACCGGAGGGCAGAAGTGGAGATGTAGGTGTAAGACCCAAAATAAAGACAAATTAAAAAAAAGGTGCTAAGGTACAGTTGCTGATTTAGTACTGAAACCGGGGGCTGCATCGGATCAAAGTATGGGAGTTGAAACTTTTGGCTTCAAGTTATTATATTATTAATTCATGAATCCCCAAGCGACCACCGGTGGCCGCGCATCTATTGTCTTACTATTGTGTCTCTAATTGACGGTATCTGAAGGGTTAAATAACAACATTAAATAATAATTAATATATTATTATTAATAATAATATATTAATAATATTATGTAGTGATGATAGACCGGAGCGATATCATCATTCCATACGACGAGAATCTCGTAAAAGGTGAGAAAGAGAAACAAATCAAATATCTCGACTTAGCACTTGAAATGATGACTAGGCTGTAACTATGCCGATTATCGTGACCGCCAACGGCCTAATGGGCAAAAGTCTTGACGATCAGATTATCGCCAATGTTTAACGTCAGCTTCGTCAAAACCGACATCGAAAAAAAAAGCAGTTGAATCACGGGACTAATACAAAATACAGTACTTCTCGATACCGTTAGCCTTGTGAGGCAGATCCTTTCTCTAGAGCCTTAACTACCAGTAGCTTAGATCTGAAGTGAGGGTGTTGTGTTTCGCTGCGAGGTCAGTGTCCTTCCACGAAATCGTCGATCACACCTCACACTTCAGCTAAAATGAAAAAGAGTTTAATGTGAAGGTAAGGTGATACTCCATCAAAACCCCAATAAAGTTAACCTTTTGTATAAATCTATTCTGTGGCTTAGCGTCATAAAAGCAAGATGTCTACATTCATATCGAGAGACTTCGTGAAAAATAGGCATATTGAGACGGTATTGTCTCGCTGCATATTTTGCACCCTGTATTGAGTCGTTTTATTTCGGAAATAAAAGCCTAATGGGTTTATTTAGATGAAACATCTATGCAATATTTATATATGTTACCGGAAATTAGTGAAACCTAGGAACTGTATACAATTCCGAGTGTCTGTAAGAAATGTGTAAATAGTTTCATAATTATTTTGTGTGTTGTGGATTAACTACACATATCCTAGGAATAGTATGCATTTCCTAGGAACTCTATATGATAGAAGGAAATGTATAAAACCAAAAACTAAGTACCGAAGAATAAAAAAAAAAAGTGAAAATCATCAAGTGAATGGTCATTCTTTTGATTTTTTAGACAGACTCTACCTCCGTAGACGAGGACTTGCAGGTGATGAGCAATAGGTAGCTCACCGTCCGATATAAACCAAGTCGGAGTCGACATTATGTAGTGATCCAAGCGCGCCTCAAAGTGATAATTTAAAAATTGAAGGGTGGACCCACTGGGCCAATGTAAGTCGTATTTTGTAATTGTAAGTTGTTGGTTTTGTAATGTAGGATAACTGCGTCATGATACGAGTAGATACATAAGCAATTTGATATCAATAATTTTATGTCGAATATTATTTCAGTCTGCATCTGTGATTTTAAAAATAATATTATAATCATTTACGACCCGAATCGTTTAGTTTCACTGTCTACGACTTTTGTTAGGCAGTATTAACGTAAAATAATAAAACTTGTTCTAGAATACATACATTTAGTAATTTTGTTAATGGGACAAAGAAAAATTATTTTACCGATACAAAAGTGAGTGCTATTGTTTCTGTAGAAAAAAACCCACGAGAAAAACCAATAATAATTTATACTTATTTAAGTTGTACTTCAATTTATATTTAAGGTAATATTTAATACTTTTACTGCTCCATACTTTTTAATTCTGAAGAACTTTTTAGCGCTATGTCTATCTCATATTTTAGGAATGTTCATAATAATTTATCTACTAAATTTGAAGTAGTTAAATACCATAATTTGGAGACGCAAAATACAATATACTTTTAAGAATATTATGAATATATAATCATCATCATCTTCCTGCCCTTGTCCCGTTTTATTTGGGGTCGGCGCAACACGTTTTTTTCTTCCATTCGGTCCTGTCACTCGTCACGCTATCACTAACTCCCTTTTCTTTCATATCACTTCTCACACAATCCATCCATCTTTTCTTTGGCCTCCCTCTCCCCCGCCGTCCATCCACATGTAAACTCATAACTTTTTTAGCAACATGCGTTTCGTCCCTCCTTTTCACATGACCATACCAAGACAAACGGTTTCCTTTCAACTTTTCAGTCACTGGCGCCACTTTCAAACTTCCCCTAATATACTCATTTCTCACTTTATCCATTCTTGTCACACCACACATCCATCTTAACATTCTCATCTCTGCTACATGTAATCTTTTTTCATCCATCTTTTTCACAGCCCCACATTCTGATCCATACAGTACGACAGGCCTTATTACGGACTTGTAGATTTTACCCTTTAACTTGAGGGGCATCCGTGGGTCACAAATGGTTCCCGTGACCTGTCGCCATTTCATCCATCCTGCGTTGATCCGATGTGTTACATCCCGGTCTACCTCACCATCCCCTTGGACGAGCGACCCTAGGTACCTAAAGTCGGAACAGATCGGTATGGGCGTTCCGGCGAGAGATAAAGGCACAGGATTGAAGAGACCGCCGAAATCGCAGAACAAGTACTCTGTTTTGGTTCTGCTCAATTTCAGGCCAACACTCTCCAGTCTGTGCCCCCACACCTCCAATCTGTTCTGGACCTCTAGGCCACTCTCGGCAACCAGAACAATGTCATCGGCAAACAACATACACCAAGGAGCCTCTTCCTGGATGTCCGACGTCAGAGCGTCCATTATCATCAGGAAGAGGTAAGGGCTGAGAGCCGACCCCTGATGTAAGTCGACAGCCACATTGAAGCAGTCCGTGGTGCCAACTGTAGACCGGACCCGGGTATTACATCGGCTGTACATCGCTCGGACCAACTGCACATACTTCCCAGGCACACCTTTCTCCTTAAGGGCCCACCACAGAACCTCACGAGATACCCGGTCGTATGCCTTTTCGAGGTCGACGAATACCATGTGCAAGTTTTTATGCGCACTTCTGTATTTCTCACATAGTTGGCGTATAGCAAAAATGGCATCCGTCGTACCCCGACCCGGCATAAAACCGAATTGGTTCTGCGAAATTTCACTCTCTTCTCTCAGTCGCCTTTCAATAACTTTCTCCCAGGCTTTCATAGTATGTGACATTAGCTTTATTCCTCTATAATTGTTGCACTCAAGCACATCACCTTTGTTTTTAAAGATGGGCACCAAGGAACTGCTGCACCAATCATCAGGTATGGCCTCTTCCTGCAACAACTTATTGAAGAACAAAGCTGACCACATCCAACCATCCACTCGCAATAACTTCCACACTTCAACTGGTATTCCATCTGGACCAATAGCTTTCCCATTCTTCATTCCATTCACTGCTATTCTGACTTCATCCATACTAACCGTTCTCACTAACTGGTTTACTCTCTAAAATTCCATTCCAATTGTTTTCCTCATTCATCAGTCTTTCAAAATAGTCCTTCCACCTCTCTTTAATTTTTTTGAATGAAAATATAATACCAATAAATTATTATCCTTCTTAAGAAATTTATTTTATTATATTTTGGAAAGAGTACCGATGAGAGTGTCAATATTTTGATACAAGAATTAATTAATGAAGTTTTGTGCACTAGATCAATTAGCGAATTTAATTAAGGGTGTCACTTTATTGGATTTTTAACTTCCCGTGTTAAAGTATGCGGGTAGCTAAGGCACGCCTAATGAACGGACTGTTATCAATAAGATAGCCTTTTAAATGTAAAATTAAGAAGCTGAAATGAATACGACGATAACTTATATATTATAGTTCGCAGTGAAAATTGTTATCTATCTATCTAAATAATATGGATCACGATTACAATAAATGCATAGAAATATTCCACAAATGATTTTTTGTTATTAAATTAATTACTCACGAATATTGTATTATGGATTTTTTATTGTCTTTCATTTCCTTTAAAAGCCGGGGTTTGGTTAGCTATCATCAGTACAGTCACTCGTTCGAAGATGGATAGCAAAAGCTGGGCTTTCTTCGTTTTATTTATTTTGCCTTTGGGCTCACTAGCCTCAAATGCAAGTAAGTGCATAATCTTCTTTTAAATTTCTATATATTATATTATTTTTATATTTGTATAAAAAGTATCAGGACCAATTAACTCCATGGCCTAGTAGTTGCAAACGCTACTGCTGAAGAATTTCAAAGCCGGGATCCAGGACCTAACATCTCGGATCACAGCTCAAGTACTGAAGTATTGGGTCTTTCTATATGAAAATTCTCAGTAGCTGCATAGCAGCCGGATGTTCTCCAGATTTATTATTCTGAAACATACATTAAACAGGTTGTATCCTGTCTTATATGATTTTAATTTACACCTATGTTACTCGTTGTAATTACGTACTTTGGAATTCAAAAATTCCACAGCACCTACATAATTGTTTGAAAAACAAAAACGATTCCGTGTGAATGCCAATTTTGCTCCATGATGATAAGGCAGCTTTTCTTACCTAAAACCCTACAGAAAATGGTATAGACCATATCTTATCAGCGAGAGAGTAATAACTTTTTTGTTTTTGTGTCATTTTAGATAGAATACGTTACGGGAATTCAGCTTCTTCCTTAGCTCAATCAGGTAAACTATCTTTACTACTTCATTCATTTAAGCTTATTTCTTTTTTCTATTAAAATTTACAAAGTACTCATACATACAAATTCATTTAATTACGCACTACGCACCATTGCTAACAAAGATACACATATAATTCTTAAACACACTCATTTGTTTTAATTTAATTATTCAAGCTCCCATAAATATATGCGCATTGATAACTACCATTTGTGTTTTGTTGTAATGTTTCGGGGAACATTTTATGACGTGTAACATTATCCCTTTTCCACAATGGAATCATAATAACATTAACAAGACACAAAATGGACTCAAATCCTTAGAAAATTTAAAAATATTCTGTGCAGCAAAATACTGGTCATCTATTTTGTGATCAAAATTTAAGAAAAATATGTACATTTTAGAAACATCATTGACGAAAATCTAGTTAACAAGGTAATCAAATGAGACATTTGGTTAACTTGATCTTCATCAATCCTGACTATTTGCTGCGCAAACTACATTTTTTAAAACTATTCATTCTTGGTTCATCTTTAATCGACATGAAAAGAAGACGATTGTACTGAAAAAGATTTAGTTCATGAAATAAACTTTAATGATGACTTTTCAAATACAGAGTCTTACGGAGATGACAGCTCATCAGGCGCCAGCAGTATGGCTGCAAGTGGTAAGATATTATTTATAGCATAGCATAGCATAGTCGGCCTTGTTCCAACTGTTGGTACTCGGGCTTTCTCTCTAGGAGAGGGAATGGACAGTAATCCAACACGCGGGCCCAGTGCAAGTTGGCGGATGTCACATGTCTTCGTATTTTTTGGTTCTAGGACATGCCGGTTTCCTCACGATGTTTCCTTTACCGTTTTGAGAGCAGTGGTGATGAAATCAATTACACAAACTAATGCGCCTGGCTGGGTTTGAACCCGCGACCTACAACTCGTAAGTCGGGGCCGCTACCACTTGGCCACCACTGCTCTCCATAGATATTATTTATTTTATACAAACTAACAACAGAAGAAAATAGAAAGGCAAAAAGTTCTGCCTCTAAATATTCTGCACAAACCCAACACATACGAGATATTGCAAAACTGCATAAGTTTTTTTTTTCTGGCTTCAATTTTTTTTTTGTGAATTTTTCAAACCCTTAAAAGTTTTTTGAGATATTTATAATACGATGAATACACACTTGTCAGTAAGCCTGGATTGGAATGCTTATGTAACACATATTCAGACAAGTAACATAAGATAAGAGCAGAAAGATGATAATGCTAGCCTCCGAGAAGTACACGTGACATGGCAGCATTTGGTTTAAAGAAACAGGCAACAATCACAGATACAAAAGAAAACACCCATTGAATTTGCATAAACGACCATAACTACTAGGACCTATTAATATAATGTTGGAATCCCGAATATAGGAAACAAACCAAATATATGCAGACGTGTTGAGATTACGTCTCTGACGCTGGAAATCGAAGATTAATGTCACTTTGAGTAGGTTATTTAAAAGATACAATAAACTTAGACTAAATTACATAATATGTTTTTGGTGATACAGAGTCTGGTGGAGAAGATGATGATGATGATGGGGGGTCAATGACTTTTAGCGGAGGTAAGAGAAATTTTGGTTAATATAATAATATTATATTCCGCAAGCATCACATAACACCATCTAACAAAGCTTGCAAAGTTTGTGGTTTGAGTAACAGATAACTGAAAAACATACTTATAATTTCTAAATACATATATATATTTATAGATAAATTACACTCAGACACAGAATAAATACTCGTGCTTGTCACAAAAACATTTGTCCTAGGTGGGTATTGAACCCTCGACCTGCGGCATAGCATATTTTTTTTTATTACCTTTTATTCGTTAAAATCAATTATTTCTGAAATAAATACTAAAGTAACAATCAGACACATATTATTCAGTCATAATATCAACGCCTATTATGTAAATTAATATAAGATTTTCAACATTATAGCATCCAGTGGAAGTGGCGGAAGTAGCTCACACTCTCAATCCTTCTCAAGTTCATCCGCAAGTGAGAATGATTTTAATATAATTTGTTTCAAAACTTATAATTCTAAAACCAAGTTCATTTATTCCTCAAATAGTCTAACCTCTATATAAAGTGACTTTCTATCAGCAATAACGGCGAAAGCACAAAACTATATACGCGCCTCGCTATTGAAATATCATGTGATCAATTCTAAACTTTTCATCAATTTGACAATTGCTATTGCCGATAGACTGTTCCTATTTGCCTTGAGGTCCTTATAGTATTGTTTGTATCTTTAAGAGTTTATCCTATAGTTCAGAGGTGCAATCAGATTGCACAGTTTGTAAGGCATCACGAACACGAACATTGGAACAAAATGAATTGAAGCTCTATAGATCCGGGGCCAGGGTTATCCGAAAGGAAACTCGAGCCGCGGTATGAAGAGGCTAGAAGGAACGGGGTAGGTTTTTAGTCAGTAAGAGTCTTAAACTACCTTCCGCTCCACCCACGAGAAAAAAAAATGCTCTATATATCCGATGTTCGATTGTTAGCCGTGCGTACAAGCACACAAAGCAGTTCCATATCAATGTTTGGGTGCTATTACGCCCATCGATCGATCGACGTTGGTTTATTGGTATGTTACTTCATTCTACAATCGATCGATTGGTGTGATAACCCTTGGAGCACATGGACAAATATATAAACTTGAATGTTGAATTACAGAAGGAAGTGGTCGCTCAGGCTCACAATCAGGATCATTTTCAAGCTCTGGAAGCCTAGGTAAGAATTTAGATATAACTAGAAAACTTTTGTTCTGTCAAGAACTTTAAAAATGTAGGCGCTATTGAAAAATAACGTTATCAAAAAAAAAAATACATTTCAACAATCGCTAGCACTGATAAACTATCAATTTTTATCTTTAATTCCTTGTTGCTTTTTGTCCAAGTGTTTCTCCTATAGACACAATTATGTAAATATACATACCTAATTGCATGTTAAATTACAGGAAGAGGTGGCAATTCACAATCAGGATCATTTTCGAGTGCTGGAAGTGGTAAGAATTAAGACATACTGCAATTTACATCTTTAAATAATACCAACTGGCGATGACAGAATATAAAAAGGCAAAAAAAATACTTATTCTGCCTATCTATATTTTGCAACACAAATCTAACGCATACAAGATTTTGAACTGATTTTCAAGTATACATTGAATTTAAACTAAATTGCATATTTTCCATTTCTACAGAGGCTGAAGGAGATGATTCTGGTGCACTGTCATCATCAAAGTCATACAGCGGTTGTAAGATAACGATTTGAATATTTTACTATAGAAACCATAAAAATATGGCTATCGGTCAAAGCTAAAAAGATTACGTACGTTTAAAGTACATAAGTACTAACACCACTCAGTCATATATCTCATATACACCAATCAGATAATAAGAAACTGGCGGTCCTGGGATTTTGCTCTATAAGCATTAGATAAAAGACCTTCATATTTAAAGGAATCATTTGGTTTTACTACTTTTTATTCACTAATACCAATTAATAGTATCTAGCGAATAATAAAAAGCTGGTCAGACATGTTATTGAGAGATAGGTAATGTATAATAAGTAAATTAATATAATTTTTTTAATGTTATAGCATCTAGTGGGGGCGGCAGAAGTAAATCACAGTCTCAATCCTTCTCAAGTTCATCCTCAGGTGCATCCTCAAGTGAGAATTATTTGCATATATTTTGTATCAAAAGTGACAAATCTAAATCCAGATACACACTAAATCCGGTAATGGACCGAGCCCAAGACGTCGACGGCGCGCACTGTTCCCGCGCGCCTCAAGGAGTTGTCAGCAGCAGGAGGGGCCCAGCTGGCTCGAAGCCTACTGGGGCCAGGGTTATCCGAAAGGAAGCTCGTGCCCCGGTATGAAGACTAGAAGGAACGGGGTGGGGTTTTTAGTCAGTAAGAGTCTGACACTATCTCCCACTCCACCCAAGAGCGGGTTTTGTAATAAGATGATTTTCCCCTTCGACAAAAAAAAAAAGATACACACTAAACAAATACGGGAACCAACAAACAAATAATGTTCAATAGTAGAAACCCTTTAAACAGTCCTTAGCGTCTATATGAAGTAACTTTTTATCAGCAATAACAAGGAAAGTACAAAACAGTATGCACATGCACTATTGAAATGTCACGTGATCAATCCTATACTTTTTGATATTTTGATAATCACTAATGTCGATTGACAATCACTAGTGTCGATTGGTGTAGTGGAAACTATTGATCGACGTTGATTTAATTCTATTATTGACAGATTAATGAGCTAATCCTCAAAGCACATGCGGATTAAGACAAATGAATTTAATTGCATTGTTACATTACAGAAGGAAAAGGTCGATCACAATCAGGATCCTTTTCGAGTGCTGGAAGCGGTGAGAAATTAAACATTAATACTTTTAAAATTTTCTACAGAAATAACATGAGATATCTATGAACATCGATAACTATATTCAACATCAAAGTTTTGGAGAAACTAACAGTACCAACCCACGGACTTAACTAAAACCAAACTCAAATTTAAATAATGTAGTGGCAAATATTAATTTTCCCTTCTATTAACACAGGATTCGGAGGCTATCCAGGTTTCTTCGGATATCCAGGTTACGATGACGGTAAATACTTTTTGCTTAATTTTTTTAATGCAAATTTATTAAATTCTTAATAGTATTGTGAGATACATTTATTGCGTACCTATAAATCTCCTTGTTATCACTAAAATTAGATGGCATTATACTTAAATGAATGCATATGACTGATTTCTAAACTCAGCATTTGGATTTAAGGACGAGACAAATCCTACTTTAGCGCCAAAGTTTGTCTAATTTTCAAGCTACACTAGAATTTCTAAACTTAAGTGCCAAACTAAGAAGAATTGCCAAACTTAAGTGGCAATGGGCAGGGCACATTGCTCGCAGAACAGATGGCCGTTGGGGCCGAAAGGTTCTGCCGCGTACCGGAAGGCCTCGAACAAGGTGGTCTGATGACCTGATGAGGGTTGCGGGAAGCCGATGGATGCGAGACGCACGGGAGCATTCCTTGTGGCGACGCTTGGGGAGGCCTATTTCCAGCAGTGGAGGAGTATCGGCTGAAATGATGATGATGATGACTAGAGTTTCATAAATAGATCATTTAGATATCTAAGTGTCTACTGTGTTCATTGAGTTAAAAGTAATTTGTCACGCTCATTTAACTGTTTACAGGTCTATACGGTGGTTCTTCATCATCAGGTAGCTATTAATTAAATCCACAATTACTCATCTTAGGTACTCGTATCATACTTTAAACCAACCTCGAATTGTGGGAACTTTTGAAAGAGTTACCGAGGCGTTGGAACGCAAAGGAAAAAACGAACACAGGTGCAATTTAGTTATTAAAAGACTGATACGCTCTCAGACACTACCCTAAAGTGGAGGAAGTCATTTGATGATTGCCCGTCCAAAGAGTAACCATGGATTTTCTTGCCGGTTCTTCTCCATAGGAATCGACCAATTTGGAACCGTGCCCTAGCTTCTGACGTTTTATAAGTGCCCATGTAGGCCTATGTGAAATAAAAACTTTTGATTTTCATCAAAAACCAAAAAAAAGTCCTAAAAGTAAGATTCTCAATTCGATAGAGTCTTTATTGCATACCTAACCTTTGTAACTACTGAAACCCTATCAAAAAGCACTACAGTAGGCAGGGCACATTGCTCGCAGAATAGATGGTTGATGGAACCGTAAGGTTCTGAAGGGACGATCACGTACCGGAAGGCGTAGCGTTGGAACGCCCCCCTACAAGGTGAACAGACGACACACTAAACTAAAACTAGTCTAGTTTTTTTCTTTAATGTTCCAGTCTTTTGTAAAGTTATCCACTGAATACTGGTAAAATAATGCTTAAGTTAAAAGTAAGTAGGTAGAATATTAAAATATTTTCCTTAATTTCAGCCTTTTCAAGCTCTGGCAGTTCAGCAGGGAAGTCTTCTTCTCGATCTAGTAAGTACACAAAAAACACGTATTTCTAAAAAGCAGTGAGGAATGAGCCTCCTACTAACGAAAACTGAAAAACAATTTAACTTCATAATATGCTCATTTTGCATCGTGTTGCGCCGACCCCAAATAAAACGGGACAAGGGCAGGAAGATGATGATGATGAATATAATTTAGTAAAATTTTGCGACTACGTAAGTTATTTATTTTAATTATAAAAACCGAAAACATCTAACTTTAAAAATTCCACATTACAAATTTTTCATTTTATTAGTTATTCTAATTTCTTTACCTATCTTCTATAATATAAAAATGAATCGCTAAATGTGTTGCTAAGCGCAAATCTCGAGAACAGCTGAACCGATTTCGCAAATTCTTTTTTTGTTGTGTTTGTTATTGTGAGGAGAAGGTTCTTTTGGAAAAAATATTAAAATTAGGATAGTCTAAGGTCGTTTAGGGTAGAGTTAGGTAGTGCAGAATAGAGTAGGGTAGAGCGGGAGCGAAGCCGCGGGGGTACAGCTTGTTTATTATGAATTTAAAACCGGGTACAAGACAGTCAAAGTATATTTTCCCATATCCAAGAAACTAACCTCTAGTATCCTTTCAGTGGCCAGTTCTTTTGCCAGTTCACAATCTAGCAAAACGAAACAAGGCAAACCAGGAAAACAACCAGTGAGTCCCCCTTCAGAAGAAGAGGATACTCCTTCGGAACCACAGAAGCCTCCTAAGGGACCTAGCGAGACTACTAGTATCATATCCGGGTCTTCAAGTGGTAAGTGTCATAAATTTAACCCATAGATCAGTCATTGTGGGTTGAAATATACTCTGACTTTGACGTTGAATATGACTGACGCATTTAAGCAAAAAGAGCCCAAAATCTCAATGGAAGTTCTGTTTCGACGAATCGCGTAGCAGTGTGAATTAAGCCCTATAGAAATTACATCAACAATACAAACAATTTAATTTCTAGATGCCAAGTCGGGCCCAGGTGGAGAAGCAAAGACATCGGGATCGTCTAAAGGTACGTCTGTAGTAACATATACCTGCCTTCAACCATGTTAGAAATATTAATACAAAAAACTACGAAATTCCAATATGCTTATGTCTCTCATGTTAAAAACATACAATTAAAAGAGATAATAATTTTTTTTTTTATCTGGATACAGAGACAACTTATTAGTTCGTAGTGCATTGAATTATTGCCTAATAATTTTAACGTCATCATGTGTAAACCTTTATCAAAATTATAAATCGCTTACAGTTTCAAGCGATAACGATGGTAGATCGGGATCATCCAGCGTAGAAACTGAAACCTCAGGTAAATAAATAAAATACATTAAAGTCTATTATTATTCTTTACTCAATGATGGACGAAGGAGTTACAGAAACATGAAATGGCATGCGTCTTTCGCGCGCCAAGTGGATTTTAATGTTTGGTACACGGATAGACCATATTTTTGTTTGGTGTGTGCGATACCTAGGTGTTGATTTACTCCGATTACGGATTCCCATGACAAAGTTTTAAATATTTTCGGTGATAAAACTCCAGGAAAAGCAAATCCTGTCCCTCATATATATAAGTGTTGTTAAAACACAGAAATAACTTAGAGTCAAAAGCGTTGAGATGTTTTGTACTAACAGCTTACACAACAGACGATGTCTCAGCCATCTCCACTATCTGCGGTTAAAGTTTCCGATATCTACAAACAAAGCCTCAGAATAGCAAATTCCTATCTTTTATAAATAAGTGTTCTTTAGATACTGTAATAAGGTAGGATCAATAGTATTAACACGATCGTTTTTGACAGCTTACACAAAGGGAGATGCCTCTTCCAGCTCCACAGCCATCGGCGCCGTAGATTCTCAAGGTACTATTTTTACTACCTTATACGTTACCATTTCTATTGGAATCACTACACCGTCTACCAGTGCAAGCCACCAAACACGCTTTTAAAGTGATTAGACTTTGAAAGCGACAGGACAAAAACCGTCGGTTATAATGCCTAAGCGGTTGCTTAAAACTCTATGACGCATCATAACTTAGACTGATTTAGAGAGATTACCAGTGAGAGATGTTCATACACAACTCTTATCTTTGTCTGATCTGGTGTTCATAATTAATAACAAATATTTATTTCGTTGTGATTGTTTACTGATGGTAATTTTGTAATAACAGCCTAAATGAAAATAAATTTTGTTTCGAGCCCGTTTGAGTAACCGTTTTATTTTTCTGTTTTGTGTATGTCTACACTACCAGTTAGCAAATAAACTTTAAAAAGTAGTATACGAGCTTGATTCTGGAATCAGAGCTTTCCTAACTACAGTTTTCATTATTTTAGAATCAGGACCAGCTCCAGAAGATTCAGCACAAGAAAAACCAGCGCCAGAAGAATCAGCACCAGGACCAGCCCCGGAAGAACCAGCACCAGAAGAATCAGCACCAGGACCAGCACCAGAAGGACCAGCACCAGGAGGACCAGCACCAGAAGAATCAGCACCGGGACTAGCACCAGAAGGACCAGCAGCAGAAGGACCAGCACCAGAAGGACCAGCACCAGGAGGACCAGCAGATCAGCCAAAACCTGAACCAGAACCAAGCGACTCAGGATCATCGCAGTTAATCATTTCTGGTTCTAACAGTGGTGGGTATACAGTGCTAATGAAACTGTCTCCTCTATTGTATCGAATTATGCAAAAAAGGCTCGCTGTTGAGTAATATCTCACCTGATGGTAAACAACAACGTGATCGATGATGGAACACGCTTGCATAGAAGTAACCTATTCCCTTTTGGTGAAACCGTAAAATACTGGTACTGATTCAAGCAGACTCCTTTATTATATCGAGTTGTGCAAACATTTAAAAAGTTCACTTAACAATCTTTTTTCCATATTTTTTATAAAATTCTAAAGGAAACCAAAACCATTAAAAAACAATCAATTATAGCCAACCAAGTCGGAACTATCTCCCACCAATACCATTCTTATGTTTAAAAGACTTCGATGAAGATTTAGAAGAATTGTACATATTGCAAGAAGTCAAAATTTAAAAAAATATTTTTTCTAGCTGCTAAGTCGGGCCCTGGTGGAGAAGCAGAGACATGGGGATCGTCTAAAGGTACTTCTGTAATAATATATATCTTCGTAATAATATTAACATAGAAAACTACCAAATCCCAATATGCTTACTCTCTAGTGTTAAACACGTACATTTGAAAGCAATATTCAACACTCTTTTTTTTGTCTGACTACAGAGATAACTGATTAATTCGTAGTGCATTGAATTATTGCCTAATAATTTTAATGTCATCATGTGTAAACCTTTATCAAAATTATAAATCGCTTACAGTTTCAAGCGATAACGATGGTAGATCGGGATCATCCAGCGTAGAAACTGAAACCTCAGGTAAATAAATAAAATACATTAAAGTCTATTATTATTCTTTACTCAATGATGGACGAAGGAGTTACAGAAACATGAAAATGGCATGCGTCTTTCGCGCGCCAAGTGGATTTTAATGTTTGGTACACGGATAGACCATATTTTTGTTTGGTGTGTGCGATACCTAGGTGTTGATTTACTCCGATTACGGATTCCCATGACAAAGTTTTAAATATTTTCGGTGATAAAACTCCAGGAAAAGCAAATCCTGTCCCTCATATATATAAGTGTTGTTAGAACACAGAAATAACTTAGAGTCAAAAGCGTTGAGATGTTTTGTACTAACAGCTTACACAACAGACGATGTCTCAGCCATCTCCACTGTCTGCGGTTAAAGTTTCCGATATCTACAAACAAAGCCTCAGAATAGCAAATTCCTATCTTTTATAAATAAGTGTTCTTTAGATACTGTAATAAGGTAGGATCAATAGTATTAACACGATCGTTTTTGACAGCTTACACAAAGGGAGATGCCTCTTCCAGCTCCACAGCCATCGGCGCCGTAGATTCTCAAGGTACTATTTTTACTACCTTATACGTTACCATTTCTATTGGAATCACTACACCGTCTACCAGTGCAAGCCACCAAACACACTTTTAAAGTAATTAGACTTTGAAAGCGACAGGACAAAAACCATCGGTTATAATGCCTAAGCAGTTACTTAAAACACTATGACGGATCATAACTAAGACTGATTTAGAGAGATTACCAGTGAGAGATGTTCATACACAACTCTTATCTTTGTCTGATCTGGTGTTCATAATTAATAACAAATATTTATTTCGTTGTGATTGTTTACTGACGGTAATTTTCTAATAACAGCCTAAATGAAAATAAATTTTGTTTCGAGTTTCCGTTTGAGTAACCGTTTTATTTTTCTATTTTGTGTATGTCTACACTACCAGTGAGCAAATAAACTTTAAAAAGTAGTATACGAGCTTGATTCTGGAATCAGAGCTTTCCTAACTACAGTTTTCATTATTTTAGAATCAGGACCAGCTCCAGAAGATTCAGCACAAGAAAAACCAGCACCAGAAGAATCAGCACCAGGACCAGCCCCAGAAGAACCAGCACCAGAAAAACCAGCGCCAGAAGAATCTGCACCAGGACCAGCAGCAGAAGGACCGGCACCAGAAGGACCAGCACCAGGAGGACCAGCACCAGAAGAATCAGCACCAGGACCAGCACCAGAAGGACCAGCACCAGGTGGACCAGCACCAGAAGAATCAGCACCAGGACCAGCACCAAAAGGACCAGCACCAGGAGGACCAGCACCAGAAGGACCAGCACCAGGAGGACCAGCAGATCAGCCAAAACCTGAACCAGAACCAAGCGACTCAGGATCATCGCAGTTAATCATTTCTGGTTCTAACAGTGGTGGGTATACAGTGCTAATGAAACTGTCTCCTCTTTTGTATCGAATTATGCAAAAAAGGCTCGCTGTTGAGTAATATCTCACCTGATGGTAAACAACAACGTGATCGATGATGGAACACGCTTGCATAGAAGTAACCTATTCACTTTTGGTGAAACCGTAAAATACTGGTACTGATTCAAGCAGACTCCTTTATTATATCGAGTTGTGCGAACATTTAAAAAGTTCACTTAACAATCTTTTTTCCATATTTTTTATAAAATTCTAAAGGAAACCAAAACCATTAAAAAAAAACAATTTTAGCCAACCAAGTCGGAACTATCTCCCACCAATACCATTCTTATGTTTAAAAGACTTCGATGAAGATTTAGAAGAATTATACATATTGCAAGAAGTCAAAATTAAAAAAAAAAAATTTTTTCTAGCTGCTAAGTCGGGCCCTGGTGGAGAAGCAGAGACATGGGGATCGTCTAAAGGTACTTCTGTAATAATATATATCTTCGTAATAATATTAACATAGAAAACTACCAAATCCCAATATGCTTACTCTCTAGTGTTAAACACGTACATTTGAAAGCAATATTCAACACTCTTTTTTTTGTCTGACTACAGAGATAACTGATTAATTCGTAGTGCATTGAATTATTGCCTAATAATTTTAATGTCATCATGTGTAAACCTTTGTCAAAATTATAAATCGCTTACAGTTTCAAGCGATAACGATGGTAGATCGGGATCATCCAGCGTAGAAACTGAAACCTCAGGTAAATAAATAAAATACATTAAAGTCTATTATTATTCTTTACTCAATGATGGACGAAGGAGTTACAGAAACATGAAAATGGCATGCGTCTTTCGCGCGCCAAGTGGATTTTAATGTTTGGTACACGGATAGACCATATTTTTGTTTGGTGTGTGCGATACCTAGGTGTTGATTTACTCCGATTACGGATTCCCATGACAAAGTTTTAAATATTTTCGGTGATAAAACTCCAGGAAAAGCAAATCCTGTCCCTCATATATATGTGTTGTTAAAACACAGAAATAACTTAGAGTCAAAAGCGTTGAGATGTTTTGTACTAACAGCTTACACAACAGACGATGTCTCAGCCATCTCCACTATCTGCGGTTAAAGTTTCCGATATCTACAAACAAAGCCTCAGAATAGCAATTTCCTATCTTTTATAAATAAGTGTTCTTTAGATACTGTAATAAGGTAGGATCAATAGTATTAACACGATCGTTTTTGACAGCTTACACAAAGGGAGATGCCTCTTCCAGCTCCACAGCCATCGGCGCCGTAGATTCTCAAGGTACTATTTTTACTACCTTATCCGTTACCATTTCTATTGGAATCACTACACCGTCTACCAGTGCAAGCCACCAAACACGCTTTTAAAGTGATTAGACTTTGAAAGCGACAGGACAAAAACCATCGGTTATAATGCCTAAGCGGTTGCTTAAAACACTATGACGGATCATAACTAAGACTGATTTAGAGAGATTACCAGTGAGAGATGTTCATACACAACTCTTATCTTTGTCTGACCTGGTGTTCATAATTAATAACAAATATTTATTTCGTTGTGATTGTTTACTGACGGTAATTTTCTAATAACAGCCTAAATGAAAATAAATTTTGTTTCGTGTTTCCGTTTGAGTAACCGTTTTATTTTTCTGTTTTGTGTATGTCTACACTACCAGTTAGCAAATAAACTTTAAAAAGTAGTATACGAGCTTGATTCTGGAATCAGAGCTTTCCTAAATACAGTGTTCATTATTTTAGAATCAGGACCAGCTCCAGAAGATTCAGCACAAGAAAAACCAGCACCAGAAGAACCAGCGCCAGAAGAATCAGCACCAGGACCAGCCCCAGAAGAACCAGCACCAGAAAAACCAGCGCCAGAAGAATCTGCACCAGGACCAGCACCAGAAGGACCAGCAGCAGAAGGACCGGCACCAGAAGGACCAGCACCAGGAGGACCAGCACCAGAAGAATCAGCACCAGGACCAGCACCAGAAGGACCAGCACCAGGTGGACCAGCACCAGAAGAATCAGCACCAGAACCAGCACCAGAAGGACCAGCACCAGGAGGACCAGCACCAGAAGGACCAGCACCAGGAGGACCAGCAGATCAGCCAAAACCTGAACCAGAACCAAGCGACTCAGGATCATCGCAGTTAATCATTTCTGGTTCTAACAGTGGTGGGTATACAGTGCTAATGAAACTGTCTCCTCTTTTGTATCGAATTATGCAAAAAAGGCTCGCTGTTGAGTAATATCTCATCTGATGGTAAACAACAACGTGATCGATGATGGAACACGCTTGCATAGAAGTAACCTATTCACTTTTGGTGAAACCGTAAAATACTGGTACTGATTCAAGCAGACTCCTTTATTATATCGAGTTGTGCGAACATTTAAAAAGTGTACTTAACAATCTTTTTTCCATATTTTTTATAAAATTCTAAAGGAAACCAAAACCATTAAAAAACAATCAATTATAGCCAACCAAGTCGGAACTATCTCCGACCAATACCATTCTTATGTTTAAAAGACTTCGATGAAGATTTAGAAGAATTATACATATTGCAAGAAGTCAAAATTAAAAAAAATATTTTTTCTAGCTGCTAAGTCGGGCCCTGGTGGAGAAGCAGAGACATGGGGATCGTCTAAAGGTACTTCTGTAATAATATATATCTTCGTAATAATATTAACATGGAAAACTACCAAATCCCAATATGCTTACTCTCTAGTGTTAAACACGTACATTTGAAAGCAATATTCAACACTCTTTTTTTGTGTCTGACTACAGAGATAACTGATTAATTCGTAGTGCATTGAATTATTGCCTAATAATTTTAATGTCATCATGTGTAAACCTTTATCAAAATTATAAATCGCTTACAGTTTCAAGCGATAACGATGGTAGATCGGGATCATCCAGCGTAGAAACTGAAACCTCAGGTAAATAAATAAAATACATTAAAGTCTATTATTATTCTTTACTCAATGATGGACGAAGGAGTTACAGAAACATGAAAATGGCATGCGTCTTTCGCGCGCCAAGTGGATTATAATGTTTGGTACACGGATAGACCATATTTTTGTTTGGTGTGTGCGATACCTAGGTGTTGATTTACTCCGATTACGGATTCCCATGACAAAGTTTTAAATATTTTCGGTGATAAAACTCCAGGAAAAGCAAATCCTGTCCCTCATATATATAAGTGTTGTTAAAACACAGAAATAACTTAGAGTCAAAAGCGTTGAGATGTTTTGTACTAACAGCTTACACAACAGACGATGTCTCAGCCATCTCCACTATCAGCGGTTAAAGTTTCCGATATCTACAAACAAAGCCTCAGAATAGCAAATTCCTATCTTTTATAAATAAGTGTTCTTTAGATACTGTAATAAGGTAGGATCAATAGTATTAACACGATCGTTTTTGACAGCTTACACAAAGGGAGATGCCTCTTCCAGCTCCACAGCCATCGGCGCCGTAGATTCTCAAGGTGCTATTTTTACTACCTTATCCGTTACCATTTCTATTGGAATCACTACACCGTCTACCAGTGCAAGCCACCAAACACGCTTTTAAAGTGATTAAACTTTGAAAGCGACAGGACAAAAACCATCGGTTATAATGCCTAAGCGGTTGCTTAAAACACTATGACGGATCATAACTAAGACTGATTTAGAGAGATTACCAGTGAGAGATGTTCATACACAACTCTTATCTTTGTCTGATCTGGTGTTCATAATTAATAACAAATATTTATTTCGTTGTGATTGTTTACTGACGGTAATTTTCAAATAACAGCCTAAATGAAAATAAATTTTGTTTCGAGTTTCCGTTTGAGTAACCGTTTTATTTTTCTGTTTTGTGTATGTCTACACTACCAGTTAGCAAATAAACTTTAAAAAGTAGTATACGAGCTTGATTCTGGAATCAGAGCTTTCCTAACTACAGTGTTCATTATTTTAGAATCAGGACCAGCTCCAGAAGATTCAGCACAAGAAAAACCAGCACCAGAAGAATCAGCACCAGGACCAGCCCCAGAAGAACCAGCACCAGAAAAACCAGCGCCAGAAGAATCTGCACCAGGACCAGCACCAGAAGGACCAGCAGCAGAAGGACCGGCACCAGAAGGACCAGCACCAGGAGGACCAGCACCAGAAGAATCAGCATCAGGACCAGCACCAGAAGGACCAGCACCAGGTGGACCAGCACCAGAAGAATCAGCACCAGGACCAGCACCAGAAGGACCAGCACCAGGAGGACCAGCACCAGAAGGACCAGCACCAGGAGGACCAGCAGATCAGCCAAAACCTGAACCAGAACCAAGCGACTCAGGATCATCGCAGTTAATCATTTCTGGTTCTAACAGTGGTGGGTATACAGTGCTAATGAAACTGTCTCCTCTTTTGTATCGAATTATGCAAAAAAGGCTCGCTGTTGAGTAATATCTCACCTGATGGTAAACAACAACGTGATCGATGATGGAACACGCTTGCATAGAAGTAACCTATTCACTTTTGGTGAAACCGTAAAATACTGGTACTGATTCAAGCAGACTCCTTTATTATATCGAGTTGTGCGAACATTTAAAAAGTTCACTTAACAATCTTTTTTCCATATTTTTTATAAAATTCTAAAGGAAACCAAAACCATTAAAAAAAATCAATTTTAGCCAACCAAGTCGGAACTATCTCCCACCAATACCATTCTTATGTTTAAAAGACTTCGATGAAGATTTAGAAGAATTATACATATTGCAAGAAGTCAAAATTAAAAAAAAAAATATTTTTTCTAGCTGCTAAGTCGGGCCCTGGTGGAGAAGCAGAGACATGGGGATCGTCTAAAGGTACTTCTGTAATAATATATATCTTCGTAATAATATTAACATAGAAAACTACCAAATCCCAATATGCTTACTCTCTAGTGTTAAACACGTACATTTGAAAGCAATATTCAACACTCTTTTTTTTGTCTGACTACAGAGATAACTGATTAATTCGTAGTGCATTGAATTATTGCCTAATAATTTTAATGTCATCATGTGTAAACCTTTATCAAAATTATAAATCGCTTACAGTTTCAAGCGATAACGATGGTAGATCGGGATCATCCAGCGTAGAAACTGAAACCTCAGGTAAATAAATAAAATACATTAAAGTCTATTATTATTCTTTACTCAATGATGGACGAAGGAGTTACAGAAACATGAAAATGGCATGCGTCTTTCGCGCGCCAAGTGGATTTTAATGTTTGGTACACGGATAGACCATATTTTTGTTTGGTGTGTGCGATACCTAGGTGTTGATTTACTCCGATTACGGATTCCCATGACAAAGTTTTAAATATTTTCGGTGATAAAACTCCAGGAAAATCAAATCCTGTCCCTCATATATATAAGTGTTGTTAAAACACAGAAATAACTTAGAGTCAAAAGCGTTGAGATGTTTTGTACTAACAGCTTACACAACAGACGATGTCTCAGCCATCTCCACTATCTGCGGTTAAAGTTTCCGATATCTACAAACAAAGCCTCAGAATAGCAATTTCCTATCTTTTATAAATAAGTGTTCTTTAGATACTGTAATAAGGTAGGATCAATAGTATTAACACGATCGTTTTTGACAGCTTACACAAAGGGAGATGCCTCTTCCAGCTCCACAGCCATCGGCGCCGTAGATTCTCAAGGTACTATTTTTACTACCTTATCCGTTACCATTTCTATTGGAATCACTACACCGTCTACCAGTGCAAGCCACCAAACACGCTTTTAAAGTGATTAGACTTTGAAAGTGACAGGACAAAAACCATCGGTTATAATGCCTAAGCGGTTGCTTAAAACACTATGACGGATCATAACTAAGACTGATTTAGAGAGATTACCAGTGAGAGATGTTCATACACAACTCTTATCTTTGTCTGATCTGGTGTTCATAATTGATAACAAATATTTATTTCGTTGTGATTGTTTACTGACGGTAATTTTCAAATAACAGCCTAAATGAAAATAAATTTTGTTTCGAGTTTCCGTTTGAGTAACCGTTTTATTTTTCTGTTTTGTGTATGTCTACACTACCAGTTAGCAAATAAACTTTAAAAAGTAGTATACGAGCTTGATTCTGGAATCAGAGCTTTCCTAACTACAGTGTTCATTATTTTAGAATCAGGACCAGCTCCAGAAGATTCAGCACAAGAAAAACCAGCACCAGAAGAACCAGCGCCAGAAGAATCAGCACCAGGACCAGCCCCAGAAGAACCAGCACCAGAAAAACCAGCGCCAGAAGAATCTGCACCAGGACCAGCACCAGAAGGACCAGCAGCAGAAGGACCGGCACCAGAAGGACCAGCACCAGGAGGACCAGCACCAGAAGAATCAGCACCAGGACCAGCACCAGGTGGACCAGCACCAGAAGAATCAGCACCAGGACCAGCACCAGAAGGACCAGCACCAGGAGGACCAACACCAGAAGGACCAGCACCAGGAGGACCAGCAGATCAGCCAAAACCTGAACCAGAACCAAGCGACTCAGGATCATCGCAGTTAATCATTTCTGGTTCTAACAGTGGTGGGTATACAGTGCTAATGAAACTGTCTCCTCTTTTGTATCGAATTATGCAAAAAAGGCTCGCTGTTGAGTAATATCTCATCTGATGGTAAACAACAACGTGATCGATGATGGAACACGCTTGCATAGAAGTAACCTATTCACTTTTGGTGAAACCGTAAAATACTGGTACTGATTCAAGCAGACTCCTTCATTATATCGAGTTGTGCGAACATTTAAAAAGTGTACTTAACAATCTTTTTTCCATATTTTTTATAAAATTCTAAAGGAAACCAAAACCATTAAAAAACAATCAATTATAGCCAACCAAGTCGGAACTATCTCCGACCAATACCATTCTTATGTTTAAAAGACTTCGATGAAGATTTAGAAGAATTATACATATTGCAAGAAGTCAAAATTAAAAAAAATATTTTTTCTAGCTGCTAAGTCGGGCCCTGGTGGAGAAGCAGAGACATGGGGATCGTCTAAAGGTACTTCTGTAATAATATATATCTTCGTAATAATATTAACATGGAAAACTACCAAATCCCAATATGCTTACTCTCTAGTGTTAAACACGTACATTTGAAAGCAATATTCAACACTCTTTTTTTGTGTCTGACTACAGAGATAACTGATTAATTCGTAGTGCATTGAATTATTGCCTAATAATTTTAATGTCATCATGTGTAAACCTTTATCAAAATTATAAATCGCTTACAGTTTCAAGCGATAACGATGGTAGATCGGGATCATCCAGCGTAGAAACTGAAACCTCAGGTAAATAAATAAAATACATTAAAGTCTATTATTATTCTTTACTCAATGATGGACGAAGGAGTTACAGAAACATGAAAATGGCATGCGTCTTTCGCGCGCCAAGTGGATTTTAATGTTTGGTACACGGATAGACCATATTTTTGTTTGGTGTGTGCGATACCTAGGTGTTGATTTACTCCGATTACGGATTCCCATGACAAAGTTTTAAATATTTTCGGTGATTAAAACTCCAGGAAAAGCAAATCCTGTCCCTCATATATATAAGTGTTGTTAAAACACAGAAATAACTTAGAGTCAAAAGCGTTGAGATGTTTTGTACTAACAGCTTACACAACAGACGATGTCTCAGCCATCTCCACTATCAGCGGTTAAAGTTTCCGATATCTACAAACAAAGCCTCAGAATAGCAAATTCCTATCTTTTATAAATAAGTGTTCTTTAGATACTGTAATAAGGTAGGATCAAAAGTATTAACACGATCGTTTTTGACAGCTTACACAAAGGGAGATGCCTCTTCCAGCTCCACAGCCATCGGCGCCGTAGATTCTCAAGGTACTATTTTTACTACCTTATCCGTTACCATTTCTATTGGATTCTATTGGAGAGATGTTCATACACAACTCTTGTCTTTGTCTGATCTGGTGTTCATAATTAATAACAAATATTTATTTCGTTGTGATTGTTTACTGACGGTAATTTTGTAATAACAGCCTAAATGAAAATAAATTTTGTTTCGAGCCCGTTTGAGTAACCGTTTTATTTTTCTGTTTTGTGTATGTCTACACTACCAGCTAGCAAATAAACTTTAAAAAGTAGTATACGAGCTTGATTCTGGAATCAGACCTTTCCTAACTACAGCTTTCATTATTTTATAATCAGGACCAGCTCCAGAAGAATCAGCACAAGAAAAACCAGCACCAGAAGAACCAGCGCCAGAAGAATCAGCACCAGGACCAGCCCCAGAAGAACCAGCACCAGAAAAACCAACGCCAGAAGAACCAGCACCAGAAGAACCAGCTCCAGAAGAACCAGCACCAGAAGAATCAGCACCAGAAGAACCAACAGGTTAGCCAAAACCTAGACCAGAATCAAGCGACACATTCATCTCCTTGTCGCTCTTCAGTTTCTCAAACCGATGGATAAAGCAATAAAATGCTAATGCAAGCAGACTCTATTGCATTGTAATCTTGTAACGTCACAATTATTAGAATAAATTAGATATTTTGTGTTACAAAAGCCTGAAAGAGATGATTCTGGTTCAGATTCACTAGCAAACGCTTACAGCAGCAGTAAGATAATGATTTGATAATTTTGTTATTGAAACTAAAAAATAAATTGACTATTGGCATCAACTAGCATGACATAAATTTGTATATTTAAATCCAATGTCTATGAGTGACATGACGCAATCGCATATAAGCCAATCGTAAAAATAGAGAATAAGTAATATCTGGCGGATCTGGGATTACACTCTAGAACCATTACATAAAAAACTACACACATTGCAATCAATGCCTTGGTAAAAAATACTAAAGAGACAGTCGGACATGTTTTTTTGACGTAATCTGAACAATTAAATTTATTCATTATATGATTTTTACCTTTACAGAACCCATTGAAAAGGGCAGCAAAGGTGGAAATAGTGCACAGTCTACAGCCTATACAAGATCAGTCATAAGTGAGAGTAATTTAAATAAAATTGTTTTCAAAAGTGATAAATCTAAATCCTAAAAAACGGGAGAAGCACAAACTTCGTGTCAAACATCACTTAGCATCTAGACAGATAGATTTTCTATTAACGATATTGAATCCCACAAAGCTCTAATTAAAAGTTACGTGACCAATCCCCAACTTTTTAGTAATTCGAAAGTCGCAGTGCCAATATGACTACTACTGTTTTCTTGAACACCTTGTCAAAAAAAAAAAAGTCAAAATATTTTATTTCACATAGGCCTACAAGGGCACTTATAAAACGTCAGAAGCTAGTGCACGGTTCGAAATTGGTCGTTTCCTATGGAGAAGAACCGGCAAGAAACTCCATGGTTACTCTTTTAAAAAATGTGTTTATTACAATATTGATTGATTTATGTAAGAACAGTGTAGACCAGTCAACACTGTACACAAAAGCACAAAATTAATCATAATAAAATAAAAATATAGTAAGTTGTAATAGAAAGTTATCTAAGTGTTTGTGGATTATACAGTGTTCTCACATTCACATTTCAAAAAGAGGCTATATAAATAATTACAACTGTTAATAAAATAAATTACTAACAAATTGAATGCAGTTGAAGTCTAAATAAGAAATATTGCAAAAGCAATTCGTTAAAGGAAAAATAAATATATGTACATTAAAACAAAAGTGGAGCAGTTAATAGACACAATATTGATGATTTACCAGGGGGCCACATGTAGCTTGTAGCATGTATCTTTAAGAGTTTATCCGATATGTAGTTTTGAGGCAATATTAGACTTGACAGCCAGGATATCATGAGCATGAGCTGAATTTTGCTATTCGCAAAGAGGCGTCAGCAAAACTGAGTGAGCCCAGTAAGGCCGATGACTTCTAGAGCTGCAGGTACATTTGCAAAACTGGGTGAGCCCAGTAAGGCCGATGACTTCTAGAGCTGCAGGTACATTTGCAAAACTGACAGTGAGTTAAGAACGCAAATGACAACTGAATGGCACAAGTGGGTTTCTGTCATTGAAATTCTGACACCCTAAAGCGGAGTCAGTCAGTAGATGTGGTAACCTTAGAGCGCATGCATATTAAGATCACTAAATGTTGCATTGTGACATTTCAGGAGGAAGTGGTCTAGCTGAATCAGGAGCATATTCGAGTGCTGGTAAGAAATTAAACATACTACTCTTGATCTTTAATATAAACTATCGACGAAAGAACATCGAAAAGTTTTTTTTTTTTTAAACCAACGCACACAATATATTGAAATGTATCTACTCAAATATGTATGCAAGCGTCCTATTGTAATATCATATACTCGAGTCATTTATTTTTACTTAGAAGAATTAGAAGGAGTTCTTATTACGACACAATAAACTTAAACTACATTATTTATTTTGTGTTAATACAGATTCTGATGGAAATGATTCGGATTCAGTAGCACAAGCTTACAGCAGTGGTAAGATATTGGTTTTATTATTTTATTATTAAAACCAAAAAATGGATTGGATATCGGCCCAAGCTAGCAAGTATATGTTAAAAGTGTGTATTATATTTTCATCAGAATATATGTAATACTCGGTGGCTCTGGAATCCAAATAAGTAACAATTGTTTTACTTCCTTTAAATTCCTTTTAAAGAGACAATGAGACAAGCTATTGAACCATCAATGCCTATTAAGTAAATTAATATAATATTTTATTCTTATAGCATCCGGTGGAAAAGGCACTTCGGTATCTGAAACCTTCTCAAGATCAACCACACGTAAGAATGATTTAAAAATTTGCTTCAAAAATGATTAATTTAGAGTCGGGTACACACCGAACAAACACGGGAAACACAGAAAATCTGTTCAATTATAGGGATTCTTCAAACATCCTTTAGCCTTTTGATAAAGCAACATCCGAAAAGTCCAAAGTTGAGAAAAGAAAAGAAAGAGAATCTCGTGGACAATCTCAAACTCTTTAGCATTTTGACAATCGGCCTCAGCAGTTTAGTGGCTTTTAGCAAGAACATTTGATCTTAATTAATTTGAACTATATTGATCTGAAGTCTGATTGGCAGTCAACAGTCATGCGCACAAACACACAATGTAGTTACATTTCAATGTTCGGGAGTTTTTACATCAGTCGATCGATCAACGGTAGTCGATTTGTACGCTTGTATTGGATGAAAGAAACTAGCAATCTTCTGTGTTGGAAACTGTTGATCGACGTCAACTCTCAGTGCTATCGATACATTAGTGTGGTAACTTTAAAGCACGAAAGAATTAAGACAACTATTTTTTTTTTGCTTTATTACATTACAGGAGGCAAAGGTCGAGCACAATCAGGAGCATCTGCAAGTGCTGGTAAGCATTTGAGCATACTACAATTCTATAATGTTAATCTTTCCTTACAATATTTTAAAAGCGAAAGTGAGTTTGTTTGTTACGTCTTCACGCCTCAATGGCAAAACCGATTTTGATGAAACTTGGTACAGGGATAGACCATGTCCTGGAATAGGAATTAGGATACTTTTTATCCCGGAAGTATGTTTCCTTGGGATCATTTTCTGCTATCACGCGGGCGAAGCCGCTGGGAGCAGCTAGCCTTTAATATAAACTTTCGACGAAAGCACATAGAGTCAGAAAAGTTTTAATACCTCTTTATATTCTACATAACCTCAATGCACCCGAGATATATGCAAATGGTATGTAGGAATATTTTTCTGGCTTCACAATTTTTTATTGAGGCTTTTTTAGAGCATTTTAGATATTGTAATGAAATAAAATGTTTATGTCATACGCGATTCAGAACCATTTATCTCAGTCTCCGAGTGGTATAAGTACTACAGCCACGTCGTATGTGATATGGCTGTACTTGTCGAGAAGAAACTTGCAACAATATAATAATAATAATAATAACCATTTATTTCAGGCATCGAAGGCCCATAGAAAAAATACATAAAATAATCTTATAAAATAATAAACTAATAAATATCATAACAACAAAACTTGAACTATTTATAATTAAACACGTAACATCGGCGCATCGGCGTCGCGTCTGCTGTGGTGGTGCGTGGTGACCATGATTTCAATCGAGACATCTATCTACTTATGCGTGCCTTTCATTTGGATTCCCGCAATCATCCTCATCATCATCCCGGTCATCTCGCGGACGGCGAGCCATGGGTAGCTCGCTGTCCGATCGTCCGGTAACTGTCCGGACTACTTACTCCGTGGTCCGGACCGAGCCCAAGATGTCAACGGCGCGCACTGTTCCCGCGCACCTTAAGGAGTTGTCAGCAACAGAAGGGGCCCAGCTGGGTCGCAGCCTACTGGGGCCAGGGTTATCTGAAAAGAAACTCAAGCCCCGGTATGAAGGCTAGAAGGAATGGGGTGGGGTTTTTAGTCAGTAAGAGTCTGACACTATCTCCCGTTCCACCCAAGAGCGGGGGCTGTTATAAGATAATATTCCCCATCAAAAAAACAAAAATCATCCAGGTCATCGGCTAACCGATGAGATGTCTTGCAACGCTTACTAAATAAGTATATGCAAGCATATTATTGCAATATCTTACAATTTTTCTCTCCTAGAAAATTATTTCAGATTTAAGGGGCACCCCTTCAAATTATAACTACACAATAAACTTAGACTAATTATACCTATATTTTTTTTTAATCAGAATCTGATGGAGATGATTCCGAGGCAAACGCTTACAGCAGGGGTAAGATATAGATTTCATTATTTTATTATTGAAACCAAAAAATTATTCGCTATCGGCCCAAATTAAATATAAGTTAAAAGAATGTACATTACTTAGTACTTATGTAGATACTCTAACACTACTCAATCGCATGTATACCTTCACGTTTACATAAATTAATATGCGATTTTTATCCTTACAGCATCCGCTGGAAAAGGCCGGAGTAAAGCACAGGCTGAAGCCTTCTCAAAATCAGTCACAAGTAAGAATGATTAAATGTTCAAAATTTGTGTCAAATCTAAAATCAAACACGAAATGTAGCCTCTTTATATATCACCCTTTCGGCTCTAAAAAAGGAAAGTGAAATAAAAAACTTTACTACATGCGATAACGACTTTGGCAAAGTCCAAAAATGAAGTCATGCGGCAAGTACCCTCTTTGAGGAGCACTGGAGAGGGACTAAGACGTTTTCAGCTACCGCATGACATAGATCCTCACCGGTATAAGTTCAGAAGGTTCCTGTTCCGGTATAAGTTCAGAAGGCGGAACCGGCCGGCTATCACCATTGTGTGGACCACCTGGAGGATACGGTGTAGGTGTGCCCTTGGGTGAAGCCCTGCCGTATCCTCGAAGAAGAAATTGGTAGTGGCGACTTCTTATGCAATGCCATGCCAGGTCATAGTCTGGAATTAGATTAGGTGGGTCTTTTTGTAATAAAAACAGGGGAATTTTTGAAAAAGCAACTGAAGGTCAATCCCAAATTTTTCAAAGACAATCGCCAGCGCTGATAGACCACTTTTTATCACTGGTTCTAGACTATAGGGGCTACTGTCTTGCAGCATGAATACTTGATTTAAATTTAATTTATAGTGTATCAATTGGGTGACAAACCTCATCATCATTTCAGCCTAAAGACATCCACTGTTGGACATAGGAATTCCCCAAATGTCGCCATAATGACAGCCCTGTGCGTCGTGCTCACTAGTGAACAAAGTAGTCGCATTTGATCGTTCTGGAATTTTCTCATCAAAATATCAATAGACGTCAGTCAATCAATACATTAGCGTAGGGTATAGTAGAAACTTTTGATCGACGTCGAATTTATTCTACTACAGATCAATTGATGTGATATTTCTTAAAACACACGTAAATTAAGACAAATAAATATAATTGCATTATTACCTTACAGGAGGAAAAGGTGGAGCTCAATCAAAAGCAACTTCGAGTGCTGAAAGCGGTATAGGTGAGAATTTAGATATACTAGACCACACTTTCATGGACGCAATTACGATACAGCAGTGATTTCTAGAGTTGGGCTAAATATATAAATTAAAATAATATTATACTTAAACGAGGCATCAATTTAAAAAATTCCTGCAGAGATAAAATTAAAAATAAATTTGTCAATTCTCATAAAGCTCTTCTGACTAATAAATCAAAGCTAGAATTTTAATACCTAAAAAAAACGTCACAGTAAGTAATCATAAACTACTACTTTTATGGTCCGTATCATATTTATAGTATTTATAGGTGTATTATATACATATACATAACGTAATATAATACTTTATACCGTACATAGTATTACCTTACATAGTGTGATGTCGACTATCGCGCTTTCTTCAATCGATTCCCATATTAACCATAATAACAAAGTTTGAGTGCAAAACCAAACGTCAGCCATAACGCTTAGCTTATTGATACACAAAACCGAAGAATCACGCCTTTTCTAGCATTATGTTTCATACTTATTACCAGAAAATGAACCAGAATCAGAACCAGAAACAGCACCAGCACCAGCACCAGCACCAGCACCAGAACCAGAACCAGAACCAGCACCAGCACCAGCACCAGCACCAGCACCAGCACCTGAACCAGCACCAGCACCAGCACCTGAACCAGCACCAGAACCAGAACAAGCGCCAGAACCAGATTCATCAGAATCTATCCTCTCTGGTTCTCACAGTGGTGGGTAAAACAATACAGTAATAATGCAAGGAGTCTCTTCTATTGTATCAAGTTGTGTGGATATTTCAAATATGTACTTAGCATATTTTTTTCCATATTTCTAATTAATTAATCCGACAGTAAAAGCAACAAAAAAGTCAATGACGGCCGACCAAGTCGAAATCCTCTTGCACGTTATACCAATATTATGTAGCGACTTCAACAAAAAGTTAGAATATTTTACAAAACGTAAGTTATCAAAATTAATAACAATTAAATTTCTAGAGGCCAAGTCGGGTCCAGGTGGAGAAGCAGAGACATCGGGATCGTCTAAAGGTACCTTTATAGTAACACACATTTTCGTTTACCGTCTCTCATGTTAAACACTTGCAGCCTAAAGTGATTTGTCAATACATTTTTACTATTTAATGGTCTTGATACAGAGATAACTTTATGTGATTTGTTCTTTTTGCATTAAATTGTAGTTAAATAATGTTTGATATTAAAATTATTAAACCGTGTGAAAACCTATATCAAAAGTATTATAAATCATTTACAGTGTCACGCGATGGCAAAGACGATTCAATGGACGCTGAGACAGAAACTTTAGGTAAGTAATTAAACACACAATTATGATTAAACTTATGATGAAGTAACTAAACAAACATAAATATGTGATACATTTTTCAATTCATAATTTCTTCATATTAATAAGTGTGCAAGTAAATCTGTCTATTAGTTACACCTTTATAGTCAAGTGAATTTTAATGTTTGGCACATCAATAGACCATGAACTGAGGTTGATGTGGCCAAAACCCTAGTAATCGTTTACCGTAGTGGTACGTTCCTATGGCAAAGTTTCGGATATCTATGCTAGTGCAGCTTCGGGAAAAGCAAATTCCTATCCTTTTCTAAATATAAATGTTATTAATATACAGTAACTAGGTCTGATTCTAAAAAAAAATTAAGGAAAGTGCTTTTTTACAGCTTACACAAAGGGCGATGCCGAGGCTAGCTCCACAGCCCTAGCCGGCGCAACTTCTGAAGGTATTATTTTCACTGTCTTTCCTGTTACCATTTTTTTATCTACACGAGTTATTATGCTTAAGCGATTTCTTAGAGCATAACGAGTATATAACATAGATTGTTTAAAAAAGATGATTGCTGAGAGTTATCCATGTGGTTGGTCAACAAAACCGAAAAGCATTTATTTTCTATTTAAACTCAAGAATAACCATTCACGATTCATTATGTTGTTTGTTGTTGTTGGAAGGCCTCCAACAAGGTGGTCTGATGACCTAGTGAGGATTGCGGGAAGCCGATGGATGCGAGACGCGCAGGAGCGTTCGTTGTGGCGACGCTTGGGGGAGGCCTATGTCCAGCAGTGGACGTGTATCGGCTGAAATGATGATGATGATGCACCGACTGTATTTTTTCTAAAAAGAAGCCTAATTCTAAAATACTCCAGTACCAATAGGCAATGTTACTTATGGGTATGTTTGTTGTAATCATTTAAACTACTTTTTTCACTTTTATATGTAGCCAATCAGCTAACCACTTAATTGAATAAAACCGCGTATCTACCTAATTAACATGCAAAACCGTTGAATTAAGCCATTTCTAGCATTATGTTTCATACTTTTTACCAGAAAATGAACCAGAATCAAAACCAGAACCAGCACCATCACCAGCACCACAACCAGAACCATCACCAGCACCAGAACCAGAACCAGAACCAGAACCAGCACCAGCACCTGAACCAGCACCAGCACCAGCACCAGCACCTGAACCAGCACCAGCACCAGCACCAGCACCAGCACCAGCACCAGCACCAGCACCAGCACCAGAACCAGAACAAGCGCCAGAACCAGATTCATCAGAATCTATCTTCTCTGGTTCTAACAGTGGTGGGTAAAACAATACAGTGATAATGCAAGGAGTCTCTTCTATTGTATCGAGTTGTGTGGATATTTCAAATATGTACTTAGCATATTTTTTTTCCATATTTCTAATTAATTAATCCCAAACTAAAAGCAACAAAAAAATCAATGACGGCCGACCAAGTCGAAATCATCTTGCACATTATATCAATATTATGTAGCGACTTCAACAAAAAGTTAGAATATTTTACAAAACGTAAGTTTTCAAAATTAATAACAATTAAATTTCTAGAGGCCAAGTCGGGTCCAGGTGGAGAAGCAGAGACATCGGGATCGTCTAAAGGTACCTTTATAGTAACACTCATTTTCGTTTACCGTCTCTCATGTTAGACACTTGCAGCCTAAAGTGATTTGTCAACACATTTTTACTATTTTATGGTCTTGATACAGAGATAACTTTATGTGATTTGTTCTTTTTGCATTAAATTGTAGTTCAATAATGTTTGATATTAAAATGATTAAACCATGCGTAAACCTATATCAAAAGTATTATAAATCATTTACAGTGTCACGCGATGGCAAAGACGATTCAATGGACGCTGAGACAGAAACTTTAGGTAAGTAATTAAACACACAATTATGATTAAACTTATGATGAAGTAACTAAACAAACATAAATATGTGATACATTTTTCAATTCATAATTTCTTCATATTAATAAGTGTGCAAGTAAATCTGTCTATTAGTTACAACTTTATAGTCAAGTGAATTTTAATGTTTGGCACATCAATAGACCATGAACTGAGGTTGATGTGGCCAAAATCCTAGTAATCGTTTACCGTAGTAGTACGTTTCTATGGCAAAGTTTCGGATATCTATGCTAGTGCAGCTTCGGGAAAAGCAAATTCCTATCCTTTTCTAAATATAAATGTTATTAATATACAGTAACTAGGTCTGATTCTAAAAAAAAATTAAGGAAAGTGCTTTTTTACAGCTTACACAAAGGGCGATGCCGAGGCTAGCTCCACAGCCCTAGCCGGCGCAACTTCTGAAGGTATTATTTTCAATGTCTTTCTTGTTACCATTTTTTTATCTACACGAGTTATTATGCTTAAGCAATTTCTTAGAGCATAACGAGTATATAACATAGATTGTTTAAAAAAGATGGTTGCTGAGAGTTATCCATGTGGTTGGTCAATAAAACCGAAAAGAATTTATTTTCTATTTAAACTCAAGAATAACCATTCACGATTCATTATGTTGTAATTATGCACCGACTGTATTTTTTCTAAAAAGAAGACTAATTCTAAAATACTCCAGTACCAATAGGCAATGTTACTTATGGGTATGTTTGTTGTAATCATTTAAACTACTTTTTTTCACTTTTATATGTAGCCAATCAGCTAACCACTTAATTGAATAAAACCGCGTATCTACCTAATTAACATGCAAAACCGTTGAATTAAGCCTTTTCTAGCATTATGTTTCATACTTTTTACCAGAAAATGAACCAGAATCAAAACCAGAACCAGCACCAGCACCAGCACCACAACCAGAACCATCACCATCACCAGCACCAGAACCAGAACCAGAACCAGAACCAGAACCAGCACCAGCACCTGAACCAGCACCAGCACCAGCACCAGCACCTGAACCAGCACCAGCACCAGCACCTGAACCAGCACCAGCACCAGCACCAGAACCAGAACAAGCGCCAGAACCAGATTCATCAGAATCTATCTTCTCTGGTTCTAACAGTGGTGGGTAAAACAATACAGTGATAATGCAAGGAGTCTCTTCTATTGTATCGAGTTGTGTGGATATTTCAAATATGTACTTAGCATATTTTTTTTTCCATATTTCTAATTAATTAATCCCAAACTAAAAGCTACAAAAAAGTCAATGACGGCCGACCAAGTCGAAATCCTCTTGCACGTTATACCAATATTATGTAGCGACTTCAACAAAAAGTTAGAATATTTTACAAAACGTAAGTTATCAAAATTAATAACAATTAAATTTCTAGAGGCCAAGTCGGGTCCAGGTGGAGAAGCAGAGACATCGGGATCGTCTAAAGGTACCTTTATAGTAACACTCATTTTCGTTTACCGTCTCTCATGTTAGACACTTGCAGCCTAAAGTGATTTGTCAACACATTTTTACTATTTTATGGTCTTGATACAGAGATAACTTTATGTGATTTGTTCTTTTTGCATTAAATTGTAGTTAAATAATGTTTGATATTAAAATTATTAAACCGTGTGAAAACCTATATCAAAAGTATTATAAATCATTTACAGTGTCACGCGATGGCAAAGACGATTCAATGGACGCTGAGACAGAAACTTTAGGTAAGTAATTAAACACACAATTATGATTAAACTTATGATGAAGTAACTAAACAAACATAAATATGTGATACATTTTTCAATTCATAATTTCTTCATATTAATAAGTGTGCAAGTAAATCTGTCTATTAGTTACACCTTTATAGCCAAGTGAATTTTAATGTTTGGCACATCAATAGACCATGAACTGGGGTTAATGTGGCCAAAACCCTAGTAATCGTTTACCGTAGTGGTACGTTTCTATGGCAAAGTTTCGGATATCTATGCTAGTGCAGCTTCGGGAAAAGCAAATTCCTATCCTTTTCTAAATATAAATGTTATTAATATACAGTAACTAGGTCTGATTCTAAAAAAAAATTAAGGAAAGTGCTTTTTTACAGCTTACACAAAGGGCGATGCCGAGGCTAGCTCCACAGCCCTAGCCGGCGCAACTTCTGAAGGTATTATTTTCACTGTCTTTCCTGTTACCATTTTTTTATCTACACGAGTTATTATGCTTAAGCGATTTCTTAGAGCATAACGAGTATATAACATAGATTGTTTAAAAAAGATGGTTGCTGAGAGTTATCCATGTGGTTGGTCAACAAAACCGAAAAGCATTTATTTTCTATTTAAACTCAAGAATAACCATTCACGATTCATTATGTTGTAATTATGCACCGACTGTATTTTTTCTAAAAAGAAGCCTAATTCTAAAATACTCCAGTACCAATAGGCAATGTTACTTATGGGTATGTTTGTTGTAATCATTTAAACTACTTTTTTCACTTTTATATGTAGCCAATCAGCTAACCACTTAATTGAATAAAACCGCGTATCTACCTAATTAACATGCAAAACCGTTGAATTAAGCCTTTTCTAGCATTATGTTTCATACTTTTTACCAGAAAATGAACCAGAATCAAAACCAGAACCAGCACCATCACCAGCACCACAACCAGAACCATCACCAGCACCAGAACCAGAACCAGAACCAGAACCAGAACCAGCACCAGCACCTGAACCAGCACCAGCACCAGCACCAGCACCTGAACCAGCACCAGCACCAGCACCAGCACCAGCACCAGCACCAGCACCAGAACCAGAACAAGCGCCAGAACCAGATTCATCAGAATCTATCTTCTCTGGTTCTAACAGTGGTGGGTAAAACAATACAGTGATAATGCAAGGAGTCTCTTCTATTGTATCGAGTTGTGTGGATATTTCAAATATGTACTTAGCATTTTTTTTCCATATTTCTAATTAATTAATCCCAAACTAAAAGCAACAAAAAAGTCAATGACGGCTGACCAAGTCGAAATCATCTTGCACATTATATCAATATTATGTAGCGACTTCAACAAAAAGTTAGAATATTTTACAAAACGTAAGTTTTCAAAATTAATAACAATTAAATTTCTAGAGGCCAAGTCGGGTCCAGGTGGAGAAGCAGAGACATCGGGATCGTCTAAAGGTACCTTTATAGTAACACATATTTTCGTTTACCGTCTCTCATGTTAGACACTTGCAGCCTAAAGTGATTTGTCAACACATTTTTACTATTTTATGGTCTTGATACAGAGATAACTTTATGTGATTTGTTCTTTTTGCATTAAATTGTAGTTAAATAATGTTTGATATTAAAATTATTAAACCGTGTGAAAACCTATATCAAAAGTATTATAAATCATTTACAGTATCACGCGATGGCAAAGACGATTCAATGGACGCTGAGACAGAAACTTTAGGTAAGTAATTAAACACACAATTATGATTAAACTTATGATGAAGTAACTAAACAAACATAAATATGTGATACATTTTTCAATTCATAATTTCTTCATATTAATAAGTGTGCAAGTAAATCTGTCTATTAGTTACACCTTTATAGCCAAGTGAATTTTAATGTTTGGCACATCAATAGACCATGAACTGGAGTTAATGTGGCCAAAACCCTAGTAATCGTTTACCGTAGTGGTACGTTTCTATGGCAAAGTTTCGGATATCTATGCTAGTGCAGCTTCGGGAAAAGCAAATTCCTATCCTTTTCTAAATATAAATGTTATTAATATACAGTAACTAGGTCTGATTCTAAAAAAAAAATTAAGGAAAGTGCTTTTTTACAGCTTACACAAAGGGCGATGCCGAGGCTAGCTCCACAGCCCTAGCCGGCGCAACTTCTGAAGGTATTATTTTCACTGTCTTTCCTGTTACCATTTTTTTATCTACACGAGTTATTATGCTTAAGCGATTTCTTAGAGCATAACGAGTATATAACATAGATTGTTTAAAAAAGATGGTTGCTGAGAGTTATCCATGTGGTTGGTCAACAAAACCGAAAAGCATTTATTTTCTATTTAAACTCAAGAATAACCATTCACGATTCATTATGTTGTAATTATGCACCGACTGCATTTTTTCTAAAAAGAAGACTAATTCTAAAATACTCCAGTACCAATAGGCAATGTTACTTATGGGTATGTTTGTTGTAATCATTTGAACTACTTTTTTCACTTTTATATGTAGCCAATCAGCTAACCACTTAATTGAATAAAACCGCGTATCTACCTAATTAACATGCAAAACCGTTGAATTAAGCCTTTTCTAGCATTATGTTTCATACTTTTTACCAGAAAATGAACCAGAATCAAAACCAGAACCAGCACCAGCACCAGCACCACAACCAGAACCATCACCAGCACCACAACCAGAACCATCACCAGCACCAGAACCAGAACCAGAACCAGAACCAGAACCAGCACCAGCACCTGAACCAGCACCAGCACCAGCACCAGCACCTGAACCAGCACCAGCACCAGCACCAGAACCAGAACAAGCGCCAGAACCAGATTCATCAGAATCTATCTTCTCTGGTTCTAACAGTGGTGGGTAAAACAATACAGTGATAATGCAAGGAGTCTCTTCTATTGTATCGAGTTGTGTGGATATTTCAAATATGTACTTAGCATTTTTTTTTCCATATTTCTAATTAATTAATCCCAAACTAAAAGCAACAAAAAAGTCAATGACGGCTGACCAAGTCGAAATCATCTTGCACATTATATCAATATTATGTAGCGACTTCAACAAAAAGTTAGAATATTTTACAAAACGTAAGTTTTCAAAATTAATAACAATTAAATTTCTAGAGGCCAAGTCGGGTCCAGGTGGAGAAGCAGAGACATCGGGATCGTCTAAAGGTACCTTTATAGTAACACACATTTTCGTTTACCGTCTCTCATGTTAGACACTTGCAGCCTAAAGTGATTTGTCAACACATTTTTACTATTTTATGGTCTTGATACAGAGATAACTTTATGTGATTTGTTCTTTTTGCATTAAATTGTAGTTCAATAATGTTTGATATTAAAATGATTAAACCATGCGTAAACCTATATCAAAAGTATTATAAATCATTTACAGTGTCACGCGATGGCAAAGACGATTCAATGGACGCTGAGACAGAAACTTTAGGTAAGTAATTAAACACACAATTATGATTAAACTTATGATGAAGTAACTAAACAAACATACAATTGTGATACATTTTTCAATTCATAATTTCTTCATATTAATAAGTGTGCAAGTAAATCTGTCTATTAGTCAAGTGAATTTTAATGTTTGGCACATCAATAGACCATGAACTGAGGTTGATGTGGCCAAAACCCTAGTAATCGTTTACCGTAGTGGTACGTTCCTATGACAAGGTTTCGGATATCTACGCTAAGAATTTGCTGATAAGAATTTGCTTTTCCCAAAGCTGCAGGAAAAGCAAATTCTTATCCTTTTCGAAATATAGGTTTTATTAAAAAATAACAAGGTCTGACTCTAAACAAAAGTAATGAGAGTGCTTTTTTACAGCTTACACAAAGGGCGATGCCGAGGCTAGCTCCACAGCCCTAGCCGGCGCAATTTCTGAAGGTACTATTTTTACTCTCTTTTCCATTACCCTTTTATATTGATCACAAAACCGTTCATATTAATAGCAAAATTAGATTTTGTTCAAAATAATATTGTAGCGTCTGAAGGAAAAATCCTAAACGGCAGTTTTAATGATAAAGGATTTTTTAGACCAATTGGATCATAACACTTATTATTTTAGAGCAATAGCTGGTGAACTCTGTACGTACTGTTAGTTATTCAAATTTATTTTTATGTTCAATGTGGTAAAAACAAGTGATTCAAAAAACAATTAGTTGTTTACTGGCAGTGATTTTCTGATACGAGTAGAAGTCTAAGTTCTACTTACTATTGTTTGAATAAATTGTTCTCGTTTCAACCACAATTTAATTTTTCATTTTTCTGTTGTATGTGTTAACAAATAAACTGTAAATAACCATTATCCTGGCTCGTTGCCTCACAAGACTGTGGAACCAGGCCTTTTTTAACTATGTGTAACTTTTTTAACTTTGTTCCAGAAAAACCAGAATCTGAAAAACCCGATTCTGAACCGTCAGAAGAACCTGAATCTGAACCATCGGATGAACCAGAACCTGAACCATCAGATGAACCAGAACCTGAACCATCTGAAGAACCAGAACCTGAACCATCTGAAGAACCAGAATCTGAACCATCTGAACCATCAGAAGAACCAGAATCAGACATCCCAGGTACATCACCATCGGCCTCTCCTGGTTGGCAAAACAATAGTGCTAATGGAAGCAGACTCTTCCATTGTATCAAGTTCTTATAACGCTTTAATAATCTTGCTAAATTAATTTATATGTTGTATTGTTACAGAGTCCGATGGAGATGATTCAGAGTCAGAGGCAATAGCACACGCTTCTAGCCGTGGTAAGATAGCAAATTAACTATCCTTTTATTGAAACCATTAGATATTGACCCAAGCTAGTGCTTGGTATGATAAATTATTAGGCTAATATATAATTTATCCTACCTACTCAGGTTGTAGATGTTTTAAGTACATAGTTACTAACACTTTTCAATTGCATATCTCAATCGGAAAATTAATAATACATGATAGTTCTGCGATTTTGTTCTATAAGCATTAGATAAAAGACTTTGTATTAAATATATAGAAACAATTATTTTTTCATTTAATTTTTTTTTTTTTTTGAGATAATACTAAGTGCCTAGTACGTTAATTAATTTATAATTTTTATTTTTATAGTATCCATTGGAAAAGGCGGCAAATCTGAAAGTAGCGCACAATCTCGAGCCTACTCAAGATCACGTGAGAATGATTTAAATATGTTTAAAAATCATAAATCTAAAACCGAGTACACACCTGAAAAACACGGAAAACATCTCATCATCTTCAAACATCTCTTAGCGCCTAGACAAAGTGACTTTTTATCAACAAAATTCCTAACATTTTGGCATTTGTCAAACGCTAGTGCCGATAAACTGTCACTGTTTTTCTTGAACTCCTTGTATTCTTATATCTTAAAGAGTTATCCGATATTTTTGAGACTTGATAGCCAGTACATCTCGAGCATAAACAGTATTTTGATCAAATGAACTCATACTGAATCGATTTGATTACCGATTGTTATATGTTGATGTAAAAAATTTATGTAGTGTGTCAGTGTTCGGGCTTTAGTTTCCACATCAATGTTTCGATCGATATCATTCGATCGGTTTGTCAGCATTGGATGTAGAAGAAACAGTTGATTTCTAGCATCGATCGATTGGTGTGGTAGCTCTTAAATCACTTGTGGCTCAACTTCAAGTACACCTGCATTGTTAAATTACAGGAGAAAAAGGCCGAGCAATTTCAAGTGCATTAGCAAGTACTGGAATCAAAATAGGTAAGAATTCAAACATACTAGAATACTTGAAAGAGGCGTTTCTTTAAAACTTTCCTACAAAGATAGCTTGGGAAAAGCGAAATGAAATTTGAATACACATCATAAACCCAAACTAGTTCAGGTTTTTGATAAAAAATCTGAATTGTTACAGGTTTATGATGAAATTGAGTTTATAATGTGTCATCATCCGGTTTTTCATCAAAAACCTAATTCGATGAAAAACTTGCGACATATACATTGCCTGAACATTCTATTCATTTTGTATTATGCCTGGATATGAATGGATACATGACCCAGATATTAAATAAACTCTGTGGTCTTTGATTTGTTGCATACAAGACTTATTGGTCTTGTATTCAGGCATTTTCTCATGATAGTTTTTCATTCCTTATTTTCCAGGAATCGGATCACTAGGACAGCAACCAGAAGAACCAACAGAGGGATCCCAACCTTCAAAACCATCCAAACCGTCTAAACCATCTAAACCATCCAAACCTTCCAAACCTTCCAAACCATCCAAACCTTCGAAACCTTCGAAACCTTCCAAACCTTGTGGATCTTCTAAACCATCCAAACCTTCCAAACCTTCCAAACCATCCAAACCATCCAAACCTTCCAAACCATCTAAACCTTCCGAACCTTCTGAACCTTCCGAACCTTCTGAACCTTCCGAACCTTCCAAACCCTCCAAACCCTCCAAACCCTCCAAACCCTCCAAACCTTCCAAACCTTCCAAACCATCTAAACCTTCCGAACCTTCTGAACCTTCCGAACCTTCTGAACCTTCCGAACCTTCTGAACCTTCCGAACCTTCCAAACCCTCCAAACCTTCCAAACCTTCCAAACCGTCCAAACCATCCAAACCTTCTGAACCTCAGGAACTCAGTCCAATCTCAAACGGTGAGATAAAACTACTATAATTATATAAAACACATTAAAAATCAAACACGATTCCGTAAAGCAAATATGGAAATAAAATAACTTTGTTGTGACACTCGTAGACGAGTCATTGACGGTCGTTCAACTGTCTTACAATACAATTTAACAGCGAGTAAAAATCAGTTACCCTTTTACAACTTTATTGGTGGTAGTTCTTTTTTTGGCGTGGGAAATCCTCAAGTTACTTCTCTTGCTCTGGTAGGAGCAGAAGAGGGCATAGACTTTGACTATCTAAAACCAATAATATTCCTTCAGTTGCATGTCCAACTAATACTGTAATAACTGGGCAATAATGGTATTGTGATCCGAAGCGGCTGGGCGGCGTTCGGTAGACTGCGCGGTATCTTCTCGTCCAACATATCACAGTGTCTCAAGACGAAAGTCCTATGTTCAACAGTGGACGTCTGTCGGCTGAAATGAATGGTATTGTGAGGGTTGCGGTAAGTTCTTCGAGCAATTTGCTGCCCTGGTAAGAGTGGTATGGTATCTAGCTTCCAGTCCAGCCAGATGCAGCTGAGTACCAGTATTCCACATATAGCGAATGCCTATCCTGACCTCCACTAATTAGTCACTGGTTTATTCTTGGCAAAACTAGTACTCACACTTTCTTTGTCTGGACTGTCACGATTGTCCAAGATGTTTATATGAGAGCCGTACTAACAGCTTACCAATTTTTTCGTAACACGGAGTGATTTTGGTATGTGATGATGGTCATCTGCGTATTGACCTCAACAATTTCATCATCATTTTATATTTCCGCCGAAAGACGTCCACTATTGGACATAGGCCTACCCCAAGTAGCGCCGTATTGACCAGCCCTGTGCGTCTCGCATCCATCAGTTTCCAGCAACCCTCACCAGGTCATTGTTCCACTTTATGGGAGGCTTTTCAACGCTGCGTTTTCCGGTACGTGGTCGTCCTCATCGACCATCTGTTTTGCAAGCAATGTGCCCTGCCCGCAATTCTTCGGGCTACGTCGACTTCACGTCGATAATTTTGCTTAACCTTAATATCGACTCAGGTGGCTGTTATGAGTCACGAGCTCCTCCCAATAAGTCATATTGTTTTTGATAATATTAAATAGTGTTTCATGTTTTATTACAGCTCGTGACCGTGCCAGCAAACGATCCCCACTATCGAAACCACGTACACAGAAGACGAGACTGTGCATATGCCGTGACTAAGGACCCAATTATGCCTAAAGGTATTTTGTCTTTTTCGTATTTTATCTTTTTCTTTTTCCTCTTTATTTTCTCTTTTTTTCTCGTTTTCCTGTTTTTCTCTTTTTTTCTCTTTTTTTTCCCATTCCGTGATCAGACCACAGTATTATAAATATAGTCAAGAAAGGCTAGAAATCAGAATTATTGGTATATTTTTAAGATTATGTAAACACAGAATCTTTTTATTATCACTCGTATTTCTCTCGCTCTGTCTGGAAGGGCGCTTCAAATCTACTGGTCTCACTATTGATATTTTAACTAATAAAGAGTAGTTAGAAAACCAAGAAAATATAGTTTGTGATGTTTCAAAAGTAACCGAGTAACAAAACCTCTGGGAAATCCATATAAATCGTAATCTAATCAACTCTTTTTGTTTCAGTTATTAGAATAAGAAGTAGAAAAAGAAGAACAACCGTTTTAAGAAGATGACCACTGCATGAAAATTGACTCCGATTGATGTATTTAATTTATACAATTTATTATAAATATTCATGGTAACGGATAACTATTTAACCGCAAATAACTGTCAGCAATAAAAATTTATAAAAAAAAAAAAAAAAACAAAATAAATTGAAGCAAGTATAACATATATTTTGTTTTATTAATGTGTACTTTCCCCTTATTTCGATTATATATCGATTTAAAAGGGTGTTTTACCCTTTTAAATCTTTTTGTATTGGATGATACTTCACACTACACTCTTATACATCACCTATTATACTTACTGCCGCACTCAGAGACGTCATTTAACTTTAATGTCAATTATAGCAAAACCTAAGGTACTTAACGTCATAAAGATATAGACTATTATTCAATGACAAAATTAGTAAATCAGAGATTAGCGTTAATGGGCGTCTCTGAGTGCGGCAGTTATACTACGAGTAGACAATTACTGCCAAACGATAGTCAATACAATAGTACAAGATCCGTAGAAGAAATCTCTTCACTCATCTGTTATTCGATTATGATAAATATTATTTGCTAGATAATGTGTTTATTAAGACATTCTGAATATATTGCTGATGAAAAAAAAAATTGAAAAAATAAAGTTTTTTGACATGTCAAATTTCTTTGATGACATTAATTGGAAAAATTATATACCTCATATGGTCACATTCCGAGCTGATGATGAACAATGCTCCTTTTAAGGTGAGTATAAACTACAACATTTACTTGTAACAGAACAACGAGCCGCTCTATGATATGTTCTAGTGTATCATCTTTTTACGAACTAAACGTCGAGCACGCTCGCCTCTTTCTTACAAAACAACGAGCATATTGGTGTAACATTTCGTGGAACGTATTGGTGTAACATTTCGTCGAGCTACGAATGCGGGCGATGCGCGGTCGTGGGGTGACATTTAAAAAAAAAAATGAACGCCAGGTACAACGAAATGTTGGTAAATGCACACTCGCTGTGAGCATTTACCCGTAACATAACGGCGAGCATTCGCAGGTACGTTACATTACATGGAAATGCTTTGAAAACTGAGCTTTTGCCTGTATTGTACCATTCGTAAGAACGTTACATTACACAGAAATGCTCCAGAAAATGTTGTAGTCTATACTCACCTTAACGGAATTTTCAATTATTTACAGCAAAACATCTGTCACTAATTTGGTGATTTCTTCTTTAACGTAAGCTCTCTAGACTTGCAAGGTCCGTGGTTTACTGTGGTAAGCTTACAGAAAATTACAAAAAGCTCTTACACACCTCACTTCCCAGTGTGGCGCCGCCGCCGTTAGGTCTGGCGATCTGGACGGCCAGTTCTAATCTCAAAACGACAGACTGAAAATTTATCAAATTAGTAGGAACAATCCTTGAGGTGTGTATCGTTCCATGGCCTGTTGATTACTAATTTTTTAGATGTCTACAATAATTATTAAGCTACAGTGACATTTTCGCTATCTGCAAACATTAAGGCACATTTACATTGTGACATACTTTTGCGCCACCAGTTATACCTATAGAACTTTCTCAATGTGATTAGTAATTGAGTACATTCCTTTAAATGGTATGCCGTAGCTCTAATTTATTCCTAAATATACCGATTATTTTGGACATAAATTTTCCCTACAAGGTGGTATTTTTAAGGTACTAACTAGGACTCCACATTTTTCGATGCACGCCTCTCCCGTTTTGAATTGTGATGTGATGCTAGCTGTGACTTACTGCAATGGGTTTGGGTCAATTGGTTTATTTTTAACAATACTATCAGACGTTTAAAACAAAAAACCTAGTACCAACCTAGACTGATTTAATCAACGAGGTACTGCAGAGTAACAGAAAACCTGTCTAATGGACATCTTCAACAACTTATTTATTTAGGTATAGTAAATTAAAACGATTTTTTTATTTTTTTTTTTTTAAGGCCAAAGAAAAGATGGATGGATTGTGTGAGAAGTGATATGAATGAAAAGGGAGTTAGTGATAGCGTGACGAACGACAGGACAGAATGGAAGAAAAAAACGTGTTGCGCCGACCCCAAGTAGAACGGGATAAGGGCAGGAAGATGATGATGATGATGATGATAAACTAGTGCTGGACTGCGATCCCGCCTGATGCTAAGCAGTGATGCAATCTCTGATGGTGAGGCGCACTAGTTTATTAAAAGCCTATTCATTCTAGCCTTGAAGATACCCAAATTATAGTCGGACGGGAAGACAAAAGCAGGCAAATTGTTCCATTCCTTCGACGTACGTGGTATAAACGACGAGGCGAAACGCTTAGTCCGGACCGTAGAGGTTTCAACAACGTATGGGTGGATACTCATGGTACGTCGGGTTGGGTCGGTACGTACACCTTATGAAAAAAAAACCTAACAAATTGTCTACTGTTCGCAGTTGGAAGTAATCTTGATTATGATAATTAAATTATTTTTGTAACGTAATTTTGAATTGACGAGTTTAGATTTAATTTAAACTAATCAACATTAGAATTACATCTGTATTAGCATGGTGTGGTCAAACAATTGTTTGAAAAAAGCTAAGAATGCAATAAAACTTATTATTTCTATTTGTAGATTCAGGTAAACCTTTGACACTTTAGAATATGAGACGATCTGGCAACTATTTATAAACCAAGGTGTTAAAAATACCAGAATATAAAACATCTACAATGAGAGCAGAGCCACAATAAAGCTAGAGGAGGAGGACTTACTTGATTTAAGAGGCTCTTTTTCCACTCGCTTGTCGTAAACATCGAGAATGGTTTAAAAGCTTGTTGCTTCATCTAACGCAATCCAATGCGATGTTTGACGAAAAGGCTACGCAAAAAAACGAGTTATAACGCCTGAAAACTCTGTTAGTATTCGGTAATACCGTGATTTACTCAAATATTTTACAAAACTTGTTTTTCAAAAACTTTTAAGGGTTTAAAAAACAGCTATTTGATTAGTGTTACACAAAATTTAGAAATTGATTTCAATAGAAGCCTAAATAATATCCACAAGATACTATGTTTCAAAAATATCTAATGAAAAATGTGTAATAACGTCATAATCAGGTAAGAGCGTATTTATATTTGTATGAGAAACAGTGAAAATGTGTGTCGAAATGCATCCTCTTAAGTTCCTGTGACCAGTGCCGTAAATAGGGCGGTGCCAGCGGTGCCCAGACACAGGGCGCAGTCCCCGAAGGGGCGCAAAAATTATATACCTAGTCCTTTTTGTTTGTATTGTACTTTTTCTAGGGGCGCAGTTATAGTAGCACGCACCGGGCGCATAAAAGGCTGGTTACGGTACTGCCTGTGACCCCTGGATGGGGCAGAGGTCGTCCGCAGTGTGCCGCCATCCCATTTCGTCTCGAGCTTTAGGTTTCAATTAGCTCCAAGGCTTCCTTATGTTCTTCGCCTCTGCGATGTACGTTCATCGCCAGGAGAAAGTAAAAGAAGCCAATACTGAAAGAGGAGTACGTCAGGGCGATTCAGTCTCACCTAAAATTTTCACTGTAGTTTTAAAAGAGGTCTTACGGCTGTTGAGTTGTGAATCTAGGAGGAGTGTGGATTATCTCTTAAAGGGGAGAATTTATCACACTCAAGACTTACCAATGGTCGGAGGAGAAGTTGAACCACAAGTGACGTTAAATGACCAAATAGAAAAAGCAGCAAAGAGAGATTAATAACAAAACACTAAAAACCAAAGTAATGACGCACGGAAAGTGAGAACCAATTTTGATCAATAACTTCTTCTTCTTGCCCTTATCCCATATTACTTGGGGTCGGCGCAACACGACTTTTCTTTGGCCTTCCTCTCCCTCTCCACCCATCTACATGTATACTCAGAACTCTTTTAGTAATATGCGCTTCATCCCTCCTCTTCACATGACCATACCAAGACAACCGATTACCTTTCAACTTTTTAGTCACTGGCGTTACTTTCAAACTTCCTCTAATATACTCATTTCTCACTTTATTCATTCTCGTCACACCACACATCCATCTCAACATTCTCATCTCCGCTACATGCAATCTTTTTCATCCGTCTTTTTCACAGCCCAACATTCTGATCCAAATAGTATGACAGGCCTTATCACTGATTTGTAGATTTTACCCTTCAACTTGAGGGGCATCCATGGGTCACGAGTTGTTTCCGTGACCTCGAGGCGTTCCGGCAAGAGCTAAAAGCACAGGGTTGGAGAGACCGCCGAAATCGCAGAACAAGTACTCCGTTTTAGTTCTACTTAATTTCAGGCCAACACTCTCCAGTTTGTGCCACCACACACCTCCAATCTGTTTTGGACCTCTAGGCTACTCTCGGCAACCAGCACAATGTCGTCGGCAAACAGCATACACCAGCCGGGAGCCTCCTCCTGAATGTCCGACGTCAGAGCGTCCATTATCATCGGGAAGAGGTAAGGGTAACAATTTTGATCAATAACGATCCAATTAATTATGTCGATCGAATATATCAGGTCAAATAATATTTCCGAACCATCTCATTTCAAAAGAAATTGATACCGATCAATTTCTTGCTTAGATGCTTAAAATAGATTATGAGAAACACAGAAGTCAGGATAGCCGTCAAGCGGAAACTCTTCGATACATATACACTTCTAATATTCACTAACGGTTGTCAAACCTAACTAGTCTCAAAGGCTGTTTAAGTAACTAGAAACTTACCAAAACTCAATAAAAATGTTTATGACACTTGTGTGTCTTCAGCGCAGTGTTTAATCTTCTAATATGTTTTTTGAGGGTGGACGTAATTAAGTCAGCGATATCAAATCAGCGATCTCTCGCTTTGGTACAGGCCATGGTCCGGAGCGAGGAGGAGTGGCAGGCGGTCGCCTCCTTCTGCGAAGCAGTTATGCTAGCAAAGGCGGAGGCCGACCGCATCAGTCAACGGCGCTCACGCCCCAGCTGTTGCCGTGATTCCGATCCCGATTACCAACCACCTTATGCGCGGGCTTGTGCACGGCGAGCAGTGGGTAGCTCGCTGTCCGTCAACCGTCCGAATCGAGCCCAAGTCGTCGATGGCGCGTACTGTTCCCGCGCGCCTCAAGGAGTTGTCAGCAACCATAAGGGCCTAGCAGGGTCGAAGCCTACTGGGGCCAAGGGTCTCGTTCCGAAGAAGAGGCTCGGCCCCAGTATGAAAGGAAACAAAAAAACGGGGTGGGATTTTTAGTCAATAAGAGTCTGACACTATCTCCCGCTCCCCTCAAGGGCATGTTATCTGGATGATTTTTGCCCACCGAAAAAATAAACCCTGATATCAAATACTTCAATAGTGCTACTTGGGTAGCACCCAAGTAGCATTGAAAAAGACAAACTTCTAAGCCAACGCAATCAAAAATAAGAACAAATCTAAGAGGCGTCATTGGATGATGATTCCACCTTAAAGAAAAACCCTAAACATGTTGCCGCCAAGTAAACTCTACCGGCCTGTCCCTCTACAAACCCTGTGTCTGCACCTAATCGTGATAGAGTGATGAGATTATTATTATAGAATCTATAAAACCAATAAATCGCTTGATGTTAACCATATTAGATAACAAACGTGACAAACTAACATTATATCACCGTTTACGATTGTTGAAAAGTCGAAATAAATGGATTTGACATAATGAATGTCAATTTTTTCGAAATGTCACATGACCAAGTGTAGAAAGTTTTGCCATTTTGACAATTTCAATTGCCGACATAATAACTAAAAAAATTCAAGAAGAAAAGAGAGCTCAAGGCTGAATATGCCGCAAGTAGTACGTAGTAGTACTTATTCATAAAAACATAGCACGATTAATATTTTTTATTATTTTTTTATGACTTGCTACTATACCTGATTAGTTTTTGCCCTATATAACTCAAGTCATATATCATCCTAGAATCATTAGTTATCAAAACAATAACACAAAAATAATGGCAGCAAAACAATATATTTTAATATATTTTCTGATTTTAACGGTGATTATTGGACTAGCTGGTAAGTAGGTATATATACATAATTCAAGTCCAACATATATGGGAGTAACAATTGCGACACAAATTTGAAAAAACAATCTTGTCAATCAAAAACATTTTGAACTTTTTACAATCGTTATCGCTGATGAAATGTCATTTTGTCTTGAGCACTACGCACACACACAACCAAAACTACAAACTTTCTGTTATACGCATTACCAATATGCTAATGAATATTCAGCTGTTAGTGGGTGCATTCACAAACATGTATCTAACTCTTAACTACACAAGACACAATTATCTTGTAAACCATACAAATAATTTTTCCATGCAGAAATCAAACTCGCGATATCATAAAATTAGGTCACGAACTCACGATGAGGTATTTTTCAATTAAGCTACACGTTGCTCTGAAAAATCTACTGGCGTTTGAAATACTAAAGGTAAACTTGAATTGGTTTATAACAAGGAAAAAAGATACATGGACGAATCATTTAAATTTAATTACTTTAGTTAGAAAACTATTGTATTGTCACTGTCAGACTTCAGATGTTTTGGTCGTATACGAGCCAAAGTTACTATTCTATATATTCTATATTATAATGATTTATTAAATTTACTTTATACAGGCGGGCACTGCAAGATCCGACGTAAACCAGAACCTACCCCAGAATTGAAACCTGAATCAAGTCCTTTGCCTAAGCCAAAATATAACCCTGATCTCAGTAGCGAACCCGCTCCTCAACCTGAACCAACACCTACTCAGTATTCTGTACCAAACCCTGAAACAGTGGTTGTTCAAATACCAGAACTAAATCCAGCTATCCCAGAACCGATGCCAGATACACTTGAACCCACTCTTCTCCCTCAACCAAAACATGTCCAGGTTCCAGATAAACAACCTGAAACTAAGCCTGTACCTGTGACAACTCCCGAAAAGCAGTCTGAAACTAACCCAGTACTTATGCCAAAACCGACACCAGCTATATCTAAACCTAGTTACGAAACCGTTCTTCCTTCTCTGCCAAAACCTGACCAGTGTCTAAATCAATTGCCTAAACCTAAGCCAAAACCGACGTCTTCTACACCTGAACCCAGTTACGAACCCATTTTTATTTTTCCACCTCAACCAATATCTATCCAGTATCCAGAACAACAGCCCGATAGCAAGCCAGTAGTTGTGCCGAAACCGACGCCATCTAAACCTGATTCCAGTTACGAATTTGCTCTTCCGCCTCAACCAATATCTGTCCAGTATCCAGAACGACAGCCTGAATCTAACCCAATACCTATACCAGAGCAGACGCCAGCTACACCTGAACCCAGTTACGAATCCCCTCTTCCATCTCAACCGAAACCTGTGCAGTATCCAGAATTACAACCTGAAACTAAGACAGTACCTATGCCAGAACCGACGCCAGCTATACCTGAACCCAGATACGAACCCGCTCTTCCACCCCAACTAAAACCCGTTCAGGTGAAAGAACAACAATCTGAAATTAAACCAGTACCTGAACTATCTCCAGAACGACAGCCTGTAACTACCTTAATTACTATACCAGAACTGACCCCAGCTACACCTGAACCCAGTTACGAACTCCCTCTTCCGCCTCAACCAAATCCTGTGCATTATCCAGAACTACAGCCTGAAATTAAGACAATATCAATGCCAGAACCAACGCCAGCTATACCTGAACCCAGTTATGAACCCGCAGTTCTGCCTCAACCAATATCTGTCCAGTATCCAGAACGACAGCCTGAATCTAACCCAATACCTATACCAGAGCAGACGCCGGCTACCCCTGAACCCAGTTACGAACCCCCTCTTCCATCTCAACCGAAACCTGTGCAGTATCCAGAACAACAACCTGAAACTAAGACAGTACCTATGCCAGAACCGCCGCCAGCTATACCTGAACCCAGTTGTGAACCCGCTCTTCCACCCCAACTAGAACCTGTTCAGGTGCCAGAACAACAACCTGAAATTAAACCAGTACCTGCACTATCTCCAGAACCACAGCCTGAAACTATCCTAATTAATATACCAGAACTGACCCCAGCTACACCTGAACCCAGTTACGAACTCCCTCTTCCGCCTCAACCAAAACCTGTGCATTATCCAGAACTACAGTCTGAAACTAAGACAATACCAATGCCAGAACTGACGCCAGCTATACCTGAACCCAGTTATGAACCCGCAGTTTTGCCTCAACCAATATCTGTCCAGTATCCAGAACGACAGCCTGAAACTAACCCAATACCTATACCAAAGCAGACGCCAGCTACACCTGAACCCAGTTACGAATCCCCTCTTCTGCCTCAACCAAAACCTGTCCAGCTTCCAGATAAACAGCCTGAAACTAAGCCTGTACCTATGACAACTCCGGAAAAGCAGTTTGATACTAACCCAGTACTGGTGCCAGAACCGACGTCAGCTATACCTAAACCTAGTTACGAAACCGCTCTTCCTACTCAACCAAAACCTGTCCAGTGTCTAAATCAACCACTCAAACCTAAGCCAAAACCGACACCTTCTTTACCTGAACCCTGTTGCGAACCAGATTTTCAGCTTCAACTAATACCTGTCCAATATCCAGAACAACAGCCTGAAAATAAGTTAGTACCTGTACCAAACCCATCGCTAGTTATACAAGAACCGACGTCAACCACACCTGAACCGAGTTACGAACACGCTCTTCCACCTCAACTAAAACCTGTTCAGGTCCCAGAACAACAACCTAAAACTAAACCAATACCTGAATTAGCTCCAGAACAACAGCCTCAAACTAAGACAATACTTACGCCAGAACCGACGCCAGCAATACCTGAACCCAGTTACGAACCAGTTTTTCCACCTCAACCAATATCTGTCCAGTATCTAGAACGACAGCCTGAAACTAACCCAATACCTATACCAGAGCCGACGCCAGATACACCTGAACCCGGTTACGAAATTCTTCCGCCTCAATTAGAACCTGTTCAGGTGCCAGAACAACCACCTGAAATGAAACCAGTACCTAAACTATCTCTAGAACGACAGCCTGACACTAGCCCAATACCTATACCAGAACTGACTCCAGCTACACCTGAACCTAGTTACGAACCAATTTTTCCACCTCAACCAATATCTGTCCAGTATCCAGAACAACAGCCCGATAGCAAGCCAGTAGCTGTGCCGAAACCGACGCCATCTAAACCTGATTCCAGTTACGAATTTGCTCTTCCGCCTCAACCAATATCTGTCCAGTATCCAGAACGACAGCCTGAAACTAACCCAATACCTATACCAGAGCAGACGCCAGCTACACCTGAACCCAGTTACGAATCCCCTCTTCCATCTCAACCGAAACCTGTGCAGTATCCAGAATTACAACATGAAACTAAGACAGTACCTATGCCAGAACCGACGCCAGCTATACCTGAACCCAGATACGAACCCGCTCTTCCACCCCAACTAAAACCCGTTCAGGTGCCAGAACAACAATCTGAAATTGAACCAGTACCTGAACTATCTCCAGAACGACAGTCTGAAACTATCTTAATTACTATACCAGAACTGACCCCAGCTACACCTGAACCCAGTTACGAACTCCCTCTTCCGCCTCAACCAAATCCTTTGCATTATCCAGAACTACAGCCTGAAATTAAGACAATATCAATGCCAGAACCAACGCCAGCTATACCTGAACCCAGTTATGAACCCACAGTTCTGCCTCAACCAAAACCTGTCCAGGTTCCAGATAAACAGCCTGAAACTAAGCCTGTATCTGTGTCAACTCCGGAAAAGCAGTCTGAAACTAACCCAGTGCTGGTAACAGAATCGACGCCAGCTATATCTAAACCTAGCTACGAAACCGCTCTTCCTCCTCAACCAAAACCTGTGCTGTATCCAGAACTACAGCTTGAAACTGGCCCAATGCCTATACCAGATCTGACTCCAGCTACACCGGAATCCAGTTCCGAACCCCCTCTTCCGTCTCAACCAAAACCTGTACAGTATTCAGAACAAAAGCCTAAAAATAAGACAGTACCTATGCCAGAACCAACGCCAGCTATACCTGAACCTAGTTTTGAACCCGCTGTTCTGCCTCAACCAAAACCTGTCCAGAATCCAGAACAACAGCTTGAAATTAAGCTAGTATCTGTACCAACTTCAGAACCACAGCCTGAAACTAAGCCAGAACTGGAACCTGCTCTACCTGAATCTAATTACGAACCCACTCTTCCGCCTCAATCGAAACCTGTCCAGTATCTAGAACAAAAGCTTGAAACTGACCCATTACCTATGCCAGAACCGACGCCAGCTATACATGTACCTAACAGTAAACCCGCTTCTCAGCCTGAGCAGGAACCTTCTACCAAACTAAGTGAAGCCGAACCTATAAAGCAACGGCGCTGGAGAAAAGTCTGCAGAAAATATAGCGTTCCCGTAAGTTTAAGGTCTACTTAAATCTGGAAGCTGACAGAATTGTGAAAGAAATGATTTTGTAGAGCAATGGTGATCCAGTGGAAAGAGTTATCATTCTAACTTGGTCGTGAATTTAAACCTAGGCCTTCATAAATAAATTACTAGCTTCCTGATCCCGACGTTCCCGACTAACGAGTGGTAGGTCGAGAACTCAAACCCAGTCATCATCATTTATTTCAACACCACTGCTCTCAAAACGTTGAAAGAAAACATCGTTAATATCCTAGAATCAAATATTTGAAGACATGTGACATCCAAAAAACTGAATAGGGTGATGGTTTACGGCCCATTCCATTTTCTAGAGAGGAGGCCTAAGTCCCAGCGGTGGGAACATTATAATGGGGTTATTAATTGATTATATTTATGCTATCTCCAAACACCGCACAGGACTCGCATGTTCCTCGCAAATTAAGTCCATTCCCTTCTACAGTGACTAGTCCTAGAGAGGAGGCCTAAGTCCCAACGGTGGGAATATTATAATGGGGTTATTAATTGATTATGTTAATGTTATCTACAAACCCCGCACAGAACTTGCATGTTCCTCGCAGATTAAGTCCATTCCCTCCTACAGTGACTAGGCCTAGTACCCAGTAGTGACTGCATGTATTATGGCTTTAATATTTCCTTTTCTTTTCATGTACTTGCGCATCATTGGACGAACAGAGCAGCTGTACGTGGGTTAAGGTGTGATAAAGAACAAACTGATGTGGTACGGAAAGTGATATTACGATAATGTGCATTATTGGATAGAAATCCGTTTGCAATAGATTGATCTGCCCCCCTAGCCAAGTTACAACCGTTTCGCTTGCGTTGAACGCTTCGAGTTGACCTTGCCGCCAATTCTTTTGTTCTGACCACGTGACTGAGCGTTGAGATGACGTCGTTCCCGTACATTTGAAGCTTTCTACTAGCGTTAACTATTGCAGATTAGCAACTTCGCTAGGGGTACAGACCACCCAAATTCTACACTAATATTATAAAGAGGTTAAAGTTTATTTTTATGTTTTTTTGTTTGTAGAAGGTAATTTCTGAAAGTACTGGTCCGATTGCAAAATTTTTTTCACCAATAGAAAGCTGCTTTATTTCTGTTTGACACCTGTGTCACTCGCGACGCCGCAGGCAAAAGCCAGTATTCTATAAATAACATCTAGGAGAAGCGAGCATACATAGTTTTAATTTTTCCTTTTTTTCATGTACCGGCTTATCATTGGATGAACAGCACGGTGTCTGGGTTAAGAAGTGAGAGAACTTATTGATTTCATGAGCAAAGTAAGGTGCTTATACAGCGTCTACAAGAACGTCACGACACGATAAAATAAAATCAGAAACTGATCTACCTTGTTTCATTTATAAGAACCCAGGGCATCATCACAAAATAGATAGGTATAGAAGACAATCTCATGGTGTGTACTTCACTTTTTATACCTACGCTCGGTGGACGCACACTAATGAGCGTTTGAGCCGGAACTGTTCGACGAGCGGGCCGAGGATTTCGGTGAGCGGTGTCTATGTGTCCGTTGCTCGAGCGCGCTTTGTATGTAGATTGACTTCTGTACTTATATATTTTATGACATCATATATCATATATAATACATTTTTCACCTACACCAGCTATCGATCTAAATACAGTGAGAATAACTCGGAAAGTAGTAAAGTAATGGCAATAGGCAGGGCAAATTGCAGGCAGAACAGATGGACGACGGGGACGAAGGACAAGGTGTATCGATGACCTGATCAGGGTCACGGGAATTCGAATGCGTGACGCACAGTACCAGTCGTTGTGGCGATGCTTGGGGAAGTAAAAATAATATTATGAACTACTCTAGGTACACAGAAAAACAAAATCACAGTCGAAGCAGCTTTAAATGTATGCAGAACAAGGTGTAAAGTCCGACTTACCTGCGTTGATAAGGGGAAGATCATTCAACCAGACGGATGTTTTGTCTGAGATGATTTTGAGCTGTTGTAAATTATGGTCAAACCGCGCAGAGAACTTTAAAATTACGCATTGCATAATTTAGAACTTTTTACTTCCTATGTACCACCATAGATGTCGCTACATAGCCTTAATACTATGGAAAGTGTTGTATAAATACATTTTTCACTTTGAATAATTCTTGTACTAAGTATCAGGAGCTAGTACTAGCTAGTATGCAAGATCTTAGGACATCGTTTTAAGGATAGAATGTTTACATTGTGATGATATCTGATACAACGTGCTAGAGACATAATATATTTCATTTTAGTATTTAATAAACTGTGAAAACTTGACTTTTTTAATATATTTTTGAGCGCAATATACCATAATAAAAATTCACCCCAACATCCTATTCTTTCCAGTGACATGTTCAACATGACAGTACCATGATTATCTGTGGTCAATAATTACACCTAGATATTTTGTTTTCACTACTTTACTGATTGTGGGTTTATTTTTTTTTTTTTTTTTTATTTGCTACATTCCTGCGTCTGGGTGCTCCTAGTGGAGCTCCACATCGATCTCAGTGCGGCGAATCAGTCGATCGCCTCGGACACCATGGCCTATCTTGCAGTAGAAGCGCTGGTCGGATAGCACGGCATGCCAGTAATAATGACATCATCGTCGAGCTCTTGTCGCCGCCAGCTGTCTTAGAACCCAATGGCTTGGCACGTGACGATGAGAAGAGACCAGATGGGATGACTATAATGCCTTGGAAATTAGGCCTTTGGTGTGGGATGCAACATGTGTCGACATCCTTGCGCCATACCATCTTCTGAGTACGGCGGGCTGTGCTGGAGCGGCTGCTGCAGATGCAGAAAACCTCAAACGGCGTAAATGTAATAACCTCATTGGAAGTTATATATTTGAGCCGTTTGGGGTTGAAACACTAGGACCAAGGGGTCCGAGCGCTCATCGAGTTGTTGAGGATATCAGCAAACGTTTGGTAGACTCTTCGCGTGACCAAAGGGCCGGCCTTTTCTTTGGTCAACGAACCAGCATTGCTATCCAGCGTGGCAATGCTGCCAGCGTTCTGGGCACTTTTCCCATTGACATCTATGTGGACGAATTTTATGATGCCCTTTGAGTTTTCCCCGCTTTTCTGCCTTTTTTACTCGTTTGTACATATTTTTATTTTAAGTTTGTATATACCTATTAATTTATAATATTGAATGGTTTAAATGTAAGTGTTTTTGTATTTGTATGTAGCAATGAACGTTTTATCAAATGAGTGTGCTTTAATGTTGAACAGTTCATCTGGTTGTGAACTTTTATAGATGGAGAAGCATAGTTAGTTTTCGTGGTATTTAACGTAAAAAGGTTTTTATCGAGCCAAGTTGCAATTTGGAAAATTAAGCTTGAGACTGGTATGTTACCTGTCTCCGTCTTAATTTTAACACTGCACCAACTATACCTGTGTAAGAATATAGCAGTGTTGTCAGCACGGCTTAAGAAAATATATTTGTATTTTCAACTTTCAGTTTACGAAGATCGTTAATACAAGCTAGAAATAGTGTTGGACCCAGTGCATTACCCTGCGGCACGCTGAACGACCCATCAGTATCAGCGCTAATATATCCTCCAATTTTTACTCTCTGTTTCCTTTTTGTGAGATAGTCTATAAAAATACTGAGAGGTGTTTATTATTTATTTATTTATTTATTATATACTTTATTGTTCACCGTTACACATACAAAAGAAAACTTAAAACTAAAACACATACATACAATGGGCGGCCTTATCGCATTCCGCGATCTCTTCCAGGCAACCTGGAATGGACAGTAATTGCCTGGACAAGAAATGGGGCTGTCATAGGTGTGACAAACCAATTATAACATAATAAAATATATCATAATAGATACACAGATATATATATATATATATATATGCTGTATAATAGATACATAAATATATACATAAGCCGTGGTGTTCCCCTTATTCCAAGTTTGTTCACCAGGGTGGGAACGGAAACCGTGTCAAAAGCTTTTTTTAAGTCTAGATATACCATAAGATATTTTCCCCTCTATCTATATAATCAGTAACTAGTGAGGTGAGGGCTCCAACTACAACTAAGGAGTTTCCACCGAGGATGAATTTTAATTCAGACAAGAGATTAAACCCAAATTAAGTTGAAGATACGATTATAAACTTATTTAGATAATTTACTAATATAGAGTTGGTTTATTTTTTATTACCTTAGATAGGGCTGGCAACACCGATATAGGTCTATAATTATTGACATCGCTTTCGTGCCCAGTCACTGTGAACTATATATATAGTAATAACTGATTGTTTCAAGGGAGCCGATAAAACTCAGTATCAGAAAGAGAGAATCGCCAGATGGGTAATAAGAGGGGTGAGTTCTTTAATAGAGTATTTTAGTTGCACTTTTTAAATAACTAGATTTTACGTCATAGAAAGCACGGGTTCAAAAGTTATAGGACGATATACACGTTAGGCTGCTTCTTATATTTTCATACTTATTATAGTTTTCAAATAACTTAAACGCTTAACTTAACGCTCTTGTTGCCATTTTTGAGGGAATGCCTTCCCATCGTGACTTACTATGTCCGGTGAGGACCTGCGTCATGCGGCAGGTGAGGACGCCGTGATTTCCATTCAGCCATTCCTCAAAAAGGAGACTTACTGCCATAATTGATATTGAAATTGGTCTAAAATATTGTTTTTTTTTTATAATCTCGAAACGTTAATGATCGATTTTTGGTAATTTTGCCAATTTGATGGTAGTTGAAATCATGACGTTCGTCCGTATGTGAATGACTTCTTCTCTATCGGTATCACTTTTGAGTGGTCGTGATCATCACTTCAGATACTTAATCACACACATTAATTAACTAATTTTGTGTAACACTAATCCAGTAAAAACCTCTGAAAATCTGCTATTTTGCATGAACTTAAAAGAAAGAAAGAAAATTAAAAAAATTCAACTAAAGCAGCCTTGCAAATTATATTGAAATCCTAAATGACGAATTTTTTTTTTTCAAAAACTTTTAAGGGTTTAAAAAAACACCTATTTCCTGGAAAAAGTTTTGTAAAATATTCGAATAAATCTCGGAATTACCGAATACTAATAGAGTTTTCAGGCGTTATCTCTCTTTTTTTGCGTTTCCTTTTTGTCAAACCTTGCGTTGGATTGCGTTAGATGAAGTAACAAGCTTTTAAACCATACTCGATGTTGACAATAGGCGAGTGGAAAAGGAGCCTCTAAATGCCAAGTTCTTGGAAAATAGACGAGCATTCTCCTCCAGCACCACATCTCTAGAGCATCTATCTTCTTCTTCTCCACTTCCCGCAGGGTCCATGTTTCTGCAGCGTACAAGAATATGGGGAAAAAAATCCGGCTAGTTTGTGTAAGTGCGCAAACTAGCCGGATCTTAGTGGCCCTAGTATATGTTGCGATTCCTCCATATTTTCCTCAACTGGTCCAGACCTGGAAATTGCCATACGCCTTTTCACTTCTTCGATTCATCAACCGTTAGTCGTAATTAAGGCTCCCAGATAAATGTATGTTTGCTTCACATCACAATTAGCCAATTGTGTCATTTCTGGAGAATATAATGTGCTGGATACTGGTGGTAAACAAGGGGTATCGACAGCATATCGCAGGTTGGTGAAACATTTGGTGGTTTCAAGAGAAGCCACCAAATGGGATGCCATCGGTCCAGTCTTCAAGTATAGTCCTCATTATGACCTCTGTGTACACATTGAAGAGTAGTGGAGAAATAATACATCCCTGATGGACTCCGGCGCGGGGTTGGAAGTGATTAGACTGAATTTCATCTGCGTGGACTGAGGCTGTACCATTCCCATATAGTCTTCGCAGGAGGTGTACCAGGTGTTTTAAAAAATCCATCGCCATCAGTGTTTCCCAGAGTTTCGGCCACTTAATAGAATCAAACGCTTTTGAGAAGTTCACAAAGCATATATAGGCGGGCTTGTTGAACTCTCTATAATTGGTCGTACTGTCAAAATTCGCTCCCGAGTTTCCCTCCCCTTAACAAAATCAGCCTGTTCAGGAGCAATTTTTTTGCTCAAGTAGGACTTTAGGCGCTCGCACTGAACTGAAACGTGCAATTAAATCTTGCTTACATGAGAAATAAGAGCAATAAGCCGGTAATTACTGCACGTCTTGGTGAAACTCTTCGTGTGCAAGGGGACAAAAACAGTGTAAGCCCATTCTTTCGGCCATTGCCCCGTGAGCCATATCTTACTGGACAGGGTGCGGAAGATTTGAACACCATGTTCACCCGATGCCTGATCGTTTCGATCGGTATAGCATCTGACCCTTTGGCTTTGCCGTTCTTCAAATGCTTAATAGCGGCTCTAATTTCGTCTTTCAGAATATCAGTTTGGAGATCTTTGTTTCCGGGTTCCGTAGCGGCGTAACACTCATATTTGTGTGTCATAATTGTTTCCACATTTCAGCAATTGTATTTATGTCCGTCACCATTTCTACAGTGGAGTTTTCGATGGCCCAGGTCTTGCAACTCAGAGCATTTGTGATGGTGCAAATTTTTTGATGTAAGTCCCTAGATTCATGCTTATTTGCATGGACTTCCACTTGTGCACAAATGTCCCAAAGTTGGTTGTTCTGGTCTCGCCTGCAAGCTTCCTGTATTCTAGTGGACTTTTCGTTGAGGGATTTTACGTCAGAACTAGATGCTTCCGTGTTGCGCCTTTCTTTCACAAGACTTAACGTTGCATCGCTCATCCAATACTGCCGTTTCCGTGCATTTACACTAAATTTACACTTTTGACCGAGCACACCATAACGTTTTTAGCCCGATCCCATAACTGATCTGGAGACTGTGTTGGAGTCCACGTTCATCCACAGCATCATCGCTTACTTCAGAACACTTAAAAACTTCGCATTGTCAGTTATCAATTAGAGTGCCAGTAGATTGATATCAGTTCAAAATTCGAGAAGTTTATCAGGCACGGGTATTTTTAAATGTATTAGTCACTCGCGTTTATTAATTTTTATAAATTAGTATCGTGCGGTCACGAAAAGTTAAGTATGTCTCTATTGACGTCAAATTCATAAAAAAATTGCACGATATATATATATTTTTAGTACTTTTTCATGCTGCACTAATAAATATGATTACCTTTTTACCCTATATAACCGTTCTTATATACCATTCTGTTATAAGTAAGTTCTGATACGTTATAACAATAGCACAAGTGATGGCGGCGAATCAGCACATTTTAATATATGTGTTGGTTTTAACTGTGGTGGTTGGACTTGCAAGTAAGTAGCATAGCAATAGCAATATTTATAAGGTAAATAGGAAGCTGCTTATAGTAGCACTGACGATTTTGTTTTTATTTTGCTATAGTATGTTTGCATATGTAGAGCAGTGGTGCCCGAGTGGTAATGGCCCAGACTTACGAGTTGTAGGTCGCGGGTTCGAACCCAGCCAGGCGCATTCATTTGTGTAATTTATTTCATCACCTCTGCTCTCAAGACGTGAAGGAAAACATCGTGAGGAAACCGGCATGTCCTAGAACCAAAAATTCGAAGACATGTGACATCCACCAACCTGCACTGGGCCCGCGTGGTGGATTACGGCCCATACCCTCTCCTAGAGAGGACGCCTGAGTCCCAACAGTGGGAACATTAAAAAGGCTGATGATGATGATAGTATGTTTATAATTATAATAAATTAAATATTTTATGGTCTAATAAATTACCAACAATACTACTAGCTTCTTTTTCTTCTTCTCGAATCGATAGTTTTCTTTTCTTCTTAAATGTTTTGAGAGAAACCTCGATGATGCCACGTTTATAGCAGTGTAAGTGGCGTTTTTAGGTTCTCCAAAGCGCAGATGTAGAGACACTATGGGCATTGGGTGTTGGAAGGGTCTATAATCCCTATATTCTACTAGTTAGGAAAGGAATACAAAGAGGCAATATAATATGCTATCCGTAAATACAATATAATAATAGTAGGAGACTAAAAATATATTTTCAGTGAATTCCTGCCTACTTGTAATAAAAAAGAACTTATCCTACCATCACAGACAATATTTTTAACCCAATATATTTTATTTAAAGTTGAAAATCAAGTGTTTCTCAGTAACTAACTCCATCAGTCGATACCTTAACTTTAGTTTTATGTAAAATATATTTCTTAACATTTACAGACACTGATTATTTAAATAAAAACTCTTTTTAAATATCTGTGACATATTAAAGACATGGCCTGTTGGTCTAGTGGTGAGTGCTATGTCGGAGGTCGTGGGTTCGATTCCCACACAGGATAAATGTTTATGTAATGAGCATGATCATTTGTTCTGTGTCTGAGTGTAATTTACACTTCAAGTCTTTTAAATATAGACCTATATATTTTATAACTATACCTAATATATATTTTAAATTATAATCCATTTTCAACTGTTTGTACCTACAAGACTGGAGGCACTCCTACGTTGTATGGATATACTAAATCTCTGACCAGAATAAAAGCCAGGCCTTGAGTCACGCAAAATCACAACTAGACGCTTAAGAGTCATGAGAAAAATGTTCAATAATGTAACATGATTTTAACTTATTACTTAATTAAGCTACATATTGCTCTGAAAAGCGTACTGGCGCCTGTAACATTATAAGGTGAGTATAGACTACAACATTTACTTGTATCAGAACAACGAGCCGCTCTATGATATGTTCTAGTGTATCATCCTTTTACGAACTAAACGTCGAGCACGCTCGCCTCTTTGTTACAAACCAACGAGCATATTGGTGTAATATTTCGTCGAGCGTATTGGTGTAACATTTTGTCGAGCCACAAGTGCGGGCGATGCGCGGTTGCGGAGTGATATTCCAAAAAAAAATGAACGCCAGGTACAAAGAAATGTTGGTAAATGCACACTCGCTGTGAGCATTTACCCGTAACATAACGCCGAGCATTCGCAGGTACGTTACATTACATGGAAATGCTTCGGAAACTGAGCTTTTGCCTGTATTGTACCATTCGTAAGAACGTTACATTACACAGAAATGCTCCAGAAAATGTTGTAGTCTATACTCACCTTAAGGCAAACTTTAATGAAAAATTGGCTTTCTTATTATATTTTTAACTAGAACTAAAGTTACAATGACGAAGTATTTGAATATTATTATTTCAATTCAGTTAATAGTCTAAATAACAATAAATAATAATAACAAAACCACAATAATAATAATGGCTTAATAGCCAAGAGCCTCGACCAACACCTTGGGAGGCTCTCGTTAGGCGACTGGATCAAGGGCTTGATTCAGAAAGCGGTACTCCTGGACATGGCTCGTATAGTCAGGAGGTTCCTTTCTCTGGAGCCCTGACCGCCGGTAGCTTGGACCCTGTTCCCGAAACCGGTGGGACACTATTTTTTATATTTTTAAATGTTTTTTTATTTTTTATTTAAATATTTAAAAATATAATTTATATGTTTGTACAATGAATAAAGGAAAATAATAATAATAATAATAATTTTTACATGTTCACAGTCCAAAGGCGCCACTTGATATTATGGATATAAAATATTATAATAATTTATTTATCAATTCGTTTTTCATTACAGATGGTACATTTTTAAGCAAGCCATGGAACAAAGAAAAAAAACCTGACCCTAATTGCCAGATACCATCTAAACCAGAACCTGTGCCAGGTCCGACGCCAACTGCACCTGGACCCGCTCCTCCGTCTGGTCCACCACCAGTTTCGTCTCCAGAACAACCACCTATGCCATCTCCTCCGTCTGGTCCACCATCAGTTCCGTATCCAGAACAACCACCTACACCATCGTCTCCGTCTAGTCCACCACCAGTTCCGTATCCAGAACAACCACCTACACCATCGTCTCCGTCTGGTCCACCACCAGTTCCGTCTCCAGAACAACCAACTATGCCATCTCCTCCGTCTGGTCCACCACCAGTTCCGTCTCCAGAACAACCACCTATGCCATCTCAGCCTAGCCTACCACCACCTCCGTCTTCAGAACAACCATCTTTACCATCTCCTCCTCCTGGTCCACCACCAACTCCGTATCCAGGACCAACACCTACACCACCTCAGCCTGGCCCGGGTCCAGTTCCACCTGAATCCAATTGCAAACCGTAAGTAGTAAAGAACATGTTCTACTTTAATTTGTTCTCCGTTCTTTCAAAATCTCAGGATGACAAAAACTGACAATTAGAAATTTTAACTTGTTATAATCGAAATAATAAAGTTTAATGATTGTTAACATAAATAGTAACGCAGTCGTGGATTTGATACAGCAGTGGTGGCCGAATGGTAAGGCCCTAACTTATGAGTTGTAGGGTTCAAACCCAGCCAGGCACTTTATGTTATTTATTTCAACATCACTGTTCTAAAAACGGTAGGCAAAGAAAAAAAATCGTAAGGAAACTATATTCTATGGAAACTAGACATGTCCTAGAACCAAAAATTCGAAGACATGTGACCTCCACCAACCCGCATTGGGCCCGCGTGGTGAATTACGGTCCATTCCCTCTCCTAGAGTCCCAGCAGTTGGAACTTCATAAGACTAATTGTGTATGTTGTGTGTTTATTATGCATGGAATCAAACCCAGGCCGACATGTATAAATTACTCGTTTTTGCAATCGGCTCCGCCCACCTGATAGTAAGAAATTTTACCAAAGGAACATTCTTCTAGAATTAAAGTATCCCATGTGCTATTCTAAAACATAGTCTCTACTAGCTTCACCAAAATCAGAAACGTCTGGAATTTGAGTATCAAATACACACACAAACAAATTATACTTACGCCTTTATAATATTAGTGCGGTTTAAAGGTCCACGTTAGAATAGAATAAACTTTATTCTATCCCAAAAAGTAACACAGCTTATACATAAACTTAAATTTCAGCTTATTCATAAACTTAAATTTATGGGTACAATGAGGGTCTTATCGCTAACAGCGATATCTTCCAGATAACCTTAGGATGGATAAGAACTTAAAATAATACAGGGCGTAGTTTGTGGTGTACTGCTAACAAATCAAAGGTGTTTTTAATATCGTGCGATTTTGATCACACATGCGGGATTACTTCACACACATAACTCCCGCAAATATACATTTCATACAAGTATTTAATGTAATGCGTAAAATACGCACGCGGAACGCTATTTTTGCATTTTGTAATTTTCTGCATGCGGACCAAACAGCATGATGAAATATTAAAAACACCCTAAAAATTACTTACAAAAACCTACAAATAACCGGACGTTCATCGGGTAAGGGTCCACTCCCTTTCACAGTGTCTTCACAGGTCTCTTGATCTGTGTCCCAGTAGTGGGAACATTATTGGTTATACATATTATGGTTTTAATTTTTCCTTTGTTTCATGTACCTGATCATCATTGGACGAACAGCTCTGGCTCTTTGATTAAAAGTAAAGAGCTAATTGCTTTTCTGCAAGAACAAATATTGGCGGTGCTTAAGAAGCTTAAACTAATACTTGCTTGAATAAAATATGTAACCAATCTATCTGCCTTGTTTCATTTAAAACGTAAGCCATGATCATTTCCCTACAAGGAGATGTCAATAAACCGTAGGAGCCCAGCAGGATCGAAACCGACTCGGTCCTGGCAACGAAGGAACAGGAGTGGATTTTAGTCAGTAAAAGTCTGAAACACCTTCGCGCCCCGCCCAACAGCAGTAGATGATTTTCTTACCTATTGGTGGGGTCAGCTTCTCTCTTTCTTCCCAATAATGTTAGGGTCAGCTTCTCTCTCTCTTTTTCCAACTATTTTGGGGTCAGCTTCTCTCTCTCCTTTCCCAACTATGTTAAGGTCAGCTTCAAGTCTTCCGGATGCGGCTGAATATCAAAACATACATAGAGCAAAACGATACTCCTTGGATAGACTTTATGGTCAAACTTTCTGACATCTACGAATGACCACCGACCACCGGCTTTACGTATTCTTTAAAGCACGAGGTATTAGTAATGTCCTAGATAAACTTAGAAAAGTACATATGAATTGAAAAAGTCACATTGCTGGCCATTTTCAAACCTGCAACCATATCCATGAGAGGCAGGTGCCCATGGTTGCCTGTCCAGTGGAGCGGAGCGGAGTAAAGGAGTAATGCGGAGTGGAGTTGCGGACTGTGTCTGTCCAACAGAGATTAGCGACGCTGCGGAGCAGAGTTGCAGACTGCTATAGTTTTGTTATTAAGCTATAGTTTTGTTATAGCACCCGCACTGGATTCTCCTCTCCCCTTCCCCTCTCTACGTCTCTGCTTCGTTTCTCGGTTTGGTATGAATTTTTAAACTAGTTCGTCCTCCCTGTTCACTGAAGAGGAGCGGAGATTTTGTGCAATCCTATTGGTCAATATTTCTCCATTTCTGTACTCCGCAGCCTCGCTCTGCTCCGATGGACAGACGGCCTTAACTACTAAGCCACCAAAACACAGAATTTAAAACCGTAGTAGTGCCTAAGAACCCAGAAAATAAAAATCCGACATTAGTAACTCAGTTTTTTTATACAAGTATATTAGGGTAATGATGAAGATAAATTGCAAGGTAATAAAATTAATATTATTGTAAAAAAAAATCTACTACAAAGAAAAACAACAATACAGTCAAAATAGTTCTAACAGAACTGAAAGTATTCCGTAAATATTTCGCCCGCACATCTAATATTGCTTCACTCACAGTAAACGGATTTTCGTTCATGATTTGAATATCAAAAAGAATTTTCTTGGAAAAAGTCCGTCTTGTCTTTGAAGGCTGTATGCAGGCGTGATAGATTCCCGTAATGGATACAAAATAGAAGGTAGGCAGCATCCGAAACCGAATCTAATTTAAAAATAAATAACCCTCTGAAGAGAACATACGTGTCCATAGGGTCGAAGTAAAAGTAGGGGACGGAACTCACTATATTTAAAATAGGGCTATTTTTCGAATAGACTCTAGACTTGTCATGTCTAAAATATAAAATGCTTCGTTGGCGCTAAATAAATACATTAATTTAATGTGAGAAATAAAAAAAATAGAAAAAATAAAAAAACTAGCTTCTATCCAGGGTTTCACCCGCGACAAAGTCAAAAATGATCCTATGTGAATATAAAATAAATGTCCCTGGTATTCAAAATATGGTCTACTCGGTCGCCAAAGCCCAAATCAATTAAGCCGTTAAGTGAAGGAATAAGCGACATCACATACGCATTGTATACAAACTTTTGTCTTTATAATATTAGTATGATTCCAAAGTCGTTTAAAATCTGGTTATTCGGAATCAATTTACTCTATTTAAATTGATGCATTAAACAAGTATAATTATGTGGTGCAGTAATCTATATGTATATATTAACGGCGAAACTGACTAACTGACATATCTTTTTTTTTGTAAATATCAACGGCGCACAGCCGAAACAACTGAGACTAGGGGCGTGAAATTTTGCAGTTTCCTTTTATGACATAGGTGAGCACTAGGAGAGGATTTTTCAAAATTCGGCCTCTAATAGGATGCTCCAAAGTTTGTATGGAGAAACCAACATTCACGCGGGCAAAGCAGCTGTCAGAGGCTAGTTAATTATATCTGTAGTCTAACAATACAAGTGCCTAATTAAAGCGTGATAACTCTCATGTTAATTTTGCTTAACGATTACACTGACTAAACCACTAAACTATCAAATATTTGTACAAGGTAACATTTTGCAAAACATTAGCATAAACACGATGTGCTCGTGAATGCAGATAACATCCTAAGACGTTGAGTAATTTTAGCCAGTTCGAACAGCAAGAATTATTTTATCAATTAAACAAGTTGGCCTAATTAGCTCGTTCCTAGTTACTGTCTGTATTTGTACTAAAAATAGACATCCCTTCGACGCCCTGAAGACTTTATTATACTAAGCAAGTTATGTTATTCATCCTGTTTTAAGTGAGTCTTTGCTCCTACGTTCTACCGCACAGGTATCACTCATTATATCCCACTCCACCTGCGTGATAATTGAACATTAACCTAATGGAATAAACTCCTGGAATAAAAAGTATAAAAAGTAGTATGTGCTATTCCGAGATATGATTTACCCGTGTGCAAACCCACACTCACAAACTTTCGTTAATTAGAACAGGCAGTTTCTGTGCATTTGTATTTGAGACAATCCATGGGTATCGTACTTGAAATAAATGTTTATTACATAATTCTTATCATTATCATCATCATTTCAGCCACATGTCACCGACCACGTTTTAGAGTCAATGTCATCACTCTGATCATAGACTTTCGTCTTAAGACACTTTTCATACTTCTACGGACTTTAAACACTCCGAGTATGGATGTCTTCAGCACATTGGTGGGCTGCTGGAATAATGATTATGTTGACAATTATGCTTCAATAGAATAATTTCATAATATATTATGTACCCACCTAATCTCTGATAACTTTTTCAATCATGAGCAGAGGCCTCTCTCCACTCCTAACTTTCTAGAGCCCACGTTTTCAGTCCCAGACTACAAAAAAAAAACTAAAATCTCACATTCATAGGTAGGTTTTCCGATACACGTGTACAGCCTGCAAAATCATATTTTCTTTGAAGCTTCGAAAATGAGTATAAAAGATATTTTTATCTACTACAAGATAGTAGTAAATATTACTTATAATATGGATAATATCATCCATACTATGATATATATTCACCCTTCAAAAGAGTGAATTTCGTTTAGCCGATGAATTCAGCCGCGAGAGCAGACTGATGTTCCTGGCAACTACATCTGAGAACACAAATCTCATTTACCTTTACTACACACGTATATCCGATAACACTTTTAGAGCACATGTTCTGAAGGAAAAATCTACATAAAATTGGCCCCTATAAAGTACGTTTTTTACTTTGAATTTGATGCTTTTTTTTGGGGCTACATATAAGGTTAATAAAAGTTTCATCCTTTTTGACGATAATAGAAAATCGAGATATATTATGGTTTGGTGATAGTAATGCCAGTTGCAGCCTTAGCTTATGTTAGTTTAGCATAACTGACGCAGTTTTTCATGCCACGCATCCGGCATACACAATTAACTTAGCTTCGCATATTTTAGTTAGCTCACATCACTAGTTCGCATAGCGTGCGGTCTGCACACAAGTATGGAAAACTGCGTTGGCTGTGCGAGCTAAGCTAAACTAACTTAGCTTAGTTTTCGGTCGGCAACCGGCATAAAAAAAGTCTGTTTGTTTTACTTCTTCAGGTAGAATATATCTACTAGATATAAAGACTATTATAACCTACCTGGTCATCCTCCATCATCATCTTCTGCCCTTTCATATTTTCGACTGTCTGTCAGACCTCCACAACCTAGTTACTACAGCGCCCCAGCCGCCGCCGAGATTCCGATCCCGATTTCTGGTCACCGTAGACGTGGACTTGCGGACGGCGTTCGACCGTCCGGTAACTGTCCGCACCGAGCTCAAGTCGTTGACGGAGCGCACTGTTTCCGCGCGCCTCAAGGAATTGTCAGCAACAGCAGGGGTCCAGCCGGGTCGAAGCCTACTGGAACCAGGGTTATCCGAAAGGGAGCTCGAGCCCCGGTAGAATAAGAGTCTGACACTATCTCCCGCTCCACCCAAGAGTGGGTTTTGACAAAAGATGATTTTCCCCATCGACAAAAAAAAAGACCTCCACAACCTAGTTACTAGAAAATACGATGCATTTTTGATAGCCTGATGAACAGACTATCTGGTGACTGTTAAAGATCTTCGAAGGACAACCGGGATCAACAGTTTTACGTTATTCTCAAGACACGGGGTGTCAGCAATGTCCTAGATAAACGAGCAGGCCACTCTCCAATCATTGTATAGGTAATTAAAACCAGCACAGAAAATATATTACAGTTTTATTTACATACATTTTCCATATTTATATTTATTTACATTATTTTTTATAGAAATTCTCATAATTCATACAACATTCGGCACATACTTTGTGGTATAAAAATACTTTACATCGGTCATTCTTCAGTAAATACATACTTATTTTATGGTTATCACAGTTTTTCGTCATTGTGTTGTATTTAAATAATATTATAAGAATACATAAAGAATAAGACGTGTTCCACTATTATTTCAGTTACTTTTGTAGTTTCTGTAGGGTGACCAAATCGAATGTATACAAGGTTTTGTTGGCTTTTTTTCTCAAAGCGAAGTAATTCGCTTTGAGAAAAAATTACATATTCATTTTTTAGTTGTAGAGTTGAAATTTGGTTTTAGATTTTTTTTAAAGTTCATAACCATTGTATTAACTTCAGTACGCTTTTAAACCTGCTAATTGCTTTTTATTGCAATTCAACAGTGCCTGTTATTGAAATAAATAATTTCAATTAGAGTAAGTATTCTTGAGTTGAAAAATGTTTTTTTTTATCAATAATTACTTTTGGGTATCTTGCTGAGTGTACAACTGACCCTCAAACTCACGAAGTTCGACAAAACCTGGAAGTATCAGTAGAGTAGGTAGTAGTATTGTGATTTATTTTAAATTAATATATTTGTTACTTTAACCTAATTGAAGTAATCCATTTATTAAAAAAAAAAACAACAAATATCTAACGCATTTTTAGCCAACCAATAGATAAAGACTTCTTAAATGTTTTAATACATAAAAAACACGTTTATATACAAAACATTCTGTATTTTACAGTCATACCAATATAGGATAAGAATTTATTTATTTTTATACTTCGTTTTTCTCTGTAAAAGACCACTAAATAAAATCTTAAGATCTCTTCTGTCTACATGATAAAAACTATGGTATCAAAATTATTTGATATGTACAGGTATGCTATGGGTACACAAATTCTTAAAATTTACCATTTTCTAAGCAAGTAACACAACTCTAGAAAAATATTCTTATACATGTATCTACTACATATAGTACAGGACCAGCTAGATTATGGCAACAATGCCGAAATAACCTAATCGTTAATTGTCTGGAATGTCATGAAATCATAAATATGACGTGGTTTCAAGCCTGACATACTTAGTTTAGTAGGACAAACCTCTAATTTGAATAGCTATTGTATTAAGGATCAGATAGTCTAAGCTAGTATGCAAGACCTTGGGACATCATTTTACTCATAAGGATAGAAGGTTTAAATACATTGTAATCATATTTGATGGCACTGATCCATAATAATACTCTAGGCAAAGTAACATTCTAACAGCGGTGTGAACTTACTTCAGTAGAGGTCTACGTCGAGCACATACAATTCGGTAGCGTGCTTGCGTCAAGCACATACATTTTTGTAGCGTGCCTACGTCACGTACATACACCTCAGTAGCGTGCCTACGTCAAGCAAATACAATTCGGTAGCGTGCTTGCGTCAAGCACATACATTTTTGTAGCGTGCCTATGTCACGCTCATACACCTCAGTAGCGTGCCTACGTCAAGCAAATACAATTCGGTAGCGTGCTTGCGTCAAGCACATACATTTTTGTAGCGTGCCTATGTCACGCTCATACACCTCAGTAGCGTGCCTACGTCAAGCAAATACAATTCGGTAGCGTGCTTGCGTCAAGCACATACATTTTTGTAGCATGCCTACGTCACGCACATACATCTTAGTAGCGTGCCTACGTCAAGCAAATACAATTCGGTAGCGTGCTTGCGTCAAGCACATACATTTTTGTAGCATGCTACGTCACGCACATACACCTCAGTAGCGTGCCTACGTCGAGCAAATACATTTCGGTAGCGTGTTTACGTTAAGCACATACATTTTTGTAGCGTGCTTAGCCTACGTTATACATTTTGATCAATCTATATCGCTGATAGAATGTTACGAGGAGTACTTTATCCAGTACCTCTTGGCTTATAATCATCACACATAGTTCATTAATTTTTTTTTAATTAAGGCAAATTCTTTACGTAGTTATATAACTACCTCATAACATGATAATTATGTAAAAGATTTGCCTTAATTTAAAGATGAGATGAGATTTTTGAGTCAAGGGCTCTTGGACACTTCATGATAATCACTTTATTATGTATAATTGTGAAATACGTCTTAATCAATATTTATATACACACTGCATTCATTAACACGTTCATAAATCAAGATTTTCATTAATTTTACACAAAAAGGTACTCAGGTAATAATTAAATAATTATTTTGTACAAACAAACGTAGACACCATTTCGCGTTTTTTTTTTTTATTTAACTAATTGTTCTACCTTCTTAGATAAATACGTCTTCTGTAGAAAAACCTGGGTATCGCCGGTCCTGAAAGAAGAAAATAATACGGGAGTTAAAATGTATGGTACATACTCTGTACTAAGTGGACGTCTTGCAACTCTTTATTTATTGTAAAGAACGATGCCTTGATTGCCTAATGGACAAAAGAAAACCATGTTTACGTGTGACAAAGAAATGTTTGACAACCTTTCTTTGAATGTTGTTGGGAATAACATAAATAAAATTATCATGCAAATAATAAATCTAAATAAATAAATTTTAAAATTATTTATTTGATAAATTTTATAAAAAACAGAATAATTTTTTTTTAATTTTAACTATACCAAATCCTCTATATGTTACGTTGGTTGGAAACACTATTTATCGATATTTTCAATAACAGTTAGTAACTTATTTTAAACGTCGACATTTAGAACTTTCGGCATTTTCTTTAATATCTGCCAGCTCTGCTGGATTGTTTGAAAGAGTCACCAGGGCCGTGGAAGATAATAATGGACAACCGAAAGAACACGGGCGAGTTTTGGTCAGTACAAATCTGCCAATTCCTCTCGCTCTACCTGGAGCGGGAGAATTAGGTAATTGAATAATTTTCCAACTCAAAAATCTCAGAGCGAGATATGTTGTTAGATGAATTCAATATCTCAAAAATAAAGGTTTCACTCAGAAATGTCGACATTTTAAACAGAGATAATTTATAAACAACGAAAATAATGCTTATCCACTCCTCCTTTTTCGTTCAAGCGATATCCCTTTGGAATGCGCTCCCTCTGAATATCAGGATGGCGACTAGTCGATATTCTTTTAAAGTGAAGGCACGAGAGCATATTCGCAAGATGTTGGCAGAATCATCATCGCACTGATTTATTTTTTTCACTATAGCTCTGTTTATTTATATGTATGTATCTAAGTATGTATTTACTATTGCATTTGTTTTCTCATTTATTAAGCTGCACCTGCCATGTTATGTTTCTGCACCACCCTAAGGTCGACTGGCAGATAATGCCTAAGGCATTAAGTCCGCCTTTGTACAACTTTGTGCATAAAGATTTAAAAAAAAATAATAATAATAATAACTTTCAGGGCTTTGAAAACTTCTTTTCAAAGTGCTGAAAGTTTTGAGACATTTGATTTCCTTGAGTACATATAAATAAATATTTGAGTTGCAATATAGCCGCATACCTTTGTCAAACAAAGGTATGCGGCTATATTGCAACCGATGATATACGAATTCACGACTTTACTGTCCCCACACACGGGCCTCAAAAAAACGCCGCCACAAAAAACGCTAGAAGCGGCCAAAAAAAAGCTAGAAGCGGCCGCAAAAAACAGCTAAAACGCGCGACACCTTGTGTCCGGAGAAGCTTGAAGCCGCTTCAAGCGTTTTTTGTGGCGGCACCGCCGCACACGAGCCACAAAAAAAGCCGCCTCAAAAAGAACCGGCTATGCTTCAATTATTGAGTCATTACCGATTCGGCTAAGCTTACAATTAAAATAGGTGCATGTTACCAAGTTAATAATTAAACTATTAAAACACACTGTTACGACAATTTATTAGAGTTTGTTACTTTCAAATAATTATGACTAAAAAACATTAATGTACATTTGATTGCTTGTAATATTTACAAAACAGACCACAAGGTTAGAATCAAATAATAAAGTCAATGAACAATAAGTTGCTTGTAATAGAGACCTGTAGTTTTTTTTTTGTGGCTTGATTTCATTGCTATTGTATCGCTTTCAGTAATGTAATATAGATAAATGTTATTTGTATTGTATCTGTCTAAATGTTGATAGGCCTCCAAAGCCTTTTTAAATACGTAACTAAATTGTACGCTGTCGTAATATTTCAGGGTTTCTCCTACTCACTTTTATTGATAAAACGTCATGGACTATAAAGGATGTGACTGATATAATAATAATTTACTTTTTTTTTAAATTAAGTAGGTCTATTGACTTGGCTCGCGAGGTTAGATTAGGTTAGGTGTTAGGATGTACTTTTTTCTTGAGCCCTGAGTGCCGGTAGCTTGAACCCTGTTCTCGATGCCGGTGATATATTTTTGAAAGTTTTTTTTTTTAATAAAATTAAAAAAAAATGATTTACTAGCTTTTACCCGCGGCTTTGCCCGCGTTTATTAATATACTTTACTCTTACTCCCGCTTTTCTCACTTTTTTTAAAAAACAAATTAGCCTGTGTCCGTTTCCAGGGTCCCAACTATCTCTGTACTAAAATTGATCAAAATCGGTTTTGCCATTTAGGCGTGAAGACGTAACAAATAAACAAACTCGCTTTCGCTTTTATAATATTAGTAAGGATATGTAAATATTAATTAATAAACGGAATAATAATTTAATTAATAAAAGACAATTTTCGTCCAAATTATCAGTTAGTGTCACTTGTTTTTATGTTAGTTCAGATATAACAGTTCTCATACTGTAGGTAGTAACTGATCGACAGTCACATTTTATAGATTGCCGATAAAAGATTTGTATCTAAACATCCTGTATTACAGCAATTATTATAATTTTTAATATTATGAACCAATCAAATTGCATGTTAGTATTTCTTTAGAGGTAGGTACCTATATATTATTAGTATGTCTCTGGGCCGGAAATGCTAATCCAATTAAAAATTGTACATTTTGATACAAGTGCAAAAAGTTGGTCATTGCGACCAAGGTGTCATTCGCACGAGCCGTAGGCGAGTGTTATGGAGCTGAGGGCTGCAGTGACTTTGCACGTGTATAACGACTTTTTCAAAGAAATTATTAAGGAAAAAAGATAGTTCTAAATATTTTTCTGCCTATAAAATTGGGTCTGCCTACTAGTCCTGGTCAATTACTGTAAACTACTTATTTCGATACTTTTTTTTTTCTGACTAAAAAACCCACCCCGTTTCTTCTAGCCTTCATAACGGGGCTCGAGCTCCCTTTTGGATTACCGTGGCCCCAGTAGGCTTCGAACCGGCTGGGCACCTATTTCGATACTGGTACAAAATAGACCTCATTGTTCTTTTTCTTAGCATTCACTATACATTCGTTTTTTTTTTAAATTAAATCTCTTGCCTAGGCCAGTATTAGGTCACAACTGACGCAGTTATCAGTGCACTGAGTGAGAGTTGTTTTTACGTTACCGTGATCTAAACGTTTACCGTGTTAGGCTCTCTGATTGGTTAACAGCTTAAAGCGGACCAATCGGAGCGCCGTTAACCTTCAACAAACTCGCACCATATATTCTGATCTTCCCGTGATCAAGCATGCAATAGGGCTTATGGTGCAAGATGGATCATAGTCTGAGGGCAGGGGCCCAGCAGGGTCGTGGCCTACTGGGCTATGGCTGATGCGAAAAAAACCCCGGGGCCCTGGAACGAAGGCAAAGAAAGAACAGGAATGGGTTTTAGTCAGTAAAAGTCTGACACGAAACAGCGGAAGGTGTCATTAGATGGTTTCCAACCACAAAAAAAAGATAGATCATAGTCTGCGGAGAGAAAAGTCAAATAAACAAGAACCTATTGTTTACCCTCGCTAACAATTTAATACAAAATGCTCCGAACACATTCAATATACCAAAAATAATCACTCAAGTAAAGTTATATCAGTATTGAAGAGTGCTTCACGTTACTCACAATGAATTTTGGAACTTACGAAATTAGTTTTAAGGTTTAAAATTGTGCAGGGTGGTTTGTGTCGGATTTCATGCTTGTCGGCTCGGAAATGCACAAAGTTTCCTTTTGTGGCGTTTCTCATAACTTGATTTGTGACGGGGCAACCCTTCAGCCGGTTCCGGGCCGGCGCCGCTACGGCGAGACGCGTCACTTCCGTCACAGGGCTGTTCAAGTCATAGGATGAAGCGGGATCGAATAATTCAATTAGGTATGCGCTAGGGAAACGTGCACACATCAAAGTCGCTCGCTAGTTCGTTGCACACTGACACGTGCGTTTATTTCAAATAGATCATACCCCGGCGCGGGGTGGTGGGACGTAGTCCGCTTGCCTAGCTATAGACAGAGTACACATATATAACATATTCGCTTTTATGCTTTAGTTTGAACGTAGAAAATGCGGACATCGTCCTAATACACAATACAACTGATATTAATTAGGTACTTAAAGGTGTAAAGATTTGTTTAATTTTTCGTCATCCCTTTCACATTGTTAATTGAGAGGAATCTAGGAACCAACCAGATTCACAACCACATTGTTAATTTGTGTATTTTAGTGATGCCTATTGTCAAATACCTATTCTTTGTTGCTCTGTAGTACTTATTTCCTCTCACAATTTGAAAGGTTTGTCCAAGTTATTGAGTTTTGTTGACAAGAACTTAATCATATATAAACTCCCTACTCTAGCTGCTACTAATGGTTTTGCCGGCATTATAGTAGTAATATGTAGGTATACTCTTGGGATAAAATCCTGAAATGCACTAAGTTTCATTTAAATCCATTCAGCCGCTTGAAAGTGAAGAACTCACAAACTTTTGGTTTTCTAATATTACTGTGATTTGTTTGTTTTTTTACAGACCTAAGAAATGATTCAAGACATTACTTAAAAGTCTCCTTAATTTAACGTTTAAAAAATCAACAACTAGGTATTTATTTATTTATTTATTATTATGAGGAACACTAACGACATACAAACAAGTTCTTATACAGAATTCTGTGTAAATATGTCAATTAAAGGTATACTTTTTATCACCCTCAACAGTTTTTACTTATAAAAACGCTCATCGCCTCTCGCTTCGCCCAACACCATAACCCCACCCTTACATAGAACAAGCGATGCACGTATTACAGACGTGCAAAGTTTCAAGTCAGACAAGATCTCGTGTTCATTAAGAACAAACCTAGAATTTAACTCATGTTACAATTTAAACTGACTAAAATGCACGTAGACTAAGGACTATGTTAATTTTGGTAACAGATATTGATTATAATCTAAAATCGACTTTTTTCTATAGTGAATATGAGAATGGGTGCTAATACACTGTATACGTCACAAATTTTTGATTAGTACAAATACCGTAAGATAGAGCGAATGGAGATAGTCGATGGGGAAAATCATCTTATGACAAAACCCGCTCTTGGGTGGAGCGGGAGATAGTGTCAGACTCCTACTGACTAAAAACCCCACCCCGGTCCTTCTAGCCTTCATAATGGGGCTCGAGTTTCTTTTCAGATAACCCCGGCCCCAGTAGGCTTCGACCCAGCTGGTTGGCTGTTGGCTGTTGCAGAGACTTAGGGGTGAATACAGACAAAACTTTAAAGGGTATTTTCTCGATATTTGAATATCTTTTGCAGCATTTACTATATCAATTTATTAATGAATTGTTATTCTAAAAAATCGATGCTTTGTTAGAAGCCGATATTTGGTATCAAAGTGAAAAACCAAACCAAAGATTTGTCTCTATTCACCCCATTCTTTCCGGTACTTAGAGGGCTTATTAGATTAGATCTTGTTATTATTTAAGTAAATTCTCAATAAATAATATTCATAAACAACAAAGTTATAAGCGTTTGTTTATATACCAAAAGGTCACTCAATTTATAGAAAATTTTTATCAACTGGTCTATCTGTCCGAGGTAGACGTAATCGTCTACAACTTCGAGTGTAAAGTCTCCGATCTTGATAGGAGTGAGTGCTACATGGTTGTTTATTATAACTCGTTTTGTCCATATTCATTTTGAGTCCCACTTTTTCAGAAGTTCTACTGAGATCATTGAGCATTGTCTTGAGATGCTGAGCTAGTAGAGCTGCTAGTATCAGCCATGACTACTACGTCGTATAAACCAAAGGTGAGTGATGTACTACCTAGTCCGCTGCAGTCCATCACTTTGAAGACATCCTCCATTGCGGCCGTGAACAATTTCGGAGATTAATTAAGCAGATATTGTTTAGTAGACCAATTACAACTCATTTTGTCTTTAAATATAATTAAATAGGTAAGTGTTTCAATAGTATAACGCACTGTAATTATAGAATGTAAATTGAATTTTACTCTTTAGACTTTACTATATAATATTTTGTTCTTTCCCGAATTGAATTGTAATAATATACCTTAATAGTATATTTTTAGGATATGAGACGCATAGAATCGGTTGTTATGGCGACGCTTGGGGGAGGCCTATGCCCAACAGTGATGTCTTTCGCCTGAAATGATGATAATGATGAATAGTATATTTTTACCTTTTAATCTGTCTTACACCACTTTTTAGTTAACTTAGTTTTATAAGTGCCCTGAAACTCTGTAATTGGTGATAATTTTCATGACCTTGCACCTTCTCGCACTCACCCTCACTTTTACTCATGTAGACCTCACTTTTACATGCAAGTAACTTTTACGAAACTGCATTGTGCTGTTCCCTGATAATGGGGTGGGCCTTCACTTAATTGATAAGGTGTTAAGTTTCCTAAAATAATTAAATAAATACAGACATATAAGTACTTAATATATGATTACCTAGTTTCGATTTGAGAAGTTTAATTTTACAGTGTCACACTGCTCTTCTATCCATTTTTTAATAAATTAGCGCAGGTATTCAGATCTATAAGTAATCTACAAATAAGAGTATTGTACCTACAGCTGCATCAGAAATAAAAAATATATGTATAATACTTCACAAACAACTAAAATCAAGTATCTACCTATACCTTCAATTTTCCTTCATAGGGGAACTTTTACAACAAATCTTATAAAGAATGTCTACAGACAATGACGAAGCAAAACAAACAAGTCTCTCACAAAACGAAATACATGTCTGAGTTGTCACAGCAAAAAAAGCTTATGAAACTGTCTTAAGTTGGCAACATTGCAGAAAGTTTTCAAGACGTATCCGTTTTTCCTCCCTTCGGTTAAAACAATTGTTGTCTTACAAGTAACGCTTAGAAAGTATCAAGAGATATTAAAACAAAATTGTAAAAACATATATAACATGTAGATAGGTAACAAAATAACACACACATCTTGAAAGTAGTAGCTGTTTTAAAATAAGAACTTTTGAATTTAAAAATAAAGTCTTCTTACGATCTCTTGTTAAGATGGGCGTCATCCTAGCTTCTGAATCTCCTTAAATATGTACAAATGACAAACGAAACCAATAGCTTAAATGCCTTCTTAGACAATTGAAGATGTGCGTGTGAATTGAGTTATTATTTTTAAAAGTTCAGTATTTTTATACGAAATAGGTTAGTAGATTAAAAGAAAGAAAAATAACGTTTATTCGTGCCTCACACAAACATATCAACTAAAAAATACACAGTGAAAACGAAAGAAAAGTATAAAAAGAATAATAATACCTACTCTTTCTCTGTCCACGCAGTAAGGTTGTGGAACTCTCTTCCGCCTAGCATTCGTGATTTAAAAACTATTTCACTCTTTAAAGCTAAAGTAAAAGAGCACTATCTTTCCTCTCTTGTGTGATTATCATATATATATTTAGTATTAAGTATGGATATTTAGTTATATAAGTATTTATTAGTTTGATTAGGTTTTTCACTAACTCTTCTATACGTATTTCTGCACACTACTGTCTACATCTCTTTTAATCTTTCCTTTTCGCAGGTCTGCTGGAAGAAATTTCTTTATGAAATAAGCAGTACCTTTGTACATAGTTTTATTATATGTTATCTCCTCTGATATTTTGTGTGTACATAAATTATAAAATAAATAAATAAATAAATAAATAATAATTAAAATTTTCTTTATAAGCGAATACCATATACGTATTGTCTTTGCACCACCCTAGGTTGACTGGCAGAGAATGCCTAAGGCATTAAGTCCGCCTATGTACTTTGTGTTGCATGAAGATTAAATAAATAAATAAATATAATGTAAGTGTACCAGTTAATTGAGCACTTTTTTTGTCATAGATTTCACTTTTTTTTTATCTTCTCCATGAAGTTTACACAATTATTTCCTAAATTCGTCCTTAATTTTGTAAAAAATATAATGAACTTTTAAAAAGGAGCTTTTGATGTGCTTAGATGATTTATTGAAGGGTCACTACACCTTCAATCCACACGCACATAAATTTAAGATCACCCATCTACAAAAAACCTCGGTAAGGATTGCTTACCTTGGAGTTTGACCCATGTGTCTGTTACTATTTAAAAATACAAAACAAAAAGGGTTCTAATGTGAATGAATTAAACAAACACACAACACAACACCCTATTTCTGTGTGAGCAAACATTTGTATATACATATTCATTAGATTAATATGAAAGGCCTGACTAAAAATGGCGCCAGCAGGCTTTAATTAATTTTGTAAGTCCAAACTCTTTTATTAAATTACAAAATGTGCGCAACCCATGGACTTGTGATATGTCAATTTCATAATTAAAACGCATTTGACCGTGGGACTGGGGCCCGCGGAGATTATGAGTACCCAAATTGAATATTCCGGGTGGAAAGTGAACCCGAAAATATATATGAAGTCATCGAGAAATTTCGTCAAACACAATCAAAAAGGTTCGTTATGAATAATTTAATCCCATACTGTTTTGTGTTATTAATTTAATGAAGTCTTAATTTAAGCGGGTGTTTTAATTTTGGAAACGTTTCTGGTTATATTTGTTTTTTTAATCAAACTAAACAAATGTCACACTAATATTATAAAGGTAAAAGTTTGTAAGTGTCTGTGTATATACATCTTAGTTACTCCTTCACGTTCAAATAGCTGAACAGTTTTTAATCACGCAACGCCATTTAGTCCCAAACTATTTACAATTTGTGATATTAAACCTAAACTCGACAACTGACAACCAAACTTATATATTTCTAAACATGTTCATATAGATAAAGAACACCCCGACACAGAACAAAAGATCGTGTTCATCACACAAACTTTTGTCTTGGGTGGGGATCAAACCCAAGCAGTCAGGGTCACTAACCACTAGACCAACAGGCTAGTCTAACTGAAATAGGACACCGGATACTTTGTCATCATCTCCTTAGCCTTTTACCAACTAGCATCTTAAGACTGGAAACCGATCCCAAGGTCGGCATCCAGGCTAACCGGATGCCTCAGAATACCCATGTTTTACATCGAACGACTTCCTATCAGACCTCCACGACCCGGTTACTGGGCAACACAAGGTACTTCTTATACCAGAAATAAAACATACTCGTATTATTTCCTAGGGTTTTCGACGTTCAAGCAGGCAAAGCCGCTAACAAAAGCTAGGTTTAATGAAATAATACATTATATAACCTCTACAATGACTTATCTCTCTAAGTTCCTACACAAACGAAGCAATTTGAATTTACTGAGTGCAAGCTGTCTGCAAGTATTTGTGAGGTTGCATTTCAGGAACAATGCCGGTACAATGTAACAGACATTTCAACAGAAATGACTCAGCTACATTCAACAAAACTACTTTAAACTGCTTTATAATGTTTCCTATACTATTATTACAACTAACTCAAAATTAATTGATAGATTACAACTTGACGTGTCAAAATGCAATGCCCCCAGGTCAATTCCTCAGCACATAATGCTAAGGCCCCCTGCATACCAGGCGAGTTGCCATGGTTTCGATCACCTGACACATTCACACTTAATTATTTTTTGTTTTATTTTGGTTTACTCATTGGAGTTCCCGTTTTGAAATGATAAAGGGGTGAATCAGTGTAGGTGTATATTTTTTTAATTATGTTAATTCATGAATCCCCAAGCGACCACCGGTGGCCGCGCATCTATTGTCTTACTATTGTGTTTCTAATTGACGGTATCTGAAGGGTTAATAAATTAATCGGTTTTTTTTACTTTCCATTGGTAAATGTTTAAAATATTCGTAATCTTGATGAAGGACTAGGCAACAAAGAGGACGTCAAATCTATAGTAGATCCACATTCCCGCAGATTAGAGAAACCATTTCTTTACGAATAACATCAATTCAAATCAATTTTAAAAATTGTTTTGTTTCACATCTAGGCCTACATGCACGGCACTTATAGCATGCTGAAAGCTAGTGGATGGTTTCAAATTGGTCAATTCCTATGAAGAAGAACCGGCATACAACAACACAATTTCGGAGCCAACCCTAACCATTAACAATCAAGTTCTCACTATATAATAACAATTGAAAAGTGAAAGACGCTAAACCTTTTATATAATAACCAATCATGCAACTATCCGCTAGCACAGTTTATTTCGAAGGGAGCAAGGTAATCAGGTCATCATCTGAATAGTCTTTTCACTATGTACCATCGTGTATTAGAAAAAAAGTCATATCAGAATTTAATGCTTTAATTGAGATGTCTTTTTGCTTTTCTTCAATTGCCCTGTTTGTAAGACCGGCCATTGTACATTTTTATTTGTAACCGCTTATCCTGTTCACATTATAAGGTGCATAAAAAATATACAATAAATAATAATAATTACGTTTTTATTTTCTCTACATTGAGTTCAATTTCGTGTCTAACCTGATGCTGTTGTACATCGGAATTAAATATGAACCAACTACCTATTCTAACCTTCACGTGACAGTCGTGTCACGTAAAGTTCCTTAAAGAATTTAAAGTTATCTATCAGTCAATCGCCGACAGGGAATGTCTTCGTGTGTAAACAGCCTAACGTCAGAGTCAGAACGCTCGTTCCGGCAAGCTCGCGTGCATGATCAAGTGACCTTCGTAATGCCGGATCAGAAAGCAAACACTCGTTTCCCTATTCAGTTTATTTGTAATTATTTTCTTTGTCCACTATTATCAAATCAATCACGACTTTCGTTATGCACCGATTGTAACGCAGTGCTTAATTTTAAGTAATATATGTCGACAATTTAATCTTAGTTGTCGACCTAGTTTTATTGACATACATACATGTTAATAGTTTTACCTTTCTAGCTTTTGTCGTTAAAGTTAATTCGGTTATCTGGTGGTTCAGTTAATCGTGGACGAAATATTGTTGTTGTATTTATCTTTTAAAAATATTAAATAATTTTACATGCAATACAATTCCAACGACACATTCAGTTCACGGCCTTTTTTATTATTATTATTGTTAAATAAATGCTAAACCGACAACTTTTTATAAATTATAATTAATTGTCTTATACCTATGGTTACAGGTAAACTAATAATTATAATGATTATCTTATTTTATTAAACAAAACATGTTTCCGGTTGTGGAAGTCAAAATATCAGAAATAAACAACATTATAATTTTTTAATGGATTATATTATCTCCTTCTTGAATCTCAGTGTTTTTATGTACATGTTTTTTGTATATACATTCTTGTATGTTTCCTTTATATTAACTTAAAGTTATATCAACGTGACGACGGATCGCTTTCATCATGCCTTACCAAAAAATCGTGCAAAAGTCTAGATCACGATTAATTTGACTATGATATAGTGTAATTAAAAAAGCTATTAATTTACTACTCTACAATACTAATTACAAATTACATTCTCCATTGTTATTTAAACTATGTACGTATTAGTAGATAACTATCTAAATAAAATGGCAGTGCAAACATGCATATTATTGTGCAACGCAAAGGTAAAAAATAAAACAGATAAAAATTAAATCGTTTATTTTTATAAATTATAAATAACATGGGCTCTAATCACAACTTCATTCACAACACTTATATTATACAAAATTCTTTTTTTTTAGCTCACTTATTTACATTATAAATATACATGCCTAAATTACCAGCATTTTTTTATATACATATGTTACTCTCAAAAACTAAAATCGCTCAATGTGCAAAAAAATTGTTCGAAACGCGTTGTAGATTTTGCAAAAAGCCACATCTCGAATTTCACGTCGTGGCACTTTTAAAAATAGCCAGGGCGAGTATCTTAAATGATGAAAAGCCTTGACGCGTTAAGAGCTCTAGAGGCTGTCACCACATCGCGAAAAAAATGACTTATTTGTTTTAGACCGGTTGCATGTTTCAGACTGTAAATGGTAAAAACCCCATTCCTTTCAGAGCGTTAACGGGCATCTACAAGTTTGTTTCTACCCGTCGTACACTTTTTACACTTCCGGGAACCCAGCGACTCGAGAATTTTGACGAAGACATTATTTGTCTTTGTCGAAATTCCAACAAATAACTTCCAATAAATATCGAATAGATTTTTTGCTATGTGGTTGCATCAGTTATGGGGGATTGGTTATCGCCCGTCGATTTCAGTCTGAATTTAATCACCTGCTGTCTAGCCAAATTGCCATTTATACGGTCCGTTTTCGCGATAATTGTGCGGCGTGCAACCGTGTAAATCCCGCATTAGGGCTCAGAACGCATCACAGCTTTTCTTTATTGCCACAACGTTTCATGGCCAGTTTTTTTAAGTGTCACGACGCGATATTCACGATAGGGCTGCTTGAAATAAGCTACAGCGCATTGTGAGCAATTTCACTATCGCTCATTCAACGATTTTGACCTTTAAGTGTAACACATACAAACAAAACTGACATCCCATTCTCCCACTAAAGGTTTGGCCAATTGAACAACCCATTCCGTGGGATACAGTCAGTTGGGAACAACTCATGCAAAAACTACCCATGCAATTAAATTAAACTACAGCAATATGTAACAAAAAAATAATTTACAATCAATATGCTATTCTCCAATTAATAGTTTTTGGTAGAATAACATATTAAATAGTTACATTTATTAGTACAAACTTGTAACACGAGACTAGAAAATGTGTAACTTTCCTAAATTGTTAGTTTTACCTCAACGCCAGTCTTCGTCTCTCGACGACATTCTCTATTTACAATAAATAACTCATAAAATATATACAATTCAACTATTTTTTATTATTTTACATATTTCGATTTTATGAAAAATCGCAATCAACCTTTTATACATCTAAGTTTTCAACCACCGTTTTGTTAGTAAACCATTAAAAAAAAATTGCAGAATATATAAAGCCAAACTAAATATTTATCTAAATTTTAAATTTAAGAAGAAATAAAGATCTGTTTGAGTATTCCTTTACAGAAATTGTCAAACAGGGGTTTATCTCTCGAGCAAAAATGCTCAAAAAAGTTTACTTTTCTACACCTCGTGTTACAATTTATACTTTAATATTAGTGCTAACTACGTATGACTAGGGGGTAATCATCGGCCGTAGGATTTACCTTGCGAGCCGGGGGGTACAAAGCCGTAGCCTGATGCTCCTACCACCACGCCGCTGGTCTGGGAGGGGTCACCGTTGGGAGAAGGGGGGAACAGCACTGGACCTGGAACAGTTACACATCTTATGTTATTATGTTATCTTTTATATCATATGGGTCCAAATAACCACAAAATTAGAGTATGCTCTGTCAAAGAAAAAGTAAGCAAATATAGTATTAAGGCAAAATCAAATTTTTATTTGCAGGTAAGGTTTTTATTGCAACCATATTTAGGTTAGAAAAGTTGTAATAATATTAAAAAATTAAGAGTTTATTCGGTTAAACGTGTTTAGGGAAATACAGGTATGAATTGAAATAAAATAGTTTAGTACTTGACAGCCCATAAGTAAGGCTGGCTTATAATAGTATCATGCTTCGATCGATAGTAGCGGAGCAGTAACTAAAGACATACAATATTTAAATCACAGAATACATTAAAAAAATATCTAATACCTACAAAAGGAGCGGTTTTTAGTAAACTGAATGGAGTAATAAGTAAAAAGCAAATTTCCAGAAAACTTAACCTCAGTTCAACCTCAACATTCACAACATTCTCAGAATTAAACCAAAAACGAACAAAGGAACGTTTATTTTTGATCAAACCAGACGGAGCGATTATAATCAATCTGTCAGTTCAAAGATCAGCTAACGACCATTATAAAATTTGTCAGCAATCTGACAAAAGTTCAATCTTTGATCGTTAATCAATTGTCAAGATTTTATCAATTAGGTAAACGTGAATTTGACAATGAAAAAAAAAACATTGACACTAGTATTGCTTGATAACTGAGTGACAATGGCCTTTAGGCGAAAAAAAGTGGGGAGAAACGCAGAAAGCACACGCAAATCCTAGATTGTTTGTTTTTAGACAGTCACACTCTACTGCACTGTTCTACTATACTATACGCAGTATAGATATAACAAGCTTTTAATGAAAATCATTTTTTCATAGCAAGCTTTTACAGGTGAGTATGCCTATATAATTAATACTCATAATGACGAATCATACGAGCCCAAACTCGATGGTGTTGTGTCATTTAACTATTAAGTTCCTATAGCCACCTTCCGGTTCCATCATCAGATCAGCTCCTTGTCATAATAATTTTGCAATGTCATCTGATTTGCACATGCATGCAAAACTTCAGCTCAATCAGTAACCGGAAAGTGGGTCAAATTTAATTTACAAGATTTGATGACAGACAAACATCGGGACAGGTGAAACTAAATAAAAGCTTGTAAAAATGTATTATACTAATAATTTACACTAATATTATAAAGAGGTAAAGTTTGTTTTTTTGTGTGTAGGAGATATTCTGAAAGTACTGAGCGATTGTTAAAATTTTTTCACCGCTTTATTCCTGAGTGATATAGGCTTATATTTTATACACGCGGGCGAAGCTGCTGGCGAAAGCATGTAAGCATGTTGAAATATATATGTATGTATGTATGTGTGTATGTGTAACAAATTTAGATTAAATTTGACACGTACGTAAATCAGGGCCTGTAATACAAAATTTTGTATCCCGGAAATATAAATCCTTGAGATATGGTTCTATTCTTAAGCAGGCAAAGCCGGGTTTTAGCTTGCTCTAGCTAGCTCTAGCTGTTGTGGCGTAGAAGCTAGTAGTAGTAGGTATAAATCGCTTTATTGGTTCAGTAGTTAGTTCAATTTTGGTAAGTCAGCTTATTAAGAAGGAGCAAAAAGTGCAAATCGGTTTGACATTGGAATTATAATCATGGGATGGTCATAGGCTTGCTACCTAAAGGCCTTGAAATTGCTATTAGCAAATTGGACGTTAAACTTATTCTACGCTTCAACTTAACTTCGTAGATATATTCTATCTGTTCTTTCCTACGATAAAATTGACTCTAAACTGCAGCGCCAGCTGTCTGTTGTGGCATTCTTTACCCACTGGGTGTGACAGTCTTTAAGATAAATTATAGTACTTGATTAAGAAACTTGTTAAACACACGCGCAAATATATATTAGACTATTAAGTAAATTAAAATTATTCAGCCGCTTAGATTCCGATCCCGACAATCAGCCACGATAGACGCGGGCGTCCGGACGTTGAACAATGGGTAGCTCACCGTCCGGCTGTCCGGTAATTACCCGGGCAAAGCCCAGTCGTTAATAGACCGTAGTGATCCACGCACTCCTCAAAGAGGTATCAGCAAACCGTAGAACCCCAGCAGGACTAATGCCTGCTAGAACAGGACTGCGAGAAATTTCTAAAGAGGCAACCCATAGTCCTAGAACGTAAAGGGCAACTGAAGTACACATGTGTGATTTTAGTCAGTAAAAGTATGACACAAGCCTCTTGCTCCACCTAGAGCCAGAGAAGTCATTGGATGATTTACACACTTAAAAAAAACTTCTTCCGCTGTAGCTTGGATTGAGAAAGTATGTCAGAATCAAGCTCGATCTGGGTGATTACCAGATGGGCGGATGACGAGCTACCCAATGCTCGCCGTCTGCAAACCTACGCCTGCAGCAGGTTTAAAATTGGCCAGGTAGATTGATAATGAGAAATTATAGGTTACAAAAATTTCTATCAGACACTATTAAGAAAAAGCCTATAACTACCAACGATCGCAAGATAGATCGAAAAGATACAAAACCCACAATCAAGCCTATTGTAGACGATTGCTTCAGTTTTACTCCACAGATCTCAGCCTGATAAGACAAGATAATCAAATTATACCACTACAAACGAAGTTTCAATAAAGGCTAGATCCTAGATATAAACATAGACTAGTTCTAAACACAAGATAAACACCCTTTCCCTCTTAATATAGACAAAATACTGGCATTTTCATGCCGATATTATCTATTGACGCTCTCAATCACTTCACAATATGGCGAACTTAACTTTATTTATCCTTTGACACTATAATGAAGATTTGCGACCAATAATTTAATCGGTAATTGAGATATTATGCAATTACGGCGTATTATGTAAAACGAACCGGATTAAGATTGTTTTCGATTGCGATGAGATTTTCACATTTCTGTAAATAACAGTTATGTATCGTTAATATGCGTCACTATCATTCATATTTGTATCAACACTTTCTTTATCTTAAAGGCCACACAAAAATAGATAGGTATGTACAGAAGACAATCTCATGTATGTACTTCACTTTTTATACCTACGCTCGGTGGACGCACACTGAGCGTTTGAGCCGGAACTGTTCGACGAGCGGGCCAAGGCGCTCCGAGATATCGTGTCCGTGAGCGGTGTCTATGTGTGCGTTGCTCGAGCACGCTTTATATGTAGATTGACTTCTATACCTATATATTTTGTGCCCTAGACCTAGACTGAAAAGGGATGGAGCTATATGGGGTGTACCTATCTCTATCCCTGTTTCTCGCTAGCACGACTGACATTTTAATCGTTCGAATACCGTAATTAGAGACACAATAGACAGACAATGAGAGAGCGAACGCCGACCGCTCTCTTTCTCTCTCTCTCTCTCTCTCGGGGATCAAGAGCTCACCAGGTCATGGTAAGATCCCATGACTCCATGTCGCGTTTATCCTGCTAAGGCTGCGGCATTTGTCCTAAGAGTTACTGCGACCCTGGAACGCAAAGTGGCAAACTAAGGGAGCACAAGTGAGTTTTAGTCAGTAAAAGTCTGACACTTACTCTCACTTTATTCCAGAAACCCCCACCAACAAATCCCAACCAGTGGGGATTGTTACTTTTTTTCGGCAAAAAATTCCGGTAATAATCATCTTAATGACATTCCCGGCCTTGGGCGGAGCAGAAGATAGTGTCAAACTCTTACTGACTAAAAAACCCACTCCGTTCCTTCTTGCCTTTATTTATTTATTTATTTATTTAATGCTTTATGCACACAAAGTACAGAGGCGGACTTAATGCCTTAGGCATTTTCTGCCAGTCAACCTTTGGGTGATGCAGAGAAAAATAGTGGTAGGTGCATTAGAAGTGAAAGAGAAAACGAACAAGAATTAACATAAGTACTAATAAACCATATAATATAGCCTTTCTTATTTTAAACAATGGTATAGATACGGACAGATAATTATCATCAAGCAGTTTTTCACTTTCGTTGAATGCTAGTAGTTCTTAGCATTACCTTCTAACCCCGAAAATATTTACATTGGTCATGTGAAACACTGCGGAAGCAAAGCTGAAGGAGGAAGGTAGTGAGGTAAGAAGATAATCATTCCATGTAACATTCTACCATCTCATTACCTACCGAGCTAAAAGACACTAAGTAGTCATAAGATTATACGCAAGGGCATGTCGATTAATTCTTGCATCCACTCCATGCAACGTTTAAGTACAAACGTGTAATCTCAGTCATCTTACATTCGTCACCCTTATTAGTTCCGTGTTTCCGCATGACTACATCATGACAGGTATACCTAAGAATTTTCTGTAAACACTGTAATATCCAACTGATACAAAAAAATGGAGAAAAGGGTCATTTTAGAAAACTGTATCTGCGACTTCCATGTCGTAAAAGTGACTGCAGAATCCTGAGATCAAGTTTGATATGGAGATTTTGAGTAGGACAATACTATCAGTAGCAGTACGGAGTCTGCATTACTGTATAGTATTAAGTGCTAAAAGTCTTGAATAGCGAACAATACTGGCTTTTTTTAGATAGCCGGATTAAGGGATTGATTCAAAAAGCGGAATTATTTATTGTTAGAAGATTTTTCTACCTGGAGACAAGAACGCACCGACAGGATACACCCTATTCCTGGTACTAGTGGACTACTATTTGTAATTTGCCGTAATTTCACATAAAAGCCACCTATATACCACTGTAGCCAGATAAGTGAGTATTTGCTTCAGCCAACCAATTCGACGAATAATAATAATAAAACCACCTGGTGTTATGTAATGATCACTGCCTGGTCAAAATAATGAATCTGTATCCTGATAGATACAACTTAGAGGTCTTTAAATCAAGAGTAAATAAGTTACTTGTAGGCAAACGTGCTCCATCGTCGACCACATCACCGCTTACCATCAGATGAACTACTGATCAAACGCAAGCCTATAGAGAATGAAATAAAGGGTCGCTAGGCGAAGGAGCTTGATAATTAAAGGAGTGACTGGCCGGCAATAACTGAGATCAGATTCGGCTGTTGCGGGCTAGTCCCTCTGGCAGTAAGGACACTTCGGTATGTATGTGGAAAAAGGATGCTTTCGCCCAGCAGTGGGACATAATAGGCTAACATCAACAACATTTTACTCGATATATTCCTTGCATATATTCCTTGCATATAATAAGGAAGCATTCAAGATTTCGTCACATCCGTCTGTAATTTCCTCCATCTGTCAGCTTCACTCACTGATTTTTTTAACCAACTGTACAACTGTCTTCATTACATGATCCAATGATATTAATGATATGCTATGTTATTCACAACATTAAATATCGCTAAGAGATTAATGACTATTATTATTAATGAGTTCGTCGCTCTAAATTAATTTATTTTAGTGCTGTATTTTTAATTTCTTTTATTTGTTTTGATTTACGAAAATAGACACACAAGCTTTTGTTTGCATACTGTTGTTTTTTAAACAGAATCTGTAAAACAGACTCTTAGTATATTTTCACTATCAGAAGGCCAATTCTCGTTGAATGATCAGAATCAGAGTCAGCGACCATCAATGTCAAAAACTTCGCAAAAAATTGAAAAATTGATTGGTTGAAACTAGAGTGAAAACATTCTGAATGAAGTGGGTTAAAAATATATAAAAAATGTCCTTCTGATTATTTACCTAATCTAATTTAATTCTACCTGCTACGTACTTAATCGGATAAATAGTTAAGCAACCAGAAAAATAATATCAGCCGAAAATAATTACTATAAAACCTAGATAATTACGCATACCAAAAGAAAACCTTTCAAATTAAAAGTCCTTGATAGACTTGCTAATTAGCGAACAATAAATTAGTCCAAATACGATTTAACGTGCAATTATTACACAATTGATTTCAAATGTAAATCAGTAGCACGATAAGCTTTCGTTAACCTTTAGTTAACTGCTAATTATTTGTAAACCAAATTATAAAGTAATGAATGTCGGTCTATGACAAATAAGATGTAACTGATATTGTCCGACCGAGGTTTTCGATTTGACCGAATTCGGCGAAAAGGACTGGTTTCGGCTGAAGTTTCGATTTCGATCTAAATACGAGCGAATAATCGGCTAGACCTAAATATACGTTCTTGAGGTGACGGTTGTGATGGGTAAGTAAAAAAATCTGATTAGCCTATAAGTATCATTATTGGATGTGATCTCCAGGTGGAACCATTTTATAAAGCAGTTGCTTTTTATTTTCCAGATTTAAAATTTGGGCTCGTTGTACCAGATGTTTATTGTGGATATTTACTATACTATTGGTATCCTTTTGTTGTAGCCGTTGGTTCTTCTTATAAATAAATAAATATTGAGATGAGTACAAAAGCTAATATATTACCTCCAAACTCTTAAATATTAACTACGGAAATCATCAATAATCGCTCTTGCTTAAGATGTATCGTGAAGTGTCAAATTTTCCTGATTAGAACCCATCTGTGTTCCTTCAGTAGCCCTATGCGTCCCAGGGCCGCAGTATCTATATTAACCAATCCCATAGATTATTAACTACATACATAAGCATATTGGTTTCGGCCTAAACTAGAAGAAGAGCCGAATATTTGTATGCGGTTTCGGCTGTTTTGGTCGGACACTAGTAACTGACATAATGGGGGACATAAATGGGACAATTATGGCATTATGTGGCTATTCAAGGATAAGTTGAATTGTAGATCAAATTATTAGCTATAGTTTTTGCTGTAATAGGACATAATTTATGTAAATCGATTGTTTGTTTGTAAGATAGAGCATTACGTTTATGCAGGCGGAATATTATGTAAAAAAGCTACAAATAAATTGTATAATTATGAGCAATTGAGTATCGATTTCGAGAGCAGTGGTGGTCTAGTGGTAATGGTCCTTACTAAAATTAATAGGTTGTGACAATGAGCGGTCTTATCGCTAAAGGCGATTTTTTACAGACAACCTTTGGATAGATTTGACAGAGAAGGAGAAAATAATACGCAGGTAGTTGGTGGTCTGCTCGCTCATCGAGGGATTCCAGGGAAGACGGTAGCACAGTGTTCACGTGCTGCCGTGCACAAAGAGGCTCAGAGGAGTAAGACGTAATAGTCTCTTCAGGGATGTGTCGTAACAGGCGTTGCACTGAGGGGGTTCCGGAATGGTCTTTCCCCGTTCTCTGAGAGGTAACGGGGCCCCTTCTACGTGCTGATGGTGATCACCGGGGTGGTTTTAGTGAGGTAAAAATCCCACACTTCCCGGACTTATCCCCAAAGTCCGGGCGCCTTTTGAAGGTTTCCCCTCGAAAACAAAAAAAAAAAGGTAGTTGGTGGTCAATCTCCAATTTACTACTCCTACTAATTTTGATCTGAACTATGTAAGAACTCCAATCCAATTTTCTTTAGAGATCTGGCCTATGAATTTTATTTTATTGCAAAATATTAACTAATTTTGTGAACTTTTTAAATGCGCTGAATATATTACTACATTTAAATTTATAAATAGAAAAACATAATATATTGATGAATCTGTCAAGGATCAGTTTTATATGTCACGTAAACCGTTTGCAATAAGGAAGTATATCCTCCTAATCAACTCTATTTATAACCTAATAAAAGTCTGCTTAAAGTTTTAAGCATTAATAATAACATTATTTATTGCAAATTACTTTACTCATAAATGTATATTTATTAGTAATATTCTAGAGTTACGTCTCTATTAATAGACATCTTGAATGTCTTAATAAATATTACTTAGGCACTTCTTTGATTATTTTACAATCTACCTAGCCCAATTGTTTTAGGGTAGTAAATAGGTAAAACTCCTTTATTTCTTTTCTTTTTGGAGAAAGACTTTTATTGACTAAAATAGACTAAAACTCACTCATATAAATTTAGTTGAGACCAGACTCAAAGCGCAACTCTTTTACAATCCCACTGAGCTTAGATCTTTAAACATTTTCCTAGTTTTATTTAATTCAGCGAACAAATCAAAAAGTCAGGCTTCCAGCTAAAGGGCAAATGAAAGAACATAGCTGTGGTTTTAGTCAGTATTAGTCCGACACGCCCTCCGGTTCGGCCCTAGAGCGGGAAAAGTCTTCAGATTATTTCCCACCTAAAAAAAAATATCCATAAAAAGACCCTCTTGGAGCGTCAAATTATAAACTGACCCGGAAATCGTAGTCCAGCAGCAGTGCTTACACCAACTCTAACTCGGCCAATCTGATCATCCACTAAAGTTCTTTTACGTTAAAAGTATTTTGATTTAGTAAATATTTAATTAGTCCTACAACTATAACTGCTTGTCGCCCACGTCTTTCATAATCCATTATTATTATCAAATCAGGTCCCAAAAAAAACGGTTGCTTTAAAATCATAATGATTGGCCCGAATTGGCCCCCACGGCTATTTCAGTGGCCCACATAGGTCCATTACGCAATGAACGATTGTACACATTATTACAATAATGTTACTAACGCATAATTAATAGTATCGTTATGTGGAGACAAAAATATGTTGAAATAATAAACTGATATTGGGGACAACATTTTTGTTTAGGAATATTTGTATCTTAAAAGACTTTTCAGCCAAAAGGATGTCTAGATACCTCAATATGAAAAAAGGGTATGCCTCGTAAATATTTGGGATAGAAAGATGCTTTTTTGTAATCCTATAGTCTTGCTAAAAAATTCGCGAAAAAAAATAACAACACTAAATATTGTCTATATTTATTTAATATTATAAAGAATAGTTAGTTTGTTTGAGCGTGCTAATCTCAAGAACTACTGGTATGAATCGAAAAATTATTTTAGTCTTAGATAGTCCATTTTTCGAAGGAGGCTCATCATTATCTTCCTGTCCTTGTCTTATATTACTTGAGGTCGGTGCAACACTTCTTTTTTCTCTGTTACATTCTGTCCTATCACCCGTCACGCTATCACTAACCCCCTTATTCTTTATTTACATATTGAGGAAGGTTATAACATAGGTTTCAACGCTTGTACGTTACCGAGGGTCTTCCGTGCCTTAAAACCACCTGTGGTGAAGCCGGAGGACCCGACTGTCATTTCTAGATCTTTGACAGTCGCTAAAGATCGTCAGAAGCTAGTGTCTAGACAAGGCACTAGTTTTTTTGTTCAGTGAGGAATTATCACCATGCCTGTACCCCTAGCCAAGTTGCTAATCTGCGATAGTTTACGCTAGTAAAAAGCTTCAAACATGTGGTTAAAACAAAAGAATTCGACAAAAACTTGCGTCGAAGCGTTCGACGCAAGCGAAACGATCGTAACTTGGCTAGGAGGTAGTAATTAAGCCAAAGCCATCCAAAAGTTGACTGTAAAATTGCTTTTAGCGATAAGACCGCCCATTACTCTCTAATAGGGTATACAGTAGGGATTCTCTAAGCTCCTACTGTATTTTTTTATACCTGGTGTACACTAAAAAATATATCTATCTTATTAAGCATCCCCTTTGACGCAACATATAAAGCAATTTAATAACTAATTATTTTTAACCCAATTATGCAAGAATTAAGGTCACCAAAATTTAATATGCAGCTGAAATTCATACTTGGCCTCTTTTTTTATCGGATTATATATACGTAATTATGTACTGATTACTCTTTTTGAATCAGATTATACATAATTTAGTGCTGGTTAAAATTACACACACGCGTCTATTTCCCTCACCTTTGATACCCTGTGGCTGAGCTTAGCTATGTGAATGTTTTTTGTATTTTTTTTCCATTCGGTTTGCAAGCGACTAAGTTAGTTATGTGCAAACAAACATTTAAAAAATACAAACATCCAAATTGAGAACCTCCTCCTTTTTTAGAAGTCGGTTAAAAAACTGTTTTTGATATTTTTACTCTTTTATTTAAAACTACCACGCTACTGTCCCACGCGGTTTCACCTACGTCTTTGGTTACTACTCGTCTACACGCCTTTGGTCGCTTTCATGGGTCGTACCGTAATGCTATTTAGTATTTACAATTCGTCATGGATCCGTCTGGTAATTCCAGAAATTAGCGTATTTAAACATGAGTATAAAAAAAAATCTTCCGCTTTATTATTTTAGTAGGTACCTAGTGTAACGGACAGTCCTCCACCAACATTAAGGGCTTGCTCAGTAGATGAAACTGAAAAACCTTCCACAAGACTTTTTTTCAGGGAACGAAAAAAAAATATCAGCCTCACCATACAAAATTAAAAACTTGACAGTTGTTGCCTGGCCAAAACTCGTAAGTAGCTATATCCCTAGGGATATAACTAAATCACGGATTCAACCATCTTACTGCTTATACTTAAGAAATACATTCATAGGTTATTAAACTCAACCTCGACAGCTGATTCATGATAAGTCACTATTTACACAATTACCTCACAATGTATGTAGGAGGGTAATAGGTATAATTTACTTCCGAGATACATACTTAGTGATAAATGTTATTGTCTTTCTATTGTACCTCCAGCACGCGACATAAATGGTTGTTGCAAAATATTTGTCCTTAGAACTAGTACTATGGCTAAGTAGGATGTCAAGTTGTGATACAAAACTAGTGTATTACTAATTCTTGTGAGTCATTATGTTCCTTTGGTTGCTTGAGAACTGTCATGTTATTACACAGTCAAAAGAAATTATTTGAATACCAGTTCCTTACAGTAGCTTCGGGCACGTAATTCGTTCCTTTCGCAGGTACGGGAAAAGTTTTTTTTAGTAATAAGCTATTCTTAAATAAATAAATTGTAAATATTGAAAATTATTCCAAAAGAACAAACCCCTGTTTTAAATCCGGATTCTATGTTCTATTCTAAATCATATTATATGATATATTATATATAAATCATTTGAGTGTGATGGATTAACAAACTTACACGCACATATTACTATTATTATTACCTTTATTCATTTAACATACATACAAATTATATTTTTAAATATTTCAATAAAAAATAAAAAAAAACATTTAAAAATATAAAAAATAGTGTCCCACCGGTATCGGGAACAGGGTCCAAGCTACCGGCGATCAGGGCTCCAGAGAAAGGAACCTCCTGACTATACGAGCCGTATCCAGGAGTACCGCTTTCTGAATCAAGCCCTTGATCCAGTCGCCTAACGAGAGCCTCCTAAGGTGTTGGTCGAGGCTCTTGGCTATTAAGCCATTGGCTGAAATTATTATTATTGTGATATCTAAGGATTAAAAAGCTATAAGTTGATGGACACCTCTGTTTTGCATGTTCTAGACCACGGGTTTCCTTTTCAGAAAATCCCCGCGAAACTTGCCACTTAGTGCGAACATGCTTAAGTATCTCTTCCGTATTCATTACGAACAATAGGAATAGGTATAAATCAATATGCGAAAAAAACAAACAAAGAGTAATTTTCCTTTAAATATTACAAGCAATTAACGCAAAAAAACTCCTTATTAATAAATTAACTCAAAACAATATAACCACGCATAAATCTATAACATCTAAAAAAACTTCACGCAAACGAGTATCATGCTCTAATTACAAAATGAAGCATCGCCATGACATTGGAACAATGAAACAGACCGCGTGAACGTGTATTAGCAAATGCTAAGCTAATCGTGACTACAGGGGCGTAGCTACCACCGTATCCCAGGGCCCCGCGCTACAGGGGCCCCTCGACGCAACGTACGCAAAAATTCGTAACATGTTATCCGCAATCTTATTGTAAAGTGTCCGGAACGCTGGCAGCATTGCCATCCAGCGTGGTAATGCTGCCAGCGTTCTGGGCACTTTTCCCGTTGATATCGATGTGGACGAATTTTTTGATGCCCTATAAGTTTGCCCCATTTTTTCAGCTTTTTTTACTTGTTTGTACATATTATTATTTAAGTTTGTATATACCTATTAATTTATAATATTTAATAGTTGGAAGCATTTATAAAGATTATTAACAAATTAAAATCTTCTTGTATTGATAAGGGACTACTAGTATACAAATATTATATAATATTCGACATTAATCTGCATGGTTCTTATATGATTTGACCATATGTTTACTGTATGGACTTAAAAGAGACTTTGGACTCCTGAGTTTGTTTCGGTGTGTCTTCACAGGGTAGTCAACTTGAAAACACCGGCCTAAACTACTTTAAACTGACGAAAAAATTAACGTGTAAAAGTGTTTTAAAAAAATATTTGCAATATAAATATCATTTATCATTTAGTATATAGCTACGCTTGTTCTAGCATTTTCTGTATAAGATCATAATAAAAACCTAACCTATCCTAGTCCAGAATGCTTCAATAAACGAGCTCAAAAAAAAAAACAAATGTTTGATACGGGGCCCCTAAAGCCTAGCCTAGCTACGCCACTACGTGACTGTTACACCAAACAATTAAACTAACCACACTTACATGATATTATCTGGTTTATTTTCAAATGTACTATAATTAAAATTCTTGTCGAAACCACGTTCTAGTGCTAGAAGATGATAATCGATGTTATTGATGAGGATTTGAAGGAAATCTGGCTTCGAAACGTTAAAAGTCAATGTAAAACCACATTCCATTATGCAGTTCTATTTTTTTTTTTAATGTTACCTCACCTTTGGAACCTTGGGCCAGGCTCTGGTTCCGAAATGGAAACTCGGCACCGGTATGAAAAGGAAAAAGGAACGGGATGGGTTTTTTAGTCAGTAATAGTCTGAGGTCGACTAAGGAAGAGGTGGCGAGACGACCTGGATTCCTACCGCAGGGACTGGTTCGAGGTGGCTCAGGAAAAGAATGCCTGGAAGAAGTTGGGGGAGGCCTTTGCCCAGCAGTGGAACAGTACAGGCTAATATAAAAAAAAAAAAAAATAGTCGGAGAGTATTTCCTACTTCGCCCAAGGGCGGGAGATGTCATTTGGATAATTTTACCCACCAAAAAAAAACTCCCACTAGGAATTAACTGCTGTATTGTAAGTGCAAACATGTAAAGTCATATAAATTTAAATTAGGCCATTACTTTTATTATAAAGGCGAAAGTTTGTGAGTGTGTGTGTATGTTTGTTACTCTTTCACAATGAAACTACTGAAAGCAGCTTTTCTTAGCTATCATATAAATTTTGTGACGACGATGTTATCAACATCGTCCGATCAACCGTTAAAGTTTTTTTTATGCGTGTGTTAATAAAAGCTTGTGTTTAAAATAGTTTATTTATTACTTTCAATTTATTTTTGAGTCGTGGAACGAAATGCAGCGTCAGACTTTTACTGACCAAAACCTAATGTTCCTTCTTTTGCCCTTTCAGTTCCAGGGCCACAGTGGCCTTTACGTACATTCCCGCCCAGGAATCAGGCATGTGCATATACAACTAATATTTGATAGCAGTTCTATTTACTTCCTAGGGCCATGGATCTAATCTGGAAAGGATAGGCTCATCGTCCTGGAAGGCAAATAGCAACTAAGCGAACATACGTGTGGTTTTAGTCAATACAAGTCTGACACGTCCTCTCGCACCACGCTAGAACGGGACCTAAGATCACATTACATCTCAAAAAAAAAACTTCCATCTACTTATTGCACGGTAAATATTTCATTTTAGCAATTCAAGACTTTATGTATGTCATTCAATTTGAATATGAACTTTTCAACACCTACTTAAATAAATGGGATGTCTAACACTGATCACTTTATGGAGCTTCTGGTATTTATAGAATTCGTTTAAGATCAGTTAGTAAATTCTAAAAGTTATTACTTATATATATTCAATCTACATCGTTACCCAACCGTGTAATATATACAAATCGACAAATATCTTATAAAATGTTAATTTTATGTTTAAAACGTGATTAGTTAATTAAATCTAGTCTATTCGGATGTATGAGTAGAAGAAAAACAGTGGACCCCACTTTGTTGAAGAAAAACAAGACATTATGGAAATCGTACAGTGATAAATGGTCCCTATTCACTATGTGTTAACGTCCATATGCGGGTTTACTACTGTTTTTCTATGTACTCCTGGTACCTCTACCAAATTAACAGTGGCTATAAAGGACTTTAAACTTGGAATTAATTAGCAATTGTAGCATTTATGGGCCCGTTTTGATAGTGAAGACTGAAGTCTTAAAGATAATAGTCTTACTTTCAAATTCTAGCTGCAATTAAAAACTTATTTGTTACATCTACTGTTGTATATCCTTCCCCGCTTATTTAAGCAATTTTCAGATGATTTTCTATACTTATGCTATGAGACCTTGCTTGCTTTTGATTAGTGTCTACATGTTGTGACTACGTTGTGTGTATCTACGAGTGTGTATGCCAAATAAAACAGTTTTCTTTCTTTCTTTATGTCAAATTTCAGAATTCTAGGTCGACGGGAAGTACCCAATGAATTTTGATTCCCTTGATAGTGTCAAAAAATACGTTTTTTGCGACATAAACGACCGTATCTTTTTATTTCGTAAACTCAGAAGTTTAGCTCACAGCTTCAAAGGACTGTAAACTCGAGTATATAGTTTTAATTTCAACTCGATATCTCCACACGTTCTTTAGATAAAGGGTCTTGACAGACAGACAACAAAGTGATCCTATAAGGGTTTCGTTTTTTCTTTTTGGGGTACGGAACTCTAAAAAAGACAAGATCAAGCCATAATTAATTCCTATCGAGGGATGCGTGGTGTCGATCTGTCGCAGACTTACAACATGTCCTCGGTTTTTGCTCGACGAAGCATGATTCTGTCATTAGGACCCTTCTAAGACCGTGTCACACTGCGGTTACGCACGTAAAATTTGAACGGAAAATATGCCATGGCTAGATGACCAACAAGAGCATGTATGGCTTAATTTGTCTCGTTATAATAGACAGGTGGTGTTAAATTGCTGGCTTATTAGCTTCGTCTTGAGCAATTGGTGCGGAAAATTGGTGTGGACATGCGTGTGGCCAAATTATGGTTAAATTTTAATTAAATCTGTTAATTTGCATACAATTAAGGCTCAGGTGTTGTCTCGTTTAAAGCCTCGATATTCTTTTCTTCCTTTTCATGTACGTAAACTACACAATTTGGTCTGCCGTATTTATTTATACGGACTACATGCATATATCGTGGCCAGATCATAGAGATTACCACTTTATGATATCGCCAAGTAAAACTGGCCAGATCGTTTAAATGTTAACATTTGATAATATACCGAACCTGCCTACTGGGGCCAGGGTTACCCGAAAGGGAAACTCGGTCCCGATACGAAAGGCACAGGAGTTGGTTTTTAGTCAGTAAAAGTCTGACACTATCTCCCGCTCCGCCCAAGAGCGGGGATGGCATTGGATGATTTTCCCACTGGGAAAAAAAAAATATTGATCCTTGTTTGGCCTTATCATTGATGTAGGATTTAATAATGGAAAGTCTCAAGAAAGTAGGCTAAACGAGGATAGACATGTCTGACAGTTTGAATGTTCTGATTCCAATATCAATAGGAATTTAAAGCTGTACTCTAGAGAACATCAAATAACCTTGCCGTCACAATACAACAAATTACGTGACAGCAAGCATAAATTTCTAATTTTATGTAATGTTTAAAGCTTAAACACTTAGCGCATTAGCGTTACATTTACCTATTAAAGTTTAACAACACTTTGTCTCGAACAAAGTTTGACAACAAACAGTTGTGACAACGGTATGTGTCGTTGTTTCTAACATAAACAACTTAAATCATGTATTACACAGTAGGGATCAAGGCCCAAGTTTGTACCACATTTCATGTCATTTACATAACTCCTGTGACTCCTACAAGTCATGGAAGCCGTAACTAATGCCAAATAAACAATATCGTTAACCATTTTTGTACAAATTGTCGCGTAATTTAACACTACAATGTTAAATATCTAATTGGCAAGATAACATTTTGCCAAGTGAAAAAAAATAAAGACAATGCAAAAATTATGGTTCTGTCGGTCGTTAAACTTATTCACAATTAGGTACGATCCCGCGCTTTTTCACACAGATATTGAAACATCACTGAGAATAATACAACAGGGGCAAAGTGAAAAATGTATCTGCAATTTTGCGACTTTATAACAATTTTAATAACTTAATTAATGAAAATAACATATTCCGCAATATGGCAATATTTTTTTTTTTCAAATATATACTTAAAGTTGAACATGATAGTTTTAATAAGTTACAGCAATTATCAGAATTTCACAAAATTGCAGATAAGTTGTTTCACTTTGTACTCGTTGAAAAGACACAAAAACTTTTTAGAAAGCAATTTGAAAAAAAAAGGAATTAATAGCATTCCATATTTGAAAAGGTAAACATTCGAAAACTAAGAACAAAAGGCTATCAAAAGGCTATAGATATTTGCGTTTCGCGGTCAAGTGTCATTTTATGTGGCATTATGAAGTTCTTTCACTAAAACGTTGACAAGATGCCCTTGTAAAATATAGACTGGCAACAAAAAGTATTTATCGGCTATTATGCATGGTTCACTACCGTCTAGTCTTTTGTCCGTTATTTATTCACAGCAAAATATTTATCTTCTAAACCAAATTGATATTGAAACAATCTTAATTAAGAAATCATTCAAACAGTGCAACAAGATTTCTATTTGTTTATGACAGTCAGAAAACCGTCGTATAATGAATCACGTCATTATTTGGAAAGCGAAGTTTGCAAGTTCAATATTGAATACAAACGCAGGTCCTTGTAAAGATACTTTATTTAATAAGGGCCCGCGTACCAAAGATAAGCAATGAGTTGGTCCTTTAAAACAGTCCAATCAAGAAAATTGTCTCAGAAAATAACTGTCCTAGGGTTTTATTTTTCTGGTGGAAAATCATCAAAAAACTTCTCCCGATCTAGACAGACATACTTTTGCTGACTAAAACCCACATTTTTTAGGTGGTTTATCCAATGACTTGGCCCGCTCGCAGGGTAAAGTGAGAGAGCCGGTTAGACTTTTACTGAATACAACCTGTGTCCTTTACATGCCCTTTGCGTTCCAGGGCTACTCTACTCTTTCAATAAATTCCGTGGCCTATCTATGATTTTTTTTGCCGTTCGCGTCTAGGGCTCCTGTAAGTCCTAAAGGTAGTTGTACATTACGATTAAATCAAAATAAACTTTTTGAGTAGGTAATTGAAATACATTTCGACCTATCTCGTTGAAAGGTTAAACAAGGAAATAGGACACGAAAAACCAGCTTAATAGGTAAAAAAACATTTAACTTATTTGTAAAAGAAAACATCCAGCAAATCGTTTAACTTTTAAATAACAACTACTTAGATTCAGTCGATTTTCTCATGACAAAGTAAACACTCGACAGATCCCTCTCGACGTCTTACATCGAATAAAACCGAGATAACTTACATAACAAAATGCAAATAGACCAACAACTGCAGTTTGTTTAAACGTATAAAAGGACCCGACATTTAATTATGTTTAATTTCCATACAGCAAGACTTGTATCAATCCACAAAGGTTCCGTAAGAGCGAAACTTTGTTCACTCATTCCAATTTGTTTTATTGCACACAGCTTTTACAAATACTTGTTGCAATGTAAATAAACAACGGATAAAAAGACCAAAGTATCTTACACTCGTAAACTTTCCGGACTTGCTCCGCGACCGCCATTTTTTTTTCTCCTGCCATGTTACGCGGTAATAATATGCCTTGTACTCAATACTTCCACGTCCCGGAATTTAGGTGTGTCCATTAATCAAAGTGTATTGGATTGAATGGATAATTAATTATAGGTATAAGCTCAAAATCCGAGTTAATGCTTAGTCTACTTCCTGCAATGATTTTAGGGCGCAAGGTGGTCTCGTAACTTAAATCACGTGATAAAAGGTGCGATTTATGTTATAAACTGGTGCGTTTAAGTGGCCGTTTTCTTCTCACAGCGAAGGAATTCAATTCTCGCAATGCGGCTAGAACTACATCGATTTACCAATGGTGGAACAAACTACATGAAAACCAAACACCGCGGGGGTTATCAAACGACAAAGGACATTAACCATAGAGCAAAAGAACCAGCGTTTTGTACTAGCAACAACAAAAGCCTTTACCAGGGACGGCTGTTATATCAGTTACATGCAATTAATTATAGTACAGTCGTCCACAGTTGTACTTCCTCAATTTCATCGCTACGGACATTAGTGAGAGCCGCGCCTTAAGGAATTGCTGGTTATGCAACTAGAAAAATGTCATTATGGTGCTATTTCACCAATAACTAGTAACTAGACTGCCTGAGCAAGACCTAGTGCAAGAATCGTCACATCATGAACAGCTCGTAAACTGGTAACTAGTGGTTTGCTAGCCGACAGTTTTGTAGCGTATTTCCGCCTAACTAATAGTTGCTTATTGAAACTCAATTAAACTGGTGTAACTTTAAAATCGGAAATTAATTATTCATCCGGCGGTTTGAGTCGTCGCTATGTGAAAAACATGATTCTAGGTTGGTTTTCTTCGTTTGCAAAATAGTAAAGTGTCTACTTTGCGTACTGCATCCGTACTTACAAAGAATGAATATTAAACGTGCCTTTAACTGCCAAAAACTGTACGCAATATGGACTTTTCGTAATATTCAAACGCGATATATATCTACATGAGCGAGTTACTTATCAAGCATGTCCATTTTCGACTAACATTGTGAAATGTTTTGACCAAGTACTAGTTGATTGAATAAATCTCTGAGGTGATAAAATTACGATGACTGATTGCGATACCGAAACAATAAATTATTCAGCAATGGGTTGAATGAAAGCATGTTGAATAAAGTTGTAGGAAATTGTGAAAATTGGTATATCGATTTAATTTGATATTTTCGTGCATGCTGTTAAAGTTGCTGAAAATGTTATGAAATAAATAAGCAGTTTTTTGAATCAATCATTGGTAAAACACTGAAGATAATTTGAGCAAATGTTTTTTTTTTTTATTTGTATGCTTAAGCAAAATACTCGTAATTGGATTTAGTTGTATCTCAGCACCCATGAATTTATTTATCGTGAATTCGTGAGCACGCAAAATTCCATGATGGGACTATTGGTGGTATCTGTCTTCAAAATATATCATATATGGTCAAATAAGATGGGATTGTTAAACTTACTATTTACTACCAGTAAGTACCTACATGTAATAACAAATTTTGTCACTATATTGGTACAAAGAGTACGCAAGTAAAAAAATACGGTCTATTTTCGACTGTTTACAGATTTCCCAACGCAACATATTAAAATTACCTAATGTTTTTTTTTAAATACGTCCAATGCATCAAATTGGTCACTTATGTACATTCGTTTACAAAAACGAAACCATGTTTCGAGCGTAAAACGTGTAACAGCAGCCGTAGATAGCACGGGCACAAAGTAGATAGGTACAGAAGACAATCTCATGTATATACTTCACTTTTTATACCTACGCTCGGTGGACGCAAACAATGAGCGTTTGAGCCGGAACTGTTCGACGAGCGGGCCGAGAAGCTACCGAGACATCGTGTCCGTTAGCGGTGTCTATGTGTGCGTTGCTCGAGCGCGCTTTGTATGTAGATTGACTTCTGTACCTATATATTTTGTATCATGGGCTAACTCGACATTTCGCAATTCTCAGATAAACATCGCAGTACAATGGTCTTCACATAACCTTGAGACGCAGGTATTTCTGTCTGTCTTATTAACAATTAAACATTAGGACAACGTTTGACATTGTTTTAATACCTAAAACAGTTGACATTTTTAATTACTCTGAGGTTATTTGGGTACTTAAGTTGCTTGAGAATAAATAATTAGTGTTTGACATGTCATTTAGTGTCGGTCATTGAACAGTAGATATTTATGACAATGTCAAACACATGATTTTTTTTAGGTCAGTAACAGTAAATTGCATTTATCGTAAAGAGTCAGATTTTTATAATCTTTAAATAGGTGTTAGGATAAAAAATCGACCGGTTTTTAAAGATGGGAAATTATTAAAATTTTTCAGACTTACTGAGCCTTATATATTTGTAAAAAATCTTAATATTTTTGTCAAAAATTTAAAAAATCCAAAATAATTTATAACTAGTTAAATATAGAATTGGAAGCTTGATAGAAGCAATTTTTCCTACCTATGTAAAAAAGTTTTTAGTCTGTAAACATTCTGACCTAACCCAACCACATTCCTTCAATTCTCTTTCGCTTTACAGGCTCATGATAACCCCTTCTACTAAAAACTTTTCGTGCAGCTCTATTCTTAAACGTAGGTAATATATTACATGCATTTATGTACAAACAAAAATAAATAAATAGCCATGCAGAACGAATTCTCTATTTTAATTTGCATTTACACGAATAGACAGAATTATAGTAACAATTAGTGTCGAAGCACAGTGTCTTTGAAACTACATGGTTGTGTTGTGAATTGTGAATTGCATAAATTGTGTTGCATGCATACTACAAGCAAGTTTTATCACGGGCATTCCATTTTTGACCCTCTCTTATGTTCTTTCTGCGCTACTTTTATTATGCGTAAAGTATACCAAAATTAGAGTTAACTATAAAAATATTATATTATCAGTTACCAGTTTCACTTGTATACCATCTCTTCATATTATTTTAGTAAAACTTTAGAAATTGATAGTCCGCGCTTCTAGTGTTAATACTAACATTCATGCCTGTTTTAATTTATTACTGGCTTATGATAGTCTACCAGGTACAGATAACAGCAGCAATTGGTTACCCCTCTCACTTTCCTACAGGGGCGGGCGGGTATGAAAGGCAACGAAAGAGAAGGAGTGGGTTTTTAGTCTATAAAAGTCTGACACACCCTCTCGCTCCGCCCAAAGACAGGAGATGTCATTGGATGATTTTCCAACGTACAAAAAAAACCCTTCTCTCACATTAAAATACCATAGCAAAGGTTGATATTAAAGTTGATGACGCTGTCTGTACCTACTCATGCAGCCATGCAGAAATAAAAAAAAACTAATAATCCGTGGAATCTCTTACCGGGGTTAGCTCTGGGGTCTCTCGCTGCTGCCGCGAAGTTATTGTAGGTCGGACCTCCGAAGCTAGTGCCGAAGTCAGAGAAGTCGACATCATATCCGAACTGAGCTGACGTCAGCGCTATGCTGGCGCACACAAATAGAGCCTGGAGACAAGAGAAACATATTTTAAGTGGGTGTCTACTTAAAAAAAAACATTATCGTCATTCCAGCCGAAAGACTGTTGAACATAGGCCTCCCCCAAGTGTCGCTATAACGACCGGTCCTGTGCGACTCGCATCCATCGGATTCTCAAATTGGCCACAATGTCCACCTTGTGGCCTTCCTATACTGCGTCTTCCGGTATGCAGTCACAACTCCAGAACTTTTCTGCACCATCGATCATCTGTTCTACGACTAATGTACCCTACCCACAGCTACTTAAGTTTGGCGATTCTTCGAGCTACCATCTCATCGCATTTATATCGGCGACCTTGATTCTACTGCGGATATCTTCATTCCTGATAAGACCACGCAAGGAAACTCCGAACATAGCCATTGCCCTTTGGGTGACTTATTCATATGTTACATTAAATTTTACCAATCCGCACTGGGCCTGCGTGGTGGATTATGGCCCATTCCTTCTCCTAGAAAGGAGGCCTGAGTCCCAGCAGTGGGAACATTAAAAGGCTGATGATGACATTAAATTTAGTATAAACACAAACACCAAATAACAATATTTTATACATATACCTTGCAGGTAGTTTACCTTTCAAACCTTGTCAAGAGCAATGTACACAAAAACTCGTCTACCCGCAAAAAACCATGCATTTAATAGAACGCGTTCTATTTAATGTCATGGGTTTTTAACCATTATCCATTTTAATGCTCAACAATGAGTGTTTTTTGTTATAATTACGAAGATATTCTTAAAAGTCATGCAACAGAAAAATAATTAAATCGTTAACATTTATCTACAAGGGGTCGTTACACTTGCGGGATTGATCGAAAGAGAGGCACAGCGGCCCTGAAACGGAAAGGCTAACGGAAGGATCGATGGAAGGGTTTAAAGGGGTTCAATAAGAGTTTGACAGTCCCTCTCACACCACCCAAAACAAAATATTCGATTTTTCGATGTTTTCCCAAAACAAAAAAAAATGGGTCGATGCTCTATAAACAGAACCAATTGACTTTAATTCATGAATCCCCAAGCGACCACCGGTGGCTGCGCATCTATTGTCTTACTATTGTGTCTCTAATTGACGGTATCTGAAGGGTTAAGGAAACTAGACGAGGTAAATATACAATACTTTATCTATTTACGAAAATAGGTAAGATAGAAAATCTAAATCTCTGCGTTAATGCTGTAGGTCACTGAACTGCGTCTCACTGAGAATGAACAAGGACATCCGTTTTCATAGCCATTTTTTCTTCTTTAATACTGCTAAGTTTGATTCAATTGGATTTGACAGTCGTGTTAATACATACCTATCACTTAATATCTAAAAACATATTGTTGTATTATGAACTATTTTGCAGACTATCTGCTGTCTGCGGCTTTTCCTGCGTAAATTAAACCAAGGGAACATACTCTCGGAAGAAATAGTCATAAGTACTAGTCCAGGACATTATCTACCCATGTCATATCATCCAAATCCACCCAGCAGTGTTAGCGTGAAGATAATAAACATACACACGTACATACAAAATTTAATCTATAATATTAGTAGGATTGATGAATCAGATACTATTTTGGTAGATTATAAGAAGGCAAAAACTGACTAAGAAAATTCGCACCGTGAACCACGATTTGACTCTGAGCAGTAAAAAACTTAGAACAATTATTAAGAATGTATTGATATTTAAAACGAACTATAAACTTTATGGTCTAGATAAAAATCTAACATTAGTTAAAATGGTTCATGAACACATCGAAGGAAACGACATATCGAACGAACAAAAACATTAAACAAAATGGTATTTCATAATCAGATAATAATATATTGCGCTGATACAAAAATATTTCATACATATGACCCGTATGGCCTGCAACATGGTTATCATTTGAACAAAGAGCCTTTTAATCAATATGAACGTGTTACAATTTAGTAACATAATTATCATTTATAAAAATCTCGGCGGCACTAGCAAATAAGTTTTTGGACAGAGCTATGTTCAGAGTTCTAATATTTTTGCCATCTCTGTAACCAATATCATCAGTATCTACCATCATCAGTTATTTGTAAAAGATTTCTGTGTAATCTTTTTTTTTGGACAAACCTAGTTTATTCTAGTTATTAACCTTTCTGACCTTTCACGAAATTCTCAGAGTACAACACAGTAGATATACTGACGACAAAAAAAAAACACACACACACACACACACAAAAAACTGGACGTAAAACGTTCTGCTAAGCACCAAGCGTGGGAAATCATCAAATAACGTCTCTCTCTCAAATAACGTGCTCTCGATGGAGCCATAGAGCGTGTCAAACTACTGACTTTACTCACCTAATAATAATAATATTAATTCCTCTTTAAAATTGTACAATGAGCAATAAATTTTAAGTGTCGTAACAATAATTGAGCTAGAACAAAAAATATGCAATTGCTCCTGAGCTAGGCTAAGCCTGTATTCCAAGACGCAGTTCTCTTCCCAGAAAAAAATATCAGTTCAACAATTGGGTATATCGTTTACATAATTCGATGCCTTTTGCGTTCCAGGGTCACGGTAACTCTTTCAAAAATTCCTGCAGCAACTCTACAACGACCTTCATTACTTTCTACAAGTTAGTATTTTCAGACAACCCATACCCATATTCATATAAAACAATATATCTACCTTACACAACCGGCTTTTATCAATTCACAATTGCGACAGTAGGAAGGTAGCATACGGAAACGAAATGACGTAAGCAGTGCATACATTCATACGGGCTCGAACTGGTTTAGAACAGATTCGAAACAGGTATGTGATCTTGATATGTGACCTCAAACGGGGCCGGGGACTGGGCGTGCATGAACCCTGTCTCGACAAGTCGGCACTCAGCTGACATGTGCACACGTGCTTGGATGGGCAGACCGGCGACTTTAACGTTAATTTTACTTTCGATTATGTTGTTGTCGTTTTGTTTTGATTGTCACTGATCTTTGCATTTGATAGTTTGTCAATATTCAAACGTCAAAAAATGAGCTTTATTTATTGACGTTTGAATATTGTTTGTAATATATTTATTATATTTGATCATGGCATATTTCATAATGTCATCGCTAAAGCTACTCCTTCTGTTATTTGTAGTGAGCAATTTGGAAGGCGTCTTAAGTAGGAGAATAAAAATAATCCCATTTAAGTTTAAAACACTTCTTTCGTTTTTAAATTTCCTAAGTTCTTTCAAAAGAAATTTTTTCGCAAACAATGGCCAGCTTAATTAAAACAACATAATCACTAATCAAACAAGAATTATAACTATTATAAATTGATTGCTTCCGTATCAAGAAACGACTGCTGCTGGTCTATCTTTCGCAACTGGTCTAGTGGGCCACCCGCCCGTCTGTATCGGCCCTACGCAAGTACGCAACATACCTGTTCCCATTTAAGGACACGTTGTAAATGCTTTCTGTATCGAATATGGTAATAAGTTCGATACACTTTGCTTTGCTTGCAAAACTGTGACAAATTTTATCGCTCAAGTCTAAGCCCTCTAGAGGTGTCGCAATTAGTAATCGTTATTGTCATAAAATTATAAATCTATTCTTTATAACAATAGGTGTCAAGGCAGATTTGAACAAAAAAAAAAACAAAACGAATTGTGAATTGCGTATAAATTTCGCCTAATCTCTCAAAGGTTAAGGTTGTTCCTTAGAAAATAAAAATATTAGAACTAGATCGTTTCTGAAAAATCTAATTTTACTTTATGTTTCATCAGAATTAGTTATCATTCTAACAATCTTCTGAAATATTTTTACATAAATTATTAGTACTGTTTAGCAATCACCCAACAGATAAAACTGCACTTAACTAAAACAAGTAACCGATTAGTTCATCGCGTAACCAAAACAATTGAGTTCCCTATCAACAAATCACTTTCCTAATGCCGTTACCGTACGATAATTATGCATTATGAAATGCAAGTAATAAATAAAGTAAATAGAGTAAAGAGCAATAAAATAGTTTGAATATCCTAACTTGGTTACGAAGCAAGTTTAAATGCAGTCTACGAAGTTTAGTAACTAGAGTGTTCAATTGATGAAACTGTTCGCGATACAAGTATACAGATAATTGTGTTATACAACGGCTTTTAGAAAGGCTTCTAGGGTCCAGTGGGTGCTTTACTTCAAGAGTGATGAAAGACTTATCATCGCCCTGAATATTGATACTATACTTTTTTATTTTCTGCTGTACAAATAACGGAATTCTATTGAAAATGGTATGGCTAGACGTTTGGTGACCTCTGAGATGACTACAAATTAATAGAAATGTATGAAAGAAGAAACCAGCTCTAATCAAATTATAATGGTCATCACCAATGGATCTATCTATATCGACACTTTTGAGTAGAACAATTGAATGACAAAACGGGTGAGTATTCTTTACGCATCCGTGCATCAGTAAATTCCTTGAACAACGAATTAAACGTTGGTCTATGAGGTCAGATGGATTATGGTACTGCCATGGTTAGACCCAAAGCTAAAAACATAGTTTGAAAGGTCACCAAAGATTCGCTTGACTGTTTGTAATCTTACAAGCATAACCATCATTTTTATAACGTTACGTACTAGGAATTACTTCTGTATCGTGAATGTGTTAACAAAAATGTGGACTCACCTACACAAGACACAGACCCGGAACAACTATCTGTAGGCCATACAAATATATCTGTTCCATTCCATACATGAATCACTCAACCGTCTAGAGTAAGCCCTAGTGAGTATGGCCTCTTGTATGCAGCTTTGTGCATGATGATACCTGCCAGTTGCTTCATTGCCTCCTATTTAATTTTATAAAATAATTTACATAAATTCTTACTTGACAGCTATAATGTGACTTTCCGATTACTAGTAAATTGCTTCGAGTGGGTGAGACAAGTCGTTGCAAAACTGACAGGGTGCAAGTTTCGATAGCACCGAGTTTCCGATACTACTAGTTAATTAAAAGATTAGTAATGGGTATTTGAATACGGGAGATATAAAAATTGAAACACCATTTTGTAAGCGTAGTTCATGAAGTCGCTTTGCTGGTATGGAATAATGAGGATGAGTATATTGTAGATACTAGTGACCAAAGCAAGTAGTACTACAAATTACATACACTTATTTTGTACAGGGTTATTGGTAAAACACTAACAACCTTGCAGGACTGTATTACTAACATCACAAACAACAACTTTTGTTCCACGACATTTTACAAAATATAATTAATTTACTAAAAACAAACCTTCAAGATTTCGTTGTTCTATATAACGCATTTCAACTCAGTATATTGCTATACCTACACACGTTTATATGACGCGACGCAAGCGCATCATATACGACGCAAGCACTGTTTCCGCCCGATCCCCGCTCTCATCGCTCGAATTTCTTTCATTTATCTTTATACGCTTGCAGTGCTAACTATACCATTAAATATATCTCCTAATAAATTATTCGACTTTTCTAAGAAACCTAAGTTAAAGTTATGGCTTAATGACTATTCACGTTTACGCAAATCTTGAAACAAATTATTGTCGTTTATAAGTTATTTAAAGTTTATGTAGCTTGAGCTTAAAAGCGAGATTAAGATCGCCTATTAGTTGACAGTTTCTCTTCAATTTTACTAATTATTTTATAAATTTTTACAGAATTTAGGCTAAAAGTGGTGAAAATAATAAATAATATTCTTTCTCACTAACAATTTTATAATCCGCTAGAATTAACTTGCTAAAGTGTATTGATTTTTTATTAAAACATATATTTATGTATTTATGCGTCAAATTGAAAAATATATGCATAAGTAAGTAAGTAAGGAGCATTCTACTGGTGAGAGAATTTTAAAATCAATCTAATTATTATTGTTATTGGGGTTATTGAGTTTATTAACATCAAACAATATAGAAAAATACAAACATCTCCTTTATATTTATAAATATACTAGCATGAATAGATATAAATAATTCTCTCGTAAATTAAATAATAAGCCAAAATTACCTAACAGTTATTCTGCATACTCAATAGTTCTCTACAATCTCTCTTTAGGCACCATAAATCTATCTCTTAAGTCTACCTAACAGCTCTTCCTGACTCGTTTCTGCCTTCCTACTTCAATTGCTATTTGATTACTCAATCTAATACTAAAACTTATTAAAAAATCATTTAAAAAGTCACAACCACCGGCAATTCTACCAGAAGCGTTTTCACTATTATATTGATAGCTGTCGTAATAATTTATACTACCAAGACAAGTGATATTAAATTACGCAAATATGAAGAAACTGTAACACAAACGTTTCTAAAACTAACCTTTTATTTGTTAAGGTTATGTTGTCTACAAGAACTGTACATAATGGTCCATGTCGGTCAATATTCACTGTCCATCGATCTATTTAAACTAAGAAGTGTTTCGTACAAATAATCATCTGCAACTGAAATGAATAAGAAGTACTGGCCGAATAGAAAATCGAACACCGATCAAAAATAAAATCTACTTATTTATTTTTTAAGTTTTGTCTCGTAGTTTTGTCGAATGCAGATCAATGACTTTTCATTATTCGCTGATTGATTCCTGGTGGATATTGTGATATAAAATTGGTGTAGTGTTGTAACTCAACTGTCTACACAACTGAACAAATTATGTGGAATTATTGAAACAGGCGCGATCTCGGTAAAATAACGCTGAAATTTCTAGACCACCTTGACCATGCTAGCCGAGAAGACCAATATATTTGCCTCTGAATACTGCAAAAATATTAGAATCTATTACACTTACATTTTACTTGCATTTTAACGGAAAACAACGTGACTGTATGTTGCATACCTACACTAAATTCTGTGATAACCTGACACAGGCTAAACATATAAAAAAAATATTTCGTACATACTTCGTTAATGGTTTGTGAGATTTCAATCATTTTAATTCACTCTAATTATTTCAAGCAGAAGCATCTATTGCCCAATTCTGTTGTTTTTGTTCATCATTTTCAACCACGGTGTTTTACATTGCCTCCTCACAAGTTATATTGTTATCTGTTTTGTTGCTATCTTGTCCGTCTGTTGTATTATGTCAATTACCCATCTTGCATTGGTCTTCCTAAATGCCTGGCGTCGTTTGTTAGTCACGATTCCGTCAAAAATTGCTTAATTCTTTTCTATTCCGCTTCTCATCGAAACATTGCACCAGAATCAACAAGGTCCTTTACTTAAGTCTACGTGTTCCGAGTACGGGCGGTCATGTGATTTGAATAACATTCTCTTGGTCAACCCACTCGGTATGATTTCGGGAAATAATCGAATTGGACTACCCGATTCGAGAGCCGATCCGAGGCTTTTAGTCTTGTTGACATTGGAACACAATGACCGGAACAGTTCCGTTATTTGAATCATTGTATGGATATACTTTAAAGTTACAAGCTACTAGATGAAGTGTTTGGATTTATTCAAAATCATCCAAGTCCTCTCGGTAAAGGCCAACTTGAAAAAAATATTCAAATAAATACATGTTTTTGCAGGGTTATATGCACCAGTCATCATAGTCAAAACATTTGTCTATTTATATCTTCAAAACGAAGGCAATCTAGTTTTATCTTGCTGTTCTAAAAAATACTTACGTGCGCATTGAATTCATTTATAATTGTAAAAAAAAATCGAATATAATTAAATTAACTGTCTATAAGGTATTCTCCAACAATTAATAATCCGAAACTAATTTCTCATGTCAGAAATTAAGGCAAGGTTAAACAGCGTTATTAATTGACTCACAACATACCTTTGCATTACATTCTTGGAATATATTAAATTCTTTGCGTACATATTAAGTACACTGCACATATGAAACTCAAGGCAACCAAAATCGAGCCTTATGTCACAAGTAACACGGTTGAGAATAACGTGAGAGGTAACTCAATAGCAACTTGATTTTAACGACTTCAACACATGCCTCAGGCTGAGTTATATGTAGGAAATTAATTATATTAAAAAGCAGCATCTACTCTATACATATGCCGAGTTGAAAAATGATCTCTAAATTAATTTAAGTAGTGGTGCAACATTTCATAACATAACGCATCATTACTAACTCAAATTTAAAACTAACAATTTAAATCTCAAACTTAGTAATTTATTCAGATCCAAGGAGACGGATCGAATTTACTTTAGTTAACTCGTTTAACAATCAAAGTCCTTTACTGAGATTCTCTGAGTCTTATGCTCTGATATACTGTGCTTTTATGATATTGTGATTTCGAAAGAGATTGCTTGAAAAATGAAACTTGTTAGCACGTGGGCCGGTCGAAAGAAAATATACTTTTAAACGGTTGTGTAAAATAGAATTTAAATTTTTGAAGGAAATAATTGAATTGTTTAAGTAAGTATTTATGATAGAACAAATCACAGATATGCCGAAAATATTAACGTAATATAGAATCGCAAGATGATATTGAACAGAAAAATACAAATTTATATGGCCATCTTTGGCTTATATCCAGCAGGCCGAAATAATGATAATGATAATGAAACTTTCGACAAAAGACGTTGAACAAAAAGGTAATGAAAAGAATTGCACTGAATCTAGACTATTACAAATCTTAAGAAAACTACTTAAGTTAGGTAAGCTAACAAAACCTTATGCGACGTCTTGTTCAAAGTAATTGTAATAATACGAAACATTACGAAAACAAATTGCTACTTGTTTAAGTCTTCTTTAGACATCAATACTTCAACTTAATCAAATTTTGAAAAATCAATATCAACAATCATTCAATGTAGCCAGAGCCTAAGCATTAAGTATGTACGACAATTCACAAATCACGCGCATGCGTGCGGCGAAACCGAATCAAGTGTGAACGCAGAGTTGCGCTTGCGACACTGTGACGCAACTGACCAACGGCCATTGTGTCGAGACACTGTTGTAAGTCCATATTTAGCATTATTCGTCTAATGGTTGGGATCTTGGGCTACTTTTAGAAATTTCCGTAGTATTGGAGGTAGAGAAAAGGCTTTAGCATTTACATTGATGCAGTTTTTGATGCATTGATCTTAACACAGCGATTAAATACAACAAAACGAAATGGATCATTAGTAAATTTGTAGTTGCTCTAATTTAATCCAGCGTTGGATGGATGGATGGATGATGGATACTGGATGAACTAAATGTTTACAATGGTCCAATAGCCATCCGATATCGCTGAATTCAAGCTCTAGTTTGAAACATTGCATCAAGATAAATTACCATTCTTACTAAGTTTAAAAAAAGCTATCACTTCTTTCCATTTTCTCACATTTTTGATGGACATACTAAAATTCCTGCACCAACATCCGTAAAAAAAATATAATCAGCACCAATAGTAGATACAAGAATGACTATCGTGATACCTGACGCCTCTAACAAAGCGAGGTTCATCAATTCAAACCATCACAAAATTATCACTAGTAATGATGACTGAGGCACATAGCTGCTAGTAGTATACAACGTATCTTCAGCCGTATAAGTACCTAACGGACCAAGTAAATATCAGAAAAAAGCTATTGAAGTTATATTAAGTAATTAGTAGTTATTTACACCTGTCTTTAAAACCTGACTACAATTAACAATTGGCCGCCTAACCCACTGCAGAAAAGAAGTTACACACGCATTTTATTACGAGTACATTTCAAGAAGCAATCGACAGTAAAATTGCTGTTTCAGGTCTATGAAATAATACAATAAATAGCATATTATGGAACAGTTACATTTTATATTGCACAAGTGATTTCGGAACAGGCAGACTTCACTGCGAGCAATTGTTATACGACGCAACGTGTTTAAAATTCGTTGTGTATGCTTGGCTAGAGATAAATGTACGATGTATGGTAATAGCCGTCTGCATTTCTCTTTATTAGGTCAGCTAGATTACTTGTTATTTGACTCGTTTACCTGGGCCAAGAATATGATGTAAAGCTGAAGTTTCGCACGAAGGAACTTCAAACATCACACAATGTACATAAAGTAACCTATGTTTGTATAGCTGATGTGTAGAGAACGCTGAATATAATTATAGAAGACAGTCCTTTGCTGGAAGGTTTTCCATCCTCTTTAGATATTATGCCATATGTCACAGCTTAGATACAGCGAATGCAAAATAAGGATATGGATCAATAAATCTATGGTGCAGAAAAGGTGTAAGATGCATATTGCATATCTCAATTAATGAAGTTAAGATCGAAGGAAGTGATCGATATCCGTATCTACTTATTCCATATTTACAGATAATTATATGTTTACGACTTAAAGCAACAACACCGAATCCTAATAACTCATTTTAGATACTGCATAACGGATGTGCCTCGGATCTTAGCACATAAATAATACTCACGAATCTAATCCATCTTGACTACTGTATGGTATTAAAGGATTTATAACTGGCACATAGCCTCTCACTTCGAAGATGATCGGGTTTCTGCTCCCGTTGTCATGGTTACGAGAGCACGACAAAACTAACTTAGGCTACGGACAAAGTAACATTTTTTTTCATCTTAAAAATTATAGTAATTCAATAATCGCTAATATCCATTAATATAATAGAATGTTAAAAAATACAAAATGTATGGGATTGACAAGCGTTATTGAAATCGTAAATGGTCATCTTAAAATGAATTTCGATTATCGCTAACACCCAGAACAGAAAGCATCATAATTTCCAAAAAGTACATAATAAACCAGCTCTTCCAAAAAGCATTTTCCAATTTTGGGTTTCCGACAATTCTAGTCTCAATTCTAGTCAATTCGACAATCTTGTCTAGATCCTGTTTGTGTATCCGAAAGTCTGTTTGGAATTCGAACTTAAATAAGTGGTTGCACTTGCATTTGAAGTATGTTCAGCGAAACGTTACTTCTCTTGATAGAGGAGTACCTCAAGGATTAATACTTGGTCCTATTTTGTTGATATCTCTGTTGTAGAAAATTCAAACTATTAATATAATTATAACTAGTTTAATAACATCAACATACTAAAAATCGATAGGTGTACAACACGCAGACGTGCAATTATAAAATTAAAGCTATTCGTCATCTTCACGAAGTAAACCTTGAAACGCAGAGGAAACAATAGACCGAAAAAATACCCAATAAATCTCAGATTGCCGTAACAAATATAATAAGTGGAAACAGTCTAGCCGATAGCATCCTCGTTTGTCATGAATCATGGTCATCAGCCGTCTGAATTAAACAACTTAACCATTTGATAATCATGTAATTGCTAATTATAAATTTTATTTATGCGAAGATGATTTGGTGTTAAGATAATTATCGAAGTTTAGGTTAGCACAGCAGATGATTTTTATCACGAATACCGGATATTCTACAGGGTCATGCAATATAAAAATTTTGAACATCACGCGTCCAGTTTCACCTATTATTTTATAATAATTATTGATTCATATCTGAGTAAGGTATATGTTCATCTGAGGTCATCTTATGATTATTGCAATTATTTAGGGCACTATAGTGCGAGGTGCTCTAATGATATTCTTACTGTCTAATATGTCGTGAGAAATTAAGCTTAAACAGGAGTCTGCAATTGGTAAAAGCAAGTTTCCTTAAATGGTAGCAGGACCTTCCAACATCCGCTTTGTTTCAAAATCCCAGAACGATCTATAACTCAACAGTAATGATAACAAACTGGTTCTAAGATTACTAAGTTTGTAAATTCTTTGAATAAAAACGATGCAATCTTTTAACAGAGGACTTAATAGTGAAAGTGAAGTTATTAATGCACAGCAGCATTTCCAATATATCGTATCTTATACTTACGACATTATACCTTATGATCAGTTGTTCTAACGATCCATAAAGAAGGTCCAGCAATAAACGTTTACGGGCCATTATCGATTCGTATCAAAGTAATATGTTGTCTAAGGTCATACCTATTATAAGCTCTATATAGGGCAAATCTGAATATTGTATATCATGATTTACGACATCAAACCGCTATTATGCTGAGTACAATGTTTATTACGACTATAAATACTGATAAGCTCGGTAAGATTTTATTAATGGAGCATTTCTCCATAGGCATAAAGCTCCTATTGCCATTTCGTTTCCGTATTTGAGTAATAGCTAAAGTACTCTGCACAGCTATCCTTGCTGTGTTACGTGTCGATTTCATTGTTAAATCGGACACTCTAGACAAGCAAAATTCCATCAGCGACTATACAAAAATAGACGATATTGTCCATCGTAATTGAAATACCACGTGGTCAATTCTTAACATTTGGACAATCATTGTAGCTGTTAAAATTAAATGTATTTTTTGCACTGCATCTCACAAAAACCGAGTTCAGGATTACATTGACACGGGAAATGAACTTAAGAAATCAAAAACCTTATTTGCGTTTTACCAATTAAAATATTTAAGAAAAAGTGAACAATTATCGTCGTCCTGTTTAAAAAAATACAAAACGCCATATGCAGTTGCGTTTTTCGCAACAGATTTATCCTGTTGAATGTCGATAATTAAAAACGGCAACGAGGCCATTTCCGTTTTTTCAAAATATCCATGACGATGATAAAGAAACGTGTCTGAAATATAAGTTTGAAATGCACTAGCTTTGTTTTATCACGTGCAAAGAATTATAATTCAAGCAAAAGCAATAAAACTGTAAATTGATTCCTACGTTATTTTGTATTTATTTTGTCATTCCAAGCCAGTTTTATAAACACTTATGCTAATTCAGAGTGCCATTTCAGATGTTTTTCATCGGTACTATAGTCCATTCAATATGGCATGATAGAAACACTAAATCACATGGGTTTATTCAAAATAGGGCGTTGATTGAGTCGTTATCTTTTATTCAGGTCCTAACATATTTTTTATGTAAGTTAGTTTGTGTAACACCTTTGTAATATTAAATGTAGTTTATACAGAACTGGCAAAACAGGAACTTTACTATTTATTTAAATAAAATACCTACAAACGACACTTCTATTTATTTGTCCACTTTTTTGTCAAATGAATGTGGTAGACTTTTTTATTTCAGGCTTGGATAACTTTAGATCAGTGAGGCGTAATTGTAAGGTAAACTGCAAAAGCATTATGCAAACAACAAATAAACTTAAGGTCAAACAATAACATCTCAGTACACTTGAATGCACAAACATCTCAACATCGCGTTGACATCTTCGATGAATGCGATGCCAATCTCGATCGCCTGGTGTCACCTAGATTCTCAAGGTCTATCTACTACGTCAGAGCGGTCCATGCCAACATCATTACAGCCACGCCTATTATACTACCAACCTAACAAAGTAGTTACCAACTTACATTCGATTATAAAACTGTCCACGATTGAAAGCGATTCGAGAAGGTCGCATGTCCTCAAGAACCAATTTAACGTATTATGTAACGACTTTCGATGTTTATTTTTAAATTGAAGTCTACATTGTAAATTGAAGGACGTTTAAAGCCTATTTTCCGAATCTGAAGTTGAAGTTTCACTTTTTTGTTAGTTTACACAATTCGATTACTCTTCTGGTTGCGATAAATAAAATAATTATTTTAAGATTAATTTTTTGTTTGTCAAAAAAAGTGAGTTCAAACTCAATTTTGACTGTCAATTTATTTACAATCTAGCCATTTGTTTTAAACGCTTGTTGGTTATAATTTATGGTCTTTAATATCGTTATATTGACAAGCAGAGAAGTGGCAACAATGAGGTATTTATCAACGTCCCCTTGACATGCCCTAACAACCAACACTAGTTTGAGATAGCTGAATTATGATACGAGGAATTAATGCATTCCCAGGCATTAAGGCTGCAGGCTGTACAGACATTAAGTCCCATTAATAACCATCTAACTAACAATACTGCAACATATTGATATTTATGTACTCGCACGTTTTCGAACGGTCTCGGATACGAATGAAATATATTACTTCCCGTGATTTTAATAACTTTTTTTTCTCACAACGTAAGACTCGGCAGGACGATTTTTTTTCTGTATCAGAAATCAAATATGAAGCAACATCATTAAATTTGTTAAAACCCAAGACAGCACGCAGAACAAAAAGAAACGGAAACAGGATTTCATAATAAATTCAAAATCGAAAGTGTTCTTGGGTTTTTCAATCAGACATTTTGCCGGAACTCTGTATTAGTCTCTAGTTACAGAAACCAAGAGACTTCAAAATCATTGATCAAATATGGATACACAAATATTTTTTTTAGTTTATTCACATTGTCCTCACATAACAGAAGTGACAAGAAATTTGTAACCAGGATTTTATATAGTATGTATAATATGATTTAAAAATGGGTATAATATAGAGATTTTTGTACGTTCTTCTCCATAGACATCTAAGTTCTAGAATGTTAAATTAGCTTCATTTTTCTAACTGGCCAAATTTCTAACTGTTAAAAAGTGACTGTAATGGTTTATTTGCAATAAATGCTTTGATTTTAAGTTTATTTATTTTATAATAAAACTAGCTGCTCCTAGCGGCTTCGCCCGCGTGATAGTAGAAAATTATCCCAAGGGAACACACTTCCGGGACAAAAAGTATCCTATGGCATATTCCAGGACATGGTCTATCCGTGTATCAAGTTCCATCAAAATCGGTTTTGTCATTTAAGCGTGAAGACGTAACAAACAAACAAACAAACTCACTTTCGATTTTATAATATTAAGTAAGGATTTATACACAAAAGAAGATACAACGTTGACGTTATGCTTAATCCTAAGCGCTTTGTCAATCGACACGTGATTAGTAGTACAAGCTGCACATAAAACAGCTATAACCATCACTTAACTATGACCACATAGCTCGAAGCTTGCACTGAATAATCCACGAATATTTATCGGGTCCACGAAAAGTTCCGCATTCCAACAGACCAGTACCAAACCAAAGTGTGGTCTACCAAACGAACGGATTTCTTACATTCTCGTATTTCTCCGTACGATTCTGTTACATACGGATATGTTTATTTTTTCTATGGTTGCGTATTTCTGTAATTGTAGCTAATTAGTGTGCGTATCCGTGATAAAAATAAACACTCAATTAGATGTCTTGTCTTGACCGAGTCCGTTTCTGCTTCTTATTATCTTGGAAACTGATATTTTTATATAATTTGCAGGACAAGAACGTATTTTGATGTAGATTGTGATCAAGAATTACGGCCATATTTAGTTACTTGCAACTAATAAAAATCTCCTCTCTTACAAGTAAATAAAATAAAGTTATGGTACAGCCTAAGCCACGAATTAATTTCATGAAATTTAATTCAAATATGTGTATATATTACCCTGGTCTTATGTTGCTACTAACTTTTACCAGCGGCTGCGCCCGCATGAAAATAGATAATTCCAAAGGAACATACTCCCGGGATAAAAAGTATTCTAAGGTCAAGGTAAGGATTTAGCGCACCCGTGTGTTAAATCTCATCTTAATTCGTTCAGCCGTTTGAGTGTAAAAGTCAACTTTTGCCGTTATAATATTAGTGTGTTATATCTGTGATGAATTTAGTAACGCTACAACTCTAAGCTCACTGATCAATGAAATAGAATCTCATTGAGCAAGAAATTCATCGTTCTATTGTATGACCATTTCTAAGAGTAATATACCTATTATTCCGTCAATTATTTTTTAACAATATCATTTGATATGAGGAAATCAATATGAGTGTCTATTTCAAATGTGTGAAAGGAAATTTATCAAAATCAAGGTTGATTTACCGTTTTATGGATAATATTTCTTAGCATAAGGAAACTTACCCTTACTTGAAATGAGATTGAGGTATGCAAGTTGGAATGTAGGGACTATGACTGGGAGGGCGAGAGAGTTAGCGGATGTATTAAAAAGAAGACGGATAAATATAGCATGCTTGCAGGAGACTAAATGGAGAGGAACAAAAGCGAGAGAAATTGGTGAGGGATACAAGTTCTACTACTGTGGAAGCGATGGAAAAAGAAATGGTGTTGGAATAGTGTTAGACAGTAAGTTGAAAGAAAGCGTGATGGAAGTACAAAGGATTAGTGATAGATTTATAGTTGTGAAAGTTATGTTAGAGAATGTGATGTTGAATGTAGTTAGTGTGTATGCTCCACAAGTAGGATGTGATGAAACGGTGAAAGAGAAGTTTTGGGAGGATTTTGATAGAGCTTTAATGAACATTCCTGTTCATGAAGAATTGATAGTTGGAGGTGATTTTAATGGACATGTGGGAAGAATGAAAGGTGTTTATGAAAGGGTGCATGGGGGATGGGGTTTCGGTAGTCCGAACAGTGAAGGAGAGACGCTGCTGCAATCCGCTACTGCATTTGACCTGGCAGTAGCCAATACGTGGTTCCAGAAACGAGACGAACACATTATAACATACAAAAGTGGTAATCATAAGACCCAAATTGACTACTTTCTAGTTCGGCGCAACAACTTAAAGCATGTCAAAGACTGCAAAATACTGCCAGGAGAAGACCTAGTCTCACAGCACAGACTCCTGGTTATGACATCAGTCGTCAAAATACTGTCTCACAAAAACAAAGAGCGTCCTCCCCCAAAAATAAAATGGCATATGTTAGAGAGGAATGATTGTGCGAATAAGTTTAGGGAGCGAGTGGTGGACAGAATGATAGAGATGGGTGACATGAATGATCGAAGTATAAATGAAAGCTGGAATGAGATGGCTGGGTGTATCAGGCATGCAGCGAAAGATATTTTGGGAGAGACGAGAGGAAAGGGCATAATAGATAGGGATACATGGTGGTGGTCGACAGAAGTTCAGAATGTATTGAAAGAAAAGAAGATGAAATTCAAGGAATGGCAGCGTGTAGAGCCTGAAAACGCTAGTTTAAAAGCTGAAAAAAAGAGTGAGTATGACATTTTTAAGAAGAAAGCAAAGAAAGCCGTGGCAATAGCAAAGTCAAAAGCCCAGGATAAACTATATGACACACTGGACAGTCCTGCAGGCCAAAAAGAACTATACCGGCTTACTAGAATAAGAGAGAGAAAGACGAGAGATGTTTGCCAGGTAAGATGTATAAGAGATGAAACTGGAATGGTTATATCAGACGATGAGAACATCAAAAAGAGGTGGAAGGACTATTTTGAAAGACTGATGAATGAGGAAAATAATTGGAGTAACGTGTTAGAGAATAAACCAGTGAATGTAGGATTAGTGAGAATGGTTAGTATGGATGAAGTTAGGATAGCAGTAAGTGGAATGAAGAATGGTAAAGCCATTGGTCCAGACGGAATACCAGTTGAAGTTTGGAAGTTATTGCGAGTGGATGGATGGACGTGGTTAGCTTTATTCTTCAATAAGTTGTTGCAGGAAGAAGCCATACCTGATGAGTGGTGTAACAGTTCCTTGGTGCCCATTTTTAAAAACAAAGGTGATGTGCTTGAGTGCAACAATTATAGAGGAATAAAGCTAATGTCACATACTATGAAAGCCTGGGAGAAAGTTATTGAAAGGCGACTGAGAGAAGAGAGTGAAATTTCACAGAACCAATTCGGTTTTATGCCAGGTCGGGGTACAACGGATGCCATTTTTGCTATACGCCAGCTGTGCGAAAAATACAGAGGTGCGCATAAAAACTTGCACATGGTATTCGTTGACCTCGAAAAGGCATACGACCGGGTACCTCGTGAGGTTCTGTGGTGGGCCCTTAAGGAGAAAGGTGTGCCTGGGAAGTATGTGCAGTTGATCCGAGCGATGTACAGTCGGTGCAGTACCCAAGTCCGGTCTACAGTGGGCACTACTGGCAGCTTCAATGTGGCTGTCGGCTTACACCAAGGGTCGGCTCTCAGCCCTTACCTCTTCCTGATGATAATGGACGCTCTGACGTCGGACATTCAGGAAGAGGCTCCCTGGTGTATGTTGTTTGCCGATGACATTGTGCTGATTGCCGAGAGTGGCCTAGAGGTCCAGAACAAATTGGAGGTGTGGTGGCACAGACTGGAAAGTGTTGGCCTGAAATTGAGTAGAACCAAAACGGAGTACTTGTTCTGCGATTTCGGCGGTCTCTCCACTCCAGTGCCTTTAGCTCTCGCCGGAACGCCCATACCGATCTGTTCCGACTTTCGGTATCTCGGGTCGCTCGTCCAAGGGGATGGTGAGGTAGACCGGGACGTAACTCATCGGATCAACGCAGGATGGATGAAATGGCGACAGGTCTCGGGAACAACTTGTGATCCACGGATGCCCCTCAAGTTGAAGGGTAAAATCTACAAATCCGTGATAAGGCCTGTCATACTGTATGGATCAGAATGTTGGGCTGTGAAAAAGACGGATGAAAAAAGATTGCATGTTTCGGAGATGAGAATGTTGAGATGGATGTGTGGTGTGACGAGAATGGATAAAGTGAGAAATGAGTATATTAGGGGAAGTTTGAAAGTGGCGCCAGTGACTGAAAAGTTGAAAGGAAATCGTTTGTCTTGGTATGGTCATGTAAAGAGGAGAGATGAAACGCATGTTGTTAAAAGAGTTATGAATTTACATGTGGATGGATGGAGAGGGAGAGGGAGGCCAAAGAAAAGATGGATGGATTGTGTGAGAAGTGATATGAATGAAAAAGGAGTTAGTGATAGCGTGACGAGTGACAGGACAGAATGGAAGAAAAAAACATGTTGCGCCGACCCCAAATAAAACGGGATAAGGGCAGGAAGATGATGATGATAAGGAAACTTACCCACCTATGTTTCATTACGATTATAATTAAATATAACTGATATTAATTCATTTCATTTCAAATTTATAAATAGATATAAAAAATATTTAACTATTTATAGTTACAGTAAAACCAAAAAAAAATATATAATAAAAACACTAAACGAATTAAAACTAACTAAAATATGGCGTCAAAAAAATGTTACAAAAGTCTGAAGACATTGCCACGCTGTATGGTAATGCTTATCTTTTGTCCAAATTAAAAGCCAGCCCTTGGGTAACGCCTAGTATCGACAAGGTAGTCGCAAAAGTAAGTATAACTTAACTAAATATTGAATTTTACCACTATATATTATTTACTATTTACCAACAATTGTAGATTAGCAGCTGTGCGTAAAATTATTTCCATTATGTATCCACATTTTTGTAACGTTGGCTTTCCTACTTTTCCGGTCAAACAAGGTATGATTAGTATGATTATTCGGTTAAGTAATCATAAAATTAAATGGTCTTGTCATGCATTTTGAAACTAGGTTAACACTGACAAATACCTACTTTTAAGGACATAACTATCAACATATTTGTAAAGTCAATGACTTATTTCAATATATAAAATCTTTGTATACATAATATATTGAATCTCATAAAACGATGGGACAGTAAAAATATAGGAACTATTAAAAGTACATAAAATGTGAAATATTATTGACGTCATTTATCAACAATTCAGAGATTTACTAGCCAATAAATATATGTAGAATTTAAAATTTTCATAATATTTTATTTATTTCAAAAAAAAATTAAGTCAGTTGCGTCAGAAAGCTGCAGATAATATGTTTTTAGGAATAATTTATTTAAATGCATGTTAATAATTAACATTTTTAATATATTTAATTTCAAATGACCGCGACCTTCAGCTGTTGACACATGCTGACGTGCGCACGTGCATTCGAATGAGGAGGATGGGGAAAATTGGAAATGCAAGACAAAAACTATAATTTTTTTGCTGCATATCACTTATAAGACTTATAAGACAAATATCAACTCCATAATAAAAATAGTTTTCGCGAAATATCAGGAAATCGATTTTCCATTTCACACACCCATTAATTTCCTCTTCACGAACTTGTAAATAAATCCTGAACATTAAATTATAAAACCAAAAAACTCGCAGAAAACCAGTAGGTTATGTCACGTAATAAAAAGCTTGCACGGACCATGAATGGGCAGCGTATAACATGCGTCACATAGCGGGAAGCCGACGCAAGCGCATTAAAATACTCACATGATAAAGGTTCATACACACACGTTTGTCACGTCAGTATCACGTTGCCAATCAATCACTAGGACGCAAAATACCGGGCTCGCGGACGGCGAGCCATGGGTAGCTTGCTGTCCGATCGTCCGGTAACTGTCCGGACCGAGCCCAAGACGTCGACGGCGCGCACTGTTCCCGCGCGCCTCAAGGAGTTGTCAGCAACAGGAGGGGCCCAGCTGGGTCGAAGCCTACTGGGGCCAGGGTTATCCGAAAGGAAGCTCGAGCCCCGGTATGAAGGCTAGAAGGAACGGGGTGGGTTTTTAGTCAGTAAGAGTCTGACACTATCTCCCGCTCCACTCAAGAGCGGGTTTTGTCATTGGATGATTTTTCCCACCGAACAAAAAAGGACGCAAAAGACGCGCCAGTCGTGACGTGACTGTCTTGTGATCCGGTATTCTATAATGCTACTAAATTCTATTTTTTGACGTGATTGATCGGTCGACTTGAAGGAGCCAATTGACTTGGCTAAATTCAGGTGGTTGAATACATTCGTCTTATAGAAAGCTTTTAAACACACTTAGTAGGTATAATGACTGGTCTGTTGGTCTAGTAGTTAGTGACCCTGACTGCTAAGCCAGAAGTCGTGGGTTCGATTCCCACCCAGGACAAATGTTTGGGTGTTGTGACATTTGTTCTGTGTCTGGGTGTAATTTTATACAAATAAAGTATATTTATCAGTGGTCTGATAATCATAACAAAAGCTCTGCTTAGCTTGAGACTAAACGGCGTTGTGTGTTGTGGAATATTATTATTATTATTGAATCAGTCGGTATAATTAATTAAAATGCAATATACTAAATTATATAAATTAACACTAAAACTCTGAATTGGCTATTTATAGTAGGTTAACTTGCTGAATCAATAAATCTTGTCAGAATTAAAAAACTAATAAAACGCCACTACAGACTACTAAACTAATAAATAATTTCTGACAAGTGGATCACCCGCTTTAAAACACTCTCATGATAACACGTGCGGACCGGTCCTACTACCGTCACTATTTCCGCCTTCCGGCTTCACCGCCATAACATTTATCTATTCTACATATTGTTTGTTTATTTTTAATCCGATATATTTTACGTCTAATCAGCTGTGACACTCTGACCTTTAAATGTCCGGAAAAATACTTGAAAACTTGACAAGTGGTTTTATGTTAGAATTTTGATTTAAATATTTTTATAGCTTGTTGATAAATGTTATATTCATCTTTTTTTGACATTGCCTTGATTATTATTTGAACTATATTGACTCTGTTGAGTTTTAACTTTTGAAGTAAGTTAACAAACGTTCAGTTCAATTAATATTTATATAATTTTATTATTACCTTTAATAATTACATTATTACCTTTAAATGAATAATTTAACAACCATTTCAACTGGCTTAGACAAATGATTATTTTATTAGCGTTCCCGCCAAACATTGATGACATTACCTTCAGAGAAGTCATGTGACAAATGACATTACTGACACAAAAGTAATTTGCCAGCAGGGTTTTTAATAAATTAGTATAAATGGTTGTGAAGAAAATTTACACAAAAATTTAAAGACCTGAATTCTCTCTAAAAAGTAGAGCTAAAAACGATTTCGTCTGTTAAGCTCTGTATATATTTCTTATTTTCTGCTTAGACACTATAACTAATAGCGCAAACTCTCACATATGTCACACATTACTGTGCAATACTAAACTGCCAGCATTCTACAGACATAAGTTGCGTTCGCTCTCTCCGTTACATCAGTAAAGAAAAATACAAAAAATCTCTCATCAGCCGTACGTTGCGAAAACTGCCGACCATAGCATGACTCGATTTATTGATGAATTATGTAACGAGGTGATCTTATGAGTTGATATAATGTAAATTATAAAAACATGGGATAAGAAATGGTTTACATACGTATCTAATGTAATTATCTTTATATTAGAGGTAAATGAGCCTTATGAGTCGTTCTATGTGAGTTTTAGTGAATATATTCAAAGAAAACGTAAATAACCCGCATAATAATAATAATGATACGCATAGGACTAAGTGCGGAAACCATACTCAGACATAGACATTTTTTAATTTTGTATTATTAAAAATAGAAAGAAAGAAAAGAAAGAAAGAAAGAAAACACGTTTATTCCACCTAAATAGACGCACAAATCATTACAAAAATAAATAGCCCTTCGAGACTATCTTCTCATGCTAAACGCAAAAAAAAATATATAAAGAAAATATTGTTTGTAGTAGGTAATCTCTGAAAATACTGGTCATATTGCTAAAATTTTACTGATAGAAAACTGCTTTCATTTTTGAACTAGCTTTTGCCCGTGACTTCGCCCTCGTATATAAAATATAGCCTAGGAATAAAACAGCTTTCTATCGGTATTAAAAAAAATTTTAGCAATCAGACCAGTACTTTCGGAGATTACCTCCTACAAACAAAAAACAAACTTTACCTCTTTATTCTTCTCAATAAACAGACTATCAATCACTAAAAAACCAGTACATCTTGTTCCTAAGATGCACATTTAAATAAACAAACTCTTCAACTTTAAAACCAAAGCAAGTGAGCCTCACACAACTATTGAAAGATGTCAATTACATAGAAACTGCAGTTACGAGGTCGCCATTTATGTAAACAGAGAGACAAGGCCTTTATAACGCATTAAACGACATATTTAAACTTACCTTGACAACAATGAGGCCGTAATACTTGGATTGGAAAAAGGAAGTGAACCTTTACAATAGTTTCGTACATTGACTGTTAAAAAACGTCGTTTGACGAAGGCTAATCCCTATGGCATTGACACCGTAAGACTATGGTATTAAAGTATCGTTAGCTTCGGGTTTACTTCCCATATGATTTGAGCTATTCAATTGTTTTTTGTACAAATTACTGGATCATTTAGTGATTTGATTATAATTTGTGGTCTTTTGTAACTAGTTATGTTATTTTGTAACTGGTTACTTAATTTTTGTGTCTAGAAGTCAATTGTTTAATTTCTGCACAGGCTTTAAACACACTAAGAAAAAGAAAAAACATTGCAAAAATTGCTTCATACTTCTGAATATAGTATTAAAAGTCCATTATTATTTTTTATTTTTTTTGAGTGTTTGATGTCGGTTTATTTATGCGAATAATTTACATTAAAAAATACAAAAAAATAAAAATCCCCTACACTAATTACAACTCATTAAAAACAAACTATGATAAATCAACTCATTCTTCCAGTTCTAGGCGGAGTTAAAGGTAGTGTCAAACTTTCACTACCCACTGACTAAAACCCACCTGCGTTCCTTAAGTTGCCTTTTGGCTTTCAAACAATCCCGCTACCCGTGGCATAAGCCCATATTATGAGTTGTATTACATTGAAAGATGGAATAGTTTAAAATAAGTATGTAAGTAAATTATCTATAATAAGTATGTATTTAGAAATATATAAGTATGTTTATCAGTTGTCTAGTACCCATAACACAAGCTCTGCTTAGGACGGCGTAGTGTGATAGTTGTGGAATATTATTATTATTATAAATACCTTCCTACAACACGGATTGAGCCCAACCATGACACAAACACACATACACATTAGTATTGAATTGCAGGAAATTGTTCAGACTATCATAAACATATATCAACCACATTACGACTGATAATTCCCATACAAACAGTAACTAAAACAAGCGTTGAATGCAATCTCTGATTTCGCTTTCTACGACCATTTTACGAATGCGCTTTCTGTCTTACACAATCTTACGACAGTGCTCTTAAAACTGCGCTAACCCTATCATTAAAGTCCTATTATTTTGGTCACATGCGAATTGTGACCACATTATGTCTGCAATCATTTATTTGAAGAATTGACACAGTACTGTGCTTTGTTACAATTGAAATATCAACGTTAGCAACAGTACTAGATTAAACCAGGCCCTGTAGCAAATTGTACCAAGGGAGCCACTAAATATTTACGAACTAGCTTTTGCCCGCGGCTGCGCCCACGTACATACAATGCTTATATCACTCAGGAATAAAGCAGTTTTCTATCGGTGAAAAAATTTTAGCAATCGGACCAGTACTTTCTGAGATTACCTCCTACAAACAAAAAAACAAACTTTACCTCTTTATAATAATATAGTGTAGATATCAATGAATTAATAGTACATTGTTACACTAGGGGTGAAAGTTACTTATTTCGTCCCGAGAAGAAGTTGGCGACCGAGCGCAGCGAGGTCGCTAATTCGAGGGACTAAATAAGTAACTTTAACCCCGAGGTAAGCATTGTGCTTTTCATTACGAATACAAGAAGATAGGCCTAGTTTAAAAAAAAAAATAATTTGACAGTTGTTAGGTGAAAGTAAAACTCCCTAGGGATGAAAAGTGTTGTACTTTTCAGCCCGCTCCTCAGGCAACTTCAGACCTACTTTCAGAGTATGAGTAATAAAAAACTTATTTTTAAACAGGCTACAGGACCTCTAGGTAGCGATTGATCTGTATCCAGGGATTTTATATGTATAACTTGTTAAACCCACCAATATCGCATGATACCACTTTGATTCATAAAAAGCTCGAAATGCCATGTGCGTTAATGAGCAATCGGCTCAAAATAGCTTGTTTCTATTTTACCTTTAGTATAAGGAGATAGGCGCACGAGTAGTTAAAGAACAAGACAATTACCGTAGATTAACAATAGATTAAACAGACAATTAACGAACTTACAGCAAAAACTAAGTCAACATACTCTGTCACATACAAAATAGGTCGTTCACCCACTATACGCGCAGTCGTGAAGGTCGCTTTTTGCATAACTCGGTCACGAGCCAACTGATGATCATCTGGCGATCATGAATTATATACTTATGCGAATAAACCACACAAAAAAAAATACTGCAATTATTATGAGAACCATTGTTTGTGCACGACACCCTTGGCCGTAATTAATTAAATACTTTTGTTTGATTAATGCATGGAGGTAGGAAGTACTGACCGACTTGTGAGAGGTAACATGGAAACTGTATTCATCTTAGATAATAATGAATTAATTGTGTTAATGCGATGTTCTATCATTGCCTAATATTAACTAGGAAGCATGTCCACGGTGATGCAATCACATACGTGGTTATTATGATAAAAATAGTTAAGTGAATCAACGTGTATTGAAAAATTATGTGACGCAGAATTAGTATGTATTCATATCATTAAAGTCGTTTGTCATATCTGATTGACAGCTCACACTTAATATTATTAGGAAGTAAGTTGCGCAAGAGTTCCGAAAATAGAAGCTTCCTTTTTTAAATCAACTACAAAAAATATTCTTTGATTTCAATCACTTTAAAGTTTTTGGTAAAACAACTGCTGTTACTAGGAGCACTAGAACTTACTATTGCCACCAAGGACTTAAAAGCGGAATGTAAATTAGGTGGTTCAAACTGACGTTTACGCCAATGACTAAAGCAAACAGTTCAAAATTTAACTAAAACTAACGATGTCCGAACACTGATGTTGAAATATACACAAAACCAAAGGCATTAAACATATACTACCAACACAAAACACTGCCTGAATGAACTAACTGCAAAATTGCAATAATATTAATGACAATAATAACCTATAGGTATTCCAAATGACATATAAGTCATAGTTCATTGTCACCTGTCCAAGATTTGCTATTTGCTCTAAAAACGTGCATGATTATATCAAAATTTTGACGTATAATTTAAAATTTGATTTATCACAGCAAACAATTAGACAGGCGTGCTATAGAAATAAATAAGATTAGGCAAACAAAAAAAAAATATCACGTTTAGTGAGAGGTTATAGAATTGTTTGTTTTCATTGTTAAGTAGATTGAATATTCTGTGGGTTTAAATCTCTTTGGAGTATAAAAAGGAGGTCAGTAAAGTGCATTTGGTGTGGTTTGATATAGTCATCACAAAAAAAAATTAAACACACTAGAAAATGAAGACGATAGGAACAAATCGGAAGAGGAATTTCGTCAGAAAACCAAAAGTTAATGTTCTAAGTTTAAAAAAAAAATAATGGACCGAGTTAGTTTCGTAATGTCAGAAAGTTACACTTTGTTAAGAGTCAGTTTTTCTTAGCGTTAGGTCCTATGTCAGTGTATCTAGAGTCTTATGTCACAACTGTAGAGTTTTCATTGTGTTGGGTCCTGCGACACAGTGTATCCTAGTGCAGAATCCTATGTCACACCTAACTAATCTAAAACTAGTATAAAGAAGCTATAAAACTGTTATTTTTTCCTTTATTATGTTTATAGAACTTTACTAGGGACTAAACTTTCAGCTAACCTAATCTTTTTGGGATCATTGGACAGAGTTACCGCAACCCTGAAACGGGTAACTGTAGGAATAGGATTTCGAAATTCGAAACGAAAGGGTCGAAACTTAGCTAGGCCTGCTGGCATGTAGGTATCAGCCAATGACTATACTACTCTCTTTGGTATCAGCCTTTGTGGACCCAATTTACGTCAGCGTCTAAGATTTGTTTTGAGCAACCGACAGACATTCACAGCAGTCGCAGTCCCTAATATAAATTATCCAGAAAATGTATATCTGATATATCTATCTGTACATAACTCAAAAAAATCTCTACTTTTAAAATCTGTGATTTGGGTGTCTTCAAGGCTAGAGTGAATAGGTTCTTAATAACCTAGTGCGCCTCACCATCAACAATTGCACCACTGCTTACCATCAGGTCGGATTGGTTTCAAGCATAGTTAATACCAATAAAAAAAAAACTGTAAATAACAATTTACGAACTGTGAACTCGAGATAATGAATGCAACACTTACTAGAACTAGATTAATTCTTCTAAATCTCAGTGTTTACTTCGAACCGTTTTCTGCAATTTATAAGCTTCGAATCGTAATGGCCAGTTATCCAACGCGATCGTTTAGAACAAGTCTATCGCTCTATCGCGAACCATGATATGAATTGTGAAACTAGATAATAATAGTTTAATATCAAACTATTTTACTTTTGTATTATTAAAATTGAAATGGGAAATTGTTATTGATGGTAAATATTTGAAATTGATATAGAGAGCGTTCGAAGGCCTCTTAAAAGGTGGACCGATGACCTGATGAAGGTTGCGGGAAACCGATGGATGCGAGATGCACAGGAACGTTCGTTATGGGAGGCCTATGTCCAACAGCGGACACATATCGGCTGAAATGATGATGATGATGATATAGAGAGGTGGTTGGTTTATTGTTTTAGGCATTTTTAAGCGGTAGTTAGTAACCTTTTAGGTATAAACTAAGAATGAATGATATATTTATTTGCATGAATATTAGGTCACGGGCTTACGGCGGCGAGCAGAAGCTCGTCACTGGCCGATCGTCCGGTAATCGTCTGGACCGAGTCCAAGACAACGGTGCGGTTTGTTCCACGCGCGCCTCAAGGAGTTGTCAGGAAACCACAGGGTCAAAGCCTACTGGAGCCAAGGATCTGTTTCTGAAAGGAAGATACGGTCCCAATATGACAGGCAACGAAGTACGCATATGGGTACGACTATATCATACCTATTTAGCACTTCGTAACAGAAACTTAAAATATAATAGCATAACCCATGGACTGTTTTTTTTAAGCATCAATGTTTTTTTTAACATCAATGTTTTCAAAACCGGCAGGACCTATCAAAACGGTTGTGTGATTGTTCGAACACCGTAGCCTTAGACCGCAAAGGTTAACTGAGGGAACACAGGTGGGTTTTAATCAATAAAATTTAACATTCCCTCTCGCACCATAAAAAAAAAAAACTAAAATGTAATAACTTAAAAATAACAAAAAACCGAGTTGGTAGGTACTCAATTAGAGAAAGCTTTTCAACGTTTAAAATCTGATAAATAAATACTTTTTCACACTCACATCTTCAAAATAGATACAATACCTAACTGAACAAACGACAATGCCAAAGTCTTTTAAAACCAATTAAAACTTATGTAACAAAATCTTCAAACTTTTCAGCACCTTTTATCATAATCGAAACGTCAATTATGAATACTATCTTTTGTGATGATGAGTCGAGTTAATTACTTATTGATTTTTTTGTTTTTCTAGACGAAGTTTAGGAAAGGATCAGAAAAGATCAAACTAGGATCAAAAGATTCTCTCTCACAATTTATTGATACTTTTAATAATTTATTAATCTAATAGTCGAATGATTATTGACTGCTTTTTTGTGATGGGAAATCATCTAATAACTTCTCCCGCTCTAGGGTGAAGCGAAAGCAAATGCCAGATTTTTACCCACGTATCGCATACATAATCAAATAAAGACCTAATCCGCCAGGGATTCCGATCCCGATTTCCGGCCACTACATTGGCCGGAAATCGGGCTAGCGGACGGCGAGCAATGGTTAGCTCGCTGTCCGACCGTCCGGCCGAGCACTTGTCGTCGACGGCGCGGACTGTTCCCGCGTGCCTCAAGGAGTTGTCAGCAACAGCAGGGGCCCAGCTGGGTCGAAGCCTACTGGGGCTAGGGTTAGCTCCGAAAGGTAGCTCAGCCCCGATATCTTTCACGATGGAACGGGGTAGGTTTCTTAGTCAGTAAGAGTCTGACATTATCTCCCGCTCCAAGGGCGGGGGATGTCATTTAGATGATTTTTACCCACCGGAAAAAAGGCCTAATTTAAAAAGGGGGTAAGTATTTGAAAATGAAAATATAATCACTCTTTCAATAATACGATAAAAAAGTTCCTTTTTTTGAGTTACATCTCTTTTTGATTAATTCATGAATCCCCAAGCGACACCCGGTGGCCGCGCATCTATTGTCTTACTATTGTGTCTCTAATTGACGGTATCTGAAGGGTTAAGCGTGCCCTATTACTTCATTTACCTTTTGCGTTCTAGGACCATGGTTGATCTTTCAAACGATTCCGGAAATTATTATTATTCAGTGCTGATTTCGTAAGCTTATTGCGATTCAGTGCAGTTATAAAATTCAATTAGATAATTATTAACATCAACTGATTAAAATAAACAAGGTGTATTTAATTATTGAAAGTGCTAAATTGCAGCTGCACTAACGAAACTTTAACGTCACGTAACTAATTACGTTTATATAAACTAGTTTAGATCGTAAACAAATAAAGCTACAAATAAAATGAGATTAGCTTTGCAATTTAATAATAAATCTATGCTTAATATTATAAAGCTAAATAGTTGGTTGGTTTGTACGCGTTCATCTTAGGAACTGCCGAGTAGTATTGAAAGATTATTTTAATGTTAAATAGCCCATTTATTGAGGAAGACTATGTGTTTGAAAAAATTTTTTTTAGTTTATGTGTTTAGCGTTCCCCAAACATATTTAAAAAGGTTACAAGTGTGACACCAGTCACCACCGATACTAAGTACAACACAAGTCACGGCAGGTCATAGCAGACATTAGGCACCAGCAAACAGATGGGTGCAAGTGCAAAACAACCCCTCAGTCACTTGGATGGCCCGGTGACTATGTATTTTTGCTGACATAACAAGGTTATAACTTTGTGATTTTTTATGATACAGTTATTAAGTTTTGTATAAACGGCTAATCTAGCTAATCTAGTAAACCCGAAAGGTTTAAGTATCAATATATTGATACTTAAACCTTAAGTATCAATATATTGGTTTACTAGCTGACCCCCGCATCAAACAAAACTTGTTTTATTCTATATTCGCAGTTGTCTATCACGCGTCAATAAGTCGTTATTTTGAAAATAATGATCCGGGTTGTCTATTACTGTAATTTATGTAAAAATATTCGTATTTAACAAATCGGCAATAGTCGTTATCACGGAAATCCGTGTTTTAAGTTATCGATTGACTGATTAATGTCTACGACAATTAAAATGACTCACTTAGCCTCACAATACAAGGTACCTTAGTTACGGTTCTAAAAGCATAATTAGAATTTATTTCGGTACTTTTCCCCGGCTGCGAAATAAGTTTACTATTATAAATTGTTTTGAGATCTTATCTAGGAGATTAAAAATTTTATGTTTAATAATATCGCCTTTTGCAGTATCTTTGGATTAGATCTGGTTATTAAAACAAGATAGATAATTAAATTTCTGCATATTTTTATTGAAGTATGCAGTTTTTTTATTTCGATATTTTTTTTGCGAATATTTTCGTAATAAATTGGCAGTATGATCACAACGTTAATATTTCCCAATTAAGCATCTATTAGTCCAATTATTTGAGTATTTCCGTGTATTTTGTTTATTCATTTTTCATATTTTTATTGTATTTATGATTTATTAGCATATTTTTTTCTTTGTATTCCCCTTTCTTCTCTTTTGTTGCACCTCCTACTATTTTTCTCTGTATCAATCATAATTTGACTGGTACTAACAGTAATATTATAAAGGAGAAATTTTGTACGTCTGTGAGTGTGTTACTCCTTCACGCTGAAATAGCTGAATGGATTTGGATAAAATTTGGCACACAGGTAGACCGTGTCCTGGCATAGCATACGATTATAGCAGAAATTGGGATATTATTTACTTTCACGTCGTTGCGATAGGTGCACCTCTGTCGAACGATTTCGGAAACATAGGCGTGATGTTTTGAGATATAATATATGTTATATCATTCCTAAAATATATCCAAATTAAAACACAAAAAAATATACTTATACACAGTCAATTTTGGAAGTAATCTTTCAAAAAGGTAATTATTACAATTTTAAAGCTCTATATAAAACAATCATTTTTCAACTAATAAAGTTACATAAATCCCAATAATATATAATTTTTATTAATAACTGTAGTTACGGGTAATCTTTGTCAAATCTGGTTTCTTACGTAAATTGAGAAACGCACTGCGCTAAGTTATGCATGTGTATCTTGCAATTAACGTGGTAATAAATTATTAATAATTTCACTCATTTTAATTATTTTATGAACTCGTTTATAACATCCTTATCCTTAATTTTTTCTCACCATATTGTGTAATTTTACTTATAACTATATTCCCTATTATAAAAATCTTTATTAATAAATATGATTACTTTAATTTTCAACAGGAACTTATAATAAATCTGAATTGAATATACTGGCTCAGTAAGTAATTTTATTTATTATCTTGCAACAAATGACAATATATTTTTTATAGTCATAAAAATATTGTTCACACAAACATTTCATTATGTTCTAAGCATTGTACAAATGCGTAACATACACACGTAAATTAAGAATACTTTGATTCAAGTTTTTATTATAGCCGTGTGTTAAAGAACTTGACACAATTGTATAAAAACTGGATCATTGACACTTAACACTTATGACTGTGACTATTCGTGACTTACCGAAATTATTCACAAAAAAATCGATTACGTGTTTCCGATTATTTAATCATAACTGCTAACAACACTTCAAATCTGTCTAAAACTGTTTGTTTTTATTCTAACGGTAGCCGAGTTCTTTAATTAAAATTTAATTGTCTTAACGGCCAGTAATTTGAATAAAAAATCTTATCACCCAACCACGAAGGTCACTTTTAATTGGCAAACAAAAGTAAAATTACTTACGATTTTCACGTAGTGGTTCATGTTGGTTTGGTTTACAAGTACTGTCACTGTCACAGTATCACTGTGTTGCGCGCGCACTGTGTCCGAGTGGTAGATGCGTACGCGCAGACTGACTGGTCTCAGAGCTGCAGGACTGACCGCTCCCGCTAGAACCAAACGAACAGTGGTGGGTCCACAATTACTAATGCCACAACACAAACGGACTTCAGAAGTCCATACTCCTGGTTTTTTTTAAAAAAAAGGTTACGTTTAAAAAAATTGCTTTGATTATTGTTGTTCTTTTTTTAAATATCCTTTATTACGTACAGTGTTTAGTAGGGTGATGTTGGCGGCGAGCGCGTGAGTGTGGTAGTGTGCGCTTCGGCAACTCGTTCACATTATATAGAACGTTGCGCGACCTCCGACACGCGGGAAGTGCGTCCGCGCACCACGTGGAGTTGCCATGGCGACCGCTGCACGCTATAAGATGACTGAAAATAGGTGCTCGTGAAAAAGTTTCAAATAGTTTACAGGAATAATTTTTAGGATATACTATAAGCTACCCTAACAAGTTTTATTAGCATTTCTTTTGAACAACTAACTTTACAAATATTTTTTATGGGTGATTCGGAGGTATACTGACTTGACTGGCCTGTTGGTCTAGTGGTTAGTGACCCTGACTGCTATACCGGAGGTCGTGGGTTCGATTCCCACCCAGGAGAAATGTTTGTGTGATGAGCATAATCATTAGCTTTGTGTCTGGTTGTAATTTATCTATAATATGTATGTATTTAGAAATATATAACTATGTATATCAGCTGTCTAGTACCCATAACACATGCTCTGCTTAGCTTGGGACTAGACAGCGTTGTGTGATAGTTGTGGAATATTATATTATATATACAATTGTTTGCGGAAATAGTCGAAGTGCGTGTGATTTATTGAATTCCCTACTTTTACAGGTACCAATTAGTTTTTAAGAAATTATTAATTATGTATTTTTGTTCGATCCATGTAGATTGTAGTTGTTGTAGGTAACATCTTCTAGTTCTTATTTTGAAGTGGAAAATCATCAAATAACTATTTTAGCTGTATGTGGGGCTAGAAGGAATATCAGACTTAGACTTTACTTACTTAAACCCACCTATGTTCCTTCAGTTATGAAAGCCTTTTGCGATCCAGGGACTCGGTAACTCTTTTGGACAATCCGCAACCCTTCTCCAGAAGAAGGGCCTGTCCTAAAGGATGTCCTATTCTCAATATCTCGTAACTGGAAGGTCAAAAAAAAAACATTATGTTCGACTTTACAAGGAAGTAGGTAAAATATTGAGGAAACATCAGGGTTCAAGAGATATACTTCTTATATTGACATATATATACATATATGACCTAATAAATAATTTAAATTAACTCGTTCCGAAAAGGAAACTATACAATTTTGCACCAGTTTTGTATCCGCGGAATATCTTCCGTAGCCTACGGCAGTTAGCAGCACTGTATGAAGCTTTCGATCAGTAGATACCTACAATAATTTTCATAATTGGATCTGCACTGCCAAATATCACCATTTATAATATACAGCGTTCTAATGTTCCCACAGCTGGGACACAAGCCTCCAACTCGCAAGCCTAGCAAGAGTTGTCGCATGTCTTTGTTTTATTGATCAAAATAATAATGATTATTTATAAAAAAAAAATATTAGAAGAGGTGGCGAGACGACCTGGATGCCTACCGCGGGGACTGGTACGAGGTGGCTCGGGAAAAGAATACCTGGAAGAAGTTAGGGGAGGCCATTGCCCAGCAGTGGGACAGTTTAGGCTTATAAAATATATATATATTATTATTATTTATTTATTTCCAAAATTTTCAAAATTACATTACTTCAATGACTGCGGTCTCAACCCCCGAACTACGACAACCACTATGACAGGGGTTGATGTCGGTTTCAGATACCTATTGTCTTTTGAGAGCAGTGCAATGGTGATGAAATAAATCATACAAAGTAAAACACCTGGCTGGGTTTGTACCCGTGAAGTATGACTCGTAAGTCGGGGCTGTTACAAACACTACTCTTTTTACAAACAAGTAATTATAGCACTATTTGATGAAGTAGTTCAAAAATATGTACCTAGTATACTATTTTTTGCTGTTTTACTCTAGACAGCCAGAAGTTTTAAAACCTAAATATTAGTAAAACGTAACCTTCTTTCTGAAGCAGTCGGTTAAAAAGTTTTTTTTTTATGTATTCTGTAACACTTCCTATGCCTACTAACTTAAATTAACTAATGCCAGTTCATTGACGTGAGTTGATATTTTCATTTTCACAACAACACACTCTTGTCTGACGGTGTTAATTTTTAGGTCTTTGAGTATCGATGGCTCACGTAGTATGGTGTATTTAACCTGGCTCTCAATGTTTTATTTTGAAATCTTTTCAGAATATCGATGTTGCTATTGCTAGCAGTCCCCCACACAGCTGGATTGGTTAAATAGTGAGAACATACTTTAGGAATCTGGATTAGCTATTGAGGTTCTTGCGATGAGCCAACCACCTGACATGGTTGTGTGACCAGTAAATCAATATGTACCTAGTAATTGCTTAACAAGGCGTAATGCATTAGCCGAAGTTATAGATTTCTGGTTAAACCTTAAAATGTTATGAGAATATTTCATTTTCTTATATGGAAAACGAAATTTACACTCATCGTGATATTTAGAGACCTCCAATTCGATTTTGTAAAGTGATTGTGAAAGACTTTAACATTATCTCCAGGCCTCAGTTGCCTGACCATATAGACATAATAATAAATAATAAACTTGTTAAAAATATAGTTCAGTTTAATAGCTACTGATGTCTAGATTAGCTAATATGGTCTAGATCAAAAAGTCCTTGTAACGCGATGAGCCAAGATGCATAGTTGTGACTAGCAAACCAATACAATGACTACACAACTTTGAATGAGCGCACCTTTATTAATGCAAACGCACCGTCATTGAAAACTTTCTTCATTGTAGACTAATGGGCAACTCCCGCGCGCCTCAAGGAGTTGTCAGCAACAGGAGGGGCCCATCTGGGTCGAAGCCTACCGGGGTCGGGGTTATCCGAAAGGAAACTAGAGCCCCGGTATGAAGGCTAGAAGGAACGGCTCGGGGTTTTTAGTCAGTAAGACTCTGACACTGTCTCCCGCTCCACCCAAGAGCGGGTTTCGTCAATGATGATTTTCCCCGTCGACAGAAAAAAAAAAAATATATACCGTTTTTTTTTTACTAGTTTTTGCCCGCAGCTTCGCCCGCGTACACAAAATATAGCCTATGTCACTCAGGAATACAGCAGCTTTATATCGGTGAAATAATTTTAGCAATCGGACCAGTACTTCCAGAGATTGCCTTCTACAAGCAAAAAAACATGAAAAAACAAAACAAACTTTACTTCTTTATTATATTAGTGTAGATAGGCTCGCGCTTGCCCACTATCACCCCAATGAAAAGTGACGATATGGTTGACGATCGTGTTGACGAATAGAGCCCGCTTGCCTAGAAGTCATCGTCGCTTACCATCAGGTGAGATGGTGGTCAAACGCAAGAAAATCAATAATAAAAAAAAACTCAAAAAAGAGTAACCTATTCGCTGTTTGTGTGTTGTATTAGTGTAAGAAAGATTTGTAATTTTGTTAGTAATAAGTCGCAAAAATACTGGACAAATTTTTAAAATTCCTACACTAGTAGAATAGAATGATACTTTATTACCTAGTGACATAGACTATACATTTTCTACTTTCACGCAGGCGTAACAAATATAAATGAAACCAGACAGTGACATACCTATGAGTATGTCATCAAATAAAACTAAGTAGGATAAAAATAAGATAAAATAAGTAGGATAAACCAAGGAGAACAAAAAGATTAGGGATCTTATATTTCACGAGGAAAGGTGTCTCGGTGTAATATAGTCCTAAGCTACCAAACTAGACACCATACAGACACCAGAGTCGCCACTCGTCCGTGCTGGTCGCGCCACCAAATTGGTTGCGCTACCAAGCGGATACCAGGTGAGTAACTCTCTATAGAGCTATATACATTTTGCTGGTAGCGGCGACTGGTCGCTTCACCATGGTGTCTTCGTAAAATATAGCCCTTAATGTCAGGGTAATATTTTTATTCTTTTGATCAAAATATTGCCCTAAAATCCTGAAATCAAATGCCAAGTTAGAACAAAAAAAATGTAGCTCAAAGGAATCCCTACACAAAATGAAAACCAAGAAAAATATGGAGCACGACCTTTGATATAAATGGTAGCACAATGCCACTTGCCAGGACATATCACTATACATACATAAATATCGATATCAAGTAACTTTCGTATTAAATGAAACTGCAGGTTGAACTTGCCCTTGTTAATGTTGAAACGTAAAAACAGTTGGTAACTGGTAGGTTAGCTTCCGTGTGTGGCTTGGAACTTGGAAGGTGAATGCCCGTGGGCTGGAAACAGGGCAATGTCAATTGGCAGTGAGTGAGACTTTTTAAAATCCTTCTCCATACTTATTTTTATTATTTCGTAATTTTTGTCACGGCTCGATTGTCTTTTGTCGATTAAGTAATTTTTTTAAGAGATTTGTTAATTAGTGGATGCCTACCTATTGTTTTTTCTTGTGAAAGCCTGTTTGTGACGTCCAGCAGTTTTTGGTTAAGGGCCATTTTTGATTATTTTGCTTAATTGGTCTTGCCATCTCAAGAAGTCACGACGATAGGCCTTTGCAGTGAAATGATTTTTTTTTTCGGTGGGAAAAATCATCCAATGACAAAACCCGCCCTTGGTGGAGCGGGAGATCGTGTCTGACTAAAAACCCACCCCGTTCCTTCTAGCCTTCATACTGTAGTGAAATGATAGAGCCTAATTGGTTACCAGTAATTTTTTTTTAATATTCTCAAGTATACCAAGCTTGTACCAGTGACTGCCTTCGTGAAAGTAGAAAATATATAACCAATAACTCTCAGTGATAAAGTAACCTTCACCTAGTGAAAGAGTTTTTTTAAATCGGTCTAGGAGTTTTTCAGTTTATTTATTACAAACAAAAATTATAATAAAAATACTAATGTAGACGGATTTTTATTGAAATAAATATAGGAATATTTTTACGGTTGTTATAAATATACTTTTTAATCCTAGAAATTTGACAATGAAGAATAATTATATTAGGTCTTTACCTATGAAATTGCCGTTTTGTATGAAAAAATTTAAACGAATCTTTTTCATGTATTTTTTATTTGTATTAATCGAAGTAATCACCCTTGCAATCAATGCATCTTTGCCAACGCAGTGGCAGTTTATTGATGCCCTTCTTAAAGAAATCAGCTGGACGGGAGGTAACAAATTCTTCAAAGACATTTTGTACTGCCTCTCGGGTATTGAATTTTTATCCCGCCAAGAACTTATCCAAATTCTGGAAAAAGTAGTAGTCTGTAGGCGCAAGGTCTAGTGAGTAGGGCGGATGACGGAGAGCCCAGTTCTTGCAACTTGGAGACCGTCTGCTGTGCAGTATGAGGTCGCGCGTTGTCGTGCAGGAGCAGCGGAGACGAGCGATTGACCAATGCTGGTTGGAGATGTGCCAGCTTCTCCATCATTGTGTTCAGTTCTGCAGTAATGCTCACCCCGTTTGGTAAGAAGCTGTGATGAATCACACCGGCGCTAGACCACCAAACAGTGACCATCACTTTTCTAGGGGTAAGTTTTCGTTTAGGGCATTGTTTAGGTGCTGAACCAGGATCCAACCAACTTGCTGAGCGCTTGCGGTTATCAAACAGAATCCATTTTTCATCGCAGGTAACAATGCGGTTCAAAATTCCTTCATTTGTGTGTCTGTTGAGCAGTGCAAGGCACGTCTTGACGCGTACTTCGCGCTGGCGATCATTGAGTTCGTGGGGCACCCATTTGTCAAGATTTTTTACCTTGCCAATTTGACGCAAATGGACCAATATTGTTTTGACGCTAACGTCGAAAGCTGCAGCTAATTCAGCCGTAGATTGTGTATCATCAGCTTCCACAATCGCCTTTAATTCGTCATTGTCGACCAAAGTCTTCGGACGACCGCGAGGTTCATTTTTTAGGTCGAAATTTCCAGAACGGAAGCGAGCAAACCAATAACAGATGGTGCGTTGGTTTGTAGTGTTAGCTCCGTAAACGTCGTTGATGTTGCGTGCCGCTTGTGCCGCGTTGCTGCCACGACGGTACTCATATTCCATAATTACTCGAATTTTTAACGTATCCATGATGACGAAAAAGATTGAAATGCGATGAAAATGTAACACTAATCAATAAAAAAATGACTACATTTGGAAAAAAAATCCATATTTTAAAATAAAATTAATTTGCAATTAGAATTCTTAGCCAAACAAAAATTATTTTGATTTGAAATGGCCAGTACTGCAGAACGGCAATTTCATAGGTAAAGACCTATTATAAATACCTAGTACAAACTGATAGACTTCGTTTCCGTGTAATAAAAATAGCAAATAAAGGAACAAGGGCACGTAAAAGATAACATCTTTGTTTATTTTTAAACAAACAAATCTAGTCTTACCACTACTAACCCTGAAAAAGGTTACGTAAATCAGAAATAAAGATAGCTAATCTAATTTTACTCAATTTCTTACTTAAACTTCCTTATTTTACAAAACTATTACATATCTAGTTTTAGTATTGGAAAAAATAGTTTTATCATTTTAAATTTAATCTTTATAGCAAAAAAAGATTATTTGTCCCTCAAATAAGAATTTTATAAAACTATACATAATATGAATAGAAAATTAAATACTTAATAAATGTTCGAGGCCAAAAAAGTACCTATCACATTTTTTTTTAATTGAAAAATATGAGAAAACCCAGCATATGCTACTATATTTAAACAAGGATTTTTTTTAGGACACTTTGACTTAAAAAAAAAAACACTAGGCTAGTTTTTCAGATAACAATCATTGGTGTCTTCTGCTAGACAAACTCATAGATTTCTAATCAATCATCTACTTCACCACAAATCCGCACCCTAGCCTACTTCCATTGTCACTTATTTTCAAGTCCGGTCTTACTAAATTATTTTATCTTCTTGTACAGTCGGCAAAGACGATAAGTAACCAAGGTCGTCGGATCCCATAAAGATGAAGTTTTGATGGACACCGATGAATGGATATGAATGAAACATAAATAATTTCATAGTAAATAAACAATAGACAACTCATTTTTAATATAAACTAGTGCTTGACTCTGCAATCCTACCTAATGGTAAGCTGTGATACAATGGTTGATATTTAGACGCACTAATTTACTAAGAGCCTGTTCACTTTAGCCTTGAAGACACCTAAATTATAAATCAGACGGGAAGACCACAGCAGGCAAATTGTTCTAGTCTTTCGATGAACGCGGACAAACTCAATAATCAAATTAAAATTCATTCAACTTGGTTTCCATAGAAATTCCAACAACAAAAAAAAAACCATCCTGGTGACTTATCTCCTTGGTTGCCTATACTAGTCGTGAGGACATAATCAATTAACAGAAGACATCCTAAGGATGACTTATAAAGTCTCTTTAGAAAGATATAGGTTATAATTCAATTATATAAAGTACATATTTAAGTTAATTAAAGTAACATCCTAAATTCAGCTTCTACCAGCGTCTGAGTCTACGAAATAATCAAACAATATTCCACTACTATATAAGAACTTGACAGACTTTTATAAGAAGTTTTTTTTTTACATCAACGTAATGTTCGCACACAAATTGATATTTTTTCAAGTAAGTATTTTTTAAATATCCAGAGAATACTTCCAGGAAAATCAGTCAATACCCAAGTGTTGTATTTATGTCACTAGCTAGTTTTCAATGCTTGAAATCGTAATCTACGGAGATCGTATTTGGTAGCATAATTTGGTTTAAAATGATTTTTTTTAAATATTGAAGACTTATACTTATTGAACTATTCTTTGTTTTTCTTTGTTTTTATAAATAAAATATAAAATTAAACATCCATACATGTAAATATATAAACTTTCAGTATTTGTCACAATAGTTAAATATAATTCAAAATAAAATAGGTACCTACCTCACACACAATTGACGCGGAAGCCCTAACCAATTTGCATATGAGAAGAAATAAGTGCAGCCCTTTAAAAAGGACCAGAATAAAACCAACACCCAACCACTATAAAAATAATTTTGTACTGAAACCCAAACGAGGTACTGAAAGAAATCTATTTGGCATTTCATCATTTTGAACGGAAAATCTGTGATAAAAGAGGTATTGTTAGTGTCATCGAACTTTGATTCGGTCATGGCTAATGGTGTAATGCAAATCAGATGGGGTGAGAACGAAACTGAGATCGTCATCTGATAAAAAAAAATTAGAAATTAAGTCAAATGCTGCGTTCTTCATTATCCTACTTTCCTGGTTCCAGGTCCAGTGTTGCCGCATTTCTGCTCCAAGTTCGGTCTAGAGTTTTCTTCGGGTCGCTTGAGATCTCTCTTGGACCATTAACATAGGCGTATACAGAGGCAGAGAAGCTTACTGGAGCCATGGGTGATGCGAAAGAGACCCCCGGGGCCCTGGAATAATATCAAAGAAGGAACAGGAGTGGGTTTCTAGTCAGTAAAAGTCTGACACGCCTTTCCGCTCCTACAAGGGCAGGATGTCATTTAGATGATTTTCCTACCTAAAAAAAGGCATATACAGGAGGGGAGCTGAATGGGCCGTGCCCACTCCAGTATGGTCTAGCGCCAACCCCAGAATGTTGGCTTACGGATTCGAAATTCTATGATGGATGCAAAAATACTATTAACTTCACTCAAAAGTCAGGCATCAGGTCAATAGCAGGCCTCGCGGACGGCGAGCCATGGGTAGCTCGCTGTCCGATCGTCCGGTAACTGTCCGGACCGAGCCAAGGCGTCGACGGCGCGCACTGTTCCCGCGCGCCTCAAGGAGTTGTCAGCAACAGGAGGGGCCCATCTGGGTCGAAGCCTACCGGGGTCGGGGTTATCCGAAAGGAAACTAGAGCCCCGGTATGAAGGCTAGAAGGAACGGCGCGGGGTTTTTAGTCAGTAAGACTCTGACACTGTCTCCCGCTCCACCCAAGAGCGGGTTTCGTCAATGATGATTTTCCCCGTCGACAGAAAAAAAAAAAAAAAAAAAAAAAGGTCAATAGCAGGCGACCTCGATCCCTCATTAGCTTTTAGATCCCCAAACGCAAAGCGATTTATACCACATGGCTCTTATTACATCTCATGATATATAAAGCCTAAACCAAGATGATTTTCCAGTTTTTATTAAAACCAAAAAAAAATATCTGATTTACCGCATCCGCTCTAAGGAAAAAATATGTAGAATACGATCGATGATGTAAGAGAATCGTAATAATATAGTATTATGATCATTATTTCACGTAAGTTACCTACATCGGTACAAGAATGCGCTGACATAAGCATGACGAAGACATTTTGAAGATAGCGTTTGAAATGAACACCCAATTTGGAACGCTGTGATCAACAACGGCAAATATTGATGGTTATCGATCACAAATATTTTATTATTATTCCAACTAATCGTTGTAATACAAAGACTTTCAGAAGAAATATAGTAAATGAGAAATATTTACAATATTTTTTTTCTCTCTGTTCTTATATCTTAAATATAATGTTTGAAACTGAAAGTCTTTTACTGAAATCACATGTACATTCCCAACATATGAAACTACTATTTCTACTAAACCTCGTTTATAAATGTACAAAGGCAAAATACACTTAGGCTTCGATTACTCTTCTCATCTTCTCCGCATCGCTGTCTATGCAAATGATTACTTTCGCTCTAGGGTGGAGCGAGGAGTTCATTTCATTTGCCCTTTGCGTTTTAGAGCCTCGCTCGGTAACTCTTTCAAACGTTCTCGCATTCCCTTGCAAGCATCAGCCCCACTGGGCGCCTTCGGTGAATCATTTTTGACACCTTCGACTCGAGCTCAGTCATTACCAAATGCCGACATAGCGAGCTACCCATTGCTCATCATCTTCAAACCCGTGGCGTGGCAGCGGCTGGGGCATGAGAATGTTCTCTCTCTGAAGCAGTCATCTCCTTCGCTCGCATTTCTGCTTCGCAGAAGGAGGTGACCGCTTCCCACTACCCCGCGCTCCGGACTATGACCCGAACCAGGGCCGGACGCGAGAGGTCTTCCACCGTTACTTCCTCACTAGACCTACTCAACCTAGACTAGTGTCTAAGACTAATAACTCAAAGGTCACTTCCGATAACAAAAGACTTTGTTGATATAAAAATACTAAAATCAACAATGAACAATACAAGAACCTAGACCTTACTACGCGACTGGATGTTCCAGCCTTCGATTTACGAAACAGTTATATAATGCCGTAAAAGTAAATATTTTTTAACAACTGCCACAAACATTGAACTTGAGTAAAAATAGATCGACTTCGACCTAATTATGTCCATGGTCCGGTAAGTAAACCTTTGCGAATGAATTGGCAGTAATTAAAAAGTCTTTTTTGTAAAGTAACAATGCCAGACTGTCCGTAAGGATGAATGTCCGGCCTTTGGATATTTTGAACAGTTAAATTCGAAGGGTAGATGCAGGGTCAAGGAAGACAGGAGAACTGAATAAAGTCCCTTTCAATAGCACGAATGTGCGGTTGGGCGAAGCCTTTCTAGAAACTAGGCACATATAGGCATATTATTGACACAAATATATAGAGACCTATCATTAAATCACTAACGAAGTCAGTGGTCTAAATAAAGTAAATATAGCAAATAAGTTGTCATAAATAAAAATAATAATATCTGCATTGTGATTTTAATTACATTATCGTGGAAGCCACATACATAATGTAGAAGCACGTAAAAGTAGTCATCGTGAAAGAAGCGTATCTTCAACGTAGTCTTTAATCTTGTAATACGCTTCGATTAGGATATGTTTGATAAGAGTTTTGGAGTCTCTTAACTTTGGGTACGGAACCCAAAAATGACAAAAAACTAAAAAACCGAACCCCGCCTAATAACAATAAAGGAAAATTACTGATTCAGGTGAAATTAAATTTACAAGTTGTATTGTAACCAATCTGTCAATCAAGAAAATCATAAAATAACTGAATTATTAATATAAAAGCGTGGAAATCGAAACTAACCTTGTTTCACACAAATTAGTTAATTAGGACTAACATTAATTTATGAGATTTTGCTGTCACGCCATTTTAGCTTACAATGGATGTATTTCCCATTTTACTTTTCTTAGGAATTTGGGTTGTAGGGTAATTTAAACACTTAGTAGTAGATAAGGATTGACGCAAACTGTGTTTGTTAGTATCTATTTGCAATCACGCAAACAAAAAAAAACTGCAGTACAACCTCTTAATGCTGTAGATTCTAGAGACTCGTCTGTAATTCAATTAAATTAATAAACGACCACTAATTAATGGAAACCTCCAGTCACGTTTCCGAGCCGAAAACCCAGTCTTTTAAACTCTAGAACCTCATGAAGATTCAGTGGTCACAAGCGAGCAACGAACAGCTTTCCGTAAATAGGTACCTTTTCCTTTTTTTTGTTATAAATCTTCAAATAATTCCTCCCGATCTAGTTTGAGAATGAGTGAAAAGGGAAACACACTTTTCTCACCCACGTTTGCGTACCAGAACCGCCGTAACTCTTTTGAACGATCCTGCAGATCTATGAAACCCTAGAAGCCCAGTTTACGTCGTTTTGATATACACTCCAGCAAAAATTCTCTTTTGGTCTATTCGTTTGATAAGTACCATCACCATCATCATCGTCGTTTCAGCCGAAAGACGCCATAATGACTAGTCCTGTGCGTCTCGTTTCTATCGGATTCCCGCGACCCTCACTAGGTCATTGGTCCACCTTGTGAGAGGCCTTCCAAAGCTGCAGGCTTCCTCAAGAATATCCAGACTAGTGGCAGCGGACAGGGCAGATTGCTCGCAGAAAAGTACCATCATTTCGTTTTAACCCTTCAGATACCGTCAATTACAGACACAATAGTAAGACAATAGATGCGCGGCCACCGGTGGTCGCTTGGGGATTCATGAATTAATTACAATGGTACGGAATCTTACGGATTTTCGGGTTGTATGGAATTTTTGCCATTGTTATTAAAATTTTTAGATTAGCTATTTACTTTGCTCTGTTAACAGACTTTCAAAAAATCAAGAGGTTCTTAATTCGTCTCAATACTCTTTTTGTAACGGAAAAATCTTCGCCAAATGAACCGATTTTGTTTTTCTTTCTGGTCGGGTTATTCTGCAGGAAGTCCCATTAAAATTATGTGAAGATTTAATAAACATCTAGAGCCGGAGATAAACCTTGGAATACTTCAACAAATTATAGCAAATCTTCCGGGATTATTGCAATTGCATGTCTGTTAATTATTAACACCATTTCATAATATTTATAACATCACGCCAGTACGTTCTGAAGAGTTGCCGTAGAGGTGGAAAATTACACTGGTATATTCTCATTACATCAATTATTTTCAGCCCAGAGGACACGGTGAAGCATACTGTAGAGGTGTGCCCTGTTTGGGTAGAGCACCGCTGTGTCCTTGTGAAGGCGATCAGTGGCAACGACCTCTCGCGCCAAAACCTAGTATAGGCCATGGTCCGGAGCGAGGAGGAATGGTAGGCGGTAGTCTCCTTCTATGAAGGAGCAATGCTAGCAAAAGTGGCCGCAGGCGTGAGGGAACGGCTCTCACACCCCAGCCACCAGGATCCCAACCCCGATTTCCAGCCACCGAAGGCGTGGGCAGGACCGAGCCCGAGTCATCGACGGCGCATAGTGTTTCAGGCGTACCTCTAGTAGATGTCTGCAAGCAGCCGTAAGGGCTCAGCAGAGTCGAAGCCTACTGGGGCCATGGGTTATGTGAAAAAAAACCTTAGGGCCACGAAGGCAAAGAAGGAACAGGGGTGAGTTTTAGTTAGTACAAGTCTGACACGACCTCCCGCTCTGCCCAAGAGCTGGAGAAGTCATTGGATGATTTCCCACATTAAAAAACAAACCAATTATATTCAAATTCCATATTTTTTTTGTTTATAGTCCGATCTTGATTAATCTTTTTTTGTTTAGAAGAATGTTTTTACCACAACTAAAAAAAATTAAGTTAAACTATTGACTTGTTACGAACTTATTTGTCGTTTTTTGCGGTCGGGTTTTTGACACTGTTAAATTTTTTATTTGATACATCAAAATATTAAAATAACTAGTGTTAATACAACAGAAAATGCAAATTGTAAAAAAATAAAATGACGGAATTTTAGCGCCAAATTACGAATTTAAACATGTTTTCTTTTTTAAGTTATAACTACTCTAACCTCACCTCTCAAGCTAAAATGCAACAATTCGCTTGGCTTTAGGGCTTTTATATCAAAAAAATATACACATCTATATAGACATAGGTATATAACCTTTTATCTCACACAGTCGGATAAAAAAGCCCAGTCTTCTTCTTCCTATTCTTATCCCATATTACATGAAGTCGACGCAACACGTTATTTTCTTCCGTTCTGTCCTGTCATACATTACACTATCACTAACTCCTTTTTCTTTCATATCACACGGTCCATCCATCTTTTCTTTGGCCTCCCTCTCCCTCTTCATATCTGTCCACATGTATACGTGCCTACTCAGAACTTTTTTTATAAATAAAATCATCAAATACAGCCACTTTTATTCTTACACGTCAATCTAAAGTCCGATTGAACCTTATGCCAAAAAAAACTCACGTTCTAGGTGAATACCAACAATCAATAAACCTATCAAATCGATCTTTATCTACCGATGACACTATTCCACCTCAAATATTTGCTAACAAACTCTTAACGACATGGTACATCAAACATGATAGACATACTCCAAAATCCTTCACCTTGCCAATCTGTCACTCAAGCATAACTACGAACCGCGAAAAAAAACCGTTATTACCTAACAAGAACAAGAATGGTGCCAAGTTCATTGGGTATTATGGCTATTTCGATTGTCTTAAATAAGTTCGAGACAATACAGCCGATTGTGGACAAAATAATGTAGTTTCGTGTGATTTTTCCCTTCAAAACTAGTCGACACATTCGTTTATTGTCAATTGTTGCGATTAAGTTAGAATGACTAAAAAATAAATATTAAAAAAAAAATGTTAGAATGCAGGTGATGCAGAATTCAGAAAAAAAAAGAATGTGTAATGTTGTTTGGGTAGGATATGGCAATAAATAATTCATCAAACTAAACTAATTGAAATCAAACTCCACTAGACTAAGTATACGGAAGAATACCACCCCGAAGGCATAGCTGATATGAGTATCATAATCCAGGATCCAGTCCACCTCAGGGGTCACCTTGTAATAAGTAACAAGGAGACTCCTGAGATGGACTGGCTCCTTATGGAAGTCAGAAAAGTCGTGCCACCACCAGTGGGAGAGGCTTTTTGATGACAAATGATGAAGATGACTACCCTAAAAAACTGGCGAAAAGCCTTCTTAAGTTCTTATAGAAGGTAGTATGGAAAGTTCGTATATTACGAGAAAGAATTTTTAGGTAAGTTATGGAAATAGATTGATTTTTCCGTCTAGATCTAACCTAAACAAAAAAACTACAACAAAATAACTACATTCTATATAGTCCGTATTATAGATTATAAAAAAATATTGGACACGTGTTTTTTTCTTTTTTCGATTAAACAATAAATAACAAAGAAAAGAAAGATAACGAAAAAGGTAGCAAATAATGTCTAATTTACAAATAAAAATATACGTGTCCCTTATTTTATAAAAATCTAAATGACGGACTAATTACATTTTTTACGGCAACTAGCCTATTTAGGTATCTACTTAATGAAGAAATTTTTGGCTTCGAAGTGACGGAGACTGCCTCGCTTGTCAATACATATAAATAATGCATTGATAAACAAGGAACGGTACCTGCGTCAATATAACGTCATGGTTTCCAAAAATGAATATTGATTAATCTAGAATATATTGGCTCATGCAAATAATGATAACTTTAAATGAATTTTGAGATAGACAGATTGTAAAAACGGAATCGACTCATTCAAATGCCCTCGACCTAACACTGAAACCGAATTGGTTAAATATAAGTTGCGTTTAAATATACTAAAACATTCAAATTGCATGCTTTCGTGCAATAATTACAGATTAACGAACTAAAGTTTGATAAAAACGTATTATTTTAACACGATTTTTTTACAGTATTGAAATAGGTGAATGTCACCGTCATATTGCCTGGGGCATTTAGTCTGCCTCTGCACTTTTGTGTATATAAAGTATTTAATGAATTGTGAATATCATATATATTTATTTTTATCTATTGTTTTCAATATGTATGTATCTATTATACAGCATAAATGTATCTGTGTATCTATACTGATTTTGTAACACCAATGACAGCCCCATTTCTTGTCCAGGCAATTACTGTCTATTTCAGATTGCCTGGAAGAGATCGCGAAATGCGATAAGGGTTATTATATGTATGTGTTTTAGTTTTCTTTTTAGTAGTATATAATAAATTAATAATAACATACTTTTTTATATTTAAAAATATACTTTACGAATATGACTGTGTAAATACCTAACTAAAATAAAGAAAATAATTATAATATTCCACAACTTTCACTCAACGCCATCCAGTCTCAAACTGAGCAAATTTTGTGGTTTGAGTACTAGACTATCGATAAACATACTTATATATTTCTAAATACATACATAGGTATTATAGATAAATTACACCCAGACATAGAACAAATGATCAAGCTCATCACACAAACATATGTCCTGGGTGGGAATCGAACCTACAACCTTCGACATAGCAGTTAGAACCACTAACTACTAGAACAATAAGCCTGTCAAGATAAATAAATATTGTGATTAGTTTCAAGTACCTGCGTAGGAATGGTATTAGGATATGATAATCTTAAAGCGGAAGGAAGGATGACGGTGGCACCGACCTTGCATCTACTTCCTGAACGTAATCGGAACTAGTGCACTCACTCACTCACTCACAACCTCCACGCGACCTAATGAAACGTATACCTTGTTAATTTCTTATTAAAAACAATGTCAACCGATTAATATAGTAGTCTTGTAGAATAAGCTTGTTTTTAACTTGTTTCGCTTGAAATTACGTTGTTATGTAGCCGAGACTCAGTGACGTAAATATAGGGTGGCAAATGTGGCAAAATGGGCACCTGGCCAGTTGGGGCCCCGATCCAAGAGGCATTGAGCTCTGAAGAAGTAAATGTACAAATCCAAGTAAATTATTAAGATTTATTAAACACATTCATAAGAATAGGATCAATTTCTCGTGGTATTTTGCCAGCCACCTTATAGATACGTTAGTGGGAAGCACATCTTCAGAGACAAAATATAAGTCCTCGTGTATTAGAGAGCTTGTCGATTTAATAATAATAAACATCTACACTAATATAATAAAGAGATAAAGTTTGTTTTTATGTGTTTTTTGTTTGTGTGGAGATAATCTCTGGAAGTACTGGTCAAATTGCTAAAAATTTTTCAACGATAGAAAGCTGCTTTATCCTTGAATGACATAGGCTATATTGGAACAGCGCTGGTAACAGCCCGTTACTACTCGTAAATGTGTCTCGGAGAAGAAGATAGTATAATTATATGATTAGTGTGCGGGCGAAAGTAAAGAATATTTCATTTCAGTAAATTACAAAGTTAAAGATTCTGGGGCCCCATCCAAAGATTTTGCCACGGGCCTCAGATGGTATATTAACGCCACTGCCGAGACTATAGACATAACTATAGGTATAATAGCAATTAAATGCAAATGTGTTTTTTTAACATTTATCATGACATAAACTAATAATTCGATGTCGACAATTACGAATACTGTTATGCAATTTAATTTTATTAGTGTAATACATGTCAGGTTAGATTATAGGGTGGTACTGCAAGACAACATTATTATACGAGAAGTTGAAAGCCTGATCATTGACACATTACTCACAATCTTTTTTTTTTATTTGCTTATTACTCAATTGATTTTATAATTGCGTATGTAATTAGCAAATGTTTGGACGCAGACAGTTTCTTTCAAGAGCAAGTTTTGATAATACTATCGTCTGCCCGAAATTTTCACTTCTAGATATTTTGAAACACGGATATTTTTTGAATATTAAGTAGATTTCTTGTGTACAACTAATTCAATAACCTTTGAAAATTTTCTATTTTACGTGAACTTTGATCTCACGATCCTACTCATTAATTAAAAAAGTATATAAACATAAATCCTTGCACATTTAGGTAAGTAGGTAGTAGTAATCAAGATTCTGAATGTTTTTATTTTCAAAAACATTAAAGGTTTAAAAAAAAAAATTAGTTCCTAGAACTACAGAACTACTTACATAAATTGTGTAAAATATTTGCGTGAATGACGTAATCTAAAATATAAGAGCCCCGCCTAAATCCCAAATTAAAAAAACAACATCTCTTGCCACTCACAAGAAAAAAATTGGTAATTTTCTTTGCTATTCAGCAGTCTGATTTAGTTGACTCACGGCAAATGATTTTTCCAAGAGGCACTAGATACTGAGAAGCAAAGCACATAACCAATTTTTTCAAAGCAATTCTTGATTCTGATGCTGTCATTGGGTCCTTAAGTGTGCAGGGAACAGGCACTTGATGCAGGATGGAATGTGGGATATGGTCTGCGAAGAGACGCCGCACAAACACTGGAGATTGAAACCGACCGGGAACCCCCATCTGTGGAGATTGTCTTTGCTGCGCCCAACCTGGGTGTGGAGTCTGTTTAAAGTTTTCCAGGTTGGCTATGGCAACTCGTGTCCGGGAGAGAGGTCCAAAGCAATTGAAGAACGTTGTGTTGTGTAGGACATGACAGGATATATAATGGTATCTTTGAGAATACTAAAATAACGAGATACCGACGAGTATTTCTTGTCGTAGGACCAAGGATAACTAATAATTAACCCACAAACAAGAACACAAGTCGACCATCAAATCAGACAGTTAACAACTGTTTTTAAGAGCAAGCTATAATAGCTATGTATGTAAATCCATACATAAGTAATCAGATAATTCTATAGGTACCTACTCTTAGGAAAATGATCACGGTATTTACAGGCCCGAAAAAATCTCCAATGTAGATCTGTGGGGACGCTGTGGTGAAACCCCGGTCGACCAACAGATCAAACACCACAAATGGAACTGGATCGACCACATCTCCTGAAGGGATTCTGAACATATACCAAGGCAAGCTTTAGATTGGAACCCTCAAGGAAAGCGTAAGCGTGGTCACCCTAAGCAGATCTGAAGGCGAACGATCATCGCAGAGATAAAGAACATAGGGAAGATCTGGGGCGAAATGAAACTCGAAGCTCAGGATCAGGAGTAGACGCCATCTGCCCCATCTAGGGAACACATGAACTTAAGTCAAGTATGTGACCTTACATTTGATAAAGTGTGTGTATATCTGCACAGTTATATTCAAACACTTTCTGGGCAAGTAAATCATGAAATAACTCCTCTTTCTCTGGGTGGAATGAGAGGGAGTGTTTGATTTTTACTGACTAAAGCTCAGTGGTGTTCCTTCAATTACCTTTTGTGTACCAGCAGGGCCGTGGTACCTAATTCTAATAAATGATAAATGATATTTATTTTGCAAATAGGTTTAAAAAACACTTTTACACGTCAATTCTTTTTTCTTCTGTTTAAGCTAGATGAGGCCGATGTTTTGGGTGTAATTGGGTTGTCACAACAGTCTGAAATCTTTAAAAGCATTAATGACTTAGATACCTTACCCACCAATTTAAGCACCATGTGCGTACCTGTACCTATAACTTAGCTATTCTGAAATGCTAAAAAAGTTCGCCCTGTTTTGTAGACCTACAACTATGACACAATTGTGACAACCTGCCAACAATTTGTTAAAAAATCAGGAACGAACCATGTTCCAATAATGCAACCATACCTAATATCCTAAATAGCGGTCCACATAACTGTGGTTAAGCCCTATCGTTGTAGACAGTAGACAGATAGTTCTGACACAGGCTAACGTGACCACTTGCACGACTACAAAGTCGTGATAACTGCATGATAAAAACAAAGGTAGCTTTACTACTCAATGAACCTTGACTCTACGAAATATGTGCTAAATTCCAATACCTTGGTAACGGAAAGAATTGTTTTTTTAGTTTATTTGTTTCATTCACTTAGACACTACACTTTGCAAGCGTGACAGTCGAGAATAATCCCACAGGAATATAGGTACCTATATCTAAGTACAACTGGTTTAAAAAAAATCCTAAGTTATTATGTACTACAATTGGCTTCAGATAATTTTGAAATGATAGTACCTACTGGTACATTGACCTATTCCTAAAATGTCTATATAAGAACCAGAAAAATATAAGTACAATGAACTGTTTTTCATCACCTACCTACTACAAAATTTAAAGGATCACGAATACCTACGATAGATGTCGATTCCAGACATAACTAGAAGAAAGATGAAACTAAAATCTTCTTATCTTTGTGAAAATATTGTTTAGGATGTCTTTATTTCCCTTTTTTAAATTGAAGAATGTAAACTTTAGGATGATCAATGTATTTTATTGCAAAATCTGGCGCTTATCTTAGTCAAGGGCATAGCCTAGACAGACTCTAGGCTATGGTCTTTCTGTGTTACAAAACTCCACGTGACCAAAAAAACTCTGTTTTTTGCCGTAACACAGTTTCACATTTTTAATATGCCATTGAAAAATAAATGTAGCCAAAGTAACAAAACTTATTCTGCTTAGAATATATTTAATTAATTTTGCAAACTATCAAGGTTCCCCTAATGCGTAGGTATTTACTGAACCATATCCAGTTAGGAATGTTTGTCTAGTTAAATTTTTTATTTCAGTATTTAATTTAAGTAGGTAGGTAGGTACTTAAATAGATGAACATAAAAAATCTACTTATAATAGCCATAGGTTCAGCACACTACTCCTTGTAAGGAACGAGTACGTTCCTTTACAAACTCTATTCTCCATAAATAAAATAAATATTCAATCATAACCATAGATCGGAATTTGGGTGCTATTACTTACTGTAAAAAATATGAATATGAGCTAAAATCGCACTTGTAAGGCTTTTATCGCACTTATTACTTAGGTACCACCAGGTTACTGAATGTAAAAACAGTCAATAATCGTTTTTATTATAGCTAGCTGACCCCCGCGGCTTTACCCGCGTCTAAAGTTACTGCTCCGCTCCTATCGGTCCTAGCGTGATATTATGCAGCCTATGAACACGCCATAATTACAGCGGTAAGTCTACCTACTCTTTGCTGAGTCAGCAAAGAGTCAGCGGATGGAGAGCTGGTCAGCGGACGACATTGCCGTGGCCGAATTCTGGGCCGGGCAAGGAATTTGACTTGTTTTGCCATTGATACGCTAAGAAGAAGAAGTCCACTCTTTGAAGAGTAGCTGGAACGAAGATGTCACGGCGGGCGTACTCACCTTCCGCATGACGCAGGTCCTGTCTCCCGGACATGGTAACTTCGGGAGGTTCCTGCACCGTCAAAAATAATAATTAAAACCTGATATTAGCGTTTTCAACTAAACAAACAAACCTTTACACACTGGCACGCCGTAATCATGACGTGCTCCTCTTTGAGAAGTGACTGGTGGGACGTCACGCCGTCCTCTCTTTCCGTATGACGTAGGTCCTCACCGGTCATGGCAAGTCCAAGAAGTTCTTGCACCTGATTCGTGTGGAAGAACCACCCGGGTGTAATCATTGTGCGGACCGCCCGGAGGACACGGTGGAGGTGTGTCCCGATTGGGCAGCGCACCGCCGTGTCCTCGAGGCCATGATCTGGAGCGAGGAGGAATGGCAGGCAGTCGTCTCCTTCTGTGAAGCAGTAATACTTGCGAAGGAGGCGGCAATTCTGGTAGGGCACGTCTGCATCTACACGATAAATAATAGCGGTATTGTACGTATGCTACTAACTATAGCTGATATAATTGTATAGAAAAAGGCTAAGCAGATTGGTTATGCTAAAATTACCGTCCAGCAAATACGAATTATTCCCAATTGTCCCCTCTAGCCCTGTCCTCCGGGGTGACAGCTGGGAATTGTCTTCCCAGTTGTCACCGGGGTGACAATTTGTGCCGACTGTTCCCTTTGAAAACTTACTAGAGGGGACAGATGGGAAGTATTTTTCTCGGTTGTTTTTTGTGAGATTTCAGCTTTTTTATTTCTTATGCTACATAGAATCAAATAAAAAAATTAACACAATGTCAACACGCTTACAACATTAGAAAATTACTATTAATTCATGAATCCCCAAGCGACACCCGGTGGCCGCGCATCTATTGTCTTACTATTGTGTCTCTAATTGACGGTATCTGAAGGGTTAAGTAAGTAAATAAAAATGTCAAAAAAGTTATATAGAATCAAATAAACAAAAATCAACAAATGTTACCTTTAATAGGTAGGTACAATCATAGATTGTTAACTTTAATTAATACTAATCGTATAATCACAGATAATCAATAAGGGTAAAGTTACACGTGCTTATTAGTCGCATGCTTATTTGAAATCTTGCTCATTGATTTTGTGCCTTGCGCCGCAGATGTCATGACACAAAATAGAACGTTCGATTTTGTGTCATACTACAAATTACATTTTTTTTTTTTTTGAAGGGATCGGAGCAATTGTCACCCCCCCCGATGACAACCGAGAAAAATACTTCCCATCTGTCCCCTCTAGTCAGTTTTCAAAGGGAACAGTCGGCACAAATTGTCACCCCGGCGACAACTGGGAAGACAATTCCCAGCTGTCACCCCGGAGGACAGGGCTAGAGGGGACAATTGGGAATAATTCGCACATACACAACATTAGTTTTAGTATATGCGATACCCGAAACACGTGTCTAGTATTTTTACGTAAAGAATCTATGTACAAAAGTTATAATCTTGTTATATCAACAAAAATATATAGTCACCTGGATGGCACCGAGCCATCCAGGTGACTGTTTTACACTTGCACCCAGCTGTTTGCGGGCGCCTCATACCCGCTATGACCTGCCGTAACCTGTGTTGTACTTAGTGTCTATGGTGTCCAACTTGTGACCTTTTTAAATATTATTGGGAAAAAATATAACATGGTGTAAAAACTATAAGAGGATTCCAATAGCTTCTGTTAGTTCCTTCAGTTACTAATTCTGATCAAACTATATTCAGGTTTCACATATAAACCAAAAATTGTGTTTTGAATATAACATTTATGTAACTGTATAAAACGCATTATTTAAAAGTCTAACATGCAACGGCGGCCTCTAGCGGAGTGCAAGGTAATTAGCATGCACTCTATGCCGAGGTGGCGTTGAGGCCGCACTAAATAGGACAGAACCGCCGGAAATTAATTTACTAACGTTTTGTGCGTTAACGTTACCTGCCTACGTAATTCTGTGAACTATGTCGTGGTTACGGTGTGAGGATCACTGATTTGATGGTATGTTAGATGCTTGCCTTGACCAGTACCTACCCCATCTGATGATGAATGATGATACGTTATATGATTGTAGATACATGCCATCAGTAGTCCGATTCACGTTATCAAAACCGCAACGATATCGTAACGACTTAGTCGTTTTTGTCATTTTCGTATTCACATCCATCAATCGAGTTTGAACGACACCGATTTTGAAATCGTTTGATCGAATAGTCGTTGAAGCGTATTTAGCTATGTGAATCGTCATTCAATCGTTGGCTTGAGGTATTCTCATAGATAAACGTTGTTTGATCGGCTCAAAACACGGCATTTAGGTACTCTTTTTAACCGACTTCGAAAAGGAGGAGGTTCTATGTTCGGCTGAATGTATGTTTTATAATAAAACTGACAATCTTTAAGTCCAACATATGTCTAATAGGCTCCGTAACACCCTCGCTTGCGGCTCGTGCGAATTCCGCCTCAGTAGTAATGACAAACTATCTCCACTTCTATCAATATTTACTATTTTATTAATAATTCTACTTCAATTTGGAAACCGCTTGAATGGTGGAAAGGTAAAAAATAAACCTCGTTTTTCCTTAAGTAAACATTTATTCACTACAGATTAATTTAACAGACAGTACATATATTACTACAATAGAAATAAACGATGTGGATTCCAGTGGACACTAGAAGTGCGAGACACCCTGTTATGATCCTTTTTTTATTAGCTTTTAAAAAAACTTCTAAAAAAGGAGGACATTCTCAGTCGGATTGTATTTTTCCTCAAAATTCCGTCATTTAAGAACTGATTTGGAAAATTATTTTTTCACTTGACGTCACCATGAAATAAAAAAAGAATTTTCCAGATTGGTTCCATTTTTATCAAAAATATATATATATGCTAGCCGTGCTTACTAATATTACAATTTTCATGAGATGCGCTCTGGCTGTAAGGTATCAAACAGATTTAATGATAAAGCCTGATGGTATGTAAGCGCAGGTACTCCGTAACAAAAAAGAGTCGACAAAGCCACACGTCGGCTTTTAGGATTTGTCATGAGATACACTGGGTATTATCGGTAGGTACATTAAAATACAACTCATTTAGCTGTAGTGTAGTGGTACCCTACAGTTAAATGAGTTGCATTTTAATATACCTACCATGTACCGTTTCTATAATAGTTGTGGAACTATAATAGAAATGAGGAAAAATAAAGTATTTACAACCGACTTCCACTTAACACTAAAAAGTGCATAACTGATTCCGATATCGGAGTAAAATAACGTGAAAACAAAACCAGAAACACCGACTACCGAAATTAATGGCATTTTGCACTTTTTAATGTTTTTAGGAACAGATTTTCTATTAATAATTCTAATTAAAATTTAATAAAAAACATGAATATCATAATAGAGCTGTCACTAATTAATAATAATAAATTATGCCTAAGCAGATCTCAACAAACGTTTATTAACTAAGGTCTAATATAATCATGAACAATTAGGATCGAGTCCTCGTCTATGGGCTAGTGCAGACCCAGAGTAACGCAACTTCGGCAAACAAATATCAACCTTCAATTCATTGAAATAAAGTTGAAAAATAACATGAAAGCAGACACAGATAAGTTGTTCGTTAATTTTGTACTTTATTTTAAGAAACACAATGTTGCTATTCGTTTGGCAAACACCAATATCCTACTTCACTCCGTTAAGTTAGTTAATTCTGAGCTGATTCTATGTCATTTGGCTCCCACCACCACCCGCCATTGGTTTTTTCAAAATTGTTGTCCTAGCTCACTGAAGGACTTGTACCGAACCCAGCATTTTTTTGAGAAGCCAGCAGCATTTTTTTGAGAAGCCATTTAGTATACTATATGGTGTGTCCAGACCTGGCGAATGCGCCACTCGCGAGCCGCTTGCGCACGGCTCACGAGCATTTTGCACACGGCTCGTTCGTACTCGGTTCCTGCGCCGAGCGAGCTTCGTACAAACATGATATGCACGCGCACAGTTCGCAAGCGGTTCGCAAACGGCGCATTATTCAGATCTGAACGCACCAATAGGTCAACGGTCAATAAGAACCATATCGACACCTTCTTTACGACAATACTAACAACGATACGGTTAAAATTTTGTTTCAAAGAAACCAAAGCATTGCTTGCTCCACCGAATAAAGCTATTTATTGACAATAATATGAATACAATAAGTTGACAATATAGTACAATTGAATTCCGTTATACTGTTACAAATATCCGGTGTGTTAACATTGGTTAACTTTTACTTTTAGGCAACCTAGAAAATATACAAAGACTCTCAGGCTTATAAATAAGAGTAAGCAAACAAATCATTTACAGACCAAAACTCTTGTCACACAATTCATTATATTTCAATTTTTATTTGACATAAAATTACAACGTCTTTAGGTATAAAAAATAAATGTTTTATAAGGTCCCTTCAATATTTTTGGAATAATACCTCAGATGATAATGCAGATGATCTTGATTTTACGAAATTGAAACCTAATTCTAACAACAGTCTAATTATTAAACATATAATTTAAAAGGTTGATTATATTACTGTACCTTTAGTCTAATTTGACACAATCCCTGCATAATCATCACATTAATGAATAATAAAAATAAAAATCACAAAACACTCTTTAAAATTATTAGGCGAAAATTGATTTCTTAAAATTACGTTTATTGATTAAAAATAAACAAAGAAAAAGGATTGATGAAAATATTATTAAAAAATTATTTTTGTTGATTTAAATAGTCCATATTTATTTAGTTTTTTATGCTATTTTTTTTTTGTTTTATTATTTTTGTTAGAGAATGAATAAAAGTTGTGATATTGTAAATATTCAATGACAGACATCTAGAATCACAAATATTAAATGGTTATATTGATACATTAATATTACGGGTATATATTTAGACGAAGAACATTCTGCTGAATTGTAGCATCTTGTCAAGAACATGAAGCCTCTTTGGTTTTCTTTCTAATTCTCGGTTGTCGAATCTCTCGCCACTGTAAATTAAAACAAAAATGTAGCGAAAGCAAATCATTGTTTCATAGTAGAGTTACTAATATTCACATTCAAATTTAATGTGCACTATCCTTACTAATATTATAAAAGCGAAAATGAGTTTGTTTATTTGTGTTTGTTTGTTACATGGCATACACCTAAATGGCAATACCGATTTTGATGAATTTTGGTACAGAGATAGTTGGGACCCTGGAGACAGACATAGACTTTTTTTTTAAGTAAAAAAGGGGAGAAAAAGGGAAGTCAAGTACGTACAAATATTATTATTAAATTAAAGTATATTAATAAACGCGGGCGAAGCCGCGGGTAAAAGATAGGAAGTCAATCAAGCTTTTTTTAAGGGTAGAAATCATGACTTCTCCCGCTCTAGGTGATTTGAAAGGGCATAAATAGTGCTACGCGGAAGGAGTTCGAATACAAGACCTGTCGCACACATTATTTATTTATTATTTATATAATATTAAAAAAGGCAATTTTTTTTTTTGTTTGTTGGAGGTAATCTTTGAAAGTACTTGTCTAATTGCTATTTTTTTTTCTCCAATAAAAAGCTACTTTATTCCTGAGTGACATAAGCAACATTTTATGAACGCGGGCGAAGCCGCGGGCAAAAGCTAGTTTATTAAATTACGATTGTTTCACCATTGGGCTCTTGACAGATCACTATAACATAGGATGACGGGGGCCCTCGGGAGAGAAGTCCAATGACTTCTCCCGCTCCCGAGGGCCCTCGTAACCCACTAAAACATATAAGGAGAAAATACTTACTGAGTGAGAGATCGGGCCCTTAGGCAGGCAAGATGTGCGTAGTAAGTTGGAGTCGGGTAGGACACCGACCTCATACAACGTGAGTACAAGTGACACAGGTAGTACGTGAGCTGTTCCACCTCATCATCAGGGATCTTGCCGTCGTTGCAGACCGCGTGGTAGCGGGTGGGACGAGCTGTGCCTTTTATGGCTTGGTGGGATACCTGGAACGAGATTCTCTTTATTGTACACCATAAAAACTACAGTAGGAGTTTCTTCTTTTTCTCAAATTGATAATTTCCATTTCCCTTAAAGTTTTTAAGCCCTGTAGCTTGCTACGCTTATAGTCCTGTAGTATAAACTGTTTGGGCACTCTAATAAATGAGCCATCGTCTGGTCAGAAGCACCGCACTAGCAGTGGATGTGAGGAGCTTGGAATGAATGAGGTAACAAACAATGGGCGATATCGCTAAAAGCGATTTTTTACTGAGGCTTTTTTTATCATCATCCTTGTTACATTTTTAGTACGTTCAGTAGTCTGTGCGTCTTCTTCGAGATTTATCTTATTTAATTTATAATTTTTTCACAATGCTGGAGGTACAATAGTACTTTGCAAGCTGTTTATAATCGCCAGATCACGATCACAAGGAAATTTCACACTATTTGTTTTTCAATGGAATATTGTTCAAAAAGCGAAATATTTTACTACAAACAATCGTGCCGCAAAAAACAGCTGAAGCGTGCGACCGCTTGTGGCCGGAGAAGCTTGAAGCGGCTTCAAGCGTTTTTTGTGGCGGCACCGCCGCACACAAGCCATAAAAAAAAGCCGCCTCAAAAAGAAGCTTGGAGCGGCTTTTTTTTGTGGCGCGTGTGCGGGGGACAGTTAGAATGATTGAAACAAAAGTTTGCGTACCAGATAAAAGTCCAATTCGGACGCGTGAACAATATCAGTATCGACAACAGTGCCTGGTTCCACATTGTATTTCTTGTTTGCTCCTTCATTGAAGAGTCTGAAAACAAACCAATGATTATTAATGATATAATAAAATAATATTTTTTTAATAGTTTTGATCAAAAAGAAAATTTTATCCAAACTGGCAAATGGAATGATTCTTGAATCTGTTCAATATTAATTAAGTTAATAAGGGCTCAAACACATACACGTAACGCAAATAATCACGTAACGACACGGCAACGTGCCACTGTGGAGGTATGCGGAACAGAGAGTAAAGACCCGCAAACCTCCTTTAAAAGGAGGATCCTCCGACTAGACAGGGTGTTATAGTCTGGTGGGCGACTGCCCGATAGTTAATGTCGGGCTATCGTAAATGTTCAAATCGCGCGGAGAACTTTGATTGCGCGATGCAGGATTTCATATTTTCTTCATAGTTCTTATGTGGCGTCATAGATGTCGCTACACCACGTTACAGAAAGACATGGATGGATCCAGTATTTTCTTTGTATCTGTTTCTTCTTTATCCACCTTCTTAATATTAACAGGAGGAGAACACGTCTATGACATTTCTCGAAATTAACTGCTGCCACCGTCAATACGACGTCGTTCTACATGGCACGGTGCGTTATCGTGACGTGATACGTTGCTCGTTGCCGTGCCGTGGCACGTTGCGTCGTCGTAACGTGTTTATGTGTTTGGGTCCTAGCTTTCAAAGGACGCAAAAACTAAAATGTGACGTCACCGTCATTTTACGTGTGTAACTATTTTTGAACGCAATCGATTGACAAATCGAAAGATATACTATACTAGCTTTTGCCCGCGGCTTCACCCGCGTACATAATCCCAGGATAAAAAGTATCCTATGTCTTATTCTGGGATATGGTCTACTCGTGTACAAAGTTTCATCGATATCCGTTCAGTAGTTTTTGCGGGAAAGAGTAACAAACATCTATACATACAAACTTTCGCATTTATAATATTAGTAGGATTCATTGACTGTTAGGCGGTACGAAGTTTGCTGGGTCAGCTAGTTACAAAAATAAACATAGGAAAGAACCAAGTTGTTGGTACTCGTGTTCCATTACTATTAGCTACAATAAAACTGTATTATACGCCAATCACTTGTATTATATATACTTATGTCGCACTGTGGAACTTAAAGCATTTAAAGAGTAACTTACTTAACGTAACCAACTTACCTCGTATGATGGCGTTTCTGTACCAGCAAGAACAGCACCTCAGGCTTTTTATCGTGCCCCGCCATTCGTTGATAAGCAAGGTGCACGGCTGCTAATTCACTGTTCATTACCTGGCAGAATAAAGGAACTATTATTTAATTATTTTGTAAAAGAAAATACAAGAGACAATCACTGAAAAAATCGTTCAAATGCGAGTCGGGAAACACAGTGTAGGATTCCATTGTTGTCTTGCAAAAAATTAAAAAAAAAAAATTGAATATTGTTATATTATCACAGTTGTTGAAAACAATATTTTTTCCTGATTTATTCCCCAACTGGTCCTATAAGACCATGCTTCTTGCCTAATTTCATGATTCTAGCTCAACAGGATTCAACCTATAGGTTTTAAATTAAATTATTAATAGGTTTTAATTTACTTGAGAGTGTCAAATGCGTGGCATAAATGCATCATATGATTTTGTTAATTACAAGAAGTTTATTTTTTTACGGTGGGCATCTAATGACAACCCCCGCTCTTGGGTGGAGCGGGAGATAGTGTCAGACTCTGACTAAAAACCCACCCCGTTCCTTCTAGCCTCTTCATACCGGGGCTCGAGTTTCCTTTCGGATAACCCTGGCCCCAGTAGGCTTCGACCCAGCAGAGCCCGTCCTATTGCTGACAACTCCTAGAAGCGCGCGGAAACAGTGCGTCTTGGGCTCGGTCCGAACAGTTACCGGACGGTCGGACAGCGAGCTACCCATGGCTCGTCGTCCGCGAGCCCGTATTACAAGAAGTTTGATAATTTTTCAATTCAAACCAGTAGATTTTGAGACTAAGCACGTTTGAACAAACTCTTCAGCTTTATAAAATTATAATATAGTATAGATAGACTAAGCCATGTGCCACCGCTGGGGAGACCAGCATGTCCAGCAGTGGACTTCTTTCGACAGTAATGATGACAATAGTAGGTGAATTACCTGGGCGAACTGGCCTTCGGATACGCCATCACGGAAAACGAATATCTTCCTCGGGAGGATGTTGTTGTTGCGCTCTTTGTATAGTTTCAAATGGTCAAACATCATGTCTTCGAATTCGACGATCATCTCTTTCTGTTAACATAAACAAACATTGTACTCGATTTTGGAAGCTTAGAATGAATCAGTTGCCATTTAAATATCAACTTTAGTGCTATAAACTCTAAATTGATTTTCGAGTGAACGTTCGTAATGGAACTAGAAGTTTGTCTTGATAGATTTTGTCAGTTGAGTATGGAACTAATAAACTCGATGTTGTTGGGTATAGATTTTGGAACCTATTATCAACTACATAGAGTTTATATCACAAGTCAGGGGGTCTACTCGCTTTCTCCGAAACGAGACTTTCGTAAACGAATGATATTCATTTGACGTTAAAATTGCAAACAATCCTCTGTCATAATTATATTTTTTTTTTTTTTCGAAACATAACTAATTAGAGTAGATTTAGAGATTCGGTACGTCAAACAATTTTCGTTCATGCGAAATTTTGGGAACGAATAGAACCGTTGTAGGAAACACGCGAAACTTCAATCGAAATTTCGTTTTTCGGAAAAAGCGAGTAGATCCCCAGGTTTATACATTCTGAAGCCAGTTTGCTTACCTTTGGCGTTTGTATGCTAAGTTCGATGTTATAGACGTAGCATTTAGGATCCATGGATGCAGTCACAGCTGCGATGCTTGGGACATTCGACTGTAAGAAAATAATTTAGTATTAATATTTGTGTGTATATGTATTTTGGTGTACAATAATGGTTATTCTATTCTAATATATGTATATGGATTACATTTACATATAAATACCGGCACGGATCTTGAGCGCTTGCTTCAATTTGAAGTCAAATATTCGGTCTCTTTAGTGATACGAAGTGAAACGCGGAGGCGGGGAGCGTCAGTGATTGGTTCGCCGCGCCATCGCGTCTTAGACTTCACTCGTTATTCGTTCTCTGCGCTTGCTGCATGTATACGACGACGATTGGCTCGCCAATGTGTGGAATGCGCAAAGCGATCCCCACTCTGACGCCGATCACTCAAGATCCGTGCCGATATCTATACCACACATCTTAAAATTTAGAAAACGATCTAAGCCGCGAGGTGAGGAGGATTCTCACACTATCATTTAATACGATTTTTCGAATATGAACAATATTGACACCGAAATTACGTATCATATTCGTATGATATCGAGTGGAGTATAGTATAAATAAATTCATACCTGATCAGGCGAAGGGTGGGTGACGTCAGCGCCCACGATCATGACGCCACCGTCCCTCAAACATTTCGGCATGGTTTTGGTATCAATAGCTTGGTTTATACCCATAAGCTTTGAGTTTACCTGTTGGCAAATAAAATAGTTATCGTCATATATGGGTTATTTGTAAAACACTAGCAACCTTGCAGGACTGTATTACTAATATCATAAACAACAACTTTTGTTCTATGACTTTTTACAAAACATAATGAATTTACCAGAAACAAACCTTCAAGATTTCAAATTCAAATTCAAATTCAAAATCATTTATTTCAAATAGACCAAATGTAGGCACTTTTGAATAGTCAAATGTCAGTCAGTCCAAGAAAAGTGAAGCTAAATTGCACGTTCTAAAGCGTAGATCTCTATGGAGAAGAATGTGCAAGAAACTCCATGGACACTCTTTTAAATCATATTATGTGTTACATATAATGTTTGTTTACATTATTTCATGTTGCTTCTATTATGTGAGCACAATGTAGATAATAAAATTAAAATAAAAAATATATTAAAAGATAAAAACTGAATTAAGCTACTGGCAGTTAAGAGATGACCAGTCTCAACTGACGGCACCCGTTCACGAGCATGACGCGTGCATCAGCCCCACTCAGCTCAACCATTTTCAAGGGAACCGAATGACCCAATACACGCGCCACCAGCAGCGAGACATTTAAGTGAGCATGACAAACTCCTAACTGCCATGCTCGTAATGTCAAAAACAAAGAGAATAAAAGTCGTAACCCAATAAAAAATGCTTCATGGTACCTCACATTCACAAATAGAAAAAAAAAGTGCTTCTACATTAAACAATGCTATAGTTTTCAAAAACAAAAGTAATAAATGATCACAAGTTTAAACTATATTTTCAAATTACAAAAAAATAAAAATAATTATAATTTCCAAGCTAATCAATACACCCTAGTGTGGTAGTGGAGCTGGACCAGCATTGAGCCAAGCATTTTTATCTTGTATATAATCCTCCAACTTATAATATGCCTGCCTGCATAGTGTGCGTTTAATACAAGATTTAAATTTTGTTTCATTGAGTTCTAAAATTTGGGGAGGTATTTTATTATAGCATTTTAAACAGTACCCCATGAAAGAAGAGGCCACTTTTGCCAATCTGAAGCCTGGTTGAACTAACTGGTCCCTATGTCTTGTAACATAGTTATGTCTATCGCCTCTTTTGCTAAAGAGATGAAGATTTTTTCTAACGTACATGATGTTTTCATAGATATATTGACAAGGCACCGTCATGATGTTAATATCCTTAAACAGCTGTCTTAGAGAATCACACCGGCGGAGATTGTAAATAGCTCTGGTGGCTCTTTTCTGTAGTATAAAGATTGAGTCAATGTCTGCAGCCCGTCCCCATAGTAAGATACCGTATGACATGATACTATGAAAATAACTAAAATAGACTAGTCTAGCGGTATCAACATCCGTAAATTGGCGGATTTTTCTAACAGCAAATGCAGCCGAGCTAAGCCGTCCTGCAAGAGATGTTAAATGAGGACCCCATTGTAGCCTTGAGTCAAGCGTAATCCCCAAGAAAACCGTTTTTCGACCAATTCTAATTTCTCATGGTTCAATACAATGTCACAATAACTACTTTTGACGTTCGGTAAGGAAATTCGTTTCTCTATCTAACACATTTCAAGTCTGTATTTTGCTATACCTACTTACGTCTGTATGACGTGGCGAAAACGCATCCAGCACCTCCACCACCCATTGCTCGCTCCCTTCCACTATTGTACTATCGCTTGCTTCGCCTAGACTTCGTAATATTTAGAACGTTCAATTTAAATTATTTTTTTTTTGTGAAAATCTGATGAACTAAAATATGATAATTTTTAAAAGTCATAGAACACAAGTTGTTCTTTATGACGTTAGTAACATAGTCCTGAGAGGTTGCCGGTGTTTTACAAATAAGCCTGTATACAGCAAATTATTAAAAAAACATTAGAGGATACATTTTTACGTTTGGGAATAAACGTTAATTATCTAAAAGGTCAATATTATAAAGGCGAAAGTTTGTATATACGTGTGTATATTAGAGGTGGCGTAATGTAATGACAAAATCTCATAAGCGGTAGCGGATGTCGTTGCTTTTTAGGTAGCTACAAAATAAATATGTTGATGTACTCCCTGGATAGAGGGTTGAAGGTGAAAAAATCCCCAAAATGCAAAAAAAAACGTGACCACCCAATATATTCTCTTGTTTTTTTTTTTTTTTTAAATAAGGCACACAGCGTCTCCACAAGAGCGAAATGAAAATGCTCAAACGGGTTAGAGGTGTAACCCGTTTAGACAAGTGCGAAATGAATACATCAGAGGATCATTTAGGGTGGTCCCGATTGTCGAACAGTTAAAAGAAAGTCGCATGCGATGGTACGTTCATATCCTTAGACGAAATGACGATCACCCAGTCAAAAAGGCCATATGTATCCCCGACCGACCACGAGGAAGAGGACGAACACCCGCCACCTGGTGGTCAAATATGGAAAAAGAAATCCAGCAATCAAGTCTCAATGCACAGACAAGCCAGAGCTCTCTGGCTCAAACATACAAGGAGACCCGACCCCAGCTAAACTGGGCAGAGAGGACAAAGAAGAAAAAGGAAAATATTAAATAATATTTACCTTCAGCAGTATATTTTTGGCAGTCATTCCGTTCATTCTGCGCACCGTCGCTTCCTTGATACACTGGGTCAGAATACCCACCTCACGTTCAGCTAGTTGTTTCACCTGTTCAAAATACAAGACTTTTATTAATAATCATCATTATCACCCTTTTTAATGTTCCCACTGCTGGGACTCAGGCCTCCTCTCTAGGAGAGGGAATGGACCACGTACGTAATCCACCACGCGGGCCCAGTGCGGGTTGGTGTATGTCACGTCTTCGAATTTTTGGTTCTAGGACATGCCGGTTGCCTCACGATGTTTTCGTTCACCGTTTTGAGAGCAGTGGTAATGAAATAAATTACACGAAGTAATGCGCCTGGCAGGGTTTGAACCCGCGACCTACAACTCGTAAGTCGGAGCCATTACCACTCGGCCACCACAGCTCTCTTTATTAATAATGTCACACTTATAACTAGTTGATGAAGTGAAAGATACAGCAATCTCAATCATGGTATGAATCGAATGATGCTGTGGTTGAACGATTGGCTGCTGTACTGCGGTTCGCGGGTTCGGTTCCGATAAGGAACAAATATTTGTAAGGCCAACAGAGTTGCACCGAGTCTGGGTGATTTGTGTATGTGACTACATGTTTGTAAAAGCACCCACGATACAAGATCAAAGATTAAAAATAAAAAATAGCAGTTAGGTACAATTTAAAATCTGCCCCCCTAGCCAAGTTACAACCGTTTCGATTGCGTCAAACGCTTCGAGTTGATCTTGCCTGCCAATTCTTTTGTTCTGACCACGCGACTGAGCGTTGAGAGGACGTGATTCCCGTACATTTGAAGCTTTCTACAAGCGTTAACTATTGCAGATTAGCAACTTGGCTAGGGGTAGAGGGCCTCAAAATACTATTTTTAAAAGAAATGGCCAAGAAGGTTATATTTTTTCATATACAAGGTGTAACGTTAAATGCGCAAAACCTGAAATTTGTTTGATCAGAATAACGAACAGAATCCACTTTTTAATATAGGCTACATTTTTCACAAAAATCTTCATTAAAAAATTCGACCTGTCTATTTATGAATAGGTCAAGCCATCATGTGAGCAAACCCGCTGAAATAGGTAAACAAACACAAATAGTTGTAATCCAATCAAATTTTCTCAGACACAGGATAACAAAAGTTCTTATTTCAATGCAGATATGAATTTTAAACAAACTAGAACTGCTCGTAAAACCTTTTTTTTTTAATTCATGAATCCCCAAGCGACCACCGGTGGCCGCGCATCTATTGTCTTACTATTGTGTCTCTAATTGACGGTATCTGAAGGGTTAATCACGTAATAGGGTAGTTTCCTGGGTCAAAATAACTACATTTTATTTAGTCCGTGTTTTAGATTATAAAAAAATATCGGACACGTTTTTTTTCTTTTTTAGATTAAACAGAAAATAACAAAGATACAGCTGATTAAATCAATTGAAGTTACGTGTGACGTCACCCCGTGCGAAAAAATGTAGCACGGCGTGACGTTACACGTAACTTTAATGGGCTATATCTTTGTCATTTTTGGTTTAATTTACAAATAAAAAAATACGTGTCCCTTATTTTTGATTAATCTAAAAGACGGACTAATTACATTTTTTAGGCAACTAGCCCATTATGTCAATCGAATAAAAAATCATTTGGGGTGTCTGAGGTTTTGCGCATTTAACGTTACACGTTGTATACTTACAATATGTAATTCACAATTTAAATCACACAATACCTTATGGTAGTCATCTCGGCCCCTTGTAGAAACGATTATGAAGACGAAACGCACATCTTTGCACAGATTCATCAAAATACCATGCATCATCTTCATTGTAGCATTCAGGTTGACAACCTTAGGCTTTGCAATACTCATACCCATTTGTGTGCCAGTACTGATGATCTGTAATAACATAATTATTATTATTATACAACTTTATTGCTCACCTTAACTTAGTAGAGGACAAACATTTACAAAAATAAGTGTACAATGGGCGGTCTTATTGCACAGGGCAATTTCTACTAGACAACCTTTGGATGGACTGAAACGAAAGGAAAAAGATTTCGGGTTGACAGTGTACAACAACAAACAGAACATTGTAAGAATATAATATAATACATAAATAAAAACCAAATAATAAACTAATAAATATAACATATAATTATTGATTTTATTATAGTAATAGTTTGACTTACGATCGGCGAGGAGTATTCTATGACTTCCTGGAAGCCTCCAGGCTAAAAGAGTTACTCTAACAAGGTGGCGAGTCACAATGAATCTTTTCGGTTGCAGTGACTACATCCCCTACACTACGGGAGATGCATAGCCCCTTAACTTCAAAATAATAATAATAATAATACGATCGGCGAATGAGATAGTTGAGCAATCAAGAATTTCCTTTTTAAACAATGTAGCAACAATTACATGGCGGATTATGCTATGATTGTATAATCATATATATAGCTGGGAAACAGACCTCCTCTTTAGAAGAGAGAATGGGCCATAATACACCACGCAGGTCCAGTGCGGGTTGATGCATGTCACATGTCTTCAAATATTTGGTCCTAGGCCATGCCGGTTTCCTCAATTTTTTCCTTTCAACATTTTAAATGCAGCTGACAGTTCGAATAGTAATGTAATGTGTGTGATTATACTTGAACAATGCTCAAACCTATTTATGTCTCAAATGAAAGTCAAATAAATCAGACCTTATGTAAGCTTAGAACTCTAGAAAATGATAACATAATCTTACCAAATTTATCATAGAATCATAATCAAGCCTCGAGTCAGTATCAACAGCGATGACAGCCCAGGATAGAAGTTGTTCCGGTTTCAAGAGACGCTGAGCTTGCCATTGTCCGTTTCTAGAACATACAATCATTTTATAGTTATCTATTAGTCGAGTCTTATGGAGCAGTTAATAGACGTTTGCAAGATAATTAAGCCAATGAGCTACCAAGACCGTGCATGTTGTTTACATGTGCAGAAGCAGTAATTGCCCAAACTAATGTGTCTTCAACATAGTCTTTTAATCTTGTAATACGATTTCTTGATTAGATCACGCCTGATGTGGGCTGTGAGCTTTCTCTTGTTATGTTCTTTAACCGACTTTCGTAACTCGTTATTATAGCGTATGCTTTATGTGGGAGTATTTCTGTCTTAGCTTATCTCCATTTATGTAGCGCGTATGTATAAAAAAAAATCCCTTATGATTTTAAGTCCTAACTTGTTCTTAAAATGTCTAAAATTTCTGTACAGTTTACTAAAAATATGTTTTTTTTTTTTGGAAGCTGTCTTAACTCTATAATTATTATTTTTTTTTAAAACTAAATAAGTTAGTAGTAAAACTGTTTTAGATGACTTAACTAATGAAAACTAATTTGTTATAGTGCACTTTATTATGTAATTTCACTGATGATAGTACCAGTTTAGTGCTCAGACACTGTTAAATTCAAAAAACACCTGAATCTTAAGATACGATAAATATATGTAACATACCTGGGGTTAGCTTTCCCATTTCCGACGTCCAAGACGGGTGGGGCCAACACCTTTGCCTTGACAGTGTAAAATTTGTCGGCAATATCCAAACCGAACCTCTTGAAGTCTCGGTTTGTGGAATATTGCATCTATGACATGAAAAATAAATCGTTTAATTGGAGAAAAATAAAATGTATAGTTCTTAGATAATTATATTGCCTTTTAACAGCTTACGTCGAATATATCTGACTAACATTCTCGCGTTAATTCCGCCAGTCCAATCCGTGATGGATTATTTGCCCTCTCGTAATCTCTATCTTAGGAGTTACCACTGTGCGGACCGCCCGGAGGACACGGTATATGTGTGCACGCTTAGGCAGAGCACCTCCATGTTCTCGTAGGGGCTATCGGCGGCAGCGATCTCTCGCGCCGGGTATTGGTAACAAAAAATGTCATACGACATCGTGTTTACACAAGTCGAGTTTCTCGTAAGCAAGAATCTTCTAATTATAATTTTGCCGTGTAAACAGACGCAGGACATTATCACAAACAAAATAGATAGGTACAGAAGACTACATACAAAGCACGCTCGAGCAACGCACACATAGACACCGCTCACGGACACGATATCTCGGCTTAATCGCCCGGTCGCGCTCGCACAGTTCGGCGCAACGCGTTGACATGTGTGCAATCGCCGAGCGTATAAAAAGTGAAGTACACACATGAAATTGAATTCTGTACCTTTTTGATTTGTGACATTATGGCCTGGCGATAATTGCTTGCGAATCTCGTATGACATAATAATCGTAGGCGAGAATTTATTTCTTGATTGTGTGTAAACATTTTGATACGATAATGTTATGGCGATTATTGCTTGCGATTATTGCGTACGATTTCTCGAACCAAAATATGCGAGTTTCTCGCACCGTCTAATGTGGCTTTTAGTCTGGACCTTCACCCTAGGCATTCTACGGCAAAGCAAATTCTACTAGTACAGACCTAGGGTTTATTGGAGCACGTACCTAAGCGCCGCCACGTCAACGTAGAGATACGGAGATGGAGTATTATTATTATACCAGACCGTACTGCAGCGACCGTAGGCAGTCGCTCCATACCGTAAAATACTGTTCGGCTTTCACTTGAAGCCGACCCAAATATCCAGGGGAAAAGGCTTGGTAGATTGATAAAAAATATGCTTTACTTACATGGGAAATTGTTTCAGTAATTTTCTTCAAACGCTCATCAGGTGGAGTAGCGGCTTCCCTCACCATGTTCGATACTTGGAAGTCATTTAACTGCCTAGCTAAAGCCTGCAAAAGATTTTAAATAAGTGAAAAAATATCTTGGTTGTACAGAAAAGAGTAAGGCATTGTTTACATTTTTATTACAAACGCTTTTAGAGGTATGCGGAACAGGGTGTAGTTCCACATCCTACCGTTGAAAAAGGAGGATCCTCCGACCAGACGGGTGTTGTGTCAGGTCTAGGTAACGGCCCGTTTGCCGATGGCTTAAAGACGACCTAAGATGTTATAACCATTAAAGACTGATTTGCACATTTTAATATATTTTTACTATACTGATATAAGGACGCTACACGCGACGGCAGGCAAATAATTTGTTCCTACCAACAAAATCCCTACAAAATGTGTAATTGAATAAATAACAAACATACCTGTCCTTCGGCAACTGTTAGCAATTCAATGGGGAAGTAAATATTTCTGTCCCTGGAGCCAACCCACAAGCAATTCAGTTTTGGGTATCTGAGCCTGAAAAATAACAATGCATAAATAAATTGTTCTTAAAGGAAAAGAAAGAAGACTTTTGAAACTTAAACATTTTATTTGAAACAAACACAAAACAAAAATCAATACAAAATTACGCATACTTGTATCTCTTCTCGTTAGCGAAATAATCGGAAACTGTAATCTTTCGTGAGCGACCGTCTTTTTCAGCAATTGTGAATGTCAACTCATGAGGCGGGCCTACTAAGGAGTTGCAAACAAATTCACGTTTATGGCCCGCTGTGGGTGAATTACCGACCAGTAATGCTACCACCTGGAATAATGTAACATATCATTAATGGATTTGCCTCATTTTTACCGACAATCGTACGGAGGTCTATCTCGTCTTCACTGTAATGCCAATATACAAGGTGTAAGGGACAGCCCTCCGCAAACTTTAAGATTATTTTTCAGGAAACGAAATAAAGAAAATCAACTTCACCATACAAAATAATAAGCTTGTTTGGACAGTTTGTATGGAGAGGGCGAAAAATAATTGTGGAAGGTTGTTCAGTTTCGTCTACCGAGCAAGCCCTTTAAGTTTGCGGAAGGCTGTATTTTTTTTGTGTCAATTCCCTTCATGAATAACCGGGCGATGACATACTCAATACGTATTCACATTAATATCATTGCATACGTCATATGTGTCTCTTTTTATAACAATATCAAACGAATGATACTATTAGAAATAACCAGCCAAAATAAACACATAAACTCACACTATTCTCATATGATTAGAACATTACATGTTCACTATAAGGACTTTAAAAGAGACTGTGACACCCTGAGTTTGTTTCGGTATTTCTTCTCACGGGTAGTCAGCTAAGAAATCTAGTTAAACCGACTGAAAAAATTGACATGTAAAACTGTTTTTTTTTAAACCTAACTATATTTGCCGTTAATTACCTTAAGGCCTTTAACGAAGGCTGTGAAATATTCACCACCACGTTGACTCTCCACAGGGCGAGTAGGATCCAGCTTGAAATCGTGTACAAGAGCGTCTATCAAATGCTGATGTTTAGGAAAGCCCTTGTGAGCAACTGAAATATGAAATAATTTATATATAGAACAAAGAAGGATGATCCAATTTGTATGAGACCCATCCCCACTATCCAACAGATACCAAACCAACAGATTTGCGACAGGTGCCATTCGAAGCGTCCAGTTGAATAGTTTATTTTTATGGCGACTTGTCTGAACACTATGGGGTTTAGGCCAATCTAACCTATTTCCCGCAGTTTACACAGACGTCGCTATAGTAAAAAAATTCTCATCTTACTAAGATCTTTCGATTGAGATACATTTCAAATCTGTTGGTTGATGTAAGAGTAGGGGGGGACGTGTTTTATATTAATGCATACAACTTTTACAGCACAAAAACTTAATGCTGCACTCACCATCAATGTTGATAAAAGCCTTGCTTGTAAAAATGGCTGATTGGAACAATCCAGTCCACATTTCGTAGCCATAGCCCAAGTTAACGGGATTTGAAGGACGCTTGAAGAACTGTCGACCAGCCTACGAATAATATTGGAAAATTATCAAGTTGCTTGATTGATTGCATCACTGCTTACCATCAGGTGGGATCGCTGTCAAGCACTAGTTTATATGAATATTAAAAATTGCTAAATTCTATAATTTGCCGAAAAAGAAAAGAGCGCGCTTTCACCAATTGGAGATAAATAACCTATGATGCGGGTGACACAGCAGGTTATAATAAAACAACTAGTGAAATAATATCCACTGTTCAGGTTGAAACCTGTGTCCAAAATGACCAACTCAATGCAGTCTAAATTAAAATGATTTTTAATTACTATTTTCTAAAATATGTTCAGGAATGTTATTTATATTTTTTCTTTGCAATTTTCAAATAAATAATGGGTTTTATTTTTACCATTAAATAATAATACATACCTTGACATATGACTCCAGAGCACCCTGACGCAAAATTACGTCAATGCATTGGATCTCTTCAGTAGGATGACATAGAGAGGTACCTTGAGTTACCATATAGCTATATAATGAACATAAAAAAAAAACTGATATTAACTTCACTTCTGTGTACATTAAGTTGAAAATTTAAGCCAAGCTATCATCAAATATATCATCATCATTTATCATTTACTCTATCCATTAAAAAAACCGCATCAAAATCCGTTGCGTAGTTTTAAAGATTTAAGCGTACATAGGGATATAGGATCAGAAAAAGCGACTTTGTTTTATACTATGTAGTGATTACCTACTGTCAGCGGCTTCGGCCGCGTGATTGTAGAAAATTATCCTAAAGGAACATATACTCTCGGGATAAAATATATTCTACGTGCTATTCCAGGACATAGTCTATCCGTGTACAAAGTTTCATCGAAATCCTTTCAGTAGCTTTGCGTGAAAGAGTAACAAATATCCATTCATACAAACTTTCGCGTGTATAATATTAGTGGAAGATCTTACCGCCTAATGTTCTCGAGATCGACAACACCGGTCGCTTTAATTGACACATCAAAACACATGGGCCTTCCATTCTGGTCCAATATCTCAACCTGAAATAAACAAGCCTTACTGAATACCACATTCTTGAAATTTTTGTAAGGACAACTTCAATTTTTTGTTAAAAAAATACACTAACAGACAAAACACGCAATAAATACTTACATTTGTATTGAAACGCTCCATCGATGTTACATTCTTCAGGGGATTCAATGAATAACAATTCTTCATCTGATCAAATGCAATTAATTCCTTAGGGAAAAATTTATTTTTGACTATTGCAAATACTTCTGGCAACACCCTCTTTGGTCTATCGGGAGTAAAACTCACATCATACCGAGACTGAAAAAAAAAAGGAAATCATTTCAATATGGAATTGAAATGTTATTTGATTCGATTTACTTTTTTTTTGTATTTTTATGACCTGGTCACTTGGACCTTTAATTCATGAATCCCCAAGCGACCACCGGTGGCCGCGCATCTATTGTCTTACTATTGTGTCTCTAATTGACGGTATCTGAAGGGTTAAGTCAAGTCTTGTTTTATTGATTCGATTTACAAAGCAATCTTTTGTTGATTAAATATTGCATATTAAGAGATAAAATCATATATGTTGATTTCAAACTCTGTAAACTTTAGCAATCATTATTCAATAAATGCATATTCCCCATAGAGAAAATTTAGTTACTTACTATTTTAAGAGATTTAAACTCCATTTCCAAATAATTAACCATAACCCTTATGTGTCTGGCAGTAACCACACCACCAGGAATTTTAGCAGGTATCTTGTAACGGCATAACACGGGTTCTAGACACTTAGGGGGCCGTGTAGGATAATAGGCATCTTTTTGGCTAAAACTTGAACTGGACTGGGCGGGAGTTGAAATGGGCAGCATCATCGCTGGCGGTTGCTGCCGCGCTTGCGGAGGCGTTGGCGTGGCTGCCATACCAGGGGGTGGACCTGCAGCCCAACCTCTACCAGGACCTTGACCTCTACCACCACCTCGTCCTCTGCCCCAAGGTCCCGGTGGCGCAGCTCTAGCGGGCTCTGGCATTTGCACCAGTAAAGGAGCTTGTGTTGAACCGGAGGTTGTTGGGCTAGATATAGACACTGTAGCTACTCCTTCTGTAATGGACTGCACTTCCTGGGGACTCGACACCTGCTGGCTTGCAGCTGGTGGAGCATCCCCCTTCTTCTTGCGAGGTTTCCTTTTCTTGCTTGCCCCTGTCAAGCCTAAACCAGAGTCATCAGCTTCTTCAGCTTTCGGTTCTTCTTTGGCCTTAGCTGGTTCTACTGGTTTTTCGGGAGGAACATCAGATGGTGGCTGTTCCTCAACTGATGGTTCAGAAGGAGCTTCAGATTGAGCTCTAGACTGTTGTTCCGATGGAGCTTCGGATTCGGATTTAGATGTAGATTCGGAAACTGACGATGGTTTTCGTGATGCTTGCAGAGCTTGCAAAGCCTGTAAAGCTTTTTCCTTTTTCTCTTTCTTTTCTTTTTTCTTTCGGGCAGCTCCTGTAAGACCCGAGTCATCTTCTACGTCAACTTCTGGTAGTGCTGAAGTAGATGGTTCTTCTATCACACTACTTTGTGAAGACTCCTCTTTTGGAGTATCCTTTTTCCCTTTCTTCTTCGCTGTTAAAAAAATTACAAATTTTCATGTGAAAATAATAGAAACTGCCCAGCTGTAAATAAAAATATTCAGAGTGGTACATTTTTTGAATTATGAATTTTATTGATATGCGTTTGACTATGAATTTAATTAAAAGAGAAATAACAATAAAAAAAATACGTAGCTAATTAAACGCCTTGAACGCGGTAAGTTCCTTTTGAACGAATTAAGTGGTTTATTTATATGAAAAATATATCTCATTTAGAACCATGAGTGGAGGCCGATAAGTCGGCGCTAGTAGGCAGAGGCGGCGTAAGGCGTAGGCGGCGTAAGGCGTAGGCGGCGTAAGGCGTGGGCGACGTGAGCCAACGCCTAAGGCCTCGCGGTCCAAGAGGCCTCGTGCCTAGAAGGCCCGCTAACGCAAATATGTATAGATATAGTTACTGTTGTAGAGTTTAATTGCAATTATTTTTATTTTGTTATAATTATTTTGCAGTAGGTAAATCTTTCTTACATAATTTTTTTTTTACTTTCGTATTATGGGTACCGACACTGTTTCAGTTCATGCAAGTTCCGTTGATGCGTATTGAAACGTTAGCTGGTCGCATGTTCTACGCAAGCGTGGTGACTTCAAAAACATTCGTTACAAAGAACGATTTGTTTAAAAGTTAATATAAATAACGACTTACATAAGGTCATATAATTATGTAAGTCTAAGAAGAAAAGGTAGGTGTTTTTTAAAGGCGAATGGCAGATCTCGTACCGCAAACTTTTTTTGTTGTTTTGTAATAGAATTTATACCACTTATTAAGGCACCTAAGCCATTTATTTTCATATAATTGTTTTATTTTTAGAACTCCGGATTATTCAGAAATATCAATAAAAAGATTTGAATAATTAAACGTAATAAAATCATAACTTAACGCAGTTATGTTTTCAGAAGTTGCCATTTGTAAAATAACACAAATATCGGTATGATAAATAATCATTTAGTATTGGGAATAACAAGAAAAATTATTAAACACTTACGTACATAAGCATGCATAATTGTTGCATAATAATTAATTATTTAACGATAGAAACGTTTCGACATTTAGGTAAAATGTCAGTCATATGGCAATTATTTATTGACAGCTGCATTTGTGCATCTGTCATTATTGACAATTGCTTTGATGGAAGTGTCAGTTCAGTTCTTTGCTATTGTTTTGATTGTGATTTCTGACTGCATCTGAGCAATATAGTGAATTATCTGGCTATTTTTACGTTGAGTTAAACGCCTGCTCCTCCGTACTCTATATCTTGATTATAGTTTCGTGAAAGGACGCTTTATTAACTGTGCTGTGTGTTTATACGTGCCCTATTAACATGTCGAGTTTGCAATGCATTAATTGCAACATTCGGTTGTCCCAAATAAGAAGGCATGCGTTATCCGATGAGGGCGAAGGTGTCATCAACACTATCCGACTGTGGACATATCCTAGAGATGTAAGTTGTTTGCGAATAACATTCTGCATAAGAGTAGGCCACTGAGGAGTCCTCACTGGTCCCATTGCGGCGGCTGGGGCGATAGGATAATCGTTCCCTCATTCTTATGGCCGTCCCGTTTTTTAGTATTACTGCTTTGCCGAAGGAGGCGATCGCATACCAGTCCCTCTTACTCCGGACCATGGCGTGAATCAGGGCACAATGCGAGAGGTCGTCGCCGCCGTCCGCCTCCTTGATTACACGGCGGTGTTTCAACCGAACGAGGCTGCTCGAAACCTCTAATCATACTGTGCTGCCAGTCACGCACAACATAACCAGACTGACAGAATGGCACAGGCCCAATTCAATAATACTTTATTATTTTGCCAGATAACACCTGCTGACCATGTTTGCCATGCATGTTGGGAGCTAGCTTCTCATTCAATTGAAAGTATACCGAGAAGACGAGTTGGCCATCAAAGTGTTTGTGTGGTGCGCGGACGATCCATACTGAGAATTAGTTGACGCAGGATTTTAATTGAAGGGGCAAATGAAGAACAAGAAATTGGCTCATGTAGTTTCTACTTGGATCCAACCACGAGAGGTATAAAAACATCTACCTTCTATGACTACCATTAATGTCTTTATTTGATTTAAACTAAGAAATTAAATAATATAAATTATTTTCCTCTATTACCATGCATGTTTGAATGCAAACCTTTCTTTATTTTATGTTTTAGCTTCATCCCGAAGATCAAGCTTGTGTGCCATGTTGACTGAGAGCTAGAAGAACAAGGATTGCCCCAATAGTTGAAGACATTCAACCCCCTTCACCTGATCATGTGGATGTTGATCATTCCAGTTTAATATGAACGGTCGGGAAGCAATCCTAAGTTATTGTTGCAATTGCATTGTAGGGTTATGGACAGTGGGATGCTGTTCTCATGTGATGAGTAATATTTGGTATTTGAGCTATGCTCGCCATGAGGGTATTACCCGACCTGCCCCCTTCTAAGATGAAGTTGTATTAAGAATTAATGAATAAATGTACGTACAAAATCAAAATATTTTTTTTACTTAAGTACCTACCTACACTCAAAAACCAATCAGAACTTCATCATTATCAACAAAGAGTATAATAAATATAGGGGAAATTATTATCAAACTGTTACAATCTGCGGCTGGACAGACATTCCCACTAAGTATGTAGAAACAACCCTCATCTCAATCTACCTATTTCAGGGTAAGTAAAACACTAAAAGAACGACAAGTAATCTAGAACATTTACTAAATCATCAAAACAATGTTTATGTACCTACAAATAACAATCTAAATTAGTACCTCAGTACATAACCTTAAAAAAATAAAACTGGTTATAACTTTTGTGTCCCAACTTTTACAAATCTTAGATTTTAAACAGAGCTTCTTTATCATTTTATCTACTAATTAAAACCAAAAATATCCCAAAACACGAGTTTTATTAGCGGTACGAAACGCCCATACAAGCCTGCCGTTCGCCTTTGTTTAAAAATTGTTTTGTTTTATTTTTTAGGTTTGATTGTATTCTAAGCATAACAATTTTTATGCTGATTTATCGTTAAAATGTTGTTTTTACATCGTACTGTACGTGTACGACCGTTGCTCATATCATATAACATGCGGTATCAGTAGTAACGAGTAACGTAACGATACGATAGTAACCAGTACTCATTGTTATAGTAACGAATACATACGGGTACGGTTTATTTCGTTACTTTTACAACTCTAGTGTTTTATAAACCCTTCCGATCCAAACAATCCGTTTGTTAAAGGGCCTATTGCACTACGCATTCTTACATTACGCGACATCGATTAAAACTGTCTGAATATCGAATGGTGTGATATCGCCCTAAAAGTCGAGCGGTTTCGCGCGTCGCTGAGAGTGTAAAGGGCCTAAATTAAGGTTCACATTTAAAGAAAAAGTATTTTTCAATTAAATTTTTCACCCAATAAGAAAATTTTAATGCTTGAAATTTTCATGTTTGCCTATTTCTACTCTGCGCCTGCTCTGCATGTAACGAAGAAAAAATAAGAAATCGCAATATCAAGTTGAATATCAAATCATAATAACTGGCAATAATTATTATGATTTCTCTCTGCCTAATCTTTCAGGAAAAATACAATCTAAAAATGTACCAACTCTGGCTTTTTTATTACATGAGAAGTGATCCAATGAGTTCTGGCGCTCTAGGGCGGAGTGGGAGGGTGTGTCGAGAATTATTAGCTCAGGCTGTGCATACAACCATTAAATACGGCATGAATAGACCAGTTGAATTACTTGTTTGTGTAAGAAAACATACAAAATATTTTTTTACTAAATAAAAGTAAAGTTTTTAATAAAAATCATTTTTTTATAGCAAGTATTGATAGCACAGTATTCCTGTATAATCGATACTCGTCAAGACGAATCGTACGAGCCTAAACTCGATGAGGTTGTGTCGTTTAACTACCGAATTTCTTCAGCCACCTTCCGGTTCCATCATGAGATCAGCTCCATGTCATAATATTTTTTTATTATCATCTGATTTACACTTGCATGCCAAATTTCAGCTCAATCGGTAACCCGGAAGAGAATCAAATTTAATTTGCAAGATTAGATTACAAATATTGACATTTATTACAAACTAGCGACCCGCCCCGGCTTCGCTCGGGTGCAATATTATACATAAAAACCTTCCTCTTGAATCACCTTATCTATTTAAAAAAACCGCATCAAAATCCGTTGCGTAGTTTTAAAGATTTAAGCGTACATAGGGATATAGGGACAGAAAAAGCGACTTTGTTTTATACTATGTACCTAGTGAGCTTGTAAAAGTATTTGTAAACTGTCAAAAACATGGCCAGCCATAATGGTGTAAAGATTTATCAATGTCATATGTCAATATTTATTAAGAAAATCACTTATAGATGATTATATTCCTGATAATTTAAATCATGTAGGTATTGATGACTCAACTAGCCTATTACCACTAGTTGCACAATAACTTTGAAATTATGATGCAACTTTATTGCAACAGGCAAATTTTTTGTAAAAAATGCAGTCAAATCAATCTTAAATCTTTACTATAATTTCTTACTGCATATTCAATCAAAGAATCCATTTCAAGCGTCACTGTTTGTGATTATTTATAGTTGTTTTTATCTTGGTAGGTCAAACATCAATAAATCTTATGGAAATTGAACACTCCACTGAGCAATACATAAGTATATAAGGTTTTATGGCCATGAATTGGGTGAAAAACAATGCAACATTATGTTTGCCGAACAGGAACACTCTAAAGTTCTAATTAAAAGATAATATTTGCTAATTACTTACATGGTTTCGGCATTTTAGAAACTTCTCACTTTTGGTTATAATCTGTAAACACAAAATTGAACTGAATACAAATGATTCGAACAATTTAAATAAGTATTTAATTTAAACAAATACAATATCAAACACTTGCAATATCAAAGACTTAAGATTATGATATTTTTAACAACACAACACGCATGAGTAGGAATGATGTCAGAAAGGTAACTTCTAGATCATAGTGTTGTGAAAATACAAGGATTCCCCTATACCAGTGTTGCCACTTATTTTTTTTTAATATAGCAATAATTTTCATTTATTTTACATACTTTTTGTACTATTCGGAATACAATTAAAATAGAAACTATAAATAAATAAGCCATGAATAAGTATATGTATTAATTATATAGAGTATTTTAATATTTTAATTCAGAATTTATGATTCTAAAAGTCCAATTGAAGTGTGGAATAATAAAAATGATTATTTGTTTTATTTTAACATACCTACAGCTATGCTCAACAGAAGTTTAATATGACCCTGGCAATATTTGACCTTGACTTGGCTGTAATAATTGTTGTTAAAAAATGTAATGGAATTTGTTTCTTTTACTGTCATTTTCTTTATATGATTCAGTATTGATACTATGGAACATACTGTTGGTAATTTGTCAGATGCTTCTTTATTTAATATTTTTTCTCTATTAATAACGGAATCACATTGTTCAGAGTCTTGTGTTGGTATATTTATTTAAGGTTTTATGTGATGAAACAATGCAGCATTCTTTCTAGAACAATAATACTAGTAATGACCAAATTATAATGATCAACTTGAAAATGATTGCCTGTTTCAGTACTGAGGAAAATCAAAATTTTTTGGTTAATATTTCAATCCGTAGACATATTTTCATTACCTGTAAGCCTTTCAACAACAACAGGGCTGGCTTTCAAAACCACGCCCCTAAAACGACCCACTGACCCAAGGTAATCAAAATAAAGTTCAGCAGTAAATATACCATCAGAGATATCTGAAGGTCAAGATAACAAATTATCAGGTCCAAATATTTAACTAAATTATCAAATAATCCAATTTATCTTTTTTGGATCCTAAAGGCAAATCTACTTGATGAACAGGATTCGTTTGGTCTAGTTACAATGATGCAATCATTACTACAGAAATATCCTGTAATTTCTCTCAAAATAAAAGACCATTTGCATTGCGACTACGCCTAACAAGAAATGGCGGATGCTGAGGGCGGCTGTTATATTTGGCTAAAATTAAGAAGAAAAGCCGTGCAGCAAATTTTCTGCACGTCTTTGAAGTGATTGCAGAAGATTTGTTTAAGAAGAATGGGTATAGGTACGACATCAAATATTGAAATCTTGACGACATTTTGCTTTGCGACTTGTATAGAAGCAACAATATGTTGCATTTGCCAACCTTAATATATGTTGTATATCGGTTCTGATAGCCACCACTCAACGATTAGAAGTATATTTTGATTATAAACTATATATTTCACAAACAGGTTCATTACCTACCAGTTATTATGAAGTAAGTTAAAACAGGCAATACAGAAGTATAAAATAAACTCAATCAAGCAATGCTGTTCTTTTCTACTGAGAATTTTATCAAACCTGTAAATCCAATTTTCAGATTGTGTTACTCTGACGCTATTTCGCCTTCGAATTTATTAAAATTCACTAGTTTCAATCAAATCAAATAGCAATGGCCGGCCAGTGCACAGTAGAACTGTCAAATAATTTATATGTATGTATACAATCAATCAATATTTTATCATGTTGTACCAACATTCAACTATTTCCGCAAATCTATTCGAAAAGACAAGGATTTCTGAATCGACTAAAATACTGTAAGAAGTTATTGAGCTAACACATTGGGGTTGGGGCGTTGTCCTATATTTTACAGTAAATCAAGCTAATAATATATTTTTCGTGATGTAGTAGGTATAATAAGGTTGCTAATTAATAATTAAGGTTTGCAAAATTTGAATTACTAACTTGGGCTTCCTGTTAAATAAATTAAACAAGTAAGTATATTGATATATAAATATTATATATATCTCATCATATCTATATATATATTGAATATGTACAGTAAAAACAGATATCAACTATCACTAAGACAAAGATTTTCCGATTCGCAAATTATATAGGCATATTTTTATTTATAGATAAATAATATTATTCTATTCTACTTTTTGCCTGTTTTCTCAAAATATTATAACTATGACTAGTCAACTTAGTGTCTATAGACAATGCAAGAGTTTCCTCGTTTGCTTGTTTCTCGGTCTTACGTTTCATATCCGTGATCTGTTGCTTAAGCGAGACTACATCTTCAGGAGACTCGGATAATGACTTAATCTCATGTCAACTGCTACACAATACGTACTAGCTCGTGTAGTCATTTCACTAGCATAAGTTAGTTCCACTGCTGATCTGGACTGCAAAATGTCAGGTCTCTTCATCAGTTTTGCAGATTAGCCACCTTCCACAAACGGCTTTTGTGGTCTGTCAGGAATACAAACAACCTCTACTACGTTTTCAGAATCTTTTTGGCAATCCGTTGCAAAGTTAATAACTCTGTCTTCAAACCACTTCTTAAATTGTTACAAGTATCGGAAAAATATTTATTTATATTTACTAGTTAAATGATTTTACTGCATTGTTATTGACATGTTTCTACGACTTTCCGCAGATTTCCATTTCATCTCCATTTTCAAAGAGAGCAGTCTTACTTTCATCTTGACATGGTGAAATAATATATTTTCAGTATGTTACAAAGTACTCTGTGATCATAACTATCGGCACTGATCATTTCAATTCGCTTTATTATTCTCGTCCATGTCAACAATCATACTGGAGGCGAATTTATGCGATTATTCGAATCAACGCACCTAGTGGACGCGACCCTTTGTAGCGTTCTGTAAATTGAGCTAATGGCAACACTATTTAGTTGGTCTATTTTGTCTGTGAGTTCGACAACTTCATTACTTCACCAAGGCAAACAGGCAAGCAAAGCAAGCGATTTTAAGCTAAGTTGTGTATGTCGCGAAACGAATTTTTATTTTGTTCGATGTGATATGAGAAAACAAACGTTATATAACTAAGGTTAACTTTAAATTAGATCATTTGTTGTAACATTAATATAATATGGGTAATTAATACGTATCCAAACTTTGTGTAATTTTAGTCATGTGTATTGAAGTGTTGACGGCGACGACAATCGACAGCAATATCGCGAGTTTATTTGAAATATGGCTCTTTACAATGCCGGCAATGTCGCAAATGTAGGTAACCCATCTGATCAAACTGATGATACAAATAATACGGATGATCTTTCAATAATACCGCTAGAAAAAGACAGTTTCGGTGAGTACCTCTACAGGTAATCAAAATATCGAGTCTATAGATCAATTATTTTGAGTTATTATTGCAGCAATATGCGAATTGTGTGGCCGCGTTGGTCGTCGGGGACAGTTCTACCCAAGAAACAATAAGTTTTGTTCGCTTAGATGTAACGCGAGTAGCGCAAGAAGACGACAGTGTAATTGGAGGTTCAGAATGATGGAAGGTGCCGAACACATGGCGGGTATGATTCCATTAGAACCGCTGCCTCAGCTGCAGCACTGGCAAACTTCATTGAATGATTTACAGGTAAATAAATACAAATTACTAAGACAAGTATTGTTCTATAAGTTTTTCGTTACTTTGACTTTGTGTCAGCTGACTGTCAACAGTACTAAAAATACTTTTTATTCTTGTTTACATTTTTGAGCATGTAGTCAATTAAAGTATTTTATTAAAAAAAGTCTAGATCTTAACTTAAAAAATGCAATAACTATAACCAAGGACAATGCTTAAGTTAATTCCATAACAATGGGTTCATTGCAATAAACCTATTGCTGAACAAAATTGCTTCTTATAAACAGTATTACTGATAAAAAATAATGACATATACATTTTTTTTAGGCCGGACCAATAAAACAGTCAGCTGCAATAGTTGCCAACAGTTATGAATGGAAGGACGAGTTGTTTGGCTGTGACTTCCTAGCTGCACCAGTGAGTTTGTTCAAGCACGCTCCCCTTCATGACATGTGGGACAGCACATTTGAAGGCATGAAAGTGGAAATAAAAAATACAGATATTGAGAATAGTAATGAAAAGATGAGTGATTATTTTTGGGTAGCTACAGTGTTGAAGGTAAGTGTTTTATTGTTAAAAAATACCTGCAACGTAGTTGTTCTGGCATCAGTCCTTATTACTCTTATAAGACATTAGCGGTCCTTCCCGGCTTCGCACGGGCAATAAGTATAGCCTACTCAGGGTGAATGTAGCTTTCCAATGGTAAAAGAATTTTTGAAATCTGCCCAGTATTTCGTAGTAGTTAGTACACACAAAAATACAAATTTTCCCTCTTTATTATATTAGTGTAGATAGGTGTAGTTTTAGTCAGCAAAAGTATGTCATGCGCTCCCACTCCACCCCAAAGCAGAAGAAAAGACATTCTTATTTATTCAACAAGCACAGGTATTTTATGTCCTGTTTGAAGTAATAACACAGACCAGAAGTCGTTTTGGAGCTTAGTATAATAGTCAATTTTGTATAATATGTTCAATCAAAATTAGCCCAGCAGTTTCAGAAATTAGCTGGAACAAACTGACAGACAGATAGAAAAAAACAAAAATGTGTGAATGAATTGCTGCCATGGATGTAGCCAGTGTGTCAAATTGGTTTTAGTCTACATTCTCAACATATTTAATTTAGTTTTAACTAGCTTTTGCCCGTGCGGCTTCGCCCCACTCTTCCCTACTCTACTCTACTCTACCCTACTCTACTTTACTCTACCCTTCTCTTCCGTATCCTATGTCCGTCACCTGGCTCTAAGCTACCTACCCACCAATTTTCAGCCATTTCTGTACAGCCATTCTTGAGTTATAAGTGTTGTAACAAACACGACTTTCTTTTATATATATAGATTTACACAATATTTAATTAAACTGATTTCTAAATAATTGCAGTCTTCTCGTCTGATTATAATTTGGGTGTCTTCAAGTCTAGAGTGAATAGGCTCTTAATAAACTAGTGGGCCTCACCATCAGAGATTGCATCACTGCTTACCATCAGGTGGGATTGCAGTCAAGCACTAGTTTATATCAATTAAAAAAATTAAAAATAATACCTTCTTACAGGTGAAAGGCTACATGGGTCTATTTCGCTATGAAGGGTTTGGCAGTGATGATTCTAAAGACTTTTGGATGAACCTATGCTGCTCAGAAGTGCATCCTGTGGGTTGGTGTGCTACCAGGGGTAAACCCCTTATACCTCCTTGTAGTATTGAAGATAAATATACTGATTGGAAAAGGTAAGGTCATAATTTGTTACTTTATTATTATAGCTAGCTCGTATTGTCTCACTACTGGGCAAAGGCATCCCTCCATTCTTTGCAATATTTATGGTTACTCACTTTCTCATTCTGTCATATCATTTATTATTAGTCCAAATATTTTATTTCACAAAGGCCTACATGGGCACTTATAAAAGTTTTATTGCTGTCATATAAATGCCCCAAATAAAACGGGACAGGGCAGGAAGATGATATTGCTGTCGTATAGGCTAGGGATGGCGAACCTAAGTCACGCCAGTGGTGGCACGCGGCAAAATTATTTAGGAAACGCCAGCGTAGGTTGCACAGCATCAAGCTAATTCAAAACAACAGTAATCTAAAAACACTATTCTATTTTACTTTGTTTTATGTTGTTTGGCTTTGTTTCATCAGAAGATAGCGGTCAAGCGCGAAACTATCAACAATAAAAAAAAGTCAGTTGACTATATCGAGAGATATAGCTACAATATTATGGCCACTATGGCCCACGTGCAATGGTCCGCATAGGACTAAGTACGGAAACCGTACTCAGTCATAGACATTGATATAACTACATTCATTGACTGTTAGGGGTACCCAGTGAACTATATTTCACTGGGTCACCTAGAACTAGTATAATATTGTCTGCCTCTTTGGTATTTAGGTGTTAAGTGTGGGGTCTTTTTTGACTCCCGAGTTGGGCAAAAAGTAATATTGACTTTTTTATACCCACCATATTAGGTGTACGAAAACAGTAACCAGCCTGACAGTAACTAAACAATGGAAAAATGTATAGTATGTCCAATATTTATATAAATATATTTATTCAACTGTTGTGGACATTATTTGTACACCCAGTAAGGCAACACATAGTCGGTATTTAATAAAAAACATTGTGTAATACCTATTTGTAAGCCCAAGACGTCGACGGCGCGCACTGTTCCCGCGCGCCTCAAGGAGTTGTCAGCAACAGCAGGGGCCCAGTTGGGTCGAAGCCTACTGGGGCCAGGGTTATCCGAAAGGGAGCTCGAGCCCCGGTATGAAGGCTTGATATGAAGGCTTGAAGGAACGTTGTGGGTTTTTAGTCAGTAAGAGTGACACTATAACCCGCTCCGCCCAACAGCGGGGATTGTCATTGGATGATTTTTGCCCACCATAAAATAAAACCTATTTGTAAGAAATAAATACATTTGTCTTTGACTCACGTAACTGTGTATTACTTCCAGATTCCTTGTAAAGCAGCTAACAGGCGCAAGAACACTACCCGCCAATTTTTACACTAAATTGAATGATAGTATTATATCTAGGTTTTCTATTGGCTCCATCATGGAAGTTGTTGATAAAAATAGGATCTCGCAAGTTAAGGTACAGTAGATTTTTATTCTAAACAATTTATCTTTCATTGAATCTTGCAGAACTCATACTAAACTGTATAAATAAAATTAATTTACAATATCGGAATAATATGGAAGTTGTTAAAACAACTTCTATCCCCTGTCATACAGGTTCTCCTAGTTCAGGGCTTGAGACCACATTGATGTAATGTTTTTGGAAATTTGGAAATAAATTATTATTATTAACTTCTGTTTTTCTCGTAAGTGGTTTAAAACTGTGGAATATATAGAGCAATTACAAGTAATATTGACGAAACAATTGCCGCCTTCTTTAATATTGTTGCATATCGCTCCATTAATTACTCCAGATTTACCCATTTGTGTTGCAGAGCAATTATTGCCCATATAAACACCTGAGTGATTTGTAAGGAGCTGGGATATTCAGAAGACCTTTTGTGTAGATCACGAGTGATAACACAAAATTACATACATAATTCTTTTACATTCCAGGTAGCTACTGTGTGTGAAATCATAGGAAAACGTTTACATGTCAAATACTATGACAGTGTGCCAGAGGACAACGGTTTCTGGTGCCATGAAGACTCGCCACTCATACATCCTGTTGGCTGGGCTTTTAGAATCGGACATCCTTTGGACGCCCCTCAAAACTATTGCCAAAGAGTGGCTGCTGGACGACTTATACCTAGTGACAGTACACCAGACATGTTTTACAAGTACCCTAGTAATGAACCTCCTTTGTTTACGGAGGGAATGAAGATAGAAGCAATTGATCCTTTGAATTTATCAGCGGTTTGTGCTGCTACAGTGATGCAGATATTGAACGAAGGGTATATGATGATCAGGATAGATTGCTATCCTGCTGATGCGTCTGGCGCCGACTGGTTTTGCTATCATCAGAGATCGCCGTGTATATTTCCCGTTGGTTTTGCTTTGGCGAATAATATACCTCTTGTGCCTCCTGCCGGGTGAGTTTTTACGAAATACCATTTAGTTTTCATATTACTAATTGGTTATAAATAGCACTGTTATTACTTCATTTTTTTCGTCAATTTTATAATCTAGAGGTTGACAGAAGAAACGCCGAATTTAAACCATCTTGAGTTTGTCAGTCTCTTTTAAACTCATAATAGTGGTCAAATCATATGAGAACCATGTAGGATGTCTGAGGTGGTATTTTAGGACCACACAGGTTTGTGTGGACCTGTCCAGTCAGTGTAAACATTTTTCAGACTTTGTGTAACTCAACTCAATACTATTAAGGAGCTTAACAACTCAACAGTACCAAAGAAAGAACACTTCGGTACTCCATGTAAAGTACTCAAACTGTCATACAAACATTAAAAATACTGAAAGGAAAAAGTTACCCACATAGTCTCCATTATAAAAAGAAAATAAGAAATGTACTTACATAATACTTTACAAAGTTATATTAATAAGTTTTATTTGTTCATAAAAGCGAGAATACAGAGCAAAACATAAAGAAAGAGTAGGTGTACAGTTTAGTCAAAATTATTTTCTCTAATACCAAGTAAATATGTCAAAGTTTATATACAATAATATGGTAATGTCTGTATATTTTATTTTTCAGTATCACAATGGAGGAGTTTAATTGGGAACATTACTTGGCAGTTAGTGGTGCGCAAGCGGCCGACCGAACGCTGTTCGCGGCGAGAGGTCACGTGGTGTCGCACGGTTTTGTCGCTGGCATGCGACTTGAGTGCGCTGATCTTATGGACCCACGACTAGTCTGTGTGGCTACCGTCGCTAGAGTTGTCGCTGATCTATTGAAGGTTTGTTTGTCTTATGTGATTGTATTTTAGAAAAGCTGATAACCCACCTATGGTAAATAGTCACCGCCAAATAAGAGAAACGCCCCTGACTTACAGGTAGAAAGTCATGATTTCGAAGTCAGGCAGACACTTTACTTTCTGTAATTGCAACACTACCACTTTCAAAACGGTCCAGAAAAACATTGTGTACAAACTGGCATATTCTGCTCAGTAACCTGTGAGCATAATTACTGCCTACTCCTTTTCAAAGAGAGGAAGCCGGTATCCCATCACTGGGAACTATTAGCTGATTATACGCTACTAGCTGACTCGGCAAACATTCTGTTATATAAATCAACAAACAAAATATTGCAATACTAAATGAAGGGTAGAAGTAGGAGGATAAAAATACTTTAGGAGTTATTTATCAGACTAATTGTTCACGAAAAATGTCATGAAAATTAGTCAAGCTAATGCCAAAGACTTCGATAACAAACAACTCGAAAGAACGCTGATGTTCATATTCACATATATTCTTACAATGAAATTACCACCTATACCTATATTATACAAATACTTTCTTATATTTAGTGTCAATCCCCTCTAAACTCATTTTTCTAGTACCTACTTCAAATGCGATGTCTCAAATAATTTCCTATTATAATAGCTATGATCAGCGTTTGTTATGCGGAACAGGAAGATAACAGAACATAAGTTTTCAATATTTTTATAACATTTAGGTCCATTTCGACGGCTGGGGCATGGAATATGACCAATGGCTATGGGCGCACAGTACTGACGTATACCCAGTGGGGTGGTGTCGCGCAGTAGGTCATCGTCTCGAAGGCCCTTTGCAGCCTCCGCCGCGGCCGCCAAGAAAGCTCCCCCCTAAGCAGCCGAGACGGCGACGGAAGCAAGGTAAGCAATGAACTTGTAAATACAATAACGTAGGGCTTATAAATATTGTACAAAGTCGATCAATTGCTAACGGTCGATTTTAGTGGCAAGTTCTAGAGCTTCGTACGTACTTCGATTCTAGAACTTCCACTCAGTGCATTGCTAAGTTATGGCGGAGATATGCCTTGTTTTTCATGGCGTAACAATACTGTGTAATAAAAATTTGGTTTTAATATTAATGGTTTAATTTTGAACCCAGTATAATTACGCCTTTAATTTGTATTTGCACTGATGAATCACTATTTTCTTAACCCAAATAGACTATAGTCAATTAAAACTAAAACACTTACATCATTTACTAGCAGGAGGTATAAAAACCGTTCAACCGCCAAACACGACAGAGGATAGCTCACAGAACTCCGACGTGGGCGACACCAAGAGCCTATCTCCCCCTACTAGTGTATCTGAAGTGTCTGCAGATGCACCCTGTCAGCCTGAAACTGACTCCAACCCAGCCAAGATGGATGTTGATACAGAGTCTAAAGATAGCAATGAGCCTTCCGAAGAAAGGCTGGTTGAAAACAAGCCAGAGAGCCCGGTAAGTAAAATATAGACATATTGTGTTTCTGTATACAGAATTACAAAAAAAAGGCATAGAACAGTCTTTGAAGCTGGTGATAGTCAGGAAAAGTCAGCAAAATGAAGAGGCCGTCTGGAGATAATTCATGCTCTAGCAGACGAGCATGAATTGATTTATCTGTCAGTCAATAATAATAATAATAATAAATGAAAAAAGTGCCGCAAAACGAAGTATGCCAAAAAATTTGCAAATAAGTAGTTACTATATCTGTGTGCTGAGATATAATGGCCAACCTTGCGGTTCCAGCGATATCCTCATTTTTCATGTTTGCGCCATACAATTTTTTCTTTAAAAAATTATAACTCCTTCAGTTGCTGTCTCGTTTTCGAACTTATGAAAGAAAATGGTCTCGCCGTTGTGCCTCCGCCCACATCTAAATTATTCCACGCACACGACTTTGATGATGATTTATCGTGTTAACAAAATTATCATAAGCAAATACACAATTAAATGTTCTGATAAAGATTGTGTTCTATTTTTATGCAGTTGCTGTGTTTAATCAACATAATGTGTATTGCCAGTAACTGGACTGGGCAAAGCATAGGTTTTTGTTAATGGCAATTCTTCCGGCACGTCTTAGAACCAAAAAGTCAAAGACATATGAGTGTGACATCCACTGGGCCTGCGTGGTGGATTACAGCCTATTCTTAGAGAAGAGGCTTGAATACCAGCTGTGGGGAACATTATAAGGCTGATTATGCTAATACTTGACCATAATAAAAACATTCAAACTTTTTTTTTATTGATCATATTAAAAACATTGTATTTTTTACATTTCAGGTTACACCCACTACAGACATATCGCCGAATACACCAATTACTGATATATCTCAAAACACGCAAGATCACACAGACATATCCCAGGATTCAATTCCAAATGTACCTCAGCTTTCTCCAGTTGCTTCCATAGAGGACTCGGACCCTGATAAGGTGATACCTAGACTAGTCAATAATTCAGTGCCCTTAGATGTCCTAAATTCTCTTGATCCTGAAAACTGGACTACTGCAGACGTTGCCAGGTTTCTCACTGTCAATGACTGCCAACCGTACTGCGTTAACTTCACAAACATCACTGGCCCCATGATGCTACAGTTGACAAAAGACGAAATCATTGAACTTTTAGAAATGAAAGTAGGTCCTTCATTAAAAATTTTCGATCTGATACAGCAATTAAAATGTAAAATAAAACAACCTCAATGCAGAGTGCTAAGTAGTTTTAAGTAGTGTTTACTTTAATAACCTGCTTCATACCACGTTTGTAGCTTATATGAAGTTTAAGGAAGTCAGTAAGGAACCAAGAACAACCAGCATCATTTACATATTTTTGGTGTTGTTATTATTACATGAACTGACTTGATTGACCCTGAGTAGTTTGTAATCAAAGGTCTTTAAACCGCTTGTGTTGGATATGTTCGATTGTTTCCGTGTTCTACTCGCCAGGGTCGTGTGGTTGCGACTGAGTATTCCATCTCGTTTAGCTCTTCAATTCCCATAGGTGACAGAAGAAATGACAAGATGGAGTATATCGTCGTGGATGTGCGACCTTCGCTGATTACACGGGAGAGGTTAGAAGGTTAATGGCGTTTCTTAAAATTGGATGTTGGTTTATATTATAATTTCCCTATAATAAAAATGGAAGTCATGTTATTAATATATCCGTGTACTGATCTCAGTATTTCACACGTACGTACGGTCGCAGTGCCGCAATAATTAACGCAAGAGGTTTTATCGGATATATCCAACATAGGCGGTAAACAATATTAAATTTTTCTTCTATCAAGACTTTTTTTTATACAAACGTGTAAAAAAGTAGCTTATTAAACATTAAATATAATATTAAACATATACTACTCCCGCCTATATTTTGGTACTTATCGCATAATAGCCGATGATGTTTTACAAATATAAACATATTTTGGTCAGTCACTGATGTTTGATGTCAGATTTGTGTGTAAGCCAGTGCATGTGTTTTATATTCGCCATTATTTTAATTTTCATATTTATTGATTTTTCTTATAAGTGTGAATGGCTTTGAAATTTTACCGAACTAATGTATCTTTTATCTTCTAGACTAGTAATACTTTTGCACTCGGGTGCCATTTTTATTGTTTCATAAATACCTAGTGAATAATCGGAACACATGTTTTTTAAACGAACCAATGAATTGAATGCATTTTTACACCTTTTGGATCAAGATCTATTATATAGTTTAACTTACTTGTGAATGGGAAAACTTGAATGTGAGATGCAAATAAATGCATTTTTATTTGAATGTTTATTCTTTAATTTTACTATTTTTGTGGATTGTTATTCGACAAACCTCCATGAGACAGGCCAGGTTGTGGTTTAAATTTAACTCTTTAGCCGCTTGCGTCGGATTAATCCGACCAGTGTTTTCGTGTCCAATTCGCCAGGGTCGTGTGTTTGTGACTGAGTACTCCATCTCGTTTAGCTCCTCAATCCCCAAAGGTGACAGAAGAGCTGACAATATGAAGTATTTGATCATGGATATGCGACCTTCGCGGAATACACGCGTGAGGTTAAAAGGTTAATAGAGTTCCTTAAAATCGTGAATGCATAGGGTTCTGTAAATGTTGGTTTATATTATAAGCTCCCTACAATAAAAAAGGAAGTCTTGTATAATAATATTTCCGTATGTATAAACTGATCTCAGTATTTCACAAGTATGTTATAATTTTCAAAAAACATAAAAATACCCTTTTTTATATCTGACACACGTGAATTTGAAATTAAATATGATATTAGTGTTTTTTTCTTCTGAATGTAATAACATGTGGCATGTTTTTGATGAAACATTTACGAATTACTAAAGAAAATGTTATTGAATATTTTTATTGTAATTTTAAGATATGTTTGAATATCATAAAACCCCGCCAAATCTATCGAATTACAACTTCAATCAATATGACTTCCATCACCAAATCTATCGAATTACAAATTCAATCAATATGACTTCCATCACCTGTTTTTAATCCCATCATTTATATATTTACAATATTAAAATTGGCGTTATTACAATATCGGTATTTATTTGACGTGTAAACAAATCGATATTTTGTATCAATACATTTTGAAATCATGTGTCTTTTATGATTATGATTGGAAATCATTCTCTAAAATTCATGGTCAAAACGAAATTAAACTGTAAAATAGGCTAGTTGCCGTAAAAATGTAATTAGTCCGTCTTTTAGATTATTAAAAAATAAGGGAGATGTATTTTTTTATTTGTAAATTAACAAAAATAACAAAGATATAGCCCATTAAAGTTACTTGTAACGTCACGCCGTGCTGCATTTTTCGCTCGGAGTGACGTCACACGTAACTTTAATGGGCTATATCTTTGTTATTTTTTGTTTCACCGAAAAAAGATAATTTATAATCTAAAATACGGACTAAATAATATTTAATTATTTTGACCCTGGAAACTACCCTATTGTAATGGGAGGAAAATTGTTGTAAATATAGGAAATAATGCCATTCCTCATTTTAACGTGTTGTGGAATTATTGTGTTAATTTAAAATGAGACCAACGGGATTTTATGCTTAGTCAAAGAGTATATTCAGTGATAAATACATTGCCTTTTAGGACTAACATAAGAATTTAAAATCATTTAGTACCACTGCATCATCAGCATAGTATGTTTGTATAAGTTTGACTGGTCTGGTATTAAAGCGAAATTATACATAATGAGGAGTTTGTTTTATTTATTTATACTTTTATAAATACATTCTTTTTTTTAAATATAACTTTTCAGTACTATGAGATTCAAATAAGTATAGGGTGGACTTAACGCCATGTTATGACGTCATGGCCGCTAAATGAATTTTTTTTTCACTTACTGTCCCCGCACACGGTCTACAAAAAAAAAGCCGCTTCAAGCTTCTTTTTGTGGCTCGTGTGCGGTGGTGGCGCCACAAAAAAAACGCTTGAAGCCGCTTCTAGCTTTTTTTGGCAGCGTTTTTTTATAATATTGACGCCGCCACATGCCGTTCGCGTATTTAATCTTTCTTCGTCAGAGTCCATTATGATACTGCACGTATGGCCACAAGCTGACGCGCGCTTCATCTTATGAGGCCCGTGTACGGGGACACTTGCGATTTAACTACGATTGTTACATACAGTAAAGAAAACCGTCATTGATACGCATATTATATTCTTTTCAAACCATACTATTCAAGTAATGTTTAACAGATAAAGGTCATTGACGTTCCTATTCTTATTAGAATGTCATTGCTGGTTATAGACTTCAGTCGCAACAGACTTGCAGTTCACGTTCGGGCAGGAAATTATATGCCCTGGCAATTTTAAATTATTAAGTAACAGGGCCCTTTGTGGCTTTAAAAAATTGCTATAGTTGTCTATGTTGATTTGTACCCAACACATACTTTGTGTGATTTGTATGTACATCATCACCATCATCGTCATCGTCATCTCACCAGTAAACATCTTTATTAGTGCTTAAATCTTGCACTATTTGATTTGTTATCAATCTGAAACAAAGTTCTGAATTATAATTTTTTTGGTCTTGGTTTTTCAATTGTAACTACTATATTAGTCCAAGATAAACATTGAGTAATGCAAGTAACGTATTTCTTCAAAAGAAATCTTGATTTATCAATCTAAAGTTCTCAGCTAGAAATAATAAGCCGAATGTAGACTTTAATATTTTTCCTTAGGTGTTAGGGTTTTATCACACTAGCGGTTTGCCAGCGGGTGCGGGCGCGCATCGAATGCGTCGCGAACACGCCGCGGCTGCATAGTGAACACGCCGCGGTTGCACAGTGAACACGCCGCGGCTGCACAGTGAACACGCCGCGACTGCACAGTGAACACGCCGCGGCTGCACAGTGAACACGTGGACGCGTAACAAATTTACAATGTTTTCAACGCGTGTTTCTAGTTAACGACTTATAATACATTCAGTAACAAAATTAATTCCCACGACGGGACACTGCTGTTAGCTTTGTTACTTCGTAGACGCTGGAGACCCGCACCTCGTTGCCGAATTTCGTTGCGCATCCGCATCAAATTCGCTGAGCATGTGCGGCGGCGTGTTCGTTGCGCACCGGCTCTGTTTTGAGGACACTAACAATCCGCTAGTACACTCTTAGTGACTGCCAGCCTCATAGGTAATTTTTTTTACGGTGGGCAAAAATCATCTTATGACAACCCCCGCTCTTGGGTGGAGCGGGACATAGTCAGACTCTTACTGACTTTTTAGTCAGTAAGAGTCTGCCCCCCCCCCTTCACCCTTTCCTTCTAGCCTCTTCATACCGGGGCTCGAGTTTCCTTTCGGATAACCCTGGCCCCAGTAGGCTTCGACCCAGCTGGGCTCGATTGCTGACAACTCCTTGAGGCGCGCGGGAATAGTGCGCGCCGTCGACGTCTTGGGCTCGGTCCGGACAGTTACCGGACGGTCGGACAGCAAGCTACCCATGGCTCGCCGTCCGCGAGCCCGCGTCTACGGTGGCCGGAAATCGGAATCATCGCGTCGGCGGCGAGGACGCCGTTGCCTGATGCGGTCGGCCTTCTCCTTTGCTAGCGCCTCATGGGGTCATACAAATGCAAGCATGTGCAATTACCAGGTTTGCATTATTTTGTGCTTGGTTATCAGAGACCCTACCACAAACTCTTAATGCGATCCGTTTGACGACCTAAACTGAACTGTTAAAGGGATAGAGCTATATAGGGTGTATAGCTACATCCCTCTTTTTCGCTCGCACGTCTGACATTTTAACACGACATGCGTCATGGTAAGGCCTCTGAACATCGTATAATTATAATTATTATTTATTTATTAATATACCCACCGTATAGTCTGCATTTGCACTGTTGATGCATAGAGTGTACAGCATAAAATGTTCCCAGATCTCTGTGCATGACATTTGTGATATTCGGAACACCAATAGGTTTCACACATATTAGCAATTTCTTCATTTGAATCTGGAATTATAAGGAGAGAATTTGTGAGAAATGTAAGCAATAATCGAAAAAAAAAAAATTGCAAAAAGTATCTAATGCCCTTTTTTATGGCCACCTTCATGTTCATGTAGCTTTTTATATATTATACTACAAAATCCAGGATCGAGCCTACTACATTTTTTAACTTACTACTAATTAAGTGTTTAATTTCATTAAGATACGAAATGTGGCTCCTCAATCCTTACAGACATCTTTTTTGGGATAGCTTCTGATGGCCAACATGAGAAGCGTAGCCTGGCCCAGTTATCACTGACAAACAAATGGAAGCAGTATTCAACAAAGTTAAGACTTGCAATTGGTACCTCTATCCGCTTTAGCAGGTATTCGGGTAAGTGGGAATTTATATAATTTCAACTTTATTTTAACTCTCACAAAATAGTTTTTTCTTTGACAGTTTTGCCACCAGTTTTTTTTTTAATTATTATTGATAGTCTCGCGTTTGACCACCATCTCATCTGAAGGTAAGCGATGATGTAGTCGACGATGGAGCACGCTTGCCTAGAAGTAACCTATTCACTCTTGACTTAAAGACCCCCAATAGACTTAACAGTACTAAGGGCCAACGCTGCGTTAAACGTCCGCACGCGAGAACACCCGCGCGTGCTCCCGACGCGTGGCATCGCGCGTTTGTCGTGTGCGACGGTCCCCGTAGCGGAAACCAGATTATTATCTGCACAGTGTCGGTAAGTATTTAATCTTTAATGGTATGAATGTAGTCGTGTCGATGGAGAACTTTAATGTATTATGACGTAGAAAAAGGGGCGCGGCTCCCTACAACGGGTGATCACGCGCGCGTCCGCTTAACGCAGCGGCGGCCCTATGATCTGGAAACAACACATGCTAAGTATCTAGTACCTTTGGGATTTCCATCCTTGAGTTTCAATTCCGGCGCCAGATCTCTCGCCGACGTAACGTAAAAGGTCCTCAAAATGTCCATTCTGTGAGCACCTGACATGCCTCGTCCCTTCTGGCTAGATAAGTGCAAGTGACGCGAGAATACACATCGACGCTTACTTATGTTTATAATGAGGACCCTGGAATAAGAAGTGATTGTTTAGTACAGCTCTGGCTTTGCCTGCTTTCACAGATATTAGACAACTAAGGTGAAATTTACGGCTCAGACCATGGCCTTATTCTAAACTAACCAGGTCAAATGTTGAGGTTACCTCCAGCAGGCTTACTAGGTCCAGGGTTATCCGAAAGGGAATCTCGGGTTCTCGACCCCGGTACGAAAGGCAAGAAGGAACGGGGTGAGTTTTTAGTCAGTAAGAGTCTGACACTATCTCCCGCTCCATCCAAGGGCGGCGGATGTCATTTGGATGATTTTTACTCACCAAAAAAAAAGAATTACCCCAGCAGAGAATAAAACATTTCTAGAACCCTTACATAGACATAGATGTAATGCGCCTGGCATTAAACCACTGCTAAGTGCAGTTAAGATACAAGCGTAAAGATTTTTCGACGGTTTCTACATACCCTAATACACATGGTTCAAATGTCAAGCTCATCGGAAGGTTGCGTGGGTGAGCAAGTTTAGCTTCTTTTATAATCGATGCGTAGCCTTCCCAGCATTGAAGTACTATTTCATCTATCTGTGATAGAGCAGGAGTTGCTCCACAAACCACCAAAATGTAAACATCAGCTAAAAGTTTACATGTCACTGCTCTGAAGGCTACCTGTAAAACACTAGTTATCAAGAAGTTTGCTAGACTCAGATACACATACATAATATCTAATAAGCCATGTCCTCGAATAGCTCAGAGTATACTTTATATTCAGCACAATTCTCTACTTACAAGCAGGTAGGTAGACTGGCAGTATATTATACTATTGTTATTTTCAACTTTATTTCAAACAAATCAAAGTCGACATTTGTCGGGCAGTGAAAATCTTACTGTGCTATTTAAGTGGAAAGAGCACGCAGTTCTGTCGGGATTGTAATGTAATAGTAATGCGCTAATTCTAAATGCAAATAAATGGTTGAGAATAATTAGGCTTTTATATTCCCAGATAATTTTACTGTTAGGATCAATACTGCGTTAAGCGGGAGTCCGCGCGTGCACCCGTCGCGTGACGTCGCGCGTGTATCGTGTGCGGCGGTCCCCGTTGCGGAAACCGGATTATTACCTGCGCAGTGTCACTAATTCAACTTTAACGGTATGCATGTAGTCGAGTCGATGGAGAACTTTAATGTGTTAAAATAGGATCAGGACGCAACCGCCTGCGACGGTCACCCCGACGGAGCACTTTTGTATGGGACCGCGCGGGCACCAGCGTAACGCAGCGTTCGGCCCCAAGAATAAAAAATAAAAAAAGGCTACATAAGTAATCTACTAACAAGGCACAACCGGTGGGCGTAAATATATATGAACGTGTGTGAAAGAAGCAAAAGCAGTACATAAGGGTCTTAGATTATCATGGGAAAAGATGTGAATTTATGTATAAGTATACTAACATTTGGGCTCATCTGCGGTAAATACACAGGTGTATCTCTCAACGGTGCACCATCTTGAGCTGCAGCAAGCAGTAACATTAACCGTGCCTCTCTTGGGTCCAGTTCACAGAAGTCGGAACTTGTAGCCACTAAGTGACCATGAATAATGAGACATGCCCAACGGCCTGTTACACTTTCAGCATAGTTGTCCAGGGCTTGCTGAAATTAATTACTGATTATATTCGACCAAATTGTGTTGCCTAATGTCAAAAAGCTTAGAAAGTAATTTTAATTGGTCATTGATTAGTCAAATTAAGTAAATCATGACTTTAAAATAAATATATAGAAATTAATAAATTATTAAATAAAAAAAATAAGAGCGAATTATAGTGACATTATAGGAATCCATTACATAAACTAAAAAAGTCGCAAAAATATCCACACTGGATATTTTTGCGACTTTTTTAGTTGAACTTTAGTTGAACGACTTTGTTAGTAATACAAACTGTTAAACTTAATAAGATACAGCCTGCTGGCAGATTTCGTCTTCATTTTCTTCCTGCCCTTATCCCATATTACTTGGGGTCGGCGCAACACGTTTATTTCTCCCATTCTGATCTGTCACACTACCACTAACTCCCTTTTCTTTCATTTCACTCCTCACTCAATCCATCCATCTAGCCTGCTGACAGACAGCGGTAGCTTATTAATAGGGTTCCAAAGGAAACAGAGTATGGAACGCAAAACCAAGAAAAAAGTAACAACCTGTAATTGCTGGGCTTGAGGACACAACATACTTTGAATTAAATCCAGCACCAATGTTGGAAGGGGACTAGACAATGCATTGGGATCCAAAGACTCCAACAAATAATCCAGAATAGGGTAACACTGTCTCAAATCTCTTTTTATTTGGTCTATATTCTTCAAATTTTCCAGTTCTTTCTTTCCGATGCAGAAAAGCATAGCATCGTGAACGCAAGACAAGAGGAGTTCTAGATCACATTCCAGTCCTCCTGTGACTATTCCGATTAATGTTACGCTGAAAAGTTAACATAGAAATATTACTTTACAAATGAAGCTAACACAAGGAATATTTATCAGTATCATGAAGCTGTTACAAATCTGTTTAGGTATTATCTACACTAATTTTATCAAGAGGGAAAATTTGTGTATGTTTGTAACGAATAACCTTCGATCAATAATAGTACTAGATTCCCGATAAGCGCTTCAAAAACGGCCAGAAAAATAAGAGCACAAATACTGTTGTGCTCTTATTTCAAATTAGTACGGTCCAATCATAGCCAACGTTAAGACGTCAAAATGCCGCAGTGCGTGTTCAAAAATTGTGTAAATAATCACCGTAACACCAAGATTTTGGAAGGAATATCTTTTTTTCAGTAAGTTTATATCAATATGTCTTTATCATAACATAAAAACTGAATTAAATAGTAAATATAAGTCTTAGAAAATATTATGATTGTTTGACCAATGTTTGCTACAACGCGCCAACTATTGTAACAAACATCGACTATTCACAGACATTTTGTAATTCTGACCTTAAATCATGCGTGTAAGGTTGAATTTCTTTTGCTGTATGTTGACCAGCGAGCTTTGGTCGTAAAAATTTATTGTTTTTTTTGCATGGCTTTGTGAACATAACTTTACATTATTGTATTTAAGGTTGAATTTACATTAATGCATATTTTTTTCAACTAGGATTAGGTAAATACGATTGGAGCCAGTTTTGAAGTGAACTTTTGCATGTGATTGTGTATCTTGTACTATTATTGATCGAAGCGAATAACTCTCAAAAAATACTGTGCCTTTAAAAATTCTTTCACCATTGGAAAGTACACACACACTGAGTAACATAGGCTTTATTTATTGCTCGTGCAAAACCAGGACAAACCGCTGGTAAATATATTTCAGACACTGTCCATATGTACATAAAATTAAAATCAAATGAACTGTTCAAAGTTTAATATAGTGATATTTTTAAAAGATCAATTTTATTTAATAGAGCATAAGCAAACTTATAATGTTCCTACTGCTGGACCCCAGGCCTCCTCTTTAGGAGAGGGAATGGGTTGTAATCCACCACAAGGGCCCAATATGAATAATTGGTGTCACATCACATCTTTGAATTTTTGGTTCTAGGACAAGGCTGTTCTATGATGTTTTCTTTCACAGTTTTGAGAGCAATTTATTTAAATATTTATATTAGATTAAATATTAATAACTATGACTAAATTATAAATTAGTAAAAAACTTTCAATATAAAGTATTATAATACCTTTTACAATATTCTTTCCAAAGAATAGCTCCATTATCTACTTGAGTATCAATCATGGACAAATTGTGGCACTTACTGAACATATTAATGCCATGGAGCGATGCTATCGTGGAGAATTGGACCTAACGAAGAATGGATTAGTTTTTCAGTCAGCACCAAGATGTAAGTTTGGAAAATAGTTTACTTATAAAACAGCTACTATTACTCTTTGAGTTGTTTTTTTTTCACTGCTTTTTGAATATTTTATAAAAATATTTTAAATAGAAACAAAGTTTTGGTAAAATACTTACGTTTTCATTATTACCGCGTTTTCTTGAGAATATAGGAACACCACTTTCAGTGGCCACAGCAATTACAATAACAGACATTTTATTTTAAGGTTTAATATAATTCTAATCAGTTTTATAAAGTTTATAAAAGTTAGTTTTTCAAAGTTTATTGACCTCTCGGAACGAAATCCAATCAAATGACGTTTATAGGCTTGGGCAAAAATATCGACATATGTAACACAATATCGAGATTTTAACAGACTTAAATTTAAAAATATCGATGTTCAATATTTATCACCCAGTAAGAAATTGGATATTTTTTTTGAAGTCAGTTATTTAGACATACATACGTCACATGTATCCGAATCCGAATGTCTACTCTAAACATTGCTATCTATTTGAAAACACTAGTGTAGTAACATGTAGTTGCACAAGAATTGAGCCTATTGAGATGTCACGCCAATTACAAACTAAAATGAACATTTTTCCACTAAAAATAAAAGACAAAAACACGTTGTTTCGGTTCAAATACTATTTACATTATTTTTAATATATGCGAAACCTGAATATAGTTTGTTCAAAATCAGTAATTGAATCGATTCCAATAATTTTTCACCATGTTTCAGCATTTTTCTTTGTACTATTCTTCTGTTTCCTTCTTCTTTTCTTTTATTGTTGTGTTTACATAAATTGTCAAAAATATCGATGTTTATATTTTTATCACAATTATCCATCCTTAATGACATTGACTGACATTGACCGTCAAAATAATGATCAGTGTTGCCAAAATCGAAACAATTAACTCCACTTTACTCCGCGCTAATATTAAAGATGACACAAATAATAATAGTACATTATGATATAAGTGTGTAATGTTAGTGATTACCCTTGAGGCGGTATTTAGACCCGAGCCATGGCGAGGGTCTTAAGAGAGCCGAGAACGGTAATTATTAATTACTCACGTGTATCATACGACGTTTTTCAATACACTTGTAAATAAAATAACTGTAAAACTAGTAAACTTTTGTGGTGGTAAAAATCTGTTTTCATATGCGCGCCCATTTGTTTTTCCTTTTCCTCGTGGGGGACGACCTGCGCCCATTCTGATACGATAAATGTTATAAACATTATGGCGATGAAGAAGGTTTTAACCACATTATCGCACTAGTGTGTAATGATAATCAAAATGTCACAGTTTGGTAACAAGTACCATTATATACCTAAGTGCAGTGGAATAAGAGTCACTTTATGAGCACGTGTATTGAAAATAGCTTTTTTGTAATATTCTCTCTCATTTCAAAGCTAATAAAATGAAATTAATGAAACGTTGCATTACACTTCTTCAAAGCCAAAAGTCACTTTACAAAAACAAATGTATTTTATCATATATTATGAAGACACATTAATAATTAAATATGTAAATTTTATTGCCTAACCTAAAATAATTTAAAAAATATTCGATTAAGCACATTTTAAGTACCTAATTAGTTAAGATGCTACTTTTTTATATTATTTATTTATAATGGGTAATGGGTATCGCTATTTTTATACTGTAATAATTATAATTCTAACTAGGCCTATTTTGTAATAAGACCTTTGCTCAGTCAGTACCCTCTCTTTTTACCTTTTTGTATAATCAATATTAAAAATAATATATTATTGAGGTACTTCGAGTTCAATATGTTGCACTATGTAAGATCACATTGTATATTTCTATTCGTAAGTAGGTAACTACAGGTGATTAGGTAAAAAACACCATTTTTATTCCATATTTAACAAATTTAAAATAAAATAACTTAGGTACTGTTTCTATAGTAACTGTTAGAAGGTCCATTATTATCTAAGAGATTGCGAGCGTCATATTTGAGTAGACTGTTGATTTTCTGGATCTGGATTTTGTGTCCTGTTAGCTGTAATGTAATGAAGCTCCAGTTATGGATTAGTATCTTTGAAAGTGTGCACAATTTTATAATAATTATATTACTTACTGTCATCCTTAGTGAGCAATCTAGGACCAGCCAGAGCAATAAGTAACGCTCCTAAAGGGGCCGATATCATCACGCTTAACACACTGACAGCTAAGATTGTCTTGGCATAGTATTCTTCATCTGCTTTAACAGCTCCTGATGTTTGACCATTATTAACTAAGTCTAACGCAGCTGGTCCTAACGCTGCCTGGAAACCATTAGACGGAAACTGTTAGACAGATTCACTGAATAATATTTTTCAAATTATTATTTGGTGTATCAATACATGAATGTATACCTGAACAGTAGCTTTCGCAGTCCATGTGAGACCAATGAATATTTTCTCTTTACTATTGAGACCACAGCCAAAGCTCACAAAATATGTGGCTACACCGCGGATCACAAGACAGGACACAAGGCAGATAGTCGCCATTTTTATAACTTGTGGATCTAAGGCACTAATCTGGTAATTAGATAAGTTATTGTTAAGTATTAAAGCATGTCAAATATAAAACCTTTACTTAAGGCTAACTTACCGTTACTTGAGCTCCTGTGAATGCAAATAATATGGGCTCGAAGAATATCCACAAGATTCTAAAAATGTTACTGACAGGATTTTTATTTATAGGCCAGCCCTGTTTCTCCCAAAAGTATGCCGCTACGAATCCTGATGACACTATGGCTAGGGGACCTGAAATAAAAAAGTTATTTCTTAGCTACCTATATGTACTGACAGCTTAAATATAAAATTTTGAGATTATTTTACCTGCACCGCTCCATCCAATCATACTAGATATGAAATAAGAAAACAGGCCTCCAAGGAAGAGTGCTAAAAATCTCAACGGTACTACATATGTGTCCTCCTTTTCAGGTATAATCGACGTCATAGCTCCCCAAAGTGATCCAAGGGCTACACCAGCAATAATAGATAATGGGCCCTGAAAGTAAATTAAAAGTATATTGTTGGAAAAAACATAACAAGAGATTCCTCGCCATTGGCATTTATGTTAGCGGTTCGGTTATTAGAGACAGATTGTCTTTGTACAGAATTCAAGAAAATGTGAATTGACTCACCTTAATGATATTAAAAGTAGCAGATCCTGTTGAGAACATAGCATTTAGAATAATGGCGAAGATAGCAACGCTTATAGAGTCATCCACAGCAGCAGCAGCAACAACGATTGTTGGTATACCCTTGGAAACCCCATAACCAACGTCACGTAACCTAAATAGACATGGAACTACCACTGCAGGTGACACTGAAGCTATCATTGAACCTAAAAGAAAGCCTGAAACAAATTGATGAACATTAGGAAGCATTATGCAAATTCTAGATTATGTCGAATAGAACTTAATTCGAAAAAACTATACATAAGTACCAAAAGAACCAAATGAAAAGGTCGAAATCTAGTGGAGATCCTAGGTACTAAAAAAATAAACCTACTAACCCCATATCCAAGGTAAATTCAAAAGATAATGTGTGCTAACAGATATTGCTACACATTCCACCAACCATGGTAAAAGACCTAGTTGTAAGACGGCAGCATAATGTTTCTTTAAAACGGCTGCATCCAGACCAAGTCCAGCTCTGGTTAGGATGATGACTAGAGCAATTTTTCTGAAAAATTTGATGAACAATAAGAATCATAGGTTTCCTCTACGTACAATGTATTGAAAAATAGGTACGCCTACCTTAAATCTTGATTAAGTTTCCGATAAGAATCTGTCATATGAACTAAATGTAGATTTTGAAAGGCTATACCGGTTACCAGCATGCCTATTAGAGCTGGTAGTGTAGTGATCTTCAGCCATATCCAGCCTATTAAGTACGCAGAGATGACTAGTAGTGACATACTAAGTAGCTCGCCATTTAATCCTATCGACTCACCGAGCTCAGCATATAGGATACCCCAAGTAAGAAGAACTGAAATCAGAATAAAATCGTATTATTTCAATTTCAATAGAAGGTGCCAGTGTGTAGACATATCATGGGACAGTATCATGACTCCGAACTTAATTGTGTCTCGTGATCTATGTTACCTCGTCAGATACTTCTAATAGACTTTTGCCAATATCAGACACAAATACTTACACATTTAATGTAATGTTATAACATGACTATTGGTGTCGATGGCTTAGATAAACACAACATTATTAAATTAGGATGAATATCACACAGCAACCAACACCGATAGCTCTGTCCAAAGAGATTTAAAGAAATACAAAGTATGTAGAATATATTTTATGTCCCTCTGAATAGTGGCTGCAGGTTTTTTTTACATTATCATTGTAGGGTATGCAAAATAATCTTCTCAGGTTATAGGACCGTAGAAAACTGAACTTACAGAACATTATAATGCAGATTTGTTGCGCTGTCTGTCTGTAAGTTGAGAAGAAAGGAAAAGGAAAGATTTTGGACCACCATGACGGTTGCCATGATGGTGTTGAGTCTGCTTGATGGCATCGCAAGCACAAGTTTTCCCACCAACTGTAAGTTCGAAATTCGAAAATAAAGATCACGTACTTTCAATACTTCAAATTTAGGTAAAATCAATATTAAGACCTACCTCTTAGGTCTTTTTCGACTTTTGCTGTTCTCATCTGTAATGTAATATTACAATAATTAGGTTATGCTCTAAGTATACGTAAGCATAGAGTATCTTAAAATTATGCAAATAGACAGAAAAACAGGCAAACAGATAAAAAGAAAAAAGTGTCAGCAAGAAAACAAATAATACAAAAAACAAACACAGAGTAGTAAACAAATGGAGATTTATTTATAGTTAGCTGAAAACATGACGGGAAATAAGTGGTACCTATCAACCTTCCAACCTTTTTATTATAGACACAAAATTTGCTTCAAGAAACAGATATTTTCTTTAAAGAAGTTATAAAACTAAGTGACAAAATAAATGAGATGATGTGTGTAATACTCAATTTCTTTACTACTTGTATCTAAGCGAGATGTGCAATAAATTCCCAAATTAAGGTTTACAACAAAGATTTGTTTACCTACGAACGTATATACCCGAACACCTATAAACAGTAAACACACAAATGAATGAGACATATAGGTAAACGACGAGACACATAGTTAGATTAAACAAAAAAAAAAAATGTGGTCTGACCTGGAGTTTCATGATTTTGCTCCATATCCAAGTCTATGTAACCAAGCCGCTTCACTGAAAACATTTCGTCGTAAATAATAAATACTTGAAAATTAATTTGCACGTGTTTAACTCATATCACACGAGCATAATAATTATGAAGTAGTTCCTAGATAATACTATCAGTACAGTTTGATTGGTGATTAGAGTGGGCACATAGAAAAAGATATACTATGGTAAAATCTTTTTACAATCTTTATATAGTGCACCTGTATCAACGTGGAAACCTACAAAAAATATTGGGTGTACAATAAATATACTGAAGATGATTATTATAATCCATGACAGGATAATATACTTAACTTTTTCAATAATTTGGTCCTTCCAGCCGATGTTTTCAGGGGGTGAGTCTCTTTCTCTCTCGACCTCAGAATTTATATTATACTAACCAAAAATTTTACCAGGTAATGAATAACCATAATTTTTCTATGTGCCAGTATACAATTTATTCGGTCTACTGCTCTTAAAACCTTTTAAGACTGTCTTAAAGTCAAGCTGTAGATGCTCTTAGATTTTACGAACGGTTATAAATCAACTACCAATACAAATACTCCACCACAATCAGCCACCTTGTAAGAGCTTAATCACCCTGTCGGAATTCGTTAAGACTTAAGAGTATAAACCTTTATTGGCATTCATTTCATAACCAAAAGTAACAGAAACATGAGTCATTATGGTTTCAAAATACTACATCAATACTACAAATTAAATGAGTCATTGATTTATTTTTGTTGATGTTGTATATTACGGCGCTTCGCCGCATGTTAGCCAGATAATGAGGAAAAGATGTTTGCCACAGTTTTTAGATGTCACTTTTCAAGGTAAGATTGATAAGAAATTGTAATTTGTAAAGAGTTATAGTTCTTTCTTTATAAATTACAATTTCTCGGCAAATTATCATCTTCCTGCCCTTGTCCTATTTTATTTAGGGTCAGTGCAATACGTATAGACGTATACGTACTTTTCGGCAAATACCTAGGGTTTTAAAATAAAAAAGGGCTCAGAAAAAATAACCGAGCAAGTGCAAGTTAGACAGGGTTAAGTACAAAGTTACGCATAAATAAAGTAAATACATAGTTCAATTCTCGAATCGAGAACATTTTTCCTAATCGCAAAAACGGTTTTTTTTGGTAACGCACAGTTTTTAGTTTTCGTACTATGAGACCTTGCTTCATGCCAAATTTGAGGATTCTAGTTTAACAGAAAGTACCAAAATATTATGCCTAAACGGAGCATAAACGGCCTTATCTTTAGATTGCGTTGACTTAAAAGTTTAATTTTTTCATTGCTGCTTGAGATACTAGACCTGAGTATTTGATATTATTTAATTTCAGCCTCATACCTCTTCCTGTGTCAAGAGTGGTAGGCGGCCGCACGCGCGAGGCAATGGCCCTCGCGCGCGCCTAGCTACCGGGATTCCGAGCCTGATTTCCGGCCACTACAGGCGTGGGCTTGCGGACGGCGAGCAATGGGTAGCTCTTTTGACTTTGGAATTGAAGTGTTTCTAAAGCAAACTCGCTTATGATTAGCAGGCCTTGGCAGTATGTTATAATCTATACTTTCGTTATTAACTTATAAGATTAGAATGGTGATTTAAGTAACTGCGCGGTTATAAATAAACTAAAGGGATTAAAGTAGCCTTACACGTTAGGGCGTACCTGACAGGTTTGCCTGTACAGTGAAGTTTTACAGATAAACCGGAGTGTGTAGGTTGTGCAACTGTGCAGGTTTATCTTTACGTGAATGTCCTCTACTTAGCTTAAGCTTACCTGGTAGGCTAAACAGGCAAACTTGTCAGCTACACCCTAACCTTTAGGCTTAGCTTATTTTCTTGGCATAGTATTCACGTAATAGGTGGGTATAGCACAGATCTTATAGGCTACACAATACTATACTATTTATTTAGGTAGTTAGATACTATATAGTCCACGGGCGTGGGCTCCAGGTGTGTTCTTATAGGATCTGGTGCGTGAAAAGATTTGATACATATATTTTCAGACACTCAACGTACATGATAGTAACCAAAAAGACTAGACTAGAAAAAACTAGTCCTAAAAAAATTATAGCAAACTCCTTCTAGGTAGATGTAAGTTATTTTTTATTATTATTATTATTTATTTATTTAACCAGAACGACAGAATGCCAATTACACTGATTACAAAAGGTACAAATTATGTAAAAACACATTAAAAAAATAAAAATAACAGATAATATAACTAAACCTCTCATGCAGTCTTCTCGCAAATCGCCAGACATTCAGTCAATATCTCCTTCCATTCATCAGCGAATAGATCTAGTCTAGGACTGGATTCAAGGAGAGCGTTGAGTGCAATTAACATTCGCGGAATAGGTGACATATGTCGTGCAACCGTACGGCACCGTGGCACTACGAATAATTTATGCCGTCTTGCCCGGCATTATCAGGGACAAAAATTTTACACAGCTCCCCATGCAAACTAGGCGAATCGATTGTTCCGTGTATGATCTTGCAGGCAGTTACAAGCTGATCAAAGGCTCGTCTAACCTGGAACGAAGTAAAACCCAAACAACCTAACAAAAACTTGGTTGGATACAAATATGGATAGTACCCAAGCCTACGTTATGACTTCTTAGGTTAGAATAGAGGTTTGCCGTGGCTTTTCTCGAGGTTTTGGCATGGTGGCTGAGCGTTGGTTGCTGGTTACAGGTTAGCGGATTGTGCTAAAAAACGTCCATAGTGCTGGGAGTTACAGGATGATGTCCTGCCATCGTAGGCGCGGGTTTGCAGACGACGAGCTATAGATAGCTCGTCGTTCACCCGTCAGAAAGGGCTAGGCTTGAGTCCACGGCACGTAGTTTCCCACAAGCCTCAAGGAGATGTAAGCAAAGCTGAAGGGGTCCAGCAGTCTCAGTATCTGCTGCTAAATAAATAAATAAGAACAATGCCCTAAATTGGCTTAGAAGATATTTAAGTGGTTCGTGTTTATCTTTCTGTTTAATATTTTTTTCAAAGTTTGTATACATGTAACTGTGTAGCTGTTTTTTTTTAGCACATACACAATTATTTATCGAGTTTGATTAACCCTTCAGATACCGTCAATTAGAGACACAATAGTAAGACAATAGATGCGCGGCCACCGGTGGTCGCTTGGGGATTCATGAATTAAGTCCACCTTTGTATTTTTTCTTACATTTTTTCCTAGTCTTTTTTGTGACCGACTATTAGGCGAAGGTGTTTATAAAAATCATTAATTTAAAAAGAAACTCTAAAAACTGTTTCATTTTGGCTGTAAACTAGTGTTGTTAATATTAAGAGATGCTTTTCTGTTATTGTCATTCAATTTTTAGGGATAGATAGGTATTAAGTATGGTCGTTAGATCTGTAGATGGCAAATTTTAACCGCTGTCGATTCTGATTGCAATAACACAAAATATTGTCACAAATAAAATAACTTACCACTTGTTTGTCACAAGTGCCAACAATTATTTTAACAGAACACCACAAATAAAAAACGTAAATATTCAAACAATATTTTTAAATAATTATTCTGAATAAAAACTATAATGTCACGTTAAATTCTATAATAACACAAACAGTAAGAAACCGTTCGGTTTCAATTTTGTTTTCAAACTAGTGTCCATTTGTTAAACTTGTAGGTATAACGTTATGAAGAAGGCCGCCTAAAGTCAAATGTCAACAAGATAAATGAAATAACTAAAAACATGTGGTTCCTATAACGTGATAATTTTATTTGCTTTGGCAACACTAGAAAATGTTTTCCCAAGCACCAAGAACGAACGAGTTATTTTAATTCGATTAAGTGAACAACTACTTTAAATAACTACGTTCCGAGTTAATTTTAATATTTTTGCCACAATTTGCCATGAAACATTTTCGAATATTAAATCGGAATCATCATATTAGCCTATGTGATATGCATATCAAATATTTGTTGAGTTCTTTTCTACGACGATATAGTAAAAAGTCCGTGAACTACTTTCGGGAAATCCATGAAAAAGACTACTAATTGATGTATTTGCCTCAATGGAGATTTTACTATCCATATTGCCATGAAACTCTATAATTTCCCTAAAATTGAGGAAAAATTAAAAAAAAAACTGCGTATTTGAGAAACAGCTGTGTTTTGACAGCTTTCACTTGTTGTTGTTTTGGTTTTTTAATTTTATCAGTAACGCCTAGTGGTGTACAACTTTGTTTACAAGTTTAAAAGGAAAAGTTTAAGTTTAATTTCTTATTTTAAAGGTTTTTGCTTTAAAAGCTTTAAGTATTACTTTCTTGTCTATCTCAAATATAGAACATAACCTCAAAATGTGTTTCTTTTATGCCCAAATTGCCGAAAGAATAAATACTTAGCAGCAGAATATTTTTATTTGCATGTAATAGATTGTAATAACTCACCCAATTAAGTACCGACGACGTGCAGTTTATACTCTAAACTTATTTTCTATATTGACTTAATTTATTTATCACAACAACATTGTGGTAAGTAAGTATAGGTATGTATCTGATCTACATCTACGTACTTTCTGCCAAATGAAATGGTCCAGTGTGATTTTCGGTGACTTGACAATGTGAGTACTTAATTTATGCGCATAAAATATAAAAGTAATTTAAATAAGGATTCATTAGCATTTATTCCAATAGGGAAATAATGGAAAGGTAGGTATTTGAACATGACTAAAGTGAGCGTTAACCAATACATAGAGAAAATGGCTTCAGATTGTTCGACGAAATATCGATAGATGTCACTAATACAAATATTTTGAACCTTTGTTTTTTTGATCGTTTTATTATTGGTGTCCGTACATAATTACCTATAGGCCGTAGGCCATAAAAAGTAAAGAAGAGGTAAAACTAATTGTGAAGTAAAAACCTACACGGCGTTGTTTTAATATTTACCAAAACTAAGCTTATCGCTATATTTGGTTTGGGTTCCAGATCTATAGAGATTGTGATGTTATTGTTCATTTTATCTATGTTTTAAAAGGATTAAGTTTATGAGATAAAGTTGCAGTTGGATGTTAGACACTCCGGACCGGTCGGTGCGGCGACACTTGAAAGAAAGAAAGAAAAATAATTTATTTGGTACAGCAAGGCCAAACACATATCTAAGAAATAAAAAATAAAGTGGTTGTGTGCCTCATGGCTGCTCCAAAATAGGTCCAGTTCAGTATGACTGCCAGATAACTAGTGCCTGACGCTGGTTTTCAACTGAACCTGTGGATACTGGGGTTTTTCACTTGGGGGAGGTTTATGTCCAACCGAGAACATCTTCCGGCTAAAATGATGATGATGACAATAAAACTTCACAATTATTTAAGTAAAATAATAAAAATAGGTACAGAGAAAATAAATCAATATTTCTCTGATACTTACTTAATCGGCTAGGTTTCATTCTGTCTTACTCTTATTTCTGGACAAAATCAATTTCCAAATTCATCCGGTTTTTGTCCAAGTTACACATTCATTACGCGTACTACAGCTAAGGAATGGAATTCCCCGCCGGAGTCGTGTGTTTCTCCTGATAGCTATAACCTAGGGGACCACTATCTTACCATCAGGTGAGATAGTGGTCAAACGTGAGCCTATTCATTATAAAAAAAAGTAATCTCGCCGCGCTAGGTCGAGTTTCGGGGTTTAATTCAGCGACACCGTGTATCCTCGCTTGAGGCATCCAATGCGTGGAAATTAAACACACACACACAATATTATGAACATCATAATGGCGCGACCAATTCTTGTAACCGAATAATTCTACCATGTATATTTAGTACATTCTAATACTGTTTTGTACCCATCCTGAAATGTTTGTACCTCACACGGTGTAAACGGAATTTTACGATATTGTTGGCCCCGCCATTATAACGCGTTATAATGGCGGGACCAAGCCGGTACGTACGCCAAAATCATAACGAATTTCATGATTCTGATAAAATTAGTATTAAGTATGCGATTTAGTACCTCCGATAATCAACAAAAAAATTATTAGTTTCTTTACAAAATCTTTTTTTCGTTTTTGACATTTTCTACGGCATGTCCTAGAACCAAAAATTCGGAGACGTGTCACATCCACCAACCCGCACTGGGCCCGCGTGTTGGACTATGGCCCATTCTCTCTCCTAGAGAGGAGGCTTGAGTCCCAACAGTGGAAACATTATATGGCCGACTATGTTTATGTCTACGCCTGAATAATTTGACGACCAAAAATACGTCATGTAAAAAGTTGCAGTTACTTTTCTCAGTTTCCGACAATCGTGAAGATCAAACCTTGATAGTTATCTAAATAATAATCTTGAAACAAAGTTATATGTAACAGCTCTTTCACTCCATTGTCTTCAATACTGGCCTTTTTTTTTGCTGTCTTTCTCTTTTCTAGTTCCTGTCTATTTACTTAGTTATATTATTCATTATCTTACTTTAGCTACATATTTTAATTCCTCTCATAAGGTTTACTTTCTAGTCTCTTATTTTTTGTTAGTATTATCTATACACCTCTAATTTTTTAATCAGTATAAAAAATTGGGGCTCTATTCGTACCCGTTACTGTTACTGATAATATTGTAATCAAAAGTAGAAAAAACGAAAAATCCCAAAATTGTCCACAAAAAGTCATAATCATTCATAATAGAATCAATCATTCACAACAATTGCTACTAGAAAATACTACGCTCAGTGTTTTCCCATTTTGATCGTCGTCGTCGTACCTAATTAAAAATTTGTGGTACCTGTAAGGTAGTCGAATAACAACGCGTTGCAAAATAAATTTAGGGTGGCTAACTTAAATAAATTCGCGGGATATGTTGCTTGCATATTCGCACGCTGTTCTGGGATCCCGCAGTTCGTAAAATTATGCTATATTACCCCACTTTGCTAGATTGCAATCAATACGAGATGATGAATACCTAATAAGTGTATATTGTATCAATGATCGTTCGATTTCCCATCCGCAGAGAGTTATAGTTTAAGTTTGTAGTGAGAGCATTCATTGCTCCACTTGTATTCAAAGAAATCCAAGAACGAAAGGATAAAAGGAGCAATGTATCAGATTCATTGTATTTGTCGGCTACCGCGTAGCCTGGGCAGGGTCAACAGCAGCTTACACCGTAAATTGCGATCAAGAGGGGCATTTTACTTTTCTCTGCGTGTTGATTTCGCATCGTTGCCGTTAAAGCGCTGCACTGGCAGCGCGCGCATTGCGTTCTATTTTTAAATTACTTGTTTGTTAAAATTTTTCTTTTTTTTCAAGACGAATCCTCAATGAGGTGATAGTCGATTTTTTTTTTCTAAATTAAGTGTTGTGTGTTTGTGTTAATAATGTGTGTTATGAAGAGCGGGATATTATTGATTTTAGTGTTTCTGTCCACTGAATTAGGCAAGTATTTAACTTTAGTTAATTAAATAGTTACTCATTCTGTTTTTATCTAAAAGTATTAATTTTTCTGCGAGTTTTTTATTTATTTATTTATTATTTCTGTACACACATGAATACATGGTTACAATATAAATAAGTACAAAGAAATTGCTTATTTTTTTATAAATTTCTAGACCTGCGAAAGGGATCAGTAAAATATTTAATATATACAATAAATACCTAGTGTGTAAAAATGCAAGAAAAGAAAATGTGAATACCACAAAATTATCAATTAGACCGCATTCATATTAATTTAAATACTTATTTATACAACTATAGCTGTATCCAAATCTATAAATAGACACATAATAAGTAGATGTATGCATGGGTACAAAACATAATTATCACAGTTGAGAGCACACCTCTTTTTATGTCAGCAACACTTAGAACTCTAAGAGCAGGTTCAATAGTACGAGTATAGCCTTAGCCGTGATTCCAGTTACCTGTCGTGTCGGCTTTTGTTGTTAATGTTTTTGGCTTGGATACTAAATCCTTTAAGCAATGTCCTCGTATGAGTACTTAATTAGTTTGCCATTAGAATAAGGATGTATACAATTTTTTATTCCGCCTTCTGTCTTTTAGACGCACAAATCATTACAAAATATTAACACAATGACTAAAATACAATAACAAATCTAGGTATAATATTTTTGTAGTATTTAGCAGCAAATGGTAGTCCGACATTTTCAGCTCCATTTTACCGAGTTCGCGCCTGTTTTTATGATTCCACTGTTCCACATATTTATTGTCCAGTTGCGGAGAAACTTGAGATTCAAAACTACACCAATTTTACATCCCAATATCTACTAGGGGTCGGTTCTATGAAACTAAGACAATGCCTCATTCATCTGGCCTTGCTTTCATACCTATTTTGTGGTGTAAGGCAAATTAGTGCATTTATTACTTTTAGTGATGGGGAAAAACTAATATGCAAATAAAAATATCTATCAATTGGAAAGAAAAAATTAGGCCAGAATGAGACATTCTTCTGGTTTCGAAGAAAACCCTAGGAATCAATTTGCGAATAATTAAAACAGCCACAACTTCACTCGAAGAATTCCCGCCAAATACTTCCAGTTACTATTATCGGCTGTCGCTATTTACAGCAACGACAATCACTAAATAAATACCACAAAATAGATAGGTACAGAGGACAATCTCATGTATGTACTTCACTTTTTATACCTACGCTTGGTGGCCGCACACTAATGAGCGTTTGAGCCGGAACTGTTCGACGAACGGGCCGAGACGCCACCGAGATATAGTGTCGTGAGCGGTGTCTATATGTGCGTTGCTTGAGCGCGCTTTGTGTGTAGATTGACTTCTGTACCTATATAATTTTGTGCTAACACGGTTTCTGTCTAATAAAACTTGCATGCGATCACTGATTTTTCCACTCTACTGATGTTCGCTGACAATCCGAGGAGAAATTATGTCTCTTTAATTGGTTTATATACATTGTAATGCCCTGTTTATCTTAATTACTTGGCCATTGATGCGGACAGAACTGTTGGGTGTGTGCACATGAGAGAGCTTGAGTGAATACTTTTGGTTGTACTTTTAAACACAATCAAACAAATAGGTAAATGTTTCTAACTTACCTACGTATAGGTACCGTGAGCGTAATTTATAAAAGACATTGCTCAGTCTCCATACATTCTTCGCCCTGGAGCCGAGAGCATCGGAAAAGTATCGGCTGTATTCTCTAACATTAGTAAACTCCTATTAGATCTTATTTTTATAGCGGACTTCCATAATAGATATATTTGAAAAAATGTATTAGATTTTGAGTTTATTATCGAACCAAAACAATGAATATAAGGTATGATTTTTTAAACTTAAGGTACAAAGGCGGCTTTAAAGCTTAAGGCATTCTCTACCAGTTAATCAAGGGAGGTGTTTTCCTTGTGGTCTAAAATGACCAAATACTCCCGCTCTAGGTGGAGCGAGAGCAAGTGTCCGATCCTTCAGTTGCTCTTTGCTTTTCAGGGCCGAGGAAACCCTTTCAAATAATTCCGCGAATAAAAGATGATGGAGACACAATTATGGAGGTGCATTCAGATAGACCGCTATTGACACAACTTGGTAAAATGGGGTTTTATAAATCCGGCCGATACCTGTACAATGTGAACGTGGTACGCACGAACGTGTTGTCCATATTGTCCATAGTATAAGACATGTGGTATTGTTCAGAATAAAACATATGCTGGAGTACCCCAAGTGCCCATACATCTGCATTTATAAGAACCATACGAATACTATCGATGCTGCAATTAATGTGGTTACACCTTCTGAATGCAAAACTATCTAAAAGGTTAAGAACAACCCGAAAGAAGAAACGACTCAAGGCTGTATATTTCGAGGGGGCTGACAAAAGTTGATCAGTTAGTGTTATGAAGGCAATAGGATTCAAGTTATTATTACTAATCAGAATCTAAATGGGCTGTGTCAGAAAAAAATATCGTGGTCTTTGTTTTCCTGTTCCATTATTTGAGATCAGGCTCCTCACTATTGGCGCCAGGATACTCTATCCTGGGTGGTTGGCTCTGGTAATTGGGCTACCAAGTGCTCAAGACAAACTGGCTCAGTTGCATGCATCGCATGACGTCCAAACTGGATATAGGCCTCTCACTGCAGTGATTCTAAGTAAAAATATAATAAAGTCTGAAGAAATAAACATTATTCTACAGCTCCATAATATAATAGGTACACATAGTTACATCGGTATAGTAGCCTGTTCAAAATAATAGGACATCACGCTAATATTAAAAAGGTGAAAGTTTGCATGTGTGTGTATGTTTGTCATTCCTTCATGCTCAAATGGTTGATAGTATTTGTATGAAATTCGGCACACAAGTAGACCATATCCTGGAATAGAACACAGGATTTTATCTCGGGAGAACATATTATCAGGATAAAATTCTGTATTGCCCACGTGAATGATGAAAAAGCTGGCTGGAAAATGAAAACAACCAAAGAAAAACTACATAAGTTTGTTTCGCCGTAGATATTAGGTACGGTTTAGGCCATCGCTTGAATTCAATCAACTTAAAATACAAGGACCTATTTTCTAAGAGCTATGCGCTCAAGGGAAGTTGTCGGTACCTATGTATGTCCCTTCTTTCCGGATGGACGTTAAATATGGACTTCCTAATGACATAAAGAATGGTAACAAAGTCTAATTGCTGAAATTATCACGCAGGACGAACACAATCACGATTGCATTTACCTGCATACTTCCTTACTGACGGAATGATGCTGCTCTGGACTTAGAAAAATAAGTAGTCGAGGTGCTCTTGGAATAAACGGAAGACAGACGAAATTGTGTTCATGAATGTGTTAAAAAGCAAAGAATTTCAATATATTAACACGCAACAGATCGGATGAAAAGATTTTCCATTCAGACTTTTTTGGTAGTGGCTTAGAGGTGCTCAGAGTCTGAACTTGTGCTTCGCTGTTGGCTTTAATAATATTAATATACCATTGCTTACATATTACGTCGCAATAGCTTCCAACCAATCGAGGGTTGGTGGAAAACAAGGTCAGTTGGTATCACCATCACGTTCTATGAAAGGTGTCTAAGAGGTCTCTGCGAGTTGGTTTCGTCCCTTCGTACGCCTTCCAAAGGTCCAATACCCGCGGTCCTGTGATAAATAATATTAATTTATTTATAGTCCATTTTTTCATAATTATTGTAGTAACTACGCTAAAATGGTTTTATCAAGTGATTTAATATGAGCCCTGGGGTAGATAGCCCATGCAATCTAACCAGAACACGAATGAAAGCCCTCACAAAAACATCGAACCAAGTTTTAAACTGGCTTCTAAATATAACTGCCGAAACGAGTGAGTAGGTAGATCAACTCCGCCATAAATTTTTTTTCTTTAATGGTTTATGAAAGTTTAGCCAGCCTGTGGACTAGAATTGTTATTTAGTCTACATTCTACCGCTGTTGTTGTTTTTTTTTTTTAAGAACTAAGTTTGCTGCTGATAGCGGCTTCGCTCTATTAATAGTACAGAATTATCCCAAGGGAATACACTCCCGGGATAAAAAATCTAATCCTATGTGCAATTCTAAATCAAAATTCGTTGATTCATTTGAGCATGAAAATAAATAATCATCATCATCAGCCTTTTTAATGATCCCACTGCTGGGAGTCAGGCCTTTTCTCTAGGAGAGGGAACGGGCCGTAAGTCTCCACGCGGGACCAGTGCGGGTTGGTGAATGTTACATGTCTTCGAATTTTTGGTTCTAGGACATGCCGGTTTCCTCACGATGTTTTCTTTCACCGTTTTGAGAGCAGTGGTAATGAAATAAATATATTGCGCCTGGCAGGGTTTGAACCCGCGACCTACAACTCGTAAGTCGGAGCCATTACCACTCAGCCACCACTGCTCCCCTGAAAATAAATAATAATATTCCACAACTATCACACAACGCCGTCTAGTCTCAAGCTAAGCAGAGCTTGTGTTATGAGTACTAGACAACTGATAAACATACTTATATATTTCTAAATACATACATATTATAGATAAATTTACACCCAGACACATAACAAATGATCGTGCTCATCACACGAACATTTGTGCTGTGTGGGAATCGAACCCACCTCCGGTATAGCAATCAGGGCCACTGACCATTAGACCAATAGGCAGTCAAATGTAATAAACATATACTCACAAACTTTCCCCTTCATTATCATCATCATCATTTCAGCCGACAGACGTCCACTGCTGGACATAGGCCTCCCCCAAGTGTCGCCACAACGATCGATCCTGCGCGTCCCGCATCTATCGGATTCCCGTAACCTTCACCAGGTCATCGGTCCACCTTGTAGGAGGCCTTCCGTCGCTGCGTCTTCCAGTACGCGGTCGCCACTCGAACCTTTCGGCCCCAACGGCCATCTGTTCTGCGAGCAACTTTCCCCTTGTGATATGCCTATTAAATTATGGTATTTTAAAAATATTACTGGTGTCTGTTTAAATGTGGCCACTTTTATTCTATTTTTAACTTCATTAACATAACATATCGGTTACTTTCACTTGATCAGTAATTCATGCGACTACGTTACGTCACTACACTGGTTAACGATTTGTTTTTCTTTTATAAAAAGATAATAATTCGAATTGAATGTATATCAACCATCTTAGTGCTAAAATACATGTTTCGTATTTTTATTACGTCAATTATTTTTTAATAGCAGTAAGATAGCTACATTACTAGTTGTGTTCAGGTTACTATTAGCAATTACTAACTGTGCTAAGTTATTTAAAAAAAAACAAACACATGTTCTCAAGACAGTGTGAAACATCGGTCAATTATGCCTGATAACTTAAAAAAAAAAAAATCCATCGATCCTGCGGCGCGGCGCAAAACCAAACCCTTTGAAGTTCTCGTTTCGAATGCAAGCAAAAATGAAGATAGTTGTGGTAAGGCGGAGGTGTCTTTGATGGAAGCCAGTACACGGTCCTAATTGGTCAATCGTCGATTCCTATGGAAAAGAACTGGCGAGAGATTAACCGTGGAGTTTCTCGCCGGTTCTACAAAATATTCATGAATCTGTTTCGAAAGTATCTCCACCGTAGCCGCTGAACAGATCTAAAAGAAATGTAACATAGATATATATCCTTGCATCTAGTTTATCAACGTACCACGTGGGCAAAAGCTATTAAAAATATGTCAAAGACAGAAATATTTTTTTTTACAAAATCACTATTTTATCGACACTCACTATGGTTGACTTTCCACTTTTTAGATTCCAGATAATATAGACTACAAAAGTGAGTGGTGGCCCAAATGGCACTAATTGTGGTAACTGGAAGAGGTCACTGGTCCTAAACATTTCTCGTAAACCTCTAAACGTGGCCTATAACGCAGGCTAACTGTCTAGGTTAAATAACACATACAGTTAGCCCCGTTAGCAACCAACTGACGACTAGATTTTTTATACATATAGATAGATATTGTGATATTGAAGAAGATTGTATGGGAAATGCGAGTTGTCTAGAAAAAATATTCTTTTAAAGAATGCTTCAAAATAATAATAGGATTTGAATTTGTTCGGGTCGGTTTTGGATTGTCTATGTAACAGACGTTCCTGAAAATACAAAGTATTTTAAAGTTACATCTTGATTGTACACACCAGATCTTAGAACCCTGCATCCACATTTTATCTGGGTGAATATACAAACTTTTCAATTTTGGTGACGCAACTTTTTCTTTCTTGGATTTCGATAATAATAATAATAATATAGGAACCCGAAGAATTGGGGTCTTCTAATTCTCGCAAAAATTGAGGCGAATATTTCCTCAGTTTTTGTGAAAATTAGGGACCCAGTTCTTTAATTTTCACGAAAGCTGAAGTAACGATTTCACCCATCTGTGTCTTCACAATTAAAAGAATTAGTACGCGTGGTTCTATGTGTGCCTAATTACGGTGGGGTATGAAGCATTTATGAAAAAAAAAATTACCTAATAAGCTAAATTATTCAAAGTGTATCAAACCATTACAAAATAAAATAAAAATTATAATAAAAGCTATATAATTTTTTTGTGCCTCTTATTGCACAAGTCTCGTGCGTGACACGTGGAGCATAACAACTAAAAAAGCCTTTATTGTTTCACTTTTTCAACACCTAGTTAGTTGCAATGTGCAAAACCAAAGAAGCTGTATCAATGGCATAATAATGAACAATCTCATTGTATTTTACTGCAAACAATAACTAAGAAAATAAGTTCTACAAGCAAACACCGCCTTGAGAAAGTAAAAGTGATTTTTGTCATACAATGTGATTACGACGGAGCAACAACCTCTTATGATTTTTCAATTAGGTACGTCTGGTTTATTTTTAGTAACAGATATAATAAACACGTAACATGAATCTTAAACTAGTTGGGCGTCTGGCGATGGAAAAAACCGGCAAAATAATTCATAGCGTCTTTATAATTTGGTGATAGAAAAAACCGCCAAAATCATCTCAAAGCGTTTTTATGATTCACTTTTATGGGTCTTAGTTGTACCCATGACCTTACATGATGAGAAAGAGGGATGGAGCTGTATAGAGTGTATACCCTATAGGTACAATTCCACCCCTTCCCCAAGCTAGAATTACACGGCGCACACGTGTGCCACGTCCGCTGATCTGTCCATACATTTTATATGGAAACTAGACTTATAGAGCTACACTTGATCCACGTCACGCGACGCTTCGTTTTAATGTAGTTCTAGCTTAACAGTTCAATTTAGGTCATCAAATGGATTTCGTGGTATGGTCTCTGGTACAACACGAGACTATTATTCTATTCTATGTTGGGAACTGCCTCCAGTCAAACTCGATGCAGCTAGACTTCAGTATTTTACATGAAGCGACTGCCTATCATCATCATCATTATATCAGCCGAAAGACGTCCACAATTGGGGCATTAAATAACATGTACACTTGGCAAGATCGGGACCATCACTGCTTACCAGGTGGGATCGCAGTCAAGCACTAGTTTACATCGTTTAAAAAAATGTAGCAAATCATATTGCATTCTAAATTCGATACCTTTAAGCATAGATAGCCTTTACCACACCACAGAGCTGGTCAAGTGACTTCGAATTTACGGTCTTTGATATCCAGTAGCTTTGTTGGTAACGAATGTTTGGATGCTAACCCATACCAAGAGGGTCATTGAGTTGTTTGAGCATTCGCTAAATTGAATTGAATTTATTTTGTTGCTTGATTGAAAGGGAGAGTAGTTTGTACCTACCGCCCTACCGCCATGAAGTTTTTTGCATTCAGCTGTTGTTTTACCAATTACGCTTAGACAATGACCAACCAAGTGGATACCTGATGTGATGATGCATGAAAAGTGGGTTAACTTTCAAAGAAATCAAAATAAATTGTCACTACGTTGGTAGTGTACGGAATTAAACAAGAACGAAAGTAATGCGTAAGCGCAATGAGCGCGGAAAGTTTTTGTTGTCGTTGGTCGGATCTGTGGCTGGATATGTACGAGAGAGGCCAGGAATTCCAGTTACGTCTGTTGTGTTCGCCGAAGTAGGCTGATACGTTTGTATAGGGCGTGAAATCTGGTTTTGATATTATGGAATTTTTAGCGCTCACAGGCGCCCATTCTCTTGTATTCTAACTTAACGTATTAAACAATCGCTCTCTCGTACAATCTACTTATCGTATAAAAAAAGATAGGGAGAATTTTACTCCTGTCAAATAGTCAGAATTTTGTTTGCCATACCTACAATTTTAGACGAGATTTCAGAACTTGTAGATTTACCAGTTATGTAAGAATACAAAGAAGTGCATCACATGAACTAATTTGACAGGAGTAAAATTATTGCTATTTCTTTCGATTTAGTTCTAACGATTAGTAAAAGAGAGCAATAGTTAAAAATAATTTTGGATGGCTGGTGTAATTACATAACTATTGTTGCACTGGATTCCGACCCTATGAGTGTTGAAAAAAAAAATACTAAAAAAAATTGTAAAAAAAATCATCTAATGAAATAACACATTAACAATGACACATAACACATTCACCGAATTGTAACATGCAGTGTTAAACGAATTATATAATTGGAATGTAAATAATAATTTCTCAAATATGTTAAACGATGATATTACATTTTATTAAGTTAGACGCTCTCTGCGTTTTATTTAGTACTTATAGTAAAATATTGCGCACCAACTTTCTATTCATCATCATTCTACTATCAGCTGAGGTAGTTTAATTTATTTAAATGCATTTTCAAAATGGTGCGGTATAATTTTGTTTATGCAATATATGAGAATTTTTTAAACATTGGCATTTAGCAGTGAAATCTTCTCCGAAAGATACATAATGGTTAAAAAGTTTCACGTGACATTTTAAAAGGGCATTCTTGCTCCAAATGCGATTCAAAAATTCTTTTGGATCCTCACTGGTATATTACGTCAATGTTTACCACCTCTCATTAAATGCACATTCAATGGTCAAAATTGCAGTAGCACTGTATCGATGCTAAAGTGTTAAAAATTATCTATAGAAAAAATTCATCATCATCTTCCTGCCATTGTTCCACATTACTTGGGATGGGTGCAATACGCTTTTTCTTTCATTCTGTCCTGTCACCCGTCACGCTGTCACTAACTCTTGTCGAAGAAGTCATAACTGAATTATTCAATAGTATAGTGTCTATGCTACTAATTAAATCAATCATGAACTCTCTTCAACAAATAAATTTTAGACTTTAGCATTGATAGATTGCAACTGCACATTTGACCCCTGACTGTATATAAGAAAGTCCTCTTTGGTTTTCGAAGCAGCGAACGAGACTTTAACGTTGCTCCTGGAGCTCTACCATGACGTCTTAAAAACATGATGAATCCGGTGTGAGAAAGGGATAGTGCTACAGTTATATAGTGCTATACGGTCTGTAGAGCTCCGTCTGACACACGGGATATGTTATATGTATACACGGATTATGATTTTAAGACTAAAGATGGTTGTTTTCTATTCAGTCAGTTATGTAAATGTTATACATGTTTGTAATAAATTCACTGGTAAAGGAAGTCTCGTGAACTAACTTGCGTTTATAGTTTTTCTTGTTAGATAAGTTCTTCATTTTAAATACCAATTAGTACCTATATGGTTGGTGTCTAAAATATGAAAGTTATGATGAGTACCTAATGAGTAGATTTATATTATTTAACAGAGGCGCTACCACAAGCTCTTAACCCAATCTATTTTATGACCTGAATTGGTAGATAGAGAGATGAAGCTATACATCCTATGTAAATTTCATGCCTCTTTCTCTCTTGGCCGACTGACATTTTAGTCATGGTAAGGCCCCTGGCCTTTCTTTTTCTTTTCATTTGGAATTAAATCAATGAGAGAACTACTTGATCGGTATAGCCTTATCTTTGTCCTATTGAAAGTCCACTTCAAGTCACTTGTGATGTTTAGGTCACTGAAAAAATGCTAAATTTGTTGTTACACATATTGTGCACCAGGTTTAAGGCGACTATGTAAATCTGTAATAACCTGATTGTATGCACTTCTGCTAGAAACTGGCCAGTCCAGTGGTCGGGTGGTGAAAGTGGTGTGATGCTATAGTGGTTTCCCCTTCACTATCCCTGATAAACTTTATAGGTAGAGGAGCATCGTTTATAGTGCTTTTAATGTTAGTTGCATCTTATAAAATTGTAGTATCTTAATAAAATTAAGTAATAATTTTGTAACTATGTAAATTAATGTAAACTATGTAATAATGTACGAGAACATGACCCGTAGTTTAATTAGGATCGTTTTTTTAGGGTTCCGTACCTCAAAAACGAAAGCCTTATAGGATCACTTTGTTGTCCGCCTGTCTGTCGGTCAAGACCCTTTATCTCGGGAACGCGTAGAGGTATCGATTTGAAATTAAATTTAGATCTGCGACCCCCCCCTTGAAGCAGTGAAAAAGTCAAACTTCTAAGTTAACGAAATGAAAGATACAGCTGTTTATGTAGCAAAAAAGTGTATGACATTGATGGGATTGACACTCTCAAGGGAATCAAAATAATTCACAGGGTACTTTCCGTTACCGCAGGGGCCCAGCAGGGTCGAAGCTTACTGGGGCCATGGGTGATGCGAAAGAGATCTCCGGGGCCCTGGAACAATGGCAAAGAAGGAACCTTATTGGGTTTTTAGTCAGTAAAAGTCTGACACGCTCTTCCACTCCGCCCAAGAGCGGGAGATGTCATTAGATGATTTTGCCTAATAAAAAAAATGTACTTTCCGTTGACCCAGAATCCTGAAATCAAATCGCATATCCTGTCGTAAAATAATGTTATGTTGATTTTTTGTCTCTTATGTTGACTGGTTGACAACCATTATCTATGGTTGTTGTATTAAGTCTGCCATATACCGCTACTGATCATAAAGTTTAAACAAATGACATGGGAAATCTATAACTCAACTTTGTCTATTGCTTCCCTAGGAAAACAGGCGACGACAATCTGTTTCTCACGGAAGCATTTACAGCGAGTGTGGATGTAAAATAAACTTTTCCGTATCTTTTATAATTGCAGTGTCTGAAGTGGATGGCGATCTGGCTTCCATGGTGGATTTCCGGTACTTTCGATGCGTGATGAAGCGAGAATGGAAGTGCCCAGACAGCGAGATTAATTTCTTTATGTATACGCCGTAAGTACATTGATTACTATTCATTGATTGTATATTGATTACCTATTTATGTTTATTTTATGTGTGGATGTGTGTGTATAGTGTACAAGAAGAAGGAAGTCGAAAAATAGGTTTAGATTGGGTTGTTTATTTCTAGAGAAATGTCTACGAGTATACTTGCGAAAGACTCACCTTTCATAGGTATACAGGTAGATATTTCTGGGCCCAAATGGGTGGAAGCCTACTTGGGCCAGGGTTATTCGAAAGGAACTCGAGCCCCAGTATGAAGGCTAGAAGGAACGGGGTGGGGTTTTTAGTCGGTAAGAGTCTGACACTATCTCCCGCTCCAGCCAAGAGCGGGGGTTGGTTCATAAGATGATATTACCCACCGAAAAAAAAAGTAGATATTTCTTCAACTCATTGAAGTAAAAAAAAAACTGAATTATTCTAGAGATTTGCTCATTGTCTTCTTGCCCTTATTCCGTGTTAATTTTTTTCTTCCATTTTGCCCTTTTTTCTATATCCTGCTTGGCATAGCTTTCTGGCAAGGTGTTATTTTATAACACCTTGCCAGGACTGGACTTTGGACTGGCCTGTTGGTCTAGTGGTTAGTGGCCCTGACTGCTATGCCGGAGGTCGTGGGTTCGATTCCCACCCAGGACAAATGTTTATGTGATGAGCATGATCATTTGTTCTGTGTCTGGGTGTAATCTATATATATATAAAAATGACCCCCGTTTTCCGTTGTCACGACTTGGCATGAAAACGGCTTGACCGATTTGGCTGATTTTTTTTTTGTTGTGTTTGTTATTGTGAGGAGAAGGTTCTTATGGAAAAAAAAATTAGGGTAATGTAGGGTAGAGTAGGGTAGAGTAGGGTAGAGTAGGGTAGAGTAGGGTAGAGTAGGGTAGAGTAGGGTAGAGTAGGGTAGAGTAGGGTAGAGTAGGGTAGAGTAGGGTAGAGTAGGGTAGAGTAGGGTAGAGTAGGGTAGAGTAGGGTAGAGTAGGGTAGAGTAGGGTAGAGTAGGGTAGAGTAGGGTAGAGTAGGGTAGAGTAGGGTAGAGTAGGGTAGAGTAGGGTAGAGTAGGGTAGAGTAGGGTAGAGTAGGGTAGAGTAGGGTAGAGTAGGGTAGAGTAGGGTAGGCGGACCTTGGACGCGCTCGGCCCAGTCTTGAGAGACTGGCTCGAGCGGTCGCACGGTTTCCTCTCGTTCCGTCTGGTGCAGGTGTTGTCCGGACATGGCTGTTTCGGAACGCACCTGCACCGGATCGGGCGGGAGGAGACCGCGGCGTGCCATGACTGCGGCGCTGCGGAGGACACGGCCCAACACACCCTCGAGGCGTGCCCGGCCTGGGGTGAGCAGCGCCGCAGTCTAACTGCGGTTATTGGGCAGGACCTCTCACTCCCCGGCGTGGTCGAATGTATGCTGGGGAGTGAGGAGGCCTGGACTGCGGTCGCCTCCTTTTGCGAGGATGTTATGTCGCAAAAGGAGGCGGCGGAGCGTGCGCGGGAGGACGACCCTCTCGCCGCACCGCTCCGCAGACGAAGAAGGGGAAGGAGAAGGCGAATGTTCGATCGCCTTCTCCCACCCCCAGGTGGTGATTAGCGGGCGACAGGCGCGGGGGCGCCTTCGCCCGCATTGCACAGATCTCCACCACCGTCGGGCGGGAATGGCCGAGCGCTCGCGGCATTCCCGGGCCCCTCCTTGCTGAGAGGGGCGTGTTGGGCCCGCCGTCAAGGCGGGCGATCGTCGGCGGAGGACTGGACGTAAAGGCTCTGCCAGCTGCCCAGTCCTTCGCCACTCACAGACGATGCGGGAGCGCCGCTGGGTCGTTTAGTGGGTATACCGGCTCTGCCCGGGGAGTCCCACATACCCCTCCCTCCCCCGAGGGAGGGTATGCGTAACGCATTTTTCCCAGCGTAAAAAAAAAAAAAAAAAAAAAAAAAAAAAAAAAAGGGTAGAGTAGGGTAGAGTAGGGTAGAGTAGGGTAGAGTAGGGTAGAGTAGGGTAGAGTAGGGTAGAGTAGGGTAGAGTAGGGTAGAGTAGGGTAGAGTAAGGTAGAGTTGGGTATAGTAGGGTGGAGTAGGGAAGAGCGGGAGCGAAGCCGCGCGGGTAAAAGCTAGTTTATCTATAAAATGTATGTATTTAGAAATATATAAGTATGTTTATCAGTTGTCTAGTACCCGTAACACAAGCTCTGCTTAGCATGGGACTAGATGGCGTTGTGTGATAGTTGTGGAATATTATATATTATTATTATTTGATTTATGCCTGGGCGAACGAGGATTAACATCATCAAATTTTAACTTTTAAAAGAATTGCCCACGACATATACATTATACATGTCTCGTCTCTTAAATCTAGATATCTTTACTTTCTCTTAATTATACATAAGTTACGCTGCTCTATTGCATCCAATCCAAATTATCACAAAATGGTCCTCTTTCTTTCGAATAGTTAACGAATTCAAAAGATTTGCATACGTTATGTTGGATTAATTTGCGATTTTTTATTTAATTATTTTACTTGATTAGCATTTATTGTTTAGCAGTATTTATTGATTATCACTTATTCAAAAAATTAACATACATTATATTACATTGGTTTGCTATTTTTTATTTTACTTGATTAGCATTTATGATTCGTCATCGTCTAGCTATGTTTTATTTTTGATAGACTTAAGCTTGACCATTGTCCTCACCAGATAGTAAGCAATGATGTTTCAAGTATGTTGGGGTCGATTTCTAGTAACCGATTGAAGGTGAACATAAATGTTTGCGTTTAGAAAACCACATTTGGGTATTAGTGCAGCTTAGAGATGTGCCGTTGCCGGCAATATTGCCGTGAAGTGGGAATATTGCCCGATGTATGAATATTGGTGGCAATATTGCCAGCAAAATTCCCATATTGCCGGTAACGGCACATCTTTTGTGCAGCTGCAGACTGTGGCTTATATTACTCGGGTAACATCAGGTCTTTTTTTAAAGTCAGGGCTGCAATATGGTGCACGCTAGACGTTTCTGCGTCTTGTATAAAGTGCTAGACAAGTAAAAACAAGTAAGACAGGGATAAGTGGAGGGGAATTGGTCAAGCGGGCACCTACGCGTACGCCCTAATCAGAGCTGCAACACAAACCCATAGTCCAGAGTTCTAGACACGCCGTAAACCGTGACAAGTGGAGACGCATCGCATGAGCCTCACTCGCCAACGAAAATGCAATATTGTCAACCACGACCACATTGTCAAGAGTGAATAACTAAGGAGATAAAGTGCTGAGAATAATTAATAGATATGTCCTATTTATTATTTTAAATTAAAGTTAGAAGCTAGATCTTAACCTGCTGTTTTCCCATGATTTCAGAGAACACCCTCATAAACATTTCATAGATCCGCGATATCCGAAGCTCCTCCGCGATTTTGGTTGGAAAAAGACGAGGAAGAATGTCCTTATCATCCACGGCTTCAACGGCACCTACTCTAAAACACCGATGACTTATATTCGAGATGGTGAGTTTTACCTTACTTACGAGTAGCATAAGCATAATCAGCCTATTAATGTTCCTACTGCTAGGAGTCAGGTCTTCTTTCTAGGAGAGTGTAATCCACCACACTGCTGCTGCTGCTGCTTTTTTTTTTCCGGTGGGAAAAATCATCCAATGACAAAACCCGCGCTTGGGTGGAGCGAGTGCCAGACTCTTACTGACTAAAAACCCACCCCGTACCTTCTAGCCTTCATACCGGGGCTCGAGTTTCCTTTCAGATAACCCTGGCCCCAGTAGGCTTCGACCCAGCTGGGTCCCTCCTGTTGCTGACAACTCCTTGAGGCGCGCGGGAACAGTGCGCGCCGTCGACGTCTTGGGCTCGGTCCGGAAAGTTACCGGACGATCGGACAGCGAGCTACCCATGGCTCGCCGTCCGCGAGCCCGCGTCTACGGTGACTGGAAATCGGGATCGAAATTCGGGCGCTGCTGCTGCTGCTGGGCAGTAGTTACGAGTAGATATATTATAAAAGTAAAAGTGCAAAAGCGGATCTTTGTTCATTAATTACGCCTCAACGGTTGAACGGGTTTGTCTCACGGGGATATTTACAGAGATATTGCACAAAAACCAAGCATTTTTTATTATTGACCACCATCTCACCTGATTGAAAGCGACGGGATTGTTGACGATGGATCACGTTTGCCCAGAAGCAATGCATTTACTCTTTACTTGGAAATATATATCTACTCCGCGCGCAGGGAATTCCACATAAAAGTTTGGTCAGTATAGATGGAATGTCTGCCTTGTATGTCGCATCGCCTTATGTTTTGTGGTTTGCTATGTGCTGCGATTTTATACCTAAAACAAAAGCGCCGATGTTCAAGACTTTGAAGTTATTACTTCTACGGGTGTATCATTGCCGATGATCCTTGTATCCACAAATTAGTAAGCAGTAAGCAAGCACTAAGCATTTCCTCACGCATCACGCAATAGTAATAAAAGTCGTGAATTCTTCTCACGGAAGAGCGATTAATGTAGTTTCGTTATTTCAGCGCGCGGACAAAAACGACTAAGAGCGTTCAATGAAAGTGTGAAAGTGATAAAGAAAACAAAACTGCACACGCTGGCTTTGTCTGTCGTATAGAAGACGGAACATAGACTACCTCATTTATCTTGCATATTTTTTTTTTCATTTTTAAGTTTGGTTGATCCAAAAATATATTTTCGTCAGCAAAAATGAATAGAAAGTGAATTCAAATTTATCATTAGCATCGTCATCATTTCATCTAAAAGACAGACTGTTGGACATAGACCTCCCCAAATGTCACTACAGTGAACTATCCTGTGCGGCTTGCATCCATTGGATTCCCACGACACTCACCAGGTCATCGGTCCATATCATCATCATCTTCCTGCCCTTGTCCCGTTTTATTTGGGGTCGGCGCAACACGTTTTTTTCTTCCATTCTGTCCTATCATTCGTCACGCTATCACTTACTCCCTTTTCTTTCATATCACTTCTCACACAGTCCATCCATCTTTTATCTTTTCGTTGGCCTCCCTCTCCCCGTCCATCCATCCACATGTAAACTCATAACTTTTTTAGCGACATGCGTTTCGTGCCTCCTTTTCGCATGACCAAACCAAGACAAAAGATTCCCTTTTTACTTTTCAGTCACTGGCGTCACTTTCAAACATCGGTCCACAAAATTACAAAAGGAAATCCAAAAATAGAAATGTCCAATTTGTTTTAAGACGTTTATTTTTCATCAATTCCATTAATTCTGCTGCGTACAGTGCGTTTCACTTAAGACGTTCCTTTGCCGTAATGTTGGCAATACGGAAAAACAGTGTTGCAATATTTTTAGCAATTAAATTACTTAATATTAGGGAGATTAACTTATATTTTGTTACTTTTAACAATTGCGTTTTTTTTTGTTTTTCTTTTTACTATTTTTGAATAAAGTATAGGGCGCTGGGCTCCATTCCGATTGTCTTGCAATTCTTACAAATACCGAAAACGCCATGCCACAATATCGTATCTTTCTATAACAACGTCATTTTAGACCTGCTTTTTTTTAAATAAAGTCCCATTCCCCTCATAATTCTCCAAAAAGTGCTGCAACTACCGTTAAAATCGATTTCGTTGCGCATTTCGGGGAACAATTTTGGTAGAGTAGGCAACTCTTTCCTTTTTCCCTTCTTTTTTATGTAGACAGACAGGGGAGCCAACATTACGCCAAAGGAACGTCTTAAGTGAAACGCACTGTAGTCTACTTTTGATATTATTAGCATCGGTGACGTCATGGTAGGTATAGTGTCATAGTTTTGGCGCAAAGATATATAAATTGCTCGTGCCATTGACACGATTAAGAAGAATACTAATAAACACAATATATATTACATAACATTCATTTTATATGAACAAGAATCGTCAAACTTAAGTGGCAGTGGGCAGGGCATATTGATCGTAGAACAGATGGTCGATGGGGCTGAAGGGTTTTGGAATGGCAACCGCGCACCGGAAAAAGCAGTAAGGTGGTGGAAACAAGGTGGACCGATGACCTGATGAGAGTCGTGGGAATGCGATGGATGCGAGACGCATAGGACCGTTCCTTGTGGCGAAACTTGAAGGTGGCCTAAATCCAGCAGTGGCTGTCTTTCGGCTGAGATGATGACCATAATAACAGCAGGCCTAGCCAAGTTACGACCGTTTTGTCAAGTGGTTAGAACAAAGGAATCGGAGGCGTGGCCAACTAGAGGCGTTTGACGCAAGTTGTTTCAGTTGTTTATACCTCTCTGTTAATCTGTTACAGCGTACCTGTCTCGCAAAGATTACAACGTGTTCATGGTAGACTGGTCGGTGCTCACCAGGTTTCCTTGCTACCTTTCTGCGCTATCTAATATGAAGTAAGTTTAATTAAATTGGTTAAGATAAAATTAGCTTTTATCATTGCCAAGCATAATTTTATTACCTATAGTATAAAATACATTATAAGTCTTGAATCTATCATGTGTTTAATGGTTGGCGCAGAGTGAGTGGTAGCACGATTCCAAAAAAAATCTACATGGCCTGTGTATTTGTATATCCACATCCAGACTCGAAAAATCTATCTGTAGATAGGTGTTGCGGTTCCGGATATCTTGTGTATGTGAGTTTATATGTTTGTGAACGAATCCACGACACAGAAGTAATTCCTAATGTGGGGAATCGTATTAGAAAAAAAAGTAGGGCATGCAAATATTTGTTCCGTTCTGTTCCGTCGAGCGTTTGACAGCTGCACTGTGTGAAACGCTTGGCAATGGCAGTGCCACGAGCAGAAACTAGTGCTGAATACTTTTATATGAATTGCAGTTCGAACACGAGCTACATCAACAAAAAAGTACTTAATCTTATTCGAACAAATTTTCAGGAAAGCAGCTCAATGCACGGCTCAACTCTACTCAGCAATAACTCAAGCTGGTGCGTTGGCTAAGATGACCACTTGTGTGGGACATTCATTAGGCGCTCATATCTGCGGCATGATCTCTAACCATCTCACCGAGAAGCAGTACAAAATTGTCGGTGAGTTACTTACTTCCTTGTATGGAATCGATACGGAAGTTTAAAGGAACAGCATTGTGAAGATTAGGTTAGTTAGCAGAGTGGTAGCGCGTAGCTCGTCGTCCAATCGGAGTGCTTAGTACGAGTTTCTTTTACATTAACGCGATCGACACGTTTATGACGTTTGGCGCTCCGATTGGCTCGCTTCAAGATCTTAACCAGTCAGAGAGCCAAACACGGTAAAGGTTTCGTAAAGTACGTAAGAACAACTCGCACTCAGCGCGCTGGACCAAGCCGGAGTCGACGGCGCGTTGTTTCACGTGCGCCTCAAAGAGCTCTTAGCAACATTGTCTGGGCCTACTAGGGCCGATACCTGCCAGGATTGTGAGAATGTTCGAAAGAGCTACCGCGGCCCTGGAACGTAAAGGGAAACTAAAGGAACACGATTCAATGGGATTTTATTTAGGCAAAGATGTCTCACTCCACCCAGATCCATTTGATGATTTTCTATAAAAAAAGAGTACATTTTGATACAAGTGAAAAACTTTGTCATTGCAACCGAGGCTAAATTCGCACGAGCAATGAATATAAAAACAAACGGGTGATATATTGCATGTTGAACGTAATCGTAGTGCAAAATACTTAGTTTTCGAGAAAAAAAGTAGTAAAAGTACTCGTGTAAACACGTGTTATGTTTTATAGGGCTTCAAGTTTTTGTTAGCAAAAAGTACAACTATAACAATTTATTGTGTAGCTCTGTAATCTATCAGAGGAATTGTTAGAACACTTGTACTGCCTCCGTTAGTAAAAAAGACGCATCTAAAATTTTTCCAGATTTGATTTATATACATTGCCGGGATCAGGGAAAAAAGGCGCATCTGCCTGTATTTTTAATACTTTCTCCAGTGCGGTTTTAACACAAGAAAAAAGACCTTTCATTCATTTCATTTCGTTTCATTCATTTAAGCATTTTTTTATCCGTTTTTACTTATTGTTAGATACGTCATTTTAACTATCAGGGGCAGCGTAGGTATCAGAACAATTAAAACGAGAAAAGTTTAGTAAGACGATTGCATGGAGTAAAGTGAATGACCGAAAAGTACATGATCTTCTTACTCCTTGCAATTGAGTTGTTATATTTATGCTTTAATTCATGAATCCCCAAGCGACCACCGGTGGCCGCGCATCTATTGTCTTACTATTGTGTCTCTAATTGACGGTATCTGAAGGGTTAACTTTCTATAAAATAGTTTTTTTTGTGCGCTTTTAATGTAGTACATAAATAACTCTATAAGTACGTAAGTAGGTTTAATTTAAACTTAAATATAATAAATTATCGGTAGGTTCACAATAGGTTTCATAGCAGCTGTGGTTGATGTGGCAGCGCCAGGGTGACCGTTTTAGTTTCCAAGTATTGGTTGATGCCGTCTTCACCCCTGAGGAAAAATCAACAGTATTATCTACACTAATATAAATAAAGAAGTAAAGTTTGTTTTTTTTTTGTTTCTAGGAGTAATCTCTGAAAGTACTGGTCCGATTGCGAAAATTATTTCACCGATAGAAAGCTATTTTGTTTCTGGGTAACATCTTTACTAATATTATAATAGCGAATATGAGTTTGTTTGTTACGTCTTCACGCCTGAATGGCAAAACTAATTTTGATGAATTTTAGTACAGAGATAGTTGGGGCCCTGGAAACGGATATAGGCAATTTTTTTTTTTAGTGATAAAAGGGGAACAAAGAGGGAAAGAAAAGGGGAGAGGAATTAAAGTATATTAATAAAATTAGTAGTTTATATTTTGTGTATACGGGCGAAGCCGCGGGCAAAAGCTATTGTATAATACAGGGTGGTAGCATATAGGTCCCTTTCCGATAAGGATTAGGGGTCTTACTATTACGTGTTAAAAGTTAGTTGTACGAATGAGAAATAGGGATCAAGCTATACACCCTACCTAGCTAAGCTATACCCCACTTAAGGACTCGCTCAGTATGCGAAACTAAAGCACCTTCTTATCTATTCTATTCTAATTATAAAAAAAAATCGATCGAACCGTTCTCCAGTTTTAGCGAGACTAATCAGACTTATGAATAAATAACAGTAATTGATTTTTATATACTCGTATCATGTAGACGATAGATGTTAAATATCAGATAATGCTTACAATTCTCTACCAATACCAGAGTCCTTGAAGCCACCAAATGGAGTTTGACATGTTGTGTGGTCATACGTATTGATCCTGCAAAAATAAGTTTATTATTGTTCTACATGTAACAACAATAAAAAACTACAGGTTAATGCAAAAAAAATAAGATCTAAACATGTTTATTTTAGCAAGAACGCCTTATTATGTGGCAACGGAAGTCAGTAACCAAGGTGGTAAATGGGCACGCCACGATTATGGCGGTAAGTCCCCTCTTTGAGGCGTGGCTGGAAAGACCTCACGGCGTCCTTACCTTCCGCATGACGCAGGTCCTCACCGGACATGGCAAGTTCGGGAGGTTCCTGCATCGGATTCAAGCGGAAGAGACGCCCGGGTGTCGCCACTGTGCGCAACGCCCGGAGGACACGGTGGAGCACACCGTCGAGGTGTGCCCTGCCTGGGCGGAGCATCGCCGGGCCCTCGTGGGGGCGATCGGCGGCGGAGACCTCTCGCGCCGGGCCCTGGTCGAGGCCATGGTCCGAAGCGAGGAGGAATGGCAGGCGGTCGCCTCCTTCTGCGAAGCAGTAATGCTAGCAAAGGAGGAGGCAGACCGCATCAGGCAACGGCGCCCTCGCCGCCGTCGCCGGGATTCCGATCCCGATTTCCGGCCACCGTAGACGCGGGCTCGCGGACGGCGAGCCATGGGTAGCTCGCTGTCCGATCGTCCGGTAATGGACCGAGTCCAAGACGTCGACGGCGCGCACTGTTCCCGCGCGCCTCAAGGAGTTGTCAGCAGCAGGAGGGGCCCAGCTGGGTCGAAGCCTACTGGGGACAGGGTTGTCCGAAAGGGAGCTCGTGCCCCGGTATGAAGGCTAGAAGGAACGGCGCGGGGTTTTTAGTCAGTAAGAGTCTGACACTGTCTCCCGCTGCACCCAAGAGCGGGTTTCGTCAAAGATGATTTACCCCGTCGACAAAAAAAAAAAAAAAAAAAAAGGTGGTAAAGAGTAAATAATATTATACTCCTAACACAAGCTCTGCTACAATACAATACAATACAATACAATACAAGCTAACTTGGGACTAGATGGCGTTGTGTGATAGTTGTGGAATATTATATAAAAACAAAATCTCAAATAGGATACTTATACACGTCAAGTTTTTCGTCAATTTAATTAAAGTAGATTTATTTATTTATTGAAGCTGTTTTGCACATAACACTGTACAAAGGCGGACTTAATGCCTTAGGTATTATGCCGTAGTCGACCCTAGGGTAGTGCAGAAACATAACATGGCAGGTGCAACTTAATAAAAAGAGAAACAGAAGAGAAACAAATACAATAGTAAATACATAATTAGATAAATATATGAAAATAAGCAATTCGGTATTGAAAAAAAAATGATGATGATGACGATGATGATGATTGACTAGGTGAGGTGTAAAATACTTATTATATTTCAAAATATTGCAAAAATATTTACCAGATAGAGCCAGCTCGGACTTGCTTGGCAAAGCTTAGAGCAGTGGTGATATCATTAGTGATGACTCCAGCACCAAGACCGTAGTTGGAGTCGTTCGCTCGGTCGATAACTTCCTCAAACGAGTCAAACTTGAGGATGCTTTGAACTGGGCCGAATATCTGAAAAGCAAAATCCATTTTGTATACGTGATTTCCTTCTTATATCATCATCATCATAATTCCAGCCGAAAGACGTCCAATGTTGGACAAAGGCCTCCACCAAGTGGGAGGGATTTGGACCATAACCCACCACACTGGTGCAGTGTGTGTAGGCAGGTTGCCATAGGCTCGTTTGTTTGTCAGCAGGGTGCACCACGTGCAGGTGAGGTTGGCTTGATTCCTGATAGATGTTGATTGGGACCCCGTATACACCCGTATTTCTTCCCACAATGTAGATAATATTGTCATCATCATCATGTTCTTGAATTTAAATGTAGGGTAAAACTTGAATCGAAAATGTTATACACTCTTGATGGGAGTTGGCTAAATTATAGTCTTGTTTGCCTAACCTTTTTCCGACTGTGTTGGGGTTGGCTCACAGTCTAACTGGATGTAGCCGAATTCCAGAATTAATATAGAATGATCTATTACACCTCTACAACTCAGTAACTGAGTAACACGATACCCGTGATCAAGACTGCAACTGGTGTTAGATCCAACGACTGAAAGTGCTTGCCTCGGTATTTTAAGAAAAATAGTCAAATTATATCCAATATGTGCGAAAATATGATAGCTAGCTTAATTTAAAATAAATTGAATTTAACCTTCATTTTAGCAAAACGGGGCTATTTTAATAGATAGATAGCAAGGAAACGACCCGAACTGAAAATCTTACCTCTTCTCTAGCAATCTTCATGTTATCTGTGACATCAGCAAAAACAGTAGGCTTGATGTAGTATCCCTTAACTTCCATCTTATCACCACCAGCTACACATTTAGCTCCACCCTCCTTACCAGCTTGGATATATCCTAATACTTTGTGGTACATTTCTTTATCGATCTGAAAAAAGGTATTGATAAAATATTCTGAAGCTTTTCTATGTCGTATAGCGATGTAGGTATATTTAATTGAAGACTTTTTAAAGATAATGACAATATATATAACAGATTTGAATTGTATCCAGATTTGTAACTTCCTGTAGCTACGATACTTAAACAATATATACAATACAATAGATATAATTACCTATTTTAGTGAGTGACACAGAAGCAAGAGATACCTAAATCTAAAATACTACAAACGCCAAGATATTTTATTGTTGCAATTCCAGCTGTGATGCACCTTGACAACAACTAAAATTCAATTCATCAATCTATCAATTTTAAAACAGATACTAGGTTAGATAGAATCATACCTGAGGCCCTTGTTGCACGTCATCAAAGGGGTTGCCAACAGATCTCTTGGAAGCAATTTCTGCGGCCTTCTCTACAAACTGGTCGTAGATACCAGACTGGACGTACGTCCTGGTGCCGGCGCAACAACACTGCCCGGCATTTGCAAAAGCCGCTGCGTGAGCTTTCTGAGCTGCTTTTTCCACTGGAATGAGAGAAACGAGCATGCATATTTTTAAAATAACGCCTTTGAGACTTTACATGTTGATATACTAACCTACATGGATATACTCGTACATATAGGTATTTAATGTATTTTAAAAGGATTCAGGTTAACTACGGAAACTGTTGAAATATCAATATTTACGAAATTTTTATCTGAAATACGGTTTGTCATGCCAGTGACTGGTTTTGGATGATTAGGCGAAAGGAAAATATATTTTAGTTAGTGGTGTGATCACAAGATTTGATGATATAAGTCAGTTTTCAAAGTTGTTCTGCCATATAAATTACTCCCAGCTTCGCACATGCAATAAATGTAGGAAATGTTACTCAGGGTGATTGTAGCTTTTTAATGGTGAAAAAGTTTTTGAAATCGGCATAGTAGTTTTTGAGTTTATTCATTACAAACATGCATACAAAAATAAAAAAAAACCTTTATAATATTAGTGTAGACAAAAAAAAAATTTAATATTTTTTACTCTCCTACCCACACCGAGCAGGACAGTAAAAAATAGCCTGTTGTTAAACCTACCTAAATATACAAGAAAATATCATTTAAACTGATCAAGCGATTTCAGAGGAGTTCGAAAACAAACACTATGACATGAAATTTTTTTATAGTGGAAGATTTTCTTGCTATGCTTTTGCTGCTAAAACATAATTTTATAGTTACCATCAGCATCATTGAAGACTACCAGAGGACTCTTGCCTCCCAGTTCTAAAGTGACACGCTTGAGATTCACAGCTGATGCTGCGCCCATAATTATGCGACCAACCTGAAATAATTTAGTAAAAATCAATCCCACCAACAACATTTCATGTAAAATGTTGCCAAGACGACCACATAAGGTTAACCCTGTGAAAAAGGTATCAGATCTCATGTAGAGCCAAGCTTCTGAATCTACACGGCCTAACTCTACCGACCCTATCTTCACAAATTCTACATATCAGTAAAAAAAAATCAAAACTGATATGTCTAATGTGAGTTTGCTGTCAGTTTTACCACAGTCAAAGATTTCATTGACGAAAAACCTAACGTCTAATGCGATGATTGATGGTTTTTAGTACTGAGTGACGATAACCATTATTCATGATTGATGGAATTGATTGACGCTTGCATGACCGTGTAATGGTCGCCTAAGTTGTCTTAGATTTCATTAAACTAAAGAAATGCGATATACCTCAGTGGATCCAGTGAAAGCAATCTTATCGACGTCAGGGTTTTGTATAAGTGCTGCTCCAGCTGTAGGTCCATACCCTGGTACTACATTGACAACTCCTGGAGGGAACCCTGCCTCTTTAATGAGGGCAGCTATTGCTAATGCAGTAAGCGGAGTCTGTTCTGCTGGCTTTAAGACTATTGTGCAACCTGAAATATGATTTGTGATTTTAAATATCATTATTTTACATTATTTGTACTAAATGTGTTGTTCTTGATCAACAAGCTAAAGCCCTTTGGTTTAGGATATGGTTGTAAAATGCAAATTTTGTTATTTTCACAATATATTCCAAGTCCTAGGAAAGAAGGAGCTAAGGAGTAGAATTCCCTACCGGACTCCGTTTTTGCTGATAGCTACAATTTGGGGGGGTCATTAAATGAATATGTTACTTCTAGGCCAGCGTGTTCTATCGACAAACGTCGACCACATCATCGCTTACCATCAGATAATCAAGCTATCAAATGCGAACCTAACAAAAATAACGAACACAATTTAAAAAAAATGTGTCCAGGCAATCTTTGCTTATTCTAGGTAGCCAGAAAGAGATGGTGGATGGGATAAGGTCGCCGATTCTATTTTTTTTTTAATTTAATGCTCAAATTGTCATATTTATTTTCTTATCTTTCTTCAATAAAATATATGTAAATAAAATAATATAAATTAATAAAAAGAAAAAGAGGATCTGAAGCCATATTCAATTTAGGAACAAAGAAAAAGTCAATAAGTTAGATCTATATTTACACATTATAAGATAGTAAGCAGTCGTTAATTAAACGACACAATGCTAATTATGATAATAAACAGTTTACTCATACCTGCAGCTAATGCCGGTGCAATTTTCCACGATAGCATTGGTATGGGATAGTTCCATGGTATAATCTGACCACAGACACCTACTGGCTCTTTCAAAGTGAAGGATAATACTTCGCCATCTGGAAGACAAAACATTGTTATACTTTCCATCACGGGTACAACATTTATAGAACAAGACTGTTGACTGAAAAATTGCCAATTGAAAGCTATAATCGGGTAATCCAAATGTGCAACAGTAAAATCAAACTGTTTTTTTTTTATGCGGGTTGATAAATTATGAAATAACTTGTCTTCCTTTGGATAGATCGAAAAGGAATGTTAAACTTTTACTGACTAAAACGCATCTGTTTTCCTTCAGTTACCCTTTGCGTTTCAAGGTCACGGTGCCTCTTCCGAAAAATCTCACAGCAGACGATCAAACCCTGCTCTTCAAGTATTCATAAGACCATTTGAGCAAACCGTTAATTGCAAGGGCAATGCACTAATCAGAGAATTTTACATAAAAAATAGATTAACAGTAAACACGCCAAAAAAAATTGTATCGGATACTCGACAAATAAGTGTACGAGATAAGTTTGATGATGATACTCGACAAGGTCATTTTCTACTATCTGAATCGGTGGTTCCCGACCTTTTCTTGAACTGGGTCCATTTTGGTCTCTTTGTTATTAGCAGGGACCAGAAGTCTATTAAGAAATACTTACACAAATTGTAAATCACTAATCTAAATTGATTCTCAATGTACCAGACCAATGTGTGCCAATGTGCCAATGTAATGTCATTAGCAAATATTAAGAACGTAACCTCGATATTCAAACGTTATCAACTACAAAACAAACAATGAACAGCTGAGATAGTTTTGCATCTTGCATTTAACATATTGCAATCACGCTAAATAGAGGATACAAGATCGTGACAATAGACGTCAATGAATTATCTAAGAGAGATAACATTAACAATACTAATATAATACGATGTGATCATAATAATAGAAGAAAATTATACTAATGATGTATTAATAAATTAAATATGTGTCACGGCAGGTAAAAAATCGATATAGAACGGCCACTCCATCGCTTACCATCAGGTGAGATAGTGGTCAAACGTGAGCCTATACATTATAAAAATATATATATATATATATATATATATATATAGAAGCAACAAAAAGTTATATACGTCGCACAACGTGGAAATAATAATGAAATGAGACAGCCTTTTGTATCTTTTGGTATCTTGATCTTTTTATTTAGATGTTCGCAAATTCAGTGTTAGGGTGAAAATATTTTCAAAGAATCCAGCTATAACTCAAAGTTATTATTATTTCTTTCTTTTTTGAAGTATCTTCCGGAATCCGAAGTGTTTAGTAGTTTTAGAAGTGGTTTACCTGCAGGAATCGTGTTTCCTAATATTTTGTCAGCTTTGCCGGCGTAATATCTCAAAACTGTCACTGAATAGTAAACTTCTTCCTCGGCGTGTTTTACTGGCTTTCCACAGTCCAAGGTTTCCAGCTCTGCCAAGTATCTGGCTTGAGATTCCATCAGTTCTGCCAACTTGAGCAAAAGGAGACCACGTTGTGAGGCATCCATGGTACGCCAGGCTGAGTACCGGGTGAAGGCTTTTTTAGCTGCTGCTACCGCCAAATCTATATCGGCCTATAAAGCAAATATCAATACAAGATAACTATTCGTATGTAGTAACATGGCTTTTTAAATTGGGTTCAATATATAAATGTTATTCAAGATTTCATAAAAGATATTTACAGAAAATAGGGTAGACTTTGATATAATAATTGCCTTGATTTATACTACAGTTAATTTGATTTCTTACGAATTGTATTTATTAAATTCTTGATACCTGGAATGAAACCTTATTAATGTAGTTTACGGTGTCATTTTATTGATCGTGATCAATGGTTATCACGATCACACCGATCTATTGATTTTTTATATTAATTAACACGATTTCTTAGTTGCAAGATATTGTAAAGCGCAAGAACAAAAATATTGTGGGTAGTTTTGAAAAACTCTGATAAATTTATACCTCACAATCTTCAGATGTTTGGGTAATGGAGTGATGAGTTTTAATTGCTACTTTAATATTGTAACATATTTTGTTCAAATTTTAATCGCTACAGTTATGACTTACGACATTTTTACGTAAAACAATTTTTTTAAATTAGGGTTTCAAAAGAACTGGAAATCGTAGTAATTCATCAATTCTTTAGAAATTGGAAGGAACATGGAACTCTGTTTGGTAACCTTGAACGTTAAGACAGACGACTCACTTGAAGGAAAGGTACCTCGAGTATGGGCTTCACTTTTTTATTCATTCTATATTCTATGGCTTAGCTGGAATAACCATAGAAATGAAAATCACCAACTCTCTTCTTTTAGTATATTATTGAGTGACGTCGTGCGTCTTCAAATTAATAATTCTTATACAACTCCTCCATTTTCTAGAGTAACTGATTATTCCGCGATTGTAAATAGCTAGTCAGATATCTTGTCCTGTCTAGTATCTTACCTTGTCACCTTCGGCCACCTGTGTGATGACACTCTCATTCTGGGGATTGATGGTGGGGAAGGTCTTTTTGCTGACTGCATCTACCCACTCATTGTTGATGAACAACTGTGTGAAACAAAGAACAAGAGATATTAGTTTATGTATTTCAAAATGAATGCAATTTTTCCTAAAATAATATGCATACACTCAAGTCAGGTGACTTTAAAATGAAAAGGAATAGTTTACAACAATGTCTCTATGAGTGAACTAAGTACCTGTTAGCAAGATATTTGAATTACAACGATGCTAGGCGAAATATTTTTGTCGAAAGTTGACAAGATAATTGATAAAATTTATCTCTTCCTCTAAAGGTAAATAAGATCGGGAGTGGGATAAACTGTTATGATTCAGGAATTCGGATATATGGGCTGTGATGATTTAGGAATTCTGCAGAGGCTAATACATTACTTAGCCTTGACGTGATAAATATAGGGGTCAGTGGCCTTGACCCTTTGATTATATCTCATTCCTTGTCCTGTCCCTTGAACCTTAAGGCTCCTACACACAGTGCCGGCGGCAGGGCCACCGGGTAAGCCACCGGCCAAGCCGCCGTGCACCCGGCGGCATACAAAGCCGGCTTTGCCGCACAAAGGAGCCGCTGGCGGCTTGTATTACCGGCGGCATAGCCGCTCGGCATGAACCCGGCGGCATTGCCGCCGGCATGTGTGTAGTAGTCTTTAGTGAACATGTTTCAAAACTGGTTTCTAGGTTCGATTTTTTGTTTAAAGTTACTTATGCATTAATTTTTTGTTTAATTTCATTAAACTCTTAAGCAAACGCAAGTTTTGACACTGTCATTGTCTTTCTATTGTGTCTCTAATTGACGGTATCTGAAGAGTTTTAATGTAAAAAAAGAATAAAAATAATTCACTTTGTTATACTTGATTACTGTCAGCATTTTTTTGGTCATTTTACGATTTTACTTCAACTTGCAACTCTTTACTAAAATTGTGAGAGGCACTACAATTTTGCGAATAATTGACAACAAACTGAAAAATGACAACAATCAAGTTTTCAGTGACTTTTCCAGAAATGTTGCAATCGTTTCATAATTAAAAATTTATTTTTTGCGTATTTTTCTCGCGTGGAATGTCATTGCCATTGGATAGATTCCTTCCCAATCTATCTTTTCGTTTATAAATCTGCTCGTTTACCAAAAAGTCTTATTGACATTACATTTTATTACTTTTCAGAATTTTAGCAAGACTCAGTGGAATTCAATAGATCTTTATTTCTCATATTCTAAGAATGAAGACATGCACAATGAACATTTTTCATGAAATACTTATACATGATTCTTGATCACGAAATTGTTTAGAAATATACTTCTTTTTATATCGGTTCTTCACGTTTAGTTTAGCTTTAGCTCAATGCGCACTTTTTATGATTACAGGTCATTGAAGTAGGAAATAAATCTTAAAAGAACCGGCCAAGTGCGAGTCGAACTCGCGCACAATCGGGTTTGTAGGTACCGTTATCTATACAACATTAGACATTATTTTACAACTTTTTTTTTAATTTCACCTGTCCCAGTTTTAGTTTGTTGAAAAATTACGTTTATTTTATGAGCCCTCTGTTTATTTTGTTTTCCAGTATTTGTTGTTATAGTGATAACAGAAATACATCATCTGTGAAAACAAATGTCTAGTTATCTACTTGAGATATAACCTGGCGACAGAAGACAGGCAGACGGACAGTGGAGTTTTAGTAATAGGCAGGACCTTATTACTTTTTACCCTTTGGGTCCGGAACCCTGAACATTTTCGTTCTTATGTAGGTACTTTGCATGGCCTTGTTATATTTTTTATTGATAGGTTCGTGCTTGACCACCATCTCATTTGATGGTAGCGATGATGTTCGTTGGTCAACGATGGAACACATTTGCATAGAAGTACCTACCCTATTCACTTTTGATTTAAAGATCCCAAGATTGTAACTATCAGGAAATATAGATTCCAAAAGAGAATTCCGCTCATTAGCTGTATGCAAAACATATATTTTCTCAAAACATTCAATGTGTATGGGTGTAGTGTCCATTATGTACCGGTGGCTCATCGCTGCACGACCGATGATAGAATGGGCTTGGCTGAATTAACCCTTCAGATACCGTCAATTAGAGACACAATAGTAAGACAATAGATGTGCGGCCACCGGTGGTCGCTTGGGGATTCATGAATTAAGTTATGCAATTCCGTCACACACTACCCAAAGTGCAACCGATATAAAACCGACTAGCTACGAGTATCAATTGGACTCTAAAAATCATGAAATCGTAAATGAGTCTTATGGAAAGAAAAAACTTTCAAATCAATCATTTATTTCAAATATACCATAGACAGGCACTTATAGACAAATGTCGGTCAGTCTAAAAAAAAGTGAAGCTAAATTGCACGTTCCAGAGCGTAGATTTTTATGGAGAAGAATGTGCAAGAAACTCCATGGGCACTCTTTTAATTCATGAATCCCCAAGCGACCACCGGTGGCCGCGCATCTATTGTCTTACTATTGTGTCTCTAATTGACGGTATCTGAAGGGTTAAATCATATTATGAGTTACATATAATCTTGGTTACATATTTCTTGTTGCTTTTTTACATATGAATTGTTTTTATCTCATTTTTAATATTATGTGGGTAACAAAGTTTTTTTTATCGGGAATGTAATTTAGTGAAGTAGGGTAATTAATTTCGCTGTTGTCAAGAGCAGTTTGTTTTTCTAGTGATAGCAGAACGGGGGCATAACAAATAAGATTGGTAAATCATGGATTTTGAGATACGAGTTTTATGAGTTCGAATTGTGGGTATTTTTTTACACACTTATCAGCACAGGTTTTGTTAAAAATAAAAAGGTGTTGTATTTTTTAAACTTTACACAATACTATTCTATATCAACTGAGTTAAAAATCCACATAAAAATAGTTTAAAATGCCAGGCACCGGCTAATACGCGGTTTAAAAAAAAACTTATATTTTACTACGTCATCCATTAAATTTTTTCAATTGTTACAAATAAAATCCAATCAACACTTACCCTAGTATATTTAACGTCTACTTCCACCATATTTGCGTTTAAAATATCAGCTGTTTATATCTAAAATACACCGCAAGTACGCGTCCAAAGCCGGCTTCAGACAAACTGTATAATATAATGTAGGTACTCTGTGGACAAAGTGATACGAATCGGAAGTTGCCAGCATCAAAATAAAAAAAAAACAATGCTACGTATTTTTTATCCTACTTATTTGTCTGGAACTACGTATTTATTTGAAGTAAAAAAATATATTGAATAGTATGAAAAATTAGGTATGCCATGGATCAATAAATTGTTTGGTTGATAAAGCTATTTTATGATTTGGTTAACTGTTATAAAAAGGAATGAAGATGGCAAGAAGAGAAAGAATAACTGGAAGGACTTGGCCTTTGCCTAAAAGTAGGACAGTAATGTAACGGTTACGGTAAAGGGCTAGTAAAAATATAAGAAATAATTTATGTGCGTTTTATTGGATTTGTAATTCATTATTGTACCTTTAAATATATACCTTTTGCAGTGGAAAGCTTGAAAATTCTTCTTATTGTATTACTAAACTCTGACCAACGAACGAACATATTCCCTTTGGTGCGCATGATTGTAACAAAAATAGTACTTTCTAATATCTGGCAACTCTGTTCTTGAACTTGACTTGTCAGTGAATCATTGTCTGTTTACTGTGAAATAAACTTTATCAGTAAAGTTTTAATGACTTATTTAGAATAGCAAATATCTAAGAAATGTTAATGTTTGAATTAGTTTTATTACTGACAGCATTAGTACTGGCATTAGCTAGACTGCTGTACAATTTAGATCCTCTTTGTTACAAGTCAAATGACTTTTAGCGGGATTTTTTACGTGAATGTTCAGCGGACGTTTTAATTATTAGCAAATTGTTTACTAGAGGGTTTGTGATGTAAAATTGGTGTAATTACACAGATGCACTGTCTCGCATCATTGTTTCAATGATTGTAAACTGTACTGGTTTAATACTCAGAAGTCAGGACTTGGAATATATAAAACACTCGTACTTTGAAGACCACTTTTATTACTCAAGTTACCAACTTTTACAATATGGTATATCATGCAAATGACTACCACAGATGTCTCGCTACCAAATTTTTTAGCGTCCCGCGTATATCATACAAAAATGTCTGCCCCCTTCCCGCCATTTTACTTGCTTGTGTTTGGGCGAGAACTGTCAAAGCCTCGACCAATCACATGAAGTCAATACCACTACATTTTTTTATTAAAAGTTCATAGATATTATTATAAACAGTCAACAAACATATATAACAACTCGGCCATCCGACTTCCAACGAGTCCCTCGTTGTTATGTATTACAAAAGAAAGATATAACAAAAAAAAAAAATACATTACGTATCATATTTAAATTCGTAACATATTAAACATTATTTTACAATATATTTACTATTAAATTAATTTTAGTCAGCAAGCTTTCTTGAAACAAAGAACATTAAATCTATTTATTAATCCTTGACATTGATTAATAAAACGCTAATAATCTTTAAGGGTGTCGGTTACCTGACACGCCTAGCCTGTCTTATATCGGCAATAGGTGTAGGTACTGGTCCATGACCTTGACCAGTAAATATACCCATTAATGCACCAATTGCTAAAATGGAGGCATCCTTTACCTGATACCCCTCACCAACTCATTAGTACGTGACTCTAACCAATGAATCGGTATTTACTAGTCCATGACGTTGACTAGCAAATATTTCAGCCATTAGTACATAGAATAATTTAGATGATACATGACATTTATTATTAATTTTTATTGTAACATCGACATCTCATAGTTCTTTAAATGTTCATATCAGGAATTCGATCGATCTCATTAGGTTTTCCTATCTACCTGCTTATTTAATTCAATATTCATATTTATTAACACCAATGAATTGACCATACATCTAATTACAACCCTTCACATTCACATATCTATCATACCGCTCCTTGTCTTTAACCTGTTGTATCCTAATAAGCTCACCGGCTGTAGCCCTAACATCATCCAGACTCTCCCCGACCTCGGACGTAACTTCGTTTATTACGTCGTTTAACAGACCTTCAGATGGATTGGTTAGATTTCGCCCGAAAAGAAGCTCCGCTGGAGTCTTTTTGGTGGTGGCATGTACAGTTGTATTGATACCCAACTGTATATTAGGTAAATGTTCGTCCCATAAACCATAAGTTCATTGCGCCGAGCGCTGCCAAAATGGTGCGGTTGTACCGTTCTACTTGGCCATTCACTCGGGGTGTGGCAACGGCATTAAGCACGTGTTTTATACCACATGATTGAATAAACGTGTTAAACTGTCTACTAGTGAAACTTGTCCCTTGATCCGTAATCAAACGAGTTGGTACGCCGAAGTAGCTAAAATGCTCTCTCATTACCCGAATGCTTGTGGACGATTTGGTATCACGCACAGCGGTGATATCAACAAATTTAGTAAACGCGTCTATGATAACTAGGATGAATGTATTGCCACGCTAGGTACGAATAAAAGGACCAAGATGATCCGCATGTATGGTGTGGAACGGTATAATAGCTTTAGGGATGGGGTGTAATTCACCGGGCCTGGAACCACCTGGTAGCTTGTGATGTGCGCACTGAAGGCAAGCCGAGACGTACTTTTTTACAAACCTTCTCATCTTTGGAAACCAATAAGTAGCTTGCAAGCGTGCCAAAGTTTTATCAAACCCGAAATGTCCCACGTCATCATGATTGGCTTTTAGTAGTTGCCACCTGGTTCCACTTGGAACAACCCGACGAATAGTATTTTCGTCAATCTTGCGATATACCCGTCCATTTACAAACTTGTAATTTTTGAATATCTCAGTGGCATCTTTACATTTGGAATCACTTAAAACATTCGCGATATTCTTAATGTCTTCGTCCGTCTGTTGCACTGTTGCTAGCCAATCGTCAGTACCTACCAAAAGTATGTCTAACACATGATCATCATCTGGAATACCGCCTATGGCACCTCTACTAAGAGCATCTACGTGTGCCATTTTGTCGCCTGGGCGGTATTCTATTGAGCAGTCGTATTCTAAGAACTGCAGCCACCAGCGAGCAATCCGTGGGATTAAGTCACGTTTACTCAAAGTGGTACGCAAAGCGTTGCAGTCCGTAACTATGGTGAATCGAATACCAAGTAAGTAATGCCTAAACCTATTTCATCATCATCATCTTCCTGCCCTTGTCCCGTTTTATTTGGGGTCGGCGCAACACGTTTTTTTCTTCCATTCTGTCCTGTCACTCGTCACGCTATCACTAACTCCCTTTTCTTTCATATCACTTCTCACACAATCCACTCGTACGTTCACACGTCGTTCGTTCGTACTTGCAAGCGTCAGTGTGAAGTTGAGTTAGTGCACTAGGGTCATAAAGTCCCAGGACCGGTCTTTGTACTAAAATCTCCTTTAATTTTTCAAATGACTCTAGTTCTTTACTACCCCAACTCCAAGCAGAGTCCTTCTTCAACAGGCCAGTCAGAGGACGTGCTATTAAAGCAAATCCCGCAACAAAGCTCCTGAAGAAGCTAGCAAGGCCTAAGAACCTTCTAACTTCGTGAACATTTGTTGGCGTAGGGAATTTGGATATAGCGTCTGTTTTAAGCGACCCTGGTCTAACACCCTCCGAACTAACTTCGTACCCCAGGTACTCTATTTTGTTATAAAAGAAATTACATTTACTCAATTTGAGAGTTAGGCCGTTTTGTGCTAGTAAACGCAACACCTCCTCCAAACGCATCATCCCTTCATCAAATGACTTGGCAGGGATCAGGATATCATCCATGTAGATCAATGCGTACGATGAAGCAGGTGAATTGTGGATGATCTTATTCATTGTACGCTGGAAGACCGATGGTGCGTTCACTAACCCAAAAGGCATTCTGTTGTACTCGTATTGACCCTGAGGGGTCACAAAAGCTGTCTTATCTCGAGAACCTTCGGCTATCGGGATCTGATAGTACCCGGAAGCTAAGTCAAGGGTAACAAATAGTGAACTATTTGATAATAAGTCTAACTGATCCTCGATACGATGGAGAGGATAGTGTTCTTTCTTTATCTTACTATTTAGTGCACGGTAGTCTACACATAACCTCTTTTCCCCAGACTTTTTGTTAACTAATACTATAGGGCTTGCGTACGGACTGTTAGACTCCCTTATAATGCCGCTTTCTGACATTTCCTTGATCATATCTTGAACTAGCTGGCGTTCAGTAATGGACAACCGGTATGGGCGGTAAACGACAGGATCGGGATCATCTAATTGAATCACCATTTCAGTTGCCTTTGTAAATCCAAGATCTTTTAAACTATTGGAAAAGCAATATTTATATTTATCCAACAATGCCTTTAATGACTCTTTTTGACTCATTGTTTAATTGTCTCCGCAGCTGATTGTTGATTCATCTATTGACTGTTCACTAAAATCTAATTTTTGAACATTAAGACTCTCCGTTAAAGTATGACTCCTAGTTATAAGATTACCTTTTTCTATAACTAGATGGTTATCACCGATATTCTGAACGAGAATCCTACCCGTGCCATGTGTTAATTGATACTCGCCGGGTAACAAGTAATGTTCGTGACCTTCAATGTTGCGCACGGTTCCATTCACGTAAATTTTTCCCGAGAAAGAATTACACGAACTAACTGGGATCGCCTTTAATTCACCGCGCTCTATGCGCGTCTCCTTTGTACATAAAAGTGGAGAAGTTAAAACGGACAACTCACTAACCCGCTGGAAAACGACATCAGATTCAGTCTTTACTATTTTGACCGAGGGTCTTTCGGTGAAAGTGTGGCCTAGTAGTATAGGGAAATTTATTAAATAATCATCTACTACTAATAACTCCACGTGATTTTCTACTACACCCTGTACTTCGATCATGACGTTAACTTTGCCAAGGGGTTTATATGGCATGTTACCTATTCCTCTTAATAGTGGTACTTCTCCTGCCTTCCAGTCTAATCCTAAACGCTGAGCTTCACTGAGACGGACCAAAGTACCCTCGCTTCCCAAATCTACGAGACATTCTGAAAACAACCCATTTATTTTAATAGGCATTCTATATTTGGCACTTGAATCGCCTGTGTTTTCTACTTTCAATATTGCTTTTGGTTTATCGTTGGTACTTTGCTTTGTCCCAGGGCACTCAATGTCTTTATGTCCTAGTAAATTACATTTAGAGCATTGAATCCTCGGTTTTAGGCAACGAAAGAATGGGTGACCGGGTTCTTTACAATTGTAGCAAACCATACTAGATCCGGTTGACTTCCGGGAGCCGTGTTCTACTTTATTACTGGTAGATATATTATTTTGTGTTCGCCTATCTCTATCCTTAACCTTCTGCTGCTCGTTTGTAAACCTATCCCCTACTTTTATTGTCTTTAAAAATTTAAGAAGCATTTCCGGTTCCGTAAATTCAGCCCCTTGTGCTCCCAACCTAACACCACGATCTTCTATACCTGCTATGATACAGTCAACTGCCCGTTTTCCTGATATTTCGCAACGATTTAGGAGATTCATTTTGGTATAATAATATATTTCTAACGACTCCCCATAACGAACCTTTTTATTTAGCATTTCCATAAGTAAGTCTGCATAATTATCCCTAGTTGGAAAAGATTCCTTCAGCTTTAACTTCCACTCCGGCCAAGAAAATAGTAATGAGGGTAGACCATCAGGGTCCACCAGGATTTAGCAACCCCTGTTAATTTCGGTAGGGCATAGTGGACTACTTGTTTATCGTTCCAACCATAGATTTGTGCACATTCGTCAACCTTATGAAGCCACGTATCAACCGTTTGTTCCTTACATAACGGATCAAAATGAGGAATTACATTATTTAAAACAGGGTACTTATCGCGATCACTTGTACAATTCATACCCTTAAGTGCAGTAATAAAGTTCTGAATAAACAGATTATTATTCAACTCACACTCACGATGCGTTTCTTCACGAGATGATGTACGCAGGCGAGAAGTTCTGCTCCTAGGTGAATGCCCGTGTCTTGCGTGGCACGTCTCGTGCCGCCCTGGAGTGCGCGACCGGGTCCTGGAACGCTTAACATGACGACTTGCCTTTCTTGAATAGTGTGGCCGGGAAGGAGACCGACTAATCGTTGGTCGCGATCGTCTTCCTTTCGATCGCCTGGACCGCGACCGACGGTTTCGGCTGCCACAATTTTCCTCAGGTGAACGCTTATGCCCTCGACCCCGGCTGCGGCTTCGAGTTGCATCACGACATCGAAGTGGCGGCGTCAGCAACATGCGAGGGGTCCGTTTAGTTCCATCACGTTCTCTTTGAGAACTAGAGCCATGTGCATCCATATTCTCGAGCCTCAACATGTAATAATAAATAAAAAAAACACCTGAGTTAATAAACCATAACTATACTAAACTTGTAAACGGAATGTTTATTAATTTTCACATACTTTATTATAGACCATCAAACATGTTCATCCCCAGGGAGTATTCTGGCAAGATTAACATGCATGAATAACCATATAAATCTCCGGAATGTCTCCGTTACGGTAAATACAATTCGATTTCTGAAGTAATTAAAGTAAGACGAGAGAAAAATACGGTATAATGATAAACCTGTCGCCTATTTTTTTTTTTCAAATCGATAATGCAAATTGCATTAATATAAATGAGTGGGCATCACAATTTAAAATAAAATAAAAAAAAAACACTTACGTTTTCTCAATACGCCCAATACTTAAGTGTGTCTCGGATCCTTTTGTGGGCACTAGGCTGTTAATCCCACTTCTGAGATGTAAACTGTACTGGTTTAATACTCAGAAGTCAGGACTTGGAATATATAAAACACTCGTACTTTGAAGACCACTTTTATTACTCAAGTTACCAACTTTTACAATATGGTATATCATGCAAATGACTACCACAGATGTCTCGCTACCAAATTTTTTAGCGTCCCGCGTATATCATACAAAAATGTCTGCCCCCTTCCCGCCATTTTACTTGCTTGTGTTTGGGCGAGAACTGTCAAAGCCTCGACCAATCACATGAAGTCAATACCACTACATTTTTTTATTAAAAGTTCATAGATATTATTATAAACAGTCAACAAACATATATAACATGATGGGGTGCGATGTCGGTAAAATAAAGCTGAGAATATTATTGTAATATTTTTATTACATACATTTACATTTGCTGCCAAATAATTTAAAACATTAGCCCTTCAGATACCGTCAATTAGAGACACAATAGTAAGACAATAGATGCGCGGCCACCGGTGGTCGCTTGGGGATTCATGAATTAAAATGGGTGACATCTGCAACTGGTATTCTGTATCAAAAACTTAAGACTTTCTTAACTAGAAAGTGGCTAAATGCACAGTTTTGGGCACTTTAGCCGTAGTTTTGAGGCTATGTTCATAACATCCACTCATGATCATTTCTACCATAAAATATTAACATTACTAAAGATATATAACCATAAAAGCTGTACCATATTATGGTTAAGAAGTTAATAGGTTATGTAGTTAACTAAATTGAAAAAATGGCCTGGTTTGGGTTAAAAATTTAAACTTACTTCTTGTGGAAAGTCCGATTTCTACAAGGAATTAGTTTGAAATTTTGTTTTATATTCAGGCAGTGTCTAGCAAAGACATCTTTCGGTTGAAGTCTACGGCGGCGGTGGGGTCTTGAAAATTTAATAATGCAGAATGCTCAGCTTCGTTTATACTATCTATTCCCGATGGCTAATGATCTCACGGAAACGTATTTGTAGTTGAGATATGAAGCGTACGTACTTAAAATAATGAACTCCTAATGGTCCTAAAAATGAGTCGCAAAGTAGATATTGTCAGAATTTTTTGTTGTTATTGTTCCTAAATGGTGGAAAAGTGAAAATTCAGAAAGTGCTCGTAGAATTCTATAAAATCCATTATAAAATTTCTGATTTTTAAATCTCTTCCACATTAAAAATTAATCCGCTCTTTAGGCTTTTTTTTTCTTTTATTTTTTCCGGTGGGCAAAAATCATCCTATGACAACCCCCGCTCTTGGGTGGAGCGCGAGATAGTGTCAGACTCTTACTGACTAAAGACCCATCCCGTTCCTTCTAGCCTTCATACCGGGGCTTGAGTTCCTTTCGGATAACCCTGGCCCCAGTATAGAACAAAGGAGTTATTGTCAAAAGTTCTTGGTTGTTATTTTTCCAAAATGGTGGAAAAGTGAAAGTGCTCGTAGAATTCTATAAAATCACTGATTTTCAAATCTCTTCCACATTAAAAATCAATCCGCGTTTTTATTAATAAACGTAATAAAAAACTGTGTTCTGAAATTATGTGAGTTAGACTGTTTGTAAATGCACCCTCTCTCTTCGCACACTAGGAATATAATTCGTAGTGTGGGCTAAAATAAAGACTAACTTGGAAATACCATTTTCATGCTTTAAAATCTTGTTCCCAGGTTTAGATCCAGGTAGACCTTTGGTATCAGACTTTGGGTCTCGACTGTTCCGCCTAGGCAGAGATGACGCTTACGTCGTGCATGTCATACACACTAACGCTGGTTTCCTTGGGGAAGAAGGACAGGTGGGCCATGCAGACTTCTGCGTCAATGGTGGAAGACTGCAGCCAGGGTGCAAAGGGCATGTTATGCGTAAGTAGTTCACGAGTGTTCTGTTTTTATTACAGATATTTTTTTTTTTATAATACTGTTCAGTTATGAAGATATCCAAAAAGTAGACATCATCATCATCATTTCGGCTAAATTACGTCCACTGTTGGACATAGGCCTCCCCAAGGGTCGCCACAATGAACGTTCCTGTGCGTCTGGCATCCATCCTGCGCCTTCCGGTACGCGTTCGCAACTCCAGAACCTTTCGGCCCCAACGGTCACCTGTTCTGCGAGTAATGTGCCCTGCCCATTACCACTTAAGTTTAGCAAATCTTCGTGCTAAGTCGGCAACCATAGTTCTCCTGCGAATATCTTCATTTTTTATTCGATCACGCAAGGGAACCCCTGAAAGTAGTATGATCAGAAAAAAGAAAATATAGCTGATATCGATTCTGATCGATATCTGCTTCAATAGCTGCTTGGTGGAAAGGAAAATGAAAATCTTTAAATTCTTTCCCTTTAATACTTAAGAGCGCCCAACCCGAGGTATATTTTTATACAACCGATCTTATTTGATTATGACATATCTTTTTATAGATATTTCGGAAACAGATAGCTTGTGGACATTAACTAGACTTCTATTAAAATCAAAACATAACTTTGTGTAAAAACTAGTAGGACCATAAAATTAGTCGGTCTGAAAATCTGCAATATTGCGAGAACTTTGTAACTTCGAACTTTTGAACTCGTAAATTAAAAACAAAATTTGATCGATGAAAATTTATTCCAAAAACTTATAAAGTTCAAAAAACACGTATTTCCTGAAACAAGTTTTATGAAATATACGACTGAGTGACGAAATTACCGTAGTGCCAACAGATCATTCATGCATTTTCGCATTTTTTTTTGTGTTGCCTCGTTATCAAACATTGCGTTGGATTTAACAACGAGCTTTTAAACCATGCTCACGGTGGTCGGTGACGATAGATAGACGGATCGGCAAGCGCCCTCTTAAGTTACTGAACTGGTAATGTAGTATATTTTTTTTTTACCTTGTAGTCTCTTTTACTTATTATTCTTTTTCATCTCTCTTCAGGTATAGCCCGTTGCAGCCACTTCATGAGTGCATGCTACTTCGCTGCTAGCGTGCGTAAAAGAAGACGTCTGGTCGGCATACCATGCGACAGCTCATGTCCTAAGGATCGAGGGCATTGGGGCATCAAGTACGACAGAAAAGCCGTGGTGCTTGGTGAAGATGTTCCTGATTCGTAAGTAGCTTATTTAACTGATTGTTTTTTAGGGGTATATACTATATACATAAGATACCCAACTAAAGTGGGATTGGGCCGGACATGTTTGCCGCATGTCGGATGAGCGGTGGGCTAAAAGAGCCACTTATTCGGTCCCATTGAATGCAAAGCGACATCGCGGCAGACCAAGGCGAAGGTGGAGAGATGAGCTTGATAAGTACCGGAGGGACTGGCCCGCAATGGCCGAAGACAGACGTGTGTGGAAAAGGGAGAGGGAGGCCTTCGCCCAGCAGTGGGACATAAATGGGCTAACTAACTAACCCAAACGTAGCAGAATGTGCACGGTTCCCGCGCGCCTCAAGCAGCTGTCAGCAACAGGAGGGGCCCAGCTGGGTTGAAGCCTACTGGGGCCAGCGTTAATTTGAAAGATAGCTCAAACCCCGGCACGAAAGGCAACGAAGGAACAGGAGTGGGTTTTCAGTCAGTAATGTCTGACACTATCTTCTGCTCCGCCCAAGAGCGGGGATGTCATTAGATGATTTTACCACCGCTAAAATAAAAAAAAAGTAAAACAACTATTTGTAGGCCATACAAATATTTGTTCCGTGAGGGAATCGAACTCGTTACGTGCAGTCCACTGCGTCAACAGTGCCATTTGATTGATTGTTAATCTATGTTAATCTCTGAATTGTTAAGTTAATAAAACACCCAATGAATGGAGATCTTTTTGTATATTCATTTCAATGGTCTTTTAGAATTAGGAGTTCAGTAAGGCTCAGGCTACTCATAGAGCAATCTCATGTCAAGTCGGTATAATATAATAATAATATTTCTCAACTTTCCCACAATGCCATCTAGTTCCAAACTAAGCAGTGTTTGTATGAGTACTAGACTACTGAGAAACATACTTATATGTTTCTAAATACATATTATAGATAATTTTCACCCAGACACAGAACAAATGATCATGCTCATAACACAAACATTTGTCCTGGGTGGTAAATTAATCCACGATTTCCGACATAGCAGTCTGGGCCACTAACCACTAGACCACAAAATAAAAAGGTACAGAAGACAATCTCATGTATGTACTTCACTTTTTATACTTACGCTCAGTGGACGCACACTAAGGAGCGTTTGAGCCGGAACTGTTCGACGAGTCGAGCGGGCCGAGGGAGGTGCTCCGAGATATCGTGACCATGAGCGGTGTCTATGTGTGCGTTGCTCGAGCGCGCTTTGTATGTAGATTGACTTCTGCACCTATATATCTTGTGACTAGACTAACAGGCCATGTATTATTATATTTATTGGTTATTTTTTTGTATCCAGGGCCCGAGGCATGTACTGTATCAGTTTCGACCACAACGAAGATTGTCCTTTCGACTGATTTGACAAAGGTAATTCATTCTTTCGTCTCAAAGAGATGGTTCAAAGTGAAGGATTACTTATATTTCATAGACAAATCCAAAGTAAAATGTTATTATATTATTAAGTACATAATGTATTTGTAAATTAAGGTAATTTATTTGTAAATTAAGAAATAAATCGAATTTATTTTTATCAATGAGTTTTATTTGAGATTTATAGAATACGTGAAACAATAGTATAAACAAGCTTTTGATGACAATAATTTTTTCATACCTAGCTTTAATAGCTCCGGTATACCTATATAATTAATACTCGTCAAGACGTATCATACGAGCCCAAATTCGATGGGGTTGTGTCGTTTAACTACCAAGTTCCTAAAGTCACCTTCCAGTTTCATCATCAGATCATCTCCTTGTCATAATAATTTTGCATTGTCATCTGATTTACATATGCATGCAAAATTTTAGCCCAATCGGTAACCGGAAAGTGGAAATTTTTGTTTAATCGCACAACTGGCCTTTTTAACACGCTGTGGTAAGGCCTCTGATCTGACGATGGAGTCGAATATTGGCCATAGAAAATACTCAAATAACCTCATCGACTTTAAGCTTTTTGGAATGCTAAAAAATTAAGGACCATGTATGTCAGACGGAACTCAAAAATTTGACAAGTGAATGGATGCAGCAATATTTGCTTTCTGAAAAAAGAAGTTTAATTAAATTTGGTTGCCTTTTATCTGTCTTTCTTCGCTGGAGACATAACAACTTGAATGATAGCGCAGGAGAAATTACAAACGTCATTGTAGAACAGCGACTTGAATGTCCAATTACCAAATACGAACGTACCACCGAAGTATGATTGTGCTATTGACAGGATGTCGATGTTGACTGTGTAGTGTCCCTGAAACAATGCCAAGATCTAGAACGAAGTTTCATGTCTTAGAGCCTGTTTCACCACCTATGATTAATTGTCTGTTAAATTACTTGGCAGTTAAGAAATTCTTTTCCATTTTTGAATTTATTCGGAAAGTAATGCCTATTTCGGCATTGTGAAACAGATCCTTAGTATCATCACTAGCCCTAGGCATGGAAAGATAAGGTTTGTATTAACCAACCTTTTTTTGAGTTAACCCAGATTGTAAGAACTTATTTGATGATATCACCATCAAATAATTTCTTCCACTCTGCGTGGAACGAGAGGGCGTAAAAATACGTCGTTATGCTCACATATTTTTAACAGGCGCTGGAGCTTTTAAACTCGTGGCTAGCTTTTAGAAAGAATAAACAGCGTCTGGAATAGTCTAGACTTATAAATAGTGAAATAAGTAAGAAGTAAAATTTTAGCGTATGAATATTTCAGCAATTCCACATGCATATACAGAAATTGTCCAGCCATTCTCATGTCAAACAGAAAGGATGATCAACCTTAAATGTTTTAAATCTTTTAACTTATGAAATAAACAGTACTATTCTCTCATCATGGGAAGTCATCATTTCAGACGATACACGTACGTCCACAAATTATCTATAAAATGTATGTATTTAGAAATATATAAGTATGTTTATCAGTTGTCTAGTACCCGTAACACAAGCTCTGCTTAGCATGGGACTAGATGGCGTTGTGTGATAGTTGTGGAATATTATATATTATTATTATTTGATTTATGCCTGGGCGAACGAGGATTAACATCATCAAATTTTAACTTTTAAAAGAATTGCCCACGACATATACATTATACATGTCTCGTCTCTTAAATCTAGATATCTTTACTTTCTCTTAATTATACATAAGTTACGCTGCTCTATTGCATCCAATCCAAATTATCACAAAATGGTCCTCTTTCTTTCGAATAGTTAACGAATTCAAAAGATTTGCATACGTTATGTTGGATTAATTTGCGATTTTTTATTTAATTATTTTACTTGATTAGCATTTATTGTTTAGCAGTATTTATTGATTATCACTTATTCAAAAAATTAACATACATTATATTACATTGGTTTGCTATTTTTTATTTTACTTGATTAGCATTTATGATTCGTCATCGTCTAGCTATGTTTTATTTTTGATAGACTTAAGCTTGACCATTGTCCTCACCAGATAGTAAGCAATGATGTTTCAAGTATGTTGGGGTCGATTTCTAGTAACCGATTGAAGGTGAACATAAATGTTTGCGTTTAGAAAACCACATTTGGGTATTAGTGCAGCTTAGAGATGTGCCGTTGCCGGCAATATTGCCGTGAAGTGGGAATATTGCCCGATGTATGAATATTGGTGGCAATATTGCCAGCAAAATTCCCATATTGCCGGTAACGGCACATCTTTTGTGCAGCTGCAGACTGTGGCTTATATTACTCGGGTAACATCAGGTCTTTTTTTAAAGTCAGGGCTGCAATATGGTGCACGCTAGACGTTTCTGCGTCTTGTATAAAGTGCTAGACAAGTAAAAACAAGTAAGACAGGGATAAGTGGAGGGGAATTGGTCAAGCGGGCACCTACGCGTACGCCCTAATCAGAGCTGCAACACAAACCCATAGTCCAGAGTTCTAGACACGCCGTAAACCGTGACAAGTGGAGACGCATCGCATGAGCCTCACTCGCCAACGAAAATGCAATATTGTCAACCACGACCACATTGTCAAGAGTGAATAACTAAGGAGATAAAGTGCTGAGAATAATTAATAGATATGTCCTATTTATTATTTTAAATTAAAGTTAGAAGCTAGATCTTAACCTGCTGTTTTCCCATGATTTCAGAGAACACCCTCATAAACATTTCATAGATCCGCGATATCCGAAGCTCCTCCGCGATTTTGGTTGGAAAAAGACGAGGAAGAATGTCCTTATCATCCACGGCTTCAACGGCACCTACTCTAAAACACCGATGACTTATATTCGAGATGGTGAGTTTTACCTTACTTACGAGTAGCATAAGCATAATCAGCCTATTAATGTTCCTACTGCTAGGAGTCAGGTCTTCTTTCTAGGAGAGTGTAATCCACCACACTGCTGCTGCTGCTGCTTTTTTTTTTCCGGTGGGAAAAATCATCCAATGACAAAACCCGCGCTTGGGTGGAGCGAGTGCCAGACTCTTACTGACTAAAAACCCACCCCGTACCTTCTAGCCTTCATACCGGGGCTCGAGTTTCCTTTCAGATAACCCTGGCCCCAGTAGGCTTCGACCCAGCTGGGTCCCTCCTGTTGCTGACAACTCCTTGAGGCGCGCGGGAACAGTGCGCGCCGTCGACGTCTTGGGCTCGGTCCGGAAAGTTACCGGACGATCGGACAGCGAGCTACCCATGGCTCGCCGTCCGCGAGCCCGCGTCTACGGTGACTGGAAATCGGGATCGAAATTCGGGCGCTGCTGCTGCTGCTGGGCAGTAGTTACGAGTAGATATATTATAAAAGTAAAAGTGCAAAAGCGGATCTTTGTTCATTAATTACGCCTCAACGGTTGAACGGGTTTGTCTCACGGGGATATTTACAGAGATATTGCACAAAAACCAAGCATTTTTTATTATTGACCACCATCTCACCTGATTGAAAGCGACGGGATTGTTGACGATGGATCACGTTTGCCCAGAAGCAATGCATTTACTCTTTACTTGGAAATATATATCTACTCCGCGCGCAGGGAATTCCACATAAAAGTTTGGTCAGTATAGATGGAATGTCTGCCTTGTATGTCGCATCGCCTTATGTTTTGTGGTTTGCTATGTGCTGCGATTTTATACCTAAAACAAAAGCGCCGATGTTCAAGACTTTGAAGTTATTACTTCTACGGGTGTATCATTGCCGATGATCCTTGTATCCACAAATTAGTAAGCAGTAAGCAAGCACTAAGCATTTCCTCACGCATCACGCAATAGTAATAAAAGTCGTGAATTCTTCTCACGGAAGAGCGATTAATGTAGTTTCGTTATTTCAGCGCGCGGACAAAAACGACTAAGAGCGTTCAATGAAAGTGTGAAAGTGATAAAGAAAACAAAACTGCACACGCTGGCTTTGTCTGTCGTATAGAAGACGGAACATAGACTACCTCATTTATCTTGCATATTTTTTTTTTCATTTTTAAGTTTGGTTGATCCAAAAATATATTTTCGTCAGCAAAAATGAATAGAAAGTGAATTCAAATTTATCATTAGCATCGTCATCATTTCATCTAAAAGACAGACTGTTGGACATAGACCTCCCCAAATGTCACTACAGTGAACTATCCTGTGCGGCTTGCATCCATTGGATTCCCACGACACTCACCAGGTCATCGGTCCATATCATCATCATCTTCCTGCCCTTGTCCCGTTTTATTTGGGGTCGGCGCAACACGTTTTTTTCTTCCATTCTGTCCTATCATTCGTCACGCTATCACTTACTCCCTTTTCTTTCATATCACTTCTCACACAGTCCATCCATCTTTTATCTTTTCGTTGGCCTCCCTCTCCCCGTCCATCCATCCACATGTAAACTCATAACTTTTTTAGCGACATGCGTTTCGTGCCTCCTTTTCGCATGACCAAACCAAGACAAAAGATTCCCTTTTTACTTTTCAGTCACTGGCGTCACTTTCAAACATCGGTCCACAAAATTACAAAAGGAAATCCAAAAATAGAAATGTCCAATTTGTTTTAAGACGTTTATTTTTCATCAATTCCATTAATTCTGCTGCGTACAGTGCGTTTCACTTAAGACGTTCCTTTGCCGTAATGTTGGCAATACGGAAAAACAGTGTTGCAATATTTTTAGCAATTAAATTACTTAATATTAGGGAGATTAACTTATATTTTGTTACTTTTAACAATTGCGTTTTTTTTTGTTTTTCTTTTTACTATTTTTGAATAAAGTATAGGGCGCTGGGCTCCATTCCGATTGTCTTGCAATTCTTACAAATACCGAAAACGCCATGCCACAATATCGTATCTTTCTATAACAACGTCATTTTAGACCTGCTTTTTTTTAAATAAAGTCCCATTCCCCTCATAATTCTCCAAAAAGTGCTGCAACTACCGTTAAAATCGATTTCGTTGCGCATTTCGGGGAACAATTTTGGTAGAGTAGGCAACTCTTTCCTTTTTCCCTTCTTTTTTATGTAGACAGACAGGGGAGCCAACATTACGCCAAAGGAACGTCTTAAGTGAAACGCACTGTAGTCTACTTTTGATATTATTAGCATCGGTGACGTCATGGTAGGTATAGTGTCATAGTTTTGGCGCAAAGATATATAAATTGCTCGTGCCATTGACACGATTAAGAAGAATACTAATAAACACAATATATATTACATAACATTCATTTTATATGAACAAGAATCGTCAAACTTAAGTGGCAGTGGGCAGGGCATATTGATCGTAGAACAGATGGTCGATGGGGCTGAAGGGTTTTGGAATGGCAACCGCGCACCGGAAAAAGCAGTAAGGTGGTGGAAACAAGGTGGACCGATGACCTGATGAGAGTCGTGGGAATGCGATGGATGCGAGACGCATAGGACCGTTCCTTGTGGCGAAACTTGAAGGTGGCCTAAATCCAGCAGTGGCTGTCTTTCGGCTGAGATGATGACCATAATAACAGCAGGCCTAGCCAAGTTACGACCGTTTTGTCAAGTGGTTAGAACAAAGGAATCGGAGGCGTGGCCAACTAGAGGCGTTTGACGCAAGTTGTTTCAGTTGTTTATACCTCTCTGTTAATCTGTTACAGCGTACCTGTCTCGCAAAGATTACAACGTGTTCATGGTAGACTGGTCGGTGCTCACCAGGTTTCCTTGCTACCTTTCTGCGCTATCTAATATGAAGTAAGTTTAATTAAATTGGTTAAGATAAAATTAGCTTTTATCATTGCCAAGCATAATTTTATTACCTATAGTATAAAATACATTATAAGTCTTGAATCTATCATGTGTTTAATGGTTGGCGCAGAGTGAGTGGTAGCACGATTCCAAAAAAAATCTACATGGCCTGTGTATTTGTATATCCACATCCAGACTCGAAAAATCTATCTGTAGATAGGTGTTGCGGTTCCGGATATCTTGTGTATGTGAGTTTATATGTTTGTGAACGAATCCACGACACAGAAGTAATTCCTAATGTGGGGAATCGTATTAGAAAAAAAAGTAGGGCATGCAAATATTTGTTCCGTTCTGTTCCGTCGAGCGTTTGACAGCTGCACTGTGTGAAACGCTTGGCAATGGCAGTGCCACGAGCAGAAACTAGTGCTGAATACTTTTATATGAATTGCAGTTCGAACACGAGCTACATCAACAAAAAAGTACTTAATCTTATTCGAACAAATTTTCAGGAAAGCAGCTCAATGCACGGCTCAACTCTACTCAGCAATAACTCAAGCTGGTGCGTTGGCTAAGATGACCACTTGTGTGGGACATTCATTAGGCGCTCATATCTGCGGCATGATCTCTAACCATCTCACCGAGAAGCAGTACAAAATTGTCGGTGAGTTACTTACTTCCTTGTATGGAATCGATACGGAAGTTTAAAGGAACAGCATTGTGAAGATTAGGTTAGTTAGCAGAGTGGTAGCGCGTAGCTCGTCGTCCAATCGGAGTGCTTAGTACGAGTTTCTTTTACATTAACGCGATCGACACGTTTATGACGTTTGGCGCTCCGATTGGCTCGCTTCAAGATCTTAACCAGTCAGAGAGCCAAACACGGTAAAGGTTTCGTAAAGTACGTAAGAACAACTCGCACTCAGCGCGCTGGACCAAGCCGGAGTCGACGGCGCGTTGTTTCACGTGCGCCTCAAAGAGCTCTTAGCAACATTGTCTGGGCCTACTAGGGCCGATACCTGCCAGGATTGTGAGAATGTTCGAAAGAGCTACCGCGGCCCTGGAACGTAAAGGGAAACTAAAGGAACACGATTCAATGGGATTTTATTTAGGCAAAGTTGATTGAAGATGATTTTCTATAAAAAAAGAGTACATTTTGATACAAGTGAAAAACTTTGTCATTGCAACCGAGGCTAAATTCGCACGAGCAATGAATATAAAAACAAACGGGTGATATATTGCATGTTGAACGTAATCGTAGTGCAAAATACTTAGTTTTCGAGAAAAAAAGTAGTAAAAGTACTCGTGTAAACACGTGTTATGTTTTATAGGGCTTCAAGTTTTTGTTAGCAAAAAGTACAACTATAACAATTTATTGTGTAGCTCTGTAATCTATCAGAGGAATTGTTAGAACACTTGTACTGCCTCCGTTAGTAAAAAAGACGCATCTAAAATTTTTCCAGATTTGATTTATATACATTGCCGGGATCAGGGAAAAAAGGCGCATCTGCCTGTATTTTTAATACTTTCTCCAGTGCGGTTTTAACACAAGAAAAAAGACCTTTCATTCATTTCATTTCGTTTCATTCATTTAAGCATTTTTTTATCCGTTTTTACTTATTGTTAGATACGTCATTTTAACTATCAGGGGCAGCGTAGGTATCAGAACAATTAAAACGAGAAAAGTTTAGTAAGACGATTGCATGGAGTAAAGTGAATGACCGAAAAGTACATGATCTTCTTACTCCTTGCAATTGAGTTGTTATATTTATGCTTTAATTCATGAATCCCCAAGCGACCACCGGTGGCCGCGCATCTATTGTCTTACTATTGTGTCTCTAATTGACGGTATCTGAAGGGTTAACTTTCTATAAAATAGTTTTTTTTGTGCGCTTTTAATGTAGTACATAAATAACTCTATAAGTACGTAAGTAGGTTTAATTTAAACTTAAATATAATAAATTATCGGTAGGTTCACAATAGGTTTCATAGCAGCTGTGGTTGATGTGGCAGCGCCAGGGTGACCGTTTTAGTTTCCAAGTATTGGTTGATGCCGTCTTCACCCCTGAGGAAAAATCAACAGTATTATCTACACTAATATAAATAAAGAAGTAAAGTTTGTTTTTTTTTTGTTTCTAGGAGTAATCTCTGAAAGTACTGGTCCGATTGCGAAAATTATTTCACCGATAGAAAGCTATTTTGTTTCTGGGTAACATCTTTACTAATATTATAATAGCGAATATGAGTTTGTTTGTTACGTCTTCACGCCTGAATGGCAAAACTAATTTTGATGAATTTTAGTACAGAGATAGTTGGGGCCCTGGAAACGGATATAGGCAATTTTTTTTTTTAGTGATAAAAGGGGAACAAAGAGGGAAAGAAAAGGGGAGAGGAATTAAAGTATATTAATAAAATTAGTAGTTTATATTTTGTGTATACGGGCGAAGCCGCGGGCAAAAGCTATTGTATAATACAGGGTGGTAGCATATAGGTCCCTTTCCGATAAGGATTAGGGGTCTTACTATTACGTGTTAAAAGTTAGTTGTACGAATGAGAAATAGGGATCAAGCTATACACCCTACCTAGCTAAGCTATACCCCACTTAAGGACTCGCTCAGTATGCGAAACTAAAGCACCTTCTTATCTATTCTATTCTAATTATAAAAAAAAATCGATCGAACCGTTCTCCAGTTTTAGCGAGACTAATCAGACTTATGAATAAATAACAGTAATTGATTTTTATATACTCGTATCATGTAGACGATAGATGTTAAATATCAGATAATGCTTACAATTCTCTACCAATACCAGAGTCCTTGAAGCCACCAAATGGAGTTTGACATGTTGTGTGGTCATACGTATTGATCCTGCAAAAATAAGTTTATTATTGTTCTACATGTAACAACAATAAAAAACTACAGGTTAATGCAAAAAAAATAAGATCTAAACATGTTTATTTTAGCAAGAACGCCTTATTATGTGGCAACGGAAGTCAGTAACCAAGGTGGTAAATGGGCACGCCACGATTATGGCGGTAAGTCCCCTCTTTGAGGCGTGGCTGGAAAGACCTCACGGCGTCCTTACCTTCCGCATGACGCAGGTCCTCACCGGACATGGCAAGTTCGGGAGGTTCCTGCATCGGATTCAAGCGGAAGAGACGCCCGGGTGTCGCCACTGTGCGCAACGCCCGGAGGACACGGTGGAGCACACCGTCGAGGTGTGCCCTGCCTGGGCGGAGCATCGCCGGGCCCTCGTGGGGGCGATCGGCGGCGGAGACCTCTCGCGCCGGGCCCTGGTCGAGGCCATGGTCCGAAGCGAGGAGGAATGGCAGGCGGTCGCCTCCTTCTGCGAAGCAGTAATGCTAGCAAAGGAGGAGGCAGACCGCATCAGGCAACGGCGCCCTCGCCGCCGTCGCCGGGATTCCGATCCCGATTTCCGGCCACCGTAGACGCGGGCTCGCGGACGGCGAGCCATGGGTAGCTCGCTGTCCGATCGTCCGGTAATGGACCGAGTCCAAGACGTCGACGGCGCGCACTGTTCCCGCGCGCCTCAAGGAGTTGTCAGCAGCAGGAGGGGCCCAGCTGGGTCGAAGCCTACTGGGGACAGGGTTGTCCGAAAGGGAGCTCGTGCCCCGGTATGAAGGCTAGAAGGAACGGCGCGGGGTTTTTAGTCAGTAAGAGTCTGACACTGTCTCCCGCTGCACCCAAGAGCGGGTTTCGTCAAAGATGATTTACCCCGTCGACAAAAAAAAAAAAAAAAAAAAAGGTGGTAAAGAGTAAATAATATTATACTCCTAACACAAGCTCTGCTACAATACAATACAATACAATACAATACAAGCTAACTTGGGACTAGATGGCGTTGTGTGATAGTTGTGGAATATTATATAAAAACAAAATCTCAAATAGGATACTTATACACGTCAAGTTTTTCGTCAATTTAATTAAAGTAGATTTATTTATTTATTGAAGCTGTTTTGCACATAACACTGTACAAAGGCGGACTTAATGCCTTAGGTATTATGCCGTAGTCGACCCTAGGGTAGTGCAGAAACATAACATGGCAGGTGCAACTTAATAAAAAGAGAAACAGAAGAGAAACAAATACAATAGTAAATACATAATTAGATAAATATATGAAAATAAGCAATTCGGTATTGAAAAAAAAATGATGATGATGACGATGATGATGATTGACTAGGTGAGGTGTAAAATACTTATTATATTTCAAAATATTGCAAAAATATTTACCAGATAGAGCCAGCTCGGACTTGCTTGGCAAAGCTTAGAGCAGTGGTGATATCATTAGTGATGACTCCAGCACCAAGACCGTAGTTGGAGTCGTTCGCTCGGTCGATAACTTCCTCAAACGAGTCAAACTTGAGGATGCTTTGAACTGGGCCGAATATCTGAAAAGCAAAATCCATTTTGTATACGTGATTTCCTTCTTATATCATCATCATCATAATTCCAGCCGAAAGACGTCCAATGTTGGACAAAGGCCTCCACCAAGTGGGAGGGATTTGGACCATAACCCACCACACTGGTGCAGTGTGTGTAGGCAGGTTGCCATAGGCTCGTTTGTTTGTCAGCAGGGTGCACCACGTGCAGGTGAGGTTGGCTTGATTCCTGATAGATGTTGATTGGGACCCCGTATACACCCGTATTTCTTCCCACAATGTAGATAATATTGTCATCATCATCATGTTCTTGAATTTAAATGTAGGGTAAAACTTGAATCGAAAATGTTATACACTCTTGATGGGAGTTGGCTAAATTATAGTCTTGTTTGCCTAACCTTTTTCCGACTGTGTTGGGGTTGGCTCACAGTCTAACTGGATGTAGCCGAATTCCAGAATTAATATAGAATGATCTATTACACCTCTACAACTCAGTAACTGAGTAACACGATACCCGTGATCAAGACTGCAACTGGTGTTAGATCCAACGACTGAAAGTGCTTGCCTCGGTATTTTAAGAAAAATAGTCAAATTATATCCAATATGTGCGAAAATATGATAGCTAGCTTAATTTAAAATAAATTGAATTTAACCTTCATTTTAGCAAAACGGGGCTATTTTAATAGATAGATAGCAAGGAAACGACCCGAACTGAAAATCTTACCTCTTCTCTAGCAATCTTCATGTTATCTGTGACATCAGCAAAAACAGTAGGCTTGATGTAGTATCCCTTAACTTCCATCTTATCACCACCAGCTACACATTTAGCTCCACCCTCCTTACCAGCTTGGATATATCCTAATACTTTGTGGTACATTTCTTTATCGATCTGAAAAAAGGTATTGATAAAATATTCTGAAGCTTTTCTATGTCGTATAGCGATGTAGGTATATTTAATTGAAGACTTTTTAAAGATAATGACAATATATATAACAGATTTGAATTGTATCCAGATTTGTAACTTCCTGTAGCTACGATACTTAAACAATATATACAATACAATAGATATAATTACCTATTTTAGTGAGTGACACAGAAGCAAGAGATACCTAAATCTAAAATACTACAAACGCCAAGATATTTTATTGTTGCAATTCCAGCTGTGATGCACCTTGACAACAACTAAAATTCAATTCATCAATCTATCAATTTTAAAACAGATACTAGGTTAGATAGAATCATACCTGAGGCCCTTGTTGCACGTCATCAAAGGGGTTGCCAACAGATCTCTTGGAAGCAATTTCTGCGGCCTTCTCTACAAACTGGTCGTAGATACCAGACTGGACGTACGTCCTGGTGCCGGCGCAACAACACTGCCCGGCATTTGCAAAAGCCGCTGCGTGAGCTTTCTGAGCTGCTTTTTCCACTGGAATGAGAGAAACGAGCATGCATATTTTTAAAATAACGCCTTTGAGACTTTACATGTTGATATACTAACCTACATGGATATACTCGTACATATAGGTATTTAATGTATTTTAAAAGGATTCAGGTTAACTACGGAAACTGTTGAAATATCAATATTTACGAAATTTTTATCTGAAATACGGTTTGTCATGCCAGTGACTGGTTTTGGATGATTAGGCGAAAGGAAAATATATTTTAGTTAGTGGTGTGATCACAAGATTTGATGATATAAGTCAGTTTTCAAAGTTGTTCTGCCATATAAATTACTCCCAGCTTCGCACATGCAATAAATGTAGGAAATGTTACTCAGGGTGATTGTAGCTTTTTAATGGTGAAAAAGTTTTTGAAATCGGCATAGTAGTTTTTGAGTTTATTCATTACAAACATGCATACAAAAATAAAAAAAAACCTTTATAATATTAGTGTAGACAAAAAAAAAATTTAATATTTTTTACTCTCCTACCCACACCGAGCAGGACAGTAAAAAATAGCCTGTTGTTAAACCTACCTAAATATACAAGAAAATATCATTTAAACTGATCAAGCGATTTCAGAGGAGTTCGAAAACAAACACTATGACATGAAATTTTTTTATAGTGGAAGATTTTCTTGCTATGCTTTAGCTGCTAAAACATAATTTTATAGTTACCATCAGCATCATTGAAGACTACCAGAGGACTCTTGCCTCCCAGTTCTAAAGTGACTCGCTTGAGATTCACAGCTGATGCTGCGCCCATAATTATGCGACCAACCTGAAATAATTTAGTAAAAATCAATCCCACCAACAAGATTTCATGTAAAATGTTGCCAAGACGACCACATAAGGTTAACCCTGTGAATAAGATCTTATATAGAGCCAAGCTTCTGAATCTACACGGCCTAACTCTACCGACCCTATCTTCACAAATTCTACATATCAGTAAAAAAATATCAAAACTGATATGTCTAATGTGAATATTACACGGTGAGTTTGCTGTCAGTTTTACCACAGTCAAAGATTTCATTGACGAAAAACCTAACGTCTAATGCGATGATTGACGGTTTTTAGTACTGAGTGACGAAAACCATTATTCATGATTGATGGAATTGATTGACGCTTGAATGACCGTGTAATGGTCGCCTAAGTTGTCTTAGATTTCATTAAACTAAAGAAATGCGATATACCTCAGTGGATCCAGTGAAAGCAATCTTATCGACGTCAGGGTTTTGTATAAGTGCTGCTCCAGCTGTAGGTCCATACCCTGGTACTACATTGACAACTCCTGGTGGGAACCCTGCCTCTTTAATGAGGGCAGCTATTGCTAATGCAGTAAGCGGAGTCTGTTCTGCTGGCTTTAAGACTATTGTGCAACCTGAAATATGATTTGTGATTTTAAATATCATTATTTTACATTATTTGTACTAAATGTGTTGTTCTTGATCAACAAGCTAAAGCCCTTTGGTTTAGGATATGGTTGTAAAATGCAAATTTTGTTATTTTCACAATATATTCCAAGTCCTAGGAAAGAAGGAGCTAAGGAGTAGAATTCCCTACCGGACTCCGTATTTCCTGATAGCTACAATTTGGGGGGGGTCATTAAATGAATATGTTACTTCTAGGCCAGCATGTTCTATCGACAAACGTCGACCACATCATCGCTTACTATCAGGTAATCAAGCTATCAAATGCGAGTCTAACAATAATAACGAACACAATTTAAAAAAATTGTGTCCAGGCAATCTTTGTCTATTCTAGGTAGCTAGAAAGAGATGGTGGATGGGATAAGGTCGCCGATTCTATTTTTTTTAATTTAAGGCTCAAATTGTCATATTTATTTTCTTATCTTTCTTTAGTAAAATATATGTAAATAAAATAACATAAATTAAAAAAAAGAGGATCTGAAGCCATATTCAATTTAGGAACAAAGAAAAAGTCAATAAGTTAGATCTATATTTACACATTATAAGATAGTAAGCAGTCGTTAATTAAACTACACAATGCTAATTATGATAACAAACAGTTTACTCATACCTGCAGCTAATGCCGGTGCAATTTTCCACGATAGCATTGGTATGGGATAGTTCCATGGTATAATCTGGCCACACACACCTACTGGCTCTTTCAAAGTGAAGGATAATACTTCGCCATCTAGAAGACAAAACATTGTTGTACTTTCCATCACGGGTACAACATTTATAGAACAAGACTGTTGACTGAAAAATTGCCAATTGAAAGCTATAATCGGGTAATCCAAATGTGCAACAGTAAAATCAAACTGTTTTTTTTTTATGCGGGTTGATAAATTAGGAAATAACTTGTCTTCCTTTGGATAGATCGAAAAGGAATGTTAAACTTTTACTGACTAAAACGCATCTGTTTTCCTTCAGTTACCCTTTGCGTTTCAAGGTCACGGTGCCTCTTCCGAAAAATCTCACAGCAGACGATCAAACCCTGCTCTTCAAGTATTCATAAGACCATTTGAGCAAACCGTTAATTGCAAGGGCAATGCACTAATCAGAGAATTTTACATAAAAAATAGATTAACAGTAAACACGCCAAAAAAAATTGTATCGGATACTCGACAAATAAGTGTACGAGATAAGTTTGATGATGATACTCGACAAGGTCATTTTCTACTATCTGAATCGGTGGTTCCCGACCTTTTCTTGAACTGGGTCCATTTTGGTCTCTTTGTTATTAGCAGGGACCAGAAGTCTATTAAGAAATACTTACACAAATTGTAAATCACTAATCTAAATTGATTCTCAATGTACCAGACCAATGTGTGCCAATGTGCCAATGTAATGTCATTAGCAAATATTAAGAACGTAACCTCGATATTCAAACGTTATCAACTACAAAACAAACAATGAACAGCTGAGATAGTTTTGCATCTTGCATTTAACATATTGCAATCACGCTAAATAGACGATACAAGATCGTGACAATAGACGTCAATGAATTATCTAAGAGAGATAACATTAACAATACTAATATAATACGATGTAATCATAATAATAGAAGAAAATTATACTAATGATGTATTAATAAATTAAATATGTGTCACGGCAGGTAAAAAATCGATATAGAACGGCCACTCCATCGCTTACCATCAGGTGAGATAGTGGTCAAACGTGAGCCTATACATTATAAAAATATATATATATATATATATATATATATATATATATAGAAGCAACAAAAAGTTATATACGTCGCACAACGTGGAAATAATAATGAAATGAGACAGCCTTTTGTATCTTTTGGTATCTTGATCTTTTTATTTAGATGTTCGCAAATTCAGTGTTAGGGTGAAAATATTTTCAAAGAATCCAGCTATAACTCAAAGTTATTATTATTTCTTTCTTTTTTGAAGTATCTTCCGGAATCCGAAGTGTTTAGTAGTTTTAGAAGTGGTTTACCTGCAGGAATCGTGTTTCCTAATATTTTGTCAGCTTTGCCGGCGTAATATCTCAAAACTGTCACTGAATAGTAAACTTCTTCCTCGGCGTGTTTTACTGGCTTTCCACAGTCCAAGGTTTCCAGCTCTGCCAAGTATCTGGCTTGAGATTCCATCAGTTCTGCCAACTTGAGCAAAAGGAGACCACGTTGTGAGGCATCCATGGTACGCCAGGCTGAGTACCGGGTGAAGGCTTTTTTAGCTGCTGCTACCGCCAAATCTATATCGGCCTATAAAGCAAATATCAATACAAGATAACTATTCGTATGTAGTAACATGGCTTTTTAAATTGGGTTCAATATATAAATGTTATTCAAGATTTCATAAAAGATATTTACAGAAAATAGGGTAGACTTTGATATAATAATTGCCTTGATTTATACTACAGTTAATTTGATTTCTTACGAATTGTATTTATTAAATTCTTGATACCTGGAATGAAACCTTATTAATGTAGTTTACGGTGTCATTTTATTGATCGTGATCAATGGTTATCACGATCACACCGATCTATTGATTTTTTATATTAATTAACACGATTTCTTAGTTGCAAGATATTGTAAAGCGCAAGAACAAAAATATTGTGGGTAGTTTTGAAAAACACTGATAAATTTATACCTCACAATCTTCAGATGTTTGGGTAATGGAGTGATGAGTTTTAATTGCTACTTTAATACTGTAACATATTTTGTTCAAATTTTAATCGCTACAGTTATGACTTACGACATTTTTACGTAAAACAATTTTTTTAAATTAGGGTTTCAAAAGAACTGGAAATCGTAGTAATTTATCAATTCTTTAGAAATTGGAAGGAACATGGAACTCTGTTTGGTAACCTTGAACGTTAAGACAGACGACTCACTTGAAAGAAAGGTACCTCGAGTATGGGCTTCACTTTTTTATTCATTCTATGTTCTATGGCTTAGCTGGAATAACCATAGAAATGAAAATCACCAACTCTCTTCTTTTAGTATATTATTGAGTGACGTCGTGCGTCTTCAAATTAATAATTCTTATACAACTCCTCCATTTTCTAGAGTAACTGATTATTCCGCGATTGTAAATAGCTAGTCAGATATCTTGTCCTGTCTAGTATCTTACCTTGTCACCTTCGGCCACCTGTGTGATGACACTCTCATTCTGGGGATTGATGGTGGGGAAGGTCTTTTTGCTGACTGCATCTACCCACTCATTGTTGATGAACAACTGTGTGAAACAAAGAACAAGAGATATTAGTTTATGTATTTCAAAATGAATGCAATTTTTCCTAAAATAATATGCATACACTCAAGTCAGGTGACTTTAAAATGAAAAGGAATAGTTTACAACAATGTCTCTATGAGTGAACTAAGTACCTGTTAGCAAGATATTTGAATTACAACGATGCTAGGCGAAATATTTTTGTCGAAAGTTGACAAGATAATTGATAAAATTTATCTCTTCCTCTAAAGGTAAATAAGATCGGGAGTGGGATAAACTGTTATGATTCAGGAATTCGGATATATGGGCTGTGATCAATGACTATACAACCACTTGACCGCTCATACGGGTGACTCCAGCTCACGACACATAAATGATTTTGCACTTATATTTGATGCCGATATCAGTGCATTTCTTAGTACTGACCAGTTGTTGGATCTGTGCACATTTCGTAATTTTGGTACCTTAAAAAACATTTATTGCCTAAAACCGAAGCAAAAATGAGTTCTTGTGCAATTAAATGTTGCGGGAAATCATCTAGAACATCTAGTTATAAAAAAGATGGCATAAGTTTTCATCGGTAGGTAAAATATGTTTATATTTATTTACATTAATTGGTAATTAGAGAGGTCAAGCTAAACTGGTTGGTTACGAAAAAAGTGATACCGCGTTGATGTCTTTTGAAAAAGTCCTTTACTTTCACTAGAATATTAGATAAGTCTATCCCTTTCTATCTGATGAGGCGTGTAAATAGCCTCATCTGAAGGCTGTGGGGGTTTTAAGACCTCCCGAAAATATGCGGGTGTATGTAGAATTAAATTTACAAAAATCAAATCTCTGTTGAAGATCCTTCTGAAACCAATATCCTCTACATCTATTGCAACAAGAGAGCCCACGTACCTTGCGAATCCAGAGAGACGGGAGATCACCTTATTCACGGGTTTGTCGTCGTTGCGTGTGATGCCGGCCGGCGAAATATCAGCATTCATCCACCGGTGGACTGGTCAGAACTCGTGAAAAACACACTGCACTCGAAGTTTATGATGTCTCACGGTAGCAGATGCACTTATTTCACGAAAATTGTCCGGTTTTCAACAGATATGGGATTTTTATTGCGGAGCGGGTGAACATACGTATTGAAGATGGCGCGGGGCGGAAAAGAAGAGGAGCGCCCTCTGTCGGTCGTTCGCAAGCATCTCAAGGAAACGTTCGATTCCGACCAATGGGCTCCTGCGGTAGTGAATATTTGGTTTGCGGAATTCAACAGAGACTCAATTAAACGAAATAATGTTTTTTGGAATGCGGGAAAGTAACTAAGATATTATATAAATCCTTTTAAAAAATATATCGGTAATTATAAGAGGCATTGACGCTTCACCATGCTCCCCCCCTTGGAAGGACGCAAGTGCTTTCAAAGGGAAAGGTGAAAATTATGAAGATTCACTGACCTAAATCATGATCAGAAAAGTCTAAACTTTATGACTGAATGCGGAAAATAAAATTATTTAATAAACTAATCCTAAACCTTAAAAAACTACGAGTATAGTTAAAAATGAAATTTTATTGCGTTGGGATAGGATATAGTTTTGTGACAGAGCGTTTAAAATTACCGAACTTTGTCTTCACCATAGCAACGCGAGCTACATTGTCGGTCCCTTTATAAACCTCAGTTATAACTCCTAATGGCCAACATAGAGGAGGCGAGTTGTCCTGTCCCACGAGTACGACAGTTCCAACTTCTACAGGCTTGTCCGGAGTTGCCCATTTTTGCCTAACTTGCAGCGTATGCAGGTACTCTAAGTGCCATTTCTTCCAGAAGGATTGCACCATACTATCTAACAACTGTTTACGTTGGGACAGATTTAAGCGCTGACCAGACAAACCGGCTGCCGGCAAGTACTGTAATGGAGTCGACATCAAAAAATGAGCGGGAGTGATAACTTCAGGATGCGGATCAGAAGACAACACACTCAGAGGGCGTGAGTTCATAATGCACTCTATTTGAATGAGTACAGTTTGGAACTCTTCATAAGTGAGAAGTTGATTTCCAATCACGCGATAAAGATGCGTTTTTAATGTTTTTATATTAGCTTCCCACATGGCGCCAAAATGTGGGGAGCGAGGTGGAATCATTTTCCACTTAATGCGGCGAGTTGATAACTCATTTATAAGAGAAGAATTGAGGTTTGACCTCACTAAGAAATTATAAAGTTCATCTAGTTGAGCTTTAGCCCCAACGAAATTAGTAGCGTTATCCGAATAAAGACAGGATACTGGCCCTCGACGCGAGATAAAACGTTTAAACGCGGCTAAAAAGGCGTCGGTAGTAAGTTCAGAGACTAATTCTACATGGACAGCCTTGGTTACCAAGCATACAAAGAGGCAGATGTAAGCCTTCTGAGCGTGTTGACCTCTGCGACGAGTGAGAGTTATGCGTATGGGACCAGCATAATCCACTCCAGTATGGACAAATGCCTTTGATTCCGACACACGGTATTCAGGGAGGTCCGCCATCATTGGAGTGGGATGCGTCGGATTAACTCTAAAGCATGTGTTGCATTGTCGCAACTTGGACCTAATGACAGTCCTGGCATCTAGTATCCAAAATCGCTGTCGTAAAATAGACATAAGTAGCCCTGGTCCAGTGTGACAATTCATCACATGGTAATGACGAATTATCAGATCCACGACAGGATCATGTTTGGGAAGTAAAAGGGGATGCTTAGCATCAAAGGGAAGGTATGACTTTGAAAGTCTTCCCCCAATGCGTAATATGCCCTCTTCATCTAGAAAGACAGACAGGCTTCTAAGTTTCTTTGGTAACAATTTACCACATTTGATGAGCTTAATGTCATCTGCGAAATGGACAGATTGCACAGCACGGATCATAACTCGTTCCGCCGCTGACAATCCCTGCGGAGACCGGGGTTCACAATGAACCTTCGGTCTAACGAATTTAAGTATATATGAAACGATGCGCAACAGCTTATCCCATGATGAGGTGCGTTGCGCAAGTTGACAAAGAAGAGGAAATTCTACTTGCGTGGTCACAGTTAAGACATTTGCCTTGTGCTCGGGGAGTTCCCCACAGTCGGTGGGACAGAACGGTTTGACAGGCCAATCTTCCGGAAGACAACGAAGCCAAGAAGGGCCGCTCCACCAAAGCTCATGTGACACCAACTGTGAAGGAAGTATGCCACGAGATAGGCAGTCGCTTGGATTCTCAACACCTGCTACATGGTAAAAATGTTGAGAGCCCAAGTTCTCCTGACATTGAGCTACTCTATTGCTGACGAAGACTGACCAGCGGTGCGGAGAAGAATGAATCCACGATAAAGCTATCGTAGAGTCTGAAAAGGCGTAAATCCCTGCAATAGGAACACGTGAAGAGTAAGTATCGCGAACAGTCTTCACCAACTTTGACATGAGCACAGCTGCGCACAGCTCCAGACGTGCGAGAGTTGTGACCTTGGTAGGTGAAACCTTTGACTTCGCACAAAGTAAACGAACTACGACGCCGGACGGACTCGTCGAGTGTATATAAATGACACAACCGTACCCACCCATACTGGCATCGGCGAATGCGACTATGCGAACACTACCGTCATCGGTAACACCCACATGACGTGGTATTCGTAAGGAATCCAGCAAAGGAAACTCTTGCATGAGAAGCGAAAAACTTTTGACGATTTCGTCAGGAGCGACATCATCCCATCCGATATTGCTCAGCCATAACTCTTTGATGAGCAACTTGGCATAAAAGATCACTGGAGCGACGAGACCGAGAACATCAAATAAGCGGGCAACTATCGAGAGTATATTTCTTTTAGTACATTTCTCGGCTACTTGAGTGGAAGTGAAGAAGAACTTATCCTGAGAAGGCTCCCATGAAAGACCTAGAACCCTGGACACATCATTGCCCTCGTGGAAATCGAGTGACTTACGATGTGAATCAGGTAGGCTGTTTAAAAGCGCGGGTGAATTACTACACCATTTTATAAGGTCAAAATCGCCCGACTTAAACATTTTTATGAGATCATGCGACAACTGTATAGCGTTCTCTTCGTTATTCACCGAATAGACCAGATCATCCATATACAAGCTGGTCTCTGCTACTTTAGCAGCTTCGGGATAATGCGGACTGTCCGAGGCCAGCTGTCGCACAGTGCGCATAGCTATGTAAGGACTCGACTTCAGTCCGAAAGGTAAGCGGTTAAAAGCGAATGTCAACACAGGATCGTTCTCACTGAATCGAAACAAAATGCGTAGGTACTTACGCTGCTCAACAGGTATGCAAATTCGTAAGTACATCTGCTTAATATCAGAATTTATAGCGATAGGGAATAATCTAAAATTGATTAAAAGAAGAAACAAATCTGTTTGTAAATTTGGACCACTATGGAGTACATCATTTAAAGATAAACCGGTATGAGTCCTAGCACTCGCATCCAATACAATGCGCGGCATCGGTTCGTCCGGTCGAACGACAGCGTGATGAGGGATGTAGTACCCGTCATCCGAAATGGCGGATTCGTCGACTTGACTTAAGTAACCATTGTCTATGTACTCCCGAATCACTGCGTTATAATTCTCACGCAACGTCAGCGATTGGCGGAGTTTTCTCTCCAGCGCAACCAGTCGACGGTACGCGGCGGTGCGGGAATTACCTAACTCGGCGGGATTCTTATTGAAAGGTAACGCGACAGTATAACGTCCCGCATCGTCGCGTGACACGGTCGAGGAAAAAATATTCTCACATTCGGTCTCCTCGGGAGATAAAAAACGTTTATTTTCAACTTCTTCCAATTCCCAGAACTTTTGTAATAAATCATTAAGGGCGAGTGCTGTGAAAGAAGAGCTAGATAAATTCAAAATATCTTTACTATGCGGAAAATCACCCATAAGGACATATCCGAATGTGGTTAATAATGCGGGTGGCGCATGTGAACCTAAGTCTACCCTATTTCCCAAATAAATATACGGAAACAGTTGAGCGCCTAACACTAAGTCAATATCACCTGGAATATTCCAGCTTAAATCAGCGAGCGGAAGCGAGTGGAAGTCTACATGACAATCCCACTTAATATGGTGCGAAGGTAGCTGATCCGTAATGCACTCAACTACTAACGCGTGAATAGTATATTTCTGATGCGAGTATACGCGAGACTCGATATCTAAGTTTACATAACCTATTATCGGCCGCGAGACAGAACCAACTCCTTTGACAAAAGAATTACTCAAAGGAATTATTACTAAGTTGAGTTTTCGACAACAAGCTGTAGTTATTAAATTATTTTGCGAACCATTATCAATTAAACACCTGACTATTGTTTTATGGCCCGAACTATTATTATTAGCGCGCGCATAGACCTGAGCGGTTGATAACAGAATTGCCGACTTAGTCTTCGTATCTGCAGCTAATAACACGGCCGTGTTATGTGTCGGAAACGTTTGAGAAACATTATCCGAACAACACACGGACACCGGTGCGGGAATATCGACCTTATCGCAATGAGAATAAGAGCGCGGCACAAGCGAAGACGCCGCGCGGGGCGGGGGATAAGCGAGAGGCGCAGCGGACGGCGTCACCGCCAGGCTAGCCGCGACGGCGACATTGCAATTCGTCGGTTTAACATCAGTTGTATGTGGTTGTTTATTATAGTTATTAAAATGTAATAAGGTATGATGGCGTTTTTTACACACGTTACAAACTGAGGTCGACCTACAATTACTCAAACCGTGCGAAGTGCTCAGACAATTTACGCAACCATGCTTGGATCTAATAAACTCAAACCTAGTTCTAGGAGTCAACGCGGATTGAAACTTAGCGCAGTTATACAACTGAACATGAGCGCCATCATTACAATACGCGCAGCTCCTGACCGAAGTCGCGGTAGAAGCGGATAAGTTAGGGGACTCACTCACAACAAACGCTCTCGTCTGCGTGCGAGGGTCACGCGGTGCGGAACCATGAGGTTTGTTATAATTATATTTCGCGTTCGAATGAGATAAATTCGAGCGTGCCAATATCTTAGCCTGATCTTGAACAAAACTAATCAACAACTTAGTTGTAGGAATTTCAACATCGCGAACGGAAAGTTCAAATGATTGACCAGTCTGTGAATCTATTTTTCTCATAGCACAATGTAAAAGAATAAAATCCGCCAGATCGGGAATCCCAAGCTGTTTCAAGGCAGAAATACTCGCACTAAATGTTTCAATGAAAGAATCGAGACCATTTGCGTTACATAAACAACTTTTTAAATCTAATATATTATTTAAATAGTATATACCTAATGTGCGTTTATCCTGGTATTTATTAACTAAGCTGTCCCATAGAAAACAGTAGGTATCAGCCGTCGGCACAATACCGGCTGTAATCTTTAACGCGTTATGTGTAAGCCTACCTACTAAGTACTGCACGCGCTGCGAGTCAGTCAGCTGATCGTTGTTATGAATATTCGACTTAAATGACTCGTAGAAAACAGGCCAATTCTCGGGTTTCCCGTCGAAAGATGGCAGTGCGATAGGCGGCAACTTTATTTTTAGCGGTTCAAACAGCGTCTTCGAATTACAACTTTGTGATAACAGAGATTGACTACTACTGATTTTATTCCTAATACGCTTAACATGAATAAACAAATCTTCAAAGGATTCTAAACAAGCATAGTCGGGACTCGAACCAGGCTTCAGATTAATGTTTATGTGGTTAATTTGATCGACATAAGATTCAAATTTGACACGAATGTCGTCAATAGTTTCCGATTCAGTCATAAAACTCTCATTATTTCTCGAATCGAACGACGAAATATTTTTCGATAAATCATATAATCGATTAAGGCGTTTGAATAACAATCCTTTCTTTTCATGAAGGATCGTCAGTAAATCTTCCGGCCTTAATTGTTTATCAGTCATTTTGTTAAGTTAATATCTAGAACAATATCTAAAAATATGCGGTAAACTTATCAGGCGGTTTACAATAATAATGCACCCACCAACTATGTGGAGGTATCTGAATAAAAATGACTAATACGCACAAAGCCGAAGTGATGGGTAACTACCTCCTTATTGAACGTGCTACCAAAGTGAAATATTAAATTATGTATACCTACATAGAATGAACTTTACCAATTATTACGTAATACATTCAATTCTATGAAACAATATTGACAGATTTACCAAAACCTACGTAGAATCTATTGTCAATTATGTTTATGTTATTAGCGGAGCGGTTTGTAAGTAAGTAGGTAAGATTAGTTTACCAAAAGTTTACGTAAACATCTATAACCTATACCTATTATGCGGTATTGAATTTATGATTTTCACCAAATATTACGTGAAAATCTAACTAGGGAGCGGTTGCCTATGCGGCTCGAAAGGACCAAAATAATTATGATGAGGCGTGTAAATAGCCTCATCTGAAAGCTGTGGGGGTTTTAAGACCTCCCGAAAATATGCGGGTGTATGTAGAATTAAATTTACAAAAATCAAATCTCTGTTGAAGATCCTTCTGAAACCAATATCCTCTACATCTATTGCAACAAGAGAGCCCACGTACCTTGCGAATCCAGAGAGACGGGAGATCACCTTATTCACGGGTTTGTCGTCGTTGCGTGTGATGCCGGCCGGCGAAATATCAGCATTCATCCACCGGTGGACTGGTCAGAACTCGTGAAAAACACACTGCACTCGAAGTTTATGATGTCTCACGGTAGCAGATGCACTTATTTCACGAAAATTGTCCGGTTTTCAACAGATATGGGATTTTTATTGCGGAGCGGGTGAACATACGTATTGAAGATGGCGCGGGGCGGAAAAGAAGAGGAGCGCCCTCTGTCGGTCGTTCGCAAGCATCTCAAGGAAACGTTCGATTCCGACCAATGGGCTCCTGCGGTAGTGAATATTTGGTTTGCGGAATTCAACAGAGACTCAATTAAACGAAATAATGTTTTTTGGAATGCGGGAAAGTAACTAAGATATTATATAAATCCTTTTAAAAAATATATCGGTAATTATAAGAGGCATTGACGCTTCACCACTATCCATAAGTACTTTCTACTGAGTGATGAAGTGATGTGACAACTTCAAAACATAGTTGTAAAATATTATTTTATCGATGATTCTCAATGGTGAATAAAAAAATGTTACCTTTTAATGTTAACAGTTTAGATTTCTTGTTGTTACTTGTAGAGGAACATTAATATTAATGAGGCGAGAGATTGAGTTTGAAAAGCCTCAGAATTTTTCTTTTTTTTTTGTTAGTGGGTAATCGTAGAATACCTTCTCGCACTCTGGATGGAGCCAAAGGCTCCACCCAAACCATAAGAACATGCCATGCAAGCCAGAGTTTTACTGACTAAACCAATGACTATACAATCACTTGACTGCTAGACTCATGCTCACGACACTTATGTGAAAATTGGCCAAGAGCGTGTCGGGCTACGCTCAGTGGAGGGTTTCGTAGTTTCCCGTCCGTCACAATAAGTGTCCTCACTTAAGAGTTAAAACAATGAACGACAAACAACGAGCAACAAGAATAAATACAAACCACCAGAGACCAATCGAAAAATTCGACAATATAATAGCTCATACCCGTCCCGACCCCATCAACTCAGGAAAAATCTTAACAGGGCGTAGTAGTCCAAAGTATAGAGCTATCTCTTGGGAAATTGGGTTACTAATTTATACAAACTAGACGGGTTATGTATGTTGGGTTTTCGATGGTAATTTTGGATTGCGTGAACCTAATATAATAAATCTTTTTTTATTTGAAAGAAGACACGTTTAGGATAGTAAAATATGTAAACTAAGTTAAACAAATGCTTGCATATACGGACGGTTAAATTACAAGTTAGAAATGATTTCGAACAACTTTTCAAAAACTGTTCAACCCATCAAGTAAAAAATGATTTTCCAAGAAAGTATAAAATTCTACTTTTGAGATTTTTTTTATATTTACTAAACTTATGGTTCAAAAATTAGAGGGACATATTTTTTTTTACTTTTGGAGCGTTTATTTCCGAAAATATTGACTTTATCAAAACATAATTTTTGTAAACCTCTATGAATTTTTAAATACCTATCCAAGAATATATCACACGTTAGGGGTGACAGAAAAAAATAAATCACTCCCCACTTTATGTGTACCGTAATAAAACATTTCTTTTTGTTCACTTTTTATTTTACCACTTGGTCGGCGTGATTGATATACATATTGGTATCTACCAAATTTCAACTTTCTAGTGCTAGCAGTCACTGAGATTATCTGCGGACGGACGGACAGACAGACAGACAGCCGTGGCGAAACTATAAGGGTTCTTAGTTGACTACTGAACCCTAAAAATTAGTACCTGTTCGATAAAATGGTGTGGAAAATCGTTTAGAACATCAGTGTTTGATTTGCAGTGATCAGTTAAGCAGATTTAATCGACGTCGATTTTATCGATATCGATATTATTGTTGCAAAATTTACTTGTCCATCACTATGTTTAGTGACTTTGTTGCATCAGCCAATCACAGCCGCTATATTTTCCCCCGTCCCCCGACCCGCAACGGTGAATCGTGCGCCTAGACAAAATCGGTCTATCAGCTCTCAAGTGGTTTTATTCTCTTTGGCTGTGATGATTTAGGAATTCTGCAGAGGCTAATACATTACTTAGCCTTGACGTGATAAATATAGAGGTCAGTGGCCTTGACCCTTTGATTATATCTCATTCCTTGTCCTGTCCCTTGAACCTTAAGGCTCCTACACACAGTGCCGGCGGCAGGGCCGCCGGGTAAGCCACCGGCCAAGCCGCCGTGCACTCGGCGGCATACAAAGCCGCCGGCTTTGCCGCACAAAGGAGCCGCTGGCGGCTTGTATTACCGGCGGCATAGCCGCTCGGCATGAACCCGGCGGCATTGCCGCCGGCATGTGTGTAGTAGTCTTTAGTGAACATGTTTCAAAACTGGTTTCTAGGTTCGATTTTTTGTTTAAAGTTACTTATGCATTAATTTTTTGTTTTATTTCATTAACTCTTAAGCAAACGCAAGTTTTGACACTGTCATTGTCTTTCTATTGTGTCTCTAATTGACGGTATCTGAAGAGTTTTAATGTAAAAAAAGAATAAAAATAATTCACTTTGTTATACTTGATTACTGTCAGCATTTTTTTGGTCATTTTACGATTTTACTTCAACTTGCAACTCTTTACTAAAATTGTGAGAGGCACCACAATTTTGCGAATAATTGACAACAAACTGAAAAATGACAACAATCAAGTTTTCAGTGACTTTTCCAGAAATGTTGCAAACGTTTCATAATTAAAAATTTATTTTTTTGCGTATTTTTCTCGCGTGGAATGGTCATTGCCATTGGATAGATTCCTTCCCAATCTATCTTTTCGTTTATAAATCTGCTCGTTTACCAAAAAATCTTATTGACATTACATATTATTACTTTTCAGAATTTTAGCAAGACTCAGTGGAATTCAATAGATCATTATTTGTCATATTCTAAGAATGAAGACATGCACAATGAACATTTTTCATGAAATACTTATACATGATTCTTGATCACGAAATTGTTTAGAAATATACTTCTTTTTATATCGGTTTAGTCACGTTTAGTTTAGCTTTAGCTCAATGCGCACTTTTTATGATTACAGGTCATTGAAGTAGGAAATAAATCTTAAAAAGAACCGGCCAAGTGCGAGTCGAACTCGCGCACAATCGGGTTTGTAGGTACCGTTATCTATACAACATTAGACATTATTTTACAACTTTTTTTTAATTTCACCTGTCCCAGTTTTAGTTTGTTGAAAAATTACGTTTATTTTATGAGCCCTCTGTTTATTTTGTTTTCCAGTATTTGTTGTTATAGTGATAACAGAAATACATCATCTGTGAAAACAAATGTCTAGTTATCACGGTACTTGAGATATAACCTGGCGACAGTAGACAGGCAGACGGACAGTGGAGTTTTAGTAATAGGCAGGACCTTATTACTTTTTACCCTTTGGGTCCGGAACCCTGAACATTTTCGTTCTTATGTAGGTACTTTGCATGGCCTTGTTATATTTTTTATTGATAGGCTCGTGCTTGACCACCATCTCATTTGATGGTAGCGATGATGTTCGTTGGTCAACGATGGAACACATTTGCATAGAAGTACCTACCCTATTCACTTTTGATTTAAAGATCCCAAGATTGTAACTATCAGGAAATATAGATTCCGAAAGAGAATTCCGCTAGCTGTATGCAAAACATATATTTTCTCAAAACATTCAGTGTGTATGGGTGTAATGTCCATCATGTACCGGTGGCTCATCGCTGCACGACCGATGATAGAATGGGCTTGTTGTCTGAATTAAGTTATGCAATTCCGTCACACACTACCCAAAGTGCAACCGATATAAAACCGACTAGCTACGAGTATCAATTGGACTCTAAAAATCATGAAATCGTAAATGAGTCTTATGGAAAGAAAAAACTTTCAAATCAATCATTTATTTCAAATATACCATTGACAGGCACTTATAGACAAATGTCGGTCAGTCTAAAAAAAAGTGAAGCTAAATTGCACGTTCCAGAGCGTAGATTTTTATGGAGAAGAATGTGCAAGAAACTCCATGGGCACTCTTTTAAATCATATTATGAGTTACATATAATCTTGGTTACATATTTCTTGTTGCTTTTTTACATATGAATTGTTTTTATCTCATTTTTAATATTATGTGGGTAACAAAGTTTTTTTTATCGGGAATGTAATTTAGTGAAGTAGGGTAATTAATTTCGCTGTTGTCAAGAGCAGTTTGTTTTTCTAGTGATAGCAGAACGGGGGCATAACAAATAAGATTGGTAAATCATGGATTTTGAGATACGAGTTTTACGAGTTCGAATTGTGGGTATTTTTTTTACACACTTATCAGCACAGGTTTTGTTAAAAATAAAAAGGTGTTGTATTTTTTAAACTTTACACAATACTATTCTGTATCAACTGAGTTAAAAATCCGCATAAAAATAGTTTAACCCTTCAGATACCGTCAATTAGAGACACAATAGTAAGACAATAGATGTGCGGCCACCGGTGGTCGCTTGGGGATTCATGAATTAAAATTCCAGGCACCGGCTAATACGCGGTTTAATTCATGAATCCCCAAGCGACCAACGGTGGCCGCGCATCTATTGTCTTACTATTGTGTCTCTAATTGACGGTATTTGAAGGGTTAAAAAAAAACGTATATTTTACTACGTCATCCATTAAATTTTTTCAATTTTTACAAATAAAATCCAATCAACACTTACCCTAGTATATTTAACGTCTACTTCCACCATATTTGCGTTTAAAATATCAGCTGTTTATATCTAAAATACACCGCAAGTACGCGTCCAAAGCCGGCTTCAGACAAACTGTATAATATGAAACAACAAAGTGATACGAATCGGAAGTTGCCAGCATCAAAAAAAAAAAAAAACAATGCTACGTATTTTTTATCCTACTTATTTGTCTGGAACTACTTATTTATTTGAAGTAAAAAAATATATTGAATAGTATGAAAAATTAGGTATGCCATGGATCAATAAATTGTTTGGTTGATAAAGTTATTTTATGATTTAGTTAACTGTTATAAAAAGAAATGAAAATGGCAAGGGGAAGAATATCTGGAAGGACTTGGCCTTTGCCTAAAAGTGGGACAGTAATGTAACGGTTACGGTAAAGGGCTAGTAAAAATATAAGAAATAATTTATCTGCGTTTTATTGGATTTGTAATTAATTATTGTACCTTTAAATATATACCTTTTGCAGTGGAAAGCTTGAAAATTCTTCTTATTGTATTACTAAACTCTGACCAACGAACGAACATATTCCCTATGGTGCGCATGATTGTAACAAAAATAGTACTTTTTAATATCTGGCAACTCTGTTCTTGAACTTGACTTGTCAGTGAATCATTGTCTGTTTACTGTGAAATAAACTTTATCATTAAAGTTTTAATGACTTATTTAGAATAGCAAATATCTAAGAAATGTTAATGTTTGAATTAGTTTTATTACTGACAGCATTAGTACTAGCATTAGCTAGACTGCTGTACAATTAAGATCCTCTTTGTTACAAGTCAAATGACTTTTAGCGGGATTTTTTCGAGTGAATGTTCAGCGGATGTTTTAATTATTAGCAAATTGTTTACCAGAGGGTTTGTGATGTAAAATTGGTGTAATTACACAGATGCACTGTCTGGAATCATTGTTTCAATGATGGGGCGCGACGTCGGTAAAATAAAGCTGAGAATATTATTGTAGTATTTTTATAACATACATTTACATTTGCTGCCAAATAATTTAAAACATTAGAATCGGTTACATCTGCATACTAGATTAAAGAAACTGGTATTATGTATCGAAAACTAAAGACGTTCTGAACTAAAAAGTGGCTAAATACACAGTTTTGGGCACTTTCGGAGTCGTAGTTTTGAGGCTATGTTCATAAAATCCACTCATGATCACTTTTTTTTTTTAATAATGTATAGGCTCACGTTTGACCACGATCTCTACCATAAAATATTAACATTACTAAAGATAATTATAACCATAAACGCTGTACCATGTTATGGTTAAGAAATTAACAGGTTATGTAGAAATAAATTGAAAAAATGGACATCAAGGGTCTGGTTTGGTTTAAAAATTCAAACTTACTCCTTGTGGAAAGTCCGATTACTACAAGGAATAAGTTTGAATTTTTGTTTTATGTAAAGGCAGTGTCTAGCAAAGACATCTTTCGACTGAAGTCTACGGCGCCGGTGGGGTCTTGAAAATTTAATAATGCTGCATGCTCAGCTTCGTTTATCATACTATCTATTCCCGACGGCTGATGATCCCATGGGAACCTATTTGTAGTTGAGATATGAAGCGTACGTTCTTAAAATAATGAACTCCTACTCCTGGCCTTGAACAAACGAGTCGCAAAGTAGACATTGTCAAAAGTTCTTTCTTTTTATTTTTCCAAAATGGTGGAAAAGTGAAAATTCAGAAAGTGCTCGTAAAATTCTATAAAATCCATTGTAAAATTTCTGATTTTTAAATCTCTTCCACATTAAAAATCAATCCGCTCTTTAGGCTTTTTTTTTCTTTTATTTCTACTAGACTAAAATCATCCTATTACAACCCCCGCTTTTGGGTGGAGCGGGAGATAGTGTCAGACTCTTACTGACTAAAAACCCCACCCCGTTCCTTCTAGCCTTCATACCGGGGTTCAAGTTCCTTTCGGATAACCCTGTCCCCAGTAGGCTTCGACCCAGCTGGGCCCCTCCTGTCGCCGACAACTCCTTGAGGCGAGCGGGAACAGTGCGCGCGGTCGACGTCTTGGGCTCGGTCCGGACAGTTACCGGACGGTCGGACAGCGAGCTACCCATGGCTCGCCATCCACGAGCCCATCCGCTCTTTAGGCTGGATTTTTTTAATAAACGTCCAAAAAATTGTGCTCGGAAATTATGTTAATTAGCATGTTTATAAATGCATCCTCTCTCCTCGCACATTAGGAATATAATTCGTAGTGTGGACTGAAATAAAGACTAATTTGGAAATACAATTTTCATATTTTAAATTAAAATCTTGTTCCCAGGTTTAGATCCAGGTAGACCTTTGGTATCAGACTTTGGGTCTCGACTGTTCCGCCTAGGCAGAGATGACGCTTACGTCGTGCATGTCATACACACTAACGCTGGTTTCCTTGGGGAAGAAGGACAGGTGGGCCATGCAGACTTCTGCGTCAATGGTGGAAGACTGCAGCCAGGGTGCAAAGGGCATGTTATGCGTAAGTAGTTCACGAGTGTTCTGTTTTTATTACAGATATTTTTTTTTTTATAATACAGTTCAGTTATGAATCCTATATCCTAAAAGTAGTCATCATCATCATCATTTCAGCTAAATTACGTCCACTGTTGGACATAGGCTTCCCCAAGGGTCGCCACAATGAACGATCCTGTGCGTCTGGCATCCATCCTGCGCCTTCCGGTACGCGTTCGCAACTCCAGAACCTTTCGGCCCCAACGGTCACCTGTTCTGCGAGTAATGTGACCTGCCCATTACCACTTAAGTTTAGCAAATCTTCGTGCTAAGTCGGCAACCATAGTTCTCCTGCTAATATCTTCATTTTTTATTCGATCACGCAAGGGAACACCTGAAAGTAGTATGATCAGAAAAAAGAAAATATAGCTGATATCGATTCTGATCGATATCTGCTTCAATAGCTGCTTGGTGGAAAGGAAAATGAAAATCTTTAAATTCTTTCCCTTTAATACTTAAGAGCGCCCAACCCGAGGTATATTTTTATACAACCGATCTTATTTGATTATGACATATCTTTTTATAGATATTTCGGAAACAGATAGCTTGTGGACATTAACTAGACTTCTATTAAAATCAAAACATAACTTTGTGTAAAAACTGGTAGGACCATAAAATTAGTCGGTCTGAAAATCTGCAATATTGCGAGAACTTTGTCACTTCGAACTTTTGAACTCGTAAATTAAAAACAAAATTTGATCGATGAAAATTTATTCCAAAAACTTATAAAGTTTAAAAAATACGTATTTCCTGAAACAAGTTTCATGAAATATACGACTGAGTGACGAAATTACCGAAATAGTGCCAACAGATCATTCATGCATTTTCAAATTTTTTTTGTGTTGCCTCGTTATCAAACATTGCGTTGGATTTAACAACGAGCTTTTAAACCATGCTCACGGTGGTCGGTGACGATAGATAGACGGATCGGCAAGCGCCCTCTTAAGTTACTGAACTGGTAATGTAGTATATTTTTTTTTACCTTGTAGTCTATTTACTTATTATTCTTTTTCATCTCTCTTCAGGTATAGCCCGTTGCAGCCACTTCATGAGTGCATGCTACTTCGCTGCTAGCGTGCGTAAAAGAAGACGTCTGGTCGGCATACCATGCGACAGCTCATGTCCTAAGGATCGAGGGCATTGGGGCATCAAGTACGACAGAAAAGCCGTGGTGCTTGGTGAAGATGTTCCTGATTCGTAAGTAGCTTATTTAACAGATTGTTTTTTAGGGGTATATACTATATACATAAGATACCCAACTAAAGTGGGATTGGGCCGGACATGTTTGCCGCATGTCGGATGAGCGGTGCTAAAAGAGCCACATATTCGGTCCCATTGAATGCAAGGCGACATCGCGGCAGACCAAGGCGAAGGTGGAGAGATGAGCTTGATAAGTACCGGAGGGACTGGCCCGCAATGGCCGAAGACAGACGTGTGTGGAAAAGGGAGAGGGAGGCCTTTGCCCAGCAGTGGGACATAAATGGGCTAACTAACTAACCCAAACGTAGCAGAACGCGCACGGTTCCCGCGCGCCTCAAGCAGCTGTCAGCAACAGGAGGGGCCCAGCTGGGCTGAAGCCTACTGGGGCCAGCGTTAATTTGAAAGATAGCTCAAACCCCGGCACGAAAGGCAACGAAGGAACAGGAGTGGGTTTTCAGTCAGTAATGTCTGACACTATCTTCTGCTCCGCCCAAGAGCGGGGATGTCATTAGATGATTTTACCACCGCTAAAATAAAAAAAAAAGTAGAACAACTATTTGTAGGCCATACAAATATTTGTTCCGTGAGGGAATCGAACTCCTTACGTACAGTCCACTGCGTCAACAGTGCCGTTTGATTGATTGTTAATCTCTGAATTGGTTAGTTAATAAAACACCCAATGAATGGAGATCTTTTTATATATTCATTTCAATGGTCTTTTAGATCGTTTGTCTTGGTATGGTCATGTAAAGAGGAGAGATGAAACGCATGTTGTTAAAAGAGTTATGAATTTGCATGTGGATGGATGGAGAGGGAGAGGGAGGCCAAAGAAAAGATGGATGGATTGTGTGAGAAGTGATATGAATGAAAAAGGAGTTAGTGATAGCGTGACGAGTGACAGGACAGAATGGAAGAAAAAAACATGTTGCGTCGACCCCAAATAAAACGGGATAAGGGCAGGAAGATGATGATGATGATTTCAATGGTCTTTTAGAATTAGGAGTTCAGTAAGGCCCAGGCTACTCATAGAGCAATCTCATGTCAAGTCGGTATAATATAATAATAATATTTCTCAACTTTCCCACAACGCCATCTAGTTCCAAACTAAGCAGTGTTTGTATGAGTACTAGACTACTGAGAAACATACTTATATGTTTCTAAATACATATTATAGATAATTTTCACCCAGACACAGAACAAATGACACAAACATTTGTCCTGGGTGGTAAATTAATCCACGATTTCCGACATAGCAGTCAGGGCCACTAACCACTAGACCACAAAATAAAAAGGTACAGAAGACAATTTCATGTATGTACTTCACTTTTTATACCTACGCTCAGTGGACGCACACTAAGGAGCGTTTGAGCCGGAACTGTTCGACGAGTCGAGCGGGCCGAGGGAGGTGCTCCGAGATATCGTGACCATGAGCGGTGTCTATGTGTGCGTTGCTCGAGCGCGCTTTGTATGTAGATTGACTTCTGCACCTATATATCTTGTGACTAGACTTACAGGCCATGTATTATTATATTTATTGGTTATTTTTTTGTATCCAGGGCCCGAGGCATGTACTGTATCAGTTTCGACCACAACGAAGATTGTCCTTTCGACTGATTTTACAAAGGTAATTCATTCTTTCGTCTCAAAGAGATGGTTCAAAGTGAAGGATTACTTACATTTCATAGACAAATCCAAAGTAAAATGTTATTATATTATTAAGTACATAGGTAATTTATTTGTAAATTAAGAAATAAATCGAATTTATTTTTATCGATGAGTTTTATTTGAGATTTATAGAATACGTGAAACAATAGTATAAACAAGCTTTTGATGACAATAATTTTTTCATACCTAGCTTTTATAGCTTCGGTGTACCTATATAATTAATACTCGTCAAGACGTATCATACGAGCCCAAATTCGATGGGGTTGTGTCGTTTAACTACCAAGTTCCTAAAGTCACCTTCCAGTTTCATCATCAGATCATCTCCTTGTCATAATAATTTTGCATTGTCATCTGATTTACATATGCATGCAAAATTTTAGCCCAATCGGTAACCGGAAAGTGGAAATTTTTGTTTAATCGCACAACTGGCCTTTTTAACACGCTGTGGTAAGGCCTCTGATCTGACGATGGAGTCGAATATTGGCCATAGAAAATACTCAAATAACCTCATCGACTTTAAGCTTTTTGGAATGCTAAAAAATGAAGGACCATGTATGTCAGACGGAACTCTTAAAAATTTGACAAGTGAATGGATGCAGCAATATTTGCTTTCTGAAAAAAGAAGTTTAATTAAATTTGGTTGCCTTTTATCTGTCTTTCTTCGCTGGAGACATAACAACTTGAATGATAGCGCAGGAGAAATTACAAACGTCATTGTAGAACAGCGACTTGAATGTCCAATTACCAAATACGAACGTACCACCGAAGTATGATTGTGCTATTGACAGGATGTCGATGTTGACTGTGTAGTGTCCCTGAAACAATGCCAAGATCTAGAACGAAGTTTCATGTCTTAGAGCCTGTTTCACCACCTATGATTAATTGTCCGTTATATTACTTGGCAGTTAAGAAATTCTTTTCCATTTTTGAATTTATTCGGAAAGTAATGCCTATTTCGGCATTGTGAAACAGATCCTTAGTATCATCACTAGCCCTAGGCATGGAAAGATAAGGTTTGTATTAACCAACCTTTTTTTGAGTTAACCCAGATTGTAAGAACTTATTTGATGATATCACCATCAAATAATTTCTTCCACTCTGCGTGGAACGAGAGGGCGTAAAAATACGTCGTTATGCTCACATATTTTTAACAGGCGCTGGAGCTTTTAAACTCGTGGCTAGCTTTTAGAAAGAATAAACAGCGTCTGGAATAGTCTAGACTTATAAATAGTGAAATAAGTAAGAAGTAAAATTTTAGCGTATGAATATTTCAGCAATTCCACATGCATATACAGAAATTGTCCAGCCATTCTCATGTCAAACAGAAAGGATGATCAACCTTAAATGTTTTAAATCTTTTAACTTATGAAATAAACAGTACTATTCTCTCATCATGGGAAGTCATAATTTCAGCCGATACACGTCCACTGTTGGACATAGGCCTCCCCCAAGCGTCGCCACAACAAACGTTCCTGTGCGTCTCGCATCCATCGGTTTCCCGCAACCTTCACCAGATCATCAGACCACCTTGTTGGAGGCCTTCCAACGTTGCGTCTTCCGGTACGCAGTCGCCACTCCAGAACCTTTCGGCCCCGACATCAACATGGTAAATAGTTGATAAGTAAGTTTTAGGCACAATTTTAAATCTAAATACGACTGTTGACCGGCCATTCTGACGTTCACTAAAGCGTACTTACTTTAATAACGAAGCAATCTTTTGTCAAATTCATTAGCGAGCTGAACAAGGGCCTCAAGAACAGATGATCGCATGGTTTCTTCACCTGCAATCTAAGGAACTCCTTTCCGTTTGTCATCGCGATGATTTTACCCTGAAATTGTTATTTTAGTAACAGTTAGGGAGGTGCCATTATAATGCCGGTTGAAGTGTCTGTTGAAATCAAAGACATTAAACATATTGGTTGAAATACTAAGGCCCTATGCCAGAGATCTCAAAACTACGGCCCGCGGGCCAGATTCGGCCCGCAGTTTTAGACTAGTGTCTTTAATCTGGTCTGCACCAGTGCTAGCCAAAGTCTTATTGTTGTTACAGGTATTAGCATGGATCTTGAGCGTTCGGCGTCAGAGTGGGTATCGCTTTGCGCATCCCATACATTGGCGAGCCAATCGTCGTCGTCAAGCGCAGGAAACGAATCACGAGTGACGTCTATGAAACGATAGCGCAGCGAGCCAATCACTGACACTCCCCACCCCCGCGTCTATAGGCCCGATATTTGACATCTGCGCAACTTGAAGCCAGCACTCAAGATCCGTGCCGGCGGTATCTGTATTTATGCTTTGTTATTTGACAAATCATATGAAATGATTTGTCAAATTGAAAGAATGTCAATTTCGACAGTCCTTCATAATTTTCTTAATCGGCAAATGGGCGGTGAATCTCATTTAAAAAGATCGATCTCTGCTCGAAGTTCAAAAAAGCGCAAGGACTTTTCCGCAACTGAGCCAGCGATATGATATGGTAAGTCATTTTCTCTCATCTCTTCAAAAATTTTAACTCGTTTGGCTCTTGGAAAGTAATTTGGATTTTAAAGTTTGGAGTTTGGAGGTCCTTGCCCTAAGCTTTACCTTTGTTGGTGAAACATTCTGTAAAACCGTCAAGTCGTAATGTATAGTAGAAGCGTTGTTAATGGAAGCTTTTGAAATCGCACAGTCTTTTTGTTTCGGCCCTTTGCACATTTGAAACTGTGTTATTGTTAGATTGAACGGACCCTGAAAAGTAAAAATGGTGTTCATTATTTCAATTCACTATCAATATACAAGGTGCAGTTTTGAGTCTGTACAAAAAAAATTCAGGAGCTAAAAACTCGTAATTATAATTAACCCTTCAGATACCGTCAATTAGAGACACAATAGTAAGACAATAGATGCGCGGCCACCGGTGGTCGCTTGGGGATTCATTAATTAAAAAAAAACTGGTCAAGTGCGGGTCGGACGGAAAGTTCCAAACTATTCCCGAATGCAGTCTCGAAGATTTTTCCAAATTGCAATTTTTTTTTATTGTGACATAGGTAATGCCAAATGCTTGTGACGACAGTAGTGATGCCGTCCGAGGAGCCAGTCAACCTGCCACATCGCTGGATGTCTTAGTAAGATGTCCTCATTGTCCCCAAGCACGCTTTTTCAAGGGTGAGCGAGGCTTGAAGGTACATTTGGGCAAGAAACATAAACCCGTCAATGTACCTTCAACATGCCCAATAATACCCTCGGTTTTAACACCTGATTCTTCTCCCCAACCTTTATGGAAAACACTGTCAAAATTTAAAACTACTACTCCTGTTTTAAAAAGAGTTCCTCGTGGTGCGAGACCATCAGTAGCTTCAAATTTAGCACGATGTGTCCGCCTCGCTGTCCGAGAGAACTCATTGAGTGCTTGGGAACAACTGCTCACCTTCTCGTTTAGGATTCTACATGTGCAAAAAAATTTGGCAACAAAAAAAACTTTAACAGCTCAAATCAAAGATAACTGTGATATTTCGGCCCAAAGTTTCGAACCTAAATTAACATCACACCTCCCTCAAAGAGGTTTATTGCATCATGTTGAGTCCAAACTGGGCGAGGGTGATATCCGAGGCGCTTCTAGGATTATCTTTAGCAGCGATGTGGTTGCGCCGTACTCTCCAGAGACACTTATGGCTCTGGAAAGTAAACACCCCGCCCCGGCAGATGATCTCACCTTCCCCGATCCTCCCAATCCAGAAACCAACTCCCTTCAAATTTCAGCTCAACAAGTGTGTGCGGCCGTGTGCTCCTTCCGGAGTGGATCCGCTGGCGGCCTCGACGGCCTGACACCACAACACTTAAAAGATCTAATGTGCGCGGGCGCCGGGGAAGCTGGTGAGTCCCTCCTAAAGGAGCTAACGGCTCTCATCAATCTCATGCTCTGCGGCAATGTGAACGAAGCCGTCATTGATGTCCTGTACGGGGCAAACCTATGTGCTTTGCGCAAAAAGGATGGCGGCATTCGTCCCATTGCCGTAGGGTCCACCTACCGACGTATCGCAGCCAAAATTTGCTGTGCATTCTACAGCGAAGCACTCGCCAGCAAATTTCAGCCCCTACAGCTTGGTTTCGGATCCAAAGGGGGCTGTGAGGCTGCGGTACATGCCCTTTCTACCTACCTCAACAGCAATGAAGGTGAGGTCATTCTTAAGGTTGACATTAAGAATGCTTTTAATTCCGTGAACAGGGACACCTTGTTGACAGAAGCTCAAAAAGAAATACCCAAAATTTACAGTTTCCTTTATCAATGTTACAGGCACCCCTCAAAATTACTTTATAAAGAAAACCTTTTGGAATCAGCTGTCGGCTGTCAACAGGGTGACCCTCTTGGGCCAGTCATTTTCAGTTTGGCAATAAATCCAATCATTCGGCAGCTAAATTCGAAATTCAATATCTGGTATTTGGATGACGGAACCATAGGAGGTGATGTAGACACGGTCTTAAAAGATTTTACTTTTTTGAAAAACAAATTTAATTCTATTGGATTACAACTAAATCTTTCGAAATGCGAAATTTATCTCCCCCAAACGACTGACAGACAGACGACTTTAACAAAATTTAACTCAATAGCACCAAATATCCAAATCACCGATAGAAATTCTTTTCACCTCCTGGGTTCCCCAATTTTCGATGAATCTTTTCCAACATTTATTGAACAAAAGATACAAAATTTTAATGATGTCTCGGAAAGATTTTTCAAAATAAACATGCATTCGGCTTTCACACTCATTCGATACTGTTGTTTTGGGCCAAAATTTACGTATAGTCTTCGCGCTTCCCATCTTTGGAAACATCCACAACTTTTGGAAAAAGTCGATCAAATTATTAGGAACACTTTATCTTCAATCCTTAATGTGGCCTTGGACGACCGAGCATGGCAGCAAGCCACGCTTCCCATCCGGCTAGGTGGCCTTGGAGTCCGCAAAATTTCTAGTATAAGTTTACCAGCTTTCCTCTCCTCGGTGCACAGTACTGAAACATTAACCAGGAATATTTTATCTTCCACACTGGTTGATGTTGAGGTACCGTGCTTGTCTGATGCGTTGAACGCTTGGAGAATGGCTTGTCCCAACACGGATTTGCCCGACAACCTGTCCTCACAGAGACGGTGGGATGTGCCGCTCTGCAGTATTGTACGGAATAACCTATTGAATACGTCGTCAAGTACTGCTGAGCGTGCGCGGCTGCTGGCTGTGGGGGAATGGGAGTCGGGTTTATGGCTTCAGGCACTCCCGTCATCCACCATAGGTACTATGATGGATGACGCCTCGTTTCGGCTAGCTACCTGTCTACGCTTAGGCGCACCTTGTGTTGCTCCACATCGGTGCCACTGTGGAGAAGCTGTCGACAGTCTCGGACACCATGGCCTGTCTTGTTGCAGGAGCGCAGGCCGCATACCACGACACGCTAGCATCAACGATATTATTCGTCGAGCTCTTGTCACCGCCGGCGTACCTGCCGTATTAGAACCAAATGGCTTGGTACGTGACGATGGGAAGAGACCAGATGGTATGACGTTGGTACCGTGGAAGGTGGGTAGGCCTCTGGTGTGGGACGCAACCTGTGTCGATACCCTTGCGCCATCCCATATTCCAAGTACGGCGGGCTGTGCTGGTGCTGCTGCTTCTGCTGCTGAGACCCTTAAACGGCGCAAATACTGTAACCTTATTGGTAATTACAGTTTTGAGCCGTTTGGGGTCGAAACGCTTGGTTCATGGGGTCCGAGTGCGCGTTTCCTTTTCAAGGATATTTCACGCCGACTGATCGACACTTTACGTGACCAGAGGGCTGGCTCGTTCTTTGCCCAAAGAATTAGCATTGCCATTCAACGTGGCAATGCTGCCAGTCTTCTGGGCACATTTCCGGATGACAGCGATGTGGAGGAGTACTTTGACGCCTGAGCGTGCTTTGTCTTTTTGTATCATATTTATGTACATAGTTAGGTTTTAGTTTAAATAGTTTATTTAGTATTTAAGTTTTTTTTATGTATATATGTAATAAATTTTTAGTAGATATATGTTAAATTAACTACAATAAGTATGTAGGTTACATCGATCTTCACGCTTGTTTTATCTACGGAATAAACGAAATGATAACATTTCATTATGAAGTCCAGAATGTTATTTTAGTTCGTTCTTTGGCAGACAGAGTTCAAGTCAGTTTAGTCAAGACGTAATTAATGTGAACTTTAACTAACTAATTACACTAGTTGCTAACATAGATTACAAACTTGTTCAATTTTAATAAAACAATGGTAACAACAAATTTACTGTTTTCAGATTTATTGCTATACCTATGCTATAAGACCTGATTTTGTGCCTAATTTCAGGATTCTGGGCCAGCGGGAAGTAGATACCCTATGAATTTTGATCTTTGAGAGTATCAAAATATACGTATTTTTAAAACATAAACAGCCGTATCTTTTTTATTTGTACCTCAAAAGATTGATTTTTGCACAGCTTGAAAGGACCTCAGATTTGAGTATATAGTTTTGATTTCAACCTGATACCTCCACGCGTTATTGAGATAAAGGGTCTTGACAGACAGACGGACGGACAACAAAGTGATCCTATAAAGGTTCCGTTTTTTCTTTTGAGGTACGGAACCCTAAAAATAACGATACTTGGTCAATAATACTTTTTTGACTAACTAACGCTTGACTCGCATTAAAGGAACATTAGTTCAGAGATGTATAAAGTGTTGACTTACATAATCCTTTTGTGCACTTGGTTCTACGTAGACAGTAAAAACTGTGATTAGTATAAAAAATATTATAAACATATTCAACTTGAAGCTTTCAACACGTTCGACAAAAGTATACGTTTCATAAAAATGCAGTTAAGTAAACGTACTTTTCATATCAGGATTGTTTTCGTAAAAAACATCCGATTACTGACCAATGAAATGGTTCGTTGAACAGTGAAATTCCTTCATGATTACTGTGGATCATTGGAAACTGAGCATTTAATGTTAGTCACTGGAAATAATTATGAATATTTATAGATCGGGCTGTTAGCAGAAATAATCGGGTTGTAATTGCTGATGATTTAGAAAACGATTCAGATAAGAATATTTTTGTTATGGTGCCGTTTCTAGAAACATAAATATCAATGGTATGGTATGAATGGTATTTATCACCCATTAATCTTGGTCATGCTCCACAGACAGTCCATAAACTGTTTGCGGTTTAAAATTACATATTACAGTTATACGCAGTATGTACGAAATTAGTACACACTCAAAATAAAAAATCTATTTATAAAAAAAATAACCGACTTAACTAAAACATTGAATTGAATTTGAGGAGTTCCCTCGATGTCGCCTAGATTTCATCATCATATCCCATCTTGGTGACAATCATCATCAATCATTTAGAAACCCTTTCCAACAAAGAATATTTTTTCAAATCGGTTGGCAAGCGACGAAGGAAAAAATACAAACTTCCGAATTGAGAACCTTCTCCTTTTATAGAAGTCGGTTAAAAATAAAGAAGTACAAGCAACTGAATAAAGCTAGAACTACAATGAGACTGATGAGACCGATACACACGTGGAACACGTCTGATTTGTACGTAAAAGGACGACGCGGGGCGTAGATCTAGTGAAGCTCTACAAGTCTAGTTTCCATATGAAATGTATGGAGACCGACGCGCTCAGTTCGACGTACATGGCACACGTGTGCACTGTGTAGTTCATAGTTATCAGTGACGGATTAAGACTACTTGATGCCCTAAGCAATCCACTCCTGTGGGCCCCCCTATCCGTATGTTAACTAGAATCATTCTTTAAACCTTTCCCGCTTAAAAACATTAGTTTTTTGTAAAATAAGATGAGATGTAACGTACCTTAGAAGTGGAGTAGGCGCGACAACAATAAAAACCAAAGCACAAATTATTTATTTATTGAAATGCGCCTTGCGGCTTTTCCAGGCATTGAATTCACGCAAGATAATATTATTATTTATTTATATTAATTATATTATTAACGTCTCAAGTTTTTAACATATCGGACTCTATGTTTAATATCGATTTGCCCCAAAGAGATGATTTACCCTAAGGACGGTTTATTTTTGTGCTTCTTCTGGTGTCCCCCAGACGTGATGCCCTAGGCAATTGCTTAATTTGATTAAGGGTTAATCCGTCACTGGCCTTTATGGGTTGCTGTAGAGCATCTCCCCAGCAATGCCAAGTTTTGAATTAATGTTACGTAGACACTAATTTTAGACTAACAGTTTCTCAACACTATTTTCTGAGATGCTTGTTATTGAGGTTCCCCAGACACCAGCCTCATGCATGCGCATGACGTATAAATGTTGCTCCAGCTTCCTTTAAGTCTCGGCAGGCTACCCTATTTTAAGGGTTCTGGGGGCCCAAGTATTTGGGTTTATACAGTTTTACTTTCTCCGACAAATTTGACCTAGTAGTCAGCAACCGGCACTTCAGGCTGATGAAGTATCATCATCATTTCTGCCGATATACGTCCACTGGTGGACATAGGCCTCCCCCAAGCGTTGTCACAACGTGGGATCCTGTGCGTCTCGCATCCATCAGTTTCCCGCAACCTTCACCAGACCATCAGTCCACCTTGTTGGAGGCCTTCCAATGCTGCGTCTTCCGGTACGCGGTCGCCACTCCAGAACCTTTCGGCCCCAACGGCTATCTGTTCTGATGGATGAAGTATACCAATAAGCTATACGACGGCTGATCTCGCTGAGCTGTCCGTTAAATACCTACGTAATTCCATAAAATAGTTTTATAATTTTGTACAGCAAACATAAAAATTACATTAGGAACTTAATAATAATAATTGGATTTCTGTAGGATTTCTATGATAATAAAAGGTCTAAAGTAGGCCAAATGTGGATTGAAATATCATCAAACTTTAAAGTACAAAACAATCTGGCCACGACATATACAGGGTTATTTGTAAAACAATAACATCCTTGCAGGACTGTGTTCCTAATATAAACAACAACTTTTGCTATATAACTTTTTACACATAATTCATTTATCAAAAACGAAAACCTTCAAAATTTCGTTGTTCTATCTAACACATTTCTACTCTGTATTTTGTTATACCTACGTCTGTATAACGCTACGCAATTTCGCAAGCGCATCAAGCCCCTCCTCACCCCTTCGTATCGCATCTCCTCTTCGTAATAATATTTAGAACGTTCAATTTAAATATTTTTATTTTTGCATGTAAATCTGATGAACTAAATATGATGAATTTTTAAAAGTCTTAGAACAATAGTTGTTGTTGTTTTTAATGTTAGTAACATAGTTCTGAGAGGTTGCCAGTGTTTTACAAATAACCCTGTATATAATTATAAGCTCTGGTATAGGTACCGTTTAAACAATATTAATAATATAATAAGCTAGGTTTTTTCTTCTCCCATTCTGGGTGGAACGAGAGGGCAGTCTTTTTCTGACTAAAATCCATTTCTCTTCAGTTGCGTTCCAGAGCTATGGTAATTTTTTCAATCATTCATTCAGCCCAAGATTGGCCCTTCAGTTTTGCTGATAATATTTCTTTGAGGCACGGATGGAACATAACACATCGTCACAAAATAGATAGGTACAGAAGACAATGTCGTGTATGTACTTCACTTTTATACTCGTACCTACGCTCGGTGGACGCACAGTAATGAGCGTTTAAGCTGGAACTGTTCGACTAGCGGGCCCAGGCGCTCTGAGATATCGTGTCCGTGAGCGGTGTCTATGTGTGCGTTGCTCGAGAGCGCTTTGTATGTAGATTGACTTCTGTACCTGTACAACGTGTAACGTTCAATGCGCGAAACCTGAAAATAGTTTGATCAAAATACCGAGCAGAATCAATTAAACCACTTTTTAATATAGGTTACATATTAAAAAAAAAAATTGCCCTGTCTATTTATTAATAGGTCAAGCCATTACGTACGCAAACCTACCATATCAAATTTTTTTATATACGGTATCGTATTTCTTATAAAGGTTCTTATTTCGATGCAGATACAAATTTTAAACAGACTAAAATTGCACATAAAAACTTAATCCTTTTTTTTAATGTTTTTTTTTCTCTTCTACTGTCTAAGGTTTTGCACATTCAATGTTACACATTGTATATTTTGTGCACAGAGTTAGTTGTGACATCATCGATAGGCAACTAGATGGGTTGTACAAAATCAATTTAAAATCAATCGAGTTGACCTGTTTATTATTTGTAAACAACAGAAATCGCTTTTGGTGTCATTGATATGTACATTTCACCGCAATGTAGGTTACAGAAGTCATTATAAAATATCCACCTGAACCTCCAGTTGCCATAAAAGAACTTGCCTCCGTAGAAATTTTGAGTAATGGTTGGTATGTCTACGTTGAATCGATAGTGGCCCTGAAAAAAAATACAGGACATGTTTAAAATGCACATATTAAATTAACTATAACTAACAATTATTTTGTTTTTAATTGTGTAACACATTATATACAGGGTTATTTGTAAAAAACAAGCAACCTCTCAGGACTATGTTACTATCATTATAAAGAACAACTTTTGTTCTATAACTTTTTACAAAACCACCATTTGCCAAAAATAAACCTTCAAAATTTCGTTGTACTATCTAACACATTTCAACTCTGTATTTTGCTGTTTGCGTAGGTATCTACGCCTTTTTTTTTTTTTTTTTTTTTTCTCGACGGGGAAAATCATCTTTGACGAAACCCGCTCTTGGGTGGAGCGGGAGACAGTGTCAGACTCTTACTGACTAAAAACCCCGCGCCGTTCCTTCTAGCCTTCATACCGGGGCACGAGCTCCCTTTCGGACAACCCTGTCCCCAGTAGGCTTCGACCCAGCTGGGCCCCTCCTGCTGCTGACAAATCCTTGAGGCGCGCGGGAACAGTGCGCGCCGTCGACGTCTTAGACTCGGTCCATTATCGGACGATCGGACAGCGAGCTACCCATAGCTCGCCGTCCGCGAGCCTGCGTCTACGGTGGCCGGAAATCGGGATCGGAATCCCGGCGACGGCGGCGAGGGCGCCGTTGCCTGATGCGGTCGGCCTCCTCCTTTGCAAGCATTACTGCTTCGCAGAAGGAGGCGACCGCCTGCCATTCCTCCTCGCTCCGGACCATGGCCTCGACCAGGGCCCGGCGCGAGAGGTCTCCGCCGCCGATCGCCCCCACGAGGGCACGGCGATGCTCCGCCCAGGCAGGGCACACCTCGACGGTGTGCTCCACCGTGTCCTCCGGGCGTTGCGCACAGTGGCGACACCCGGGCGTCTCTTCCGCTTGAATCCGATGCAGGAACCTCCCGAACTTGCCATGTCCGGTGAGGACCTGCGTCATGCGGAAGGTAAGGACGCCGTGAGGTCTTTCCAGCCACGCCTCAAAGAGGGGACTTACCGCCATAATCGTGGCGTGCCCAGCACTGGGTTGCGATAGCCGTTGACGCCATTTCACCATGAGATCCCGCCGGAGCTCTGTCCGCCATGCCTTGACATGTTGCGGCAGTGGACTTTCACCCCGGCGTTGCATCTCCACGCGCATGTCGTGCATGTGTGCAAGGACTGTTGCCTCCAGATCCCACGGTGGTAGGCCAGCCAGAAGGCTCGCCGCTTCGCGGGAGATCGTGCGGTAACCCCGCACCATCCGTATTGCCATGACCCTCTGGCAGGCGTTCAGTATGGACGCCGGTCGCTTTGCCAGCGACGGCGCCCACACCGGCGCCCCGTAGAGGGCCATGGACCGAACGATCCCCGCATAGAGCCTCCGGCAGGAGGCGTCTGGACCCCCAAGGTTGGGCAGGAGCCGCTTGAGAGCAGCCCCAGCCCGGAGAAGCTTGGGAGCCAGACGTCGGAAATGTTCTACGAAATTCCACCGGCTGTCGAGGACGAGTCCCAGATACTTCATCGTCGACCCGACGCCGATGCGAACTCCTCCTACCGTAAGCTGGGAGTCCGATGGTGGCGCGTTCCGAGGGCCGTGGAAGCACATTGCCTCGGTTTTATGCAGCGCCACCTCGAGTCCCAACTCCTGGATCCTACCAACGGCTATCGCAACCCCGCGTGTCGCTAGAGCGACCGCCGCCTGGTGCGACTCTCCCTGCGCTAGGATCAGCGTGTCGTCTGCGTAGCAAACCACGCTGACCCCGTCAGGGAAGTCGCCGCGCAGCACGTAATCGTAGCCGATGTTCCACAAGGGTGGGCCTAGAACCGACCCCTGCGGAACACCGCACGACATCTCTCGACGATTCCAGTCTCCCTGGTGACCGGGGTAGACAATGTACCTGTCTGACAGGTACGCCTCGACCACTAGACAGAGGAGGTATCTACGCCTCCCGCACGATCCCCTCTTCACTACGCTATTGCACTATCGCTTGCTTCGCATAGACTTTGTAATATTTAGAACGTTAATTATTTAAATTTATAAAATAGTTTTATTAATTTACTAGTACAAATAATACATAAGAATCATCATTTTATAATTAAATGAACCGTCAAACGTCATTAAAAGTTATTTTTTTTTTATAATGAAAATATGATGTTAGTAACATAGTCTGGTGTGGTGGCCAGTGTTTTACAAATAACCCTGTATGAGGGCCAATAACTGAAACATTGTCCCTATATGTAGAATACTTTGCACCAAGATCTACGTCACAGTTTCCGAAGAAGTTGCTGAAGCAAAATTCCATAGATTAGATTTAGTCTCTGTTCCAAGATTACCTTCTCAATCCCACAATGGTTGGGATTTTTAAATAGACTTTGTAACAACGGTTTAAGAAATATGTGGTCACACGCATTTTTCAACGGGAGTCGCATCAACGCTTTATCGTTTAAGTAACCGGTAATTTTGCCCTGAAACAAGAGACAGGACTTTAAAATATATTTGAAGCTGAAATCTTCTCTAACGTCTTTTTTTGATATGTTAGCTCGAACCTTTTAAAAAGGTAAGTTAGACAATGAAATAATGATTGATTCATTCTGGTAAAGACTTTTGACAAGCCTTGGTAAAAAACCTGATTTTTGGCCTTCCACATTCAGTCTGTTCTAGCCACCTATAAAGCAAATTAAATTTAAATATGCCACTTTTTAAGAAAAGCTCCCCACAAATATGTAAACTCCCTTATACAATATAGCTTCAGGTCACCTATCTGTGCAGGGCAACATTTATGGCTCCGTGCGGAAACCGAAACCATGACCCGCAGTGCAGTAGTCAGTCGCTCAATCACTGTAACAAACTTGCCGTTAAATAACTATCGTAGGTTACTTAGAAGCGCCTCATTCTCTCCGACTCCGCCATCAGGAGTCTTTTCATGGATGTTTCGTAACAGGCGTTGCACTAAGGGGGTTCCGGAATGGTCTTTTGAGAGGTTCTACGTGCTGATGGTGATCACTGGGGTGGTTTTAGTGAGGTAAAAATCCCACACTCCCAGGACTTATCCCCGAAGTCCGGGCACCTTTTGAAAGTTTCCCCTCGAAAAACAAAAGGATTCTCGAAGTCACCACAAGGGCAAAAGTCGCCACAGACATAACCTGAAGAGTCGCCACACTTAACTGGTACATTGTTTGCAGAACAGATGATCGAGGGGCTGAAAGGTACTGGAGTTGCGACCGCGCATAAGAAGAAGCAGCATTGAAAGGTCTCCCACAAGGTGGGCCGTAAGCTGGTGAAGGTCACGAAAATTTATTGGATCCGCACAGGACTAGTCGTTATGACGACACAGCAGTGGATGTCTTTCGGCTGAAAAGATGTTGGTGATCAGTTAGAAGTACGAATCTGACATCAGTTTTGCCACGGGGTGTCTATCTCGTTACCTATTTACTGGGTTATTGAGATGAGATAGGCAGTTGATGTAAAATGTTAAGGATTAAGCTGCTTCTAGTTAAATGGGAAGTTGACCCAAGACTGTTAAAACAGGCTATGTAGATTGATTTTATATCAATTTCCTTTTTTATTATTGATAGGCTCGCGTTAGACCACTATCTCACCAGATGGTAAGCGATGATGTGGGCGACGATGGAGCACGCTTGCTTAAAAGTAACCTATTCACTTTTGACTTAAATACCCCTAGGTTGTAGGAAATCAGGATACATAGACTCCGGCAGGGAATTCCACTCCTTTGCTGTATGCTTAACGAATGTATTCCCAAAAAAAAAAATGAGATTACACATGTACTGCGATAGAAAACCGACAGGCCAGCAACTCGGCGTTGATGTTCATAACTTTGGAATTTTGACTCATTAAGTGCATCATTACCTATTCTGATTAAAATACTTACCTTGACTATTTTCATATCTTCCTTTACATCAAAATCCATGTCCAAGATAGTGTAATTTACAATTGTTGTCTTAGACTCAACACAGTCCCTGCGTTTAGGTCCTTTAAAAATTTCCATTTTAGTTACATTTACTTCGAATTCACCCTGAAAGAAAATCAGACAAAAATTTTATGATTACTTGGTCGTTGTACTTGGTTCATAGTATGAATACTGGGCCATATTACTATGAATAGATCACCTGTAGTCTACAGCCAGAATTGCAGAATTCATGTAAGTCTTAACTATTACAAAGGGGAAAGTACAGCTCCAACAAAACTTAGAAACTCGTTAGGATTGAGAGCGTGTTTGATTGGCTAAACGCTTTAATATCTAGAGCTGGTTGGTTCGAATTGAAAAAATCTTTTAGAGTTGGATAGCTCATTTGTCATCAAGGCTATATAACATCACACTACGACCAATAACAGCGGAGCAGTAACCAAACACGCGAGTGAAACTGCAGGGGACCGCTAGTTAATTACTAAATGTGTTACTTTATATGCACCCGGTTAGATTGGAAGCCAGGAAAAAGCTAGGGAGATAATGTTACTTATATAGACGTAAAGATAATCGCTAGCTACGACAAGTGTGCAAGCACAGCGTGGTTCACAGACTCGGTTAGGCAAAAGTGCGCTGTAAGGGCTATAATTCCATAACTAACTAGTTTGTTGCTATAAGTAAAAAGAAAATTCTGCTTTGCATCTTTATAAATATGATTCTTCATAGTCGCTCTCACATACTATGACATTCACATACACATCCCACAGGACACTACCAATACCATACTCTGCATATACAATAATGTCTGTTTTTGTTTTTTATTTACTTCTACCTTGGTTTTACAATTCATTTTGTTTTTTTTTTCTGTTTTTTTTTATTACCTCTTTATATGGTCTGATGTTCTGTAACCATAAATCGTATTGCTTTATTTAAATATCTAAAAATATTCTACTTACAAATTCCAACGAACACTTGGCAAGCGTGAAACCAAATGAAATAATCATGAAATATTTTAACATATCGTTGAAATAATTTTGAATTAGAATAAACAAAAGTTATATTAAGTACTATTTTGATGTGCAGTAGAGTACCTATGTTCTATAATTGAAAGCAAAGTATAAATTACAATTTCTATAGATCATGGTTCGCTGACTACTAATAAGCATGATTTTGTTAATGCGTTTCCTATTTATTTATCATTATATTGATAAATGAATGTGTAGATAAGTACACGAGTATAACATGCATAAAAACGTTTTACTGTTCACCGCACACATTTATGTATGGCTTCACCTAGTGCCTTCACATCCACCTTACCTAAAATCAAAAAACTACAAAATAAAAGACTATTCTTAAGTTCAAGTTCTGGATAAACATTGGTTTAATACCTACCTACACAAATGACAACGCCTTCGGTAAAAAAAAACTTTTTACAAAAAAAAAATTAAACCGACTTCAAAAAATACAAAATAATCTATATAATCTATAATAGATACCTAATTTTGTCTCTTCGTTAGTTAACACCGACTTCCGAAATTAAAATTATTTTGTATTTTTTGAAGTCGGTTTAATTTTTTTTTGTAAAAAGTTTTTTATTTTTCACTTTTTAGTTATGGTAGCACAACTAAAAAGTACCTACCCTTCTAAAATACTAGCTAAACATAAATTACCTCATAGCCAGAGTGCATCTCATAACGATTCTAATAATCCCAAATACGGTTATATTACATGAATTTACCTTCCGACTTTATCACCAGATCAGTTCGATACATCCCCTCCCTCTTTTCTTTCAGTCAGTCATCGACTACACGTATAAACAAAGCAATTTTACTTGTTACGACAATTCTGCTATGATTCTATGAGGAGTTCTGTTCCATATCTTCGAAGTTCATGATCAGATCATAACAATATTTCTATGGAACCAACTTGGAAACATAACCATTCAATCAAAAAAAAAAAATTCAAAATCGGTCCACAACTGACCGAAATATCGGTGAACATACATACAAAAAAAAAAAAACATACATTCAGCCGAACATAGAACCTCCTCCTTTTCGAAGTCGGTTAAAGAAAAACTTCTTAAGTATAATAACTATAATTTCAGATCGTGTCAAATACAAGCACACAAAACCGTTATTTTAATTTTTCATTCATATTTTAAATTATCTATTCTTCACGAACAAAACAATTTCAAAGCGATATGGTAACATATAAACATAATGTAATAGGTTACTACAAAGTTACTATGTTATAGTAGGCTTGAATGACTAGTTAACTGCTGCTTCGTGCTATTTAAATATTTATTTACATATATTATATACCTATTTTTTTTTAAACTTCTGCAATCCCACATGGATTCTATTATTAGAACTGTATTTTGATAAAAATTGGGCAAATAACATTTTATCAAATCGGTTCATTTAACAAATGATAGAGTTCCGATGACAAAAAATAACATATTAATAAGAAATGATGCTATTCTATTGAAACGGAATTTATCTAAAGTACTAGAATGACTAAATGTTTAAGACATATATTTAGAAATTAAGGCCTTTATTGTATCAAAATTAAATACAACATACATCAGTTTTTTAACATTTAAAATTATTAAAAAACATGTATAAGACAATTCCTATCATTCTCTCGGATTGACCATCATCTGATGACAGTGTAAATTGCACTTATCGTTGAAGAATACAGACTTGTACGTCCACTTTCTATAAACGAACTTGTTACCATAGAGGGTGCGGGAAATAGCTTGAATATCCACGTTGAAGACGGTGCGACCCTGAAAAAATTTATTCCTGTTAATCATGACCAAAATTATAGGCAAAATCTTCCAGGCAATATCGATTACGCTAGTTCTCTGCTTTAGATTAGTGAAAAATTCCCAGTTTACCAATTTGGTTCCCGGAAAACCAATTAAACCAGTTTCTCGATCGTACTCGGCACCGCAAGAAGTAGTTTATTATCACGTCTCAGCTTGATGGATTCGGCATCTAACAATTCATCCAAAAACTCTTTGACGTAACGGATACCTAAAGGCGGTAAAAACTTTTCTACCCATATGCTTGTTTGATTGGCCCTTCAGTTTTGCTGGTAATATTTATTTGAGGCACGGATGGAACATAACACATCGTCACAAAATAGATAGGTACAGAAGACAATCTCATACATGTACTTCACGTAAACACTGAAGACTTATGGGGTATATCTGTTAAGGTTCTCGGAGATATTATTGATTCAATTGCTCCTGTCTTAACGGGCATATTCAATCAATGTATAGACAGTGGTACATTCCCTGATTTAATGAAACATAGTAAAGTAGTACCAATTTTTAAATCAGGTAGTAAGAGTGATCCCTCTAATTATAGACGAATATCTGTGCTTCCAGCATTGAGTAAAATCTATGAAAAAATCATGCTCGACCAAATGTTGTATCATTTTATTCTAATAGGATTTTGCATAGTCATCAGTTTGGCTTCACGAAAGGAAGGTCAACGACGGATGCAGGAGTGAAACTCATCAGTCACATTTTGGAATCCTGGGAGAAATCCCAGGATACTATTGGCATATTCTGTGACCTCTCTAAAGCATTTGACTGTGTTGACCATAATACTCTGATCTGTAAATTACATCATTACGGAATTCGTGGGCGAGCTGCTGATCTTGTTTTTTCCTATTTATCTTATAGGCAGCAAAAAGTATCCATTTTGGGGCGACGTCCTCGGGATCTTTAGTAAAGATGGGCGTGGCTCAGGGTTCAATTCTTGGCCCTTTCCTTTTTCTGGTTTATATTAATGACCTTCCTTACATGATGGCTAATTTATCAGATATAATTCTATTTGCTGATGACACCTCTCTTATTTTTAAAGTAGATAGAAAAGATGGGGATGTCTTGCATGTCAACGAAAGTCTGGCTGTTCTTTCGAAATGGTTCGCAGCTAATAATCTCCTATTAAATGCGAATAAAACTAAATGTATAAAGTTGTCATTACCGAATGTTCCCCAAGTTGGCGTCAGTCTAATTCTTGATGACAAAAAACTTGATGTTATTGCGGACACTGTGTTCTTGGGTATGACTATCGATTCTAAACTGCAGTGGGGCGCTCATATTAGAACTCTCTCGGGAAGATTAAGCTCAGCTGCATATGCAGTTAGAAAAATAAGGCAATTGACAGATGTAGCCACAGCTAGGTTAGTTTACTATGCTTATTTCCACAGTATTATGTCTTATGGAATTTTACTGTGGGGATCTGCAGCTGATGTAGACTCGATTTTCATATTGCAAAAGAGAGCTATCCGAGCTATTTATAGGATGGGTCCTCGCGAGTCCCTCAGAAATAAATTCAAAGAAATCGACATCCTGACTCTGCCTTCTCTTTATGTCTTAGAATGCATTTTGTATGTTCGTAAAAACTTAGGACTCTTTAAAATTAGAAGCGATATTCACAACAAAAATACGCGTAGTAAACACGAAATTGTAGTAACCAAATGGAGATTAGCTAAGACCAGCAAGTCATTCCTAGTAAACAGAATACGCTTTTACAACAAGCTGCCAAAGGTGGTAAACTTAGTGAGGGAAAGTTCAAAACTCATATTAAGCGTGTCCTAACCAAAAAAGCATATTACAAGGTTAAAGACTATGTCGAAGACACGCTTGTTTGGCAATGACTGCCTCTGCACATGTGGCCCCCTGGTAAATCATTAATAATGTGTCTATTGACTGCTCCACCTTTGTTTTAATTTATATATATTTATTTTTCCTTTTTTTAACGCATTGCTTTTGCAATATTTTATTTTTTTATTTTTATTATTTAGACTTCAACTGCATTAAATTTGTTAGTAATTTATTATGTTAACAGTTGTAATTATTTAAAATTTTCCTGTTTTTTTATGTAGCCTCTTTTTGGAATGTGAATGTGAGAACACTGTATAATCCACAAACACTTAGATAACTTTCTATTACGACTTACTTTTTTTATTTTATTATGATTAATTTTGTGCTTTTGTGTACAGTGTTGACTGGTCTACACTGTTCTTACATAAATCAATGAATATTGTAATAAAAACATTTTTTAAAAGAGTAACCATGGAGTTTCTTGCCGGTTCTTCTCCATAGGAAACGACCAATTTGGAACCGTGCACTAGCTTCTGACGTTTTATAAGTGCCCATGTAGGCCTATGTGAAATAAAATATTTTGACTTTGACTTTGACTTCACTTTTATACTTATGGTGGACGCACACTACTTAGCGTTTGAGCCGGAACTGTTCGACGAGTGGGCCGAGGCGCTTCGAGATATCGTATCCGTGAGCGGTGTCTATGTGTGCGTTGCTTGAGCGCGCTTTGTATGTAGATTGACTTCTGTACCTATATATATTTTGTGATATCGTCGCGTCGATAGGTAGCTAGATGGGTTGTACAAAATCAAATTAAAATCAAACGAGTTAACCACTTTATTATTTCTCAACAACAGAAATCGCTTTTGGAGACATTGACATATACATTTCAGCGCAATGTAGGTTACAGAAGTCATTATAAAATATCCACCTGAACCTCCAGTTGCCGTAAATGAACTTGCCTCCGTAGAAATTTTGAGTAATGGTTGGTATGTCTACATTTAATCGATAGTGACCCTGAAAAAAAAACAGAACATGTTTAAAATGGACATATTAAACTAGCTATAACTAACATTTTTTTTTTTAAATTGTATAACACATTATATACAGGGTTATTTGTAAAATACTAACAACCTTGCAGGACGCTATTACTAGCATTATAAACATCCACTTTTGTTTTATAACTTTTTACAAAACAATCCATTTGCCAAAAACGAACCTTCAAAATTTCGTTGTTCTATCTAACACATTTCAACTCTGTATTTTGCTGTTTACGTAGGTGGAAACCTACGCCTCCCACACGATCCCCTCTTTACTCCGCTATTGTACTATCGCTTGCTTCTTAACATTTAGAACGTTCAATTTGAATATTTTTATTTTTGTATGAAAATGTGATGAATCAATATATGATATTTTTTTTTAAATCATAGAACAAAAGTTGTTGTTTAAAATGTTTTTAACATAGTCCTGAGAGGTTTCTAGTGTTTTACAAATAACCCTGTATGTATATTGTATATATGTATGATATACATCCATAGAGCGTCTCGTAGTGCAGGGCAAAGTTAGGGCACCAGGCCACGTCGTAGATCACCAATGAGATGGACAGACCAGATCAAGGCCGCAACTAAGTGCTCGGTTTATGAATGTACCCGGAAAGCTGCAGTCCGCGATGAATGGCGCCGCATTACAAAGATGATCACTCATCGTGATTCACATTGATGACCACGACCACTCTGGCAAGAGTGTACCGACTCAGAAGAGAGATGATATACATATGTACCTATCAATGTGCAGTACACCGCAGACTACCCCCTTTTTTAGTTTAAGTTTTTATAGTCCATCCCAAGGTTATCTGGTAGATATTGCTGTCAGCGATAAGACCGCCATTGTACCCATAGATTTAAGTTTCTGTGAAATTGTTACTATTTTGGTGTACAATAAAGTTATTATATTTTATTCTAAATTAAGTAAACGCTACAGTTATTGGCCCCTATGCAGTTATAGGCCATTTCAACTTTGGCGACCAAAAATAAGCAATCAATTACCATATTTAAAACTACATTTATTGGTAAGCAGTTTATATATAACCTATCAGTATCAGATAGTAGATACAAAACTGCGTTAGTTAGTAAGCAGTTTTGAATGTATTTCAAGCCGTCAAAGTTGAAATGGCCAATAACTATACAGGGTTATTGTAAATTAGTAACAACCTTACAGGACTATTACTAATACCATAAACAAGAACTTTTGAATTATGATTTCTAAAAAGTCATAGAACTTTTTAGAAATCATAATTCATTTACCAAAAACAATTCTTCAAGATTTCGTTGTAATTACGTTCTATCTAGCACATTTCAACTCTATATTTTGCACATATAGATAGACATAGATAACGCAAGTCTGATCTGTATGAAAATCAAGCATGCCATTTTTTGACTACCTAGTATGTAATACGAATGTTTTGTGTTTCTCAAATTGGTATTACCGGCAAAGGGTGTGAGATTAAAAATAGTATATTTTTTTAAAATTAATCACGCATATAACTGACGTCTGACTAGTGCTATACACCAATGCAGACTGAGCGCGAAAGTGGCCACTTACGACTTTTGTACGTAAGCTAGGCACGCGAATTAGTTGCTCTTGTATTATCTATGTCTATCTATATCTGCGGCATTTTGCTATACCTCCCTACGTCTGTCTGTTTGATGCGACGCGAATACATCAAGCACTCCTGCTGCCTGATTCCTGCTTCCTTCCGCTATTGTACTATCGCTTGTTTTGCATACAACTACAACTTTATAATATTTAGAACGTTAATTATTTAAACGTATAGAATAGTTTTATTAATTTACTAGTATAAATAATACATAAGAATCATCATTTTATAATTAAATGAACCGTCAAACGTCATTAAACGTTTAATTATTATTTTTATTTTTGTATGAAAATATGATGTTAGTAACATAGTCTTGTGTGGTGGCCAGTGTTTTAAAAATAACCCTGTATGAGGGCCAATAACTGAAGCATTGCCTTTACTTTGCGCCAAGAGCTACGTCACAGTTTCCGAAGAAGTTGCTGAAGGCAAATTCCATAGATCGGATTTAGTTTCTGTTCTACGATTACCTTCTTAATCTCACAATGGTTGGGATTATTAAATAGACCTTGAAGTAAGGGTTTGAGAAATATGTGGTCACACACATTTTTCACCGGGATTCGCAACATCGCTCTATCGTTTAAGTAACCCATAATTTTGCCCTGAAACAAGAGAGAGGACTTATGTATTATGCACCGAGGGGCTAAAGTTGTATCTTATGTCACGGGCGTCATATTGATTTCTATGCCCCGGCCACTAATGACTCACATTAGGTTAAGGTTGCTTGACATATGGCAGGTGGTGTGAAAAATATATTTGAGGCTTAAATCTTCTCTCGCGCCCTTTCTTAGATAATTATGTTAGCTTCAACCTTATTAACTGGAGTATTGGGATGAGTGAGAAATGCTCGGGATCTCTTGGACCGAGTTTCGAACAAACGCTTCCATTCTTGAGGAATTGGATGTAAAGGAACGCTTGTCTACACTGGTGCGCAGTCGTATTTTTAAATACTTTGGCCATATTTGCCGACGTGGAGGTGACTGCATCGAACGCCTTGTTATACAAGGAAAGGTAGATGGAACGAGGCCGCGTGGCAGATCGCCGATGCGTTGGACTGACCAAATAAAAACGGCAGTTGGCGGCCCGTTGAACGAGTGTGCCCGGATGACTGCCAGCAGGCAAAAGTGGCGAGAAATCGTGTGGCGTACCCTGACGGCTTCCGGAGAGCTACCTTCGTGATAACCACGACCACTCTGGCAAGAGTGAAACGACCAAAAAGAAGAGATTGGGATGAGATAGGCCGTTGATCCATGTCAAATAGCTATGTGGCTATGTAGATTGATTTCATATCAATTTCTTTTTTTATTATTGATAGGATCGCGATAGACCACTATCTCACCAGATGGTAAGCGATGATGTGGGCGGCGATGGAGCACGTTTGCCTGGAAGTAACTTATTTACTTTTGACTTAAATACCCCTAGGTTGTAGGAAATCAGGATACTTAGACTCCGGCAGGGAATTCCACTCCTTTGCTGTACACATAACGAATGTGTTCCCATAACGTACAGCAGTGCGATTCTGTAAGACTTCATTCTAAACTTCGCATCCAGAGCGTTAGCGTTTAAGAGTGGGATTTCACATGTACCGATGGCGAAACGCGGTACGTCTAGTGGTTCGATGATGGAACGGGCTTGGTAGAATTAAACTATGAAATTCCAACGCACCCTCCCCGGTTTGTAAGCGATAAAAAACCGACAGGCCAGCAATTCGGTGTCGATGCTCATGACTTTGTAATTTTGACTCGTCAAGTGCATCATTACCTATTCTGATTAAAATACATACCTTAACTATTTTTATATCTTCCTTAAGATAAAAATCTATGTCCAAGATAGTGTAATTTACAATTGTTGTCTTAGACTCAACACACTCCCTGCGTTTAGGTCCTTTGACCATATCCATTTTAGTTACCTTTACTTTGAATTCACCCTGAAAGAAAATCGAACAAAAATTTTATGATTACTTGGACGTTGTACTTGGTTCATAGTATGAATATTGGGCCATTTTACTATGAATAGATCACCTGTAGTCTACAGCCAGAACTGCAGAATTCATAGTTTTAACCGCTACAAAGGAGGAAATACAGCTCCAACAAAACTTAGAAACTAGTTAGGATTGAGAGCGTGTTTGGTTGGCTAAACGCGTTAATCTCTAGAGTTATTGGTTTGAATTGAATTTTTTTTTAAAGTTGGATAGCTCATTTGTCATCAAGGCTATATAACATCACACTACGACCAATAACAGCGAAGCAGTAACCAAACACGCGAGTGAAACTGCAGGGGACCACTAGTTAATTTCTAAATCGCTTGTCCCTATTAACAATGTCGGATGTGTTTTTTTGCCATTTTCTTTTTATTTCACGAATCACTCTCAAAAAGTCCCTTTTTTTAATAGCAGCAAAAAGAAAAAATAAACTACGTGTAGTTTTTAAAATGGGCCACGTTAACATTGTCAGATGTGGCCCATTCGCCATTTAACAATGCCGTAAGTCAAACTTTGAGTCGCTCTCGTGTAAAGTTGCCAATTTTCACATCCGACATTGTTAATAGGGATAAGCGAAATGTGTTACTGTATATTTTATGCACCCGGTTAGATTAGAAGTCAGGAAAAAGCTAGGGAGGTTTTTTTTTTTTTTTTGTCGACGGGGAAAATCATCTTTGACGAAACCCGCTCTTGGGTGGAGCGGGAGACAGTGTCAGACTCTTACTGACTAAAAACCCCGCGCCGTTCCTTCTAGCCTTCATACCGGGGCGCGAGCTCCCTTTCGGACAACCCTGTCCCCAGTAGGCTTCGACCCAGCTGGGCCCCTCCTGTTGCTGACAACTCCTTGAGGCGCGCGGGAACAGTGCGTGCCGTCGACGTCTTGGACTCGGTCCATTACCGGACGATCGGACAGCGAGCTACCCATGGCTCGCCGTCCGCGAGCCCGCGTCTACGGTGGCCGGAAATCGGGATCGGAATCCCGGCGACGGCGGCGAGGGCGCCGTTGCCTGATGCGGTCGGCCTCCTCCTTTGCTAGCATTACTGCTTCGCAGAAGGAGGCGACCGCCTGCCATTCCTCCTCGCTCCGGATCATGGCTTCGACCAGGGCCCGACGCGAGAGGTCTCCGCCGCCGATCGCCCCCACGAGGGCACGGCGATGCTCCGCCCAGGCAGGGCACACCTCGACGGTGTGCTCCACCGTGTCCTCCGGGCGTTGCGCACAGTGGCGACACCCGGGCGTCTCTTCCGCTTGAATCCGATGCAGGAACCTCCCGAACTTGCCATGTCCGGTGAGGACCTGCGTCATGCGGAAGGTAAGGACGCCGTGAGGTCTTTCCAGCCACGCCTCAAAGAGGGGACTTACCGCCATAATCGTGGCGTGCCCAGCACTGGGTTGCGATAGCCGTTGACGCCATTTCACCATGAGATCCCGCCGGAGCTCTGTCCGCCATGCCTTGACATGTTGCGGCAGTGGACTTTCACCCCGGCGTTGCATCTCCACGCGCATGTCGTGCATGTGTGCAAGGACTGTTGCCTCCAGATCCCACGGTGGTAGGCCAGCCAGAAGGCTCGCCGCTTCGCGGGAGATCGTGCGGTAACCCCGCACCATCCGTATTGCCATGACCCTCTGGCAGGCGTTCAGTATGGACGCCGGTCGCTTTCCCAGCGACGGCGCCCACACCGGCGCCCCGTAGAGGGCCATGGACCGAACGATCCCCGCGTAGAGCCTCCGGCAGGAGGCATCTGGACCCCCAAGATTGGGCAGGAGCCGCTTGAGAGCAGCCCCGGCCCGGTTGAGTTTGGGAGCCAAACGTCGGAAGTGTTCTCCGAAATTCCATCGGCTGTCGAGAACGAGTCCCAGGTACTTCATCGTCGACCCGACGCCGATGCGAACTCCTCCTACCGTAAGTTGGGAGTCCGATGGTGGCGCGTTCCGAGGGCCGTGGAAGCACATTGCCTCGGATTTATGCAGCGCCACCTCGAGTCCCAACTCCTGGATCCTACCAACGGCTATCGCAACCCCGCGTGTCGCTAGAGCGACCGCCGCCTGGTGCGACTCTCCCTGCGCTAGGATCAGCGTGTCGTCTGCGTAGCAAACCACGCTGACCCCGTCAGGGAAGTCGCCGCGCAGCACGTAATCGTAGCCGATGTTCCACAAGGGTGGGCCTAGAACCGACCCCTGCGGAACACCGCACGACATCTCTCGACGATTCCAGTCTCCCTGGTGACCGGGGTAGACAATGTACCTGTCTGACAGGTACGCCTCGACCACTAGACAGAGGTATTCGGGCACCCGGTGGTACCGGAGTGCCCTCCGGATCGTACTCCAGGGCAGGGAGTTGAAGGCGTTGGCAATGTCCAAGGACACTGCCACGACACACCTACCCTGGGACACCGCTTCCCCTGTCGTGAGGGCTCGCACGCGCATGATGGCGTCTATTGTAGAGCGCGCCCTGCGAAAGCCGAACTGTCCGTCCGACAAGTCCGGCCCCACCCGTGTTAGCCGCACGACGAGGCGGTTTGCAATCACTCTTTCAAAGAGCTTGCCCACCTCGTCGAGCAGCACAATGGGCCGGTATGCGGACGGAGAGTCCGCAGGGCGCCCTGGCTTCGCTATGAGGACCAGTTTTCCCGTCTTCCAACGAAGTGGGAACTGGCCCCTCTCCAGGCATGCGCTAAAGAGCCCTCTCAGTCGAGGCCCGAGAGCCTCCATGGCCAGGACCCAGGCTTTCCCTGGCAAGCCGTCGGGTCCTGGGGCGGTGTTTTTGGCACTCAGCCTTCGCACCGCCACTCTCAACTCTACCTCGGTCACTTCTGGAGCATTTTCGTCGTCGTCGCTGTTGCGATCCGCGTCAGACACTGCTGGCGGAGGCGGAGCCATGGGCGGGGGGGAGTGTTCCCCCCGCGCAGGGAACAGAGTGCTAACCACACCCTCCACGAGTTGGGGCCGGAGACTCTGGGTCAGCGGCGGAGCCCAGGGGCGAAGCTTGTCCCGTACCAACTTGTACGGGCGCCCCCACGGGTCCGCGTTCAGAGACCCCAGCCACACGTTGCGGGCCTCGAGTTTGGCCCGCTTGATCTCCGTCCGGAGGGTGCGTTTTGCCTCTCTGTATCCCTCATACAGCTCCGCCTCTCTGGCCTCCGCATCCGGCGGGCGGATGCGACGCCTGCAGTGCCTGGCGTACCGGCGTCGCGCGTGATTGCACGCGTTGCGCAGGGCGCCGATCTCCGGCGACCACCAGTACACCTGGCGCTTAGCTCGTCCTGGACGGACACGGGGCATTGCCGCATCGCAAATTTGCGACATGGCCTCCTGAAACCACTCCGCCTCGACGTCGATGTCGACAGGCCTGTCCGGTGCTTGCACCCAGGCCTGTACCGTCGCGGCTTCCAGGAGGAGCTCCCGGTCCATCTGCTTAAGCGCCCACCGCGGACCGCAAGGGCTCTGTCGGACCGGCGCGGCCGAGGTTTCGGCGGAGACGTCAAACCGGATGTACCGGTGGTCGGAGTACGTCTCCACCTCCTCCATCACGCGCCAGTCGACGACACGCGGCGACAGAGCGGGGCTGGCGAACGAAATGTCCACCACCGACTCGCCCCGCATCCGCACCAACGTGGGGACAGAACCCCGGTTCAGTACGACCAGGCCCAGCTCCAAGGCCCAGTCCTCCACCATCCGACCCCTCTGGTTCGTGAACCGGGAACCCCAAGCCGTGTTCCAGGCATTGAAGTCCCCGCAAACGACCACGGGGAGGGAACCGAACCCAGCGACGACGGAATTTAGCTCCATCAGGGAGACGTGCAGTTCGTCGAGAGATCGGTTCGGGGACAGGTAGACGCCTACCACGGCGATGTCCCCGAACCGTGCTGCCACGCAACCCCGCCCCCTTGTGACGGACTCGGGGGGCGGGGTACCGGCGGCGGCCGACTTAATTAAGGTCACCGAGCCGTCCAGGTCCTGAACCCAGTCACCACTGGGCAGGACAAAATACGGCTCGGTGACCACGGCGATATTGATCAACCACTGCGCCATGCTCTGGAGCAACAGATCCTGAGCGGGGGCGCAGTGGTTGATATTCGCCTGGAGGAGACGTAATGGGGCCGTTATTGACACTCCATTACGGTCTCCTCCCGAGCCCCCCTAGGGGACACTGCCGCGGCGGCGGGTGCGGCGGCGATTGCGGCGGCGGCCAACGAGGCGGCTGCGGCGGCGAGGACTTCGGCGGGGATGGGCCTGCGGGCCTTGCCCTTGGCCTTGGCGGGGGGATCGCAGGACCTGCCCCCAGCCCGGTGGTCGGCTGGCTTGCCGGCCGCCGCACATGCGTAGCAGTGCGGCGTAGCACGGCAATCTGCGGCCTTGTGACCGGGCTGGCCACACTGGTGGCAGCGGTCGCTGCGATCCTCCGCGGTGCAGTGGGCTCCCACGTGGTGCCCCACGTGGCAGCGGAAGCACCGCAGAGGTCTGGGCTCCAGCATCTTTACCTGGGCCGAAACCCAGCCCACCAAAAGCCTTCGGCCCTCAGCCGTGATCGCTTTGGCCGCCTGCACGGGACAGCTCACCGTAACGGCTCGCATGCCCGTGCTGTCAGCACGGATGGCACCCGCCCGAACCTGTTCGGTCGTGCACCCACCCGCCCCGACAATGGCGGCCACCACCTCGTCCACCTTGACGGAATCGTCCAGGCCCATTATGCGCATGTCGATGCACTTGGTGGGCCTGGACACTCGGGCCTCATCCGAACTGAGGGACGCTCTGATCCTTGCGGCCAGGGCGTCCGCTGCAGGACCGCTGGCCGCACCGGGGACCTCTAGGATTCGGGCCCCGGTAATCGTGTGCCTCATTCGGAAGCCCGCAGCGGCTCCGAGCTCGCCAAGGTGGGGCAACACCGCCTGCTTCGCCTTCGCCATGACGTCGTCGTACGTCACGCCCCTCTTTTCCGCTTCAGGCTGTAGCGTAATTACTACAGCCTCGGAATTCGGGGCGCGAAGACGCGCCGCCATGGCCCGCTTCCTGCGCTCCTGCCGCCTCGCGCGCTTTTTGGCCGCTCTGGCCACCTTGCCCGCCTGCTTTTTGGCGCCGACCACCGTCCACTCGGCGCCAGGATCCTCGGGTGGAGGAGGTGGCAGGCGCGGCCTAGTCGCCACGGCGGCAGGAGGTCCTGCCGGTTTAGCGGCAGGCACCGCCGCACCCTTTTTCCGCCGCTGCTGCTGCTTGCCCGTCGGGGCCGGCCTCGCAGGCTCCGGCCTTGGCCTCGCGGGCTCCGGCGCCGCAGCCCCGCGCCCCGCTTGCCCCGACGGGCCCGCCTTAGGCGCAGAAGCCGTGGCTGCAGCAGCGGCATAAGAAGCCGCCCTTTTCTGCCCAGAGGCCGCCAGTGGAGGACGGAGAACTATACCCTCCAGGAGAGAAAGCTGCTGCCGGATGCTTTGCTGGAATTCCAGCTGCTGCTTTTGCAGCCCCTGCTGAAAGGCAGCGAGCTCCTGCTGCACAAGTGACAGCAGCTGACTCTCCGGCTCAGGCTGGGGCTGGGGCTGGGGCTGGGGCTGGGGCCGGCTTTGCCCCTGCCCCTGCTCGCGCTCCTCTTCCATAGGTTCCTGGCGGCCTCCGTTTGGCGCTTTGGCGAGCTCCACCCGGATCTCGGCCCGGAGTTCAGCCTGGAGCTCCGCCCGGAGCTCACTCCTGAGCTTTGCCACCCTCTTCTCAAGGGAGGCTTCTAATGCCCCCTGGAGGGACGCGGCGTGGCGCCGGATAGTCCTCTCTCGCGAGGCTTTGTCCCGCTGGCGGGCCATGTCCCTAAGCAGGGTGACGGCCAGCTCCTTGAAGGGCATAGCCGCCTCCCCGCCTCGGTACGCCTCTCGCTGCCCGACGGCTCCGAGAGGTCTCTCCCAGCGTCACCCGCGCCGGGGTGGCGCCCCTCCGCGGCAAGCCTAACGGCTCGCTCTGCGGTTTTTTTGGCCGCTAAGCCTCGCCCTTTCCCGCGGGCTCGGCCTACGCCGCGACCGCTGGTGGCGATCTTCGCCCGCCCCTCCGAGCAGGACGAACCGTCTTCCTTCCTAAAGGAAGCGGAGCGCTTCTTCTGGGAAAGACTTGAGCCTCTCCCTGAAGTCCCCGCTGCCTCCTCACACTCCGAGCCCTCCGAGCTCCTTCCGGACCGCGCGTCGGACTCCGACCGCGCGTCACTCTCCAAAGGTTTGGTGAAAAATTTCGTTAATGGTTCCATTGTTGTTCCCACGAGTATTTTTCAATCTGTACTGGCTCAAATACGTGGTTCGCACTAGAGACTAATTTAGCTACCCATTAGTCAAGCTAACAACCTCCCTCACGGTGCGCCGCCGCTTGGAGGTTTGGGGTAATTTTTTATAGAGGTTGTCTTCCTCGCGGCCCGGGCGGTTAAGCCAAGGCCCTCGTCCCCCATCAAGAGTCAGAAACATGACCTTGGACAATCTCTGGGGCTACGAGACTAACGGTGGCAGAAGGAGGAACACGTCTTCCTCCTGCCTGCCCGGCGGCAGTGTGAGTGCACACCGAGCCCGCTCTTGCTTCGCCACTGCGCCCTCTGCCATGGCAGAGGGACACGCGTTGAAGCGGTCCGTCTGACAGAACATTCGCAGACGGCCATAGAGGCCCTTGGGTAGGAGTGCCCAAGGGGGTCTATGGCCGCCTCCCAGGGTGCACCGTCCCGCAGACTGGTCTTCCCTCAGGACGTGTCCGCAAGGGAACTACAGTCCGCGGGCGCTCGTGGAGGTTTTCTGTCGTGGCACCCCAAGCTAGGGAGGTAATGTTATTTATACTTACAGACGTAAATCATGAGATATGAAGTGTGCAAGCACAGCATGGTTCACAGACTCGGTTGGGCTAATGTGTGCTTACACACAACATCAGTAAGGGCTATAATTCCATAACTACCTAGTTAGTTGCTATCAGTAAAACAAAAATTCTACTCTGCATATTGATAAATATGATTTAAATATTTAAAAATATTCTACTTACAAATTCTAACGAACACTTGGCAAGCGTGAAACCAAATGAAATAATCAGGAAATATTTTAACATATCGTTGAAATAATTTTGGATTAGATTAAACAAAAGTTATGTTAAGTACTATTTTGATGTGCAGTAGAGTAACTATGTTCTATAATTGAAAGCAAAGTATAAATTACAATTTCTATAAATCATGGTTCGCTGGCTACTAATAAGCGTGATTTTGTCAATACGTTTCCTATTTATTTATAAATGTATGTGTGGATAGGTACACGAGTGTAACATGCATGAAAACGTTTTTGTTCAACGCACACATTGATCTATGGCTTCACGTAGACTCTTCACATTTTCAGATGCATAGTGTACCTAAAAACCTTGCTGAGATTGTAAAAGAGTTTGATACTTAGGTTCAAGTTCTCGAGAAACGTTGGTTTAGTAGTAAACGTACATGCCAACGCCTTCGGTTAAAACAAAAACTTCTTAACCAAAATAACTTTAATTTCAGAAGTCGGTGTTAAATATGAACACATAAAACCGTTATTTAAATTTTTCACTCTATAGTTCTCACAGCTAAACCTGAATAGTTCTCTATAGTAGTAAGTGAAGTTCTATAGCAATGTACTTACATATCATGAATAATAAAGAAGAAACTTTGTTAAATTATGCTTTTTTTTGTCGACGGGGAAAATCATCTTATGACAAAACCCGCTCTTGGGTGGAGCGGAAGATAGTGTCAGACTCTTACTGACTAAAAACACCGCGCCGTTCCTTCGTTCCTTCTAGCTTTCATACCGGGGCACGAGCTCCCTTTCGGACAACCCTGTCCCCAGTAGGCTTCGACCTAGCTGGGCCCCTCCTGTTGCTGACAACTCCTTGAGGTGCGCGGGAACAGTGCGCGCCGTCGACGTCTTGGACTCGGTCCATTACCGGACCATCGGACAGCGAGCTACCCATGGCTCGCCGTCGGCGAGCCCGCGTCTACGGTGGCCGGAAATCGGGATCGGAATCCTGGCGACGGCGGCGAGGGCGCCGTAGCCTTATGCGGTCGACCTCCTCCTTTACTAGCATTACTGCTTCGCAGAAGGAGGCGACCGCCTGCCATTCCTCCTCGCTCTGGACCATGGCCTCGACCAGGGCCCGGCGCGAGAGGTCTCCGCCGGCGATCGCCCCCACGAGCGCACGGCGATGCTCCGCCCAGGCAGGGCACACCTTGACAGTGTGCTCCACCGTGTCCTCCGGGCGTTGCGCACAGTGGCGACACCCGGGCGTCTCTTCCGACTTGATCTGAAACAGGTACCTCCCGAACGTGCCATGCCCGGTGAGGACCTGCGTCATGCGGTAGGTAAGGACGCCGTGAGGTCTTTCCAGCCACGCCTCAAACTTACCGCCATAATCGTGGCGTGCCCAAGTTAAATTATGCTGATCAATAAAACTTTTAAAGAGCGAGTGAAGCAGGCTCAAAAAATTGAGCCATTTATATCGAATACCTATGTTAAATTATCTCTTCATAAATGAAAAGTTTCGAAGCGATAAAGTAATATAAAGTAGTAGGTTACTACAGAGTTGAACCATAGGGAAGTAAGCCCGAATAGTTAGCTAACTGCTGCATCGTGCCATTTCAATATTTATGAGGGGGAGAGGGAGGCCAAAGAAAAGATGGTTGGATTGTGTCAGAAGTGATATGAAAGAAAAGGGAGTTAGTGATAGCATGACGAGTGACAGGACGGAATGGAGGAAAAAAAGCATGTTGCGCCGACCCCAAATAAAACGGGACAAGGGCAGGAAGATGATGATGAGTCAGAGTGCATCTCATCACAATTCCAATAAGACAAATCATGGGCTAGATAAATTGTTTTGTCATGAAGTTTTGATACCTACCGTTTAATGATACCATTGATGATACCAATCATTAGATTTTTTTTATTCTTTAAGTTTAAATTTTTAAGTTGCTTAACTATTCGAGATATTTGTGTATTTATGAAGTTCCGTTGGCCATCTGTGGTCTTCTTCATCAGTTCTTGCTTAATTTCGTGATGGCAATACTTAAATCACTATACATACATACTCGTCTACCTATAATTTATGAGGGATTTCCGAAATTCTACAAGGATTCTACAATTAGAACTGTATTTTGATAAAAACAACCCCCTTTGTTGGCACCATTTTTATCAAAATCTGTATTTTGATTTGATAAAATAGAACTGTTTCTACTTTATCAAATCGGTTTTACTACATAGTATAAAACAAAGTCGCTTTTTCTGTCCCTATATCCCTATGTACGCTTAAATATTTAAAACTACGCAATGGATTTTGATGTGGTTAATAAATAGAGTGATTCAAGAGGAAGGTTTATATGTATAATAACATCCATTCAATATTGGAGAAATACTGTTACCCTAGCGAAGCCGGGGCGGGTCGCTAGTATGTTATAAATGATAGAGTTCTGATACCAAAAAAATAAAAAAATACTTTTTATTTCAAAGAAATGATGCTATGCTATGAAAACGGCATTTATTTGAAGAGCCGAAATGACTAAATTCTTCAAACAGATTGTCAGGAATAAAGGCCTTTCTAATTGTAATCGTTATTGTTCCAAAATCAAACACAACGCACATCAGTTTCTTAAAATTTTAAATGGTAAAAAACAATTTATAAGACAATTCTTGTCTTTCTTCTTCATTTTTTCGGAGTGACCATCATCTGTAAAATTTGACAGTGTAAATTGCAGTTGTCGTTGAAGAATACAGACTTGTACGTCCAGTTTCCATACACAAACTTGTTACCATAGAGGGTGCGGGAAATAGCTTGGATATCCACGTTGAATATGGTGCGACCCTGAAAGAATTTATTCCTGTTAATCATGACCAAAATTATAGACAACATCTTCCAGGCAATATCGATTACGCTAGTCCTCTGCTTTGGATTAGTGAAAAATTCCCAGTTTACCAAATTAGCTCCCAGAAAAAAAATTAAACCAGTTGCTCGATCGTACGCGGCAACGCAAGGAGTAATTTATTATCACGTATCCACTTGATGGGTTCGGTATTTAACAATTCATCCAAAAACTCTTTGACGTAACTGATACCTAAAGGCGGTAAAAACTTTTCAACCAATACCACTTTTCTTTAATTTAACAAATGTCTAACATCAAATGAAGACTCGTCTGTTATATGAAACTTTAATGGCTAAACTGCTATCGTAGGTTCTAGGAGCTGCCGCCATAAGTACGTGCCTACAGCATTTATTTCCAGGCAAGTTATGTAATAAAAAGTACTACTAACTTTATAAATTCCGCAGTGACCTCCCGTTACATTGGATATAGACTGCATTATTGGCTTGAAAAATATATGGTCACACAAGTTGTTCATCCGCAGTCTTATTATTTCCTTGTTGTTTAACGTACCCACAAATAAAGTCTGAAAATGTGAATATTGTTTAATTTAGTCAAATGTTGAAAATTTTTTCAAAATACTTGAGGTAAAAGATATTGGATACTAGCTGTTGCCAATGGCCTCGCCCGCGTGATGATAGAAAATCCAAGAGAACATACTCCTGCGATAAAATTTATTCATTGTTTTCTTCCAGGACATGGACTACCCATGTGTTTTTCATCCAAGTCCTTTCAGTAGTTTCAGCGTGATGGAATAAGAACATATACAATCAAAATTGGATCTTATAATGTTTTGTGATTGTAAAGAGTACGTTGTAGTCGATATGGAGACCAACTCCATATCTACTACAACGCCAAATTCTGCCATTATGTAATTTATGTTAAGATCGGTACTTTGGGATTTTGATCTGAAACTTGTATAGCCTGAGTCACCGATGAGGTGAATATTGCCCGTATAGATACGAGTGTTATGGATTCTTGAAGTTAGACATCCATTTAGTAGTGCATGTGATGACAGTATGTGGGTCTTGTTTCATCCAGAAATTCATAAGCTTCTTGGAGGCCTCCCAGTCTTTGTAGCGTGATATCACTGTTATTTGTAAAAGACTTGTTATAGCATGTTATACATACTTTGATTTTGGTCATGTCTTCCTTTATCTTGACGTCAAATTTTAACCAACAATCATTGAAAAGGTTTACTTTTACATCGCCGCAAAATTTTCTTCTTGGTCCCTTACAAAGTTCGAATTTAAGGATCTTTATATCGAATTCTCCCTGAAACACAAGTTTTCTGTTAAATTTGAAAGAAAAATGAGTTCTCTCTTGTATAAGAAAGTGGAGCCGATGACTTATGGTTCCAAAACGTGGGCCTCATCAGAAGCCTTAAAGTCACCCAAAGAGCAATGGAAAGGGCTTTGCTCAGAGTTTCGTTGCGTGATCGAATCAGAAATGAAGATATTCGCGGGAGAACTAAGGTTGCCATCACAGGACGAAGAATCTCCAAACTTAAGTGGCAATCGGCAGGACACATTGCTTGCAGAAAAGATGATGATGCGAGACGGATAGGATCGTTCATTGTAGCGACACTTAGGGAAGGCCTATGTCCAACAGTGGACGTCTATAGGCTGAAAGGATGATGATCAAAAAAAGTCCGCCTCAAAATGAAGCTTGAAGCGGCGTTTTTTTAAGCCTGTGTGCGGGGCAGTTAAAGCAAGTATGGATATACTCACATACTCCAACACAGGTGTTGCGATAACTAAACCAAACGAAAGTAAAGCTGTTAATCTCAACATCGCGTGAAGTGTATCAAAGAGTAAATAAAAATGATAAATAAAAAAATGTAGTCAAATTTAAATGTTCAGGTAAACAATTTAAAGTTGTAATTGGTTGGACATGATCTAAATGTTGCATGGTTCGATGATCAGAAATGATTTATGAAAGTACCTTTAAGCTTTTTGTTATATTTTACAAGTATTTGTTATTATCTGTGATCTAGTAAATGTCCCTATGTATAGATTATTCTATTATATTTAGACTTAGTTGTGTGTGTAGGTATAGACTACATGTACATTGTATTTGTGTGCATAAACTCGAAGGAGAACGCCGGTCAAGTCTTTATTTTTTGAGGTAGGACAGAAATATACAGGGTTATTTGTAAAACACTGTCATCCTCTCAGGACTATGTTACTCGGACCGAGCCAAGGCGTCGACGGCGCGCACTGTTCCCGCGCGCCTCAAGGAGCTGTCAGCAACAGGAGGGGCCCATCTGGGTCGAAGCCTACCGGGGTCGGGGTTATCCGAAAGGAAACTAGAGCCCCGGTATGAAGGCTAGAAGGAACGGCGCGGGGTTTTTAGTCAGTAAGACTCTGACACTGTCTCCCGCTCCACCTAAGAGCGGGTTTCGTCAATGATGATTTTCCCCGTCGACAGAAAAAAAAGGACTATGTTACTAGCATCATAAATAACAACTTTTTTTTTATGACTAAAAAAATTATCATATTTTAGTTCGTTATACAAAAATAAAAATATTTAAATTGAACATTCTAAATATTACGAAATCTATGCGAAGCAAGCGTTCGTACAATAGCGGATGGGATCGGGTGTCGGGGGTTCTTGATACTTTTGAGTCGCGTCATACAGACGTAGGTAGATATAGCCCGTGGATATAGCAAAATACGGACTTGAAATTTGTTAGACAGACCAACGAAATCTTGAAGGTTTGGTTTGGAAAAAGTCGTAGAACAAAAGTTGTTGCTTATGATGTTAGTAACATAGTCCTGCGAGGTTGCCAGTGTTTTACAAATGACCCGGTAGGACTAAAAAATAATCTCAATGTGTAGGTCAGCAAAATACTGCATTACTTGTCATGACGAAAGAACTCGCCACCTAGCCTTGGCCTGTTAGCCTTTCAAGTAAAATACAAGGGTTGTACTTTTGATTAAATTACCACCTAACAATAGTAACAATGTCTTTTCATCATAAATTTAGATCTTGACTTTTGTGTTTATGTTGTTCAGTCTGCCCTTGAACAATAGTAAATGGCAAAACTTTAGACTTATTTCTTGATGAAAATTGCATTACTTGAGGTGTGAAATCTTCTCCTTTTCTACCTCAGAGCGGGAAAAGTCATTAGATGATTATGCGGGACGGCATATCAAACTTTTACTGGAAGGGTACGTTAGTTTTTAATACCACAATCATCCTTGACTCCTTCATAACAAGTTGTAGAAAATAAAAAAAAAGGTAAATAAAATTACAAATTAAAAAATAAATTGATACATTTGTATTGGCACAAATTAATCAATAACAATTATTTTATAAATATTTTTTATAAAAATAATGGTGGTCACGTATTTAGCGGGGATTTGGCTTTGGTTTCAGTTCTTGCTTTGATCGGCTTACAGCAACGGTTTCTTGGGGAGGCTGAAGGATACTGTCTTGTTCTCCAAGTATTGCGTGATACCTTCCTCTCCCCTGAAAATATAACAATTACACATTACAAGTGGGTAAAAGGAAAAACGCAGATACATTCAAATACAAATCCTCCTCCGTTTTTGAGGTCGGTTAAAAGTCAACGTGATTTCGAATCATTATTTATCGTGGACAAGCTTTATTGTCTTGGGACTTTTCTAAAAGTCAAAATTGTTGATATTATCGCTACCAGATATTGTGTAATCAATTTTGATGATAGTTAAAATTAACAACAGTATTTTAATCTCAAGACAGTCCTGTCCATCGATATTAGTATGTACTACGCACTAGATTAGGCGTGCCAAACACTGACTTCAGTCGAAATAGGTGTATTCTATTATATACAACTTGACATAGATGGCTTTAGTACAATTTCGACGTTCTTGCAGTGTGCGACCGGTACTTATAAATTCAAAAGAAAGTGAATGTGGACATAAATAATAATTCTGTAGTCAAATAAGTAAAATTACTGGTTGTTATGCTCAATCAAGTTAGTATAACCGTCCACTTATGGCAATAGGAATCGAACAAAAAAAAACAGTTTTCATTCAATAAGTCCAATTTAAATACCAATGTTGATGTTTACTTTATCATGACCGAGTAAATATTGAAACTCATACTGAGGCCTTGGCAAACATTCAAGGATGCTGAGAAAAGTATACTCACAATTCGCGGCCGATTCCAGATTCCTTGAATCCACCGAAGGGAGTTTGAGGAGTCACATGTTCATATGTGTTGACCCTAGAAACATAACAAAATAAACACGTTGAGTTTTTTTTCATTCAAGCCCAGTATGTTGTAAATATTCCAGTAGAAGTAACTCGTATCTATTTATTTGTTGGACCTTGAAGTGATAATATAGGCACACGGTTTGAATGTATTCTAAGTGATTATATTCGACTATTAACTCGGGCATTGATTTATTGCAGAATGTCCGAGACATCTAAATCTTTGAACAGTCACATATGATATCAGTTCTCATATGATTTGACCATTACATGTTCTTTACTGTATGGACTTTAAAGAGACTTTGACCCTTGAGTTGGTTTCGGTGTTTCTTCTCAGGGTAGTCTAGGAAACACCGGCCTCATCTCGTTAAAACTGACTGAAAACAAATATGACTTGTAGAAGCGTTTTTTGAAAACCTATTTACAAAATAAAGATCATTTATCACATCTTGATCAGTCGAATGACACACAAGTACATTACTGTGCTTTCAAAAGTAAAAATTACCATTTAAAATAAGAAAAGGCAATGATGACTTTGTTTTAAATAAAGTAGAAAAAAGTATCGTACCACATGGAGCCAGCGCGCACGTGCCTAATGAAAGCAAGGGCGGTGGTAACGTCGTTGGTGATGACACCAGCGCCCAAGCCGTAGTTGGAGTTGTTGGCTCTGTCGACAACCTCTTCGAAGGTTTCAAACTTGAGGATGCTCTGAACCGGCCCGAAGATCTAGAGATGGAAATTAACAATCTCATCATATTTTTATAACAAAGTTGTATCATACTTAGAAAACTAAAATTTAATTTATAGAGTAGGAAGTATTAAAGACTTTAAATTTATAGCCACTGTGTAGCCCAGTCTTTCCCAAAGTGGGCGATAACGCCCCCTTGTAGGCGCTGCAGGTCTCAAGGGGGGCAGGAAGAGACCCAGAAAGACCCGTTAATATACATAATATACATATCTAGGTCACAATAATTCATCATCATCATGATGAATTATTGTGACCTAGATATGTATATTATGTATATTAACGGGTCTTTCTGGGTCTCTCAGGTCACAATAATTAATTAATTTAATTTGAAGTTATAGTGGTTTTTAAATAGGTGAAAAAATGGGGGCGCTAAAAAATATTTATTCTCAAAGTGGGCAGTAGACAAAATAAGTTTGGGAACCACTGGTGTAGCCAATCAATATGATATTTTTTGGCCATAAAAAATTTTACGTCAATACGTGATGGTTCTAAAAATGAGTGTACACAAATAACGATCAGATTTTTAACCGGATGCTATAGTGGCACCTTTAATATTACACCCGCTAATATTAAGACCACACAAATACACACCAAATTTAAGTATGAGTAATGCACTTAGAGACTAGAATTTCGAAAATTATATCATCATTTAGGGCATTACGTGCGGCAGTGTATTCATTTGTGACCGAAGATTTATTAATGCATTTATCTCTCAGTCGCAATACAAGTTTTTGTCCTCTGTTCCAATTTTGTTGTTACTCACCTCCTCTTTAGCGATCTTCATGTCATCATTGACATCAGCGAAGACGGTGGGCTGAACGAAGAAGCCAACTTTGCCTTGGCGGTCGCCTCCGGCGACGCAGCGGGCACCACCCTTCTTACCAGCGTCAATGTAACCCATGACTTTGGTGAACATTTCCGTGTCAATCTGAAAACAACGTAGCAATGTACAGCTGAATAAATATATTATTATTGTCTTTATTGTTGAATGATGTTGATCATACGAGTATTTTCCCCAAAAATGCTCTAATAGGATACAATAAATGTTACACTACCTGCATGTTTTAGTATATGATAGAGGGATATACATAGCTCGTGATATTTAGTGCTATGAGCAATCTTTTACTAACCTGAGGTCCCTGTTCAACATCTTCGAAGGGATTTCCAACGGTCCTCTTCTTGGCGATCTCGGCGGCTTTGGCGACGAACTTGTCATAGATACCAGACTGGACGTACGTCCTTGTACCAGCAACGCAGCACTGACCAGCATTGGCAAACGCAGCCCTGTGAGCGATATCAGCGGCCTTATCAACTGTAAATAGAGTATAATCATGTTAATTTTATATCACTAAAGAAGGATTTTAAGGTGGTATTACGAAAAAGCAGTACTGAAAAAAAACTTTGATGTTTTCAACAGCGAATAAAAATTATACTATAAATAACAGACTTTATGAAATGCTAATTACCAAGTAATGATGACGGGCACCGAAATGTATTTAATTATTTATTAAAATGAATGTTCTTATCGTAGGTACTATTTCAGGTTCAATGTTAAATACTGGGAAATAAACTTGAGATAATGATTATATTCAGCTTTAAGTGAATTATTTTCATTTCATTAAAGAAATTATAGGCTGATTCGCAAAACAATTTAAACGATAGTAAGAAGAGATTAACTAAGATTTCATTGAGAGAAAATAAACCGAGGTTGACATTAAAATTAGAAAAAAATACAGCGTAGTCTTCGTGTTAAAATAAGAACAGTTAATGAAAATTCATGATGCTGAAACACCATCAGATACAATTTGTATTACAATTATTTAGATAGAATGATATTGAAATGAAATAAGAAACCACGCCATGGATAAGTAAAATAATTGCATTCTTAGAGGTTGTTAATAAATTATATATTTTCAATCTAGATGTTTCTAGACTTTACTTTATAATTGGATAAGTGTGCTTGACATAAAGCTAGAAAAAACATTTTCTGTTGTTCCTTATGTATACCATCATGATTTGAATTAGTATGATAAATCTGTATTATTAAGTCAAAAATAAAGATAATTTACATTTAAGTGTTTTGAATATATATTATCTTTTTGTATCGAAAACAAATTGCCATAATAAATATACGTTTATGAGTGTACAACAAATAAAAACAGAAGTAAGTAGTTAAAAGTGAGATAACAACAGTACAAGTCTTTATTGAAGCAATGACTGCACGCTCGTTGGTATCCTCAATTTAATCTCCACAATCAATTGAACGACTTAAAACAAGACTGTTACTAGCTAGGCGATTGCATTGAAGTGTGTTGGTGGGTTGTTCAATGAAGATTTATACAATGTCTTTAAACCATTTTAAATACGAACAATGAATCTTCTATGGAATCTATTACTAGCAATGGCTGGTAACAGATTCCATACAAATTTTAGAACATTTACATATTGTGACATTCCACAAAAAAAGGTTTTAGAATTTATATTTGCTTCAGACAATAAATGTTAGATAAGCAGTACAAAATGGCCCAGTAATTTTTGCGAATATGAATGAGCATGCGCTGGTAAAGAACAGTTAGGCATATTTTACGTATAATTATTATTTTGCTAGTTAATCTACACACGCCAATCTGGGTGCGTCAGTCTCCATACATTTTATATAACAGCTAAGGAGTGGAATTTCCTGCCCGAGTCTGTGTTTCCTGATAGCTACAACCTAGGAGTCTTTAAGTCAAGAGTGAAAAGGTTACTTTGAGACAAGCGTGCTCCATCGTCAGCCACATCATTGCTTACCATCAGATGAGATAGTGGTCAAACGCGAGCCTATCATTAATATAATATATGGAAACTAGACTTGTAGTGCTACACTTGATCCACGCCACGCAACGCTACGCAAAGTCGTTCTACGTACAAATCAGGCGTGTTACACGTGTGTATCAGTCTAATGTAGTTCTAACTTAAGATTTTTTGTCTTAATTCTGTATCACATTTGTCTCGGTAGTAAGCAAAGAAAATAGAGTTACCATCAGCATCATTAAAGACGACCAGCGCGCTCTTGCCTCCAAGTTCAAGGGTGACTCTCTTCAGATTGACGGCGGATGCAGCGCTCATTATGATCCTACCCACCTGCGTAAGAAAAAAATACATTCTCGTATGAGTCGCTATTCAAAGCACGTAATACTTTGCGTTGCTAATGTAATGTCGCATCAAGGCCATCAACTTGGAATACCAAGTAAACATGAAGTTCAAATAGATCCTAAGAAATCTGATGGATGCGAGATGTACAAGACCGGTCATTGCGGCGACGCTTGGGAGAGGCCTAAGTCTAACAATGGATGTCTTTCGGCTGAATTGATCATGATCAGACTTGTAATTCTAGAAATGGTGGAGGTGGCTCATCTGTTTTACCATTACTTAATAGAGAGCTAGGTATATTTGAGCGCAAATCGTCATTATAAATACGAATAATAAACTTTTGTCCAAACAAAAAGATAATATCAGGATTTAATCAGTAAGAGCCTTTTTAGAGCTTAGCTTAGGTAGGTACTTTGAGAATGAAATGCAAGATAATATCGCAGTAGGTAAAAACAAAGCTGTAAACTTTATGTCATTGTATAAACAATTGATACCTAACTCACAAATGCTGTAAATTAATTTATTATTGTTATGACATTTTTTTTCATAACATTGTGTAACATTTGTACTATCTTATCTTTACAAGTATTGCATGGTATTGAAAAATTTTGTTGTTTCATGTTCAATTTTGCTATGTCATTCAATCTCACATATGCTGACGTGGTTGTTTGATATCAAATCAGTGAATACGGGAAACAGAGAGAGTCGTGCTATATTTGCTCAGCTGGTATAGCTAGAATGACACAATGATACAACAACGAAGTTTGGTAATAACGATTGTTTGGTTCAAAATCTTGAACCTTTTAGGAGCACGCACATATCCAAAAAAAATATGGCTTTACCCAAGGAAAAGTTGACAACATAAATTTGACTACAAACACTACAAATTTACTTCAAGGGTATAAATGTAGTGTCTTTGAGTAGGTATTTTGTGAATGAACTGCATGATAATATAGAAGTAGGTAAAGACAAAGTTGTAAAATTTATGTCATTGTATCAACAATATTGATATTGAACTAACAAAATGTGTAATTTAATTTATTATTTTTATGTTATTTTTTAATATAACATTGTGTAACAGTTGTATCTTATCTTTACAAGTATTGCATGAAATTGATAAATTTTGTTGGTCATGTTAATTTTGCTATGTCATCCAATCTCACATCTGCTAACATGGTTGTTTGGTATAAAATCAGTGAGCATTATGGGAAACAGAGAGAGTTGTTCTATATTTGCTTAGCTGGTATAGCTAGAATGACACAATGATCCAATAACAAATTTTGATAATAACGATTGCAAGAAGGTTAAAAATCTTGAACCCTTTACGAGGACGCAAGTTCATTACCGATATCAAAAAATATATCTTTACCAAAAGTAACGTTGAAAACATGAATTTGACTACAAACCCTACTTTATTATAAAAGTAAAATTGTAGTGCTTAGTAATATGTTCTATTATAGTTGGTAAGAAAAACATGGAAAAATTATGGTTGTTACATTTTTAAACAATAAATAATACTTTCTAAGTAAATATAAGAACTTGTCCTTGAGGATGCAATCAAAAATAAGTACATACCTCAGTGGAACCAGTGAAGGCAACTTTGTCGACATCAGGGTGGTGTGTCAGGGCAGCTCCAGCAGTGGGTCCGTAGCCAGGGACAATGTTGAGGACTCCAGCAGGGAAGCCGGCTTCCTTGACGAGAGCAGCTACAGCCAAGGCTGTGAGAGGGGTTTGCTCAGCGGGCTTGATGACAACTGTGCAGCCTGTAGAGAAATATCTAGTTAGTTCATGTTCCTCTTGTAGTGTTTGGTGGACTAAGAATAATAAACTGTTCTGTTGTGCGAGAAAATTCTTCCTTTCTCTTTTTCCTTGCAGATTTTTTATTAAGCTTTACTGTATTACTGTTGTAAGCCAGAAGTTTCTCCCAGACGTGTTTTTTTTTCTCAATGTTCCATCTCTGCTCATCAATCCTCGTGTAATTGATCGTGTACTGCACGACTTTTTCACATTTTGTAATAAGTTTTATTTTTACATAAAAACAATATTTATCAATATTATTGTTGCGGCGTATTAAAATATTATTATTACGGAATACCACTTTTTTTATTATAAGAAACTTACCAGCAGCGAAGGCGGGGGCGATTTTCCACACGAACATGGGGATGGGGTAGTTCCATGGCAGAATTTGGCCGCACACACCCACGGGCTCTTTCAGTGTGAAGGTCAAGACGTCACCGTCTGAAATACAATGGCGGATTTAACAAGCGACATCATACAAGGTCACGGCTAAGTGGCACATTATTCTCTCGTTTGAGTTTGTGTATTATTTGCCATCTAGTCTCACACACCACCACCAGAAAATGTATAACTATATAATTTTGGAAATATTTCTTAAAACTATGAAAGTTTACTCTTAATTAATTATTAATCAACAAAAGTGAAACTAATAAATATATATAAACTTGTCTTTTGCAAGATTACGATGATAATGATTTAACTGACACGGAAAATCAGTAACTCCATCAAGATTACAATATCGCCATACTGATATTAATTTCTTTGGAAGGAATTTCCCTTCTTATCATTATACTGATTTAATTTTTTCAACAAAACTTTAATTAATTCGCTTGTTAAATTATGACGATTATAATTTATCCGACACGAAATATCAGTTATCAAGATTTTAAGATATCACCCGGCGAACTTCGTACCGCCTAACAGCATGTAGAATATCGTTCGATATTGTCAATCAAATAATATATCAACTTTGACACAATTTTGATGTATATCAACATATAAAAGATATCTACATCGATTTCATACATTTTACGTGAGGCACGCACCACTTAAAACTTTTACAGATTTATTGTATGTATAGATAAACCATTTACAGGCATTTTTAAATTCTCAATGACACAGACAGTAAAAAAAATTGATGCTAATTGCACATTACAAAGGGTACAATCCCTATGGAAAAGAATATGCAAGAAACTTTATGGACACTCTTTTCAATCGTGCGATGTATTAAAAATATTTATTTATAACGACAACACATACTAACGTGTTTTAGTTAAAAAGTAAGTGACGTACTTAGAGCAGTTGGTCTAATTCCAGTTAAAGACTTGAATAACTGGACTTGTTTTCCAATCGTAACTTCACGTTGCTTTCTTCTTAATTATATTAAACCATAGCTTAAGAACGTCTACACCTGTGATACAGGTTTATCATAGGACAGGCACAAAACATAGTCATACCATTGTAATTATTCCTAAGATTTTATGTAACTGTTTTACCAAATTTTTACTCTGAATAAATATTATTATTATATTTTTATTTAGTTTTTTCCTATGGTTTCGCTACTGTGGGAGATCCTACAAGATGAATATTTACTCAAGTTAAATAGTCTAGAGCACTTAGATATTGTATTTTATCGTTAAAAATTAATCTCTAAGATAAGTATTTCTCAAGAGTAGAGTAGATGTCCAAGTAGCCACGTCAGTTTAAAAAAATAATTCAGATTAGGTTATTTATAGATTATAAGCCAAGTATTCAATCTGATGTCTTATGTTTAATGCATTTTTCATGGCATGCTATGAATACCAAATAAATGTACTTGGTAATTTTTTCTCAAACATGTGACCTTAGTCTTGACAGCTAGATAAATCTAGGCAATAGAAAAATAATACCTGGAAGAATTTTAAAAGCTAAAGTACCTGCGGGAATAGTGTTGCCGAGAATTTTGTCGGCTTTGCCAGCATAGTATCTGAGAATGCCTGCAGACCAGAAAACTTCGCCTTCAGCCTGTTTGACGGGCTTGCCGCAGTCCAGGGTTTCCAGTTCACCCAAGTACTTGGCGTCCCTCTCCATGAGGTCAGCCAGTTTGAGGAGGAGGCGACCTCTCGCGGAGGCATCCATGGTACGCCATTCTGAGTAACGGTGGAACGCCTTCCTGGCAGCAGCCACTGCAAGGTCTACATCAGCCTAAGACAAAAGACCATTACCATTAATTGTATGTTATCATTAGCTAACATAGCTTCAAAAGATTTTAATGTAACATAATTGTCGTTTATTTTTGGCCGTTCGTATCTCTAATTGAACCTCAGTTTAACTCTGTAGAACGTCTATGTATGTCTTTGTAAGTGTATTGAAAAACGTCGTTAGATACACGTGTAAATTTATCACAGCAGCTCTCGACTCCATAACACCCTGACCTAACGGCTTGAGATAAAAGTGGAGACGACCGCCTCGACCGTTTCCACTTTTATCAAAATGTATTATTGCAACAAAAAGTTTATTTGTTAAAACGTTGCCTCACACTAGGTGTGACTTCAACTTCGTCAACGTACAGTCGTTTAGTTTCTATCCATATTGTGGTATGAATTGTTTAGTACATTATCTATCTCTACGGTTAACTAAATGTTTAGGTATTTTCGTAGAGTTGGTACCAAATACCCCTATTTATTATTTGCTCCGTCTCCAGCTCTAGGTAGAGCGAAATAGAGATTTCTTCAATTATGCTTTGTATACAAGCAGGCCTCGCCAAGTTACGACCGATTCGTTTCGATTCTCTTGCGTCGAACGCCTTGAGTTGGCCACGCCTCCAATTCCTTTGTTCTGACGCCACGTTGTCAGAACAAAGGAATCGGAAACGTGGCCACCTCGAGGCGTTCGACGCAAGAGAATCGTAGCTCGGCTAGGAGGGGCTGGGTCGTGGTAACTCTTTTTGAACAATCCCGGGGTTCAGTACCTTGCCAGCTATCTTGCGAGTTCATTTTACCTAATCGTCCAATATTACATTTGTCAACAATACAGGACGGACTTTGCAATGATATAGCAAAGTCCGTCGTATATCGTCGTCGATCGCTGTTCGATAAATGTTTACGGAACTAGATATAATCAAAGATTAGATAGGTAAAGTTAAATAATCTAGAATATCAAAGCATCTATTGTCAAGCAAAAGATTACCCGAAACTATAAAGTCTACAAAAACATTATATATGTATATCGTACGCAAACTACGCGCTTTGGTCGTGGAGTTGCGGAAAACAGCCTGTTGTACCTATCTATATGTATATCTGATGTTAAATTAAAACCTTTCAAAATTAAAAAAATACAGCATTAAAGATTCTGAAATAGATTAGACGGTGAAATAATTAAGTAAATGTATGTTGTAATGTTTTTAAGCCTTATCTTTATGTATAATAAAAGAAAAGCCCCCCAGTGCCACCTCCCTCTGTCACCTGGATATAAACTCAAAAACAACTGAACTAATTTTCATGGGGTTTTGACGAAGTGGTTTATGGGATAGGTTTAAGACGAGTTGTCTTAAATGTGTTTTCTCTTACCTTGTCGCCTTCAGCCACCTGAGTGATGACACTCTCATCCTGAGGGTTGATGGTGGGGAAGGTCTTCTTGCTGACGGCGTCCACCCACTCATTGTTGATGAACAACTAAACAAAAAAAAGTAAATGTTATGAAAATTTATAATAAAACTATCAACTAGAAAAAACAATAATTATAAATATTTTAAGTTCCTATATTTATTAATAAGCTTTAAACTTTATGATATTCCCACAGCTGTAACTCAGGCCTTCTTTCTAGGAGAAGGAACGGGCCGTAATCCACCATGCGAGTCCAGTGCGAGTTGATGGGTGTTACATATTATCATCAAATTTATTTTTTCAATACCATTTTGAAAGGAGTGGTGATGAAATAAATTACACAAAGAGAAATGCCTACCTAGGTTTGAACCCACGATTAATAACTCGAAACCCGTTACCACAGGGCTATCACAGCTTTATTATTTACTAGCTTTTGTCTGCAGCTTCGCTCGCGTAGGTACATAAAATATAGCCTATGTCACTCAGGAATAAAGCAGCTTTCTATTGGTGAAAGAATTTTAGCAATCGGATCAATACTTTCAGAGATTACCCCCACATACAAACTTAGAAATTTTACCTCTTTATAATAGTATTAATAGATTTAGTAAAGAGTTATAAATGAATAGATTTAGACATTTTTACATTAGTATAGATTTAGTAAAGAGTTATTCAAGAAATAGTATCTTTTCATAAAAAAAATATATAAAAAAATATCGATGAATTTTTTATTCATGTATTATTAAAAATAATATATACACTAATTCATGAATCCCCAAGCGACACCCGGTGGCCGCGCATCTATTGTCTTACTATTGTGTCTCTAATTGACGGTATCTGAAGGGTTAAAGGCCTAACTAAACTAACTATTTAAGTTTATTTTATAATTTAATTTTCTCTAGTACCTGTAAATAAATAAAAAGTCTGTATTATTTAAATATGACGACTTACACAACTGTCAAACAACAACATATTTTTTGTACAATATTTTCGGACGTACGTTTTTCCATCTTTCAAACTCCATTGTAGGTATCAGACGTATTAATCAGAATTACCTTTTTTTCGTCTAAGATACTAATAAGTTCATGGACATATATATTATCATAGAATTAAAGTCACAAATCATTGTAACACAGAATCGACAATGTTATGACTGGAACCGTATTTGACACAATACAAATTGGTCCGCGAATCACCTATTGTGGTGGTCATCTAATGTGGAATTTCCAGTACGATGCATTGTACACCGCAAGTATTAGGTGCAAGTCTGAAATTACAGCCTCTTGTGTGTTGATAACTATACCGCTGCTATTTAACTGCTTGCGATATAAGCAAATACCAACATAGGAAATACAATCATCTAATGATTAAAAAGTCTGAGAGAAGTGGGAGATCACTCTAGAGCAGAGCGGGATTGCGTGTCAGACTTTTACTGACTGAAACCAAATCAATCCTGCTGTACCTTGTGTGTGTGCCAGGACTATGGGTTTCTCTTTCGGAAGTGAACTGGTGGCCCAGTAAGGCTTTAGCCCTGCTGAAACCCTACGATTTTGCTGACATTTCTATGAAAGGTGCTTGGAAAACGTAAAGAGACAGAAATATAAAATACAGCTGTGAAAAATTTACTTTAAAAACCTAAACAAAAAATATATTCATTTCAGTTCAAGTAAAGTATTTACTAACTCAATATTCAACTGACCCTAATTAAAAAGTTAAATTTAATATTGTCGAAAGTGATGTCTAATACTCTAAATAAACACATCTAAATCTAAATTTAAATCGACCTGTGTAAACATATAATACATGGAAAGCAACACAATTTACAGAATCCCAAAAATTAAATTCACTTACCTATACAAACGTCTTATCAGTGAACTATGTTTTACAAGCTTATCTAACAATTTATGTAATTTAGAGTCTACACACAAGCCGGTCACGAATTCAACAATTTTACAAACAAATGTAACCTATACTTCAACCATTTCAGTATAATTTCTTTCAGGAATATTATTAGGAACAGTTTTTTAAATTAAATATAATAAATGAATCTTACCTTAGTGTATTTGATGTCTACTTTAACCATTTTCAAGCCGGGTTTTAGAGCACGTGCGATCGCTCCAGTGGTCTTCTAAAAATGGTGAGTTCTCGCTAGCCGAGCTGCCAATAAACATGGCGCGGCGCCACACACATGGACATGCATTTGTGGATAAGAGCGGCTCAGTATAGATTATAGTGACCAGTGTTCCGTATAATTGAACTAATCTTCGTTAGAGATTTTTATATTGTTCCTAACAAAACGTTTGTGTTGATGTAAACCAATAAGAAGATACTATAAGTATACCGGGTATGGGATGTAAACAATGGCTAGTTAGTGTGTTTTCATCTGTTAGCGTCTGTTTAAGACGCATGCGCGTAATGACTCAATTCATTGCGCATGCGTCGAAACTTGTTGGATTCTTTTGTTTAACTACACAAGTAGTACAGAATTTATAGAAATCGTTTTCTAAACCATGCAACTGATTTTGTTGCAGTTTTCACTAAACGAAGCAGTTTTATTTATGTCAATCATTGTTCAGTTTTGAGATCATAATTGTTGACTTACTTGAGAAAATAATTTCTTATTTGAATAAATATTGAAATTTTTTAGTTTAGATTTAGCATAAAAGACGTTCCAATAAGTTTACAATAGTCTTAAACCGAAACAACTGGAAGTTATGTAGGTTCTTTTTTTTGTTTTGGTTTCGTTTGCGTCTGTACTGAATCCTAAAAATAACTCTTGGCATTGGCATTGAGTAGTGGCACGGTAATAGTATCATACAGTATTGTAACTCGGCCGTCTTTTTGAAATAAATGCCTACAGCCACGCGGTACGTAAATAGGCGATAGGGCTGCTCGCCTCAAGCATTCTAATTACGTTTGTCTAGTTTGTTTCCGTTTTTTTTTGTGATACTCACTTTTATATATAAACAAAATACTTTGTGGATTAAATAGGAAGTGTTCAATAAAAATGCGTGTTGTTTTTTGATCGGTAGATTTAAATAAAATGCTTTTTTTTTTGTATTATTCATACACATAGTACAATAAACCACTATTATTAATAATAAAATACCACGTCTTTACTTTGAATTGTACAAACTAACAATAATCGCGCGATAATTGTAAAAAAAAACCGTCGTGTCCGTTCGTCACTGCGGCACAGTTGCGACGGCCGCGACTGTCTACATGCCGAGACCATGCTACAACCGAGGCGCGTAGGTATAGCTCGCGTTTCATCCGTTTGTATGAAGTTGGAATACTGTATGATATTATTACCGTGGTAGAGGCGGTTGACATGGTTTTATTATATCATTTGTGTGTAATTATTATCTAACTAATGCGATTACGAGTATGTGTGAGTTGTCAATAATTCTCAAGCGACACGATTTGACAAATTATGATTGTGTGTTATAAACAAGTTAAATAAGTCTAAATTGCCTTTTTATTTTTTTTTATGTATTTTTATTAATGTTTTTATTTCTGACCCCTATTATTCCTATTGAAGATTTGAGGGAACAGGCCTCCTTTACTTTTATTTCTTACGGTTTTGGGCATATGGAAATTAGATCTGTCTACAGTTGTCAAATTCGTCCCGCTATCTTCGTCTGGGTCGATCGTATCTGACCGCGATGTCACTTTAGGTTCTAATTACCTTAAAGTTTCCTACATCATAATTGAGATTTTTTTCCTAATATAGATAACAGAAAAAAATAACAGTACTAAATATTGAACTACAACCGTGACAATTTTTGCAAAGATCTGATTAGATAAGATAGTAAACATGATATATTTTCCAATATTGACCCGTCGAATGACATTCTAGCAAAAAACAATAAATGACAGAAAGCTAAGTTCTCTATCACAGCTTCTCTTGAAATAGAAGTGAGAGGTATCTGTATAAGTATACCAAGTTCCTTTGAAGTTCTTTAAATCATACCCCCTATTATGCAAAATCTTATTTGTTAAATAAACAGTTAACGCAAAATAGTTTACTTTTTGCTAATCAATAGTGCAAGTTGGCAAACTTTATGTGCCAACTTGAATTTTAGTATGTTTCTTGCGAAGAATATTTTCTGTGAAAGAAATTGACGATAATTTTGAGAGAACTTCGAGGGAACTAACATTAACTTTAAGCTTTCATACATAATGTTTCTAGGCAATTGCATTAACAATGTTGTCTACTAAACCAAGCATAACTGTGATGATTTCTGATTTCTAATTCGAAGTCCATACTATTTTTCAACTTTCGAAGTTACCTAGAAGTTTTATAAGCCTTTGATGACTGAGTCAGTGATAGGTATTATTATGATCGGCTTCTCCGTACAAACTGTCCAATCGAGTTTATAATTTTATATGGTGAGGCTGATTTTTTTTTTCGTTTGCTGAAAAAATATCTTGTGGAATGTGGTTCAGTTTCGTCTACTGAGCAAGTCCTTAAAGTTTGCGGAGAGCTGTCCCTTACACCTTGTATAAGAAAACTGCAAATGTAAAAATGAAATAGATTTGAAATGGAGAGATCGAAACTGATCTGAAATGGTTCGTTTACTATAAACCCTCTGCTGGTATGTCGTTATTTTGCGAACTTGGCTGACACGCTCCCATGGGAATGTGCTTAGATTTATATATATAGTTTCAAGTGTTTACTTACAGCTACAATATATGATAACGTTTGAGGTAATTATAGATAAGCTTACAACACATGAGGATTAGCAAATCAAAAGCGAGGGCTACGCCAGATTTGGGTCTCCACGCGCGCGGGTTTATCTTTTTCCCCCCGCATCATTTGCCTATTATTGCTCGTAATATGACAGTCTAAAAGATAGTACTACATCTTATTTGCTATTCTTTCATGTATTAATATATTGTTCAAGCAGCAAATATCACAAAATATTTATGAAAGGTCATGTATCATTAATTTCATTGGAGCTTTCCAGCATTTGCAGTCACTATCAATTATAATTATTTATAAATATTTTTTATTATTAAACTGAAAGTTTTATCATTGAGTGCTCTCATTAAAATATAACAGAGGTCTGTCTTATCAGAACATTATTGACAGTAAATATAATAATCAACCATATAAGAGTGAAATGAAAAGATAAGAGGAACAATTCATCTTTATAATGCAATTAATGTTTGGAGTTATTGTGGTGGTATATTATTTTATTCCATTATTAAGAGTAGGGCCTCTTGCCCACGGCGACTTTTTGTAGCGATTCAGTAGCGGAGCTTGCGCGCGTTCGCATCGACACAGTCGTGATGCGGTCGCTAGCTGTTTGTCCTCGTCCACACCACGATTCTCAGTCGCGATGCAAACGCTATACTGTCACGCTTCTATCGCGATGCGAATGCGATTCAGTAAGGGCACAAAAATGATTTTTTTGTATGTAGAATGTTTAATTCACACGCCACCCTCCCTCCGTTCTCTTCTCGATGTCGTCCGATATGGTTGCGCGTTTGCATTGGTACAGTCGCGATGCTGTAACGTTTTGGCATCGCTTCTGTAGTGCGTTACAAATGCTACTAACGCGCGTTAGTAGTAATTAAAAGCGTGACAGCGCCGTGGCGAGGGTTGTGGCGGGCCGAGCCGTCTATAATGAATATCATTATTTCAAATGAAAGACATTACTATTGGATAAAGGCCTCCTCTAAGTATCGCCACAACAACCGGTCCTGTGTGTGTCCATTTAACGAGATCCCACAACCCTTAACAAATCTTCGGTCCACCTTGTGGAAGGCCTTCCAACGCTGCACTTTCTGATACGCAGTTGCCACTCGAGAAGTTTACGAACCTTTCTTTGTAAAACACAGCCCTTTACAGAGAGGGCTGTGTTTTACAAAAGACCACAGGGTCTTTTGGGGGCTTACTGATGAGGTCGACACAAAACTGAACTCCTTTTTCTTTTTTTTTACTAGCCGTTACTGTCCTACTGCTGGGCAAAGGCCTCCCCCAAGTCCTTTCAAACTTTCTTCTCCTGCGCCTCCTGTTCAGTCCTCGCGGTACGCATCCAAATCATCCCGCCACCTCTCTCAACGACGCTTTCCTTCACTAGGAACCCACTGCGTGGCGACGCTTACCCAGCGGTCCCTGTGCAGTGTGCATGCGGCTGACATGACCCGCCCAGTCCCATTTGAGCCTGGCAGCCTTTTGCCCACGTATATTATAATCGTTATGGAGCGTAGCGTAAAAACTTAACTTTATGATATTTTAATAAATAGGTAACTATGTATTATTATTCTGTTCGCATTATCAAATGATTTGCAGAATGTCACGTAAACATACCACTTGGAAGTTCTTGATAACAAGACTTTAATTATATGTGGTTGGTTTCAAGGTCTCAACTTGAGGTGTGGCCTAATACAATTTTAATTGGGTACTTGATTAAGGTTTTTTAAAGATTTAATTTTAGTATTATTTGTCATTTTGTGCAAAAATAAATAAAAGCAAGTATTGTATTAGTTTCATCTTGATATTATCTGGTTGTAGTTATTTATTGTTTTAAACAAAACATACACTTCTTATTTCTAAAGATCAGTACACACACCCAGTACAATTATATCAGGTACATAGAGCGAAGGCTACTTCTTGCGCATTCACTGCGTACATAAAATAAAGCCTATGTCCTACTCAGAATAAAGCAGCTTTCTATTGGTGAAACATTTTTAGAAATTAGACCAGTAGGTACCTACTTTCAAACATAAAAACAAACTTAACCTCTTTCATTATCAATTAGCTGTCGACTGTCGGCTGTTGGCTGTCGCCCTAGAGGTCTGTAAACAGGATAGAGAAGCTGTCCAGTATTGCCGGCATCGAAGTAACGTTTTGTTACTAAAAGTACCTATCTAATTGTGTTAAGTGAGTTTTAAATAATGAAGATGCGTTTCGATTAGTTGCATGAGTTCTCGTACCTACCTATATTATGAATCAATAACCATTAGTATTATTACTGACTGAACGCCAGAGGGAGAAGGTCACCTTGGAGGATGACCGCGGCGAAGATGCTATGTGGTATGAAGATCCAATCTTGTTAACGGGGCAAACTTGACCAGAGATCACCTAAGACAATGAGGCTAGGAAGGAGAAAGAGGCTGGCCTTAGTCCAGCACCATTGCTAGATAAAGACCAGTGAAGACCCAATGCAGATTAACAATAAAATAAAAGGTTATATCGAATCATCTGTGTATGTGCATCGTTTGCATCTGTATAGGTAGACAGATACAATGAACAATGGATCATAGAAGCACTCAATCAAGGGTGTAACAACATTTCATTAAAATCCTACATGACCATCATCATCCTTTTACTCATTTCCTATCTAATTTTGGCATGCATGCGGTCTGCATGCATCCTAAAATTAGATAGGAATTGAACAATGTTTTTCTTCTGACAATAAACGGATTTTTTTTTGTTCCCCTCTCTACTTTGTTGTCATCCATACAGACGTCCTTGAATCGGCGTCGTTCCTGTCTCGCATCTTATTAACTACGCGTTGTGAAACACGTGTCTGATTTTTGAAGGCCGATGTAGTTCATCGATAGTAAACAATTTTGTTGATACGTAAATGGATTAAGGTGAAAAATGGAAATTCCTAAATATTGTTATTCTGACATCAGAAGTGATATATACACGTAATATATTTTGATCAATAAATATGCAAGATCAGCCACAGCAAATTTTAATCAGTACGTTTATGGAATTAAAAAACAAAATGGGAATTCCTAAATATTGTTATTTTGTTGTCAGGAGTGATATGTCCACGTAATACATCTTAATCGCATAATACCACATATTGCCTTCGATGATATTACGAATTGCTGCAAATTATGATAAAAATAAAAGATGAAGATAATTTTATTTATGTTGTAAATGTTGTAATACATCAGGATGTAGAAGGTACAGATTGGAGTTAGTGCCTCCTGCAAGATGTTGTTTGTTTGAACAATGGAATACATCTTTCGCTATAGGTAATAGCGAACAAAAAAAAAAAAAACATTGCTGTCCAATTCCTACGTAGTAAGTAATGTTAAAAAAGCTAGCTTTAAAAAAATTTATAGGTCGTCGTAAATATAAAATTAATTTGATACCTAATTAATTGATTTAGAAAAATGGTGCCGCCAAACGAGCTGAACGACCAAACTTTTTTTTACTATTTGTATCAGGAAGGTTCTAAAGATGGAAAATAATATTTTTCTTAATTTTTTTTTTCATTCATGCTGTTCCTTGCTGCTAACATTAGGGTTCTTCGTGATTAGTTTGAGAATTTTAATTTAATATCAATATTTGGAGTTTCTGAACGTTGGTTACGTTTCAAGGCGTTTGTCATAAACATTCAGAAGCGTTGGTTTCTAAATTTTTATGTTTCTAAATATAAGTAATCAGCTTCATATAGTTGTCCACTTTGAGTCCACTGATGGGCATAAACCTCACCAATCGCACGATTGAATTGTCAATTTGATCAAATTGTCAAATTGATTTTCGGCAACTCAAATATAGCTGTTACCCTTCTCAATACAAAGTTTGTCAATCTACCTAGCCTGAGAGCACCTCACCCGTTTTTCCATTCCCGATCTCCACTCGTCCTCTAACGGTCATCGGCGTATCTACTATCGAAAATAGGTGATCTATTCACACATTTATTTTTTAGGTTCTTAAAAGGAAAAAAACGGAACCTTTATTGGATCACTTTGTTGTCTGTCTGTTTCTATGTCAAGACCCTTTTCTCGGGAAGGCGTGAATATATCAGACCTGAAATTAAAACCACATAGGTACTCAAGTCTGCGATTTCTTGAAGCTGTGAAAAAATCAAGCTTCTAAATTAACGAAAAAAAAGATACGGCCGTTTATGTTGCAAAAATAATATATTTCGACATTCTCAAAAGAATCAAAATTCATAGGATACTTCCCGTTGACCCAGAATCCTGTTTGGCATAAAACAAAGTCTTATATTTCAGATTTACAGGAATAAATCTGAAAACAGTTTTGTTGTTAGGTCAAAAACGGCGCGCACTGTTCCCGCGCGCCTCAAGGAGTTGTCATCAGCAGGAGAGGCCCAGCTGGGTCGAAGCCTACTGGGGACACGGTTGTCCGAAAGGGAGCTCGTGCCCCGGTTTGAAGGCTAGAAGGAACGGCGCGGGGTTTTTAGTCAGTAAAAGTCTGACACTATCTCCCGCTCCACCCAAGAGCGGGTTTTGTCATAAGATGATTTTCCCCGTCGACAAAAAAAAAAGTAAAAAAAAATACGATTCGGAAAATTCTTCGAGACTCCATTGGGGTATTGAACTATTTACCTACATGGGGTAGGTTTGCAGGGAACCTTCACTGCGCGAGTCCGATTCTCATTTGCCCAGTTTTTTTTTTTTGAGTTAACTCCACACGCTCTACGTGAAGCGACCTGTGTCCTTCTAGTTCATCAGGTGAGATAGCGGTCAAGGGCGAAACTATCAACAATAAAAAAATGTCCTCTCCCCCTTTTGGGGGAGCCGACTTTGATACCTTTACGTAGGAAAAATCAGGAAAAATGAAAATTTTATCAGCCTAGGGTCTTATTGGAACAGTCACAGTCATGTGGGCGTTCCAGAGTTGCAGTAACTGTTTTGAACAATCCAGCATCTCTGGTATTCCCACTTTAGCTTGCTCTCATGTTTTGTTATTGAATCCATGAATGTTCAAGTACCTACATTTCTATATCACCTTTTATCGTGAGAGATTTTGTTGTTACAAGTGTTCTGATAACGAAATGTTGAGAGTCGTTAAGATAGCCGTGTTTGTGGTTAATTGGTATATATTTTGGTTGGTTAGTGACAATGTACGAAATATTGTTTTTTTTTTGAACTTCTAGAAGTTTGCATGGATTGTAGAGAGTCTACCATCTGTATCCTAATACCCCCCCTAGCCGCTAGCCCCAAGGGTTGTAATCCCTCATTAATATCTCATAATATTAAATATTCCGTATACTTACATAAGCACAATTTGATTCTTAGCTGTGTGACACTTGACTCTACTTTACAGACTTCAAGTTTGATTTTATGACCCACAGATATAATCATTTTATATGACAAAATGATCTTCAAGTCGACATCTGCTGACTGAAAGAAGTGGAAGAAAATAGAGACTACATACGGAATCTCTTAGTAGATACGTGTTTCATATTATAGTAATATTTGAATATTAATATAATGTATATTTATGATGGTTATTATTTCTTTTCTGTTTTGCTTCTGTTAATTTGCAGCTGCCATGTTATGTTTCTGCACATCTCTAAGATGGACCAGCAGAGAAGGTCTAAGGCCTGCACAGAGTTTTTATTAGTGCACTTAAAGCTTTAGTAAATATATGTTTTAACGAAAGGTACCTAATATTTTACACAATTACTAACTTATCATATCATCTTGAGGTTACTTCACATAAGAGTTCATAAGAGATCGTGGAGTATGTTCTAGTCAAGACGAACTGGACTTTGAGAGTCGAGCAGTTGGAGCAGCGCCATAACACTAATTTCAAGTCGTTTGTGGTGCGGGTACCGGCTCATCATTTGGAGACCTTCCTCAAAGGAGAGTTTTGGCCGAAAGGAGTTATGTATCGACGATTTCGTGGAAGGATACCGACCTCGTAGCGGAACACGACGCCGTCACTTCGTGTGCAATAGTTAAATAATAAGTAGATTTTATTCATATGTATTAGTTTATCATTTTTAAGATTATTTTATGTATAGTGTCTGTAGCGACATCTATGACGTCACATAAGAACTACAAAGAAAATACGAAACCCTGCATCGCGCAATCAAAGTTCTCCGCGCGATTTGAACATATACGACAGCTCGACATCAACTATCGGGCAGTCGCCCACCAGACTATAACATCCTGTCTGGTCGGAGGATCCTCCCTTTTCAGCGGAGGTTTGTAGGACTTAACTCTCTATCCCACCTACCCCCGAATGTCTATGGGCCACAGTAGCCTGAAATAAAGAACTATTATTATTATAAGCATAGTGGTACATTGTATTTCTATTACTTCATTACACCCCAAGCAAACGTTGGCGTTCGCTCTCTCATTGACTTTCTATTATGAGTATGTCTTAGAGACGCAATAGAAAGACGGTTATGGTATCGAAAGATTAACTACTATCGATCCGCCGCAGCTTCGCTCAGATGTTACAAATATTTGAAAATCTCCGTTTTTCTCTACTACAATATACACGCTTTATAAATGTTAAACCTTTGTCATGAATTATTCAGTCTACAGGTAAATACTACATACCAATTAGTTCATTCCAGAATGTTCGCCACAGGGTTATACAACTGTTAGGTATTGTAATCTTTTATTTTTGATAATAAAATCAATATCTGGTTTATCATCGACTGAAAGTTTTATTATTTACAATTTCATCTTCTGCCTATAAATTATATGAGTTAATTACTATACTTTCAATGTCAACACTAGGTACTCATTTCATCTTCTTTTCTAAATTATTTCACATTGAATTGGTAGTATTATTTAAAAAAGGTTTCCTTTAAACATCTTCGTTATATTGTAGCTCTTTTAACTTTTATTTTACGTTCTAATTAACGTCATGTTTCTAATTCACAAACAGTCGTTGGCATTGGATGATGCAGTACTGATGATTTAATTAGTGAAACACAATTAATACAGTGATCGTTAATATTATGTGCTGAGTACACAGACTGTATCTTAGACCCCTCGCTCATAGCAACTTTTTGTAGGGATGCTGTAACGTGTTTCGTAACGCGTTAGTCGCATTTATAAAAGAGAAAAGATGCTAACGCGCTGGTAACGCGCTACAGCATTGCGACTGTATCGATGCCAACGCGCTACATCATCGCAACTGTATCGATGCGAACGCGCTACAGCATCGCTACAAAAAGCCGCCGTGGTGCCCTAACATTATTTTACTATTGCATTCTACGCAGATGTAATAGGCCCTTTATATCTGCGTAGACTGCAATAGTAAAATAATGTTATTCAGCTCAGTCTATGGTTCGACGTATGTAGTCCATTGACTAGATACGTCGAACCATAGATCACCACCCATCACACCATTGTTCGACGTATCTCGTAGTGTAATAAGGGTCAGACTGTCTGACTCGGGAAGAAAAATAAGACGAGTCTGAATAACGCACGCGTTACGTAGCCTAATAGGCAATTTTTTTTTTTGTTTGGTCTTGCATATTTCCACGGCACGTTTCTTACCGTTAGGACGAACGCAGAAAAGGAAATTATTGCTATTACAAAGATTCAGGCGTTCTGGTAAAATATAAAGGAGACTTATAACAAACGACCATCTGTATGTTTGTTGCTTAAAACTCTTCATGTATTTTTTTCACTTACTTTTCATGTATGCATAAGATAAGATAAGTCTGTATTTGCCTTAAACATGATGTACAGTTGTTATAGTTAGGTATTAATAGTTTAAATTTTTGTATCAATTGCATGCAAAATTATAATTATATTTTTTCATAATCATAATTATATTTAAAATTGTATATAGTAGACCGCGCAGCTGAAGTTGCAGCTTAGTAAGGCTTCCTACAAGATGGACCAATTACCTGGTCTGGTCAGTGCTTGTGTCCAATAGCGGACATCTTTCGGACGTTTCAAATGATGATGATGATTTAATTTTAAAACAGCAATTCTATGGTCACAATGGAATTTGATCTAGAACCACCATCTGAATCAAATTCCATTGTGACTAATATTTATTGGAACAAGCTCCGAGTGACTACATAGCGTTTATAAACAGACGCATGGAACATAATAAAAGAGCTCATTATATTGATTAAATAGTAGCAATTTTGGTTTCCAATCATATGTTATGCCAACTAACAAAAAACGATGTTATGGTTCGACGAGCATGAAAATATGTTTGAATAATGTAAATTGGTTTAAAATGATTCGTTATTTAGTATCATATTCAGCTGAAAGCTAAGCCAAAATGTACGAAATAGATGTAATAATCTTTAAATATTATAAAACTAAGTCCCCAACCACGTCTGTTTGTATGATCGCGATAAACTCAAAAACTACTGAACCGATTTTCATGTTGTTTTCATCAATAGATAGAGTGGTTCCTGAGGAATGTTTATATTCATAACATTGTGCTGTCTTCATACTTTATTGAGATAATTATTATAGTAGAGAAAATCCGAGAATTTCTAAAGATTTCTTAAATCCGGTCGGTTTGCATTGAAACACTCCTTTAATGTGGGATAGCGCATCTATCGAGGAAGGCTATAGGTTATATAACAAAGTTACAAATAATGTAACTAGTTCAATACCTACTAAAAAATTAAGAGTTTTTTTTTTTTGGTTATAGATCTAGAAAAATAATGTGCAACATCTTATGAATAAGTATCTTACAGCGAAAACGTTGTTTCATTGGTTTAGCGTTTATTTATTTATCATACCCACACCCGTATTTCATACTGTTTTAATTATTTAGCAACTTTTAATTCAGTTATTGTCTGGGAGAAAACACAAGAACGGTATTGGTGCACATAAAATTACAATCTTTACTATAGTAAATAGCTTTATATATATGAGTCCCATACAAATACATTTTCCCGTAGTATTTATGAACAATCTCATCGAGATTTACGCTCACTTTGTAGACGCCCTGAAAAAACAATAAGATATTAAGAAATATAAGAGAACTAGCTGCTCCCAGCGGCTTCGCCCGCGTGATAGCAGAAAATTATCCCAAGGGAACATAGTTCTGGGATAAAAAGTCTCCTATGTCCTATTCCAGGACATGGTCTATCCGTGCACCAAGTTTCATCAAAATCGGTATTGTCATTTAGGCGTGAAGACGTAACAAACAAACTCACTTTCGCTTTTATAATATTAGTAAGGATGCCCATCTTGTGAAACTACGTATTGCTGAAGGTAAGAGAAGCATGTAGGCACATGCTAGTGATAGTTAACCTATTATGTCACACTGCTAGGCGAAGACCTTCCTCTCCCTTTTTCAAACACATCTGTCAGCCATTGCGGGCTAATAGGATCAAGTACTTCTTTTAGTCTACAGCTCATCTGACATGCGGCAGACATGTTCGACCCAATCCGTTTAGAGTGACAGCTTTTATTCCTTACGAGTCCGACCTCCATGCCCCGCTGACAAATATCGAACCTGGACTGCTGCTGAAGTGTCAAAGACCTGGTTTGTGCTCTGTATGTAAGTGTAGGGCGAAAGTATAGGTATGTCCATAATGTCCCGTGTTGGGTACAGCCGGAGATCTCCTTTGAGAAAATCTTTCATATACCAAATGCTTCTCCAGGCACTCTCAGTGCGTCAGGGAACTTCTTTATCTTATCGCGCCTGAAACGAGACTAATTGGCCAAGATAGACATAATCTTGGGCATATGCACTCTCCTTTTAGTGTTGATGGTCATAAGTATGATCTTTGATATGATCGTCCGTAGCCTAATGTCGTGGCTTGCCTTCTTTAAATCTGCGCGAGCATCTTCTTCTTCTTCTTTCTGCATTTAGCCCATATAACTTAAGGGTCGGTCATAATTCTTTTGTTGTCTTAATCGGATTAGGTACCCTTGCTTTAAATTGAAAGCCAAACTCTACAAGTATGAAAAGTATTCGAACTAACGAAAGATTAAGGACAAATTCAACTTTGCGATCTCAGATTAAAAACTGGGTGTTTATAACACCTGTACGAGTATTTTAGCCAAAATGACTTCGTATTTTATTAAAAAAACTACAATAATTACTTTTGGTATAATGCATCGATCGCTGGCATTGTAAAAAGCCTGAAACATTGGCTTTAGGAACAAATTATCGCAGGGCTTTTTGAACTGCATTCTTAGAGTTTCATTGTTAGCCGTTGAAAAGCTCATCACCTTTGCCTGAAAAATTAAGGAATATTTTATTATGACAGTAACTATTTAATCTACGAGTGTCATTAATTACTTAGTTTAGTGCAAAAAAACAACTGCTTTTCCCGCACTATTGGACATAGACCGTTTTCAAGTTATACTGCAACACCCGGGTTTCTGGTATTACGCTGGATGCAAGAAGCATATGAATAGACATAATAATAATATTCCACAACTATCACACAACGCCGTCTAGTCCCAAGCTAAGAAGAGCTTGTGTCCAAGCATCAAGTCCAATTAGGCAGGATAATGCCTGGCATTCCTGGCATGAAATGATGATGATGGTTTTCATGACGACTACATTTTCCGCCATCCATATGAAACAGTACCATTGACGTGGTGGAAATCTTTTATCTGCATCTGAGATTATTTTCTAAAAGACTCCTAAGAGTCTTTGTATGTAAGTAAACATAAAATAATGTATTTTGAAAACTTTACTTTTTCCAATCCAGTAGGTTGAATAACAGTGACTTCTAAAGAAATAGTACTGTTTGATGTAATATTTGCTGAACTTATGGTACAATCCTTTAATTTCGGTCCCTTACATATCTCGAAACTTTTCACCGATACAGTGTATAACCCCTGTGAAAGATTACATTTTACATCATGAAATATATCTATTTAATTTCAGTCCTAACTCGCCCGGTCCGTTACACTCCCTTAAACCTACCTGTACCAGGCCACTCAGAAAGTATTGCGAAAAAATGTTTTTATGTATGGCCTCTAGTATTTTGTTTTGAAAACATTGGTTATTAAAAAGTAAAACCAAGCTTTTAATAGAAATATTTTTTTCTCAAGCTTTTATAGCTCGGTATACCTATATAAATAATACTCGTCAAGACGAATCATACGAGCCCAAACTCGATGGGGTTGTGTCTTTTAACTACCGAGTTTCTATAGCCACCTTTCGGTTCCTTCATCAGATCAGCTCCATGTTATAATAATTTTGCATTGTCATCTGATTTACACATGCATGCTCAATTTCAGCTCAATCTAGTCTACATTTTACTTTGGACCAATCCTTCGGAAACGTCACATTTTTTAATTATTTAATTATATTGAAAGTTTGTTAGTTAAAAAAATATAATACTTACATAATTCTTTGCTGTATCTGTTAGGACCACAATCGAAGAAAACGTCACAAAAATAATATACAGGTATATGTATTTATTCATGATGGATACCTACTTGTTTTTGATATAGGTACTGAAGTTAAAATTGGAGTTGAAGCCATGAGAAACATTTAATAATGACCATTATTCGTATTTAACCGGAAAAACCCAATTTGTTCAATTACATGTGTATGAGAAACTAGAATTATGCTTGATAAAAAGTAATGATAGCAAAAACATATATGTATATGAAAAAAATTGAAATTCTATATACCTGATCCGTTTAAAAAAAAAGTGAGGGCTATGTAATGTATCGAACTTTCTCGAAGTTCTTTAAATTCCTGTCCTTTTTTTCGTTGTTCTTGTAGTTCTTTAATTTCCTTTTTAGTTGTAAGTTCTTTAATTTCCTGATTCAATTTTGATTTAATTTGCTATTTAAAAGTGTGGCTTGACTAATTTAAACGCCTTTGACTAAATTGTACTTAGGGTGAGGGCAAACGAGCGTAATTTTGTTAGTCGTGCTCATGAGTCGCATAATTTCAGGCGCGTAATTTCTGCTGCATTCGGTTTCATACAAAAGTCTGGTTTCATTCATATGGCGATTCAAAATGAGTTGTCCGCCACAGTAGAAATGCATGCAGTAGAAATTACGCGACCGAAATTCTGCGACCCACGACTCATAAAATTACGTTCGTTTGGCCTCATCCTTAAACGCAAAGATTTAAGTTAGTGAGTCAGAATTTACAAATTTTAAGGTAGCCTGAATTAAGTTAGAGTTAGATGGTGGATTAAACGAAGATATCGCAATTATGCTGCACAATGGAACACACTTCTTCCTTTCGCGTCCCTTCCACAAACTTCGTACAAAATGCCCAGTCATGTCAATTTACCATGCACGGTGTTTACTGCCAGATCATTATCATATTTGATCTAATTTTTGCATTTGATATGGTGACCAGCTCCACTGAAATTCGGCTTATTGTATATATTTAATACAATTAGAGTGCATGAAGACTGCCATTTTTTTAGAGATTATAATATTCTTTCACAACTTATTGAAATGAACACATTTTTTGTTTGTTTGTTGTTGTTTGTAATTATCATTTGTCAAAGATTTTTTGGTATGAAAACGTACAATTTTGGAATTTACAGTTGTAGTAACAATATATTTTTCAATTACATTTTAAGTTAGTATCACTTATTTCTATTAGTTTAGAAGTTCAATAATATGACAAATGTTACTGAATCAAATGTCATGGAATAAAAAAAATGGATAACCGCTGAATCGATTTAGTTGAATTGTAGTAAAGGTTGGTCTGACCAGATCTGCACCGTTATTGACTTCACGGTATACAAGGCTCTTCACACCACCAGGAATACATGGAAAAACATCGTAAAAATTAAAGTGACGAAGCAGGGAGGTTACGACCCTCAGCATTGAGAAATACGACGCTAGGAGGAGGATGAGGATATAGTAAAGAGATTGATGGGACCTTTGATTTACCATTCCACAAGACAAGCCGTTGACAAAAATTAGTCGTTAATTTGAAGGAATTTCGTATTGGACTATTTGGAAATGAGGTGATTAAAATTGCATCATAAATAATGTATCTATTTCAATAAACTAAAACAGTTTGAAATAACAGGAGTGTGATTTTTTAAGAGCATTATGGATCTTGAAAAATATTGTGCAACATCTTGTGAATAGTTAACGTTCTAAAATAAAAATGTTATTTCGAAGATTTAGCATTTATTATATTTATCATACCAACACCCACATTGTATACTGTTTGTTGTCCATTCATCAACTTATTTCTAAACTAAATAAGCAACTTTTATTTCAGTTATTTTCTGGGAGAAAACACCAGAGCTGAAGTGGAGCACAAAAAATTACAATCTTTATTATAATAAATAGCTTTATATGTATGGGTCCCATACAAATACGTTTTCCCATAGTATTTATGGACAATTTCATCGTAATTTACGCTCATTTTGTAGACGCCCTGAAAAAACAATGACAGATTACTTAATAAATGTATGAAAATGCCGAATTTGTGAATCTACGTTATGCTGAAGATAAGAAAAAGAATGTACCTAGAAATAGTGGTTAGCCTGTTAGTCTCACTGCTGGGCGAAAACCTTCCTCAACCTTTTCCAGACACATCTGTCCTCAGCCATTGCGGGCCAGTTCCTCTGGAGTAGTCAAGCTCATTTGGCCACCTTCGCTTTGGTTTGCCGCGATGTCGCCTTGCACTTAATAGGACCAAATAAGTGGTTCTTTTAGCCTACAATACATCTGCCATGGGGCAGACCTGTTTGTCCCAATCCCACTTTAGAGTAGCAGCTTTTGTTCCTTATGAGTCTGACCGTTTTCGACTGCGCTTCATGGCTCGCTGACAAAATTCGAGCCTGGACCGCTGCTGAAGTGTTAAAGACCAGGTTTGTGCTCCGTACGTAGGTATTGAGCGCATAGGTATGCCCATAGCTTTTAGTTTCGGGCTTAACGGAAGATCTCCTTGGAGAAGATATATGTTTTTGTGGTGTATAACATAGAATACTGGTGACCCGCCCCGGCTTCGCTCGGGTAACAGTATTTCTCCACTATTTAATGGGTGTTATTATACATATAAACCTTTCTCTTGAATCACTCTATCTATTAAAAAAAACCGCATCAAAATCCGTTGTGTAGTTTTCAAGATTTAAGCATACATAGGGATACAGGGACAGAAAAAGTGACTTTGTTTGATAGGTACTATGTAGTGATAATAATAAAATTAATGGATGAACACCCGTATTTTAGCCAAAATGACTCCATATTTTATGAAACAAATTATTGTAATAATTACTTTTGGTACAATACATCGATCACTGGCATTAAACAAAGCCTGAAACATTGGCTTTAAGAACAAATTATCACAGAGCTTTTTGAACTGCATTCTTAGAGTTTCATTGTTTGTCGTTGAAAAAGCCATTACTTTTACCTGAAAAATTAAGAAATATTTTAATATGACAGTAAATCATTAAATCTACAAGTTTTATCAATTAATTGATTAAGTGAAAATGCTATTTCTGCACCACTGGACATAGATCGTTCTAAGGGTCAGCTCACACCGAGACGCGACACTGCGCGCACATTTTAATAGTGTGACTCAAAATAGAACTTTATTTACTACGCGAAAAAATACACATTTCATCGTGGGAATTTAGAATACGTTTGAACGGATATACGCTACAGGAATGGATGACCACTTAGGTATTCCTAGACCCTGAAATGATGATAATGATGACTTTTATGACGACTAGATTTACCGCCATCCACATGAAACTGTTCTTGTGACTTAGTGGAAATCTTCTATTTGAATCTGAGGATTTTTTTACTAAGAGACTTATTCTGTGGCGAAAAAGTAAGTAAATAGTAAGTAATAATAAAATAATTTCTTATAAAATCTTACTTGGTCTAATCCAGTACTTTCAATAACGTTAACTTCTAAAGAAATAGAACTGTTCGATATAATATTTCCTGAAGCTACGGTACAATCCTTAATTTTTGGTCCCTTACACATCTCGAAACTTTTCACTGATACAGTGTATAAACCCTGAAAAAGATTAAATTTTAAATCTTATAGTCTGTCTAAAAAGTCAACCGACTTAGGATTTTTTATAAAATTTAATCATTTAAAAATATGTACTTATATTCGATACTTTTTATAAGGTTCCTCTGTTAGTAAACAATAATCAGTAGCTCTTAATCAACCTAGATTGAACCAGTGTTGAATACATCATTACTCTTTTTGTTAAATACGTCATGACTCTATCTTCAGTCTTAACTTGCTCGGCCCGTATAAACCTATTATATATATATATAGCTAAAGGGCGCAAAAGTAATAAGGGTGAAAAAAAGTTTTCCTATAGCATTTATTGGCTACAACACAAAACGCACACCGAAACATAACTTACACACAAATTTTAAAAACTAAGCACTTATAATAACAATAATGAAAAAATAATAACACATGTAGGTACTTAAACAAAAAAAAATTAATAACAAAAATGGACCCATAGTGCGGCGTGCATCTTTGTGCTGCACCAATTGGAGTCCAGCTCAGCATGTGTCAGGCAAATATACCTGACGCTGATATTCTGCTGGATCCTTGCGGTGACATTCGGATACTCAACTGGTTTTGAGAGAAAAGTTTTATGTGTTCAACAACTTTTGTTCTATGACTTTTTACGAAAAATGATACATTTACCAAAAACAACCCTTCAAGATTTCGTTGTTCTATAAGTATAACACAATTCAATTCTGTCTTTTGGTGTACCTACTTGTGGCTCCCGCGCACTGTTCTCGTAATAATAGTAAGCAGGCTTCCAAAACGTTAATTCTAGCAAGCATTCGCACCATTTCCGTTCATCGAGTATTTTTTTTTAAGTGGCAATGTTTAATTTCTGATCCAGGTAAAATCCAGCCTTTGGACCATGCGAAGTTTCAACTAGGCGTTTTCTTGAACTACTTTTCAGAGCGCCTCATTCCACCGTCTCTGGGGAGATGGGTTATCGGGTGTATTTGGGTAAGTGAGTCTCCTGGCAACCATAGCATCGGCAGAACACGCCACATCAAAACGCGTGCAAAATTAGTGTGGTAATTAATATTTCTAATTAAATTATCAGTGCCATGGACCGAAGACGAATGAATAAACAGCCTCTCATACGGATAGATAGAGTAGCTTGAGCCCAAGCTCGATCGTTCAGGTTATCATTTAATATATGTAAGAAAGCAGTGGTGGCCGACTGGTAACGGCCCCGACTTACGAGTTGTAGGTCACGGGTTCAAACCCAGCCAGACGCATTACTTTGCGTAATTTAATTCATCATCACTGCTCTCAGAACGGTGAAGGAAAACATCGTGAGGAAACCGGCATGTCCTAGAACCAAAAATTCGAAGACATGTGACATTCACCAACCCGCACTGGGCTCGCGTGGAGTATCACGGCCCATTCCCTCTCCTAAAGAGTAGGCCTAAGTCCCAATAGTGGGAACATTATAAGGCCGACTATGCTATGCTATATGTAAGAGTAAGTCGGATTTTTTGGTAATTTTTTTTCCAAAAGGTGGGAGTGCTTCCATAAATGGGAAGCATAGGGGGAATGCATTTATTTACGATCGAAATAACAACAACGAATTAAGGTAAAGGTCGAATACATGTTGCTTTGGAGCAATCTTTCCAAAACGTCATTACAATTTTGTATTGTTATGTTGAAAGTTTGTTAGTTAAAAAAATATAATACTTACATAATTCTTTGCTGTGTCTGTTAAGACCATGATAGAAGAAAATGTTACCAAAATAATATATAAATATTTATTCATGATGGATACCTACTGGTTTTTGATATAGGTACTGAAGTTAAAATTGAAGTAAAACCATGAGAAACATTTAATGATGACCATTATTCGTATTTAACCGGAAAAACCCAATTTGTTCAATTACATATCTATGAGAAACTAGAATTATGTTTGACAAAAAGTAATGATAGCAGAAACATATTATGTATATGAAAAAAATAAAAGTTCTACTCGTATATCTCAAATCTCAAATCTTTATTGCAATCCATAATGTACATAAGAGGTCACAAATAATAAAAAATTGAAACAATTATGGATCCTGTCGGGCACAGCAACATTATAATGGTAGGAGAGAGGAATAGCGCTAATATACGTAACTATTTAATTTTGTTTATAGAAAAAGTAAGGTCTAACTGTATATCAAGTTCTCTCGAAGTTCTTTAAATTGCTTTCATGCACAAAACTTCTGCAGTTGCTTTAGATATACTTAATATTGTTTTTAAAAGTGAGGCTTGACAAAATGAAATGCATTGTACTTAAATACAAAAATTCAAATTTGTGAGTCAGAACTTACAAAGTTAACAAAAAGTAGCCTAAAGTAAGTTAGTTTGGGTACGCCACGATTATGGCGGTAAGTCCCTCTTTGAGGCGTGGCTGGAAAGACCTCACGGCGTCCTTATCTACCGCATGACGCAGGACCTCACCGGGCATGGCACGTTCGGGAGGTACCTGTTTCAGATTAAGTCGGAAGAGACGCCGAGTGTCGCCACTGTGCGCAACGCCCGGAGGACACGGTGGAGCACACAGTCGAGGTATGCCCTGCCCGGGCGGAGCATCGCCGTGCCCTCGTGGGGGCGATCTGCGGCGGAGACCTCTCGCGCCGGGCCCTGGTCGAGGCCATGGTCCGGAGCGAGGAGGAATGGCAGGCGGTCGCTTCCTTCTGCGAAACAGTAATGCTATTAAAGGAGGAGGTCGACCGCATCAGGCTACGGCGCCCTCGCCGCCACCGGGATTCCGATCCCGATTTCCGACTACCGTAGACGCGGGCTCGCGGACGGCGAGCCATGGGTAGCTCGCTGTCCGATCGTCCGGTAATAGACCGAGCCCAAGACGTCGACGGCGCGCACTGTTCCCGCGCGCCTCAAGGAGTTGTCAGCAGCAGGAGGGGCTCAGCTGGGTCGAAGCCTACTGGGGACAGGGTTGTCCAAAAGGGAGCTCGTGCCCCGGTATGAAGGCTAGAAGGAACGGGATGGGGTTTTTAGTCAGTAAGAGTCTGACACTATCTCCCGCTCCACCCAAGAGCGGGTTTTGTCATAAGATGATTTTCCCCATCGAAAAAAAAAAGTAAGTTAGTTTAAAATGGTGGATTAATCGAAGATATCACAATTATGTTGCACAATGTAACACAATTCTACTTTTTCGCGTCCCTTCTACAAACTTGATACAAAATAAGCAGTCATGTCGATTTAACGGGTGCATCTCATCTATATCTATACTTCTAATAAATCTGTAGAAGTGAAAATTCTGTTCATTGAAAACATAAAAAAAATAAATGGCAATACTAGACCGACACTGAACCCAAAAATGGGATTTAAAAATTTTTTGTCTGTCTGTCTGTTTGTTCAGGCATCACGCAAAAACTACCAGTTCGATTACAATGAAACTTGGTATAATTATTCTGTAATATCCTGGGCATCACACTGGCTACTTTTTATCCTGGAAAAGTATAAACAAAAAAAAAAACAAACTTAATTTTGCGGTTCGATCTCTAGACCCTATTATTGTACCAACCGCAAATAATAAGTTTTTCGTAGGTTACGTCACCCGCAGTGGAGTTCACGAAGGGGTGCTGCACACGGCTAAGATGCTATAACATTTGGGTAAATAGTATATAGTTTCCGTTTTCTAACTAGATGGCGTTGGCGTCGAGTTAGATCGCGCTATGGGAACACTTTTTGGGAATAAAGACAGGAGTGCGTTTTCCTATAACCCATTTATTAATTACATCGAAAATGAAGACATTGGCACCATATCTGAGGTGTGTGCACACTGTCACGCGCGTAAGTGGAAGGGAGAGATCTGGAACGTCTCGAATCGTCTCGCACATCACTTTGTTTTCCCGTCCCCGGGCTCTTAGAATTGGACATCAGCCGTTTTAGATCTTCAATTTTGACGACTCCATTGTCGCTGGCAGAAACAACAGGACTCGCGTACGAAGTCGCGGGCAGAAACTAGTTAATAATAATTTTGAATAATCATTTATTTTATCAAAGATTGTTTGGTATGAAAGGTTATAATTTTCGAATTTACCTTTAGAGTAGGTAATTATATTTTTTTCAAAGACATTTTAAGTTAGTATCACTTGTTTCCGTTAGTTTAGAAGTTCCATAATATTACAAATGACTCTAAATTAAATTTCATGGAATAAACATTAAAAAAATGTAACCGCGGAATCGGTTTTGATGAATTATAGTATAAAGATTTATGGGACCTTTGATTTACCATTCCACAAGACAAGCCGTGGGCAAAGTTAGTCGTTAATCAGCAAGAACTTCATTCTGACTATTTGGAAATGAGGTGTTTAAAATTGCATCATAAGTAATGTAACTTCGAACTGTTTGAGTTTATTGAACTACAATAAACTCAAACAGTTCGAAATAACAGGTGAGTGATTTTTAAGAGCAATATATATGGATTTTGAAAAAAAAATTGCAACAGCTTATGAATAGCTATCATTTGTAAAACAAAAACGTTATTTAGATGGTTTAGCGTTTATATAATAAACTACCTTTTACCCGCGGCTTCGCCCGCGTTTATTAATATACGTTACTAGTTCTCCCCCTTTTCTCACTTAAAAAAAAATAGCCCATGTCCGTCTCCAGGGTTCCAACTACCTCTGTACCATTTCAACAAAGACGTAACAAACAAACAAACTCACTTTTGCTTTTATAATATTAGTAAAAATATAACCCACATCCGTATTGAATACTGTTTGTAATTCAATTATCAATTTATTTCTAAACTTATTAAGCAACTATTATTTTAGTTATTTGTTGGGAGCAAAGACCAGAACTGCATTGGAGCATAAAAAATTACAATCTTTACTGTAATACATAGCTTTATATTTAGAGGTCCCATAAAAATATGCTTTCCCGTAGTATTTATGAATCAATTCTTCAAAATTTACGCTCCTTTTGAAGACGCCCTGAAAAAATAATGAGACATTACTAAATAAATATATGAGAAGGATTTTATTATTAGGGATTTTCTTTGCTGTATATTGAAGGGTTCCTCAAATGGGATTTAAATTCTTCATTGTGTGGTTTGCTGTAAGAAAACCCAGTTGTAGGTTAAGCTCGCCAATGTACATCACCTGTACTTTTAAAACTGTTCAATTGTTTGTCTATACTATAATATTATAAAGAGGTAAAATTTGTAAGTTTGTAAGTTTGTAAGTTTGTATGTAGGGGGTAATCTCTGGAACTAATAATCCAATTCTAAAATTTTTTTAACTGGCAGAAAGCTACATTATTCCTGAGTGCTATAGGCTATAAATTGTTTCTATAGCATGTATATTAACCGAGCTATCACAACTTTTGTCTAGCAAGTCGGAAAAAAATACCTCATAAAACAGAATTATTTGCGTGCGCTGCCTAAATAGTTGCTTAAAATTAAAAACAATGTATGGCTACCTGGTTCGTCTTAATTATTTCTACAAAAAAGTCCGTGATACCATATCTCTATCTTTTATATTTTACCTTTTATACTTCTTTTATCGCATTAAAAAAATATTTTTTCGGCATACTTACGTTTGGTTGATTATTTGAGCAACAAAATATTAATTCTTATGACAATAAATTATTTCAGTATCACAAGAATATTACACAGATAAGATTTGCCATTTAGAGCATATCAATTGGTCATACAGTTTCGGAGAAAATATAAAATTACTAAAACGCAAAATACCCCTAGCATAACTTTCATTGTGCAGACGTTTTACCTATTTTTTTTTATTTTTTTTTATAGTGGGGTAAAATCATCTTATGACAACCCCCGCCCTTGGGTGGAGCGGGAGATAGTGTCAGACTCTTACTGACTAAGAACTCATCCCGTTCCTTCTAGCCTTCAAATCAGGGCACGAGTTCCCTTCGGATAACCCTGGACCCGATAGGTTTCGACCCAGCTGGGCCTCTGCTGTTGCTGACAACTTCTTGAGGCGCGCGGGTACAGTGCGCGCCGTCGACGTCTTGGGCTCGGTCCATTACCGGACGATCGAACAGCAAGCTACCCATGGCTCGCCGTCCGCGAGCCCGCGTCTACGGTGGCCGGAAATCGGGATCGGAATCCCGGCGGCGGCGGCGGGGGCGCCGTTGCCTGATGCGGTCTGCCTCCTCCTTTTCTAGCATTACTGCTTCGCAGAAGGAGGCGACCGCCTGCCATTCCTCCTCGCTAAGGACCATGGCCTCAACCAGAGCCCGGCGCGAAAGGTCTCCGCCGCCGATCGCCCCCACGAGGGCACGGCGATGGTCTGCCCAGGCAGGGCACACCTCGACTGTGTGCTCCACCGTATCCTCCGGGCGTTCCGCACAGTGGTGACACTCGGGCGTCTCTTCCGCTTTAATTCGGTGCAGGAACCTCCCGAACTTGCCATGTCCGGTGAGGACCTGTGTCATGCGGAAGGTAAGGACGCCGTAAGGCCTTTCCAGCCACGCCTCAAAGAGGGGACTTACCGCCATAATTGTGGCGTTCCCAACGTTTTACCTATTTGCCCATAGATGGCGTTCTGCAATTACGTAATTTTTCTGAATCGCGGTGTTAAGACTTTCTGTGGATTGATGACCCTCTCGAATTATTATGCCCACGTTGTCGTTAGTTGGAGTTCTTATGTCAGTTGCTTATTGGTTTCGGTTGTTTCGTTTGTATGGTTGTTGTTGTTGATAAATACCTCATAATCAAAAATATCGTAATTTCGTTGTACGTTTGTTTTGTATGTTCGTAGTTTCGTACTTCGTTCTATCGTAATAATCGATACGAGTTATTCGATATTACGATTGTTTTGTTTTGTAAAGGCGGACGGTGGTCGAGTCGCTCTCCCCTTTGTTCATAATTATTTCCAAGTCTGTGCGTAGTTTGTTGAGAGCATGTCTAAAAGAAAATCTCAACTGTCCCGGCAGACATCATAGACAAGAGCCGCTCGAGTACGCCGTACGGAAGAATCTGCCCCTGAAAATGAGCAGCGCCTCTCGAGAAATAGAGAATATATTTCGCAAGCACGCGCTAGAGAATCTAGCTCCGAGCGGTCACAGCGCCTCGCTAGCCAAAATGTGAGGACGTCGCGGGCCCGTGCTCGAGAAACTAGCGCTGAACGTGCGCACCGTCTATCTGAGTTAAGGCAGCATGTCTCTGAGACAAGGGATAGGGAGACTAGCGCTAAGCGCTCGCAGCGGCTTGGTAGGCAAAATGTCATAACATCGCAAGCCCGTGCTCGGGAATCTAGCGCTGAACGTGCGCAGCGTCTATCTCATTTAAGGCAGCATGTCTCTGAAACAAGGGATAGGGAGACTAGCGCTGAGCGCTCGGAGCGGCTCGCTAGGCAAAATGCCATAACATCGCAGGCCCGTGCTCAGGAATCTAGCGCTGAACGTGCGCAGCGTCTAATCGAGTGTAATCTTATTTTAAAACAAGAAATTTTCCGCGGACGAAGTCGCGGGCAGAAGCTAGTGTACAATAAAGAATAAAGGAAGGACTATGTTGTAAATAGACACTTTGCTGAAAATAAGAAGAAGGATGTAAACTTTCCATCTGGTGAGATAGTGGTCAAACGCGATTCTATACATAATAAAAGAAGTAGTATAAAAAAGTAGAAGAAAGTAGTAGAAAGTAGTGCTATTTTGTCAGGGACAAAATAGAGAGCTGATGGGCGAAGGTCACCCTCTCCCTTTTTTGCACACATTTGTCCTCAGCCACTGCGGGCCAGTCTTTTCAGTAGTTGTCCAGCTCATCTCTCCACCTTCCATCCAGTTCATTTATCCTGTCACACCTGAAAAGAGACTATTTGGCCAATATAGCGCATACGTCCAGGATTAGCTGGAGAAGATTTCCTCAACCACAATATACAGTCTCCTTTTAGAGCTCTTGGTCAGGAGTTTGGCCTTTGACGTGTTCATCCGAAGTCCAATCTCAAGGGTTGCCTTGTTTAAATCTATGAGTCAAAAAAAACGGTGGTCTTACCCTCAGTTTTTGAACTACAAACTCTACTTAAATGCTAAAGTACTCATACTAAATAAGAATTTGGGACAAGTTCTTCGCCAACTCAATTTATAAACCGGGTGTTAACATGATTTTATGTTTTATGAAACCAATTACTATAATAATTACTTTTGGAATAATGCATCGATCGCTGGCATTGAATAAACCCTGAAACATTGTCTTCAGGAACAAATTATCGCAGGGCTTTTTGAAGTGCATTCTTAGAGTTTCATTGCTTGCCGTTGAAAAAGTCATTATTTTTACCTGAAAAATTAAGGCACATTTCATTATGACAACAATAATTAGAATCACTCGGTCAGTGTAAAAAGTCAACTGCTATTTCAGCTCTACTGGACATAGACGTTTCTAAGTTTATTACAACACCCAGGCAAGAAGCACAGGGACGCGTATGTTTATTCTATACAAGGCCTGAACGCAAAGGTGTGAAACTAATCGCGTAAAGATTGGAAATCACTTTTTTTACTTAGGTCTTTCAATCTATATAAGAATAGTATGGAAATGCTTGCGTAAACTTTTTTTTTTTTGTCGGCGGGGAAAATCATCTTTGACGAAACCCGCTCTAGGGTGGAGCGGGAGACAGTGTCAGACTCTTACTGACTAAAAACCCCGCACCGTTCCTTCGTAGTGACTTAAATATCTAACTTAATTTTATTTTATTCAGTGCCAGTACAAATATGGACTATGGATTAGCCTATTACTATTAGCCTTAGAATGGTGACTATAAGATGGCAAGTGAATGAAAAGATCGTGTGAGTTAGATTAGAACAGTTACCATTAAAGTGCGAAGGCGAGCGAACGAAACGAGCGTGCCGTGGCAGCGGCCGCCGAGAGTCAGATCCCCTTCTAATGTTAGTGAATTATTTGGGTTAGGTTAAGTTAAAAAGCATTATTATTTATTTAATTCTGCATTAATAATGTTTAAACATCAATATGATATCATTAAACGACTTTCCAGCTTTAAAAATAGCGATACAAAGTATACGCGAGCAGTTTCCTGGCTGCGTTCAGGGTTTGTGTAGAATGGAAATACGCCACAAGAACGATTGATGTCCATTTAGCACGATTTTGTCCGGCAGTGGATGTCCTGGCCTGAAATGATGATGGTGACGGTTTTCATGATGACTAGATTATCCACCATCCATATAAAACCATTCAAATCTTTTATCTGAATCTGAGGCTTCTTGTAGAGACTGATCTTATAGCAGTATGGGACGTAAAAGTTGTAAGTAAAAATAAAATCATATAATTGAAAACCTTACAATTTCCAATCCAGTACTTTCATTAACGGTAACTTTTAAAGAAATAGAATTGTTCGATGTAATGTTTACTGAAGCTACGGTACAATCCTTAATTTTCGGTCCCTTACATATTTCGTAACTTTTCACCGATACAGTGTATGGACCCTGAGAAAAATTACAAATTAAATCATAAGGGAAATGACTCTTTATTAACTTTTACGTATAAAGTGTTATTAATAACATATTTGAAAAAATCTACTTCGTCCATAATCATCCTCAGTTCTAAATCGCCTATACTCATCCTCAGTTCTAACTCGCCTATACCTACTCATCTTCAGTTCTATATCGCTCGGTTTGTATTTATTTTTATTCAGTCATCATCGCAATTCACAATAAAAATTACGATATTTAAGTTGTGTGTCCGGCGTGCAAAAAAAAAAGATAAGATCCTTCTCCTGGTATGTCACAGTAATATCTATGTACATATGTAATGTACGGATAAATAAAAATATTTGTTGTCAGTCGCACTGGGGCAGTACTGTAATGTTAAAAGGAAGGCATGCTGTTTTATCTTAGATTATTATAAAATCATTGGAATGATATTATTATTTAATGAACCAATAGTAGGTTATTTTGTTAAAAAATATGTAGAAAAAGAGCAAGATGGAAAACAACGTGATAAGTATTTTTTTTTTTTACAGCGCAGTACTTTTCCAACAAACTGTACCCTAGCAGCTAAAAGGCATAAAAATAACAGGTGAGTTAGGACTGGAGATGAGATGACTAAGCCAAATAAACATAATTTTTCATTCTTTTGTACAACACGTTTTATAACAAAAAAAAAAATGACGAATAATTGTCTTGAGACTTAAATATAGATAAAGTTTGTTAGTAACTAAAACAAAAAAAAATATACAGAGAGTAATTTCATAATTTGTTAAACACTAACATCCTTGCAGGACTGTATTACTAACATCATAAACAACAGCTTTTGTTATATTACTTTTTACAAAATAAAATATGATAAACTAGATTTTGCCAGCTGATTCGCCCGGGTACTTAAACTATAGCCTATGTCAAAGGAATAAAGCAGCTTTCTTACGGTCAAAAAATTTTAGCTATCGGACCAGTACTTCTAGAGATTACCTCCTACAAACAAAAAAAAAACTCTTTACTAGCTTTTGCCCGCGCGGCTTCGCTCCCGCTCTTCCCTTTCCTACCCTATTGTACCTACTCTGCCTTTTTCTACCCTACTCTACCCTATTCTACCCTGATCTACCCTACTCTACACTACTCTACCCTATTCTACCCTACTCTATCCTACTCTTCCCTACTTTACCCTACTCTACCCTACTCTATATATACTAAACGTGATTAAAATTATGTATTGCTATGTTGAAAGTTTGTTAGTTAAAAAAAAATGTAGAAAGAAATAAAGAAAGAAAAACATTTTAGTTACGCGAAATAAGACGCATACTTAAAGCTAGATAACAAACATAATATGAGTCGATAGGGAAGATATGCGTTATACTTACATAGTTGTTTGCTGTATCTGTTAAGACCATGACATAAGAAAATGTTACAAAAATAATATGTATATATTTATTCATGGTGGATACCTACTTGTTTTTGATATATGTACGAAGTTAAAATTGAAACCATGAGAAACATTTAATGATAACCATTATTCGTATTTAACCGGAAAACCCAATTGGTTCAATTATATATTTATGAGAAACTAGAATTATGATTGACAATAAGTAATGATAGCAAAAACATACATGTATATGATATAGAAGTTCTATAAACCGGTTCCGCTTATAGGAAATGCGAGGTCTAACTGTGTATCAATTTCTCTCGAAGTTCTTCAAATTCCTGTCATGCACAAACCTTCTGCTTTTGCTGACTTGAATTTTTTTTTAAATCCTTTAAACTTTTTGAAAAAGTTGTTGTCATTTAGAATCTCAATAAAAGTCTCAAGGCTCCTATAGTTTTACTTTTTTAATTTTTAGGCAAATTATGGAGGATCATGCAAAATATCAGAGGTTTTTACTGGATCAGTGTAACACAAAATTAGAAATTGATTTCAATAGAAGCCTAGATAATATCCACAAAATACTGTGTTTCCAAAATATCTAATAAAAAATGTAACACTCGTAACATCATAATCGGGAAAGAGCGGTTGTAAGAAAAACAGTGAAAATGTGTGTCGAGATGCATTTTTTTTTGTACTCTCTTTCACAACCAAACCGCTCAATCTATTTTGATGAATTATATTACAGAGATTGATTGGACCTTTGATTTATCAATCAATCAATCAATCAAAACGTTTATTTGCTTGAATATGGTACATAAGGTGTTACAGTAAATTTGTTTCAGCATATCCTGCCATTACATGACGTGCAAATATATTCACAGTCAGTGTCGTCAATTAATCTAACTTGCACATTACAGGTTCTATTGACTTGTCTTCTAAATATAATAATACTAGCTTCTGCCCGCGACTTCGTCCGCGGAAAATTTCTTGTTTTAAAATAAGATTACATACAAACTTACAAACTTACAAATTTTACCTCTTTATAATATTAGTATAGATATAATATAATATTTTTTTAACTAGTAACAGATTAAACAGTATTTTTTTAAACATTGTCAATGGTAGATCTTGTAAACTATTTGGTAAATGATTAAAAATAATAATCGACATGCAATAAACATTTTTTTTTTTAATAATTTTAGCCTAATTGGTGGCAGTCGAAGTCTGTCTTTATGCCGTGTTCGGCTATTTGGCCTGTCAATGTTCGTTTCGAATAAATTGGAGTTTTTCTTGACGAAAACTTATATTTCAAAAATATATAAACAAGGCAAAGGTAGAATTTTAAGTTTTTGAAATAGTGGCTTACAGCTGTCTAAAAAGTGAGCTCCACAAACGGCACGAATACATTTTTTTTGAGCTTTAAAAACTCTGTCAAAATCTACTGAGTTACCCCATATATAATATTCATGCATTTCATATATGATAATACCGTATCTTAGTACGGATGATACATAACCATGGTAAGCCAGCATTGCAGTATCATGGTTTACCGTTTGTCTAATTCTTTTTAAGACATATATAAAACGATCTATTTTTGAAAGAATTTTATCTATATGTGCTTTCCAGTTGCAATTTTTGTCGATTGTTATACCCAAATATACACAATTATCAATAGCTATCAAGTGAGAATTTTACAAGACAAGCCCAGGGTAGAAGTTAGTTGTAAATTAGCAAGAATCTCATCTTTACTATTTGGAAATGAGGTGTTGAAAATTTCTTCATAAGTAATTGTAACCAGTTGAAAAAACTGAAACATTTTGAAATAACAGGCGAGTAAGTTTTTAAGAGCTTAGTAGTTTTAGCTGTTTATGGATCTAGAAAAATATTGTGCAATATCTTATGAATAGGCCATTTGTAAAACAAAAACGTTATTTCGATGGTTTAGTGTTTATTTTATTTACCGTACCCTCACCCGTATTGTATAATTATTGTTAGTTTTTCCTCGATCCATTTATTTATTGCCAAACTTATTTAGCAACTTTTATTTTAGTTATTTTCGGGGAGCAAAGACCAGAACTGCATTGGAGCACATAAAATTACAATCTTTACTATAGAACACAGATTTAAATATATGGGTCCCATACAGATACATATCCCCATAGTATTTATGTAAAATTTCTTCCAAATTCATGCTAACTTTGTAAACACCCTGAAAAAAAAAAGACGTTATTTAATAAATCTATAAAGGAGCCCATCTTATGAATCTACGCTTTGCTGAAGATAAAAAGAAGCCTATGGATTATAATAAAAACCTGTTGTCTTAACCGGCTTAAACTTTAGTTTCTGAACTGAAAGTCTAGCTCTGAAGTTTGACAAGTACTTATACTAATTCATGAATCCCCAAGCGACCACCGGTGGCCGCGCATCTATTGTCTTACTATTGTGTCTCTAATTGAGGGTATCTGAAGGGTTAAAGTAGACTTCAAGATTAGTTTCCAGCTTCAAGATCTCATTTCAAAAACGTAATGTTATTTATCCATTGTCAAAATTACTTCATAATTTATAAAACAAATTACTGTAATATTTACTTTTCGTATAAAACATTGATCGTTGGCGTTATAAAAAGCCTGCAAAATTGGCTTTAAGATCAAATTATTGCAGGGGTTTTTTAACTGCATTCTTATAGTTACATTGTTTTCCGTTGAAAAAGCCATCACTTTTGCCTGAAAAATGAAGGAACATTTTATTATGACAATAATTATTTAATCTATGAGTGTCATGCAAAAAAATAACTGCTATTTCTACTCTTCTGGACATAGACCTTTCAAAGTTATACTACAACACCCGAGTTTGCGGTAGTCGGCTGGATGCAAGTAACATAGGAACGGTTGATTTCAACTTAAGCATTATGTCTGGCAGTGGCTGTCTCTAACCAGATGATGGCCAGATTTTTCTCCATCAACAATAAACTGAGTCAGTAGACTTTTATGGTCGTCATCATTTGCAGTTTGAAAGAAAAGAAAAAAAAAACACGAAGTTAAAAACCTTACTTTTTCCAATCCGATATATTCAGAAACGGCAACTTCTAAAGAAATTGTATTTTTCGATGTAATGTTTGCTGAATTTACGGCACAATCCTTAGTTTTTGGTCCCTTACAGAACTCGAAACTTTTCACCGATAAAGTGTATAAGCCCTGGGAAAGATTGGAAATTAAACTATGAGGGAAAGCGGCACCCAGTCGTAAAGCATATTTTTTTAAATTCAAAGAATAAATAATTTATTATAATAAATTATTCGTTATTACGTTTCAGATAAAATAAGGTTCTAGTTGGAAATATATAATACTTACATAGCTCTTTGCTGTATCTGTTAATACAAAAATAAAAGAAAATGTTACAAAAATAGTATACTCGTACATATATTTTTTCATAATGGTTATCTATTTGTTTTTGGAATAGATAATGAAGTCGAAACTGAAGTTAAGGGCACGAGCAAATAATAACGATGACCATTGTTCATATTTTACCGGAAATAACAAAATTGATTAAATTGCCTATCTCCTATTATGAAGCTTGAATTATGTTTGAAAATAAGTAACAATCATAATATTCCAGTATAACAATAAAGGTGAAAAAATTACAAGTTCTATATACCGGCTTCGCTTATAAAAAAGTAAGATCTAATTGTAGGTATACCAAATTTTCTTTTAGTTTCTTAAATTTCTGTCATGCACAACTTTCTGCATGAAAGTGTGATTTGGCAAATTGAAACGCATTTTATTAAATCGTGTTTAAACACAAAAAATTTAGTCAGAACTCACGGAGTTTAACAAAAAGTAAGTTGGTGTAAGGTGGTGTTAAGAAAGATGGTGGACGAACAGAAGCAATTGTACTGAAATTTTTTAATCAATTTTAAAAGACATTTCAGCTGTCCGACGCGAACGAAGTTTTTGTCAATTTTTATAAAATAATGAAATCGTTTCATTATTAGATTATGTTTTCTGGAGAATATAATTTTTATTAAAATGAGCAAGAAAGTGAAAGAAATATTATTTGAAATAGAAGCATGTATGTAAGTAAGAGCGAAGTTTAAATTGAAATTGTATATTAAGATCTTTTTCAGATATTTACCTTACTGATGATCCAAGCACGGCTAATCAACACTTTATAGATATTTAAAGACTTATAGATGTGTCTTTATAGATCTTAAAATTTGTATGACCTTATGTTTTCTTTTTTTTTATGAAATTGTAGAGATGGATGTGCGGTGTGAAGAGAAAAGATAAAGTAAGAAATGAGTATATCAAAGAAAGTTTGAAAGTCGCGCTAGTAACTGAAAAGTTGAAAGGGAATCGTTTGTCTTTATATGGTCATGTGAAAAGGTGGGATGAATCGCATGTTACTAAAAGAATTATGAGTATACATGTGGATAGGTGTAAAGGGAGAATGAGGCCAAAGAAAAGATGGATGGATTGTGTGATGGATGTTAGTGATAGCATGACGGGTGACAGGATAGAATGGAAGAAAAAAACGTGTTGCGCTGACCACAAATAACACGGGACAAGGGCAGGAAGATGATAATGATGTTTTCCACAACCCAATTTTTTTTTTTAAGGCAATCATAAACTAAAGTGGGAAATCACGTAGTGTAAAAAATTGCAGTTGAAAAAGAGATATGCGATGGAAATTTATATTTAACTTGACAATAAACCCCAGGTTAAAATATTTAAATTATTATCGGTTACTTTAAAAAAACACTAAAGCTACAAAATCGTACCGTCTTATAATAAGACGAAAACAACGTGGCGGATTATAAATAAAATGAAATTTAAAAAAAACTAAAAAAAAAAAAACGATGAATAATCCAATATAAAAAACGGAATGCCTTTATTAATTTTATTGAAAAACTCAACCTTGAAGAAAATGCAATGTTTTTAATTCATGAATCCCCAAGCGACCACCGGTGGCCGGGCATCTATTGTCTTACTATTGTGTCTCTAATTGACGGTATCTGAAGGGTTAATTAAAAACCACTTAAATTCAATGATTCTTGCATCAAGTTTACCTTACAAGATTAATTAAAAACCACTTAAATTCAATGATTCTTGCATCAAGCTTAGCTTACAAGATTAATAAAAATAGAATAAACCTTAAAAATATCAACTGTTATGTTTTTAGAATTTACTATATAAAAAACTCCCAAAAATCACGGTACAGTTTTGGTATTAATTAGCAAACGCCTATCAAAATTATGTCGGCAATGATTTGTACAGTTCTGATGATTTCTTGAGTAGGCGCTTGCAGCTGCGCCGGAACCTCAACAGTGTTGGTTATGATTGTTCCTCATCACCTGAGCCACAGTATGAACTTGTTGATAAGAAATTGAATATTTTCACAAGATCTTATACAGTCAGTCAATTAAAGATTTCAGACAGAGTTCAAGGGCGGGGGATGTCATTTGGATGATTTCTACCCAACAAAAAAAAAAAAAACAAACGTCAAACGTTATACATCAACGACATTTATACGTTTTCAAAGGAAAAGATCTAACGGAGCAGTGGCGGCAACTGGTGGTGTGAATTTTCCTGAACGCCCTCATTACTCAAAGTAAGTCAAAGTCAAAATATTTTATTTCATATAGGCCTACAAGGGCACTTATAAAACGTCAGAAGCTAGTGCACGGTTCCAAATTGGTCGTTTCCTATGGAGAAGAACCGGCAAGAAACTCCATGGGTACTCTTTTAAAAAATGTGTTTATTACAATATTGATTGATTTATGTAAGAACAGTGTAGATCAGTCAACATTGTACACAAAAGCACAAATTAATCATAATAAAAAAAAAGTAAGTCGTAATAGAAAGTTATCCAAGTGTTTGTGGATTATACAGTGTTCTCACATTCACATTCCAAAAAGAGGCTATATATAAATGCAGGAAATATTTAAATAATTACAACTGTTCACAAAATAAATTACTAACGAATTGAATGCAGTTGAAGTCTAAATAATAAAAAAAATATTGCAAAAGCAATTCGTTAAAGGAAAAATAAATATATGTATATTAAAAATAAATATATATATATTAAACATGTAGTCTGAAGTTCTATTACCAGAGAAAGTGTAATAGGGTGAAATTAACAGTGTCTGTCAGCCTGTTTGTTAGATACGTTTTCACACTGAAGCCAATAGAGACTGTAAAACCACTGTGACTGTGGCATGTAAACCATATGTTTGAACATATGGTTTACGTTTTCGCATTCCGCAAGACAAGCCGTGGGCAGAAGATAGTCGTTACTTCGAAGGATTTTTTAGGAGGTGTAAAACGATCATAAATCATACAACTAGTTTAATAACTTCAAACAATCTGAAATAATAAGAGAAATATTTTTGAAAGTACAGTATATTATTTTTTGCTGTTAATGGATCTAGAAAAATACTGAAGGAGACGGCCGCACGCGTGAGAGAACAGACAGCCTAAGGCCGTTTGTCCACCAAAGCCGTCAGCGGGACGTCACCGAGAACGAGATGACGGCACCGATTTAGCGATACATACATTTTTATGGCCATGTGTCCACCGCACGCCCGTCATCCGAGCGCATCTTAAACTTAAACTCGGCCCGAAATAATCTCGTTCTCGGTGACGTCCCGGTGACGGCGGCGGTAGACAGACGGCCTTACGCAGGAAATGTTGTTGGATGGTTTCCCACCTTAAAAAAAAAATCGTTTGGCTTTTATTTTATTTACCACATCCACCTATATTGTATATTGTTTGTCTTCGTCCGGCCATTCATTTCAAAACTTATTTCGCAACTTTAATTTCATCTATTTTTTGGGAGACAACATCAGGAATTGATACACAAAAAATTACAATCCTTACTATAGAACTCAGATTTATATATATAGGTTCCATACAAATACATTTTTCCGTAGTATTTATGAAAAACTTCTTCAAAGTTCATGCTCATTTTGTAGAAACCCTGAAAAAATAATAAGATGTTACTTAATAAATGTATGAAAGGACCCATCTCATGAATCTGTGCTTTGCCAAGTTAAGAAGAAACTTAGGGATAATAAAAACTTGTTGTCTTAATCGCCTTACCCTTGGTTTATAAACTGAAAGTCAAGTTCTAATTAAATGATAAAGATAAGCACTTACACTAAATTAAATTTGGACAAGATCCCAATTTAGAACCCAGGTATTACTTACTGTCCCCGTACACGGGCCTCATAAAAACGCCGCCACAAAAAAACGCTAGAAGCCGCCGCAAATAACAGCTGAAGCGCACGACAGCTTGTGGCCGGAGAAGCTTGAAGCGGCTTCAAGCGTTTGCCGCTCGAGAACAAAACGAGCCACCCTTAAAAAAGAAGCTTCAAGTGGCGTTTTTTTGAGGCCCGTATTCGTAGAAGCTTATACTTTTTTTATTTATCAAGAACAAATTTACATTGAATTTGATATTTCATTATTAATATTAACATAAAAATATAATATATATGTCGAAGCGTTGGCGCATATCAGTCGGTCTGCATCAGCGCCACCTATCTTTCACTGGAGGAACTATGTAGTTAGATTGAACAGCTTACGTTTGGGAACGTCAAGTATTAACTTGGGGATGGTTAGCGTGGAGTAATAGCAACACTGAGCGAATAGTCGAGTCAAATGTCGATCCAGAGGTATAATCGATTATTCGACATTGACAGGTACTGACGTTGACAGGTAAATTGGCTACCCGGAATGGGGGTAGGTTCACGTGTCGGGTGACGGTTGATTTGGAGGGCACTTTGAATCGTTCCGTCGGTCCGAGCAGACGTTGGTTACTCCACGCTAAATTTCCCGCGTTCCTGAATTCTTAATCAAGCCATATCTCAGGCATCCTTGATTATTTTGTACTGAGTGTGTGTTACGAGTAATTAAAGGTGTTATCAAAGGTTTTTGTGAGTGTTATTTCCGATGTCGCGACCCACTGATATCGATCCTCCGTTATCAGAATTGGGATTGGACCACGACGACCCACGTGTTCAAAAATGAAAACGCTAGCGACGAAAAATGGATGCGTTTGTTGGAACAACAGAACCGCAATTTTCTGACGCTGATTCAAGCCATGAAAACACCTACTACGTCGTCACATGGCCTTCGTTTACCGGATTTCGATCCTGAGAAACAAGATGTAGATGCACGTGCTTGGTTGACGACTGCAGAAATGTGCTTGACGGACCAAGACCAACATGGCGCCCTGCTTATGGTCGCTTTAAGAAAGTAAGAACCGGATTGAAGAGCTGACTTAAATGGTCTGATTAGGTTTTTTTCTGGGGTTGTTCCCTAATCCTGAGCAACAAATGTTGGACCATGGTACCGCTGTATCCCCAGAGAGCAAATTACAACGTACCACCCAGCTAGTGACCGGGAAAAGAGCGATGGGTGCAAGTGCTCGTTTACGATGTACTACTTTCCGATACGTGCTTCGCGTGTGTGTGTGTGTGCGTGCCTGAGGTGCAGTGTGTCGAGTGCGATACCAGATCAGAAAACGATTCACACAAAACGCTTGAAGTCGAACGCTACCTGTCAAATGTTACATTGTGGAATAATTGGACGAAGCAAGCGACGTGAAGGCGATGGTGGTGCCAAGGCATCGCGTAGCGAGTGACTGGATGACGTATGTGCTGTCAAAGGAACCAGGAACAAGGTCAGGTATTCACATTCCATTTTAATTCTGATGCTGAGTGTTATATCTCTTTCACTTTAAAGTCTGTCATCACTATTTCACGGCAAACGTAAACACAGTTTTGTTACATTGAAGGGTCAGTTTAGCGTGTTCAGATTACTTGCGTAGTTTGATTGAGGTTTTATTCACAACATCTATTTGCGAAGTGATATTTTGGCCGTGAAATATTGTTGCAAGGATTCAGTTTAAATAGTATGATCGTGCGTGACACACTTCTTTTGTTAAATTGCTAAAGTTCACGACATAAACAATTGTAATTATATCTACCCTCGGTATATCCGGTAGATACCGTTTCGATTTTTGTTTGACAGTGATAACTCCTCCATAGATAGTTTTTACGTTATTGACACTGACGTGTACCTGACAGTATAGTATGCTATAAACGCGTGTTACAAAAAGTGAACTTATTCGTTTAACTGACTCATCTTAGCAAAAGACGACCATAGCGGTCTAGCGCGAAAAAAAAAATTAATAATAATGCGTGAGCGGGTAGATGAATTGTTGCGTGCAAATATTATTTTACCGAGTAATACGGTGTCTGTTAATTTAGCTCTTTCGGCTTAAAAACTCGACCGGTCAGAAATAATGTGCAAAGACTACTGTAAACTAAACAATAACGTGCCTTACTGGTATTCGTTGCCACTTATCTCGGACCAAATAACTCGTTTACATAGTGCGCTTTATTTTACAAAAATTAGATTGTATATAGGCTAGGGTTAGGTTAGGGTGTTGTGTGTGTTTGTGTTGGTTGTGTAGGTGTAGTGATGGCGTGACGAGGGACGGGGCGGAGTGGAAGAGAAAAATGATGATGGTGATGATGATGGTGATGATGATGGTGATGATGATGGTGATAGTGATGATGATGGTGATGATGATGGTGATGATGATGGTGATGATGATGGTGATGATGATGGTGATGATGATGGTGATGATGATGGTGATGATGATGGTGATGATGATGGTGATGATGATGGTGATGATGATGGTGATGATGATGGTGATGATGATGGTGATGATGATGGTGATGATGATGGTGATGAAAATGGTGATGATGATGGTGGTGATGATGGTGATGATGGTGATGATGGTGATGATGGTGATGATGGTGATGATGATGATGATGATGGCGATGATGATGATTTCAGTAGTGTTTCAGCGGTCAGTATAAACATTTGACTATGCCAGTCGGTATCGAAACGTGACTCTGTTTTTCAACGGGGTTTTTGATAAACCTACGTCATAGTTTGAGTTGTCAATATTTTGATTATTTTGGAATCTATTAAGAACTTCGAGAGACTTAATGTAGTATTACAAACGTTGATTAAAGCCGGATTTTCATTAGATTTGAAAGAGTGGTTGTTTTTCATAATGCAAATCGAGTTGTTTAGGATATGAAATAAAGTCAAGTGCTGAAGTTAGGAGATATAGAACTTCAGAAAGCAGATCGCGTACATTCGATTCTGCTCTCTACCCTACTTTCAATGCTGTTTATCATAGCTCAGTTGGGACAGTTAATAGGTCTAGTAGTTTACTTCGGGTGGTTTGTACCTAAATATTCTCGTGTATGGGGCCGTTCTTCTAAAGATTTAACGTGCGGTAAAGTTTCTTTTTTGACAGCGGCGCCACGAAAACTGAATAAGAATTAATTTAATTTTTTATGAAAGAGTCGGTTAACCTTTAACGTTTCAAATTTTTCAATCGTGTCAATTAGAGGCGCAATAGAAAGACAGTGACACCGCAATAGAAAGAAAATGAAACGCAGGCGTTTCAGTGGGAACATAAAAAAAAGGGCTGATGATGACGATGAAATTTATAGGATGATCAGATTATAGGAGATTTGATTTGTAGTCGTAGCTTAATAGAAACCGGTATCTAGCGGTCACAGTAGTCCGTAAGTACGCGGTATTCAATTCAAATTGCGATCAAATCTGGGACGTACTGTGGGAAACCATTAAGTCTTGAGAGACTTGGCGATCCTGTAGGGATGCGCAGGAGTGATTGAGGTTCTTAATGATGACCGTTATGTTTCGAAGTACGCACATAACCGCCTGCGAAAAATAACTGACGTTGACATGCACGTAGGCGATGATGACGAGACTAGCTATGACGAAAATGATAACGCTGACAAGACTAGTTGAATACTAAGTAGTCAACTTAACATTTAGAGTACCTATCATAGTAAGAGTTTTCTTATAATCTGTAACGTTATAGGAAAAATAAAGCAACATGTTGAACAAACCTACTTTAAGGATTATTTTGATTAAAGGCTCGAAATGATTATCTTGATGGTGTTGTTTGTAATCGGATGGAGGTTACATGTGGAGGTGACCGGATAGAGGTTGCCTGTTGTGTTAGTGACCGGATGGAGGTCGATTGGTTTGATGCTTATGGCCGGATGGAGGCTATAATGTGTTATGATGAAGACCGGATGGAGGTCGATTGGTTTGATGCTTATGGCCGGATGGAGGCTATAATGTGTTATGATGAAGACCGGATGGAGGTCGATTGGTTTGATGCTTATAGCCGGATGGAGGTTATAAGTGTGATGATGAAGACCGGATGGAGGTCAGAGTATGAGCACTGCAATATTTTAATGAGTTTCCTATTATTTGAATGAGTTTGAGTGTTGTTCAACATGTCGGCTTTGAGAGATTGAGATTGTTGTGATTTTCTTCTAGATATGATTGATGATTTTGATCAGAGTACCTTTTATGCCCCACCACCTTGGGCCAGGATTGGCCGAACGACTAGAATGTGTACTGTTCGAGGATTTTCTTTCATTCCAGGTACTCCACACGAGGACGTGTGATCATCAGGACGGCCGTGTCGAAGCGTTGGCGCATATCAGTCGGTCTGCATCAGCGCCACCTATCTTTTACTGGAGGAACTATGTAGTTAGATTGAACAGCTTACGTTTGGGAACGTCAAGTATTAACTTGGGGATGGTTAGCGTGGAGTAATAGCAACACTGAGCGAATAGTCGAGTCAAATGTCGATCCGGAGGTATAATCGATTATTCGACATTGACAGGTACTGACGTTGACAGGTAAATTGGCTACCCGGAATGGGGGTAGGTTCACGTGTCGGGTGACGGTTGATTTGGAGGGCACTTTGAATCGTTCCGTCGGTCCGAGCAGACGTTGGTTACTCCACGCTAAATTTCCCGCGTTCCTGAATTCTTAATCAAGCCATATCTCAGGCATCCTTGATTATTTTGTACTGAGTGTGTGTTACGAGTAATTAAAGGTGTTATCAAAGGTTTTTGTGAGTGTTATTTCCGATGTCGCGACCCACTGATATCGATCCTCCGTTATATAAATAATACATAGTCAAAATGACTTTATATTTTATTAAAAACAAATAACTGCAATAAAGTTACTTTTGGTATAATACATCGATCGCTGGCATTGAACAAAGCCTGAAAAATTGGCTTTAAGAACAAATTATCGCAGGGCCTTCTGAATTTCATTCTTAGAGTTTGATTGTTTTCAGTTGAAAAAGATATCACCTTAGCCTGTAAAAGTAAGGAATATTTTATTATGACAGTAATTATTTTACTGCACGAGTGATCAATTAATCAAATCTTTGCGTAAAAAATCAACTGCTATTTATGGAAGCAAAAAGTACAGGACCGGATTATGTCCTCTTACTGTCCCTGCACACGGGCTACAAAAAAAAGTCGCTTCAAGCTTCTTACAAAGAAACTTGACTTCTCTTCTCAACATTAGCAACTTTTTTCAGAGACTGGTTTTAACACTTGCTACATTTGGTGTGTTTGAAAGTCGCTCTTCAGGTGATATTGCCTTACGATGTATAGTGTCTTCATATTACAGATACTGGCCCACTGTTTGTATCTAATAATTTGTCAATAGTACAAATCGACATTCTGTAGTAATTAAAACAACTTATCAGGATGCTGTTGCACGTCATTGCATATATTGCTAAAGTATCCTTTCAAAGGTCTTCGGTCTGTAATGTACTCAGTACCTGTGGCGCGGCGTTGTTTAGGTTATCTATTTTTTTTAAACTAAAACCACAACACAAGATTTTCGGCAAAGGTTCATGGTGGCACTAAAATAAAATTAAGCAAAATGGCAGGCGCAATGCGTGTTTCTATGCGTTTTGGCGTTTTCAAGTATTCTTAAACAGCTCTAGTTTATTCGCAGTGCGTGCTAAGCCTTAGAGAGGCTTATGCCCCTCGTCCACGGCGACTTTTTGTAGCAATGCTGTCGCGCGTTTCGTAAGCGCGCGACAACAGCGTTAGTTGCATTTGCAAGAGCTATAGCCTTATATCCGGCAATGGACGACCCTGACTCAAAATGATGATGATTTTCAAGACGAAGACGACAAGATTTTCCATCATCGACATTAAACTGTTTCAGTAGATTTTCATTTCTACCTAGTGGACATTTTCTATCTGCGTCTGGAGATTCTTTGCCAAGAGACTTAGGAGTCTCCATTAGGATAGCAGATAAAAAAAGTTGTAAGTAAAAATAAAATCGTGTAATTAAAAACCTTACTTTATCCAATCCAATACTTTCAACAACGGTAAATTCAAAAGAAATAGAACTGTTCGATGTAATATTTGCTGAACCTTCGGTACAGTCCTTCATTTTTGGTCCTTTACATAACTCGAAAGTTTTCACCGACAAATTGTATAAACCCTGAGAAAGATTACAAATTAAAATATCATATGACTAATGCGAATATGGACATTTGTTGGTTAAAAATATAATACTTACATAGTTTTTTGCTGTATCTGTTAGTACCATAATAAAAAAAAATATTACAAAACTATTATATAAGTATTTATTCATGATGGATGCCTATTTGTTTTTGATATTGAGGTACTGAAATCAAAATTGATGTCAGAATTATAAGCCATGAGAAAATTTAATGATGACTATTATTTGTATTTAACCGGAGAAACCTAATTTATTAACTTGCATATCAATAAAAAACTTGAATTATGTTTAACAATAAGTAATGATATTCCAAGTACAAGTTTTATATACCGGCTTCACTTCTGAAAAGTGAGATCTAATTGTACACAAAGTTTTCTCTTAGTTTCTTCCTTCGCACAACCTTCTGCAATTGCTTTAGATCATATTTTGATGTACAGTGCTGTGGTGTCCAGGGTTGCTGCTAGGTTAATAAATAAAAGTCACTCACAATGGGTTCACCAACTGCCCTGAACACGTGCGCACCCGCTGACGGTTGGGGAAGTAATGCCCCTTCTGTACCCTCCACGTGTATACGTTACTTGCCCTTTATTAGTACGTCACAAGTGCTATTTTTTTAAGTAGTTCACAAAAATTTAAACGAATTTGACTGAATCACACTTAAACACAAAGATTCAGATTTAGATTTCGGAGTTTAACAAAAGGTAGGCCAAGGTAAGACGGTGTCAAGAAAGATGGTGGACGAAACGAAGCAATTATACTGCAAATTTTTAATTAATTTTAGAAGACTCCAGGATAATAGTAAAGAACAACAGCGAGGAAATTGTTAATGAAATTGTTAAGTGTCTCCATAACTTACCATGATATATTATGTATATCAACGAAAAATGTGACTTAGTTTTATCCTTTTATCAAATCATGATGGTAGCCAGACTACAAAAAATCGTCAGAATTTTAAACTGAATTGACTAGATTTTTTACGAAAATAAACAACAATAAATGATCACGGCTTAGTTAATTCTGTTGCTGGCTTGACTTTATGACTTTTGGCTAAATTGAACTTTTAATGTTGCTACTAATAAATCTTGGTCAAGTAACATATATGCTTGGTTTTATTTATTGACTAGCTTCTGCCAGCGACTTCGTACGATGTCCGTGAACTTAGCAGATCATTTTCCAGCAGAGCATAAAAAAATTAGAGTTCTATTCGCATGCAGCATAGTTCTGGAGTTCCTGATACTTTTCAGGAAAAGTTCTGCTGATTTTCCTGAAAAAAATATCAAATGAAAATATGATCTGCTAACTTCCGGTAGCAGATCATTTTTTCCAAAAGCAAAGTTTTAAAAGTCCTTTAGATGCACAAAGGCGAGTTCTATAGTTCCCAATTACTTTCAGCGATAGTTCTGTCAATTAGAAGTCATAAAAAAATAAAAACATATCAACGTAATAACAGGAAAAACAAATAAATATCATAAAACTGCCGACAATTACGCAACACAACCATTTTCACATATAAATCTGGCCTTAATCAGTAGACCAGATGTTATTTAAACAAAGAAATGCAAAATACAACACAATCGACTTCGGATATCACCAGAGTATGGTTGAAGATGGCGATTAGCAAAAATCATGAATATTATCAGTGTGTAAAATAAAAAAACATCATAAGAAACTTCTGGAGGGTCCCAAGACGGAGAACTCTACAGTTCCTTATACAACAATACCTGTTTTATATAAAATAGAAAAAACCAAATCAAGAACTCCGACAAAAGTATCAGCAGAGCATAGCTGAAGATGGTGATTAGCAAAAACTACAAACAAAAGATAATCGTTCAAGTTAAAAAAATCATAAAAAAAATCTGGAGTTCCCCAAGACCTAGAACTCCTCAGTTTCTTATACAACTTCATTAGTTCTATCTAACGTAGTAAAAACTAGATCTAGAACTCCAACACAAGTATCAGCAGAGCATAGCTGAAGATAGGGATTACCAAAAATTATGAATATTTTCATCGTTCAAGTTAAAAATTCATAAAAAAAATCTGGAGTTCCCCATGACCTAGAACTCCTCAGTTCCTTATACAACTACACTAGTCCTATCTAATGGGGTAGAAACTAGACCTAGAACTCCGACACAAGTATCAGCAGAGCATAGCTGAAGATGGCGATTACGAAAAATTGAGAATATTTTCATCGTTCAAGTTAAAAAAATCATAATAAAAATCTTGAGTCACTCAAGACCTAGAACTCTTCAATTCCTTATACAACTGCATTAGTCCTATCTAATGGGGTAGAAACTAGACCTAGAACTCCGACACAAGTATCAGCAGAGCATAGCTGAAGATGGCGACTACGAAAAAATACAAATATTTTCATCGTTCAAGTTAAAAAATTCTTGAAAAAAATCTGAAGTTACCCAAAACCTGGAACTCCTCAGTTTCTTATACAACTGCATTATTCCTATCTACCATGGTGAAAAATAGACCTAGAACTTCGACACAAGTATCAGCAGAGCATAGCTGAAGATGGGGATTACCAAAAATTATGAATATTTTCATCGTTCAAGTAAAAAAAATCATAAAAAAAATCTGGAGTCACCCAAGACCTAGAACTCCTCAGTTCCTTATACAACTACACTAGTCCTATCTAATGGAGTAAAAACTAGACCTAGAACTCCGACACAAGTATCAGCAGAGCATGGCTGAAGATGGCGATTACGAAAAATTGTGAATATTTTCATCGTTCAAGTTAAAAATTCATAAAAAAAATCTGGATTTCCCCAAGACCTAGAACTCCTCAGTTCCTTATACAACTGCATTATTCCTATCTACGGTGGTGAAAACTAGACCTAGAACTCCGACACAAGTATCAGCAGAGCATAGCTGAAGATGGCGACTACGAAAAAGTATAGATATTTTCATCATTCAAGTTAAAAAAATCATAATGAAAATCTGGAGTAACCCAAGACCTAGAACTCCTCAGTTCCTTATACAACTGCATTATTCCTATCTACCATGGTGAAAAATAGACCTAGAACTTCGATACAAGTATCAGCAGAGCATAGCTGAAGATGGCGACTACGAAAAATTATGAATATTTTCATCGTTCAAGTAAAAAAAATCATAAAAAAAATCTGGAGTCACCCAAGACCTAGAACTCCTCAGTTCCTTATACAACTGCATTAGTCCTATCTAATGGGGTAGAAACTAGGCCTAGAACTCAAACACAAGTATCAGCAGAGCATAGCTGAAGATGGCGACTACGAAAAACTATACATATTTTCATCATTCAAGTTAAAAAATTCATACAAAAAAATCTGGAGTTACCCAAGACCTGGAACTCCTCAGTTCTTTATACAACTGCATTAGTACTATCTAAAGTGGTGAAGAATAGACCTAGAACTCCGACACAAGTATCAGCAGAGCATAGCTGAAGATGGCGATTACGAAAAAGTATAAATATTTTCATCGTTCAAGTTAAAAATTCATAAAAAAAATCTGGGGTTCTCCAAGACCTGGAACTCCTCAGTTCCTTATACAACTACACTAGTACTATCTAAAGTGGTGAAGAATAGACCTAGAACTCCGACACAAGTATCAGCAGAGCATAGCTGAAGATGGCGATTACGAAAAAGTATAAATATTTTCATCGTTCAAGTTAAAAATTCATAAAAAAAATCTGGGGTTCTCCAAGACCTGGAACTCCTCAGTTCCTTATACAACTACACTAGTCCTATCTAATGGGGTAAAAACTAGACCTAGAACTCCGACACAAGTATCAGCAGAGCATGGCTGAAGATGGCGATTACGAAAAATTGTGAATATTTTCATCATTCAAGTTAAAAAAATCATAATGAAAATCTGGAGTCACCCAAGACCTAGAACTCCTCAGTTCCTTATACAACTGCATTAGTACTATCTAATGGGGTAGAAACTAGACCTAGAACTCCGACACAAGTATCAGCATAGCATAGCTGAAGATGGCGACTACGAAAAAATATAAATATTTTCATCGTTCAAGTTAAAAATTCATAAAAAAAATCTGGATTTCCCCAAGACCTAGAACTCCTCAGTTCCTTATACAACAGCTTTAGTTCTATCTAACGTGGTAGAAACTAGACCTAGAACTCCGACACAAGTATCAGCAGAGCATAGCTGAAGATGGCGACTACGAAAAAATATAAATATTTTCATCATTCAAGTTAAAAAATTCATAAAAAAAAATCTGGAGCTACCCAAGACCTGGAACTCCTCAGTTCTTTATACAACTGCATTAGTACTATCTACCATGGTGAAAAATAGACCTAGAACTCCGACACAAGTATCAGCAGAGCATAGCTGAAGATGGCGATTACGAAAAAGTATAAATATTTTCATCGTTCAAGTTAAAAATTCATAAAAAAAATCTGGGGTTCTCCAAGACCTGGAACTCCTCAGTTCCTTATACAACTACACTAGTCCTATCTAATGGGGTAAAAACGAGACCTAGAACTCCGACACAAGTATCAGCAGAGCATGGCTGAAGATGGCGATTACGAAAAATTGTGAATATTTTCATCATTCAAGTTAAAAAAATCATAATGAAAATCTGGAGTCACCCAAGACCTAGAACTCCTCATTTCCTTATACAACTGCATTAGTACTATCTAACGTAGTAAAAACTAGATCTAGAACTCCAACACAAGTATCAGCAGAGCATAGCTGAAGATAGGGATTACCAAAAATTATGAATATTTTCATCGTTCAAGTTAAAAATTCATAAAAAAAATCTGGAGTTCCCCATGACCTAGAACTCCTAAGTTCCTTATACAACTACACTAGTCCTATCTAATGGGGTAGAAACTAGACCTAGAACTCCGACACAAGTATCAGCAGAGCATAGCTGAAGATGGCGATTACGAAAAATTGAGAATATTTTCATCGTTCAAGTTAAAAAAATCATAATAAAAATCTAGAGTCACTCAAGACCTAGAACTTTTCAATTCCTTATACAACTGCATTAGTCCTATCTAATGGGGTAGAAACTAGACCTAGAACTCCGACACAAGTATCAGCAGAGCATAGCTGAAGATGGCGACTACGAAAAACTATACATATTTTCATCATTCAAGTTAAAAAATTCATAAAAAAACATCTGGAGTTACCCAAGACCTGGAACTCCTCAGTTCTTTATACAACTGCATTAGTACTATCTAAAGTGGTGAAGAATAGACCTAGAACTCCGACACAAGTATCAGCAGAGCATAGCTGAAGATGGCGACTACGAAAAAGTATAAATATTTTCATCGATCAAGTTAAAAATTCATAAAAAAAATCTGGAGTTCCCAATGACCTAGAACTCCTCAGTTCCTTATACAACTACACTAGTCCTATCTAATGGGGTAGAAACTAGACCTAGAACTCCGACACAAGTATCAGCAGAGCATAGCTGAAGATGGCGACTACGATAAAGTATAGATATTTTCATCATTCAAGTTAAAAAATTCATAAAAAAAATCTGGAGTTCCCCAAGACCTAGAACTCCTCAGTTCCTTATACAACTGCATTATTTCTATCTAATGGAGTAGAAACTAGGCCTAGAACTCCGACACAAGTATCAGCAGAGCATAGCTGAAGATGGCGACTACGAAAAACTATACATATTTTCATCATTCAAGTTAAAAAATTCATAAAAAAAAATCTGGAGTTACCCAAGACCTGGAACTCCTCAGTTCTTTATACAACTGCATTATTTCTATTTACCATGGTGAAAACAAGACCTAGAACTCCGACACAAGTATCAGCAGAGCATAGCTGAAGATGGGGATTACCAAAAATTATGAATATTTTCATCGTTCAAGTTAAAAATTCATAAAAAAAATCTGGGGTTCTACAAGACATAGAACTCCTCAGTTCCTTATAAAACTACACTAGTCCTATCTAATGGGGTAAAAACTAGACCTAGAACTCCGACACAAGTATCAGCAGAGCATAGCTGAAGATGGCGACTACGAAAAAGTATAGATATTTTCATCATTCAAGTTAAAAAAATCATAATGAAAATCTGGAGTCACCCAAGACCTAGAACTCCTCAGTTCCTTATACAACTGCATTAGTACTATCTACCATGGTGAAAACAAGACCTAGAACTTCGACACAAGTATCAGCAGAGCATAGCTGAAGATGGCGACTACGAAAAAATATAAATATTTTCATCGTTCAAGTTAAAAATTCATAAAAAAAATCTGGATTTCCCCAAGACCTAGAACTCCTCAGTTCCTTATACAACTGCATTATTCCTATCTACGGTGGTGAAAACTAGACCTAGAACTCCGACACAAGTATCAGCAGAGCATAGCTGAAGATGGCGACTACGAAAAAGTATAGATATTTTCATCGTTCAAGTTAAAAATTCATAAAAAAAATCTGGGGTTCTCCAAGACCTAGAACTCCTCAGTTCCTTATACAACTACACTAGTACTATCTAAAGTGGTGAAGAATAGACCTAGAACTCCGACACAAGTATCAGCAGAGCATAGCTGAAGATGGCGATTACGAAAAAGTATAAATATTTTCATCGTTCAAGTTAAAAATTCATAAAAAAAATCTGGGGTTCTCCAAGACCTGGAACTCCTCAGTTCCTTATACAACTACACTAGTCCTATCTAATGGGGTAAAAACTAGACCTAGAACTCCGACACAAGTATCAGCAGAGCATGGCTGAAGATGGCGATTACGAAAAATTGTGAATATTTTCATCATTCAAGTTAAAAAAATCATAATGAAAATCTGGAGTCACCCAAGACCTAGAACTCCTCAGTTCCTTATACAACTGCATTAGTACTATCTAATGGGGTAGAAACTAGACCTAGAACTCCGACACAAGTATCAGCATAGCATAGCTGAAGATGGCGACTACGAAAAAATATAAATATTTTCATCGTTCAAGTTAAAAATTCATAAAAAAAATCTGGATTTCCCCAAGACCTAGAACTCCTCAGTTCCTTATACAACAGCTTTAGTTCTATCTAACGTGGTAGAAACTAGACCTAGAACTCCGACACAAGTATCAGCAGAGCATAGCTGAAGATGGCGACTACGAAAAAATATAAATATTTTCATCATTCAAGTTAAAAAATTCATAAAAAAAAATCTGGAGCTACCCAAGACCTGGAACTCCTCAGTTCTTTATACAACTGCATTAGTACTATCTACCATGGTGAAAAATAGACCTAGAACTCCGACACAAGTATCAGCAGAGCATAGCTGAAGATGGCGATTACGAAAAAGTATAAATATTTTCATCGTTCAAGTTAAAAATTCATAAAAAAAATCTGGGGTTCTCCAAGACCTGGAACTCCTCAGTTCCTTATACAACTACACTAGTCCTATCTAATGGGGTAAAAACGAGACCTAGAACTCCGACACAAGTATCAGCAGAGCATGGCTGAAGATGGCGATTACGAAAAATTGTGAATATTTTCATCATTCAAGTTAAAAAAATCATAATGAAAATCTGGAGTCACCCAAGACCTAGAACTCCTCATTTCCTTATACAACTGCATTAGTACTATCTAACGTAGTAAAAACTAGATCTAGAACTCCAACACAAGTATCAGCAGAGCATAGCTGAAGATAGGGATTACCAAAAATTATGAATATTTTCATCGTTCAAGTTAAAAATTCATAAAAAAAATCTGGAGTTCCCCATGACCTAGAACTCCTAAGTTCCTTATACAACTACACTAGTCCTATCTAATGGGGTAGAAACTAGACCTAGAACTCCGACACAAGTATCAGCAGAGCATAGCTGAAGATGGCGATTACGAAAAATTGAGAATATTTTCATCGTTCAAGTTAAAAAAATCATAATAAAAATCTAGAGTCACTCAAGACCTAGAACTTTTCAATTCCTTATACAACTGCATTAGTCCTATCTAATGGGGTAGAAACTAGACCTAGAACTCCGACACAAGTATCAGCAGAGCATAGCTGAAGATGGCGACTACGAAAAACTATACATATTTTCATCATTCAAGTTAAAAAATTCATAAAAAAACATCTGGAGTTACCCAAGACCTGGAACTCCTCAGTTCTTTATACAACTGCATTAGTACTATCTAAAGTGGTGAAGAATAGACCTAGAACTCCGACACAAGTATCAGCAGAGCATAGCTGAAGATGGCGACTACGAAAAAGTATAAATATTTTCATCGATCAAGTTAAAAATTCATAAAAAAAATCTGGAGTTCCCAATGACCTAGAACTCCTCAGTTCCTTATACAACTACACTAGTCCTATCTAATGGGGTAGAAACTAGACCTAGAACTCCGACACAAGTATCAGCAGAGCATAGCTGAAGATGGCGACTACGATAAAGTATAGATATTTTCATCATTCAAGTTAAAAAATTCATAAAAAAAATCTGGAGTTCCCCAAGACCTAGAACTCCTCAGTTCCTTATACAACTGCATTATTTCTATCTAATGGAGTAGAAACTAGGCCTAGAACTCCGACACAAGTATCAGCAGAGCATAGCTGAAGATGGCGACTACGAAAAACTATACATATTTTCATCATTCAAGTTAAAAAATTCATAAAAAAAAATCTGGAGTTACCCAAGACCTGGAACTCCTCAGTTCTTTATACAACTGCATTATTTCTATTTACCATGGTGAAAACAAGACCTAGAACTCCGACACAAGTATCAGCAGAGCATAGCTGAAGATGGGGATTACCAAAAATTATGAATATTTTCATCGTTCAAGTTAAAAATTCATAAAAAAAATCTGGGGTTCTACAAGACATAGAACTCCTCAGTTCCTTATAAAACTACACTAGTCCTATCTAATGGGGTAAAAACTAGACCTAGAACTCCGACACAAGTATCAGCAGAGCATAGCTGAAGATGGCGACTACGAAAAAGTATAGATATTTTCATCATTCAAGTTAAAAAAATCATAATGAAAATCTGGAGTCACCCAAGACCTAGAACTCCTCAGTTCCTTATACAACTGCATTAGTACTATCTACCATGGTGAAAACAAGACCTAGAACTTCGACACAAGTATCAGCAGAGCATAGCTGAAGATGGCGACTACGAAAAAATATAAATATTTTCATCGTTCAAGTTAAAAATTCATAAAAAAAATCTGGATTTCCCCAAGACCTAGAACTCCTCAGTTCCTTATACAACTGCATTATTCCTATCTACGGTGGTGAAAACTAGACCTAGAACTCCGACACAAGTATCAGCAGAGCATAGCTGAAGATGGCGACTACGAAAAAATACAAATATTTTCATCGTTCAAGTTAAAAAATTCTTGAAAAAAATCTGAAGTTACCCAAAACCTGGAACTCCTCAGTTTCTTATACAACTGCATTATTCCTATCTACCATGGTGAAAAATAGACCTAGAACTTCGACACAAGTATCAGCAGAGCATAGCTGAAGATGGGGATTACCAAAAATTATGAATATTTTCATCGTTCAAGTAAAAAAAATCATAAAAAAAATCTGGAGTCACCCAAGACCTAGAACTCCTCAGTTCCTTATACAACAGCTTTAGTTCTATCTAACGTGGTAGAAATTAGACCTAGAACTCCGACACAAGTATCAGCAGAGCATAGCTGAAGATGGCGACTACGAAAAAATATAAATATTTTCATCATTCAAGTTAAAAAAATCATAAAGAAAATCTGGAGTCACCCAAGACCTAGAACTCCTCAGTTCCTTATACAACTGCATTAGTACTATCTCAAATGGTGACGAATAGACCTAGAACTTCGACACAAGTATCAGCAGAGCATAGCTGAAGATGGCGACTACGAAAAAGTATAAATATTTTCATCGTTCAAGTTAAAAATTCGTAAAAAAAATCTGGAGTTCCCCAAGACCTAGAACTCCTCAGTTCCTTATACAACTGCATTATTCCTATCTACCGTGGTGAAAACTAGACCTAGAACTCCGACACAAGTATCAGCAGAGCATGGCTGAAGATGGCGATTACGAAAAATTGTGAATATTTTCATCGTTCAAGTTAAAAAAATCATAATAAAAATCTAGAGTCACTCAAGACCTAGAACTCTTCAATTCCTTATACAACTGCATTAGTCCTATCTAATGAGGTAGAAACTAGACCTCTAACTCCGACACAAGTATCAGCAGAGCATAGCTGAAGATGGCGACTACGAAAAACTATACATATTTTCATCATTCAAGTTAAAAAATTCATAAAAAAAAATCTGGAGTTACCCAAGACCTGGAACTCCTCAGTTCTTTATACAACTGCATTTTTTCTATCTACCGTGGTGAAAACTAGACCTAGAACTCCGACACAAGTATCAGCAGAGCATAGCTGAAGATGGCGACTACGAAAGACTATACATATTTTCATCATTCAAGTTAAAAAATTCATAAAAAAAAATCTGGAGTTACCCAAGACCCGGAACTCCTCAGTTCTTTATACAACTGCATTAGTACTATCTAATGGGGTAGAAACTAGGCCTAGAACTCCGACACAAGTATCAGCAGAGCATAGCTGAAGATGGCGACTACGACAAAATACAAATATTTTCATCGTTCAAGTTAAAAAATTCTTGAAAAAATCTGAAGTTACCCAAAACCTGGAACTCCTCAGTTTCTTATACAACTGCATTATTCCTATCTACCATGGTGAAAAATAGACCTAGAACTTCGACACAAGTATCAGCAGAGCATAGCTGAAGATGGGGATTACCAAAAATTATGAATATTTTCATCGTTCAAGTAAAAAAAATCATAAAAAAAATCTGGAGTCAACCAAGACCTAGAACTCCTCAGTTCCTTATACAACTACACTAGTCCTATCTAATAGGGTAAAAACTAGACCTAGAACTCCGACACAAGTATCAGCAGAGCATGGCTGAAGATGGCGATTACGAAAAATTGTGAATATTTTCATCATTCAAGTTAAAAAAATCATAATGAAAATCTGGAGTCACCCAAGACCTAGAACTCCTCAGTTCCTTATACAATTGAATTAGTACTATCTAAAATGGTGACGAATAGACCTAGAACTCCGACACAAGTATCAGCAGAGCATAGCTGAAGATGGGGATTACCAAAAATTATGAATATTTTCATCGTTCTTGTGTCGAAGTGTGCTCTGTTGATACTTGTGTCGAAGTTCTAGGCCTAGTTTCTACCCCATTAGATAGGACTAATGCAATTGTATAAGGAACTGAAGAGTTCTAGGTCTTGGGGAACTCCAGATTTTTTTTATGAATTTTTTAACTTGAATGATGAAAATAACTATACTTTTTCGTAGTCGCCATCTTCAGCTATGCTCTGCTGATACTTGTGTCGAAGTTCTAGGTCTAGTTTCTACCCCATTAGATAGGACTAGTGTAGTTGTATAAGGAACTGAGGAGTTCTAGGTCATGGGGAACTCCAGATTTTTTTTATGAATTTTTAACTTGAACGATGAAAATATTTATACTTTTTCGTAGTCGCCATCTTCAGCTATGCTCTGCTGATACTTGTGTCGGAGTTCTAGGTCTATTCTTCACCACTTTAGATAGTACTACTGCATTTGTATAAAGAACTGAGGAGTTCCAGGTCTTGGGTAGCTCCAGATTTTTTTTTATTAATTTTTTAACTTGAATGATGAAAATATGTATAGTTTTTCGTAGTCGCCATCTTCAGCTATGCTATGCTGATACTTGTGTCGAAGTTCTGGGTCTAGTTTCTACCCCATTAGATAGGACTAATGCAGTTGTATAAGGAATTGAAGAGTTCTAGGTCTTGAGTGACTCTAGATTTTTATTATGATTTTTTTAACTTGAACGATGAAAATATTCACAATTTTTCGTAATCGCCATCTTCAGCTATGCTCTGCTGATACTTGTGTCGGAGTTCTAGGTCTAGTTTTTACCCCTTTAGATAGGACTAGTGTAGTTGTATAAGGAACTGAGGAGTTCTAGGTCTTGGGGAACCCCAGATTTTTTTTTATGAATTTTTAACTTGAACGATGAAAATATTTATACTTTTTCGTAGTCGCCATCTTCAGCTATGCTCTGCTGATACTTGTGTCGGAGTTCTAGGTCTATTCGTCACCATTTTAGATAGTACTAATGCAGTTGTATAAGGAACTGAGGAGTTCTAGGTCTTGGGTGACTCCAGATTTTCATTATGATTTTTTTAACTAGAATGATGAAAATATTTATATTTTTTCGTAGTCGCGATTTTCAGCTATGCTCTGCTGATACTTGTGTCGGAGTTCTAGGTCTATTCTTCACCACTTTAGATAGCACTTTTGCAGTTGTATAAAGAACTGAGGAGTTCCAGGTCTTGGGTAACTCCAGATTTTTTTTTATGAATTTTTTAACTTGAATGATGAAAATATGTATAGTTTTTCGTAGTCGCCATCTTCAGCTATGCTATGCTGATACTTGTGTCGAAGTTCTGGGTCTAGTTTCTACCCCATTAGATAGGACTAATGCAGTTGTATAAGGAATTGAAGAGTTCTAGGTCTTGAGTGACTCTAGATTTTTATTATGATTTTTTTAACTTGAACGATGAAAATATTCACAATTTTTCGTAATCGCCATCTTCAGCTATGCTCTGCTGATACTTGTGTCGGAGTTCTAGGTCTATTCTTCACCACTTTAGATAGTACTAATGCAGTTGTATAAGGAACTGAGGAGTTCTAGGTCTTGGGGAACTCCAGATTTTTTTTACGAATTTTTAACATGAACGATGAAAATATTTATATTTTTTCGTAGTCGCCATCTTCAGCTATGCTCTGCTGATACTTGTGTCGAAGTTCTGGGTCTAGTTTCTAACCCATTAGATAGGACTAATGCAGTTGTATAAGGAATTGAAGAGTTCTAGGTCTTGAGTGACTCTAGATTTTTATTATGATTTTTTTAACTTGAACGATGAAAATATTCACAATTTTTCGTAATCGCCATCTTCAGCTATGCTCTGCTGATACTTGTGTCGGAGTTCTAGGTCTATTCTTCACCACTTTAGATAGTACTAATGCAGTTGTATAAGGAACTGAGGAGTTCTAGGTCTTGGGTGACTCCAGATTTTCATTATAATTTTTTTAACTTGAATGATGAAAATATTCACAATTTTTCGTAATCGCCATCTTCAGCCATGCTCTGCTGATACTTGTGTCGGAGTTTTAGGTCTAATTTTTACCCCATTAGATAGGAATAGTGTAGTTGTATAAGGAACTGAGGAGTTCCAGGTCTTGGGTTACTCCAGATTTTCATTATGATTTTTTTAACTTGAATGATGAAAATATGTATAGTTTTTCGTAGTCGCCATCTTCAGCTATGCTCTGCTGATACTTGTGTCGGAGTTAGAGGTCTAGTTTCTACCTCATTAGATAGGACTAATGCAGTTGTATAAGGAATTGAAGAGTTCTAGGTCTTGAGTGACTCAAGATTTTTATTATGATTTTTTTAACTTGAACGATGAAAATATTCACAATTTTTCGTAATCGCCATCTTCAGCCATGCTCTGCTGATACTTGTGTCGGAGTTCTAGGTCTAGTTTTCACCACAGTAGATAGGAATAATGCAGTTGTATAAGGAACTGAGGAGTTCTAGGTCTTGGGGAACTCCAGATTTTTTTTACGAATTTTTAACTTGAACGATGAAAATATTTATATTTTTTCGTAGTCGCCATCTTCAGCTATGCTCTGCTGATACTTGTATCGAAGTTCTAGGTCTATTTTTCACCATGGTAGATAGGAATAATGCAGTTGTATAAGGAACTGAGGAGTTATAGGTCTTGGGTTACTCCAGATTTTCTTTATGATTTTCTTTATGATTTTTTTAACTTGAATGATGAAAATATCTATACTTTTTCGTAGTCGCCATCTTCAGCTATGCTCTGCTGATACTTGTGTCGGAGTTCTAGGTCTATTCGTCACCATTTTAGATAGTACTAATGCAGTTGTATAAGGAACTGAGGAGTTCTAGGTCTTGGGTGACTCCAGATTTTCATTATGATTTTTTTAACTTGAATGATGAAAATATCTATACTTTTTCGTAGTCGCCTTCTTCAGCTATGCTCTGCTGATACTTGTGTCGGAGTTCTAGGTCTAGTTTTCACCACGGTAGATAGAAATAATGCAGTTGTATAAGGAACTGAGGAGTTCTAGGTCTTGGGGAAATCCAGATTTTTTTTATGAATTTTTAACTTGAACGATGAAAATATTTATATTTTTTCGTAGTCGCCATCTTCAGCTATGCTCTGCTGATACTTGTATCGAAGTTCTAGGTCTATTTTTCACCATGGTAGATAGGAATAATGCAGTTGTATAAGGAACTGAGGAGTTCTAGGTCTTGGGGAAATCCAGATTTTTTTTATGAATTTTTAACTTGAACGATGAAAATATTTATATTTTTTCGTAGTCGCCATCTTCAGCTATGCTCTGCTGATACTTATATCGAAGTTCTAGGTCTATTTTTCACCATGGTAGATAGGAATAATGCAGTTGTATAAGGAACTGAGGAGTTCTAGGTCTTGGGTTACTCCAGATTTTCATTATGATTTTTTTAACTTGAATGATGAAAATATCTATACTTTTTCGTAGTCGCCATCTTCAGCTATGCTCTGCTGATACTTGTGTCGGAGTTCTAGGTCTAGTTTTTACCTTGTTAGATAGAACTCATGCAGTTGTATAAGGAATTGAAGAGTTCTAGGTCTTGAGTGACTCTAGATTTTTATTATGATTTTTTTAACTTGAACGATGAAAATATTTATATTTTTTCGTAGTCGCCATCTTCAGCTATGGTCTGCTGATACTTGTGTCGGAGTTCTAGGTCTGGGAAATCCAGATTTTTTTTATGAATTTTTAACTTGAACGATGAAAATATTTATATTTTTTCGTAGTCGCCATCTTCAGCTATGCTCTGCTGATACTTGTATCGAAGTTCTAAGTCTATTTTTCACCATGGTAGATAGGAATAATGCAGTTGTATAAGGAACTGAGGAGTTCTAGGTCTTGGGTAACTTCAGATTTTTTTTCAAGAATTTTTTAACTTGAACGATGAAAATATTTATATTTTTTCGTAGTCGCCATCTTCAGCTATGCTCTGCTGATACTTGTATCGAAGTTCTAGGTCTATTTTTCACTATGGTAGATAGGAATAATGCAGTTGTATAAGGAACTGAGGAGTTCTAGGTCTTGGGTGACTCCAGATTTTCATTATGATTTTTTTAACTTGAATGATGAAAATATCTATACTTTTTCGTAGTCGCCATCTTCAGCTATGCTCTGCTGATACTTGTGTCGGAGTTCTAGGTCTTGTTTTCACCATGATAAATAGAAATAATGCAGTTGTATAAAGAACTGAGGAGTTCCAGGTCTTGGGTAACTCCAGATTTTTTTGTATGAATTTTTTAACTTGAATGATGAAAATATTTGTATTTTTTCGTAGTCGCCATCTTCAGCTATGCTCTGCTGATACTTGTGTCGGAGTTCTAGGCCTAGTTTCTACCCCATTAGATAGGACTAATGCAGTTGTATAAGGAACTGAGGAGTTCTAGGTCTTGGGGAACTCCAGATTTTTTTTATGAATTTTTTAACTTGAATGATGAAAATATCTACACTTTTTCGTAGTCGCCATCTTCAGCTATGCTCTGCTGATACTTGTGTCGAAGTTCTAGGTCTAGTTTCTACCCCATTAGATAGGACTAGTGTAGTTGTATAAGGAACTGAGGAGTTCTAGGTCATGGGGAACTCCAGATTTTTTTTATGAATTTTTAACTTGAACGATGAACATATTTATAGTTTTTCGTAGTCGCCATCTTCAGCTATGCTCTGCTGATACTTGCGTTTGAGTTCTAGGCCTAGTTTCTACCTCATTAGATAGGACTAATGCAGTTGTATAAGGAACTGAGGAGTTCTAGGTCTTGGGTGACTCCAGATTTTTTTTATGATGTTTTTTACTTGAACGATGAAAATATTCATAATTTTTGGTAATCCCCATCTTCAGCTATGCTCTGCTGATACTTGTGTCGAAGTTCTAGGTCTATTTTTCACCATGGTAGATAGGAATAATGCAGTTGTATAAGAAACTGAGGAGTTCCAGGTTTTGGGTAACTTCAGATTTTTTTCAAGAATTTTTTAACTTGAACGATGAAAATATTTATATTTTTTCGTAGTCGCCATCTTCAGCTATGCTCTGCTGATACTTGTGTCGGAGTTAGAGGTCTAGTTTCTACCTCATTAGATAGGACTAATGCAGTTGTATAAGGAATTGAAGAGTTCTAGGTCTTGAGTGACTCAAGATTTTTATTATGATTTTTTTAACTTGAACGATGAAAATATTCACAATTTTTCGTAATCGCCATCTTCAGCCATGCTCTGCTGATACTTGTGTCGGAGTTCTAGGTCTAGTTTTCACCACAGTAGATAGGAATAATGCAGTTGTATAAGGAACTGAGGAGTTCTAGGTCTTGGGGAACTCCAGATTTTTTTTACGAATTTTTAACTTGAACGATGAAAATATTTATATTTTTTCGTAGTCGCCATCTTCAGCTATGCTCTGCTGATACTTGTATCGAAGTTCTAGGTCTATTTTTCACCATGGTAGATAGGAATAATGCAGTTGTATAAGGAACTGAGGAGTTATAGGTCTTGGGTTACTCCAGATTTTCTTTATGATTTTCTTTATGATTTTTTTAACTTGAATGATGAAAATATCTATACTTTTTCGTAGTCGCCATCTTCAGCTATGCTCTGCTGATACTTGTGTCGGAGTTCTAGGTCTATTCGTCACCATTTTAGATAGTACTAATGCAGTTGTATAAGGAACTGAGGAGTTCTAGGTCTTGGGTGACTCCAGATTTTCATTATGATTTTTTTAACTTGAATGATGAAAATATCTATACTTTTTCGTAGTCGCCTTCTTCAGCTATGCTCTGCTGATACTTGTGTCGGAGTTCTAGGTCTAGTTTTCACCACGGTAGATAGAAATAATGCAGTTGTATAAGGAACTGAGGAGTTCTAGGTCTTGGGGAAATCCAGATTTTTTTTATGAATTTTTAACTTGAACGATGAAAATATTTATATTTTTTCGTAGTCGCCATCTTCAGCTATGCTCTGCTGATACTTGTATCGAAGTTCTAGGTCTATTTTTCACCATGGTAGATAGGAATAATGCAGTTGTATAAGGAACTGAGGAGTTCTAGGTCTTGGGGAAATCCAGATTTTTTTTATGAATTTTTAACTTGAACGATGAAAATATTTATATTTTTTCGTAGTCGCCATCTTCAGCTATGCTCTGCTGATACTTATATCGAAGTTCTAGGTCTATTTTTCACCATGGTAGATAGGAATAATGCAGTTGTATAAGGAACTGAGGAGTTCTAGGTCTTGGGTTACTCCAGATTTTCATTATGATTTTTTTAACTTGAATGATGAAAATATCTATACTTTTTCGTAGTCGCCATCTTCAGCTATGCTCTGCTGATACTTGTGTCGGAGTTCTAGGTCTAGTTTTTACCTTGTTAGATAGAACTCATGCAGTTGTATAAGGAATTGAAGAGTTCTAGGTCTTGAGTGACTCTAGATTTTTATTATGATTTTTTTAACTTGAACGATGAAAATATTTATATTTTTTCGTAGTCGCCATCTTCAGCTATGGTCTGCTGATACTTGTGTCGGAGTTCTAGGTCTGGGAAATCCAGATTTTTTTTATGAATTTTTAACTTGAACGATGAAAATATTTATATTTTTTCGTAGTCGCCATCTTCAGCTATGCTCTGCTGATACTTGTATCGAAGTTCTAAGTCTATTTTTCACCATGGTAGATAGGAATAATGCAGTTGTATAAGGAACTGAGGAGTTCTAGGTCTTGGGTAACTTCAGATTTTTTTTCAAGAATTTTTTAACTTGAACGATGAAAATATTTATATTTTTTCGTAGTCGCCATCTTCAGCTATGCTCTGCTGATACTTGTATCGAAGTTCTAGGTCTATTTTTCACTATGGTAGATAGGAATAATGCAGTTGTATAAGGAACTGAGGAGTTCTAGGTCTTGGGTGACTCCAGATTTTCATTATGATTTTTTTAACTTGAATGATGAAAATATCTATACTTTTTCGTAGTCGCCATCTTCAGCTATGCTCTGCTGATACTTGTGTCGGAGTTCTAGGTCTTGTTTTCACCATGATAAATAGAAATAATGCAGTTGTATAAAGAACTGAGGAGTTCCAGGTCTTGGGTAACTCCAGATTTTTTTGTATGAATTTTTTAACTTGAATGATGAAAATATTTGTATTTTTTCGTAGTCGCCATCTTCAGCTATGCTCTGCTGATACTTGTGTCGGAGTTCTAGGCCTAGTTTCTACCCCATTAGATAGGACTAATGCAGTTGTATAAGGAACTGAGGAGTTCTAGGTCTTGGGGAACTCCAGATTTTTTTTATGAATTTTTTAACTTGAATGATGAAAATATCTACACTTTTTCGTAGTCGCCATCTTCAGCTATGCTCTGCTGATACTTGTGTCGAAGTTCTAGGTCTAGTTTCTACCCCATTAGATAGGACTAGTGTAGTTGTATAAGGAACTGAGGAGTTCTAGGTCATGGGGAACTCCAGATTTTTTTTATGAATTTTTAACTTGAACGATGAACATATTTATAGTTTTTCGTAGTCGCCATCTTCAGCTATGCTCTGCTGATACTTGCGTTTGAGTTCTAGGCCTAGTTTCTACCTCATTAGATAGGACTAATGCAGTTGTATAAGGAACTGAGGAGTTCTAGGTCTTGGGTGACTCCAGATTTTTTTTATGATGTTTTTTACTTGAACGATGAAAATATTCATAATTTTTGGTAATCCCCATCTTCAGCTATGCTCTGCTGATACTTGTGTCGAAGTTCTAGGTCTATTTTTCACCATGGTAGATAGGAATAATGCAGTTGTATAAGAAACTGAGGAGTTCCAGGTTTTGGGTAACTTCAGATTTTTTTCAAGAATTTTTTAACTTGAACGATGAAAATATTTATATTTTTTCGTAGTCGCCATCTTCAGCTATGCTCTGCTGATACTTGTGTCGGAGTTCTAGGTCTAGTTTGCACCACGGTAGATAGAAATAATGCAGTTGTATAAGGAACTGAGGAGTTCTAGGTCTTGGGGAAATCCAGATTTTTTTTATGAATTTTTAACTTGAACGATGAAAATATTTATATTTTTTCGTAGTCACCATCTTCAGCTATGCTATGCTGATACTTGTGTCGGAGTTCTAGGTCTAGTTTCTACCCCATTAGATAGGACTAATGCAGTTGTATAAGGAATTGAAGAGTTCTAGGTCTTGAGTGACTCTAGATTTTTATTATGATTTTTTTAACTTGAACGATGAAAATATTCACAATTTTTCGTAATCGCCATCTTCAGCTATGCTCTGCTGATACTTGTGTCGGAGTTATAGGTCTATTATTCACCACTTTAGATAGTACTAATGCAGTTGTATAAGGAACTGAGGAGTTCTAGGTCTTGGGTGACTCCAGATTTTCATTATGATTTTTTTAACTTGAATGATGAAAATATTCACAATTTTTCGTAATCGCCATCTTCAGCCATGCTCTGCTGATACTTGTGTCGGAGTTCTAGGTCTAGTTTTTACCCCATTAGATAGGACTAGTGTAGTTGTATAAGGAACTGAGGAGTTCCAGGTCTTGGAGAACCCCAGATTTTTTTTATGAATTTTTAACTTGAACGATGAAAATATTTATACTTTTTCGTAATCGCCATCTTCAGCTATGCTCTGCTGATACTTGTGTCGGAGTTCTAGGTCTATTCTTCACCACTTTAGATAGTACTAATGCAGTTGTATAAAGAACTGAGGAGTTCCAGGTCTTGGGTAGCTCCAGATTTTTTTTTATGAATTTTTTAACTTGAATGATGAAAATATTTATATTTTTTCGTAGTCGCCATCTTCAGCTATGCTCTGCTGATACTTGTGTCGGAGTTCTAGGTCTAGTTTCTACCACGTTAGATAGAACTAAAGCTGTTGTATAAGGAACTGAGGAGTTCTAGGTCTTGGGGAAATCCAGATTTTTTTTATGAATTTTTAACTTGAACGATGAAAATATTTATATTTTTTCGTAGTCGCCATCTTCAGCTATGCTATGCTGATACTTGTGTCGGAGTTCTAGGTCTAGTTTTTACCCCATTAGATAGGACTAATGCAGTTGTATAAGGAATTGAAGAGTTCTAGGTCTTGAGTGACTCTAGATTTTTATTATGATTTTTTTAACTTGAACGATGAAAATATTCACAATTTTTCGTAATCGCCATCTTCAGCTATGCTCTGCTGATACTTGTGTCGGAGTTATAGGTCTATTCTTCACCACTTTAGATAGTACTAATGCAGTTGTATAAGGAACTGAGGAGTTCTAGGTCTTGGGTGACTCCAGATTTTCATTATGATTTTTTTAACTTGAATGATGAAAATATTCACAATTTTTCGTAATCGCCATCTTCAGCCATGCTCTGCTGATACTTGTGTCGGAGTTCTAGGTCTAGTTTTTACCCCATTAGATAGGACTAGTGTAGTTGTATAAGGAACTGAGGAGTTCTAGGTCTTGGGTGACTCCAGATTTTTTTTATGATTTTTTTTACTTGAACGATGAAAATATTCATAATTTTTCGTAGTCGCCATCTTCAGCTATGCTCTGCTGATACTTGTATCGAAGTTCTAGGTCTATTTTTCACCATGGTAGATAGGAATAATGCAGTTGTATAAGGAACTGAGGAGTTCTAGGTCTTGGGTTACTCCAGATTTTCATTATGATTTTTTTAACTTGAATGATGAAAATATCTATACTTTTTCGTAGTCGCCATCTTCAGCTATGCTCTGCTGATACTTGTGTCGGAGTTCTAGGTCTAGTTTTCACCACCGTAGATAGGAATAATGCAGTTGTATAAGGAACTGAGGAGTTCTAGGTCTTGGGGAAATCCAGATTTTTTTTATGAATTTTTAACTTGAACGATGAAAATATTCACAATTTTTCGTAATCGCCATCTTCAGCCATGCTCTGCTGATACTTGTGTCGGAGTTCTAGGTCTAGTTTTTACCCCATTAGATAGGACTAGTGTAGTTGTATAAGGAACTGAGGAGTTCTAGGTCTTGGGTGACTCCAGATTTTTTTTATGATTTTTTTTACTTGAACGATGAAAATATTCATAATTTTTGGTAATCCCCATCTTCAGCTATGCTCTGCTGATACTTGTGTCGAAGTTCTAGGTCTATTTTTCACCATGGTGGATAGGAATAATGCAGTTGTATAAGAAACTGAGGAGTTCCAGGTTTTGGGTAACTTCAGATTTTTTTCAAGAATTTTTTAACTTGAACGATGAAAATATTTGTATTTTTTCGTAGTCGCCATCTTCAGCTATGCTCTGCTGATACTTGTGTCGGAGTTCTAGGTCTAGTTTCTACCCCATTAGATAGGACTAATGCAGTTGTATAAGGAATTGAAGAGTTCTAGGTCTTGAGTGACTCAAGATTTTTATTATGATTTTTTTAACTTGAACGATGAAAATATTCACAATTTTTCGTAATCGCCATCTTCAGCTATGCTCTGCTGATACTTGTGTCGGAGTTCTAGGTCTAGTTTCTACCCCATTAGATAGGACTAGTGTAGTTGTATAAGGAACTGAGGAGTTCTAGGTCATGGGTAACTCCAGATTTTTTTTATGAATTTTTAACTTGAACGATGAAAATATTCATAATTTTTGGTAATCCCTATCTTCAGCTATGCTCTGCTGATACTTGTGTTGGAGTTCTAGATCTAGTTTTTACTACGTTAGATAGAACTAATGAAGTTGTATAAGAAACTGAGGAGTTCTAGGTCTTGGGGAACTCCAGATTTTTTTTATGATTTTTTTAACTTGAACGATTATCTTTTGTTTGTAGTTTTTGCTAATCACCATCTTCAGCTATGCTCTGCTGATACTTTTGTCGGAGTTCTTGATTTGGTTTTTTCTATTTTATATAAAACAGGTATTGTTGTATAAGGAACTGTAGAGTTCTCCGTCTTGGGACCCTCCAGAAGTTTCTTATGATGTTTTTTTATTTTACACACTGATAATATTCATGATTTTTGCTAATCGCCATCTTCAACCATACTCTGGTGATATCCGAAGTCGATTGTGTTGTATTTTGCATTTCTTTGTTTAAATAACATCTGGTCTACTGATTAAGGCCAGATTTATATGTGAAAATGGTTGTGTTGCGTAATTATCGGCAGTTTTATGATATTTATTTGTTTTTCCTGTTATTACGTTGATATGTTTTTATTTTTTTATGACTTCTAATTGACAGAACTATCGCTGAAAGTAATTGGGAACTATAGAACTCGCCTTTGTGCATCTAAAGGACTTTTAAAACTTTGCTTTTGGAAAAAATGATCTGCTACCGGAAGTTAGCAGATCATATTTTCATTTGATATTTTTTTCAGGAAAATCAGCAGAACTTTTCCTGAAAAGTATCAGGAACTCCAGAACTATGCTGCATGCGAATAGAACTCTAATTTTTTTATGCTCTGCTGGAAAATGATCTGCTAAGTTCACGGACATCTTCGTACGCGGATCCTGTTGCTTATGCCAGCGACAACGGGGTCGTCAAAATCAAAGATCTGAAACGTCTGATGTCGAATTCTAAGAGCCCGGGGACTGGAAAACAACGTGATGCGCGAGACGATTCGAGACGTTCCAGATCTCTCCCTTCCACTTACGCGCGTGACAGTGTGCTGTGTACACACCTTAGACATGGTGCCAATGTCTCCGTGTTCGATGTAATTAATAAATGGGTTACAGGAAAACGCGCTCCTTTCTTTGTTCCCAAAAAGTGTTCCCATAGCGTGATCAAACTCGCCGCCAACGCCATTTAAGAAACGTTTAGAAAACGGAAACTACATATTATTTACCCAAATATTATAGTATCTTAGCCATGTGCAGCGCCCCTTAAGGAGAGCATTTCCGTTATACATGATTTCTGTGTAGCTTTAACCATTAAGGCTGCAAACGCGACGGAAGCTTAAAAAATGGAGTAATTTCTCCCGTTTCCCCAACATTTTCCTTCACTGCTCTGCTCCTGTTGATCGTACCGTGATGAAAAGTATACTATAACCTGCCCAGGAGTATGAAGAATGATTGTACCAAGTTTCGTTAAAATCCATCGAGTAGTTTTTGTTTCTATAAAGAACATACAGACAGACAGACAGACAGACAGACAGACAGACAGACAGACAGACAAAAATTTTACTGTTTGCATTTTTGGCATCAGTATCGATCACTAATCACCCCCTGATAGTTATTTTGGAAATATATTTCATGTACAGAATTGACCTCTCTACAGATTTATTATAAGTATAGATAACAGATACTTGAATCACATCACCAGCAAAAAGCATGGCATTAAGACATTTCAGCTGCCATCCAGCCTAATGACAGAGAAAACGAAAACATAACTTTTGTTATGACAATATCAAAGATTTTATATATTCTACTAGAGTAGACTAGATTGACTACGAAGAAATATGACACTCTTTAAAGTATTCTCTATTCTCATTAGCATTAAGTTCATGTGTGTTATTGACACACAAAAGGGAAAAATGGCCTGGAACAAGACACTGAGATAAATCCTCTCTGTCCCTTTCTCACATACTACCAGAAAAAAATAAGAAACAGATGGTAGTTTTTAGATTGTTCCAGTTATCGTTAAATAGTTCGTGTTCATGAATTTTGATAGGTTTATGCAACATAAAATGAATTGCAACTAAATATTTTATTTCAAATATTGCTTCTTGAAATTTTATACGCATTCTTCTTGTATTTAATGATAATTTCATTTAGATTTAGTAGCTATTCGTAGTAATTTTCAAATTATGAAAGGCAACATTAAGGAGGTTTCAATTTGACAGAATTTGACATCAATAAACAATATGGCTGATGCTTCATAGGGCTAAAGTTGTATTTTTAATTGTTACAAGTTTTTATCTCAATGTTTAGTAAAGTATAAAGTGTGCAAGATGTTCAAAACGATGCTGTGTAAAGTTTCGCAATAGTGATGGGTATCGTGGTTGTGGAATTTCATTTGTTTTTTGGTAAGTTTTCTGTTTTGTTTACAAAATATTTATGTAGGGTGACAACAAACATCGTTTTGAATTTCATGCGGAGAAGGGGACTCAGAAGACGGACTGGGTGCAAAATTTTATAAAATTCGATTGTCTACTGTTCAAGTTTTACATTATTATAAGCAAATTTCTAAATATCTGAGGAGGCTCAATTTTTTTTTTTAATAAATCAAGCGCGTACCAATTTTACTAATTTTATCTTTTCTGTTGATCGGGCGCCTTTGGCCGCTCGGCGATCTTCGGCTGCTCTCATGAAACAACGGAAAGCGGCGAGTAGCGGCGGCCAGAGGTGCGCCATGCGGGACGTGTCTTCGGACCAATTCAGTATATAGTTATCTGTGACCATTTCTTAAAACGACGCGCGTGCACTCCAAAATCTTCTCCACATCGATATTCTATACGTCTTTAAGTTTAGTCCTTAGGTAGGTCCCTAATAAATGCCGCACGCGATGCTGCATGTATGTGGTTTAACCGTTAACTACTAGTAATATATTATTTTTTATGTTTTGTTGTAGATTTCCAAGAAACGAGAACCATCAGCAACAGTGGCTTTGAAGTTGTGCCATTAAAATTTTTTTTTTTTCAGCAACAGTTTTATTTGTGGTTGCCACATTAAGTCTGAAGATGTAAAGTTAAATCAACACTAAAACCTAATTCTATTCCATCTATATACCCTTTTGTAAGTTCATCCGTTGTTAAAAATCCGTTCAGTAGTTTTTGAGTTGATTGCAAACAGATATAGACAAACTTTTCCTGCTCTAAGGTAGAGCGCCTTACGCTCCATCCTAGAGCGGGACATGTTATTTAAGGTTTATACTTAATAAATCTACCCGTGTCCTTCAGTTGCCCTTTGTGTTCTAGGACCATGGTTTCCCTTTCGGAAATTTCCTGTGGCGCTAATGGGCATCGGCAATAATAGTAGTAGTAGTTAATATAAATAAATTTATAAACCAGTCGAGGATCATTTATTTAATGTATTATTTATTGTTTATTTGTTAGTTAATACGTGCAATTTGACGTAATAAAAAATGTACAATTTTATGTCACGCATCAGTCTATTTTTAATAAAGTAAAAATAAAACAATAACATTAGTTTTATTATAAACTAACTAGTTTTTTCTTTCAGACAAACCTTATTCTGATAGGTGCAGCCGTTCAGAAGTGATCTTCTTACGTAGGTACACACACATTAGGCATTTTTTTATCAGTGTAGGTATTTCATACTCGCATAAGAGGATATTGCTATTATAATATATACGGACATCAGCTATTTCCTAGTCATTACAGAGAAAACTCTGTTCCCTTTTGGTAAGCATATTATACATATTAATTGTTTTTGAACTTGCATGTCTATTTTCATGTATCAAAAATATCTTTAACTAACTTTAGAGCAAAATTGTCCCGTAGTATGTAGCTAGTGTATGGACACACTAGTAGAACGAGATGAGAGGACTCTTTCTGACTTTCCTTTTCAGGTACGCTTTTGAGGTTGTCGTAGTCAATCTAGTACTAGGATATATAAAATCTTTGGACAATATCTTGTCGTTCGTTCAAAAATCGTAATCGTAAGTCGTAGGTATTATTGACATAATATACATAATCTCATCAATTTTGAACTGGAATATCTTTAATACACGGAGTCTATTTATAGTAATGTTTGAAACAAAATTATTTAGAAATTACAAAAGTGTATAGATTATATATATTTTTGTGTATTTTTTATCACATGACGTAGCCTGTTGTTTTAGTACAGTGCGTTTCACTTAAGAAGTTACGTTGCCGTAATGTTGGCAATACGGAACAACCGTGTTGCAATATTTTTAGCAATTACATTACTTAATATTAGGGAGATTAACTGATACTTCGTTACTTTTAATAATTGTCTTTTTTTTTTTAAACAAATTTTGAATAAAGTATAGGACGCTGGCCTCCATTCTGATTGTCCTGCAATTCTTGCAAATACCGAAAACGCCACGCTGTAATATCGTACCTCTCTATTAAAAACTTCCCTTTAGACCTGCTTTTTTTAAATAAAATCCCATACTCCTCATAATTCTCCAAAAAGTGTTGCAACTACCGTTAAAATCGATTTCGTTTCGCATTTCGGGGAACAATTTTGGTAGAGTAGGCAACTCTTTCCTTTTATCACCTTCTTTTTTGTGTAGAAAGACAGGGGAGCCAACATTACACCAAAGAAACTACTCAAATGAAACGCACTTGTAGTTTGTGGCCTTGACTGCTATGTCATAGAAATGTTTTACGACCTATTATATAATATTTAGACCTACTAAATATACATACACAAAAAAGTTCACAAAAAAAGGTCACGCCGTTTGGCTTGTGCATTTATTATAATTTATTTTACTAAGTAGAGCGATAACAATACATTTGCATTGTGTCATTTTTTATATTTTAGATGTTGATAGAAAAATGGTCGTTGTTATGCGTGAAATAGCAATGAGTACGAAAAGCCTAATATATCTATTATAATATATTAGGCTTAATACGAAAGGTTCTGGGGTGGCGTTGGAAGGCCTCCAATAAGGTGGATCGACGACCTGGTCAGGGTTGCGGTAATCCAATGGATGCGTGACGCACAGGACCGGTCGTTGTGGCGACACTTGGGGGAGGCCTATGTCCAGCAGTGGACGTCTTGCGGCTGAAATGATGATGATGAGATACTAACACATTTAGTATCTCGGTCGCGTTTGCGATGGCTGCGCTTGGGGTCTGGAGTTCTATAGCCAGAGAAAGTGTAAAAGGGACTCAGTAGCTGTCTTGGACCTTTAATTTATATCCAGGTTAAGTCTCGTTTATTGTGACGTTTTCTTACCCAAAGCTAATGAACTGATTTTGATGGTTTATAGTAGAGAGACTGACTCCAGCGCCACTGTGTCCTCGTGGAGGCAATCGGTGATGGGTTAGGTCATTATCTGAAGCGAAGGATTCCCCCTCGATCGACGTGTCGTCGTGGAGGTGATCGGCGGTGACAAGCTCTCGCACACCTGGTGCGAGAGGTTGTCAGGCCAAGGTCCAGAGCAAGGAAGCATGGCAGGCGGTCGCCTCCTCTCCGAAGAAGTAATGCTAGTGAAGTAGGTGGTAAACGCTTGAGTGAAGGGACATCCTCACGCCCCAGCTATCTAAATTGTACTTAAACACAAAGATTGATGTCAAAACTCGAGGAGTTTAACAAAAAGTAGCCTAAAGTAAATTGGTGTAAGATGGTGGATTAACCGAAGATAAATCTTAATGTGCTACAAAATGTAACCCGTTTCTTTAGGCACATCGATAAACTTTGTACATATTTATAAGCATCACAGTCAATCTCTTCAGATACCGTCAATTAGAGACACAATAGTAAGACAATGACAGGTACGCAAAATACGCGTTGCGGATAACAGCCCGTTTTACCTTACCTAAGACAATGACAGCGCGAACGCCGGCGTTCGCTTTGGGTTTAATGCATTAACACGCGCGTTATTTACTGTCTTAAATAAAATATTATAACTCCACTACTACTAATACAACCAGGATAGGCAGGTTCAGATATTTGCACGGATCTTGAGCTCTGGCTTCTAGTTGCGCAGAAGTAAAACATCGGGTCTTTTTAGTGGTACGAAGACACAATTGGCTCGCCGATGTATGGAATGCGCAAAGCGATCCCCACACTGATGCCGAGCACTCAAGATTTTGTATTGCATTCTATTGAAAGTAAAGCCTTCGACCGTGTTGATCATAATAAGCTGCTACAAAAGTTAAGCATGTATGGCATAAGAGGTAAAGCGCTAGACCTCTTCTCTTCATACTTGCATAATAGACAACAAATAACAGAAATTACCCACATATGTCAAAAAACACGTAGAGAGATCAAACATAGGTCAATCACAAAAACTATAAAATTTGGAGTCCCACAAGGTAGTGTTCTAGGACCCTTACTATTTTTGATATACATCAATGATCTGCCTAAACATATAACTCAACCGATGGTACTTTTTGCAGATGATAGCACAGTACTAATAAAATGCGAAAACGAAAATGACTATGAGCACATAATTAATCAAACATTAAATACAATAATACAATGGTTAACAGAAAATAATCTCAAGATAAATATGGACAAAACAAAAATTATTCACTTTCATCAAAGAACACAACCCATCAATATAAATGTCAGTTACCATGACAAAACAGTACATCCTGTGACGAACACAAAGTTTTTAGGAATCGACATTGATGACAAATTAACATGGAAAACACATATAGAACATGCATGTAAAAAAATTAATAAATCTTCATTTGCTCTCTACAAGTTATCTAAAATTGTAAATAAAGAAGCCGTATTATCTGCATATCACGGAATTGTTGCACCTGTCTTAAGATATGGTATTATATCTTGGGGCAACTCCGTTGATAAAGAATCCATATTTAGAGCCCAGAAGAAATGCATAAGAGCAATTTGCAATATAGACCATACTACGAGCTGTGAGCCATACTTTAAAAGCTTAAAAATTTTAACATTGCCCTCGCTATATATCTATGAAATAAGTTTATTTGTCAAATTAAATCCAAATTATTTTAAGACTGCTTTTAAAAGCTATTATAGACAATTGCGTGACAAAAATAGACTAGAAGTTAAAATACCATATGGAAAAACAGCACTTGTCAATAAAAGTATTATCTGTATGACATCATTGATCTACAACAAACTGCCTGACCATATTAAACAATTACCTTTTCCACAGTTCAAATCGAAACTGCACAAAGTCTTAGTAAATAAATGTTACTATATGCAGGATAAAAATTTTGATATGCAGTAACAGCTCACACAATGTATATTTATTAATAATGATAGTAATGTATTATAAAATTATGACAACAACAAAAATGTGACATGATTTAATAATTTAATTGGACCAATTTCTATTGTAATGTTTAAATTAATCTTTGACTTTTTTTTTTGATCTCTGCTTTTTTTTTTCTTTTTATTTGATTGTTTAATGTGACATAAGTATATAATCTCATCTTGACATTTCTTATTTATTTTATTTTGTTTTTTTTTTTTTACAAATGACATACCACTTTTAATGTGAATTTAGTCTTGACTCAATAATTACTGTCTAGTTTTGTCAGAATTATATTTTAAATTAATTAATAAATTTGCACACCTTATAAGGTCATAGTACAGCGCACCTATTATACCTACATGTAACAACTTTTTATACTTACCTGTATTATGCAAATAAACGTTTTGATTGATTGATTGATTGATTGACTGAAACTCCGTTTTATGCTAGGCCAAGTCTAGCTCAGCGTCAAGGTGTTACTACTGGCGTACGGTTTACTGTTCATATTTACTACAGTAAAGTGGACAGAAACTTTTTTGTCGTTAAAATTTTCTTCCAAAATTTCGCAGTAAATGAACGCAGCGAAGAACTAAAATATAATCATTCTTTGTCAATCAATGACAATTTAGAATTATTTGTCAGTGAATTTGTTGTTATGAAAAGTTACAATATCACGAATTTAGATTTAAAATTTACAAATTAGTTGTATATTTTAAATAAGTAAAAATTTAAAATTACAGAAAATGGTCATCGAGTTTATTGAACTAATTATTCAGGTATTTGGTATTGGTTTAGTAATAATAGCTGCTGGGATGTGGGCAGGCGTAGGAGTGAATTCGAGGCCGAAGCATAGAGACGGACAGACTATGGTAGGGGGGGCATTATGGAGTCAAATAATAATACCTATTGGTCTTATGATATCCAAAGTTGTACAAGAAACTATTGATCAATTTGTTGAAGGATATTATTTGGTGACAGGAATTTTGCTTCTGTGGATAACTGGAGTTCTTTTGGTAAGTGTGTGTGTGATTTTTAAATATTTGCATTAAAAAATCTATGTTCCTTCAGTTACCCTTAGTGTTCCAGGGCCATGGTAACTCTTTCTAACAATCCCGCAGCCCAATCTATGGGCTCCTTTTTTAGGAATCGGTACTTAAACCAGCTAAAACGGAACTCTTATAGGATCACTTTGTGACGTCTGTCAAGATCCTTTTTCTCAAGAGCGCGTGTTAACCAAACCTAAAATTAAAATCGAATACTCTTACTCAAGTCTGTTACCCCAAGTAACAGGAAAAAAAAACAAACCTCTAAGTCAACATAATTTAAAGATAAGACCGTTTATGCTTTGATGCTTTGAAAAAAGTGATATAATATGCTAAGCGCATATTATACCACTTTTTTTATTATGGATAAGCCCGCGTTTGACCACTATTTCACCTGATAAAAAGTGATGATATGGCCGACAATGGAGCACGCTTGTTCTAGGCAAGCTTACTCTATTGTCGGCCAACCTATTCACTCTTGACTTAAAGACCCCTAAGTTATAGTTATCAGAAAACACAGACCCCGGCAGGAAATTCCAATCCTTAGCTGTACGCATAATTAATGTGTTCCCAAAACGCTTTATACGTATAGGTGATATTGCCGCCATATGTACACAACCTATCCTTAATGGATGCGGAGTTTACTTTTAAGTGATTTTTTTTTTCGGTGGGCAAAAACATCCTATGACAACTCCCGCTCTTGGGTGGAGCGGGAGATAGTGTCAGACTCGTACTGACTAAAAACCCCACCCCGTTCCTTCTAGCCTTCATACCGGGGCTCGAGTTCCTTTCGGATAACCCTGGCCCCAGTAGGCTTCGACCCAGCTGGGCCCCTGTTGCTGACAACTCCTTGAGGCGCGCAGGAACAGTGCACGCCGTCGACGTCTTGAGCTCGGTCCGGAAAGTTACCGGACGGTCGGACAGCGAGCTACCCATGGCTCGCCGTCCGCGAACCCGCGTCTACGGTCGCTGGAATTTGAGATCGGAATCCCGGCGGCGGCGGCGAGAGCGCCGTTGCTTGATGCGATCGGCCTCCTCCTTTGCTAGCATTAGTGCTTCGCAGAAGGAGGCGACGGCCTGCCACTCCTCCTTGCTCCGGACTATGGCCTGAACTAAGGCCCGGCGCGAGAGGTCTCCGCCACCGATCGCCCCCACGAGGGTATGGCGATGCTCCTCCCAAGCAGGGCACACCTCGACTGTGTGCTCTACCGTGTACTTCGGGTGTTCCGCACAGTGGCGACACCCAGGCGTCTCTTCCGCTTGAATCCGGTGCAGGAACCTCCCGACCGTGCCATGTCGAACCTTTAAGTGATTGTTACTCCATTGTTATTTATATATTGCATGTTACGTTTACCATAATACCAGTGTAAACAATAATGTTGGTGAACCAATAAATAAATAAAAAATCAGGCTTTCGCGCCAGCCCCTATCGAAAGCCTTCGAGATATCAAGGCAGACGGCAAGCGCTTCCTCATGCTTCTTGATTGCCTCGCTCCAGATGTGAATGGCATAAGCTAAAAGGTCCCCGGTAGACCGATTTTAGCGAAAACCGTTTAGCCGATCACTGAGGAAGTCGTTTTCTAGGTATGCCAGAAGCTTCCTGTTAAGCACCCATTCCATACTCTTACAGAGGATGGACGTAACGGAGATGGGTCGGTAGTTTTTCGGGTCAGCTCGACTAGGCATTGGCTGAACATTAGCTTGCTTCCAAGCCATTGGCACTTTTCCAGTCTCCTATGAGAGGCCAGACGACTGACCACTTTTTGGAAAATCAAAAACCAAGTCCCGTTGACGTAGAATTCTGAAATTTGGCATAAAGGAAGATCTTAAAGCACAAGAACAGAAAAAGAGTCTGAAAATTGTAAATTTGTAGTAACATCAGAGAAAATGAATTTTTGGTATTTGGAAATTTCTTTGAGAAATTCGGGAATTGAACTGTTTACATAATTAAATTTGTACGGAATCCTTGGTGCACGAGTCTGATTTGCACCTGGCCGGTCTTTTACATGGGAAATCATCTAATGACTTCTCCCGCTTTGGGTGAAGCGATCCTTGTGTCCAGCTTCTACTGATTAAGTTTAGTAACTAGTTAGTATTTCTTTAGTTGCCTTTTGCGAGTGCCACGGTAACCCCTTCGAATAATCTGTAGCTCTAATGTGCGTGTCCTCTTTTTGCAATTTTTGCAGATAGTGTACGAGGTAAGACGTTACAGAAGACGGAAACGTAGGGAACAGTTGCGCAATGCGATGCGCAGAGCTGTCACCTCATTTGTGGCGGAGCCGTCACGCGAGGCCGTAAAACCATCGAGAACGCAGTTGACGAGATCGGGAGTGTTTAGCCTTTTTAGCAGGTCAATGGAATCACAGGAAACACTTAGATATCCATACGATAAAGCCTACTACGCTATTGGCATCCTCTGTATCTTAGCTGGTATCTTGAAATTGGTTGAATTAGTTATGTTTGTAATTTTGGATACGAAAATATTAACAGGAAATCGTATAATTTGATAAATATAATAAATGTAGAATAATAATTCTGTTGTAAATAAATTCTGCGAAGACTGTTCGAACGAAGAATCGCCATCCTTAAGCGGCAGTGGGCAGAGCACATTACTCGCAGAACAGATGGTTGGGGATGAAAGGTTCTGGAGTGGTGACTAAGTACCAGAAGACGCAGCTTTGAAAGGTCTACCACAAGGTGGACCGATGACCTGGTGAGGGTCGCGGGAATCCGATTGATGCGAGACGCACAGGATCCGTCGTTAAGGTGACTCTTGGGGGAGGCCTATGTCTAACAGTGGACGTCTTTCAACTGAAATGATGATGATTGTAATGCAAAAGTTTGTGAGGAACGATGGATGTTTATTACTCATTCACGTAAAAACAACTAGATGGATGAACTTAAGAGAGTCCTTCTCCACTCGCTTATCGTAAACATCGAAAATGGTTTAAAAGCTTGTTACTTCATTTAATGCAATCCAACGCGATGTTTGACGAAAAGGCAACGCAAAAAAAGAGAGATAACGCCTGGAAACTCTGTTAGTATTCGGTAATTCCGAGATTTACTCGAAAATTTACTGCTCCAGGAAATAGCTGTTTTTTTTAAACCCTTAAAAGTTTTTGGAAAAAGTTGTCGTCATTTAGAATCTTAATAAAATTTGCAAGGTCTCTAGAGGATTACTTTTTTAATTTTTTTAATTTTTAGTCATATTTTGAAATGTCAAAGTTCATACAAAATAGGACATTTTCAGAGGTTTTTACTTGATTAGTTTTACACAAATTTAGAAATTGGTTTCTTTAGAAACCTAGATAATATCCACAAAATACTGTGTGTCCAAAATATCTAATGAAAAATGTGTAATAACGTCATAATCAGTTATAAGCGGTTGTATGAAAAACAGTAAAAATGTGAGTCATGATGCACCAACTTAATGATGATTTTTTTATCACGTGAGCAAGTTTAACACTTAATTTTGAGCTACACCGCTGGCAGCAGCTAGTCTAAGATAGTTTCAAAATATCAAGATGTAACAGTCGCACTATAATGCCGTAAAAGTGTGCTCAATATAACGAAAACGACATTTAAATACAGATGCGCTTTCAAATCTTAAAACTATTTTCTTTCCGCACAGACTTTTACTATATCGCTTTTTTTTCTGATTCACAGAAAGTAAATGAAATTGATGATAGGTAGATTGTGTGCGGAATGATAAGAAAGAAAAGGAAGTGGAATCCTATGAAGGGGTTTATTCAAATGAAGTTCACTTACTCTTTTAATTATTCATGAACTGATTCGTTGTAGATAATTATGTGATATAAAATTGGTGTAGTTTTATATAACAAGTGTCCACAACTGGACGATATTATGTAGCATCATTATAATAAATGCATTCTCGGTAAAATAGAGGTGAGTATTTTATTTTAGTACTAGCTTTTGCCCGCGCGGCTTCGCTCCCGCTCTTCCTTACTCCACCCTACTATACTCTACTCTACCCTACTCTACCCTAATCTACCCTACTCTACCCTACTCTACCCTACTCTACCCTACCCTACCCTACCCTACTCTACCCTACCCTACCCTACTCTACCCTACCCTACCCTACTCTACCCTACCCTACCCTACTCTACCCTACCCTACCCTACTCTACCCTAACCTACCCTACTCTACCCTACCCTACCCTACTCTACCCTACCCTACCCTACTCTTATTTTTTTTCCATAAGAACCTTGTCCTCACGATAACAATCACAACAAAAAAAAAATCAGCCAAATCGGTCAAGCCGTTTTCATGCCAAGTCGTGACAACGGAAAACGGGGGTCATTTTTATATATATAGATTTAACATCGACAGGGCGTAAAGGCTGGCTCAGTCGAAAATTAGAATGTGTTACATCCTCGTTAAAATGCAGGACCAAAACAAAAAATAGGAAGTGAATGAAGTGTGTTTCAAGAGAGAGTAGAGCTAAGCGTTCATTGCATCAGAATCGGAGCGTATGGAACGAAAGGATCTATTGCTTTGTATTGATTTTTTTGGTACAGCGTGCACTGGATCGGCATTACTGCGCCTGCGCCAGAGATCGGTATTTCTGCCGATGACGTCATCCGCAGTGAACGCATCATTAGGATTTCGATTGCTTCCAGTTCCGACACAAAATAGATAGATACAAAAGTCAATTTTATGTACTTATGTACTTCACTTTTTATAAGTACCTATGCTAAGTGTTAGAACACGTCAGCGCGTTGCGCCGAACTGTATGAGCGCGACGGGGCGATTGAGCCGAGATATCGTGTCCATGAGCGGTGTCTATGTGTGCATGCTCGAGCGTGCTTTGTATGTAGATTGTCTTCTGTACATATCTATTTTGTGGTTCTGACGTGTTTGTTGCGAGTTGTGATGATTCACGGTGAATGAAAAAGTTTTTTATTAATTTAGTGGAAAGATATGAAGAACTTTACAATCTTCAACATAAAAATTATCATAATTCTCCGAAAATAGGACATTTTAATTTTATTAAATGATTCCACATCTTTCGTTTTTTTTTCTCCTCTGCTGATAATAAACAACTAATGATTACAATATCCTTGTCACTATCCTCCCTATTGTGAATACACGTGCACAGGCGAACTCTATTGCATTGAAAGTAGCGAAATTGCTGATGCAAAATCCGAATGCAGTAGATGCACCCTATCAGCATTTTGTAAATACCGACGACGCCTCGTATACTCCGTACGCTCCGATTCCGATGTAGTGGACGCTTTGCTTAGAAGATCTTCTTCCTGCCCTTATCCCCATATTACTTGGGGTCAGCGCTACACGTTTTTATTCTGTCCTGTCACCCGTCAAACTATCACTAACTCCCTTTTCTTTCATATCACTCCTCACACAATCCATCCATCTTTTCTTCGGCCTTCCTCTCCCTCACCATCCATCTACATGTATACTCGGAACTTTTAGTAATATGCGCTTCATCCCTCCTCTTCACATGTCCATACCAAGACAACCGATTACCTTTCAACTTTTCAGTCACTGGTGCCACTTTTAAACTTCCTCTAATGTACTAATTTCAAGATTAAAACCATAAAAACTTGCTGCGCCGACCCTGGGTGCATAAAACAATGGCGTTCGACGGAAGAGTTAAGAACAATTAAATTTTCCCTACCTACAATGCCAGACCCAAAATTTGTTATTAATAACATCAATTAATAACAAGTCCAGTTTTTCGTATGTGGGATAAGTCAATGAATGCAGTGAATAATCGTATTTATTTTCACATGCCACTATTCATTACTATACAGACAATGTTTAGACAACAATAGACATGGTGTACTCAGTAAATGGATGCGTCTGTGCGTAGTGAATGCTATAAGATTTTTGTATCGCTTATTAGCGAACATAAATTTTAGGAACTGAGAACTTCTGAGAAGAAAGGTGTACGAGAGGGATGCCTTTTAAATTTTGTCGTTTGAAGAAATAAACACAACTAGAACCTTAATTCATGAATCCCCAAGCGACCACCGGTGGCCGCGCATTTATTGTCTTACTATTGTGTCTCTAATTGACGGTATCTGAAGGGTTAAAGTATTATTTATTGCTTTTCAAAATATTCACCTCGAGGTTTTATACGTTTTTCCATTCGCTCGAACCAGTTATTGTGTCCAAAATAGTCGACTTGAAAGCGTCGACTGTTTCTTTATTGGACTGGAACCTTTGCTTACGAATAGTTTTCTTAATTTTAGGAAATGTAAAGACATCGTTAGGGCTTAGGTTCGTTAAGACTGTATGGGGGATGGTCAAGAATTTCTATGTTTTCCTGCTTCAAATAATCAATTGTTTTACGAGCTTGCGTTGTCATGGTGTAGGATGATGCGTTGCTTTGGGTTAGGTTTCCGAACTTTGGCGATGACTTGTGGCAAATTTGTGGTATACCACTCTGCATTAACCGTTCTACGATCTTCAAGAGCAATTGTTGCAACATGACCGGTTTTCGCCACGAACGTAGCCACCATCTTCTTCGAAGTGCTTCGAGAGCGAACAATTTTAGTCGGTTTTGCCTCCAAATACAGTCGCTAGCACTAAGTGACGTAGCAACAAGGGGGAAACATGTCCTGATGTGCTTGAAGAGTGGAGAGGTGTTCCATGGCTATTAGGATAAGATCCGTACCAGAACCTTACTGGATTATACATCCTTCTCCCGAGCATGTTTACTCTCACCCTGGGCAATTAGGCATGTTACGGCAAAGCAAACTCTACCGATAGAGACCTAGGATTTAATGGAGCGCGCCAGCGCTATCTCCACGTTGACATCGTGGTAGGGACCACGAAGTTTACGTGGAGATATAGCAATGGAGTTATTATTATTAATGTGGGTGCTGGAAAATATATTTCATCATCACGGTAGATCCAAGCGAAGATAAACAATTAGATAGCGAGTTTAGCACGAACAGATAGGTCTGGTTCACAATTTTAACAAGTTTTTAATGAAAATCATTTTTTCATAACAAGCTTTTATAGCTCGGTATACCTATATAATTAATACTCGTTAAGACGAATCATACGAGCTCAAACTCGATGGGGTTATGTCGCTTAACTACCAAGTTCTTAAAGTCAATTTCCAGTTCCATCATCAGATCAGCTCCATGTCATAATAATTTCGCATTGTCATCTGATTTACACATTCATGCAAAATTTCAGCTCAATCGGTAACCGGGAAGTGGGTCAAATTTAATTTACATTACTTAATGACAGACAAACATCGGGACAGGTGAAACTAAATAAAAGCTTGTAAAAACCGGGAGGAATGGATATAAGAACGAGCAGTCTTACCCTATGGCAGGAGAATAATTATAGCCCACAAATAAAATAAATAGCTTTGCATATCGCTAACATCGCTTCAGCTGCGTTGTGGCATCACCATTAGTATTACTGAGCTATAAAAGGTATTCATTGTATCTATTTTAATACTACAACAAAGTAAAGTGAGTGGTTGACTGATATGTGTGGTGAATTCAGAGACATAGAGATTAATGAAAGATGGCTTTTGGATTGTAAGTGTCATATCAAACTATTTCGAGTGTAAATATACAAGTGACTACTAATTTAATTTTAAAAATTATATAATTTAGATTGGTTTCAAATAATTGCTGTGTTTTAAATAAGTTTTGTTCTTAAAAATGATATTCTCCAAATGCGAATCGTTTGGTCACTGAGATTTCAAATTATGTAAAATTAGTATATCTATGTACAGCGAGGAAATTCGAAATATTATTTTTTTTAAGCCAAAACCTGTTTCTATGAAATCAAAACTAAAAAACTGAAAAGTTTGAAAACTTAATAATTGAAAAAAAGGGTCTGTTTTATTTATCATTATATATTTAAAAAGGATTTTGGAAGTTTAAATCATATTTAATATAAATGGTATTTGGAAGAAAATTATTTCATTTGGCTTTATGTCAGGATTTATTTGTACAACATCAACCATATTTTAATATTTTATTTTTGTACGAATACAAATAAATTTTTAAATTGCAGTATAATTGTGACGGGATTACTGGCTTTTGGCGCATATTGGACGACAAAGTATTTGATGAGCATGCCAGATCCGAACTACCCAGTGGTGACGCCTCCTCCGACCACTACTGAAATGCCTCTCGTCTAAAAATAATTTGAAGTTATAAAAAAACCTGATTTTGTAGTATTTAACTTTGTTTTGTAAATAAATGATTTGATGTATTTTGTCACTTTCTGTTATTAAATTATTGTAATAATATATTTTTCACACCATCTGCTCGAAAATGTCAAATTATATGTTAAGCAACCTTAACCTAAAGTGAGTCATTAGTGGCCGGGGCATAGAAATATATTATATATATGGGCCGGGGGCACAGCCGGTTAATAATGTTGTACTGGATTTCATTATGACCCGCTGGTCAATAATGTGACTATTATTTTCTCACAGTAGGTGTAAAAAGTAGAGTATCCTCCTCTGGGCTAAAGGTGTCTTTGCCTTGGGCTAGCTTGAATCCCTCGCTGCATTCAGGATTCTTGTATTAACTCCCTCGCTTTGCTCGTGAGTTAAATCCCGAATCCTTCATTGCGCTCGAGATTCAATATGACGCCCGTGACATAAGACACAACTTTAGCCCCTTGGTGCATAATTTACTATATTTTCCGTGTCGAATGGTGTAACACCAATATTAACTTGACGCGTGTTACTCATAACATTATTTTTCTCTGTGGAATTTTGTTTCTACAGATGTTAACCTAACCTAACCTTTTTTTTTTCGTGGTGGAAATCCTCATAGACATCCTCCACCTTGGGGTAGGTGGAGGGGTCTGTCAGACTCTTACTGACTAAAACCACCCCAGTGTTCCCTCATACACTTATGCCGGGGGCTGCGGGTGCAGTTTGACTTCCGCTGCTCCGGACTAGTGGTGACCATTAACCTAACCTAACCGATTTGTTCATAAGAAGTTAGCAGTATATTTTTTTAGATAATTATATTACAAAAGTATATGTCTTACTACATAATATGTATGTATATTTATGTTTATTTATTCAATCATAAATTATGTCGTCTTAATTTTTAAAATAACGAGAATTATATCTCTTCATTTTCAAAATTGCATCTGTCTGCAGTCTCTGATCAATGATGCCATTTAAAGGTTGACTGACAAAAATGTCTTAAGCGTAAGTTCAGTTTAGTACATTTTAATGCTGGTGAAGCACATTTTTGTATTTTTGCAATAAAATTACTTAGCAATACCTATTGGATTTTGGCTTTATTCTAAACTAGCTTTGGGTCGAAAATTGTATTATAGGTATATATCTAATCGTAGGCACCTACTACTTAGGTATAGTATTTTATGTGGTGTAGGGAGTGCTTTTTTTAAATATTTGTTTCCTTATTTTCTTCAGTCGTTGATTTATGAACAAATATCCAACATGCAACAGATAAAGTATGGTGATCAATCAATAAAAAAAAAAGTGGCTGGATCAAGTGATCTCACTTGATCCAGCCACTTTTTTCGCCAGTCAACAGTCGCCTAATACTTGTAACTATTAACTATATCAACGCAGATACAAGTGCATGTACCCAAACAACAATATTTGCTTGTGTATCAACAGTACCTAATGACAAAAAGTTCTCATGGATCATGTTTGTGTTTACCCGTCAACAATCATTGTCCAATTCAAAAAAAGTAAAGACTTCTTTATAATGTCAGTAATTTTGGTATGAAACAAAGTTATTATAAGAAGACCATAGATTTATCTACATACTTATATACCTATATTTTTTTTTTACGATGGGCAAAAATCATCTAATGACAACCCCCGCTCTTGGGTGGAGCGGGGGATAGTATCAGACTCTTACTGACTAAAAACCCACCCCATTCCTTCTAGCCTCTTCATACCGGGGCTCGAGTTTCCTTTCGGATAACCCTGGCCCCAGTAGACTTCGACTCAGCTGGGCCCCTTCTGTTGCTGACAACTCCTGGCGCGCGGGAACAGTGCGTGCCGTCAACGTCATGGGCTCGGTCCGGACAGTTACCGGACGGTTGGACAGCGAGCTACCCATGGCTCGCCGTCCGGAAGCCCTGGGTAGAAACGGAGAAATCTACTTTTATTACTTCGTATAAATAATTTTAAATATTATTCTATAACGGACGTACTTGAGATTGCTAGACAAAAACAAGGTCATTCAATAAGTAGAAGGCTATACTTAAGACTTGTCAGTCTTCATATATCCGTTGTTAAAGAGTGACGGAGCTATACAGAACGAATAGTATTAATCCCCTTTTTATAGAGAAATCATGATCAATAAGTAGCTCTCTGGCTACGCTATGAACTGTCAGTCTTCACAATCCCGTTGTGGGAGTGACAGAGCTATATAAAACGAATAGTTTTAATCCCCTTTTTATAGAGAAATCATGGTAAATAAGTAGCTCTATGGCTACGCTATGAACTGTCAGAGTCTTCACAATTCCGTTGTGGGAGAATGACAGAGCTATACAGGACGTTTCTATTATATGTGATGTCATTGTGGCGTCGTTGCACACTTGTGTATATCCGTATATTGTGATCCACTTTTTTGTGTTTTTTATCCTTCAATTATGACACTTGGTGCAAAGTAGCATAGTGATTGTAGTCTATAATTTTCTAACAGTAATCTGTTAGAAGTTTTAAACGCCATTGAAAGCGCGCCCTTACTTGCGATACCAATGATGAGAATGGAGTAGTATCATTTGATTTATTATTTCACACTTTGATTCAAGAGTTGTGGAAGTGAGATAGGCTGTAACTCTTCGTAAAATATTGATGTTCAGCGGCATTTGACTGGAAACTGATCCCAATATAGTTGAAAAAAAAACTAACCAGTTTGTTTTTAATTAAAGAGTTAGCCCTACGGTTTTAAGGATTCGAGGGGATTATTTTATATCGAACAAATGGCTTTCGGATTGTAAGTATTTTTATTTTATTGCATGAACTATTGTAGACTAGCTGACCCAGCGAACTTCGTACCGCTGAACAGTTATTAAATGTAGTATATATTTTGATTGATTGCGATTAAACAAAACTGAAGTAATATGTCAAATTACAAGCAATTTATTTTATTATATAGAAATTATATACATCGATTCCGTACATTTTACGTAATGCGCGTACAACTAAAAACTTCTACAGATTTATTATATGTATATATACGCTAGACGTAAAGACTACTTGCCTCTTCAGATACCGTCAATTAGAGTCACAATAGTAAGACATGTGTGAACGCCGGCGTTTGTTTGGGGATCCATGAATAAGACAATACGTATGCTTTTCCTTACGCATCGTTTGCAGCAGTAAGTTGAGGCCGTCTAAATATAAAAAAAAATATCATCATATCATCCAAAAGACGTCCACTGCTGGACATAGGCCTCCCCCAAGCGTCGCCACAACGACCGGTCCTGTGCGTCACGCATCCATCGGATTCCCGCGACCCTGACCAGGTCGTCGGTCCACCTTGTTGGAGGCCTTCCAACGCTGCGTCTTCCGGTACGAGGTTTGCCACTCCAGAACCTTTCGTCCCCATCGACCATCTGTTCTGCGTGCAATGTGCCCTGCCCATTGCCACTTAAGTTTGGCGACTCTTCGAGCTACGTCGGCAAACAAAAAATTTATAACAATAAATATATTTTTTTGTCACTTTATTTAGGGAATTTCATTCTAAAGGATATTATTCAGATTCTCATAATTTTTTGTGCCTATTCTGAAAGTAAAATGCAGAGCAATATGTTCTATTTATAGCAGTTATACGTAGAATATCTATATTATGACAATTCTACATAATTGTTGCCTTCAATATATATTTATCAGCACTTTCAGAAAACAAAAGATGTATTAAAATGACAAATCATCGAACTTCGAAATCGTATAGGTAATTTAGAATATTCGTAAAAAAATCTGCCGTTTTGATTAATGTTCCAAATGGTTAATTCTAAATCTTACGTACAATATTTTGTTCGTTAGCCTTTTAGAAAAGGCCCAATGAATGATTTCTTTTCAATACAAAGGTTTTACCTGTAGATCGAGATGTGGAAGCTGGTTTCTGTGCGCACCGTAATTACGCGATAAATGTGAAACAGAAAAACCAAATCGCAAAGCATAGCATAGTATAGTCGGTCTTATAATGTTTTCACTGTCGGGACTCAAGCCTCCTCTCTAAGAAGGACTGGCTTACGTGGTAGATTGGATGTCACAAGTCTTTGAATTTTTGGTTCTAGTACATGCCGGTTTCTTTACGATGTTTTACTTCACCGTTTTGAAAGCAGTGGTGATGAAATAAATTACACAAAGTAATGCGCCTGGCTAAGTTTGAATCCGCGACCTACAATTGCAAGTCGGGGCCGTTACCATTCGATCACCACTGTTCGCAATCGCAAAGCATAGATTATAAAAAAATATGCGTTCAAATTGTAGAAAATTTCTCCAAGAACGTAAATAATATATTTTTTTTTCATACTGGTCTGAAAAAATATAAAATAGTAAAAATAGACTTTCTATAATGAAGATGTCTGGGCTGTCCCCAGACATCTTATTTCTTTTGTTAATGGGCTGGTTTTTAGTTCTAGTGTATATATTAAAAAGTGATGCCGAAGATTTAAATGCTTGCCTGCTCCTTGGAAGTGACATCTGCGGCTTCCGTGGACCCTTCGGGTTGAAACTGGTTTTGTTAACTAATTTATTAGCTAGTAAGACTGTCATCCTGCGCGATGATTGTGTGTGAACCTTACAAAGGTATCTGTGCGTATTCTGATTAAAAGTGAGTAAAATGTACATATAATCAATTATATGTACGTTTAATAACAGTATATGTACGTTTAATAACAGTATAATTTAAGTAACAGTAAAAATCAGAACAGTGCAAACAAGAATGCGAATTGAATCCGTGCACGAAAGGTAACGTACATACATACGAATACTTTGATAATTTAATTGGTTTACATTTGTTTTAAATTTCGATCTGTACAAAGGCTGTTAAAGTTACTTCGCTATGAGTCTATGAAACACAGACAGAAATACCTACTATAGAATTAGACGACGATAAACCAAAGAAAAGTAACGCTGAAGACACTATTTCCAAATCTGTTTTGTCGTGTTGTGGTTGTGTTGTTAGTGAGTGTGTTTTTGTTTGTCGTTCTGTATGTGTTGTTTGTGGTTGTATTGTTGTGTTTGTATATTTTCTCGTGATTTAAATAAGTATTTGTTTCAGTATATTGTTGATTACAATGCTGATAGTATTGGCGTATTTTGGAACAATGACGTTGTTTGAGAGTGAAGAATTTGGGAATACAAAACCAACTGAAATGACGACGATGACGACCGAGGTAACTACAGTAAAAACCACAACACTAGTGATCCCCGAATACTATGACGAAGATGATTGGGGTCCTTTCAAGAAAAAGAAACATAAAAAAAAACATTCCATCAGAAAAGGACAAAAGACAACGCTAAAACCAACATCCATAGATCTTGTTTATTACTAATTTAATTTGACATAAATGCTTTCTATTTTAAATATTTTGGTTTTTATTTATTTCCTAATGATAAAAATCCTAGAATATTCATAAAGTTCTGTGGCATCTAAGAATTTCACATATTAATTAACTTGCAAACTGGCAAGGTAATGATACTTTTCAAGGTTTAGGTTAAAAAAAAGTTTAGGGATTAAGTTTAGAAACAAGTTTTATTAGCGATGTCACAAAAAAAAAACTAGATATATAATTTAAATTTAAATAGATTGTAAGGAGCTTCTTTTTATTTGCGTCTCCATACGATACGGTACCTACTCGTAAAAGAGTACAGAACATTTAAGATAAATCTGTTAACATCGAAATCACAACAAAAATAACAATACAAATAATTATGAGATGAAATGGATTAGCTCTGTTAAATAGACATACTTAATTCGAGAATTCGTTTTATTTCATTATCTATATATATAAAAATCAATGCCACTTTTCGTTGTTATTTTATAACTCAAGAACGGGCTCACCTATCCAAACCAAATTTTTAGGCTTTGTTCGAACTATTTAGTAGATGATTTATGTGAAGTTTGGTAGGGTAGAGTAGGGTATGGTAGGGTAGAGTAGGGTAGAGTAGTGTAGAGTAGAGTAGGGTAGTGTAGAGTAGTGTAGGGTAGAGTAGGGTGTAGTAGGGTAGAGTAGAGTAGGGAAGAGCGGAAGCGAAGCCGTGCGGGCAAAAGCTAGTCTAACATAAAAAAGATTCGTATCACGGAAACGGCTTGACCAATTTTTATGTCGGTTTTTGGTGTATTTTTGGTACGACAGCGAATATCTCTATTTTTTTTTATAATTCATTCGCCTATACAATATTTTTATTTTAAGTTTTTTTTTTTATGGGAAAATCATCCAACGATATCCCCCGCTATTCCCTCGATTTTTTTCTATAATTAATTTACATGTAATAGCAGAACAACGTTTGTCAAATCAGCTAGTATTATTTTTAGTATAAATGCGAAACCTGAATATAGTTTGTCCAAAATCAGTAACTGAATCGATTTCAGTAATTTTTACACCATGTATATTTTTTCCCAAAAATATTTAAAAAAAAAACACTAATTGCACACCTCCGTGGTACCACGTCAACTGTTGGCCATATGCCTCCTCCAAGTGTCGCCACCACGAACGGTGTTGTGCGTCTCGCATCCATCGGATTTCTGTGATTCTCACTAAGTCGTTGGTCCACCTTGTAGCCAGGTTGCCACTCTATAACATTTCGGCCCCAATGACTATCTGTACTAGGGCTACGTGAAATAAAATATTTTAAAATGGATTGAACTAGCTTTGCTGGAGCACTGACTCGCATATGCGGAACTCATTAATCTATTCATCTCTGCTTAGGTACTTGAATGCTATTTCCTACATGCATAATATTTCGTTATGTACAAAAAAAAAAATCCTTACTCATGTATTTTTTTTTTCAGTTTATTGGTTGGCGCATGTATGCTGTTTATAGCTTACTGGGGTACACTTTATGCTACGAGGTTAATGGACCTGCGCCCGGTAACCACAACTACGACTACTCTAGCACCTACGACCACAGAAACATACGCGACAGAAACTACAACGGTGTCAAAAAAATCATTCTTCTTCTAGCACTTTCATAAATATTTTAAGCTTGGAATAGTTTCTGTTTTTAATTCCTCCTCACTCCTGGAATAATAATTATGATCATTGTACCGATAGTCATGTCAGGCAATGGCTTAATAGCCAAGAGCCTCCAGCAACATCTTAGGAGGCTGTCGTTAGGCGACTGGATCAAGGGCTTGATTCAGAAAGCGGTACTTCTGGACACGGCTCGTAATGTCGTCCTACCTATCGTCAAGTCGGTTTGATCCAATCTGTAGTTCCGTGTGTGAAAGTGGATCTGAAAATAATGGCCAGCATAAAAGGAATAATAATATCTAACAATCATCACCATCATGTCCACTACAGCCTCAAACTGAAAGACTCAACTAATATAAGGCTGTTTTTAAAATCGTGCGGATTCCGTCACGCATGCGAAATTGCCCCCCGAACCACGTGCGTATTCTATGCGTATCAATAAATACTTGTATGGAAATGGATATTTACGGGGATTACACGCGTGCGAAGCAATTCGCACGGGAATCCGATGGATGCGTGACGCACAGGACCGGTCGTTGTGGCGACGCTTACGCCTCCTCGGCTATGTCCAGCAGTGGACGGCTTTCGGCTGATATTATGATAATGATGAAGCGATCCCGCATGAGTGATGAAAACCGTACGATATTTAAATATTCCGCAAATTAAGTTACCGAATGCATGGCAATATCACTTAGGCTGCTCGCCCACGTCCGATAATTTATAATCGGTTACCGATTATTTCTAGGAGAGAAATAGAACACACTGATAGCAATAGTGCAACACACACGTCCTACAAAAAGTCGATCACAAATATACAAAATCGGCCCGATTATCTGTCCTACAAAAAGTCTGACGTGGGCGGGCAGTGTAAAATAGAACACACTGATATCAACAGTGCAACGCACACGTCCTACAAAAAGTTCGTCAGAAATACACAACAATGTTACAAATATACAAAATTGGCCCGATTATCTGTCCTACAAAAAGTCTGACGTGGGCGGGCAGCGTTTAACAATTTTATATTTTTAAATTAAAAACACTCTTGTAAAACACCTTATACAATATTGTTCCGGTTGCAAGAAGCACTGGCCCGGTAGATGAGGTGACAGTAAAGCTAGAATTAAATTAGACCCACGCACACATGTAACACGCCTGATTTGTACGTAGGACGAAGTCGCGTGGTATCAAGTGTAGCTCTACAAGTCTGGAGACCAACGCCACAAAAAATATAGGTATAGAAGTTAATCTACATACAAAGCGCGCTCAAGCAACGCACACAGACACCGCTCACAGACACGATATCTCTGGAGCGTCTCGGCCCGCTCGTCGAACAGTTCCGGCTCAACGGCTCATTAGTGTGCGTCCACCGAGCTTAGGTATAAAAAGTGAAGTACATACATGAGATTGTCTTCTGTACCTATCTATTTTGTGCCATCGCGCTCAGATCAGCGTGTATGTCACACGTGTTAACCTGTGCGCAGTGTAGGTTTAGCGGTAGGAATGCCTTTGTCCACCAGCCAACGTCTCGGGTCTGAAATGATGATAATGATTCTTATATTATTTACTGTTATTTATTCTTCTTTCCTGTGATAAGATAAATGTTTGTCGTAATTTAAGAATATTTCCTTTGAACAAACATTTCATTGGTATCTGAAAAGTTAATAACAACAAAACGACTTTATAAATAAGTGTGTTTAAAATATTTCATCGACAAACCATATCTTGTAGTAAAGAGCGTAATGTAAATTAAATTTATTATAATAATTTCGTATAACAAAATTTATTTTGTGCAATATGCCGATTTTTGGTGGATTGTAAGTACCCACAAAAAATTACTGGGTTTATTAACTAAGGCCCATATTCCTAAATCAATTTGAATCTCTCCAAGTCACCACGATAACGGAAAATAACGCTTATCCATGGTAAAACATATCAACGAAGTGGAGGTCGAGGTGGAGTCTTGGAATGTTATGAAAGTACTAACATTATTGTGTAGAATATTGTGTTGTCTGCCTCCGATTTGTGACTGTGACACAAACGTTAGTAAATCGTCATCTTCTTGCCGGTATCTCATGGTATTTGAGCTCGGCGCAACACGTTTTTTCTTCTGTTCTGTTCTATACCTCATCATCATCATCATCATTTCAGCCGACAGACGTCAACTGTTGGACATAGGCCTCCCCCAAGTGTCCCACAATGATCGATCCTGTGCGTCTCTAATCGGTTTCCCGCAACCTTCACCAGGTCATCGGTCCACCTTGTAGGAGGCCTCTACCTATCACGTTATAACTACCTATTTTTTTTTTATCTCACTCCTCACATAATCCATCTTTCTTTTTCTTGGCCTTTTTTTTTCGTTCTTCATCCACATGTATCCCATTACTCTTCTAGTAACAGTTTTCTTCAGTGCAGAGGCCATTCTTAAGTCATTCCAGACATTTTTCTCCTGCGCCGTCTCTAACCAGTCCTTGTGTTAAGTGAACAAATAACTATCTATTTTGTGATTCAAACCATCTCGCCACCTTTTTCTAGACTGGTTTCGACGGCGCTATCCCTCAACAGGAACCCACTGCGTGGCGACCACGCTTCGCACGTTGTACAAAAATGGGCCTTAAGTCCTTGTTTGGAATCACCGGTCACATGTAGTTTAATTTTACAAAATTGACGTGTAAAAGTGTACTTTTTCACCTATTTGCAATATAATCTTGTGCTCTTAATAATAATGCGTATAATACGTATAATACGCGTATAATAATAATGAGTATATTAGGGGAAGTTTGAAAGTGGCGCCAGTGGCTGAAAAGTTGAAAGGAAATCTTTTGTCTTGGTATGGCCATGTAAAGAGGAGAGATGAAACGCATGTTGCTAAAAGAGTTATTAATTTACATGTGGATGGATGGAGAGGGAGAGGGAGGCCAAAGAAAAGATGGATGGATGGTGTATGAAAGTGATATGAATGAAAAGGGAGTTAGTGATAGCGTGATGAGTGACAGGACAGAAAGGAAGTAAAAAACGTGTTGCGCCAACCCCAAAGAAAACGGGATAAGGGCAGGAAGATGATGATGCTCTTAATAATAATGCACACCCTTTATATATCCCGTTTGCGTTTATTATGTTAGATGATGTTATCGTACATATCCATGCCTATTTTTATTTTAGATACTTAATGTGGACTGCTCTCATGGTGTCTGCGTTTCTTGGTGGACGATATCTTTTAGAGATGGACCGCAGACGCAACAGCATCCCGATTGGAAATTTAACTGGATTTGGTTAATAAGAAATTACCTTAATTAAAATATTCACATTGTTTGACATTTTTGCTTCTTTTAGACGATTCTAAAATGTGTTTTTCTAATTTTAGGACAAGAGAAACTCGAGAGAATGATGGCTATGCATGTTTTTAGATGACATTGTGTAGTTAAAATTTTGAACAGGTTTTAATGTAGAGATTTTTTTGGATTAGTGATGTTTGTGTTTTTATAATGTTTTAAAAACGTAATAAAAAAGAAATGCAAACATAAAAAGTAGAAATGTGATAAATAAAGCACTTTCCAACTTATTTATGTGTATTTGCACCTTTGAACTGCCACCTTGATCTCACCTTTTTTTAATTATAAGTATTTCATTTGTATCAATTTTGAAAATTATTGTAAATCATTACAATTTTTTGTTTTCATTTTATGATGTATAAATATACTATACAAAGATACTGTTGCCACCTTTTTTTTTCTTCTCTTCTACCCTCCACTCAGAAACAATAGAAAAAGTGAGTAATTAAAATAAACAAGTACCTAAGTCATTTTCATCATCCTTTTTTTTAATGTTCCCACTGCTGAGACTCAGGCTCCTCTCTAGGAGAGGGAATGGACCGTGATCCACCACTCGGACCCAGTGCGGGTTTATGTCTTCAAATTTTTGGTTCTAGGACATGCTGGTTTCCTCAGTATATTTTTCCTTCACCGTTTTGAGAGCAGCGATGATGAAATAAATTACACAAAGTTATGCGCCTGGCTGGGTATGAACCCGCAACCTTGACTCGTAAGTTGGGGCCGTTACCACTCGGCCACCACTGCTCTTCTCTATTGATAGTAACAAGAGGCTGTACTGTGTGTCGTTGCGGGTTCGACTCCCGCACGGAACCAACATTTGTAAGGACTGGAGATCCAATAGTTAATTGCACATTGCAAAGCTTAGATTGGAGAAAAATTTTCAAGAAACTCCATGGATACCTTTTTAAATCATGTTATACTTAATTATCATAACTTAAAATAGAAAGGGAGTAGTCTGCGGTGTACTGCAAATTGTTGAAATATTTGGGGGCAAGGCAGTACCCCCGCCAAGATGAGCCAAGCGGAGTGCAAGGGCACTACGTACTTTTTAACCGACTTCGAAAAGGAGGAGGTTCTATCTTCGGCTGAATGTGTTTTTTTTTTGTATGTATGTTCACCGATATTTCGGTCAATTGTGGACCGATTTTGAAATTTTTTTTTTGATTGATAGGTTATGCTTCCAAGTTGGTCCCATAGAAATATTGTTATGATCTGATCATGAACTTCGAAGATATGGAACAGAACTCCTCATAGAATCATAGCAGAATTGTCGTAAAAGGTAAAATTGCTTTGTTTATACGTGTAGTCGATGAATGACTGAAAGAAAAGGGGGAGGGGATGTATCGAGCTGATCTGGTGATAAAGCCGGAAGGTAAATTCATGTAATATAACCGTATTTGGGATTATTAGAATCGTTATGAGATGCACTCTGGCTATAAGGTAATTTATGTTTAGCTGAAGGGTAGGTACTTTTTAGTGGTGCTACCATAACTAAAAAGTGAAAAATAAAAAACTTTTTACAAAAAAAATTAAACCGACTTCAAAAAGTACAAAATAATTTTAATTTCGGAAGTCGGTGTTAAATAACGAAGAGACAAAGTTAGGTATCTATTATAGAAACACCGACTTCCGAAAAAAATATTTTGTACTTTTTGATTTCGGTTTAATTTTTTTTTGTAAAAAGTTTTTTTTTAGAAGTGTTTCGTCGTTTTTTTGAATCCTCATAGAGTTGGTTTCCGATGTACCAGATAGTTCATAATCTCAGGATATGATGTCAATAATAGACTAATTAAACATACAAAGTTTCAAATACAGAGCTCTAATACTTTCGATTTTATTGATATCTAAAAGACACCGATTTTGTCACTGACACACTCACTGATACATTGAGACACTGATGATCATCAAAATGTTTGGCTACTTCCTGAAGTGCTAGAAAGCTGAAATTTGGTTAACTAACAAAACAATTCATAAACTTATAACTTTCGCCCCCATCCCCAGAAAATGGGGGGGTGGAAGTTTTTATGAGACTTCAAAATGTTAGGGTACTTCCTGAAGTGCTAGAAAGCCGAAATAAAGAAGAAAAAAATAAACACTAAAAACTAGGCTTGGCTGTTTCGTTACTTCAGAAACTAAATATTTGCATCACCTCTATGACGGTAGCGAAACGACGAAGCCATACATTTTTACTGATATACATTCAGTCAAAAAAGTATCGGGAATGGATGATTTGTTTATGGTTCCAAATTCAAATTTTTGTTTTTTTGTAGTTGTTAGATTGGCACAACTGTTTTCCATTTTGGCGCGGAGTTTGAGTTGCATCTGTTATTTATATTAAATACAGTGCTGGTTTTAGTAATATCATATATAGTGTGTATTGCGAATTTCATAATGGACAAAAATATCGAACTAAGAGTTTGTCTTAAATTTTGCATCGCCAATGGAATTTCGTGTTCGGAGTCACTGAAAATGTTACAGAAGGCTTACGGTGAATCGACTTTATCAAAAACTCGTGCTTATGAGTGGTTCAAAGCGTTCAAAAGCGGTCGAGATGTGATGGAAGATTTGCCTCGCTCTGGTAGGCCGTCAACGTCTGCAACTGAAGTTAACATCGCAAAAGTGAAGGAAATAGTGACTGAAAATCCCCATTCAACTCTGAGAGAGATAGCCGCCGAACTTTCTGTATCTCACGAGTCGATCCGTACCATTTTAATAAATCATTTGGGTATGAAACATGTTGCTTCTCGGCTAGTCCCAAAAGATCTAAATTTTCTCCAAAAACTCATACGCATGAAAGTCGCTGAGGACATGCTAGAACGAGTCAGTTCGGACCCAACATTCATGAAACGCATTGTTACTGGTGACGAGACGTGGGTTTACGAGTTTGACATGCAAACTAGTCAACAAGCTTCGGAGTGGCACCCGTTTTCAATCGATAGAAGACATAAAGGAGAATTCGCGGCGAGAACTGAACTCAATTCAGGAAGCAGCGTTTAAAAAATGTTTTGATGAATGGATTATTCGTTGGCGCAAGTGTATCGTTTCTAAAGGAGCATACTTTGAAGGTGATAAAATAAATTTGGATGAATAACAGTAATTTTGTGTATTATTGATCTTTTCCCGGTACTTTCTTGACAGAGTAGTATAGAATTTGTGAAGTTAAGGTCGGTAGAGTTAGACCTATAGATTCATATCTTTTTCATAGGGCAAACCTTATGTGGTCGTCTTGGCAACATTTATATGAAATGTTTTTGGTAGTATGTTACAATAAAAAAACAAAAAAGATATAAAGTTATATTATATAGCTATTAGGTATATATAATAGACAAAAATAAACATCATGAATAATATAATTATGTCATTATGTTCACAATTTCAACGATATAAAAAAAAAATACAAAAAGGTGGGTTAGTGAAGGAAGACCTGAATTTGGCAAGAAGTAGAATAAATTACAGTGAAAGGAAATGATTTATTACTTTTTTTATGGTGGGGATAATCATCCAATGACAAACACGGAGCGGGAGATAGTGTCAGACTTTTACTGGCTAAAAACCCACCCCGTTCCTACTAGCCTTCATACCGGGGCTCGAGCTCCCTTTCGGATAACCCTGGCCCAGCTTCGACCCAGCTGGACCCCAGCTGTTGCTGACAACTCCTTGAGGCACGCAGGAACAGTGCGCGCCGTCAGCGTCTTGGGCTCGGTCCAGTCAGACAGCAAGCTAGTCATGGCTCGCCGTCCGCAAACCCGCGTCTACGGTGGCCGGAAATCGGAATCCCGGCGGCGGCGGCGAGAGCGCCGTTGGCTGGTGCGGTCGGCTTCCTCCAAATGATTTTTGACTAGGTTTTTAAAAGAACTTGTGCATCCGCTTCATGTTTGGTCTCCGCAAACACGGCCATAGTTTCGGACCAGATTGAAGTGGCTGTCAATTTGGCGTTGGCGTGATTTCCATATCATATCACTATTCTCCACTATTCTGCATAATCCTAATTCCCCTCAATACCTCCGTGAATGCTTTGAGTACTTCGTCCCGAGGGGTAAACCCTGTCGCACTGCCAATTCTCTTCTTCCTCGAACTACATATGACACTTCCAGCCGTTATGATGGCTCTTTCTCTGTCACTGCAGTGCAACTATGGTACTCTCTTCCGCACTCCTTACGTGACAGCCCTTCTCTGGACGTCTTCAAGAGGAAACTAAATGCTCTTTTAGTTTCCTTCCTATTTGTCACTACATTTTGTCAATATTTTCTTAAGCATTCTTGGTCACATTTTTGCCAGCAGACTCAACGACCTGAATTCGTAAACAAAGTAGTCACGTTTTTCTGTTTCTTATTCATGTTTCAAAATAATGGATATTTCATATAAATAAATAAACAATAAATTGACGGAAACGACGCATTCTGATAACTTACAGTAATACATTTTCTTCAGTCGAGTGTAATCTTTGACCAAGAAACAACCACGTACCATAAATGGCTGGATTGTGAGTATTTTTAAATCTTGTATTAAACGCACACTATGCAGGCAGGCATATTATAAGTTGCAGGATTATGTACAAGATAAAAATGCTTGGCTCAATGCTGGTCCAGCTCCACTACCACACTAGGGTGTATTGATTAGCTTGGAAACTATAATTATTTTTATTTTTTTGTAATTTGAAAATATAGTTTAAACTTGTGATCATTTATTACTTTTCTTTTTGAAAACTATAGCATTGTTTAATATAGAAGCACTTTTTTTTTCCTATTTGTGAATGTGAGGTACCATGAAGCATTTTTTATTGGGTTACGACTTTTATTCTCTTTGTTTTTGACATTACGAGCATGGCAGTTAGGAGTTTGTCATGCTCACTTAAATGTCTCGCTGCTGGTGGCGCGTGTATTGGGTCATTCGGTTCCCTTGAAAATGGTTGAGCTGAGTGGGGCTGATGCACGCGTCATGCTCGTGAACGGGTGCCGTCAGTTGAGACTGGTCATCTCTTAACTGCCAGTAGCTTAATTCAGTTTTTATCTTTTAATATATTTTTTATTTTAATTTTATTATCTACATTGTGCTCACATAATAGAAGCAACATGAAATAATGTAAACAAACATTATATGTAACACATAATATGATTTAAAAGAGTGTCCATGGAGTTTCTTGCACGTTCTTCTCCATAGAGATCTACGCTTTGGAACGTGCAATTTAGCTTCACTTTTCTTGGACTGACTGACATTTGACTATTCAAAAGTGCCTATATTTGGTCTATTTGAAATAAATGATTTTGAATTTTAAATTTTTTATTTTAACAATATTATTATAGTAGACCCTAGGTAAACTTGTAATAAAGTACATTGACCTTTTCCTATGGCTGATTAAGTTTATATTATGCCATAGTATATCGCTATGGATAGAATTCGATGTTACTTTAGGTATTTTGGCGAATTAGGCAAGTACATTTTGAGATCATAATTTGAAAAATTCAATTATTGTAAAATATAATTATATTATTGTAAAATACAATTTCTTTGACTTAATAATGCTACTGTGACACTGAAAACAATAAATTTAAAATGATAAAAATTTTGACTTTAGAGCCATCTAGCTTGAAAATAATTACGTTTAGGATTTTAGCTTTAATTTTAAAAGTCTTCGGTTCATTTATTTGAAGGGTGTCATACGGTACGCTTGCCGATCTTCAGTCCTAACTGTAACACTCATCTGCTCTGCTGCAAATCATCCAATCCTGCGTCAGACAGAATTTTTCTTTCTGGAAACATTGCTGAAAGGAAACATTTTGGCGCAGCCGTGAGGCACACACAATGATATTGTTTTTATTTATTAATTGTTTTATTTAAGTTGTGTGATCCTGGTGACTGTCGCCAAATAAGCATTTTTTTCTTTCTTTCAACATTTTCACTTCAATGAATGATGATGCAATCGTTGATGGTGAAGCGCACTAGTTTATTAAGAACCTATTCATCTATGATCTGTACAATAATGTTTGTTCATCTACTACGTCGTGCTGAGAGTATTTTATCAGGCGCTAAATAACGAGGTGAAGCAGTGGTGACCCCGGTGTGATCACGGCCCCAACTTATGAGTCGTAAGGCGTTGATGGCTCAAACCCATTTAGACGCTTTAATATGTGTATTTTATTTCATCGTCACTGTTCTAAAAATGGCGAATGAAAACTTAGTAAGGAAACCCGGTTGATCTTCATTGCACACAATGTTCTTACGCTCCTTTTATACATCCTAAATTTATGTAGAATATTCAACAGATTTGCTTTTCAACTGAGTTAAAAAAAAAACATACAAACAGCCGAACGTAGTACCACCTCTTTTTTGGGAAGTCTGTAAAAAAAGGAGGAAGTTCTCAATTCAGTTGTTTTTTTTTTCTGCATCAGATCTCCGTCATTTATTGATCTAATTTGTTTTTTTATTTTAGTGCTCTCCTGTCCGCTGCCCTAATGATCACTGTATTCCTGGGTGGAAAGTATCTTCTGGACATGGATCGCCGAAACAATGCAGTTCCTGTGGGAAACCTTACTGGATTAAGTAAATAAATAAAATCACACTAACATTATAAAGGTGAATGTGTATGTGTGTGTATGTATGTTTGTTACTCCTTCACGCTCAAACGGTTAAACTAATTTGGATGAAATTTTATACACGGGTAGATCATTAGTTTTGTTTAGGAATTATGTTCCCTTGGAATGATTGTTTACTTTCACATGGGTAATGCTGCTGGCAACAGCTAGTTAAAATTGGATAAATATTAAAATATATAAATCTTTTAGGCCAAAATTCTCAAAAGTCAACGCAGGCGAATTGTACCCAAGTCAAATGATGAGATTGGGTAACAAAAATAATCTTAATAATATTTTAAAGCTGAAGAGTTTGTTTGTTTGATCACGGTAATCTCAGGAACTACTGGTTTAAATTGGAAAATTCTTTCAGTGTCGTATAGCCAATTCTTGAAGAAGGCTACGACTAATAGAAGCGGAGCAATAACCAAAGATGCGGGTGAAACTGCTGGGCAAAGTAAATGTCTCTTCTGTCAAAACTCGTGCCTCAAAAAAACGCAGCTTCAAACTTCTTTTTGAGGCGGCTTTTTTTTGTAGTTCGTGTGCGGCGGTGCCGCCACAATAAAACGCTTGAAGCCGCTTCAAGCTTATCCGGCCACAAGCTGTCACACGCTTCAGCTGTTTTTTGCTGCTGCTTCTAGCTTTTTTTGTGGCCGCTTCTAGCGTTTTTTGTGGCGGCGTTTTTTTTGAGGCCCGTGTGCGGGAACAGTTAAATAATAAAATACTATTATAATTCAGAGCAGTGGTGGCCGAACGCTAACGATCCTGACTTACAAGCTTGCGAGCTGCAAGGTCACGGGTTCAAACCCAGCCAGGCTCATTACTTTGTGTAGTTTATTTCATTACCACTGTTCTCAAAACGGTGCAGGAAAACATCGTGACAAAACCGGCATGTCCTAGAACCAAAAATTCGAAGACATGTGACATTCAACGAACCGCACTGGGCCCGCAAAGTAAATTACGGCCCATTCCCTCTTCTAGAGATGAGGCTTGAGTCCCAGCAGTGGGAACATTGAAAGGCTGATTATGCTATACTATTATAATTCAACCAATCGCGACAGAAAACGCACGTTGATAATAATAATTTGACACTTTTTTTTTAATAATTATTGTTTTAGAAACTAAGCCATGTTTAATATATTGTTTTACTTTTAGGTGATGAAAGAATCCTTAAACTGATGTCTGGAAAATTGGTTGGATGAGCTTTGGAAAACTCATCGAGTACTTACCTAACATATGATAGTTTTTATTTTATTTTGTACTCAGATACAAGTGAATGTTTTAGAAAATAGTTATAAATATTATAATATTAGGTACCTATTCAATGTAAAATATAACAATCGCTCTAGCTGTTGAAGATTCTTACAATGTTCATTTAAAGAACAATGTACTTGTAATGTAAGATAGTACCTATTACAAAAAATAACAAATATTTTTGTTATTTAAATAAGTTAAAGAAGGGCACCCACGGGCAACTTTTTGTCCAGCCACTTGTTACCCAACAACTTTTTTGTCTCCTCAACGAAACTGGATAGAGAGAGAGAAACGCGAGTAAAAGTGACGCAACTTTTCATAAAAATTTGGTATTAATAGACGGGGCGATAGTTATATCGTTGGCCTGTCACTGAACTAAAAAGTCTCCCCGTAGTGGCGTCGCTATATATGTGCGTTGTCATACAATCCTTTGGACTTCTTGTGAGAAAAAAAATAATTGCATCAAAGTTGCTCGTCTATCTCCAATAGTCAGGGATGGTCACTCAGGACCAAAATGCAACCATGTTTAAAAACCTGCTTACTTAATATTATATTACATTTGTGGTATAGATAACCTACCGTCACTTTATCAAGATGATTACGGTTTACCTAGAGATGATTGTGAGAAATGTATTTCTGCCTTGATTGTGAACTGATTCTATTCTGATGGATTATACACCAATTTATCACAAAAAACACTATACAAAACCTGAGGCCGAAACGGTTTTCTCATAATAAAGTTGCACTTGTTTCATGTCTATTCAGAACTTTGATTTTTTTTATTACCCTAAGGGGTAGCAGATTTAAGTATTTGATATAAATTACAGCCTACAGGCATTCTGAGGTATATGTAACTGTCCCCGCACACGGGCTTCAAAAAAACGCCGCTTCAGCTTCATTTTGAAGCGGCTTTCTTTTGTAGCTCGTGAGCTACGGTGCCGCCACAAAAAAATGCTTGAAGCGGCTTCATGTTTCAAGCCGGCCACAAGCTGTCAAGCGTTTCAGCTGTTTTTTGCAGCAGTTTCTAGCTTTTTTTTGTGGCCGCTGCTGGCGTTTTTTTGTGGCAGCGTTTTTTTGAGTACCGTATACGGGGAAAGTAACTCAATTAATTAAAACTTGAAAAAACCGACGAATTTTTTCCGGTCACCTTTCGAGTGTATTGGTCCACTTTCAATACAAAACACTAAATAAAAAACCATTAAGTGACTTTATATTATATTGGCTGGCCTGTTAGTTGGTCTAGTGGTTAGTGGCCAGGCAAGACAAAAATTTTTGTGTTATGAGCATGATCATTTATTCTGTGTTTGGGTGTAATTTATCTATAAATATATAATATGTTTATCAGTTGTTTTTAATACTCATAACACAAGCTCTGCTTAGCTTGAGGATATACGGCATTGTGTGATAATTGTGGAAAATTGTTATTATTTTATTATTATCAATATAACTTGGTAAACTTGTTCGAAGACCAAAATAAAATTATGTTTAAAATACATTTAAGAGACGCGTGATATTGCGCTTGCTTCAAACGGCCCTAAGCATTTTTCAAGCACTTGCATAAAATGTTACCTGTTAAGAGTTTGATTTTTATTAAATTAAACATTTTCAATCTCAATATTGGGTTTTAATCTAAATATTATGATGATATGATTATATAGGGTTATTAGTAAAACACTAGCAACCTCTCAGGACTATGTTACTAACATCATAAACAATAACTTTTGTTCTACAACTTCTAAAAAAATACCATATTTTAGTTCATCAGATTTTCATACAAAAATAAAAATATTTAAATTGAACGTTCTAATTAGTAAAAAGTCTATGCGAAGCAAGCGATAGTACGATAGCGGAGGGGAGCAAGAATCGAGCGGCGGGGGTGCTTAATGCGCTTAAGTTGCATCATACAGACAGAACAACGAAATCTTGAAGGTTTGTTTTAGGTAAATGAATTATGTTTTGTAGAAAAGTCGAAAAGAGTTAAGTATAAAACAAAGTTACTTATGTATACCTAAAACAAAAACTTCATACGACACAAAGACACTATTTTTTTTTTTGAGAAGTGCAATCATCAAATTCCTTCTCCCGCTTTGGACGGAGTAAGAGGGAGTTTCAGGCTTTCCCGTTTATACACGTGTTAGTTGCCGTTTTCGAAAAGGAGGAGGTTATAATTATGGTTGGTCCCATATAAATATTATTATGATCTGATCATGAACTTCGAAGATATGGAACAGAACTCCTCATAAGATCATAGCAGAATCATCGTAACAAGTAAAATTGATACGTGTAGTCGATGCCTGACTGAAAGAAAAGGGGGAGGAAATGCATCGAACTGATCTGGTGATAAAGCCGGAAGGTAAATTAATGTAATATAACCGTCTTTGGGATTATTAGAATCGTTATGAGATGCGCTCTGGCTATAAGGTAATTTATGTTTGGCTGAAGGTTAGGTACTTTTTAGTGGTGCTATCATAACTAAAAAGTGAAAAATAAAAAACGAAGTTAAATAACGAAGATACAAATTAGGTATCTATTATAGAAACACCGACTTCCAAAATTAAAATTATTTTGTACTTTTCAGCGTTTTTTACATTGAAATCGGTTTAATTTGTTTTGTTAAAATGTTTTTTATTTTTTTACAATCCTGTAGAACATAAAGACATATCTAATCCTTATATTTGTGTGTGTATGTGGTAGAGAAAGTCTATGGTATTCCAGACTCGAATCTATTCTCGCTTTAGGTTCTCTATCGGACTTCTTCTGTCTGTCACGGCATTTGTCCAGACTGCGAAGTACCTAGACACAGGAGCTTCTTAGATTTTGAACTAGAATTTGCATGGCTAACAAGTAAAGGGTCTTCTGTATTGAAGGTCCTTTATCTGCTATTGCTGCTATCCTTTCTCTGGGATTCCGGAACATTGCAGCCCGATTCGATATATTTTCCAACAGTACCTGCACATAAATGAACCGTTGGAAAGCCTCTCCTGATACAGATACAATAGGTATTCTTTATTGTATACAGACACATACCTACATCATCATAACTATCATATTATTACTTCATGGTCGCTCACCTGTGATCTATAAACTAATGTTATATTATTTCTAATGTTTGCATAACATCATCCGCATTTTAGATTCGTTGTTGGGCACTGGCCCATATTGTATCATCACATCCCTTGGACATCGCTCATTATATAGCAACCGTCATACGCAGTGTGTGTTCAAATTAAAAGAGAGAGTTAAAATAAAGAATTAAAAATCAGCTGCCTATAAAGCGACTGTTTTGTGAGAATTTTTCTTTAGAAATAATTGTATAATTGTATCACCAAAAACAACAATAAAACAGAATTTCGTAACTTATTTTCCGCATGAATGGATGATGTAATAAAACAAGATTGTTTACTTTTATTGAAGAATAGGAGCCAAATATTTGTTTGACGACAACATTTTAGAATATTGATATAAATATTAACATGAGATCTTGCAAGAGTTAGAGATATTCTAGCAAGAGTCGTCGAAAGGACACAGCGCAGATAACACAATGGCGGCGGGACTGTGAGTATTTCTTTGAATTTATTATCTCGCTTTAATTTTACAATTATTTATCTCTTGTCTATAGTGAAAATTGTAACTTTATGAATAATAAATAGATTTTGAATAATTATTAAAATTGTTTCAAACATTCCATTGCTGTAAATTTTATTAATGTAAGTAATGGACAAGAGAAAAATAAAATCATTGCCATTTTTGGTTTTTAATATACGTTTAATTGTAGGACATTAATATAATGTAGAGAGTTATTATTTAGTAGACAATCTTTTTACTCTCTATCAACATTATTTGTAGGTTTTAATAGATTGTCACTTAATCTAATACATATGTCAAACAATTCCTTACGTAAAATTAAAGTTCAAAAGTTGTTTTTGTACATATAATAATAATAATAATGACATTTATTTCAGGTAAGATACCCATAAGTTAACATAAAAAAAAAAAACACAGAAATACACACAAAACAAAAACAAAAACATGCTAATAACATTCATTCATTCCATTGTTGACATCACATTAAATAAATAAATCATAAAAATTCTAAATTTCGGATTGTAATTGGATCAATAATATGTCAATTTAAACAAATAAAATTATAATTTTAATATAAATTTAATCTAATTGGATTCAATGTCAAATATGTAAATTAAATAACAAAATAAAATATTATAAATTAAAATAATTTTTTTTTAAAATTATACTAGATTTATGATTTAATTATATTAATCAGATGTCACTTAAATTAAATTTACATGTATCATATACAGCCTGGATAATAACATTTTTCGTGTTTCATATTATAAAAACGCAACGTATCTAATTGTATGATATATGATATTAGTTTGTTTTAGTAGTATTTTGGTTTATTAATTCATATTAAAATACATTTTGTAGCTTACGATTATAGAGATTTTTAAAATTAGCTTTGCTTTTAAAAGTCACATCGTATAAGCTGTGGACGCCTTTAATTGACATATTTACACAGAATTTAATGTCCATAAAATTGCCTATCTGTATAAGAATTTGTTAATATGTCGTTGGTGTTCCTCATAATAAATAAATACTTAAATAAATAAAAGTATTATTTATAAAAAATCTGTTAAATAAATACATTTTTAAAATTCTTATTCTATAGTCATCATCATCTTCCTGCCCTTATCCCGTTTTACTTGGGGTCGGCGCAACACGTTTTTTTCTTCCATTCTGTCCTGTCGCTCGTCACGTCGATTCTTATTCTATAGTCAAGCTAACTAAATAAAATAAAGCAAATGTTTACTGTCTCACAAATATTGCCAGGTTATGTAATTTTTTTTTTATACTAACATCATACCACATGCAGTTTGTTTGCTAATAGATTAAAATAAGATAATTTAACCAAATAAAGTACATGACGGGCACATAAATGACACAGGGCAAATTTCACTAACGCGCTCAGCATTTCTAAACCAAGTTCAACATATATTACTGTCATCATTGCTATGCAATATATTGACAGTGAAGGTGCTTTGACATGGTTCAGATAATACAAGATGTGGTAATACAGTCTTTCACATTTTTTTACAGTTTTCTTGCGCTTGGAGCTTTTGCATTTTCACTTTTCTGGACTACAAAATTCGTTCGTGATGTTTACGACAATAATATTGAAATTGTAACAACGAAAAAACCATTGTTACATGATTATTTTCCGTTTTTAAATAAAGAATATAATATTTCTGTAACGTAGCGATCTGATTAAAAAGTAAAATTGTTTTTGGTTTTAAGGACAAATTAAAATCAATCATTTGATTTATATGTTCTTACTGTCTATTAATATACCACACCACCAGTATACTCTACAGATTTAAGTACTATAGATACATTATTTGGGGTTTAAAGTTGACATTGTATGGGGAAACTGAAAAAAAGTAGTTTTACGAAAGGTGAAAAGCAGTAAAGTATGACAAAGTAGGAAAATAAATAAAAAGAAACTAGTCATTACCATGATTTTGTCTTATAAAATAATTAAAATTTGTGACCAAATTATGTTAACAAAAGTAGAGATAATATAATATTACTTTTGTATTTCGTAGACAGCAAATTTATAAGTAGATGTATATAGACCAATTTTGTAGATTACTTAATTGCATTAAAATATTGTATCTTATATTGCAGTATTTACGTTAAAGCTGTGTAGTGTAAGCATTTATTAGACTTGTAGTTATTAGTAAATTAGTATTTAGGTTAAAAATAAATTACTTTGTAAATAAAATGAGTAACTATAACTTAGTTTTTCAAATAAATTTCTTCAATCTTTTAATCAACGCCACTTGAGTAATTTCATATTATAAATTGAAAGTATTTGATGAGTTACATCTCTTGTACCTGATTTAAACTTACACGGTATGTATTTTTCACTGCTGTCAAAATTTAAATCTCAGAATCACATTTTTATTTTCTGATGGAGTAAAAAAACACCAAATGCATAATCTTCCCTTGTTTGAAGTCAGTCTAAAATACACAGTAGACGTAGTAACACAGCTTTTCACATTTTCTTACAGCGTTCTTCTGCTTGGAGCTTTTGCATTTTCAGTTTTTTGGACCACAAAGTTTTTGCGAGAAGTGTACGATGGTAATGTGTACAATGGAACAACGACCATTAAAACATTATTAATAAACAGTACAGTGAAGGATAAGGAGTTCCTGGAATACGTAGAGTGACCAGAATGGTAGATATTTCTTATTTATTTACAAGAAAGAACTATTGAAAAGATATAGAAGCTCATTGGCCCAGCAACGCCAATATGATATTCCTTAAAAGACACAGTGCACGATGATATTGCCACGCTTAGGTTGAAGAAACAAATATGAAACGATCGAAAATGGTGCTTTATTTAGAGTCAAAGATCTCATGTAGTACTTTGTGTGCACGTATCTCAACAGCGCAATATTTTGTGGCATTATATTTTAGTTTGTATATTTTTTGATCAAATATCTTTGAAAACTATAGTTTCATAGTGTACTACTTTCATAGTAAATAGCTGGCTCAGTCATATTTCGTTTTTACATGAAGGTTCAAACTGCTTTTCCTGAAGTGTTCATTTATTGTTTATATTCCTGTGATTTGAGATGCTATTCTTAATCGCTATCGCGATTGGTTTATTGGTTTATCGGTTTATTAATATAAATTTCATTCGTAGATAATGATTTCTACATGCATGGAAGGCATTATAATTAAATATTTTATTTTATTGTCATGGGAACATGTAATGGAAAAATTATCGACTATCGACGAAAAGACTTTAGGGCTTTAAACTATGCAATTAATGCAAAATAATAGTTAGAAAACACATTTCATAACACTTTCCACTCTTACACAGTTCACTAAGTGTTTTTACGAGTACCTCAGTAGTATGAAAATAGGACATCAGTTTAGTTAGAAATGAAGCATATAAATTAAATTATAGCATTTTTGTTCACTTAGTTATATAGATATAACAATATAATAATATTTATTTGTTACATTAAATGTAAAATACCAATAAACTGTAATACAATAGTCTCTAGTAGCTAGTTATATAAAGTCATCATATTTTTTTTATTGACCTAAAAGTACAACGGTATTATAATATTATTTCTGGATCATTTACTCATACTCAATACAATTTTCCTCAGTGTTCTTTAAATCAATACCAGGTTTATCATACTTTTTTTCAGGCAATTCTCACTTAAGGCAAAAATTAAAGGCGCTTATTATTTATTTTGCAGATTCTTAGTAAGCGGTGCTATATCCTATTTGGCGTATTATGTATACCCCCCGATAAAGCTAGTAATCAGAAAAATGATGTTACTGAGCGAAGAAATTGGCTCCAGCGATTCCGAATCGTATGAGGCTCATGCGAATTGGACGGACACGTGGACGGCAAATTTAACTGGAAATAAAAGCACGACAGACGGTTTTATGGATAAATTACAATCGATTTTAACTTAAGTCAAAAACATTTCAAAAGAAGATCAATTTATATTATTATTAGTTTTTATTGTTGATAGGTTTGCGCTATATAAGCGTGTGGTTTGCGTTATATTAAGTGCTAATAAGGGTTCATAGGAAATAACTGTCTGTGGGTACTGCTATCTGGTATACGTCATTTCAGAAAACCTTTGATAGTAGATAAAATTACTACATTTTTTTTTTGTAAATATATCTTTCATTGTAATAGTTGTTGAACTGTGTGCGTATATTTGCTCTTTGTGATTCTCACTTTTCAGGTGATTTTATCCAAATGATTGATATGATTTGGATGATGGTAAATTTTTAGTGAATGCAAATGTAAATAAAACTTTGGTAATGGGCCTGCCTTTAGTATATTAAGTTATTCAACTAAGATAATATTTGACTGTTTGTTCATTAGGATGTTGATATACCAGTGTCCAAGAGCAGTGGTGGCCGAGTGGTAATAGCCCTGACTTGAGAATTGTAAGTCGCGGCTTCGAACCAGCCAGGCGCAATACTCTGTGTAATTTATTTCATCACCATTGCTCTCAAAACGCTGAAGGAAAACATCGTGAGGAAACCGGTATGACTTAGAACCAAAAATTAGAATAAATGTGACATCCACCAACCCGCATTTAGCCCGCGTGGAGGATTACGACCCATTCCTTCTTCTAGAGAGGAGACCTGAGTCCCAGCAGTGGGAACATTAAAAAGGCTGATGATGAATGGGCCTGCCACACGCACGGTGACACCCAAAACTGTGGTGACTGTTGTGCGTGTGGTAGGCCCATTACATTTAGCGTTAAGACTTTATGAGAGTACCTATTGTCAGATAAACTCAAGTAGGCTTATATAAGTAAGCCTAATAGTAAATTGTAAGATTTTGTATATATGTATCTGTATACGGGTTCATTGCATATAGTTTTATTGATGAGTAAAAAAAATGTTACTTATGTTTGTAATTTGTTGTATTATAGTTTATGAATAGGGATTAATTATATTTACCGAATATATTGAATATGTGGCATAATTCTGCCTAACTCTTTGTGGAATACATTAAGATTCTTTTAGCTTGATACTGTATGAAATAAATAATATTTGATAGTGAGGTACTATTAATAATGTAACATAAAACATCTGTCTAAGAATTACATTAATATTTTTTTTTTGTCGATTTTGTATATCTTCTTGTTGCGAACTTTTTCAGATAATATTATTAAGTCAAATATTATTTCATTGTGGTTTAACATTAGAATGAATCACGAAGATTTCCAAAAAGTATTGAAGAGCTTGTCTACATTAGTTTCTGTTGGTGCATTACAACATGCTGAATGAAAAATACAAACTTCAATCCGTGCTGGACGAAGGACGCTGAAGACATATTTCTACAGGAGTTAAGGTATATAATTAATAAATAAAAACAATAATAATTACTAATAATAGTAGTAAATAGATGTGATAGATGTGAGACGCACAAGACTGGTCATTGTGGCGACACTTGGGAGAGGCCGATGTCCAGTAGTTGACGTCTTTCAGCTAAAATGATAATGATGACATATCTTACGTAATCAGTAGTCATATCAAAATGTAACAATGGATGATTATTTGTTTTATCAATACAATAATATTCAAAGACAATTGAATGAGATGACATAAGTTTGGCAAGTCTTACAGCAGGTTTAATCTGCTGTATTTCAGTTCTTCTTTAACAGAGCCACAGTTCCATAGTGCTCAAATTGACAATAGACCAAACATTTCAAGAAATGGTCTGTTCATACCTGTAAATATTTTTTTAATATTTTTTTTTGTGTTGTTGATTTATTGGGTACAAATGCGACTTTGCTGATTTGAATATTGATTTGTTGGTTTTTTGTTTTTGCCTCATCTTTTTTATATTTCCAGTAGGTAGGATTCAAAATCGCAAAACATTATTTCAACATGATCTTAACTACCTCATAATTTTTTTTGTGGTGTGAAATCGTTGGATAACTTTTCTCTATTATGGATGGAGCGAGAGGTATTACTAGATTTCAAGTAACTAAAACCCGCCAACGTTCTTTCAGTTGTCGTTTGTGTTGAGAACCCTAGAAACTCTTTCGGATAAGAAGGGGTAAATGGACAAAGGTGTTAACTACTATTAATATTCACTGCTAATATTTCTGCTGTTAGAAGTAGAACATTTTAAATATAACACCCTTGTCCATTTCTAAGTTTCCGAAAGTTGCCTTAATTCTAAGTCGTTAAATAGTTACAGAACTATTTAACGAATTAGAATTAGAGTGTTTTAAATCCATGGATCGATTAAACATCAGTTAAAACCTATGTTTATGCAAGAAAGTCATTTTTTTTTTATTTTGTCAGATAACACCTTTGTTCATTTAACCCTTCCCCTCTCGTACTCGTTTAGGGATGATACTAGCTTAATACTATTTACTTTATATTGATGATACCTATTACTTTTACAGAATACTTCTCTCCGGAGTGACAGCTTATGGCATATATTTAGCCGTGAAGACAGTGAAAGATACTATAGGCATAAAACGTTCAGCGGAAAACTACGATTATATAGAGTTTAAGTCATTTGCAGATTTAGCTCATTGGATTTTGAACCAAAGCACAACTACTCAAAGTCCATTCTTAAAAATGTCTGAATAACGAATAAATAGTCATTTGTTGAAATTACCAACTCTGAAATTATGTTACATTTTATATCACTTGATATTTTAACTGAGAATTTAAACATTATTACTGTTAATATGGATACTATCCCGATGTCAGCGAACTATTATTAAAAAAACTTGTAGTGATAAATAATATTATTAATCTCTATTTATTGTAATTCTCAATGCTGAAGGACGTGACCGTGACTTTCCTCCTTCATCCTTTTTCAGTTGTATGATATTCCTCCAAATGTTTCTGTCTCTGGTGTAAAGGGCATTGTATATAACGTAGAGTCCATAGCGGTGTGGATGTGGTCGGCTCAACGTATTGCCACAAATTAGATAGGTACAGAAGATCATCTCATGTATATGCACTTTTTATATCTACGCTCGGTGGACGCACATTAATGAGCGTTTGAGCAGGAACTGTTCGACGAGCGGGCCGAAGCATTCCGAGGTGCTCCAAGATATCGTGTCCATGAGCGGTGTCTATGTGTGCGTTGCTCGAGCACGCTTTGTATGTAGATTGACTTCTGTACCCATATATTTTGTGGTATTGGGCTGCGCCCATGAGACCTTTTCCCATCTACTTTACCGGTCACGATGAACCTTACGAAGTTGCCACCGTCTTTCCTAATGTGTAAAAAGTGTGTAAATATTTTAAATAAATAAATGTAAAAAAGAGGAATATAAGTGTTTAAAGTATTGTTAATTATAGTTACCTACCAATATAGTTATATGCAGCCTGTATAGTTGTAAAACTGAAAAAAGAAACATTCAAATTAAAGATGTTACAAAACATTTGTTTTTTTTTGTTGCCTTTTGTCATTTTCTGTGATTTTGTGTAAAAGATTTTTATCTTTTGGTGTGCAAATTAAATGATTTATTTATCTCTAACAAATATTAAATGGTTTCAAGTTATGAAGCCAGTTTGCAAAAAGGATTTTTGAGGTAAACGGAACAGAGTGCAAAGTCCCGCAAACCTCTGTTGAAAAGGGAGGATTCTACGACTGTTTGGTCGAAGGATCTTCGGGGTGTTAGGCTTGGTGTGGGCCACCGGCCAAAAGATGATTTCGGACTGTTGCATATGCTCCAATCACGTGGAAAAGTTCACGAACGAGTCTTTCCTTTTGGCAGTCATGTTGACGGTTCGAAGAATCGAGATTGGATATCTGAATATCGATATAAATATTAGACAGCATTTAATACACGAGATGCTACTCGTACCTATTACAGTATTTGGATTTTAACCTAATTTTCTTATCATCATTGCAATTGACCTTTGGTAAAATACCTACTTCTTAACCATATATGGTTAAGTATAGTAGAAATTTTACCAAAAATGAAAACAAGTGCCTAGTGAAAAATTAATAGGAAAGTTGCCTGAAAACAATAAAATGTATGAAAAATAGCAGTACGAAGCCAATATGTATATCATCCAATAACTTTTACTCTTACGTTACGATAAATCAGATAGATGCAAATCAGGATAGGGGTAGAGGCCTTTCTCTTTAACCAGCACCTCCGAGTACAGGACGTCGACGGCGCGCACTGTTCCCGCGCGCCTCAAGGAGTTGTCAGCAGCAGGAGGGGCCCAGCTGGGTCGAAGCCTACTGGGGACAGGGTTGTCCGAAAGGGAGCTCGTGCCCCGGTATGAAGGCTAGAAGGAACGGCGCGGGGTTTTTAGTCAGTAAGAGTCTGACACTGTCTCCCGCTCCACCCAAGAGCGGGTTTCGTCAAAGATGATTTTCCCCGTCGACAAAAAAAAAAACCTTCGCGACCATTACTTCTTTGCAGAAGAATACTACGGGGTCCCAAACGCTTCTCTTCCGATCATGAAGTAATATGGAAACAAAAGTTGAACAACGCTGCATTGCCTTGAATCGGAACTCTGAAATTGCGTAGTATCCCTGAGGAATTGTCACAGTAGTAATAACCGGGATTTTTTTTCGGTGGGCAAAAATCATCCAGGTGACATCCCCCGCCCTTGGGCGGAGCGGGAGATAGTGTCAGATTTTTACTGACTAAAAACACACGCCGTTTATTCGTTGTCTTTTATACCGGGGCCGAGCCTACCTTTCAGAGGCAGACCCTTGGCCCTAGTAGGCTTGCCGCTACCAATCGGCCCCACAAGGACACGACGATGCTCTGCCCAAGCGGGGCACACCTCTGCTGTGTCCTTCGGGCGGTCCACAGAGTGGCGACACCTCCGCACGAATCCGGTGCAGGTTTCTCCTGAACATACCATGTAAGCTGCATCATGCGGAAGGTGAGGACGCTGAGAGGTCTTTCCAGTCACGCCTCAAAGAGGGGACTTACCGCCATAATTTTGGCGTGCCCAGCACTGGGTTGCTATAGTCGCTGACGCCATTTCACCATGAGATCTCGCCGGAACTCTATCCACCATGCCGTGACCTGTCACGGTAGTTTCACCCCGGCGTTGCATCTCCACGCGCAAATCGTACATGCGTGCAAGGATTGTGCCTCCAGATCCCATGGTGGCAGGCCAGCAAGGAGGCTCGCCATTTCGTAGGAATCCTTGTGATATACCCGCACCATTCGTATTGCCATAAGCCTCGGGCATGCGTTCTGCTTGGCCCACGGTTGCTGTCGCAGCGACGGCGCCTACACTGGCGCCCCATAAATGACCATAGATCGAACGTCTAGACCCTCCACATTGGGCAGGAGCCGCTTGAGAGCAGCCTCAGTCCGGTTCAGTTTGGGAACCAGACTTCGGAAGTGATCCTTGCTCTACCAGCTGTCAAGGACGAACTACTCCTACCGTTAATTGGGAACCCGGTAGTAGCACGTTCCGAGAGCCATAGTAACCGGACTTAGGTTCAACCGAGATTATGCTTTTCGTGATGGCTTCTGAGTCCGAAAAACCCTTGTGCCAACCGTAACATCTCCTGATCATACGGGTGTCACAAGTGCTATTCGACGTCGACATGCCATACTTCTGCCTTTGAAGTGTTATTGTCACTTTTAAAGGAATTTTCGCTTATTCGAACGGAATGGTGCAATACTGCTGACTGAGAACTCATAAATGGTTGATTGTTGGACGTCTAAATGGCCTTATTGATACATTCTTTCGACGTAATGCATTATTGTCTAATCGTGTGTGATTGTGTTACCCAGTCGCTCACCTGAACCCGACCTCACCTAGTTGTTGTTTTTTAATAATTATCCATGGATTATAAAGGTTAGATAAACAGTCGTGATATTGAACCAACCATCATCGTCTTGCCGTATCCTTTCAGACTGGAAGACGATACCAACACAACGGGAAAAAGACTGAGCAGCTGCATATACATAGAAAATTGTGCATATGTGACTTGACTGCACAGGTGGTGATACACGAATACAAACCCTAAGATTCCCTATAATTTCCTCGCAGATCCCCAGAAAACCTGGAAGACCTAATCTACTCTTGGAGATAGATAGGCTGGATGGTATAAGCTTGCCAAATGATAGCCACCAAAACCCACTCGCACTGGTTCACCACGAATTAAATGCGGAAGCCAGACTCTAATAGATAGATAGATAGAAGGCTGGGATTGATTGTTAGTATTTTCCGTTTTTGAACAAACAAAATTATTTATAATTGAAAAAATAAAACAATTAGTGTTATGAACATGTGTGTGCTGGAAATGGTCGTAGAATACTCTAAACAATAAGAGGAAATATCAATAATTTTGTTTTTGGAATGGGCATGTTATGAAAAATGCGTGCTATATTTATAGACCCATCAAAACCCATAAATTAGTGTGTGTTGAGAAGTCAAAGGATTCTAGAGGTACGGAGTTCAGAGTATTGAAATACCTAAATAAAATGTTTGAGTATCCAGGACTGTGAGTATTTCCTTATTTTCTTTTGTATTCTTCAGTGGCCTGTTGGTCTAGTAGTTAGTGGCACAGACAATGAGAATTTTTTTTGTGTACGATCATTTTGTTCTGTCTCTGGGTGTAATTTATTTATGATATTTAATAAGTATTTAGAAAAAAATATCTAAAGGTAGTGTGTTTATCGGTTGTCTAGTATTCACACAACAAGCTCTACTAAGTTTGGGACTAGATGGCGTTGTGTTAAAGTTTTGGAATAATAAACCGGATGATAATGAACAAATGCACTGACCAAAGATGTTTTTAATCGCTGGCCTACAACCTTACGTTAATTCAAATTCAAAAAGTGTGTTCTAAGTTTTTTAGCATTGGTTTTTTTTTCTAGGGAAAAAGTACCAAGCATCTTGATTATCTGCAATATTTATGTATTTTATCGACACAAAGCCTATACGCATGGTTGGTGCAGTAGTTGAGCAATTGGCTGCTCTGTTACGGCTCGTGGGTTCGATTCCCGAACGGAACAAATATTTGTATGTCCTACAGGTAGTGGGTTTGGGTGTCTTGTGTGTGTAACATTACATGTTTGCAATACATCCACGACATATAAGTAATTACTGTAGAACACGTTTTAAAAAAAAATTACAACTTTTTTTATATCCCATAACTCTAGGGTATGAATGAGACCATTAAAAGAATCAACACGCATATGAATTCTTTTTAATTCCTTTTTTTGTTTTCATTTTCCATTCATAATAATTTGACAAGTTCACATGATTATTAATGTAAAACACCTTTACGTAAAATATCACAGCGTAAATAATAACAACGTAAATATTGACATTATTTTTTTTTTGTTTGTGCTTGACTGCGATCCCACCTGTCATATTTTTTTATAACTTTACAACACTACAGCATTTATTGCAACGTTGCAAAAGTACAGATTTGTCATACGGGTAAAGTTTTGATCTGAATTTATGAGTGATGGTATCATCGAAACTAAGCATTTTTGGAATACATATTCTAGGATTTTAAGTAGTATTTTTTCTTGTAGAATATGAACCTTAAGTTATGGGAATCAAAAAACAACAGATTGTCTTAGCAACATATCTGAATAAAAATTTAAGGTTATTTTTTTTCTTTTTGCAGATTCTTATTTACAGGGTCAGTATATTTTGGATTGTATTTATTGTACCCTACAGTGAAAAGATGGTGGACAGAATTCAAATTTCTGCAAGATGAAGAGTATGAAATGGGCTACGATAACCCAGGATCTTTCTTGGATTATGCAAATTGGACTGACACATGGGCGTCAAATTTTACTGAAAATGGAACTACAATCGGATCAAATGGGACGTCAAATTTTACTGGAAGTAGAAGTACAATCGGATCAAATTGGACGTCAATTTTTACTGGAAATGGAAGTACAATAGGATCAAATTGGACCTCAAGTACTGGAAATGGAAGTACAATCGGATGAAAAATAATTTAAATTAAAAATGATAGGTCTCAGTGAATATGTTGAACAGTTTTTCGTTACGTGATGGCTTCAATTTTGTGTTCGGTATAAACAAAAAAAAAAATCATGCTTAATACGCTTGCATGCCCCACCGTGCAACATGCAAACGTATCCGGCATGTATTTTTAGGTTAGGGGTTTAGAGGAAACTGTCCAGTGCTCACCAACACTGGACAGTTTCCCCCTAACCACACGAAATGTGTGTTATTTTTATTCTAATGTGGATTGGTATTTTGCGATTGTATATTGTAAACTGGTTTACGTTGTGTGTATAGAATGAACGTTGTATGTGTTAGCTATAGCAGAAAAGACCAAAATTCGAGTCCAAAGAACTTATGGCTAAGTAATAACAGCCACCCAGCCCATGTTCAAGGTTAAGCACAGTTTGCCGTGGTCAGTGTATACTACTCGTCACAAACCAAGATTTCTCCGCACCTCGGAAAGCACGTAAAGCCGTAGGTTCTGCCAGCCATTGGGAGCTTCTTGACATTCGTTACATCCAGAAGCCATTAAATACATCTGCCTGCTTTGGAAACCAATACATAAGAGTAGTTGTCAAAAAGCTAGGCCTGAGGATCTATAAAATAAAATGTGCACAAAAAGAAAGCAAATATTAAGGTACTAGCTTCTGCCAGCGACTTCGTACGCGGATCCTGTTGCTTATGCCAGCGACAACGGAGTCGTCAAAATCAAAGATCTGAAACGTCTGGTGTCGAATTCTAAGAGCATGGAAAACAACGTGATGCGCGAGACGATTCGAGACGTTCCAGATCTCTCCCTTCCACTTACGCGCGTGACAGTGTGCACACACCTTGGTGCCATAGATAAAAATAAACAGAAAGCTCCGAACTGCTAAGCTATCGGGAGTTACACGTGTTATTGTGAGTCAACCATATAAGATAGACGTATGCTGTCGTAGGACATTTTTTATATAATTTTGAGGAGAACATTTCCGTTATACATGTTTGCTGTGTAGCTTTAACCATTAAGGCTGCAACCGCGACGGAAGCTTAAAAAATGGAGTAATTTCTCCCGTTTCCCCAACATTTCCCTTCACTGCTCTGCTCCTATTGATCGTAGCGTGATGAAAAGTATACTATAACCTGCCCAGGAGTATGAAGAATGATTGTACCAAGTTTCGTTAAAATCCATCGAGTAGTTTTTGTTTCTATAAAGAACATACAGACAGACAGACAGACAGACAGACAAAAATTTTACTGTTTGCATTTTTGGCATCAGTATCGATCACTAATCACCTCCTAATAGTTATTTTGGAAATATATTTCATGTACAGAATTGACCTCTCTACAGATTTATTATAAGTATAAATTATGCATGTTTAACAAAGTATTCTCTTTTTAGTCATTAAGTAGTTTAGGTATATATAATATATATAAATAGTTTAGGTATATGTGGACCTGCTTCTGAATCAGAAATGCCTGTTGAGTAATTGTCAAATTCCAGCTTGGAAACCTGTGAATCTTTGGCAAGAGTTGGACATGTCTTAAATCCGAATTCCAACTTCAGAAATAGGTCCTGAGCTTTTCGAATTCAGAACGTGACAAATTCTCAAATTCGAGTTTTCGGTTCTTATTTTGAATCAATTAGCAAAATTCTTTTGAATTAAGAACTCGAATTATATTTGATAATATGTATTTAGCGGGAGTATGTCTACTAAATATTGTTAAGGTTTTAAAAAAGTACCTTTGTAATAATTAGTGTTAGTTGATTTAAAAAATAAGTAGATATCGAATTGTTCTAAATTATTTGCATCGAGTTGTATTTTAAGTTATGCGATTTTTATGCGAGTAGATAATAAAACGTGTGAGGTCGCAATTTAACTATCAGCTTTTTTATTTTAAGTGTATATAAAGTACCTATAGTTAGTTAAGTTTTTTAATGATGTTTCAATAATTCTTGACAAGAATAATCTAGAAATAATAAATAAGAGGTACGCTGAGCTAATTTCTGAATCGAGAATTTAAAGTTTAGAACGTATCAAAGTGAGTTTGTCAAATATACAATGGCAAAGCATAAAAATGTGGCCGATTTGTTTCCATATACTCGTAAAATTTACATAAATTCATAAAAACTCAAGCGTTCGCGCTGCTATTCTCTTACTATTGTGTCTCTAATTGACGGTATTTGAAAGGTTAAACCACAAAATAAATAGTACAGAAGACAATCTCATGTATGTACTTCACTTTTAATACCTACACTCGGTGGATGCACACTAGTGAGCGTTTGAGCCGGAACTGTTCGACGAGCGGGCCGAGACGCTACCGAGATATCGTGTCCGTGAGCGGTGTCTATGTGTGCGTTGTTCGAGCACGTTTTGTATGTGGATTGACTTCTGTACCTATATAATTTGTGGTTAAACGGTGTTTAGGTAAATGTTTATCTATTATGCAATCATGTACAATGTTTTAATTGATTAGGTAGATAATAAGACACTATAATAAATTAAACTTTTTTAATACATACAAGTTGTTTTAACTTAACACGTTTTCAGATTTTTTTTGAATGTTAAATCATAAATATTTCACCAATTTGTTGTTTTAGTGGTTAGTGGCACTGCCTGCTATCTTCTTCACACGTACCACAACCACACCACGTGACCGGGCGTATATTTCGTATTGAAAATGAATAAGAGCTGATCCAGACAGGGCGAATTCGCCGCGAAACGTTTCACGCGAAATCATTCGCGCGTTAGTGAGATACTAGGCACCAATACATCGAGCCCACAAGCATCGCGCGAATCCAAAATACGCGCGTAAATCGCATGCACTACGCCGACTCTCGAATCGCGCGTGATTCGCGCGTAATGCGCGCGATTCGAGATACTAGGGACGCCTTGTTGCGCCCAGTTGACGCGCGAACTCCAGAGCGAGTGCACGTATCCACAGAAATGGAATGCAAAAATTTTGATCGATAACCGCTCTACTTGTGCTAGTGATACAAGGTAAGGCAAAACTCTAATGACAATTCTAAATAAAATGGTCTTTAAAAGCCTAACAAAAGCCAAAAATGCTCAAATTGGGCCGGACACGCAACTAAAAAGCCTGACTATGTCCGGCTTTATCCGGACGCCTGGCAACGCTACTCCTAAACTAGGTGAGACCTGTGACTTAGGAGTCAGTGTTCTACAGTTACATCGGATCCGGTTGTTTCAGTACGGTTGTTGTATGTCTAGCCTTAAAAATATAATAAAAGAATTTGAGAATTTTCACTAAATAAAAGTAGTAATAATAATAAGTACTGTGTAATGTGTGATGGTGTGTGTGGAGTGGTATGTCCATGTATGGGTCAGTGTGTGTGTAATTGTGTTGTATATTTGTTCAATAAATATCTCTTGGGAAATATGCTTGGGGGAGGCCTATATCCAGCAGTGGACATCTTTCGGCTGATATGATGGTGATGATGATGATGATGAAATATCTCTTATTAAGAAAATCCTACGAAAAAACTTAAATCCAAGCAAGTAGCTTAAGACAAGACAAAGTCAGGAAAATAAAATATACATAATATTTAACATTTTTTTATTGATTTGTACAAATCTTCATAGTCAATATTGCTTACAAAAAACTACATGTGCATTAAGTCTATAGTACATACTATAGTAATATTGTAGTATATATTTTCTTATAATGTAGCATATACCTACGTTTTATCATGGTTTTTTTTTTTATATCAGAATAAGGCGTTCCCACTTTATCGTGACGACAAATAATTGTGTAGTTTTAAGTGTCGTGACTAATATATTTAACCCTTCAGATACCGTCAATTAGAGACACAATAGTAAGACAAAAGATGCGCGGCCACCGGGTGTCGCTTGGGGATTCATGAATTAAATGAAGGTGTTTACACATAGAACGATATGATGATGGGACAGGCTAACACAGACAGTCGTGAAACGAAAAAAAATTTCAACACTAAACCGTGATGGTAAATCATTCCGCTGTTGTTGCGACTATCTGTACCCCTAGCCAAGTTGCTAATAGAAAACATAGAAAGCTCCAAATGTACGAGAATGACGTCAACTCAAAGCTCAGCCACGTAGTCAGAACAAAAGAATTGGGGGTGTGGCCAACTCGAATCGTTTGACGCAAGCGAAATGGTTGTAACTTGTCTAGGGGACAGATGTGGCCAAACAGTTGTTATAATGGGAATAGCTAGCATCGATAGTCGTCAAAGATAAAATAGCCGTTACGGCATAGTGGGAATGCGGCCTTAGTTTTTTTTTTTCAAGTGGATATCCATAACAATTTCAAAATTCATACAGAAATGTCCTTTTTCGAGACAAATTGTTGTTAAAAATTACCTTAATTTTCTAAAAAATCTATCGTTGGTGATCGATTATCTCTTCATATTTACATCTATGTATTATTCTTATATTTTTGTATCAAATTCTGTACACCATAATATATGCTAACCGCCGCAGTTCCGAGGATCAAAACTCTGTAAATAAAAAAATAAATTATAAAGAAAATCAATTAATATCTAAAGCTTTTCTTTAAAATTGTAAACAAATACTTACAACAGCATTTTACGTTTTTTGATCCCACTACAAAAATCGTATTTTTATATTATTATTTTTTTCAATTTACATATAAATCAGGTTCATATTTTATTATATTTTGTTGCAATTCTGCAGTTCAGTAACTCGAACACTGCCAATGAAAGACTGGAGCTCTTATAAGTAATGCATGGATTAGCTATTCTAATAATGTAAATAGACATTTCAACAAAGGTTTTTATGATGATAAACAAAGCCTTTGTACATGTATTGTTAACTTATCTTTTTTTTTCAGTTACGTAAGGCATTTGTATTTTCAATACAATAAAACAAGATACCAATTCTTTGATCTGGTTACGACAGACATACTGGAATTCAGTTTATAGAAGAAGGTTGTGTTTTTTTTTAAATATGTCGCAGTTATTTGAAAGAGTTTTGAAGACTGATTGTTGAAAAAAATATCTAGATTCCTTCACATTCCCTTGATATCTTATCGTCATCATTTCAGCCGATAGACGTCCACTGTTGGACATAGGCCTCTCCAAGTGTCGCCACAGTGAACGATCTTATCAACATGATCATTTCAGCCGATAGACGTCCACGGTTGGACATAGGCCTCCCCAAAGTGTCGCCACAATGAACGATCCTGTGCGTTGCGCATCCATCGGATTCCCGCATGATATAATATATATCTTATATTTGGTTGATAAAATAGCTAAGGGTATATAAAATTTAAAACACAACGAATAATTCGTCAACGGTAATCAATGTCAAACAAAAAAACAGAAGTGGTTTGACATTTTGTGAATGGAAACATTCGTAAAGCATGTAACATGAATTATTCTCCAGTACCTTATCATCATCATCATCATCATTTCAGCCGGCAGACGTCCTCTGTTGGACATAGGCCTCCCCCAAGTGTCACCACAATGATTGATCCTGTGCGTTTCGCATCCATCGGATTCCCGCAACCTTCACCAGGTCATCGGTCCACCTTGTAGGACCAGTACCAGTACCTTATGCCAGTGTTTTTCATCATAAATTCGAAAGGAAACGAAATCAAATTTACGTTTCTGGCCGTATCCTGAAATGGCCCATTCAATGATCTGACTACAACATCGCTAACTTAAATAGTTTTCAGCAGTGACTTAGAACAGGAATGTCTAGCGTAAGTTATAAAATAAGAATAGCTTTAACAATAGATTTTTAGATGCTTTGTTATAAAAATAGTAAATAACCTTTGTTCAAAGTCTATTTAACTTCTTCTGAATAAAACAAGCATTCAATCGAAGATCCACTCTCTTCCAGCCGTGATTAAATTGCAATAAATTAAAAATATTTTATTGTATGTTATCTCTTATGATTTACCTCGAAATAAAACAAGTCAAAGAACCACTGTCATTAGAGGGATTAAAACAAATAGTGATGATTAATGCGATTGTGATGTATGTATTTGTATAAAATTTTGGAGTACAGTGTCGGCAGGCCTAACCAAGTTACGACCGATTCATTTCGATTCTCTTGCATCGAACGCCTCGAGTCGGCCGCGTCTCCGATTCCTTTGTTTTGACGTCATCTCGACGATCAGTCACGAGATTAGAACAAAGGAATCGGAGGAGTAGCCAACTCAAGGCGTTTGACATAAGAGAATCGATACAAAATGGTCGCAACTTGGCTAGGGGGCGGATACTATTTATGTCATTATTCTCTAAAATTTTTCTTCTTTTTTCGTTTATTCATTAATTTCTGACTAATGTTACAGAATGGGAGTAAACGCGCTTTTGATATTTCTCGGATTTATCTCTGCAAAATACTTGTTTAATAAATTTATTTGGAAATAGAGTACAGATCGAAGATTGAAGATGATGATGAGAGAAGAGGAGAAAGAAGAAGTTATGACACTTGAGCCTTTTTTTGGTGGGAAATCATCTAATGACATCCCCTGCTCTCGGGCGGAGCGGGAGATAGTGTCAGACTTTTACTGACTAAAACCCACTCCAGTTTCTTTGTTGCCTTTCATACCGGGGGCTGAGCCACCTTTCGGAACTAACCCTGGCCTCAGTAGGCTTCGACCCAGCTGGGCCCCTGCCGTTGCTGACAACTCCTTGAGGCGCGCGGGAACAGTGCGCGCCGTCGACGACTTGGGTTTGGTCCGAAAAGTTACCGGACGATCAGACAGGGCCTGGCCTCTTGAGCCTCAAAATGTGTGTAAATCTATACTGGTTGTATTTTTGGTGTTTTTTGATAAATAAGGGTCTTTGTGTTATATTTAGTTCTAAGAGGTTGAATGGGTATTTAGTAGAAATGTTTTTTGTTAAAGTGGTTTTTTATAATTTATTGTGCAACTAAAGCCCAGAAAAAACAGAGTCCAAACTAGTGAGATCAATGGTGGCCCTGTGGTAACAATTTTCTGGATTTACTAGTTGTATGTTGTGGATTCACACACAACACTGGTCTCGAAATGGTGAAGAAACACTTTGTAAAGTAAAACAGCATGTCCTTGCAAAAATATGTTTATTTTATTTATTAATTTAACTATTTATGTACACACTTATGAAAAAGAAATGCTATTATGTTCTGTGTATCTATGGATTAAAACATACATAAGCCATCCAATTGAAAAATAATTTATAAGCTTTTGTGCGTAATAAATAAGTAGAATAAAAATAAAGTTCCAAGTATTTCAATTACCATCCTGTCAAACCCATTTTTAATCCTTATGATCGTAATAATTTCAGCCGAAAGACGTCCACTACTGGACATAGGCCTCCCATAAGTGTCACTGACCAGTCTTGTGCGTCTAGCATCCACTGGATTCCCGCCTATTCTTTCCCTTCTCATTTCTAGTAGTACGAATGTAAAACTCACTTCTAGCCAACACGCCTGACGTTGAACATACTTAGATCTACAACATAACCCTATTCTAGTAATATCTCATCTTATATCTTACTAGTAGTCCAGAAAGACGTCCTGCCCGAAAGCTGGTTTTTAGTTAAAAAAATTGAACCCGATTGCAACGCCACCTACTGGGTTTAATTGTATTTTCGATCCATCCAGGGACCTATTCAACATGCATACAGAATTTCATCCAAATCATTCGTCTTGTTTAAGAGGAGTTATGTGACCAACACACATACAGAAGAATTATAAAGATTATAATACATGTGAAGTAATTTACGTTTTTTATTTATTTACCTGTGTGTGCATTTAATATTCTTGGTTACGTATGATTTCATTTAGTATCTGTATCCTAAACTATTTATACACACGCTATACTTAGGTACATCTTATCCCTGACTCAACTCTTCTCTTACAACAAGAGACCAGTCTGCTGGAGAAAAACAAGCTAAACCGATCTTTTATGTGTGATCTTTGTTTCTTTTATATGTTTGAGGATTTATATAAGTTAATAAATAAAGTTTCATCATCATCATTTCAGCCAAAAGACGTCGATTGTTGGACATAGACCTCCTACAAGCGTCGTCAGAATGAACGGTCCCGTGCGTGTCACATCCATCGGATTCCCGCAACCCTTACCAGGTCATCACCTTGTGCCTAGGAGGCTTTCCAACGCTACGTCTAAATAAAGTTTAGATTTATATTAATAAGAAATCAAATGGTTAGTTTCATTCATAAAATAAAATTAATAATTATTCTAGCAATGTTGAAGACTAGTTAGTATTATACCTCGAAAACCCGTATATTTATTATTTTTGGTATGTATTTATTTATACCAGGACCCCAGATTCCTGGACCTTTGGAAGGCTTATGAGGCACAGCAAACTCACAGAGGCCTCTTAGATATTTTTTATGGAACATGTTATCATGGTAGACAATTAATATATGATGAAGTGGACTGGTTACCAAGAACTAGTCTTTACGACTAGTCCCAGCTTGGACAGTGTTAATGTATAAAACAAATTAAAGGCAGGAGGTAACTTGCACACCATAAATAGGCCCCAAAAATGGTCACTAGCAGTAACCGAGTCAAAGTGTAGTAGTAACAAAGGCGCAACATATTTCGAGGTTCTTGAGGAGTGGAGAGGCATACTGCGGCTATAAGTACAATCCTATAAGTACTGTCATGGTTCTCACTGGCAACTTGCTGGATTCTACATTCTTTTCCCTAGCACGATTACTCTTGTGAATCTTCGCAAGCTAATTTTGCAGCCAATAAAGGCAGAATAAGGCTCGCTGTCCGACCGCCCGGTAACTGTCCGGACCAAGCCCAAGTCGTCGACGGCGCGCACTGTTCCCGCGCGCCTCAAGGAGTTGTTAGCAACAGCACGGGCTCAGCTGTGTCGAAGCTTACTGGGGCCAATGTTATTTTAAAAAGAGTAGCTCAGCCCCGGTATGAAGGCTCGACGGAACGGGGTGGGTTTTTAGTCAGTAAGAGTCTGACACTATCTTCCACTCCACCCAAGAGCAGGGGTTGTCATTAGATGATTTTCCCACAATAAAAATAAAGGCAAAAAACAGGTAGAAGCTTTGTCCCTCATCTAGTTTAAACTGACGAATAAACATTGACGTATAAAAGGGTTTTTCAAACTTATTAGCAAAATAGTATTTATCATTAGTTGCTGACACCACGGCAGCGATCAACTCGCACATGGCTCCTGATTTCTTTTTTAAGGGAAGTTCCAGTCCAAGACCATCGATGAAATGCAGCCAATAGTGAGCACAACACTTTTTCTGCGACGCTGATCTTCTGTCGAATCGCACATATATGATAATGAAGATATTTCCAAAAGTTAAAAGGCTCAGTTGGCTCATTTTGCTGAACACACGGCCATTTACTACATAGGCTTTGATTTTGACGATATCTTTCATAATATTCTAATCTGCTTCAAAGATTTTAAGCAAATGGTTCCGGGAATTGAGAATAGATGTTAATCACGATGACATGCCAATACTTTGAGAGGCGCTTCACCCAAAATATTAGACTCGCTAGTCAAATACCTTAGTGTGATCCTCGATCTACATCTGACCATTGACGATCAAAGTCATAAAGCAGATTCGTTCAGGCATCGCCTTCGCTTAAGTTAGGCTGATCGCTCATAGCAAATTGTCACTTAGGTGCAAACTCTCATCACCTCATAAGATCCAGATGCTTCAGAACCGATCTACGGCCGCCCTCTCGCATCATCAAGGCATACTTTCTTAACTTTCGATGACGATATTACTTTAAAATGGAAACTAGTACCATTGACAAACTCCCACTGCCGTCCATCTGTCTTCTTTCGAAGTCTGTCTTAGTCAATATCCATCTTGCTTGAACCAGTTCGATTTGCTGACCTGTGCGCCCCTAAATAATAATAATCAATGATCAATCCAGCTCATCCCTTGCTATCCTCCCCCATTTTTTTACGTGTGGAAATCGTCCAATGACATCCCCTACCCTTAGGCGGAGCATGAGGCCGTGTCAGAATTTTACGGACTAAAACCACACCTATGTCCTTCAAATGCTCTTTGCGTTCAAGGACTGTGATGCCTTAAGCTGAGGTCTGCACCTCATAAAGGGGTGCCTTTTGCGTGTAGTCACTTAGTTTTAGTTTTTTCACAAGTCCCTGGCAAAGCAGACGACCACCTCATAGTTTACCTGCGAGAAGTCAGACACATTGGTATACTATAGTAGATTGCAATTTTTAACATTAAAAAAAAGTGTGTAATGTAATTAAACAAAATATTGTCTTTTTTCATGCAGATTTATTTATTTTTTAAGCTTCATGTAGTACATGCAACAAGGCATTTTCTACCAGTCAAACTTTGGGATAAAAAAGAGAACATTTGGAAGAACAAATTAGGTTGAGAGGACATTAAGTAGTAAGCTCAGAATTTTACGCTTCAAGTAAAACTTACGCTTTTTTGATGTCAAGAGGAAGCCAATTTCAGAGTTTTATGGCAGAGACGGCCTAAAAACTGGATACAAACCCAGTACGGTGACAAGGAATATCATCATCATCATCAGCCTTTTTAATGTCCCCACTGTTGGAACTCAGGCCTCCTCTCTAGGAGAGGGAATGGGCCGTAGTCCACCACGCGGGCCCAGTGCGGTTTGGTGAACGACACAGGGAATATTAAGAAGTATATTTTTGGACCCACCAAGATTAAGATTACGAGAACTGCCCAGTACTTTAATCAATCAATCAATCAATCAATCATTTATTTGCTACAAATATGGTACAGGAGTTGTTACAGTGACAGTTATAGACCGAGACATATTTCACCTAATCTACAGGTATGCAAATATTTAAAAACTAGAATTATACATGTAATTGAAATATAACTAAACAATAATTAACATATAATTAAAATATGATTATGTGATTACCTACCTTAGCAACTGCTCTTGTTCTATAAGTGATATTGTGTATGATATTAATATTGTGATTATGTTTTTTTTTCTCTTTTTGCGTAACGTAACCATTTCATAGATCTGGCATCTGGATCTGTACATCGGTATGTATTGTAATGCTATAGTTATTTTCAGCGGCAATTTAAAACACGCGTGCTTAACATAGCTAATGAATTAAGTTAAGTAAACAATACATTTTTAGATGCTTTGTTGTAAACATAGTAAATAACCTTTGTTAAAAAGAGTATTTAACTTCTTCTGATGTATTAATACAGGTATTAAATTGAAGGTCGACTGTCTTCTGGCCGTGTTGAAATTGCAATTAAATAAATTTATTTATTTTATTATTTATATAAATACATATTTTGCTGACCAAAAGTAAAGTAAAAGTAATATTAGTGAATTACATCAGAAGAAATCAAGGCAAAGAAATTTTTTTTTAATAGTTGAATTTAAAAAACATACCCATGATTAGTATAGTGAATGTGTAAGTATTTCCCTACAGTTTTGTAGAAATGTGTAAGATGTTTTATTTTAAATGTATATGTCAGGAATTAACTTGTCATCAATTTTACAGAATTTTACTAAACGCACTTCTGATAACTCTCGGAGTTATCAGTGCAAAATACTTGATATCCAAGTATATATGGTAATAGAAGAATTGAAGAATGATGAATGAATTAATGGAGTCTGTGGTCAACTGGACCCGCACGCTAGTGGTCCCGCGGGCCCACTAGACCACATATGCCTAACCCAAATCTCAAAAAATATGTCATAAATCTGTACTTATTGTTTTTTGTTGTAAACCTCCTTATTTATTAATGAGGAGACAATTGTTGAGTTATTTTTTGTGATCATTTATTGTGTAAATAAGGTATTAGTAGAAAATGGTCTGGAAAATACATAGTCGGCTAAAATCGTTTATGTTTGTGTATGATTATTTATTGTTCATGAAAAAATATTATATTTAAATTTTAATTAAACACAAACCGCCTCATATAGATCTAATTTTAGACAAATATTTCCATCTATGTTTTAAAATAATTGATTTTTATCCGCATTGGACATGATATGATTATTTTTGAATTCTGACTTGTAATTTCAATTTTATTGTTATTTATTAATTACATATTTTTTTAAATATGGTTGTTGTATAAATTTATTTATTAATTCAAAATATACATAGACAAACTTAGAGAGAAGTTAATAAAATATATCTTAACGTTACTTTTGATTTTTATTTATATAAAAATATAAGAAAATGAAAACAAAAATAATGCGAATCCTGGATATATATGGGAGGTTAAAAACTAATGATTTTTATCACTTTTAATGGAGGCTTTTTATCTGCAGTTTCTCAATTATTTTGGTTTATACATAGTAATGTTCTCTCATTTACAAAGCGCCTCCCTAAGATATCCAACCGTTTGCCGATAACGCGTCGCATCCTGTTGGCTAAAGCAGATCCAAGTTCTTATACAGGTTAACATGAGAAAAACTCTAAAAGTAAGAGTAGCTTTTTAGGTTTATTATTCTTAAGTAAAAGATGTATTTCAAAGCAAAAATTTCAGAAACTCCTTGAAATTATCAGTAGCAGAGGTTTTTTATACACAAGACAACCAAGACAAACATGATCAAGTTTGACAGTAACTTGCCCTTTTGTTTGCATATGCATATACAAACAAAATATTTTGTTTGCATATGCATATACAAACGAAATATTGCTGGTAAACAGGGTGAAAACTTGGGAAAATAGCAATAGCATAGAGCCCTGCGGCGCTCCTGCTCGTATGGGATGGGGCGATGAAAGCGTTCCTTCTATGTGATAGCGGAAGGTATAATTTGACAAAAAGTTTCGCAATATGAGTATGAGATGATCTGGTACACTGAGTTAAAGTAGCTTATATAATAAGCCATTGTGACAGGCTTTGTTGTCGCTATATCGAAGATGCTGCATATATTTCCCCAAGGTAATGAAGACTAATAATTAATAATAATATTAGGCTATTTTTAAAATCGACGCTTGATTAATAAAATTGGCAATTTTTACGAGCATATGCAAGTATGGATCATGATGTCAGCTGGTAATTATTTTATACTAATATTACTATGGATAAATTTGGGATACATTGCGTTATTGCTGGAGCTGGGTTTTTTTCGGAGCAATCTTTTCTTTTCACGAAGTGACTGGACATTTCATGCAATAACCCTTTAAACAATCTGACTGCGACTTAGATGTTATAATAGTATAGTTATTTTATGTATAGTAACTGAAGTATGCAATAAGTGAGAATTGTTAACAATAAGTGTTTAGATGATTTATTTATTATAAGAACCTTTTGTTAAAATGCCTATTTAAATTCTTCTTATATTTAATATAAGATACTAGATGTAAGAGCCACTGCTTTCCGGTCGTGTTTAAACTGATATAATAAAAGAAAAATATTTGTTACTAGCTTTTGCCCGCTGCTTCAACCGCGTACTTAGGAATAAAGAAGCTCTCTATGTGTGAAAAAATATCAGCAATCGGACCAGTACTTTCAGAGATTACCTCCTACAAACAAAAAACTACCTCTTTATACGAGTACTACTGTAGATTAATAGTGACTTCAGGAGTGTCAATTATTCGTGAATAATCCATTAGGTTACTTCTAGGCAAGCGTGCCACCCGATGAGATGGTGATACAAACGCAAGCCTATCAATAATAAAAAAATTAAAGAAAATTTGACTTCCAATAGTGAGATAAAAATTACAAAATGTTCTTACTGTAAGTATATACCAAAAAAATTTTAGAATTAAATTTCATGTATTACATAGTTTTATCATTTATTTTGCAGAATTTTTTTCAATATATGTATGGCGACTATTGGATATTACGGCTTTAACTACTTGAGAGCAAAGTACTACGGTCCAGAAGAGGATGATTAAAGAATCATGACAATGATTGATTTCAAGAATTGGCTAGTTCGAATTTAATCAATCCACAAGTATTCAACTTATTAATTTCCTTTATAAATAACCGCTTAGTAACTTCATGCCAAATTGAATCTTCGAAAAATGTGAAGTATTTATTAGTACTACTTGAATCTCAAAGTGTGTCGAAAATCTTATAGCCTACAATCTATTCTCACTCCTAAAAATAAACAAAAAAAAAAATATTTTAAATCGGTCAAGTCATTTCGGAGGAGTTCTAAAACAAACATAAGTGATACGGGATTTTATTTATCAAAATAAATTTTACTCAGTAGACCCCAAAATGCCTTAGGTTCTTTTCAATTCAAAATGTTATTTACTAAATGTTATCTACATAGGTCTAAATGGGCCAACAACAAACCAATGGAAGGCAAAACGCAAACGCTCCTGGAGTGGGAGTTAGTCTATGCGGTCTGGCGGACCTGATTCAGACCCCGATTCATTTTGTATCCAGATTACGATGTTCAAGCATGAGTATACCTGTGGATGAGTGGAAAGAGAGAGGGAGGCCAAAGAAAAGATCCATCCAGGATTGCGTGAAGGAAGTTAGTGATATCATGACAGGTGACAGGAAAGAATGGAAGAAAAAGGCGTGTTGCGCTGACCCCAAATAAGACGGGACAAGGGCAGGAAGATGATGATTACAATGCTCAAGCAAGGGCTTGTAGACCTTCTTTCTTTCTAAGTGAACAGTGAACCACCAAATCTTACAGCACTATTTGTGTACTTGTAAAGTGTCTTATTAGGTAGGAACAATAAAAGCATCTAAAGGGGTTAAACTCGTTAAAGAACTAAAAACTACATTTTGGCATTTGAGATAGCCCTTAGAAGGTATCTTTGAACAAAACTGAAAGTAACAATAAAATAATAATGAGTGGTCCGCTAATAGTAGTAGCTACACTACACCGGACAAGCCCCTAGGTAGTAAAAATACAAATGTCAAAACGGGTTTTTCATATTTTCTTTACTTTATGTGAGATACCTACTAACGGGCTAACACTCCAAAGATAAGTGACACCAGAAATCAATAATATTATTATAATAATGAACGTAACATCTAAATATGTATTGTTAATATTTCTGACATATCAATAATACGTGTTTAGATGTTGTTTATCCTAAATATCATAATAACCTTTGTTGAAACCCCTTTTTAAATCTTGCATTAGGTGTAATAGGCTCCTGTCGATTGAAACCAACCGGAAGGTGCAGTTGAAAGACATATCATTTTAGAACTGCTGTAAAATAAAAACGTTATAATTGTCGATAACCTGACTTCTAAAATAGTGATATGTTTCTGATTTATTTGTCAATTAAATAAATAAAATCAAGACAAAATTTAACATTCAATATAAAAGGTGGTATTATCGCAAAATGTGGCTGTGAGTATTATCTAGTAAAAATAATATGATGATCTCAAAATAGTTTAGAGAATATTGTTAGAAATGTTTAATGTAAATTACATAATATTACAGATTTTTACTTTACGGAGGTTTGGCGGTTGCTATATATTTTGGTTTAAAGCACTACTTAGAACAAAACAATATTGATACGACGTATTTGAGTTGAATAATGAAGATGTTCCATTTGAATTTTCCAGTTTGGTTTTAAATAAATCTATATGTACTTGAAAAAAATTGTAAATATATAAATAATTATCTTGGCTGTTCTTTGTTTTAAACTCTTACTTACTCAGCGTTTATTAATAAAGGGGGAAGTATCATCTTCATGTACTAATAATATAATTATGAACTAATATGTAATAAACTTATGTTTTAAGTAACAATGTCATTTGCACCAATAAAAATTTAGTTGTAATGTTTTTTGTGAAAGATCAAGAACATGTGAATGAAATTTATGTCATCATAAATGTATAATGTAGAAAACTAAAGATAAGGTATTTTAAAGAATAAATAACCAGTTTGATACTTCTGTAGCAGGAAGAATACACTTAAAGCGGTTTAAACTTGAACCTCATAAATAAAAAAGTTTTTGTAAAACATGAATTCTTTATTTTCTCTATTTTGTCCTGGTATACCACGGCTTGAAGATACTCCTTCTGTGCCAAAACAAAATCAGTACCCCTAGCCAAGTTGATAATCTGCAATTGTTAACGCTAGTAGAAAACTCTAAATGTACGGGAATGACGTCACTACAACGCTCAGTCACGTGGTCAGAACAAAAGAATCGGGGGCATGGCCAATTCGAGGCGTTCGACGCAAGAGAAACGGTTTTAACTTGGCTAGGGAACCAGACATTAAATCTATCTACAGATTCATCTACTTTTTTAAATATCTGTTGTGGTTACTTCATAGGAAGATCACTACGTTGGATATTATTACACGTGCCTGTGATCAGCAACTTATCCATTTAAAAGGTTAGAAATCATTTCGAGATATTTTTTTATTATGATAGGCTCATGTTTGACCACCAGCTCACCTGACGGTAAGTGATGATGTGGCCGACGATCAAGCAGGCTTGCCTAGAAGTAACCTATTCTACTTCGACTTGAAGACTCCTAGGTTTAGGTTTTAGCTATCAAAAAACACAGACTCCGGCAGGGAATTCCACTCCTTAGCTTTACGCATAATGAAAGTGTTCCTAAAATGCTTTGTACGTATGGGTGGGTTGTCCACCATATACCGATGGCGCAACACCTTACGTCTTGAATAAGTCTATAAAGAATAATTGTCAACAAAAACACGTAGGCCCTCAGTTACACTCCAACAGCATATACATTATACAGTGCCTAACACAATACGATTTCCAAGAAAATTTCTAATTTGTTGCTTCAACGTAAAGTATGACACTAGCCATCGATGAAGACATGAATATCGCATAAGTGTGTGCACAAGTATGTGTGCAAAAACAGGCGCATTCACTGTTCCAACACTCTAGTAGTCTGTCGGGACAGTGTTTTTTTTTTACGGTGGGCAAAAATCATCTTATGACAACCCCCGCCCTTGGGTGGAGCGGGAGATAGTGTCAGACTCTTACTGACTAAAAACCCACCCGTTCCTTCTAGCCTTCAAACCAAGGCACGAGTTTCCTTTCGGATAACCCTGGCCCCGGTAGGCTTCGACCCAGCTGGGCCTCTGCTGTGTCGGGACCATAAATATGTCGGGTTACGACACAACCGGAGAGAGATCGGCCCCCTAGCCAAGTTACAACCGCTTCTTTTCCGAACGCCTCAAGTTGGCCACGCCTTTGATTCTTTTGTTCTGACGTCATCTCAACGCTCAGTTACGTGGTCAGAACAAAGGAATCGCAGTCGTGACCAACTCGAGGCGTTCGACGCTCGAGAATCAAAACGAAACGTTTGTAACTTGACTTGGGAGGCAGGTGCAGGACCGACGAATACCGTTTTTTAACCGACTTCTAAAAAAGGAGGAGGTTCTCAATTCGGATATTTGTATTTCTTTAATAAATTAATAAAACACGAAATGGACAATTCAATTATGTGATAACATGTCAATATTATAATTTCGGAGGGTTCCTGCACCGGATTCGTGTAGAAATGACGCCCAGGTGTCGCCATTGTGTGGACCGCCTGGAGGACACGGTGGAGCATACGGTAGAGGCGTGCCCCGACTGGGCAGAGCACCGCCGTGCCCTTGTGGGGGCGCTCGGTTTCATCGATCTCTTGCGTCGGACCTTGGTACAGGCTATAGTCCGCAGCGAGGAGAAGTGGCAGGCGGTCGCCTCCTTCTGCGAAGCAGTAATGCTAGCAAAGGAGGCGGCAGCACTAGCGAGGCAAGGGCCTTCGCCCCCGATTTCCGGCCACCATGGGCGTGGGCTTGTAATGGGTAGCTCGCCGTCTGACTGTCCAACAACCGCCTGGAACGAGCTCAAGTTGTCAACGGCGTGTAGTGTTCCATGCGCGTCTCAAGGAGTTGTCAGCAACCGTAGGGGCCCAGCAGGGTGGAAGCCTACTGAGACCATGGATGATCCGAAAGAGATCCCCGGGGCCCTGAAACAATGGCAAAGGAGAAACAGGAGTGGTTTTGTTAGTCAGTAAAAGTCTGACACTATCTCCCACTCCGCCCAAGAGCGAGCGATGTCATTAGATGATTTTCCCACCTAAAAAAAATTATAATGATACTGTGATTGTTTGCAATGACAATCAAAAACAAACATGGCTTACGTAATAATTATAATAAGAATAGTTCACAATATGTATTTAGATGCTTTGTTAGTGAAAATAATACTCATTGTTGAAAAACTTATTTAAATTCGGATTTCTAGTTTACGTGATAAAGTCTTAGATGTGAGAACTGTCTTTCCGTACTGTTTAAATTGTGAGCTGCAATAAAATATTAATAAATTGTGGTTAATTAGTGAGTTCATAAAATAGTGTTATCTATACTATTTACTACTTATAAAGTTTGATGATATATGTTTCTGTCAATTTAAAAAAAAATAAGTCAAAGGAAATATTTTAAGACGTTTTAACTAGTGGCATTGAAATCTAAAATGTGGATGTTAGTATTTGCATACGATTTTTAATAAAAAAAATATCTTCACTCTCTTTCGAAATTATAAAAATAATATAAATGGATATTTTTTTTCAGAATTTGGTTATTGTTGGGTGCTGCATATGGAGTTTATTTAGGGGGAAAGTACGTAGTAAAACAGTTCAAGAATGAAGATGAATAATGATGAATCAAACTACTAATAATTTAGCTTCTTATAAATAGACACTTATTATATTTTTGACAAACTCACATTTCGAAAAATATGTAATAAATCTGGAGTTAATACTTAACTTTTCAATCGTGATAATTGGAGACACATTAGAAAGACAATGGGTGCGCGAACGCCGGCGTTCACTCGGGGTTTAATTAATTAAATTCGACAAATATAAAGTACACTAGTGATTATACTGTTTGTTTTTTTTGTGATCTTTACTTCGAGTTTCGAACAAGATGCAAATGTTTTAATGCTTAGTTTATAGTCAGACTTGAATAAGATACCTAAATAATTTAATAAAAAGACATATCATCTCCTTGGATGTTGATCGAGGTTCACGCCGGTGGTTGGCACGACTAACAGTACAATGATCGCTATGTTCACTAGCTTCAATCCTATTTACTATTATAATACGAAAAACAGTGTTCATTAAATAATTGCAGAAAATGGGATGTTTTGGGTAAAGTATTTTTACATGATATCTCACATGATACTCCACTCGCAGTAAGATTAAACATTTAAACAAATCTTTTTCACTGTCCAATCAACCGATTTTGATTTCTATTCCGTAGGCATAAGGATGGCATTTAAAGCAAAAAATGTGGTTGTAATACAAACTTTTTAGTGCGCCCGCTATTTGTCTTACTACCAACATAATAGAAGTCAAAATGGGTTGAACGGGCAGTGAAAAGGTTTGTTTAAATGTCAAATCTTACTTAAAATGGAGTATATAAACTTATTAATTTGTTCATCTGCATAATGATTATATTTAGTTTGATGACTTCTGACATTATTTTGTTGCAGCCTTTTCATCTTCAGTTCCTTAATTTATGGAATTTTTTTATTTTACCACGATGTTAAAGAACGTATTGACAAATTTATGAATCCAAATTCTGATAATGTGACGGAGGTTGCAAAAAAATTGGTGGAGACATTTACTTCAAGATATTATGACGATTATAGTGATGATACTACATATATTATAAGGACCCGGCAAAATAGAAGAACAATTATTTACTCATAGTTATGTTTCCACAGTCTGGACAATGACCTCTCCTCTATTAGAGGTAATTCACTACACGGACCCGGTATCTGAAACCTGCAGGTAATAAGCAAGTTTTCAAGAAATAGGGTAGTTTCCAGGGTCAAAATAACTACATTTCATTTAGTCCGTCTTTTAGATTATAAAAAAATATCGGACACGTATTTTTTCTTTTTTAGATTAAACAAAAAATAACAAAGATACAGCTCATTAAAATTACGTGTGACGTCACGCCGTGCTACATTTTTCGCACGGGGTGACGTCACACGTAACTTTAATGGGCTATATCTTTGTCATTTTTGGTTTAATATTTACAAATAAAAAAATACGTGTCCCTTATTTTTGAATAATCTAAAAGACGGACTAATTACATTTTTTTTAGGCAACTAGCCTATTGTAATATATTTGGGCAAAATTTTATAAACTATTTAGTGTCCATGTTTATGTAAATGAGCAAATAGTTGGATCAATGCTGACGCTTTCTCCGTATGGAAAGACACAACCATGCAGAAAGATATCAGCTAGTATTTTTAATAAGATTTTTATAATAAATTATGGTACATTTAAGAGAGTTTTAAAATTTAAAATAAACCATATTCACTATCTTATTCTTCTTTTCAGCGTGTCGATAGCAAAAATGAAGAAATTTTATAAATTAAATCTTTTGCTCGGTTCTGTATTCAGCAACAGCAGTGCCGTCCGCTGATACTGGTATACCAACATCCTACTGAACAAACAGTGAAATAGTATCTTAGTTGAATAACTACATCGATAGTTTACACATTTGCTGCAGTTGCTGAGAAACAATGAGTTTGTTTAGAATTTTAAGGCTAGGTTCACACATCTTACTTATTTTCACACTGGCGTAAAAGTCTGCCGGATTATATTATCCGGCAGTTAAGTGGGAACACAGATGCTGGCAGTATTTCACTTTACCTGTGCGCATAACAAGTGTGCAATTAGTTGGTATATCAAACGCTAGTGCAAAAATACTCTGTTAATCGTCTGGTAGTTTGATGATGAAAGGAGATGTTGGAATCGAGTGAAAATTCTGTTAGAATTATAGTTCTTTGTCAATAATTAATATCTAGTGTCCATTTTTTTTGTTGTTATATTGGCAAATTATCTAATGTTGTTTTTTCTGGTTTATACCGTGTCAGAGTTTTACTAACTAAAGCTCACTTCTGTACTTCAGTAATATTCTTTCTGTTTCAGGGCCACGGTAACATTTTCAAAAGTTTTCGTGGCCCTAGTGGGCATCGGCACTGCAAAGGCCTAAAAGTTTTGCTTACGTATCTGTAAGGTGCGCGTGGAACATTACACGCTATCAACTCGGTCTTGACCAGAAGGCTGAACGGTGAGCTAACCGTTGCTTGTCACCTACAAACCTTTGCTCACGGTGGCCAGGAATCACCCAAGGCATCTCCTGTAGCAGAAGTTTGGGCATGAGGATGCCCGTTTCCTCACGGTTACGACCACCTCCTCCGCATTATCTATCTCCTTTCTTTAAGTCCTTCCAAAGGTTGTCTGTAAGAAAATGCCCTGTGCGATAAGACCGCCCATTGTACACTTATTTTTTAAATTGTTTGTCTTATTAATTTTATTTGTTTATGTGGTGTTCAATAAATAATAATACTGCTTTGCAGAATGAGGTGACTATTTATCTAGTGTGAACACAGCCTTGAGAATGAATATTCTAGTCATCACCTTTGGCATTGTTCATAAAGATTTAAACAACAACATAGCTGTACTGTTGGACGGAATGGGCACAATGGGGTGAGCTGAAATATCATTTTTTTTCACATTTTTATTTGTGTTTTTCTCAATTAGCCTGTAGTTGTTAAATTCTAATAGTTAAAACAAATATTTTTAATTTCATCTTTCGACTATCAAGTAAAATTATGTTATACAAAAAAAAAAAAGAAAAAAAAGTGAAAAGTGAAAGTTAGAGTTGTAGTTTTTTTTTTCTGGAGACCTATAAAGCAAATTATTGTTTGTTTTCAGAAATTATTTCAAAAGAATACGTGTTATTTTGATATCCTACTCTCAATTTAGCTTGAAAACATTTTTAATTTGCCAAAAAATAATCTGAATGTAGTAATCATCATAACATGGATTTTCGGCTCTTAGGTCAAAACAAACGTGTCTTTTACAGGAGTGAATAAAAAAATAGGGGGGGGGGGGGCAGCCAGTACTTATTCAACCCTAATCGTCCTACTCTAGCGGGTGTTTCCAACTACCTGGCACAAGGATCAGAGCCTCACTCTTCTTCTTCTTCCTGCCCTTATCCCGTATTACTTGGGGTCGGCGCAAACTATCACTAACTCTCTTTTCTTTCTTATCACTCCTCACAAAATCTATCCATATTTTCTTCGGCCTTCCTCTCCCTCTCCCTCCATCAGATTAGAGCCTCACTCTATTTGTACATATTATTATGCTAATAAAAAAATATATTTTCTTACCTTAAAGTCCATTAAAAGCCTCACGTCAAGCTCTTTATCTGCTGCAAACCTGTCTGGTTTTTATTCTTGTTCTTACTCAAATTAATAGATTGTGTTATGTTTTCAGCATTATAATATACGGTACATTAGCATATATCATATATTTAGCTGTTAAAGATTCTAAAGAAAGATTCGAAAATTACTTGGAAGATCAAAATGAAAAAGATAATAAAGATAGCAAAGATAATGAGGGCAATGAGGGTAATGAGGGTAATGGAAATAGCAAAGATATTAAATTGCGATCATACCTACTTGATGAAGATTTTGATGATGAAAGTACCACTTATAAGAATGAATTATTAAGAACCGACCGGAGTGATACTGCTGCTATATCAACAATAATGCCAAGAAGACATTATAGACTTAAATGGCAAAGTTATGTAAATAATGATGATGATACACCAAAGGTGAATAGGTATTTGACGCAGTCCAATGAATGATTTTTGTTGAACGACATAATGTTTTATTATTGGATAAAGAAAAGCTTGTATTATACTTAAGATTGATTTGTATGATATTTTACAACTAAAGTAGGTGCTAAACTAGACTTTATTTTCGTAGTTATTGTTTATATATAAGTAATTTAGAATATTCATAAAAATAAACTACGAAAATAAAACTGTATTTGTGTTTTTTTGTAAAAAGATTTTTGACATTTCAATATTTGAAATAGGATTTAATAAAAATACTATATTCCATTTTTATTCTTTTTATTGTTTGAAACAGACATTACATTAAATCAACAACAAAATATATAATATAGTACAATGTCCTGCAATAAAATAAAAATAAAACAATTGTTCCCTTAAGTACCGATTGAACACTAATAAATTACTAAAACTATCGTTTGTGTGATGTTGTTATATTATTATGATAATATAACTTTTTAAAAGATTTATTTTACTATTTTTAAAAAGTTCGATGCGATCTGACATCTTACCTAATAGGTATTGTGCGTTGCTACATGACATCGAATATTTTATTACTTAGGCTCTTTTTATTTATTACTAAAAAGTAATAAAGTTATGTACTTAATTAACATCTATTCAGCCTATTCACTACATCACTTCTATCTTAATATATGACAAACAGTGGCAATATATAGTCGAAAATATCACAAAAATATGTTACATAATTATAAATATTTTTATTGAATTTAAGCGTTATCGTCTCTAGTGTAATTGTAAAGGTTACGACTGGAGATGGTGGCTATCGGGACCAGGCGAGACGCGAAGATGAGATAAAAGGCAATAAGATATTCTCTATTTTTTTTTTTTTTGCAAATATGCGTTGTTTTCGCATTAATCCTTTACACTTTTTGCATGCGTTTCGAATTACAATTGACTGATAATATGGACAAAAATGACATTTGAGTAACTTATAAAATATATTTTTTTAAATCACTAAAGAAACAATAATAATAATAATTAAATATTAACAATAAGTCTGATAGATTTTTTTCTAGTTGATATTATCAAATTTTAATAGATTTCGTGAGAAAAGTACTTGAGTTTTTTTTTTAATTTTGAAATCGGTGGCAAGAAATTGGTAGATACTTAGATAAAAAAATATAGATTTGCTCATATTTTGTAAAACTTAATTTACAACTATTTTATGCGTTATATTAAATATAAGTTACAAAGTATGAACTAACAAAAAATATATGTCAGGGTCTTTCAATAAGGTAGGTACATTCGAGACAGCCATTGTACCCGTAAATTTATGTTTATTAATGTGTTACTTTTTGGTGTTCATTCGATCATTGACCTTTTTACATTGTATAGCGATTCTCTTGTCAAATTTGAAAGACATGCTTTTAAGCTTCATATTTGACCGAGGAATGAATGATACACGAATCAACAACGCCAATCTTAGGACTGGCGTAAAGGCTATCTACCACAACTCACGTTTATCAAGAAATCTATTTTCTCTAGTGCGAAGATTGTTGTTTCAACACCAAAAGGCGTAAACATTAACTTTTAATAACGTTGATAAAATTGGGCTAATATAAATATATATTATATACAATATATATTTAGTATAATATTAAATTTGATTGACTAATTGTTATCTGCTCTACGGTAGGTGACATTTTAAACATTGAATCACACTATTTAAGGAGGAAAACTTGAAAACGAATTATTCACCATTTGATTTGCTTAAGTAAATAACATTTAGATATTACAACTTTTATTTTATTTATTAAGTACAGGTTTTATTCCGGTAGTGGTCTAATAAAACAAAAATACAGTAGAGGTGATATACTATATCAGTATCTATTCTGTGAGTACTGTTATTTGATTAATGAAGCACTATATTGGTACAGATATCTGTACATTTTGATTCTCAGCATTTCATTTATCAAATAAGACTCTAGGAAGGGTTCTATTATATGTATAGTAAATTAGACCATAAATATCAGACAAACAACAACATTATATATTTTTTCATGATTACGTTCTATATAATATTTTCTATTTACAAAATGAATGAATAATGTGCAGTAGTTTTGGACTAGCTCCGTTTCTACATTATCTGCAGCAGCGCATTCTATTGTATATACGAAATATGCATGAAAAAAAAAAAAAATGTTATTTATCTAACCAGTTTATCAATAATACGTAAAATAAAATAATAACAGCGAAAACTTAAATCAAAATTCGTATAAAAGTAAACGAGATTTAAGTAAATATATCGGTTTCTCACGTCAAAACGCCTTTTTCTATGGTTGTATGGACTTGACGTTAAATATCATGTCGGACTCTTTTTTCTCATTAGTAGCTTTAAGGTGATGCATCTCGACTGACATTTTCACTGTTTTTGATACAACCGCTCATAACCGATTATGACGTTATTACACATTTTTCATTAGATATTATTGAAACACAGTATCTTGTGGATATTATCTAGGCTTCTATTGAAATCAATTTCTAAATTGTTTAAAACTAATCCAGTAAAGGCCTCTGAAAATTTCCTTTTTTGTATGAACTTTGACACTTCATAATTTGCCTAAAAATTAAAAAAGTCAAAATAGTAAAACTATAGAAGCCTTGCAAATTTTATTAAGATTCTAAATGTCGACAATTTTTTTTCAAAAACTTTTAAGGGTTTAAAAAAAACAGCTATTTCCTGGAACAAGTTTTGTGAAATATTCGAGTAAATCTCGGAATTACTGAATACTAACAGAGTTTTCAGGCGTTATCTCTCTTTTTTTGCCTTTTTGTCAAACATCGCGTTGGGTTGCGTTAGATGAAATAACAAGCTTTTAAACCATTTTCGATGTTGACGAAAGGCGAGTGGAAAAGGACCCTCTTAAAGATTAAAAACTACGTATTGATGAAGACATTTTGAAATTCCCTCCATATAAAATTATTTTGAAAATGCATGCATATTCCTTATTGGTGGCACAATATTTATATTTTAATATCGTTTGTTACGTGGCAGTATTTTAATGATACGACTGTTATATACCACATACAAAAACGTACACATTACATTGAGAGACTGTTTGTCTTTGTGTCAGTCAGGGATGTACTAAGACGCATAAGATGTCACGCGAGCAAGAAAGAGGGATGGAGCTATAGTACACCCTATACTGCCCGATCGTTTTATCAGTTCAGTTTAGGTCGTAAAATGGATCGGGTTAAGAGCTCGTGGTAGTACTGCTGACCGCTATGTTTAAAAAGTTTTAATGACAAACTTAATAAATACGTATTTTCCTTAAGTTATGCCCAATTCCATCTTGTCAACATTTTTATTAAGTATAATAATATCACATTTTTAATTTCAGTGTTAGTGTTATTAAAGTCACTGTTATAAATGTGAATTTTTCTAGAAGATTTAGGCCTACTGTTTACGGACGCATAGCTTCATAGACGCGTGGCTTCATAAAAGCGTAGCTTCATAAAAGCGTAGCTTCATAGACGCGTAGTTTCATAGATTCGTAGCTTTATGGACACTTTAAGATACGCCAGGCAGCTTGAGTAGCGTACTGAACTCTGTCCACGTGGCGACGAAGATGTGCCATTTAAAAAAAAAAATGCCGCTCGATGTACTACCGCGGTCATTTTTGCCTGATCACTTAAAAAAAATCGTCGAATACGCGTCTATGAAGCTACGCGTCTGTAGACATTAGGCCTTAGATGAGGTTTTATAATGCCTCTGTGATGTTTTATTAGATATCACACTTAAAGTTATTTATTTATTTTTTCTTAAAAATTTGGTCCACTGAAAAATCAAGTGGAGTGATGTGTTGATTTTCTCAAAGAGTTTCATAATACTCAATTTTATTTACGGTTTTCTATATCCAGCGATTTAACTAGATTTTATACTTTACAAAAAGTTTTACATTTAGATTGAGTATCGCTGTTAAAATACTTTAAAGGGATTATACCCGTGTTTATTATTATAATTTTTTTTTTTATTTCTTAATGGAATTTTTTTTGCTCTTCGGATACAGTCCATCCATTCCTTTCCCGAACGGCGTTTCGGAGTTAGTCGTCAAATAATACGATCCTTGGGCACTGGAATGAGAAAAAAACCTTTTAATTAAAAAAATAACCGACTTCACTAAAAAATTGAATTGAATTCGATTGATTTCACTAAGATTCCATCATCCAAGATCCAAACTTGGTGACTATGGAACCATTCGGGAAGTATATACCCTTTCCAACAAAAAAATAATTTTTCAAATCGGTTGGCAAGCGACGAAGTTATGCGCGAACAAACATAAAAAAATACAAACATCCGAATTGAGAACCTCCTTCTTTTTCAGAAGTCGGTTAAAAACATAATATAGATGGCAATAATATTTGAGTACGGTCATATTTATGTGGGTTCGATTTTTATGACCTAGCAGTGTTGATTTATATTTGCTATTTCCTTATTATTATAAAAGTAAATGTTATATTAATTTATCATATTTTAATATGTATTTTGAGTTAAATTATAGGTGCGTACTTATAAAATTATTGCTTTTTTTACGTGGCCATCAAATGATTCTACCTGCTTTGGGGGAAGCGAGTAGGAGAAATAGACTTTAACTGACTAAAACCTACTTTAACTCTTTCGCCATGGTTACTGTCCCTGCACATGGGTTTTAAAAACACGCCGCCACAAAAACTCTAGAAGCGGCCACAAAAAACCTTAGAAGCCAAAAACAGCTGAAGCGCGCGACAGCTTATGGCCGGCTTAGCTTCAAGCGGCTTCAAGCGTTTTTAAGTGGCGAAACCGACACGAGCCACAAAAAAGCCGCCTCAAAAGAAAGTTTTTGTTAAACTTTAGACAAGCACAATGCGGAGAGCTTTGTAGCAGATGGGTGTTGTTGTTGGTATTTTGAGCTTACTCCTGGAAAATTTAATACACGTATGTAACTACACCCTTGAACTTAAGTGTGTCCTGTACGGCAAAGAATCAATTTGAATAACTCCTCAATTCTCATGGTTGTTAGAAAAACACCATAGAAACCACTGGACCGACTTCAAAACATCTTTAATAAGTAGAACTAACTACTTTACAACTGAATGACATAGGCTACATATTTTGTGCTTACACGCGGGCAAAGCTGCTAACCGTCAATTAGAGTCAATACAAAGACAATGAGGGAGGAGAAGGAGGGAGAGGAGAGGAGAGGGAGGCCAAAAAAAAGATGGATGGATTGTGTGAGAAGTGATATGAAAGAAAAGGAAGTTAGTGATAGCGTGACGAGTGACAGGACAGAATCGAAGAAAAAAACGTGTTGCGCCGACCCCAAATAAAACGGGACAAAGGCAGGAAGATGATGATGACAAAGACAATGACAATGCGAACGCCGGCGTTCACTTGGAGTTAAATGAATTAAAAACAAGCATAAAGTGCTATACAAATTAAAAACAAGCATAAAGTGCTATACAAATTAAAAACAAGCATAAAGTGCTATACAAATTAGCGAATAGATACTTCAAACTTACGTATTTGTACAGCTGTAACCCATGTAAACCATGCCATCTTCCGGGGTCGGATTTTCTCTAAACTTATGGTAGGATTCGGCAGGGGAGGCCGGGAACGCTTCAGGATTTATTACGGACTCCGCGTAGAACCGCCACGACCGCCAGTGGCTGCATAAATCTGAAAATGGTGGGAAAAAAAGTTCCGTAATTGAAAATATCTGTATAGGTACAGGTACTTATAAACCTTATTTTTAGTATATGCGAAACTTGAAACACCTGTCCAGTATTTTTATTTAAAGAATCTAGGTATATACAAAATTTCAAAACTGAATTATGAAAAATCACAAAGTTATAAGCAAGTTATGGTACCAGGTTGGCCACATATATACATGGTCATCGGGCCACCCGGGCGACTGAGGGGTTGCTTTGCTTCCGGACCTAGCTGTGCGCTGTACCCTTATGCCCACTATGACCTGCCGTGACTTATTTTGTACTAAGTGTCGGTGGTGTTCAACTTGTGACTTTTTAAATATTTTTGGGAAAAAATATAACCTGGTGTAAAAATGATTGGGATTCAGGTTTCGCATTTACTAAAACTAATGGTATAATGTTTTATTTTAGCATGCCCTCGTCAGTTACATACCCTCCAACACTTATTAAATGACGGTGCGGAATACAGTATCGACATGCATTTATTTGTGATCTTCAACTTTTTTTTTACCAATGGGAAACGATGCATAAATTATTTGGTGGTTCCCTACAGATATATTATAAAAGGCAGCTTATTAAACCGACGCAACTAGTTGTTAATTTGTAGAATTCTGAAGTTGCTAGTTTGTTACAATTCAGAAAAGCCTGGCACCTGTTGTTTACAAACGTTTCCCCATCGTTAAAATCAATGGTACCTGTCGTCAATAAACTATGACACGTGGATGACATGACATATAATATACATATTCCATAACTGTCACACAACGCCGTCTAGTCTCAAGCTAAGTCGCGTTCTTACCCCTTCTGCCGCGCGCTCGCTGTACACACGTCACACGGCGGCAACACGCGACGCTTACGTGTGTGGAGAGTGAACGCGGTGGAAGGGGTAACAACGCGACTCGAACACGCGACGATTACGTGTGTGGAGAGTGCACGCGGCGCTCGAGTCGCGTTGTTACCCCTTCCGCCGCGCGCTCGCTGCACACACGTCACACGGCGGCAACACGCGACGCTTACGTGTGTGGAGAGTGCACGCGGCGCTCGAGTCGCGTTGTTACCCCTTCCACCGCGCGATCGCTGCACACACGTCACACGGCGGCAACACGCGACGCTTACGTGTGTGGAGAGTGCACGCGGCGCTCGAGTCACGTTGTTACCCCTTCTGCCGCGCGCTCGCTGCACACACGTCACACGGTGGCAACACGCGACGCTTACGTGTGTGGAGAGTGCACGCGGCGCTCGAGTCACGTTGTTACCCCTTCCGCCGCGCGCTCGCTGCACAAACGTTACACGGTGGCAACACGCGACGCTTACGTGTGTGGAGAGTGCACGCGGCGCTCGAGTCGCGTTGTTACCCCTTCCGCCGCGCGCTCGCTGCACACACGTCACACGGCGGCAACACGCGACGCTTACGTTTGTGGAGAGTGCACGCGGCGCTCGAGTCGCGTTGTTACCCCTTCCGCCGCGCGCTCGCTGCACACACGTCACACGGTGGCAACACGCGACGCTTACGTGTGTGGAGAGTGCACGCGGCGCTCGAGTCGCGTTGTTACCCCTTCCACCGCGCGCTCACTGCACACACGTCATACGGCGGCAACACGCGACGCTTACGTGTGTGGAGAGTGCACGCGGCGTTCGAGTCGCGTTGTTACCCCTTCCGCCGCGCGCTCGCTGCACACACGTCACACGGCGGCAACACGCGACGCTTACGTGTGTGGAGAGTGCACGCGGCGCTCGAGTCGCGTGCTTACCCCTTCCGCCGCGCGCTCGCTGCACGCACGTCACACGGCGGCAACACGTGACGCTTACGTGTGTGGAGGGTGCACGGGGCGCTCGAGTCGCGTTGTTACCCCTTCCACCGCGCGATCGCTGCACACACGTCACACGGCGGCAACACGCGACGCTTACGTGTGTGGAGAGTGCACGCTGCGCTCGAGTCACGTTGTTATCCCTTCTGCCGCGCGCTCGCTGCACACACGTCACACGGCGGCAACACGTGACGCTTACGTGTGTGGAGAGTGCACGCGGCGCTCGAGTCACGTTGTTACCCCTTCCGCCGCGCGCTCGCTGCACAAACGTCACACGGCGGCAACACGCGACGCTTACGTGTGTGGAGAGTGCACGCGGCGCTCGAGTCGCGTTACCCCTTCCGCCGCGCGCTCGCTGCACACACGTCACACGGCGGCAACAAGCGACGCTTACGTTTGTGGAGAGTTCACGCGGCGCTCGAGTCGCGTTGTTACCCCTTCCGCCGCGCGCTCGCTGCACACACGTCACACGGTGGCAACACGCGACGCTTACGTGTGTGGAGAGTGCACGCGGCGCTCGAGTCGCGTTGTTACCCCTTACACCGCGCGCTCGCTGCACACACGTCACACAGCGATAACACGCGACGCTTACGCAGCGTGCTCGCGGCGTCTGCATCGCTCACACACCCGAGTTACGCGTGCGCCTAATGTGGGGGAGGCCTAAGCAGAGCTTGTGTAGTACTAGACAACTGATAAACATACTTATATATTTCTAAATACATACATATTATAGATAAATTACACCCAGACCCGGAACAAATGATCATGCTCATCACACAAACATTTTGTCCTGGGTGGGAATCAAATCCACGAACTTCGACATAGCAGTTAGGAACACTAACCACTAGACCAACAGACCAGTCAAAAACAATGTCACAGTCAAAACTGTTAATTGGTCAAAACTACTTTTAACTTCATCAGAAGGCTTAAAGTCACCCAAGGGGCAATGAAAAAAGCTATCCTCGGAATTGCCTTGCGTGATCTAATCAGGATTAAAAATATCCGCAGGAGAATCAATGTTACGGACAAAGCCCGAATAATCGCCAAGTGGAAGTCGGCAGGGAACATTGCTCGCAGAACAGATGGCCGTTACGACCAAATGGTTCTGGAGTGGCTATCGCGCACCGAAAGACGCGTTGGAAGTTCTCCTACAAGGTAAACCGGTAAGGGTTGCTGGAGTCCGATGGTTGCGAGAAACACAGGACAGTTCTGTTCATCGTGTCGATACTTGGGGAAGCGTATGTCTAATCGTGGACGTCTTTCGGCTGAAATGATGATGATGATGATGACTTTTACCTGTAGAAACACTTTTAGCCAGTTAAAACTACTTAAAAATTACTTATATTTATTTAAAAAAACCTGTTGAGTTGGGTGGTTGTTATTCGTGACCGTTTTAGAAATATTTTTTGTATTATAAATCATTCAAAACTAGTTTTAACTAATTAAAAGTACTGACTGTATCATACAACTCTAATATACAATCCGTAGGTTTTTATAGCGAGTTAACGTGAGTGAAAAAATTGCAAAACTTACAAACCAATGTTATGGTGATCTTTATAAGATGTTATTGGTGCAAATAAATATTTTGTCGGGTGCATGGTGTCATGAATAAATGTACTCATGATACACATAATTTTGAAGAAAAGTGACAATAGCCTCCTCCATACCGATACCTAAATTAATTTCGAATTTAGCTGAGATTATATACATTCACCAATATTAAAATATATGTTCAAAATCAACCTACTCTTCATCCTTCGAGCTTTTTTCCGAGAGGGTTTGGCTCGTCTCCTGGTGTTATCACGTGAGGCTGAATATCATTACATTTTAGGTAAACATCTAAAATAATAAAATATTTTCTAATAGAAAAGGTTTACCATACACCAGAACCATCATAAGGACGTCACAACAGCGTAGGCCACAAAAAAAGCGTAAGCAAAATCTACGAGGTAAATATATGCCCACATTTACCTAGGCATAACGAAGCATAATTTGGTCTGCTTATTTGTCGTCATGAAGCTGGCGCAAGTTTAATATTGGCCACAAAAAGAAATATAATATATATAATTTGTTTAATTTTCATGCAACACAAAGTACACAGCTGGACTTAATGCCTTACTGTCCCCCGCACGGGCTTCAAAAAAACGCCGCTTCAAGCTTCAGTTTTGAGGCGGCCTTTTTTGTGCCACAGAAAAAACGCCTGAAGCGGTTTCAAGCATCACCGGACACAAGAGGTGTCGGGTGCTTCAGCTATTTTTTGCAGCCACTTCTAATTTTTTTTTTTTGTGGCCGCTTCAAGCGTTTTTTGTGGCGGCGTTTTTTTGAGGCATGCAAACCATTAAAGTACATAAAACTTACTATCATCGGAGAGAGGTACCGGCGCGAATCGAGGACATCCTGGTTGTACGCTTTTGCCACCATTAGGCCAGAAGTCTGCTGTTCCAGTACGGACTGGCGCACCGTAACCGCCAGCATCTGTGTGGATGACGTCTACAAACTCGGCATCCTTCGCATTGACGTGTTCCATCACCACGCCATCAGGGTAGAACGCTGGAAAAGCAGGATCGAGTGCCGTTAATCTGAAATGTTTGTAGGCTGATGTTAATTTAGTGTGGTTTGGTAGAATGGAGCTGTGATTACTTTAATATTTTTAACCATAGACCCAATTTAAGACTCAGTGCATCCTAAGGCAGGAAAATGGTGAAATGTGTATCTTTCGATATAAATCGGTCTCAAAAAGCTCTAAATAGAAATAAATAGAGATTTAATGCAATAATAATAATACAATATTTATTGAGTGTAAGGCGTGGAGTTATTGACTTACTGACGATTCGGACACAGTGTCTGAATTGACACATTTTTACCTATTTCAATATTTTTGCACTGATGATTCGGACACACACTGAGTTAGATAAAACGTTTTAAAATATAATAGGTATATGGGGAAAAGGCGTTAGAAAAACTTCTGGTAATAAATTTCTTTATCATTTATTTTAATTCATGAATCCCCAAGCGACCACCGGTGGCCGCGCATCTATTGTCTTACTATTGTGTCTCTAATTGACGGTATCTGAAGGGTTAAGACGTTTTTAATCTGACTGTAATTTTGGATTTTGAATTTCCGAATCATAAGTGAAAAAAAAAAGAAATATATTCAGCAACAACATAGAATCTCCTTCTTTTTGAAGTCGGTTAAAAATATTGAAAATAATGGGTCGATTCGGACACTGTGTCCGAGTACAATGTGTCCAAATCGTCAATAGCTCGAAGATCAAAGCACTGATTAATTAACATTGATTTATTGCTATGGATTAAATTTATAAAACGATTGTTTATAATCGTCACTTCTGTGATAAAAAACATGATAGCGAAGACTCAATAAATTATTATTATAATGGATGATTTGTGACATATAATATTTTTGACATACAAAACATTTTTAATTTTGACTGAGATATGCTTGACAATGTCATCTCATCTCATCTTCCTGCCCTTATCCCGTTTTATTTGGGGTCGGCGCAACACGTTTTTTTCTTCCACTCTGTCCTGTCACTCGTCACGCTATCACTAACTCTCTTTTCATTCATATCACTTCTCACACAATCCATCCATCTTTTCTTTGGCCTCCCTCTCCCTCTCCATCCATCCACATGTAAATTCATAACTCTTTTAGCAATATGCGTTTCATCTCTCCTTTTTACATGACCATACCAAGACAAACGATTCCCTTTCAACTTTTCAGTCACCGGCGCCACTTTCAAACTTCCCCTAATATACTCATTTCTCACTTTATCCATTCTCGTCACACCACACATCCATCTTAACATTCTCATCTCCGCTACATGCAATCTTTTTTCATCCGTCTTTTTCACAGCCCAAAATTCTGATCCATACAATACAACAGGCCTTATCACGGACTTGTAGATTTTACCCTTCAACTTGAGGGGCATCCGTGGGTCAAAAGTTGTTCCCGTGACCTGTCGCCATTTCATCCATCCTGCGTTGATCCGATGTGTTACGTCCCGGTCTACCTCACCATCCCCTTGGACAAGCGACCCGAGGTACCGAAAGTCGGAACAGATCGGTATGGGCGTTCCGGCGAGAGCTAAAGGCACTGGAGTGGAGAGACCGCAGAAATCGCAGAACAAGTACTCCGTTTTGGTTCTACTCAATTTCAGGACTGCAGATATGCTTGACAATGTATTGTTTAAAAAAATATTAAGTACGATTTTTAAGATTCTTAAATTATTACCAGTGATTGGAATAGGTAAAGCATTTTTACTTAAAGATCATTGACGTAACTAACATTGAGTTGATAATACGTCTTTTAAATCCCAAAATTATATTTCAACGACGATTACACTAGTTAAAATGTCAAGCGTGTGAGCGACTAAGAGAGATGGAGCTACACACTCTATAAGAATAACTCCATTACCCCTAGCCAAGTTGCTATGTAGCCAGAAATGCAAGCGAAACGGTTGTTACATGGCTATGGGCCTTACCCTTAACAGTTCAGTTTAAGTAGTCGAGTGGATGGCGTTAAGAACTCGTGGAAAGGCTTTCAGCAATTTTCTAAATATAACAACATAACATGATTTGCAAAATCTTATGCAAATATTGAGCTATCATTGTTATGCATTATGTCCACATATACTTGTATGTTACACTGCTGTACATGGGCGCCTATAAATTAGCCGCAAAATGCCGCGCGATTCCAGCGCGCCTGCAACCCAGCCGGCACTTTGCGGCTAATTTGAATTAATAATTAGCCGCAAAGTGCCGGCTGGGTTGCCGAATTTAAAGGCGCTCTTTAAATGCTTTAAGTTCCACAGTGCGACATGAGTGTATTAATTACAAGTGATTAGCATTCAATAGGTTAAATAAATAAATAAGAAATGATATTACCTTTTCACTATTTTATTGTGTTTACTCTTGAGTTCCCTTGCAGTGTAACCAGCCACGTGGCTTCCTAGAGAGTGACCTATCACGTGAACCTTCTCCAGAGGAAGACCAGATTCTAATAGTTTGTTTAGCTGTTCGGCTGCCGCTGTTCCAACCTGAAAAAACGAAAAGTTTTATTAAGTATACGTTGTTTTTAGGGTTTCGTACCTCAAAAGGAAAAAAACGGAACCCCTGTAGGATCACCGCTGTCCGACCGTCTGTTTTACAAATAACCCTGTAAAGGATGGTATTGCGAAATCATCAGTACTTCAAAATATTTGAAATTTTCTTAATACTAGTTATAAAAATGTAACCTCATATTTGCTACAGCAATAAACCTAGATTAGTTATAGCATCCTTCAAACGTGCTGTATGGCAGTCTAATTTTAAGCTACCGTAATTTCTAGTAAATAACTGGTTTTGAGTTACGCAAAACTAGGTTACAAAATTCTGCAATTTTAGGAAAATATTCTTTTGAAAGTCTAGATTTTTCCCTTTATAATGTACCGCTGTTAGTAGAGTTAGTAGGTAATAAACTGGTAGTTATTGTAAAGAAACAATACAATTGCCTCTTATTATTTTACGATTTAAGCATTTTGTTAGATAACAATAGCACAAAATATACAGGTACAGAAGTAAATCTACATACAAAGCGCGCTCGAGCAATGCACACATAGACACCGCTCACGGACACAATATCTCGGAGCGCCTTGGCCTGCTCGTTGAACAGTTCTGGCTCAAACGTTCATTAATGTGCGTCCACCGAGCGTAGGTACAAAAAGTGAAGTACGTACATGAGACTGTACCTTCTTTACCTGTCTTCTGTACCTATCTATTTCGTGACAATAGGTACAGCCACGAACAATATTACATATACGACAATTACACAAAATAAACAAGTGATTCTTTTTAGTGGCGTATCACTTTTTTGTTTCACGTAGTTGTTTTTTTTTTATTTTTATTGGTAGGCTATGATGTCCTAAACATAATAATATAGAAACAACAATTTTAGATCACTTTCAATCTATGCGGTTTTTGACCTTCCTGCTGCCGTGCGGGGAACGGTCGACAACAAGACCGCAACGTTACAAGCACCACGTGTTCAATTTGATGTTGAATAGCGCATCACTGGCATACAAACGTACGGCAGCTAGATAAGTTTTCAATTTAGGTGAACTGCTAATATACTACTGCAACCGGTCAGCAGCGATACGGTAAACGTGCGGCAACGGTCCGACGTGTAACGTCTATTTGAAAGCGCCCTTAATTAGCGACCCAGAGTTTTTGCTGCCTCGTTTTTCTTTTACTTTTACAACGTGTAACGTTAAATGCGCAAAACCTGAAAATAGTTTGATCAGAATAAGGAGCAGAATCAATTAAACCATTTTTTAATATAGGTTTCATTTTACAAAAAAATGTTCATTAAAAATGTCGACCTGTCTATTTATGAATAGGTCAAGCCATCACGTGCGCAAATTCGCCGAAATAGGTAAACAAACACAAATGGTTGTAATGCAATCAAATTTTCTCATACACGGGATAGTAAAAGTTCTTATTTCAATGCAGATATTAATTTTAAACAAAGGAAAACTGCACATAAACCACTGCACATACACCTTTAATTTTTTTTTTATGATTTTCTTTTCACAGAATTAGGTCTTTTAAATTAAAAATCATTTGGGGTGTCTGAGGTTTTGCGCATTTAGCGTTACACGTTGTATATGGATCCTTACTATTTTCACATAAAAGCCGACATGCAAGAGAAAACGCTCCTGAATTTTGCATAAGCGTTAGACATTAATGCTTGTGACTATACCTACACGTGTCGTCGATTCAAAAATAAAAATTAATTTCCCATTTCATACCAACTAACGAGAGCGTGACTCTGCCATCCATTATAATGTTATTGGAAGTTGGAACACACAAGAGTAACTAACGTGTTTAAATACCAGAATTAATTTAAAAGTAGGCACATAGCTATTACATTTAAATATAGTACTAGTGGGCCCTGCAGACGTTAGCCATAGATGGCCGTTTGGCCAAAAGCTTTTTTAGGTTTTTCATAAGAAAAAATTGAGATCCCGATTGCAGCGCCACGTATAACGTATACAGGGTTATTTATAAAACACTAACTATTACTACTAACATCATAAACAACAACAGGCGGTGATGCTTGATGTTCTTACGTCGCATCATACAGACGAAGGTAGGCATAACAAAATACAGAATTGAAATGTTTTGGATAGAACAAGAAAATCTTGAAGGTTTGTTTTTGGTAAATGAATTATGTTTTGTAAAAAGTCCTAGAACAATGTCTATTTAGACAGATATCATCTTGGATTCTACACAATAGCGATTTATTTACTATAAACAAATTGAAAAGGTTATTGTGTCAATAATAGAAAAATTACAGCTATTTATAAATAGTCAACACGTAGTAATGAAGGTCGTCAAGTCATAAATGTATAATTTCCTTCAAGGTTAAAATTACTGTTCGATTATTTTAATAATGTTTAAAATAAAACAGTTTTACTGTGCAAGACATTTATACATACAGACGTGTCTATCAAGTCAAGTTAGAAGTTTTACAGCGCAAGTCATCGTGTACAATGTACATACAGATGTGTCTATTTTGTCAGAAAAATCTATTAAAGTAGTTCAACACCAGCGCGTTATTGTTAAAACAAAGAAGTTCTACTCATATTATATGTAGCTACTACTTGACTAACCTGTTGGTCTAGTGGTCAGTGACCCTGACTGCTACTGGGCCTGACTACTACTACTATATGGGAATCATACCCATACCCATCCACCCAAAAATGTATGTGTGATGATATTATCTACAATATTTAGAAAATTTATGAGTATATTTATAACACTATGTTACGAATCATAAGAGCCCAAACTCGATGGGGTTGTGTCGTTTAACTACGAAGTTCTTCCGGTTCCATCATCAGATCAGCTTCATGCCATAATAATTTTACATTATCATCTGATTTACACATGAAAAATTTCAGCTCAATCGGTAACCGCGAAGTGGGTGAAATTTAATTTGCATGATTTGATTTCAGAGTTACAGACAAACATCGGGACAGGTGAAAGTAAATAAAAGCTTGTAAAAAACCGGCGTTCTTTGGCACCTACACACAGTATGTCCATAATTTCAATGGTCTTTCTCTACTTTTGCAGCCAACCATATCTATATTACCGGCATTCTTGGCACTTGCACACGGTATGTCCATAATTTCAATGGTCTTTCCCTACTTTTTGCAGCCAACCATATCGATATTCGTTCATTTTCAAACATATCTTCGAGACATTTTCCTTATTTCCGCATCTCATGTCCATACTATGACAGTTGTTTCCTGAACATCTTTTCAGTAATTTCCCTTTATACCCTCTTTATGTACTATTCACATATAAAGTTGAAAGTCTGTATGTATATGTGTGTATGTTTGCTGGTTTAGACGAAATTTAAGCACATAGGAAGACCATATCTTAGAGACAAATTAGTATTCAATGTCCAGAGTAGGATATAAATTACTTTTTTGTCCCGAGAGTATGTTACTTGAAGATATTTTTTCATTTTAACGCGAGCAAAGTCACTGGTAAAGGCTAATATAATAGCCTAGTTTGTTTTAGTTCCGAATGTTATTATGTTTCTAGTACTTTAGAAGACGCCTTCTACTTTGAATCAAGTTATAATATTGTTATTTATCAGGCAACTAAGGCTCATAGACGAAATACATAGAATAATTTTAAAAATAATAAATTAATATGTAATAGTTACTTCGATCAACAATACCAACATTAGTTATGACTAAAATAAACTGGGCTATATAAACTAATTCATATTAATGAGCAGTGGTGGCCGAGTGCTAACGACCACGACTTACGAGGAGGTGTAGGTCACGGGTTCCAACCCAGCCAGGCGCAAATTACTTTGTGTAATTTATTTCATCACCACTGCTCTCAAAACGGTGAAGGAAAACATCGTGAGGAAACAGGCATGTCTTAGAACCAAAAATTTGAAGGCATGCCCTTCAAATTTTCCATTACCTCTCCTAGAGAGGAGGCCTGAGTCCCAGCGGTGCGAACATTTAAATACTGAATATGCTTAATACAAATTAATAACATATTATGTTATGATTCTTAATTTTTTACTATAATGTTTTGCACAGCAGTCTGTTCAAGGTCATAAATAAATTATAACACCGGTTTGTTAGCGCATTATTTTTAAATAGATAAACTAGTTACAAAACCTTTTAAATACAAGACGGTGGGTGTAGAATAGTCGCCTCCCACATTAAATCTTACCTTTTTGGTGTTTCGTGCAGCATTGACTAAGTAAGAACCATGCGCCATGTTGGACCAGTCTAATAATACAACGTTTGTGTCCGGCCTTGCTTCCAAATATGAGCTCACCATGACCTGAAGATGGAAAGAAATACAATTTTATTAGAAAAAAACAAATCATTTCAGCCAAAATACTACCACTCTTGGACATAGGCCTTCTCCAAGAATCCATCGAATTCCCGCGACTCTCACCAGGTCTACCTTGTGAGAGGCCTTCCGACGTTGCGTCTCCTGGTATGCAGTCACCACACCAAAACCTTTCGGCACCAACGGGCAGGGTACATTGTCCAACTTTTTTTTTTTTTTATAATGTATAGGCTCACTTGAACAAGTTTGGCGATTGTTCGGGCTATCTTTATCCTCGCAGGGGAACTATAAGGTTCTCCTGCGAATATCTTCATTCCTGATGCGATCACGCAAAAAAATCTAAGCATAGCCCTTTCGGATCGTCTTTAAGTACAGAAATGAAATTTAATTGTAGTGTATCAATATTAGAACTTTTTAAATTACATTGAAATAACTCATTAATATGATTAAATATGTAATCGCAATAACAGGTCGAATAAATCTTCTCACGGTTTTAGACAAGGCTATATTACCAAGAAGGAAGTTTCTATATATCAAGAAGGTTTATCTATAATGGTTTCAATGACAACATTGTATACCTAAATACATTGTATACCCAATACCAAAACTTGTTATACACAGGTAGATATAGGACTGCTCTGTTGAGGAAAAGTATTTTTGGTATGGCACCGGCTATTTTTAACCACGTTCCTAATTCTATAAAAAGGGAACCAGTAACAATTTTCAAAAAGAAACTAACTGAACTTCTATTAAACAAATGTTATTACTCTGTATCGGATTTTCTAGCTGAAAAATTTTAATTGTGTTTAAAGTTTATTTGTATGATGATGAACTTGCATCAATATTTGTATGCCAAAATGGTAGAATGTACAAGGATACTTTAATAGTACATTGTTACACTAGGGGTCAAAGTTACTTATTTCGTCCCGAGAAGGAGTTGGCGGCCGAGCGCAGCGAGGTCACTAATTCGAGGGACTAAATAAGTAACTTTGGCCCCGAGGTAAGCATTGTGCTTTTCATTACGAATACAAGAAGATAGACCTAGTTTTTTTAAAATAATTTGATAGCTGTTAGTTGAAAGTAAAACTACCTAGGGATGAAAAGTGTGATACTTTGAGTCCTCCTCCTTGCGTCGTTTATCCTCAATGCAGAGGGTCGTGACCTCGACGAATAATCTTCTTATGGACTATATTTCGCCATGTTGTCCTGTCTTCGACGATGTGGATGGCGTCGCAGACTGTGGTCTCCAGTATAGCACGGATTTGGTCTGACCAACGTAATGGACTCCTGCCCCTGGGTCTTTTTCCATCGATTTTTCCCGTCAGAAGCAATTTTTCCAAGTTATCACCTCTCTTTCTGGCAATATGGCCAAAGAAGTCAAAGATTCTTCTTTGGCATATTGTGGTGAGTCTCATGGGTGACCTGAGTTCGGCTAATATGGAATCGTTGGTCCGATGCTCCGACCAGTGGATTCCAAGCATTTTCCTCCAACACCACATCTCAAAAGCGTCAATCCGGCAACGGTCAGCTTTCTTAAGGGTCAAGGTCTCTGCGCCGTACAGGATACTTTGAGTATCAGTAATGAAATAATTATTTTTATCACCTTTTTTATTATTGATAGGTTTGCGCTTGACCGCTATCTCACCTGATGGAAAGTGACGATGCGGTCGACGATGGAGCGCGCTTACCTTATTGTAAATACTTGCAAATCTGAGCAAATAAATCAATAATCTATTCTATTCTATATGTCCATGTAAACACCATAATCATGATCGTCAGTTCTCTTCCGTAATTGTACAACGTTTTCCCATGGCAGGAGATAGCATAATGGAAGACAGATGTCTTCCTGTTGGAGGGTTAATGGCGAGATAACACAGATGCGTATAGGAAACATAAAGCCTTGGGTTATAATGGCAAATGTTATACTTAGGGAAAATACGTAAGACCAAAATCTAGTTTAAGGGATATACAGTCTAGAAATGGAAGAGAGAAATTCTATTATCAAATAAGGATTTTTTTTATATATATTTTTTTTTAATTTGCGAAACACGTTAACTACTAAAGGGTGGTTTTAATATCACGCAAGTCTGTTTGCTCTGCATGCAGAAAATTTCAAAATGCTATAAAACAAATCTTGCGTGCGTATTCTATGTGTTTCAATAAATACTTATAAGAAGTGGACATTTGCGTGGGTTACGCGTGCGGAGCAATCCCGCATGCGTGATCAAAACCGCATGATATTAAAAACACCCTAATGTGGTATGTCTTTTTAACATACTAAAGTTATTTTAAAACTTGTAATCAACCAATCCATTTAAAGTATACATAGTTAAGCATATATAGTTTTTTCACGGTATAGAATTCTTTCCTAGTTTGGAAGATAGTGGTCTTATTTATGTAAAATAGCCATCACCATTTTTAGACAATTATCCCCATAAGTTTATCTTTTTGAGCTATAAATTATTACTTATTTACTTAAAACCAGAAAGTCAAAGTGTTTAATAGTATGCTTTTTGATACAGCAAATCTTATGGTTAGTTTATGGTAACTCAAAAAGCTACATAGGGCATACACTATTTAACAATATAAGAATTTAATATTGACATTACATATACAACAAAAAATAACAAAATTTAGATTACAATAACAATACAATTAATTGTTATTAGAAACATAAAACATACTATCAATAAATCAAATCGAGAATAAATACATAATAATCAGTTTAGTTTATAACACACACCACCACAACATGTACAGCTGGTAAATGCATCAGAATATGAATGAATTGCTTCCGGCAATATTATTCATGAGTTTGTATGCAATTCATAAACTGCTGTTGCACATCATGAAATGCCAAGAATATGATTCACTTGACATGTATGTTAAAATAATATTGAGTAATAAGTCGGGGAATACGTTGAGACAGATACAGTCGACGATGATAGTAGCAGTATAGATATTTACAAAACTAAACTGTTGACTTAGGAACATTAAAAATTTGGTAGAGAAAAAAAATGGTACAAACAGCCCAAATAAATAAGACAAGAGCGAAAGGTTGAATGGTCAATAAGACCAGATTAAAGATATTTGGTAAACTCATTTATATATTTGTTTATTTAATGCTTTATGCAGACGAAAGTACAGAGGCGGACTTAATGCTTTAGGCATTTTCTGCCACCTTTGGGTGATGCAGAGAAAAATAGTGGTAGGTGCAATAAATGAGAAAGAGAAGATGGATACAAGAACTACTAATAAACCATATAATATATATATAATACAATTATACAATATATAATCAAATGAATAAACTACATACCTAACTAATAAAGTCAAACAATCAGTCCAGTTCGACAATTGGAAAACATTAACGCTGTGATGATACTACTGCCAAGTTCTTACAAATTAGCTCTCGAACTTTAGTTTTGAATGATTAAAACTCAACTAGAAGTAGACTCAACTCAAGTAGAGCAATCTACAAAAGTAGTGAAGGGTTCCAAAAACCGTAAAGATAAAAATCTACCAAATACACTCCCAACTAATTTAATTAGCAAATTACGGTATAGGTGTCTACTACTCATGTATTAGTGTTAATTAAGTGTGCTAATTTTAGTCTGAATTTATATTGGGATTGATTTCGACATTGTTATAATAATATAATGATATAAATAAACCACTCATTTTGAAATACTATGAATATTTAAGTAACATTTAACATATTCGAGAATGTTAAGTGCCGATTTAAACCATATACAGCTAAATATAGACCTGTTTGTCCTTACAAACAAGCCTTGACTTTTGAATTAACTAAAGAAAATGGTCTATTTAACTACTAGCTGCTCCCAGCGGCTTCGCCCGCGTTATAGCAGAAATTTATCCCAACATACTTTCGGGATAAAAAGTATCCAATGTCCTATTCTAGGATATGGTCTATGCGTTTACCAAGTTTCATCAAAATAGGTTTTGCCATTTGCTCGCGAAGACGTAAACAAACTCACTTTCGCTTTTATAATATTAGTAAGGATTTGTAGACATATTGTTATTTAAGAATATTATAAAGAACTTAATAACAAAAATGATCTCTTTGATTAGAGCGGGAGGATTAACATCATGTTATTCAAAGGACTATCCTAGTTCGTAAGACGAAAGTATGTATGACGTGGCGCAACAGTACCATTATTGCAGCTAGCCATGATTTTGGTATTTAACCGACAAGAAACTGTACAACGAATCTTTGTCGAAACAACAGTATCAGACGCGGTTAAACCCTCGCGCCCGGGGGCTGATTTTACGTAATCACGCGGTTTTACGTAAAATCACAATACAAAACAAAAACTTTTTCTGTTTTTTTTTTTTTTTAGGAAAAACAAAGATATAGAAACCAAAAATTTTGGTCAAATAAATATCGTAAACATGTGTACAGTACGACAATTAAGCTTTTTTCAAGGTCATTCAAGTTATACCGCAGTATGAACAATCGGCGCTCCAGGGGTGGGAACCGTGCACCTTATTCCTATAATTTGCGATTTCGAGTCATAAAATATTTCATACTTGAATATTCAATAAAACCTTACCTGGATACTCTCCTGCTGAGCGACTTCAATAAAGCCATGAATGTAGATGACGGTTGGATTGTTCTTGTCGAAACCTTTGAGTTCGAATAACCGACTGGCTTGGCTGAGAGGAATGTCCACGTAGTCTTCTGTTGTTTGTCTGTGGAACATAGAGAAAATTTTTAGTATGCCCCGACTTTTTCTTGTTGATCAGAGGTTGGAGTTTTATAATGAAAAATAAGAGTGGAAGAGTAAATAAAAAAAGAACTCCAAAAAATTTAAGAAGATTTAAACTGAGACGAGAAAGAGAAAAACGTGAGAAAAAACCTCATGAAAATGTTTTCACAGCTGAAGCTAATTATATAATAAACTTTGCGATTATAGCAGATTAACAAAAAGTAAAATATTGTGTGTGGAAAAGCTTATTTGGATTTCAATATAAATAGTGGGACTTTGCAATAACTTTTGGTCGCGTGACAAACAACATTACGGTGCGTTTTCCAATAAGCATTCAATTTTCCTTTAGGGACAATACATCCGGCACTGAGCCACTATTACATTTTATTTTATCTGGACTTTATGGTTTTATAAACCTAATAAATAATTCTTTAGTGGGATAATTTTACTGGTTTTAGAGTGGAACAGATTAATTTTGAAAGTATTCACTAATTACTGTCACAATAATTCTGCAATGGTATTCAATAATATTTAGCCGGTCTACTGTGTTAATAGTAATTCTACTCACCCGTTATAATATCTTAAATAAATATCTTCTATTCGGTTTGTCCTGTCCGGCAAAATTCCTGAAACAAAATTTAAAAAAAATATTTATTTTTAAATCAAAATTAATGCAGTTCTATTGTCTTTGAAAGTTAATAATATTTTACGAGCAATAGACTTTTCATACAATATTGCTAATGATAATTCTGATAAAAAATCTCCGTTAGAATTTATTTTGCAAGTTGTCCTTTGATTTTTCATGTTTTCTTGGGCTTGAAGAATTAGTAAGACCGATATTAACAAAAGCGCAATTTTTCCCGTAGACAAAAAAAAACAGTTACTAATGTTGCCTTTTTAGTAAAATGAAAATACAGATAAAAAGTAGGCAGATGATAATGATGTTTTAAACACGAATGCGTAAATCTATGTATTACCATCGCCAGTAATTGGGTCTACTCTTGGTTTCTTCAGAATACCTGCAGCTATTCCCGTCAGAATACCGGCAGCTATTCCCGTAACACCGAACGTTATTAAAAATAAATATAAAGCGATATTCTTAGAAAACATTGTAACGTTTTACTTTGGCCTACTTCTTAAAAAATGTTCTAAATTTGTCGTATAGTACTGAAGAAAACAAGGTTTATTTATAAATCACTTATAGCATAATGTACACCAAATAGTAGCAAAATTATCACACAAATATAAATATAAGGCAACGATGGTGGTCTTAACGCTGACAGCGATATTTACAAGCCAACCTGTATGGATGACAACTTGGATGGACTGTAAGAGCTATCAGTGTTTTTTATTACGAAGCCGCTGAAAAACTGAAAACAAAAAGCCACGAACCTACTATTATAATGTGCAAAAGGAAAATTTTAATACAATAGCGTGCATTTTATTGCACTAGGTATTTGCGGAATGATTTTGCAATTTAACAATTTGTAGAACGCAGTTGTTAAAACAATGACAACCATGTTTGAATTTGTTTACTTTGTTAATCTTTGATCGCTGAAGTTGCCTATATGAACGTCAGTCAAACACCGCTGAAATGAAGATATACAGTATGATTGTTCCGAAATTGCAGTTGCTACTAATTAAATTATATAACCTAATACTGAACTGACTTCTCAGAAGACACAAATTCGCCCAAAGAGAAATGGACAGGGATATATTTGGAGTTACTTTGCGTAATTGAAACACGAATGAAGATATTTGCAGTAGAACTAAGGTTATCGATATCAACAAAGTCCGAAGATTTGACAAACTTCAGTGACAGTAGGCTGAACATATAGTTGCAAATAAATATATTATTATTAAAGCTCGCAAAACAGATGGGTCGATGGGGTCAAAAGATTTTGGACTGGCGACTGCGTACCAAACGACACAGCGTTTAAAAGCCACTCACATGGTGGACTGATCCAGATTCCCGCGACCCTCACGAGTCACACAGGACCGGTCGTTGTGGCGACACTTGGGGATGTATATGTCTAAGAGTGGACGCCTTTCGGTTGTAATGATGATGTGGACTGAACACTATGTCGCGATTGGCCTTGAGAATAAGTTTATGTAAAAAGAAAAATACATAATTATGTTATTACCTAGTGATTTTATAAATAGATCGTCGTCTTCTTCGATTTGCTTTATGATCTAAACACGGATTATGGAAAATACCCTGCGATATTATTTATTTAGTACCTACTTGTTAACTGGCTAACTGAAATGCTGCAGGAGCGTTAAGAAGTAGTACTTTTATGAACATGTCTATGTTTTAGACTGAAACCTGTGAGAAAGTCTGTGTTTTGAAATTCATATACTCGTATATATCGAGGTTTGCAAATCATTAACATTTAAAAGATTATTGAAGCAATAATATATATAGATTGTTGAAACTTAGCATAGCTGCGGGAAAATATATTATGGATATCTACACTAATATAATAATGTGGTAAACTTTGTTTTTTTTTTGTTCGTAGGAGGTAATCTCTGTAAGTACTGGTCCGATTGATAAAATTATTTCACTGATAGAAAGCTGCTTTATTCCTGAGTAACATAGGCTATATTTTTTGTACACAGGCGAAGCTGCGGGCAAAAGCTAGTTTAATCATATTTCTTTTTTCATTCACTCGAAAACTTGCGACGGATCCGTTAATCCGTACCGCCTTTAGTGCGTGAGCTCGCCCCCGCCATAATTGATCGTATTTATCGTATTAGGCTGGGCGCTAATTGACCGCCACGAGTCAACCCCGGTTTTTCTATTTCTTCGTAAGTATATTAACCCTTCAGATACCGTCAATTAGAGACACAATAGTAAGACAATAGATGCGCGGCCACCGGTGGTCGCTTGGGGATTCATGAATTAAAACAAGCTTTTAGTGAAAAGCATTTTTTCATAGCAAGCTTTTATAGCTCGGTATACCAATATAATTTACACTTGTCAACACTAATCATATGAGCCCAAACTCGACGGGGTTGTGTCGTTTAACTACCAAGTTCTTATAGCCTTCCGGTTCCATCATCAGATCAGGTCCATGGGACAATAATTTTGCATTGTCATTTGATTTACATAAGCATGCAAAATTTCAGCTCAATCAGTAACCGGGAAGTGGGTCAAATTTAATTTGCAAAAATTTTTATGACAAGGAGTTGATCTGATGATGGAACCGGAAGGTGGTTATAGGTACTTGGTAGTTAAACGACACAATCCCATCAAGTTTCGGCTCGTTTGATTCGTCTCGACGAGTATTAATTATATAGGTATACCGGGTATACCGAGCTAAAAAAGCTTGCTATAAAAAAAAATAATATCATTAAAAGGGTTAAGTTATGTTTTCCCCCTCTTTTACTCGCTTTAAAGGTACTAACTCACAATACGTCACATACGGTAGCAGGTGTGTAATCGTTATTAACTTACTTAGAAGACTTTTCCTATTTTATGTGCTAAAACGGATTGAAGTTTTCCGGATAATGTAAGGGTTTATTAATACCTACTTATATTATTTGAATAACCTTATTTGTAATACGAGCGAACTAGAGTTATTGTTTATTTATTTATTACTAGCGACCCGCCCCGGTTTTGCTCGGGTGCAATATTATGCATATAAACCTTCCTCTTGAATCACTATCTATTAAACAAAACCGCATCAAAATCCGTAGCGTAGTTTTAAAGATTTAAGCGTTCATAGGGATATAGGGACAGAAAAAGTGACTTTGTTTTATACTATGTAGTGATTATGGATAGGCTCGCGTTTGACCACTATTTCACCAGATAGTGAGCGATGATGTGGCTGACGATGGAGCACACTTGCCTTGAAGCAACTTATTCACTCTTGACTTGAAGATCCCCCACCTTCACCGACACCAAGATCACTTTTCAAAATTATTTGAAAATCGAAAAGTGATTTTTAGAAAGAATTTGAAAAGTCCGGTTTCGTAAAAGTTCCTGCAACAATCACGCATAAGTATATTCACATGAACGAGCTGTCAGGTCGTCGTGACACGATATAGGGCTGACCCTAGGTACCTACTAGGGCTAGGGCCGGCAGACACGGACGGTTCCATTAAAAATTTAAGAAACATCACTCTTCCATTGATACTTATCGCTAAACGTGTGTCTATTGTGGTACCTATAATTGGTTTCCCTGTATTATGCTTAGTTATTTAGGTAACTAGTATCGATAAATATTACGAGAAAATTGGTTGTGGTGTAAATTAGTTCTGGCCGTGTCCGTTTTAGTCCTATTTTTTGGATGATGAAAATGGTATCGAACTGATCAAGCACCGGCGCTTTAATAACTATGTAACCTAGCCATGTTTTCGCTGAAATTGGCATGTGACGTACTACAAATTAAAACGCATCATCCTCTTGCCCTTGTCCCGTTTTACTTGGGGTCAGCGCAACACGTTTTTTCTTCCATTCTATCCTGTCAATCGACACGCAATCACTGACACCGTTTTCTTTTATATCACTTTTCACATTAGGTGTCCATAATTTTTTTTTGGCCTCCATCTTACTCTCTATCCAGACCACAAGTATACTTGTAACTGTTTTGGTAACATACATTTCATACCTCTTCTATACATGACGACAACAAAACAAACAATTTCTTTTCAACTTTTCCGTCACTGGCACCACTTTCAAACTTCCTTTAAATATTAATTTCTCATTTTATTTTTATTAAACCAAACGGTGAAAAATGAAGTGCTAAAAACTTAAAAAAAAATGTTCAGTACTTTATCTTGGCATAAAGCCAAGACCTAATTTATTTGGACTCGTCACAAAATGTCTTTTTCCATATTTCTATTATATTACTCGCCTATTCTATAACTTTCTTTCTTATTGAGAACTCCTTGTTGGAATGGTTTTAGGTCAATCATTAATATTATATTTTTTAAATAAATATTACTTAGAAGAAACACTTAGTTATTTATTACGAAAAAAAAACGCATAAATTCTCATTACTCATGCTGCCAGTGTTTGCACACACGGACATAAAAATACATTAATTTAATAGAGTGTGCTGGTCTTTGCTAACAAGGTAGTCGTGGATATGCCACGATACTTATCGATGTTTATGAAATTAATAGAGCCTCTACTTGTTGCTATGATGATTTTCAGTAAACCTCCTGTTGAAACCTCCTAAATCCGGACTAAACGTTTCGCCTCGTCGATTATACCGCGTAAATCGAAAGACTGGAACAATTTACCTGCTGTGGTCTTCCCATATGATTAAAATTTGGGTGTCTTAAAGTCTAGAGTGAATAGGCTTTTAATTAACAACTGCACCTCACCATCATCGATTACATCACTGCTTAGGATCAGGCGGCATCGCAGTCAAGCACTTTTATATCAGATAAAAAAGGACGTAATAAGTATCAGGATGGTACGGTTTGGGAAGTAGTTGAGAGTTTAGAGTTAGGTTTCCGCACTCAGCCTATATTGGACTATTGCACGGTGGTGGCCATCCTTCCATCCAGTTCGTCTCTCTCTAGAAGCAGATTAATTTCCCGGCTTGTTCAAAGGGTCTATGAAGTAATTCAGTAATTCTGCTCTGATTGCCGCACAGAACAATTTTTGCATAGCATAATAGATCATAATAGTTCCGGGTTCGGGTATCTTGTGTATGTGACTTTGCAAGTTTGTGAATGCACCGAAGGTTTGATAGAAAACCATAAAATACATATTTGTAACTTTTGACAATAAAATGAACATAATAAATCGTTTTACTTGTCTCTAAAATAAGTCTGGAATCGCCTAGTGACTAGGCATATTGACTCTTATATTTTCCCTACCTACTAGTGATTCCTGTACCTAATGATGTTTACACGGTAGATCGATAAGCTGACGACATATTAAGCCAGTTAAATACTGGAATGTTGGAAGCTAGCCAGTAAAGTCTCGATATTCATGGTCAAATACAGTTAGGAGGATACTGTGCTCCATAATGGGCATAATAGACGTGGGTAAACAGACTGTAAGGCTTAAACAAGATTAAGTAGGTCATGTCTTTGCATGCACAGTGACTGCTGGGCAAGAGTGTGCGGTTGGTTCTTAAGGAATGCCAAAGAGGACAGCCTAAAGAGCTAGGAGATAATTATTGGTCATGGAACAAAAAGTAACTGTAGGATCACAGGTGCGTTTTGGGCGGAGCATCGCCATGCCCTCGTGGGGGTGATCATTCGAAAGATGATAGCTTAGCTTAGCGTTGAAGGCTTGAAGGTAGGGTGGGTTTTTAGTCAGTAAGAGTCTGACACTATCTTCCGCTCCACCCAAGAGCGGGGGTTGTCATTAGATGATTTTTCTACAATAAAAGAAAATAGGTTGGTTCACTTCAACCAGAGTAAGAGGAATCATTTGATATTGTATCCCACCGAAAAAAAATGGAGTCTTAGGAGCTTTTCTTCTTCAGATTAACTATATTTTTTGGTCTTGACCTCATTGTCGACTCTTTTCTCCACAAAAAGCTTACATTCGTTCAGACTATTTTAATAGGTACCTATATTTATATGTTCTTCATAAGGTTCGTTACCTGTATAAGGGTTTAACGCTACCTTATCTTTATGCGGTAACGTAATTTCTTTAACCATCAGTTAAACCCTTACGCGTGTCGTTTGTAAACTAGAGCAGTTAGTTGCAAACTCTAGACATAAAAACAAGTACCGTAATACTAGGTTAGCAAGTTAAAATTCTAGGCCAAACAGCATTGAACTCGGTGACTCATAATTTTGTAAAAGAACTAGTTTTTCTATTTTAAGTTGGTATATTAAATTAGCATTTGTTTTTAGAATAGCTGGGGCTTGCTATTTTGTCTGCGTCAAACTTGTAAAATAGCATAATGCTATTTGTACACAATTTCAAAAAGTTTTTTACGCCGGAGGAAACAGATAGACAGATAGGTAAAAAAAGAAAGACGGAGCTAAGATTATTTATTTATACAGCACTAGCTGCTGCCAGCGGCTTCGCCCGCGTGATAGCAGAAAATTATCCCAAGGAAACATACTTTCGGGATAAAAAGTATCCTATGTCCTATTCCAGGACATGGTCTATCTGTGTACCAAGTTTTATCAAAATCGGTTATGCCATTTAGGCTTGAAGACGTAACAAACAAACAAACAAACTCACTTTCGCTTTTATATTATTAGTAAGGATTACTTTTAGTATATGCGAAACCCAAAACACGTGTCTAGTATTTTTATATAAAGAATATATATTCTATCTTCATAACCGTACCAAGCTTGTTCTGTTAGCTGGTTGTCTGCTCAAATTCATGGTCACAGTGCATCATCATTTCAGCCGAAAGACGTCCACTGTTGGACATAGCCCTCCCCCAAGCGTCACCACAACGACCGGTCTTGTGCGTCTCGCATCTATAGTATTCCCGCTACCCTGAACAGCAGTGCTATTCTCTAAGAAAACAGCCTTGAGCGCAGTGCTGGCCGCAGCGACGAGTCGAGAGCGCATTACGTAGAATTAACAACCCAATGTATAGCTGCATTGGGTTGTTAATCCAATTGCTGCTCTCAAGGTTATTTTCTTTAGAGAATAACACACCAGGTCATCGGTCCACCTTGTGGACTTTCCAACGCTGCTTCTTTCAGCATGCGTACGCCATATAACACAACACACATTTATGTACCGTCATTTAAATTGTTTGTAATCTTTTTAAGTGTTGTAACTCTCGTTGGTTGGTTATGTTTTAATAAAGAATCGCCATGAAAGAAACAATCATCATAAACCATAAATTAAATGGGTCAAGGGACTATGAATGATTAACTTTTATCAAACAATGGAATGTGACAGCTGCTCTTCTAAAAACATCACACTCAATAAAAAATAAAATCCCTTTTCAACGTCATTGACATGACAATACCGTTATCAGTGATCCTCAATTGATCTCATGTCAAGTCAAGCATTGTTTGGGAGCCGAAACGAGATACCATCCGTGTACGTTCCATGGTAATTGGTGGAGATAACACGCTTATTTTATAGTTCCATTCCACCAACCCTATCGTTACAGTTGGCTGGTTCCAACGAAACCGTAGTTTCGTAAAATTATGATTTTTACCGTTTTTTTTTCTTGTGAAACAAAGTACACACACATATGGTCACATTACGAGTATATATTTTTTACACCACCTGCTCGATAATGTCGTTTTATACGTCATACAAACCTCACTTAAAGCAAGTCATTATTCTCTAGGGAAATAATGCAGTATGGCCGATCCCTAGGGAATAATGAGATTTTAATTTGGAACATCAAAAATCGTCAACATTGTGAATTAAAATGTACGTGCATCGAACAAGTTGACTCGAAAGTCAAACTGGCCACTAACAAAAAAAAAAGAAAATAGAATAAAACCTGCTTACAGACAGCGAACTGGGAGCGTTTTTGAAAATTGAAACTATAGAATCTTGGAGTAGTGAATTTTGTTTGTTTGATGAACTTGTAAATATAATATATATCTTTAATATATGATTTGATCGACCAAATTGTCTTTTAATTATCTCACAGATGGTGTAAAAAGTAGACTATGCAACACGGGGATAAAGCTGTCTTTGTCTTGGGCGGCTTGAATTCCTCACTTCACTCAGGTTTTTTTATTAACTGCCTCGCAATGCTCGGGAGTTAATTATATTAATCCCTCGCTAGCGTTCGGGATAAAAATCAACAACCTTCGTTTCGTTCGGAATTCAAAATACTGCCCGCGACTTAAAGACACTGCTCTATCCCCTAGTCACATAAACTATTATTTTATATAAGTATTGTACAAAAATCTCAGAAGTCTATAACAGTTTTGTCTCTTCATTATTTAACACCGACTTCAGAAATAAAAAAAATTGCTCTACTTTGTTTTTTTTTTGTTAAGAGATTGTTATTATACACTTTTTAATTGTGATACCCTTCAGCTAAACTTTCACCTTCCGGCTTTATCATCAGATCAGTTCGATGTATGTCCCCTTCTTCCTTCAGTCAGAAAACTGACTAAACGTTTAAACAAAGCATGATGCAAATAAATTATTATTATTATTAAAGCAATTTTACTTTCACGATAGTTCCGTTATGATATGAGGAGTTCCGTCTCATATCTTCGAAGTTCATCATCAGATATGCACGATAAGCGCGTGGAGATGCAACGCCGGGGTGAAAGTCCACTACCGCGACAGGTCGAGGTATGGCGGACAGAGCTCCGGCGGGATCTTACGGTGAAATGGCGTCAGCGACTATCGCAACCCAGTGCTGGGCACGCCACAATTATGGCGGTAAGTCCCCTCTTTGAGGCGTGGCTGGAAAGACCTCACGGCGTCCTTACCTTCCGCATGACGCAGGTCCTCACCGGACATGGCAAGTTCGGGAGGTTCCTGCATCGGATTCGAGCGGAAGAGACGCCCGGGTGCCGCCACTGTGCGGAACGCCCGGAGGACACGGTGGAGCACACAGTTGAGGTGTGCCCTGCTTGGGCGGAGCAACGCCGTGTCCTCGTGGGGGCGATCGGCGGCGGAGACCTCTCGCGCCGGGCCTTGGTGCAGGCCATGGTCCGGAGCGAGGAGGAGTGGCAGGCGGTCGCCTCCTTCTGCGAAGCAGTAATGCTAGCAAAGGAGGAGGCAGACCGCATCAGGCAACGGCGCCCCCGCCGCCGCCGCCGGGATTCCGATCCCGATTTCCAGCCACCGTAGACGCGGGCTCGCGGACGGCGAGCCATGGGTAGCTCGCTGTCCGATCGTCCGGTAACTGTCCGGACCGAGCCAAGGCGTCGACGGCGCGCACTGTTCCCGCGCGCCTCAAGGAGTTGTCAGCAACAGGAGGGGCCCATCTGGGTCGAAGCCTACCGGGGTCGGGGTTATCCGAAAGGAAACTAGAGCCCCGGTATGAAGGCTAGAAGGAACGGCGCGGGGTTTTTAGTCAGTAAGACTCTGACACTGTCTCCTGCTCCACCCAAGAGCGGGTTTCGTCAATGATGATTTTCCCCGTCGAGAGAAAAAAAAAAAAAAAAAAAAAAAAAGTTCATCATCAGATCATTACAATAATACGTCTATGGGAGTACAAACTAACAATCACATTTTTTTTTAAAACCAGTCCACAATTGACCTAGTATATATATATATATATATATATATTTTATGTATATTTACCGAGAAATCGGTAAATATACATAAAAAAATACTTACAGCCGAACATATAACCTCCTCCTTTTGAAGTCGGTTAAAAATGAAAAAGTCGTAGATTCATCATACACTTGTGCATAAGCTATCATTAGCAATCCAAGTTATCAAAGTACAAAATCTTTGGAAATCACAGGGTGTAACTGCAAACCATGTCAAATAACGGATTCCGTAGTTTTACGGTAGCATAATGACTAATACTATCTTATTGTCGGCGATAAGGAGTGTAGATAAGGAATACCGTGTACGGATATAGTATGAAGTTAATAGTACAAGATAATGTTATCAGATACGGTTGTTTCTTTGAGATTGTTTTAGTAATTGGACGAGACGTGATTGTACACCATTTGCGGTCTCTTTTTACAGTTTTCTTCTTTTGTGTCGATTTGTTTCAAATTTTGTCCAACTAATTATTTACCTTATTATTGTTTACCAGGATAGCTCTGTTGGCTTTAAACACAATCATGTTTTGAAAATTTAAATTAAATGATAAATGATATTTATTTTGCAAATAGGTTTAAAAAACACTTTTACACGTCAAATTTTTTTTTCTTTTGTTTAAGCTAAATGAGGCCGGTGTTTCCTAGCTGACTACTCTAATTAATTTGTAGGTTCCTTTTGTTACTATTTTGGTGTGCAATAATACTTATTCTAGTTTTATTTAATTTGTGGTATCAGGTAAGATAGCGGTCAAGCGCGAATCTATCACCAATAATAAAAAAAAAACATGGATTTAGTTGAGATCTCAGATCGCCGGGGGTAACTAGCATTTGAAAATTCTGCGAACCCAACCGTGTAATGAAAATCCTGACCTTGATTGGGACTAGAGGCGCCACCTCTTTGAAAAACCTCTTTTCTCAATTCAAATCCGTAACCATTTTAATTATTTTTTAAAGTTTATTTTTGATTGTAACCTTACGACTGGCAACATTTTCTTGCATAAAAACTGAATATAATAATGTTTAAGTGATTTGAGACACACACTTTTTTCAAAACATCATCGTGATCTCATTCTAACCGAACAAACAAACCTAGTAGAGCAAATCGAGATCACTTACAATTTCAGTTTGTCAAGTAATTTATGCTTACGAGCGATGCGAGTCTATTTTCAACCAGAAAAATCACTGTAAGTCATTTTATGAGTCAAGCGAGTGGAGCCAGCCCTCTCTCTAACCAATCAAGAAAAAGAAGGCAGAACAGCCTTTTCACGAGCTTGCATTTCTGCAAACTGTTAACGAACGTTTTCGTATTAAGTGTAAATAAATCAGCATGTACAATGCGTTTCAAATGAGAATAGGATCGATTGCCATGTTTTAACGTCACGTCGTACTGTCAAATCGAGGAAAGAATTTTTTTTTACGAAAAATTTGATTTATTTACGAACTGTGAACGAAAGAAGTTTAATCAAAATCCCTTTCATCAATTTTACTCATTTTTGAGTTCTTAAATTATTCACAATTTTTTTTCGATTTGGAAGGCATAGCACATACTTACGTCTGTCACCTTCTAACTACACGTTGAACTCGGATCCCTTAGAGCAACTCTGAGCTAAGCTGTTGGTAGAAATAACAAACACAACTACAGCTATGCAACTTAGCACATCTCTACTGGAACAGTAGTCTAACTATAGGTACTATCCTGAAGACCTTTGTACTTTGCTAAAACTAAATATCTACTAGATAATTCGATAAGCTATCAATAAAAACCGTATGTTTATTTTTTGCGACCATTTGAAATACTTCAGGTAAGATTTTTTTTAGTCAAAACATTAGAGATTAATTAGCGGTTATCTATGTATAATCTTGCCGACCGAATTCCGATCGTGGTGGCCAATCTACATGATGATTAGCTAGTAGGTATTATTGTGGTCATTTCTGCCTGACCACCTAAAATAATTTTCGCTTGAATCATGCGGCGTGGCGTCAAACCAGATCCTTTGATGTTTTCGTTTCGAGTGCAAGCAAAAATGAACTTAACAGTTGGTCAGGCGAAAGTGTCCTTGATGGTACACAGAAACATATTATAGTGCTCAAGCGTGTGCTCAATCATAGATAAAGTCTCTGTTCCTTTGCTCTTATAGTCCGATGGGACGGCAATCTGACACGACCGGGGAGAGTTCCGGTGTAGGACCAACAACTGTTCTATCCGTTGTACGGGGCCAATACATTATCGTCTTCTAAAGTCCTGGCAGCTACTGAGTAATTCCTAGTAGAAATTTCAATAGTACTTTTTGCCCAACTTAAGAATATAATAATAATAAATAATAATAATATTCCACAACTATCACACAACGCCATCTAGTCCCATGCTAAGCAGAGCTTGTGTTACGGGTACTAGACAACTGATAAACATACTTATATATTTCTAAATACATACATTTTATAGATAAATTACACCCAGACACAGAACAAATGATCATGCTCATCACATAAACATTTGTCCTGGTCCCAAAAGAGCCCCAGGCTCAGTAGTCACGCTTAGAATCATGAAACCAATGAAAGATCTACAATGTACGCAATTATAAAACCTACCTAACTGAATATATAAAAAAAAACTATGATTTTTCCGACAAGTCACGCCAATCATGTCATACGAGTACGGTTTCTTGATTTACATTTAAACGTTGTTAACATACCAATTACATGATGGCGCGATGTATATTGTGTTTGACATACCAACCCATGATTATAAATGGATTAGGTATGAGTTTTTATTTATGGTAGATTGTGAAGGTTCTCGTAACCATTAGGTCTTGTATAGGGGATTTCTGTATTTCAAAGAGTTGATTATTCACACTGATTACTAAGGCTACATGCAATGCTTCATTAGGTCTTTCATGAGGGAATAAAAAAAGTTGCATTTTTCATAAAAATATTTACAAGAATATAATTATTATCTGTAGGTGTAGAATTAATATATAGTTGTTGCATATAGGTTCAATCCATTCCCATTCAATGTAATAGAATAAAAATATGTAGTATATTTTAGCACAAAAAATGTGATTTTCAATGAATTCTTGAATTAAAAAACTAAATTATCACACCAATGATATAATATTTTGCGCCAAAACATTATCTGAATGACATTGACGCAAGCGCAATCACTTAAACTTAGTTTACACGAGACATGATTTTATCTTTATAAATCACTGATAATGTTGTGTTGTGAATCACTCAAGATAAGCATTATATCGTATAGTATTATTACACGCAAAACGAAGATGACATACTGCTATTGCATTTTGATACACGTCTAGCTGCGATACCATAGTGTAACTATAACTGCAGTAATTCAACGGGAGTGTTTTCGCAGAGCGACCGTGCAGAGTCACGTAGTTTTACCTAATTAGACTACGCTTGTGTAGCAACTGCTATAGTGCCAATTAAGGACCTCAGTAGGGTATCCAGCTTGTAGACTAACACATGCGGACGTGAAAAAGTACTATACAAAAGGTTCTTGATAAACTAGTGCGCCTCACTATGAACGATTGCATCACTGCTTACCATCGGGTGGGATTGCAGTCAAGCACTGGTGTATCAATTAAAAAAAATATACGTAAAAACTTGCCCCAAAAGAATGTTCTACTAAGATAAAAAGTCTTCTACTCCATGCCATGGATTGTTTTCAGACGTTGAGACAATTAACGAAACTGTGTTCCGTATACAATTGAATGGTGTACACGAAACTATGGAAATGTTTAACATTGAACAACTGTAAATAGTTACTCTGTGGCAATAGCATCGCCTTGCCCGACTTACGAGTCGTGTCATGACGTATGAATTTTAAATTACTGCGGCCGCATACATGATTTTTTCTCCCACTTCTCATTCACATATGCTAATAGCCTGTAGCCTAGCCTGGTAGCTTTGCTGGTGTTAATTAAGGCTTTTATTACTACTGAACCCTTACACCAAGGGCTGAGTTGTGTTAAAATATATTCATTATTTTTTTCCAATTTTGTGAATGTGAAGTACCATGGAGCATTTTTATTAGGTTTGACAACTTGTTTGACATTACGAGCATGGCAGTTGAGAGTTTGTTATGCTCACTCAAATGTTTCTCTCATGGTGGCACATGTTATTGGGTCATTCAGTTCCCTTCAAAATAGTTGAGCTAAGTAGGGCTGATGCACGCGTCATGCTCGTGAACGGGCGCCGTCAGTTGAGACTGGTCATCTCTTAGCTGCCAGTGGCTTAATTCAATTTCTATTTTTTTTTATTGTTATAACTTATCTTCGTTGTGTTCATATAATAGAAGCAACAAGAAATATGTTACGAAGATTCATGTTACTCAATATGATTTAAAAGAGTGTCTATAGTTTCTTGCACGTTCTTCTCCATAGAGATCTACGCTTTGGAACGTGTAATTTAGCTTCACTGGTTTGACTGACCGACATTTTGACAATTCAAAAGTGCCTGTAATAGGTCTATTTGAAAAGCTGACTAAATATACATATGAAATTTTACTGAACTTGTCAAGATTTTTGTGGGAATGGTCATAAAAAAGAAGTCTTTGTCGTCTAGATTCTGTAATAAAATGCAGCAACTGTTCAAAATTTACTCAATCATCAAACGTTGGACCAAAAGGATCAATTGACGCGAATTTTGTCCGAGAAGCTGCATAGACTGTTTTTTTTTTCCGTGATAAATCACCAAGGATTAGGATTAAAAGAGTCATCTCTAGAACGTATAGGGCAACGGAAAGAACACGGGTACATTTTAATTAAAAAGTCTAACATTTTTGCTCGCTCCACCTAGAGCAAGAGAAGTTATAAGATGATCTCCCACTCCAAAAAAAGATTCCATAAAATCCGGTAAAAAGTACCTACAAACCGTAGCAATTAATTTTGCTTTTAGCAAAAACCAGAGACGAACCAAAAGGCTGAAATGGAACTGTAACATTTATATCAGGTTTTCGTAACAACCCCCCTAGCCAAGTTACAACTGTTTCGCTTGCGTCAAAGGCTTCGAGTTGACCTTTCCGCCAATTCTTTTGTTCTGACCACGTGACTGAGCGTTGAGATGAAATCATTCCCGAACATTTGAAGCTTTCTACTAGCGTTAACTATTGCAGATTAGCAACTTGGTTAGGGATACAGAACAAGAATTATTTTGTTCAATAGCGGAAGCACTATTAATAGTATATATTTAATAATATATCACGTAATCACGTACTCGTGTTGTTGTTATGGGATCGGTATGCTTTAAATGCAGTATTGTTAGTGATGTTGAATAATGGAATGAAAATAATTTGTACCTAATGACAGTATCTTGATATTATACACGTCAGAGAGTCGTTGATTCGATTGGCAAGAGAAATCATGTAATTTTTATTTTAACCCTTCAGATACCGTCAATTAGAGACACAATAGTAAGACAATAGATGCGCGGCCACCGGTGGTCGCTTGGGGATTCATGAATTAATGCTAGCTGACCCGGTGAACTTCGTCCTGTCTAAAAAAATCCTTTTATCTAAGCTGTCAAAGGATAACGCCATATACAGGCATTACCAGAACCAGCATAATTCATTTCAAAATGTCATTTTAATTACTGATGGCGTTGTATTTGATTTTTTTTTTGCGATTTTTTTCCATATTTTTTCACTGTTAAAACCTTTCCTGGACTTCCACAAATATTTCAAGACTAGAATTAGCCAAATTGGTTCAACTGTTCTCGAGTTTTAGCGAGACTAACAGAATTGCAATTAATTTTTATTTATAGAAGATGAGAATGATCAGATTTTACTCCTTGCCATATCGTTCTCTGCACATCTTGCCTTAGACACTCACGTCACTGGATCTTATTATTTTTATATTCATGTTTGTGTACTTTGTTTGTGTATTATTATTCTAGTGTAGTCTATTATTTCTTAGTGTTATTTTAAGTGGACCATATTGTAGTCTTGTGTTGTTGTCTTTTTAAATAAAATTATTACTATTAATAGAGGCATTCGTCTAGCAATGGGACAGTAACAGGCTTTCATTTGAAAAATCATTTAATAACTTCCACCACTCTAATTGGCCTTGCGTTTTAAGGTTTTAATATTTTAAAAATATTTTTGAAATTATGAGACCCTGAAATAATCTTCTGAAGGTATATAACATGCCGAAGTCGACCCTCAAAGACCTGTTACATAATTTCAATGTGCCAACCGATAAATTATACCTGTGTGCACTACGCAAGTGCACTAAAGACAAGTCCAACTAGGAAAGATTGACGGAATAGGTAATCAGGCACTTTCTTGAGTGAAAATATATTTTTTGATAGCAGTTATGATATATTCCGATTGTATCGATTGAAATTAGAATGTGGGTGTACTTACTCCCCTGTCCATATACCCAACCCTTCTAGAAAACAAGCGTGAAGTTATATTTATTATGAATATTAATTCACTGTGTTATCTAAGTTACTCTAAACTTATACTATAAATACTTATAAAAATATTTTGACATTTACCTAAAAAAATATTTTGACATTTACTTAACAAAATAAGACTTCTTATGGTGGTCAAACGCGAGCCTATCAATAATAATAATTAAAAAAAAAAAAAACTATCACCGAGTGCAATAGGCTGCTTGTACATTACACGAATAATATTAATAATAATAATTTTTATATTTTTAAATGTTTTGTTTTTATTTTTAAAATATAACTAGTATGTGTTTAAATGAAATAAAATAATATAATAATAATAAACTTTATTTACAAATGATTTTCGCGGAAGTGACACCTCGGAAGAAACTTATTTGTTGACTAGCTTTCTTCCGTGGTCTAGAAATGATTTGTTTTCTAAATTATACACTGTATAACAACATAAGTACGTAATTCCATAGCGTCCACACATGTATATTGGACAGTTAACAGAAGAATGCAGCAAATTGGTTCAATCAATCTACACTCAGCCGCAATCGATTTGATAGGAATGATTGCTCCGCTCAATTTGTTTGTTCCATAAACAATCTCATATATTCTTGTGTGTATGTGTGATCATACGATGTTGGTTCTGTTGCGTAAATGATGGGTATTGTAATAAATAATTTATTTGAAATAGGAAATGAAATAGGGACCCGTAGAGTAGTGGTATTCTACTTGCCCTATAACCTAATGGATGTGAGACAAATGTCGAATAATGTTTGAAAGGCAAAAATTACTAAGCGACATTGAGTAAACTTTACAGGAAAGTGATTTGAAGTTAAATTTTTTAGAAAAAAAAAATAACTTCAATGGCATCCATCTGTCCGTGTAGGCATTTAAAATAATCATCTTCATCTTCATTTCAGCTGATAGACCTCCACTGTTGGACATAAGCCTCGCCCAAGTGTCGCGACAATGAACGATCAGATGGCTGTTGGGGCCGAAAGGATCTGGACTGGCCACCGCATACGGGAAAGCGCAGCGTTGGAAGGCCTCCTACGACTACAAGGTGGACCGATGACCTGGTGAAGGTTGCGGGAATCCGATGGATGTAGGACGCACAGGCATTTAAAATATTGATATTATATTATGGACATATTGCGAAAATTAAAAAAATAAACTATCAGTGAAGTTTCTTGCCGGTTATTCTCTATAGCAAACGGCCAATTAGATCCGTGCACTAGCTTCTGACATTTTGTAAATGATTATGTAGGCATTTTAAAAATTGAATGTCAAAAGTCTAAAATGTTACCTACCAAAAAACCTTTTATAATCCAATATCAACTCGATTATGATTATAAATATGAATAAAAAAAAAAAACAATAATTATATTATAAATTGCAGTGGCTTCCCCCACGTTATAATAGATTATTATGCCTGCAGAAATCAAAATTATTATATGCGCTACCCATGTGTCAAATTTCATCCCAATCCGTTTAGCCGTTTGAGGTTTAACCCTTCAGATACCGTCAATTAGAGACACAATAGTAAGACAATAGATGCGCGGCCACCGGGTGTCGCTTGGGGATTCATGAATTAATGAGTACCTAACAAACATAGACAGATACATATAGGTGTGTACAGACTTTGGCTTTTATGGTAGTAATTTTATACCAATCAGTAGGCACATATCAATCTCAATATTATAGGTCCAGTTGTATTGTGAGCTATGTATTGATTATTCGGTTTTCACTGACCTACATAACGCACTGTAACCTTGTAAAATCCTGCAACAGTAATAGTTGCAATACGTTATCAACGAAATTGAGGAATTCGCAATAAAATGTAGATTTCATTTTCATGTTCATTGACTTTTAGGGCGTGACGATAATATCTGTGCTAGGAATACAAGTCAATATCAATTACATTGCATTTTCACTCTCTTTCGTAAGTCAGAGGCAAGGCAATATTAATTAATGAGTTCTATCGAAGTATCGGACATTCCCTATAGACTGGTTTAATCATTCGATTGCTATCGACCGGCAGAATCTCACAAAGGGATATAATAAGCTGATTGATAATACTGATTAATTAATATCCTAAGCGATCTCTAATAAATTAGCGTGATAATATTTAGGATTAATGGATGTTAGTAATAAATTAGTTGGCCATGTGCGCAATTTATAGAGGCAATGTTGATTAGTATAATTGTGTGATTTTTTATCTGTAATATAAAAGGCGAAACTAATTGACATATCAACGCACAGCTCAAACTACTGGGACTAGAAACTAGAAATTTTGCCTAAAGCTTCCTTTTATGCATTAAGAAGGGGTTTTTAGAAACTTCTGAAAAGGGGGTACTTCGTTTGTACGCAAAATCTCATTCCGTATATGGATGTACTAAAAATTTATCACAAATAATGACGTAAATAAATAAAAAAGCTTGTCATTATTTGTTTTCAGAATTACCCCCATTAGAACAATTTAGGAGTATTTAAATATTGTTTGGTGTATTCATAATTCTGGGGTTGATAAACTTAAAACATGTTACTAATTCTAATCTAACGTCAAAACACAAAGACTCATTATTCGTTTTTCAACACTATCAAAATACGGTTTAAGAGGTTTTAAAGTTTTGTGTAATCGAATCATACAAAGTTCAGGTGTGCAAAAATGTCACATTATAAGTAAGACCCAAACTCAATAAATTATCAATTTTTAATAAAATATTTAAATGTCAATAATAATTTAATTTTAAAATAACAATGTCGAGATAGATACTACTCAGTTACAAATGTCAGGATAAAAACTATACAGTTAAAAATGTCAAGGTAGCCACTTAATCGTAGATGTCATCTGGTAAAAAATTAAATGATTATAATATCCAAATGTGAATATAGTAACTTTAAAATTAAAATTTATAAGTAGCTACTATACAATTAAAGATTTGAATTGGTTAAAAATGTAATGATTAAAGTGTCCAAAAACAAGACAGAATTTATACAATTAAAATGTAAAATTTTTTTATACATTAGAGCAGGGACGGACAAAGAGGGAGATGAAGAGATTTTTTTTAAACACATTTAAACAAACGATAATTAGAAACAAATCGACTCTATATTATGATAATGTTCAAAAGCATATGTCATATCATTTCGCCATTACTGTTCCCTGCTAGGTAAATGTCATTGAACCCTTCAGATACCGTCAATTAGAGACACAATAGTAAGACAATAGATGCGCGGCCACCGGTGGTCGCTTGGGGATTCATGAATTAAAGTTCGTTTAGATTTTTTTTTGCGCTATCTTGGCACAAGCCCACATTGTAATCGTACCATGTGGGCTGGTTCGAGATAGCGTAACTGTAAACTACACTTCAAGGTTGCCGACATAGCACGAAGAATCGCCAAACTTAAGTGGGGCACATTGCTCACAGGTTAGATGGCCGTTGGGGCTGAAAGTTTCTGGAATGGCGACCGCGTACCGAAAGATGCAGCTTGATGACCTAGTGAAGGTTGCGGGAATCTGATGGTTGCGGGACGCGCAGGATCATTCATTGTGGCGACACTTTGGGAGGCCTATGTCCAACAGTGGACGTCTATCAGCTGATATGATGAAACTACACTTCCAATCTTAGCATTGGTAGCAAAGTTGCTTTCTTTCTTTGAACCAGCCTCGGTTTTATCTTACACGATAGAATTTTTATCTTAAAGTTCCCAGTTCTAAAAAGCAAGCAATGCTTGAAGGCACAAGTTGACCCAGATAAACATAACACTGATATTTGTAAGACAGTGTCACAAAGTGTCAAAAGGATGAAACTGGAAATAATCGTTTTGTATAGTCTGTCTAGAAAGCCAACCGACTTGGGAATTTTTGAAGGAAATATAAAATCTGTTGTTGGAAACAATAATTTTGGTTGTCATTCACTAGTTTCTTGAGATGATTTCTTGAGATGATTCTTCAACAGATTTTGATCGTAATGTGGCTAGTGATGATGAACCAATAAGCGTAGTAGAATATTTAAAATCAGATTTCTCTTTGATTCCAGATTGATTTACCTACTTTATACTTATGACACTATTATATTTTTGCAAATCTTCTGTTTTTTTGAAGTTGAAAGGTAATCGATTGTCTTGGTATGGTCATATTAAGAGGAGGGATGAAGCGCATATTACTAAGAGTTCTGAGTATACATGTAGATGGATGGAGAGGGAGAGGAAGGCCGAAAAAAAGATAGATGGATGGATTGTGTGAGAAGTGATATGAAAGAAAAGGGACTTAGTGATAGTTTGACGGGTGACAGAATAGAATAGAAGAAAAAAACGTGTTGCGCCGACCCGAAGTAATATGGAATAAGGGCAGGAAGAAGAAGAAGATCAAGATCTTTTCTTGATAATAATCACCAGACTACATCAGATTTATTTGTACCCTAATAATTACCCAGGTCGTTTGATTTTTTAGACGGACTATAGGTACAAAGTTTTAACATTTGTTACGTGACTTAACTGGTCGCACCTTTATAATCTTGATTGTCATCTGAGGGCATTGTAACTATAATGTTATGTTTATATAGGGCAATTCTAAGATAATGATTATGTAAATGTATACGTACCTAGCCGTTTCTTGCGTTTATGGTTAAACTACTTTTGAAATGTTTTCTTGTGTTATCATTTGTTACAATTTTAATGTATACTCTCTGCAGCATAGATATCTATTGCATCATAGTTTTATGTGTGTTTTATGTTGACAAGATATTCTTTTAAAACTACTATAGTTTGACTGGCCTGTAGGTCTAGTGGTTAGTGGCCTTGACTGCTATGCCGGAGGTCGTGGGTTCGATTCCCACCCAGGACAAATGTTTATGTGATGAGCATGATCATATATTCTGTGTCTGGGTGTCGTTTATCTATATATGTATGTATTTAGAAATATATAAGTATGTTTATCAGTGGTCTAGTACCCATAACACAAGCTCTGCTTAGCTTGGGACTAGACGGCGTTGTTTGATAATTGTAGAATATTATTATTATTTAAAGTTTAAAATGTACGGGAGGTTTTTTTTTTATCGAAAATCGATCAATACAATAAAACGTGATGGAGGCGTATTTTTTGTTAATGAAGTCAAGCAAAAAAAAAGTATAATAGATATTATTATTCAATTTAAAGCCCTTGAGTCATATAATATATATTAAATAATACCTTCGTATTTTAGAATTCTAGTAGTGAATCTGAATAGAAGTAATAAGTACCTATGTAATTTACAATACTAATCAATCAATTTGAAAATAAGAGGGAATTAAAAAGTTTGAAACTTTAATTTGGAAATACAATATCAACGCATTTACAAAAAAAAAAAAATTTTGTTCACTATAACTTGAAGGTAAGTGATCAATATATTAATATTCTAATAAAGTTTCATTGACTGTCATGAAAAAAAATATAGTTCGTTTTAGTAAATGCGAAGCCCGAAACACGTGTCTAGTATTTTAATGTAAAAAATCTATGCATAAATAAGTGTTATGTTAAAAAAAGTCACCGGGTCATCCAGGCGACTGAGGGGGTTATTTCCCACTTGCACCCAGCTATTTGTTGGCGGCTAATAATCGTTATAACCGGCCGTGACCTGTACTTAATGTCGGTGGTATCCAACTTATGACCTTTTTAAATATTTTTGGGATAAAATATAACATAGTGTAAAAACTATTGGAATCCATTCATTTACTGATTCCGAACCAAATATTATTCAGGTTTAACATAAACTAAAAATAATGTCGTATAATATATAAATGGTTCTTAAAAGTTTCCCAAGAATATTTTATTAGTATTAGCCAAGAACATCACATTCTTTCATAAACATTCTAAAACAGAAAGCTCGTTCACTCAGTACCATTGAACTATTGAGATAAGATTTTAAATTACTGTGTCATTTCAATTTAAACGGCCGTTTCCAACCAATTTACGGCCTTATAAACTACGTAGTTTACAGAGATTGTCCATAATGCGGCCAGAAGCAGAAAGGACTTACCTCACTAAAATACAAAAAGTAGGAATCATTAAAATTAATATAACATCGACGAAAATAGATTATCTAAGAGTATACGAGTAACTCGAGTTTTGTAAAATAATTTCTGCCTACAGCTAGGACGAAAATTATTCCAAGGGAACATATTTCCGGAACAAAATTATCCTACATACCATTGATTCCAGGATATGATTTCACCCACATACGTACGTTAAGTAATTAAAACGTAAAGGACAACCAGACAAAATTATTTTTTGTATTTCGAACGGGCTTTTTGGGGCCGATATCTGCTATCGGCCCAAGAGATTGTTCGAAAAAGTCACAGCATCTCTGGAACGCAAAGAGTAACTGAATGATCACGAATAGGTTTTAATCAGTAAAAGTCTCCATCTCACTCAACCCAGCGCAAGCAATAAGGTAAAAAAAATAGCATTTCCGACCTCAATAAAGGTACCTTTGGGCATTAATAGATGCGCTTTCCAATGTCCTAAATGTGTAAATATTTCAATTTTTCCTAAAATCATAGATGTGCCCCCTTTATTAAGACGGCAGCAGTGTAGTTCACGATTAAAACTCAAGTCGGGATTCCACGTACCGGTTACACAAGCTAAGTACAAGTCGTAACTCGTTGCGTAAGAGGACCGGTTATTAGGCCAATGAAACCGTATAAGATCCCGGAACCGGTTAATTGTGTTTGTGTGACGTTATAAACGTTTAAATAACATAGGAATAATAGAATATATTTAATATGTTATTTAAATATTTATTCTATTATTTATATGGATATTTTTTATTAATGAGGTAGGTTAGTTACGTTTTTAACGATAACAGTGTTTCCTTTAAGATCTAAAACAACGCACTATTAGCGTTGGAAAATAAACAGACATTTCATAATATAAAAATACAGATTTTTTTTTCATCATCATCATTTCATCCGAAAGAACTAACAGTACTTACGACAACTGTTAGACATAGGCTACTGGTGGTCGATGGGAATGAAAGGTTTTGGAGTGTCTCCCTGAAAGGCTCCCACAAGATGGGATGGTCCGACCACCTGGTGAGGGTCGTGCGAATTCAATGGATGCGAGACGCACAAGATCAGTCAGTGTGGTGACACTTGGGGCAGGACTATATCCAGCAGCGGATGTCTTTCGGTTAAAATGAAGATAATCACTAGAGAGTAGTGACGACCTGTTGGTAACGGCACAGTCTTACGAGTTGTATAATGTGGTGAAGGAAAAATTTGTAAGGAGACCGAGATGTCTTAGAACCAAAAATTCGAAGACCAACCCTCACTGGGTCCACGTGGTGGATTACGCCCCATTTCCTCTAATAGGAAGGTCTGTTTCCCAATAGTGGAAACGTTATAAGGCTGATTAGGTCCAGTAGTAGTTACCTGAATGGTTCTAACGTTAACTCAAAGTCAAGTATGTATTTGAGACCGAGTACGACTACTAATGACGACTTTACTCGTACACTAGGCACTTACTCTTAGTTCTCGAGATGTTTTCTACTTGTATTAATAATGATGGATGGTTTGTGTATCTGCTTTGAACTCTATGATGCTTACAATGTTTTTACATGACAAGTTGTTTGTGAAGGTTCAATGTTAACTGTTGTAATTACTTACTTGGTTATTAATACAAACTTACGTTGATAGATTAATAATCTCCAATGCTGTCGAGCCTGTTAAAGTAGTGGCTTATAGCATTTGCCAGCAGCTTTGCCTGCATGAAAGTAAGTTTCTCCATACAAACTTTGGATCGTTATTTTATCCCTTTAGAAGGTGACTTTTGGAAAATCCTCTCTTAGTGCTCTACTACGTCATAAAAGGAAACTTTGTAAAAATGAAAATATAGATAAAAAATTTGACACACCTTGAAAAAATCTTCTCAAATCAATGTGAGTGGCCTGTTTAAATTATTAATTATTAGCTTTCCGCCCGCGGCTTCGCCCGCGTGGACTACAGTTCTGCCCACCATACACTAAAGTGCAGTAACAGCAAAATCACGATTTCGAGTAAAACGCATTTAAAGTTAAGAATTGATTTTAAAAAATCAACAGAATGTATAAGCAAAAAAATTTGAATGCAGAAAGGTTGTAAAGGCATAGGTTCACACGTTAAAGCAATAAAAAAAAATATATCTTAATAACTGAATTTATTATGGCCATTTATTCTTTTTGGTGCCTATTACTGCATAGCCTTTTTTGTAAAAAATACCATTTTAAACTTAGTAAAATGCAGCAAAAAGCCCTATTACTGCGTTTGGATCAGTTATTTTGTCAAGAAACCCAACTAACATGCAGTAAGGTCAAAAAAATACTGCATTTTAGTTAGTTTTTTAAGAAAAAAGTGTTCAATTTACTAGTGCAGTAAGAAAAATAGCTAGTTCACATTTTAAAGACCGTTTATTTCTTATTATTTAATCACAATAATTCAACTCACTTATGTAAAATTTACATATCAAAAATAAAAAAAAACATCTAATTAATAAAGGACCCTGCGCAGAATGCACAACCTCCTTTGACAGTTTTCTCTTAATATTAACATATATAACATATTATGTATCTTTATGTTTAACAATAAAATATAGATAGTAAATGTAGGTTAACTGCACTTTAGCTAGGAATAATCATATCTGTGTCATTATGCTATCCAAACTAATCTGCAGTAATGCTGTATTTTACTGCGTGTTAGTCAGTTTATAATGATAAAAGAATGTTAAGTATTCACAACTAAAATGCGACAAGCTTTGATTTTACTGCATTTTAGTTGGGAGTTCGTGACAATAAATTGTATTTTCTTAATTTGCAGTAAAAATAGCTTGTATGGCGGTAAATTTTACTGCGTATTAATTTTTTTTTTTATTTTTTTCCAGAAATATAAAACTATCTAAAGAACTGTAAAATTATATTGCTTACTGCATTTTAGTTATGAAACCTTAAAATTTAATCTGCAGTATAATTTATACTGTATTTTAGTTGGGAAATCACGCCAAATTGTTAATTTTTTTCGTTTGCAGTAAGTGAAAACTGTTAAATAAAAACCATTCTAATAGTCTTAGAAATAAGTAAGTTAATTCAATAGAAAGCTTAAGAAACCCGCTTTCAGAATCACTAATAAAACGAAAAATCACAAAAGGGCTGTTACTGCTCTTTAGTCTCTGGTGGGCAGAGTTTATATCGCGCGGGCAGAGACCCGTGCTCAGCAGTGGAATTATAGGTAGCCTATGTGTTATTCCAGTGTCTCTTCTACCTACCTACCAAATTTGATCTAAATCCGTTCAGTAGTTTTTGCGTGAAAGCTTAATAGACAGACAGACAGACAGACAGACAGACAGAGTTACTTTCGCATTTATAATATTAGTAGGGAATAGTAGGGATTACTGTTGAATGAAATAGAGTAGGTCTAACACATTTATAGGTCCGTAGAGAAAGAAAGAAAGAAAAGAAAGAAGCAAAAGAAAGCCCTTACATACTGGAATCTATTGGTGTCGCACTGTAATGTAGTGCCAATATGTAGAAGCCTTAATTATTACACGTGAATTTAGATATCTTGTATCTATCTTCTTCTATCTTAAATTGGATACTATTCGGAGATTAAGATCTTTATTATTTGAATTCGATTCTGTCGTCTTTCTTAATTTCTATTTAGATTCAAACTTAAACGTTTTTCTAATTTCTAGTATGCCATTCATTACGTTCATTCAATTGAGTTTTATCAATCGTAATTACAGTACACTCATCATCGTGATTGTTCATTCATTTAGTTTCATTTAAAGTTTATATTGTCGTTATGAATTCATTTTGACTGGCCTGTTGGTCTCGTGGTTAGTGGCCCTGACTACTATTTGTATATCGGAGGTCGCGGGTACGATTCCCACTTAGGACAAATTTTTGTGTGATTAACTCGATTATTTGTACTGTGTCTGGGTGTAATTTATCCATAATATGCCATCATCATCAGCCTTTTTGATGTTCCCACTGCTGAGAGTAAGGCCTCCTCTCTAGGAGAGGAAATGGGCCGTAATTCACCACGCGGGCCCAGTGCGGGTTGGTGAATGTCACATGTCTTCGATTTTTTGGTTCTGGACATGCCGGTTGTCAAAATATGTATGTATTTAGAAATATATATGTATGTCTATAACTCATAACACAAGCTGTGCTTAGCTTGGGACTAGACTACGTTGTGGAATATTATTATTATTTTTATTAGATAGATTTACCTATATTTTTATAATTTTGCCATCCTAAATAGTCATAGCAGCGTTATAAGATATTATTTAATGTAATTTAAATGTAGTCAATTCAGTTTTCAATTACATACAACTCTCATCAGTAATATTTAAATTTATTGAATTTTAGATGTATTACAAAAAAATCTACAAGAAAAACAGATTGAGCAATACAAAAACCCGGTTTGTCTATTTCTTCAACAAATATTAAAATAGCTATAATATAACGCATTGGAGCGAGTACAACGTTATTGACACTCCAAGGCGAGCAAGTCTTTTGCAGTCTGACGAAGTAACTGGTAGTACACATTTATTTAAAGTGATTAATTTAGACCTACTTATGGATGCTGCTGCTGCTGCTGCTGAGACCCTTAAACGGCGCAAATACTGTAACCTTATTGGTAATTACAGTTATGAGCCGTTTGGGGTCGAAACGCTTGGTTCATGGGGTCCGAGTGCGCGTCTCCTTTTCAAGGATATTTTACGCAGACTGATCGACACTTTACGTGACCAAAAGGCTGGCTTGTTCTTCACCCAACGAATTAGCATTGCCATTCAACGTGGCAATGCTGCCAGTCTTCTGGGCACATTTCCGGATGACAGCGATGTGGAGGAGTACTTTGACGCCTGAGCGTACTTTGTCATTTTGTATTATATTTATGTACATAGTTAGGCTTTAGTATAAATAAATTTATTTAGTATTTAAGTTTTTTTTAAAGTACATATGTACTAAAGTGTTTATCAATAAATAAATACCTTATGTATGCAACATTAGTTTTAGTCTACGCGAAACCCGAAATACGTGTCTATTTTTAAATGTACAGAATCTATGTACAAAATTTCATAACTGTATTACGAAAAATCACATAGTTATAAGCTTGTTATGTCAGTAATAAAAATACATAGTCACCGAGCCATCCCGGCGACTCAAGAGTTGTTTTGTGCTTGCACCCAGCTGTTTGCTGGCGTCTAATACCCGTTATGACCTGCGTTGTACTTAATTTCGGTGGTGTCCAAATTGTGACCTTTGTAAATATTTTTGGGAAAAAATATAACATGGTGTAAAAACTATTGGAATTCATTCAGTTAGGTACTGATTATGAACAAACAGATTTCGATTCCCACCCAGGACAAATGTTTATGTGATGAGCATGATCATTTGTTCTGTGTCTGGGTGTAATTTATCTATAATATGCATGTATTTAGAAATATATAAGTATGTTTATCAGTTGTCTAGTACCCATAACACAAGCCCTGCTTAGCTCTGGACTAGACGGCGTTGTGTGATAGTTTTGGAATATATATATATATATATTAAACTATATTCAGGTTTCGCATAAACTAAAAATAATGCTGTATATGCCATGGTATCTCTTCCTACCAAGCCTACGTTTAAGTGTACGTCTAGTTTATAAGGAAAATATTGACTTTTGTTCAGTACTTTAGAACAAAATTATGGGTTGATAACTTTATCCAAATGTTTTCCTATTGTACTCTTATTTGGAGTTGTTATTGTATTAATTATACGTTTGTTTGGGTATTTCGATGAGAAATAATTATCATATATGAACAAAGTTTTCCTTTAGTATGTCACTATTTATATTTGCATCTATTTACGAATGTATGTAGTGACTAATTTAAGTATATTTATGAATGAACCTACAGCGGCAATGGCTGACAGTAAAATCAGATTTTATATCAATTAAAGATTTTAAGGTTTTTTTTTTTGCTCTCAAAACGGTGAAGGAAAACATCGTGAGGAAACCGGCATGTCCGAGAACCAAAAATTCGAAGACATATGACATTCACCAACCCGCACTGGGCCTGCGTGGTGGATTATGGCCCATTCCCTCTCCTAGAGAGGAGGCCTGAGTCCCAGCAGTGGGAACATTAAAAGGCTGATGATGATGATGATGATGAAAGATTTAAAAGGGTTTCTTAGATTTAATCAAATGTGGTTTCATATTATGCTCTGTTACAATATACTAACCACAATAATTTATTCCATATATAATACTTATACCCTATTCGCGTTAAGATTAGACATTTAAAGAAACCTTTTTTTTACTGTCTGTTCAAACGATTTTAGCTTTTTTTTTTTTGTAGAAATAAGGATGGCATTAAAAGCAAAAAGTGGTTACAACACCAACTATTTACTGCAGCTGCTATTTGTCTTGCCATAAATGCAATAAAAGTCAAAATTGGTTGAACGGACAGTAATAAAAGGTTTTCATAAATGTCTTATGTTATTTAGAACAGAGTATAGTGTTTAAATAAATTCAGAAATCATTACGATGAATACAATATAACAGTGTATATTTTGAATGACCCTATTGTTAAAATGCTTGACATTGTATGTAATGTCTATGTAATTTCAAGGTTTGTAAAATAATTATTGACTGATTATGTAGTTGAGTTGTAATTTTATACACGCAGCTTATTAGTACTTCAGGTAATTTACATTTATAAAACGAGTGATTAGCATTGGCATTGTAGTTTGAAAAATTAACTGTATAATAAATAAATAAAACATCTTTTATCTCTAATTTTTGATCATTTATAATGTTTGTAATTAGCTAGGTAAGTGCATTTTAAAATAAATTACATTAAAACCGGTTTATTAATATCAGTTATTAGCACTGCTTTGTGGAAACCGCATAATTAGTTTGACAAATTAATTTAATGTTACCTGCGTATACAATATAAATGAAATTATTCACACATCTGTTGTGAATCGCAGCACACAGTGGGCTTTGTTGTCATTATCAAATAACACAGGCCCTATCTCTCCAAAAACCGGAAAGCGAATGTTGTTATCGGTTTTGCAACACCTGCCAACTCGGTACCCTTACCACGTGCTCCGGAAACGCACGAGTGCGCGCGAAGTTGAACGAACGCAGACACAAATAGTTTTGAACTTCTGAGGTGTGCTGTACTTCGCACCGGCTAGCACCCTTTACACAACCAGACTTTTCTTTTGCAGCAACACGAAGCGACGTGTGTTTTCACAAACAATCATCTACCGTGACAATAGCACATAGACGACACCTGACAGAATATATAACAAGACGCCGTCACTTTTTCATTTATCCGTTATTTTCTTCGCAAAAAATTAGCGCAAACAAAAAAAAAATATTGTCGCACTTTTTTTTTCACATGTTTACAAACAATTTGGAGGTTTATTGAGGAAGTCGTGATTACTAGTTCCGTACCTGTTCCCCACCAATATCGCTTCCAGCCGTCTGTCACTGCGCGGAACATGGCGTTACGTCCGACGCCGACTACGCGTGGCGGCTAACTGAACTGACTGTCATACCAACCAAACTCCGATGAGAGTGTGGAAAAGCGTTCGAAATTCATAATCCCAAATCGATTCTTTATCACCATGACTTAGAAATCAATCAAACTTTATTAATTTGGCTACAATTGAAAAGTTCTTTTTGAGGGCTCGTTTGATGGAGAGGGCGTTTTATGCGAGTAACCGACAAAGGGCTCTCAGTCGCTCCCTGATTCAATTAATCTCTAATTAGAGACGAGAGTGCTCTTAATGTTGAGTAGAGACGGATTTGACATCGTAGCCTGTCACCGTAGTAAATGGAAATCTGACATCAGGCGAGGTTTCAGCGACCCTATAACTGAATTGAGGTCAACTGTGGCACTATAGGTAGCTACAACAGGTATGCACACGTATGAACTTTCATGATTAACATCCTGCGAACTTACGCATTTTAGCTTACAGGCGAGAAAATAGCAAAAGATTCCATGTAATTTTCAATTTTTTTTTATGTTGACTGCTCGAGAATGCCTAAGGCTGGCAGCTTGCGCTGATCTACCAGTGCTTATCGGCGAAGTCGTAGGCGTAGAAGTAAGTCCGCCTTTGTACTTCGCTTGAAGATTAAAGAAATAATAATAATAAATAAATGTTCAACTTTCAACCATTGCCCCCGTCTTTATTTGGATGGGAGTGATTTCCCGCTCTGGGTGGAGCGAGAGGGGCTCTCAGACTTTTACCGGCTAAAAACCACACATTTTCTTTCAACTGCCCTTTTGTTCCAGGGCCGTGTATTTCAGACATTCCCACTATTATTGCCTAAGAACTAAGAAACACGTTCGTAATACAATTTTCAGCACTTAATTTATTAACTCCCAATGAAAACAATTTGGTAAGGGCATAGGATAAAAATGACTTTGTTCATTTCATTTCGTCTTTGAAAAAAAAAACAACTATTTTAATTATTTGAAAGAATGAAAACTATTTTATTTGGTATACACTACCGTAGATACACATAGTGGTGTAACAACATGTAGACACTAATCATTATAAAAAAAAAAAACAACCAACAATGAAAAAAAAACTCACGGATGCGCCAAATTGCTGTTTGGTAGTCGGTATTTCTGATTTTATTTCATCACTATTATTTTATTACCGACTTAACACACTCAAGTTTTTTTTTCACTTTTGATTGTTTTTTTTTTTATATGGATCGTATTTTTTACTATAAAACTATTTTTAATATAATATCATTATTATTCTAATTTTACAAGTTTTTATTTAGTTTCACAAGTTCCGATGTTTGTCTGTAATCTTGTAAATCAAATTTGGCCTTCCCGGTTACCGATTGAGCTGAAATTTTGCATGCATGTGTAAATCAGATGACAATGCAAAATAATTATGACGTGGAGCTGATCTGATGATGGAACCGGAAGGGCCTTGGTAGTTAAACAACACAACCTAAGTTTTGGCTCGTATGATTTTGACGTGTATTAATTGTATAGGTATACCGAGCTATAAAAGCTTGCTATGAAAAACAGACTTTCTTTAAAAGTTGTTTTAGTTGTGGTGCCTACTCCACTGCAATGTATCTACAGAATATTTCCATTAAAACCATTTATAGAGAGAGTGCATCTTATGAATATTCAATTATAATAAACCCAAACCCGGTTAGTTTAAATACGGTATTTTATTACGAAATCTCTGCACCCACATTCCTTCCGGCTTTATTATCAGATCAGTTCGATGGTACCTTGTAACCAAATTACCTACAGTCCATTCACCTTTGCAGTAGACGAAAGAGATTCATAGAAGCAGGTATACATCACATTTATTTTTCGATAGAAGTTCAAACAACTTTAATAAATAATGGCTTCAATATATAATACTAGTATTAAGATTATTGTAAATAAATGAAATGTATTATAGGCGTTGGTGCGAAGCTTCACAACACACCACCACTCCTCTTTGATGGCCGCCTTCTTCGTGTATTCGTGTAGTGATGATGACCCATTCACTGCAGCTTTTATCTGGTCAGTCCACCTCATAGGCAATCTTTCACGTGACCTGGTACCCTCCACCTTTCCCTAGACCACAAGTTGCTCAATAGCCACCTCCCCTCGGCGGCATACGTGACCAAAAAAGGTGAGGATACGACACTGTACCAAAGATGATAAACGCTGCTTGATGCTGAGTTCACGGAGTATAGACTCGTTGATACGGAATTCAGTCCACGATACTCCGAACACTCTCCTCCAGCACCACATCTCTAGAGCGTCTATCTTCTTCTTCTCCACTTCCCGCAGGGTCCACGTTTCTGCAGCGTACAAGAATATGGGGAATATAAGTGCCCGAATCAGCCGGGATTTTTGTGGCTCTATATATTGCGTTTCCTCAATATTTTTTTCAACCTATCCATTGCAGACCTGGAAATTGCTATATGCCTCTTCACTTCGTTGATACATCCACCATTGATCGTAATTAAGGCTCTCAGATAAATGTATGTTTGTACCACATCACAATTACCTATTTGTGTAAGTTCTGGAGAATTGTTATTCTTGCTGTCGACAATCATCATTTTTGTTTTGTTCCGGTTTATCCTATGACCGAACTCAAGGCTAACGCGTTCCATCTTGCCGAGAAATTGCTCACTGACTAGACAGGTCCACTCAAATCTGTATGGTCTTTCTTCAAAAGACCATCTCAAACTAATCTATATGGTTCTCATGTGATTTGACCATTACATATTTACTGTATGGACCTTAAGAGACTTTGAACCCTGAGTTGGTTTTGGTGTTTCTTCTCAGGGTAGTCAGTTAGGAAACACCGGCCTCATCTAGCTTAAAATGACGTGTAAAAGTGTTTTTTAAACCTATTTGCAAAAATAAATATCATCATCATCATAATAAGAATTTGATTAACGAGTAATATGAATGAGGATTATCAAAATTTATCAAGATACAGACGAGTATATCAATAAATTATGTAGGTATTTATTTTTTACATTTCCGACCGACACGTTTAAGAATTACATACTAACAAACTAAATGATAAAACAGGCTAAAAATAAAATTAATTTAAAAAATGTTTTTTTCACTTTTATTTTATTCCTCTGAAAAAATAAGGAAACTTATAAAATGCTAGCAGTCTCCCCCGGTGTCACCCACATCTTAGCCCTCAGGTTACTACTTTGCTTGTATATCCTGATGTTATATAGTCTAAGCCTGTCTTGATAAATGAGCTATAAAATACTAAAAAGTTTTTTTGTTACGAACTAGTAGTTCTTGAGAAAGGAGTGAAGCTGTTCGAGGAGCAATTGTTGGAGGGTACGTTGGGAGCCGATAGGGCCAGACTACGAGCAGTGTCGCAACCCGAGTCCGGGGCGTGGTTACAGGCGATTCCTTCGCCTCATCTGGGCACTCTTCTCGACGATGACTCTTTGCGTGTGGCGGTGGCTCTTCGCCTGGGCTGTAAGGTGTGCGAACCACACACATGCACCTGCGGTTCCATGGTGGAGGCCAATAGCCATCACGCACTAAGTTGTCGGCGTTGCACAGGGAGGTTCCCACGTCACCATGCCCTGAATGACATAGTCCGTAGAGCCCTTGTATCGGCAAACGTCCCCTGCGTGCTTGAGCCTGAAGGTCTTAGCAGATCTGATGGTAAGAGGCCGGATGGGCTGACTCTGGTGCCATGGAAAAACGGGAAGTGCCTGATCTGGGACGCAACTTGCGTTAGCACTGTCGCCGCCAGTCACCTGAGTCGCACCATGCACACTGCCTCTGCCGCCGCTGAAGATGCCTGCTCTAAGAAGAGGCTGAAGTACGCTTCCTTGGAGCAGCTTTACTATTTTGTGCCTGTTGCTGTGGAGACTCTGGGCAGTTGGAGTGTGGAGGCAAGGCGTTTTGTGTGGGATTTGGGCCGTAAACTCGGCGAGGCAACGGGTGACTCCCGGTCCAGGTCGTTCTTGGTGCAAAGGATGGCCATCGCTATTCAGCGAGGAAATGCGGCGAGTGTTATGGGCACCTTTCCACCGGGAACGATCAGGGGCGGGTTATTTATTGACACGTGACGTTACATTTTATTGTAAAATATTCATTCTTTTATTTTAATAATAGTAATTGCAAAATTTACACAATATTTTGTTATTAACAACAAATTAAAAGACTATAACTGTAAAACGTTGCTTGTAGAATAATCTGACAAGCATATGGTTTGAACATAGTAGTATGTTCAAACTAAGTCTTAGTCAGTAGTGACTAAGACTATTTTTCAGAAAATTAAAAAGAAATCAGCCTTACCATACAAAATTAAAAACTTGATTGGACCGTTTGTATGTTTCCTAAAAAAAAATCTTTTGAAAGGTTGTTCAATTTTCTCTATTGAGCAAACCAAGTTTGTGCAGGGCTGTCCCTTGACCCTGTATACTGGTCAGACTATTTTACAAGCACCGTTTTACCATTAAAATGTTTTAATTTTATAATAAAATCTATAGATTTTTAGTAAAAATTAAAATTTGCTAGCATTGTGTCTGTAGATCTTTTTCTTTTGTATGCTGTCCGAGGGTGACTCCCTCTTAATAAAATAGTACAAATTATAATGTTGAAGATCATTATTTTCTCAACCAATTAGCATTTATTGCATTACTTTTTTATTTTTTATTTGTAGCTGTTGGCAATATAAAAAATATATTACTACATACAATTTCAAATTAGTCAAAAAACCTTGATTAATATCAACAAGTAACATAGTATTTTTTAAATTAAATGATTTGAGACAAGTCTTTAAGTCTTAGATTAAGGCTTAAAGGATCATATAGCTACAATAGACAAACCCGTATATCTATGTTTAGATATACACTGAAAATGTATATCCCGTGTTCACACTATAAAGATACGACATTCTCAACAATTGGCACCGTCATTCATCATTACCATATTTGTCACAACTCCCACTTTATTTCAGAAAACACACCATATATCCATTAAAGTGTCACTTGGTGTTGTGTCGTCTGATAGAAATATTTTATCTTCTTTTTGTTATTTTTTCAGTGGAGTGGAGTACGCTTGCCTAGAAGTAAACTATTCACTCTTGACGGGTATAGATCCCTACGTAGTAATTATCTGGAATTGAACTCCTCAGTTGTACGCACAATAAATGTGTTAACGTCCAGACCAAGCCAGAGTCGTAGAAGGCGCGTAATGCTAAAACCGTAAGGGCCCAGCGGGGCCAAAGCCTACTGGGCTATGAGTTGACTTCTGAAAGGGAAATCCGGGATCCTAAAATGTAACGCAAAGACGGAACATAAGTGTGATTTAATTCATGAATCCCCAAGCGACCACCGGTGGCAGCGCATCTATTGTCTTACTATTGTGTCTCTAATTGACGGTATCTGAAGGGTTAAGTCAGTAAACCCTCTTACTTCGCTCTAGAGCAGGAAGTGTTATTGGATGATTATCCACATTTTTTTTGTTAGTTAGTTGTTTCCAATCCGTTTAGTGCTTATAAGTGGGATGTTCACTATGTACTGGTGGCGCATCACCTTACATCTGGATGTTGTCATATCTTTTTTTCATCATCATCATCGTCTTTCTGCCCTTGTCCCATTTTTTTTTAAGTCGGCGCAACACGTTTCGTCATATCTTTTTTTAAGATGTAAAACTTAAATCTTTATGATACTACATTTCGATAAGTTGTTGCATTAGCAACATATAAAGGAAGTCGATAAACTCAGAAATATAGTTGCTCATCTAGGAAGCAATCAGACACTAGCGGATACCCGGCGTGTGCTAGTATGTACGCTAAAGAAAGAAATATACTTTGTTTATTTGTTGGCAAACGCATTTTTTATGATCATAACCATTTTTGCATTATTTCATGTCTAATGGCTTGGGGCACATCGGTTAGATAATTTCAAAGTTTAATGGGGAGATTTTTTTGTGAGCAGTGGTGGCCGAGTGGTAATGGCCTTGACTTACGAGTTGTAGGTTGCGGGTTCGAACCCAGTCAGATGCATTATTTTGTGTAATTTATTTCATCACCACTGCTCTCAAAACGGTAAAAGAAAACATCGTAAGGAAAACGGCATGTCCTAGAACAAAAAAATCGAAGACATGTGACATTCACCAACCCGCACTGGGCCCACGTGGTGGATTATGTACGGCCTATTCACTCTCCTAGGGAGGAGGCCTGAGTTCTAGCAGTGGGAACATTAAAAATACTGATGATGATGGGGAGATTTTAGGAGATAAAGACTGCTGACATTTTTTTAAATCGATATAAACTAGTACTTGACTGCAATCCCATCTAATGGTAAGCAGTGACGCAATCGTTGATGATGGGGCGCACTTGTTTATTAAAAGCCTATTCACTCTAGCCTTGAAGACATGTAAGTTATGGTCGGACAGAAAGATCGCAGCAGGTAAATTGTTCCAATTCATTCATGTATGCGGTATAAACGACGAGGCGAAACGCTTAGGCCGGACCGTAGAGATTTCAACAACGTAAGGATGAATACTCGCCGTACGCAGGTTGTCCGATGGTGGAATTAAGTCATGCTATTCCCGCGCGCACTCTCCACACAAACAACGAACAACACTATCTGTAAAACAACGAACCCTACGCCTGTGCTCAAGAATTTGAAGATTGGACTTAACCAAATCTTGATCACTAATTAGCCTCTTTGCACGCCTTTCTACGTGGTCCAAAGTTGCTAGGCTACTGCTATATTTATGCCATTAATTTACAAAACATACCTATAAGAATAAAAATTAAGAAGGCAAAGGTAAAAAACGTACTCATCTGATAATCACTGTTCAAAATGACAAGTAGGTACATAGCCTGTATCACGAAGAACTACCTTTCAGTAAAAGCTATGTATAAATAACAAAAGTCATTAATTTCACCAAATATTCACCCCCAAAATAATAGACAGCATTCAAAACAGTCGGAAATAGAAACAGAATTCAGACCGGAATTCTAGATAAGATTCCGGATTTCAAATGTTCGTGGCTATCTTTAATATGCGATACATTGGTCAAGTGTCTAGTGTCTTGTTGAATTTCTGACGTTCTACGTATCCGAGCGATGTCGAGCGATAGCCGAGGAGTCCGTGTCACGTTGGTAGCAAGCCGGGGAGATTGTATTCAGCATCTCTGTCTACGTTTTCAGGCCACGATGCTTCTCGTCTACAATCTGCATTGTTTGTTTTGAGTGCTAGATTCTTTAGCAGCTTTAGTGTTTATAATTTAAACGTTGCACTTTTTTCTTTGTTTATTGTTATTTAGATTTTAAGTCTTATTCTCTTGTTTCTTACTTATAGATTTGCACAGAATGACAAAAAAATTAAAAGATTATAACTAATATAAAAAAAGATTATAATAAAAGATTACATCATCATCATTCCAGCCGATATACCTTCACTGTTGGACATAGGCTTCCACCAACTGTCGCCACAATGAACTATCCTGTGCGTCTCGCATCTATCGGTGAAAGATTTTAACTAATGAGATCTAATACAAGGCTCTCGCAAAATACTAAGTGACAAACTAAACGATATTTTCAAATGTTAGGGATATATCGATTTGTTGAATCCAGAAAATATATGTATTTTGGACTTATTGACAGTTGGGTTTTGCTTGTAAAACACTCTTAGTTACAACAACCAACCGCATTATACTGAAGCTTCAATTTCATCTGCATCATTAAGTTACATACCTAGTGATTCTAGCGCAACATACATACATAGCCAAGTACACACTACATAGTCGAGTTCACATTTACATAGCACACTGCGTACGCATGAGATCGATCTTATAATTGCGTAGTTGACATTGTAACGGTCAGTTGTTGCAGCGTTGGAATAAGGTCAGTGGGTGACAACAGTGCCAATTTCTCTGAAATGTTTTTTTTATTGGATTGATGGGCAGAGCATTCGATTTTAGAGCAGAGCATATTGGCTGTATAGACGAATTCCTCAAATGCCATAATGAATGCTTCCACTAATGTGGTAGGTACTCGTATCAAAAGAAGATCGTCTCAAAATGAGATGATAAGACTAGCATAAGCATAAGTCTTTTAATGTTTCCATTGTTGGGACTCAGGCCTCCTCTCTACGAGAGGGAGTGAGCCGTAATCCACCACGCAGGCCAGTGCGGGTTGGTGAATGTAACATGTCTTTGAATTTAGGTTCTAGGACATGCCAGTTTTCTCACGACGTTTTCCTTCACGGTTTTGAGAGCTTACACCAATTAATATGCTTATCTGGGTTTGAACCCGCGATCTGCAATTTGTAAGTCAGAACTGTAAACTTTGGGCTTCACTGCTCTCTGATAAGACTACCACTTAAAAATAATATGACTAACTAGATTCTGTCAAAGACTTTGCTCTTGTGAAAATAGAAAACTATTCCAATTCAAAATCTTTCAGGGGTAACAATTTCATCGTCGTGCGTGGTGGTCGACACATGTGCCGAACATCAAAATTCGTTCTAATTGTTTAAATGTGAAGGAGTAACAAATAAACGAATACATCGTTGCAAAACATTACGTTACTATTGTGTGTTAGGTTAGATTAGTATGGAGTATGGATAATGTTGTTTCCTAGAAGCTCCTATAATTTTACTGATTGCTATTAATCACTGACCAATTTTGTTTTATAGCAATAAGTTACTGGTCGCGCCTGCTAAAAGTTAAACGCAAATTGACACCTGTGTGTTTTGTGTCTACAGTTATTATTATTGATAATTCAGTATTCCGGTAATATGGAAAGAGAAAAATCAAAAAATTACTGTTGATTTCTACTCCGAAAAATAAATTTTAAATGATTTAATACTAACTTTTGCCCACAGCTTCGCTAGCGTACATAAAATATATACGTATGTCACTCAGTAATAAAGCAGCTTTCTATTGGTGCAAATTTTAGCAATCGGACCAGTACTTTCAAAGATTACCTGCTACAAACAAAAAATATACTTTTTTTATAATATTAGTGTAGATAGTGTAGATTATACAAGTATAAAGTTATCCATGAATTTTTCTTGGAAAAATTATAATCTTGTGCGCAAACAGTCACAAACATACAAGAAAAATAAAATGCGAGTCGTCAAATTGCTTTGCGAATGAGTCAGGCGTTGTCTCATTCACAGAGGTGAGTAACAGTGTTTGTGTTTTGGGAAAACCACAGTCGCGGCTATAAGTTTCTTCTATGAGTATCAGTTGGAGAGGGGCCCCGGTGTCCCTATTTTCGATCTGACGCAGATTTTCACCGGACATGGTTATTTGTATCGCCCATAAGATACAGAGGAGCATTACCGCAGTGTCTTCTTCTTTCTTGGCTGCAACCATCTCTCGCCCCTGATCTAGGTACAGAACGATATTATTATATTATTTCAAAAATAAAAGCTAAACTATTTTTTATATTTAGTCTTAACAAATATCTTATTCGAAAATATATATACCTCTTAACTGTTAAATATTATAAATTAATAGGTAAATTCAAACTTAAAATAATAGTATATGTACAAACGGGTAAAAAAAAGAAATCATAGGGCATTAAAAAATTCATCCACATCGATGTCAATGATGTGCTCCGAAAGGGAAGCTTGGCCCCGGTATGAAAGGCAAGAAGAAACGGGGTGGGTTATTTAGTCAGGAAGAGTCTAATACCAACTCCCGCTCCGCCCAAGAGCGGAGGATGTCATTTGGATGATTTTACCCAAAAACACCGACTTCAATGTAAAAAAAAAATACTAACTAACTACTAGGTACCTACTCTTATAATTTTGTACTTATCAATAAAGAATCCCAATACTTGTTACGGTTTTTACTCAACATTTTCTAAAAACGATTCGATACGAGTAAATAACGATACTTTTCAATTGATACTGAATAAGTATCGATACGTGATGGTCGATACCGTATCGAGTAAAAGTATCGATATCTCAATTGTATCTTTTCATCCCTCGACAAAACAGTTTTGTTTTAGATATGCGCCGTGTCCTAGACAAAATAGTTTCGTTTTAGTTTTGAGACAGACTTGTCTAAGTGAGACAAGTCTGTCTAATGATCGTCTTGACTTAAGTGTTCGCATGCCCTTAATTACCTTCTAAGGTTCACTTTTATATAAATCATATTTTTTCTACTTTTTTTCTAATAAAATAAATGATATTTGATTGCACATAAACACTTGCAGGTGCCGCCTAGCAACATTAGAAACAAAGTGACCATGAATTGTAAAGTACCGTTAAAACCTAAAATGCGTAAATAAAAAAATAAAATAAATTGCTTCCTTCTAAGATTGGAATAAACTTCCCATTAGTTGCACTGAATATGACCTTTAGTATATTCGAAGACGGTGTAGAAAGAGAAACCATACAGTTATTATATAATCGGTAAAACCATAGTGCGGGTAAATCGTGTAATAGTAGTAGTAGCCGTAGTAATTATAGAACGGTAAATCGTATCGTACTTTGGGAAGAAAGGTCATTAATTCATGAATCCCCAAGCGACCACCGGTGGCCGCGCATCTATTGTCTTACTATTGTGTCTCTAATTGACGGTATCTGAAGGGTTAAAGCTAATTTCGGCCGTAATGACTAAATGATACAGTTCTGTCTATTTTTTTTACGATCTATTGATCTTTATTTTTATCGTTTAAATTAACCAAAAAAAAAAGTTTTACTGTCCAATTTCTTTTCTCTCCGAAACTATTTATTGTAAATAAAATTACGCATTTGACAAATAGTGAATGATAATTGTTGTATCACCGTAATGTTAAACAATAACTAGTCAAAAAAAAAAAAAAAAATTATAATAATTTGAGTCTAGTGTAGAAAAATTTGTATCGTAAATCCATCTTAACTTTTATACGGTTCACTAAAAATGTGTAAATGTGTCCATTTGGCGCTTTGATATACCAAACCCATTTGAAGTTAAAATAGTTTAAAAGTGCAATTGTTGATCACGATTTTATTTTCAAAAGATGTCTACGATAAAAAAAGAGCTACTTTTACTAATTAATGAATTTTTACTCTATTATAAAATTGCTGTTTTGGCTTGTAAGACCTTTTTTCTCAAAAGTTGCGACATCCCTACATATTATAAAACCAAGTCCGCCCCACCGCGTCCATGTGCATATGAACGCGATAATCTTAAAAACTACTGAACGAATTTACATGCACTTTTCAATGTAAACAGTGATTCATGAGAAAGGTTTAGGTGTTTAATACATGCATACTGTAGGGTAAAGAAAAGCCAAGAATTTGAAAAATTCCTTACACTTGTGCGAAGCTAGGCTATACCATGATGTGATAAAATGTTAGGCGTGCGAAAGAGCTATACAACACTAGCTTCACTTGCGTTAAATTCGGGGTAACACGGTTCCCCTGAGAAGTGGGGGATTAGAAAGAGACATAAATTAGCCTATGACACTCTCCATCTCTTCAACTCCACTTAAAAAATCACGTCAATTCGTGACACCGTTTTGCCGTGAAAGAAGGACAAACAGACACACACACTTTCCCATTTATAATATTAGTACAGATGGATTGGTCCATCCCTTTAACAGTTCAGTTAAATAGTTCGTAAAATACATGGCGCAGGGTTTCTGGTCGCTAGTCATCAATCTTCTTCTTCTCCTTGAATCAATGGTTTTCTTTTCCCTCAAAGTTTTTGGGCAGAGTAGTGCCATTTACACAACTAACGCCGCCTCTATAAACGTGGCAACATCACGACAAAATAGTTTTTTTTTTTTGATTATCTTTGAGTAGTATAGGTATGTTTTTGTAACGTTTCAAAGGGTCAATATAATTAACAAACCGGCTATGTACGAGTATGTCTTGCAAAGTGGAGTTCAGAACTAAAATACTGAAGCTGGCGGTTTAGTCGACAAGTGTCAGATTCTACTAATGTCAGACGAGTTTAACATGCCATCTATGAACGCCAGATTCTATAAACGCCAAATTCTTATAATACCAGATTCTATAAACGCCAGATTCTTATAATGCCAGATTCTATTAATGTCACATTTTTGTTACAATTGCAATTTAATAATTAAGTTACCCTACTAGCAAAATTTGATCTTCTAAGTATCAGTAATTATCTACTCTAGTCAATGCTATCACCTTCCATTATATAAACCTAAAGGGCCACTGCGAGTTGGCTTCGACCCATTGTACGCCTCTCAAAGGCCCTGGACCTCAGAGTCCTGAGATAAATAAACAGATATAATATAATATTCCACAACTATCACACAACGCCGTCTAGTTCCAAGCTAAGCAGAGCTTGTGTTATGGGTAGGTACTAGACAACTGATAAACATACTTATATATTTCTAAATACATACATATTATAGATAAATTACCAAGTCTATAAATACAGGTTATTTCTGACAGATTTCAATACGATGAACCCTAGTAAATAAAAAAAATCAAATCATTATATACAATAGCAGCATCTACCGGCAGGTCTGAGAACTCCTTTCAAAAACAGCACCGGGTGTCTGTGTAAGGCTTTCTCTCATTTTAGAAACTTACAGACATGATAACATAGATGGCTATGCTTGGTATCAAAATACATTGGCTGAACAAATCTAACACTAATATTATAAAGAGGTAAAGTATGTTTATTTCCTTTTTTCTTTATAGGAGCAATTCACAGAAAGTATTGGTTCGATTACGGATTTTTCATCGATAGAAAGCTGCTTTATTCCTGAGTGACATAGGATATATTTTATTTATGCAGGCGAAGCCACGAGTAAAAGCTAGTAATAAACAATTTTCATTAAGATATAAATAGTTGCTGCGGCTTCGCCCGCGTGATAGAAAATCATCCCAAAGGAACATATTTTTGGATTAAAAATTATCATATTATATATCCTACTGTTCCAGGACATGATCACATGACAGATTATCTATCAGAAATTCTATCAAAGTGATGATGATGCCATCTAGCCAATTTCGGCCACAGCGACCGCATTCTTTGGCCTCTTATAGTGGTTTTGAGCTCAGATCTGCTGCTCTTTTATGCGCCCTCATGTGACTTGCATAACCAACCTTGGCCGAAAAACTCCGAGCACAAAGTGGACATGTCAGGACACCATTAACGACATTATAAATTCTATTAATAAAATATTCATAATATGCTATCAAAGTACCGATATACTAAAAAATATTCAATACGAATTTAAAAATTAGTTTCTTTAAATTTGTAAGAAAAAGCAAACAGTTAATTAAATATGCAATATTAACAAAGGACGTTTAGTTAGTTAGGTAACTTTACTGACCAAATGTTTATTTAAATATTCTGTAAGTGTCAAACTGACCTTGTTGACCTGTTTATTCTCAATTATATTTCTGTGTTTCGTTCTCGAGATTAGATATACACATGTAGTCTCACTTACAATGTCACCACTAATGCACTCAGTTTAAAGACAAAAAAAATTGAGGGTAAATTGACAACACTGCGTTCAATACGTCATTCACATTCCAGTGCTCCGTTCAAAAGTATCGTTTGTATTATTGAAGCTTTTATTCCAAAATTATTGTTTTTATAAATTTATTTAAATCTGGTGCCCAGTATGGTACGTCGAACAGTTGCATTCGGTGCTCCGTCTTTAAATTTTAATGATCAAATCAGTAAAGTTGCAAGGACTGTTTGGAGGGTTACTTGTTTCTCGCCCACTCTTACCGAAATACGTCTAAACCTGGGATACCTTATAATATAACTCATAGACAGCTTACAGCTACATAAAATCATAGGAAAATTAATCACTTTACATGAATCAATACGTATTCATTTTTATTAGTACCAAAAAGCCACATAACAAAGTTTGAGTTCAAACAGTAAAATAGTGGATCAAGAGTAAGAGTGGAATCAATGTTACCTAATTTTCAGCTCGCAGTAAGAGATATACCAGTACTATTCGAGCTCACCAAATCGGTGTCAATTTAAATTCAATTATTTCCAGGTCGATATGCCCAACTACAACTTTTGCCAAGTTTCATAACAGGGCAATATTAACCAATTTTAGAGAGGTATTTTAATACTATAATAATTCAAAAATCGCGAATTCTTTGTAACAACCTTCATACATTGAATTATTAAAAATCTGCTGCATTAACTGTTCGTCAAATAGACACACCTTAACTTTAAAATGAATTATTTGTGGTTGCTAACTAATAGTTTAAAATTATTTTTTTGTCAATTAATGTTTTGTTATTACAATATTGTATTGAATTATTTTATATCTACAAGTACCAATACATTTCACAAAAATCTCTCAATATCTACATGTGTATATCTAATCTCTTCGAACGAAACACAGAAATATAATTAATGATTAAACGAACTTACCTGTAAGTGAAGTTCTATCATAATTATGTGATGTGTTTCGTTCGAAGAGATTAGATATACATATGTAGTCTCACTTAAAATGTCACCACTAATGCACTCAGTTTAAAGGCAAAAAAAAGCAACTCAGCCCCGGTACAAAAGCAACGAAAGAACAGGTAAATATTAGCTCTGGGTTAGATGGTATAAACACAAAATCTATCAAATGCGTAAAAAACTTAATACTAAGCGAACTAACAAATTGTATAAATAAAAATTTAGAGTCAGGAACTTTCCCCGATAATCTTAAAATTGCCAAAGTCAGCCCTATCTACAAGAGTGGAAGTAAATCGGATCCAGGAAATTATCGTCCTATTTCAGTCTTACCGGTTTTATCAAAGATTTTTGAACGTGTTTTATACGACCGCCTCGATGAACATCTAAGAGCTCAAAACTTTCTCTTTAAAAAACAATACGGTTTTAGGCCAAAATCCAATACACTTTCTGCAACAATAGATTTAATAACCAAAATTAAGTTAAACATCGATAAAAAACAGATAGCAATGGGAGTTTTCATAGACTTAAAAAAAGCTTTTGACACAATAAGCCATAAACTGTTATTAAATAAACTTAATGATATTGGTGTAACTGGTAGCGCGTTTGAAATCTTCAAATCATATCTGACAAATCGTTGTCAAGTAGTTAAGATTAACGGAAACCAAAGTAGTCCTAAAAACGTAAATTTTGGTATTCCACAAGGATCAATATTGGGACCCCTGTTATTCCTTATCTATATAAATAACATTCAAGGGATTGGGCTAAAAGGCGATATATCATTGTATGCAGATGATACAGCTTTATTTTACTTTGGACACTCCGTAGACGCTGTTATGTGCGACGCTCAGGATGATTTGCAACTCTTAAATATATGGTTTCAGTGTAACCTACTCACCATAAATATAGCCAAAACGAATTACATAATTTTTGCCGCGAATAATAAAAATATATTACACAACTCACAACTAACCATAAACAATCAACCAATAAAAAAAGTTAATCACGAAAAATATCTTGGACTAATTTTGGATAGCCACCTGAACTGGAAATCGCATTTAGAAAGGGTTAAGTCTAAATTAAACTCTCTCACGGGAGCACTACGAGGTGTCGTTCGATGCCTTCCACGTCAAGTACGTTATCTATACTTATATTAAATCTGTAGAGAGGTCGATTCTGTACATGAAATATATTTCCAAAATAACTATCAGGGGGTGATTAGTGATCAATACTGATGCCAAAAATGCAAACAGTAAAATTTTTGTCTGTCTGTCTGTCTGTCTGTCTGTATGTTCTTTATAGAAACAAAACTACTCGATAGATTTTAACGAAACTTGGTACAATCATTCTTCATACTCTTGGGCAGGTTATAGTATACTTTTCATCACGCTACGATTAATAGGAGCAGAGCAGTGAAGGGAAATGTTGGGAAAACGGGAGAAATTACTCCATTTTTTAAGCTTCCGTCGCGTTTGCAGCCTTAATGGTTAAAGCTACACAGAAATCATGTACAACGAAAATGTTTTCCTTAACATTATATAAAAATATCCCACGACAGCACATGTCTATTTTTTATGGTTGACTCACAATAACATGTGTAACTCCCGATAGCTTAGCAGTTCGGAGCTTTCTGTTTATTTTTGTCTGCTCTTACGTTTATAACACTCTCACTCATCCCTAATCAAAAAAAAGTTAACATTATTATCTATTCAATAAAAAAAGAATCATAGAAATCGGTTTAGAAACACCAAAGTTATACATGAAATACGCTAATAAACCATCGCGCGTGAATACTGAATCATGCTATAAGGATTATTTTTGTGTAACGGTCGCCGCGCTCGACGCGGCTCGCGGCGATAGACGTTCAGAGTTTTCGACCTTATTGACAGACAATAATTGATTTTAACAAACCGTGCTTATCAGCGCGACTTTTAGTCTACATTTAATAATTTATTTTTAGATTTCTTTGGTTGTTACTTTATAAAATAGGTACCTATTAGTTATTTTGGTAGTGTTTAAATATTTCTTAGTATTAGCTTAATTATAAATTAAACTTTTTTTTTAATTTATTTAGCTGTAGTTTTAAATAGGTAAGTACCAAGGTATCAAATAGGTTATTTCATTCTATTAGACGTAGTTTAGGTACCTACTTATACTTATAATAAATCTGTAGAAGTGAAAATTCTGTACATTGAAAATATAAAAAAATAAACGGCATCGGTGTTATTAGACCATCACCAAACCCAAAAATGTGATAAAAAAATTTTTTGTGTGTCTGCCTGTTTGATCAGGCATAACGCAAAAACTACTGGTCCGATTACGATGAAACTTGGTATAATTATTTTTTAATATCTTGGGCACCACACTGGGTACTTTTTATCCCGGAAAAGTATATACAATACAAACAAACTTAATTTTGCGGTTCGATCCCTAGACCCAATTACTGTACCAACCGCAAATAATAAGTTGGTCGTAGGTTACGTCACTCGCTGTGGAGTTCACTAAGGGGCGCTGCACATGGCTAAAATACTATAATATTTGGGTAAATAATATGTGGTTTCCGTTTTCCAAACGTTTCGTAAATGACGTTGGCGTCGAGTTAGATCACGCTATGGAAACACTTTTTGGGAATAAAGAAAGGAGCGCGTTTTCCTATAACTCATTTATTAATTACGTCGAACACGAAGACATTGGCACCATGTCTAAGATGTGTGCACACTGTCACGCGCGTAAGTGGAAGGGAGAGATCTGGAACGTCTCGAATCGTCTCGCGCATCACGTTGTTTTCCAGTCCCCGGGCTCTTAGAATTCGATATCAGACGTTTCAGATCTTTGATTTTGACGACCCCGTTGTCGCTGGCATAAGCAACAGGATCCGCGTACGAAGTCGCTGGCAGAAGCTAGTAATATATATAACGCTCTTATAAAACCTCACTTGGAATATCTAATAGAAGTATGGGGAACAGTGGCTAAAACCAATATTGAAACACTACAAATATCACAAAATAAATTAATAAAAACACTTTTCCACTATGATTACAGTACACCAACACAAAAAATATACAGTGAAACTAAGCTAATGAATATATCACAAATATACATATATAATAATTGCATTCTAATAAGAAAAATACTTAGTAAAAACATTCACACAGAAATACATTTTATTAAAAAAACATCAGATACACAAAATTAGGCTTAGAAATTCCAATGATATACAATTATTCTCACCTTGCACAAACTATGGCAAAAAAAAATGTAATTAATGTGCTGCACTGTATAATAAACTGCCAAATAATATTAAAATTGCAAAAAAAATGTCACACACGCACCTTAGTATATGCCGCTTCCAGTTGTTCGTACTCCGTGTATGTTTACGATTTGACCATGCAAATTTTTTTTTTCACTGCCCTATACTTTTTGATTACTTCTTATCTATCTATCTATATATATAAAAATGACCCCCGTTTTTCGTTGTCACGACTTGGCATGAAAACGGCTTGACCGATTTGGCTGATTTTTTTTTTGTTGTGATTGTTATTGTGAGGAGAAGGTTCTTATGGAAAAAAAAATAGGGTAGAGTAGGGTAGGGTAGGGTAGAGTAGGGTAGAGTAATAGGGTAGAGTAGGGTAGAGTAGGGTAGAGTAGGGTAGAGTAGGGTAGAGTAGGGTAGAGTAGGGTAGAGTGGGGTAGAGTAGGGTAGAGTAGGGTAGAGTAGGGTAGAGTAGGGTAGAGTTGGGTATAGTAGGGTGGAGTAGGGAAGAGCGGGAGCGAAGCCGCGCGGGCAAAGCTAGTTACATTATAATTAAGTCAAAACTGTATCTGTACGCTACTAAATAACGTTTGTAAATTAGTTTTTAATTCATGAATCCCCAAGCGACCACCGGTGGCCGCGCATCTATTGTGTCTCTAATTGACGGTATCTGAAGGGTTAAGTTCTCATGTAAGTGAATTGTAAATTCTTATGGGAAATAAAGATATCTCAAACCTCAGGAGTAGGTTTTTAGTTAGTAAAAGTCTGACACTATCTCCCACTCCACCCAAGAGCGGGGAATGTCATTAGATGATTTTCCCACCGGAAAAAAAAAGAAAAAGGGTGCTGGAACGCAAAGGATAACTGACGGCTCACATGTGAGCCGTCATCTAGTCTTTTAGTCATTAAAAGTCTCTCCTAATACTTCCTCTTACTCCATCCAGAGTAGAAGTAGTATTTAGCACTAATACCAAAAATAAAACAAAAAAAAGATAGAATTTGTGTTGTCACAATACAATAAAAACACAAAAAAAAGTTGTCATGGCCTTTTCGGAAGTAGGTACTTAGAATGTCAATATGACACTAAGTAAAGATAAAGAATACAAAAAATATATATTAAGTACGTTTATTAGCATTCAATAAAAAGACAAATTATAAATGTATGTAAACAGTATAAATTGTTTCGTCACATTTTTTACAGCTTACTGTTTTAAATTTTTTCGACCAGTACTGACGTTTTTATTGTTGATATCAAAATAACTAAATATTATAACAAAAGGAAGACATATTGTGTTTCGATTTGACTATAAACTCAAGCATTGTGATAAATATTATGCCTAGAATAGATGATTCCTTGGGTCTGTAACGATAACAGCCTAGAACCATCGACGTTCAATTGTTTTATAAGTGAAGTGATATGAATTGATTTAGATTCTATTGGATCTAATTGCTTATAGCCAGTGTGGTTAGACGGTCACTGTCGACATTTTATTTTTTGAAAGGTTAATTTCTGAAATTTTAGGTCTGAAGTTCTGATTCAGCATATAATCTATAATGTCTGATATCAATAAATCAAAGGTGGCTAACTTTTATCACGGGAAATCTGTTTTTGTAACTGGAGGAACGGGATTTGTTGGCAAGGTAAGTAAAATCTTAATAGATTATAAATGTCTTAATTCATGAATCCCCAAGCGACCACCGGTGGCCGCGCATCTATTGTCTTACTATTGTGTCTCTAATTGATGGTATCTGAAGGGTTAAATAAAAAAAAGTACTGTCGAACTTGTCTTGTTTTAGGTTACGGTTATATGACGTAATAAAATTATGAAACTGCATTATCAAATAGGTGGTGTAAAAGTATTCTATGTGCTTTTCATCTCAATCCGTTCAGTTGTTTGAGCATGAAGAATTCAAAAACCATTATAAGTACTATATATACTTTATATATATATACTTTGGGATTAGACAGTGCATACTAAAGCTTTAATATCTATGAAGAAAATTGAACTAAATACTTTATGGACACTCTTTAAAATCATGTTATATATTACAAAAATTCTGCTTACATTTTTCTTGTCGTTTCAGCACAACATTAGTAAAAACAAAAATAGTAATAAAAAAAATAGAAATTGGTTCATGAGCATGAGTTAAAACCTACACACATTCATACAAACTTTTGGCTTTATAATTATCACATAATAATAGTGTAGTAATATGTGTTTAATTATGAATTAATTAATTTATTATGAGTATGTCACATCGCCTCCGTATTCACCCCCGTCTGTCTGCATTTACTAAAATTAAAAGCGTAAAACTCATAAATGCATGAAGTTTCCATCTAAATAGTATTCAAAACTGCATGTTTAATAATTCCAGACTTTAATAGAAAAGTTGCTGTACAGCTGCAGTGGGATTGACAAAATTTATGTCCTAGTACGTGATAAGTATGGCAAGCAGGCGAGTGAACGACTGGCGCGTATCACTAGCACACCAGTAAGTATGGGTTTTAAACCTATAAGTTTGTTATAGGGGCTGTTTTGCTGGCTTAAATTTTTATGAAGGATATAAATAATTATAACGTAGTAATTATACTAATTGAAACAATCTAAAGGCGTCTATATACTCCACGGCATTGTCTACATAACTAAAAGTGTTTTTAATATCGTGCAGATTCTAGCACGCATGCGGATTTGCTCCGCATCATCCCGCATGCGGGTTTGCTCAGCATGCAGAAAATTTTAAAATGCAAAAATAACGCGTCCCGTGTGCGTATTCCACGCATTAAAATAAATACTGGCATGAAATGGACATTTGTAGGGTTACACGGGCGGAGCAATTACGCATGCGAGATCAAAACCGCACGATATTAAAAACACCCATAGTACAGTTGAGTGCTAATGTGGCCGCTGTAATGGAGTAGTCCAAGGTAAAGGATTCGGATACTTTGATTACTTATGGAAGTCTCATCACCGTTTCCAGTGACAAGCGTTCATTCAGACTGGTTTTCTGTCCTATTGATAGACCTCAGGTGCAGCAAAATCAAATTTGTTTGTTTCAATTCAAAAGTATTTATTTTATTATTATTATTTTTTAATGCGTGCAAAACAAGCAAATAAAAATTTTATTTGTTTGTTTTGGTTACACCATATACAGAAGAGGTTAGTAATAACAACAACTAGACCAAAGGCTTTACGTTCTTTCCGAGGCACGGGGTACCTATCACTAATCACCTAGATACTTACACTTAAACGAAAAGTACATATGAATTAAAAAAAAAAATCACAATAGTACATGCCAATTTTCAAACTCATCCATCACGACACTAAAGAAATACCTATATAAAATAATACAAATTATTTTTCACATAGGTTCATAAATGATGGAGTCGCGAATAAAAAAAAATGCCAAATTGAAAACATGCTTAATTTTTTCAAGTCGTTTAAAAAAGTGACTTGCAGAAATGAAACGATCCTCAAAGTTGTGGGTAACAATATTAAATATAAAACTGTTTTCAGGTTTTCGACAGATTAAAAGAAGGCCGAAGTGAGGAGCTGAAAAAAATTACGGTCATCAGTGGAGACATTTCCCGGGAATGTCTTGGATTGTCGGATGATGTTTTAAAAATATTAGAGGACGAGGTTTGTTATATTATTTCCAACTTTTTCTAATGAAATAGAATATTTCTTGTTTACTTATGACCGTTGAGTCTAGACCAGTCCAGAATGAGACGGTAACTAACGACGTGACGACTAGTGACTTCCGTTGGTAGTTGGTACGTTGGTTTAACGTGGTTTACACTAGTGACGACCAGTGTTAGTTGGTACGTTGGTTTGCCGTGATATCTACTGGTACCTACCGTTGATAGTTGATACTAGTACATTGGTTTGGCATGATTTCCACTAGTGACTATTGTTGGTAGTTGGTACGTTAGTTTTATCCAGTGAAATTATACATACAGGGTTAAATCAATAACAACCTTGCGGGACTGTATTACTAACATCATAAACAACGACTTTTGTTCTATGACTTTTTACAAAACATAATTTATTTATCAAAAACATACCTTCAAGATTTCACATATTTTAAAGAAGATCTAACACATATTTTACTATACTTACCTATGTCTGATATGACGCGAGGCAAGCGCAGCTAACACCTGCAAAATGATCCCCGCTCCCCTTCCCTATGTACTATCGTTTGTTTTGCATACACTTCGTGATATTTAGAACGTTCAATTTAAATATTTTTATATTTGTATGAAAATCTGAGAAACTAAATTATGATAAATTTTCAAAAGTCCTAGAAGAAAAGTTGTTGTTCAAGATGTTAGTTACATAGCCTATCCTGAGAGGTTGACAGTGTTATAATAATCCTGTATATAACAATATATTTGTGAAGTTCTTAATTTCATTTTTTATTTCAGGTTTCAGTAGTATTTCACTTAGCAGCCACAGTAGCATTCAAGCTGCCTCTCAAAGATGCCATGAGAATCAATATTAATGGGACCGAGAACGTTATCGAAATATGTCGCCGAATGAAGAAACTAGAGGTCAGTGATTTCGTTTATATATACTAATACTAGCTGCTCCCAGCGGCTTCGCCCACGTGATAGCAGAAAATTATCCCAAGGAAACATACTTCAGGGATAAAAAGTATCCTATGTCCTATTCCAGAACATGGTCTATCCGTGTAAGTTTCATCAAAAACCTGAAATTATTTTGATCAGAATAACGAGCAGAATCAATTAAACCACTTTTTAATATAGGTTACATTTTTCAAAAAAATCATCATTAAAAACGTCGACCTGTCTATTTATAAATAGGTCAAGCCATCACGTGCAAAAACCCGCCCAAATAGGTAAACAAACACAAAAAGTTGTAGTCCAATCAAATTTTCTCTCACACGGGATAATAAAAGTTCTTATTTCAATGCAGATATGAATTTTAAATAAACGAAAGCTGCACATAAAACCTTTAATTATTTTTTTTGTTCTTTTTTTTTTTTCTCACATAATTAGGTCAATTGAATTGAAAAACATTTGGGGTATCTGAGGTTTTGCGCATTTAACGTTACACATTGTATAAGAAAAATACTAACAACATTTGAAATGTAAATTTTAAGGGTTATATAATAAATGGCTTTATCATTATTATTCCTATAATGGATAAAAGAGAGAAGCTGCCGGAAATGGCGAATTTATAATAAGGGTTTAAATGCCAAAAAATTTTGAGATGTTCAAACATGTTACATAATTTCATCAAAAGATTTTTTTTTTCGTATTTTTTATGTTGCCATTGTTGATGGTTCTTTAATGGTTTTTTTGAGACGCCTATTATTTGAATTTTATCTCCGAGGAAATCATGTATCTAAACTACAACGCAAACAGCTTCAGTAATAGTTTTGTATTTTTGTGATTAGGTACTATGTCATGTATTATTTTGTCACATATTATACAACACTAAAACTAGATAATAATTTCAGAAATTAATCACACAATCACATTAATATTGTAAAGACAAAGTTTGTGTGTGTATGTGTATGTTTGTTACTTCTTCACTCTCGAACGGCTTAACGAAAATGAATGAAATTTGGCATACCGGTAGATCATAACCTAAAATAGCTTAAGAAATACTTTTTATCTCACGGGTATGTTCCCTTGGGACAATTTTCTTCTCTCACACGAGGAAAGCCGCTGATAGGGCATGGCCAACTCGAGGCATTCGACGCAAGCGAAGCGGTTGTACCTTGGCTAGGGAGGCTGTCTCCTGGTCTATACAAACGTTTGTAAAATTATTATTTTTATTTTACACAGGCTTTTGTGCATGTTTCGACAGCATTCACGAATGCTGATCGAAAGGAAATAGATGAAGTGGTGTATCCCATGCCAATGAAGTTGGAAAGCGCCAGACTTTTTGCTGATATGTTCTCGCATGATGATGAGATTATCACCAAGTTTATGGGTAAGAACTTGTAACATCTAATCTGCTACTAAAATGGTCCCCCAGAAAAAATGGTGCAATAATATAATCCGACGATATAGTATTTTTTGAGGTGGGAAATCACCTAATGACTTCTGCTACTTTTACTCACTAAAATATATTAGTGTGGACCAAATGTGCTCTTTGCGTTTCAGGATCACAGGTTTCCCTTTCAGAAATCAACCCCCGGTAGGCTTTGCCCCTACTGGGCCCCTACGGTTTAGTTGAAATCTTTTTGAGGTGCTCGTGGAACACTACGCGCTGTTGGCGACTCTGGCTCGGTCCGGACGAATGCCGGACAGCCGGACGGCAAGCTACCCATGGCTCGTCGTTCGAATCCGACAACATAGTTAAGCTACGTTTATGTAGAAATTATATAAATTCGTTTGATGTTTCTAAGAAAATGGATTCATATTGTTGTTGCACTGTCACTTATCACCTGTCTGTAAAAGTAGTTATACTAAACTTTTAGAGTAACTTTTGGATAGTTTATGATTGTATTATTGATTATTCTAAACCTCAGGGTATTTAAACTGCTATTAGTCGTGGTATTTATTCGACCATTGATGGATTAGTGGTTGCCGCAAAGTGCATTAGCAAAATCACAGCAGCGATGTATGTCCACTAGTCACCAAAGTGTGAGATTACTGGAAAACTCAGAAAAACCGTTATTAAACTAAATAAAAAAGTATTAGCTGAGAGTTTCTACTATTATGTAAAGAAACAGCTGGGTTAAGAGTGAGAAGATCAATCCTTGTTCAAATTAAGGTTGCAATCTTATTTTAGCGATAAATACATTAAAAAAATCGAAATGTATTTTTTAAGATTTTTTGGGTTAGAGTTTTGTTACCAATCATTCTTTTAAGGATATGACCAAATTGGAAGCGAGTTGTTGCTCTTGACATTGTATAAGCACCTATAGATTCTTATGTATAAAATATTTTGAAAAGAATTTAATAAAAAAAATAAATATTAAAAGTGTAAAGTCATTAAAAATGTGTTTGTCTTTATAATATATTTCTTTAATAAATACGAATAAATGGTGTAATGTCAAAATTAAGAGTACTGGTATTCAAATTAATAATATTACAGGTAAGAAACCCAATACGTACACTTTCTCAAAAGCCTTCGCCGAGGAGCAAGTTATGAAGCAATGCGGGGACTTACCGGCAGCGATCGTCAGGCCATCTATAGGTAATAAGATTAAATTTTACTTTGAAATAGCCCTTCAAATTAATGAGTTCGTCACTAAAATATGTTTTCCAAGTAAAATTGTTGTTTACCTTGAATACTTGAAGACATTATTAATTTCGTAATTGAAATTAATGTTCATGAATATTTTGTAGGTTTCGAGTAAAATATGATTCTTGACTACGTTTTTATTTATTTATTCAAAGTTCATGTACAGTAGTGGTAAATAGACGGATAGCGCCGATTGTACATACGTCTGTACAACTTGAAAGACCTAGAAAAACGCTTAATTTTCATTTTGTACACAATTTATTTGGTCGAAAATTTTGGTTTCTTTATATATTTGTTTTTCATTAAAAAAAAAAACATATTTTTTCTTTGATGATTAACAGAAGCACGGCAATTTTCCAGGTCATTAACCTTTATCGCTCGAGAGATTAATGCAACAAGGCTTTTTTTACCAGTCACCACAACCATTCCATTATTTACCATCGTTCTCTTATTAAACATAGGAACCATGGGGAGTTTTCTCATACGAAAAAAGCACGAGGGTAAAACTGTACTTCGATAGGCCAGGTTTCTGAGGGATTTAGGAGTGGATGGAGGGGCAGGCTCTTTCTGAATCCTCTTCTCAGTTAAGAAAACGCCTACTTTTAAAGATATTCAAGTTTTTTTTTGAGGCTAGGAATCAACAAAAACGTGCCACCGTAATAATAATAATAATAAATACTGGCAACTCTGGATGTCAAAAGTGTTGTGTCGTTCATGGAAATTTTTTTATATAAATTAATAGTTTTGGAGCCGCAATCCTACAAATTCTTATCCCAGAAGTCCATTAAATAATTAATAAATCAAATATAAACTTCTCATCAATAAATAAAGGCCAAAACATGGAAAGAAAAGAAAATTTTGAATCAGACAGATGACATTTTATGTCACACATAAAATGATGCAATAATACGACAACAATCATGCTTTTACAACAATGCTGACAAGAGCTGCTGCTCGAAGTGCACGCCCACCACCTCCGGCCTCGTCGCTCAGCTCCGCCTCGCCGCCGCCGGAACCCAGCCTCACCGAGAGTGCTGTGATACCGGCCGTGGCAGCTGCGTCGAGCTCGAGCGACGAGTACTACTCGCCGCCGACGACACCACCACCTGTGCGTCGTCGGGGAGGACGCCGGCCGCCGGCGTGTTTAGGACCTCGAGGCCCACCGGTCTCTGACAGGGTCCCAGCTACCGGCGGAAGTGTGCCGCGCATGCGATGGACGCAATCGACCAATGAAAACGTCATGCGCGCATACTATGGGGCTACAGAGGGAGGAAACAACCTGACCGCGTACCGTGTTCGGATGCTCTCTTTGTTTCAGGTGCTTGAGCCAGCCGTCAACGTTTCGGCACAACGATTATCGGATCAGGTACGGGTCATCCAGCGTAATCATATGTTGGACGATACTGTACTTGATCGCCTCCGAACGGAAATGGGTAGCCATGTCATTGCTTCCTCGTCACAGACGGCGTTACCTTTACAGGTATCACCGTCCAACCATCTCCCCATCCACGCTGACGAGGAGAGCACTGACATTGTTACACATGTAAGTACTAACGAATTGAGGAGTGCTTTGGAGTGTGCTATTCGGGAGTATCGCAACATGCCGCTTGAACTTAGGCCACGTTTACCTCGTTTGCCCATGTGTAATAAGAATAAGGCGCTGGTGGCTGCTCTGGACTCGCAGTTGTCAAACTATTTTGATGACTGCGAAGATCTCACCGATACACACTCGATCATGTACTGCGCAGCCGTAGCGGCATGTCGTGTAGCTCACGTCAAATTTCCAAACAGCGACGTAGCTACACGACCAAAACCAGCTGTGCCGGCCTGGCAGTGCAGGATCGAGCGTCGTATTGGTGGGGCCAGAGCACTCATCGGCAAACTAATCTGCTTCAGGGAGGGCAACACTCGCCCACGAGTGATGCGCTTTGTGAGACGGGCGTTTTCGGGGACTGACATCAGCCCCCGAGACTATATGTCCCATGTCACAGAGCGCATCGACTTCCTGAAGCAGAAGGTGTATGCATGGGCAAACCGTATACGAAGGTATAAGCGGCGGGTTGAGCGGTACATCCAGAATAGCACATTCCGGAATAATGAAAGGTGGGTATACAGGGCTTGGGAGCAACCGGACCAAGGTGTGACTGACACGCGCCTTCCGGATGATGACGCCATGTGTTCGATCTGGCGCAACATCTGGTCGGTGCCTGTCAGTCATACTGAAGGTGGTTGGACTCGAGAGGTCGAACGAGCGTGCGAATCGATACCAGAAATGGGGGCAATCACAATCAGCCCCCAAGATGTGGCCCGTGCAGTCCGTCCGTTGCCTAATTGGAAATCTCCAGGGCCGGACGGACTGCACAACTTTTGGATAAAGTGGCTTGTAAGGTCGCACGCTCGTTTGGCATCTCAGTATCAGACCGCCTTAGAGTCTGGTTCGCTACCCGAGTTTTTTACAACAGGAGTTACCCACCTGCTCCACAAATCTGGTAGCACCGCGGAACCCAAAAACTATCGGCCGATTACATGTTTGCCGACAGTTTACAAGGTTCTTACATCCATTTTGAGAGAAAAAATTAACCAACATATTGATAATAACACTATCATGTCTGCCTCTCAAAATGGATGTAGGAATGGGTCCCGCGGTACTAAGGAGCTACTCCTCATCGATATGGCCATTAACCAACAGGTTCGGCGTTCCCGAAAGGATCTGTCGACATGTTGGATAGACTATAAGAAGGCCTATGACTCAGTTCCTCATACATGGCTCATGAGGGTGCTGGAGTTGTATAAAGTTAATGCAACTCTTCGCACCTTCCTGATGTCATGTATGAGGAAATGGAGGACGGTCCTTCGCTATCCAGGATGTCGAAATATCCAGAGGAACAGCGAACCGGTAAGGATTGAGCGAGGTATATTCCAGGGTGATAGTTTGAGTCCGCTTTGGTTCTGCCTAGCCTTGAATCCTCTGAGCACATTGCTGGAGAATTCAGGCCTAGGCTATCGGTTGAAGAGAGGTGGTCAGGTTATATCTCACCTCCTTTATATGGATGATTTGAAGCTTTTTGCCCCCAACAATCTGCAACTGATGGAACTACTGAAGGTAACTGAAACCTTCAGTAGTGCCATCAGGATGGAGTTTGGTGTGGACAAATGTGCGATCATGCATATAAAGCGAGGGGAGATTGTGGAATCCGTGGGTACCCAACTCTCGGATTCCATAAACTTGAGGTCCCTCTCTCCAACCGAAACCTATAAGTATTTGGGTATGTCGGAAGCGTTAGGCATCAATGCCACTGACATGAAGCAATCGTTGAGGAAGCGCTTCCTTGGCCGCCTGAAGAAGGTACTTAAGAGCCTTCTGTCAGGTGGAAACAAGGTGCGTGCCTTCAACGGTTGGGTCATGCCGGTATTGATGTACGCTTTCGGTGTACTCAAATGGACTCAAACGGAACTTGACGCCCTGGATAGGAGGGTTCGTACACTGTTGACTGCATACCGAATGCATCACCCTCGGTCGTCGGTAATGAGACTGTATATCCCGCGGAAGTGTGGGGGTCGAGGCTTTTTAAATGCTAAGACCCTACACAATCGCGAGGTATGCAGTCTCAGGGAATACTTCCTAGCCGCCGACGTGGGTATGCATAGTGATGTAGTGGCAGTGGACAAGGGACTCACCCCGCTCTCCTTGGCTAACGAGAACTGGCGCAAACCTGTAGTGCTTGACACTAACGTACGCAAGGAAGTATGGCAGAGTAAGGAACTTCACGGACGCTTTTTCCGGGCCCTTCATGGGCCCGATGTAGACCAACTAGCGTCCGTAGCCTGGCTGCGCGTCGGTGACCTCTTTGGGGAAACCGAAGGTTTTGTCTGTGCAATTATGGACGAAGTTATCATGACGAATAACTACCGGAGATTTATTGTGAAGGACGGCACGGTTGACATCTGTCGGGCATGTCACCGACCGGGTGAATCAATACGCCACATTATCTCTGGTTGTTCTCGTCTAGCTAACGGGGAATACTTGCATAGACATAACCTTGTAGCCAGGATTATACATCAGCAACTTGCTCTGAAGTACTCTCTTGTGGAATCGGAGGTGCCATACTACAAGTATGTGCCCGACCCAGTTCTCGATAATGGCGATATCACGTTGTACTGGGATCGGTCCATCATCACTGACAGGACTATTGTAGCCAATAAGCCTGATATAGTGGTGGTGGACCGATGCGAGAGGCGTGCAATGATTGTTGACATATCCGTTCCGCACGACGAGAACCTCGTGAAAGCCGAGAAAGATAAACAAATCAAGTATATTGACTTGGCTCGCGAGGTTGTCGACATGTGGGAAGTGGATTCAGCGATTATTGTACCGATAGTCGTTTCAGCCAATGGCTTAATAGCCAAGAGCCTCGACCAACACCTTAGGAGGCTCTCGTTAGGCGACTGGATCAAGGGCTTGATTCAGAAAGCGGTACTCCTGGATACGGCTCGTATAGTCAGGAGGTTCCTTTCTCTGGAGCCCTGACCGCCGGTGGCTTGGACCCTGTTCCCGATACCGGTGGGACACTATTTTTTATATTTTTAAATGTTTTTTTTTATTTTTTATTGAAATATTTAAAAATATAATTTGTATGTATGTTGAATGAATAAAGGAAATAATAATAATAATAGTTATGAGTTACTACTATTTAAAATTTGAAAAAATCAACATAAGAGAAATATTTAAGTACTAACTTTTGTCCGCGGCTTCGCCTGCTTGCTTAAAATCTAGCCTATGTTACTCGGGAATAAAACAACCGTCTTCTTCCTGCCCTTACCCTATTTTACTTCTACAGTATTATACTCATTCTACGTCAACCGTAATATATATATTTTTCCTGACTAAAACCCTACTGTACCTGGAACTGCTCTTTGCGTTCTAGGGTCATGATCATACCTTTAAATATTCCCACAGCTCTTGTAGGCATCGGTCCTTCTGAGCCCCTACAGTCTTACAGACAAATCTTTGAGGCTTGCCAGAAACACTGCGCACCATCGTTACTTAACTGCGCAACAATAGATTACCCTAAATATGTGCTTTCATTGCTTTGAAGGTTGACAGATTGTTGGAAATAAAATTTCTGCCATAGAATTCTATCTTTACCTGATTTCAAAATAAAGTTCTTGTGTTCAAAAATACTACTCTGTCAGGAAAGTACCGGGAAAAGATCAATAATACACAAAAGGTCTGTTATTCATCCAAATTTATTTTATCACCTTCAAAGTATGCTCCTTTAGAAACGATACACTTGCGCCAACGAATAATCCATTCATCAAAACATTTTTTAAACGCTGCTTCCTGAATTGAGTTCAGTTCTCGCCGCGAATTCTCCTTTATGTCTTCTATCGATTGAAAACGGGTGCCACGAAGTGGTAATTTCCTAATGTTAGTATTTAAACTCGGAACAATCATCAAATTATTCTACAACTTATTTCCCGTATGTTCTAGTGGTGTCAGCTCTCAAAGAACCCAGTCCTGGATGGATAGATAGCTGGAACGGTTCCACTGGGCTGTTTGTAGGAATAGCTTCTGGAGTTTTGAAGGTGGCCAATGGCAGAGGCAGCAATTTGACAGATTTGGTGCCAGTTGATATTGTTACAAACCTTGTTATAGTCGCTGCTACGGAATGTCGGAAGTAAGTTTTGTATAATTATTTATTTATTAAAACTTAAGGCAAATTCAAAACAGGACAGACAAAACTAGGCAGACAAAACTGAACAACCTTCCATAATTTTTTTTTTCAGGAAACGAAAAATGTTTTTGGTAGGTTGTTCAGTTTCGTCTAATGAGCAAGCCTTTAAAGTTTGCGGAGGGCTGTCCCTTACACCTTGTATATTAATATTTGAATTGTAACACTCTACGTGTCTTGACACACTGTGTTATAATTTTTCTTACATAAAATTATTCTATTGCACCATAACCTCAATGATTTCCAATGATGATTACAGCTCAAAACAACTCAAAGTGTACAACTGCTGTACCGGCAATTCAAACCCCATCACTTCTGACGAAGCCATCAGCATCACCAGAAAAGTGGCTCTCAAGTATTCTTTAAGTAAGTTTTAGGACGTAACTCTCCTCAACTACTCATCATTTATTAGTAAAATATTATAATGGGACTCGACTGCTATTGTGCCTATTGTCATAACTGCCAATGGCCTTATAGACCATATGTCAAAGTTGTCGTTGCGTGGTTAAATCAATAGCTTGATACAGAAGGTCTTTGAAGTCCTAGCCACCGGTAGCTTGGACCCTACTCCCGAAACCCACAGTTTTACGAGCAGGGTCCAAGTTATCGACTACTATTTTTGATACATTTCATAATACACTAATATTATAAATGCGTGATAATAGAAGCCAATCGATAAGTTTGTGTTTTGACAATTTGCTAGCTAATCTGTAATTTGATACAAAAATAGTAAGTAATAAACTTCAAGTCCGACTTGTTGCTTCGTGTTTTTATGAATAACGGTGAAAATATAATAATATTGTTTTCCTTATTTCCAGATGAATTCCCGTGCCCTGTCGTCATGTTCACTCCCAGTGTATTTTTATACAATTTAATAACGTTCATTCTGCAGATTATACCTGCTTACTTGATTGATTTATGGTGTACATTTACTGGAAGAAAAGCAACGTAAGTTATACTTTTGTTTCCATTTTTATTTTTTTATGAAAAAACTTCCTTGGTTTAAAAAATAAGAAGTTTGTAAGTAGTCTTAGAGAATATGTAGAATTCCTCTGAACGTCTGAACGTTCCCATAAAAAATTGATTAGTTTAAAAATAACACAGATCTCCTAAACACCTCGTATTTAATGTATTCAAGAACCTATGAGCCGTTTAAGTGATAAATAATAACCAATTACCCACTTAATGACCAAGTGTATTGGAAGAGTGATACAAATTTTAAAATTTCTAACTTTGTATGCGGCTCAATGTTATATAATATTACGAGTAGCTTAGCAAAAGGTAAACATTATTTTCAAGTAACCTTAAGCATAGCATGACCTTAAATATATAATATATATTTTTCAAGTTAGTAATAAGTTATAAGTAGTCAACTAAACAGCTATGCGAAAAATGAACCAAATATTTTTTATACTGAATAGATTAATAAAGCAGTGAACTTAGTGAAACTCTAATGAGAAAAAAAATAAATAAAAAAATGATTATATTGATAATAAATGACTGTTTTAAAAAACGCATAATTTATTAAATAAAAATTGATTGGTATAATTATTGAGAATGTTGTAGAAAACTAATTACTTTATTGACAAATAACAAGGGCAATTAGATATTGATGACTAAAATAGAAACAACTGTTAATTTTAATCTATTTAATTTATTTTACAGGCAAATGAAACTACAAAGAAAACTGAAGAAAGTCATAGACGCTGTAAAGTTCTTCTTGCTCAATGAATGGAAGTTTTCCGATAGTAACATAAGAAATCTTTTGCAAACTATGTCTCCTGAAGATAAAGAAACATTTAATTTTGATGTGAAAACGATTAACTGGGAAACGTGCATCAGAGATTATTTATTAGGAGCTAATAAATATTTAGTGAAAATTGAGAAATAGATTTTGGAAAGTATGTAACTGGTATAATGTACACCCCAATTAGAAAATTAAGTTACAATAAAGAAAAATTAAGTTAATTTCAAATATTAAATTTTATATAAATGCACTGTTAGGTTTATTTAAGAAATTTGTTATTTTCACTGTAAGCAAATATATGGGAATCGACGCACTATATTTGTAGCGAGTATCAAACTGCAAACATAAACAAAACTATCAAGATTTATCAAGAATTTATCAAAATGATTAAATAATATTTTTATGCTAAAATAATTATTATTTTTATAAAAATATTACACACACAAAAATATAATTTACACATAAATAAAAAAAGCTATTTAAGGCCGTAACATGATCTAAAGCGCTACCACCGTCAGACTGCTTAGACAAGAAAAAGATGCGCAACGACAAATACGACAAATATTGTGTAAAAAAATTAAGTAACTGTTCGATTTACTTTAAAATTATTAAAAGTCTAAGACAATAAAGTTTTATATTAAAATTCGAATTATTATTTGTTATTAAATATACTGATGTACATTGGAGAGTTTTTAAATAATACCTTCGCACAGGCCGCTACTAATTTATTCCAGGTATTTCTTCCTCGAGCAACCTTGAACCAGCTAGCTAGTAATATGAAAAAGTTTTGGGTAACCATCCAGTTCTCGAAAACTATAGTCACGATTAATTTTTTTTTTTATTCGATGCTTCAAACTAGATTTAGCAAAAAAGTTCGTTTTCCAACTTCCAACCTTAATAAAGGATAAAACACATTTTTGAGAGAGATATATTTTTGACCCTTTGCCACATCGTTAGAGCTGAAAGCTTCAAAAGTTAAATGACATACTCATCTAAATTAAAGGTTGACTGAAGCAGAGTTACGATTGCGTGACGCATACTAAGTAGTTTTTCATAATATGTTAGAAACGGCCTGAATATAAAACATAGATTTTACTATCAATGATGCTAGTTTTATTTGCTGATTGCATGTAGCTGAGATGAGAATGTCGAGAATGGATAAAGCTGTGAGAAATGAGTATATTAGGGGAAGTTTGAAAGTGGCGCCAGTGACAGAAAAGTTGAAAGGGAATGGTTTGTCTTGGTATGGTCATGTGAAAAGGAGGGACAAAACGCATGTTGCTAAAAAAGCTATGACTTTACATGTGGGTGGATGGAGGGGGAGAGGGGGGCCAAAGAAAAGATGGATGGATTGTGTGAGAAGTGATATGAAAGAAAAGGGAGCTATTGATAGCGTGACAGGACAAAATAGAAGAAAAAAACGTGTTGCGCCGACCCCAAATAAAACGGACAAGGGCAAGAAGATGATGATGATGCTAGTTTTATTTATCAGATTGTGTCAAAAGGAGGATCATGTCTTTCGAGTATACCTATATGTAGACATGTATATTTCTCTAGTAAGCCCTAGAGCTTCCAGCTTGTTTGGCTTTTAGTTTAAGAAGTGTCGATAAATTGATTTTAGTTGTGAAAATTACACTAAATAAATAAAAAAATAAATTTATAACACTCGCGTACATAAAATATAGCCTATGTCAGTCAGAAATAAAGTAACTTTCTATCGGTGAAAACATTTTAGCAATCGGACCAGTAGTTTCAGAGACCTCCTACTAACAAAAAACAAATTTTGCCTCTTTTTTAAATATTAGTCTAGATAAAAATTTAGGGTTTATGGCACAAAATATAAGGTTTCAAAATCGAACGATTAAAAAATCTTAAAAGAAAAGTAGTCAGTGTCAAAAAATAATAAATAAAGTAATGATTTATTCGCATAAAATAATCGACACAAGATATAGACAAAAGAGAGATACGGATGGATATACCCTTTTAATGTAGACTATAAATAATATAAAAGCAGAGATGATTAATATAAAAAAGAGTCCACTCGCTATAAACTACAAACTAAAAAAAACATTAACAAGGAACCATTAATAGAGGATCAAAAACGTATCCACAACCAAAGCCACAGAATGTCACAGTGCTCACATATGTATTGATCTCGGCTTGCCAACTAACGAAGCGGAATGCTCACTAAATCATAGGATTATACGCACTATCTCACTCATGCAGGTAACAGAGTTAAATAAATGAAGGTTTAGTATCAGCTGGAGAATAGTTCGTGCTGTGTACTATTGTGTAGGATGACAGATTTATGTAGATCTCTGTGTTAGGTTGTCTTGTTTTAGATGGAGAGAAATATAGCATTCTGTTGCTGCTAAAACCAAGAAACATTTTTAAATGTCTAGATTGTCTAGTCAGAGAGAACATTTTTTTTTCAATCTAGTGCTATTTTGATTCTACCTATCCTAAAACCAAAACTGTATTGTCGAGGTAACTATTAAAGGTTCAGGTGATGAAAATTGGGTGAATAACTATATGAACGTACTACCCTCACCTGGCCACAATAACAATTACAAATTACCCACAATTTAGATAGTCTAATATAATAAGGGGAATTATAAAACGACCGACTAAAAAAAGACTTGGCTACTGATGATGAGATACTGTTTTAATAACTTGAGCGGTATGAGTAAGCGACATTAACTAAACTAACGACAAATATTGATTAACAATAAAATTCAGAACGAGCTTACTAAAAGTGGGTGTTTGAAATTCTAGATAAACGATTAAATTAGAAAGTGAGTGACTAAAATAATAAGTGAGCGACTAAATTAATAAGTGAGTGACTAGAAATAAAATTGAGGTTTTACGTAATGACCAAAAGTTAACTTTAACAAATTATGTTATCACCATTGTCTAATTATCTAGTCGCAGGTAGATTCATAATTTTGAACTGGGTGGTTAGATTAGGTTAGAACTGTGACCTACCAAGTTGCTCGCAGATTTTATTTTACCATTTCCTAACTATCCGGGTTTTCGCAATATCCGAATTATCAAATTACCTGGTGAAATATAATACACTAGCTTCTGCCCGCGACTTCGTCCGCGGAAAATTTCTTGTTTTAAAATAAGATTACACTCGATTAGACGATGCGCACGTTCAGCGCTAGATTCCTGAGCACGGGCCTGTGATGTTATGGCATTTTGCCTAGCGAGCCGCTGCGAGCGCTCAGCGCTAGTCTCCCTATCCCTTGTCTCAGAGACATGCTGCCTTAAATGAGATAGACGCTGCGCACGTTCAGCGCTAGATTCCCGAGCACGGGCCTGCGATGTTATGACATTTTGCCTACCAAGCCGCCGCGAGCGTTTAGCGCTAGTCTCCCTATCCCTTGTCTCAGAGACATGCTGCCTTAACTCAGATAGACGGTGCGCACGTTCAGCGCTAGTTCCTCGAGCACGGGCCCGCGACGTCCTCACATTTTGGCTAGCGAGGCGCTGTGAGCGCTCGGAGCTAGATTCTCTAGCGCGTGCTTGCGAAATATATTCTCTATTTCTCGAGAGGCGCTGCTCATTTTCAGGGGCAGATTCTTCCGTACGGCGTACTCGAGCGGCTCTTGTCTGTGATGTCTGCCGGGACAGTTGAGATTTCCTTTTAGACATGCTCTCAACAAACTACGCACAGACTTGAAAACAATTATGAACAAAAGGAGAGCGACTCGAACACCGTCCGCCTTTACCAAAACAAAACAATCGTAATATCGAATAACTCGTATCGATTATTACGATAGAACGAAGTACGAAACTACGAACATACAAAAACGTACAACGAAATTACGATATTTTCGATTATGAGGTATCTATCAACAACAACAACCATACGAACGAAACAACCGAAACCAATAAGCAACTGACAGAAGAACTCCAACTAACGACAACGTGGGCATATTAATTCGAGAGGGTCATCAATCCACAGAAAGTCTTAACACCGCGATTCAGAAAAATTACGTAATTGCAGAACGCCATCTATGGGCAAAAAGGTGAAACGTTGGGCACGCCACAATTATGGCGGTAAGTCCCCTCTTTGAGGCGTGGCTGGAAAGGCCTCACGGCGTCCTTACCTTCCGCATGACACAGGTCCTCACCGAACATGGCAAGTTCGGGAGGTTCCTGCACCGAATTAAAGCGGAAGAGACGCCCGAGTGTCGCCACTGTGCGGAACGCCCGGAGGACACAGTCGAGGTGTGCCCTGCCTGGGCAGAGCATCGCCGTGCCCTCGTGGGGGCGATCGGCGGCGGACACCTCTCGCGGCGGGCTCTGGTTGAGGCCATGGTCCTTAGCGAGGAGGAATGGTAGGCGGTCGCCTCCTTCTGCGAAGCAGTAATGCTAGCAAAGGCGGAGGCAGACCGCATCAGGCAACGGCGCCCCCGCCGCCGCCGCCGGGATTCCGATCCCGATTTCCGGCCACCGTAGATGCGGGCTCGCGGACGGCGAGCCATGGGTAGCTCGCTGTCCAATCGTCCGGTAATGGACCGAGCCCAAGACGTCGACGGCGCGCACTGTTCCCGCGCGCCTCAAGAAGTTGTCAGCAACAGCAGAGGCCCAGCTGGGTCGAAGCCTACCGGGTCCAGGGTTATCCGAAAGGGAACTCGTGCCCTGGATTGAAGGCTAGAAGGAACGGGGTGGGTTTTTAGTCAGTAAGAGTCTGACACTATCTCCCGCTCCACCCAAGGGCGGGGGTTGTCATAAGATGATTTTTGCCCACCATAAAAAAAAAATAGGTAAAACGTCTGCACAATGAAAGTTACGCTAGGGGCATTTTGCGTTTTAGTAATTTTATATTATCTTCGAAACTGTATGACCAATTGCTATGCTGTAAATGGCAAATCTTATCTGTATAATGTTCTTGTGATACTGAAATAATTTATTGTCATAAGAATTAATATTTTGTTGCTCAAATAATCAACCAAACGTAAGTATGCCGAAAAAAATTATTTTTAATGCAATAAAAGAAGTATAAAAGATGAAATATAAAAGATAGAGATATGGTACCGTGGACTTTTTTGTAGAAATAATTAAGACGAACCAGGTAGCCATACATTGTTTTTAATTTTAAGCAACTGTTTAGGCAGCGCACGCAAATAATTCTATTTTATGAGGTATTTTTTTCCGACTTGCCAGACAAAAGTTGTGATAGCTCGGTTAATATACATGCTATAGAAACAATTTATAGCCTATAGCACTCAGGAATAATGTAGCTTTCTGCCAGTAAAAAAAAAAATTTTAGAATTGGATTATTAGTTCCAGAGATTACCCCCTACATACAAACTTACAAACTTACAAATTTTACCTCTTTATAATATTAGTATAGATAAATATCGATATTTAGGGCATTCGGAACACTTCATTTATGAAAAAATGCCGCTCAGTATTTAATAAATAAATCCAAATATTGAAAAAAATGCAGGACGTAATGTTGACACTTAACCCTTCAGATACCGTCGTGGTCGCTTGGGGATTCATGAATTAATTCATGAATCCCCAAGCGACCACCGGTGGCCGCGCATCTATTGTCTTACTATTGTGTCTCTAATTGACGGTATCTGAAGGGTTAAACAAATATTAGGTCGCGGTCGCTCAAATATTATGAAGCTTCTCATTTTTAACCGACTTCGAAAAGGAGGAGGTCCTATGTTCGGCTGAATGTATGTTTTTTTTTTTTTTTTTTTTGTATATTTGTTCACCGATATCTCGGTCAGTTGTGAACCGATTTTGAAAAAATTTTTTTGATTGAAAGGTTATGCTTCCAAGTTGGTCCCATAGAAATATTGTTATGATCTGATCATGAACTTCGAAGATATGGAACAGAACTCCTCATAGAGTCATAGCAGAATTGTTGTAACGAGTAAAATTGCTTTGTTTATACGTGTAGTCGATGACTGAAAGAAAAGGGGGAGGGGGTAAATTCATGTAATATTTACCGTATTTGGGATTATAAGAATCGTTATGAGATGCACTCTGGCTATAAGGTAATTTATGTTTAGCTGAAAGGTAGGTACTTTTTAGTGGTGCTACCATAACTAAAAAGTGAAAAATAAAAAACTTTTTACAAAAAAAAATTTCAACCGACTTCAAAAAGCACAAAATAACTTTAATTTCGAAAGTCGGTGTTAAATAACAAAGAGACAAGATTAGGTAGCTATTATAGAAACACCGACTTCCGAAATTAAAGTTATTTTGTGCTTTTTGAAGTCGGTTTAAAATTTTTTTGTAAAAAGTTTTTTATGTATTTTAAGTAACTCAAATTATAGTTTGTAAGTCGCTTTTCTATTGATTTCTCGTCACTCGCAGTCAGTTACTCACTCACTAGCTCACTTATTATTTCTATAACCCAAAATAATTATTTTTGTCACTTAAAATTTTAATTTACAGTCACTCGTTTAAATACTACCCATATAATAATGAATGTAATCTGTTAGTAACATATTTTATTCTGCGATCGAGTCGCATAACTTTGTGTAAATTAAATAGTGCAGTTATAGTGTAAATAATGTAACACGATAGTCAACAATAATGTCAATGTGAAATGTTTGTAAAGGTAAGTGTTAACCTATAAATCAATTACATTTAAGGTTGTTAACAATTAGAATAAGATCTTATTGCATGCAATTTCGAAATATTATGACAATAAAGAAAAACCTTTAAAAAATCAAAATCAAATCATCAGACCTACTTTAATCTCATTTGCGAGCGCCTGCAATACTTAATATAACAGTATTGTTCAGGTATACCAAAAGACGCATATTTTTTTGACAATTTATATGCACTTAATTCATGAATCCCCAAGCGACCACCGGCGGCCGCGCATCTATTGTCTTACTATTGTGTCTCTAATTGACGGTATCTGAAGGGTTAAAGGGCCATAAGGAAACAATACAGAAAAAAAGATTAAATATGTTAAAGATTTTCCACTTTCAGTAATATTTGAGTCAAAGTTTTATCGTCGTCTAGCAGTTTGAGTTCTTTTCAGGAATTTTCTAATGAAATTTAATTTTCTTTCCTAGCCATTGTCTTTCGGGTTGTTAAGCTCCTATGCAGTTATAGGTTGAGCGAAAGTCTATTCAAATCTATGTGGTCCCATTCTCGAAAGACTTACAGACTCTAATCTGCAAAGTCCTCATATAATATATTGTGAATGAAAAAGGTTTTATGTAGATTTCTTGATTGTCTAGCGGTTTGTTTGCTTTAGGTGGCCTACACAAATATCCTTACTTGTTAAAACTACTGTTTAAACTAAAAAAAAACCCCACGGTTGTCCGAGTGTCTTCGCAAGATTCTGCAATATTTCGGTCACATTGAAAATTAAGACGATAGAAACATCGAAAGGCTCATCATGATCAGTAACGTAAACGGAAAAAGGCCTCATGGGTGCAGCCCAATACATTGGTCTGATCACCCTTGATCCTACGGTATATAAGGCGTTTAACACCGCCAGAGACAGGAATAGATAGAGGAACATCATAACAGTTAGTGATGATGCACCCGGTTACCACCCTCAACATTGAAGAAAACGACGTTAGGAGGAGTAGGATATTGTTTGTTGGTTTGTTAAGCGTCTTTAAATTTTGAATTGAGCTTCATAATGTTTGACAAATCTTTGTGCAGTCTAAACAAGTCAACTCAAATCTGCGTGTTGCTCTATTTAAAAGTCTAAGATCAGCTTCGACATTAACTGGCAAAGATTTAACTTAATTATTTTCATATGACTTGACCAAAGGCCTCCATGGTATGTTAAAATGTCAGTCATGCAAGCGAGAAAGACGGATGAAGGTATACACCCTATATAGCTCCATCCCTTTCAACTTTCCTAACAGTTCAGTTTAGGTCGTCAAATGGAGCTCCTGGTAGGGCTCAGTATGAATTGTATGAACTTTGAATGAGACTTTGATCTCTTCGTTAATTTCGGTATTTCGATTGAACAAAAAAAAAAACTTTACCTCTTGTGAATGTAAATAAATTATAATGTGTTAGGTACTATGTCAATGGAAGAAATAACTAAGCTTAGTACCTCAGTAGATATTCTTGTTTTTACAATAGCCAATTTCTATTATCAAAATTCCTAATTATAACTTTGATAACGATTCATCCTAGTCAAAGCTTATAATCTATTCTATCCTATTTGGTTTCAGAACCAACTCGTACTGACCATAGATTATAAAGCGTTCACATTTCAGCCACGTTCATCTTGCTTTAATGTTCTATTTGACGTGCCCCTATCTCGTTACCATGCAGTTTGCGTTGGCATCAGCGCAAGTATTGTGGTTTGTGGGGACACAGCTTAACCATATGAGATGCTAAATTCATATGCGTGAGAGTATTTGAGAATTTAACCCTTCAGATACCGTCAATTAGAGACACAATAGTAAGACAATAGATGCGCGGCCACCGGTGGTCGCTTGGGGATTCATGAATTAATCGTTTTGATGCAAAATTTAACCATGCCCATCTCCTAGAGGGGCCTGAGTCTCAGCAGAGGGAACATTAAAAAGGCTTATTATGCTATGCTACTGGTATGATGCACAATTAAACCTGCAAGCATAAAACGTATTTTACTAGAAATTATTTACTTAATTCATGAATCCCCAAGCGACACCCGGTGGCCGCGCATCTATTGTCTTACTATTGTGTCTCTAATTGACGGTATCTGAAGGGTTAATATATTATAAGATTATAAGAAGTTTTGAGTTCTCAAGGAATTATTAGGTGAAGAGATGTTCCAAAGCGTAAAACTCTATGAATAAAAACAGGCAAAATGTTCATTAAAAAAAGTATTATTTTAATATGAAATAATTGGAATAAAAATAAATTGTGCAGTTACTATGCAACCAAAATGTCACAGGCGTCTTGAAAAAAATCAGATGTTTTATAAATACTCATATAGGTCTATGTGAAATAAAAATGTTTTTGTTTGTTCCGAGCATAGGTTCAAACGAGTTCAAGCTGAGATATTTTGTACTGATGGAACTATATTTTAACAGTTAAGTCCCGGGGTTCACGATACGGAATCAGAGACTTCACGATCATACAAATCACATTTGATATTACTAGACCACGAAGTAGATAGTCATAGATTTGAATACAAGTAGGTAAAACGAATGGGAACTTATAAACTTCCGAAAGAACGAAGAACTCCTTTAAGAGGGTCCTTCTCCACTCGCTTATCGTAAACATCGAAAATGGTTTAAAAGCTTGTTACTTCATTTAATGCAATCCAACGCGATGTTTGACGAAAAGGCAACGCAAAAAAAGAGAGATGACGCCTGGAAACTCTGTTAGTATTCGGTAATTCCGAGATTTACTCGAAAATTTCACAAAACTTGCTCCAGGAAATAGCTGTTTTTTTAAACCCTTAAAAGTTTTTGGAAAAAGTTGTCATCATTTAGAATCTTAATAAAATTTGCAAGGTCTCTAGAGGATTACTTTTTTGACTTTTTTTAATTTTTAGGCAAATTATGAAGTGTCAAAGTTTATAGAAAATAGGACATTTTCAGAGATTTTTACTGGATTAGTTTTACACAAATTTAGAAATTGGTTTCTTTAGAAACCTAGATAATATCCACAAGATACTGTGTTTCCAAAATATCTAATGAAAAATCTGTAATAACGTCATAATCAGTTATGAGCGGTTGTATGAAAAACAGTGAAAATTTGAGTCGTGATGCACCACCTTAAATTCAGTTGCTACTCCTGACTATGCAATCTACAGCAAAACAGGCATATATTTGATAAAGGTAGAACTACACTGTTGACACGTATGTCACACACGCCGATCTGGGTGCGTCAGTCACCACAAATTTTATATTATTATGGAAACTAGACTTGTAGAGCTACACATGATTTATTTTATAAGGAATCAAAAGAGAAAACCCACCAAAGAATCAAGAGGACATTTAAAAGGTTTATCCTCTAAAGGAAATTTATTTTCATTCAGTAAAAAGCAGGTAAACGATAAAAATAGGTCATCCCATTCAACGGCCTGACCTCGCTAAGTATGTTAGTCAAGGATTATAATAATTATTTTGAACAACGAAGCGTACTGAAATCTTGATCTTTCATGCATGGTTGGCTTTACTTATGAGATAATCTGCACAAATTGGCAATTTCGATGTTATTGGCGATGTGCGTTACGAGTATTATGAGTTCGTATTAGATTTGAAGATAATGATCGTGTATGCTTCTGAATTATAGATGTGCGTGGTGGCGTATTTACTGAACGATAAACAGTTTACTTTTTTTTAAATATAATTGTCAAAAATTAAAAGGTCCGTTTTGACAATAGTATTTTGACTGCCTAGCGGTTTGTCTGATATATACACTATATCAGATACTAGCTACTACTGAAATAGCTAGTATTACACCGGACCCCTAATTATTATTTTATTGTTCCTTTTTTCGGCAGCTGTGGCGGGTGTGGTGATCTTTATTTTCTAACGAGTTTAACTACTGCCAGAAGCATCAACCGCGTAAAATTAGAAAATTATTCCTATTCTGATGCAGTTGATAGCATCAAATCTATGATTGAACTAAATTCCACATTGCTCAGCCAGACTGGCAGCGTGGAGTGGGAAGCGGTGGTTGCTATAGCATGGCTCGAATTAGTTTGAGATCCCCGCGCAGGCTCCCGCTCGCCGCCCTCGCACTCACTGTGGCCACTTGTATGAATAAGCTATGGTGTGAGTTGCCTGCGCTCGTCCCTAGTTGAGCAATCCGCGCCGCTTCCCGCACTGGTGCTTCCAGTCTGACCTAACTGTAAAAGTGACTTCTTTCAACTTTATAATCCACTAGCTGCTCCCAGCGGCTTCGCCCGCGTGATAGCAGAAAATTATCCCAAGGGAACATACTTCCGAGATAAAAAGTAACCTATGTCCTATTCAAGGACATGGTCTGTCCGTGTACCAAGTTTCATCAAAATCTGTTTTACCATTTAGACGTGAAGACGTAACAAACAAACAAACAAACTCACTTTCGCTTTTATAATATTAGTAAGGATTTTTGCGATCGAGAATTTTGAACCTGTCAGCCTTTTTTTATTTCCTAAATTTTTTGTAAGTCAAAGAGTGATATCGTCTTCTCGAGCCAATTATTTTGATACCTTACATGATAACTACAAAACAAAAAAAAATTGTGGGTACCAATTTTTTTTTTATAGTTTTGTCGTACCCAGTGTCGATTTCACAACTAGACAAATCTAATAACACCTTTTTATTTAAAATGCAACAACCGTTTAGGCTATGCATACATAGACATATACTAGAAAAACATATCCCTCTTTCTGGCGCAGTCGGATAAAAAAGAAAGGAAATTCTTATAACGACACGAGGTATTCGTGTTTTGGTTTCATCATCATCATCAGTTCAGCCGATAGACGTCCATTGTTTGACATAGGCCTCACCAAGTGTCGCCACAATGAACGATCCTGTTTTGGTTTATTTATTATTTATTTTTTTACTTATTGGTTTTTGTCTCTGTTGTAAGAAAAGTATATTTTTCCTCATATAATAATCTCACTTCTCGAAACCTATATACTGTAGTGACTCAGTCACAAAGTTTTGTTTTTTTCGTTAGATACAACAGGAAAAAATATATTCGAAAAAATCGTCGAGACTCGGTTCGGGAATTGAACTATTTACATAAGTTAGTATGTATGGAACCCTCAGTGTGCGAGTCCGACTCGCACTTGACCAGTTTTTTTTATTATTGATAGCCTTGCTCATGACAACTATCTCACCTAATTTACCATCAGGTGAGATGGTGTGGTCGACGATTTAGTACTCCACAAGTAACCTTGAATTAAGGTGAATGCTACAAGGTAGTCTACTAAATTTAATTTTTCAAAAGTTTATTTTAAAATATCCTTTAACAGCACAGTCTCGGGATTATCGTAATAAAACATTATATTAGCGGTAATAACTACCTGCACCCTTAATGACTTAAACGAAGCCAACGACAGAGCTGTCCAGGTGGCTAAATATTGGTCGGACAAAATTTGAGTGGTATCGACACGAGAAGAAGAAGAAGAAGTAGTGGTTACAACATATATGTATTTACACAATTTTACTCATAAAAAACCATCAACATTTTATCTCTAAATTAGAGAACTTAAACGTCAAATTATTTTCTAAAACAACACATTATACCTGTCTATTATATCTTGTCTTGATGCTATGTGTCTGGTTCTAAAATATGTAGAACTAGCATTTGCCTGCAGCTTCGCGCGCGTACCTAAAATATAGCTTATTCAAGAAAAATTTTTCTCCTAGAAACAAAAAACATTAAAACAAACTTTATCTCTATATAATATTAGTATAGATATCATGTAACTACGGTATTATCATACAGTTCATTCTAAGAGAGCAGCAAATTAAGTTATTTTTAATATTTCCTTATTCGGTATTTATGACAGAAAACAAAATAACTTGAAACACGAGGCTCTTAATTATGAACATCGCTTACATTCTTTGTAGGTAGATATTGACAAGGAAGTTATTTCTAAGCATCCCAATATAAATAAAAGCTATACCACCAAAATAAATATAACAAAATGTACTCAGTTCCACAAATCGTTGTTTTCCCAGTGTGAAACTATTTTAACTGACCCTGCATTGTCTACCCATGATGTATGTAAATATCTTGTTACAAACAATTTGTAGTTGAAAACAGTGACCAATACATGTACAGAAATGACGTCCCACAAAATCCGTGCAACACAAAAATATACATTACCATTGGAGCGGGCCAACTTCCTTTTGCTCGGAGTTAGTTCGTGGAACAAAGCGAAACTACCACCTACACTTTTCTATCAAGTGTGTGTCTGCCGACTTTGTGCTTCTGTGCTCCGACTCCTGAGATCGCGACAAGTATTGTATTTCCCATTGTGCGAATAGAAAACATGTGGGCAACAGTCAGGTCGAATGGGATATTTTTATACAGGATTTAGGGCAATAGAAATGTAGTTGAGCGTGATACATATGAATCTAGTCAACAGTATTTCTTTGATGGTACCTATATATGTAAGTTCCTACAGATTTTTTTTTTCAAAATAGAAACTATTAAGTACGAAACATACAAAGCGTTTACTTTGTAACAAAGGTAACATTTATCGATCTACCATTCTTGTGATTAGGAATCCTTCAATAACATCATGTCGTTTCAATAAACTCGTGTTTCTCAAGATTAAATTAAGTTTTACTAGAAATATTTTCACTCAAAATCTGTTTTATTATTCTGGCAATCCATATGCCAATAATTACCACGTTCCAAGATGTTTCAAAAAAAACCTTTTTGGAAAAAGCTCATATCTTGAAAAAGAAAGTGTATACCTTTACGTGCCTAGGATCCACCAACTCACACAGCCCACGTGGTGGATTACAGCCCATTCCCTCTCCTAGAGAGAGGGCTTGAGTCCCAGACGTGGTAACATTAATAGACTGATTATGCTATGCTAATATTCTATTTATCAACACTTTTGTAGGATAAAAAAAAATGGTTTCAGACTTTAATTGAAAAGTTGTTATACAGCTGCAGTAGGATTGACAAAATTTATGTCCCCGTACGTGACATGACCAGCAAGCAGGCACGCGAGCGAGTCGCGCAAATAACTAGCACGCTACTGACTTTATTTATTTAGAACTAAATGTAGCTAGGTAAACTAAAAATATATAATCAATAGCAAACGTGGCCACCACTGACGCTCGTAAATATTTATAAACAGGCATGTTTGTAGTTCTGTTTATAAGGGGCGTCCTGTACCCCTAGCCAAGTTGCTAATCTTCAATAGTTAACGCTAGTAGAAAGCTTCAAATTTACAGGAATCTCGTGATCTCAACGCCCAGTCACGTGGTCAGAACAAAAGGCTTGTTGTCGTAAAAAATGACATTAGTCCGTCTTTTAGATTCACACATAACTTTAATGGGCTATATCTTTGTTATTTTTTGTTTAATCGAAAAAAGAAAAATTACATGTCCAATATTTTTTTATAATCTAAAATATGGACTAAACAAAATGTAGTTATTTTTACCCTGGAAACTACCCTAAGGTCAACTCGAAGCGTGCGACGCAAGCGAAACGGTTGTAACTTGGCTAGGGGAGCTGATCTGGCAAATGCGCCGCTTACGAGCTGTTCGCGAGCCGCTTGCGTACTGCTTGCGTGCATTTCATGTTCGTACGAAGCACGCGCGGCACAGAGAATTCGCACGAACGATCCGCGCGCGCGAAACGCTGTGCTAGCAGCTCGCGATCAGCGCGTTCGCCAGGTCTGAACACAACGTTATAGATCTTAAATTCACTAAGCTACTATGCTGTTATTTTGAGAAAATAATTACCAAGTATAAAAAATAATCAGTTACAGTTTTTTTTAAAGATTATTCAATCACACATCCCTCACTAGGGTAAAGCGGGAAGGCGTTTCAGACTTTTACTGACTAAAATCACACTTATGTTCCTTCAGTTGCCTTTTGCGTTATAGGATCACGGGTCAAGCCACGGCCCTAGTTAGTATCGTATACCCTACGGTTTTGCTGACATCTTTTTCAGGCGCGCGTGAAACACCATCAATGATTCGGGTTCGGTCCGGTCGGTTAGACGGCGAGTTACCCTTTGCCCATCGTCTGCAAACATGAGCCTACGTTGACTAATAGTTGAGGTTGGGGTTTCGGTGGCTTGGGTGTGAAGATGTCGATGAAGTTGTTATATTTGCAAGGTTTGAGGCAAATTTTCCTAACATAAATAGTTAAGTTTATGGAAACCCTGTATATAGTGAGTATAGTGGTAGGAGCTACTTTGACTAGTCCGGACCACAGACTGGTAAACTCTCCAAAAATATGAATAACAAAATCGTTATAATTAAAAGAGCTTGCATTCCAATCTATATATATAAAAGAAAGTCGTGTTAGTTACACTATTTATAACTCAAGAATGGCTGTACCGATATAGCTGAAAATTGGTGGGTAGGTAGCTTAGAGCCAGGTGACAGACATAGGATACTGTAGAGTCGGGTAGAGGAGTGTCGGGTAGGGTAGAGTAGTGTAGAGTTGGGTATATAGCAGGGTGGAGTAGGGAAGAGCGGGAGCGAAGCCGCGCGGGCAATAGCTAGTAAGTACTAATTTAATAAAGTCATCAGAATGAAAAGGAGTCAAAAAACCAAAGTATTTATCACGATCCAAACAACAAAGAAGACTTATGTAATATGTATTTTGCAGCTTACCCTACTAGGATTCGCATAGTTCGATAAACTCAAGGCTAAACAAGTTGGAGTTGTTCAAATAAATTATTATTATTAGCCTTGTCTGAATTTGTTGCCAAAAAGATTCTTGAACTGAGCCATATTTGTCTCGAGTCAGTTAATATTACATAACACGCTGACACCTTTTGAATTTAACCCTTCAGATACCGTCAATTAGAGACACAATAGTAAGACAATAGATGCGCGGCCACCGGTGGTCGCTTGGGGATTCATGAATTAAGAGCGCCCATCCCGAGATAGATACTTCATATTACATATATTATAACCGCTCTTTCGTAATCATGATTTTTACACATCTTTCGGCAGATATGTTGGACACAGACGTATATTTCGTGCATATTCTCTAGGTTTGTATTAAATCTAGTGTAAAACTAATCCTATGAAAAACTCTGAAAACCTTCTATTTTGCATGAAGTTTGGCCCTTTCTAATGTATTGATAAATTGAAAAAGTAAACAAAATAGATTTACAGGAACCTTATCCATTTTATCGAGATTCTAAGTGATGATTTTTTCTAAATACTTAAAATTTTTGTAAAACCATTGAATGAGTGACGGAATTACCGAATGCCAACAAAATGTTCAGGCGTTATCTCTTTTTTTTTTGCGTTGGCTCTTTATCAATCTTTTTTAATGCGTTGGATGGCGTTGAAAGAAACAACAAGCTTTTAACCCACGTTCATGTTGACGATAGACAAGTGGGGAAGGGCCCTTTTAATGAATTTTGAACAGATTTCTTTTTAAATTGTTTTTCAAACGTTGCCCGACACTGGGGATTATTTGTGTGTCATGGATGCATTAAAAAAAAATGTAACTGTAAATGCACGGAACACCGAGATCCGGAAAAACTGTATTTATCTTGGTACGTATTTCCTGAAGGATATTAAAAGAAGGGTTTAGTTATAGCCTTAAAAAATAACATTATCTAGTTTTAAATACTTTTTTGAGTATTTCTTTCGTAACTCGATTGAAAATCCTCGATCCTTCGACCAGACGAATGCCTGATCCGGGCAACTGCCCAATAATCGATTTAAAGCTGTTGTGTCTGTTGCAATTGCACAGATTACTTTAATAATGTGATACAGGATATCGAATTTTAGTTTCGATGTTGCATCATAGATGTCGCTACAACCTGCACAAGTTTTTTGTTTTATCATACTGAAAAAATCAAAGTTATTAATAGTAATTTATTAAAGGTACAGGTAAGACATAAATCAACGTACCTATATAGTTCTACATAATTATTATTGTTCAATCAAATTATTCTCACTCTTTACAAAAAGCAGTTTTCCAGTAACAGTAAGGAATGTCACCGAAAAATTCTTCCACCATAAAGGCCTTTGTGAATATTTCGACAGGCGTCCATTTTCAGTTGAATGCAAAACAAGCGAAGAGCTTTCTGTGTCTGTCATATAAGTATATTGACATATGAAAACAAGGTGATGTGAAAAAGAAAAAGAATGAACGGTGTGTACCAACGTTGTGTTAATTAACGATAACAAGGAACACAAATGCACAAAATAACGTTTTATTATACGTTATTTTTACCGACTTCACAAAAAGGAGGAGGTACTACGTTCGGCTGTTTGTATGTTTTTTTTTTTTTTTTTTTTTTTTTTTTTTTGTATGTTTGTTCGTCGAATACTCCGCCAAATGTGGACGGATTTTCAAAATTCTTTTTTTGTTCGAAAGTAGATAGTTCTGAGGTGGTCCCATTATCACCAAATTAGGATCTGATGATGGGATCTTGGAGAAATCGAGGGCAACCTTCAAATTTTATAGGCTCACTTATTGATTTTCGCATATTTTATGAAGTATCTTGTGTGTTTGCGTATGGTCGTCACTATCTCAGGTAGCTGGGCTGATGATGGAAGGTACAACTCCTTAACAGTAAGAAGTTACTCGAACAGGCAAGGACTGTTTTAGTAAATTGTTTTGATGTTTGATAGGGCATTTGCCACATTTGGTCTCATGATCATCAAGTCATGACCTGATGCTGCAGTCAGGATAGTCTGCAGAGTACCTAAGTCCTCGACAACAAACAGCAGATATATCGAGTTTAGGCTCATTGAAAACGGCTCGATGTGTGGAGAAACGTACTGCTAATAAACAACACCGAAGTACATAGAGACCTGGCGCTGAAGCCAGGAGCATCAGAAAAAGTACAAACCTTGAAATTACAGCACCGTAGTCGTGTTTGGGCTCATTTTAAACAGGACTAAATTTTAAGTTCATTGCAATGTTGACATAAATCTGGCCTGATGCTACAGCCGGGATTATCAGCATCTAGTCTAATGACTGATTGAAAGATTTACCTTTGGGCTTCATCATCAGATCAGTTCGATATATCCTTTCCCTCTCCAGCATCTAGTCTAATGACTGTTTGAAAGAAGAGGGGGAGAGGATATATCGAACTGATCTGATGATGAAGCCGAAAGGTAAATTAATGTAATCTAACCGTGTTTGGGATTATTAGAACCGTTATGAGATGCGCTCTGACTATAAGGTATTTAAGTTTGACTGAGGGGTACTTTTTAGTGGTGGTACCATAACTAAAAAGTGTGAAATAAAAAAAACTTTTTACAAAAAAAATATAACCGACTTCAATGATAAAAAACACTGAAAAGTATCAAATAACTTTAATTTTGGAAGTCGGTGTTAAATAACGAAGAGACTAAACTATTAAAGAAACACCGACTTCCAAAATTAAAGTTATTTGATACTTTTCAGTGTTTTTTATCATTGAAGTCGGTTATATTTTTTTTGTAAAAAGTTTTTGTTGAGTTTGTTTGAGAATAATTCAGGCCACCTGTAAAAATATGCTCACTAAAATGTTCTTATTTATCCTTTCTACAAAGGCCTTGAGCACAAGCGTAGGGTAGCCAGCCTTTGGGTGTTTTACAGGATGCATTTTGGAAAGTATGCACTATAATTGCATGATTTGATTCCAGCATCTCATTTCTAACATTGGACAACCCGACGAACGGAGAGTAACAACCTTTAGGTTGTGTATTTCATGACCCTCTGGCATGCGTTCAGCTAAATATAAGGCCATGAACCGAACGATTCCGGCGTAGAGCCTGCGGCAGGAGGCGCCTGGACCCCCCACGTTGGGCAGGACCCGCTTGAGTGCAGCCTGGAAGCAGCTTGGAAGCCAGACGTCGGAAGCGCTTCACAAAATTCCACCAGTTGTCGAGGACGAGTCCCAGGTACTTTATCATTGACCCGACGCCGATGTGAATTCCTCTCACCGTTAATTGGTAACCCGGTGGTGGTGCTTTCTGAAGGCCGTGAAAATACATAGCCTTGGACTTGTGCAGTGCCACCTTGTGTCCCAACTGCTGGATCCTATCAACAACTATCGCAACCCCTCGTTTCGCTAGATCGACCGCCACCAGCATATCGTCTGCGTAGCAGACCATCGAGAACACGTGGAGGTATCGCAATGAAATTAAAACTATATACTCAATGCTAAAGTTCCTTGAAGATGTGAAAAAATTAAACTTCTGAGTTCACGAAACAAAAAGATTGGAAACTGTTTTCATAGGTAAGATTTTTTAATCGATATAAACTAGTGCTAGACTGCGGTCCTATCTAATGGTAAGCAGTGATGCAATCGTTGGTGGTGAGGCGCACTAGTTTATTTAGAGCCTATATAATTAAGTTTGTACAGAACCCTCAGTGCGTCAGTCCGACATACACTAGCCTGTTTTTTTTTATGTGGGAAATTATCCAATGAATTCTCCCGCTCCGCTTTTTAAGGCGGAATGGGAAGACGTGTCAGATTTATACTGACGAAAAACATACCTATGTTCCTTCTTTACCCGTTGCATTCTAAGACCACGGGTTTCCCTTTCGAAAGTCAACCTATGGCCCAAGTAGGTTTTGGCCCTGCTGGGCCCGTAAGGTTTGCTGACATCTCTTTGAGGCGCTCTTGGAATAGTACTCGTCGTCGGTCAGACGGTTACCGGGCGGCCGAAACCTAAGTAGGTTGACTTTAGGATTCCTAAAGCAAACATGCTTTTAAGTTAATTAGCTGTTTCATAACGTTGGGCTCACACTAAGCGACCTTAAGCTTGCAAGACGTGTGATTTGTCATACGCTCGTTAACCTTCAAGCAGTCTTTACCAAACACTAGCGTTTGTTTTTCTTCTTCGATTGTTCTGCTTCTACTATGACAAGCCTTTTTTATTTTGGGGTGAGAAATTATCAAATGATTTCTTTGGGTGGAGAGGATGTGTCAGGCCTTTACTAAATAAAACCCACTTAATTTCCTTCAATTGCCTTGTGCATTTCAGGGCAGCAGTGACACCTTCACACATAATGAATAACAGCACCTATCCATTGTTCACAACAAAACTATGATGACTTAACCCGTTATAATAATTATGTCGTCCGCAATGTAAACTCTTTAGGAATTTTAGTGGTACAAGGTAGAGTAGAAAGCTAAAATACTGACTGGTCATCCACTAGATGGACAGGCCTCATTAAATCATCTTCGAAGTATTCTCGACCTTATCGAATGTACACGCAGTGCCACGAGTAGTGAGAGACGGAGAAGTCTCACAAAAACTGCATCCATCCTACCAGACGATCCATGACCGCGACTACTCTACCAGGAGTGTACGACTGAGAAGAAGAATTATTATGTACTAGCTGCGCGCAGGCGAAGCCCGATAGCAGAAAATTATCCCAAGGGAACATATTTTCGGGATAAAATCCTATGTCCTATTTCAGGACATGGCCTATCTGTGTGCCAAGTTTCATCAAAATCGGTTTTGCCATTTAGGCGTAAAGACGTAACAAACAAACTCACTTTCACTTTTATAATATTAGTATTAGTAAGAATGTACTTGGTAAAAAACCAGCGGTGAAAGGGTGTCTGTAGACGGTACCCATTCGTTAGTGTTCATTCGCTCGGTCTGTCTCCGCGGTAAGTAAACACATAGGTCACTCTGTGAAGGTTTGTTCAGAGTGACGAATGCCCCCATTGCCGTGTTGGCTTTATAAACTTGCATGGCCTGAAATACTATAAAACCGATCCCTGACGTAAAACAAATACTATAATACTACATTGATACGTAGGCGACAGTCCTATAGGCGGCGAAATTGTTTGAAAGAATTACCGCTTCCTTGGAACGTAAAAATCAACTGAAAGAATATATAACATTATTTTTAGTTTATGCGAAACCTGAATATAGTTTGTTCAGAATCAGTAACAGATTGGACCCCAATAGTTTTTACACCATGTTATATTTAAAAAAAGTTAATTATGTTTGACACCACTGACATTAAGTACAACACAAGCCACGGCAGGTCATAAGGTGTATTAGACGCCAGCAAACAGCTGGGTGCAAGTGCAAAACAACTCCTCAGTCGCCTGGATAACCCAATGACTTTGTATTTTTGCTGACATAACAAGCTTATAACTTTGTGAATTTTGAGGATACAGTTATGTTTTGTACTTAGATTATTTACATAAAAATACTAGACACATGTTTCAGGTTTCGCATCAAATCAGGCGCTCTAACTCGCTTCATCCAGAAAGGTAGAAATTATTTCATGGCTTCCTGCCTGAAGGGAAGGGGTCTGTTCTATAGTTATTTTTCGACTAATCGTCTTCAGGTAGAATTGTCTATAACTTTAGATTTTAATGGCGGGATAACGGGTTTATAATTACAAAAGTACGGTTCGTCTCTGGTTTTATTTTAGTCCTATTCCAGGACCAGATTTGCATAAAATAGAGATGTTCACTCATACTTGTTTGGCAGTCTCTATTATATTGCATACATCAGTTTGTATTTTTTTTGTAGGAAAGATTTTTTTCCTATAAGCATAAGAACACTCTAGCCTCATAATGTTCCCACTGTTGTGAATCAGGCCTCTTCTCTAGGAGAGGAAAATCCACTATGTGGGCCCAGTGCGGATTTGTGGATATCACATTTTTTTTTTAATTTTTCGTTGATATGCCGGTTTGCTCATGTCATTTTTCTTTATCGCTTTGAGAGCTATAGTAAATAAATGTCTCTGATCTCAGTTAACTGTGACGTAAATTGGGTGGCCAAAACCAACGTCCCAACCCGTGGTCTCAACCAAGGTGACCGTGGTTTGTGTGTTTGGTTTGTGTTCCAGCTATATGGATGTAAACCACACGTCAACATGTTCGATGGTTGGGAAAACGCACCTCGCAACCAAGGGCGTTGAAGGTCATGGTTTACAACGGCTGTCTACACGGACTGAAACTAGCAAGGCCACCTTGGTTGGGACGTTGGTTTACATCCATCATGCCGCCCCTTTAAATAGTATTTCACTATATCTTTCTAAAACAAATATGGATTATTATTCATGCAACTGCAGATGTATATTAAAATAGTTCTTAATAACATTATTGTCATAACTAAGTTTCATCAGAAACAGAAAAAAAATAAAAATACATTCAGCCGAAACACCAAATGTAATGGCAGAATGTAAAGGGGCTTTATTATTATTGTTAAGATCTTTATCTATCATACTTTGTATACCCACATTCTGGTCATTCATCACCTTATGACATTACCTGAAACTACATGATAAAAAGGAAAGTAGTTCAATAGCTTGCTTGTTTTTCATCAAAGAAAGTAGCAATTTCTGAGTTTTCCACGAAACGATTGCCGTTCTTAGCTTTTCCCAGAAGGCAGCTACTGTGTATATACCTAATCGTTTCCTAAATTAGTATACAAAGTTGACTTATGCACCTACATTTTTTTTTTTTAAGGAGGATAATCTACACTTCTAAAAGGTATAGGTACTTTTAAGAGGTAAAGTTTTTTTTTTTTTTAATTTTTTTTTTGTTTGTATGAGGTAATCTGCTTTGCAATGCTGCTTTATTTTTGAGTGACATAGGCTATATTTTACACAGGCAAAGCTGCGGGTAAAAGCTAGTATCAAATAATTTCAGCTGCTCTGAGTGAAGCGAAACTGAATTTTATTGATAAAATCCTACCCGTGTTGTTCAGTTGCCCTTTTTGTTCGTTCGAATAATCCCTCGGCTCTGGTGACTTACGTACCGCATTTCGGAAGTTACTGATTAGCATCGGTATCATCATGTGTATAGAACACGTGATTTGTGATAACTGAGTTTTATTGTAGCCTATTGTTTTGTCAAAGATACGATGTATTTAGGACGTGTCCTAAAAAGCAATTTGATTGAGATACAAACAACTTATATGCATAAAAGTCTAGTCACTATAAATAATCACTGTTATTATACAGAATTATTTTTTTAAATGGTTTTTTTTTATGGTGGAGAAAATCATCCAATGACAACCTTCGCTTTTAGGCGGAACGGGAGATAGTGTCAGACTCTTACTGACTAAAAACCCACCCCGTTCCTTCTAGCCTTCATACCAGGGCTCGAGCTTCCTTTCGGATAACCCTGGCCCCAGTAGGCTTCGACCCGGCTGGGGCCCTGCTGTTGTCGACAACTCCTTGAGGCGCGCGAGAACAGTGCGCGCAGTCGACGACTTTGGCTCGGTCCGGACAGTTACCGGACGGTCAGACAGCGAGCTACCCATAGCTCGCCCTCCGAAAGCTCGCGTCTACGGTGGGCGGAAATCGGGATTGGAAATCCCGGCAGCGGCGAGAGCGCCTTGCTTGATGGGGTCGGCCTCCTTCTTCTTCTCTGAATCTGTGGAGAATAACGAAAAATGGTCAATGAAGTCCTTCTCTTATTTGGTGATGCTATCAGATGGTGCAATAATACATCGTGTGTTTTTTTTTCTGAGTTTTTAAAAATCGAATTTGGCAGTTTTGTTCATAGTTTTTTTTAACCATGATGGTTTTGGTCGTTTAAAATAAACCAGAAACATAACACGCAGGATCATAAATTTTAGTTCTTATGTGGCATTATAGATGTCGCTACAACGTCTTAAAATAATCATTACTTCTATAAGAAAAAGGGATAGCGCTATTTATCTTGTACAGCTCTGTCTCTCTCTCAAACCTGATTCATAATGGATTTAGAGTAGGTTCTCTAAAAGCGCTTAAGGGTGAGTGGGTTTTTGGGTAAACCTTTTGATTAGATAATGGTTACTTTCAGACATACATGTAGACATGTCTTATATCCCTGAAGATTTTGATAGAATTGTACTTAGTGCTGACAAACGACGAGCAATGGGTAAATCCAGTAAGCCGGACCGACAACGAGTTGATGCATGGCGTGCAGTGTTCCATACGCACCTAAAAGAGATGTTGATCTGATGCTCACTGTGGCTGCGGGAATGTCCGAAAGATATTGGGGACAACAGGACACAAATGGGCTTAGCCAGAAAAAGTCTGACACATCCTCTTGCTCCACCTTAGAGCCGGCCAAGTCATTTGACAATTTTCCACCTGGAAAAAAAACACAAATAGAGATGTACTTAGTAGGTACACCAGCTTCTTTAAACATGAGAATCGATTGTTTATTATTCTGTAAATGTATCAAACAAGTATTGGTACCAGTTGTAGCTAAGTGTACACCCCTTCTTTGAAAGTAAGTTAACTTAATTATGTAAATATTTTTTCTGGCCAGACTTCTCTAAATTGAATTCTAAGAATGTTTTAGTAACCATTTTTTTGTTGGAAAAAATCTATGGAAAAAACCGTAAGCATGCTAAAGTGGGACACTGATAAAATCTATTTTACCTGAATCCTGTCTAAGTAAAACTACTGTCGTAGAAAACTTAGTTTAATTTCCGCTCTCTAGGTTTACGGTCGCCTTTTTCTGAGAAAAAGTTTATTTCTTTCATAACGCTATTTAGTACCTATTCTGAAATAATCAGGAGAAAGGAGATACCTAATACTCGAAAATCTAAGATCTTACAAATCTCTCAGTTTATTTATCTAGTTTATAAATACATTCAATTGAGATCCTAAATTTACAGGTTATTGATTTAAAAAAAAAAATCTTCATCAATCATCAGATGCACAAGACACTGATATTTAGCAAGGATTGCTTATTTAGTTAGTCTACAAGTATAAATATTATGGTTTAAGGTATTAGATTCTTGAACATCTGGCCAGGTTTAAATGCACACATACTCGTACTGCTGCGTTTGCGAAATATTGATTGATTTACATAATGCTATGTACATTTTGAAGTACACTTAAACAGTGTTTTTTGTATAAACCTATATAGGCTAAAGTAGAGTTTAAGAAATACTCAACTTCTAATTCTTATAACAGATGCAGATTGAGAGGTGGGATTGCAGTCAAGTACTAGTTTATATCAGATAAAAAAAAAAAAAAAAAAAAACAGATATAGAAGGTTTTACACTCAATACAACTACGTTTGACATTAAAAAATAAGCCTATTAGAAGACCAACCAAGTAACTATAACGAATATATTGGACGCATTAATAAATAATTGAATCGAATTATGATATGACTAAGCCTAGGATTAACTAATATATGCGTTCAAAATTTCAAACTGTCGTTCTGTTTCGACAAAACACTAATTGGTTACTATTAAAATGTTTATCCTGGTTGTAGCTGGATATTAATTTGTGGATTTCATGTTTAATGAAATAGATGCACTAAATTAGGAACACATTTAACAGGCTGATGTTAGTGAGGTATTACAATGGTTATCCTAATTCGAATAAGGGTAATTAATACACATACATACTTAGGTAACATGCTGCTGCGTCCAGCAGTGCCTACGACGCAGCTGTATGTTTCGAGGCTACATCACACCACGAAGGCTGAGGAGATCGTGGAGTATGTTCAAGTCAAGACGAACTGGACTTTGAGAGTTGAGCAGTTGGAGCCGCGCCATAACACTAATTTCAAGTCGTTTGTGGTGCGGGTGCCGACTCATCATTTGGAGACCTTCTTCAAAGGAGAGTTTTGGCCGAAAGGAGTTATGTATCGACGATTTCGTGGAAGGATACCGACCTAGCAGCGGAACACGACGCCGCCACTTCGTGTGCAATCGTTTAATTAATAAGTAGATTTTATTTATATGTATTTGTTTATAATTTTTAAGAGTATTTTATGTATAGTGTATATGGGCCATAGTAGCCTGAAATAAAGAATTATTATTATTATTATTAGGTGCTTAAAAAGCAGCCTCTAAATTACACACACCATTTACGACAACGTATTACCGAATTAATGAATTAAAAAAATAATTAATTAAAATTGCCTTGAAAATTGAATTAGTTAATGAAAAAAAAAAGCACAATAATTACATTAATATTAGAAAAATAATAAATAAACAAGTCGTCAATATAAAATTAATAATTAAAATTTAACTATTTACAATACCTACCTACATTTACAAATTCAAAACAGTTATTGGTTTCTTTTGTACTGCTACATGTCGGTCACTACAATGCCTAAGGATATAGCAGTCCATCCTTGCAGCAATCATCGCCAGTGCGGAGTTGGTGCTACCCCTCACTCTGCGCAACATAGACGCGGCACGCTTTCGCATAGTGGCATGGAAGCAGTCGGTGGGTGCCGAGGTGTGTTTTTACTTTGTTTAGTAAAGGCTCAGGAATAAGGACAGTATAAGATAAATTGAATAGTCCACTGTCACATCAATAATTCACACTAAAACAGCCGTATGGATTTTGATGATATTTAGCACACAAGTAGACTCTATCCTAGTATAGCATGTAGGATACATTTTATCGCGTGAGCAGTGCAGTGTTGCCTTATAATAATTTTCTACTTTCACGCAGGCAATGCCGATGCCAGAAATTAGTGCAGAAATATACATTTTCCGGCTTAAGTAATGCTATCGAACTTTCAAGGCCATAGATGACATAATATATACCATTTATTAGCATTGACATTTTCAAACGGTAAGACCCATTTGCGGGTGCCAAAGCCGGTTTAGTAAAACCAGAATTAATTTGATTTGGGAACCAAAAGACTTATTGAGTTATCCGTGGACTATCGCTTTAGTTGTAGGATAAACAAATATACGCAATGAGGCCAGAAGTAAATAGTCAGAAGAAACTATAAGTCATTATTTTATTTTTTGTTTAATTATAGTATTTCATACTTTATGTATAATATAAGTAAAATAAATAATTATATTTTTTGTATAATATATAGAGTGTGATAATGTGACCGATGCTTGAAACACGTGATTGTACCTACTCACATGATTTCAAACAACTTACCTAAGGAGATATCATTGGATGATTATCCACCTAAAAATACTACAATATTAAAACTGAGCAAAAAACGCGGACAAAATAACATTTTTTTTTTGTATAAATTTAAAGTTAAAAATTAGAGAAAATAAAATTAAAATAAATTTAAAAATTAAAGGAACCCCCTTTAATTTTTAAATTTATTCTAATTTTATTTTTAATTAATTGTTGTAGTGGCAATAGCAATATACATTCTGTGAAAATTTCAACTCTCTTCCTCTTTCAGCCTATGAGTTTCGATTGCTGACTGACGGACATACAAACGGACGGACAGCGGAGGTTTAGTAATAGGGATGCATTGGCACTTTTCGGCTATGGAACCCCTAAAAGTTAGGTTTTTATCTATGCCTTTTGAAGGTACCCACCTTCACAAGGCACTGCAGTCCCAAAGCAACTATGTCTAGGCCATACAATTTGTTCCGTGTAATCTTACGAATCAAATGCGTGAAACGCGGTGCAACAGCTAATAGCTCACAGAAAAGATGAAATAACTTAATCTCCCAATCATTTTAACAGTCCTTCAGATCAGTTTATTTATAGGTATACTGTGATTACAATCTGTTGTAGATAAAGAATTCAAAGCACTACTTTCTTACTAATATTATAAAAGGGAAAGTGAGTTTGTTTGTTTTTTTGTTACGTCTTCACGCCCAAATGGCAAAACCGATTTTGATGAAACTTGGTATACGGATTGACCATGTCCTGGAATAGGACATAGGATACTTTTTATCACAAAAGTATGTTCCCTTGGGATAATTTTCTACATCACGCGGGCAAAGCCGCTGGGAGCAGCTAGTTTACTATATTTAAGAAAGACACAGAAAAAGAGATTCATAAATAAAACAAGGATTCTCACAAATTCTCTTTTAATGACACCAAATTAAACACTACATTATCCGATCAGTGTAGGTTTGTACAATTAAAACTTAAATATAAATTATAATAAGGCACAGCGTGCTGTTTGTTCTTAAAATATAATAAAAGATCACTGAAATGTTTTTAACCTAAGGTAAAATGCTACGTACTTCTAGAAAATATTTTATAATTTTGCAAGAAAATGTAGACAAAGACACTGCCGAATTTTGTGAATCATTTATGACTTATTTGCCGTTTAAACAGCTACAGCCCAGAGGTTTTTTTAAGTCAAGAGTAACTTCGAGATAAACATGCTCTATCGTCTACTACATCGTCGCTTACCACCAGGTCAAACACGTGCCTATCAATTATATAAAAAAAAATACTATTCTCAATTTCATTAATCAAACATTTTTAATAGAACTTATAATCCTACTTATGAGTATAGTTCACTCTTAGGGAATATGCATGACATGTATTTTTTAATTTTTTTTTTTTTTTTTTTAATTCGTATAAACTAGTGCTTGACTGCGATCCCACCTGATGGTAAGCAGTGATGCAATCTCTGATGGTGAGGCGCACTAGTTTATTAAAAGCCTATTCACTCTAGCCTTGAAGATACCCAAATTATAATCGGACGGGAAGACCACAGCAGGCAAATTGTTCCATTCCTTCGACGTACGCGGTATAAACGACGAGGCGAAACGCTTAGTCCGGACCGTAGAGGTTTCAACAACGTATGGGTGGATACTCATTGTACGTCGGGTTGTCCGATGGTAGAATTGAGATGGCGGAATCAAGTCATGCAATTCCTGCGCACACTCTCCAAAAAGCATCCTGTAAAACACCGAAAGGCTGGCTACCCTACACCTGTGCTCACAAATTACAAATTACTTTATTAGTTCTAGTAATGCAAAAAAAAACGGCCTCTCCTTAGCCTCTTTCCAAATAATTTGGGATTGGTTTCTAGTCTAACCAACTGCGGCAACATACCTATAGAGCCATAGCCTACCTCACATCTCAGTTACTGGGCAATATGATACTCTTTGGATAGACTGATGGTCAGACTTTCTGGCATCTGACTACCCGTCACGACTGTCAAAAATCTATGAATGACAATCGGGACCAACGCTTTTTCGTGCTTTTTGAGGCATGGGGTGTCAGTAATGTCCTAAATCTATATATATAAAAATCAATGCCACTTTTCGTTGTTATTTTATAACTCAAGAACGGGCTCACCTATCCAAACCAATTTTTTAGGCTTTGTTCGGACTATTTAGTAGATGGTTTATGTGAAGTTTGGTAGGGTAGAGTAGGGTAGAGTAGGGTAGAGTAGGGTAGAGTAGGGTAGAGTAGGGTAGAGTAGGGTAGAGTAGGGTAGAGTAGGGTAGAGTAGGGTAGAGTAGGGTAGAGTAGGGTAGAGTAGGGTAGAGTAGGGTAGAGTAGGGTAGAGTAGAGTAGTGTAGAGTAGAGTAGTGTAGAGTAGTGTAGTGTAGTGTAGGGTAGAGTAGAGTAGGGTAGAGTAGGGTAGAGTAGGGTATAGTAGGGTAGAGTAGGGTATAGTAGGGAAGAGCGGGAGCGAAGCCGTGCGGGCAAAAGCTAGTAAACTTATAAAAGTACATGACTGTGAATTGAAAAATGCAGATTGGTAGGTACTTGCTCGGTTTCGAACCACTGTGGCCTAATAGTTAGGACACTATCCAATAAGTAAACAAGCAATGAACGATTTTTTTTTTCTTGCCAAAGTTAAAAAAAAGTACATTATAAATTCAGACAACAAAGTCTCAGTAAGAGTCTGACACTATCTTCCGCTCTGCCCAAGAGCGAGGGTTGTCATTGGATGATTTTTGCTCACCATAATAAAAAAAGACTGACATGCCATCAACAAAATAGCAGCCATAGAAAACGATGATTTTGCAAGAGGGGCTAATATAAATACGTTAATTGCACTTGCATATTCCCTATTCCCAAAACTGAGCAGCCACTCGCGAGCTTAGTTTAAAATTCAACGATCAAGTTGATTCACATTGCACTTTTTGGTTCTGGCATGCTGTACATTTCATTAGCATAATCAATGTTCTCGTATTCAAGCGAGCCAACGCCCGTTCAATCATCTCAACTCGCTAGCCATGTAAAATGTTCTATGAATAAATTAAATATTCCTCTAATATTAGTAAAAAAATATCCTTTACCAAATAGCGGTCGTACTAACTTAACAATTATATAATAATCTAAAATCTTTAGATGACTTTTTTCAAATTGTGTTGACCCCATACCATATCAACGATCAGCCATTGGCTTGTATAATAGAATAAATTTTCGACGAAAACATATGTTACTAGTACTGGGATTTTTATCCCAGTAAACAGTTTGAGTCCTGGATAGATGTATTCGCCTTTTAGGACGCTTTGCATGCACCTGAAAACAAGAAAAGACAAATAAATATCACCATTTTTTTCATACATGACAGAACTATATTCTAAGTTTTTTTTAAAAAAAAAGAACATGATACTCTGGGCTCGGGTTGTGGGCGCAATCTGTGTGGTTTGTTTGCTTGCGTTTTTTGGTGTCGATTTTTCGTTAGGTCTGGACTTGCGAAATTGTATCCTTTTATATCAAAAGCAAAACAAACTGAAAAATACACACAACTGTTGTACAAAACAACTCCAAACAACGTTTTACCAAGGTTACCTACTCAAATTACTTATATGTAACCTTACTCTTCACTTAAAACATTATATAAATATTAAATGTAGTTTGTTTTTTTTTGTTTGTAGATGGTTACCTCTGAAAATACTGGACCGATTGCGATTTTTTTTTTACCGATAGATAGCTACTTTATACCAGTGACATTTTTTTTTTCGGTGGGCAAATATCATCCAATGACAAGCCCCCGCTCTTAGGTGGAGCTTTTGGGTGGAGCGGGAGATAGTGTCAGACTCTTACTGACTAGAAACCCACCCCGTTCCTTCTAGCTTTCATACCGGGGCTCGAGTTCCCTTTCGGATAACCCTGGCCCGAGTAGGCTTCGATGCAGTCGGCCTCCTCCTTTGCTAGTATTACTGCTTCGCAGAAGTAGGCGACCGCCTGCCACTCCTTCTCGCTTCGGACTAAGGCCTGAGCCAAGACCTGGCGCGAGAGGTCTCCGCCGCCGATCACGAAGCGATGCTCCGATTCCTAAGCGATATGGGCTATATTTTATGTACGCGGTTTCACTAAAAACTAGTATTGAATAAACCAAAATGAGTCATGACCAAGTTCAAAAGTATATAATAAAGCAATCAAAAAAATTCGTTGCCTTTTCCGCTGCCTGCACTGTATAATTGCATCAAAATATTCTGGTTGTGTCTCGATGTTCTAGAGCACAGTAATTGGGTTGCCAAACTCAGCTGGCAGTCGCTGCGTGTAAAATACTTATATTTGGTAGCATCTGGTGAGATTGAAAGCCGACGCTTACGAAGTTGGTTGAATACGTGGGATGCAGGTTTTAGTTATTTGTAAACTTGGCGGAAGAGTATAGCTATTGAAATATTATGAAGATTACAAAGATTTTATGATTATTCCATTACAGTCTTGGCAAAAGATGAAATGAATCTTTAAAAAATTTTTTTTTCTTTAACAGAAAGATAGGAGCTAAAAGAACTGTCTAAGTTTCCATGTGTTTTTTATAAGTATATAGTGACGATAACACATCAGTTTTTATTCATTTCATCACTTTCTACCATTGACTTTTACAACTATTCAGGGTTCTCGACAAATTGTTTTTTCATCAGTTGTACTTAATGAATTAGGACAATGGTGATTCATTGAACACAAAGGGGAATTGATCTGAAAGACACTCCCTCTCACTTCGCCTAGAAAAGCAGACGAGCATAAGAGATATTCATGAGAAAAAGAGAGATATAACCAGAATGAAGATTTCCTACCCCAAAAAAAGCACATCAAACTTATGTCGGAGTTTTGGTATCGCATAATTATTGATAGAACACCACTTTGTCTAGTTTTTCTTTTTATACTAGACTTTTCAGACGTTTGAAATCGCTTTTGGAACGTCACTTTATCTAGGCTTTTGTTTAATCTTATTTATCCCGCTCTGGGTGTAACAAGAGGGAGTGTCAATTTAACTGTCTAAAAACTACCTCTGTATCTACAGTTGCTCTTTGCGAAGGCCTCGGTAACTTTTTAAATCAATTCCATAATTCTAACAGTCTCTGGACATACATTTAGATAAGTAAGCCATGGCAACCGCGTACCGGAAGACGCAGCGCTGGAAGATAGACCGATGACCTGGTAAAAGTTGCGGGAATCCAATGAATGCGAGATGAACAGGATCGTTCTATGGCGACACTTGGGGGAGGCCTATGTGCAACAGTCGACGTCTATCGGCTGAAATGATGATGATGAAGTTAATAGTGGAAGTTATATAAATAATTTACTTACACAAACGTATAAGCGACGAGGAAACACGACAGTATCCCCACATTCAGCGCGTTACTCTTTGGCCTCTTTCTCCGGACCAGCACCAGGTCCATAAGTACCACGACCAAGGAGACTGTGTGCATGCAGTGCTGGGACCAGAATGGCACGACCTTGTGTATGCTTGGCGGTGCTATCAGCTCTCGGTGAGTATTCCATACTCGCCAGAACAGGATATCACCGAACTGAAATACAAAACACAGTGATTTATCAATTTATACACACTTTCATTATCTTACTACCCTTGTACCGTATTATTTGGGAATGGCGCAAATGTTTTTGCTTCCATTTTGTCTTGTCACCCATCATGCTATCACTAACTTCCTTTTCTTTTGTATAACTCTTCCCACAATCCATCCATCCATCTTTTCTTTGGCCTCCCTCTCCACTTGGTCTCACATTAGAAAACTAAATTAGTAATAGTTAGTGTAACTGCATTTGGCGTGTTTTAAGCTCATTATACTTCTACCTAATTCCCTTTTTTTTAGGTGCAGAACGGAGCGGGAGGGCGTGACCGACTTTACTGACTAAAACTAGACTATGTTCCTGATTTGCCTTACGTTCCACTTTCCAGGCTCCGGGTTTTCCTTTTAGAAGCGAATGCATGGCCCCAATAGGCTTTGGCCCTGCTGGGCCACTAAGATTATGCAGACATCTCGGGCACTCGGACTCAGTCCGTACATTAACCAGACGGCCGAACGACGAGCTACCTATTGCTCGTCGTCCACAAGCTCACAATTTGAGTAAAAAAGTAACGTGCTTATTTTTGACACGAATTTGGAATCAAACACAGATGGTTAGTGTATCGGCATTTAACCAGTCGGGTATCAAGTCTCATTATACTTCTACCTAACTCCGTTACAGAATATTTTTGTTACAAATTCAAAAGTTTTACATTGTAGGTACGTATTTTCCAGAGGAAAATTTACCATTCTCACATCCTAATTAAATCAAAATAAGAGCTGTACTTGCATCCTATATTTCCTCTCCATATGTTAACGTACATGATATGGTCTAAAGACTTTGGCAACTCAAATTATTATCACGCGCATGGAAACATCAAAACCACATAACTTAATATTTATCCTTTAGAATATAGATTTTTCCTCATTACGGAATGAGTAATTTGAGTTAATGTAAACAAATTTAAGACAAGGTTCGAGCCCCAAAAACGGAGTCATAATAACTATATTAAGTTTGTCCTTTAAAAAGTTATTTTGCAGATCATAATTGTTTTGAACTGATATACATTATTACAGTATCAAGAGCAAACATATTTTTTTCCTCATTTTACCTTATTTTTACCTTGTAAACAATATGGTTCATATATTAATTTGAGGTTTCGTACCTGAGAAAATAAAAAAGAATCCAAAATCACTTTATTGTTCAACTGTCTGTCACTACCTTTTTACTCAAGATCACATAGAGCTATCAATTAAGTAGAAATAAATATCAAATGTGCGCCTCACCATCAACGATTGCATCACTGCTTACCATCCGGTGGGATCGCAGTCAAGCACTAGTTTATATATAAAAAAAAAGATCTACTGTCCCTTAGACTTTAAAGACACTCACAAGGGAGTCAAAACGTATTGGGTACTTCTCTTTTTCTACGTGGAAAATCATCAAATGATTTCTTCCGCTCTGGGTGAAGTGGGAGGAAATGTCAGACTTTTACTAACTCAAAGTCAAAGTCAAAATATTTTATTTCACATAGGCCTACATGGGCACTTATAAAACGTCAGAAGCTAGTGCACGGTTCCAAATTGGTCGTTTCCTATGGAGAAGAACCGGCATGAAACTCCATGGATACCCTTTTAAAAAATGTGTTTATTACAATATTCATTGATTTATGTAAGAACAGTGTAGACCAGTCAACACTGTACACAAAAGCTCGCAAAAGCTGTGACTAAAACCCACAGTGTTCCTTCAGTCACTCTTTTTTGCGAGGGCTACGGTAACTTCTTCGAAAAAACCACCAATGCCCTGGCAGGCATCGGCCCTAACTGGCCCCGTCAATTTTGTTGGTATCGCTTTCGGACGCAAGTGGAACACAACGCGCCATCGAGCTGGGCTTGGCTGGACGGTGAAGTACCTATTGCTTACCGTTTGCAAGTTTTTTTTTTACCCGCACTTGTGGTAAAAAAAACCGTCCTGGGGCAGTATGACAGAACTATTTTTCAATTACAAAGTTAGGTTTGTCCTTTGCCTCTACTTATTTTTCTCATGAATGTCAAAGTTTTCGGGAGAGGCAACTACGGGACCTTACTTAACCTCATTAGGCCACTTTTTACAGGGTTTTGTACCTATCCATAAAACGGACAGGACTTGAGGACCTACGTGAATCTAGCTCGCATTTAGCCTATCCCATACATTGCTATCAGCTGTGATGACAGCTGTATGTAATGATGTCTCACTCATAGCGAAAGAGACAGAAAGTAGTATCCCTCTCTCCTTTTCGCGTGGCATGCCATGAGCAGCAAGTTTTTTTTCTTATATATTTCAAATCTAATAATTATAATTAGTGGTCTTTTCCACTCTAACTTGCTTGCTTGCTTGTCTATTTAGCAATGATAGTTGCAAAATAGTGTAAGTATAAATTAAACTCATAAGTGTCGATGCTTGAAGGTTTCAGATTCACACAATACAAGGTGCCTCTTTATGAAGAAGTATATTACAATCGTCTACAACATTTTTTTTTATTCGATAATAACATATTATTTTATTTTTACTCGATTCTGCATCTTCAAAGTTAATTACGATGTTTTTCGGGTCACTTCCAAACAAGCCAAGGATATGGCATTGTGCAGTAATTGCGATCTGATGACATCTCTTAAAATCTTCCACATTTTTGACAGCTATAAGGCCAAATAATTTAAAGTGGGCATCTTATTACTTTCAATATGAAGTCCATTTTATTTTTAATTACGGTTTGATTGGTTATGAGACTCGTTGGAAATGGGTTTTACAATAAAGCAGTTTTTGCGACTTCTTTGTAATCAACACTGGTGTTTATTAATGTCTTGTTAGTGACAAAAGGTTTTTCCTATATGATATGATACAGAAAGGAAGTGATATTAATAAAATTCAATCGAATTTTTCCTTCCTTTGTGATTTAATTGACACTTAACGTGTCTCGTAATAAACATTTATCTTGAATTTTTTTCAATGTAATTTGTTTTACAAAAACAAACTAGAATTTATTACATTTATTTACTTGTTCGTGTATGAAGACTTGAATAATTTGTTGTTTCCCTTAAACGGCGAGGTAAGTAGGTAAGGGTGACTGATTACATTGTGTGAGTGTTTACATTACTTCCGTAATAAAATTATTACAGGAAAGTGACATACCTACGGCTAACTGTTTTAATAGATTTTCATTTCACTATGATAAACATATGAATAATACAATTCACAATTTAATATTCAACTTTTAATGGAAAGTAAAAATTTACTTTAATTTTATACGCATTTATACATTAATATTATTTTCAGTTTGTGTGTTGTTATTTATTAACTAAGCAGTTAATAAGTATGCTATATTAAGTTTCAAGTATTTCATAATGTATACGAAGACAATGATCTGTCAATATCTAAAAAAAATGTTGTTTTAATAAAATTGTTAAACCAATCAAATATACTGATTAGTTTAACCTAAGGAAATGGTTTCTTATTGAAATTGAAAGAGAATAAATACTTAATAGTTTTTTTGGCACCGTTTTACGCCAAGTAGATAGAAGTAAATGGTAGTCAAGTGACTTTCAATTATGCGTTTGAATAGCGACTCGAGGTTCCTTTTTTCCTTTTTGTCATGCCCTAGTTTTACTATGCTAGTTTCTTGTTAAAATTTTGCATACAAAAACGATCTATGTAACCAAACTTTTTCAACCTCACCGCTCGTAAGTACCTAACCCAAAAATAATTAGCATCTCTATATTTCAATCTATTTAAAAACTGTTTAGTGAAAGTAGAAATGTATCCCAAGACAACATACTATCGGGATTAAAAGTATCTGGTGTAAGTGTCCAAAGTATTCCAGGACATGGTTTACCCACGCGCAAATTTCAGCCTTTAGCAGTTTCAGCGTAAAGAAGTAACAAACATACACACTCACAAAATTTCGCCCTTATGATGATGTGTATACCTATAACGGTCATCTATTAAGTAAATATGTTTACGGGACCGTTTAGTGGCAATTTGTATGTTGAAACTTACTGCAGTGGTCGGCAAGAGGATACTTGTGAAGCACAAGTACCTAAGTTGATTAAGAAGTTTCACATGAGTCCACCCATTCTCCCCTCTCAGCTCCCTCCAGTCGCAGTAGAAACATATCGGGAAATACACCAATGTGAAGAGCTGAAACAAAACATATTCTAATTAATTTCACAAAAGTTAAACATTGCCTTGTTTGAGAAATTTGAAGGTTTTCTTATACCCATAACATGTGTGGGTGGTATGTTCTTGTGTTACGTTACACAGAAAACTTTTGGCGAAAATGTTTCATCGTAAAATATAAGGGATGAACGCTACGAAATAATATTTTTTCGTTGATTTGCACGCACGTCACGTAAACAATACCGGACGGGTTTTAATGGGATTTTAATCTGCGGGATCCTGAGGAATAGTGATGTGCCTGATACCACCTCCGAGCTAGCGTTTGTCATGATGAAAAATGTATGAGATTTCTTTATTTAAACGGGAAAATTGTGTGTTTTTGGCAAATGTTGTCCATTTGTTACCGTTGCGTTTAATTTAATTATTACAGTGAGTGTTGTTAAATATTTGTTTACACAACCGAAATGATTTAACGCTCTCTCGGCTGAAATAATAAAATTATTTTGAATTTTGCAACTTTTCGTCGAAATAAACTATTGCTCATAATGCTGTAGGTAATCATAAAACACGTGAATAAAAACTCTTGACATCACCAAGCGTAAATTATGACGCCTATATCAATTTCAATTAGTAAAAAAGTAATGTGCAAATAATCGTTTCGCATGTTTCTGCCAAGTCTCGTTTTGAGGTAAATAGTAGGTAATTATGGTAGGTAAATGTCTGCTAAAGACATGCAAATTGTTTCTTAAACAATGTTAAAGCTACGTTTGCCAATTTTCCTGTAAAAACTGAATACCGTAAAAACGGAACTCATTCAATATTTCAGTAAAAACTTTGGGCACGTGATTCTAAATCGTGTTAAAATTATTAAAAAAGATTTGGTTTTGAAAAACTGGTCACGTTTTGCTGACAGTCACATTCAGTAGGACTACTATAGGATTATGTTTAGAAACGTTGTGGTATGTACTTACGTTAATCGACATAGCTATGTACTACATTTAGGTCAATTTTCTTTTTTAGTTTTGAAATGATTTTATTTAAGTCAAATAGAGAAAATTAAATTATAAAATAAACTTAAATAATTAAAAATAATATATACACTAAAGGCCTAACTAAATATGACGTCAAAAAACTCCTCCGCATCGCTGTCGACTACATTTATAGATTAAAAAATTTTTAGAATTGTCAAAGTGCTGCGGATTTTTTAACGATGACCCTATATTTTTACATCTTTGTCCTTACATTTATTATAAAACAAAGTCCTTTACAGCGTATTTCAATCTGTTACTGATAAACTCAAAATCTAACTAACAGATTTATTCATGCAGTATTCTCCAGTGACTCATGAAGAAGTGTTAAAATAAGACATGCCTATTATAGGGCACCCGGTATGTCCTTTTTTTTTTTGTTTTCGAGGGGAAACCTTCAAAAGGCGCCCGGACTTTGGGGAAAAGTCCGGGGAGTGTGGGATTTTTACCCCACTAACACCACCCCGGTGATCACCATCAGCACATAGAAGGGGCGCCGTTACCTCTTAAAAGACCATTCCGGAACCCCCTCTGTGCAACGCCTGTTAGGGCACATCCCTAAGGAGACTGCGCAGTAGTCTCTCCTGAGCCTCTTTATGCACGGCAGCACGTGATCACTTGGCCACCGTCTTCTTTGGAATCACTCGATGGGCGGGCAGTGTCCCCACTCTGCACGCCCGTGTTTCCATAGTCGTTTTCCATGTCCTAGAACCAAAAACTTCGAAAACGTGTAACAGCCACCAACGCACTGATCTTGTGTGATGGATTACGGTCCATTCCCACCCGTGAATACGAAGCTTTGAAGCCATCATTTTTAGATAGTTAACATGATTTTGGAATCTAATAACTTATACGTCTGAATTCCCAGAACCAGCCAAAACGCTAGGTGCTATCAAAAATCAATAGAGCCTGGTTTCTCATTGTTTTCCGAACCACCTTTAGTGTGTACATTGCTTAAGCAAACTACCGGTTAAAACTATATCGCTACGTAAGTATATAAGGACGGAACCCACTGAGACAACTTGGAGGAAGATGTTTAAAATCAACATCGTCGGTCAATAACTGGTAATTTAACTAATGACGCCGAATTGGCGATTTTAGTTCGCCTTGTTTTGCTGATACTATTTCTGGACATGTCTTACTGAACTTTGTTTAGTAATTTTTTTTTTTGGCTAGCAACTTTGGTAACTAACTATTCCGCTCCTACTCGCCTTACCTAGCCTTGAGCTCTCCAACACTAAGATTTTTCCGATTCGAACCAGTTGTGCCCTTTTTATGGTGGGGAAAATCATCCAATGACAACCCCCGCTCTTGGGCGGAGCGGGAGATAGTGTCAGATTCTAACTGATTAAAAACCCACCGTTCTTTCTAGCCTTCTAACCGGGGCTCGAGCTCCCTTTCGGATTACCTCCCATAAGGTGGACCGATGATCTAGTGAGCGTCACAGGAATCCAATGGACATAATGACCGGTCCTGTGCGTGACACTAGTGGGAAGCCTATGTCCAAAAGTGGACGTCGTTCGGTTAAAATGATGATGATGATGATGATAATGATAATGGGCTTACTGTCGTTTGGGATACGTCATGTTCGGACATAATGTCCCAATAGCCACTTTAATTTTAATATTGGTTTTGGTGACGATTCGGACACTGATAAAAAAACTGTTTTGTACAGTCAGATAAAAAATAATAAAATTAAAAAGTGTCAATTGGGACACTGTGTCCGAACTTGACGTGTCCCAAACGACAGTAAGCTTGATAATGCATTCTCCTTTGGACAAAAATATATCGTCATAATGAAATATCTTTTAGAGACCCCGCTATAATATATTATAGCTAAGTGAAATTTCCCCCCGGTCACTTGTCCTCCTACTAATTCTACAAAGGAAAGAAGCCATTTTGTTCGGTAAGTTATTAAATTAAGCCCTGTTCTGACGTCATTTTCTGTAACGTTGGGGACGTCGAAGGATTAAATCTCTAAAAACTTTGACAGAACGAAAGTGGGGAGCTTGAAAATGGGGGGACAGTGCTACTATGATTGCTTTTGTTCTTGCAACTTTGTTGCATGGTAAGTTTATTTTATAGTTAACATAAAAATGTCATATTCGTTCTACATGTAGTAGTAGAATTAAAGATTGTATTTTATAGTTTTGAGTATGTACGAGGATAGTGTGAAAAATTATATTATATTATGACTAAAAAGGTAGTGATCACCAAGGTATGTTCTTTAGATCCATCTTTTAAATAACCTACTTCTTCCAGTCCAAGATGAAGGGAGTATCGACTTTTCACTGACTAAAACCAACCTGTGTCTTTCAGTTGCTTTTCTTTTTTAAGACCGCAGTAAGCTTTTTCAAACCAAAATGTTTAGTAGTTAGTTTGTAGTAACTAAACAGGGTTATTTGTAAAACACTGGCAACATCTCAGGATTATGTTACAAGCATCATAAACCACAACATTTTTTTATCATATTTTAGTTCATCAGATTTTCACACAAAAATAAAAATAATTTAAATTGAACATTCTATATAACGAAGTATAGGCAAAGGCAACGATAGTACAACACTGGAGGGGAGCGGGAATTGGGCGGCGGGGGTGTTTGATGCGCTTGCGTCGCGTCGTAGTCGAAGTAGGTAAAATACAGAGTTGAAATGAGTTAGATAGAACAACGAAATCTTGAAGATTTGTTTTTGGTAAATTAATTATGTTTTATAAAAGGTCATAGAACAATAGTACATTGTTACACTAGGGGTGAAAGTTACTTATTTCGTCCCGAGAAGGAGTTGGCGGCCGAGCGTAGCGAGATCGCTAATTCGAGGGACTAAATAAGTAACTTTAACCCCGAGGTAAGCACTGTGCTTTTCATTACGAATAAAGAAGATAGACCTAGTTTTTTTTTAAATAATTTGACAGCTGTTAGTTGAAAGTAAAACTCCCTAGGGATGAAAAGTGTGATACTTTTCAGCCTCAGGCAACTTCAGACCTACTTTCAGAGTATGAGTAATAAAAAAATTGTTGTTTATGATGTTAGTTAGACTGTCCTGCGGGGTTTTTAGTGTTTTATAAATAATCCTGTATATCAAGTATACTTCTATCATAGAAAACAAGGTGAGTTTACCTCATAGAAATTGAATGAAGGGGCATGAGAACTCTGAGGCAAGAATTTTATAATATTTGCAGGAAGTTGCATCTATTGTACGATAACAAAAGCAAAACTGACGATATTTCATTGCTCAGAATGACTTCAAGGAGCAATTATTGGCAAAGATAATTATTTGCACAAATCATTACATCCGTGAAGTTTGCAATCAGGTGTATTATTTGTTTTTACTGCCCTATGAAAAAAGCCGCTTCAAGCTTCTTTTTGAGGCGGCCTTTTTTGTGGCTCGTGTGCGGTGGTGACGCCCAAAAAAAAACGCTTAAAGCCGCTTCTAGCTTTTTTTCTTGGCGGCGCTTTTCTGTGGTGGCCTTTTTTGTTGCGGCGTTTTTTATAATAATGACGCCAACGCATGCCATTCGTGTATTTAATCCTTCTTCGTCAGAGTTCATTATGATACCTACTGTACGCATGGCCACAAGGTGACGCGTGCTTCAGCTTTTTTTTTTGGCCGCTTCTAGCTTTTTTTGTGGCGGCTTTTTTTTGAGATCCGTGTGCCCCCACAATAAGTGTTAAATGTGTGCTCAAATATTTACGTCGAAATAATAGTCTATTATGATTATCAGATCAAGATTGCAATTGTTTTAACAAAATAATGAATTATGTAAACTTGAGTAATTTAAGATTTGATACTCTTGAACTTGACACTGATTCTTGACTGAATTCAACTGTTAAAAACGTGTCTATTCTTACAATAAACGCAATTGTTTTTTTTTAATATTTCAATGCTCAAAACGGAATGATGTTATGCAGGTAAAATTTATACTATTATCCGTCTTCTTGTCGTATAAACATCTTTGATCACCTGATTAGAAAATAAAATATTATCAGTTGCTTACTCCCAAGCAATTACAATATTTTATTTTTCCACAACTATCACACAACAGCGTCTAGTCTCAAGCTAAGCAGAGCTTGTGTTAGGAGTACTAGACAACTAATAAACATACTTATATATTTCTAAATGTATGATATTATAGATAAATTACACCCTGACACAGAAAAATTTAATGATCATGCCCTTCACACAAACATTGGTTCTGGGTGGAAATGGAATCCTCGATGCCGGAGGTCTTGCATAGCAGTCAGGGCCACTAACCACCCAAGACCAACCGGCCAGTCAAATATTATGTTAGGTAATTATAATTTATTCTTGACTATCTTCTTCACTTGTAAGAAAGTACAAAATTATCCCAAAGGAAATACACTTTTGGGATACAAAGTATCCTGTAGAATATTTTCGAATATGTTCTACCCGCGCGCCAATTTTTACCTACATATATAACATTATTTTCAGTAGATGCGAAACCTGAATATATGTATTATGTAGTTTGTGCAAAATCAGGACCTAACTGAATCGACTTCTAATAATTTTTACACCATGTTATATTTTCCCCAAAAATATTTAAAATAGGTCACGAGTCAGACACTATCGACACTAAGTACAACAAATGTCATGGCAGGCCATAGCGGGCATTAGGAGCCAGGCACAGCTGGTTGCGGGAGTAAAACAACCCTTCAGTCACCCAGGCGATCCGAAGATTATGTATTTATGTCGCCAACCATAGGCGGCTTATAACTTTGTTATTTTTTACAGTTTTGAAATTTTGTGCATACATTTTTTATATAAAAATACTAGACAGGTGTTTCAGGTTTCACAAAAAATAAGGTTGTATATCCGTTCAACCGTTAAGTCGTAAACAAACTCATATTCACATTTATGATATTCATTAGAAAGTTACGATAATTTTCAGAAAAGTGCGAAAAATAAAAATAATTTTATGATTCTCCGTGAAAAATATATTTTATGAAATGCTATTGGTCCACTGGGATAGCGGTTTCGTTATCTCTTACAATAAATTGGGATTGGTGTAACTTTTATGTAGGAAAATATGGATCTGATTCGTGTTTTTACGAAGGTTTGGGGGATACAGTAATTTATATTATCACTGCAAATCAAGCCAGTGCTCAGTCTGTCATGGTGTACGAATATTATTCGTTATGTAAAACCATGAAGAATGGTTAGGCCATTTCATGAGTTCCATAAGCTTTGAATAACAATGCATTCTATACTAAATATTAAAAATATTAAAGTAACTATGTTCGTTTTGTCTGTCTGTGTTACACTTTGACTGTAAAACTACTCAATCGATTTTGATGAAATTTAGTACAGAGGAAGCTTGGACTCCAAGAATGAACATAGGCTTTTTATTCGACTTTGACTTCGCGCCCGCAATAACTAACATTTACACGGACAAAGCCGCTGACATGAGCTATTTTGCCTTATATGAATAACAAAGTTTAAGTTCCAAAACTTAATAATTCATGGTTTGACCAAAACACTTTAAAGGGTCTTCTTTCAAAACTAGAAACTATGCCTACGCCTCTACTTAAGTATTCGAAGATTTGGAATGATTAAAAGTAAGTTGTAACAAGTTGAAAAAACCTTTTTATAATAAAAAAAAAAATAACCGACTTCACTATAAAATTGAATTGAATTTGAGGAGTTTTCTCGATTTCGCTAAGATTCCATCATCAGATCCCAACTTGGTGACCATTTGGTGACCTTTTCAACAAAAAAATATTTTTTCAAATCAGTTGGCAAGCGATGAAGTCATGCGCGAACAAACATAAAAAAACTTTTTACAAAAAAAATATAACCGACTTCAATGATAAAAAACACTGAAAAGTATCAAATAACTTTAATTTTGGAAGTCGGTGTTTCTATAATAAATTAGTATCTTCGTTATTTAACACCGACTTCAAAAATTAAAGTTATTTGATACTTTTCAGTGTTTTTTATCATTGAAGTCGGTTATATTTTTTTTGTAAAAAGTTTTTTTTATTTTACACTTTTTAGTTATGGTACCACCACTAAAAAGTACCCCACAGTCAAACTTAAATACCTTATAGTCAGAGCGCATCTCATAACGGTTCTAATAATCCCAAACACGGTTAGATTACATTAATTTACCTTTCGGCTTCATCATCAGATCAGTTCGATATATCCTCTCCCCCTCTTCTTTCAAACAGTCATTAGACTAGATGCTGGAGAGGGAAAGGATATATCGAACTGATCTGATGATGAAGCCGAAAGGAAATCTTTCAATCAGTCATTAGACTATATGCTGATAATCCCGGCTGTAGCATCAGGCCAGATTTATGTCAACATTGCAATGAACTTAAAATTTAGTCCTGTTTAAAATGAGCCCAAACACGACTACGGTGCTGTAATTTCAAGGTTTGTACTTTTCCTGATGCTCCTGGCTTCAGCATCAGGTCTCTATGTACTTCGGTGTTCTTTATTAGCAGTACGTTTATCCACACATCGAGCCGTTTTCAATGAGCCTAAACTCGATATATCTGCTGTTTGTTGTCGAGGACTTAGGTACTCTGCAGACTATCCTGACTGCAGCATCAGGTCATGACTTGATGATCATGAGACCAAATATGGCAAATGCCCTATCAAACATCAAAACAATTTACTAAAACAGTCCTTGCCTGTTCGAGTAACTTGTTACTGTTAAGGAGTTGTACCTTCCATCATCAGCCCAGCTACCTGAGATGGTGACGACCATACGCAAATACACAAGATACTTCATAAAATATGCGAAAATCAATAAGTGAGCCTATAAAATTTGAAGGTTGCCCTCGATTTCTCCAAGATCCCATCATCAGATCCTAATTTGGTGATAATGGGACCACCTCAGAACTATCTACTTTCGAACAAAAAAAGAATTTTGAAAATCCGTCCACATTTGGGGGAGTATTCGACGAACAAACATAAAAAAAAAAAGAAAAACATACAAACAGCCGAACGTAGTACCTCCTCCTTTTTGGGAAGTCGGTAAAAAAATACAAACATCCCAATTGAGAACATCCTCCTTTTTTAGAAGTCTGTTGAAAAAAACTCTGATCCAATTCATCATATAAAACGTGCAACGTTAAATGCGCAAAACCTGAAAATAGTTTGATCGGAATAACGAGCAGAATCAATTAAATCACCTTTTAAGACATTTTTGAAAAAATTCTTCATTAAAAATTTTGCCCTTTCTATTTATTAATAGGTCAAGCCATCACGTGCGCAAACCTGCCCAAATAGGTAAACAAACTCAAATGGTTGTAGTCCAATAAAATTGTCTCATATGCGGAATGATAAAAGTTCTTATTTCGATGCAGATACGAATTTTAAACAAACTAAAACTGCACATAAAACCTTAATAGTTTTTTAAATGTTTTTTTTTTTCACACAGAATTAGGTCAATTGAATTAAAAATCATTTGGGGTGGCAGAGGTTTTGCGCATTTAATGTTAAACGTTGTATTTAAGACTCCCTTTCCACTTTGCTGGTTATTTGGTACACCATTTTGAATGGTAGAAGGTCAAGTACATTACATATATATTTGCAAATATTGTTCGCTCATATTTTCGAAACTCTGCCACGTGAATTCACCGGATCAGGCGATGATTGAGAATGAAACAGATAATAAAGACACAATAGGTACGACTTTGGCTCGGTGACCTGCCCAATGCGTTTTGCCGACTTCAAAATCAAGAGTTATTTATGTTTTGTATTTAATATAAACGACAACACCTTTTCCGGCGACTGTACTTATGGATAACAATGTGTTGTGATCATTAAGATTGATTTATGTAATGTAATAGTGTATTAGTTTTTTGTTTTGACCGTGGACCGAATATTTTATGATTGATAGAATACTTAAATAATTCTGTATGCGTTATTGTTATTTGTTTCATTTATGTTTTGTTATTTGATTCGTTCGTTCTTCTTTCCATCAACCATTTCAGAAAAGATACATTTTATAACATCATGATTGTCAACATTGTTTTTTTTTAAACCATATTTTTTTTATTTAAGTTGTAAACACTGAAATATTTTCTCTAGAACCGTTAACAACTGGTATGATTTGTTTATTCATTATATTAATTGATCTTAAGTATCTAAAATATCATTTTTTTTAACTTACATTAAACCAAGCTGTTATTAGCTTAAATCTGATCTTCTGATACATCTGAATATCCGGATCATCATGAGCACCAAAATCAATGGTCAGCAATAGAGCAGCAACTGCTACCAAATGCAAATAGGAGAGCGCATAAAACCACAGCCTCACTTTCAACAATGTTCTACTTTCTTTCATAAACCCAGTACTCAGTATAGCTGAATCTAAACTCAACATTGTATAAAAAATAATACACGAACGAACACTCCACTTGGAATAATATTTTATATGAAATAAAAAAAATGGCCGCCCGTTCGCGGCGGTCAGTGCGCGCGTATACGAACTTTAGACGATAGCAATGTACTGTAGTACTTGTATTTTAAGTCAAGTTTAATGGATGAGTCGCAGCTATAAAACCTTGTATATATGGAGTGTAAATATCAGTGAAGACAGGCGTAAATGCTTGTATTGTAAGTGGACAAAAAAGTGGTGCCTTAAAATTTTATTCTGTGAAGTACAATGTCAGTGTCATGTCCCCTTGATATGTTATGTGACTTGTGAAGTTGTGATTAGTTTCTTTCAGGTGACGAAGGAGTAGATGTTTCGTTAATAGTCTGTCTAAAAAGTCAACCGACTTGGATAATTATTAGAGTAAAATGAAATCTGACGTAGTTGAAACTAGTTAAATAATCAAGGTTGATTAAGAGGTCTTAATCATTGTTTACTAATAGAAGAACCTTGTAAAAACTATCGAATATAAATATTTTTTAAATGATTAAATATTATACAAATTTTCCAGTCGTTTGACTTTTTAGACAGACTATAGTCGCTTGCGCAGGTGCCCCGTTTAGGTAAATAGTGTGAGATTATTATGAGTACCAGAGCACATGGATATGAATAATGATCTCATTATTATTATTCTAGATCTCTAAAATAGGTTTGTTTATGATATTCGGATCAAAAATATATATTCTATATGTCGAAGCGTTGGCGCATATCAGTCGGTCTGCATCAGAGCCACCTATCTTTCACTGGAGGAACTATGTAGTTAGATTGAACAGCTTACGTTTGGGAACGTCAAGTATTAACCCTTCAGATACCGTCAATTAGAGACACAATAGTAAGACAATAGATGCGCGGCCACCGGGTGTCGCTTGGGGATTCATGAATTAACTTGGGGATGGTTAGCGTGGAGTAATAGCAACACTGAGCGAATAGTCGAGTCAAATGTCGATCCGGAGGTATAATCGATTATTCGACATTGACAGGTACTGACGTTGACAGGTAAATTGGCTACCCGGAATGGGGGTAGGTTCACGTGTCGGGTGACGGTTGATTTGGAGGGCACTTTGAATCGTTCCGTCGGTCCGAGCAGACGTTGGTTACTCCACGCTAAATTTCCCGCGTTCCTAAATTCTTAATCAAGCCATATCTCAGGCATCCTTGATTATTTTGTACTGAGTGTGTGTTACGAGTAATTAAAGGTGTTATCAAAGGTTTTTGTGAGTGTTATTTCCGATGTCGCGACCCACTGATATCGATCCTCCGTCATCAGAATTGGGATTGGACCACGACGACCCACGTGTTCAAAAATGAAAACGCTAGCGACGAAAAATGGATGCGTTTGTTGGAACAACAGAACCGCAATTTTCTGACGCTGATTCAAGCCATGAAAACACCTACTACGTCGTCACATGGCCTTCGTTTACCGGATTTCGATCCTGAGAAACAAGATGTAGATGCACGTGCTTGGTTGACGACTGCAGAAATGTGCTTGACGGACCAAGACCAACATGGCGCCCTGCTTATGGTCGCTTTAAGAAAGTAAGAACCGGATTGAAGAGCTGAGCTGAATGGTCTGATTAGGTTTTTTTCTGGGGTTGTTCCCTAATCCTGAGCAACAAATGTTGGACCATGGTACCGCTGTATCCCCAGAGAGCAAATTACAACGTACCACTCAGCTAGTGACCGGGAAAAGAACGATGGGTGCAAGTGCTCGTTTACGATGTACTACTTTCCGATACGTGCTTCGTGTGTGTGTGTGTGTGTGTGCGTGCCTGAGGTGCAGTGTGTCGAGTGCGATACCAGATCAGAAAACGTTTCACACAAAACGCTTGAAGTCGTTTCAAACGCTACCTGTCAAATGTTACATTGTGGAATAATTGGACGAAGCAAGCGACGTGAAGGCGATGGTGGTGCCAAGGCATCACGTAGCGAGTGACTGGATGACGTATGTGCTGTCAAAGGAACCAGGAACAAGGTCAGGTATTCACATTCCATTTTAATTCTGATGCTGAGTGTTATATCTCTTTCACTTTAAAGTCTGTCATCACTATTTCACGGCAAACGTAAACACAGTTTTGTTACATTGAAGGGTCAGTTTAGCGTGTTCAGATTACTTGCGTAGTTTGATTGAGGTTTTATTCACAACATCTATTTGCGAAGTGATATTTTGGCCGTGAAATATTGTTGCAAGGATTCAGTTTAAATAGTATGATCGTGCGTGACACACTTCTTTTGTTAAATTGCTAAAGTTCACGACATAAACAATTGTAATTACATCTACCCTCGGTATATCCGGTAGATACCGTTTCGATTTTTGTTTGACAGTGATAACTCCTCCATAGATAGTTTTTACGTTATTGACATTGACGTGTACCTATGACAGTATAGTATGCTATAAACGCGTGTTACAAAAAGTGAACTTATTCGTTTAATTGACTCATCTTACCAAAAGACGACCATAGCGGTCTAGCGCGAAAAAAAATAATAATAATAATGCGTGAGCGGGTAGATGAATTGTCGCGTGCAAATATTATTTTACCGAGTAATACGGTGTCTGTTAATTTAGCTCTTTCGGCTTAAAAACTCGACCGGTCAGAAATAATGTGCAAAGACTACTGTAAACTAAACAATAACGTGCCTATTCGTTGCCACGTATCTCGGACCAAATAACTCGTTTACATAGTGCGCTTTATTTTATAAAAATTAGATTGTATATAGGCTAGGGTTAGGTTAGGGTGTTGTGTGTGTTTGTGTTGGTTGTGTAGGTGTAGTGATAGCGTGACGAGGGACAGAACAGAATGGAAGAAAATGATGGTGATGATGGTGATGATGGTGATGATGGTGAAGATGGTGAAGATGGTGATGATGGTGATGATGGTGATGATGGTGATGATGGTGATGATGGTGATGATGGTGATGATGGTGATGATGGTGATGATGGTGATGATGGTGATGATGGTGATGATGGTGATGATGGTGATGATGGTGATGATGGTGATGATGGTGATGATGATGATTTCAGTAGTGTTTCAGCGGTCAGTATAAACATTTGACTATGCCACTCGGTATTGAAACGTGATCTCTGTTTTTCAACGGGGTTTTTGATAAATCGGTAAATACCTACGTCATAGTTTGAGTTGTCAATATTTTGATTATTTTGGAATCTATTAAGAACTTCGAGAGACTTAATGTAGTATTACAAACGTTGATTAAAGCCGGATTTTCATTAGATTTGAAAGAGTGGTTGTTTTTCATAATGCAAATCGAGTTGTTTAGGATATGAAATAAAGTCAAGTGCTGAAGTTAGGAGATATAGAACTTCAGAAAGCAGATCGCGATCATAGCTCAGTTGGGACAGTTAATAGGTCTAGTAGTTTACTTCGGGTGGTTTGAACCTAAATATTCTCGTGTATGCCGTTCTTCTAAAGATTTAACGTGCGGTAAAGTTTCTTTTTTTGACAGCAGCGCCACGAAAACTGAATAAGAATTAATTTAATTTTTTTTATGAAAGAGTCGGTTAACCTTTAACGTTTAAAATTTTTCAATCGTGTCAATTAGAGGCGCAATAGAAAGACAGTGACACCGCAATAGAAAGAAAATGAAACGCAGGCGTTTCAGTGGGAACATAAAAAAAAAGGGCTGATGATGACGATGAAGTTTATAGGATGATCAGATTATAGGAGATTTGATTTGTAGTCGTAGCTTAATAGAAACCGGTATCTAGCGGTCCCAGTAGTCCGTAAGTACGCGGTATTCAATTCAAATTGCGATCAAATCTGGGACGTACTGTGGGAAACCTTTAAGTCTTGAGAGACTTGGCGATCCTGTAGGGATGCGCAGGAGTGATTGAGGTTCTTAATGGTGACCGTTATGCTTCGAAGTACGCACATAACCGCCTGCGAAAAATAACTGACGTTGACATGCACGTAGGCGATGATGACGAGACTAGCTATGACGAAAATGATAACGCTGACAAGACTAGTTGAATACTAAGTAGTCAACTTAACATTTAGAGTACCTAGCATAGTAAGAGTTTTCTTATAATCTGTAACGTTATAGGAAAAATAAAGCAACATGTTGAACAAACCTACTTTAAGGATTATTTTGATTAAAGGCTCGAAATGATTATCTTGATGGTGTTGTTTGTAACCGGATGGAGGTTACATGTGGAGGTGACCGGATAGAGGTTGCCTGTTGTGTTAGTGACCGGATGGAGGTCGATTGGTTTGACGCTTATGGCCGGATGAAGGCTATAATGTGTGATGATGAAGACCGGATAGAGGTCGATTGGTTTGACGCTTATGGCCGGATGAAGGCTATAATGTGTGATGATGAAGACCGGATGGAGGTCGATTGGTTTGATGCTTATGGCCGGATGGAGGCTATAATGTGTGATGATGAAGACCGGATGGAGGTCGATTAGTTTGATGCTTATAGCCGGATGGAGGTCAGAGTATGAGCACTGCAATATTTTAATGAGTTTCCTATTATTTGAATGAGTTTGAGTGTTGTTCAACATGTCGGCTTTGAGAGATTGAGATTGTTGTGATTTTCTTCTAGATATGATTGATGATTTTGATCAGAGTACCTTTTATGCCCCACCACCTTGGGCCAGGATTGGCCGAACGACTAGAATGTGTACTGTTCGAGGATTTTCTTTCATTCCAGGTACTCCACACGAGGACGTGTGATCATCAGGACGGCCGTGTCGAAGCGTTGGCGCATATCAGTCGGTCTGCATCAGCGCCACCTATCTTTCACTGGAGGAACTATGTAGTTAGATTGAACAGCTTACGTTTGGGAACGTCAAGTATTAACTTGGGGATAGTTAGCGTGGAGTAATAGCAACACTGAGCGAATAGTCGAGTCAAATGTCGATCCGGAGGTATAATCGATTATTCGACATTGACAGGTACTGACGTTGACAGGTAAATTGGCTACCCGGAATGGGGGTAGGTTCACGTGTCGGGTGACGGTTGATTTGGAGGGCACTTTGAATCGTTCCGTCGGTCCGAGCAGACGTTGGTTACTCCACGCTAAATTTCCCGCGTTCCTAAATTCTTAATCAAGCCATATCTCAGGCATCCTTGATTATTTTGTACTGAGTGTGTGTTACGAGTAATTAAAGGTGTTATCAAAGGTTTTTGTGAGTGTTATTTCCGATGTCGCGACCCACTGATATCGATCCTCCGTCATATATTTTTAAAAGCGAAATACCCACTCACTGATTAATCACGACATCTCAGAAACTATAACACTTACGAACTTAAAATTTGGCAGGTAGGTTTCGTATAGAGTGTAGACATTCGCTAAGAACGGATTTTACGAAACTCCACCCCTAGAAATGAGGCTTGGTAGTTTGTATGAAAGTCCTATGTTTTTGAAGAGACTTGATATTTAAAATGTATGCTGTATACGATGGTGCGGAGGTGTACTAATAATTAATTTTCAGAAATAAACCCCCCTTTTGGGGTTAAAACAAGGAATGGTAATTTGTATCGAAGTCCAATGTCATTGAAACTAAAGTCTATCTATATATATAAAAATCAATGCCACTTTTCGTTGTTAATTTATAACTCAAGAACGGGCTCACCTATCAAAACCAAATTTTTAGGTATTGTTCGGAGTATTTAGTAGATGGTTTATGTGAAGTTTGGTAGGGTAGAGTAGGGTATAGTAGGGTAGAGTAGGGTATAGTAGGGTAGAGTAGGGTAGAGTAGGGTAGAGTAGGGTAGAGTAGGGTAGAGTAGGGTAGAGTAGGGTAGAGTAGGGTAGAGTAGGGTAGAGTAGGGTAGAGTAGGGTAGAGTAGGGTAGAGTAGGGTAGAGTAGGGTAGAGTAGGGTAGAGTAGGGTAGAGTAGGGTAGAGTAGGGTAGAGTAGGGTAGAGTAGGGTAGAGTAGGGTAGAGTAGGGTAGAGTAGGGTAGAGTAGGGTAGAGTAGGGTAGAGTAGGGTAGAGTAGGGTAGAGTAGGGTAGAGTAGGGTAGAGTAGGGTAGAGTAGGGTAGAGTAGGGTAGAGTAGGGTAGAGTAGGGTAGAGTAGGGTAGAGTAGGGTAGAGTAGGGTAGAGTAGGGTAGAGTAGGGTAGAGTAGGGTAGAGTAGGGTAGAGTAGGGTAGAGTAGGGTAGAGTAGGGTAGAGTAGGGTAGAGTAGGGTAGAGTAGGGTAGAGTAGGGTAGAGTAGGGTAGAGTAGGGTAGAGTAGGGTAGAGTAGGGTAGAGTAGGGTAGAGTAGGGTAGAGTAGGGTAGAGTAGGGTAGAGTAGGGTAGAGTAGGGTAGAGTAGGGTAGAGTAGGGTAGAGTAGGGTAGAGTAGGGTAGAGTAGGGTAGAGTAGGGTAGAGTAGGGTAGAGTAGGGTAGAGTAGGGTAGAGTAGGGTAGAGTAGGGTAGAGTAGGGTAGAGTAGGGTAGAGTAGGGTAGAGTAGGGTAGAGTAGGGTAGAGTAGGGTAGAGTAGGGTAGAGTAGGGTAGAGTAGGGTAGAGTAGGGTAGAGTAGGGTAGAGTAGGGTAGAGTAGGGTAGAGTAGGGTAGAGTAGGGTAGAGTAGGGTAGAGTAGGGTAGAGTAGGGTAGAGTAGGGTAGAGTAGGGTAGAGTAGGGTAGAGTAGGGTAGAGTAGGGTAGAGTAGGGTAGAGTAGGGTAGAGTAGGGTAGAGTAGGGTAGAGTAGGGTAGAGTAGGGTAGAGTATGGTAGAGTAGGGTAGAGTAGGGTAGAACAGAGTAGAGTAGGTATAGTATGGTAGAGTAGGGAAGAGCGGGGGCGAAGCCGTGCGGGCAAAAGCTAGTAATATATAAAAGGAGAAATTGACTGACTGACATATCAACACACAGTCGAAACTACAGGGCCTAGGAGCATAAAATTTTGCACAAAGTTTCCTTTTATGACCTAGGCGAGCACAATAAAAGGATTTTTCAAAATTCATCCCCTAACAGTATAAAATGGAGGTCCAAAGTTTGAGTAGCAAAACCTACTTTTATGCGGGCGAAACCGCTGGCAGAGGCTAGTGGTACGTATAGTATACATTTACTTGGAATGCGAACTTAAATTATATAATTATGTAGTTATACTACTGCATAAATTATAAATATTTGTAACTAGAAGTTTATGATTGACGTGAGAAAAACTAATTGTCTAATAATGCTTAGTTATTATCTGAACAATGAAAATATTACAAGAAATACCAGAAAGCATAGGTGCTTGATTGGTTGCTTGCTTAAAATTATGAAAAATACGCTCTAATATATGATTTAGTTATTTTATTTAGTTAGGAAAGTCATCCAATGACATTTCTCGCTCTTGGGCAGACCGTGTGTCAGACTCATACTGACTAAAAACCCATTCCTGTTCCTTTATTGCCTTTCATACCAAGGCCGAATTTTCATTTCAGAAACATTTCTATGGGCCCAGAAGGTTTCGACCCTGCTGGGCGCCTACCGTTTGCTGACATCTTCTTGAAGCGCGCTGGAAGAGTACGCGCCGTCGACGACTTGGGATCGGTCGGATGACGAGCTACCCATTGCTCGTCGTCCGCAAGCCCATGCTTACAGTGGCCTTATATCGGGATCGGGAACCCGGCAGCTTGGGCGTGTGGGTCGGTCTCCCGTGCGATGTGTCTTGGTTATAACTATTGGTAATGAGTATGTGAATACTATTGATAATCAAGTTCATTGTTGGTCTATGATAATGCTGTTGCTAGTCAGTGCTGATGTAGATAATGACGTATAATAATAGGTAATTAATTAGACACTATTGTCTCTATAATAATTATAGAGGTCTCATCTTAGAGTGAGCGGTCTATACACAATTTGATGGTTGATTTGCATAAATGTAGTCGATCATCGTCATCATTACACTGTAGATATTTTTTCTTTTAAAAGCCTTAACCCGCATTAGAACACGGTGGAGTCTATGATGGAGGTCTACACCGCTTGGGTGGTGCACCGTTGTGTCCTCATGGGAGCGATGAGCCTGTCACACCGGGACCTAGTACAGGTTATGATCCGGAGCGAGGAAGAATGGCAGTCGATCGCTTCCTACAACGAAACAGTAATGCTAGCGAAGGAGAAGCCCGCACGTGTGATGGGACATACGTTCTCACGTTCCAGCAACCGTGACCTCGACCCTGATTTCCAGCTACCAACCGAACCGAATCATCGACGGTCCGTAGTGTTCCAAACGCGCTTCAAAAAGATATCAGCAAAACCTTAGGGGCTCAGCACAGAGGCCTGCTGGGTCCATGGGTTTCCTTGCAAAAGGAAAACATATCTTGACATATTCGTCATTATATTTACCATTATATGATTGTTTATACGCTTTCAACATATCTGATGACAAGGAGTTAGACCGGTTCCTTGTCAGCGCCTGTTTGCCTAGTAGCTACGGACCTCCCAAAACCCAAGGACTTCTTCTTTTGGATTGCAAAGGCAAATAAGAAACTAGGTGTGGTTTGGATTAGACAGTCCACCCAGAGTGGAAGAATTCATTGGATGAATTCTCAACTTACAAACAGAAACAACCAACTAATCCTTAGTCACTTCTGTATCGTGGGTCACATACTATCATACACGAGATCCTTAGACCTGGAATAACTGCCAGTAGGCCACACAATTTTTTGATCTATACGAGAATTGAATTGTCATATAATAATATAATATAACTAGCTTTTGCCCGCACGGCTTCGCTCCCGCTCTTCCCTACTCTACCCTACTATTCCCTACTCTACCCTACTCTACCCTACACTACTCTACACTACTCTACCTTACTCTACCCTACTCTACCCTACACTACTCTACACTACTCTACCCTACTCTACGCTACTATACCCTACTCTAGCCTACCAAACTTTACATAAACCATCTACTAAATAGTCCGTACAAAGCCTAAAAATTTGGTTTGGATAGGTGAGCCCGTTCTTGAGTTATAAAATAACAACGAAAAGTGGCATTGATTTTTATATATATATAATATAATATAATATAATATAATATAATATAATATAATATAATATAATATAATATAATATAATATAATATAATATAATATAATATAATATAATATAATATAATATAATATAATATAATATAATATAATATAATATTCCACAACTATCACACAACGCCGTCTAGTCCCAAGCTAAGCAGAGCTTGTGTTATGAGTACTAGACAACTGATAAACATACTTATATACATGTTCAGAGCTCGGAAGATAGTCTACAATTAGTTTTATAAAGAGGTAATGTTTGTTTTTTGTTTGTAGGAGTACTGGTCCGATAGCTGAAATTATTTCTCCGATAGAAAGCTGCTTTATTCCTGAGTGACATAGATTATATTTTATGTACGTGGGCAAAAGCTAGTAAGATATATCTATAATATATTATTATATTTATTGTAATGTTTATATGAATAAATGCACGTGAGGAAGTCTTTTGTCAAATAAAAACAAGAGATTAACGGTCGTTGATAGTGAAGTCAGGTAATTGAAATTATGATTAGAAAATCTTTTTATTTGTTTACCGCTTTTCAATATATTGATGGCCATAATAATATTTGTAAATTCAGGTAATTTAGTTTAATCCTGTATATCAGCAGTTTTCACGAAAGCAATAAGCCACGTATTACTTTTTTATCTAGATACAAATAAAAGTTATTGAACAATAAGACTTATCATTGTCATTGTTCAGTAGTAAAATAATTATCATCATCATCTTCAAGTGCCGTTTTATTTTGGGTCGACGCAACACGTTTTTTAGGAGTAAAATATAATTAAGGAAAATCATTAGAGCTTACCAAATTTATAAAAAACTTTTTCTCAATAGGAACAGTTTATCTTTGGCAAACAAGATCTGATTGTGTTTATTTTAATAGCTTCCAACACGAGGTACATTTTCATAGAAACGCTCGTACGTGATTCAGACGATAATTACTTTATACATCTTTCTCCAGATACATAAATAGATTAAAGACTTCTAAATCTGCAATTTTAATAATAATAATAATTCATTTATTTCAAGTACTATCGACTCGTATAAAATAATATATTTTTTTTAAATATAGTCACAATTAAAATACAATACGTAAAATGAATTAAATAAAAATCATTCAGTTATAACAATCATAATAAAATCAAAATTAAAAAAAAAAAATATATGCAAGCCATCACAAAACAATCTGGGCACGAATAAATGCTTTCAGGATGTTGAATTTTGCGTGAACTTTGGCCTTTCATAATGTTCAAATAGTTATTTTAAAAAGTAAAAATATATAACTATAGGATTCTTTTACATGTAATCGGAATTTTGAATGGCGAAATATTTTTCCCAAAAACTTTTAAGGTTTTTAGTGAACCACGTATTTCCTGGAACAATTTTTTGAAATAATTGAGCGAGTGACAGAATCATTAAATGCCAACAGAGCGTTTGGACGTTATATATTTTTTCCCACGTTGCCTCTTTATCAAACACTAGCTTTTGCTCGCAGCTTTGCCCGCGTACATAAAATATAGCCTACGTCGCTCAGGAATAAATCAGCTTTAGATCGAAAAAAAATTTTAGCAATCGCAAAACTAACAATAAAACAAACTTTGCCTCTTTATTATGTTAGTGTAGATTGCGTTTAATTGCCAAGGATGAAACGACAAGCTTTCAAACTATATTCACGTTGACAGTAGAACGAATCAGAAAGGGATTTCTGATTATAACAAAGTTGCATATATATTTCGAGCAAAAGTGTGCTGATATATGCGAGACCGAACCGATCGTTAAGGCGACACTTGGTGAAAGCCTATGTCCAACAGCGGACGTCTTACGGCTAAAATGATGGTGATGATAAGGGTACTTTTCCACTAGTAAGCTGCAAGGACGTTTAAAAACGCTACCAAACTGTTTCTACTGAAGCTAAGTTATGTAGCGGGGCGAACAACTGTCCTCACTCACGGGCCTTAATAAGCGCCGCCACAAAAAAACGCTAGAAGCGGACACAAAAAAGCTAGAAACCGCCACAAAAAACAGCTGAAGCGGCCGACAGCGGAGAATTTAAAGCGGCTTTAAGCGTTTTTTGTGGCGGCACTACCGCACACGAGCCACAAAAAAACGCTTGAAGCGGTGTTTGCTTGAAGCCCGTGTGCGGGAACAGTAAGATGTGATATAACGATGCGCCGCCTCATCTGACATTTCTACTTTTTGGGAAAAACTTGATCTTACTATGGGTACTCTGCCCTGCGCGTAACTCACCACTCATGACTATATCCATAGAACGTATCAAGAACATGCATCGAGAGCACGCATCCAAAGCATGCATGCAGATCACGCATCCACAGCATTTGTTAAATCTTGCTCCACTAGAGCTTAACGAAGCTTACCTACTTATTCGGTGGCGATAAAAATATATAAATGAGAATGCAGCCATATAATATTATACGAGTATTTTCAAGTTATCTAACTATCAATTTAAAATGAATTAAGTTGATAAAACATGTTTTTTTTTGTCTTATATCGACTGTTTAAAAAGATTGTTACAATAAAAACTTTTGTTCATATTAATTCTACAGTTCAATTCATGTTAGACGCGTTCATATAACTATGCAGCTCAGCAAATCTCTCATGGAACCACAACTTTTAGGACGAAGACAAAAACAAGGATAATAAAAAGGAAAGCGATATGAGAAACGCACCCTACGCCAATCCGGACGTCAGCATCATGTTCACTTGAAGCCCGAATTGCGTTTAATTACATCCCTGTGACATGAAACGTCAGCGTGTCTGACCACTGAGCCTATACTTACATAACACATAATATATCATTTCTGAAATGGACCACTTATACTTATATGAAAAAAAAATGTTCTCTTAATGTTCACGAGAGTACCGTAAAAAGGGGTGAATAGAGACAAAACTTTAAAGGGTATTTTCTCGATATTTTAATATTTTTTGCAGCATTTTTTATATTATCAATTTATTTATCAATTGTTATCCTAAAAAATCGATGCTTTGTTAAAGGCAAAGTGAAAAAGTAATCCAAAGGTTTGTCTCTATTCACCCCATTTTACCCGGTACCTAACATCCAATCTTCGATTTGAGGTTCAGTTTGGGCATTTTTTTTATCGACGTTTTCAGCTCGGGTAGAACCTGGATGTGGCTGATCTCTCAAAATGATGATGAAGATAGTCATCGGAATGGTATACCTATAAACCTGGTTTCAAACTTAGCTGTCACCCTGTCACAGAGAGAAAACTCGTTTCCCAGAAGTAACAATGACATGATTATGTTGCATGACCAACTGACTCACTAAACCTAACTGGCTTTTACAATTATAGTTAACATTGTAGGTTTATTGGTTGAATGAAATATATAAAAAAGAAATGTTAAAAATGTTTACCCATTTAATTTAACATAATTTTGGGATTTTTTTTCTTTATAGGAGGTAATCACAGAAAGTACTGATGACCATTAGAGACGTGCTATTTTGGGATTGACCAAAAATTTATGAAATTGCCAGTTAAAATTTTTTTTTTTTTTTTTTTAACTAGCCATTACTGTCCCACTGCTGGGCAAAGGCCTCCCCCAAGTCCTTCCAAAATTTCTTTTCTTGCGCTGTCTCTAACCAGTCCTTGTGGTAGGCGTCCAAATCATCCCGCCACCTCTTTCTAGGCCGGCCTCGACGGCGCTTTCCCTCAGTAGGAACCCACTGTGTGGCGACCCTTGCCCAGCGGTCCTTGTGCATGCGGCTGACGTGACCCGCCCAGTCCCATTTGAGCCTGGCAGCCTTTTAAAATAAAAAGAAAAAAATTGTTTTCCTCTTCGACGAATACAAACCTTGTTGTTTGTTGTTTACATTACAATTCTCTGTAAAAAACTAAAAATATCAATAAAAATCACCACAACAGAATTAAATGATAATAAATCTTTAGTTAAATCGGGTAGCCCTTTACGACCAATCATTATTTTGATCAACTGGAATCTCTCAATGATACCACCTGATTAGTGTCAAGGTATACTTGATAATGGAGAGAAGACAGATGGAATACCACTAGTGTAGCAAAGTTAGTCAGCGATTCTCAATATGTGTCGTAAATTGTAGTGGTGGTTGGCCTTTCATACCTACTTAATTGCCACGATCATACGACGTGAGGAGAAAGCTGATCTTTTGGAGGGCAAGGACAAGAAGATTTTTTGATATGGCAAGGAATACAAAACAAGATCTGACTAGCTATTTACATTACATTTTTAGGGTACCATATCTCTGTCGGCAAAAGTGGAATATAGGGCACATCGATGTCCGTCTGTCAAGACTCTTTTTCTCAGAAACGTGTGGTAGTATTAAATCAAAATTAATATTAAATACTTAAAGCTATCCTTTAAAGAAATAAAAAAAAATGTCTAAGTTAAATCAATTTAAAAATAAGACCGTTTATGCTGTTGCTTGTTGTTGTTGTTGTTTGTGTTGTTGTTGTTTATGGTTGTTGCGTTTGTGCTGTTGTTATGTGTGTTTGTGTGTGTTGTTGTTTATGTTGTTGTTGCGTTTGTGCTGTTGTTGTGTGTGTTGTTGTTTATGTTGACATTTGTCCTCACGAATCAAAGGTCATAAGGGTTTTTCTTTTGACATACAATTCTAAAATTTGGCAAGACGCAAGGTCGCATAACATAAATAAAACAGACAATCTGAATAACGTAAGTAGTAAACTTCACAAAAAATTTGACCGGTTTTTTTTCCGTGTGGATAAGCAGAAACTGTAAAACTTGACATACTTTTTTACATTCATAAGGCATGTTATACGAATGCGGGCTGTTAGTACAAAATACGCAACGGACCTTGGACGCTTTGTTACTTTTTGCTGGATTTTGTGAATTTTAGTTTTCACAAACTTGAAGACACTTCTTTTTCGTTAAGTAGTAAAAGATCACCAGTGCAGTCAACTTTCTAATTTCATTACCGTCCCTGCACACGGGCCTCAAAAAAACGCCGCCACAAAAAACGCTTGAAGCGGCCACAAAAAAAACAACTAGAAGCGGCCGCAAAAAACAGCTGAAGCGCGCGACACCTCTTGTGAGCTTGAAGCTGCTTCAAGCGTTTTTTTGTGGCGGCACCGCCGCATACGAGCCACAAGAAAAAGGCCGCCTCAAAAGTTTTTTAAGCCCGTGTGCGGGGACAGTTAGAGGTATGTAAACATAATTCCAACATTTTGAAACTACTTTACTTTATAATAATAATAATAATAATAATCATTTATTTCAGGATAAGTTATTCCCATAGATTACAAATATTCATCATACATCATCACATTTCAAGTCGTCAAACTAAATCAAAATCAAATGAAATAAATTAGAATTAAAAATCAAAGTCAACAAAAAAAAAAAAAAAATTAACATCAAATAAAATAAGTTAAAATTGAATTAAATAAGGTACAACTAAATTAATCAAATTAGTATTAGAATCCAAGTCAAAAATTAAAATAACCAAAATTAAATAAATTAAAACCACAATTTAATAAATTACAAAACAGAAAAATAAAATAATAATAGCTGAATGAATAATATTAACATTAATACTTCCTCTCCGGCATTGGTACCGGGACATGTCTAGCTGCACAATGCCAGATGAGAGGACAATCCGGTCTAGTGGCAATCATCGCCAGTACGGTGTTGGAGCTAGCCCGCACTCTGCTCACCAAGGATGTTGCGCGCTTACGCATAGTTGTGTGAAAGCAGTTTGTGCGCGCTTCTGCAAACATACCCGAGGCACTGCAGTAACGGGGCAGCCCCAACACCGCCCTAAACGCGTTATTGTATTGGACGCGGATGGCGCTGTATGCCGCACGTGTATAGTTAGCCCACAGACTGCATGTGTAGAGGGATGTACAATAAGCTCTGAACAGTGTTACTTTTACCTCCCCTCGAACAACGCGCAAACCTGCGAGCCAGCTTATTACCCCTGACCGACAGCGCCCTCCGCTCCCGCTCAACATCCGCATCATCTTTCAGATCTGCTGAGACAATGTGACCCAGATATTTAAACTTATACACTCTCTCTAGAGGAACCCCTTTTACACAAACAGGTGGAACATCTTTTGATATCTTAAGAGGCGATCCAAACACAATATATTTACTTTTGACTGCATTATACTTCAGCCCGTGGCTTGAGGCATACTCCTCACAGGTTCTCAGCAATTTCCTCAATAAACAGACAGACGCACTCAGCAGCACCATATCATCCGCATAGCTCAAGTTGTTCACACAGACACCATCCACATGGCAGCCTATGCGCTGGCTGCTGAGCCTTTCGATCAGTACATCCATATACAAGTTGAAGAGCGCAGGGGATGTCAACCCCCCTGTCTCACCCCGCATTCCAACCTATACGGCTCCGACATAGTACCCGCCCATCTGACGCTGTTGATCTGGTGTCTGTACCAATACTGAAAAATGTTAGATAATTCTGGGGGTAGCTTGATGTTTTCCAACTTCTTAAACAGGATATCATATGACACCAGATCGAAGGCCCTGGAGAGATCGAGGAAGCACGCGTACACTGGAGTTTTCCGATCAGTGTAGTACCTGACGACATGCTTAAGACTCAGTATAGCAGTTTCAGTAGATAGATTGGGTCGGAAATCAAACTGATTATCATGTAATGACAGATATTTGTTCAACTGAGTATTAAGCAGGCCGTCAAACACTTTAGCTAAAATGGTTGCAAGTGAAATAGGCCTATAGTTACTTACGCCGGCAACATTTTTACCAGTGAGCAGTACGCCTCTAGCCAACTTGCTAATTAAATAGTTAATGCTAGTAGAAAGCTTCTAATGTAGGAGAACGACGTCGCCTCAACCCTCAGTCTTGGTCAGAACAAAAAATTGGCGGCAAGGTCAACTCGAAGCGTTCGCCGCAAGCGAAACGGTTGTAACTTGGCTAGAGGGCCAATCCTTACATTATAAAAGCGAAAGTGAGTTTGTTTGTTACGTCTTCACGCCTAAATGGCAAAACCGATTTTGATGAAACTTGGTACACGGATAGACCCTGTCCTGAAATAGGACATAGGATACTTTTTATCCCGGAAGTAAGTTCCCTTGAGATAGTTTTATGCTATCACGCGGGCGAAGCCGCTGGGGGCAGCCAGTTCTATCATCCCTACTAATATTATAAATGCGAAAGTAACTCCGTCTGTCTGTCTGTCTGTCTGTTACGCTTTCACGCAAAAACTACTGAACGGATTTAGATCAAATTTGGTAGGTAGGTAGAAGAGACACTGAAATAACACATAGGCTACCTATAATTCCACTGCTGAGCACGGGTCTCTGCCCGCGCGATATAAACTGTAGTCCACGCTGGCGAAGCCGCGGGCGGAAAGCTAGTAAAAAATAATAATAATCTAAGCACGACTTATAATCTTGATTCAGACAAATGCCATGTCAGATTTTTAGGTTCAGAAACATTTTAAGTACGAATATTTACGCACCATGTACGAGTGAGTGTTGACTTAAGATATTTGTTCCGAAGCTATATTTGTCTCGTTGAGCTGGCATTGACGTCACGGGGTGTTTGTAGTATATTTATTATATCTGATATATATATATCTGAAGCTTATAGAGAAGAATATAACGTTTGAAGGCATTCTGGGAAAACGCTTTTGTCGTATGTAAATTTGTATAGAATATACTCACTTTTAATGTAAAATAACCAAAGCATTTTCACCAAAAACCATGTAACATAATTTTTACTAAGCTTTTTTGTTATCTTTCACACTGATATTCATAAATGTCTACCCACTAAGTCTGTAACCTTTTATTTAATTGATATTAACTAGTCTTTGATTGCGATCCTACCTGATGGTAAGCAGTGACGCAATCGTTGATGGTGAGGTGCACTAGTTTATTAAGAGCTCTCTAGCCTTGAAGACACCTAAATAATAATAATATTCCACAACTATCACACAACGCTGCCTAGTCCCAAGCTAAGCAGAGCTTGTGTTATGGGTATTAGACAACTATTAAACATACTAATATATTTCTAAATACATACATATCCTTACTAATATTATAAAAGCGAAAGTGAGTTTGTTTGTTTCGTCTTCACGCCTCATTGGCAAAACCGATTTTGATTAAACTTGGTACACGGATAGACCATATCCTGAAATAGGACATAAAATACTTTTTATCCCGGAAGTATGTTCCTTTGGGATAATTTTCTGCTAACACGCGGGCGAAGCCGCTGGGAGCAGCTAGTTATAGATAAATTACACCCAAACACAGAACAAATGATTATGCTCATCACACAAACATTTGTCCTGGGTGGGAATCGAACACACGACCTTCGGCATAGCAGTCAGGATCACTAACCACTAGACCAACAGGCCAGTCAAAATATTATATTCATCGTAATGTTTATGTATGAATAAATGTACGGAATCGGAAGGTAATACCATAGCAGGCAAATTGTTCTAGTCCTTCGATGTTCCTGGTATAAACGACGACGCGGAATGGGAACTTTGTTAATAAAATAGAACATTTTATTAATAAAGTTCGCATTTCGCGTTTACATGTAATACAAATTAATATAATACTGGCTTTCGACAATTATTCCAAGGTAACCGATAAATAGCTTCATTGTGTCTTATTCCGGAACACGGTCTACCCGTGTTCCAAGTTTCATTTAAATCCATTTAGCCGTTAAGATGTGAAGAGGTCACAGACAGATAAATAGACGGAATTACTTTCGCATTTACTTAATGTATTTAGCCTAACTATAACAGTATTCATATAATTTATGCAAGTTATTCGAAAACATTGAATCGCACTTTTCTGTTACATAACAAAACCTGCATAAACATTACAGGCCTTCAAAGGCCACGTTTGGTTTGTAGTATCTACATATAGGTGACGAATATCACCTAATCCGTGAATGTTAATTGCACTTAACGCTCTCCTTAAATTCAGTCCTAGACTAGATCCATTCGCTGATGAATGGAAAGAGATTTCGACTGAATGTCTGGTGATTTGCGAAAAGACTGCATGAGAGGTTTAGTAATATTATCTGTTATATTTTCTTTAATTCATGAATCTCCAAGCGACCACCGGTGGCCGCGCATCTATTGTCTTACTATTGTGTCTCTAATTGACGGTATCTGAAGGGTTAATGTGTTTTTACATAATTTTTACTTATTGTATCAGTATAATCGGCATTCTGTCGTCCTGGTTAAATCAATAGTTGCGCAGTGTACACAGTGTAAAAAAATTGTTACAACCAAAATATATCTCGGATGCATTGGACGCTCTTAAAATCATCGTCCTCATGACAAACCGCACTAGATTAAACAAAGGCTCTAATACAATCTACACTGATAAAGAGGTAAAGTTTGTTTTTTTGTTTGTGGAAGGTAATCTCTGAAAGTACTGCTCCGATTGCGAAATGTTTTTCACCGATAGTGAGCTTCTTTATTCTTGAGTGTCATAGGCTATATTTTATGTAGGTACGCGGGTGAAGTCGCAGGCAAAAGCTAGTAACCAATATATTTAGCCTAGCAACCAGTCCAGGTATTGGCAATATAAGCCAATAATCCGAGCTCTTATACTCGAGTGTCATTACAGTGAATGGTCGGCACACAATGCACCTAGATTGCCTCGATAGTTCATATTGAAGCTGACAGGTGGCAGGAGTGAAGGCAATATGGAAGCTTTTGTTATGATTATAGGCAGGTAGGAGCTTATGAGTGGTGACAAAGGACTTATGTCAAGAAGTGCCTTAAGACCTATGTATATAATACGCATAATAGATAGTTAAACAACAATAATAAATAATTCAAGATGGGCATTATAACGTCAGTATGATGCCACGAAAGCGCATCAAGTACCTCACCGCCCAATTCCCGCTCTCCTCCGCTATTGTACTATTGCTTGCTTCGAAGAGATTGCATCACTGCTTACGATTAGGCGGCAAGCAGCACTAGTTCATAACATTAAAAAAAAAACTGAGTAATATTTGGAACGTTCAAATTAAATATTTTTATATTTGTGTGAAAATTTTTCAGGTTATTAGTGTGAGGTTGCTAGTGTTTCACAAATAACCCTGCATATGTTACAAGTAAGATAGTAGGCCAACGTGCACCAATCAATATTAAAATATTAAAGGATTCGTCCTTTGAAAAAGTTTTGCCGCTGACCTGGTTCTATTCATAAAATAGTTCTACAGTACTCAGACTATTTTAACTTGTCTTAGTTCAAAAATAAAGCGAAAAATTAAACTGGAGCAGGAACGCTAAACAGGGCTTAATTAAAATTCTGTTCATAAATAATATTATGCACCTTAAGAAACTACCTCATTATCTAGTAAAAGATATTCCATAATACATCTGTGCATTCACAATTTATTCAGAAATTTTATGAAGTAAATTTTACTCGCAAAAACTGCTAATTACTTTAATTAGAGCGAATAATTTTGGATACTGTGGCCTTGCAAGTTTTACTGTTAAACGAATTTTTACAAAAGATAGTAACTGCGGCAAAATTGATATCTACATTATTAGTTCTAAAGATGGGCGATGTGGTGTTTAATTATTATTACATTATTAAATTTTAAATAAATTTTTAAATGCTATCTTTTTTTAAGGCGGATAATTAATCCAATGATTTCTCACTCAGAGCGGAATGGGAGGGGCGTGTCAGATCTTTACTGACTAAAACCACACCTATATTTCTTTTTTGCCTTGCGTTCCTTGAATTGAAACCCGGGGTTAGGACTCCGGGTTCAATTTTGAAGTCAACCCAGGGGTTCTTCAACTCTGCTGGATCCTTACGGTTTTGCTGACATCTCTTGGAGTCGCGCGAGGAACACTACGCGTAATCGGCGACTCGTGCTCAGCCTGGACGGTAGACGGCTGGACGGCAAATTAACCAGTGCTCGTCGTCCACATCCGCCCACGAAATCGGGGTTAGGGTCCCAGTGGATGGGGCATGAGGATATCCGTTCGCTCCTTCGCTAGCATTATTGCCTCGCAGAAGAGGCGACCGCCAGCCATTTTTTCTTTGCTCCCGACCATGGCCTGCACCAGAGGCCGTCGAGAGAGGTCGTTGCTACCGACCGTTCCCACGCGAATTATGTACTATCTGTTTTACGAGAATAAAATATCTAACTGAAAGTTTTAATCTGACTTCGTGTTGTTGCAATAAATTAATATGTCAACCTTTTTGTACAAAGAGTTTTTAGTGATGATAAGACCTTCATAAACTAAAGAAAATCTCTAAAGTCTCAGTTAATTGAATTCCTAGAAATAATTTCGAGAAGCTCCAGTATTTATTAAGCTTGTAGCCAGAAATATTTAAGAAACACTGGTTTAAATTAACGCAAATTATGAGCAACCTGTTTCGTTCGGTGGTAAATAAACAATGCCTCTTCGAGAAGAGTTACAAAATATTGCAAAATTTCTGCAGATCGAGTTATTTCGCGAATGTTTCGTAAAATAATTAGTTCATTAAGATGTTTTTGGAGGTGAACTTTGGAAGGCTTCTTGTTCTACTTGTGAGGGTTACAAGTGGTTGAACTTGAGATTTCGCATAGCGGATAACTGTGGTTTAAATACTGTTTAATGTACTGTAGCAACTGATTGGGATTCATGTGTGTGTGTCTACTTATACTAAATGGTTATTTGAACTCATTTTAATTATACCGCGTATATTTACATTTTCTTTCCCTATCATATGAATGCTAAACCCGTAGTACTATTCTCATACCCCTCTCTTGTGATTATGACGTCTATACGCATCTTTCTCTAGATATTTTGACAAAGATATCTCGTGGATATTATCTACGAGTAGTTTTCTGTTGAAATTTTGAGTTTTGTATAAAACTAATCCAGTTAAGGCCTCTGAATATCTTCTAGTTAGCGTATTTAGTAATGAACTCATAAATTAAAATAGTAAAGAATATATATATATATAAACCTTGCGCACTTAATTGAGATTCAGAATATTATATTTATATAGATAAAGATTATTTTTTCCAAAAAAAATTAAGTTTGTATAAAACATATTTCTGGGAACTATTTTTGTGAAATTTCGAGTGAGTGGCGTGGAGTGGAAGTTACCGAATACCAACCAAGCGTTCAGGTGTTATCTCTTTTTTTTGCGTTACCTCTTTATCACACACTGCGTTGGATTGCATTTGATGAAAAATTAAGCTTTTAAACTATGCTTACGATGACGATAGATGGGTCGGAAGGAGTCCTCGTAACATCCTTATGCTTACATTTTATAAAACCAAAATCCCGCAGCTATGCCTGTTTGCTATTGTAGCGAAATCTATGACGTCAAATAAGAACCTGCATCACGCAATCAAAGTTCTTCGTGCGATTAAAACATCTAGAACAGCCCAAAATCATCTATCGGGCAGTTGCCCACCAGACCATAACACCTGTCTGGTCGGAAGATCCACCCTTTCCAACGAAGGTATGTGGGACTTTACTCTCTTTTCGGCATACTTCCAAACTATAAACTCAATACTGAACTTATTTTAATACCGTTTTCATAATTCACATAATTTTGAGAATAGTTTACATGCGACAAAATAATTAAACTTCAAAAATTTTGTAACGCCCATACCTACGAAGCTAAAGTGGGTCGCTATCAAGTTTATAATTAAATCTCGTTTAGTATGCTCTATCTTTGTCACATCATTAAGGCACTATCAGCCTAATAGGCCCAAGAAAGGGTCATACGTCGGAGTAATCATATGAAGGCAATCACGATACCGGTACTATAGTCGTCCCTTCATACATATCATAACAATAAGGTAATCTAACCAAATCAGTCCCATCTTTTCCATATAATAAGGCTTGTCTTTTTATCCCACCATTCATATGCCGTATAAGTATCTATCATAGTACAAGGAATCTACGTGCTGCCGATCAGAGATGGCATTAGGTACCTACCACTAAATATTTGTAGCCGAGTAGGTATAGCGCGTTTCTTTTTTCGATCGGTTTTTTTCGATACCATGAAACGCATGTTACTAAAAGAGTTATGAATATTCAAAGGATGGATGGAAAGGGAGAGAGTACAGAAAAAATATGGAGAGGTTGTGTGAGGAGGGATATGAAAGAAAAAGCTGTCAGTATTATTACGGATATTGTGACGGTTGACAAGACACAGGGTAGGAAGATGATGGTATACTGTTTGATGGCAATATAAAAATAAGGCCGCTTATAGCGCATATTTTGTTGACCTAGAATCTTAAATTAAGTAAGAACTAAAGTCTCATACCACAAGTAAAAGACGTCATAAAATAATTACGCACTGTTTTGCTATCCGGAAAAATCTTCGAGATTCGGGAATCAAACTAATTACATAGGTAAGTTTGTACGGAACACTCAGCGCGCTAGTTCGACGTGCACTACCGGTTTTTTGACCCCATTTTGTATAATGTTTTAACAGCCAAGGAGTGGAATTCCCTGCCGGAATCTGTGTTTCCTGATAGCTACAACTTGGGAGTCTTTAAGTCAAGAGTGAATGAAACTTCTAGGCAAGCGTGCTCCATCGTCGACCACATCATCGCTTATCATCAGGTGAGATGGTGGTCAAACGCGAGCCTATCAATAATGATAATAAAAAAAAAATATGTCAAGTTTTGACAATGCCATATCTAGCAGCGGTCGCCGGTGCGAGGTATCTCTCAACTCCGTACCATACACGAACCATTATGGAGCCATTAACAAGGAGCTTCGATAAATTAATCAATCAAACCACGTCAGACCAACACTACGTGACGTCTATGTGATTTATAGAACCTTATTTATGGTTCGAGTGGTTATTAGTGCGTTCGTAATTAATTGTTAATGTTTTTTCTTTGGGTTTATGACGCTTTATTAAACACTACCTAACTATGTGACTTTGCTTGTGTATTTTTAAAAGTGGGACTCTTTTAATGACTTCTCTTGTTTTAGAATAGAGCAAGAGAGCATGCCAGACTTTTACTGACTAAAAATGCACCACTACAAATGTTCTTTCAATTACCTTTTGCGTTCTAGGACCACGAGTATCCCTGGGGCGTGAGGGCCGCTACCACGCGCGTGCACGTGCGGCCTCCTGCTTCGCTAACAGGAGGCGACCGCCTGCCACTACTCCTTGCTGGTAAGAGTACTAAACAACTGATATTATTAAACATATGATGATGATGACGAAGTACGTCATCATCATCATTATCATATCAGCCGAAAGACGTCCACTGTTGGACATAGGCCTCCCCCAAGCATCGCCACAACGACCGGTCCTGTGCGTCATGCAGCCATCATAAACATACTTATATATTTTTAAATACATATACGTATTATAGATAAATTTAAAAAACCATTTTATTAAAAAGGTATTTTATTTTCTTGAAAATTTTACACTTCGTGACAAAATATGTACAAAGTCATAAGGTTGACGATTCTTAATAAGGTATCGCTTTGACGCCTTGACGCGGTTGAGACGCCTGTACGAAGATGGCACTGCATCAGTAAGAACAGATGGAATATTCTCAGATAGCTTCCATCCCAGCGCTGGAGTTCGACAGGGGTGCATAATATCCCCACTTTTGTTTAATATATACACAGAACTGATTATGCGCATTACCCTTGAAGACTGGACAGACGGCGTAACGATAGGTGGACGAAAAATTGCAAATCTACGCTACGCAGATGACACCACCTTGTTTGCTACTAGCGCTGGTCAAATGGAACGGCTGTTCTCGAGAATGGAAAGTGTTAGCATCCACTTTGGTTTGAAGATTAACCGTAGCAAGACCAAGATGATGATTGTCGACAGAGCTAACAACAACTCACCTCACATAACGCAAATAGCAAACTGCGACGTCGTACAATCTTATGTGTACCTTGGGGCTCTAATCTCGAATCAGGGAAATTGCGTTGAAGACATCAAGCGACGAATGGTTCTGTCCAGAGCTGCAATGGATAAGCTCAAGAAAATATGGAGAAACAGGAAAATAACGAAAGCCACAAAGATCAGGCTCGTTAAAACGTTAGTGTTTCCCATATTTTTATACGCCGCTGAAACATGGACCCTGCGACAGACAGAGACCAAAAAGATTGACGCTTTAGAAATGTGGTGCTGGAGAAAAATGCTCGGGATCTCTTGGACCGAGTTTCGAACAAACGCTTCCATTCTTGAGGAATTGGGTGTAAAGGAACGCTTGTCTACACTGGTGCGCAGTCGTATTGTTAAATACTTTGGCCATATTTGTCGACGTGGAGGTGACTGCATCGAACGCCTTGTTATACAAGGAAAGGTAGATGGAACGAGGCCGCGTGGCAGATCGCCGATGCGTTGGACTGACCAAATAAAAACGGCTGTTGGCGGCCCGTTGAACGAGTGTGCCCGGATGACTGCCAGCAGGCAAAAGTGGCGAGAAATCGTGCGGCGTACCCTGACGGCTTCCGGAGAGCTACCTTCGTGATAACCACGACCACTCTGGCAAGAGTGAAACGACCAAGAAGAAGATCGCTTTGAAACTATACGATTACATAAATTTGAACGAATTCTAAAACACTTATAATTTTGACAAAAAGATAAGAATACAAATTTGTAATATTATTTAAACCATAATGTTTATGGCTTTAGCAAACCAGCAATATTATTTTAACCATTTATACATCCAAATTCGTCGATCGATCATCAACAGTTACAGATATATTCACATCCTTCAAATTGATATCGTTATACATATGCCTTACTGATAAAGCCCTTTCAGTTTTTTTTTTTAACATAAAACTCACTCCATATCTCCCGATTACTTCTTATAGCGACGAAAAAAAATATTCAAAATTATGATATTTAAATTAAAAAATATTATTTGCAGAAGAATGGCTGCAGAACCTTCTACACTCCAGAAGGTAGACCATATAAGTTTAATGACATAAATTGTTACCAATACAATATCACTGGATATAAATATAAAAGTTGCTAAGAACAAACGACGCCAGTTGTTTTTAGCTGTATGTGCGTTGGGGTTAAAACTACGACAAATTGAAAATATTATTACTAAATAAAATATACAATTCACCACCAAAGGTAAAATTAGACTCCCTATGATCATGATAATTACTACATCAAACCTAACCAGATGTTTACGTGCACAAAAGGATATACCTGATGTAATAAAAGCCAAAACCCAACCAAACAGAGTACTTTTAAGAAACTTCCTTGTAGTGTGTCCATTGAAAACTTTTACAATATCGACATACAACATATGGCATATAACAACCAACCATTGGTTCTTAGCTGTTAACAAGTATATAAATAAATTAAAAGTAAGCCATGATTTATTTTTGTCCATAATAGTCTTGTTAGTGCTAATGCAGATAGCTAATAATGTATAAAGCAGAAAGTTTACTAAAATAGTGTTGAGGAAAACAAAATTTTTGTAATTACGGAATTTCCTAATGATGCACCATGATGCAACACCAAATATGAATATGATTAGTGTCAGTACAAAAAAAATGAAGGTTAATATGGATTTAGTCGAAAAGGTTTTCCGACAGGTCTGAACAACAATCACTGGTATCTCATCACTATTATCATTTTTTGACATCGTGAATGGCTCTCGCATAATTTAGCTTGAATCATCGGTTTAATTTTTTTTGTAAAAAGTGTTTTATTTATATACTTTTTTGCTTGTTTTCCCTGCTCCTTTTAAACGGCTTTGATCTTTAGAAATATGTTTAAGTAAATAAAATAAAAATGCTAGTTAAGTGTTCTTCAAAATGTACATCATCATCATCATTATCATCATCATCATTTCTGCCGACAAACGTCCACTGTTGGACATAGGCCTCCCCCAAGTGTCGCCACAATGATCGATCTTGCGCGTCTCGCATCCATCGGATTCCCGCAACCTTCACCAGGTCATCGGTCTATCTTATAGGAGGCCTTCCGACGCCGCGAAAAATGTACATAGCATATGCAAATCAATCAATACTTCACAAAGAAAATGGATTTAAAAGTCAGCGGGGCTCTACCCGGGCGTAGCTGGCCGTAATCAAATGCATTCATACTCGTACTGCGCAGTACGAGTATGTGTGCATTTAATTCCTTTCAGATGTTCAAGGCCTTAACATTAACGTGATTCTACATCCTTGTATATTGAACTAGGACCTGAATAATGAATCGGTAAATTCTCAGTACTTTTAACATGCTACCACAATACGTTATAGCGTGCGAAACTCTGTATTAAACTTTAAATTCCACTTAAGGACTCGTGCACACAGTCAGCTAAATAAAATAGCTATGGCAGCAAACTACATCGCACCAGGCAGCTGACCGACCACCTAACGAGTTCAATTACGCGCTGTACTGATGCCTGAGGTCCTGGAGTAGTGAGTAAATGGATTGATAAGACATAACGCGATACCGCACGGCAGATTTGTGTCCTGGAGCAGGTAGAACTCGGGTCGGTGATATACTTTATTTCTCCTCCATTCTGTCCTGTCCCGTCACACTAAGTACCTTTTCTTTCATTTTACTCCTCACACAACAATTCTATCTTTTCTTTGACTTTCCTCTTCCTCTCCATTCACCAGTTAAGTATGTCTCTATTATGCTATAATTGGCTAATATGTAGATTGTTATTGAAATAGTATGGATTAGATGCTTAGAAGCCAGGTATTATATTGTGATTTATGACTAATCTGTATGAAGAATAAATTTTTCAGTGGCCAGATTTGAGAGAAGGAGAAAGATTGAAATTTTGTATAGAAGATAGAATTTTGCACTTTTGGAAAAATATAAATATATTACTTATATTGTAATATTTATATTTTGCATATTTCTCTTATTTAGAAGACAGAAATCGCATTTTTGAGGTAAGCACTCCATTTATTACTATTCCTTACCAGACTAGTCGACGTGTTAAACGAGGCATGCGATGAAACTTGAATGAGAATACACGAACAGACTGAATATTGACTTATCATCATTATCATCAGCCTTTTTTAATGTTCCCACTGCTGGGACGCAGACCTCCTCTCTAGGAGAGGGAATGGGCCGTAATTCACCACGCGGGCCCAGTGCGGGTTGGTGAATGTCACATGTCTTTCGAATTTTTTGGTTCTAGGACATGCCGGTTTCCTCACGATGTTTTCCTTCACCGTTTTGGGAGCAGTGGTAATGAAATAAATTACACAAAGTAATGCGCCTGGTAGGGTTTGAACCCACGACCTACAACTCTCGAATATTGACTTGACAAATGTAAATATTGCAAGTTTCACGTTAAGTTGGTTTTCCGATGATTGAGATGTGAGTACTCTTTGTATCTACAGGTAAGTATTGTGCAAAATGAAAGCCAGCAGGCGTTAATTGCTGTAATCACTGAGAGATACCTGGAAATATTCGTATTCAGCTTACTTTTACAAAAGCGAGTATATTTAAAATAATTGAAAATTATTTCAACCATGCATATTTGGAATATTTTTTCTCTTTCCATTTATATTGCAGAAAAACCGTATTTACGTAGGAACTCTTGCTATTATACTTATCGTTGTTGAAAATCTCTTTCTTTGGGCAATAACAAATAATATTTTTTTAATAATTGGTAATTGGTGAAGCATAATGTTGAAAATGGTTTCAAATGAAACAGTATATTATGCTATTCCAGGAAACGGTTTATACATGCGGAAATTTTTATCCAAACGTGGTTAGCAATTAAAACGTGAAGGACTAACAAACGTACACATAAACATAAATACATATAAACTTTCACCTTTACAATGTTAGTGTGATTGTAGATAAAATCAAAGCATTTGTTTTAAAATAACCTTTATTCGCACATACTTGATTGATCACGATCATGATAGAAGTGAGTTTATAAAAAATGCTATTAGAAAATTCAAAAATAAATCTGTAACAACAAAAATACTTCTTCAAAAGAGTAATATAATATTTACTCGCCATATTTCACCCTACCCCGTTGTCTGGCTGCAGTTTACTGAAAGATATTATTATATTAGATATAGGTTACTAGGAAGTGAGCCGCGGAGTGACATGTCATTATTTATACCTACACAATTGTGATCGCTCATCCAGCATTTGCCCTCGTAGATACGAAGCACTGAAAGGCGAAGATTGACGAGCAAATCCGTTTAAAGTAAGGTTTCGTGTATCGTGACGAATGACAAGAAAATCTGAGAAAATAAGGCCTGACAGGTTAAAACGTTTTTGTTTTTATGGCATTTGTATTTGTAACAAATGTCTTGCAGCTTGCATGAAATAATCTAGACTGATATCACAGTGCATTTTGAAAAAAAAATAGAAAACCATAAAAAGGCGCTTTCAAATTTATGAAGTCGGTAGGTAATTGCACATTTTAAAAGTTCTGTGGAGAAAAACGTGTAAGGAACTCTTTTTTTACGGAGGGCAAAAATCATCTTATGACAACCCCTGCTCTTGGGTGGAGCGGGAGATAGTGTCAGACACTTACTGACTAAAAACCCATCCCGTTCCTTCTTGCCTCTTTATACCGGGGCTCGAGCTTCATTTCGGATAACCCTGGCTCCTGGCTTCGACCCAGCTGGGCCCCTCCTGCTGCTGACAACTCTTTGAGGCGCGCGTAACAGTGCGCGCCGTCAACGTCTTTGGCTCGTTCCGGAGAGTTACCGGACCGTCGGACAGCGAGTTACCCATGGCTCGCCGTCCGCGAGCCCAAGTCTACGGTGGTGTAAGGAACTCCATGGACACTTTTTGTCGCTTCTATTTATAAAATTATTTGAATAATTAGCTAAGCTAGACGTCGTTCTATCACAAACGTTACATCACAAAAAGACAAATCTACAGCGGATAAATCCTACTTCAATTAATCCGTACATCTTTTTAAGACTAAAAAATTGACATCTAACCCTAATATTGATCACCAGGGAGACTGGAATCGTCGAGAGATGTCGTGCGGTGTTCCGCAGGGGTCGGTTCTAGGCCCACCCTTGTGGAACATCGGCTACGATTACGTGCTGCGCGGCGACTTCCCTGACGGGGTCAGCGTGGTTTGCTACGCAGACGACACGCTGATCCTAGCGCAGGGAGAGTCGCACCAGGCGGCGGTCGCTCTAGCGACACGCGGAGTTGCGATAGCCGTTGGTAGGATCCAGGAGTTGGGACTCGAGGTGGCGCTGCATAAATCCGAGGCAATGTGCTTCCACGGCCCTCGGAACGCGCCACCATCGGACTCCCAGCTTACGGTAGGAGGAGTTCGCATCGGCGTCGGGTCGACGATGAAGTATCTGGGACTCGTCCTCGACAGCCGGTGGAATTTCGTAGAACATTTCCGACGTCTGGCTCCCAAGCTTCTCCGGGCTGGGGCTGCTCTCAAGCGGCTCCTGCCCAACCTTGGGGGTCCAGACGCCTCCTGCCGGAGGCTCTACGCGGGGATCGTTCGGTCCATGGCCCTCTACGGGGCGCCGGTGTGGGCGCCGTCGCTGGCAAAGCGACCGGCGTCCATACTGAACGCCTGCCAGAGGGTCATGGCAATACGGATGGTGCGGGGTTACCGCACGATCTCCCGCGAAGCGGCGAGCCTTCTGGCTGGCCTACCACCGTGGGATCTGGAGGCAACAGTCCTTGCACACATGCACGACATGCGCGTGGAGATGCAACGCCGGGGTGAAAGTCCACTGCCGCAACATGTCAAGGCATGGCGGACAGAGCTCCGGCGGGATCTCATGGTGAAATGGCGTCAACGGCTATCGCAACCCAGTGCTGGGCACGCCACGATTATGGCGGTAAGTCCCCTCTTTGAGGCGTGGCTGGAAAGACCTCACGGCGTCCTTACCTTCCGCATGACGCAGGTCCTCACCGGACATGGCAAGTTCGGGAGGTTCCTGCATCGGATTCAAGCGGAAGAGACGCCCGGGTGTCGCCACTGTGCGCAACGCCCGGAGGACACGGTGGAGCACACCGTCGAGGTGTGCCCTGCCTGGGCGGAGCATCGCCGTGCCCTCGTGGGGGCGATCGGCGGCGGAGACCTCTCGCGCCGGGCCCTGGTCGAGGCCATGGTCCGGAGTGAGGAGGAATGGCAGGCGGTCGCCTCCTTCTGCGAAGCAGTAATGCTTGCAAAGGAGGAGGCCGACCGCATCAGGCAACGGCGCCCTCGCCGCCGTCGCCGGGATTCCGATCCCGATTTCCGGCCACCGTAGACGCGGGCTCGCGGACGGCGAGCCATGGGTAGCTCGCTGTCCGATCGTCCGGTAATGGACCGAGTCCAAGACGTCGACGGCGCGCACTGTTCCCGCGCGCCTCAAGGAGTTGTCAGCAGCAGGAGGGGCCCAGCTGGGTCGAAGCCTACTGGGGACAGGGTTGTCCGAAAGGGAGCTCGTGCCCCGGTATGAAGGCTAGAAGGAACGGCGCGGGGTTTTTAGTCAGTAAGAGTCTGACACTGTCTCCCGCTCCACCCAAGAGCGGGTTTCGTCAAAGATGATTTTCCCCGTCGACAAAAAAAAAAAAAAAAAAAACCCTAATATTGACAATTTCGAACAGTTAGAAATAAAGTTGTTTCTATGGTTTTCCGTGCAGTTTTATCAATTTTCTTTTCATAATAACCTTTTTTGAGATTTTATTAGTTATTTTTAGAGTTAAAAAAAATTTTCATTTGTTTTGGTCCAGTCATTTTTGAGTTTAGCACTTAGCAACACTTTTAGCCATTCATTTAATTAATCTAGAAGATAGAAGACCAGGCCTAAACCTTTGTAAATCTGGTTTTGACCGTGCTACTACAATAACTAGTTACAAATTGACTATTATTGATGAAATAAATTTATAAATCTAACAACAACGAGCACTCCAATCAGAATGATACGAGTATTTTATTTTATTTTTGACAGGTTTGCGATAAAGATTATACAGAAAAACATGAGCAAAATGTTATTAAAACCTTCCGCGTTTTAAAACAACCTACTTTTTTCCCAATTAAATATTTGCGAATTGTTGTTATAATAATTTGTTAAAACACAAAGCATGTGTGTTACGAGTAGTATTTATACAGACAGGAACATATTGAATTGTAAATAGGGATACTGATTTGAAGAGAAATCTAGATAAGCTTATAAAGGTTCTTGCTGTAAACGTATTAAAATTAACGAGACAGTGCTCTTTTATTGGACTTTTTTACGTGAGGAATGATTAGTAGCGCTTTAGGTTGGCGCGAGCTATTGTCAGGCTTATACTGACTAAAACCCACTTGTGTCTTTTAGTTCCGTTTGAAGGCCACGACCAGTCTTTCAAACGTTCCCGCAAAAGGCTGCGGGCCCAGTAGAGTCCTTTCACGAGGACACGGTATTTCTCCGCCCAAACGGCAGACTTTCACCGTGGTCTCCCTGGGCGATCTCCACAGTGGTGATTTCCAAACATAGTCTGATTTTTATCCTGAATCCGCAATTGGTACCTGCTGGACTGGCCGTGTCCTTTGAAGACTAGACGGAATCTGGTGTTTCTCTAGCCTGCTCTGGCTCCTGCCGCGAACCAGGAATCATCTGTGATTCCCAACACTGAGGTGGTCCTTTGCGGCAGCTAGATCATGACGATTGCATCGTTCTCATGATTCCCATGCCCATTTGCCTCATACTATGGCATGGACCAGTGTCGGATGTCAGAGGTCACAGCTAACAATCGAACTATGGCTGACCTTTATTTTAGATTTTCATTATAATGACGTCTTAGTGATCAGACAACATACAGCGCTAAATTTTGATCGTTTTAATCCCATGGAAGATCGATCCGGTACATGAAACACTATCGATTTGTAACGATAAAATTGAACTAATAAAAAATATAGCTCGTAGAATTTTTTCAGGCGCTTGAAATCTCTACAATCTTAAAAATACGCTACGAGTATATACTGTCTTCACCCAGTTTAAGGATCATATCAACAAACGTGATTTTTTTAGGCTTTTTGTGTTATAGTTTTGTGTGTTATGTCTTTATGCAGGTTTGCCTACACAAACATCTTAGAAGGATCTCGTATGTAGTTTAGGGTCTTGAAAACTCATAGTAATAATCTTATCTGAAGACTTTCTTGAAACTTTTCTCTTATTCTTTTCTTTTCTTTTTACCTTTCTAAGATTGGATCCATCTGGAAGTGGCTGGGCACCAAATTCTATCACACCATGCAACTGACTTTATCCGATTTCACAATTAGCTCAATAACAAACATATGTAACATAAAGATTATTTATGAATGAAACTTGTCAAATCGCTTATTCTCTTGCGCCTGTTGGATATGGCAGATATAGGTTCTGAGTTTGAGTGTATAAAAATTCTTTGAAAGGTAAATTAGTCTAATCTTCTAATATGTAAAATTTCCATACTACAATACACTGTTAGTTACCATACCCCTCCGAAAATGCTTTACCGATTTTTACCAAATTTTATTTGCGTATTTAGTAGGTCTGAGAATCGGCTACTATCTATTTTCCATACCCCTAAGTGATAAGGGTTGTTCACCCTTAATTTTTAGTTTTGGACGAAATTTTTTGTTTTTATTTTTTTATAATATAGCTTTAAAAAATACATACAACCCTAAATTTTTACTTTTTTATCACCAACCCCTATTTTTTTATAGCAAAAAATAATTTATAAGGCAAAACAACGTTTGCCGGGTCAGCTAGTAATAGATAAAATCGCCAGCCGGATTTTCCATCCTATCATTTTTTTTTCTATAGAAATAGAGTATCGGTTTTACCAACTAATCCCAATAACCAATTGCATCCAATACTTACCCCAGACTTACTTCAGGTGTAGTTATAGACGAGTTTAAATGAACCGTATCGGTAATCCCTCAGGATAAGTTTACTCACTTAACGAGGCTTCTTACTTATTTCACTTAATGCCTTTTAGCTGGTCACTGAACCATGTAAGTGGAAACTTGATAAGCTATAGCACTCTACTTACGTCTATAGTCAAGATGCGGTTTTTTTAACCGACTTCAAAAAAAGAGGAGGTTCTCAATTCGGGTGTTTGTATTTTTTCAAACTCTCATATAGCTACTTATCATTCTGGAGAACTTTTATCCAAATTCCAATATGACAGGGAAATCAAGCAGTGATTTTCGTATGCACTTGATGGGAGTAAGTCTAAACCCGATCGATGTTGAGCTGTGGATAACTTTTGGCTGAATGAGGATGGTTTGATAATTTGTTGTATTGCTAACGATGACATAATTTTTTCTATTGTCTAGGTGATAGATCAGTAGGCTTTTATAAGGAATTAATATGGAATGCGTGTCTTACCTAATGGCTTTAATTATTTGTGTGTCTATACGGGCAGAATAAACATGTTTTCTTTCTTTCTTCTTTTCTTTGGTACTTCACTATTCAATACAAAAAAAAATTCAAAAGTTTTTATTTCACATAGGCCTACAAACCTTAGGATAAGTCATTCTCGAGCTAAGGGAATTAACGTTATTCAAAATAATATCTTTAGTCTGCTATGCAAGCGTTACATGACATTACACCCTTTTGTAGTCCTTTCTGCGTCATAATGTTTACAACTCAAAAAAAAGTAGATTTTTCATCGTTATATTCTTACTAATGGTTTTCCAACCCTAATTTTGATATTAGTATTGTTTTACTTCATTCCCTCTTTGTCCTCTAGCTTATTAAGTTGGGACAGTTAAGTTATTATACTTCATGAGAATCTATTACGATCGGTGGGGGTTTCCAAGTCATTAGGATGAAAAACCAGAAAGTCGAGCAGGTGTGGGCTTCGACTCTTTCCCCATAGGGAAAGCCGAACCAAAGCTTAAGTAATGAATAATTTAGCGATAGTAAGATACTCAACTGATGAAGTACTGTAGTAGTAAGACTGACTGACTGAAGTACCGGAGCAGAGTGAACGATGTGACGTTGTAGACGTCACGTGAGCCTAACCGTTTGGAGTGTCTCGTTTTACAAATCAATTGTAATGTTCACCCATGGTTACAAAGGGAAAAATAATTAACTCTTGACAGTAGCACCATAAAATAGAAACTTTCCTAGTTGCCACCACTGGTAGTGAAATAATGAAAAATAAGGTATCCTATACAAACTCACACTCGTATTTTAATAACCTTAATTATGTGACATAGTCATATTTCTATGACGATGAACGATTGGTAAGTCCCCTGTTGTTTCCGGCAATGATACTGACGTGTGTGCTCTAAACAAACATTTCTCACTTCCCCCTGTTACTATAGATCCACACGTCAAATCAGCTACGCTTTATAAGTTATCTGGTTTGCCATTGCCGCAGTGTTCATCTTTTGAATTTAGTTCTGTGAGTGAAACTGATGTCAAAAAATCCATTCAGGCTATCTCCTCTTCAGTAGTTGGTAATGATAACATATGCTCAAGAATGATTTCTCCTATCTTCCCCGCAATACTTCCCGTCTTAACGCACATTTTTAACTTTTCCTTGTTCTCTTGCGCGGTTCCTGATGTCTGGAAACAAGCTAATATAATCCCTTTACCCAAAATCCCAAACCCGGTTTCACTGACTGATTTCAGACCAATTTCCATCCTTCCTTATCTTTCAAAAGTTCTTGAGCACATTGTCCGTCAGCAACTGTCTCTCTTTCTTTCTAAAAATGATCTTCTTAGCCCTTTTCAATCCGGTTTTCGGCCTGGTCACAGCACTGTCACAGTGTCCTTTTGAAGGTGACTGATGACATCCGCTGGGCCATGGACCATAAGTCTCTTACGTTACTTGTTCTTCTAGATTTCAGCAGTGCCTTCAACTCTGTTGACTTCGATATCCTTCTTGGGATCCTTAAATCTTTAAACTTTTCCTCTTCCACTATTAATTGGTTTAATTCCTATCTTAGTGGCCGCTCGCAGCGGGTACGCCTTGATGAGTCTTCATCTGATTGGTGTTGTCTTACTGCGGGTGTGCCTCAGGGTGGCGTTCTCTCTCCTCTCCTCTTTTCTATTTTTATTAACTCTGTCACTAGAGTTATTTCCTCCTACTTCCATCTCTATGCAGACGACCTGCAGTTGTACCGTCACTTTCGTGTGGAAGATGCAGAAGCCGACGTGTCCGCCATGAACAGTGACCTGGAGCTGATTGGGGAGTGGTCGCGGTCCTTTGGGCTGCAAATTAACCCCGAGAAATCCCAGGCTCTGGTTATCGGTGGCAGGTATATGCGGAACAAGCTAGATCTTGCGGCGCTGTCTCCACTCTGGTTGAGTGGAGTTCAGATTGACTACGTGAAAACAGCTAAAAACCTTGGGGTGATCATGGACTTGAATTTATCGTGGACTGTCCATGTCGCTGAAGTCAGTCGTAAAGTGCACTACACATTTCACTCGTTAAAATGCCTTCAGAGCTTTTTGCCCTTGAAGACCAAAATTTTCCTTGCCCAAACCCTTATTCAGCCCATCATAGACTACGCTGATGCCTGTTATTTGGATGCCACTGAGGAGCTTTTAAATAAACTTGAGCGTTTGCAAAATATTTGTATTCGTCTTGTTTTCAACCTCAAGAGGGTCCTTCTCCACTCGCTTATCGTAAACGTCTAAAATGGATTAAAAGCTTGTTCATTTAATGCAATCCAACGCGATGTTTGACGAAAAGGCAACGCAAAAAAAGAGAGATAACGCCTGGAAACTCTGTTAGTATTCGGTAATTTCGAGATTTACTCGAAAATTTCACAAAACTTGCTCCAGGAAATAGCTGTTTTTTTTAAACCCTTAAAAGTTTTTGGAAAAAGTTGTCGTCATTTAGAATCTTAATAAAATTTGCAAGGTCTCTAGAGGATTACTTTTTTGACTTTTTAATTTTTAGGCAAATTATGAAGTGTCAAAGTTCATACAAAATAGAACATTTTCAGAGGTTTTTACTGGATTAGTTTTACACAAATTTAGAAATTGGTTTCTTTAGAAACCTAGATAATATCCACAAGATACTGTGTTTCCAAAATATCTAATGAAAAATGTGTAATAACGTCATAATCAGCTATGAGCGGTTGTATGAAAAACAGTGAAAATGTGAGTCATGATGCACCACCTTAAGAAGTATGATCATGTCTCTGACTTTCGCAAGGTTCTCAAGTGGCTCCCTATCCGACTTCGCAGGAACACTCCAATATTATGTCTGCTGTTTAACATTCTTCACAACCCTAAAACACCCTCTTACCTGCGGGAACGCTTGTCCTACTGTCGTCCTTCTGATGCTCCCTGTAGATCGCATCGTAAATATCTCCTTCAATCCCCTCCCCATTCCACCAATTTCTATTCCTACTCCTTCACTTCGCACGCTGTACGTTTGTGGAACTCACTACCGCCTGACATTAGAGGCTGCCAAACTATTGCAGTTTTTAAAAAAGCAGTGAAAGAACACTATCTTTCTGTTTCGTCATAGTTGTTTATTTGTTATGTATTTATAATTATATAATATTAGTCAGTATGTATTTTTTGCGATATTTATTCTACTATATGTATGTATATATTTATAAAGTAGGTTTGTTTTATTTGTTTCTTTATTCCTTTCACTTTTACACACGGTGTCTTCATCTCTTTTTTTTCCAATTCTCCTCTCGCGGGTATGCTGGAAGAGATTTCTTTAGAAATAAGCATCACCTATGTACCTATTTTTCTGTTTCTGTCTTGTTTTCTTTTATAGGTTCAGTGTGTACATGAATTGTAAAATAAATAAATAAATAAACAAAAATATAGGCCACTAGCTTTTGCCTGTGACTTCGCCCGCATATATAAAATATAAACTAGGTCACTCTGGAATAAAGCTGAAACATTTTTAGCAATCGGATCAGTACTTCCAGAGATTACCTCAAACAAACAAAAAAACAAGCTTTACCTCTTTGTTATATCAGGGTAGATACCGAACAAAAATGAGTAGGCTATCCATAGACATTTGGACAGTTATTTAGTCCAATGTGAATCAGTTGTAACTAAATCTTTTGCAAAAAATATTCACGTTCATAACTAAAATTCAGGAGGAATTAAGGAAATTAACATGACAATAAATTATCAAATAGTTTATTGAAAAATAAAAATAAAAAACTAATCGCAAAAATATTACACTGTAGAAAGCCTTTTCTTTAGACCGGGAAGTATTCTTCTAGAACGGGAAGTTTCTTCCGGTGTTAACTCTATAGATCTCACCGTACCTGAAAACAGAGTTTTTATATATAGATATGTAAATAGTTTATGTATCTTATTAGTATTATTTCTGATGTCTGTACACCGGCAACCCTAAATCTATCTCACTTCTTTCAGTCCATCCAAAGGTTGTCTGTAGGAGATCGCCATGTGCGATATACTTCTTCTATGGTGGTGGTCCTGTATACTTGTTCTATAGTGTGGGGGTGTGTGGTGTTGTGGTGTGGTGTATAAAGAATACAATAAATAAATAAATAAGTGTCGATAACAGCTGCAGACCGCAAACGTATCGACGCCTTTGAGATGTGATGCTGGAAAATGATGTTTCATATCCATTTTGCAAGAATTTAAAATCGCCTCACGGCTGTCGTCCGATTGTCTCTGTTCTAGTCCTTGTCTTTGTTGTTGTAGCAAGGTACTGCAATATTTCGGCCACAAAGAAAGGAAAGACGGTGGCAACTTCTAAAGGCTCATTGTGACCGGCAAAGAGGATGGAAAAAGAAAGAAAGAAAGATAGAAAAGAAAAGAAAAAGGCCTTGCGGATGCAGCCGAATACGTTGGCTTGACTCTACGATGTACAATGCCCTTCACACCGCCAGAGAAAAAAAACAGATGAAAGAATAAGGGTTGAAGTGGTGAAGCAGGGAAGTCACGACCCTCAGCGTTGAGGAATACCTACGACGCAAGGAGGAGGAAATAGTTTAAACCAATAAAAAGTAATAGGTACCAATCTACCAATACTGAACTTTCAGCCGGACAAAATTATATCCTCATCCATCAATTTGCCTTTGTGTTAACATTTGTACGTTTTCTATTAATTATAATATTACGGATTGCGGCTTTACACACGTGAAACTAAACTTTGAACCTTCGTTTCATCCCCATAAGGATTGAATTGCAAAATATCCTTCTCTTTTTCTTTGTTACGATGTATTAGCAAAAGAAATCTCTGACTGAAACAGCGTCCTAAGTTCAAAGTTTTAGACTAGGCCTAGATGATTCGAGCGAGTGAATGAGGACTTTGCTGTTTATATGAAGATATTTAGTGTCTGCTTGATCTCATGTAATATAAACATATAGAGAATCGGATATGCGTGTAAAAACGTCGTTTAATACACTTGGAAATATGTCACAGCAAACCTCAGCTCCACGCCTAAAGCTCATGTGAAAGCCGCCTCGGTCGCAATGACAACCTTTCTCAAAATGTATAAAATGTAAAATATACATACCGGGCGTCTTTAGTTACGTCTGTGCCACCTATCGCCAACGAATTTCCTCTACATAGGTTAAGGTTCATTTGTGTTTTTGAGCTGCATCGGTATCCAACCAGGTGGCCCCGCATAGATGCTGCAAACAGCTCCCATGCTCTTTCATGGCTACAGGAGTGGCTAAAACATCCTGGTTGGTTGCTTCCTCCGTTGGCAAAGAAGTCTATGTCACCAATTGCAGTTCCAACACCATTGGCAAGAGGACCTAGACCATCCGTGTGGATAACTTCGACATAGATGGCGTCATCGGCATTCAAGCGTTGGCTTCTGCTGCCCCATCCACTTCCAGATGGGTCCAATCCTAGAAAGGTAGTATAAAAACTTTAGGTGTCATGTAAATGATTTCGAACTAAACCATTTGGGTCGGCCATTAATAAGAATACATGTACGGCAAAAGTGAGTTCAGCAAATGGTACATGAATATTTGCTCTGTCTGGACAGGGCCCCTCAAATGGTTATGGTACTCTGAAAAGACCAGTCATATGGTTTTTATATGTATGAACGTAATGGTGCGTCCAGACCTGGAGAATGTGCCACTCGTGAGCCGCTTGCGAACGGCGCGCGAACACATCGCACATGGCCTGTTCGCACGAAGCCCCTGCGCCGCGCGCGGTTTGTACGAACATGAAATCCTCACGAACGGCTCGCGAGCGTCGCATTTGCCAGATCTGGACGCACCATTAGATCAATTGTTTAGACTTTCATAGGGGCCTAATGGTTTGTGAAGATTAGGTTCTAAAACGAAAAAAGTAAATTATATTTCTTCACAAGTGAGTTGAAAACTGTCTGCCTCAGCGATATTCACCGACTCACTGACATTACACAATTTTATTATAATTAACAGACTTTCATCATATATCGAAAAAGCGACGAGTAAAGACACTTACCGGTGATTCTGCCGACTAATCCAGGTGAATTTCTCAGCTGTCTACTAGCAATGCCGGCAATGTGAGCTCCAAGGCCAAATCCGACCAAGTGCAGATCTTTTACAAGAACTAAGGGAGCAGGAGTGGCTGTGGTTGTAGAGCTGGTTTCAGTAGTGGTGGAAGAGATGGACGTTTGTATAGCCAACCATCTAAGGAAACTGGCTAGTTCATTAGCCACACGTATCACATATGAAGATGCGACCGAATACTCGTAGCTAGCTTCTCTTCCCCAGTCAACCACTATGATGTTATGCTCTCTTTGAATGTCGAATATTTCTAAAATAAAAAAATAAGACAACTTAATTACTTAAACAGGGTGTGGAAGAAGACAATAAAAATTATAGTCATTTAAAATTTTTGTAAACTTTTGATGTTTTTATATTTCATATTTTAGTGCATTTTAGGGTTTCTTATTCTTAATAAAGAACTCTTACAGTTTTGCTGTAATTTTGCATGAGTATATGTATATATGTAACGCTGATAAAGTAGTAACACAATTGTACGAGTAGTATCCCTACCCTATGAGTAAAGTGGGCATGATATTTTTTCTCGACCACCCTTGTTGTTTAATGTAGATTTCCCAAAATTCACCATAAGACAAACTCATCATAAGAACTGGATTTTGATAGAAATGGGACCAATCTGGAAGATGGTCTCTTTTAATAGAAAAGCGGGCAAGTTTAACCCTTCAGATACCGTCAATTAGAGACACAATAGTAAGACAATAGATGCGCGGCCACCGGTGGTCGCTTGGGGATTCATGAATTAAGGTGGACACTGAGTGTTTTGCATAAACTTACTTATGAAAACAGTTCAATTCCCAAATTATGTTACGAGGATTTTGCCAAATATATTTTTTTTTTTGTGTCGTAACTACCACATGGAGGTCCGATTTGCTTGTTTCATCCCAAATTTTTGGATGCTAGGTAGCGAGAAGATCCTACTTTATTTTTTAGGTGGGAAAATCATCTAATGACATTCCCCGCTCTTGGCTGGAGTGGGAGATAGTGTCAGACTTTTACTGATTCGGAAAAATCTTTCCAGAAAAAAGTGCAATAAATAACTTAATAAATACACCCTACGTTTTTGTATAATTTAAATCAAAAAGCCATTAAGTAGGTATCTAATTTTGCTGGACATCTAATTCAACTGTTTATATTTAGTAAACTTGTACTTACCCTCTATGATTCGTGTATTGAAAGGTGCGCCTACGCTTCCTTGATGTCCATGGATCAGTATGATTGTTTTATTTTCTGGAACGAAGGTAGCGGGCAAGCCATTGTCGTCGATGGTCATATTCTGAGGTAGGATGTTACCCCTTACAAAATGAAATTAGATTAGTGAATTGTGCAGTTTTTAAACGAACTCTAAAGCATCTTTACCGTCAGAGCGTTTGAATGTTACTAAAGGAAAACTACACCCAAATGTTGATTGGGTAGAGTTTTGGCACAAAATAGATAGGTACAGAAGACAATCTACTTTACTTTTTATACCTACGCTCAGTGGACGCACACTAATGAGCGTTTGAGCCGGAACTGTTCAACGAGTGGGCCGAGACGCTTCGAGATATCGTGTCCGTGAGCGGTGTCTGTGTACGTTGCTCGAGCGCACTTTGTATATAGATTGACTTCTGTTCCTATATTTTGTGGTTTTGGTTAGGACATTTTTTAGTTTCTGATTGTGTATCTTCTTCTTTACATGAATTATCAATGGTCTAAGCAAACAAGAACTTCCAGACATTACCTTTACTTTTATAAGGTGTAGGAAGAACTGAAACCAAGTGGCACAACTAAGACCTTTTTCTTGTTTTTTTTTTTTTTTTTTTAATGTAACCAGGCAATATTGAAGCAATTTTGCCTATGTTATACATAATTTTTTTTTAATAATAATAAAGCCAAAATGGCCTCATAGTTCCTGCTCCGCTCCCATAGGTTATAGCGTATTATTATATAGCCTTATAACCTTCCACATTAAATGTTCTTTCCAATACTAAAATAATTATACGATTTAAATGAGTTCCTAAGATCAACGCGTTCAAACAACAATCTCTTCAGCTTTATAAAAATATTATAATATAATTTATAGGTTTATTAAAAAAGACGAATAAAAAAATAAAAATATGAGTAAGAACTTACCTTGTGTATAGGCGATATATCCTATTATTCGCCTGTACATAACATACTGCAAAAAAAAATAGAATTATGATCAAATTTGGTAGTCCTTGTGATATTATTGCTGATGTTGGTGACACTACTTGAAGAAATACTGTCAAGAATTTACCGCTTAGAGGAAACATTTGAATGCGAAATATGTTATTTTTAGCGGTTCACTAAAAATCTACAAATCTATATAAAAATCAATGCCACTTTTCGTTTTAAATTTATAACTAAAGAACGAGCTCGCCTAATTATGAATTTCAAATATAGGTATATTTACAGATACAATTATAGCTATATTTAAGATTACCGTTCTCGACTCTCTTAAGACCCTCGCCATGGCTCGGGTCTAAATACCGTCTCGACGGTAATCACTAACATTACACACTTATACCATAATGTAGTATTATGAAAGTTGTGTAATTAGGCTATGGTCACAATTATAGATGAGCTCGCGTAGTAAAACAAACTTTTTATCTTTTACCGCCTTGTCACAAAATTTTTCACAACTAGGTACTAGTTTTACTGTTGTAATAATAGAACTATGTTAAATTTTTATTCTTCACAGGTGTATTGAAACACGTTGTAAGATACACGTGGGTATTGATAATTACTCGGGATCAAAGAGATTAATTGCTAGTATATGTTTAATGTCTTTGCTCGGGATGCAACTCGACATACATTTTCACTGTTTTTCATACAACCGCTCTTACGCGATTATGATGTTGTTACACAGTTTTCATTCGATATTTTGCAAAACAGAATTTTGTGGGTATTATCTAAGCTTCTATTGAAATCAATTTAAAAATTTGTGTAAAACTAATTTAATAAAAATTTCGGAAAATCTGCTATTTTGCATGGACTTTGGCACTTCATAATTTACTCAAACAGTTTAAAGTCTAAAAAGTATAACAATAGAATCCTGGCAAATTTTATCAAAATTATAAATAAAGATACATTTTTTTCAAAACACTTTTAAGGCATTAAAAACACGTATTTCCTGTAACAAGTTTTGTAAAATATTCTAGTAAATAACCCAATACTAACAGAGTTTTCAGTCGTTATCTTTCTTTTTTCGTGTTGATTTTTTGGACTGCGTTAGATGAAGCAACAAGCTTTTCAACCATGCTCGATGTTGATGATAGGCGAGGACAAAAGCAGCCTCTGAGTTTTAAGAATCAATTATAATCTACTATTATAATTGTCGGACAGACTGCGCAGTGGTACTCATACACGAACATTAGGTTAATAAGAATTTACAACAATAAAATGATTTACTCTTCTGGGAACTAAATAACAAATCGTGTTACAATTATCAGAACACTCCTTTGCATTTTTGCTGAGGGCTATTTGGAGAGGAGGTATATTTATCACATACACACACCTAATTACAGGTCTCCGTCCAGACCCAAAAAACTCTGTAAATACCTACCTACATAAATGTAATACAAACTTTCTGCCTTTTCAATTAAAAGTACTATATCTACACTTTAAATTATGTAATAGGTTTCACAAATAAATAACTTACCAGCCACAGCAGCCAAAATAATGATAAACTTCAACATATTGCTGGATAGATCAACGGTTTTCGTATTGTGCGTAATTGTAAATACATTAGTTTTTATAACCAACTGATAAAGAGTTACCACATCTGATTGCCTGATAACACAATAATTATAACGATAAGCGATCTTTTGAATGAAAATTTTGTGATAATTATTTTTTGTATTTTTGTCATTTAAGGTCATTTCAGTTTATCCTAAGATTTTGATTGAAGATCAATAGAAATTGATAAGATACTATATCGTTTAGTGATTGATTATTAAGGTATTTTTGCATAATGCTAACAAAATTAAAGTCTGTCTTTTGTATTTTTTATTGTTAAAAAGTTTTCTAATAATACTAATCATTAAAAAAATATACATAATCGAAACGTTTTATAAGGTTCTATTAGTAAAAAATCTGGAAGGATCGCAACAGCTCCATAAAGACCAAAACTAAACTGGTGCGAACCTTGATCTTCTCGATCTTTATATGGCGCCGAGACTTGGACGCTCAAAGCTGCAAACCGCCAACACATTGACGCCTTTGAGATGTGGTGCTGGAGAAAGATGCTCCGTATACTTTGGACTGCATTTCGGACCAACGTATCCATATTACGAGAGCTCAAAATCTGCCCGCGGTTGTCATCGGAGTGTCTACACAAGATTCTACAATACTTCGGTCACATTGCAAGGAAAGATGGTGGCAACCTCAAAAGGCTAATGGTGACCGGTAAAGTGGATGGAAAAAGAAAGAAAGGAAGATAGAAAAGAAAAGAAAAAGGCCTTGCGGATGCAGCCGAATACGTTGGCTTGACTCTACGATGTACAATGCCCTTCACACCGCCAGAGAAAGAAACAGATGAAAGAATAAGGGTTGAAGTGGTGAAGCAGGGAAGTCACGACCCTCAGCGTTGAGGAATACCTACGACGCAAGGAGAAGGAAATAGTTTAAACCAATAAAAAGTAATAGGTACCAGTCTACCTAACCTACCTAAGGCTTTGTGGCAGCCCAATGCGTTGGTCTGACCAGATCCGCACCGCTCTTGACTCTACGCTATACAATGCCCTTCACAATGCCAGAGACAAAAGCAGATGGGGGAATATGGTCCATACGCAAGTGATGAAACAGGGAGGTCTCGACCCTCAGCATCGAGGAGTACGACGCAAGGAGGAGGAACAAACAATGATCAAGACTACCTACTTAATCAACCTTGATTATTCAACCAATGTTGACTACATCAGATTTCATTGAATCCTAATAATTATCAAAATCGTTTGACATTTTAGCCAGGCGCTATCCTGGCTTGTACAATTCAAATACATATATAGTTGCAGGGTTGTTAAGTACCAATGTAAGTTTCCTGTGGCTCCACAATGTAAAAGGCCGACTTAGGCAGTCGACTAATTAACTGACTAAAATTGGAAGACAGGAATTCAGTTTTAGTCGGTAAAAATCTTACAGTACCTGTCGCGGAACACAGTGAGGTGTTGTTGCTTCTGAGGCGTAAGATGTTTAAGTTGAACACAATTTATTATTTCATACTCAAAATGTTTTTAGTGTTAGACTAACCTCATCATCATCTTCCTGCCTTTGTCCCGTTTTATTTGGGGTCGGCGCAATACGTTTTTTTCTTCCACTCTGTCCTGTCACTCGTCACGCTATCGTGTTAACTAACCTAAAATGTTAATAAAATATTATGTTTGAATTTGAATACATCTTAACCCTTCAGATACCGTCAATTAGAGACACAATAGTAAGACAATAGATGCGCGGCCACCGGTGGTCGCTTGGGGATTCATGAATTAAGCCGCATACAGATATCGCGAGGCGTGCGTCGTGAATGGTTTGTCTCGCATGGTTCGGGCAGTGTGGACGTGTGTGCTCACAGTGGGCATTCGCGTCCAACGATCGTTGCGAACTCAACCTCAGTACGAGCCGTGCGCTCCGTGTTGTTTGTGTTTTCTACTGACGAACACCGTGCGTGGTGGTTTGCGTGCTCAGCTTGAGCATATGTCGTTCGGAACGCACGCATAAATGTACCGTCGTATGCCTCAAGTTGAGGCATTCGTGACGAATCTTTCGCGCGACGCAAGTCACGTGATATCTATACGCGGCTTTACATTGCGATAGACAAAAAATTTAAAAAGGTTACAAGTTGGACACCACCGACACAGGTCCCGGCAGGTCATAGCGGGAATTAGGCGCTACCAAACCGCTGGGTGTATAAACAACCCATCAGTCACGTGGATGACCCGGTGACTATGTATTTTTGCTATGTATTTTTGACAAGCTTATAACTTTGTGATTTTTTATGACAGTTAAGAAATTTTGTACATAAACGTTTATTTACATAAAAATACACGTGTTTCCTGTTTTGCCCATTATACTAAAACAAATGTTGTATAGGTATGGCTAATGACTTCGGAATATTTATAATATAAATAGATTAGATACTAAGTAATGTTGTCGCTTCGAAGATGGACTTACATTTTTAGAGATAGTTATAATTATTTTAATATCAGTGCAAAATTATGATTTCGTTAATAGTCAATTAGTGATGACATATAGAGCCGAAACGTGGTCGTTCACAATGGGCCTCATCAGAAGGTTCAAAGTCACCCAAAGGGCAATGGAAATTCCTTGCGTGATCGAATAAGAAATGAAGATATCCGCAAAAGAACTAAGGTTGCCGACATAGCACGAAGAATCGCCAACTTAAGTGGCAATGGGCAGGGCACATTGCTCGCAGAACAGATGGCCGTTGGGACCGAAAGGTTCTAGAGTGGCAACTGCGTACTGGAAGACGCAGCGTCGCAAGGCCTCTTACAAGGTGGACCGATGACCTGGTGAAGGTTGCGGGAATCCGATAGATGCGGGACGCACAGGATCGATTATTATGGCGACACTTGGGGGAGGCCTACGGCCAACAGTGGACGTCTGTCACCTGAAATAATGATGATGATGATCAATATTTGATTTATTTGCTTAAAAACCTTGTGTCTGAATTTAAAACGCTAAGTATTTATTTAGGTTGGCAGCACTAGTGTCGCGGTACTATTGGTACGTTGCAAAACTTCCAGAACAATGGTGTGGCGACTGTCATTTATCATTTATATACTAAATGTTTAGGTTAGTAAAAGGTTTCGAAATCATGCCGACCAATAGTAATTCAATACTGGGCGATTAGTACCCACAAATTACAATTACACAATTATAGGTTATATTTTTCAAAAAAATCTTTATTAAAAACGTCGACCTGTCTATTTATGAATAGGTCAAGCCATCACGTGCGCAAACCCTCCCAAATAAGAAAACAAACACAAATAGTTGTAGTCCAATCAAATTTTCTTATACACGGGATAATAAAAGTTCTTATTTCAATGGCGATATAAATTTTAAATAAAACTGCACATAAAACCTTTGATTTTTTTTTTATGTTGTTTTTTATCACATAATTAGGTCAATTGAATTGAGTGGGTTTCGTCAAAGATGATTTTCCCCGTCGACAAAAAAAAAAAAGGTCAATTGAATTAAAAACCGGTTGGGGTGTCTGAAGTTTTGCGCATTTAACGTTACACGTTGTATAGATTTATATTTATATGTAAGTGCTTATCATGCTAAGGTTTCAAGATGGATAACGGTTATTTACTGTTTATCAAAGTTCCTATAAACGCAAGTGTGTAGGTGAAGGGTTTTATTAAGAAAATAACAAAAAAGACAAGACTAAATAATATATTCCAAACAGGCTTAAATTAATCGAATAACAGAACTAATTGCTAGATCCAAAACTAGGTCATCATGGGAAAGAACAAAGGAAGAAAACCCATGGTAGCTTGTTTTTTATAGACACATTTTACAACATCATTAATTATGGTTAATCACAGTAACATCTACAAGAAAATTTATGTAAGGCAAATAGTATGATATGATTAAAAACAAAAGCTATAGTAAGACAGAGACAAAATTAATACAACAATTATTATAATACAACTTTATTGCACACCTTAACTTAATTCATGAATCCCTAAGCGACACCCGGTGGCCGCGCATCTATTGTCTTACTATTGTGTCTCTAATTGACGGTATCTGAAGGGTTAATGAAGGACAAACATTTACAAATATAAGAGTACAATAGGCGGTCTTATTGCACAGGACAATTTCTACCAGACAACCTTTGGATGGCCTTAAACGAACGAATTTAAGTCATTTAACATTTTTCTTTAATATATACATCTTAACTATTAGTTATTATAAATTAATAGGGATGTATATACAAACCTAAAATAATAATATGTACAAACGAGTAAAAGAGGCAGAAAAACGGAGAAAACTCAAACAGCATCAAAAAATTCGTCCACATCGATGTCAATGGGAAAAGTGCCCAGAACGCTGGTAGCATTGCCACGCTGGATGGCAATGCTGATTCGTTGACCGAAGAAAAGCCCAGCCCTCTGGTCACGCGAAGAGTCGACCAAACGTTTGCTGATATCCTTAACAACTCGATGAGCACTTGGACCCCATGGCCCTAGTTTAGACATAATATTAAATAACTTACGTGAGCTTTGCTAGATCACAAAATTATAGTCTATTTTTAAAGGTCAGAAACTCTTAGTAAACTGTTGTTGGCTGGATTGGCAATTTTTTTAAATGTCAAATATATTCCGCCATTTTTCACCAGTCACAGTTTATTATAATTTAACTTATTTTATAGATCTTTAATTACAATTTTATAAAGTTAAGCTTTAAAACAGTGTAAGATTATTTAAACAGTTTTACAAAACTTGACTCAGATTACATAGTTCATAATTAAAAAAATATAATAGTAACTGACAATTCTGCACTGTCAAATTAAAATGAGAGATATAGCTTAATGATTATTAATAATCACAACATAATTTAAGGGATTATCATCAATATGTTTTTCTACAAGTTTCTAGTTTTATAATTATTCAACAACAACAACAACAATATTAACAATAACAACAACAACAAAAGAACAATAACAAACAACAACAATATTGCTAATTAATCTTGGTAGGTACTTTTACATTTGATTTGAACTTCATAAATGTTACCAATGTATTAAATACAACAAACAATATTCGTGAAATATTGTAATTTCTGATTTGATTGTGTTATACATAATATTTTCATTAGGTCGTGCTATATATATTGACATTCGTCACTATATATATAACACGTGCGTCTCCCGCGGTGAGTCAGAATGTTATTTTATCATCTGTGATCCCCGGGTCCAACCCATTAGTTGACGAAATTGAAATGTGGATCAATGTTGTACAAGCCAATGCTCGTGCGTTCTGTTGGTTTGATCGTATTTTGTAATATCAAACGTTACAAAAATTACGCGTAGTGCTAAAACCTGGTACGACTCGCTTCAAAGACCTATTTTTTTTTTCGATGGGGAAAATCATCTTATGACAAAACCTGCTCTTGAGAGGAGCGGGAGATAGTGTCAGACTCTTACTGATTAAAAACCCCATCCCGTTCCTTCTAGCCGTCATACCGGGGCACGAGCTCTCTTTCGGACAACCCTGTCCCCAGTAGGCTTCGACCCAGCTGGGCCCCTGCTACATAGACTAAGACTGTCTTAATATCGAGTGGTGTAATAGATGGATGCTTAACAAAGATAATATAATTTCTGATTTTAGTGCAAATGTACAAACTAAAACTAAAAACTTTATTTTATCACTCATAGCCATAGCACATGGTTATTATTTCAATACCCTTAAAGCCATGTCCTCACATTATACAGGATTATTTGTAAAACACTGGCAACCTCTCAGGACTATGTTACTAACATCATAAACAACCACTTTTGTTCTACGACTTTTAAAAATGTATAATATTTTAGTTCATCAGATTTTCATACAAAAATAATAGTAGTTTATGTGACTAGGGGATAAAGCAGTGTCTTTAACCCTTCAGATACCGTCAATTAGAGACACAATAGTAAGACAATAGATGCGCGGCCACCGGTGGTCGCTTGGGGATTCATGAATTAAGTCGCAGGCGGCATGTTGAATTCCGAACGAAACGAAGGTTGTTGAATTTAATCCCGAACGTCAGTGAGGGATTAATATAATTAACTCCCGAGCATTGCGAGGGAGATAATAAAAAAACCTGAGTGAAGTAAGGAATTCAAGCCGCCTAAGTCAAAGACAGCTTTATCCCCGTGTTGCACAGTCTACTTTTTACACAATCTGTGAGATAATTGTGTGACAATTTGGTCGATCAAATCATATACTAGAGATATATGTATAAGTATTATATTTACAAGTTCATCAAACAAACAAAATTCACTACTCCGAGATTCTAGAGTTTCAATTTTCAAAAACGCTCCCAGTTCGCAGTCAGCAAGCAGGTTTTATTCTATTTTCTTTTTTTTTTTTGTTAGTGCCCAGTTTGAATTTTGAGTCAACTTGTTCGATGCACGTACATTTTAATTCACAATGTTGACAATTTTTGATGTTCCAAATTTAAATCTCATTATTCCCTAGGGATCGGCCATACTGCATTATTTCCCTAGAGAATAATGACTTGCTTTAAGTGAGGTTTTTATGACGTATAAAACGACATTATCGAGCAGGTGGTGTAAAAAAATATTTAAATTGAACGTTCTAAATATTACGAAGTCTATACGAAGCAAGTGATAGAACAATAGTACCCTGTAATAGCAGTAATAGTGATAGTAATAGCGGAGGGGAGCAGGGATCGTGCTCGGGAGGCGTAGGTGTGTACAGGAAAATACAGAGTTGAAATATGTTTAATAGAACAGCAAAATCTTGAAGGTTTTTTTTGGTAAATTAATTATGTTTTGTAAAAATTTATAAAACAAAAGTTGTTGTTTTTGATGTAAGTAACAGTCCTGCAAGGTTGTTAGTGTTTTACAAATAACCCTGTATACCTATAATCATAATACGTATTAATTTTTGAACGTACAAGTCTAAGATATAATGTACTATTAACATCTTACACTTCTTTAGAACAGAATTTCTCGTAGTAAGAACTAGTCTTTGGACACACTAGTAGAAAGGGATAAAGAGCATTCTTGTATCGTACTCTTCAGTAAATTTTTGAGGTTATCGTAATCAATCCAGATTGTATACAAGATTCTTAGGCAGTATCATCATTATGTGATTATTTTACCATGGAATGAGTTTAAGAATACAGGTCGTTTATATACACAAGAAAAAGGGTAGACCTCAAGATACTACCATATGGCACGCCGTAGGTTACTGAAAGATGAGTACTAATGTACGGACCCTCCTTGACACATTGAGCCCTGTCTGGCAGATAATCGGTCAATAAGCTTAGTTGATTACCTCTCATGCTATATTTTCCCAATTTAAGTACAAGGATCAGAACAGAAATTGTGTCAAAGGCCTTAGCTATATTGTAATATACTTATTACCTTTAGCCAGATTAGAAATTACAAAGCATGTTAATTTATCAACTGCAACATCAGTAGATTTACCACGTCGGAAACCAAACTGGTTATCTGATAAAATTATCTCGAAAGCAAACACGCTTTTGAGATTATTTATTAACGGCAGTCAATAATCTTTTCCTGAATTTTTGACAGTGAAGGTAGAATAGAAAAAGGCCGAAAGTTCTTCACACAGTCTCTAAGCCAAATGTAGTCGTATCTGTATTTTTTTGAGTTCTCTGGGAAAGCCACTCTTCTCTAGACATATATCGTTTACGATCGGATTATGGAATGCTTTGCCGATCTCAGTTAGGCAAGCCCAGTCGCTAGTTTCTTTTAAAAACCTCGTCAAAGAACATTATCTTTCTCTCTAATATTACCTGGTTCTACCTAATTTATTTTCTTCCATCGCCAACCTTTATTCTCTTCTTTTCTTTTTCGCTTCCATTAAATTGTGTAACACATAATATATACTGTATATATTTATATATGTATGTATGTACTCGTGTATTATTAAATATTATTATTTATTTTATTATTATTATTTCATTTTATTGGTCAATTTTGCTTGCAGTACACCGCAGACTACCCATTTTTTAGTTTAAGTTCTTTTATTTCATCACCAAGGTTGTCTGGAAGATATCGCTGTACCCATCAAACCAATTGTACCCATAGATTAAAGTTTCTGTGACATTATTACTATTTTGGTGTACAATAAAGTTTATTCTATTCTATTCTATTCTATTCTATTCTATTCTATTCTATTCTATTCTATTCTATTCTATTCTATTCTATTCTATTCTATTCTATTCTATTCTATTCTATTCTATTCTATTCTATTCTATTCTATTCTATTCTATTCTATTCTATTCTATTCTATTCTATTCTATTCTATTCTATTCTATTCTATTCTATTCTATTCTATTCTATTCTATTCTATTCTATTCTATTCATATAAAAGATGTAGGTAAAGTGTGGCACGAGAATATCCCTATGGTCTTTTAGGAACTGATTTGAGAGACCATCCCACTCTTAAGAGCAACTATTATGTTCTGAACTTCATATCGCACACCCAGAACAACACTGCACTAAGTCTAAATAGCTCATTTTTCAGAATCGACGAAAAACCGTTATCTCATGTTATGTGACAGTTATTGCGAGTGTCCTGCACATTGCATGTAAAGATGAAGATGTGCTTCTTTACATGCAATGTGCAGGACACTCGCAATAATTGTCACATAACATGAGATAACGGTTTTTCGTCGATTCTGAAAAATGAGCTATTTAGACATAGTGCAGTGTTGTTCTAGGTGTGCGATATATATTCAGGAATACAGCTGAATTACCGTTCTGTTCCAAACGTGCTTTCATATTTGTGCTTAAATACTAAAGCAAAGAGCGGGTTTCGTCAAAGATGATTTTCCCAGTCGACAAAAAAAAATAGAAAAGTATTTTGCTATATTTGCACAATCCTACTCGATTCTATTGAGAGGATGTTAGGTCCATTTAAACACAAATTAAATTATCTTTCTAAGTATAATTAAATAAATCACTGATTAAATAGCCGTCTGACAACTTTTCAGCAAATACATATACTCCAAAAATAATAGGCAACTACACCATAGTTCACGGCTTTCTTTTTATGAATAATAACCTCGCGTATGACCACTATCTCACCAAATAGTAAGCGATGATGTGGTCGATGATGAAGTATGTGTAGTATATGTCGGTACTTAAGATATTAATATGTGTTAGGTTGGGGGTACTTATTAAATAAATCAGTGTTTAACCAACTTACGTGTGTTTCACTACATGGTGACAGCGGGGTCTTAACTTTAATAATATTTAAGGTTAAATCGAACTAAAAGTGCATAAAAACAATAGACTATCATTATTTTATCGTGTCCTACATAGTTGTAACATGGAACACGCGCGTCCACCAGCTGAATTGTCATTGGAAGCCGGCCCTTCCACGCGGTCTGAATCTTGGCGTCAATGGCAGAAACTTTTCCAAGTGTTTTTAAAAGCATCCGGAGTTATCAAAGAGCCCAAGGAAATTCAAGCTAGTTTGTTGGTTAACCTCATTGGACCTGCAGGATATGATGTCTACACCACCTTCAAGTTCCAGGAAGGTGAAAATGTAGACGACATCGCTTGCGTGTTAAGTAAATTCGACATGTATTTCGGAACAAAATCCAATATCATCGTGAGGCGATATAAATTTTTTAGACGCAATCAGGAAGATCGTGAGAATATTGACCAGTATGTAACCGCTTTGAGGTTATTAAGCGATCACTGTGAATTTGGTGACTTGCATGAGAGTCTAATTTGAGACAGGATTGTCTGTGAAATTTTAAACAATACGGCGCGCGGCGAGGCGCGCGCTCCGAAGCGGCGGCGCCGGCGGGGGCCCAGCGGCGCGCGTGCACAAGCTGCGGCGGCACAAGCTGCGCCGGTGGGGACCGGTGTCCAGCTCATGGTGCATTGTGTTTTGTGTGTGATAAAAAAGGACACTTTTCAAGAGTGTGTTATAAGAAGAAAAACATGGAAAGAGTGTTAAATGTAAGCGTAGATTCGGCCGAAAATAGTAGCGACGACATGTTTAGTGTGGACATCATCAATGGAACAAATAAACTGAGTAAGTCATCTCAAGAATGGATTGAAATAATAAAGTGTAACAATAAAAAACTAGCTATTAAAATAGATACAGGATCGATGATAAATATTATCTCTAAAAGAGATTTATTGCGTATCGGATTTAACGTAGAACAACTTCAACCTTTTACAAAACGAGTGCATTCTTTCACGGGAAACCGTTTAGCTATTATTGGCACAATTGATTTAAATATTTCATATCTCAACACTAAGTTTACTTTACCGTTTGCAATTGCAGATTTTCATTGTCAGAATATACTCGGATTGGAAGGTTGCATAAAAATAGGTGTAATTCAGAGTGTCAATTCAATAAACATAAATAAATATTCCACATTGTTTGATGGTTTGGGAAAATTACCAGGTAAATACACAATTGTTATCGATAAGAGTATTCAACCGGTTATATCTCCTACACGAAAAATACCATTAGGACTTAAGGAAAAATTGTTAAAAGAACTGAAACGAATGGAGTGTCTAGAAGTGGTGAGAAAAGTCACTCACCCGACTGATTGGGTCAACGCTATAGTGCTAGTGGCAAAGAAAAACGGTAGCATTCGAGTTTGTTTAGATCCTAGACCACTAAACAGGGCGATGCGGCGTGCACAGTATACACTGCCGACGGTGACGGAGTTAGCGGTGAAGCTGCGTGGAGCCTGCGTGTTCAGCGTTTTAGACGCCAGATGTGGCTTCTGGATGATACAAATTGATGATGCTAGTGCTGACCTATGTACCTTCAGTACGCCCTTTGGCCGTTATCAATTTTTACGTTTACCGTATGGTATAATGATTCTACAGGGACAAAAAATCAGTTTTTTCGTAACTAAAAATGAATTCTCAGTGTTTCACCAAAACATTGCTGGTGCATTAAATAAGATGCAGGATTTAGAGGTAGCATTAAGTGAGCTGCATGATCTTAATGAAAATGTTGTAGTCGTATGTCTAAGTGAGCATTTCATTAAAAAAAGTGAAGAAAAATATTTGAATATAAATAATTTTTATCTCGGAGCAATCTATTCCAGACACGAACGACGTGGAGGCACGTGTATTTTGTGTAAAAAAGGTTACGCATGTATTGAGCTAGATGCAATAAACGAATTTGCTGTTGATAAACATTTCGAAATATGCGGTGTCGAAATAAAACAGCTTAAGTTAATTATAATTTGTATATATAGGATACCAAACTCGGACATTAATGTTTTTTTTGATAATTTTTCGAAAGTTATGACAAAACTGCAACACAGAAAATGCAATATAGTACTTTGTGGTGATTTTAATATAGACTTGCTTTTATCTGATAAAAACAGTACTAGATTTAAAGACATGATGCTTAATTATGGACTGAAATATCACATAAATGAACCGACTAGGCTTAATAAATGCATAGACAACATTATTAGCAATATTCATAATGCCACTGGTAAGACATATAATTTGTACCTGTCTGATCACAATACAGCCCAGATAGTCAAAATTGAACAGGAAACATCAAACAGAATGAACGTGGATTACTGTTTCATGACTATAAATGATTTAAACAAAGAGAACGTATCAAAATTTGTGGATTACATCAGCTGCATAAATTTTAACGAAATCTATGGTATAACAAATACTAACGAAGCCTTTGACAGGTTTCATGATTTGTTGACATTATTTTATAAACTATGTTTCCCTTGTATTAGAGTTAAAATGAAACACAATAGTAGTAAACCTAAATGGATAACAAAAGGCATAAAGAAATGTTGTAATACTAAGCGGTCATTAAGGTACAAGTATTACTTAAATAAAACTAATGAAAATAAGAGTGAGTACAAAGCGTATTCTAAACTATTGCGGAAGTGTATGAATAACCTACAGTCCTTGTGTAATGAAAGATACGTAACTTCTTCTCGTAATAAAATCAAAGCCACTTGGGATGTTGTAAAGCGCGACATGGGTAACGAACCGTTTAGGGAATATATCAGTAAAATTATTGATGGTAGTATTACTTTGACATCTGGATCTGACATTGCTAATAAATTTAATAATCACTTTGTTGACATTTCTAATAATAATGATAATTGCTCTGCTCTTAATAATAATAAAACTGACATGCACAACATAGAATCTAATGATAAAAGTATATTTGTGGAACCCACTGACGAGTCTGAAATATATCGTATCATAATGTCTTTAAAAAACACAAAATCGGCTGGGTATGATAATATCACAACCGAGCTTGTAAAAAAAATTGCTAAATATATTTCATCGCCATTGGCTTACATTGTCAATTTATCCTTAGAACAGGGCTGCTTTCCTAATGGGCTCAAACTGTCTTTGATAAAGCCACTATACAAAAAAGGATCAAAATCAGACGTTGACAATTACCGACCTATCGCTCTCACTCCCATTTTATCAAAAATTTTTGAAAAAGTCATGTTCAGGCGAGTGATAAAATTTCTTAATAAACACAGCATTCTTATTGACCAGCAATACGGGTTTAGACAAAATAAATCGACGACTTTGGCAATATTTACGCTAGTGAAAGCAATGATGATAAATATTAATAATAAAATACCTAATTGTGCACTGCTCTTAGACCTAAGTAAGGCCTTCGATCGTGTTGATCATGCGCGGCTTCTAGGAAAACTTGAAAGATACGGTATCAGAGGTCCAGCACAAAAATGGTTTCAATCTTATCTAACTGACAGAAAACAGATAACGAGGTTAACAAAATTAAACAAACTAAGTAATACTTTAGAAGATTTTGATTCTGAAGCACAGACTAATAGCTGTGGTGTACCACAAGGGAGTATCTTGGGGCCATTATTGTTTCTTCTGTACATAAATGACTTGCCTCAGTCAATAAAACATCAGTGTGTATTGTTCGCCGATGATACCACAATTATTATTAAATGTGAAAATGTACAAAACTTTGACGTTGAAATTCAGAAAACACTAAATGACATTATACAATGGTTAGATATTAATAAACTAAAATTAAATATTTCCAAAACGAAACTGCTTCATTGCAAAACATTTAAAAGTAAACGTACACGTCTTAATGTTGCACGTAATATTATCGAACAAGTATGTAATGCAAAGTTCCTGGGTGTAACACTTGATGAACACTTTACTTGGAAGAATCACATCGACATAATTTCAAAAAAAATCAATCAATTCGTATTTGCCTTAAAAAGAATTAAAAATATTACATCATTGCGGACAGCACTAATGGTGTATCACGCTTACGTGTGCTCAGTGATACGATACGGTATAGTTGTGTGGGGAAATTCTTCCGAAATTGCGAAGATCTTCATCGCCCAAAAAAAGTGTATTCGTGCAATGTTCAAAAGGCAGTGGTCTGACTCGTGCAGGCCTATATTCAAGTCGCACAATCTATTGACGGTCCCGTGCATTTATATTTATGAAGTTGCCAGGTTTGTGAGGTCCAATCTTAAATTATTTGAACGGAAAGATAACACAAATAAAAGAAAACCTACACATTTAGATTTCGAGATGCCCGTCCCAAAATTAGAACTTTTTCGGCGGAGCTGCGTTTATATGGCTCCCCTAATCTACAATGCTTTGCCAAGGTCAATTACTCAACTACCCTTTAATAAGTTTTGTGTTGCGTTGCGGAAGTGGTTGTTGCAAGAGTGTTTTTATTCGTTAGATGAATTTTTTCAAAAGTGTCCATGTAAATTTTATACCATAAAACACAGACATATTTGACTGTATAAATTGATGAACTGTCTTAACAACTTAGTTGCGTGCCTAATTAATATTATTGATACAGGACTCTAAATTTTAATTTGTGAATTTATGACTAATAGAGTAATGACAAGTGACTTATGGAAACTAATGATGTTGTTATTATAAATGCATGTTAAATAAATGTTTGCACGACTGATAAGTCGAATATAGTGAATCTAAAACTATTTTACTATGTCATCATGTATGTACCTATATTCTGGCAAATAAAAAAATAAATAAATAAATAAATAAATAAAATAAATAAATAAATAAATAAGTTGTGCACCAGAAATTTTCCATGCCAAACTTAGACAGCACTTAGAAGACTTGGAAGGTGTGGAATCATTCATTGATGACGTCATTGTGTGGGGACGTTCCCGAGAGGAACGTGATCGCAGGCTGGAAGCGTTGCTACAACGTGCTAGTAATATTGGTATAAAATGTAATCGCAATAAATGTAAATTCGGAGTTTCAGAAATAACTTACCTCGGTCATAAGTTTGATGTGAATGGAATGAGAGCCGATGAGTCTAAAGTGAAAGCTATTTTAAATATGCCTTATCCCACTGATCGGAAGGCATTAGAAAGGTTTTTGGGAATGATAAATTATTTGTCTAAATTTATACAAAATTACTCAGATTGTGTGAATGTACTAAGATGCTTACTTAAAAAAGATACTGAATGGTCATGGGATGTACATCATACAGAGGCAGTGAACAAGCTAAAGGCTAAAATAGCAAGTGCACCGGTATTGGCACTTTACTCGACAGAACTTCCAGTTGTGTTATCTGTCGACGCGAGCAGCGTTGCAGTAGGTGCCGTAATTTTGCAGAACCATCGTCCGGTGGAATTTGCTTCGCTGACTTTAACAGAAACACAGACCAGGTATGCTCAAATAGAGAAAGAGATGATGGCAATAGTTTTTGCAGTAGAACGGTTTAGACAATATATTTACGGAAGGTCTGACGTCACAGTACAAACAGATCATAAGCCCCTAGAAGCATTGTTTCACAAACCCCTCGCTTCAGTGCCCAGTAGGTTACAACGTATGATGATGAGAGTGCAAGGATTTGATATTAAAGTTCACACACTCTTCTCATTCTCACACGCCAGGTAAGTATATGTATATTGCCGATGCGTTGTCACGAGCGCCGTTGAAAGAGATGATGGATGATAGGGTTACAGAAGAAGTGGAGATACAAACTTGTTTTATGATAGAAAACATTCCATTTAGTGATACAAAAATAAAATTAATAAAGAATGAAGTAAACCGAGACCGGGATTGTTTATTGTTAATAGAAAAAATACAAAAAGGGTGGCCTACAAGGCGAGATGATGTTTGTGATAGGATGAAGGTGTTTTGGTCATATCGCCAAGAACTGCACTATGTAGATGGTTTAATACTAAAAGGAGAACGTATGTTTATTCCAAAGAGTCTAAGATCAGATATGACAAGCAGAGTGCATGAAGGACATTTGGGTATCGAGAGGTGTAAACGGCGAGCGAGGGATGTAATGTTCTGGCCGGGTACGATCGATGACGTAGAAACAGCTGTGCGTCAGTGTGAGGCGTGCGCGCTGCACGCGCCGCGACCCAGACGTCAACCACTCGTGCAACATTCTGTGCCTGATTTGCCATGGCACAAACTGGCATCTGATATATTTGAGTACAGGCGAAATAAATATATTATACTTGTAGATTACTTTTCTAATTACGTTGAGGTGAGTGAATTGACTGGTATGGGTAGTAAAAATGCGATAAAGTTTATGAAAGATCAGTTTGCCCGTTATGGAATACCAGCGGAACTAGAAACGGATAACGGGCCGGCTTACAGTTCGAAAGAATTCAAAGAGTTCATGCGTGAGTGGGAAGTGCGTCATGTGACTTCGTCCCCGCACTATCCACAGTCGAACGGAAAAAGTGAGAGGACGGTTCAGACAGTAAAAAATTTACTGAAAAAATGTATAGATTCTGGGCAAGATTTTTATATGAGTTTATTAAACTTTAGGTCCACTCCTAGGAATAATGTTGATTCTCCAGCACAGATGCTTATGGGAAGACGCATAAAAACAAAATTACCAATTACTAAACATTTATTAATGGAGCCAGTAAACAATGAGCGTAATTATCAAACTTTAATAACGGAAAAGGAATTAACAAAACAATCATATGACATGTCAGCACGGTCACTACAAGATCTATTGGTCGGGGATAGGGTAACTTTAATATCTAATGGGAGTAGGAGATTTGTTACTGTTGTTGAACGCACTTCAGATCCTCGGTCGTACACAGTTGAAGACGATCAGGGTAATAGGTATCGGCGGACGCGCAATCATCTCATATTTCGTGCATTGAAGCCACATCATTCAGAGGTGAAATCGTCACAAACAAGGAATACTAACAATCAGAGAACTTCACAAACATTTGACAACAGTAAGAAAACTGTATCAGTCAGACGCAGACGAACCAAAATTTTAACAAATACAGAAGTAGATCAGGTGACAAATGATTTGGCGCCAAAGGAGAGTGTGACGTCAGCTGAGGTAAGCATAACATCACAGAACGTGAGCATTCCTTCACAGCAGGTGAGTGTTTTGGTACCATCTCGGGTGAGCGCCCCGATACCATCATCGCCACCGAAAAATGAACCGGAACAAGACTCACCTAACAGTTCATACGCCAGTGATGAAGGTAAGTCGCCGTCACCGGCAAAATTTCTAATTGAAAGGTCCAAGGAACGAACTACTCAGATGCTATCTAATTAAATTTTTGGGAAACCTAAAGATTAAAATTAAGTGAGTAGGGACAAACAAAGGAAATTATGTTTGTCATAAATATATACATAATATAAGTACTTAGGTAAAAAAGAAGGAAATGTTGACTAATAATTGTAAGCATTATCATAGTTTAGAATTAAGTATGTGTGGGTACGAGTATGTATCAATCAACTCAACAGATGTTCGAGAATAAGTTCATGTGCATATCTACCTATAGCTGTCTATTGTTATAAGTTTAAGTTATCTTTGTCCTTGATCCGAGGTCATTGATCTTGTTAGTTTTTTTTTTCATGTTAAACGTAATATAAGTCGTGGAATATGTTTTTCTTATGTATGTGATTTTATTTTATGTAAAAGGGGAAGAATGTAGTATATGTCGGCACTTAAGATATTAATATGTGTTAGGTTGGGGGTACTTATTAAATAAATCAGTGTTTAACCAACTTACATGTGTTTCACTACAGTATGCTTGCCTAAAAGTAACCTACTCTCTCTCTCTTGACTTAAATACTCCTAGCTTGTAGCTAGGTTTAACTGCAAAAAAGACAGCCTAAACGGGTGCCGTTTACTAAAACCATAATATGACAGAGAATAATAAAAGATCCTCTGCGTTTAACTCTATGTATAATTTACAAACCATAAGTATTTTCTAGAATGTGAAATAGATTTAAATTCTTAACCCTTAGTAGCGCTGTAGAAGCAGAGAAGGTTTTTTCTGACGTAGGTTTTAATGTGTTACAAAATAACATTGCGCGTGGAGATGCAACACCAAGGCGAAACTCCGCTGCGAGTCGTGGCATGGCGGACAGAGTTCCAGCGGGCTTGGCATTTCACCCTCATGGTGCACTGGGTTGCGACAGCGACTGTAGCCATCCAGTGCTGTGCACGCCACATTTTCGGCGGTAAGTCCCGTCTTCGAGTAGTGGCTGGAAAGACAACACGGCGTTCTTACCTTCCGAATGACGCAGATCCTCACCGGACATGGTAATTTTGGAAAGTTCCTGTGCCGGATTCATGCGGAAGAAACGCCCAAGTGTCACTAGTGTGTATGACATTACAAATAGCAAAATAGCAACTCTTTTTTTTTTTTTTTATAAGTAATTAAATTTTCTAACGCGAACCATAACTAAGTTATTCTGTTTTATCGCTAACAAAAAATTGTCCTATGTCCTTTCAACGCAGGATGGATGAAATAGCGACAGGTTACAGGAACAACTTGTGACCCACGCACGCATGCCCCTCAAACTGAAGGGTAAAATTTACAAGTCCATCATAAGACCTGTCATACTGTATGGATCAGATGGGCTATGAAAAAAGATTGCATATAGCGGAGATGAGAATGTTGAGATGGATGTGTGGTGTGACGAGAATAGATAAAGTGAGAAATGAGTATATTATAGGAGATTTGAAAGTGGTGCCAGTGACTGAAAAGTTGAAAGGTGTGAAGAGGAGGAATGAAGCGCAAATTACTAAAAGAGTTCTAAGTATACATATAGATGGATGGAGAGGGAGAGGAAGGCCGAAGAAAAGATGGATGGATTGTGTGAGGAGTGATATGAAAGAAAAGGGAGTTAGGGATAGTTTGATGGGTGACAAAACAGAATGGAAGAAATAACGTGTTGCGCCGACTCCAGGTAATATGGGATAAGGGCAGGAAGAAGAAGAAGAAAAGATTATCCTATGTAACACCAAGGTATTGTTTATGCTATATGCAATGGAACGATAGACAAAGATGGAAGAAAAGAGAGGACCCAAATCTAACCAAAATGAGCAAGCTTGTCTTTGAATAGCTATTTTAATTTCAATAAGAATCAACAATAATTGAATAAATTTCTTAAGTTCATGATTATTGATATAAGGGGCGGTAGTGATTATTTTACATTCTTAACTTAAATTCAGGAGAAAAATAAGGTATATATATAGTAGTGGTAGTTAGTATCTTTATTCCTTACAATTTAATCGTGTCAAACGGCCTAATAATAATTAATAACTATAATCTTATTAAAACTAGATTAATTTAACATTTCAAGAATAAATAAAATATCACAAAACAATTACATCTTAGAACGGGAAGTTTCTTCCGGTGTTGACTCTGTAGATTTCACCGTACCTAAAAACAAAGGTTTTTATATTAATAAACCAATTCGTTATTCCAATGCTAAAGAATTTCTGCCTGTAGGTACTGGGCTGCAACAAAAAAAAAACTGTCCTTATCCACCAACTTGCCTTCAGCAAGCGTTCAATAGTTTTCGAACCATCCAGGGACCCATACAAATATACGCACAAAATTCCATTCAAATTAGTCAAGCAGTTTAAAAAGAGTTATGTAACAGACACACGTACAGAAGATTTATATACGTACGCATAAGAAGATAAAAAAGTGAATGTATGTATTTTTGTTATAAATCAGATCAAACGTTATTTATCACATAAATAAAATCGATCGGTATCAATAAATAGCAAGAATAATAAATAAATAGCATATTATAAGAATTATAGGATAGTTCTATAATTCTTATCATATGGATGGAGGAGTCTGGGACTTAAAATAAGTCCCAGACTCCTCCTATACTTCTGTAGATACTTCTATCCTTACTTCCTTAGCTTATCGTTACTTCCGCTGGGAGCAGCTAGTAAAAAATCTATGTATGTAACTATCTATGTACCAAGTTTCATCAAAATCGGTGTTGCCATTTAGGCGTAAAGACGTAACAAACAAACAAACTCACTTTCGCTTTTATAATATTAGTAAGGATTGTGCTTATGATATCTATTCTTATCAATTTAAAATAAATATTAAAAGCAATATATTTTACAAAAGTCAGGGTAGTGAAAAATATACATACCGGGCTTCTTTAATTACTTCTGTGCCACCTATCGCCAATGCGTTTCCTCTACATAGGTTAAGGTTCATTTGTGTTTTTGAGCTGCATCGGTATCCAACCAGGTGGCCCCGCATAGATGCTGCAAACAGCTGCCAAGCTCGTTCATGGCTACAGGAGTGGCTAAAACATCCTGGTTGGTTGCTTCCTCCGTTGGCAAAGAAGTCTATGTCACCAATATCAGTACCAACACCGTTGGCAAGAAGACCTAAACCATCTGTGTGGATAACTTCGACATACATAGCGTCACTAGCAGTCAAGCGTTGGCTTCTACTGCCCCATCCACTTCCAGATGGGTCCAAACCTAGAAATGTAGTATAAAAACGTTAGGTGTCATGAAAATGACTGCGAACTAGAACATCTGTATCGGCAGTTAATAAGAATACATGTACGGCAAAAGAGAGTTCAGCAATGTGATGACTTTACATGATATTAAGGTATCGTTGGTGCTTTCCTCAAAAAACCACATACATGGTTCATTCATAACATGAACGTAAAATCTAAAATAGTCTTGTTTTTTTTTATTATAATTAGGAAACACCTAACTGCAAGAAAAAAAGGCACTTTGAAAAGTAAAAGGCTAGTTTAGATGTTTTACTAGTGCTTAGAATCGAACACTAACAAAAATATATACCAAGTAGCTAAACGCAGACACAATGATTGCAAATACATTAGAATTCGGGTGCAATACGTTGTAATATTTTTGCAGTATTTAGTAGCAAATGTATCAATTCAGCCTTCTCGGCAAACTTAGCTGAGGTACTTTACTTTTTATGTCATATCACAAAAAAAAACACAATATTACTGGTTTTGCTGTTGAATAAAAATAATTAGTTAATTTCTTTTTACAAGTGAGTTGAAAACCATCGTATGATACACGTGAATATTGGTGATTACCGTGCTGGCTCTTTTAAGATCCTCGCCTTCGATCTTATTACTGCCTCAGCGATGTTCACCGACATTACACACTTTTATCATAGTTACCACACTTCTATCATACAACGTGTAACGTTAAGGATGTGCATCTTGACTCACATTTTCACTGTTTTTCATACAACCGCTCATAACTGATTATGACGTTATTACACATTTTTCATTAGATATTTTGGAAACACAGTATCTTGTGGATATTATCTAGGTTTCTAAAGAAACCAATTTCTAAATTTGTGTAAAACTAATCCAGTAAAAACCTCTGAAAATGTCCTATTTTGTATGTACTTTGACACTTCATAATTTGCCTAAAAATTGAAAAGTCAAAAAAGTAATCCTCTAGAGACCTTGCAAATGTTATTTAGATTCTAAATGACGACAACTTTTTCCAAAAACTTTTAAGGTTTAAAAAAAACAGCTATTTCCTGGAGCAAGTTTTGTGAAATTTTCGAGTAAATCTCGGAATTACCGAATACTAACAGAGTTTTCAGGCATTTTTTGTTTTTTGCGTTGCCTTTTGGTCAAACATCGCGTTGGATTGTATTAAATTATGAAGTAACAAGCTTTTAAACCATTTTCGATGTTTACGATAGGCGAGTGGAAAAGGACCCTCTTAAAAGCGCAAAACCTTAGACACCCCAAATGATTTTTAATTCGATTGACCTAATTATGTGAGAAAAAAAACATTTAAAAAAAGTTAAAGGTTTTATGAGCAATTTTAGTTTGTTTAAAATTCATATCTGCATTGAAATATAACTTTTATTATCCCGAACATTGAGAACATTTGATTGGATTACAACTATTTGTGTTTGTTTACCTATTTCAGCGGGTTTGCGCACGTAATGGCTTGACCTATTCATAAATAATGTTTAGTTTTTAATACAGATTATCTTGAAAAAATTAATCTATATTAAAAAGTGGTTTAATTGATTCTGCTCGTTATTCTGATGAAACTAATAGGTTTTGCGCATTTAACGTTACACCTTGTATATCGAATAAGTGAGGAATAAAGCCACTTACCGGTGATTCTGCCGACTAATCCGGGTGAATTCCTCAGCTGTCTACTAGCAATGCCGGCAACGTGAGCTCCAAGGCCAAATCCGACCAAGTGCAGATCTTTCATAAGAACTAAGGGAACAGGGGGAGTGGTGGTAGTCGTAGGTTCGGGAGTGGTGGTAGTCGTAGTTTCGGGAGTGGTGGTAGTCGTAGTTTCGGGAGTGGTGGTAGTCGTAGTTTCGGGAGCGGTGGTAGTCGTAGTTTCGGGAGTGGTGGTAGTCGTAGTTTCGGGAGTGGTGGTAGTCGTAGTTTCGGGCGTGGTGGTAGTCGTAGTTTCGGGAGTGGTGGTAGTCGTAGTTTCGGGAGTGGTTGTAATCGTAGTTTCGGGAGCGGTGGTAGTCGTAGTTTCGGGAGTGGTGGTAGTCGTAGTTTCCGGAGTGGTGGTAGTCGTAGTTTCGGGAGTGGTGGTAGTCGTAGTTTCAGGAGTGGTGGTAGTCGTATCGGGAGTGGTGGTAGTCGTAGTTTCGGGAGTGGTGGTAGTCGTAGTTTCGGACGTGGTGGTAGTCGTAGTTTCGGGAGTGGTGGTAGTCGTAGGTTCGGGAGTGTTACCATTATCTCTCCCTTTTACTCGTGTTTCGGTGACGCTTTCTTTGATGGACGTCTGTACAGCCAACCATCTAAGGAAACTGGCTAGATCATTAGCCACACGTATCACATATGAAGATGCGACCGAATACTCGTATCTAGCTTCTGTTTCCCAGTCAACCACTATGATGTTATGCTCTTTTCGAATGTCGAATATTTCTAAAATAAAAATTGTGTAACTTAAACAGGGTGTGGAACCAGACGATGAAAATTTTTTAACAGACAGTGCTCTCGGCCGAATACTTGTTACGTATAAACAAAGTGCCGAGTGCTCGTAAAAATGACTGAATCTGTGGCCCTAGTGAAAAGGGGTATAAGTTCGATTTTGTAAAAAATTAGTTAGGTATATCGAAATGATCCGAAAAAAATGCTCTATTGTTTGGTGAAAACGGATCTAACCTATCTTTAAAAATAAGGAAGTTACTTTGTGTAAAAAGGTTCAACTTTCACCAAAATAAAACTATACAAGTTGGTTTCAAGTCCATTTATATCCTTTTAAACGAATGTTGTTTTGTGTTTTTTAATCTGAATTAACATAAATCACCCACTTTTAATCTGGTTGGTGTTTATTGATACAACAATATTTAGTCCTTTTTTTTGTCGACGGGGAAAATCATCTTTGACGAAACCCGCTCTTGGGTGGAGCGGGAGACAGTGTCAGACTCTTACTGACTAAAAACCCCGTAGGGGCACGAGCTCCCTTTCGGACAACCCTGTCCCCAGTAGGCTTCGACCCAGCTGGGCCCCTCCTGGTGCTGACAACTCCTTGAGGTGCGCGGGAACAGTGCGCGCCGTCGACGTCTTGGACTCGGTCCATTACCGGACGATCGGACAGCGAGCTACCCATAGCTCGCCGTCCGCGAGCCCGCGTCTACGGTGGCCGGAAATCGGAATCGGAATCCCGGCGACGGTGGCGAGGGCACCGTTGCCTGATGCGGTCGGCCTCCTCCTTTGCAAGCATTACTGCTTCGCAGAAGGAGTCGACCGCCTGCCATTCCTCATCGCTCCGGACCATGGCCTCGACCAGGGCCCGGTGCGAGAGGTCTCCGCCGCCGATCGCCACCACGAGGGCACGGCGATGCTCCGCCCAGGCAGGGCACACCTCGACGGTGTGCTCCACCGTGTCCTTCGGGCGTTGCGCACAGTGGCGACACCCGGGCGTCTCTTCCGCTTGAATCCGATGCAGGAACCTCCCGAACTTGCCATGTCCGGTGAGGACCTGCGTCATGCGGAAAGTAAGGATGCCGTGAGGTCTTTCCAGGCACGCCTCAAAAAGGGGACTTACCGCCATAATCGTGGCGTGCCCAACAATATTTAGTCCTTAAAAATGGTTAAGTTAGTAGATAGATATTACTAGACTTATATCCGTTTTCACCAAAATAAAGGGAAAAAATATTTCTTTGCACTATGTAATTGGTTATTATAAAATAATTCCAAATGCGTATCCTTTGTCACTTGTGTTAATTAGTATTTTAGTTATGGGAAAAGGGGTCTAACTTATATTATACCCTCAAGTAATTCATTTTGTAATTATAAGTTTTGTAATCTTAAATACTCTTATCTTTACATAAAAAATAACCCAATAATAATAAAGAACATAAATCGTTTACCTAAACATAATATCACATGCATTTCAATAAGTTGCGGTTTAAATGTCACACGATGTCAAACACGAATTCAAAGCGTTTTTTGCGTTTTCTGTAAATTTGCATTTTTGGACTTAGATCTTTTTTCACTAGAGCCACAGAAATAGCTAAATGAAATACACACTACGTTTTTTTGCAATTTTAATCTAAAAGTTATTACCTAATTTTGCTTAACATCTAATTCAGCTGTTTATGTTTAGTAAATTAGTACTTACCCTGTATGATTCGTGTATTGAAAGGTGCGCCTACGCTTCCACGGTGACCATGGATCAATATGATTGTTTTATTTTCTGGAACGAAGGTAGCGGGCAAGCCATTGTCGCCGATGGTCATATTCTGAGCTATGCTGTTACCCCTTAAATATAGAAATAAGATAAGTAAGTTTACGATTAAAATAGTACAAAATTGCGATCGACAGTTATGACTGAGTCTTCCTCATTGTCTGTAAAGTACGTTGTTGGACATGAAATTCTTGAATTTTTCGCCTAAGTCAGGAATTCAGAATTGACTTCTTTTTTCTTCTTCGAACTCCCATAGATTATATAATCTAAATTCAACAAACGAACCTTTGGATGGCATACGATGGTTAAGAAGATGCATTTCGACACACATTTTTACTGTTTTTCATACAACCGCTCTTACTTGATATATGACATTATTACACATTTTTCATTAGATATTTTTGAAACATAGTATTTTGTGGATATTATCCAGGTTTCTATCGAAATGAATTTCTAATTTTGTGTAACACTAATCCAGTAAAAACCTTTGAAAAATATTCGAGTAAATCACGGAATTACCGAATACTAACAGAGTTTTCAGGCGTTATAACTCTTTTTTTGCGTTGTCTTTTAGTCAAACATCGCGTTGGATTGCGTTAGATGAAGCAACAAAATTTTAAACCATTCTCGATGTTTACGATAAGCGAGTGGAAAAGAAGCCTCTTAAAGCTATATTGCAGAAGCCGTTTTGTTACTTTTATAAGGGTTTCGTATAAAAGGAAAAACGGAACCCTTTGGTGAGTTCAGGATCACTTTGTTGACCGTCCGTCCGTCCGTCTGTCAAGACCTTTTTGTATTGAGTTGAAATTGAAACTATATAACATACTCAGGTCTGTGGTCCATAGATGTGAAAAAATGAAAATTCTAAAAAACTTACATTTTGACGCTCTCAAGAAAATCAAAATTCATAATTTAGGTACTTCCCATTGACCTAGGGCCTTAAAATTTAGAATGAATCAAGATTCAATGGTACGAGTATAGGAAAAAAACTGAAAAACTTGTTGTTACCTCACAAAAATAACTTTTTTCTGTTTGAAAAAATGTTTGAGACTTGATTCAGGAATTGAACTATTTACATAAGTTAATTTGTACGGAACCCTCAGTGTGCGAGTCCAAGATTCGCACTTTCCCTCGTTTATAAGAAATAAAGCAACTTTGACACAATTTTACCTCTTTTTACTATATATACAGGGTTAATTGTGAAACACTAGCAAATATGTTAAGAACATCACAAACAACAACTTTTGTTCTATGACTTTTAAAAATGTATCATCATTTTCATCAGATTTTCATACAAAAACTAAAAATATTTAAATTGAACGTTCTAAATATGACGAGTCTATGCGAAGCAAGCGATAGTCCAATAGCGGAGGGTAAAGTAGTAACAGTTGAATATGAACTTGACCTATTTACGGAAGACCTTCACCAGTTAGTCGGTTGATGCGCTTGAGCCGCGTCATAGGTGTTCTTGTAGCGAAATTCGGCAGTGTGGACGTAATTATCTTTACATGATGGTGTATCAATATTCTAATTTCAAGTATACGGAAATGGTGCGAATGCCTGCTAGGTGTAATTACAAGCTTACTATTATGACGACAATAGTGCACGGGAGCCGTAAGTAGATACAGTAAAATACAGAGTTGAAATGTGTTAGATAGAACAACGAAATCTTGAAGGTTTGATTTTGGTAAAAGTGTTATGTTTGTTAAAAAGTCGTAGAACAAAAGTTATTGTTTATGATATTAGTAGTTAATACAGTTCTGCGAGGTTGTTAGTGTTTTGCAAATAACCTTGTAAACTAACTGCCCCCGTGGTTTCATCCGCGTCTTGGGTTACTGTTCTATCCCCGCAAGTCATAGCGTAATGATATAGGTATAGTTTGTAGTATTTCGCAATAAATAGACTATCCAGCAATATAATTTTTTTTTTAAGCAAAGAAAGAAAGAAATAACGTTTATCCGTACCTTACACATTCTTATACAATAGAAATAAATAGGCAAGGAAATTAAAATCTGCACAAGGCCAAACAGGTACCTTTTTTCAATTTCAACTAGAAGTTTCTGAGATTAGCGCACTCAAACTAATAAATAAACCCCTCATTTGTATAATTATACCTATATATAGGTGGTATATTAGTATAAATAAGTGAATAATTAAGGAAAATTAATTAAAAAAAATGAGTAGGAACTTACCTTGTGAATAAGCGATATATCCTATTATTTGCCTGTCCATAACAAACTGCAAACAAAAAAGTAGAATATTATGGTCAAATTGGTTAGTGGTTGTGATATTATTGCTGATGATGGTGATACAACTTGATGAAATACTGTCAAGAAATATACCGCTTAGAGGACATAAAAAAAAGAGATACGCAAAAAGAGATTATGACTAAACTGTGTAAGCCTTGGGATATCTATGCTTTTTTTTTCGGTGGGCAAAAATCATCCAATGATAACCCGCGCTCTTGGATGGAGCGGGAGATAGTGTCAGACTCATACTGACTAAAAACCCCACCCCGTTCCTTCTAGCCTTCATACCAGGCCTTGAGTTCCTTTCGGATAACCCTGGCCCCAGTATGCTTCGACCCCGCTGGGTCCCTCCTGTTGCTGAAAACTCCTTGAGGTACGCGGGATCAGTGCTCGCCGTCGACGTTTTGGGCTCGGTCCGGACAGTTACCGGACGGTCGGACAGCGAGCTACCCATGGCTAGCCGTCCGCGAGCCCGCGGCCGCGATGGGATATCTATGCTAATGATGAGAAACCTTGAAGGAATACTCTCAAGAATTTATTGAGACTAACTGCAATTATACTCGGTAAAATGAGTTCTATAATATTATCGACTCTTAAGAAATGTATATACCTAGTTGTCACGATTTATAATAACAATCATAAATATTTCAAATTCATAAACCACAGCCGGAATTTTCCGTATTGAAATATGTAATGAACGTTAATTATTTCGAATTTAAAGAATGATTTTGCATAATAAAATATTGTTTTACAAAAAAATACACTAATTCCTGAAAGTGAGACTATTTTAGCGATTTTTTTCTTAAATTATCTTAATCAAGCAAGACTTCATAGGTTTTTTTCCAGTTTCCTAAAGTAATTTATTATAGTTTTGTCTATTTAAACTGTAGATATTTTACTTTTAAGCTAACCTGACTTTATCATGAAAAAAAAAAACAAACCGGTGTCCTCGAAGATCAGGGTACTCAAGGAAAACCCAAATAAACAAATGAATTATCTTACCGGCCACAGCAGCCAAAATAATTATTAACTTCAGCATATTGCTGGTTGTATCAATCCTTTTCTTACTGTGAGTAATTCGTGAAATCGTTTTTTTTTATACCCAGCTGGCAAGGTTTTGTCACATCGGATTGCCAGATAACACAATCATTATAATGATAAGCGATCCTTTCGAATGTAAACTGTGTCATAACTATTTTAATTCTTAATTCACATCATAACAAAAAGTGGCCGCGTATCTTGCTCTTGTGCTATGCAGTGCCTCCATAAGTGCTGATTAAGGCTGCATTCAGTCCTAAATACGGAGACAGAATGTGACATTAACGTGTGGGAGTAAGGACTGACATATCGTGCATGCATGTAAAGACTGTTTCCTCCGGATATCATGGCGGCAGGCTAGCTAAGAGGCTCACCACTTCGCGGGAGACCTACCTATACCTGCACAATTTGGATGGCCATGACCCTTTAACGCGCTTTCAGATTAGGCCATCGTTTACTTCTGCAGTGACAGTGCCCACACCGGTAGGAATTCAAAAACAATACAAAATTTTAAAAAAAATATTTCTCATAGGCCTACAAGGGCACTTATAAAACGTCAGAAGCTAGTACATGGTTCCAAATTGGTGGTTAACTATGGAGAAGATTGGGCAGAAACAACTTGAAAGCAGCTCCAGCCCATTCCAGTATGGGAGCCAGACGGTAGAATTGCTCCTTGGAATTCCACTAGCTGTCGAGGACAATTTCTTAGGTGCTTCATCGTGGGCGTCAACCCGGTGCCGAAGTGAACTCCTCCTACCGTTGTTTCCCGTTAGTTCTCAAATAACGGTAACAGGATATTAGTGAACCAGGTTTTGGCTCATTCCGGTGGCCATGGAAACAGGCTGCCTCGGACTTGCGCAGTGTCATCTCGAGGCCCAACTGCCAGATTTTCTCCACACAGTAGTAATAGCGCGAAAGGGTGAACCACTTCGTCTGTGTTAATTTAATTTTCTTAACACAATTCAAATACCTATTTAAGTATTTATTAAGGTAAATATAAGCAAAGTCGTGGAATTAAATTGTTTACCACTTTTAACTTCTACAAATACCATATTATATATTTTATATTAAATTATATATGCATGGTTATTTTGTATTTTTACATAATTTTGAGCCCTTTTTCTTCTTAATAAACTGTTATTTTTATTTATTTTTTTATGTACCTGCCATGTTTTTCTTTTTACCACCCTAGGTAGACTGGTAGAGAATGCCTAAGGAATTAAGTCCGCTTTTGTACTTTTATATTGCATGAAGTTTTAATAAATAAATACCAAAGAAATAGACAAAGACCAATGACGTGCATACATGAATGTTTGAACGTCGTAGGTCAATTTTAAGTTTTGTACCATTTTAAATCTGTCACAAGTGCTAGCTTAGCTACCAACCTGTATAATATAGAAATAGTCTGTAATTGAAGCCTTGTGACAGGGTCGCGACTCTTGAACAATTTAGCCTAATGGTCACGATACTAGAAAGGGGGTAAGTCAACCCGCGTTAATTGCACATAATTATTTTAAAAATAACATATAACATTAACATATATAATAATATGAATTTTTGGACCTGTACTTATGTAATATAATAATAATTTTTAATGACAATAATAATGTTAATAATGTGAATAATTGAAGATTGTAATAATGACTCTCTGCACGTTTTGGTTTCGACTGTTAGTGCAGAGAGTACCTGTAATAAAAATAAATAAATAACATTCTGGTTTCCTTGTTGCTTAAGGATGAGTTCAGCGTTGCGGTTTTTGAGATGTCGCTATTTTTATATTATGTCATGGTGTAAATCCACTCCTCTAGAGTATACATTATGTACCCTTTAAAATAATGATGCTACATTTTTACCTTAGTTTTCTTAGTATTTAGATTTGTCTTATCTTATAGCAGAACGTTTTATGTCATAATATTATTTTACCTAGCAGCAGATAAACTTCATTTCGCAGAAAATCGTTTATCAAACACTTATTTATAAGACATCCAAAACTCATAATTTTGAAAGTCAGAATTATTTTTAGGCATATGTATATTATAGAGATACAACATTTGTTTTAATATAAGCTAAACCCGAAACACGTGTCTATATTTTTTTGAAAAGAATCTGTGTACAAAATGTCATAACTGTACTTATTATGAAAAATCACAAAGTAAAAATCATAAGCTTATTAAACTATGTCCGCACAAATACATAGTTGTTAGTCATAGAATGTTTTTTTCGCTCGCGCACCTGTATGCTAGCGCCTAATGTACGCCATGACCTACCGTGACATGTGTTGTACTTAGTGTCGGTGGTGTCCATCTTGTGACCTTTTTTTAATATTTTTGGAAAAATATATAACATGTTGTAAAAAGTATTGAAATCGATTCAGCATATTTTTTTTATTTATCATTGTTTTATTTAAGTCAATAGAGAAAATTAAATTATAAAATAAACTTAAATAATTAAAAATAATATATACACTAAAGGCCTAACTAAATATGACGTACAGCATATAGGTACTAAAATCAATGTTAGGTATATTATGTCATTCAATCGAGGAACCATTTTGGATATGCTCCCATTGTAGGTCAGTTCAGATTGACGCATACAGCAAAATACTTGGCAGTCTCTTCGTGTAGCTCTTCCAAGTGGTATAAGTTATGAGGGCCACTCACTTGCTGACCCAAAATTACTTGGCAGACAGTAGAACTGCTTGGAGACGGCCCGGTTCAACGGCTCGGTGAATAAAGATAAATAAGTGTAAGGAACATTTATGATTCAATGACGCGTCCTTAACTTAAAAATAAATTTACAAAAAGTAAATAACTGTGTACAACGTGTAACGTTAAATGCGCAAAACCTCCAAATGATTTTTAATTTAATTGACCTAAAACATTGAGAAAAAAATCATAAAAAAAAATTAAAGGCTTTATGTGCAGTTTTAATTAATATCCGCATTGAAAAAGAACTTTAATTAATCCGTGTATGAGAAAATTTGATTGGACTACAACCATTTGTGTTAGTTTACCTATTTCGGCGGGTTTGCGCACGTGATAACTTGACTTATTCATAAATAGACAGGGCGACATTTTTAATGAATATTTTTTTCAAAAATGTAACCTATATTAAAAAGTGGTTTAATTGATTCTGCTCGTTATTCTGATCAAACAATTTGCAGGTTTTGCGCATTTAACGTTACACGTTGTATTTTCAGCGAGAAGTTAAAATTTTAACTAACTAATATGTTGCCACTAATAAATGACGTACATGTAATGATATACCTACGTCTAAATACACATTTCGTTATGACTACTAATGATTCACCTAGAGTCTAAAATATTCAAAGAATATTATACTATCTATATCCTGTGGTTTCTATCCACTGGCCTTGAGTAAAAAGAATATACAATATTTCTCAGCGATATCGGATTACTAAAACTCACTTCTCTTAGAGAGGTGGCCTCAGTCCTGAATATGCTATGCATCGATATTTCTATCAGGTTATCTAAAATTTGACGGTAGATAATGCCTATTTCCGATTGACCAGTAGTTTCAGATATTACCTCCTACAAACAAAAAAAAATAAACTTACCCGCTTTATAATAAACTAGCGACCCGCCCCGGCTTCGCTCGGGTGCAATATTATACATATTAACCTTCCTCTTCAATCACTCTATCTATTAAAAAAACCGCATCAAAATCCGTTTCGTAGTTTTAAAGATTTAAGCGTACATAGGGATATAGGGACAGAAAAAGCGACTTTGTCTTATACTATGTAGTGATTAATTATTGGTGACAGTAAAGAGTTTTTTTTTTTATCTAATGAGGTGTGTCCCTAGTGGAATATATAACTCTGTTAGTAAACAATAATCTCACCCCGTCTCGTCTCTCTCTCTCTATCTCAGTTCTTTTTCTTGAGTTTACCTTATATATTTGTAAAGGGATTCTCTTGTTACAAATGTGTAAACTAGCAAAAATATCACTTCTATATACTAGGGAATAAGCATGTATTTTTTTATTAATTTCTAAATATCTTCGTCAATAACAAAGTTATACAGTTTCAAAGACGTTAATAAGGAAAAGTAGTATGTCATCATGCCTTTACGACCACCATAGAAAATGATATTTTTGTGAGAGAGACAGAAATTGCTATTCTCATTTCCTTTCGTACCAATTTTGATAGGTTTTACAGTTACTATTCTATTTTTGTATATGTCGTCTTGGATGGTTCGAGCTCTGATCATCTACCAGATGGGCCTATTTTTTTTTTTTTTTTTTGTAGATCGCGAGAATCATCCAATGACAAAAACCGCCCTTAGGTGGAGCGGGAGATAGTGTCAGACTCTTACGTACTAAAAACCCACCCCTTTCTTTCTAGCCTTCACACTGGGGCTTGAGCTCCCTTTTGGATAACCCTGGCCCCAGTAGGTTTCGACCCAGCTGGGTCCTGCTGCTGACAACTCCTAGAGGCGCGCGGGAACAGTGCGCGCCGTCGACGTCTTGGCTCGGTCCATTACCGGACAGCGAGCTACCCATGGGTCGCCGTCCGCGAGCCCGCGTCCACCTGGGCGGAAATCGAGGAGGGCGCCGCGTCCTGCGGAAGGTATGGACGCCGTGAGGTCTGTCCAGCCATGCCTCAAAGAGGGGACTTACCACCATAATCGTGGCGTGCCCAAGGTGGGCCAATATGGGTATCGTGCAATGAATAAAAACGGCTAGGAACTGAATCAGTTTACATCTCAACACAATTCGAGATAGTGCAATATAATATCAGCTAGGTCTTCTTCTTCTTCCTGCCCTTATGCCATTACTTGGGGTCGGCGCAACACGTATTTTTCTTTCATTCTGTTCTGTCACCCGTCAAATTATCACTAACTCCGTTTTTTTTTATATCACTCCTCACACAATCCATCCATCTTTTCTTCGGCCTCCCTCTCCCTCTCTATCCATCTACATTGTATATTACATCACAATATATAATATCAGGTAGGTACAAACAACAAAACTTTACTCTGCGACGGCCTGGCTGAGTGTCTGGCCTCACTGGCTGCTGTCCTCGGCGGGTTCTCTCTCCTCAAGCTCGAAGCAGAACGGAAACGCCCGACTCTGTCAAAGCGCACCACCCCTAGTTCTTCTATTTGCCAATAGATGGCGTGCTTTGTTTTTTTGACGTTAAATATTTTTTCTGAAATTCAATGATTGGTCTCTTGGTCTAGCGGTTAGTGGCCCTGACTGCTACGCCAGAGATCGTTGGTTCAATTCCCACCCACGACAAATGTTTGTGTGATGAGTATGATCATTTTTGTTCTGTGTCTGGGTGTAATTTATACATAATATGTATGTATTTAGAAATATATAAGTAAAAGTATGTATATCAATTGAATAGTACTCATAACACGAGCTCTGCTTAGTTTGAGACTAGACGGCATTGTGTGATAGTTGTGGAATATTATTATTATTATAATTTCCGATTCAGATATATATTTATTGATATACTAGTTAGATAATAAATATATTTTTCCTTATGTACCTAAAATTATAATATTAGTTTAGATTTTAATCAGTATAGTGGCGAAATGTGTGTCCTTAACACATTTGGCGTAATTTTATTTAGTAATCTATCTATAGCGATGAAAAATAAAGATATTTATTGCTCACTGATTGATACTATCTTTTAGAATCTACATACATTTTTATCTAAAATTAATTACTTTTTTTTTCAAGTTTAATTTAACCTCCGATCGAACGTGTGTTTTATCGAATAAATCAATTAATGGATAGTAATACAATCAGTAATTACATGGTCGATGCAATCCATAATAACATTACGTAGCTTCTCAATTAATCAGGGCGGTAAGTTGCCTCTTGGAAGAGTTGTTGGACAGTTGTCACGACTTCCACATCTTCTGCACAACGCTGGTCTTCAACGGACATGGTAAGTTCGTTTCTGCATCTGATTCAGGCGGAAAAAATGCTCATACGGTGAAGATCATCCATGTCCTGATGGGAGCATGGGGGCGATTAGCCGCAGCGATCTCTCACGCCGAGCCCTGGTATAGGCCATGGTCCGGAGTGAGAGGGATTAGGAGGCGGCCGCATCCCTGAAAGAACGGACGTCCTCACGCCCGGGCCCGTTCTCACCGGGACCCAAACCTCGATTAACAATCAACGTAGGTGTGGGCTTGCCGACGGCGAGCAACGGGTAGCTTGCTGCCTGGCCTTTTGATAACCATCCGGATCGAGCCCAAGAAGTCAAGCGCAGGTAGTGTTCCACGCCTACCTCGAAGGGATGTTATCAAAACTGTAGGACCCAGGAGCCGAAACCTACTAGGGTCTTGGGTCGACTTCTGAAAGGGTTACTCGTGGTCCTGGGATGCAAAGGGTAACTGAAGGAACATAAGTGTACTTTTAGACAGTAAAGTCTGACACAACCACCTACTCCGTCCTCGAACGAGATCAATGTATGTGGTTTAACCTTGTAGATCAATCCGTTCAGCATCAATCTGTCTATATATATATATTTAAAAAAAACTGACAGTCAGTATACAGTCAGTGACTGATATATTAAGACACCGTCGAAACAATTGGAACAAAGTACGTGTTTTGCATAAGGTATCCTTCCGAGAGTACGCGTATCATTCCAGTTTTGATGAAATTTGTCCGGTTCATCCTTTGCTTTTTTTCATCTTCATGACGAATACTTATAAAAATATTCAACTTTAAATTTTGAAGAAAAGATTTATAAATTTGTTTGTAATGGATATACTAAAAAAATATTGCACCAATTTTTATGTAAATTGTTTTACCAGGAGAAAGCTACTTTATCATTGCGTTATTATAGGATTTTTTACTTTGACGCTGGCAAGCCGCTGACAGAAGTTGGTTTAAAATATGCATTCACAATTTATAAAATTATATTTAGGTAGGTAAAATAGTTTTTTTTTTAATAAAAAGTAATCTATGGAAATACCGTTCCGTTTGCAATTTTTTATCGCGATGCGCTGCTCCTGGATGACCTCGGGGAAACAGACGGGGGCAAAACCAAAATAAAAATCTCTATTCAAGAAAAAGTCAACAAAAGAAGTCGATTAAATAAAAACAAATGACGATCGCACGGATAAATGATAACACAATTCCGTTTTAAAGATAAGTACGTCACGATATTGTTCTTTTAACCTACACAAACCAACGTAATAATAATATCGTAGATGTAGTAATAATAATAAGACGTAATAGTAATATCCCGTATTATAAGACGAGAAGCTAAGTTTAATATTTAAGTATAATAGTCTTAAAAGTTACAATACACTGAGGGTTCATATTACGAACAGATTTCAAAGAAGCCTGTATTGTTCTGAAGACCAACTTCTGGAAACTTTCATGTAGGTAGTTGTGGCATACGCTTTTCTGCTACATAGTAGTAATATAGCAAAAGAACTATTTATCTGACTTTACTTGCTTTTATGATTCATTATTTACATTGATTAGTATATTTCGGACGATGGAAGCTTGTCGCACAGGACCGGTCGTTGTGGCGACGCTTGGGGGAGGCATATGGCCAACAGTGGATGTCTTTAGGCTGATATGATTATGATGATGAGTATATCTCACAACCCTGGGGTCTTGAACTTTTGGAAGGCATACGAGGAGCCGAAGCCAACTCACAGAGGCCTGGGAAGCAGATAGCTCTTGTAATATACTCAAGTGTACCTACTTTTTTCTTTGAAATTTGCCTAACTTCTTAGACCCTTTATTTTACTGCGGCATGGCTAGGTGTTCCCTCACAACCCCAGGAATCAGGTCACACCATAGACACTTTTAACGGAATGTGGTTGGAAGTGCCTCCAAGAACAACCCCCCGTTGGTGGGAAAAATTGAGATACATGGAAAACAAAGATAAACAATAGTTTTGGGAGGTTTTAGTGGATCGGTAACCAAGAGCTTTAGAGTAAAGACTATGACCCCTGACTGATCTATATAATACATATGTTATTAAAATACATTATACGTCCATAAAAATGGGTGACTTGCACACTTATATCATTGATGTTTGTTTTGTTTAAGTGTAATATATCTATTATAACAAAACGAGCTTAACTTTAGACCAATTAGATGTCTTGGTTACCGAATACAAAATCAATCCTCTTTCTGCATCTGACTGTTTATCCACTAATTCCTCTCAAACCACGCGACGGATTTTGGTACGGTTTTAGTAAAATAAAAATCAGTCAACGAGAAACATTTAGGTTTATCATTACTATGCGAGTCAATGGTCTAGATATAAGCACAATCATCTTTATCTTCATTTCAACCAAAAATAAACACCCCTAGCTTCGTCACCAATCTTGCACTTTTTGAACTGTGCAAACTAAAATTTTTCCCAAACTACAACCAAGTACCTACTGCTTTCAAATAAATCTTGTTGCTAAGTCGGAAGGCTCACTTCGTAACCTTATCTAAATATTAAAACATTTTTATCTAATTGAATAGCAAACGAACCACCTAATGGTAAGTAAGTGGACACTGCTTTCCACGAGACTACCCAAGCTGAAACGTCTTTTGCGCCCAGAGCACTGCTTGGAAGTAGGAATAGACATTGTCGTCACTTCCCTGAAGAAATCCCTTCAGGAACAAAAAGACAAAACTATATATTCAAGTTTATTAAAATTATACACTTAGATGTCACTTTCGTGTCAACGGTCACTATTATGAAACTTATCCCTAAACAGCAATAAAAAATTTTTTAGTTTATAAATTCTAATACCTAGGTTATGTCATGCCGCTATCAATTATTAGGACATATTTCAGAGCAGTTTTATTATCATTTTTAATAGGGGGGAGGTCATTAGTTCGCGCATGCGTGTCAAAAGGTTGCGAGTTCGTTCCTGCCGGATGATCGCGGTTGTCGGTAGTTCATCGTTTGGTACCGTCGCAGGCTGCCGCATCTGGTCCCGCCGTCCACTGCTCCGCGTAAAAGTTTCCTCTCGTTTGCAAAACGTACAAGTTTCGTTTAAGGAACGTTGCTAAAGTTCTCTATGACGTGTATTGTGTAAGTTACGTTACGAAACGTCAACATGCGGTGGTGTTTGACTGCAGTTTTGTTCGTCACCTTGATCTGTTCAGGTATGTAAACTTTTTAGATTAGTAATAAAAAAGTTGCAAATTATCTAAAAAGTCACACGTGTAAGATAACTTTTTTTCCAGACACTATTTTTTTATCAAAATGTAAGTAGTAAGTTACATTTTGTTTTGGCAATGAAGACATTTGATGTAAAAGCCTTGAGACTGAATTTATAAATTAATTCTAATGATTCGCGCCTTGAGATAATTTTCTAGACATTGGCCAAATTACGTGATAAGTACTATTAATCTAACCGCACTGATAAAATATAACAGAGACTAAAAACCCATATAGCTAGTAATAGTATATTAATGTATATATTACTACTTATACAATACTAACTGTAAACATATTATGTAACGAGGTTTGCCGGATCATAATTACTTATGTTTATCCAGAAATAAAGACGTGATACCCAAGCAAACACATCTTCACAAAAAGAATCAATATGATGGAACCTCGTTGTTCTATTATCAGAATCATTCGAGTCACGTTCATTTGTTAAGGAAGCCTTTCAATGCATCTTATCAGCATCAAATATTCTGAAAGAAATACATTCTGATGAATCTTCAATTTTATCTTTTAGGTTTAGTTGCTGAGAGTATTCTCAAATCGCGAAACGAAAAGCAGAAACTGATTAATAAAAACTAATATCCATTCATTTGTATTTGTTGATTATGAAGCCTTAGTACATGACACAGCAACATAGAATCATATCAGATGAACTAATTAGAGCTGCGTCTCCATTTATAACATTTCAACCAATCATAATGTACACTATAATTTAGAAAAGAAACCAGTACAGTAGACGCTACCAAATATTTATGGGCAAATAAAATATTTGCGGGCAAAACCACATGCCCATGAATATAATAGAAGCATAACAGTCAAAATTTATGGTCCATTGACGATAGTTAAAAATGTACATTGATTTTAAAATAAACAATAGCACAATGGCGTACGAACATTTCAGAGAAAGAGCGAATGATACCATGAGAGCATTTAATTGACAGGTCAGCCGGTGTGTCAATTATAGTCCGTTCAACTAATGAGGTTACGCACCAATAAAATTCATGGTGAATGACGATATGACTCTATAAATACGACATACTTTTAAAAATCTTTGTCATCATTGCAAATAAAATTGTCGTCATGTTTTTTGATGTAAAGGAGGGGGGCTTGTATTCGATCGTATCTCGGAATAGGTAAGCAATCCATCCCGGGGTCAGGATTTGTTGGTTTGTGACAATAAAGCTACAGCCTAAAGTCACCCAAAGATCAAAGGAGACAGCTATGCTCGTTGTTTTCTTGCGTGATCTAATAAAAAATGAAGATATTCGCAGAAGAGACAAGGTTATCGACATAGTCCGAAGAATCACCCAATTTAAGTGGTAGTGGGCAGGGTATATTACTCGCAGAAGGGATCATCGCTGAGGCCAAAAGTTTCTGGAGTTGCAATCGCATACCAGAAGACACTCAGTTGAGAGGCCTTCCACAAGGTGGACCAATGATCTGGTGAAAGGGGCAGGAACCCGATAGATGTAAGTCGCACAGGACCAGTCGTTAAGGCGACACTTGAGAGAAGCTTATATCCGATACAGGACATCTGTAGTCTGAAATTATCATGATGATAGTGATGGCAATAGGGTCTTTCCTAATACACAGGACATTAAACAAGACTAGTCAATAAGTGCACTAAGAACACTGTCTATCTCGTCGGAGCGTACGGCGTGATGTTGTGTTTCTGTGTTTACGCCGGACCTACGACCTACGTAAATCCCTTAATTTTTATCTGTGCTTAGTAGTGGGCGTTGGGTAAATCCGTAACCCCGCTATCACTTTGGATTGCTCTCAATAAAGCCCGACAAAATGGGATTTTCTGTTTAGAATTTCTTTAGGCATAAACTGGAGTTGGGACTAGGTCTGTATATAGTTGTTTTGTACTGGAATCAACATTAATATCTGCAGAAATAGGTTTAACTTGGTATGAATTTGATTGAGCCGAAACTCCAAATATGACTTACAAGTTATTATTCATTTTGGGTAAAATGACTTTACAGAAATTAACATACTATCACCGTATTGTCTGGCCTGTTGGTCTAGTGGTTAGTGGCCCTGACTGCTAGGCCGGAGGTCGTGGGTTCGTTTCCAACCCAGGACAAATGTTTATGTGATGAGCATGATCATTTGTTCTGTGTCTGGGTGTAATGTATCTATAATATGTATGTATTTAGAAATGTATCAGTGTGTTTATCAGTTGTCTAGTACCCATAACAGAAGTTCTGCTTAGCTTGGGACTAGACGGCGTTGTGTGATAGTTGTGGAATATTATTATTATTATATTATTTTGTTGTGAATTTTTCTAAAGTCTAATGAAAAATATAAAAGAAACACTTTATTTTTAAATTTGCGCATGAAACCTGTATTTAAGCCTACAGTATTCGAGCTGCCTTTGCAATAGTGATAATGTGGTAATAGAAGTTTAAGCATAGTATAGTCACGCCCTAAAGTTACGTAATTAGTGGTATTGACAGAGACCCGTAAGGTTAACTACGCTACTGTGGATACGACGGCAATTGTCGACTATTCTGGGGTACAATCGCCCACAATATCCCACGAAAATATCAGTTCTGGCCAAAACAAACCCATGTAAAACAACGTTGTATATGGATTGTTTAGCTTTGCTAGTTGAAGTTGAAAATGAAAACGTACTACCGAGATAAAAGTAGACCAGAGTACACTATCGTCAACCACATCATCGCTTACTGTCAAGTGAGACCGTGGGTGAGACAGTGGTCAAGCGCGGGCCTGTTAGCAAAACTAATGAAAAAGTATCTATGTCTTAATGTATCAACTTTCAGATAATGTTTGATTTATTTAAACAACATTTTAACTTTCCATTTGTTGTTTTTGTGGTTGTTCATGTCGTTTAGATTTAAATTTTAAACAGGGTAGAAAATCGGATGGAAATTTGGCCATAATGATTTTAGGATGAAATTAAACGGTACGTTTACGATCTTTATATCTGTAAGTACGACCGGCTTTGTCAGTTTGAAGAATAGAATTGTGTGTGCTAGTCTATTCTGTAAACAGCTCACTGTCATAATGGCTGTCAAATCATAGTCCCAAAAACTAAGTTATACATTTTTTCATTCTGTTTTATTTAAATGCATGATTGAGGTAAAAACGCTATTGTTTAAGTGTTCAACACGTGCTAATAATTATAGCATATTTATTTATTTATACATGTATATCTTATTATACACCAATAGGTATAATAAATAGTACAATTTGAGCCCTAACCTTTGGAATACCGTAATTAGAGACACAATAGAAGGACAATGAGAGAGTGAACACTTGGGTTTAATTAATTAAACTAAAAACATACAATTGGTAGCCTTGACGCATTCTGCAATCTAATCCAGGCAACCTTTATTTTTCTCCAGGCAAATTTTAATTACTAATCAACCATCAGCGACAAACATATAAAGACCAACAAAATTTGTAATCAGGTCACCATAAAAGGACATAAAGCGCCTTCAGATCTCGATAAGGATATTTATCACATTATTTTATCACATTTTTGCCGGCGTCAAGGGAATTAACTTGAACATGATATTTCCCCATCACTCGTAAAATGGGAGTGGTGTTGGCCAAGCCCTAAAGATAATCTGCCATTATGACCGGGCCGGGTCAACGTAGCTTTCCTACCTACATTTCTGATGTAATTGAAGCTTTCATAAACCCTTATTTGCATTTTCACGACAGTAAAATTTTAACAAATACAAACGGAATTCATTTATTGGTAGCTTCGTTCCTTTCAGATATCATAACACTAAACTTTCTATACTTAAATATAAACGTCGAATTTATGTCCTATTATCTTGACTTCTCTCTCGTTCCTCTATAAAGGCTTTAAACCGTTAAATTTTACGATGGCTGTTTCAATATTTTTACACTTTTCCTACATTCAATGCACGGTAATCTATGGAATGGGTTGTGGTGCGCGTGCGGCGCGCTGCGAACAAATTGAATTCATTTCAGTAGCTACACGTCTAATTGGTGACGTGTATTGGCCGGGACATGTGTTCAGTATCTCTTTGTCTCATTACCAGCGGGAATTACTATATAAATGTTGAAAAGAACAGAAACATAACCAATTTGCTCTATCATACAATTTCCTGTAATATGATTGCTTTTCTGCGGGATATTTTATCTAATTATACTTAGTTCTAACCATGAAGGTACGTTTTATGATTGAGTGTACAACTTTTGTGGATAATACTCGCTCAGACACAGTCATTTATCTTTTGGTTAGGTGCCCGCTGGGATCCCGCGAGAAGTATAAAGGATGAAGTCAACAATCAAATATATTTCTTTCACTTTCTTTTGCTCCTTCTTTTGATTCATCAATCATGGTGTGATTCATTCATTATCTACGTGTTATACTGTGATCTTGGATCTGAACTTTGTAGAGGAACAAGCGTTTAGAATTGATACATTTGGGGTGATTGTCTCGTATCGTTACGAGTGTGGAAATTAACGATTCTTAGAGTTGTTTTAAACTGAGAGAACTTTTTTTTTATTCAATAATTATTCAATTAAATTTTTCAATTAACTTATTTAATTTATCTTACAATTAACCTCCTCGAAAATCATGCATTAGTGGTGTATTCCATGAACTGAAGCCAGTGGTTTTCGACGTCCTCTAAACTGTCACGGCAAGTCAAAAACCGGAAAATGCTGACAATACGTCCTTATAGGTCATCGGCTGCCTCTCGTAATTGGGTTCCGGGGATCAAATTATTGGCAGTCGCTGCGTGTAAAATTCTGACATTTCCGCATTGTACAAGAATCGACGCTATCTCCGATAACGAAAATGACCGGACTTTTGAGTACGGTATGTGCCAAGGTTTGTAATATACATACACGTATATAGTTACAATGTGATTAATTTAGTAATGTAGGTCAGTATAAACCTTGATCCAAATCAACATCGTCAATGTAAGTGTTACATAATGAAAAAGTAAAATCTGTAAAAAATCACTTTTAGCTGATCACTAAAAGCGATTTTTTTTCTGACTTTAAATTTGAAATTCCTATTTTAATTTCTTTTTTTGGTTCTCGGATGGTTAAACCATGTCCCACCTAACATCCTGCATCACGTAGGGACCTAATGACAGCATCAGCGGACGGCGTTGCCGTGGCTGAATTCTGGGCCAGGCAAGATAATTATGCTATCGATATGCTAGGAAGAAGAATAAAGATCTATCTAAAATAAATTGTATTGATCTGACTAATCTTAATGAACCAACGTGTATAGTTCAGTCACATACATACTCTAGATAATTCAATCAGTTGACTTAATCGACTCAAGTGGATCTGACCTAAGTGGCTATTATGTATATTATTCGGGAACGGCTAAAGACCGTCACAATAGCGTAGTGTATCAACAAACAGATACTAATTGGGGCTTTGTACAGTCTAAGGCAAGTCCTTGAGTGGTGCATTTAGAATTTATGAAGTTGGTTGCAGATAATGATATATGAAAACAAGTTTTAATGAAAATTATTTTTCATGGCAAACTTTTATAGCGCAGTATACCTGTATAATTAATACTCGTCAAGACGAATCATACGAGCCTAAACTCGATGGGGTTGTGTCATTTAACTACGAAGTTCCTATAGCCACCTTCCGGTTCTACCAGCGGATCAGCTCCATGTCAAAATAATTTTGCATTGTCATCTGATTTACACATGCATGCAAAATTTCAGCTCAATCGGTAACCGGAAAGTAGGTCAAATTTAATTTGCAAGATTTGATGACAGACAAATATCGGTAAAACCATAGATATAAGAAAGGAGGGTGAAACTAAAGAAAAGCTTGTAAAAATGTTCAACAGAGGATTAGTACCATTATTATACTATATCATTATTTTTTTTTATATTTGCTGCTAGTTTTGTAGATTATTGTTTACGTATGATTTCTGTACCAACTATTATAATCGTTTTATGCATTTATATTTATAGTATATAGTTACATAAGTTTATTTAATAATTATCTATTAAACATTTCTTGTGTATACATAATTAATAAAATAAACGGTTCATTTTATTTACATTAATAGCAAGAGGTGACGGAGCATTTCCTTATGTCAGCAGTTTGCACGGACTAATTATGGTCTATGACATAATATTAAAATACTGTTAAATACACTGCATAACATTATTTTAAAGTTTGAATATACAGGGTGTAAGAGATAAGTTTCCCTAAATTTTAAAAGCTTGCTCAGTAGACGAAACTGTACAACTTTCCACAAGATTTTTTTTTTTTTTCAAAATACTTAGAAAGAAATCAGCTTCACCATACAAAATTATAAACTTAATTGCACAGTGTATGGATAGGTCGATTTTCCTTTTCGTTTCTTGAAAGAATACCTTGTGGAAGTTTGTTCAGTTTCGTCTACTGAGCAAGCCCTTAAAGTTTGCGGAGACCATTCCTTACACCCTGTATACAGGCAATCTTTTTTACAAAATGAATTTAAAATTATCTCAAGAGTGCTTGTTACGGGTACTCTTACTTTATAACAAGAGCACAATATAATCTTCTTGAGCAGCATTCTATGAACTTCCTCAGTTTACCTGACGCCACGATACTATAATGTAAACGAAAGTTGAAACCTTATTTTCCTCAGAACATTCCTGGAATCTAATTAATTGTTGTACTGAAAATATGCCATAAAAGTGCTTCTTTATTACAAAGTACTACTACTTCAATTTGAGGTTCTGAATATTTTACATTTGAAATTTCGAAGCATACATATCTGTATGTTCTTCAAAGTTCTCCTTCAAAGATGCATCGTCGCTTTAAATTAGATAAGATGTGGTCAGCCTATCAACAATAAAAAAGCCTTGCGCATTAATTCTAAATTTTGTTCGCATCCTATTATCAAATAATCGTATCTTACCTACAGTTATTCATAAACTCGAAAGGAAGCACGTGATTCACAACCTTATTAAAGCTTAAGTACTAAATCATTACCTATCTTATCTGAAAGGAAGCAATGTATTCACAACAAAAGATAAAGCGAGATATTATTTTCCCCATTTTGCTAAAAAGGTCATTTTGGTGAAAAAGGTACTTTGTTTCAAAACAATTATTAATGGTACCAGGCTAGGTGCCATCCTTCAACACACCATAGAATTGCTTTACCTTTGGTCATTACTATCTATTAACCTTCAAATGGCAAGAAACTGATAGTCAATTACAATCTGAGTAGCAACAATAAAAGAACACATTTATTTTATAAAAATAAGTTAATTTAATATGTGCAAAGTACTTCTTTCAGCAGCACTAATAATTGCCATGTATAGAGAGGAAAGTTGAAAAAACTTTTGTAAAGTCTCGCCTCTCGCATCTGGTGATACAGGAAAACTCTTCATGCGAACGAAGATACTCGTACTTAGAAAAACACTAGAAAGGAACATGAGGAAGTCAGCAAGAAGGTTCTGTTTTTCTTTCACTCGCCGCCTGTAAGGAGAAACTTGCAACAAATCGACACAAAGTTTCAAGATTATCGTTAGTACGGAAAAAAAAAGTTGTAACATTTCCTTCTATTTCATCTATGTAGTGATTACTTAGCTCACTCAAACAGCGGAGAATCCTTAACTGAAATACAAGTTCGTAAGTCAAATAATGTATTAGGGGTTGGTTTTACGACTATTGTTTCGGAGTTAAGGGATTATTTTACAGTTTTTGGCAGCGTTCCCCTGTTTCACGACTTGAAAATTAATGGCGGGTTCTGCATTTGACAATTCCCACCATAACTTCACGTTCTTCCTATAGCCATTGTGGTTTTTAAAATAATTTTAATTTACGCATTTGATTCGGGTTTTGCGGCGTATTTTCTTTTGTCTAGTTTTTCGGGCCCATTGATTCCGTTCAGATCAAAAGAACTGGGGCATGTAGTTAGTATAAAATGAATGTAGTTTTATTTTTGGTTTTTAATCACTTTCTTTACGACGATTTGTCTACATTTGAGTGGTGTTTCCACGTAGTTATTATATATATTATACACAATTAATGGTTCGACAACTGAAGAAACGTTATTCTTCGTGTTGCACAGTCTACTGCGTTTTCTTCCGAGCTGTCTGATTCCGATTCCGAGATGACTCCAGAATTTTACTGGTATTATGTTGGTTATCTGCTTCACTCTGTTAGCTACAAATGATTTCCATCTGGATTTATCTCCATGTAGTCATCCCATAACTATATTTTTTACAACGCTTTCGAGAACAGATTCAATATCTGTTCTCGAAAGCGTTGTAAAAAATATTGTACAAAAATGAATATTGAAAGAAATTGTCTAAATACTTATTTTTTGTTCAGCTAAAAATCTTCGCTTATCTAAAAAAGAAAGATTTATCATTTTTCTTCTAGATAAATCTAAAACACTAGCATAAAATATCGCCCGAAGCCGAACCATACGGAATACGAATAAGCAATCTAGGAATATAAAATATATTATGTGCTTATTTCTTATTGCAAATCGTAAAAATAGACCCGCTCTATAAGAGCTGGGTTTAAACTTGCTTGTGGAAGATACGGTTATAATTTTTTATCGGTTTCGTTATATTCACGATAATAGAACGCCTTAGATATTCGGGTAGCAAACCCCCTATTTTCCGCTAAATGTCTTTTTGTTTTATACAGAGTGTATCGGAAATGGAGAGATCTTAACTAAGATACCCACGGCTGCCCAGTGGAGATGAACAGTTTTTTTTCAAGAAACTCATTAAAGCTCGGGAATAAGGTTATCAAATAACATCTCCTGTTGTACAAGGAGCGATAGGGGATGCCTTTTACTGACTAAAACTCACATGTGTTCATTCAGCTGCTTCTGCCTTTTGTGTTCCAGAGCCACAATAACTCTTTCGAACGTTTCCGCAGAATTAGAGTTTCAATTACCTATGTATTATTTTTTTGTGAAATTTTCTATCTATCTGTTCACTAAACCTCAAACGCCGACGTTTGCGCTATCATTGTTTTTCTATTGAGTCTCAAACTGATGGTATCTGAAGAGTTAAAGAAAGATGTTTATCTATTAAGTAGAAGAAGTATTTATAATATGACCAGCTATTGACGTTAGTACCTGTTTATTATATTCCAATCCTTTAGTCTAGAACCGTCATGCAGTGTGAAATAGATTATGGGATTCTTTAGCGTCTTGCACGATACCTATCAAGCAAAGACGCTTGCATTTCCTAACCCTTAAGGAAACGCTGCCGTAATGACTAATAGGCGTCAATGAGACTGATATAGACCGGAGAAGAAGTGTGAAAGCCAAACTTATGCACAAACGTTCAGTAAACATTGTAGCGACATTTATATAGCCACAAAGGAACTAAAATTTGACATCTTGCATCGCGGTATTAGAGTTCTCCTCAGATTTATTATACAATAGCCCGAATTCAACATAGCATGTATCTCATCGGCGGATCCTCCTTTTTTAGTGGAGGTATGAGAAATTGTTCAAACTGTTTAACATACTTCTAAAAAGAACTATAATTTCGTTTAAATTGAGTACCTTCCCGTCCACCGTCCTTTATCTAGTATGTGCCTCTATTTATTTAGCGGTCGATATTTTCTCTGCACTTCTCTTACTAACGTTTTCCCAGTTTTTCCTAACTTCTAACTAAATACTAATTTATAAAATACGCTTTTTTCCTACAGCTAGGAAAGTTTTGTCCGTCTTCATATCTTTAAATCACGATTATTAAACAGCTAGTCTAGTACTGCATAGTACACAATACAGCATATGGTACATGATTTACACGGATACTTGTGCCCAAAAGCCGCACGACATGGATGTGAAACAATGTTCCCTGGTGTGAACGATGCTTTACATCGGCTCTTGTTATGTTCTCGTGTGAGAACACAATATTTTATAGATGTGAACTTCGTGTACCAAAACTGTGAGACGATTCCCGTATTTTTTGGAACAGTCTCACTGTACTGATATTAGATCTATTTTTCAAACTTTCATTACATCTGTATAGCATTGTCGGCCGTATAATGTTCCCAATGTGAGGCTCAGGGTCAGGAAGGAAATGGGCCGTAATCCACTACGCGGGCCCAGTGCGGGTTGGTGGATGTCACATGTCTTGGAATTTTTGGTTCTAAGACATGCCGGTTTCCTCACGATGTTTTTCTTCACCTGATGAAATAATTTACACAAAGGGTTTGAACCCGTGACCTACAACTCGTAAGTCGGGGCCGTTATCTCCATTTTGTATACATTTTTGACAATATAATTCTTAAAGCCGAAAGGTTCTGGAGTGGCGACCGCGTACCGGAAGACGCAATATTAGAAGGTCTCCTACAAGATAAACCGATGAACTGGTGAAGGTTGCAGGAATCCAATGGGTGCGGGGTGCACAGGACCGTTCATTGTGGCTACAATTGGAGGAGGCATATGCTGAACAGTCGACGTCTATCGACTGAAATGATAATGATGAATTCTTAATGAGAATCGAACAACTGAGCTCAAAGAGGAGTGGTGATTCACAGCAGTGGGAACATAATACACTTAAGGCTGATTATATAAATGAACAAGGGTTTTTTTCTTGAAGTCGGAATTCATCCAATGACTTCTCCCACTCTGAGGTAGAGCGAGTGAGTAAAGAACACATGAGTAGTAGGCAGCAAAATATTGATGACTAAAACTACTCATGTGTCCTTCATTTGCCCTTTGCGTTCCAGAAATAAGATTTTCTTTTCAGAAAAGGAGCTAAAGGGTGATTCCTAAATGTATAAAAGGCGTTCTTGCAACTGAAAATTAGAAAAGAAAAAACCTTTATTATACACCAAAATGGTGACATTTTACGCGAAATTAAATCTACGAACACAAAGGTGGTATTATCGTTACAATGTGATTTTTAAATAAAGAATGAACTCTTTACATAACATTTATTTACATTTAACTACCAGAAACTTCTATTCATAAACTTCAAATGAAGAAATAACCAACAATATATTAATTGACTTCACAAATACCAATTAAGATAAGTAATTCTAAGTAAACAGTTGCAATTTAAAGATTAAATCTTCAGTGTGATTGATTTCTTACAATCTTATCGATTCTTTTTTTATCGATAACAGATTGTTTTTTTTTTTAACAAATCTAACTAGGTGGCTAGCCGTTAAAAGATAAGGAGTATATGTGGATAGTATGTATGTCAAGTTGATGGACTGAGCTAGAATATTGAATGAACATTGCTCATGGTACCAAAGATGTTCTTAGACGTTACTCGAGCGAGGCATACGGTTGAGGTGTGAGGGCAATCGGCGGCGATGATCTTTCGCGCCAGGATCTGGTTCAGGCCAAGGTCCGAAGTAATACTAGCTAAGAAAACAGCCGCACATATGAAGAACCGGTCATTCTCATGCCCCAACCGCTGATCTACCAGCCAGTAGTTGCGGATTTGCGAACGACGATTAGCTCACCATCTTGCCGTCTGGTAACTGTCTGGACCAAGCCCGAGTCGTTGACGACGGTGCAGAGCATTCCATGCGTGCCTCAAAGAAATGTCAGTAAAACCGTAGAGGTCCAGCCAAGCCGATACCTATTAGGCCCATGGGAGAATTTCGCTTATCCCTATTAACAATGTCGGATGTGAAAATTGGCAACTTTACACGAGAGCGAGTCAAAGTTTGACATACGTCATTGTTAACTGGCGAATGGGCCACATCTGACAATGTTAACGTGGTTTTATAAACTACACGTAATTTATTTTTTCTTTTTGCTGCTATTAAAAAAATGGACTTTTTGAGAGTGATTCGTGAAATAAAAAGAAAATGGCAAAAAAACATAACCGACATTGTTAATAGGGACAAGCGATTTCTGAACAGCCAATTCTCAGTCCTAGAACGCAAAAGGCAGCAGAAGGAACATATATGTAGTTTTAGTCAGTAAAAGTCTGACACGCTCTTTCGCTCCACTCTAGAGCAAAAGATATCATTAGATAAATGATAGATGATTTCCTCGAACAAAAAGAAAAACCGTTACTCGTTAAAGTTCTTAAATTCACCTTTGAAGACTCACTGGAACAGATACCGGTTTCAAAGCAAGAGACAGAAATAACATCCCCCCTAAATTTTAAAGTCCAATATTTTATTTAAAAACTTACTTTAAGCACTTTTTCGAAAACTTCTTCAACTCGTTAGCCTCTCCGCTCTTTAAAGACGTAAATAAACAGTAAATATAAACCCAATTGTATCTAAGAGTAAATCCGAGAGACTTGGAACAGATAACCAACCTTTTTCTTCGAAAGAAATTATCCGTGAAGAGTTATAGCTCTCTGTGTGTTTATCTAGTGCATTTTATGGGTAAATAAATATAACAGTATTGGCTATGGGATGTAACTAATGTGTTTTCTTGGAAAACTCATAACTATTACTGATAATAAAGTCAATTCATTCCGTATCTTTGTAATATCTTTAATAAAGTAAATAATAGATAGTCACATACCATGCTAATCAGCTTACTCATTTAAATCTCGTATAAAAATAAACAAATTATGAAATAAGGATTACCTAACATAATTAATTGTAAATATAGTTTTAACACACTTTCTTAAAAATTACTCTTATCATACTACGATTAGGTTCAACAAACCAGCAATTGGTTCCATGGCACCCTCGCCTGCAGCTCGGGCGAATTACTCCTTGATTACAAAGAAAAAGTTTCTGCACTTGTATCAAAACTGTACTATTTTATTTTACAGTACATTTTGATACAAGTAAAGAATCATGTAATCGTGGGTATGAAGCTTAAAATTAAAAATTATTAAATGTTTCTTTTGCGATTATAAAAGAAGAAAAATAATTTATTCTATCAGACAATACAAAATAATAATGAAGAAATTTTAATTAAAAACCTAAAGGAAAACAAAACAATAAACTGCAAAACGTCCAAACCATGTTAGGTACGGACAAAACTCCCAACAACTCCGAGGTCACATAATAAACAACTCATTAAAATTCTACCAATGGCATGGCATCTGACACTGAATACACACTCATAACAGCCTCCAAACTTCCTTGCAATCCAATAACCTCTAAAGATGCCCCTAAATTTTGTGAGCCATCAAATAATTTTAATATGACCGAATAAATCTTCGCCAACCGTCTATTACCGAAGACTGTTCCTCAACCAGTGATAGGACAACCTGTGCGTTTCAAAGCTATTAACAAGTCACGTGTCCGTAACGATACTTTAATAAGTTAAGTCATCGCGACTCCACCCTCACTGCTAATGAAATTCCCGTCTTACTAACTTTATTACAATGGGTCAAGAAGGTTAAATGGGCGATCTTCGAGCTTCGAGCCGGCCGGTATACTCTCGCTTCTATGAGTATATTCCTTTTAATTATAATTATTGCTTTTATTAGCGCGTTTTTTGATCTTTTTAGTGTTCTTACCTAAGATGGCAAAAAACAGAATTCCTCTAGAATCACGTTGTTGTCTGACTATATGTTTGTCTGTTCGACTTTCCATCTGTTCTTCTGTCCGTCTGTCAAGACCTGTTTTCTCAAGAACAGGTAGAGGTATGAAGCTGAAATTAATATCAAATACTTTGGTGTGCTACTCCAAGCAACAGTAGAAAATTCAAACTTCTAAGTCAACGAAATCTGAAGATAAGGTCGTTTATATTCCTTTTAGGCGCATATTTTAACACTCGCTAGGAAATCAAAATCTATGGGGTACTTCCCGTTTACCTGAATCTTGAAATATAGCATGAAACAATGTGTCATAACACTAAAAGAAAAAGTCTATATATACAGCGAATGTTACGTCACAAAAAAACACATCTTTGATTTTTTTATGCGCAAGTCCGTTTCGTGCCTGACCGATGTTTTAATGGTGGTGAAAAAGGTAGCGTAGAAACAAACCCATTTGACCCTCCCGTTAATACATAGCTGGTATGTTGGTGACAATTCTTGAAATATAAATAATATATTTTGTAACAAAAAACATACTCATTTAATTTTGCTTCAGTAATGTACGGTTGAATACCGCAGCAAAGTATCTGTTTATTGATACATTTAAATTGCTTTACGTTACGAATTTTGATTGAATATTTATATATAACTTTAATATTTAAGCTAGTAAAGCTTAATTAATAGCTCAAAGGCTTTATTCGTTCCTGTAGTTGTCGATAATTTTTTAAACCTACATATAAACTATTTAAAAGTTCAGCGCTATTTCAAATGAATTCGTCAAACATTTCTGGATCGCTGAAGTAAAACCGGGAACGTTGAAAACTATTTTAATTGAGAGCTCATATTTAACAATTGACGTCAAATTCTGACGAAACTATCTCCAATTTATACACTTTGATAATGATTTTCGCAATAGCATTCTTTTGTGAGCATTTCGCAGCGATCTCTACAATGGCAACCTGGTTTTCGTCACCCATATTGGATTTTAGCCAGACATTCCTTTAGCCAACGACAAAACGCGATTCGACAAATTGGATGCAATCAATTAAGTTACACAGAATGTAATAAAAAACTTCTGATTCTAGTAGTAAAAGTTGAAAATCCAACATCCGAGGTGAATGAAAGTATCAAGACTTATACCATTTGCCGTCACGAACATTTTTACTTCGTCACTGAAGAAGTTGTTTTCAACTTTTTAATTCCTTTATATAAAGTAAGTTGCGTAATCCCTAGACAATTTAACTTGGCAGTTCATTTCAATTACAAGTCACTGTAAAATATAATATCTTATATATTAAGTACTTGATATTTTAGTATCAGGTTAAAAATCTTAGATCCTAAAGTTAGGTACTAGGGTTACAGGATTATTTGAAAGAGTTACTGCAGCCCTGCCTGGAACGCAAAGGGTAACTGAAGTATCACAGGTGACGGCGAGTAATGGGTTGCTCGCCGTCCGGTAATCATACAGACAGAGCCCAAGTCGTCGACGGCGCGTAGTCTTCCACGCGCACCTCAGGGAGTTGACAGCAACCGTAGGGGCCCAGCAGGGTCGAAGCTTACTGAGGCCATGAGTGATGCGAAAGAGATGCGGCAGAGCAGGAACAGGAGTGGGTTTTCTGTCAGTAAAAGTCTGACACTATCACAGGTGAGTTTTAGTCAGTAAAAGTTTCTTCTCGCTCCACCATAGCAAAAGAGATATTTGATGATTTTCCACCTTAAAAAAAAGAACTCGGACATAATGACACTCTAATAAACAATTGTTAAGAAGCACTTGTTTGCGATGAAACAAAGTTTAAAAATTATCTACATCGATTTCGTACATTTTACGTGATGCGCCAACACTAAAAACATATACAGAATTATTATGTGTAGACTAGCCAATTGCATTACTACTAGCGTTCATATGCGATGCGAAGATAATTTCTTTCCAGTAACCTGGACTGTAGTAGGTACCTTACGTCCAACAGTTACAAGTACTAAGTAATTGACTCTAGTAATTAAGGGTTAACAAGCTGAAAGCAATCAAGCTGCACCCTTTTCTTGAATACGTGGAATAAGTGTCATTAAAGTCAATGTTCCATAAGATCGTTATAACTAACCTAACTGACTTTTTTTTTATTTAGACTAAAGTGGTAAAAAAATAAAAGCTTTATGAATTTTACTAAGGTATCGTTTTTTGTTTTTTTTTTTTTTAGGTGGGAAATCATCCAATAACTTATTCTACTCTAGGGTGGAGTAAAAAGGTGTTTCAGAATATTACTGACTAAACCCCACTGCTATGTTCCATCTTTGCCTTGTGTCCCAGGACCCCGAAGTTGTGTAAATTGTCGTGAATTTCGATTAGAGAACCTTAGTTTGGCATCTATCAGACTAATGTCCATTCCTAAGCGATCATCTATTGACTTAATTGCCTTTCAAACAAGCACTTATGCCAATATACAGGTAATGTGATGTCAAAGGATTGACCAGACGGTTGCAAACCAAGGCGACCTTGGTTTGTGTGATTGGTTTGTGTTGCGGCTATGTGGATGTGAACTACGCGTCAACACGTTTGGTGGTTGGGAAAACGCGCCTCTTCCTTAAAGGTCATGGTTTACAACGGCTGTCTACACGGATTGAAACTTGCAAGGTCATCTTGGTTGGGACGTTGGTTTGCAACCATCTGGTTACTCCTTTTGGACAGAACACATTTTCATGTATAGTCAATTACGGTTAAGACAATATTGAGTCATCGTTTTCACTCTTCTTAGCCACGCCCTTTGAGCAATTAGAACGTATAGCTAATAAGAAAACCGTGTTCACATTGACCAGTTGAGGTGACCCTTGACAGCTGCCTTGGACGCCTCTTTTATCAATTTAAAAAATGAACACTTTACCTACTCGTCAATGTTTGTAAAACGATGAAACTATCGATTACATTATGAATTTTTCAGTTTTTGATTCTTACTTTTGCTAAAAAGTTTGAGATTCGAGATTTGGAAGCTAAATATTTGGAAAGATTAGTCATTATAATTCGCTTTGGGAGTATCTAAAATAGATTTAAATTTGTTTAGAGGATACTTAAGTAAAAACGGTTGGCGCTTTTGCAGATTTTCTAATGCCTCAATGGAACAATTAGACGAAAGTTTTGGACTTTTTCTGTCGCTTGAAATATATATTAAATATATTTAATATGTATTGAAAATATTATTAAGTATCTTGAGAGAAATAAAGATGCTGAGTATGTCTAGATACTCAATGTTGGCTATAGGTTTATAATAAAATCATCTTGCAATCCTAAGGCAGTATTTAAAACGTAATGTTATCAGTAATTCCATTTCAGCAAACAATAATAGTCAAAGTAACTAACTTTCCAAAATAAACAGCTTCATTCCAACTACCCACGATCATAAAAGTTTGTTCAATAAATTAATAGGAGAACCCATCTAATCCAAACGCTTATGGACTTTTTTATGTGAAAAAGGCCTCTGAATCAGTAAACAGGCATTTGCTCAGCTCTTGGGGGCATTACAAAGAGTTGGGAGTATGAAACAGCTGTTGCGTGGTCCGTGACGCCAGATGTCACTGCCATCGATAATAATAAAAACACTGTTTCACGATGATTTACAATATAACTTTTATATGTTACATGCGTAACTTCACTACTTTTTGCATGTTAACTTTTTGAGTTACGTGTCTATTATTCATGATTAGGTGGTTGAATCACAGGAATTTCTCCTTCAAAACGTTTTGAAAGGACAAATGATGGAAAACAGGTGAGTTTTAGTCGGTAAAAGTCAGACACTCTCCCGCTCTACCCGAGAGAAGCCATTTGATAATTTTAGAAGTATATATTATTATGTAACTACTGTATAGCTTTACCGTTTAGTCAAAATAAATAAAAGGCAGAAGTATAATCTCTACAATACAACAAATCCCCATTCCTAAGCTTATATAGACAACATGCCTGAAGCTGAAAATTCACTGAAAAAAAATATTTTTGCGCTATAAAACTCATCCCGTTATAGCACGCTGTATCTGTCAGATATATCAGACACAGATGTATCCTTCCTGGGGCCTTACCTGAAAATGACAGGCGTGCATGCGAGCGAGAAAGAGAGATGGAGTTAGTACTATAATATTATTATATTTAGTCCATACTGTCCCACTGCTGGGCAAAGGCCTCCCTCCATTCTACATTGATGGAGTAATACACTCTATAATCGGCATATGGGAGTGGTGGAAAGGTAAAATCGCTTAACCGCCACTTTGGTCGAAAACAATTTTTATAAATATCTGCTATGTACTAGCTGCTCAAAGCGGCTTCGACCGCGTGATAGCAGAAAATTATCCCAAGGGAATATCCTTCCGGGATAAAAAGTATCCTATGTCCTTTTCCAGGACATGGTCTATCCGTGCACCAAGTTTCATCAAAATCGGTTTTGGCATTTAGGCGTGAAGACGTAACAAACAAACAAACTCACTTTCGCTTTTATAATATTAGTATGGATTACTCCCAGACACAGAACAAATCATTATGCTCATCACACAAACATTTTGCGCGATATTAGTAAGGATATAATAATTATTATCGCATAAAATATTGTTTGACTTACAGTTAGGTAGTTAGAATAAAAAATAACAATTAAAAGTTGAAGTTTATGTTTAATACATTTGATCAGTAATGGAAAGACAAAATTGAATCGTACAGAAATTTGTATTTTGACAAATAGTTTCCATGAAAGGGCTTGTCAATCACTAGAATATAAGTCAATGCCTCATAATAAATAAATAAAAATTTAATTTCCCGTTAAATTACTAAAAGTGGTACCGAGTAAAATTTCGTTCAGTATATAGCTTGATGAAAACCGACCTAAAGCTTTCCAGAGAATGGACTCTATCAACGCGCCTGTTATTGAAAATAGGTCAGCAACACTTTTTTTTGTGTTGTCACGAGTCAATTCAGTATGTAGACAGTTATCTGGTGTTCTGTTTGATCAATAAAAGGCTTTGTCTCGCAATTTTGCTTTTAAAAATTCACTGGCTGTTGTGTTAATGGCTGGTTGGGATTTGAAGTGTTTGATATTGATAGGAGGAAAAAATGTGCTGTATTTTTTTATAATATATCGAAAGTTTCCATTCGACCTTTTTAATACAAACTCAGTATGTTCTGTTGACGATATAATATAACAGAAGATTACAAATTACGGGTTCAACGACCGCTGGTCATTTATTTATATTAATTGAGTGATTCTTTAAAACCGAGACAATGACCCGTTATCAGACCTAGTTTTCGTACCTACATTTAGTGACCGGGAAAATCCAATAAGCAAATAAAAATATCAAAAAACTAGGCCACATGTATGAGACATTCTCTCGGTTTCAAAGAATCACCCAATTATATTTGATTTTGTCATTGAAATGGCAAAAACAGAGGTTAGTAAGATTGAAAAAAAAAAATGGATACCTTCTTTCTAGGCCTTTTTTTGGCTGGGAAAGGAAAATGGGCTTTGAGTCTTTGAGTGACAAAATTTTATTGACCCAATCTGTATTTCTTTTTCCTGCGTTTCAGGGCCACAATAGCTTTTTTGAATACTCCCGTAACCTCGCGCTTGCCGGTTCCTCCTTCGCTCGTATTACTGATTCGCAAAAGTTGATAATAATCTAAACAATACCACCTAAATAACACCTTTTTGTACTTATGTTCACAAATAAAGATTGATTTGATTTGATTTGATTTGAACGCTTTTTGAGGCACTTAAAAGTTCAAGCCGGTTCCAGAAATTTAAATCAACTCACATCAGTGTATTATTTATTCACTGTACCTACAGGAATTTTCTGCGTTCGTATCAAATCCGAATTACGTTAACAGTAAAACAATTATATTATCATTATACAAAATGTTTTCGCATTGAAAATTAAAATCGTATTATATAAACAACAGAATATTTGAGAAGTTGCTAAATGGAATTTCGCTCGTTTGGCTGTCAAAGCGTTCGTAGCATTGAGCATTATTAATGACAGTGCAGGGGGAAACACGTCAAAACGATACAGTTCAAATGTCACTCTATTTTGGATACGGGAAATAATACCAAAATGTTCTTCAATAATGTGCGATATCGTAGTTATGTTCTTACTAAGAATGACAAATTAATGAAGATTTGTCAGAGTACAGAAAGCAGTATACATTATAATAATAATTATAATGATAATTTATTTATCAGGATATTATTATCATATTATAATACTACAAATTACTATAATTATGTTATGTTGATCATGGCTTGTTTGATTATATCGGAAGATTACTCGTAAATATGAAATGGCATATAAAACCATCAAAATCTGGTGATTATAAACAGTTTAAGTATCCCCACACACGAGCCACAAAAAAGCCGCTTCTAGCTTCTTTTTGTGGCGGCATTTTTTTGTGGCCCGGGTGCACTTAGACCAATCGCAAGCAAAGATGGTTCTTTGCCCACAATTGGTCATATGATACTATTTTTTGCTGGCAAACTCAAATCCCAATTCTTTTCGGAGTGGTAATCGTCTTGGACGTCTTCCACCCTGGACTGAGTGTAGAGGTCAGTCAGAGTCGTATTGACTAAAACCTGCCCGGTGTTCCTTGTCATGCTTCAGAGGGCCGTGTAACTGCTGCTACAACGCAATAATGCTGGCCCACCGCTCGCTGTAGGTGGCCTCTTCTTGTAGTCTCCACTACGAAGCATTTAATTCAATTTCACACTTCTGTGCTAAACTTATCCGGCTAGTAACCGATAGCAACAATATGGCCTGTCAATTTGACAGCCGAAGAAATTTTTTCTTCCGGGCCTTGGTCGAATCACCCCTTGGTAACTGCCTTACTTTACTTGTCATAATATCAGAGTAAGTACATATCAATCTATTATATAAGTAGGTAAAATATATAAGTATCGTATTTCTGTAACAGTACCTAAATACAATACAAATACACAGCTTTTTTTCTTTTAGGCAAAACAAATTGAGAATTGTTTACCAATCTACGAATACCTAATATTACGTCACCTATTCCTAAGAAGCTTTCGTTACATATTTATCAAGGACTTATTCAAGAAAAATATTCACTTTCCTGTAGGTACTTACTAATACTGTAGGTATTTTTACGTCGTCGAAGTATCAGTACGGTCCTCTCAAAATTCGGGCTTAAATTAAATAAGATAGAAAAGCTTCTCAAACGTGACACGGCCTCTGGTAGTGCATTACCACCAAATTAAGAGTCCTTTTGTTGGTTTTATCATAATTATGTATACATTGAAATTTATTAGGGGGAGCAGGGTGGCCCATTGGTACAACTACGTCTTACGAATTGTTGATCGTGGGTATAAAATCCAAACAGGCGCATTTTTTCTGTGTACTTTTTCATCAACACTGCTCTCAAAACGATAAAGAAAATATCGTGTGGTATACGGCGTGTCCTAGAACTAAAACTTCGCTTTAGTTGTTGATTGTAAATGTAACCTACATTTACAATCAACAAAAATGTAGGTTACATTTACAATCAACAACTGGCCCGCATGGTGGATTACGGCCTCCCCTAGACCCTTCTCTAACCCCATCCTAAGTCTAGGTAGTGGGAATATTAAAAAGCTGATTTTACTTTATTCATCAGTTTTGTCGACCCTTTATTTCATCATCATCATCAATCAGCCTTTCAGTCACTGGACATCGGCCCCCTCCACGTGTTGGTACATGGACCTGTCCTACGTTTTACGCATCCATCAGGTTCCCGCAACCATGACCAGGTCATTTATCGCTTTCTACTGCTGCCTCTACCGGTGCACAGTTACTACTTCAGAACCTTTCAGCCTCATCTACTATAAAATATGTTCTGCCAGCAATGTGTCTGGTTCACTGCCAGTAAACTTAGGCGATTCTTCATGTTATGTTGGCTACTCTGTAGTTAAGTTAACCAATAAAATTGTTACTTTCATTATTTAGAACCAATACCTAAATATTTTGTTTTATTTTATGCCGCCAGTCTTTTGGGTACATTACCAGTCGACAGCGATGCGGGGGAATTTTTCGACGCCTTACTTTAGATTTCTTTTTTTAGTTCTTTAGGGCTTTGATTTTTATTTACCAAGTTAGTTTTAATTAAGTTAGGCATATTAACATAAAATTATAGTTCCGTATGGTGTTCGGACGTAAAGAATATCACCATCCCATCACTTCCCGTGGGTGTCGTAAGAGGCGACTAAGGGACATTTCGTGACCGTGCGTAATATAAAGCACTGGAGGTCACCGCATGGTGGTGCGTTAACCACCAACAATAGCGTTCCCAAGGAGGGTTGGTGTCAGGCTGGCGGCCGACTATAAAACAGTTGCCAAATCCTCTGTAACATGTTAGTTAATGATAGAATGCGCGATAGGATTAGGGCGTACCCCACAGGCGACGCGCAGGGGCAGCACCCGGCTCCTGTGGGAAATGGACTAGGGTTGTTGCACCATCCCGGGCGGGTGCAACGTAAGAAGCAAGCTCGGGAAATGAGATTGAGGTATGCTAGTTGGAATGTTGGGACCATGACTGGAAGGGCGAGAGAGTTAGCGGATGTATTGAAAAGAAGACGGATAAATGTAGCATGTTTGCAGGAGACTAAATGGAAAGGAACAAAAGCGAGAGAAATTGGTGAGGGATACAAGTTTTATTATTGTGGAAGTGATGGAAAAAGAAATGGCGTAGGAGTAGTCCTAGATCGTAAATTGAAAGAAAGTGTGATGGAAGTAAAAAGGATTAATGATAGATTTATAGTTGTGAAAGTTATGTTAGAGAATGTGATGTTGAATGTAGTTAGTGTGTATGCGCCACAAGTAGGATGCGATGAAATAGTGAAAGAGAAGTTTTGGGAGGATTTTGATAGAGCTTTAATGGCCATCCCTGTGCATGAGGAATTGATTGTTGGAGGCGACTTTAATGGACATGTGGGAAGAATGAAAGGTATTTATGAAAGAGTACATGGAGGATGGGGTTTTGGAAGTCTGAATAATGAGGGAGAGACGCTACTGCAATCTGCTACCGCATTTGACTTGGTAGTAGCCAACACTTGGTTTGCGAAAAATGAGGAACATCTTATCACATACAAAAGCGGTCACCACAGGACCCAAATCGACTACTTTTTAGTCAGGCGCAAAAACTTAAAGCACATCAAAGATTGCAAAGTGCTGCCAGGAGAAGATCTAGTATCACAGCATCGACTCCTGGTAATGGAATCAATAGTCAAAATAAAACGCAACAAAGGCAAAGAGCGTCCCCCCCCTAAAATAAAGTGGCATATGATAGAGAAGAATGATTGTGCGAAGAAGTTCAGAGAGCGAGTGGTTGACAAAATGATAGAGATGGGTGACATGAATGACCGAAGTATAAATGAAAGCTGGAATGAGATGGCAGAGTGTATTAGACATGCAGCGAAAGATATTTTGGGAGAAACGAGAGGAAAGGGCACAATAGATAGGGATACATGGTGGTGGTCGATAGAAATTCAGAATGTGTTGAAAGAGAAGAAAAGAAAATTTAAGGAATGGCAGCGTGTACAAGTGGGAAATAGTAGTCTAAAAGCTGAAAAGAAGAGTGAGTATGATCTTTTGAAGAAGAAAGCTAAGAAAGCCGTGGCATTAGCAAAAGCAAAAGCCCAGGAAAAACTGTACCACACACTGGACAGTCCTGCAGGCCAAAAAGACCTTTATCGGCTTGCAAAAACAAGAGAGAGAATGACGAGGGATGTTTGTCAGGTAAGATGTGTAAGGAATGAAGCTGGAATGGTCTTATCAGATGATGAAAAAATTAAAGAGAGGTGGAAGGACTATTTTGAAAGACTGATGAATGAGGAAAATAATTGGAATGGAATTTTAGAGAATAAACCAGTGAATGTAGGGTTAGTGAGAACGGTTAGTATGGATGAAGTCAGAATAGCAGTGAATGGAATGAAGAATGGTAAAGCCATTGGTCCAGATGGAATACCAGTTGAAGTGTGGAAGTTATTGCGAGTGGATGGTTGGATGTGGTTAGCTTTATTCTTCAATAAGTTGTTGCAGGAAGAGGCCATACCTGATGATTGGTGCAGCAGTTCCTTGGTGCCCATCTTTAAAAATAAAGGTGATGTGCTTGAGTGCAACAATTATAGAGGAATAAAGCTAATGTCACATACTATGAAAGCCTGGGAGAAAGTTATTGAAAGGCGACTGAGAGAAGAGAGTGAAATTTCGCAGAACCAATTTGGTTTTATGCCGGGTCGGGGTACAGCGGATGCCATTTTTGCTATACGCCAATTATGTGAGAAATACAGAAGTGCGCATAAAAACTTGCACATGGTATTCGTTGACCTCGAAAAGGCATACGACCGGGTACCTCGTGAGGTTCTGTGGTGGGCCCTTAAGGAGAAAGGTGTGCCTGGGAAGTATGTGCAGTTGATCCGAGCGATGTACAGTCGGTGTAATACCCGGGTTCGGTCTACAGGTGGCACCACTGACAGCTTCAATGTGGCTGTCGGCTTACATCAAGGGTCGGCTCTCAGCCCTTACCTCTTCCTGATGATAATGGACGCTCTGACGTCGGACATCCAGGAAGAGGCTCCCTGGTGTATGTTGTTTGCCGATGACATTGTTCTGGTTGCCGAGAGTGGCGTAGAGGTCCAGAACAGATTGGAGGTGTGGTGGCACAGACTGGAGAGTGTTGGCCTGAAATTGAGCAGAACCAAAACCGAGTACTTGTTCTGCGATTTCGGCGGTCTCTCCAATCCTGTGCCTTTAGCTCTCGCTGGAACGCCCATACCGATCTGTTCCGACTTTAGGTACCTAGGGTCGCTCGTCCAAGGGGATGGTGAGGTAGACCGGGACGTAACACATCGGATCAACGCAGGATGGATGAAATGGCGACAGGTCACGGGAACCACTTGCGACCCACGGATGCCCCTCAAGTTGAAGGGTAAAATCTACAAGTCCGTGATAAGGCCTGTCGTACTGTATGGATCAGAATGTTGGGCTGTGAAAAAGAAGGATGAAAAAAGATTGCATGTAGCAGAGATGAGAATGTTAAGATGGATGTGTGGTGTGACAAGAATGGATAAAGTGAGAAATGAGTATATTAGGGGAAGTTTGAAAGTGGCGCCAGTAACTGAAAAGCTGAAAGGAAATCGTTTGTCTTGGTATGGTCATGTGAAAAGGAGGGACGAAACGCATGTTGCTAAAAAAGTTATGAGTTTACATGTGGATGGATGGAAGGGGAGAGGGAGGCCAAAGAAAAGATGGATGGATTGTGTGAGAAGTGATATGAAAGAAAAGGGAGTTAGTGATAGCATGACGAGTGACAGGACAGAATGGAAGAAAAAAACGTGTTGCGCCGACCCCAAATAAAACGGGACTAGGGCAGGAAGATGATGATGATTAACATAAAATTATATCTAATTTATTTTTATTTTAGCTAATTGGATAAAAAAATATACGACCTTGCCAAACATTCGGTTCTTCTTTAAACAACAGAAAATCAAATATTCCATAGGTATTTTATCAACAGGTGTAATACCCAAGATGTTTGTCTTAGCTCTGGCCTCCAACATTTCTTAGCCTAAGACTTAACTTAGAGTCTTTGTGGCGTACACACAAAGAGCTTTACTTAGCCTGAGGCAAAACATGGTACCTTCAAATGTATACATATATATCCACACATATCTGAATATCTAGAAATCGTAAGCAAATCCCTTACATAGATAGGAATATGTTTCTTAGAAATTGGTAAAGCAACTGGTCTAAGAAAAGGATCAGTTGTTAGAATTTATTGTGGAGTGATATTTTGTAAGGATTTAAACTGTTTCTGTTTATTTAATCAGACCTTCATTTATATGCATAGTCATGCTCCTTTTTATCAATGAAGGCCAAGAGGTGGGACCCGATTTGATAAGTTTCTGTTAGGTGGGTCACGATCCTCTCAACTGTCTAGCAACGACTGCTTTAAGACAGTTCCATGATCAATCTGATGTTCCTGGACCTTGACCAGGTTACTGTTTGCTGTTTACCAGTTCATCAATCCATAGATTCTAATCCATCCACACTATAAATGCCAAAGTAACTCTGTCTGTCTGCAGCCTTTTTTTACGCACCATACTGAAACATGCTAATGACGTAATCAAGATTTATAAAGAGTTTATTAAAATCAGTTTTTTTTTTATCCTATAATTATTGTTTTTAAGTTAGGAAAAAAATTGGATAAAATTTGGCAAAAGGGTAGCAAGGGATAGTTCCGGAATAAAAATTCCGGAACTATAAAATAATATATATTAACCCTATAAATTAGGATAAGTTTCGACTTTCTCGTAGGCGAAGCATAAGACTAAAGCGAGCTGATTAACAGAAGTTAATCATCATCATTTATTTTTTTGCAGTTTTCCCATCCTTGTTGGTATTCTTCGATTTCCTGCAAAACATGATATTCTTCCCATTTCATTGAGTTTTCCGTTATTAACTTCTGAGATAAGATTAAAAAATAATATTGCCTTTCACGAATAGCTTGCTACTTCAATTTCATTGGACCTTTCTGTGTTATTAGTTATATTTAAAAATATTGAACGATAAATTGAATTTGATAACCAAACTGATATTACAATCTCGCTATAACCAATATTTTTTTAAGTTAGAAAAGGCACCTTCCCATACTTATGGCCCCTTTTACCCAAGTCGACTTTATGTAGCGATGCTGTTACGCGTTTCACAAGTGCGCGACAGCATCGCAACTAACGCACGTTAGTTGCATTTGCAAGCGATAAAGAAAAAATGCCAACGCGCTACAGCATCGCGACTGTACCTATCGATGCAAACGCGCTACAGCATCGTTATAAAAAGTCACCGTGGGTGGCTTCAATTTTATTCTGCCATTAGTATTTTAAAAATAGTAGTTACCTCACACTAGGAATGACATCTGTATCGTGGATCCATTCATAATCAAGCAAATTTGCATACACACGATACCTAGATCCCAAAAAACTATCTAAAGTCCAAGTAAATATTTTTTTCGGACAGAAATGGATCTCACAACACATGTAAAAATAATTCAAGTGCTTCTGCTACGGGGCCCTCGGGGATTGGGGTCCTCAGAGAATAACCCGTGCAGCCACTCTGCCGACCGTGTTGACAAGGAATCAGAAAAAGAATTTTAAAATGGATCAGGACTTCTAGGTATTTTCAAAACAGCAAACTATAACCTTCGTGTTTTTATTTTGTTTTTTTTTTTTTGTTAGCCTATTCTCACTCCTGGACTATCGTGGGCTTCCTCTTACCAGTTCCAGTGTAATCTGTCTAGTTCGTCGCGCCATCTCCTTCGCGGTCTACCGGGCCGCGACCCCGTCGCACTGTTCTAGGGCGCCAACTTTGTGCTACTTTGGCCCACAGTTAGTCGGGCATGCGGCAGACGTGTCCTATCCTCTCGCATCCCAGCCGCCGGGAATCCGGATCCGATTTCCGGCCACCGAAGGCGCGAGCTTGCGGATGATAAGCAATGGGCACTGTCTCCAGCTTTGCCCAAAAGCAGGGGCATGTCATTGAATAATTTACCCACCTAAAAAAAAGACGTGTCCTGCCCAGTCCTATTTCAGTTTGGCAGCCTTCTGAGCCACATCAAATATTTTGGTTTAAAGGAGCGCAGTATAGTGTTTTGTTGTTAATTTAACACCTACTATACTGCACTCCATTGCTTGTAGCAAACCTTAAGTCTGGGCTTCTGGATGTTATTTTGATTTATCTACAAATATTTGTGTACTTCTTTACTTAACTACTAAGTCGGTAATTATTATCTTTCAATAGTATATCGTCATAGAAGTCATCTTGTTCACTGACCTCTGAGGTGAAGCTAGTTTGTCTTATTGTTATCCCGAACAATAACAGCAGGCAGTTGATGTAAAAATAAATACAGCGCATTTTAAAAACAATGAAAGATACCATTGAATGAAATGTTACAGTTATACTGTGTTTACTTGCTCTATTTCATCTGCAAAATACGCCCATTGTATATTAATAATATTGTTGCTTTGACAAAGTATTAGTTAGGTTTGTATAGTTTTTTTTTTTTTTTTAATAGTATTTAAATTACGTTTTAACTAGGTTTATTTGACACTTTTCGTCTTGTTTGTACGTACCTTATATTTCTTTTAATATCTGCTTTTGCAGCTCTATTTGAAAAAAAAATATCTATACAAATAGGCAGTTCCTTTGCGCTCATATCGTAGGTACTATGTTCGGATGTTTGTATGTTTTACTGTTTCGATTGGTTTACATAAGTTATTAACAAAAAATAGAGGCACTGAATGCATTGTCAATGGCAATGTCAATTTGGTGGACCAAATTGACATATTCATCAGTTTTATGTAAACTGGAGTTTTAAAAAAAAATATTGGGCAGCAAAATAACTAAGGGCTTAAAATCAATTACATATAAAAAGTATCTGCTAATAATCCCTAACAACCCAACCCACCTCCATGTCCATAAAAAAACAATAATGACCTATTAGAATAATCCATTATCAACTATTATAGCTCATAAAAAATCTATCATCCAAGTCATCCATCCATTTCAAAATGAATGTTCCCCTATTTGATGTTTCCCGGCTCTCATTATAACTCACGCAATGAAGTTGCCGGGGAAAAGTGTCATGGCAACATGTGTTTACTTCCAATATTAGTTTGAGTTAGTTTAGGCTAAGTATTTACCTTCGTGTGTTGCTTACATGAAAGTTATTACTGTTTCCATCATTATTACGATAAGAGGGACCAGGAAAATATTTTTGAACTAGCTACTGCCAGTGGCTTCGCCCGCGTGAATGTACTTTTCTTCATACAATGTTTGGAGCCCCTTTTCAACCCTTTAATTCATGAATCCCCAAGCGACCACCGGTGGCCGCGCATCTATTGTCTTACTATTGTGTCTCTAATTGACGGTATCTGAAGGGTTAATGGGTGAATTTTGAAAAACCCTCTCTTAGTGTTCGTTATAAAAGGTAGCTTTATGCAAAATTTCAAGCACCCAGCAGTTTCGACTATGCGTTGATACTTCACCCAGTTTCTCCTCCGGGCCTTGGTTCAGGCCATGGTCCGGAGCGAGACGGAGTGGCAAGCGGTCGCCTCCTTCTGCGAAGCAGTAATGCTAGCAAAGGAGGAGGCCGACCGCTTCAGGCAACGGCGCCCTCGCCGCCGCAGCCGCCAGGATTCCAATCCCGATTTCCAGCCACCGTAGACGCGGGCTCGTGGACAGCGAGCCATGGGTAGCTCGCTGTCCGATCGTCCGGTAACTGTCCGGACCGAGCCAAGACGTCGACGGCGCGCACTGTTCCCGCGCGCCTCAAGGAGTTGTCAACAACAGGAGGGGCCTAGCTGGGTCGAAGCCTACCGGGGTCGGGGTTATCCGAAAGGAAACTAGAGCCTCGGTATGAAGGCTAGAAGGAACGGCGCGGGGTTTTTAGTAAGTAAAAAAAAAAGAGTCTGGCACTATCTCCCGCTCTACCCAAGAGCGGGTTTTGTCATAAGATAATTTTCCCTGTCGACAAAAAAAAAACCCAGTTTCTCCTTTCATTTATATAGATAAAACCTTTGGCTCTAATAAAATCACACTCACGCTAAAATTGTCGACTGTAATAATAAATTAATCGTTTATTTTTTGTTGTAACGCCAACACAAATACATCATCTGTGAAAATTTCAACTGTATAGCTATCACAGTTTATGAGATACAGCCTGGTGACAGACGGACAGAAGAACAGTGAAGTCTTAGTAATTCCTATTACTAATACTCAAATGTAAACTGCGCTCTTCCCGTTTTTACCTTTCGGGTACAGAACCATAATAACCTACCAATTTTCAATACAACCAAATTAATATTATTTACTTTCAGGTCAGCAGTCTGTGAATTTTTGACTGGCCTGTTGGTCTAGTGGTTAGTGACCCTGACTGCTATGCCGGAGGTCGTGGGTTCGATTCCCACCCAGGACAAATGTTTGTGTGATGAGCATAATCATTTGTTCTGTGTCTGGGTGTAATTTATCTATAATATGTATATATTTAGAAATATATATTATATAAGTATGTTTATCAGTTGTCTAGTACCCATAACACAAGCTCTGCTTTGCTTGGGACTAGATGGTGTTGTGTTACAGTTGTGGATAGATTTATTATTAACAAAACATTTATAAAAAACTTTTATTTTTACTGACCGTTCAACCGATTTTGACCTCTATTCCGTGGATATAAAGATGTTTTTTTTTCAATTTAATATAGCAGAATTATTATCACTTTCTTACCAATGATATACAAATTGACGTCTCTAATAAATCTCCCTCACGACCTCCTACGGCTCTCTAGGGAATTGTCGATGCCTGTCATCTATTCCAAAATTAATAAACAGGATACAAAGGCTTTCCAGGTTATTTATTATTGAGTTTCTCGTTACATTATTGCCTAGCATAACCGTATTATAAAAATAAAAAGATTTGTATTTTTGGATTAATGTATTTTTGTTTGTAAATGTTAAACGTTTTTTCTTTCTTTCTTTTCTTTTAATGAATAAACTCAAAAAATACTGGGCCGTTTTTAAAGGTATTTTACCAGTAGAATAACATTTATCAACTATTACACAACGCCGTCTAGCCCCAAGCTAAGTAGAGCCTTGTGCTATGGGTACTAGGCAACTGATAAATATACTTATATATTTCTAAATACATAATTAATATATAAAAATAAATTACACCCATACTCAGAACAAATGATCATGCTCATCACATAAACATTTTTTGTCCTGGGCGGGAATTGAACCCGCGACCTCCGGCATAGCAGTTAGGGCCACAAACCACTAGACCAACAGGCCAGTCAGAAGGTTTTACTACTTTATCAATGAGTCTCATAGATGTTATTTTCTACTTTTACATGGGCAAAGCCACTGGTAAAACCTAGTATTTAATAAAATAGAATACAAAGTAATAAACAAAAACAAGGAAAAGTAAGGAAACGTTTTCGTTTATGCAAAATAATACTTTTTTTTCGTAATTGAAGCGTCTTTATTTTTTGGTTTATGATTTTGTTTGGTTTTTCAAATCCTATTTAGGTAATTGAACCTCAGACTGTACACAAAGTAAGATATAATGACAGTAAAACATTTTAAAATGTAGGAGATTGATATGGACTAGGTACTGGATGAAAATGCTTACCACACTCAGGGGTTTAGAATTATGTACATGGTATCTATGGTACACGTCAATGTCAGAGAGACGGCACTTATTTACCATACGAAAGAGAGCACATGACAAATTAATTGCTCTTATTAAGTTGTAAATTGGTTAAAATTTAGGTAGGTTCTTTTACAATTACTCAAAGTATTTGATAAAGTCAAAGTCAAAGTCAAAATATTTTATTTCACATAGGCCTACATGGGCACTTATAAAACATATAGACATAGTTTTTTTAATTCAATAAATTTTTCAAATTGCAATAGGATTAGATTACATAAAATAGGTTTAGTCCACTCTCAGCCCCTCGACCCCTCAAAAAGATTTGTCTATTTGTGTCCTCTTAACCCTCTAACTTAGTTTACCTAGCTATGTCACTCATGCATAAATCAGTTTTCTATCGGTGAAAAAAAAATGTAGTAATACTAGAGATTACCTCCTACTAACAAAAAAAAAGACATAAAAACAAACATTATCACTTTGTTTATACAAGTGTAGATTAAAACAAGTGCTCAAAGTTTGGTTTTTTGAAAAATTAATTTTTTGAATACGTGCCTACATTTCTGACTTTAGGTCATAATAATAATGCTCGTTTTGACATCAGTGCCTTAGTAGTTTCATTTCAGTGCATGTTTTCAAATGGTGTTGATGTAAATATAATTATCATTTTGTAGCCCTAGAACATTCATGTCTTTAATAAAATTTTAATTTGAGATAAATTCTTTCAACTGGTATGTTTTGTATGTACAAAACATAAGAAGTAGTTTTTTTTTTTTATTTATAAAAAAAATAGAAGACCATTATTCTGGTTCAAAAATTCGCAATTTTTTCTCAGCGACCATGAATGACAAGTAGGTCGATCAATAGATTATTCTTGAGATTCCTCAAAAACTCTCGAATTCCTTTGTTATCCGAATTATTCCATTTGACAAAAAATCGAACATCGAAATAAGAATTCCTGTCGAGTCAAAAGCATGATTTTAAGCTAAGCGTCCACTGCGTCGAGATCTGAGCGTACGGAGCGGGCAGATTTGTTACTTTATATTGAATTGTATGACGTAGCATGCATTGGATCGGAATTATACTGCATCAGTCACTGTCCCCCTAGCCAAGTTACTACCGTTTCGTTTCGATTCTCTTTCGTCGATCGCCTCGAGTCGGCCACGCCTCCGATTCTTCTGTTTTGACGTCATCTAAACGTTCAGTCACGTGGTCAGAACAAAGAAATCGGAGGCGTGGCCTGCTTAAGACGTTCGACGCAAGAGAATCGAAACGAAGCGTTCGTAACCTGACTAGGGGGTAGAGATCGGTATGCCGTTGATATCATCTGTAGTGAATGCACTGACGTGTTCATTGCGACGATTCACGATGAACGAAGAATATTTAATTACTTTAATAGAAAGACATAAAGAGCTTTACAATTTTAAACATAAAGATTATCATAATTCTCCAAAAATAGGCCTTTTTAAGTTTATTTTATGAACCCACACCTTTCGTTCCCTTTTGTTTTTGTTCTTCTCTGCTAATAATAAACTACTAATGATCACAATATTCTCGCCACTATCCTCTATAATGTGAATACACGTTGCACAAACGAACTCGATTGCTTTGAAAATACCGAAATCGCCAATTCAAAATCCGAATGCAGTAGACGCATATCGGCATTTTGTAAATACCAACGACTCATACACTGCGTACGCTCTGATTCCGACGCGGTGTACGCTAAGCTTTAGCGGAAATGTACGCAATACAGCTATAAATCAAGTGAGAAACATATTTTCTTGTTTTCCGGTTGCGGGCAAAGGCACACAGAGTAGAGTACCGAAATTCGATAAACTTTTTTCGGCGCCTCTGAAATGTCTTCATTTATATATATTTAGGTTTTTTTTTTATATTGAGCCTTTAGCGAATTTTGATGCAAATTTTTCTATATACGAAAACTGAAAGATTTTAAATTGATACATTCTTTTTCTCGCCGTTTCTTGAACGCAAACGACAACGGGTGAATTTTAGTCAGTAAAAGTCTGACATCGGACAGTCCTCTCGTTCCACTTTGAACAGGAGTAACTTTATCTTAAACTATCCATCGACTGGCCTATTGGTCTAGTGGTTAGTGGCCCTGACTGCAGTGCTGGAGGTTGTGGGTTCGATACCCACCCAGGACAAATGTTTGTGTGATGAGCACGATCATTTGTTCTGAGTCTGGGTATAATTTATCTATAACATGTATTTAGAAATATATAAGTTTGTTTATCAGTTGTCTGGTAGTTTCGAGTACACACAAGCTCTGCTTAGCTTGGGATTAGACGTCGTTGTGTGATAGTTGTGGAAAGAAAAATCGAAAAAAAAAGCTAAGTATTCACTATTTTTTTTTTTCTTAGAGAAAAATGTTTTTCTTTTTATGAAAACCAATTGTTTTGAAAAGCAAATTATTAGTATTTCCTGAAAACACGCCTCCACACAAATGGATATTCGGCAAAAGATTTTTCTAGAGAAAACAGAGGTTATGAAACTTTCAAGGAGCTTCAGAAACTTAGGTATAACAATAAGATGGAAGCGAAAATAGAAAAACATTTTATATGTAATTTATATGTTTGTTTACCGAACCTTCGTGTGATGGTTTATTTGTGAATGGTTCACATTTCCTACCTAAGGTTCAGAGGTCTTTATGTACGTTAGTATGTGTGTTAGTACGTGATAACTTTATTTTTTGGCAGTATCATATATTATTATCGAGAACATTATTATTAAGGTATATATACGATAATAAAAATATATTGCTTAAAAAAAAACTCATGAGACGGCTTTTTTTTTGGTGGGTAAAAATCATCCAAATGATATCCCCCGCCCTTGGGCAGAGTGGAAGATAGTGTCAGACTCTTAGTGACTAAAAAACCCACCCCGTTCCTTCGTTGCCTTAAACCGGGGCCGAGCCTCCCTTTCGGAATCAGACCCTTGGTCCCAGTAAGTTTCGACCCTGCTGAGTACAGTTGTTGACAACTCCTTGAGGTACGCGAGAACAGTGCGCACCGTTGATGACTTGGGTTCGTTTCGCACGGTTACCGGATGATCGAACAGCAAGCTACCCATTGCTCGCCCTCCTCACGCCCGCGCCTACGGTAGCCGGAAATCGGGATCGGAATCCCGGCGGCGCGGCGACTGGGGCGTGAGCACCGTTGCCTGATGCAATCAGCCTCCTCCTTTGCACTCATGAGATGGCTTGAATTCACATGTGATACTTAATTGTCAACCAAAACCCGACACGAGCAATGAGTAGGTCACCGGTAACCATCTGGACCAGACCCAAGTCTCCTCAAAGAGATTCAGCAAACAGTAGGCCCAGCATGACAGATGCTCGCTAGGGTCACGAGGATTTTTGAAAATGACACTCGTAGTTCTACAACGCAAAGGGAAATTGAAGAAATATAGGTGTGGTTTTAGTCAGTAAAAGTCTGTAATGCTTTCCGTCTTCACCCTAGAGCAGACATTATCCAATGACTGGTCCAAGATTCCCCACCTCAATGAAATAATGAAATGGAAGAGTTTTGTCATTGTAACTTTGCTATTTTAAACCTAATAAAACGCTCAATAGAACTCTAGTCTTCTCTCTAAAAGATAAATTAATTCATTAGACTATATACTGAGTTTCGTCTACAAACATCAGAATACAATTTTCGGCTCCAATCAACCCCTGCCTTCGTTGCTACTGATGCAATGCAAAGCTCTTCAAGACTGAGTACCTACGTACGTTTAGAACGTTTTGCATACCAAGCCACATTTACAGCGGCGTAATAACCGGGTCTTACAACAATTCATTTAATTAATCTGATTGCTTTGCACAGGAAACAGCTCGTCACGTTTCTGTTATTTCGTTCATATTATGGCCACAGAGCACTGGAGCTATAACTTTGGAGTGTCTGCTTCCTGCTCAAAGTAAGTGCAAAATTATTTTGTGTTTGTTAAGACACTAGATGCGTAATTTTTATTTTCTTGGAAACGTTTTTCGACTTTATTTATCACTTTTTCGTCGAGATATTGCTGTAGATTTACGCAATTTACACAAATTGCACTTACTGGAAAACACAGTGTTGAAAAACATTCCATAAGATAGACCGATGACCTGGTGATGGTCGTGGAAACCTGACCAACGAGTGACGCACAGGATCGGCCGTTATGGCAAGGCTTGAGGAAGGTATATATTTAGCTGTTCAGCTAGCTTTACATTATGGATTAATTTTAGTTGCCGCAATATTCATCAGTCATGTTTCTCTGCATTAGGATTCAATGAAACCCTTCAAATGGGATGCGTACAACGCAGGAGCGGAACCCGGTCGCATTGCACAGAGAGCTGTATTTGATACGGTTGGAATACGAAATGCAGAGCAGTTATGCCTCGTCATTACGCTGTCTTTTTGTGGCATTAAGCTACTACTACAAAGATAATACGTTCTAAAATGATAAAAGGTTTGATAGACTCTTGTAAGTGGTAGCTGTACTGTGAAAGATGTGTCACGCATATAATGCCAAGGTGTCTTAGAGCGTTATTACTAGGTATGATTAAGGTTGTAATCCAATGACATTAAAGAAAAATATCTATACTATATTATTATCTATCTATATATATAAAAATCAATGCCACTTTTCGTTGTTATTTTATAACTCAAGAACGGGCTCACGTATTCAAACCAAATTTTTAGACTTTGTTCGGACTATTTAGTAGATGGTTTATGTGAAGTTTGGTAGGGTAGAGTAGGGTAGAGTAGGGTAGAGTAGGGAAGAGCGGGAGCGAAGCCGTGCGGGCAAAAGCTAGTAACAATATAAATGATGTGTATTCCAGTAAGATGCTGGTAGGGATATTGACCGTACTTCCAGGATTGTCTTGATAGCTGTGTATGTTACCTCAGGGTATGTTGCCCTTTTGTTACTACGTCACTTCGTGTTAGCAAACGTTTTTAAACATTGTTAAAGCAGGGGCTGTAGTCTAAACATAGTATTATATTTTCCAAAGTTCACAATATGTTCCCATCAGCCGGACGCTGTCCTTAGGTGCACTAGCACAGCGCTTACAAGGATAAGCACCGGTTGATTTCACGTTCCTTGAAAAGTAGGTATCTAAGGGGCTTCGCGAAGTAGATTTCGGTCCGTCGTACGTCTTCCAAAGGTAAGGGACCCCAAGGTCCTAAGATGTGCTCATAATAATAATACAGAGAAAAGATTTTTATTTCCGTGTGTAATGAATAAGCTCAAAACTACTAAATCGATTAAAAAAAAAAAAACTATCGCCAGTAGAAAGCTGCTATGTCACTGAGTGACTTAGGCTATAGGTATATTTCCAGTTTTGATGCGGGCGCAGGCATAAGCTAATGCATAATATTATTTCTGTGTAAAACGCAAGTTATCTACGGTACTTTGCCATTACAACCACCAACAGTTGACACAGGCAATATCAAACTTTTAAATACCAATTTTTTGAAGTTCTTTGAATTAAAGACATTCTTACTGGGACTCACAATGATGACAAAGTGAAATACACGTAAAAACTTCAAGAATCCCATTTTTATTGCCCTCGAAGCTGCTGAGCCCACTTTTATCAAATAGAAAAGCTTTGACTAAATGCAAACTTCAGCTGTGGCGAAGAAGAGAGCGCTCTTAAAACTGGAAAGTTTATATTACAACTTAACCTTCCCGACCTGTATAAAGGTTTCAAAACTTATCCAATAAGACCCTACAACTTGCTACCCTCGCCTTATACTTTCCTAGTTTTATTTAAGAAATGGTTAGAAAATCGACGGTTAAGCTATTTTAAGACCATCGGCTATCGAATAGATACTATGAATTTTTATGTGAAAATTTTTATTAGGTTTTAGTGACATTGGACGAGTAAAGTCTAGTCATTCCGTTTAATACATATTATGAAAGCTACTCTATAGACGATTCTCACTTTATTGCCCATAAAATCTATTTATTCTGTTTTGTATAGTCTTTATTATATTTCGACTTTTAAAATAAAGTATAGAGTTCCGTTTTCATAAAAAACTGAAGCCAAATCGAGCGTGTATTGAAATAAATGATTGTAATATCCACCACCGTGAACGTTTTAAAATTTCATATATATTATTACGTCCGCGCTTTCGACCATAGTCAACGCCATTTTTGTGCTGTATTTTTAATGTATGATTAATGGTTAAGACCTCGACGGGAACAGCTTGAAAAAAAGATTTGTGTAGTTTTGATAGAACTTTTTGGAGATTGAAAAGCCATGTTGGCTTACTTTAGTGGCTTTGAGGAAAGCCTTCGGATAAACAATAAGCAGTGCTGAGTTTAGGTTAAAAAATGCGTAGTTCAATTCCAGATACAATTTCAGACATAAAAACGGTCATGTGGGGTTAGGCAAGGTGACCTGACCTCTCCTGTACTATTTAATTTGTATGTGACCAAGCTACTGGAGGAGCTGAGCAGCACCAGAGCCGGATACCACGTAGGAGGCGAATTTTTTAATAACCTTGGCTACGCTGACAACATGGTGCTGCTCAGTCTCTCTACTGGCTTCAATTTGTAATTAAAACAAATTAAAACCAGACTCGATGTTTTTAAACAATGAAAATAAACAGAAAGAACACCATGTGTTAAAACAAAATGGAATACGTTCCGTCCTAAAAAAATATCCCGTGATTCCACGAGGTATATGCAGATGAGAAGATCCCTCACAAATTACGTAATTAATCGTGAGAGGGCTGCGTCCACGAAGCCTTCAAGTACCAAGAAGTTCCTAACAAAGAACTCAACTCCAAATGAAATACGACTTTTAGTTGTCAGTTCAGGATGTCGGTAAAAACTTCAGCCTGTATCTAAATTCTCGTTTTCTAATTTTGAATTTAGAACGAAAATATGACGTCTTCTTTTTTTTGTAACTACCGTTAATTGGTGAAAATGTACTGATATTGCCAACCTGCCAGTGTCGTTGAGTAAACAAGGAAAAATCGACTTTATGCTGTGGTTTTGAGAGTGGTAGTCACTAATTAGCGTGCTCCTGGGTTTTATAGATTGGTACACTGATTGGGACTAATTCGTGCCTTAATTGGACTAACTGTCAGAAGACAGTCACCTCTTATGAAGATAATTTTGTGTAATATACGAAAGACTAAGTTGATAGTTGATGTCACGTTTTGTGTACCTATATACCCTTCCCCTTCAAATTATGAAAAATCCTTTGTTTTTCTTAGTACATCATAAAAGATAATACACGTTATATATCGTTTATTTCAACTTTTTTTTAAATTTATATTTGTGTAATGAGAAACTCAGTAACCTCGCAAACACAAGACACATGTAGACCTTGCAACTTAATAATATATATTATACTTTTGTTATTAAGTTATAAGAATGCGTCTAATTCACGTAAATTAAATGTTTTTCTTTCTTTCTTTCTTTCTTTCTCACTGGGCCCGCGTGGTGAATTACGTTTATTCTGTTAGAGAGGAGGCCTGAGTCCCAACAGTGGGAACATTATAAGGCCGACTACGCTATACTAAGCTATGTGCGGGAATTGAACCGGCAACAAAAAACGCTAAGCCTCTGCACCACCAACCGTGCTGTGTATGGCGGTTGTAAAAACCAATGATCGTCATAATGGAATTCAAGCAATAGAGACCGTAAAAGGATTTGTTATAGAAAATAAGAAAACTAGTCCAGTGATAAAGCCGAGACTGATGTTTTCCTGTTAGCTGAGTCATTATTTTCTATTATATAATATTATCGGTACTGGGAACGGGTTTTCTGAAGTTTATTTTTGTAGAATACGCGACTATACTAGCTGATAGGTAACTTGGCTGTGGCTTACTGTCCAGAAGGAGTGATAACGACTGTCGGAAAGACCAAAATCTAGGTGTATTAATGATTGGCATAAGCTTTCGAAGTGGTTTTTTTTTTTGGCCTCAAGGAGTTGTCAGCAATTGTACCCAGCAGGGTCGAAGCCTACTGGTTCCAAGGGTCTAGTTCCTAAAGGGAGGCTCGGCCCCAGTATGAAAGGCAATGAAGGAACGGGGTGGGTTTTTTAGTCAGTAAGAGTCTGACACTATCTGCCGCTCCACCCAAGAGGGTTGTCATAAGATGATTTTTGCCCACCGAAAAAAAAGTGGTCTATTTCATATTCCTATTTGGCACTGCCACTTAAAATTATTGCAAAAATCTTAAGTGGCAGTGGGTAGGGCACATTGCTCATAGGGCGAGTAGGATGGGACTGAGAGGTTCTGGAGTGGCAACCGTGCACCAAAAGACGCAGCGGATGACCTGAGGAGAGACGCGGGAATGCGATAGAAGCGAAACGCACAGATCTATTCGTTGTGGTAACACTTAGGGGAGGCCAGTGTCCAGCAGTTGGCGTATTTCGACTGATATGATGATGATGATGATAATGGTGGTAAAAAATTCTGATGAAGAAAGTAAAGAAACAATGTTTTAAACGTTTATTTGTGCTTCAAACAATCATATAAGTAAATTAAAAATATCTAAGTATATAGACCAAGATAATGGAAAAACTTCTGACTCACTTAAAATTTTTAATAACTGCGAAAATAATTAAAACTCTGCAGTATCTACTTCGTCTCCATTCTGGCCCGAAAACCCACTTACAGCTCCAAAAAATAAGAACTCTTGCCAAACACGTAAACAAGGTCTACGGGATGTATGGCAGATCATCTGTGCTCGTATCGATCCTCTTTCTGACGTCACAGGCGGCGGTGTGTCGCGCCACAACGTCGCCGACGCAACCCGCCAGATAGGGGATGAATCCTGCGACCCCAATCCAGAACATTCATATTGCCAAGCTGTTGTTTGCAAAGGTAATAATCGCGAAACTACATGTTTTTATTCGGTTTTAAAAATGTTTTTTATCGGTTGCTACTCTGTTATTAGGTCATATTTTTATGGTACTGCCTTGTTGGTTTAGTTGTGAAGCGCTACTGATGTTTATTATAAGTCCTAGTTCCAATTTCTAGGTCGGGGAGTGCTACTGAGTTTTTTGCGGACATTTTTTTTTGAGTCTGCGAAATTATCAAATAAATTGTCCCAGTAAGGGTGAATCATAAATAATAATAATAATATCCCTCAACTATCACACAACGTCATCTAGTCCCAAGCTAATCAGAGCTTGTGTTATGGGTACTAGATAACTGATAAACATACTTGTATATTTCTAAATACATGCATAATATAGATAAATCAAACCCAGACACAGAACAAATGATCATGCTCGTCACACAAACATGTGTCCTGGGTGGGAATCGAAACCTACGACCTCCGGCATAGCAGTCAGAGTCACTAACCACTACAACAACAAGCCAGTCCAGAGTGTCAGACTTTTACCGACTAAAACCTACCACATCAGTTGCTTTTAGCGTTCCAGGGCTGCAGTGACTCTTTCAAATCATCCCACAATAACCCTGCAGCCCTAGTTTGAGTTTGCGCTCAGTTCAGGGCAAGAGACTTGTCCTCATTTATATGGGACTTCAACATAACTGACGAAACGTTGAAGTACTACTATGACTATGACTACTAACTGCACATCTGAGTGCCATTGAGCAAGTATTTTAACAAACTCGTCTTATTTAAGTAAACGGCATTTTGTACTAATGCTGTACGAGTATAAGCGCCGACGACAGTAATGGGAAATATCTTATTTTCTATACAATTCGACGATTTTTTTTTTAATTCTAGGATTTATTCCTGTAATGTGGGTGCGTTTATAAACATGTAAACTCACAGACACAAGTCTAAACTATTGTATAGACTATACAATTATTTGTTGTGCGTGGGAATCGAACACGCCACACGCAGTACAGCAGCTAAATGCTTAACCACGATAGATTACAACAGTCAAACGCTTTACCACAATCAAGTAGACCTCTGGATGTGAAGTTGTTTATGTATTTTAAGTTATACTAGGTATTCATGAATATTTAAGATTATTGAAAAGTATCTTTAGAAGAGAAGTTCTGAAACTTTTGAAGACACTAAAGTTCTAAAGCTTGTACTTTTCCATGGCCTATTTTAAAGTAAACTAGAGTAGGAGTAAGTAAACCTAGCTAATTTTAAACAACAATTTAGTATCCACAGTATAATTATATAAACAATATTATACAAATTATTTCTATGAACCAAAACTGAACCGCTGGGGAAAACGCCGACGAGTCGTGAGATTTATTCGTTGTTCGCAAATAATTTATTGCGATTAATTAGATAGATAATGAGAGCGGGGTAAATGTGATCACATAATACGGTCCGAATTACCGAGTAACTCACTAACTGGAAAATACAACAGAATTTATACAAAGCTAAAAGAAAAACAAGGTTTTAATTAAAATATTTTTTTCATAGCAAGCTTTTATAGCTCGGTATACCTATATAATTAACACTCGTAAAGACGTATCATACAAGCCCAAACTCGATGGGGTTGTGACGTTTAACTACCAAGTTCCCATAGCCACCTTCCGGTTGCATCATCAGATCAGCTCCATGTCATAATAATTTTGCATTGTCACCTGATATAGACATACACGTGTATCCAAATTTCAGCTTAATAGGTAACCGGGAAGTGGGTCAAATTATTTGCATGATTTGATTACAGACAAACATCGGGACAGGTGTATGGGTGAAACTAAATAAAAGCTTGTAACAACTAAACGTTGATCTACAACATAATATGATTGGACAGATAAATAAAAAAAATATATATACATACGGGATCGATATGCGCCCATAAAGTGGTGACGTCATCAATCCCTAAGATTTTTACCATCGCTAGTGCCCGAAGCCATCAGAATTGTTTTTATCTAGTACCTATAAACAAATCTCGTGTCACAGATAGAGTAGGGTTTCTACCCGGTAAATACCGGGTAAATACCCAAAATACCCAAATGCAGAGTTTTTACCCGGGTAAATACCCAAATGGTGGGTATTTACTTTTTGGACATTTTTTTTGTTTTTTATACATTTTTAGCAATAAAAAAATGTTTATCAAATATGTTTTATGCATGAAATGTACATGGTGTCGGCTAAGAATAGTTTTCTACTCTACAAATCATGGAAAAAGTGCACGTCCGTATTTTTTTAATATTTTACGTCTGTATTTTATTTGAAAATCTAATACAGACATAAAAAATTAAGAAACAATATGTAGAACACTTAAAATAAAATAAAAAATTAAAAACAAAAAATAATAAAAAAATAAAAAAAAATATTGTGTAAGTTATTTATTGTTACAAACTTGAAAATCAGTTGAAATTTTACATTTATGCCAAAGTTACAGTTAAACTTCATTTAACAAAAATAATAATCAGGCGTTAAAACTTAAAAATATATGAAAGGAACCGAATTTATAACATGGAGGTGTTCAAAACATGTAAACGATCTAAAATTCAACGTAACTTTATTTAATAAATCATCCAAAAAAGTTTTAAAGGTTTATACCCATGGTTTTGGGTATTTACCGGGTAAAACCCCTGTTTATACCCAAATTGGGTATTTACCCGGTAAATACCCGATGGGTTTTTACCCACCGCCCATCTCTAGTCACAGAGTGCTATTATTGAACTTATTTTTTTTCTTTGATCATTTATATTGGAGAACAACGTTTGCAGGAGTAGTTAAAAGCACAATACAATTTATTGAAAAGTTAAAACACTAACTTCTAATTGACGGACGAACCCCAGAAGTTGAAACCTTTTGTCGACTGTACCTTTATAAAGACGTCCAAATGTGAGGTTAGTGAACAAATCAAACAGACTAACGGGTATCCTCGACTATCGGACCTAGAATATACGAACTATCTCTTTTTCCCTGCTCCAGTGACCTCAGACTTTCTCTATGACGTCACAGGTTAGTCGCCAGAATGTCGCGACTGGGAGACGCCAGACCAACACCTATAAAATATTCGATCGCGGATTCTTTGAAAGTTTCAGAATTCTTCGGAATTTTTTACTTTGATCTTGGAACTCAATGGGTATCTTTCTGATTTCTCGCAAAGAATAATCGGATTTATTTTGCGTTTAACCCCTTGGGGTCCATTTATGTTATGTTATGTTACGTGTATACAATACGTCAATTATTCGTTTTTCAAGGTCATTCAAGTTGTACAATCGCCACTCGAGGGGATACCTCGCATAACACATGCTAATTTCGACCACTTAGTTACAAAATATTATCACTTGGTTATCGGAAAGTAGGTTCCTATGGATAGTAAAGGTCACAGAGGTTACACGTGTCGATATATCAAAGGACATGGTAACATCATATTTATATCAATAAGTTGAACAGATGAGTCACAGATAGAAAAAGTTTTTCCTCTATGTATCTCCTCTCTACCTATACAAATATTGTGGCACACGTCTACATCTAACATTCTTTCTAATTAATTATTATTATTGCGTAAATAATAAAAGTAATAAGATTTTTTGATCTAATTATTATTTATCCTCATGGCTTGAGATGGACGTGAACATGGTATTGGTAAGTAGGTACTATTGATATATTATGCTTTTTCATCTTATCATCATATAAAAGAAAGAGGTTCTTATTTACGCAACTACAACCCATACCGCTGAAGATAGAAATTTAAATTATTGATAGTAATTTAGTTTATAACGTAGGTAAGATAAGAAGGATAGGGTAAAAAGGGTCGTGGGGCTATTTGGACCCGGACTGCGGTCCCAACTTCCACCTATAAAAACAATATTTTTTGTAGTATTTTGAGACTACAAATATAATAAATACAGGTTTTTTGGTACCTGTGGTCCCAAAATACTACTCAAATAAAATAATTATGTTTGCTGAAAGTTGGGACCGCGGTCCCGACACGTTAAAAAACGAAAAGGGGAAATCGTTTGTATCAAAAATCTTATTCCTGGGATTTACAAACTTGGAAAATGGTTTATGTGTGTATCTGAGAGAAAAATAAAAAGGTTTACAATCAGTTTGCCGAAACTGAAAAACTGTCCCCGAATGAAAGTTTAAGGGTGTTAAAGTTGGGTTATAAGAATGAAACAAATGAAGTACTACAGCGTCCTTTCTTTCTGCCTGACGCAGGTCTATACCAAACATAGTCTGTTCGAGAGGTTCCTATTTTGGATTCAGGTGGAAGAAACGCCCAAGTGTCACTATTGTGCGGATCGCCTATAGGATACAATGAAGCATACGGTTGAAGTGTTCCGCTTGGGCGGAGCACCCCCGTGTCCTTGTGGTGGCGTCGGAAAACAGGGGAAAGTATACAGTATAAATCTGGCCCACTTCGGCGGAGTACCACCGTGTCCTCATGAAAGCGATCGGCAGCGGTGACTTCTTCAGCCAACGAAATAGGATATACAATATAGATACAAACAAGGATAGATTACACAATCATAAAAACATGAACTAATCCTGGCGACCATAAAGAAATTTATAATGGAAACACTGATCATTCCGGTCATTACTGGGTGGCAATGATCGTGATTGAGGGACCAGCGTCTCTGATATGGACCCCCACATCAGAGACGCTGGTCCCTAAATCACGTTCTTCTTATGTACATGTGGTTGAACTAGTAAAAAGTGGTCTTAAAGGGTGATAGGTCTATCTCTATCATATTATTATGTTTAAAATTGTACAGGAATGGGTTAAACCTGCGCGGACGAAGTCACAGGCAAAGTGCTAGTAGTCAATTCATTCAAAACCAAGACACTTTGGATTTAATCTGTATAATGACACATCCTGAACTCTTATTTAAAAAAGACAACAATGTATGAAAAACTGCATCAAACAAATTCTAATCGAAACAAAAAACATTATAAATAGATCCTGCATAAATATGGACAAAGTAATACATATTGACTTTTCTCATATGCAATTTCTGTTAACTGCATGATGTAACATTTCCAATAACATATGAATTGAGTAGAAGAGAGACGTGTGAATAACGTTACATTTCAACACACTCAGTTATTCAACGTACAATGTCGTATATGAGCAAGTTACAGCATATTGCGTCTAACGATGTATCTTCATAATAGAGCCATGAAAGCATTTGCAGCATGAGTTGTTTCAGGGAATGCTGGAGTGACGCTTGAGATATCATGTGCAGAAGTAATGAAGACATTTGGTATTGTTTAACACGTAGAAAATAAATGTAATATGCATTTTATCAATGATAGGAACAGACAAAGTTTGAGAAGCCGAGTCGTGGGGTACTATGGACCAGGACCGCGATCCCAACTTCCACCTATAATTTTTTTTGTAGTATTTTGGGACCGCAAATAATATAAATATAGTTTTTTTTGGTAACTGAACTTTAATGTCTTTTTCTATGTAAACTAAAAATACTAGTAAAAATATATATATTTATAGGTGAAAGTTGGGATTGCGGTTCTGGTTCAAAAAGCCCCGCGACCCAACTATCCGACTTAATTTGATTTCTGTAAAGCAAATGTTTTACGAAAAAAATGTGATTACTACACCTTACCACGCCTACGAAAACTAACATAAATAAAGCCGAAACTAAATTGCTTTATAAATAACATAAATAGACCCAACAAAACCGTCAATTTTGGTTCACACCAAATCCAATTTAATACCCGTATTTAGTAACTAAACCTTTAATGTAGGTATAAACTTAAAGCTGAATTCATCGCAATCAGTATAGGTAAATACTAGCTTGTGTTTAATCACTATAGATCATCTAAAAGCGTATTTTAATGACGTCATATGTTGTCAGCGGGTAAGCGACAGCACGAATGCAAATTTTATGTAAATCTCTATACGTATTCGGTTAATGACTCACTTTTATGCCATACTAACGATTTATATCGAGCACTAAAATTGTAATTGTTTACGTGGTAATGCAGTTTATGAGCCAGACAAAGTAGGACAGTACATACACTGATAGATGATAATGTATTTGCAGTGGTATAGCAAATAAACTCTGGTAATCTAACTGTGGCAGCACACGCGCTTCAAAAAAACGCCGCATCAAGCTTCTTTTTGAGGCAGCCTTTTTTGTGGCTCGTATGCGGCGGTGCCGTCACAAATGTGATTACTACACCTTACCACGCCTACGAAAACTAACATTAATAAAGCCGAAACTAAATTGCTTTATAAATAACATAAATAGACCCAACAAAACCGTCAATTTTGGTTCACACCAAATCCAATTTAATACCCGTATTTAGTAACTAAACCTTTAATGTAGGTATAAACTTAAAGCTGAATTCATCGCAATCAGTATAGGTAAATACTAGCTTGTGTTTAATCACTATAGATCATCTAAAAGCGTATTTTAATGACGTCATATGTTGTCAGCGGGTAAGCGACAGCACGAATGCAAATTTTATGTAAATCTCTATACGTATTCGGTTAATGACTCACTTTTATGCCATACTAACGATTTATATCGAGCACTAAAATTGTAATTGTTTACGTGGTAATGCAGTTTATGAGCCAGACAAAGTAGGACAGTACATACACTGATAGATGATAATGTATTTGCAGTGGTATAGCAAATAAACTCTGGTAATCTAACTGTGGCAGCACACGCGCTTCAAAAAAACGCCGCATCAAGCTTCTTTTTGAGGCAGCCTTTTTTGTGGCTCGTATGCGGCGGTGCCGTCACAAAAAAATACTTGATGCGCTTCAGCTGTTTTTTTTTTGCGGCGATTTCAAGCGTTTTTTTTATGTTGGCGTTTTTTTGAGGCCCGTGTGCGGGGACAATAACACCCTTTCAACCTCTATGTGAAGTAAATTTTGTCGTCACCGATACGGCTGTCAAGAGTGACAATTTATTATGACAATATTATACAACGGTGATTCATAGTTTGTTGGAAGTAAGTTTATAAAAAACAAGGTGAATTTCTTTTAAGATTTTTGCTGCTGAATTACAGCTGACTTATATACTTTTAAGTAATTGAATCTAAATTTGAATCATCTTTTATGTTAGGTACATAAATACAAATAATTACTTGATCAATTTTAAGGAGGAAAACACGAGTTCTTCCTTTTTCCTCCTCCTTTTAGCCACGAGGCTAAAATAATATCTGCCTGGTTGATTTTTGTGTGAAAATATTTAATCACTTTTTCGCTCTAGGCTGGAACAAGAGCGCGTGTCAGATATTATACTGACTTAAACCACATCTATGTTCTTTCAGTTTTAAGCCTTTCAGAAGTCTACCAGGGCTCAGAATGCTTGGGCTCTGCCGGGCTCTTACAATTTTGCTGACATGCCTTTGAAGCGCGCTTGGAACACCACGCGCCGTCGACTACTTGGTTTCGGTCTGGATGGTTACCAGGCAGTCGAAAGATAAGCTAAGATACCCATTGCTCGTCATCCGCAAGCTCATGCTTACGGTAGCTGGTAGCCCAGGTCGGGGTCTCGGCGGCTGCGGCATGTGGATGACCGTTTTCTTCAGGCGTGCAGCCGTCTCTTTCTCTAGCGGTACCACTACCCGACCCAACAGTCGCGTGAATCAACTTCCTTACGACGCTTGCCAAGGTCAGACTGAGGTGCCAGTGAGTGAGGTGGGTGGTGAGTGGCCATCTTAATGTACCAAGATTCCCCCGTCCCTCGGAATACACGTTAGACCGCTGATCCCAACTGGAATGTGCAGACTTTTGACAATTATTACAGTTATTTGGTCTTGCCAAAGGGTATCTATCGTGTAACCCATTTACTGGTTTATAAGTAGCTAGATAGGCAAACGGTCCGTGTAAAATACTAGTTACAGCTACATCTGTTTAAACTAGATCTCAATCCTAACTAGTTAGAAAAAACCTAGGCAGATTGATTGGAAAAAAATCTATGTTCAGCAAAAAATACACTGATCTTTTTTTCCTGTATGATTGTAAGAATTATACAGAATGCTCCAACATCAAACTCTTTGTTAGATTACATAGATTAGCCCGTACTGAGCATGCCATAATTATGGCGGTAAGTCTCTTTTATGAGGAGCGGCTAGAGAGGCGTCACGGCGTTTTCGCCTTCAGCGTTTCTCAGGTCCTTACTGGACATGGTAAGTTCAAGGTGTTCCTGTACAGATTTGGGTGGAAAAACACCCGGGTACCATTATTGTGCAAATCACCTGAAAGACACGGTGTAGTATACGGTGAACGTGTGCCCCACTTGGGAGGAGTACCACCATCTCTTCGTGGAGGCGAACTCTCGCGCCGGTTTAGGTCATGGTTTGGTTATGGCAGGCAGTTACCTCATTCTGCGAAGTAGTAATGCTAATGAATGCTCTGCCCCTTCACCTATAGCTTGAGAAGACATTAGATGATTTTCCAATTTAAAAAAAAAGACCAACCCCACTATTTAATTTCCATCATTTCCTGTGAATGTGAATCCGTCTACATGAAAACTTGTACGACAATCAACCTTGAATATAACAATAACGTCTAAATAAACCACAAACATAGTTCAGCGTGTTTCAGCTGACAGATTGTAATTGAGTAAGTCATTGCTCTGTCCCATGAGCAAACATGAATTCCTGGATCTAATATTAATCCAATTTACACAGCAATATTTCTTCGAAATCATGGGAGCCATTGTTGATTAAACAACACAATACATATAACATCAAGCTTGTATTCCCTAAAGGATAGACAGAGTTGTTCCTCCCTACAGTACACTCCCGCCAGTTATATTTAATCTCGTGTAATAAAGAGCGAGTGCTATAAAAAAATCTGTAAGCTTCAGGCGATTGTAAAAATACTAAATATTAGGAAACACAGCAAAAAGGCTGCCAGGCTCAAATGGGACTGGGCGGGTCATGTCAGCCGTATGCACAGAGACTGCTGGGCAAGCGTTGCCACACAGTGGGTTCCTACTGAAGGAAAGCCCCGTCGAGGCTGGCCTAGAAAGAGATGACTGGGTAGAGACGGCGCAGGAGAAGAAAGTTTGGAAGGACTTGGGGAAGGCCTTTGCCCAGCAGTAAGACAGTAACGACTCGTAAAAAAAAGCACGGTTCAGTTTCACATTAAGAGTTTTCTTAGGTTGTTTTTTCCATGGAAAATTATTAAATGACTTTTCCCAATCTAGGCGGAGCAAGACAAACGTTTACTAGTTAAAGCCACCTGTGTTCCATCAGCTACCCTTTGCGTTCCAGGGCCTCGGTGACTCTCTCGATTAATCCCGTAGGCCTGGTTAGAATTCAAAATGGCTGATCAGTTTTTTAGAGTTCCGTACCTCAAAAGGAAAAAATGGAACCCTTATAGGATCATTTTGTTGACCGTGAAAATAGGTCTGCTTTCATAGGTAAGTTTGTACAGAACCCACAGTGCGCGAGTCCGACTCACACTTACCCGGTTTTTTTATTATTATTAAGGGGCTCGCGCTTGACCACTATCTCATCTGATGGCACACGATGATGTAGTTGACGATGTAGAACGCTTTCATAGAAGAAGTTAACAGTAGTAACTATTAGAAAACATAGTCTCCGGCAAGTAATATCAGGAAATCGAATTCAAGACCGCTTGCTTAGCAGTACCGCTTTCTTTACTGAAAAAAAGAGGAGATTAACCTTGCAAAATTGATCATGAATAAGTATAGACCTTTTCATAACTAATTTACATTTTGGTACTAAACCGAAAATGTTCGGTTTTTTATTCACGTTTACAAAAAAGTTATTGGGTCGTGAATTTGTGATGCGTGGGCTTCATAACAAATTAAACTTCCAGTCTCAATAAGGTCAGGTCATATTAATATGAAAAGCATATAAAACTGGTGTTTGCCTGTGTGTCATAACACTTATTGGTTTCAAGTAACGTAGTTCAGAAATGAGACGGAAGAAATAGTTTGGGATTAACATTTATCTGACAAAAAAAAAAACATTTTTTTAAACGTAATAGTATATAATATATGGAACTTTATTGTATTCTGATAAAAAATGAAATATGTACTTTAAAAAACTTAAAGTATTTATACTGAAACCTAAATAAATATAAATAAAATACAAAAACACAAAGTACAGTCAGACGTCGAAGTACTCCTCCACATCGCTGTCATCCGGAAACGTGCCCAGAAGACTGGCAGCATTGCCACGTTTAATGGCAATGCTAATTCCTAATAGTATATACAATGTTCATTTATTTAATTATCGACTTCGGTTAAGATAATGTTTTTTTTTATTTGATTTATTTTCAGCAGACAGAACTGTCTTTTATAAAAAAATACCTCTACCTACTAAGCTGTAAGTATAAGGTATTTTTCCTTATTTTTGCTAATTAAAAACAAAAATAAGGCCCACGTTAATTGCAATATCAATTGTGTAAATTAAATCCTCAAAGGTGCAGGTTATTAAATCCTCAACGGTGCAGGTGTGTGGAAACTTAGGACACTCAAACGATAATATGAGTCAATTTATGAGCCCTTCACCAACACTAGATTCAAATCAGTAGGGTCCTTAAAATGTGCAGCCTACCTAAAAACAGTGTAACAACATTCACTACAAAAGCAAGTCACTATACCGCAATAGTTCCACCACAGTCTGGATCCCCCTTTATACAGCAGGCTCCCTAAATTCTGTTATCTATGACAGCGAACGTGACAACCCGATACGTCACTAGTACGCGATGCGGCAAAGTGTAAACCGATGACATCCATTTGTTACCCAGCGGACAACCTCATGACGCGTTACAAATAACTTGGTGTCATGTAGTAGACATTTTTCTGTAAAGTGTAGCGTAGCCTTATGTCAAGGCGATCATTATGTCGACCAATATTTAGAACAGAAAGGATAGAGGAACAACAAAAAAAAAGTTTAACTACAAGAAAAAGAAATACAATAAATTGTTGTTGTTTTAGATGTGTTGTGTATGTTATAGTAAGACTTCTCGAACTATCTCCGTTATATATAGCGTTATACAGGGTTATTTGTAAAACACTAGCAACCTCTTAGGTGCAAGTTAGGAACATCGTAAACAACAATTTTTGTCCTATCATTTTAAAAAATATATCATATTTTAGTTCATCAGATTTTCATACAAAAATAAAAATATTAAAATTGAAAGTTGCAAAGTACATGCCTGCGTATCAATTTTCTAGTATGATGAGTACACGAAAATGGTGGGAATGCTTGCTAGGTAGGTGTGATGACAATATTTCAGAAGCCTGCTTACTATTATTACTAGAACAGTGCACGGGAGCCATAAGTAGATACAGAAAAATACAGAGTTGAAATGTGTTAGATAGAACAACGAAATCTTAAAGGTTGTGTTGTTTTGTAAAAAGTCTTAGAACAAAACTGGTTTTTATAATGTTCTTAACTAGAACCTAAGACGTTGCTAGTGTTTTACAAGTAACCCTGTATACTATGTAACGTTTGTTCTCTTTTTTTATTGATATAGTCTAGTGCTTGACTGCGATCCACCTAAGCAGTGATGCAATCTCTGATGGTGAGGCGCACTAGTTTATTAAGGGCCTATTTACTCTAGCCTTGAAAACACCCAAATTATAATCGGACGGGAAGACCGCAGCAGGCCAATTGTTCCAGTCTTTCGACGTACGTGGTATAAACGACGAGGTGAAACGCTTAGTCCGGACCGTAGAGGTTCTCTTGCGGATATCTTCATTTTAGATCCGATCACACAAGGCAGCTCTATCCATTACCCTATGGGTGACTTTAAACCTTCTGATGAGATCTATTCAGCCGTGTGTCATAACTAGCAACAAGCACTGGTCATAGATTTTTATAAGTATCTTGAGACACTGTGGTATGCTGGACGAGAATATACCGCGCAACTTCCCGAACGCTGCCCAACCGAGTAGGATTCCACGAATAGCTTCTTGCTCGAAGTTAGACCTACCTAGATAGACTGTTTGTTCCAAGTAAAGATAATCCATAACTTCGAGTGTAGAGTGTCTTATCTTTTTTTTTTCGGTGGGAAAAATCATCCAATGGACACTATCCCATGCTCTTGGGGGGAGCGGGAGATAGTGTCAAACTCTTACTGACTAAAAACGCACCCTGTTCCTTCCAGCCTCTTCATATCGGGGCTCGAGTTTCCTTTCGGATAACCCTGGCCCCAGTAGGCTTCGACCCAGCTGGGCCCCTCCTGCTGCTGACAACTCCTTGAGGCGCGCGGGAACAGTGCGCGCCGTCGAATTCTTGGACTCGGTCCGGACAGTTACCAGACGGTTGGACAGCGAGACCGTGTCTTATCTTGATAGGAAGATTGTCATAGTCGCCTGACTTCAATTAACGTCATAAGTTAATGATGTTGATATATTATTACAAACATATCAAGTCATAAAAATCTTAAGTGCCGTTCAATGCGTTATATAATTTATCGATAAGTGATATAAGGTTCCGTAAAAACCAAGGAAACAAAAATAGATATAGATATCATGAAGTTCTTCCCCGTGCCAAAAAATCCCTGTCACACGGACTTACTGGATCTTTAAATTAATCAATTAAGCAAACAAAATAATCTCAATTACTATGTAAGTCTAATCGGCCTCAAAATCACGATCGAAGATTTCTGGCAATACTTGTTATCTTAATCGCTAATAAATAAAATCGTCAAAACACTAGAACACGCTTATAATTGTTTTTAATAAGATAATAATCATATTATAATTCAACTCTGTCATAATTCGTCGCATTGCGGGCCATTGCCTTTTTTTTTCGGTGTGAAAAATCATCCAATGACAAAACCCGCCCTTGGGTGGAGCGGGAGATAGTGTCAGACATTTACTGACTAAAAACCCACCCCGTTCCTTCTAGCCTTCATACCGGGGCTTGAGTTTCGTTTCGGATAATCCTGGCCCCAGTAGGCTTCGATCCAGCTGGGCCCCTCCTACCAATTACCTTCATTCGCCATTACCTTCATTTCATTGACTACCAATCATGGTTCTGGGTGATGGCAAAAGGAACTGCATCTGACTTAGTCGCCATAACTACGAAAAAAAAAACGCTAGACGGTCAAGTCATATTATTATAAACCCAGCCGGATACCGATCCCGATTTCCGGCCACCGAAGGCGTGGGACGGCGAGCAATGGGTAGCTTGCTGTCCGACCGTCCGGCAAACATCCGGACCAAGCACAAGTCGTCGACGGTACATCGACGGTGCGCGCCTTTAGGAGTTGACACTTTGACAGCAACCGGTCGAAGCTTATTGGGGCCATGGGTGATGCATAACATATCCTCGGAGCCCTGCGACAATGGCAAAGAAGTAAAAGTCTGACCCTATATCCCGCTATCTCCACTCTTGCCCACCTTCATTGTCTATATACTACACAATACTTATCATTTACCCACCTAAAGTTGCAATATAGACCTCTACTCTCGCTGGAAAGAAACGGAAAAAGATAGACCTATTTGAAGAAGCTTAATTATACCAAATGAAACCTTTGAAGACCAGTTGAAGACAGGTTTCGATGTCAGTTCAGAGACCATAACAAATAAACCACACTCGAGCATCCAATACTTATTCAGCAATGGTGCTTTAACGTGTACGCGCTGCTATAAGAGCACATGATCGAATGCCGTTGTTGTTGTTGTTGATGACTAACTGGTCATCGTAGATTATTTTTAGTATATACGGAACCTAAATATAGTTTGTTCAGAATCAGTAACTGAATCGATTTGACAGATCAAAGCAGGTCATAGTGGGCATTAGGCGCTAGCGCACAGCTTGGTGAGAAAGCAAACATCTCCTCAGTCACTCGGGTGGCCAGGTGACCACGTATTTATGTCACCAACCAGGTAGCATAACGGGCTTTTAACTTTGTTATATAATTATGTAGTTTGGTTTTTTATCTAAATACATTCTTGACATAAAATACTGGACAAGTTTTTCAGGTTTCGCTTATACTAAAAATAAGTTTGTATATAAAATAATTTCAACAAAGCATTTAAAATTGTCAATTTGACGATTCGGTGTGAATTCGAGTAGTATATTCCAATACATATCGTGTGATAATGGTAATGGAACATGAGCCGAAATATAATAGACTGTTCACGAATAATTTTGTATACGCTTGTCAATTTAGTGTATTTTTCTCTTTATTTTCTTTGCGTTTGCTTAGAAATAACCTTTTCATTCTTGACTTAAAGACCTTTAGGTTGTAGGTATCCAGGAACATTATCATTCTTGTTTTAAAAAGCCTAGAGCTTCAGATTCTCTTATGATAATTTCCTTTACAAAAAGCTCCGTTTCTCACGCTCGCTCCGATTGCCTACCAGTTAGTGTGTATATACAGTGTATGAGTGAACATAAATGGTTACGCACGTATTGGCATAAATCAACTGGTTTACCCATACATGTGCCCTATATTCGGAAGACGTGTAAAGTGCGCAACTCTGAGTGCCTCAGATTAACTTTGAGAGAACGATGAAATACACATATATATATGGAGTTGACTTTAGTGACTACTCTTAACTTCATGTAGCTTAGCATAGTCGAGGCCATGGTCCGGAGCGTGGAGGAATGGCAGGCGGGCGCCTCCTTCTGCGAAGCAGTAATGCTAGTAAAGTAGGAGGCCGACCGCATCAAGCTATGGCGCCCTCGCCGCCGCCGCCGGGATTCCGATCCCGATTTCCGGCCACCGTAGAAGCGGGCTCGCGGACGGCGAGCCATGGGTAGCTCGCTGTCCGATCGTCGTAATGGACCGAGTCCAAGACGTCGACGGCGCGCACTGTTTCCGCGCGCCTCAAGGAGTTGTCAGCAGCAGGAGGGGCCCAATTGGGTCGAAGCCTACTGGGGACAGGGTTGTCCGAAAGGGAGCAAGTGCCCCGTTATGAAGGTTAGAAGGAACGGGCTGGGGTTTTTAGCCAGTAAGAGTCACTATCTCCCGCTACGCTCAAGAGCGGGTTTTGTCATAAAATGATTTTCCCAATCGAAAAAAAAAAGTAGCTTCAAAAAAATAAGGACTCAAGTAGATACTGTTGGGCACGAAAAGAGAAACATCGTTTTAAGGATTTCTATAAAAAGTGTTTATTATCCTTTTCTTTATTTTGGAAGATGTGTTTCAGTAATATTACGGAGACGAGTTCTCCTAAGCAAGGCCTGGAATAGTTACAGTCACTGTGTCCCTTTAAGGACACAGTGACTGTAACTATACCAGGTCAAGTGTTTACAAGGAGACTCTGTCCATTAAATATAATAATTATTAGTTAGAAAGAGAAACGACATAGTGTTGAAGTAGGATAGATTTGATTTTGTTACACTCCAACAGATACAATATTGCAGAGTGCATTTATTAATTAAAAAGTCGGTATTGATATGTATTTAATTTTTGTAAAATTACTGATAATAAGAACTCATTAAAAAAATACTATCATGTATTTTAGTTCAAATGTTAAGATGAAACCTTTTTGTTATTGTTTTGTCGACACTAACATTATAAAGGGGTATTTTGTTTTTTTTTTTAATTGTATGCATCTACATCTACATCAACATCACACATACATATTTTTTGTTTTTTACTTCATTTTAATTTTGTATAAATGTATTTTTTATTCCAGTATTTTATTGTTTAAAACGACGCACGTAATTGGTACAAGACACTGGCTCCTGTAACACAGGCACTATGCCTAGCGCAGGAGTCAGGGCCTCACTATTTTTGTAAATGTTTATTATGTCAATAAAGAATTATTATTATTATTATTATTATTATTATATTATTGTTTTGTCTGTAGGAAGTTATCTCGAAACTACAAGTCCGATTGCTAAAAATTTTTCACCGATAGAAAGCTGCTTTATTCCTGAGTGACATATGCAAAGCCGCGGGCAAGAGCTAGTTTTTAATAAAATATGGACTAGATACGTCTGCCGCATGCCAATCGAGCAATGGGCCTGTAAAACCCAAAATAGGTGCCTTGAAATCACTAGACAGGGTCGTGGCAGATCATGTAGGAGATATCGGGATAACTTAGATGTTTTCCTCAGGAATTGGCAAGAAGTGGCTCAGACCTGAGGATCGTGGAAGAAATGGAGGGAGAGCTTTGTATAGGAGAGGTTCGATACAGGCGAGATGATTTAAAATAATCATATAATGAACTAGCTTTTACTCGCAGCTTCACCCGCGTTTATTAATATACTTTACTCTTTCTCCCCCTTTTCTCACTTTAAAAAAATGCCTATGTCCGTCTCCAGGGTTCCAACTATCTCTGTACCAAAATTCATCAAAATCGGTTTTGCCATTTAGGCGTGCAGACGTAACAAACAAACAAATAAACAAACTCATTTTCACTTATATAATATTAGTAAGGATTAGGAATGTTATCAGTTTTTTGTTCTTGATATTATTAGTATATTTTGCACGTGAGATAATACGCACATTACCTATTTTATAGGTAAATTTTCCACAATCCAATTTCCTTAAGCAATCGATCAAATTAGAAGTACGCAAAAGATAATGTCTAAGGTCATTTTTCTAGCCTCAACCTTAATTACTTGTAAATCAGATCTATAGGTCATCTGAAACTATCGCGATTGATGTTATCAAGCCCCGTCAATTTTTTGCTATCAATTTCCTACTATTAGAATTGATTGGTAGTCGCGAATTTGAAGGATTACCTATATTATTCTAATACTACCGGTATTGTCTTTGGAAACACTATGCGTAAGCGATTTCAAGGTCTTTTTCAATAGCGTTATCAGTGCGTTAACTGGGTAAGCAATGAAAATTATTGTGCATTATGTACATTGCAGTTATAAGTTCTGTAAATATAAAGCAATGGAAAAACAGCCCGGGTGTAAGCACTAGCTTCTGCCAGTGTCTATGTAATAATCTATATATATATAAATCAATGCCACTTTTCGTTGTTATTTTATAACTCCAGAACGGGCTCACCTATCCAAACCAAATTTTTTGGCTTTGTTCGGACTATTTATTAGATGGTTTATGTAAAGTTTGGTAGGGTAGAGTAGAGTATATTAGGGTAGAGTAGAGTATAGTAGGGTATAGTAGGGTAGAGTAGGGTAGAGTAGGGTAGAGTAGGGTAGAGTAGGGTAGAGTAGGGTAGAGTAGGGTAGAGTAGGGTAGAGTAGGGTAGAGTAGGGTAGAGTAGGGTAGAGTAGGGAAGAGTAGGGTAGAGTAGGGTAGAGTAGGGTAGAGTAGGGTAGAGTAGGGTAGAGTAGGGTAGAGTAGGGTAGAGTAGGGTAGAGTAGGGTAGAGTAGGGTAGAGTAGGGTAGGGTAGGGTAGAGTAGGGTAGAGTAGGGTAGAGTAGGGTAGAGTAGGGTAGAGTAGGGTAGAGTAGGGTAGAGTAGGGTAGAGTAGGGTAGAGTAGGGTAGAGTAGGGTAGAGTAGGGTAGAGTAGGGTAGAGTAGGGTAGAGTAGTGTAGAGTAGGGTATAGTAGGGTAGAGTAGGGAAGAGCGGGAGCGAAGCCGTGCGCTAGCAAAAGCTGGTTTAGTATATAAATATTACCTGATTTACCTATTGTCTTACAAAATAAATGAGCCCAGAAATTATCATCTTGATCAATCATTTCACTGATTAATACTTCAAACACGTAATCTAGCAAATCTAGCATCTAGCTGGCTAGTCAAAGAACTAAGTCATTACGAAATTACAGCCATTCCCACGTCAAAAAAGCTGCTATTTCGGGCATTCTGCCTCCATCCTTCAGTAATTTCAACTGTGACTAGAACATTACCAGATAGACTGTATCAGGGAGACGTCAAAGCTACGTACGTCTCCCAGTTTCCCACTAGATGCAAATGTGCCAAGCGCTCGTGAAATCATGCAGGCGATGCGGTGAATTCGAGTGCGGACTTTGATGCCGACTGCTTAATTGAAATAGTTACAATTGGTTCCGTTTTGGCTTTGAGTTGAAGGATTGCAGGTCTCGTACGGTTCGCGATATGAATCGCTCCGCGAGTGTTTGTGCCATATATGTTGCGCTGTTGGTTACGTGAGATCTTCACAAATTGAAATAAATTGATTTAAAAGCACACTTTGGTGTATTGGTTTCTACTACTATTAAGTTAAGAAACCCTTAAAAGCTTATGGCATAAAAGATGGTTTGCAATTGAATAACGTACTTTAGCATTACACGTAAGGATATCGTTTTTCCGTCGCTTACCTTTACCTCAGGTCTAAATAAAAGTTAAGATGTTGCGATCGTTTTTACATTTTTTTGGACACTCACTTTAATGGCGACCCACCGTCTGCAAGACCATTAGATACATAATAAAAAAGGGCAAATATTGCGAACCTTTTTCGGGTCTCCATTCTTTCAAACGCCGCATTGAATGAAACTTCAAAAGATCGCATCACATTCGGCCGCGTGGTCAGTAGAACGTCGCTTGGATATTCTGAGCGCGGCATTGCCGTAACGTTTCAGAACGATATTCGACAGCATTACAGTCGGGACGTGCTGATGCATGTAGCCAACGAGTAATCCGACGAGCATGGCACCCCTCGCGCCCGCATTAACGTTTCGATTCCTAACGTTTACTTCTGTTCCAATAACATCAACGAGGCGTAGACAATAACGTGCAGAGGCGTTTTGGAACGCTTTTAACATAATATCCCTGAAACGGATTGCAATCGGAGCCTGTTGAAGAACTTTATCGTTTCAATTCAAATCTTTACCTTTGAAATATGCAAAAGGTGCGTAGGTTCCGTAACAAAACATTTCTTGTTTGGTATTTGAAACGTTGTAAAAAATGTCAGTCAGCTTCGATCTACGTTTGCGATTTCAATGTTAGGCACCAATTTGTTTCCTTAAACGATATTCTCTTATTGACGATGGATATACGTATATTGTACTAGAAAAACCAATTCCGTTTTACAAAGGCGTCCAATTTATGACCCCGGCACACGCGAATTCCGGGGGGATCGAATTGTACCTCGACACAGGGACACCACGCCTAGATTTCAAATTAATTTTAAGATCAGGAATGATGGTCGAAGCTCAGATGTCAATAGCGAATTATTATTTTCGCACAAATTGTGTTTCATTGTATACATGTCAAATATAAATCTCAAAATTTATTTTCCCTTAGGCCCCATGTTCATTCGATATCGACGTCACTGTCAGGCCAATCGCGTCGGATTGAGTCGGGTCGCGTCACAACGCAACGTGAGTTGTTCCCGACACTATTAGGAGTTTTATTAGCTGTCAATTCGTATTTATTTTTTCGTAAAAGTCGATGCTAGTCCGGACCATCGAAATCGCTAATTGAGTTCTTCTGTCGGCAGCCCTATATTTGTTAAATCAGTATCGACCTTTAAAAGGTTTAACGAAAATGCCAATATTATTCTGATTTGAATAGATCACTGAAGCTCATGCCCAAATTTTATTTGGAATTTGAATCAAAATATTGTCAATATTTTGATTCAAATTCCAAATAAAATTAAAATAACGGAGATTTTAAATTCTGTGGGCTTTATCTAAAATTTTGAAGATTTTGAAATGTTGGATTAAGTTTACTAAAACAATTAATTGGAATATCTTTAAAGGCTACAATAGAATCAATTCTATAAATGGTTTGAATCATTTTCAAATATGTTTTGATGCAGAATACATATTCCACATTGAGGATTAGGCTTAGCTCAAGCTTACTCAGGTTTGTACGGCGCAGTATTGAAGTAAAGCTTGAGTAGGTTCAACAACTTTAGCTGTTTCTGTTCTACGGTCTAAGTTAGTAAGTTACTGAAAACTAACATGTGCGGTGCAGATAAATTATGTCTATAATGCAGATTTTGGACCAAACTCGCAGGATAGGAAAAACTATAACATATAAGTTCACAAACAAAAAACCAGTCAACCGCGAGTCCGATTCGTGCACCGAGGGTTCCGTACTTTACCTATGTAAATAGTTCGATTCTCGGAGACTATTTCAGTAGATACTATTCAACTTTGCTTCTTGCCAAATTTCAGAATGAATCCACGGACTTTTCGTTGACGTAGGATCCTGTAAAGATTTTAATTTCCTTGCAAGTGTCAAAATATGCGTCATAAACAGAGCGTAAACAGCCTTAGCTGTTTAGAAAAAAAAAGAAAGCTGATAAGTACCAATTAAGATTGCTCTGACTTAGCAGTTTGATTCTTTCACTGCTCTAAGGGGTAGCTCAGTACTTTATATTGATTTAATACACGACAGACGAACAACAACGTTTTATTTCAGCCAACTGAGGTACGGAACCTATATCAAAGACAACTCTATTTTTTTTTCATTACATAAAAGACAAAATAAGATAAATTTATCTATCGGCTTTCTTCGTATAGAACGGAGCTGGCAGCCGAGCAGAAATTTAATTAATCATGAAGGATTAATCAGGCCTCATCTACACGTAATTCGAATAATTGTAGGCAACAGAATTTAAGTTATTCAAATCAGTTTCTCTTTCATTTATTTCGACATTCCACTGAGATATACAGGGTTATTTGTAAAACACTGGCAACTTCTCAAGACTATGTTAAGAACATCATAAACAACAACTTTTGTTCTATGACTTTTAAAAATGTATTATACATTAGTTCATCAGATTTTCATACAAAAAAAAAAAGTAAAAATATTAAAATATTTTCAATAGCGGAGGGGAGTGAAAATAGTGCGCCGGAGACATAGGAGGGTACAGCAAAATACAGAGTTGAAATGTGTTAGATAGAACAACGAATCTTGAAGGTTTGTTTTTGGTAAATGTATTATGTTTAGTAAAAAGTCATAGAACAAAAGTTGTTGTTTTTGATGTTAGTAATGTAGTCCTGCAAGGTTTTTGTGTTTTACAAATAACCCTGTATACAAAAACAGTGCAAATGGCTACTAGTTACTAGTCGATAGGATGACAGTTCGAACCCAAGAAAATTACTTTACATTTGTGTAAATGGTTTCATGAGCACTGTTCTCAAAACAGCAAAGCAATGGTTGTTCGAAATGTGACCCAGTGGTACCAGTTTCACTTTGATAGATTATAATCAACCCAAAAAATAATATTTTAAATTGTAAGCAGTATGTTACGGTTCAGAGTCTTTCGACAGTTTACAATCTTGCGAGATAGATTATGATACTATGGAATTTACGATTTCACGGTGACATAATATCCACCTAAAATCCTACATTCAGTAGATAACTGGGTAATTTTCCGATATCAAAAGCTTTGCTAAGTGATTACGATATTGACACTTGTCGAAGATATTGAAATTTGGATAAATTGTAATTGAATCATGACTTAGTTGGTCTTAACAAGAAAATTCCATTAAATACGTAGTCTTAATTTTTTAACGCATTGGTCGTATTCTGGAATCATCATCATCACCGTAATTTCAGCCGAAAGACGTCTACTGCTGGATATAGTCTCCCCTGTGTCACCACAACGTACTGGTCTGTGCGTCTCGCATCTATCTCATTCCCGTGACTCTTATCAGGTAACTGCGTCTTCCAGTGCACGGTCACCACTTCAGAATCTTTCGGCCCCATCGACCATCTGTTCTATAGCTACAAACAATGTGCCCTGCCCATTGCTACTTAAGTTTGGCGATTCTTTGGGCTGTTCTGAAATAAGACATTAGATTCTTTTCATCCCAGCAGTTTCACGCGAATGAATCCGCTTGAAGTAACTTGTCTATTTATGGATAAATCATATACTAGTGGCCCGTCCCGGCTTCGCACGGGAAATAAATAAAGCCTATGATACTCAGGGTGAATGTAGCTTTCCAATGGTGAAACAATTTTTGAAACCGGCACACTTGTTGAATTTATTCATTACAAACATCACACAAATTCACACACCCACAAAAATACAAATGATCCCTCTTTATAATATATTATTAGTGTAGAAGTGTAGAAAAGCGAAATACCACTCACTGATTAATAACGAAATCTCAGAAACTACCTTTTACACCTAAAAACTTAAAATTTGGCAGGTATATTTTTTATAGGGAGTAGAGATCTGCTAAGAACGGATTTTCCGAAATTCACCCCCTAGGGGGATAAAACGGGGGCCCAAAGTTTGAATGGAGAAACCAACTTTCACGCGGGTGAAGCCGCTGGTAAAAGTTAGTGTTATATAAAAACAAAACAAAAGATAAGTAGAAAAACAATAACCATATTGTTATACGGACCAGAAAATTAAAAACAAATTTTAATCCGTAATTTAATTTTTGGGGCTGATTAATGAGAAGCGGCATTAATGAACATACAATGTTTTTCTTTCCCTGATTACGTCATAAACAGGTTAGCCCGTATTATCAGTTATTATGGTACCGACAGAACCAGTTATGTATAATGATCGGGTTGTTTGGAACATGTTGGCAGGCAAAAAGGGGTTTTACCTGCCATTTTTGAAGCCGTATGTTTTCTCTGTAAAAACTCGACATTGTTTTAAGCTATTCTTTTTAAAGCAGTAGCTATTCGTGTTAAAGAAATTATTATTTTAATTAAATATGAGATAACTGAGGCTTAATTAGTTGAAACATAAAAATATGTTTTGCGTAATTTAAATCTCAAAACACTTCAACTGTGAAAGCGTAACAGACAGACAGACAGTTACTTTCACTTTTATAATATTAATACGGATAGCTTAGGGCGCAATTCACCAATAAAACTAATCGCGATTATATCAGACAAAACTCAGTTTGAGCGTCTAATCGAGATTATATCTTCATTTTGCATTTCGTTGCTATGAATAGAATCTAGTTTAAGCTAAACTCAGTTAGAATTCTAAACGCCCATGTTTTCGGCGTTTGGCTCGTATAAACGCGTTTAGCCGCTGTCATGTCACTAATGTCGCTTGTTAATGTCATATAAATAAATAGAATAATAAATATAATATATAATATAATATTCCTGTTATTATATTATATTTAATATTTATATTGTTATTTTTTCTTTTCTTTTTTTTTTTGTATATTGCAATATTTTCAGATCTTGAAACACTGTGAACGAATGAAAAAGCTTTTTGTTATTACATTTAATATTTTGACATTTAGTTATTGTGATTTTTAATTTATAAATTTAATATATATATTTAGAGATTTTAATGTTAATTTTAGTTTTAATTTATTTGTTGTGATGTTGATTTTAATTTAAATTTGATTTATTTATTGTGATTTTAATGAATTATGTTATTAATTTTGATTTTAAGTTATAATTTGAATGGATTTATTTATTTTGATTTTAATTGATTTATTTTATTTTGATTTTAATTTATAATTTTAAATGATTTATTTTATTGTGATTTTAATTTGTGGTTTGATTTATTAATTTTGGTTTTTTAATTTATCATGTGAATTATTTTATTTTATTTTATGATTTCTTTTTATGAGACTATGTGCTTACTGGCTATGGACTCCTGTCTGATAATAAATGATTTTTATTTTTATTTTATTTTATTTATTTATTACTCCTAAAATATATATTTGAAAACCGCAGCAGGTCGTTTAATTCGCTGATACAACATGTATATAGTATATAGTAGATACAAAACGCGATTACGGCGTTTTAGGTCCTCAGCCATTTTATCTTGGTTTTGGTAAACGCGATTAAAATGGTGCTGGTGGAATCAGTTTGACGTGAATCCAGATCAACACCGATCTGTAAACTAGATTACGCTGAGCTCAGTTTTGTTGAACTAAGTTTTTACAGCAACTGATGAAATTAGCCCTTATTAATCGCTACGTTTATTCTTACTACTTACTTATCCAAATGCAAATCAGAACAATGGTTACCCACAAAATGTGGGTTACAACAAAGTTGCATCCCGTTTATTGTTATTTATCGTTGTATAAATATTGAATGCATCTAAACACTAACTATAAATCGAACAGTATCTCGATAAGTACACCACAGTATTAAAATAAATAGTTCAGTTTTGTTGCTACAATGTTGTACTAGAGCTGCTTTTAACTTATCGTTCACAATTTAGTGGTGCACATAATCCCAGCAACAAAAGACGGAGTTTTCAGATGAAAATAGGTTTAAAATATAGGCTACTTTATCTATATTACTGATATTATAAATAGGAAATAGTTACTCAACTCAAAAACGACTGAGTAAACAAGTTTTTAATGAAAATATTTTTTTTCATAACAAGATTTTATAGCTTAATATACCTATATAATTAATTTACGACAAGACAAATCATACGAGCCCCAACTCGATGGGGTTGTCTCGTTTAACTACTGAGTTCCTATCGGGGGTTGTCATTGGATGATTTTTCCTACCATAAAAAGCCACCTTCCGGTTCCATCATCAGAGGAGCGCCATTTCATTGTTATCTGATTTACACATGCATGCAAAATTTCAGCTCAATCGGTAACCGGGAAGTGGGTCAAATTTAATTTGCCAGATTTGATTACAGACAGACATCGGGACAACTGAAACTAAATAAAGGCTTGCAGAAAAAAACAACCGTGACGGGATTGTTGATGATATTATTAAGTGCTTACATAATACAATAATTATGTAGGTTTTGTTGACATAATATACGTAATCTCTACCTAAACCAACTTTAAAAGTAGGATGCGTGTAATGTCATTAACAAAATTTTTTAGAAATTTAATTTATAAAGTTTTGTATATTTTTTGTCACTTAGAGGTAATATGCCACCAAGATTTAGTTCGAGCGGCTGCTCTTTTAAAAATCTTTTCACTGAGCGCCATAGGCTAATGTTTTCGACATTCACGCGAGCGAAGCCACTGACAAAAAATATTCTATAGCTATTAATATTGTAGCGACAATATTATAAAGAGGAAAGATTTTTTTTATCGGTGGGAAAATCATCTAATGACATCCCCGCTCTTGGGTGGAGCGCGAGATATTACCAGACTCCAGTCCAGACTTTTACTGACTAAAAACCCACTCCTGTTCCTTCGTTGCCTTTCGTTTCGGGCCATAGCTATCTTTCGAAACTAAACCAGCACCCCTAGCCAAATTGATAATCTGCAATCGTTAACACTAAACCAAAATTAATCAAATGTATGGGACTCAACGTTAAGTCACGTTGTCAGAACATACGAATAGAAAATTCGTAGCCAAGTTCACATCGTTCAAAATGATAGAATATCGTTTCTACAATGTTCAACGCTACATCCTTTGTTATACAAAGGCTACATTATAGAACGAACTGTCGACTCCGGCGCGTCAACATGGCTACCAACTTATCGTTTTCTACAATTGCTGACACCGAGGCGTTACCGATTGGAGAACGGAATTCGACACGAAACGGTTGTAACTTGGCTAGGGGGGCTGGCCCCAGTAGGCTTCGACCCAGCTGGGCCCCTGCTGTTGCTGACAACAATGTCCGCCGTCGACGACTTGGGCTCGGTCCGTACTGTTACCGGACGGTCAGCGAGCTACCCATCGCTCGCCGTCCGCAAGCTCGCACCTACGGTGGCAGGAAATTGGGATCAGAACAGGCTAGGAAGAGAAATGATTTATATTTTTGGTTTACATTGAATAAACTCAAAAACTACTGGATTGATTTTGGAAATTCTTTTGCCATTAGAATGCAATATTTATTACTGGGTAACATAGGCTATATATTTTTGGATATTATGCGGGTAAAGCCGCAGAAAAAAGCCAGTTATTAATATTGAAATGTATTATTACGGCTTAAAAGCATTGCAGGTGCTTCATTCAATTAAAGCCAAAGATGTCTCAAAGGAGTTAACTAAGGCAAATTAGCCATTTGTTTTATGATGAAACTTAATCAAGTCAATGTTTTACAATCCTAATGTTTTAAATCATTAGCTCTCGGGATCTTCTTTTAATTAAATAGGATAAAAATATTTTTATGAGCAAAAGAGTAGATAATATATTTTTTTCCTTTATTGACCAACCAACAATATTGTTTACACCATAATTTTTTTAATTACTTATCTACCATTACCTAAGGTTAGTGTAACAGGCCCTGGTCGAGGCCATGGTCCGGAGCGAGGAGGAATGGCAGGCGGTCGCCTCCTTCTGCGAAGCAGTAATGCTTGCAAAGGAGGAAGCCGACCGCATCAGGCAACGGCGCCCTCGCCGCCGTCGCCGGGATTCCGATCCCGATTTCCGGCCACCGTAGACGCGGGCTCGCGGACGGCGAGCCATGGGTAGCTCGCTGTCCGATCGTCCGGTAATGGACCGAGTCCAAGACGTCGACGGCGCGCACTGTTCCCGCGCGCCTCAAGGAGTTGTCAGCAGCAGGAGGGGCCCAGCTGGGTCGAAGCCTACTGGGGACAGGGTTGTCCGAAAGGGAGTTCGTGCCCCGGTATGAAGGCTAGAAGGAACGGCGCGGGGTTTTTAGTCAGTAAGAGTCTGACACTATCTCCCGCTCCACCCAAGAGCGGGTTTTGTCATAAGATGATTTTCCCCGTCGACAAAAAAAAAAAAACGTGTAAAAGTTTTTTTTAAAACCTATTTGCAAAAATAAATATAATTTATCATTTTCAACATCCCATTGACCGAATAAAATAAAAAACCTACTGAAATACTGGAATTTGGTAAATAGGAAGGTTTCTTAGCACATATAAAGAAAAACTTTTGAAAACGGTGAACTAGTTACATACAAAAATACATCTTTAACTGTCCTTGATGTGACATTTTGCGAGACTCGATTCAGAAATTAATCGAACTATTTATTTTAGATATCTTTGCATAAAAACCTCAGTAGATCGCGATCTATTGGGAATCGACTGGTTTTCCCTGAATCTGATAAAAGCACCAACTAACTACATTTTATTTTTATTAAGTAAAAAACTGCATATCATATTGTTTGGTTTTATAAAATACTTCAGTTTTGTAATTAACCCAGTTATGATTATTACAAAGTACTCTTCCTAAATAAAAAAATCATTAGATATCATATGAACATTTGCTCATGTGGGCTACTAATACTTTTACAATTACAATAAGTAACTAACTTCAGAAGAAGGAACATTCTCTTGACTTTATTTTTATTTCCAAAGAATTTGTTATTTATTGCTTTGAAAACAATTTAAAAGGAAAACAATCTTCTTGGATCGCATTTAAGTACCGCAGTTTTATTTATATTAAAAAAATCTTTATGGACTTTTCTTAGAAAGTAGTTTATAAACACTTCAAGGTACTTAACTTGCAATAAGACATTTATTCTCTCTCATGTGAACAGATGGCCGTTGGGGCCGAAAGTTTCTAGAATAGCGATCTCGTACTGGAAAACGTAGCGTAGGAAAGCCTCCTACAAGGTGGGCTAATGACCTAGTAAGGGTTGCGGGAATCCGATGGATGCGAGGCGCATAACACCGTTTATTGTGGCGACACTTGGGGGAGGCCAATGTCCAAAAGTGGACGTCTTTCGGCTGAAATGAGGAAATCTTTATGGACTTTTCTTAGAAAGTAGTTTATAAACACTTCAAGGTACTTAACTTGCAATAAGGTATTTATTCTCTCTCATGTGAACAGATGGCCGTTGGGGCCGAAAGTTTCTAGAATAGCGATCTCGTACTGGAAAACGTAGCGTAGGAAAGCCTCCTACAAGGTGGGCTAATGACCTAGTAAGGGTTGCGGGAATCCGATGGATGCGAGGCGCACAAGACCTTTTATTGTGGCGACACTTGGGGGAGGCCAATGTCCAAAAGTGGACGTCTTTCGGCTGAAATGAGGAAATCTTTATGGACTTTTCTTAGAAAGTAGTTTATAAACACTTCAAGGTACTTAACTTGCAATAAGGTATTTATTCTCTCTCATGTGAACAGATGGCCGTTGGGGCCGAAAGTTTCTAGAATAGCGATCTCGTACTGGAAGACGTAGCGTAGGAAAGCCTCCTACAAGGTGGGCTAATGAACTAGTAAGGGTTGCGGGAATCCGATGGATGCGAGGCGCATAAGACCGTTTATTGTGGCGACACTTGGGGGAGGCCAATGTCCAAAAGTGGACGTCTTTCGGCTGAAATGAGGAAATCTTTATGGACTTTTCTTAGAAAGTAGTTTATAAACACTTCAAGGTACTTAACTTGCAATAAGGTATTTATTCTCTCTCATGTGAACAGATGGCCGTTGGGGCCGAAAGTTTCTAGAATAGCGATCTCGTACTGGAAAACGTAGCGTAGGAAAGCCTCCTACAAGGTGGGCTAATGACCTAGTAAGGGTTGCGGGAATCCGATGGATGCGAGGCGCACAAGACCGTTTATTGTGGCGACACTTGGGGGAGGCCAATGTCCAAAAGTGGACGTCTTTCGGCTGAAATGAGGAAATCTTTATGGACTTTTCTTAGAAAGTAGTTTATAAACACTTCAAGGTACTTAACTTGCAATAAGGTATTTATTCTCTCTCATGTGAACAGATGGCCGTTGGGGCCGAAAGTTTCTAGAATAGCGATCTCGTACTGGAAGACGTAGCGTAGGAAAGCCTCCTACAAGGTGGGCTAATGAACTAGTAAGGGTTGCGGGAATCCGATGGATGCGAGGCGCACAAGACCGTTTATTGTGGCGACACTTGGGGGAGGCCAATGTCCAAAAGTGGACGTCTTTCGGCTGAAATGAGGAATGATGATGTGACCAGTAGTTTAAAATAAAGTTTTGTTTTCTAAAAATACAAGCTGGCTAGCTTTTTTGGACAGTGAAAGATGTATTTATATAGCAAGATATCGAAGTTGAAACTAACTTACAGTTTAGATCTAATGGAATCCTAACAATAACCAATTCCAAATTAATTTTAAAGGGTACTTAAATATTTAGAGTAGTCCACTATCCACAATTAACAACAGACAATGGTACTGAAAGGTAACAGTATTATTAAATACTGAACACCGGCAACCGTCAGTTATTTTAGGTCCCACCTCTAAAATCTAATAAATCCTTATTTTCTCGAGTCATGGACGCTGCTAGAATAGGAACATTCTATCTCTATTTTAGGATCACATCAAGTTAAAAGCTGCTTCAAAAATATTTTAGCGCCATTCACTGTCTGGCTTCACAGTCGTGTTTTATAAGCCAATAAATTACTTAACAAGCAAAATTTTAGTGGAAAAAAATTGATGGCAGTTTTTTTTTGTATTTTTCCTGCACAAAGCCTTTTTTTCTGAATATGAGATAATTTTATTCAAATAACATGGCCGGAATTAGTAGGGAGCTGTGCCCAAGCTAAAAATATTCATGTACACAGACAAACGGTACATCGTATTAAAGCTTAAAGGTACGGCTTTAGAGTAGTTCAAGTTCTATGGTCAGAGAACAGGCGAGAGACACTATAAATAAGATTTCAAAAGAAACGCCTAATCATTTTGAATAGCAATGATTGACATCAACACAACATTTGATTTACAAAAACACGTTAAAGTGACAGTGACAGTAAGTTAGTATGAGAACGCCTTTCAGACTTCGGGTAGGTATAATTCTATGAAAATGTATGAAACACTACCAGTGATAAATATTCATAGAGGCAAATAGTGGATTATGAGACAAAAATCAAAAGACCAAGTAAAACGTAATCACATTGATGTATATTGGTAATAGTCACTTTCAACCGTCGACATAAACAAGCTGCGATTTCGAAGAAGAGCTCGTCGTCATACAGATATTTTTGGATATTTAGGCGAATTTGAATAAAATTTACAATTGGACATGCAATAAAATACTAAAAACATAACACTTGAATTTTTATTTAGTCATATAAATAAGTAAGTACATACATTTGCGTAAATATATTTATTTCTTAATATTTTAACACATTATCACTACAATAATCACTCAGACAAGACACATTCAATGTTTTCACCCACTCTTAAATCTCGAAAAGAAGAACTAGCCAGCTTCGAAAATATGTTATCAAGTATGAGGCTGGTACCGTTATATTTGCTTGATTAGCAACTGGTTGAATCGAAAGTAGTTCAAGCAATTCCGATTCATTTTTCCTGTAGTTCTTCAACCTGTTTATGTATATCAGCCAATGTATTTTGTAATTACGGTGTTAAAGTTCTTACAATATGCCTTCATATTCGATTATAGGCCACACTTCAATTCAGGCACCTTGACTTCATAAGCGTCTGAATTCAAATCGTAAACAAACCAATTCAATATCTATGCACAGCTCAATATTAATATTAGAAGCGTAAAGGAAAGTCCGTTAAAGGATAGCGTGCTAACTTAAGTTTAAAAATCCAATACAGTTACATTAATATTATGTTGTAAAATCGACGCAAGACTGACACACAGTTTTCACAGTTTAGTTTGAAGAACAGAAATGTCAAAAGACGTTTGGTTACACTCTTGGAAAATATTGTAGATTCATAATGGAACTCCATCAAGACACGCGGCAACTCGAAAAGTGGTTTCTGCGATAATCGTGAAACCGTTATCTTTTTTGAGGTACCTTAGAAATACAATTCTGGCACTTACGGGTGTTTTATATTTTAGTTTTACCTTCAGACTTACTACAGATAGGTACCTACAGGGATGGTCTGATGCGTATAACCAAACGTGTCTAAGTTTACGCCATGATTGCAATGATACTAAACGACATAAAAACAATTAACGCACATATTTTTTTGGGATTATTTCTCGCATGTTCTAGAGAAATGTGATTGATGTGAATTATTTATATTTATTTTATAAGATTTTTTTATAAAATCATAATGAATGTCCGTGTGAATTGATTTGGGCAGGATCCGGCCATGTCTTTTCACTACAGCTGTATGCAATAAAGGTTATAACTAAAATTAAAAAATGGTACAAATAATTATACAGTCATGTCACGAATAGAATGAGTACGAAAATAAAACTAAAATATTAAATTACATAAAAATAGAATTCATAACAGTAACTTCTGTACAATTTTATCAAACAAATATCAGGTTTACTTTTTTTATTTTGACGATAAATTAAATTTAGGTATTTTATGCATCTGTCCGGAGGCACCAAATATGTAGGTAAAGAAGTCAATCCACATACAAAGCGCGCTCGAGCAACGCACACATAGACAGCGCTCATTGACACGATATTTCGGAGCGTCTCAGCCCGCTTGTCGAACAGTTCCGGCTTAAACGTTCATTAGTGTGCGTCCACCGAGCGTAGGTATAAAAAACTGAATGTATGAGATAGTCTTCTGTACCTATCTATTTTGTGCCGGGATCGGTGGGAGTGTGCTCCGCTTGGGTGAAGCATCGCCGTTTCGTGGTGACTTCTCACGTATGGCCATGGCCAGGTCATGGTCCGGTGCGAGAGGGAATAGGAAGCGTTCGCCTCCTTTTTCGAAGCAGTATTTCTAGCGATTGCTGCAACTGTGAGGGAGCAGATATTCTCACGCTCCAGTCGCCACCCCTGGTGTCGGAAGTCGCAAGGCGATCTCCGGTCATCGTATGTGCGAGCTTGCGACCGACGTGCAATGGGTAGCTTGTCGTCCGATCTCCAGGTAAGGACCAAGTCCGAGTTGATGGAGCGTAGTGATCCACACGTACCTCAAGTTAGATAGAAATAATAGAAAGAAAGAAAGACAGTTTTTTTTTTTGATGGTAGATATTTCCTCGCTAGTTTTGCTGATGCAAAACTGAAGAGGCAGACATGCTGTGGCTGTAGAGAGAGACTTTTGAAAGAATGACCGTGGCCCTAGAACTCAAAGAGTAACTAAAGGATGGATGGGTTTTAGCCTGTAAAAGTTCGATACGCCCTCTCGTCCAGGATTGTGAGAAGTCATTTGAGGATTTTACACACCAAAAACGTCAACAAGGTAATACATCATAGGGCCCAGCAGGGTCGAAGCCTACTGGGGCCAGGGTTAATTCGAAAGATAGCTCAAGCCCCGGTACAAAAGGCAACGCAGGAACAGGAGTGGGGTTTTAGTCAGTAAAAGTCTGACACTATCTCTCGCTCCGCTCACCATTTTCATTGACAGAGAACTACAATAAGTTCCACAATTTATTTATCCAAAATCACCCTAGTCATCACTTCTTAAACCCAATAAAAGTTCTTTCAAGCACCACGATGCGTCAAGAAGTACGTTCTCAAGCAATAACCCGTAACTGCGACACCAGGTGGCGCCCGCTTCGCTGTTCGCTGCATAATGCCCTTTTTTCCGACTCTTGCCATACAGCTGGAGTTTCCAACGCAATATTTCAAAGATTTATAACGTTGGCAACCCCGTTCGTAGATTTGTTTAATTGTTTTAAGTGGCCTTTTTAAACGCCTGAAATGAAATGGCAACGAAGTGTAGGGTTACTTCGGTTCGTTTTTAGAACTTATGATCGTAATTAATTTTAGTTTGGAGAGCTGAAATGTTTGGATTGTTTTAGTTAATCGTTTTTAATTCTTATTTAATTCTATTACTCGACTACTGACACGGAAAACACTGGGATGTAATGAAAGGTATCATGAGACTAGCATGTTGGTTTAGTGGTTAGTGGTCCTGATTGCTATGCCGGAAGTCGTGGGTTGGATTCCCACCCAGGACAAATGTTTATGTGATGAGCATGATCATTTGTTCTGTGTCTGGGTGTAATTTATCTATAATATGTATGTATTTAGAAATATATAAGTATATTTATCAGTTGTCTAGTACCCATAACACAAGCTCTGCTTAGCTTGGGACTAGACGGCGTTGTGTGATAGTTGTGGAATATTGTTATATTATTATTATTATGAGAGACTGAAATGTGTTGATTTTCAGTTTAATTTAAACAAATGTTTTTTCGTTTTGAATTTTAAGAAATTTTTCTCTCAAGAATTCCTTAACCTCTAATGTAAATACTATAACGCGGTTACTCATCTTTTAGTATCAGCCAGTCTACTAGGTATAGAGCTCGGTTGGCTAGACTGCTCAACAGAGATGACGCGGCAGCTGCTGCAATAATGTTTTCTCTCATGCCCGGACTGTTGATGTAATGAAATGATGGGCTCAACGAAACTGTTGTTTCATTCACAAATTATAGTTACCGGAAAATTATTACCCAGTTCGACGTTCACTACAAATACGATGAAAATTATTACGACGAGATGTGGTTGAATTGTAAAAGAAAAACGAGTCTGTGGTAGTGGATACGTTTTTAATTAAAGATTTTTTTACCTGTAAGGTTTTTTTATTGCAGCCTTGCTTTATACGCGTTCTTGATAAAAAAGAAGTAACATTGTTCCATCTCATCAAGCCAACAACAGAGCCGTACAAGTTGCCAAATATTGATCAGAGAAAGTATAGTTTGAGAGCATCGACACGAAAAGAAGAAGAAGATCTCATCAAGATGGGCTACTTCTTCTTCTCTCGAATCAATGGTTTTCCATTCCCTCAAAGCTTTTCGCCCCGGTAGGTTGCCACGTTTATAGTGGGGTTAGTGGCCTTTTTTAGTCCTCCAAAGTACAGGTGTAGGAACACTATGGACACTCCAATAAGTGGGCCATCTGTGGGCGTGTGTTCAGGAGCATCGTACTCGCACTGGGTGTTGGTTACCAAGGTGGGCTTATCTTGGATAAGTGTACTGTGTGTAGATTTATGTAGTCAGTGGTCAAAATCTTGTACATCCCAGTTGCCGCAATCTCGTCCCCGACTACCAGCCACTGTAGGCAAGATGGCGATCGACGAGCAACGGATAGCTCGCGGTCCGGCCGTCCCTTAATCGTATTAAATGACTCTTTGTTCTGGTATGTACAAAGGAGAGTATCAATTTTTTTGAAAAACCCTTCAGTGTTCCTTCAGTTACTCTTTATGTTCCAGGGCTCAACAAATCTTTCGAACAATCCCACACTACTTGGAAATACAATCCAACTAGTTCATTATTTTTCCTAATTTAAGTTAGTACTTGAACCAAGAGAAGTAATTACTAGTATCTAATACTATATTATGTAGTTATCAGCAAGTAATCAGCTCGAAGTTCGGTAAAGGTTGCGGGAAACCGATGGATGCGAGATGCACAGGAACGTTCGTTGTGGCGACGCTTGGGGCAGGGCTATGTCTGTGGCTTAAATGATGATGGTGAATCAACTCAAATCCGCCTTATTTTTACTGTTGGATAGCTATCTAACTAGTATGCATTTCTCTAAAATAATAATAAGCCGACAACAATGTTTATTTTGAAAGTAAATTACTAAGTAGATTAAATCAACTAAAATATTTAATACTGTAGAGTAGCAAGAGAGTAACAGATAATATTAAATTCCAAGTATTATTACTATCGATACCGCAATATTAAAGTAACAATATAACTGTTCCGCAATCGTAAGTTTGGAAATTGAAATAGAGGCAATTGGGAGGTAACGGCACCAATAAAATAGGGAATATAAATTCGTGCTACAAACGACAGTGCTGGTTAAATTATGAGTTATAACTGCGGACAAAACGAACTAGAGGAGAGAGGAAAAATCTCCATTTGGTCAACTAATTGAATTATCGGTAAACAGAGTACGTGTCCGTTCCGCATGCAGAAAATAAATTTTATTTTCAACTTTTATTTAAACCAGAATATTTTGAATAAAAAATTGAATAGTAATGCTTGATTCAATGGAGTATCGGGACTGGAGGAAATATACAAATACGTTGCTTGCTTTGACTTTGGGAGGAGTAAAATGGAGGGTTTGTAAAACGTACACCGCGTCAGTGCAAATTTTTTGCTGAATATATGACTTTATTGACAGAATATCTAGTAGAATATGGAGTGTTCGGAAAACGTATTTTTTTGCTAATTTTCATTATCATCATCATTTCAGCCGACAGACGTCCACTTTTGGACATAGGCCTCCCTCAAGTGTCGCCAAATTGATCGATCATGTGCGTCCCGCATCCATCGGATTCCCGCAACCTTCACCAGGTCATCGGTCCACCTTGTAGGAGGCCTTCCGCTGCGTCTCCCAGTACGCGGTCATCACTCCAGAACCTTTCGGCCCCAATGGCCATCTGTTTTGCGAGCAATGTGCCCTGTCCATTGCCACTTAAGTTTGGCGGTTCTTCGTGTTATTCGTGCTGATTTTATTGACAGAATATTCTACTAGGTAAATCAAATAACACACAATTTTTTTCAAACTATTTAATAGCAGCGTGACCTACTTATTTAAGGTACAATACTGTCCCTTAATAAGGCCAAACGTCATTAACTAACCCATGATAATTCTGCACCCACAAAGGTAACTTTCAAACACATTACTGCATTGTCGTGCCGTAACCTCGTAAAAAAGAAAACGGTGCTAACAAAGAAAATTGCTCCAATTTCCTATCTGTTGTTAATTTTACAACGGATTTGCGGAATTGCAATGTCTTACATTTTAATAAATGTCCGCCACACCTGGCATCCTATCTTTTTTATTAAAATGTAAATTTTTATTCAATAATATGTGCTTTTATATTTGCGTTTTTGTATAGTAAACATCTTTATGGTACTAATTAATTTAAGATGTAGGTTTCTGATGTTTTTATTGGTTCTTATGAGAAGAGTTTCCTTATTCTTCTGTCACGTCAGCATGAAGAAGCTTACGAGGCTCTTAAGTTATCACAGATAGTAGTTAGTAGATGCGATATTTACATTTTTTTATTATGATATAATTAATTAATTTTTTTTTTTTTTATTTGTCTTATGCAAATTAGAATAATTTCTGTAAATGATCATCGTTATTATCCAATATCTTTGCTTATCAATCAATATTATTATTAAATTAAATTGTCCTACAGCTGGGCAAAACCCTACCTATAATCTTTCTACTTGTAAATAGCGCATAATACTCTGCCATTACAAATTAAGCCAAGTACTCACTATCGTGACTCTAAACACCCTAACGATGCAATTATTCTTAAAGCCTCATGTGTTAATTTGTCAAGGGTTGGTATTTTTATTTTTAATGGCACGGAATAGTGCTATTATCGTTACCTGCTGGCATGAAAAGCTTGCAATTTGCAACCCACACTTTGACTATTAAATCTCTCCGTGTCAAGTTTCCTTAAGCTTATTATAAGAAATATTTCCATATTTTCTTTTCTACCTTAATAAGTTCCTCTGCTTCGTAATAATGCATGTACCTTCAATTGCATATTTCATTGCATCTTCTACATATAACGTGTAAAAGGAAAAATAGGATTTTCTATAATTTATGTAACAAAGTGTTCAAGTTGTTTCTGTATGATATACGACCGTCCTAAATATTAGGATAAACATATTTTATACGTCATATGTTTTTCTTTTGGCTTTCCTTTTTACTTACATAGGGAAGTCGTTTTTTCTGCTCCAAATGATTATTATAATATGCTAAAAAGTAAATTTTAAATTGGGACAAACAAACTCTTTACACAACACTGTAAGCTGTTATTGGAAATATTGAATATCGCATGAATTAGAGATTTAAAAAATTTAAAAAATTGTTCAAAATTAAATTTTTATTTTATGCTATAAAACCTTATAAGTACTTTTTTTTAAATTTAATTCATGAATCCCCAAGCGACCACCGGTGGCCGCGCATCTATTGTCTTACTATTGTGTCTCTAATTGACGGTATCTGAAGGGTTAAAACCTGTCTCAAATTTTCAATGATGCCTGTTTCGATTAAATTAAAACTGGTTTTACAAATATTTTATTACTTTATTTTTTTAGTTTTTGCTGGATATGTTTCACACTTTTAATTGTTATCCATATCATGGTTTGGCATAAAAAATAACTATTCCACCATTTTGAGTGGCTGCCATATTGGATTTAGAATGACGTCACTTCTCAGTCATGCATAAAATTGGGTAAAAAAATCTATTAAAGACCTCTTAAAATCTGGTATTTTGTGTGAACTTTATAATAACTTCATAATATATCTACTCATTAAACTATAAAATGAAAAATAAAGAAAATTATCAATAGAAACTTTACAGATGCACAGCATTAGATTGCGTTTAATGAATAAAAAAAGGCTTTTAAACCATGATCGCGTTGACTATAGACAGCTCCGGCCTTCTAAAAGCTGGTCATTCGTCATCTTAGATCTATGTATCCTGCTAAAAAAACAGAGGATTAAAACTTAAGTTTTTGTGTTTTTTCCAAAGCTTAATCTTCTACCGACAGACTTATTCTGATGACTGCACCAAAGTGGATTATTATTTTTTATTGTATTCGTTATTGTCAGGATAAGTTAAAGTGAAAAAAAAATGCAAAAAATTAAAAAAATAAAAATTACGCCCGCATGAAGCCGAGGCGGGCAGTTAGTAATGGATGAACGCTACTTATACTCGTATGATAGTTGTATTGATTAAAGAGTAAAGATATAAAGGCGAACTAAAACAATAAAAACAAAATCTAACAGCGGTAATTAAATGTAAACTAATAGCAAGCATACACACACGTCTGGGAAACTATGGACTTCTGATAGTTATGCAACAGCAATTCATATTGCATGGACTGTTTGCAGAAACCAAACGGACCTGTAACTGAGTGTTGTGGGAAACACAGAACCCTATCTCCTGCATGCACCACGATAATCGGATTTGATGGATTGATTTTAGGAATTGAATATATCAAATGGAATATATTCTCCGAAAACAATACATTGAGTACGTAAGTTGATTATGGTATGCAAATAAAAGCACATAGTAGTTTGTATTTGAAATTCGGTAACTATGTTACCGCTAATGAGCGTAAATCAGTTAGAGTGCCAGGTTATCTGATCGTGTCCGTTAAAGTGGAAAAATAATGTTTAAGTACGTTAACCAGTAAATCTGTAGACTTCCTTGGTAATCTGCAGACTAACTGCCAAGCATATGGTCGTCTTCTTCTTCTTTTCGTGTCGATGCTCTGAAACTATACTTTTTCTGACCAATATTTGGCAACCTGTACGGCTCTATTATTGGCCTCGTATAGATCCTGAAAATATTATACGGTATCAAAATCCTCCTGCACTTGTCCCATGTTATTTCAAATCGGCGCAACTCGTTTTTTCTTCCATTATGGCCTGTCACCCGTCGCGGAATCACTAACTCCCTTTTGTTTCATATCACTCCTCACAAACTCCGTCTATTTTTTCTTTGCTTCCCTCTCCCTCTCCATCCATCCACATGTATACTCATAACTCCACATGCAAACTTAAAAAGTATGTATAGAAATTAAAAATAATGGTATATCCAAAAGCATATAAAAATAATTCATTTTCAGCAACAAATGAATAAACATTTGAAAAAAACAAAACCAACAACTGAATTTGTCGGATTGATTAATAATAACACGCAGGATTGGACGGCTCGACAAAAAAATCTATAGTTTTTTTTTAATTTCAAACTATGATAAAGTCTACGTATCGGAAGTAGCTGCGTTGGAATCGAAAAAGTAGACCTCGTGAGGGTCGAGAGAATCAGATGAATGTGCAACGCACAGGACCGATCATTGTTGTGACACTTAAGACAGTCATCGGGAATATCGTGAGGAAACCGACATTCACCAACACACATTGGGGGTCGCGTGGTGGATTACGGCCCATTCCTAAAGAGAAGGCCCGAGTCCCAGTAGTGGAAACATTAAAAAGGCTCATGATGATGATTGATATGTAGAAGCCTGAAACGAACTCAGCTGGACACATAGACAACCTAGGATAGACTATATTGGTGCCTAAAGATAAGGAGAGCCATCCCCGAAGGAAAGCATAAGGCAAGCAAAGAGAAGAAAAAGAAGATACAAGCCTGACAAAGCCAGTTTCATCTTAGTAACAATCACATTTTAAATAAACTACAGGAGCATTGAAGTAACCGGAGCTTGAAAAAGGTCATGGACAGCAGAACGTCCAAGTTCTACATTGACTGTTACAAATTTTTTGAGATAAAAATGTAATTTATTTCCATTGCCAGCTGAGCACACTAGATTTTCATGTGACCATTATTCATTTTCATTGAAAAATCTAGACAGTTAACTAGACGTAACTAGATGTGGACAAAAAACAATCTAACACGCTTGAATTAGCTTTTTCTGTGTTCACTTAAAGCTATAGAATTCTTAGGACTAAGATATTATGATTATATCTGTTAAAATTCTCATGAATTTCATTTTTTTAAATTACACGGATTCACAAAAACGTCAAGGATTGAACACTTTACAAAATAAATCACACGAAAGTTCCATCCTCAACAGATAAACAAACTATTTACGGAAAAACGTCGGTGCTTCCTCAAGAAGAGCACTTAGGGATTTCTTTTTAGAAAATGTCCATGCTTTCATAGGAGCCAATTACAAAGAGGTATACTTCTTTCTTTATTACATAACTAGCTGCTGCCCGCGACGTTGTCTGCGTGAAGGCTCTACAACGCCAAAAATACTCGTACCTAAGATGCCAGTGTCGCTATAGCATTATAAGTAAACAATTTTTAAAATAGAATTGTTTTTTTTTTCAAGCGAAGCAAGTGAAGAGAGTTATATGGGAATCCTGCCGAGTTCTGTCATAAGATGTGACTGAAGGAAATAGAGAAAATAATGCAGGAATATATTCCAGGACACAAAAAGTAAAACTACGTACAAAGGTATCATGCCTTACAGCACTTCCCCATAAACTACGTTGGTAGTTATGCTGCCAGGAGCCAAAATGTAATGACTGGTGTCGTGGGAGCAAGCGACGTACAGTTGCCCGTGTGAGAAGCAACTCGTTACATAATAAGGTTCTTATTCATAGTCCCTAAAACCCTACAGAAAGTGATTTCAGTAATGATGTAATGCTCGAAACGTCCTTAAATCCACAAGTACGTAACTTTGCAACCTCGAGGCAAAGCCGACGAAAACTTCTATTTGACTTCTGCCGAAATCCGTTCAGTATTTATACCCAAAAGTTAAAGTTCTGTTACATATTTTTTCATTTTGTTCACGATTCTGAAATCAACTATTCGGGTTGATATATGCTAGTGTAAAGAAAAAAAAAATGTTTTTTTTTTTATTATTACCAGCCTGTATCGTCTCACTGATAGGCAAAGACCGGCCTCTATTCCTTCTAACGATCAGGATTCTTCTTTTCTCTAAGTCTTTCCACCATCTCTTTCGCACACAGCTCGTTAAACATATGGTAGCCATGTCCTGCCCAAACCCATTTAAATTTTGTAGCTTTTTGAACCACATCAACAATTTTCATTGTGGAGCAAAAAAAACATAAAATAAAAATAAATGAAATGAAACTAAGGGTTACATGTAACAAAAATACATGACTGTTCTTTCTTCGTGTGAATTTTGTTGCGCGCACTTTTGTGAAAGCACAATCAATTTGTGTATGAAGGAGTAAGATCCTTCTTACACAAATTGATTCTTATCGACGTGCCTAAGGCTCGTAGTAGTATATAGACCGTATTTATTTGGTATTGTCATTTTAATCCATGGTCTTGAGTGATACAATGGTGCTTGTTGATGATTATCAAAAGAAAAACGAGTTTTTGATATGTGTAATATTTAAAAGAAATAATGGATTGTTAGGGATAAATTTTGAATGACTGTCACAAGTTAATTTTTCATTTAATTTTCCTGTATTATTCATGATACAGTCTTATAAAATTTATTGTTTCGATTCCACTAGTTGCTGAAATATCAAAACTGACTGTAGTAAAAAGGCTAAAGAGAAAGAAGAGAGACGAGCCCCACTGGCCGCACATCGCGTTTTATTTCAAAGAAATAATTTGTTTTTGGTCCCCAACCGATTTTTTTATTGTAAAAACAATATGCATGGTTTTTACAAGTTACAAATAATGGTTTAAAAATAAAACTAGAGCAAGCTAATAAAAGTAACGGAACAATTTTGAAAAATAAAAACAAATGAAAATCGCATTGTAACAGTATCAGAAACGACAGCTAATCGTGCTATGCTATTATGTGCGCAACTCTCATTTAAATACCAACGCCAAGATACTTTGAACAGGACAATCCTATCTCTTTTTACCGTCACAATACAAAGGGTAAACTCGGTTAATGTAGTCGGTACACAAAACAGAAGAATGTCCATATTTCTAAGTCAAGCGGCGACTTCGATTCTTATATCCGGATAAAATACGGTACAAGTGTACCCAACTTACAAATGCTTAGTTCGAATGTAGTGCCCGGATATTTGTGCATGTGATTTGAATATGTAATGTTGGCCACGATATAGAAAATCCTATTGGATTACACTGAGATCCTATTTATTGAATACTCGTATTTTATTTGCTAACGTAAGTTAAGTCAACTGGGTAAGCACTAAACAGAATTATATCCCTATTTATATGCCTCACTGCCCCCGCAGACGGGCCTCAAAAAACGCTAAAAGCGGCCACAAAAAAAAAGCTAGAAGCCGCTGCAAGAAACAGCTGAAGCGCGCGACAGCTTGTGGCCGGCTTGAAGCCGCTTCATGCGTTTTTTTTTGTGGCGGCACCGCCGCTTACGAGTCAGCCTCAAAATGAAACTTGAAGCGGCGTTTTTTTTGAAGCCTGAGTGCGGGGACAGTTAGCGGTGTTTTATAAAACAATTAAAACATTTAAAAAAATTATTTATCTAATCGTAGTCAAATAAAGCAGTGCAAGGCCATTTATAAACATAGAAGTATAAACAAAAAAAACACGGAAATACTCTAACAACATAATGTTAGTAATGTTAATCAACATTTTATATTGTAACTGCATTGTGAAATACTATTGATTTGAACCTCGTAAAAGCCTTTTGTGTGAGCTTGATTTGTTTCACTAGGTGGTTGACATATGGGTTATAGACTCAGTGATCACTATACCGATAGTTGTGTTAGCTTTTGGTTTAATAGTCATGAGCCTGACCAACATCTTAGGACGCTCTCATTAGGTGGTGGGATCAACAAATTGATAAGGAAAGCGGTAGTTCTTGATATGGCTCGTATTTGTAATAGATTGTTGTTCCAGGTGTACTATTTTTTATACTTTAAAATGTTTTATTTTTAATTACAAAGTCATCTGTCCACCTTGTGGGAGGCCTTTCAACGCTGCGTATCCGGCACGCAGATGCCACTTTAGAACTTTTCGGCCCCATCAACCATCTGATCTGCGTGTAATGTACCCTGTCCATTGTCACTTAAGTTTAGCGATTCTTCATGCTGTGTGGGTAACCTTGGTTCTCCTGCGGATATCTTCAATCCAGCTTAGATCACGCAAGAATACTCCGAGCATAGCCTTTTTCATTGCCTTTTGGGTGACTAAGCCTTCTGATGAAGCCCCACGTTACGAAGCCATATGTCATCACTGACAACACGCACTGTTCATAGACTTTCGTCATGAGACACTGTCTTATGTTAGACGAGAAGATACTGCAGCTTCTTGAACGCTGCCCAAGTGCCCAGCCGAGTCGAATTTGACGGTTGAATCCTTTCTCAACATTAGATCTAGCCAAGTGGACTGTCTGTCCGAGGTAAACGTAATCGTCCACAACTTTGAGTGTAGAGTCTCTGATCTTGATAGGAGTGGGTGCTACATGGCTGTTATGTGAACAGTAACGGTTGTTTATTTATAACCAAACTTTTCCAACTCGACAGGTCAGTTGTCAACTAAAATACTCGTATTTGTCCCGAAACATAAATCTCGCACTATCAGAACAAACTTCAAGCACACATAGGTGTAAAATATTAAATTTTACGACGTCATAGTGGAATTGAACATGAACTCGAGTTATTAAATCGAACGGGGACGGCAGGTGCGCCTCCAATATTACGCTGTTCGTCTATGATTTAAAATACACAGTGAATATGGACGTGTACACTTACATCGTATTTTACCGAAAGTTCCCGAGTGCTATCGGGAATTTTTGCTGAATTTTTTTCGTAATAAATAAATATGCTCGAGGTTACAGTGGCTGCAGCTAAAAGAAAATTTATGTACCATTTATTATATCTGAACATCTTTTAATGGTTTTTAGGGTTCCGTCCCAAAAAAAAACGGAACCCTTATAGAATCACTTTGTTGTCCGTCCATCTATCTGTCTGCCAAGACCCTTTATCTCAAAAACGCGTGAAAGTATCGAGTTGAAATTAAAACCATAAACTCAAATTTGCGGGTCCTTCAACCTGTGAAAAAATCAAACTTCTAAGTTAATGAATAAAAAAGATGTGGCCGTATATGTCGCAAATAAACGTATATTTTAATACTCTCACAATAACAGAATCCTGAAATTTGGCACAAAGAAAGGTCTTATAGCACAGGTAAGGGAAAAATCTGAAAACAGTAAATTTTTTGTTATCTATGTAACAAAAAAAAATTAATGCCAGTCGGAAAAGTCTTCGACCATTCGAGAATTGTAATTTGCACGGAACCCTCAGAGCGCGAGTCCGACTCGCACTTGCCCAGTTTTTTTAAGGTTCCGTACCCAAACGGTAAAAAAATGGGACCATATTGCTAAGACTCTGCTGTCTCTAGCTTGGTGACAGACATAATGAACCGTGATAGCTAGACAGTTGAAATTTTCACAGATGATGTATTTTTATTGCTGGTTTAACAACAAATACTAAAAATAGAATATTTATAATAATAAATATTTAAGTGGAGCTCCCATTGCAACAAACGTGATTTTATTTTTGGTGTTTTTGAAACTTTTTTTGTGTTTCCTACGGAACCCTTCGTGCTAGTATCTGACTCGCACTTGATCGGTTTTGCTAGTTATGTATTATTATTTTAGCAATAATTACCTACATTAACTTTGATTAAATATTGGTTTACGGAATAATAATATCGTGATACGTTTATTGGATCCCTTATTTTAATAAATCTTTTTTTGTACCCACGTTCGTCGAATTTTCAAGGGTAAGTTGAGCCAGTTTTTATCACAGATAAGCAGTAGATTTATTGGAGTTTGTAGATCTTTTAAAAGCGTGATTGCTTCTGTCATTATCTGTTAGAAAAAGACGTAGGAATTCTTGTGTAGATCGTAAGAGACTAGGTGTATGATATGTTTCCTAAGACAGTATTTCAACTTGATTTTTAAGTTCTTATTTTATTTTTATGTTAGATATTAAATAACTTTCAGTTTAAACCATTTTTTTTTAACAGAATTTAAGATCTCATCCAGCACCGGGATTGTTCCAAATGATTACCATAACCCTAAAGGGCAACTAAAGCTTCACTGATATGTTTTAGTCAGTATAAGTCTGACAATGTCTTCTTGCTTCCAACAGAGTGTGCAAAATCGGGGTCAACAAAAAGCCACACTATTAGCGGTCACCATGAGTCATGAGTCAAATGAGAGCAGTGGTAGCCGAGTGGTAATGGCTCCGACTTACCAGTGGTATACCGCGGGTTCAAACCCTGTCAGGCGCATTACTTTGTGTAATTTATTTCATTACCACTGCTCTCAAAACTGTGAAGGAAAACATCGTGAGGAAACCGGCAAGTCCTAGAACCAAAAATTCGAAGACATGTGACATTCACCAACCCGCACTGGGCCAGCTTGGTGGATTACGGCCCATTCCCTGTCCTAAGGAGGCCTGAGTTCCCACAGTGAGAACATTAAAAAAAGGCTAGTGATATTGAATCAATATAATGAAAATTTTAGCTGCTCAAAAAGTCTGCGACTCAGTAAATTGGTTGACGCAGTAGACTCAGTCAGTTTCTGTGAAATATCTTTATGACTGCGTTTTGCAATTTTAAGTAAGTTCCACTTATTACAATGATAAAGTTATTCTTGCCTTTTGTAAACGTGATATAAAGCTGCTCTAGAAAACCAAGACAATACACTCATAAAGTTGTATTAAAGTAATAATTTAGCACTAAAATGTTACACTAAAAGGTACATAAAGAAATGTCGTTAACATAGTTAGATAAATGTTCAAAGCAACGCTTTTTTGCCACTGCTGACCTAAAAATAAAAGAGGAGTGTCAAATTTTTACTGACTTAACACAATTTTTCATCAGTTGCTCTTTGGGAGAGCCTCAGTAAACAGCTCAGCCCTGGGAGGCATCAACTCTTAGTAGCCGCTTCAAGCTTGCTAACATCTCTTTGAGATGAGTGGAACACAATACGAGTATACCGCCTAAATGGGCTTACTGGTCCTTACTGGACGGTGAGCAATCCTATTGCTTGCGGTTTGTATTCCCATGCGGTGCTACTATGGTCCAAGGCGTCCATCACCGGTGGGGGCCGGAAGAGTAGACAAATGCTGTAGACGGATTTTTTCTTGGCTCACGTGGTCATCAAATCTTTTGACCGAGTAGATAATTGATTTTTTTGCCGTTTTTATAGATCATTTTATTTTAATTTATTTGGCCAATAAATATAGTAAGTAAATAATCATTTATTGTGTAAAATGATTAGCCTATAAGTAACATCAGTGGCGATAATAATTTATTTTTACATGAACAAAGACATAAATAAACCACACAGTCATACAAATCAAATATTCTCTTATACACAAGCACAACATATAAAAACTCAAATCTCCAAAAATGGGAAAAATGAATAGATTGAATAGATTGCTTCTAGGCAAGCGTGTTCCATCGTCGGCCACATCATCGCTTACCATCAGGTGAGATAGTAGTCAAACGTGAGCCTAAACATTATATAAAAAAAAAAAAACTAAACCTTCAATTCTGTATATCTAAGAATAGTGTAAGTAGGTAAGTATTTTAAAATGATTGATGTATTTTTTTTTATTTTAAATGAAAACAGATAAGTAAAAATGTACACTTTTTTCCGCCTATTGTGTCCTAATTTCGTTTACACTTGGCCATTTTAAATCATGGATTGTAACAAAATATTTGATAAAAGAAAACCAAAAAAAAAAATTACGAAAATAAAATAAGCATGAATACTAAATCGAAATCATCTGCTATCGCAAATATTTGTAGTGTATGTTATTCTCCTTACAGCTATTAAAACAGGACCGCAAAACGTCCCAGGGACGATGATAAAATTTTATTTTGTGTTAAAAACTCCTTGCTAACTTTACTTGTTATGAACCTATTGTACTTAATATTACAACCATTTTAATTTAAAAATATCTAACTTTTTAGTACACAAACCTTATTATCTGGTCATGATCGAAATTGCTAGTTAAATGTAACGATACCAAACCTATAATATGACATATTGTTCAAATAATTATCTTTAAATTAATTCTCAATTTATATTTCATTTCATTTTCAGTGGAACTGTAAAACCAATTGATTAAATTAAATATGGTTATGCAGGACTGAAATATGAGTTTTTTCCGCAAGGCTTTCATTCATTATCATTATCTTCCTTTCTTGTCCCATATTACGTCGGCACAACATGTTTTTTTTTCTATTCTATCCAGTCATGCTATCACTAACTCCCTTTTCTTTCATATGCAATGTATCTTTTCTTTGACTACTTTCTTCCTTCTCCATCAATCCACAAGTTTACTCATGACTCTTTTCACTTCATATAACGAAGCCACAAAACCCTCGTTTAAGATTCGCAAATGTACCAGTTCTTTTTTATTATTTTTTTCCACAACTATCACACAACGCCGTCTTGTCCCAAGCTAAGCATAGCTTGTATTATGATGGTTGTGTCTTTCCGATATTAAAGCATTTTTCATATTAGATTTGGTATTTTTCATAGTATTTATTAGTTTATTATTTTAGCATATCCTACTAATATTATAAATGCGAAAGTTTGTATGTATGGATGGATGTATGGATGTTTGTTACTCTTTCACGCAAAAACTATTGAACGGATCTCGATGAAACTTGGTACACGAGTAGACCATATCCCAGAATAACACATAGGATACTTTTTATCGTGGGATTATGTACGTGGGTGAAGCCGCGAGCAAAAGCTAGTATATTATAAATACTATTTTACTATTATAAATAACTTATTTTATATTTTTTTGTTTGAAGTAACTGTTATTTATTTATTGTGCAAACCTACCATAGTGTTGTCTTTTTTAACCCAAAGGTTGACTGGTAGAGAATGCCTTGTTGCATTAAGTATGCCTATGTACCACTACTGAACATGAAGTTTAAATAAATAAATAAATAAAGCCAGTTAGAACCTTCTTTTGTCACCTGCCAAAGATACAACCAAAAAGATAATTCGCTTTCCTGCAAAAAGATGCCAATTATACCATTTCAAATGGTAGCAAAGTCAAAAGCGGATAATTATGACTAATGTCGGTGCGCCCCGCCCCGCCTGCGACTAAGTGCAGCGACGGCTGGCTGCATCCAATGCGAAACCATACAAAACGTAATACAGAGTCGTACAATTCACTATACATTTACTGGAATGGACGTGTTTGTCAATTTTTTTTTTTGTGGAAAAGAAATGCAAATGAAAGTAATATGGATTTTAATATCTAGTTCAGTAGAGTGAAATCAGGATTGTCTTTAAGATACTGATGATATAACCACGCGTTTAAACACATCTCACTTGATGGTATGCGATGATCTGGTTAAATGGAGCATAGTTACACAGAAATAACCCATTTGTTCTTGACTAAAAATCTCCTGGTTGAAGCACCATAAAGACCTTTCATTATATGTATGCACAACAAAAGTTAGTATTCCCAAAAGGTATATCATACGTACGCATAAATTATGTGTATATACAATGCAGTTCATTGACCGGTATCCATATATTAAGTTAATCCATTAGAACACCCGGTCGTTTCTTCCGCATGAATCCGGTGCAGGAATCTTCCGAACTTGCCATATCCGGTTTGAACCTGCATCATGCGGAAGGTGAGGACGCCGTGTTGTCTTTCCAGCCTGTCCTCAAAGAGGGAACTTACCGCGATAATTGTGGCGGTCCCAGCAATGGGTAACGACAGTCAGCGGTCGCCATTCCACCATGAGATGGAGATAATCACACTGATAAGACAAAAGTTGTTTATGTTTGTTACTTTTTCACGCTCGATTCGTAGAGCCTATTTTAGGACTCTGGTAGGTTATGTGTCCTAGAATAGCCTATAACATAGTTTTTAAAGTGGAGCTATGTTACCTTGGGACAATTCCTACTATCAAGCGGACGAAACTGCTGACATCGGCTAGTTAATAAATTATAAACGTGAAAGTATTAGTCTGACTATTACCTTTCACATGATAATTTTCGATAAAACTTTCCTCGCGGTTAGACAGTGACCTGCAATAGGATATAGAGCACTTTTGCCCCGGCCAAATGTAATAAATAGTTCGGTACTTGGGATATACGACATTCACATGGGCAAAGCTGCAAACAGGAGCTAGTTTACCATATTTTATCTGGTCAAACCATTCGCTGTCCATGTAAAAAAAAGGGTATTTTTTCCCAGAAAATAAACACAAAGGTCCTGGAACGTAGGCTCCACAATGTAGAGAATACAAAGCAAACCAGCACTTTGAGTGTTTTTGTTCTATTGACTACAGTTTTCAAAGGATTCGAGAGATGAAACTCAACTATCATGGTCAAAATATGATTCAATTTAGTTTGAAAGCATGATACTGGAAAAACTAAACGCAAAATAGTTAAAGTAGATACTTCTGTCTACTTAAATTTCTTCTTCGATACTTTGTGACATAGGACAACAGCAACATATTATATAGTTTGTAACTTTCATTGTTGATTTACTAGTAAAGCGAAGAGACAAAGTAGCTGCCAGTACCTAAAAGAAAACAATAAAAAAATTATGGTTCTAATTTTAAAATGGCGGATATTATTTTCCGTTCAGAAGCGAAGAGTTCCATTTTTGAAAAAGAACTTCCAGCACTTTCAACTGTTTTCTACATCTTTGTCTTTGACAGAAGGCATCCTTGTCACACAATACCTAAGCTAAGTGTAAATGAGGGCATATACCTGTGAATTTTACGCCTTATTACACTAATTGTTCGTAGTCATTGACGTGATGCTAAACCAATTTGTTGAAATAATTAGTTTTCACGTAAATAATTAACTATCGTAATTAATTATGCTATAGTTAAGTTGGTTTACATATTCAATTTCCAATTTTGCGATTGAATTATATAATTATAATAATTACATTGTATAGAATGCCTACATAAATGAATTACCTATCATGGACATCGGCTTCTTCCCAGTGTCGGAACATTGACCGGTTCTTTGAGTCTCGCATCTAGCGCATTCATGCCACCCTTACCAGGTCATCAGTCTACCTAGTCGGAGACTCTCAACACTGCATCTTCCGACACGTGAACGACGTTAACATGCAGAACCTTTCAGCTCCTCCACCGACTTATCTACATGAATATGTAGGTCCCTTTCTATATAATGAAGTCTTCTAACTTTAGCTATCTTTATGATGTCTTAATTTAGAAATAAACCAGCCAAGTACAAATCGCACATAGAGGGTTCCATACCATTGTATTTTTTTTCTACTGGTATAAGGTATAAAAGAAAATAGGAAACACACTAGCTATACTTAGTTGAGAAGTGGTTCTTCCATTGAAATACGTGACGATCAACTCTTTAGATGCTAATGTAAGTTTGCAATCACAAATAAATATTTATTTTTGCGATAAATCTACACAGTTTTCAAATTTTTTCTTATAATTTTGCTACTAAGATCTAAGAACTTATTTCTTGCTAAATTTCATAATTCTAGGTCAAAGTTACTTATCTTATATGATAAGTAGCTTTGACCTAGAATTATGAAATTTTAAGATGTTAAAATTTCCTTGTAAGTATTCAAAGGGGATTAAAAGCTGATTTTTTTTCACTTATGTTTATAATTATGATTAAATATATGATTATAAGTCTAAAATTTTATTTTATATTAATTTCAACTTATTAATTTTATTATCTCCCCACGTCCCTGAGAAATCAGAGCCTTGACAGATAGATAGATCACACAAAATGATACTAAATAAAAATATCTTTTATCTTTTGAGATCCGAGGCAAATTATTCTCCTAAAAAATTAAATCTAGTCTAGAAATACTTTAAATCCACCTAAGTTTGAGTTATTTATGAGCATTCCTAACTCAAAATAAAATTCATATTAAAAAAGGGCTTAAGTACTCGCTGTCATCCCTAAAAAGCTCAAGACAAAGGCATTTTCAATTAAACCCTAATCTTCTTCATTAATAAACTTAAAGGAATAAATACCCCTTTGAGGAAACCGCCACCAAAATATTAAAATATTTTACCAAAATCTTTTCACGAAGCTCGAGGTGCTAAATAAAACACAAAGTTATTAAAACTTTCGGAGGATTCCGAGCAAAGTTTAAAAGTAACACGATAAGGAATTAATAATTTCATACAACGTATTTGTGTTATTGAAATTAAAGTTTTGCGATTAACGATGAGATGTCAAAACAAGGTATGGAAGAAACGAGTCTCAAACGCCACGACTCGACGAGACGAATAGGAATCGATATCGGCTAAATTATTCGAATTGTAAAATCGAATGGCGGAATCAGCATTATTGAAGGCTTATTTCTCCTTACTTTGAGCCTTAATTGCTCCGCCGGCAAACCTTTAATAAAAAATCGATTTTACTCCTCAAGGACTGTATTTCGTTTCAATAATCACAATAATTCCTTTGATACTTTTGCGGGCAGCTGTTACAAGCCTAATCTCGGCTAATAACGATTAGGAAGCAATTTTACACGGCTATACTTAAATAATGAGGCCGATAAAAAAGTATGCCCTAATCAAAATGTTTTTAAAATGCGATTTTCTTGGGAGAGTTTTCTTAGCAACCTTTATCTACGATCTGTTTTACGTTTTCACATTATCTTAATTTAGGAAACATCGAGGTACGGGAGAATCGGGAAAATATCTAAACGAGGTATGATCTTGGTAAGGCTGCAGGATTCTTTAAAAGAGTTACTGTGCTTCTGAAACACAGGGGACAACTGAAGGAACACAAGTGGGTTTTAGTCATATAGAAAACACTTTTACATTTCAATTTAGTCGTCAGCTTAAACTTGATGAGGCCGATGTTTCTTCTCAAGATCCATTGACCTCAAACTTCTTTTAAAGTCCATACAGCAAATATGTACATAATGGTCAAATCACAAAGATTTTCTTACGTGGAATGAACCATGCAGATTTAAGTGACCTGTTCAATCCTAATGTCATAAAAGTCCGACACTCCTTTTCACTCCATTCCGAGCGGGAGTTAGTTATTTTAATGACTAATCCTTCTTTATAGTACCGTAATTTTCTTCAGGTCATTAATACTTTGTTTTATTTTTTTTCAGGTATGCTGTGTTCAGTTATAAGATGAATTCGAAAAAATACATACAAGAACTGGAAAGGTAGGTTAAGCAACGTTTCGATTTAAGGCCCTAAACTAAACAACTTTCCACAAAATTTTTTTTCAGCAAACGAAAAAAAAAATCGGCCTCTCCATACAAACTGTCCAATCAATTTAATAATTTTAAATGGTGAGGCCGTCGTTTCCTGAAAAAAAATCTTGTGGAAGGTAAAGGTAAAGGTAAAGGTAGTTTCGTCTAGTGAGCAAGCCCTTAAAGTTTGCAGAGGGCTGTCCCTTACACCTTCTATAATTGTAAAACATAGATTTTCCTAAGCTTCGAAGACGGAATCTAGATTTTAATTTTTATTTTATTTTTATTTAAAAAAAAACCGAATAACAGGAAAAAACCAATTTACTTTCGTCATCATCATTGTTTTCTTTAAAGTTCTAGATCATGATAACGACTTATTATTTATCAATCTGATTTGGTTTGTCGCTTCACCGTTTGATGTTTGGGAAACTACCAAGTGCAGTCATGCGATCACGATCATATCTGCCACACGTGATAATAACACAAGTGATATGATGATCATGATAACATAACTTTAGATTACTGTCACATCACATACTTAATAAAAATCTATTATCACAGTTTAACATGTTATTACTTTGTGTTATTGTTGTTTATGTTATGTACTGTTACTGACTTGTTTTTATACGGTAAAATGATTCATTTAAATGATAAAAATGTTAATCTATATATGTAAAAGAAAGTCGTGTACACACTATTTATAACTCAAGAATGGCTGTAACGATATGGCTGAAAATTGATGGGTAGGTAGCTTAGAGCCAGGTGACGGATATAGGATACTGTAGACTCTACTACTCTTAGGATAGAGTAGGGTATAGTAGGGTGGAGTAGGAAAGAGCGGGAGCGAAGCCGCGCGGGCAAAAGCTAGTTTTTTTATATATCTACATTTTATACCACCAATCGGTGAAGTGACACGTTCGCCACACCACTAATCGACACCATTTTACACCACAAATCGATGAACGCATCACACCACAAGTCAACTAGTGAAAAGGGTTAAGGTAGATGTCAGATAAACTTGGAATAAAGGTCATTGACCTTTTTACATTTGTTGACATTCTTAATTTTAAAAACGGAAATAGAGACTTAAAGCTGTCTTGAATCGACATGTGTCGTGATCCTTTACAAGATCTTGTAATGTAAAGCAGTTCATTGTTTGTTTTTCGGGTACTTAAGCAGAGATATTAGGAAAAGGTCAATGTACTTTATTCGCCGATTATCTGACACCTCCTTATAGTAGCTACTGGCGAGATATTATGATGGTAATAAAGCTCACCAAAGCAAAGAGACTTGGAAGGATGAGGGGCGGCTAGTAATAATAAATAGAAGAAGAAAATAGAACGGCTTATTCTAATTGTAGAACTTTCTACACGTTTCCTAGAGAAAACACGTTAAGCTCTGGACAAAATACCATTGGGTAAAACAGGACGAAAAAAATTAACTCAACAACAGAAAATACCTGGAACCAGTAGCCCCTATCCATGAAATAACTATATTTAGAGGTACTTTACGTATATCCAGTAAGCGAAAGATAATGGATATGGACCTGAGGCGCACTGATTTGACCACGACTTAAATGTCTTCCTTAAGAATTGACAAGAAGTAGCCCAGATCTGGGACAGATTAGATAAATATTTTGTATAAAAAGCTGGGTATAAAAGAATATAAAACATGCCCATAATCTCCAATCAACGTGATTTAAAAACTATATATAATATGTTTAAAGTAATAGCTAAAGGGGTGACCAACAGTAGCAAACCAACGTCTCAACCAAGGTGACCTTGCTAGTTTCATTCCGTGAAACAGCAGTTGTAATCCATGAACTTCAACGCACTTGGTTGGGAGGCGCGTTTTCCCAACCACTGAACATGTTGGCATGTAGCCGCAACAGAAATTAAACAGAAACTAGGTCACCTTGTTTTTTTTGTGTGGGTAAAATCATCCAAATGACATCCCCCGCCCTTGGGCGGAGAGGGAGATAGTGTTAGACGCTTACTGACTAAAAAACCCACCCCGTTCCTTCTTGCTATTCATACCGGGGCCGAGCTACCTTTCGTAGCTAACCCTGGCCCCAGTAGGTTTCGACACAGCTGGGCCCCTGCTATTGCTGACAACTCCTTGAGGCGCGCGGGAACAGTGCACAAGTTACCGGACGGTCGGACAGCAAGCTACCCAATGCTCGCCGTCCGCAAGCCCACGCCTATGGTGTCCGGAAATAGGGATCGGAGTCCTGGCGGTGGCTGGGGCGCTGTGAGCGTCTGATGCGGTCGGCCTCCTCCTTTGCTAGCATTATTGCTTCGCAGAAGGAGACGACCGACTGCCACTCCTCCTCGCTCCAGACCATGGCCTATACCAAGGCCCAGCGAGAGATCACCGCCACCGATCGCCCCTATGAGGGCACGGCGATGCTCTGCCCAAGTGGGACACACTTCCACTATGTGCTCCACCTTGTCGTCCTGGTGATCCACACAGTGGCGACACCCGGGCTTCACGAATCCGGTGCAGGAACCTCCCGAACTTACTATGTCCAGTGAGAAACTGCGTCATGTGGAATGTGAGGACGCCGTGAGGTCTTTCCAGCCACGCCTCAAAGATAAGGTCACCTTGGTTGGAACGCTAGTTTTAAATCATCTGGTGACCCCTTGATGGACTTAATATTTACGAGCTATTCTAAGTAGTATATATATAACTTTACGGTAAAAGGCCATAATACGTCTTCTAAACGACCGAAGCCATAAAAATGAAAAGGGTTAGTAGCTACTAGCAAGATAGCCTGTTATTATCAATATGAAATTTATAACTCTTCTTAGTAGTTCATATTTCATTGTATAGTGCAGTAACTAGCCTTTTACTGTCCCCGCATACGGGCCTCAAAAAAACGCTAGAAGCGGCCAAAAAAAAGCTAGAAGCTGCCGCAAAAAACAGCTAAAGTGTGCGACAGCGGAAAAGCTTGAAGCGGTTTCAAGCGTTTTTTTTTTGTGGCGGCACCGTCGCACACGAGTCGCAAAAAAAGGCCACCTCAAAATGAAGCTTGAAGCGGCGTTTTTTTGAAGCCCGTGTGCGGAGACAGTAACATAATAAACGCAAATCCTGAAAGCATTATGTTCAGAATCGGCTACTAAATCAATATCAGCTATTTTTAAATTAAGTATTTTGTTATTGTTTCAGAGTACTGAAGAAAGAATTATTTTATGATAACAAAATTACCTATTTTGAGTAATTCTCAATTTTCCATTGCGTCAATAGCTTGTTTGTGTGTGCTTGCGTAGATATCAATATCGATATGATCTACCAATGTAATGCGTTGCTACCTACATTATTTGCTTACAATCAGGATGGCTAATTTCTTAAAATTAAAAAAAAAACATGCAGCAAGTGTCACATTGCTCGCAGAACAGATTGCGATTGTGGCCAAAAGATTCTGGAGTGGCGACCGCGTAACGGAAGACGCGGCTTTGAAAGGCCTCCTACAAGGTAGACCGTTGACCTGATCAAGGTTGCGTTGGCCTGGTCGGGTATCCGATGAATTCGGGACGCACAGGAACGTTCGTTGTGGCTACATTTGGGGGAGGCCTATGTCCAACAGTGGACGTCTATCGGCTGAAATGATGATGATGATGATGAGTGTAAGTGCATTTAAGCAAGTTAACGTTTTAGCTGTTTTTTGGGGCGGCTTCTAGCTTTTTTTTGTGGCCGCTTCTAGCGTTTTTTGTGGCGGCGTTCTTTTGAGGCACGTGTGCGAGGACAGTTAGATGTTGTTAAAAGGTCGATTAGCATAATCAGCCTTCTAATGTTCCCATGTTGGGACTCAAGCTTCTTCTCTAGGAGACCACTACGTACTCTCGTAATGCACTACGCGAGCCCAGTGCAGGTTGGTGGATGTCACATGTCTTTGAATATTTTGGTTCTAGGACATACCGGTTTCCTCACGATGTTTTCCTTCACTGTTTTGAAAGCAGTGATGACAAAATAAATTATACAAACTAATGTGCCTGATTGGGTTTAAGCCCGCGACCTACAAATCGTAAGTCGAGGCACCAAATATATAGGTACAGAAGTCAATCACACACCGCTCACGGACACGATATCTCGGAGCGTCACGGCCCGCTCGTCGAACAGTAACTTTCCGGCTCAATCGCTCATTAGTGTGCGTCCACCGAGCGTAGGTATAAAAAGTGAAATACATACATTTTTTTTACGGTGGGCAACCCCCGCTCTTGGGTGGAGCAGGAGATAGTGTCAGACTCTTACTGACTAAAAACCCACCCCGTTGCTTCTAGCCTCTTCATACCGGGGCTCGAGTTTCCTTTCGGATAACCCTGGCCCCAGTAGACTTCGAAACAGCTGGGAAGAACATACATGAGATTGTCTTCTGTACCTATCTATTTTGTGGTCAAGGCCTTCGTCACTGGGCTGCCACTGCTCCGAAAGGTCTATTAATACAAGATAATAACATTTCCATAAACCACCAAAGAAAACAAACAGACAAAACTATGTTCCAACACCAAAACATCAGTCGTAAGTGTATTCTCATTATATTCGTAGTGTTGCCGTCTGTCTGTCAATGTCGCTAACTATCATACGTGCATGGCACTGTGAAGATAAGCATGTTACCTGTCAGCTGAACGCTTCGATATTCTAACGTTACGTAGATTTACGGGTAGAAATATGTTACAAGTTTACACAATTCCAATAAAATAACGACAGCAAATTTTAAGGTATAGGTATATTTATTTATATAACATTAAATAAAAGATAAAAAGTATAGACACAGTATGTAAGAGTAATAGAAAAAAAATAGATAAATGCTTACAAAACAGCTATTATTGAAATAATATAACGTTCAATATAAAGATATACTATATACACTACTTATATATAATATCACAATAATACAGAATTAGGTATATATATATATTTATATACTACATAAATGGCATTTCAATTTCATTATCTACCTAAAAGATTTTTAATCCTATTTTGCGAGCTCTAAATAATAATTTAATTTTTGTATTCTGATTATATATCTATAAGTACTTTAACATAACGATTGCGGCCAAATTGAAAGGCTACCTTAAGTCAGATTCAAATCGTAAACAGTTGCTAATAACTATTCATCATCATCATCATTTCAGCTGAAAAACGTCCATGGTTGAACATAAACATCCCCAAAGTGACACCACAATAAACGGTCCTGCACTAAAACGCGCAGCGTTGGACTCTTACCATGTCATCGATTCAGTTTGTGCAGGGTCTCCCATAGAGTGGATCGATGACTTGGTGAGGGTCACGGCAATCCGATGGATGCGAGAACCTGTCAAACCTACTTTAATACTAAGGTCTGTCGAGTTTTTACGCAAAATCGTGATTGACAAACACTCAAACTTCATACTCACCCCTGATCCCATAAATTTCATTGAATAATAGATCATTTTGAATTTTGTTTTAGGTTAGCGTACCTAACATAATCCCTTATGACTGTACGTTCACATCGAACGTCATGGATTTCGCTTGTCACACCGAGTTTTTTGAACGAAAACTGATTAGAAATTATTTGTGTTTGAAATCTTGCGAAACGTACCTACGATTTAGGGGTATTGTAATTAATTACTTTGTGTGTATTTATGTGTGTACTTTTTATGTTCCAACAAACATTCGATTGGATTTGAATACAATTTGACACTCGTGTAGATCATGTCCGGAAACAGCACATATGATATTTATCCCGGAAATATGTTGCCTTGTGATAATTTTCTACTATTACGTGGGAGCTTCTAGAAGCAGTTAGATTTTAATATTTCCTACAACATCGATTTACTTTGATAACATTTCAAAATTCCACAGTGAAAATTGATTTATTTTCCTTCCAAAATTGAATCTCAAATTATACACGGGTTATCTCAATATTGTGTTTCTCTGAAGTACCTACCAATCTATTTTAAAATTAATCTACTACTTCACCGGCTTTTCTAAAACTGAGAACACTTTCACGTGAATTGGCTTTCTCGGAAATATTATTCAAAAGTTTGTAAAAGGATTACTTCGAGAAATATAATATTTACATATCCTGAGAACATCTCAAACAGTCTGTAAATATTTTATAACCAGCTTACCTCAGAGAGCATATTAAATCATAGTTGGCAGTTATTGGTCCAGGTTTTGCCAACTAGTTTCAGGCAAAAATAAAATAAAATGACCATTCCACTGGCTCGCTTTGAACGACTGGGAAAGTTAAGAAAATGTTATAATTCAATCAAAGTATTCCGCATTCGATTGCAATACTTTAAAACGGTTTCTTTTCTGAATGTTTTCTTTGAAGAATTTGTTTTAGTTGATGTGTTATCGAAGTCAAAATTAGACACTGTAGTTACGCATATAAGATATTTACCTCATTTACATGACAATAATATAGTAGAAATAAAACTTTGTATTTGAGTGTGTATTTTTGTTAATATGAAGGAGTAAGAAACTAAAACAAAACGGCGAAGCCATACATTTTTACTGATATGTAGAATTTGTGAAGTTAGAGTCGGTAGAGTTAGGCCGTGTAGATTCAGAAGCTTGGCTCTACATGAGATCTGATATCTTTTTCACAGGGCAAACCTTATGCGTTCGTCTTGGCAATATATTACACGAAATGTTTTTGGTGTAGTAAAAATAAAACTTTGTATTTGATTGTATTGTTGTTACTATGAAAGAGTAACAAACAAAAACAAAGCTAAAGAACCTGAATCAATTTTAAATATTTGACAGTCGAGTAGACTTTGTCTTAAGATACAATACACATTGGATATTTATTCCAGAAGTATGTTCCTTTGGGATAGTTTTCTACATTCGCTGGTAGAAGCCTGTATGCAATACGCATTTGCTACAATCATACTTATCATTACTTTAGGAAATCTTTTAACCTGTCGAATACCGTAATTAGAGACACAATAGAAAGACCATGAGTAAGCGTATGCTCACTTGAAGTTTTATGAACTCATTTGTTCATAACTACTAATAATAAAAGATAGTACTCCAAGAACTGAAACATTAATTAGCCGGTTAGATTTTGAAAATCAATATTCTAAGCTGAAAGGAATGGAAATTTACATTGTCTCTTTAGTTTCCAGAACATTACGAACACACACACACATATACACATACACAACACACACACACACACACACACATACACATACACAACACACACACACACACACACACACACACACACACACACACACACACATACATTGAGAACTATATTAAGATCTAAGATTTTCTGGAAGAAATTGTGACTGCCCTGACTCCAGTACCCACGCAGTAAATTTTAGGTATCTGGCACAACTTTTGACATACTAGCCATTAGTAAAATTTGTATGCGAGGACTGCCGTGTCATTATAATTCAATTAAAACTACTTAAGTGAAAGACGATGCTCAAATTAGTGGAGCAGGCTTTTAGAAAGTAATATCGTCGGGAAACGTTTAAGTTCCTTCTCTTGCCTAAAGTATTAAAAGCTTTTTAGTGCATTTAGCAATTAACTAACATTAGCCATTATTTTATTATGAACAAGTGTTTTGAAGTGAAGATACTAAAAGCAATCCTTCCGTGTGTACGTTAAACTAGCAAGAACATGTCGTCTAGAATTAATTGAGTACAGTGAATAATCAGTTATTCTATCCTTGAATATGATCTTTATCTATTACTCAAAGGTTTGCTGGGAGAAAAATCTTTGTAGAATTCTGTTTTTAACCGACTTCTAAAAAAGGAGTAGGTTCTCAATTTGGATGTTTATTTTTTTTATGTGTGTTCGCGCATAATTTCATCGTTGCCAACCGATTTGAAAAAAATGTTGGGATCTGAAGATGGAATCTTCGCGAAATCGCCTCAAAGTCAATTCAATTTTTTAGGGAAGTCGGATGATTTTTTTTTATAAAAAAGGTTTTTTTACATGAATTGTCCAATAAAGAATTGGTGAAGAGAAAGGCTTTATTATTTTACGCTCATTTACGTACCTATTCAGAGCCGGCATTAAAATAGCGTGCTAATGTAACGTACATCTGTATCGCCTAAAATTGGATAGAAGATATTAAATGCATGTCAGCGCAACAGTAAATTGATTTTAGGTTTCAATAAGCATTATTATAGAAATATATAGTGATAAAAACTTAAATCCTCAATCTTATTTGAAAATTGAAAACTTTTTTAAATACAATGAAAGGAAAAAAAAGTCAAACGATTCTGATTTTCTAATAGAATCATCATCATAATTTGAGCCGAAAGACATCCTCTGTTGAACATTAATAAGCCTACCCAAGCGTCGCCATAACGAACGGTGCGTCTCGCATCCATTGGATACCTGTGACCCTAACCAGGCCATCAGTCCATCTTGTAGGAGGCTTACCAACGCTGTGTCATCACTTCAGACATAGTTTGAATTGCTCTGATGTCCACGAGAAACGCTGGACCCGTCAATGTAAATCCTATGCCTGGCAGTCTCATGGCTTTCACCAGGTCCTCGACTCACTTTAATGTCCTTCAGGCTTCATTTTGAGGCGGCCTTTTTTGTGGCTCGTGTGCGGCGGTGCCGCCACAAAAAAACGCTTGAAGCTTCACTGGACTCATGCGGTGTCGCAGCTGTTTTTTGCGGCCGCTTGTAGCTTTTTTTTTGTGGCCGTTTCAAGCGTTTTTTTTGTGGCGACGTTTTTGTGAGGCCCATATGAGGGGACAGTTACGTGTGTTATTCCGATGTAAATAATCTGGACCAACCTTTTTCATTGAATCGCAGTCAAAGAGAAACCCTATTTCATAAGAAAATGAATGTTTATGAAAGGTACTAATTTTATTGTTAGGCTTTATTTATTATGTTCAACAGCAAAAGTGTTTTGTACCTCATGATTAATGATTTTAATAATTCAAGAGCTTATGAATGGGTACAGTTTGTTCTCGGAATTTGGGTAACCGATCTTAAAACAAAAGGTTTTGCTTTAGTGATAAACTTATAATTAAACAGGTTAATTTATCTTAACTAAGGCTTGAAACTCAGGTTAATATCAGTGTAAAACTTATATTGATAGTCAAATTGAAATCACTAAATAGAAAAAAAAAATCAGCGTAATAAAACTATACTTAAGTTATCAAATCGGACAGGTGATGATAAAATAAAAATAATAATTTTGTAATAATTCATAATTTATAAAGACATCATCATTTCGGCCGATATGTGTCCACTGTTGGACATAGGTCTCCCCCAAGCGTCGCCACAATGAACGATTCTGTGCGTCTCGCATCCATCGGTTTCTCGCAACCTTCACCAGGTTATCAGTCCACCTTGTTGGAGGCCTTCCAACACTGCGTCTTCCGGTACGCGGTCGCCACTCCAGAACCTTTCGGCCCCAACAGCAACGTAAATGTGCCCAAATAAAAACATTTCGAACTTTTTTAAGAAAATCGTAAGCTGTTGCTTACGATGTTTTTCTTGAAAAAGTTGCGTTTGCGGTTTTTGTAAAAAGAGGTTTTTCCTGGCGTAATTAAAAAGTGTCTATAATAAATAATGATAATAGGAACTAATAAATTAGTATTATATTATTTATAGAAAGGTACATATTGCAGTTGTCACTTTTTATTATGGAAGAGATAACCCGCAAATTGTCGTTTACGGAGTTCTTCCTAAAAAGGGTCAATCTATTACTGCACTGAAAGATACAGTGCGTTTCACTTAAGACGTTCTTTTGCCGTAATGTTGGCAATACGGAAAAACAGTGTTGCAATATTTTTAGCAATTAAATTACTTAATATTAGGGAGATTAACTTATATTTCATTACTTTTAACAAATGCGTTTTTTTTTTAAATTTATTTTTTACTATTTTTGAATAAAGTATAGGGCACTGGGCTCCATTCCGATTGTCCTGCAATTCTTTCAAATACCGAAAACGCCACGCCACAATATCGTATCTCTCTATAACAACGTCCTTTTAGACCTGCTTTTTTTTTAAAAAGTCCCATTCTTCTCATAATTCTCCAAAAAGTGCTGCAACTACCGTTAAAATCGATTTCGTTGCGCATTTCGGGAAACAATTTTGGTAGAGTAGGCAACTATTTCCTTTTTCCCTTTTTTTTTGTGTAGACAGACAGGGGAGCCAACATTACGTCAAAGGAACGTCTTAAGTGAAACGCACTGTACAATAGCTATCTGTTTTTTGCAAAGATTTTATATATCCTAGTACTAGATTGACTACGGCAACCTCAAAAGCGTACCTGAAAAGGAAAGTCAGAAAGAGTCCTGTCATCTCGTTCTACTAGTGTGTCCATACACTAGCTACATACTACGGGACAATTTTGCTCAAAAGTTAGTTACAAGATATTTTTGATACATCAAAATAGACATGCACTTACCAAAAGGGAACAGAGTTTTCTCTGTAATGACTAGGAAATAGCTGATGTCCGTATATATTATAATAGCAATATCCTCTTATGCGAGTATGAAATACCTACACTGATAAAAAAATGCCTAATGTGTGTGTACCTACGTAAGAAGACCACTTCTGAACGGCTGCACCTATCAGAATAAGGTTTGTCTGAAAGAAAAAACTAGTTAGTTTATAATAAAACTAATATTATTCTTTTATTTTTACTTTATTAAAAATAGACTGATGTGTGATATAAAATTGTACATTTTTTATTACGTCAAATTGCACGTATTAACTAACAAATAAGCAATAAATAATACATTAAATAAATGATCCTCGACTGGCTTATAAATTTATTTATACTAACTACTACTACTAATTATTGCCGATGCCCATTAGCGCCACAGGGAATTTCCGAAAGGGAAAGCATGGTCCTGGAACACAAAGGGCAACTGAAGGACACGGGTAGATTTATTCAGTATAAACCTCAAATAACTTGTCCCGCTCTAGGATGGAGCTTAAGGCTACCTTAGAGCACGATAAGTTATTGGAGATTTTACCACATCAAAAAAAGTCTCCTACTATGTTCGTTTGTCTATATCTGTTTGCAATCAACTCACAAACTACGGAACGGATTTTTAAAAACGGATGAACTTACAAAAGGGTATATAAATGGAATAGAATTAGGTTTTAGTGTTGATTTAACTTTACATCTTCAGACTTAATTCATGAATCCCCAAGCGACACCCGGTGGCCGCGCATCTATTGTCTTACTATTGTGTCTCTAATTGACGGTATCTGAAGGGTTAATGTGGCAACCACAAATAAAACTGTTGCTGAAAAAAAAATTTTTAATGTCACAACTTTAAAGCCACTGTTGCTGATGGTTCTCGTTTCTTGGAAATCTACAACAAAACATAGAAATAATATATTACTAGTAGTTAACGGTTAAGCCACATACATGCAGCATGCGGCACATGCGTGCGGCATTTATTAGGGACCTACCTAAGGACTAAAGTTAAAGACAGTAGACTATGATTTAAAATGAATATAATTCTCGAATGTACTATATCGATGTGGAGAAGATTTTGGAGCGCACGCGCGTCGTTTGAAGAAGTGGTCACAGATAACTAATACTGAATTGGTCCGAAGACACGTACCGCATGCCGCACCTCTGGCCGCCACTGCTCGCCGCTTTCTGTAGTGTCATGAGAGCAGCCGTAAATCGCCGAGCGGCCAAAGGCACCCGATCAACAGAAAAGATAAAATTAGTAAAATTGGTACGCGCTTGATTTATTAAAAAAAAAAAAAAAATTGAGCCTTCTCAGATATTTAGAAATTTGCTTATAATAATATAAAACTTGATTAGTAGACAATCGAATTTTATAAAATTTTGCACCCAGTCAAAAAAAAATCAAAACGATGTTTGTTGTCACCCTACATAAATATTTTGTAATCAAAACAGAAAACTTACCAAAAAAAATTAAATTCCACAACCAGGATACCCATCGCGATACACAGCATCGTTTTGAACATCTTGCACACTTTATACTTTACTAAACATTGAGATAAAAACTTGTAACAATTAAAAATACAACTTTAGTCTTATGAAGCATCAGCCATATTGTTTATTAATGTCAAATTCTGTCAAATTGAAACCTCCTAAATGTTGCCTTTCATAATTTGAAAATTACTACGAATAGCTACTAAATCTAAATGAAATCATCATTAAATACAAGAAGAATGCGTATAAAATTTCAAGAAGCAATATTTAAAATAAAATATTTAGTTGCAATTCATTTTATGTTGCATAAACCTATCAAAATGCATGAACACGGACTATTAAACGATAACTGGAACAATCTAAAAACTACCATCTGTTTCTTATTTTTTTCTGGTAGTATGTGAGAAAGGGACAGAGAGGATTTATCTCAGTGTCTTACTCCAGGCCATTTTTCCCTTTTGTGTGTCAATAACACACATGAACTTAATGCTAATGAGAATAAAGAACACTTTAGACAGTGTAATATTTCTTCGTAGTCAATCTAGTCTACTCTAGTAGGATATATAAAATCTTTGGTTTTTTGTCATTACATTTAGATTATATAGACTCTGATGAAAAAAGGTCAAATGTGTATCTAGTCTCATTATCTATAACTTTGCTCGTTTATAAACGTTTCACTAATTGTCGAAACGCCTAATTACCAGACATTTGCCCTTGGCTTTTGAAAGAAATTTTTTATAGAAAGTAAATCCAAGTCAAGTGATACGGCTGTTAAAAATTAATTAAACCATTCACAGTAACTAAGGCGCGTTCGTGAACTTATCACGTTAAGTTTGCGATATTTTTTTTGCTTTTGATAGTGGTTCACCCAATTGGGTAGCATAGCATAGTCGGCCTGTGTCGATCCTACTGTTGGGACTCAGGCCTCATCTCTAGGAGAGGGAATGGGCCGTAATCCACCACGCGGGCCCAGTGCGAGTTGGTGGATGTCACCATGTCTTCGAGTTTTTGTACAATGTTATATTGATGGGAGCCAGTGATAGTTTGACGGCTGTGAGAGTATAATGGAAGTAAAACGCGCTGACTCCAAGTAACATGAAACAAGGGCAATAAGATCCTCATCATCATTTCAGCGGAAAGACGTCCACTGTAGGACATAGGCTTCCCACAAGTGTCGCCACAATGAACTGTCCTGTGCGTCTCGCATCCATCGGATTCCCGCAACCAAGGCAAGAAGATGATGACAATATTTTATACCAAAGACCATATAACACTAAAAAGATTTTTTTAAACAGCTAGTAACAGACGCAGTAATTAAAATTTTAAATATTGGTATCTGGAAGAGTGGTGGGATTATCTTGCTATCTCTTTTGTAAGCATGTAACCTATTAGCGGTGGCATCACATTTCACTATGCACATCCTTTTTCTGTTACTTGGTACAGTTTCCACTTCCAAACAATAAAAAGGTTACTGAATTGAACAATTCTTGCGATATTCGATATAAAATTAATTTTTTAAACAAGTAATCCTAAAAAAATTTTAAAGGAGGCACATAAATATTATGTGCTTGTGTTGTTAAGTCACATTTTTTCACAGCGGCTTATGTCCAGCTGTCATACAATATTTAAAAAAAAAGACAAATTTCACGTTCCATTTCAAAAACAACGCCGACCTTTTTAGTGATTGTCAATCATATTCCGAAGGATTTTCAGGACAAATAAAACGTTTATCCAATACACTTGTTTATGGTCTGACTAACGGTTCGCTGTGCTGTACGTGTCCTGGTTTAATTTTATGAGATTTTGCGTTAAACTAAGTATACTTTATAGATTACACGGGGATTTAGAAAGTTTTCAGCATACATAGGATTAGGATGGTGAGCAAGAGAAAATTATTTAATTTTGCTTTTATGATTATTTGGTTGCAGACTTAATAAATAGGTATTTTTGCTTGTTGGTAATTTTTGCCAATGGTTTGGTTAGCCATTTTAGTTTTCAAAACCTTTTTTATTAAAAAAAAAAAACTTCACAAAAAAATTGAATTGAATTTTAGAAGTTCCCTCGATTTCCCAAGATTCCATCATTAGAACTTGGTGGCTATGGAACCATTTGGAAAGTATACATTAACCAAAAAAAAAGAATTTTTCAAATAGGTTGGCAAGCGACGAAGTTATGCGCGAACAAATATTTAAAAAAAATACAAACATCCGAATTGAGAACCTCCTCCTTTTTTAGAAGCTAGTTGCCTTCCATTTAGATTCCATCCTCCTGGCCTAGAAGCCTTCCATTTCTAAATTATAAATTATCCGTGTCTTCTGTTCAAACATGCTTCATCGCTTAGTATCGAATAGTAAAACGCTAAACTGAACACAGTAAAAAATTTTAGATACCTTAGTAGACTCAGTAGTTTATCGATTGACTGCTGCGCTGCGGGTCGATTTTTGCACTTAACAAATATTTTTATGGCCTACACATATATTTTATTTTGTCTTTGTATTATGTGTACATAGTTAGGATTAGTATAAAATTATTTATAGTTAATATTTAAGGTGGTTACGTAGTTTGGTAAATCGATAAAATAAAAAATCATTAAGGATATTGACAATATACAAAGCCTATACAGATAGTTCTGTATGTGCATTTACATGCTCGTAAATGCTTCCATGACACAGGAGTGCGAGACAATATTAATAAAATATAAAACTTATAAAAAGCCCAGAAGAGAACATCAAAATATATTATGGCTTACCTAACAGTTTAAAAGTAACAAAAGATTAAATTATTTTCAAAAGGAATCTTCTTTCAATTCGGAATAACGTTAAATCCGATCTCCGGACGGTTTAACAATACTATCACGATCTTCAACAATAGCCTAAAGATTAATAGATTTATCGACAGTCGATAGAGGCTTATTTTATCAATAAAGTGTATTAAAGTCACTGTGAGTTCGATAGTGATCATCTCTATATTAAAAGGAAAAACTGACTGACTGACATATCAAAGCTCAGCCGAAACTACGAAAGGAAAATTTCGTTATTCAAAACTACTTCTATAAAACGATTTAGCGGGTGATAAATACAACCTTTATTGTATACCTTATTTCCTGGATTAATAAACTTAAAACTTGGCACATATTGAAACTGAAATAAATATTATAATTAAGACGCTTATTTTTTTTTAATATGTGAACTGGGCCCGCGTGGTGGATTACGGGCCATTCCCTCTCCTAGAAAGGAGGCCTGAGTCCCAGCAGTGAGAACATTATAAGGCCGACTGTGCTATGCGACCTCGCGCAAATAGAGTAAGTACACTGTTTCGTAAAGAGTTACTGAACTTAAAGGGTAACTTAACAATTCTCTTTGCCTTTAAGAACGTTCACATTTTAATCTATGTCCTAATCTGTCCAAGAACCTCTAATTTACCAAGATTTTAACATTTATTAACGCTGAGATGAAGTTACGACTTGAATTTTAATGTTTCTAAGTAGGTACAAGAATGGACCAGCTGATAGTGGATATAATGTAGTACATCAGTGTAAAAACTATAAAAAAATGTTATCGGTCGTAGTAAGAAGAGAAATTCTAATACATTTTAACGTCTTATTTTGGGTGAGATATCATCGAAAAACACCTTTCGCTCTTGGTGTGGAGTGAGGAAAAGGGTCAGACACTTATTCAATAAGAAGAATAGGGCTAGATTCTCTTCAATTGCCCTTTCCGTTCCAGGGACTCGGTGACTTTTCCGAACGATCTCATAGCCTATATTTTGACGTCTGCGATGAGACAAATTTTGCACTGTAAAAATATCATATAATAACTGCTGCTAGGGACTTTGCCCTCGTGATAGTAGGAAATAACCTAAAACGAACGCATTTCTGGGATAAAAGAATCCTTTATTTTATACATTTTTGGTCAAATTTCATCGAAATCCGTTCAGCTATTCGAGCTTATGCTTCTTTATAAAAGTAACAAACAAACATACACACCAACATACAACATCTCACATACACACTCACAAACTTTAGCCTATATAACATTAGTGTAATAATTATTGTTTTAATGCTGTCATGAAGTTTTTTTTTTTTTTTAATTTTTTTTCTGTCATGAAGTGAAAAACAAAAACAGACTCTTTACTCAGTCCATACCTAACCTAAGCTCAAAAGTGTCATAGGTCAGGGTTCACGTATCAGAAACAAAGCATCGTGTGCATCGTGCATAACCTATTCAGAAATGCCAGTGCCATCACCAGTGAACCGTTGCAGCTAACTCATGCATTGATCACTGGCCAGTCGTGTTTTAGTACCTTCTCTTTGATTTTTACAATGCATTTACTTTATTGTTTTTTTACAAAAGTTATGTAGTCTTTTTTACCCCAAAAGTTGACTGGTAAAGAACCCCTTCTTGGTTTAAATCCACCTATATACACCTATAATGCTTAAATAAAGTTTCATCATCATCATCATATCAGCCGAAAGACGTCCACTGCTGGACATAGGCCTCCCCCAAGCGTCGCCATAACGACCGGTCCTGTGCGTCACGCATCCATCGGATTCCCGCAACCCTGACCAGGTCGTCGGTCCACCTTATTGGAGGCCTTCCAACGCTGCGTCTTCCGGTACGTGGTCGCCACTCCAGAAACTTTCGTCCCCATCGACCATCTGTTCCGCGTGCAAATAAAGTTTAAATAAATATAAAAACAACAAATAAATATAATAGCAGTCTGTACCTGTACCAATACAGCACGGTCTCTTCTATTTTGGAATAGTTACCTACCTTGCAGAACGGTAAAATCTTAAATATCATCGATTTCAGTGATATTCAAGATTTTATGATATTAGTGATACTGAATTTTCTTTCAACATTCACAAAATAACCTAACCAAATCGTGGGTAAAGCTCACCTGTGTTATAGGTACATCGACTGTCCTATTTTTATTGTTTGATAAAATTTGTATGTACAATAAAGAATATAGAACAACTAAGATACTAAAAAACACAAATGAGCCTAATGTCACATTAGTACTTAACCGGACTTGAACAATGAATTAAAATCTTAATATTTATACAAGAACTAACTTTTTATTCAAGCGAGTAAAAACGCCAGGATGGTGTCGGCCATATCAACACTTTTGTAAATATAATTTAAAAACTTGTCTTTCAGCTCTGCACAGGCTTACTTCGAAGAAACTTTTCCATTCTAGATAATTACAGAACATCGGACACTGGACGAGTTCCAGTAGTAATGAAGCTACATTAGACTACTTTGTTTAACGTGTACCTGCGAAATAAACTAGCAAACATTGTCTAGTTGGGACCAGATGAACGAATGACATTTACTTTCTGATCACGTACGAAGGGCTGTTGATTTGGAGTATTATGTTTCTCTATATCTCATTTATTATGTTCACGTTTTTGACATTTGCTGTGAGTGGATCAAGACAAATACGAAAAAAAGATTGCTGCTTTTAGAAACTAGCTGTTGCTCAGTGTCGCAACTTCACTCGCATACTAACTTCAATCCCTAGTCAGGGAAGGAGTTTCGGTAAATCTTATCTTGGTGGTACAACTGTGAAGTCTCTAAAGAGCATTGCTTTCTTTGTGTATCTTTCTTCAGTGGTTTTGTCTATGCGATGTCTGTTTCTCGAGTCAGTCTGTCAATTTGTCTTAGCTTTGCCTAATGTAAATAAATGGTTGGTGGCTTATTATTGTTTACTTCACATTCCCTTAGAGTTATGTCCAGTATTATTTTTGTCCACCATCTTTCCTTCGTGATTAAATTTCCTGAATCTGTTCTGCGTATAAATAAGTAGACAGTAATTTAGTTCCTTTAGTTTACAAACAATAGATTGCAGTAGTTCCTAGAAAAGTCATATCCGACATTTTCTTTACAGAGCACAATATTAAAAACAAATGCTACAATGTGTAGCTAAACTAAAACAATATATCTACGAGAAATACATAAAAATAAACTTAGTCACATACGAGAACACGACTTAAATACATTGTACGTAGTTGAAACTGAAATAGAACTCCCAGTAGGTGAAGTTTTTAATTCAATTATGTGACTGCGAGCGGCCATACTCGGAAATGTTTAAACACTGTCTGGTGTCGCATTTTGCTGACATAAACTTATTTGCCGCAAAAAAGATTGTTAGGTTATCAATCTATCAGATTGATTGATAGACTGCGTTTACTTGATTGATTGCTTACCTGCTGTTATACATGGAGAGCCCTCTTCTAGGTCGCTTTTCGCAAACTATATGCTTGATACTTTGTTCATTTCATCGATCAATCTGGACATGGTTTTAACTTACAAAAGACTTGGTAATAATAAAAGAAGCTCATTAAAATAAAGTATTTTAGTTTTTCAACAAAATCACTTTTGCAAATATATGTATATGAAAGTTTAATATAAAATCGTTTAGGATCCTCACTTATGACACGTTTACCTTCATATGTCGCAGCCGTGCCTCCATTATTTCATCCTAGACAGGCGTCCTAAACCTTTTCTTTATTGTCTTCCTTCCCTTTTTTCGCAGACCGAACAAGATTTTCACTTAAATCACTGAGTTGTCCCGATAAACGAATATTTATGTAAATGCAGAATTTCTCGGCGACCGCATAAAATTGTACGATATTCCACGCGATCTCTGCACAATTTCTCATTGCAGAGTCGTTTGTGTCAGGAAAAGGCGGCCGAGGTTCGATTCCCGTTGGACAATTTGTTTTGTCTTGTTAGCGCTTTGGGATATAGCTTGTTGGAACTTGTTTGATGTAATAAATTATCTAGGGACAAGGAAAAGAACCCGAAATTATTTCGCACTTGTACGATTTAGTAGCCACACAAAAGATGCTTCGAAGTTTTCCGTGCGGTTGTGTGGTAGTATAAATCACTGAGAAATATTTTTTTGGACATCCCACTGGTAATCATCCAATAACTTTCTCGCTCTGGGTTGACCGAGGGGGAGTGTTAGACTTTCACTGACTGAAACCAATTGTGTTCCTTTAATTATCCTTTCCATAAATTAACTACTTAATCACATAGCCTCAAAAATATACACAGTAAATAGTATTTTCGCAGGAGATTACTAAAACTGAACAAATCCTCCGTGTTTTCAAAACATGATGGACTTACAACCCAACCATCTTTCAAACTAAAAGCAAATTCGACATCACATAAAGATACAACATTTTCAAATAAAATTCAAAGCCAAAAATACGTAAATACACTCGCAACTCACCTTAACGCTAAACATTTTTGCCAAGTGCAATATTTCACACCTTAAGTAGCTGGCTGCTATGCAAAAGAAACTCGAGTTATTTTAAAGAGACTGGCCATTAAGCCAGCTATCCAAAAACGCTTAGCTTGAAGCATGGCAGAGGATTCCGTATAACGCAACGGGTAATATGGAAACTGCTTCATTACTCATGGGTTTATTTTTATACAACACTAGCTTTTTCTCGCGACTTTGTCCGAGTACATAATACAGCCTATGTCACTCAGGAATAAACCAGCTTTCTATCAGTGCAAACATTTTAGCAATCGGACCTGTACCTTCAGAGATTACCTCCCACAAAAAAAAAACATACTGTACCTCTTTATTACTACGAAATCTTTACAAGAACTTTATTCTTACAAAAACTTACTTATTTAATGTTGGTAGTGTCCAACTTAATATGACCTTTTTAAATATTTTTGGGATAAAATATAACTGGTGTAAAAACTATTGGAATCCATTCAGTTACTGATTCTGAACAAACTATATTCAGGTTTTGCATAAACTAAAAATAATGTTGTATCCCTTCTCCTTAGTCGTTCACTCTTGACAGAGTGGTCGTGGTTGACGATATTGCATTTTCGTTGGCGAGCGATGCGTCTCCACTTGTCACGATTTACGGCGTCTCGAGAACTCTGGACTATGGAGGTTAATGTTGCAGTTGAGCAGTTCTGATAAGGTCTGTCCAACGCGTAGGTGAGTGTCCGCGTGACCGCGTATGAATATGACAACACTAGACTCCACGGATTCATAAATTACTTACTTTCTATTTTGAACCACGTTTACTATTATTTTTATTGTATTTTTGGTTACAATAATGACTGGTCTACACTATCCTCATAAACCTATTAATATATGAAGGTATAGTATTTTTTTTTAAACAGTCACTGTTTAAAAAGGAGTTTTTTGCCGGATCTTCTGTATAGGAAACAACCATAGGTAATCATGCACAAGCTTCAGATGTTTTGCAAGTGTCCATGGAGGGCTATGTAAAATAAAAACTTTCAAGATAAATAAAACTATCCTTTGACTAACCCGAGTATTTTATCTTATCACCAGCTTCTACCAACGGCTTTGCCTACGTAAAAATTTGTTTTCTCCATACAAACTTTGGACCCCTTCATTTTTTTGGAGGATGAAAAATACTGAAATTTTGCGACAGAGTTATTTTTTGTGATGTATGTATATAAAGAATTATAATTCAAGAGTTTTGGCTGATGAGTCAGTGAATAATTCAAGACTTTGCCTTCTATCTATAATATATAAAAAGAAAAACCAACTGACTGACATATCAACGCACTGTCGAAACTACAAGGACTACGAGCGTAAAATTTTGCACAAAACTTCTTTTTATGACGTAAGCGTGCATTAAGAGAGGAATTTCCAAAATTGACCCCCTAAGAAGAATGAAATGTGCTTCCAAAATTTGTATCGAGAAACTTACTTTCTGAAGTGAAGCCGCTGGCAGAAGCCAGTATTTTACAGAAGAATGCCTAGCTTCTGTGATTCTTAATTTTCCAGGTCTAATTCCTAGCAGACATCTCACCTGAAAAAAAAAATTATTTAGTTTCCAAGCAAATGGCTGTTTCTAAAATTAGAGCGATTGTTCTAAATTGGGACTTAGTCTCTGTCAAAAGTTATAATTGCGTGCGAAAGTTTACGACGCCATTTGTAAATCACGAAAAGCTTCTACACGGAGTGTGGATTTGTATTATGGTCATGAAAGGAGTAAATAAAAGATTACTTTTAATAACGAGAAAGTGAAGATGTGACTGAGGACTGTTATTTTTCTTTTTGCCTTAAGAATTTAAAATTGCTATTCAACGTGGCAATGCTACCAGTCTTCTGGGTTCTTTTCCGTCGTGCTTAGATAATAGATAGCTGACTTAAATGTATTTGTTTTTATATAAAATATTTAATATAGTCAGGTTGTAAACGTCAACGGCGCGCACTGTACCCGCGCGCCTCAAAGTGTTGTCAGCAACAGCAGGGGCCCAGCCGGGTCGAAGCCTACTGGGGCCAGGGTTATCCGAAAGGGAGCTCGAGCCCCGATTTGAAGGCTAGAAGGAACGGAGTGGATTTTTAGTCGGTAAAAGTCTGACACTATCTCCCGCTCCACCCAAGAGGGGTTGTCATTGGATGATTTTCCCCACCATAAAAAAAAGTTGTAAATATTCGTAGTTAGTTTTACGAAAAAATTTACTGACAACGTTTTATGATTTTGTTACTATTTGCGTTTAGTCTGCTGTCTAGTCTTTGACAACGTGTGCTCGATTTCAGCAAAATTTTTAGTTAGCTAAGTAGGCGACCCGCAATAAATAGACTGATAAATATCGCTTCTAACTTTAGCGTATTGGTTCTCGTACCTATATTAACATCAACAGATTATTTACCTCTATAAATACCTCTCTATTTATAAATTAATGATGCTAAGCATATTGAATATACCCAATCGTAGTATTGTTCAGTGACTTCATTCATGACTGATTTCAAGCAGTAATTAAATATAAACCAGTTTATGAACCTCAAGTTCAATTTGAGCACATTTAATAAGTTAAAATTAATTAATTAGTGGATTCAACAGACTATATACTGCGTAATCCTTCCCATAATGGCTTGTTAACTTGCTGATGACTCGTGATTAACAATCTGGCTACAACTCTAACTACATTATAGACCAAACTACTAATCTCAGTTTAACTAAGAACAAATCTCCGGTTAACTAAAATTGGAGCTCAAACTTCTAGGCTGAAGATTAGGTACGGTTTGATTCATAACTTTCAATTATTATCTTACAGCGTTACGCTCAAGGAATTGACTGTATTTAGTAAATTCATATACAAATTACAACAATTGTTTTCAGTTTTCTAAACTTTATGTTAGGTAAGAGAGGGAATGGAAGGGTAAAGAAAAGATAGATGGATTACGTGCGGACTGATATGAAAGAAAAAAGACACAGTGACAAGACAGAGTAAAGGTTTACTGGACAGAGTGATTGAAATAACGTGTCGTGTACTCCCTAAGCACCATGGGACAGGGGTAAGCAGATAAGATATTAATAATCGTGCCCTTCCATATATTCCATCCTTCAGGGCTTTAGTTATATCTATAGCAAACTATATCGAAATCAAACAAGCAGTTTGATCTTGAAATTTTATCAAACCAAAATATAGTTTCAAATCAATTACCAAAAGTAGTTATGGATTAAAGAGCTAAGAGCAAGTACTTCTTGCAACCACTTACTTATAAAGTTGGTAAAAACTTAAAGTCAAGTCTTCAAAACAAAATTTGCATGAGGATAGCTAAATAGTAAGTATGTGGAGGAAGTAAGAGACGTGGAGAGGTTAAAAGTTTTCACTCCCGTTCGTGTTGACTTTACAGCGGAGATCACGATGTGTGGAGATTATAACTTTTGACGCATGCCTCGTGTTTACTTTGAAAACAAATCTAGTGTAGATACGTTCGTGTTCTGTTAAGCTATCATCATTTGCGTAATTGCTATAATTATGAGTTGGAACAGATTTGTAAGAAAAATAAGGTCTACCTTCAACTACAAAACAAGATATGAAAATCATTTATAACTTAAAGCACTCAAGGTTAATGTACCTACATATTAGTGCAAGAATTTTCAGAATCGATTCAGTACTTTCAGAGATTAACCCCAAGTATATGCAAACTTTAAAAAATTATATATTGCTTCGAATTAATTTTTTTGGATAGCCCATTTATCAAGGATAGGCTAAATAACGTCAAGCCACGATAGCTTTATAACACATGATGATTATATAGTATTAAACTGCACTATTCGTGTGAAAAAACAAGAATAGTGTAGTTTTTAAAAACAAAATCGTAATCGACCAACGATGTTTTGCTTTTGTATGGTTAAATTATTCTAGATTTAGGTTGGGAACTTCAGTCTAAACAGGTTGACCACTCAATCGGTCAAATTGAAACAATTTGTCCAATAATGGAGTCCTACACACTTTAAGGGCAGTCAAGATTCACTTTTCTGGATAAATTGGATGACTATGGGCACAAAATATATAGTTACAGAAGTCAATCTACAAAGTGCGCTCAAGCAACGCACACATAGACACCGCTCACTGACACAATATGTCGGAGCGCCTTGGCTCGCTCGTCGAACTATTCCGGCTCGAACGCTCATTAGTGTGCTTTCACCGAGCGTAAGTATAAAACGTGAAGTACATACATGAGATTAAGTTTCTATACTTAAGAATGTAAGAAGCTTGATACTTAAGCAGGAAACATCATAGTCCGTGATCTCTCCACTACTAAATAAAAAAGATACTGTCCATAAAAATGATGAACAGCTCCAATAAAGTCCAGTAAAACCTGCATCAAAAGCTTACGTTTAAAGAAAGCTTGCTGTAAATGTCAAATACTTCGAAATGAGATTGGAGGGAATCTCTTTACTTCGCCACGAAACCGTGGCAGTACTTACTAACGAAATTCAATTACGACGACAAAGAGTAAAAATATTCTTTTCCCGGTCTGAGAGAGAATAAAATAAAATGGTGTCTAACTACGGGTAGGTATTCAATAGCGGATACGGCTGTCCGAGTCCTGACTCGTGACACGAATATGGAACATTTTTCCGATACGAGTATGAAAGTGAGTGCAATGGAATTTAATCCGGAATGAAGAGAATCATCCCGTTTATTTGTCAATTGTTAGCTCGTTTTATGCATATGGAATGAGCTAACAAAAATTGGTTTAGTATTCATTCGCACGAATGTGAAAAACTTTTATTTTATTTTATTTTTGCTGTTATTAGAGTTTATTGTTCTGTTGGTATCAAATATTTGTATTACTATACATACAAAAAAACGGTCCTCAAATGGTATTGATTTACACAGAAATATTTTATTTTAAGTTTTTGATACCACGAATAAGAGTAGCTCATGAATTAATTTTGCCTAAATAGTAGATATAATGCATATTATGTAGATTAAATATATGTATGTAAGTATGTTTATTTTTATATTTTTGTTAGCATATTATCCCGAAAGCATTTGATCCGTCTTTGTACCTTTGTGCTATTTTGCATTAAATCATAACCAAAGGCAGTCACAAAAAGTCTGTTTCATAGCTAATTCCTTAAAAGACATAATTGCATTAAAAATGTGAAGTAAACTGACGAGTTTATTTCAAAAACAGGCGTTTCTACTTACCCTGCTACCCTTGAGCCATAATTAGATACTTACGAGATTTCAAAAGGTACACTTTTCAAAATTCTGCGGAAAACAACTAATTAGTGATGTTTCCCGCTAGTTTCGTCACGTAAAGAGCTCCAAGTATCCTTGGAAAGAACAGCGGCATTAATACGTAGGAACGAAGCAATGTTTTTACTAGAATTATTTCCTTGTTGCCGGCTTCAAAACCATTATTCTCACGACTATTTAGTGAGAGCACCTCATTTACTTTATCTTTGATAAAAAGATCTCGTTGCGGAACTTTGTATTTCTTGTCAAGCACGGTGTAACTAATCTGCACTTCAGTAATAACATAAGATTTTATTTCAACCTTTTCTTTTGACTTTAAGCTACTCTCAAAAAAGTTGCGGATTTCTCATTCATCATAACAATCTCAATCATCATCAATCAAAGTTGTGTGCAACATTCACATCGGTATGTGTTGCACACACGGATTTGTGTGGTTTATGATTAAAAAATAATATTTCATGACGACTCATTAAATATATATTATTTTTTTAATTATTTATTAATAAACAATTGCTTGCAATATATACTTACGATTTGCAGAAGCCAATAATATACAAACCAAAGAACTATATAATATAACTTCGGGAATGCGCGGAGGTTTCGAGTTGAAATTAAAATCATAATATACTCTGTCTGTGGTCCCTTGAAGCTGTGAAAAAATAAAAATTCTAAGTTAACGAACAAAAAAGATAGAGCCGTTCAAACCGCAAAAAACGTGTTTTTGTGGTAATTCTCGTTGACCCATAACCCTGAAATTTGGCGTGAAGCAGCTCTTATCGCACAGGTATAGGAATTAACCTGAAAACACTAAATTTCTTGTTACATCATAAAAAAAAGAAACTTTTTTTGCGATTTAGACAAATCTTTGAGATTCCGTTCGGTAGTTCAACTACTTCCCTATACATAGGTGCGTTTGTACGAAACCCCCAGTTTTTTTTTATATTTTTTATACATTCCAGGTTTCTAATTGAAACAGAGTTCATAGAAAACTTTTACTGAACCCCTCAAATACAGTTAAATTATACCGACATAAAAACAGCTAAAAGTTTGTAAAGCAGAAAAGCTTGTACTTAAGAAAAAACACGTTCGGATTTTTAGTGTTCACAAATCTCAACCAACGTGTCTTGGTTTTCACGCGGCTTGAAATAAGACGGCGAAAATATAAACGAGACAGTCTTTAGAGTTTTTAAAAGAAACAGTTCTAGAAAATGTTCCAGTAGAAGTACATGTTTTTTTACAGCAATAACGTAATATTTAGGTGAAGTATTAATGTAATAGACGACATTTAATGTGAGGTCAATCATCATCATCATCATCAACCTTTTTTAATGTTCCCACTGCTGGGACTTAGGTCTCCTCTCTAGCAGGGAATGGGCCGCCACGCGGGCCCAGTGTGGGTTGACGAATGTCACATATCTTCGAATTTTAGGTCTTAGGACATGCCGGTTTCCTCACGATTCTTTCCTTCGCCGTTTTGAGAGCAGTGGTGATGAAATAAATTACACAAAGTAATGCGGCTGGCTGGGCTCGAACAAACAACCTACAATTCGCAAGTCGGGGCCGTTAACACTCTTCCACCACTGCTGTTGAGGTAGAGGTATATACAAATAATTTGAAAAATACTGGCTTTTGCAAGAACTTGCGCTTTTGAAGAGCTTGGCGTGAATGCGTTAAATTTCCCTAATGACTTGATACTCGGAATAAAAAGTATTCTTTGTCTGGGATAGGTCCCAGGACATATGATCTATTTATCATGATCTTATCTACTTATCTTACTTATCATATGGTCTACCGGGTCTGTGATGGAATTAGAAACCAAAAAGCTTGACTACAGAAATGTGTGGACATTTAAACACATACATAAATACATATACACCCTTTTGATTTCAGTTTTTTATGGTAGGTTAGGTACATAGAATTTGAAAATGATTAGAATCGCTTTTTACATTAAAAAGTTTACAAATTTTACGTATTATTTTATAAACTTCCTAACAAAACAATTATACCATGACAAAAATAAAGTAGGATTTAATAGTAAGTATGAGTGTGTATGTCGTATGTGTGTAGGGATGTATGTGTATTTTCTGAGTATAGTTTTCCAAGAAGCAATTATAGCAGCTACATTTCCAAACCAGGTAAATACTAGGAAAATTCTAGCACAAAGTGCTGCTTTTCTCTTCAGATCAGGAAACTTAATATTCTTCAATGTAACTAGCTACTGACTGCAGCTTCGCCCGTGTGCTAGTAAAAAAAATCCAAAAAGAACCGCTCGGGATAAAAAATATCCTCAGTGCTATATCCCAGGACATGGTCTACCCGTATACAAATATACATTGAAATCTGTTTAGCCGTACGAGTGTAAAGAAGTAACGAATCGACGAGTGAAAAGTAAAGAAAGTTTGATTTTCCCCGTCGACAAAAAAAAAAAAAAACCTGGTATTTTAATTGTTTGTGATAGTCACTGTAATTTACTACAAAATCATAATTTAAGACCTAGCAAATCTTCTTTTAAGTGTAAAAAATACAAAAGTAATAGTTCTCTATTTAAATAATATTTTTGAAAAAAAAAACACATATAATAAAATCCACCAGAAAGTTGCAAAATTGCAGAAGTCTTTTTATTTTTCGCCCGTCGAAATATACATTTACACTCTCACAAGCTTTCGCCTTTATATTATAATAGTATGATAACATAATTGTACTACAGCGAAAAACAAGCCAACTTATCAACAAAAGCAGAATGACGAAGCAAAAACGTGTTAAGTGTCTATCATTACCCACAAGACGACATTGAATAATTCTTGGTCCCAAGCAATCAATCAGGGGATTATAGCTTAGGCAACTGTAATGTCAACGTTATTAATAAAAGAGCTGGATTAGGCCCTAATTCACGATCAGGATAAATGTGTCCAAATAGAGGAAAATGGTTAGTTTGTTTTATGTTCGGGGACATCTGTAGGTTAGAGGTGAGACTTAAATCTGTTTTGAGGATTACCCAGGGAAATAGGAATACGTAACTTATTAATTTCAAGCATAAGGGTCCACTCTTATACTTGAAATTATTATATTGTTTTGTAATAATACGCGACTGCGAGTTTTATGAAGGCGTTTATAAATTACTAGCCAACAGCTTTGCTTGTTAGTACGTAGAAAATATATGTTTATATATTATTACTCAGTGTCAGCATAGCATTTTGTAGGAGAAAGTTTTTTTGAAATCGGTCTATTAGTTTTAGAATTTATCCATTACAAATAAAAATCTATTCTCTTTATTTTTTTATAACTGTACTAGCTTTCCGCTCGCGGCTTCGCCCGCGTGGACTACAGTTTATATCGCGCGGGCAGAGACCCGTGCTCAGCAGTGGAATTATAGGTAGCCTTGTTGTTATTCCAGTGTCTCTTCTACCTACCTACCAAATTTGATCTAAATCCGTTCAGTAGTTTTTGCGTGAAAGCGTAACAGACAGACAGACAGACAGACAGAAAACGGTTAGGACGAAGCGCGGCCATCAACGCGCTATTTATAGGCGCGACGCCGCAACAACTACGTCCCTGCATTTTAAATTTGTAATATCTTCAGAAATAATTACTTAAATTACATGCTGTAAAAAGCATATTGATCTATAATAAATGCACAATTTATTTAATTGAATAAGGATTAATGCTGTCTTGTTTAAAATCACTTCGTAAATAATTTTTTTTCAGTAAAGGATTAAAAATGGTTATGGTGGGTTATCCCTAAGAGATAGACATATGCCATCGCGGACTTTTTTGTTGTACTTTTTAAGGTGGATAATACTGTAGTACATTATTTTGGTCTATCTCGTAGGGTACAGCCAGCGTTTGCAATATGAGCGCAAAAAAACGTGCTTATTTACGACATCACATTAGAAACCTCTAAATTTATCAGTGTTTCTCTATTATATTATGCATGTATTATACAAATAAACCTTCCTTAAGAATCACTCTATCTATGAAAAAAATGCATCAAAATCCGTTGCGCAGTTTTAAAGATCTAAGCATACATAGGGACAGACAGACGGCGGATAGCGACTTTGTTTTATACTATGTAGTGATATACATTTTATGTAAACACAAATTCCATATCATAAAAATGAACACAATAAAACAAGTCTAAGCTGTAGCATATCTCCAAGATTCACTTGTCAAATATCCATCATTACCAAGGAAAACTACCTTTTCCTGTTACGGCTAATGAGGAAAAACTCGAGAAAAATTGGACCGATCTTCAAGACTGATTTCCACTAAATGGACATGTTACAAGTTATTTACGATGTAAGTTCCCTGACATATATATTATATGTGATATAAAAACAAATATATGCAGGATGACCAACTCGGACGGTCAACTTTAAATTAAGATTTTTGTCATTTTTTTTTTATTGTACTAGCGGTCTTGGCAGACGTTACCCTGCACGAACACATGTACAGAAGAATTAAATTATAACGATTCTTTGAATGTTGTATGTAAAAATAACATTTACCAATTTTTCACCTGTTTGCTGGCTAAAAATTATCTAGTCTTTTCTCATTTAGAAAAATTTAGAATCTCTTGAATTTAGTAAGTTTGGGGTTCAATTGTATCGGTACCTTTGGGAAATTAATTATTATTGATAATTTTAGTCGTTTTTTAAGTCACTTTAATACTAAAGTGGTATTCACCATAACTGAAGTAAATAAAGTAGGTATGGCTTTTTAACTAAAACATGGATACATTGGATATCAAACAACAGCAAAAAATATCCCTCAAATTGAAATGGCAACAAAAAAAAGTTAGAAACATTGGGTTTGGCTACCCTGTACGTAAAAACTGACCCACTTAGTCATATTATTTTACTAAAAAGGTATAACTGAACTTACGTGAAAAATTGGCGTCAAGCAGACCATTCTGCAAAATGGAAGTGCTTTTATTTTTGTTTGAAAAACATTTGTAATCCAGGTTGCCTGGGCTCTTATTGTAAAGGTCTTTGCAGCTCTTGGTTTTATTGAGAAACTGTATTATACCCAAAGATTTTGATTACAATAATTAATCATGGTGAGAATACAATACCGTCCGTATTGCTGATTGATTAATATTAAGTACTTAACGAACGTCTTGTAGATATTGATAGATTAACTGTCCCCGCACACAGGCTTCAAAAAAACGCCGCTTCAAGCTTCATTTTGAGGCGGCCTTTTTTTGTGACTCGTGTACGACGGTTCGGCCACAAAAAAACGCTTGAAGCAGCTTCAAGATTCACCGGACACAAGAGGTGTCACGCGGTTCAGCTGTTTTGTGCGGCCGCTTCTAACTTTTTTTTGTGGCCGCTTCAGGCGTTTTTTGTGGCTGAGTTTTTTGAGGCCCGTTCCCGATTCTGAAGAAAATCAAAGACCATTATGTGCCAGTTTATTTTTGGCACTCTATAAAGCAAACTTCTATATAGAAAATTTCTATAGGGAAGCTAAATTTATCGTAACTTAATATCCATAAAATGAAAGCCGAACCTGATAGCCAGAAACTTAATTTAACTAGCAACAATAAAGTTGAGTGTATTTCTCAAAGTTATCATATTAATTTCACGAGCGATTAGTTATTTAAGCCGGCTTTATTCGGACCTGGCTACAGGTGGGGCAATAAATTATTCTCAAGTCCCTTTTACCCTCCCCGTTAATGGGGAAACACACATTCACTTTGTATATATTTTTTTCAAATAAATTGTATACTTACGACAGTGGGATTCCCGTCCCTTTACCAGTTTTGCTGGCGGCTTTGTTTACGTGTAACTTAATCTATTTTTTTTATACGGAAGATATAATTTTCTTTCCTTTCAAAGAAAATATAGTTTTATTTTTCCAAGGAAATGGAGTTAAGAGAAAATAAAACTAAATCGTAAATCTTTTGACGTAATAGTTTTTGCGACAGTTGGGGGCGTGGAATAAATTTGGTTTGATGCTCATAACGCTCCGCTATCAAATTATAGTGACCATTTGGAGTACTAAAATATCTGAAGATCAGTATAAGAAAGAAATCAAGTTTAGTAACTAATAAAATTTCCTCACATCGTATATGAGACTTATTTGAAATCACACTTGATGTTTTTTGGGTGGGAAGTCTGCTGTGAATAGAGTGAGTGTTAGACTTTTGCTGACTAAACTATAACTAATATTCACACGTGTTTCTTCTATTACTTTTGGTGGTATGTGGAACAGAGAGTAAAGTCCCACATACCTCCGTTGGAAAGGGAGGATCCTCCGACCAGACAGGTGTTATAGTCTGGTGGGCTACTGCTAGTTGATTTCGGGCTGTCGTATATGTTCAAATCGCGCGGAGAACTTTGATTGCGCGATGCAGGATTTCGTATTTCCTTCGTAGTTCTTATGAGGCGTCATAGATGTCGCTACATACCTTTTACGTTTCAAAGTCACAATTACTTTTTCGAACCATCCCGCAACCCAACCTTGACTTCTATTTATTAGTTTGTCCATTTAATAGCTGTAGTCGACTATCAGAACGTTAACTCCGACTCGTACCCTTATTCATTGCCCTGTTAATCTATTAACCACTACAAAGCAACACAACACCTTTGCCAAACTAATCTAATGAAGGGTGCCAAAGTAAGTCAAGGCTTCCGATTTGTCGAGTATAAAAAAAGTTATTGGTATCTGTAGCAAACAGGTTGGTATGAATAGATGAATAAATCGAAGTTTGCCACCGCAAGTAAATAACTTTCCACATCCTTCGTCTTATTACGAAGAGACACAAATGAAGATCACATGGGTTTTTTTTAGCGGTGGGAAAATCATCTAATGACATCCCCCGTTCTTGAGTGGAGCGAGAGATAGTGTCAGACTTTTACTTACTAAAAACCCACTCCTGTTCCTTCGTTGCCTTTCGTACTGGGGTTTGAGCTATCTTTCGAATTAACCCTGGCCCCAGTAGGCTTCAACCCAGCTGGACTCCTGCTGTTGCTGACAGCTCCTTGAGACGCGCGGGAACAGCACGCCGCCAACGACTTGGGCTCGGTCCGGACAGTTACCGGACCGTAGGACAGCGTGCTACCCATTGCTCGCCGTCCAAAAGCCCATGCCTACGGTGGCCGGAAATAAGATCATAAGGGTTGCGTAGTCATCTCAAAAGTTCGAATAGATTACGATTTTCGACAAAATACTGGCTTGGAACTGCCGGCTGAAATGATAATTATGATGACTGACTTGGAACTTAAGTGACTTGAAGAATTATGCTAACTATTTTGTGTTTAGAACTACAGCTTACCCGCAGTCTGTGTTTATCTTGTCTTATCTTGTTGAGGGGCCGAGAAACAACTCGGACACTTCGACCCATGTGGATCTTTTGTGGTACCCTAGCAGTCTGTATTTACGTTCTGCGCTGTTTTTTTCATCAAGAAAAGAACTTATGATAACCTTTACCTCCCCTACTTGGGCCAGTATTAGTCCGAAAGGTAGTTCAAGCACCGGGGCTTGAAGGAACGGGGTGGGTTTTTAGTCAGTAAGAGTCTGACACTATCTCCCGCTCCGCCCAAGACTGGGGTTTTCATTGGATGATTTTCCCCACCATAAAAAAACCCTTACCTTAATATTTGTTTTTGTCCCCATTATTTGAACCGGTATAAAAACACATTTATTAAAAATCATTTACAAATAAATTGGATACCCATTCACTAAATGCACATTTTTGGGACGTTACATTCCATTTGAAATTCGATTTTTTTGTACCAATTAACATCCTGTATCGCGATAAATCGAATGACGCGTCATTTGGCCGAATTGGTTTTGTAGCTTTCGCACGAATGTCCAAATATATGCGTGTATCTATTAAACATGTGTTTCCATGATACATACAGGAAAATGTTACCTTTCATTTTGTAAAACGTGGCAAATATAACTTATTGAGCAGGTATTCATTTGCTCCAGATATAATGGTGATGTTGACAAGCCAATAGTATGCAAATGTCTCCGCACACAAGCCTCAAAAAAACACCACTTCAAGCTTCTTTGTGAGGCGACCTTTTTTGTGGCTCAAAAAAATGATCAAGCTTCTCCGGTCACAAGCTGACGCGATCCTCAACTGTTTTTTGTAACTACTTCTAGCGTTTTTTTTTTTTTTGTGGCAGCGTTATTTTGAGGCCCGTGTACGGGGACAGTATGTCCCTATCGGACACGTTTGTTAAGATAAGATCAGGTATTTTAGATTCAGCGAAAAGGAAACGCCTGTGTGTTACTGTTGTGTGGATCACCCGGAAAGCACAGTGGAGCATACAGTGGAGGTCTAACCCGCTTGGGTGGAGCACCGCCGTATCCTCGTGGGGTTAATTGGCTACGGTGATTTCTCGCATCCGGCCCTAGTTAGAGCTGGCTGAGCAAGGAAGCAATAGACACCTCCTAAATAACCTAACACTAGCAATTAAGTTATTATGTAATCTAACTTTACCACCTTATGGTTACTCTCAATAAGGTTTAGTTGAAAAACAATATCAGGTAACTACCACGTAGTGGACTAGCATTTTTGCTGATTTTGCCTATTTGGTGCAGGCGAGACACACAATGCCAGTTCTTTTTTTGTTTTTTTTTTCTCTTATGTGTTTACATTGTGTGTGTCTCGTAAAATAGTTTTCTTTCTTTCTTTTTTTTTCTCTTCATTCTGTAAAGCAGTAACGCAAACAATTAAGATGGCAGAAACCGTCAAGGAAATCAACAATCTTACGGCCCAGCAAGTTTTAGTCTGTAAAAGTCTGACATTCCCTCTCAATCCATCTAGAGCGGGAGAAGCTATTTAATGATTTCCTAACAAAAATAAGTTTTAAATGTTTTTTTTTTTTTAACCGACCTCGAAAAGGAGGAGGTTCTATGTTCGGCTGAATGTATGTTTTTTTTTTTGTTTTTATGTTCACCGATATTACGGTCAATTGTGGACCGATTTGGATTTTTTTTTTTTTATTGAAAGGTTATGCTTCCAAGTTGGTCCCATAGAAATATTGTTATGATCTGATCATGAACTTCGAAGATATGGAACAGAACTCCTCATAGAATCATAGCAGAATTGTCATAACAAGTAAAATTGCTTTGTTTATACGTGTAGTCGATGACTGACTGAAAGAAAAGGGTGAGGGGACATGGGGGGGGGAAAGGGGGAGGGGGTAAATTCATGTAATATAACCGTATTTGGGATTATAAGAATCGTTATGAGATGCACTCTGGCTATAAGGTAATTTATGTTTAGCTGAAGGGTAGGTACTTTTTAGTGGTGCTACCATAACTAAAAACTGAAAAATAAAATACTTTTTACAAAAAAAATTAAACCGACTTCAAAAAGTACAAAATAACTTTAATTTCGAAAGTCGGTGTTTCTATAATAGATACCGAATCTTGTCTCTTCGTTATTTAACACCGACTTCCGAAATTAAAGTTATTTTGTACTTTTTGAAGTCGGTTTAATTTTTTTTGTAAAAAGTATTTTATTATAGCAAGCTTTTATAACATGGTATAATACTTACATAATTAATACTAGTCAAGACGAATAATAAGAACCCAAACTCAATGTGGTGGTGAGCTCGTATAGCCACCTTCCTGTTCCATCATCAGATTAGCTCCATGTCATAAAAATTTTGCATTGTCATCTGATTTACATATGCAGGTAAAATTTCAGCTCAATCGGTAGCCGGGAAATGGATCAAATTTAATTTGCAAGATTCGATTACAGACAAACATCGGGACAGGTGAAACTAAATAAAAGCTTGTAATAATAATAAAAAGCACATAAATATTGCAAAGTTTTAAATTAAATTCATGTCAACATAATAAACTTTTAAGTAAACTTACGAACTAGGAGAGTATACTTCAGTTTCATAATGAAAAATTCCACTTTTATTTTTAAAATCCAATTTTCATATTGCGTTCAGAATTTAATAAAAAGTTGTTAAGTGTGAAAACTGTTTAACTTTTCAAAGGTTTGGTCTTCTGCTGATTACTGGCTTGGCTTTCGAGAAGTAAGGTAGTAAAATAGGTAATTATTATAGTTTTATAATAATTACCTATTTTACTAGTTGTCACCCACGCCCCGCCGTGAAATTACTTTCGACCTTTGAATCAATTTTTGTACTGTTTTTCCCTGTTTTTTTCTTTTATACCACCCCTATATTAAAGCAAATAAAACAAAATAAAAAACTGGGCAAGTGCGAATTGGACTCGTGCTCTGTGGGTTCTGTACAAACTTACTTATTTAAAGAGTTCATTTCCCGGTTGGAGTCTTTAAGTTTTACCCAAATCTGAAAAAAAAAATATTTTCAGTTTTCAGATTTATTCCAATAGGTTTGTGTTATAACACCTCGCTTTTTGCGAAATTTCAGGATTCCCTTGAGTGTCGAAATATGATGATGATGATGATGCCATCTAGCCTATTTCGACCAAAGCGACCGCATTCTTTGGCCTCTCACAGTGGTTGTGAGCTCAGATCTGCTGCTCTTTTATGCGCCTTTCGACTTGCATATCCAACGTCAAATTATACGTTTTTTGCGACATAAACGACCATATCTTTTTTTCAGTTAACTTAGAAGTTTGGTTTTCTCTCAGCTTCAAGGGACCGCTGACTTAAGGACAGGGTTTTAATTTCAACTCTATACCTTCACGCATTCCCGATAAAAAGAGTCTTGACAAACAGACTTTGTGAAATCGGCCCTGACTTTTTTCAAGACCAGCTATTCGCTAACCACTAGGGCGTAGACGCCACCTATTAGTGGCCACCACGATCCTGATGACAGTTCAGGGTTGGCCTATGGGAATGGAGGAGTGCCGACCGCCACTCCGGTGGCAAACTCAGGGGTGGCCGATGGGGATAAACCTACTCTTGCACAATCGCACTTGACGAGTTTATTCTTTGTTATCTTTAGAAGTGAAATATTATTAAAAAAAAGGAATTAAGTTCCGTTGGTACCCTACGGATACGGAACCCTAAAAACTAAGTTAGGGTACTACAGCTTCTAATTTACCTTACAGTCTTCATGGTCTAAGTGAAAGCTCAAGAAAGTTAACAAAGCCCTATACAAACAATTTACTTGAATATTCTAACACTGGAAACTTTTTAGCAAGTGTGGCACATATGAAGTTTTCAGAGAGCTGATGGTAAAACACCAACATACACACCTGTTTTGTTAAGTGGACAAGACAAGAGGAAATTGCTGTATCCTATGTAGATTATATCTAGATCCTAGAAATCTGTATAAAGCTGAAAGAGCTGTTTTTTGAATGCCCTAATCTCAAAAGCTACTGGTTCGGATTAAAAAAATCTTTAACGGCTTGTTCACGACCTTACCGCTGATAGCGATAGCTAAGCGCGGGGCGGCGAGCGGTAAAATCAAAAACTTAAAGCACGTTATGAGACACCGTTCTTAGCGCCCGCGCCAGCTTAGCAATGCCGCCCCGCTCTCCGCAAGACTGAAGTCGTGACCAGACCGTAAGTGTTGGGTAAGGTCGAGAAAGGTTAAAGGTACACACATCTTTAACCTTCCTCGATAAATGGACTATGAGTTGTACAACCAACCACCAGAGTATACAAGACCAGTAAACAAATACGCGGGTGAAACACCATGCTTGTACCCCGAAATGTTCGGTACCCACAACTGTATACACAATTGGTAATTTATCATTTATTACACAAAAAATGTAGTTTTACATAATTAGTGTAACATATTCACTCAACCACTTGACTGTGCCAACAGTACGCAATTAAGTTTGTATTCATTTTTTCTAGCAACTTCATTCGCGTCAAGTCACAGTTTTGAATCTGCAAAAAAATTCAAGAGGGAATCACTATTCGCAATTTTTTCAAAACTCCGCCTTGTACATAGCATAGAACCTTAAACACTTCGCCGTACACCTATCTTTCCAATCCAGATTTTATTCACAAATCAAAAAGCATATTGTATGTTCAGTCAATATGTTTATCGTAGGAAATATTCTTCTATTGAATACCAGCATGATTGTATCAATATTGCGACTTCTGTCTGAGCTCAGAAATACATTTTACTGTTAATATTTCATGCCGATGAATTCAATAGCAGCTTTTAAGAGATTAGTTCAGGTTTTTTCCACTATTTTGCTGCTGTTTGAATAAATAATTTATTTATTTATTAAAACTTCATGCAACATAAAAGTACAAAGGCGGACTTAATGCCTTAGGCATTCTCTACCAGTCTACCTAGGGTGGTAAAGAGAAAAACGTGGTAGGTGCATAAAAAAAAAAAAATTAACAAACAAAAAAATTAATAATATTCGTAAGCAAAGATAATTTTATTGATTGTAGAGATTTAGAAAGAAAAAGAAGAAACAATAGCCCACACTTGCTTAAAGCTTTCTCTTTCTAAATCAAAATGATTTTATTCTACATAGCCTCATAGCATACATGTAGGCCTTCGTCAGAATCTAGTGCTCGGTTCCAATCGGCATCATTAAGTCAAAACTTAGGATAATCATCCTTGCCTAGCCTATTCTGCAGGAACATTCGAAAGACCGTGTTCCTAGAATGGTAAATATAACTGAAAGAACACAGATTTTAGTCTGTAAAAACTTGAAGCTCCCTTTTGTTTCAGGCAGGGCGAAAGCGTTATTGAATTCCAAAGACGAAAAAGGACACAACTGGGGATAATCATCTGAATACCGTTTTCTTATAGGATTTATTTTCTAGTCTGACGTGATGTAGCTAAATACCAGTATTTTACATGTGGCGATTACCTGACAACCACAATCCAATAACTAGGTCACACAATACCTATAACAAGACTAGTGTCATGTGCGACTGATTTCCTGTCTTCCAACTATGCTTGACGACTGTCAAATATCTACAAATGATTGCTGGGATCAAAGAGTTCACGTACTATCATAGAGCACGCAGAAGCAACCAATTCAGTTTTGGCTTTAAAACCTGCGAGTCTGATAGCATGGATTTGTTTCCTGATAGCTACAACCCAAACAACAAACAAATTTTGACAGGTAATTTCAGGACTTAGCTGTTCGCACAATAAACGTGTTCCTAAAACGTTTTGTGCCTATAAGGGGATGTCCATCATGTACCAGTAGTGCATTGCCTGCGACATACTGTTAGTTCGATGATGGTACAGGTTTGTAGGAATTAAGTGCGATGCGCAATTGCATAACATAACATAAGTCCCCGAAGGTAAATACCGACAGGGTTGCTAGCCTGTCGGTATGGAATGCTACTCAGCGTCAATGCTTAAGCATCGACTTAAGCCTTTATATAATATAAGTTTTGACCTCCTGAAGATTTTATCGAGACATCGGAGAGCCTCTCTCCTGGACACGAGTTGCTATGGTCTACCCGGAAAACCCTAAACAGACTCCGCACCCAGGTTGGGCGCAGCAAAGACAATCTCCACAGGTGGGGGTGCTCGGATGGTTCCGCTCTTCAGTGTTTATGCGGCGTCACGCCGCAGATGATGTCTCACCTTCCGTCCTGCACCACGTGCCCAGTTACCTGCTTACGTAAGGACTTAATGACAGCATCAGCGGACGGCATTGCCGTGGCCGATTTCTGGGCCGGGCAAGTAATTTGACTGGTTTTGCCATCGATACGCTAAGAAGAAGACTTAAGCCTTCATTCAACTAGTGCATCTTTGAATTGAACACATCAAACTACTTAGTATCTTGCAAATCCGTCCCAAAGATTAGAGCAGTACTCCATACACGATCGAACTTGCGCTTGATAAAGTTTGAGCAGTTGATAAAGTCTGATCAATTCATTACCCTCCTACCATTTGATATCCTACTTAAGAAAGGATTGATTTCTTTTCTGTCTTTTTCTTCCATAGATCTCTACTCTGTAAGTCATCGCTCCTTTTAATGATCGACTTTATATTTACACTTAGCCAGCGGTTCCAATTTTTTTTTATAGCCTATACTGTCCCAATGCTGAGCAAAGGCCTCCCCCAACTTCTAAATTAATGTTGAAAATTATTTCAAGGGAACATTCCCCCGGGACAAAAGCAGTGAAATCCATTCAACCTTTCGAGCGTGAAGAAGTAAAAAACACACTTAATCACACTAATAAACTTTCACTTTAATATGAATGTGATGATATACCATACCGTAGTGTAGGTGCGGGCTTGCGGGTGTCGAGCAATGAGTAGCTCGCTGTCCGTTCGTCCTATAAGTCGTCGACTGCGCGCAGCTTTCCACGTGCACCTCAAAAAGATGTCAACAAACCCTAAGGGCTCAGCAGAGCTGATACCTGCTAGGCCCATGGGGTCGGTTCTGAAAAGGATATGATGATACTCATGATCCTGAAACTCGACCGGTAACTAAAAGAACACAGGTATAATTTTAGTCAGTAAAATACTGACACCTCCTCCTGCTCCACCTTAGTGTGAGAGAAGCCTTATGATAATTTATAACAATTAAAAAAAAACTGTGACGGAGTCTTATAAAGTCTCATTCAGCGTCTGTCTGTTCTGTTGCTAACTCCCCCTAACCACGCAACAGATTTTGATGCTGTTTTACTTAGAGGACGAGGAATAGACAAAGAAGATTTATTTATATAATTTGCAACCGTGCGAAAACAGGTGAAACATTAGTTGAAAATAGAGTAGATATAGTTGCCTTGATTTTTTTTTTCCAGGCACAGTCAGGGTCAAAAGTGCAGTTGCACTCTTCCAATGATAAATAGGGTAGTTTCCAGGGTCAAAATAACTACATTTTATTTAGTCCGTGTTTTAGATTATAAAAAAATATCGGACACGTATTTTTTCTTTTTTAGATTAAACAAAAAATAACAAATTAATCTAAAAAAGAAAAAATACGTGTCCTTATTTTTGAATAATCTAAAAGACGGACTAATTACATTTTTTAGGCAACTAGCCCATTGTCTAAAATTTCTTTGTAATATCCAGATGTTCAATGGTCCACAACTAGTTTATTAAATACTTGAGCTTCTATGCACTTTTAATCCTGACTGTACCTTTTCAGTAAATGATTTCCCGACTCTTGACTTCAATATAATCCAAAAGCATTTTTTTCTAAAATACTCTTCTCGTCAACAATATAATGAAAGCTCATTTCCAAAAGTCATACTCATAACCCAATTGCATATTTCATATCATACTTTTTTGACGTCAAGCGGTTTTCGAGCCAAACTTTATGTACGAGTTTTGTTTTAAAACTCATTACTTTCTTTTGCTCTGCCGTATGTTTTCTGCTTTCAATATGCTCCAATGTACCTCACTTTGCGGTTATTATTATCATATTTGAAATATAATTATGTTGTCGCTAAACCTAAGCTATGTAGAATATCCAGGCCTTCCAAGTAATGTACGTGAAATGTGAAATTAATTGATTTTGAATTATAATTATTAATATTAGCTGACCTACCTATAAAATTAGGGGAAAAAAAACATTTTCTATTACTTAAACATTTTTTTTTTTAACCACCCGGAAATATAACTCTTATTTTGAACCTCATGGACATAGGACCCGAATAAGTACTCGGTCTCACCACGGAGTAAGTATGGGTCTCACACACCATGTAATTTACTAACAAGCGTACGTAAATTACATTGTTATCTATAGCCAAAAGAATTTCCGATTCCGATTCCGATTCCGATTCCGATTCCGATTCCGATGTCGAACTCGATTCCGATTCCGATGTCGAACTCGATTCCGATTCCGATGTCGAACTCGATTCCGATTCCAATTCCGATTACGATTCCGTTTCCAATTCCGGTTCCGATTCTGGTTCTGATTCCAATAAACCTTTAGAAACATCATTTCTGAATACGATTCCGATATAACACATCCGATATAACATATCCGTTGCTACATGTTTATTCATTTCGATAATTTGAATTCTTCTTTATTTCTGCTTTAACTTATCGCGTATTATAACCGCTGTTAAATTCATAATTAATTCTGATAATAAACTAATTAGAACATTAACCCTTCAGATACCGTCAATTAGAGACACAATAGTAAGACAATAGATGCGCGGCCACCGGTGGTCGCTTGGGGATTCATGAATTAATAACAGTTTCCTTCAAACAATGCATGTTCGAATTGAATGCGAGCATGTTTGCGACATGTGTGTCCCATTTAGAATTGTATGACGTTTTAGTCATAGAATAGATAATTTCAGAAGGTTAGTGCCATATAATGAGGGAATCCACACACACAGATATAGTACACAGCCGTTTACGTACGCACGTGTTTTCCTTCGAGCGTAATACTATAATAGTAACTTGGAACTATGCACTGCTTTAAGTCCTCTCCACCGGTTTTCGTCATAATGATTATATTTCTGGTTTATGATTTGCTATTTGTCATAGTATATTTTATTTTTATTTTAGCATTTATACCAAATTTATTATTACAACTAATATTAAAGGTACTTCATTATTTTTAAATATCTTTTATAATTATCAGAAGTGGCTAAGGACAGAAAAGAGTGGAATAACGGAAGCAAGGCCGTTGCCCTGCAGTGGGACACAACGGGTTCATAATAATAAATAATATTTTATTATTTATTTATTGTATGGTAGGTATACACATACCACAGTGTTGTCTTTTTAACCCAAAAGTTGACTGGTAGAGAATGTCTTGTTGCATTAATTCCATCTACGTGAAAAAGCAAATGACATTTTTTTTTATTATTGATAGGTTTGCGCTTGACCGCTATCTCACCTGATGGAAAGCGACGATGCGGTCGACGACGGAATGCGCTTACCTAGAAGAAACCTATTCACTCTCGACTTAAAGATTCCCGGGTTGTAGTTATCAGGAAACACAGACTCTGGCAAGGAATTCGATTCCTTAGCTGCACGCACAATGAATGTGTTTCCAAAACGCTTTGTGCGTGTAGGTGTTATGTCATTTACAATTACTTTATGTAATTGTTTGAGATTTTCGCTTGTATGGATCTATATTCTTGCTCATATTTTCGCACGCTACATGGAGTTAGCCTTCTGGGACTATCTCCTTATTTTGTGCTTATGACGTCAGGGCTATTTATTACACCCCCTCCTCCTACCATGTTTGAAGGCCGTGTATTCACCCCAAATGCTTTCATGTCCTACTGATATTCGCGTGACCAACTCATTAATATGAGATAACCACTAACCACCATACCTCGAAAACTGCCATAGTTGTGTTGGCCTTGTAACTCCATTAAATATTTACTAGGTTAATATTTCACTTTACTGCCTTGTTGGTTTAGTGGCCACAAACGCGATTGCTGAAGATTAGGTGCCTGGTTCAATGTTAGATAGATATTTCTTCTAAAATTTTGATAAGGTATTATACGGCTTTAGAAAATCACGTGTTTAGACATCTCCCTAAAGCGATACCCTACTGTTCGTACCAAGCCTAAATCGTCGACAGTGCGCTTTGTTCCCGCGCGCTTCAAGGAGTTATCAGCAACAGGAGGGGCGCAGCTAGGTCGAAACCTACAGGGACCAGTTAGTTAGTTTCAAGAGGTAGCTCAGCCTCGGTATGAAAGCACGAAGGAACTGGGTGGGTTTTTAGTCAGTAAAACTCTGATACTAACGGGGGTTGTCACTGGATGATTTTCCCATCAACATTTTTTGAAGGTGGGATATCTCATCAACTTCTCCCACTCTATTTAGAACTAAAGAAGACGTCAGACTTTTACTGCCTAAAACCCACCCGTGTTCCTACGGTTGCCCTTTCCGTTCCGAGGTCGCGCTGACTCTTTAGAACAATCCCACCGCTCTGGCTCCACCAATGGTCTTACCAACATGTCTTCGAGGTGAACAGATCACCCCGTTGCTATCTACAAGCACGCGCCTATGGTGGTCAGGAGCCATCTTGCGACTTCCGACGCCCTGAGTGTCTCGGGAACCAGACCTTGGGAAATAATAGCCTGGAATTTGGACTTGTGTCACCGGTTAATGGCAGCTCGCGCTCTCCATTATAAATATATAGAATAGAAACAAATCAAGCTAAATGTGGCTTTACAGTAAGATGCCTTTTCCTTTGATAAAAGCGTCATGTCATTTAATTGATTACACCGTCATTTTTAGACATAAAAGGGGACTTGTAAGGTATCTTTGACAATCTTTTGAAATTGAGTCTTCTCAAATTGAAGACGACGTGAAATAACATTTTCTTATGTAGGTACATTACAGGTACATTTGTTAATGGGGCAAAAGATAAAGAGAAACATTGAATCGTCACGGCAAAATAAGGCTTCTTTTTATCCCCAATAGATATGGATTCCTGTGAAGTGTGTCGTGAAGAAATTATACCTGTGTGTTACACAGTCGCACCTACGCAAGACGCGGCAACAGTCATTTGTTATGATGTTTGGAATATGAATATATACGGAAATATGAGAAAATAACGCAAGATCATGTTTCATTAATAATAATAATAACTTTATTCATAAAATACAGTGTAGATACATAGTAACAAGTTCCCTTGCTCACTAACTTGGCCTAAAGCACAAAATAGATAAGTACAGAAGACAATTTCATTCAAAACTGTACATAAAACCTTAAAAAAAAACTTTTTTCTCACAGAATTAGGTCAACTGAATTCAACCTTTGAATCGTGATAATTAGAGACACAATAAAAAGACAATGGGTGCGCAAAGGCGTTCGCTTGGGGTGTACCTATGTTTATTTATTACATAATAAAATAAATATAGGTACACATATGTTTTTTATAAATACATTTGTTCCCTTTTTTGTTTTTATTTTTATTTTTATGCACATGCAATATTGTCTTTTCACTACCTTTGGTTGACTGGTAGAGAATGCCTAAGGCATTAAGTCTGCCTTTATACCTTTGCGTTGCATGAAGTTTTAATAAATAAATATTCGTAAATAAAAACATATGAAAATAATTCCAATGAAATAAACTTCAATAGTCATTCACTATTGTGACAAAAGTACGACCCTCTTCCAAATAAAAGCCCCTTACGCGTACTAAATAAACTACATAATATACAACGTTATGTAGTTTATTTTCGTACACCATATTATGTTTGTATTCCGCAACGACCTCTTTATTTACCCTCAGTATATAAATTAAGGGCCATCGAGCGTTTATTATGTGCGTCAGTTTCCTTATACCTACGCAATGAACAAGAAACAACAACCTGGAAATGTTATAAGGTCGAAAATGAAGATTATTACGCAACTAGCAAAATATGAAGATTATTAAGCAAGGGAAGTTATGTAATGCCGTATTTCTAATTAATCTATTCATAGCTTTATGGCTAAGAATAGATTGATCAAAAATACATAATCTGGTAGGATAGTAAGATAACCAAATAAAATTTTAAAATAGATCTTATTCCCTTTTTTAGTTAATTGGGAAGTCATATAATGATTTTTGAAACTTGAGAGCATCTCATGTCAGAATTTTACTGACTAAAACCTATTCCTAGCTCCTTCGTTGCCGTTCATATCACGGCCGGGTTTTCCTTTCTGAAGCAAACCCATGGCCTCAGTAGGCTTCGACCCTGCTGGTCTCCTACGGTATGCTGACAGCTTTATGAAAGAATTATGAATAGATTAAAAATTCATAATTCTTCCATAAAGCTTTTTTTTTATTAAATTGAGAGGTCATGAAATGGAAACACACAGCTGAAACTTGAGGGCGTGTCAGATTGAGTATAAGCAAAACCCACTTGTGTTTTCAATTGTTGTTTGTGTTTATAGGACACAGTCACTCTTTCTAACATTGCAGCCTCTTCAGTTTGCTGACACCTCTTTGAGGCGTGCTTGGAACACTACGCGCTGTTTGTCTAAGGTTTGGTCCTTACCAGACGGTTGCCCCCTTGTTGCTACGTCAGTTAGTGCTAGCGACCGATTCTGAAGGCTCATTTATTGAGTGTACAAGTCACCGCCTGCTTTTTTATCAATATGTATTAATAGCATCGTTCAGACAGGGGCCATAGATTTTACATCATTTGTGGTAAGTAGTCCATTTAAGCCTCCTATTCTAGCTTCTCTTGGTTTTCCATATGTCGCAATAGCTTCCCACCAACCAGGGTCAATATTAAAATGAATAGTTGCTTTTTTGCCTGAATTAAGGTTAACTTTTGGTTGAGCCTGGAAATAATATAAAATATTAACATTCGTAGACTACATTACGAACCTAACTATTTTTTTTTTTTAATATGTGACTACACTGAACAGATTTGATACTAATTTCAAATCACACTAAACCGAGGTTATACTTGAGCATCATTCCAGAATTTGGGTTTAAGAAATTTCTTCCATTACATAGGCTGTTAAAAAGTAAAACCAAGTCCGTCTGAAATTGCAAGCCTGCCCCATATTAATAAAAGTTAACTAAAGCACAAACAAACGGCCCGAAATAACCAAGAAGCTAGCAGAAAATCCTCTCATAATAAAACATTAGTATGATAACATTACTAATTTGGTAGTACGAACACGCCATAACGCGGGGCGTGCAAATTTCCTGTCTAGTATAATGGTTCTACCTTAATTCATGACCTCGGGCTGCTACAAACCGCAAGCGTGACATAATGAATATTGCGTTGCCTATGAAAGCCTTTTAAAGACATTTTGTCATGGTTACCGAAAGCTGTCATGTGATCGGGCAAAATAAAATGAATAGCAAAACACTAAAATGGTTCAGGAGTATATATTATAAGCAAAAATGGTCTAGAGCGAATTTTATGTTCAAGATTTTTGAAACTGTCGTAAGTTTTAGAATAAAGATGCTTTCAATTAATAAATTAGTACATCAGTAAGTACTTTGCTTAGATGACAGATTTATTACAAGCTTTCAGAAAACTCTGATTAAAATTGTATTCAGTAAATTAGGGAGACATTGAAAATGTCTGCGTATTTTAAATATCACTAAATAACTTTGAAAGGACTCCTAAATTGAGGTATATTAAGCGAAATGACAAGAAAAATATTTTATACCTAATGGAAAATAAAATATCTATAAAAATATAAGATTTTCGAGCGGAATCATATTACTCTTAACTTGAATTCCCAATGTCAAAGCATTGACGTTAACATGGAAAGTAATTATATTACTCCGAACTTTTTGACTCATATTAATAAATTATATATTTTCAGTTGAGAGTTTCTCTCGTTAAGTGTCATTTTATAACTTTCATCACATGTTTTTAACTTGTCAAATTTATTAAATTTATCAAACGTTAATTTTGACAGTTTATCATCAGTAAATTTACTAATGGAACTGTTTTCTTAAAAACTTTATTATACATACTACATTTAGCCTCTCATAGTCATTTAGCAAATGGTACGCTATTCTATGTATGATTTAGTTCCCACCATACATTGCATTTAGATGTATTTATATCTCTTCCATTTCTCTTTCGAAGAATGCACTTAGCTCTAAACAATATTAATGCCTGGTCAGTCGGAAGTGCAAACAAGAGAAGTATCTTCACCAATATAGACTGAACTTATGATTGCAGCAATTCACAGTTTAATTCTGGTCCAAAGGCGTCGACGAACAAATCCAAACAACTACGAGAAATTCTGTTCTAATTAGGTACACGGAAAAGCTGCTTCAAGCGCTTTTCAGTGTTGCAGTTAGTAATACAAAACACAATCTTGTTATTTTTTAATTCATAATTATGTCTGAAAACAGAATCAGTGTTTTTCTTTTCACGACATAGACAGTTTTAATGCATTCATCATCATAATTTTAGCCTAACAAGTCCACTGTTGGACATAGGCCTCCCTTAGGTGTCGCTAAAACGACTGATTCTGTGCGTGTCACGTTGATTTGATACACGCGATAAATCTTAAATTCAAAATAATCATCACTATTAACTTAATTATGATTATTATAAGTTCTAAGTTTTCAACGAAAATCTTCTCTTTTCTCCAAGATTTTGAAAGCTTCTACCATTAGAAAAGATCGTTAGTTTTACATCAAGTCCTGATGAATTTGTAATGTTACTTCCAAAACTTTCAGACGACGGCGCTATGTCATTGTTTTCTTGATAAACATTAAGAAATTCTGATTCTATCTTCGCAAAGATTTCAAAAACTAGAAACATTTTCAACTAAAATCTTAATGAATCTCTTTCAGTATCGCAACGTATTTCACGATACGTTTGGACGTATTTTATAGCGATAGGATTAAAGGATTTCTGAATATTTCCAACCGTTACTGTGTCTGGGCAAGATTCATTGGGATATTATCCACTTAAGGGTTTACGTATGTCTTTTTGGGACCAAACGATGGTAATTACATTAAATGAATCGAATTCAAAAGTCATATTAGAAAGGGCTAAGTACTTTTTGCAAATATTTTAACGTATTAGGTAAATTATTTTTGCTTGTTAGACTTTGATACTATGTTCATCCTTTTGTAAAGGTTTCAGAAGACGTTTCAGTAGTCGACGCTGATAGTTACTGCATTAGATATGAGTAAACGTGTCGTACGTGACTACATGTCCAGCAAACGTGGTTCAATGGTCTAGCAATTTGTAAGTTCTAATATTCTACGACCTAACTCATGAAGACAGTTCTGTATTTGTTATTTTTATGTCGGACGACATTAATCCCGGCTTTGCTAGCCCCCACCCCACAGCAAAACGTCTTTTATTTTGCTCGATTTTCTACCAACTTCTGAACCAGTAAATATCCTCTTTGACGGCAATCTTCTTAACGTTATTAGCATTCAGTTGCTGAGCGTTATGGTGACTTCACGTAATTTACCTGGCAGGAGGTTCGGCCTTTTGATTTCCCTTTTCTAAATTATATGAAAATATTTTCTGTATTTCTCCAGTTGTGCAGTGGTTAGGTATCTCTACTAACAATATATCACTTCTGTGGTCCCCGTATTATGACAGGTCTTTCGTTATTGTTACTTCCATAATTGAGCAACGACCGGTACCGGCCAGTGTTTGTCTCTGAGAGTACATCATCAATTCTCTCCACGTAGCTATTCGTAGATATCTTTGATAATTAATGCTATTTCAGTGCCAAAGTCTATAACAAAGGCTTGGCAACGGGGCGACAAGCACAAAAAATAAGGTTAAGTAAATTTATCATCGTAAACGTTCGTGTGTATCTGGCTTTAATTGTCTGTGAGCATGAAAGGTCCTCAGTGTTTGTAGGCTAAAAACCTACATAGTAATATAGTTGTTAATATCTAGAATAATACTCGTTAGATAACTGTTCGTACATACATGATTATTTGGTGTATAGTGAGGTCAAAATATAGGTCAGCAGGCTCTGTTCAGGCTAATATGTTTGCAACAAATTTTCATGGACTGTTTCTTGGCGAGACAGCACGTCGCCACCGTGACCCTAGACTTGGCTTCCATTCAGCATTCGCATTGATATACTACTTATCTAACAAAACTTAAATCTGGTAGAATGGGTTCTGTGCTCCCATTTTGTGTATTTGCTGACAGTATACGGAGTTAAAGAAAAATGGGCATAAGGAATTGATAATACCCATTTTTCTTTAACTCCATATACTAGACAGTATAATAATAAGGAATTGTCAATTTTTAAAATACTTGACAAAATTCTTTACTCTCGGTTGTTGATTTATTTGCAATCTTTGCACTTAATACATTATTTTCAGAAAAAAAAGCTATCCTACAACTCTAGTGATTTATCTTCTATCCACCCTGTCTTGCATTTATTTATTCTTAACAACATTTATTTTTTATTCCATTCACGTACGTCATCTTATCAGAAATGTCTTCAGAATTACCATCAAATTAATTTGGCCTTGCTCACTCTTTGTCAAACAATATGGCCTAATTTATAGCAAACAGCTCGAATGCAAACGATTCCTACTTCACGTATTAGTCTGTGTCGCTGGCAAGTCTATTAGTTTAAGCCAAACTAGTCGAGTTTAGGTTCTTGCCTAGTTATGTAACGGACGGTACATTAGACACTGTATTAGATGGAATTTTGGCCCCACAAATGGCAACAAAAAATGAACTCGAAGTAGATTTGTTGTTTTGTCCTGTTTGTCTGATGCTGTCATTTGTTTTGTTGCCAAAAGTGTTTTTTCACTAACTGAAGTTTATCACAGGAACAAACATTTTTGTTTTCTCATTTCGGCAAGTATTGGAGTCTACTACTTTGTTATGTTTATTGGAGATTCGTTTGTTGATTGATTAAACAGACTGTACTTAAAATGTAGTCACTACTATGTTTGGTCTTCTTTTATTGCTCCTTCTAATTGTCTTTTCTTTGGGGTGAAAAATTATCAAATAAATTATTCCGTTATGGGTGAGGCGATACGGAGTGTTAGACATGTATTTACTGACCCACACGTGTTCCTTAAATTATACTGCCCCCGTCAATTTTACTAACATCTCTATAAGGCGAATTTAATGGTAGGCGTGGATCACAACCCGCCATCAACCTGGACCTCGCCCGGGTTGGACGGCGATGTTTGTATTGTTTGCCGTCTGCAAGCCCAACTTTTAACACCCAGGGTCTATGCTACGGCAACTGCAGAAGACTTCGTTTAGGAAGTAGGTAATGGCTTCCCATGCCCTCTAGCTCCGTACCTTGGCGTAGATTAGGGCTGACTCGTGAGATAACCGTTGCTATCGCTTCCATGAAGATACGGCGATGTTCCGACCAAACAGAACAAAGCTCCACCGTATGCTCCACTGTGTCCTCTGGGCAAATTTGAAAACTGAACCTCCCTTGGCACCTCTTTAACCTTCCCACAAAAAGAGAATTTATCGCCATTTTGGCGTGCCCATTGCTAATTATCTTGAATTGGTAATTAAACAATCAGCTTGTTTGTCGAGACTAAGTGGTGTCATTAATTACACAATATATCGTAACAAAAACACTGTTAGATTATAATCTACCTCGCGAAATTGTAAACTATCTAGGTAAAATGGCTGCTTACCCAGACATTTTAATCCTTTTCCCAACACTTACGTCACTGGAAATGGGGTTAACTGTACTGTTCAAACACAGGTTAGGTACAAAACTAATAAAAATAAAGACTAAACAACATAAATTGTAGGTTCCAGTACCTAAGCTTATTACCAACGAGTTTCAGTTTCAGTTTTAATGGTTTGCTTAACTTAATCTACGTTGTGTTAGGTAACGGGAGCCCGTATTGGCTATATATATAAAACAATTTGTTGGCAAGCAATAAAGCCCGCGCATTGGTCTAAAAGCCAAGCTCTGTAAACAGCCTGGCTCTGATTTATGATCGAAGAAATCGGGTTTATGAGTTATTTTTGGATCTATCTGTATTAATAAAAATATAGTAAAGACTTTATGAGTTATCCCGCATTATTGGTTGGCGTTATATAAGTCGTAACCTTACAGTTGTGTGGGTTATTTCTTAATGATCGTATTTGTCGTTTTATTGTGTTTTGGCAACAGTTTTCGATAATGACAAATTAGTTGCTTGCGTAGGTTATAGAAGGAAACATCGGGTCTTGTTTGTTTATTTTCATTTAGTAGCTATTACTTAGCCAATACTGTCGATAAGCTAAAATAAGGTCCAAGGTAAATCAACGCTTGCCGAGGTCATTCTGTGGATGGGTGACCATCTTAACATACAAGATTCGTGCATCGCATTGACTAACCAGTCTGAAGCCATGAAATCAGTCATTAGTCTTGGTAAGGAGTATTGTGGTACCCAATTACTAGATTGTAGAGATCAGATAGGTAGTCGCTCTAAGTAAAATAGTTTTTTTATGGTGGAAAAATCATCCAATGACAACCCCCGCTCTTAGGCGGAGCGGGAGATAATGCCAAACTTTTACTGACTAAAAACCCACCCCGATATTTCTAGCCTTCATACCCCCCTCGAGCTCGAGCCTCCTTTCGGACACTATAGTACTTGGCTACTCCTTCCAGCTCAACAATAACAAAATTCATTGACCTTTTTAGTGCGGAACATAGATATGGGCACGCGTATGTCAACCTTTTTTGGGGAAAATCATCCAATGACAATGACAATCCCCGCTCTTGGGCGGAGCGGGAGATAGAGTCAGGCTCTTACTGACTAAAAACCCTCCCCGTTCTTTCTAGCCTTCATACCCCCCCTCGAGCTCGAGCCCCCTTTCAGACACGATATACTTGGCCACTCCCTTCCAGCTCAACAATAACAAAATTCATTGACCTTTTTAGTGCGGAACATAGATATGACAATCCCCGCTCTTGGCCGGAGCGGGAGATAGTGTCAGACTCTTACTGACTAAAAACCCACCCCGTTCTTTCTAGTCTTCATACCCCCCTCGAGCTCGAGCCCCCTTTCGGACAAACCTTTCCCCTTCAGCTCAACAATAACAAAATTCATTGACCTTTTTAGTGCGGAACATAGATTATGGGCACACGTATGTCAACCTTTTTTGGGGAAAATCATACAATAACAATGACAATCTCCGCTCTTGGCCGGAGCGGGAGATAGTGTCAGGCTCTTACTGACTAAAAACCCGCCCCGTTCTTTCTAGCCTTCATACCCCCCCTCGAGCTCGAGCCCTCTTTCAGACACTATAGTACTTGGCTACTCCTTCCAGCTCAACAATAACAAAATTCATTGACCTTTTTAGTGCGGAACATAGATATGGGCACGCGTATGTCAACCTTTTTAGTACTTACGGAACCATGGACCATTCTCGATAAGTTGCTTTTGTGCATGATACGTCGATATAGGTGCTTTATGGGCGCGTAAATAATATTTGGAGGTAAATACGATGAATGATGAGGGTCTCTGAGGTGTTTTATGTTCTGGAGCGTCAAATATTGTGATGGTTTATATTAGTCTAAGTTTCGAAGGTGTTTTTTTATGGGATATCATCAAATAAAGGGGTTACCTCTGCCCTCGGTAAAGCGAGAGTATCAGGGTTTTATTGATGAAAATTCGCCTGTGTTTTTCAGGCGTGTTATTCTCTAAGAAAACTGCCTTGAGCGCAGCGCTGGCTGCAGCAACAAAATCCAAATAGATACATTGGATTGATTATGATAATTCAATGTACAGCACTCTCGACTCATCGCTGCAGTCAGCGCTGCGCTCAAGGCTGTTTTCTTAGAGAATAGCACCGCAGGTCCCCTTTGCGTTCCAGGGTTGCAGTAGCTCTTTCGAACAATGTCGCAACTACGATTAACGCCAAAATTTAACAAAATAATTATCTAACCTTGTTATTTGCTGAGATGGGTCATGGTCATGGGTAAAATACATAGTAGCCGGTCGTACTTCTTAATTTGCTTAATGATTCATTTCTTCCCAGAAACCTTAGGTTAGTGCATCAAAAATAAATGTCTTTCTTTTTTAATCAACGCCGTTCTTTGTGTTGCCTTGATACTAGCAGCCAATAAATATAGCTTTTGTTACTCAAGGTGAATGTAGTTTTTCAATGGTGAAAGAATTTTTGAAATCGACAGAGTATTTTTTGAGTTTATTCATTGCAAACATACACACAAATTTTCCTTCTTTATAATATTAGTGTAGACTAAAACATTGATTAGAATTAGAGAAAACTAAAATGACAAGAAACAAGCAGAACCAATGGCTTGATATAAATGAAAAGCAAAAATAATAAAATGTAAATATCCTATGTAAGTAGTCAGTTAAAATGAGGAATCAGACATGTTAAGAATATAAATCCGGATAGAAAACTGCCATCCATTGCTACATCACCAAATAAACCAATAACAATGAAACGAACGTTTAATAAATCCTCAAGCGTCCTATTAAATGATTATCGGCTCACTTATCCGAAGAACGGCGAATACAAGGGCACCTGGACATTGATATATTACTTTTCCAGGAACTAATTAAAACATTTCGAGAGTCCTACTCATCCGTATCGGACGGTGTGCGGAAGGACCAAAATTTATATTGGGTTAAAACAATTTGCGGCCTGTTTTGGTCCTGTGAAGCGACAGTTAGGACCACAGATGTTTCCATCCTTTCAAATGGTAGAGCTCGGAAACTTTTGACCAGTCTTTCTGCCCTTTTTTGTTTATTTGACCGTTTCAATGGATTTATTGCGCTCTGTGTAATACAATTTCCTTTTATGCCACGTTTCAAAGATTTACCTTGCTGTAATTGAAATTTGTATTAAATTCTTTTCACGTATTAGTGCTGTACAAGAATTGTTTATTGGGGAAAGTTAAAGCCGTCAACAAGATTAGGTGGTAAGGGATTTACTTTCAAACAGAATCAATAATCACTGATTTTCTGCGATGCATTCTACTTAGAGATAATTTGATACCTATACAAAAACGTAGAATTATTTGTATTGCCAAAATTTTAGTTTTATAGCGCAATCTAACAGCCTATGCCCAACAGTGGACGTCTTTTGGCTGATATGATGATGATGATGATGATAGCGCAATCGAGACATAGTGAACCCCTATAATGATAATGACGCTCTAATGTGTCACTGCTATGTAGTATCAAATAGAACTTTATGCTCTATAAAATATATTCCAAAGCAGACCAGAGACAGAGGAGTATACGACATTAAATACATTTCAGCGTTCTCTTGAGGTGGTGAACACGTGTTTTATTGTTTGAAGCCTTCGGGGAGGATTTACGTTTTAGTTTGAGTGATTCCAATATAAAATATAAAGTGAACTGTGGTTTGGACATGAGAGATTGAATGAAAAGCGCCTAACAAAAGGTATAAGGCGGAAGCGAGTAGAAACGCCGGGAGGGGGACATAGAAAGACACATACAGGCCTTTGGTATGTTCTTCAGAAAGACTCGGCGCGTAGTAAAACTCAGAACAGGCGTAGGCGTATGATGTACAAACACGACGCAAAAAGAGTCCTTATTTATTTAAAAATATAAGTTTATGAACCTAAACACTATTCTAGATTAAAAATATACGGTACGGCTTATAATGTAAGATATCCAAATCTATGTATGTGCTGAGTGAGCAAAGACCTGTGCGACTATTTGAACTGTGGGGACTGTACCTGGTCGCGAAATTTCTGCCAACCACCATGGAACAAATATATAAGTCTATGTATATTTGGACTATGTGAGAATTAATTTGAATGTGCCTTCTTGTAGACAAAGGACCATTTATTTGATATTGAACTGTGTACGGACGGTTGCATTGATTTGTCACCCCCTTCTAATGTGTTTTGTTGTATTCATTTGGTATTTGTAAAGGATGCTTAATTAATTCAGGTGTTTGTTCTTTGCCCACAGGTATGTTTGATAGATTTCACCTTCCTCATGGCTACCCGCTTGAGGTAACGTAACTAAAGGTAATTAGTTCCATCTCGTTAGTCATGCCCTGACTTAATAGAAATAAAATGTAATTAGCCTTGAAATTTTCAAAATTAAGTTTTCAAAGTTAGTAGTTTGTGTTTGCGATAATTAATCACCATCATCATCATTTCAGCTGAAGAATGTCCACTTCTGGATACAGGCCTCCCTCTAATATTGCCACAACGACCGATATTCTGATAAACCCGGTCCGGTTTGGGCAATAGTTATAGCGCGCGAGTTTTCAATTATAACGAGTGAATGGGTTAACTTTTCGTAAGCTTAATCCATCACCGAACTCATTTTTAGGGTTCCGTACTTAAAGGATAAAAGTGGGACCCTATTGCAAAGATTTCACTGTCCGACTGTCTGTCACCAGGCTGTAGCTCATGAACCGTGATAATGCACACACAATGCCAGGTGAAAATGCTATTTTCATTTATACAATGAAAATTTCAACTGTCTACAGTTGAAATATTTACAGATAATATGTATTTCTGTTGTCGTTATAACAAAAAAAAAAAAACTAAAAACAGAATACTGAATAATTAATTGTATTGTACTTTTAAAAATAATTAAATAAATTAAAATAAAACAGTTATTTTAATTTTTGCCGTTTTTGGCTCGATATTAATATTGTAGTACGAAACCCTTCATGTGCCGGTCCAACTCGCTCTTGAGAAGTTTTTACTTATTAATTGAAATAGTAGCGAAATTCGAAATATTAAAAAAACATACCTACGTAAATTGAGTAGGTACCAACCAACCTAATGAATAGATTACTTGTAGGCAAGCGTGCTTCATCGTCGACCACATCATTACTTGCCATCAGGAGAAACAGTGGTCAAACGCAAGACAAAAATAAAAGGTTTTTTTTTTATTATTATTGATAGGTTTGCGCTTGACCGATATCTCACCTGATGGAAAACGACGATGCGGTCGACGATGGAACACGCTTACCTAGAAGAAACCTATTCACTCTCGACTTAAAGATTCCCGGGTTGTAGCTATCAGGAAACACAGACTCTGGCAAGGAATTCCATTCCTTAGCTGCACGCACAATGAATGTGTTTCCAAAACGTTTTGTGCGTATAGGTGGGATGTCCACCATGTACCGGTGGCGCATCGCCGTCCGTCTGGTAGTCCGATGATGGAACGGCCTAGACGGAATCAGGTAATGCAATTCCGAAAAAGGTACATTAAATAATGTAGTTATAATCATTCTCATCATCTTTTTATCCAAAAGACCTTAGCGAATGGTCTTGTGCGTCGCATCCATTATCGGATTCCCTCGACCCTCACTATTTCATCAGTCCAGCTTGCGGTTAGTTACGATACCGACCCATACTCAGCATTTTTAATTGAAAAACTAAGCTTGTCTCTACCTAAAAACAGGTCGTACATACCAATATGTTCCCTGTCTAAATTGTTAGTTATTAAAAGGTAGTATAAGCGGATTTAACTTCGTTAATTTAAAGTCACAACGTTTAGCAGTTACTCGGAATTTAGGTTACTCCTGTTTGTTTAATACATAACTAGTGTTGCCAGTAGATTTTAGGGTTGTTACCTTTAATTTCATCTTTAAAAAAAGTTATACTGTTTATTGTTTTTCGTGCATTTTGAACGCGAAGACTACCGGGTTATCTACCTTACTAAATTATTTTCATGCTTCCAGATATTAACATAATATTTATTTTCGCTCGCATTGCATTTTATTGTCGGCCTTATAATGTTCCCACTGTTGGGAATCTGTGAATATGCAGTCCGCGATGAATGGCGCCGCATTACAAAGATGATCACTCATCGTGATTCACATTGATGACCACGACCACTCTGGCAAGAGTGTATCGACTCAGAAGAAGAAGAAGTTGGGAATCTGGCCTCCTCTCTAGAGGCTCTCTCTCATTTTCGCTCGCACGCTTGATATTTTAACATGTCATGGTTAGGCCCCAGAACTTACAACCCTGCGCAATCGTGGCGTTCACGTGAACTATCCAGAATCCAGCACGAATTCTGACCACGTCTGTTAATCAAGTGGGTATTTTAGGGATGGGCTTGTGCATACTTAATGAAATAATTTGCATAATCTTCGTTTGTTACCCCGGATTGGTTAGCGGGGCCGTTGCAGCACACTTTGTTATAGGGAAACAATGTTAAATTGTTGTTTTTGTCTTTTTATTTTATCTGTCTCGTTCCGCGACTTGTCGTGAAATAGGGGAACCTTAATTTGGTTTTATTCTGGAGGTATTAATGCCATTGTTGAGACAGTGATTGTACTGTTCCGAGATAATTAAATGATACTGCAATTTAATTGGTTTTCTTTTTTGTAATTTTTTTTTCACGCACAACTATGGCAAACTGATCTGATATCCTGAAAGAAAGATGGGTGATAACTCTATTATTAGTTATCATAATTATATTATTATATGTGGGGGTAGAAGTAAAAAGAATAAAAGCAATTTATAACTTGTGTTTATTAACCAAAGCGGTACACTAACATATAAATATATCAGCACTATAATACCATTACAACATAAGTACATAATACATTAGTAATAATAATCATCAGTGCTGAGTAATCAAAACATAATCACATTTATTCAATATCATAATAACAATTAATAGCAATATAACAATACAGCAATAAAAATATAAACTATATTAAACCAAAACATACCTGACTGCTTAAAAACGTCTTGCCGAGTCCAAAGCCAAACAAAATCTGAACGGCAGAGCGCCTTGCGCGCTCTTTTATAGTACGGCTTGCTTGTCAGTGGCGGGGAGCGGGTAGGTCAATAGACTTACTTATTAATCGGAAGTTATTTAGAAAAATACCTTGATATTTAAAAATATAAATAAATCGAAAAAAGATATTTCTCCCACACGGCCATTCTGACGAGCAGCCGGTATGGCTCGAGAATATCAATAACATGGTTTAATAATCACATAATATAATAATTGTATCATAACTTAGATGACTAAAATTAAAATATATTAAAAAAAAACACACAGGCATGGCTTATAACATTCCTGCCTCGGTAAAGAGCCTTACATGAAGGCGCGGCATAACATTGCGTGATAACATTGCCTCGGTAAAAAGCCTTACTTAAAGGCGCGGCATAGTTTATATTATAATATTGCCTCGGTAAAAAGCCTTATATAAGGCGCGGCATAGTTTATATTATAATATTGCCTCGGTAAAAAGCCTTATATAAGGCGCGGCATAAAATTGTGACGACATTGCCTCGGTAAAAAAGCCTTACTTGAAGGCGCGGCACAAATCACATAAATATTGCCTCGGTAAAAAGCCTTGTGCAAGGCGCGGCATAGATTTAATGGCCTCGGTAAATAATCCCTTAAGGATACGGCCAAAATAGTATTCTCTTTACCAAGCACTCATCCAACACCTGGCCAGAATGTAATGGCTGCGTACAAGGCAAAAAGTTACTAATTTTCCGAATCTAGCGATTCGGTTAATTCACAGCCCATGTCTGGTGACACAAGTCTTAGATTTTCGTGAGAAACATACAAATCATTTCCAGTACTATGAACTTTTACAGTATATCGTTCGTTGTCATGAACATTAGTAATGACGCATGGACCTCTAAACTTACTATCGAGTTTCATAATAGTACGTGGATTTTGCTTTATCAAAACAATGTCACCGATTTTAAACGGGACTATTTTGGCTTTGTCTTTATCAAATTGAAGTTTTTGCACCACTGCGCGTTCGTCTATGCGACGTTTCGCAATTTCTCGAGAAGCATTAAGGTCCAAGCGTTCAATATCATTTACAAGGGCAGAAATGGCTGGAGGTGACCGATTGCAACCCATGAGAAGCTGAAAGGGAGTTTGTCCAGTAGTTTTATTAAACGTGCAATTGATTGCGAGCTGGACTTCCCCAACAGCATCCTTCCAACTTCTTCGGGTGGTATTTTCGACTACCGTGAAACAGTCAGTGAGGACCTTCATTAGCCTTTCAACCTGACCATTTGCTCTGCTGACACCAGTTGCAATAAAATGTAATTCAATTGACCAGTTCTGGCAAAAGGCCCGTAATTCTTTTCCTGTGTAAGATGCCGCTTGATCACAAATTATTCGTTTGGGGGTCCCAAAATTAAAGACAAGATCTTTTAGGCAGTTCACGGTAGCATTTGCAGTTAGGTTAGTCACAGGTTTTATCAGGCAGTACTTTGAAAAAGCATCAATGAAAACTACGGCATACTGTTTTTTGAGTTTATTGCCTGTTAGTTTGCCTGTGGTATCCATATGCACGGTATGAAAAGGTACAGGTACTTTATCAATGGGATGTAGAGTAACTTGACGAGACCCAGATTGACTCTTGTTTATTTTACAAGTGAGGCAATTCTCAACATATTTACGTACATTTTTAGACATATTTGGAAACCAAAACTGCTCACGTATCTTTTCTAAGGTTTTTTCCCAGCCCAAGTGTTTAAGGGAGTCATGATACAACTGAATTAAATGCCATCTATAGGATTTTGGAACAAACAAAGACTTTTTTGTTTTGTTATCCTTTGTATTATAGATTCGATACAGTAAGTTATTTTGAATTTCATAACTGCTAGCTAAATTTTTATCTATTGTAGCATTTTTAATTGAATCTATTAAATTTTTGGTCTCCAAATCATTTTGTTGTTCAGTTTCTAACCAGTCATTGTAATTTAAAATATTATTTATGTTGAGAATTGTAGGGTTTCTGCTAAAAAAATCTACGTGTGGTATGCGCTCACCTTTACGATACTCAATCTCAAAATCGAATGACTGCAAGTATGCCCACCATCGATGAACCCTGGGCAAAAGTTCCTTCTTATTCCTAGACGCTTTCAAGGAATTACAATCCGTGACGAGCTTAAAACTTCTACCAAACAAATAGTGTCTAAAATGTTTTATGGCCTTAACCACTGCCAAAGTTTCAAGTTCATAAGAATGATATCGTTTCTCAGTGTCGGTGGTGCGCATACTAAAGTACTCTACGACCCTAAGTTGGGCATCGTGTTTCTGAAAGAGAACAGCGCCAAAACCAGAGGAACTAGCGTCAGTATGAAGTTCAATAGATTTATTTGGGTCAAACAAGGACAATGTAGGCTCAGAAGAGAGATGTTTAATAACTTTTTCTCTTGCCTTATCATGGTTTGACGTCCAGTCCCACTTAGTATTGGCCTTAGTTAAATCATATAGAGGACTCATTGTTTGGGAAAAGTTTGGTACAAATTTTCTAAAATATCCCGCAAGGCCACAAAATTGGCGAACTTGTTTCACTGTTTGAGGGACAGGACTCTCTATAAGGGCTTGTATTTTCCCAGGACTAGGTCTAACTGTACCATTAGAAATAATTCGACCTAAATATTCGATTTCTGTTTTGAGAAATTTACATTTTTTTATATTTAAAGAAAAACCGGCCCGTCTTAAAGAATCAAGAACTTTTCCTAAATTATCGAGTCCTTCATCTACAGAGTTGGAAAAAATAATTACGTCATCGATGTAAATCAATACGAATATATCTACATACATTTTTAGAGCTGCATTGATGGCCCTCTGAAAAACGGATGGAGCATTACACAATCCAAAGGGCATACGTAAAAACTCGTACTGCCCATCAGGTGTGACAAATGCAGTTTTTTCAATGGAGTCAGGAGCTATAGGTATTTGGTGAAAACCCGCGGCCATGTCTAATACAGTGAAGAACTTGGCATTTACAAGTTTACCAATATGGTCATCAATCAATGGAAGAGGGTAGTGATCTCTAATAGTGTTACTATTAAGTTCTCTGTAGTCAACACAAAGCCGGTCACTACCATCTTTTTCTTGAACCAATAAAATAGGACTAGAGAAAGGGGAGTTACTATCACGAATAATTCCATTATCTTTTAAATCTTGTATAATCTTTTTAACATTCTCTCGCTCGATGGGAGCAAGGCGATATGGGCGTCTTTGAACGGTTTTATCTGGATTTTTTAATCTAATACTCAGTTGTCCTGTATTGATTTGTGTTACGGAATTCCCCAATGTAAATAAATCTTCATAAGATTTCAATATATTTAGTAAATGACCTCTAGGAATTGACTCGAGATCAGTATCAATACAAGTTTCTAATTCAATTTTTTCAACAAAGTTAATGTTATAAGAAGTTTTACAAATCTGTGTTCTAGCATTAGACAATACTACTTGTATGCCAGGAATGTTAAAAAGATTATCACCCAAAAGAATGTCATATTGAATATAATGGTCTGGCACCAGTACAAGCTCCAGCTCCACATTCAGGTCATCAATACAAATCCGACTAGTTTTAATGCGAGTAGAACAAAATGTATTTTCTCCAACTCCACGTAGTATTGTAGTTTTGAAAGATATTTTGCCACTGGTGGAATCCCCAATACTTTCACGCATTAACGAGCACTCTGCACCACTGTCTATAAGACAGGTAAAATCGCGACCATCGATTTTGCCAATCGTGGAACGGTTGTTAGAAACCATTAAAGAATTTACTGATTTTTCAGACTTCGGTTGAGAATTTAAACGTTTGAAGCAATTCTCAAACTTATGACCTGACTTTTTGCAAAAAGTACACTGTACACGAGCTTTAGGGGTTACACCAGCTGGCAAGGCCTTAGTTTGGTCATTTTGAGCAGGAGTTTTGTCAGATTGATTATTTGCAGAACTATCAGTGATAGTATCTGTCTTCATACGAGTACGACAATCCCTTTGCAAATGACCCACCTTATAGCACTTTTGACAGCGCTTGAATTTATAATCTCGCGAGTTGTACTTAGTCTTTTTACTAGGAACATTGTGATCAGCGGAATCATGTGCTGGATGTTTGCGCTTATAGGAATTTAAGTTTTGTATCAATTGAGGCAACGTTTTAGGTGTCAGCCGTAACAAATCTGATCTAATACGAAAGTCCAACACACCTGATATCACAGCGTCCACCAAATGCAGCTCTGTCACCTTAACTCCTACAGCCTTTTTCGCCAGCTCCCATTTACGGGATGCATATTCAGTCAAACTGCTTGCTTTGTCGCTCGTATATTCCATGAAAGCAGTGAGGTCATCATAATATCGTGTTTCATCTGAAAATGTTTGAATAAGATTAGACTTTATTTCGTCCCAATTAGTCAGGGTGGTATAGTTGCGCCGTGCCCAATCAGCAGCACGCCCCTTTAAGTTTTTCCTAGCAAGGTTCAAAGTCTCCCGTTCGTTAAGTTGATATTCCGACTTCAATTCGTCAACATGTCGACACCAAATTTGAATGGTATCTGTGCGATCATCGGGATCAAAAGGGGGTAGATACACATTATCTAAATTTCTTGCACGTGGTAACGGATGTAACACTTGTGCCGTCGAAGCGGTTCCTGTAGCCTGAAGAAATGTGCTCATCATTTCTTTCATCATGGTTTTCATAAAATCAAGAGGAACTGAGTTACCGCCCTGATTATCTGTTCCTGGAGTCGTTGAGCACGAAGGTCTGTTCTGATTCGAGCTGGAGCCAGGTCGGGCGTCTTGGTTATCTTGCAGCCGCTGCCACCTGGCCCGCGTGTCAAGAATCGGAGACTGCAAGTCTTCGTTTGGAGTGACATCACTAGTTTCAGGAAAGTTGGCAGCATCGTTGTGCTCGTAGTTTGACATTGTACCTGAAACTCAAACAAAGTGGAAATGTGTAAGTATGTATAAGCACTCGATCCCACTTCTGATGTGGGGGTAGAAGTAAAAAGAATAAAAGCAATTTATAACTTGTGTTTATTAACCAAAGCAGTACACTAACATATAAATATATCAGCACTATAATACCATTACAACATAAGTACATAATACATTAGTAATAATAATCATCAGTGCTGAGTAATCAAAACATAATCACATTTATTCAATATCATAATAACAATTAATAGCAATATAACAATACAGCAATAAAAATATAAACTATATTAAACCAAAACATACCTGACTGCTTAAAAACGTCTTGCCGAGTCCAAAGCCAAACAAAATCTGAACGGCAGAGCGCCTTGCGCGCTCTTTTATAGTACGGCTTGCTTGTCAGTGGCGGGGAGCGGGTAGGTCAATAGACTTACTTATTAATCGGAAGTTATTTAGAAAAATACCTTGATATTTAAAAATATAAATAAATCGAAAAAAGATATTTCTCCCACATATAATGGGTGAAAGTTTATGAGTGTGTATGTTAGTTACTTCTTCACTCTGCATGTATTTGGATTTCATCGTAACTCAAAGGACACTTTTTATCTTGGGAGTAGGTATGTTCCCTTGGAACAATTTTCTAGTTATCCACAAGTACAGCAGATTTATGATCTCTTAGCAGCTACTAGGAGATCATAAATCTTCGTATGCAATAGTTTATGGTTTTAATAATAATTAGTTATAGTGTCTTTTTGTATGTATTAGTTTATTTTTTTGTAAGATTATTTGTGTATTTTATCTATGGACCTTAGTTGCCTGATAATGAAGGATTATTATTATTATTATTATAAAGATCAAGAACAAAATAGAAAAGCTAGACCTATGTAATAAATCAGTAATGTTCTTTTAACTATTTAAAAGGGCATTACCGATTACCAGGGAGATATCTTTTTACTTTATCATAAACGCAATAAGATTCAATGGCGTTAATCTAAATTAATCGATTGATGAGCGCTTTTCTGAAAATTTGCTGCCTGCGGTGATTTTTACCGGATGCCTCTTTTGACACGAATGTCAATCAGTCTTATAAAAGGTCAGGGGTGAGCCTCTTACTTTGAACTTTAATAATACTCGGATTTCTGACATGAACAAAGCAAACAGGGTAGAGAGGTACGTAAGGACCGTAGGACTTAGCATTTGTGGGGATTCTGATCATTGAATGAGACGTGTTCAGGGGCCTGACCATGACGAGTTAAAATATAAAGAAAGAGGGTTAGAGCTATACACCTCATATAGTTCCATCCCTTTTATAGTTTATTTTCGGTTATCAAATGGATCGCGTTAGGGCCTATTACACTACGCGATATTCAGACCGTTTTGGTTCGACGTAACGCGTAGTGTAATAACTGTTTTTCTATAAATGAAAATAGGACGAGTCTGAATATCGTACTTGATATTTAGCGTAGTGTATTAGGCCCTTAAGGGTGCAGTGGCGGTCTTATCGCTGACAGTAATATCTACCAGACAGCCATTTTATACAAATATTGAATTTATATTATACTCTCAGTCATAAAGCAGAATTCTACCGGTCAAACAATTTTCTCTTTAGAATATTAACAAAATTAGGTATAAAAAAACCTGTTTTAAATAAGATTTAAAAAAAAAAACTAGTGATAGAAAGCCCAGTGGTTTGCCTTACTGGAATTGGCGACGCGTTCCTCAACCGCACCGCCTGGTCCGTGGACGATTTATCTTAAAACTTGGAGTGCGAAGGCATCAAAAGTTTCAAACTCTCAGATGATCTCAAGTGTCTACAATGTGTGTCATGAAGCAACGTAAATTTTTTTTAAGATAAGAAGGGTCGTTGGAATAAAGAGGACACTGTAAAGCAATGATAACATCGATCGACAATCGTTCAGCCGAAAGACGTCCACTGTTGGACATAGGCCTCCCTTAAGCGTCGCCACAATGACCAAGGTCATCAGTCCACCTTGTTGGAAGCCTTCCAATGCTGCGTCTTCCGGTACGAGGTCGCCACTCCAGAACGTTTCGTCCCCATCGACCATCTGTTCTGCTTGCAATGTGCCCTGTCCATTGTCACTTAAGTTTGGCGGTTCTCCGAGCTATGTCGGTATCCTTGGTTCTCCTGCGGATATCTTCATATCTGATGTGATCACGCAAGGAAACTCCGAGCATACCCCCTTTCCATCGCCGTTTGGGCGACTTTGAGTCTTCTTATGAGGCTCATTGTATTATTAGTATATTGATCGTTACTGCAATTTATTCTAGTGTCCAAGGTGTATCTGTCTATGATGATAGTTTCAACCGAATGTGCCTCCCTGTGGTGGCGGCTAGAGCGTGAGGTCTCTCATGGTCCCAGCCTCAGGCTACCATTACACGGTCATGCAAGCGTCAATTAATTCCGTCAATCATGAATGGTGGTTTTCGTCAATCAGTACTAATAAACGTCAATCATCGCATTAGACGGTAGGTTTTTCGTCAATCAAAACTTTGGTTGTGGCAAAACTGACAGCAAAACCTACCGTGTAATGTTCGCCTAAAGAGGCTGCTTTTCCACTCGCCTATCGTCAACATCGAGCATGGTTTAATAGCTTGTTGCTTTATGTAACACAATCTAACGCGATGTTTGACGAAAAGGCAGCGAAAAAAAGAGACATAACGCCTCAAAACACTGTTAGTATTTGATAATTCCAAGTTTTACTCGAATATTTCACAAAACTTGCTCCAGGAAATAGCTGTTTTTTTTTAAAACCCTTAAAAGTTTTTGAAAAAAGTTGTCGTCATTTAGAATCTTAATAAAATTTGCAAGGCTTTTATAGTTTTACTTTTTTGTCTTTTTAAATTTTTAGGCAAATTATCAATTGTCAAAGTTCATACAAAATAGGAGGTTTCCCGAGGTCATTCCTGAATTAGTTTTACACCAATTTAGAAATTGATTTCAATAGAAGCCTAGATAATATCCACAAGATACTGTATTTCCAAAATATTGAATGAAAAATATGTAATAACGTCATAATCGGTTATGAGCGGTTGTATGAAAAACAGTGAAAATGTGTGTCGAGATGCATCACCTTAAATAAGTTATCAGTTACTGTCTATTGTTATTAAAAGTCAAAAACAATGATGCTTTACTTATTTGTAATATGGATGAAAATAATTAAATAAAACTGATTAAAATGCTTAGCATAATAAACAAATATAAAAAAGCCGATCAACATAAACACCAATCTGTTCAATTCACCGAACTGTCCAGAGGTATCAACAAAACTGGTATAAATCCATTTGCAGTCACATTGCTGCCTCGCAACGGGTGCAACATCAAACACAGGGGGCTGACGCAGCAATGAATGTCGTACGTAAATTACACAACGCGTCAGATATGTGGCACTCGGGCGCTGGTCAAACTAAGTAATGGCTTTTAAGCGCAATGGCCGTAGATTTTACGGACATTGGTCAAGCTAATTAGTTTGGGGACCCAAATATTCAATTGGAAGTTGTGTGTCTGTGAAATGTAATTTGAGTGTGAAGTACCTAATGATTAGGAATATTTGTCTGCCCTTTTCTGAGGTGGGAATTCAGCAAATGACTTCTGGTGCTTTAGGTTGGAGTGAGAACACGTGGCAGATTTTTACTGATTAAAACACTTCTGCAGTTGCTCTTTATATTCTAGAACCACGGTCACTCTGTCAAACGGTAACCCGTAACCTTTGCAGGTGTGGTTCCCTTTAAAAGGGTCCCTTTTAGTTTTGAACGTTTTTTCTGGCTGAAATTTTATTTTGTGATTTAAGTTAATCTACTTACATCTATTGTACCTGCTTAAAAATCCTCCCTCCAAAAGCAGTTGAAAATCTCACCTTGCCTGATATGTCCATCAAAACCTCAAAACCAACGGAAAAACTTAAACAACACGCGTAACTTGAATTACAAATATTCTAGCTTCATATAAGTATCAGTAGCACGTTGAAATGTACCCCATTATACTTCATAGTGAATATTACCGTCGTGGTAATGTAAGCCACAATGTTAACAGCACACTTTATTGTTGCCAAGACATACTAAAATACTGTAATTATTACGTCTACAAGAACTCAGCTGTATATTAATGTAAGTAACCTGCGGATAGTTTGTGGCTTTTTATTACCCAGATAAAGACCGGCGCGCGCTAAATCCTTTTTTTTTTGCAAGGATTGTCAGACTATTCCTGACTTAAATCCACCCGTATTCAGCCCATCCTCGAATCGACTCTTGAAGGCCCTGTCGATTCTGCTGACAGCTCTCAGAGGCTCTGGTACACACATGCCGTTGACCTGGACGTGGTCTTTATCGGACAGTAAGCTACCAATTGCTCGCCGTTCGCAAGCGCCTGGCAACGATTGCCGATGACACCCTGCAAATGCCGATAACGCGTTTTTGTGGTTTCTGAACGATTTTACAATAATTTTATATAAAAATTTGTTGTTACACTGTTACATTGCTTCTGATTAAGCTAACGCCTTAACAATTCTATGTACGAACGTTCATTTTACCTAAGTACAGATTTACGACCTAAATAACCATTTAAAGAAAAGAAAATTTTAATCATAAATATCATTCGCTAAACAACAAGTTTCAGCAAATTGTGTCTATAATGCTACACATTAGTACTAAACAACGAGTTCGTTCAAAACTATTCGCAACTACTGAACAGCGGATAGTTTTTGAATTTCGCACTAAAACATAAAAACAATCTCTAAATGGATTTCGTGTTAGTTTGTTTTGATACATTTGGAGTGTTTTGCGCAAAATAGGTTAGTTTAGGTACTACGTAGAAATGTTCAGGAGCAGAGATTCAATTTCCTCCCGTAAATATGATAAAAGACGATAATCAGCCCTCAGCCCGCGAGGAAAAAATATACACACCTGAGTAAATAATACACAGATTCTTTATCCATACCTATTTGTACGTACAAAATGCCTAAATTTTAATCGGATTACGGAATCAGACTTTAAAACGTATCTTCCTCCAGCAGAATATGAAGCAGGGAGACATTCTTTTTCTAAAACTGTTCATAGCCGAAAGAGAATGTGGAGAGAACTAGGCATTAACATCAATAGCGGGTACATTATCCCATTTTTGATTTGCCGACAACATAGTTTTCATGATTGTCACTAAGGAGGACCTCAGTTTTGTAGCTTGATAATTCAGCAGGGGTTGCAAAAGAAATAAGTCGGAATGCCGGCTAAAAAGGGGACCAATAACCTGGTGAGATTTACTTATTTGAGACGAGCAGAAACTTGGTGAAGACCTATGTCCAGGAATGTACATCTTTTACGGCTGTTTGCTAATGATTTTTTTAAATTATTTATTATTGTTGATAGGTTCGCGCTTGACCGCTATCACACCCGGTGGAAAGCGCCGATGCGGTCGACGATGGAACGCGCTTACCTAGAAAAAAAACTATTCACTCTCGACTCAAATATTCCCGGGATTAATGTCGACATTTCAGGAAAATTGGACCCTTAGTCCGTCATAGATTACTTTTTAAGTTTTCTGGGTACTGTAGGATGTTTTACTGTCAATCAACTCAGCCAGTGAACACAACTTAAATAGCACTGTATTAAACACTAATTTATTATATGTATCTTTTTTATGTATTAGTTTATTATTTCGTAAGATTATTTGTGTATTTTATCTATGGGCCTTAGTTGCCAAATAATAAAGGACTGTTATTATTATTATTCTTCTTGACCAATATCTCAACGTCCAAAACACAACCACAAGTAAAAACTCACACCGAAATACCTACACATAACATCTCCGACGTCAAAGAATTTAATATTTTACCCACAAAATAAAATACGACGAAGCTACATTGATTAAACCTCCACATTATTACGATATAAATATTAATATTGCCCCGTCCGTCTAGACACTGCAAGCTCGACTGCTGATCAGAGAGTTTGATCTTCACTTCGGGAAAAGTTCAGACTGGAATTGTGATTTTACAATCAGTTGACGTCAAAAGACTTGTAATGTTGATGATTTGCAATAGACCATGATTTAATTCATCATCATTTGTTTGCCCTTGTCCTACATTCGTTGGGATATGAGCAAGATTTTTTCTTCTTACATTCTATGCTGTCAACCGCTGAACCGCCACACTTTTAGATACTTCTTTGACCTTCCTTTACCTTTAAAAAAGGAAGACCTTCCGACCAAACAGGTGTTTTAGTCTGGTGGGCTACTGCCCGATAGTTGATTTCGGGCTGTCGTATATTTTCAAATCGTGCGGAGAACTTTGATTGCGCGATGCATGATTTCGTAATTTCTTCGTAGTTCTTATGCGGCGTCATAGATGTCGCTACACCCCTCTTTTTGTTTAAATATTGAACGGCAATTAAAACATGGCAGTTAAAACGATGATAAAGGAACTCATCTGCCTAACTATTTGTAGAACACCAGCAATTTGTTATAGGACAACAAATGCCTCCCATTCCTATAGTATTACATATTATCAGATAACTTGTAACATCTTACAAGAAGGGAGGATGTAGGAGCCTGATTAATGGCCCGAGTTCAGGAAGTATGCAAGTGCAATGTAAAACGGCTTGATTTATACCTCTATGTCTGACTTCAGCCACTTCTTCTTTGTATAAACGATCACGTTAAATACTTGCGTACCTATTTCCTAATGCAAGTTTTCCTACTCATACTAACGTAGGTATTTTTATATTACCGAACAACTTCCTCATTTTCACCAACTTTTTAACGTGACTTTTTTTCGGATCTCGATTGAAACCCTAAAATAATAATATAATCTCTCTGTCAGTCTGTCTGTCTAGTCTATTTGCCTTTCACGCCAAAATGGAGTGACGAATTGACCTGATTTTTTAAGTGGAGATAGTTGAAGGGATGGAGAGTGACATAGGAACTTCAAGTCGTTCGTGATACGAGTTCCAACCCACCATCTGGAGACCTTTTTGAAAGAGGACTTTTGGCCGAAAGGGGTCGCGTACCGACGTTTCCGAGGACGGCTACGCGACACCACGCAGCGGAACACGACGCCGATGTTACGTGTTTAATTATTAAATAAGTTTTGTTGTTATGATATTTATTAGTTTATTATTTTATGAGATTATTTTATGTATTTTTTTCTATGGGCCTCCGATGCCTGAAAAAAAATGGTTATTATTATTATTATAGGCTACTTTTTGTTTCATTTTGTTTCAATTACTTCATTTCACTAACCTCAAAAAAATAACAAATATGGTATATTTTTGCGTGTATATTCCCCACTAAATACTCATCTCATCAGCCTTCAAAGTAAGAAAAAATATACATATAAAGATGCATCTTTGAACACATTCGTCCTATCATAAACCGAATTTTTCACTTTGTACCAGATATCAGAACATAGTGAAATACAAAAAAAAAAAAAAAACTAGTCGCATCTACGATAGAACTATGTAGTTATATTAATACAAGGATGAGCTGCGTATACTTCGACGAAGCTTTCGTATTGGCTTCGTAAAATATTTCAGTGCTATGACAGGTTGAAAACGCTGATAAATATTGATGGCATGCTCTGCAGTTTTTCCTAGCAACTTCGTTAACGAAACGTAAATGGGGCAGGATGTTTTATTATTTTGGTTTTTATCTGGTTAATTGGTAAAAGGAAAAGCGTTTGAAGAATTTATTCGGAATAAAACAGGTGATCAACTTATTTTGGTATATGTACCTATAAATATATCGTCCACAAAGTCGGTCGTGTAGGTAACTTTCATACTTATAACATGTGTGAGTGAAAACAACTAAAACTTTATACAGAAAAAGAAAAGAATATACCTACATTAGAATCACTAAAATATTTATCTTTCTTGTTTGTAATGAGGGACCACAGTTTTTATTGTTATAAATATTTTATCTTCGATGCTTTGTATTCTGTTTTGTATTCAGTAAATATTTTTACTAATTCTTTAGTAATAATACCTTTTTTAGATACTTTCCGAGATCTGGCTGATGGTCTGTGAGAACTGAGGGACTGCACTTTTAAGGCTGAAGTTTCTACTGGGGCTACGGTTAATTCGAAAAATAGCTCAAGCCCTGGTAAGAAAGGCAACGAAGGAACAGGAGTGGGTTTTTAATCAGTAAAAGTCTGACACTATCTCCCGCTCCGTCTAAAAGCGGGAATGTCATTAGTTGATTTTCCCAACGCTAAAAAAAGCTGAAGTTTTTAATATATTTATTTACAAATTCCCAGATATATTCTATAATTGTTTTTAGTTTGCTTTATTTTGCAAAATTCAGAGTGGTCCTTAAGTTCTCACACACACCCTTGTGTAAACCACCAAAAACCCGCTTATACTTATCTTTACATATTATAAAATCAAATCACTCACCACATCTGTCTGTTTCCGATATACTACTAAACAGATGTTCATGTGTGGAATAAAATAATTTCAAAGATAGGATACATTTTGGGGAGTGTGCGCGTGAATTACATGACTTGATTCTGCCATCACCTCTCTACTATTGGCCAACACGATGAATTGCGAATGTCCATTGTAGACACCTCCACGGTCCGTTTTGCCTCGTCGTTTATATCGCGAACATAGAAAAACTGGAATAATTTTCCTGCGCTCTTTCCATCCGACAATAATTTAAGATAGTCGCCAAATAATCGTGGAATAACGGTCATTGATCCTCCTACATTTATTGACATTCTTAATTTCAAAAACGCTTTTAGAGGCATAAAACTGTCTCTAATCAACATCTATCGTGATCCTTAACCTTTTCTAAAAAAGTTCATTGATAGTTTTTCGGGTACTTTCGATATATTGGAGATATTGGGAACAATGTAGTTTATTTTTAGTTTATCTGGCGTCTTTTATAGGTGTCTTCAAAGCTAGAGTTAATAGGCTATTGATAAGCTAGTGCGCTTCACCATCAACGATTGCATTACTGCTTACTATCAGACAGGACCGCAGTCAAGCGCTAGTTTTTATCATAAAAAAGTAACATCTATGCGAAACCGGGGCGGGTCGCTAGTTAATACATATTATAAAACAAAGTACCCCGCTACGTCTGTCTGTCAGTTTGCGATAAACTCAAAAAATACTTCACTGATTTTTAAGCGGTTTTCACCAATCGATAGCGTGATCCTTGAGGAAGGTTATAGTATATAATTTGTTAACTTTTTGTATTTATTTCTGTGTACGTTAACGATAATTGTTGAAGATGTCGGGAAAAAATAAGCCGAGCGAAGCCGAGCGAAGCCGCGGGCAAAAGCCAGTCAATAAAAAAGAAAAGTATGTTCTGTACGCACATTACATTGAGGGACGGCCCGAAATTCTTAGAATTTGTGGCGTCCAATCTGTTTTTATTGTTGACCGAAAGCCCGCAATAAGCTTTATTTACTTTAGGGTCTGTTTTCCAACTGTTTGTTCCAATTAAGACAAGTCCATGGCTACAGAACTTATGACGATGTCACAAGCTTACACATAAATGCGGCAACTTCCTGAGATATATTAATTTCGTGTTTTATTATCTTCTTTCCTTATAAAACAAGATATTTCTGAAGAGAATGCGAAAATGATCTTTATGATGAATGCAGAATGTAGCTTTAGACAGCCAATTTTAGCCAAGGAAATAAATATGATGTTATTATTTTCAAGAACTAGGTAGTGCACTACAATTTGCACGTGTCCAAATGTTCGGGAGGTTTCTGTTTCGGGTTCGGCGTGAAGAAACGACCGGGTTTTGTCATTTTGTGGATTGCTTGGAGGACGAAAGGTTTGCCCCGTTTATGCAAACCACCACCGTGTCCTCGTGGAAGCGATTGGTTGCAGCAACCTCTTGCGTCCGGCCACGGTTCAGGTCATGGTACCTGAAACGCCCTCTTGCTACACCCTGCACCCTAGAGTGGAAGACTACATTTGATGATTTTCCATCTTAAATCATCATTATCATCATTTCAGCCGATAGACGTCTACTGTTGGACATAGGCCTACCTCTTGAGTGTCGCCACACTGAAGGGTCCTGTGCGTCTCGCATCCATCGGATTTCCGCAACCTTTATCAGGTCATCGGTCCACCTGTAGGAGCCTTTCCAACGCTGCGTCTTCCGGTATACGGTTGTTACTCCAGAACATTTCGGCAACGGCCATAGGAAAAATCACTTTTTTTTCTCCTTTCGCCTTGTCGGTGGAGTTTTACTGCATCATTATTTAGATTTACGACTAGCTATAAATCCTAAACAAACTTTGTCAAATCTTTATTTATAGATATACGATTTACATAATTTCGTAGTTAATAACAGTAAATCGCAGAATCAATTAACAAAGCCGTAGTTATTAGCCCTATTAAATAGGGCTTTCGAAAGCATCACCGAAGCTCGGGAAGTCAAAAGAAAACTGAAAGAGCATAGATGGGATTTAGCTAGTAAAAGTCTAAACACTCCTCGTTCCGTCCAGAGCGAGAGGGATTATTTGATGACAAGCCATTAAAAAGCTGAGATGCAATTAGCTAACAGCTAGCCGTTAACTGTAGTTAAGATACTCGTATGAAACGAGCAATTAGTCTATCAGGGACTGTAGCGCCAATTAATGAATTCTCACAGGACTCGTGAGGTGAAACAGGCCAATAAAACTCTTGGGCCGGACACGGAACGTATTTTATGCATTTTATGTACACAGGTGTGTTGGTTATGTGCGCAGTACAGTTCCTGTATAGCAACAAATGGTAGCTATTTAGGCCGTGTGAATAATTAAGCTGTCCTTAATTATTTTACACGCATCACGCGGGTAATGTTGTTAAATAGAGTAAATATTTGGTATTTTGTAGTTATTTTTTTTGGATTCTATACCTCCAAAAGAAAAACCGAACCCTTTTTTTCTCTTTATTTTTTTAGGGACTTTAACCACAATGAGCATGTCAGCCTCATCGTAACCTAAACTAAATTTACAAGAACAACATAACTTAATAATTAATACAATTGTTTTACCAAGGTTGAGCTACCGACACATTGCATGTCAAATGTAATCTTAGCTGCGTCACTTCTAGGATTAGCCAGGATTTCAAAAATAAAACCTATATAAATTTTATTGATGTTTTACAATTTTGTCAGTAGCTCCCTTCCGGTTTGATTCTTGATACATTACCATCGCTTTCAATGGGTCTTATAAGAAAACTCAAAGTCACCCAAAGGGTGATGGAACGGGCTATGCTCGGAGTTTCCTTGCGTGATCGCATCAGAAATGAAGATATCCGCAGGAGAACCAAGGTTACCGACGTAGCTCGAAGAGTCGCCAAACTTAAGTGGCAATGGGCAGGACACATTGCACGCAGAACAGATGGTCGATGGGGAGGAAAGGTTCTGGAGTGGCAACCACGTACCGGAAGACGCAGCGTTGGAAGGCCTCCAACAAGGTGGACTGACGACCTGATCAGGGTTGCGGGAATCCGATGAATGCATGACGCACAGGACCGGTCGTTGTGGCGACGCTTGGGGGAGGCCTATGTCCAGCAGTAGATGTCTTTCGGCTGATATGATGATGATGATGATGATGATGATATTACCAACCGAACCCTAATAGGATCACTTTGAGGTCCGTCTGTCTATCTGTCAAGACTCTTTATATCGAGAATGCGTAAAGCTATTGAGTTAAAATTAAAACCATGTAGGACTCATGTCTACAGTCCCTTGATGGTGTGAAAAAACAAACTACTAAGTTAACAAAAAAAGATACGATCGTTTACGCCACAAAAATGTATATTTCGACCCTCACAAGGAAATCAAAATTCATGGGATACTTCCCGTTGACCCGAAATCGTGAAAGGCGTTAAACAAAGTCTTATCGCACAGGTATAGGAGTAAATCTACAGTTTTATTGTTAGGTCACTTTGTCAGACAGCCTGAGCCACAAACAGATTTTTTTTTGCGACTCGGGAAAATCTTCGAGGCTCCATTCGGGAAATGAACTATTTACATAGATAAGTTTGTACTCAACTCTCAGTGCGCAAGTCCGACTCGTACTTGGCCAGTTTTCAGTGCACTGAGTGCGAGTTGTTTTTACGTTAACGCGATCGAAACGTTTACCGCGTTTGATTCTGTGATTGGTTAAGGGCTTGGAGCGAGCCAATAGGAGCGCAGAACGTCATAAGCGTGTCGATCGCGTTACTGTAAAGGAAACTAGGCCACTAGGCACTCTGATACCTCGTCAGTTTTAGTTATGGCTTAAGTTTAGTTATCTATAATCTAATTTTCTTTTGTGCGAATGTTTTCATCCGTCTTCATTCATCTTCTTGCTGAAACTAAGTTTCAGCTGCAAATCATTTTTCAATCGATCACTAGTTATTTGATGAAAACCCACCAAAAAAAATACATATTCTTTTTTACCTAGACACGTACCCCTACTTCCCACCCATATATGTACAAAGCGTTTTGGAAACATTCATTATGCGAACAGCTAATTAGTGGAATTCCCAGTCGGAGTCTTTAAGTAAAGAGTGAATAGGTTACTTCTTAGCAAGCGTGCTCCATCGTTGGCCACATCATCGCTTACCATCGGTTGAGATAGTGGAGTTATAGGTCGCGGGTTCAAACCCAGCCAGGCGCATTACTTTGTGTAATTTCATTACCACTGCTCTCAAACCGGTAAAGGAAAACATTCGGAGGAAACCGGCATGTCCTAGAACCAAAAACTCGAAGACATGTGACATTCCCCAACCCGCACTGAGCCCGCGCGGTGGATTATGGCCCATTCCCTCTCCTAGAGAGGAAACCTGAGTCCTAGTAGATAGTGGACAAACGCAAGCCTATCAATATAATAATAATATAAAAATCCCCACCAGTGGGGATTATTTTTTTTTTTCCAGGAATCCTCACTAGTTAAACAATATCGGCCTAGTTGGGATTTTTGGAAATATAAGTTAAAGTAATCCTAGACTAGATGTTGCTGTTGTGGAATTGTGAAATAAACCAAATAAACGTTTACTGAATTTATCAGTAAGCTTTACTGGTTTCTGCGAAATTTCGTTGCAGATACGGATTTTCCCAGAAAATCTTGATTTCACTCAGTTTCGCAACGGGCTTTGTAATTATGCTAATGGATTGAAATTTGGAGAACTGACCGGTCCAAAATACCGCTGAGGCCGTCCATTTCGTTGTCATGACAACGGGTAGTGAGGAAATATTGATAGTAGATTTCCTGGAATATAGAGAAACGAAAAATAGCCAGGTTTTGGATCAATTACATTATTACTCCTACAAGGTGGGCCGATGACTTAGTAAAGATTACGGGAATCCAATGGATGCGAGACGCACAGGACCGTTCATTGTGGCGACACTTGGGGGAGGCCTATGTCCAACAGTGGACGTCTTTCGGCGGAAATGATGATGATGATGATATTATTATAAATTAGTTTTATTACACTGCAGAACGAAGACCTCTCTCTTTCAGAGGCTCCGAGATGTTGATGTTGTTGTGTGTTGTGATGTGTGTGTGTGACTTAGTCCGCAATAAATGTTTTGACTTTGACTTTGAGTTCCTGATACACTATTATTTTGGCCTAGCCTTTTAAAAGGGTTTTTTAAGGGAGAGATCGTCAAATGATTTATCCTGCTCTAGGGTGGAGTGATTGTGATTTTTGCTGACTAAATCCGATTATACCTTACAGTTGCTTTTTGCATTCTAGAGCCATGAAGTGACACAGATCAAGGGTTTTGTAGGCACGGTGATGAATTCGATCGCTAGCATTGCATTATTTATTAGGTGTATTATGGATCTAGTCATCCACTCCATTGTCAAGCATAATATACTTGGCTTATACAACTCATATTGACAGAAACTACTTAGATAAGGATAGCTCTGTTAATGGAAAAATAGTCTGGCCTTTTTTTTAATAAGAGAGTGGTGAGCAGTGGTGGATACCGACTTACGAGTTGCATTACTTTGAGTAGTTTGACTTACGAGTTGCGGACTTATTTCATGACTTTTATGCCATGCATGCCATGAAAACCATAAAATAAATTACAAAAACTGATCAGTTTGTGTAATTTATTTCATCATCACTGCTCTCAAAACGGTGACGGAAAACATCGTGAGGAAACCGGCATGTTCTAGAAATAAAAATTCGAAGACATGTGATATCCACCAACCAGCACTAGGCCCACGTGGTGGATTACGGCCCATTTGTCTCTTAGAGATGAGGCCTGAGTCCCAACAGCGGGAACATTATAAGGCTGACTATGGTATGCTATGCTTTTTTAAAGATACAAACTAGTGCTAGTCAAGCACTAGTTTGTATCATTAAAAATGTCAACTCGTAATAAATAGTGATGCAAACGTTGATGGTGAATGACACTAGTTTAATAAGAGCCCATTCAATCTAGCCTTTGTTTTATCCAAACCTCAACTGGATGAGTTCAGTTCAGAGTCCTTCATGAGTACCTGAATCAATTACCTTCTCGATTCACTTACGGCACAGCTTACTCCACAAGCTAAGCGAGCGTGAATCAACGAGCTCCCTGAAAGTCTATACCAATGTAAACTAAATCAGACCGCATAAATAAGATCGCTGACATTCGAGACCCCGCTGAAGTGGTCACGTTTGGTTCACAGCGGGTAACGAAGGCAAATATTCTGAAGCGAAATGCAAAGTGTCGTTGGTTCAAGGAGAATCTTTTAGAACTATCTAGATTGGTAAGTTTTTTTTTTTCAGTGAAAAAGAACTAAGTTTAAGGAATCAAGTTAATTGGTGCTCACTAATAAGTAATAATAATAAAATAATACTTGATTTGTTTGTCTCAAAGGGTACATAGATTAAAAGTAACTATTGATTACAACATCAATCCTTTGGGAGAGCTGGAGTCTATGCTGGTTTCAAGACCGAGTTCTATCACGCTCTTACGCACTTAGGTACTCCTGACATTAAAGTGAGTCAAAAAGATTTATGTAAAATAAAATCATGATTTTTTAAAATTAAAATTTAACATTGCAGTATATAAAATAACCGGTTCGATCTATTACTTCAGTACAGTAGTATCAAATGGGATTTTTTTTTTACGGTCGGCAAAAATCGTCTAATGACAACCCCCGCTCTTGGGTGGAGCGGGAGATAGTGTCAGACTCTTACTGACTAAAAACCCATCCCGTTCTTTCTAGCCTCTTCATACCGGGGCTCGAGTTTCCTTTCGGATAACCCTGGCCCCAGTAGGCTTCGACTCAGCTGGGCCCCTCCTGTTGCTGACAACTCGGTCTCGGTCGGCTCGGTCCGGACAGTCACCGGACGGTCAGACAGCGAGCTACCCATGACTCACCGTCTGCGAGTCCGCGTCTACGGTGGCCGGAAATCGGGATAGGAATCCCGGTGGCGGCGACGAGGGCACCGTTGCCTGATGCGGTCGGCCACCTCCTTTGCTAGCATCATTGCTTCGCAGAAAGAGGCGACCGCCTGCCACTACTCCTCGCTCTGGACCATGGCCTCAACCAAGACCCGGCGCAAGAGGTATCCGCCACCGATCGCCCCCACGAGGGCACGGCGATGCTCCGCCCAAGCAGGGCACACCTCGACTGCGTGCTCGACCGCTTCCTACGGGCGTTCCGCAAAGTGGCGACACCCAGGCGTCTCTTCCGTTTGAATCCGGTGTAGGAACCTCCCGAACTTACCAGTATCAAATGGGTAGCTCTCATATTAAAATACTTTAGAAAAGGAATAACCAGTTGATGATGCTGTCCATACCTAAAGTACCTACAGCTCTACTGAGCAAACGGCCATCATACCATATTACTAAGTGGCTAATATTTTACCGAGAAAAGAAGTAGTTTTTGCCATAAACGGTCAAATCATAACCTTAAACGTAAGTGACCTAGTAGAGCTTTTTCTACTAACGCAAGAAAACTCAGTGGTCGAAAGTGCGTAGCCAGGTTATCAAAATCTAACAGTGTGCTTATCTATATTAAACGCATTTGTTTTGGTGTACACAGAAGAAGACACTATTTGTGAAAACGTGAGAACAAAAAAATAGGTGCCTATCTATCTGGCCAGGCAAAAGGCTACTAAAACCCAATTATGTTATGGTTGATGCAGCTAAAAACCAATACTTTACTAAGTGCGATTACCTATTTTACCTTCACAACCCGGTATCTGGGTAATATGATACCCCTCGGTAAGACTAGTGTCATTCTGACTATTCATAACGACTCACAAAATAGTCCAAATGACGGCCGGCTTAACGTGCTTTCCGGTAAGTGTATATAATATTATCTCAAGTGCAACTTGAAGTTCGACTTGTGTCACTGTGACCATTAAACTCCTCTTTAATTAAATTTAGTTAATTAGCTAACATTGGTTTACGTAAATACTTAATTGTAAACATCTCTAAACATTCGCCGCCGGGATTCCGATCCCGATTTCCGTAGACGCGGGCTCGCGGACGGCAAGCCATGGGTAGCTCGCTGCCCGATCGTCCGGTAATGGACCGAGCCCAAGACGTCGACGGCGCGCACTGTTCCCGTGCACCTCAAGGAGTTGTCAGCAACAGCAGAGGCCCAGCTGATTCGAAGCCTACCGGGGCCAGGGTTATCCGAAAGAAAACTTGGTTTGAAGGCTACAAGGAACGGGGTAGGTTTTTAGTCAGTAAGAGTATGACACTATCTCCCGCTCCACCCAAGGGAGCCTTTTTGCCCATCGTAAAAAAAAAAAAAACAAAAAACATCTTTAGACATAATTATTTTTAGATAAAAGACATATTTAAATTGTTTACATTTAGTTAACTACATAAACAGATAGAGTATAAAAAGGTCATGTTCTACTAAATATTAACATAGGCATAATTATTATATTGAAGTTTTGTAGTTCCAAAACATTACCATAATCATCACCAATCAACGCCAATGCAGCTCTGTGTTTGCATTTACCCCTAATTATAAATGCTATTGTTCCGAGTCATATATTCAACATCAAAATGAAATATGCATTACACAACACAGCTGATATTATAAACATTTAATTAAACTTCAACCATACCTACTAACTTGGTCTACTTAATGCAGATTTCCTGGATACAATTCCGGAATTTCTACGCAATGTAACAGAATCTTCAGGAAGATTGTAGAAGGTTTATTTAGTACCAAGACAAAAATACTACTTTCGTAGATATTGTGTCACTTTAAGATAAAAAATAAAAAACTCAAAGAGATCTATTTCTATTAATAATAATAATATTCCACAACTATCACACAACGCTGTCTAGTCCCATGCTAAGCAGAGCTTGTGTTATGGGTGCTAGACAACTGATAAAAATACTTATATATTTCTAAATACATACTAGATAAATACATATTGTAGATAAATTACACCCAGACACAGAACAAATGATTATGCTCATCACACAAACATTCGTTCTGGGTGAGAATCGAACCCACGACCTCCAGCATAACAGTCAGGGCCACTAACCACTAGACCTACAGGCCAGTCATGTTATATTTATCTTTTTTATAATGTGAGTGTGAGAACGCTCTGTAAACTCAGCGGATTCATAGATTAAATTATTCACTCACTTTATTATTATTTCTATTGTAATTGTTCTTTTGGCTACAATATTGAATGGTCTACACGGTCATCATATAGGTACTTATTAATATTGGAATATAAATATATTGCAAAAACAAATATTTCTCTCAAAGAGTAAACATGGAGTTTCTTACTGGTTCTCCTCAAAACGACCAATAGGTACCCTATTGGTCGTTTCGAGTTGCTTCTAAGGTTTTATATAAGTGCTCATATAGGCAGGCATATGTAAAATAAAGACATTTTGTTTTTTTTTTATAATTTTTTTATATTATAATGACCAGACGAAATATTTGTTGCAGGTACGTAGGCGATGAAGTCCAGAAACTGGTTTTTATGGAACTCAAAGTCCATCGAGTTAAGTGACCAAATAAATACAATAAAATGATTTAGTACAGATTTTAACTTAGATTTATATTATCATTCCATTATTTTCAACATTTGTAAGAAACGTTTAGATTTTTTCTGAGATCTTGTTACTCAAATTAGTGCGGCAGCCATTTGAAGGAGCGAAAATGTTCGAAAGAATCAGCAGAGGGTAACTGCAGGAGTATAGTTTAGTTAAAAACTTGGACTTATTTGATGATTCCCAAACACCCACCTAAATTAAAACTAGTTCATCATTATCATCATCATTTTAGCTGATATAATATTATATACGTCCACTGTTGGACATAGGCCTCCCTCAAGCGTCGCTACAATGAACGTTCCTGTGCGTCTCGGTTCCCGCAACCTTCACCAGGTCATCGGTCCACCTTGTAGAAGGCCTTCTAACGCTGCGTTTTCCGGTACGGAGAAAAAAAAAACTGTTATAAGAGATACAAATAAAAAAATTAAATAAAATAAAAAAAAATCCAAAAAGTGGACTCTTAAATTGCATAAGTGTTGTACAAAGTGAATCCTCTGCTATTTTCTGTAGTAGAATGTAGAGGGAGAGTCATAAACGTCTGTATGTTGCGGACGTCCGCTATTTCGAGCAGTGTTCTGTACATTTTAATGGAAAAACTTTATTTATTAAAACCCTTCATTCAGATAATGAAGCGAGAAACAATGGCTCCAAAGCTTATAACTGCAACATTTTAGAAATGTTACATACAAATGCTATTTTACAAGCTTTTATTTAGTTTCACCTGTCCCGATGTTTGTCTGTAATCAAACCCTGAAAATTAAATTTGACACACTTTTTTTTTTTTTTTTTTTGTCGACTGGGAAAATCATCATTGACGAAACCCGCTCTTGGGTGGAGCGGGAGGCAGTGTCAGAGTCTTACTGACTAAAAACCCCGCGCCGTTCCTTCTAGACACACTTCCCGGTTACCGATTGAGCTGAAATTTTGCATGCATGTGTAAAATTATTACGACAAGGAGCTGATCTGATGATAGAACCGGCAGGTGGCTATAAGAACTTCGTAGTTAAACGACACTAACTCATCGAGTTTGGGATCGATGATTCGTCTTGATGAGTATTAATTATATAGGTATAACCAGCTATAAAAGCTTGCTATGAAAAAATGATTTTCATTAAAAGCTTATTATGGTTTAAAGTTAGAAAAAAAATATAGGTATTACTGTGCATTTTCCTAACTAAAGCCTCATGTGTCAATCAATCAATCAATCAATCAATCAATCAATCAATCAATCAATCAATCAATCAATCAATCAATCAATCAATCAAAACGTTTATTTGCATAATACAGGTAAGTATAAAAAGTTGTTACATGTAGGTATAATAGGTGCGCTGTACTATGACCTTATAAGGTGTGCAAATTTATTAATTAATTTAAAATATAATTCTGACAAAACTAGACAGCAATTATTGAGTCAAGATTAAATTCACATTAAAAGTGGTATGTCATTTGTAAAAAAAAAAAAAACAAAATAAAATAAATAAGAAATGTCAAGATGAGATTATATACTTATGTCACATTAAACAATCAAATAAAAAGAAAAAAAAAGCAAAGAAAAAAAAAGTCAAAGATTAATTTAAACATTACAATAAAAATTGGTCCAATTAAATTATTAAATCATGTCACATTTTTGTTGTTGTCATAATTTTATAATACATTACTATCATTATTAATAAATATACATTGTGTCTTGTGCTTTATGTATTAAAATCTCTCATTCAAATAATAAAGCGAGTAACAATGGCTCCATAGCTTATAACTGCAACGTTTTTCATTAAAAAGCTATTTTACGGTTTGAAGTTAGACACAAGTGTATTACTGTGCATTTCTTGAATAAAGGCCCACGTGTCGTAATTGCCGTGAATTTCAAGGCTCTATGAGCTTTAGCGCTTAATCATGTCATAATATGTAAGCACAGTGAACTGAAAATCTTTTACGCATGAGATATCAGAGCTAATGATTACAGATTGTACCACAACTAATAGTACAGTGTTACACTAGTACACTGTTGGTAGTAGTAGTAGATGTTTAAAGCTAAATTGATATCATAACTGCATAGGTAATATGAGCTCATTGAAATAAAATACCATTGCCTCTGTAACACGCCTCTACGTTTCAATCACAGAGTAAGTTACTCCGTGGTTTCAATGCACTTCATTTAATTCATGAATCCCCAAGCGACCACCGGTGGCCGCGCATCTATTGTCTTACTATTGTGTTTCTAATTGACGGTATCTGAAGGGTTAATGTGATTCGGACTTAACTATCAAGTGGAAATTCTCTCTCTGTATTCCAAAAATAAACCCAACATTTCGTTTAGGTGCTGTTCCTAAATACAAATGTCAACAATTTGTCCAAATTCAGTGCATTTAAATTCAGCGTCCTATTTTTTCGCTTACGCCTCCACTCCGTTCTGTATCCCTAGCCGCTTATTGTGACACTCAGGCTTTAGGCGTGCTTACACGATTAACTTTATTATGACAGCCACTAAGCCACCGCTGAAGGAATGCTTTCTTCCCTACTTACATTATTAAAAGTTTGATATTACAGACGAAATAATAAAATGTACCAAAGTTGGGATGACAAAATTTGTATAAATGTCCAAACGTAAAATAAAGTATATGAAGGTATTTTTACTTCGTTATATTAAAAACCTTCAGACTTAAAATTGACTACCAGATTATACGTTAGGACATGTATATTTTTCCGAGTTAATACTTCTTTTATCTAGATAGCGAGAAAACGTGATAATATCTTGTGGCTCAGAGTTTTTGTGTTGGACATAATAAATGCGAAGACAAAACATTTCCTTGCTGTCCTAGTAATGAAAATAAAAATAGAGAGCTGAATCTGTGTCTAAACTAGGTCGGGTCTACAATGGTGATTTCATTAACATAGTTGCCAAACACAACGCAATCTGATGTTAAATGACAGTGCGTTATAAGCTCCGTGCATTTCTATTGTGTCCACTCCTGAAAACAAATATTAGTAATGACACTAAAACGCTAAAACTAAAAAGTGTGTTCCTGAACAGTTGAAAGTTAAACTAGATGAAAAATACCTTAAAGAAAAAGTCATCATCATCATCATCATTTCAGCCGATACACGTCCACTGTTGGACATAGGCCTCCCCCAAGCGCCGCCACAACGGACGTTCCTGTGCGTCTCGCATCCATCGGTTTCCCACAACCTTCACCAGGTCATCAAACCACCTTGTTGGAGGCCTTCCAACGTTGCGTCTTCCGGTACACGTTCGCCACTCCAGAACCTTTCGGCCAATGCGCCCTGCCCATTGCCACTTAAGTTTGGCAATTCTGTGTGCTATGTCGGCAACTTTAGTTCTCCTGCGGAAAGAGAACAATTTGCGGAAAGAGAAAAAAGAAACTATTTGAATAGGGTATGGTATATTCATCGTTGATATTGAAATTACGCATAAATGCGAGAACAATGTAGAAAGACATGTAAGTAAAAAGCGTCTAGAAACAAAGCCATACTCACTCTTACAAAGGGCGAGATAGATAAAAGAAGTAGCTCATTACAAAATTGTATGTTACATTATTTCAAAGTGAATTATTTTATGTAGGTAAGTTGTTATTTTTCTGTACTACGCTCACACATCGTGTCTACATTCCTTTTTTCAACTGTACGTCCGCAGTATGCTGAAAAAGTGGTCTTTAGAAAAATAAGCATCAACTTTGCACCTATTTTTCCAGTCTAGTAGTAGTTTTTTCAGTTCTAACGGTTTTTTTTTCTTACTTTAGAAAAAATCTCATATCGTAAAACCTCATTTGAGACAGACATTTAGTATTCACGCGACACCAAGCCCCGATTATTTAATTACACGTGACACAGCGCCGGTATCCTTGCTATGCAGAGATAGTCAACACTGAGGCCGCAGCCAGAACTCATTAGTGACAGAGCAAAGGTCAGGGGCGGGAACCGACACGTTTGATCGATAAACTGACCCACTTCATGTTGAGTTTCAACTGCAGTTGGGTTAGGTAAATACTGGCTGTGTTTAAACATGCAAGTATAGCATTAGCTAGGAGCTCAAATAGTACCAGTGAGTCTTGTGAACTCACTTAAACGGGCAGGGAGTGTAATTTTATTTATTCTGAGATAGCATTGTATGATGTCATTCTAGAATATAAAGCTGAATGTAGCAGCGTCAACTTTGAATTTGTAAACTGTAGATGGTAAGGGAAAATTTTAAGATTATCGTAGCTAAGTAATAACAGTCACACAGGTCGATCTCCGAGGTTCAGCAACACATACAGAGGTCGGTTTGTGGATGGGTGATCATTTGTTAGATATTGAGACTCCTCCGTCTAAGTCGTCATAGCCGAATAGTCAGAACCCCAAAAATCATGTCACACTAATCGTGACAAAGGGAATTGTTTTAGTTAGTAACGAAGTTGTGAATATCAGACAGGCAGTTGCTTCATGCAAAATATGGTGCTCAGCTGTATCTGGCTCAACTGGAAATCGTCCGCAATATAATTAGGAAAAGACTAGACAGATTGATTGCTAAGGGAGAATTTTCCTTAGCAGAATGTTGCGATTGATAGCATGTTTTCTACCTCGTTAACGTTGATTCATTATCTAATTTTGTCATAATCCTTAAGGGAAAAGCAACTTTATGATTGCTGCTTTAACAAAATAATCATTGTCTTTCTGTCCTTATTCCACATTACTCGTTGTCGACGCAACACGTTTCTTTTCCTTCCGTCCTATCACTGACTAGACTAAAAATAATGACGTCATATTAACAATAATTTTGTTCCCTCGCGGGAGAATAGTCAATCGATCGTCAATCATTTTGACTGGTTCACCGTCATTACGTCATCAATCATTCAGTTCAGCGTGTATTCTCGGTAGGCTTGTAGTTCAATCTCCATTGACATACAATATAATATTAGATGACAATTTGGTAATATTTTTATTATAATATAAATTTCTAGATCCACCAACAATAAAAAATAACCGCCACTTAGTCTCATCTATTACTAATTCTAATAATTAATAGTAATTAGTATTTTTTTTGTTTGAATAAACTCAAAAACTATTGGACCGTTTCTAAAAATTGTTTCATCGGTAGAATAATACTTTATCACTGAGATATATATTTTCTATTTCCATGGTAATGGAGGTCCAGGCAGAAGCTAGTGTTCTATAAATATCTCAACCAAAACAGTGTTACTCTTTGCCCTTCCACTTCATTGACATGAAAATGACAAAGGCACGCAGAAAATGCTTATGAATCACAGAATTTTGTAAATGAGAGGGTTAGATATTATTCTACCAAACAAAGATAGTCTAGCTATGGCGCACTGTATAACTAACAAATACCCATAAATTCTAGTCAGATAACCAAATTCCAAGCAAAGTAAGGAAAACAACAAAATCTAAGGAAAATTAAATATAATAAATGTGTAGGTATCGATTATAAAACTTAAACAAATAAGAGTAACTTACGAATAATACAAAGCTATAGACGAATAGTTAATAAGATTAGTAACATATTAGGTTCTTAAGTCAGTAACGTTGTGTTCTGTCGGCAGAAATTACGAACATAGGAATATACATGGATTCATAATGAACAATTAGAAGATAATAATGAGATTGGTAATTCTAGTGAAATAAATTATTCTTCGTATACGTGTAAAGATGAAAATAAAGTACTCATGTTACTTGACGTATATGAACCAATTAATAACATGACATCTGATTATAACCTATTCTATAAAAATAACAGAATAGATACACATAAAAATAGTTAATCCTAATATATTTTTTACAAATCTATCTATAAAACAGCTAAAGCAAAGCAACTTTAAAATGGTCGGAGAAACTCAACTTAGAGCGTCATTGTGTGGCCCGATCGTACGTTATTGAATGAAAATAAAAAGCAGACACCTAAATTGAAAAGCGCTCCTCGCAGCAAATAGCGAAGTAATCAGTGCGACGCCAAAGTCGCGGATGTTAATAGAACAACAACTTTACAATAAAATGCACTGAACACGATGGAGTTTAAAAATAAACTCTGGAACTTGAACAAAGCTAATTTTAGTTTGTGATATTGTATATATTGCGTAGTGTTATTAGTGTGGGCGTAGGCTTAATTAATACTGATGTTGTGTAGGTAATTTTAGATATGACAACCTATTTATAATTTACTAGCTTTTGCCCGCACGGCTTCGCTCCCGCTCTTCCCTACTCTACCCTAATCTACCCTACACTACTCTGCACTACTCTACACTATTCTACACTACTCTACACTACTCTACTCTACACTACTCTACCATACTCTACCCTACTCTACCCTACTCTACCCTACACTACTCTACACTACTCTACACTACTCTACTCTACACTACTCTACCCTACTCTACCCTACCAAACTAAACTTAACACGAACAAGCCTAAAAAGTTGGTTTGGTTAGGTGTTCTTGAGTTATAAAATAACAACAAAAAGTGGCATTGATTTTTATATATATAGATTGTAAAATTTATAATATTAACGACGGCAAATTTGATTTTTGTATATGTGTAATGAAATGACATTTCATTAATTCAAATTTGCCGCGCTTCGCGCGTTGAAGTTGTCAATGGAATTTATGTTCTGTGGAACGGGGTGACGTGTGATTGAATGCCAGATGATGTTTAGATTATTTTGCATATTTTATTGTTAAAAATTCTATTGTAAAGAGATGAAATAAAGGGATATAATTGAGGAGGCGATATTAGTAAACTTTAAATGTCGTTTCTTTGATTTTCAGAGAAACAATTTGTGGTTTATTTGGAAAATCCTCAATAACATATCTTATATATGTAACAAATTGCAGATCCTTTCACTAATAATATTTAATAATTTTATAGAAATACACAAATAGACTTTGTAACAAATATTGTTTAAAAGAATGCTACATTTTATTACTCATTGACCAGCGGGTAATCCTCTTCCAACTGAGACCCCAAGTGAAACCCACAGGAGGCCCAAGAAATGCTGGCGGGATATCGTAAAAGCCAACCAAAGTGCTAATAAACTCGACATGAAGGTCGGACAAGATTGTGCGAAATTGAGAAGACTTAGTAGCTAAGATATAACATAAAGTGAGGAAGCAGATAATAATTATGTTTGGTACAACATGTTTTTTATGGCCCATGAGTTCTAGAGTTTACTTAAGGGACATACAATTTTGGAAGATGTCAACATAAGTATTTCCTAAAATAGACAAGCATGATGAAAAAATCAATATGATTTATGAAAAAGCTTAGTATTTTTTGAGCATCAATAAGCAAATATCATCCAATATCTCGAAATATCCTTTTCTTAGATTGTATTAATAAGTTTCCTAATAAACCCTAACTTTATTGTGCCAAGTCGTAATTGAGACGAATTCAAAAAGTTTTTGTGGTCTCTGCGGGCGCTGCCTTATTTACTTCTGTTGTAATGAAGCAATTTAGCGCTATAATAGGAAGCTCCAATGTTTTTCGGTTAAGGAAAGAGGATGATAAGTTTCTCTCAGCCTCTCAGGTCTTACGAAGTAATTATTATACTGCTTAATTTGTATTATTCTTGTGTATTTCTTTATGGCTTTATGATCCATAAATACGAATATTATAAATGAGTAACGTTTTGTATGTTTGTGTTTATAATGAGTAAAACTGGACCGATTTTAAAAATACTTTTACCAAATATAAAATAATATATTTTAGAATGCTAGTCTTAATTATATTTTGTAATTATCTTTTGGAATAACATGTTTTGTATATTTATCAATTAGACTTAATACAAAACCAAATTAAAAATCACAGCTTAGAAACTGTCTTCATTTACGCAGTAGTATAAACCCGAGTTTGCAAAAACCAATATTACTTATGCAAAGAATACCGACACTCTTTAGACGTAAGCTTAGTACAAAGAAACGCTCCAAGCAAAAACAGAGAAAAATTGCTTTTTATTCCATTACGGAAGAGCGTGATACGATTACAAAAAGATACAGACGAACATAGAGAGAATTTAGAGAGGGAAACTGGTTAACATAATGCTCGTTTAATAAATTTAATGGATTCAAGAGTAGATATAGGCGTTTATGGAGGCCTTTGATAAATAGCCGATGAGTTGCGTGTTCGTCGAGGGCAAGCCATCATGTTTATGAACTTTGTATTACGTTTAGTGCGGAATATTGAATGGTGGTTGTTGTTGATTTAGCAGTTTTGTTTTTGAGTGTTGATTGAATCTTGGCTTTGCTATTAAATTAACGACTTAAACTGTTTAAGTAAAGTTGAAGAATATGGGAACAAAAGACGAGTGAACTAAACAACGTAATAATATCAAGTACATACATTAAACAATCAAAATAAACCTGTTCAAGAATTTATTACTATATACTAAAGCGGGACAAAAATAAATATTCCGATTATTGCAAATCCAATAGCTTAAACTAATGAAACGAGAGGTAAAGTAAAAAAATGGTAAAGTAATACAAAAAGAAATAAAAAAAACTAGATCTGTTACTTAAAGGCATTACGATCACAAAAAAGCGGAGAATAAGGCTATAAAAGACATAAATAAAGATAAAATTGAAGTACTTAATGTTTTCTGTATATTGGTCGATATTGATTATGACATTCTCAGACTAAGATACTAGGCTAACATAGAAGCTAGGTATAGTGAAGTGTTCAAACGAACGGTCTCCGATCAAAGTCGAAGTTTCCATTTTCAAAGCGTTGTCAAACTTGAGGAAACCATTACATTAAGGCTCAAAGGCTGACTATTAAAGGGGTACCCACAAAGTGGAGTTGTATGAACCATTTATTGGGAGAAATAAAAAGTTAATTACTTGCCTAAATACTTTGGTGTCATTAAAAGGCTGAAGGTTTGTCTGAACAGTTAAATGTTTTCGTTACTGATTCAGAAACAGATTAACTATAGAATTATGTAGAAGATTGTATTCAGAAAAATCGGTACTGTATAGCTATGTAATCTCTTAAATCTAGATCTTTAATTAGGAATGGTTTTAGACTTAAGCATTTGGAAGTTGAAAACGAATTAAAACTTTATTACTAAATTTTGACAGAGCCTGACAAACAAATCGACGCTGATCCTTAAAATTATTTGGAATCTGCTAAACGGTCGCTGAATAATTATAGTTATAATTTTTTTTTAAGTAGGGCTAAGCGTGGTACAAGTCCAGGAAATTACTTAATTGACTTTCGTAAGTATACGCCATAATTTTAAACAAGCACAAATGTGAAACGTAGAGATTCGTTTGTAAATTAATTCAAGAAAAAAGAAAAATAAAAGAGAAAAAAAGAGAAAAGTCTAGAAGTTGTAGTGGAAATCTAGTGGATGGATAAGGAGTATCAGATTTTTTAGTAGCCTTGCATTCCATAGTAACTCTTTCGAACAATCCGGCAGCCCGTGCAGGTGGGAGAGTATTCATTACTAAGGAAAACTGTTTTAATAACAGCATTCTTTAAAATTCTAGTCCACTCAGCTTCGATGGCTTAGTTTAATTCTTGTTTCCTAAGCAACGCAAGTTGTTTTGCGCCATTCTAAGCTTTTAGCTTCTACTTTAGCTGCTAGTTTACATATCCAATAATAGAATGGTTTGCATTTCTATTCGGTGTTAACAAACATATTCAAGCAAGCTATTTTTGCAAACGTAAGTTTGTGAAGTAATAGTTTGTTCTACAAATGAAAGTGCTTGAAAATGTGTCTGCATAAGAATCGCATACCTAACTTCGTCAAACCTGTCCCATGGTCGTACACAGATATCACTATCACTTCTCACTTACACGCAAAACGTTTTGGGAGTGGAATTCCTTGCCAGAGTCTGTGTTTCATGATGGCTACAACCTAGGGATCTTTAAGTCAAGAGGGAATAGGGTACTTCTAGACAGCGCTCCATCGTCGATCGCATCGTCTCATTCCATCAAGTGAAATAGCCGGCAAGCGTGAACTAATCAAAAATTTAAAAAAAATCGAATGCGAAAAACACAATGAATAAAAATAAATTTACAAATGCTTGAAATCGAATTTTTTATCAAAATATAAAATTTCGCGTCTATAGTGCTTTCCGTATTTAACTCAACACAATTTTGCCTTAAAACGATGGTTTTCTACCTGAATAGTATAAAATACAAATCAGCATCTATATTCACCTCATTACGAATATTGCATCTAACCATTAATATTAATAATTTGCTACACGCGCCCGTCACTAATTTATATGTACGTAACCAGCAATCGTGTACCTAAATCATAATTAGTAAATTAACAAAATTAAGCTAACGCTCAATAATAAATAGCAAAATGAAAACATTTTCCCGCACAAGCATTGAATGCTCCAACTACTTCTGTGATTAACTATTACTCAGGTCGCTAACGATAGTACGGTTGGGCCATGAAATAAGCGACTCAGGGGTAATTATAATCTACTATAACCCGCTTGAGAAGTTGCTTCGAGTTGTACTGAGATATTAATGATACTACGTTTTAATTTAATCTGAATTTAAGCGGCTTTGATTTATAAAAGATCTCTGAACGTACTAAATATAGAACACGAAATGTTTTATTTATTATGTTTGGAAGATTTAAGCTTGTTTTACTTTGTTTTGTAATTAGGATTTTCTTTTGTTTTGTAATACGGAGTACGGTTATTTATTTAGGTCTCCATAAAGTGATGTTAAAATCGTAAGCTCTTCTTAACAGCTTTCCTAACAATAATACACTGGGTCGCAAAAATAATGAGTCACACATATAATATCTGCGAGAAGTAGTGTATGTGGATCGCTTGTGTATCCAGGGTTACTAGTAAGAGATGTCGCCATAGTAAAAAAATCTCACCCCACAAAGATCATTTGAATGAGATGCATTTAAAATTCGTTGGTCCATGTAAGATTAGGGGTACATTTTGATGCATCGTCCATTTCCCATCAGATTATATACTCCTTATAAAGCAGCATTAAATCGATCTACATAATCCTTGTTTCTTGCCCTGACGATCTAATTCCTCACTGTCAGTAGTTTTTTTTTAGTATGTATAAAAATGCATATATTATTTAATTATGATATTTATTTAAAAATCTTAATTAACCTTATACAAAAGCAAAAACATAAGTAGAGAACTGAAGACTGATCTCCGAAGAAAACAAAATAATTAAAGAGCGGGATGCACGTGCACTCGACCGTGTGACGAGCATTCACGGGGCTCATGGCGTGACGATCTGTTCACGCGCGTAGCTCCCTCAGTACTAGGACTGTGAGCGTGACGCCCTGGCGATACTTGCTCCTTAGTCATTCAGCAGCAGAGAATACATAGCTTACAGGTGATAGTCGGGCTAGTAGAAGTCTTGTAGAAGACGAAATAACCTATTTTATTACATGTTTTCGAAGCATGAACTTTTATTAAGAACGAAGGGCACTAAACTGATGCTATACTTATTTATTGAGTTGAACTTCATCATCATCATCATTTCAGCCGATACACGTCCACTGCTGGACATAGGCCTCCCCCAAACGTCGCCACAACGAACGCAGTTGAACTTAATTCATGAATCCCCAAGCGACCACCGGTGGCCGCGCATCTATTGTCTTACTATTGTGTCTCTAATTGACGGTATCTGAAGGGCTAATATAATATAAAGAAAAAAATGTAAAAATAATTAAAAATATAAAACATGACGAAAAAAAACTACATCTAGCTTATATCCTTGAACTTTGAAAGTATCATTTTGCGCAAATGTCTAGGTATTCTTCAACGGCTTCACGTCTCGCGCTCGTTCCGAACAACCTCTGTTGTTCCGACAACCGTTGAAGCACGCGTCGACTTGGCTTGCTTGACTGCATTGCTCTGAGTAAGCGGTGATTTGCCTACAAAGAGAGATGTAATAAGAAGATTATTTGGGTTTGAGAAAACCAAGCGGAGAAAAAAACGACTCCTAAATCATATCCTGCAACTCAACTCCACCTCGAAAAATCAAATTGACAGAACATATAGCTTGTTATTCACTGGTAGACATAAATCGAAGGTTTTCATCCGTTATTATAGCAAGTGACTCAAGTGGAGATTCTACAAACGGACATGGAACGTGGGCCCATTACTACACAAGTGGAAAAAATTTTTATTAAATTGTTTATTATAAAAATAAGTTCAGACCGAAAAAAATTCTTACTCTTGTATGAGTGTAACACCCATTTGGGTACGAAGGCGGGAACGTCGCATCTTTTACCCACATAACCTGCTGTACACTGGCAGACTGCCGCACTCGCCTCGTTCAGGGAACAGAGCCCATCGTTTAGACAGTACTGATGGCATGCGCTGACTATCCCTTCCCCAGAGTTACCAGCAACAAAGCTGAAACAACGAATAATTCAAGCAAGGCATTACAATAAATAGACACGCCAGTAAAATAGCGTTTGTATAAGTAACTTCCTGGATGGTTTAGATTTACTATTGGACCTGGCCAGGCAATATTTGTTGCGGACGACGAGCCATGGGTAGCTCGCTGTCCGACCGTCGGGTAACTGTCCGGACCGCGCCCAAGTGGTCGACGGCGCGCACTGTTCCCGCGCGCCTCAAGGAGTTGTCAGCAACAGCAGGGGCCCAGCTGGGTCGAAGCCTACTGGGGCCAGGGTTAGTTTCGAAAGAGTAGCTCGAGCCCCGGTATGACGGCTAGAAGTAACGGAGTGGGTAAAAAACCCACTCGTCAGTAAGAGTCTGACACTATCTTCCGCTCCGGCCAAGAGCGGGGGTTGTCATTGAATAATTTTACCCACCATAAAAAAGGCAATATTTGTTAGGTCCGCTAGTTAATAGAAGTGGTTGTTTTGTCTATTCAACGAATTCCATGGGTAATATGATTTACCTGCATTTAGGTTGACCCTCAGCATCGATACTACAGTCTCCTTGGGAACAGTAACCCTTGCATATGGACACTTCGCATCTTGGACCATCGTAACCTGCTGTGCACTGACAGTCTCGCTTATTCTCTTCATTTATGGAACACACACCGCCGTTTAGACAATGATCATGACACGCGTTTATTTCGCATCTTTCCCCATAGTAACCGGTCATGCAGCTGAAATAACAAAGGTACAGAAGAATTGTTCTTTAGTCAAGAAAACTAAAACATAATTTTATTGTTATTAGATATAACAGATGCACGAGGTTCGCGACCTCTGCGATGTTTCGGACGTTCTATAAGTTTATCTTAGACCACACTGATATTGGTGAGAGGGCTCGGGCTCCCTATTGAGGGATTTAGTATGCTTGCTGATAGTAAGTATTTATAAATACTTACTGTCAGCAAGCATGCTGATAAATCTGGTCTCTTCTCTGTTTGAGGCTGGATTTTGATGTTTATAGAGTTTGTTTAAGTGATAATAGTAGAATAGATCTAATGAGCCCGCTAGTTAGTAATAAAAGTTTGTGTTACAAATAAATATAATGAATTTCATGGATAGATAATATGGTTTACCTGCATTTAGGTTGACCCTCAGCATCGATACTACAGTTTCCTAGCAAACAATAATCCTTACAGATAGACACGTCGCATCTTTCGCCATCATAACCAGCTGTGCACTGGCAGGCTGGCTTGTTCTCTTCAATCAGAGAACAGACACCGCCGTTTAAACAGTGCTTATGGCACGCGTTTACTTCGCACCTCTCTCCAGAGTATCCGACTTTACATCTGAAGTAATGAAGATAAGAAACAGAATTACTGGAGTAATTAACAGACCAACAAATATTGTGACTAGTTGTAACTGGCAAACGAGGTGCGCGACGCTAATCTTTTTACAACTCGCACTAAACAAAATTTACAAGTAATTAAAATATTCATTGGATCTGCAATAGTGAAGTATATTTCAGAGATGAACATGTTTTACCTGCATGTAGGTTGTCCCTCAGCACTGACACTACACTCCCCTTGAAAGCAATAGTTCTGACAGACTGTAGACTCACTATTCGACTCACATGGAATCAGACCCTGTAGAGCATCGCAGCTCTGTAGTCCCCGAATTTGATCCTTTATCGTGTAGTTAGCTGCTATACGATGACAATCCCCACACACTATCATAGACATTGAATTTAGTTTTGTTGCCACATGTTGTATTGAATTCTTCGGTAATTGCCATATTTCCTCTGGCTCCATCTGCCAGTAAATGAAATCTTTTGACACGGCCAATGAAAATAGATAACCATCGTTTTTCACAATATATAATGTTGTTCTATTCTTGCCATTAAAATTGGCACTTTCGATAGACACCTTTTTTTTTTTTTTTTTTTTCTCTCGACGGGGAAAATCATCAATGACGAAACCCGCTCTTGGGTGGAGCGGGAGACAGTGTCAGAGTCTTACTGACTAAAAACCCCGCGCCGTTCCTTCTAGCCTTCATACCGGGGCTCTAGTTTCCTTTCGGATAACCCCGACCCCGGTAGGCTTCGACCCAGATGGGCCCCTCCTGTTGCTGACAACTCCTTGAGGCGCGCGGGAACAGTGCGCGCCGTCGACGCCTTGGCTCGGTCCGGACAGTTACCGGACGATCGGACAGCGAGCTACCCATGGCTCGCCGTCCGCGAGCCCGCGTCTACGGTGGCCGGAAATCGGGATCGGAATCCCGGCGGCGGCGGCGGGGGCGCTGTTGCCTGATGCGGTCTGCCTCCTCCTTTGCTAGCATTACTGCTTCGCAGAAGGAGGCGACCGCCTGCCACTCCTCCTCGCTCCGGACCATGGCCTGAACCAAGGCCCGGCGCGAGAGGTCTCCGCCGCCGATCGCCCCCACGAGGACACGGCGTTGCTCCGCCCAAGCAGGGCACACCTCAACTGTGTGCTCCACCGTGTCCTCCGGGCGTTCCGCACAGTGGCGGCACCCGGGCGTCTCTTCCGCTCGAATCCGATGCAGGAACCTCCCGAACTTGCCATGTCCGGTGAGGACCTGCGTCATGCGGAAGGTAAGGACGCCGTGAGGTCTTTCCAGCCACGCCTCAAAGAGGGAACTTACCGCCATAATTGTGGCGTGCCCAGCACTGGGTTGCGATAGTCGCTGACGCCATTTCACCGTGAGATCCCGCCGGAGCTCTGTCCGCCATACCTCGACCTGTCGCGGTAGTGGACTTTCACCCCGGCGTTGCATCTCCACGCGCTTATCGTGCATGTGTGCAAGGACTGTTGCCTCCAGATCCCACGGTGGTAGGCCAGCCAGAAGGCTTGCCGCTTCGCGGGAGATCGTGCGGTAACCCCGAACCATCCGTATTGCCATGACCCTCTGGCAGGCGTTCAGTATGGACGCCGGTCGCTTTGCCAGCGACGGCGCCCACACCGGCGCCCCATAGAGGGCCATGGATCGAACGATCCCCGCGTAGAGCCTCCGGCAGGAGGCGTCTGGACCCCCAAGGTTGGGCAGGAGCCGCTTGAGAGCAGCCCCGGCCCGGTTGAGTTTGGGAGCCAAACGTCGGAAGTGTTCTCCGAAATTCCATCGGCCGTCGAGAACGAGTCCCAGGTACTTCATCGTCGACCCGACGCCGATGCGAACTCCTCCCACCGTAAGTTGGGAGTCTGATGGTGGCGCATTCCGAGCGCTGTGAAAAAACATGGCCTCGGATTTGTGCAGCGCCACCTCGAGTCCCAACTCCTGGATCCTACCAACGACTATCGCAACCCCGCGTGTCGCTAGAGCGACCGCCGCCTGGTGCGACTCTCCCTGCGCTAGAACCAGCGTGTCGTCTGCGTAGCAGACCACGCTGACCCCGTCAGGGAGGTCGCCGCGCAGCACGTAGTCGTAGCCGATGTTCCACAAGGGTGGGCCTAGAACCGACCCCTGCGGAACACCGCACGACATCTCTCGACGTTTCCACTCTCCCTGGTGACCGGGGTAGATAATGGACCTGTCCGACAGGTAAGCCTCGACCACTCGACAGAGGTATTCGGGCACCCGGTGGTACCGGAGTGCCCTCCGGATCGTACTCCAGGGCAGGGAGTTGAACGCGTTGGCAATGTCCAAGGACACTGCCACGACACTCCTGCCCCGGGACACCGCAACCCCTGTCGTGAGGGCTCGCACGCGCATGATGGCGTCCACCGTAGAGCGCGCCCTGCGAAAACCGAACTGTCCGTCCGACAAGTCCGGCCCCACCCGTGTTAGCCGCGCGACGAGGCGGTTTGCAATGACTCTTTCAAAGAGCTTGCCCACCTCGTCGAGCAGCACAATGGGCCGGTACGCGGACGGAGAGTCCGCAGGGCGCCCTGGCTTCGCGATGAGGACCAGTTTCCCCGTCTTCCAGCGAAGTGGAAACTGGCCCCTCTCCATACATGCGCTGAAGAGCCCTCTTAGTCGAGGCCCGAGAGCCTCCATGGCCAGGACCCAGGCTTTCCCTGGCAAGCCGTCGGGTCCTGGGGCGGTGTTCTTGGCACTCAACCTTCGCACCGCCACTCTCACCTCTACCTCGGTCACCTCTGGAGCGTTGTCGTCGTCGTCGCTGTTGTGGTCCGCGTCAGACACTGCTGGCGGGGGCGGAGCCATGGGCGGGGGGGAGTGTTCCCCTCGCGCAGGGAACAGAGTGGTTACAACACCCTCCACGAGTTGGGGCCGGAGACTCTGAGTCAACGGCGGAGCCCAGGGGCGTAGCTTGTCCCGTACCAATTTGTACGGGCGCCCCCACGGATCCGCGTTCAGAGACCCCAGCCACACGTTGCGGGCCTCGAGTTTGGCCCGCCTTATCTCTGTTCGGAGGGTGCGCTTTGCCTCTCTGTACCCCTCATACAGCTCCGCCTCTCTGACCTCCGCATCCGGCTGGCGGTTGCGGCGCCTGCAGTGTCTGTCGTACCGGCGGCGCGCGTGGTTGCACGCGTTGCGCAGTGCGCCGATCTCCGGCGACCACCAGTACACGCGGCGCTTAGCACGACCTGGAGGGACTCGGGGCATTGCCGCGTCGCAGATTTGCGACATGGCCTCCTGGAACCACTCCGCCTCGACGTCGATGTCGACAGGCCTGTCCGGTGCTTGCACCCAGGCCTGTACCGTCGCGGCTTCCAGGAGGAGCTCCCGGTCCATCTGCTTAAGCGCCCACCGCGGACCACAAGGGCTCTGTCGGACCGGCGCGGCCGAGGTTTCGGCGGAGACGTCCAACCGGATGTACCGGTGGTCGGAGTACGTCTCCACCTCCTCCATAACGCGCCAGTCGACGACACGCGGCGACAGAGCGGGGCTGGCGAACGAGATGTCCACCACCGACTCACCCCGCATCCGCACCAACGTGGGGACAGAGCCCCGGTTCAGGACGACCAGGCCCAGCTCCAAGGCCCAGTCCTCCACCATCCAACCCCGTCGGTTCGTGCGCCGAGAACCCCAAGCCGTGTTCCAGGCGTTGAAGTCCCCGCACACGACCACGGGGAGGGAACCGAACCCAGCGACGACGGAATTTAGCTCCATCAGGGAGAGTTGGAACACATCGAGAGATCTGTTCGGGGGCAGGTAAACGCCTACCACGGCGATGTCCCCGAACCGTGCTGCCACACAACCCCGCCCCCTCGTGACGGACTCGGGGGGCGGGGTACCGGCGGCGGCCGACGAAATTAACGTCACCGAGCCGTCCAAGTCCTGAACCCAGTCTCCACGGGGTTGAACAAAGTACGGCTCGGCGACGACGGCGATATTGATCGACCACTGCGCCATGCTCTGGAGCAACAGATCCTGAGCGGCGGCGCAGTGGTTGATGTTCGCCTGGAGGAGACGTAATGGTGTCGTTATTGACATTCCATTATCGTCTCCTCCTGAGCCCTTTGTGAGGGTCCTGCCGCGGCGGCGGGAGCGGCGGCGATGGCGGCAGCAGCCAGGGTAGTGGCTGCGGCGGTGAGGACGTCAGGGTGGATGCCCCTCCTGACCTTGCCCTTGGCCTTGGTGGGAGGGTCGCAGGACCTACCCCCAGCCCGGTGGTCGGCCGGCTTGCCGGCCGCCGCACATGCGTAGCAGTGCGGCAATGCACGGCATTCGGCGGCCTTATGACCGGGCTGTCCGCACTGGTGGCAGCGGTCACTGCGATCCACCTCTGCGGCGCAATAAGCGCCCACGTGGTGCCCGACGTGGCATCGGTAGCACCGCAGAGGTCTGGGTTCCAGCATCTTGACTTGGGCTGAAACCCAGCCCACCAACAGCCTTCGGCCCTCGGTCGTGATGGCCTTGGCCACCGACACGGGGCAGCTCACCGTGACGGCTCGCATGCCCGTGCTGTCAGCGCGGATGGTGCCCACCCGAACTTGATCGGTCGTGCACCCTCCCGCCCTGACGATGGCGGCCACCACTTCTTCCACCCTGACAGAGTCGTCCAGACCCATAATGCGCATGTCTACGCTCTTGGTGGGTCTGGACACTCGGGCCTCCTCGACGTCCAGGGACGCCCTGATCTTGTCGGCCAGAGCGTCGGCGAGTTCGCCGCTATCCGCCCCGGGGACCTCCAAGATTCGGGCTCCGGTCACGGTCTTCCTTATTCGGAAGCCCCCGGAGGCTCCGAACTCGTCGAGGTGGCCCACCACCGCCTGCTTAGCCTTGGCCATGACTACGTCGTAGTTCACGCCCTTCTTTTCCGCAGCCGGCTGTAGTGTGATCACTACAGCTGCGGAAGTCGGGGCGCGAAGTCTGGCAGCCATGGCCCGCTTCTTGCGCTCCCGTCGCCGTTTGCGCCTATTGGTCGCCCTAGTCGCCTTGCTCGCCTTCTCCTTGGCACCGACGACCGTCCACTCGGCGCCAGCCGAGGAGTCTTCGGGCGGAGAAGGCGGCAGGCGCGACCTAATCACCGCCGCGGCAGGAGGCCCCGCCGGTTTTGTGGCAGCCGCCACCTTGCCCTTCAAGGGGGCGGCAGGCTTCCCCTGCCGCTGCTGCCTGGTCACAGGCCTCGCCGTTTCCGGCGCCGTGGCCTTGCGCCCGACTTGCCCCGACGGGCCTGCCCTGGGCGCAGCAGCAGTGGCTGCGGCGGCAGCGGCATATGACACCGCTCCCTTCAGGTTGGAGGCCGCGAGCGGGGGACGCAGCACGATGCCCTCTAGGACGGAAAGCTGGCGCGTGACCTGCTCCTGAAACCGTTGCTGCTGCTGCTGCTGCTGCTCCCTGGCAGCAGCCAGCTCTTGCCGCAGCAAGGTTATCACCTCGCTTTCCGCCTGGGGCATCGGCAGGGATCGGCCCTGCTCCTGCGTGCTACGCCCTTCCGGTGACTGCTCGGGACGGGGGTCCTGGAGACCAGCCAAGGCCTCGAGCCGGCCAATCCTCCCGTTGAGGGTCTGCTCGTAGGGCTCGAATACGAACCCCAGAGCCCCCCCAATCGTGGCGTTGGCCAGCTCGATGGAGCGCTTCTTGGCCACCCTCTCCCGCTTGTTGGCCACGCTCATGATGGCGGCGGCCACTACCTCCCTAAATTTGGCCATCGCCTCCTCCATCCCCTCCGGCAGGTCGGTAGGGATCTCCGGCGGTATGAGGCTGGCCTGGCGTCCCTCGCTGGCGCTCTCAGCGGGGAGCCCTCTGCCTTTGCCCGTCTTTCGGGCGGTGCCCCGCCCCGAGGTCGAGACCTTCCGGGCAGGTGCCGCCTCGTCGTCGGAGACGGAGCGTAAAAACTCCGCCTTCCTTTTGATGGTGGTGGTTTCTTCCACCTCCATCACGTCAGAGTTGTGTGAAGTCGCGGCATCAGAGTCCGACGCCGCGTCTTCACTCACCTCCCTGAGGCCGAAGCTACGCCCGGCCTCCACCGGCGTCGCGGACGTGCTGGGAACTGGTCCCAGGGACTCCACGCTGCCGGCTAGTGAGCCACCCTGGCTCAATGCGTCCACGAAGGACGGTAACAGGTCGGTACGGACAGGTACGGACCTGGCGCGCTCTTTGCCCCCCCCAGAATACGAGGGGCAGCCCGAGCTCTGCTCGGGGAGGGATTCTCCGCCTGCGGGGCAGGCGGTACCCTCCTGGGGTAGTATCTTTTTAAGGAACGCGGCCATGGTATGCTGAACACAGCTTTGCCTTTTTTATGGGGTGGGGTCCCCAGTGACACGTTCGCCATCGTGGTCGTGTCTGATGAGCAGACACGTACCCGAGGCGAACCCACTCTTCGAAATCGCTGTCCAGAAGGCGCCAACAGCTGTTGGTGCCAGCGCTCCTGGACAGCGCACCCGCCGGGCGGTCCGACTGGACTCCGCCGTGTGTTCCTCTTGGTCTGGTCTCTGGCTTGAGGCCTTCCGGCATGAGTAGCTCTACCGGCATAGCCCTCAAGGTCATTGAGACACGCAAGCCCCACCACGACGACAACGTGGGAACACGGTTGGTGGGGTTCGATAGACACCTGAGATCCATTTTTTGTACTTATCTTTTCAGTCCAGTACAATTTTTGTGTTTGTTGATCGATTGCCAAGCTTAGTCGCCAAGTAACAGTACTGTTTATTAAAACCTCTCTCTCAGAGCCATCTAACCGAGCCCTCGCTATCTCATAATCTGTGATCCAGTAAATATACCTGTAATTTGAAAACATCTATAAATTTTCGCAAAGTTGTAAATGATTTCAGCTGAGTGAGCTTACTAGGGCAGCCATAGCTGAACATATAAAATGCTTTGTCCTGAATGACTGAAAGATCAACGCACAGCCTTCACCGCTGACCATACACAACGCATCACAGGCATCCGATAAGAAAGGATTTTTCAAAATTCTACTCCTAAGGGGTAAAAAAAGGGCAAAGTTTGTATGGGACAACGTGATTCCTTGGTCCAAACTACTTCATATTTTGAATGAACATTCTATAACAGAATTAATGGAAGATAAGTTACGTACTATATTGAATTTCTTTCCCTAATGAAGTTAAAAAGGGGTAGAAAGTTGTTTAGGGGTGATGTGTTTCGAATTTGGTATCAATACTCCTTAGTACTTTTCATTTAAATTATATTTTATTTTGACACATGTTTAAAAAATCAATCTAATTTTACAAGCTTTTATTTAGTTTCACCTGTCCCGATTGAGATGAAATTTTGCATGCATGTGTAAATCAGATGACAATGCAAAATTATCGACGACACGAAGCTGATCTGTTGATGGAACCGGAAGGAGCTATAGAAACTTCATAATTAAACGACACAACCCCATCGAATTTGGGCTCGTATGATTCGTCTTGACGAGTTTAAGTTGTATATGTATACCGAGCTATAAAAGCTTACTATGAAAAAATGATTTTCATTATAAGCTTGTTATTCATAGAAGGTTGAACTCATATCACTAGTAACGTACCCTCCACAGCTTTCCACGGCGAGATCATTGCAGTAGCTATCCAATGTAAATAAAAGATTTACGTCTGCTTTGTTACAAGGTGCAGGATTTAATGAAAACGAGTATATACTAAGTTCTTCCTTCCAATAGAGTCCTTGTGTGACGGGGTCGTAGACAACCCTCTTGTAGTCGGGCGCTATTCTCGTAACTAAATGTTGTATTTTTCTGGTTGATAGGTTAAAACTAGATATTGACGTGGTCGCGTAGTCAAAGTCGGTGAACAACACCCTGTAGTGAATTGGATCGTAAGTTACTGAAGTAATTTTATGAGCCGTCAGAATAACTTCTGTGTGCGTCAGTGTTCCGTTGTAATAAAATTCTAGTTGTTTGTCTCCGCCCACAACGATATCTGAAACATAAAAATATTTTTATTTAAATAGTTATAAGGATTTCTTCATGTTTTTATAAATACGTTGCTCATACAAATGGTTTCTAAATGACATGCATTCCCGCTGATATATAGGATATATACTATAATATTATAATATCCTTCTAAAATTCACTATTCAACTACTAGAATACTACTATTACTACAACAATTAGGTACTACTACTACAATTCACTATTTATCTAGTATTTGGCAGAATTCGGGAAAAGATATTCCGCTCACATGACCATAAGTTACAGACTAAGCTTAACGTATACATAGCCAATGTCATACCGAATATTCTTTATGCTGTTGAGACGTAGTGCATGTACAGAAGACACACGCGTGCACATACGTGCATTAGACCTTTTCCACCTTAGATGCTTCCGCGACATTTTGAACTTCAAATGGTCCGACCTTGTCAGGAACACGGATGTTCTACGTAGGGCTAATGGTATTGAAGCTTATCTAATGCGTTGATGACGCATTAGATAAGCTTCAATACCACTAGCCCTACGCTACGCTGGTCTGAACACGTTGTAAGGATGCCTGATGAGAACCCTCTCAGGAGAAACCCAGCTAAGCGCGTTTTCTTTTTTGAAGTGAAGGACGGTAAGCGAAAAAAAGACGCGCAGTTCCTCAGGTTTAAGGACGTTCAGAAAATACATATGAAGAAATGCAATATAGACCCCTCTCGTTATTAGGAGGCGGCAAAATTAAACAACACATTTACACCTTTGAAGACCAACGTAAGAGAGATTTGGACGTCAGGCGAGATACCATCAAAAATAAACAGCCCTCCAACATTCAATACCTATACGACTGTTAGTTTAGTTTTAATGGTGGTTTTTGATGGGGATGAAAAGTAATTAATTTTGTGTTGGTGAAATCTATTTCTAGATTACGATTATTCATCCAGTTTACAGCTGTAGAAAGAAGGGAATTCAATTTGGCTTTTACATTATGATCATTCTGACATGAGGTGAGTAGAAAGATATAGTCCGCGAATAGGACACTTGGGCTTTTTTTAATTTCAGAAAGGTCATTAATATAGATAAGAAATAATAAACAGCCTATAACTCTTTCTTGGGAGATTGATGCATTAACTGCTTAATGTCAGATCTTATTTTAATTATTTCATTTGTGTTTTTATCGAAATATTCAATTTCTACAAACTGTACCCTATCCTTTAGGTAAGATGCAAACTAAGCAAACCACTATCGAGAAATTTTGCATTACATATATAGATTAGTTTAAGATGTTAATTATTACAGTTCTGCTAAGCCGTAATAAATTGATTCGTCCATCCGATTTAGAATTAAAGAACTGACTTTTACTTACCCCAAGAAAAAGATTGTACCAGCCCAACGAACAGTACTATCAACGCCAAAACACGCCTGTAATGCATCTTCTTCTTCAAACGAAGTTGGTTCAGCAGATGAGATGTCCACTCCCGGTGACAGCACGGAGAGTATTAAACCAAAGTGTTGGTTGGTGCCATGTACTTATTTCCGCCGTAGGGGCAACTGCCCACACGGTGGAATTAAGTAACTGATTACATTTTATCTTTATATATACCATAATAGTATGTCATAATATATTTTATATAACCATGCATTTCCGAACGCTCAAGTTTATCTCTAGTTTAAAATGACTATTATGTTTTTTGGTAAATTTTATGTTATTTAGTAATTTATTGGTCGTTTGTTTTATCATGTATTTCCTGTGTCCTTGGCTTAACTCACATGAATGTGCTGAAACAAACTGTGATTAAATCAATTTAAAATTAAATTCGTTTTCATTTGCTCTATTTTAAAAAATGGTCTATGCCCTATTCCAAGACATCATTTAGCTGTGCTAGATTTCACCCAAATCTTTTCCGCCATGAAGCCGTGAAGATGCCTCGCTTGTGTTAGTAAGCGTACTGATTGTTGATATTGATAACCTTCACTCCAGTAAATTCGTCGATTTCTTTCTATCCTCATCATTTGTTTTTTTTTCTTCTAGTATTAGGTAATGGAATTAATAACGGTACTTTTATCAAAAATATCTCCGTAAGATCCTGAATCGCAATGGTCAATTCTTTGACGATAAAATTATTCATCTATTCTTTAAATTCTTAGAGTTTCACCTTCATTATATCTTCTTAACATTGTTACATTAAGTAACACAACTACATCTTCAATTAAAATTATTTTCTACTATAAAAAATAGGGGTTGGTGATAAAAAAGTAAAAATTTAGGGTTGTATGTATTTTTAATGCCACATTATAAAAAAATAAAAACAAAAAATTTCGTTCAAAAATAAAAATATAAATTCAAGGGTGAACAACCCTTATCACGTAAGGGTATGGAAAATAGATAGTAGCCGATTCTCAGATCTACTGAATACGCATATAAAATTTGAAAACTAACATTGTGACATAGAAATTTTATATATTAGATATTATTTATTTGTTTAATTGTTGTTTTCATGTTTTTTGGTTTGTAGGAGATAATCTCCGAAAGGAATGGTCTGATCATTGATATATTTTACGGAAAGATACGTTACGTGCTAATATCGCAATCAGAAAACCTGGTCTCTGTGCACGACTACATGCACATGATTAGTGTCATTACAGTCGCAAACCTACAGCTACTGATAGACGAGAACAGAGATAAGAACCAACGCTGTCGTGCGAGCGTAATCGCGTTAGCCACCGAATGTTTACGAAGCAGCAAATCTTCCTCCGTCGATATTATTTACGCCATAAATATTCCATCCCCAGGCATAATACATTTTTCATTCACTTTCGTTCATTGACATTAGTGATTTCATGATGCTATACCAGCATTTTTTATTTTATCAGTCTCTACTCCATTTAGCTCATATCTGTGTCTTGTTCCAAATAAGTAGAGTAGACCATTCTTCGTGAAATTTACACTAGTAGCTCTGTCTTTCGCATCTTTTTTGATAACGATAACAGTTCCTTCCAAATATAGAGTGTAAGCTGATGGTAATATGTACAAACTGCTTAGGGATTTTGCTGTACGTCTGATTTAGATAAAAACAATCAATGATTGATTCCACTAGACAATTGGTTACACTGGAAACTGACTTTAACATAATTGCAAAACGGCTAGGCGAATTCATTTACTGTCAATTACTTTCCATGCATTTTCAAAATCCAAAGCCAATGGAATGACGGGTATAATCAAAGTTAATTTATAAAGACAGCTTACGGGAACTTTTCAAGAACATTTAAACGTTATTGAAAAGTTTGTGGCACATCCCTATTAAAGGCCTTTGACGCCTGTCAGGCATTTATTTGGTAATCGTTCTTCTTACTTGTCGCGACTGTTCTTTATAAAGAACATAATTTCATTAAAATTAGGCATCCGTCAGAAGTCTCTGGGCTGAGGGATTGTTCGAAAGAGTAAAGCTCATTTCGGACTGTCCTGGAACTGAACCAAAAAATAACCAGGTTGTATTTTACGCGCGTCTCAATGAGCTATCAACATAATCAATGCAGTCAAGCACTAGTTGAAAGGGCTTGCTAGGTGCAAAAAACCCAGGTCCTGGAATGTAAAGGGTAACTGAAGTAACACGGACAGGTTTCAGTTAGTAAAAGTCAGATACTCTCGCTCCAGAGCAGGAGAATTTGTTTGATAATTTTCCATACCAGAAAAAAAGGAAAGACATCCATTACCATGTTATTTTTTAACAACTTTGTGACGACGTTCAAGAAGGTTCGACAACATTACATACTATAAATACGTCACTATCCCGCAGTTCACTTTTTTTCTTAACCAAATTCCTTATAGCTATATCACTTTGCACAAAATTATCTCCGGAACTATGACAGATACTGCATCACTGCCCACTAGGCAGACTATCAGGTGGGATTGCAGTTATGCACTAGTTTATATCAATTAAAAAAAAGATAGAAGAACATAAGTTAGACCAAAAAATAGTGTGATTTTATATATATATATATATATATATTTAATAATAATAATATTCCACAACCATCCCACAACGCCATCTAGAATTGGTGCATAATAATGGGGATAACCCGTCCAACCGTGTACGTCGAAATTATGATGATGAAGTTGATTTAAATCTCGTTAATATTTAATAGTACGTACACGTAGGTGATGCAGTGTTAATAGGTAATAATTTTATTATACTTCTATTATCTACTAATAGGTAATTGTATTAATAGGTAATATTTTTATTTTACTTATATTATTTTAGATTGAAATTAACAATTTAATAATGCGAAATAATTATAACAATTTAGGGCAGATATTGTATTGGAACATCGACAATACATTAACTGTGGTTCCCTCTGCCAAACTGATTGCTTAGTCTAAACGACGGAACTAATATAGTGAGGGGGTATATGGCAGCGCTGTAGTGTGATGGAGTGATGAGCATATAGATTAGGTACTACGATAATATCTACTAAAAGATAATTCCAACGTTTATTTAGACTGAATAGAACTAAATATTAATGAGGTAATGATAAAATAAACTCTATCTTATAGTAGAGATGAAAGATTAGAAGATACACACATCATTGTTAGTGTGTAGTGTATGTGTGTTTGTTAAACCGTTTCCTAGAATTCCGGGAATATGTTCCCTTGGGATAATTTTCTAATTTCACGCGGGCGAAGCCGCTTTCAGAAACTACTTTTATATGTTTTTTTGTGTCTCGTCTCTAATCTTGTTCTCATTAGCATAGCATAGCATGGTCGGCCTTGTATTGTTCCCACTGTTGGGACTCAGCCCTCCTCTCTAGGCGAGGGAATGGGTCGTAATCCACCACGCGAGCCCAGTGCGGGTTGTTCTCATTACTTATTTTTTTTTTTTTTATTACTTTTCTAATTATTATTATTTATTCGTCTGGAACAACCACCTTTCCCAGTAGAAGTTGAGCATTAGCAGCTGCACCATAGTTTTGCAGGTAACATCGTCTTTCTCGGTCTGTAATTATTTTTATTCCAAACTAGCTTTTGCCCGCAGCTTCTCCCGCGTACTACATAAAATATAGTCTATGTCACTCAGGAATAAATCAGCTTTCGATAGAGGAAAAATTTTAGCAATCGGACCAGTACTTCTAAAGATGATCTCCTGCAAAAAAAAAAACATACTTTACCTCTTTATTATATTAGTGTAGACAAACAATTATCATAATTATTATTGCGTATCTACGTGGTCGCTCACAATGGGCCTCATCAGAAGGCTCAAAGTCACCCAGAGGGCAATGGAAAGGGCTATGCTCGGAGTTTCCTTGCGGGATCGAATCAGAAATGAAGATATCCGCAGGAGAACCAAGGTTGCCGACATAGCACGAAGAATCGCCAAACTTAAGTGGCAATGGGCAGGGCACATAGCTCGCAGAACAAATGGCCGTTAGGGCCGAAAGGTTCTGGAGTGGAAGACGCAGCGTCGGAAGGCCTCCTACAAGGTGGACCGATGACCTGGTGAAGGTTGCGGGAATCCGATGGATGCGAGACGCGCAGGCTTGGGGGAGGCCTATGTCCAACAGTGGACGTCTGTCGGCTGAAATAATGATGATGATGATGATGATCTAAAAAATAAAATATAACATTCCAGTGAAAATCTAATTTAAGAGCTCCAAAATTCGAAAGCCAAAACTCGCTAATTTAAGAGCTCCAATCAATATCTTTACACCACCATACTTAATTAACAAGGCTGTCCCGTAACACGCCACTCCCAGCCGAGTAATAGTCAAAGGAACATCAATTTGTGGCTAATCTACGCTAACTGCTTGGAGATCAATAAGTAATTAAGGTATCTACACATTATTTGTAAAGGAAACTAAATACATGTCTGTATATGTGCCCTTTATACCCTGAATAGAGGTCCGGTAGATTAATCACATCGGAGAACTTTAAAAGGATGCCTGCGTCTATTTCTGGCCGTATGTTCTTCTTCTTCTTCCTGCCCTTATCCGGCGCCCTTTTTTTCTGGCCGTATATTAGATAAAAAATGTTTTTAGACAAAAAAGAAACCTGACTTTGCAATCGAATTGTCTTGGGGCTTCGGGATTGTTTAAAAGAGTTACCACGACCCTGAAATGCAAAAAGTAATTGAAGAAACATGAGTGAGTTTAATCAGTAAGTGACACTCCCTCTCGCTCCACCCAGACCAACCCCAAAATAAAAAGTTAATTTAGGTTTTTTTTTAATTTTTTTTATTGATTAAAAACGAATCATTTCTATTTTAAAAATACTTAACTATTATTATTATTTTGAAGAAAAGGGGCTATGCATCTCCCATAGTGTAGGAGATGTAGTCACTGCGACCTAAAAGATCTATTGTGACTCGCCACCTTGTTAGAGTAACTCTTTTAGCCGGGAGGCTTCCAGGAAGTCTAGAATACTCCTAGCTTTGAGAGTTTTAATCTCCTCCGGGCGAATAATGTGTCGACCCAGATGGACACTCCGTTTGTGGATAAGGGGCCCACATTCACACAACAGGTGCTTAGGCGTCTCCCTCTCCTGATTACAGTACCTGCAAACATCAGTGTCACTCAGTTTCATGTGAAATTGGTGCCTGTTTAATTTGCAGTGGCCGGTTAAGGCGCGGGCTATCGCACAGATGTTCGTCCTGCTAAGCTCAAGAAGCTCGGCAGTTCGTTTTTGTGAGTAGCCTTCTATAAGAGATTTGGCGTGTAGCAGTCCTGGTTGTAACAACCAGTGCTTTTTTGAATCGTAAAATAGGTTGCCCTTAAGGGTCTGCATGGCCTGGTTCTTTGAGATACCACAGAAAGGTTCTGGTCCTATCTGATGACCCTGAGCCCCAGTCCTTGCAAGTTCGTCGGCTTTTTCATTGCCAGTAATTCCAGAATGACCCGGTACCCATCTCAGAATAACTTTATTCCTTTGCCCCAGGTCATTTAGTTTGTTAACGCAATATATACTTAACTAACTATAATTAAGTTTTTTTTAATAATAATAAAACCTAAACTAATTACAACTAAAATCAAACTAAAATATGGCGTCAAAAAACTCTTCCATATCGCTGTCGACTAGTAGTGTGCCCAAATAACTGGCGGAATTAGGTTAGTTGACATAATATTTCCTAACCAAATCTCTGATGGGCTTTCAAACAATATTAAAAAATCTGCGCCAAAATATTAATTTACAAAATGTTGTTTGATGGTAGCAACCTCTTAATATTAGTTATGAATTTTTGATTGCTTTTCGATTAGTGAAAGTGTTTTTAAATTATAAAATGATTTTATAGTCTGTTTATTTAACATTTCAATTTTATTTTATTATAGGGTTATTATTATTAGGGTTTATTTTTTTAATTTACTGTAATTATAGTTATTTAGTTGGTTATAAGTAGTAATCTATATATATAAAAATGACCCCCGTTTTCCGTTGTCACGACTTGGCATAAAAACGGCTTGACCGATTTGGCTGTTTTTTTTTTTGTTGTGATTGTTATTGTGAGGAGAAGGTTCTTATGGAAAAAAAAATTAGGGTAGTGTAGGGTAGAGTAGGGTAAGGTAGGGTAGAGTAGGGTAGGGTAGGGTAGAGTAGGGTAGAGTAGTAGGGTAGAGTAGGATAGAGTAGGGTAGAGTAGGGTAGAGTAGGGTAGAGTAGGGTAGAGTAGGGTAGAGTAGGGTAGAGTAGGGTAGAGTAGGGTAGTGTAGGGTAGAGTAGGGTAGAGTAGGGTAGAGTAGGGTAGAGTAGGGTAGAGTAGTAGGGTAGAGTAGGGTAGAGTTGGGTATAGTAGGGTGGAGTAGGGAAGAGCGGGAGCGAAGCCGCGCGGGCAAAGCTAGTATTATATAATTTGTATGTAAGTGCTTGTAAATAAATATCAAAATATTTAATTATAGGGATATTAACTTTAACTAATTTAAAAATAACGGAAAACAATCTACAACTTAGCGTCAAAAAGACCCACCTCTTCGCTATCGCTTGGTTATGTGCCCTAAAGATATAATGCCACACTGTATGGCAATGTTCATCCTCCATTCAAGTTAAATGCCAGCTCTTGGGTTACGCGAAGTGCCAACAAGTCGTTTAAAAAAGTCCTTATAAGAGGAATTAGGTACCAAAGCTACAAGCTTCTGGATTCTTTTTATCCTGAAAAAATGAAGCCTCAGCCTTTTGTCTGCTGTAATGCTTGCAAAGGAGGAGGCCGACCGCATCAGGCAAAGGCGCCCTCGCCGCCGCCGTCGGGATTCCAATCCCGATTTCTGGCCACCGTAGACGGGGACTCGCGGACGGCGAGCCATGGGTAGCTCGCTGTCCGATCGTCCGGTAATGGACCGAGTCCAAGACGTCGACGGCGCGCACTGTTCCCGCGCGCCTCAAGGAGTTGTCAGCAGCAGGAGGGGCCCAGCTGGGCCGAAGCCTACTGGGGACAGGGTTGTCCAAAAGGGAGCTCGTGCCCCGGTATGAAGGCTAGAAGGAACGGGATGGGGTTTTTAGTCAGTAAGAGTCTGACACTATCTCCCGCTCCGCCCAAGAGTGGGTTTTGTCATAAGATGATTTTTCCAACCGGGAAAAAAAAAAAAAGCCTTTTGTCTGCTAACATTGGAAAGATTGGTATTCTCATCTCTTCTGGGTGTTACGTCATCTGTTCAAGCAATAAAAGCCTTCCTAAGACTTTAAAGTGGGTATGCAGGCCACTCGTAAAAGACGCCATTAAGAGGAGTTAAAGATAAAGAAAACTAATTTGATATTGGATCTGTTGTATGATACTTTTAACAAAATAAAATGTAATTCATTCAAAAGATTGTTCTAATGGAGTTGAGAATAACGGATTGGAGCAAGAAACTTTACAATATTTCCATAATAAATAGAATAAATAAGTACGACAGAATAAATTGGTCTACACAAGTCAGAAAATCGGGTATAAATTACACTTTTACACGACTATCTTTTTATCAACTTCAATTAGATGGTACCGGTGTTTTCTTATTAACTAGTACGAAATAACTACTCTAGAAATATAATATAAAAAGTGAATCGAAATATAAAAAAATCTAAAGTCTGTGACTAACATCATTATCTTCTAATGCCTTTGATATATAGGTATGTTTGTATGTAGATTTATGTTTTTTTTTTTCATATAATTTGAAATTTTAAAATTGTACACGGGATCCTATTTTCTATTGTGATCTCTGTCTATCACTCAATGGTTTGCTGGAAGAACACTCAACTCTGAGTAAAACTCGCCTATACATGAACTTTATTATCCACTTTTTTATAATTGTGTTTAGTGTTATATTGTATATGTTGTGTGTCCATGTTATAGTGTACAATAAAATTTTATTAAAATAAATATGCAGAAATTAATAGACGTTTACACGATGATGCAGTTAATGAGCTACCAGGGAAAACACATGTCCAAAACAAGCTTGTCTTCAACGTTGTCTTTAAAGACCATGATAAGGACACTTTATTTAGTCATAACCTAGTTAAAAAAATCACTTACGTAAACCTGCGTTTTATCACTTATAAAACATACAAACGAAAAACTATTTCTTTCAGTATGCATGGTAAAACAAATTTTGTGAACAATGTGCATTTTTATCATATTTAACTTTCATATATCTCCGGTTTTGTATTTTCGCCATACGTAGGGAATTTAAATGAATTGTATCGATTAATTTGGCTCCATAACGCGCGGCTCTAAAATAAATATAATCGTTAATCGTGTATCGAATGAGAATGCTAATCGATTCATATTAGCATCCCGTGACAATTTATACCGACCGTAGTTAGTGGAAAAACGATAGTAGCCTGTGTAGGAATATCTTGAACTTAAGCCGTAATGATGAAGTATCTATTGATAGTATCCACTCAACGTTCGGTAACTCACGACTCAGCGACACCAAATGGCATGTAAAGAGCTCATATATCTTGTTCCCTATTGATATACTACAAGGATCACTAGTCCATTACCCTGTATGCTTTAGAGTGATTGCACATTAGTTAGCGACAGACGTCCCTAGCGACAATTTCTGCACTAAAAGCTCGATTCATTCAGTTTTTTCGTCGTTTTTGGTCCAATTTCGTTTAAACACTTTTCATTCGTCGACGGTTTTATTCGGGGACGATGCGACATTTCAAAAGATAGGGCGACTGAGTGGATATACGATTACCGTTCAACATGAGCTTCTAGCTTTGTACGTAATTTAACGTTTTATGAATTGAATTTCATTATGTGAATATGATACACTAACTTTTGCACAGAGCTTCGCTCACGTACATAAAATATAGCTTATGTCACTCAAGAATAAAGCATCTTTCAATCGGTAAAAAACATTTTAGCAATCGGACTAGGACCACACCTACAAACAAAAAAAAAATATTTAAAAAAAGAACTCTACCTCTTTATTATAAAAATATGAAATATTGCTTTATTTGCTACGGCTTAATATTACAATGTGTAAATATATTCAGGTACTCTATAACAAATCTATATTAGGTCGCCAAATTTTCAAATCAAAGTTTTCTTAGCGACTAACGTCCCACGACTAGGCAAAGTCCTTTCCCGAGTCCTTTCAGATACTCTCTTCTTCCGCACTCACCAGACCTCGTAACCAGACCTCGCGACCCGTAGACGCGGGCTTGCGGACGGCGAGCCATGGGTAGCTCGTTGTCTAACCGTCCGGTAACTGTCCGGACCGAGCCCAAGTCGTCAATGGCGCACACTGTTCCCGCGCGCCTCAAGGAGTTGTCAGCAACAGCCAACAGCTGGGTCGAAGCCTACTGAAGCCAGGGTTAGTTTCGAAAGAGTAGCTCGAGCCCCGGTCTGAAGGCAAGAAGGAACGGGGTGGGTTTTTAGTCAGAAAGAGTCTGACACTATCTCTTGCTCCGCCCAAGAGCGGGGGTTTTCATTGGATGATTTTCCCCACCATAAAAAGCCCTCACGACAGGCGTTTCAATCATCTCCTCTTTCTGAGCTAGTCTCGATTGCACGAACTTTCTAGCGGTTACTGTGCTAACGTGAGCTAACGTGACCACGTCCAGTCCTATTTGAGCCTAGCAGCCATTTTGCCCACGTGTATTATACCCTTTTTGGAGCGTACCATGTTATTCTGTATTCGGTCTGTTCTTTGTACACCCAGAACGTTGGATTTATTGTCAACCCTAAAATGCTGATACTACCGTCATAAACGAACTATATCGTCCGATTACAGTCAGATATGGCACCCGGTTCACACTACCCGCACCGTATTTAGTAGCTTGTGTACACACACGATAGATAACAACCCTGCAAACGTATAATTTGATATCGCCAAGAGACCTCGACGGTGAAATAGCCCATTCGCTTGGAACTGTGATACCGAAGCGATTTATATCAATCAATATTACAATGGGATATCGCATCGCTTGAATAGGCTGCATTGAATAGTTTACGGCGTCATAGGATTAAATTGCTGCAGATCTTAATGGTAACATAAAATTGATGAAGGATGCAATTGTAGATATTGTAGTTGATAATCGAGTGAGGTTAATGACTTCGATAGTGTAGTTTTTTTTTTTGTTTTTTTTTTTATGTGATCGCTTTGGTTTTAGGCTGTTTTCACATTAGGCGATAACGATAACGACAATGACACATTGTGAAAGCGTTTATTTAAAAATGTATGAAAGTATACCGGTACCACGACATCGTGTCTTTATCGCCTAATGTGTAAACGGCCTTAAAGTGTAAATTTGTGTAATAAACATGTAAATTAATAACAAAGTTAGGAGGATATCATAACTTTTCCCACTCAAGGTGGACAGAAAAAATCAGACTTTTACCCACCGTGTTCCTTCGGTGGCCCTTTGCTTTCCTGGGCAGCGGTGAGTCTTATGATTCATCAAAATACACCAAGTCCCTAGTTATTTTTCCGGTTATGTTGGGGTCGGTCCATACAAGATGCAGCTTTATATTAATAACACATGCAGTCATGAAAAAGTCTGGTCATTCTTTAATTAAATTTTTGCTCGAAGGCACAATAATTTTTACAAACATACTACTATCACACTGATAATATTGTTATCAGTGTGATAGTCTAACAACTTTCTACTTTCACTCGGATAACAACGACCGGTCCTGTGCGTCGTTGTGGCGACGTATGGGGGAGGCCTATGTCCAGCAGTGGACGTTTTTCGACTGACGTGATGATGATTATGATAACTCGGATAAAGACGCTGGCAGCGATTCTAGCAAATCAGAGAAATTCTAGCAAAAATTCCATAAGGCTCAACCGATTTCCACCAAGCATTAGATAAGCATATCGATTGGCTTACCCCACAGATCATAGTCCGCACAAAGCTACATCCCTATGCGAGCATTGTTCTTGTAACTGGGTTACCTGTTCTGATACAAAGCGAATGGGGACACAGTATAAACAATCTCCCACCTCAATCATACATCGTTATAAGGAGGCGTACGAATCTCGGATGAATTATTTATTTATCTCGCCCTCGACACGTGTAAATGGGAATATCTTTTTTCTTTCTTTCTTCTGTTTTTTGGGTAAACAGATTGACGTAAACAGGTACGGTTTCATTTGCGGTGTAGTTTTGGGAAGAGCATTTGGCAAGTGATCCTCGGGTATTCTTTCCAACAAAATTCGTGCCATTTCTGTGGGTGAAAAATAAAGATTTTTGGCCTCATACAGGTTTTTGTTTTGATCATTTTTGTTCTGGTTTGTTTGTTAATGTTTCGTGTAAGTTCTGAAATTAAAGCTCAGACAAATTAATAAAGCCAACTCATGTTTTTCTAAGCCTCAAATCGCATGTAAGGAAAACATCAAACGATGGACTTATGTCTAAAAATAATGATGAAGATAAAAACATATGATAAACATACAACACCGTTTGCCCCTTTTCGTTCCCCAAGGGTTAAAATGGGTTCATATTTTTGAAGGTAAGCACATTTACGGATACCCATGCATTTCCTTATTTACTTTGAAATACGATTGGAAGATATTTGAGGAATATTGCAAAACATATACATTTTACAAGGTTTTTTGTTCAGCGTTTCGTCAAAGGAGAGAAACTCGGTGTTACCATAAAATGAAATTGCAAACATGATGCTAGAAGCGTCAATTTTATTGCAATGTGTTGTGGAATAAAAAAAAAGAGATACTTATTGAAGGATGTAACGTTAAACTATATCATGTTGAACAAATTATTTTAAGCCCGGCTGCTTCCTTGTGATTACCAAGTGATATATTATTATAATAATTTTTGAACCCACAATATGATCAAAATTTTATTTAGTACATAAAATAACAAAACATTGGCAAAAAGAATTGATAAGACAATGTTTCCCGACCGTAATTGTAACCATAAAGTACTTACAACACAAAATAAAAAAAAAACATAATACCTAATGTTTACAAGCACGGCAACAAAGTAAACAATTAAAAAAAGTTATTAACGTAAAAGCCTTTTGGCTGGGCCCAGTCGGTCGAGTTGGGCCACAAGGTCAGCGTACACTCATACAGGTGGCGAAGACACGCCCTGCTCGGGTTTACAGCTAAGCGAAAGTGACGCACCAAATTATTATGTTTGACAGGGGAAAAGGGTCAGCAAATCGGTAATAATATCTCGTGATTGCCCGGCGGAGGGTCAAAATTCCTGTCCTTTGGGTAGCTACAAGCTAATTGTATCTGTAACTACGTAACTACTTATCACTCCAGTGATCGCTCATTTTCGTTTTCGTTTATCTTGTTTATGTTTAGTATTATTAACGTTTCACTACCACTTATACTCCAATTAGGAGACAACCCCTATGGGGATTTTGCTACTCCATATCACACATTTTCTAAACATTATTTCTGAATAACCTAAAGCTGATCTCAAAGCTCAGTGAAATTAAAATTCGCACTTCACCTTGATACGTCGCCCTAATAACCGTTTTACCTCAAAATGTTTACTGTTACAACCGCAGAGTAAACAAAAAACAAGTACGTAAGTACTACGAAAGGTAATTTGGCGCTATCTTATTTATGTAATTACTCTAGTATTGCAAACATTTGACCGCCGTTACGGACCGTCATTTGTAACATGCCGGACTAACTAAGTTTCCGCATCAAATGCTCCTACACATGAGCCGGAGTTGCGGGTACCGAGCCACAACAGGCGTTTGAGTACGCGGCCATAAAAACAGCTCGCAATAATATAATAAAAACAACCCATTGCCCGTTTTTATTCCTATAAATATGGACATCGGAAAACAAGTAATAAAGTATGTGAAACCACGAAAATAGCACTCGGAGTCGATAAATTGTCGTGTCTGGACACAAACTACCGGAGTAACTTGGATACTATTTTGCTTACGTCTGCAAATATGGGTATCGTGTACCGTAATGGTCGTAGATATATTATTATGTGCACGGAAGATTTGTCGCATACAATGTGACTGGTATTTAATTTAAAAACAGCTCGGGTAGACTAGGGAAGCGAGAAAACGAGAATCGGGCCGACATTACACTTTTAACGCGAAAATATGAATGTAATTTTCGAAACGTTTAGTAAAATCACCAAAAGCTTGAAGCAAGGCTTCAAAGGCAGCTCGTTGGTTTCATAGCCGAAAATTAATAGCATGTAGAACCACCATCTACGGCTTATGATTTGATACCAACTACAGCCGCAAAATACCAAAATGGTTTCCGAATAACGTTTTAATTGAAAACTCAAAATCTAATAGACGTCTCAGATTAAATTGTTGTGGTGCCTCAAAGCTTCTGTGAAGACTTGGAAGCTTGAAAAGGTATTATAGTATTATACTACTCGTATTTCATTTATTAGGGCTCAAAGTCAAATTTACACTAGATCACAATACTACTTACTACTCACAAATAATAGTAGATAATATTAACTTTAGAGGATGATTTGATAAAAAACTTATTTAATGTACCTAGTGGGTTAGGCGATGCAAATAAAACTTCCAAAACGGAGAAACATTCTGCTTTGATAGTAAACAATTATTATTACAAATATCATCAATCATTTAAAATTAATAAACATAGCAGAACTTACTAAGATGTTGCCTCTTGACTACTAAAGATGAAATGCATAGAAATGTGTGATGCGTTCTTTTAAGAGGGTCCTTTTCCACTCGCCTATCGTAAACATCGATAATGGTTTAAAAGCTTGTTACTTCATTTAATGCAATCCAACGCGATGTTTGACGAAAAGGCAACACAAAAAAGATAGATAACGCCTGAAAACTTTGTTAGTATTCGGTAATTCCGAGATTTACTCGAAAATTTCACAAAACTTGCTCCAGGAAATAGCTGTTTTTTTTTTAAACCCTTTAAAGTTTTTGGAAAAAAGGGTCGTCATTTAGAATCTTAATAAAATTTGCAAGGTTTCTATAGTTTAACTTTTTTGACTTTTTTGATTTTTAGGCAAATTATGATGTGTCAAATTTCATACAAAATAGGAGTTTTTCAGAGGTTTTTACTGGATTAGTTTTACACAAATTTAGAAATTGGTTTCTATAGAAACCTAGATAATATCCACAAGATACTGTGTTTCCAAAATATCTAATGAAAAATATGTAATAACGTGTCATAATCAGTTATGAGCGGTTGTATGAAAAACAGTGAAAATGTGAGTCATGATGCACCACCTTAAATGCATCTGTCAACGTCAGTGTTGCCACACTTTTAATAGTCTTATTCCATTTTAGTTTTTATTGTTACAACAATATATTTTAAGTATACAAATACAGAAAATAACAATAATGCACATAACAAATTTTAAAAATATCTAACAATATTTTTTGCTATGAAACATAAATAGACCAATATTATATCTATATATATAAAAATCAATGCCACTTTTCGTTGTTATTTTATAACTCAAGGAACGGGCTCACCTATCCAAACCAAATTTTTAGGCTTTGTTCTGACTATTTAGTAGATGGTTTATGTGAAGTTTGGTAGGGTAGAGTAGGGTAGAGTAGGGTAGAATAGGGTAGAATAGGGTAGAGTAGGGTAGAGTAGGGTAGAGTAGGGTAGAGTAGGGTAGAGTAGGGTAGAGTAGGGTAGAGTAAGGTAGAGTAGGGTAGAGTAGGGTAGAGTAGGGTAGAGTAGGGTAGAGTAGGGTAGAGTAGGGTAGAGTAGGGTAGAGTAGATGTACGTTCACTTATTTAATGTAACTTTCCCGTGCACTTTAAGACTACATTTCACAAAGAAACTTCGTGACATTGGCAAAACTTTACGATGAAGTTTTAGTTTAAAGCCTTCGGCGCTTTATATTTGTAGCATGAAAATCGACTTTCAACTTGAACATTTTCATATAAATGAACTATTGAGATGGTTTTTTAAGATTTATTTGGTAAAACATGATGAAAAAAAAAATGATTTTCTTTTCAAGGAGAGTGGCCTTTTATAAAAAACACAGAGGTGGCTTAATGCATCCATTGTGTTTTACCTAATAAGACGTAAAACATGTTATAAAGTTTTTTGCCAGTAAATTATTATTTTTATCTTTTTGTTTCAAAACGTTACTAAATGTACTTCAATAGTTTAGGGCAAATTGCAATAAAAAAATTACGGTGCTAAGTTTTGAAGGGCAGTGTATAATGTCATAAAAACGAGATGTATAGAATTCGTACCTATCTAACTTCATTTTTTTTTTTTCGATGTGGGAATGCATCAATAAACTTTTTCCGCTTTGGGTATTGCGAGAAAGAGGATCACACTGTAACATAATAAAACCCACTTGTGTTCCTTCAGTTGCCCTTTGCGTTCCTGAATCACGGTAACTCTTTCAACTTTCAAACAACATCGCAATCTAATTAAAACGCTAGTGTCACATTAATGCAAAGCCCACTTGGCACGATTTTTCCTCACTTTAATAATATTTTATCCCTATACGAATAATAAATCCCGACATTAACATCAACGTCAAGATAGCCAACCTGATTCTTCATTTAAAATATACCCTTTTTAAACTTGGTAGCTTCAGACAGCTCCTATTTACCATGTTTTGCAAACGGTACCTAAAGAATAATTTTAATGAAAGATAAAAACTCTTATTTTTACTGCGGTCTTCATGCAAAATATATACGACATTAACGAATAGGAAATGAGATAAAAACAAGTGTTGAACACAAAACTAACTGGACCAAATGTCATGTTGTTTGAACTCATGCCACCATTTTACTTTTGTTTAAGTTGGCGCAGACAAAAAGATCTCAAAACTTTTGCGTCCTCTAGTTTTTCAACTTCCTGTTTCTTGAAGACAGACTAGAGTTTTCTGCTCAGAAAGGAAACACTTCTTTACTTAAATAACTTTCAAGTTAAGAAAACTGCAGTGAATTTTAATTTTTTTTTTTAAGTTTTCCCATTTTTGGTGCTGAACTAGTTACATGCTTTTGTGGTTAAAAATGTATTTTTAAGCACAATTAATTAAAGTTTTAACCGGGCATCACACTCATAATAAAAACGCGAAAGTCTGTATGTATATATTTTATTTCTTCACGCTCATACAGCTGATCGGATTCGCCCGGGATATGATCTTAGGATAAAAAGGTATTAAATCACTTACTTAGTACATTTTTTTATCCTAATGTTCAAGGCTAGCGTGAATAGGCTCTTAATAAACTAGTGCGATACACCATCATCGATTGCATCACTGCTTACCATCAGGTGGAATCGAAGTCAAGCACTAGTTTTTATTATTTAAAAAAAATGTTCCCTGTGGCATAAATATAAAAATGTACTTTCTCGAGCGAAGCCCCTGTCAGAAGTTAGTTCATAATATAGATATCGTTGTTGTTGCATATATTTACTACGTTAATATTGCAATCCCTAATTCAATAAGGTCACTATACAAAAAATATCAAAAAACTATTTTTACCGCCACCTAGTTCGCACACTGAGAATCTACTGTTTCCATTAATTTAGGTACTTTTAAAAAAATCTTTATAAGGAGCTTTGTCGCAATATTGCCTATGTCGCTCCCTCATAGCCAAATTTTGATTTTTCTTATGCACTATCAATGTTGAACGACTGAATGGCCTTGAATAAAATTTGGTATACGAGTAAACCATGTTCTAGAATAGTACATAAGATACTTTTCACCCCTGAATTATGTTCACTTGGGACAATTTTCTAAATTCACAAAGGCGATGCCACTAGCAGCAGCTAGTGTTAAATAAAAATCTTAACAAAAAACCTGTTTTCAGATGAAAACATAAAATGCTTGTCATGTCCGCGAATAAAACAGACTTTTATGTAAATGTCGAGTGCCCCCGATACTTAGCACCTACTTATTGTTGGAAAACTTGCCTGTTAACGTGATTGTGTAAGTAGGGAGAAGTTGAGGAACAGATTGTACAATACCTATTGTGGAGGATACTTCCCTTTGTCAGGAACTCGTGTAGTGAGACAAATACTTTTCTTTTTACTTGTGCAAATGTCTGTAAACTTGTTTTCCAGGGATAGTATTTCTTTTTTCCAATTTCTGAAGCGGGGTACTAAAGTTATTATAACACTTTTATTTTGCTATACTGTTGGTTTCTAGGGTTCAACGGGACCCGAACATTAAAACTCCTTTGTCCGTTCTTCTGTCACCAGGCTGTAATCTCATAAACCGTGATAGCTATAGTTAAACAGTTGAAATTTTCACAGATGATGTATTTCTGGTGCCGCTATAACAAAAAAAAACTGTAAAATAAATATTTAAGGGGGCCCGTCCCATACAATAAGCTTGTTTTTCTTGCCGTTTTTTGATACGAATGGTACGGAACCCTTCATATACGAGTCCGACTAGCATTTGACGTGCTTTTTTTAGGGTATCATTTAAGCTATCGCCAATTTAATTAGTTTTGTGTTTCTTAAATAATAGGGTTTGCCCGCAAAATAGAAGTACCAAACAATGAAAATCAATTCCCCAATAAATTACCTAAAATCATGGAGATATAAGGTCTAGTACCAAATAATTGTTTTTGTATATATTATAATAGGTTTGTCCTAATAAGCATTTAGGTAAACTAATTGAAAGAGATCACCGATATTTCGGTCAATTGTGGACCGATTTTGAAAACTTTTTTTTGGATTGAAAGGTTATGCTTTCAAGTTGGTCCCATAGAAATATTGTTATGATCTGATCATGAACTTCGAAGATATGGAACAGAACTCCTCATAGAATCATAGCAGAATTGTCGTAACAAGTAAAATTGCTTTGTTTATACGTGTAGTCGATGACTGACTGAAAGAAAAGGGGGAGGGGAAAGGGGGAGGGGGTAAATTCATGTAATATAACCGTATTTGGGATTATAAGAATCGTTATGAGATGCATTCTGGCTATAAGGTAATTTATGTTTAGCTGAAGGGTAGGTACTTTTTAGTGGTGCTACCATAACTAAAAAGTGAAAAATAAAAAACTTTACAAAAAAAATTAAACAGACTTCAAAAAGTGCAAAATAACTTTAATTTCGGAAGTCGGTGTTAAATAACGAAGAGACAAGATTAGGTATCTATTATAGAAACACCGATTTTCGAAATTAAAGTTATTTTGCACTTTTTGAAGTCTGTTTAATTTTTTTTGTAAAAAGTTTTTTATTCTTTTCTGGCCGATAAGCACATTTTTTGCTTCTGGTGGGGGGGGGGGTTGGCCAGCTTTAAGCGTATGGCTAATCCGATAATATGTTTGCACATATAATAATTGCACCCGCACCGCGCATCGTACGATCGTCGTAGGTACCTAGTTACCTACGACACATCGTTGAGGCCGGAAAGCGCGCCAATTTGTCTCCGCCTCTTGGAACATATTTTCATTTAAATTATAAATTGATGTATTAAATTGGTAACGAATACTATTATTTTAATAACCGAACGAAATAAAATGTAACTACTGTACTGGTGACAAAATAACAAATAAAAAGGAGTTGCAGTCAGGGATCGATAATCGTTTTATTTGGTGACAGATCTACCATTCTGAGCACAAAGCTATTAATTAGGTAATAAAACTATTATTATAAGAACGAAGTTTATATTAATCTAATGCACTACAGTTTTATTGGTAATCCATGTCTTATTTTACACATATACTAACATTAATTTGATAATTCATACCGGGGAACACTTTTTGTTTATCTGAGAACGAAAATATTTCGTGGCGATAGATCTATTTATTACGTAATACAACTTGACAAATATAAAGTTTGGTGACAAGAAATATAGTCCCCCTTTTTTTATAACGGGGCTTAGACATTTTTTTTTCAATCTATTATTTATTTATTTTCATCTAGTAAAAAAACCTTATTGTATCTACATACTATCTAGGCATAAGTTAAATTATTCAGTTTTACTACTCAAAAATCTTTGCATAATATTTCAAACCGGGAAACGTGTGCATAAAGCAGATAAATGTTTTAATCTTCAAAAAAAAGACTGCAGAGTAACCCAACTCGTTATTTCGGGAGACTTGAAACAGAATAATTCCTTTCAAATGATTTTAAAATTTACGTCCTTAAACGTCTTGTCTGTTTTTCTGTGTTTTTCTTTCAGCTTTTTGTAAGTAATGTAATGCTCGTAATTCATTTTTCAAGAACAAATTGTGAAAGGGACATCAATTTGTTGGATTTCATTTGGGTTAAACTTCATTGTTTTTTGCAGTATTTATTTACTCCTTAGATAAAGGTTACACCCTAGTTCAGGGGATAGAGTCAAGGGTCAAAACTGATTGAGGCATATCACAGCCACTACATTATAAACTGAGAGCATGTAATGGTAGCCGAGTGGGAACGGCCCCGACTTATGAGTTGTAGGTCGCGAATTCAAACCCAGCAAGGCGCATTACTTTGTGTAATTTATTTCATCACCACTGCTCTCAAAACGGTGAAGGAAAACGTCGTGAGGAAACCCGCATGTCCTAGAACCAAAAATTCGAAGACATGTGACATTTACCAACCCTCACTGGGGCCGCATGGTGGATTACGGCCCATTCCCTCTTCTAGAGAGGAGGCCTGAGTCCCAGCAGTGGGAACATTAAAAAAAGGCTGATGGTGATGACATTATATACTGCAGTACACTAAAAAAAATGCTTTGTATCAAGTATTTTTAATTCAATAAACCACAAGCGAGCGCCGCATTCACTCCCTCATTGTCTTTCTATTGTGTCTATAATTACGGTATTTAAAAAAATAAATTAAGTTCCTTAAAAACCCTCCTCCTCGTTCCTTGTTTATTGAAAACACATTTTTGTGGTGAAAAATAAATAATTATTATTTTGGCTGAGTTTTCGAGCACAGTTACGATGTGTAAGGCAATCAATCACTGGGATGGTTTTGCCTCTATTTGTATTGACACCAATCAAAACCAAAGCGGGATAACCTGTCCAGTCCAGATGTCTACGGATAGGCTTCATACAACTATTTCTTCATTCCAGTTTTATTCAGCAATAAAAGGCTAGACTTAATTGAATTTCGAATTCGATGACTTTTAGTTCTAGTTTTACAGACTGGTCTAAGAAACTTATGCCTTGATCAGACGTACCGAGTAGAAGGGCGAGACAGTAAAATGTTGCTCGGCCGAGACAGTGATGTAAGCGGATTGTAGAGATAAGCGGGGGAGTAAACGGCCGAGCACTCAGCGCTGTGTTTACACGTACCGAGTACGCGGCCGAGAGCACTGCCTCGCCCATTTACTCGGTACGTGTGATCAAGGCATTAGGCTCTTCTAAAAACTTTACAAATTAGAACAAACATTTATTAAAACGTATATCAAAGCAATCTTCCGACGATTTAACCTTTCAACCCTGTTTTCACGGACTGAAAAAAAAAACCAGCGTCACATTTTCACAAATGTCAACTTATGACATACCGACCCTTGTCATTTTTTTAAATCAAAAGAAGTCCTAACTCACGCTTTTGCGTTGTTTTAGTAAAAAAAATTCGACCGCAAAAAAACGAGCAAAAATTTCCAAACAAGTCACTTTTCACACAGTCTGGTGTTGGTGCGATAAAATCTGTCATTGAACTATGATACCTAAATGCCAACAACTGCATTGTGCTATTTTTTGTCACATGTTATTTTATTTCCTACATTTTGGAATTTAATTCAAAATCCCCAAACATTTTACTGTCTATGATACCCTATATGACCACGTCAAGAAAAAATACAACTCACTTACTTAAAGGCGGCCATCTTGTCTTTTTTTTCTAATATTAAACTCGAATAGCCTGTGCCCAATGACTATACAACCACTTGACCGCTCATACGGGTGACTCCAGCTCACGACACATAAATGATTTTGCACTTATATTTGATGCCGATATCAGTGCATTTCTTAGTACTGACCAGTTGTTGGATCTGTGCACATTTCGTAATTTTGGTACCTTAAAAAACATTTATTGCCTAAAACCGAAGCAAAAATGAGTTCTTGTGCAATTAAATGTTGCGGGAAAGCATCTAGAACATCTAGTTATAAAAAAGATGGCATAAGTTTTCATCGGTAGGTAAAATATGTTTATATTTATTTACATTAATTGGTAATTAGAGAGGTCAAGCTAAACTGGTTGGTTACGAAAAAAGTGATACCGCGTTGATGTCTTTTGAAAAAGTCCTTTACTTTCACTAGAATATTAGAATAAGTCTATCCCTTTCTATCCATAAGTACTTTCTACTGAGTGATGAAGTGATGTGACAACTTCAAAACATAGTTGTAAAATATTATTGTATCGATGATTCTCAATGGTGAATAAAAAAATGTTACCTTTTAATGTTAACATTTTAGATTTCTTGTTGTTACTTGTAGAGGAACATTAATATTGATGAGGCGAGAGATTAAGTTTGTAAAGCCTCAGAATTTTTCTTTTTTTTTTGTTAGTGGGTAATCGTAGAATACCTTCTCGCGCTCTGGATGGAGCCAAAGGCTCCACCCAAACCATAAGAACATGCCATGCAAGCCAGACTTTTACTGACTAAACCAATGACTATACAATCACTTGACTGCTAGACTCATGCTCACGACACTTATGTGAAAATTGGCCAAGAGCGTGTCGGGCTACGCTCAGTGTCCCCACTTAAGAGTTAAAACAATGAAAGACAAACAACGAGCAAGAATAAATACATAAACAAACCACCAGAGACCAATCAAAAAATTCGACAATATAATAGCTCATACCCGTCCCGACCCCATCAACTCAGGAAAAATCTTAACAGGGCGAAGTAGTCCAAAGTATAGAGCTATCTCTTGGGAAATTGGGTTACTAATTTATAAAAACTAGACGGGTTATGTATGTTGGGTTTTCGGTGGTAATTTTGGATTGCGTGAACCTAATATAATAAATCTTTTTTTATTTGAAAAAAGACACGTTTAGGATAGTAAAATATGTAAACTAAGTTAAACAAATGCTTGCATATACGGTTAAATTACAAGTTAGAAATTATTTCGAACAACTTTTCAAAAACTGTTCAACCCATCAAGTTCAAAATGATTTTCCAAGAAAGTATAAAATTCTACTTTTGAGTTTTTTTTTTATATTTACTAAACTTATGGTTCAAAAATTAGAGGGACACATTTTTTTTTTACTTTTGGAGCGTTTCTTTCCGAAAATATTGACTTTATCAAAACATAATTTTAGTAAACCTGTATGAATTTTTAAATACCTATCCAACAATATATCACACGTTAGGGTTGACAGAAAAAATAAATCACTCCCCACTTTATGTGTACCCTAATAAAACATTTCTTTTTGTTCACTTTTTATTTTACCACTTGGTCGGCGTGATTGATATACATATTGGTATCTACCAAATTTTAACTTTCTAGTGCTAGCAGTCACTGAGATTATCTGCGGACGGACGGACAGACAGACAGACAGCCGTGGCGAAACTATAAGGGTTCTTAGTTGACTACTGAACCCTAAAAATTAGTACCTGTTCGATAAAATGGTGTGGAAAATAGTCTAGAACACCAGTGTTTGATTTGCAGTGATCAGTTTTTTTTTAAAAAAAAAGCTGATTTAATCGACGTCGATTTTATCGATATCGATATTATTGTTGCAAAATTTAGTTGTCCATCACTATGTTTAGTGACTTTGTTGCATCAGCCAATCACAGCCGCTATATTTTCCCCCGTCCCCCGACCCGCAATGGTGAATCGTGCGCCTAGACAAAATCAGTCTATCAGCTCTCAAGTGGTTTTATTCTCTTTGCCTGTGCCACTGTGGCACTCGATAAGATACAAATAATACCAACCTCATTACTTAAAATCAATCGAGTGGTTTAGGCTATATAAGGCATTCTAAAACAAGCCTTTAATGAAAATATTTTTTTCGTAGCAAGCTTTTATAGCTCGGTATACCTATATAATTAATTCTCGTCAAAACAAATCATACGAACCCAAACTCGATGAAGTTGTGTCGTTTAACTACTAAATTTCTATACCCACCTTCCGGTTCCATGATCAGATCAGCTCCATATCATAATAATTTTGCATTGCCATCTGATTTACACATGCATGCCAAATTTCAGCTTAATCGGTTACCGGAAAGTGGGTCAAATTTAATTTACAAGATTTGATTACAGACAAACATCGGGACAGGTGAAATTAAATAAAAGCTTGTAAAAATAGACTTACAAACATAAACATATAACATAAATGTTCTTCGAGAGAAGAACATTACCCTCCTTCTATTGTAGTCGAGTAAAAACTAAAATACAACATTTTCAGGTCGCGCTTTCCTGTATGGCACGAGTGTCTTGTTATTTTTGCATGCAAGTATGTACCTACATATGTAGTGTATGCAGGTACTAAGTGAAGAGCCGTCACACCGCGGTGCTAACAAGCACTAGTGCTGAATTCTAAAACATCAATTGTACGGTAAAATGTGAGCAGTATTTTCCGCATAAAAACGGATATTACATTGCATTCTTTCCCCTCTGTCCGTGCTTCCATGGTTTGTTCTGGACAAACGCTTTGTTTACTGTCTTATTTGTTTTTCTATCTTCAAAGCGTTTTTCATCAATGTATCTACTGTGTAGATTTTACGATTTTGTAAAAGATGGAACCTTTATTAATGTATGTGAACACACAAGAATGTTGTAGAATAAAGAGGCGTACTTTGCGAACTTAATTAAAATTTATTTCAGAGGCTATGAAACGAACTGAAATCCATCGCCATATTTCTGTAGTAAAATCCGATGTATTTTCTTTGAAACTATGGGTAACATTAATGGGCTATTCGACCCTAAACCGTTCCTAGAATCAACAGCCAATTGTTTGTCTAACCTGTACCCACTGGTGGTTTTATGAAATGGGAACCAAGGTTCACGGAGTTATCGAGGTCGAGCAACCTCGTTGAAACGCGCCTTGCACAAATATTTGTATTTCACGATATTCTGCCCGCTTAAACCAATAGACCTACAACTGTTCATTTTTCTCTACCTTATTGTTGTACTTTTATGCTTAGGTATAAAGATGAGTTTTCTCACTAAAGTTTCATAGAAGTTGATACATAGAAAATAATAGAATAAACTTTATTGTATACCTAAATAGTAACAAAACTATTTTGCGCTTTGGAATACTATAATTAGACACACAATAAAAAACAATGAAAGAGCGAACGCCAGCGTCCGCTTGGGGTTTAATGAATTAAACTAACTTACATCTATGGGAACGAACAGAGATAAAGGAATGGCTTTAATTTGAGGGATTTATTCCTAACAAATTAATATTTTACGTTATTACATAAATTTACTCGCACGTATCGGTTTGACGACGAAAATCTGAAAGTAAATTATCCTTCAAACGTAAAATTCGGAACTACTACTTGAAGTCCTCTCAACTTTAGTTCGGTCTTCGTCAGAATTGTTATTATTGAGTTATCGTAATGATTTGATAATTTTCATAGTATTTATTAGTTTATTAATATAGCGTATTTATGTATTTTATTATTATAAATAACTTATTTTATATTTTTCCGTTTGTAGTATCTGTTATTTGTTTATTGTGCAAACCTACCACAGTGTTGTCTTTTTTTAACCCAAAGGTTGACTGGTAGAGAATGCCTTGTTGCATTAAGTCCGCCTATGTACCACTACTGTACATGAAGTTTAAATAAATAAATAAATAAATAAAATCTTATCTGACAACAATATTTTTCAAAATTCGAATCATTGTTTATTTTTTATATTTATCATGTGCCAGCTTTAGACCCTCGAATGAAGTAATGATGAAAGAGGCTCTACAATACTGTCATAGGCGTACAACATTTTTCGTTTTATTTTATGTTTTCTAGCCACAAGTCACAAAAAAAACAGCCAGTACTAGTGTATTGTTATTACTTGCCAGTTTCTTGCTACTGTAATTGTCTGACCGGTGGAATTGTACATGACACTGTGTAACCAAGCCTTTACATAATTTTGCGTTACTTAGGATTTGAGTATTCGCACGTTTGCAAAGCAAGCGCTGCCGCTGTACGTACATGACAGTTTTAAACCTGCACATTCATTTTCATTATTTTTATTCCTAGCCATTACTGGGCAAAGATCTGAACATTTTTTATGGGATATTATCAAACAAGTTCTCGTACTCTGAGAAGAGAAACTTTTACTGACTTAAATTCACGTGTGTTTCTTCAGTTGCTGTTTTTGTTCTAAAGCCTTGTAACATTTATAGGCCCTCATCAAGTCCTTCAATACATTAATTTTTAGAAAGAAAATATTGTATTTTTTATTTATTTTTTTGTTTTCCTTTACTTTTATCCTCAAAAGCCTCAAGGATCCAGGCTTAGGAACATTATCAGTCTAATAAAGCCGATAACGACCTACCAAATAGAGTAGTAAATTAAGTATCCATTGTGCCGATAAAATGTATTGCCAATAGGGAAAAATTACCTATATTTTAGCAAAGCTGTGAATTTAAATTCAAAACCCTGTAAAACGCGTTTATGCCTCGTTCTGAGATAACTCGTTCGGAATAAAAATCGTGTCCTCTGGTGCGTGTGAGCGATAAAAATAAACCTCATATCCGGCTGACTCGATTCTTATTAAATCTGTATTGCATAAATAAATAAAATAAATAAAATATGATGTAGTAAAAATGTAAGATGGATCCTAAGTAGTAAATAAAATACTCCCTCTTAAGACTTGCTGTCACAGTAATGTAATTTTGGTTACATACTACCGATGCAGCGTTGGAAAGCCTCCTAGAAGGTGGACCAATGACTTGCGGGGTTACCATGACTTTCAAAGTAAAATTGTTTTAATCTTGTTTCAGTGTGGGTAAGAGATGGCGTTAGACAACCTGTATAGCTCTGTCTCTTACCACTTTAGACGTCATAGTCTAACCCCTGGTAAGGGTTGCAGAAATCCGATTGATGCCAGACGCACAGGGCCGCTCATTGTGGCAACACTTGGGGGAAGCCTATATCCAATAGTGGCTGAAATGATGATGAAGAGTAACAGAATATTCTTTGTTATCGTTTCAAGTTTTTGCATCGTACCATTTAAAAGTAACTTCTGCCAAAATTACTTATAATTTTCCTAACAGGAAAAATGAAAGAGGTTAGAATGGCCCTATGGGCGGAGCAGGCATGCCCATAGTTCAACTACCAATAGCAAACTTGCGATCTAAGTGTGCGTGGTTTGTTAGTTACATAATGCGCGTTCGTATTGGTTTGCCTGTAGTGGAGTTAAATGGTGTCAGACAAGCAGGGACACTCGTTATTGTACAAATCGGAAAGTATGTCCTTTCTAACCTCTTTCATCTTTTCTGTGATTTTACTTTTTAGTAAAAATATTTAAGGTACCTAGTTCTGGAGTCGAGAATCGGTCTTAAAGGAGAATGCTCTTGCTCCATAGATTAAAAAACCCAGCTCCAGCAGCAAAGAGATGTAACAATAACCAGCTATTAGCGTGCAGTCTTTATCAATAGCTGGTTATTATTTTATTACTTACTATTATTGATCATTTGAGAGACATCTCGTTTCTGTCGGAGCTGGGTTTTTTAGCATTCACTTTTAAACTTAAGTTTTTGTTGCCATCCTAAGTCATAACAAAAGTCGATCAACAGCTGGATCCCAAAGTCGCGGAACGCATTTTGATCCCGGTTTTTCACTACGGATCCCTAATCACCGTTAACTTGGGTCTTACCACTTGAGGTGGTAGGCCTTTTTCAATACATCAACCCTTTTTAGGAAAAAACGACAGTTACCAGGGAAGGGTTTTTATTTCTTTCATAATCAAAAAGTATTATGTAATATCTTTTTAAAACAATATATAACATGTTTTTCATACAACTACTGATTCATCTATTAGAATAGTTCCTATTAATATATTTTCTTAAACACTATTTAATATAGTATACTATGTAACATGAAGGCGGGTGCATAGGCGAAATCAAGCGGCGCATGGCGATTACTAGGTCTGCTATGGATAAAATGAAAAAGATCTGGGGTAATAGGAACATTACCAAGACCACGAAAACCAGACTCGTTTATTGTCTAATATTCCCCATTTTCCTCTATGCATCGGAGACATGGACTCTTCGTGAATCCGAGAAGAAGAAAGTTGACGCGTTGGAGATGTGGTGCTGGAGACGGATGATAGGAGTATCGTGGACAGAGTTTCGCACGAATGATTCCATTTTAACAGAACTAGGCATCAGACAGCGCCTATCATCCACAGTGCAGTCGCGCATTTTAACCTTCTTCGGTCATGTATTGCGTCGTAGTAATGACTCCATAGAGCGTCTCGTAGTGCAGGGCAAAGTTGAGGGCACCAGGCCACGTGGTAGATCACCAATGAGATGGACAGACCAGATCAAGGCCGCAACTAAGTGCTCGGTTTATGAATGTACCCAGAAAGCTGCAGTCCGCGATGAATGGCGCCGCATTACAAAGATGATCACTCATCGTGATTCACAGTGATGACCACGACCACTCTGGCAAGAGTGTACCGACTCAGAAGAAGACTATGTAACATATATAAATACTTACTTTTTAACTATAGAAGAAAAACTCCCGAATTATCCCTTACGATTTTCTTACTGAAAAGGCTCACCATATAAAAAAAAACTGCGTAATAAATATATGTTTTTATACATTCCATCATATCATATTTTACAAGTACTTAATTATGGCTTCTAAAGAATTAAAACGGAGCAATAGAACATTATGATATAACTGTGTAATGTTAATGATGACCGTCGAGGCGGTATTTAGACCCGAGTCATAGCGAGGGTCTTAAGAGAGCTGAAAACGGTAATCCTTAATTACTCTCGTGCATCATACGACGTTTTTCAATACACTTGTAAAGAAAATAACTGTAAAACTAGTAAACTTTTGTGGCGGTAAAAATCTGTTTTCATATGCGCGCCCATTTTGTTTTTTTTTTTTGTCTCGACGACGCGCACCCATCCTGATACGATCAATGCATTAAAATATGGCAGGAGAGAATTTGAACCAAAAGGTTTTAACTACATTATAGCACTAGTGCGTAATGGTAATCAAAATGTCACAGTTTGTTAACAAGTGTCATTATATACCTAAGTGCAGTGCAATAAGAGTCACTTTATGAGCAAGTGTATTGAAAAAGGTCTATAAACATCACTGTGTACTTTAGGTACAATAGGTAATGTATATAGACATTAGTTTCTTTTCCAATGACCTCAATGGCTGTTGTAAATAGTCCGTAATGGCTTGTTATATACAATCATAAATGTCATTGTTAACAGTATGTGCACGTATCGTTACGTAATGACATGTGATTCTTGATGGCCATTCCCATTATTTCAAGAATAGGTACATGCTGTTTTATACGCATTGACTGGGGCTTACAAACGTCGAATTAAAAACAAAACTATATTGACATCTTAACGCACAGCTTGACAAACAACTGAACCTTCAATTTCAACATAAAGTTCCAATTTATAAATATGAGTTTAAATTTTAAATATGAGTTCCTATTTTTTAATATGAGTTCCAGTTTTTAAAATAAGAGTTTCAATTTCGACAAAAGAGTTCATTCTAGACAAGACAAAATAAACAAAATACACACAGTGATTAAAGGAACATAGACCAGTGTAGTTTTAGTTAGTCAAAGTCTGGCAAGCCCTCTCACTCCACACTTGAGTGTAAAAAGTAATTTGAGAAATTATATAAAACAGCCCTAGCCAAGTTACAACCGTTCCGCTTGCGTTGAACGTTTCGAGTTGACCTTGCCGCCAATGCTTTTGTTCTGACCACGTCACTAAGCGTTGAGGTGACGTCGTTCCCGTAATAGATTTGAAGCTTTCTACTAGCGTTAACTATTGCAGATTAGCAACTTGGCTAGAGGTACAGGTCCTGTTTCCTCACTGCCATCGAAACTTAATATCAATCTTAAAATCCACAACGACTGCTTACAGGTTTAATCTTAAATCAATATTGTCGTATAATTAAGACGAAACTTAACCCAGTATTCTATCAGATTAGTTCAATGTTTGCATCTATTAATGGATCCACGTCAATCGTTCATAGTAGTTCGTATTTGTTTAAACCACAGAAAGTTTCATAATTAATTTGTTTTGTTTACTAAAGCGGTTACAAAGTTTCATTGCGGCTAAAGAGGACTTTATTTCAGTGTCGTTCGTTTTATATCAAAATGAAGGGAACCTTTTAGCGCAGCTGTTTGGGTTAGCTCCGAAAGGTAGCTAAGGCAAAATTCCCCGGTACAAAAGGCAACGAAGCAACTGGAGTGTGTTTTTAGTCAGTTAGTAAAAGTCTGACACTATCTCCCGCTCCGTCCAAGAGCGGGGGATGTCATTACATGATTTTACCATCGAAAAAAAAAATTTTTTTTTAAACGACATTTTTTATAATTGTCATTTTTATTTATTTTTTCGTTTATCCTGATTACTCTCAGTCACTAAATAAATGTATTTTCTTTCTTACTTTCAAAATATTTTATTTCATATAGGCACTAGATAGGTATTTATAAAACATTAGGAACTCGTACACAGTTCCAATTGGTCGTTTCCTATGGAGAGGGGCCGTCAAGAATCTTCTCGGTTACGGTTATTGATAAAAGTTTAAGCATTTATTGTTTAAAATAATTTTGTATTATTTGAACCATAAGGAAAATGAGGGTTTACTAGTGTAAACTTTACACATCTGTGGTAGCCCTTCAGAGCTTATTAGAGTGATGTTATGTTATGGAATGATGTTAACAATAAACGGACATGAGAAGGCCGAATTTTTTCCTAGTCTTCTTCCAAAGTTCTTCATCAGATCTTCACCAACCCCAAGCAAACAAATTCTCGGAAACAAAAGAAGATCTTCACAATCAGTTAATTAGTAACTTTTGGTTTTTCGGTTTACATTTGGTGACGATATAATTATCTATCGCAGAACAAGGTGCAAAATAAAAATCAGATGACATGAAAACCTCGTCTATGTTGGAATACGGTCAAAATTTTTTATTTACATTGCAGTAACAAAAATATGGTCATATACTTATTTTTTTTAAACCAAACAGCGAAATTCTAACAGTACAAGCGCATAAATCAAAAATAGTTTATGTACAGAACAGTAAAATAACAATAAAAATTGTGACAAACCACATTAAAACAATATACTTTTGGAAGAAGAATCAGTTAATTTCTTTCCTTCTCATTTGTAATGACGAAACACGCGATGTTTCTTAATCCATTACCATCCTTTGTCAAACCACCAATAACAACTAATGTTGGCACCACCAAAGATAACTTACGCAATGTTCGAACTTCACCGACGAAAGGTTACACGTGTCTGAACTTCGTCCAACAAATCCACCCTTAGAAATAAATAATCCTCTTAAATAACAAACAAACGATACCAAAATATAACGAGCAAAAGCCAACAATGGCTGGCTATCTTCCTATTAAAAAAATCGTCCAACCAAGTTTCATTTCGATCGAACTACAAGATGAACTAAACAATATTATTTTATCCGTAAAAACTCAAACGAAAAAATTCATAAGAATCGGCCAAACAAAATGTAATATCAAGACGGTCTTAGATTCTTTCTATCGATAAAACTATCCTCTTAGAACTATTTCTAGATTTACTGAAAGTTGCCTGAATAAGGGTTGTTATCTAGTCAAGTGACTTTTGGAAGGAACTCCAAGCTTGACTTTCAATATTCGTCGTTTTGAGTTAGTTATCAGACTCTGCCAAGAGCCCGTTTCCAGTAAACGTATTGACTTGTATTGTTTGTCTGAGAACCCTTTTTTGGATTATTTATTTATTTGGGTAGAAAAGTTTTAGGTTTTATGTGATTGGCATAATTGTCATGCGTAGTAATAGGACTGATTACAGAATAAAAATTGACTTCATTACTCAAATTATTATCAAACGGTCACTACGCTAGAACACGCACACGTGGACCACGCCTGATACATACAACGACGTCAAGTGGCGTCGCAAATTTAGTGTAGCTCTACAAGTCTAGTTTCCATATAAAATGTATGGAGACCGACGCGCCCACATTGGTGGACGTGGCACAAGTGTGCGCAGTGTAATTCTAACTTTAGGATACTTAAATTCATTTTAAAAACCGATTTCTTCAATGGACTTGAATGTCTGTGTGGAGTGTCTGTCAGGAGTAGCTTCCTGTATCATGGGTGAGTTTACAAACATGCGAAGACATGTGTCGGAGTATCGCGCTTAAAGCGTTACTCCTTCAAACCACTTTAGATTTCAAGACACTTAAAAAACAATCTGTCCAAATATTCGCTGTAGGGAACAACCTTACTAGTTGAATTTTAAAATAATCGATATATTTACAAAGATATTAGCAACCCTCGTTAAAAGGCGCCGACGGGGCGACGTCTAGGGAATTTTCCAGAATGTGATAAAATGTGCTTGCTCATCTGCACACCCTATTTCTAAAGAACGATCCCGGGAAGTATCCCAAGAGGTATTAATGTGTGAACAGTCAATACGATGCGAAACAATCATGTTTTGAATACGACGTATTAATATATACGGGTATATTGTCTTACACTTACATACATATCGTTCTAACACGTGTCTGTTTTTAATGACGTCGACACTCGACAATTTATTGTTATAGCGATCTTCTTTCTTTTACAAAAGAGTTTTTATACTCATAACAACAGATTATGTTGCCCAAATTAATTATTTTCGCAGTATTCAATTTTATCCATCTGATTTTATCCGGCATTAACCTCAATTTGAGGATATTGTGAGTCTACTTCAAGTATCTACAAAAATGTAGATTATTATAATGTAGGAAAGCGGAAAATTTATCTGAAGCTTCAAAAAGCTGTTTGTACTTGAGTACAATAGAAGTGGAACATTAATGTTACGTCCAATTACTGTTACTGTATTTGAAAAACCTTTCTAGCTGTATTATATAAATAGAGACATTAAAAAAAAACGCCAATTACTAAAATAGTTTTTAGTAATTGGCGTTTTTTTAGGCGTTGGCGTTTTTAGTATTTGGCGTTGACTACAAACAATCTTAAATAAAACGTCGAAAAACTCCTTCGCATCGCTATCAACATAATTATAATGTCTGTCTACGAAGAATTGCCAAGCTTAAATGGCAATGGGAACAGAACAGATGGCCGTTGGGGCCGAAAGGTTCTGGAGTGGCGACTGCGTACTGGAAGACGCAGCATTGGAAGGCCTCCTACAAGGAGGACCTATGACCTAGTGAAGGTTGCGGGAATGTTGTGGCGACGCTTGGGGGAGGCCTATGTCCAACAGTGGACAAATTCGAAATTATGATGATGATTGGGCATTGTCACACTTATGTCAAAGCTATTCTACAGTCCAAAGTTAAAGCCAGAACTTGGGCCACGACATAATGACAAAAACTGCAGTAAAAGAAGCCGTTTCTGTACAAAAACTTACCAAAATATAATTATTGCTAATGATACCGGAATAAAAACCAATGTGTGTCAAGGAGTAGCCTTGAATGGTAGCGAGATGAGATAAATTAATCACAACGGACATTAAGTTCAATTGACCCAACACTATCGCTAGAAAGACATTCTGGTTATTTGCCAAACGGGAATGGCCTTGCCAAATATCATATGATCGTATCAATTGTAATGTTACGAAAAGAAATCGATCTGAAATATTTGAGCTAGATTTTTGTTCTGCGAAAGAGAGATTATTCCAGAATTTCTCATTGTCTTCCTCATGTCGATGATTTCTTCTTTTGACTTTTTAGAATCAGTTGGTGGCATTTGTGGAGTTGAATGGGCCCTCCCAATCAACGCCACAAATGCTACTATCATCCTTGAGGTCAAAGAGCAGGTTTATGGGGTGAACACTTGTAGTGCTTCAGTATGATTGTAGGCTAATTGGATATAAGACGACTTATATAGTTTTAGATTTCCATAAGAAATTCGAACCATTATTGAGATAGCGGCAGGATTCGAATGTTATACTTAGGAATTTAATGGACGTATTCCTGTAGAACTAAACAGACTGAAATAGAGAGAGAGATAGTTCCCTAGTAGTAGGTATAAATAATACTAGCAGTTTGCAACCGATCCGATTTAATCATGCTCTCATATTAGAAGTGATAAGATATATGAAACCACGATTTTTGTAAATCAAAATACGACTATTTAAGAGAGAGTGTCCATGGAGTTTCTTGCACGTGCTTCTCCATAGAGATCTACGCTTTGGAACGTGCAATTCTGCTTCCCTTTTTTTTTTGGCCGACAAAAGTGCCTGTAATTGGTCCATTTGAAATAAACGTTTCTGATTTCTACTTTCTATAATTTTAAATAGTTCGTACAGTTAACGACCACAACACACAATATCCACATGATCAGTTATTTTAATATAAGGTTTTATGGTTACTAAACTGAAGTTATTTTTTTATACAAAACCATTTTCCTTTCGATGTTGGTTGATTTATGAAATAATCGTTTGACCTGTTTCTTTATTTATACCAATTTTTGAGTTTATTGAAATATGATTGAAATAAGCAACCTTTAGAGGTTGGATTTCCACGAGAACATGTCGCAGAAGCGCTGCTGTGTTCTCGTAGAGGTGATCGGCGGTGGTGACCTCTCGTGTTAGGTCCTTGTTGAAGCCATCGTCTGGAGCGAGAGGCGAGGGGCTGTATTGCTAGCGAAGGAGATGATTGCAAGAATGAGTAAACGTAAATCGAGATGCCCCAGCCGCCGCGACAGAAGAGACCCCGGGCATCGGAAGTCGCAGAGCGATCTTTGGACACCGTAGGCGCGGGCTTGTGGACGACGAGCAATGGATAGCTCGCCCTCCAGCAGCCCGATGAGCACCGAGCCTAGTCAAAAATATGTCAGAACGTAAATAAAAATAGTCTTTATTATGAAATTGTCAAGGATCGAAATCGCATAATACATATTTAACGTTAAATAAATATAGTAACATATTCTGAACTAATTAAAGTAATTCAATTGTAATGTGTGACTCTTGAGGGTAAGGTAAAGTTTCTAAATTTCACATTTCTCTGAGTGCTTTCAGAGTTTACTAACCTTAATCCCCAAGCTATTAAAACTCATAATATGTTATACTAGCGGACCGTCCCGGCTTCTCACGGGCAATAAATGTGGGGCTTCTCACTGGCTTTCCAATGGAGAATTTTTGAAATCGGCACAGTAGTTTTTGAGTTTATTCATTACAAACATACACACAAAAATACAAATTTTCCCTTTTTAAAAATATTAGTGTAGATAAGTATGTTTGTAATGAACATAATTTTATGGTATAACATAGGAACTAAAATTTATAATCCTGTATCGCAGGAGTTCTCCACGCGATTAACCTCTCAGTCACTAGTGTGCCGAATATGGTACACCTCGTACGTAAAATTAAGGTTTAAGCTAGCGGAGGTTATAGGAGGTGTACCGAATTCGGTACACTTGGGCCTAAGAGGATACAGGAAACATAATTACAACAGCCCAAAATCAAATATCGGGTAGTTTAGTATAGATTCTCCCTTTTCAATGGAGGTTTAAAGGACTAAACACCCTGAAGGTGATGCCTTTTTTTTGTTTGCGTTCCCGCCAAACGCCAAGAACAAAATACTTAGGTATGCATGGTAAAGACTAAAGACATTACCTGCGGTGAAGTCTCGTGACAAGTGACGTCACAGCTAATGCCATGTCATTGCTACACAATCTGTAACTAGCGTTTTGGGGGGAACGTTCATAGAAAAGTAATTTGTCTAATTGTGTGTCCAGACTTCAGACCTAGCGAATGCGGCGCTCACGAGCCGCTTGCGAACGCCACGAGTGACATTCGAGCGCGTCTCGTTCGTACGAAGCCCCAGCGCCTGCGCCACACGCACTTTGTACAAGCATGAAATGTAATTTGTTAAAAACACACACTGTCATTACAGGCCAAATCCAATACAACAGTGGTTTTAGAAACAATAGGAACAAAATAAATCATCTTATGGCTAACACGTAACTACCTCAAACTCTTAAACAACTATAAAAAATACAAAAAATAATAATATACTTATCTAAAATGCATGCGCGCAGTACGCAATCGGCTCGCGACCTGCTCGCGAGTGGCGCATTCGCCAGGTCTGAACGCACTTTTAGCCCACATGTGGAACCTCTAAATATTCTTCAAAAACATTACGAAATACGAATATTGCGAAAACACTTTTATTGGTACTTCACTAAACATTTACATGAAGAATTTCCGCCTAGGGAAACGTATAGGAAATTAATAACATCGTTTTTAATAAAATGTTCGTATGTACTGCCAAGTAAAGAGTTCACGTAGCTCATAAATAATAGGTCTAAGCCTGTCGTAATGAGAACAAGTGTACTGAATGTTAAAACAGCGTCTTTTGTACTAAACGACTCCCTCGAGGAGTATGATTGTCGCAGACTTGGATCTTAGCTAAGTGAAAAAAAAAACGCTCCTAATTTCAGTGGGTTAAGGTCGATTACATTATTATTATTTATGAATTTATTTTAAATTAGAAGTTTGGAAGAAGAAAGGGAAGGCGTTTAGAAGGGCCCATCAGTGGGACACACAAAAGGCTATAAAAAAACTAGTATTTGAAGGCAATCCCATCTGATCATTTTTCTTAATTGATGTAAACTTCACTGCAATCCCACCTGATGAAAAGTAGTGATGCAATCGTTGATGGTGAGACACTAGTTTATCAAGAGCTTATTCAGTCATAACCTTGAAAATAACCAAATTATAAGCGGACGGAAAGACCGCTGCGGGCAAATTATTCCAGTCCTTCAATGTATGCGGCATAAACGACGAGGCCAAACGCTTAGTCCGGACCGTACAGGTCGCAAACGTAAGGGTGGATACTCGCCGTACGTCGGGTTGTCCGATAATAGAAAGGAGGTGGCTAATCAAGTCATGGTTTGTCCCGCTCCGGAATGAGATTTTTATTTCACGTTTTCTCTTAAAAAAAATTATTGATAAGCTCCAATGTTTTGAAGAAAAGTAAAGCAAAATAGTTGATGGAAGTTTTTCCGCACTTTGTAAGCTTAAATAATTAATATAAATACTCTACTAAGAAGAACAACTATGAAAGTAGCAGTTTTTAATCGTCGGTCGACTTCAACCGAGGCTAAAGTTTGATTTAAACGAAGTCGACGACACAATAAGAAGTTTTCAAGCTGAAGACTGTTATTAAAGTGTCGAGCAACTTTTTATGTAAAATAATTTGTATAGACGGTGCGTTCTTTCATTTCACTATTCTCTTGTAAACCTGAAAAATGATTCAATTATTCCCACTATATGTACCAAATTATTAATTACATGGACTGCAGGGAAAAAATAACAGGTTTTTAAGCCGCACTATTAATACTGATACAAAATTGACGGTACGGTTGGCGCAGTGGTTGAGCGATTGACTACTGCGTTGTTGGTCGCGGTTTCGATTCCCGCACGGAAATAAAATTTGTATGTCACAGAGATAGGTTTTCTGGGCTTGGGTGTCTTGTGTGTATCTGTGTTAACATATTTGTGAACGCACCCACGATACGGGAATTATGGTGGTAAGTCCCCTTGAGGCCCTTGTTTGAGGCGTGGCTGGGAAGACCTGACGGCGTTCTTACCTTCCGCATGACGCAGGTCCTCACCGGACATGGTAGGTTCGGGAGGTTGATTCAAGCGAAAGAGACGCCCGGATGTCGCCACTGTTCGGAACGTTCAGAGGACACAGTGGAGCACACAGTCGAGGTGTGCCCTGCTTGCGCGGAGCATCGCCGTGCCCTCGTGGGGTGGTGATCGGCGGCGGAGACCTCTCGTGCCGGGCCTTGGTTGAGGCCACGGTCCGGAGCGAGGAGGAGTGGCAGGCGGTCGCCTCCTTCTGCGAAGCAGTGATGCTAGCAAAAATAGAGGCCGACCGCATCAAGCAACGGCGCCCTCGCCGCCGCCACCGCCGAGATTCCGATCCCGATTTCCGGCCACCGCAGACGCGGGCTCACGGACAGCGAGCTATGGGTAGCTCGCTGTCCGACCGTCCGGTACCAAAACGTCAACGGCGCGCAATGTTCCCGCGCGTCTCATGAAGTTGTCAGCAACAGGAGCCCAGCTGGGTCGAAGCCCCGGTATGAAGGGGCTAGAAGGAATGGGGTGGGTTTTTAGTCAGTAAGAGCCTGACACTATCTCCCGCTCCACCCAAGAGCGGGGGTTGTCCTTGGATGATTTTTGTCCACCGTAAAAAACACGATACGGGGCACGAACAGGAGTAATTTCAAGTAGTAGATATATATTTAATAGTAGATTATGTGATAAGGGGATAAATCAGTGTTTTTAAGTCGCCGACGGCATGTTGAATTCCGAACGAAACGAAGATTCCTAATTTAAATCCCGAACGTCAGTATGGGATTAAGTCAACCACCACGTGGGCCCAGTGCGGATAGGTGGATGTCACATGTTTTCGAATTTTTGGTTCTAGAAGATGCCGGTTTCTTCTCGACGTTTTCCTTTACAATTTTGCGAGCAGTGGTGATGAAACAAATTACACAAAGTAATGCGCCTGGGTGGGTTTGAACCCGCAACCTACAACTCGTAAGTCTAGGCCGTTATCACTCGGCCACCACTGCTTATAGAACAAAAGTTGTTGTTTTGATATTACTAACATAGTCCTGAGAGGTTGCCAGTATTTTAGAAATAACCCTATGTATGTATAAACTTTTATATTTAGTACTACTGTTGATAACCGCATCGAAATCTGATCGTTTTTTTTTTTATTGTTGATAGGTTTGCGCTTGTCCGCTATCTCACCGACAAAAGATTATTCATGTTGTGTTTTAAACATAAGATATATATAACCATTCTTGTCACTTAAAATGTTTTTATAAAAGGAGGTCACTCAATTAAAACAAAAAACAATTTTGAAAGGCTTACAATCTTAATTACAATAAAAACCATTCAATCTAGATTCCTGATCAAAGTAACTGACCCATTTCCAAGCTAAATTCAAAGTGGCTCATGTAAATATGTCCCGTCATAGGCGAACGATCACGTTTCCTATTAGCGTCATTTTATAATGACACTGCTTACATTAATGCACTCACATGATCCCCCTTCTTGCTATTACGTTTTAACAAGCGATGTACTTGTCTCTGAACAACAGGAGCTGGTTGAATAGATTGGAAGTGTCGCCCCAAGGCGGAGTTAATAGCGAAACTATAAAATGAGGTGTCCATTAATATTAACTACTTTGTTTCCGTGGTTGTGAACCACGACCGAATAGCAACATCTATAGCACCACATAGGAACTAAAAAAAGGGCCAAATGCGTCTTAGGAAAATTCAGCAAAAAAATCGCGTTTGTTGTATGGAATTGGTGATTGTAAATATTTATTTTATTTTGTTTTTAGTATTTGTTGTTATAGCAGCAACAGAAATATATTGTGAAAATTGCAACTGTCTTACTATCGCGGTTCTTGAGATACAGCCTGGTGACAGACAGACGGTTGGACAGCGAAGTTTTAGTAATAGGGTCCCGTTTTTACCCTTTGGGTACAAAACCCTAAAAATCGTGCAAATCTTCGCTCGATTTGAACATATACAACAGCCTGAAAATCATCTATGGGGCAGTTGCCCAAACCAGACATGACACCCGTCTGGTCGAAGGAACCTTCCTTTGCAACGGAGGTCCTGTATGCGGGACTCTACACCCCGTTCCGGATACCTTTAAAGCCCAAAGCCCTTTAAATCCGTAAATACTATCAAAGCCCAAAGTTCTCCGCTAAATTGATTTTTGGATAGCACAGTTTTCAAGGCCCTCCTTGGAAACTGTGCTATCCAAAATCAATTTAGCACTACTACTATTATTACCCTAAATGGGAGCTAATAATAACCTGTAAAAAGTACATACTAAAGTAGGTGCCAGATAAATGTGGAATAATGGTCATTGACATCTATCATCACATTGATATCATTCGTACATTTGTTGACATTCTTAATTTCAAAAATGGAAATAAAGACATAAAGCTGTCTTGAATCGACATGTATCGTGATCCTTTACATGATCTAGTAATTAAAAGCAATTCATTGTTTGAAAGATATTAGGAAAAGGTCTACTACTACTACTACTACTACTACTACTACTGCTGCTGCTGCTACTACTACTACTACTTACTTTCTCTCTCGTTTCTTGGTACTTTATTCCACGGTTATCTGGCGCCTTTTATAGTATCAAAATGTATAAGAATATTCGGACCTCGTCTTTACGACTACTAGCGTTGTAGATGGCGAATAGGGTTCAATTTCCCTCTACACAGTTCACTCTACAAACATTTGGCACGAACTATCGGTTCACACCCAACGAGTCGTGCGTCAAGCATCCCTGATATAACTGTCACTCGATATACCTGAGATATTGATGGTACTTGCATATTGACATTTATAGAAGGAGAAATTGACTGACTGACATATCAACGCACAGCCGTATCTACTGGGTTTAGGAACATGAAATTTTTCATAAGGTTTCTTTTTATGACGTAGACGAGCAGAAGAATTAAGTTCATTTTTAAACTTTTCACAAATTCTAATCAAAGTGAGTAAATAAAGACTGTCATTAACAGTTTTTCGACACTACCCACCTCAAAATATGGTTTAAAATGTGTTTCTTAATTCTATGAAAAGGTCTTCTCGATCGAAGTCGCTGGCAAAAAGCTAGTATATGTAGAATCGCGGTCATTTCTGCCTGCTCACTAAAACAAAAAATCGCTTGAATCCTGCAGTGCGTCGCCAAACCAAACCCTTTGAAGTTTTCGTTTCGAGTGCAAGCAAAAATAAACTTAGCAGTGGTCAGGCGGAAGTGTCTTCGATAGAACGTAGCACTCTACATCGTCTCTCTGATGTAGAAGTACAACACAAGCACCCAGTAAGTATCTATATGGTAGTACGTAATATACTGTTAGTACTGGTAAGCTTAAACAATGCGATCCTATTTTACTGAGAATACCCAGAAAATAATAATTGCTCGGTATTCTTGACTCGGTACCGATAATATTATGTTCTATTCCACCCACAATTTCATGAAACTTACTAAATTGTGGTTTTGTGAGATCTTGTGTGACGTATGAAAGACGTATATATGCGAAATCTCATCATAACGAACAAATCAATTATTTCGCCACATAATCCATATAAAGACGACTAGCATATAGAAATCATGAGAAATATCGAACAAACGAAAGTACAGAATCCTTTCAGAGAATAAATGTAGCAATAATAATTTCTTGTTTGTCTGAGACGTAGCTTGAGAGATTGAATCTCAGTTATATGGATTTGTTAAGGCCGAGTGATCCAAAAACTGAAGAGGTTAGATAAACATACCCATTTACATGTGTGATGATTTTGGTGTTTATGTAAAGTATTTTTTACAAGCTTTTATTTAGTTTCACCTGTCCCGATGTTTGTCTGTAATAAAATCTTGTAAATTAAAGACCACTTCCCGGTTACCGATTGAGCTGAAATTTTGTTTGCACATGTAAATCTGATGACAATGCAAAATTATTATGACAAGGAGCTGATCTGATGATGGAACCGGAAGGTAACTATAAGAACTTGGTAGTTAAACGACACAACCCTATCGATTTTGGGCTCGTATGATTCGTCTTGAGGGCTTTTAATTATATAGGTATACTGAGCTATAAAGGCTTGCTATGAAAAAATGATTTTCATTAAAAGCTTGTTATTACAAGCATATTTAATACATTAATAAAAACAAATAGTAATCCACCGGTGTCGGGAGCGGGGTCTAAATTACCGGTGGTTAGGGTTCCAGAGACAGGAACCTCTTCCGCCGAGCTATATCGAGAAGTAATGTCTTCTATATCAGGCTCTTGATCTAACCGCGCAATGACAGCTTTGACAAGTTGTCCTCAAGGCTTTTAGCTATGAAACTAGCTTTTAACAGTGGCTTCTTTATTCATAACTAGCGGCCCGTCTCAGTTTCGCACGGGCGATAAATATAGCCTATGTTACTCAGAGTGCATGTAGCTTTTCAATAGTGAAAGAATTTTTTAAATCGGTACAGTAGTTTATGATTTTATTCATTACAATACACACACACACACAAAAATACATAATTTCCCACTTTGTAATATTAATGTACGAGTAGAAAGTGTAGATTTATTTTTTATGGTTTATTCCTGAAGTAGTAGACTTCTTTCTTATAATAATAAAGAATTTCAAAACGTGTACCAAAAAAATCAGCGCTTTGATTCTGTTTTATTCTAAGATTTATAAGCCTGCTCAAATCTACGCAATACAAATGCAAATCCCACACGATTGTATGCTCTCATAAAAATAGAAAGCCGAGCTCATCTCCCCAAAATCCTGGACCTTCCATATACACAATGGATCACGTTTACACATCAACAATAACTCATACTCTAATAAACATTCACAGCCACGCGTGACAGATTTACCTACGTTCACCAACATACACCAACATTTTGTCTTGACAAAACCATCGCCAATGTTTTGATCAAACCTTGGTCGTCTTACCCCCGACAAAGGCACGTGCCCGAATTTTGAAAGCCAATAGATAAAATCCGTAAAGCTTGACACATATAGATTTTTCCTTTTTTATATTTGTGTCCCTTCATTTGCTTGGGATCTACTCTTAGTGCTTTTGAAATAAGAGGAGAATTATTTTAGTTGTAGAAGAAACTGGGCTTTGTATAATTCAAGTGTGTCCATGTAATTTTTACCTCAATTTTAGTCTTATAAAAATCAAAATTAAAGAATGTTGGCTGAAAAAGGATATATTACTGTGAAAATAAAATTTCGTAACAAAGCAGTACATGTTAATATCGAAAGGTTATTGTCAAAAAATCATCACCCGGTTTTTTTGTTTATTACGTAAAGGTTTGGCAAAAAATAAAATAACATTCTATGGAGGTTCAACTAGTATAGGTTTTAAGTGTTTTTAATATCGCCAAGTGACACGCACTTGTTTTTGACGCATCGCCCATTTTGACATAAGATGTGCATGAGACTGAAGAAAAACATGTCGTGTCGGTCATAATGGTCTAACATCTTCATCAGTTAACATCATAATTTTTTATTAACATCATCACTCAGTCTTGAATGAAACATTTACTGACGGTCACCATTGTCCGACAAGGCGACTAGCATGTTAAAATAGTTCCGAGGATTTCATTAAATGATCAAATAAATTAATTATTAGTTTCTAATAAACGATTATGAAGGGTAGTAATTATAAATTATTAATAGCTGGGGGTTGTTCGCTCATCTACAAAGGAAATCAGCATTGTTAGTAACTAATGTAGCTCCAACAAAGGAACACATTGTTAAAGTTCTATTTAACTACACTAGAACCACATTTGGTACAAAAGATATGACATACTAATATCAAATATAATCAGTTTAGAACTCTTGTGACATAAAACTATTTTCTGCGGCGCCCGTTTGTCGGTCCGTCGGAGAGAATTAACCAAGCGGCAAGCTGTCAAGTTGACAGTTAGTAAGTGAGTAAATTACTTGGCAGTTTGGGGACATCCGACCTGAATGTTGTCGGAGACACTAAGTTTTATTTGATCAATTTGTGCAGCAGATTGCCGACACCACGTCGGCATTTAGTCGTTTCTGGGTAGCTTCGGTTGCATTCACAACTTAATTTAAAGAGGAAAACGTAAATGGAATTAGTTTTAACATCATGCCCGCTAGCCAAGTTACAACCGTTTCTCTTGCGTCGAACGCCTCGAGTTGGCCACGCCCCTAATTCTTTTGTTTTGACCACGTGACTTAGCGTTGAGATGACGTCATTCCCGTGCATTTGAAATTTTCTACTAGCGTTAACGATTGCAGACATCATCTTGGCTCGGGACACAAGCCCGCTGCGCTATTGGTTTGTCGCTAAACTAGGCTCATTCTACTGTAAATAAGAACTCAGACTGTTAAATAAGAATGGAATCGATTTTTACGCCATTTTGTAACGTCATAACTGTCAAATCCAAAAATTGAATTGAAACTAACAAGTTTTTTTCTTTATAATACTTATTTACGAATTATAAACGAAAAATATTTAATCAGAATCCAGTTCTTAAATTTTTTCTAATCTTTATGTCACTGTGTGTCTGAGTAGTGGCAACTAAAAGAAGAAGTTGAATTGTTTTTATCAATGAAAATAGGAAAGAACATAGTTTTGTTAAACTTACAAATATTATGGCTTAAACAATATATTTTGCTAACTTAGATTTACAAAAACATTTCTACTTCACCTAGATTTAACTAAAACTGAGTAAAACAAAGAAAAAAAAAAAAGGGTTTCTAATACGCAAACAAGTTTTCTTTGCAAACCGTACTTTTAAATCAACATTTGACAGATTGAGGTTATTGACTTTCCTAGTCTTTTAATTGTGGAACGTATAGTAGGCCCAGAGACTATGCGTAGTAGACTGTGACAAGACAATGTTATTTCTGCAGACAATTAAATATTAAACATCCGTCTTTATAATTCTATCATCAGCAGTGGTCCACATTTTCCTCGTGGACCAAATTACCAAGCTTTTGAATTTACGTAATAAGGTCGTATATAAAGCGTGCACCCTGTGTACACTTATAGCTGAGCTGTAGTAATCATACGGAATATTTCATGATGACTAATTGGCAAATAGGACCTTATTCACTGCTGTTTGTCTGTTCGCTTGAATATAAATTTGCTTCAGTACCGCAGCCAATTTGGAGTGAATTAGCCGACAATTTTGCACTCGGAAACTGTGTCTGTGATAAATTATTTTCTTATATCTGTTACAATTTTTATTATCATCCCAGCCTTCTTAATTTTCCCACTGTTGGGACTCAAGCCGCCTCTCTTGGAGAGAGGAAATGGGCCGTAATCCACCACGAGGGCCCAGTGCGGGTTGGTGACTGTCACATGTCATCGAATTTTTGTTTTTTAGAACATGCCGGTTTCCTGACGATGTTTTCCTTCACCGTTTTGAGAGCAGTGGTGATGAAATAAATTGCACAAAGAAATGCGACTCGTAAGTCGGGGCCATTACAACAGCCACCACTGCTCAATTTTTGTTATGAAATATTTTAATTCGTGAAAGTTATTTCATAACAAAAGCCTATTGTTACATAAAGTTTTCTTTTCAAAGAACTTGAAATTACGTTTTACCATTCGTCTTACGCAACGAGTACTCTGATCTCGGATTTTCTCAGTAAACAAGCGTCGGCTGAACTACTAACTGTTCAACTAACGCTAGAACATCAATCAAAAGTAACGTATTCTAGAGAACTTCACGTTATTCATAATATACTCTGACTCGATCATAACCCACAGCTCACAAGAGAAAAGCCACTCAATTTGGGAAAATTAATTATACTGGATACATTTTCACCTGTGCGCATACCCGCAGCGATATGAGTCAAGACTCATAGCTCCGTAGCACAAAGATTGAGAATTATTGAAAAGTCTGTACGTATTCCGTATTTGAGGGGATTATCCTACTGTTACCGAATTCGCTGTAACTCAGCCGCCGCGCCAAAGCCCAATAAGACGACGTTAATAAATCATCTTGACAGGTATTACTTCGCACCTTGAGCGAGGCGTAATTACATCAGACCTACTCCAATATTCAAAATAAACAGATCCTGTAATGAAGATGATTCCAGCTTCGGTTTACGGGAACTATCTAGTGTAAATTGAACTTTAGCTAAGTTTAGTATTATAGGGCTTAGTCTATTAGCAACTGGTTAGATAATTTCGAAAGGTTCTAACCTTGAGACTTAGCATGTCAATTAAACATTGTGGTAGTAATTCCGTTTCGTACAATAATTGAACTGACCACACATGCGAAATAATTTAATTAAAGCCTGATGACAAGATATGAATCAGTAGACACGTAAAAACAAATGTAATTGAAATGTACAGACGTCTCGCCATATTTTAACAAGTTTATTCACTGTATAATTAACAGGGGGAATGCGTTCACAGCGGCACTCATTTTTATATTATTTCCATTCCTGCAGTACGGGGCTTTTAAGACCTCTTCTGTGAATGGATCATTATGGCAGTAAGGCAGTTACTAGCCCCGTAACGTTTAAGAAACCAAAAGCTTTTTTTTTTGTTAAATATGGTAATCCACCAACCCTGGACAACTAGACCTGCGTGGTGTTTTACGACTCATTCCCTCTCCTGAGAGGAGGCCTGAGTCCTAGCAGTGGGAATATTATAAGGCCGACTATGCTATGCGATTTGCGAGGTCAAAGTGACCCCGTATTAAAGTAAATAAACCACAGAACATGTTATATAATTAGGTACTAATATTCATCTCTTTCCTAAATGAAACCAAATTGAAGTTACGGTCTCTGCACGTCAGAGAAGACTATGTTTTTCTTAGCTACACCGCCGTCAGGAAGACAAACCGAGGCCTATTATTAGATCTCATTCCACTTTGAACTTGTTAAAGTAAGTTCTTTGGATTTACTGAAAAAACAGACAACAATTCCCTTTGACATGTAAACGATGATGAACCAAAAAAAAACTTTTATTTGAAGAATTCTACAGGAACCTTCACACAGGTATATGAGTAAAGGGTTTCCTATATACATTTGCCTGACACGGAACTTAATACGGTCGGTAAGCTTTTCAGTAAACCTCGATGATGGAGACCGACCGAATATCAATTTTTGAAGCTTCATTGCACACTTCATATGAAAGGCTCTTGACTGTAAAGGTACCTTTATAATCGTGGGACCTAACAGTCAATACGGGTTTTTAAAAAGAGGTACTTAATGAGTTCTGAGAAGTTCCTTTACATACTCGATTTATGTGAATATCTGAAATGTGATGTATAGCCAGAGATATTCAAATAGGTAGGTAGGGGTAGGTATTTACAACGTACAAAGGCACAAAACGTACATCAGAAATAACTGTAAATTTTTTCGTTATTTTTTCTCAAACAAAGAAATCTATCTACACTAATATTATAAAGAGGTAAAATTTGTAGGAGGTAATCTTTGGAAACTGTAAAAGGATTGTACAGTTGTAACACCGTGATTGAGTTATAGAATCAGAATGAGAATCTGCGAATCTGTTTGTTTGCGTTATTAAATCTACACTAATATTATAAAGGAGGTAGTTTGCTTTTTATTTTATTTTCTTTTTTGTTTGTAGGAGATAATCTTTGGAAGTAGTCGTCCGATTGCTAAAATTTTTTTACCGATAGAAATCTCTCTAATCATCATCTCTTCTAATCTCTCCTTTCGCAGGTCTGCTGGAAGAAATTTCTTTGTCAAATAAGCAGTACCTTTGTACATAGTTTTATAATATGTTATCTCCTTTTGTATTTTTGTGTGTAAATAAATTATAAAATAAATAAATAAACTATTTAAAATTCGTAGTGTTTTGGTATTTTAGATTGCAATCTCCTTTCTGTAAGTGGTCGTGCATGTATGATACATGAATAATTTTTTCATCTGTGGCATCCATAGATATCCGTGGCATCCATATACCTGATATTTTCAGTCAAAGGCGTTTATTCGACATCTGATAGACGTGTCCTGTCTAAACCCGTTTTAGCTTGACATTTCCGTCTATATCGACGGCTTGAGTTAAATTTTCACTAAGGTTTTATTTTTAATATTAAACGAGGAAGTTTTTTAAATTTAGGTACTAGCCATTTGAGATGACATGGTGAGGGCCTATGTCTAACAGTAGACGTTTTTCGGCTGAAATATGATAATGTCATTTTATGAAATATTAATTAAATTTTTTTTTATGTCATTCTATAACAACGTGTTCGATCAAACCGATCTTAACCTAGTTTTATCGATACTTTACATCGATATTGTTTGAAATTACAAAGTCTGATGTTATTCAAGTCCTTGTGTACAATTTTTCGATTCAAGAATATTTTCTTATAATATTTGCAAAGAACTTTCGCCGAAAATGGCAAAACAAACGTACTATAATAACAGAGCAAAGTATATCAGCGGATTTTCCCAATTTCGTTAAAAGAACCACAGTCATTTGTTTGTTCTACTCTTGCGAAACGAGTTGAAACGAATTTCAGTGCGTTGTCGGGAGCTTAACATTCTTCATGGGGCCTAATTTACAACTGCGGAATACAAAACAAATTCGTTTTCTTTTATTTTTATAAGGGCGTGAATGTGAACGTTATTAAACAGACTGAAATCGTGTGTAAACATTTCAGGGGTCCTTTAATTACAAGCTTTTATGTAACTTGCAATGTTTGTATCTATATTTATTTAGGGCAAATCTTGCAAATGGATTTTGCAGTGGGTACCTAAGTTTGAATTGAAATTTGGTTTACCTATGTAACTTGGATGATAATGCATTAATATGGTACCAACCAAGAAACTGGGGCCCAAGTCAACTATTTTTAGAAATTCACCATTCCTACACAATCCCATTGACAATTTGCTAAAAGTTCGTAATCTGTTAATTCATAATGATCTTTCATTGATCGGTCAATGGTCTCGTAATTGAGTTGTGGTAGTTAATTCATGAATCCCCAAGCGACCACCGGTGGCCGCGCATCTATTGTCTTACTATTGTGTCTCTAATTGACGGTATCTGAAGGGTTAATAACAATATGGTAATGGTTAATGACAATATCGAGTTTTTTAAAAGCAATGAGTTATCTAAAGAACTGTCAAAATTTTATCAGAATACAGCACATTTATTTGTCAATATGTACGAGATTCTATGCCACTTTTTTTAATGGAGTGTCAGTGGTTGACTATTGGAAAGTCATAATGACACCTTAATATTAGTAGATTACGAAACTTGTTAAAATCAATAATTTTGAAATCAATGATAGACTACTTTGACACTATTGGAATAGCAGACTTGAGGCCCTGGTTGATGAAAGATGGAGTCAGATAGGATATATATATATATATATATAATACCTTTCCAAAGGTATCTTTAGCTTCAGTTTTCTTTTTATCTTTTTTTTTTTTCTTTTCTTTTTTTTTTCTTTTGAGGTTATCTTTTTGTTATCCTATATATATATAAGGTATGTTATTGAGGATTTTCCAAATAAACCACAAATTGTTTCTCTGAAAATCAAAGATTTGTTTATTTAATACGTCTTTACTATATTACAACGTTTAACTATGACCATTACACCTATAACTTACCTGAAAATCAAAGAAACGACATTTATAGTTTACTAGTATCGCCTCCTCAATTATATCCCTTTATTTTATCTTTTTATTACAATAGAATTTTTAACAATAAAATATGCAAAATAATCTAAACATCATCTGTCACTCAATCACACGTCACCCCGTTCCACAGAACATAAATTCCATTGACAACTTCAACGCGCGTAATGAAATGTCATTTCATTACATATATATATATGACGGAGGATCGATATCAGTGGGCCGCGACATCGGAAATAACACTCACAAAAACCTTTGATAACACCTTTAATTACTCGTAACACACACTCAGTACAAAATAATCAAGGATGCCTGAGATATGGCTTGATTAAGAATTTAGGAACGCGGGAAATTCAGCGTGGAGTAACCAACGTCTGTTCGGACCGACGGAACGATTCAAAGTGCCCTCCAAATCAACCGTCACCCGACAGGTGAACCTACCCCCATTCCGGGTAGCCAATTTACCCGTCAACGTCAGTACCAGTCAATGTCGAATAATCGATTATACCTCCGGATCGACATTTGACTCGACTATTCGCTCAGTGTTGCTATTACTCCACGCTAACCATCCCCAAGTTAATACTTGACGTTCCCAAACGTAAGCTGTTCAATCTAACTACATAGTTCCTCCAGTGAAAGATAGGTGGCGCTGATGCAGACCGACTGATATGCGCCAACGCTTCGACACGGCCGTCCTGATGATCACACGTCCTCGTGTGGAGTACCTGGAATGAAAGAAAATCCTCGAACAGTACTCATTCTAGTCGTTCGGCCAATCCTGGCCCAAGGTGGTGGGGCATAAAAGGTACTCTGATCAAAATCATCAATCATATCTAGAGGAAAATCACAACAATCTCAATCTCTCAAAGCCGACATGTTGAACAACACTCAAACTCGTTCAAATAATAGGAAACTCATTAAAATATTGCAGTGCTCATACTCTGACCTCCATCCGGTCTTCATCATCACACTTATAACCTCCATCCGGCTATAAGCATCAAACCAATCGACCTCCATCCGGTCTTCATCATAACACATTATAGCCTCCATCCGGCCATAAGCATCAAACCAATCGACCTCCATCCGGTCTTCATCATAACACATTATAGCCTCCATCCGGCCATAAGCATCAAACCAATCGACCTCCATCCGGTCACTAACACAACAGGCAACCTCTATCCGGTCACCTCCACATGTAACCTCCATCCGGTTACAAACAACACCATCAAGATAATCATTTCGAGCCTTTAATCAAAATAATCCTTAAAGTAGGTTTGTTCAACATGTTGCTTTATTTTTCCTATAACGTTACAGATTATAAGAAAACTCTTACTATGCTAGGTACTCTAAATGTTAAGTTGACTACTTAGTATTCAACTAGTCTTGTCAGCGTTATCATTTTCGTCATAGCTAGTCTCGTCATCATCGCCTACGTGCATGTCAACGTCAGTTATTTTTCGCAGGCGGTTATGTGCGTACTTCGAAACATAACGGTCACCATTAAGAACCTCAATCACTCCTGCGCATCCCTACAGGATCGCCAAGTCTCTCAAGACTTAATGGTTTCCCACAGTACGTCCCAGATTTGATCGCAATTTGAATTGAATACCGCGTACTTACGGACTACTGTGACCGCTAGATACCGGTTTCTATTAAGCTACGACTACAAATCAAATCTCCTATAATCAGTTCATCCTGTAAACTTCATCGTCATCATCAGCCTCTTTTTTTTTTATGTTCCCAATGAAACGCCTGCGTTTCATTTTCTTTCTATTGCATTGTCACTGTCTTTCTATTGTGCCTCTAATTGACACGATTGAAAAATTTGAAACGTTAAAGGTTAACCGACTCTTTCATAAAAATTAAATTAATTCTTATTCAGTTTTCGTGGCGCCGCTGTCAAAAAAAGAAACTTTACCGCACGTTAAATCTTTAGAAGAACGGCGTGTATGGGACACGAGAATATTTAGGTACAAACCACCCGAAGTAAACTACTAGACCTATTAGCTGTCCCAACTGAGCTATGATAAACAGCATCGAAAGTAGGGTAGAGAGCAGAATCGAATGTACGCGATCTACTTTCTGAAGTTCTATATCTCCTAACTTCAGCACTTGACTTTATTTCATATCCTAAGCAACTCGATTTGCATTATGAAAAACAACCACTCTTTCAAATCTAATGAAAATCCGGCTTTAATCAACGTTTGTAATACTACATTAAGTCTCTCGAAGTTCTTAATAGATTCCAAAATAATCAAAATATTGACAACTCAAACTATGACGTAGGTATTTACCGATTTATCAAAAACCCCGTTGAAAAACAGAGATCACGTTTCGATACCGAGTGGCATAGTCAAGTGTTTATACTGACCGCTGAAACACTACTGAAATCATCATCACCATCATCACCATCATCACCATCATCACCATCATCACCATCATCACCATCATCACCATCATCACCATCATCACCATCATCACCATCATCGCCATCATCACCATCATCACCATCATCACCATCATCACCATCATCACCATCATCACCATCATCACCATCATCACCATCATCACCATCATCACCACTATCATCACCACCATCATCACCACCATCATCACCACCATCATCACCACCATCATCACCACCATCATCATCACCATCATCATCACCATCATCATCACCATCATCATCACCATCACCATCATCATCACCATCATCACCACCATCATCACCACCATCATCATCACCATCATCATCACCATCATCATCACCATCACCATCATCATCACCATCATCATCACCATCATCATCACCATCATCATCATTTTTTTTCTTCCATTATGTTCTGTCCCTCGTCACGCTATCACTACACCTACACAACCAACACAAACACACTCAACACGCTAACCTAACCCTAGCCTATATACAATCTAATTTTTGTAAAATAAAGCGCACTATGTAAACGAGTTATTTGGTCCGAGATACGTGGCAACGAATACCAGTAAGGCACGTTATTGTTTATTTTACAGTAGTCTTTGCACATTATTTCTGACCGGTCGAGTTTTTAAGCCGAAAGAGCTAAATTAACAGACACCGTATTACTCGGTAAAATAATATTTGCACGCAACAATTCATCTACCCGCTCACGCATTATTATTATTATTATTTTTTTTTTTGCGCTAGACCGCTATGGTCGTCTTTTGCTAAGATGAGTCAATTAAACGAATAAGTTCATTTTTTGTAACACGCGTTTATAGCATACTATACTGTCAGGTACACGTCAATGTCAATAACGTAAAAACTATCTATGGAGGAGTTATCACTGTCAAACAAAAATCGAAACGGTATCTACCGGATATACCGAGGGTAGATGTAATTACAATTGTTTATGTCGTGAACTTTAGCAATTTAACAAAAGAAGTGTGTCACGCACGATCATACTATTTAAACTGAATCCTTGCAACAATATTTCACGGCCAAAATATCACTTCGCAAATAGATGTTGTGAATAAAACCTCAATCAAACTACGCAAGTAATCTGAACACGCTAAACTGACCCTTCAATGTAACAAAACTGTGTTTACGTTTGCCGTGAAATAGTGATGACAGACTTTAAAGTGAAAGAGATATAACACTCAGCATCAGAATTAAAATGGAATGTGAATACCTGACCTTGTTCCTGGTTCCTTTGACAGCACATACGTCATCCAGTCACTCGCTACGTGATGCCTTGGCACCACCATCGCCTTCACGTCGCTTGCTTCGTCCAATTATTCCACAGTGTAACATTTGACAGGTAGCGTTTTGTGTGAAACGTTTTCTGATCTGGTATCGCACTCGACACACTGCACCTCAGGCACGCACACACACACACACACGCGAAGCACGTATCGGAAAGTAGTACATCGTAAACGAGCCCTTGCACCCATCGCTCTTTTCCCGGTCACTAGCTGGGTGGTACGTTGTAATTTGCTCCCTGGGGATACAGCGGTACCTTGGTCCAACATTTGTTGCTCAGGATTAGGGAACAACCCCAGAAAAAAACCTAATCAGACCATTTAAGTCAGCTCTTCAATCCGGTTCTTACTTTCTTAAAGCGACCATAAGCAGGGCGCCATGTTGGTCTTGGTCCGTCAAGCACATTTCTGCAGTCGTCAACCAAGCACGTGCATCTACATCTTGTTTCTCAGGATCGAAATCCGGTAAACGAAGGTCATGTGACGACGTAGTAGGTGTTTTCATGGCTTGAATCAGCGTCAGAAAATTGCGGTTCTGTTGTTCCAACAAACGCATCCATTTTTCGTCGCTAGCGTTTTCATTTTTGAACACGTGGGTCGTCGTGGTCCAATCCCAATTCTGATGACGGAGGATCGATATCAGTGGGCCGCGACATCGGAAATAACACTCACAAAAACCTTTGATAACACCTTTAATTACTCGTAACACACACTCAGTACAAAATAATCAAGGATGCCTGAGATATGGCTTGATTAAGAATTTAGGAACGCGGGAAATTCAGCGTGGAGTAACCAACGTCTGTTCGGACCGACGGAACGATTCAAAGTGCCCTCCAAATCAACCGTCACCCGACAGGTGAACCTACCCCCATTCCGGGTAGCCAATTTACCCGTCAACGTCAGTACCAGTCAATGTCGAATAATCGATTATACCTCCGGATCGACATTTGACTCGACTATTCGCTCAGTGTTGCTATTACTCCACGCTAACCATCCCCAAGTTAATACTTGACGTTCCCAAACGTAAGCTGTTCAATCTAACTACATAGTTCCTCCAGTGAAAGATAGGTGGCGCTGATGCAGACCGACTGATATGCGCCAACGCTTCGACATATATATATGATAACAAAAAAATAACCTCAACGTGTTTGAGCTCTTTGGAAAGGTATTGATGAATACTCTAACGCGCCATACAAGCTTGTAAGGAAAACATTTTCTCCGTTTAAAACTTGTTGTTACTTTATATTTTAATCAAAAGGGTTGTCAATTTAATCTAATAAATCTTATAAGCTGCGTTAATTCCTCGACAATGAAACTGTTCGATATAATAATGTTAGAATTCAAAGCGATTGGCGTTTAATTAGGATTAACAGCTAAGCCCGTTGTCCTTGTAGAAGTCCCTACATTTTGCTCATCAGTACAACTCTGAGTAATGTCCACCATTTGCAGAGACTACATTTATATTAGAGTCAAACAAATGGCTTTTTCAGTTCTAAACGCTTAATTTAAGTTTTCACGACCATTTTTGTAATGTAGAAGAAAAAAACTACTCGTTTTAAAAGATAGCTTTTTTTTTTGCAGAAAAGGAATAACAATGCAAACTTTCCTAGGAATTATTCAGTTAGAGTTGTTTAGTAGGTCCTTTCACACACTTCAAGCAGAACACGTCTGTATATGAAACGATAACACGCTCGTGTCTCCACATATCCAGAACTTTCGTAATACAGAGATTCCATTTCGTTACATTTCGGCATGGTCCTGTAGGTCCATGTAACTTGCTAATGGACGCCACACAGCATTAAGATGAAGTTGTGGACTTTATGCCACGCCTGCGTCCAACTTTGACCACTTCTCATGTCTTTAATGTTTTCCTACGGATATTAAACTTTTGTTGACAACCCCTGACTTAGCTACTTATCTTGCTTTAACGTTGAACGGTGACAAGAAATATATTGAAGCTTTTAGTTTTTGTAAGGTAATGAAACGAAATTTTAAATTTTAGGACAATGTTTAATTCATGAATCCCCAAGCGACCACCGGTGGCCGCGCATCTATTGTCTTACTATTGTGTCTCTAATTGACGGTATCTGAAGGGTTAAGATCAGTTATTTATTAAAGAGTAACTTACATTCTAAATAATAGCATGCTTAATGTTTATAGATATTCAAATTTGTTGAATCCACTTTTTTTTGTCGACGGGGAAAATCATCTTTGACAAAACCCGCTCTTGGGTGGAGCGGGAGATAGTGTCAGACTCTTACTGACTAAAAACCCCGCGCCATTTCTTCTAGCCTTCATACCGGGGCACGAGCTCCCTTTCGGACAACCCTGTCCCCAGTAGGCTTCGACCCAGCTCCCTTGCTCGCTTGCCCTCTTGCTGCTGACAACTCCTTGAGGCGCGCGGGAACAGTGCGCGCCGTCGACGTCTTGGGCTCGGTCCATTACCGGACGATCGGACAGCGAGCTACCCATGGCTCGCCGTCCGCCAGCCCGCGTCTACGGTGGCCGGAAATCGAGATCGGAATCCCGGCGACGGCGGCGAGGGCGCCGTTGCCTGATGCGGTCGGCCTCCTCCTTTGCAAGCATTACTGCTTCGCAGAAGGAGGCGCCCGCCTGTTGTTGAATCCACTGACTCAGCTACTTATCTTGCTTTAGCGTTAAACGGTGACAAGAAATTATTGAAGCTTTTAATTTTTGTTAACGAAAGTTGAGACGAAATTTGAGACGAAATTTTAAATTCTTGGTCAATGTGATCAACTATTTATTATATTATAGGGTAATTTACACAATTTCATAATAATGAACAGCAGACTTATAGATCCCGTGACCCCAAAGGCCGGTTTTTACCTCGGTCTAAAATTAAGCACTGCCACTGCCAGTCTTCCACATACTTCCAGTCGACAGCGATGCTAAGGAATTTTTTACGCCATATTTTAGGTTATTGTCTTTAGTGTATAATATGTAGTTTTATTATTTAATTAGTTATGTATTTTTATTTTTCTTATTTTATCCATGTTAAATAAAAAATCTTACAGAATATTAATTTAAAAAAAGATGAGTGCTACCAAAATAAAATATAACTGATGGTGTTTTTCCAAATGGCTGCTTTTACTTCTGCAATTTGTTTAAATCAAAAATAACTTTCTCACATTAATAATTTCTTAACAAACAAATGTAAGCATTAATCAAAACAATACTGATCATTAAGGAGCAATAGCTTTACTCTGCCTCTAATTATTTTCGTGTAATATTTTTAAAAAAACCTCGTAAAGTTATTGTTGGTCGTTACTCATCTTAGTAATAAGTGTCAAAATGATTTATTTCTCGCTCACTTATTGGGGCAGCTTTCCATTTTCTTACGTTCGTCTGTTTTCGGCACTATTTTTTTCCGTCACTTGTTTTTTTCGTAAAAACGATTAGTTGGCATTCTGAATAACTATTCAGGCCACGTCTTCCCTTGGGATAAGTGATAAGATTAAGATAAACCTACGTACGTTTGAGTTTAGGGAATAATTTTGTACAGTAATAGTTTCAGACAAAGTCTGATACGTACCTATTTTTTAGGTGGGAAATCAATAAATAACTTCTTACGCTCTGGGTAGAGCGAAAGGAAGTGTCACACTTTTACTAACTGAAACCCACCCGTGCTCTTTTAGTTGCCTTCGGTGTTCTACGCACGTCATGAAAGAAATGTCAGCGAAACCGTAGGGGCCCAGCAGGGTGCTGTCTACTGCCTACTGTCTGTATGGTGGGGCCCTGGACTCAGGCAAAGAAAGATCGTAGGAGTGGATTTTAGTCAGTAAAAGTCTGACACGCCTTCGTGCGCCACCCTAGAGCGTAAGAAGTCATTAGATGATGTTTTACTTAAAAAACCCGTGCTTCTTTTTCTATTATGGATAGGCTCGCGTTTGCATAAGCTTTCTGAGCTGTATCAACAAGTCTAGTTTCGGAGTTCAGTGTATGGTTTTCAACGAGAACTGTTAAGTTAACATAAACCTACCTAGTACGCTACACGGCACAGTACGTTGGCAACCCTTGAGTGTAGACTTTTCAATGTTAGTCAAATAGTTCATAATGAGGAGAATACAAACATCAATCAGCTTACGCTTCAGTCACATAAGCAATGTGCCTTCTAGTTCCTTCATGAACAATTTCTGTATGGCGAGTTATTTTTTATCTTGCCTGGTCTCCATTTGGGCCCAAGTAGACATATTCTTAGACTTCTACACTATCTACTGAAGTAAAGTTAGTTTTTTTGTTTGTAGGAAGTAATCTCTGAAAGTACTGGTCCGATTGCTAAATTTTCACCGGTAGAAAGCTGCTTTATTCCTGAGTGACATAGGCTATATTTTACGGTACGCGGGCGCAGCCGCAGGCAAAAACTAGTATGATATATGTTCTCTCCGCCTACGTGTATGTTCTTTTTCAAACAATTGGTAATGATATTGGTTTTCGACATGTTTATCTCTAGTCCAACCTCAAGGCTCGAAACGCTAAGTTTCGGCTAACGCCATCACTTGCTCTAGTTCTGCCACTGTGGTTGAGAAAAGGACAATGATATCAGCGAAACTTAAATTACTTATCCTCGCTTCACCGATGACATTACCCTTCTCTTGCCAATAATTATTACCCATAATCAGATTATTAAAATTAGCTTATATCACTTCAAACACAGGGTTATATACACACAGGCTAACAATTTGATTTACGCCATGTAGATAAGGGAGTAGGTAAGTATCAACATTATTGGATGAAATTCATCCTATATTTTACAACTAAAGTAAGGTTTTCCTAAAACGTAACTACGTGGATAAAAAAAAAATATCTTTCAATACAAATATTTGTTACTAATTCTTTGTTCAAAAGTTTTTCAGCTAAAATGACGATGATGATACACCTTTTTTAGGAAGAACATCATAAGCCAAATATCTCTTATTCTCACAACTACTGATCTATTGAAATCGTTTCATATTGTCATAAATCCTTTTTAATAAGGAAAGGTAAAATCCCTTTCTGGATAAAACGCCAACTGTCGCTTATGACATTCTTCCTGGAAGGCTCGAATTAATAATGTGAAATGAGTGAAAATTCACTCCTGTAAATTAAATACTTTGGCGTTTACGACATTTGTATCCCAAAGTAGCAAATAATGTTCGATTTTAATTACCTATAACAGAGACAATAATATGGTAGCTATGTAGATACAGTTAATTTAATGAGAAATCAAAGCAGTCAGTGCGATTGACATTTAATTATCGTCATCATGGAATTAATTGTATTCGTCAATCTATTATAATTGTATTTTACTGTAAAGTATTTCATTACAAAATTGTTAATTTTGTATTATTGTTTTCCCGTTTAATGTGAGTAATGCAATTAAATAATTGCTCATTTTAAGTTTCAGTACTGTTATTTTTATTATGTAATTTTATTTTATTCCAATTCCGCAATCAGAATACCTATGTGTAGATTCGTTCATAGTGAATATAAGCTTACATGCATAATACACCCAAACACGGTACACGTAGGGCATACAAATATCGTATTCGTGCGGGAATAGAACTTGCTCCACGCAGTGCAGCAGCCTATCGCCAGCCCCTGCTCCAACCATACCGTCAGAAAACCTTGCCATTTACATTATAATATAATATAAAATATTCCACAAGTATCACACAACGCCGTCTAGTTTCAAGCTAAACAGAGCTTGTATTATGAGTACTAGACGACTGGGAAACATACTTATATATTTCTAAATACATACCTACACACTATAGAAAAATTACACCCAGACACAGAACAAATGATCGTGCTCATGACACAAACGTTTGTCCTAGGTGGAAATCGAATCCATGAGCTCCGGCATAGCAGTCAGAGTCACTAACCACTAGACCAACAGGCCACATTATGAGCTTTAAAATTTTATTTCTGTTTTGGGCACCATTATATCAACCACCGAATATAGGCATTAGTACGTTGTACCGATCTTAGAAGGACAGATTCAATAAAGTTTTTTTTACCAAATTTTAATTTTTGACTGTTTTCGTTTGTTGTGAAAAAAAATGAGAGTCTAAAAACAATTCATCTGAATCCAAAACAGGTAATTTTTCTACATACGTGAACAAACCTTTGATTTTTTTCTGTTACGTCACTTTATGAGTAAAGAAATATCTAATCGGATATTAATTTTATTATTAATTGAGCAAATAAAAAAATGTTAGTAGATACTTTAATATTTACTATCTACCGAGCAACGTTAATATATATATAATAACGAAACATAAACTTAACTGGCGATAATGATATAATCATATAAAGATTGTATATAAGCAGCTAAAAGTTTGAAATTAATTATTTCTGTGGACGCATTTAGAATACCCCGACACGTATTAAATATTTGTATTCACTCACAGTCTTTCGCCCACGTATTTCAAGTACCTAAGTCATATTCAGTATTATTGACACCCTTAATTTAAACTAGCTTTTGCCAGTGGCTTCGCTTACATGGAATTAGAAAATATAGGCCAATGTGACTTAGTAATAAAGTAGCTTACTACTGGGGAAAGAATTTTGAAAATCGATCCAGTAGTCTATGAGTTAAATCGTAATATACAAAGAAATAAAATAAACAAAAAATCAAATCTTTCCCCTATAAAATACAAGTTCAGATTTACATTCGTTCGTTTAAATACTATCCATACCATTTTTTTTTAATAGCCCATACTGTCCCACTGCTGGGGAAAGGCCTCCCCCAACTTCCTCCAGGTATTCCTTTCTTTAGCTACCTCGAACCTCTTCCTCAAATCTTCTAGGTAAGCGCTTTCCATCGTCGACCCCATCGTCGCTTTCCATCAAGTGAGATAACGGTCAAGCACTAACCTTTCAACAATAAAAAAAAATAAAAAAAACCAGACCAGTACCAGTAGGCATCCAGGTCATCTCGCTACCTCTTTCTAGGTCCACCTTAGCGGCGTCGTCCAACTTCAGGTACCCACTTTGCGGAAACTCTTGCCATATCAACATTATCCATATCAACCAATCTATCTTATTCTAAAAGCAACAAAAATTTGCTTAAATTTTCCTATTGTCGCCATGAATAGGTGAAACCATGTATTTTCCCATTAACAGTCTAAGAATTAATTTCCCTCAAACCGACAAATTGAAAGGTTTTCTTTGGATTGGCGGAAGCAGAAGAATTTCATTAATTATTGTGATGGGTTCTCTGTCAAAACCTAATTAAATGATCAAGGTTCTTATTTATTGAATTTCCTATGATACACAAAAAATGGTTTTCTCGTAAATTATACTCATAAAATTAAGGGGAAGCAGAAAATTGTGAATAATAGGAATAGGAATAGGTAATTAACGGGAAATGAAAATTATGAAATACACGAAATAAACTAACATTTGTTATATTTCAAACATGAAATCTTCTGTAACTAAGTTACGATGTTGATATGTTTTCTCCCGAGAGAGCGAGAGGGCTTGTCAGACTTTTACTAAGTAAAACCCACTCCTATGTTCCTTCTTTGCCTGCGTTCCGAAGCCACAGGGTTCTCTTTCACACAACCCATGGCCCGAGTAGGCTTCAACCCTGCTAGGCCTAAGAGCGGGTTTCGTCAATGATGATTTTCCCCGTCGAAAGAAAAAAAAAAAAAAAAAAAAACCTGCTAGGCCTCTCCGGTTTTGCTTACATCTATTTGAGGAACACTATGCGCTGTCGACGACTCAAGTTCGGTCCAGACGGTTACCGTAGACCAGACGGTGAGCTACTCATTGCCCGCCGTCTGCAAGCCTACACAGGTATCGCAGGGATCTTGGTGGGCTGTAGTTAAATTGGTGTATCAAATTTTTTAATAAATAATAGTCCTTCATATAAAATTCGTAGTAATAAAATACTATTATTAAAACTCACAATAAAATAATTAGACCAAAACATAATTTTTAATAAACAATTTAGTACTACAGGCTTATAAGGTTACAGGTACGCCCCTAGTACAGGGGTAATTGTAACCTGACAACCCTCGCATAAAGTACATGTAAGCAGGTCGGTAGGTGACATTAAGGAAATATAATATTTTGACATGTACCTTATAATATTTGGTACGTTAATATATGCTTAACGTCAACTGACGTGGGATTAATTTATGCATTAAACGTATTCATATTCCTTGTCGAAAATCTTTGAAATTAATTCGTGATGTTTGCTTTACTTAACCGATTATGGCGTGACATTTTCAGTGAACTGATATAATACAACGTCAAGTAATCCAAAACTAAGATTAGCTTGTGGTGTGACCACTAGACAACTGATATAAATGCCTGTATATTTCTAAATACATACAAAAGCTTTTGTCTTGGGTGGAAGTCGAACACACGACCTCCGGTATAGTAGTCAGGGCCACTAACCACAAGCCAGTCGACCAACAAAAGCCCATCTCAACGTAGACCACCTCGGAGAGATGCGACCCCTAGCAGGAAAAGTATATACCTCCTGATGATTTTAGCGAGCCGTCTAAGAGCCTCACCTCGTGTCCCTCTTGGATACGAGTTGCGATGGTCAACCTGGAAACTCTAAACAGACTCCGCACCTAAGTTGGGCGCAGCAATGACAATTTCCACAGATGGGGTTTCTCGGTTGGTTCCGATCTTCAGCGTTTGTGTGTCGTCTCTCCGCAGACCATGCCCCTCCTTCCATCTTGAATCACGTCTCCTGTTACCTAGGATAGGGACCTAATGACTGCATCAGCGGACAGCATTTCTGTGCCACGCAGGAATTGAACTAGTTTTGCTAGCGATACGCTAAGAAGAAGTAAAAGAGCAAAAGTCAATAAATACTGCTATAATATTTCTATCTATAGCCATTAAATTCGTTAGAGCTTAGTAACAGCCCCATCTGAGTACTTTAAGAGCTTATCCGTCCTCCACTGGCGAGCTGTAGAGACCATCTGCTGCCAACATTTATCAAACAAAAACTACTCTTTTAATTGTAAATTACGGTTGTAATTGCAGTAAATGATCGTCCACTCAGCGCTTAGCGCGCTTACACTCGCTTTAAATTCAAGAGGGATTTTGCTGGAGATAAGAAAAACTGATGCTGTTAAAATATAAGCTTGTTTCCTTAACAATAAATGAGTGAACGATACCGAAGCTTGTAGGGTTCATAATTTATGTACATTTGCGATACTTGGTTACCCTTACTTGGCACCCTTTTCTGAGGTGATTTAATGTGTTATATAGCGGTAGTGGTTATTAATGAAGGTGTCTGAACGACCGTAAATTAATAGCTAGTTGTATTCATAATGGTTCAGCTGATATTACCATATCACTACGTATTTATATGAATAGCCTGTAAAATTATGCCTATTAAGCTATATGTAAGTATATGTTTGTAAGTTATATATAGTTTTTCTAGCTTTATAATGTAACTAGCTTCTGCTGGCGGCTTTGTCCGCTTGAAAGTAGGTTTTTCTCTAAACTTTGAACCCCCATTTCATCCTCTTAGAAATTTGCATTTGGAAAAATCCTCTCTTATTGCTCGCCTAAAAAATAAAAAGAAATGTTATGCCAAATTTCATGCTCCTAGAAGATGTCAGTCAGTCAGTTTCTCCTGCGGAGTATCGCCGTGCCCTCGTGGGGGTGATCGGCGGCGGCAATCTCTCGCGGCAGGCCTTAGTACAGGCCATGGTCCGGAGCGAGGAGGAGCGCTGCGAGGCAGTAATGCTAGCTAAGGAGGAGGCCGACCGTATCAGGCAACGGCGCTCACAGCACCCCAGCCGCTGCCGAGATTCCGATCCCGATTTCCGGCCACCGTAGGCGCGGCACCGTAGATTTTATGTTTATGTATAGTCCAGTATCTATATAGTTTTAAATATTTAATATTATATTTAACTAGCTTTTGCCCGCGCGGCTTCGCTCCCGCTCTTCCCTACTCCACCCTACTATACCCAACTCTACCCTACTCTACCCTACTCTACACTACTCTACCCTACTCTACCCTACTCTACCCTACTTTTCTACAAAAACCTTATCCTCACAATAACAATCACAACAAAAAAAAGTCAGCCAAATCGGTCAAGCCGTTTTCATGCTATGTCGTGACAACGGAAAACGGGTTTCATTTTTATATATATAGATTAATATACTAGTACACCGCAGACTACGCTCTATTTTATTTGCTCTAAGTTCTTACAGTCCTTCTAAAGGTTGTCTGGTAGATATTGCTGTCAGCAATAAGACCACCATTGTACCCTTTGATTTAAGTTATTGTGAACGTTTTGGTTAAATTTTGATGTATAATAAAGTTTATTCTATCCTCGTTAACCTATAATAGCCGTGACTAAGTTGTCTGGTTCAGGTTATTTAACCTTTAAAAAAGATGGCTAATTTAATGTATTTCTAAGTATGTTTAGGCACGAATATGATGCCAAAATTACCTCATTACCTCAAATATATGATGCCTAGAACAGAGCCTAGGTCTCTTGGTATTACACATTATGTAGATCACGTTAGGTCATCGCTCCCCGGTCAGGCGCACCTACGCACGTCCACACCCTTAGTAACACGGCCAATTACTTATGGTTAGTACATTGACTCCAGAGCAAATATGTAATAAACGTAAGTTTGTTACTATGTGTTTTAGCAGAAAACTGGCTTGTGTGTTTTATCGTATTAAGAGGCAGCTTTTCCACTCGTCTATCGTCAACATCGAGCAATAACTATACAACCACTTGACCGCTCATACGGGCGACTCCAGCTCACGACTCTTATGTTATTTCTCTCTCTCTCTCATCTCTTTGACATCGAGCATGGTTTAAAAGCTTGTTACTTAATCTAACGCAGTCCAACGCGATGTTTGATGAAAAAGCAACGAGATAAAAGAGAAATAATGCCTGATAATTTTGTTAGCATTCGGTAATTCCGAGATTTACTCCAATATTTCACAAAACTTGTTCAAGGAAATACGTGTCTTTTTAAACGACGACAATTTTGCTAAAAACTTTAAAGGGTTTAACTTTAAAGTTTTTAGCAAAATTGTCGTCGTTTAGAATCTCGACTAAACGTGCAAGGATAATAGATGTACTTTTTTATACAATGATTACATTAACAAAAAATAAACTCCTTCTTCTTCCTGCCCTTATCTCATATTACTTGGGGTTGGTGCAACACGTTTTTTTCTTCCATTCTGAAAAAATAAACAAGTTACATTTTTATTTATTTTTTTATTTTTATAGAAGCCTAGAAAATATCCGCAAGATACTGTGTATCCACGATGTCTGGAGAAAGATATGTTATAACTAATAACATCATAATCACTTCAAGCGTTTGTATGGAAACGTACCTGGAGTTACACGCTCTTATGTAAATAAGAAACATTAAAGTTTTAGCTCTAGCTAGCGTGAACATAGGCTCACGTTTGACCACTACCTTACCTGATGGTAAACGATGATGTGGCCGACGATGGAGCACGTTGGCCTAGAAGTAACTTATTCACTCTTAAAGCAGTTAAAATTCTGTGTTGGTCATAGTCACCTGGATTAAGCGCAGGTGGAAGACAACATCCCGTTGACTCAGGCTCGGACTTTACCGAATGGCAATCTATCCAATTCTCGCCGTCCGCAAGTCCGCAACAATGGTGGTAGTCATTGTTAACTTGGACGTTTTTTTCAAAAGCCGTAATTTTAACTTTTTTTTTTGAATAATGTATATGTAATATGAATTTAAATTTGAGGTGGGATAGCGGCGTGATTGGGTGTGTGAGCTTAGGCCTCATCTAGTTTAAATTTACAAAAAAAATGTGTAAAAGTGTTTTATAAAACATATATGCAAAAAAAAAACACACTCATCATCTAATGACAACCCCCGCTCTTGGGCGGAGTGGGAGATAGTGTAAGACTTTCACTGACTAAAAAGGTACTCCAGTTCCTTCGTTGCCTTTCGTACTGGGGCTGAGCTACCTTTCGGAGCTAATCCTGGCCCCAGTAGACTTTGACTCAGTTGCGCCCCTGCTATTGACGCAAATTGTCGCTTACACTGTTCTTCCTAAAAAGACGATATTTGGAAAAAGGTTAGGCAGATAGACTGTTAGTGCTGACAGAATAGGACAGGACAAAACAGAGAATAGACTATATGCTGTTTTCTTAATTCAAATTGAACAAAGTTGTGTAGAATGAATTACATTGCAAGTGTGTATGTAGCTAATAGAAACACGCTAATAGCAGAGGGCGTGCCTCTTAAACTTACTGCAGTGACGACAAAGTTTCCCCTTAACCGGAATTTGTGGACACAACAAGTTCTGTTGAACATAGTTCCAAGTCACATCAATGTTTAGCACTTTGGTTAACGCTGCAAAAATTTGAATAAAATGAAACTTCGGTCATTTGTGTGGAAAAGCGAACACGATATTGATTTTGTGAATTGCTTCAACTTTTCTGATTCAATAGAAGCTTTAGCGAAGGTCCACCACGATGTTAGTAATATTTATGGTATAAGTAACATTGTAATAAAGTGTTACGTATTAGTAATTAGTGTAGTGTATTGTAAACAATTATAAACATTTTTAATTATTTTATTTATTTGGCGCATTTTGACTGATCCACACTGTATACTAATACTTATTAATATTGTAATATAGAAATATAGAAATATTGTAAAACTCAATCATTTTTTTTTTAATGACGGTTGAGTTTGGCGGTTTTTCGCTATCTTCTTCTTCTTTAAATTTTTAAAATTTTAAATATTCTGTTTCTCATAGGCATTTCATAAGGCCTATGTGAAATGGATAGCTCGCTGTCCGACAGTCCGGTAACTATCCGGACCGAGCCCAAGACGTCAATGCGCGCACTGTTCCCGCGCGCCTCAAGGAGTTGTCAGCAACAGGAGGGGCCCAGCTGGGTCGAAGCCTACTGGGGCCAGGGTTATCCGAAAGGAAGCTCGAGCGCCGGTATGAATAGGCTAGAAGGAACGGGGTGGGTTTATTAGTCAGTAAGAGTCTGACACTATCTCCCGCTCCACCCAAGAGCGGGGGTTGTCAGAAACTAACTTCATAAGCTCCCATGTTAGCCAATAAGAAATAGAATATGTAGAATTGAATACCCAGATATCATAAATACATATCTGTCTACCCTTTCGGTAGGAGCACGCTCAACGTAATTGTATTGTATCATTCTGTAGGTACTATTCTTCTCCTTTACATTGTGTTTCTTGATATTGTGTTCTGTCGAATATTTTTTTTCTGTTTTATCTTATAATCCTTTTTGATTAAATTCATCAGAAGCTTTAACCTTATTTACAAGAAGATTTATATCTTTCTTTCCAGTTCGGCCAGATGAGGAGTTGCCGGAGCCATCCCTCCACATCATGGCGAAGTCGACGGTGTACAACGTCGGAGAAATCAAAGGCATTTTTTGTAAAGGACAAAATCTTGTAGAGGTTAGTACGAACTTTCATCAAATATTACCAGAAGTACACTTTTCATACTTTATAATAGGTTAAGATTTGCTCAGTCTCAATTTTATATTTAAAACAGTGAATATCATATCTTGATAAAATATAAGGAAAAAAATACTTAAATTTTTGCCTCATCCTGAATGTTCAAGTTTGAATTTGCAGTGATCAGCAGCATGACGTATGTATGCAGCAGTTTTTAATTTGCACTATGTAGAAGAAAGGGTTTTTTGTTGCCTAATCAAAAAGTATATATGGCATAATAACCGCAACATATACCTACATCTCTAGACATGCGAATAATAAGTCTTTGACAAGTATATAATTTTTTTATAAAGAAGTATAATTAAGAAAAATCTTCCCCTTAAAAAGGGTACTAATAAGGAATGTATTATTATTATTATTCCCGTAATAATTATGTTCCCGAGGAATAATTTTCAACATTAATACAAGCGAATTCACTTACAAGAGTCAGTAATTTATTGGAAAGTCAATTTGGCAAATCCTTTTATATTACGTTACCACTTTTATTTTCATTAAAAAATTTAAAATAGATACTTCACAAACCTCTTTTCAGCCGATTCACTGGTACTCCCCCTCGGGCAAGTTAATCGAGGAGCGATCTACCAAGAATAACCGGGTGTTTGTCGAACGCAAGATTGAAGACAATGGAATCCTGGTGCCTCTCATCATCCATAAGATCAAGATCAGTGATGGAGGCAACTGGACCTGCAGGGCTGGGAATCTTAGTGAAACTAGAGAGATCATTGTCGGAGGTATGTCTTGTGAAATATCAAGCATTTTGAAAATAGCCAGTCAATTCTAATATAAAAAAAGGGATTAAAAATCTAAGATAGAGGTGACTAAAGCGATGTGTACCGCTATGGATTCAAAGTTCGTTTCAAGTTCATATGCAGGGTTATTTGTAAAACATAAAATATGATCAATTTTAAAAGTCATAGAACAAAAGTATTGGTTTGTGTAATGTGATGTTAGTAACATAGGTCTGAGAAGTTGCCAGTGTTTTACAAATACCCCTGCATAACCTGAATTTTCACAGCGTTTTCAATAGTACTATTCTGTAAAATTCTCTTACAAAATAATACTACTGAAAACTTTTGTATATCCCCTGATCCATTTTACATGACGTTAAGTTATACCAGTAATTTGTTTATTTCATCAAATAAAATTTAATCTTAGGCTCAAAAGTGGTTTTAAAAACAAAAATACATGATTTATTTACGTAAGTTCAACTTGAGAAAAAATATGTAATCAGGCAAAATAACTTGCGTACATGCTGCATTTTTGGCAATTTGATACTATTTTACAGCTTTGATAAAATTTCATTTCATGTAATTAATTTAAAAATTGTATTCGATATAATTTATTTTTTTAATTACAGTGTAATTTCATTTAATCTTCTTTATTTTATTAATAATAATAATGATTACTTGTTATAAAGAGTTAATATTTAATTTCCAGAGAAAGTAAAACTAACTGACACGAATGTTACCTTGGAGGGAGAGGAGGGCAAGTCAGTCAAGTTGACCTGTGAAGCCACCGGATACCCTGCCCCAGTCGTTGTGTGGTACAAGGATAAACAACAGATCAGGGGTAAGTCTCTTAATTCATGAATCCCCAAGCGACCACCGGTGGCCGCGCATCTATTGTCTTACTATTGTGTCTCTAATTGACGGTATCTGAAGGGTTAATATAAGAGTTTTGGTAATAAATTTCGGGTGTAATTAATGATTGCACTTTTGTTCAGGGGACGTAACTTCGTCCCAGGAAGTCTTTGATTTGTACTAAACTGTGTAATTCATTTATTGTAGGTTGATTAACAAAACTTCAATGAACACCTAAGAGTTTTTAATTATTATGAATTTAATTTACAAAGAGAAAATTTATTGATTCTTTAGATATAATTGTATCTGGGCACAAATTAACATTTTGATAGCTTGTGTGAGAACCACTTAGATAGGCCTGTGTGTTAAGTCGGTGAAGCCCTCATACCGAATATGGAAATATCAAAATTTAACTTCTAGACTGACACAATTTGAAATCAGTATATCACTACATGCTACGATACCGTTTGAAAGCAAAACCGTGGTAGATACTATGGTAGGTTTTAAGTTAATAAAATTGAAATTGTTCTCTCGTTTTACCATAGATCGGGAGAAGATATAATTGATGATTGCCGAACTCAAAACAAAACTAGTTGATTACAATTTTCCTTGTTTCAATTACAGAAAAAGACGAGCCCAAGAAGTACACACTCAAGCCAGACAACACTCTAGAGATTAAGAAACTGAACCACGCGGACGTCGGCCTTTACGTGTGCAAAGTGAGACAAAAGGCGCTGTCTCACTACACTGAGAAGACTGTCCATCTTTCTGTACAGCGTAAGTAAATTGTAATAATTCCATAGGATGCTGCTTTCTTTATAATTAAACTAGCTAGCGACAAAAGCGAGAAAGTTTGCTAAAAAAAAACTTTAATATCCCTTTTACTATAATTATACTTCGTAGAAGCAGTGGTGGCCGAGTGGTAACGGTCCCGACTTACGAGTTGTAGGTTGCGGGTTTGAACCCTGCCAGGCGCATTACTTTATATAATTTATTTCATCACCGCTGCTCTCAAAACGGTGAAGAAAAACATGAGGAAACCAGCATGTCCTAGAACTTCAAATTCGAAAACAGTGACATCCAGCAACCCGCACTGGGCCCGCGTGGTGGATTATGGCCTATTCCTTCTCCTAGAGAGTAGGACTGAGTCCCAACAGTGGGAACATTATAAGGCCTGGCTGGTTTGATGACTAGGCATTACTACGAGTATAAATTATTATGTATTCAAGACGCGATTTAAAACACAAAATTAAATTTTACTTAAACAATAGGTATGAATTCAATCATGAAAATACGTCCATTATGCACTTCAATATCCTGAAAAGTTTAACTTTGTGTTGTAAGGCTTTTCCGAAGCTTTACAGTGATATTGTTTTTGTTTTTACCAATAAAAAAAGAATTCGATATTCAATTCAGAATATTTACACTTATTATTTGTGAGCCTCGTGTATTTTTCTTAATAGGCTCACGTTGAGCGAAAATCATTATTTATTACTTTTGTGAGTATTGATTTTACGTGTACCAATGAGAATACCTTTTTAATGTATATTGCATGTACTGAATTCTTGTTTCAGATAAACCAATTTTGTACAACAGCGACACTCAAATGATTTATACAAACCAAAAATACAAGACTGAAGAAGTGTACGCCATTTTAAATGATATGTAAGTATTTTAATGTTTCATTATTTTTCCTTATAGGTTTTAAAAACCAGTTGTTCTACTTTCTTAGCGGACAAATAGAATAATATCTGCAATGAGGTAATCATACCACTATCACTACATAGTATAAAACAAAGTCGCTATCCACCGTCTGTCTGTCCCTATGTACATTGTTTAGTTAACATTGTTTAGAATGACTAATAATTAATTCTATACAATGTAAAAAATATATAATTCTACGTATACCCTGCAACAAATTATACTGGGAAACAAAAAAAAATTATACTGGGTCGGTAGCTATTTGACCCTGACAACTCCTGGACTTAATAATTTAGGGCACCCAGCCACGGACAGGTTAGGTTCAATGAGGAATGGAATGAGCAAGAAAATTAAGTGAACGATGCACCCGTCATCCCTTCTGTTCCTTTAAATTCTGCATACAATAATATGAGAAGTGTGGAGCGAAGTTCCGTTGGCCTTTCTTTCACTACTATACTATCAACAACCAGAATGTCTGAAGCCAATAATGAAACTGGCTCAATATTTGGCATTGTGTGGAATGCTTATGCATACCTACTATGAAATTTCCGATTGTACAGATTTCTATTAACCAATTTACAATACCCATTGTTAATTACTGCAACAACACCTTTCTGAGTGTTTGAAAATTGAATAAGTTACCATGCAAGGTCCCTCATCAATTACCCAGCCGTACGGCGATGCGCCACCGGTACATGGTAGACATCCCACCTACACGCACAAAGCGTTTTGGAAACACATTTATTGTGCGTGCAGCTAAGGCGTGGAATTCCTTGCCGGATTCTGTGTTTCCTAATAGCTACAACCCGGGAATCTTTAAGTCGAGAGTGAATGGGTTTCTTCTAGGTAAGCACGTTCCATCGTCGACCGCATCGTCGCTTTCCATCAGGTGAGATAGCGGTCAAGCGCAAACCTATCAACAATATTAAAAAAAAAAAAAACAATGTATCAATAGTTAATAGGTAATCGACAAGATCTTGGTCAAATCGGTTATAATTAAATTAAAAATGGAGACCACAAAAGGAATAAGTTTTGTGTTCTAAGGAATGTCATATAATAGGTAGAACTGTAGTACCTAACAAAATAATGGAGCCGTCTATTTCCTTTGTTTTCAGTAAGAACGTGACTTGCAGCGCTATTGCGAACCCACCACCCACCTACAGATGGTTCAGGAGACAGACCGGCGGCTTTGACGACCCAATTACGGATTCGGACACGGTTAGCGTAATTTATTAGCTTTAAAAACACTTTGGTACCTTTAGGTTATAAATTACTTAAAGTAACATCACATTATATAACTACATTTCCTGTTTCTAAAGATTAAAATTATAGAAAAAACTAATATCACATCGTATCATAAGTAAGCTGAGATGTAGACTAACGAATTTGACTTATTCACTCATATCAGCCCCAAATGCCAAAGTTTTGGAAACGAAGAATGATGTAGACATGAAGTAACTGCAAACTGACTAAAGTTTTGCATCGTGCGGTTTGTGGTCAGACGAGAATTTTGAGCCTTACAATGCCATATGGCTGACGAGGACGTCGGCCATATGGTTAATGGTATATGCCAGGAATATGGCTATTGTTAATGGTATATGGTATTTAAATATTGAAACATTTTGTTACAAACAAATGATTGCATTTTATCATCATCATCCTCCTGCTCTTATCTCAGTTTATTTGGGGCCCGCGGACGCATCTTCTTGTACCTTATATCATGATCCAAATTCTTTACTGACTTTTCCTATCAATAGGTTGTCACCTCTGAAGATGGAACTAACTCCGTGCTTATCTTGAGGATTCGTAACGAAAGTTACTACGGTGAATACCGGTGCGCTGTTACCAACACCAAGGGTGTAGAGTCTATCATCTTTCACGTCAACCCTGGTTCCAAGCCTGAACCCCCAGATTCCGTGAGTATTGCTTTTTTTTACTCTTTCTTTGTTGAATGTTTCTTAGTAGTTTATTGGTATGTTTTGGCGTAAGAACAGATTTTAATCATACTGGTTAGACTACTCGCTTGTGCTAATGATTCTGCCTTATACTATTTAAGCAAAAAAATATTTTTGTTCGCTAATAGTTTGAAGACGCACCTGAGTGAGTGTTCAACAGATTTTGGAAGATGAATGTTCCTTAGAGCAAATTTCCTGAAATTTCACCTAACGAATGGACCTAGGGGTGGTCATTTAATAAAGATTCGACTTTGTGTTAACAGGTTTCCCTTGCTGCTGCTAATACAACTGCGCTGACCTTCAACGTGACCTGTGCATCCTGCATCTTTGCTACTGGTGATGAGGTTTCACCGGACCCTAAGAATTTGACAGTTATTGGTGAGAACTTTTTATCACATTTTATAATTTTCAAGATATTTTAGGTATTGTTGATATCTAACTGGTCATAATTGTAAAAAAATATGTAACGTCAAGGTTACACTTTTTTTCAGGATACGTTATTCAATTAGCTACTGCTAAAGCGGGTTACCCAGTGGATTGGGATGGAGCACCTGAATACCGACTTGACGTCGAAGAAGCCAACAGTAAGTTTAACGTAATTAATCTATACCGATAGTTGATTCATTCAGTAATGACACTATACGTGGCATGTGGAGGAAAGCTCTGAAGTCGTAAGGTCTTTTTTACATAGCATTAGTAGGATGACAATAGGATGAAAATATGCATCTGTAAGATGAGAGAAAATAAATCTGGCATATATCACCCGCACCATCTTATAGCCATTGTAGTGTAATTTTAAATTAACCCATTTTACTCCAAGCGAAAGCCTTCTTATACTTCTTTCTGTCCAAAGCTGCTTACATGATATAATGAGGTTTTAATTACAAACTGTTTCGCTCTTTCAGACACCCTCTTCACAATAGGACATCTAACAAACAGTACCGTGTACCACGTACGTGTGCGTACGCGCAACGCCGCGGGCAACTCCGAATGGATGGAGGTACCGGATGCCAAAACAACTGACGACGCGATCAGGCTCACCGCCACCCTGGTGCTGGTCATCGTCGCCATCTTTGTTCACATTTACTAATAAAATCAGCCTTTGATTGACGTGGGGATTTTTTTTTTTGGGTATATGTATAAAGAGGTCTGTGGTGGTTTTGAAGTTTCAGTTACGGATAACAGCCGACAGTATAGACAATGTTGTGTTTAGAGTTTAGTGCGGATGGATCTGTGTTAGTGTTTATTTTAATATATTTAATATGTGTTTATAAAATAAACTGATGTATGCATCGTTGAGCGCAAGATTCGATCTGATTATTGTAAACTCCTTTGAAATTGATGCCAAATATTTAGCCAAATCGTTAAAATCTTCTTTTAATGTTAATTTAAGAATCATTTTATCCCCATGACATTCCAAAGTAAATGTAGATAGATAATATTTAATTTAAACCAAATAATTGTCTATTATTGAAGTTTTAAATAATTAAGTGTTCAATTCTCTAAACAAATATATAAACAGCCTGAAGTTATACTTTTTAGTAGATAACATGTATTTAATATCTGAATAAATGTACATGAGTGGTAACAACTAGGTGGGTTCTAGCTTATTTTGATTTGCAAGTAAAAATGTGCACGAGAGTATTTGTATAATATATTGCTAAGGTATGCTTAGAAACGAGTTGTGTTTCTTCAGAATATGTATTAATTTACAAAATAAAAATATTCGAAAAGTCAAAGGCAATGTCTTTTTAGAAAACGTTAAACGTTTCCTAAACAAGATAATGCCAAAAGCCTTTTTTACAAACAAGCTTTTAAAATATTGTCCGCTATATTGAATTTATTGTGACATAGTTTTTTTTCGTATTCTTCTCAAAAAACCATTTTAATTCATACCTAAATCATGGGGGTGCATAGAAAAATAACTAGTTCATCATAGTCCACAGTTCGCCATATTGGATTTAGAATGACGTCACTTAGCTAATCATGCATTGTTATTTGAACTGAACATGTTTGTAAAATTTCAGTTCAATCGGTTTTAAGGGTAACCGTTTTAAAAATTATTGGCAAAATTTAACTACATTCGTAAAAACATTGCTAGTAAAAGAAACCTAATTACTTCTGAAGAACCAGTTATTTTTTTATTCGGAAATACAATCCCCGATACAGACTTTTTTTTAATTTCTTAATAGTAAGATAACACATTTGAATGTAAAACTTTGACCAAAACGCAGCAAGCAGCGGCTAGCAGCTTTGATTTTCACTTGTAAATACGTATACTTATAAAATGATTTAGATCTGCATAAAGTAACGTAGTTTAAGTTATCGCATATTATATGTAAAAGGGTCAAAGGCGTACTTTGGGAGTTAAAATATATTCAACATCTTGGAAAGCTGAAATGAGTTATAATTCTTACTTAAGTAATATCTGAACCAGCTCTTATAACATAGTACACTTTAATAGTAATGTCCACTGTTTTAGTAAAAACAAAGTAAGTTTTCCTACCCGTTTACTGAAAGCATGAAAATGAGGAGTATATGTATTAAGTTCAATGAATTCGCTTGTCGTTTGTGCATGAGAAAGAAAATAAAAATAACAGAAAAAATTGTCTCTGTATTTCTTTCAATGCCTTCAGTAAATGTGATGTTTGTCCATGAATTAACTCTAAAAGTACGCCTATAGGTATGTGTAGCTGGAACTGATACATGCACTATGTACGAGTAGAGAACTACTTTTAAGTATACCTTAAGTTATCGTCGTTGTTAGAATAAGTTTAATTTTAAATGTTGAAAAAATCGAATCCTTAACATTATAAACTATGACAATATTTATGCAGGTACTATTTGAAATTCTTTGATGATTTTCTTTAGCGTTTTACATTCCAAATAACTTATACCTAACCTACACTAAAATCGGTCAATTTTAATTGCATTAAGTCACAGTTCTACCATGTTCTTGCAGGAAGACTGATTATTCTATTGTATATTTATTTCCCTTTGTATCGCTTCTTTAGGTAAAACATAGATAGGTTTACCTTAATATTATCGATTTAAATGGTCAATCTTTGAGATTGATTGAACAAAAATGTCATAATTGGCTATCGTTCTTGGCATTTTTATTGGTCTAAACACGTTAAGAATTATGTACCATTGAATATTACTTGCAAAGTTAGCTTAAGAAGCTTGGTATCACTAAAAATTAAGGGCTTGTATGAGCCTCATACAGAACGCGCTTCATATATTCACAGCCGTGAAACATTGAACAATCGTAGCGTTTACATAAAAATTTATAAGTAGTTGAACGAAAATCATTGTTTTATAAAATGTTTATTGCCGTTTGTAATATTGTACACGACTCTGGTTATTTCTACTGTGTACATACATAATATTGTCGGCTGATGAGTTTCATATACACTAATTGTTATGTTAATTACACTGGTGTTTCTGCCTCTAATAAAATGGTTTATAAACATTTAGCTGGTTTATTAATTCAATCTTAATCCGTGATAAGGCCTGCCATACTGTATGGATCAGAATGTTGAGCTGTGAAAAAAACGGATGAAAAAAGATTGCATGTAGCGGAGATGAGAACGTTGAGATGGATGTGTGGTGTGACGAGAATGGATAAAGTGAGAAATGAGTATATTAGGAGAAGTTTGAAAGTGGCGCGAGTGACTGAAAAGTTGAAAAGAAATCGTTTGTCTTGGTATGGTCATGTAAAGAGGAGAGATGAAACGCATGTTGCTAAAAGAGTTATGAATTTACATGTGGATGGATGGAGGGAGAGGGAGGTCAAAGAAAAGATGGATGGATTGTATGAGAAGTGATATGAATGAAAAGAGAGTTAGAGATAGCGTGACGAGCGACAGGACGGAATGGAAGAAAAAAACGTGTTGCGCCGACCCCAAATAAAACGGGATAAGGTCAGGAAGATGATGATTAATTCAATCTCAAATAAGACACCTTCCTAGAAATTATAATTTATTTGCATGAAACATGTTCTTGTGAAATATTGGACTGATTGTACAAAATACAAAACAAAGATTAAAATTGTAAGGTAACACATAATAAATTACTCTTAAATAAGTATTTACATTTAAAATACTTCATTAGAATCGAGTTAACAATAAAAATAATATATTTTACTTAATACAAAAACAACACTCCTACTTTATCATTCTCATAGCAAACATGCAAACGAAAGATACGACAAAAATGCCACCGAAAAAGAATATTCCATAGAAAGTGGTTTCGGTCATAGAAGCCTCATTTTCCGACACTTCAGACTCGGCTTCAGGATCTTCTGTGGTAGTTTCCTCTTCTTCTTTCGCGCCCGTGGAAACCTTTAGAGGATCAGACCACAGTGACTCTCCCACTTCGTTTGTTACTCGAAGCCTGATCCAATAATTGGATTCTGGTTCTAATTCCTCCAATTCGATTATAAGGCCTGAAAGAAATTAATAGACATATTTCACTAATCTATTATGTAAGAAAACATTTTTAATGTTATTGATGATACACTTTTTGGTAATTATTTAAAAATTATATCGGTCGGTGTGGCGACACTTGGGGGAAACCTATGTCCAACAGTGAACGTCTTTTAGCTGAAATGATGATGATGATGAATAAAATTACCACATACCGTTGATTTCTGGATCGACATCTTCCACTTCTTCTACCGGAATTTCAGTCAGCACACTTTTTTTCCACGTGGCTGGTTTATTCACATCTGGTGTTCTACCACTGTCAGTAAAATATTGAACATCAAATGCTGAGAAAGAAAATATATATATTATTATTATTGACATTACTTTTTCATAAAACTTGAAATCATTCATTTCATTTGCTAAACTTAAACTTACCATCTATTGGAAATTGAATATCGTCATTCCAAATAACATTTAAAAACACTGAATCTGAAGTGCTGTTAAATAAAGACACCTGAAAATATAAAAGAAATGTCGATTATTTGAAGGGTTACACAGTCACATAGTCTAGTTAGGTGAACGGGTATGCAGGGATTCAACATTATCTCAATTTCCAGCCGTTGCATGTTTTAATGTTTACCCTTATATGTACCTACCCTACATCTGCTACCCCATAGCCAGAACATGTAAAAGTTAACTAGTCTGTGTTGATAAGTTTATGCCGCAACTTGCCTAGTTTAAGAGAGCAGACTATATAAGAGATACCATTGGCAGAATGGTTTTGTGGTCAACTGGTGGGCAAGTACGGCAACATAAGTGCAAGCCTGCCAGAGTATTTACAGCAAAGTAGCACCCATGCCTAAAGTTGCTTGCTTGTATACAGTAGGCGGTTCGTGCCGTATTCAACACTGAATGGCATCTCTTCACAACACGCTCAGCGGCAAAAAGTCGACTTGATAGGAAACACATTGTTACGTACAGAAGGATGTGACTCCTTGCTCCCCGAGTGAGTCAGTTAAGGTTCAAGCCACGGAGTCATCTCGTGTGTGAGCGCTATTGTAAATATTATGAATATTGCGCTCTCCATACCGAATAACGAGCCTGCACTGCCTTACTCAGAGCGTAAGTTTGTGGCTCACTTATGGAGTGGCAAATATGGGGAGGGTAGTCTTGCAACGGATGGGTATATTTTGTAGAGAATTATACACAAGCACGTGGCACTGTAGCAGCATAGCAGGCGTCAATCCATGAGGAGGGAGAAACACCGCCTCACTAGCGATCGTGCGGATCCCTGAACTAACCAGATGCCCATATCATACCGCAACCCCGAGAAGCACCATGAACCGCATCACTCCTACGTAGTACCTTCATCATGAGACGTTTGAACCCCCAAAATATCCCTTGGGACCCAGGGTAACAGCCCAATTTTTTTTTTTTTTATATATAGAACTGTCCCTCATAATACCTTGGAACCTTAAATAATAATATTGTTGTGTTTTCATGATTTATTTTAATAGTTAATTCATGAATCCCCAAGCGACCACCGGTGGCCGCGCATCTATTGTCTTACTATTGTGTCTCTAATTGACGGTATCTGAAGGGTTAAGCTAGCGTCTTTATAAGTCACTCCACTTCCTCATAACGACTTTTTCTCTAAAGTACAGTATAAAAAAAAAGCATAGTGACTAACCACATCAGGCTTTTTAGGCTTATCTGCCTTCAATAATATGAAATACTTCTCAGAAGAACCATGTTCGTTGGTTGCTTGGCACTTAAATCTTTTCCAATATGTGGACCTGTTAGCTACCACTGTCACAACCGCCTTAGCACCGTCGTCTAGCAGTTTGATTTGGTTTTCGTCGAACTCGAACATGACGTCTTTACTCATTTCTTTGAAAAATCTATATGTTGGTGCAGGGTAACCGTCTGCAGAACATACTATGCCAACTCTGAAAAGTAAAAGCTACTGTTAAACCAGAAAATTATTTTTAAAGGAAAAGATGGCTGCATGTGCTGCGATCCTGTTTATGCCCTTCCAATATACAAGGTACACTAGAAGCGCGGACTATAAATTTCATCAGTGACTGTTTTATTTTTGCTACTGTAATATGGAGAGATAGTATACAAATGATATTGGTAACTGATAATACAGTGTTTTTTTTATTATATATTGCACATATTTCGGTGTAGGTACTTTACTATTCTACGCATAACAAAACTAGTAACAAAAATGAAATGCTCACGCTTCTAGTGTCAAGCTCAGTTTTTGAATCAAAATTTTATATCTCTGTTTCACTATTTAGCGTGCGTTAGCCGATGTAATCGATTGGTTTATTTTGTGTCGCTTCAAAAGTGTTAACTCTAAAAACCGGGTGTTAAAATCTACACTAATCTATCCATTATCACTTTGTTTGTTGGTTACCACACTTTTATTTATTAGATATTTTTTACACTACCTGCTCGATAATGTCCTTTTATATGTCATACAACCATCACTTAAAGCAAGTAATTTTATCGACAATTAGTGAACAAAAATGTACGTACATCCAACAAATTTATTCAAAGTTCAAAGTGGCCACTAACAAAAATAAACAATAAAACGTTGCCGTGAATACTTGACGTGTTTAAAAAAAAGTAATGAAAAAGCACGAGCGATAAAGAAAATTGAAGCTATAGAATTTGAGAGTAGGTAGTGAATTTTGTTTGTTTCAAATCTCAAAACATGTTGATTAACTTGTAAATAATACTTATATTTCTCTAACATGTGATTTGTTTTACCAAATGGTCTTTTAATTATCTCACAGAAGGTGATCATGAGGTATCCAACACGGGGATAAAGTTGTATTTGTCTTGGGCGGCCTTTTTTTTTTTTTTCGTTGACGGGGAAAATCATCTTTGACGAAACCCGCTCTTGGGTGGAGCGGGAGACAGTGTCAGACTCTTACTGACTAAAAACCCCGCGCCGTTCCTTCTAGCCTTCATACCAGGGCACGAGCTCCCTTTCGGACAACCCTGTCCCCAGTAGGCTTCGACCCAGCTGGGCCCCTCATGCTGCTGACAACTCCTTGAGGCGCGCGGGAACAGTGCGCGCCGTTGACGTCTTGGACTCGGTCCATTACCGGACGATCGGACAGCGAGCTACCCATGGCTCGCCGTCCGCGAGCCCGCGTCTACGGTGGCCGGAAATCGGGATCGGAATCCCGGCGACGGCGGCGAGGGCGCCGTTGCCTGATGCGGTCGGCCTCCTCCTTTGCAAGCATTACTGCTTCGCAGAAGGAGCCGACCGCCTGCCATGGGCGGCCTGTATTCCTCACTTCACTCAGGTTACTTATTAACTGCCTCGCGATGCTCGGAAGTTAAATATATAAATCTTTCATTAACGTTCAGGATTAAAATTAGCAACCTTCGTTTCCTTCGGAATTCAACATGGCGCCCGTGACACTGCTTTATCCCCTAGTCACATAATCTACTATTTTATCCCGGGCGTATTTCCTTTGATTTAATTTCCAACTTTTCGGCCGAAGCCACTGACAGAAGTGAGTTTCTTACTTGTATTTCAATGGTAACATAATCAACAACTTCGTTGTTTAGTTATAGAATAGCACTCGTGAGTTCTTCAGTAGGATGTAGTGCAAACACTTAAGCAACACCATATTGACAATACACTTCATATCATATCTATTAGGTCTAAGTACGAGCAAGCATACTTGTATTTTAAAATACACTATGAATAGTAACAAACTACTTAAAAGTCAAAAAAAATGTCAGTAAAACCATATTAATAATTATAAATCGACATTTTTAACGATACCCCCAGTTTCTCACATGATTACTTATTTTTGGCATAACTCGTTTATTAGTCATTTTAATTACTTACCTAAATTTTCAACCGAACGTAAAATTAGTTCTTGTTTTATGATTTCATTATAATACTAATTAATTTTTTTTAACAAAGACCACGTTTGTAAATATTAAATTTCGAGGCATGCATGTCCACGTGATACGTTTAAAAAAATCAATTTTTGATGTTTCGAAATTGAAATGTTTCTAATTTAACTGAGAGTAGTCTCAGTTAGATTAGATACATTTCAATTTAAATCATTTAAAATTAATTTATTTGTTAAAAAAAAACAGTCAATTTTTAGATACGTTTGATTTGATTTATGGTAGGCTAAGTGTCCGCGGACGCATAACTTCATTGACGCATAGGTATTCATCATTACACGCTTTATGTACGCCAACTGCAACGACACGATGGCACAACGTTGCCGCTTCGTCTTCAGGGTTTGTTAATTCTTTATCAAATCTCACATAACTTATTTATTTATTTAAATTAATTACAACGGTTATACAACCAATTACAGTAACTAAACAAAAAAAAAACTTAACATAAAGACAATAATTTGATAATTCCTGCACAAAAGCGAGCGTATCTCTACAACGAGTTTAGTTTAGAGTTTCATAATTTAGTAGGTATGTAAGCTTCACGCAGGCGTACACGCGTATAATCGTGAATATGCGTCTATGAAGCTATGCGTTCGTGAACAGTAGGCCTAAGTCGATTAATTCATGAATCCCCAAGCGACCACCGGTGGCCGCGCATCTATTGTCTTACTATTGTGTCTCTAATTGACGGTATCTGAAGGGTTAAATGTGGTCACAGTACTCACAATTCATCAGTGTCGCCATAAACTAGTTGAGTTTTATTGCCTCCTGCAAAAATAGGAGGATCTGAAACACAAAACCATTATAATATTTAAAAAATGTAATAGGAAACAGTCACCATCTTTAACAGAGCATAAACGTAAGTTTTTAACACTCATGGATATTTTAAAGCATATGTAACAAAAGGCAAGATCATAATTTTCTGACTCACTCATTTCGCATTGGCCTGTTTATAAAAGCTAATAATGATTTAATTTAGCAAATTTAAAAAAAATATGCAGTCATATGACTCATTATCCGATAAATACAAATGATACTCGGAAATAAAAGACAGTCCAAAAATACGTTTTTTTGCGTTCCGCTGTATATGCATCATACATTTGAATCTATATTAATTTATAACTTATTATGAATTAATATTATCAAAAATCAGGAAAAATTAAAGTTTTATCAGCCTAGGGTCTTTTAAGAACAGTCACATAAAGTATATAATGCTTTTCACAGAACATGATATCAACCAACGAGTAACCATGGACAATAGTTAAAATTACTACTACCCGTAATGAGTTTTCCTACTACTGGGCAAAGGCTTTCCTCGACTCATAAAATTACTGAAATATAACTACCTACTTACCGACCCTCTGTGCTCTAAAACCTACAGCCAATGTGACCTACAATGCCTGTGATGATATCGTGGAAGTGGCGATTTTTTGAGCCATTACAATTTAGTTTTACCTTAAAAACGAATAAAATTTAAATAATGAGCAAAATACTCACAATTAACATTCAAAGTGATATTAAACGATGATGTGTGGCTACAATTCTCGGCTTGAAGGCTCTCTTGGATGTTGACACAGGAGTAAACGCCAGTATCTTCTGGCGCCAGTGACATGATGGTAAGGAGACCTTCGAACCCTTGGATGTTGTACTTCGTCATCACTCTGTATTTTCCAGAGCTGTCTTCATCTATACAAAATGGTTGTAGCTTTAGAAATATATTTTTTCTAGGAACTAAACGTAGGATTATCGGAATAGTATTATTTATTACAACACACACACGTCACACAGTCGTCACATCAGTATTTACGTGATTAATTCAGAATATTTACGTAAATACTATTTACCTAACTGCAAAAACACTAAAAGTGTTCGGAAAACCAAGTGAATAATTAAATATCTTACTATACATACTCGTATTTTGAATATTTAAAACAAAGTTATGCAAATTACGACCAGTTAATTTTCAAAACGAGAATGATGAAACTGAATGACGCAAGAATGTGAATTAAAAAAAAAATACTACTAATTTAATTAGTTTAAAGACTGTCTTTTCATAAATATAAAAGTTAACTTTTGAATGTATAATTTGTCAAACCGCTTGATCAATTCATTTGCAGGATACTTTTCTGGAGATAAGTAAACGAGAAATTGACTAAAAATAAGATGTTTGGTGTTTATTGTTTTAGATTTTCAGTCAATATAACTTCTACACTAATAAAAAGGGAAAATTTCTATTTTTGTGTGTATATTTGTAATGAATAAACTCAAAAACTCCTGTGCTGATTTCAAAAATTCGTTTACTTGCACCTTGAGTAACATAGGCTATATTTATTGCCCGTACAAATCGGGGACGGACCGCTAGTACTAGATAAAGATGTCAGAGCAACCGGTTACAGTAAAAAAAAAAAACAATATAAAATGGCATAATTGGGTCTTTTGCAATATATTTTTATTAAGCAAAATCATATCCGTGTAGAATCTTTATGTCATATAAAGTATAAAATAAATAAATATGCTACGCCGTCACCAGTGTTATGATAAGTAATTATTATGTGTTAGTGATAAAACATTCATTAACTAAACTACAAGACGATACTACATATATTTACAAAAAATACATTATCATCTTGTAATCAAAAGGAATATTAGCTGTTTATTTTTCCATGAACTACACGGCTATTTTTTTTCTTTGAAAGTGAACATTGTACGGTTTTCTTATAGTGACGCACATTTTTTTGTAATACTCGGTAGTTTTGGCTCATTATCTCTTTAATATTACAAAGGTAAATAAACTTACCAAGGTTATGTTGAGAACATTCCTAAACTAATCATTCATGGTTTAGGTCATAGTATCATATTTGTTATTCACAAATATATCATATAATAATTTAGTATCGCACATTGTTCTTTTTCAAAAATCGCTTAAATAAAAACGCAGGTATCCAATGATTTGCACATCTACCTAATTTATAATTTACTAGTTTTTGCCCGCGGCTTTAACCGCGTACATATAATCATATAATCAAGCCTATATCACTCAGGAAGCTTTCTATCGGTAAAAAAAATTATAGTTTCAGAGGTTACCTCCTACAAACAAAAAAAAATTATATTAGTGTAGATTAATAAGTAATTAGTCAATATCTTTAGCATGGAAGATCAAGGAATTCTACAATCAATACCTTGTTATAACATCTACTTCAAATTTATTTAGAAAATATATTTTTTTTCATGTTTCATCATCATCATCATCATTTCAGCCGAAAGACCTCTACTGTTGGACATAGGCTTCCATAATTTTCATATTTATAAATTGAATACGCGCAAAATCCTTTAGCTCACATTTATGCATAATATTTAGGTATAAAAAATACTAAGGTACCACTAATGATTTCTCCATTCCTGACCCAAGAGATTCTGGGTTCAGGGTCACCTTTAGCTTGACAAGACAAGGTAATGGAACGTCCTATGTCTGCGAGCACCTCCGCCGGAGTGTCTGTGAAGTCCGATGGATCTGTAAGCAATAAAATAATGTTATTAAAAAAAAAAGTACTGAAACGAAGTAAAACTAAGGGAAAAGGGTTTTGGTCAGTGGATGTGAGAAAATATCACACATCCACTGACCAAAGCCCACCCACATTACTTGAGTTATCGTGTGACTCTTGCGAACAATCCGCAGTCCTTGCAAGTTACTCGTATTATGAATATTGTTAAAAATGTTTCTGATGTAAACTTATTATTATGATGAGTGTCATAACCTCACACTCTTGAAGACTCAAGAGTGTGAGGTTGTGACACTCTAGACAGAGCTATACTTAGCTAACTTCAAATATATTGATTTTCCATTTCAAGTCGCAAGAGCTCTTAAACTATCGCTTCAAATGCTTGTTTATTCATCCATAACTTAGATTCTTTTACAGTAGGTAGTTCACTTTATTATCATCGAGATACTAACATCGCTTAGACAAAAAAAAACGGAATTTCTGACCAATTTTAATGTAAATAATATAAATTTGCATTGACCGTCTGCTAATTTATTATGATAATAATAATTAAATAAATAATAGTAGATTATGCACCGAAGGGCTAAAGTTGTGTCTTATGTCACGGGCGTCATATTGAATCTCGAGCGCAATGAAGGATTCGGGATTTGACTCACGAGCAAAGCGAGGGAGTTAATACAAGAATCCTGAATGCAGCGAGGGATTCAAGCTAGCCCAAGGCAAAGACACCTTTAGCCCAGAGGAGGATACTCTACTTTTTACACCTACTGTGAGAAAATAATAATCACATTATTGACCAGCGGGTCATAATGAAAACATTATTGACCGGCTGTGCCCCCGGGCACTAATGACTCACTTTAGGTTAAGGTTGCTTGACATATAATTTGACATTTTCGAGCAGATGGTGTTTTTTTTTTCTGTCGACGGGGAAAATCATCATTGACGAAACCCGCTCTTGGGTGGAGCGGGAGACAGTGTCAGAGTCTTACTGACTAAAAACCCCGCGCCGTTCCTTCTAGCCTTCATACCGGGGCTCTAGTTTCCTTTCGGATAACCCCGACCCCGGTAGGCTTCGACCCAGATGGGCCCCTCCTGTTGCTGACAACTCCTCGAGGCGCGCGGGAACAGTGCGCGCCGTCGACGCCTTGGCTCGGTCCGGACAGTTACCGGACGATCGGACAGCGAGCTACCCATGGCTCGCCGTTCGCGAGCCCGCGTCTACGGTGGCCGGAAATCGGGTTCGGCGGCGGGGGCGCTGTTGCCTGATGCGGTCTGCCTCCTCCTTTGCTAGCATTACTGCTTCGCAGAAGGAGGCGACCGCCTGCCACTCCTCCTCGCTCCGGACCATGGCCTGAACCAAGGCCCGGCGCGAGATGTCTCCGCCGCCGATCACCCCCACGAGGGCACGGCGTTGCTCCGCCCAAGCAGAGCACCTCAACTGTGTGCTCCACCGTGTCCTCCGGGCGTTCCGCACAGTGGCGGCACCCGGGCGTCTCTTCCGCTCGAATCTGATGCAGGAACCTCCCGAACTTGCCATGTCCGGTGAGGACCTGCGTCATGCGGAAGGTAAGGACGCCGTGAGGTCTTTCCAGCCACGCCTCAAAGAGGGGACTTACAGCCATAGTTGTGGCGTGCCCAGAGCAGGTGGTGTAAAAATTCATTTATTTCACGCTTGTCATGCCCATAGTCAAATTAAATAAAACTACATGTAATAAGAATAATATATTTCTTAAAATCAAGTTTTAGTTTATTGTCTTAATGCGAACTAGGAAGAAGATTTCAGCAATCATCTAAGTATGTGTTTAAGAGGGTCCTTCTCCACTCGCTTATCGTAAACATCGAAAATGGTTTAAAAGCTTGTTACTTCATTTAATGCAATCCAACGCGATGTTTGACGAAAAGGCAACGCAAAAAAAGAGAGATAACGCCTGGAAACTCTGTTAGTATTCGGTAATTCCGAGATTTACTCGAAAATTTCACAAAACTTGCTCCAGGAAATAGCTGTTTTTTTTTAAACCCTTAAAAGTTTTTGGAAAAAGTTGTAATCATTTAGAATCTTTATAAAATTTGCAAGGTCTCTAGAGGATTACTTTTTTGACTTTTTAATTTTTAGGCAAATTATGAAGTGTCAAAGTTCATACAAAACAGGACATTTTCAGAGGTTTTTACTGGATAAGTTTTACACAAATTTAGAAATTGGTTTCTTTAGAAACCTAGATACTATCCACAAGATACTGTGTTTCCAAAATATCTAATGAAAAATGTGTAATAACGTCATAATCAGTTATGAGCGGTTGTATGAAAAACAGTGAAAATGTGAGTCATGATGCACCACCTTAAGTAACTCCCGGGCCTTGGTTCAGGCCATGGTCCGGAGCGAGGAGGAGTGGCAGGCGGTCGCCTCCTTCTGCGAAGCAGTAATGCTAGCAAAGGAGGAGGCAGACCGCATCAGGCAACGGCGCCCCCGCCGCCGCCGCCGGGATTCCGATCCCGATTTCCGGCCACCGTAGACGCGGGCTCGCGGACGGCGAGCCATGGGTAGCTCGCTGTCCGATCGTCTGGTAACTGTCCGGACCGAGCCAAGGCGTCGACGACGCGCACTGTTCCCGCGCGCCTCAAGGAGTTGTCAGCAACAGGAGGGGCCCATCTGGGTCGAAGCCTACCGGGGTCGGGGTTATCCGAAAGGAAACTAGAGCCCCGGTATGAAGGCTAGAAGGAACGGCGCGGGGTTTTTAGTCAGTAAGACTCTGACACTGTCTCCCGCTCCACCCAAGAGCGGGTTTCGTCAATGATGATTTTCCCCGTCGACAGAAAAAAAAAAAACCTTAAGTAACTCTGTTTGTCTGTTTACGGTTAAAACACTTAACCGATTTTGATGAAATTTGATACGGAGCACACGTGAAATCCCAAATAAGGACATTGGCTACTGTTATATCTGGCTTTGACCTCAACTTCGCGTCCGCAATAATAATTTTTCACACAGATGAAGTAGTGGGTAAAAGCTAGTCGGGTAATATTTTTATTCCCATTCTTTCTTTCTTTACATTTAACAGTTAATAAAAAATGTGACAGGTGATAGCACAAACCAGCTTGACCCGTAATTAGGAAGTAACCGATATTCATTGAAAGTATTAAAACATACTAGCTTATGCCCGCGGCTTCGCCGGCATACGTGAAATATGTATAAATGATAAATAAATGATAAATGATCTTTATTTTGTAAATAGGTTTTTAAAAAACACTTTTACACGTCAATTTTGTTTTCAGTCAGTTTTAACGAGATGAGGCCGGTGTTTCCTAGCTGACTACCTTTTTTATTCTATAGTTTATGACACTCAAGAATAAAGCAGCTTCCTATCGGTACCTACTGGGGCCAGGGTTATCTGAAAACGAGCTCGAAATAGTTGTAATCCAATCAAATTTTCTCATACACGGGATAAAAAAAGTTCTTATTTCAATGCAGATACGAATTTTAAAGAAACTAAAACTGCTCATAAAACCTTTAGTTTTTTTAAATGTTTTTTTTTTTCTCACATAATTAGGTCAATCGAATTAAAACTCATTTGGGGTGTCTGATGTTTTGCGCATTTAACGTTTCACGTTGTATAACCTATGTGCAAATGACATATTAAAGTATTTTTAGACACGTGAATGTCTATCTCAATTTGTTACTAGTTCGCTAATTAAAAGTCAGCAAACAATGTATGGCAATTTGCATATACTTTTAAGACATTTTAGTCATATTAACAAGTAGCTGCCAGCCGCGGTAAAAATTTATTAATTTGCACTGGCTTCTGCCAATGTAAAATTAGTGCTTTTATTAGTACATTATGATATGTGTCTAATGTTAGTGATTACCGTCGAGGCGGTATTTAAACCCGAGCCATGGCGAGGGTCTTAAGAGAGCCGAGAACGGTAATCATTAATTACTCACGTGTATCATACGACGTTTTTCAATACACTTGTGAAGAAAATAACTGTAAAACTAGTAAACTTTTGTGGCGCTAAAAATCTGTTTTCATATTTATGCGCGCCAATTCTTTTTTTTTTTCCTCGTGGGGTCGACGTGTGCCCATCCTTATACAATAAAAGTAATAAAATTATGGCGGGGGAGAGATTAAACAAAAAGGTTTTAAATACATTATAGCACTACTGCGTAATAGTAATCAAAATGTCATAGTTTTGTAACAAGCGCTATACCTAAGTGCAGTGCAATAACAGTCACTTTATGAGCAAGTGTATTAAAAAAATGTTTGCCTACTCGTTATTGTTATAGGTATAGTATCCAGGATATAAACCACTATGGTACCAAATTTTATCCAAATCCGTTCAGCCGTTTGATTATGAAGGAGTAACCAACATACACATACAAATAAATTCAAACTTATGCTTTTATTCATATTATTTTTATAGTAGGTACTAGCTGCTGTCAGTGGCTTCACTCGCGTGATAGTAGAAAATTAACATACTAAGAAAACACACCCTTGGGATAAAAAATCATCATCATCATCATCATTTCAGCCGAAAGACGTCCACTGTTGGACATAGTGTGGAGGTGGGCATAATGTGGCGGCACTTGGAGGAGGCCCCCAAGCCGCCTCAATGAACGGTCCTGTACGTCTCGCATCCATCGGATTCCCACAACCCTTACCAGTCATCGGCCTACCTTATAGGAGGCCTTCCAACGCTACGTCTTCCGGTACGTAGTCGCCATTCCAGAACCTTTCGGCCCCAACTGCCATCCATTCTGCGAGCAGTGTGCCCTGCGCACTGCCACTTAAGTTTAGCAATTCTTTGTGCTGTCGGTAACCTTGGTTCCTCTGCGGATATCCTCATTCCTGATTCGATCACGCAAAGAAACTCCAAAAAAATATATAAAAAATATCCTTTGTAATTTTCTAGAACATGGTCTACTCTCGAAGTATCGTTACGGACCCGTATAAAACACCACTGCCCACAATAAACCTTTTCAGAACATAAAGAAAAAGCATAACTCACCAATAACACACAAAGTTACATTCTCCGACAAATCCTCAGACCTGCACTGGTAGACTCCGGAATCCTCCACTGTAGCCCTGGTGACAGTTAGCACCAGCGCTGGAGGTCTTCCTCTCATTGCAGAGATGAAGTGATTCTGAGAGAAGATCCGACTGCTCGGTATCCGCTTCACCACGTGACCGTTTGGATCTACCCATTCCACCTGCAATAAGATGAATTGAAAAGTGTTGCCAACTAAAAATTTTTTCATATACTGGTACACTCATGGTGGCGCGTGTGTTGGATCATTTGGTTCCCTTCAAAATGGTTGAGCTGAGTGGTGCTAATATTCACGTCATGTCCGTAAACGGTTGCTGTCAGTCGAGACTAATCATCTCTTAGCTGCCAGTTGCCACTTTAATATCTATATTTAGTTTTTATTTTTACTTTATTACATTGTCCTCACATGATAGAGACAAGATACATGTAACAGAGATATTTGTAATTACATAACATGATTGAAGAGATTGTCCATGGAGTTTCTTGCACATTTTTCTCCACGCCTTGGAATGTGCATATAGCATCATTTTTTCTGACTGACTTTTTGACATTTCAAAAATGCCTGTAAATAGTTTTGGTATTTGAAATAAAATGCCATGAATGTTTGAATTTTTGAATCTTGAATCATTACGGGATTATTTGAAAGAAGGGTAAGTTTTAGCCAGTATAAGTCTGACACTCCCTCTCTCTCCAACTGGAGCGACAGAAATTAATTGATGATTACTTATCAAGAATATGAACTGGTACAATCTTGAAGCGAAAACGTTGCTAATTTTCGTACTGGTACCACATGCAACGCTAAGTTAGAATAGCTTAACCCGCACAGTTGAGGTAAAACTTTATACTATAGAGGAGCCTGTATACTCGTAATTTGTGGTTTGCACACAAGTATGAGAAATTACCGAAGCTATTCTAATTAACTCTGCTTAGCTAAATTAGCTCATATTTCGGTTTGCTACAGGTTTCAGACAGGATTACTATCCGTACCTACGAACTAGGTACAGATTAAGACTCTTAAAATAAGTTCAAAAGCGCTCTGACATCCATTTGAATATCTTGGTACCGAACCGTCATAAGTAACGACCCCAATACCTAAGAGGGAGGGTAGCTCGCTGTACGATCGTCCGGTAATGGACCGATTCCAAGACGTCGACGGCGCGCACTGTTCCCGCACGCCTCAAGGAGTTCTCAGCAGCAGGAGGGGCCCAGCTGGGACGAAGCCTACTGGGGACACGGTTTTCCGAAAGGGAGCTCGTGCCCCGGTATGAAGGCTAGAAGGAACGGTGCGGGGTTTTTAGTCAGTAAAAGTCTGAGACTATCTCCCGCTCCACCCAAGAGCGGGTTTTGTCAAAGATGATTTTCCCCGTCGACAAAAAAAAACCCCAATACCTAAAGTATCCGATTCAGTAACTGCACTTTCTCCCATAAAAGAATAACACGTTGACAAACTTGAGGATCAAACAGTCGACAATCGCGCTGACCTCTAGACGCACTGACCTAGAGATCGATGTGATTGCTGATCATGACCGGGGCCCACTACGAAACCAAGTGTTGTTAGCAGGGACCAAAAGTAAAAATTTTACTACATCAGTAAACAAAAAAACATATACAGAAACTGGAGTACCTACAGTCTTTATAATTATAAATAACGAGTAAAGTTAAAATCAGTTCGCATTGGTTAAACTTTTCAGTAGAATAATTACGGGAGTTTTTCGGCCTTATACGGACCACCTGTGGTACCACCCCATAACATCTCCGCGTTTGAAGGGGACGATTTCAACTTGTACTTTTATCATCAAACCTACCCCTGGGGTCAGGGTTATCTCTGAGGCCAGGTAATAGAAGGAACGGAGTGAGTTTTTAGTCTGTAAGAGCCTGACACTCTCCCGCTCCGCCCAAGAGCGGGGGTTGTCATTGGATGATTTAACCAACCATAAAAAAAAACATCAATCCTACCTTTTGATTCTTATTGGAAGGTTTACAGCTGATAGTTATGTGACCACCAACCCTCAGAAAGTCGTCTTCACCATAAGTCACATCATCCACACTCAAGGTGTTTTCCACGACAGGCAGCTTTGCTGGTTTTAGTGCGTAAACTAAAACAATATGTTTGAAAATAATTAATTATGAAAAATTTAGGTACCTATGTTACTCCCAACTTTTTGTAAAATATAATGAGTTACAAAATGTTTTGAACATTGCGTACCTTTTTCGAAGTTAATAATAAATTTAACTTTAGGTAGGTACCTACCTACTCATTTTAATAATGATGACAAAACGGTCGAAACCGTTTTTAATAAATATTAATTCATGAATCCCCAAGCGACCACCGGTGGCCGCGCATCTATTGTCTTACTATTGTGTTTCTAATTGACGGTATCTGAAGGGTTAATGTGTGCCAAACAAGTGAAAAAAATATTCAATAATTTAAAAATTTACAGAATAACTTTTAGAAACTTTTTTAACGAATCAATGAATTATGGATTTTACTCATACGGTACCTGTCCTGTAGAACATCCACACTAAAACGATCACATAAAATAACCACTTCATTTCAAACGATTTCGGAATTCAAAATTCAAAAACCGAACTTCAAATGTCTCGTTTACTTTTTATTGTTTTTTTAAAAATCGAACATCACTCGTGAGTTTACTTTTTTTTTCGTGATGGCTCTGGCGCGACCTGAATGAAAGTGCTGCGCTCATGAAGTGGCATACACACCAATTAATTAATAGGAACAATTAATTTATTTTAATTACCATCATTGTGTACAATATCATCAGTGAGGAAGTAACACTTATGTAGTTACCATGGAAAATTAAAAAGGTCATAATACTATGTCAGATATTAGTTACATAAGTAGGTACTTAGCCAGGTGGCGACGACTATTTTATTTAGACTGTAATTATATTTTGCACTGACGCGACGTGTGTTTAAAGATAGGTTACCTAATTGTGGCAATTTTGGTAAATAGGTACTGCTCTATAAATGTTTAATTATATTTTTTTTAGGTGAGAAATCATCCAATGACTTGATCCACTCTAGGGCGGAGTGAGAAGGCATGTCAGACTTTTATTACCTAAAACCAATTCCTATATTTCTTCTTTGTAAGCCGTAGGGCCCCGCAGGGTCGAAGCCAACTGGGGCCAAGGTTCTGCTTCTTCTAAGGAAGACTCGGCCCTGGTATGAAAGGCAACGAAGGAACAGGAGTGGGTTTTAAGTCAGGAAAAGTCTGACACGCCTTCCCACTCCGCCCAAGAGCAGGAGATGTTATTGGATGATTTTCCAAACTACAAAAAAAATTTTAATTCTATGCCTTTCGTACCAGGGCCCTGGATTTTCCTTTCAGAAGCGAGCCCATGGCTTCAATAGGCATCGACCCTGTATATATTATATTATGAGGGCCGATTTTTCACGATTAATCCTCTGAGAAATGAAAATGTGTGGTTTAGCAGCCATAATTATTTCACAAAATTAAAATGATCTAATAATAATAATAATATTCCACAACTATCACACAACGCCGTCTAATCCCAAGCTAAGCAGAGCTTGTGTTATGGGCACTAGACAACTGATAAACATACTTATACAGGGTTATTTGTAAAACACTAGCAACCTCTCAGGACTATAGTACTAACACCATAAACAACAATTTTTGTTCTGACTTTTAAAAGAATATTTTAGTTTATCAGATTTTTTTTTCATATAAAAATAAAAATATTTAAATTGAATGTTCTAAATGTTCCGAAGTCTATGCTGGCATTCCGATTTTCTGGTGTGACGAGTACACGAAAATGGTGCGAATGCTTGTAAGGTAGGTGTGATGACAATGTTTCCGAAGCTTGCTTACTATTACTACGAGGACAGTGTGCAGGAGGCGTAGCAAAATACAGAGTTGAAATAGAACAACGAAATGTCGAAGGTTTGTTTTTGATAAATGTTTTGTAAAAAGTCATAGAACAAAATTTGTTGTTTATGATGTTCTTAACACAGTCCTGAGAGGTTGTCAGTGTTTTACAAATAACCCTGTATATATTTCTAAATACATACCTACATATTATAGACCACCAATAAACCACACCACCAGCACCTGACCATTTAATAATAAACCCTGTGAGAATAAAACATTATATACTTACCTACTTATTGGGCTACCGGTTAGATAAGAAGATTGCGTCAACATGGTTAGGAAATACCCTGAGATGTTGGCTTCTTAGAATTGGCTTAATAGATACTGATAACTTGTGGTACCTATATTTATGATTGATGGCTTAGTGTAACCACGGTAATAATATCATACAGTATTCCAACCTCATACAAACGGACTAAACGCGAGCTATACCTACGCGCCTCGGTTGTAGTATGCGTTAGGCATGTAGACAGTCGCGACCGTCGCAACTGTGCCGCAGTGACGAACAAACACGACGGTTTTTTTTAACAATAATCGCGCGATTATTGTTAGTTTGTATAATTGAAAGTAAAGACGTGGTATTTTATTATTAATAATAGTGGCTTATTGTACTATGTGTGTGAATAATACTAGAAAAAGCATTTTATTTAAATCTGCCAATCCAAAAACTACACGCATTTTTATTGAACACTTCCTATTCAATCCACAAAGTATTTTGTTTATATAAAAAAGTAAATATATTTACAATCACAAAAATAAACGGAAACAAACTAGGCAAATGTAATTAGATTGCTGGAGGCGGGCAGCCCTATCGCATGTTTACGTACCGCGCGGCTGTAGGCATTTATTTCAAAGATACGGCCGAGTTACAATACTGTATGATACTATTACCGTGGTGTAACCGTCATACTCAAAGTATATTTTTTTTTTTTTTTTTTCTCTATATTTTGTACTGCAATCTATCTATTCGATATTCAGCAATAGTTTGGTATTTATTTTCAGACCTGCGCGGTACATGTCCAATGACAAGTCCGCTTTATTTCATTCAGCCTACAATAATAGGTCTTGTGGGGTTTTCCGTTTTAGCCTTCGTGGCATTATTGGGTCGCTCATTAGCTGTTTTGCAAGTACGTTGGGGTGGTGTGTGATCCTTGATTTATAAGTTTCCATTCTGGTTTTTATTTCTTGCTTAACCGTTTTCATATTCAGGTCGTGGTGTAATCTATCATTGGTTATAAACCATGGTGCATTTGCTATCATTCGCAGCATTTTCGACTGAAACCTTTGGAGGATCTCAATGTTTGAGTTTGCTGATGTGCCCCATAACTGCAATCCGTAACACCATATGGGTTTCAGTATGGCTTTGTAGAGTAGCAGTTTGTTTGTGAGTGATAGCTGTGACTTTTTGTTTAGCATCCAATACATTTTTCGGACCTGTTGTCCCAGTGCCAGGCGTTTTGTAAAGATATGCTTCCTCCATGTAAGCTTCCTGTCCAGGTACATACCTAAGTATTTTGCCTCATCAGCTTGTGGGACTTGGACTCCATTTATTTTGACTGGAGGACAAGTTTGGCGTCGGAGTGTGTATGTTACTTGTACAGATTTGGACTCATTAGCCTTGATACGCCAGTCTCTTAACCACATTGCGATGTCATCAAGACTGTTTTGGAGCTTTCGAGTGGCATTTTCCGGAAGTTCATCCGAAGAAAGTACTGCTGTATCGTCAGCGAAGGTACCAGTTATATTTACATCCGAGATAGGTAGGTCTGCCGTGTAAAGGAGGTACAGTATAGGACCCATAACGCTACCCTGCGGTACACCTGCGTGAATTTCGTGTAGCATCGTTGCTTCTTCGCCCTGCTTTACAAAAAAGTGTCGGTTTTCCAAATACGATTTTATAAACTGGTAAAATTGTACTGGGAGGTTTTTTTTAATTTTGTACAAAAGCCCATCGTGCCACACGCGGTCAAAGGCTTGGGATATATCTAAAAATGCTGCTGTACAATATTGCTTACGTTCAAAGGCGGTTTGGATAGCGTTAACGAGTCTATGCACTTGTTCGATAGTACCGTGTTTTTGCCTGAAGCCAAACTGATGATCGGGGATTAAACTTCTCTCTTTAATAATTGGCATTAATCTATTCAAAAATAGGATCTCCATTACTTTTGATGGGATTGGAAGTAAACTGATGGGTCTGTAGGATTTAACATCATCTGGGTTTTTACCAGGTTTAGGAACCATTATGATCTGCGCTACTTTCCATTGCCGCGGCACCGATGATCTCCTCAAGATAGAATTATAAATGTACGTTAAAAGTAGCACACCTTCTTCGGGCAGTTCCTGTAGTATTCTCGCCGTTATAAGATCATATCCAGGAGCTTTGTTTTGATTGAGTTTTTTAATTACTTGTTTAACTTCTTGCTTAGAAAAGCTACTTATTGGAAGATCTAATTGGTGTATTTCATTTAGGAGCTTAGCTACTGTATCTGTCTGTACAGATCCTTGATCAGGATTCGGCTGGAATACTTGCTTTAGATGATTAGCGAACGTTTGTGCTTTTTCAGAATCTTTTGATGCCCAGCTGTTATCGGTTTTGCGTATAGGAGGATGTGTTACTATTGGGCACTTGAGTTTTTTTGTCGCTTTCCAAAGCGAATAGTCAGTCGCAGCGCAGGGGCTCAACTCCGTAAGATATGCCTGTACATTTTCATTTTGATATTCACTTATTAATTGTTTCAACTGAGATGTAAGTGAGTTTAACTTGGTTTTATCTGCAGGATATCGAGTAAGTTGCCATAATTTTCGAGCCTTGCGTTTCTGTGCTATCATTTCCCTGATGTTGATTGGGTATGTTTTTGTACCAGGAACGGTGTTAGAGTTTTCTGGTGTAGCAAGCCAGGCAGAATTCTGGATGCAATGGTTAAAATGCTCAACAGCTTTTTCAATGTCTTGATCGGTTTTGAGTGGTAATTTCATGTTAAGAGATTTTGACACCGACTCTCGGAAACAACTCCAGTCTGTTTTTCTGTTGTGTAATCTACACGGTTTTGTAATCTGCGTAATTTCCCTAGTAAGCAAAATTTCGACAGGGGAGTGATCCGATGAAAGTTCACAATTATTAGACTTGCACGTGAAGTATGTGCTAGCTATACCTTTAACTATTAAGAAGTCTAACAAGTCGGGTATCTTTCTAACATCGGTGGGCCAATAGGTTGGTTCTCCAGATGAGATACAGCCAAGATTTAAGCTTTCAACAGCCTTAAGCAATTGCCTGCCTTTCGGTGTCACTGTTCTTGAACCCCAGTAAAGTAGTCAAACACACATTGTTTAGCGTTATAGTCTCCGCCAGCTACAAAACGTTGACCTAAAGTAGAGAAGAACTTTTCATATTCGTCCTGTTTTATATTATGTTTTGGCGGGCTGTACACTGATGAAACTGTAAGTGGTCCAGCCCAGTCCTCAACTACTATATTTGTTGCTTGAATCTCAGGTGTGCAGTAGTTTGTGGTCTCATGGTGTCTAATATTGTTTCTTATGAGTATAGCACTTCCACCGTGTGCAGTACCATCAGGGTGTATCGTATGATATATTTTGTAAGAATTTATATTGAAATGGCTCTTTTTGGTGAAGTGAGTCTCAGTCACTAAGAGTATGTCCACTTGATGCAACTCTAAAAATGCTTTCACCTCCAGTGTGTGTTGTGACAGCCCATTGGCATTCCAAATGACAATTTTTAGGGCATTGAATTTGTCAGTCTTGTCGTGAGCGTTAGGAGTAAGTTGGTCATTGTAGTAAGCTGTTGCATCATTTGTTTCATCATTATTATTAACTCACGAGTGTCACTTTTATTCGAGTCTGCTTCTGGGGTAGTATCTTGTTTGTCTGTTGTTTTTGGTTTCTCTATTAGAACGTCTCTAAATGTTTTTTGGTTTTGAAATTTCTTGTGTTGTGTTATTTGTTCTTTTTGCTGTAAAGGTTCAGGTCTTGTTGTATAGCGTGTTTTAACTGTTTCGGGTTTACTGGATAATTTAAGTTTTTGGAGCTCTCTGTATACATGACAGCCCTTGTAATTAGCAGGGTGATTTCCATCACATAAGGCGCATTTAACTTGATCAGATCTAGTCTTTCGAGGGCAGTCTGATGAAATGTGATTTCCGGCGCATTTAATGCATTTGGGGCTTCGACGGCAATAAGCCTTTGTGTGCCCGTACTGTTGACATTTAGCACATTGTGGTATCTCACGCTTGGGCCGCGGTGGTTCAAAAGTTATCCTACAATTTAAGAGGCATTTGACCTGATATATGCTTTTGTTGTTATCATTAGGTTTTAATTCGATAATAAACATTGGCAATGGTTTTTTAGTTTTCCTTTGTTTAATGTTCCAAATATTAACACATTCGTGGCCCAAGTCTGATAGAGCCTCTCTGAGTTCGGTTAAATCGGTGGACGCATGTATGTTTTTAAGGACCACTTTAAAGCTTCTTTCTTGTTTAGGCTTATATGTATAAAATTCTGTGTCTTTTATTTCAAGCTGTTTAACTATATCCCTGTATGCTTCTGATGTTTTAGGTTGGATTTTAACTTGTTCATTGTTAAGGACTCTCAGCTCATAATTGTCTCTGACGTGTTCATTCAGTAGGCTGATAAGTGGTTGTATATTTTCTACTTTATCAACAAATATGGGTGGTGGTTTTACGGGTTTCTCACTTTGTTCTTGGTCATGATTTGATTTTTGTGATTCGTTGTTCTCCAGTAGAGCAAACCTGTTTGACGTCGGTACTGGCTGAGTTTGGGATAACCAATATGCATTTAGTTTACTCTGTTTGGGCGGTCCCTTCATACTATCGGGGCTAGATAGTAATCTTTTCTTCCCCGTTACTTCTTTCGAAGTGTTTAATGAACCTTGTACTATAGGTTGCAGCGGTGTAGTGATTGGGATCTCGCTGACGGAGTTTGAGCGAGGTCTATTTTCGAACATTCCTTTATGGAATATCTGTTGGGTGAGCACCCTTATAGGGGCAGTATTTGATGAATTAGGTTGTTGCAGTAAGTTTTCATTATAAGAATCGTTCATTGTTATTCCCACGAGTAGGGCCGAATATAAGGTCGCTGATGAGGTGACGCCCATCCTCAAAAGAAGGCTATTACTACGACGGGTCGCCTGGTACGTCGAGTTGGTCGCTAACGACTGACTTTCCTGTCAGCCATTCATCCTTTTAGCGCGCCCCGCACTGTAGGATTAGGGGATTTTTTACAGAGGTTTACCTTCCTCGCAGTCTAAACGGCGAAGTTAAGACCCCCGTTCCTTAGTATTAGTACCAGGGTTACGGTACTGGGACGACCCTCACGGGTCGCACGTCGGTTTTTCTGTCAGGGTTGTCTCCCTTAGCTAGATGTTCGGTTTTAAGGCGCCGAAGACTCGCCTTTGCCCTTCCTACTTTGCTATCAAGGCCACGAGATAGGTGTGGATGTGCAGAGCTCGTTGCTAGGCCAAGACATTGCCCGGGGTGGACGACCCACAAGATGTGAGTCCACCGCTTTTAGCGGTGGCGAGGACGTGTAAGATAGGACTTTAAGGTGCGCGTCTGATAGCCCAGCTCTGCACTTCTGAGCGTACGCTAGCTGCTCTAGCTCGGCTTTTTATAGGTCCAAACCTACTAGCATAGGAATATCCCACCGAGGCCTACACCTTTTCCCCCCCCCCCATACTCAAAGTATATACTAGTTTTTTTTTATGTAGGAATAACTATTGACTCCTCCCGCTATAGGGTGGAAAGGGCTTGGCAGATTTTTACTAACTAAAACCACACCCATATCCCTTCATTTTCTCTTTGCGTTCTAGGACCCACTAGATTACTCTTCAGAAGTTATCTCATGGCCTTAGTAGGCATCGGCTCTGTTGAACCCCTACGGTTTTACTGTCATCTCTTTGAGACGCGAGTGGAATATTATGCACCGATGACGCATACGGACGGCGACTTACCCGTTGCTCGTTGTCCATAAGCCCACACATAAGGTGACTGGTAGTCGTGGTTGGGGTCTCGGGGACTGGTGCGTGAAGATGTCCGTTCCCTCACGCGTGCCACCGTCTCCTTCGCTAGCATTATTGCTTCGCAATAGGAAGCGACCGCCGCCTATTCCCCCTCACTCTGGAATCTGGACCACATTCTGTTTATTATTTCGGGATTACTACTTCCACCCATCATTCATCATTCTGTTATGTTTGTTACCACCCATAAATCCAACCAAGTGGGTTGGGTTTGAACCTACCAATGACAACCCCCGCTCTTCGGCGGAGTGGGAGATAGTGTCAGACTTTTACTGACTAAAAACCCACCCCGTTCCTTGGTGCCTTCATACTGGGACTCGAGCTCCCTTTGGGATAGCCCAGGCCCCAATAGGCTTCGACCCGGCTGGGACCTTGCTGTTCCTGACAACTCCTTAGACGCGCGGGAACAGTGTGCGCCGTCGACGACTTGAGCTCGGTCCGGACAGTTACCGGACGGTTAGACAGCGAGCTACCCATAGCTCGCCGTCCGCAAGCCCGCGTATACGGTGGTCGGAAATCGGGATCGGAAACGTACCTAGACCTGGCAAGATCTAGAACAGTCCACCGTAAGTATATACCCCTATCATTAATAGTAGGTACGTAGATAGATAAGGGAATTCGTACCTTGAGCGTTTAACAATAGAGTTGAAATTCGCGTGAAAGTGATGGAGGTACATGTTGGCAATAAAAATGATTTAGTATCCCTCGACTCGACTCTATCGTTCTAGATTAGTCTTGAGACATCGGTATCTAGAATTTTCCTTACTTCGCATGAAAATACGAGCCCCCGACCGGAAGTGAGTTAGTTTTGATTTCGACTGCAAATAAGAGCGGACTACTAGTGGAGACGTATGCGATAGTGTAAAGGAAATCTAGTGTTAATTGTGATTTGGATTATTGATGACTGGAAAAATTTGTTATTCTTTGTGGTGAATAAAGTTATCTGCTAGTAAATCAGCATTTTATTACTCACGTACGTAACAATAATAAACTATTGTAATAAATTAATAAGTTAATAATGCCCTGTATCGTGAGACTGTAAACGTCACTTGGAGCGCATTACGTCAAGAAGAAAAACCCGCAAAATCCCAAGACAAGTTGTCAAACTGTCAAATTTTTGGCAATCTTTGATCTACGTTTTTGACTGACAGTTTGACATAAATATTTTTATTTATCACATTGTGACATAATCAAGATCATATATGACAGCTATGAGTGTTTAGGCGCGAAAAAATAATAAATTAATTAAATCTATTTTGTTATTTGAAATTAATTAATATATATTTGCATAATTAGTACTTGTCTATTTTGACCGGCCTGCTGGTCTAGTGGTCAGTGCCCCTGGCTGCTATGCCGTGGTCGTGGGTTCGATTGATTGGTTCGAATCCAAGACAAATATTCGTGTGATGTCTGTCTGGGTGTGTATATCTATGTATTTAGGAATATTTATTTATTTAAACTTCACATACGGTAATGGACGGATTTAAGGCAACAGGGCATTTTCTTCCAGTCAATGTCCACTTTTGGGATAAAAAGATAACATACATATGTATGTTTATATATGGTCTAGTACTCGTAACACAATCACCATTAATCGCTATCTATTAGTTGTGAAATATTATTAATTTAATATTCCACAACTATCACACAACGTCTTCTAGTCCCAAGCTAAGCATAGCTTGTGTTATGGGTCCTTGACAACTGATAAACATACTTATATATTTCTAAATTCATACATAATATAGATAAATCACACTCAGACACAAAACGAATGACCAAGCTCATCACACAAACATTTGTCCTGGGTGGGAATCAAACCCACGACCTCCGGCATAGAAGTCAGGGTCACTAACCACTAGACCAACAGGCCAGTCATATTGTTAATCAATATAACCAAAACAGTCCCAAAATTCGTCCAACCTCTACCATGAAGTAAGGCTGTTAAGACTGCTACCCCAAACTCGCGCTTAACTCTATCAATATAGGTAGGTATATTAGAAACCATAGATATTTATATATATTATCATAATAGACTAGAACAATCTATGCGTTCGCGCAAGTTAACGACTGAGTGTCATCATAAATGTGACATACTTTACCAACGCGGTGAATAACATCAGCATTTCAATTCGCGTATGATATGCAATTCTAAACTATTAGGAAATAAATATAGGTGAAAACTGAATTTAAAAAAGGCGTTCAGTAATTTTTTAGTTTATCGCGTGCATATGAACAGATAACCGCAAGTTTTTTTGTTTTAAAATATGTAAGAATTTAATCATTAGAACACCGTACATAACATGATACCATACGTCGTCATGAACCAAATAATCTCAAATAGTACAAGAAAAAACAGTTTACTATCGTCTCGATAACTTAAATACACAATTATTATATAATTGTGGTTGTCGTCATGGTTCACGCATTTTTATCACAATTATTATCTAAAGTTTTATAATTCCCTGAATAACAAATTCGATATTGTGCATGACGCAGGTACAGTTGGAAAAAGAGGTAAGTATTCAGACAATAAAAATAAATCACTTGACGTATGACGGTTGTAATTGTAATCATCGATATATTTATTATGTACTAGCTTTGCCCGCGCGGCTTCGCTCCCGCTCTTCCCTACTCCACCCTACTATACCAAACTCTACCCTACTCTACCCTACCCTACCCTACTCTACCCTACTACTCTACCCTACTCTACCCTACCCTACCCTACTCTACCCTACTCTACTCTACCCTACTCTACCCTACTCTACCCTACTCTACCCTACTCTACCCTACTCTACCCTACTCTACCCTACTCTACCCTACACTACCCTAATTTTTTTTTCCATAAGAACTTTCTCCTCACAATAACAATCACAACAAAAAAAAAATCAGCCAAATCGGTCAAGCCGTTTTCATGCCAAGTCGTGACAACGGAAAACGGGGGTAATTTTTATATATATAGAAGATAGACTACGCACTGGTTTAGGTGTGCCAAACACTTCATCTTCATTTAGAAAATACCTAGGCAGGTATTTCCTAAATAACGACGTACGCCTGTGTACGTACGTACCTAAGTATGTGACGTAGGTACACCTTATGATTGAAATATATATTTACTATCAATTTCGAACAGGAAAAAAAACACGATGCGTAGAGAAGTCGGCTCATCAGCATCATTTCAGCCGAAAGACGTCCACTGTTGGGCATAGGACTAAACCATGTGTCGCCACAACAACCGGTCCTGTCAAAGAAGACAGCTATACTATCTCACAAGAGTCCATGTCGGAATTTATAGGTAGGTACTTCTGATAGATTTTTAAATTTTTTATAAACAAGTGCTTGACTGCGATCCCATCTGATGGTAAGCAGTGATACAATCGTTGATTGTGAATCGCACTAGTTTATTAACCCTTCAGATACCGTCAATTAGAGACACAATAGTAAGACAATAGATGTGCGGCCACCGGTGGTCGCTTGGGGATTCATGAATTAAGAGCCTATTCACTCTAGCCTTGAAGACACCTAAATTATAATACAGCTGCAGGCAAATGGTTCCTTTACATCCTTCGATGTACACGGTATAAACGATGAGGAGAAACGCCTAGTCCGGACCGTAGAGGTGTTAACAATGTGAAGGTGGACACATGCCGTACGTCAGGTTATCCGAAAGAAAGGTGATGGCGGAATCAAGCCATGTATCTCCTGCAATTCCAAATAGCGATTTGGAAGGAAGTTGGTCATCAGGTCTTTGACTTTAGAAGCAATTTTAATGTTTAAATACCGAGCTCGTAAAACAACAAACAAATGATTATAAAATATTTATTGATTTATAGTTCAACATAATAATATGTTTTGCAAGTTTTGAATTAGTTTTACAAATGCGTCCGAAGGTCAGTTCAGTGACGTGGTCATCGTATTCTAAGTGAGTTCAAAGCTCTTCAAAGCAATAAATTATGACGTTAGTTGTTTTATTTTTTAAACGGGGTCAAGGACGTAAAATACTAGTATTATACGCTAGTTCTTTCTTGCAACTTCGCTCTTCATGGCTTTTTCTACAAGTACTTTGGATAGAGTCCGTTCGTGAGGTACAGCGTAAAGACTGTAAAGAGGGGGGCAGTGCTTCGCCCTCATCATCATCATCATCATCATCAGCATTTAACGTTCCCACTGCTGGGACTCAGGCCTCCTCTCTAGGAGAAGGATTGGGTCGTAATCAACCACACGGGCCCAGTGCGGGTTGGTGAATGTCACATGTCTTAGAATTTTTGGTTCTAGGACATGCCTGTTTCCACACGATGTTTTCCTTCACCGTTTTGAGAGCAGTGGTGATGAAATAAATAACACAAAGTCATGCGCCTGGTTGAGTTCGAACCCGTGACCTACACTCTCGTGAGTCGGGACCATTACCATTTGGCCACCACTGCGTTCACCCTATTTGTGATAATTTAACCTACCGACATAGCAGGAAGATTTGCCAAACTTAAGTGGCAATGGACAGGGCACATTGCTCGCAGAACAGATGGTCGTTGGAGCCGAAAGTTTCTGGAGTGCCGACCGCGTTCCAGAAGACGCAACGTTGGAAGGTCTCCTACAAGGTAGGCCGATGACCTGGTGAAGGTTGCGGGAAACCGATGGATGCGAGACGCACAGGATCGATCGTTGTGGCGACACTTGAGGGAGGCCTATGTCCAACAGTGGACGTATATCGGCTCAAATGATGATGATGATGAACACTGGAATACAAGTATTAAAAACGGCTAAGTTACGTACGATGCAGGATATCAAAAATTGCTTTAGACGAAATTAGAATTCTATGCTCTTTAACTTTCCTAATAACTAAAAGTGTCATAAGTAAACGAGATATATTTGCACTAATTTATTGACCTTTATCTTCCAATATTTTAAGACTGCCAGCACTATGGAATATTAGATTTTTGAGACTCGTCTTGCAAGATCAAGACGGAAGTCCATGCAAAAGTCGAAAAGCTTTTTCACTCGAATGCCAAAGTTGACACCTATTTTCGGCTTATTTTCATGATTTTCCAACCAATAATTTAATTTATTTATTACCAGCTGCTCCCAGCGGCTTCGCCCGCGTGATAGCAGAAAATTATCCCAAGGGAACATACTTCCGGGATAAAAAGTATCCTATGTCCTATTCCAGGACATGGTCTATTCGTGTGTAGGCAGGAAGACGTAACAAACAAACAAACTCACTTTCGCTTTTATAATATTAGTAAGGATAGTTTCATTTAGATTGAAATTTACTGGATCTTTTAGGTGGAAATTTCACATTTCACAAGCGATGTTATTTTTTTTTTCTTAAATCTTAATTCATTAAGCCCAAGCGAACGCGGTTCGCTCTGTCATTGTCTTTATATTGCCTCTAATTGACGGTACGGTAGGTATCTGTAAGGGTTTCAACATGTATGTGCGCCACTTAAAATATTTTTCTTTCTTTTCTTTATTATAATTGACAAAACCTAAAAAAAAATAAAAAACATTTAGGTATCTGTTGCCATAATATGCACCTACATGTTAATGAAAACTTTCAACGAATCCAATTCCGACGGAAATTTCCCAAACATTTCCTCTCCCCTCTGAAATTGATCTCGAAACTTCTGAATTATTTATTACGTACTTGACCCTCAACACGCTTATATAACCTTTATGAATATCGGACGATACCAATAAAATCATTTATCATTGTAATACCTTAGTTATTGTTTATTTTAATAAATAATTTTACTTTATTTATTGTGAATTTTAATTTAAGATTTGTTTTCATCACCATCATCATTTCAGCCGAAAGGCGTCCACTGTTGATCCGCGACCCTCACCAGGGCATCACTTCGCCTTGTGGGTCTTCAGATTAATTTTTATTTAATTTTATCCTGTTTTTAAATGTTCAAGTACTGGCTATCTGTCCGATAATATTTTTTTTTCTATTTTATTTTTTCTGTTTGTTGTACCATAATTTCAAACATAGCCTTTTTGAAATTCCGCTACACGAATTTTCTGTTCAGTTCCGGCTTGATTTGAGGGAGTTAATGATAGCGTGACGAGCGACAGGACAGAATGGAAGAAAAAAACGTGTTGCGCCGACCCCAAATAAAAGGGGATAAGGGCAGGAAGATGATGATTTCGGCTTGATTTCTGTTGTCGATTTCACTAGTTATTAAAACGTTATTTCAATGTATTATATTATTTCATTACGCACACCGTTATACACCTATGTTATACTACAAAACTGATTTATTTCCGGTTACGTCACAACCTCGGGTCCAGCTGAAAATCAGGATCAGGCAATAGTAGAACTGAACCTATTTTGGTTCAGCCGTGAGACACACTACTTTATCTTTTTGGTTTGTAACTATATACATAATATACCTAACTAGTGTTTGTGTGCCTTGTGTTGTACCAAATAATTTTTGTTTTTCTTAATTGCATTAAAATTAGTTCCAGGGTTGCAGATCGTTTAAAACAATAACTATGGCCCTTGCAAAAGGCAATTAAAGGGCCCGGACATTGTAGGTTGTAATCAGTATTTTTAACCAGTATAAGTTCCACACCTCTTTTTCGCTCCACCCAGAGCGAAAAAGCTCATCTCATGATTTCCCACGTTAAAAAAAAAGCATTAAAAGTAGTAGCCAGCTTGCCATTTCATTAATAAATTATTTTATTTACTTATTGTTTTATATAACACTGATGATTTCATATCATTCGAAGGTCCGATGGAATAATACTAACAGAAATGACGATAAAACTTGCCCTTTGTCTGACGGAATATCGGAGACGGTTTCAGTTATCTTTGACACTGAGAAAAAGTATATAAGTACATAGGCTACTTCTATAGTAGTTGGCTCTATTCGCCGACGTCATGGTCATTTACTACACTGGCCAAGACCTCAGAGTTATCGCTCGCAATCTCCAAACCTTCGCCAATATTTTTGGGCAAATAGTTCCGGAAGTGGAGAATCGAGGTTAAATCTGATAAGAGTCAAGCTATTCTCTACACGAAACAGAGGAATTTCGTACCGCCTCCGATCATTCGATCACTACGTACGGTAAGCTAATCCCTTGTGAGAAAGCAAACCAAGTACCTCGGAGTGATCCTTGATAAGCATTCGACTTTCTGAGCACATAAAGCAGGCTCGCTCACGCGCTTTCGCTCAAAGTAAGCTACATCCTGACTGCCCGCAGCAAATTGTCACTCAAGTGCAAGTGGCGCCTCTTCACGGCCATCATCCGCCCGATCATGACGTATGCTTGCGCTGTTTTCGCAAACTTCAAACCTCCTCACCCATAGGATGCAGAACTTCCTAAACCAGACCCTCCGGAAAATTCTCGAAGCCCCATAGTACGTCCGAAGTTTGAATCTACATCTAGATCTTAAAATTCCCACCATTCAGCAGTTCATAAAACGTTTTTGTAAACGTTTCTTCGATACTGCTGTGAAGCACCGCAACCGTAATCGCATCGGCCCCTGATACGAAACCTCCCGCATCTCCAAGATTAACCGTTCAAGGCATACTCTCGTCTCCCATGACGAACTTTGCTCCAAGAAAGCCGTAAGGAAACCAGTGCACTTCGGCAATACAAGCACAGATCGCCGTCCTTCCGTTCTAGCCGCCAATGCCCGCCGCGACAATCCCGTCAATGTCCTCCCCGTCCCTTACTAGAGCCAGCCCGCGCCGCTGAGCCTGTAATTTAAAATCCGCTTAAATAATAAATGATCTCTTTATTCGATTCAGCCCTTGCTTCTCTCCTCCAGCGATGCCCTAAGCTGAGGTCCGTACCCACAGGGGGTCCAAAATGCCGCGTCGTCGCTTAGCTTTAAGTAGTTAAGTAAGCCCTGGCTGGGGTTTTGATACTTGAATTGAGGTCACCACAGGCAAGTCCAGTTAAGGTGGTGCATCACGACTCACACTTTCACTGTTTTTCATACAACCGCTCATAACTGATTATGACGTTATTACACACTTTTCATTAGATATTTTGGAAACACAGTATTTTGTGGATATTATCTAGGTTTCTAAAGAAACCAATTTCTAAATTTGTGTAAAACTTATCCAGTAAAAACCTCTGAAAATGTCCTATTTTGTATGAACTTTGACACTTCATAATTTGCCTAAAAATGAAAAAAGTCAAAAAAGTAATCCTCTAGAGACCTTGCAAATTTTATTAAGATTCTAAATGATGACAACTTTTTCCAAAAACTTTTAAGGGTTTAAAAAAACAGCTATTTCCTGGAGCAAGTTTTGTGAAATTTTCGAGTAAATCTCGGAATTACCGAATAATAACAGAGTTTCCAGGCGTTATCTCTCTTTTTTTGCGTTGCCTTTTCGTCAAACATCGCGTTGGATTGCATTAAATGAAGTAACAAGCTTTTAAACCATTTTCGATGTTTACGATAAGCGAGTGGAGAAGGACCCTCTTAAGCCGACCAACTCCTAGGCTGAAAAAAGGAAAAGTATCCAGCGGCCTCTACGAGTTGACTTCGGCTCCTCTTACGCCTTCCAAAGGTCCAAGACTCCAAGGTCCTGAGATAAAATAAATACATAAAAATAAAGTTCAAATTCCTAAATATAATGAATTTAGTTGATAGCTGCACTTCCGCAACAGATTAAGGCCTGTAAAGATAACTGTAAAGAAGATAAATAAATTAATGTGAAATAAAACATTTAAATTTAGTTTTAAATTTTAACCTAAAACAAGATACATTGCAGTTCACATAACCATGAACTTGACCGTTAACTATTTAGTTATGTGTAAATGGAACATTCCAGATTTTTAATGGCGTGTTGGTACAGATAGTAAAACGATATAATCGTAATAGGGTCATATCAAGGGTTACAGTTAAGTATTGCCAATATGATTTATTTGCTATTATATGTCAACACATAACTGTTAAACCTCTATTTACATACTTAAATAATTAACTTATTATATACGTATAATAAGTTAATTATCTATTATATACATATATGAATACCTTATTAGTAGGGCTGAGTGAGGTTGATGCACGTGTCATGCCCGTGAACGGGTGCCGTCGGTTGAGACTGGTCATCTCTTAGCTGCCAGTGGCTTTATACAGTTTATATTTTTTTTATAGATTATTATTACTTATCTATCTACATTGTGCTCACATATTAGAAGCGACAAGAAATATGTATAAACAAGATCTATGTTACTCATAATATGATTTAAAAAGAGTGTCCATGGAGTTTCTTGCACGTTCTTCTCCATAGAGACCTACGCTTTGGAACGTGCAATTTAGCTTCACTTTTCTTGGACTGACCGACATTTGACTATTCAAAAGTGCCTGCAAATGGTCTATTTTGATTTTATTTAATTTGATTAATAATATTGCAGACGCAAATAAAAAGAATGCTTGCCTATGTACATGAATGGTCGAATCTCGCACCTGCCACAATTTGTCTCTTCATAACCCAAAGGTTAACTGATAGAAAGTGCCTTAAGGCATTAAGTCCACCTCTGTACTTTTATGTGCATAAAAATTAAATAAATAAATAATATAAATCAAGTTAAGACAAAGAGCTCAGAACGCTGCGCTGATGCACAGCATTGCCACGTTGAATAGCGACGCCAACGCGAACGCCCAGCCAGGTAACGTGTAAAGTCGAGTATCTGTTTGTTGTATCCCAAACAACTCGATGAGCACACGAATCCCGTGGCCCTAGTGTTCCAACCCCGTTTAGTCTTTAGTACAATACAATCCTTACTAATATTATAAAAGCGAAAGTGAGTTTGTTTGTTTGTTACGTCTTCACGCCTAAATGGCAAAACCGATTTTGATGAATTTTGGTACAGAGATAGTTGGGACCCTGGAGACGGACATAGGCTAATAAACGCGGGCGAAGCCGCGGGTAAAAGCTAGTAATATGTATAAAGATACAATCATTAATTTACAAAAAAAATCACCATCATCATCATTTCAGCCGATAGACGTCCACTGCTGGGCATAGGCCCCAAGCCACGCCACAACGACCGATTCTGTGCGCCGCGCATCCACCGCATTCCTTTGCCTCTCGCCAGATCGTCGGTCCACCTTGTGAGAGGCCTTCAATCGCTGCATTTTCCGATGCGCAATCTCCCTATTAGAGCCTCCATTGCCCTTTGAGTGACTGCAAGTCTTCTGATGAGGCCTATTTTAATGTCCTTGTTTTAGTGCCATTTGTCATCACTGACGACACGCACTGGTCCATAGATTTTTGTCTTGAGACACTGCGGTATGTTGGACGAGAAGATATCGCACAGCTTCAGCACCTCTTTCTCAAAGTTAGACCAACCCAACTGGATTGTCTGTCCAGGTAAACGTAATCGTCTACAACTTCGAGCCTAGAATCTCCAATCTTGATCGGAGTGGATGATACATTCAAATAAATATTTACCTACTATGTATAATAAATAAATAAAAAAACAAGTCGATCAACTATTTGACTCAAAACAACTTACTCATTAGTAAGTTGACTTGTTTCATCAAACAATTTATACCTTTACTTACAATAACAATAATAAGGCAAACAGTTTATTATTTAACGGCATTTTGCAATTATTTATAGGGTTATTAATACTAATATTATAAAGAGGTAAAATTTCTAAGTTTGTATGTAGTGTAATCTCTGGAAGCTGGTCCGATTGCTAAATTTTTTTCACCGATTGAAAGCTGCTTTATTCCTGAGTGACATAGGCTATATTTTATGTACGCGGGCGAAGCCGCTGGCAAAAGCTAGTTATTAGATATTTTATTTAATAAAACTGTTAATTATACCGGATAGACAAATAGAGATAATTAGGTATGATTCAAGGAATTGCCGTGACCTCGTTAGGATTAGTGTGTCCGTTTTGATAAAGGGGAGAGGACATTACAAACGGCTATATATTATAATATTGAAATGATTTGAACGTTTGATACACAGTTAGACCACGTCCTGGAACAGAATACTGAGTAAATTAGGGTAACTTTGACACTGGGGTATAACTTTGGCACAAGCTAATCAACCAATAGAAACACAGTAATCAAAGATTCTCACGTATTCAAACTTCGTATGTAAAGAACTAAAAAAAAACTAAATCCTTTATAGCGCTGTTAGAGTTCTCCGGACGATTTGGACATAATATTTATTTATTTATTTTATTCTTCATGCACAAAAGAGTACAAAGGCGGACTTAATGCCTTAAGGCATTCTCTACCAGTCAAACTTTGAAATAATATAACAGCCAGGAATCATCTAAAGGGTAGTTACCTAAATCAGACATAACATCCATCTGGTCGGAGAACCCTCTCTTTTCAGTGGTGGTTTTTAGGGTTTCTAGACTGGCAGTCAAGTACCAGAAGATGCAGTGATGAAAGGCCTCTCTCGATGTGTACTTGAAGACTTGAGGTGAAGTCCGCAAAATGAGAAGCACACAGTCGACTTGGTGATTTTATTTTTCAGAAGCGGACATCTTTCGCCTGAAATGACAATGATGACACAAACACCAATTTATGTATCATTTGACGGTCTCTTACGAAAATAATTGCAATAAAATCATTCCTTGATAACAAGTTTTTATCAAATTATTTTTAACGAATAACCTTAACATCCCGGGACATACGGAAACAACAGCTGATATTGATAATGTTATCATGTTCTTGATAATGTTACTTTTTGAAGGGGTAGTTCAATGCCATTACAAACGCACGTCGCATATTATTATAAATAAATTATTAGCATAATAAACCTGATAATATTTCACCACGCGAGCTCAGTGCGTGTTAGTGGATGTTACAAGTTTTCGAATTTTTGGATCTAGAACGTTTCCTCACGATGATTTCCTTCACTGTTTTAAGAATGATAATACTAATAATAGGCTAGCTGCCGTAAAAACTGTAATTAGTCCGTCTTTCAAATTATACAAAAATATGGGACACGTATTTTTTTATTTGTAAATCAAACCAAAAATTATAAAGATTCCCCTTAAAGTTACGTGTAACGTCACGCCGTGCTGCATTTTTCCGCACGGGGTGGCCCGTAAATTCAACGCAAAAATCAGACATAACTTTAACTTTTTTTTTTCTTTCTTTTTCTTTTATTTATTTTTTTTTTATTTAATCTTCATGCAACACAAAGTACATAGGCGGACTTAATGCCTCAGGCATTCTCTGCCAGTCAACCTAGGGTGGTGCAGAGACATTATGGTAGGCGCATATACAGAAAAATTTATTTAAGAAAGAGCAAAAAAAGAATACATATATTTAAAATAAACATACATATATATTTCATATAATATATATATACTACATATATATTAATTTAAAGTAAGGACAGAAGTTTTGAGACGATTCTGCTATTGGTGAAGAAAATGATTCCGCAACTTCCGCTTAAATGCATACCGACTTTTGGCCGTCCTGATATCGAGAGGAAGCGCATTCCACAGAAGGATGGACTGTATATAGAAGGAAGAATGAACCAAATCAGAAGTATGAGAAGGACAGAGCAGTAGGAGATTATTAGAAGAACGCAGATTTCTTGCGTATGAAGAAAAATAATAATAACTTTGTTATGTTTTGTTTAATCAAAAAAATACGTGTCCAATATTTTTTTATAATCTGAAATACGGACTATATAAAACGTATGTAGTGTTGTATTTTGACCCTGGAAACTACCCTTTTGCTTTATTTTTGTTTTAGATCATTTTAAAATAAATAAATTTACTTCTGTTCTTGATCTCCCAACTCCCTGTAGTGCAGAGGTGCTGAAATAAATTAACTACCTGCCTGAGTATAAATCACTTGGCTACCACTGCTCTTACATAAATATACGTATGTTTTATAATTAGTTTAACATAAGGAAAATATTGTAATTGACTTTGCCTTTTTTTTGAGAATTAAATACCTATCTTGAGTAATATAATATAATAATAATATTCCACAACTATCACACAACGCCGTCTAGTCCCAAGCTAAGCAGAGGTTGTGTTATGGGTACTAGACAACTGATAAACATACTTATATATTTCTAAATACATACATAATAATATTATAGATAAATTACACCCAGACACAGAACAAATGATCATGCTCATCACACAAACATTTGTCCTGGGTGGGAATCAAACCAACGACCTCCGGCTTAGCAGTCAGAGCCACTAACCACTAGACCAATAGGCAGTGAAGTGAGTATTCATAACATTTAACATAATTGTACTTAAATACTACCAGATTACAAGGAATATCCATACTGTAAAAAAAAACAATTTGGAATTTGCCTATAGCTGAATTAGTCGTTTTCGGAACGCGATGCGAAAAGCGGTCATTGTACTGACCTGGCCAATATTAATCAGACATTGTTATTTACGAAAACAATAGAACAATGATATTGGAGTCACAATTTTTTTTAATGAATATAAGTGCCACATGCCACAGCCACAAACGGGTAACTGACGTTTCAGACACGTCATTTTGGGACACAGTGTCCGAAACGTCTCTTTGTTTTTTTCAGTGACAATTCCGACACTATCAAATTTAATGAAGCTGTTTAGTACAGTCAGATAAAAAAGTTATATAATGTAAAATGAAGTAAAAAAGGATTACCTATCTGAACTATTTTAACCCTTCAGATACCGTCAATTAGAGACACAATAGTAAGACAATAGATGCGCGGCCACCGGTGGTCGCTTGGGGATTCATGAATTAAGGTAGCTTTAAGCTACAGAAAAATGACGCTATCTTATGGTAATAAATCGCTTTGTGAACGTATATTGTATATATGTTTACGTGCCGAATACCAAATTCGAGTTTCCCTTGGTTATGTCTAATGACATTCATTTTTATATTTATAGACAAGTAAATTAGTTAAATCAAACAATGTGATTATTGACAAGATTTCTTCTTTGATTGACTTAATTAGATTAGGTAACATAAATATTTATCAAACAAAACTGTTTTTATTTGACTGTACAAAACAGTTTTATTTTACCTAATCGGTGTCCGAACCGTCACCAAAAAAAAATTGAAATTAAAAATTGTCAATTGGGACACTGTGTGACCCATGACTTAGGTACTGACGTTTCGGACATGACGTGTCCGAAACGTCAGTAAGCTCCACAAAAGCCGCCACGAGGACCTAGTAGCGGCCACAAGTCACATGACTACTTTGTAACCAATGTGCGTAGTAGTATTAAGAACTCTGTCGAAGAAGGTTTAAATGCGGGAATGGCGTAAATTCCGCTGAATTAAACCGGTGGCAGGTGTTTGGTTACCCTAAGGGGTGCGCATCACGACTCTAATGTTATATTACGCACGAAAGCTTCTGGTATGGAAGCAGCTTTACAGGATAGAATTGAATCCTAACTGGCACGTATGTAGTGTTAGACTAAAAAGTCGATGATTACGCGCATCCCTAATGGCGTCGCGCATGATCGTCCCCGCTCTAGCATCTTTGACTAGTTTGAAGTCCTATTTAAATACAGTGAAATCTGGTTAAGTGAGACATCAAGGGACCTGCAATGTCGTTTCACTTATAGAGGTATTCCACTTACCCAGTGTCTCAGATATACAGGTATAAATAAATATCTGTCTCATTTACAGAGGGTTTCATTAATAGAGGTGAGAATACAGGTTATTTCAGTTGAGAATGAGTAAACAAACAATGTTATCTCAGTTACAGCGGTTTATGCATATAAAATTTACTCGCTGTCTCAGCTATAGAGGTAACTATGATGATAAATCGAAAGAACAAATCCCAGATATAGAGGCTTACCTCGTCCCACTAACAGAGGTAATTCAGTGCCAAAGTGTTGGGACCTCAGCATGACTTCCAGTTATGGAGGTTTCTCACTTATCCAGGTCCCACTTAACCAAGTTTCACTGTATATTATAAGTTAACATGACGATTATCTCTATTAGTAGGTACATAAAATAGCATAATCACACACGGCGTTGCGCCACCGGTACATGGTAGGCATCCCACCCATACGCACAAAGCGTTTTCGGAACACACTTCTTGTGCGTACAGCCAAGAAGTGGAATTCCCTGCCGGAGTCTATGTTTCCTGTTAGCTATGACATAAGGGTCTTTAATTTAAGATCGATACCTGATGGTGGTCCAACGCGAGCCTGTGAATACACAAAAAAAAACCCTTTTAATGACGGCACGGCTGGGACTCAGGCCCGCTCTGGGATGTAGGCGGAAGAAACGCCCGGTTATCCGCTTACGGATACCCGGAGCGCCCCGGCTCGTCGAACAGTTCTAACTGAAACGGCCATTAGTGTGCGTCCAACGAGCGTAGGTATAAAAAGTGAAGTACATACATGAGATTGTCTTCTGTACCTATCTATTTTGTGACTGTACGGACCGCTCGCCCGTGGAACACAGCGGAATTTAGTGGAGGTGTGCGCATTGGTGGTATCATAAGTAGGTTAGCTAAAAATAACAATATTAGGCTTGCTTTAGGGTCCTTGACCCGAGCTCTACCTATGCAAATCTATAAATTACCCAATAATTCTACATGATCACTATAATTTATTTCACTAAAGATCTTAATAAAATGCAAGTCTTGGCCGAACATTCGCTTGTTCTATTGATTACTCAATTTGGTGACGGTTCCTAATGCTCAGTCCAAGTTTACATGTCTGTTGTAGCGATAGTAGAGAGCTGTCTGTCAAATCTCCATGGCCACTAAAAGGTCGTGTCATGGTTAGAAACCGTGTAGGTACGCGTGTGGCTTAATGCAAATCGCGTCACAAAATTTGCAAAGCCTAAAGTCGTGGATCTAGTAACGCTAAGTAAGAAGGTCACCATGTAAATATTAAAAAATATAGCCTATGTCACTCAGGAATAAAACAGCTTTCTATAGGTGAAAAAAAATAGAAATTGGACCAGTACTTTCAGAGATTACCTCTTACAAAAAAAAAACAACATTTACCTCTGTATAATATTACCCACTAACTTTTGCCCACGGCTTCGCCCGCGTACATAAAATACAGCCTATGTCACTCAGGAATAAAGAAGCTACCAATCGGTGAAAAAATTTTTGCAATCGGACCAGTACTCACTGGTCCTTTGCAGATAGATTGATTTTGAAAATTCTTTCTTTTTGTTTGAAACTGTTTACTTCCCAGATGATCCCATTATTATCAAGTCATGATCCTGAAGAAATTGAGTGAACTCTTAAAAAATAGGCTTACCAACTAAAAAAATTGCACATAATTTTTATTCAGCTGAAGCGTACTTTAACTAAAAGTATAAATTAAAAAAAAAAAAGAATCAAACCGGTGTTAAATAATCCTTACTAATATTATAAAAGCGAAAGTGAGTTTGTTTGTTTGTTTATTTGTTAAGTCTTCACGCCTAAATGGCAAAACCGATTTTGATGAAACTTGGTACACTGATAGACCATGACCTGGAATAGGACATAATACTTTTTATCCCGGAAGTATGTTCCCTTGGGATAATTTTCTGCTATCACGCGGGCGAAGCCGCTGGGAGCAGCTAGTAATGAATAAATCAAAGTAGACTTCTAAAGTTAAAGTTATTTTGCACTTTTTAGTGTTTCTTTGTCCGTTATATTTTTATAACTCTAATTATAACAAATATCAGTAAACATAGTGAAGATGTAAATTATTTATTGATCAGTTACGAGCTACAAGCTCGTAACTTTTGATTACATTGTTACTCAATATATCGCCGAGTTTTTTTGCCATCAATATAACCGGTTTCTATTATATTATTGATATTGAGTCACGGCGTGTAAAAATAGTAATTTATGACCTACATTTTATGCAGTCTCGCCACTTAAAAATAACGATGGTTGCAAATTTGATTATTTATCTATGTAAATATTAGTTTGATGTTAATGCCATATTTGTTTGATATTATTGTCATATTTGTGTGAGGAGTGAATTGAAAGAAAAGGAAATTAGTGATAGTGTGACAGGACAGAAAGGAAGAAAAAAACATGTTGCGCTGACCCAAGTAATCTGGGACAAGGGCAGGAAGAAGAAGATGAAGACTATTGCTATATTTGTATATATCTCTGCATCTTATACGCCGTTTTATTCTACTAGCTTTTGCCCACAGCTTCGCCCGCGTACATAAAATATGTACGCGACGAGATGTAACCACAAGAAAATTTAAGCTAACATTTTGACACTGATCAAAAAAAAGATAACGCACGTGTAACCTATGACGTGGTTCGGATAAGTAGTTTTTTTGTCTCCGTTTGGACACCTTTATTTACAGATCTCAAAATTAAATGGCGTAATCCTATGTATTGAAAAACCCGCATACCGATGAAAAAGTCAATCCTCGTATCATGTTATTATGCATACGACCACAAATAAGTATACCTAAACCAATAAACGCCATTTTAGTTACAACAAGAGTCATTTACATGGTAATTAGTTTTCTCAAGGAAATAATTAAAGTTTAGTATATACAGCATCATGAATGATTTGCGCATAAGCATTTAGCTGTCAGTTTTAATTTTTTGCAGTCGACTGAATGCTATGGAATTGATAAACGGCTGTTCATTTATACTATGCAGTATTTGAGACACTTATATTCTCATGAACTTGAGGACATTTTATTGTTTATTTTATGTATACCTACATATATTGAAAATTAAATTATAAAATAAACTTAAATAATTAAAAATAATATATACACTAAAGGCCTAACTAAATATGACGTCAAAAAACTCCTCCGCATCGCTGTCGACTGGAAGTGTGCCCAAAAGGCTGGCGGCATTGCCACGTTGTATGGCAATGCTTAATCTCTGACCGAGGTAGAAGCCAGCCCTTGGGTCACGCGAAGAGTCAACTAAGCGTTGTTAAACATATATTTATGATGATTTTTTTACATGTAAAACTGTAAATATTATAAATAATAAAAACTTTTTTATTTTATTATCTAATTGCAATTTCAATGATAGTAGACGAACCAAACAGCACTTCCAAGTTGGTTTGTCCGTTCGTCTTCAACGTGGTCAATTACGGTCCATGACCTCTCCTCCGTGAGTAGGTTTGAACTCCAACAAAAGAAACATTATTAGGCTGATTATATGCTTATAAACGAAAGAGCATGCTTTAATGAGATTATAACCAAGTAATGAAGAATATAGAGAGCAGAGGTGGCCGAGTGAAATGGCTCCGACTTACGAGTTGTAGGTCGCGAGTTCATACCCAGCCAGGCGCATTACTTTGTGTAATTTATTTCATTAGCACTGCTCTCAAAACGGTGAAGGAAAACATCGTGAGGAAACCGGCATGTCCTAGAACCAAAAATTCGAAGACATGTGACATTCACCAACCTGCACCATTCCATTTCCTCTCCTAGAGTGGAGGCCTGAGTCCTAGCAATGGGAACAATAAAAAAGGCTGATGATGAATAAAGAATACAGTAAGTATGTGCATTCCGTAATAAAGTAATCCTCATCGAACTGCCTTAAAAACATGCATACCTACATGATCTGACTTCAGAAATATTCATTAAAAATATAAATAAATTGCATGTGTCAATAATGTCACGTACAATTTATTTATATTTTGCTATTAGTTTTTTATGTCTGTTTTACGTTTCTAACAAATGACACTAGGATACAACAATATGTTATAAGAAGTTTGTGGTTTTGGTCACAACAGCTGCTCATATTGTGAAAACATTATAATTTGCAATATTCAAAGAAATAGGCCAATAGGTACTGACTAGTTTTATCATTTGTACCCTATGTCCCGGACGTATGATAAATTGACCTTTTTTTGTAAAAGATAGTGCAAATGTTTACATAATTTAATTTCTAGGTACTACAGTTATTTACCTAGCATATCGTTTTTATAGGTGGTTAACAAAATGCAAGCATATTATTATAAACATAATATTTTTATTAGCAAAACAAAGTCTTATTGACATAATTTCTAATTATCAGTTATTAATTTATATTTTTTTTTATCACTTAGGTAGGTATATTCGAAATTAATCTCTATTTTCTCTGAAATCGTTTTGCATAGAAAAAAGTAAAACGTTAAATATTTTATTGAATATTTGCCATACATTGTTTATTTGTTTAGTATACTTATTTATATATGTTACTGTAGCGACATCTATGACGCCACATAAGAACTACGAAGAAAATATGAAATCCTGCATCGCGCAATCAAAATTCTCCGCGCGATTTGAACATATACGACAGCCCGACATCAACTATCGGGCAGTCGCCCACCAGACTATAACACCCTGTCTGGCCGGAGGATCCTCCCTTTTCAAAGGAGGTATGTGGGACTTTACTCACTGTTCCGCACCCCCCCAAATTACCGTTCGAATCTAGGTAATCTGCAAATTACCGGGTACAATAAGTTACAATGTGTTTAACATAAAGTAGCAGATATCTCCACTTTACCTAATTAATTTGCTTCAAGCGGATGCTACGTCGTTAAATTGAGGGACAGTGAGCGAAACACGTTTGTCTTATTTGGAGCTAGTTCTGGGTGGTTATGGAAAAACAACCACGAAGGGGTTGGCATGGGTTAAGTTATAAAACAGGTTGCGGCATACAGACCAAAGTCTGCACCGGTACGCAGATTACCTAGGAAGTTTGCAGATTATATCTAGTTAATTCATGAATCCCCAAGCGACCACCGGTGGCCGCGCATCTATTGTCTTACTATTGTGTCTCTAATTGACGGTATCTGAAGGGTTAATATAAGAACTTAAAAAATTCTGTAGATAACAAGTTATTCTGCACTCCACCTGATTTACGGACGTTAGGGTTAACATATAGATTATGATATAGCATATACATGTAGTAGCGGACCGTATTTACCTATAACAGAAGGTTTTTTTACATTTTTGTAATATCTGAAAGTACTTATCCTTATCTCTAAGTGTGTCTTAAGATTTTCTCTAAATAATGGTCACAGGAAAGAAGTAGAAGAAAGAAGTAAAAAGAAATCGAGTACTTACACTAAAGAAAAAGATCGACGGTTAAAAGTTATCGTCGTTGCATTTACAGATATGTAAACAACTCAAATAATTATACAAAAAACTCTGACCCGAAAAAACTATATACCTATGTAGGTCATACGAATATATTTTCAGTGCGGGGTTAGGACCCACGAAATCCAGTGCTGCAGATAATTGCTCGTCTAGTGCGCTAACGGTGTCATCAATAGGGTTATTATGTCAATACACCTTTTAACCGTTAAAGACTACTGGGGTATTTTACACACGGGTGACTTAATTTTGTGCCTATATCTTTATTTTTTTTAATGCAGCGCCTGAAGCTTCCGTATTCTCCTTAGTTGAAAGTAACTAATACTTTATATTTGTTGTATAAGTTGAAGGCATAATAGGCTAGTTGCCGTAAAAAATGTAATTAGTCCGTCTTTCACATTATTAAAAAATAAGGGACACGTATTTTTTTATTTGTAAATTAAACGAAAAAATAAAAAATATCTGTCCAATATTTATTTACAATCTAAAATAAGGCCTAAATAAAATGTAGTTATTTTGACCCCGAAAACTACCCTATTGTGATGATGATTATAAACAACATGAATTGTTATAAACCCCTCGGGCACCCCGAGGTATTATTACTACGTTTGCGCGTTTTTACGTAGATCAATAAAAAAAATCTTTGTCTGGATTTTTCTAGGAAAAAACAAAGAATAAAAAAAAAAAAAAACAAAATTTTCTGCTAAAAAAAATCGTATAATCGTGTGTACAAAAAGATAATTAAACCTTTTTCAATGTCATTCAAGTTATACAGACGTATGTACAATCGGCGCTCGAGGGGAAGAACATAACAAGTTTTACTATTTTATTTTTTCGATACCATTTTTATATTTTAAACTTTCAATTTTATTTATTTTTTAGATTTTAAGATTTTTTTTTGCACGTGCATATAAATCAAAAAGTCAAACAACACAACCCATGATTTAATTAGTTATAATAATAATAGTAAAGAGGAAATAATAATTACTCCTATTATAGCCTTATTATACAAATTCATTGTAGCCTTCAAGGGTTATATATCATTCTATGTGCCTCATATGCATTCGCAAAAAGTCTGAGAATGAGACCTTATCGTCTCTCCCAGACTTCTTACTGATGATGTAGGCACGTATTCTCCTCATTTCTCAAAGTATATTTATTTTTATTAAGTTAAACTTCTAAAATAATGATTTGTTTCTTATTTTTTTACAACAAATATAGTCACTGGGAATTAGGATCCAATTAGGATAGGTCTTAGACAATTGCTCCAAAAAAGGTAATTATTTTCAAGAATGCTATTTATAGTAAATAACTTAAATAGTTATTTATTACGGCACTCCCATGAATAGTTCGAAAAACCTATACAGAAACATAATAATTTAATCAATAAACAATTATCACAGCGAATTTTTCACTTAAAGTTGTACACAGCACATCCAACATTTAGCTAACTATTATTAAATATATTTAAAATTAATTGTTTAACATTACACATTCAATTAATAATAACAAGTTACAAAACAAAAACAAAAAAATTGAATCAGAAATAATACGGATTATAAAAATATTATAATATAAAATCAATAAGTTAAATAAATTATGTCAGATTAAATTAATTTACAGTGTGCAGTGTAATTTAATATTAATGTAATTTAATGGACTCTAATCCATTAAATTACACTGCACTAAATTGTGTTAAATTACAAATCTAATCTAACCTATGTGTAGTGTATTATGTTTGTATGTCTATTATTTTACACGCGACATAAATACATGGTCACCGGGCCACCGGGACGACTCAGGGGATGTTTTGCTACCGTACCCAGCTGTGAGCTGGCTCTAAAACCCGCTATGATCAGCCGTGACTAGTGTTATACATACTTAGTATCGGCGGTCTCCAACTTGTGACCTTTTTAACTATTTTTGGGAAAAAAAAAATAACATGGTGTAAAAATTATTGGAATCGATTCAGTTACTGATTCTGACCAAACTTTATTCAGGTTTCAGATCTACTAATGCGCTAACATATCTAAATGTATACTACATTTATATAATTTAAAAAAGTGTACAAAACCTGTTACGTTTTTTGTTTTATATCAATCATCTACAACGTAATAAATTTTCAGGAATTCGTTTTAAGTGTTTAAAAACCATCAAACTTTTTATTAGCCGTCCAACACTTTTTACATGTAATTTTCAAAAATATTAGACTAACATGTGCCAATTTTTGCTGGCCTAAAAGATCAGTCAAAACGTGCTGTCTAGCTGTTGAATGAACATGATTTTATATATTAGTTCAGTGTTAAATCATGGGAATAAAAACGCAAATTAAATCACACTTTGATATTATAAGCTTGTTACTTCTTCACGTTCGAACAGCTGAGCGGATTTCTGTGAAACTTGGTACATGAGTAGACCATGTCTCGGAAGTAGAGATGCGCCGTTGCCGGTAATATTACCGTGAAGTGGGAATATTGCCCGATGTATGAATATTGGTGGCAATATTGCCAGCAATATTCCCATATTGCCGGCAACGGCACATCTCTACTTGGAAGTAGGTATGTCGCCTTTGGATATTTTTCTACTATCACGCAGGCAAAGCCGCTGACAGCAGCTAGTATCATAATAAATTATAATGATCAAGTCGCTGATTCTCAAACATGCAACCAGTGAACTCTGCGAGAGAAATCACCAGCAAAATACAATCAATGAAAGTGAGCATCGACTTGAGTATACGATTGTAGATACGTATTCAATGTATCGCTGCGCATAATAAACATCAGTCGTGGTTTGAAACGTGGGCAACGCGGTCGTGTCGCTGTGCGTCCCAAATTATATCGCGACGTAAATAATATCGCGGAATTCGGTTACCAAAACATCTTTATCAAAAGGATGACTTAAAAACTATTGTGTGTGGAGTTTTAATGTAAGAATTTAAATAGCTTTATTATTTTATATTACATATATTAAAATTGTTTTTTTTTTTTGTAATAATTAATTTTATTTATAATTGGTTCGTAATTTCGGTGAGTCATTGTTTTAATTTTTTTAGAAAGGCTTTAATGTTTTCTTCTAATCTTATACTGTTAAGATTGCAATGCAGTGAACTACCTACTTTCATTTTATGCATAGGTTAAATCAACGTAACCTACATACGAAGTGACAACACTATAGAATTCTACTGTCGAACAACGATTAAGAAAAAGATTCAATATAAACGTGGAAGTGTCGTCATTTAACACCCATATTTATATTTCATATACAAAAACATTACATAGTTGCATTTCGCTTGGTTATCCTCAGTAAGTGTCACACAAAACTTTCTCCGCAGTTGACTTTTTCAATTTGCAAAAATATGCTTGCATTTTGGTTGTACCGTTTTTGAAAATAATTGACTTTCACTTAAACTTGCTACTTCCTCGACAGTTTTAGACAGTTTTTTGGCTTCACTCTGTTAAAACTTCTCTCTATTATACAATAGAAAAAAGTAAGAATACTGCCAAGTATTTTAATAAAATGTTAAGTAGTTTTAGTCCACTACAGAAAAGTTTAAATAATTTATTAAACTGAACAAAAAATACATAAATTATAAATTAAAATTATGTTTAACTTCTGTTCTAGTATCATATAAAGCTATTCAGTCATGTAGGTTAAAACCATTGCATCGTCAGCAATGACTAGGTAATGACGGTATTGCGTAGTAGGTACTTCTAACTAGGGTAAATGTTGACAATATTTGCTTACTTACGGCTAAGCACCCAAAGGATATCGCAATCCGACATCATCAAAATTTTACTAATTTAAATGGCAAAATGTGTAGATGTTTCTTTTGTACATAAGTACCTATGTTATTTTACAACAGCTGAAAAATCTTTATAATTATCATGTAAATTAAAAAGAATATTATCAAAGAAAAGATGAGAAAACAATAATTTTTGAGAACTTTATTCTTTATACACAAATTATAAGACAAAGTCCTATACTGTGTCTGTCTGTCTGTTTGCGATAAATTAAAAAAAATACTGAACTATCTTCATGCGGTTTTACCGATAGGTATACAGCGTAATTCATGACAAACGATTAGATAATAATGCATATTATAGCAGAGAAATGTCGTCAATTTCAAAGATTAAAAATGATCAAATTAAATTCAATGAACTATTTGTTATTTTCATTTTTGTTAATGCGTTTTAATACATATTAAATATTTATGTTATTGAAAACAGTTTACCTATCTATTAAATAATGAAATGTAGTGCATAGTCCAATAGATACCACGAAACAAAACAGTGACGCTTATCATTTGTTTTTAAACTAAAACAATATGGACTACCATACTAGTATGATTGGTTATACCAATACCGGTGTTTTTGATTACGTAAGTGAACCTTATCTTGACTGAGTTACTTGGAATTTATTATACGTATTATTTTGTGATATGGACCATTCGTATATATTCGAACAAAAATTGACCTAGCCTTAAAACAATCGGAATTGGCTGAAGATTCTAATCAGAATCCATCAGATGAGATCGCAGTCAAGCACTAGTTATTATAAATTAAAAAAAAAGTATAAACGAGATAGAATTAGAGAAGGAACTTGTACAAACATTCGCTAAATTATATTTGAACAGTATCTCATGAGCATGACACATTGCGATATAATTTTGTATTTAAGTAAATATGACTAACCTAATCTCGAACTAACCAAGCTATAGTAGGTTAACAAATAAAACGAATACATGTATGTAGGATGTATTTAGTATGTATTTAGTGTGTATGTAATGTATAACACTAAACTATTTATAAAGTAGTGAATAGCTTTTTAGGTTAAATTAACTTCGTCTCTTAAAAAATTAGATTTTCTGCAAACAATATTTAAATTCTCCTGTTTCAGAAATGCTGGAAGACATTTTAATTTTAAAATAAAATCTATGTGCTTGAGATATTTTTTTATCTACATATTATGAGAACATTAATCCTTTCTAATATTATAAAGCGAAAGAGAGTTTGTTTGTTACGTCTTCACGCCTAAATGGCAAACCCGATTTTGATGAATTTTGGTTCAGAGATAGTTGGGACCCTGGAGACGGACATAGTCAAATTTTTTTTAAAGTGAGGAAAGAGTGAGAAAGAGGGAAGTCAAGTACAAATATTATTATTAAATTAAAGTATATTAATTAACGCAGGCGAAGCCGCGGGTAAAAGCTAGTGATTTAATGAAGTAAATATAAATGACAGTAACAAAGAACTAGCGAATGAAAGTAAATTGCTAGACGAATTTCATTAATTGGATTCTACGAAATGATCACTATAGTAGTGTACTGTTAAAAATATTAATAAAGTATGACACCATTAGACTAAGTAGGTGAGTTGTTTATGAGCCAATTTACGTACAAGATGACGGAATTATAACCAACTTCACTGTTTTAACACAAACTACGTCAGTTTACATAATAGCGACCGGATAAATAACACATTTCTTTGTAATTTGCAAGCGAAATATCGCATTCAGTTTTCTATTTGCGACTTTTGTGTGGATAATAATAGAATAAAATAAACTTTATTTTACACCAAAACAGTAACAAAACTTTAAAAAAAGCTAATCAAATTAGGAGACGAGACGACTTACTGATAGAAAATATGAAAGACTAGCTTTCCGCCCGCGGCTTCGCCCGCGTGGACTACAGTTTATATCGCGCGGGCAGAGACCCGTGCTCAGCAGTGGAATTATAGGTAGCCTATGTGTTATTCCAGTGTCTCTTCTACCTACCTACCAAATTTGATCTAAATCCGTTCAGTAGTTTTTGCGTGAAAGCGTAACAGACAGACAGACAGAGTTACTTTCGCATTTATAATATTAGTAGGGATTGAAGTTGAAATAGTTAAGAATACAAATGGATTGAAAAAACTGGGGAGCCAGATGAATGATGTATGAGTTGTATGAAGATTGATTTAAAAAAGGTAAATGTTAGTTTGCCAGACAGACAGTGGAGAATGAGAGAAGAAAACGTGTTACGTCGATGCAAAATAATACGGAACACGGGAAGACAATGAGATATTTCTAACATTGTGACAAAACCCTATAAATAGCATTTGTAATTAAGCCAAATATTGACTGGGATGACGGCGTCATCGTAGTTTCACTATTCCTACGCAATGACAACGTGAATTCCAAGAATGACCGTGTCAATAATCTTTATGAACACTTGCAGAACGAAATAGCAAACGATTTTCATATAGGTACATTCAGTTTATTTTTCTTTTACGCAAGGCAAGCTTTATCTCGAGTTTTCGATTTTTTTTCTATACAAAATGATAATAAAGACGACAAATTATCTCAAATAAAATATAATAAAAAGATATTAAACATTTTAAAGTTTTAAGCAGTGGTAGGTGTTCTTTTCCTAGGAATGGGACCGATTAGGCTACCAAAAGAACAACAGTGTATTCTAGCAAATTCATTCCTTTTCTAATCACCTCACCGAATCGCATTTGTGCAATAGTTTAACCAAAAATATGCAAACATTATGTAATAGATTCACAGTTTCGTAAATTAATATACAATGCCGTTTTTATTCACCCCTCGAGCGCCAATTGTATACGTCTATACAACTTGAATGACCTTAACTTAATTTTCAATTTGTATAAAATTTATTTGTCCGAAAATTTTGGGTTCTAGATTTTGGTTTTTCCTAGAAAAATTCGGAAAACAATTTACGTAAAAACGGTTATTTTCTAGGTCATTAACCCCCTGGCTCTCAGGGAGATGTGAAAACGAATGCCACAGCCTCGAGCTATGTCTAGTTCACATGGTATATACAATAATGTAATCATAACATTTTACTGTTTTTACGGTATTTTATAATAACAATAATAACTTTGTTCAGTTGATTTTCACACAATAATGAGATAATAATGAGTTACATTAACCTGGTGAGGATCGTGAGAATGCGATGGATGCGAGACGGACTGCGGGGTTACCATGACGTACAAAGTAAGATTGTTTTAATCTTGTTTCACTGTGGGTGGCGCTAGACAACCTGTATAGCTCTGTCTCTTACCAACCCTGAAACAAGATTACAACAATCTTACTTTAAACGTTACGGTCTAAGTCCTGTGGTGAGGATGACACTTGGAGGAGGCCTATGACCCACAGAGGACGTCTGTCGCCTGAAATACAGTAGAGTTACTAAGAGACCGCCAAAATCCATTTTTTTTACAAATTGTCTGGAACCAAAAACTTGGATTCTCTGTGTTGTGGCGTCCAGCCTTTTCCCAAGTTAATGAAATGTTACCTAAAAGATGTTTTTAAATTTATTTATTGTTCACATCTATACTTATAATAAATCTGTAGAGAGGTCAATTCTGTACATGAAATATATTTCCAAAATAACTATCAGGGGGTGATTAGTGATCGATACTGATGCTAAAAATGCAAACAGTAAAATTTTTGTCTGTCTGTCTGTCTGTCTGTCTGTATGTTCTTTATAGAAACAAAACCTACTCGATGGATTTTAACGAAACTTGGTACAATCATTCTTCATACTCCTGGGCAGGTTATAGTATACTTTTCATCACGCTACGATCAATAGGAGCAGAGCAGTGAAGGGAAATGTTGGGAAAACGGGAGAAATTACTCCATTTTTTAAGTTTCCGTCGCGTTTGCAGCCTTAATGGTTAAAGCTACACAGAAAACATGTATAACGGAAATGTTCTCCTCAAAATTAAATAAAAAATGTCCTACGACAGCATACGTCTATCTTTTATGGTTAACTCACAATAACACGTGTAACTCCCGATAGCTTAGCAGTTCTGAGCTTTCTGTTTATTTTTGTCTACTCTTACGTTTATAACACTGAATGTCGCTGGCATAAGCAACAGGATCCGCATACGAAGTCGCTGGCAGAAGCTAGTGACAAATAAATCTACACTAATATAATAAAGAGGTAAAGTTTTTTTTTATCTGTAAGTACTGGTCCGATTACTAAAAAAATTTCACCAATATAAAGCCGCTTTATTCTTGAGTGACATAGGTTATATTTTATGTACGCGAGGGAAACTGCGGGCAAAAGCTAGTAACTTATAAACTAAGCCGAACAAAAACGTAGTAATGATTTACCTGTCTGATGGGCATGTCTTTACACATTATTTTTCATATTAAGGACTAACACTAGAGGTAGCATTTTAATGTAACATATTTTCAAGTAATTATTGAATGATGTCTCTCGTTCTAGGGCAGAAGCAGGAGAGCATATCAGACTTTTACTAACTAAAACCACACCTATGTTCCTTCAGGTGAAGTGAAATTTAAAAAAGACGTCAAAACAAACTCGTGCTCAATCCCCTGATTTTGTTTCGGTGTTTCTTCTCAGGGTAGTTAGCTAGGAAACACCGGTCATTTAGTTTAAACTGACGAAAAAATTTACGCGTAAAAGTGTTTTTATAAAGCCTATTTGCAAAATAAAGATCATCATTTATTGAACTAGAGATTGACAGTTCACTTCAGCTATCTATATATATAAAAATGACCCCCGTTTTCCGTTGTCACGACTTGGCATGAAAACGGCTTGACTGATTTGGCTGATTTTTTTTTGTTGTGATTTTTATTGTGAGGAGAAGGTTCTTATGGAAAAAAAATTAGGGTAGTGTAGGGTAGAGTAGGGTAGAGTAGGGTAGAGTAGGGTAGAGTAGGGTAGGGTAGGGAAGAGTAGGGTAGGGTAGAGTAGGGTAGAGTAGTAGGGTAGAGTAGGGTAGAGTAGGGTAGAGTAGGGTAGAGTAGGGTAGAGTAGGGTAGAGTAGGGTAGAGTAGGGTAGAGTAGGGTAGAGTAGGGTAGAGTAGGGTAGAGTAGGGTAGAGTAGGGTAGAGTAGGGTAGAGTTGGGTATAGTAGGGTGGAGTAGGGAAGAGCGGGAGCGAAGCCGCGCGGGCAAAGCTAGTACATATAAGTATGCAAGTTTTTTCGCAATAGTACTTCAGTTATTTTTTATTGAAGGAAACATAAGTCTTGGTCACACACTTAGACGTCGTGTAAAATCTCAATTGTTTTAAAAAACAAACAATTTATTCGCGGGAAGCAATTACAATTGCATAATATTCATTTGTTTTACAATTTTATGGTGTTCCTGAATAGATGTTTTATAGCTAATTGAATAGGTACATAACAACGTCCATAAGGTTTCGTTTTATGTAAAAATCTTGGGGTTTTACATACGGGTATGTACAGTAGTAATACCAATTTAATTTAAAATTTATATTGTTTATTAATTAATTATGATTATTCTAAATTCTTTTTCGTTTCAAAATTAAAGCGTGGTCGAATTTTCACTTACGCTATCATATTTTAAACTGTTTTATTTTCTCAAATACTATTACTACAAAAAATCAAGATATCGTTGTACAACTAGTTTTTTCCCGCAGCTTCGCCCGCATGCATAAAATGTCACTTAGGAATAAATTTAGCTTATGTCAGTAAAGAATAAAGCAGCTTTCTATCGGTGAGAAAAAAAACGCAATCGGACCAGTACTTTTAGAGATTATCTCCTACAAACAAAAAAACAAAAAACAAACTTTACCTCTTTACAATATTAGTGTAGATTACTGAGGACAAATGATTGATTGGTCCTCAGTATCTTTCCTTTGCCTTTATCTTTCTTTTGTAATCGGATCAGTACTTTCAGAGACTACCTAAACGAACAAACAATTTAACCTCTCTATGGTATTATTTTTGCTATCGAAGTCGACCTATCTCATCACGATTGCGTCTCAAACTTCACCGGGGATTTTTCAAACTTCAGGGGGTAAGTTTTGGAAAAACAAAGGTAGGCGTTTGCCCAGCAGTGGGATATAAATAAGGTCAACTTGTAGGAGATGGATACATCTGTCATGGTGCCGATATTCGTAACCGTCGTGACGCCCATTTCACTAGATTATCTAATAAACAAAAGCCTCAGCCAGCATCTAAGGAGCCGCTAGTTGGTTCTAGGGCTGGATCCAGAAAGCAGTATTCCTGGAAGAGGAGATTTTTCACTCCGCAGTTCTGACCACCAGTAGCTAGGACCCTATTCCCGATAGCAGTAGTGGCCGAGTAGTAATAGCTTCGATTTACTAGTTGTAGGACGCAGGTTCAAACCCTGCCAGGCAAAACGGTGAAGGAAAACACCGTGAGGAAATCAGCATGTCCTAGAACCAAAAATTCGAAGACATGTATAATTCCGCAACCCGCACTGGGCCCGCGTGGTGGATTACGGCCCATTCCCTCTCCTAGAGAGGAGGCCTGAGTCTCAACAGTGGGATCATTAAAAAGGCTGATCATCATCATCATGATGATGACATTCCCGATACGGATAAGATGCTAAAGAAAATATCATTATTACTGTAGAAGACACATTACTTACAAATAATTTAACCCACATTTCGTGCGCGACATTAAAACGAGTACAAACTTCAAGCAAGGCAATTAAAATTTAGAAAAACTGCCTTACTTATCAAATAAGTTCGATCCTTACTAGGGCATTCATATATCGATCAGTATGACCGGCGTGCGCTGGAGTAGTGACCTCAACGTCCCTGACCTTCAATACTCGCAAGTCCGCATAGCATCCGTTTATTTACTCGTGTGGCCGCATTTTAATCGTTAAAGTTGCTGGCGATAATGGTATCGTTATAACCACATAGTAGAGGGTGATTCTTTGAAATCGAGAGAATGTCTCATTCATCTGGCCTAGTTTTTACAAACTTTTATTTAGTTTCACCTGTCTCGATGTTTGTCTGTAATCAACTCTTGTAAATTAAATTTAATTTACAACCGTTCATTAATAGAGGATACAGGGCGGTATTGTGTTACAAATGTCGGTAGCCTTGCGAATATCGATCTAGATAGCTTGGCAAACCGAATGATGTACTGTTCCAAGTTCTGTTTTAGTAATTTATTACTATATATTGGCTACAGTAATAAAAGTTTTAGTCCTTTATTACAAGCTTTCATTTAGTTACACCTGTCCCGATGCTTGTCTGTAATCAAATCTTGTAAATTAAATTTGACCCACTTCCCGGTTACCGATTGAGCTGAAATTTTGCATGCGTGTGTAAATCAGATGACAATGCGAAATTATTATGACAAGTAGCTGATCTGATGATGGAACCGGAAGGTGGCTATAGGAACTTGGCAGTTAAACGACACAACCCCATCGAGTTTGGGCTCGTATGATTTGTCTTGACGAGTATTAATTGTATAGGTATACCGAGCTATAAAAGCTTGCTATGAAAAAAATATTGCCATTATAAGCTTGTTTCTTTACAATTTGGTATTTTTATTTACTTAACCCATTTACGCCCAAGACTAAAGTAATTATAGAAAAAAAGTAATAATCCAAACTATTTTGTAGGAAATAGGATATTAATAGTTGTCGCCTATCACTAAATGTATCAAAGCCACTCATTTGCGACATTTACGACACAAAATAGATAGTTATAAAAACTAGGCCAGATGAATAAAACATTCTCTCGTTTTCAAAGAATCGCCCAAGAAAAGTTCGGTCGCGGGTTTTTTTAATTTTACGTGAGTAATCATCAAATGACTTCTCCCGCTATGAGTGCAGTGGTGGCCAAGTGGTAATGGCCCCGACTTACGAGTTGTAGGTCGCAGGTTCGAACCCAGCCAGGTGCATTACTGTGTGTAATTTATTTCATCACCACTGCTCTCGAAACGGTGCAGCGGTGAAGGAAAACATCGTGAGGAAACCGGCATGTCCTAGAACCAAAAATTCGAAGACATGTGTGACATCCACCAACCTGCATCGCGTGGTGAATTACGGACCATTCCCTCTCCTAGAGAGTAGGTGTGAGTCCCAGCAGTGGGAACATTAAAAAGGCTGATGATGATGATGCTATGAGTGGAGTGAGAGGAAGTAGACTTTTACTGACTAAAACTCACAGTGTTCCTTTAGTTACTCTTTCAAATTATCTGCAGCCCAGTATAGAACTAAAGTCTAACTTTTTTGATACTCTTCTCCTTTTCAAACGATTTATTTGACCGTATTGTCATCGGTCGATATGACTAAATGGTAGGAAAATTTATGCGCGGGAACTAAGATGGCATTTTTAAGTAAATTTAAGCTCTCCACTTTTTTAATTAGATAGAATATTTCATATCAATGAATGGTTTGCGAGCGATAAAATCCACTTCAATAGATTCTTATCTAATTACCCCACCAATGATGCTATTATTTGGCGTTATCAGTATTAGAATGTTTGTCAAACAGATTTTTTTACGCGGAAATAAACCTCATCGTATCGTACCAATCAAGTCATGATAATGCATTAGATTTGGTCAGATTTTATTAATTGGCTACTGATTTACTAATTCCTTAACACAAACGGTATTGTTTATTATCAGATAATAAACGAAATAACAGCACGCACTAAACAAAAACACGTTTTAAATCTTCAATTTTCTACACGAAAAACAACAAACAATTTCTGAACAATAATGTTCAGGAATTGTGTATTTATTTATTTTATAATTTATGTACACACAAAATACAACAGGAGATAATATATTATAAAACTATACACAAAGGTACCTACTGCTTATTTCACAAAGAAATTTCTGCCAGCAGACCTGCAAAAGGAAAGATTAGAAGAGATGTAGACAGTAGTGTGCAGAAATAAGTAAAGAAATTGTGATAAGAGGGTCCTTCTCCACTCGCTTATCGTAAACATCGAAAATGGTTTAAAAGCTTGTTACTTCATTTAATGAAATCCAACGCGATGTTTGACGAAAAGGCAACGCAAAAAAAGAGAGCTAACGCCTGGAAACTCTTTTAGTATACGGTAATTCCGAGATTTACTCGAAAATTTCACAAAACTTGCTTCAGGAAATAGCTGTTTTTTTTTTTAACCCTTAAAAGTTTTTGAAAAAAGTTGTCATCATTTAGAATCTTAATAAAATTTGCAAGGTCTCTAGAGGATTACTTTTTTGACTTTTTAAATTTTTAGGCAAATTATGAAGTGTCAAAGTTCATACAAAATAGGACATTTTCAGAGGTTTTTACTGGATTAGTTTTACACAAATTTAGAAATTGGTTTCTTTAGAAACCTAGATAATATACACAAGATACTGTGTTTCCAAAATTTCTAATGAAAAGTGTGTAATAACGTCATAATCAGTTATGAGCGGTTGTATGAAAAACAGTGAAAATGTGAGTTGTGATGCACCACCTTAATGAATCATCATAATCATAATTTCAGCCGACAGACGTCCACTGTTGGACATAGGCCTCCCCCAAGCGTCGCCACATTGATCGATCCTGTGTGTCCCGCATCCATCGGATTCCCGCAACCTTCACCAGGTCATCGGCCCACCTTGTAGGAGGCCTTCCGATGCTGCGTCATCCAGTACGCAGTCGCTACACCAAAACCTTTCGGCCCCAACGGCCATCAGTTCTTAGAGCAATGTGAACAGCCCATTGCCACTTAAGTTTGGCGGTTCTTCGTGAATTCCTAAATTAAACCAATAAATACTTATACTGTTTGTTGTTTTTAGAAACGTATAAAAGTTTCTTAAAGACAATATAGAGTTTCTATCAAATTTTTTGAGCATTCTTTAATTCATTAAACCCGAAGTGAACGCCCAAGTAAGTTCCCAAATCTATACTTATAATAAATCTGTAGAGAGGTCAATTCGGCACATGAAATATATTTCCAAAATAACTATCAGGGGGTGATTAGTGATCGATACTGTCTGTCTGTCTGTCTGTCTGTCTGTATGTTCTTTATAGAAACAAAAACTACTCGATGGATTTTAACGAAACTTGGTACAATCATTCTTCATACTCCTGGGCAGGTTATAGTATACTTTTCATCACGCTACGATCAATAGGAGCAGAGCAGTGAAGGGAAATGTTGGGGAAACGGGAGAAATTACTCCATTTTTTAAGCTTCCGTCGCGTTTGCAGCCTTAATGGTTAAAGCTACACAGAAAACATGTATAACGGAAATGTCCTCCTCAAAATTATATAAAAAATGTCCCACGACAGCATACGTCTATCTTTTATGGTTAACTCACAATAACACGTGTAACTCCCGATAGCTTAGCAGTTCTGAGCTGTCTGTTTATTTTTGTCTACTCTTACGTTTATAACACTGAATGTCGCTGGCATAAGCAACAGGATCCGCTTACGAAGTCGCTGGCAGAAGCTAGTATGGAATAAAAATATAAATCAAAACTTTATGTGCTCAACCAGTCTCATTAACACTTAATTAATATGACAATGAATAAAAGTGCCGTCAATTGAACATTGTATACCAAGAATGATAAACGATAAATTATTATTTATTTTATACATATAGGTATTGTCAACCCGTATAAATATTGATATAATCCTTTATGTGCCTATATCCAACAATACAATAGTCCGGTTTGCATGTATAGTTTATTTATAAATTTTATGACTTGCTAATTATATTAATACATTGTCGCTAAATTGCTGGCATGCCTAATATGTTAAGTGATGTATGAAACTACTCAAAATATTGAATAATAATATTAAATAAAATTTAGAAATTAATGAATAATTACAATTTCATAAAAAAATATGATTTAAAATCTTAAAACTAATTCTTATATAACGTTTAATGAAACATTATATCTAATTCAAAACATACACTGATTGCTAATCTACGTTGTGACAAAACAATTCATGTTGTATTTAGATTATTCGAGAATTTTTAAACAAATAAACAGTCTGAAACGGTAAACAATATTATAATACGAGTAAAATGCACAATTCAACTTTTAAGTACCGCATGCAGTTTCAAATATCATCGTTAAACCATGTAATACCATCAATGTCCAATCAAAAAACTGTATTATTTCTTAGTGTATAAGGTCGAAAATTATGTGTACTATTGTAATCACACCGTGGCATAGTGTTGATTGAATGTGCGGCTCATTGATTACAAGCATTTCAATTGCCAATAAACATTTATCGTTTCATGGAAACTTTTCAGTTTTGGTCCAATCGTATGTACCTACCTATTCGTCTGCTTATACAAGTAGGTACATTTCTTTTAGAATCTATATTTTTACAGTGCATGCTTATAGGTATGTTATGCATGCACATAAAAGATGTACCCATGTATTCAGTACATGGGTTATACATATTTTTTGTTGTTTAAGAATTAATAAATGAAAGATATTGATAGCCATTGAGTTTAATAGTAGTAAATTATATCATAGAATGATAACTTTGACAGTTATCAGTGACTTTGTTTGCGAGAATGTTTTCAGAGTATTTCGAGGGTTGTTTTGAAAATTTTATAATAACAGTTTTTACTGTTTATTTTAATTAGAACATGTGCTAAATTTCAAGGATGTTCACCCAATAAATTACTCTCTCTTAATTTTGCATACTAAAGATTTTCCTCTTTTCACGCTTTTCAAAGTTGAATTTCCAAAAACCCCTTCTTAGTGCTTACCTACGTCATGAAAGGAAACATCATCATCATCATCTTCCTGCCCTTATCACATTTTATTTGGGTTCGACGCAACACGTTTTTTTTTTTTCGTTCGGTGCTGTCGCTCATCACGCTATCACTAACTCCTTTTTCACTCATATCACTTCTCACACAATTCATCCATCTTTTCTTCGGCCCTCTCCATCCATCCACATGTAAATTCATACCTGTTTTAGCAACATGCGTTTGATCTCTCCTCTTTACATGAAAGGAAACCTCTAACAAAATTTCAAATTCCTAGGCTCAGTATTTTCGGCTATTCATTGATATGTAAATCTATCAGTTTGTTCATTCCCTATCCCCTATATTTATACAGATATAGATAAATAAATGATCCATCAAGTTTAAATGTAATAAATATTGTCCCAGAAAGGCAACATAACAGTGTATTTGTTCAAATAATGGCAAGCAATTCCAAAGTATATAGGTACTGCTATAGACTTGACATCCATACTGCAATCACTTCCTACTCCATCATTGAAATAAGAGCTTGATTTATTTCAGTACAAAGAGCAAAACTGTCGCATCTTTCAATGAAGGTAGGTACTTGTTTCTTGATGAATCGTTTAAAGCAATTATTTTTTATTAAGACTTTAATTGATGTAATGCAGTCAAACAACTACCTTATTGATAACATCCAACTCGTGCCCAAGATAGAGACAATATTCTATACAAATATAGAGCAACTTCACTTTGCCTGTGATTCTTCACGTACCCTACAGAAATCATTTAATAATTTTATAATACTCAATACTTAATTCTTTATTGCATTCCTTAATGTAGGCTAAGGTTAGGTTAGTTTAGGTAAAACAAAAGTAGACCCTGTCGGTCAAAAGCAGAATAATAATATACGGAGATGAGGACTTACAATTCAAGTATCTTGTAATCTAACTCAATCTAAATACATTTTTTATAACGCAATTAATTGACTGGCCTGTTGGTCTAGTGGTTAGTGACCACCCAGGACAAATGTTTGTGTGATGAGCATAATCATTTGTTCTGTGTCTGGGTGTAATTTATCTATAATATGTATGTATTTAGAAATATATAAGTATGTTTATCAGTTGTCTAGTACCCATAACACAAGCTCTGCTTAGCTTGGAACTAGACGACGTTGTGTGATAGTTGTGGAATATTATATTATTATATTATATTATTATTAATTAATAATAATATATTTAATAATAGTAATTAATAATGTCAATATTTAAAAATGAAATTTATACTCGTACGAAAATCAATTAAATAAAGGAAACTAATATTTAACAGTTTTGCTGAAATAACAAATAAATGGTTTCCAATTTCCTTTGTTTAGTAATCTGTTAATTGAGTAATTTCTGAGTAATTGAGTAACAATAGTACATTACGATTTAAGTCTGTAATGTTAGTAATTATCGTCGAGGCGGTATTTAGGCCCGAGCCATGGCGAGGGTCTTAAGTGAGCTAAGAACGGTAATAATTAATTACACGTGTATCATACGTCATTTTTCAATACACTTGTGAAGAAAATAACTTTAAAACCAGTAAACTTTTATAGCGGTAAAATCTGTTTCCATATGCGCGGCCATTTTTTTTTTCTTTTCCTCGTGGGGGCGACGCGCGTCCAGCCTGATACAATAAATGTAATAAAATTATGGCGGGGGAGAGGTTGAACAAAAAGGTTTTAACTACATTATAGCACTAGTGCGTAATGGTAATCAAAATGTCACAGTTTGGTAACAAGTGCCATTATATACCTAAGTGCAGTACAATAAGAGTCCCTTTATGAGTAAGTGAAAATATCATTTTCAATAGTGCAGCAGTGGAATATTTGTGTAGTTCGTCATAAACTGTACTGCGTGCTAAAATGAGATCATTTCTGAATTCAGCAAATGTTTCTGTCTCGGTTTACACATGTTCTGTTAATGATAATGATATTGTTGATGCCTACGTTTTTAATCTGTAGTTTCTGGGCTCATGTGTAACCGTTATCTTTGCTTACTTTAGTAATGTAGATATTGTCATGTCTCGTCATTAGTTCCTTGACCTTAGTTTAATTCTTTATTGTTTCTTTGTTTTGAAAGTTTTTTTTATGTTTCAGTACTTTTTTTGGTACACTCATTGACTCTCTGATTACGGTCTAGCAAATATTAATTGTAATTAGGTACATGCATCAACAGTTACAGATTTTGTGTCAAAATAGGATACTTATTAGAAGACTATATGTATCCCAGAAATTTAAAAATATACTACGTTGACACGAGTGAAACCGCAGATAGAAGCTAGTAAATACTTATTTATTCGTGTAAATATGTATTTAGTAGTCTAAATTGTTGTCAATATCAACTTAGACTGAATGAATTGATCTATTTAATCCAATTTACACAGCAAACAATTCGACATTTTTATTCATAATTCCATTATCAATTCGACGAATTAGAATCATTCCCGGAAATGACACATTATAGTTCTACATGTGAAGGATAGGAAAATATGTGATTTTTGTTATCACTTGTTGTCAAAATTAAATAACCTAGGACAAGAATCAAGGCTAAAGTATAAAGAAGAATAAACAAAATACTTGATAAGCTATGGATTCAAATTATTCCATTGTTATATAAAGGTTAACAGAAGGTCATAATTAATAGGAAAATAGTTGCTAATTAATTAGTGGGTATATAAAACTAACTACAGACTACGGCGTTGCCCACTCTACTTTTTGATATCTCGTTCTTTTTGGTATTAAGCATAATATCTATGGGCCAAGATGCCTGATAATAAATGATTTATTATTATTTATTATTATTAATATTACTGATTATCTACTAGATCCATTGCTCAAAATTAAGTTTTATTTTATAGGTAAAGGTATTATATTGTTAAAATTTTGAAGTCTATCGCTTCACCTACAAGGTTGTGTAAATGTAAGACCTCCTTTCGAAGAACCACTAACTCCCAAAATATAAGCTTGACTTAGTTTGGGATTTACTGTGTGCTACAACTAACCATCGAATTGTATGTTCACATGTATATTAATTAAGATTGTTGTACTTTTGGAGCGAAATAAATAATAATTATTATATCGAATATAAACTCTCACTGAGTACTCTGGGCACTTTGTACATTAACAGCACCATTGATGAATTTTTTGATGCCTAATGTATCATATTTTTTACGCGTTTGTACATAGGGTAATGTAATTTTCAGTTCGTATACATACCGGTCCAGTTGTTTATTAGTTTCATTGGCTGTCAGTATATTATAATTAGTTAGGTATTTTAAGTACGTTAATAGCTCTACTTTAAAATTAAATTAACCATTAGTGTTTTTACGAAAAAAAAAACATGTAGTTACCACCCACTGAATAAATCATTATTAAATCAGTTTTACTACAGCACAAACCCCAAGATATCAAAATATATGTGTAATATTTTTGTCTACAGCTTTTTTGTTAATTTATCTATACTTACTTTTGATTTTAAATTAGCTTCTGCCAGCGGTTTCGCCCGTGTGCATGTAACAAATTGGCCTAAAGAAATATAACATACACACGAGACAAAAATCTTATATCCTATCCTAGGAATGATCTATCCGTGTGCCAAATTCATCCAAATTTGTTTAGCTGTCTGAGCGTTAAAGAGTAACAAACATAACGTTAGTGTGATTCAGGTATTTACACCATTTATAATAGTAGTTTGTCATAACTGAAAACTTCATAATAAACCTATTATATTTTCTCTGTTTAATCGATTAACCTATCGTTTATACGATTAATTTATTATTATGAGCCCATTGTGTCCCACTGCAGGGCAAAGGCCACCCTTCCGTTAAAACGATTAATTTAGTCTAGCTTTTATTAATTATAGAAATATATCTACATTATTGTTAAATTGATTTAAATTAGTTTTTCTGCTGGTTTACTGGTCTGTTGGTCTAGTGGTTAGTGAGGTCGTGGGTTCGATTCCCACCCAGGACAAATGTTTATGTGATGAGCATGATCATTTGTTCTGTGTCTGGATGTAATTTATCTATAATATGTATGTATTTAGAAATATATAAGTATGTTTATCAATTGTCTAGTACCCATAACACAAGCTCTGCTTAGCTTGGGACTAGACGGCGTTGTGTGATAGTTGTGGAATATTATTATTTACTCTACTAAATAAGTTAAGTATTTTTTCTTGTCTGATTACCGTTATTTGGCTTAACCCATTAATTAGTTATTCAGTTTTTTTACAAATTTTCAAATACTGTTAATATAATTTCAGAAAACAATGATAAAGTAATATTCAAAATTACAACCACATAAAAAACTTGGGTTATTTGGATTTTAAACAATAACTATTGTTCTGTCTACTTTGAAATGGTCGAGCGGCCTGCCAAAAAATAACAATAGATACAAAAAAAAAACGCAAAATTTGTAACCTTGAGTGTACAGTTAAAAGTTTGGTTAAAAGATTTGACATTTGTCATTGTGATAGGTGTCAATCACAAACAATCAAGACATACAATAACTGTTCATTATTTAGGCAGTTCATTGTATACAGGATGTAACGGAAATTAATATTTCTGAGCACTTTAACTACTTTCTACAACACCAAGATCACAAAATAAATAGTTACAGAAGACAATCTCATGTACTTCACTTTTTATACCTACGCTCGGTGTATGCACACTAATGAGCGTTTGAGACGGAACTGTTCGACGAGCGGGCCGAGACGCTACCGAGATATCGTGTCTATGTGTGCGTTGCTCGAGCGCGCTTTGTATGTAGATTGACTTCTGTACCTATATATTTTTTGCCAAGACCCTCCGTACTTACATAATACACACACACATAGAACAATAAGTGTACATGAACTCGCAGATACATCCATAAGCAATCCGACTTAATGAGATAGAAAAACTATAACTGTATTCTTTTTTTTTTATTATGGATAGGCTTGCCTTTGACCACTATCTCACCTGATGATTAGCAATAATGTGGCTAGGTTGTAAATAGTGTTACCAGGCATCCCGATTTGCGCGGGATGTCCCTTTTTTTTGGAGTCTATGGATGCGTCCCGATTTGCACCTGATCGGGACGCTAAATGTCCCGATAAGTCATAAAGCTTAAAACTCAAAGACGTACTGAAGACCAAACGGACCTGGCAACACTAGTTGTAAACTCGTTAAAAAATAAAAGGCCATGGAAACAACAAAATATTATAATAATTAACTACATAAAGTATTTTGATGTAATTACATAATAGTCACATTATGTAATATAGCCAGTTACATAACGTAAATAATAAAAACATCTAATGTCATAACAGGTCTTTTATTTATTGAGAATTACAGCTATCAGGGGTCATAGACTCCGATAGGGAATTTCAGTCCTTAGGCTGTACCGACTATTAGGTACTTATTCTTTGGCTGTATGCCAAAACGCTTTGTACGTATTGGTGGGATGTCCACCATGGTGGCACAACACCGATGTCTAGTGGTCCGATGTTGAAATGGACATAGCATGTAATTACAAAGTACACGGAAGTAAGTAAAACCGACCGATATTCTAATGTTATTGTCTCTCTTCCACAGATAGACGCCAATGAATTATTCCCGTTCCGACCTCGAACTTGACATGACGTCATAGGAGTCCCCCTACACTTCCCATACCGCAGTGCGAGTGAGACAGAAACATTTAAGAAAGAGAGAACCATCCGTGTATCGGTGAAAGTGATCCCGCGTTACTACTGTTAGTGACTCAAAGATGACGCCTGGTGCGGAAGAGTTGACTATTTTAGGGGGCAATAATAATGTTGTGCCCTTATTACCAAGACCTACTGTGGAGCTGGAGTTCAGGAACATAACGTGTGCTGTCAACATATTTATGGCAAACAAGCTACGATTTGGTAAGTCTATGTTTATTTCGCTACCTGAAATAATGAACCATTTTTTTTAAACATTTTTGCCAGCAGTGACATCATTTTGTTATCAGTTTAACGTGACTGGAGTTCACTAGAATCGCCTTGACACTTCCAGTGAAATCATTGTACAAATAAGTTAATTAACGCCGTGCTGAATACAATTGAATTTCGTAAAACAGCATCGAAGTGCGATGTCCGTTCCTTTTAAATATTTGATTGATTCCATTTATGAAAATGTAATATTACTTATGTATTTATTACGCACAGCTTACAATTTTTTTAATGCGTGTTTCATTTGTTCGTTATAGCCTTCGGAAAACCTTATACAATGGACACGCCTCTATCATAATATTCTTGTCCTTTTGAATACCGTAATTAGAGACAAAATAGAAAGACAATGAGAGAACGAACGCCGTTCGCTTGGGGTTTAATGAATCCTTGATTCAGTGCCAAGTTACCCACCAACCTAATGTTTCTTTATCTCCCTTTTTTGAGGTGGGCAATAATCGTTCACCTTTCGCTCGAGGTTAGAGCGAAAGGCAATGTCATACTTTTACTGATGAAATATCCATGGTAACTCTTTCGAATAGCCCGTTTTTAATTCCCTGAGGATAAAATGATGCCGTAGATTAGAGGATACACCAGAAGTCACAAAGACATTTTCGAAAAACAAACAGACTTTCATATTTTTTCATGAAAAAAATAATAATTTAAGTGGTTGTTATGTGTTTATGGTTTAGGTTAGTTTATGAATAAATATCTACATAAACTGAGAGGGTTACTTAGTTCATGAATAAATACGGTTCACGGCCACACGAAAGAAATTTTATTCTCATGGTTTAAAAAAAAAAAACCTTCACAAATATAAACACTGTTGTTAAAATAAACAAAACAAAAAAGAAATCTTTATTATACGTCACTAGTATTTGGTAATGATTTATGGTAATCATTTCTAACTGAACTTACCTGACACTTATCTCGTGGTCACGTTATGTCATTTCAAACCGGTATTCCACCCAGCCCTCCTAAAGCATGTTAACCACTGTTGTGGGTCATCTTTGCCAATAGGAGCTAGTAAACAAATACTAAAGACAATGGTGTCAAGGGATTTTTTTTATGAGTAGACTCTCGCAAGTCAATCTATGAGGCATATTAATTTATCTCTAGCCCTAGTAATTTTAAGTTCTTAATGCAATTTTTATTTTTGATATACAATAAAGAATGTATCTATCTAGCCTAAAGGGGCCACCACAAAAATTAAAACCTCCAGTCAGGGCTTACTAAAACTTAAATTTAAGGCCAGGTTTTACTACTAATTTTGAACTTTTTGAACCTCTGAAAATCTAGAAATATAAAAGAGAACACCATTAAAAATTATTTTATTAAAATTAACCATGTGGCCAACCGCTGAGTAAAAATCAAAAAATGATATAAAATAGTAGGCTCGATAAAAAAAATACGTATTTGACCCTAACTTATGATTTCAAACGTATATTTCTACGAGATTTCATCACGTCAATATTTAAAAGTTACATAAAACAATAAAATCTGAAAGTTACATAAAACAATAAAGCTTGTTTGCTAAAAGGATTTGGCCAAAATAAAAATCTTCAATAGATACTCTGTTTTTTTTTTTCGATAAAAATAATATCGTTACTGGGCCACGAAGTCAACATAGATCCGGGCAAGTTCATACAAAATACTATGTGACTAACCGGCTCTTAACACTAAGCGATTACGTGCTAAGGGCACCCCCTGTGAGTGTGTGTGTGGTGTGGACGTAATGAGACGGTACTTATAGCCACGATCACTTTTCTTTTCTTTTGGCTCCGCACGGTGTCTGCTTGGAACCAGTGCCAAGATTAGAAAGTGTTAAGTTTTTGATACAGAGTCATCCATTAGAATGAGGAAGTTGAACATTCTAACGTTTTTGCAGTATTTGGCAACAAACGAATTAGTCTTCTAGAAACGCGTCTCTGAGGTAGCCATTACTGTAATATGATTTTCAGGTCCATTTTACCGAAACCGCGCCCTTTTCAATTTATCACTTATATGTACATCAACACATATTATAAAACAAAGTCCCCCGCCGCGTCTGTCTGTCTGTTCGCGATAAACTCAAAAACTACTGCACCGATTTTCAAGCGGTTTTCACCACTCGATAGCGTGATTCTCGAGGAAGGTAGTATATAAGTTGTTAAGTTTTATATTTATTTCTAGAATAGAACCCGTGCGAAGCCGGGGCGGGTAGCTAGTTTCAAATATAACTAATTTTAAAATAGCCACTGAATTTTCCAAAAAGCTTTAGTGCTTAGAACGATATATGGAAGTTACCAGATAAACACGATGACAGCTCTATGTCTTTATATCCGTTTTTGAAATTAAGAATGTCAACAAATGTAGGGGGGTCAATGACCGTTATTATATCTTACTTACATTATTTATATATAACTAATGGCTAGTCCCGGCTACGCACGGGAAATAAATATAACCTATATTATTCAGGGTGAATGTAGCTTTCCGATGGTGAAAGAATTTTTGAAATTGGCACAGGAGTTTTTGAGTTTATTCATTACAAACATGCACACAAAAATACAAAATTTCCCTTTTTATAATATTAGTACAGCTATAAAAGTTTATGCTAGTAACCTTGTTAGACTTAGCTAGTGAGACATTGAGATTTTGAATTATTGTTGTTAAATTATAGCTGTTAGATAAGTATACAAAAAAAATATTTTTTTGCTAGATACTTATTGTACAAGGTGTAAATTTTTAATTCCTGTGAATTTAACGTATCGGAGACATATCCGTGAATATGTCATGTCTGTTAATTGGTCATTTCTGTTCGCTTGCAAATGAATAAATAAATTGTTAAGTTTGTACTTTGTTTATTTAGTTTTTTTATCGTTTAAGTAGATAAACACATAACAAATATTGAGAAGTGATTTTTGCTTCCTATTTCGCAGTTTTTAAGGGCACTGTTTTACAAATAATGTGTCATGTGCCTATATATACCAACTAGCTATTAATGTAAATGCCAATTTATGAATATGGTGAATTATTAGGTATAAGAGATTTGATATGGGCGACTCTAGATATAACCTGAACCTGCTTGCCCAGTGTTGTGCTGATACTCACTAAGTAGTTACAGTATTTTAATATATTTACCGCACAAATGTTTATATTCATCCATGCTAATATTATAAAGAAAGGGGAGGTCAAACATGGGCTATCGTTCCGAAGTAAAACCAGTGATATTTGACTTATAAGAAAGTTTTTTTACTACGCTACTTCTACTACTAAGAAATATGACTTTTTTTATTGTCATAGTTGTATCCAACATGCTTATATTTTTTTTCTACTTTATTTAAAAAAAAAATGTAGGTCTATAAAATGTTATTATTAGTCAGATTGCTTTTAAGTTTTTTAAATAATTTTTAGCCTAAACTCCATACATTTACTGAACGTCTTCTTTAAAAGTTACTCTGTATGTCTGTTATGCTTTCACACCACTCCACACCAACATTTTTGCTAATGATTTTTTTTTAATAAACTTTTTCTCATTATGATAGTGACGTGGGACGAGTTGACCTCTGCAACTCGTACCACATGGGCCGTAGGTATTTGGTACGAGTTGACCAATTACTCCACTGCACCCATATTGATAAATTGTAGAGTATAAACAGATTTGGAGAAGGATATGGAATTTATATTCAGAGAGTTCACACGAGATTATTTCCGACTAATGCGCTGAGACGCGCAAAATTATATTATGTGTATAGTTATACAAGAGCTGTTCTACTTTTTTTCCTTACGTAATGCCGTCTAACACGATTGGCACTAAAACCCCGATATGAACAATATATTTTCATACATATTAGGTATATTTTAAGATCTTTTTAGAACAATTCTACTCATGTTAATTATTTATTTAGTTTTGAATTTAATTATTGTTATTTTAAATATTTACAGTAATAAAACAGACGATAAAAATATTTGTGAAAATCGCAAATGTAGGCAACGTAAATTCGCTCAAATATAGCACTTAATTAACAGCAGGAAATAATCCAATTTATAAACCAATTTATTTCAATCAAGCGGCCATATCTACTTCAGTCAAAGGTTTCATTTTAATTAGCAAAATAGTAGATATTGGTTATTACAAGCTATTGCTGAGGGCTACACCTTCGAGAAAATCAATAACTATTCTCCGTAACCTACCATCGTTTTAAGTCCGTTGATATTAGTAAGTCGTAAACTAGGCTCTTATTCTACCTTTTATTTGAATTGAGAAATCATCATTTTATCATCATCAAAGACGACTATGTACTACTTCAAAAGTGACTTTGACCCCTGAGTTTGTTTCGGTATTTTTTCTCAAGGTAGCTAGAAAACACCGGCCTCATCTAGTATAAACTGACAAAAAAAAAAAAATGACGTGTAAAAGTGTTTTATAAAACCTATTTGCAAAATAAATATCATTTATCAAATGCCCTTTCCCACTCCGAATGAAGCAAGAGGGTGTGTCTGACTTTTACTCACTAGTACTGACCTGTGTTGCCATTGCTAATTGCCCTTTACGTTCCAGGGCTACGGTCACTCTTTCGAAAAATCCCGCAGCCCTAACTGGCATCGGTGCTACTAGATGCCATCTATTTTGCTATCATCTCCTGGAGGCGCGCGTAGAACGCCTTATTGGATAGCGACCTAGGTCTTGATATACCTGCCTTCTAATTTTAGTCAGACTCTTACTGACTAAAAACTCACACCGTTCCTTCTAGCCTTTATACCGAGGCTCGAACGGATAATGATAAACCCTGGCCCCAGTAGGCTTCGACCCAGCTGGGCCCCTGCTGTTGCTGACAACTCCTTGAAACCAAGGTCACCTTGGTTTAAGTGTTTGGTTTGTGTTGCAGCTACATATATAAACCACGTACCATCACGTTCGGTGTTTGAGAAAACGCGCCTCCCAACCCAGGGCGTTGAAGGTATTGGTTTACAACTGCTGTCTACACGGATTAAAACTAGCAAGGTCACCTTGGCTGGGACGTTGGTTTGCAATTATCTGGTCATCCCTTAACTTCTGTAGAGTCCAAACTGACACTAGTGCATAAAGAAAGGCAATAAATTATTTTGTGTTTTGGTCTAAAACTTTAAAAATTTTCAGCAGAATTATTTTAAAAGCATGTAGATGTAGAAGAAATACCGTAACACATTCGTAGTCTCACATGTCGAGTCCATTTTGTAGAAATTATTCTCAGAGAATGTTGTTTGACATTTTTAAATGGGATTTCATGCGCCATTGCAGCTAAACACATAGTTTACATGACCTTCGAGCTATTCCAACCGCATGGCGCGCATGCTTTACTCATCGTTAGCTATACGATGTTGAATTTTAGGGATTTCAGTTACCTGAATTAGCCATTGTGCGTCATGCCACACGAAGCTACAATTTTCCGTATAGATAGAGGCTTTAAAACTGATACACAGTTTGTAACTGTGTGATGGATGCGAGACGCACAGGAGTGATCGTTATGGCTACACTTGGGGGAAGCATATAGTGGTCGTCTTTCAGCTGAAATTATGATGATGATGTACCTTTACTACTGTTGTTAGAAAATGACATAAAATACTAATATAGAAACAAAATCATACTTATTAATATAATTGACAAAATATTCCTTTGCAATAGCAGTCTTCATAAATAATATTAAAATGATTCGGTAAATACGAAATTCCCCTAAAAGATATTATGGTCAAGCATATGGATTACAAAGTCAACATAGATTAATAATGTTTGACTATTCAAGAAGTAGGAGACGGTCTAAAAATGTAATCGTATGAGTCAGCGGACAAACTTCTCATAGCTTTGGTGAATTAATATGACAAATAAATAAATGCTGTCGTCAAAATATGATATAAGTGTGTAATGTTAGTGATTACCGTCGAGGCAGTATTTAGACCCGAGCCATGGCGAGGGTCTTAAGAGAGCCGAAAACGGTTATCATTCATTACTCTCGTGTATCATACGAGCGACGTTTTTCAATACACTTGTTAAGAAAATAACCGTAAAACTAGTAATCTTTTGTGGGGGTAAAAATCTGTTTTCATATGCTCGTGGCGGACGAAGCGCGCCCATCCTGATACGATGATTGTAATAAAATTATGGCGGTAGAGAGGTTGAACAAAAAGATTTTAACCGCATTATAGTACTAGTACGTAATGGTAATCAAAATTTTATAGCTCGGTAACAAGTGCCATTATATACCGAAGTGCAGTCCAATAAGAGTCACTTTCTGAGCAAGTGTATTGAAAAATAAAAAATTGTTATTCCAAAACTTCTGAGCAAGTTTACGGTCTTTTCATTACCCAGCAACTTTTCTAAGTTTTAATTTTACTCGAGAGTTATGTAGCCAAAGACAATATGATTGGGTTTTAGATACTACTTCTATACCAATCGATTGATTGTCGATTGACAACGTTGAGCGATGTTGATCGGCAACTATCGATTGATGCGGTAACATTAGCTTACAATTTGGTGTAGTAGAAACTCGTCATCATCTTCGGCCTTTTTAAAGTTCCCAGTGCTTGGACTCAGGCCTCCTCTCTAGGAGAGGGCCGTAATCCACCACGCGGGCCCAGTGCGGGTTGATGAATATCACATGTCTTCGAATTTTTTGGTTCTAGGACATGCCGGTTTCCTCAAGATGTTTTTCTTTACCGTTTTGGGAGCAGTGTTGACGAAACAATGTAATGCGCCTGGCTGGGTTCGAACCCGCGACCTACAACTCGTAAGTCGAGGCCAGTACCACACGGCCACTACTGCTCTAGTAGAAACTACCGTCGATGAATCCATTTTATCATCATTCATTGTTAGTGTGTCCATGATGCTTAAGCTTTTCCGACACGAACGGAACTGTTTGTGCCTGTTGGTCTAGTGGTTAGTGGCCCTGACTGCTAAGCTAAAGGTCGTGGGTTTTTTTTTTTTTTTGTCGGCGGGGAAAATCATCTTTGACGAAACCCGCTCTTGGGTGGAGCGGGAGACAGTGTCAGACTCTTACTGACTAAAAACCCCGCGCCATTCCTTCTAGCCTTCATACCGGGGCACGAGCTCCCTTTCGGACAACCCTGTCCCCAGTAGGCTTCGACCCAGCTGGGCCCCTCCTGCTGCTGACAACTCCTTGAGGCGCGCGGGAACAGTGCGCGCCGTCGACGTCTTGGACTCGGTCCATTACCGGACGATCGGACAGCGAGCTACCCATGGCTCGCCGTCCGCGAGCCCGCGTCTACGGTGGCCGGAAATCGGGATCGGAATCCCGGCGACGGCGGCGAGGGCGCCGTTGCCTGATGCGGTCGGCCTCCTGCTTTGCAAGCATTACTGCTTCGCAGAAGAAAGCGACCGCCTGCCATTCCTCCTCGCTCCGGACCATGGCCTCGACCAGGGCCCGGCGCGAGAGGTCTCCGCCGCCGATCGCCCCCACGAGGGCACGGCGATGCTCCGCCCAGGCAGGGCACACCTTGACGGTGTGCTCCACCGTGTCCTCCGGGCGTTGCACACAGTGGCGACACCCGGGCGTCTCTTCCGCTTGAATCCGATGCAGGAACCTCCCGAACTTGCCATGTCCGGTGAGGACGAGCTAAAGGTCGTGGGTCGATTCTCAACCAAGATTACAATTGATGTCTTATATTAACTCCCGGTACCAGACTAGCGAGTCCAAATCTACGTTTGCTGAGCATATTTACATTTTTTTTTCGACGTTTAAATTTATTTCGACCCCTTAAGCGAGATCTTGAGAACGAAAGTGTTAAACTAAACAAAATACTTAGGTAATATTCATTTATACAACATAACTTACTCTTAGTAATAGAGTAGTTTCCAGGGTCAAAATAACTACATTTTACTTACTTCGTATTTTAGATTATAAAAAAATATTGGACACGTATTTTTCCTTTTTTCGATTAAACAAAAAATAACAAAGATATGGCCCATTAAAGTTACCTGCGACGTCACCCTGTGCAAAATAAATGCAGCACGGCGTGACGTTACACGTAACTTTAATGGGGTATATCTTTATCGTTTTGGTTTAATTTACAAATAAAAAAATACGTGTCCCTTATTTTTGAATAATCTAAAAGACGGACTAATTACATTTTTTACCTATTCGGAAGGTTAATAAAACAAAAGTAAAATATACTGAAAATAATCACGCGATATAGTTTAAAATAGAAAATTAACATTATGACCCCGCAATGCGTACACTTGAGTTCGTCACGTGGGTCATTAACCCACGTTGTCGTAACTATAACAATCCAAAGGTTTTGGCAGCGGTCAGACGTTTTTTGGTTCATCTACATTTCTTTATCTAAACTGTATCCCCAAGTTGCTAATCTGCAATAGTTAACGCTAGTAGAAAGCTTCAAATGTACGGGAATAACGTCACCTCAACGCTCAGTCACGTGGTCAGAACAAAAGAATTTGACGAAAGCTGCGTCGAAGCGTTCGACGCTAGCGAAACGGTTGTAACTTGGCAAGAGGGGCTGGTATTTATATGTACCGTTAGACTCAGCATTGGAAGGGCTTCAGCAAGGTGAACCGATAACATGGTGAGGGTCGCTGGAATCTGATAGTTGCAAGACGGACAAGATCGGTCGCGGGTCGGTGACGAAGGCCTGTAATGATGATGATAAAACTGAAATAATAAATGCGAAAGTTACTTTGTCTGGCTGTTTGTCTGTAACGCCTACACCGCTGAACCACAAAATATATAGGTACAGAAGTCAATCTACATACAAAACGCGCTCAAGCACACAGACACTGCTCACGGACACGATATCTCGGAGAGCCTCGGCCCGCTCGTCGAACAGTTCCAGGCTCAAACGCTCATTAGTGTGCGTCCACCGAGCGTAGGTATAAAAAGTGAAGTACATACATGAGATTGTCTTCAGTACCTATCTGTTTTGTGGCTGGACAGACTTCGATGAAGGCACACAATTATTTATAGACTGTGAACTGTATAAAGATAATGACATAGAATATTTTTTATTCCTGTGAAAAATTCCTTTTGGATATTTATTTATAGAGTAGACCTACTCATACTATCACATTACATATACCTATTTATCATTGAGGAAAAACTTTTACTTTATTATTGGTTTGATGTACGTTACAATAACAGCGTACTTAGCATTTGCAATTCTGTAGCTTTATGATATAAAAATACTAAAAACAGAATAAAATATAGAAGCTAGCCATATACACAAGGAAGACCGATGACTTGATGAAGGTCGCGGGAATCCGATGGATGCAAGACGCACAGGACTGTTCGTTATGGCGACCCCTTAAGGGGCGCTTTATGTTCAATTAGCTTTTGCCCGCGGCTTCGCTCGCGTTAAATTCGGGGTAACACGGTTCCCCTGGGAAGTGGGGGGTTAGAAAGAGACAAAAAGTAGCCTATGTCACTCTCCATCTCTTTTACTATCTCCATTTAAAAAATCACGTCAATTTGTCACTCCGTTTTGCCGTGAAAGACGGACAAACAGACACACACACTTTCCCATCTATACTTATAATAAATCTGTAGAGAGGTCAATTCTGTACATGAAATATATTTCCAAAATAACTATCAGGGGGTGATTAGTGATCGATACTGATGCCAAAAATGCAAACAGTAAAATTTTTGTCTGTCTGTCTGTCTGTCTATCTGTCTGTCTGTCTGTCTGTCTGTCTGTATGTTCTTTATAGAAACAAAAACTACGCGATGGATTTTAACGAAACTTGGTACAATCATTCCTCATACTCCTGGGCAGGTTATAGTATACTTTTCATCACGCTACGATCAATGGGAGCAGAGCAGTGAAGGGAAATGTTGGGGAAACGAGAGAAATTACTCCATTTGTTAAGCTTCCGTCGCGTTTGAAGCCTTAATGGTTAAAGCTACACAAAAATCATGTATAACGGAAATGTTCTCCTTAAAATTATATAAAAAATATCCCAAGACATTATATGTCTATCTTTTATGGTTGACCCACAATAACACATGTAACTCCCGATAGCTTGGCAGTTCGGAGCTTTCTGTTTATTTTTGTCTATGGCACCATATCTAAGGTGTGTGCACACTGTCATGCGCGTAAGTGGAAGGGAGAGATCTGGAACGTCTCGAATCGTCTCGCGCATCACGTTGTTTTCCAGGTTCTTAGAATTCGACACCAGACGTTTCAGATCTTTGATTTTGACGACTCCGTTGTCGCTGGCATAAGCAACAGGATCCGCGTACGAAGTCGCTGGCAGAAGCTAGTTTATAATATTAGTATGGATAATTAACGTTTTTCGGCTGAAATGATGATGATGAGGACACGACTCAATGTGACTTTAACTTGACGAGGAAACATATATATGGAACACATTCATGTTTTGTGTGTTTTACACAAGTGTCGCATTCCGCGATCTCTTCCAAGACACCTAGAAAGGACATTGATTGCCTAGAGACTGAAGCGTGGTAATTTAAAGTAAACAGGACAAACATTTACAAAAAGAATAAGTGTACAATAGGCAGTCTTATTGCACAGGGCAATAATCTGCAAGCTTTACGGCCAGGGCAATATTCTGGTTACTAGTCTAAATAAAAATGTGTGTTTTCCTGTACCAATACAGTCGTTCTTGTGGTTAGGAACATAAATACCTATTAGTATTGAATAAAATTTAAATTCATAATGCGAAAATGAGTGATGACAATAATGCCCAAAATTCATGATAATTCAGATATTATTATATAAAACCAAACGCGAGTCGAACTCGCGTACCTAAACAGGGTTCCGTACGATAGATATTTAAAATATCATTCTGTATTGTATAAAATTAGGACAATTGATGTAAATAGGCGAGCTTAACCCTTCAGATACCGTCAATTAGAGACACAATAGTAAGACAATAGATGCGCGGCCACCGGTGGTCGCTTGGGGATTCATGAATTAACCCACAAATGGGTTTTCTTACAGCTAACCATGTAAATTAGAATGAATTTTGCATTTGAGGAACTTTAAATGTATGTACAACAAAAAATTAAACACATAAATTGAATCTAACTTAAAACTTAAAATGTACTAAACTGATATGTATACAGCACTCTATACATAAACATAATATATTCAATAAATAAATACCTATAAACATAGATACATATATAAGGATCTAGGCCTCAATGTACTCGTACCTATGTGGATGAGAATTCCAGAGGCGCACAGCACGAATGGTAAAAGATTGACTTGAAGATTGGGAAAGAAAACATGTGTTTTTAGCTAAACTTTTTTGTGGTACGAGTACTTATCTAAAAAAAGTTTATATCGATACATATCCAGAAATTCATATTATTGAACGCCAAACCGGCCCAGTTGATTTTGAGTAAATTGTCTGCAACAGACATACATACACAAGGATGATCCTATAAGGGTTTCGTTTTTTCATCCATATGTATCGAACCCTAAAAAACGTTATTTTGACCTACCTCATTAATTTGATGATTGCAGAGATATGTCACTAAAATGTAGTGATATTGATGCGTAAAACGGTGTTAAGTCCATAGATAAGACCACCAGTAATTTCTAATCTTATCGATACGAGAATCCTCGGTAATCTTACGTTTAAGTATTCTTAAAGAACAACTGACAATGTTATTATAAAATATTCCATTCCAACGGAATGGGCTGATAACTAAAGAGATAACGTTTGTTTTTTTTTGTTTGTAGGAGGTAATCTCTGGAAGTACTGGTCCGATAGCTAAAATTTTTTCACCGATAGAAAGCTGCTTTATTCCTGAGTGACATAGGCTATATTTTAATAATAAATAGATGTCTCCTATTTTGCAACTCGTTTCGCTGATAAAAAATTGTCCCACCAACCATTTTAGGAACATGATAACTATGATATTTATTTTGCAAATAGGTTTTTAGGATGTTCTTTAAAAAACCTCAATTTATTTCATCAATTCAAACTAGACGAGAGCGGGTGAGGTACCCTGAGAAAGCCAGTTCCTGACGTTAAATACGGGAATATTCTAAGCCAGACTTAAGGTAGAACCACACTGCGCACACGTGTGCCACACACGCCAATCTAGGCGAGTAGGTCTCCTCTAGACTTGAAGAGCTACACATGATCCACTTCACGCGATGCCACGCGACGTCTTTCTACGTACAAATCACCCCCCCTAGCCAAGTTACAACCGTTTCGCTTGCGTCGAACGCTTCGAGTTGACTTTGCCGCCAATTCTTTTGTTCTGACCACGTGACTGATCGTTGAGACAACGTAATTTCCGTACATTTGAAGCTTTCTACTAGCGTTAATTATTGCAGATTAGCAACTTGGCTAAGGGTACAGGCGTATAAATGTTGCGTCGAAGCGTTCGACACAAGCGAATCGGTTGCAACTTGGCTGATATTTATACGTACCGGAAGACGCAGCATTGGAAGACCTCCTACAAGGGGGACCGAAGACCTGATGAAGGTTGCGGGAATCCGATGGATGCGGGACGCACAGTATCGTTCATTGTGGCGACACTTGGAGGAGGCCTATGTCCAACAGTTTATCGGCTGAAATGATGATGATGATGATAAGTTTTGGCAAATAAACATTATTATATTATTATTATTAAGTTTTAGCTACTTTAATGTGAATACTTAACATGTAAAAAATATCAATCCTTTGCAACACGTGAACAGTCAATAACCTTATTCAAAAATATGAATTTATCAAAATTATATTGATAAGAGCGCGCTAAATCCTCCGCATGATTCCATCAACAACACCGCGAATCAAGTAGGTATATTACTCACGTGCGAGATCTATTGGCAAAGTTGTCTTCCGCTGGTTTACGTAATGTTAACGGAAGTACTTTGTATCTGTTTATAACCACGTCAGAGTTGAAACAGTCTCTTTTATATCTTAAAGCATTTTGATCTGCATGAAAAACATTATCGTTATCATCAGCCTTTTTAATGTTCCCACTGCTGAGACTCAGGCCACCTCTCTAGGAGAGGGAATGGGCCGTAAACCACTACGCAGGCCCAGTGCGGGTTGGTGAATGTCACATGTCTTCGAATTTTTGGTTCTAGGACATGCCGGTTTTCTCAAAATTTTTTCCTGCATTATTTTGAGAGCAGATAAAATAAATACCTACGACACTACACCTTTAAAACGTTCAAAGTACGAAATAATATAATATATAATATAATGTTCCACATCTATCACATAACGCCGTCTAGTCCCAAGCTGAGCAGATCTTGTGTTATGACTATGAGTACTAGACAACTGATAAACATACTTATATATTTCTAAATACATACATTTGTATATAGATAAATTACACCAAGACACAGAACAAATGATCATACTCATCACACAAACATTTGTCCTGAGGATTATTCCAAAGTCCGCGGTCTTGGAACAGAAAGAGCAACTGAAAAACACGAGTAGGTTTTAATCAGTAAAAGTACTCCCTCTCATAGTACCCAGAGCGAGAAAAGTTATTTGATGATTTTCTATCTAATGACATAATAAAAAACGTGCTTACGATGAATAACCTAAAAATAAAACTAATAATCTTTTTATTAGCTCAACAAAACCAACTACCGGTTCTTATCATTGCATTAGAACCACAATATTGAATTACAAGTAAAACATAAACATGATAACAGTTCGTTTGTGTGTGATTATGAAACTCTCACGCAACGCATCGCAGGCGCGTGTAAAAGAGATGCCATCAAAAACATAACTTGTAGAAAAACCAAGGCACGAAAAAAGTTGCGAGATCAATGTTATACCAATTCGGTTAATTTATTCAGTCCTTACTAAATTCATTAAACCTCAAGCGAACGAAAAGCGTTCGCTTATAGAGTAATAAGAAACACAAAAGATAGACAATGAGAGGTATCCAAAGGTTAAGGCACCTTGATGACCTAGATTCGGACTAAACAATCTATAATACGTATTATTTGTGATATACATGCGCTTGCCAAGTTAATCCTCTTTTTTGCTTGCCTAGGTGGGCACTGCCGTGCCACCTAATGCATCTAGCTCTTCATCATCATTAGTTAGGCAACAACAACTAACGACCAAAACTAATGGAATGACAATATGAATCACTAAAACTCTTGCATAATTATCTTTGCCTATAAAAAACTAATTCCAATAGTTCTAGAATATTACTGAATATTACCATTCTACAATATAGCTTGGTTTTTTCAACGCTTTCGGTGCACTAATGACAAAGGAAATAATGAAAGTTTTCTTTTTGGGGGTAGAAAATCATCAAATCACCATCTCCTGTTCTTCGGGGAGCGAGAGGGAATGTCAGTCTATGGCTCTTTCCGTTCCAGGGCCGAAGTGACTCATTCGAACAACCCTGCAGCGTCATGTGCGTTTGACCCGGACCTGGTCCTTATCGGACGGCGAGTTACTCATTGCTCGCCGTACGTAACTCCGCGACTGCAGTGGCCAAGCTGTAACTGTCACCAGTAGTCTAAGCTCTGTCTGAAAATATACATATTTTCAAAATATAGGTACTTGAAACTGATTAGGGCTCATATACCTACCTACTAGTACTTAAATGTATTTTTCAATTTTTATAACGCGCACAAAAATGAAGATATACGAAAACACAAACTTTTCATCTTTCTAAAATGTTTTTTTTTTTGCATTAATTCGTTTACTCAGTGACGGAATCGTACTATCCAATATCATAACTCTGTCTCTGAGCATCCATTTGTAGGCCATCCGAATATTCTGGTAAGTATTACACACATAACATATAGTGTGCAATATTTACATAAATTCTTTGCAAGACATAATCTCGCATCTCTTTCCGGTTTCGTCCAAGACTCCGAGTACACGGGCAACTTTTGGTCGCAGCTTGTGACGTAGCGAGAGCAACCTTTCATATACTGTAGCCAATAGTGGTTGATACTTATCACTGGCCACCTAATAGTTTTTTTTTCTTTTTTGGTGGAAAAATCGGGAGATAGTGTCAGACTTTTACTAGAAAAAATCCACTCCCGTTTCTTCGTTACTTTTCATATCGGGACCGAATCTTCCATTCAGAAACAAATCCTTGGCCCCAGTAGGCTCCGACACTACTGGGCTAGGGGCCCGGTTTGCTGCCAACTCAAGTACTCGTGAACAATACGCGCCCCCGACGTCTTGGGCTCGGTCTAGACGATTGCCGGACGAGGGGACGGCAAGCTAGGCCACTTAATAGTTGCGTTTGTGAGTGGTCCGTCTAAACAAAGTTACGCTAAGCATCTATGATGTGCTAACTCATACAACAGAAATTCTCGCTAGAACTTTCTTGGCAACTCGTTTTGTCATTAGTCAAACCTTACATAAATCAAAGCCATTACTGCGTTCGGTAGAACGTTGATCTACACAACATACCGTTATGACTATGCTAGCGTAATTCGTAACTTTCGATTGATAAAATCGACAAATGAATCGGATGATTTATAGGACGTAGTATCGACGAATTGATATCGATATTGAGTTCAACACTAAGGTCGTCAATGAACTGATGACACAGTAATTAGTTTGATAACAATGTAAGCTGATCGTAACCTTAATTTATTTTGTTTCTCAAGGAATATTTGTACAATATCGACCGATGACTTGGTGAGAGTCGCGGGAATCTGATGGATGCGTGACGCAAAGGACACTTGGGGGAGGCTTATGTCCAACAGTGGACGTCTTTCAGCTGAAATGATGATTTGTACAATTTACTGTTAAAATCAACAGGACATTAAAAGTAATAAATAAAGGAATATTAACAAGAATTATCCAGGTTATGGAGGTCAGTTAGGCAACCGCTCCATAAAATGTACTAGCATTCATCTGCTTCTGATGGGACTGAAAGCCAAGAAAAACCTAAACCAATTGGTACCTATTTAAAATGTTCAGCAATAATAAAATTGTTATTAATTATTTATTTATTAAAACTTTCGAAAACGACGCAATGCCTTAGGTGTTTTCTACCAGTCGACCTTAGGTGCACCATCCTAAGGTCGACTGGTAGAAACATAACATAATAGGTTCAAACAGAAAAGAAATCCTTACTAATATTATAAAAGCGAAAGTGAGTTTGTTTGTTTGTTTGTTTCGTCTTCACGCCTAAATGGCGAAACCGATTTTGATGAAACTTGTATGTTTCCTTGGGATAAATTTCTGCTATCACGGGGGCGGAGCCGCTGGGAGCTAGTACAATAAAAAATATATACTCAGATACATACATACAAATTAACAATGTTATTAAGAGAAACCAATCCAACAAATTATCTTCCAAATTTAGATTCACAGATTTAGATAGGTATCGAAAGGGCACAGAAACTGAAGGTTTTGTTACAACATCCTTACCTTCCTTAGAATTACCGCTAATTACCGAAGTTTGAGTAAGTGTGGACATACTCGTGCGTGTCACATATGTACATAAGTGCATTTACCTTCATGTAGGTCACGTCTAATCTATTCAGAAGATTTCATAACATACGCTTACATGTCATCTATCACCTGGCTTTTTTGTAAACACGCGTAGGAGTTAAATAGATAGATATACTCTTAGTAGGAGCTACGATAGTTCCTAAACTATCGCAACTACTTCTTGAGGATACGATAGAGTTCTGCAATAATTGGACGAGAGAGAGCTGTACTGACGAGACCCGCCTAGGTTGATACCTGCCAAAGCTGTGAAATTATTCGAAAAAGTCGCCGCAGCCCTGGAAAGTATCGTATCAGGCCCTGGTTTAAGCCATAGTATAGAGCAAGAGGAAAGGGGAGCCCGTCACCTCCTTTGCGAAACAGTAATGCAAGCAAAGGAGGCGGCCGAAACCGTGAGGCGGAGACAAGCATCACGCTCCGGTTTTCACCGGAGACGCACTGGAGGTCGAAAGTCCAAGGGTCTAGTAAGTGCGAACTTATGGACGGCGAGCAATTGGTAGCTCGCTATCTGGCAAAGATCCAGCTCATGTCGCCAGATCGAAATACCTCAGCAAAGTTTGAATTGGTTCTCAACACATTTCTCACTTTTAGACCTTCGAGACCCAAAATGTATGTCAAATAAATTAAAAATATTCTATTACTCAAGAATCTGAAGATGCCTTAAACCTGTTTTAGTTTACAACTTAAAAAAACAACCTATTGCATCGGAATCCTTATTTTATTAACTAAATGAGCCTAAATCGTTCAATGACCTTTCGGACGCAAATTTTTTTTTTACATTCGTCCAGTCGAAGTCGGTGAATAAATTATAGCACTATTTTTTACCTAAAAATAAGAGTATTTTTAAGCCAGAGGGGTAAGCTTGAAATAAATTGCTACTTACATGTTCTTGACGAATAAAAATACCTACAAACATTAATAAAACAAGATTGTTGTCATAAATGTGTATGATATTATAATCGACTTTCGATCATTGCGTGCAGTTTCAACTTGAGATGTGCCGTTGCCGGCAATATAGCCGTGGAGTGGGAATATTGGTGGGAATATTGCCCGATGTATGAATATTGGTGGCAATATTCCCAGATTGCCGGCAACGGCATATCTCTTTCAACTGAGATTAGCCAAGTACCTATGAGCATTCTCTAGTTATCTCTTATAATTTGACTAATTATACTTATTTATACATTTATTTGTTTAATCTTCATGCAACAAAAGATACAAGGGCAGACTTAGCATATACATATACATATATATATTTTTAGTGATATGCTAAAATGTTTTTCTTAATCTGTATTACAAAACATTTGCGTGACATTGTCCAACGCAAACATGACGATGTTGACACATCGTTCATCGTCGACCATATTATCGCTTACCATCAGGTGAGATGGTCGTCAAACGCAAGCCTATCAATAATATAAAAAAACATCAGTACACTTATTGATGTTTGAGCAAGCAAATAATATCTGATCTACCTAAATATGCAAATAATATCGACCGATGAGAGATCCTGTGTAGCATCAACGATGGCCTTAAATGCTTTACGAAAAATAGGGGTGTCACACGACCAACATCCAACCTCTAGGCCGCTACAGAACGATTCCAAATGAAAACACTCAATAGTATTGATACTTGTTGCACAACACAGGATTGAAACTCAGAACCCCACACTCAGGAATCGCGCTTGCCACCGCAAGACCAACAAGGCATTTAAACTATGATGTTCTCTACTTACTGACTGATGTTCAAGTTTCACTGACTCCGCACTTTCAATGTAGATTTAACATAACATACGATATACAACTAGATTTCAAAATCAAAATAATTGACTGTTTATTTACTATTACAATTATATTTCAAACAATTGCACGTAATCTATTTCATTTTTATGTCACAGATTTCGCCGTTCCCCAACTTTCGAAAATTTCCAAGCAATCTTAACAAAATTCACATTGTCATCATTATCCAAAACTATATCATACATTATTTTCTGGTTTCGCATTTTTTCGAGTATGCGCAATAATACAGAACGCCCATCGTGGGGATCTAATTGGACCTAGACCGCGGTCCCAACTTTCACCTGGATTTTTTTTTGTTTAAGTTATATTTTAGGACAACTAGAAAAAAAAAACATTAAAGACAATAAATAAGGCATATGGATTTTAAGACATTATTCTCAAAATACTAAAAAATAATAATTATAAGTTATAATTGGGACCGCGGTCCGGTTCAAAGCTCCCCACGACCCAGAAGGGCGGACAAAGTCGCTAACATATTTTAACTATACTGTAACGGCTGGCATGCCATGTATCTTTATGTTTTAAAATCATGCACTACCTATTTCAAACCAGCCTCCCACATTATTCTGTAGATATTAACTATGGGGCAGAGAGGACATATTTCTCTCTCATTTTCAGACCATTGTAACTAGCTTATAGAGACGTAAAAACGAATTTCTTAGCGATTCCTAAAGCTTAAATAAAAAACGAATAGTTATTCGATTAGGCTTTACGGGCCTACATAAAATAATTGTCTTTTTTTTCTATTTAAAATACGGCATGTACTTCCCTCCCTTGCTAGCAATTACTCATGTATTCTGGACACGTTCACAAGCATGTAAAACTCCATACAAATATTAATTCCATCCGGAAATGGAACCCGTGACACGCAACGCAGCGGCAAACTGCTCAACCACCGGATATCAGGAATTTTGGCTCTGTTGACTGTGCCAAAATTCCTGATATTATACATGTTTTTGCCAATGACCACCATTTTATGACTTAGTATTAACACGTCAGTCCAAGTGTCTCAGGTATCATTTAAAGTACCTGGATTTACACATATATGTTTAAAGCGACGGCTATATTTACAAATCACTTCCTCATTCATATTGTGATGAGATCCCCATATGCACGAGCGCACGTAGGCTCCGTCTGCCAATAAATTTTTGCGCACTATAAATAATTTATCAACTCCTCTTGTGTTTGTTGTAACTGTATTTTATCGACAACCAAGATTTTTTATAATTTATTTATTAAAATTTCATGCTACACAAAGGTACAGGCGGACATAATACCCTATGCATGCTCTACCAGTCGAGAGAAAGTGGTGAAGAGAAAACATGGCAGGTGCATAAAAAAAGAAAAGATTATTAAGAAAACAAGAGTACAAAAAAAATGAATGTATAGAAAAAATAAACATACATATATGTTTAATACAATTTATAAACCTACATAAATAATAAATATAATTTCATGCAACTTATCTGATATATACCTATCAACAATTTTTTTATCACTATCACCAATTCTTTTTAAAATCAAGGTAAACATCATAAAACGATTTATGCAAAATTTAACTCGTAAAAAAGCAAAATGTAAAAAAATGTGACCAGGTCAACAGCTGATATAAATATACGGTCAATTGGGAGTCGGACTCGTCCACCGGAGATTCCGTGCAATCAAATTTTTGTAAAAAAATCAATGAATAAGTTTATAAAGGCAAAAAGTAATTATTTAGAGATGTAACTATACATTTACGGTTTTCGAAATGTATTCCTTTGCTTGTGGTACATAGCATTGCTTGTTCCAAATTTCACAATTGTAAGTCAACAAGAAGTGCCTTATAGGTTTTTTTTTTTGTCGACGGGGAAAATCATCTTTGACGAAACCCGCTCTTGGGTGGAGCAGGAGACTCTTACTGACTAAAAACCCCGTGCCGTTCCTTCTAGCCTTCATACCTGGGCACGAGCTCCCTTTCGGACAACCCTGTCCCCAGTAGGCTTCGACCCAGCAGGGCCCATCCTGCTGCTGACAACTCCTTGAGGCGCGCGGGAACAGTGCGCACCGTCGACGTCTTGGACTCGGTTCATTACCGGACGATCGGACAGCGAGCTACCCATGGCTCGCCGTCCGCGAGCCCGCGTCTACGGTGGCCGGAAATCGGGATCGGAATCCCGGCGACGGCGGCGAGGGCGCCGTTGCCTAATGCGGTCGGCCTCCTCCTTTGCAAGCATTACTGCTTCGCAGAAGGAGGCGACCGCCTGCCATTCCTCCTTTCCGGACCATGGCCTCGACCAGGGCCCGGCGCGAGAGGTCTCCGCCGCCGATCGCCCCCACGAGGGCACGGCGATGCTCCGCCCAGGCAGGGCACACCTCGACGGTGTGCTCCACCGTGTCCTCCGGGCGTTGCGCACAGTGGCGACACCCGGGCGTCTCTTCCGCTTGAATCCGATGCAGGAACCTCCCGAACTTGCCATGTCCGGTGAGGACCTGCGTCATGCGGAAGGTAAGGACGCCGTGAGGTCTTTCCAGCCACGCCTCAAAGAGGGGACTTACCGCCATAATCGTGGCGTGCCCAAGTGCCTTATAGGTTATTTATGATTCTCTTCAGAGTGTCAAAAAAGTATAATAATATAATATGATACGAGTATTCCACAACTAACCCACAACGCAGTCTAGCCCCAAGCTAAGCAGCAACTGATAAACATACTTATATATTTCTAAATACATACATATTATAGATAAATTACACCCAGACACAGAATAAATGATCACGCTCGTTACACAAACATTTGTACTGGGTGGGAATCGAACCCACAACCTGCGACATAGCACTCAGGTCCACTAACCACTAGACCAACAGGCCAGTCTAAAACAGTATGCGCTAAACGGCCATATTTTTAGATTGTATCACCTTAGAAGTTTCGCATTTTCATTGCTCCAAAAGATTACAAACTTGATTTTTTTATATTAATTTCAGCTTGATACCTCCACGCGTTCTTGAGAAAAAGGGTTTTGACAGACGGATAGAAGGACAAAGCAAAGTCATTATATGAGGGTTCCGTTTTGGCAACTGAGGTACGAAACCCTAAAAACTGGTTGTTATTAGTGGTTCGACGGGATGGACTTGTTTAAAACGGCGATGCATGCAATGATAATTTCAATAATTGATTTTATTTAATAATTTATTTTATTTATTGCTATCAAAAATATTACAAAGAACAAAAAAAAAAATTACAATAAATGTATATTTACAGCCACCAATAAATTAATTTTAGAATTTTCATTAGAGCATAACTTGTAATCATTTAAATATCTAATCACACTAATATTATAAAAGCGACAGATTGTGAGTGTGTGTGTATGTATGTTTGTTACTTTTGCTCGGATGGCAAAATTGATATCGATGAAACCTGGTACACGGGTAGACCATGTCCTGGAATATCACATCTAGATTACCACTAATTTCAGGAGTGTAGCCTTGGGATAATTTTCTAATATAACGCGGGTGAAACCAATGGCAGTAGCTAGTAGCATTTATAATTGTTAGAGTCTCAAACCTACCCGTGTTACTTCAATTGCCTTTGCATTCCAGGACTACGGTTATTATTCCGAACAATTTTTTTTTATGGTGGGAAAATCATCTTATGACAACCCCCCTTCTTGAGCGGAGCGAGAGATAGTGTCAGACTCTTACTGACTAAAAACCCACCCCGTGCCTTCATACCAGGGCTGAACTATCTCTCGAAACTAACCCTGGCCCCAGTAGGCTTCGACCCAGCTGGGCCCCTGCTGTTGCTGCCAACTTCTTGAGGCGCGCGGGAATAGTGCGTGCCGTCGACGGCTTGGGCTCGGTCCGGACAGTTACCGATCGGACAGCGAGCTACCCTTTGCTCGCTGTCCGCAAGCCCGTTTCGAACAATCCTGCAATCCTGACTCGCATCGGCCAAGGCGTGCTCGTCATCATAAACTTGACCAGTCACCTTCAAAACCCAGTAATTACTTTCTCTAAGTTTCTAGAACAGTTACTGTAATAATTAACCTTAATAGCTTTGAAATACTGCTCGTATGATACTCATTCATCAGAGCATGAAGTTCGTCTATATTTGGATTGTACATGTAACGTACAGTCGATAATACTTAGGCCTTCAGTCCAAGGACGCGTAGTTCATAGATGCGTATTCGTAATTATACGCTTGGTGCACGCCTGCGTGAAGCTTGCATCCAAAACCATGAAACTGTGTTCACGAAGCAGCAATGACATGACGACACGACGATGGCGCTTTGTCGACAGAGTACAAACGTATAGTTATGAATACGCGTCTATAAAGGACTGAAGATGCACGTACGCGATCATTCTCTCCCGTGCATGCTCTGCACAGGGGCTATCCGTGATCCCTATTGTGTAGAAGTATTTTTTTTTGTGAACAGCGTCCAGGCGGCCAGACGGACGGATGACGGCTGGATGGCGGATTGACGGTCCAGGTGGCCTCTGTTCTAGTGGTAAGTGGCCCTGACTGCTATGCCGGAGGTCGTGGGTTTGATTCCCACCCAGGACAAATGTTTATATGATGAGCATGATCATTTGTTCTGTGTTTGGGTGTAATTTATCTATAACTAGCTTTTGCCCGCGCGGCTTCGCTCCCGCTCTTCCCTACTCCACCCTACTATACCCAACTCTACCCTACTCTACCCTACCCTACTCTACACTACTCTACCGTACTCTACCCTACCCTACCCTACCCTACTCTACCCTACTCTACCCTACTCTACCCTACTCTACCCTACTCTACCCTACTCTACCCTAATTCTTTTTTCCATAAGAACCTTCTCCTTACAATAACAATCACAACAAAAAAAAATCAGCCAAATCGGTCAAGCCGTTTTCATGCCAAGTCGTGACAACGGAAAACGGGGGTCATTTTTATATATATAGATATGTATGTATTTAGAAATATATAAGTATGTTTATCAGTTGTCTAGTACTCATAACACAAGCCCTGCTTAGCTTAGGACTAGACGGCGTAGTGTGATAGTTGTAAAAAAAAAAACGTAAATTAGATCATCATAATTTTCATTCTACTCAGAAAAAATAATGTAAAGAAAACGGCAGTTTCGTGTTTGTTTTTATGAAGAACAATGTTTTCAATGAATGTTTTGTTTATTTGATAGAATATTGAAGGCATTGTATTGTACATACCTATCTGTTACAAGTAAACAAATCAATTAGAATAATTAACAAAGCAATAAAATAAAACACAAGGGCTTTTTATCAGCGGTTTCGTTCTCGTGTGATTGGTACTTTTCCCATGATAAATTGTAGCCAATGTGTTATTCTGATATTATAATACTGTAAAGTTTCACCAAAATCCGTTCGGTAGCTTTTACTTGAAAGAGTAACAAATATCCATAGGATATATCCATTATCCATCCTCACAAACCCACACATTTCTTTTAGCCAGTAATTCCGGGATACTAAGTATTCTATTCCAGGATATGGTCTACCTGCGTTGTCATGCAAGACGTTCGTCTTGCATACGAGCCCAAACCTAATAGGGTCGCGTCGTTTAACTACCAAGCTCCTATAGTCACCTTCCGGTTCCATGGTCAGATCAGCTCCATTTTCAGCAATTTTGCATTGTCATCTGGTTTTACACATGCATACAAAATTTCAGCTCAATCGGTAAGCGGAAAGTGGATCAAATTTAATTTGCAAGATTTGTTTACAGACAAACATCGGGACAGTTGAAGCTAAATAAATGCTTGTAATAAAGCACTAAAACCCTTATTACTGTAGCCAGTACAGTAATAAATGACTAAAACAGAGCTTGGAACATTATTCGGTTTGCCAAGCTATCTAGATCGATATTCGCAAGGCTACCGACATTTGTAACACAACACCGCCCTGTATCCTCCAATAATGATCGGTTGTAAATAGAGGAACATGATACTTAAAATAAGTTGCCGACAGTTCCAGAGGAAGGGAAAACCGTATAATTTCATTGAATTTTATGTTAATCCACATTGCAGAATATTGGCGTTTTGATATACATCATATTATCTACTATTGAAACAGTGGAAACAACGCAAATAATATGCAATATGTCGACATTTCGTTAAGGACTTAATACGAAACTGCGTTATTTTATAATTATGTTGTGTGTTGGAAGCCCCGAATGGCCGATGCATCGCAATATGTAGTACTTGTATTACCTGTTTAAAGATTTATAATATAACTTATAACTTCTGTCAGCGGCTTAGCCATTTGAAAGTAGGTTTCTCCATAAAAAATTTGGACCTTGTTTCATCTTGTGTCATAAGTGGCTAATTTTGGAAAATCGTCTCTTAGTGCTCGCCTACGTCATAAAAGAAAACCTTGTGCAATATTTCACACTTTTAGTTCCAGTAATTTCGTTTGTGCGTGATAAGACACTCAGTTTCTCCATTTATATATATTACTAGGTGCTCCCAGCGGCATCTCCCGCGTGATAGCAGAAAATTATCTCAAGGGGACATACTTCCGGGATAAAAAGTATCTTATGTCCTATTCCAGGCCATGGTCTATCCCTGTACCAAGTTTCATCAAAATTGGTTTTACCATTTAGGCGTAAAGACGTAACAAACAAACAAATAAACAAACTCACTTTCGCTTTTATAATATGAGTAAGAACTAGCTTTTGACCGCGGCTTCGCCCGCGTTCTTAAATATAACCTATGTCACTCAAGAATAAAGCAGCTTTCTATCGGTGAAAAACTTTTAGCAATCGCACCAGTAGTTCCAGAGATTACCTCCTACAAACAAAAAAACAACCTACCTCTTTATTATAAGATAGATTAATTTCTTATGAACCTGAAATTTTATATTGGTATAAAAATTAACGTAATAATCTTAATGTTATCAGATTATTTGTGAAAATACTTCGTATTCTTCCACTTTGCGAGTGGACTGCGAAGTGTAAAAAGGTAGTAGTAGAAGTGGTGGTCGATACTGAATAGTAGTTCTCATTAGTAGTTAAACTGGTAATCACCAAATCAATGGGCAGTCATTCCATGAATCATTTCCTGGCTTTAGCCTCTAATTATCACGTTAACAACACTGACTTGCTTATTAGACAAAGTATAGCTCATGTGGCTTCAATGTTACACTGCTGGGTGCTTGTACAGTAATTTGCAAGTTTAATGTTCGGCCTTTGAACAGCCGGTCTGTTCTGTAAAAATTTTACCGTGAAAAAAAAAGGTGAAGTAGCCTTTTAATAAACTAGTGCGCCTAACCGTCAGAGATTGCATCACTGCTTAATATCAGGTGGGATCGCAGTCAAGCACTAGTTCATAAAAAATTTTTAAAAAAATGTGCATACAGCGATAACTCGTTTTAGCTCCTTTTTTTGAGGGATCATAACTTCTCTCAGTTTGGTTAACACGGCAATATTAGAACTGGCCAAATGGGGCCTCCTCGACCCATCTCTAACACAGTGCCAGAGTGGAGCCTCTCCACAGGACATGCGCTACTAATGCTGTGTCCATCCTGCATAACCACCTGCAGTTTTCAGGATCTATACGAGACCAACAACAAAGCTGTACAGGTTGTCAAATATTGGTCAGAAAAATTATAATTTGAGAACATCGACACGAAATAAAGATGGAGCTTGAAAAGAGGAAAATCTTTTCTGTGGTCGACTACAAACAATAAAGTCGTTAGATAATAATTATTGAAGTAGGTTTTAATTAGAAAACAATATCAATTATGAAAACAATCAAAAATAAAGTTAACTTTTCCATTGTGTTACGTCAGTTGTGGTACAAAATAGATAGGTAGTTGTGGTCCGTTGAAGAAGTTAAAATGTCGCATTCATTATTCCAATCGGATTTTAATTTGTTGTCGATTCAACTGACCACAGCTATTTACGTCTGTTTCGGTTAAATTCATTTATAATTGGACGATCAATTACCGCATGTTTTGCCAACACTCAATTTATTATTATTTAGAGATACACTAAAATATGTTATTAAAATGACATTGACCAGTCCCAAAAAGACTAACTTTTGAAAATACCAAATCTTAAATCGAATAATAATGTGTGTACCAAGAAAAAAAGCTAAAGGTTATTAAACCACTTTTGAATATTGATTTTGTCAATATATACTAGTTTTGTGGTTAGTAGAAATATTTTATTTTTATAATTTATTCATACATTTCTCAGATCGAACATCTTTGGTTTTAGGTACTTTTTTTTCTACTCACAACAGAATACAATAAAATTATTTATTTACTATAAGGGCTTCTTCACACGTACCACAACCAACGACAAAATGCTGTCAAGCAGTGGTTACGTGTGAATAGCGTCGCTGCAGCTTTTTGTAGTTGCGTTGTGGTAGCGGCAAAATGTAGTTGTGGTTGCGTTGTGGTCGACCACTAGTTTGCAGTGCCGCTGGTGGTTGTGATGTGGTCGGTATCAAGCACACGGTCGATAACGACTGAAAAATTTTCAATACGATACATACGCCCGACCACGTGATGTGGTTGAGGTATGGTAGTGGTCGTGGTGTGGTTGTAGTATGTGTGAAGAAGCCTTAAGAAACAGAACAAAGATGATCTTGTCAGTCTATCTAGGTATATTGTTCTGTCCATCTAATATCTCTTTTAATCTTTGACATAAATTGCTAATTCATGCTTCCGGACTTACCTGATTAATGACAATAGTCCTTTTAACCTAAGGAAATACGGAAAAGGATAATTTACGTCAAGTATCAACCCTGAAATAAGGTCTAAAATATACCGGTTAGTGTGTTTACTTTGTGGTGACTTCTTGCCATCATGTTGCAGTTAATTAATTTCTAATAACTTCCGTTTGATAATAATAGAAATAAAGGTAAACAAACCAATGTAACTATATGTATTCTAGAATTTCTAGAAAACGACTCTCGGGCTTTTATTGACTGCAACAAAGAAAAAAAAATGGAATTTTCAATCTATTCCCAGGCCAAATCCGCGATCGAGTCTCCCCAACGTCTGGCCAATTCGTTCAATAAAAACACTAATATAACATGTCTCCACACGACAATGTATCATCACCTTATTTTTAAAGGGTTGATTACCATAATTTGGAAGTACCTAAAGCGCGAGGAGGAATGCCAGGCGGTCGCTTCCTTCTGCGAAGCAGTAATGCTTGCAAAGGAGGAGGCCGACCGCATCAGGCAACGGCGCCCTCGCCGCCGTCGCCGGGATTCCGATCCCGATTTCCGGCCACCGTAGACGCGGGCTCGCGGACGGCGAGCTATTGGTAGCTCGCTGTCCGATGGTCCGGTAGTGGACCGAGTCTAAGACGTCGATGGCGCGCACTGTTCCCGCGCGCCTCAAGGAGTTGTCAGCAGCAGGAGGGGCCCAGCTGGGTCGAAGCCTACTGGGGACAGGGTTGTCCGAAAGGGAGCTCGTGCCCCGGTATGAAGGCTAGAAGGAACGGCGCGGGGTTTTTAGTCAGTAAGAGTCTGACACTGTCTCCCGCTCCACCCAAGAGCGGGTTTCGTCAAAGATGATTTTCCCAGTCGACAAAAAAAAAAAAGTAAGGCGCAAGTTCCATATTGCAAAATACAATTTTATGATTTTTTAGGTACCATGCTAAATAAATTTACAAATATGGAATCGCTCTAAAACAAAACAGTAAGCTACGATCAGCTCCCCTAGCCAAGTTACAACCGTTTCTCTTGCGTCGAACGCCTCTAGTTGGCCACGCCCCCGATTCTTTTGTTCGCTCAGTCACGCAGTCTGACCGCGTGACTGAGCGTTAAGCTGCCCCCCTAGCCAAGTTACGCTTTTAAGTTTCGCTTACGTTGAACGCTTTGCGTTGACCTTGCCGCCAATTCTTTTGTTCTGACCACGTGACTGAGCGTCATTCCCGTACATTTAAAGCTTTCTACTAGCGTTAACTATTGCAGTTTAGCAACTTGGCTAGGGGGGCTGATGTCATTCCCGTACATTTGAAGTTTTCTACTAGTGTTAACGATTACAGATTATCAACTTGGCTAGAGGTACAGGAACGAGAGAGACAACAACTCTCTCTCGACAACCCTCAAGAATCTATTGAAGCTTCTATGCCACCTATTTCTTTTGTGCCAATGCGTCGGATCGTTAGCATCACTTTGCGATTGGTTGTCATTTTCTGCTCATATGAAGAATTACAAAGGGGAACACTTAGTGTTGTTCTCTGTATAATTTGTACCGGTTTTTGAGGCGTTTCTTTGAACTGTTCAGACTTGGACACTAATAATGTCTGTGATCAATTTGTGAGTGGCGTCTCCGATTGCGATAATTGTGTGACCGCTTCAGTTAACTTGTGTTTATACCTGTAAAACAATTGTGTGTTACTAAATAAAATAAAAGCTAAATACAACACACACAGTGACATTATCATGGCAATTCGATAAGTGTCATTGACCAGTAAAACGTCAGCTTGCAGCGAGTCACTAACTCGCAGAAATACATGATAACGTTGTCTTTAAGAATAATCATTTCAGCCGATAGACGTCCACTATTGGACATAGGCCTCCCCCAAATGTCACCACAATGATCAAACCTGAAGAAGAATAAGAATCAACCAAAAACAATTTCAATTTTAAAATATAAAAGATAATAAATGTCATATTTTCAGAAAGTTTTGATAAAGTTTTGTTTGAGTTTTTTTTTATCAATTAGTAACTATTTTAAAGAAACAATTTTTATTTGCTTTTAATTAAAGATGATTTACAGTAGTGCTTGTTTGTTAAATAGGTTTTGACGTATTATGAATATGTAGCATTTATGTACCTTTGAATTAATATTCATTGAAAATGCGTAGTCTTTCATAGATTATACAAGTACTTAAAATACTGGTAATTTGCTTCTTTATACTAAATGATATTTATTTTGCAAATATGAAAAAAGAAATATTATACCTTTCTACAAAAATATAATTTGTTATTCACATAATACTTACTGATATGTAAGAATAGTTCCTATTAGCATATTATTATCATGAATAATTTTCGTTAAACCCTTTCTGCGAAAATCTCAAACTATCGCTCACCATGTTCTGCCTAAAAAAGCTCGATAATTATACACTTTTTATATAAAAAAATATATTAAAAAAAAAGTATAATGAGTTAATGTAAAACTACACTATAGCAATATATTATGCTATTAGAAAAAACCATAACCGACCAAGGCATTTGGATCGTAACGAGCGAGACATACATACAAACCAGAAGAGTTATTTATCTATTTTTCATTTCGTTGCTCTACTGCCTGAGATAAAAAGGTACAATGAACTCACTACTTATCACCACAAAACACTAAAAAGTAAATAAACGGAACTTCAGAAATAATTTTAGCAGACAAATGAATGTAGCTTATTATAATTGTCAGACCGTGGGGCAGAAAATGCCTAAGGCATTAAGTCCACCCTTCTATACTTTTGTGTGCATAAAACATTTAATAAAAAAATCCTTACTAATATTATAAAAGCGAAAGTGAGTTTGTTTGTTTGTTTGTTACGTCTTCACGCCTAAATGCCAAAACCGATTTTGATGAAACTTGGTTGGTACACGGATAGACCATGTCCTGGAATAGGACATAGGATAATTTTTATCCCGGAAGTATGTTCCCTTGGGATAATTTTCTGCTATCACGCGAGCGAAGCCACTGGGAGCAGCTAGTAAATAATAAAAAAAAATTTCTCAATAGAAATTCTAAACGTATCATAAATTACATACGTACGTATAATACACCACCACATATAATTAATATTAGTTGCACCTGCCATTATGTGTCTGTGCACCACCCTAAGGTCGACTGGCAGAAAATGCTTAAGAGGGTCCTTCTCCACTCGCTTATCGTAAACATTGAAAATGGTTTAAAAGCTTATTACTTCATTTAATGCAATCCAACGCGATGTTTGACGAAAAGGCAACGCAAAAAAAAGAGAGATAACGCCTGAAAACTCTGTTAGTATTCGGTAATTCCGAGATTTACTCGAAAATTTCACAAAACTTGCTCCAGGAAATAGCTGTTTTTTTTAAACCCTTAAAAGTTTTTGGAAAAAGTTACCATCATTTAGAATCTTAATAAAATTTGCAAGGTCTCTAGAGAACTACTTTTTAGACTTTTTTAATTTTTAGGCAAATTATGAAGTGTCAAAGTTCATACGAAATAGGACATTTTCAGAGGTTTTTACTGGATTAGTTTTACACAAATTTAGAAATTGGTTTCTTTAGAAACCTAGATAATATCCACAAGATACTGTGTTTCCAAAATATCTAATGAAAAGTGTGTAATAACGTCATAATCAGTTATGAGCGGTTGTATGAAAAACAGTGAAAATGTGAGTCGTGATGCACCACCTTCCACCAATATACAGTGTTTCATTAGTGCATAAAGTTTTAAATAGATAAATAAATAAATAGATGTCAAGTGATGAAATTAGCTGCAGACAACACATTTAAACGGTTGCTAATTCGCGTTTGATAATAAAATTATCCACATTAATACTCCGATCATTTTTGTTTAAGAACCTTGTTCTTACATTTGTAAAGAATAGTTCTATATTACATAAATTCTCTTTCTTTCTTGCAGAAAATAAACAAATCCTAAACAACGTGTCGGGATGCTTCAAGCCAGGACAGCTGACCGCCATCATGGGTCCATCAGGAGCTGGCAAGACTACTCTTCTCAATATATTGGCTGGTTACTCGTAAGTATTAACAATTTATCTTCAGTGTGATGTTGTAAGAGTTAGCCAATATTTTGAATTTGCGCAAGATCAGAAAAATAAAAACAACTTTCAACTCGAAGCAACCTTGGATATGAGAGGGTCCGTTAAAAAATCGTAGTCAAAAAAATGGTAATCACGTTTTATAATCTAAAACTGATGTCAAAATTCACACAAACATTTTGACACGAGTTATTTATAGTATAGTTTTGGTTAGTTATTAGTATACATTTTTAGTCCAGGCAATCTCTGTCCATTCTAGGTTGCCAGGATAAAATCCCCTGGTGCGATAAGGCCGCCAATTGTGTTTTTATTACATGGTTTCTTTTTGTAAATTTTTAATCTTGATGTGCAATAACGAATATATAAATAAATAAATATTTATTTATTTCAAATTACGTACATAACATTTGGAAAAATTGGTCATTCTTTTTTTCCGGTTGAGTCAGAATTATCACAGACATTGTACTGTACCCAATTGGACTAGAATATTAATCTGTCGCCACAATTTAAAAATGCACATAATACAAGTAAAACCGACATGTATATTGTATAAAATAGATAAGGTAAATTGTGAACAAAAAAACAGTGCTTTAGGAGTCAATTTAAAAGTATATTAAAAATGCGATTATATATGTTTAATGTTAAATCACGCTCTGTTATATTACAGTTTTAATGAATCATTAGACCAAAGAAAAGATGGATGGATTGTATGAGGAATGATATGAAAAGGAATGCTAGTGATAGCGTGATGGGTGACAGGGCAGAATGGAATATAAAACCGTGTTGCGCCAACTCCAGGAAACATGGGGCAAGCTGATGATAATGATATAATGAATCATTAATAAATAATTTCAGGGATAAGAGCAATTGACTCATCGGTACCTATTGTCATCATGACCGTGACACAATTGATTACTAGTCTCTTGGTAAAGTCCATGCCAAGGTTCGTTGATAAATTCATAAACATGACATATAAAAATTGGGTACTACATTATATTGCCATTTACATACTATATAGATGTGAAAAATCTTGAATAATAATACTGTATCGATAGTCGTTCAACAATAAACATTAAGGTCTTTCTCTCGGTAACAGCTGAGATAATAGATTTGAAAAATGTATATTTATTATAGATTCATATGTAGGTACTTAACATTATCAACCTATGATTTTTTGCCCAAAAAAAATTCTTAACTTGATATTTTTCGCTTGTTTTCCTAACACTTTTCAAATGACTTTGATCTTTAGAAATATGTTTACACCAAAAACTTGCTAGTTAAGTGTTCTTTAGAATGTACATAACTGTAAATGGAAAGCAGAGAAAATGGTTATAAAGGCCAGCGAGTGGGGTTCTTCTATGCGAGCACAGGTGGCAGTACGAGTACGAGTTGTTGTTGTTGTTGTTTAACTCCGGCCAGATGTTCAGGGCACTATACGCCTTAAGCAAATCGATCGAAATGGGAACAATGAAGACGCTATGAATTTTGTTGTGGTAAAACATTTTTTATCATAGCACGTTTATTTTATAAATAAATAATAAATAAATAAATAATACTTCTAATGTCGTCACTTGGTTAATAACCTGTTTGTTAAAGTCATATCATAACTGTTGTGACTGGATAAGTGATTCAATCACTTATCCAGTCACAACAGTTATGATACTCACGGCATGTTTAAGAAAATCCTTGATTACGATGAGGAATCATTTGTATAATAGTTAAGAAATATAGCAAAAGGTTATAGACCAGTGCTGAAGCCGTTGTTAATGGTAAAAAGTGAAATAAAATCATAGTAGGATGAAACCTATTGGAAAAGGAAGAGAATACAACAAAAACGAAAGGAAAAATTAATTACGGGCGATCTGAGGTCGGGACAAGGATGGGTGTGCGTTTTTAAGGGTAAAAACAGTTTATCTCGATTTCCAAAAAAACTACAAGTCCTATGAAAAAAAAAAGTGCAAAGTTGTAGATAATAAAAATATCTACAACTTTTGTATTTACACTTTTTTCACATAACCTCAAAATGTATTTGAAAAATTCAAATAACTAAGTTTTTGGTTTTTTATTTTTATCTTTTACAATTTTTTTTCCACGAAATTAAATGGAAACTTACCTTTTTATGTCCCAGACACACTGTAATTTTTTTGATTTAAAATGTTTGTTTTTTCACCTTCATTTTGACTTAATATCGAAAAAGAACCCTAATTTTCAATCGAAAATTCTTACGACAAAATATCTCCTTTTTTAATAATTTCGCTAGGTTTTTTGTTCGTTAAAATCTCTAGTTTCTGATGGTGTAAAAAAAAAGTATCATTATTATAGTAAATTTCTCAGAAAAAGCCAAAAAACTCGAATCCAAAAATTCTTTTTCATAATCATTACCTATATACATTATATTATTAACTGATTTGATTGTTGATTATAGTTGTATATTAGAGTCCATAAAGTTTGCGGAGGGCTGTCCTTTACACCCTGTATATTATTTATGTTATAATATTATTTAGTATGCACTTTAATGATATTTCTGAAATTGTGTTTATGATGTACAATAAAGAATATATCTATCTATCTATCAAAATTTTATTCGCCTGACCACAGTATACAAATATCGACTTACACTTTATACTGCATTTCTTTTAAATCTATTGTTTTACGTGTTTATTTTTTCTAGTACTCGTAATGTCTTAATCTCTCTTTTTCTCACAATAATCTCACGGGTATGATGAAAAGATTTTTAAATAAGCTTCACATTTAAATCTATTTTTTCTTTGTTGCCTTCTTTTGTCTTTTAAGTACCTATATGTATGTATGGTCATTAATAAAAATAAAAACGAAAATTATATTAATTAAAATACATAATTTGAGCAAATCCTCCATTTGTTACCCACCTCCTAAGTTCAGGGTTAGAGTTGTTCATAGATACTCGTAGTTATCTGCGAACAAATTTCACAAAACTTGCTCCAGGAAATAGCTGTTTTTTTAAACCCTTAAAAGTTTTTGGAAAAAGTTGTCATTATTTAGAATTTTAATAAAATTTGCAAGGTCTCTAGAGGATTACTTTTTTGACTTTTTTAATTTTTAGGCAAATTATGAAGTGTCAAAGTTCACACAAAATAGGACATTTTCAGAGGTTTTTACTGGATTAGTTTTGCACAAATTTAGAAATTGGTTTCTTAGAAACCTAGATAATATCCACAAGATACCGTGTTTCCAAAATATCTAATGAAAAGTGTGTAATAACGTCATAATCAGTTATGAGCGGTTGTATGAAAAACAGTGAAAATGTGAGTCATGATGCACCACCTTAAGAAGATTTATTTGCACAGGTACATCTATTGTAAATACTTACCTACCTAGATGCTTTAAAAACAAATTATTATGACGCAACGAATATCTACGCCGCTGAGAGCGAGTTGGTTTTTACGTTAACGCGATCAAAATGTTTGCGCGTTCTAGCTCTCTGATTGGTTAAGAGCTTGGAGCTGGCCAATGGGGACAAAGAACGTCATAAACGTATCGATTGCGTGAACGTAATACAAACTCGCACTAGGTGCGCTGAGATCATAGCAAGAATTTTGTTACCACGAGTAACTTTAACAGTTGGTTTTGAAAATATAGAACTGTGCATGAGTCACCTAGAGTACCTCGTTGAAACACACATGAGTCATTTTATAATAAACATAGTTATGTATTTATTATATGACTACAACAATTCGCACGATTTTCATTTAATTATAAAATTACTAGCTTTTGCCCGCACGGCTTCGCTCCCGCTCTTCACTACTCTACCCTACTATACGCTATTGTACCCTACTCTACCCTACTCTACTGTACTCTACCCTACACTACTCTACTCTACACTATTCTACTCTACCCTACTCTACCCTACTGTACACTACCTACTCCCTACACTACACTACTCTACACTAATCTACTCTACACTACTCTACTCTACCCTACTCTACCCTACACTACTCTACACTACACTACTCTACTCTACCCTACTCTACTCTACCCTACACTACTCTATTCTACACTATTCTACTCTACCCTACTCTACCCTACTATACACTACCTACTCCCTACACTACTCTACACTACACTACTCTACACTAATCTACTCTACACTACTCTACCCTACTCTACCCTACACTACTCTACACTACACTACTCTACACTACTCTACACTACTCTACACTACTTTACACTACTCTACACTACTCTACTTTACTCTACCCTACTCTACCCTACTCTACCCTACTCTACCCTACCAAACTTCACATAAACCATCTGCTAAATAGCCCGAACAAAGCCTAAAAATTTGGTTTGGATAAGTGATCCGTGATCAGTGAGTCCGATCTTGAGTTATAAAATAACAACGAAAAATGGCATTGATTTTTATATAATAGATTACGTCTTATTTTTAGCTTTCGTGACCCATTGTTAAATGTTGAACTAACTCTCACGGTTCTATGATTTTTATTGTATGCTTTGTAATAAAATAAAGAACGAAGCAATATTTTCCCACATTACACATATATCAATCAAAATATTTGAAATGACAATGCAAATGCATTTCAAATAAATATGTTGAAAACTGATGATTCTGAGACGATTAGATGACATTCGAAAAAATTATGTTAAAAAGTAGTTATTTTCATCATTTTCCTCGATATGTCATATACATACTTACATATTTCTAAACACAAGACACGTAATATAAATAAATTACACCCAGACGTAGAACAAATGATCGTGCTCATCATTCGTTGTGCAAACCGAACCCAGGACCTCCAGTATAGCAGTCAGGGCCACTAACCACTAGACCTGTTGATCTGTTTGGCCAGGCCATTCGGTCAGGTTTAAACAATGAAAAAACAGTGCTCTATTTAGCAATTTGTCGTGAAGTAATTTTCCATTAGTAGTCAGGCCCGCTTATCAGGAAATCAGTATGCGTCATTGTGTGATTGTGTTTACTATAATTCACAATACTGTGTTGACAATACTCAAATATATTTAAATATACGTATAAAACACGTGAACAAGTAATAAGTAATTAAGTATAAAAACTGAATTATATCGTCTGGCCAAAGATCAGTTGATATCTTAAACCTTATAGTACTGTTATAATTAAATCAAACCACTGAAAAATCTTTATCTGGTCATAAACTTCTAATTATGAAATATAAAGTAATACTACATTGACAAACTTTGTCCACAGTCCAGAGACAATTAAAAAAAAGTTACTTTTTAATTATATATTCCTGATCCTTAACAATATGGCCATAAAACAATAATAATAAAATATTCTACAGCTATTACACAACGCTATCTAGTCCCAAACTAAGAAAAGCATGTGCTATGAGTACTAGACAACTGATAAACATGCTTATATGTTTCTGAATTCATACATATTTTAGATAAATTACACCCAGACACAGAACAAATTATCATACTCATCACACAAACACTTAACTTGACTTGTTTTCTGGTAAAATACAGCTCGACTATTAAATTTTTAAATCAGGATATACTTGACGTTATGAAAAAATCACACTACTGCATTGCTTGATCATTACTTAACATACTTTTATATTTTGAAATACATGTTCTGTTCATTTATAAAAAAGATTTAAAAAAATAAGTTATAAGTAAATAGTAGTAGTAGTAGTAGTTGTAAGTAGTTGTAAGTTGTAAGTAAGTTATAAGTTGTAAGTGTAAGTTAGTTAGTTTATTTCGTGAGTGACATGAATGAATGGATAACACTTAATAATAAATTTAAAACAAAACAGAAACGCTTGATACCAACCAAAATATATATTTTTTTAGAAATACCGATCAAATAAAATTTTGAGATAAAATTGACGCAACACAGTGAACTCCCTCGACTAAGTCGAGGTCATAAAACCTAGGTGGGAACCATTTTTATGCTTATCTTAAATTGTTTGCAAAACCCGTAAAATAAAAACGAAAAATTATAAAATCTTTTATCTCAAACATATACTTAGTACCTTATTTTCAGCAGTGTATAATTAAAATATAATAAAACAAAATAAAACAAAACTGTAAAATAAATTGTGGTCTGATTAATATCTTGTCTTATACCTAGCAAAAAGATTATAATCTCATACCTACCCATTTATCTTGTCCTTACGGTTATACGCTTTTCTCTTATTTTATACAATGCCTTTTGGTTATCACTTCTTTATTTATTATAATACGCTCTGTGATAAAAATAAAACTTATTCTACCTATGTACCTACCGTAGTTTCGTTTATTTGGCGTCGTCGTTTCTTTCAACTATATTATAGGTATACTTCAATATAAAGTTGCTAGTTAAAAACATGGTCACACAAATTCGTTCCTTCAAAATTTCTATGTCTGTTGCACTGATTTCAGACAGTGCCTGCATTGAAATAAAGAAAACATTTTTGTGCCAGGAATTGGTTTATTGTATACGCTTGTCGAATGCACATATCGTAAATATATAGTATAGTATAATTAAAGTGATCGAGCTCCGATTGGCTCGCTCCAAGCTCTTAACCAATCAGAGAGCTAAACGCGGTAAAAGTTTCAATCACGCTAACGTAAAAATAACTAAATCTCAGCGATGTATTCGTAGCGTCTTCATTGCGTACGTATTTAAAATATAATGTACTTGTGCAAATAACTCTTTTTAATATTTTTTTGTTCTACATAAAGAATTTAAATCTTTTAATAATATGTAAATGACATTTCTTTTGTAATAGGCTAAAAATAACACTGACCCGTCATATTCTTTTGTCAGTTTAATTAAACTAGATGAGACAATCACGCGTCGTGCGTCACGAAGTAATAGTTAATTTACCTTTTAAGTTGGCATTTATATATGCTTTTAATATTCATTTGTTTACTATACTAAAGCATTATTCTTTTTTCTCAGAACTCGTGGTGCGAAAGGTGAAATAGCAATCAACGGCATCTGCGGGTGCGCATCAAAGTCGTCAGGCCGCGGTGGTGCGCGCTACATTCGCCAGCATGATGAGCTGCGCGCGCATCTCACCGTGCATGAGGCTATGTCTCTTGCCGCGGCCCTCAAACTGGCTGACTTCACTCCTCATGAGAGGAAAGAGAAGGTGCGTTGTGTGATTAATCATCAAACTAGATCGTATAGTCGTACCTATTTCCTGGACCTTTTTACTACAACCTAAATAAAAGCTTGTTTCATTCATCATCACAGTTTCACCTGTCCCGATGTCTGTCATCAAATCTTGCAAATTATGACCCACTTTCCGGTTACCGATTGAGCTGAAATTTTGGATGCACGTGTAAATCAGTTGACGATGCAAAATTTAAATGACATAGAGCTGGCTATATGAACTTCGTAGTTAAACGACACAAACCCATCGAGTTTGGGCTCCTATGATTTGGATAAATACAAAAAGATTTAGTCCACAAATAATTTTGTAAGCAACGGTTGGTTGCTAATTAGAATCAGAAAGTACTTCCTTAATCAAACGACAGTCGTTTTTATTGTTATTTTGAAAGTTTTATGCAATAATTTGGCAATCAGCCTTATTGTTCACCAAATCGAAAGTGGCTGCTGTTATGTGGCAATACACACATTCGTGGTCTTAGTCTCATAGAACAGTTCCGGTTAAAAACCTTTCAAAAAAGATCTCCAAAACTATTAGAAACAGGTGATCTAAAATGCGAGCTCAGTGTCTTCAAATTTTTAGTCCCTAGTTTATGCCGGTTTTTTTACTACAGTCTTGTTCCTCTAGTAGAAAGAAAACCTATGTCCCAACATTCAGACCTATGTCTCAACATTCAGATAGGCTAGTTTAAGTACATCGACATGAAAAGACGTCGACTTTTCATGTCGATGTACTTAAACTAGTTTTTTAGTTAAGAGGCTGATATTACGTATGGTCTAAAACAGCGTCTTATTTTCAGGTGCACGAGATCCTCGCCTTACTAGGTCTGAGCAACACATCGCTTACCCTCTGCCGAGACCTCTCAGGAGGTCAGAGGAGACGTCTTGCCGTAGCCTTAGAACTTCTATCTGATCCCTCCCTTATGTTCCTTGATGAGCCTACCACGTAAGTACATGAATACCTTCTTGTAATCACTGATTTATTTGGATTGTGTGTCATCAATAGGTTATTTATTTGTAAAAAATTCAAGCACAGTAGTGGTACATAAGCGGACCGAATGCCACCAAGCGTTCTCTATCAGTTAACCTTTAGCTTAAAAAAGACAACACTGATAGGTGTGTACGATAAATAAATAAATAATAGATATCTAGACTAATATATTAAAGAGGCAAAGTTTGTTTTTTTATTTGTAATTTCTGAAAGTATTGGTCCGATTCCTAAAATTTTTTCGCCGATAGAAAGCTGATTTATTTCTAAGTGACATTGGCTATATTTTACGTATGCGCGCGAAGCCACAGGCAAAAGCTAGTTTCAAATAAATGGAAGGAAAATTAAATTAACTCACTAATAATAAGGTTATAGGTTGCTTTTAGAATGGAATAATATCTTATGTTTTGATTCAGTATGTATTCATAACGGTATGTGAGTACAATTTGAATACATACACAAAGCGAACTAAATCAATTATCAAGATTCTTGTTCCATAACCATCTATGTTTTGATCGAAGCTAAAACAGTTGACTGAATTCTATTGTTGAAGCTCCAATTTCATGGTTACGGACATCATAATTTGTCAACCCAAAGCCACATGTACTTACTTGAGTGATACCTAACAAAATAAACACTAGTAATAATGGATTGACTTTATACATATTGCTCAAGAAAAATGGGTGACATAGAATATATTGGAATAAACTTTATTGTACAATGGTAGTGTTATCGCTGGCAGCGATATCTACCAGGCAACCCTAGGATGGATCGTAAGAACTTAAAATAATAAAGGAGGTAGTCTGCGTTGTACTGCTCACTTTATCTAATATATCTTAAAAATAAGCATATAATATATACCTACCTATATAAAACACAATACATACATAATCTATTCTAATATTATAAAGAGGTAAAGTTTGTAGGTATATATTTTATGTACACAGGCGTCGCCGCGAGCAAAAGCTAGTTTTATATACATGAACATACAGATTATATTGTTACCTACTTGCCACACAATACTTATATTAATACAACCACATTCAAGGTTCGGTCTAGAGGTGTGCCTGGGACACCATGGTAACTGACGTCATGACGATGAGATCCCTTGATTAGATATGCGGTTTGTTTTGCCAAACAATGGTCTATTGTCACAAAAAATCGGCCACGGACTGGAACACGCAGAACTAACATTAATGGTGTTTACTTGATATAAGGAAAACCTTAATGGCATGTACGATGGGTTTGACATTGGCCATCCTTTATGGCAACATGTAAACAAGGAGATAAGTGTTCATTAGTAACGTAATTACTTAATTATTCATTACAGTATTTTGTATGAGAGCGTCTGGAAATCAGAAATCAGAAATGTTTATTTCAAATAGACCTAATACAGGCACTTTTGAATTGTCAACACTTTCCGGGAGCCTGTTCCATGCCGTTATGACTCCGTTAGGTAGAAATTATTTCAAAGACGTCTGTCAATATTATTATTTATTTTCATTAGGCTACTGATCATCAGTTAGAAATATCGAAGCTGCCTGATGTATAAAAAAAAATAAAAACATAAATTATGATTAGTTTGAAAACGGCAAGGCGGCTTGGCAAATGCTAAATTCAAAATTATCTATATTGTATAATTTAAAGAACAACGGCCTCTTGCCCATACATTTAGAAATTTGGTAAGTCATGAAAATGTATGCCTAAGTATATGCCAAAAAAATTACAAGTAAGTTTAGAAAACTAATGTCATTTTTACGATTGGGAGGCAACGAATTCCAAAAAATTTTAATGTTTCGAGTATTTTTTAAGTTGGGATTTGCCGTTATAAAATAGGTTCGTCGACCGATCGAAAAATTTCCATAATGTTTGTTCTATACCAGCTCTGACAGACACTATATTTTCTATAAAAAAAATTAGGTTTTTTCCTATATTTAACATTAATAATTTCATAACAATATCACAATAATAATATTGTCTAAAATGTCACCAGTTTCTCTCAAATGTCAGCAAATGTCACAAAATGCGTTTCAGTCGTGCTAACTCAATTGCATACATGATTAATTTATTCAATTATTATGTAATTTTTAATAATTCTGTATTACACAAATACTGATAAAGAAATACTAAACGTAAAATAAATGTAATAGAAGTATGTAAATTCCATTTTAAAAAAGATTGTTGAAATGCGTTCAAAACAATATGATAATCGATTAACTTTGACGTAGAATTATTTTTCCTGCTTTTGTTTAAATTTAAATCTTTCTAATTAACGTAACTACTCTGCAGACACAATGTTAGAAGGCCTTTCACAAGATGGCCGATGACCTGGTGAGGGTGGCGGGAATGCCATGGATACAAGACATACAAGACCATTCGTTGTGGCGATACTTGGGGGAGGTCTATGTCTAACAGTGGACGATGATAAAGCGTAATAATTAATATACAATTCAATGAAAATTCTCTTTTTCTCTACAGGGGTTTAGATTCATCAGCATCAACATCCCTGATAGCCTTGCTGAACAGCCTAGCCAGAGGAGGCAGGACCCTCGTAGCCACCATCCACCAGCCTTCAGCCCTCATCTTCGAGAAGATCGACACGGTCTACTGCTTGCAGGAAGGGAAGACCCTATACAATGGACCTAGGATCAGTCTAGTGCCGGCTTTGTCCAGCGCGGGGCTGAGGTGCCCACCTTATCATAACCCAGCTGACTTTTGTAAGTAAATATACGTCTAATAAGTTCTTCATAAAGTAGTCAGTAAATTTCGAAAACAAGCAAAATTTTCCGTTATGCTAGAGTATAACGGAAAATTTCGGGTTTTTTTTTACAAATGAGCCTGTATAGATAATTGTAGGCTAATTTGTAAAACACTGGCAACCTCTCAGGACTATGTTATTAACATCATAAATAACAACTTTTGTTCTATGACTTTTAAGAATTTGTCATATTTTAGTTCATCAGATTTTCATACAAATAAAAATATTTAAATAACGAAAAAAAAAATTGAATGTTCTAAATATTACGAAGTCTATGCCAAGCAAACGATAGTACAATAGCGAAGTGGAGCGGGGATAGGGCGTCGCGGTGTTGAGTCATACAGACTTAGGTAGGTATAGCAAAATACAGAGTTGAAATGTGTTAGATAGGACCACGATATCTTGAAGGTTTGTTTTTGGTAAATGAATTATGCTTGGTAAAAAGTCATAGAACAAAAGTTGTCGTTTATGTTAGTAATACTGGACTGCAAGGTTGTTAGTGTTTTACGAATAACCCTGTATATGTATACCTAGAGAAGCGATAACTGAAAAGTTAAAGAATATCATAAAAGTTAAAGTGATGAAGCAGGGAAGTCACGTTCCTGGTCCCTCAGCATTGAGGAATACCTACGACGCAAGGAGGGAAGGAGGGGACGTCAATTATGACGACATGTCTTTGGACTTTAAAAAAATAATTTAGTCGATATTTTGTCTTTATACGAGTTTCACGATCTCACACACTAATTAAAAACTGGATCTTTAATTGTCAGAATTATTTTTTTAAACAAAAGTTTGATGAATGTCGGTTTTGTTGATCAAAGCCAAGGTTAACTGCAATTTAATGCTAATATATGTATAATAACGAAAAACCGAAGGAGGCGTGGTTTAAGTCAGTAAAAGTCTGGCACGTCCTTCCACTCCACCTTAGAGCTATTATATGTTTTCCCACCTCAAAAAAAAAACTTATTATTTTTTTACCAAGCCCTGTAACTGCGTTAAATACATCGACATGAGTGACACACTAGGTTCCTAGTACAGCTATCTGACCATCTCTATACACTAATCGAATATTTAAATACCCATAAGGTCTCCAACCATATAGAAATACATACAGACGTCTACCACTCATTATGTACGACTAATCGTACATCTGACCATAACGTCGAACCATTTGACACTATTGAAACTTCAATTCAAAATAATTTACGAGCGATCAATATGAATTATTTGATTACTTGAGTGAAATTTCAATTGATCTTTTGTTTTTCGATGAACAAGTAGTTATAACTTTTATACATGTTATACAGGGTTATGTGTAAAACACTAACAACCTTGCAGGACTGTATTACTGTATTACTTTTTTATTGAGAATAAAGTTTCTTTAAACCTATATAATATCTCAAAACTCTATACTCTAATACGATTTAATAGGTTTTATATAGTACCAAAGAACATACTCTCGGAATAAAAAGGATCCCATATATCATACTATACTAAGATATGGTCTCTCCTTATTTCGAGTTACCGTTAAAACTTGAAGAGGTAACAGACAAGACAAACAGAATTACTTTATTGATAACTAGCATTTGCCCGCAGCTTCGCCCGCGTACATAATATATAACCTATGACACTCAGGATTAAAGCAGCATTCTACCAGTGAAAAAATTTTAGCAATCGGACCAGTACTTCCGGAGATTACCTCCTACAAACAAACAAATAAAATAAAACAAATTTTACCGCTTTATTATATTAGTGTAGATAATATTAGTATGAATAGTATGGATTATTTGCGACGTCTGTGAATAAGTAACAAAGGTACAAGTAGCTTAAATGGAATATTGAATTAAAAGATTTTTTTGTTTTAATAAACGTCATTATCTAACAATGGTGTGTTAAAAAAAAAAAATTTTGATCGGATAAGTTTAAGGTCAAAAATTCCGCGTAATTTAAAACATTAATATCTATATTTTAATGTTTTAAATTAGGTATGCAAAATAACTACTAAATAAGCGCAGAACAGCGAAAAGGTAGCAAGTACCAAAAACGTTTAATAAAAAAGGTTTTTAGTTACAAAGAGCAGACAGAGTTGAATTTCAAATTCTAAATCCATTCGGTCTATAATTTTGTATTAATTTGAATTTGGAATAGTTCATACTATTGAATTTCGAACTCAACATTTATTTCAACGGTATTATAAAAAAAAAGTTTGAATTTGATCAGGCCAATGAGGCCAAGCAAACACGTATTTCCCAAAAAAAATACCGCTAGTTTTAGTCAAAAAATCCTTTCTTAACCTATGCCTACGAGTATATCGTGTAAAAACTAATTCTTCTTTTCACATCTCTACAACACCGACTGATGGAGCAATCAATGCACTATTAAACCCAGTGGTTTGGTTTCCATAAGACCCTTCTCCTTACAATAACAAACACAACAAAAAATAATCAGCGAAATCGGTTCAGCTGTTCTCGATATTTGCGCTTAGCAACACATCATCATCATTATCATCAGCCTTTTTAATGTTCCCACTGCTGGGACTGAGGCCTCCTCTCTAGGAGAGGGAATGGGCCGTAATCCACCACGCGGGCCCAGTGCGGGTTGGTGGATGTCACATGTCTTCGAATTTTTGGTTCTAGGACATACCGGTTTCCTCACGATGTTTTCCTTCACCGTTTTGAGAGCAGTGGTGATGAAATAAATTACACAAAGTAATGCGCTTGGCTGGAATCGAACCCGCGACCTACAACTCGTAAGTCAGGGCCACTTATTACCACTTGGCCACCACTGCTCTCTTAGCAACACATATAGCAATTCATTTTTATATTATAGAAGTGCAAAACGTCAAACGGTACTTCTTAGAATTGTTGTGATATAGATGCATTATTTTCAATAAAATAAACTCTCAAACAAAAAAAAACAATATTCTTTCTTCTTTTCGCGAATAACTCGATAAAGATGAAAAACGTACTAAACAGTTGATTTGGTTTTGGTTTTATATGAATTGATTTTTGCACAAATGGTGTCCTTGATTCATAAATAATAAATATATATTGAAAAAAATTGGCTGGTGACCAACATCACTTTGCATAATCAAGTCTTGTTACAAAACTAAAAAAGACATAATTTTAATTAATAAAGTTAATTGCGCGCCACAAACTAACTCAGATTTATCATAATTAACGTATGTAACGAGTTTATATTTAACTGGCAACTAACCTCTTGGAGATAAAAAAGTCCGCGTGAGGTTACTTGTCAACTAAAACTTTATGTAATCATTGATAGAAAGTAGCTAGTACCTTGCTTGTTTCTAACCGCTTTCTTCCTGCACTTCCTTATTTTCTCCTCGACATAACTTTGTCTCTCCAAATGTTCCTGGTTTGTCTAATCTTATTCGGTTTGCATAAGGAAGGAGTTTCTAGTCTTTACAATATTGTATTAACGATATCATATTGGTGCCTAGCTTATTCAATTAGGCTAGAACTACAAAAAAAAAACTCACTGTAGGTACATTAAGTTGAACTTTGCATTTGATTTCCATTATAAAACAATATCTACAACATTAGTATTAATATACGCGAAACCCGAAACACGTGCCTAGTATTTTTATTTAAAGTACAAAACATACCTGTATCATGAAAAATCACAAAGTTATAAATGATAAATGATATTTATTTTGCAAATAGGTTTAAAATCACTTTTACACGTCAATTTTTTTTTCTTCAGTTTAAGCTAGATGAGGCCTTACATGGCCAACATATAGCTTGTTATGTCAGCAAAAATACCTAGTTGAGCCATCCAGGCGACTGAGGGGTTGTTTTGCAGTTGCACCCCGCTGTTTGCTGGCGCTTAATGCTCGCTATGACCTGCCATGACCTGCATTCTACTTAATGTCGGTGGTGTCTAACTTGTGAGCATTTTCAATATTTTTGTACATAAACTGTATATTATGTTATATTATGTATTTGTCTACAATAAAGAATTAAGAATATTACATGATGTAAAAGCTATAGGAATCCATTCAGTTAGGTACATACTGATTCTGAACAAACTATATATGTTTACTATATTCAGTTTTCTCATAAACTAAAAACAATGTTTTATAGTTTAGATGTAGGTATTCTAGAGAGATATATATTCAATCACTATTTATAAAGTTAGTTACCTATTCAAAATAAATAACATCTAGCTGAGTAATAAAACAGAGACTGTAGTATATAATCTTACTGTTTTAAATGCATAACTTTTTAACGACAACACGCTTTAAGAACAAAGCAGGAAATAAACAAATTGTCTAATGCATGTAGGGTCACGTTCTTTCTCTTTGATGACGTAACATAACAACACAACATTTATTTATTTATTTATAGTACTACCACATCACCTACATTAACAACACACAACAAAACAACAACACACACAACAAAACACCTACACACATTCAACAACAACACACACACACACACACACAGCACACAACAACACAACATAACATTCGTCCTGTATAGACAGAGGTTTAGGTTGCTTGAGTAAACCCGTAAACTCTCATTTAGAGAGCTAAGTATGTTAAATTAAGGCTCATATATATACCAAAGGGCTGAGAGAGGGTTTTACTCAGTAGATATCTGAAACTTCCCTCTCGGTACACCCAGAATGAGAGAAGCTATTTGATGATATCTTAGCCTCAAAAAAATGGGAAATACGAGTCGAACTCGCACATAAAGAGTAGAAACAATATTAATATCGACAAAACGGCAAAAATCACGTTTGTTGTAGAGGAACCCCCCTTAAATATTTATTTTATTGTTTGAATTTTTGTTATTGCGGTAAGAGCAATACATCATCTGTGAAAATTTCAGCTGTCTAGATAGCTAGCGGTTCTTGAGATACAGCCCAGAGACGGGTAGACGGACGGAGTGACGGAACGAAAATTAGCAATAGGGTCCCGTTTTTACCCTTTTGATACAGAACCCTAAAAACCCATAAAGTTTGAAGGGGCATCTCTATGATCATCAACTAGACTCAGTCGCCAAGACAACTGCTAAAACTATCAATTGATGATTTTATTATTGCTAGTCAACCCAGTAGGTATCTCCCACTTGGCGACAACACCTCTATCTATTTACATTTGTAATGTACAATAACATTGATCATTCACATGATTGATTAAGACACGGACTACTGAGAATATATTATTATGCAGATGAGCTGCGTCTATCGTGCTTGTGTAGCTATATATCATTGCGTGTGTTGACAGCTTAATAACCTGCTATTTAAACTATACCTATACTACGGGTAAAGGTGCTATTCGAACCTCGGCTGCAAGCTGTGGATGCAGGCAGCACATGCAGCGGCTGCACGAAGGCGACTGCATTAGTTCTATGTAGTAGTATGGATTTTGGTGAAAACCTTTCCGAACGCGGCTGCGGCTGCACGAGCTGCCGCGACCTGCAGCCGCAGTCGATCGCAGACCAATAGTGCTGCAGCCGCAAGTCGATGCGCACGTAGTTACGTCACCCCAACCTGCTCTATCATTGACCACATCTTCGCTTACCATAAAGAGGAATAGTGGTCATTCAATTGGTTGATTCTTATCATCATAGAGATCGTTTCAGTTGAGGAACATTCACTACAGGTTCCTAATAAAATCAGAATGTAAAGCCTATCGGGGTTTTTATTTATATTTAGTTGATAGGTTTGCGCTTGGCCGCTATCTAACCTGATGGAGCGCGCTCACCTAGAAGTAACCTATTCACTGTTGACTTAAAGATTCCCAGAATGTAGCCATCTAGAAAAACCACCTCCGGCAGGGAATTTCACTCCTTAGCTGTACGCACAATAAATGTGTTCCCAAGACGTTTTGTGCGCATAGGTAGGATGTCCAACTACTACTAAATACCTAAAATGAATCGACTTATAAATCACTTAGTACTAATTTTAGACTTGTCCTTTCTTTTCCAGTAATGGAGGTTGCGTCAGGAGAGTACGGCGTGGACTTGGTGAAAACTGCGCAGACGATGACCCAGTTCAAGCCGGAACCCGTTGGAAACCACATTCCTACTTTACCTGCACTACCTAGCGCTTTAGGTTTGTACATTATGTTGATTCAAATTGAACCTTATTTTTTGTAACATAAGAGCATTGGATTGCTCTTCTGAAGTTAGCAACGCTTCATGCACATGAACTCGCTGAAAGCGGAAAATAAGACTGCTCGCCCACGGCCAATAGTCGGTGACCGATTTTGTGTAGGCGAAAAATAGAACACACTGATAGCAATAGTGCAACGCACACGTCCTACAAAAAGTCTGTCAGAAATAAAGAACAATGTTATAAATATACAAAATCGGCCCGATTATCTGTCCTACAAAAATTCTGACGTGGGCGAGTAGCGTAAATCAAAATCGAAGCTGTTTTTTTTAACTTGATATTGTATAATGATATAGAATATAAATAGAATTGTGAACTGAAATGCAACAAACCTTTTCAAGCCTATCAAGGGAATTATTGAAACCATATGAATAAATGTACATTTAATAAAAATTGCACAATGCACATAGGTAGTCTAATGATGGCAATAATTAAAACTCACCATTAATTAAATAATTTATTTTGCCCAAATTTTTTTTTTAAGAGTTCCTTCTTTGCAGACACTTTTCTGTGACATTGTATTTTTGAGCCATTTTGAGAGAGGTAACTAAGATTTAATATAAGCTTGTTTTAATGATGCGCTTATTTTTTTAATAACTAATTAGACAACCTTATTATAAAGCAAACCTTAAAACGATATAGGGTACAATTCAGACTAACAGGTTACATATTAACGCATTTTTTTTTTAAATTACAGATATAAGCTCAGACTTGAAATCCAAACAACTTCAAAGCCCTAAATTTAATCAGACGAAATATTCAAAGAATATTTATAGACAATCTGGACTACTTCGACAAACTTGGATACTTCTCTATAGGAACTACTTAATGACGACAAGGAACTATGTGAGTAAAATCCTAATAATGTTTATTAACAACCGCGGTGAAGAAATGGACATTACTGGCACATTACGGAAAGCTCATAAAGCCTTAGACACAAAATAGATAGGTACAGAAGACAATCTCATGTATGTACTTCACTTTTTATACCTACGATCCGTAGACACACACTAATGAGCGTTTAGGCTGGAACTGTTCGACTAGTGCAGCGGGCTCCGAGATATCGTGTCCGTGAGCGGCGTCTATGTGTGCGTTGCTAGAGCGCGCTTTGTATGTAGATTGACTTCTGTACCTATATATTTTGTGCGAATTGTTTCAGCGTGGTTTTTAACTTTCAGAAGAGAAAAGACTAAAGTCAGATATTCCCTTTCTTTTCAGTCATTATTCATGTATCGAGTTGCTGCACACGTGGTCATCGCTCTGATCTTCGGGTACCTGTATCTTGGGGTGGGCAGTGAAGCCGGGTCGGTACTCGGGAACTACGTCTACTTATATGGGTCCATGCTGCTTGTAGTCTACACTGGAAAAATGTCCGTTACGCTTTCATGTAAGTACATAAACTACATTCACTTTTATAAAATAAATTTGTAAAAAGATTTAATTACTTTGACTGGCCGGTTGGTCTAGTGGTTAGTGGCCATGACTGCTATGCGGTGGTTGGTATGGTTGTGGGTTTGATTCCCACCTAGGACAAATTTTTGTGTTATGGGCATGCTCATTTGTATCTGGGTGTAATTTATATAAATATGTGTGTATTTAGAAATACATATATAAGTATGTTTATCAGTTGTCTAGTACTCATAACACAAGCTCTGCTTAGCTTTGGACTAGACGGCTTTGTGTGAGAGTTGTGGTAAATTATATGTATTTCATTAAAAAAAACGTTACTACATATTTAAGATCTTTGATTGAATATATAAATTTATCGTTGGGCGTAGCGTTCGCTTGTGCTATAACACTGTTGGTACTAGCCTACAACAACTTAACATACTCAAAAACTGTCTTGTAATGCTTCTTCTGTTTTACCGGATATTTTTCATGTAACCTTAATTTTTGACTGATTACTACAAATGAGGTCCTATTTCTATGGTCAGAGGTGATTTTTATATCTCTCAATAAAGAGGTGCAACCCATTTGAAGCTTTAGTTTTGTAAAAATGTAAACTGGGCTAATAAAATAACATCATATATAAATTATATCATCATCACTTCTTTGCATCAAAAATCAACTTTATATTTAGGTATTTGTAATCTATATACATTATCAAAAACATTTGTAAAAATATTTTAATACGAAATGTTATCTATAGGTGTGTTGAAAATTTCCCTTGATACACGTGAACATTATCATTGCAGTCTCGGTTCGATAACGTTCTTGCGCTGGGCTTGGGCACAAAATAGATAGTTACAGAAATCAATCTCATGTATGTACTTTACTTTTTATACCTACGCTAGGCGATCGTCGTGTGTCCATCGACACACGTCAGTGCGTTGCGCCGAACTGTATGAGCGTGACCGGGCGATTGAGCCGAGATATCGTTTCCGTGAGCGGTGTCTATGTGTGCGTTACTCAAGCGTGCTTTGTATATAGATTGTCTTCTGTACCTATCTATTTTGTGGCTTGGGCGTCTATTCTGCCTTGGCTGCAATGTTGAAGTTTGCCCACTTGCATCATAATGTGTTATGGTGAATGCCCTTATCTCCTAATATCTTATCATAACTGTCACGTTGGCATACGGCTTGATTGAATTCAGTCATCCCGCAATATAACATATATTATATACTAGCTTTTGCCCACGGCTTCACCCGCGTACATAATCCCAGGATATAAAGTATTAAGGATTAAAAGTGTTATTCTGCGATATGGTCTACTCGTGTACCAAGTTTCGTCGAGATCCGTTCTGTAGTTTTTGCGTGAAAGAGTAACAAACATCCATACATCCATCCATACATACAAACTTTCGCATTTATAATATTAGTAGGATACCCTATACTTTCCCACTACTGGGCAAAGGCCCATTCCTTCCATTGTTCTCGACTACGAACCACGTCTTGCCGGTTCCTAAGGAAGACATCTAAGTCGTCTCACCGTCATCTTGGTCTGCATTATCTTCAAATAATCCTGAAATTAAACTGAATTTTGTATTACCAACGTGACCAGCGTTTTTTAAACACATGTCCATTTGATTTAAGCAAACGATTAATTATGTCGTCAACACGCATTTGATTAGAACCACGTGCTGAATCCGTCACCCTTCTCGCGATCACGCAATATTTCACGTGACGAAATCTGAATGAGTTTATTTACAAGGTTATTTGGCAATTTTTAACGCATGGTTATCTGGTAATTATTGTAAATAAAAAAATGATTGTTTATATTATATTATACAATATTACAATACTAATATATCTAATACAATTCTCGTAAAACCCATTTTGCTCTAGGTATTTTATGTAAATAACATAATTTATACATTGGAATGAATAAATTATACCATGGTATAATTTATACGTACGGACAGCGTTATCAACTAGTGGTATATCCCTTTTCTAATGTATTTTAACCCTTCAGATACCGTCAATTAGAGACACAATAGTAAGACAATAGATGCGCGGCCACCGGTGGTCGCTTGGGGATTCATGAATTAATGGGAAATTGCAATTCCCAATTGATGCAGCTGTTTGTACAATGGCCATACTATTGAGAACTGATTGCGCCAACTAAACTCTAAACATAAATAGACTATTATGAATGTAGAACTTATATTTGAATAAAAAATAGAAAAAAAACCGCAAATAACCCACAATTGTTCTCATTGTAACTTTATTAGTTCAACCAGCACTTAACCCATTGGTATGAGTAATCGCCATTTATTTATTAGCCGACTGCAGGGAGGGTTATGTTTTATTTATGTATTTATAGATATTTGGAGAAAAGTTTATGTGGGTAGGCGGTGAGTGCGGGTGCGCGGAAATAAAAATCACTGCTACCAAGTACTCACGGTTTACTTTGCTAAGTCCACACAACAACACAGAAGGAGAAGATGAAAAGACAAGGAGACACACAATATACAGTCACGGCACAAAACAATAGTTCACATAAAAAAGTAAAGACTCGCGTAACAATATGAAGGATGCGAACGGAAAAAATCAGTGGCGCGCACGGCAGTTCTTAGCGGACTGAAGGTCAGCGTAGATCACTGCGTGCACGCACACATCGATATCCCTTGACACCACCGATGCGTTCCGAAATGTGATCGTTTTTGTGTATGCAAATAAATATTAATAAATGTGATTACATAATTGTGTTGCTGTTATTGTGTTGTGTGATTTTATAGTAAACATACATAAATTAATAATATGGTAGGGGTGAACCCTACATCACCCCCCTCCAGAGACCGTCAAGGGCGATAAAAGTCAGGGAACCTGACATGGCGACCAGAGCGTGTGGTGTACTCCTTGCTACTGCTAGGTGGAGTGACTTCCTCTGGGTCAGCTTTGTCTGCCAAAATATAAGCTGGCTTCAGGCGGTCGATTGAGACCGTGACCTCTCTGCCCTTAAATAATATACGGAAGACTTTGTCTCCCCTTTGCAGAACTTTGTGAGGACCTGTGTACGCTGGTTTTAGCGAGCCACGTAATGCGTCTTCACGAAGGAACACGTGATCAGTGGTCTGCAGATCCTTGTATACAAAAATGCTGGTCTTGTTGTGACGGGATGCTGGAGTTGGTTGCAGATTTTGTGCAAACTTACGTATACGCGCAGTGAAGTCTGTGACGTCGGTTGTTCCTACGTCACTAGGTGCAAAAAATTCACCTGGGAGCCTTAGTGGTTCGCCGTAAACAAGTTCGGCTGAAGACGCTTGGGCATCCTTCTTGTATGCGCTCCGTATACCAAGCAAAACCCACGGCAAGGACTCTGTCCATTTGTCATTAGCATGACAAGTGATGGACGCTTTGAGCTGGCGGTGGAAACGCTCCACCATACCATTGCAAGCCGGATGGTATGCCGTTGTCCGCTTGTGCTGAAATCCAGCCAGTTTGGACAATTGCTCGAACAGGGCCGACTCGAACTGTCGACCTCTGTCCGTCACAATGTCTATGGGACAGCCAAACCGGGCAATCCATCCGGATAGCAGCGCTTTAGCTACTGTCTCGGCAGTTATGTCGACGATAGGTACGACCTCTGGCCACCTGGTAAAACGGTCGACTGCCGTCAGACAGTACCTAAAGCCTTGCGAAATGGGAAGCGGGCCCACAAGGTCGATGTGGACAGTGGTAAACCTTGCACGTGGGAGGTGATACGACCCTAATGGCGCAGATACGTGTCGGTTCACTTTGGCCCGCTGGCACTCAAGACAAGCTCGAGCCCACTCCCTACAGTCTCTCCTTATGCCTGGCCAAACGAAGCGCTCTGCGATCAATTTGGCAGACGCTGAGACACCAGGGTGGCTGAGGGAGTGCAAGCTATCGAAGACTTGCTTTCGTAGCATTACGGGCACAAAGGGTCTGGGAGGCGTTGTACTGACGTCACAGTACACAAATGTACGCTCCCCTGGAACCTGCACCTTCTCCAAAACCAACGAAGTACCTCCCTGGAGTAGCTTGGACAGCTCCGGATCCGTAGTTTGTGATTCCGCGAGAGTGTTGATGCTGACCGGTACATTTAGTGCTTCCACGCGAGATAAGGGGTCGGCTACGACATTGTCCTTGCCAGAAATGTGCCTTATGTCGGTGGTGAACTGGGCAATGTAATCTAGGTACCGGAATTGCCTGGGCGAGCAGTTTTTCTTCCTCTCGTGGAATGCGAAACTGATCGGCTTGTGGTCCGTGTAGACGACGAAGTGTCGTGCCTCGAGCATGTGGCGAAAGTATTTGATGGCCTCGTAAATGGCCAGCAGTTCCCTGTCATAGGGAGAATACTTTGTTTGCGAAGGGCTGAGCTTCCTGGAGAAGAAAGCAAGTGGTTGCCAGCCATCATCGCTAAGCTGCTGTATCACCGCGCCGATAGCGGTATCCGACGCGTCAGTGACTAACGCGAGTTTGGCACTGCAATCGGGGTGAGCTAATAAAGCAGCATTAGCGAGGCTTTCTTTGCATTCCTCAAATGCATGCAAAGTATTCTCCGCAAGACATATAGGATGCGAGCCCTTTACGTTGCCAATCAAAAGGTTGTTCAGTGGTGCTTGGATTTGCGCTGCGTGGGGTATGAATCGCCTGTAAAAATTGATCATGCCCAAGAATCGGCGCAGCTGACGTACGTCCTTGGGTGGTGGGAACTTCTTTATAGCGTCAACTTTGGACTCAAGTGGTTTGGTGCCTTTTTCGGAAATGTGGTAGCCTAAAAAGGTTACCTCCGAGACACCGAAAACACACTTGGACGTGTTGACCAGCATACCAAACTCTTTCATTCTACCGAAGATCTTTCGTAGGTGTTCCTCGTGCTCTGCTTCTGTCCTAGAAAAGATTAGAAAATCGTCCAAATAACAATAGCAAAAGTCCAAACCTCTGGTCATCTCGTCGACAAAACGTTGAAAAGTTTGGCCCGCATTGCGCAGACCAAACGTCATATACGGAAATTCGTATAAACCGAAAGGTGTGGTGATCGCCGTCTTCGGTATGTCCTCCACGCTGACAGGTATCTGATTATAGGCTTTAACAAGGTCAATTGTGCTGAAAACTCGGCAACCTGCAATGCTGTGTGCAAAATCGTGTATGTGCCTAATCGGATACCTGTCAGGAACGGTGCGGGCGTTGAGCATGCGGTAATCTCCGCAGGGTCGCCAACCGTTGTCCTTTTTAGGGGCGAGGTGGAGTGGCGATGACCAAGGGCTTTCAGAAGGTCGGGCTGTTCCGTTTGATAGCATGAGCTGGAACTCCTGCTGTGCTATTTTAAGTTTGTCTGGCGCTAGTCGCCGAAAAGAAGAAGAGACTGGAGGGCCTGGGGTCGTGCGGATATGGTGTACTGTGTTATGTGGTGTAGTGCGTAACGTACCGGCGGGTCGGGTAATGTCGGGAAAACACTCTAAAATTTTGTGATACCTCGAGTCGCCAGAAGTAATCTTTACAGAACATAAAGACGAATCTGAGTGATTCGAGGCAATAGAAAACAGGTTTGTCATACTATCGACTAGTCGTTGATTTCGACAGTCAACGACTAGCGAGTAAAAACTCAAAAAGTCAACGCCGATAATTGGTTTTGTTACCTCGGCCACCACAAAACGCCACTTAAAGTCTCTACGGAGTCCTAAATTTAAGTTCAGTTCTACATACCCGTAAGTTTTTATAGGCGTGCCGTTCGCGGCCACTAAATCGTAGTTCGTGCACACGCGACGGTCACTAAGTAGACGGCGGGGGTAGACGCAGAGGTCGCTACCTGTGTCGACCAGGAACTGAATCTTGCTGCTACGATCTGTGACGAACAGGCGACCAGTCGAGGGAAGGCAATCGTTTGTCGCCACTATCGACTGCCCGCGGCGTTTCCCTGCCGGTAGTCGCAGGGCTTGATGCACCGCTTCGCCTTCTCCCCGTGCATGGAGTGGTACCAACACACGGGGTGCTGCCGGTAGCTGGAGTCTGAGCGGGTAGAGGACCGGTGACGTGAGCGCCGTCGCGCGTCGCGGCCACGACTGTGGGAGCGGTTGCGCGAACGGCTGTCACGCAGCTGCAGCGTCAGGTCCTTCACTGCCCGCTTCAGTTCGGCGATCTCGGCGGCCATCTCGCTGCTCGAGGGTCCTGCTGCCGAGGCTGCTGCGACGTGGCTTGCTGGCGCGACGATGTCCTGGACGCGGTCTGCCAGCTCGGCTAGCGCGCCCAGGGTGCTGTGCGACTGCGATGCCAGGAGGGGCTGGATGCTGGTGGGGAGACGGCTGCACCAGATGGTGCGCACGAAGTCCTCGGGTACAGTAGGTCCAGCTAGACCCTGCAGGTGGCGAAGGAACTGCGACGGCTTCCTGTCTCCTAGCTCCTCGTGCATCAGCAGCTGCTTCACCTTCCGCTCTTGGGAGGCTGACAAGCGCTTCACCAACTCTGTCTTTAATTTGTCGTAGCGATTAGAGGCAGGGGGGGCTAGTATGACGTCCTTTACCTCCTTTGAAACTTGCGGGTCTAGGTTCCCAACGACATAATTGTATTTTGTGACGTCATTGGTCACTCCCGCGTTTTCAAACTGCGCCTCTATCTGCGCGAACCAGATATCAGGCTCATCGGCCCAAAATGGGGGTAGGCGCAAAGCGACGCGGTACACCTCGCTAGGTCCGGCGCTGGTCATGGCCTTTGTCTTGCGCGGTCTGCGCGGAATGTGTTCCGTCGGCTGGGATGACGCGGTGTGCTCACTCTCACTGTCACTCATTGTCTTGTGTTCGACTCGGGGTCACCAGTTTGGAGAAAAGTTTATGTGGGTAGGCGGTGAGTGCGGGTGCGCGGAAATAAAAATCACTGCTACCAAGTACTCACGGTTTACTTTGCTAAGTCCACACAACAACACAGAAGGAGAAGATGAAAAGACAAGGAGACACACAATATACAGTCACGGCACAAAACAATAGTTCACATAAAAAAGTAAAGACTCGCGTAACAATATGAAGGATGCGAACGGAAAAAATCAGTGGCGCGCACGGCAGTTCTTAGCGGACTGAAGGTCAGCGTAGATCACTGCGTGCACGCACACATCGATATCCCTTGACACCACCGATGCGTTCCGAAATGTGATCGTTTTTGTGTATGCAAATAAATATTAATAAATGTGATTACATAATTGTGTTGCTGTTATTGTGTTGTGTGATTTTATAGTAAACATACATAAATTAATAATATGGTAGGGGTGAACCCTACAGATACATTAAAAGCTATAAGTACTAAAACCATAACGTTTATAAGCTAGTACACGAAAAATGAATTACGTTGGTACAATACCATCGTTATTAACTAAATAGCCATACAGAATAAAGATTTTTTTTTAAATCATGAAAAATGAAATCGTCTTACAGTCATAAAAAAGTCATATTATCGTAAAAATAAATTTATAATAATTTAAAAAAATGCCTTGACTATATAACAACGTACTTTATTTTATTATATTAAAACAACATTGACTGGCCTGTTGGTCTAGTGGTTAGTGGCCCTGACTGCTATGCCGGAGGTCGTGGGTTCGATTCCCACCTAGGACAAATCTTTATGTGATGAGCATGATCATTTGTTCTGTATCTGAGTGTAATTTATGTATAATATGTATGTATTTAGAAACATATTAGTATGTTTATCAGTTGTCTAGTACTCATAACACAAGCTGTGCTTAGCTTGGGACTAAACGGCGTTGTGTGATAATTGTGGAATATTGTTATATTATTAACAACATTTTTCTTTTTTTTCAGTTCCCTTAGAAATGGAAATACTTCGAGGCGAATATTTCAATCGATGGTACAATTTAGGACCTTACATAGTTTCAATATTAGCGGTGGAGTTACCATTTCAGGTGAGTTTTCACACTTGGCAACATTTTTTTTTTTAGAAGGTAGTTTTTATTTAAAAGAACTTAGATTACTCAGTTTACATAAAATAAATTAATATTATCTCTTATACAAAATTCTTAACAGAGGAGGAAAAAATACTAAATGTCAATGTTATCAAATTTTGTTTTGTATTTATGCATGACCACAAGATAAATACATACAACGTCTTAAATGCGTTTAGATTACTTTTAATTTGTAACTAATCTCGCACCTACGTGTGACCAATTGTAGCTCAATTGAATAATCTAACTAACATTAAAAATGTGCTCCCTACGCAAGCATACACGTGACAAAATTACTTATTCAATGTCCGTAATAAGTCTAGCGTAGGTACACAATGAACTAATTTCATTCTTAATCCATTGTATGAAAAACTAACGCATGAATATTAATAAACATTGCACTTTGACATGCGTTCTAAATAAAAGTTTCTATTTTTTATGATGTGCCAGTCCTTGACCTTATTTCCATAGAGAAACAAGATCGAGGTGATCATCCCCCCTTAAAGTACGCTAAGCATAGCATACAGCAATCTTCCCACCTCACCCTGGGTCTCAGGCCTTCTCTCTAGGAGAGAATATGAGCCTTAATCCACCACGCAGGCCCAGTACGGGTTGGTGGATGTTACATGTCTTCGAATTTCTGGTCACAAAGTAATGTAGAACTACACTGCTAACACGCGTGTCAAATACGCCGATCAGGGCGCGTCGTCGGTCTCCATACATTTTATTTGGAAACTAGACTTGTAGAGTTACACTTGATACACGCCACCCGACGCCACGCAACTTCTTTCAAATCAGACGTGTTACACATGTGCATCGGTCTAATGTAGTTCTACCCCCCGAGCCAAGTTACAACCGCCTCGCTTGCGTCGAATGCTTCGAGTTGGTCACGGACCTATTTCTTATGTTCTGACCACGTGATTGAGCATTGAGATGACGTCATTCCTGTATATATGAAACTTTCTACTAGCGTTAACGATTGCAGATTAGCAACTTGGCTACGTGGCTAGGTTTGCACCCGGGACCTCGTACGTCGGGACCGTTATCGCTCGACCACCACTGCTCCCCTAAGTACTCAAAGCAGAAGTACACACAGACTTAACCCCAAATTTTTTAATTTCAGATGATATCATGCGTATCCTACGTGGTGCTATCGTACTGGTTGACAGATAACCCTCTGGAGCCGACAAGAGCAACCCTATTCCTTGCCACCATCGTAGCCACTTCGCTGTGTGCGCAGGCGTGGGGTTACTTCATCGGGTCTACCACACCTACTAGGGTAAATATCTTGATATATTTCTTCCTTGGTTTAAATAAGCTTTTTAGTACTGCAGGTAGTAAAAACCTACCAAGAAACTTAGTTTTCTAAAGCCACAGCACAAATGCGATACCCAAATAATGGCAGTTGACCTTTATTGACGACCTTTAATAGTCTTTTTCCAAACGTGCCTTTCCTAAACCTCGAGATAATAGCATTACTAACGTGTACTTATACGAAGATGCTGCTGACCACAAACGACCTGTGGCGTCATAGATGTCGCTACAGACTCCTAAGCCAATAAGTGTTGTTATTTCTTTACTAGCTGTTACGTGGTTGTCTATTTAAAAGTATGCAGAACTGAATGTGATGTCCCGCAAACCTCCAGAGATCCTCTATTTTCAATAGAGGTCCTCTGACCAGACGGATGTTGTGTCTGGCCCAGGCAACTGTCTGATAGTTGATTTAGAGTTGTTGCTATCATCACACAGAGAACTCTAATACCGCAATATAGGATTTTGAATTATCTCTTTAATTATATATATATTTATATATTTAACGAATACCTCTATTTCCTTTTCCAGATCGCAGTGTTCATCGGCCCAGTCCTCGCGTGTCTGTTCTCGGTCTTCGGTTTTTGCCTGGCTCTGGTGGACACTCCTTACCAGTTCCGCTGGCTGCATCACATCTCTTACTTCAGAGCTGGTTTCCACGTCGCTGTGCATTCTGTCTATGGCTTTAATAGGACCAGGATGCATTGCTCTAAAGGTAAGGATTTTTTGTGAAAAATCGAGGTATACTGGATATTATTAGCCTCAACCTTTTACACACCATTGGTCCCGTATTATTTGGGAACAGCACAAATTCCAATCAGTGTTGTAACTAGGGCAATGCCAGCGGAGCCCAGACTCAGAGTGCAGACTCTGGAGGGGCGCGAAAACTCCTTTTTGTTTGTATTGTACTTTTTTTAGGAGCACAGCTCTAGAAGCTTGCACCGGGCATATTCGTATAAATGGCTATTTACGGTACTGATTGCAATTTAACATAGCTCACAAAAGACGTGGCTAGTAATGATCTCATTAAATGTATTACAATGTACGGAGGTATTGAATATTTTTTACAGAACGCAATTTTGGGACAAATTAAAACAAAGTGCAAGATTTGGAGATGTCTTTCATTATCATTTAAGGCTATGTCTTCAAATTCCCGTATCATCTTTGTACATGAGCTAACTGCTAAATTTATTTTTTCAGAATATTGCCACTACATCACACCAAAGACATTCCTCAAAGAAATGGACATGGAGAACGTTGATATTGGCGAAAACATGGCGCTGGTCATTTCCACCACAGTCCTTATGCATGTCCTCACGGCTGCAGCCTTGTGGTACAGGCTTAACAAGAGATGAATCAATATGCTTTAATTTAACCATAGCATATTGGATTGGGATCTTCGTACAGTACTTAGTATTAGATTAGAGACCGCGTTGACAGAGAGTGGTAGAATTCAGCATTAGAGCGTAGAAAATGTTTACAACAGCCCCCCTAGCCAAGTTACAACCGTTTCGCTTGCGTCGAACACTTCTAGTTGACCTTGCCGCCAATTCTTTTGTTCTGAGCACGTGACGGAGCGTCAATTCCGTACATTTGAAGCTTTCTACTAGCGTTAACTATTGCAGATTAGCAACTTGGCTAGGGGGGCAGGTTATTTTTTGCGTTTGGAGGTTCTCTGTCTGCGCGGTCTTTTAGTTTCCTATTTATTTAGTGATAGCAAAGTACTTAGTCTAATTTAAACAGTGAGTGAAGTGTTAGCCGATAGAGAAAATATGTGATATTTTATGTATTTACGTCTTGTCTAAGACTACGGCAATAAGCGTTTGGGGTGCTATTTTACCATTGTATTTTCTAATCATTTAACTGACATGCGATCGTAATTTTATTTCTTTATCATTAAAATTATGTCCGTATTCATTTAGATCTTCAATTTATTTACCCAAATATAATCGACTTACTAATTACTTTATCAATCTAAGTATTAAAAAAAAAAAAATGGTCTTTTTGAAATGGTCTGTCCATTTCAACAGTAGTGAAATTTCAACGTATAAGGAATTGATGTCAAACTTCAAATGTTCCTTTGTAAAACATGATAAAGTAAATTTTTAAGTATTTATATTTTGTAGATTACATGCTCCTTGTTACCAATTTAGCTGAAAACAAAGATATAACTTTAGTATAATCTAATATAAATGTAAACTTTAAATATTTATGTATATCAGTTGAGCAGATCTGATTCCATGACTGATATTCCAAATTTTGTACTGTGGGACCTCAAAAATATTTGGGTAGTTTCTTTCTGTGATTTTGAGCAGTCGTTTTATATCTTAAGCTAAATTCAAAAAGACGTTTTTATATCATAGGTTCTGTATACATCTGTTCCTATTTATGTACGTCAATTTTTATCACTTCATTAACAATTTCTTTTTTATTATTATCACCAGAATTATTATCGAGCCACTCTTATCTTGCCTTAAATCATAATAATATGTATTTTATAACTATATTAATCAAGTATTATTAAAACAATTTCTGTCACTATTCTTCAAAGTGATAGTGCGAATTAAGTAATAACTAAATTATTTTTCTGTATAAGATAATAAAATGTTTTAAAGGAATTGTTTAGTTAGCTTAATTTATAATATAATATAGTATTAATTGACTAGGTTTATTTGAAGATGAAGACAGATGGACAATTCTAAGAGAATATTTCGTAGATAAATCATTGTACTTTTTTCTTAAACCATGAAAAAGTGAAAAGAAACTTGTGATTGGTTTTTATTTTAGGATTAGGGGTAAAACCATACTGTAGAGAGTATGCTGGATGTGCTAGCAATGCCTATGGTTTTATTCCCAATCGTAATAGTGGTATTAAGCTTCATTTTTGAAGATTGCCTCGGAGCTTCTCTTGTGGTTGTCTCTGCAGGCCTAGCCAAGTTACGACCGTGTCGTTTCGATTCTCTTTCGTCAATCGCCTCGTTTCGCCCACGCCTCCGATTTCTTTGTTCTGACCACGTGACGGAGCGTTGAGATGTCAGAACAAAGGAATCGGAGGTGTGGCAGGCTCGAGGCGATCGACGAAAGAGAATCAAAACTAAATGGATGTAGGTAGCTTGGTTAGGGGGACTGTTCTTTTCCGCTTTCGGTAATTACATGCAATTAATGGGAATAGTGTCAAAGACATGTCCTAAAGAGAAATTCCTAATTGAAAGTTTGTTTCCAACTTAAAATTTCTTACTCTGTACATTGATAAAACGTGACCATTTATTGTGTACATTTTTCTAGAGGTTTCTTAGACACTTGTGCTTGTAATACACAGTCACAAAGTTATCATTTACCTAAATATGAATCTCAGAATGATTAGAGATTTGATGACTGATACGAATGCCGAATGATAATGACTCCAATATGTAAAAAATAATACAAAATTAAAGAGATCCAGTGATAATCCATTTGTTTTATTTGATCTGCTAGCTTCTGTCAGCGGCTTCGCCTGCATGAAAGTAAAAAATTATCTTAAGGGTACATACTGCTGGGATAAAATGAATCACAGTCATTTTCTATTTCAGGACATGGTATATACCTGTGTGCCAAATTTCATCCAAATCTCTTCAGGTGTTTTTGAGCCTAAAGGAGTACTACATGTACACAGTTACACACACACATATACCCCGTTATTTTTTTATCGTTTTAATCCTTTGGACGCGTGGTTTTCCAAAGTACTATTCATCAATAGAAGCGGGAGGCCGTGTCAGACTTTTATTGACTAAAAACCACTCCTATTATTATTTTTTTTCTTTATTGTAAACCACATAAACAAAAATATACAGGACAAACGTTATTCAAAATAAGAGTACAATGGGCGGTCTTATCGCACAGGTCGATTTCTTACAGACAACCTTTGGATGGACTGAAAGAAAGGAGAAAGATTTAGGGCTGTCAGTGTGTAACATCAGAATTAATACCAATTAATGATGGCCTCTTTGAGAAGGGGCTGAATAGACGTTAGGGCATTCTCACTTTCCGCATGACGCAGGTCTTCACTGAACATGGTAAGTTCATTTTACTAACTGAAACCACACCTACATATGTTTCTTCAGTGGGCCTTTGCGTTCCAGGGGTAGGCCATGGCGCCAGTAGGCTTCGGCCGGGCTAGGCCCTTACGGTTTTGCTGACATTTCTTGGCTACGTGCTGTTGACGACTTGGGCTCGATCTGGACGGCGAGCTATCCATGGCTCGTCCTCCGCAAGCATGGACTTTACGATGACTAGAAGTCGGGGTCGGGGTCGGGCTGAGGCGTGATGACGCCCGTTTCCTCACATGTGCTGCTACCTCCTTCGCTAGCGTTACTGCTTCGCAAAAGCAAGCTAGCATAGCTGCATTTTAATAAGTGGGTAGGGTAGACTGGATGCGTTAGGAGGCCACGTTGCCAGTCCTGCTACGCCCGTCTGTCCTGTAGAACACTTTTGGAAGAAGTTGCTGAGTCTACTGATTGCTGAACACTATCAGCAATGAGATCTGTCAAATGATCCAAAATTTCAAAAAAAAAATAGGTGCCCTTTCACCTAACTCCAAAATAAATGTCTATTAATTTCTCATTTATTTTATTGCTAGTTTGAAAGCAGTCATTTTCCTGAAACTGGCCTAACTTTATCATTGTTTTTGGTTATTAGTAATTGTTTACGCCTGCGTTAATATTAAGAAGTGCAGTGTGCGTGTTTTATTTGTCTTTCCAAAAGACTAGGCGCCCGCGCCGTACCGAATGTGATTTTTTATTATTCGTCCACCTACATTTTTTTGTACATCAAATTTTGTCATCATTTCAACCATCTCGCGCTCCGCTTATAAAATTGTAAAATTTCAGTTTAATTCAAATATATTACCATACCTCGATACGGGAGTATCATTGAAGTTCCATTGGAGCCCCAACAGTCATCAAAGTTGTCAATGTAATCTTACCACAACCTGCTTCCTAATCTTTAATTCAATCGCACTCGTGAGTGTGAAATACTACGCGGTAACTACAATGGTTAAGATTAAAGTGACTAATTTTCCAATAAAACAATGTTGAACCAGTTAAAAGTAGATTATTATCAGTTATCGGATTCGAAATTAGTTTATCCTTATTGATCCTATATTTTGTGACAAATGACTCACGGTGGGAGATTCGTCATATTTGTTGTCATTATTATCCAATGCATCTAAATCGTGCCGAGCATCAAAAAATTTATGAATGTTGTGCTGTGACAATAAGTGAGTAATACTTTATTGATTTACATCGATATGGTTTTACAATCTGTTTTAAACGTTGATTACTTACTAAAACGTTTTCCTGAAGCAGAAAAGAAAAAATAAATTTTAATCAATTAGCATCGTATTCATTTAAAATTTTAATCAAAAACATGTTGCGCCGACCCCAAATAAAACGGGACAAGGGCAGGAAAATGATGAATCAATAGCTGTACACAAATCATCTACAGTATTCGATTACGGTTAAAAACCTTCCGACATCTCTCTATAGTTTGTACCTTCTCTCTAACTCTCTTCTGTCATTTTGACTCTACATCACCAAATGAGATATATTATTATATCTCTATTATATTTCTATTCAAACAATTGCTAATGGAAACTCAATAGGCGCACTGAATTTAAGGAAAAAATATTTACACTTAAGTCATTTCCTGTACTCGATACTGGTTGCCCCTAGTATTTAAAACTATCAACATATTGATATACTAGTATCTCTCTCTAATATGTCTCATACCAGTTTACCTGTTTTTTACGAAGACATACAGCACTTATATCAAACATAATGATATAAGTTTGTTATATTTTGGTATTTAGACCCGAGCCATGACGAGGGTCTTAATTCATGAATCCCCAAACGACCACCGGTGGCCGCGCATCTATTGTCTTACTATTGTGTCTCTAATTGACGGTATCTGAAGGGTTAAGAGAGCCGAGAAACCCTAAAAAAAATCGTAGTGCTATAAGAGTCAGTTTTCAGAAATGAAAACCCTTTTTCACTGCTCAGTTTTAGTAGTAGAGTACAAGAAAAACTGAGCAGAAAAAAAGTTTTATACTAAAGTAATATAATTATAACATCTAAAAAAACATATCATCAGTGTAACCTACTCATATATAATATGACAGGCGGTATTTTCTGCTGCTCAGCCGCTCAATAAGAAATTAACATAATATAAATATAACAGAAATGAGCCCAATTCTAAAACCACATTCTGTTCTATATCCTATCTTCACCGCTAAATTTTGATCGTTTTAATCCCATGGACGGTCGATCCGGTACATGGAACATTATCGATTTGTAACGATAAAATTAAAAAATGAAGTAGGTACCTTTTCTTAAAACTCGTATTAATTTACGCATGTACGAAATTAAGTTCTTTAAGAAAACGTCAGCTGAGCGAGTCCAGGCACCGACTTCTACCTACAAGTCATTGGACGCTCTCTTTAAACTTGCATAGCACATAAGAGACAATCGTTCAAATCGAGGAATGCTCGATCTTTACCAGACGTCCGGAGGGTGAGCTATCCATTGCTCGTCAAGTCCGACCCTACTATGCCCGAGGCGTCTCCTGTCGCGGTGGCTAGGGTGTGAGGATTTCCGTTCAGTGCTGTAGTTATCTCTGTCGTTATCATCACTTCTTCATAGAAGGAAGCGACCGCACCACATTCTCTCTCGCTCTGGATCGTGGCCTGATCCAGGGCCCGCTGCGAGAGATCACCGCTGATCAATTCTACGAGGAGATAGCGGTTCTCAAACCATGCGGGGCAAGCCACCACCGTTTGCCTAGGACTCGTCTTCTGTCGCGGCTGGGTCATGAGGATGTTAGTTCCCTCACATATTCGTGTCCTTTACTATCACCACTACTTCACAAAAGGTAACCGCCTCCAATTTCTTCTGGCTCTAAATCATGGCCTGAACCAAACACGAGCGGTTGGCACCTAAACCTTATAGGCCATATAAGTATTTTTTCTGTGCAAGATCTAACCCCCAGCAGCTAATTTCTCAGGCACTGCCCCAACCCAGACGAAAAAAATATGTTTGTACTCAAACTCTTTTCTAATCAATGACCCATACAATTTTTGATTTAACACCAAACTGATGCTGCGCAGTCTGATAGCGCTGAAAACCTTTCATGAGTCATCCAATCAAATTCTGGAGTACTCGAAGACGTGAATCATTATAGTAAAAGTGATACCAGTTTCATATCATGGTATCTGTACGTTAAATACATTTAGAGCTTGTTATCATTGAATTTATACCGCAATGATACCAGGTTCACACCTGCAGTCAGATAGATGTACGAGTATGAGTCATTTTTACGTTGCTATATGAAGGCTACATGAAACAATACAAGCTTGGTATCTGTATTTTCTTCTCTGATAATGTAAAAGTACCTACTAGAGGCTTAAATAAAAATTCTGTATTAGTAACCTTTATGTATATAACGTGATTTTTTTAGTTAATTTGTGGTCGTATAACTCAACAAAAATATATGGAACAGCTGTTTTATCAACAGCTTCAAAAACAAGAAGAGATTCTCAATCTTGTTGTATACAAATCGTTTCAGTATGACAGACATGCATGCATACATGTGTGTATGAGTTGTAATTGTGACCAACATATTTCATCTAAGTTACAGGTACACAAATATTAAAGAGAAAATTTATAAGTTAATTGTGTTTAAATATACGTGAATTAATCAAAATTGATTAAACACATTTTATATACATATAAAACCATTAAGCGCTCTTTATTTTACAATGTCTTTATCTTACCCAAAAAGTCGTGATCCAGTTTATAAAATCGGTGTCTCTATTTTTGCGATAAAAAATAATATACATAATTATTACATACGTCTGCCGCATGCCCGACAACAACCCGACAAATTGTGGGCCAAAATAGCACAAAGTTGGTGCTCAGAAAAAGCCGAAGATGCCGTCGGGGCCGCGGTAGACCGCGAAAGAGATGGCGCGACGAATTAGATAGATTCAGATAGATTCCACCAGAATTGTCAAGAAGAAACCCGGGCGAGCGAAAGATGGAAGGAGTGGAGGGAGGCTTTTGCCCAGGAGTGGGACAGAACAGGCTAACAAACAAACAAACGTACGTCATCGAAATGTTTAGGTAACACGAATTGATAAAACGTGCAGTCTTCCGTTTTCAATAGATGTAGTTAACATTAGCTCACCAACATTGTAGGGTCGCTTCGGTACTACCTAAATAGTATCTAGATCGTTTTAAAAGTTTATCTCGTTAACGATTACGCTTCGGAACACTTCGGATGTTATTCATATTTTTAAATGTGAGTAGAATAAGATTAGAATTATATAAAATTGAAATTTAATTTATAAATCATTTTTTTTTAATTTTGTATTTTTTAACTAAAAGAATAACTAGCTTTTAGCCGCAATATCGACGCGTACATAAAATATAAAGTAACAGTAGTAGTACTAGTAGTAGTAGTAAATATGAAGCAGCCTTCAATTGGTGAAAAAAAAATTAGGACAATTACTTCCTACAAACAAAAAAAAATCAAACTTCTCCTCTTTATTATATTAGTGAAGACTTTTAAAAGTTTTTTAAACTTATTACTTAACATTAATTTTATCCATTTTAATTAACTGAAAGGTTTTAAGATATACTCTTTTGGTGTTATCTTTTTTGAACTCTAAATCAAATTGAAATTATTTATCACTATACGTCAGTGTAGTGATAAATAATCATTAACTAAATATTTATGCTTCAATGTTTACTACATTAGTAGAGTGATGTTATTCAATTAGATCATTAATTAATTCATGAATCCCCAAGCGACCACCGGTGGCCGCGCATCTATTGTCTTACTATTGTGTCTCTAATTGACGGTATCTGAAGGGTTAAACCCAACACATATATAATATCAATTTATTCATTTGGGTGACATGGAACAAAATCTGGTAAGTGCAATTTTTTTTTTATGAAAGAATGAAAGGTGAACAAATTTGAAAAATACTGCGCATTTGTTGATTGATGAAAAAAACAGGATTGATTCAATTTATGAATTTACCAATTACGACAAAATTTCGTCGACCATTTTAGGATTTCGTTTTTTTTTTTTTACTTTTGACTACACAAATATGATCAGTAACGGGTACGGATAGAGCCCCATTTTTTTTTTGTACTAATTCAAAAATTGTGATGAAACACTTGAATGAAAAAATAAAATACATGAATATACATAAACAATTGATACAAACAGATAATAAAAAAACAAATAAACACTGACGATACTACTACCAGCTTCACACGAACGTGCTCGCTAACTTTTATTTTGAAAGTTAATCGGTTGCTACATATAGTACATTTCAAAGAGAAATAGACTAAATGTAGAAAGAACAATTAATGATCAGGACATTGAAGAAGATGGGTTTGTGATGACCATAGGTTTTTGCTGTGATTGACTCATATGAATGTCATCCAATACACGGTCATGCAGGCGTCAATCAAATCATCATGATGGTTTTCGTCAGTCAGTACAATGCAAACGTCAATAATCGCATTAGACGGTAGGTTTTTCGTCAATCAAAACATTGACTGTAGCAAAACTGACTGAAAATGAGGGGCTTGATAACTTGAAGAATTGGGAGAGACTACAAATTAGAACAGCCCCCCTAGCCAAGTTACAATCGTTGCGCTTGCGTCGAACGCTTCGAGTTGATCTTGCCGCCAATTCTTTTGTTCTGACCACGTAATTGAGAATTGAGACGACGTTATTTTAGTTAGCTTTCTATAAGCGTTAACTATTGCAGATTAGCAACTTGGCTAGGGGTACCTGTTACGCGCTCTTTGCTCTCTGCGCTGGTGTAGGTACGGGCAGCCTAGTTTAGAAAGGACCGATGCCCAGAGATTTGATCATATTTGCACAGATAACCAGAAACTAGCCGAATGCAGTAATTTAGAAGATGGTAAAGTTGTTAAGAGGATGGGTATTCAGGTGACCGTCGCCATAAACATGATGGGGAAAATTAGAATCTACACAAGTATTGTCTTTGTTTTCGATTGTAATAAGTATTTAAAGCTTTTTAACATTAGTTTTATAATGACGAGCTAATTATGACTATAAACAACATTTAGGGTTTATGAGTCATTTCAATAGTAGGCACGAAAAATAGTAGCTAAGTAGGTAGTAGGTAGAGATACCCATTTTTTTATCACAGTGTGCAGTGGTCAATTTATTATGATAAAAAAAATGGGTACCTACACAAGTAAAATGACACATTCAAACATTGTAATAAGTATATATGTTAGTCACAAATATTGTGCTAGTGCATGAAGATAAGCCGCTAACAACTGCGCACACTAGTCTGGCACACAAAGAACAAGAAATGCATCTGCCTTTTTATTCTAAATACATTTAAAAACATCATTATATTCAACAGGATGAACGTCGCAAGAGACTCTTTGTGTTTTTTGCAGGTTTTTTTTTTTCAATAATTAATAAGTATTTATGAAAAATATGTGAATAGCATCTATTTAGTAGATCAGTAGTTTCATGAATTTTATGTTATATTGATTATGGAATGGATTTGGAATGAAATTTATCATAAGAGCAGAAAACCCATTCCTGCCAAAAAGGAAAACTGTCGCTTAAGATGACATAAAAATAACAATTTTGCATATTCGGAATTAGGAACATAACGTGCATCTTGTAATACTTGCCACCAATGATGAGACGTCTAATTTCAACGAACAAACAAAAATAAACAAATGTTAAGACCTGTTTATTTATTTTCTCCTTTTTGTGCTTTGCTCAGTTGCGCCCTATTTTAGTTACGGCGGCAATCATCTGCGCAGTTTGTTTGTGAGAAAGTGTTTTACGTAGATTCATTACATTGCTGTAAACAATTGGTACGACGCCATTCTCTTGCATATTTATCAATGATCTGTGACGTCATTTAAAAATGATCTATACTGGAAGTTTGTTGCTTATAAGAAATCATAATTATATGTATTACTACTTATCAACATCTAAACTATAATAAATATTATGACTTGGTAGGTATTTAAACAAACTAAAAATAATAACATATACAAACGGGTAGAAAAAGAACTCACTGGGCATCAAAAAAGTCATCCACATCTATATCAAAAAAACGCTGGTAGCATTACCACGTTGGAATGCATTCGTTGACCAAAGAAAAACCCAGCCCTCTGGTCACGTGAAGAGTCGACCAGCTGTTTAATCGCGGGCTCGCGGGTGGTGAGCCATGGGTAGCTCGCTCTCCGATCGTCCGGTAATTGTCCGGACCAATCCCAAGACGTCGACGGCGCGCACTGTTCCCGCGCGCCTCAAGGAATTGTCAGTAACTCCTGGGCAAAGCTGGGTCGAAGCCTACTGGGGCCAGGGTTATCTGAAAGGAAACTCGAGCTCCGGTATGAAGGCTAGAAGGAACTGGGTGGGGTTTTTAGTCAGTAAGAGTCTGACACTATCTCCCGCTCCACCCAAGAGCGGGGGTTCTCATAAGATAATTTTACCCAGCGAAAAAAAAAACCAGCTGTTTAATGATTTCACGAACAACTCGATGACCGAACATTGGAAGATTAAATCCATCTGTGAATATGACGAATATACTAAACAACAAAATGTTAGTGGTTGTATAGTCATTGGATAGTAGTTATTGTTTAAATACTATTTACATATATTTAATAAGTAATTCATTGATTTTAATTCTTCTTTAGGTATATTTTTGTTGCGGTTTCGTCAATGAATAATCCGTTACGGAGCATATGCGTGGTGAAATGTACATAAGTACTATTATTAGTTTAATTTATTACCTACCATTGTGTGTAACTTACGTTTATAATGGATTACACGCATTTCAGATTCTATTGACGAATGAAAATTGTTTTTTACACGTTTCAAGAGCTCTAAAACAATTTGATATTTACACTGCTCCTATGTTTTTGATATAAACATTTCATCATCATCATTTTAGCCAAAAGACGTCCACTATTGGATATAGGCCTCCTCCAAGTATCACCATAACGACCAATCCTGTGCGTCTCGCATTTTCCGAATTCCCGCAACCTCACCAGGTCATGGGTCCTCCTTGTGGGAGGCTTTCAAATGCTGCATCTTACTATACGTGGTCAAAACTTTCATCCCCATTGACCATCTGTTCTACGAGCAATGTCCCTTGCCTAATACGACTTAGGTTTGGTGATTCTTCGGCCTTGGTTCTCCCGAGGATATCTTCTTACCTATATAAACGCACTGGAGAACGACGAGAGAACAATTTTTCTTTAAATGTTGTATGAAGTAAAAAAAAAGTAATAAATAATAGGTACTGAAAAAAATCCAAACGTAAAGATAACATAAATCCCTACGCTTGACTTTGTTGTAATTATCAACTTGCTAACTAGAATATTTACCTGTTTGCGTGAAAGTCTTGCGGAATATCCTCCATATACCATAGATCCATCAGTAGTGTTAAAAGATACCACAAATACGATATTACGTCGATATCGTCGAAATATTGATTTACCTAGTTTTTAACCCTGGCATGGCATTCCAAGTTATCTGTAGGTAGCGTGATTAGAACACATAAATGATGGCAGTATAGATGAAAATGGTAAGCCGTGACATCGCTTTTCCATACTCCTTGTAGAGTACACCAGTTATATTAACTGCTATCTACCGTTGTACATATCTTGATTTTCTACATCATTTATGACAAGTTTATTGTCAATTGCAGTGGTAAGTAAAATTCTGCATAGTACAATTATTAATCGAGTAATAAAATTAGTACACGTATAAATTAGTACCGGTCTTCACAGTTTCGAAAGAACGGTTGGCGCAATTGTTCAACGATTAGCTGCAAGCGCTGCTGCGCTGCGTGTCGCGAATACGACTCCAGCTCGAAGCAAATGTTAGTATGGCCTACAGACAAAGAGATTTAAAGAGATCAGTAGTACCTATATGTTTAATGTCTTTGCCTACAGATATTTTTTCCGGATCTGGGTGTCTTGTGTATGTGAGTTTACATATTTGTGAACGTACCTTACGATATTGAGAGATTTATACATACCCACTTACTTGTGGATCAACTTTTTTTATGAGCCCGTTCTGCAGGGTAAAGGCCTCCCTTCCGTTATTCCACGCTTGTCTGTCCTTAGCCATTTCTGGCCTATCCTTAAGGTAGGAGTCCATATCGTCACGCCATCTCCTGGATGGATCAGCTTATGTTTCATTAATTACTTTCGTTCAAAGCGCTTGCCTCTGTATGCTGATAGACAATAGATTTGTAAACAATAATGAGCGGTTTATCGACATCGTGAGTCGACCCAACAACAATTGTTCAGGGCACAATGGTTGTGTGTTGCTGCGGCATTGACCGTTGTTGCGTTACTGTTGCGGCTCTAGTTCTACAACAGCCTATCTGTCTTGCAGCGATAACGGCTACCGCGCGAGTTGCCGACTGCTGGAGCGACAGCTGACGGCTATGTGGGGAGTGGGGGAGAACGACCGATAATCGGCGGCGGAGCAGCGCCAGCCGCCTGCGCAGCGCAGTCCGCTTCCTCGAGCCCACGCGCCAGGCCGCCTCACGCGCCGCTGTCGCGCTACTCTCTTTGTTTACATCGGACGCGTTTCTTTGTTCAAATTAGCGCGCGATGGATAAAGTGCGTTCTGTTGTGTTATAGTTATTTCTTGTGAGTGAGTGAAAGTTTTTAACATGGCCAGCGAACACTCAGAGTCCCAGGAGACTAACTCCACGTCCCTAGTGGAGGACTCGCTCAACATTTCGTTTGAAGACATCAGCTATGTTGTGCGACATGGCATCTTAGCGGGAGGTAAGCGAACCTTCACACTATTACGAAGTTTGTTTACATGAGTTACAAATAGTAGCACTCATTAAGCAAGATTATGATACCCACTCAGTAGAGCAGATATTATTGAATAATACGATTTATCTTTAATCCATTTACGATAGTTTAATGATGCATGTAATGTCTTTAGGTTCTGTTATGATGTTTTATTATGTAGTTCCCCTTCTGGTTTAACACGAGCAAAACATAAGCTGACCAGATAACAGCTTTTGAGATTTGCGTATAGGTAGGTATGCACGTAACCTACTTCCTAAATACTTAAGATAGTTATATTTTTTTAACACAGTTAAATAAACATCCAACAAAAATAAAGAATAATAAGGAAAATGATTAAACACTTAAATGACCTCAAAAGTAAATTTTTAGCTCAGACTCTCCATTATGTTTTGTAATGTCATATAAAAATATCACAATAAAAATAAGATGTAAAAACCCACAAGTAATACCTACTCTTGTGTCCTTCACAGACAGTTTGTAAATAAGGGCGGAAAACAATCAAAGATATGCTACTGCGTGCTACAAAACGGCACAGTTTAAGTAATGCTTTGTTCAAGTAAATTAAATTCAAGTACGTAGTTGTGTGTGTTATTTAATTCCTGAACTATGTCAGGTTGAGGTAGTGCTGTAACTAATTCAAAAAGGGCCCTGTATCAAAAACATTGAAGGGTTTTTTTTTTACAAAATTGGCACAGAGACAGTCACAAAGAGTCACACTCGCGAGTCGCGATAGTCTACGACGGAAATTGTCAATGGATAACACGTTAGGATTTTTTGCACAAGTAGCTCGGAGGTCCCGTATCATTGATACAGCGATAGCTACGCTCCTGAGTTGAGGCAAAACCGGATAAATATATTTCTATTAAATAAATGTTATTTTCATGACCGTCGTCATCAAAATTTTCCGTTTTGTCTTTCAAATATATAGACACTAGACAGACACCTTTATCCCTTCATTTACTTATAGCTACAAACAAGCCTGCTCTATAATCGACCATATCATCGCTTACCATCAGGTGAGATTAATAATTTAAAAAATCTCTTGGGCCAACTAAGCCTTTACTTGTATATTCCTATAATCTAAGAGAAACTAGTGACAGACGCACAAATATTCAATATTTGTTCATAGGGGTGAGGTAGACTTATAAACCACAACAGCTAGCAACTACCACGCGATATATGTACATATACCTAGTCATCATTCATAGTCGGCCTCATAATGTTCCCTCGGGACTCAGGCCTCCTCTCAGAGGGAATTGGCCGTAATCCACCACGCGGACCCAGTGCGGGTTGGTGGATGTCACATGTGTTCGAACTTTTGGTTCTAGGACATGCCGCTTTCCTGACAATGTTTTCCTTCACCGTTTTGAGAGCAGTGGTGACGAAATAAATTACACAAAGTAATGAGCCTGGCTAGGTATGAACCCGCGACCTACAAAGTCGTAAGTCGGGGCCATGACCACTCGGCCACCACTGCTCTCTACGCGATGTAGTTAAAATAAAATGGCCGACCTTGACGCAGGTCACTGACTCCACATTGTCTTTCAATCTAACAACTGAAGATCGTTTTACAGCTGAAACTTCATATTAGAACGAACACGCCCAGTTGATAACTACGTACATAACAGGAAGAGAATTAATGTTGATGAAAGAGAAAGTGTTGTTAGTGTTGGTGTAGTATTCATGGCTCTAAGAAAGATCAATGAAAGAAAATTGTAGACGACAACGAAAAAAAACTATAATCTACTGATTTCGATTTGAAAAACCAATTTCAAACTTAAGATTTCAAATTCTGATCGCAATTTGCATCTCCACAATTGATTGCTGCACTGTCGCGGGTTCTATTTCCGCTCAAAACAAATCTTGTATGACCTACAGTAGTATGGGGCAATATTAAGCTAGAACTACACTGCGCACACGAGTCACAGACCGATCATACATTTTATATGGCAACTAGACTTGTAGAGCAACACTTGATCCACGCCACGCGACGTCGTTCTACGTACAAATTAGACGTGTTAGACGTGTGCATAGGTCTAATATAGTTCTAAGTTTATTCAAGTATAATTACAATAGGTGTACCTAACTAAATTCGGTCAGGGCTGAACTTAAGAAATTTTTAACTTGTCAGAATATCTTACCAATTCCCAATATTGATAATAATAACCTACACATCCCTCTCATTGGCTGATAGTCCTCGCTATCATTGAGCTAATTCTAATGATATGACAACAGACCAAAGTTTGTGTCATTATCGGTAACGTATGGTGTGATGTCGTGTTTAACAGGAATCCCCCAAACTTCTCTCCTAAGCTATTAACCATGCGCGGGCTTGTGGACGACGAGCAATAGGTACTCGCCGTCCGGTTCTTTAAGGACCGAGGCAGAGTCGTTGACGACGGCTCGTAATGTTTCAAGCTCACCTCAAAGAGATGTCAGCAAACCGTAGGGCTCCAGGAATACTCCTAGAAAGCAAAACGCAGGTAAAGAAACATACGTGTGGTTTTAGACAGTCAAGTCTAGCACATTTTCTCGCTCCATCCTAGAGCGAAAGAAGTCATTAGACAATATCCCACTTTAAAAAAAAACATTAACCTTACTATTTAAATATATGGCATTATGTAAATAGTACAATACGAAAAACCCGTTTACCTACCTGGATCTATAAGAAACTCTTGAAGGCGTAGTTAGAGATTATATTTGAAGCTAAAAATTAACATCAAACAACAGTAAGTTATTTGATGTTCATTTTTAAGTTAATAAAGAATTACAACGTTTAAGATCGTTTTTAAGACCATATCAATGTTTCAAGTTCAGTGAATATATTTTTTTAACAATTTCTATGGATAACAAATGTCAACTGATCCCAAACTCACCATATATTCGACAGATATAGAATTTTTCGGTAGGGTTATCCAAGGGACGTATTGGAGTTTTTTTTTTGAGTTGGAAAATCACCTAACGACTTCACCGGCTCTAAATTGAAATGTATCTAGAACAAAATCAGAAGCTAGTGCATGGTTCCAATTAGTAGTTTCTTATGGAGAAATACTAGCAAAACTGCTTGGTTACTCTTTTAGATAGATAGATACAACATTTATTGGCTACAACATAAAACATGCACCAAAACATATATTACACACAAGTTATAAAAACTAAGCACTTATATTAATACAACAACAAAGAAAAAAAGACCTTCTTTCAGACCTTCTATTCTTTTGTTATGAAAATCCGAAATAGCCAGCCTGCATGATGCCTTTATGTGCAGCTGATCCGTCGTCTCTTTTCAGAACTCATCACTACATCATCATCATTATCATCATCATCATCCTGTCCATATCTCGTTTTATTTGGGGTCGGTGCAACACGTTTTTTCTTCCATTCTGTCCTGTCACCCGTCAAGCTATCACTAACGCCTTTTTCTCTCATATCACTTGTCACACAATCCATCCATCTTTTCTTTGACCTCTCTCTCCCTACATACAAGTAATTTAAAAAACAAAACATAAGAAATGGCTCTTTGTCATAATTTATCACTTAACCTTGAACTATCGTTCCCGGAAGGTCCTTCAACTAACAACACGACGTTGATGATATATCTGCCACATTTTGCCATTCAAAATATCGCGTAAATGTGTTTTTGCAATTAGTGCTTACTAGCTTTCCGCCCGCGGCTTCGCCCGCGTGGACTACAGTTTATATCGCGCGGGCAGAGACCCGTGCTCAGCAGTGGAATTATAGGTAGCCTATGTGTTATTCCAGTGGCTCTTCTACCTACCTACCAAATTTGATCTAAATCCGTTCAGTAGTTTTTGCGTGAAAGCGTAACAGACAGACAGACAGAGTTACTTTCGCATTTATAATATTAGTAGAGTCTAGGGATAAATACACTAGCTTTTGCTCGCGGTTTCGGTTGACCATGTATTTGTGTGGATAAACAGTTAACGTAAACAGCATTTATCTTCAGAAATCTTGTACACAGATTCTTTACATAAAAATACTAGACCTGTGTTTCGGATTTCGCACAAACAAAAACTTATGTTGTTCTAACGTTTTAGAGTTCGAGACTGATGAGTGTCAATTAATTAAGGGTGACTTAACTTTTCAGTTGCGCTTTAGTATTTGGGTGTATGAGTCACAAATACTATATAGGTACATACATAAATTAGTAACTAGGTACTAAAAATGCTGTGTATACAACGTGTAACATTAAATGCGCAAAACCTTAGAATTAGGTCAATTGAATAAAAAATCATTTACACCCCGTAAATGATTTTTTAATTCAATTTCTAATTAATTTTATTATTTTTAATTAATTTTATTCAACATTTATAAAAAAAAAGTCTTTATGTGCAGTTTGACTTTGTTTAAAATTCGTATCTGCATCGAAATAAGAACTTTTATCTTAGAAACTATAACACCTGAAGAACGGATTTTACGAAACTCCATCGCTAAGGGGGTAAAACGGGCGTCCAAAGTTTGTATGGAGAAACCAAATTTCACGCGGGCGAAGCCGCTGGCAGAAGCTAATAATTAATAAACACAATAAGTAAAAACCATATTATAAAAAAAAATTGACTTTACTAAAAAATTTAATTGAATTCGAAGAGGTCCCTCAATCCGAGATTCCATCATCAGAACTTGGTGACTATGAGACCATTTGGGAAGCGATGAAGTTATGCGCAAAAAAACAAATAAAAAAAAACAAACATCCGAATTGAGAACCTTCTTCTTTTTTTAGAATTCGGTTAAAAATAGACCCACGTCGTCACAAGTAGCGATAATCAGATCATGTAGATTTCCGCAAGGCCTGTGATAAAGGCGATTAACAAATAACACTGAGTTCGGTTAAACATGGCCGATCGATTATATAGTTACAAACAATCAATTTTAACAAACATCTTGATAAACTATTAGAATATGTTTTTGAACATAATAGAAATCAAGAGTGGGCAATAAGCTAACTGAAGTTGGCGTTAGTTTATTAACCATCATTATATCAGCCAAAAGACATCCACTTTTGGGTATAGGCCTCCCAAAACGTCGCCACAACGACAATTTATTAATATTTTACCTAAATCTCAACTGGTGATGAATATTATAAGACATAGCTTTTGCCCGCAGCTTCGCCCGTGTACATAAAATATAGCCTATGTTACTTAGGAATAAAGCAGCTTTCTATCGGTGAAAAAAATTTACCAATCGGACCAGTACTTCCAGAGATTAACCCCTACAAACAAAAAATAACAAACTTTACCTCTTTATTATAATAGTGTAGATGATAATGGGTTGAAAATTGAAAACAGGTTTCATTTCAGGTTTCAGGTTTGTGACTGGTCTAGTGGCCCGGACTGGATTGTAGGTCGTGGGTTCGATTCCCACCCAGGACAAATGTTTATGCGATAAGCATGATTATTTGTTCTGTGTCTGAGTGTAATTTATCTATAACTAGCTTTTGCCCGCGCGGCTTCGCTCCCGCTCTTCCCTACTCCACCCTACTATACCCAACTCTACCCTACTCTACCCTACTCTACCCTACTCTACCCTACTCTACCCTACTCTACCCTACTCTACCCTACTCTACCCTACTCTACCCTACTCTACCCTACTCTACCCTACTCTACCCTACTCTACCCTACTCTACCCTACTCTACCCTACTCTACCCTACTCTACCCTACTCTACCCTACTCTACCCTACTCTACCCTACTCTACCCTACTCTACCCTACTCTACCCTACTCTACCCTACTCTACCCTACTCTACCCTACTCTACCCTACTCTACCCTACTCTACCCTACTCTACCCTACTCTACCCTACTCTACCCTACTCTACCCTACTCTACCCTACTCTACCCTACTCTACCCTACTCTACCCTACTCTACCCTACTCTACCCTACTCTACCCTACTCTACCCTACTCTACCCTACTCTACCCTACTCTACCCTACTCTACCCTACTCTACCCTACTCTACCCTACTCTACCCTACTCTACCCTACTCTACCCTACACTACCCTAATTTTTTTTTCGATAAGAACCTTCTCCTCACAATAACAATCACAACAAAAAAAAAATCAGCCAAATCGGTCAAGCCGTTTTCATGCCAAGTCGTGACAACGGAAAACGGGGGTCATTTTTATATATATAGATAGATATATATATACCTATTTAGAAAATATATAAGTATGTTTATCAGTTATCTAGTACCCATAACACAAGCTCTGCTTAGCTTGGGATTAGACGGCGTTGTGTGATAGTTGAGGAATATTATTATTATTTATTTCTTTTATTCTTACGGCCCATTGAAATTATTCTTGGTAAACAACAGCGCTGCACAAGTAGATGTGCCACAAAAATCAAATAAATTAGAGATTATCATTTTATTATTACAAGCTTTTATTTAGTTTCACCTGTCCCGATGTTTGTCTGTAATCAAATCTTGCAAATTAAATTTGACCCACTTCCCGGTTACCAATTGAGCTGAAATTTTGCATGCACGTGTAAATACGTTTATGCAAAATTTCAGATGACAATGCAAAATTTCAGATGACAATGCAAAATTATTATGACAAGGAGCTAATCTGATTATGGAACCGGAAGATGTCTATAGGAACTTGGTAGTTAAACGACACCACCATCGAGTTTGGGGTCGTATGATTTGTCTTAACGAGTATTAATTATATAGGTATACCGAGCTATAAAAGCTTGCTATGAAAAAATGATTTTCATTAAAAACTTGTTACAATAGCTTCTCGCCCGCGTGAACTAGAAAATCATACCAAAAGAACATACAAGTCAAAAAGTATCGCATATGCTATTCCAAAACATGCTTTACCCGTGTAAAGTCACCAATAGGAATTCGTTCAATTGTTTACGTATAAAAGAGTAAAAACAACATATACACACACACACACACACACACAAAGTTTCGCCTTTATAATTTAAAATAATAGTCAATTTATTTCAGGCAACTAAACTCATATCATAAATACCTTATAGACTAACATACATAATTACTTATAATAAAACATTTTGTTAGTAAACATGACTTAAAACTACGTTAGTAACACTTCACACGATTTTGTCTTTGTGCTGTCCTGAGGTATTTGTGTGTTGGTGTGATAAATACCAATATCATTCATACTTTAATGGCTTCACACTGCGAAAACGGCCGTGGTGCGGTGTTGCGCCCAAATCACGTGATACCTCGAGTCAAATTTTTCTTTATGAGATATATCCGTTGCTTGTTGGAGTCTTCCTGTTCCTCTTCAACGGTACATACAGTTGCGATCTTTTTTCAAATTTAGCATTGGTTTTTTTCCTACCAGCATTGAAATTTGCAGAACGAATTACTTCTTCTTCTCGTGTCGATTCGACTCAAATTTTGTCCGACCAATATTTAGCCACCTGGACAGCTCTCTCTTGGCTTAAACGAAGCCAACGAATTACTAATATTGAGGGAAAATAAATGAAAAAAAAAAATTAATAACCGGTCTATCAATAAATATACGAAAATCGAATACTAATTGTAAACACAATATCAACATTGATAGAAAAGCAAGCGGAACATAACAATTTTGAACCATATATATCAGACATGCAGACTCTCTCGCTAAGACGCCGTTTTCTACGGCGGCTTCTATCTGATATCTATGATGGCGGACATACGGGTCTCATGGCCTTGGTTCCCGGGATGAGTTCTCGAAGAAATTAACTATCATCTAGTAACAAATTTATATTTTCTTCAAAGTAATTATATTTGCAACCAAAAATTACTTCAGCTCTCAAACAAAAAACAATAATATCATTTATCAATTTCTAAACTTATTTCAAAATAAATATGCTAAATCCTTAAAAAGTACATTTACCTAACCAGTCCGTCAACTAATAAGAAATATATCCCATGCGATGTCTTTCGTTACCACAATACACAGAAATTATGAAAGAGAATACCGCTTCCTGAAAGAAGCGCTGTCTGTCTGATAAGGCTTGATATTCCTCCTCACAAACTTCTCTGAAGATCTGAAGTGGGGGAATTCCCGAAAGCAATGTTTGATAAACTAAATGAAACGATGCAAAAGTTTTATCGTACTCAAAACAGAGGAACACATTGTAACTGTTCCAGATACAGACAATGGACCCGGATTAAGAAGAATTGAGATAGCCTTAAGAATTATAGGTATACGTACCATACTGACTAATATGATAGATGCAATGTTGACTTACTATGAAAAAATTTATCCGTTGATTTGACATTAAAATAATTTAAAAGCAAATCATCACACCATAAGAGCAGTGGTGGTTACCCAGTAGTATCTCCTCGACTTACTTTGTGTAATTTATTTTATCTGAAGGAAAACATCGTAAAGAAGAAATATACTAGAACCAAAAATTCAAAGACATGTGCACCCACACTGGGCCCGCGTGGTGGATTACGACCCATTCCCTTTTCTAGAGAGGAGACCCGAGTCCCAACAGCTAGAACATTATAAGGCCGACTATGCATGACTATACATTGCGTAGTAGTTGCTAGCTGCTGTGGTTTATAAGTCTGGTCTGCCCACCCCCATGAACAAATTTAATATTGAATATTTGGGTGTCTGTCACTAGTTTCTCTTAGATTATAGGAATATACAGTAAAGGTTTAGCTGGTCCAAGATTTTTTTTATTATTAATTGGCTAGGCCACTATCTCACCTGATGGTAAGCGATGATATGGTCGATATAGAGCAGGCTTGTTTGTGCATTATAAAGCTGCTTATGTATAGTATTATTTCATACCATCGTAACTGTTTCCGCCCAGTCTGTTATTTTCCAATTTCACCATTGATGTAACAGGCATTGATCACCCGCCACCACTCTTACGATAAATGATGATCTCTATGGATTTAATAAACAATCTTTACCTATAACTAAACTAGAGGTACGAGTATTGTTATGATATTCAATAAAGGATGCACTCATTGCACTGTTTGCACTTGAATAATCTATTGTCATGACATAAGTATATTATGGTATTCAGCACGATAACGATAAGTGTATAGAGAATGCCTAGCTCTATTTTGCGGGAAAGTATCAAATACCTCCTTCCACTATGGTGTGGGACGAGAGGGCAATGTGAGACTTAGGTATACTATCCGGGCCGTGGTTTAGGCCATGCTCCGGAGCGAGGAGGAGTGGCAGGCGGTCGGTTACAGCAAGTTACTGTTTGATGGCACTGCTCGGGCGCTAGGGCCTTAACTTACTAATAGTTACGTCACTTAATGTAATCGGGGTGAGAGAGTCTGCTACGCACTACACGGAAAAAACTATGCTTATTTATTAGTAACATCTGTTTGTGGAAGGCCTATCAATGGCCAACAGTGGACGTGTATCGGCTGAAATGCTGATGATGATGAACATCTGTAAGTAGGGTTGTCATCCGTAGTAAGTATATGTAGGTACGACATACATATAAGTATTTTTAATGCACATTTTTTTTGTAAAGTACGCAAAATACTATATTTTCAACGTTAATCCAATTTAGAGAATATTTTTAATATTCTATCATCCCAGGCTATAACTAGGCCAAATTACGATGGTAAAACACAGGGGTGCCAATATTTTGGAGCTTGCTTCAGTCGCTCTAGAATTTATCTTTTTCAGAATTGCAAAATCAAGTGCTCTACGATAAGTTTGATTCAGTTAAAGGTATTTTAAACTTCAACGTATTTATTAATTTTGTTTCTTAAAATAAAAACTTTGAATATGGTGCTGATTTACGCACGATAGCCAAAAAGAAAAAAGAAAATAAAGAAAGTGGAAAAGGTGCTAAAACAACTAATCAAAAGTAAAATCTAAACAAACAATAAACGTCTACAATTTACAAAAAAAAAATAGATACGTCTAGAAAATCCAAGAAAAAATTAAATAATAAAAGTATTTTTCATAAATACTTAATATAATAATATTTTTCAATACACTGGCTCATAAAGTGACTCTTATTGCACTGCACTTAGGTATATAATGGCACTTGTTACCAAATTGTGACATTTTGATTATCATTATGCACTAGTGTTATAATGTGGTTAAAACCTTATTGTTCAACCTCTCCACCGTCATAATTTTATGACGTTTTATCGTATTAGGATGGGCGCAGGTCGTACCCCACGAGAAAACAAAATAGGCCCGGTTATGAAAACAGATTTTTACCGCCACAAAAGTTTACTAGTTTTACAGTTATTTTATTCACAAGTGTATTGAAAAACGTCGTATGATACACGTGACTAATTAATGATTACCGTTCTCGGCTCTTTTAAGACCCTCGCCATGGCTCGGGTCTAAATACCGCCTCAACGGTAATCACTAACATTACACACTTATATATAACGGAGGATCGATATCAGTGGGTCGCGACATCGGAAATAACACTCACAAAAACCTTCGATAACACTTTTAATTACTCGTAACACACACTCAGTACAAAATAATCAAGGATGCCTGAGATATGGCTTGATTAAGAATTTAGGAACGCGGGAAGTTCAGCGTGGAGTAACCAATGTCTTCCCTGACCGCCGGACCGATTCAAAGTGTCCTCCCAATCCACGGACACCCGACACGTGGCCCTATTGCCGGTTAGCCAATTTACCGGTCAACGTCAGTACCTGTCAATGTCGAATAATCGATTATACCTCCGGATCGACATTTGACTCGACTATTCGCTCAGTGTTGCTATTACTCCACGCTAACCATCCCCAAGTTAATACTTGACGTTCCCAAACGTAAGCTGTTCAATCTAACTACATAGTTCCTCCAGTGGCGCTGATGCAGACCGACTGATATGCGCCAACGCTTCGACACGGCCGTCCTGATGATCACACGTCCTCGTGTGGAGTACCTGGAATGAAAGAAAATCCTCGAACAGTACTCATTCTAGTCGTTCGGCCAATCCTGGCTCAAGGTGGTGGGGCATAAAAGGTACTCTGATCAAAATCATCAATCATGTTTAGAAGAAAATCACAACAATCTCAATCTCTCAAAGCCGACATGTTGAACAACACTCAAACTCATTCAAATAATAGGAAACTCATTAAAATATTGCAGTGCTCATACTCTGACCTCCATCCGGTCTTCATCATCACACTTATAACCTCCATCCGGTTATAAGCATCAAACCAATCGACCTCCATCCGGTCTTCATCATAACACATTATAGCCTCCATCCGGCCATAAACATCAAACCAATCGACCTCCATCCGGTCTTCATCATGACACATTATAGCCTCCATCCGGCCATAAGCATCAAACCAATCGACCTCCATCCGGTCTTCATCATCACACTTATAACCTCCATCCGGCTATAAGCATCAAACCAATCGACCTCCATCCGGTCTTCAACACGTAACCTCCATCCGGTTACTAACACAACAGGCAACCTCTATCCGGTCACCTCCACATGTAACCTCCATCCGGTTACAAACAACACCATCAAGATAATCATTTCGAGCCTTTAATCAAAATAATCCTTAAAGTAGGTTTGTTCAACATGTTACTTTATTTTTCCTATAACGTTACAGATTATAAGAAAACTCTTACTATGCTAGGTACTCTAAATGTTAAGTTGACTACTTAGTATTCAACTAGTCTTGTCAGCGTTATCATTTTCGTCATAGCTAGTCTCGTCATCATCGCCTACGTGCATGTCAACGTCAGTTATTTTTCGCAGGCGGTTATGTGCGTACTTGGAAACATAACAGTCATGGTGGCCATTAGCAAGAACCTCAATCACTCCTGCGCCTGCGAATACCGCGTACTTACGGACTACTGTGACCGCTAGATACCGGTTTCTATTAAGCTACGACTACAAATCAAATCTCCTAACTTCAGCACTTGACTTTATTTCATATCCTAAACAACTCGATTTGCATTATGAAAAACAACCACTCTTTCAAATCTAATGAAAATCTGGCTTTAATCAACGTTTGTAATACTACATTAAGTCTCTCGAAGTTCTTAATAGATTCCAAAATAATCAAAATATTGACAACTCAAACTATCATCATCATCATCATCATCATCTTCATCGTCATCGTCATCGTCATCGTCATCGTCATCGTCATCGTCATCGTCATCGTCATCGTCATCGTCATCGTCATCGTCATCGTCATCGTCATCGTCATCGTCATCGTCATCGTCATCGTCATCGTCATCGTCATCGTCATCGTCATCGTCATCGTCATCGTCATCGTCATCGTCATCGTCATCGTCATCGTCATCGTCATCGTCATCGTCATCGTCATCGTCATCGTCATCGTCATCGTCATCGTCATCGTCATCGTCATCGTCATCGTCATCGTCATCGTCATCGTCATCGTCATCGTCATCGTCATCGTCATCGTCATCGTCATCGTCATCGTCATCGTCATCGTCATCGTCATCGTCATCGTCATCGTCATCATCATCATCATCATCATCATCATCATCATCATCATCATCATCATCATCATCATCATCAGTGTGTCACGCACGATCATACTATTTAAACTGAATCCTTGCAACAATATTTCACGGCCAAAATATCACTTCGCAAATAGATGTTGTGAATAAAACCTCAATCAAACTACGCAAGTAATCTGAACACGCTAAACTGACCCTTCAATGTAACAAAACTGTGTTTACGTTTGCCGTGAAATAGTGATGACAGACTTTAAAGTGAAAGAGAGATAACACTCAGCATCAGAATTAAAATGGAATGTGAATACCTGACCTTGTTCCTGGTTCCTTTGACAGCACATACGTCATCCAGTCACTCGCTACGTGATGCCTTGGCACCACCATCGCCTTCACGTCGCTTGCTTCGTCCAATTATTCCACAATGTAACATTTGACAGGTAGCGTTTGAAACGACTTCAAGCGTTTTGTGTGAAACGTTTTCTGATCTGGTATCGCACTCGACACACTGCACCTCAGGCACGCACACACACACACACACGCGAAGCACGTATCGGAAAGTAGTACATCGTAAACGAGCACTTGCACCCATCGCTCTTTTCCCGGTCACTAGCTGGGTGGTACGTTGTAATTTGCTCTCTGGGGATACAGCGGTACCATGGTCCAACATTTGTTGCTCAGGATTAGGGAACAACCCCAGAAAAAAACCTAATCAGACCATTTAAGTCAGCTCTTCAATCCGGTTCTTACTTTCTTAAAGCGACCATAAGCAGGGCGCCATGTTGGTCTTGGTCCGTCAAGCACATTTCTGCAGTCGTCAACCAAGCACGTGCATCTACATCTTGTTTCTCAGGATCGAAATCCGGTAAACGAAGGCCATGTGACGACGTAGTAGGTGTTTTCATGGCTTGAATCAGCGTCAGAAAATTGCGGTTCTGTTGTTCCAACAAACGCATCCATTTTTCGTCGCTAGCGTTTTCATTTTTGAACACGTGGGTCGTCGTGGTCCAATCCCACTTCTGATAACGGAGGATCGATATCAGTGGGTCGCGACATCGGAAATAACACTCACAAAAACCTTCGATAACACTTTTAATTACTCGTAACACACACTCAGTACAAAATAATCAAGGATGCCTGAGATATGGCTTGATTAAGAATTTAGGAACGCGGGAAGTTCAGCGTGGAGTAACCAATGTCTTCCCTGACCGCCGGACCGATTCAAAGTGTCCTCCCAATCCACGGACACCCGACACGTGGCCCTATTGCCGGTTAGCCAATTTACCGGTCAACGTCAGTACCTGTCAATGTCGAATAATCGATTATACCTCCGGATCGACATTTGACTCGACTATTCGCTCAGTGTTGCTATTACTCCACGCTAACCATCCCCAAGTTAATACTTGACGTTCCCAAACGTAAGCTGTTCAATCTAACTACATAGTTCCTCCAGTGAAAGATAGGTGGCGCTGATGCAGACCGACTGATATGCGCCAACGCTTCGACTTATATAATAAATTACTATTGGGTATTTATGAAACATACTTAAAAAAATAAGATATCAACCCTATCTGTGAAAGCAGTCCGTCACATCTGGTCTTAATTAATTAGCGTAGTTTAAGAATCTGGCTCGTTCAGTCTGATAACTACACGTTATGATGATGACCACAGTGAAATATTGCTGATATCACCTGAAAGCAAAGAGTTTAAATTCCATATTCTTATTAACCTATGATATGCATATTTCAATAAATTAGAAATAAATGCTTATTTATATGAAAATCTTGTAGGGACTAATATCCTTTAATTAAGCAATTTATATAATATATTTATTGATGTAATTTATAACACAACACCAGTGTTTATTAGCTAAGTTGTTAGCTTGGGCGGAGCAACGCCGTGCCCTCGTGGGGGTGATCGGCGGCGGAGACCTCTCGCGTCGGGCCTTGGTTCAGGCCATGGTCCGGAGCGAGGAGGAGTGGCAGGCGGTCGCCTCCTTCTGCGAAGCAGTAATGCTAGCAAAAGAGGAGGCAGACCGTATCAGGCAACGGCGCCCCCGCCGCCGCCGCCGGGGTTCCGATCCCGATTTCCGGCCACCGTAGACGCGGGCTCGCGGACGGCGAGCCATGGGTAGCTCGCTGTCCGATCGTCCGGTAACTGTCCGGACCGAGCCAAGGCGTCGACGGCGCGCACTGTTCCCGCGCGCCTCAAGGAGTTGTCAGTAACAGGAGGGGCCCATCTGGGTCGAAGCCTACCGGGGTCGGGGTTATCCGAAAGGAAACTAGAGCCCCGGTATGAAGGCTAGAAGGAACGGCGCGGGGTTTTTAGTCAGTAAGACTCTGACACTGTCTTCCGCTCCACCCAAGAGCGGGTTTCGTCAATGATGATTTTCCCCGTCGACAGAAAAAAAAAAAGCTAAGTTGTTAGAAATAACAAAATAAAATAAGCTTTTTATTTTAAATGCTGGGGAAAATCATCCAATTACAAGCCCCGCTCTTGAGCGGAGCGGGAGATAGTACTGACTAAAAACCCATCCTGTTCCTTCTAGTCTTCATACCGGGCCTCGATCTCCCTTTCGTATAACCCTGGCCCCAGTAGGCTTCGACCCAGCTGGGCCCCTACTGTTGCTGACAACTCCTTGAGGCGCACGGGAACAGTGCTCGCCGTCAACGTAAAATAATATAAGCTTGTACTCAATAATTGTACCCTAACTACGAAAGACAGTTTATTTAGTTTATGACGTGGCGCTCCGATTGGATGGCTCCAAGCTCTTATCCAATCAGAGAGCAAACGCGGTAAACGTTTCGATCGCGTAAAAACATCTCGCACTTAGCGCATTAATTGGTTATCCTAACAAGAAGTTGTAAACAAATACGTATCATCGAAAGTACTTAAACGAAATTGCACATTTGAAACAGGGCTTTTACGGCACTCTCATCAAACAATTAAGTATCGAGTGTTCTGTCTGAAAGCCCAACTTCTGAGAATAATTTAAAGCATTGGCTATTTTTTAAAACTAAATAATTTCTAGATTTTAATTTAATTTCTCAAATAATCACAAAAAGATGAGTCCGAATTAAAAACAAAGCAAAAAGGGACAGTCACAAAATACCAACTCACTTCAAACCAATCAGTACACACAGTAAAGAAAAATAAGTTCGAAAATGTGTTGATTTTTCTATTTTTCCATTCAAACTGACACTTCATCTTACTTCACCTATATTGGGAGAAATTAATAGATTTCCCAAACCAAAATAAAAAAAACAAGCGTAGCGATAATATAATGTAACTTTGTAATAGCGTAAAATAAAACTATTTCCGAAGATTCCTTGTAACAAACAAAAAACTATCAACTTTAGCTCTTTATAATTTTAATTCAGATTAATTCAAATGAAGTATCAGCTACATTTGCCTTATACAAATTGTAAGTACCTATGCTACCTTCCGCAACATACACGTATGTTTCCGTATCCGTGTTGCTAACTCTACATAAATAACCCTGCTTCCATACAAGTTAGCTTCCTTTAAGGATTACTAGACTTGTAAAAACTCCATTTAGAAACGATTTTTTTATTGTAATCACATATTATACGAACAATATCAGCATCAGGTATATTTACCTGATATATGCTGTGTTGGACTCCCTAAATCCTCTCAAGACAGTTTATTCAAATGTCCCAAAAAATCTTTACTACGTAAAACAACGTAATACTTTCAGCTTATTGATTTAATAATTTCAAGTTAAACATAACTTACTGAGTAAAAACCCATTCCTTTTTCTGCTTTGACATTGTGCCAGGGCCCTGGAGATCTCTTTCACGCATCACCCATGGCCCCAGTAGTCTTTAACCCTGCTGGGCCCCTACGGTTGCTGACTATGCTTGTTAAAATTCGGTTTAATTTTATGAATTCACTTGTCATCTTGATCATATTTTATCCTTCAATTATTATATAATTCTTCAATTACCGCACTAGTGCATAATAGGCACTGTTCATTATAATCGTTCATTGTTATCGTTCTTAGTTTAAAAGTAGCACTTGAAATCAATCTTAGTGTGTTTATAAGCACTGTATTACTTAAATACGGAGACACACTGACCTGTTTAAGTGACCTCCACAGTTCCAAATGGTTACAGTTGGAGTTGGAGATAAAAAAAATGGCTACTCGCATATTAGTGTGGTATTTATTTTAACAAAATGAGTTTAAAAAAAAACACTCAACACAAACTTATTCTGTGTCATCTTTGCTTTCTACTTTATCATCAGACCCTGATAGCCTACTTTTTTTAGACCTTTTATTATCATTGAAATTCTACATCAATGTTACGGCCAAACGAGGATTGACATATCATCAAATGTTAACTTTTAAACGATCTGGCCAGTTTCAATTGACCATATCATATAGTAATCATTTCTAAGACCCCCGACATATATATAAACCTAATCATTAGGTACTGCCATTTCAATGAACCAAACATGATATCTTTTTCATACTTTACAGATGTTTTAATTACCTTATAGGTTTGTCTTTAACACATCATATTCATCAGTTCGTTCAAATATATTCAAACGTCTAAACCTTTATTAAATTCTACTAAAACTCTATCTTCTTTAACAGAAATCCAGTCCGCTCCGGTGAAAACTATTCACGATATACGTAGGCATATAATAACGCAATAGTCAACGTCCTTATTGTTATAAGCGATTCCTTTATCTTCTGTTAGAATAACTAAGTCATCGTTCCATTCGAGACAGTGTGTTATCGCAAGACAATATAGATAAAAAATTGAAATTATTTTCTTGTTGAAGGTATGAAATGCGTTTCAAATACGCCTGTATTTTTACGCTTTGGTTTTTCTTGTAATGCTTTAAACTTAAATAGAACATGTTTGTAAACAAGTTTGTTTATAACAGCTCTCTCAGACTAAAAAGGATTATTTTGTTTGTTTTGCTTAATGTATTCATAATATCTGAGATATGCTGCCTGGTTTCGATTTTCTAAATTTCTTTAACATAAGTTTATGTTTGCAAAGGACAAACCAGCAGAGTGTCTTTTCTAATAATGCTGGCAGTAATATTATATAATACTAAACTATTCACTTCAGTTTTGTTTGATAGATTTACTTTGTGTAGTTTTCTACGTAGCATTATCTTAAATTTATATTTGGACTATAATGTACAAAAATATTTAGTTATGATTTAGACAGGGTCAGAGATCAGTCTACATAATTATAATATCGTTTATATTATATCATACCACGTCACTGCAGTGAGTCGGCTTCCTTTGAAATTGACTTTGACTTTCTAGTTAGCACGTAATGCTAAGAAGTGAAGATTAAAACGATGTTTAAAAAAATAGATATAATATATTTATTAAATCGTTAGTTAACTAGTAATCAAATTGTAAAACTTTATCAACCCGAAGATTATCTATTATAAAATTATTTTCCACAATAGGATTTTTAAACTAATCATAAGGTAGACGAGTGATTGTTAGAGATGTTCTATATTGTAATAGGTAATCCCTTGTGGATACGTCGCTTTTAATTCTCCATGTGTAGGTAATCCTAGTAGCTATTACTTACAATTGTATGTTTAAATAACTATATTTCTTGTGATTTATTTGCGTCTTCCCGCGGATGCGGACGTCGTAGGAGTGTACTACGAAACTCATTGCTGTAGTGCCTGTGGGCGATCGAAAACTGACTTAATGCTGCGCAAATCTTGTGACCACAGACTCAAAAACTAGGCTAAGGTCCAAATTTGTAGTCAGTTTAAAGAAGCACTCGACTGAGTCGCCACGATAACAGAAAACCTTCGAATAATGACAATAAAATAAATAATAAATCCAAACTATCATATCTTGATTCGACGTGGAGTTGAGATGAATTTATTCATAAATATCAGAGTCAATGACGGAATGACTGAATGAGAAAAAGTATAGCTTTGTTCAAATAATTAAAAAGCGTTACACATAGAATCATATTAATTATTATTCATTCAATAATATCGATGTATACCTCCCTGACACAATAACACTTAAATTGTACCACAAATAGTAGTAATAAATAACAATAAACCAACTGATAGAAGTATAAATCGCTTACCGAATGCGTATCTCCTTTTTATATAAATACTATCGACCTGCTTCGGCTTTGTACGGAAGCAATTTATATAAATAAATTTTCCGCATTTATAAGCTATTCTATTAATGAAAACCACTTCAAGATCTATTGGGTGATCTAGAAGAAGTAAGCGGGACTGTCTGTTGAACAGTGACTTTGTTTTATTTTAGTCTGTGTATTTAGAAATTATATAGATACAATATCAACCTATACTTCTTACCGACCTTACGGTGTAAGGAAAACCTATCTAAAAATAATCAGACCCTTTTAAAATTCTACCTCAGTACAGTGACATATTTTCCTGTATGTCCCAGGACGCAAGACGATCCTCAAAGCGCTGTGCGGCACGTTCAACGCTGGCGAGCTGACGGTCATCATGGGACAGTCCGGGGCCGGCAAGAGCACTCTCATGGACATCCTAGCTGGTTATACGTGAGTTTACTTTTAAATTTTATAATCTGCTATTCTTAATGACCGCCATTGTTACTTCAGTTTTTAGTAAAGTAAAGTTTAGAGGCGGTTTTAATATTCGCAAAATGATTCCTGGTGGATATTGTGATATAAAATTGGTGTAGTTTTGTATCCCAAATGTTTGCGCAACTGGAAAATACGTGGACTTATTGAAAACCCGCGATCTCGGTAAAAATGAAGCTGAGAATTTTATTGTACTTTTGTCTACCTCAGCAAAGTTTGCCGAGAAAGTAGACTGCCAAATACTACAAAAACATTCAAATGTGTACATCCATATATTAATGATAAAGAAATGAACTATTCATACGAAGAGATTGCTTAAAGGACTTAGTATCCAGCCAAAAACATTAACCAAAAAAGACGCCATTGTTATTTTTAGCGTTCGAACTTCGAATGTGGGAGCTATAAATTGAAGAATGATAGAATTCGTCTGTTCGATCGTATTTTTAAACTATCGTCGAACTCAAATTATGTTGTTTAGGCGTGTTTCTTTTTGCAATAAAAACACATTCTCATGACCTAAGTTTATCTTCAAAATATTGTAAAGTCATAGAGAGATAAAATTAATAGCTCAATACGTCAACTAACGAGTGTGTAGACGGAAACTAAATATAAAAAACTACTAGATAATAATATAAAGCTATGTGACAAGTCTCATGTTTTAGATATCTGCTTGCATACTATCATACTTAATAAATATATACCTACATATTTTATATCTGCACTAATATTATAAAGAGGTAAAGTTTGTTGTCGTTTTTTATGTTTTTTTGTTTGTAGGAGGTAATCTCTGAAGTTACTGGTTATCTAGTCTCTGAAGATATTCCTGATTGACAAAGGCTCTATTTTATGTAAGCGGGTGAAACTACGGGCAAAAACTTGTGTATGCATGCAGTCAAAGTTTGTATGCATGTGTATTACGTTTTCACGCTCAAATGATATTTAAATGAAAGGGATAATCGGCGAGACCATATCCATTCCAATATCCGTGTAAATAGCATAAAATATACTTTTTTTACCATAATTCTGTTCCTTGGGATAATTTTCTACTTTCACTCAAGCCACTGGCAAAAGCTAATTTGGTAGTATATTCCGTTTTGAGACAAACAACTAAATACGGTGTTTTTAACGCGATACAATCTTGTTTATATTCTGTAACAAACACAGATCATTACCAACCAACTTGATACCCCAAGTACCAAAAACCATTGTTATGCTAAAAGCCAGATAACAATAGTTTTCTAAACACTGACTGATATTTGAACAGAATATTAAGTACTATAATGTGACATAATCTTTGAAATTACATAAATCAAAAACGATATAAAGCTGTGGTTTCCGTATAGTCTGTGCACAAGCTAGCTTAAAAAGTTCTATAATATTTGAAATGGGTTACTTGTGTTGGTTGTTGGTACTTAGTTTTAATTTATTGCGTTTTCTCTAGCATATTTTTTTTCCTCATGTTATTTGTTTTGAAGCCTAAAAGAACCCAAAGGTGCTGCTCAATTGACAAGAAATTTCTTTCAGCAGACCTGCGATAGAATTAGGTGAGAGATGTAGAAATTTATACTGATTACACAAATAGATAAAAAACATAAAACAGATTATAATAACTTAAGTAAATCTACACTCATATTATAAAGAGGTAAAGTTTTTTTGTTTGTAGGAGGTAATCTCTGAAAGTACTGGTCCGATTGCTACAATTTTTCCAACAATAGAGATCTGCTTTATAGGAACAAAGCAGCTTTCTACATAAAATATTAATAGCCTACGTCACTCTCCTGAGTGGGTGGAGCGGGTGAGGCGCGGGCAAAAGCTAACAGTAAAAAAAAATAACACAGTAAATTATACTAGTGCGCCTTACCATCAACGATTGCATCACTACTTACCATCAGGTGGGATCGTAGTCAAGCACTAGTTTATATCAGGTAAAAAAAGTATCTATACTAGGTACATTCAATTATAAAATGATATAAATGTAATTTTCTGGCAGTCGTTTTTTAAAGTAATTTACATTTTTCATTTAGATCCTAGTGTCCATTTTCCTGTGAGACAATGTTAATCGCCTGTTAATTATTTTGCTTTCTGGAAAAAAATACAGATATGTTAAACAATTAAGATTGTGCGAAAACAACGATGCATTTTACAAAGTTGCAGCAAGCCTGAGTCTCATTAGTTGAAAACGTGACCACAATCAATCACATATCATCAGATAACAGACGGTATTGACCCACAATATCAATTGCTACGCTAATCACTGAATTGATAATCATCACACGTCACTGGTATTTTAATTTAGTGTTCAGGTGTTAAAGATAATGATTGGAAACTAAAACACACGTGGAATTTATCGTGTGAACTGGATATTTTTGATACATTTGTTTCCAAATAGGTACCGTCTATTACATACTAGCTTTTGCTCGCGACTTCGCCCGCGTACATTAAATACCTATATCACTAAGGAATAAAGCAGCTTTGTAATGTTGAAAAAATTTTAGCAATCGGTCCAGTACTCCACAGATTACCTTCTACAAATAAAAAAAAAACAGAAACACAGAAAAACAAACTTTACCTCTTTATTATATTAGTGTAGAGTACTTTTAATTGCATATACACACGAACTATTTCGTAATTCATTAGAAATGTGTTATACATAAGGAAATGGCTGTTTAACTTTCTATTATATCATCCATATTTCACAATTACTCGAAAAATGTTAGCAACAACTGAGTGCCTAGTGCGAATTTGTTTTAAGTTAACCCAATCGACACGTCTATAAGGTTCGTCGCTCCGTCGGCTCCAAGCTCTTAACCAATTATTAGAGAACCAAATGCGGTACACGTTTCGATCGCACTCAGAGTGCCTAGTGTGAGTTTGTTTTACGTTAACGCAATCGTTTATGACGTTCGGCGCTCCGATTGGCCCGCTCCGAAATATTAACCAATCAGAGAGCCAAGCGCACTACACGCTACGATCGCGTTTACGTAAAAACAACTCGCATCAGCGCGCGCACAGTACACTGAAGACGCACATAGGCACATATGGCAAATATTGAAACGCACCCCTTGCTACGTAGCCGTAGCTACTTGCTACGTCCTCGTAGCAAACAGCTACGGCGGAAGCTCGAGTAAGTATCATCTCCGTCTTCAAATTCGGATAAAAAAAATAGACTGCTTAAACTGCTGTCTGTTGTGTTGTCTGTCTGTGTGTGTGTGTGCCTGCTGTCTTGACTGCTCAAATTCTCATTTTGTAAAATAAAAACATTCTAATAAGGGATTGGAAGAAATTGATTATAATTTAGGTCTCTTCTAGGTTAGAGTGAAAGGCTATTAATAAATTAGTGCGATTTACCATCAATGATTGCATCACTGCTTACCATCAGGCGAGATTGCAGTCAAGTACTACTTTATATAATTTAAAAAAAGTATTATTTTCCATATCGCTTTGAAAAGTCTTCAGTTTGTTCCACAATTCTCAGTTTTACAAATTATTATTTCATAATACAATTATTACGATAAAAAGATAAGTAGATATTATATCATAATTATAGCAGCATGGGTCCTTGCTTAAGCTAGCTGTGTAGAGAAACATAGGTACTTAGTGTCCAAATTATCGGACTAAGGATAGATTACAAATTTAAACTATGTACCCAGTAGCAGCGATTAAAAATAAAATGTTAATCTTTAATAAAAATGAAAAAGCAATATCATTTTTTAAGGTGGGAAATCATTCTATGACTTCTCCCATTCTTAGGCGGAGCGGGAGGGCGTGTCACACTTTTTTTGACTAAAACCACACGTATCTTTTCTTTTCTTTGCCTTTCTTTGCCTTGCGTTTCAGGACCCTGGCCATGGGTTTCTGAAAGGCAGCCGCCTTTCGGAAAACCCATGGCCCCAGTAAGCTTCAGCACTATCTTAAATTAAACTCATCTTATATCTTCTTATATACAAAAATCAATTGCTGTTCGTAACACAAAAACGGCACACTATTTTTAATTTTTTTTATATATTTTGTTCGCTTTAGAGAAAAAAAATAGAGAAATTAATACTGCCCCTAATAGTTAAAAAGACGTATCTAACAAAAACAAAAACGGATAAAAAAATGTTTTAATGAATAAAACGAGACATCGGGCCTTTTTTCCTTGTGTTAAAACCGCACTAGAGAAAGTATGCAAAATATAAAAAATACAGACAGATGCGCCATTATGTCGTGATTCCGGCTATGTATGTAACTCAACTCTGGAAAAAATTTTAGATGCGTCTTTTTTACTAACGGGGGCAGAATAGTTGAAAAATTTAATATTAATTGAAACGTGAGAAGTAATTTCATGAGGGCGAAGCCGCGATTCACTTTTGTAGTGATAGTTTATTACTGTCACTTTCAGTAAAGGTCGCATTAAAAAAAAATATTCTGCGTTTAACCCTTCAGATACCGTCAATTAGAGACACAATAGTAAGACAATAGATGCGCGGCCACCGGTGGTCGCTTGGGGATTCATGAATTAATTGACGTCCGCTAATAACAATTATGACGCGTAACAATTACAATACAAACATTGCGGTCAAGCTGTTAATAGGCCCACGGCTTATCATTCACAACATAGTGATACATATAGTATGTTTGTATGTATTGCGAACGTACCTATTTATATGTCGCTTTATACCAATTGTTCTCTACTGCGTATGTGTCATACAGGTTCATCGTAACTATATAGTGACTGATAGCCAGAAATACATCTAATTTGAGAGCAATTCATTGATATTATATAGTACTAGCGCGGGCAAAAGCGCGGCTTCGCTCCCGCTCTTTCCTACTCCACTCTACTCTACCCTACCCTACTATACCCTACTCTACCCTACTCTACCCTAATCTACCCTACTCTACCCTCCTCTTTCCTACTCTACCCTACTCTACACTACTCTATCCTACTCTACTCTACCCTACACTACCCTAATTATATTTTTTTCCATAAGAACCTTTTCCTCACAATAACAATCACCACAAAAAAAGAATTAGCGAAATCGGTCCAGGCGTTGTTGAGTTGTGCGCTTACCAACACATTTTGCAATTCATTTTTATATTATAGATATACTATACCCATATTTTTAATATTGTGTGTAACTAATATTATTTGTGATTTTTTTGTGCCCCAAATATATCTCCTTTCGTTCAATTCATCCTAAAGTTGTCGGTAAGAGATTGCCTTGTGTGATAAGACCGCCCTTTGTACACTTTGGTTTTGTATATTATATCCTGTCCACATCATGAGGTGTACAATAAAGTAAATTATAATAAATAAATAAATATGGAACTGTAATAATCTGGAGTTTTACATAAAATATGATTATCGAAAACAATTAACTAATGAGGTATAACATGACCGGAAGCCACTAGTTTTGAAGATAACATAACGAGGATAAATTGAACATCGTTCGGCTTTAAATGTAGCAAAACTTAGAATTAATAAAGTAGATAAAGCTAGATAAAACTAGCATTATTAGATAATATTTGTAACCACCCATGCAACTGGAATCGTATTGCACAGTTTCTGGGTTGCAGACGTCAGATATAATCAGTCGCTACCTGTACTAAGCTGGTTCTGGTAAAAGCGGACCCCAATACCAGCTAGGAAAGAAGACTGTTTTTTTGTTGTTAAATAATAGTAATTAGAACCGTCTGCCATATACTCAAACTATCCGTTCCTATTTGCGAACCAGCTCTTCAGAATATAAACAAAGATAACGTTAACAAAGGTTCAGAAAACTATCACAGAGCACACAATAACATACAGCATAAACGTTTACGTAATACCAAACAATGCATTATCTCACTGCTGTTGTCATACTGACATAATTCAATACAAAAACACGGCGCTTCGTTAGTCTGTGGCGCTACCGAGAACTGGCCACAGTGGCCACAGCACATATCGACACGTGTGCCTGCTCCAAAGTTCATTTGTTCCTTTTAAATGTATGTTATTGCTGCCAGTAGTATTGTTTATTTGTATGTAATACGATAGTATGTTATTATTATACACTGCTTTAACTTGTTGATACTGTTACATAGTATACGCAACATTTGAGAAAGCCGCTGGGTCCGGTTTGGTTATTTTAAAATGTTCTTAAAGATAGAAAGGTTACTCGAAAAATTCGGCAGAAGCTGAAAATTACATTTCCATAGGATTATTGTAAGAACTAAGAAAATACAGACTAACACAGGCAGAACAGACTGACAGTCTGTCAGGTCAGTTTTATCTTATTATACGAAGGAATCTGAATAATCAGATCAATCGTATGTATAGTATCCATTAACAAGATTTTTTATGCGCAAATTGGCTTTTCATTTTGATAATTTCTTTGAAATTTTAAATGATGCCTAAATCTTATGTCAAGTTAACTTGCCACGATTTCCATTACGGAAGACGACTGCCGCAATAAAACTAACTAGAGGACTTCAGATCACTTCACTAAAGGACTTCACCCTTTATTCCTAAACCGAATTATAATATTAAACTATTCTAAATTCTATGCACCTCTTTGTTCGCAAAATGTACGTTTATCAAGTGATTCGTCACAGCAGGAAGCGACACTAGCTGTGTTTAAACACTTACTATCTTGTGTTCATTCTACTTTTGTTTTCATACTGGGTAAATACCTATATCCAAAACACCAACAAAAAATTTATCTTATCACAGTAATAGCCTATTACTGTTCCTCTTCAGGGCAACGGTCTTCTCTTACACAAAAATCTCAATATTAATCGATGCGCTCGATAAAAACGGCTCTATAAATCATTTCATAATTCTAAATCTTCTATATATATAAAAATGAAACCCGTTTTCCGTTGTCACGACATAGCATGAAAACGGCTTGACCGATTTGGCTGTTTTTTTTTTGTTGTGATTGTTATTGTGAGGATAAGGTTCTTACGGAAAAAAAAATAGTAAAAAAATAGGGTAGAGTAGAGCACGGTAGAGTAGGGTAGAGTACGGTAGAATAGGGTAGAGTAGTGTAGAGTAGTGTAGAGTAGTGTAGAGTAGGGTAGAGTAGGGTAGAGTAGGGTAGAGTAGGGTAGAGTACGGTAGAGTAAGGTAGAGTACCTACGGTAGAGTAGGGTAGAGTACGGTAGAGTAAGGTAGAGTAGTGTAGAGTAGGGTAGGGTAGAGTAGTGTACAGTAGGGTAGGATAGAGTAGGGTAGAGTAAAATATATTTACTATTATGATTTGAAAAGTTTTCTATGAAGTTTTCGAAATAAAACTGCTGTAAGTATATCATAACATAATTTCATTATTAATTGATCGGGTCAGTTATCCATATTCAGGTCAATAATTCATTCTGTTCTCAGCTTGTAATATAGACACATTCCTGTTCCTGTAAATCTATGTTAGGAATTATATGACTCAATATTTATTTACGCTGCAGTCCTGCTACGTCTCAACTTTTTAATGCGCACAAATCTTGCGTCCTACTCACTCTCCTATTAGCGTGTGCAGTGTGACGCTCAATGCAAATGTCTTGTAGCGCGTGCCACGTTCATTACAACGTAATACTTACTCACAAGAGCATGTTCCAAACATTACACATAATAGTTGTCTAACTAACACGCATTTTCTTTCAGCTGCGTTTTAAAAGACAACAAAATTACATAAGCTATCCATAAATATCGTAAGTTGTTATCATGAGTTATGATGATGATTTTAGGCACGTAGACAACGTTAGAAAACATAGATATTTTAACGGGTTACGCAGTAAACATTAGACATAGTCCTCATATACGTTACACAGACACGAGTCCAGATTTCTTCAAGTGCTACTACATAATGCTCATCACCCTACTAAAGCAGACTTTTTTTTATTGTTTAGAAAAAAGTTTTGAAGTATACTTACACCCTGTTGGGTATAAAATCTCCGCAAACCTCCGTTTGAAGATCCTTCAGAGAGAAAGGAAAGGAGGGTTCGTGTTTGGTTCAGGCTATTACAGGCACTATTTTGGATTGTAGTTCCTTTATGGCATAATTTAATCCATAGAGGTTGCTATAACAGTATAAGTAAGTACTGTAGACAGTAGTCAATCAGTCAACTCTTATCGTAGTGTACTGCTGGACAAAACCTCTCCCAGCCTGCATTACAACACACAATTCTTTGATATACGCATCTAGCCTAGCAGCTTAGTGTTTTCCATTAACCCTTCAGATACCGTCAATTAGAGACACAATAGTAAGACAATAGATGCGCGGCCACCGCTGGTCGCTTGGGGATTTATGAATTAAATGTAGTAGAACCGATATATGATAAAAGAGCATCGATAATATTAGCGAGTGTAAACAATTAACCACAGGACATATTGGTAACGTAAATAACAATACACTGTGAACTTTTTGACAATCATTATCTCTGGTGAAATGTCACTTGACAGCCCATGATCAGTCAAGATAAAACCAGTGATACTTACATAACTCTACTAAGGCAACAGGTAAAGTCAAGTCGGGTCAATGCACTATCCTCGAGTTATCAATAACTGCTCTACGAGGAGTTAGAAAACCAGTTTCGTAACCCAATCCAAATAAAGAAGAAGCCTAAGATGGAATTAAATAGCCCATGTTTATTCATTATATATCACTACTATATGTATACCGTAAAATCCAATTGAGGATATTTTAAGTCACGCGTGTTCAAATTGAAATAACCTGTATTAACAAACGTATATCTAACTATTCGGCATCGGTTAGAAGTCTGTTTACCTTTCCATATTTTAGGGTATACTAAATCAATTAGATTGAACGATCTACAGCTGTTCAAAAGAAAAACCAAATTTAGCTTATGACCTCATTATAATGTTTTGGTTAAAATCTCCGCTACAAACAATATTATGAATCATTAAGAACTCAACACAGCGTTTGAAAACGTAACGATCGAGCGACTCATCTGTAAGTAGCAAACTTATGTTTGGGTTACTGCTGTAGGCGTTAGACCCCCCTTGTTTGACACACATAAACACATGTTTCACAAAACAACGTAGGTACTAGCTATGTCAATGTTGCTAACACTATGAATGCCTGTGATTTAATGTAACGATGGGTGTCAAAGGGCCATGTAACAGGCCTTTGTTGGCAAGAACTCATTAATTATTCTTTTATTTCATATTCATGTGGTGGGCCAACGCATTTCCAATTAGGTTGGTGATACTAAAGTTACTACTATAACTGGGGCTACCTCAAGGCTATACATTGGGACCTATAATAATTTGACCTTTGTATTTGTTTCAATCAATTTGTATATAGGTACTATCTAAAGAGATAAAAATAGATACGATGTTATCCGACGCCCTTGTGTTTTTTGCTATACCTACTTAGTCGGTTAATGTAACATTGAACTCAAACTCAATGCTCACTAGGTTAAAACACAAATACCTTCATTCTGTGAAGAGTATCTAGATACCTTACTGACACAGAAAAAAAAAGAAAGACTACCTATAAACCCGACACGTGTCTAGTATTAGATAACTATATGACCTTGAAAATAATAGTATTAGTATTATGACTGACATAGAATTCGATTATCCTGATTTTTTCCAATGAACTTCGGTAGCTGTTTTAATTATTCGCAATTTGTTTCTTAGTAGATATTCTGATCGTTATTTGTCTACACAACTATGAAATCACTGAAAAAGTGTGTGTGCTCTCGGTAAAATATAACTGTCAATTTTACTGTATCAATACTACATTAGCGAAGCTTGCTGATAAGACTGTCTAGATACACTGATGATTGTACTCCGTAACAAAAACATAAATATTTTCTGAATTTGATCTTCTACTAAATTATAAGAGATTATATAGAATCATGCTATTACACTAATCACACTAATATTTTAAAGGCGAAACACTGTATGTATGTGTGTATATTTGTTACTCCTTGACATTTGGCACACAGGTAAACCAAGTCTTAAAATAGCACTTAGTATACTTTTTATCTCTGGGATCATGGATTGTCCGAAACAGAACCCCGGTCCTGGAACGTATGGTAATGAAGGAACATAGGAGTCGGTTTTAGTTAGTAGACGCGGAACACGACGCCGATGTCACGTGTATAATTATAGATTATTGTTTGAAATATTTTTAATAACCACCACTTGGATCCACTGTTGGACATAGACCTCCCCCAAGCGTCGCCACAACAACCGGTCCTCTGCATCACGCATCCAACGGACTCCCGATGTACTACTCTGTCAAGAAAGTACCGGGAAAAGATCAATAATACAAAATGTCTGTTATTCATACAAATTTATTTTATCACCTTCAAAGTATGCTCCTTTAGAAACGATACACTTGCGCCAACGAATAATCCATTCATCAAAACATTTTTTAAACGCTGCTTCCTGAATTGAGTTCAGTTCTCGCCGCGAATTCTCCTTTATGTCTTCTATCGATTGAAAACGGGTGCCACGAAGTGGTAATTTGAGTTTAGGAAAAAGAAAAAAGTCAGCAGGCCATATCTGGTGAATATGGTGGTTGCTGGATGGTATTTGTTGAGTGTTTGGTCAAAAATTCGTTCACAATGATAGCCTTGTGCGAAGGCGCATTGTCGTGGTGCAAAATCCAAGAATTTTATTTCCACAAATCTGGCCTTTTTCGTCGAATTTGCTCTCTTAAACGCCGCATAACGCTCAAATAATATTCTTTATTTACCGTTAGACCTTCCGGTAAGAATTCAGAGTGCACAACACCGCGATAGTCAAAGAAAACAGTCAACATGACTTTGACTTTTGATCGACTTTGGCGTGGTTTTTTCGGTTTCGGATCAGTTGGAAGGCGCCACTCCGAAGCTTGTTGACTAGTTTGCATGTCAAACTCGTAAACCCACGTCTCGTCACCAGTAACAATGCGTTTCATGAATGTTGGGTCCGAACTGACTCGTTCTAGCATGTCCTCAGCGACTTTCATGCGATTGAGTTTTTGGAGAAAATTCAGATCTTTTGGGACTACTTAGCCGAGCAGCAACATGTTTCATACCCAAATGATTAGTTAAAATGGTACGGATCGACTCGTGAGATACAGAAAGTTCGGCGGCTATTTCTCTCAGAGTTGAATGGGGATTTTCAGACACTATTTCCTTCACTTTTGCGATGTTAGTTTTGCTTCAGTTGCAGACGTTGACGGCCTACCAGAGCGAGGCAAATCTTCCATCACATCTCGACCGCTTTTGAACGCTTTGAAGCACTCATAAGCACGAGTTTTTGATAAAGTCGATTCACCGTAAGCCTTCTGTAACATTTTCAGTGACTCCGACCACGAAATTCCATTGGCGATGCAAAATTTAAGACAAACTCTTTGTTCGATATTTTTGTCCATTATGAAATTCGCAATACACACTATATATGATATTACTAAAACCAGCACTGTATTTAATATAAATAACAGATGCAACTCAAACTCCGCGCCAAAATGGAAAACAGTTGTGCCAATCTAACAACTACAAAAAAACAAAAATTTGAATTTGGAACCATAATCAAATCATCCATTCCCGATACTTTTTTGACTGAATGTAAGATTAAATATGTGTGATGTAAGATTGTAATATTATGTTTTTTATCTATGGGCCTTAGTTGGCTTAGTTGGCTGACAATAAAGAAATACTTAATAATAATAAAAAGTCTGACACGGCCTCTTTTACTCGTGTGCTCCGGCTCCATCTTAGAGCGGGAAAAGTCATTGGATAATTTCCCACCTAAAAAAAAATTCTGAGAAGAAAGAAGCGTGAAACAGTAATATGCACACATATAATAAAAACTATTAGCTTATAATATTAGTGTGACTGTGGGATTTAACGGTAACATCATTAACGTCTACCTAATATCAGAGCCCGTCACCATTATCACAGTATAAAAGTCCACGTGATTGCATAATGCTGTCCGGCCGTGATTTTAATCAATATTATGCCTGTTATAGCTTTAGATTTTTTTGCGTGGAAATATTTATCATAATACCTAATTAACATATCTTACCTCCGCTCAAATAACGTCACAACTCAAACAAAATAGAATATCGAGAAAAAGACGTTTAAAATACATTTATAAATAAATAGATAAATGAGCAAATAATTTGTAGCGACATCTATGATGCCATGTAAGAACTAAAAATTCTCGAAACTAAAAATAAACTAGAAATCTTGCATCGCGCAATTAGAGCTCAATCATACGAGCGGCATTATATCATGCAATAACGGCAGAGGTCCAGTTTGAAATTATCTCTATTATTTCAAGTTTATTTTCTCATAAAATTCATTCATCTCATTTATCCAGGCAAAGTAAAAGTAGAAGAAGTTAATTTAAGACAGACTTTAAACAAGACTTCCTGTACCAAAGACACAAAGAGTTGCTCACGATATGAACTCATTGTTTACTAATTCTGACGACCCCAATAATACTCGATACTCACAGCAGAACGGTTACGCGTAAAACGAATGACTGCAATTAGTTCATTACCACCTTCGATAACTCATTCAATATTGACTGTGATTTTGATAATTTTCGACCTTAACGTGTAAGCTTTAAGAATGGAAATTAAACAAATGGTAACCGTATTATTAAAATATTGGTCAGTGAACTCATTTGAATAAAGTAGTATTACTGTAGGTAGGTATAAGTATCCTTTGTCTTCAAGTAGATTTATAATAGGGTAGGTCTTTTCTAGTCTTTTCTAGTAGCGGAGATGAGAATGTTGAGATGGATGTGTGGTGTGACGAGAATGGATAAAGTGAGAAATGAGTATAGAGGAAGTTTGAAAATAGCTCCAGTGACTGAAAAGTTGAAAGGTAATCTGTTGTCTTGGTATGGTCATGTGAAGAGGAGGGATAAAGCGCATATTACTAAAAGAGTTCTGAGTATACATGTAGATGGGTGGAGAGGGAGAGGAAAGCCGAAGAAAAGATAGATAGATTGTGTAAGGAGTGATATGAAAGAAAAGGGAGTTAGTGATAGTTTGACGGGTGACAGGACAGAATGGAAGAAAAAAACGTGTTGTGCCGACCCCAAGTAATATGGGATAAGGGCAGGAAGAAGAAGGTCTTTTCTAGTATACCATCTTCTTTTTTTAATTGATATAAACTAGTGCTTGAATGTGATCCCACCTGATGGTAAGCAGTGATGCAATCTCTGATGGTTAGGCGCACTAGTTTATTAAGAACCTATTCTCTCTAGCCTTGAATCTATTGTGATCACACTTCATAAATCTATTATAAAGTTAAATCATAATAACACCTGTACCATACACTCATCTTAACACCTACTGAACATTCTAGTTGAATAAGATTTTATTGTAAACACTGAAAAGTGTGAAGTAACTTATATAATCGTTCACACAAATGATTTATCAGTAAACTATAGGTCGTTGATTATAATGACTTGATCTCGTATCAAGCATGTGTGTTAGAAACTGAATATAAATAAAAAATATTTTATTAATGTTATAAGTTTAATTAAAATTGCATAAAACCAATCACATTCATCATCTGTTAATATTATTCGTTTGTTTAAAATAGATCCTATATACATAATATAACTAGGTATGAAGGCTACAAGGAACGGGGTGGGTTTTTAGTCAGTAAGAGTTTGATGATTTTGCCTACTAAAAAAAAAGTGATGACTCCAGGGACAAAGTATCCTAAATGCTATTTCAAGACTTGGTCTACCTGTGTGCCAAATGTCAAGGAGTAACAAACATAAACACATATACATATAGGTACGAGTACAAACTTTCAGTGATGGTATAAGACTCTACAATCAAAATAATATACGCACATTCTTTTTCACTTCGTAAACTAGATGAAGTGATTGTATTTTAATAGACGCTCTACAGATAACGTAAAAAAATCTTGATTTAAACTCTGATAAAGAGTTGATTAAATCAATATTTTTGTTTGTTTTTTTTTCAGCCAAGCAGATCTATTATAATTTGACGATCATCCCGACAATCTCAGATATTAGCGCCGTTTATTACTACTCAATGTATATAAATACGTCAATTTGATTTACTATCGTTGTTATTATTAGTACTCGTATTTATGAATGATTGTAATTTACGCACAGAATGAACACAAGGTTATCCGAACCCCACCAACCTGCTAACCCAGTAACATTTGTTGACTATTTTAGCATTTGTTGGTCAAGTGCAACGATACTAAAGTCGCATTTAGTATAAACAAATTACATCAATACTCAAAACAAACGTCACTATGCTATTTGTGTCACGTAACTAGATTAGGATATTGTCAAAGCCACCGAGATAACCCGATTAATCAATAAAACTGCAATTTCCATCTTCAACATGTAAACTACTCTTTTAACTATATTACTTTACTTTTAAAGTGGAAACAACTTGGGTCATGATCGAAGACTATTAATACAAATCACAATGACTGTCTTACACAATGGTTAGTTGAAAACTGAACGAACAATGTCCCAATATTTTTGATGGAAACGCTGGTCTTGCTAAAGTTCTCATACCCACTCCTTGAGTCAAGAGGGTTAGAGTCTGTTTAAAAAGTCAAACGACTTCGGTAATTATTAGAATAAAATGAAATCTAATATAGTCAACGCTGGTTTAATAATCAAGGTTGTTTAAGAAATCTTAATCATTGTTTAGTAATAGAAGAACCTTATAAAAAGTATCGAATATAAGTATTTTTTAAATGATTAAATATTATACTTAATTCCCAAGTCGTTTTACTTTCTAGACAAACTATATCGGATGTTTTCTTTTTAAAATAATGAAATGAAGTGCTTGACGGCAATCCCACCTGATGGTTAGCAGTAATGCAATCGTTGAAGGTGAGGTGCACTAGTTTATTAAGAGCGTATTCACTCTAGCCTTAAAAACAGCTCAATTATAATTGGATGTCTTAAATACAAACATAAAGAGATTCTTCGTTTGCATTTCAAATCAAGGAGGAACAGAAGTACACAAGACAAAGGTAAACAGTAATGGCGAGGTAGAATGAAGAAAAACAGTGTAAATCATAGAATTATTTATCATTTTATTTATAAACAATGAGGGGCAGTGAACTTCTGTCGACAATGCACACTGTTTAGTATAGTATATCTAAACTATGAGTAATAATGACCATGAGCAATATATGTACGTGCATAGGTAGGTACATGGTACACCTTATATAGGTAGGTATTACATGCACTGAAGAGTGCCTATTGTAAAATTAAACAATAACTTTCAAATTTCGATCATAAACGGAGATTAGTCATGCAGGAGACATTATAGTGCCCAAGTGTATGCGCAAACACTGATGCACTCTATGTTCCTTTTTCTCGAAGCTCGATGAGACAGTGATCCGACACAACCAGGGGGAGATGAGACACTGGATCTACGACTTTCAAACTCCGGGCAGCTACATAGTCAATTTTAATGGAAAAAACACAATAGCACTTTATTCCCGACCTCTTTGGTTTTACGAATTATTGTAAATACAAACACACAAATAAAAAAAAGTTTCAAACGATTAGAATGTAAATCTGCGCTTAACTCGACATAAATTAACTATGTTAACAAGTTTTAAGACTTTTTCTCTCGATTAACTAGACAACAAAGGATGAGGAAATAAACTCTTTGTTAAAATATAAAGGTCAACTGGTAGCGACAGATTTGTCAAATACCTAGTGTATCTGATTCATGACTAAATAGCTATGATTTGATAGTCAGTTATTTATAGGGAACAAGGTCCCTTTCTAGTGCTCGTAGTTAATTCACTTGAAAACAAACACAAACATAATAATGTATTGCACTTGAAGGTTACTTCTAGACAAACGTGCTCCTTCGTCGACCACATTGTCGCTTTTCTGTCGGTAAGATAGTGGCCAAGTGTGGCCTGTCAAGTGTCGACAGCATATATAGGTATTTTCAAAACATTATCTTTAATTAAAAGGACGGTAAATGGATGAATACAAAAATTGTTTCAGTCTATCTAAAGTTATTCGAGATCGCCTTGTACGATTGGACCATCCATTGTACACTAGTTTTTGTTATAGTCTGCGTAAACTAAATATAATTAAATTATACGTATCTATTTATACACTGCACATAATTTTAATAGTACACTGTTACCCTAAGGGTGAAAGTTACTTATTTCGTCCCGAAAAGGAGTTGTTTTTTTAATAATAATTTGACAACTGTCAGTTGAAAGTAAAACTCCCAAGGGATGAAAGTATCACTTTCAACCCGCTCTTCAGGCAACTTTCAGAGTATGAGTAATGAATAGTACATTGTTACACTAGGGGTGAAAGTTACTTATTTCGTCCCGAGAAGGAGATGGCAGCCGAGTGTAGCGAGGTCGCTAATTCGAGGGACTAAATAAGTAACTTTAACCCCGAGGTAAGCACTGTGCTATTCATTACGAATACAAGAAGTTATACCTAGTTTTTTTTTTAAATAATTTGACAGATGTTAGTTGAAAGTAAAACTCCCTAGGGATGAAAAGTGTGATACTTTTCAGCCCGCTCCTTAGGCAACTTCAGACCTACTTTCAGAGTATGAGTAATGAAAAAAATAGTTAAAAGCCTTGGTAAGAAAAAATAAGTGTACTAGCTAGTTCTACATAAATTGAAAATGTATCTAATTGTCGCCGTTATAATCGGCCATGCTCTTATCACTACCTGGTAACAGTGGTTAATTACCAGCCATAATCGTGTTTATCACTAAATATGTAGATGTGCGTTATCTATACGTCAATTGTCAGAACAGACCCTCACAATGACTTGGTATTGTTTTAATCTCTTTGTCTGAACTGTTCCAAGAATTTCTTGTTAACTGAATAGGTCAGTATCTTAATCATTTTAGTAGCTAACATATCATGATCCAAATAGGTTACAAGTAATAAATATTCACATATTATAAATACAAATATATTATCATTTTTATAAGTAAAAGTAACATTTTAGGGTTAATGAGTGGACACTTAAAGAAAGAACGTTTAAAGGATTTCAATAAAAACAGTATATTACCATTTTCTTTATATACAGAAAGTAAAAAAGGTGTGTTTCATTCACAGTTTAGTAATTTATTTATGGTAAGTAAATATCCATTTATTATTAATAAAAAAATAAAAAGAAGGAAACAAAAAACAATTGTATAAAGGTGAAGTTTATTGTAAAAACATCTCTGAAGTAGATCAAAGAGATGTAGACAGCGTGTTTAAGAATAGTAGAAAAAATTAAAGCCATTAACTTTGAAATGTGAAAATAAGTCATCATAATTATTGTATATGTTATGTTAGATAATAAATAGTAAAATATTGTGATAATAAAAATAAAATCAGCATTATAAAAGTATTAAAATCATTAATGTTGCAACTATACATACCATTAAAAAGACAAAACGAGGATCAATACCTAACTAAAATAATAAAAAATATTTCTTTAGTAATTTCATATTTTTTATGAAAATCTTTGCAAAAACAGTTGTTCAGCAAGGTGTTTTCCGTTATCAGCATATTCAGATATAGACTAGTTACTTAGAGATAAAGACCCTCTCTTTTTGCCATATCCTTGCTTTCTACCACCAACCACCAATGACTTGTTATACAGGTTTCATAGAGACTTATTACAGGCACCAGTCTCTCACAAAGTTAATTTCATGTTCGTGCTTCATGCAACCCAGGTTTAAGTAACTTATGTAGAGAAAATAAACGACTAATATTATTCATATCCTAGTACCACAAAATTCAAGACATGTGACATCCACTAACCCGCACTGGGCCCGCATGGTGGATTACGGCCTGTTCCCTAGAGACGAGACCTGAATCCCAACAGTGGGAACATTATAAGGCCGACTATGCTATTATTATCTAATTAGACATTAACCCTATCAAAAAGTTACAAATTCTCATAAAATAGTGATTATCGTTGCAAGAACTCATCAGGTGTTATCTTAATGCTTAAGATAATAAAGGATTTGAAAGATTAACAATATCAGTAGGTTACATTGTCCTGCTTCGTACAATTTATGGTAGGCTTACATTCGAGATTTATTTAAATGAATCAAGATAAGCGAGCTTTCTTTCTTTTTAATAGGATATTTACATTCAGATTGTACCTCGTGTGTGTTTATTTATGTACACACGAAACACTTATATAGGATGATACAATTCGATTTTCCTATGTTTGAACTACTGTAATTTATATCGCTATCAAAAACACATTATTTATATACCAAATATTAGCTTCAAACAATTAATTTACGACATTTATTTATTTATCCTCTTTACCTCTTTATAGGTCTTAACCTATTGCGACAGTGCAGCTATCAACTGTTGTACTTAAACTTAAAATGAAGAAATCGTTTGATCTTAAAATTACCGTGCAATTCATTTAAATTACTCCGTACAGAAACAACAATTTTCTTCTTTTTTTTTTAAGCAAATTATAGTCAATTCAATCATCCTGCTACCAATCCGCCTGTTTTCATATGTCTACTTATAAAAAGCGTCTGGACCAATAATCCTGTTAAATTAAAGCACATAAAACTTAAGTAATTGTCGAGATATTCCCCTAAATTGAAGAAAAATCATCAAAAACGACCTTCAACGAATCAACTACTGTAGAATATAGAAACCGATTGCACTGACATCATCTCTCTTTCAACAAATAATACTAAATATTATATGACTATTTGCTCCTTTAGCGGCTTCGCCCGCGTGATAGCAGAAAATTATCCCAAGAGAACATACTTCCGGGATAAAAAGTATCCTATGTCCTATTCCAGGACATGGTCTATTCGTGTACCAAGTTTCATTAAAATCGGTTTTGCCATTTAGGCGTGAAGACGTAACAAACAAACTCACTTTCCTTTTTATAATATTAGTATTTTTTAAGATATATTTTTAACTAAATCTTATATTTGGATCACTCTTTATAAGAAAAGAAAACATTATACACATAGCAAAGCACAAAGACATCTACTGTTCTGGATATTTCAAAAGTATTTATCTTTCAGCAGGTAGATAAAAGGTTTCTTACAGTATATATATTGAAATACGTAGAGAAAACGCGCAAACACTATAAAAAAACATTTTTCCATTTAGATACCTGGCTTTAGTCATCATCAACAATATCTAGCCATTCTAAAATGGCAAAATCATATGTTTAATTATTTAGAAGCTTTATGATTAGAGAGACTTGATATTTGTCGAAATTGATAATTATATATTGCCAAAGTTTTGCAGTGAACCTACCTATAATTTTTTTAAGTTATCTATTATTCTGTACATAAACAAAAAAAAAACCATGAGCCCTATTACCGATCTATTAAGAGAACAGTGTAAGAAGTTCGGGGATGTAAATTTTATTATTCTTAAAATGACAAAAAAGAATATCTGACCATTTATCGCCATCTAAAGTTGTCAATCCACTTAAAACTATATTCAAAATAAGAAAACTAGTTTTAATTTTAGGCTGAAGAGCAAAAGTATGCATGTCATTGACCGGCTACTCACATAACAACTGAGATATCAAATTTGTTTATTTTTGTTTTAACGATATAGGTATTGACTAGGTAGTGCTTAACTGAGATTCCACCTGATGGTAAGCAGTGTTACAATCGTTAGCGTGTTATGAAAAGATAGTTTGACACGATTTTTCGTATTACGGATAATAATTAACACTCCAAACATAACAAGATTTCTCAGTAGGTTCCTACCTATAACAAAACTCCTCAAAAACACTCTTAAATATTAACAAAAACACGAATGCTAAGTTTTTTAGGAATTTAAATAATAATCAACATAAATTATTTCGTATCTACCCGGTCCCTCAACACAAATATTATCGACTTATCACAAATTATGGTCTAAAGTCACGTGATGCGATTTATATTAAAATTTATTCAACAAACACAGCAGTTGCCGAGTTTTTACCATACATTATATTAATTTTGCAATAATATTCGTTGTATACTAACTTTTCCCGCAGAGCGAGATCTCTCTCAGCGCGGGAAAGCACACTACTAACACTATCGTGTTAGACTTTTAATAACTAAAACCCAACTGTGTTCTAATCTAACACAGTTCTTTACGTTCCCAGCAGAGGCTTTTTCAAATATTAAATACTTATTTTAATATTCGCGTAACGCTATATTTTGTAATCATTTGACCTCTACCGGCATTGCTCAACTAAAATAAAAACCTAATTTAATCGAATTAACGTTAATGTTTCCAATCAACCGACAACGTGAAATAATTGTGAAAATCTAAATTAATCCGACTCACCGACAACTTTAAAAAAAACACTTAAGACGCCAATAATATTGCTAAGTTACTGATTTTACGCTCTGTCAGAAACAAAGCGGCAGAAATATTTCTCGATCAAGTGTAGATATATGAGAAACAAGTTACATTCCACGTATACCTACACAAAGGAAGTTACATACAGGACAATTAATGGATACTTCCTCATGCTCCAAATTCTTACATTGAGCGGTGAGTCAAAGCGTAGGAGATGAGAAGCCACCGGCAGTACTTACGTTGTTACGAACCTCTTGTCATGGTAATCGACTTATTGTAGCTGTCATTTTATTACCATGGAACACGGTACATGGCCCAAGCATGTCTTGCAAGCAGCAAGGTCGAGGTTTTATACGTAGAAACTCCGCTGTTGGTATAATGTGTTAGCTGTTGACATTTAAATCGAAACCAACACATTCTATTGTGTTGACACATGGGACATTGGAATAAGGTAATGATTGAGCACATGATTTTAGGATTATCATTGTTTTAAGTGAATAATTTAGTCGAGTCTTTCAAATTTTAAAATTATACTTAAAAGAAAAAAGGCACACTAAATGGTCAGAATATAGGACACAAAAAAATAACCAACGGAAAAAGGAATTTTGACGATAAAAAACCTAAGCATTACTTAGATTCACGATATGCAGTGATTTACACATAACTTCCTACAGATTTATTTCCTATCTCTAATCTAGATACTTATACAATTAGATTTCTTAAAAGATACTATCATTGAACCTAATAAGATTAAACAAATCCTTGCACCTGCTAGATATGTACAATTAACTAAAGTCCAAATCTATTGATATGAACGCTGCGTAATATAGATAAGATGCTACCAAGTCTGTCGTACGATAAAACTATAAGCTAGTGTAACTAAAGGCAGTAGTATCGATAAACTAATTACCTATCGTCCCTATCCGAAGCGATCACCAGTTAACCGCTAATTTACAAATATGTGTGACATGACGAAGTCAATGGGAAAGCTACCATTGCCTTCATGTTATACGTATTTTTTTAGATAAGATTAGATTACCACTTGCTACGTAAACCCCGTTGAGTCCATGAATCATGGACTTGTGTTATTGATTTTTAGTTTGTGAAGGTCTTCCGTTTTATATGTTCTATAAAAAGAAAACGGAATTATTGGAAAGAGTTACGACGGTTCTGGAAACGGGTAGATTTTAGTCGTTAAAAGTCTAACACGCTCTCTCGTTTCAGTCTACAGCGAGATAAGTACATAATATCCTAACCCAAAAAAAAAATAATACCTCTGTTCCACCCTAAGCAGGAGAAGTCAAGGTGGGAACCAAATTTCCAGTTGGTGCTTAGGCTTCCACCTAATCACCAGAAAGATTTTGAGCCACCCCTGCTCGGAAAAAAGTAAATATTCCGTATTTATAACGGAAACAATAACAGCTATACTTTTCAATATCGAAGTAATAAAATATATCACGGCTACGTCCTTACCTAGTTTTAACTCTTATTATGAGGGGAATGACTCGTAAACAGCTGCGCAAACATGACATTCGGATCGGTTTTCTTCATGGTTTTAAACCATACATACTATAATGAAGTACACAACAATGCTATCATATTTCATATTCGTGATGATGATGATGATGATGACGGAAAAGAGTAATTTTTTTTATTACATAGTATTAGTATAAAATAAGATCACGTTCCACGTCGATCTGTTCACTCGCTAACTTCTTCTAAAGCACTCAACGGATTCTGATACGATTTTCCCTAAGACAAAGAGCGACAAACGAAAAAAGCTTATGTATAGAATATGCTCCCATGGAAAGCCGGAACGGGTATATTAGTCAACTAAAAATGAATTAGATAATCGACTCTAAAAGCAGCTTATCTAATTTGAATATTATTTCAATTTCAGAAAACCCACAAGTGGCAGTATTTGCATCAATGGTCGAGTACGCAATGAAAAGATGTTCCGGCGAAGATCATGTTACATTCTACAAGACGACAGAGTACAAGACATGCTCACAATACAAGAATCACTTAAGATAGCAGCGGATCTCAAATTAGGCAATCATATAAGCGGTCAACAAAAAAAACGACGCGTAAGTGTTACCTACCAATACAATGTATCGGATTATTTCAATATCTAAATTGATTGCATCACATGTTTCTAATCTTTTGAGGTCGAACCATAATAATGTCGAAGTGTTCACGACTTTAAAATAATCATATCAGTTATGCTAACTGCCATATACAAGGGCTTCGCTCCCGATAAGCAGTTTAAAGAAAATAGTGTTGTAGTTGGAATAAAAATAACCGTTAAGCCTACTTTAACGTCATCGCTATCTAAAGACAGTTCACATGTTATTGTGTTCTTGTTACCACCACCCCAGTAGTATACAGCAGTCACATAGATGATACCTGAATACGTAGAACTTGCTCCTGTGAATATTTTTCCATTAAAAATGAATTGCAATCGAGTCGCCTATCATATTTTATCATAAAGAAAGATGGTGATATTATGTGTGTAAAGTAATCAAAATACCTTAGCTTTTCTAAAACTAACTACATTATGCAATGGAAAGTAATAATACAATACTTTTTTCAGCCATTAGGGTAGTCTAATGATTCCTCTTCTTTCCAGGTAGAAGAAATAATCACATCCCTTGGTTTAAGTAGAGCACGGCACACGAGGGCGGGCAATTTATCTGGAGGACAAAAGAAAAGGCTAGCAATAGGTCTGGAACTAATCAGTGACCCTCCGGTCATGTTTCTAGATGAACCCACCAGGTAAATGGCCATTTTACAGCTAAATGATTTACAATGCCAAATTGCTCAACAAAGAAAAGTAAAGTGGGTCTGTACTTTTTAGTTTGTAGCCTTGACAACTAATAAAAACGACCCACTACATCCTTTCGGGAGTGGCCAGAGGTGACTAAGGAACCGAGTCGTAAAAATATTAAGCAATAATAAAAAGTGCCAAATGGATTGGATTAGGTTTCGCCAAATAAAATAATAGCAGTATTGTTAAAAACAGAACGACAAATAGAAACAGGAGCCTCTATTTATAAACTAACAACTATATCTACAGACTGTTCTCAAACAGCACGATACTGTCACATGAAACATCCAAAAGTATCACTAACACGCTACTACAACAACGTTATCAAACACAAATCAGAAGGATTAGTCGAGGAATTAAATATTCGAGATAACGACACGCTGTTCAGATACTATATTTAATTAAAATTATATTGTCTAAAAGACGTTGTAGTGTTTATTGTATTAGCATCGCGTATTAGATATCCCGCTACACCTTAGTTTGTAACTATGAAAATTAATGAACCATGCTGAACTTCGAATAGTTCAATTACAACAGAGTTGTTAATGAAATTTCTAAATTGATGCTTTATGTTACGATGATCACACTGACATCATTATTTTAGGGAATTGACCAAAATTACATTTTCCGGCCGCTAGTCACGCAGATATGCGTGTCTTCAGGAAACCGGAGACCTCAAAAATAAATGTGAAATTATATAACAACATGGCTCCATGCCAGTGTCTTTATCTGTTGACATAATGATAACGATAACAATATCTTGATAGTGATGTGAGATTTAAAAACATTGTAATTAAATCCAATAAATGGCATTTATATCAATTAGACTTAAATAAAGTTGATTACTACAATGTTACATTGTAATAATCGACTACTATTTAGGTTCATCAATTCCTGTATGCATGAGTTTTACAATTTCATTTAGGCATAAATTTTATTGTAGAGCAGGTACAGGTTTCCTATTTATCGTCACGTTGGCCCAACTTTTGTAAATTATCAAACATTAAATCATCTCAAGACATAAATATACTAACTGATATAACTAGTGCCACTTTAAAATCTCTAGCTGTTCATTAAATTTGCCATCAAATTTGGCGAAAATTTTGCTTAGTTACTTGGAGAAACTTTAAACTGCGATTCTATAGTGCAAACTTTTCATTTATGTTTTTTGACAGTGCACTTGTGTTTTTTTTACTTAGTCTTTATTAACGTTATTGACTGTAGGGGAAGAATATTAAAAATATTGTACAGCACAACGTTCAACCTAAATATATGTATCTTTTTTCCAGTGGGCTGGATAGTTCAATATCGAAGCAAATAGTATATTTACTTCACCTTTTAGCGCGGCAAGGGCGGACGGTGGTGGTGACCATGCACCAGCCGTCCGCTGGACTCTTGCACATGGTGGACCGTCTGTACGCGATGGTGGCGGGCCAATGCGCATACGTGGGCTCCGTGCCGCAGCTGCTGCCGTGTCTAGAGGAAATGAACTTGATGTGTCCCCCCTATCATAATCCGGTTGATTTCTGTAAGTATGAGTATGATGTTTATCATCAGTTGCTTTGAGTTTATAATTACATACATATATTCTTTTACCTGCCTTTGTCTCGAGTTACTTAGGATTGTGCGTGCTTTACTATTTTATTCTTTCCTGTCTGTCATCGCTCTACTATTCACTCTTTATTCATTTACCTAAATCTCTTTGGAAATTCATCCATCTTTTTTTTAATCTTCCATCAATAATGATGCCATTGCATAAGAACTTCTGTGTAGAAGGTGAAAATTGTTATTGAATATTAACCAATATTAGATAGTCAATTGTTAATTGTTCACCGGCCACTTGAATATCTACAACAAACAAAACAAAATCAATCGAGTATTCGGTATAGTCATTCGAATAATTTATTCGTACTAGAAACCAGCCTAGTTATAAACCGGTCCCCTCTTCGGAACACGCTATTTGTGTTGATATACTTTTGACTATTAATTTCATAGCAACACTGCAATATGAATGTAGAGATTATGTTTGTGTACTTTTATTATGTATTGCTTTGATATGAATGACACCATGTCGTAAATCTGGAAATTTCAATGTATAAACTTTAACGGATCTCCTACTCCTTAGTATAAAATGAAATAACAATATTTGTCTAAAATCACAAAAGTATGCCTACCAGCATTTACATGAATGAAACACTGCCGTCATTCATAGAGCAGTAACTTATCAACCAAATTAATTCTAATTTGGTTGATATTTATTCAAATATCTACTAATTCTAATTAATCATATTCAAATAAGTGTTGCCATGCATGGTTATTTTTCTTTTCAGTGATTGAAATAAGTGTAGAAAACGCGGCCAATCTCGTGGAGAGCTCGGGGAATGGAAAAAATAAAAGGTGGATTACAAATGTATCTCATGAGACTGATAGTAATTTAATAGGTATGTATGACTTTATTATAGTATGCATAAAGGCTAATAAATACTCAAATCTATAAATTACTAGCTTTTGCCCGCGGCTTCACCTGCTTACACAAAATATAACATATGTCACTCAGGAATAAATCAGCTTTCTTTTGGTGACAAAATTTTAGCAAACGATTTTCAGAGATTACAAACCAAGACCTCTTACAAACATATTTGATCTTATGTAAGAATCGTAAGCATTCTGTGATTCTGCTATCGTATGCTAACCATGTTCAATCCTTGAACAAGATGACGTGCTTCGCTCAAACTGATTGAAGTCGTTATAAAATTATCATATTAATGAAAACTGGTATTTTACTATCAGTATCTCTTCTGGACGTAACCAAAAAATATACCTGCAACGTAATAATTTTAGTAAAAAAAAAATTGGAGTTTTAATTTAATATCTCCCTGACAAGTAATAACTTACAGGATATATTTAAATCACTCCCCTCCGATGTTAAACAATGGTTTTAATTAATATTTCATTTCCATTTTAAATTTTTCAGAAAAATCTAATTTAGGTGCGTGTGAAGAGGTTTGCTTGACAACGTTACCGGCTCCGAAGGAGGACCCCACTAGTAAAATACTATTAGCAATAAAGAGTACATACAACACATCGTTCTGGAAACAATTTACCACCCTTACAAGGAGATCGCTTCTGGTAAACTAGTGTAAATTATTTTCTTTTCTATGTTTGAGTAGCTTAACAAACTATTATTGTTTGCTTGATTACATGACTCACTTTAATTATCTCTAAATCCTTATCTAAAATATACGGCTGCATCTGTGTGCCGTGGGTTCAATTTCTGCATAAAACAAATATTTTTATGGTTTACATGTAGTTGTACCGGTGTCTTGTGTCTGTCAGTTTACATGTTTGTGACCGTATCCAGAATATAGGAGTAATTCCTAGAGGAGCAACGACTTGAAAAAAAACTCTTAAATCCATGCCGGAATGGTACTGACCAAGATTCAAACGTCATATAATCTCATTTATCTGTCCGCTTTAGACAAAACAAAAAGGAGTAATTCCTATAGGAGCAACGACTTAAAAAAAAACTCTTTAATCCTTGCCGGAATGTTACTGACCAAGATTCAAACATCTTAAAATCTCATTTATCTGTTCGCTTTAGAAAAACCAGCCTACAAAATAATTACCGACTAACAGCTTTATAATACCTCGGTAATCATCTTAAAATTATATACTTTGGATACGTTTCATTTGCCTTTAATTTTCTGTGAAAGCTCTACGGTGAAATAAGGGCAGTGCTCCGCTAGGTACATTGAACTTGGTATGTAAATTGGTTTTTAAAAACAACAGGACATATTTAAAACTCAGGTGGCAATGGGCAGGGCACATTGCTCGCAGAACAGATGGCCGTTGGGGCCGAAAGGTTCTGGAGTGGCGACCGCGTACCGGTAGACGCAGCATCGAAAGGCCTCCTACAAGGTGGACCGAAGACCTGGTGAAGATGGCGGAAATCCGATGCACAGGACCGCCAGGATCGATCATTGTGGCGACATTTGGGGGAGGCTTATGTCCAACAATGGACGTCTATCGGCTGAAATGATGATGATGATATTTAGCAACCATAACCTTACTTCTTCACTATAGTCACCAAATATTTTAGTTTGCTAGTAAAATATTTGTTGACTAAAACATGGACCATCTTCATGAGAACTTCCTATATCTCCTCGAGTTCATATAACATTCTCCTGTCTAGCTGTATGTATGTCTATCAATATTTACCGTAACTCATTTTCTTTTTTCAGTCAATATGGCGCGACCCCGCCTTTACCGTGATGACGACCGGCATCCACTGCGCGATGGCGCTCTTCATCGGCTTTCTGTTCTACGACATAGGAGCAGACGCTAAGGACGTACGCAACAACTACAACTTTCTGAACTTCAGTCTTATGTTCCTCATGTTTACGGCATTCAGTGCCGTCACTATTAGATGTAAGTTTATTTCATTTCATTATCATATTTATCTATAATTTGTATGTATTTAGAAATATATAAGTATGTTTATCAGTTGTCTAGTACCCATAATACAAGCTCTGTTTAGCCTGGGACTAAACGGCGTTGTGTGATAGTTGTGGAATATTATAATTGTTTATTATTATATTTGTTAGTTTTTGAAGCTTCTCTTTTGTACTCTTGCCGTGGTCTCCTATAAGTGAAGGAGTCCACCGAAAAGGTACTGGAACTATTATTATAGGATACAAATATTATGTACCTAAATCCTTTGTTGGAGATCCTAAATAAGTAATGTCTGCTTTCTTTTGTACTATCAATAGTTTAATTATCATTTTTTAGGAAAAAACAATAGTGCTACATATTCGTAATTTTGTCTCTTCTTATTTTACCCTCACAACATCAGTTTTCAATTACAAACCATCAGCTTAACAATAAACATAAAAAATTGCTATCTGAGAAAATTTCAATCTCAACAAATATTATATTGAATGTACCTACTTTGAAACAGACACACAACAAACATAATGATTCATAAAGTTTTCACGTACGTGACGGTGAACTTGAAACGACAAAGGTATTGGCAATTACGAGTACATTTCTGACTCATAGCGTTATTAGGTCAAACAGAAGAGGTATAATTGAATAATCAAAACTTCATTTACACGTTCTAGTTGTTGTTTATAAATACTGAAATTAACAGAAGGCGTTGAATCACCTTCTGCAATGTTATTGTTCACCATTAGCGTACTATGTACGAAGTACTATCACTAAAATGATATTCATATTTATGTTAAGAGCATCTTTAGACTATTTTCAATCATAATTATTGTATACGTTTGTTCATAACATTATTCTACACCATAAAATAAATCTCGATAAATTGATTCTTCACTACCTTCTTCACTACCCACTTCTTCACTACATCTTTTCTTACTTCAATAATTTTACAACAAGTTTTTAATGACAATAATTTTTTCATAGCAAGCTAAATATTTATATAATAAATACTCGCCAAAGCAAATCATACGAGCCCCAACTCGATGGGGTGGTTTCGTTCACCAAGTTCCTATAGCTACCTTCCGGTTCTATCATCAGATCAGCTCCATGTCTTAATAATTTTGCATTGTCATCTGATTTACACATGCATGCAAAATTTTAGCTCAATCGGTAACCGGGAAGTGGATCAAATTTAATTTGCAAGATTTGATTACAGACTAACATCGGGACAGGTGAAACTAAATAAAAGCTTGTAAATACTCCCATCATCCTGATAGAAAGCTCAATCACAATTCAATTTCTCACTTCCAGTTCCCGAACAAATCCCGGTGATCCGTCGCGAGCATTTCAACAGGTGGTATACGGCGGGAGCATACTACATATCAACGTTGGTATCGACGCTGCCGACTCAGACGGTGTGCACACTGTCTTACGCAGTCATCGCGTACTGGCTCACGGGACAGCCGTACGAGATACGCCGGTTCGCTGGATTCTGTTCCGTACTACTGCTGGTCTCCTACGTAGCGTTGTGTAAAGGACTGCTTATTGGATCAATGTTTAATGTCAAGGTTAGTACCTCATCATCATCATCGTCATCATCATTATCATTTCAGTCGAAAGACGTCCACTGTTACCTACAGCCAACTATTAATTTATTTATTCTTCAACCATATAAATAATGTATGAATATCAAACGATTGGTGCATTAAATTTGTAAAGTAGCAGATTCAAATAATTATTGTGCATCTATACCCACAATGGCAAATGTTTTTTTCCTTTCAAAGAACAAATATGGTGTGTAAACTTATTGTTTGTTTTAACAGTTTTTCATTCATTACAGAACGGAGTGATATTCGGCCCGTTTTTCATAATGCCGTTCACGATCTTCTCCGGATTCTTCCTCCGCTACTACGATGCGCCTGCGTTCGTGCGCTGGCTGTTCCAGGCTTCCTTCCTCAAGCACGGCCTTGTTGGCCTCGTCCTGTCTATCTACGGCATGGACCGACCCAACCTCGAGTGTTCAGAACTCTATTGCCACTACACATATCCCAGTCAATTCCTAATGGATAACGACGTAGTCGGCGAGAGATTTTCCTTGCTCATTGTTGCATTATTATCTATAGGCTCAATTGTAAGTGTCTTAGCTTTTCTTATACTAAAAGTAAGATTAAAGAACAAATGGTGATGTGCAGACATAAAATGTATTGATTAAATAAATAGCATTGTAAACCGAGATGTGAAAATCTCGTTTTAATATTGAATATGACAATACGACTAGTCGGTTCGTGATCGTGAATCATAGAATGTATGAAATTCGCGCCAGCATTATTTATTATGATATTTTAAACAAACGAGGTTTTTACAACAATTGAGTAATAAAGTTTATAGAAACATAATATGTTTCGATATGGTTTAAGGTGTTCCAAAGTTCTAAAATCACACATGATGTACCTTATAGAAATAATAAAAAAATATTTTTACATGCTAACAAATGCGATGTGAAAATCTCTTTGATGCAGATTTCAAGATATGTTAGACATTCCAATGTAAATAATGTTAATTCTAAAAATATTTAATTATATTTTAAAACCATAAATGTTGTCCAATCTTCAAGAAAGTAAGTGTTACCAAAAATATTTTATCAGAAAGACCCGCACATTTTCTGTTTATACAAGCTCAAACAAATTATATAATAGTAATCTAGAGTATTTTATATGTATATTTTATACCAAAGTACATAATTATGTTAATAACTTTTTTTTAATAGCTTTTTATACATGGGTGCCTGGAGGGCTTATTCATTCATATTTTAATTATTAGAGACCCTAGCTAATCCGCGGCAAAATTTCTGAGTTCGCTTCGCTCGCTCGTGTGGCCTTTTTTTTTGGTTCTATCTCTGTTGACCAAAGAAAACCATAGAGACGAAGTGCAGAATATGCATACTCCCTTTTCGGGATGTGAGAAATAATATAACGGGTTTTCCAGCTCTAGTAAGGGGCGAGAGGCAACGCAAGAGCTCAAAAGGTATATTTCCGGACTAGTTTTAAAATATTTAAGGCTTTTAATTCAATCAAGAACTTAATATGAAACAAATATCAATAGGAGATACCTCAAGGTAGTATTTTGGGCCCAACTTTATTTTTCGTTGCCTTATCCCTGGGACATAAGAAACATGAAAACGATGAATATACGGAACTCAATAAAGTATCAGAACGAAAAGTAGTTGCGTCTAGAACAATTATTATTAAGAATCTTGAAATGTAGACAAAACAATAATAAATGACAAGAGAGGACTTATTTTAATATCAAGTAGAACACCTGTTTTACGATTTGTAAATATTTTTTTTATATAACTTGATGTATTAAACTAGATTATAAGTAGGTTAGACCTCATGATTTGAACATTTTATCACTTTTGTTTGATGTGATGTTCGGGCGGACAATATGTTACCTGAAATTAGTAAAACTGTGTCAAAAACTAACAAATAAATGTAATTTTAATTATGTTAATATTATCCAATATTTTTAAGTTGTTTATAAAAGTCGCAAGTTTATTTTCTACAAAAAATATTAATTTTTTTACCAAAGTCTTGCCATAATGATTTATTAGTGTCATAAAATATGATAAATGGAATGGCATTTAAATAAATATTAGATATTCATAGTTTTAATACAAATTAATTTGACGTAATCAGAAATGCAGCTATGAAGTGAGAAAGTTCTAAAATCTAAAAGTTTTGTGATTTTCATATGAAAGTTATTTTTGTTCTCACAAAAAACACTCTGGAATGATTAGCTAAAACGATATCTTATGATTTATAAATTAATTATGCAAGGGCTCGATAGTGACTGAATGATTATTATTATGGTATAAAATAAATGAATTTTCGTTTTGTCACAGCTGTATTTCTGAATTCAAAACTATTTTTTAAAATTGCATAAACGTGTAAGATAAACATTAAAATTTAAAAAATGTACACATGGTACGGATACGGTATGGCCGTACGAATAAACTATGAAACTTTGTATATCGACATTTTATTTCAAATTGCATCCCGTACGGACTGAATAAATTAACCGACTTGGTTAATACCAAAGTGGCATGCCTTGGTTTTTCTACAAGTTATGTCTTTGATGGCATACAATCATCTTGAAATAACTATTGACGTTACGATATCCTTTTCAGGGTTCCGTACCTTAAAATGAAAAAACGGTACCCTTATGTTGGCCGTCTGTCTGTCTGTCTGTCAAGACCCTTTAATTCAGGAACGCCTGAAGATATCGAGCTGAAATTAAAACTATATACCCAAATCTTCGGTCCTTTGAAGCTGTGAAAAATGTAAACTTCCGAGTTAATGAAAAAAAAATACTGCCGATAAAATGGTGTGTATTTCGAAGTATCCTATGAATTTTGATTCCTTTCCATGCAGCAAGGTGTCATAGCACAAGTACAGGTAATAATCTGAAAATTGTAAATTAGTCATAAGCCACAGAAAAAAAATTTGCGATTCGGAAAAATCTTCGTAACTAATTGAACTGTTTTCATAGGTAAGTTTGGAATCCTCAGTGCACGAGTCCGACTTGTACTGATTTTATTTTAATAATAATAATATTATTTTGATGAGACGTGAGAATTTAATACGAACATCATATACATAAAATTTTTACGCTTTTCCCATGGGGCAAAAACAACATAGTGCCATTTGTTAAGATCTTTTTTAGACTGTCAAGGGCTCGAGCTCGGTCCGGACGGTTGCCGGACGGCGACCTACCCATGGCTCGCCGTCCGTAAGCTCACGCTTACGGTGGCTGGAAATCCCGGCGGCTGGGGCGTAAGTGCCGTTCCCTCGCGCGCACCTCCGCCTCCTTCGTTAGCATTACTGCTTTACAAAAGGAGGCGTCTGCCTGCTTTACCTCTTCGCTCCAAACCATGGCCTGTACAGCCAGCGCGAGAGATCGTTGCCGCTCTGCCCAAGCGGGGCACACCCCTACCGTATGCTCCACCGTGTCCTCCGAACGTGTACACAGTGGTAACACCGGGGCGTTTCATCCACACGAAACATGTGCAGGAACCTCCCGAACTTACCATGTCCGGTGAGGACCTGCGTCATGCGGAAGGTGAAGACGCCGTAACGTCTTTCCAGCCACTCTCCAAATAGGGAACTTACCGTTGCTACGGTCCTTACCATTCTTACCTATATATGTTTATTTCATTTCTTTTGTTTCGTTTTTGTTCATTTATCCGAAATTCTTGACAAAATGATAAAACATTTGTCGACCACATGAAATTTCAGTAGCGCATGTCACTACTCGCTTTCTCCGAAAAACGAAGTTTCGATTAAAATTTCGCGTGTTTCCTACCACGGTTCCTTTCGTTCCCGAAATTTCGCACGAACGAAAATTGTTTGACGTACCGAATCTCTAAACCTACTCTAATTAGTTATGTTTCGAAAAAAATATAATTATGACAGAGGATTGTTTGCAATTTTAACGTCAAATGAATATCGTTCGTTTACGAAAGTTTCGTTTCGGAGAAAGCGAGTAGACCCCCAGATATTTTGGAATTTTCGTCGATCGCTTGCGCTGATAGAATGGAACTTCACAAGAACTCGTATGCTTTTACACCACAGAACAAAGGAATCATACTTCTTCTGTTCTGTGTTTTACACATTCATTGTGCATACAGCTAAATTATAGAATACCCGGCTGGAGTCTGTTTTCTGATGGCTACAACCCGGGAATCTTTAAGTCAAGAATGAATAGGTTACTTGCAGGTAAGCGCACTCCATCGTCGACCGCATCGTCGCTTTCCATCAGGTGAGATAGCGGTCAAACTTTATTTTTGACCGGATACAGATCGTCACAATCGAGTCGCAAACAATTGCACAGAGACCCTACCACGAGCTCTTAACGCGACCTATTGAACGACTTAACCCTTCAGATACCGTCAATTAGAGACACAATAGTAAGACAATAGATGCGCGGCCACCGGTGGTCGCTTGGGGATTCATGAATTAAACTAAACTAAACTATATAGTATAGGGTGTATAGCTCTATCCCTCTTAGGCGAACATTACACGTTAGGTTTTGCTGTCAGTTTTGCCACAGTCAACGTTTTGATTGACGAAAAACCTACCGTCTAATGCGATGATTGACGTTTTTTAGTACTGATTGATGAAAACCATAATTAACCCTTCAGATACCGTCAATTAGAGACACAATAGTAAGACATTTTATGCGCGGCCAGCGGTGGTCGCTTGGGGATTCATGAATTAATAATTGATGGGATTGATTTACGCTTGCATGACCGTGTGATGGTCGCCTTATTCGCCCGCATGCTTATCATGTACTGGCTACATGGAGATATTCATGCAACGTCGTATAAATTTTGAGATAGATTCCTTGACGTCTGACGTTTTTATGATTCTTCGATAGTGTAGCGAGTACCCTCTTCGAGTAATTAATTACTTGTCTATGTATAGTAAGAAAACAAAAAAGCCTATTACGCTTCCTTGAGTGAAACCACAGTAACATCACAGTATCAACTTTACTCAAAGGACCGACACAATAGCGAACAAATTCCCCTTTGTTAATCTTTTTTTACCACAGAAAGTACCTAGTTTGATTATAAAAAAGCAAAGTATCCCAACTTGCTTATTCCGAAAAAAATCCAGTTCTTCTGTGTAGAAATTTAGATCAAGAAAAAGGTAAGTGAACGAGAAAAGAAAAGAAACTACTACCTCATAGCTGAAGGGAGAAATTTTCTTGTGTACGTATTTATATCTATTGTGATATATGTATCACATTATCATGAAACGTGATAATTATATGTGACGCTTATATTTTTTAATCCCTATGCTGGAAACGTGTTGTTCTTAGCTTCGAAGTCCAATTTATCATCAATAATTTTATCATAGAGGACACAAACCAAATTATAATAAGTTAATAAGCAAAGATAAGTAACACTGCCCATTATTGTGTACCTAGTGATAAATTATTGTATGAAGATAAATATAACATCAGTCGGTATTCCAGTGTCCAGTATATGTAGTCTGCTAGTAGTGACTTACGCGTTAACCTTTCAAATAGCGTACGGACAGTCTCGCGGAGAGGAAGTCTCGCGGTCTCGCTTGCAACGCTCCAATTTTCCAATTCCGCGCATAATACGTGATAATCATTGCCATCCGTCACCATTCATGATACACTAAAAAGCGAAAATATTAGTTTTGAGTGCCAAGATGGATGTGGAAGCAGCACGGGATGACATTAGTGTCGAAGATGGAAGTTTTATTGTTTACACTGATATATTTTACACAGTCAAAAGTACAAGTAAGTAACTAGCCAGTAGAACATAATTTTGTGACAATAAAAACGAGGGTTTTAAGTTCGAGTAACTTTCCGTCGTAGTCATTTTAAGGGCTAGTTACAACAGAATGGATTCATGTATAATGTCGCAATTTTAGAATAGTAAGCTTAAGTACTTGCAATGAAAAGTGTGTGAAGGCGAACAAGTTCTTGCTTTACGCTTTACCGTCGAACGCTTTATCCGCAATATTATTACGATTTTGTTAAAAATATTCGGAACTGTAGAATACCCCTCTTAGACTTCAATCAGTAGTCACTAGAATACTCGTACATGTTGAAGATGTACAGCTACACGAAGTTTATTACTCGATATGTAAAAACTGTTAGTTGTTTGTCTACGCACTTTATAGTATGCAGTCAATTGTTTTATATAGGGGATTTCCGCAAACATATGAAAATTTCTTCAGTACTTTATAGTTACTCCAACACTTACCAAAACTGAGCGTACACATAATTTACATACAAACTAGCTATAATTTGTCGTTTACCAATAAGTATTTCCACAATAATATTCCACAACTATCACACAATTTAAAACAATCTAATTAAAACTGTGCTCTCTTGACTTCAATGTAGGTTGACTTGAACTATAAATAATTGTACCTTGCTGTTTATTATGAAATTACTGAGTAACATTAATGTTTATCTAACTAAAGATCCGTATTACAGCTGAGCCCTATAACCCCACAGGTCGTTATGAATGCAATCACGTTCCTGTTTTCAACATGCATCTAAATTGTTGAAACTATTGTTATAGTGGAGGAATTTATTATTATTGTTAACCACATTTCAGGCTAATTGTTCTTGTTCTTCAATGATAGAATTGTTTATAAGCTAATATTATGTAATATTCACAAAACCCACATGGTATCGGGTCGTGACATGCAAGGAGACGTCTATTTGCTTATCTGTCATCGACAAACGAATTATCTGGATTAACATATGTACAAGAATAAATAATATATGCACCTAATAGATAAAACTTTTTTAATTTTGATTTTTGATTTTATCATTTTTAAAGATCTCAAAGTTAATGTTTTGGCATTACGATGTATAGAGGTGTTTTGATCACCAATTATTTAATTCATGAATCCCCAAGCGACCACCGGTGGCCGCGCATCTATTGTCTTACTATTGTGTCTCTAATTGACGGTATCTGAAGGGTTAAATGCGCGGAATTAACTGTGTGCACAAGCACATACATTCAGATAAATACTTATATAATGGTAATTGATTAAGACACCTTTATCTGCCGGTTAATCAACATGAGTTGTATTTACGGTTTTGTTATGTAAAATTTTATATCATGACATTTTTGCTTTCAATCTCAGCAAGTGCAAGAAAATGCAAGGTTTTGTCCTCTTGGTAATTATTTAAAAAATATGTAGAAAGTTGTTGATCTTGAAGTATCTTGTCCGCTGATTAAATGCCTTTATTTGCAAGTACATTTATAAGTGATTCCTGTACGTTAGCATTTTCAAATACATGAGTCACAATCGAAATCCATTCCAATAAATTATTACTTAATAACATTATTTCAATCCATCACTTCAGATTACGATCATCATACCCTACTCTTAACTTAGGAGTCGGCACAGTATGTCCTCTTTTTTTATTATATGTAACTATTGTCTTCATACTGATATTTTCAAATACTTCCTTAGAAAGTCTCTTAAATTTGAGACCTGAACTGTGAGCTGTGAGGTTGATTAATTTCCATTACTATTTACTGAGTTTTATTGATATTTTTTGTGTTAAATTTTTTTAACATTGGTTTTAAATGTTTATGATTAAAGTTTAATTCATGAATCCCCAAGCGACCACCGGTGGCCGCGCATCTATTGTCTTACTATTGTGTCTCTAATTGACGGTATCTGAAGGGTTAAATTTAAGAACCAAGAGACATGTGATTAGGTTAAAGAACGTTACATATACACATATAATTTAAGTATTAAGATTTAAGATTATGGGCTATTAGTATACTTTAATAATTTATAATTTAACGCCTGCCTAAATCTCAGAGCAATAATTACAATGAGTATTTTGCCACTAATATCAAGCGAGTAAAATTAATAAAGATAGATAGATGGAGAATCTCAATAACTTAACCATGTGAGGAAATAAAAACTTAAGAATATTAAATTTACGAAGATATACCTACCTAGTCAAAATACAAATCAACTTCAAGTTGTTGAACAATGTTGGGAAGTTTTCTCACACCTGCCAGATAATATCATACATAATAGCGAGACCTTGGTGCACTGAGGGCCTATATAGGTAAGTGCATAATTATGAAACATTTATCCGAATGGGGCAAAGATACACCCCTATCATACTCGTAGCAAATAGTTCACAACCATATAGTTCAATTTTCAACTCTGCTACCGACATATTTACTTTTTCGGCTGAACAAACTTTTCAGTGGAAAAGATTGGAAGAAAGGTTGGAACAGTAATAGACGACACACTTGGCCTACACTCCGCTAAGCATCAACCCCTATAAGAGCGGGTTTCGTCAATGATGATTTTCCCCGTCGACAGACAAAAAAAAACCCTTGTTATAATTCACTAATGCGAATCTAAATCTTGACCGAGAGTCCCATAACGGTACGTGAGCTAATAAAGCGCATGTACAAAAATTTGTATTTCGTAATAATGGCAAGAAAAAATTTAGAAATATATTAATTAATAATACTAATCCTGAAATATGAGCTCTAAAAAGTTACACCGAATCGCTCGCTGAAAAATTAACACAAAACGTTGCTAAAAAGCAGCTCAGCCCCGATATGTAAGGCAAGAAGGAACGGGGTGGATTTTTTTGTCAGAAAAAGACTGACACTATCTCTCGCTCCGCCCAAGGATGGGAGATGTCATTTATGATGATTTTTTCATTCCTGCTGTCGATACACATAATCTCGGATTCTGGAGAATCCAGATAACTATATCCCGTTTCACGCTAAGCCTAGCTATCGTTGTAAGTCGTCGATGGACCTAACCAGCATACAAACTAAACCAAATTACGTTTTCCTATTCTTTGTTGTCCATCAGTAAAGATGTTATCAGCATCATAAAGTAAAAACTCATTCAAAACTGTAGACATTATCATCACCAAGACCGCAATCGGTTTCAGAGTAAATCGCTTTATGTTTATTTAATTAACAATCAAATTCATGTCACAGTCTAACAAGATAATTTGACGAGTTTGAAGAGAACCCTCGGTGCCACGAGTGTAAACGATGCAAGCGTTACATTGATACCGCGCGGCCAGTCTCACAGTCGCCTGCGCATACATCGCACGCGCAAACAAATCAATGTCGCGATCAAAATAAATCATAACTTTACGACTTACGTTTTTAATCCCTAAAATGGATGTAGAACTTGGAAACCGTGATCAAGTAAAACTAAAATGTGATGTGTCTGTGTTTACGGATATACATTATAGGATTCCTACTGGTAATAATATTTTTCTAAGTGAAAGTCTCTTTTTGGCGGCAACATACTGTCCGACTTACGATTGTGTAACTGCATCTATGACTGCACATTTAATTTTCTTAGGATAGTTATCTTAAAATATATTTGAATTTAAATATAACCGGTTTGTAAAGGATATAAAAGATTTATATTAAGATTCCAATTGATGAAATTACATCCTCCGATAGCCCATAGAAGCGCAATCATTTTAATAGTATAATGTGCCAGTGGTTTTCCAGGGTAGAGCCAAGGCCTACATTCATTTCTTCGAAGTTTCTCTGTCTTTAGCTACATCTGGCCAATCTTTTAGAGTCTAGCTAGTCAAGCCATCTCCTTCTAGGCTTACTGTGTCGCCAGCTCCTGTCATTCAGGATCCCGTCAGTGGCTGCATTCGACCAATTCTTTTGCGATATGTAGCAATATGGCCAGTTCCATTTTTCTTTGGCGGCTTGCAAAATAAGCAGATTATTTTTCACTATCAATGAGCTTATCGTTTCCTCTTTACCCCGAATGAGACCTTTGCAAGGTCTTGCTGACAGATATGTATCACTTTTGGGCCATTGTTTGCTTCATTTTGTACAGCGTATGATTGTGTTGTTGTTGTTGTTGTTAATTTATAGCGACCTATTCGAAAACACAGTTTAACCCTTCAGATACCGTCAATTAGAGACACAATAGTAAGACAATAGATGCGCGGTCACCGGTGGTCGCTTGGGGATTCATGAATTAAACAGTTAGAAATATTTTTCTATTGCACATGTGATTTTTTTTAAATGTTCAATTGACAACTCTTAAAATTTTAAATAAGAATTCAGATTTCTTACGCCAAATCCATTAGCAATAGAAGTGTCTAGATAGCTGGAATACCATTATTGTATAATAATTATATTTAAAAATGTATTTTAAATTTAGTTCATTGAAACGCAAAACCACTGATTATTTGATTGTGGTTGAGTAACAATATGCATATCTGAGAGCTCCAGCATAACCAGTTTATTTTTCCAACTCAGTTTCAATTTGTTTGTATCTTTTGCTGACCATCTTCTTGTCACTGTTGCCTAAGCACTTTGACTAAACCTAAGTTGCTATACTTTGTAAATACAAGTATTTTCAACTTTGAATTTCAGCTTTGTACTTACTTTGTGACTCTTACAAAGTCATCGTGAAGAAATTGAACTTCACAAATAACTTTTGATTTTGACATTGTTTTTGATATATTAGTTCTGTAGTGCTAATTGTCAGCTATTGGTTCAGCTCAGCTTCTGATCCGCATCACGCACAACGACTTGCTCCTTCCAGGTGTAAAAAGGAAGCCAATCATAGAGCGGTACATTAATTGATAGCCGGCCATTTAAATAAGTCAATTGACTCGAAAAGAAAAAAAGTCTTTCGTTTTTATGACATGTATGTTTTATTCGACATTTGCCAGTTACTACTTGTTATCAGTCAATTGTGTCATATGGTTATCACTACATTTGACGCCATATTTTTTATCCCAGCCTTCTTACGTGTGACTATTATCTCCAGTAACGATAATTACAACGTCACTTAGCCAGCATTTATCTATTGTCACAGTTTACAACCAAATTTCGACGTTATTATCGACCTTATATAAATATTTTAAATTAAATAAATATTTTATTTTAACTTGACATATTTATACTTCTTGGAATTATCAAATAGATTGAGGCAAATCTAATTAATCAGTTCCATCCGTTCGTTTACTTTATTTTAAACGTGTATAGATACATAATTATTTTTAACGTGGGTACTTATGACCAAAACAAAAACGCTGAATATATTTACCATTACATTACGATACGTATTTACATCGTTTACATTTATTTATTTGTTATGTTATATGATACATATTTATATTATTTACATTTTTTAACCAGTGATCCTTTGCCTTTGTACCTCAAATTGCTGCCGAAAATTGTAAATTCATTGATAAGCAACGCTATAACCGCTAGTACCTAATAGGAAACATAAATATACACACAGTCCCTTAATCCCCATTAAATTAATAAGGGAAGATTTGTGTGGAAGTTCGTAATTTGACGATTGAGAATCAATAGTTTGCAAATAAAACATTTTAAAAACGTATTTTCGAATACTCTAACTGGTCATTCATTTCATCGTAGCAGATTTTCCAATAATAAAGTAATCTTATAGTATTTTTTTGAAATCGAATAATATAAGCGGTCCAACAACTATCTGCAGATCTTACAAATACTTGTTCCGCGCGGGACTCAATCTCGCGATACGTAACGTAGTAGGTACATACTAATCGCTCAGCTACTGTTCCAACTGTGCCGTGTTCAGTCTAAGATTTAATCATCATTAATAAGCGGTAGTAATTTAAACAGTATAATCAAATTGTAGGCACCTATTTTATTAACACGATTTTATTAGCTTCACCTGTATGTTTGCTTGTAACCACCGCCTTTGAGCTCGATTTTGCCCAACTTTTTGCGATCAGATTTTCTTTAGACTTTGCAACAGACTTTGCAGATTTTACTCCCATCAAAGACCGATGACAATGTAATAAACCGATTAAAAAAAAAATCTTGATAGAAAATAAAATTACCGGTAGAAAAATTGAGATATGGGAATTTAGAGCTTGATTTCAAAACCATTATGCGTAATTTGCGTATGTTGTACCATCGACCTGCTTTTTGTCTTGCACACATGACTTAATATTTATCCGCTTAATATTTTTGTCACATTCGGTGACTATTCACTAAAAAATTAAAAATAAATATAGTTTAAAAAACACGCTTTATAGCATATCAAATTAAAAAGTGTAAAATATTTTTCAATATAGGTAGAAAATTATAATAATTGACGAGAAATATTAACATTATTGTGAAAAAAGCGTAGGGTGCTCGATTTACTAAAAATACGGCACAAAGCGCCCAATATTAATATTATTTTAAATAAACAATCATCGTGTAATCAACTTTTAATTTTAGAACAAATAAAATTACTATTTAATCATTTGTATTATTTATGCAACTGAGAACAAACACTATAAAACAAATGAGATAAAAACAATATAAAACGTATTGATTAATTTGGATTAACTTAATCTTCTATTTTTCTTTATACAATAGACTATTTTTACATCGATTATATAAAATTCTGTTGTGTGTACCAGATTGAATCATTTTTTTTTTATAAGAAAGGAAAATACATCCTTTTATTATTTTTTATATCAAAATCTACTATTTACAGAGAATATGGAAAAATGCAAATAATTCTGTTTATATTCAACAGTTGAAGATTTCTCTTTAAAAAACACGCTCGTTAACTGGTCGGTTGTGACACTAGCACACTAACTGGACAAAAAATTTGTCAAGGAATCTCACCCGTATATATTAAGTGGAAATAAAACTTTGACGTTTTTTAACTTATACTAATATATTATACTATGATGACTGTAGCTCTGGCTCGAGACTCTGCGCACAATACTAATATATTCGTTGTTACTCCTTTTACAACGTCTATCAATCGAGCAAAGATTCATAAATCATTTTGTACTTTTTTGCGTATGTGGTGACTATCTGTAATAAATTGTGACACTAGTCTATAGATTTAAGTGAAAGTATAATTATAAGTGTTAATAATTGTTGGTAAGCCTAATAAATAAATCAATACAGATTTAAAACAACCCTACCCTTTAAAAGCATATTGGACCAATCGACCCGCATGCTAACAAGGTACGTAAGTACGTGGCCCGTGGGATCTCCTTCAATATCACAGTGCATATTGTGTGTGCAAATATTCAGACTTGTTTTAGAGATCATCCATCGACCTCAACACAGCTTAGGAACAACAGTAGGTTTTTTATTGCCAAAGGGTTTTAGCTCAAAACATCGCTTGCCAAATATTATTGAAAATAAAACGCATTGTTAGTACCGCAATCAGTTTTGAAAGAAACTACATTTGCAAACTAATATATTTATATTATTATCATTGCATTTGCATAAATGCAAATTTTATGAATTTTTACACACGTGACTGTATTAATTATAAGCTCAATAAAATTCTTATTCGATTTGAATAATTTTAAATAATGATTTCTTGCGAAGTCGTTAATACGTAAGCGTTACTATTTATGGAATTGTAGAGTCACTGGACAACCATCATTGTTTGAATAAACAGTGAAAGGAGTGAACAAGAGAGGGATATTTAATATTTACTACTAGGTTCTAGTTGGAGTGGTTGTAAATACGATAGATATTTTCACAAAAATATCCAGCGTACCTACATCTATGCATTTGAGAGTTTTTTAAGCTATTGCATAGCTTCTATCGCGGGCCTTGAGCGTGAAGACCGAATCCAGAAATTCCGTAACGAAAAAAACCTAACACCCCCACTAAATGGTTGTCATGGCAACTTTGCAACTTCAATCACAATATAATTGCATAAGTTGATAAAAAAATGCTATGCAATAGCTTTACCGCGGCAGTCTCCGAGTGCCACACGTCTTTTTTTTTTAGCCTGTCTGTCCCACAGTCGCGGCAAAGGCCTCCCTCCACTCCTGCCAAAAAAAAATCTTATTATTGATAGGTTCGCGTTTGACCATCATATCACCTAATTAAGTTTATAGGTCTTCCCGGACAAATATATCATTTAAGTGTATTCAAGGCTAGAGGCTAGTGCAATTCATCATCAACGATTGCAATACTGCTTGCCATCAGATGGGATCACAGTCCAAGCCTTAGTTTATATCTTAAAAAAAAAACTTGCCAAAGATTGTAAGTTAGGACCTTTATGATGGATGTTTTTCTTTTTTTTCTTTTGTCATCATCCAAAATAAAATAGTTATAAAAAAATAAAAATACGAAATCTAAACTATAAACAGAAAAGCTTGTGCGAAAATACGCATTTTGCCAAGTTACACGAACAAAAATATTCTACCTGTCTTATTTAAGAACTGACCTTTGCATAAACTGCATCTTTTATAACCAAAAAAGACGTTGAAGTTATTTTAGATTAGGTTGATGTTATTTTTTATAAGCGCATCGTGTTTTTTTTTGGGCGATCGGCTCTTAATTCTACCTACGTTTTAACCTAAAAGTGTCGATCGTCTCATGCGCAACTGTTTCGCAAGCTTTGACATTTTGCAATATTTTATGTTTTTTCCAGTGATCATTTTTGTATCATATGTTACTTATACTAAACTAAAAATAACACTAAAAAGTTATTTAAGGAAACCGGATTTAGAAGTTAGGATAGCAGTATGTGAAAAATTTATGGCGTTGTGGGAACATCTTGTTTTATTTTAATACGCACCTAATGGCGGTCACTAAAATGCAAGTTTTTAGTTTGAGCATCCTTTTGTACAAACCTCGTTTCTTTCACTCCTTCTGTTTTGAGAAACTGTCAAGTAACAACTTAACAGCCCTTTCACCATATTTGTAAAGTTTCTAAATTACTTCATTTGGACAGATTTGACCAAATTGATCTATATATTAAGTATTTGCCATTACGTATGGACAAAAGATTTATATAATAGAAGTATACCTACCTAGTTGTCAATTTTTTTTCCAAAATGCCAGTTTGAGGCTGTTGCACTGACATGTCGTTGTGATTTGTGATAGGAAAAACTTTAATTACCTACTTATAATAATAAGAATACGTTTATTTATTAGAATATTGTTGTTACAAGGTGTTACATACAATTTTATGTTCAAAATATTCTACTGTTTCTAGCGTACAAATATTTTCAGGAAGTTAAATTAAATTAAAATCAATTGGTAAAAACCATACAGTGGATAAGGAAAACATTAACTGTTATCAGATACCATTTCAAGGGATCCTGGATATAATGTCAAGAATTATTACATACAATGTCAAAGCATTAGAATGTCAAGAGTTATCAAATGCAATTTAACAATACAATTTTAAGGCATGCTAAATGTAATGTCAGGAATGAATAAATATAGTGTCAAGAATTATTACAATGTCAGAAGTATTAAATTCAATTTAATTATTATGAATGTAAGGGCAAGTCCTCCAATTTAAATTTAGAATCAAACTCTTCATTTTAAAAATTCACCTGATGAGTAGTACTTAAACAATAGGAAACAAGAATTGTTTTGAACCGTTCTTAGTTTCACGAACGTTTGCATAATTTTTGCGAGTTACAACAACCAGTCATGATTGTGAGATCAGATGTAATCCCTGTGGTCATAAAAACTCCAGCTAGCTAATAAAAAAATAAACTCCTAAAAATATAGACATATACATATAGACAGATAAATTTGTTTAAACAAAATACAGTAAGCTAAAAAAAATGAGTTTTATTCAATTTTAAAAACTTATTATATTCTATTTACAATTCCATTTAAATTTAGGTAGTATTTGTACGTGTAAGAGTATCTCACTATCGATACCGAGAGAAGAATAGTCTAGTTAGAATCGTGCACGTGCAGTGTGATTCATAATAATGATTATGTCCAACACCTAAAACATCCAACTGAACAACAGAATTATGATAATATGCTACCCTTAAGCGGAGTCATTGTTTGGACGTACCATAAGCAGGCAGCATTGGACTTCATTCAAATTCTTTTAAGCACGTGTAATTATTGACAATATAGAATTAAAAGGTAGGTAAAGTTTACGAATATTACATATCAAAAAGCTGACTCAAAAATTTACAACAGCATGGGTTTGTTTCTTACTTCGAGCTACGTTTTCGTGGCATCTTTTTTCTTTGTATATATAATATACAACGTGTAACGTTAAATGCGCAAAACCTCAGACACCCCAAATGATTTTTAATTCAATTGACCTAACTATATGAAAAAAAAACATAAAAAAATAATTAAAGGTTTTATGTGCAGTTTTATTTTGTTTAAAATTCATATCTGCATTTAAATAAAAACATTTATTATCACGTTTATGAGAAAATTTGATTGGACTACAACTATTTGTGTTTGTTTACTTATTTGGGTGGGTTTTCACACGTGATGGCTTGACTTATTCATAAATAGACAGGTCGACGTTTTTAATGAAGTTTATATTGAAAAAATTTAACTATATTAAAAAGTGGTTCTGCTCGTTATTCTGGTCAAACTAATTTCAGGTTTTGCGCATTTAACGTTACACGTTGTATATAATACCCAAAAATAGTTATTAGTATTGTCTCCTATTTGAAAATGTGATGGGTATCGATATATAATGAATGTAACACTAACTAGTTTACCACCCGTGACCAGTGACCCCGAGTCAGCTGTAGTTATTCATACGTAACCGATTACATAGTGTGTTTTAATCGATTCCAGGGTTTTGCGCACAATTTCTGCTTTTGTGTATACCATCTCGGCATTCTTCTTTAGTTCCGTTTTATTTTATTGTCAATTCATAAGATATTAACACGCATTATTCATTTGCTGGGCCCAATCGGCTCGTTAATCAATTCAATTAACGCGTATGTGTGAATGCCTGTAAATAAATATTTAGACAGCAATTTATTTATTCAGCATTCCTATTATAAATACAATATACAAGTATTGTATTTATGTTTTTATCCCTACTAATATTATAAATGCGAAAGTAACTCTGTCTGTCTGTCTGTCTGTTACGCTTTCACGCAAAAACTACTGAACGGATTTAGATCAAATTTGGTAGGTAGGTAGAAGAGACACTGGAATAACACATAGGCTACCTATAATTCCACAACTGAGCACGGGTCTCTGCCCGCGCGATATAAACTGTAGTCCAAGCGGGCGAAGCCGCGGGCGGAAAGCTAGTAATACTATAAGTTTAGTATAGGGTTCGATTCCGACCCAGGACAAATGTTTATGTGATGAGCATAGTCATTTGTTCTGTGTCTGGGTGTGATTTATCTATAATATGTATGTATTTAGAAATATATAAGTATGTTTATCGGTTGTCTAGTACCCATAACACAAGCTCTGCTTAGCTTGGGACTAGACGGCGTTGTGTGATAATAACTATAAGTATTTACATAAATTACTTTTTTTTTTTTAGAGTATTTCCTGAGGTTTCATTTTGTTATTTTCACACACATATTTATAAAGAACAATCAAAATTAAAGTTTCAAAACACATTTTATATGAGCCAAAAAAACAAATTTTTGTTGTATTTTTTTTTTTTTTTGCCTAAATGTGAATGGTTTTAATACAAGTTATATACCTTAAATAAATGATTTATTATTTTATTTTGCCCTTGGGCAAGTGTCAGTTTGACTTATTAATGCCATAGGTATTCAGATACTTGGGCTGCGGCATTGTCCGAAAGATTCACTGCGACTTTGTAACGCAAAGGGCAATTAAAAGGTTTAAGTCATATCATGTCAGGGACGAGAATGGATAAAATAAGAAATGAGTATATTAGGGGAAGTTTGAAAGTGGCGCCAGTGACTGAAAAGTTGAAAGGGAATCATTTGTCTTGGTATAGTCATGTGAAGAGGAGAGACGAAAGGCATGTTGCTAAAAAAGTTATGAGTTTACATGTGGATGGATGGAGGGGGATGGGAGGCCAAAGAAAAGATGGATGGTTTGTGTGAGGAGTGATATGAAAGAAAATAGAGTTAGTGATAGCGTGACGAGTGACAGGACAAAATTTAAGAAAAAAACATGCTGCGCCGACCCCAAATAAAAAGGGGATAAATGACTGGAATTAGAGAGAGTCCTCTAACTCCATCCAAAGTGGGAAAAATTATTTGATGTAATCTCACATTAAACGGAAATAAAAAAAAACCTGTCCCACTTTATTTGGTTTAACAAGTTCTTAACTCCAAATTTTCAATTCTGAAAGTAAATTTTCAACATTACCTAATATCACTAGTCCCACATTATGATGCAATTATATGAATTAAAAACTCGTGTATTTTCGCATTCCATATTCATGCAGATACCTACTATCTATCTAAAGATCCGGTCCACTATGAATACAGTTCGTATAAATTTATGTTATATAATTTTATGTTAGTAGTCCATCTGTAAATCTAGCGTAGGTATTGGGAATATCTTGTTTTATTAGGATATACGACTTCATTTCATTGTTCCATTGTTTATGAATCTGTCGGCCTTTTAACGTAGAATGACAACATTCATTGGTTGTTATTATAACTTTAAAGTTATTCCTCAAGTCACGTAGGTACTCATTGTTTGCATATTTAAATTTAGTTTACGTACAAGAACGCAATAATTTAAGCTGTATAGATTTTAAAATATTTTAGTAGAGGGTCTTTACAATTGCATAAGCACTCAAATTAAGCCTAAGGAGCTGTATACCTATGGCATTAGTAAGTCAGACTGGCTTTACCTAAATTGACTTTTATTTTAAACTAGCTTTCCGCCCGCGTGGACTACACTTTATATCGCGTGGGCAGAGACCCGTGCTCGGCAGTGGAATTATAGGTAGCCTATGTGTTATTCCAGTGTCTCTTCTACCTACCTATTTGATCTAAATCCGTTCAGTAGTTTTTGCGTGAAAGCGTAACAGACAGACAGACAGAGTTACTTTCGCATTTATAATATTAGTAGGGATTGATATAAAATAGAGCTTGACTACGATCCCACCTGCCACCAGCAGTGTTGCCAATACACCATTCTTTTATGGGATAATTGATATTCTTCAACTAAATGTGATAAAATTTAACACACATTATGTAGACAAGCCATGGCGTTTCTTGCACGTTTTCTCGAGAGATCTACGCTTTGGAATGTGCAATTAACTTCATTTTTCTGGCTGACCGACTTTTACGGCCCATTCACGACCTTAGCGCGGCGAGCGGCAGCGGCGTGCGGGGCGGCGAGCGTTAAGAACAAATGTATGAAAATGTTTGAAGCACGCCACGAGTCGCCGCTCATAGCGAAAATACGCGCGGTTTTGTCAGAGCGCATCGTTGCGCGGCGCGCGGTGCGGGGGGCGGCGAGATCAAAAGTACAGTACGCGTCAAATAACTTTGCCGTTCTGAAGTTGGCTACATTCACTGCGCATTAGTCAATTTTACGAAAAAGACAGCACTGCGCATGCGCGAACCTCAGTGATACGTTTCTATCTCAGTCGCTCGTATACGTCAGATACCAGGTTGTGTTCCGCTCGCAGCTATACCACTCGATAGTACCTGCGCCGTTGTAAGGAAAGCCTAACTTCAGAGCGGCAAAGTTATTTGACGCGTAGTGTACAAGCGAATGAGCGCGACGCCACGAAACAGAGCGGCGCGTTTGGCGGCGTGGATAGCGGTGTAGGTGTGACGGACTCGGCGGCGAACTCATTTTAAATTTAATAAAATATTTTATTTTAGACGATTTTGTGGCGGTAATTGATACCCAAGCGTTTATTACTGAAATTTTAAATCGACCCCCTATATGGATGTCAAAACATCCCCAACACAAATATAAAAACGTTATAAAAAGGTTGTGGGAAGAAATTTGTTTTAAAAATATACTGCTTTCTAAACACAGAAGGGATAATTTTGATAACGCTATAATTTTTAGCACATTTCGACTACCTAAATACGTCCACCTCGGCCGCTGCCGCTAGCCGCTACTGAGGGTACGTGGCGTGTAAAACGCACCGCTTGCCGCCGCCGCGCCGCCTGCCTGCCGCGCCGCGCGCCCAGGCAATTCATAGTGCCTGTTGATGACTTGTTTAAAATGTTTTGATTTTTTTATTTGTTTGAACTTACTAAGTAGAATGTAACTATAATATGTAACTATACAGGGTGTAAGGCAAGCCCTTAAAGTTTGTGGAGGGCTGCCCCTTACACCATGTATATGAATGCATATATATATTATAACCTATACCTATACCTATATATTATAATCATATGATAGATGACAAAGAAATAAACGTAGTCATCAGAAAGTATTTTGTTAATGGACATTTTATACATTATTTTCTGATGCGCATATAAATGTTATAAAATATTATGAATATTTTTTTGAATCTGCATAGGTCCATCACAACATATTTTTATTTTTTAACCGACTTCGAAAAGGAGGAGGTTCTATGTTCGGCTGAATGTATGTTTATTTTTTTATTTTTATTTTTTTGTATGTATGTTCACCAATATTTCGGTCAATTGTGGACCGATTTTGAAAATTTATTTTTTTTTTGTTGAAAGGTTATGCTTCCAAGTTGGTCCCATAGAAATATTGTTATGATCTGATCATGAACTTCGAAGATATGGAACAGAACTCCTCATAAAATCATAGCAGAATTGTCGTAACAAGTAAAATTGCTTTGTTTATACGTGTAGTCGATGACTGACTGAAAGAAAAGGGGGAGGGGAATGGGGGAGGGGGTAAATTCATGTAATATTTACCGTATTTGAGATTATAAGAATCGTTATGAGATGCACTCTGGCTATAAGGTATTTTATGTTTAGCTGAAGGGTAGGTACTTTTTAGTGGTGCTACCATAACTAAAAAGTGAAAAATAAAAAACTTTTTACAAAAAAAAATTAAACCGACTTCAAAAAGTACAAAATAACTTTAATTTCGGAAGTCGGTGTTAAATAACGAAGAGACAAGATTAGGTATCTATTATAGAAACACCGACTTCCGAAATTAAAGTTATTTTGTACTTTTTGAAGTCGGTTTAATTTTTTTTTTGTAAAAAGTTTTTGTACTTTAGATAGGTACACTAGTAACGATTTTTTTAAATATTAGATAAGATTCCAGCTAATAATTAGTTTACCTCTTACTCATAATTAAAATTACGTTATACAAAATATTTTGCTACCCGGAAGTCGTCAAAACGAACTTGAAACTTAGTAATGAGAGAAAATAAAATATAATTTTGCAGACATGACGCACTTCGCCCATTGTTTGTTCGTAAAATATCATAGTCGATTGTTTTATATATCATCGTCTGCCCTCCCGTTTTCATAATTATATTTTTTTTAGTTGGTAAAAATCATTCAAATGACATCCCCCGCCCTTGGGCGGAGCGGGAGATAGTGTCAGACTCTTACTGACTAAAAAACCCACCCCGTTCCTTCTTGCATTTCGTACTGGGGCCGACCTCCCCTTTCGGATAAACCTGGTCACAGTAGGCTTCAACCCGGCTGGGCCCCTGCTGCTGCTGACCACTCCTTGAGGCGCGCCGGAACCGTGCGCGCCGTCGACGACTTGGGCTCGGTCCGGACAGTTACCGGACGGTCGGACGGCAAGCTACCCATTGCTCGCCGTCCTCAAGCCCGCGCCTATGGCTGGGGCGCTGTAAGCGCCGTTGCCTGATGCGGTCGGCCTCCTCCTTTGCTAGCATCACTGTTTCGCAGAAGAAGGCGACCGCCTGCCACGTCTCAAAGAGGGGACCGCCATAATTGTGGTGTGTCCAGGACTGGGTTAAGATAGTCGCTGACGCCATTGCACCATGAGATCCGGAGCTTTGTCCGCCATGCCGCAACCTGTCGCGCCGCTTCGCGGGAAACCGTGCGGTTTCCCCGCACCATCCGTATTGCCATGACCCTCTGGCATCCGTTCAGCTGGGCATTCGGTTGCTGACGCAGACGGCGCCCACACTGCCACCCCATAAAGAGCTATGCACCGAACGATTCCTGCGTAGAGCCTCCGGCAGGAGGCGTGTGGACTCCCCAGGTTAGGCAGGAGCCGCTTGGGACCAGCCCCAGTCCGGTTCGGATCGGGAGCCAGACGTCGGAAATGCTCCATGAAATTCCACCATGTCGAGGACAAGTATCAGGTATTAATATATAGATATTATTCATTACTGTTGCTCTGTGTGCATCCAAATAATAAGTGATTAACAGATTCATCATATTTAAAAACCTACCTTTTTTGTTATTAATATTACCTAATTATTCATTCATTCATTCCTAATTGAATAGCAGTGACTACCATAATAAAACAACACTAGAGTGCAAGGTGGTAAAAAGTGGTAGCGAATACTGCCACCTACAATAAAGAAACCAATTAAACATATTTTATTAAAATGCGATAACAACTTAAATAACCTAATATGTATTTCCAATTATTTTCCATTATCTTAATGTTGATGATATCTTTATAACAACACGTGTAATCCGAGATAATTGTATATAAGATATAAAAAATAGACATTAATTAAATCATGAACGTAAATAAATACTCACGGCTTTATGTTGCTACATTCTGAAACCGCGAACGGTCTAAGAGGACTTGGTAATTAAAAATGACCTGTAGATTAACTTGCAACGATTCATAACCTTCAATCTTCTCACAATCTTGCTTCGAATGCCATATGATTGAAGATTAAAACTTAATTGACAATTTAGACAACCCACCTAAAAGTGACAGAATTTTTAATCTCAAAAACATACCTACATACTCGTACGAGTAGATATCGTAGTTATAGGAGCCCTACCACGGGCTCGTAACACGATTAATTTTACGACCTAAACTGAACTGTTCTAGGGATGGAGCTATACAGGGTTATTTGTGAAACACTAACAACCTTACATGGCTGTATTACTAACATCATAAACAACAACTTTTGTTCTATAACCTTTTACAAAACATAAAACATTTACCAAAAACAAATCTTCAAGATTTCGTTGTTCTATCTAACACATTTCAACTCTGTATTATGCTATACCTACGTACGTATGTATGACATGACCCGCAACAAGCACCCCCGTCGCCAGATCCTCGCACCACTGCGCTTGTGTACAATCGCTTGCTTCGCATAGACTTCGTAATATTTAGAACATTCAATTTAAATATTTTTATTTTTCTAACATCTTTTGATCTAAGATGTTGTGTATGATGTTAGTAACATGTCCTGAGAGGTTGCCACTGTTTTACAAATAACCCTGTAACTGTAAAGCTCCTTCCCTCTTTGTCGCTCACACGTCTGACATTTTACCTCGTCATGGTAAAACCCCTGGGGCCAGAGTCTGCTATTTTTATAAATTCGTCATTCCAACACGATCCCATTGTCATTTTGCTAAAAGTTCGTAATCTGTTAAATCATAATGATCGATCATTGATCGGTCAATGGTCTCGTAATAGAGTGGTGGTAGAATGACAATATCGAGCTTATTAAAACCAATAACTGTACAATAACGTTCAAATCACTTATCAAAACAACCGTCAAAAGTTTGCAAATTACCGCATATGTCAGAAATTCATTTGTCATTATGTGCGAGATTACCATTTTAAGCCATTTCTTTCAATAAAGTGTCAGTGGTTGACCATTGGAAAGTCATTATGACACCATTATATTAGTAGATTAACAAAACTTGTCAAAATCAACAATTATGAAGTCAATGATAGACCATTCTGACACTATTGTAATAGCAGACTTGCGGCCCTGTTACTATGTATTAAACTTTCAATAAAGTAGCAACATAAGCATAGCATAATCAGCCTTTTAATGTTCCCACTGCTTTGACTCAGGCCTCCTCTCTAGGAGAGGGAAAGGGCCTTAATCCATCACGTGGACATTCGAAGATATGCGTCATTCACCAACACAGAGTGGACGTGTTGTTGAATGTCATATGTCGTCGAATTTTTGGTTCTAGGTTTCCTCACGATGTTTACCTTCACTGTTTTTGTGTGTATGCATGTTTGTTATTTCTTCACGCTCTAACGGTTGGACGGATTTAAATGAAATTTGAAACACGACTAGACCATATCCTAGAATAGCACATATTACACCAGGAGTTTTTACCCCAGGAGCATGTTATTTTGTGATAATTTACTACTTTTACGCAGGGAAAGCCGCTAGCAGCTGCTAGCCAAAAATAAAAAAGGATCACTCTAGTGCTTAGTATTTTATTCAGGTTTCCGAAAACGTGACTAATGAAATCATCACTGCACATGTCTAATTTAAAATTTTTGGGAATTATATTTTTTTATTTATTGCAGTATTATCTAAGTTTTTGCTTCTTCGGAACATCTATAAATATTTCTTCAAATTAATGATTATGGTATGTTTCCAAATTACCTACCAACTAATAAAAAGTTGCACCATTCGACACACAAAAATATTTAAAAAGAATGCACGAGACGGATTAACATTCAAGTGTAAATAGCCAGATCAATATAACCGGTTCTTGAGATTTAGCAATTTCGGAAAAGAGCTAACTTTAACATTTATATCAGCTGTTTGTACCTAGAGTTGCTACACTTGGAATTTCCGCTAGTGAATTTTATTTTTAAGTAAGAACAGCGATAAGAATTGTTACTTACACATTAGCATTGTGTGCATCACACTAACCCAACCTGACCGATTGTTAGAAAACACTGTAAATATTGATACTTAGAAAATAGCTAAGTACACCAGCAAGTAAAAAAAAATTTGCCCATTTTTTTAAGATCCATCAATTTTCTCCTCCCACTCTAGTTGAAGCGAGTGGAAGTGTCAGATTTTTGCTGACTACTACTCACCTGTTCCTTCAGCTGCCCTGCCATGGTCACGGTACCTATTTCGAATAAACCCGAAGTCCTGGCAAGAATCGGCCATAAAAATAATAATAATAATATTCCACAGCTACAACGCTGTCTAGTCCCAAGCTAAGCAGAGCTTGTGTTATGAGTACTAGACAACTGATAAACATACTTATAAATTTCTAAATACATACATATTATAGATAAATTACACCCAGACACAGAACAAATGATTATACTTATCACAGAAACATTTGTCCTGGGTAGGAATCGAACCCACGACCTCCGGCACTCACTAACCACTAAACCAACAGGCCAGTACAACACACACAAAGAAAGAAAGAAAGAAAAATACTTATTTTGGCGCACAAAACATTGTAGACAACAAAAACTTAATACAAACACAATACAAAAAAAACAGTAACATTTATGTCTCACGTTTGCGCCAAAAAAGGTCCAAAGGACCAAACTATTAATCAATCAAAAACAATCACGGATATTAGATAGGTACTTATTATTAGATACGAATAAAGTCATTGAACTTATGTTCTTATATCCTTCGGCAAAGTCAGGTTTATACAAGGTTCTCAACAAAAAATGTAGTAATAGGAAGGAATCTTACAAACTGTTTCTTGTTCACAGGAAGAACTTGGAGGCAAAGAACAAACTTCACACAGGATCCAAATGACCCGAACATCATCCTTCGTGGTGCTTCGGGAGCCCTCAGACCTGGGCGGATGACCTTCATTCTGGGACCTTCAGGGGCCGGCAAGACCACACTACTCAAAATTTTAGCTGGAAGAAAGTAAGAATGTTATAATAATCGCTTTTTATTTTCAATTTTGCACCAAGCCTACGTCATCATCATCATCTTCTTACTCCGATGTTCCGTTTTATTTGGAGCCTGTATTGGTCTCTGTATGATCCAAAAATTTACTGGTAAAAATTGTCTGTATTAAGTTCACCTTTGTACCTACCTATATTTAGACAAATAATAAGTTGAAACTATATTTAGGCTTTTACAGACACTTGTATCTACTTATCATCATCTTCCTGTCCTTCTCCCGTTTTATTTGGGGTCGGCGCTGTACGTTTTTTTCTTCAATCCTGTCCTGTCAATCGTCACGCTATGACTAACCGCTATATATATAATCCTTTTCTATCATATCACTTCTCACACAATCCATTCATCTTTTCTTTGGCCTCCCTCTACCCCTTCATCCTTCCACATGTAAACTCGTAACTTTTTAGCAACATGTGTTTCAACCCTCCTTTTCACATGACCATACCAAGACAAACGATTACCTTTCAACTTTTCAGTCTCTGGCGCTACTTTCAAACTTAGCCTAATACTTATTTCTCTCCATTCATTCACTCTCTTATTATCCATTCTCTTCACTCCACACTTCCATCGTAACATCTTAATATACAGATTGCACGTTGCGGGTAATCTTATCTTGAAAATATATGTATGTTTATTATATATATTTGTTCCCTTGTTTTCTTATTAACCAAATCTATTTTTTATGCATCTGCCATGTTTTCTCTTCACCACCCTAGATTGGCTGGTAGAGAATGCCTAAGGCATTAAGTCCGCCTTTGTTCCTTTTGTGTTGCATGAAGTTTTAATAAATTAATAAATCTTTTTCATCCATCTTTTTCACAGCCCAACATTCTGATCCATACAGTTTGACAGGCCTTGTTACAGACTTTTAGATTTTGTACTTAATTTTTTTTTTTTTTTTTCTTTTTTTTTGGCATCAAACAGTCATATACAAAAATTTTATTCTTAACATAATTGTTTTCTTATGATAGACCTACAGTGCCGACAATGTAATATTTAGGTAAAAATTGAACACAGTACACTCCATTATGGAAAGACGCATCTGAATTTATACTTAAATATATATATATATATATATATATATATATATATATTTTTTACATATTCTATTACCTATTTAAAGGCTAAGTGAAGTGAAAGGAAAAGTTTTAATTAGGTGATGTATCGACTTTTTAACTTTAGTTTCAGACTATTGAGAGAAATGTTAAAAATATCTACGTCTGTAAATTCTCTATTATAATTGTTAGTGGAACGGTATAAAAATGAGTTACGGGTGTATGTTTTATTTAGTCGAGGAGGAACAAAAAGTGGTTTGGTACGTGAGGGGCGTACGGGCAGGCGAGCGTGCGCTTTCAGTGATATTTTACTAAGTAAGGAAGGAGAATCGGTTAATGAATTTAAAATTTTGAACAGTTGAATGATGTCAAACATATCACGTCTGTTACGAAGACTTATTAGTTTATGCCTACGTAGTGAATCTTCATATGCAGCGTCATAAGTATTATTACGGTAGTTGAGTGACTTCAGAAACTTTTTTTGTATTCTTTCTATTCTATTTATATGTATATCAAAACATGGGCTCCAAACAGGGCTACAAAAATCTAGAATAGAACGAACAAATGAAAAATAAAGAATTTTTAGAGTCATAATATTTTTAAAAGGTTTACTGATTCGCAAAATAAATCCTAGGCTGCGAAATGCGGAGCTAACAATACGGTCTATATGATGGGTAAATGTTAATTTAGAGTCCATAATGATACCCAGGTCCCTAATGGTAGTAACTCTTTTAAGAATCAAACCATTAATGGCGTAGTCGAAGTTAATTGGGCGAGTATTCCGCGTAAAGGACATTATAAAACATTTATCTATGTTGAGATAGAGTTGATTTGTAGTACAGTAATTATGCAATTTTAGTATATCGCTTTGTAATTTAGAGCAGTCTTCAAAGGAATTAACCACTCTAAATATTTTAGTATCATCAGCGTAAAGTAAGTGATTACTGTGGTCAAATATAGATCCTATGTCATTAATGTAAAGGTTGAAGAGTAAGGGTCCTATATGGGAACCTTGGGGAACTCCGGAGGGAACCGGGAGGAATTGAGATAAGTAACCTTTGACACAGACCGCCTGACTTCGATTTTTTATATAAGATTGAATCCAACGCAGCAAGCTGCCGTGCACCCCGGCCCTCGAGAGCTTTTCAATAAGCATGTCATGATTAATTTTATCAAACGCTTTCGAAAAGTCGGTATACACAACATCTACCTGTAGATTCTTGTCCATAGCTTCCACAAGAAATTCTGAAAAATTTAACATATTACTATCTACGCTGCGGTGTTTAAAGAAGCCGTGCTGATGCTGCGAAATGTGATTACGAACAGCGTGTGAGATTTGAGAGGTTACCAGTTTTTCTAATATTTTACCAAGAACACATAATTTAGAGATCGGTCTGTATTCGGTTACAACATCCTTTTTATTGTTTTTGGGTATAGGGGTTATTATTGACTTTTTCCATTTATTAGGAAAGACTCCAGTTTCAATAGACATGCGAAATATCAAAGTTATTGGCTTTGCAAGAACCTCAGCGCACCTGAATATGAAAATTGGGTGCAGGTCATCAGATCCAGCACCTTTTTTAATATTAACCTTTTTTAATTCATTTAATACTTGTTCAAAAGTAAGATTGATTGTGCCTATATCTGCAGTAGAAGATAAATTGTAGCTACAAGGGTGGACTTGCGATGAAATTGGAACAAAAACGGAGTTAAAATAATTGTTAAAAGCCTCACAAATCTCCTCACCAGTAGACAGTATTTTACCCTTGTACAACATCTTTTCAGGGATGGTATTAGATGTTTTTTTTGACTTGACAAATGACCAAAATGAATTAGGATCTTTTTTTATATTATCTTCGGAAAATCTAATAAAATTTTGATAACAATCTTTAGACATTTTTTTAAATCTATTACGCAATAATGAGAACGTGTGGTAATCGTGAAGGTTACCATACGTTTTCCATTTACGGTGAAATTTGCATTTTTCATTGGATAGCTTAATAAGTGGTTTTGTGTACCAGGGTGGATATTTTTGTCTAGAACTTAAATTGCAGGTTGGCACAAATTCGTCCACGATAGTTTCGAGAACATTATAAAAGTAATCCGTCATGGAATCTACGTGGGTCATACTAGAAAAAATATTCTCCCAATCGACGGACGCAAGGGCAGTCTTAATTGAGTCATAGTTTGCTTTATAATATTGTCTTTTTATTGTAGATGGGAACTTGAGTGCGGAACAGAAGTTTAATTTTAAGTCAATTTCCAAAGGGTTATGATGCAAATCTTGTGGTACTAATGGACGTTTGCACAGTGAGATAAGGCACAATTCATTACTAAAAATTAAATCTAATATTCTATTATTGTGGTTAAATTGATTGTTGTATTGTAATAAAGATGAGAAATTCATGAAATCGGCGGTGAGGTTAGCCAATTTATCATTGTTAGTGTATATGTCCATGGAATTTGAGTCATTATTGCAAGACCAATTAGCATGGGTTACATTAAAGTCCCCGAGTATAAGAAATTTATCGTTATGGTTACTTAAAATAAATTCACTCACTCTGTCGTAAAAAGATGCTAGCAATGATTCATGACTAGTACTATGCGGTATATACGTAACTATAATGTGTAAGTAGTTAGCATCGATATTACTATGGCCTGCCATCGAATTCGTGCGCAGTGGCAGGGAGACCCATACCTCGTCCGACAGCGGCGAAGAATGCATGTCGCCGCGCTGCCGCGGACAAAGCTCGCGACGCACGGCCACCATAACACCTCCGCCGCGATCGTTGCCGGTCGCCTGGTAATTACGATCACAGCGGAATAATTCATATCGGCTATCAACATATTCGCTACTGTGAAAGTTATCATTTAGCCAGGACTCTGTGATACATATGACGTCAAAATTGTTCTGCAAAACTTCGGCAAGAAACATGTGTGATTTAGTGCGTAATCCCCTCACGTTCTGATAATAAATAGACAAGTTATTGTTACCGAATTTTGATAATTACGATCGCTATGAAAAAACAAGTTCCACTAACATTACATATAAGGGTTTTAGGTGTTGATGTAGGTCGGTAGTGAGTATTATAAGTGAATGTACATTCCTTCTTAACAATAGAGAAACAAGGTATTTTACAATAAAAAACAACAAGTAATAATTAATACACCGATAAATCTTTAATGTAAAAAACTTAAGACCAAATTGGGTTTGTTAAGCTCATGTTTAGAGTTTAATGACTCTTTGTCCTTGTATTAAGTTGTATTTAGTTAGTTGCATACACTCAACACTCTCTTGTCAAGGTAATAAACTAAACAACAAAGAAAAGGTTTCTATAAAATGATTATTTTAACAAAAACAAAAGGATTCATACCTAGCTACCGTAGGTGATCAAGGAGCAATACATATTTTTGAATAGGTAAGTAGATACTTATTTATAAATTAATTGATTAAAAAAGAGAGAGTTAACATGTCTTAATGATTAATCATAGAACATTATAAAATGCGAAACACATATGGCTAATTATTTCTCCTATGTACATTAGTTATATAGGTACCTAAGTCTGTCAAATAAGAATAATCATAATTTATTAGTAGTTAGTAGATAATATTTATTTCGTATTAGAAGAAGTGGCTAACACAACTGGCATGAGCCAGTTATGAATAATAAATAATATGGATACTAACGAACGCAAGGAAGTATGTCAGGGCAAGGAGCTTCACGGACGCTTTTACCGGGCCTTACATGGGCCTGATGTAGATCTTTTATCGGCCATATCCTGGCTGCGCTTTGGTGATCTCTTTGGAGAAACCGAAGGTTTTGTCTTTGTAGTTATGGACGAAGTTATGATGACGAACAACTACCGGAAATATATTGTGAAGGACGGTACGGTTGACATCTGTCACATACCACCGGCCCGGAGAATCAATCCGACACATTATTTCTAGGTATTCTCATTTAGCTAACGGAAACTATTTGCATAGACACAACCTTGTAGCCAGGATTATCCATCAGCAACTTGCTCTTAAATACAATCTAGTTGAATCAGAAGTACCGTACTATAGGCATGTGCTCGACCCAGTTCTTGAGAATGGCAGTGTCACATTGTATTGGGATCGATCTATCATCACTGACAGAACTATTGTTGCCAATAAGCCTGACATAGTGGTGATAGATCGACTAGAGCAGAGCGTCGCACAATGATTGTTTATATGTATAACGATCCCTCATGACGAGATTCTCGTGAAAGCTGAGAAGGATAAACAAACTAAATATCTTGACTTGGCTCGCGAGGTTGTCGACATGTAGGAAGTGGATAGAGCAATCATTGTACCGATCGAGGCTCTTGGCTATTAAGTCATTGGCCGTAACGACTACGGCCAATGACTTAAAATAGCCAAGAGCCTCGATCAACATCTGCGGAGGCTCTCGTTAGACATTTGGATCAAGGGCTTGATTCAAAAGGCAATACTTCTGGACACGGCGCGTATTGTCCGGAGATTTCTCTCACAGTAGCCCTGACCACCGATAGCTTGGACACAGGTCCCGATACCGGTGGGCTAAAATTTTTAATATTTTTATTGTTGTTTTTTATAGAAACTATTAAAAAATGTGATAAATATGCATATATAGGGTGACTGACAATTAGTGTACGATACTTAAACACGTGATTGTGCCCATGATAACAAACAATTTTTATTATGGGAGCAAAGCCAAAATCGCGAAAAAAATATCAGCTGTTCAGTACATTAGACAAACATAAATGTACTGAACAGATGATTTTTTTTCGCGATTTCAGGTTTGTTCTCATAGTAAAAGTTGTTGGTTATCATGAGTACAATCACGTGTTTAAGTATCGTACACTAATTACCAGTCAACCTATATAATAAATAATGGAATAATAATTAAAAATAAGAAATTATTACGGATTAATTAGATTACTACCTTGGTTATATCTAAGTATTGTACAAATAAGATCTGTGTATATATTGCGCTTCGTGATTGAGGAAATAAGTTAATCTTACATTAAGTGATGATAAATCATAGCGACTTCCGTCATTTTAAACCAGCTATAGGCTAAGTTTCTTTATTCTTTATTGTACACAAACAATTTATACAAACAGTTAAAAATAAGTACAGTTGATGTACATTGGCGAGCTTAACCCACAACTGGGTTTAAGTTTGGTTGGCCCACAGCGTTAGGACACACATTTCCGCAATTAATGAAACATGGGCAGGTTTAGTCGGTAAACGTTTGACACTCTCTTTCGCTCCACCAAGAACGAAAGAAGTTATCCGATGAGTTCAAGGGAAAAAAAAATTATCCCCCGATAAAACGAAAAAGTATTTTCTTATCTCCCAAAAAAACGGGACAATATTTTCTTATCTTCTTAGGCCCCTCGCCCACGCGCGACAGGATCGCTACTAACGCGCGTTGTCGCATTTGCCAGCACTAATAGAAAAAATACCAACGCGCTACAGCATCGCGACTGTGTTGTAGCATCGCTACAAAAAGTCGCCGGACTTAGATCGACCAAATAGAAATCTATCATCGCGCAAATACGCGATCGGTTATTCCGCAAACACACCGTATTCTGGCAATTAATTCAAATTCAAGTAGCAATAGACTCATTTTATTACTAATTGATATTTATTTAAAGTACAACTAATACTTGCCAACTGTTTTTTAAGAAAAATAACATATTTCAATTTTTAGAAGGAACTTAAGTAACGAAACATAGAAGAAGGAATGCCTCGTGTATATTTCAAAAAAATATTTGTTTTTTTTTTCTATTGCGCACGTACTTCTAATGCACGCCAAACTCGGATCAAAGGTCTGTAGGTCATACATACTTGTAGGTATATTTTTCGTCAAAACGTAAATATCTGTTTATTTCAAAACTTAGAGGTCGATGTATAAACACAAATCTGCCCTTTTGCGAAACACACTTGCAATTTTTTGTACAGATAATATTATTTCAAAGATATTTGAATTGCTAATATCGATTTACTTACACATGTATGTAAACAAATGTAAGTGCTTGCAATATTTTATTTTATTTTATTTATTCGGGAAAAATAACAATTATACATTAAAACTTTATACTATGTTATAAATATGCAGAATTTATAAATGTATAACCTACGACTTTTCCACAACATACCAACAGTTATATTTAACAGTGCGCTATTCTAGATTGACAAAACAGAAAAGAAGTTAATAGTAAACATAAATATAGACAGGCATGCAAATAAGAGAGAAAGATAGAGAGAGAGAGAATGTGTAAATAATAAACGAACTATTCTAAATTTGCTTATAAATAAGCCTTTTAAACTTTTGAGCAGAAACAAAAAAGAAGTCAATGCCCTCACAAATTTTATTATATTGACTAGTAAGACAGCGAACAGGTGCTCGCAAGCCTGCGTTTGTATCACCAGAACTTACTGCAAATAAAGGTCTTGCGCGCACTCCCCGGCATATCGTTGTTCTAGGCACTACATAACTGATCTTGTTACGCAAATCTATGCAATCATAAGTATTGCACAGATCAAACAAAAACATCGTTTCTAACATGACTCGTCTGGATTTTAAACTGTGCAAATTGTACCTCTTCAATAGGTCGTTGTAGGATGCATAAGTACGATAGCAACGAAAATGCATGGCTTTCAAAAACTTCTTTTGCACTTTTTCTAGCATTTTGGAATATTTTTCATAGTGGGGACTCCATACTGAAACTGCATACTCCAGCTGAGAGCGAACCAACATTTTGTATAGGTATAAATAGGTAGAATATTGGGTAAATACTTTAGCCGTTCACCGAACATACGGAAGGCATTGTTAACAATTCTTCTGATATGGGAATCCAAATGAAGTTTGTCATCCAACAAAATTCCTAAATCTCGGACCACGGTTTCTCTTTTCAGATTAACACTTCAAGGTGTAGGGATTCAGTATGATGTTCTTATTTTTGGTAAAACTAATGACACAACACTTAGATACACTAAGTTGAAGTTTTTTGCGTGTACAGTACTCCGAGAAGGCATCCAAATCTTTCTGTAAGAGAAAGCAATCGTGGTAACATTTAATAGGCCTAAATATTTTAATGTCGTCAGCATATAAAAGTAATTTTGAATTTTTGAAACATGTATCGACATCGTTGATAAATAAAAGGAATAGGAGAGGTCCCAAGATGGAACCTTGCGGTACTCCAGAAGTTACTTCTATAGTAGCAGAGCAAAAACCATTTAATACAACTCTTTGTGTTCTATTGCAAACATATGAATAGAACCACCTTAAAAGGTCCCCATATTGATTGCATTGTTGCCCGATAAGTCGATGAGTTCTTCGACAGATAAATTTTATATTGTCATTCATTCTCCTCGGAGCTGTTACTGTCCGGATTTGGCTTTAATACACCTGAGACTTGTCTTCACAATTTTAACCCTTCAGATACCGTCAATTAGAGACACAATAGTAAGACAATAGATGCGCGGCCACCGGTGGTCGCTTGGGGATTCATGAATTAAACGACGATTTGACTATATCAATGTATTAATGAATTGATATTTTAAAAAGTCGATGTTTTGTTAGAAGCCGATAATATGGTTTCAAAGTGAAAAACAAAACTAGTGTTGCCCAAATTCAGTCTTGGTCTTGCAGTCTTGGTCTTGTTCTTGCGTTTTTGCAAGACCAAGACCAAGAACAAGACCGCGTATTTTTAGCAAGACTAAGACCAAGACTGACCGTGCAAGACTTGAGCAAGAACAAGACATAGCCTGCAAGACTCTTGCGTCTTGCAGCTAGGACTTAGCGCTATTTCACTGAGTAGTTAGGTGTAACAGTTCGGTGTATAGGTAGGTACGCTTAGGAATTCTATGAGACACAAAAAACTGTATCAAAGAATATGAAAAACTGGACCTATGCGCATTACGACTAATACCATAAACATAGCGAATAAAAAAATATCTATTAAAATCAAACTGAGTGCATGCATAGTTATGTTTTAACCATCGGCACTTTGATAATGCGGCATCAAAGGTTTTGTACTTACTTTTCAAAGAAATTTGCCGCTTTTCGGAAGTACATGGTTATGATACACGCGCCGGCGGCTTCTTTTGAAATCTAAAACAATCGTTGCCGCCACGCCGAACTACTACTACTACTACTATGGCTATGTTAATTCAAGCTCACAATGTTCCAATTCTAATACGTTTTTCTAAGATTTAAAGTAAACTTTAATAAATAGTAATAGACTAATAGGTAATTGCAAGACTTGCAAGACTCTTGCTGCAAGACCAAGACCAAGACCAAGACTGGGAGCGCAAGACCAAGACCAAGACCGAGACCAGGTGTATTGGCGCAAGACCAAGACCAAGACTGGCTAAGTCTCGTCTTGTTCTTGCATTTGGGCAACACTAAACAAAACCAAAGTTTTGTTTCTATTCACCCCGTTTTACGGTATTTCTTTACTAGCTTAAATAATAATAATAAGAAATCGAAAAACCACATCTGGTAATTTTTTTAGTGTTTATATATAATATATTAATTCATGAATCCCCAAGCGACCACCGGTGGCCGCGCATCTATTGTCTTACTATTGTGTCTCTAATTGACGGTATCTGAAGGGTTAAGATCTATCACCACGTAACTAATTTTTTGGCGGTTTTGACATTTTAATGTCATTCGCTAGAGAATCGAAAGACGCGTCGTTTCGACCAAGATACGACCAATAAGAACCTTTCAAATCACGGAAAAGTAACAGCACGGAAGCCACCAATCAGACCGGTCTTATGGAAAACGTGCATGACTTTCGTAAGTCATGATATTGAAGTAAATACTAGATTTGTAGTAAAAGCTAGCTTTTATTGTTGAAAAAAATATTTTGAAGTATACTCAAAGTACAAAATATAACTTAAGTCTTGTCTATATCAAAGTAGTCGGTTTTTCGTCTCTCCTGAAAAGTTCTTAAAAATTACTTACGTGGTGATAGAACTTAAACGACGAAATGCAGCAAAAAATATTCAAATATCATGAAAATACCCTTTGAAGTTTTGTTTCTATCCACCCCTGAGTTTCTATCCACCCCTGAGTTTCTATTCTCCCCATTTTACCGTAATTATATTGAATCAAAAAACTGCGATTAACAAAGACAATTTTTTATAGAAAGACAGGCGTATCAGGGTGTTTGTACGGTGCAGGTCGGAGCTCAGTACTGGTGGCGCAGGACACCACGCTGATCGACACCCTGACTGCTTGGGAGACACTCAGGTTCGCCGCCAGTCTGAAGCTGCCTAATATCTCTCACAGAGAACGGAATAATGCAGTAAGTACTAATTGGATAATTATATTTACCTATGAATTCAGGTTAGGTATCTTAGAATTATACATTCAAAGTTCAAATAAACTTAAGTACTTTAAAATAATTAATTTGTTATTCTCGTTTTTACTATATGTCTATGCTTGTTTATTAGTTACTGATTATTATTATTACTAAAGTACTTATTATTTGGATACTTACTTATAAATTTTTTTTTACTCATTTTGTATGAAATCTAACGAGAATAACATGCCTTAATTCTAAGTCAATCTGAAGATATTTCGGTTCAAAGTGTGAAGTTTCATAACACAAGTATTTTTTACCTATTATGATGGCGGTTGTCGTTAATGCTTCTTCATCCATTATCGACTTATCAGATGTTTGTATGTCAATTTAGTGACATAGGTTTTAATATGTTCAACGAGGCACGAAAGTACACCACATGATGTCATATTATGTTACCTGCTTATGAATGCAAGCGCGATTTTACCTCGAAGGTGGGTTAATATTTAGCGGTACTGCTTGGTACACCGGTCAGGTAAGTTTGAGCTGAGTAGGTAGAGGACATACACGTAAAGGTACCTTTACAAACTCTCAGTTGAAGTCATGGCCCCAACAACAGATCTCGACGCTGTAACGCTAAACGGTTTACCTCTCGCAGTCACCGCACAATGGACGCCTGTGCCGGCGACCCACACACGCTCAGTTTTGCCTGTACAGTTAAACTACACAGGTATTCCCACGGGCAAAAAATATTGAAATTTACATTTTTTCGGTTGCCTGTACAGGTGTGGAAACCTGCACAGTTGTGCAACATACACGCACTGGTTTACTTGTAAAGCTAAAACTACATTAGACCGACGCACACGTGTAACACGCCTGATTTGTACGTAGAACGATGTCGCGTGGCGTGGATCTAGTGTAGCTCTACAAGTTTAGTACCCATATAAAATGTATGGAGACTGACGCGCCCAGATCGGCGTGTGTGACTCACATGTAGTTCTAACTTAAAACTCCACTGTGCATGCAAACCTGTCAGGTACGCCGTACACGTGTATCTACTTTGCTACCTTAATTCAGACATCTAAATATATCTTGCATTTACATAGTTTTTTTTTGTACATATGTAAATTTTAAATAATAGTAATAAATAATTTTTTTTGTCTGCACTAAAGAATAAGAAATAAAAATGTGCCTTAAAACCGTAGTACTAGTGTTAAAACTAAAAAAACTATTTTAAGATTAAAGTAGACCTGAATGACAATAGTTTTACGAGTTAATGTGTATATATGATGGTATATATTAAAAAAAAGAATCAATATGGACCCTGTCGGGCACAGCAAAGCTAACTTGTCATCATTATGTAAATATATATGTATATATATGTATAGAAAATTTATTACATATATACATAAAAAAAAAACTTAAATACTAAATAAACTATTTAAACTAAAACCTAACTATGTACATAAATATGATATAAAAAGACAAAGCACGCTCAGGCGTCAAAGTACTCCTCCACATCGCTGTCATCCGGAAATGTGCCCAGAAGACTGGCAGCATTGCCACGTTGAATGGCAATGCTAAGTCTTTGGGCAAAGAACGAGCCAGCCCTCCGGTCTCGTAGTGTCGATCAGTCGGCGTGAAATATCCTTGAAAAGGAGACGCGCACTCGGACCCCATGAACCAAGCGTTTCGACCCCAAACGGCTCAAAACTGTAATTACCAATAAGGTTACAGTATTTGCGCCGTTTAAGGGTCCGTATATATATGTATCCTGTAAATTAAGTAGGTACCTATCTATTTAAACTAAATGTGTAATAATTAAGTTGTTGAGTTGTTGCTGTTTTTTTTGTTATTGTTGTTGTTGTTTTACACTCTGAACCATTTTTACTAAAGGTGTATCTCAATGTTTAGATTAGTACAGTCACAAAGCAGCTCGGCATACATGAGGTCCTCAACACCAGAGCAGGTCGCCTGTCAGGAGGCGAACGGAAGAGGCTCATCATCGCTTGTGAACTCCTCACCGATCCCACCATCATGTTACTAGACGAACCTACCAGGTAATAGAAAGATTACCTTTTTTTATTATTGATAGACTCGCGCTTGGCCGTTATCTCACTTTATGGAAAGCGACGATGTCGACGATGAAGCGCGTTTACCAAGATGAAACCTATTCTCTTAAATTAAAGATCTACCCAGGTTATAGCTATAGGAAAACACAGACTACGGCAGGGAATTCCACTCCTTAGCTGTACGCACAATCAAAGTGTGAAATAATTGAAATTCTTTATTACACTTATCGCAACCTTCAATTTACAATAAAAATGCAAATTTCAACTGACACGTGTATTTTATGAATTATTTATTAGTATTTATCAGATTCGTTTTTTTTTGTTGATAGAATTAGTTGGTTGATTAAATCCTGTGTTCATAATTTTTTTAGGGTTCCCTACCCAAAGGGTAAAAACGGAGTAGGTAATAGGGTCACGCCATATTATTAAGTCTCCACTGTCCTGGTCTGTCTGTCTGTCCGTCTGTCACCAGGCTATAAATCATGAAGCTACACCGTTGAAATTTTCACAAATGTTGTATTTCAGTTGCTGCTATAAAAACAAATACTAAGAACGGAACAAAATAAATATTTAAATAGGGCTCCCATACAAGAAACGTGATGTTTTTTTGCTGTTTTTTTGGTCCGGACGCCACGGGTCCCTTAGTGCGCAAGTCCGACTTGCACTTGGCAGGTTTTTTTTTTCAAAACAGTTACGAAACATCTAGTCAAACTACTTGATCAAATCATGGTCACTGAGAACTGGATCGAAGAAACATTAATAATATTCATTAATAGTGTCGGCGTAGATTTCTAAAGTAGCTTTGCAAAAAAACTAACTGACTTTTTACAAAACTACTCAGAATTAAAAACTCCAACCCCAAGAGAATTTTTAGAAAAAGATCGTAGCACAATTCGTAGACATGCTACGAGTTTCGTAGCAGCATGAGGCTTCCCACGTTTTCAAGATTTTTATGACGATGAATCTTTCTCTCCGTCTTTACGTAGCTATTATCATCACTATCAACAACAAGTAGAGTTGTAGACCAACTACGGCTGCCTGGTGAACTAGACTAGGTATTAATATCGTAGTGCCTACGCAACCCTCTCCCTACTAAAATCTTCATCTTTAAACTGCGAATATTGAAGCGATCTCCGTCCCATATAATTTGCTTTGCTTTGCTTCGTCGGCCTTATAATGTTCCCCCTGTTGGGACTCAGGCCTCCTCTCTAGAAGAGGGAATAAGCCGTTATCCACCACGTGGACCCAGTGCGGATTGGTGGATGTCACATGTCTTCGAATTGTTTCGTTCTAGGACATGCCTGTTTCCTCACGATGTTTTCCTTCACCGTTTTGAGAGCAATGGTGATGAAATAAAATACACAAAGTAATGCGCCTGGCTGGGTTTGAACCCGCGACCTACAACTCATAAGTCGGAGCCGTTACCACTCGGCCACCACTGCTCTTCGTCCCATATGGCCATATCTTTAGTTTTTATTAATCTACGAATTATGGTTCCAGTTTAGAAATAACAGAAGTCCGTTGTGTATATACAAAAAATATATAACTTCATTTCTATTGTCTTTCTAGTGGATTAGATGCAGTTTCATCACTGTCTGTGGCCCGGGCACTTCACAATGTTGCTCGCAGTGGGAGGACTATAGCTTGCGTTCTTCACCAGCCTTCCTCACAGCTGTTCAACACGGCTGATGACGTCATCGTGCTAGCCAATGGCAGGACACTGTACGCGGGTGCCATAGCCGACGTACCCGCCGCAATCTCCAGGGCTGGGTTTATATGCCCACAGTATTATAACATAGCTGATTATTGTAAGTATTTAGTAATGATTGTTGATTCGTAATTATAAAAATAAATGCTTTATCTCGTTATTTTTGTAGTCAAGGTAATAAACTAAGATTGAAATGCGTGGAAACTATAGATAGGCGGCGTTATTTATAAATTCCTGAAGACAATCACTGTTGTTGACAACATTCTGTTATGACGATTTACGCGGAAAATAAAATGACTATCAATTAACACATACATAATACAAATTATCACAAGAATTAAAATAAAGTACCTAACGGTTATCTATCTATTGCGCTCGTAGTTTCCTAGATGTCAAACTCCTAATGATAAAAATAATTGTAAAATCGTAAGGGCTCAGCAAGTTTGAAGCCTACTGGGGTCATGGGTTATGTGAAAATGAACCCCGGGGCGGAACGAAGGCGAAAAAGGAAAATAGGGAGTGGGTTTTAGTAAGTAAACTGAAACGCTTCCGGTCCGCCTAAGACCGGGAGAAATCATTAGTAATTTCCTAATTCAAAAAAACAATTACCAACTTATTTATTCTTTTTTATATAAAAAAAAACCTTCCGGGAATTATAAATTATGTACCTTTAATTTGAGCCCCTAAAATAGTCAGCAAACACTGTTATCTTTCAAGGGTAATTAAAGACTAGCCGATTTTTTTTTTTTATCAATTACACCAGTTAGTTGAAAACAAGAGAAATGTCGACACATTTATCAAGTTTTAAGTTTGAATGAGTACGGGCTTGCGGACGGAGGGCCATGGGTAGCTCGCTGTCGTCCGGTAACTGTCCGGACCAAGCCCAAGACGTCACCGGCGTGCACTGTTTCCGCGCGCCTCAAGGAGTTGTCAGCAACAGCAGGGGTCCAGCTGGGTCGAAGCTTACTGGGGCCAAGGTTATCTGAAAAGAAGCTCGAGCCCTGGTATGAAGGCTAAAAGGAACGGGGTGGGTTTTTAGTCAGTAAGAGTCTGACACTATCTCCCGCTACACCTATGAGCGGGGTTGTCATTGGATGATTTTTGCACATCGAAAAAAAAAGTGTGAATGACTACAGGAGTTCCCCAAAGCTTCATTATGTACCCTATGCGTCTGATCCACTATCGCTCTTACACTTGCTTCTCTTGCATACATTTAGTTTCACAATTCTTCTTGTTCATTTTCAGTGTTAGAGATAGCAAGCAACGAACACGCCGGTGATATGAATCTCTTGGAGAGAGAAGCCAACAGCTATGCTCACGAGATGAGCAAGATCGCCAAGAATGAAATCTACAACGGAAAAGCAATAGGTAACTTTTAATTCTAGTAAATCTGTCATCTGTCTATTCTGAGGAAGTCGGTCGAGGATCCCCGACTACGATAAGACCGCCATTTTTCCTTAGCTCACCTATCTTCTTCTTCTTCCTGCCCTTATCCCATATTACTTGGGGTCCGTGTCACACGTATTTTTCTTCCATTCTGTCCTGTCACCCGTCAAATTTGTAACTCCCTTTTTTTTCTTATCACTTAGCTCATCTACTATCTCAAGTTATATTGTACAAAATTAAAATAGTTATTTAATGGTTATAAATTGAATTACCTTAAATTGCAGATCCACTTTCGAAAAATCTTTTCACAGATAAAAAAAAGAATCGCTTGATACTATATACCATTACATAGATGCCTACTTTTAATGTACGTTTCCTGTGAAATAATCCAAGAGAGCAAAAAAGTTAGGATCTTTGTATGTAGGTACCAATGTATGCGAGTATATGTATGTTTGTTACGCCTTCACCGTTCACGCCCAAACTTCTGAACGGAGTGGATGAAATTAGATACACTGGTTGACCATTTCCTAGACACGTAGGCCTTTGGAATATTTTATAACTTCACGTGGGCGAAGCCGCAAACAGAAGCTAGTTAAACATATAATCTTCTTCTAAATTTTAGTCTTGACAGAGTGTTCGTGGTCATGTCTCGGTCGAGTCCTGCACCACCGCCTCTCTCACGATACGACGCTATGCAGCTCTATGTTTGGAGAATTGAAAGTCTGCGTAAAATATAATAGAAGCACGGTATTGATCTAACGAACGTACACAGATAACATAATACCCGATTTCCTGATTCAAGTAGGGTTCAAATTTTTCTAGATCTTTCAATTCCTTGCATTTTATTTCAGAGTTATCACCAGAATCAGTAGCTCTACTGAACCCCAGCCCCAGTCCTTCCAAGGGGTACTCCGCCAGCATCTGTCAACAGCTGAACGCGCTACTTTGGAGATGCTGTATAGGAGTAGTGAGAGACGTTTACTTGACTCAGGTTCGAACTCAATATTATACATCTTCTATTCTCTATTTTACTCTCTATTCTATTTCTATATCTATTTTGCATGTACAAAAAAACATAACTGTGATCAATACAACTTTTACAACGGTAAGTGTCCCCGCACACGGGCCTCAAAAAAACGCCGCTTCAAGCTTATTTTTGAGGTGGCCGTTTTTTGTGGCCCGTGTGCGGCGGTGCCGCCAGAGAACAACGCTTAAAGCCGCTTCAAGCTTATCCGCTGTCGCGCGCTTCAGCTGTTTTTTGCGGGGGCTTCTAGCTTTTTTTGTGGCCGCTTCTAGCGTTTTTTTGCGGCAGCGTTTCTTTGAGGCCCGTGTGACAGTAATACTTATAAAACATCAGAAGCTTAAAGTACGGGTCCTTTCAATTGGTCGTTTCATATGGAAAAGAATCGGCAAGAAACTCCACGGTTAGCTGTTTATTCGGAATCCGTACCACGCGTACTCAGAATAAAGACACATAGATACGAGTAATTACGCAAGTTATGCTATATTACTGCCCCCCTAGCCAAGTTACGACCGTTTCGTTTCGATTCTCTTGAACGCCTCGAGTAGGCCTCGCCCCGATTCCTTTGTTCTGACCACGTGACTGAGCGTTGAGATAACGTCAGAACAAAGGAATCGGAGGCGTGGTCGAGGCTAGGGAGGCTGTTAAGTAGTAATCATAATTAAAAAATATCATCTATAAAATTCAGAACTAAAATTAATGTACCGTTTTTACGAGTAATTGGATCATTAATCTATATTTACAGATTCGACTGGTCTCCCACTTTGTGGTCGCGTTACTTCTGGGCGCGCTGTACCACGGCGCGGGCGCAGAGGCGGGCCGAATGATGTCAAATACTGGTTGCCTATTCTTCTTTCTACTGTTCCTCTTTTTCTCGAATGCCATGCCTACTATACATACATGTAAGTATTGATTAGTATTGTAGGTACAGTCAGGCACATCACATTTAGTAAATTAATAATAATATTCCACAATTATCACGCAACACCATCTAGGCCCAAACTAAGCAGAGCTTATGCTATGAGTACTAGACAACTGATAAGCATTCTTAATATTTATTTCGATAATTACACCCAAACACAGAACAAAATGATCGTGCTCATCCCACAAACATTTGTCTTGGGTGGGAATCGAACCAACGAGCTCCGGTACAGCAGTTAAGGCCACTAACCACTATGCCAACAGGCCAGTTTGACTTGTTTTGACCTGTCTAATTGATGTTGACACGCTTATGTAATTAAAATGATTTTTTTATTAAGTATTTAAATAATTGATGTTGATAGGTACTGTTTATGAGTGAATAAATTAATGATACCACTAAGCTAACGTTGACCAAATGCATCAAACAACTCATTGTACCAGTGGTCACCTTGACTTACAATGACTACTGGTCATTCTAAGGTCATTGACCGGACCTTTAAACTTCGCATCAACTGCTAATAAAAATTTTCGAATAAAAAAGCCAATATCCGCCCTAACCTGAGACCAGTCCCCCTAGCCAAGTTACAACCGTTACGCTTGAGTCGAACGCTTCGAGTTGACCTTGCCGCCACTTCTTTTGTTCTGACCACGTGACAGAGCGATAAGATGACGTCATTCTCGTACATTTGAACCTTTCTACTACCGTTGGTTAACTATTGCAAATTAGCAACATGACTAGGGGTACCGGACATCTAAACCAGGACTAGCCCAACTATCGAACTATTTGTACTTGCAGATCTTAGTAAACGTGACCTTTATTTTTCAGTCCCTATGGAAGCTAAAGTGGTCCTACATGAACACCTGAACAAGTGGTATTCTTTACCAGCATACTGTGCCTCTAAAATCATTGTGGACTTACCCATACAGGTACGTTGAACATTTTTATTTATCTATGTAATACATATATGTAGACAAGTATAAAAGGAGAAACTGACCGACAAACAACGCATAGCTGAAACTACTGAGACCAGGAATATGTTATTGGCATGGTGTCTCAAGACGAAAGTCCCAGTACCAGTGTGTGTTGCCAGTGATGACATATTTATGGCTCCGAAACGTGGTCGCTTACAATGGGCCTCATCAGAAGACTTGAAAGTCACCCAAAGGGCAATGGAAAGGGCTATGCTCGGAGTTTCTTTGCGTGATCGAATCAGGAATGAGTATATCTGCAGAAGTACCAAGGTTACCGACATAGCACGAAGAATCGCCAAACTTAAGTGGCAGGGCACATTGCTCGCAGAACAGATGACCGTTGGAGCCGAAAAGTTCTGGAACAGCGGCCTCGTACCGGAAGACGTAGCGTTGGAAGGACTCCTAGAAGGTGGGCCGATGACTTGGTAAGGGTTGTGGGAATCCGATGGATGCGAGACGCACAGGACCGTTCATTGTGGCGACACCTGGGGGAGGCCAATGCCCAATAGTGGACGTCTTTCGGCTGAAATGATGACGATGATGATACATGGCTTCCTTTTATGACTTAGGCGAGCACTAAAGAGTTTTTGGAAACTCAACCTGTAAGAGGGTGGAAAGGGGGAATTTCGTTTGTATACCTACAAAATCTCATTACATGTAAATTATACCAATATAATTACTTAGTTTAAAGTTTTGTATAAAGGTTGACATTATTTGTTAAATAATTAAATATTATACAAAATTCCCAAGGCGTTTGACTTTTTAGGCAGGCTCACCTTTACCATGCTCACTTCCATTAACAAAAGTAAGTACAGTCAATGAAAGTCAAAATAAATCCTTATCAGTGAATGCAGCTAATCCAACATAGTGATTGGATAAAGATAATACTGCATCACACTTTGTTACGAACGGTCAAGTTTTCAAGGTAAAGACGGGTCAATAACTTTTTAAGATTTAGAAACAAATACACTGAAGTACTTATATGTTGAACACCTATGTATTCTTGAGTAAATTCTACATTCCTGATATGTAGGTAGGTATCTATAATCTTTTATAAGTTTAAAAACCATCTTAGAACATTTAGCTATAATGATACAGTACATTTTGATAAAAGTGGAGGAAGCTTGCCATTGCACCGAGTCGGAATTCGCCCGAGCCGCAGGTGAGGGAGAGAGTTATGGAGCCAAGTGTAGACAGTACTAAATATCCACGTGTATGAAACGACTTTTTTCAATACACATCGAAGAAATAAACTAACAGGGGTTGACCGACGACTCGTACACTTGGCGCCCAGCCTGATACGATAAATACAAGCAATTGTGGTTGGGTTGAGCTCACGCGCTTTTCGGCACAAGTGCGGGAAACAGTAGTTGCGTGTCTAAAAACAGTAGGGATTTAGATTTTCGAGTTAGTATATTGAAATATACGTTTTCCCAAAATTGTTTCAGCTATTATGTGCGACAGTATTCTTGTTCCCTGCCTGGTACCTGACTTCCCAGCCATTGGAATGGGACCGCATGGGATTGGCGTGGCTCACTTGTGCTCTTGTCACCATATTGGCTCAAACATTCGGATTTGTTGTGGGCGCATCTTGTGGAATGAAGGTAAGCACCTATACTTTAGTAAAATATTATTTTATTAACACCAGCATACTGGGAGTCTTAGCTAAACATAAATAAAGGTTGAAATAGAGCTCGCTAGTAGGATTAACCTTAGCCTTTCATTCTTCAGTCGAAGTTTGGCGAAAACATGGTTTTGTGCAATCTTACAATTCGTTTTCGCCACATAATTAACTACTATAAAAAAACTTATAACACCCCTCTTTTTTGTCAGGGGTTAAAAATTAACCCGATGCACCAACCTTAAATACGGTGCACAAACACTAATCGCGGGGCACCAACACTAACCGCGGGGCACCAACATTAAACGCGTGATTTATTTTCAGCTGGGACTGTTCGTGATTCCAGCGGCAAATATTCCAATGCTGATGTTCTCCGAATTCTTCATACCGTACAGAGAGATGCCCGTGTATCTTCGACCATTCGCCACTATATCATACTTCCGATACGCGTTCGACGCCTTTATGGAAACCGTGTATGGTCTTGGTCGACCAAAACTACCCTGCTATGAAACATTTTGCATGTTCAAGGATCCTAGCCAACATCTAGATTTTTTGGGTCTTTCTAGAAACCTAAATGCTGACTTTCTAGCGATGGTCATATGGATTGTTTTATTACAAATTTCTCTAGTGTTTATTTTATTCCTAAGGGTCTACAAGGCTTGTAGGTAGGGTGTTTATCTGTTTATACATAGGCTACACTCTGTAAATCTCAAATTAAGAATATAGTACTTTTAGCTACCATATTTAGTTGGACGTTATTCGCGTCGTACGACTTGTATAAAAATATGGATTCAGCCATTCCGTCTACTTTGACTCTCTCTACATAATTGTTGTGAGCTGCAGAAATATGTATATCTAAGTATTTACGAAGAGATAATGATTGTGATATGAATGGTATAGGACAGAACGACTATTATGGTTTAGGTACTGTGAATGAATGAGTTTATTTTCAAGTACCTACGTAATTTTGATATAAGATCTTATCTTTAAACATATAATTATTATATATGCTATACAATCGAGAAATTATGTGATTTGGGGTGTGGTAATAAAATTCTGTTTTGGATGATGGTAATAATTGCGGCAAAGAGACCTCTTTTCTTGCAGATTTTTTCAATATGTAAATAATTTAAAATACTCATATACGACATGAAATTATTTTATTCCATCAAATTGTTTTAAATGATATTTGTAAATAATGTACAATGTTTTATTGTGATGATATCATTATCGTTCGCACTATTAGGTACTTGACTCTAGTTAAATTGATATCAGACAACAATGCGAACAGTGCCAACAATAGTTTCAATTGCAAATAAGCATTGTCACAGAGATAACAGAGTATCTAGCATAGCATAATATTTTAAGTAATTCAGACAAAACTTCTTGTTGAAGAACAACCAGGTCAAATTAATCCATTTGGTACATTTAAGTAATTTTACAGCCTTATTTATAAAAATGACAATGTGCTTAGTTTACAAAATACTGATTACTGCATTAAAATTCTAAGGTCTCCAAGAATTGAGAACTGGCTCATCAGTGTTATTTTATAAATAAGGCCCTTAATTGTACGTTGTGTACCTACTGTAGGTACGACAATGTCTAAATTAAAATGCAAATTTTGTCCAAATGTAAATTTTAGGTACATAACTAAACAAAAACATACAAGGAAATGAATTGCTCAAATTTAATTTGTGCGAATAAACTTTGTCCTCATTCTCTTATCAAAGACAATGTCGTAGGTATGTCGACACTGAGCCCTACTATTGGCCCATTCAAGCCAAAATAACATAAACAATTAATTTAAATCTAAAGTAATGAGAAAATAATTTAAGCTGTCTTTTTAATGAAAATGTTGACTTTATAAAAAGCTCTCTTTAGCAAAGTTAAAAGCATAATAAAATTATGATTATAATTATTTTAATTACAGGGAACATTCAGTACAATTTAAGTATATATTATAATATTGACGATACAACTATCTACATTACGATACAAAAATACTGTCCGGACTAGACATTTAGGACTATCACGAGATACAAACACATATTCTTGGTTACACAACGACCATTTTATGAAAAATAATCTTTTTACGTTAGAAAAATAATGTCTCGATAAATGTTTTCAGGATGATTTTTTTATACTGTTTTTTTTATGAAATATAGCACCACGGAGATTTCATACAATGGTCGTAGTTACATTTAAGCACGCGTCAGAATAGAAGTGCGTAACATTTTACACAGTAGTTAACCTTTGAATTCTTTGGACTACGCTTTGAATCAAGCTAAACTAGCTCCAACTTCGTAATTGATCAACTTTTTGCTAATTGACAAAGGGTCGACTAGGCCCTTAGCAGAAGGATCTTATCGCGTCCAGCACTGGTTCAATGGGAAGCGGTCACCTCCTTCTCAGAAACAGTAATGCAAGCAAAGGAGGCAGCCGAAACCATGAGGCGGAGACATGCCTTACGCCCTACCCCCCACTACTTGGGAGTCGTACGATTTCTGGCCTTCATAGGCGCGTGGCCTTGAAGGGGCCTGTTAAGGTCGACGCCAGCGAGGGCTAGGAGTTGTCCGAATTTTGTTTATTTTTTTTGAATATGTACTTATAAACCGCTCTCGCTCCGCTTATCGTCTGACGCGCGCTTTACAGCAATACTAAATAGCTGTTATGTACATTTTATTAATAATGAACATGAAATTAGGACACAATTCTAAACGACACAAAAGCTGAGTGACACTTGGCCACAGCATACGTACTTCATTACATTACACATACAATATCCTCCACGATAGCTGCAATAACTTCAGGGGCCTTACTATGACGTGTTAAATGTCAATCGTGCGAGCGAGCAAGAGAGACAGAGCTATACACCCGATATAGCTCCATCACTCTCACAGTTCAGTTTAAGTCGACAAATGGATCACGTTAAGAGCTCGTGGTAGGGGGGGGGGGCTTCATCGTTATGTAGTTATGGTGGGGGAAACTCTAAATAACCAACAAGTACTATGAAAATAGATTTACAAATATATAACCAAGTATTTACGAAAACAACTAGGAACCAAGAGTAAATTTAAATGTTTAAAATAAGTATTTCATACAAAGCCTGTATTATGAACGTCTAGGAATAGGAGCGTTTTTGTTTCATATAACTCAATCTTTGACTCATCCACAGCCTCTTATATTCTAAGCTATAAACCATATTGATAGCAACTTATAGGTGAATGTGATGATTATTCATTATTATCTTCAATATACTTTTTTATTTTTATACATCATGTTTTATTTGTTTATCCTGTACAACGTGAAGCACCATTTTGTTTTAGATTTAATTATAGATTCTGATAATCATTATCTGTTTTACATACGACAAAATAAACTGTTACAAGTATCTTAAAATGTGAAATAAAAGTGTTTTTTTAAACCAACACAACAACAGAATGTTTTACATTGTGAGAGTTTTTCATCCATTGTCTATAAATAATTTCGTCAATTTTAAAGTAAATAAAATGAGATAGGTAAATGCGATCAATTTAATACTTTTTTTTGTGTAACACATTACAGACTAGGGATCACTGGTTAAAATATTTAATTCCTAAATCAATATACTCATGAAAAGAAAAACAACATTTTAAAAGAAATAATAATGATATATCTTGTATGTATTATACAATATACATGTAATATACAATACTCAAAAATACTAAGTATACATAGAAATGCATACCTATGATAGGTAAACTCATAATAATTATCAAGAAGAATCAAGTGGCCCATATAATAACTCTGGCATGATTAAAACGTTTGCAATATCATTTATAGTACAGGTAAATCTTTGGTCTAATCAATTCTTTTCTTTCTTCAGTCATGTGGTAACTTTAAATAAAATAAGAAAGTAGGTAATATGTCGATTGAAAAATCAGCCCTTGTTCTCATAAACTATGAAATAAGTCCATGTCTTTATTCGTATATTACGTTTACGTCATTCACAAAAGCCAAGACTAGTTTGGCCCACTTGGAAAGCTACTACTTTCAACATAACGCGATATCCCGGTGCTTACACAATTTGTTCAACTTGTCTCCTCCGACAATACTACGAGGGTGTTTCGGTTAGCTTTGCCAGGTTACTGCAACAAAAATACATAATCTTTACTAATAATTGGTAAAATTTGTATGTTTGTATGTAGGGGGTAATCTCTGGAAGTATTATTGGTCCGATTGCTAAAATTCTTTTACCAATAGAAAGCTGCTTTATTCCTGAGTGACATAGGCTATATTATATGTATACCTACGCGGGCGAAGCTGCGGGCAAAAGCTAGTATTTAATAAAATAGATATTTGATTAGGTTTGCCATACAACAAAAAAAATTACTACCAAATAGGTATTACTAAATAGAACTCACCTACAATATTCTGGTGGCAAATTTAACGTCTTATACCACAATAATATACTTAATGCAATACTCCATGTCCGTAGCGGTCCAAATATAAGACACATGGTTCCATATTCCAACCAGAAGAAGTAAGCCAGTAGCAGCTGTATTGACAGTAAAAAGACAAATGGCAAATTTTTTATCAGCCTCCTTACTCCTCTTAGGTTCTGCCCATACAGACGATAATCTAAGCAGTGGGCCAATATAAGTACTAAGGGTATTTGCACAAACATTAGTTGTACACTTCCATACATGTAAGTGAATGACTCTGGCAGAAATGAACCCTTTATCAGTATACCCCAAGCAAAAATGGCTCCCACATATCCATCTATGAGCTCTCCAATTGCCCATGGCCCAATCGGTAAGTAAGCCGCATATAATACAAGCGGATAAAATATTCGATCAATTTTACTCAGTAGCCAAAGTCTTCTTAACATAAGTCGTCCACATCTTCTTCGATACCTCGGTGGCCATTTGAATAATCTTAAAAAGACTAGTGGTAGAACATTAGCCATCAAAAGTGTTCCAAATATTGCCTGAAACTGTTAAAAAAACATGCTTTAGTCCAGTTATATCAAAGAAATTAGTATAAAATATGGTCTCATTTTGGCACCCCAAGAATTATTAGCACCTTTGTAAATTAACCTTATTAAAAGAAAATCTTATCTCAAGATTTTCCACCTTTTCAAAGTCCAAGTTCAAATTTAGAAGTATTATAATTTTAAATATTTTTAACTAAGTACCTACTTATTTTCACAACTATACCATATTTTAAGTTGGGTATATGGTAAAGTGAATTTCGGCCAAATGGGCCGTTGACGTGATTACGGTGGCGGGTAGTGGCTGAATGCGGAAGGCGGAGGTAAACAAATGATTGATTATGTGTAAAGCATAATCAATAATTTGTTTTAAATGAGTAACCATGGATTTTATAGTTAAGAACCAATTTGAACCGTGCACTAGCTTGCGACGTGTCTATGTGATATAAAAATATTAAGCATTTTTATTTTTTGATACCAATGGATGTAATTTACTTATAAATCGATTTAAAAAACCTTAGGATTCTGATTCCGTGATTTAAGTGCAAGGTAATCTTTAAAGTACCAATAATTGGGTGCCCTTAGCTTACTTCAAACAAAATAAGTAATGCTTACCACCACACCAGCATCCAACATCAGCAAAATTCTGGGTGAAATATCAAAATTCACTTGGCTTCTATCTAATGTAAATGGGTGTTCTACAAAAGCCTCTCTTCCTATCTCATCTTTAACTTTCACATATAAATTGTGAACACCTGTTTTAAACAAATGAGGAAGCCATTTACAAACATAAAGAGGCCCTTTGGTGTGTCTACATTCCATCCAACTTATATTATCAAAGGATATTTCCACAATGGTAACTGCTACATCACTAAATACAAGCATTCTTATGTGACTTGATTCAGGTATCAAAGATAAAGGTTCTCTCCCAGGCATGATATACTGGACATGCTTAGGATTGGTGACCAGCACAAGTGGCCAGACATTATGTTTTTGATCAACAAATGTGAAGTGCCCGTGGTCTATAGCTGCCAATCTGTACATTCTGTTGTCTTTCCAGTCTCCTAACTCAAGCTCTAAGTAACCTTTTTTCTGTTTGGTATACATTTTTGGCACCAAACCACCCATGGAGTGTAAGTGCCCACAGAAATAAACCTGTGATCCGTGACTGCTACCAATAGTCTCACGTAAGTCTAGTCTTTCACCTTCATGTTTGAGGGACAATATACATGAGGTAGGGTAGTGTCCAAACCAAACTATATGATCAGCCTGTCTGTCTGCTTCTGCTTTGAGCTTCTGGATGACCTGTTGTTCTGCAGGATCTAGGATGCCGATAAAATTGAATGGCCTTCTTAGACCGGGATCTGGGCATGCATCAACACCCAAAAATGCAACATTAACCCCGTTTGATTTCAAGAAGTGCACATAAGATTTAGCATGTACCTTTCCTTGTACTGAATAATTTCTGTAGTAATTCTCTTGAGCATTTATTGTTCCAATATTAAAATTATCTGTAAAAATTACAGTTTGTAAAATATTTCATAGTCATTATTATACTAAAATGTCAAAATTTTTATCAAGGCTGATTCGAATATTGAAAATACAAAGTGATAACAAATAATCCATACTGAATGATTACTGAGATTGTAAAGGGCATTTCAATACTTTGTCAGCCATAATGGCATTACTTTGTCTTCTCCATCATAAGTTGTACGAATAAAGAAACAATGAAAAGTTCTTTGTTTGTAGTGAAAACATAATTATTGTATAGTAGTATGATAAAGTATAATCAAAATTAAACTTTTTTAAATAAAATTAATATTTTAAAAATTAATTGTTAAAGTGTAAATAGTATTTATTTCATCTTTGTTGAAAGAGTTAACAAATACTGTGTTAAGTAGACATTAGCACAGAACTAGCAATCTTGTTACCATTTCCATTTTACTTTTATTTAGTACTTTATTTTTAAATGTATGTCAATCTTTTTCTAAACAATACTTTACTTCTTTTCTTAGTACTAAATCATAACTCATTTGAATAACTATGTTTTACAATGTATACAGGATAGTGTCTGCAAGAATATATGACATTTTTCAGCAAATTTACATCTAGATAACAATACTAAAATAGTATAACCTATTTGCTTTTAGATTTTTGTAAGAAAAACTCACCATGATTTCCTCTTATGTCTAACCAGACAGTATCGTCAGTCACTCCCGACTCTTTTATAATATTGTGATAATATACCCACTCTGTCTTCACTTGAGAACTACCCAAGTTATCTTTGGCTTTAGCATCAGTCAGGTCTCCCGTAGCCAACACTAAGGCAGGTTTTATGTTCTTTACTGTGTTGTCACAAAATTGTTGAAACTGTGATATTCTTCCAGGATCTCGAAAAATACTGATATGTATATCTGAAATCTAAGAAACGCCATTTATCAATATAAAAACACTTCATTAGAATACCAACTTAAAAAGAACAATACAAAATAAATAATCGTAATAAAGCGCCGCAAACAGTGCCGGCTTCATTTATCATGACAATAGTGCCTAGTCTTTACTACCAGTTGCCTTTGTCTTCTAAGTACGTCGCAATTATTAGCGAACAAGCAAGTGGACACTATGAATTAAAACAAACTAACCTGTAGAAACCAAATTATCTTCTCAGTAGTATCTGTAATTGCTCCATATTTTTCACGCATATAATTTGTATAGTTTATCCCTTCGTTTTCATTTTCAATATAAAAATTATGATCCGTAGCGATACTATTTAAAAAATTGGCCATAAATATTGATACCAACAATAGCACACACAAACACCACACAGTACCTTTTGAGGGAATCATTTTGGAACTTAATATAATTTAATTTTGAGTCAGGAAACTTGAAAGAATTTAAGGTATGAAATATATAATCAGGAAAATTATCTCCAACAGTCAACAAGAAAAGTTCGTTTTGACATTTATTTTCTTTTTTCTCTTTGTGACAGTTAGATTATCAGCAGAGATGCGTTCAATTACAACATTCGGTCAATTTCGACGACGCGCATGAATGTACTTTAGTTGACCAACAACGATCGATCAAGCCTGTTGCGTCGTCCAAAGAGAGCGAGCGTTATAACAGAACGCACCCTTTTTTAACAACTTGTGACAGTAGCACTGCGTTCCGAGCACATATTAATATCGGTATTAGGAACCAAAGCGTCAAAAAGTGTTGTGTGTTGTTATCGAACTGCAAAGATTTTATAACTCTAGTAGAATATATAAAATCTTTGTCGTACTGTCATTGTTTTTGATATTATTACCAATCGGAACAAGAATAACTGTTGTCGCGCTAATTAACAATGATTTTAACGTGATTCTAAAACCGGCAAATTCAAATTCACTTGGTTCGTAGACAGTTCGATAACAAGTTATTCCGCGTGTATTTGGTCAGATTATGATAGAGGATTTTTTCTATTTTTCTGAGTACAGCAGCTGCCTAAGATATTTGTATATGTATATTTGTACATATTAAAAAACTTTTTTATCTTCGGACCTTTGGACACAACCGATTTAACCCTTCAGATACCGTCAATTAGAGACACAATAGTAAGACAATAGATGCGCGGCCACCGGTGGTCGCTTGGGGATTCATGAATTAAGATTGAGACAACGAGGACATCAAATTATGAATGTAGGAAATAAAGAAATTTATAAATGAGATCGTTTTAATATCGTTTAACTTATACGCAACAATTGTTCAACCATTGTTGAGGCACAGCAATCTGTACCTGCTAATATTAGACAAATAATTTATAATGAGGTATTTTATATATATATTTTTTTTAATGCACACAAAAGTACTGCGGCGGACTTAATGTCTTAATTCATGAATCCCCAAGCGACCACCGGTGGCCGCGCATCTATTGTCTTACTATTGTGTCTCTAATTGACGGTATCTGAAGGGTTAAAGCATTTTGTATCAGTCAAAATTTGGGTGAGGCAGGTGCAATAGTAAATATTACATAATCACACATAAAAGTGTAAATGTGGAATATCTTGAATGTGAACACTGTCACAGAAATTGTTGAACGACGCCCTCACGTCACAGTCTCTCGAATCGGAATGAACGTTCTAAGAACATTATATTATACGGTAGGTTTTGCAGTCAGTTTTGCTACAGTCAAAGCTTTTATTGACGAAAAATCTACCTTCTAATGCGATGATTGACGTTTTTTAGTATTGATTGACGAAAACCCATCATTCATGATCATGATTGAATGAATTGATGCTTGCATGACCGTGTAATGGTCGCCTTACAATAATGATATCGTGATTCGGAACGCGTTGTTAGTTATGTCAGTATTGTCAGTGTCGGATTGTCAGGTCAACCTATAATAATATTATTATTTATTACTCTGTGGGTCAAGCGATGAAGTTGGTAATACATAACAGAGAGTATCAAACACTTTTTCTACGGATATCATCGCATCAAGGATCTTGTATACCCCAAGAATCTTTTGTACCTTGATCCTTGGTAAACCTCACAGTATACCCACATCGCATCGATTTTTGACATTTCATTGGTCTATCATAGTGACGTGACGCACTATAACAATTGTCAAATATCGACATCAATGGGAATTCTACCAATCAATTCTCCCACTCCACTAGCATTGCTCCTTGCATTACACAATAAAATAAACAGACCAATTTGTGCTTTGGTAATTGGGGAATCATGATTTGTTTCTACAATTTGCTGTTAGACATTGGTATGGTACAATCTGTAGAGAATGAATAAATAATAATCTACTCTTCTTACTTATGGATTCTATACCTATGTATAGAATCCATAAGTAAGAAGAGTTTCAAGGGCTAATGTGTAAATTGACAACTTTTCAATAAAGGTTCTAAAAGTATCTATTTGATATATTTTTACTAGCTTGTAAAATTAAAAAATCTTATTGAATAACCCTCGACCACTTGAGGGTTAGTATACTGGGGTTTGATTGAAAGAATTTCACTTTCTATTCCAAACTGGTTTATTCTTCAGATGTAGTGATTACAACTGTGATTTAGTGGTTAACAAAAAAAATATTTATGGTAAGACCTTAGACTGCCGGAGAATCTTAACACCGCGATGTAGAAATCAAACAAAACGGTACAAAGCCATCTAGTGACGTACTTAGTTGATACTACGATCGCGATTTGTTTTGGATATTGTCCGTGTTCGGTTAAACACTTATTGAAACTTTGAGCGACAAGAAAATGTTAGAAGCTTGCAAAAAATATATCAAATTGAAACTTTGAAAGCCTCTATTAAAAAGTTGTTTTGTTTTTCAATTTGCACATTGGCCCTTATACATAGGACCCATTGATCATGATGATCATCATCATTTCAACCGAAAGACGTCTACTGTTGGACATAGGCCTCCCCCAAGCGGCGCAACTGTGACTCGCGAGGATTCGTTTTGTAAATAGCCCGGATTGCTCTCTTTTGCAAGATGAAAATTGATAAGACATAATACTGTGGAAATACGTATAGTACTTAAACTAATCTAACTGTAGCTGCATCTGTCAATTGCTTTATCTGCATATGCAGCTAAGCTTAATCAATCTGAGAGTTTTTAGTAAAAATACAGTTTCCGCAATAACATCAAATTTTTACAGTCAATTAGTTTTTTATTTTTGAGGTGACACCTCAATATTCTCACGAGTGACGGGGTGACGTCCATGCCCACCACAATTCGTAAAGCAGAATCTATCATGACCGGAGCAAACAAAAACCTTTTTCCCCTTGACCTTATAATATATTAGATTTTACCCGCAGCTTCGCCCGCGTTTATTAATATACTTTACTCTTTCTACCCCTTTTCTCACTTAAAAAAAAAATTTGCCTATGTCCGTCTCTAGAGTCCCAACTATCTCTGTACCAAAATTCATCAAAATCGGTTTTGCCATTTAGGCTTGAAGACGTAATAAACAAACAAACTTACTATCGCTTTTATAATATTAGTAAGGATATTTTACTACAATAAAATATCATGACATCAATATTCAATGAAAAGTTTGCTAATTGCTAGTGTACGGCAAACGTTGGACAAGCAAAATAACAAGTATTGATAAATACGTCGACATCTATCACATCATAACATCACTTAACGTCAGACGAGCGAGGGCGTGGGACAGGTAGGACCAGAATATCAAATACATACTATCAAAATGTGGCAACTTTAATATTTTATTGAATCGATGTACAAAAAATGATGCGCTGACTTTCGAAACGCCTTTCGGCCGCCACAGCTCAAGGGAATCAGTTGAGTGCAGCTCACTTTTGAGACGCCTTTCAGGCGCCACAGCTCAAGGGAATCAGTTGAGTGCAGCTCATTCTGTGGCGGCCTCTTCTCAAAGTCGTCAACGGCGCGCACTGTTCCCGCGCGCCTCAAGGAGTTGTCAGCAACAGCAGGGGCCCAGCCGGGTCGAAGCCTACTGGGGCCAGGGTAATCCGGAAGATGGATCGAGCCCCGGTATAAAGGAACGGGGAGGGTTTTTAGTCAGTAAGAGTCTGACACTATCTCCTGCTCCGCCCAAGAGCGAGGGTTGTCATTGGATTATTTTTCCCTCTATAAAAAAAAAATGCGTCAGCTATAAACTTGTATGTATATTTCCGAAAACCTCTTCTCTTATTTTCTTTCTTTCTCTCTCTTCTCTCTTTATATGTACTCTTTATGTGTCAGTCTAGTCAATAAGAGTCTTGGTCCATTGACCCAATCCAATCTAGCAACATCTTGCTGACTTTTGCACGTCATTAAATAGACCAATAAAATGGCATGAGCACCCGAAAGCCAAAAAGTAGGTAGGTACAGGATATATTTAGCGATTCCGCCTCAATTCAGCGCTGAAATCAAGCGACATTGGATCGTTATACTTATCTAATATAATTCAGTTCCAGTAACCTGTGCTGGTAAACGACGACATTTATTTAACCAGCATCTGTATTTCCCAGGTATTGTACATTTGCCTATGCAAGAAATGATCACTAAAACTTATTTGTTTTTTCCTCAGTAAAATAGAATAGCCTACCTACCTACCTCAATTCACTGGCGACTTCGATCCTGGCCTCCTGGATTCCCTTTTTTTTATTATAGATAAGATAGGCTAGGTTCGCGTGTGACCACTACCTCACCTGAAAGCTTAACCAAGTTGATAATATTATAATCTACAAGAAAACTTCAAATGTATGGGAAAGGAATCGGAGGCCGACTGTAGAAAGACGAACGGTCGTAACTTGGCTAGGCCTGCAGATGGTAAGCGATGATTGTGGCCGACGATGGAGCACGCTTGCCTAGAAGTAACCTATCCACTCTTGACTTCAAGACCCTTATATTATAGCTATCAGGAAACGGAGTCCGGCAGGGAATTTCACTCCTTCCAGACATAATGTTCCCAAAACGCTTTGTGTACGTATGGGTGGGATATCCACCATATACCAGTGGCGCACAGCGCCGTACTTCTTGTGGTCCGATGATTGAATAGACTTGGCGGAATTAAATGGACACATAATGAACTAGGTATGTGTGCATTTAATTCGTGCCAGCTGCGCCCGGAGAGAGCCCGCCACAGTATTACAATATTCCAGTAGCGCAACGAACAAAAAATTTATCTGCATGTTTCATCACAAGACGTTAAAAAAATATGCCATGCCATTTTTGGTTCATGATAAATTGGTTTCTAAAGCGCTGCCTATGGGGTTGGTCGATTTTTTGCCTGCAAGTGTAATATACTGTACTGTATATAACTTCTTTCTCGCTCGCACAACTGATATTTTACCAACGGCATTATTTGAGAAATAATTGAATATTTTGTTTAATATTTGACCGACTGAAAATTATTTGGCCATTGTAAATTTATTATTGTTTCAGCAGAATTATTATAATCAGGTCCAATCAGGTAACTTCGACCATCTCGATACGTATTTCTACCTACAGTTTAGGTGCAGAGATGTAACTATGGAGGTTCGATTCCGATTCCGAAAGATCGGGAACTTTCAAATTATTTTGTACCTTCGATCCCGAATTCTCACAGAAAAATCACAGAACAGATGAAAGAGGTTAGAATGGCCTAGTGGGTGGGGCAGGAGTGCCACAAAGTTGGGCAATGCTGCTCATAGTTCAACCACCACTAGCAAACTTGCGATCTAAGTGTGCATGGTCTGTTAGTTGCTTAATGAGCGTTCGTATTGGTTTATTGCCTGTAGTGGAGTTAAAGGGTGTGAGACAAGTGGCGAGACTCGTTGTAATAGTACAAGTCGGAAAGTATTTCCTTTCTAACCTCTGTGAACAAAATACATTTTGGAACAAACCAAAAACTCCATATATCCCTCATTTACTATTTTCAAATAACTTAGATATTGGCACATAAAGCTGTAGGAAATGTCATACCAAGTACATAAAAGATCTTAAAATCTGTCTACTTAATTAGGTACTAAGTGGTACTAAGTAATGAATATTTACCTCCTTGGAAAACAATCAAGTAGATGCCTAGGATTAATTATATAAAAGAAATAAAAAAAATAAAAAAAAATAGCAGTGTGGGTGCACTAGAGCCCTAGTTGTCGACTTAACTGTTAGCTAAACAAAAGATTAGAGGTGCTCATAGGCAGGTCGTAGGGGCCGCGGCCTCAGTGTTTGGAAATTCTATTTATTTTAATGGGCAGAGGTTGACCGCGCGCATTCCGGCCGCACGGTGACGCCGCCGAGTCGCGTCGCACCGTACCCACACGGAGGCTCCAGCCTACAGCGGGCCTCGGCCGGTACCCGCGCGCCACTATCTTGCCGCATTCCACCGATCCGAAGTCGCGGCGCGCCCCGCGCGTGCCTTCGCCTGTGCCTTCGCCGCCGACCCACGCGCCCGCTTTGCTTCACTCAGTCGTTCTAGCGCGCCCATGGACTTTGTGCGCCTCGACGTCAGCCGTCACGCCATTCAACTTACACGATCGCGCAACTTATAGTGAAGTGAAGTGCCAATGGATGCGGTTTACCAAGGATTATAGTGTCTTTACGTGCAGCTGCATTGGATTTGTCTATTCATGGTGAGTGAGGTGGACCCAGACGGCGCCACGGACAGCCGCAGTGGATGCGCGCGCTTTCACGATGCGGCCACTTTCATTTCATACGCATAGCTCGAATTCCGCGCGCCCGCGCCGACCGCGCCGCGGCCGCTGACCCTGCGCTCGCGCCCTTCCTCGACACCACCACCGCAGCAATACTAGCCATGCTCAATGCGGCGAATGTTCAATGCAGACTGATAAACAGTCATGTTCAAGTTTAACTTAGATCACTAGAGGCTGTACAAAATCCGTGAAGGAAGTGGGCTATTTAACTAATTTACAAATGACTTACAAATTTTGGCGAGTCTAGTGGTTTAGAATCATTTTAATATTCAACAACAACATTTCTAAATGCTAATAAAAATAATCGGGCCGTATGCGTATTCATCTCATCATAACATGCCATCAATAATAAGTAGGTACTAGATACCGTGCAGGTTTTGGTTAAAAATCCGAGAACGACCAAAATCAGCATCAGTTACCTATTTAAGTTTAAGAAACTTCACCTAGTTTTTTAATAAAACTCTAAAATAGAAGAAGCACATAATATAAGTAACATGTTTGTAGAATAAACCTGCAAAACTAGTCAGAAAACCAAACGGGATTTGTTTAGCTCATCACGTCACGCTCTACATACAAACAACATCCTGTCCGACTCCAACTCTCAAGGACCAATTTAATATTTCTCTATCGTCAACTACATAAGAGAACTATTTAATATTTTATTCTGATAGGTCAGGTTGTTCAGAATCGAAGTAAATACCAGTATCGAATACTTATAAATATAAAAATAATATAATGATTAATTTGATAACATTTCTGAGATATCAGAAACGGTTTTATAGCCTGATTCTAAAGAAGCAGTAACTCTAGACGTCGCAGTCGCGCATCGCGATATGTGTTGTATTCGTTAGAATAATACTGATACAAAACAAACGCACGTGTTTTCAGGATTTCAAACATGGTTTCGGAACATCACTTCAATAATTGCAATACTTAAACGGTGCCTAGCCTAGTCTAGTTTTTATTATTCATAGGCTTGCGTTTGACACTATCTAACCTGATGGTAAGCGACATAAGCTTTGATGTGGTCGATGAATGGACCACGCTTGCCTAGAAGTAACTTATTAATTCTTAACTCAAAGACCCCAGGTTGGAGCTATCAGGAAACACAGACTCCGATAGGGAACTCCACTAATTAGCTGTACGTACAAGAAATATGTACAGGTGGACCATCGGCGTTCGTATTGTAGACTGAGACTAAAAAATTAAAAGCATAAGGTTTACAACCCTATTAGAAACTTCAGCAAAACCAGTTAATCGTACGTCAGCTAGGTACAGCCGATTCCTCAATAACAAACATATTAACATACATACATTTCTCTGTGTTAGATTAGAGCATCAATGGTCATAAATTTAGAGTTGGTCTACCAAATAAACCATGGTTGGGTTCTATGAAAGATGATAAGGCTAGAGAGGAGCTGAAGATAGCCAAATGACTGCTCGTAGAGATCACTGCGGCAATCCTCTATAAAACTGGGATAAGAGCCGCAGGATGGTGATTAAGATAGCTTAGGCATAATCAGCTTTATAATGTCCTCTAAGAGAGGGAATAGGTCGTAATCAATCACGCGGACCTAGTGCAGAGAGATGGAGATGGGAATACATAATAGTATAGTTTCACTATCTACGAAGTATGTCCTTTTTTTTACGTTGCACGTTACACCAGGAATAACTTCTGTATCGTGAGTTCGTTCACAAACATGTTAACTCACAACAATACACCCAGACCCGGAACACTTATCTACAAACTATACAAACATTTGTTTCGTGCGGGAGTCAAACTCGCGAGACTAAGCGCTAATTGCTCAAATTCTGCGCTAAACGTGCTTTAGCAATTCAGGCATTCCGAAAAACTTCCAGACGATAATCTAATGCTCGTAATATTCTGAGACCTATCCATGAGATAGGTATGTACTTGTACACCTTAACTTTTAGTCTGTTTATTTACTAAGTGCTCTTCAGGGTTTAACCCTTCAGATACCGTCAATTAGAAACACAATAGTAAGACAATAGATGCGCGGCCACCGGTGGTCGCTTGGGGATTCATGAATTAAGCCAGGCCAATTAAGGCTGGAGTCTTTTAAAAATTCACCGGCGGCAAATTATTAGCGCATCTTTGTATGCTTTTTTTTAACAAAATAATGAAACAACTTGAAATAATATTATAGCACATATTTAACATGTAAATAGCACTTAGTAAATAAACAGACTAAAAGTTAAGGTGTACAAGTACATACCTATCTCATGGATAGGTCTCAGAATATTACGAGCATTAGATTATCGTCTGGAAGTTTTTCGGAATGCCTGAATTGCTAAAGCACGTTTAGCGCAGAATTTGAGCGATTAGCGCTTAGTCTCGCGAGTTTGACTCCCGCACGAAGCAAATGTATGAGTAGTAGCCAGTTATTTTTTTTAAGTCAATTTGGGTGTAATATGTTTGGTAAATCAAGCGTTAAACATAGCTCTTTCGTGCCAACATCATTTCGACTTGTTTGTGAGCTTCGTTAATGGCATAATATAACGAATTTACAAATCTTACGAATGGAATCTAATTATGTTTCATTTTCTTATTTCAGAACTCACAATTTCATCAAAATTCTCAACATTTGGCTCTTATTAAATGTTTTTTTTTCACAATAACTAAGCATCGTAGTTACATCATAATTAGATTATTTTGATGATAAAACTTCAATAAAGCAAATGATAAAAAAGTTAAAATCCAAATCACCATAATTTATCAAAAATATTGATTTTAAAAGATGTCCAAAAAATGTGTATAAATTATTAGTATTTGTACTTTATTATAACCTTTTTACTAACCGGCGCCATCCAACTAGCCGCCAAATGACTTAGATCAATAGGTTACTTCTAGGCAAGCGCGCTCCATCATCGGAGCGGGTTTCGTCAATGATGATTTTCCCCGTCGAGAGAAAAAAAAAAAAAAAAAAAAAAAAAAAAAAACCACATCGACCATTGTCGCGTAGCTCGCGCTTGGCCACTTTCTCAGTGGTCAAGCGCGAGCCTCTCGACAATAAAACATAAAAAGATAACGTTTAATTTCTTGCCTAGCCCAGACATTTCAAAAAGGTTATGGCAAGTCGTAAAATTTATCTTGATTTGCGCTACACCGGCTCTTTCTTTATTGTAGGTACATCATAACAAATTATTATTTATTTATAAGTGGATGAGAGTTCATGCACATAGGCGAGCTTAACTCAAGGATAAGTTTTAATCCAGTAAGCCATTAAGTGATAGAGAGGAGTAGAATCCAATGAACAGTTTTAAAATTACAAATAAGTAATACACAGAATAAAAAAATACATAAATCTTTTGGCTCTTTGTTGACTACGAACATTATAAGTATTGTAAACCGACAGATCTCTTATTTCTGTCAACAGGGTTTAAAAAAATAATGGCCCCGAGTTACGAGTTGTAGGTCGCGGGTTCGAACCCAGCCAAGCGCATTACTTTGTGTAATTTATTTCATCGCCACAGCTCTCAAAACGGTGAAGGAAAACATCGTGAGGAAACTGGCATGCATTAGATCCAAAAATTCGAAGACATATGGCATTCACCAACCCGCACTGGGCCCGCGTGGCCATTCCCCTTCTATACTAACTCCGTGCCATTCCCTCTCCTAGAGAGGAGGCCTGAGTTCCAGCAGTGGGAACATTAAAAAGGCTGACGGTGATGATGACGGAGGCATTATTGCCAACGGCGATTACATCACTCAACTTTGATTTTCCGACGATATACCTAGTAGTCATGGGCATGGCTGAGACTACGGAGGAGCAGTGAGAGTACAATGCCCGATGACCTTAGTAGAGCTTCCGAAAGAGTGAACATGGACAAAACCATTGTCATGGTAAATAAGCATGTAGAACCCACACCGATTAAGATCGGAGACTCTACACTCGAAGTTGTAGACGATTACGTTTACCTGGGACAGACAATCCAGTTGGGTAGCTGGTTGATAACTTTGAGAAAGAGGTCAATCGTCGAATCCGACTCGGCTGGCCAGCGTTTTTATTTTATTTTAATTATTCGGCGTTCGGGAAGCAGCGCGGTATCTTCTCGTCCAACATACCAGTGTCACAAGACTAAAGTCTATGTCCAGTGATGACATAATATGGCACTGAAACATGGTCGCTTACATTGGACCTCATCAGAAGGCTTACACCAAAAAGGCACTGGAAGGAGCTATGCTCGGAGTTTCCTTGCGTGATCGTATCAGGAATGAAGATATCCGCAGGAGAACCAAGGTCGCTGACATAGCCCGAAGAATCGCCAAAGTAGTGGCAGTGGGCAGGGCACATTGCTCGAAAGGTTCTGGAGTGGCGACCTCGCACCGGAAAACGCAGCGCTGGAAGGCCTCTCACAAGGTGGCCCGACGACCTGGTGAAAGTCACGGGTATACGGTGGATGCTAGACGCACAGGAGCGATCGTTATGGCGACGCGACGCTTCGGGGGTAGCCTATGTGCAAAAGTGGACGTCTTCCGGCTGAAATATTGATCATGAAGGAGATGACGGGGTTTTATTCACTAGCTTACTCTATTTGCCGTCATTACTTTTTTTTTAAACTCATGATTACCTTATTGGAATGGCCTAATGGAATATAAGTATTAGCTAGCCAGTTTATTATATGTAGATACTAGGTATTATATGCATCAGCTGAATATCGTTCAGGCCTCTAGTTGCGCTATTTAGTTATCAGGATTAGGTTGTTAACTGAAGGGCTAAATAAGCTAGTTAACTGCGATAGCTATATAGTTTCTTCCATGCTAATCTACCTCCTATAATAATTGCAATTAAGCCTCTCATATAAATGATAGTTAATTAAAAGAGTTCTGAGTATACGTGTAGACGGATGGACAGGGAGAGGAAGGCCGAAGAAAAGATGGATGGATGGTTTGAGGAGTAATATGAAAGAAAAAGGAGTTAGTGATAGTTTGACGGGTGACTACAGAAACGGGGGAGGACAAAATAGAAGAATAAAACGTGTTGCGCCGACCCCAAGTAATATGGGATAAAGGCATGCACGCATATGAAGAAGAAGATACATTATGAATGTTGAACATACATAGCTATAACACTTAGTGGTCAGGCTCATCACTGCAGTGATTGATAAAGTCGATGAATCATTAGCTCGTACCTAATAAACATCTAAAATTCGACGTAGCGTAGCATAGCGACCGCATTCCGTTGATAGCAGAACGAGTAGGCAAATAAAAGTAAATTTAACCAATGACAAAGCGTACTTAAAATAGTATGGCTTGTTTGGTCGGCTTTTGAACACATGAACTCATAGTGAACATGAAATCACCCACAGTTCCATACAATGGGAAGATTCCAATGAAGATTTAGAAAGTGCTATATCAGTATTCATGTTAACAAATTAAAAGGTACACTAGATTGGACTAACGTAGACTAATCATGACCTATTTGTAGAAACTTGAGCTGCTACTTGAGGGTGAAACACGATAGCGTCATACAGACTATTATGTCACTGTACACCATCCATAAATTACGACAAGACTGTAATCGCTTATTTAATCCCTTTCTTCTAATCATTGATAGGTTTAATCGAACATTCTGTATCTGTATATATAGCTACATCGAAGCACACACCTCAATATTGTACGTAGGTATGAGCCTGCCTGCATTTATTTGTAAACATCCCCATTGTACCCATTGTAAGTTCCTATAACACTGCCTAATGCAAAGGCGCACTTACATTATAAAGCGTTCGTTTTTATTATAGTCAGATGTAGTGACACTAGGCATTTAGGTATGAATAAAGAATAATTTATTAAACAATGTTAGATAGAACACATTTCATGTTAGAAATAACAGGAATACAAATACGGAATATCTGAAACGATAGATATACCCTTTGGGTATACGAAACCAAACTCATATGTAGTAAGATTATAGAAGTCCGGAAATGAGTATTCAGTATTCATTTCTTGAGATACCAGAGTGGTCGTGGTTATCATTATGAATCACGATGAGTAATGATCTTAGTAATACGGCGCCATTCATTGTGAACTGCAGCTTTCCGAGTACATATATTCGGCAACCCAGGAGTTAGTTGCTGCCTTGATCTGGTCTGTTCATCTCATTGGTGATCTACCATTTGGCCCGATGCCTTCAACAGTATTCACTACACTATAGATTAACAGCTACATAATATTTAATAGGTAAAAATAATTGAATGAAATGGCTAAAAGGGTCATGTCTCAGCTTGACAAAATCTGGAGGGATTGCAACATCTCCGTAAAGACCAAAACCAAACTGGTATACGGACACTGGTCTTTCCGATCTTTTCATATGGCGCCGAGACTTGGATGCTAAAGTTGTAGACCGCAAACGTATTGATGCCTTTGAGATGTGGTGCTAGAGAAGGATGCTCCGTATATCTTGGACAGCATTTCGGATCAACGTATCCATATTGCGAGAACTCTGCACGCGGTTATCGTCAGAATGTCTACACAAAATTCTACAATACTTCGATCACATTGCAAGAAAAAATGGTGGTAACCTCGAAAGGCTCATCATGACCGGTAAAGTGGATGGGAAAATCGTGGACGCAGCTCAATACGTTAGTCTGACCAAATCCGCACCACTCTTGACTTTACGCTGTTTTAATTACGGTGTAAAGGGGCAACGCCAGAGACAGAAACAGAATGAAGCAGGGCGGTCGCAAGTCACGACACTCACGACCCTCAGCATTGAGGAGTACGACGCAAGGAGGAAGATGTAATTGAAGTTAATTTTTCGGTCGGCCGGATAGCGACTTTCCCATTGCTTTGCTTGTCATCCACAAGTCCGCACCCGGGGCGTCTCCTGTGGCGACGGCTAGGGCTGGGCGTGAGGATGACTGTTTGTTCCCTCATATTTGCGGGCAAATCTTTCACTATCATTACTGCTTCGCAAAAGGAGGTGCCTTTCTATCTCGCTCCGGGCCATGGCTTGAACCAGGACCCTGCGTGAGAGGCCACCTCCGCCACTCGCCTTCACGAGGACACGGCGATAATCCACCCAAATGGCAGCACTCCTCCACCTTATGCTCTACCGTGTCCTCCAGGTGGTCCGCACAATAGTGATTCGCCTTAAAACATGTATTGAAGTTGTCCATGTAACTGAAATAAAATTTTTATACTGGATATATGACTTTGTGATAATAATTTCACACAGTGCAAATTCAATCTAATTCATGTTTCTGTCTTGAGATTTGGAAAAGAATTGGACCTAACGAGCCTAACAGCAGACAGTTGAAAATTCTTAGGTAGGTACATTGTAGCAAAATTTACTACTACGTCGAAATGCAATCAACCAAAAAGTTAAAACTGAACACCCAAAACAATTTCAAATAGCCAGAGTTTAAGCCACTTAACCAGCCAGGTCATTCGAGTTACGGATGTGCTCGTTGAACCATGAACTCTAATACGGCAATCTACGCTCCTGCTAAATGGTGTAACTGGCCTACTAATTCGTACCAAGCTTTGTCTTAATATAAGCAGGTCAAACACTTTATTATTTAGTGCGGAAGTATAGTCGACTAAGTCTACTCGACAAAAAAATTACTTGGATAATAAAAATCTCACTTTAATGGAGGAACTTAATTTTCTTTTAGTTTGTGCATATTGACTATTTCAGGATATCTATGTGCTCTTGTGCAGCTCTTATTCCCAAGTTCATTTTTCTTCTGCATTATTTTTAGCTATAAAGCCAATAAGAATTCAGTCCAATCAATAGTATGATGACTAATATTATATCCTTTGGTTCCACATTTGTCCATATGTGGCTACAGATTAGTTCTTTTTTTTTTTAATTGTTGAAAGGTTTGCGCTTAACCGCTATCTCACCTGATGGAAAGCGACGATGCGGTCGACGATGGAACGCGCTTACCTAGAAGAAACCTATTCACTCTCGACTTAAAGATTCCTGGGTTGTAGCTATCAGGAAACACACATGTGCACGCACAATGAATGTGTTTCCAAAACGTTATACTGGGTTTAGGTGTTTTATGAAAATATCTAAATTTGTATATTTGCGGGAGGCCTATGTCCAACAGTGGACATCTGTCGGCTGACATGATGAGGAGGACGATGTATATTTGTAGAAATTCCTAGTATAGGATAAAGTTTAAAAAATTAATGTATCAATTTAGCGCCTATACTGTAGATTTTCTTAATCTCTGTAGTTTAGGTTTCACCTCCAAAATGTCATACTTCTAGCACCTTTAAGAGCGTTATACACTTATTACACTTTTGAGACAATCTTGTTGAACATGTTTTAATAGGGCATAATTGAATAAGTCAAAAGTGTTGTTATTGTTATAGAAACCAGCATAACATAAAGCTCTAGTAGATCCCACCAATATACTGAAAGGCATTATAGGATCCAATGGGCCCTTACCAGAAATGTAAGACGGAATCTATGAAAAAAACTTTCAAAGATATTGATACCTCAGAAATACTATGGTTGCTAACAGTTACATAATGGAAGACATTAGAATTTCAATTAGATATTGAAATCACAACTCGGCTACGTGCATACCAACATGGACCGTTCAAGTTTCAGGCAAATATTATCTGCACATTATTTTTTAACCCTTCAGATACCGTCAATTAGAGACACAATAGTAAGACAATAGATGCGCGGCCACCGGTGGTCGCTTGGGGATTCATGAATTAAACTTAAGTACTGGTTATACATATGATAAAGCCATTGCATATTCATGAAGATATAGAAGCACTTATTAGGTAGACTAGTGTTCAACATTCATCTAACGTTGCCTGGATTGTGTTGTATTTAGTAAGATGAGAACTGAGACCCTTAGTACAAAGATATATAATCAGTAGCTATTGATCGACAACGTGACGTAGTTTCATCATTTTTCATGCTAGATGATAAAAAAATACGATTAAAAAAAGACTGGAAGGGAGCAAAGCAGCTTTTAAACAGCTAAAAGTGATATTAAGTGGTTATAAAGTCGCATCACTAAATCGAGCTAGAAAAATTGCTTTGGACTAACAAAATTTCACCTATCCAGGTGAAATTCAAACACACCTACCTATCCAGGCAGTGAAGTGTGCTGTCGAAACTATTTAGGAGTAGCTCGTCATCTTGCATTTTCTTGATGTCTTCTGCAGCGATTAAGTTTGTCGTATTTGCAACTTTTAATATAAACACTGCCATTATAATTCGATTATTATCTTCAAGGTAAATAAAATGAATTACTTACCATAAATTAAATTAAAAAACTGCTAGTGCTATTTTACATGCCTACTTTGGATTTGTACCAGTCGGAACTACAAAGAGATAGATGACCCTGTTCGAGTCCATCCATTACATCCTTACAAATTTTTGAGTGTCAAAATTGGTGGCGAGATGTCGAAAAGTGGAGGCAACGACGGCTTTAGGTATGCGAGGACGCAAGATGCGGCTGGCGTAGGGGGAGGGGCGCTCGGCATCTGAAGGTCGTCCGCATTCCTCGCGTCGCCGTCCGCTGCTACCGCGCTTACGTAGCGCCCCCCCTCCCCGCCCGGCCCGCGCGCCGCCCGCAGCCCGCAGCCGCCTGCGCCGACCGGTCTGCCCCCGCCCCGCTGCGCCTGACCGCCATCACAAACTATCGCGCATTTACTAAAACAAAAAACATGTTCTTATTGCTATCAAGAGCTGAAGAGCCGCAGAGGTACCGGATGGGATGAAATTTATTCGCGTCTAGTTTTTTTACATGAGCTCGTGGTTCTACATTCCTATAAATGTTTTATAATACATAGGTATATACGTAGGCACCTATCATAGTGAACATACCATTGCGTGGCGCGGATTTGGTTCGTTCGTATTATTCTAGGGAATCTTAATCTATTTATCGCTATAAAATTTCTTCTATTTTATTTTATTTCAGTACAGTCAGAAACCCATGACTAATGTTATATTTATTTATTTAATAATAATTAAGCAGAACTTAATAATAAAATATTTGTATAAGAGGATCATTCTACCACACTTTCAGCACTTCACTTAGGTGAAGTGCTTCAGTAGGTCCTGAAGAACTCGGGGATAACTACTATTTGGGATTAAGATAGTGCCCCTAAAAACTACACTTAGGTACGATCGTAACAATTTCAATTTTTTTATTGTTTTAATATTAATTTACAAATATATGTAATTTCAAATGCTCTTAAACATTGTCGCTCGTATAGGCTTTGATAGAAATTTAGATTTTTTAAACTACTAAACTAAACCTACTTATTAATTTTTAGTAACAAAAATGCATTATATGCATTCATCAATGTTTCATTCAATTAACATTCATTCAGTAGAGCAATTTCATTTACTGATTTTACTAAAAATTTACGTCATACCTTCGATAATTTATAAATAACTAAGCTATGTCATAAAAATACTTACGGTTAATCAAGATCTACATAAAAGAACACGTGCGCATGAGTTCAATTTTTCAAAAATATAATTCACAAGTAAACGCAACAATGTGCGCCACAAAAACAGCAGGTAGCAAAAAGGAGATCGTGTACGAAAAAAAGTAATGGAATGCACAGCTGGCGCTGATCCGACATTCCAACCACGTTCAGGCTCTGCTGAATAGGAAAGTACCTACACCCAAAAGGACTATAAGTGTAGTATAGGACATGTGCTCCTATAGGTACCTACCTTATAAACGAGTAGTATAATCATTTTTTTTTACCCAAGTACGTACCTACTTGGGTACAACATTCTCTGCAGCAAAACAAATATCAAGCGAGCAACAAATTTACTCATAAAATATTTACTTTATGATTCCAAATTAGGTATGATATTTATCGTCTTACGTCGTATATTTGTAGTTTTTGGTGAATGTTAAATCTACTATGACGCACAAAGAATTCGTGAGGATGTAAACACATTGGAATCCGGCCGCTCGAAGACGTACGCCAGAACAAAGCTAATACAAAATTATATTGACTTTGAACTAATTACATATGGACTATATTGTATAAGTGTTATTTTGGTTTGAATAGTGGGAACTAAAGTATTTGAACACAATAATAAGATCATATCATCGCTGAATTTAATTGTTTTGATCAGGGGCTTTTTTGAGATGGAATATCATCAAATGACTTCTTAAGCATGAAGTCGGAGCGATAAGGCGTTTCAGAATTTTACTGAAAAAAACCCACCAGCGTTGCCCTTTTCATTCCAGGGCCACAGAACTCTTTCGAAAGTTATCATCAGGGCAAATTAATGACTAAGTATGTCCTGGTTGTTTCTAATGGTAGTTTTTCTTTTAAGGTCTCCTAAGACAAATTGCCTCAGGTACGGACATTACAGTGCGTTTCACTTAAGACGTTCCTTTGCCGTAATGTTGGCAACACGGAAAAACATTGTTGCGATATTTTTAGCAATTAAATTACTCAATATTAGGGAGATTAACTGATACTTCGTTACTTTTAACAATTGCGTTTTTTTTTTGTTTTTCTTTTTACTATTTTTGAATAAAGTATAGGGCGCTGGGCTCCATTCCGATTGTCTTGCAATTCTTTCAAATACCGAAATCGCCACGCCACAATATCGTATCTCTCTATTACAACGTCCTTTTAGACCTGCTTTTTTTAAATAAAGTCCCATTCATAATTCTCCAAAAAGTGCTGCAACTACCGTTAAAATCGATTTCGTTGCGCATTTCGGGGAACAATTTTGGTAGAGTAGGCAACTCTTTCCTTTTTCCCTTCTTTTTTGTGTAGACAGACAGGGGAGCCAACATTACGCCAAAGGAACGTCTTAAGTGAAACGCACTGTACCTACTGTCCCCGAATTTGGTGATGATGACTATCCAAACATCAAACTCTCACCCTTGGCCCTTTTTTATCTCATAAAGTATGGGATCACTTATAGCACTATAATATGACCTCTAAAACTCAACTGGAGATACTTTGTGCTTATTGACAGACGTTATAGTCTTTAGACTGCTTGAAAGAATATTATAGCACCCGACTTCGGGGTCTATATAACTATTTAAAGTAAAGAGGATCTGATATGCTACAATACAAGCGATATCGGACCATTTTTTTTCAGTATTACCTAGTAAAAAAATCCATATACTCGTACACGTTCTAGCTCCTTGAATGATCCAGTAGACTTAAATCATAAAGCCCAAAACAGATTCCTGGCATGGGGATACCAATATTTGTTTTGTACAAACACAAAAGCATTCATGCAATCAATTGTGCCATATCAAGTTCTGATTAGTGTGGGATGTAACCCCACTATGGGATGCAAGTTACAACCATGTGTATTCCGGTCAATAGTAAAAGTTATCACTGTAAATAAAGTTTTTTTTTGAAGTGGAATATCATCCCATGATTTCTTCCGCTCCAAGGCCTAAATTCTCACCATAGGATAACGGCTTTAATTTTCAGAAATTCCCTGTGGACTGTTAAAGAAGGCTAAATTGTATGTTCGTTGTTTCAGTGCGAGTAACAGTGGTCTCGAGATGCGACATGCGTGCTCTGTGTTCGGTTCGCGGGCCGTTGGGCGGCGACACGCGCGCTCTCGGCGCGGGCGCGCGGTTCCTGTCACTGCGCATGCCCGGCCAGCCCCAACCATTGCATTTCGTCGTCGAAGCCAAAGCAAGGGTCAAAGAATTGAAGTCTTTGGCCAATGCTCACGCGCAACTACAAGGCATGACCGACACAGAACTCTTCGGATTAGCAATTTTGCAAAGTAAGTGTACCTACTTAATGATTTACACCATAAGTCTTACACACTCGTACCTGACTTAAGTTCTAAACGCTTGCCGAGTGATTTCACAAAACAAAGTTATTATGTATTCATGGCGTCACACATTCCACCTCGTAAGCATTCAGTCTAACTATACAAACAAACGCTGTTGGGTAATCATTGTTCTATATTGGTATAGACATCAGTGTCTCATTATATGTAGAGACATAATATCGCCTCCTCAAAGTGTAAACCTCATGAGATAGAGGTAACTTACAGGACGAAGAAACAACTACATCCTGTAAAATTACTATTGGTAGCTTGTTCATATGTATTTCACGATACGATAAGATTTCAGGTGCATTTAAGTTATTATCGTAAAAACTACGAGTGATACGTGCGAACTTTACGTGAAGACACCGCCAGTCTTGACGAGCGAGATTCTCATTTACCGTCATTGAGTGTTCTATACAATGTATTGTCAAAGCAACAGTTTATCTTATCTCGAGTTTTTATAACAAACTTAAACAATACTAACACACTAAAAATCCCAAATTGTCTTTTCAGATGGAGAATACTTATTTGTTGACTTAGAAAGCAAACTATCTAAATATGCGCCAAAGAGTTGGAGATCATCCCACACCCATGTAAGTCCAAAACCATTATTTTGAAACTCGCTATTCATTCTCAACATAAACGTAATTTTTTCTAAAAAACAAAATCTATTTAGAACCTTAACTACATAAATCAGAAATTAATGTAACATTTATTTCAGGGCTTGGACGCAAACGGGAAGCCGCTCCTTGAATTGCACCTGGTCGTGCAGTTCCACGTGGAGAGTCCGCTGCTCCTGCACGACGAAGTCGGCCGCCATCTTTACTTCCTACAACTGCGCCAAAACGTGCGCACGCGGGACGCTCTGCCCGCCGAAGTGATACTACTGCTGACCGGACTAGCTTTACAAGCTGAATACGGCGATGCAGACTCCTTCGAAGATAGAGACTACTTCAAAGTTGATGATTACGCTCCCTCGTCCCTCACCGGCGACTGGGTAGCAGCAGCCATGCGTGCTTGCCATCGAGAACACCGTGGTCTCACAAAAGCTGAAGCTGAGTCCAGGTTTATTCGAGAAGTTTGTCTCCTCCCTGATACGATAAACTCACATAGATACCGCCTAAAACAATCTAAATCAGAACCCGAACCTGGAACAGTTTGGCTTCTTGTAACAGCCAAGGGCATCAAGATTTTGCCTGACAATGGATTACTTTCAAACTTCATTTGGAGCGCTATCGGCAAACTAAGCTTCGATAGGAAGAAATTTGAGATCAGAACCGAGGAAGGTAAAATGACCTTGTTTTCATCAAGTGAAGAAAAATGTAAATATCTTTTCGCTCTTTGTAGAGAGACGCATCAGTTCTCAATGAAAATCGCACCAAAATTTAATGAAATCTTGAGAAAGGAAGAAGAGGAGCGCAAAATTTGCTTTGGTTACTCGAAATCGTTAAATATTCAATACAATCAAAATAAAAGTGAACAAAGAATTTCAGTGATTTCTTCTACCAGTTCAAATACCACATCAGGTATTGTTAGTGACAGAGTCCAATCCGAAGATGAATTAGAAATTATGATAGATTCTCCACCAGCACCGTCTACAGAAAGTTTGGCTTTTGCTCATTTGCTGGACAGCACAAATTCTTATTTTATACGCCATATGTCACAAGATAATCAGCCACCTACTAAAACATCATCATTACAACTACAAAAATCTAAAATCCGATCGAAGAAGATCAAGGAAGACTGTGAGAATGTTAATAGAAATGAAATCACACCACCAGAACAACACTCTTTAAACCAATTAGAAGAAACGACCTCTTTACCTGATCAAAGTATTAGTGAAACCTTGACAGATAGTCCAAGATCGAATAAATTAAAATGCACCGGATCGCAGTGTTCCTCATCCTGCAGTACAGTGATAATGGCTAGGGCGGGTCTCAGCACTCTTAGTAGGACATCTAACGCGAGCAGTTTAGAATTGGGCTATAGTCATACTGCTCAAAACTCAATGGTCAGTGACAATAGTACAGTTGGCATAGATGTAGAATATTCTCAAGATACAGCGTCTGCTTTGTACGACGGTTTAGGTCAACCAGTTACTGTAGCGGCATCAAGTGAAACTAGCGGAGTCTACACCATGAGCAGTTCTGAACTTACTGCACGATCGAAAATGGACACCTTATCTGAAGCCAGTAGAACAGATTACGATGGCTCGCATTACGACAGCTACAAACCAGCGAAAGAAAATGATCTTGCTGATTTCGATAGTGTTTCTTCAATCCTGAAAAATAAGTCAGAAAGAACTAGTCACGCTACAGGCACATTAAGATTACAGTCATCTCAAGCTAGCTCGGATTGTGTTGATGGAGCTGCAAAGTTTCAGAACCAAGAACAACATAATAAAGAAAACTTATTTAGAGAAAGAACTAATTCTAATGTTAGTGCACTCTCGTTTCATGGTGACGGAAGTGATCCAACAGATAACAAACATAATTTACTGACTGCGAGTGAATTAAGTGACCTTATTGTAGGAAGAGGGGTGTATCCTAAGAGCCAGTCCGTAAGTGACACTTTAGATTCAGTGTCGGATTACGTGAGACTGCCCCTCCCGTTTTCTGGCGACAGTTACCTTCAGGGTCACGAAGACACCGCTCCTTCAGACGATCATTATCCGAATAACTCTTTCTTCGATCGACCGCCAACGCCTCCAACTAGAATTGATAGTCGTAAATTACTCAATTTGTCATTACCAAATATCTTTGACATAAGTGGCGATACACCCATCAGGCCTTCATTTCCTGATAAGCCGCCACCTCCTTACGAATACAATCATCAAACTGTTTCATCTTATGTATCACCTCCTGCCAAGGCGCCACCTGCCTATCCTGCTCCAGCCGCGACGGCCAGGACGTTGAAACAGTTGAACGACAACAAAGAAGAAGTGGCAGCCAGAGTCGTAACATCAAAGCCCATGATAACAATTTTAAAAGCAGAAGCGGGCGAAGTGAACGCTTCTAGTGAAAGAACATTTGCTAGTCCCATGGTGTTGGAACACAAATTTCAAAAGTTTAAACGACAACAAGCATCCAGTCGCAGAGCAGAAAGGTCGAAATTAGCGCAGGGGATAAGCAACAACCTGTCACCGTCCAGGGACATGGCGCACGGCGTGGACTCGAACGTGCTGGTGGCCATGATGAAGCTGGCGCCGGGCCCGCCGCCCGCGCCGCCCGCCCCGCCGCCCGCGCCGCCCGCCCCGCGCCGGCCACGCCAGCCGCCGCCGCCTCCCGCCACTCGCCTTCCACCCCCTCCACCGCCGCACAACCCCATGTTCCACCAGCAATTGTACAGCGATGTCGACTACGTTTACTACCCTTTACAAGACCCAGCCGTGTCGCAGCAAAATTATCTCGATCACAAACTAACCGAGTCTCGCGTGTCGAACATGCACAAAAATGGTCTGCAGTACAGAAGTACGCCGTATCTATCGACTTCCATGTCTGCGTCGTCCATGTATGGCTCGATCCAAAATCTCTCAGATTCTTACGTTCAGTTACCGGGAACGCGGACGAGCTGGTACTCGCTAACGAGCAGGACGTCGCTCAGCAACCATTCCATAAATCTTGAACGGCCGCAACTGGCCGTGCGAGTTCCAGACGTTTCACATTTTATGCGGACAAAATCGGATGAGAATGTGTTGAATGCCAAGGATCCACCGCCAGTTAAAATGAGACGAATGCCTCCGCCTCCCCCGCCGCCATATGAATACAAAAAGAAACTTCTCAATTACTCGAGGGAAGTCAAAATTCCGCCAGCCTTAACAAGTGTGAATAGTGAACTAAGTGTGAACAAAGTGAAAGACTCCAATTGTGATTTAGACATAAAAACTCTTCGAGAGAAAAGTAAAAACCTTGACTTGCCACTTATCGCGGCATTGTGTAACGATCGTTCATTATTGAAACAAACTAAAGCTTTTGGTGCTCCAAAGCTAAATAAACCAACAGGTAGTGACTGTGAAAGTGAACGGAAGTGTGTGAAATCTGTTCCAAACACCACCGATAGCATAGATCTTAAGAATAAACCAGAATATAATGCTAAGAGGGTAATGACAGGGTCCCAGAAAAAAATATTAATACGAAACCCTACTGATAAACTCCCAGCATTGCCAGTTTCTGAAAGTCATCCCAGAGCAATGTCCAATACATATGTCATGCATCCAACTGTAGCTAAAATTAAAAAGTCTCAACCCAGCTCATGACATTATGATAATTTCTTACCTACTGCTTGTGAATCCTTCCAGTGCTATGATTTTTCATCCACCGATACAAAGACTGAGCTTAACGCCACCAGAACTTAAGACAGGAGCCACACTTGTATCAATAGTTAAAACATATCTTGTTATTTTGATCTTTAATTCTGTTACGAATTGAAATAAGATACAATTGTGGTTCTGAATTTAGATTATATTACACATATTAAAACATAATTAATAATATTTAAATCCATCCACTGCAGAAAACTATTCATATTTATTACCAAGAAAGTAAACAATGCAATGGCAACACAGTTAATTACTGAAATTGGATTGAGGAATGCTTCTTCCCACATGCTGTACCTATAATTTGATATAGCTAATATTATATTTGTGATTTGTATTGTTCTTTTTTACTATGACATTTGACGTTACTTTTATTACAATGGCATAAGGTTCAAATTTAAATAAACGCGCAATTATTAATTCTTCATATTTCGTTTACATTATTGGAAACAATAAACAAAATGTTATGTTCTGTTTACCATGTAAGAACAGTAGGTACCTATTTCTAATGTCAGGGTTAAAACATTGTGACTATTTAAGTAAGCATATGATTTATCAATTTTATATTGCTCAATAATCTATTAGAAATTATACCATAGCTATTTGTAGACATCATTTAATACCAAAGTGATTTGGCGAATTATAAGTATTTAGAAAATAACATCACTCAAATGATTATTTTGGTAAGAAACTCAAAATTACCCACTTAGTTATCTCATCTTATTTTAATGTCATGTAGGTTTTTTTGAAATTTTATGAAGTCTTCAAACTAAGCAGCATGCATTCCAGGATCGTTTGTTGTCTATGTTAGACCGCTCAACAGAACAATGTAAACAAATATGTGATACACAATGTGCCTTTCCAATAAATATTATTATTCCAATGAAACTGAAGAATTCCATTGAATATCGTCTTGCACAGGTAACTCTACAAATATATTTTTCTTTATAATATACTTATCTCACAATCTAATCCACTATGAAATAGTGAATTATAATAAGGAAACTATGTAATGAAATACTCGCTGTTTGATATATTACCTGTTATAATATAAGTGTATCAAAAATCATTGCTTGTAATCATAGTAAATGAAAGTGTAATAATTTCAACAACTATTTATTTACTGTAATATCATAATGTGTACATAATAATAGATACATATACTAAGTACATAATATTTGTTTTCAATATGTACAAATGTATATTAAATTTTTTGTAACTCAGTGTTTTGTTTTCTTTTTTATCTAATAATAAGTACATTCCTTAAGTTTACAATTTATATGATGTAAGTATATCATGCACACAGAATATCTTTGGTAGAAGAGGAACTACTACGTGAAGAGTCAACACAGGATAACAATTTAACAAAAACAACAGCAAGGCGATCATCAAACTGCCACACACCACGCAGCGTAGTGCGTGAATGCTTGTTTTAACATTGCTTGTAAGTAATAAATCTCCTTTTGTATTGAAAACACGCACAGTTCAACACAGAAAATGCATCCACGCGCGTTCATGCAGACCACACGCCTACAAGCGGAGAAACATGCGCGCACACGCGTTGGTGCGGAGTCAAACGCAATGTATACGCAATGTATAGTGCCGTGTGTGATTTTGGTTGAAATGACTCAGAGTCTGCGTGAATCTACAAAACGCGCACGTTGCACGATGATGCAGATCTGCACTCCCGCAAGTACGCGCGTAGGTGCGTTGACACGCAACATACAGCGTGATGCGTAGCAGTGTGATAATCGCCTAACTAGCAACAAATACTATCACTATTACAATACAGTAGATATGTTAAATGGTGTGAAAAACCTAAATCACTATAATAAATATTCTTATAAGAAAAGTATCGTTTTTTAACGTTGTTCAATTAAATTAATATTAATACTGCTACAAAATTTACCGAGTAAAGAGATTAAATATTCAGATCATTTCGGAAGCTCGAGATTCTGTTACTATGAGACATATTGATATATTTACCGTAAAAAATAACATTTACTTATTTTAGTAGGTATAGATAAGCTTAATTATAGTCTAGGTATGATATAATACCAATTTAAAATATTCTAAAATAAAAATATAATTAATGTAAAATAACATTTCAATCATTCAAATGTTTAACATAATTCTATAAATAATATTTGTCATAGCCACCATTTTTTTGTCTTTGATCAACAAGAAGATAAAATTTACTTTTCTAACTTTAAAATTATGGCAGAATTTGGAGGAAATGTTATTTTTTCAAAGTACAAAACTTGTCCGATCAGAGAAGTATTTGTCCCAGCAAGCACAGTGCCACCATAAAACATAGTAGATAAATCAGTGGTAATTGATTTACTTCCTAAGTTCCCTACAAACACACACGTGTTCCTCCTAGGATACCAACGTTCTATTACTACGAGATTCTCTTCAGTTTCACGGATTTCCATATTTTTCAGATTATTGCCTTCCTTGTAAATAGATCTCAAGTATATTGTTGGCGTATCTAATCTCACTTTCGTAAAGAGTTTAATAATATCCAAGAAATGATAACTAGGTGTCCTTTCAGACTTTGCAATCCAAGGTTGAATAATTGTAGAATCTTTTTCATTAGAAAATGACATTGATACTATATTACCAACATCTTTATGTTCATGAAAATCTCCTTCAACATCACCAAGCCCACCGAGTCCGATTTCATCTCCATAAAATATGCTAACAGTTCCAGGCAAAGCTAACTCAAGAGCAGTCAACACTAAAGTGTTATTAAGATGTTTTGTTGATATTCTTTCATTATGGACACTGCCGATATTCCAATGAACCCATGGATAATGAGGCTTCGCCCACAATGTGCCCTTAACAACTTTATCAATATGAGCTTTCAGACCAGTGACCCCCTCATTTAAATCTAAATGGACATCAATAAGATCAACTCGAGACAATAACACATTTAAAGCAGTACCTTTAGCCTTTTCATAAGCCTTTTCACTGGCAATAAATATTTTATTGCTACCTAATATTTGTTTCCACAACTGCAAACTTCTACCAAAATTAACATCATCTACAAAATTTTCTAAATCCTTTAAATAAAAGCCATCAACCTTTTCGCGAGCCCAAAATATTATAGCTGCAGATGTGGGATCAACATAGTTGATTACAGTCTCATTTGCAATAAGCACAGCTTGAGTAAAATTGTCGGATGAATCAGCTTTAGCTAGAGATACAACTGGCAGATCAAGGATTAAATACATATCTCTAGAGTGAACCTCATTAATCAAATCTCTAAAATCTTTGAGAACTCCAACACTTCTGTCTATCTGTACCATGGAAGTAATATTAAAGTATTGATCTGGATATTTTTGTGCTTCAAATATGTAATTTAGCCTTATAGCAGATGCTCCTAAATCTTGGATATAGTTTAGTTTGTTCATGAGCCCTTTAATGTCACCTGTACCATCTTTATTAGAATCCTTAAAACTTGCTGGGAATACTTCATAGAACACCTTTCCTTGATACCATGGTATATCAGGGTTGCAGTTTTTTGGCATTGTCACAACCATACCTACGATAGCCCCAAGACAGGCGATGAGACCAGAGAGAACAAACCAAAGAAGTACTTTCCTGATGACGCTCCAGTTCCAATTGATAAAGTTTGGTAGCTTCCTTCCACTGACATTGTGGTTTCCATTCAGCTTGCAGTCTTCAGTCTGGAAATGAGAGTAAAAGTTATGAGACTACTTAGTGGATTGATTTTGTTTTAAGAAAGTTGATTATTATTTCCAAACTGCTTCTTTTTTACATGGGTAATCCTTACTAATATTATAAAAGCGAAAGTGAGTTTGTTTGTTTGTTATGTCTTCATGCCTAAACGGCAAAACCGATTTTGATGAATTTTGGTAAAGAGATAGTTGGGACCCTGGAGATGGACATAGGCTAATTTAAAAAAAAAGTGAGATTGCGGAAGAAAGAGGGAGAAAAGGGGAGAGGAATTAAAGTATATTAATAAACGCAGGCGAAGCCGCGGGTAAAAGCTAGTTATCAAATAAATCCTCCTGCTCTGCGTTTTTTTATGGTGGGCAAAAGTCATCTCATGACAACCCCTGCTCTTTGGTGGAGCGGGAGATAGTGTCAGACTCTTACTGACTAAAAACTCCACCCTGTTCCTTCTAGCCTCTTCATACCGGGGCTCGAGTTTCCTTTCGAATAACCCTGGCCCCAGTAGGCTTCGACCCAGCTGGGCCCCTCCTACTGCTGACAACTCCTTGAGGCGCGCGGGAACAGTGCGCGTTGTCGACGTCTTGGGCTCGGTCCGGACAGTTACCGGACGGTCGGACAGCGAGCTACTCATGGCTCGCAGTCCGCGAGACCGCGTTCTACGGTGGCCGGAAATCGGGATCGGAATCCCGGCGGTGGCGGCGAGGCCGCCGTTGCCTGATGCGGTCGGCGTCCTCCTTTGCTAGCATCACTGCTTCGCAGAATGACGCGACCGCCTGCCACTACTCCTAGCTCCGGACCATGGCCTGAACCAAGGCCCGGCGCGCTCGAAAAGCCTGTGTGTTTTCTGCCTATTTATATACAAATTCAACAAATAATAATACTATAATGGTTCTGTTAAAATAAACAAATACATACTTGTCCCATAATGAGATCACCATTCTTGCTGAGAGTCTGATAATCTAGCATGCTAATGTTGTTTATAAGCTGAGCACTGACTGGATCTTGTATAACGGAGCTGTTGTCTCCTGAGGAACTAGAATCTCCTGCTGATGCATCTGAAATTATAACATCTGAATTATTTTAAAAATAAAATTATTCAAGGGTTGACAGCAGTTACTTTACTTAATCTATTTATTGTATTTCTTTTGAATTTGTTTTTATTTCATAATCATAATCATTTATTTGTTAGAACATGGTAGGTATGTAAATTACATGGTCTTAGGTTTCATCACATTCTGCCACATGGGCAGCATTTTGTGTTGACATTATTATTAGTAGGTATTAATCTCTTACAAAACTTTTAATTTATTACAATGCAAAATTGTAATAAATGCCATCCAAAAATGTATAATTGATTGTACCTGGTGATTGGATGCCTGAGCATTCACATGACATCCAAAAATGTATAATTGATTGTATTGTGTTCTGCAATAAAGATTTGACTTTGACTTTGCAGTAATACTGAGATATAATTAAAGATTTATTCATTTTTAAATAGTGCAAAACAAAGTCGCTTTCGACATCTATCTTTAATTTACACCCATGCAAAACAAGAACAGGAGCCTTACCATGACATGGTAAAATGTCAGTTGTGCGAGCGAGGAACACGGATGGAGTTACACACCCTATATAGCTCTGTCCCTTTAACATTTCAGTTAAGGTCGTCAAATGAATTGCATTAAGAGGTTGTGGTAGGCCTCCTAGTGACTACTAGTGATTGCTGTTTTTGAGTTATAAGGTAATAAGGCTATTGAATCAAATAGCCAATTTTCAGTAATTATGTTTTGTTAACATTGCTCTCAAAGTAAGTACCTATCACATATACTCAATTACTGAAAATTAGATGGAACTGTAAGTATTTTTAATAGCATTAGCTATCACTTGTCAGCATGTACTATTTTATTTTCAAGGTAAAATGTATTTAAATAAGTTTGCAAAACCCGTTTAGATAAATACTTATTCTGAAGAATCAATTAAAAAAGAAATTTTGAAATTTTAAAGACAATCATTTAGAATTTAAATGGATTGGCTAATTAAAATTTACTTATTCATCAAGTAAGATAAATAGACTAGTTCATATATATAACTTGCAAATAAAATTAAGCAATTTACTTTAAAATTTAATGCTAAGTCAGCAGGTGACAATTTCATAAACTAGGTCCATAAAACAAGCACACAAATATACTGATGAAATTAATTCTCACCTGTCTGTATATTAACCATGTTAGGATCATCATTTAAAGTTAAAAACGGACGGTCACTCATTTCTTCTGAGAGAGGATGTTTGAAATCTAGTGGTGTAGGACTAGGTGTCGTCGGCAGCAACAGGCACGTTGACGACTCTACGCCGCGTAAATAATCCAAGGTTTCTAAATCATTGCCGCCAGAATTGTTACTAATCTCCGGCGATTCATTCATGATGTTGGATGTAATTGAATGGAATTTTTATTAGCACAATTGATACTTGAAACATACGTCAATTGATACACGATGTTAAAGTTGAGAAGAATGGACTCACTGCATTTTAATTTAGATTTTTTTCAGTCCTGTGAGAAATTCGCAGACGAAAATCTATTTCAGGATTACATCGCAGTAATATTTTGGCAATTTTGACATATTAGATTAACCAAGAATTTTGACATTTCAATATTATCGACATCGACTAAAAAGGACTGCACTAGCCTTATCATTAACATTTAACTACAATGTCTGAGCCTCTAGACAAACGTCTGGTTTAAAAAAACAACTCGGACTTTGACATTTTGAGTTCAATGACATTTTAGTGTAGAAACGAGCGAATTATTAATTTCATATTTTATTTATTTTCGTTGAATAGGTTTATTTTTGTTAAGTAGTACTTTAGCTTAAGTAAAATATTTATTTGTGAAATAGTTTAAAATGATCGGAGCTAACAAACTTGTTTGCAAAAATAATATTCTGTGCCAAAAATTTATTCAGCAAAGAAACTTTACAAATAGAAACATTAAAGATGTTAACTACCAGTATTTACAAAGAAGCAAGCTACCAACGATGCATTTCCAGAAGTCTCTGCCCCGTTTACCGATACCGGACCTTTCGAAAACTGGGGAGCGATATTTGAAAGCCTTAAGACCATTGCTAAATGATAATCAGTTTGAAGAAGCTAACAAGCGCACTTACAATTTTATTGATAAAGAAGGGAAAATTCTGCAAGAGAAACTCATTGAGAAAGATAAAAGGAATAAGCATACAAGTTACATTTCTGAGTATTGGTTTGATCTTTATTTACGTGATAGAGTAGCACTTCCCATCAATTATAATCCAATGATTGTGTTCCAAAACGATGTAAGACCGGAATACAATGACCAGTTAATACGCTCCACTAACATTTTGATAACTGCAGTTCGATTTATGTTGTCATTACGAGAACAAATATTGGAACCAGAAGTGTACCATTTAAATCCAAAGAAGAGTGACACACCTATGTTCAGGACCTTTACAAGAATGCTACCTGAAGCTATATCATGGTATATCTCCATCTTGCATTTTAATGATTCCATAACAGAAATTAAATTACACGTCCTTTGACATTTTATTTACTTTAAAATTAAATCCTTGTATCGTTACAGGTATGGTGCCTACCTTATGAAAGTGTTCCCTCTGGATATGAGTCAGTTTGTTGGTTTGTTCGGAGCCACTCGCCTGCCTAAGCTAAATAAGGATGAAATCTTCAGGGACCCAAAAAGCAAGCATGTTTTAGTACAGAAACAAGGAAACCTTTATGTATTCGATGTTTTGGATGCTAATGGTAATATATGTATTTTCTTATGTTCTCTTTTGTCTGGCAATCTGTCTCTAATACTGTAATTAGAAACAATAGAAAGATATTGGGTGAGTAAATGTCGATGTTCGCTTGAGGTTTAATGAATAAAATGTAAAATTACAGTGTCACTTTTCTGAGCAAAAAATAAGCCTAAAGATAAGTTATGAAAACAATGTGATTAATCAATTCATCCGACTTAATCTTACCGCTGAACTTTAATCCTAATTTTAATTAAGATTAACTTATCAATTTAGTTTATTCGCCTTATTTACATTTAAAATGGTTTTCAGGTAACCTTTTGTCACCCCTGGAAATGCTTGGCAACCTCGACAAAATATTGAATGATAATACACCAGCGTCGGAACATCCATTAGGAATTTTAACCACCCAAAATAGGGATGACTGGGCCAAACAACGTGCACATTTGGAATCAACAGGAAATAGTGAAGTATTAAGAAAGATAGACTCAGCAATATTTAATTTGATACTAGATGATGATAAAATTAATGATGATAAGCGTGTACTCCTAAGGAAATATTTACATAGTGATGGTACAAATAGGTAAACATTCCTAATTTAAAATAACCCTCTAATTAAGTTTAAACACACATTTTAAATTACAATTTCATGGCAAGAGAAACTAATTTTAAGATACTGGATCTTAGGCTTCTGGGTTTACTTTTGCCCCATTTTTAGTGTTCCATACTTCAAAAGGAAAAAACGAAACCCTTATAAGATCACTTTATTGTCCATCTGTCTGCCTGTCTGTCAAGACCCTTTACCTCGGGAACACGTGGAAGTAGCGAGTAGAAATTAAAACCTTACTTTGGTCCGCTGCTCCTTGAAGCTGTGAAAAAATTAAACTTCTGAGTTAACAAAAACAAAAGTACGGCCGTTTATGTCGCAAAAAACGTGTATATACACCCTGTAGGGAATCAAAATTCATAGTAAGTTTTTACGGAACCCACAGTGCGCGAGTCTAGCTTACTCTTGCCCAGTTTTTTTTATTTGCAATTCATCTAATAACATCTCCTGTTCTAGATGAAGCGAGAGGGAGTCAGACTTTTACTGACTAAAACCCATCTGTATGTTCCTTCAGTTACCCCTACAAAGCCCCATAGTATCAGCGCATGACATTCTCATTGATGGCTTGCGCAAGGCAGAGAAGGAGCAAAGGAGTAGGTTTTAGTCAGTAAAAGTTTGACACACTCTCCTGCTCCGCCCAACAGCGGGCAGAAGTCATTGGATGATATCCCACCTAAAAAAATATTGTGCAAAAGGTGAAACAAATAAGTACTATGGCAGTGTTCTTTTATTAATTTCAATTTATTTATTTCATTACTTTGCAAGCAATTTCTAGTTCTTTATAGATCTTTTTCTTTTGTAAACTTGCAGGTGGTTTGACAAATCATTAAGCCTGATTGTGACTGGTGACGGAGTGGCTGGAGTCAACTTTGAACATTCCTGGGGCGATGGAGTAGCAGTACTGCGATTTTTCCAAGACATTTATGCTGAAACTACAAAGAAACCTTTCATACATCCTGGTTCGAAACCCGTCGATAGTAATATTAGTGTTCAGAAACTAGGTAAGAACTAAGAACCTTTTGTGTCATTGTTTTAGGGCGCTTTTTGTAACCATAGAAAGATGAGAGAGTCATGACAAGTCAAGAGTATTTTTTAAAACAAACAATGGCTTGGAAATCCACATATTGTAGTAAATGTCTTGTATTCTTTTCAACTTAGTAACCTTATATGATTGCCTCAATTAAAAAAAGAAAGGGCAATATATTATACTGAAAAATCTAGCAAAATCTATGTCCTATAATCTAGTTCCATAATCCTATATCGTGGTATCAGAGTTCTCTGCACAACAGTCCAAAGTGAACTATCGAGCAGTTTCTCGGACTAGACACGATACTCATTTGGTTCGTAGTCAGAGGATCCTCCTTTTTCAACGAAGGTATACGGGACTTTATATTCTGTTCTGCATACCTCTAAATATACAGGGTGTCTCTGACATTGACGCACAAACGTATACCATGGATCCAGTACATCATTCTGGACCCCCAGAGGTTTTGTCGGTTTTTTCCTATTTAAAAAAAAAACATTATTCGTTTGTGCGTTGATGTCAGAGACACCCTGTATATTTAGGAAAACATTTTTTTTTTTTTTTTGATAGGCTTGCGTTTGACCACCATCTCACCCGATGGCAAGCGAAATTATTTCTAAAGTACCTACATAAACTTGCATAAATGACAGAACGCCAGAACTACCTTCTTGATTTCTTCTTTAAATCTTAAAAATGACATCTTAATTTTTCAGACTTTAAGCTAGACGACAAATCGAAGCATTATATCGACAACGCCAAGAAGGAGTATAAGACATGGTGCGACTCGCTTAGTATAGATTACATTTTATATGAGGGCCTGAATAAAGCAGCTTGTAAGAAGTTCAAAATTAGCCCTGACTGCATCATGCAACTGTCGTTTCAGGTAATGTAATAATTACATAGTTTTCTATATCTATACTATAATATTATAAAGAGGTAAAATTTGTAAGTTTGTATGTAGGGGGTAATCTCTGAAAGTACTGGTCCGATTGTTAATATGTTTTCACCAATAAAAAGTTGTGTTATTCCTGTGTGGCATAGGCTATATTTTATAGAATAGAATAAACTTTATTGTACACCAAAAAGTAACACAGCTTATACATAAAATTAAATTTATGCGTACAATGGCGGTCTACGCGGGCGTAGCTGCGGGCAAAAGCTGGTCATTAATAAAAAAGAAATTGTGCAAGCGCAACACAGTGTCCCTAGTTATCACAGACTTCCATTCAAATGTCGGCTTAGTTGAAATATAGTCGAAAATAGACTTTTTTTTATCCATGACTAGCTTTTGCACGCGGCTTCGGTCATTTTTTGCTTTTAAACCTTCCCTGTCTGCTGGTAGACATAACTAAAAAAGAATTATTGAAATCGGTCCAGCCGTTCTCGAGTTTTAGCGAGACTAACGAACAGAAATTGACTTTCAATATATATGGATAGCAAAAAACGAATCTATTCTGATTTTTTTTGTTTGGTTTTGTGATAAGAAATCAAGAGTAGCGAGAGGGAGGCTTAGACTTTTACTAATGTCGGTAGAGGTAGAGAGACACGCAGAGGTGTGGGTTCGCGCCTTCCTCACCAACACACCTCTTAAAACCCATCTATGTCCCTTCAGTTACCCTTTACATTCCAGAGCAGTGACGACCCTTTCGAACAATACCATGACCCATGCTGATAGACACCTCCGTTGGCAAATTGAACGATTTGAGTTTTTCCTTATTTCAGGCAGCCCATCATCTTTTGAAGGAAAACTTCGTCGGCACATACGAGTCCTGTAGTACCTCGGCCTTCAAGCATGGTCGCACGGAAACTATGCGGCCTTGCACTGACAATACAAAGGTGAGAAAATTAACTGTAGCTACTTACTACTTTTTGTCTATATACTATGTTCATAATATGATATAACTTAGTCTGCCATTATAATCCGATCACATTATCTGCTAGTCCTTCATTGAAGTCTGAGCGATTTATAATTGACCTATGAACTGACTAACTCAGTCATAATAATAACATTATTTGTAGTCTCGCAGTAAATCAATCATATCAACTGTTAAGCGTTGCGACAAGTAAAGGGTCAAAGTTCACAACTGACGTATCTAATTTTACCATTAGGTACTTAGTAGGGTTATCTATAGGTAAGACAATGTTGCTTGCCGTGTCTGTCTTTTATCAGCTAAAGCTAATTCTAAACCACAAAACGGATTTTGGTGCGGTTTTCACTAATAGAAAGAGGAATAAATGAGGAAGGTTTATGTATTAATTTTTAATATGTTTAAGGTTTAATTTGCACCCGTGCGAAGCCGAGGTGGGACACTAGTCCAAAATAATATAAAGAGATATTCTCTAGAAGTAATGCACTGATTTCAAAATTTCTATTACTAATGTTAATGCACTATCACCAAGTGCCATAGCATAGGCTTCTTTTAATCCTGGAAAAACAGTCGGTATAAATCATCATCACATGTTAGGAGGTACTATACAAAAATGGGTTTAAATAGTAAAAATATTAGGTACAGAAAAACAAAACCCAAAGCTAAACAAATTAATAACTGATTTTAAAACCTGTACTTATACACTTCTGGACACATCTATTGGCCCACCTTGTATTTTCAGTTTCGTTTGGTCCTAGCTAAAACTTTATATTAGGTCGAGCAAAAAGTTTTTATGCAGTTTTGAACCTGGCACATTCACAATTTCATTCAATAGTCTTTTTTTGAATTTCGAACACAGAATTTAAAGAAACAAAAGATGGAGCCTGTTTGTTGATATCAAACAATCGAATACTAAGAAAACTTGGTTTTATTGGTTTACTTGGATTTCATTCTTGAAAAAGTGATTGATATCTTTGGTTTTGTAACAAACGGAGCAACAAAACGAGAGCGGCAAAACTCAACTTGAGGTTGTTACAGGACCACGGCTGCCAACATTAAATGCTGAAAGGTACATTCGTGAGTGCTTAGAACCTCACGTGATACCATACGCGGACTATGTGGGCCCAAATTTCCTTTTTATGCATGATAATGCAAAAGCCCATGCGGCCGGCATCGTCAGGGAATATCTCCGGGATGTGAACATCACAGTTATGGACTGGCCAGCCAGAAGCCCAGACATGAACCCCATTGAGCACATGTGGGACGAGCTAAAAAGACGTGTTAGGGCTCGTCAGCCAGTTGCCCAGACGATGCAGGAGTTGAAAACTGCCATAGAAGAGGAATGGGAGATGATCCCTCAAAATTTCATAGAGCGGTTGATAAACTCTATGCCTAATCGTATGAGAGCTGTGGTAGATGTCCATGGAGGCAACACGCGTTATTTAATTAAACCTTTATTTGATAAAACATGTTTTTTGTTCAAAAATAGCCTTTAACAAGGCGCATATCCGACTTGTTAGGCGTAGCTCCATGTCGTATGGTATTCTGAATTCAAATTTAAAACAATACGATCGAAAAAGATGGTAAAATGTATCAGGTTTAAAACTGCATCAACAGTTTTTGTTCAATCTAGCAATCATATTTCGGTAGGGTCCATCGAAACCTAAACTCTAAGGTGGGCCTATAGATGTGTCCAGAAGTGTATATCGTCACCCTCCCGGCTAACTGTCGTAACTAGCAATTGATATTTTTCCAGGGCGACCGTTTTTCGTTCGGGCGTTACCATCATATTTCTGTAGTTGCGTTTGCTGTAGCTTAATTAATTAGTCAATAAGTGTTTAATATTGCTCTTGGCTTATTCTTTAAGTTAGTAGTGGCCCTAAAGTCCTAAGATACAATAGTAGTAAGGGTATTTTTTCCCTTTTTTTGCACTTACGCAAATCAAAATACTTGATTATCTTCTAAACGGTAAACAACACAGATACGACGATTAGAGAGAACTTATTCGAAATAATGTTATGAACACGTTGGTAATATCAGTGCAGATACGCCAGTTTGTGAGATAGGACAGTTAGCGGGGAGGGCGACGATATAACATGCCTTTTATAATTTACTAGCGACCCGCCCCGGATTCGCTCGGGTGCAATATTATACTTAAAAACCTTCCTCTTGAATCACTATCTATTAAAAAAAACTGCATCAAAATCCGTTGCGTAGTTTTAAAGATTTAAGCGCACATAGGGATATACGGACAGAAAAAGCGACTTTGTTTTATACTATGTAGTGATTGAGCTTCGGATTCCAAGTCCATCTAAAGACATCACAGTTTAAAGCATGTTAAATTTCAATGTTAGCTCTCAGAGGTCTGGCCGCTTATCCATTTTACGTATACCAATGATCGCCTGTTACGAACATCAAGCGTAGGAGGCGATGGCTACGTAACAGCTTTATAGATAATCTGTAATCCACTTTAATCTGGCTGGATTAGTGCCTGTGACCTTGGTCATTACAGTTACTATTATAGATATTTTTTGAGACAAAACTTCTTTTTTTACCTTTGACAGTTGTTACGGATAGTCAAAATCCCGAGAATTTGACTACTAGTATTAGGAACTGGTAACGTATCACCCACTTATTGAGTTGCGAAGATTAAAAAGTTAGTTACTCTATGTAAAATACAGGTATTCGACTGCATCTGCATAGACAAGATTTAGACCCAGGTTCAATTGGCGAAACTGTGCAGAAAAACCGGGAAATTTTGTTGTTCGTTCAATCAAATTAGTTTGTTCAAAAAAACTTGGTATTTTATAAATTGTTATCTTATTACATCTAATACATCTTTACATCTATCTATCTTCTTCTTCTTCTTCTATATTATAAAAATGAGCCCCGTTTTCCGTTGTCACGACATGGCATGAAAACGGCTTGACCGATTTGGCTGATTTTATTTTTGTTGTGATTGTTATTGTGAGGATAAGGTTCTTATGGAAAAAAAATAAAATTAGGGTAGTGTAGAATAGGGTAGAGTAGGGTAGATTAGGGTAGAGTAGGGTAGATTAGGGTAGAGTAGGGTAGATTAGGGTAGAGTAGGGTATAGTAGGGTGGAGTAGGGAAGAGCGGGAGCGAAGCCGCGCGGGCAAAAGCTAGTTATTAAAAAATATACCTAATAAAAAAAAAATACTATTAAAAAAAACCTATTATTACTGTTCGTCATGCATGACAAACACAAGACAATCAACAAGAATAAATTAAAGTCCAACGTAAAAAAATTACACTTAAAACAATTTGAAACATTTAAATAGCAAAAATTCGGCAAAAAAAATTTATTCCACACAATATTTCCATATTACAAATAGGTATGGGAGGACCATGTGTACGGGTCAAAATTGTGTCCAAAATCCACGGAGTCTGCAGTGTGCTAACCTTGTAATACGCTTTCTTCGCGACACGCTTGATTTGGGTTTTGAACTATTCCTCGCTAATTGCTATAACGGACTTTTACAGCTTATTATAAAAGCTCTATGATATTTACGAAGAATATCTTACTTGTCTTAAGCTCTTAGTTAAACTTTATACGGGTATGACGTCGTATTTATAATACCCACATAATAAATTGCAACAAAATATTGATACACTAGCTTTTGCCCGCGGCTTCACCCGCGTACATAATCCCAGGATAAAAAGTATCCTATGTGTTATTCTGGGATATGGTCTACTCGTGTACCAAGTTTCATCGAGATCCGTTCAGTAGTTTTTGCGTGAAAGAGTAACAAACATCCATATATCCATCCTTACATCCATCCATACATTCATCCATACATACAAACTTTCGCATTCATAATATTAGTAGGATTCTTTTATGTAATTTGGAACCGTTTGATGTGTGCATCTGTATTGTGAAGAGACAGAAAGATTCTTTATTTTTTCCAGGCATTTTGCGAAAATCTGCACTCCAACAATACTTCACTTGACGAACTGCGCGCTAAACTGACAGAATGTTCCAAAATGCACTCGGAGCTCATCAAAGATGCAGCTATGGGCCAGGGCTTCGATCGTCACATGTTTGCGTTAATGAAGATGGCTGAAGAGAACAACATACCTCGACCAGAGATATTCGATTCATATGAATACAAGTTCTTGAATAAGTCCATCTTGAGTACAAGTACTTTGTCCTCGCCTAGCGTGATGGCTGGAGGTTTCGGGCCCGTTGTGAAAGAAGGATTTGGGATTGCGTACGTAAATTAATAATTATTTTAGAGAAAGCTTATTTCTTTATTTATCAGGAGGAGTTGCTGACAACAGTCCGATATAAGTTAGGTACGATTATTGTCGGTATCACACTTGACAGAGTGATTGTGGTCATCACTTCAGTTGTTGGTGGCTAGCTTCACAACACGCCGCCACTCCTCTCTGATGGCATCGGAATATAGTCGGCTACTCCATGTCCAATGTGCATAATTTCCGTATGGGTGGGACAAATATTTCATTCGCTCCACCCCAGCTCCTCAAGGAAGACCAGCAGCGCCTTCATTAAACTGACCATTACACGGAGGGTACTTCAGTTCTCGTACTTTGCCCTGTATCCAGCGACCACTAAGCAGCTTAACAGCAGATGAGCTGCTGTCTCGATCTCCATGTAAGCTCTACAGAGTTGACTGTCGGTTTCTCCTATGATGAAGAAGTGCTTATTAAAAATCCCGTGGCCATTTTAACAAGAAACACACCTTAGTACTTACTACTTAGGCTTGCATTTTACCTGCTCTATCTCATCTGATGGTAAGCGATAATAAGTATGACGATGGAGCCCGTTCCCGTGTATACAACGTGTAACATTAAATGCGCAAAACCTCAGACACCGTAAATGATTTTTAATTCAGTTTACCTAATTCTGTGGAAAAAAAAATATTTAAAAAATTTAAAGGCTGTGCAAATGTGCAGTTTAAGTTTGTTTAAAATTCTCATAATTGGAATATAAGAAAAAAAACTATTTGGGTGGGTTTGCGCACGTAATGGCCTATTAATAAATAGACAGGGCAAAATTTGTAATGAAGAATGAGGTTGAGGAGGTGTGGTTTATTTGTATGAGAATTTGTTGACAAATTTAACTTATATTAAAAAGTGGTTCAATAGATTCTGTTCGTTATTGTGACCAAACTATTTTCGGGTTTTGCGCATTTAACGTTACACGTTGTATAACTGCGCGTACGGGCAACATATTACAAGGCTTTTATATAATTTACATACGTTTTACTTTCCAATTTGGGCAACGAGAACACGGGATCTTGTAAAGTAAACCTCCAAGCGGATAAAAATTAATATTTCATAGTATGTTTAAAAAAAATATAGTTATGCATAAAATTAAAACTGTTTTGCATTAATTTTTCAGGTATTCGGCATTCCCAGATAAATTAGGAGCAGCAGTAGCCAGCTACAAGCCGCACAACGATAGCTCACAGTATATCGAAGCATTGCACAAATCATTTTTAGACATTACCAAAATATTATCTGGATAAGTTATTTTATTTTTCTTTATTGACACTGCCTATCAATTTAAATCCCTTCGCTGGGCAAAGTTCAAGTTACTACTACTATACATTTTAATTGTTAAGTTATAAACATTTCTGTTGCATTTTTGTTACAATTTTTTTTAAGCTTTTATCCTCTGAGATTCGTTGAAACTTATATTTTTTTTAAATAACAGAGCTTTTTATATATTTTTTACTGATTGCATTTTTTTACAGATACTAACTTTATGGTTCTGGTTTTATACAAGAATAAATAAATAAACTATTTTAATACTGTATTATACCAACAATGTAAGTACCATATAAAGATAAGAAAGAATACTATTTACTGGGCATACCAGCTATTGTTCTCCATTATTATTTATGTTATGAAATAATGTAAAATAAGTACTTTACATAGGTGTGTAAAATTCCTTGTTGATGTGTATTTTTATATTGTGATTTTAGTGATTTACTACAGTTATTCATAGCGAGGTAAATCTTCTCTTATCCAGATTTATAATATTTATACGAATTGCAATTAAGTATGAAGAAATACATGTGTTATCATCTATATTTAGGCCCTCCCTAAAACGTATTAACTCTTCAATCGTGATAATTAGAGACACAATAGAAAAACAATGGGTGCGCGACCGCGTTCGCTCAGGGTTTAATGAATTAATATCGTAAGCGTGATTTCGAGACAAATGCCGTCCTCCATTCCATCCATTCTGGTTCTTTGATCCAATCTTTGAGGATATATTTAGTTCGTCTCCCCATTTACATCGTGGACTGCCGCAGCCCCGAATCGCTACTTCATGGCACTCCGATCCAGTATTTTGTATGTCCACTGCTCATTCGGCATACAGATCTCCAGATTCCAGGAGCCCAGGTCTCCGGGAATGTAGGAAAGAGCTCTCTGCTGTGCACGCAAATGGGTTTTAGTTACTAAAAGTCTGACACGACTGTATCTTCACCCAGAGCAAAAGTTAATCATTTTAATGATTATCCAGCTTGAAAAAAAAAGAGATGTCCTGTCCAGTCCATTTTTAGTAAGGTCGCTGCACCATTAGCAAAAATATAATTTCTTCTGTACCTACATGCAATTTTAAAAGTGCCTTAATTTTATAAGCGAAAAAGTAATATTTAAGACGACTGTTGTTTGATAGAAAAATACATTTGACTAAGCAGAATAACGATTGTTTTATGAAATATAAAAAACACATTCTCATGCTGGGTTTTTTCGACAACGGCGCGTGATTTATAAAATGAGTTTCTTAATACGCCACCTTGTTTCGACAACGAATAAGTCGTCTTTTTTTTTAAATTGTTATAAACTATAAGTGCTTGACTACGATCCCACCGTTTTCGAAACAAAGAGGTGATTTAGGGCTATATTTCACCGAGACACCATGGCGGCGCGACCAGTCGACCAACAAAATGTCTACTACCTACGTCTATAGAGAGCTACTCACCTGGTGTCCGTTTGGTTGCGCAAACAATTTGGTGGTGCGACCAGCTCGGTCTTATAGCGATTCTGGTGTCTGTATGGTATCTAGTTTGGTAGCGTAGTGCTATATTTCACCGGAACACCATGGCGGTGCATTTGGTCGCGCCGCCTTGATTTCTCGGTGTAATAAAGCCCTTAACGATAAAAGATAAAGGTAATATACTCGTGCCTACAATGGCACACCCACACACGACGTTATCGTATGAACGCGCCCTTAGTATTATGTAAGTAAGTTAACCTTTGGGTTAAATAAAACACGTGTTAACCCTAACAGGCTTCGGACAAGGATTTTGCTTGTAGAAATCCATGAATGATGCAATGCAACATAGATATGCAATTCTACGGCTTCTGATAATAATCTCATTACAACACGCAAGTTAAGCTTTTGTATTTTTTTTTTACTATTCTAGTTTCTAGTTTTGTAAAGTGGTTGTACTATATTTTGTGGTAATATACAATAAATAAACTTTGATTTTTGTTCGTATTGAATCTGGAGTTTGATTTGGTAAATTTTATTCTGGTACCTTCCAAACTTGCAGTCTTTAGAACCTTTGAGTAGCTACCTGATCCTTTCGAGTACCGTAATTAGAGACACAATGGAAAGACAATGAGAGCGAACGCCGGCGTTCGCTTAGGGTTTAATTAACTAATAATTTAACATTAATATGTACCTACCTAGATGGTTTTTAGTCAGTTAAAGGCTGACATGTCCTCGAACCACCCAGAGCAGAAGAAGTTATTCTATGATTTCCAACCATTTTTTTTTTTCGTTTATACTATGTACCAAATAAAGCGGTGCCTTATACCACAGCACACAATTACGCAAATTTATAGTCGTACTGTATGTATACAGTACACCTACATATTAGTAGGTATTTACCATGCAACACAATGGTATCTAGCGATCAATTATTGTACCTACTGTAATTACTACTAGGTAAGTACCTATGTACCGTATTCGTCGGAAGTGCATTAAAATTCAGCGGAAAATAATCCGACTCGTAAGTCGTAGGTAAGTACTTACATGTCCATAATTAATTAGCTGTTAACATAATTATTGCAATATTAATAAATTAGTTTAAAAAAAAAAAACTACTAGGTAGCTAGGTACCTACCTATTTGTAGAAGTTTTTTTAGGTGACAAAAGGTATACTTATATTAATTGCCTGCTTTTGAGCAATAGGTAGCTAAACAATGCAAAAATACCCACTGATCACTACCAATTCTCCTAATAATTATGTTTAAAATATAACTCTTAGTTAATTAGGTAAGTAGGTATATCAGAAAACGCAATTACTAATGAAATTCATGACTACTTGATCAAATGGTGTATTGTGTAAGTGAGAAGATAAATATATGTATAAATACAACGTCGACGCTTTAATTCTGCGACGACTGTTATCGATTTTCTCATGTCCATCTAGTAAAGAGGGAAGTATTCATAGTCGAGCCAAGAATTTTCCACAATAATGTACCATTTGACTCGTACGCTTATTCGTCGTCCAAAGGTGCTTGTGGCTAAACATCACCCAGGTCTAAGAAGTGACCTAAAGTATCGGAACCTCAGTGTATCGCAAAGCATGTTTAGCCGTTGGCCTCACTGTGATTTCTATTTCTTAAGTCTAGACAGTCAGGAGCCCGAAAACAGGATGAACACGCACAAGTTTAGCCTTTTCCCTACTGCACCAAGGGGCTTTCTGTTACCCAGAAACTGGTTAGTGAAGCTAAGATTAGACAGTCACTTCGTCGCTTCGCATCGCCCTACATCCAACGAAAGTTGAAGCCGACCTCTAAACCTCTAAAGACCATTCAGATCAGAAAATTGTTAGGAAATGATGATTGATACTAACGATCAGCTAATTAGAAATTCTTAATCGTCAGATTTACAGATACCCTAATATTTTAATAACGAGGCCTAACAGCTAGCAGACATAAGGGAGACCTTTGCAAATTAATTGGATGATAATAGACTAATGGGGCCCAGCAAGATCGAATAGGTACCTACTAGGGCCATGAGTCGACTTCTGAAAAGGTTACCCGTGGACAACCGAAGGAACATATTATTTCATGAATCCCCAAGCGACCACCGGTGGCCGCGCATCTATTGTCTTACTATTGTGTCTCTAATTGACGGTATCTGAAGGGTTATGTGGCGTTTTTCTCAGTAAAAGTCTGACACGGCCTCCCACCCTGCTCTAAGGCTTATTTGCTTGTTTTTTTTTTTGTTTGTTCAAGGTAAGTACCTAATCTCTAAAAGTACTAACTGGTCCGATTGCTAAAATATTTTCACCAATAAAAAAAAATAAAGCGCTTTTATTCCAGAGTGACATAGGCTATATTTTATTAACGCGAGTGAAGTCACGGGTAAAAGCTAGTAAAAGATACTTATTTAAAGGAAGAAAGGCTATGAATACGACCTCATCGTACCTACGCAGAATCAACAGCGTTCCAATCTACGATCGCGCATATAGAAATGTAAACTTTGCTAACACTATACAAAGTATATTTATTTACTTTACTCGTGGAACATTGGATTTGATATTGCATTTTGTTTGTAAAACTAGTCGTGCGGAGGATGTGATATCGTGCTGCCATATGAAGTGTATGCGACTATTATCTTCTGTGGATATAAATTGCATCTCTTGTTTCTATTGTGAGATGCTGGATGGTCGTGTGTACAACATGAAAAGGAATGGCACTTAGGGCATATTGACATTACGATCGCGAAAATGTCAAAGTTCATCCGTAGATCCGTGCTTGGGATGTGTTTTGTGAAAAACAGGAATTATTGAATTAAAAATGCCGTGTAAACTGTGATGTGATACTCCTCCTAATTCGATCAGTTGAGGTAAATACTTATGATATTAGCTTTTCGAAGTTTTGCCTAGAGAACTGCTTTCATGTTCGTATAAAACACTATAGAGTTAAAAAATAAAATAAACGTACACATTTTATCTTGCACTATCTACGTTCAATTAAAGGGAGGATTAATATTTTTATGCGTTAAAATCCCTACCTTATCACTTTTAAGTGATCAGTTTAAATAAAAGATAACAAAAGCATTGATTTTTACTGATTACAATTACGGTGTCATTGTTTTTTTCATTCTCGAATACATATTAGCGAGATGATTATATTAAAAGCATTTCAATTGCCTAAAGTTGCCTAACGAGGTGGTTCCTTTGGATAACAAAGTATGCCTAATATTTTTTTTTTTTATTTAAAAGTATTAGGTAGGCTAAATGGGTAGCATTATAATCCTAATTTCTCTTTAGTTGTTTTAAGAAGTAAACAGTTATGATCAGATTTAATAAATAAGGAAGAAAGCAATGAATAGTTTTGTGCCCTTGATTTGATATTCCAAATGGCATTGTTCCAAATATCTCCCTACAACAATAACAACCTATGTCTTTGTTTCAGAATATGTTTCATTATATTGAATGCTCAAAGTAGATCACCAAAATGCTGATTAAGGAGTACCGGATACCTTTGCCTCTCACTGTAGAGGAATACAGGATTGCACAGCTGTACATGATAGCCAAAAAGAGTAGAGAAGAAAGTTCTGGTGAAGGCAGTGGTGTGGAGATCCTAGTTAATGAACCCTATGAGGATGGCCCTGGTGGCAAAGGTCAGTACACACAGAAAATCTATCATGTTGGTAGCCATTTACCAGGATGGTTCAAAAGCTTGCTTCCAAAATCTGCCTTAACAGTGTCTGAAGAAGCTTGGAATGCTTATCCTTACACAAAAACGAGATACACATGTCCATTTGTTGAAAAGTTTTCATTAGAAATAGAAACTTATTATTATTCTGATAATGGCCACCAAGAAAATGTCTTCAAACTAACTGGAAGTGAGTTAAAAAGTAGAATAGTAGATGTTATTGATGTTTGCAAAGATCAGCTTTATGGTGCTGATTATGTTAAAGAGGAGGATCCTAAACTGTTTGAGTCACAAAAATGCAATAGGGGCCCTCTTACTGAAAACTGGCTTGAAGAGTACTGGAGTGAAGTACAAGGTAAGCCACAACCACTGCCAAATGGAAAATCTCTTATGTGCGCTTATAAACTATGTAAAGTAGAATTCAGATATTGGGGAATGCAAACAAAGCTAGAAAAATTTATTCATGATGTTGCACTAAGAAAAACCATGTTAAGAGCTCATCGTCAAGCTTGGGCATGGCAGGATGAATGGCATGGTCTTACGATGGATGACATACGAGAAATAGAGCGCCAGACACAATTAGCTTTACAGAAGAAGATGGCAGGTGAAACTAGTGATGAACAGGATCTGTCTGAAGAGAATTCTAAGTCTCTGGCAGCTACAATGATCAGTTTAGAAAAGAATGAAGATGTGCCAACACCATTAGTATCAAAGAAAAATGTTGAAAAGCGAATGCATAAACATCTTACACCTGAGGGGACTCCACCATCAGAACACAAAAGTTCTTCCAAAACCAATCTCAGATCATCATCCTCAGGATCTATTAAAAGTATGCAAGCACAAGCTGCTAACTGGAGAATGGAAACTCTTGTTAGAGAATCAGAAACAGAAACTGGATCAGAAGATGAATTTTATGACTGTGAGTCCTCATTTAATAAATGGTCTTCCATGTGCTCTCTTGATGAAGCTGATATTGATATATCTCCAACTACAGGTGATAATAGTCAAGAAGATAGCATATTCAATCCCTCTTTCTTAAGAAGGGTGACATCTGAGAGAGGCTCACGCAGAATGCCTAATTTACAAAGTCATCCTAGTGTTGATGGTTGTCCAGAGACACCAGTTCACAGCTCATGCCCAACAACTGTCTTGATACTAGTATTTCATGCCGGGAGCGTTTTAGATGCAAATGTTGATATGACTGCTAAGAAATCGGATGTCACCACGTTTAAAGGGGCTTTCGAATCAGTGATGCGCCAGCATTATCCAACGCTTATAGGACATATAGCAATAAAACTTGTATCGTGTCCATCTATCTGCACTGAAGCTTTGGGAGTCCTATCAACACTAAGTCCTTACAGTTTTGATTGTTCACCTTCAACTATTGAATCTCCTTCTCTCACAAATGATCTTATACCTATTGGTGCCATACCGTTAATTGCAACATCTTCTCCAGATTATGCAGAATCTGTAACAAAAACGATTAACTCGGCCAATGCTACTTATAATGAATTTATCAAATCCGACGATGGAAAAGGTTTCAATGGCCAAGTCTGTATTGTTGGTGACAGCATGGGCTCAGTGTTAGCATATGATGCTCTTGTCAGAACCATGCAATACCAATCTAGACATGACAGTGAAAATAGCATACTGGATACTGAAATAACTATTCCAAATGATCCATTAGAACCACATTACCTCAACAAGTCGCACTTACAAGCTCCGACCCCAAGGAGGCGTTCGTCATCGACAAGTGACAATCATATAAAATTTGAATTTGAAGTGAGCGACTTCTTCACATTTGGCAGTCCATTGTCTCTTATATTAGCATCAAGAAAAATCTCTGATGACAAAACTCGAGACATTACGAAACCACCAGTACAACAAGTCTTCAACTTGTTTCATCCAACAGATCCTGTTGGCTCAAGATTGGAACCGCTACTTTCAGCTAGATTCACTAACTTGCCACCAATAAATGTTGCTAGATATACTAAATATCCATTGGGTAATGGTCAACCTTACCATTTAATGGAATTGATACAGAGTCATCCTCAGCTATTTGGTGATCATTTGCAAATGCCGCCAACGCCAGTGCTAAGAAGGCTTTCTGAAGTATCTGTACAAAGTACTGTAAGTGGATTAGTGGATAACATTCCTTTAATTACGATGAATGCGTTACAACAAAAGTGGTGGGGATCTAAAAGACTAGACTACGCTTTGTATTGTCCAGAAGGATTGACGAATTTTCCCACAAACGCTTTACCTCACTTATTCCATGCTAGCTACTGGGAAAGTTCTGATGTAATCGCTTTCATATTGCGCCAAATTGGTCACTTTGATTTAGCTCTTTATGGGCACGCGGACGATAAAGAGTGCTCAATGTTTAAACCTGGACAAGAGAGGGAAAAATGGATGAGAAAACGAACATCGGTTAAATTGAAAAATGTAGCTGCAAATCACAGGGCTAATGACGTTATCGTCAAGGAAGGGTGCCCGCAAACCTTTTCTGCCCGTTTCATGTACGGGCCATTAGATATGATTACTTTAACTGGCGAGAAAGTTGACATTTACATGATGAAAGATCCTCCTGCAGGGGAATGGGTAATATTGTCTACTGTAGTGACTGATAAGACTGGAAGAATCACATACACCTTACCGGAGCGACAAAGTGTCGCATGCGGCATATATCCCGTAAGAGTTGTTGTTCGAGGAGATCACACCATGTGTAATTTTCATTTAGCCGTTGTGCCTCCTCAAACTGAATGCGTTGTGTTTAGTATTGACGGATCATTTACCGCGAGCGTATCAGTCACTGGTCGAGACCCAAAAGTAAGGGCTGGTGCCGTCGATGTCGTTCGATTTTGGCAAGATCTTGGGTATCTCATTTTATACATAACCGGGAGGCCTGACATGCAACAAAGGAAAGTAATATCATGGTTGGCTGAACATAACTTCCCTCATGGCTTAGTATTTTTCTCCGATGGATTTTCAACGGATCCGTTAGGGCATAAGGCAGCGCACTTGAACAATCTTATAACAGAACATGGAGTAATTATGCATGCGGCATACGGTTCGGGGAAAGACATTACGGTTTATCATAACTGTGGTCTTGCTCCAAAGCAAATTTATGCTATCGGCCGCATTAGTAAGAAGTACAGCAACATGGCGACGACTCTTAATGACGGCTATGCTTCGCATTTAGCTGATTTAAAGCTGCCTGGAGCTTCAAGGCCTGCTAGAGGCAATGCTCGCCTTCTAGTTCCTAGACGGCTGCTGGCTCCTGTTAGTGGTGGGACGACATCACGAATTCGTCGTTAATTAAGTGAAGTCTTCTATTATAAAGTATTCCTTAAAACGCTTAATCTTCCTCAGGTTAGACGGTGTTTGTGATAGGATAGCGCTTAATGTACAATCTCATTTTTAGATTATGAGTATTCTGTCTCACGTAAATCGCTTTTGTTTGGGCAGACTACATTTATATGCACATACTTTATTTATTCAGATTTGCGTATATGGAAAATAATGGATAAACAACTTTAAAAAATAAGGAAATCGAGATAGGGAAAGCGCCCGTCTATTTATCCTCATTGTATAATTACCTAAATGCTAAAATATTGTAACGACTGTTTTAATATTCTAACTGTAAAAACTTGTTACGTATTTCTATTGTTGCTGATGATGTGCCGATTACAGTTGAAGGATCATTATTATTTAACGTTACGAGTGTATGCTAGAGCGGAGGAGCGAAATCTCTAAACAGAATTTCATGACTTAGGTAAAGTGCTGTTTCTAGTCTATTCGCCATTCGTAGATACTATATTTGCATTTGTACTTTTTAATGATTGCAAGATATTGTAATTCACAATTTAAAAAAAAATGTGTAGCAATTTTTTTTGATAGTGTATGTGTAACGTCTCAAAATACTTCTGCAATCATAGTTAGATTTTCTCGTGATGTTTTGTTTAAATAATAATTGATACATTTTGTGTCTTAACACTTTGTTTGTGTATTTTTTATCACTACAAAATTACAATGTAAGGATGTGTAATAAGATAAGGAACATATTTTTCTTATTTATTAGCGAGTTTTCCATTGTTTCTGACATGTACTGGTACAATACATATAAGTAGGTAATGTTAAGACGTTATAACTATATTACGTGATATTATATCTTGTTATTTATTTATAGTTCTGAATAGTTTTTGAACAAGTAATATATATTCATATTATTGATATTTTATGCATTTGCAACTTCTACCTGATCACGGTTTTACCTACCTACCGGGTAATGGTAGGAAACATATTTATATTCCGGGATTTATAATAATTTAGCAATCTATCTAAATTACTAACTTAATCTGTTCTAGAATATTGATGTTTAGCTGAAACTGAATTGATAATGTAGACTTCGTATTAGTCAAATAAAGTGCATATTCTAAATATTTGTGTAAAAATTTTACGCACCGTAACTCGTAAGGCCCTACCATGCGTGTGTGCTTTTTTATCTATATTCTTGTGTAAAATTTAATATTTAAACTAAGTAGTTGTTTTTTTATTATTTTTGCATTGTAAAAATTGAGCTGAGTATCAAGTATCTCAAAAAATTAAAAATGTCACAAAGATTGTTACGTTATATTTTAGAATTATCTAAGATTACAAATAAGTCATTAACTGAAAAGAGAATATCGTAATTCAATTTATAATTAAAAACATATATATTTATAATTATATTGTTGATATTATAAATTATAAACCAGATAGTAAAAATTATTTTTCTATTTCACAATTATTTGAATTATTAAGGAACATAAATAAGTAAATTATATTAATTATTATTGTCTAATATAATGAAAATTGTATAATCTTTATTATGTACATTCCTGTTTCAGAGATATTTCTATTGTTATGAAATTTTTTGAAAATTAATTATTATAATAATGTAAAATTAAACGTAAAATATTTATTATATTGTCTAATGTTCTCATTATAGGTAATATTAAATTTATTTACCGGTTCAACAAATTATTTTCGTAAACTTTAGTATAGGTAAAATGAAGTAAAACCTGACTTAGATGGTTGACAACAATCAAGGTTAGATTTAACTGCCAACAGATTTTTTGTCTATAAATTGGTGTTATTAGTGTCATAATTTGGAAACAGATACATTAGTAGAAGTACCATAACGAGATGGAAATATAATGAGTCGTAGTAAAAATTATCAGATTGTTATTATAACGCATTTTAATGGATTATTCGTATTATCTGTAACTAACTAATTTCCTCTAACAAAGCACTAAATTATGTATGCTATATTAAAATAAGTCAGTAGTCTTGAATTTATATAAATTTTTCCGAAGGTTTAATCAAGGTCCCGCGTGGCAAGTCACAGTTTTCTTACAATACTAGTCTACGGTATGAACCTGTTTGTAGTACTATAGTCGGTTAGTGTCGGATATAAGTGCAACCTGTAGATAAACACATAGCCACTTGCATGGCTTCACGCGAGGTCAGCCACTCTCCACCAATCTAAAATTATCCGTTTGGTATAGACCTGAAGCCCTGGCATCGATACTAACACAGAGAATATGATCTATTTGATGTTTATATCCGAAAGCTGTAACGTGTTGCGCAAATAGACAGCTAACGTAAACGCGCCCTTGTATGTTGATACGATGTGCAGACATTAGCTATCAATCTCTATACCTACCTACCACATAACTAGATAGAATTGAAGCTGATATCTGTTGCTGGCGCTCTATATTAATCTCGTCTATCTGTAAGAATATTTTTAGAGGTTTTATTTAAATGCTTATACTATCGTGGATGTCTTTGAAGGTCAATTACGTCTAAACTGGGAGACTAAAAATTTTCCAATTGAGAAATTAAAAACTGTATCTAATCATTATATTATAAAGACCCAGTAATGGCAATGTATTTATTATGTAGGTAGCTCAATCAAGTGTAATCATATTATTTACCATGTTCACGGTTAAAGTTCAAAGGGTCTAACTGTTTATTTTTATCCATATGAGGTCAGTTAGGTGCTATATCTTCCAGTATAAACCGCTGTTCTACTTTTTACGTTTCAATGGTCAACCATTTCATCCGCGATAGTCCGCTTCCTACTAGTGTTTATTGATCGGGAGTTCGGTACATTGTGTTTATAACTGAGACCAGATGCTCATTCTCATAATACATGGTAGGAATCCTAATCTGTCCTATAAATGGATACTTATAACATCTACACATTGTATCGCTGTATTGCGAAGTTGCATAAATTGACTCAACTCATAATTACAAAAAATTTAAACATGTAAGTAGTCAGGTAGGTACGTTAGGTGTTAAGACCGAAGTTATTGAACTGAGTAAAAAATGTGACTGTATATATTATGCGGTTAACATTGGAGTCCGCCTGAAACCGGTAATATTAGACAGGCTCAAGACAAGTTACAAAATAAATCAACGCGATTTGGAGTGAGTCTAAAGAACATATTTTCTCAAAAATACGTAAATGTAGGTTCTTAATTACTTACTTGGTATTTTTTTCCTATGATTAAGTCGGAGTTCGGATATCGGCGTAGTCTCGGCACTAATATTGTGTGGGTGTCGTTGCTTCTTGTAAAATTGGAATATAGTAGACATTGTTAGAACCGCAGCTTCCTGCGCCACTATCGGCTTTAAGAAAGTGTTAGTACTGGCAATATCTGATCTGAACTATTGATGGTGGCAGGCTATAATATTCTCAAGTCGCAGATTAACTTTGTGTAATGGTTACTGATTGAACGACTTCCCAGAGGTGTCAGATTTTAACCGAATCCAAAAAAGGAGGTTCTGTTTTCGACCTCTAACTAAAACCCATTTAGGTATCCGAATTGGATGAGATTTTATTCAATTCTTCGTAATTTCTGGGAAGGTTTTAGTGAATAGTACATATATTTATAAGGATCCGATGAAAGCACTTGATAATGGAACTCTTAAATAACTGGAAGGGATTTGCAGACGTGTATACCTACAGTTCACCCTGGTACACCCTCATTTCGTTGTGCGGAACCGAAACATTTATTGCAAAATAACTTATTTCGGAAGTCAAAAAACATAGAAGAAAAAACAACGGTTACGAAGTTAAATTTGTTTTACAATTTTTTTGTTTTTCAAGTCGGTTCTAATGTTTTTTTTTTTTTAGGTTTGCTAATCAAGTTATTCCCACAAGTGGTAGGTACGGACAAAACTCGGCCAAAAAGCCATTTAGCATTTTGTGGTCAATAGAAGGAAGATATGGCGGTTAGGGAGCACCAATCTCTTAAATTAGGTACTCTGGCTTTAAGGACAAACAGAAAATGTAAACCAAGCCATTGTACAACGTTCAAAATACCTACCTTCTTTCGAATTTATTTGCAGTCATTCCGAATTAGTAACTTTATCTTCATACCTATTACACAAAGTGAGGACACAACACCTGATAACATGGGCGTAGCCACCATTAGGTGGGGGGAGGCACGGTGGAAAACCTTGGCCCTACCTTAGTCTAGAAAATTAAATGTGACAAATCGATGGATTATTTAAATTAATGTGCTATTTGTACTAGAAATGTTTTTTCTTTCTTTACATTACTAATATTACTATGGTTGAGTTGTAGTGGCCAAGATTTCATCCACTACGTTTTTGCCATGTGATTCTGCCTCATTTTGAGCAAAATTTCAGCTATGCTCATTTGGGGCGACAGTCTTTTGTATAATTTTGAATGAAAATCGGTCTCATATATGCAATTTCATGACTATTTGTTTTTTTTTAATTTAATCAGCATGCAGCAGTAGTAAGGTATATTCAATCAGTATTTTGATGGTTACATAGTTTCTTCATTTAAATTTTTATTTCATTAGAGTTTAAAGGTATTTCTGATAAGTATTATAATATTATAAATGACTAAATGTGTATGTACCTGGTCTCTCTAAAACCTATACAATTAGGAGTTACGATAAAATTTGAATGTATTTATTTGTACCTGTTATATGATTAATTTCACCTTTATATTATGCTAGCTTCAAATTCTTTTATGATGTATGTACTAGTGTGTGAGAAAATAAATTATTGTTGTTGGCGATTGTTGTTTAATTTGTATTTAAGTAGGTATAAAAAAAGTAAGACAATCTGGTAGTTGTATTTAATCAGCCTTTTTCAGTAAAGAGAACACACAATATTCACGGTTGTCAAAGAATCGAATTTACTTTTTTATACCTGATGAACCAACTCATGTCTGACAGATATAGGTATCGCAGCCAATTGGACAACTAATTAGACTCCCAGGCATTAAACGTCGGCATCCAACTAAATGGCTGAATGTCGTGTAGTCATTTAGGTTAATTGGATATTAATGAATGTGACGTCTGGTCTGGACTCATAGTAGCCACCATGACTGAATAACGGGGACCAGTAAACGAGTGAAGAACTAATCCCTTCCTTATTAGGCATTGAATTATGTTATCAGGTAACTTTAAACCTCCCAGACATAAATAGGAGGACACTGTAACGAATAGATGAGGTCTACGATAGAGCGAGCGATCCTAAAAACATCTTGTTTATTTTTGCATTCATACTTCTATTCCATACCTTGACTGTATATACGTAAAAATTATTTTCTCAGACCGGTGACTGTGTAATTCGGTATAGAATAAAGAAAACCATCTGTCGGTCTTACAAAAAGCAGGTGGCGGATAAAGCTTAATCCGGCTTTTATCAGATTATGATCAGTGTCAAGTATCAATCGGAATCGGTATGTGAATTGTCAAAATTGAGTCACATTTTAAAGATAAAAGATAGGTAAGTTAGTAGTAAGTACCTATTAACTATTTGTAGTTTCATTGTTTCCGACAGTGCGGTTTCTCATTGCATCCAAGAATTGTCGTTTTTTTTTTTATTGTTGATAGTTCGCGCTTGACCGTTATCTCACCTGATGGAAAGCGACGATGCGGTCAACAATGAAACGCGCTTACCTAGAAGAAACCTATTCACTCTTGACTTAAATATTCCCGGGTTACAGCCATCAGAAAACAGACTCCGGCAAGGAATTCCACTCCCTAGCTGTACGCAAAATGAATGTGTCCACCACCAGTGGCTCATCGTGTCTGATGGGCCGATGGTAGAACGGGCTAGGCGGAATTAGGTAGGTTATGCAATTCCGACGCCCACTCCCCGAAATGCAACCTGTAGAAAACCGACAGGCTAGCAACTCGGCGTGGATGCTCAAGACTTCGAAGTCTCGACTCGACGAGTGCATCATTGCCAATTTTCCTTCTGGCTCGTATCGGGCAGATCCGTCCCAAAGATAAGAGCAATACTCCATACACGATCGAACTTGCGCTTGATAAAGTTGAGCAGCTGTTCCGGCGTGAAGTACTGTCTGACCTTCGCGAGGATTTACATCTTTTTTGCAGCCAGTTGATAGATATAGCCATAGACTAATTTGCCAATCGTATATCGACTACCTGCATACTGAGTTCGGATCTTGTACGCAATCCCTCCTGCAGGTTTCTTACTAGATTGTCCGAATTTTAAATATTTCCAACTCTGACCTGAGATTCGGATTCGGATCTGATGCAATAAATAAAATTTTTCACTCACTAGTGGCTGTAATATGATATGTAGTGAGTGTAGTGACGGGAATACCACAAACATTATGGTATGGATATGGAGCATTACGAAAAAGACACCGACATTTGGTAGATAACTAGTCCCATTTAGTTGAGCACTTAACCTCAGGGGCTTTAAATTAGCATTAATTACCTAAATTGATTAAGTGAGTAACTAGTCAAACTCTATACAGGTACCTATATTTCGTACATTATCGCATAGCTAAATATGATGTAGGTAATTGGCGAGTCGCGGTGATATTTGCTCTTTAAATAGGTAAGTAGCTCCTTACCTAACTCGACATAAAAAGGTGTGAAAAATTCAGTAGGTAGGTACGAGCGCACGAAGGTCTTTAACTCTCTGATGTATTGCTGCTTGCATCATCTTTCTAAATAAGTAAAATCATTATGTTATGAAACGAGCCATCGGAGGAAATTATTTTAACGCAGCCGCCCGTTGAAGGCCTCTGCTTGTTCCACGAGTAAGATCGCAGTATGACTTTAGTTTGCTAAGGTTTTTAACCGACTTCTAAAAAAGGAGGAGGTTCTCAATTCAGATGTTTGTATGTTTTTTTTTAATGTTTGTTCGCGCATAACTTCGTCGCTTGCCAACCGATTTGAAAAAAAAAATAATTTTTATCAGAAAGGGTATACTTCCCAAATGGACCCATCATAGAAATATAAATAACCTCCTTTCTTATATCTATGGGTCCCATAGTCACCAAGTTGGGATCTGATGATGGAATCTTGGCGAAATCTAGGGAACTCCTCAAATTCAATTCAATTTTTTTAGTGAAGTCGGTTATTTTTTTTTTATAAAAAGGTTTTTAAAGTTCTTATTTTTTGTAGGTTTGGAAATCATCCAATGACTTCTCTTGCTCTTGGATGGTGCGAGAGGGCGTGTCAGAAATTTACTGACTAAAACTCACTCTTGTCCCTTTGCCTTCGGTCCAGGGCTCCGGGGTACACTATCACACAACCCATGGCCCCAGTATAGGCTTCGACAGCTGGGCCCCCCTACTGTTTTTTATTTTTTCTCACGCTCCGCCCAAGAGCGGTGTATGTCATTGGATGATATTCCAACCCAAAAAAAAAATAGAAGTGCTAATCGAACTACAAAATTAAACAACCATATGTGTACATAATAAGAAAGTTTATTTACATCAAATTTACACCTACAAAGGCTTAGAAATAACTATATAACACTACGTATAAAAGTGGATTTTACACAAAATACAAAACGTTAAAAGTAGATTGAAATAATATTAACAATTAAACAATACTTTTGTTTAGGAACAGGCGTAGTGAGAGCAAGTACTAAAATATAACTAATTTTGCAGGATTTATATGAAAACTTGATGTTTAATAGCAGATTGGATCGGAAATAAATGTGGTTAAATGTTTTCGTTATCAGAAATTGAGGATGCTGACGTAAAGGTAGAACTACACTGCTAACACGTGTGCCACACACGCCAATCTGGGCACATCGGTCTCCATACATTTTATATGGAAACTAAACTTGTAGAGCTACACTTGTAACACGCCACGCGACGTCGTTCTACGTACAAATCACACGCGTGCGTGTTACACGGGTGCGTGCTAGCAGTGTAGTTCTTTTTAATATCATGAAGAATTCATCACGCATGCAGATTTGCTCCACATGCAGAAAATGTTAAAACGCAAAAAAAATACGTTCCCGCGTGCGTATTCCACACATTACAATAAATACTTGTATGAAATGGACATTTTGCGGGGGATACGCGTGCGGGGCAATCCCGCATACGTGATCAAAACCGCAAGCTACTAAAAACACCCTAAGCCGTCTGAAAATTAAATCCAAAGCCATTGCGCGACTCCTAACGGGATCTATAATACAACTAATAATAATCACAGATAAATAGATAATTATGCATTCTCTAGCAGTTTCAGAAAACATTATGAATTGAAATATGATTTTGTTCGCCAACGGTCTTTGATTTACCTTGTCAGCCTTCAATTGATTCCCTTTTATTTCGATTTACCGATTACTGCTATTTATCATTAAATTAGTATTCTATTTTTACATTGCCCTTGAGTTTAAATATAAAAGCCTGTATCCAAACGGGGTGTAAAGCTATCGATTATACACTTTTACTGTATTCGTGATGGATTTATGATCTTTTAACAACAATTATGTTGCCAGGTAGTTCACTAATTTTTTTTTGTTGTTGGAAATCTGATGGAAGGGGAAACCTGTCCAAATAGGTAACAGAAAAAAATGCACAAACTGAAATGTGACTTCATTACAATTAGGTTAGAAGCGTTCACAGAGATAGCGAGATGTTTTCACCACGCACCCACTCTTCTAACAACTTCTAAAAACATAAGCTGCATTAGTCAGTATAATGCTTTATTATATTTTTTTCGTGTTTGTTGTTTAGTATAAACTATTGTACAAAAATAAATACAGGAAAATTGCGAAATCACGTGGATGATCGGCAGTTATAAGCAATTATGATTACATACTAACGCGACGAAATGTTTGAACACAGAATTTTATCTAAAGTGCGTACAGTCGATAGCAGGCCATCCCATATTCAACTTGCAGACAGACGGTACTGACTTGCTCGATTTTAAGTTCCCAAATGCTAAATCAAGACAATTATCTATTCCTGATTGAAGGTAAAACATAAGTTCTGTCAAAATCATTAAATACTGATATTTTTTTCAAACCTGCCGCATGTTCCCCATATCAGTTTATAAAGGGAAAAAAATATTCATGATAAACGAAATCATACCTATGTGTAAACAGGTTATACGTGATAATTATAACTTAGTCCATAAATCTCATTAAAATTCGATAAAAAAATAAATAAGCTCCATTTTTGTCCTCAATAGACACAACACTGACTCACAGCAAACTTTCTTATCAAAATATAAAATAAGCGATCACGCGCAAAAGCTGGTGGGCATAATCGTCCTGCATTCCCTGTTAAAAATGGTGGAGTCAACTAACCTTATAACCACTTAATTCGGATATATCCGACACTCACGCGTTTATTCCAACAAGGTCGCACATCCACGATCAAATACTCTAACTCGTTAGCTCTTCTGTCACCTATGGGGATTGAAGAGCTAAACGAGATGGAGTACCCAGTCGCAAACACACGATCCTGGTGAATAGGACCCGAAAACACCCGTCGGACGAATCCCACGTGAGCGGTTAGAGTTAGAACATGTAATGCAAATCGCCGGACGTATGAAATCAGCAAATGCGCTGATGACTTAGCAAAAAAATATTTGTTGAGGAAAATCTGCTTTTCATTTTCCACTTCATCATCCTCCAATTTAGAGCTCTGATGACATGTGTGAAAAAATAAGTTTCAATCGACTGAGCTTATGCAAACATTTAACTGTTTCATAAAATAGTAGTCAGTACTTTTGTTACTCCTATCAATTTACCAATAACTTGAGGCGATATAAACGTACAATATTTTCTATTGAGCTTTCACGAGAATAAGTTTAATCATTTGTATTTCAATTTATGTAAAGTTTTTTTTATTATATAAAGCAACCCCAAAGTTGGTAAATTAAAGGATCTAATATATTTGTAACATGACGGGGCCTAATGCACAGTAATGGTTATGTGATGCTTGCGGTCAAAAGTTCGATTATCCAGAGAAGATCAACGATCTCTTGTTTCTTATTTTTACTTACTTGCATTAGGCTTAAAGTAAATAAATTCAGCTTTCGGTTATTTTTTAAAATTATAAATTAAAATAATAACCGAAAGTGTACAACACTAGCTTTTCTATTCTACATTGACACGACATTATTTTTGTAACAATAACGTTTTGCTTTAATGGAGAATAGAGCATGCTTCACACAAATTATATCTGTGAATAAAATAAGCGAGTCTGCGTTTAGTTCCAAAGTCCACAACAAAATAACATGACCATCGAATCTAACTATTCTAAAAATTTTAAAGAGCATGCTCTGCTATAATTAATTTTAAGTTCTAAAGATCGCTAAAAGAATGCATTAGAAGCTATTTTGCCTAATAATTTTAATAATGTGTTAGTTTGACAATTTCATTAATTTGGCGACTAAGTATATAAGTAATTTACACACAATAATATTAGACAGATAACACGAAAAGCAAATTAATTTAGACATTTAGACAAAAATATACCTCAGCTGCAGTTTTGTCATAAAAATCACAATGATAACATCAATTTGAGATCTAATTGTACTTTAACATTTCTAAAAGTCACTGTACATCACGAGTCTATTTGTTATATTCAAGTATCTATTTGTATACAAAATGTATCAGCGTATTTTTCATAAGAATTTGATTTCACTAGCGAACCTTTAACACCCATCCGTAGAATTATTCAATCTCATTCTGAAATAATACTTAAAACTGAATAAAATGTCACATGTTGTGATATTTTAAATGTCGTGTTAATTACAACAGAATAATTACAGTTTCATGCCGAACACAAGTACAGTCCTGGCATAACAACTTCATAAGAATCAATATTGATACAGTTCGCGGTTCAAATATAACGCGGTTTAATCACGGCTAATCAGTGCAGTGGTACATATCAGTGCTATGCAAATATCATAATATTTTATAATACTCAGGTACATCCAGGATCACTGTGCTTTAATGTTGTAGTTACATATACCACGAATAATTTAAGTAAACAGTAAATAAGTACCAGAAGTAGGTAATTAATCATGAATATATCAAAGAGTGCATCTGAAAAATACAAACCAACATACAAATTCATACAATAAGAAAAACTCCATTCAACTTTAACAGCACTTTTAACACCCATTTTCTTAAATATATTTTGGTAAATTCAGACATTTTTCACAAAGACACAATGATTACGAATACTCTTATATTATAAGTATCTGCAATATTTTCTTCGTATTACATAATAGTTGATTCAATCGTTGGCACATAGTACATTTGTGATATTTTGTTCCACTCCTATCTTGAAACTGAAGAAAATAAACTTGTTAATTGACACTGATACGATCGCTTTGAGATCGGAACTATATCGCTTACATATAATTATGTATTCTTAGTTAAATTAATTTTGTGCTTTCAACGATTTCTTCGATAAGGAATCAATGTACTTGAATATCACACAGCAGGATACATTTATTTAAAATTTACTATTGGCTAAATTAGCCATTATATTCGAATTTTCTATCACTCTTTCATAATATTCGTTCAACATCATTCGTCTTGTTTTTTCACAATAAATATTACAAATAACAATACATATTTAAATCGACACAATCAACATGACTTTTACATATAAATATTGGAGACAAATCGTTATTCAATGCGACCAATATTGGTAAATAATTTCGATCGTGTTAAATTCATAATTTCATTCGTTCAGGGACTAGCCCTGGACGTTATTTGACGGTATCCTCTTTAACTTGTTCGCATTGCTATGAGAAGGCGGTGCCGTTTTTGTGCGTGGCTCTCGTGAATATGATCTCTTCATCGTCTGCGTTGATGCTCTCGGCAGTCGTGAGTGCGACGGTGTCGCTGTGTACTACGTGAGGGGACTCGTTGAATTCGTCTAGCTCTTCAATGCCCGCTGGAAATTATGAAAAGGGATATTATTATAACAGCAGTTCACCAATAAAAGCCCTTCAATATCTGTAAGTTGACCACATTGGCTGATAAGGGTGACAAGATCATATAAACATGATACGACGCGGTATCAATTCACGATTTGACGTCATTGCATATTGTCAAAATCTACGACGAGCAACGTACAATGATGCACGGACGATGACGAAACGGTGTAGTTAAACTCGAATAATGGACTGCACTAGACGTGTTTTCGTGTTGCTGGTATTAAGAAGAAACAGAAGTTGCTACATCCATTTCTTTTACTTATGAAAAACAGTAATAATTTTAAGACGATACGGCATGGCATCGTGAAAGGATGTTTATGTCCTAAGATACTTCAGTCATTGCAAAATAAACCATTTCCACTAAAGTTTGTTACCGCGCACTCCTGGCTGACTGCCACCATACCAAGATGTCGAGGATTTTTTTTAAGTCAAACTTTGGCAAATTATTATGCGTTTTAGTTTGAAATAAACGGAGAAAACTCTATTAAGATAGGTACATTTATTGATAAGATTAAAAGAACCCGAGTAACTGATTGTAGTAAAAATGTATCAGGGCCATTTTAATGCAACCTTCATGTACATCAAACATATGCGGTCGTTTCATTACTACATAATATTTTGCGATAGATGAAGTGATTTGATAAACATACATACGTACAGATAAAATCATTTATGTTAAGAACGAAATAGTGTTAGCATGCCGTAGTATGTCGGTGATCCGAGTAATCTAACCTACAAGATATTAAAGATTATTTTTTATTACAGTTTGATTATTTTCTTTGACAATACATCAATAAGATTTTGTAGTTTAGTGTATATTTCGTTATTATAATACCTTGGTAGATTCCATTTACTAATTGTTATGTAACTTCTTACTGTGTTAGTATAAAGTTACATTACAAATATAAGTTTATCTCGTATAGGACTTTTAAGATTCCCTAATAAGAGCAATCTTAGACTTTTTTTTTCCATTACAGCAAGAATTCACTAAAACTTTAAGAAATTACAATGATTATAAATTATGGAACTATTATAAAAAAAAAAATATCATATTATGTTTTATAGATTTATCATAGAGATTTTGTCGGTTTTTACCCATAGAAAACCAAGAACGGGAACCGTGCACTTAGGTCCTGACATTTTTTAGGTACGTGTCATTTAAGTTCACGTGAAATAAAGTATATCTTTTGACCGCGTTAGTTATGGAAACACAACAAAGTAAAATGTATCCTGCATGACGCCACTGCATCATGCTTAGAGATGTGCCGTTGCCGGCAATATTGCCGAGAAGTGGGAATATTGGTGGCAATATTGCCCGAAGTATGAATATTGGCGGAAATATTGCCAGCTAAATTCCCACATCGGGCAACGGCACATCTCTATTCAGGCTCCATTTTAAGTTACCGACGCCGTGCCGTGGTAATGTAGCCACCACGCCCTAATCGATCGTCCTGACATAAATACTCGAACATCATTGACATTACGCCCACAACCTATCAATTAGCAAATGGCCTGGTAAATAGATAAGAGCACAAATACAATAAAATAGACTACTTTACAGTGCATTTATAACGTTTTACGACGGGTCTCCTTCTACAAACAAATGGCCATATTACATTAATTAGTGTAACAGTATAGTCTTGATGGGTATTGTTACTTAATAATAATATTATTACGAGAAACCACTAGGTATTCTTGTAGTTACACACTACAGAAGATCTTTAAACATCCTCGTATGTCGCCGATTGCTCAGCCAAAGAGAAAACGACGAAAATGAAGAAGAAATAACCATTATGGAGTTCCCTGCCAGAGACTGTTTCCTGGTCGATTCAACTCAGGGGTATTTAAGTCAAATACTTTTAAGCACTCTCTTACTGGGCTACTTCTAGGCCCGGGAAGAGGTGTATTAAGGCCCATTTGCTCTCCTATAGAGGAGGCCTGCGTCCCAACAGTGGGAACATTATAAGGCCGACAATGCTATGCTATACTTGGCAAGAATGCTCCATCGGCGAGGACAAAAACGAGGATTAAAAAGTCCCTTACCGCGCTTACTCCGTCCGCGATAAACTCAAAAACTACTGAACTTTGCGTTAAATAACATTTGCAGAGTTATAATTGCATTTATAACGCATTACAATGAGTTTACATTCTCATTACATTATAGATTTATTCAAAGTACGTAGAGTGATTTGTTTCTATTTCACGGATGAACATTATTGGCACGCTTTGAATAGTGTATTATCGAAACATGGTTATACAAACAGGAAAACAGAAATTACGATTACATCAAAGTAATTTTGTTGCGTTATTGCGTACCTTTTTGTTTTTATTGTAATAACTTTAATCTGTAAGTAAATAATACTATTAACTATTAAGCTTTGCCAACTGTACTGTCTTTTAAAAATTACCTGTTAAGTACTAGCTGCCAGCGGCTTCGCCTGCATGTAAGTAGGAAATTGTCCCAAGGGAACATACTTCCGGGATAAAATGTATCCATGTGCTGTTCATACATACCTGTATAGTCAGAGGGCGCTAGCAATAAGTACTGTTCTGAGCGCGTCGGCCATAGCAAGTGAGCCATCACACAAAAAGCGAGACAGTCTGCTGAATACGTGATACCTGAAAACAGAAATAATATTTTTGTAGCAAGACAAAATTAAAAATTCGAAGATGTGAGCTAAAACTTCCAGCAACTCTGAGGGGCCCCGTCAGGGCCTTGCCTGCCAGAGTTGCGGCTTTGTTCGAAAGAGCAAACCCCTAGAACCCCCCCTCCCCCCCCTGGCACGCAAAGGGTAAGTAAAGATTGGGAAGTTAATGCCTGGGCTGCGGGATTCTTTGCAAAAGTTACCGTGGTTTTGGAATTCATACGACAACTGAAGAGACTGGTAGGTTTTCATCTGCAAGAGCCTGACACTCCTGCTTCATCTAGCGCGGTAGAAGCTATTTTACAATTTCACTAGATGTGAAAAAAAAATGGCAAAAGTGCGTAAAGGCTTCAACCTATTTTTTAAAAGAACATGATTTTATCAATTAACTCAATGACGTATGTAGATAAAAAACCAGAGTGCGTGTATGCGTGATTTACGAAATCAAATGAAGGCAAAATAAATTTGAAAAAAATAATTATAATCGGTATACTATCACCGTCATGGACATGAACTTAAAATCATTTATTCTAGTACTTCACAATTTAAAGGGGAGCGTTTTGATCGTTGTTCTTCTGTTTTGCTTTTAACATTTTTTTTTATTCTTTTATAAATTTAGGGACTTTTGGTCACAGCAAGACCACGCCAGCCCCATCGTAACCTAAAACAATTAAAGCTACCTTGACTCTTATTTACTACTAGCTTTTGCCCGCGCGGCTTCGCTCCCGCTCTTCCCTACTCCACCCTACTATACACTACTCTACCCTACTCTACCTTACACTACCCTAATTTTTATTTTTTTTCCATAAGAACCCTTTCCTCACAATAACAATCACAGCAAAAAAAAAAACAGCCAAATCGGTCAAGCCGTTTTCATGCTATGTCGTGACAACGGAAAACGGGTTTCATTTTTATATATATAGATAGATAGATAGATAGAAGATAGATTAGGGCTCTAAAACCTTACTGAAGGCGTCTTTCCCACATCGCGATCGATCGAACCTTTCTCGCGTCATACAAGTCAACCGTATGACGTAGAAAACAGATTGTAGTGGACTTTGCAAGTTGCACGCGAGCGTACATTAATTTATTGCGTTATCCTACCTACACCGCGCGGTAATTCCATTGAAACGGCCGATTTACGTGTTTTATTGAGGCGATAATTTACTTATTACGCGCATTGACTAAAACATTTTATATTAATGAATTAATGCCCCGGCTTCGCTCGGGTAACAGTATTTCTCCACTATTTAATGGAAGTTATTATACATATAAACCTTCCTCTTGAATCACTCTATCTATTAAAAAAACCGCATCAAAATCCGTTGCGTAGTTTTAAAGATTTAAGCGTACCTACATAGGGATATAGGGACAGAAAAAGCGACTTTGTTTTATATACTATGTAGTGATTTAAACAAGTGCAATCAATACAGTCCCACCTGACGGTAAGCAGTGATGCAATCGTTGATGGTAAATCGCAGTAGTTTATTAATTTAATATTATAGTTTATTATACAATAGATTTTAACCGCGGCTTCGCTCCCGTCAACTGACTACCTACCCTACCCTACGTACCTACCCACCCTTTGCTACCTACTTACCCTAATAACAAACCAAGATTTCTACAACATTAGTTTTAACATAATTATGCGATTCCCGAAATACTTGACTAGTATTTTTATGTAAAGAATCTATGTACTTTTTTCATAACTGTGTGTCATGAAAAATCACAAAGTTATAAGGTTGTTATGTCTGCAAAAATACATAGTCACCAGGCGACCACAGAGTACTTTCAGGCGACTGAGGGGTTGTTTTGCACTTGCAACCAGCTGTTTGCTGGCGCCTAATGCTAGCTATGACTTTCTGTGGACTGTTTTGTACTTAGTGGCAGCGGTGTCAAACTTGAGACTTTTTTAAATTTTTTTGGAGGAAAAATATTTAAACATGTTATAAAAACTATTGGAATCCATTCTGAACAAGGAACAAGCTATATTCAGGTTTCGCATACACTAAAAATAATGTACAATCGTAATATAGATCAATTTGAGATTTATTAAGTACGTTAATTAATTCCGTATAACAAAAGATTTACCGAACGAACGAACAAGGTTTTCAAAGAACGATTGTTCCTGAATTGCCTATACGTGACCATACATTATTCGGTTAACTGTAACGGCCGTGTCAATTTTAACGAGAACCCATTAAGACTAGAAGAAAATGTATTCACATGTTATTGAGAAAATGTATTAAGCGACTCCGTATATAAATGAAAGTTAGAAAATAAAATATTTACTTATGTAAATAAATGGTAATCGCTTTGGCAGCGAAAGTGTAAATACGTTACCTAGTTACCTACCTTTATAAATAAAAGATAACAATAATATTAGTTATCTCATTTGATACTAACACTCCAAGTTTTTAAAACTCGGTAAGAATACTATGGTTTGTTGAAATGATTAGGGGATTTTTAAAAGAAATTCTCCAAAGAAAATTTTTAATCTATAGAAATTTTTTAATGGGTTAAGTATATTTTTTTTTACCATTCAATAGAATACTAATTGTAGAAACCTTAACAAAATGGAAATTATTTTTAATTTTAAACAAATTTTTATCTGTACCTATCTCTCGCGAAGACGCCGTTTTCTATAGCCTTACGGTTGACAACCGTGGCGTTTGACGTCAAAAACCATATCGGACTTCTCTTTCTTATTAGCTGCTTTTTTTTTCTTGTTTTATTTTTTTCATATTTGTTTACTAGAGCAAAAAGTATTGGAAAAATAAAAAAAAATCGCATACATAAATTCTCAAATACAAACCTGCTAATCAGTGTTTAAACTTTACTACTGTAAGTAAATAACGTTTAAATAAAAAAAAAATAAGGCCTACAAAATTGAACCGCAACTGAGGTGAATGTAACTGGTATAAATAAATAAAAAAGTTGTGCTATAGCTGGGTTGCATAATGAAGAAAAAACCGTAACACTCACCTAATAAAAACTTGAACCTCCAGAGAGGGCTGATCTGCAACGCAATCAGCGCAATAATCGGCAAATACACGAACCACACAAGACTAGATGCGCCAAAGTGTAGTAAAAAGTTAAGCTTTGGCATATTGTGTTCGTACATCATTGTATATCTGAGTTCTAGCACGAACCAAGTCATTATGGCTACACGTAGCGCAAGAATCAACCAGCCAGGCCATGTCTGGTATTCATCTATTTCTTCTATGATGTCCACTTCAGTCTAAAAATAAATATTTTTTTTAAATAAAAGAGATTGTTTCAAATAAAGGTATACAGTCAAGGCAGTCAAGGTTCCTGATCAGGTTTCAATATTGTATCGGTGATTAAAACATTTTTACACAATAGAAGTAACTGGTGTATTGTAATTCATTTTCTATGCTACTGTAATAGTAGGTATGTTTTTGTTGTCAAACTTCACTGCCAATGTTTTTTTTTGCAAAACAATATTTGAATACTAAGTTAGCTATTTAAACGTTTTTTATTGTTTTAATATTCCAAATATGAATGAATAGGATAATACTCACAGTATTCCAAACATATAGAAGAATATGAACAATTCCATAAGCAAGCCAGACTCCGAATACCAGTGGTTTGTATGTGAGCTCCAATCTTGTTACTGCCCAGCCTTTTGCTAACAAAAGTAGGAGCAACATGAACAGTGTCTGAAAAACCGCAAATATCATTTATTATTTATGTGTTAATTTATGGTAGATAAGTAGCAACAGGAATTTGTAGCATGCAATAAAAATGCATGTAAATAAATAAAACTGCATAAGTAAATCAATCAGTTACTCATAAATGTCATATGGTAGGTATTCAAAATGGTGATAGCACAACAGAATATTTTATGTGTAATAGAAACTCATAAACTGTAAATCTGACAATAAAAAAAGTAGCTAAAGGGTAAAAACTAAACAACGCAAAATTTGCAATCCCGACCTTGTACATAAAGAGATTATTTTAATTATTTAATTAATTTAGAAATAAGACGAGGAAATATCTCTGGAATTTTCCACGCAGGAAAAAGGCCAATACAATATTATATTAAAATTATATAATACATAATCCAAACATGATTTAAACTCATAAATATCAGTATGTGTTGAATTCTGTCAGTACAATAATAGCATTTCTTTGTGAAGGGCCCTGAATATGCCAAATGTACCAAAGTGATTGATTGTTTTTGGTGTTAATCATACATTATTATGTACTGACTGTACAGTATGCTAGGTCGACACTAAAACTTTTGTGTTTGGTATGTTACAACTTCTCTAAGCTATTAAATCTGTTCTATGCTATTTGTTTACTTATCAGTAACTTAAATATTAACAGAATGTGTAGCATGCAATTTGAAAGGTATTTAAAATATAAACATAATAAGTAATTTATCTAAAATAAACATATCACTAATTTATCTAAAAACAAATCAACATACACAAAAACCATACACCTGAGATATCAGTTTGACTTAGCTTTGCTCCACAAAATTGCAGCTATTATAAGTAAAATGAAGCCAATAACAGCAAGTGTGACAAATCACATGAAGGCCAATATATGTATAAGATTTTTCAACTTTGTATTGGGCCCAGAATGTGACTTATCACAGTTAGAGACCAAATGGTGCAGTTATATGCATTATATTTATTTATCACTGGTTGAAAATAAAAAATGATTGGTCACCAGCCAGATTGATTACTGTAAAAAGGACGCATAACATTGTGACTCACTCTGCTCATAATATCTAAAACATCCCCAGCGGCAGCCAGCCCAGCAAACCCTACACCATCCACAGCAAACTTCACAGTATGTAGCACATTGAAGCATAGAGCAATAAACTCCAGGACAAGGCTGAATGTGAATAACTTTGTCACTGGATGCTTTTGAGTTCTGAAATTAAATGGTTCATTTACTATGAATATTCATACTAAAAAACCAAAGCAATAATGCAATAGGAAATAGTATAGTGTTAGCAATAAAATGAATAGGAATAAATACAGGTTACATGAAGAGTATATTCAATGAAATATCTGTTGAGAAAGCTCTATAGATTTTGGTTTAAATTACACAAAATATCACAGTAATACAATAAAATACTGCTTACTCTATTGATCTAAAAGTTTTGGAGTGAATATCTCTGAAAATGTATTAATTAATTTTACATAACAGTGTGTAAACAATTAAAATTTAATTTAATTTAAAAAATGTTAAAATCTTACCTGACAGCATAGATCTGTACCGGCAATAAGATAATATAACACAGCCAGAAAACAAGATACAATTCCAGGGTATTCTGTCTGTCAAATGAAAATTGGTACAGCAATGTGTTATAAAATGATAAATTGGGACTTCCATTGACCAACCAGAAGTCATAGTTTATAGTCTGAGGTATATTTGTGAGGGTCTTGTTGTCCTTTGTAGGTGCTCCAGTGTAATGGTGCCAAGTACAGGAAACCTCATCTAAGTAACATGACACCATTGATACATACCAAAACCTGTTTGAAAACAAAATAAAAAATGTTTTAACCTTGTATCAAAAATAGAATATTTTTTGTCTAACACATCAGGAAAAATCTTTGAAATATTTTGACACTTCCAGTGTTAATATTGGCAGGTAAATGTGCCACATATGTACAAAAATAAAGATTTATGTCAGTCAATTATCATTTACCTGGGTTGTCCAGAGTTTTTAATAACATATGTAAACTGGTTCTTTTTTATCACATTCCATGGTGTGTCTTCATCAATACACAAACCACCTTTCGGACATGGAATTCTTCTAAACAGATCTTGGCCATAGGCATTACATTTGGGATGATAGGCTGTTCCATTCAAGTTTTGGAACATAGCTTGGCATGCTAGCTCTTTATCAGCAATATCACGACTTTTGTAGTAATGTAAAAAGTGGCCTCTGTCTAATACCGCGAACGTTATAGGGTATTTGAACTGAACATTCGCTGTTATGTTCCCGAAAATATAGCCATATGTTTCCTTTTGATAATGGATGTCTGTCTTCTGGAACCCGAACTTCACTAGGAACTTGAAAAATTCATCTGTCGAGAATTCTCCCTTTATATGCGTGGACGAAACGAAGAGGAAAAGTGAACAAAATATTATTGTACCAGTTTTGATACACATTTTGAGAATCGGTGAAGAGCGCAGAAAAATAACATTTCTGTAAAACACTGCAGTTTTTTTTATGTGTTCCTTGTCAATTATTTCATAACGCTGATATATCTAAACAACAGTACATTATCTATTTATTATTTTATAATTTCACAATTCCCAAGCAAAAATGAAAATAAAAAACATTTTTGATTAGACAGATGTACAAAATTTTTAAAGACACTTCGCACGCCAAGTTGCCACCCGTATTAGTAGGTACATATGTTACCAGATTTTATATTACTGAATTCTTCTATGAGTGGAATTTAAAAAGTAAAACAATGAGCCAAAATCAGATTTTCGTACGAAATATTACAAATTAATGTAGGTTTAGATAATCTAAATGTCAAACCATTTTCATTCCTTCGCAATCGCAATTTCGGAAACGAATGGGGTTTATTGAATCGTGGTAAGAAACACGCGTTTCGATTGAAACTTCGTTTTTTTTCGGAGAAAGAGAGTAGGCCTCCAGATTCTTTTATATATTCCTAATTTTGCAGGTTTTAGTCCTTTTATATAAATTCAGTTCAAAGATTTCATTCAGATCCTTTTAGCACTACATTAATCAAACCTTTTATTCGATACTTGATTAGGTATATCACGGATTACAGAGCGTACTAAGTTATATGATAAAAATAATAGTAGTTTATGTGACTAGGGGATAAAGCAGTGTCTTTAAGTCGCGGGCGGCATGTTGAATTCCATTGAATTCCGAACGAAACGAATATTGGTGAATTTAATTAATATAATTAAAAAAACCGTAGTAGTAAGTAAGTAAGGAATTCAAGCCGCCTAAGTCAAAGACAGCTTTAACCCCGTGTTGCACAGTCTACTTTTTACACAATCTGTGAGATAATTAAAAGACAATTTGGCCGATCAAATCATATACTAGAGATAAATGTATAAGTATTATATTTACAAGTTCATCAAACAAACAAAATTCACTACTCCAAGATTCTATAGTTTCAATTTTCAAAAACGCCCCAGTTCGCAGTCAGCAAGCAGGTTTTATTCTATTTTATTTTTTTTGTTAGTGGCCAGTTTGAATTTCGAGTCAACTTGTTCGATGCACGTACATTTTAATTCACAATGTTGACGATTTTTGATATTCCAAATTGAAATCTCATTATTCCCTAGGGATCGGCCATACTGCATTATTTCCCTAGAGAATAATGACTTGCTTTAAGTGAGGTTTGTATGACGTATAAAACGACATTATCGAGCAGGTGGTGTAAAAAATATATATATATATAATATAGTGTTATTTTGTAATGTATAAAAAAGTACTTCTAATACAAATCCTATGCGGATCACTCACATTCGCACGAATACGCGAACCCACAAGTGTAGGACATTTGCAAATGATTGCGGCCGATCAGTGTCTCACCGTCGACGACGCCTGGTGCTGAAAATCAGCGCTGTAGCTCTGTTTTACACGAGCCCCAGCACTTTGCTGAGCGCTAGCCGTTTTGCGCGGATGTGACGCAAATTCTACTTACGTGCTACCTCCTAAGTTGATATTGTTATTTGTCTTATTTTAACCCTTCAGATACCGTCAATTAGAGACACAATAGTAAGACAATAGATGCGCGGCCACCGGGTGTCGCTTGGGGATTCATGAATTAAGGTATACGCCATGTTTGACGAAAATAAACTCTTTTTCCCTGGTATTTTCTTTCTTTTAAAGTTTTCGCTGCATTCGCGGTTCCCCAAGCTGTGTCAGTTTTTAACAGACAAAGCGCGCGAACCTCGAACCTTTGCGTAGTCTCCCACACATTCCCACACAGTCTCCCCCAAAAGAAATCGATAAAAGAGGAGACATTCGTATACAAGTGAAGAACGAATAGCAAGTGAATGGGAAGTGCAAATAGTTTTGAGATTTGAATATACGAACCCATTTGCGTATCAGCTAAGTTTGCGAATGAATGTCTGACGGCCCTTCACATGCGTGCAAACATTCATACAATCTACGAATGTTTGGGCGCATGTGAGTGACCCCGCCGGTAAGAGGAAGTGCAAACAGTTTCGCAAATTGAGTATACGAACCCATTTGCATATTATACGCTAAGTTTGCGAATGAATATCTGACGGTGCTTCACATACGTGCAAACATTCATACGATCTACAAATGTTTGCGCGCATGTGAGTGACCCCGGTATCACAAATTGTTTTTATTTTTTTGCAATATCTACCATAAACTCTTATTTATTACGCTCGACAACATTTCATAGTGACGTTCTATTTAGTAAGTTTAAAGCTAAATTGCGCTTTGATGCTAGGTACACATACGCAACGAATCAACTAAAGTCACTGCTGATCATCATCATCTTCCTGCCCTTATCCCGTTTTATTTGGGGTCGGCGCAACACGTTTTTTTCTTCCACTCTGTCCTGTCACTCGTCACGCTATCACTAACTCCCTTTTCATTCATATCACTTTTCACACAATCCATCCATCTTTTCTTTGGCCTCCCTCTCCCTCTCCATCCATCCACATAAAACTCAACATCCACAACTAAAGTCACTGCTGATGTCACTAATAATAATATATACTACATTTATATCACTAGCAAACGCTACAAAATCTGTATAATATTATATTTTAAAATCGTCAGTGAGTCGCGGTCTAATGTTGCTAGCATACCTCGATAACTCGATTCAGCAGTGTTATAGTGATGTACTTTGCAATCATCCGTTCTATCGTGGATCTCAACCGATGTACTTTGGCAGGTGGTGCATCACTGGCATCGTTTTTTTTTAATTTATGGTTATTAGATAGATGGCGGACGGGTTTGGTTGATGCCCAGTGTTTGACTTAAAAAAAAGGAAGTGAATGATTTTTCATTGAGTTATTGAATAAAACATGAACTCACCATCTACCTTTTTCAGAATGATAAAATAAGATCCCTTTAAAGGAACTCCCAAATACAAATTTAAGGAAGTGTTTAGTGCCATAGCAACAATCATCATACTCTTGCCCATTTCCTTTGTGATCTAGATACCTCTTTTTCAGAGTGTAGTTTAAGATTTGTCGTGTTTTCAGTGACTGTGTTTATATAAACTCCGTAATATAGTGTTAATTATGATTTAAAATGTTTTGAGAGTGAATTATTTGGTTATTTTCATCGTAACCTCGAACACGGAAGTTTTGTGATCGAGCCGCTCTGACAGTAGAATATCCTCGGAAAAAGTGCTAATGAATGTTCAGTTGAACTTAGTGATTGATGAATAAAGTGAACATCTCAGTATGTATGAGCTTTGAGTGCCAATTATGAAATAATGGTTGAAATAGGCGCCCCTCAGCAGTCAGCCGAAGAGAGTTTGGAGAATGCCGAATGGTATTGGGGTGATATCACTAGGTAAGTTTAGTTCAATTACAATTGTATGTCTGTTTGTTTACCGCCTCTTGCATGCAATAGTAGGTGTACTAACATAGAAATCTGGAAGCTACTGTAACAAGCAAATAATTAAAAATTTAACACTGATTTCATTCTCAGATTCCTGTGCAATATTTATGTAGGCTATGGAGTCTAGGTTACATTATATTTTGATCTATGATTGACTAAAAGAATCTGCGCCTGGAATCATTAAATTTCCTGTTCCAGTTAGAAATATTTTGATATGCATGTAGCTCTGCTGTGCCCGACAGGGTCCATATTGATTCTTTTTTTTTATGTACCATCATATATAGGTACATATGGAATGCAATAAAGTATTGAGTATTGAGTTGGTGTAAAAGGCTTATAATCTTTAACACAAACACCTAGTTCCTTCCGTTCAGGTTGCTTAAAAAGACTTAGACACATTACCGAAATGTTGTGAAATATTAGGCATAACTTAAATGATTCATATTAGAAATTCATGAAATTGTTAATATATTTGATAACACTAGAGTGTAGTTTAGTTAATATTTAGGTTCCAAGATCTGCGTTGAAACATTTTTCTCAGGTCATTATTGTGTATTCCAGAGATGAGGCTACAGAGAAACTGCGGGACACATGCGATGGCACCTTCCTGGTGCGCAATGCATCTAACAAAGATAATGGCTATACTCTGACAGTGAGAAAAGGAGGCATGAACAAACTAATCAAAATCTATAATCATGAGGGGCGTTATGGATTTTGTGAACCATTTGACTTCAAGTCAGTGGTGGAACTTGTTCGGTTTTACAAGGAGTACTCCTTGGTACATTGTAACAGCAGCTTGGACATTAAGCTTATGTACCCTCTCTCTAGACTTCTCGAAAATGAAGGTGGGGAAAATATGAGTGATGATACCCTGGAAACTAAATTTAAGGACATCCACAAAAAATATGTATTAAAAACAAAAGACTTTGAGGGTCGCTCTTTCAAATATACAAGATTACGAGAAGAAGTAAATATGAAAAAGCAGGCACTGGATGCTTTTAGAGAAACAGTTAAAATCTGTGAGGATCATTTAAAGTTACAGGAGAAGATGCAGGCTGAGGCACAGCCACATGAAAAGAATCCTGTTTTAGAAAATAATAGAAATTTGATATCAAGAGTTCAAAACCTAAAGCAAGCCAAAGCTGAACTAAATGATATTTTGAGAAATACAGTCACAGCTCAATTATTGCTTGAAAGAGAAATTGCCAAACTAAAGTCAGATGTTAATGATCTTTACAAAATAAAAAACCGCTATAAACTGTAAGTATTAAACATTATTTTTTATAATTATTATTCTTAGAATCATCACCAGTTTACAGTTGCATAATGAGGACTAATATTAACGTGGGCAAAGGCACATCAGCAAGGCCTTTTTCTTTCATCCATTCGAAAATAAGACAGCAACTGATGTAACCCAGTGCCTGACCTTATCCTTACCGTCAGGTGAAAAAGTGGTCAAATTTGAACCTATCAATTATAAAACAAAACTCTCGTTGTTAGATAGATATGAGGTCCCTCGGTAGGACCTCCACATAGATAGTTATTTATGGTTTTAGTATTTGTTGTTATAGTAGCATCATCTGTGAAAACTTGAACTTTCTAGCTATTACGGTTCCCAAGATATAGCCTGGTGACTGACAGAGCATTTTTTTTTTATAAAAAACGCTGTAAGAGCCCTAGCCAGTGCAAGGCTCTGGGCGAGGGCCCACTTTGCCTACGCCTAGCTATAATATTGCCAGTTTAGAAAAAGTTCTCTATTGATACAATGGAGACAAGTGGTCAAAAACTACCAAAATAACTTAACCTCGCAAGTTTCTTCATGTACCTGAATCCTTACTAATATTATAAAAGCGAAAGTGAGTTTGTTTGTTGGTTTGTTACGTCTTCACGCCTAAATGGCAAAACCGATTTTGATGAAACTTGGTACACGGATAGACCATGTCCTGGAATAGGACATAGGGTACTTTTTATCCCGGAAGTATGTTCCCTTGGGATAATTTTCTGGTATCACGCGGGCGAAGCCACTGGGAGCAGCTAGTCATACTATATTTCTACTATTTATTGGACAATGATGGTGTGATCTGAGTTACCCTATTGTTATGTGTCATTAGAATTAGGGTATTGTGGTAATAAAATTTTCCAATATTCAATAACATTCCTCATGGTACACAGTGCTCTTCCAAAACTGAAATAACATTCCAATGGATGTTAATTAAATAAAACCAGGAAAACATGAGCTGAGTTCTGATGTTACCTTTTAGGGCCATATATTTATAGTAGGAGTATATTTTTCTGGGAAATATAGCTCAAAAACTTATAAATAATAATAAAAATAATGGATTCCAGTCTGCAATCTATTATTATTATGCTTATGAAATTATTTGTAACTAGTGATCAGCGGTGCTATTCTCTAAGAAAACAGCCTTGATCGCAGCGCTGGCCGCAGCGACGAGTCGAGAGCACAGTACATAGAATTAATAGCCCAATGTATAGGTACATTCGGATTGTTATCAATTTAGCGACGAAATCCAAATGATTTCGTCGCTGCGGTCAGCGCTGCGCTCAAGGCTGTTTTCTTTAGAGAATAGCACACCTGCCCTGACTTTGCATGGCTGCAAATTATATACAATGCGTTCCAAGAATAGGATCGATTTTACGCCATATTGTGACGTCATAGCTGTCAAAATGGGGTAGGGTGAGCAAAACAAGATTTTTTTTTAACAACATGAATGTACGATTCATGAATGATGAATTTTTAGTTAGAATTTAGTTATTAAATTTGTTAAAGTTATGTCAAGTCGTCATCGACGTCGTCATCACTTCTCATGACTGCTGCGTTCCCCTATAAAATAAAACATGGATATAACATAGGTTTTTAATATTTAATTCATCACCTGTAGTTTTAAACTGAAAATACGCATTGTTACCTACAATTATGAAAAAATTGAATCTAGCTCTCCAATACCGCTCCTCTCGGCATCTAATACCTACCACTCATCTTTACTTTCTAGTGAATTATAACCAGCAATGGAAATAAGAAAGTAGTATAATTTGCTATAAACTAATTATGACAAATTTTATTCTGTTTTTTTTTTTATATGTATGACTCAGAAAAACCATTGATACACAAATAAGTTTTCCTTAAAACCGTACTTTTCAATAAAAATTTGACATATCGAGGTTATTGACATTTCTGTTCTTATTTAGAACGCATTGTAACGTTCATTTATTGCTCTTTGTAGTAATGAAAATTAGGAGAAATTAGCGGATAAACAGACAAACACTTATCCTTACATATTGATAAACTCAAAAACTACTGAACAAATTTTCATGCAATTTGTGACTAATGACGGCGATATAATTGAACCCGAGCAAAGCTAGCTATTAGTACTTACTACTTGAAAACTTCGCCGATTACACTTGATGACACCATCTGTAAAGTCACCAAATCGTTCAATTTAAAATAAACGATTCATTTTTGCATCAACTGGCGTCATTCACGTAAATATTGTCAACCGCAATTGACCGTTTCGAGAACCCTTTATCTACATCATTTCAATTTTAACGTGTCTCTTGATATCCTCTTTATTAAAAGCAGTATCATTACCGAGTCGGACTCGCGCACGATAGGTTCCGTACTATACAACATTAGTCACTATAAATATAGGCAAAAAAATCACGTTAGTTGTATGAGAACCAGAAGCGTAACGTGGACTAATTTATACGTGGACCAAGGCGCATCAGCGAGGCCTTTTTCGAAACTATAACTAATATTATAAAGAGGATTTTTTTAAATTTTTTTGTTTATGTTTGTAATGAACAAACTCAAAAATTACTGATATAATATTACCATTGTAAAGCTACATTCACCCTGAGTAACAGGTTATATTTATTGCCCGTGCGAAGCCGGGACGGGCCGCTAGTCTTTCATAAACGAGACAGTGACTGTTGCTACCCAGTGTTCGACCACATCGTCGCTTACCATCGGGTGAAATAGTGGTCAAACGCGAGCCTATAAATTATAAAACAAAACTCTTAATGTTAGATGAGCTCCGTCGATAGGAGCTCCACATATACAGTTATTTTATTGTTTTTAGTATTTGTTGTTATAGCGACAACAATACTCGTAATACGTTATCGATGAAAACTTTAACTGTCTAGCTATCGTGGTTCCCAAGATAGCAATAGGGTCTCGTTTTAATCCTTTGTGTACAGAACCCTAAAAACGAATAATTTGACAGATAAAAATAGCTAATCACACTAATATTATAAAAACAAAAGTTTATGAGTTTGTACTTCTTCACGCTCGAACGGTAGATAACGGATTTGGATGAAATTTGGCACTCGGGTAGACCATGTCTTGGCATGGCACTGGGGGAAATTTTTCTACTTTCACGCGGGCGAAACCACTGTTAGCAACTAGTCTCAAATAACATCTTATAAACAAATACCTACTTGATAACTGTTGCATTGCATAGTAATTAACACAAAAGCCCCAAACGTGCGTAATATTGACGTATATAACAATAATTACTAAATGACGAAGCTGAGGCTAACTTCGTCATGTCTTATTAGTGCTTCTATAACATATAGAATACACCTATGTATATGCGCAGAAAACATATGGAAATTGAAATTAATTCATAATTATATTTGTTACAGCTGGCTACAAGGACGAGGAAAAACAGATGAATACTTGCATTTATTAGAAGACGACAATATAGGCAAACTTGAAGAATTGTATGCACACAGAGAGTCTATTAGTTGGAAAGTTAATTGTACAAGAGAAATAGCTGAACAACTGCTCATGGGGAAACCTCAAGGCACATTCTTAATTCGGCCTAACTCCACTGGCCAATTAGCTTTATCTATTTGTTGTAACAACATGGTCTATCACTGTATTATCTTTAAGACTGAACGAGGTTATGGATTTGCGGAACCCTATAATGTTTACGAGTAAGTTTTCACATAACATAACACAAAGACACATAACATTTGGAGATACAGACGGTTCAAGTACAAAGGCGAGCTTAAAGGGCCTATAACACTACGCTTAATTTAGCACACGATATTCAGACTAGTTTTATTTTTCATTCATAGCAAGACAGTCTGACCCTTATTACACTACGCGACACGACGCAACACCGACTAAGACTGTCTGAATATCGAGTGATGTAATAGGCCCTTACCTCAGCAATGAGTTTTCTCCCAGCAAACCTTAGTACCTAAATTTTTTGATGAAATTGTAAAATGTGGTTCCCACCGTATATTTCCCATATGCAAAATACCTACGTGCTTTTAACGTGGAGTTGCAGACATAAAGCCAACATACAAAATGTGGTTCCAATTGATATAGAAAATAATAATCAATGATAAAGAATGGCTTGCGAATATTATTATATTATCTGTTTGGCATAGATACTATGAATTAAATGCATCTTTATCTCTTGCCAATTCGGTGGTACCACTTTAAACGATTTATATGAGTAGTTCCTCCTTTATGTGTATTCTCAACGGGCCCAAATGCAGGGGCAGATAAAGTATTACGTAAGCAGTTTTTTGTGCAAATCGCCTCCCCCCTTGCCCTCGTCAGCAAAAGTAAGCAAAGCTCACTCCCCCTATGCTTACTTAAACATTGATTTTTCAATGTGTTCGTTATAAAATGAGCATATTTTTTAATATGGGGAAAATCATCCAATGACAACCTCCGCTCTTGGGCTGAACGGGAAATAGTGTCTAAAAACCCGCTCCGTTCCTTCTAGCCTTCATACCGGGGCTCGAGTTCCCTTTGGGGCAACCCTGGCCCCAGAAGGCTTCGACCCGGCTGGGCCCCTGTTGTTGCTGACAACTCCTTGAGGCGTGCGGGAACAGTGCGCGCCGTCGACGACTTGGACTCGGTCCGGACAGTTACCGGGCGGTCAGACAGCGAGCTACCCATAGCTCGCCGTCCGCATTTCCGCGTCTATGGTGACCGGAAATCAGGACCGGAATCCCGGCGGCGGCGAGAGCGCCGTTGCCTGATGCGGTTGGCCTCCTCCTATAAATTTATGAGCAGTACTTATAGGTTTAGAAATAAGAAATAGGCTTGAAATAGAGGAATAAAACAGTCCTCAGTCATATACGAATCCATGACTCTTTCAATGACAACGTCAGCTCACTTTCGTGTGATTTAGGAACATCGACATCTTTCTCTTAAAAACAATATATATAAGTATATATACTTCTGGTGAATTATATCATCAAAAATAATTAAAGCAAAGGCCCTTCCCAACCCCTGTAACTGTGCTAACGTAATACTTAAATGAGCCCTTATTCGAAATGAATATAACATTACCTATTTCTCATAATAGTAAATGGTATGATCCTATGAAAACTGATTAATTCATTAAACCCTAAGCTAACACCGGTGTTCGCTCTCTCATTGTGTTAATATGTCATTTAAAAACAACGAATTAAACTTTTTTTTTTTTGTGTTCCAGAACTTTGGATGAGCTTGTTCTTCATTATGCTGTGAACTCATTAGAAGAACATAACGATCAATTGAAAACGGAACTGAAGCACCCGGTGAACGCACATCTTGTCAAAAAACCTGAAAAGAAGCAATAAATTGTGAATTGTGAAAAATTGTTGTGATTGCCGGTTCTGTCTCCTATACGTAGACATAGGTCGTAATGACGACATTCAGGCCTATTTAAAGGAAACTGAAGTTGAAATTAATCAACGATAAATTAAAAGGATAAACTTCCCAGCATCGAAAACTAATCATTTAAGGATGATTTAGAAGTTGTAGATCCAAAATGTTTGCAGATGGATGCATAAATCTAAAATCCCAAAGAAAAGAGGATTAATTACTTTTGATTATTTCTATAAATGTACTGTGAGGGAACATAATAATACGAGAAGAAAGTATTCATGTACAGGAATGTAATGTAAGTTGATATTTCCGTGTTTTATAGCTTTATAGTGTCGTTATAATCTGATCAAATAATTATTGTACAAATAAAATGCTTTGGTACCCATATACTATGGTACTTACCAATTATTTTAGATTTGTGCACAATTATCATTAATTCGATTCGAAAACTGCTTTTACGATTAGGTTTTATTTTTATCATGATAAAACCATGATCAGTTTGGAACTCCCAGTTTTATTGTTTTGATGAACATTGAAAATGATCCTCAGGAGCTTGTAAAGAGTAGGTTACTCTTGTAAACATATTTTTATATTTGTTGTATATACGAAGAGTGGAAAAGTGTTCTTCCTTATTAATAATTGATGTTATTAAATTGATCGGGGCCTTTACGGATCGGCAACAAAGGAGGAAGAAATGAATAACAGCTGATTCGAAATTGGAGACTGTTGAGAACAAAATTACTTGAAATGTAAGCTCTCAGTTCAATTTGATATTGAGTCTGCATCCATATTGACACTTACAGTCTTGTAATAAGAGTCACTTTTGATGGACGATCATTGTTCATTGTCTTATAACTGGGTGAATATCTTGAATGGCCTAATGTCTTATTTTCAATATTCCATTCATTCATGAAACTTTGCAGTAATATTGTGTGTTTTTTAGTCTGTTTCATGTGTTAATTAATGCAGATGCAGACTTAATACATATAAAGTTCTCATAGAGATATGAATATTATGTATGTGATAGTAATGATTAGCATTTTAGGGTTCTCGTATTTGTGTATATTATGTGATTGATTTTTGTTATATTTGTTTTAATGTGATGTGAGGTTCAAAATAATTCCATATCAATTGATATGTATACAATAATAACAGAGATATTTTTAGTAGTGACACGTTCACGCTTTCAACAAGTTATGTGCAATACAATCAGCAATGTAATCTTGTTTAACCTTACAAATGTTTGAGAACCAAACAAATTAGGTTCTTACCCGTGAAATTGTTGTAAAACAGGTTATTTGGAACCGTAATATCTTCAGATTGACTTTGAATCATAAGGTAAAATAAACTATATCTTAAAGGTACGTTATTCTTTTTCCGAAATACAATAATAACAATAAAAATAATTTTCATTGTTTTGTATTTTCGGTAATATTGCAGTATTTATAACCACACTATGAAAAAAAAAACACTTGTGTTAGATTTCGTGGTTATAAAACACAGTGATATATTACAAAAAATACAAGACATGAAAAAAAAAATACCATGCCCTTACCATAATGTTTATTTGAACTTATAACCCCAAGTTAATCTGAAGAATTATAGTTCAAAGTAACCCATTTTAAAAAACACCAATTTCGTACGTAAACATGCCTAATATCTGGATATATAATTATCTTAAATGGCCGTTATTTATGTTCTAAGGACCTGCTTTAATACTTTGCAATATTGTAATAGTTTATTGGTTTATGTATATTATTTACTTTGCAGTATAGCGGATGTTATTTCACTAATGTAACTCATTTTACCTTATATTATCACCATCATCAGATCAGCTCATTTACCTTAGTAAGAAATAAATAGATATATGATCTGATCTTTTCCTCGTAACTCAAACTGTAAGCTTATTGTATGTAATGTTATATTTCAATGTATGTATTATAAATGACAAAATATAAAATGTTGCACTGTATTAAAGCAGGTACTTGTACATAATAATAATAAGACGTATCGAATGCATGGTTGATAAGTTAATGTTTACTTGTCGCAAATCTATTACATCGAATGTTTTACTTAAAGTAGGATAAGACATTTATCTCTTTACAGCAGTTTCTGTTGATCTAAGTAAAAACATTGATAATAATGATTTGCCACAGTGGATGTCTTTTTATGATTTCAGTGCGTTTAAGTACTGATATATTTTACATGGAAGTGTGTATATTAGTGTGCGAGTCTCGTCAATTATTGTTCGTTTCTTTTTATTTTCTATGTAACAATATATAAGGAAAGATGATATGTATTGCTAGTAGATAGAATGTAAGTAGGACTAACCAATTCGCAAAAAGTTATATTTAATTTCGTTTAATTCAAAACTTCTTTTCAACTTTAACCTGATCCTTATTTTTTTCTTTGCAATAATATCTATTTGAAAATAATAAAAAAAAAATCTTTAATATTAACTGGTACATAGCCTACACGAAAAAAAAAATGCAAGTCACTTTAAACCAATTGTTTTTGTCATCCATTAATAATGTAAAATTTACCTCTTATTTTATTACAATATCCTGTGATTATTTGGATTATTCATCAATCATTATTCCTAATAATATTTGCCCCCAAAACCCGCAGTATCAATCAACACTGATAAATGTATTACCGTTAATAATGAGTAATCATATAAATTATGAAGCCCTAGTTAACGCATTCAAAATAAATAATGTCACAAAATTATAAGTACCTACATACTACCTAAAAACTTTGTGACAGGTAACAATCAAGATGTACTGCATGAAAATACCGCTATGTATGTTAAAATAAATCACATTAATTTGAACCTAATACTATTTTTTAACAACATTGGCCTATTTTATAACAATAAATCGCTGATACATTTTCGATACCTACAAGCCATAAGACCAAAATTATTATTAGTATGATCCACCACAAGTAATTAAATGCTATCAAAATACAATTATGCTCCTATTTTGTAACTGTTTGTTCATCTAATCATTCAATAAAGTAGGAGCTCATCATAAAGTATTCCTGAAGAATGTGAAATAGTGCCAGTGTCGCCATACTGTAACTTGTTGTCTCACTAATATAATAGTCCGTTAAAATGCCTAATAAGATTAGGTGAACAAATGCAACTACAACCCTTTGACACTTTGAAAATTGTGCAAACAGTTCTATACAAAATGAATAATATAATTTAGATTATACAAACATAATATATACCTATTTACTTATAAGTTTAAAGATTATATAAGTGAGATTATTGATCGCGTTATTTTTGTATTCAAGTCAATAATACAATATCACTTTAACGCAAAATATTCTGAGTTGCAATTATATATGTAAAGCTAAATATCATTAAATGATCTCAAGAGTGAATTATAACTTAAGGTAATGCAAAGTTTTGTTTGATAGTTTTTTAGACACCATAATAATAACTAAAGTCAATAGCAACCAAATTGGAAAACTTACATAAATTAGTTAACACTCATTCGCCATTTTATAAGTGTAATAGTAGAACGTTTTAATAAGTGTTAATAAACAAACTATCAATGATAACATGGTTTTCTTGAAATGACTACGGCTATTGAATTGACATGAAACACTCCTTCCAATCCAACAAAGCCCGCTGAAGGGCCGCGAAACTTAATAGACAGTGGGCAACGCACATTGCTCGCAAAATGGATGGCCGCTTAAGCCAAAATGTTCTGGAATGGTGACCGTTTACCGGGAGACGCACTGTGATGCTTCTCAAAAGCAAAATCATCGATGAACTGAGAAAAGCCACTAGATTGCGCTGGACGCAAGAAGCACAGCAACGGGTCGAATTGGTTACATTACAAATAGCACTACAGGTTGCTGTAGCGTTATTCTGAAGAGGCCTATGTAAGTATATATTTTCAAAATTGAGGAGAATTCCGAGGAGCTGACAGATTGAGACAGCAAGTAGGATTTCAAGAGTTTGGATCTGCCAACATCCCTTATAATACTGGAAACACGCAGAACTTACAATTTGCAATAAGGTCGAATGCCACGGCTTCCGTAGTGATTGAACTATTGGCTGCTGCACTGCGTGTAGCGTGTTTGTTCCCCGCACAGAACAAATATTGTATGGCCTATAGATAGTTGATCCTGATCTAGGTGTCCTGTACATAAACATGTATGAATGCACCAAACAGGAATGATCACGAAAATTGCTGTGTTACAAGATAAGTAAGTTTGTTAAGCTCTGCATTCAAGTCTGCGTCACCACATGATAGGAAAAATTAGGGTCTACACAAGCAATGTCTTCGTGTTCGATGGTAAAAAGTTCTTCAAACGAAACGGTTCGCGGCGTCTTTATAACTTTCTGATTAACAATAACCATTTGAATAACAGTTCTAAGTACTGTCGATGAGCAAACCTAGATCCTGTACATCAGTGCTAAATGGAACGATTGCACCGTTGAACCTAGCTAGTGGAACTTACAATGATGACCACCTGACATTGGAGTTTACTGCAACACCATGTATGTACATATATCGAAATACGCTGTATGACTGTCATGTCCCTATTCGTCGATAGCGTTAGGGTGCGTCCACATCTGGCGAATGTGCAGCTCGCGAGCCGTTTGCGAGCTGCGCGCGTGCAGTCACGGCGCTTAGGTCGCGCGCGAACAGCGCGCGGGCGGCGCCTTAGTTATTAAATGATTGTTTACCCGCTCAGTTCGTTTCTGATTACTAGAGGCTAAGTATGTGTTGTCGTGGAGTGGATGGAGGAGAATTATTAAAGCACTAGTGTCGTCCGACATGTTCGAAAGTACTGAGCCGGAAAACGGAACTATAAGTGCGAGAATTAAGTGCACGCAGAGCGCGAGCCGCGCGCACGTCTTTTACGATCCTTGCATGAGTTGCGCTAAAGAGGCGCACCAAACCATTGCCGTGACTGCACGCGCGCAGCTCGCGGGCGGCTCGCAAACGGCTCGCGAGCTGCACATTTGCGGCACATTCGCCAGATGTGGACGCACCCTTAGGTATTTCGTCGACCATCTCCTGACAGTAGGTACCTACAACTACAGGACACAAGCAAAGGTAAAGATAACATTATACGCACACACTGATGATCAGCAGTAATGATAATAATAATAATAGAAAACATAAGAGGAAAAGAGTGCCGCCTTGAGGAACACCAGTTTCTACACCACACCAGCAAAATGAAGAATGCCCAACGTGAACTGACTAGATAAACTAACGTTCCTGTAAAATCCTAATCTGAACTGTTATAGAGATGGAGCTATATAGGGTGTAGGTATAGCTCCACCCGTCTTTCTAGCTCGTACGCTTGGCGTTTTTTAACGTCATGGTAAGGCCCCAGCAACAACGATCTACAAGCCATTGAATATTTGTTACGTGCGGGAATCGAACCCGCGCCACTCAGCGCAGCAGCCAATCGTCAACCACTGCGCCAATCGTGCTATTCAACTATTGTAAATTCTAGGGTCTGGGGATTACTACTATATAGGGATGTTCTGTCTCAACTTGTCTGAAGTACCTCAGAATTCTCTTTAATTTTAACTGATTATTTCAAAGATGTACAATGTTAGGTACATAGGGCTCTTGAGTATCGCCACAGCAACTTTTGGTACTATTACTAGTGAAACAAAATCAGCCGGCTGATCTGTGCTTCTTGCATCCAGCCTGATCCAACGTAGTTTCGTGGACCTTCCCAGTTCATCGTTCGATGCATAATGAACGTTTTTCTAGTTGCCAGATAAGGATCAAACGTTGCAACATGACATAATTTAAAACATCAATATATATGATTATAAGTCAATATGTTATGGTAATGTTGCAGTGTTTTACATAAGTAGTAAGTAAATACCTATGTTCCTTCTTTGCCCTTTGCATTCCAGGACTACGGGTTTCCTAATTCATGGCCCAAGTAACCTTCAGCCCTGCTGGGCGGGCCTCCATCATTTGCCGATATCTGAGGCGTGTGTGTATTCCCAACAGAAGTGTCAAATATCTTAAATTTAGACCCAGGTCCGATAATTTGTGACCGATTTTTAGTAGGAGAAAAATAGAACACACTGATAGCACTAGTGCAACTCACACGTCCTACAAAATCGCCCAGATTATCTGTCCAACAAAGTCTGACGTGGGCGGGCAGCGTAATGCGTTTATCGGTCTCAGTCCGGGCGGCGATAAAATGGAATACCTAAGTACCTAATTAAGTACAATGTTGATTTTATATGCTGTGTCTAGCAAGTTGAATGAAATAAAAGCCATTATTTTTTAAAACGTCAATTTATTGATTTCAAAATCAATCGTTCTTCAACTTAAAATCAATACACATACACAGGAATGATAAATTCTTACAACTGAAAAACGGTGGAGTGTATTTAATTACACTCAATTTGAGTGACTGTTGTACACAGTGGTATAACGGATTTTATATAAGGCAAAACTTAATTTGTTCATTGTAGGTATGCACAGAATAGTGTGGGAAGTTTAGTTAGATTTTTTAGAATCTTTGGATGGAGAACGAGATCTTGACCGCGACATAGACCTTGCCTTGGAGCGCGAGCGAGAGCGGCTACGGCTGCGGGAACGAGAGCCGGAACGGGGAGAGCGGGAGCGCGTGCGGCGACGGGACCTCGATCGGCTGCAAATTTACAGAACATGGTATTAGTAAACTACCCATTGTGGTTACACCTTGCGCATAACCTAATACAGTAATTTGTAATATAAGTTCAAGAACATTTTGAAAACAAAGAACTGAAAAATTACTAAATTAGGTCATACACAAAATTTTTAAATACTAATGTTAATAAACCAGATGTCTTTTTTTAAACAACTGTTTGTTAACAATAGTATTCTCTTCACATATTTACTGTTCAGTGACACCCATTACTTGAGAAGTACAATTATAGAGCAACCTTTCTCATGTAATGGGCTACTTAAACAGTGATGGTAAGTTTTATCCTGAATGATGATTTGTTTCCTGGGCTTCAAGTATCTTCCACATCAGCGCTTAATCTATAATATCTATACTAAACATACTACCTTCCTACTAAAAATAAAATCACTGGCATAACAGCACAGGCTTTCTTTGAACACAAAAATGGGATAGTAATGTGTAACTCACTGAGTGCACGCAGTGATTACATTAGACGTGCGTTGCGACGCGCAGAACGAACTTTACTCTCAATGACGGTCTCGACACGTGAAGTGTGCACGTAGGCTGTAGCTACGTAGTTCGCAGAGCGAGCGAAGTTACCGATGCAACCAACTCAATTGCAGTACACGCCGCGGAGTGAAAGCTACGTAGCGCAGACAATAAGAAGTGCAGACACTGACGAGTTCGTTCTCGGCGCACAGGCCAATGATAACCTATAACATAGTTATCATTGGTATAAGTGAGTCCAATACAGTGGGATGGAATCTTTTAATAATTCAGAACAACAGTTCACAATAATAAGTAATACAATACCAAGTCCAGGTAATATCTTGTGTTTCTGACACAAAGTTTGGAATAGTTCTCTTTACCTTTAAAGATTCCATGCCAAAGACAGGTCCGTAACACACAAGATTTGTAAATGAATTTCAAATTGTCACCTGCGGCGGCGGCGGCGTGTACAGTCACGAGCGTAATGTCCTCTGTCACCACAGTCATAGCAGCGGTCATCGTAAGGCCGAGGCGGCAGGCGAGACCGAGGTGGTGGTCCTCGGCCTCCGTAGCCTCGTCCGCCGTTGGACATTTCAACACGAGCGCGTCGACCACAAATTGTTCTTCCATCTAAACCACGTATCTATAAATAGACATTTCAATAAGATTAGAAGAACTTAAAACGAAACTAAATTATTAAGTTTACATTATAAAAAGCAAATAACTTACGGCATCTTCAGCATCACGAGGATCTTCAAATTCTACAAAAGCGAAGCCGGGAGGGTTTCTAGCCACCCAAACATTTCTCAAGGGGCCGTAATATGAAAATGCATCTTCAAGTTCAGGTTTGCTGGCATTGTTACCTAGATCTCCCACATACACTTTACAGTCACCGTAACGTGACATTTTCCCTGAAAAAAATACCACGTAATAATGTAACAGCAGTAAAATTTGTCAAAGTCAAAAACAAGTGTGGCGCTGGATGGTCCGCACGGAATGCGTTATTTTACTTTGCTCATATTAATGTAAGTATAGCAAGAAATCACAAGTCTATGATAAATTTATATTAAACAATGTTATCACAATCCAACGCGCTTATTAAATACCAAGATTTCAATATTTACCCGTCACTAAAGCAACACAAACCGATCAACACTAAATTATTACTGACAAGATGGCGACCAGACGCTAGCGGAAGGATTTGGTTAACTTTTTTTTCTATTATTTGGATTGAGGACTTTGGTTTTTTGGGACAACACACAGACTCAACCACCTGTCTATAATAAATAATGTAATTATGTATTCTGTGGACCCAACTAAGGTGCAGTGATGCCAACTTAGCAAATAGCTAGATCTAGCTATTATTTGCAGAGTGTGGCCAATGTAGGCGATTTATCGCCAATTAGGCTACTCAGAACTAAAAATGGGCGATGGAAATAATAATATGTGAATGGCGACTAGGCGTCTTTTAGGCTACTTCAGATAAGAGCTATTTAAAATTCTCGAATCACTAAAAAATAATCTAATCAATAAAATTCATAGGGTAGCTATGAATTTTATTGATTCTGGTCTGTGTTATTAATAAAGAATGATGGTTACTGGTTTCGAGGAAATCCCAGAATTTGTCTTATCTAATATGTAACCAAATTGAAATTGCAATGAAGTGATTGTATTTATTTTGCTGGTTATGACGCTATGTAAACACAACACAATTACAATTATCATAAAGGCCGCGAATTGAGTTTACCAAGAAAATCTCTCCTCTACTCCTCAGACCGCAGTTAGAAGTGCAAGTGAAACAAAAGAAATAGAAAATGACATAAAAATTGGGTCCTGGTCCCGCGGGCTGTGCGTAGACATTAGATGAATCCCCGATGTAACGAGTGACATTACAGTGAGTTGCATTTTATTCTATTTATAGCGATTTTTTACTTTTAGACTACTTTAGACTTTAGGCTGTAAGTAGCCAAATAACTTCTGAAGTTAAAATTCGGCTAATTTTAGGCTACTCATGCAGTGAAAAATGGAGACATCAGGCTCTGCGTCGTTGGCAACACTGTTATTTGCTGGCAGGGCAGACAGCTAAATTTTAATGAAATTAATAAAATATAAGTGGTAAACTTTTTTAGCCACTTTTTCTAGCACCTTTCCATTTCATCATGAGACGTAAAGCTATCGAGATTCTTATAGAAAGGAACCGGTATCGAGTCTACAGTAGGTACCGATTTTTATAGTTATAGATGCTATCGTAGGTATAGCTACGAAATAAAGAAAAGTAAAGGAAGTGCCTCTTAGATATCGCGCGTGTGTCAACAGCAGACGAGATTCGCCAATTACATGTGCAGGTGAATATGGCATCTATTTCAAAGGCACTAGCGTGCTGAATAGAATAAATTAGTTACAGCGTCATCTAGCGTTGAGTAGCCGAACTCGTTGTAAATTGGTTAAAACTTCTTTATTGTTCGTGTCATGTCAAATAATAACAACTTTCTTACGTTGTATTAAGACCTAATTTATGAAAGCAATAAGAATATGATTTGTAAAAGTTAAGTTTGTAATTCGTAGCTTCGTAGCCAATCATATTACTGTTTTTTATGTGTGTAGTGTACAATTTGATACGCAAATGTGTGAGTTTGTGGACACTGGTTCTTGTGCTTAGCCACGTTAGGGGCACTTCTACCTATATTTTCTGTTCTGTGGGTATAGCCATGGTTCTGCATTGGCCTGGATTTCCCCGTTTCCTGCTGCACAATGACTGCAGAATACTAACTAAACCAAAATAGTACGCGCTCGTATATTGCGCACTACAAACACAACCAGTGGAGAGCGCATGCGACGCTACCGCGGTCACAAATCATACGCTATGTCAAGCTAATACGAAATTTTGGCAGCAATTACAGGTTTACTTACAAACGTCATACGCTCCCTTTGTCAATTCTGTTATGAACTAGTCTAGCAATTTTTTGGCAATAAAAACTGGCAATCTAGCACCATTTTTCTTTTTTTTTTTTCTCTCGACGGGGAAAATCATCATTGACGAAACCCGCTCTTGGGAGACAGTGTCAGAGTCTTACTGACTAAAAACCCCGCGCCGTTCCTTCTAGCCTTCATACCAGGGCTTTAGTTTCCTTTCGGATTACCCCGACCCCGGTAGGCTTCGACCCAGATGGGCCCCTCCTGTTGCTGACAACTCCTTGAGGCGCGCGGGAACAGTGCGCGCCGTCGACGCCTTGGCTCGGTCCGGACAGTTACCGGACGATCGGACAGCGAGCCACCCATAGCTCGCTGTCCACGAGCCCGCGTCTACGGTGGCTGGAAATCGGGGCTGGAACCCCGGCGGCGGCGGCGGTGAGGGCGCCGTTGCCTGATGCGGTCGGCCTCCTCCTTTGCTAGCATTACTGCTTCGCAGAAGGAGGCGACCGCCTGCCACTCCTCCTCGCTCCGGACCATGGCCTGAACCAAGGCTCGGCGCGAGAGGTCTCCGCCGCCGATCGCCCCCAATCTAGCACCATTTTGCAAAATCTCTAGCTAGCAGTTGGTAGCACTGACTAAGGCGTGTTGATATGATAGCCAGTATTGGGCATTAGATACATCTTGTTCATGTTTCTAATCCAATTTACCAGGCCGATATTTATCCGATTTATGGATAAAAATCTTTTTAATTCATGAATCCCCAAACGACCACCGGTGGCCGCGCATCTATTGTCTTACTATTGTGTCTCTAATTGACGGTATCTGAAGGGATATAAATAATATATATATATATAAGTTACAATAATTATAATCATTGAAGAACTGAAATTTTACCATGCACTTAGGCTTAGATTATATCATCATCATCATCATCATCATCATCATCATCATCATCATCAGCCTTTTTAATGTTCCCACTGCTGGGATTCAGGTTTCCTCTCTAGGAGAGGGAATGGGCCGTAATCCACCACGCGGGCCCAGTGCGTGTTGGTGGATGTCACATGTCTTAAAATTTTTGGTTCTAGGACATGCCGGTTTCCTCACGATGTTGTCCTTCACCGTTTCGAGAGCTAGATTGTGGTGGTTGATTATATACCTCGGTTTTAAATCTGAGCATAACGTAAACATAAGTTATCAAGAACTTATCAAAATAGGTAGTTTTTATACTAAAATAACTCTTGATTACTTTAGGATTAATAATTACCACTTTTATACATGTTGTACATTACACCACTCGATATTCAGACTGTCTTACTCAGTCAATATCGCGTATAATAAGGGAAAGACAGTCTTACTCGGAATGAAAAATAAGACGAGTCTGAAAATCATGTGCTTAAAAACGCGTAGTGTAAATAGGCCCTTCAGTGTGGTATTACTCTAGTAGTGCCACAGTTTTCCCACTATGATGGGCTAATGAGTTTCTCTACAAAAGGCAATTAAAACCAACTGTTCTGGTTCAATTCAAACACCGTTTCCTTGATTATTTACTGCTTGCTTTTAACATTAAGGCACCACAAATCGATGTTAAATAAAGTACTTAAATGAATAGGGTGTTTGGTGTGGCTTGTCGCTTTTTCTTTGCGCTAATTTTGACTAAATCTGAATGATGCAGGATTTTGGTTGATTGTTCCACTGATCCGACCCAGTGTCGTTTTTGGAGCATGAATCAAAAGAAAATATGTTTTTCTTTTCTTTTTTTTTTGATATAAACTAGTGCTTGACTGCGACCCCACCTGATGGTAAGCAAGAGCTAGTAAAGCATGTGTGGTTTTTGTCTGTTTTCCTTTTAATTTACGGCAAGTGCCCAGCGTGCTGGTTTCTATTAAAAGAAAAACATCGTTTTTTCACACCACACAAATAGGTAATTTGGGACATATAATTGTCTTTGAATAGATGTATGATTGAAATGTATGGCAACATTGAAAAAAAAAGTAAAAGCAATGTAGCGGACGGACGTCGTTGCGACTTTTCTTTCCGTCATGCAATAATTTTTGTCATTCATGAATTCGTCGATAAAAAATATTTTAGATGGTGTCACATACGTGAACATTAGTTGAAATATAGTTTTAATAATGTGTTAGTATTTTATTTCGCATAGTTCATCTTTGTAGTTCTATAGGATAGGTGTGTGACAAGTAAAGTTCGGTAATGGTAATGGTGGCCATGTCATGAAAATCCCCACAGCCATGGATGATAGCTCCGTATCTCATCACAACGGAGGGCAAGTTGGATCTCAAATCGGAGTCAGTGTAAATAACAAACAAAATGACGAACCTAGCCAAAGTGTCCAGTATTCAATACCGGGCATTTTGCACTTCATCCAACACGAATGGGCGAGATTCGAGCTCGAGAGATCACAATGGGAGGTGGACAGAGCTGAGTTTGAGGTGATTTATTTTTATTTTTTAATGTTTACGTAAATAGTGTAACGTTCCTTGCTACTAAACAATGTGCGGGCTAAAATTATAAATGTAAATTAGCATGTCGTTTGATCCACGTATTTTTACATCACATTCATTATTTTAGGACTTCAAAACAATTAGACCTTAGACTGCTTTTGTATTGAAACCAAAATATTGGAATTGTATACTTTATTTTATGTTTTGCTTGTAATTTTCTTTTAGACTTGTATTTTTTAAATTGTGCACAATGTAATCAATGTAATGATTGATGGATGTGTTCTTTTTGTCAGTATCAGAAATTAATCTGGTCAGATTTAGAAGTACTTAGTAGTGCTTTACTTTAAACATTTGTTACCTGAGGAATGGTGATTTTTTTTCTTATAGCTTCACTGCTAAGTTGTAGTAATATTAAAATAATGTTGACAAAGATCTTTAAGTTCATATTCTTAATGTATCTAATGTAAAAACAGCATAATATAGCATAACATAATAGCTTAGTGTTTTATTAGTAAATCTACACACTTTTTATGTGTTTTAATGTATGTTGAAGTTGTTTTTACAGCTAGATCTTTTTTTGTCTAATCCTATTAATCAATGCTGCCATTATGTGCTGATTAACCTTTCAAATACTGTAAAGAGACACAATAGAAATACAATAAGAGAGTGAAAGCCGGTGTTTGCTTGGTGTTTAATAAATTAATTTAAAATTCTGTCTAGAAGTTTTTAGTATTAGGTTAAATAAATTGATTAAACTCAGGCAGTAGTTAATGATGAATAATCTATTATTAACTTTTCAGATACTGTCAATTAGAGACACAATAGTAAAACAATAGATGTGCAAACACCGGTGTTTGCTTGGGGATTCATGAATTAATAAAAATTAAAGGGTCAATACTAAAAGGGTTGAGTTCAAAATAAATAAAATTTAAGATATAGTTCATCTGATTTCCTGGAAAACCTGGACCTCTTTAAACCTGGATTTTCTCTTTGGATATAATTTGCTGATTGTACTAACCTATTTACATAGTAATATACCTAGATTTTTTTAAAATACCTGTATTATAAGCTTGATTGATCAAGTGAAAATGTAAGCTGATTAACCAAAATAACATTTGGTTACCTGACAAGTATTGGATTATGAGGCACAATGAATGCATGTAGGGGAAACATGTTTATGTTACCTTTTTAAATTTAAATTGTAATAAGTTTTTATCTATTTAAAATTTAATTCATTCATCCACTGACAGACTGTACCACTGAATTTAGTAGTAAAGATTGCATGAATTTTGAAAATTATGGGAAATGAAAAATAAGGTAATGTATTTCAAAGTTCATTATTTATTGATAATGGAAACCCCCATGGGTCATGACTTATAGATTAATAAGAGTTGGTTAACCAAACATGTTACAACAGAATCTTGTTCAGATTTTTATGGAATTAATAATGCCTTAAATATATTTTTATAGAACTATTATTCATATCAAATGGTATTCTTTCCTGTCGTTTCCTTACCAGCTGGTACCTTCTAATGCTTTTTATCCCATAAGCTACCATTTCAGACACATGTGCCTCATTCTAGTCGAGGATAAGGATAAATTTTGAAGGCATAGTCATCATCATCATTTGCAAATTTATTTGTCTAGCTGTCTCTGGGTTCAAGTCTTTCTCTCACTTCCTTCTCTCTCCTTAAAGATAAGCATACTACAACTAGACTTATTATTGTCCAGCAGCTATGTAAAAAAATGTATGGTAAGGTACACACACAATCAATGCCACTGCATTGACTATTTAATGTTTGTTTATGGGAAGAGCTCTGTTCAATTGACTATTTACTTAATAAGATCAGATTAGATTATGCATAACTGAAACCCTAGTTTGCATACCTACTGGCTCATAATGCATATTGCTTTAAAGGCTTTTTCTTTCAATTAATTATGTTTACTGAAATTATGTTATTGTAATAATATTATATAATTTGTATCATAGTATAATTACACTTAATTATTGTGTGAAATTGTTTATGTTGTATAATACAATTTTGCATGAACAAATTAATATTATTGTGTAATTTATTCTTTTGTACTTAATTCTATTGATTTATGCAAATGTAAGTACATATTTTAATTGATGATCTCCCATATTAGGTAAAGAGGACTCAAAGTAACCTGGGAGTGGGCACAAGTCACTAGCTTCTATTTCTAGCTTTGTCATATGAACATTATAAATTCTAAATATGGCTTAATAGTTTTTTAACACATATTACTCATCCAGAAATGTCAGTGTGGGTAACATTGTAAATGAGTAAAAACAGTTCTAGTATTCTGGGCATACAACCATATGACTCAAACATTGACTATTTTCTATCTAGATTATTAAGCTGATTCTTACAATAGGTCTGTTTCTTATAATTTTTAGGTTTTGATATTTCTTGTATCTTAATTGGTGTAATGTTTTTAAGTCACATTATTAATTTCTGTGTTATGCTCACAGGCGCGGATTGCCTTCCTCCAGGGTGAGAGGAAGGGCCAAGAAAATCTAAAAAACGACCTAGTGAGGCGGATTAAGATGCTGGAATATGCACTTAAGCAGGAGAGGGCTAAATTCCACAAGCTCAAGTATGGCGTGGAGTTACAGCAGGGCGATGTGCGCCCGCCGCCGGAGGAGCCCCCTACGGAACCCGAGCCGGCAGAGCGAGCCCAGTGGAAGCAAGGCCGTCAGCTCATAAAACAGTACCTGCAGGTATGTTTTACCTCTAGTTGGCCATTGTTGAGAACTAGTATTAAGACTTGAAAGTCATATAACTAATTGTAGCCAATTTTGACTCATAAAACCATAGACCTGGCAGCTACTGAGTTCAAATATGCAAATGCTAGACAATGCTAGACAAGCCTAAAGTAGAGAATACTGTTAGGTGTCATTTCCTGTGTAATGAGTACACAAGTTGTGTCTTTAGAAGTATCATGGAAACTATTTCTGAGGATTGATGACTTCCCTCAGGATTTTTTTATAGAATTCTTAAAACTACAGGTTATTTTTGTTGCTAAAATTCATTGTTTATTAGGAATTTAAATGAAAGGAGATGCTCTTTTGACCAACGAAAATATAACTACTATGTGTTATCAAATTACTAATAATACAAACATGTTTCATAAAAAAAATATTGAAATAATTAAGTACACAAATTATAATTTTTTAGATTAGATGGTTTAGTAAAGCAGATAATTATGATGATGATAATACATATATTTAAAGATTGTTGCTATTATTTTAATCAAACAAGTTTATTATTAATTCTTCCTTATAGACTGGCATTTAAATTACATGACTTAAAATGTCTATGATTGCCTTATGAAATATCAGGGTTTTAAACCCATAATCACCTTCAAAAGTGGTTGATTAATCTGTTAGCAGACATAATGCGGATCACAGTATGTTACGTTTTTATTAGTGAACAGGAAAACAGCTGTTTGTGTGACATAATATATTTAGCTATTAATTAAGGACGACATATCTCTAGTGCAGCTACCACGTCGCATTCCTTTTTTTCGTATTGTAGATTTGCGACACAAAGAGGTAGAAGAGCAAGGGTTGATTTGCGTCTTTTCTCTCAATTTGTGGCAGTCTTTGCAAGAAGCCGGCTCTTTTCTCCAAATAACGTCATCATTATCCATATTAATTGTAACTATTACTTCTGCCAAACAGGAAATAGGTTACACAGACACTATACTGGATGTTCGCTCAAATAGAGTGCGGGCTCTACTCGGCTTGAACAATGAGGAAGTAGAAAACCCAAACTACAGGAATTATGACAAGCAGCAACCTGACAGATGCACAGCATACTCTATGAACCATATGGCTCGCAAATACGATTATGGTAAGTATAAATTAGCACCAGTAACAGTTGTAAAAACATAAACGTATTGAAGGTTGAATTCAGATTCAATAATATATTCTTTAGAACTTTATATATTTAAATAAAATACAAAACTCCATGAACAAGATAACAATGTCTTATTGTAATGTTTTGTATAGAAGTTGGCTTTAGTAACCCAATGCTTTTCTATAAAGTAGAGTGAAAAAGTCCACCCTTCTTCAGGGTTTCATTAGTGCATAAAGTTTTAATAAATAAACCTAATAGAATTTTTATGTGATGATATTATTCAGATACAGGAAAAGAACCGCGTAAAAGTGGCTATTCTGCTGGCGGCGGCTACAATGAGGAGGGGCTCTCGGTTCAAGAAACGGCTGCAGTGTTCGCTAACTTTGAGTTTCTGACTAACCAGGAGATGGATATGGACGAAATCGATGACTTGGATGCCAAGCAGTCTCACCACCCTCCTGGGAAACAAGGTATCATTCACTTCATCAATTACTAGGCTTGAAGTATTTTTTAACAATTTTTCAATTACCAGACTATTTTATCTGAGGGGTAATAAAGAAAATATTAAATCAAAACGCGATATTTACTGCTCAAATAAAAGTAGTCTTATTTTTTATCAAACAAAGAAATATACAGCGTCAATCATACAGCTGATTTCGGGGTCAACAACCACCGGCAGTAATTACTTGATATTCGAATCTTAGATTTTTCGTTTGTTTCAGTGCAATTAGATATCGAAACTCACGTCTGCTGTGCGTTTCGCTAATTAATTTGAATTGGCCCTGTATATTTCCTAACAAATTCGAAACCTACATATCTAGCAAAAATAAAAGCCTGAAGTGTGCAATAAATTTAATTGTGTGAGACACAAATAAACGTTTTTTTTTTGTTTTTCTTTCTATAAATTGTAAAAAAAGGTGACGAAAATATACTAAACATCTGCCTAAATCAGCTTTTCAGTTTTGAAGTATGTTTGAGTAAGATAATTGTTAGTGTTATCAATTCTGGCTGAACACCATTTTTCCATTATTCCTACAGTACTACTATGTCTTGAATTACCTAGAATTTTCTGTTTCAATACAGCAGATATACTATCCATTCATCAATTATTAATTTACTTTGGTTTATGGAATAACTGGCAAAAAAGAAATTAAGCTATGTGTGTAAATAGAGAGCAAGTGTAAATGTGTAAATATATAAAAATAAATAAATGCAATCTGTAAATAAGGTTGCTTTATTAAATAGGTTTCTTTAATTAACTCTGTTCCCTCTAGTTCTTTCAAAAGCATCAAATGATGCGAGATTACATAGCAGTTTGTTTACTTTGTCAGGAGAAGAAGTCGATCATGAAGCTGAAGAGGTCTTGAATGAGCTCAACTTGCTGACTGAAAGAGAGGCCGAAGGCGGCGGCCAAGGCGACGAGTACCCAGTTGGTAAGTTTCTCTCTGACACTCATTAATTCATACATTTTAGTTGCCAAAAGAGACTAATAAATAATGTGTTAGGTAATTCAGTTACCAATTTTTCGATTGTTGTCTATTTATATTTTACAAGTCGCAAAATGAACGCCATTGCACTTGATTTCCCCCTACATTATTGTATTTAATATCGTAACATTTTGCTAACAATGTGGTAATGCTGCCTGTCCTTTGGGCACTTTTCTATAGTAGTGGTGCTGATAATTTCCTCCCTTTTTCAAATTACATGTTATTTCGTTTATTCATCTAAGTATACATTAATTACTATATTGCATGAATAATAAAATAACATGATATTATATTATTGGCTTGTTTAATATTCTCTTAAAATGTTTAATAACAATAATATGATGGTTCTCCAGGCAGTGGCTCGAGCGGCGGCACCGCGGTGGCAGCGGGCGCTGGCGCGGGCGCGGGCGAGGCGGACGAGGAGCCGCTGGCGCTGGGCGAGCTGGCGCAGCTCACCGTCAGCAACGAGCCCGAGGCTTACGACGTGGCCAGCGCTAACAAGGAGTCCTTCCGCAAGACTTGGAACGCTAAGTACACGCTGCGCTCGCACTTCGATGGAGTAAGTACACCTTTACGATAACCAGCGTATTTTCTTAATTTTATAAATGTACTAGCTTTTGCCCGCGCGGCTTCGCTCCCGCTCTTCCCTACTCCACCCTGCTATACCCAACTCTACCCAACTCTACCCTACTCTACCCTACCCTACCCTACCCTACCCTACCCTACCCTACCCTACCCTACCCTACCCTACCCTACCCTACCCTACCTTAATCTACCCTACCTTAATCTACCCTACTCTACCCTACCCTACTCTACCCTACTCTACCCTACTCTACCCTACTCTACTCTACCCTACCCTACTCTACTCTACTCTACCCTACCCTACTCTACCCTACTCTACCCTAGGTACTCTACCCTACCCTACTCTACCCTACCCTACTCTACCCTACTCTACCCTAGGTACTCTACTCTACCCTACACTACCCTATTTTTTTTTCCATAAAAACCTCATAATAACAAACACAACAAAAAAAGAATTCGCGAAATAAGTTGAGCTGTTCTCGAGATTTGCGCTTACCAACACATTTAGCGATTCATTTTTATATTATAGATTGTGTCTTTATGGTTAGAGTGGTGTTAGAATCAGTGGTTTTTTAAAGTTTTATTTGCCATGTCAGACAATTGTAACCATTAGTAAATCTTGTTATACGTCGACTACGTTTGCAGGCGATTGGCGACAGGAAAGTGTGAAAGAATTTTTCGGTTTTAAGCTTCAGCAGACTCGTATAGCCGCCAGTAGTTAATCACCACTTATGTGCAAGTTGAAACTCCGTAAAGATGGTTGCTTATTTTTTGCCTTAAAAAAACGTAATAAACAGAAATAGGGTGACGATTTTTTGACAAACCTTTGGCAACTAACACAATGTGAAAATTTTATAGTAAACATAAATTTGATATTACCCATATTTTACTTCTCTGAAGACGTGCTGCCAGTCGGAATAAGGTTCCTCCAGTGATATTTAGTTGTTCTTTTTTTGCGTTATTGCTAATTGAATCTTGAATTTTTTCCAGGTACGAGCACTTGCGTTCCACCCCACCGAGGCGGCGCTGGTGACGGCGTCCGAGGACCACACGCTTAAGCTGTGGAACCTGCAGCGCACCGTGCCGGCCAAGAAGTCGGCCGGCCTCGACGTGGAGCCGCTGTACACGTTCCGCGCGCACACGGCGCCCGTGCTGTGCCTGGCCATGGGCGCGCCGCGCTCCGAGGAGTGCTTCTCCGGCGGCCTGGACGGCACCATCCGCGTGTGGAATCTACCACCGCCCACTGCCGACCCTTACGACCCATACGATCCTGCTGTTCAGGTACGCACGAGATATTTTCATAGATAATTTTAGATGGTCATTTTGAGCATAATGTATTTTAAGTATCTCTTTGTGGATAAACTGCATGCTGAAACATCTGATGATTATATCTTGTAATTTTAATAGTTGTTAGGCATTTGCAAACATTGCTTGCAAGTTGTGTGATTTGATCAGTATTAAGGAAGCTAATTGGGCAGGGACAAAGTGTGATTCTTGCCATGCTGAAAGTTCACTAAAATTAAATCAGCATTGTGACGTGCAGGGGGCCGTGCTGCGCGAGCACACGGACGCCGTGTGGTCGCTGGCGCACGCGCACGGGCGCCTGCTGTCGGCGTCGGCCGACGGCTCCGTGCGTCTGTGGGCCCCGCGCGCCGCGCGCCCGCTGCTGGCCACGCTGCGCGCCGACGACGAGCCCAGCGCGCCCGCGCCCGCCGCCGCCGACTTCGCCGACGCCGCCTCGCGCGCCGCCGTCGTCTACCGCGACGGCACGCTGCTGCTATACGACCTCGAAACTGGACAGGTAATTGCGACCATTATTGATATCATTTCATTGCTCGTGACGTGGTCTGCAGTTCTAATAATACACTTATGTAATTACCTATGTTCCAGCCGGTCCTGCGCGTGGCGTGCGACAGCCCGGCGCACCGCGTGCGGTCGCACCCGACGCTGCCGCTGCTGGTGACGGCGCACGAGGACCGCCACATCCGCTTCTGGGACGGCGTGTCGGGGCGCTGCGCGCACGCCATGGTGGCGCACCTGGACGCCGTGACGGGGCTGGCGCTGGACCCCAACGGGTTGTTCCTGCTGTCGGGCAGCCACGACTGCTCCGTGCGCCTGTGGAACCTGGACACCAAGACGTGCGTGCAGGAGATCACGGCGCACCGCAAGAAGTTCGACGAGAGCATCTTGGACGTGGCGTTCCACCCGCTGCGACCCTACATCGCCAGCGCGGGCGCCGACGGGCTCGCCAAGGTGTTCGTCTGAGCGAGCCGCTCCATATATATAGTATATATACATTACATGTAATTTTACTTTCGATACGAACTTTATGTAACGCAGTAGCGAGTCGCGTCATCGCTCGTAGACGAGCGACCGGTACTCTTGGATTATGTGTCTAGTCCCTTCGGTACGGTTACGAGTAGCGACGTATCTGCGATTCGACGACGCCGTGTGTACGGACGGAGCCGCCGGTTCGTTTTATCGTATTTAATATTATAACGTAATGGACGCGCGCTCGACGCTCGTTATAAGCGCGTAGTGAACACTCATCTATGTATAGACATTTGAAATTTATTATAATATATTTTTAGACTTTCAGTATGTGTATTTTAGGTTTTTATCGCGACTTTTTCACCGATTTTACTATACGCAGTGAGAATATTGTTCGTTTCTATGCATCTGTAAGCGAGACCTTATAATAAATATCATATGGACACCGACGATAATTCCCTGATATGTTCATTATGTTTACGTGTCTGTACAGTTAGAATGTTATGCAGTATTTGCTAATATGCAAATAACGAATGGTGTTTCTTAGCTAGATTATTTTTATTTAAATCGATTGGATTTCTATAGATAATATTTTCTTTTGTTTTGTGACATGTAATACATTAACATGCTCTCATGATTATCTTATGCGAATGAAGAGCGATCGAACAAATAAAACGCGATTGAGTAGAAGTACTATATCGAAAATAACATAAGTAATGTTTGTTCGTAACAAGTACTGCGATGTAGAGTATATATTATGAAACATTACATATTCCTTTATTTTCCTCGAATTCATACTTGTACACATACATCCAAAAATTGATAGTAAAAAGCAACATAACCGATTTGCATGTTGTTTTTTTATATTTTGTTGTTTATTTCTTCCCTTCATCCCTACTTTAAATAATCTAGTAAGTAAGATTTTATTGACTGAATAACTTTACCATGCAAGATAAAAAATAAGAGTTTTGAGAAACTGGGTCTTCCTTATCTCATTAATACTCAATTCATACTATATAGACTCATTTTTTGCATTATGTACATTATCAATTTATAACAATTCATTAAAAGTCGGTTCATTGGGTTGCGAGTTTTAATGTAAACACTAGATGTTGGTAAATCTGTGACCCTTCTAGAATAACTCATTCCCAAGTTATTGCATCAAAGATTTGATCACACAAAGTTTTGGAACTTTCAAACTGATTCATCAGAATACTTAGGTTTTATCAATTTTATTTTGCTTATAATGCACCACGAGGGGAATAAAGGCGTAAGTAGAAATCCGAATTACATAATGATTCAGGACCGACATTTCTTTTTTTTTGTAACATTTCATTTGAACTTTAGAAGTGGTATAAATGTGTATGTGTTATTTAGTCAATTTGTATAAAAATAAATAAATAAACGCAATATTACAAACGTACTCTTATGCCTTTGTTTCTCAGGTTGCGGAATGGCTATAAACATTAGTCTGGTTGCCCGAATACCTACCGTTTAATTGAATGAATTGGCGCAACAAGTGTTGCTATTTAGCATACTATACAAATCGTGTTACAATAGTGAACTTCATACAGTTTATTGGCTTTTTATCACGCAGGGCAACCAAGCTATTTGTTGGGACTATGAATAAAAATGAAATACTATAGCAAAACAAACAATACAACTACAAGCACATTGATGAACCCATTGGATCTATTTGGTCCGTAAACATTTTGTACTATGGCGGCAACTTCACTGTTTAAATCCGCTAAACTGAGCCCAGGTTCGATTCCTCAAGTGGCAGTTTTATTGGGTTTTCTAACTCTCGGTGTCAGCCCCGGATCTGTATTTGTTCATGACTGATGGCAATAGGTATGCTTCCCTATTATGGGGAATTTGGGTAGGTACACCTCTCTCCATCCCTTGCAAGGAATGCAGCCGTGATGTTATGTAGGGCTAGAAGCTTGTTTAAAACAGTCACCGCGACCCTGGACCACAAGGGACGACTGAAAGAATATAGGTGGGTTATAGTCGGGGAAAAGTCTGACACTTGTCTCCACACAGGCGGGTACAACTACGCGGTAATGTATCACATGTATAAATAAATATAAGCGGGTGTGTATATGCTGTGCTCGGGACAAGCTGATTTGCTGAAAGAGTGTTATTATTATCAAACTCGCACAGACCAAGTGAAAGCATAACATCTGGAGCTTTTCACTAATTTGTGAGGTGATAGCTGTGGAACATAGCTGCCGATGATGATTTATTGTTATAAAAATATTGATTGACTACCAGCCGTTGCAAATCTCTTCAAAAATAGTAGTTCATTATGTATTACTTAGTAGGTGGGTACCTACCGGGACTTGTAGCGGAATCGGTAATGGATGTAGAAGTGGAAGTGTAAGTAGGTTCTGCGAAAAAAATGAACTATTTGAAAATTAACAAGAGCAAACGTGATCGGGAGAAGGATGTACCTATTGTATAATCCAGTAGGTAAGGCGCTGGTAGGGACATTGGCCGTACTTTCGGGATGGTCCTGATAGTTATTAGCCGTGGTATACTTCCACCATGAACCAATATATAAATCCTGAAAGAACTCGATATCAAAGAGAGATTATCGTCGTCTGTGCAAATACGAATCCTCAAGGTCTTCGGGCAGGAGGGGCCCATCTGGGTCGAAGCCTACCGGGGTCGGGGTTATCCGAAAGGAAACTAGAGCCCCGGTATGAAGGCTAGAAGGAACGGCGCGGGGTTTTTAGTCAGTAAGACTCTGACACTGTCTCCCGCTCCACCCAAGAGCGGGTTTCGTCAATGATGATTTTCCCCGTCGACAAAAAAAAAAAAAAGGTCTTCGGGCATATCACCTGTAGGGTGGACTCGATGGAACGTTTGGTAGTGCAAGGGAAAGTCGAGGGCAAAAGATCTCGTGGACGCTCTAAAACACGGTGGACGGAACTCATCAAAATCGTGAGACAGTAAATGAAGGCTCCCAAGTCGCCAAACAGCTGCATGGCGTCGTATCGCGAGACAGGCGGTGGTGCGGGACTCCACCGAGACATGACCACGACTACTCTTTCAAGAGTGTACGATTGAGAAGAGACCTCTCCACTCCTCAAGCACATCAGAATATGTTGCCCTCTTGTTGCTACGTCACTTCGTGCTAGCGACCGTTGTTTGGGGGCCAATTTGTTGAGTATGCAAGTCACCCTCTGCCAATGGATATTAATAACATTGTTCAAGCCGGGGCCATAGACTTAACATAACCCTGTCCTGATAACCAGTCCACTTAAGGGCTATATTTCACCGCGACAATATGGTGGTGCGACCAGTCGCCGCTACCAACAAAATGTATACAGCTAGCTCTATAGAGAGTTATTCACCTGGTGCGCAACCAATTTGGCGGCGCGACCAGCTCGGAAGCCAGCAGAATGTTACTGGTCGCTCCACCACTGGTCGCGCCACCACTAATTACTGTTGTGCTGTTTAAAGTCTCACTCACTCGGCCGGCAGTCCAGCCGACACGGTGGCGGTTGGCTGCTATGGTGTCCCGGTGAAATATAGCCCTTAGACTCCAAAAACCATAAACCATGTTTTCCATAATATGGAAAACAAAGATAATATAACATATTATGTCGCAATAGATTTTCACTAACCGGGGATTGCATAGCGCATGCAGGGATAATCTTCGGCTGGTAGCACTAGTACGTTCTATTGAAAGTGGGGGTTGGGCCTCTGTCTGCAAGTTGGTTTGGGCTCCTCCTACGCCTTCCAATAATCTTTTCGTCTACATAGTCATAAAACTCATGAGACCAAGGCGATATCTCACTCTAGCTGTAATTGGATACCATACTGAATTATCTCGGCGTAGCATCTAAAGAATTCACTTCAAATTTTAAATTCAACATATTAAACACAAATATAAAACAAAATAAACTTCTGTTGGTTTCAGTGCTATAGACTTTTTTCCCGCGAAAAAATAAACAAACGCATCCTATTTAGTATTAAAAATAGATCTACAAATATTTTTGAATTTAGAACACAGATAATTTTTAATTTGTTGTATGCATCGCCGAAATTCGTGACGCGTTTTTTTTTTAATTGTTAATAACTATTCTAGCGCTTGATTGCGATCCCATCTGATGGTAAGTAGTGATGCAATATCTGATGGTTAGGCGCACTAGTTTATTAAGAGCCTATTCACTGGAGCCACTGTAGCGTTTGAAGACACCTAAATTATAATCGGACGGGAAGACCGCAGCAGGCAAATTGTTCCAGCCATTCGACGTATGCGGTTTAAACGACGAGACGAAACGCTTAGTCCTGACCGAGAGGTTTCAACACCGAAAGGCTGGCTACCCTACGCCTATGCTCAAGGCTTTGAAGGTTGGACTTAACCATATCTGGATCACCAATTAGCCTCTTCGCACGCCTTTCCACCGAGTCTAAAGCTGCCAGGTGGCATTTTGCAGCACCAGCCCATATGTGGCAGTACTGTACTGTGTACAGTATACACGAACGGACCTGTGTTTTGTACAACATTAAAAGCTGTCCCGGTGTGAAATACCGGACCGTTGCAAGAACACCGAGGTTTCTGGCAGCTACCTTGGCTAGCTTGGGTTAAGATCAGGTTTCGCGTTTGCCGAATCATCAACTAGGTTCTTTCCCGCGACACTATCTACCTCATAAGGGGGTAATCTGATTCTATGCTGAGTGAGAGTGACTTTATTCAATTCCGCTGATTTAATCTGAGCAGGCAGGTTATTTTGCGTCATATGACAGGCATACATACGTAACTGGGTACCTAAACACTTCAGGCATCCTTTGAGCATTGTTTACAATTCGATATCATGAATCATTAAACAACAATAATTGTTTTGTTTACTGTAGAGCTTACTAGCCAGTTACAGCGAAGCGCTATAGTGAGCTATGAAAACCGTGAAAAGGATGTCTACCGTAGAGAACATTGTGATCTCACTACTAGACACTAGTCTATGTTTTCATTCACCAATTATTATAATTTAAATTATTTTCGGCCGTACCTATTTGATTACACACACACTTAACCACGCACACCAAGTTGGCCCCAAATGTGATCCGTGTGGAACTCTTTTTTTTATTTTTTATTAGCCTATACTGTCCCACCGCTGGGCAAAGGCCTCCCCCAACTTCTTCCAGGAAGTCTTCCCGAACTACCTCGAACCAGTCCCCGCGGTAGGAATCCAGGTCGTATCGCGTCCTCTTCCTTGGTCGACCTCGGCGGCGTCGTCCATCTTCGGGTACCCACTTTGTGGAAACCCTTGCCCAACGGTCAGAGTGCATGCGACTGACGTGACCCGCCCAATCCCATTTTAGCTTGGCAGCCTTTTTTCCTGCGTCTATAATGGAACTCTTACGTAACCATATATTATAAGACTTAAACGTGTCGGGTGATGGATGATTCATAAAATATTTTTCTCTTTGTAACAATACTGTCTGAGACCATTTCATGAATAGGTAGGGACAGGTAAATACATTTCAAAGTATGATTCCAGTTTTTTATTTAAATTTTATGTAATAATTTATAATGTAAAATGTATAATTTGATACAGTGTTACATAAAATTTAAATCATCATGGTGAAAATGCGTCTAGGTGAAAAACAAAAAATCTGTTATTTTAATTAGTGATTGGTAAGTGCGATAACATTATTTTATTTTACTCCATATTTGGGAAAAAATAACTCTTCTATAGTTTAATGTATATGTATATTTTCAGCTCAACATCAGCCACTTGCTGTATACAGTTTTCCTTACCGTAACGTACTAATGAGTCATGAATTATTATGATTGTCTCATTTTGCATTATTAAATAGTCAATACCTTTAGACAGCCCTCACTTGTGTGAATTCTTTGATCGGGAATTCTTGTATCTATTGATATTGCAGTGCAGAGGATTAAAGTGCTGTGAAGTCTTTTCTTTTTCAAAATGTTGGGCATGTAAGTATAACTAAATATTGATAGATACATTTTGATGCAAGGGCAGAAAGTTTGCCATTGCGACCGAGGAGGAATTCGCACGAGCCGTAAGCGAGTGTGTTATGGAGTCGAGAGCAAACGGTGTATCAAACGACGTTTTGCAATACACTTACGAAGAAATACTTTATCTGAAATTTACCAATCCTTTTTGTTCATTTTGCGCTGAAGAAAATTTTCCAAAGTTGCCGTACCTTTTAGTTTGATTTAGATGGCAGCAGGCTATCGCAAGTATTTTTTAACTTATTTTTTTTTCATTTTTAACTCTATTATATATTATTTTTTATTTGTGAAAAATAAATGTAGAATTTAATATTTCAAGAGAATTCTTTAGATGCTATGCCGCAAGATATTGTGATTGAAGTAAAAAATACTTGCCTGCTGCCATCTAAATCAAAACTACAATGTATGTTAACTTCGGAAAATTAATATCTTTGGTAAAAAATGAACAAAAATGCGTCATAATTTTTAGAGACAGTTTTTCTTCAACATGCGACTCCAAAATCCTCGCCTGTACGGGCTCGGGTGAATTTCACCTCGGTTGCAATGTTGCAATGACTAACTTTCGCCACTTATATCAAAATATATATTATTATTTTTCATTAATCTTTATTTTCGTGTTTTTTTTTATAATTTTAATTAGTAAATCTGATTTTTACACATCCAATGGGTACACTTTACACATCTAATAAAAAATTTGTCATGACAAGAATAAGAAGTTTATTATCTATTTCCATTTGTTACCACCGACTTGGTCTCCACTTTTGCAAGTGGAGACATAATATCTATGTTTTACATACAGTCCCAGTTTTCGCTACTGACTTCGATGTAACTGTTGACAAATAAGAAATCATTCTCATTTGTAGCCAATGAGGACATTCTCCTATATGACCCAAATATGTTTTCACTGCTATATCATTTCAGCCGATAGACGTCTACTGTTGGACATAGGCCTCTCCCAAGTGTCGTTCAACTCATTCACTGCTATAATCAACTTGAAAAACTAAGTCGAGTAAATTAAGATTACTTAATATATTATAATTTACATTTTCTTTTTTTTTTTAGGCTCTCAGGTCTAAGCGTATTCGTCTACTTCATGATATGGCTGACAAAGAAATTGAACGAGCTGCCCAGTCCACCCACAAAACCGCCGGGGTGGACCACCACAACGGAATGGAGTCGCCATAATATACATGGTTGAATTAAGCGCCTGAAAGAAAAAAACCTGCCTGTAACGAGTACCAGAATACCTTGTCGGAAAACCAAAGACACCAAAGATGGAATAATATTTAAGTACCTAATATATCGTAGGTAATCATCGCAAAATAGATTTAAGTAATATAGGTAACTAGGGTGTTTTTAATATATCGTGCGGATTTCATCACGCATGCGGGATCGCTCCACCTGCGTAACCCCCGCAAATGTCCATTTCATACAAGTATTGATTGTAATGCGTGGAGGCGCACGCATTGCATTTTGAAATTTTCTGCATGCAGAGCAAATCCGCATGCGTCATGAAATCCGCTCGATAAGTATTAAAATCACCTTAAAGAGTTAATTTCTGAATAAATGAAGAATGAAAACCTTTATTTTAGCATGACACGTCTTTAAAACGTGTCAGGGAAATATGAAGTTCTACCAATACTTCAAACTCTTCATTCAGAAACCGCGAGTCATCTTAAGTCTCAAATGAAAAGCAGTTCGAATTTTAATTTTATTCAACCGGTATGAAATTTTTTTTTTTATGCAACAAACATATTTCTATGCAACAAACCTTTATTTAAGATGAAAAGTACAACCGGTATTCCGGTTATCAGGATGAAAATAACATCCATGTTTAAATGGCCGGGTACAACCTGTAAGTGTAAAGGTACCAGCAGTGAAATTGTGACCATAATAGAGGTAGATAACATGTTACTTAACTGTGGCGGTACCCGCTAAGAGCCGGACCACACGATGCGGTCCCACGCCGCATCGCATCGTGTGGTCCGGCTCTAAGGGTCCTTTTCAACATCCAGGAGGACCAGTGCGGTCCCCTGAGTCTCTGCCTCTGTTTTGACTTATCTCGCTCAAACTTGCACAGAGTAAGCTAGACAGATACAACTCTATTCCATATTTAAAATGAACACACGGCTCGTTAATATATAGACGTGATCTTTAAGAGCTATGTTATTTAAAAAAAAAAATAGATCAAATCGTCTTTCAGTTTCTTTTTTATTGTACCTATTGTCTGCGTACTTTAAACATGTAAGTTAGGTAATGTTAAGATTTCTTTATTAAATACCTAGTTAATTCCGTAGGTGTGTTTTATTTAATTACTTATTGCCAGCGGGTTCGCCCGCATGATAGTAGAAAATTATCCCAAGGGAACATACTCCCGGGATAAAAAGTATGCTAGGATATGAATATGGTCTACCCGTGTACCAAGTTTCATCGAAATCTGCTCAGCTGTTCAAACATACACACACAAAGCTTTCCCTCAGCAGGAACCCACTGCTTGGCGACACTTACCCAGCGGTTACTGTGCATGCAGTCGTGACCCGCCCAATTCCCTTTGAGCTCAGCAGCCTTTTTGCCAACGTATTATTTCCATTTTGGAGAGCAGCGTGTTATTTAAAGTTTATTGTGTTTGTTCTTTTTAAATCCAGAATGCCAATTTGATTTTGGGAGTTTAATAATATCTAACGGTGCGTACAGACTATGTAACATATTATGTAACTTGTGTTTTATAACACGTCCACATTATGTAACCTTGTTATTCAAAATTGCAACATAAAACAATATTGTACACATTAGAATAACAATGCAATATACCAATGTTATATAACCATTGTCGTTTGTCGTTCTTCAGTGCTATCCGTATATAACACTGTTGTACATATCAATAACATGTTATTATAACATGTTTTATAACATTCAGTGTCCACATTATCTGAAACATGTTATATAGCAATGTTGTATAACATGTTATGTTAGAGCCAACAGAGACAAGAGATGTTTTAAGGTGTGAGGGTCATCAGCAAAGCTACTTTTTTTTTTTTTTTTCTGTCGACGGGGAAAATCATCATTGACGAAACCCGCTCTTGGGTGGAGCGGGAGACAGTGTCAGAGTCTTACTGACTAAAAACCCCGCGCCGTTCCTTCTAGCCTTGAGGTCTCCGCCGCCGATCGCCCCCACAAGGACACGGCGTTGCTCCGCCCAAGCAGGGCACACCTCAACTGTGTGCTCCACCGTGTCCTCCGGGCGTTCCGCACAGTGGCGGCACCCGGGCGTCTCTTCCGCTCGAATCCGATGCAGGAACCTCCCGAACTTGCCATGTCCGGTGAGGACCTGCGTCATGCGGAAGGTAAGGACGCCGTGAGGTCTTTCCAGCCACGCCTCAAAGAGGGGACTTACCGCCATAATTGTGGCGTGCCCACAGCAAAGCTACTTGGCTAAACACAGCTAAGTTTCACGGGAACGACGTAGGGAAGGTTCTAAGTGCATCTAGTTACGTAGATCTGGTACCATGATAACGAATCTTTTCCTTACAGGATGCTGATGGAAATAAAGCATTTGCAATAAGTGACTCTTATTGCACTGCACTTAGGTATATAATGGCATTTGTTACCAAACTGTGCCATTTTGATTACCATGTAACTTTATTGTTCAACCTCTTTGTTCGCAAAACAAATTTTGAATACGAAACAATTTCAATAGTATAAATTAGTGACTTACTTATTTCAAGCTATTTTGTCTGTATTTATAAACGATTATTATAAATAAATAAAAAAGTTTGTTAAGTAAATAAATCCTTTATTCAAATAAAATTTGTTTTTCAATACACTTGCTCAGAAAGTGACTCTTACTCCACTGTACTTGGGTATATAATGACACTTGTTACCAAACTGTGACATTTTGATTACCATTACGCACTAGTGCTATAATGTACCTTTTTTGTTCAATTTCTCCCCCGCCATAATTTTATTACATCTATTGTATCAGGAATCAGGATAGGCGAGCGCCCGTCGTCCCCCACAAGGAAAAAAAAATGTGCGCGCATATGAAAACAGATTTTTACCGCCACAAAAGTTTACTAGTTTTACAGTTATTTCTTCACAACTGTATTGAAAAACTTTGTATGATACACGTGAGTAATTAATGATTACCGTTCTCGGCGCTCTTAAGACCCTCGCCATGTCTCGTGTCTAAAATTCTAAATACCGCCTCGACGGTAATGATCACTAACATTGCACACTTATATCATAATGTACTATAATTAAACCACGTCAAACGCTATAAACAAAAGTTCTACTACAACTTTGTTAAACTTGGATAACTTTGTTATTTTCTTCCATATTTTTCAAAGGTTTCCCTCCAAAACTTCATTCGATCTTTTTTCGGTAGCGTTGTCATTTTGACTTCTTTATTTATTTCAAGAAATTCTAATTGCTCTGCACTATGTCTCCAAGAAACCTTTGAGTTTGCAGGTATCCTAAAAACAACGGTTTTTGGTTACAGAAATATTTTTATTCAGGCAATAAATATAAGTTCAAATTTTTTGATCTATAGAACTTACCCTGTTTTAGCAAAACTGGTCCATAAAGTGGTCATGGTCTTAATAGTTGCATTATCATTTGAAGTAGACGGCAGCAAAGACAATATGACAGGTTGGAACATGTAAAATAGCTCGTCTCCGTGACACGCTCCAGGTCTTGTTGGTAGTCGAGTCAGAAATTTACTCAAGTTTCTTATCGAATCATATTTGAAATAATAGTCGTATAAGGCCCTGGCAGGATTTGTAAAAAAACTCTCAGATGAGACCAATAGTGGATATTCAACTAGACAGTCAGTAAAGTATTCTATTAAGCCGCGTATAACTGTTCTTTTGTTAAAGTAAAATTTTACGACATCATCAATAAAAGTAGTTTTATCATAATCATTTTCAAATAACAAGTACGTGGGTATTATACTGTCAAAATCGGCTTTGAGTTTGTCAAGAGTTTGGGAAACATAATGAGTCGCCCAATAAATGCCTTCTCTATCATTGAAGCCAATAATTACAGAAACATTAAGGCCAAGCTTATGAAGTAATTGTGTTGGTTGTTCCGTAATCAATGGTCTCTTGTTCGTTAAAGTGGTCTCCACACACGGTGTAAAAAAATACGGTGCGAATGCATTATTAGTTTGATCAGCATTGGAAGCTTTGACAATATCGTTAGCCGTTGAATTTCTAAAGATTTGTAATAGTTCTGTGGGGTCTGACGTGTTGTAACCTAAGCGAGAGGCTACCTTAGATGCACTTTTAACGGGTTGGTAACTAAAATCCTGAGGCATCAAAACTGAGCCACTTTGGAGAATGGCTCTATGAAATAATCCATTCGCGGATTCAGTAAGAAGTAAAAGATGGATAGAAACCGCTCCAGCGCTTTCACCAAATATTGTTACTGAATTTGGATCACCTCCAAAGCAAGCGATATTATTTTGTACCCACTTCAAAGCAGCTATTTGGTCTTTTAAACCGACGTTTCCTGGAGCTTCTTCGAGTCCAAGGCACAGAAACCCAAATGCCCCAAGACGATAGTTCACAGTAACAACAATAACTTTCTCTTTCACTAAAAATTGAGGATTATAAATCCGGTCAGAATTGCTGCCCGAGTAAAAACCTCCACCATGTATGAAAACCATTACAGGAAAAGGCTCTTCTTCCAGGGAGGGTGGTGTGAAAATATTCAGTACTAGGCAATCTTCTTGACCAGCAGTTGTTTCCAAAGCTTTGACGTACTGATTACACATTATGTTTCCACGGTTTGCAGTGAGCGTACCGTTCCACGTCGGAGGGCTCCCGGGGTCCTGGTGGAAGAATTTGTACATATTAAAATGACAATCTTTACAACAGCAGCACTGTCTGTGATTTTGCGAGATCAGATATCACTTGGTACAGTGTCTCTAAGGAGTAGGTAGAGATAAATATCTGGTGTACCTTTTCACCAGCTATTATAGGGCCGGCGTCAACTGGATACAAGCCCAGATTCTGCTGCTACTAAGATATTAAAAATATTTTAGGGTTTTATATCCGAATGATAAAACGGAAGCCTAGAAACACTCGTGTGTATCTTTATGTCTATCTGGAACACACAATCGATTTGCTCCAAATCAACTGGATAGATCAAGTTAAAATTTGCATTGTACCTATATACATATTTTCTATGCCCCAAACAAACACGAACATGTAACATAATAAATAAATTTTGAAAGGGAAGGTATTAATTAATATCAAATAAAAAAAAAAACAAGTTTTGTAAACTGTATCCACGTCATATTCGTACAAATCAAATGAAAGAGCTTATTGTGAAGATGTCATTTTTTTTTTTGATTTTGAAATAATTTTAGTAAACCAGTTGAAAATGACATCCAAAATGGGTGGGAAACTAAAAGGGAGAGCCTTTCAAATCTGGTTGAATGGGACTTGTCAAGTAACTGAAAAAAAGGACTAATTGAAATGTGACGTCACTGTCATTAAGTTAAGTGAGTTCAAATGAGCTGCTGTTGTTGATGTTGTTCTCAAAAAAAATGTGCTGTTGTTGTTGTTTGGTAATATAATATACCATCGGTACATGGTAGATATTTCACTCATACGCACAAAGCGTTTTGGGGACACCTTTATTGTGCTGTGTTTCCTGATAGCTAAAACTGAACTGACTCTTGCCTTAATGACCCCTAGTCTTTAAGTCAAGAGTGAATAGATACTTCTAGGCAAACGTGCTCCAATGTCGACCACATCATAGTTTACCATCAGGTGGTCAAACGCGTGCTTATCAATAATATTTTTTTTTAAATATACTTGGAATCCAATGCATGGTGTCCAATTATCAGGATCAGATTTATATGAAAGATTTTTTTTTAAATGAAGATGGAGTGGAGCATTAGTTTTTATATCCTTTTGAATTAAAAGTTTCCTTCCTTCAATCCGCTTGACTTAATTGACATTAAAATTTACTTGTTTTAACCCTTCAGATACCGTCAATTAGAGACACAATAGTAAGACAATAGATGCGCGGCCACCGGTGGTCGCTTGGGGATTCATGAATTAAACTGAGTATGAAAAATAAAAACTTACTTGAAATCGTTCAGTGACTGAAGCATATGGTATTCCCAAAAATGTTCTTTGATTTTTGAACCTATCATAAGATCCCTTGATTGTTCCTTGTGGAAGAGTGATCGTTTCTGTATTGTTAGCAGATGCAGAACATGATGCAGATGTGGCTTCTTCTAAGATATAACTCAGTGAGATTAAGAGACATTGTAACACGATGGATTTCTCCATTGTAATAAACAGTCCTTAATTTTGTACACTACTGAACATTATCAAAATTTTACGGCGTTGAAGACTGGAACCGGCATTTGAATGATAACTCAGCTGAAGCGACAGAATTTTTATTGGTATTTAAACTGGCATTAGAATGTATTAAGAAACCAGTCACAGTTTCATTAAACGCACCACATTAATTAACTGCTTTGTTACTGATAATGAAATTAGTCCATGGGATTATAATGAATAACCATGAAACTTTGTTGACTTTAACTATGAGTTTCTAATTAAGGTTTAATAGCTTCACAAAATATACGATGACATAGTACTTAGATACAGGGTTGTTTGCAAAACAATAATCCTTGTGTGGTAAGTTAAAAACAAATTGTTTGTTTATTTTTAGGCACGTTTTCAATGAGCACTTACGTAACAATCTGTAGTGGTGATATTTATATCATCGCCAATGAAGTAAAAGTTGTTCTTACTCGGTCATTGCAAAATGGATATGGCACCGTTAGTGTGGAATTATTGATAAGTGCGGTAACATTGGTAGTTAGTGCAACTTGTGTGAATACAACGTAGCCTTGCAAGTAAACATACTTTGGCGCTCATACTTTGTTTTGTTTGTCATCGCATGACACACAAGTCTCCGGCTCACTGTGGTAAGTGATTTTCACCACATAATTATGTGTTTTAAGGTGGAAAATCATCAAATTACTTTTCCTGCGCCAGGCCGTGCCAGACTTTTTCACTGACTAAAACCTGTATGTTCCTTCAGTTGCTTTCAGCGTCCCAGGAGCACGGGTGACCCATTCAGAAGTCGATCCATGGTACTAGTAGGCTTCGGCCCTGCTGAGACCTATGGCTTTGCTAACATCTCTTTAAGGCGCGCATGAAATACTACACGTTGTCGTCGACTCGGTATCCGTCCGGACTAGAGATATGCCGTTGCCGGCAATCTGGGAATATTGCTAGCAATATTTCCACCGATATTCATACAGCGGGCAATATTCCCGGCAATATTCCCAACAATATTCCCACTTCTCGGCAATATTGCCGGTAAGTGCACATCTCTAGTCCGGACGGTTACCGGACGGCGGGACGCAGACCACGGACCCATTGCGCTATAAACCTACTACAAATATCACCAAGATCGCAAATGCGTTATCACTTCAGAGAATTAGGTACATAAGTACCTATAGTTAATACGCTTTCTTTTCAAACAGGAGCATAATAACGATAATCGGTAGTAGGATATTTCGTAGCTCCATGTTCTACAATAACTATTTATGCAGCCGACGAAAGATTTCAATAAGATCCAGTCAGCGATTGTGCAAGGAGAATGGTTCTATTGTGAGTATTTTAATTAGATTCTGTTTTTAATTTCAGAATAAGAAATTGTGTTACCTACAAGATGCAGAAAGTTGAAAGCTTTTGTTCTGAATTGCAACCCTTACCAGGTCATCGGCCCATCTTGTAAGAGGCCTTCCAGTACGCGGTCGCCACTCCAGAACCTTTCGGCCCCAACGGGCCATCTGTTCTGCGAGCAATATGCCCTGCCCATTGCCACTTAAGTATGGCGATTCTTCTTGCTATGCCCGCAACCTTGGTTTTTCTGCGGATATCTTCATTCCTGATTCGATCGCGCAAGGAAACTCTGAGCATAGCCTTTTCCATTGCCCTTTGGGTGACTTTAAGACTTCTAATGAGGCCCATTGTGAACGACCACGTTTCGGAGCCATATCTTTTCACTGGCAACACGCACTGGCCATAGACTTTCGTCCTGAACCACTATGCTATGTTGGACGAAAATATACCGAGCAACTTCTCGAACGCTGTAATCATCCACAAATTCGAGTGTAGAGTCTTGATCTTCATAGAAGGATATTTCTAATGTATCACCAAACAATATCCTTTTAAAAAAAATATAGGGGAAATTGGCAGATTTGAAAAACTCCGGCCACATTCTCTTTAGTGTAGACAAAACAGCGATGAATTGAATTAATGTTGATTTTGCTTGTTTTCAGTGAGATCGTGTCTGCGGCTTTTGTCGTCTTCACCATGTCGCTCTTCGTTGCCGGAGTCATCGAGCTGTTCCCTCGTTTGGAGCCCGAACCCACCCTGCGTCCGCCGTACACCCCGGACCGACATATGCCACCACCGTCGACACAGAAACCCACTACTACCGTTTTTCGACCGCCTGAGAGAGGATAGATGTATAGACAATAATATCTATCCTCTCTGAGGGAGTGTTGGGTTGTTCGTAACTTTAGTAATAGCTGTTAAAACATGTTTATGACACAGTTCAAATGACCATTCTGATTACCAGAAGTCAGAACGAGAATTATAGATTTAAATTTTTGTATAACTACAAAAAATTTTTTTCATTAGGTATTTTTTAATTTTTACTATACTTTTTCGTTTGGTTTCATATTATTTGTTAATAGGTTAAGTTTACTAATTTTTTAAGCCTATCACTTAATTCGTAATGAGTGTACAATAAAAATTTATTATTTTGTAAAAAAAAATCCTTTCTTGTTCACGAGTACTCAATACTATCTATTGTATTGTACATATTTCATTTAGCTGCAGACCATAAACAAAACTTACTTTATATTTAAAGTTAGTTTCGACTAAAGATTTTATATATCCTACTATATAAAATGTTTGGTTTCGACTACTACAATAGTAGACTATCTATCTATATAGACTATCTATCTATGGTCTACCATTAGAATGAGTGAGAGGTGGTAGCATCAATCCCTAGCATCGATTAAAATGAGAGCGCACTTCATACTCACTTCCCCTAAGTTTTCTCACGAGGCAGTTTTTTATCTGAACAACCGGTTGCTTAGGCCACAGATTTTACAATATGCAAAGGAAATATTCAATAATAGTATTGGTATAATAGGTACCTAAAAAAAAACAGCTTGTGGGCTCCGACATTATTTAATAGCCCTTAATTCTTAGTTAGTTTGTTACTTACCTCAGAACTTGTTTGTGGACCGATCTACATTTTTTTTCCCCTTATATGATATGCTTCCCTTCTGATGATGGGGGGTCCATGAGGAATCGAGGGAGCTCCTCAAATATTATAGGCAACCATATAGTTATTTTGGTATTTTCATACTTTTGGAAATGCTTAAGCATTTACGCTAAACACATTTGATAAAGAGGAACTGCTGAAGAAGACCAAAAATGGCCAACGGAACTTGATAAAGATATCACAATGAACATAGTTAAGCGAATATGACAATACAAATAAATGAATCGTTCTGAATAGTTATCTTGAAAATGGGATCATCGAAGTAAGCCGTAAGATAGGCAACAGAACTCCATGATAATTAATCAATGTATCCTAGTCGTGTGAGGGCTTTTAAGAATTGTCATGAGATGCACTTTGGCTAAGTATAAGGTACTATCGAACTGATGTGATGATGGAGCCGGAAGGTGGAAGGTGGACACGGGAACTTCATAATAAAACAATGTATCGCAGTGTTTGGGTTAAGAATTGTCTTGAGAAATAGGTGCTACTCAGACTATAGTGTATCGCAACTAAAAAGTTTTGAAGTATAATTCTTTTTACAAAAAAAATATAACCGACTTAAATAAAAAAAAACACTAAAACGATCAAAATAACTTTAACTTCGGAAGTCAGTGTTAAATAAGAAACAAAAAATACCGAGAAACATTGTGTTTTTTTTAGTAGTCAGGTTTTTTTTTTAAGTGTTTTTTGTAGCTTCTCACATCTGCAATGACGATAGTCCAAGTCCAGTATAACCTTTAAAAAAAAATATATATTTGCAAATCGGTCCATAAACGACGAAGTTGTGAGGTAACAGACATAAAAAATACAACCAAATTCAGAACCATCTCCTTTTTTTGGAAATCGGTTAAAAAAGACTTCGCCTTTCACTCGGACGTGTATTCCGGCTTCGGAAAACTTTGCCCACTTGCCTCAAAATGTACTATTATAATAATGTAAGTAAACCCACCCACGGAACACAGAAAAATAGGGGTAACCAGTAGCTAGCAAAGGCGGATCTGACCTATATTTCTGAATTCAATGGCTAATTAGGCGTGTGATGCAAGTAAGTAGTGCGTAAAAATAGGGTGCCACAGTTCATGGGGTAATTATAGACGGACTAACGGGGACTTTGCTCAGGGCTCTGTGGTATGCCGAAGGTACCCATGCCTTTAGAAAGCTATTTTTATGGAAAGCGTCTCCGCCTGCGTGACAATCGGAAAAAATGTCAAGGGAGTAACTTCCGTGTCAATACCAATACCAAAAAAATACAAATTGAATGACAATAGCAGATAGGTACATTTTGATGCAAGTGCGGAAAATATGTCACTACTTCACGACCGCGGAGCAAGAGAAACACCGCTGCCGCCACCATCGCAGCACGGTGCTCAAAGCTCTAGCGGAATTTCATGGATTTTTGATTCATGGATGCAGAGACTGCCGCAAACCAGCGTTGAGCATGCCGCAATTGCAGCAGAAAATCTCCTCTTCGAATAGCTAAAGGACCAGTTCACCATAGTGCGGATTACCCGAAAGACACGATGAGGTCTGCCCCTATTATGCGGAGCACCACCGTGTCTTCTTGGTAGTCTTCTTCTTGGGTGATCAGCTGTGGGAACCTCTCGTGATCGACCGCTTGATCGAGACCACGTGTACGGAGTAATAGAAAATGGAAATCTGCCATTAAAAGCGCCGGCATCGGCGGAAAAAGTAAGGCGGAGACTATCCTTGAGCGATTGGAGACGGCAGGGCGACTCCCATCCACCGTAGGTGCGGGCTTGCGGCAGTCGGCTAGAAAGTCGGCTTCTAGTCTAACAAGTCTAATTGGAAAAAAAAAAGTTTAGGAAGATGCAGGACTTCTTTAACGAATATGAATTGAAATGCAGGTAAAAAAAACGCACTAAGTAGTTCGCGAAAATTATTTTTGCAATATCAAAAAATTTCCAAGGGCACCATTTCTTTTAGAGCTTTTATCACTTTTTTTTTTTATTATTTCTATGTGATATTGGTAGTACTTACACAGTTTTTGGATACTACACACCTTTGCGTATTTCCCGAATTCGTATCGTGAAATTAATTCCATAGTGCATAGGCTATGTTGGTAGCGCAAAGCCCACTCCTGTACCTTTGGGTGACTGTAAGCCTTATGATGAGGTTCAGTGTGAGCGACACATTTCAGTGCCATTTGTCCCATGCGTACACCCGAAGTGTCACTCGTGTAAGTAATTTGACCCTGTATGAGCCACGCATATGTAAAGATTTGAGAAAGTGACACTTTTTAGTTTCTACCAAACGCTGTGGGAATAATGCGTGAGTTTAAATATCATGTAAACACTATAGACAATTGCTATTTGTAATAATTTTAATTGTATCTATTTCTATTAAAACATCCAAAGAGGAAAGAATTCATGCTTAGTCATTGTAAAATGGATATGGTATTCATAACTTGGGTGAATTATTTAAAAATGATCGGTAAAATTATAGCTAGATAGATTTCAATATGCCAGGTAAAAAATTTATTTTATTTTTTTCCTCAGACTATGAATTACTTCTGTATCGTGAGTGCGTTCACGAATATTTAAACTCACATTCACAAAGACACCTAGACTCAGATCAATAATAATAATAATAATAATTCATCCGAAATTAGAAATTGAATCCCTGACACACAGCGCAGCGGTAAATCGTTTACCCACTGCGTATTTGTCTAACTTGATCTATATGTACGATTTTTTTTTATTTTACTTCTGATGCAACTTTGCAACGTTGAAAAAAATTGATCGTCTATCGTAGATTCTAGAGCATAATTTTCTTTTGCCCTTTTTCTTTCCTCTTACCCATTTCAAGCGGGTTTATTACTTAATGCAACCAATTTAATTGCGAGCATCGTGCTTCCCCAAAAAGGCCCAGACTCCTACAAAACGGAAACGTGGAAGTTGGAGAAGAGACGGGTTATTAAACAATAAGTAGAAGGAGACAATAATAGTAGGAGATTCTCTACGCTCAGGTTTAGTGGATATAGTCGAGCGGAAAGGAGAAAAGATAGTATGCATGTGCATCTTGCAGTGAGCTTGTCAAATCGGTTGAAATTGAACATGATATCGTCCATCTCATCTCCATGGCCCGCCGTACAGCTTCGGTATTTTGATTAACTAAAGCTGAAACACATCTTCTCTTATCTCCGCGGACCCTCTAATCTGGGCCTTACGTCACTTTTATGTCGTGTTTGACTCTTCGTAAATCCATGTTCTATAGAAATCGCTGTATAAAAGCACTTATAAAGGGCATTGAAATATCTAAATTAACAAGATAATAGTCAGTGTTGTGTGAGGAGAATGGTTTTAAAGTGAGTACTATTTGATTTTTAAACTCAAGAAAAAAAGTATACCAACATGCTAGATAAATAAGTTAATTTTTGACGCGACAGTGAGTGTTTAAATAAATAACCCTTTTTTTGATAAAAATTAAATTTGTGAATGCCTAATTTCCTTAAATGCATATCAGACTTGGTAGACTGTTGAAACTAAAAATGTAATGTTTATAAATAAGATCTAAATATTTAGCAATAAATATATCTTTATCTTTAAAATGTTGTGTAAAAATCTAAAATCAAAAGAGATTAAAATCTAAAAAGTTGTTTGAACGCGTTTTTTGTCAGGCACTACTGGTACTTCTATAATCTCCTAACCTCCCAACCTGAGATCGAGGAGTTATACTACTATCTAACATCCTCCTGACTAAAGTTGTGTGTGAAACCGCGGAGGATACTTATTATAATATATTTCTAATATATTGTCTTTTTTTTCTACAGCACGATACTCGGCATTATTATCATCTACGGAACAGTATGGTATGTGAAGAATGTGGTCGAAAACCTCGTACCACATAACACTTTCCGGATACCTACTACTCCAGCGAGCAGGTTTTACGGATAGCACCACGGATAGTCGACACCGTGGCAAAGTGAGCCTTCACATCTTTATCTTCTCGTGTCGACGACTCATATATCTGCCCAGTATGATGCGACCGGGGGTACTACGACGTGACAAAGAGTCTTATATAACCCCGTCTTTTGCTTACATCGGAATCATGGTTGTTGTTAATCGTCATAGTAGGCTCTCTGCTAACGCCTAACTTGCCCAACCGTCACACAAAAGGTTAACACAGAGCTAAAACCAACAGGATGCTCAAAACCAACTCCACTTGCGATACTATATCCACTGGTGAGTATAGCCAGTCCAATTTAAAAAGCAAAACAGTAACCCAACTCTCACTGCGCGCTTAAAGGGTTGTTAAAAGTTTTCTAAGATGTATGACCTCCTCGGAGAGTAAAGCTTCGGACCAGAGACGCGAGGAGTGCTGCTGACTGCTGAAGAGGAAAATATATTCCACTCCTCCAATCACGAAGACACGTACTGTAGTGGGTAATCTGGAAATCGCTGAACCGATGCGGGGATAGGTTGGCCGCTGCAGAGATAATTTGGCTGAATGGGGTAAGAAGCCGCAGCCCAATAAGGTGGGCAGATCAGGTCCGCTCCACACTGGACACGCAATCGCACTTCATGACGCTAAGAACCGTCACAGATGGCGAGATACCATCAATAAGAATCAAATCCAGCGGGAACTTCACGATCCTCAGTAATGAGGAATACGACTCGAGGACGAGGGGGTACCCTCGACCCAATGCAAATACATTGTCAGTGTGGAGAACCTTCACAGGATATGCGTCAATCCTTTCCTGCCCAGCATGCAGCAGCACCTTCCACGACTTATACGAGGCTATTAACGAAGTTATCCAGATAGCTAAATATTGTTCGGACAAGATTTGACTCAGATTGACACGAATGAAGAAGCCGTCACTAGACATGCTGCATCTTCTTTCCTGCCCGTCGTGCACCACTTTTTGCACGATTGAAACCACAAGCGGTAGATCTATCCGCAACAACTGTAAGCTGAGCTGCTCACTTTAAAATTCTTGCGTTGTGTTGTGAATGTACCTTGAAATAAACTAGATTTGTTAAAGATTATTTTGTTTAGGGTAATTTAGCAATCTAAGAAGAATTGTTGCATAGATAGTATTAATACATTTTTTTTTATGTTTTATTTCTGTTTTCATTTAATTGTAATAAACTTTTTAAGAACATGTTATGGCACATTTATTGTGGTTCAGTGGTACAAAATGCCTGAGGTATTAAGTCCGCCTCTGTACCTTTATGTAGATAAAGTATTTAATCCAAACAAATTAAATATGAAAATTATAGTTATAATGATGATGATGTACGTTTTGGCGGCACTTGGGGGAGGCCTATGTCCAACATTGGACGTCTTTCGGCTGGAATGATGATGTGATGATGATGATGTACGTTTTATCGTAATGTTGCATTGTGCCCCAATTAAATCTTTTATAATTATGTCAAGTTTCAGCTTAATTCATTGTCGGGAATCGGGATGAAGGTACTTGCAAAATGGATTACTAATTTGTAAGCAGACACTTATACTAACAGATCAAGTGAAAATTATAAAGCATGTAAAAAGTTGTAAAAACAAACTGTAATCAGAAAACGTAACGTAAGTTATAATAAAAACTATCCGAGATAACCGTAAATTTGTAATCGGTAAGTTGCACTTGCACGGGGTGGCGGCGGCCATCTTGGAACTGACGTCACACTCGTGTATTCTCACACATGCCACAGCGGCACTCTCGTAACGCGGTGCCAACAAAATGGCAGACTGAGAATTGAGTAGGCAGCTCTGCCGTATCTATGTCGTGTTGAGTTACTTTCCAACCACTCTGAAATACAAGGACTCATTAAGTATTGAGTAAACAATAGATGATGGGATTGGTTAACGTTCTAGGACCTTTGCGGTAGAGACAGGACGTCAAACAGCCTGCTTAGGCTTACAGACTGTTGTGTAAAGGTGACAGGAGGTCGAAATTGTCTTAAATAGCTTCGAGAAAGTGAAGGTGACGAGTGATGTGTCCTCTAATCTTCTGGAAATTGAATGACTATTTAGGAGTTGGTGGATTCGATTTATTCGTTTCACTCATTTTTGTAGGGATATCCTCAAGGATATTTTCTGTTTAGGGAAAATGAAGGGCTATGTCGAACACGTATTAATTCGTATTAAAATGTTTTAATTCTCTCAACAGTTTATACCAGTATCCTGAGTTGAAGGCCCAGGGTACAATAAAATTCACGTGTGGCACCACCTTTCTATTGAAGCGCGCAATTACTCACCTAAGTAGTCCAGAAACCGCTCACACCAAGGTCCTTAAGCCTGTCCTTTTTTACCCTTAATAATTTAAATATAATGAGAACTACGACTATGCCATCAAAGACACGTCCGTCTGACCACCGCTAAGTTCATTTTTGCTTGCACTCGAAACGAAAACTTCAAAGAGTTTGATTTGGCTCCGCGCCGCAGGATGCAAGCGATATGTAAATTTTTATTAAGTGATCAGGCAGAAATGACCACAATGGAACCTACACATGTGATTTCCTCGAAACGAAAGATATGTTTGTAGGACTTACAATACGAGCCATTTTGAGGCAGTATAATCGCTTGGCTTTGGGCCTCACAAGCCTGCCCAGGATGGCCCACGCTCGGCCAGCTTGCCGGTCGATCTTCAGCGCCTGGATGGCACAGGCTATTGCGCTGGATTTTGCCTTCATATGCCTGTTTGACTCCCTTACTCCCTCATCAGGGACTCCTTCTATATCGATCTTCGAATAATAGAAGAACAGTTGGATATTACCTGCTGATTCAAGTCTCATGGTAATGAGGTGTTAGATTAATAATGAAATTTGAAACAAATCAGTTTAAAAGTTTGTAATCATTTCCGAGAGAGACTACGATACGTAGGCAGTATCAAAAAGCCTTATTTGCGATTCCTGATTACCAATATTGTACATTACAATTTTTTTTTGGAAAGAAGAGTTTAAACAATAAAGCACTTAATAATTTTACTGAATATTACTTACATGCTTCTTACTTATTTTAACTTTGACTGTAGTTGTACTGACTGGGGGCGGGTTGGCCAGCCAGTCTTCAGCGAGTGTCGCCCAGGCGTACGCGCTAGGTCGAGTACGGACGCGGTCTAAAAGAATGGCACGCGCGCGCGGGTTGTCTCCCGCCGTTAGTGACATTATGGCACTGAAAGAGATGTTTCGTTGAGCATCAGCGAACTTGAAATTTAGGGCCGATTTACCGATGAAATTGAAAGCACAAAATATATTATTTTATAGTCCTCACTCGATATACACGCCTTGTTATTACAAAAATGTTTAGACTCAGTATTACATTTAATGTCACGATAAAAAAATAATACTTATAATAATAGCAGTGAATAACTGAATACACTTGCAATCGAATTAAGTTTTGATTGGGTCTGAATAATTGCATTGAGAATGTACAAATTATTAAAAAAATACTATGAATACTATAAACAAATCTGTACATTATATAAAATATAAACTCTTAAAATATGGTGCGTCTATTTTTTAACTCAAACAATATGCTTTGACTTGCTAATATAATATCTGTCATGGTTTTAACATTATATTTATTTATTATAAATTGACTGTATATTTTACATTATTTTATTTAGTTCTCAAGTAAATAGCTTATGGGAAAATTATTATAATACTAGCTGACCCGGCAAACTTTGTTTTACCTTATAAATTATTTTTTGCTATAAAAAATAAGGGTTGGTGTTAAAAAGTAAAAATTTAGGGTTGTATGTATTTTTAAAGCCACAATATAATAAAATAAAAATAAAAAATTTCGTCCAAAAAAAAAAAAATTTAAGGGTGAACAATCCTTATCACTTAGGGGTATGGAAAATAAATAGTAACCGATTCTCTGACCTACTGAATACGCATATAAAATTTGGTAAAAATCAGTAAAGCCGTTTCGGAGGAGTACGGTAACTAACATTGTGACATGGAAATTAATAACCGACTTCTAAAAAAGGAGGAGGTTCTCAATTCGGATGTTTGTATGTTTTTTTTATGTTTGTTCGCGCATAACTTCGTCGCTTGCCAACCGATTTGAAAAATTATTTTTTTGTTGGAAAGTGTATACTTCCCAAATAGTCACATAGTCACCAATTTGGGATCTGATGATGGAATCTTGGCGAAATCGAGAGAACTCCTCAAATTCAATTCAATTTTTTAGTGAAGTCGGTTAGTTTTTTTTATAAAAAGGTTTTATATATTAGATTATGATGTATAGAATGTTTACTGTTTATAAATAAGAATTTAATTCATGAATCCCCAAGCGACCACCGGTGGCCGCTCATCTATTGTCTTACTATTGTGTCTCTAATTGACGGTATCTGAAGGGTTAAATGCAGTTTAGACATGCTGATTACGTTCAGTTTTTTCGGTGAAATTTGTCCTTATTTCACAAATCGTCAGTTGACAGAATAAAAAAGAAAACCTCATTTTCTTTCATACTGAGAAATTACCCACAAATTGTGGTCCGATTTTTTTCGATGATGATTGATCAGATTGTCATTCAGAGGTCCTTGGATAGGGACCTATATTTTGTATCATGGAAAGTAGGATTTTTGCCTTACTAAAACCACCTCAGCGATCCCATCAGAACATGGAAGGGGTCTCGAGACCTCAAAAAGACCACCCAAGAATCCTTAGCGGCCGCAAATTTCAAAATTCAGAAAGATATCTGAATACTAAGCAGCATATTTGTCAAATCATTGTATTATTTTGACAATATATTATATAAAAGTCACCTATTCATCCTAATAAAATTTTCAGTCACCGTAATAGGCAAACTTACAGACTAAAAGCCACAATTTAGACTTACATTTTATTAATTACATTAATAAAGGATAATGCTTACGTGAAGGACTCGGCGCCGTTGTCCACTTTCCCAAACAACTCGCTAGCTAATTTAAAGTTGCCGAGTTTATGTTGAACTTCCGCTTCTAGGCTTCTCAGATAACTAATCTACATGAGAAAGTACATAATTGACAAATTTATTGGTAACACGAGAGTTTATCTAAAGTAGAAAAATGGTCCACCTTGATAGTACAAAGCCTTGAAAAGGTGCCCAAGATGGCTACTATATCAGTGCATGGTCTTGGCATATTTCAAGAAATCTAAATAAAGTTACATGGCCTCCTTGTACCCTCCCCATAGTCTATAAAAAATATATACATACTAAGCCTTGATGCCAGTGTAGTTGAACTATTTAGTTAGTAGTGCAAAGTATCTCACCTCGCCAAATGTTTCGAGTCCAACATTTAGATGGCATCAGGCTGCCTCGTATTCTACCTGCAGACTATTGGGTTTTGCTGCCAGTGTGGTCGGGATAATAAAGCAAGCTAAACTAGTAAGTAGTGTAAACAACCTTACCTCTCCAAACTTTTCGAGTCCAATACTAATATGACATAAAGCATCCTGGAAGTCACCCCGGAGACGGCAGCACAGGCTTACAAGATGATAGTACTGAGGAGAATCGCCTGACACCGCAAGAATTTGAGCTATGCACACTTCTGCCAACTGTGGTAACGAGAGGAATAAGGGGTCAGTTTATTTAGCTGTACTTGTGTACTCATTATGTACCAGGAGTTATTATACTAGCGGGATTTAGCGAATAAAGTTCACTGACTGTTTTAATTATCCGCTTATTAATTGATTCCTAGTGGTGTAAAATTGATGTAGATTTTTCAGTGGTTAAACGATTGGCAGCTGCGATGTCACGGGTGGTTTCTGAAGATCTGATACTTTCTCTCGCCACCCAGAGAAGGAGGAGTTATATAGGACGAATAGCATTATTCTTTGCCAAAATGGACACATAAGCGTAATGCCACGTCATGGTGGAGAGGCAGGTTTCTTTACACCGTCTTCTAAGGAGTAGGTACTCAGTTACTCACACGTATGGCTCTCAGCCTGAGCAGCAGATCAGCTGCATCGTAGTAGAGGCTCATGATTGGCAGTATGGGCGTGCTGTCCCACCAGTCTCCAAGCTCTTTCTCCCACGAACGTTGATACTTCATATCCTCTGCACACCGGAGGCTGCGCCACCTGATACCATGTGTTATAGATAGTTTTTCTGATCTGTTATGTTATGTCTGTTATGTTACCAGTTGTAAATTATGTCGACCCATTATAAAAGAGTCCTTATTTAGGTACTAGCTTTTCAGTGGCTTCGCTGTTATGAATATAAATAAGTATGTATACTCATTGTTTTTATTAGAAATCCCAAAAATCATAAAAAAAAATATTTATTTCGTTAATAATCTACTATGTTCTGATACCATATAATTTGGATTGCCCTTTTATTTTTTAAGTTCTTGTTACCCAAATCTTAATCTATCTTGCGTAAACTGGATATGGATATGAGCGATTAATCATCAGCCTTAAAAACAATTGTAAGCTTACTCTGCAACCGGATCGGGGTTGGCCCGGAACGGTCATCTTCACGCCCCAGCCATCGTGATCGACGCAGACGGCCCGGGCGTCGTAAATCAAAGGGTGATATTCGGCCACTGTAAGCGCGGGCTTGTGGACGACGAGCGATGGTTAGCTCGCCGTCCAGCCGTCCGGAAAGGATTAGGCCGGAGTCGACGGTGCGGAGTGTTCCACGCGCGCTTCAAAGAGATGTCAGCTAAACTTAAGGGGCCGATGCCTGCTAGCGTTGCGGGAACGTTTGAAAGAGTGACTGTGGCTCTAAAACGCAAAGGACAACTAAAGGGCATAGGTGGGTTTAGAGTAGTATAATACGCCCTTTGTTACACCCATTGAAAAGAGGAATCATTTGATTTCATCAAATCAGTCTCAAAAAAAGGTGGTTTTGTAATACATACTTTTCTGCAATTGTCATGGTAACATTAGCTAGATGGAACAGCTCTCGATCGTGGAAGTAGACACTGACGATAACCCAGACGGTGGTCCAGGTCGGGTGGAATGTCAGCAGGGCGATGAAGAACGGCTCCGCAATCGCCGGATCTTCTTCAAACAGCATGGCGCCTTTAGAGAGGAGTCTGGGGGAGAAATAAGAAAAAAGAAAAGTAAACCATTGAAGAATTGGTTTTTCAGGTGATTTTGTTGTTTTTCTGGAAGTTTATTATTTTTTTAATTTGTATACATAAATTGTTTTATCGTGTATGTTTTTTTATGTTTGTAGGTATGTAGGTTTTAGATTATTAAATGCACATTTTTAGGGTTCCGTACCTCAAAAGGAAAAAACGGAACCCTTATTGGATTACGTTGTTGTCCGTCCGTCCACCTGTCTGTCTAACAAGACCCTTTATCTTGAGAACGCGTGGAGGTATCCAGTTGAAATTAAAACCATATACATTAATGAATAAAAAAGACAAGGCCGTTTATGTCGCAAAAACATATATTTTGATACTCTTCCCGTTGACCCAGAATCCTGAAATTTGGCGCAAAGCAAGTTCTTATAGCATAGGTATAGGAATAAATCTGAAAACAGTAAAGTTATTACCTATGTCACAAAAAAAAATTGAATTCGGATAAATCTTCGAGATTCCATTCGGGAATTGTAATTTGCATGGAACCCTCAGTGCGCGAGGCCGACTTGCGCTTGTCCAGTTTTTAGTTTCTAAGTTTGCTCCGTACTTGAATTTTCTAATCTGTTATGTTGTGCATGTCTTGTAATAAATTAATAAAACAGAAGTCCTTACGACAGTGGGTGCCGAGGGTTTATGAGCACAGCTTTGTTGAGGCAGACTTTGGCTCCTTCTTTGTCGACGTCTTTCATGCAAGTCGATAGTTCCCGCCAATAGTCAGGATTTCGTGGCTTTTCCACGATCAACTGGAAAAATTGAAATAAAGAATGTACCTATTCAAGAATGAACTATAAATTATCATAGACAGTTGTATTTGTCGAGGAGTCTGGGCCAGTAATTTTGAGTAATCAGAAGTCTGATTAATAGAAACCAAGGATTCTGGGAGTATTACAAATAGGAACCAAGGATTCATGCGAGATTACAAAAAGGAACTAAATATTCAATCAATAACCCAGTTACTGAGTTGCGGAGGTCTACGAGAGACATTGATTTCCCGAGCTGGTATTTCTCGTGACGTGAATTTTTTGAGAGAGCAGTGGTGGCCGAGTGGTAATGGCCCCGACTTACGAGTTGTAGGTCGCGGGTTCGAACCCAGCCAGGCGCATTACTTTGTGTAATTTATTTCATCACCACTGCTCTCAAAACGGTGAAGGAAAACATCGTGAGGAAACCGGCATGTCTTAGAACCAAAAATTCGACTGGGCCTGCGTGGTGGATTATGGCCCATTCCCTCTTCTAGAAAGGAGGCCTGAGTCCCAGCAGTGGGAACATTAAAAGGCTGATGATGATGATGATGATGAATTTTTTGATGCTCTAGTTCCCGTTTTTTACCCGTTTCTACATATTATTATTTTAAGTTTGTATATACGTGTTAATTTATAATATTTAATAGTTAATATTTATATATTTTACAAACATAAACAGAAATTTTATTTTTTTATTTTTAATAATTAAGTTACCCGTAAATAAATATCGATAGCATGAGTAATGTCTTGCATCTGGCGCGCGTGTCTGGCGGCTCGTACTGCCGGCTCCACCTCGACCGTCACGTGGTCGGTTCGTATCAGAGTGTTCGACGCCGACTTCATCAGGCAGGCGTGAGACATCATCACCAGTTCCTAAAGGAAAATATTCGGCAAGAATTCATTATTTGTTGAAAATCAAATAAGATAAAATTAAAGAAGAAATAAGGACATAAAAAACTTACTTCAAAAACTGCATCAGAGTCTAAATACTTCTGTACTACAAAATAATTGTTGACAAATGTGGCAGCGTCTTGCCAGCAAGATGTGGTCAGTTCCACTCGAGTCCTGGTCTCACTTAACTGACGATTAAATGTACAGAATTCTGTGGCTCCTGCGAAATGTACAATACAAGACTTACAATAGATACAAGTGGAAATGAGCCTGTACAGTAAATTTAAATGGAGCGTCTTCATCAAAATATCGAGAAGAACCTTCTTTCACTGGTTACCTCTGAAGCGGTATTTAGACCCGAGCTGAAGGCGAAGGTTTTAAAAAATTTGAGGACGGTAATCAATTCTCAAGTGTTTCATACGACGTTTTTAATACACTTTTGAGGAAAACTATTTAAATAACGATTACTACAAGGTACTATTATGGGCATTTATGGAATGTCAGAAGCTATGGTTTCAATTGGCCGTTTTCTATGGAGAAGAACGGGCAAAAAAGAATAATAAATAATCTCTCAGTAGTATGGTTAGAAAATTTATTCGCCTTGGTACAATGCGTTCCAAATGAGAATAGGATCGATGGCCATGTTGTGACGTCACGATTTACTGTCAAATCGAGGAAAGAAATTTTTAAACTTAAATTAATTTACGAAAAATGTAATTTATTTACGAACTTTGAACGAAAAATGTTTAATCAGAATCCAGTTCTTCAACTTTACTCATCTCCGAGTTCTTCAATTTTGACAAAATTTCTGCGATTTGACAGTACGACGTCACGTCAAAACATGGCAATCGACCCTATTCTCATATAATTTGGAACGCATAGTACAACAACCACCATCTTGCGTGATAAGTATTCATAACTACCATAATATGGTACTTTTCGCAAAGAGTTTGCGGCACTCCGAATAGTCTTCTGCCACTCAAGCTCGAGTTGTCCGCGACCCGCGCATATTCGCTTCTTGGGGGCTTCAAGTTCTATTTTCGTGAGCATGGCACAAATATCTTCTCTGTAATGAAAAGCAACCTAATTTTAATATATTCTATATTAGTGTTCTTTCTTCTTTAATTTAAACAAACACTAGAAAATAAAAGATCATTTATTTCAACTACCACCAATACCGGAGCAGCACTTTAACTTACTGAAGAATTTCTGTGGGTTTTATTACAGGCTTCAGGGGTCGTCCAAGCCGAACTTCGACCACAACAAACGCATCATTTTCATCAGCGCCTGTAGCTTTGCTTAATATATTACTCGTCATGCTTTCCGAATTTCCGATAGGGTCTGGAATTCTGAAAACAAATGTTTTAACATAGCACATGAGCGGCTGTTTCGTTTATACGAGTATGAATAGGTTCTGTGCAGCAGAATAATTTCTAGAGATCGAAACAATTAATTGTTGCCTTTATCGAAATGTTTTCGCTGTGAAAGTATTCCGAATTTAGTAGTAGTTTCCTCTGACTAGAGACCATGAATCTTCTTTGTTATTGTACTGTATTGTATCCCACTGATGCGCAAAGGTCTCTTCCTTCTTATTCCAAACCTCCTCTGTCTGAGCCTCGACAAATTTAGGCAGAGATGGACAAGTTTGCCACACGAACAAGATAAGAACGTCACAGTCGTCCGCAGCTGTCCTTCGACGGTGTCGGTCTTCACGAATTCTTATGTTTTAAAAAAAATTGTAGGTGGTACCCATGGTTATCATGATGCAACAATTCTATTATGTCATTGAATAGAATGCTTTTAAACTGACTTTTCTGACTTAGGACGAATGTAAATGCACGACTACAGTGCATTTCACTTAAGAAGTTCACCCCGACGTTGCATCTGCAACGTCGGGGTGAAAGTCCTCTGCCGCGACAGCTCACGGCATGGCGGAAAGAGCTCTGGCGGGATCTTTTTTTTTTTTTTTTAATTGATATAAACTCCCATCTGATGGTAAGCAGTGATGCAATCGTTGATGGTGAGGCGCTCTAGTTTATTAAGAGCCTATTCACTCTTGCCTTGAAGACACCTAAATTATAATCGGACGGGAAGACCGCAGCCGGCAAACTGTTCCAGTCCCTCGATGTACGTGGTATAAACGACGATGCGAAACGTTTGGTCCGGACCGTAGAGGTCTCAACAACATAAGGGTGGATACTCGCCGTTCGTCGGCTTGTCCGATTGTAGAAGTGAGAAGGTGGAATCAAGTCATGTAATTCCTGCGCACACACTCCAAAATGCATCCTGTAAAACACCGATAGGCTGGCTACCCTTCGCCTGTGCTCTAGACTTTGTAGATTGGACTCAACCAGATCTGGATCACCAATTAGTCTCTTCGCACGCCTTTCCACCGAGTCCAAAGTAGCTAGGTGGCATTTTGCAGCACCAGCCCATATGTGGCTGCAGTACTCCACACACGAACGAACCTGTGCTTTGTATAGCGTTAAAAGCTGTCCCGGTGTGAAGTACCGCCGGACCTTTGCAAGGACCTTTGCATCTCATGGTGAAATGGCGTCAGCGACTATAGCAACCCAGTGCTGGGCACGCCACAATTATGGCGGTAAGTTCTTTGAAGCGTGGCTGGAAATACCTCACGGCGCCCTTACCTTCCGTATGACGCAGGTCCTCTCCGGACATGGCACGTTCGGGAGGTTCCTGCACCGCCACTGTGCGGAACGCCCAGAGGACATGGTGTGCCCTGCTTGGGCGGAGCATCGCCGTGCCCTCGTGGGGGGGATCGGCGGTGGAGACCTCTCGCGCCGCCGCTGCCAGGATTCCGATCCTGATTTCCAGCCACCGTAGACGCGGGCTTGCGGACGGTGAGCCATAAGTAGCTCGCTACCTATGGTACCTATACGTACCGTGCGGTACCTGTTAGAACCGAGCCCAAGACGTAGACGGCGCGCACTGTTCCCGCGCGTCTCAAGGAGTTGCCAGCAACAGCAGGGGTCCAGCTGGGTCGAAGCCTACTGGGGCCAGGGTTATCCGAAAGGGAGGTCGAGCCCCAGTATGAAGGCTAGAAGGAACGGGGTGGGTTTTTAGTCGGTAAGAGTCTCACACTATCTCTCGCTCTGCCCAAGAGCGGGGGTTTTCATTGGAAAAAAATATAATAGTTTGACACAATATTTGTCATTTTTATAATCTTACTATTTAAAATCACAGATTATTTCATTATTACGAGGATGGATTGAAAAGTTCGCGGCCTCAGCCAGAAAAAAAAATAAAATGTAAATAAAAGTAAATTTATTTTTCCACGTAATCTCCACTTAACATAATGCACTTCTTCCATCTGGTTTCCAACGCCTGTATGCCAGTCATAAAAAAAGTTTCTTCAAGGCTTTCAAAAAAGTCACCCACCGCAGCTTCGACCTTCTCATTTGATGAAAATTTTTGACCTCCAAGGTATTTTTTTAGGTTTGGGAATAAATGAAAATCTGAAGGTGCCAAATCAGGGGAATAGGCGGGATGGGGCAGTAATTCAAAGCCACAATCACGAATTTGAGCCATAGATTCAACAGACGTGTGAACGCGTGCATTATCCTGATGGAACAACACTTTCTTGCTGAGTAATCCTGGCCTTTTCTCTTTGATTGTTTCACGCAAACGACGTAAAAGGGTGCAGTAATAAGCCGAGTTTATAGTTTCACCTTTTGCAAGGTAGTCCACCATGATGACACCCTTAGCATCCCAAAAAACTGACGCCATCACCTTGCCAGCTGACAAAATTGCTTTAGCTTTTTTTGGAGTCGGTTCATCAGGTTTTTTCCACTGCTTGGATTGCTGTTTTGACTCTGGGGTGTAGTGGTGTACCCAGGTTTCATCCATTGTCACAAATCTGGCCAAAAAATCTTGTCGATCAGCCTCAAACATTTCCAAACAGTCGCGAGAAATCGTGAGCCGTATTCGTTTTTGTTCAACTGAAAGCAATCTGGGTACCCACCGCGCAGAAACCTTAGAAAATCCAAGTTCATTGACTATGATGTTTTGTGTTCGTTCATACGAGATGCCAATAGTGTCTGCAATCTCCTTGATGGTCAATCTCCGATCTGCCAATATCAGATCACAGATTTTCCCGATGTTTTCTTCAGTCGTAGACGTCGTAGGCCGGCCGGAGCGAGGATCATCTTCAATACTCTCTCGTCCGCGTTTAAATTCTGCAACCCACTTTTTCACAGTCGTATACGACGGAGCAGATTCCCTCAATGTTGTTGACATATCTTCGTGAATCTCTTTTGGAGTTAGTTTTTTTTTAAACAGGTATTTGATGACCGCACGTTGCTCAATTTTCTCCATTCTTTAAAAACGCTGCACTTAGGCTCACAAAATTCAATCTAATTTAAAAACAGATAATGCTATTGCGATAGAATTTTACAATGTGACAACCAGAGAGTAAGCAAATCGAATGAGGTCAGTTACATTAAAATAGTTTAAGTATTTATGTGTTAGGCCGCGAACTTTTCAATCCACCCTCGTATAATGAAACTGAAAGATGTTAGTTATTTAAGTTACTCTTTTAAATAAGTAATAAATATTTTCTTCTATCGACATTTTTATTTCTTATTCCCCGCACTATGCGAGATATATTCGTAGGTGCGCTTCGTGGAATAGGAAATTAATTAATTTAAATTTTTATTTGAAGCGCACCTACGGGTGCGCTAAGTGGAATACTTTAGGTGCGCTTCGTCTGGGTGTGCTTCGTTTGGGTGCGCTTCGTGGAATACCTCGTGCTGCAACTACCGTTAAAATCGATTTCGTTGCGCATTTCGGGGAACAATTTTGATAGAGTAGGCAACTTTTTCCTTTTTTCCCTTCTTTTTTGTGTAGACAGACTTGGCTCCCCTGCCAACATAACGCCGAAGGAACGTCTTAAGTGAAACGCACTGTAAAAGTGTTACTAAATTAAATTAAATTGTTACCTGCTTTTGCTATTTTTACCGTGGGTCGAGGTCACCGGAAGTGTTTCGTTTGGAGTAAGTAGCGGGTCACAGTTGCACTCACTCATCATGGCTCCTGCATTTATCCATTGCAGGGGCACGGCGAGGCGGATGGTATGTTCTGAATATTATTTTAGGACTTTTATACAAATCTATAGATTTGTGTTGTACGAGTAAATTCACAGAGCTTTTGCAGCTGATAAAGAGGGTATTTTAAAATATTCTACGAAACAAATACTAAAAGAAAAAGAAATAACCTCCGGGATAAAGGAACTGGAAGAGATTGAGGAATGCCATAAAGCTGTAGCCTCCATTTTCTCCGTAGATATGTAGTTCAAGGGGCCAGTTGTAATGACGGAGATGTCTCCACAACCATCGGTCGCCCTTGAGCATCAGTGTGCGGTGGAATGAGCCCCAAACAACTGTGTCTGAAAGTAGAACAATATTATGTATCGAATGACAATAAAATTAGAGATATACTAGTTGCAAGAGTAATGCGATCACACAGACCAAGACAAAAAGTGACGGCGATGGATAATAAAAGGACCTTTTTTTGGGGAGCTTTATTTTTCTTTATTGTTGTATATTAATATAAGTGCTTAATTTTTATAACTTGTGTGCCAATAAATGCTTTATCTATCTATTTATAAGCTCCGATGAAAAAGTAAGTTATCATTTTAAATGAACTCACGGTAAGGTATTTTTTCATCTAAATAATGTAGAAGGTCAATATTATGATCATTTTGTACGTCTTCTAGTGAAAAGTCTAACTTTTGGTCTCCTTGTGTAAAAACTTCTCCTAAACCTCTTAAACTCTCCCATTTTGGAAAGAAATTCGTACATCTGAACCGTTGAGGCGTCTTGTACCCTTGACTAAATGTAACGAGTCCTAATTGCTGGAAAAATTGAGGAATAAATTTAGGAAGTTTGTAAGAAATATGGTTTTCTATCGTTTAAATTTTGGGGACTGTGCACTGGAATTGCAGAATCTAATTCCGCCAAGTCCGTTCCATCATCGGACCACAAGACGTACAGCGTTGCGTCACCGGTACATGGTTGACATCCCACCCATACGCACAAAGCATTTTGGGAACACATTTATACAGCGTACAGCCAAGGAGTGGAATTCCCTGCTGGAGTCTGTTTCCTGGTTCCCTACAACTTGGGGGTTTTTAAGTCTAGAGTGAATAGGTTACTTCTAGGCAAGCGTGCTCCATCGTCGACCACATCATCGCTTACCATCAGGTGAGATGGTGGTCAAACGCGAGCCTATCAATAATAAAAAAAAGAAATGTTATTGTCATATAGAGGGCGAGAGTTTTCTATTGTAAACATTAGATCTTACTGCATCGTAACCACTACGAGTAGGTATTTTCGAAGCAGCGGTATAAACGTAGTCGTTTTCAAACGGTATGATCATATTGTAAGAAGCAATAAGAGTCAATTTCATCCAGTTAGCGTTCTTCAGAACTTTGTGATGGACGTGGTTGAGTGGATCTCGTTCTACAGTGAGTTCCATGGTGAGAAGAGGCAGGGTGTCCCAACTCTTGCGCTTCAGTGCCGGCGGGAGGACCATGGGTTCCATGCGCTTCTTGATACATATTTTTTGATTGTCTGGAATGAAGATTGTTGTTTTGTAATTGTAATGTAATAACATTGTTATATCTACAAAAACATCAGGTGTCACAAGCACTTTGGGTCTATTGTGGAAATATCTTCTTCTTTTCGTACTGAAAGAAATATACAAACAAAATTATGTTATGTTGTCTTTATTGTACACCATATCAAATAATAGGAGATTCTGATAGGGTGTAACGATGAAGGAAGACTTTATTGATAAAAACAAACTCTTACGGAGAAAATTGACGAGGACAGTCTGGTGTATTGGTAATGGGTAGTCGTGTACCACGTATTAAAAACAACAACGTATTTAAATTTATACAATAAAATCTAAGTAATAAAAATATAAAAGTCAATATGTATAGGTACTTAATGACAGTCAAGAAAAGAGATAGTGAATTTACAGTGAATCCATATATCTTATACACAGTTAAAACTAATATAGGATAATAAGCATAATCCCTTTAATATTTCCACTGCTAAGACTCAGGCCTCCTCTCTAGAAGAAGGAATGGGCCATAACCCACCACGCAGGCCCAGTGCGGGTTGGCAGATGTCACATGTTTTCGATTTTTTTGATTCTATAGGACATAAAACTAATAAACAATAGTAAACAGGGATTTTGTCTGCTGTACTGATGTCCACATGAGAAGACAATTGTGTCTATTAGCTATGGCCGGCCCTCTGACTTTATGCTTGCTAGGAAAGGAAATGACGCCATGACGCTTAATCTGTTAAGTGGTTCTGTATGCGCTCTGGAATTGTGTTTGGGTGGGATTGCAACACAAACTAGAAATTTACCTACGTGGTTACTCCAATGGTGTGGGAATAATATTCCTGCAAGATTTTCAGTTACGTATTTATTATGGTTAAATAATTTATGATCAGTGAAAGTCAAACCTTTCATATAAGTGAAAATTGGCATTATGTCAACATTGCAGCAACTGATGTCAACGGCGCTACCCTTCATATTCACGTTGCTAGGGTCCAGGTTGAAGACTCTGTTTTCATCTATATTTCTTAGAGGTTGAATTTGTACTGTGGATGACAAGGTATGAATGATGTGTATAAAAGCTATAAAAATTTTGTCAGTCAGCATCACTACGTTTGCAATTGAACCAAACTGAGATGCAATTGATTGTAATGAAAGTATTAATTTGTGAGATGCAGGAATACACGAATCCTTATATCAAATTGGATCAGCACTGATAACTTATGAGTTGATTTAGAATTATAACAAAATCAAGTTACAAATTTCTGAGAGTCTGAGTGAATTAGATGTTACCACTATAGGCTGCCGCTTATGCCTATGGTGGTGAGACCTAATAATATTAAGGTTTTCGAAGGTAAATACGATTTTACTTTAGATAAACATTGAAAATAGACGTATCTATAATTCTAAACGATCGTAAAAGTCTAGTACTAATAATAATCATACCAACGAGTGGAGAATCAGCAAATAAACACATTTTCTCGTAATCTGAAGGATCAAAAATCATGTTGCCACTAGCTATTGAGTTGACTGGCTCTCCGTCCCTAGCGCCTATTGGCTTGATGATAGCATGCAACAACAGTTGGTCAAAGAATGTCACTTTTATTGCAAAGTTTCGGAGTTCTAAATCAGAAAGACGCAGACTAAAAACTTTTAAGACCAAAGTGTCTGTTGGCGGTATGTAGTCTGGAAGCAGTTTGTCCTCTGACTTTGGTTCGTTGGATCTCTGCGTTTGTAGAGTTGAACTTGATGTAGATCGGCGCTGTAAATTAATAATGTAACTATTAAATGCTACAACTCAATTCTCTAACTGCCTTTTAATTCTGAACGTTAGGACTTACAGTTTTCTTCTTATGCATTTTTATTATTTTGACAAAATTACTTTTTGGAAAATAATATTTAGTTTCCGTTTTACTTAAACCAGCAATAGAATTTCTAAGATCGTGGGATCGTGGTTCTTTTGGCAGCTGTCAGATTTGACATAGATCAACTTTATATTATCCAGTGACAAAACAGTATTTATTCGATATTAGGAATTTTATCGCTTTTAATTTTTGGGGGTCACAAATATTACATTTTATTACATAAAGCCATGCAAAGGAATCGAACTTGGATAATACCTATATTAACAATTAGCCTTACGAAAACACTCGAGAACAAATACGCAGTCAGTTGGAATGCGACGTTCTTGATCGCAGGGCCCACTGAGGTCAGTCGTCAGTAGGAAGAAACGCTCGAGTGTCATTATTGTGTGAACCACCCGGAGGACACGGTGGAGCATGCGGTGGAGGTGTATCCCGTTTGCGCGGAGCATCACCGTGTCCTCGTGAAAGCGATCGTGGCAGCGACCTCTCGCACCGCGCCCTCACTCAGGCAATGGTTCGGGGCGAAGAGAAATTTCAAGCGGTTGCCTCCCTCTACGAAGCAGTAATACTAACGAAGTGGACCACTTGACACCCTAAACGCTGCGACCTCGACCCTGACTACCAGCCGTGGACTCGCGGAGGACGAGCAATGGGTAGTTCACCGTCCGGCCGTCCAGTAATCTTTTGGGCCCAAGCAGTCATCAACGCGTAAATTTCCACGCGTTCCTCAAAGATATGTCAGAAAACCGTATGGGCCTGCAGGGCCAATGTTTGCTGCAACCAGCATGCCTACGTCGTAATATCTGGTCATCACCCTCAGCCTCACAGCGATTTTGGCTAAAGACCTGCACCTTCGACCACTCGCACGAAGAGCCATGAAGAACCTTTCCTGGTTGACGCCAGCGGTCAAGTCACTACGTCACATAGCACCGCTCCGACCCACCGGACCCTACAGCTTCCTCCCAATTCTCTAGGACATCGTCACTCCGACTCAATAGGGCATCATCTCGACTTACTGGGACATCACCACCCCAACTCATTGGGGCATCATCCCGATTTACTGGAACATCATTAGGGCAACATCCAGACTCACTGCGACAGCACTACTTCTGCTCACTGGGGCATCACCGTAGACAGTTCCGAATTACCCACAATTATGCGGCTTCCGGTTCTGACCCACTGGAACCAACCTGGCACGCATCATAATGCATCAAAAACTATTCCTATCTCCGGAGGGGAGTGATGTAGCGACATCTATGGCGCCATACAGGAACTAAAAACTTAAATTAAAATCGGTTCATAAATAACGGAGTTCTAAGGTTAACTTCTAATAAAAGAAATACAACCGAATTGTGAATCTCCTCTATTTTTGAAGTTGGTTCAAAAAGTTATGTGTTTTTTGTTACCAAAATTGTGATTTATTTTTTCAGAGGAGTAGTTATTGGTGTATGTTTTAAGCCCACAGGTATCAAATATGAAGTCAAATGCAACGGTTTTGGGTTTGCAAATCAATAAGTCTAGTATAAGTAGTCAATCTTTAATAAAAATTACATCTTTAGGCTCACTCAATATTGCCGTAACCCCTTACAAGTAACTTTCTTATGATCTATTTAATATAAATTAATAACAACTAGCACGACGATCATAATTATAAGTTTAAGTACCACCTATTTACATTAGATGACGGCAGGCAACATTATCATCACCGTCTATAAAGAAAGATTCACATTCTTATTAACTAGCCATAAAGACATTAATCTTTGCCCTCACCATAACAACAGAAAATTATAGAATAAGCACTGAAGTTTAATCAGAGATCAAATCTTTTTTTTTTCTTTTTTTTTTTGTATCTTCACATAATTAATTGAGTGTCATTGTGACTGCTGTGTGTAGCGTCCGAATATGTGAAGCAAGTTATAGTCTGTCTAAATAGTCAAATGACTTGGAAGTTTTGTATAATATTAAATTATTTCAAAAATACTTACACACACTTTTTATAAGGTTATTCTATTAGTAAACAATGATGAAGATCTCTTTATCAACCCTGATTATTGAACCACTACATCAGATTTAATTTTGCTCTAATATTACTATTATTACTATTAGTTAAGTCGTTTGACTTTTTAGGCAGACTATATGGACTATGATATTATAGTCTTCTTTTCTACTAAAACGAGAGAAGACAATATAAGGCTGCTATGTGATAGTAAAATTGACTAAATCCAGACAATATTCATTTTTAGGTTTTAGGTACATTTTTCAATAATAACGTAGATAAAATGTACATATTTTAGATCAAGGTCTTCAGAAACCCTATCATATATTTTGCCGTTTCTAAATTCCTATCACAATTGTCCCAAATTATTACATACTTTAAAAAATAAATACCTTCGCAATGTAACAAGTACAAGCAATGGGTTGCTGTGGAGCATCTCCCCCGCAACCCCAAGTAAAATTTGAATTAATTTTACTAAGACACTTAGGTTACTTATTAGGCAAACAAGGGGTTTATAAAAATTGTACTTTTATTGTTAACACTGGATGTGCTAGCTATACTATACTATATATACTTTTACTCTATATTTAAATTTAGATTATAAGCACTTAAGAAAAAGAAATAGCAAAATCTGTCGCTATCCGGCTCGAAGGACTATGCTTATCACCAGGCATATATACAATATTATTTTTCTTATAGACTGATTTTCAAGTATGTGAAATGAAACAGGAAGTAATAAAAATAGGCAAACAGCTGCACTGAAAATACTGAGTGTTCAGTTCCAACAGAGACGTTCAGTCTTGTTTGTTTAGTTCTTCTAAGAATTTGTCCTGTGAAGCTGGTTTGCGAGCATAAACAACTAGTAGACGGTAGCGGAACTGAACGCTTGTTTCATAATTATTGTTGAACTTAGTCATTATCTGCAATTCTTTAAGTATGTCCAAGTAGTCCAACATGAAGTCATCAAACTTATCTTCTGGGATTTTGAAAGGATTCACCGCTGTGAAGGCATCTGTAAAACAAAGAAGATTCGTTATTTTTTTTAGTCACAGTGGATATTCATTTTGTCGGTCGGTCGTACTGGCGTCCTATCTAGCTTTTGCCCAAAAGGCTATGGGTCCCAATATATTTTAGAATAAGATGTCTTTTATACCGGGATTAAAACGACCGGGGGGGCTGAAGCTTACCATGGCTATGAGTTAACTTCTGAAGGGGTAACCCGTGGCCATAGAACGCAAATAGCAGCTGAAGGAGCATAGGTGTGGTTTAAGCAAATAAAAGTCTGCCACACCCTCTCCATCCGGTCCAGAGCGGGAAAAGTAATTGGATGATTTTCGTCCTTAAAAAACCGGCCAAGAGCGTGTCGGACCACGCTCAGTGTAGGGTTCCGTAGTTTCCCGTCCGTCACAATAAGTGTGACTTGAGTTACATAAACACAATTACAATTTCCCACTATACCAAATATTCTTATTAATAACAATGAACGATAGACAATGAACAAGAACAAATACCACCAATGTCAACGAGAGACCAACCAAACCATTCGACAATATAATAGCTCATACCCGTCCCGACCTCATCAACTCAAGAAATATCTTAACAGAGCACGATGTAGCTCAAAGTACAGCGCCATCTCTGGATTCATTGTACTTACTGGTTGCTTTAAGACTTGATGTAACATTAAAAAAATTGTGGAACGCAATAAATAAATATATATTAAATAAATATAGCATATACTCACTTCGCAACACATGTAAGTCTTCATACACATACACTGAGTTCTTACAATGAACTTCGTAGTCAACGAAACCAATCTGTTCCAGAATTTTCTCTACTTCTTTTTCCGGTTCCTGAAACATATTTTACCAATTCATTAGCCTGCGGATGTACGTACATTTACTTTCATAGGTCAGACGTTATCTCTATTAACAACTAGCTTCCGCCAGCGTGAAAGTCCTTCCTTCTTTAGTTTAAACATCTTTCGGAAGCTTCTTCTTCTTTTCTTCTTTTTTTTTCATCTTTCACATTTTCTAGCTTTCGAGGTCAAAATTGAATTACTGGCTTAACTTCACAGTGTTGATGGGAATCGACCTCTAATGTTGATAAATGATTTTCTATGATAATCTTTTCGATGGTTTACTTAGTTTGTTGCAAATTGTTATTATTATTTACCATTACCACACGTACCGGAAGACGTAGCGTTGCAAGGCCTCCTACAAGGAGGGCCGATGACCTGGTAAGGGTTGCGGGAATCCGATGGATGCGAGACGCACAGGACCGTTCACTGTGGCGGCACTTGGAGGAGGCCTATGTCCAACAATGGACGTTTTTCGGCTGAAATGATGATGATGATGATGGATTACCTTAGAGTCGTGATAAGGCGACACGTATCTGTCGACGTTCTGCAGCCATTTGCTCCACTTGTTATTGCGAGCCAGGACTCTGTACACGTCGAACACCGGCGCGCCCGCGAGGAAGATCATGAAACATTCCCCATCTTCATTCAGCAAGTTATAGATATTTTTGAATGCTCGTCTGAAAATATAAGAAAAATCTTTTGGAAAATGGTTCTATACTAGTGTGTTGACGGAATATTATAAAATCACGGTTAAAACAAACAACCAGTCGTCTATATTAGTTCTGGGCTTGCGGACGGCCAATAATGGGTAGCTCGCCGTCCGGCCGTCCGGTAATCGTATGGACCGAGTCCAACTCGTCGACGGGCGTAGTGTTCCAGGCGCACCTCAAAGAAAAGTCAACAAACCGTACGGTCTCAGCAGCGACGAAGTCTACTTGAGTTTTTAAAATTAAACATTTAAATAAATCATTTTTTTTTCAAATAATAGGTCTATGCTTTTTGAAGTCCACGGCTATCAGGACAATCTCGAAAGTACGGTACTATTACCTTACTGGATCATACATCCTTCTTCTTCTTCAACAAAGGCAAGATGAAGAACAAGATTTTTATTATTATTATAATTTATCTCAGGACTCTGAGGTCTTGGCCCTTTGGAAGGCGTACGAGGAGCCTAAACTAACTCGCAGGGGCTCTTTTTGATGCTTTTAACGGAATGTTGTACCAATGAATGTTTATTATTATTATTGTTAATTTTCCAAAAAAAATAGTAAGAGCGGAAGGGAATACCTCTTCTTCGTAACTAGAGCGTGACTGTATAGAATAAATGTAGCAATATGCTGAGACCCTGTTCTAGGTCGCTTACTGACTGGTTCTCGTAGCTTATAATCCCTTTCTTGAACACTTCTCACAGAATACGAGTACCATCAGCAAAACTTACCTATAGGTAAATACTATGGTTTTGAAACCACGTTTAGTATACGTAACTATACCAAGTTCCCCGCTCGTGTTGAGTCTAGTTTGAGAAACAAAGCGCCAATTCGGCCATTTGATAGGTTAGTTATAAGTAGACTTCTACTGATTTCACGGAGACGTAAATGTTAAATATGGCTCTAGTGTACCTACGCAGTGCATTCGATGCAAAATCTCTCCAAGATTATTCGAGTTGATTTTATTCAACCTGTATAGAAAACTAGCTTTTGCCCGCAGCTTCGCCCGCGTACACAATATACAAGGTGTAAGGGACAGCCCTCCGCAAACTTTAAGGGCTTGCTTAGTAGACGAAACTGAACAACCTTCCACAAAATTTTATTTCAGGAAACGAAAAAAAAATTGACCTCACCATACAAAACTATAAACTTGTTTGGTAAGTTTGTATGGAGAGGTCGATTTTTTTTTGTGTGGTCTACCGAGCAAGCCCCTAAAGTTTGCGGAGGGCTGTCCCTTACACCTTGTATAGTCTATGTCACTTAGGAATAAAGCAGCTTTTTATTGGTGAAAAAAATTTCACAATCGGACCAGTACTTCCAGAGATTACCTCCTACAAGCAAAAAAAGAAAATAATAAAAAAACAAACTTTACCTCTTTATTATATTTGTGTAGATTAAAGAGAATATTAAATTTAGAGCCAATCATAATAAAACTGGCCAAGTGCGAGTTTGAGTCGCTACAGAAGAGTTCCGAAATATTAAAATCTAGCAAAATACACCAGCCAAATAATGTTTCTTGAACTCAATTTCTTATCAATTTCAAATATAACCGTTGTGCTTTATCTGTACCGAATAAAAGTATTTCTATTCTATTCTAATTTAATTTTCTTTATTTTATTTGTTGTTTTAGCAGCAATAGAAATACACATACTATGAAAATTTTATCTCTCTGAACTCTTACGGTTTATGAGATAGAGCCCGCTGGCAGACACAAGACAGACAGACATACGCAAGGGCGGTCAGTGGAGGCTTAGTAATAGCTCCTTAAAAAGTGTCTATTTCCAATTCTCTTGTTGGATTAATGTTATGACTAAAATTATAAAAATGCTGCAATGTTGATAGATAGATAGATAAATTCTTTATTGTACCTTTCTAACTTCTTTAAGTTCCGGTTTTTTAACTTGCATCAAAGGTTTTTTGTGATGTTTTAAAATTATTTTCTTATTCAATTTATTTTATTTTATTAAAAAAATATTCTAATTATACCTACATTAAACAGAATTATTATGTTTGAGATTATCACAGTAATGTTATTTATTGTGAACAATTTTTTTTTGTATCTAGATGTTCAGTATGTAAATTAACAAAACAAATAACTTAAGAAGAGGCTGCTATGGAATGGGATGATCTAGAAATCTTGTTGAAGCTAGTACCGAGAGCTTGACGGTCACACTTATAACTATTAGGACAATGGGGTCGACAGTTACTGTGTATAAACTCGTTAGGTACCTGGTCATAACCAATTTCAATTTTAAATATGAGTTTGATTTTGTATTTTATTTTCAGTTGAAAAAAAATCCACTTGGAAAAAAATCAAAATTATTCGTAGTAGAGCCAGAAGGAAAAACCAAGTGTTAGAGTTAGAGACTTGTGACTAATGACTTAATTATCCACAATTTATATTACATTAAATTACATATTATCTAATATCAATAAAATCATCAATTATTTAACTTCTACCAGTGGCTTCGTCCGCGTGAATGTTTGTTAATGCAGAGGTGAAGTCGAAGTCAAAGACGGATAAAAAGTAGCCTATGTCTCTCCTTGGAGATCAAACTATCTGCGTAACAAATTTCATCAAAATCGGTTCAGTAGTTGAACCGATTTTGATTTTTTGTCCATGAAAACGTAGCATACAGACAGACTTAGTTACTGAATATGGATAAGTATTTTAATTCAAATAGTTTCTACAGAAATAAAAACCGTAAAATACTCACTCTTGATTTATAATCCAGTGTAAAGCGTAGAACGAAAACACGTGGTCGAATTGTCCCTTCATCCCTTCAGGCAGGTCACCCTCTATATCCAGAACTGTGAATGAAGTCTGCTCGTTGCAGTGGTGATCATTGGCGAAGTTCACCATCTTCTCGCTGATGTCGCAGCCGAGCAGCTTGAAGTCGGTCGGGATGTACTTCTTCAGCATGTTGGTGACGCTTCCATCTCCGCACCCTATGTCTAAGATATTGTTATTATTTTTCTTCCATTTCATTTTTGACGAATATTCTTCTAAGCACAGAAGCGCATCCCTTTTCTGCAGGCTGTTGCATTTTTCGTAAAGGACGACGTTGTTCATGTTTTTTTTTTTTGAGATTTTCAGTAGATGGGATTTTGGTGTTTATGAATTTAGTATGGTATTTTTGGGTGCGCACGCGTGGTCGGGGAGCGCTGTTTCGGCGGACAGTCGCGCCGGGAGCGAGCCACGGTGCATTTATACGTTCCACGATCGCTCAAACGTTCGTAGCAGCAGTGGATTTGGTAGACGTCATCTTATTATATTTTGTTGAATATGACTGATTTTTCTTTGAGCCCCTTGGTAATTACAACTTAGAAGGAATAATGCATATAAAATGCATATGAGTGGGTCGTAGAGTGAACTTCATTCGATCAGCTTATTCAATCAAATATCAAAATATTATGACGTTCTTTGATTCTTTCGTATTATTATTACTATTTATCGTGAATATTGGCGTGTTCCTAACACATTGACAGAACCACGCGATATATACTACTGAGTTTAAACCTCTTCCCAAAAACAAAAACTCATAGGTTTTCTTAGATATATACCGTGTTTTCCTCTGTTATGGTTTTTAGTAAGTGGATTTTGAATTCAACTCATAAACAAACTACAATGGCTTAAGGGTTATGGAGTTGCTGTTGTAAATGCCCGTTACGCCGTAAGTACGAATCCCACTAGTTTCAATGTTAAAATGACAAACTCGGAGCACAACTAAATTTAACTAATTACAGTCCAAAAGACTCGATTACCTACAAAAAAAAATCTTTTATTACGAGTATATTTGTTTTGACTTCTCATCAAAGAAATTGAAATGGTGATATGCGAGTTAGTTTTTTTTTATATGCAATAAAGCATATTCTACATATTTTGATCTGAAAAGTCTAGCTTTAAGTCCTACGTCGTACAAATCGTTTGTAGTACGTCTGAAGTAGAATCGGCACATTGCATAGCAACAATGCTCAGGCGCACTGCGCTCTCTCTTAATTCTGTTGGAAAGTGTGTTTTGGAGATTCCAGCTGGTCTGACCGTCTTGTATGTTTTTTTATGGTCCTGCTCCTGGGCTGAGGGGGAGATAGTGTCAGACTCTTATTGACTAAAAACCCAACCCGTTCCTTCTAGCCTTCATACTGGGGTTCGAGCTCCCTTTCGTATAACCCTGGCCCCGTAGGCTTCGACCCAGCTGGGCCCCTGCTGTTGCTGACAACTCCTTTAGGCGCGCGGGAGCAGTGCGCGCTGTCATCGTATTGGGCTCGATCCGGACAGTTACCGGACGGTCGGACAGCGAGTCACCCAATGCTCGCCGTCCGCAAGCCCGTGCCTACGGTGGCCGGAAATCGGAATCGGACTCCCGGCGGCGGCTGGGGCGCTGCGAGCGCCACCGTTGCCTGATGCGGTCGGCGTCCTCTTTTGCTAGCATTACTGCTTCGCAGAAGGAGGCGAGCGCCTGCCACTCCTCCTCGCTCCGGACCATAGCCTGTACCAAGGCCCGACTCCTGTATGATTAATTTAATAGATTTGAAAATCGCCAGTAACTTTCAAGAATTGTTTGCGACGTTTTAAATAACGACATCAATAAGTATTATTGAGTACCGTTTTATGTTATTTAAAAAAAAATATCTATGAGAATAAATCACATATATCATTCTTAGACAATATTTAAATTCAGAATCGATCTATGTATGTCTCTATTTATATATTATCTTCACAATAGAGTAGATAATAAATAGTACACGCGTCATCAAGTTTTTTGTATTTATCAAGTCCTGAAAAATAAATATTTACAGGTAGGTGTGTTGTAATGACTATCATTATTGTGGCTATGATTTATGATTGTGTTAAATTAAACTTATTAAGAGCTCATCGACCTCTCATTTCTAGAGTTCCGTAGTTCAATTGTATTTTTATTTATGGCGAATGAATCTATGTAGTTTGTTGACAAGAACTTTAGAGGACTCGCATGTCATTGTTCGTCAGGTTTGTTTGCGGGTTGTTCGGCAGAGTAATCGCGGCCCTGGAACGCAAAGGGCAACAGTAAAGTCTGACACTCCTCCCTCCACCCAGAGCGGGAGAAGTTATTTGTAGATTTTCCATCTAAAACCAAATGGTTGGTGTTTCTTGCCGGTTCTTCTCCAAAGGAAACGACCAATTTGGAACCATGCACTAGCTTCTGACGTTTTATTAGTGCCCATGTAATGTGAAATAAATTATTTTGACTTTTTTTTTGAGTACCCTTGTAGATTTCAATGCAACGACCACTCTATTTTAGGAACTCCCTATATCATAATCATTTAAGCCGGAAGACGTCCATTACTGGGCATAAGCCTACCTCAAGCGTCACTACAACGACCGGTCCGCATCTCACATCCAACGAATCCTTGCAACCCTCATCAGGTCATCGGTCCACCTTGTGGCCGGGATTTCAAGGCTGCGTCTCCTGGTACGTGAAGAAAGGAGGCAGGTACCTATGTCTTTATGTATATTTAGATATATCATCCCTTGTATTCTCTTTCTACTAGTCTATCGTTGTCTCGCGAACCGTTATCTGAGAGATGATACCAATCAATCAAATAATCAATACACCTACTTGTTCCTAATATAGGTATTTAGGTTAATAGGTGTATACCTAGGTAAAGGTTACAAAATATTTATAGATTGAACAGTCGTTCATTGTCGACCACATCATTGTTTACCATCTCAGTGAGATAGTGGACTTAGCAGGCCTATCACTTAAAATAGTGAAAAACTATTTGAAAGTATTTTATTTATTGAAACTTCGTGCAACACTAAGGTACACAGGCGAACTTAATGCCTTAAGGGATTTTCTACCAGTCTAACTGGACTGGTAGAAAATGCTGGTACAAAATACATAGCAGGTGCATATAAAAAAAAAATTTCAATTCCCGAATGGAGTCTCGACGATTTGTCCAATCGAAAAAAAAACATAATGATCTGACGTAACAAAAAATTTACTGTTTTTAGATTTATTCCTAGACCTGTACTATAAGACCTAGCTTTATGCCAAATTTCAGGATTCTGGGTCTACGGGAAGTACCCAGAATTTTGAAAGAATAAAAATCTTCGGTCTACCAATAATCGACTTCTACGATGTCCCTCACACCGTTCCGGGCTTATCCACTCTTCCTTTTTCGTTCAGGCGATATCTCTTTGGAATGCGCTCCCTCTGAATATCAGGATGGCGACTAGCCGATATTCTTTTAAAGTGAAGGCACGAGAGCATATTCGCAAGATGTTGGTAGAATCATCATTGCACTGATTTCTTTTTTTCACTATAACTTTGTTTATTTATATGTATGTATCTAAGTATGTATTTACTATTGCATTTGTTTTCTCATTTATTAAGTTACACCTGCCATGTTATGTTTCTGCACCACCCTAAGGTCGACTGGCAGATAATGCCTTTGAGATAATGAGATAATGCCGCCTTTGTACAACTCTGTGCATAAATAATAATTTTGATTCTCTTGAGAATATCGAGATATACGTTTTTTGCGCCATATATGGCCGTATATTGTTACCGTTATATTGTACAAACTACTTACTAGATAAATTATTATTACCGATGTAGGTATGTCTTTTATTCGTTAGTTTGATTTTTTCATAGCGTTAAGGGACCGCAGATATGATTTTAATTTCAACTTGACACCTCCACACGTTCTCGAGATAAAGGACAGACAGACAGACGGACAACAAAGTGATCCTATAAAGTTTCCGTTCTTTTCCTTTTGAGGTACGGAACCCCAAAAAGAAATAATTATTAAGAAATTAAGGGTTTAAATAAGTATATGTACATGTAGATATATTACTAAAATAAACATACATATTTTATTAATATAATATATAAAATATAAAGGGGATTTGAAAGGACTACGCTATTTGTGTAGAAAATAAGACTAGTGGCCGTCCTGCCCTGTAGCCAAGTTTCATCCAATCATTCCTCAAAACCTATTTTGTGACAAAAGTATTTACAAATATTGTGGTATGAGAAGGAAAAATCAATAGAAGATTTTAAAGGAATTGGGGCTTGTCATAGTAGTATACAAAGTTGTCTGATTATAAACTGTAAAAAAATATAACCGACTTCAATGTTAAAAAAACACTGAAAAGTACCAAATAGCTTTAATTTTGGATGTCGGTGTTTCTATAATAGTTTAGTCTCTTCGTTATTTAACACCGACTTCCAAAATTAGTTATTTGGTACTTTTCAGTGTTTTTTTAACATTGAAGTCGGTTATATTTTTTTTGTAAAAAGTTTTTTATTTTACACTTATTAATTTTGGTACCACCACTAAAAAGTACCCCTCAGTCAAACTTAAATACCTTATAGTCAGAGCGCATCTCATAACGGTTCTAATAATCCCAAACACGGCTAGATTACATTAATTTACCTTTCGGCTTCATCATCAGATCAGTTCGATATATTATCGTCTCCCCCTCTTCTTTCAATCAGTCATTAGACTACATGCTGATAATCCCGGCTGTAGCATCAGGCTAGACTTATGTCAACATTGCATTGAACTTAAAATTTAGTCCTGTTTAAAATGAGCCCAAACACGACTACGGTGCTTTAATGGTTTGTACTTTTTCTGATGCTCCTGGCCTCAGCATCAGGTCTCTATGTACTTCGGTGTTCTTTATTAGCAGTACGTTTATCCACACATCGAGCCCTTTTCAATGAGTCTAAACTCGATATATCTGCAGTTAGTTGTCGAGGACTTAGGTACTCTGCAGACTATCCTGACTGCAGCATCAGGTCATGACTTGGTCATCATGAGACTAAATGTGGCAAATGCCCTATCAAACATCAAAACAATTTACTAAAACAGTCCTTGCCTGTTCGAGTAACTTCTTACTGTTAAGGGGTTGTACCTTCCATCATCAGCCCAGCTACCCGAAATGGTGACGACCATACGCAAATACACAAGATACTTCATAAAATATGCGAAAAACAATAAGTGAGCCTATAAAATTTGAGGGTTGCCTTCGATTTCTCCAAGATCCCATCACCAGATCCCAATTTGGTGATAATGTGACCACCGCAGAATTATCTACTTTCGAAAAAAAAAGAATTTTGAAAATCCGTCCACATTTGGCGGAGTATTCGATGAACAAACATACAAAAAAAAAACATACAAACAGCCGAACATAGTACCTCCTCCTTTTTGGGAAGTCGGTAAAAAAGAGGCAGACAAACGTTAGATACATCATTTAAAAAATCTGCTGTTTCAAATAAAATGCGAATTATTTAAATAAAAGTGGTTTTTGTGGCAAATGTTGCAAATTCATGAGAACTGAAAAAGTTTGTACAATTGATAACTGCTCTCCCTGTTAAATTTTTTTTAGGTGGAAAAATCATCTAATGACATCTCATTATTAGGCGGAGCGGGAGGGTGTGTCAGACTTTTACTGACTAAAAACCTACTCCTGTTCCTTCTTTGCCATTGTTCCCGGGCCCTGGGGATCTTTTTCGCTTCACCCATGGCCCCAGTAGGCTTCGACCCAGCTTGGCTCTTGCGGGAACCCTGTATTCCTATAATATGCTTTTCAAAATGTATTTAATATGTGTATGTATGTGATTCGTTGATCGAAGATTTAGATTCTTATTACACTTTATGGCACTTTTCCCATTGACATCGACGTTGATGATTTTTCTGATGTGGGTGAGTTCTTTTTCTGCGTGATTGTATATATTATTATTTTTAGTTTATATAGAACATTATTTTTAGCACATGCGAAACCTGAATATAGTTTGTTCAGAATCAGTAACTGAATCAATTCCAATTTATTCCCAAAAAATATTTAAAAAGGTCACAAGTAGGCCACTACCGATACAAAACAGGTCACGGCAGGTCATAGCCATAGGTGCCAGCGCACAGCTGGGTGCAGAAGCGAAACAATCCCTCACTCGCCCGGGTGGCCCGATGACCATGTATTTATGTCGCCAATCAGGTGCCATAACTGGCTTATAACTTTGTGATTTTTCATAATACAGTTTTGAAATTTTGTACAAACAGATTCTTTACAAAACAAATACTAGACAGGTGTTTCAGGTTTTGCATATTCTAAAAACAAGGCTGTCTATATCTACTTAGCTATAATATTTATTATTCTACAATTAACAGATTTTTGATATACCTTTTTTATTTTTACGCAGGTTTTAGGGTGTGTCTAGCTTTTACGTTATTACGTCAAAAAACCACTCTATCAAAAACCACGTTAAAGGAGGATAATAATAAACTGTTGTTCAAATAAGTCAATGATCATTTACGTAATAGTGACATTTCCTTTTTTTCCAAAACTAATGCCATAATTTGAATTGACGTCCATTTAGCTAGAAATAAAAAACAAAAGATTTTGTTTTCATGAAATGTTTGCTTGAAAGTGTGAAATTGATGGCCTATTAATTAGAAAAAAATTAGCACGCCAATGGCCACCTCCCGAGTTAAAACACAGTACTCGTTTAAGGCATTAATTTAGTTGCAGACCAAGAGCTGAGCTATGTTAGTTTAACTTATATAGCTGACGCAGTTTTTCAAGCTACGCATCGGCCGGCATACACAACTAACTTAGCTTCGCATATTTTAGTTAGCTAACATAGCTTAGTTCGCATAGCTTGCGGTCTGCATACAAGTATTGAAAACAGCGTTGGCTATGCGAGCTAAGCTAAACTAATATAGCTTAGTTTTCGGTCTGCAACCGGCATTACAATTGCTGCTCGCAAAACATCTACCTTCAATGTTAGCTTTCAAGACTTGTAAGGTTCGAGGTTTAAGTTTACGTAGTAAACGCAAGATTGCAAGAAGCTTCATAAGAAGAAGTCTGGGATCGTTAGATCTGGCGATGTGGACAGCCAGATCAAATCTCAAACCAACAGATTCAAAATTTGTTAAATTAGCAGTAAATAATTCCACGTTCATGAGGTGTGTGTTGCTCCGTGGCAACAAATTTTCTATATTTCCACAATAAAGATGTTAAAGCCATTAGTTTGCGCCACCCATTGCTTTGATTTTTTTTAGAAAATTATAGATTTTTACAATACTTTAAATTTGTTTTATCTCCAATTGCTGTTAGGGTCAACTCACACCAGAAGAGCGTCGAAGCGCAACGCAGTTTTAGTGTCATATGAATGTGGATGCCCGCGGCGTCGCTGGATTTCCATCCGCGCGACTTGTTCGAGTTTCTCATGCGATAATAAGTATTATAGCAATGAAAATAAAGTTAAAATTCATATGACACTGAAACTGTGCTCCGCTTCGCTGCTCTTCGACGCTCTTTTGGTGTAAGTTGACCCTTACTGTTAATTTCAGAATCTAGTGTATTTTGTATAAGAGGTTTTTAACCGACTTTCAGGATTTTAGTTTAACGGGAAGTACCTCTTTTTTCCGTAGTTTGATATTTTTACAGCCTCAAGAGTAATTTCAACTCGATACCTCCACGCGTTCCCGAGATCTTGACAGACAGACAGACGAACGGACAGCAAAGCGATCCTATAAGGGTTCCGTTTTTTCCTTTTGAGATGCGGAACCCTAAAAAGGATGAGGTTATAAATTAGATAGTATTTTCCTTATTTCAATTATTTTATTTTTAGCATGGTTCAATGTCTACGTCAGAGAGGTGAACTTCTTTTTATTCTAGCCAAGAGACGCAATAAGGCCTCCGATGGGTTGCGCCTCTTAACAATAGTTTTGTGAATAACGAATATAAAGTGGGCTATTAAAGAAGTATGCAAATTCTAGACCCACCTTCCAATAGCTATGTGTGTAACATCATTAGATAGGTATTTTTAACCGACTTCTAAAAAGGAGGGGTTCTCAATTCGGATGTTTGTATTTTTTTTATGTTTGTACGCGCATAACTTCGTCGCTTGCCCACCGATTTAAAAAAATCTTTTTTTGTTTGAAAGGGTATACTTCCCAAATGGTCCCATAGTCACCAAGTTGGGATATGATGATGGAATCTTGGCGAAATCGAGGGAACTCCTCAAATTCAATTTAATTTATTTGCGAAGTGTTTTTTTTGAGCTAAATAAAAGTTCTAAATCTTGGTCCCATTAGAATTATTCTAAAGTGTTATTTTTTTTACAAATAAAATACATTATTATTTGATCATTGCAGTGTTCCATAACGACCTCTCTTTCGGTTCGGGCGTCTATTCGGTTAATACAGACGTGAGGTTATTACATCTTTTTCTAATAGCTTTTGTCTAGAATGGCGGAGGTGGACTCGTATTTAGTAAGATCCTGACGAAACTGGAGAGTTTAATCAGAATATTTCTAAATACAGGTTTATTAAATACGATTTATCTTACTAAATATGAGTCCTAGTCTAGTCAATTATGAAATAAAACACAACAAAAAAAAAAATACAACTACTGAATAATTCAGAAAATTATTTATTCACCGTGAAAAAAAAAACCAAATACAAAAAGCTTCTTAAGTAGCTTATTTAATATTAGAATTACTTAAAAATAAGTAAACTTCGATTAAAAAATATAAAGCCTTATAGGTATGTAGATACACTGGATTTTTAAAGCCTTTAGCCGACCATTACACGGTCATGCAAGCATCAATCAATTCCATCAATCATGAATGATGGTTTTCGTCATTCAGTACTAAAAACCGTCAATCATTGCATTAGACGGTAAGTTATTCGTTAATCAAAGCTTTGATTGTGGCAAAACTGACAGCAAACCTACCGTGTAATGTTCTCTATACTAATGGGCTGATATACATAGATTTGGACCGGCTAATACTAGTATTGAAGTTTTAAATAGTGCAGGAACCTGCCTGATCAAGTCATTGAGCCATTACCTATCATCCACTGACTGTTTAGTGCAATATCCACGAATCACCTCAATCTTAATCCACTTTTGTCGTGCAAATTCGTAAAATTATTATTATTATTATTATATATTTATTTATGTCAGGACCCTAAGGTCCTGGACCTTTGGAAGGCGTACGAGGAGCCGAAACCAACTCGCAGAGGCCCTTTTAGATGCTTTTAATGATGGATTGTGGTACCAATCTACTACTACCAATCTCATCTACCAATTTATTATTATTATTATTATACAACTTTCTTGCAAATTTTAGGTAATATCAATTCAATTTCAATTTTTTCGGTAAATATCTCATCTCATTATGGTTTGCAGTTATTAATACGTTTTATCTGTACTCTGCATTGTTTTTTTTTTTAAATTGAAGTATTGTAAATTAAAGATTAACGATTTACAATTTGTGAACAAATAAGGGTAGAAAAGTTTAAATAGTGGCCTATATCTAATAGCGTTTTGATGTCTCTAATTTAGAGTTGTCACTATATTTATACAGCGTTTCAAGGCGTCTATTTTAAAACTTTTCTTCACATAATTTAAAATCAAATCAGTGGTTGAAAAATAGTGATACGTTACATATTAGGAACGAAGATCTTAAAACTTTTTTCTATTGTAACAATATTGAAGAATTACAATAAATAGGTTTTGTTCACGAAATACCAATTTAACCCTTTATAATAGACTGCGTCGGATTGGATCGATGAGCGTTTTCGTGTCTTATTCGCCTGGGTTGTATGGGTACTCCATCTCGTTTAGTTCTTCAATCCCCATAGGTGACAAAAGAGCTGACGAGGAGTATTTGGTCGTGGATGTGCTACCTTGGCGGATTAAACGTGTGAGTGTTCAGGGATCAGGGATCAAGGTGGATGATTTAAGGTCGCCCGATTTCCCTTACCTCGCATTGCAAATTGCCGTTCCTGTAGGTAATCTAGAGAATAATTCGACGTCATGTTGGTTACTGAATGGTTATCATGACCTTGCAAATTGAACACACTACGTATATCAATTCGAATTGGATCATGAGAATGACGTAAAACATGACAACAACTTTAAAACATTGAAGAAAATTTTAATTTCATTGGTTTTCTAAGGTATCTATTTGGGTACGAGTATGTATCTACTTTAACATTTCATTCAGAGTTGGTTAACAGGTTGACACTGCCAAATTACTTATGACTTATAAAACTAAAATAAATAACTAAGAACGCGATTTTTGAAGTAATAATTATTTTTTATAGTAATTTATTAACTAAAAGGCCATTGAGGGAGGCGTATGTCCAACAGTGGACGTACATCGGCTGAAATGATGATGATGATGGTGAACTAAAAAGCAAGTATAAATAAAATAGGCGGTACATTTATTAATCAGATCTAAGGCGGTATAATCGATATAATTTCATAGTGGCTTTAGGATCAATTGGGTCATTCCGATCATTTGCTTGCACAGACAACTACAAGACAATATTTGCAGCTTATTGAAGACTCTCCAATATTATTGTTGTTGGTTTCTATGACGCCAAGTTCTTGAGCAACTGTGTAGTAATCTTGTATGAATTCTTCGTAAACATCTTGTGGCATGTCAAAGGGCTCGATTGCTTTTACTGTGTCTGGAGAAAAAAAGGTTTTATGTTAAACTTTTGTTCTAGCTACAAATTAACTAACTCTTCATTCAACTAAAGACAGATTGTATGTGAGAGTAGGTTGGTTTCTTCTTCATGTTTTGAATGATGTCTTAAACTAGGATACAGGATATAAAAAAAAATATTATATTTATCCTGAAGATGCGCCATGTTTGCTTAGAATAATTTTCTATATTCACGCGGATAAGGCGCTGGTAGAAGCTAGTATATTATAGTACAGTATATATTATGTATAATAATTAGCTAACTAAAAGGTTAATAATATTTGAAGATTTTAAATTGTTTATTTTGATAGTTTAATTAGGATATTAAAGTTTGTACGTAAAATATGAGAATAGAAATAGATGCTTCTCAAGCTTAAAAAATATATCTGCTGAGACGCTGTCGATAGACAGACACATACAGTTTCATAGTTTTCTATGTAAGCTTCACGCAGGCGTATATCAACCGAATAATGACGAATACGCGTCTATGAAGCTAAGCGTTCTTGAACAGTAGGCTTAAAAACGATGAGTTGAATGTATACTTGTGTGAGATTTACCTATTTACGTCAATTGAAACAGTTCCAAGTATGAGCAACTTGGACATTATTGACCGTTTAAATGTTTCTGGTGCTGCGGGAACTCCTATCAAGATAATAACATTATGTTACAGGAAATTAATCGGTTTACAGGTCGTATGTGGTGGCTTCAGTGCTCTGCTTTGAGTACATAATGGCATATTACTGCACCGACAAATGAAACGATTGATCACTACAGGTGAAACAAGATATTATCGCGTAATGACGAGAGTCCTGGCAATGTATTATCTTTATTATCTATCTGTTTGACGTCAGAGGATGTAACAGATACAAGATGCCTACTGATAAGGAATACGATGGTAGGTCAAGAATGGAACTTACTTTTTATAGCTTCCACGCTGTCGAATACAAATAGCATCTGTTTAACGTTTACGTCAATATTTCTGAAACCTATTTCTCCCATCATTTGTGTGACTTTCTTCTCTGGGTCCTGTAAACAAAATATTTATTGAATATCTTCGGAAATGCAATAAAAATATGAAAAAATTAATAATTTCCTAATTAACCCTTCAGATACCGTCAATTAGAGACACAATAGTAAGACAATAGATGCGCGGCCACCGGTGGTCGCTTGGGGATTCATGAATTAAACCCAGTTTTGTAATGCCAATTTTTAGTTTATAAATTGTTTTAGGTATTTTTGAACCAAATTTCTAGTAAATTTAAATTATTATGGAAATAATTACTAGAATAGAGGTACCTGTATAGATATAGATTTTTTTATTTTTATTCATTATAGATTTTTTTTCGGCTGGTAAGTCATCTTATGACATCTCCCGCTCTTCGGGCGGAGCGGGAGATAGTGTCAGACTTTTACTGACTAAAAACCCACTCCAGTTCCTTCGTTGCTTTTCGTACCGGGGTTAAGCTACCTTTCGGAGTTAACCCTGGCCGCAGTAGGCTTCGACCCAGCTGGACCCCTGCCGTTGCTGACAACTCTTTGAGGGATGCAATAGATGCAAAATAAAAGTAACGGCCGTTGTGATGACACTCGGGTGGGAGCTAAAATAATGTACAAAAAAGAACTTCTTCATACCTGCATGTCGTGGTAGGGAGAAATGAAGGTGTTGACGTCCTTCAGCCACGACTTCCATTTGGAGCATTGCGCCAGAACATTGTAGACGCTGTAGATAGGTGTGTAGCCAAGGAAAGTCAGGAGGCAGTCTCCGCCTTCTTCAAGGAGATTGTAGATATTTCTAAATGCCTTCCTGTAAAATAAAACATGCGTTAGTTGAAAGCTTTTACTGGAATAATTTATCATTTTCATATTTAACTTGCAAAAACAGATAGAGCAAATCGGTATGTTTTATTTTTATTTTATGTTTCTATGTCATCACATTTTGTATAAAACCGGACTCCAGCCTTATACTGAGTAATTTACAATGGAAAACCTAATAACACTTTCCTGACCAGGAATTCAACAAACGACTTCGTAACTAGAAGTTCTTGCAACCACTAGATTAGCGAGCCGAGGCAGTCAAAGATAAGTTATTTGTATTTTTTAAACCCAGTTTGGCCAGTCACATAATAAATTAAGTCAAGTCGTAAAAAAATGCATTGAGTTGCATTTTTGGGATGTTCTTTGGATAGACACCAATAACTGAGTAGGTACCTAGTGTGCTTTCTCAACGATCTACGCAAAAAGTAAAACAGTTACTTTTAAACAAGATACAACAATTTGAGTGGATTTTTAAGTCTGTGATAAATTAGTCTCACTTCAAACACTGTCCATTATTCGATGATCGATTTTGGCTTTTGTAAAAGAAATGATAGATAATAATATATTAAATCATTATACAAAAATATGTTGATACTGATACCTACATATTTAGTTTTGGGAGATCAGGCACGATAAATAATGAACATCATGTGATGTCGGAACCTCGGCCGACAGAAATATTCAACGAAATGTAAATTAGTATATTTTAGTATAATAATATTTATTATAATGAATGAGAATCGGCATTCAACTATGGCAAGATGCTTTGAAGCGTAATAGCCAGAACATAGATCAACGGAAAGAGTGTTGAAAATCATTACAAGCTTTTATTTAGTTTCACCTGTCCCGATGTTTGTCTGTAATCAAATCTTGCAAATTAAATTTGACCCACTTTTACCAATTGAGCTGAAATTTGGCATGCACGTGTAAATCGGATGACAATACAAAATTATTTTGACATGGAGCTGATCCGATCATGGAACCTGAAGGTAGCTATAGGAACTTGGTAGTTAAAGGACACAACCCCTTCGACTTTGGGCTCTTATGATTCGTCTTGACGAGTATTAATTAATTCATGAATCCCCAAGCGACCACCGGTGGCCGCGCATCTATTGTCTTACTATTGTGTCTCTAATTGACGGTATCTGAAGGGTTAAGTATATAAGTATAATATAAATAATTTAATTTAAAACATGTTTAACAAGAACATTTGCGACTTCCACAAGTTTTGCCAATTACCTATTAGGCTATTAGAGGTTAATGACGTAAACAGGTGAATATCTAGTTTTGAAAACCGACGAATTTTTTTAGCATTTTACCTAACATAGCATACATAGTGTAATAGAGCTTTGTAATATTCCCACTGCTGGGAGTTCGACATGTCGTTCCTTCTAGCCTTCAAACCAAGGCTCGAGCTTCCTTTCGAATAACCCTGGCCCCAGTAACTCCTTTTCTAGCATTACTGCTTTGCAGAAGGAGTCGACCGCCTGCCACTCCTCCTGGCTCTGGACTATGGATCCCGTGCCTATAGAAATTATAAAAAATAATAGAGTCGAACTTACTCTTGATTTCGTATCCAGTGCAATGCATAAAAAGAGAACACATGATGGAATGCCGAATTCATTTCTTCTGGCAAGTCTCCCTGGATGTCCATTACCCTGAACATAGTGGCGTCATCACTGTGATGTTCATTTGCATATTTAACAGCTTTTTCGCTGATATCACATGCGACTAGCTTCTTATAGTTACTGGGCATGTATTTCTTCAAAATAACTGTTACACTTCCGTCGCCGCAACCCACATCTATTGCGCTGTCTCCGATATTTTTCCAGTGAATTTTCTTAGCGTATTCGTTAAGGCATTGGACAGCTGCTTTCTTCTGTAAGGAGTTCGCCACGTTATACAATTCTGGATCGTTCATTGTGATTCTGTAACTAAAAGAAAAATTGGTTATGAATAGGACCCGATACAGGAAGTAGTTACAGAGTTGCGTGATTTTATCTCGTCTCCTATTCAAGTCTCGAATCGCAAAGTTTTCCGTCATAAGTACCTAATGTAACAATGTAAGAAGGCGAATTCATACGAACTTAACCGAAAATAGATCAGTCGTATCAGCCCGGGATCGACAGTGTCTGTCTTTTTGTCAATAGTCTTTTGTGATAACAACAGTTTTTTTTTCAATCAGTGACCTTCATCTTGTTATAATAATATAACGTTGTTCTAGCCTATGTACGAGGAAAGTCTTGCGCAAATGTAAAGAGAATAATGAGATTCTATTTTAAATGTTGCATAGTAATGTTATGTGACGTCATTGGTTATAGAAAGGTCATGGGGTTATGTTTCGGGAAAACGGGGAAGGATAAGTTGTCTATAAAAAGCATAAGGATAATTAGTTTTGCAATGTTTCTGCTATTGGGACTGATGCCGTCTCTTTAGGAGAGAAAATGGGCCCACCCGACACCCGCCTAGCACCACCTAATCACTCGATGTCCAGGTGAGGTGGTCCACGGGTTAACACTGTGTTGTTAACAAGTAAACATCGCAGGCAGCACACGATGTATTCGCAACCAGCCTGTAGGCAACGTAAAGTAGGTATGCGAGCAACGGGGACCACTGAGTGGTCCTGTCGCCGTCCACGCGTAGTCAGCCCGCGGGAGTTGCTCCGGAGTGGATGTAGTGAGCATACATCCATAGTACTTCATATAAAAAATACTGCCCGCTCGAGGTGAGGTGGTGCTGGTCGGATATCGGGTGGCTATAATAATGACCTTTAAACCATTGACTAAATATGAGAAATGCAATTTATACGTTGACGTAAAAATTGTACAACAGAACAACCCGCACCCCTCTCCTAGAGAGGAGGCCTGAGTCCCAGCAGTGGGAACATTAAGAAGGCTGATGATGAAGAATTGTAACTACTCTAATAATCATAGCACGCAGGCCCAGTGCGAGTTGGTAGATGTTTTCGATGTTTTGGTTTTGAAAAATGCCGGTTCGTTACGAAGCTTTCCTTCACCGCTTTGAGAGCAGTGGTGATGAAATTCATTACTCAAAGTGAAGCGCTTACTTGTGTTTGTACTCACAACTTCATAAGTCGAGGCTATTGCAACTGGGCCAACATTGATCAATAATAAAAATTGTCAAAAAAAGGTTTTTTGAAAAGTAATGATAATTATTTTCAAAAAATCTTTTTATGGACAATGTATTAACCTAATTTTTCCGGCGGTTTGTCCGTGTGAAAGTTAATAATCATGTTGAGAGAACGAACGAGTACTACTGAGATAAAAAAGTACTTATTAATACCGGGATTAATAAATGATAATAATATTTATTTTGCAAATAGGTTTTAAAAACACTTTTACACGTCAATATTTTTTTTCCCTCAGTTTAAACTAGATGAGGCCGATACAGATTTGAGTGGATCTGTATCGGCCTCAAAGCTCCGCAAAGCTCAACTCAGGACTATTGAGGAGCTCAACGACTTGACGAACAATATCAAGGAAAGGACATCTGGGGAGGCCGCAGAAAATACTCAAATTGCCACAAATGTAAAAACGACTGAAAAAAAAAGCGATCAACATATGTACTTCTCACATTTACAAAAACAAAGGAAATATGAAGTTTACAAAATACTCAGCAAAGTAAATATTTATGTCAAAAATTCAGTGGTATAATCAGAGTCGGCTACTGAATCGATTTCAGCTACTTTTATTGGCAATTTTTTCATGCTTAAATAATTCTTGACTATTTTAGGATAAAACTTATCTATCTATTTTGATAACTCTTGATTGCGTGAATAGCATATTTGTGTGAGTACGTAGATACCAATATCGATGCGCTGCCAACTTAGTGTACGTGGATTCCAATATTATTATTTACATATTTTTAGGATTTTTAGGAAGAATTTATTAAAAACAATACCTAAGTGCATTTAAATGAAATTTCAGTGAATTATGATTGTAACATAATTTCTTTTTTGGGGTGTATCTGCATAAGGCTGTGCATTATTCCAGTTATATGTATCTGTATGTTATATAAGTACAAAAAGACTTCGATATGTTAATTGAACAGTGATTTTTTCGTAGCTTAATTAAGTTATTGTAACTTTTGGTCACTTATCGGAATTTCCTTTTTTGTTTCACTTAATGCTTTCAAAACCTCAGTTAATTAATGTTATGAATTAAATATAATTATCACCATGACTGTCATATATTCTGTTTGTTTTATCTGTGCAAGAACTAAGTGCTTTTAATACTGGGTCATAATAAATGTTTTTAATAGCCTTTAATTTGTTTCAGGTAGTTGTTTTTTTTATAAGTATACTGCCTAAGGTTTCAAGTGAGAATTATCATTCAGTTCACGAGTGCAGTGGTTGCATCGCAACGAGCGTCCCGACCGTCCACGAAGAAGTGCATTGCCCTGCGCCTGCGCACGTTTTTGTATTTTTTACTTAGGTTTCGGATCGACGGTATCTACTCAATTGGGTTAGGATACCTGACCTAACATAATGTGATTTATATTGATGACGACACGCATGCATTAGATGACGTGTTTATGTGCAGTTAGTTGTTATGTCACTATTAAACTGTGCTTATTTTTGGGTTTCCATTTTGAATATGGAACATTTTCTAATATTGTTTAGTCTATCAGACCTATCAAAAATAGTAGGTATCTGCTTCTTTTCTGTTTTCAATTACCTTTATTTTACCATGAGGTAATAAATACTTTACAAACCTGGGAAAGTTAGTGAGAAATCTAGAAACTCCCAAGATACAAAAATATTCTCTGCCCTATTTCAAGACATAACCTTACCTGCGTGTCTAATTACATCCAAATCCGTTCAGTCTTTTAAGCGTGAAGGAGTAACAAACATACACAAACTCTCATACATTGGTACAAACTTTCGCAATTATGATCTCATGGTCTTTCTACACTCTCACAAAGTTTAGATCCATTTAGTTATATCCATTTTGCCAATAGATACCTAAAAGCAATCTGCTCGACTGATTATATATCATTTTGCAGCCACTTCTCTCAACTTAAAGGTTCTATTGATATCTGTCGATGCAACTACATGCATTACATCGTTAACTGCCTAAAAAGCCTTGGATTTTATTTCGGCTCAAACAGGTTACCCAAATTCCCATTTACATACATGCACTGAAGTAAGAATAATGTAAGTCTGCATTAAACCAAAAAATATGCGCGCCGTAATCTAAACTCGTATTTCAAGGACAAAGTTAAAAACTCGCGAAAAAAATTCATGTTGGTGCATCAGTGCGTCCATGTACGCCGAAATGCAAGTGCACCGAACATTGAACGAGGGACGGCAACGTCTTGATCGTTGATGCAATTTAATTTGATTTTGTTTAACAGTGGGCCCATTAGTCAGTAAAATTTTAACAATCTTCGCTCCAACCAGAGCGGCAGAAGTCATTCAATGTTTTTTTTTTTGTAATAAAGGTATTACTTCTATTTCTTGGAGGATAGTGGAGGAGTGTTTGGAGTGGCACAGCATCTAAGCAGTTAAACGTCATCAAATTCGATGAAAGTTTTGACTATAAACACGATATTTTTTACCAATGAAATTACTCTAATTAGATGACGTTAATGACACTTTACTTCGTCTTCGTTAGGTAAATTCTCAGGAAATAGGCAAATAAAGCTAAATTCTTATGAATATGGAAACAGATTTGAGTTAATAAATGTAACATTGAGTCTAGCGATGCCTATCAATAACTCATTTGAAGGGATCAAGCGAGTATCAAGACTATCGACTGTACAGTTGAGGTAGCCGCCAGCAATGTCACCCCGAGTGGGTTCAATCGCCGAACGCGCAAGAGCAGGAAAAAGGGTTCATATTTAGGGAACTTTATTGTACCAGCCACGCACTTAACTTGCTCCATATAAAGAGAGATTATTTCGTTTGTTTACTTTTTGTCTGACAGAGAAAGCAACATTATAATCAGAATTAGATTTTGAAAAATACAGGTTCTGTTTTATCTTACTATTCTAACTATTAACTAACGTCATTATATTTGTGTGATCATGACTAGGAACAGAAAAATAACTAGAGAATACTTATATAATAAGCGTTTTGGGAACACATTTATTGTGCGTACAGCCAAGAAGTGAAATTCCCTGCCGGAGTCTGTGTGTCCTGATAGCTACAACTTTAGGGGTCTTTAATCAAGAGTGAATAGGTTACTTCTAGGCAAGCGTGCTCCATCGTCGACCACATCATCGCATACCATCAGGTGAGATGGTGGTCAAACGCGAGCCTATCAATAATAATAATAAAAAATACAATTTGTTGGTTTCTTACACGAATTTGCATATCAATGTGTCCATTAATATTACGTCTTAAGTGTAGGGGAGGATTAGAATGAACCTAGTTTAACTATTAGTGATCAGTTAAAATCGGGGTTATATGGAAATTTGGCAAAAATAAATGATAAAATTTGACAATTACACCAATAAATTAGATAAAGCTAAAATAAGTTTAGTTTATAGAGTAAATTATTATTCTCTGACACTGATTGCATGGTTTACATTCTTTAAATTCATTAAACTTGCTATTTTGTTAAAAAAGACTCAAATAATACTCAGATCAGAGTTTGTCGAACACAAACTAATTCAAGTATTGAGTATAACCAGTCGTGGGTTTATGGAGTTCACAATCATCTTTACGAAATCACTTTCTTTAACGACTAAATAAATATTACTTTAAGTAGCTGCCTACAATAAAACAGGATCATTTTTGGAAGTTATTTATATCTGTGTGTGTATAGTCTTATTAGGGTTCATACGGAAAAAATGTTAAGGCTATGGGTTTGTGATTTTTTTTTAATATTGAAAAGCTAAGAGCGTTTCGATAGAGTTTACTTTTATGATGTGATTTTTGGCGTTTTTGTTCCAAACAACGTGTATAAACATGTTATTTCTTCGCAATATAATATTTAACGACGTTGTATATTTTTGTTCCGCACCTAATATTCTCTCCTTGTTCAAATTCTTCCATTCCAATAAATTCTCTTCAAAATTGTATGTCATGCGGAACCCTCAAAGAGCCTCAAGCCTGATATGATCCATTACCTCCACGGATGTCCCCGATCATCGACCTTACTAGTCCCACCTGTTTCTAAGCCCTGTGACGCAATAGCCAAGTGAAAGTTTGGAAAAAAGTTTGTGATGTCTATGGCGTCATTCGGTAAATAGATTATTATAATTGTTATGGGAGAAAGCTGACCTTACTCAACACGTTTGTCATTACGATACTTGCTTAAAATTACATTGTCTAGTGATATATCGTTGATTGTAGATTACTGAGGAGTTTTAGGAGAATCCACTTAACACCTGCAAGTAGATGCTGCGGTGTTACATAAGTATCAAGATTCCTTGACAGTTATTTCTCAATGTGTTCATTTCATTATTCTAACTTTTTTTTCTGCATCTAGTGATTCAGTTTTAAAGTTCATAATAATATAAACCTTGCAATGATAGAATATGTATCGTTGATCAGTTGTTGATCACTAAGAATTGGCAGATGATTTATTACCATATCGTTCAGGGTTTTATTACTTTTAATGGATTTGTGATGTAATAATTGTTATTGTAGTCTTGGCGCATGTGACCCGTACATTAGCCGAACACTAAACGCATTGCGATGCGTGCCTGCACAGTCTTTCTCTTATTATTGAAAAAAATTCGTACTTTCGTCCTCTCTCAACCAGTCACTGAGTGCAATGCCCCATGAATTTACTGCCCAAATTTTTAAATTATTTCTTGTCTCTTTTTCAGATGCACTTGTTGGTAAGTTAGAAGAAGAGAGATATACGTCGTTTAGTCATCGCGATGTTGGTTAAATTCGTCTCTTATTGACGTCCCAATGTTTCGAGCCTTAAGGCAGGTTATGACTAAGGTCATAAAAGGAGAAGTTGTCGTAGGCTTAGACATTATAATGGTTAATAAATGATGTTAGAATATTTAAAGTAACACAGATCGCGAAAAGGATTACATAGAATAACACTAATATCCATCTTTAGTTTTGAACTATAGCAATTAACATAAAAATACGTGTTGACACTTTCCGGTAAAAAATATTCTAACATCAGTCCTGGGTATTGGTTTATTGCCCAATCCGACTTGGTTAAATTGTAATGGACTCGCGTTGAAATTATATAGACGGTAGAGGGTTTGAAATCATCATCATCATCATCAACATTTCAGCCGACAGACGTCCACTGTTGGACAAAGGCCTCCCCCAAGTGTCGCCACAACGAACAATCCTGTGCGTCCCGCATCCATCGGGTGGCTTTAAAATAAAGCAACATAATTATAGAACAGTTCCAGGTGAAAAATTAAATTTTGCTCCTCATGTTATAATCCAATGCAATGTTAATAAAGATGTGTTACTCGAGGAACGGATGTAAAGTAAAATTAGGAAAATTATCACAGCGTTATGTTGTAACCAAAATCCTCTGACCATAATATAGGGCTGATCAATGATAAGTGGGTTTATATCAGCATTAAGATCAGCTTTCCATTACATCTTAAGTAAGTTTAATCTTACCTGATGAGTGCCGTTGATGAAGATAACTTTGGCCTGATGAGTGACATAATTTTAAAACACAATAGTGTTAGGAATCATGGTACATAATAGTATATGTTACAGATAACTTGGTAAAACTTCTAACTTTGTTTTTAGGCACATGAGTTTAACGGAGTAAATTAAAACTCGCTTGTTTTTATTTTTGAAACTATTCTTATAACAATACTAGTATTTTGCCGGCGACTTCATTCGCGACAATATTTTATCGTATTATTAGGGTATTTTGAAAAACTAAAAACAACAGTTTTATTACTTCTTTTGATTAATCTATTTTTTTTAATTGTTGATAGGTTTGCGCTTGACCGCTATCTAACTTGATGGAAGGCGACGATGCGGACGACGATGGAGCACGCTTACCTAGAAGTAACCTATTTACACCTGACTTAAAGATTCCCGGGTTGTAGCCATCAGGAAACACAGATCCTGGCAAAGAATTCCACTTCTTAGCCATACGGACAATGAATGAGTTCCCAAAACGTGCCAAGTTTCAAGTTTTTTAACCCAACGAATGAGATTCTCCCATACAAACTTTTACATCCCCTAAATCGTTTTATAGGAGTAGTTTTTAAAACCGAATAGATACAAAAAATCTTTCTTATTTACTTGTGTTACTATTTATACTAAGCTCAAATAAACGGGCCGAAAGAATAAAATTTTGCATACAAATGAATTGCCCCATTTTCACCTCCTTAAATTATGAATTTTTAAAAAATCTTTCTTTGTGCTTATCATCATCATCATTATCATCAGCCTTTTTAATGTTCCCACTGCTGGGACTCAGGCCTCCTCTCTAGGAGAGGGAAAGGGCCGTAATCCACTACGCGGGCCCAGTGCGGGTTGGTGGATGTCACATGTCTTCGAATTTTTGGTTCTAGGACATACCGGTTTCCTCACGATGTTTTCCTTCACCGTTTTGAGAGCACTGGTGATGAAATAAATTACACAAAGTAATGCGCCTGGCTAGGTTCGAACCTGTGACCGATAACTCGTAAGTCGGGACCAATAGATACCACTCGGCCACCATTGCTCTCTACATCTCTTTGTGCTCACCTACATCACAATAGAAAACCTTGTGCATAGTTTCACGCCCCTAAACGCAGTAGTTTTGGCTGTTTTGATAGTCAGTCAGTCAGTTATTTATTCTTTAATTTTATAATTATTTATTGTACACAAAAAACATATACAAGATTAAATAGGCGGATTAGTATCAATATGCACTATTTTCTCGGTACTGCTTTATTAATTCTATGCTCCTGAAATGATTTGTTTATTCATAACCTAGCTGATTCTAATCACTTATAAATCATTAGTGTAGTTACATTATTACGCAGTCGTTCACTATTATGACTAAAATATATTTATTTATATATTTCTTATTATAATAATAATTCATTCAGTTCTAAGTGATTAGGGGAAACCCGGGCAAGACGTATAATGTCAATAGAACTAATTTTAATTATAATTAGATGTACCAATTAGCATATACTTGGTATTATATAGTGTTGTATCAGTCATAAGTATCTATCTAATTATGTAATCTATCTATTGACTAATCATGTTTTAACCTTTGCTATTTAAATTAACATTGAATGTTATTATTTATTAACCGTCTTCGAAAAGGTGGAGGTTCTATGTTCTGCTGATTTAAAAAAAAAAGTATTTTCACTGATATCTCGGTCAATTGTGCAATTGATATTATTTATCTATTTCACCAACATCTCTGCTTAGTCTGATATGGAATGAAACAGTAGGTGTTTTTTTATATAGCTGCCATCTACACTTCTCTTCAACGATTGCTTCGAAACGTGTTTCTGGCTTCAACCAAATGGAGTTAGACGAACCTCGTTGAGTTCTCACAATGTTTTACTGACTTTGTATAGATGGCGCTGTATTTATTTTTAGAACTTAAAGTATTTCCAAATTATGAAGCTGTTACTGTGAGGTAAATTTTGTGTGTACAGGAAGATTTCTGTATACGATGTTATTTTTGCTGCTAGAACGAAATAAAGGTCAAGTTTACGGACGTGAATTTTATAGGTTTTCTTTTTTATATCAGCATGCTACCGTAAATTAAGGTCTTCCTTGTATTTGGTATTGAATGCCATTGATCAAAAACATTGACTGACTTTTCTAACACTTTGAATACTTGACTATGTCTGTTCGAAATCAGTGTAGAAATAATTGCCGTTTTCGATAGTCACTAGAAAATTCAAATGCGATTTTCTCTATTTTCATGATGTCTTGAAAATCGTATTTAGGAGATTAAATAGGTTTACTTTGAAAGTTGCAATACCGTTGAATGATTTTGAGTTTTGGACGCCTTTGCTACTAGATAGCTAGGTAGGTACAGTCATAAGCAGTAATAATATGTACTTACCTGTAATTTGTCATAATTTCAAAATATCTTAAATTCTACCATTCAAGAAATAAGTGTACGATAATTGGTTCTAAATTACCTGTTCGTTGTTTAGATAATTGAATTTTATTATTCTACCATTATTAAACTCCCAAAAGGTAACCGATGACCTGATGAGGGTCGCGGGAATCCGATGGATACGAAATGCACAAAACCGATCGTTGTGGTGACACTTGTTGGAGGCCTCTGTCCAACAGTGGACGTCTCTCGGCTAAATGATGATGATGATGATGAATGAATTGTAAATGGCACCAGCCCGTCGGTTAATCAAAAAAATAAGACAAAAATGGGCAAATAATGTATATTTCACAAGCTTTTATTTAGTTTCACCTGTCTCGATGTTTGTCTGTTAATCAAATCTTGCAAATTAAATTTGACCTACTTCCCGGTTACCGATTGTGCTGAAATTTTGAATGCATGTGTAAATTAAATGATAATGAAAAATTTAGTAGTTAAACGACACTACCTCATCGAGTTTGGGCTCGTATGATTCGTCTTGACGAGTATTAATTATATAGGTATACCGAGCTATAAAAGCTTGCTATGAAAAAAATATTTTCGTTAAAAGCTTGTTTGTATCTACAAATCAGACAGCAAAATAAAAGTAGTAGTAATAAAAATGCTTGTTGTGCGTATAGCTAAGGAGTGAAATTAATCTTTTATTTATCGTAACTTTGATTGATACCAATTAGTACTTTGTAATGGTGTTAAAAACTTTGGCACTAGACATGTATATGGAATATTCATGTTATTTAACATACATTTCAATAACAACTACAGGATTAGACCCACAGGGTAGAGGTTCTACTCTACCCTGTAGGTTTAAGAGGGATGGAGTTTGACTCCATGTCATATCAACAGGTAGGTGCGTTAGTATACCTATTGCACAAGCTTTTCCTGTCTGTAACTTAATGTATTGTAATGTACCAACATTTTTTATGTTCATTTATTTTAAGTGGTCTTGGAAATTTGGATTGATTGGATTCATTTATGGTTCTAATTTGTCTACGGCACGACGGTTAATGTAATTGAGTTGGCAATAAATAATAAATAAAAGGACTTAAGACTTTAAAAAATAATTTGAAATACCAATAACGAGTGAATACTGATTCTAATATGGATAGAACGGTTTACAATAACAATTTAACCAAACATTATAAGTAACACATAATATGATTTAAAAGAGTGTCCATGGAGTTTCTTGCGCGTTCTGCTCCATAGAGATCTACGCTTTGGAACGTGCAATTTAGCTTCACTTTTCTTGGACTGACCGACATGTGACTGTTCAAAAGTGCCTGCATTTGGTCTATTTTAAATAAATGATTTTGAATTTGAATATTTAGCTCCAAAGTACTGTGTAACAGGGAGGGAAGCATTTTCTAACATTTATAATGTTGGCTTTTACCTTGGACAGAAGATAAGCATTGACATACAGCGTGGCAATGCCGCCAGTCTTCTGGGCACGTTACCAGTCGACTGCGATGTGGAGGAATTTTCGACACCATACTTTAGATTGGTCTTAGTCAGTTTTAATTAGTTCTCTGATAATTTAATTCGCAACGTAAGTGTTAGTCTAGTGGTTGTAAGGGCTACTGCCGAGCATGAAGTGCTGGGTACGATTCCCGGGACGACTAGTCGAGTAAAGTGTTCTCGGGGTTTTATCTATTAATTTAACTTGAACTAGTAAAAACACCGAGGTTAATTTAATACCTTAGATATTTTCTACTAGTATTTTCTAAGGAGGTGTAGCAACAGAGCAGTGAGCAGTGGTGGCCGAGTGGTAACGGCCCCGACTTATGAGTTTGTAGGTCGCGGGTTCAAACCCAGCCAGGCGCATTACTTTGTGTAATTTATTTCATCACCACTGCTCTTAAAACGGTGAAGGAAAACATCGTGAGCCACCGATCACCGGCTTGTCCTAGAACCAAAAAATTTGAAAGCATGTGACATTCGTCAATCCGCACTGGGCTCGCGTGGTGAATTACGGCCCATTCCCTCTCCTAGAGAGAAGGCCTGAGTCCTAACAGTGGGCACATTATAAGGCCGACTATGTTATGTAGAAACAGAACATGGCAGAGGCAATTGAATAGAAAGACTAAGTGAAAAGAAATAAGTAGGCACAGTAATAAATACATAATTATTTAGATACATACGTTCAAACTAACAATGGTGTAAAAATCAACTCCAACGAATCAATTCTGTGATAGTGATGATTTAATACTTAGAACGAAAGTACACGCATGCACTTTCATTTATATTTTATTTTACCATGTTCTTTCTTTTATCAAACATGTATAAATATGTGATCACATGTACTATTTGCAACAGGGTTTTTTTCGGTTGTTAAAATTCATTCAAATGACATCCCCCGCCCTTGGACGGAGCGGGAGATAGTGTCAGACTCTTACTGACTAAAAATCCGAGCCCGTTCCTTCATACAGGGGCCGAGCCTCCCTTTCGAAAAACACTGGCTCCTGTCACACAGGTTGCTACCTAGCTCAGGAGCCAGGGCTTCTCTTGCCGTTTTCTACTTGGCAATCTTCAGTCACAACTTATTAAAAGATTTTTAATCTCTTCGAAAGATAGTGCAGAGGACGAGAGATGCGTGTTGTGAAAGCAGAAACACCCAACTCCTTCACGCTTCACCACCCCATCAGAGCATCTCCCCCTGGACGCTAACTGCTGTGGCAAATTTGGAAATTTCTTAACGACTGCATACCCGGGTTGGTCGCTGTAAAAACCAAATACTAGTCATTTTGTTTAATTTTTTTTTCATCTATCTACACTTACTCTATGAGTATATAAAAATTAACGGCAGTGTTACTAGACCGACACCGAACCCAAAAATGTGATTAAAAAATTTGTCTGTCTGTCTGTTTGTTCAGGCATCACGCAAAAACTACCGGTTCGATTACGATGAAACTTGGTATAAATTATTCTTTAATATCTTGGGCACCACAATGGGTACTTTTTATCCCGGAAAAGTAAACACAATAAAAAACTTAATTTTTCGGTTCGATCCCTAGACCCGATTACTTTACCAACCGCAAATAATATGTTTGTCGTAGGTTACGTCACCCGCAGTGGAGTTCACTAAGGGGCGCTGCAAACGGCTAAGATACTATAATATTTTATCTTAAGATACAATATCGCTCGCCATACAATTCAATGGACGACAAAGATAATAAATAATATTTCATATTTTCGTATCTTAAAATGAATTTGTATGGCGAGCGGTATTCGCTATTGGTTACTAAACAGGTACCAAAGTAGAAATCTACTACAAAAAACTTACAGAACGCTAGTGATGTCGCGAGGAAAGATATCATATACCCTCTTAATCACCCCTAATGAGACACCATTGGTTTTCTATTGTAATTAGCCACAAAGGGCCAACACCGGGACAGAAGTATTAACACCGTTATGATGGATAGATAACGTCCTACATAAATAGCACTTTACACAAAAATCTCATTGATAATAAAGTATTGAGTATTGAGTATTGAGTATTGATAATTAATTTAAATTTAGTTTTTTTTTTCTCTTCTTTAAAGGTTCATTTATCTGCGGTTGTCTAACAGAAGCCATTTATACTTTTAAACTTGTGTTAGGCTTATAAGTGGTGCCTGGTGACCTGTAGCACTGGTTTCTCCGAAACCTACAACACCAGCTCTCACAATGCTTTATCTCGTTTAAACTGACTGAAAACAAAAATGACGTGTAAAAAAATCGATTAAATAACAGATGAGGGTAAATTATGGTCATTTACTCACTTCTTTATGCGAGGAAACACACCTAAAACTATAGGTCCTTTTTTGCACAAAAAAAGGACCTATAGTTTTAAAGAAATTTTTTAAAATTTATTTTTTTAATTGATATAAACTAGTGCTTGACTGCGATCTGCGACGTAACCTATAGTTTTTCAGTTCCTTGGGTCACATTCTTTCGGCTGATGCTCGACTTTCCCAAATAACCAATGAGGGTAATTGATGTCAAAATGTACAATGGCACCAGATTTAGCAAGGCAACCTATCCGCAATGTCTTAATGAACGCATTATCTTGTATATAATATTTACCATAATCAAATAACAGATGAGGGAAGAGATTTTTTCTATCGGATCTTAGATCAGATAAAGTAGTAGCTACTCGAGCTCGGACTTTTTTGTCTGGTTGGTGATGATTAATAAGCTCGCAACCTATTCTATACCTATGACTTAAATATGTACGTACACCTACGTTTCTTACGGTATACCTAGGCTTAGGTGTAAGCGAGATACTGGGTACAGCTCTGCCTAAGCTGCGAGATTCGTCGAAAGAGTTACCGCGGCACAAGAACGCAAGGGTAGCTGAAGGGACATGGGTGGGTTTTAGTCAGTGATACTATCTCGCTCCACCAAGAGCAGGACAAGTTATTTGATGATTTCTCACAACAAAAAAACCGTCCTTACGCCTCTGCATAACCCTTCGGCAAATACAAGCGTAATGTCTGATGTTATCAAACTGCATGCTCTCAAAGAAATCATTACATTTACTGAAAGTCTTGAAAGATTTTCTCAAATACGTCCCATTTCCATAAAGTAAATGTAAGTATATCCGCAAAACAAATCCTATGTACCACTTTACAAAAGAAATTCTGACGTCAAGAAGGTCCTCACAAATAATAAACTTATTTCCCTACAATGTCGGAAAGAGAAGAAGAAAAAATATCTGAAGTCGACATCGTTTCGCAACACATACAGCGGACATTCGTACATACAGCATTATTTACCGACTCACACAGACATGGAGCTACCTATCAACCTAAAGAATACCTAAAAAATACACAAAAAGCTTTTTTCCTAAGAATAAGCGGGACGGAGTACGGATCTTATTTTTCTCGTGGACGTTTCAGTCGCTCTGGGGTGGGCGCGCGGCGCCGGAGTGTGGGGCCTCCTCCGCCCCGTGCAATAATACTGCGTCACTATTTTGCGCCATTACCTACACTCGCTTCCTATTCTATAAGTAGCGTGGCCTCTAGAACGTAACGTAGGAACTTCCAACTTACTCCGTACGAACGTCGATACTCGGTAGGCGGACAGCCACTTATGTCGTAATCGAATCGATTATACAACTTCGGTATCGATTCGCGACTTCGGAAGCCCTTGACCTCGTTTCATTAACAATCTATTTATACTCGATTTGGTATCAATATCAGAAGCTGCCAACTTGAGCAGAAATATTAATATTCAACTACTTTTGAAGGGGATTGAATTGCTTGAGATGATATTAGCTCAATCGCTCTCCCAGTCTGTTTAGGTGTCTAAATGGCTTTACACAGCTCGTTGTGATTAATGGCTTATGCGGTCACAACCATTCTGTTGCAGACAGCATCCCTGGCTATTATATCTCCTGTTACATTATTAGCTAGTTGATGTTATGACCGGGTGATTTCAATTGAATGAGCCTTTCAAAGTTTTACCGTTGTGGTGCGCTTTAATGGAATAACACAGTCATTATTTCACACTTAATCAGGGAACCTGCTGGTTCATAATATGAGCCTTGTAGTTTGTACCTTACAAAATATTCCTATATCGGAAGATTTTAAGTCGCAGTATAAGAGTTATTTGCATTAAACTTTTCTCAAATATCCTGCTAAGCTTTTCCAGCAATAATAAGCAAGGTATAAAATCTAAAAATATAATTTATCCCCAGCCTCGGATTTCGTAGAGTTACGTGCTAAATCTGTAGGATTTCAAGTGCGCTTCGTGGAGCGGGGCTGCTTTATATAGTAGTGTTGCACTGTTCCGACTGCGCGGCGCTGCGCGGTGTTGCGCGGTACTGCGCGGTACTGCGCGGTACTGCGCGGCTGACATGCATACCGGTACGTAGCGTTAACGTGGGCAATAAATAGCATAGAATTTATTTTTATATATTTTGTAGGATACCTTATATAAAACTATTTCTTGAGTTTTATTAAAGCATGACATTGTAGCTATTTGACACCAACGAACACTTGCATAGCTTTCCGTATAATTAATTCCACAAAACTTGTTTGTAGGACAAGTTGTGGATTAATTTTAATCGAGGTATAAGGCAGAAGATTTCTCTTTGAGTCGCGAACTCGAAGCGTGACGACTCGCGTGTTATTGGATTTTTAGTAATATTCATAGGAAATATGTATGTCAATAATAAAATGATTAAATTAGCTCTTAAGACACCTGATTTTCAGATTTATTTTAGTTCAGGTTGGATCTATTATTAAATTATTATTGTATACTATTTTCGTTCTATGTACATAGTTTATGGACGAATTGATTGTAAATGTGTACATTATTATTTTTTCTAATAATAACTCCACATTAGTCCACATGAATTGGTGGGTAAAAAGGTATGTAGGTACCTATATACGGTATAAGTACCTACATACGGTATATGACTGAGATAAGCCAAATCAAATGGATTCCTATACAGAAGTTTAAATCTATCTAGATTTTCAAAGACTTGAGGAGCAAGTTTTTTATTGTGCTTTTTTAGAATTTCAAAACTTTATAGACGAGGAATCTAATAAACGATATTCGAGTACTTAAATTTGGAATTCAAAAACATATCCGGAGAATAAATTGGAGCAACAATTTCTTGAGTGGGTACTCCTATCTATCTTTATTTTATTTTTTTATTATTTATTGGTTCACCAGCAATGTTTACATTGGTATTATGCTAAAGGTAACATGCAATAAAATAGAGTACAACAGTGTAACACTCACTTATAAGCAAACTCCGCATGCATTTAGGAAAGTTTTGTTTAAGAGAGAAAAAAAATTATAAATGTAAATTTAACTAAACGAATCCAAAATGATTATTGAAAACACATCTTTAAATCAAAGCGAGGTGACCTAACATTGCGACCTCACAAATAACGGAGCAGGCAATAATTTTAGCACAACAATGAGCTAAGTCTGAACACCGCGGCATCAGCACCGCGATGCTGCGCGCATACAAATTATTGATAATCGATATTTAAGTACATCACGCATCCATGCACGTTTAATTCGATAGAGTTTGCCGTATCGATACTGCTTTAAATCAATACCTTAATTATGATTTGGACTTGTTCTTTCAAACAAACATATAACTCCTAGATTAATAGCATTCTCACAAGGTAGAATCGGTTGAAAAAAGTATCGAATACAAGCACTTGAAAGAGCATGAACACGTAGGCGCCACTGGAACAGGACGTAGTAATGCATTACTAATCAAGAACTATCCGAGACACAGACGACTCGACAAAAACAGAAGCTCAGCTATGCAGGTGTTCGTCTGTGTCAAATAGCTACAATGTTATGCTTTAATAAAACTCCAGAAATAGTTATGTATAGCAGACTGGAAATGCAACTATCTGGTCCGGGGACATCTAAACATACCTTTGCAGATATAGGCTTGGAGACAAAGTATGTACCACGCAGCGAGTTTCTAACGATTTGTACCTATTCCACGGCAAACATTGCTGTTTAGTAGCAGGGGATGGAATCTCTGAAGTAGGGAAGTGCGCAATGAATGTCGCACAAAGCGGTGGGAGCGTGGTATGTGATGTCGTACTTTTGTTTGGGGTGCGGGGGTGGGTGTGAGGCGACGGTCCTTTGATTCTGGCGAGATTAAACGTGCGGCAGACGGTGGCGCCTCTATCGATTGTTGTTGTAATTACAGCGCTATCCTCGCCCAGTCGCAAATGAAATTGTTCCGGACAGAGCTAGCTGCGGATGCCAACGCCGTGTTACACTTGTCGCTGCAACATGCCGCCACATTCTGAACTGTAAAACCTAGTACTAAGGTGTCACTCCCCGGTTTGAGAGGGTCTAGAAGCCCGGGAGAGTTGCGGACGCATTATTGCATACGATGTTGTATCGTGATTTGATGAAATTCTCACGGAATGCTTTTAGTGGCTTCACACGGTTTTAAATCGTTTGTTTGACGCTTTGTTGGGACGGTATAGGGGTTTGCTAAACATTTTGTTGTTAGTTGTTGAGACAGTAGTTATGTTGAACTTTTATTAGTCTTCTTGAAACTTTATAAGTGCCACTTACTTGATAACTTACGTAGTTTTAACCCTTCAGATACCGTCAATTAGAGACACAATAGTAAGACAATAGATGCGCGGCCACCGGTGCTCGCTTGGGGATTCATGAATTAACATTTGAAGACTCAAGTTATTAATTCAGGTACGCTTTCCAATAGGTCTCCCTACAATTTCCTCTACAGATCTTTATTGATATTGTCCTATATTCGTCTTATCAAATAAACGGTCAGACAAAATGAACGTCCAATAAGATAAACTCGCATTACTTCTAAACAAATACACAAACCTATAAGAATGATCACGACTGCGCACTGAACGCAATTCGAGAACAAATCCACATCTGAATCTGAAATGCGAATGGGAACAGAGAGTGGAATCCAATAAAACATTCGGAGCCCTCGAAACGTATCTACGTCTACGTGACGTAGACGCCTCCCCGAGACGCATGCGCACCGCACTCGTACAGAACAAATGGACAATTCCAATTTCAATTGTAGAAAAAAAATAACCAATTCGAAATGGAGAAGGCTTCGCGGCGACCAATGGGAGCGCTCACAGTCGTAATGCCAACTGTGTGGGCGGAGCGAGTGATATCTAGCATTGGAATGTTCGTTGTATTTGTTTTGCCGGATCCGAAGGCTTTATTGCATGGTGTTTGAGCCTCTTTCCCCTTGAGGGTGGTAGCGGCGGAAAGCTCGGTATGGATTTGGGATGAGGCTCTTCACATTATGTACCGTAGTCGTTTGCAGCCTACGGATCCGTGACCTACATATACTATTGTGCGATGGATTTGTTTTATTGTTACAGTTAGGTAGATAATAAATTTCATGAAAATTTTCAGGGAAAGGCTCTAAATAACTACTAAAAAGCTCTTTCTTTTAAACCACTTAAGAATAAAAATATTAATGAAAAATAGACAAATCTTTAGAAAAAATAAATGGCTCCAAAAAACTAAGTCTTTAAAAGGTCCTCGCAAGAATTAACCTGTAATGAAATCAAGGAGTGTCTCCGACTTTATGAAACTGTGAGTATTGATTTTTCGATAGGGAAAAAACGAAGGCAACGATCTATGCAGATCTGGAGTGCTCTCGGCACATCAGATGGCACCGGCGGGCAGCCTCCGCAGACAATCGAACGGTGGGGGGCCCCCACTGGAGGTCGGGGAACTGCCACAGACTATATGCGCGATGATTGTGCTGGAAGATGCGCACGTAGGTTGAAACTTAGACCGGGACTGTTTTAAACAGGAAAATGCAACACTATAAGAATGTTATTTCAGCTGTTGTGCTAAGTTTCTGAGTAGGAATTATTATATGTATCGGACTTAAAAATTCAAATGTTTTATTGCTATTTATAACACTTGTAATTGACCTAAACGAAGGTGCAGGGGATTTGTAAAATAAGGTCCGACGACTTGTTTTGATAACAGTTTTGCTAGTAGTATCTGAAACTACTGGACCGATTTAAATAAAATATTTTTATTGTAGACTATCACTTTATTTTCTCCATTCACGTGGGTAAAAGAAAAGGCAGAAGTTAGTTTTGATAAAACTATATAAACTTTGAAGTGTCAGGTTTGATGAAGGACCAAACAAAATTATTTGCCAAGGAGAGCTTTAGGCTTTCTAATACAAGACTGGTTACAGGTTATTTATCAGCCTGTTGATACAGGAGACATTTTGCGGAAGTGTTTCCAACTGCGGGATTAAAATTATATAATAATCTACCAAATAGGGATAGTAAATCACTTCCAGTGTTAAAAACTAAATTAAGAAAAGATATTTTTGACAAAATTTAGGATCGCTGTATGTTATATTAGTCAAGCTCATTATTAAGTGAACTATGTATTTTTCTTAATGAATAAAAAAATCGTTAAACCTAAACTCCATTTTGGGTTGGAAGTCATTGGACATCGACCTGTTTCAGCCCAGGGCTGTTAATTTTGTTTAGCTCGATTCCCCCATCCTCTATGAGGTCTGTGTACTTATGATTGGCTTTACAAAAAAAAACATTGCAATTGGCTAGGCTTTTTCAACACGTAAGTTCTACCAAGAAAGAGGATGCAGCTAAAAAGAAGAAACTGAAATTCAGAATCTAAGCACACATAATCTTTGGCGATATCGACCCGGCGGCGGCGACTTCCCATTCTCGAAGTAAAACACGGTGGGAAGGAAACCGCGGGATAAACCGCCCCCCCTACTCCCCCCACCCGATCTTTACGTTTCAGGAATAAATATTTCAGAGCGTGTGCTTCGGAAGTTAAAGTTATGTATCGCCCACGCCGGTAACAATCTGAGAATGAGAAAAGCGAGCTTTACTTTTATGTATGTTCGCTTTATGGCGCTTTTTGTAATGTATAGCACGAGTATTTTTTTATGTTTTGTTTATATGGAAATGGAGACTTCTTAAAGTACTCGCCGCGGTGATTTACAGTTGCAAGAACTACGTTTGAATAAGAAAATTTTTATAATGTCTTTTTTATTATTTTTGTTGGTGTATTTTACTGATCTTTAAATTGTCATCTCTTATAAATACTGCTGGAAATTGGTAACCTTATGGACATTTATTAATTATGTTTATAATAGAGGTTCAGCCATAACTATAGGAAAATATTCAGTGGATTTTTTGGGGAAGCTGTGGGTGTGATTAACCGATTTTTTTATAATTTTAGAAAATTATTCAAACTCATAAAAATTAGAAATGAAATATGCGATATAGGGAAGTGGCCAGTCTACTGTTGTTCTTGGCTATAAAATATTTGTAGACACTTGTTATGTTTTTGACTTATCATGCATGCATCTTGTTTAAGTTTAAAAATGCGTTATCGGAACCAATGCCTATGTTGATATCGATTGTAGATAGAGAGATAATTTTTTTTAATTATTATTTTTATATCAAAAATAAAAATTACATAAGAAACGTAAAATTAATAGGGTGTCACAATAAGTGGTCTTATCGCTAAAAGCAATAACAGACAACCTTTGTAAGTAGCCAAATGATTATCAGCCTTGTACCAATGAAATAATTTCGCGAACCTTCCAGGGATTTTGCAAGAAAGCACACATAAAAGTGTTTGTTAATAACACGATAACCTGCTTTTATTTTTAGTTTACCTAAAAAACTAAAACAAGGACATGGTAAGTTCACGAGATGATTTTTGCCCACCGAAAAAAAAAAGAAAAAAAAATGGATCCTGCACTAGATACGTGCGGAAGAAACACCCGGGTGCCACCATTGTGTGGACCAACCGGAGGACACGTTTAGGTACGTGCTTTGCTTGGGCGAAACACCGTCATGTCCTTGTGGAGGGTCGGTCGTGGTGATTATTTGCAACGGGCCTTAGTACAGGCCATAGTTCGGAGCAAGGAGAAGGAGCAGGCGGTCGCCTCATTCTGCAAAGCAGTAAAGCTAGCCAAGGATGCAGCAGTAAACGTGAGGTTACGGATTCATGCCCCAACCGCCCAGAGCCTGACCCCGATTTCCAGCCATCATAGACGTGGGTTTGCGGATGATGAGCAATGGGTAGCTCGCCGTCCGGTATCCGTTCCACGTGCCGCGCGCCTCAAAGAGATGCCAGTAAAACCGTAGGGGCCCAGCAGGGTCGAAGTCTACTGGGACCATGGGTTTACTTCCTAAAGGGAAGCCTGTGGCCCTAGAACGCAAAAGGAAAATAAAGCTCCAGTATGAAGGCTTGAAGGAACGGGGTGGGTTTTTAGTCAGTGAGTATCTCCCGCTCCGCCCAAGAGCGGGGGTTGTCATTAGATGATTTTCCGTCCATAAAAAAAAGAACATACGTTTGCTTCCAGTCAGTAAAAGTCTGACACGCCCTCCCGCTCGACCCTAGACCGCGAGATTTCGTTGGATGATTTCACACCTTTAAAAAAGTTGTAGATATTCCAATTCTTTCTATTTTTTTTTTTTTTTGTGATATCAACAAATTACTTTTATTACTATAAAGTGAATGTTTATCTACCTACTTACTTAAAAAAAAAATTAAGAATATTATTGTAGTTATCACTAAATACATTAAATTCCAGATAACTGGTTTGCCGTAGAATAGTTATTGGAGCCGTGGGGTCTCTAGGTTGCACGTCATACACATGGTGTCATGCCGCATAATATGCCTAATTCCATAAACTATCAAGACCGATGCTGCTTTCTAGGTATATGTCATTATATTGTTAACTCTTGAAACGAAAAGAGGAAGTAAAAAGACTGTTAGAGGAATACCGTAAATATAATATAACTAGGTTTTGCCCGCAGCTTCACCCGCGTACATAAAATATAGCCTATGTCACTCAGGAATAAAACAGCTTTCTATCGGTGAAAAAAATTTAGCAAAGGACCAGCCCCCCTAGCCAAGTTACAACCGTTTCGCTTGCGTCGAACGCTTCGAGTCGATCTTGCCGCCAAATCTTTTGTTCTGACCACGTGAATGAGCGCTGAGGCGACGTCGTTCCCGTACATTTGAAGCTTTCTACTAGCGTTAACTACTGCAGTTTAGCAACTTGGCTAGGGGAGCTATACTTTCAGAGATTACGTCCTACAAAAAAAAACTTTACCTCTTTATTATATTAGTGTAGATTATTATCATTTTCACTTTCAGGATAATATTTAGCACGGATGTCAAAGCACTGCCAAATTATTTTTAGGTTAGGTAATTAAACTTTTAAGACAAAAATTATTAAGTGCACGACTGACTGCGAGTGACGAGAAATCAACAGAACAGCAACTTACAAACATTAATTTGAGTTAGGTACTTAAAATACAAAATGAGAAATTTCATAATATTTGAGTGTGGATAAAAACCCCAAATTTAATAAAAAAATAATATTTGAGTGACTTAATATTTGTTTGAGTGTCACTGTCAACGTTACGTCCTGTATTTGTTTTTAAATTAAAAATAAATAAACACAAAATTTCATTAATTAATTGTTTAGATTTATGTTTACTTTTATGGATCTTCAGTTTTTCTTCTAACCGCTGCAAGCATAGTTCTTGGTAAAATTTATAATTTTGTTGTCAAACAATGGGCTTGCTCCAGTTACAGATTTGTCAGAAATAGGTCTAGCTAAGTGTGCATCGCGCGGAACAGTGAGATATAGCTTGCCTGCCATACACGCTAGAGTATAGCTGATAGGTTTGTCTGTACAAGTGAGTTGTATAGATAAACCGGAGCGTGTATGTTGCACAACCGTGCAAGTTTCCATACAAGCTTACCTGTCAGGTATATATATACCCTAGTGTGTATGGGTACAAAAAATGCAGCCCTACGATTGGTTAAAATTCAACTGTTTCGGTTCTATGTATTGTTTACAAACTTTATAAATGTTTTACCACTAGGAAAGAACAAACGTGAAAAAGTCAATCTTTAAATAGTTTCAGCTTCAAAACCCAACATCAAAACGCAGCTCGGTAAAAACCAAAGTACCAGGGTACCATAAAAGATATGGCAATACGCAAATCAATGTTCCGGTGCAACTACTCGTAACTCGTATATACGCATTCAGTACGTGTAGGCGTACACGTAAATTTGCATTATCATGAATTTATTACTATACGACAAGGTCGGCGATAAGGATTTTCTTCGCTCATAGAAAATCTAGGCCGGCCGATTGAAACTGACGCTCGGTGTTTTCATATAACTTTTGGACCGTACTCATCTCACTTCAAAGAAAAGCAGTGTTTCCTAAAATGGAATAAGCAGTGGAATGAGTAATACCTATAATTCGTTTTTAGATAACGTGTTTTACGAGTGAAATTATCATCATTGATCATCATAGTCCCTAATCTTTTCTCACCCATGTTGGATTCGGCTTCCAGTCTAGATACCAGAATTTAAAATGGAGCGCCTACTTATCTAACTTCTACAACCCAGTTACTGGGTAACACAATACTTTTTGGATAGACTGATGTTCTGACTTACTGGGGTCTGACTAGATGAGACCCAGTGTTTCTTAGCTCAAATGGCGTCAAATTCTCTTCTACTTTTCGTCCTCAACATATTCCTTTACAGTGTAAAAATCTCGTTTTCGCAGAACAAATGATTTGAATTTATTAAGGCTTAGTTGTTATACAACTAGGAACTTTATTATAGAAGTCTATACATTGCTATTATGTGTATACAAGGTTTTCTTTCAATAACTGATCATATTTACATGTAAACTTACAAACACAAAAATGAAAGATGCTAGGTAATTACGAGTTTTGAGGTGCAATGATGGCTAAACGGGTTAGACGTGGGCTCGAGTCCGACCGTCCGGTAACTGTCCGGACTGAGCCCAAGACGTCGAGGGCGCGCACTGTTCCCGTGCGCCACAAGGAGTTGTCAGCAACAGCAGGGGCCCAGCTGGGTCGAAGCCTACTGGGCCATGGTTATCCGAAGGGAAACTCGAGCCCCGTTATGAAGAGGCTAGAAGGAACGGGGTGGGTTTTTAGTCAGTAAGAGTCTGAAACTATCTCTCGCTCCACCCAAGAGCGGGGGTTGTCATAAGAGGATTTTTTAACACCGTAAAAAAAAATGGCCAAAGGGGTAAGGTGTAATAACTCTAGATAATGGTAGTTTAAACTGCACAAAATCATTCGACTATGTATTCGATTCATCTAAAATATGAAACTAAGAAAAATAAAATATATTGGAAATTATTTCTTTTTTTTTTACTTTATTAATAGAGATTATTACGTATATCACTGCAGACTATTGATTTTAATGGGTTATATAATGTTAGAAATTAACCCTTAATTTCATAAGCAAAAAAATTAAGAAAGCACGTATATTATAATTAAAAATTATAAATGTACACTATAAGTTAAATTCACTAGAGACGCGATATTATTAAAAAAAAAAAAAAAATAGCTTAAGCATAGCATAACCAGGCTATTAATGTTCCCACTGCTGGCACTCAGGCCTCCTCTCTAAGAGAGGGTAATGGACCGTTATCCACCACTTTTTTGATTCTAGGAAATGCCGGTTTCCTCACGATGTTTTCCTTCACCGTTTTGAGAGCAGTAGTAATGAAATAAATTACACAAAGTAATGCGTCTAGCAAGGTTTGAACCTGTGACCTAGTAAGTCGGAGCCGTTAATATTCGGCCACCACTGCTCTCTGATTAAAATAATAGTTGTAACAAATTATATAATTCCTCGCATATTTTTTATAATTAGCACGAAAACATAAGTTTGCTAAAAACTGAGTAATGTCGCTGTAATATAAACAGCTATAACAGCTGTATGTATCATTAATTCAATGACCAAGGATTTTTTTGATAATTTTGTAGTCTAAACCCTAAATCTTTACTTTCTATAACTACCCACAGTTCATGTTTACCCCGGTGTCCCTACCTATAGCTTATCTAAAGATGTAACGGAGGCCATTTGGCGGAGTTGCAGGTGCTAACTCTTGACCACTGTGAATGAGACAGTTAACGGAGATGGAGGTCAAGGTGGAACATCGTTGATAAATAACAAAATGCATAGGCTTCAACCCTACTGAGCCCCTACGGTTGCTGACAACTCCTTGAGGCAAGCGCGAGAACAGTGCGCGCCGTCGGCGACTTAATTGGGCTTGGTCCGGACAGTTACCAGACGGTCGGACAGCGAGCTACCCATTGCTCGTCGTCCGCAAGCCCTCGTCTAGAGTGGTCGGAAATCGGGTTCGAAATCCTGGCGGAGGCTGGGGTGTGTGCGCCGTTGCCTGATGCGGTCGGCCTCCTCCTTTGCTGGCATTACTGCTTCGCAGAAGGTGGCCGCCTGCCACTCCTCCTTGCTCCAGACCATGGCCTGTACCAAGGCCCGGCGCGAACGATCGCTCTGCTCAAGCGGGGAACACCTCTACCGTGTGCTCCACTGTGTCTTCCGGGCGGTCCACACACTGGCGACACCCGGGCGTCACTTTCGCACCCTAGTCTGAATTAGTATGGATGAGAAATTTTTTATCATAAAGGAATAAGGAAATATTAATAAACAACAAGGGTTTATACAATTCATAATTGTTTACAAATGCTAAGTTATTTTCTTAGTTGCCAGGTTGTTACGACCTACAAAGGTATAGAGTAAATATTCATGCAAAATTTATGAACATTACCGACCTGTTAGAGTGCTGTTAATAAACGTCGCGATTTATATTATAATGAGCAATAAACAATTGATTGATGCTTAAATTAAAGTGTTACACTAACTAAACACACATTTAAACGGATATCCGGCTTGAAAAGTCCTTAAAAACAACTAAAAAGGCAATTATTGGTTTCAAAGTTTCTAAAATAAAAATACACCACACGTTCATCGTTATATTTTGTGTAATTCAATACAAAAACATTAAAGAACCTAAATAGATGTTCAATAGCTTCACCGTAAGATATTTGCGAACCTATCGTTAATTTCTAGAAAACTAAAAAAAAACTGTTTAATTTTTTTTTAATCAAGCAAATTAATATGGTCGATATAGCTGTTTTTGAGAGATATAAAGAAAGAAAGAAAGAAAAATAATTTATTTGATACAGCAAGGCCAAACACAAATACAAGAAAATAAAAAAAATAAAGTAAGTAATTTTTTTCTCGAAATTAAGGATAGGTTTGCAAATATTTCGTGGTGAAACTGTTGGCACATCAATCTTTCTGTTCTTTATTATTATTATTTTTTAAATTAGTAATTCAGTGCGGTGCGGTATGCAGTATTTTTATAAAATTTGAAAACTGTAAGAGGTGTTTTTAAGGGCTATCCTCTAAAGCGAACCATAGTAGCGTGTATATATAGCATTGGAAAAACGAACATCAATAAGTTTTCATCTCCACTCAATAAATTAACACTTAGTTTAAATTAAAATATCGAATATAAACACTCACATCTTGTTTCCTTCGACACTGAACTTTAATAAATTCAAAGTGCACTACTATCAATGATGTAAAATGGATTGATTGAATGAACTGTTCATATACGTATTTATATGGGGAAAACAAACCGGCGTAATGCAATAAACCTGGGTTTATAATTTGGTACGGCGTCTGAACTACGCATTTGTTGGCGTGGCCGTCACACGGCGTGCAGTAGTCACATGCGTGTCCTCGCATAGTGCGGTGTACTGTATGTGTGGCTGGGTACGCCACAAATTGCATTAACCTCCAATAATCTAAATGAATGTTATTGATTCATGAACAATCATTCCAATAACCGCGTCTCATGCGTTTGCGGAAATTTCGTCACCTTTCTTTTCGAATTTTCCCGCGGGAGACGGTAGTAACATCGGACTTCGTCTTTTGATTTAAATATCGCGATCCGGAACAAGAAAGAAATTAAAATCTAATTTGTAGGTCAATACTTAGAAAATAATTATGCGTATTAAATTCATTTTTTTCTAATTATGTACTAGCGGATACCGTGTGTGTGTTACTATGCTAAAAAATAAAATAATTGTTTGTTTGTTGGAAAATAGGGAAATTAGGATTTTTAACCCTTCAGATACCGTCAATTAGAGACACAATAGTAAGACAATAGATGCGCGGCCACCGGGTGTCGCTTGGGGATTCATGAATTAATGCATTTTTTTAATGATCTAAGACTATCTTCGCATTTTAGTTTTTACACTGAAACAGGTTTGAGGTACATATATCGTTCGGATAGTTTCAAAATCTTTAATGGACATAGGCAGGAGCAGTTTTTGTGTTTTATATATTGAATTGCTTGATTAGTTATAAAACAAAGCAAACCTGTGTTTTGACAAGAACTTCATCATAAACCCAAACTAGTTCAGCTTTTTGATCAAAAATCTGGTTTATGATGAAATTAAGTTTAAAATGTGTCAGTTTCCGGTTTTTCACCAAAAACCTGTAACACATACATGCTCAGCTTTATGAGGCTTATGTATAATCAATACAAAATAAGAAACGAAAATTGTAAAAAAGTAAGAAATTATTTTTTTTTGTAAAAATATCACACTTTTTAGTTGCGATAACCAGAGTGCCTATTTCGCATGTCGATTCCTATTACACCAATAACACTGCTAGGATATATTGTTTTATTATTAAATTCCTGTGTCTTGTCTCCCTTCCATCTTCCGGCTCCATCATCAAATCAGTTCAATAGTACCTTGTAGCTAAGTGCATCGCATGACAATTCTAATAAGCCTGAACATGGCTAAGATGCATTGATTAATTACGGAGTTCCGGTGCCTATCTTCCGGCTCCATCATCATCATCAGGTCACTTCGATGGTACCATTTTCAACATAACTATTCAGGACCATTCATTTATTTGTATGGTCATGGTAGCTTAACTATGTTTATTGTGATATCTGTATGAGTAAGTAGTTCCATTGGCATTTCTGGTCTTCTTCACCAGTTCCTTAAGTTCTCGATGAATATTTGAGGAGTTCCCTCGATTCTTCATGGTTCCGATCATCAGATTTGAAAATTGGATTTTGAAAAAATGATAGGATCATTCTTTCTTGTTACCCAAAAAACTATTGGTACCCAATAAAACCTTATTTTTAGTATAAGTGAAACCTGAAACACCTGTCTTGTACTTTTATGTAAAGAATCTAGGTACAAAATTTCAAAACTGTATTATGAAAAATCACAAAGTTAAAAGTCAGTTATGGTACCTGATTGGCAACATAAATACATAGTCATCGAGCCACCCGGGCGACTGAGGGGTGGTTTTACTTCCGCACCTAGCTGTGCGCTGCAACCTAATGCCTGCTGTGATCTGCCGTGTCCTGTTTTGTACTTAGTGTCGGTGGTGCCCAACTTGTGACCTTTTTTAAATATTTTTGGGGAAAATATAACTTGGTGTAAAAATTATTGGAATCGATTCAGTTACTGATTCTGAACAAATTATATTAAGGGTTCACATATAATAAAAATAATGTTATATACATTACTTTGCGTTTTACAATAGGAGGTATAACAATTAGCAGAACGTTCATAGTCATATCAAATATTTTAAATTTACATACAACTTATGATTACTACCTACCTTCCGAAGGATAATGTCTTTCAGTTGCACTTTTAAAAAGGTTTTTACTATGTTTGTTGGTTCATTTCATCAGTTACGGGTATCGAATTGAATCGTTTCTTTACTTTCACATTAGATATCGTCATTCTGGTTTCTAGTATTGATAAGGCTGACCTTAACATCCATAAACCAATAATTATTTATATATTTATTTAAACTTCATGTACAGTAGTGGTACATAGGCGGACTTAATGCAACAAGGCATTCTCTCCCAGTCAACCTTTGGAAAAGACAACACTGTGGTAGGTTTGCACAATAAACAAATAGCAAATACTTTAAATGGAAAAAAAAAGTATATAATATAAAATAAAATACATATATATGCTAAAATAATAAACTAATAAATACTATTCAAAATAACAAATCATTAAGAGAACTAAATAATAATTCTGACGAAGACCAAACATACTTACATAATAGATTCATGTTTTATAACCTCATAAAGGCAAGGTGTTGTTATACGTAAATCCCATGACGTCATAAAATAAACCTTGATTTTTAAGAATTGTATAACGATCATCGTGTTTCTATCAAACTATGACGTTCAGCAATAAGTCATAGTTACGAGTCGTACCAAGACTATGACATAACACGAAATTTTCAATTGACGTTACACACGTTCGTTCCGCACGTACTTTCGATAGACGACAACCAGAAAATTCTAGAAAGATGAAATCATTAAATTTAAAATGGCGTTTACTTCCAGTGATCTTTCTATAGCTTGCACATTTCAACGAGTTAACAATTCATTCGTATATGTTAGCTAGCGGAATCGGTTGTTATTATATCAGACACTCTATTTTCTGTTTCTTAATTTCTGTGATTTTTTGGTTCATTGATCTTTTTTAGGTCTCATCATATTGTGTTACCATTTTTTTTTTGTTTCTAAAGTTTGATTTAATCTGAAAGACAGTGAGTAGTGATATTTTTATTTTTGTAGTTTCCTTTTTATTTTTATGAAAAGGGACGAATAATGGTAAACGTTGTCAGGATTCAAGTTTTCAATTAATATTTAGTGAAGGTCAGTGATTATAAGTTAATATTGTTGTGATAACGATCCTGTATATATAATATGTATCGATATATATCCAATGGATCAAGATCACTGGAGGTCCTTACAATGATGAATAGATGAGGTTCTACGGAAAAAAAAAATTGTTAAAAATACGTGTAACCAAACCTAAAACAGAATTAGATTCAAAAAGAAATAGCAATTGGCACATTTTAAGTATATGACTATTTTGGTGGTCGTGGTTACCTGTTAGAGTCATCCTTATGAGTCAGGTAGGTAACTCTACTAAGTAAAGGAAATTAGTCAATCGGAAAAACCTAATGAACATTATTACTACTAATTACAGTAGAGATACTAACTTATTCATGGATATACCTGATGAAAAAGCTATATAATTCGGTTACTAAAAATCCTGTACTTATAAAAAACATTCTCATTCTAATCGCCGTTTCAATCAGCCAAAAATGTTTATGTCAGAAATAATTCTTCTGATTTTAACGTGTTCTTAAAATTTTGAAGTACAAAATGGACCTAATCCTGAATCAATATCAAAACAGACTTGTAGCAACTTTTTAATATATTTCTTTTACTTCCTGTAATCTGTTTTTACCACCTGGTGATCCTGATAATGGAACAAGTTATAAAGTTAATGTGAAAAACAACTAAGGTCACTGTGTTGTAGATTAAGAAATGTACAACAATTATCTACAAAAAGCAGAGTTGTTTGATTGATTAGGAAAAAAAAGAGTGAAGCCCAAACAACATAATGCTCATATTTCAGTTGGCAAGCGGTAAAGAAAACATGACCTGAGTACAAGAAAGTTAAAAGCAGTAGTTTGATGTTTGTGGCAAGTCTTATCGATGCGTATTGTTGAATATTATTAAAAGCTGTTACTACAACTAAAAGTGCTGCTACGATTAAAGGTGATTGTTGTACTTAATGTAACTTAGCTTTGGAGTTTTGAAATGTTTAGGAAAAACACAAGGGTTCTAGAATTAGCAGGTGTGTTTATTGATATCACCATGCTCGCCAGTCATTGTTGAACATTGGCCCTTTGGGACAATTCTTACTTTTAACTTAATCTTTTTGGTTGAATATATTTTGCCTATATGAAAATTTGTACATTTATTGAGTTGGGAAATACATGTGTAAAAATGACTATAGTGCCTATCGTGGTGACTACGTTAAATAAAAAAAAGACACTAATTTAAAAATCAAAGAACATTGTGTTTGTTCTCTTTTTTTGGCATATTATATAATTTAGGTTTTATAAACAGAAAAAAAAAACATGTATTTGTTAATTGCTGTGCTTTTATAAGATTTATATTAGATTCGGCTACCCTTGTATGTAACATCCATTTACTGCATAAGTGTAATAAGTTTAGATAGTTTTTTGCCTTTTTTATGGACCCTAACAGTATCAACTTTTTGTAATAGTTTTTTCTATTTATAATGTTATTGATCTCAATTTAATCTTTTTTATAATTTATCTCACTGACATAATGTAATTTTAAATTTTATATATTTTAATTTATTCCAATGCAAATTGCATGAAACATATTTTTTTAATTATTTTATTGTATTAGTGCTGTGCACGCCTGTAAGTGAAAAATTTACCTTAATATTTCTTTTTAATTCATGAATCCCCAAGCGACCACCGGTGGCCGCGCATCTATTGTCTTACTATTGTGTCTCTAATTGACGGTATCTGAAGGGTTAAATTGCATAGGTTCTTTTATCTGTAATGTTAATCAGTGAATGAGTCGTTGGTGTATCAATTTTAAAATAAATAAATAATTAAACTATAGACATAGATAAGCTCGCAGCTTAGCCTAGTCTAAAGAATGCCCCTTTAGGACTCTCGCTAAAAGGTTAGTCAGTCTGAGATATATTCCCACAACATCTCAAATTACGATTAAGTAAAATTAGAGCAATGATATGTGAGCCTTATTGAAATGAGAGGCGTTATGTTGAGTAAGGTGTGCTTGTACCTGATATATTCTGGATGCATCTTTGTAAAAACTAGTACTTTGCCAGCGGTTTCGTTCGAGATTTTTTTTTTCATAAAAACTTTAACACCTCTTAAACCTTATTTTTAGAATAAGTTTGAAAAAAAAAAAATGATGTGCCAAGTTTTGAGCTTATCGATTCGAAGAATAAACAAGATTCTCTCAAACAACTTTTAAAACTCCCTAAATGATTTTATACCTAAAGTAGGTTTGAAAAACAAATATTGATATATTTTTTTATTTACTTTGGTTACTATGTATGCTAAGTTTCATGAACACGGGTTCATGGAATAAAATAAGTATAAAATAATTCCCACTTTTCAAAACACTAGTGCTCGCCTAGATCATAAAAGAAAGCCTTGTTGAAAAAATTACATTCTTAGTCCTAGAACTTCATATGTTAGTCAGGCAGTTTCTCCTTTTAAATGTATAATGTAAATAATTATATTTTATTCGATTTGTCTCCGCATCACCCCAAAGTCAACTGGCTGAATATACCTGAGGCATTAAATCAGTCCGATGTTACATATTTTCATATTAATGGTAAATAAAGTTTTAATAAATAAATATGTATCTCATTTTTGTATCTATATCTCTTACTTTAATCGCATTAACTCCCATACGACAATAATATTCGAAAAACAGCAAACACAGTTTGCAAACAGCAAAATGATGTCAGAGAATGGTTTCCCATAAAATGTAAGATCACAGGCTTGACGTTCATCATAATATACCTTTATTTAAAGATGACCTACTCAATAGCAATAACAATAATATCTAATGAACAGCTAAACGGTACAATGAAATCTATACTTCCATTCAAATTGAAGGTTCTTGGAGAAATAAAATTAGAAACAACACTTACGTATTGAGGCGTATCTTTGTGCACTTCTTAGTTAGTAACTAGAACTATATCAAATATGTACACTTATCAACAAGAACAAGGTTATATTTACTAATATTATAATAAATCGCGGAGTGAATACAAAAGCTTGTGTGCACCACGGTTCGTAGGTCAGTTACAACTATTTCATAGCTATCAACAGTCGTGCATGTGATATGCACTCGTAATTACTAGCGCTACGAATATATTGCTTGAGCGAAGCGGATCATGATTTACTGCGATTGCTGTTGATTTTTCAACCATGTCGTGTAGCATCTTGGTTTTTAATCAAAACTATTTTGGTAGGTATCTTGATGGGTATCTTGGTTGGTATCTTGTTTGGTACCTCGGTTGGTATCTTGGTTGGTATCTTGGTTGGTATCTAGGTTGGTATCTTGGTTGGTATCTTGGTTGGTATCTTGGTTGGTATCTTGGTTGGTATCTTGGTTGGTATCTTGGTTGGAATCTTGGTTGGTATCTTGGTTGATATCTTGATCGGTATCTTGGTTATGCTTGGTTTGTTTCTTGTTTTTTTTTTATTTCTTGCGGTGTGTTACGTAATCTAAGTTGACAAGCCAGGTGTAATGTCACAAATGGTAATAACTGGCTTGGAACTATCATCGTAGCCTTCAAAGATAAATGCCATATAATATAGCTATTATGTATTGTAATTGTCTTGTTAGTTATTTACATTTATATTATACAGTGATTTTTTTCCGATTGCGTGATTTATTATCTCAGTAATAACAGTGTTCGTTTTAACGTAAGTGATGACACGTGACCTATGATGACTTTTCCCGTGGTTGTTACATTTCCTATGATTTACTCTAATGATATAACAGGAATGTCGTTTTATAGCCAGTCATTTTGGTTTCAAGGGATTCAAGTTACATGTTGTAAGGACGTATAGGGTGCAGTTGTAAAATATTACCAAGAAACTCAATTTTTTTTTACACTATTGGCTACATTTCTTTTAAATCTTTCTTTTCACATATTTGCTAGAAGAAAGTGCATTTGAAATGAGCAGTACTTTTGTATCAATATTTATAAAGTACTTATATCTTTCTCTTTTATATGGGTGTATATGAACGATAGTATAAATAAATAAATATTTTGGTTGTATCGTTATCATTACTGATATATGGTATTTAACAAGCTTTTCTTTAGTTTCACCTGTCCCGATGCTTGTCTGTAATCAAATATTGTAAATTAAATTTGACCCACATCCCGGTTACCGATTGAGCTGAAATTTAGCAAGCATGTGTAAATCAGATAACAATGCAAAATTATTTTGACATAGAGCTGATGTGATGATGAATCGTGAAGGTGACTATAGAAACTTGGTAGTTAAATGACACAACCCCATCGACTTTGGGCTCGTATGATTCGTCTTAACGAGTATTAGAAAAAAATATTTTCATAAATAGTTTGTTAATTAACATTCAAGCTGAGCCATTTATCTTGTAAATCAGAAAAAAATATTAACTACTTATTAAATTAGGTACATATTAGGTAGGTAGGATTTTACAGTGAAGTATTTATTCGTATTAATTACGTATATTTTAAAAGCAACTTGAATAATACAATTCTTTGACTAAAAATATCGATAAAACTAGACCTCAAAAAGGCCGAGAGTAAATTTTCCTTTAAGCTTCATATAAGTCTTCTCAACCTTAGTTTGGTCTTCGTCAGAATTACGATTAAGTTCTCTTAATGATTTGTTATTTTTCATAGTATTTATTAGTTTATTATTTTAGCATATATATGTATTTTATTTTATATAATTTACTTTTTTTTCCATTTAAAGTATTTGTTTATTGTGCAAACCTACCCCAGTGTTGTCTTTTTAACGCAAAGACTTTTACCTTTTAACCCTGGTAGAGAATGCCTTGTTGCATTAAGTCCGCCTATGTACCACTATTGTACATGAAGTTTAAATAAATAAAAAAAAAATATAAACTGCAATTGATACCCACAAAAATATCACGAATTCTTGTATGATATGACTATCTTGTAGGAATATACCAGCTTCACTTAGTAACAGCCATCCAACGATATCACTGATAATAAATTACAAATACTCGTAAAACACTCAACTTTGTGCACCTAGTAAAGTAGGCGATATTGTACTGCAAGGTCAACAACGGTATATAGTCAGTGCCAATCTTCAAATTACTTCTTTAGTATTCATTACGTCATTAAATACCTAAATACATTTAACCAAATAATAATACAAAGTCGACAGGATAAAAAAAAAAATTGTCTCGTGATCAATCACATTTTTTTTTTTTTTTGCTTTGCGCACTGCGTTTTTGAGCTAACCAAAAAAAAACTTTAGTCTAACCCTTAAATGCGATTAGGCTTAATGCCTTATTTGTAAAAAAATACCATGTGATTAGTTTAGACCAGTATTGACTAATCATTTGAAGTAGGTTAGGTTTAGTCTTATAGGCAGCTGAAGGTGGTAGACATTGTAATATATATTATTTTGAAATTAGGCTCAATTAATCAGCATTTAAACTAAGCATAATTATAGTCTGGAGTTTTTAAATAAGGCTGCTAGTATTTATATGCTCGCTATGTTTTGAACCAAGACCGATAGTAATAAAATTTAGATTAATAAAAAAAACTTCATGACTAAGAAGTTCATCATCATCATTTCAGCTGAAAGACGTCCACTGTTGGACATAGGCCTCCCCCAAGTGTCGCCATAGTGACCGGTGCTGTGCGTCTCGCATTCATCGAATTCCGCGACCCTCACCAGGTCAACTTGTAGGAAGCCTTCCGAAAGACGCAGCGTTGGAACTTCCTAGTAATTGAAGTAAAATACCTGTTTTGTTTTATAAGTTCTTGAGACAAATACCTGAGACTTGTTAATAAGTGTCGAAGGAAACTAAATACTTGAAAATCTTTCGTACAACAAGTTCCTTATGGAATAATGGATGCCAAAACGTGACGGTATGTCGATAACATCTATGTGAAATACCATCACGCAGTGTCTCTTGCGGAGTACGTAGAGATGTTTAATTAAATCAGGAACTATAATTACATGTACCTATAACTACTACTGCATTAATATTTCTAAGAATTGCTTTTTGCCCTTTCACTAAAAATGTTCTTCTCTTAAGTGTCATTCAAATATCATCAAAGATCCGACGACAGGTCATCGAATTTGTCACACCTCTTATATTATATTATCCAGCTTCGCAAGGGTGTTAGAAATCTGTTTCTGTAAATTCATGACTTTTCTCTGCATAATTTGCATTAATTGTACACTTAAACTGTACTCAAGAATTGTGTGGCAACCTATTGATGGAAACCACAAAATCCACTCAGTAGTTTTTGAGTTTATCGCGAAAACAGACACGGTAGGCAACTTTGTTTTATAATATTTATATATGTATAAGGGGACAAAAGATTGCATCTGATCTAGAAGACAAAAAAATATCTTAATTTTCTTATTAATCTCAGTTGCTTACTTTTAGGTGTTTGTTTTTCAATAAAGTAAAATACCAAAGCATGCTCTCAAGTGACAAAAAACGTTCTAATAACGAACAAAATTTCCACTTCATTTCTTTGCCTCTCAAAGCAAAGATATAAAGTGTTCTAAGAAAAATCCGAGTAACATGTGTTGTTCAAGAAGCGAGGAGTGAGAATCTGGAGCGCCCCCACCGCATTGGACATAGATAGACGAAACGTAAAGAATGATCACGACATGAGACAGCACATGCGAGAAAAATAACGCCCATTCTCTCTCAGCGCCCGACACGGAATAACTTGAGCAATTTAGGGTTGGATTGCTTTGCAAAACAATCTGAGCTCGCGTTTGAGATACAAGTTCCATTTTTGTTGCTGTTTTCTGAAGGAAAATAATTATTTTAATTAAACAGGAAACTGTAATTCAACAAGTCATTCCCCACTTATTACGTTACTTAGTCATCACTCAATTAAAATATGTAAAAAAAATCGATTGTTTGAAATGGAAATTATTATTTTTTTTGCTTCCGGTTTTTCCATCATTAGTTATTTAATGATTTTCTAAAACATTGTTAAATAATTATAAAGTGTTTAATATTTTATTTTTGAAGACCAATTTAAAGAAACTGTTTTTCAAATTAAATACGTATTTCTTTAAGATGGTTTATTAGGTAAATAACAGTTCCAATAAAATTTAACATCGTATGCACATTAGTCAGAAGAGGAAGATTTTTCAATTCATTTATTTAAATTAACCAGTTTGATAATCCGCAAACGCTCGTGACATTGCGATACATTTACGTCAAAGGGTCGGAGAGACCGAGAAAAATCAGCGGCAATGACTAGTCGATTCCACGTTACGTTCCTAATCCCGAACCCTTCCTCGCAATATGATTTGCGTCAGTGGAGATGCGTTCAGAACAGATCACCGGACGGTAACCGAGTGGAAAAAGCGCTTCTCATCGGGACCGTTACTGGAGATCGTAAGAATTCGAGTGGCGTCGCCGGCGAACGCTCAGAACAAATGGGCGCGCTGTGGAATAGCCAATTATTGATTGTTTTTTAAAACTAGTCGTAAAATCTTTTATGAGAGTTTTCGCACACTACTCTGTTAGTCAAAATGAGTCGACTCTAGACTGCACTGTACTATTATTCATAGTGAAATACAGTTTAAGTATGAAATCAAATTATTCAGTTTCGGCATTCGCCACAATAAAACCTGTACATAATTGCGGCGTACCTTTGTTTATGTCTCTATTAATTCCGGAGGCGTCCGACCGCGAGGTGGGTAATGTTATCATTCCATTAATTACAACGTCCACCCCCCTGCTTTTTAAAAGTAAATTAATCCGATTAAGGGGGGAATCGAAGAACCCGCTCCGTCCGAGTTTATTCAGGCAACTTTCTTTAGAATAATTATTTTTTGTAATTAAATCCATCAACACGATTTTTTCCTAATGATTCCCCCGTGGGAGTTGCTGGGTGGCGACCGGGAATAGGGGAGTTTTATTTTTTCTTTAATTTCATATTTCTTTAAGATGCTGTTCTCGTTGTACTGAATCTGGATTTAGTTTTAAGCTGAAACTTTTCTATCAGAGGATAATTACTTGCAATAACTAGCTACCTAGTTGCTAATTAATAATAATTTCGGTGTCGCAGTTTTCATAAAAGTCTCAACTTTTATTCAGATCAATCATTTCAACACAATAAATAACACAAAGTAAAGTTCGTTTTACTGTAAAAAATATCTGCTTTTATTTTGGTACAATATTCGTGTGGCGGGCGCGGGCGGCCTCTCAGACCCCACCCCCACACCAGTGTTAATGATATCTCGCTTTTAAAGGGCACATCATTTACTTACTTTTACGAAATTAATTGAAATGAGTTTTGACGATGAAAAGATGGCTATACAAAAGAGAATGGTGGCCGCTAGGTGTCGTTGGAAGATAGCTTATTCATCTTTAATTAATTATTTTGTGGCAAAGAATTTGTTTTCTTTGATATTCTAGGCTCTATTCATTGACTTTGCCAATTATGATTTCGATTAAGAAACTGTATAAATAAAACGATTTAATGAATTTATTTATCAAAAGTTGACAGTATTACAAGTTTATTCTGAGAAGTTTTGTAATATGATGAAGTTTCTTTTATGGCTTTTAGGACTGTTTTGTGTTGGGTAATTAAATGAGATTATTATTATGTATCCAGCCAGTCTATAAGTTACAAAATAGGATATATAAAATCTTTGATTACAAATATCTACTCAATCTATCCGTAATGATCTTTTAAGCTGACATAATGAGTTTCTTCATCCACAAAGTGGTGAACTGGCTTCTCGACACTGTGACAGCAGTGCCATAGTGATCACAAATTAATATTACGTTATCATTTAGCATGATGTATCTTTTATTTGATTAAGTTTTCCAACAAGCACGTGGCGTGGGCCTCATTTCGTGGAAGCTTTTAGGTCACATCTGCGTATGAATCCGGACCGGTATGTAGGCCACTCGTAATATATCGACATGAGGAGGTCCGCAGATTGATGAGCCGTCCCTCCCCCCCCACTCCATGGCCGCGGACGTCCGGTGCGCCCCCATCGGGTCCCGCGGGACGGCGCTCTATTGCAATAGATTGAGCCTGTTTTGTTTCCTTCTGTGGATGGTACACGTGAGGTTGTTATTGAGAGATTGGTGTGATGTTTTTTAAGTAATATTTTGTTTGTACTTTTTTTCCCTCGCTTCGTTTACATAACCTTTACCACAGCACCTAACATTTTTCGGTAAATAGGTATGTAAATTACTCAGTAACAGAATTGTTCAGTAATTCTCAGAAATTCTATCAGTGAACGAATTTTGTAATCGGGGCGATCGAAGAAGTATTTGCTTACACAAACCATTTCGAGCATCGTCACCGAGGCAGGAATAAAAAATGCTGGTGTGTCGATCTGGACTGGTTTGTCAGAGAACATTAAGCATAAAGAGAGCTGAAAAGATATGGGGCAAGGGCGCTTGCCCAGTAATAGAACAAATAGGCTAAGTAAAAAAATTGAACATTGTTTAGTTAAATGAATCAATCACAATACAATTACAGTGATGAAATATGCATTGTTTAACAAATCATGCACCTACATTTCTACTAATTATTTTACCACCAGTTCAGTTAGGCCGTAGATGAACAAACTATAAAGTTCTGACCATGTCGCGAAAGTAGTAAAAGTCAAGCGAGGTTTATAGCATTAGCAGGCAATGTGCCAGTGTCCTGTCCGCGACTGTGAACTACTCCGAATGTCATACGTTATTATTGAACAGTTTCACGCTTTGCCCTTCCGGAAAATGTATTTAAACTTTTAAATGTTTTTTTTTTATCTGTTTATCTTTTCATGCTTTGAAATTAATAGACGCGGGGATTAGTACCTAAAATAAAAAGCGCAATTACAAACAGGTGGGCACTATCTCTTTCTAAATCGATAACAATGTCTAGAACGAATTGGTCTGAAAAAAAAAGTATAACTTTTATTAATAGTATCTATTATTATATTGAAGCAGAAAATAGTATGACTTAACTTGTTAAAAAATAAAAGACCCTGACATTTGAGAAAGACCCTAGAATGTAACTTGGAAAAAACTGAAAGAAACAATAAAATAATAATTACATAAAGTTTTTTAATGTAATTATTTTACATGGGTAATGGTTACACAAAGTAATATAAATAATTACATTATGTAAATAATAAAAACATTAAATGTCAAAAAACGTGCCTTTTATTTTTTGACTTTTTTATTATACATAACTCTGCAGCCTGCAGGTAGACGATATCTTGAGATATATCTTCGAACAGAATTCTCGTGTGCGTCGTATATCGTGTAAGTGTACAATCCATATGCATTGTCGAGGGATCTATTTATTTTCTTCACGATAAATGTTTCAGCCCCTGGATACAGCCAATCATTTTGCTGAAAATTAGTTCGAACGTAAGCTAACTACTTATGTGCGTAATATACTACTCTATATACCTACTTATAAAGAGGTAAAGTTTGTTTTTTTGTTTGAATGAGGTAATCTCTGAAGTACTGGTCCGATTGCGATAATTTTTTCACCAATAGAAAGCTGCTTTATTCCTGAGTTTTATTTTAATTTTATAGCCTTTATAAAAATAAATTATAATTTTTTTATTATTAAATTATTATAGAATGTGTTTCCATATTATGTCACACTAATATTGTAGTGACGAGAATGGCTAAATTGGGAAATGAGTATATTAGAGTTTGAAAGTGGCAGCAGTGACTGAGAACTTGAAACTTTGAAAGAGCATCGTTTGTGTTGGTATGGTCGTGTGAAGAGGTGAGAAGAAACTCATGTTAGGATGGGTGGAGAGGGAGAGGCTGGCCAAAAAGACGGATGGATTGTGAGAGGAGTGAATGGAAGAAAAATACGTGTTGCACCGATCTCAAATAACACGGAACCAGGGTAGAAAGATGATGATGATGATTATGAATTTATGTACTTAAGTACGTTTTTGTTACTTCTTCACACTGAAACGGCTGAACGGATTTTGATGTTAGGCTACACCCTGAAATAGCACATAATATATGATAGGAATTTTTGTTCCAGGAATATGGTCCCTATATATATTTTTTTACTTTCACACTAGTGAAGCCACTGACGGAAGTTAGTTTTTCTACTTTTCCTATAATCTTGTTTTTTTTTTTTATTTTTTTTTTTAGGAATCCTCTTAAAATCTTCTTGGTGACCAACTCGAAACGTGCAGGGTTCTTGGAATAATCTAGATTCCAATTACGTTGACTGTCTTCTTTCATTTTATAACATTTCTCTTTGACCTAAACGTAGAGTGTTTCTAGTGTTTCTAGAAACTGTAGGTAATAGTCACGCTTTACATATTGTATGCTGCAAAAGATTTTACTTGGAATTTCTTTATAGTGTATCATTTGTATGCTCTTGTTAGTTTTCTTTCGTTACGTTAATTAAAAAATGGGTATTTTAGTGAAGTATTTATCATCACCATCATCAGCCTTTTTAATGTTTCCACTGCTGGGACTCAGGCCTCCTCTCTAGGAGAGGGAATGGGCCGTAATCCGCCACGCGGGCCCAGTGCGTTTTTGGTTCTAGAACATGTTTGCATGATTTTTGCGCCAATAATAACCCATTTCCTAGTGTCACCACTAAGATGTGGGTATCCCAAAGACATATACATATATGCATACATTAGATACACACATATCTACTCGAAAAACATAACCCTCCTTCTGATCAAGACGTCGACGGCGCGCTCTGTTCCCACGCGCCTCAAGGAGTTGCCAGCAACAGGAGGGGCCAAGCTAGGTCGAAGCCTACTGGGGCCAGGGCTATCCGAAAGGAAACTCGAGCCCCGGTATGAAGAGGCTAGAAGGAACGGAGTGGGTTGTTAGTCAGTAAGAGTCTGACACTATCTCCCGCTCCACCCAAGAGCAGGGGTTGTCATAAGATGATTCTTAGCCACCGTAAAAAAAAACTCTTCTTCTGATGCAGTCGGATAAAAAATTTGATATTTTTAAACACTGACTCCTAAACTACGTGTCTCTATGGTATAGGAGTTTAACTAACCCTAAAATGATGTCCCTATTTCACACGATCAAGATCCGCCGTAAAGATAACGCTAACCGCAACATTACACCAAATAAACGCTAGTATTTATAAAGAAATACGGGGATCTCGCGAGATGGGATCACTTGAGGAAGCGGCCGGCGGTCGGGGGTCACGGCGGATACGATACGTTTCTCGCTTCCCCAGACCCCACAGACCCCACGGCTATGATATTCCTCATGCCTCACAAATAACGCCTTTTTATGTTTTCCTTATAATATATATAGCTAATAGGACTTTCTAGTTTGATTATATTTTAGAGTACCTACTTAAGTGGAGAAGTTCACCATTGCATCACAATTGCTTTTGCAAGAGTTTAAAAAGGAATGAAAAAAAATGCGATGGTATGTGACATTACGTACTTGTCCGCTTCAAAACCGAAAGTATATTTTTAGTATTTTTCGCTAAGTGAAAAAATATTTCAGAGAAACATTTTTATAACGATTTCTCACACCTGGGGGTCTACTCGCTTTCTCCGAAACGAAACTTTCGTAGACGAACGATATTCATTTGATGTTAAAATTGCAAACAATCCTCTGTTATAATTTTTTTTTTTCGAAACATAACTAATTAGAGTAGGATTAGAGATTCGGTGCGTTAAACAATTTTTGTTTGAGCGAAATTTCGGGAACGAAAGAAACCGTGGTAGGAAACACGCGAAATTTCAATCAAAACTTCGTTTTTCGGAGAAAGCGAGTAGACCCCCTGTACGTTAAGTACAGATAAAAAATCGATAAATACGCTTCGAAATAAAGTAAAGCTAACATTTTAAGACCAGCGTAGTGATTCCTTTTCAATCCAAATATTGTGTCCCGGTCGTTTTCTATGGAGAAAAACCGGCAAGAATCTCCACGGATACTATGTTAAAAAACACTGGTTTTTACAATGTTTGCATAATACCTATCTATATATTAATAGACATGAAAGGACTATCTAGACCAGTCAATATAGCACCAAATAAGTACATAACAAAAACGGGGCTCGAAATAGAAATGAATCAATGAGCTTACAGTCTAGTTTTCTCACATTCACATGACAGTGAAGAAGCTATAATAAAAATAAACGCCTTAAAAAATGACACGATTATATTATATTATTAATTAATAAAAAGAACAGATATATGGTCCATCAAAACTACAAATGTAGTTGTGTGGTCTCAATCATGTTAAATCATTGCAAAAAATAAGAAAAATGAAAATAGAGAATGATTATGTCATTAACTTCATTCGAATTTATTAACGGCTAAACAAGCCAGGGATTTGCTAAACAAGCTTGTCTTCAACGTAGTCTTTAATCTTGTAATATATATTTTGCATTAATAAGGACACGCACGTTCGGTGTTGGTGTTATTTCACTAAGTTTTGTAACTTTGTTCTTTCAAGGAAGTAGCTTTATTAACATTGTCATTCATCCAGCCACAGAAAGCACTTGTCGCAATGTTCAGTTAGATCGAAGAGCCTCAGAGAAAATTTCATGCCATATTGGACTGAGCAAATGTTCATACAGCTAATTAATTACACCAGTGACAACCTTCTTTGAACAAAAGTGGACGCTAAAAGCAAGATTAGCACAGAGTAGAAAACCTGCTTTTATCGCACAGGTGTGTATTCCGCTCGGCTTGTAATTCTATACGAAGCATTAACGTGTTAAGTTTATCGATGGCAATAATGCATCACAAGTAGTTGCTGCTACAATACTTCATCTGCGATACTTTACTTAGGTATCTATGTGCTCTCATGTTACTCGGTATAATCTTGTTTTGAAATACGGGATCGAATAATTTTTTTTGAAAATACGGAACATAACGGCAACAAATATAAAATAAAAACTGGGCAAGTGTGAGTGGACTCGCAACCTGAGCGTTCCGTACAAACTTACCTATTAAAGAGTTCACTTCCCGATTGGAATCTCGTCTCTCTTTTTTCCAAATCGCAATTATTTTTTGTGACGTAACAATAATTTTTCAGTTTTCAGAATTTTTCCTATACTTTTGTTATAAGACCTTGCTTTATGCAAAATTTCAGAGTTCTGGGTTAACGGAAAGTTTCCTATAATTTTGGTTCCCTTGAGTGTCGAAATAAATTCAAACAAAACAAATATACGTTTTTGCGACATAAAAGGCCATATCTTTTTTTTCGTTAACTTTTTTTTATTCCACAACTATCACACAACGCCGTCTAGTCTCAAGCTAAGCAGAGCTTGTGTTATGGGTATAGGTATGGAGATGCGCTTGAGCAAGATAAGATAAGATGGGTATGGGTACTAGACAACTGATTAACTTAGATATATATTTCTAAATACATACATATTATAGATTAACTTAGAACTTATGTACTTCGAAGTTTGATTTTTTCACAGCTTCAAGGGACTGCAGGCCTAAGTATATGATTTTAATTTCAACTCGATATCTCCACGTGTTCTCGAGATAAAGGTTCCTGACAGACAGACATACGGACAACAAAGTGATCCTATAAGGGTTCTTTTTCTTTTTGAGGTACGGATCCCTAAAAAGAAGAATAGTACAGAACGATATAGTAAAAGTCTGTTGACATTGGTCCGTGCCCGTACCGATAGGAATACCATCAGTATTTACTGGGCTTCAGATACCTCTAGCTGCTTTTCAGCCGGTACCCTGCAGTGACGTAAAACCGTAAAAAAAGACACAAATGTCAAACTGTCTAGCTCTCTATACAGACATTTTTTTTTTCACACAAGGGGCCTAATCTCTACTACTTTGGATCGAGACCGCGGTACCAACTTTCACCAATAAAAACACTTTATTTTTAGTAGTATTATTGGACCAGATCAAAATAAATACAGCTTTTTAACCACTGACTTTAATGCCTTTTTCCTTGTGGTCCTAAAATATTACACACAGTTTTTTTCTCATATAATAAGGTCAATTGAATTAAAAATCATTTGGGGTGTCTGAGGTTTTGCGCATTTAACGTTATACGTGGTACCTATATATTTTTTTTTTAATTTGTTTATTTAGGTATGACGTTTTATTGGGATGAGCCATTCAATTTCGAGGAACGGCGATTATGTTTTGCCTTTTGCATGTTTCTAGAAAGAATTTCAGTTGTAGATAGCAATTTTTATTGCAAGTAGCATCAACCTACCTGTACAGCCACGATCAATAAAATAATTCATTGTCACATTTTCTATTATCTTAACTTCCGTTATTCAAGAAATAAGTGTACAGCAATTAATTACATATCAAATAGGTCAATTTAGAATCTATTTTAGTTAATACATTTCTTGGAAGGAATTAGTAAGGTAAATCGAGGAAAATAGGTAGGAAATGTAACATTATACAGGGTTATTTGTAAAACACTAACAACCTTGCAGGACTGTATTACTTACATCATAAGCAACCATTTTAGTTCTATGGCCTTTTACAAAACATAATACATTTATTAAAAACAATTCTTCAAGATTTCGTTGTTCTATCTAACACATTTCAACTCTGAATTTTGCTGTACCTACGCCTCCCACGTACGATCCGCGCTCCCCTTCGCTATTGTACTATCGCTTGCTTCGCAACATTTACAACATTCAATTCAAATATTTTTATTTTTGTATGGAAATCTGATGAACCCAATGTATGATACATTTTTGAAAGTCATAGAACAAAAGTTGTTGTTTATGATGTTCTTGACACAGTTCTGAGAGGTTGTAAGTGTTTTACAAATAACCCTGTATATAATATATGTCTTATTCTCGGAACTGTATCTTTATAGAAATACTTATCAACGAAACATTCCAACTTACACTAACTAATCAATTAAGGAATTACACTTAAAGTTAGAAAAATACTAAGTATATATATTTACATAATAAGCATTTGTTTGATATGCTTATTAACAAAATGTATTGTGATTGACTTGAGCGCATTGGAAAAGTAAATTAACGTTAAACGAAAATTAAAATTCACACTCATTTAATAAAACAAAGAAACAATACTTTATTTAAATTGAAGTCTTGTAGCGTGAGACAGATATAATAATTGTATGTAGTACCAAGGCCTTGATAATGAAAATTCGCTGTTTTTATTACTTTCATTTTAATTATTATTTCTTTAATAAATTACTTAAACAATAAAAATTGCGTTGTACTAGCTGAAATAAGTAATTTACACAAAATAAAGCAGTGGATTTAGCTGTATATATAAATATAAGACAATTTAACAACAAGTCCCAGTAAATTGAAACATCACGAAGGTTCCAAAATATTTGCCACACAAAAAAAGAAAACAAGACATTGTCTTAAGATGCATCTCGACACACATTTTCACTGTTTTTCATACAACCGCTCATAACTGATTATGACGTTATATCATTAGATATTTTGGAAACGCAGTATCTTGTGGATATTATCTAAGCGTGTAATGAAATCAATTTCTAAATTTTTGTAAAACTAATCCAGTAAAGACCTCTGAAAATCTCCTATTTTGTGAAATATTCGAGTAAATCTCGGAATTACCGAATACTAACGGAGTCATCAGGCGTTATCTCTCTTTTTTTTGCGTTGCCTTGTCGTCAAACATCGCGTTGGATTGCGTTAAATGAAGTAACAAGCTAAACCATTTTCGATGTTGGCGTGTGGTAAAGGAGCCTCTTAAATAAAAAAAATAGAAAACAAAAGATACAGTCCGTATTTTTTTGGCGTTCCTTTATTTATTTGACGCGATCAATAAAAAAAATATGTTAATAACACATTTAATTAACTTAAATTCTCAAAAAAACTAGGTGTTTATTTATTTATTTTATTCTTTATGCACACAGGAGTACAGAGGCGGACTTGATACCTCAACCTTTGGGTGAAGCAGAGACAAACTGTAGTAGATGCAATATTAACATTAACAGCATTACACATTATAAAATTCTTATCAAAATACATACCTATTAAATACAAATACACCGAAGTGTACTTAAATCGCTTATGTTGTCTCAGCGGTTCTCATGATTGCTAATTCTTGATTCAGAGGTATACTACACGCCTAATCGACGCACTTTAGAAGAGAGGGTGGGAGCACAACGACTATGTTGGTAAATTAAGATTTGAGGTCTTAGGCAGATTCAGATTGAAGTCCTGAATTATGAAATAATTCGATAATTATATTATATTTTCCATTTATTTATTATCTATGCATATTTATCACGTTTTTAAATTTATCTTTAAAAAACAACATTTAAAAAACATTTAAAATATAAAAAAATAGTAGCCCACTGGTATTGGGAACAGAGTCCAAGCTACCGGTCGGTGGTCAGGGCTTCTGAGAGAGGAGCCTCTGGACAATGTGCACCATGTCCAGAAGTACTGCCTCCTGAATCAAGCCCTTGATCTAACTGCCTAACGAGAGCCTCCACAGATGTTGGTCGAGGCTTTTGGCTATTAAGCCAATGGCCGTCACGACTTGATTTGAATGATTGCTCTATCCGCTTCCCACATGTCGACAACCTCGCGAGCCAAGTCAAGATATTTAGTTTTTTTATCCTTCTCAGCTTTCAGGAGGTTCTCGTATTATTATTGCTAGATAGCTACTAGCTTTTGCCTGCAGCTTAGCCCGCGTACATATTAAAGCAGTTTTCTATCGGTGAAAAAGTTTACAATCGGACCAGTACTTTCAGATTACTTCCTACAAACCAAAAAAAAAAAAACAACAAAAATATTGATAATTAATGTAAAAGAGGTAATTGTAAGAGGTAAGCTTGTCTGCTTACCTCTTTATATTATAAGTGCAGATTATTTGATAAAATGCTGCCAGTTCGCCCGCGTGATAGTAGAAAATTATTCCAAGGGAACATACTTTTGGGATAAAAAGTGTCCTATGTGCTATTCAAGGATATGGTCTACCCGTGTACCAAGTTTCGTCGAAATCTCTTCAGCCGTTAGTGTGAAGAAGTAACAAACGTATATTCTTCTTAATAATATTTGTGTAATGATTTCCCACTTAGAAATTAAACCAAAGGTTTAAATATGTTGGTGGTATTTACACATAAGTATAACTATATCGATAGGAACATAGGTCTATATAGGACTTTGTATGTAGAAATTACAGGACAGTTCAGAAAACGGAAATATTGTTTCACACAAATTGATTTCTTTTGCTCCTTACTGCTGAGTACGAATATATTTAAAGTCAGCAAAAGAATAACATTTCTATTTTTATTGTATTATTTAACTAAAAACGAATTAAGTTCAAGAGATTGTTGAGTGAGTGTAAAGCTTTAAGATAATGAACATCGCACGTTATCTTGTATTTAGTAACGGCTCGCAAATGAGGCACACCCTGTACCTGTACCTATCTACGCTCTTGTTAAGCACGTTCGCATTCCATCATTTTAAACTCGTTAAATAAATATTCCAAGGTTTTAAATCTAATCTAGAAATACTTAAACGCTAGAATCCAGAGATAGTACTAGCGAAGTTATTTATTTATATATATAATTTTGTAGAAGTTTTTGGTAATGCGCGCATCACGTAAAATGTACAAAATTAATGTAAATAACTTTTATACATTAAATTTTTCTTTATGCTACGGCTGTGAGACTCAATGTACATTTGAAGGTTGTTGCAGAAGCTTTACAAAGCTTCCTAGTACTTTGTAATCTAACTGCATGAAGCAATACATATTCTATGCTTTACCCAGTAAATTCAAAAATTAAAGTGCTACATATGCTAAAATATTAAGTTCGCTTTTTCATTTGTTTCCCAGTAAGTACGCGGAAACATAAAAAAATGAGGCTTATAAAATGCACCTACACGTGAATTGCTTATCTGTTTACTAAAATATAACACAATATTGGTACGCCAGAGTTAAAATCAGAGAGAATTATATATCGGACAAAGCCTTGCAAGATGAAGTTTATGGCAAAATATCAGTAACACAAGGAGTATCGATTGAAATGCCTGACGCGAGCGCTCGAAGTGATCTATTTCATAAAGTACATCCATGTGTACAAAGGTTCCTCCTGTCTGTGTGTGAGTGTGCTCGTTAATCATAATTTCGCATGTTTGTTCGTGTGTATGTTGGTTCATATTATTATGTTTTGGGGATAAGAAATTAGTTAGTGGACATTAAACTTGGTTGTAGTTTGATAGAATGTTCTTGGTACTAAAGCTTACGGTTTTTACTTTTATGGTTTCATACCTAAGCCAGCAAAAACGGAGCCCTTAAAGAATCACTGTGTTATACGTCCGTCCATCTGTCTGTATGTCTGTCTGTCGGTCAAGACCCTTTTTCTCAGAAACGCGTGAAAGTATAAAGCTGAAATTAATATTAAATAATCTAATATATTACCCCAAGGAGAAGTGAATAAATCAAACTTCTTCAAAAGTCAAAACAATCTAAAGATAAGCCCGTTTATGCTCCGTTAAGTCGCAACTATCACGGAGTTAAAACTACGGTTATAACTAAATAGCGCTTGTATAGAGATAATAATAATCTTTTCAAATTAAAATAAACTTGTGACGGAATTTCATATTAACTATCTTCAGCACTGTGAGTTCTCACACCTTCTCATAAAGTATCAAACATACCGGTCGCCGTACAAGAAACTTGGCAAGAAGCATTAAGGGCTCGCACATCGTAGGGACTGACCCGTCATGAAATTTAAATCTAGATCAATAACCGCGCTTATATCATTGTCTTCATTAGAGATAATTGGGTTCGCTCCCCATCGGCCGCAACTTTGTTTGTTCGTCGATAACTTGAGACGAATTTCTTGAACATTAACCTACCTACGTCATATAGGTTAGGCAGTCGTTAGCCGAAATGGACGTTACCATCTATTTATAATTTTGATAGGAAAGGTTTTCAAGGATCAAAGTGGTTGGGCGGAGTATTTATTATGTTTGCACCTGTCATTTTAATAGAAAGATTACAAAAACTTGTTTTTTCAATTAGTTTAAAGATTTTTTAATTACTTTCAGCGGATTAATGTGCATTTATATAAATAAATTTTTGATATGTTCATGAATTATTATCAAGAGTTTTAATTTGATAAATAAGATTGGTTTCCATCAAATGTGGGTTGCAAAGAAAAGTATGTGAGTGCCTATTACCATAAAGCTCGGTAATTGTATTTCGTGTAAGTTGCGGGTTGCCTGGTGTGCGGGTAACGCCGTCATTTGCGTCTCATATGTTTGTGCACGGCGCGCAAACACGATTACCTGAAATTAGGTTAGTACGTTTTATGTTATTTACACTATCATGAGCGTCCCTAGGTTTTCGCTCATTTTAAATTATTATTACAGCTTCTAATATGGTTGTTGCGACGTAATTGACTTTATAAATAACGTGTGTTTTAGTTACATTATTTACATTTATCATTATTATTCTAACTTCTTGACTTACAGCTGGTTTCTCAATAACATATTATCTGCAGTTGACCTTTTTAATTAATTGTTACATACTTTGTAATTTTATGTAGGTAGGAAATTCTCGTTAATTATAACATTGTTCTCATTAATTAACCCGATAACATTGTATTGCATGTTATCCTGAATATCCTCGCTAGAGTATTTTACACAAAAGCTCATTGAAGCAACTTAAAATACTGCGATTCTTTTCCATTACTCCTTGTTTTTTTAAACCAACAGCAGCCCTTAAGATATATCCTGTGTTACGTCAATGTTTGAACACTCTCGCATCGATTTCGACTCGATCGCTTTCTAATCCCCATTTTCTCGATGCCATTACGATTTTTCGAGCGCTCACCTCACTCCATATTTCCGTGCATATCTCGACGATTCGCAGATCCATTATTTTTTATGGCTGGAATACACGATGCTTAGTAGAAGTATCGCCCCTGCCTACCGAGTGTTAACGTCTCGGTACACTTTGCTTAGGGGGTGACAATGAACTTACGCAGAAAAATGCTAATATTTATTTCGGAGATGCGAGTTGTATCTGAAGTTTTGCGTAAGTTTTATGACCACAAAATTACAACTTACAATGGATAAGTACTTTGGTACAATTTATAGAAAGTGTCAAAGACATAATATTGAGAAACAAAGTTGGTGGACCACTACAAAAATATGATACTTTTACAGCATCTTAATATATTTATTAACACTTTCAACTTTCAAGAAATGGACTGCTCTTGGTGGAGTCAATAAATATGAAGTCTCGCTAACCCATTAGTTAAATATGTTCCGGATAGTTTTGTTTACTTTCTTGATGTATTGGTTTTAGAATCCTTATTGTGCTCCTGGCTACTTATAATAACTTTTAGCAAGTACCTAAAGCAAATAGGAGTAAGTTAGGAATACCTACCTATTTCACATCGTTTTTATTGTGGTGTGATATCGTCAAATTAACAACTTTTGGCTCTGAGAGGAGTAAGAGACTTTTACTGACAAGAACCCACCTGTGTTTCTTCAATAGCCTTTAGCGTCCTAGGGCCACGGTTACTCTTTCGAACAATTTAGCTCCATACGTTAAGTTGTAAGTTAATGAACCGTAAAACCGCCTAATCAGTTACTTTTCCCAGCGTCTAGTCACCCCAGCGTAAGTAAGTCCCGACTCAGCCATTTCACTCAATACATTTTATCGACAAACGTCAGTGACGCTGCGTGACACTTATGTAAATATTTAAATACGATCCAGTTCAAGCTATGAATATTTTAAACTCTAAGTAAACCACTCGGCTTTGTACTTCCACAAAGATATTCACACGCCAATGAAAGAAAATCTATTACTATTCCGTATGCAATAAGGTTGAGAATGCTGCATGAGATCAGCAAATGGCAACTTGCTTTCGAATTTATATCTATGCATAAAGCGATTTAATAAGTGCTGGCAAATTGGGGATCGATATTAAAGTGACGAGTTATGCTGATTGGATTTTTTCAAGTGTTCCGAGGGGTCGGTGAATAATTGAGTGCGATTTAGTTTTGGCGAACAAAAAACATTTTTTGAATAATTTCTTTAATTTTATTCAGAACCACCACTTAGCAAGTAACTTCTTGCTTTTAATATCGTTCTATGGCATAAGATGGGAATTCTTAATAAATTTCTTCAAGCGCCTAACAGTTTGATCATTTTTGAAAATAGTGTCAGCCTTGTGGTCATAACAAAACTATCAGGCGTTTAAAATTTTAAATGTTTGATATTCATTTTAACTCTTCAATCGTGATAATTAGAGACACAATAGAAAGGCGTCTGCTCGGGATTTAATGAATTAAATGTTTCAACTATCGATGAATGCAGTATTAAAGATTTACATAATTCAACAAAACTTTTTCCAAAACAACATTAAGATTAATAAAAAGCCAAGAGCATTTCTAAAGTGTGGCATCAGCAAGTAGCGATTCGTGCTGGTATCAATTGATCACGCAGATCGTCCTCGATACTACTCGATACCGGCTACTCGATACCATTCACACAATCTCGGAGGGATCTATTCGAGGACCACTCGTCTAGCTTTCCGGTTCTCATTCTTTTGTTGGCAGCACTCGGTCGCCGGCGCCACTCGATACCCGAGGATGTCTTTGTTATAATGTCGCTTTGATAAAAGGTGGGGCGGAGAATTAGTTGTGTTTCTAATAAAATTGGCTTTTGTTAGGTTTAGACGATAAATTACAAAGAGGCGAAATGCAATGGAAAATGTTCAAAGATATTGGAAGGAACCGTGGGAGGAACGAATGAGGTGTCAATATTACAGAATTTGTAAATTTGACACCTCTTTCTTTCTCTTTTCTCTTGTGTTGACAAAACAAAAGACTTTCGTCGTAATCGAGTGGATAAAATAACAGTCAACTACCTACGGGGATATCCTATTATGTGTTCATAAGGCCTCACCTATACGTCAAATAATATAACTAGATACCTAGGTACTAAATTATGAAAAATGAGAATATGTAGTTTGTTAACAATGCGTTGCACTTTTGATTACGGAAAACTTTTTTGAAGTTTGTTTGACCAAAATAATAATCTTTTTCTTATTATTTCAAAATACTTTACAGAAACATCGAAGTATCTTAGACTACCTATAAAGACTAACATTACTCGCAGCAAGTGAAATGTAAAAGAATTTTTTAAAAGCCACTACCCCCAGGTGGCGACTGGGTGAATACAAAGTGTGCAAGGCGGGCGATCCGCCTTCGACCCTGTTACATATCGATATGCCGATCACAATATTTGGGTCAATAGACAATCAAAATAGAGTCGAAGTATGATAAGGTTATAAGAATAGACAAATAAATTAAACAAACTTTTTCTTTCTCTATTTGATTTGAATGTATTTTTTATTTTTTAGGTATGCTTTATTTTTGGAATGTATTGCGCAGCTTCGCCCGCGTATATAAAATATAGCTTATGTCACTCAGGAATAAAGCAGCTTTCTATCGGTGAAAAAATGATAGCAATCGGACCTGTAGTTCCAAGGATTACCTTCTACAAACAAAAAGATAAAAAAAACTTTATCTCTTTAATTATTGTTGATACACACTATATGATCGACCTTATGAAGTAATTACTAAAATCTCTCTTTTATTATCATCATTTCAGCCAAAAGACGTCCTCTGCTGGACACAGGCCTCCCCTTAATGTCACCATAAAGACCGGTCCTATACGTTTCGCATCCTTCGGATTCCCGCGACCCACTATAGTTCATTCATCCACCTTGTACTCCAAATATTTCTTTATGACAAGGTAATGTACAGTGCGTTCTCAGCTTCCCTAACGTTTAATCACACAAAGGTGCTTTAAGGTTGTTTGATATTCCATTGCTTTGTAATAGGAACCCATTTCCATCCCAACACGAGATAGGCGAGTTTGGGCGGGCGAATGGCATTGATCATAATATCGACGGAGGCTTACGAGAGTGATAAATGGACGACCGCAGCGTCACCGACGGGATGACGGCGCCGCCATATTTAAATCGCTCCTGTCACATCCGCATATCGCATACGTGGTTAATATGCTGGGGAATTGCAGGTTGCCTTTTTAGGCCATATTTTGGTTCAGAAGTTAAGAGAACGTTCGAAAGAGTTATCGCGGCTCTGGAATGCAAACGGCAACTGAAGGATAATACTTGGGTTTTATGATTAAAACCTGATACTCCTACTCGCTCCACCCAGAGCGGCAGATATTACTGGAATTTCTAAATAAAAAAAAATGATTTGTAGTTAGTCGATGTCTCTTAGTTTGACGCATCGAGTAACTAGACTCGCACGCTTAACCATAAAGATACACAATTAAAAATTAATTTATTTGATGATCTGCTCATGAAATATATCCAAATGTTATATGATTGAATTTTAAAATACATTTTTGTTTAGCTCTCTTCACAATTAAGCTATATTATACACATAAAATCCTGTCTGTGACAAAATTTACTCAATTTTAGCAGAAGCGTGTTAAACCTATATGGTGAAGTTGATTATGGCAATGTTTGACAATTTTACAGAAAAATTATTTCTGCTGCCTTTTAGAAGTTATATTTTACAACCCAACTTCTTGAAAAATAAAAACGATGGCTGTTAAATCTGAAAAGAAAAATTTGTTGGAAGCTTTGGTAAAATATATGTCTATAACTTAACAGAATTTTCACAATTTTTTCTTAGCCTGATTGAAATTCAGATATTTACACGTGGCTGTATATTTAAAGTCAAAACCGACGAGTGTATCCACAACGCAAAATCAACGAACCAAATAGGAAATTAAAATCATCAATCAAACTAAAAAATACAAAAGCCCCGTTTCCCATTGTCGCCGATATGTTTGCGCAAAAACGACTTTGTCGCATCACAGTCAAAGTAATAAAAAATCTATACATCGACATATAAATTGCTAGAAACGACACAGCGATTTTTAAATGTAATAATTTTATCTCTGATATTACCTAAAACTAGTTCGTAGATTTACAAACAAAAAGATATCTAATCGTATACGGTAGCTTTGCTTTAAAAAAAGATAAATCTTTTCATTCATAATAATAAACTTCATTCATTCTTTTGTTCATTCATTCTGTTTCAAAATCCGTTCTAATATTTTCAATCTAAATATGAATTAAACCATGAACGATGGGCCCCATTGAAAATTGCTTCATTTGTTTATTCGTTCCGCTATTGATGAAACTTACGAAAGTTATCGATTTTGCGCATTGTAATTTCATGGAATATTATTTGTTTCTCGTTTAAATGGATATTATGGTAACGTTTTGTGCTGTCACTTGAATCTTCAATGACTTTTAGGAATTCCCATAGACATTAGCATCAAATTATTGATTAAACTCTGTTATCTTTCGATGTAGCGTTACTGATGTAGTTATTTTTATGGATCGATTTGACTTTATAATTTACAGATCAGGTGCCATGTCCATTATTAAGTTAACTGTAACTTTTAAGTAACAATGAATAAAAATTTTTGCGATTTAAAAATGTAGTCAGTAAAACTGTTTACTTTATATTACTTCTTCTTTGTTTCTGATAGTTGCTTCGCCGGCGTTAAAGTCGAAAATTATCCTAAGGGAATGTAAACTTTGACTCTTAGGATTAACCTACGACTAAAACACCTTTTTTAACCAAAACCAAATTTTCAGCATCCTTTAACTGAAATTAAAATTCACGTGGTAACAGGAAAACCAAAATGTTGCTTTGAAAAATTATCTGACTATTGAAAATAGCACTAATTGTCATAAAATCCTTACTAATATAATATTATAAATACGAAAGTAGCTCTGTCTGTCTGTTACGCTTTCACGCAAAAACTACTGAACCGATTTGTATCAAATTTGGTAGGTAGGTAGAAGAGACACTGGAATAACACATAGGCTACCTATAATTCCACTGCTGAGCACGGGTCTCTGCCCGCGCGATATAAACTGTAGTACACGCGGGCGAAGCCGCGGGCGGAAAGCTAGTACTAAATAAATTAATAAGATGATGACTACAGAAATGATTTCACATATAAATGAATGAGACAGATCATACACCCTTCAGCTAATAGATGTCAGTTTCAGCCGAGGCGAATTTTTGGCCACTTTTTGTTGAATCCAAAAACCCAATCAAAACCAAAGGTCGAAACTAGCTGATACCGTACTTTCGAGAGGGCACAAAATAAAGAGTACCATATGTCCTAGTACACGATTTGGTCTGCTTATGTGCCAGTTTTATTGAAATCTGGTCAGCTGTTAAGACGTCAAGGGCTAAGAAACAGACAGACAAAATAACTTATTAATATAGATCAATTAAATAAATATTCCTATTTAATCGAAAATACAAATATCTTCCAGTATCTTTATGTCCCCGTAAAAAGAGCTCGGGGCTTTGTGATAGGACACGTAATACGCTCACAATTGGTTATTGCGATGCAATGACTATGCGGTTTGCCCACCAGCCACCACTGATGACAGCTCCAAGGAAAATGTTAAAGGTTTGCCAATTTTTTACAGATACTTTTTGGACTATACTTTGATATTTTTAAACGACTGTCAATGGTTTGGTCAATTGTGTCACTAATAATAACAGTTTTTTGTTACTGGCCAGTGATGTCATTTGTTACAATCACGTTCGTAGAATACTGATATTTTTCTTTTGGATTCCAAAGGTCATTGTTACGGTTCTACGTTTGAAAATAAAAAAAGTTAGTAGTGGATACGTTTTTTGACTAACAAGGTATGTTTTTATACGTTTATCAGTAGTAGCACATCACAAAAACCGTTTATATTGCAAACAGAAAAGCCTTATTTTACTTTCTGCTAAGTTACGTGATTGGATTGTTAATTACTTGTGTTTGTACAAAATAAACATTTTAAAATATGACTTAGATAAGTGGTTTAGTTTTGATTTAAAGTGAAAGCTTGAAATTTGATTAATAGTAAACAGAAACGCGAGATTTCAGTCGCGATGTCGAGTCATCGCGCAACAGAATTCTTGAAGACATTAAAATGGTTGCGAACGTTCGAGGAGTACCTCGGGAACTTGGGCGAGAAAATAAATTGGCTAGTGAAACTTGTGCAGTTTCTTTGGCGTATGGTGTTTTTTGGTTTTAGAAATAATTTTACTGTTTATCCTTCATAGAATTTTCATTTATCGGCATCATTATGAGAAAAAATAATGTTAAACCAAAATATAGTAAAACAAAATTAATTTAAACTGTAATTTATTGTATAAATTTTATAATAACTCAAATCTAAAAACACGAAAAAAAAACCGTTTTAGCCAAAATAAATAATGTTTCGTGAAACAGTACACCCCAGTCGTTCGCAGCCATAGGCCGAGTTCTTTCAGTGAGCAAGGGTTCGCAATCCTCAATGATTCAACACTTTCCATTGAAAACTTTATTCGAAGATTACTCCGTTGTATAAATGTAATAAGCTTTGCAGTGACGAGATTAGACCCCGAATTTCACTCAGACATTAATGACATTTTCTGTGGCAAGCGGGGGCCCTTGTTTATGTTAAGACAATCGTTTTGAAAGTCATTTTGTTGAGGAAAAATATATGCACAAATGTGGTAGGTATAGCATTGTACCGTTATGAGCAATGAGATAGTATCACATGCTCAATCTACCTTAACTTTTGTTGAGTAATTGTGTTATTCAAGAATGCGTGTACGACAAGTGCTTCTAAATAATTTAAGCATCAATTTGGTAATTTAGAATCAGTTATTGTTGTACACATAATTTTGAAAATATGTCAATAAATATGTCTTATTGTGAATGACTACACTTTAGTCGAATTTCTACATTTGTTGTTTATTTTATTAGGGGTTGTACTTTCCATAGCATAAAACTACTTTTACAAGACGTTTTTCAAAATCACTTGCACACGTCAATTTTTTGTCAGTTTAAACTAGAAGGGCCAGGATATTTCCTAGCTGATTAATCTTTAAAAGTCTATACAGCAAATTTGCTCTCAATCTGCATGGTTGCATGCATAGTGTCATTGCATAGTGTCTGAGATGGTTTTAGGAGGAAATAACCAGATAGATTTGAGTAGACCTGTCCAGTCAATGCAAACATTTGCCAGTATTCGTACAGCTCAACTTAGGACTACTAAAGAGCTCAACGACTTGACGAACAATAACAAAGAAAATAAATCTGGGTAGGCCGCAGAAAATACTCAAATTGCCAGATATACTTCAACATTAATATATAATTATAAAAGAAAATATATAAAATAAAGTTTATCAAAATGTAATACTTAACTAAGTAAATATTTATGTCAAATATTAATTAAAAAAAAATAGATAATAAAAAAACACAACTGAAATTATAAAAAAATACAACTGAAATCATAAAAAAAATAGAAGAGAAATGAATGACAACAATTGTAGTGCGTAGTCGCAAACCTTTTTGGCTTCAAGAAAGTCCTTTACAGTGTAAAATCTATAAATCATAGATAGATTTATAGATTTTACAAATTACAGCTTACTAAAATAATAATAAACATTGTAAATAAATCAGTTCATAAAATTGCGTTTTACAAAAAAAAACAAAACAGCAAAATCTTTCCAAACGCCCGCTTTTCTTATTATTTAGGCGCAAATTTTGATGTCATTAAAGAGATTGTTACAGTGCAATAAAAACACAAAAAATGGAGATTTGTACGATATATCGAAACACATTCGCTCAGTGTATCAGGCGTGCATGAAATTTACATGGAATTTTGTGCTTGTAATAAAGAATGATGAATTGGACCCGCATTGGTAATTATGGCCAACGGTGAGCGAGCCAACCAATATTAAATTGCAAAATTCAATAATTTTATTATATGACTGTAGTTTTTAATGGTTTCAGTATAATGTGTATTAAATTATGCGGTAACAGAGTTAGTGCGCAGTAAATTGGGAGGGGACGGTTCTTCTTTCAGTATCGATTTTAATTATTTATAAAAAAAAACTTTTACTTCTATATAATACTAGCTTTTGCCCGCACGGCTTCGCTCCCGCTCTTCCATACTCTACCCTACTATACCCTACTCTACCCTTCTCTACCCTACTATACCCTACTCTACTCTACACTACTCTACACTACTTTACTCTACTCTACACTACTCTACCCTGCTATACCCTACACTACCCTACCAAACTTCACATAAACCATCTACTAAATAGTCCGAACAAAGCCTAAAAATTTGGTTTGGATAGGTGAGCCCGTTCTTGAGTTATAAAATAACAACGAAAAGTGGCATTGATTTTTATATATATAGATAAAAGGAGTTACTGACTGATTGACATATCAACACACAGCCGTAAGTACTGGGACTATGAGCGTGAAATTTTGCTTATGATTTCTTTTTATGACGTAAGCAAGGTCTAAGAAAGAATTTTCCAAAATTCATATCACCTTCTAAGAGCAGGAAAGAGTCGTTCAAAGTTTGTATGGAGAAATCTACTTTGAGGCGGGCAAAACTGCTGACAGAAGCTAGTTATTAATATTGAAGATACATACTACAGTTTATCTATTTAAATATAATAAACAATAATAGATTCTTGTTTGTTTAAGCGCACTAATTTCTGGGACTATCAGTCGGATTGAAACAATAATTTCTCTATGGCTCAACAAGATTCATGATCACATATACATGCACATATACATGCACAGTGGCTATATAAATTAAAAATAAATAAAATAAAAAGCCTTTTATTTATTGCCAAACAATAACAATAATTAATGAGATTTATTTAAATATCTAAATTATTTTCATTATTATGTTTTAACGATTTGTCCTAACAGCAAGAACCCCTCTTAGTAGAAGATAATGGTCTCCTCCAGAGATGACCATCGGTCTAATTTTTGGCTGTATACATCCAGTGAGTGAGGATATTATCAATCCATAGAGTTAATGGCCTTTCTCTTTTTCTTTGGCCGGGTGAACCTGGCCATAATGACACTCCTGTAGTGGCTATATAACATTAAGCTAAGCCCACGGAAGTGATGCAGTAACTAAAGTCGAAGGTGAAACCGTGAGGTACTACTATTACTCGTATGTCGATAAGACTGGACCTATTTGGCGCAGCTGTGAGACACAAAATGTTAGTTATCTTTTTTTTAATCTTAAGTGAGAGTTTTTAAGATTAAAATGTTTCTACTTTGTATTTATCTATGTGTAAGGAATAAAATATTTTTTAAACTTATTTTTCTTTCTTCCTTATTTTAATCCGACTTCTTCTTCCTGAACTTATCCCATACCACTTGGTCGGTGCAACACGTTTTTTTCTTCTATTCTGTCCTCTCATCCTCATCATACAATCCATCGATCTTTTCTTTGACCTCCCTCTTACTCTCTATCCTATAACATGTATACTCAGAACTCTTTTAGTAACGTGCGTTTCATCCCTCCTCTTCACATGACCATACCAAGACAAACGATTGCCTTTCAACTTTTCAGTCACTAGCAGCACTTTCAAACTAATATAGTCGTTTCCATACTCGTAGATATTCATTTATTTTAATCCGATTTTGAAGGGTTATAGTTATGATTTCCATAGAGCTTAGCTACACACTTGGTATTTTCGAAAGTTTCTTACTTATCTGTGTACCTGGTCTTTGGTCAGTACTTCCTTGCAAGTATGAAGCAAAACAGTTTCATTTTCGCAACATATGACGTAGCAACATATACCTACACGTGTAGCAGAAAACTAATAGTTTTTTGTGTAAGTAATTGGATTTCATTGGCGCGCTGATTTACGGAGCAGTTTTGACGCATGGATGTTTGTCACGATACCATTTCGCCGCTGCGATTATTTGCCCTACATCAAAAACGTTTTTTTCCCGTATTTTTCATTTCCTTAGCAGGTTGGTTTTAATGTTAAATTTTTTTCATGGTATTTTTTTCATGGTATTTTTTGTTGTTTTGAATTAGTTTTTATTTATATTTTGTTACCAGTGACTTATATTAATTTCAGCTTTTAACTATTCGATTTATTTTATGATTAGTTCTTACTTATGTTTATAAATACATGACCAGGATGATAAAATAAATAATAGAACATAAAATACTGGTGCTTATTGTTAAACCAATGGAAAAATTGGAAATATCATTGTGCAGGCTTGTGCGGAGGTGATCTCTCGCGCTAGCGTGGTTCAGGCAATGGTCCGTAGAAAAAAGGAATGGGATGCGAACGTCTTCTTCTGCCAAGCAGTAATACTAGTGAAGGAGAGGGCTGCAAATGTGAGGGCGCAGACATCTTCACGCTTTAGCCGCCGAGGAGATTCATTGGCGCGCTGATTTACGGAGCTGTTTTGACAGGCGTCAGAAATGGCAGGGCAATCCCCAGCCGATACCCATTTGGCCCAGTTCCGAGTAGTTGAAGGTAAATAGCGCGCTTCAAGCAGGGCCGATGCTGAGGAATTTCTGAAAAGGAAACCTAAGGTCGTGATCGCAAAGAGCAGCTAAAGAACATAGGTGTTGTTTTAGTCAGTAAAAATTGACACGCCCGGAGAAGTAATTGGATTTTATTATTAACAACCTCAAAAAAAAAAAATGTTCTCACAATTATTGTCCATTCTGGGTTGCATGTAAGAGATCGTGAAATGCAATAAAGCCGTATTGTGAATGCACAATAAAGTACTTAATAAATAACAAAAATATGGAAGTATGTATGTATGTATTGTATACCCTTGCATGGCGAGTTTAATTTGCAATCATTTATTAGTTTTATTTCTTGTTGGAGCTGTCTTCCTAATTCCCATCGACCGTCCGGTATCAAAAACTACTTAGCTCCTTTATATGAAAGCCATTTTTCATCTTTTTTCGAGTTGTTTGCTCGGCACAGTCAGTTGTTTGAGATAACAATGATTTAAGGAGAATGTTGTTTGGAAATTGTGGATTTGTTGTTTGATATAGCTAGTTGTGTCCCAGATAGGGTTGCCAACTTTTTTTTACAAGAAATAAAGTATTTGTTTTATCTAAGAAGAATATTAAACAGTATTTTAGAAAAATAACACTATTTTATTTGTTTAATTTTTTTAATACGTATTTTTAGAGCTTCTCGGACATCTTATTCATTTACAGTCTTTTTAAAAACTTCATACGCCTTACTATAATATAACTAAAATTAAAATAAATGAGGAGCTCATTTGATTCATTCTGAAGCTGTATTATTGTGGTTGGATAATAAAAAAAAATGTGTGAGCGTCTAAGTTTAACACTTACGAGTACCAACATTTTGGTGCTGAAAACAGTATTTTGTATACTTTATTTTTGTTGAACAGTAAAAAGTATAATGTAGTGAAAAACAGTATTAAACTGTTTTAAACAGTATAGTTAGCAATCCTAGTCCCAGACTGGCATGGAAATCAATTGACATATGATAAACCAGGTGCCCCACTTGCAAAATTAAGACACGCATTTCAAATTACATAAACCATACAACGCAAGTTAAACTCACATTATAATAGTTAATATCGCCGTCATACTTATAAACTGACCAGATCGGATCAAGTAATCACCAAATATTAAATGCATGTCTTAGGCCCGTATTACAGAACATCTCTCAATATTCAAGCATTACTTAAAACTAGATTCAAGCCATTTGATTGGTTAAAACTAGTTTTAAGTAACGTTTGAGTGACGTTCTTTAATAGGGGACTTAGTTTTGCAAGTGGAGCACGTTACCAACACACACACACACACAGTACACCTACACATACATACATACGTACATGTTACATGTATGTACATGTTACATGTATACCTTAGTTACCAAAGAAAATCTCTAAACGGAATAATACCATAAATTTCTTGTTATGTAGGTACTCAGAAATACTTAATAACGTATTTGAAAAAAATAGGTTCTTAATGGTTACAAAAACAACCTTCTCTAACTAAAACTGTCTTTACGCAGTTTTTGTAAAAGAAAAAACCAGAAAACTGTGTCAAATAACATCAAAAACTAAGAAAAACAGAGACCTGTTTTAGTAATAAAATGTTGTTATCCTCTAAACCCACTTCACATTCGTAAACGTCAAACATAAGCGAATTTTATTCCGCGAACGCAAATTAAAATAATATGGAGCACGCTCCGGGCAAATGATCATCATTAAACTCTGTATAAATAATAATCCAACCAAATTCGTACCATTTAATTTGCCACCTATTTTAATCTTCTTTACAAAATACGCTATAATTTATGAGTAATGAAATAAAAATCGTAATTATTTTTCTTAATGGCTTAAAATTTAGTAGGTACCTACCTTTTTTTTTCATATTAGTCATCAACATCGGCAATTTAAGTTTGACGATTAAGAAATAAAGTTGTGCAAAATACATGTATAACTAACTTATAATCATATGATAATCACTGTACAATAGAAAACAGGAGATCAATCGCTCATTTGCGATAAAGAAGATATTATTTAAAAAGCATATTTTAAAGAATACATTTTTAAGTATTAATGATATATCCTTATAATAATTTTCAATTTGTTAAAGATTTTTTTTTCTTTGTACAAAATATAATATGATATGAAATAGCTTAATTCGTAACAAAATATTTTTATTAATAAATAAAATAAAATAAAATACATTTATTTCGGACTAAAAAAAAAGTAGTAAGAAAGGTCTTAAAATATAGAAATTAATCCAATACAGTTTTTCTAAATTATTGAGTTATATCCTTGTCGTAGCAATTGGGCAAAAGATATAAATATTTTAACCTTTTAAGTCATCATCAGCAAGGATATCTCAGTGGGTGTTCCTAATCGCCAATCTTTTAATAAAACCCAAATTAAAAACGTAGATAATAATACCAATCCAAGTAAATGTTAATTAGACATGTTGTTACATTGTAGGCTAAGGCTTCATAATAACAGCCGCTACGTCGAAACCACGCGAGTTCCCATAATAAACAATTAGAGAATTTAATTGCCTGGCACATCACAGCATAGGTTTTCGATAAAGTCCGATCCATCAGGGTGAGGCCGTCGGCAAGGAAACCTCGTTAGAAAGGGTATATGGGGATGCATGTTTTAAAATAATCAGCTTTCGTGTTAATTCTTAATTTGCTGCTTCGATGGTGGCAACTCGATAACTCGATTGGGCTCCGATGCTGTGCTCCAGGCAAAAAGTCGCTGGACGACATATACTAACTATTTACTGTAGTAGCCGAGTTTATGACGTTTAATTTTGTGCGATGTTCTATTTGCTTGCATCATCTGAAAAACATGGGTTGTTTTCTGATTAAGATACACTTGTTAGGAAGGAAATAAGAATGGAATGGAATTTAAGATGATTTGGAGGAGCTTCCGAAACAGATACTTAGTTTTTTATTTTACTTGTTGTCAGGCTATTATCTCACTTGATGGAAAGCGTCGATGTGGTCGATGTTGAGCACGCTTGCCTATAAGTAACCTATTCACTGTTGACTTTAAAAAAATATATGTTTGAAAGTTATGTACTACTTACATATGTAAATATTTATTTGTTGGCAACTTGAAACACTAGGAGCATTTTAAGAACGATTCAATTAACATCATCATCATCGGCCACATCATCACTTAACATCAGGTGAGATAGTGGTCAAACGCGAGCCTATCCATCATAAAAAAACTTGATGCTTATCCTTCAACGAGGCGTTGAGTCAAATAATTACGCGACTTACGTCCATAACATGGTAAGTTTTTGAGTTCTAAGCAAAGATTATTAAAAAAAAACGAAATTAATTTATTCAAATTTTTCAATGAATAAATAAAAGCGTGTTGTACAGCTTTTAACTACAGTAAACTGCGAGGTTAGGCGAACAATAAAATGCAACTGAGCGTAGCTAATCTAATAATCATACAGACAGACAAGTACCTAAGCGTATGAATACATGAACGTGATTAAGTCCAATGTTGAATGCTAATGTTAGCACTCTTTGTAATTACTCAATTAAATCCAATGACTAAAAAAGTTTAAACACGGGTTTAGAATTAACGTGATATTTTAATATAATTGCCTCATCGATCGTGCGGGATTCGTTTCCCACCAGGAAATATACTGTATCTATTCGAGTTAAAATATAATCTGAAAAAAAAAATTGAGTATACATGTAGATGGATGGAGAGGAAGAGGAAGGCCGAAGAAAAGATAGATGGATTGTGTGAGGAGTGATATAAAAGAGTTAGTGATAGTTTGACGGGTGACATGACAGAATGGAAGAAAAAAAAGTATTGCGCCGACCCCAAGTAATATGGGATAAGGGCAGAAGAAGATTTAAGAGAAGAAGATTTGAGTTAAAATCTATTGCCATATTATCTACTCTTACTATACAAAGCACCAGATAAACATTGAATAAAGTACATTGACTTTATCCTAATGTAGACTCCGTGTTGTTACCAGAAAAATTAACAATGAACGGTTTTTCATTACTGGAAAATGTAAAGGATCGCGATGTTTGTCGATTCAAGACAGCTGTCTCTAGAGTCTTTATGTCCGTTTTTTACCCGACTGCAGGAAGGGTTATTAAATTAAGAATGTCAATAAATGTAGGAGGGTTTTTAGGTGTGAAATCATCCTTTCAGAAACGAACCCAAAACCGCAGCAGGCTTCGACCCCGTTGGGACTCCTTGTGGCGAACGTGGAAAACTATGCGCCGTCGGCGACTTGGCTTGTTCTGGACGTTTACCGGACGGTCGGACGGCGAGCTACCTATTGCTCGTCGTCCGCAAAGCAAGCCAGCCTCGGTGTGTGAGACAACCTATCAATTATTTTGAATATTTTTTCGAACAGGCAGTCAGGTTGCGACAGGGTTGTTTGCAAACATTCGAATTTCTTTATGGGACTCTATGCTATTTTACTGTACCTGCTTAAAAGTTGTTTCAATCTTTTATTCAAATCACGCATCATAGCTCAAATCATCATAGCTTAGGAAGAACAATAACATCACTTAGAGGTCCTAATTCTATATCAAACAAAAATAAACATTGTTCTTAGATTAAGTGTTGAGTCTACGACGAGTCTACGAAGAACCTACGACAAGTCAATGACGACGGTCTACTACGAGCCTACGACGATTCTACGACGAAAGGTTTTGACTTAATCATTAAAGTAACGAAACTCAAATTTAAACTTTTTATATTATACTGGATAGGTTCTGCCAATGTCATCATCCGCGTAAAAATAGAAAATTACTAAGTGTCTATTTGTGTGCCAGATTTCAGCCAAATTCGTTCAGACTTTTGAGTATGAAGTACTAACAAATATACAATACACACACATAATGTGCACATTACATACAAACAAACATTAGTCTTTTAAATATTAGTGTGATTATATTGTATGGTTAAATATAATTATAATATGACTTAATTTTATTTACGGTAATAAAATTTATGAACGCATTCTTTAATTTGTTTAAGAAATAAATATAGATATAAAAGGGTATCATTTAAGATATCGCCAATTTAATTAGTTTTGTGTTTCTTAAATTTGGGGTTTGCCCGCAAAATAGTAGATTTGTCACCAAAATGTAGTCACCAAACAATGTAAAATCAATTCCACAATAAATCACCTAAAATCATGGAGATATAAGGTCTAGTATCAAATAATTGTTTTTGTATATATTATAATAGGTTTGTCCTAATAAGCATTTAAGCAAACTAATTGAAAGAGATCACCAATAAACTATATATTACTAACTATTAATGTTACTAGAAAATTTCATAAAGTTCCAAAAAAAAATGAAGGGTTGTCGTCATCATCGTTTCAACCAAAAGAGTCTACTACTTAACTGAACATACGCCTCCCCCAAGGATCTTAATTTGCAGAACCATAACCCAACCGGTAGTATAAATATATTTCAATAAAATTTCTAGCAGAATAGTAAATAAAACACTTAATTAAAGTCAAAATAATCAATATTTAATAAATAAAATGTAACTACTGTATTGGTGACAAAATAACAAATAAAAAAGAGTTGCAGTCAGGGATCGATAATCGATTTATTTGGTGACAGATCTACCATTCTGAGCACAAAGCTATTAATTAGGTAATAAAACTATTATTATAAGAACGAAGTATATATTAATCTAATGCACTACAGTTTTATTGGTAATCAATCCATCTCTTATTTTACACATATACTAACATTAATTTGATAATTCATACCGGAGAACACTTTTTGTTTATCTGAGAACGAAAATATTTCGTGGCGATAGATCTATTTATTAGGTAATAAATACATCTTGATGACAAATATAAAGTCTATAAAATAAAAAGTATGAACTTTTTGATCCTAATCAAAGCTATACTTCTACACACAACGCTGCCACGAAAAATGAAAATAAATGATCGAAAACAATGAAAAACGAAATTGATAAACTAAAAATCTGTGTATGATAGTGTAGACAATATCGAAAGGGTTTAATGAGAACGAAGTGAAGTTAATAGTTCACCTTCCTGTGATACTGATCTTTAATATACTGTGAGTGGGTGAAACATTAAAACTGGACAAGCACGGAAGCGCCGCGCCCACAAAGGGTTAAGACTTCGAAACATCGAATCAATTTCTATTTTTATTTATTAAGACTGTATTTACTCCAATACTTCCACGCGATATGTGTAATAGTGTACTATCGGATATTGCTTTATGTAAAGTCTATACTGAGACGATGTTATCGCTTTCTTGTGTTTTCTTGGGCTTAGCTTCCCATTTTACTGTACTTACATGAATATTTTTGTTCAAGATAATTGCGTTGTTGTTGTTTTCAATAGCAACGAGTTTTGTTGAATAAGATAATGTTTATAATAGTTTTTTTGGTTTTTCTTTATTTTAGAAACGTTGCCCCACGCTAAGGATTACTTCAATGTTATGGGTGCGTTTACAGACATGTAAACTCACATACAAAAAAACACATTCAGCCGAACATAGAACCTGTATGCCCTTCGGCGGATCATAGGTTGGACAAAACTTTTTATAAAAGATCATTGTAAGTACCCTGTGTTCACAAAATTATTAAATGAATTTGAATTTAAAAAACCTCCACCTTTTTGAAGACGGTTAAAAAGACACTTAGATCTGTAACAGCTATCTATCTTATCTTGTTAAGGGGCCGAGAAACAGCTCGGACACTTCGACCCATGTGGATCTTTTGTGGTCCCCTAGATAGCTTACTCCTCCCCACCCTCGCTGAAAATCTCCTTCATAAGTTTCACAACAGCTATCTATAGGCCATACAAATATTTTTTTCACGACAGTTCCACATGCAGTCGCTCAACTATTGTGCTGTGTTGTGAAGGTGTTTTTTTTTAATTATTGATAGGCTCGCGTTTGACTACCATCTCGCCTGATGGTAAGCGACGATGTGGTCGACGTCGGAGCACGCTTGCCTAGAAGTAACCTATTCAATCTTGACTTAAAGACCGCAAAGTTGTGATGTTTTTAAATACAGAAAATATCTGTCATCTGTAGTATAGCATGTCTTTAGTATCTACGACTAATCTCGCATCTTTCTATGTTACTATCTGTACTTACGTATTTTATAGGTATGCCTGTCTATAAGGAATCAATTTTTGGATTATTACTATTTTGATCAAAAACTTTGAACCGGATCTAGTTACTATGATACACCTTCCTACCTACAAGTAAACTCGGTTCCGGAAGCCTTTGTTCAATCTCAAAGATCGTATCCCATTTTGTGTGATACAAGTTTAATCTCAAACTCCCTCTTAGTTAAAATTTGCAGAGCCACGCGGCAAAACAATAACATATCCCTTGGGTTTCGGACCGGAACACGTAACCCTAATCCCTTATAAGTGAAACTTGGTATTTGTTACGTCAAATCTTAGTTAATAATTCTAGAAACATCTTTAAACAGGATGTGGTCCGGAGATGTACCCGAAAGGTTTGTGCGGTGTTTACTAGTCCATTACTAACGGTGCCTAACGATATTTTGGCTGAATTTTGATTAACGTTTATATAAGGAGGTTAGTGCGCAATATTCATAGTATTTGTTGATTCTTAAGGAAATTGTTTGATTAAGAAAGAAAGAAAAACCGTTTATATACGCGAAAAAAGACGCAATCTTAAAACTAGCTAGACATAATGTATCATCAATCGTTCGGGAAGATATGCGTCACATCCGCGTAAACGGCTGAATGATTGTAATTTTTTTTCTTTCTTGTGGCTCCGCGAGGTCTGTGCATGTTTTGATACAGAATACAGTAACTTTGTTTGCTATAAATGTGTAAATAAATGGCAATAACTGGATCGAGTCGGTCTTCTTGGCAAGATTCGTTGAGGTAGTCACTACTGTAATACCATTCTCAGCTCCATTTTACCGAAATCGTGCTTTCTTTATATTTCAGATGATAATTCAGGATTCTAGTTTTATACAACGAAGTTACTTAGAGAAAAGGATGATACGGCCGAGCCCCTTTTTTGCTCACTATGGGGCAGTAATATTAGGCGGTTACATACTGCTACGCTTCACGCAGCGTAGCGCGTGAAAACGCACCTACGTATGTGATTGCCGGAGTGCAGACCTGCATCATGGTGTGGGTTTTTTACGCTCTCACGTGCGTAGGTGCGTTTTGTAAATTCACGAAGGCACGCACTCATTTCATACAAAATCACGCACGGTACTACGAGACTCAGAGTGCCATTAGACTCCTAATAGGTTTTATTATATGACTCAATATTTTAAGGTAAATAGATAGGAACGTTTTGTATTTCTAACATTTGCATTATTTTTTCCTTACTCCCAGAAGCTGTAATGGTTCCCAACCTATTCGAATTTAATTGCAACTATCATACATGAACAGTTTTGTTGGCAGAAGAACTTTTTTTACACTAAAGTTAAATTGAACTCCAGCAGATGTTAATGGAAATGAACAGCCAGACTCTGTTACTATAAAAATTGCAATTTAAACTTTTTGAAACGCTTTTTTTATTTTCACGTTAATGTTCACTATGTAGAACCTTTGATATGTAGAATATTTATCAGTGACCAGGAGAAACTAAATGCACATAAAATACTCAACCATATTTTTGAAGTCTACAGTCAAAGGGCAGTGGAAAAGACCATGTTTGGAGTAACCTTGGGTGACCAAATCAAGAATGAAGATATCCACAAGAGAATCGCCAAACTTAAGTGGCAGTGAGCAGGGCACATTGCTCGCAAATAGATGGTCGATGGGTTTGGTAAAGGTTATGTGGTGTCAATCAAACACTAGAAGACGCAGTGGCCATAGGCCTCCCACAAGATGGGTCGATGAACTTTTGAGGGTAATCCGATGGATACGACATGCAGGATTGAAAGAGTTACCGTTGACCTGGAATGCAATTAGTAACTGATGCGGTGGATTTTAGACAGTAAAAATCTGGTATGCTCTAAAATCCACTCAGAGTGGGAGAAGTTATTTGAGGATTTTCCATTTTAAAAAAGAGACCTTTCATCTTTATAGATTGTCACATCCATCGTAATATTACTCTCTCGTAATAAAATAATGTTGCAAATTGTTTTCACTTGTTTCATTTAATTAAATCAGCATCATCATCTTCCTGCCCTTATCCCATGTTTTCTGTGCGACATGTGTTTTTCACGCTATCTCTGATTCCCTTTCCCTTTTCTTTCATTTCATACAATACTCAATCCGTTCATCTTTTCATTGGCGTTGCTCTTTCTCTCCCCCTGCAACTTCGTAGATGCAAATTCGTAGTTCTTTCAGCATCTTGCATATCATCCCTCCTCTTCACATGACTATACCAAGAATCAAAAATTACTGCAAAATCAATCAATCAAAATCTAGTCTTTAGTAGCTAATCTAATCTCGTTATTCTTAAGTTTGCGTCTTTTCCACTAAATAAAACGATTTTGTTTTTTTTTTTCAAATCTTCCGACAGATACGTTGTCAGGATCGGCCCTGAAGCGGCAGTTGTAGTCACTTTCCACCTAATAGGCCATCGGCGCATTTGCCAACCTATAACTAGAAAGTATCTATCTAATGAGATGAGATGACTGTTCCCGAGAATCGTAACTAATAATTTAACTGAACCAGTTCACAATTCTCGTTTAGTTTTCCGGTTTCTAGGATATCTTGTTGCATCAATCATTTGATTGGCTTCGTATCTTTCTGCACCCTGTTTATCGAGATCTTTGATTATCGGCAGTTTAAAGACCGACATCATACGTCGCTTTATATTACTTTACAGTAATCAGATCAGATCAGAGACGCAAACTACTGATTTCAATGAACATCCTATATATTTTCAGTTTTTTTTTTTAAGTTGACACTTTCACCTACAACAAACTACGCTAAGTAAAAATCCAAACAAAAACGGATTTTAAATACTCGGGTAAGTAAACCAGAGAACGTAGTTAATATATTAAATGTAATAATTGTTAATATGTATTAGTTTATTATGCCTATGGGCATTAGTAGCCAGATGATTAAGAATTGCATATTATTAATATAAAAACAAAATGCAAAATAAAAGAGATTGTAGGTAGTCAGAGGTTCTGAGAAAAGAATCTGCTATCAAAACGCCAGGCCAAGAGTACTGCTTTCTGTTTTGCTCTCGACGATCACGAAGCTCTTGGCTATGCACCCACTGGCCATTACGATTTTCGGCGCAATGACTACTATATCCACCCACATGTTCGTCGTCAAAAGGCCCGGGACCAGATGGCTTACCAGTCGTGTTCATTAAAAAGACTGCTGTTAATCTGTGTGTGCCATTACAAATTATTTTTAATCTATCCATTTCAAAAGGAGTCTTTCCCCAAGCCTGGAAACTCGCAAATATAACTCCTGTTCATAAGTCGGGACCTAAACAGGATATCGAAAATTATCGACCTATTTCGATATTATCGGTATTTTCCAAATTATTTGAGAGACTTGTTCATGATAAGGTTTATCCTATATTACATAATAGCATAATTCCACAACAACATGGATTTGTCAAAAAAAGATCAACTACCACTAACCTGATAACTTTTGTTGACTATTTATTTAACAGTATGGACTCTCGTATTCAAGTTGACACTATATACACGGACTTCCAAAAGGCGTTTGACAAAGTGGACCATCAACTGCTTTTGAGTAAAATTGCCTTTAATGGCATACGTGGCGACCTACTGAGATGGTTCTCCTCTTACGTTTTTAACAGATCTCAGAGAGTTGTGATAAATGGTTTTAATTCTGCGACCCTAAATGTTACTTCCGGTGTTCCTCAGGGCTCTATACTGGGTCCTCTTTTGTTTGTTATGTTTATTAATGATATAAGTACGTGTTTTCTGAATTCTAAATTATTACTATACGCAGACGATTTAAAAATTTTTAGACCAATTATTAATTTACGCGACTGTTTATTGCTGCAGGAAGACTTAAATAGATTCTCTGCATATTGTGTAAAAAACAAACTAAAATTGAGCATATCCAAATGCCATTGCATTAGTTTTACTAAAAATAAAAACTTAATAAAACATACATATACCTTGCACAATACAGATCTGGCAAGAGAAACAGTGGTTCGTGATCTCGGTGTTTTGCTAGATGACAAACTCCATCTAGATGCTCACGTTACTAAAATTGTAAACAATGCTTTTCGTATGTACGGGTTTGTAATGAGATCGGCTCAGGAATTTAGGCGTCCTAGTACTTATTTATACCTATATAAAACTCTGGTCAGGTCTCAATTGGAGTATGGGGTCCCGGTGTGGAATCCCTTCTATGAAAAATATTCTAACATGATAGAAAAAGTACAACGTAAATTTCTAAAGGCCATGCACTACCGTTGTTTTCGCAGGTATGCATCTTATAGCGACTTATTAAATAAATTTAAACTTCAAGATCTTAAATCTAGACGTATAATGTTGGAATCGATGTTTCTGTTTGATTTATGTAACAATAAATTTGATTGTATAGATATAAGCAATAGAATAAGTTATGTAGTACCCAGAACAACTACACGTCGGGGTGTGCGCGCGCGACCGCTGTTTGCTGTAACCTCTTGTCGATCAAACGCGGGCGCGCGAGCACCCCTACGACGTCTTACCACTCAGTTCAATAGGATTTTCCAGGATATTGAGTTCTTTGCTGTCTCGGCTGGGAAATTTAGAAGTATTGCTCTTAAAACCATAGCAGACTTAAGTACATAATAATTTAAAATCATGGTTCAATTCTTTCTCTTTTTGCATGTATAACTTTCAGTTTAGTTTTATTTTAACATTTATTCATACTTTGTAGTCTATCTACTTTACATCGCACGATGTTCATGTTAGTTTAACTTTTTTTGTATTATGTGGAAAATGTTGTTGGTTATACATTTATATTACCATTTTAGTTTTAAGTTCTTAACCATATTGTAATGTGTAACCGTTTATTTTCCCAAATAAAATAAAATGTTGACAACCACGCGAGTCAGATCAAGATGGTTTTTCTGCTTATTTTTCTCAGCTTTCACGAGGTTTACGTGATGAGGGAATGATATATTAACAATCGCGCGACGTTTTAGTCGATCTATCACTACTATATCAGGCTTCTTGCCAACAAGAGTTTTATCAGTGATGATAGATTTTTCCTAATGTTTTTGCCATTGACGGGAATTGGGACATGCATAACCTTAGTACGATATTTCTGACTCTCATCATCATCATCAGTTCAGCCGAAGGACGTCCACTGTTGGACATATGCCTCCACCTAAGCTTTTCGACTCTACAAGGTTGTATTTAAGAGCAAGTTACTGGTGGGTAATCTTCGCTGCAAGGTTGTGACTATGAAAGTGGTCTCCGTCAGCTAGACGAGAATACCCAGAAATGTGTGTAAGATTGATGGCATACGCAACACATCATGTCAACAGTACCGTATTTTGCAATGTATTTCCGGTAGTTATTTGTCATCATAACTTCGTATATAATGGCGCAGACAAAACCGTCGATTTCCCCGGAAGAGTCACCAACGCTGCCAGTATACGAACGCTAAAAGATCTACTACATTGGGTCGTAAAAAGTGTGACAAAAGTGAAAAAAAAAAACATATTAAACATGAAAAATGTATGTTCAGTATCGGCTCCTAAATCTATTTCAGCTATTTTTAAAATATAGGTAAGAATACTTTTAGGATAAAAAAATTGGCTATTTTGATAAATCTTGATTAAAAACACTAGCGTGATTGTGTTGCACGCGAACCAATACCGATGCACTATCAATGTAGATATCGATGCCATGCCATGCCATGCCATGTGCATGCTGTATCTAAGTGCATTGTAGCTTAATTTTCTAATTGGGGTATGTAAGGTTGTGAATTACTTTAGTTACACGTTGTATATTCTTAAAAAAACTGTTATTATAACCCTATAGCTAGTTTAGCCCACCCAACCATATAAGCAATAAACATCCCAACTATTATGCTTAGTGATATCAAAGTTTTAACATGTACCGAATTTTAAGGCGATTACACATAATACACATTAAGTTGGATAGGTTGTACTGGCAGCAGCGCAACTTGTGATTGCATCGTCGGTAAGTTTAAGCTGCGTTCACACATACCTTTTGTGTTTGCTGCCGTGCCTTTGTGGGCGGCCTGTGATAGGTGCGTTTGCTCTACACTCGTCCGCCGGTGTACCCGTCGCTCAATCTGAAAATTTGATAACGTTTTCTCCATATAGGCTGTTTTCATAATGGTGATGGAAAAATGGGTGGTTTGTGAATTCGTCGACGTAGTAGAAGAATTTAATGACAAGACCATTAAAAAAAATTTAACACGAAAACGAATAACAAGCGAACATGCAGAGAAATTAATTTAACAAATCATCGATCACCATCACAGTCTTTTGCAATCTCCTTGGGATAAGGGAGAACAAAGAGAGTTGTGACAGAGGAGAGTTGTGACAGAGGAGAGTTGTGACAGAGGAGAGTTGTGACAGAGGAGAGTTGTGACAGCGGAGAGTTGTGACAGAGGAGAGTTGTGACAAAGACGATTTTTCGAAACATATGACTGTTAGGGAACTGGCAACAGCGCACGATTGTTCCTACTTTTCTACTTGACCCTATACTGAATCACTCTTCTGTTGCAATTCTTTCCTTTAGCGCAAATCTTGTTTAGGTCATCAACATTAGATAAGTGTCAGACAACAGTTTTGGGACGTTAAAACCTTCAAGAACATCCTCAAACCTTGGTAGCAAAAGCAACATACTAAGCCTAGTACTTACACGATCGTAAACCCGCGCATCCCATGTAACGTATATCTTATCACATCAAATATTCTAAACTCACGACAAAATGCGGCGCTAAAGGCAAAAGCGATAATCTCTCCGTCGCAGACCTGAGTTAGACACCTTCGAGAGACTAACGAAGTTCTTATAATCCTCTACCCCTCCCCCCTCGCACCCTCTACAACCCCCTTGTAATCGAGTTATTGCCGGCATCTCATGTCTTACGAGTCCCCTTTTAATGACGTCTCAGTTTTTGGAGACAATATTTGTTTGATGAATATGGATGTTGATTCCTTGTAGTAAGGCAGTTATAGGCTGAATAAAGTTTTTTATGTTTGGTTAGTAGGAGTGAGAGAAGATCAAAGGAACGATAGGTGGTATTGTAAGGGAGAAGCTACCTTGAGCAATAATAAATAAATAAGTAAAGAAAGAAAATGGTGATAATTACCACCACAATCACCAGAATCTCTTATCTATATAAAAGGAGAAAGTGCTTGACTGGCACATCAACCCACAGCCGGGATTTCTGGGACTAGAAGTGTGAAATTTTGTGTAGGGTTTTTTTTACTTAGGCCAGCACTAAGAGAGAATTTTGCAAAATTCGCCCCTAAGAGGTTGAAAAAGAAGTCCAATTTTTTGTGGAGAAACTTACCTTCACACGGGTGATACCGCTGGTAAAAACTAGTCAAATTAAATGGAATGTAATTTCTATTATTCCGCAACAATTTCTATTAGACACACTTCAACGTTCATCGATCGCCCCATTTGCTTATTAGGTGACCCTTAAAATTAAGCGATTCAACAATGGAAGCCGGTGTGTCCACCATGGCCCATTGCGTTTCGTAGCCATAAAATTAAAATACAAACTATTACCTGTAGATTAAATAAATGCCATCCACAACTATGCGAGTAAAAAATAACCAATTGAATACAATTTTCCAGTATTTTTAGTCGCATCTAATTAATTACATCAAAAACTGTTGAATTAATTGAAGTAATTGAATTTTCTCGGAGCTTATGTTCATGAAATTAAATAAAAACTGCTTGGAGATGGTTATTTGCGTATTATTTATGCGATTTACCGAGAATTCTCCGGAGGTACGATACGTAATCGCTGAGAAATTGCGATGATCGAGACAGCCATCGATTTTATGTTGACAGTTAAACTGCATAAATGTTTATTACGAAAAATTAGTAAGACGATTGATTTTTTTAACCATATTTTTAATAAATGAAAATTACCAACTCGAACTGCGCCAATATGGTGGAATGAGGACAATTTACCCTCTCCTAGCAATTCTTAGAGTCAGTCCTCTCTAAAAGAGGCTAGGAGAGGGGAGAGAGTCCTCTCTCAGACCTCCTGGTCTCAGTTCCAGCAGTGGGAAAATTATAAGGCTGATTTAATTTATGCTTGTTCATAATATAAAAAATCAATGCCCGTATATTTTTTTTTTAAATTACACTAACAACTTTTGGTTCACATTACAAGTTTAGTCTCCTTACTATGTTAGTTTAGAAGTTCAATAATATCTCTACAATTAAAATTTGGTATTTTTACAATAAAATAAATAAATAAAAAACAACAAATTAAAAACGTTAATAATTTTTTCATGGACAAAACTTATTTTAATAAGTCACATAAAAATACTTTTTGTATTAAATTAGAGCAAATATTCCGTTAATAAATCATTTTTTTATCTTACAGTTAGATTATGATTTGTCTGCAATAAATCGAAATACCCTTTTAAACTACAAACCCTTGCTAAAAAGGCGTAACTAATATTTCATTAGTAGTGAACAATGTCGTGACCGGGAATCACTGTTAAAATCAACTACGATGCAATTTCTTTGTTTAATAACAATCAGCTGTTTGAGGAATGTGTTGTGCTAGTACTAATGAAAACCAAATTTATTTGCACGGTGTTTTAGACAGGGGTGAGCCGTGTTGTTGGTGTAGGGTTCTGTTTGTTACGTTTTCAGTTTAAAATGTATTTCTAATTAGGTATAGTAAGTGCCTGGCTGACACCAAATTATGTAATTAGTAACTACTGAAAAAGTAATTTCAGACTTTTATTTACTTTACGGATGTATCTTTTATGAACATTGTTATGTGAAAATCCGCTTCACAAGGCATGCGTTTCCAGCTATGCTGCCCTTCCTGCACAACCACCCGCATTTTTGAGGACATATACGAGGACAATTATCATCATCATTATCATTTCAGCTGAAAGACGTCCACTGTTGGACATAGGCCTTGCCCAAGTGTCGCCACAACGACCGGTTCTGTGCGTCTCGCATCCGTCGGACTCACGCAACCCTCGTCAGAAGATCGGTCCACCTTGTGGAAGTCTTCCAGTACACGGTCACCAATCCAATAGCCAAGCTGTATCTACAGGTCGCCAAAAAAAATTAAGTGGTCAGAAAAAAATTGAGTCTATCGACATGAAAAGAAGAAGATATTATTTATAAAAGAAAAAAGAGATAAAAACTTCGACAGTCATCAGGTATACATAACAACAGTAAAATAAAAAATGACTAGCATTAAAAAGAAAATAACGTTGTGTGTAAAAACAAAATAACATCGTATATGCCTCACGGTTGCCAGATATGATGGTTGGTTATATAATATGAATCTTGAGTGACGAACTAAATTCAAACATAGATTTGAAACTAGAACTATACCTAACTATTAACAGACTAAGAAATATAACTAGAACTATTAATATGTCAAAAAATAACCTATCAACAATTGAAAAAAAAAAATATTAAGAAATATATTAATTAAAAATTTACTTGCATGATTGATGATTGCATGGTTGTAATGACGTGTTTGAAAAAACACCTTAAATTGAATCTTTACAGTCCTATCTAACCTATAGTAAAGTCTTTTTTTTTTAACCTAAATATTTTTGCACGACCCTACAAGCAAAAGGATAGCAATTTGTAATACACACAGCATACACCTGATTTTCCATATAACAACTGAATATTTCATTATTCAAAATCAAACCTTATAAAGGTTAAAGCTAAAGGTTTAGCTGTTTCACCCACGCAACCCGAATAATAAAAATCATTAGACATAATAAATAGGTTTCTAGATAAGACGACGTGTCGCCACTCCGTACTGACCGTTGTTGCTTATTACGTACCAAGGAGACCAAAGGCTATTGCTTTGACACGATTGGATACATTTTAGAAATACTATACTTTTTTATAAGCCTTTACTGTCATTTTCTAGGGTTTGCAGAGAAACCAAAGGTTTGGTTTTACCATGTATGCCTTCCTTATCTCGCGAGTTCATGGTTTGTTAAATCCTTCTTAGTTTTGGTTTATCAATAAAAAAAATCATATGTAATCCTTACTAGTGACTTACTGCAATTTTTATCAGTTTACCTTCCAATTCGATTAGGTGGTGACTCTCAAAGTGATTCATGTAAGCTTTAATTTGAAATCTTGAATTCTTAAGAATTGCAAAATAAATGTTCTCTTTATTAAAAGAAAACATCACTTTTGAATTATTTATGTAATTTGAAGCGAGTCTTCAACCGATTTATATATTTTCGTTGAATACAATTTCTGTCAAATATGTTCAAAGCATGGTCATGGTCATAGCAAGGGCAAATAGAAATAGTGGATATGAAAAACAGAAAACCACAGTGCTGCACGAGTTCAATGAGCGTAGCCTATTAGGTGTACTTAAAATATTATATTTAAAAAACATACAACAATTATTCCTACATTTTTCCGGGATAGCAACATTTTTTAGCATGGCAATAGACTTGCCACACGTAATACGTGATATTTTCTGGCAAACAGCCCAGGAGGGCGGGCTAATGGCGGCGAACACGCGACTCGCACTCACTGCTACAAAATGCAATTGGCCATCGACTGCCCAACTTGTTTTTTTCTTCACTGAATTTTATTTTTTAACCTTAAGTCATGGCGGCAGCAGACGATGGTGACATGGTTGATCGGTTTTTTTAGCCAGAATTTTTTGCATTACCATTTTCAAACGCCAATGAAAAACCGTCCTCTTGAATACCCTAATATGGGAAGACAGATGTTGTATTTTTATTAACTCGTGGTACTTGTACATCAAAATGCAGTTTGTCGACTTTTCACGGGCAGGGCTGTCTTTTTTTAACCAAAAGATCAACATTACGATTTAACGTGGCATGCAGCCAGTGGTTTCTCATTGACGGCGATGAAAACGAAATTTACGATGCTCAATGAGTTATTTTCCTTTTCACATACTTTTTATATTTAGTCAGTTTCTTATACCTTCCTCCTCAATAATTAGATAGCCTTCTACAATATTATCAAGTAGCCCTGTGTCCGTTGGGCTTCAGATTTTTTTGAAAGCGTTAAGCTGGTCATGGAACACCAAAGGCAACTGAAGAAACACAGCTGGATATTAGCCAGTAAAAGTTTGACACTCTTTTGCTTCACCCGGAGCAGGAGAAGTAATTCCATGATTTCTCGTCTAAACAGGCCACAAAAATAATCCGTTGAAGATGATTGTCATTATTGTAGCGGTGAGTATCAAAACACCAATCAAAAAAACTGAATCCTGAAAGGCAGGTGTCTGACCACAGCAGGTTTCCTTATTGCTCATCCATGTATATAGCATACAACATATAATTGAAATAATGAACACCCTTATACAGCCCAATCAGAAAAGTAAGTAACAATCATAATTCAAGCACTGAAATATTACTTTATTTTTTTCTTTTTTTTTTAGGTGGGAAATCATCCCATTTTTTCGCCCAAACTAGAGCGGAGCGGGATGATGTGTCAGACTTAGGTACTGACTAAAATCCACTTGTATGTCCCTTCTTTGCCTTGTGTTCCAGCACCCCCGGGTTTTCCTTTCAGAAGTGAACACCCCAGAAGGCTTCGACCCTGCTGGGCCCCTACGATTTTGCTGACATCTGTTTGAGGCGCGCGTGTAACACTAGCGCCGTCGACGACTTGGGTTCGGTCCAGCGGACATTTACCGTACGGCCGGATGGCGAACTACCCATTGCTCATTGAGTTTATACATGTAAAATCAATGAAATTGTGTGAAAAAAAAACGAGATCATAAACTCTGCCAGCATTTACTGGAAATCATACCAAGCTTTTTAAAATGTCCCATCTATATATATTAGAACTATCCAAGTCCACACGCAATCCACCCGAAGGACTGAGTTTCTCTTTGAAAGACCCATGATTGAAAGACAAGAGTCAATTTAAGGAAATAAGACTACCTGGTTAAGTATCTACAGTAGGACGAATTGTTATACTGATAATATGATGTTACTAATATGTGTTAAACATTTTATAGAATTACTACTTTCTGCCGACAGCTTCATCCAAAGTAGAGAATATTAAGATATCGAAGAAGATAAAACAGAAAACAGAAGCTATTTCTTTAATAAACTTGCAGACTGGCAATACAATGATGTAAGGTGCAAATATAGTGTTTGAACTTGATAGGTAAAAATAAAGAATAGTGAAGAAAAGAGTTAGAACGGCGTTCAAGCTGCTAGGCAGATTAAATATTTTTATAAATAGTGTAGTATATTATGGGATGATAGTGTAACTTAGGGTAGTGCATTCTAAGAATAAACCAAATAAATAAATACATGTAAGACTGTAATCTCACGGTCTTGCATGAAAACTTATAAATTTTACCTCTTTATAATATTAATATAGATTAATTGCATTATCTATACAGTAATAAACAAAATGTAATCCAATTGATTGATTGATAGTTTACTAGTTACATTATAATTTGTAAATGTTGGATAATTTTTAGAATCGCTGGCTTCGGTGAGTATAAAACTAAATCCAAGCAATATTATATACTTATGAGTAATTTCGATATTTTGTTTAAATATCAATCAGTGCGGTAATAAATTCCAATATCTATTAAATATAATTTAGCTCTAACCTTATAACCTGTATTGATATTATTTTATAAGACATACCAAGACTGTAAATACGATACTAGTTAATCAATCAATCGATAAAAAAGTGTTGGTGAGTTATTTTTGATCGAAGAAGTGAATTGAGAGTGTGTGAATTTAATTACATTAGCATAATTATGAGACTATGCTAATTTAGGTAATTAAATACACACCATTTTAAATGAACGTTATAGCCAGAGTCGATTTGCAGATATATTTGTCATATGAGATAATATTCCAGTGCTAAAATGTCGAAAATTCCTTGTAAAGTTGTAAAAAAAAAGATCCGTTTTGACATACAATTATGACTACCTATCGGCTTAGTGTAGCTACTATTAATATAGCGACTACTACACCGGACTCCTAATTATTATTTCTTTGTATTGTTCCAAGTTACATCGTAGGGTCTTTCTCAATTGTCAAAATGGGCCTTTTATTTTTTATCGAGATTAGTAAGTTCTATGGTCCACAATTACTTAATTCAATACTTTAGATTCTATGCAACAAATTAAATCAGTCATGAACCATTAACCCCTTCTACAAATAAATTTTAGACACTTTAGCATTGGTAGAGTGTACCTGCTTCTTTGACATCATCATCGTCATCATTTCAGGCGAAAGACGTCCACTGTTGGATATAGGCCTCTCCAAGCGTTTGCACGACGACCGGTCCTGTGAATCTCGCATCCATAGGATTTCCGTAATCCTCACCAGGTTATCGTTTCACCTTGTTGAAGGCCTTCCAACGCTGTATCTTCCGGTACATGGTCACCACTCCAGACTTTCGTCCCCATCGCCTTTCTGTTGTCACTACCACTTAAGTTTGGCGATTCTTCGGGCTATGCGAGTAACCTTGGATCTCCTGTAGACCTTTTGAATTTATCTATCTATCATTATGTTGGTAGATCTGCCTATTGAGCACTGGAGGAAAAAGTATTACGGAAAGTAAAGCAGTTGTCCTCTCTAATAATACCTACCTAGATGCCAACTTACGAATAGTTTTCATGACGGAAACTTTTCATTGACGTGCTCACACAAAACATTATTGATGATACATTAAAATTAACGTTTCCCCAACCACATTACTACTTCTTTCGCAAACACTCCACTGAAAACAATATCCAAAGCTTCGCTAAACAATAAAACAGCACAAACTGCAACACAGCTATTGTTAGAAGCAAAATTCTAAATTAAATCAACATACTAGTTAGAATAAATTTGTGAGCACCTGCCTTTGAAATGGAGGTACAAAATTCAGTTATAATTTGTGTATTTCGCCGCCATTGCAAGTACGACAAACAGGAAGGCCAAACAAACGTGCATTGTGTGCTTGAAGAGTGCCTGATGTAGCTGGCGTGCCACTCGGGAACCCTGCTTCATCTAAAACATATTTTGTTGTTGGAACTGTTATCTTTGCGTTGACTGAAAACAGTGAAGGTGCATAATTTTCTGTTGAAATGGTGAAACGTGAAGTAATTACATTCCTGCGACATATTTCAATAAAAATTGTTCGAGCTATATTGCTTGTTTTTAAAGCAACATTAGTTTCATGCATGCTTACGTGGATGTAAACGAAATCTTGAAAAAACAACTGAAAGAGCTAGAAAATAGGTACTATTTAGTTTATACAATCCACGATACCCAGTATTATACCTATTTCATTTATTTCAACGGTGTCGCAAACAAATAAATGTGTAGGTACAAACAATAAATGGAGATCCATAGTTTTTTTATTGGTAGTTTTTTTCGGAATAGTGCAACAGTGCATTGACGACGTTATTAAAAGAAATGATGACGTTTTGGTACAAAAACTGAAAAAGTTATATACCATACATATCACACCTCAGGTAGAATGGATAAATTAAAATGATAAATAAATTTTAATCATGATACAATGTAATAAATAAGTAGTATAGGTTAGCTGAGAAATATAATTAAATCACCATAAAATTAAACATAAGAACATAACCCATTAACGAACGAATTAAAAAACTAATTCGATCGTTTGAAACCGTCGAAATTAACATAGGTATTATTACGTTTATTCGGAACAGATTCTGATATGGTGTTTTGATCACCGCGCGATCTTTTATTTTTGGAACCAAAAATTTTGACGTTTACGACGGCTATCAATCATTGGCTGGCGCCGAATCATCGTTATAAAGCCGCATAGGCGGTTAGGTTATTGACTTAAACACTGGGTTTTTGGCACAGCAATTTATTCTAGCTTTGTCCGGCAATTATGTGATAATCTAGTTATCACACGTCGTCAATCAGGTTCGCTTTTATTGCTATTCGATTTTATTGAAGGTTGGAGTTTAAATCTTATCAAGTTTTAAGATTTAAATTGTTTAGTTTGAATTTTGTTTCTTTGGATTTTGTCTTTTAATTCATTAAACCCAAGCGAACACCGGAGTTCGCGCACCCATTGTCTTTCTATTGTGTCTCTAATTATCACGATTTAAGAGTTAACTGCTGAATTTAATAGGTTGAAGTGAGTTCACTCGGGTCACTGATATATGACTAAAAATGTGTTTCACGGTTTTGGCTCGAAAAGTTTTAAATTCTACAGTCTGTTCTTTAAAAATCAAGAAAGCAACGGGTAACATACACAGACACAAACATTGCATTAGATTTTTAAATAACTGATTATGAATCTCCTGTTTCTTCATAAGATAGTCCAATAACTTCACTCAAAACTTTAAACAAAAAATAGGTGAAAACTGTTGGAATTAGTGATTAAGCCGATTGAATGGTCCAGCGTCCACGGCAAAACGTTTACGGGCATAATAATCATTAAAATGTATTTCCATTTTATTCGGGCCCGAACTCGAACCTCTGAGATTATGATCTCTATCCTTTTTATTAGGGTTCCGTGGACAGTTTGGTTTTCGAACTTAGTGTTAGAAAGAAAAATAATGTAGATAAAACAAAACTAGTGAGTATCTTGTGGAACTTGTATTATCCTGACCCAACAAGAAAATATGCAAGAAAATGTGAGTTGCAAATATTTTTTTAATGTGCTTTTTGTTTTGAGATGAGAAATCATGGAATAACTCCTCTAGGTCTGTGTGGAGCAAGACGCAGGGTCAGAATGTTACTGACCAGCACCACTACTGGCAGTTCCTTCAGTTGCCATGTGTTTTCTAGGTTGTTCGAGCTATCCGGCAGCCCATATATAGCAGCATATTCACTTTATCTGAAGAATCATCAGTGACATCGAGGATAGACTAGTCATTGGCTGCAGTCAAAGATTTTCAAAATATATGGTAGTAATTTTTCCTCGAGGCTTTGCTTCTGTGGGTTACCAACGGAGCCGTTACTGTTACCGGGGTAAAAATAGCATCTAAAACAGTCAAAGTGCACAACACAGTTTCCAACATTCAAGCAATGATCATCTATCTTGATAGAAAGCGGATGCGTATCATGATGAAGTTGAAGACATCTCAATAAACGGGGTCTAACGTTTTAGAATGTCATTTCTCCTGTCCCACTGTGCACATATTCAGTTGTAGAGGAAAATAATTCTGTTTTATTTGCTTTGATTTTCTTGTACAAGTTATAATTTTTTTCTAGCGTTTACTGTCCCACTGCTAAAACCTCCCTCAAGTCCTTTCAAACGTTCTTCTCCCGTGGTAACTCGAACAACTTCATATAACTGAATAAGTAATTGAAAAGCGCTGCTTGTAGATAATAGATTTTGCATCATGTTACTTATTATAGTAATTATGAATTAATTTATTGATTGGCGCCTGTAGATAATGAGCCCACCATTGTTAGCTTGTTTACGACTTCTTTTTCAAGATCTGCTATGTATCAGAGCGTAAACAGTTTTTGTTTGAAATAATTGGATTGCATATAAAAATAATAATTGTTATCAGTAAGCACAGAGCAATAAAATTATCTAAGGGCATTTTTGGACCAGAAACGTCGATCCATCAGTGGGAAAAATGGTGGGGTTATTTGTTATAATGAATATACACGTTCAGCTTATTGTAAGAAAGCAAATAACTCCAAGAAAACGTACGGAGCCCTCTGTAACTTTAAAATAACCATGCTTGATTGTCTTTTTATAATAAAAATCATACTTGAATGCGAGGGAATGGAAAATAAACCAAGTAAATGTTTTGTAACGTGTAATTTTGGTAAATAGCTATTCGATACGTATCAAATCAGTTTTGGGAACAAAACATGGTAATGTGTCTGGAAATTATTATGTATTAAATGTGCTCTTTCTGTCTATTTCTTATTTACTTGTAGCATTGATTATGTTAATTCTGGAAAAGTGAATATGACAAATTATAATTGTATGTTTTGTGAATTAATGATATTGGTATGATAATACTATTTGATTTAGTCTCATTATCTGCTTACAAGTTAACATGGAATTACAGCCTCTGAAATTTTTTGTAGTAAAATTTTAAATAGCGTTTCCTGAAAACAGTCGTGTTATTTTAAATAGAGATAGAACCAAAGGCTTACTATACAGTTAGATATTACGAGAGCGAGATTTTCCATTACCTTCGTTCCGTTTTCCGATACAACATATTATTCACAAAGTTTCCGAACACGCACACGACACTAATTGCTTGCAGTACGAATGTAAAAAGTGCACACACGGGAAGGTAAGGTGGCGTGCCGTGCCGTGGGGGCAGGCCACTCCCACGGCAACGCCTGCTCATTTTAAATTGTAATTACAATTTATTATTGTCTCTGTGCCGCCTTCATAGCCCGACGCCATTTTATCGATTACAGTTATGTTTGAATGTTTCGGATTCCGAATCGAGAAGAGGTGTCGTGATGTGTGCGAGGATTTGATTGTTTGTTTGTTGTTGGCGATAAAGTTGCTGTGTTATCTTTCTCAACGAAATCATTTTTCGATGCTGATGTTACTTCAGATTGATGTCTTCGTTTAGATTTGCAAAATGTGGGAAAAAAATATGTATCGCGCCTGTTCAGCTGTAATGGCTCAAAATATGAGAATTTCTAATGTTATTCAACTCAAACTAAGATTAAACGTGTACCTCATTCAAGTGCTTGGTCTTATAGTAATATAATCTAAGATTCCATGAAAGATAAAAAATAAGTTAGGTAAGTTATTTGAACATGTATTTACGGGACCACAAACATCGCATATCGTCGCATAGAAAAACTGCGATATCTCTGCGTTATTTGCATAGATCAGTCGTATAAATAAAATGTTGTAAGCCAACTAGTTATGCTTATTACAAATTTCAAATGAGGTTTCACTTGAATGAAATACAGCCTACAAAAAAGATTTTCTGAATTTTGATAAATAAAAAAATTGGTAAACAAAACATTTTCCATTTCTGTTTCAAATTGAGCGACAGATTATATGACATAAACAATTCTTGGATTTGTTACAGTATTCAGTCTCGTTAAGACCACAAGAATCATCATAACCATGATACATAAAGGCAGAAATCAGCGCTGTATTGCTAGAACAGTAGGAGGTTATTTATCCTCGGTCTAAAGAGTAGGTACTACTAGGTATGTCAGGCCAAGGCACTTCCCAAGACGTCGACGGCGCGCACTGTTCCCGCGCGCCTCAAGGAGTTGTTAGCAACAGCAGGGACCCAGCCGAGTCGAAGCCTACTGGGGCCAGGGTAATCCGAAAGGAGGCTCGAGCCCCGGTATGAAGGCTAGAAGGAACGAGGTGGGTTTTTAGTCAGTAAGAGTCTGACACTATCTCCCGCTCCGCCCAAGAGCGACGGTTGTCATTGGATGATTTTCCCCACCATAAAAAAGGCTAAGGCGCTGTACTACACTAAAAAACTACGTGAGCACTGTGTTAAGAAATCTCGTGGTTTGAAAAAAAAAAACAAAACGTTCAAGAAAATTCATCACAACAATCTGATACGATCCTGCGACAACTTCATGGAGCAGATATGTAACCTTATAGGCCAACAAATGACCTCAAGCTGCTCAGAAAACGTCGAGTTGCCAGATGAAGATTGGTCCAGGGTGGTTGTCTAATTTTGTTTATTTCCATGCGGTGAGAGACGAAAAGGTTTTAGACTACCAGAAGAACGGTTCATCAAGCGAGTTTTGAAGATGAAGGTGCCTTTCTGTGGAAGATCGATAATGGTACATATGGGTTTGAGTATTATAATAATAGTAGCAATAGCTTTCTTTGCTCTGGGCACAATAAAAATCTTCGGTCTACCAATAATCGACTTCTACGATGTCCCTCACACCGTTCCGGGCTTATCCACTCCTCCTTTTTCGTTCAAGCGATATCCCTTTGGAATGCGCTGCCTCCGAATATCAGGATGGCGACTAGCCGATATTCTTTTAAAGTGAAGGCACGAGAGCATATTCGCAGGATGTTGGCAGAATCATCATCGCACTGATTTCTTTTTTTCACTATAGCTCTGTTTATTTATATGTATGTATCTAAGTATGTATTTACATTTTTTTTTTCTCATTTGTTTTCTCATTTATTAAGTTGCACCCGCCATGTTATGTTTCTGCACCACCCTAAGGTCGACTGGCAGATAATGCCTAAGGCATTAAGTCCGCCTTTGTACAACTTTGTGCATAAAGATTTAAATAAATAAATAAATAAAACGGTACTATGTCTGCTGCACTTTCAGAAACGTGCAAGAATTTTAAATGAGCATTCCTTTCTTGTGTTTCAGTTCTCTGTGATCGCGCATTTTGGAGCGTGACTCCAAAATGCGCGATCACAGAGAACTCATTTGGTCAATATTCAAAACGATTTATATTTCGAATTTATATTTCTAAAAAAATATTTTTGTTTGAAGTGAACAAAGTTGTTACGTTCACTTTGTTCACGTAACATTGATAGTCAGTAATCATTATTGTGTAGATAATAAATACAAATAGGTACATAATAAATTTTGTAATCAAACTGACTAATATAGATATCTATGAATAAAACGTTACTATTTATTACTCAAAATTTAACAGTGTGAAAAATAATTGCTGCAATATTAAAAAATAAATACTGCAATATGAAAAATAATAGCTGCGATATGAAAAATAATTGCTGCAATATAAAAAAAATGCTGCAAAATGTTCTCATGAAAGTTGGATATAAGTAAATTTTTGTCTAAGATTAACTGCGATATGTATTTTTTGTATATTATTTTTTTTTTTTATTATGTTCAAAACGTATTATTTATTTTCTTTTATAACAACGATTATAGTCACTATAGAAATACAATGACAGAGCGAACGTCGGCATTCGCTTGGGGTTTAATGAATTAATAACTGATCGACAACATACTATAGTCTAACAAATTAATTTTATGTTTTTAAGAAACTATCTCACTTTCTATAATCGTAAGAAACAAAACATAGTTTTCACAATGTCTCTTTGTTACATTAGGATATACCTACTCATAACATTTTAGTTCAAAAACCACAAGACCTAGCTCTCAGCGGAAGTTAAGCAATGTCCCTCCATAGTACTTCCTGAGTCCTCACCGATTAGTTGTGACGTCTGCAAGTTAGACAATCGGGCATCAAACACCGGACCCCCACCGTCTCTAATAGAGACAAACTCCTTGTGCCAGACAATTATCCGCCTCTAGGTAAGTGGTACACAGAGCCCTAACTATTTATTGACTTGAAACAAATTGTCTTTTTATTACAAGCTTTTATTAACTTGTTTGTACCTATGTATCTTTGATCAATTTTGCAAATGAATTTTTAAAACAGTATTGAAGAGATACCATGAGCCTTCCAGGATCATGATATCTCTTTCAGAATTTTTCCGTGGTCCTAGCGGGCTCTTAATAATGGCTGGCGATAAAACAAACTTTACAGATATCTTTACCGTCATTATTTGTACTCACCCAGTATATAAATTATTTTTGTATGAATTTTTTATATCATCGCAAAAAAATTAAACAAGTTTAATAATAATTCGCTCGCTTGTCCCTTTCAACGCCTGTGACTAAGCTTTAACTTAAGCCCGGTGTATCCCATAACTAAATCCAATTGGATTTATAAACGGCAAGAGGTCTCGGGCTTAAAAGCGAAGTAAGTCCATCTAGGTGCCTTTCTTAATGCGAATTTGTGAGAGTTGAAGACATGATGGTCTCTCCTGTCAGCTTCACTTAACACTTTGTGCAGGTTTAATTTCTTCGTACATCTTCTCTTATATTTAGCTACAGTTTGTGTTTCATCTGATGTAGATTAGTTTAGATTTGTTGGAAAATTTATATTATGTGTGGATGAGAGCAGAGAGATTTTATTTTTTTGTATATGCAAAACCTGAATAGAGTTTGTTCAGAATCAGTAACTGAATCGATTCCAATAATTTTACACCATGTTTTATGTTTTCCCAAAAATATTTAGAAAAGGTCACAAGTTGGACACCACCGACATTAAGTACAACACAGGTCACGGCAGGTCATTGCGGGTATTAGGCACCAGCGTAGGTGCGGGAGCAAAACAACGTCTCAGTCGCTCGGATGGTCCGGTGACCATGTATTTTTGCACACTACCAGGTAACATATTGAGCTTATAACTTTGTGGTTTTCATGATACAGTTATGAAATTTTGTATACGGGTTCTTTACATAAAAATACTAGTCACGTGTGTTGGGTTTCGCATATAGGTGCTAAAACTAATGATAGTATAGTTAACTTCTATCAGTTTTTATCTTGTTTTTTTTTGACAAATGATTTGAATCGACGTGTGTTATTGTGATATGACTCCGAATTAAAATATTTTAGTTGGTTAGTAGTCGTTAATGGTCACAGAATGTAGAGCCTTGATTTGGTCTTGGTAAATAATACGAGAAATAGTAGGTACGAAAGTCTTGGACGTTTGTTAGCTTGGCAAGTATAATGGTATCACGTGTTTTAGAATTCAGGATCAGACCTCTACCACGAGCTTTAAACGCGAACCATTTTACGACCTACACTGAACTGTTAAAGGGATGCCCTCTTTCTCGTTCGCAGGACTGATTGATTGATTTTAAAACGTCATTGTAAAGCCCCATATAACTAGAAATAATCTACATCTACAATAATTAGGTTCTAAAGAGGTAGTTTTTTTTTTTGTTTGTTAAAGGTAATCTCTAAACTACTGGTCCGATTGCTAAAATTTTTCCACCGATAGAAAGCTGCTTTATTCCTGAGTGAGATTGACTACATTTTATGCTCGCGGGTGAAGCCACGGGCAAAAGCTAATGCTTAATATGAGAGTACAGTTATAGGACAGGGAATATCAAAATAATAATTAATTATTATTATATTTACAAGTAGATGCCTACAATAAAATATATTGTGTCACAACTCTATGTACTCGTATATGGTAATTTCATTTCCGAATAGTATTCAAGTGCAGATGCATAAAATAATAGTAATTTGTCTCCAAACCAAAGATTTATAACATTTGTACGAAGCTGGAGAGGGGAGCTAGTTAGGTACTTATAAATTTATAATGTGATTTTCGCAAAGTCAGTTTATTTTAAGTATCTGTCTATCTTGACTTTTTTTCTGCACTTAGTTTATAATGGACTATTGTGGGCCATAGCGGCCTTTATTTCATTCAACTTACCTCTCTCCAGTAGCAGGCTTACCTGCGAGCTCCTAGTGTATTCAGGGCATCTATGAGGGAATTTGATGATGAACCAGTATATTACCACATTCCAATATAGCCTTTATCCTTTAGGTATATATATTCCAATATACGTATCTGTTTTTCTTTTCTTACTATTTATTAATTTAAAAAAGTGTCCATGGAATGTCATCCACATTCTTCTGTTTTTTAATTGATATAAACTAGTGCTAACCTGCGATCCCACTGGGTAAGCAGTGATGCCATCGTTGATAGTGAGGCGCACTAGGTTATTAAACGCCTATACAGTCTAGCCTTGAAGACACCTAAACTATAATCGGTCGGGAAGACTGCAGAAGGCAAATACCTACTACTAACAGAATACCAGCGCTGCGTTATTTATTTTTATAGATATCGCAGCATATGCTGAGTTAGGTGCCTTTCTGACCTTGCACAAATTCTTCTATGTTTATTGTACCTATTTTTTAATTAATATTTTTAATATGTGTGAGGTTCGAATAAACGGTTTTCTTTCTTCTTTCTTTCTTTCTTTCTTTACTTCTTCATACAAATCTGCGTTTTTTAACGTGATTCTTTTTTATTGACTGACCGAACTTGAAAATTCAAAAGTGCCAGTAAAAAACTGAAACTGGGTCAAGCATTCTTATTTCCCACTAAAAATCTACAATTCAGCTGAAATGTAATTTGAATATTCAAAGCCAATTAAATAACGGAAATAACCAGACTTGTAATCAGATTTTTACGACCTCTTAGTGGTACAAAAATAAGTCTTTGAAAGCGAAATAAGTCTTTCAAATTCAGATGTAATGCAAATTGCTCCAACGGCCCCTTGGCTGGGAAGGGTTAAGATGTTTTCATAACTGAGTGGCGCCCTCGCAGTTGTTCCAGCGCCTTTCCACTGCCCTTATTGAAATGAATAAAGATTACAAGTGTTACAACTCTCTGACATTTCGCAACCAATTTTCAAGTTATTTTCCATGTAAAAATACCTACGTAATGTAAAATGGTAATAGGAACCTTTACTTTGAATGCTATCTTGATGCATATTTGAAATATAATTGTGACAAAAACGGTCGCATTATATGAGATCTAGAGATCCATCGATAACTTTATTTCTAAACAATCATTCATTGTCCGTTACCGGAAGTAAAATAACTTAGAATTAAATTAATGTCATTGACTGGCCTGTCGGTCTAGTGGTTAGTTGCCCTGACTGCTATGCCGGAGGTCGTGGATTCGATTCCCACCCAGGACAAATGTTTATGTGATGAGCATGATCATTTGTTCTGTGTCTGGGTGTAATTTATCTATAATATGTATGTATTTAGAAATATATAAGTATGTTTATCAGTTGTCTTGTACCCATAACACAAGCTCTGCTTAGCTTGGGACTAGACAGCGTTGTGTGATAGTTGTGGAATATTGTTATTATTTACAGTTAATGGACAAAATGGCTACGTAACAATGTTTCACTATTTTAAATGTATTTAAAAATAACTTCACCTGTCCCCACATGTTGCCCTCAATCATTGGTATTTACTAAAGCCTGCAGGTCTGCGGTTAAAGTCGACCATCGTTATTATAATATCCATTGTCTTGACAAACCTAAAGGTGTCTACTGTATTCAATACACACCTCGTGCCCTACTCTTCCGGTTTTTTGCCGATAAAGGTACGCAAGTATTTCTTTGTCGTATTGCCATTGCCATTACAAATGACAGGAGCATTGAACAGAATTCAGTGTCAACCGCGTTAGCGTTGGCCTCGTGATGATATTTCAAAGTGCAAGCACAGAGAACACGATGTGTTTTTGGGTTTAATTGAAATATTCGCAATCGTATTGTGGCTTCATATCATCATCATATTCCTGACCTTGTCTCATTTTATTTGGGGTCGGCGCAACACTTCTTTTTCTTCCATTCTGTCCTGTCACTCGTCATGCTATCACTAACTCCCTTTTCTTTCATATAACTTCTCACACAATCCATCAATCTTTTCTTTAGCCTAACTCTCCCCCTTCATCCATCCAAATGTAAACTCATAACTTTTTTAGCTACATGCGTTTCGTCCCTCCTTTTTACTTGACCATTCCAAGACAAACGATTCCCTTTCAACTTTTCAGTCACTGGCGCCACTTTCAAACTTCCTTTAAAATATACTTATTTCTCACTTTATCCATTCTCTTCTCATCTCCAATACGTGCAATCTTTTTTCATCCATCTTTTTCACAGCCCAACATTCTGATCCATACAGGCCTTATCACGGACTTGTAGGTTTTACCCTTCGACTTGAGGGGCATCTGTGGGTCACAAGTGGTTCCCGTGACCTGTCACCATTTCATCCATCTTGCGTTGATCCGATGCTGATGACAAGGTCTACCTCACCATCCCCTTGGAAGAGCAATCCAAGGTACCGAAAGTCGGAACAGATTGGTGTGGTCGTTCCGACGAGAGCTAAAGGCACTGGATTGGAGAGACCGCCGAAATCGCAGAACAGGTATTCCGTTTTGGTTCTACTCAATTTCAGGCCAACACTCTCCAGTCTGTGCCACCACACTTCCAATCTGTTCTTGGCCTCTAGGCCACTCTCGGCAACCAGCACCATGTCATCGGCAAACAGCATACACCAGGGAGCCTCCTCCTGAATGTTCGACGTCAGAGCGTCCATTATCATCACACCCTTGATGTAATCCGACAGCCACATTGAAGCTGTCACTCTCAAGTCTGTCACACAATCGTATTGTGGCTTAAAGTAGTTCTATTTGCATTTAAATAAGTATTTCTTCAGCGACCTTGCCACCCGCCTGGTTATATAGTCAATCTAGTGATTTAAAGGTGGTAGTCATAGTCATACAGTCGATTTCAACTATGTGACTCAAATCCACCGGAAAACCTTTTCTTGCTTTTATTTGAGCTGTTGACGTGTATTGGTTGTATCGTTTCAGAAAACTTTTCTTTCTTTGTATTTCATTTTTTTTTGTCAAAAATACAGTGCACCTGTCCATCAAATGAAATAACAGAAACATCCCTTTACTGGAAGACCCATATTTAACGGTAAACAAAACCTTTAAAGTTACAGAAGAGGTACGTTCCTCAATATTTTGATAACCTGAACTTTCCACGCTTTAATTAAAAGCATACAGAACATGCGCAATAATATAAAGCCGTATTCACACCCTCGCGTCGCGAACAAGACAATAAACACGGCCGTACATCACGCAACAACATAGCTCAAAGTTATTTAATTATCGTAAGGAAAAACTAATCCGTGGCGCTTCAGAGAGCGAAAATTGCTCTCCGAGTCCGCTATGGCAGGTGCGTGTGTCGCTGCGTTACGCTACAGGATGATGCGTTATTCAGGTAGAATTTGTTGTTACCTATTTATTATTTCTTCTGTACATAATACAACACAAATCAAATATTTTAAAACCAAGCAATGTAATCACTTAATTTACGTTTTTATGGAACATAGATAATTCAAATTTAAATTTTGAAAAAATAATCTAAAAGAAATCTTGTATCTCAGAGAACATCACTAACAAATAATATTTGAATACTACGAAATTAATCTATTAATTAAATTGTTAAAACTGTACCTAATATGAGCGTTAACATAACTGGCCAAATGCGAGTTGGATTCATACACGAAGGTTCCGTACCGAAAAAATTATGATTCTATGTCATCAGCTCGTAAGTTGCTTAAATGTTGCAATTAGTATAAAAGAATAGTGTCAGCACTAAATTAATAAAAAATATCCAAAAAAAGTAATCCAAAAACGTCGTTTAGTTTTAATTTTTATTTTTATGTGTTGAGTAGTAATGATGACACACGCTTTGTAAAAATTACAGATATCTACCTATTATTATTCATGATATTACAGCTCGCTGTCAGGCGGACGGATGAACAGCGGAGAAACTAAGAAAAAAAATATAGATTGAAAAATAATTTAAGTAGGTATATTAAGATATTAAAACTTCTAGAATTCATAAATACGAGTATGTCTGCTTCAATTCTTTACTATGTAAACAGAAAATATCTGCCTAAATTGTACTTGCACGGCTGTATATTGTCAAGGTATTTATATTAAAACTCCATTAAAAATGTTTTCATCTTTTTAACTTACAGCAACGATTGACTGAAACTTGATGGTGTTTTAAGTTTGTTTAAGGCTAAACATATTTAGTGATTTTTCTCGCAACCTATTTCTCTCGGTTTGGTAGTCTTTTCTTTTAATAATATCACGAATATTTTATATCGCTGTGACTAACGCTAGAATATCTATAAACCGTTTGTAATACTAACAAAATATGGATCACTGTTGTCCAATATTTTATTTATGTAGGGCATAATATAAAAAAAAAACTTAACTATTATTATATACCTACACTAAATAAAAATTAAAGCCCTAGAGAACTAAAAAAAAACAGTTTAAAGTATTTGTTTAGATGGGAAAATCATCCAATGACATCTCCGCGCTCTTAGGGGAGCGGAGGATAGTGTCAGACTTTTACTGACTAAAAACCCACTCTTGTTCCTTCGTTGCTTTTCGTACCGGGGCCGAATCTTCCTTTCAGAAGCAGATCCTTGGCCCCAGTATTCCAGTAGGCTTCGACCCTGATGGGCCCCTTCGGTGCAGTCAAAAGTATGACGTCGAAAAACTCCTCCGCTGTCAGTCTTTTGGAAAATATATAGTATGGCAATGATAAGCCGTGAGGTATCAACAAGGCATTTAGTAATTTCGATTTTTTAATTTAATGTAATATTGAGTTCTACGTATTATCATTAAATTTGTTTTATTATCATACAGTTAAAACAGCGTCACCCTGTACCAGCTGGCCATACTTCAATAGAGGCTAGAAGCGGCAAGGAGCTGTCTTGTGCGACAATATTTATGCGCGCGATATTAACTGTGCTCCCAGTATTAACTGGAAAACGTTTCTAAACTTACAACGTATACATTGCCTTATAATATTATTATATATTGTTCTTATCGAGTGTAATACCTAGAAATGTACCATATATATTTAGAATTTGATAAAATAATACCAAAAAAACCTAAAACCAAAGAGAACCGGTAAGTAGTAGATTGTCAATTCTATTGTCGTTTGTCGACCACATCATTGTTTACCATCAGGTAAAATATTGCTTGATGAGCTTAATCAATAACAGTAACGAAAAAAAAAAACATTCGAGGACTATAGGAATGTTCGAAAGAGTTACTATGACCTTGCAACGCAAAGGGTAACTGAAAGAACTCAGGAGAGTTTTAGTAAAATTCTAACACTAAATTATTTTACTACTTCCTGCCTTAAAAAAAAAAACCAATCGCGAGTCGTAATTTGATCTGGGATTTACTATTTAAAAATATATTGGCCTTCTAGGCAAAAAGTGACATAGGTTTTTTGTCATAAATGTGGCAATCATGTTGTGCTCCATACACCATTCATTATTCTTATTTCGTTTGTAGTCGAATTTACTTCAACATAAAAAAAAAAAAATATTTTTCGTAGCAATCTCGTAGCACTTCGTAGCAGAAACCAAACCAAAGATCCTGGCCATTCGGATGGTACCTACAGGGAGTATACCGCACGCCAAACACCTGTGAAGCGGTGACCCTGTCCCTGTATCCTGGCCTGTATGCCATTAAGGGATTTGGAGGTAACAGTCTTTGCATACACGCACAAATGGCGAGTGGAAGTGCAACTACGTTGCTGAGTCAAGTTGCGTCATGGCAGACAGAGCTTTGACGAGATCTCAAAGCGGCATTGATATTGACTGTGACTGTCACAACCCAGTGCTGTGTAGATAACAGACGCGGTGATAAGTCCCCTCTTCAAAGAGTGGTTAGAGGGGCGCTACGAGCGGCGTCCTCGCTCTCCGCACGCAGGTCTTCACCAGGCACGGTTGTTTTGTGAGGTTCCTGTTACGAATTCGGTGAAAAAGAAACGACCAGGCATCTCCATTGTGTGGAGGACACGGTTGTCTACTTCACTTAGGCGGAGCACCGCCTTGAACTATCGTGTCCGGCCATGGTACGAAGTGAAAAGGCAGCAAGGCGAAGTCTCCATGTGCCAATGCAAAGGAAAGTGTAAGCAAGAGGCACAGCCGACGCAGGAAACGATAGTTCCAGGCGATTCCCGTTCACCAATAAGGACCAGCACGGTTGGATGGCGCGTTGTGTTCCACGCGCGTCTCAAAGTGCTGTCAACAAAATTGATATGGCCCACTCGGGCCGAGCCTACCGAGGATGCGGAATTGTTCGAAAGATTTACCGTGGCTTTGCAAAGTCGAAAGCAAAGGGTAGCTTAGAGAACACAGATGGCCTATTGGTCTAGTGGTTAGTGGCCCTGACTGCTATGCCGGAGGTGGGTTTGATTTCCACCCAGGACAAATGTTTATGTGATGAGCATGATCATTTGTTGTGTCTGGGTGTAAATTATCTATGATATGTATGTATTTAGAAACATATAAGTATGTTTATCAGTTGTCTAGTACCCACAAAACAAGCTTTGCTTAGCTTGGAACTAGACGGCGTTGTGTGATAGTTGTAAAAAAAAGATGTATTTTAGTCAGTGAACGTTTGATAGTCCCTCTCACGCCATATAGAACAAGAGGGAAAAATCATTCCTCCTGCTCCTATTTGGAGCACCGCCGTCGCGGAGACGATTTCCTACCTCAAACATAAAACCACAGCCATGTTAGAGCTACATCCTAATTAATCACTATTCAGTACTTTGTTTAGTTAATTTTGTTTGAATTTAATATACCAATGTTTTTTTCGGTGAGCAAATTAGTTTTAAGTAGGTATCAAATAAAAATAAAGTTACGCATGTTGTGCTAACCTGTACCTAGTCTAGCAATTCCAATATTCTTCTATAAGTTTTATTGATGCACTTCATATCTTTGTATATGTGTAGTAAATTGTTAGTGAGACAAAAAATAAAATAAAATAAAATACATAAATAAAGGGCTATAAATACTGTTGTCCTTCCACCTGAGACGATCAGTCTAATTTCTATTAAATAAATACTACTGACCTCTATATAAAATTACATATTATGGTAATGTAATAATAGTTAAAAGAAATAGCGGCACCACCTAGTGGCATAATTATGTCATGTTTATGTATGTAAGTAACCATACATTACTTACATACATAATAATATTAAAACGAGGACAATATATTGCTAGGCATGGTGATGAGTAAAAATAGTTTTTAGGCATAAATTTTGTACCTATTGTATGTTATCAAGAAATTGTTTATACGAAGAAATTTTGTGTAAAACTTTTCATTTCTCATGAATTAGTACCGAAGAGGAGTAAAACTAAAGGGCCTATTACACTGCACGTTATTTTCAGCACACGATATTTAGACTCATCTTATTTTTCATTCATAGTAAAATAGTCTGACAACACCACGCGACACGACGCGACTTCGACTAAGACTGAATATCGAGTGGTATTATAGGCCCTTAAATATTGATAATGTCTAGTAAAGTTAGTAACCGTTGTCGTAACCGATTTTAGAATAATTGGCATAAAAACTGCTTACAGCCCCCCTAGCCAAGTTACAACCGTTTCGCTTGCGTCGAACGCTTGCCGCCAAAAGTTTTGTTCTGACCACGTGACTGAGCGTTGAGATGACGTTATTCCCGTACATTTGAAGCTGATTAGCAACTTGGCTAGGGGTACATGCATATTTAATGTTCTGATTCAATTTTCACTTACCGAATTTGTTTATTGTGCGGGGAGAGATAAGTATTAAGGCTTAAAGAATCTTTATTTCATATAAGAACATATTATAATCGTTCACTTACATGAGATTTAAAATATTACTACAACAGTTGTCGTCGTCGTTGAAGCATGCAATACGCGTTATTGGTGTGTTATTTCCTTATGATTTCACACATTAATTCATGAATCCCCAAGTGACACCCGGTGGCCGCGCTTCTATTGTCTTACTATTGTGTCTCTAATTGACGGTATCTGAAGGGTTAAGGTCAATTGATGAAAACTAATAAGGACAACCCTAAGGGCTCATCACCTTAGATTTTAGCATAAAGAGTCTTTCTGTAGAGTCCATAGTCCGGTACAAGCGGGTTTCTTTGGGAATATCCACTAAACCTTAAGCATATTTTCAAAGAGTTTTAGCAAACGGGCCCTCACACCATACGCATACATGTATTTTTACCGTACGTTCAAACAAATTTTTTTTTTTTTAGAATACTGGATTTTTTAAGATTTTGTGGATAACAAAAACGATGTGGAGATAGGTACTTTTTTTACGGTGGGCAAAAATCATCTTATGACAACCCCCGCCCTTGGGTGGAGCGGGAGATAGTGTCACACTCTTACTGACTAAAAACCCACCCCTGTTCCTTCTAGCCTTCAAACCAAGGCACGAGTTTCCTTTCAGATAACCCTGGCCCCGGTAGGCTTCAACCCAGCTGGGCCTCTGCTGTTGCTGACAACTCCTTGAGGCGCGCGGGAACAGTGGGCGCCGTCGACGTCTTGGGCTCGGTCCATTACCGGACGATCGGACAGCGAGCTACTAATGGCTCGCCGTCCGCGAGCCTGCGTCTACGGTGGCCGGAAATGGGGATCGGAATCCCGGCGGCGGCGGCGAGGGCGCCGTTGCCTGGTGCGGTCTGCCTCCTCCTTTGCTAGCATTACATGTTGAGATACTTGACGATAAAGCTGGTCGGCCTGATTCCTCCTTTGACTTACCGCATAAACCTCAGAGTGGTAATTACTGCTGGCATTGTAGGTGATTACAGTCTTCATTCAGGCCGTAGTATCCATACAGGTGACCTTGAAAAAACTATTCTCAAAAATCCAAAATACTTGGGATTGACAATAATGTCAATTTTTAACATTTTAGACTTTCAGTCTGGACTGCAGTGCTACTACAAGTTCTTAACGCGATCCATTTGACGATCAAAATGTATAGTGTGTATAACTCTATCCCTCTTCACTCTAGCACGTCTGACATTTTACCACGTCATGGCATGTCCCCTGATCTGTCAAAAGAGTTGACCACATAAGGGTGTCTCAACTTGTTATTATTTATTAATTTAATTTTAATTCTGTACCATCATATTGTACAATGGCTGCTGACTGATATATTTTGCTTATTTTATTTGGATTGTTGCTACTGGGATCACTTACTTATCTTAGCCACAGGGACATACACCTATCTGGTAACTCGATGTCCGATCGTCCGGTAACTGTCCGGACCGAGGCCAAGACGTCGACGGCGCGCACTGTTTCCGCGCGCCTCAAGGATTTGTCAGCAACAGCACGGGCCCAGCCGGGTCGTAGCCTACCGGGGCCAGGGTAATCCGAAAGGGGGCTCGAGCCCCGGTATGAGGGCTAGAAGGAACGGGGTGGGTTTTTAGTCAGTAAGAGTCTGACATATCTCCCGCTCCGCCCAAGAGCGGGGGTTGCCATTGGATGATTTTTGCCCACAATAAAAAATACCCTTAATTAAATAATGTTTAAGAATTTCGTAATTGAGGGCTATTGGCGAAAAAGAAATATTATTAACTGCTCCGTAAGTCCTAATACTTATCTGACGTGTTTGAGCAGATGTCATTTACACCTTTCGATCATCCACTAAATTATCTTTCCACACGGTTGTAGTTTTCTACCCCGTGTGACAATGTATGTATTAAATAATTTATCATAGTATCTACTATTATCTTATACCTCTGTAATGCTATCCAATTTGCTCCGTTTAATAGTGTCAGTGTCACACGTTTATCACTATTATTATAAAGTCTATTTACATAAATTACATTTAGCACATTATTTTGTACTTCAATAGTCGTGTCAAATAAACAACGTTCGTCAGAATTGCAAAAAAAATAGTTTGTTGGTTCTGTACCATAAAATAAAGTAAAAAAAGGAAAAACTGCTTTTAATTCATGTTCAATACACTTGCTCATAAAGTGACTCTTATCGCACTGCACTTAGGTATATAATGGCACTTGTTACCGAACTGTGACTTTTGATTACCATTACGCACTAGTGCTATAATGTGGTTAAAACCTTATTGTTCAACCTTCCCGCCGCCATAATTTTATTACATGTATCGTATCAGGATGGGCGCAGGTTGTCCCCCACAAGGAAAAGAATAAAAAATGGGCGCATATTTTTACCGCCACAAAAGTTTACTAGTTTTACAGTTATTTTCTTCACAAGTGTATTGAAAAATGTCGTATGATACACGAGTAATTAATTAATTAATACCGTTCTCGGTTCTCTTAAGACCATCGCCATGGCTCGGGTCTAAATACTGCCTCAACGGTAATCACTACGGTAATTATTTTTGTAAGCTTTCTAATTGATTAGGTATTCTAAAACCAATATTCATTTACAAATTTTTTTAATTACTCTTTGCTATTCAATATTTAGGACCCGATCTAATTGAATATGAAGCACCATGCCTTTAAGAGATTTTCGGATATAACAAAAGAATTCAGAAAAGTAGACACAATCATTTTTCATTTTCCACATTTTAAAGGCTACATTGCTGAATGAAACCAACCAATAAAGTTGATTTCGAAAATATTTTCCCAAATAACTGGAAGGGGCACACGATTGCATGATGTCCGAAACGAAATCGGAAAGGGGCCCTTGGTTCGCCACCCCGGGGCAAATATAAAAATCATTCATATGGACAAAATAAAATTGCATCCCAAATAACCCGGTGTTCATCGGCCGAAAATCTATTAGCAATAAATATGAACTTTTCCGATTTCACCAGGATTTAAAATGGCGTCGGGCGACTGAACTTTGGTATAAAATCTTCTTATGACTTTTCATGTTTATGGCGACGTTGTTCAATTGCTTTTGTTCCATTGGTTAATTATGTCGTAATTTACGTTGAGTTAGTGTAAGAGCTCGCTTGGTTTACAAATCATTAGGTAATGGAGTCAAAATATGGTTCGTTGTTCGGTTCAATGAACTTTTTCGGTACTGCTTTTGAATTTTAATCGAATTCCATGGAAATTATATTTCATACCTATACCTCGTATAGGTAACGGTATAATAAATTAATTTGGGTTGCTTATTCATTTAGATGATTTTTCAAGGAACTAGGCTTATGCTAATTTGCATAGTTATGGCTAAAGAAAATATTTTGATAACACACCTCTTTTTTAGGTGGGGAATCCATTAAATACCTTCTCCCGCTCTGGGTGGCGCGAAACAGTATCAGACTTTTACTGACTAAAACCCACCATTGTTCTTTAAGTTGCCCTTTGTGTTTGAGGTCACAGTAACTCGAACATTCCCGCAGCCCCGGTAAAAAATCGGACAGTTCTAAAGCTGTCTGAGCTATAGATTGTTGATTCGAGTCTTAAACATGTATATAGGTCCTTTTTTTGTATAATTTTGGTGTATTTGGTAGATCAAATTAAATAATTTAGTGGGGTTGTATAAAACAAAACACAGACTGATAATTTTCCCTTTTAATCTTGATATTTTCATCTACGATACAAGGCACACACACAATTTTAAGTAAATTAATCATAATAATAATAATAGAAATAATAAATAGTTACACTTGCTTTCAGAACTGCATACTATTACCGAAATACAAAATAGGTACATTGAGAAGCCTCAACATCTAATTGACAAAGAAAAACTATTTCTACGACAATACTGTTCCCGGTCCCGAATGGGCCATGTTCACTATCCTTTCTTCCACATCAGTACTGTCATTCTATTGTAATGAAATGAAAATAACTGATACAAAAGTACCACATTCACGCTCTTTACACAATCACACATGTCAGCTAAACATTTATAATAACAACTAAGTTTTATTCATTACGTCGTATCATCCTTTACAGACAATATGTAATTACTTGTATTAAGCGATCGTTTGCATCGGCGCTTGACTATTCACTGATATCCTCGAATACAACTATCTCTTTTCCACAATCCCGAAGATTTCAACAGCCGAAGTGGTTCTACAAAATAACAGCAGATGTCTCAACTAGTAATAGTTTCCCAATAGCCAAGCGCCAATAATACGCCCGATACAATCTCTAAAACCTTATTTCATGCTATTAAGACATCCAAAGTCTCGTAAACTAAGCATCAATATAAATAACACTATCATTTTATACTTTATGTATAATGTTAAACTACTGAACTTATTGTTAGGTTAACTAACCATATACATCGACTCTGCGTTATGGATATGAGATATAGCGATTATAATTATTTATACATCTTCTAGTTTATGAAGTTTTAAAGAAAACACTTAGGTTATATTGTACGCAAAAAAACTGTCTCTTCTGTTTTCAGTCAATAATAGTGAATTGTAAAAATGTATCCTTTTAAAACCACTAACTTAACGTATCTATCGTACACTTTTATGATTTATGAAATACACTAGTATCAGTTAAATCTAATCATTGCACTAAAATTGAATAAATTACATAAGAGTGAAGATCACAATTATTTACTATTGAAAGTAAAACATCATGGGTGAAAGTAACGTGTACCTACTATTAAAAGGTTTGCTGAAGATATCGTAAAGGTCTTTTAAACAAACATCTTAGGAACTTAAACACCTATCGCTTACAGAACTTGCGAGACTAGTGACAAACATTTTAGAAAAACTCTCGAAAAGCAGTCTTAGATCAATTCCAACAATTGTCTCAATCGATCATTGAACGTTTTGAATGTGACAAAGCTTATGATATGTATGTAGGTACAAATTGTTTCGAAAATAATAAATCCAGGTTTACAAAGGCAAATAACAATGGATACTTAATATATAAATATGGCATTTAACGATAAGTTAAAGGTACTCTTCATAAAAGATTAAAATATTGACGAATAAATTACTCGGATCGTCGATAAAACCGTACTGACTTACTCTAATAATAATTATAAAGGGATATTTACAAATTTTTCTATGGAAGAAGAGTTCATAAGACTTCGTATTAACACCACGAAATCTACATCTTACTTCGAATTCAATAACAATATTTACAGATTAATCTCAATAACGAGAAGTAGTTTCAACTTCATTGAGATCGTTTATGCCAAAAACTGGAGTTGAATAAACAATCAGATAAACAGTTTGATGGGTTTTCTAAGATATTTTTGGAAGTATTTTTCTTTGAGTTCCTTTTGAGAGTTGTGTTATCGATCGGAACGTTGAGACCACTGATAAGTTCATTCACCAATCTCGAATCTTTGGATTTATTTTTCCCTAAACTCGGGTTTGACGCTGATCATTGGTTTTCTCGATTCGTCGATTTCTTTATCGTATTCTTGTTGGTCGGGGTAGTCGCTGGCCCCGGAGTGCGACAGCTAAGTGGCCGAACTAAACAGCACTGAGTTCTTGTAGTACCCGGCACGATCAGACAGGGGGCTCTTCACGTCGCGCTCCATGGCCTGTTGGCGGGATTTGCGCTCCATCTCTAACTCTTGCGCCAGAGTTTCTGGTGGAAAAGAGAAAAGAAAGTTCAATAAAACTAGAAATAATTTACAAAACCTAAAGTACAGAGCAGAAAACAATTGACGTCCTATAATTAAAAATTGCAGAAAAAACACAGACTGTATAAGAAGAGACACACAAACATGATCACATTTCTCACAGAGAGTAGATACACAACACATACAACATGTAGTTCTACGATCCACGTATGTCGCTCCATAAAATGTCATTAGTGTTTCGGGGAAGCCGACTCACATCAAACGGACTTCACATCCGTATGGCACATTCTAATTTAATATTCGATATTGCCTTTGTTAAAAACGTAGCACTCACGTTCAGCGAATGTTATTAAATTTCTCGTGCAAGGGTTATTTGAACGCTACGGTTCTGTTCGGGGTAATATGTGTTGTGTTACTGATGTTATTAAATAGAAATTATGAATCAGAGCCTCTTGAGTTTCTGTATTAAATGAATGATGTTTTAATGAGTATATTTGGTTACATATATTTTTATGAGAATTATAAACATTTCATTGATAAACAAAGAATGACCTAGGATATGGTAAACGGATATTTTTCGAATTCAATTAATAAATACTTCGTATTAAATTAGTGAATAAGTAGATAGCATATAGAAAACATACTGAGCAAAGGTAATAAAAATAACATCGTCTATAGTTTGATAAAATATATGGATATATTTCCGGGCGTTAGCGAAACGTCGCAACAAATTAAGGCATAAAAATGAAACACGTCTCAAGTACAGGACATCCTCTAATAAGATTTCACGAAAATTGACAAAGTTCGTGAAGAGGCAAAGAGTAGGTGAGGTAAGGCAATTGTCTCTGAAAACGTCGACGTTTTACGAAATATGCTTATTCAATTTCATGCAACGCTTGCCGCCTCCTGCAATTTACGAGATATAAAAGATATAAACGGAATCGCGTTTTTTGCTTACTTTGATGGAGCATTTTCTCAACGGGGAATTGAATTTCTCTTCCCGACATTCGTTTACAATTTATGCGTTGAGTCCCGAATTTATAACCTACACGAATTTTTACACTACCAAAAAATGTTTAAAAGTCCTTAAACCGAAAAATAATTTGAATTTAAATTGTATTTTTACCGCTGTGAAATTTGAATCAAAGAAACTATTTCAAAACATTCGTCAGTTGGAAAAACTCGATTATGATCCGATTTGTTTCAGTGTTGTCTTGCCGGAGGGCATCACACTCACAAGTGTCACCGTCGAGGGTTGTCCCGAAACAGAAACCTATTATCTCGGGCGAGATTATACGCCTAGGGCGTCACAATTAAATATTATACACTTAAAAGCTTCGGCCTTTGCCGTTTCACTTCGCTGCCACCCCTAAATGTCCCATTAGGTCTGTTTGAATACGTAATATTTTTGCATTTGCCGCTTCTAAAACAGAATTGCCGGTTCCTTTGAGAGCTATAATCTATTTGTTCTTTGAAACAACTGTAATGGTTGAGCGCTTAGCTTAATAAAAGTTATCCTTTAATGTTTGTTTTTTCTTTCTCGCGTCCCAACATTTTTAAATTATATAGGTACCACATTAAATTGTAAACATTTGGAGTGGTGAAATGTAAAATGATTTAGAGTTCCAATCAACAGTGACATTAGCTTTCACGGAGTGTTGTTAATAGACAAAAACTTGTAAAAGAAACAGTTCTTATTTCGTTTTGATCGAATGGTCAAGGAATGACAAAAAGGGACTTCACAAGTTGGACGTGAACCGATCTATTTGAAAAATAACAGAAATAAAACGATTGTGGACACTGATCGATAGTGAGAATAAATAGTTTTTTGTTGCAACAATTGTAAGTAAAGCAATAAACTTTATGTAGAACAGTTTCACTGAAGCATTTATTATTAGATTCCAACTCGTGCCCGCAATGCTTGTTCATAATCATTTATTTTTGTTTAAAGGTATTTGCATTTAATAAGCAACATTAATTCTCCAAGAACCTGTTAAGTTTTTGTGAAATTAAGAATTAGTTTTAACCATTTTTTTTTTAAATATGTTTAAGGAATATTTAATTCAATTGTATCTATGTAAAACTTATGGGAGAGGACACTGACTTCTGTAATAAAAGTTTTTACTTAGTTCAGAAGTCAGGGTTTCAAATATAACAGAGTATTTTATATCTCAATAAAATATTTGAATCCATTCGAATCATTTTAAATAAATATCTATTCGAATGAGTATTGGTGTAACTGTGTTATAAAAAGTCGAACTGTAGATGATTACTTACCTACTAACTAAAGCATTTAATGCAAAAACGCTTCGGCACCAAATAAATAACTATGTTTGGACAAAAGTCATCTCGTTGATTGCTTATTCAGCTACGGATCGTTAGACTTCATGCTAACAATTTCATGTGATTGTTGATCTGCCAAATACAACCGTAAAAAAAAAACAACAATTCGATACAACGTCATCGATTATTTTTGAAGTGACGAATCGATTTCCTTATTAAGAAGCTCAAGCAAGAAATTAGTTTGGTGCAATTTGAAAAGAAATGTTCGTGAAATCATAAAAAGTTGATGTGTTTTTAAAATGTTTTAAGAAATTTTCTCTAATTATAATATAAATCCGTTATAACAAAAAACTGTTGCTTAATCATTTTTTAAACGATGTATTTTCATGATATCTAATATCTCTGTGGAAATAATAGAAAGTACATCTGCTCATTATTTTTAACAATTTTTAACGCAATCGACACCTCTGCTCGTTGTTAAAGCGAAATTAATTACTGCCGTAAAAATACAGAAAAAAAGGTGTGTTGATTAATTCTTCGTTGGAAATTTGAGAAGGTTGTGAACAAAGGGTCGGTTTAAACGGATGATTGTGGAGGGAACTATAGGTGAGGAACACCGGAGCCAACTGCTTCGACACAAGGCGACCGAATGGACACAGTCGGGATGAAGAGCTACTGTTGCCGACTCTATTGGAGCGTAACGAATTATACTGATTGGATTGATTTTCTATTTAAGACATTCTTTTGACTTTTTATCCACAGAATCAATTCCATCGTGACTCGTATTCAGTTCGGTTTAAATCTTTATCATTGTCGGAAATGCTATATGTATTTAGGTGTGCGTTCGGTCAATGTTATGATAATACACAATAAGTCGTCTATATAAAACGCTGAACACAATGATGCGAGTGATTACTAAGAATAAATAAAAAAGTTAATATCGTCAAAGGTTTCGAGCGCACCTGTGCGGTACAATTTTATTTCCATTCATTTTACAAGCTCACCTAAAAAGTAGCATGGAGAAGTTTCTTCTTTATTAATTTTTCAACTTTATATTACTTATGTAACATCGGATGGTTTATCCGTTTTACAAGCGCAGCTCTCATAACGGCATCAACAATTTTTTATTAAAATATCCTGATACAACTTGTTTTATTAGAATTATAATCAATAATATTGTTTTTACGTAATAAATTAGCATTGTGTATCTAATGAGAATTTATGACCGTCTTCTATAGGTACTTTTGTATCAATCAATATAATGATGTCTATGATCGAAACATTATCATGATTGATTACCCGTCCACGTTTCTACGTAAGGATTGTTGTCATTTTCGTAATTTTAATATTGCTAAACCTATATTATATAAGTATACAGTAATTACTCGAAACACTTTTGACTCATCCCGTTTCTTATCAAAAGCACGTAGAAAAAAGTTTTCTAATTTACGAATAATAAAATATGTTTTTTTCTTTTACCGAAGGCACTGAGGAAACTTGATGAAAGGCTCCAAGTTTTAATTTTTGTTTTTCTGTTACCAACCTTTTTATATTTACAACCCTCTTGTATTTTTCTGTTTTAGCTTTATAGCTTTTTACCTCTTCTTGGGTGTATACTTTAAGGAAAGTTTCTTGAATATACTTTTGATACAAGTACGTAGTATTATACTTCGTCACGTGTATGAAGACAGGATCAAACAGTTTTAGTATTTGCGAGAGTTACCAGTGTAAAATACTCGACCATGCAAATTCAAATATAGTAAAGCGATTCCGATTTAAACAATTGGTATAGCGTGTTCGCGTGCGTCTGAACACTCGGGGTAGCGTAACACTTAAATTAGTAGCAATTTCTACTTGAACAGACTGTCAGCAAAAGCCACTCGTCCGGACAAGGGAAATGCTTAAATCCGTATCAATGTTTTGCGAATTGTAAACACCTATTCGCCCCCTCAAGTTAATTTAGTACGTGGGGGAAGTAATAATGAAAAATTTGTTGCATTTCGAAATTTATTGGATGTCTCTTGTGTTTTATATCCTGGTTTTAATTACAAATCTTGAGATTTGTGATGCATCAAATTAATAAAAAAATGCATTTATGGTTTTTTTCCCCAGAAAAAGAAATAAAAGAAGATGATAGAAAAAAAAGATATTCGCGAGAATTTAAAACATACGCGTATAGGTGGTTTTAAAGTATATTTAATGGAAAAGTGTATTTGGTATCAGTGAAGTTTCAGCGCAAGGGAGCGCCACTACTTTAGGTATGCTGCAGTACGTCGGTGCATTTTTAATGAAATTTCTGGGCTTTCCACAAAGCGGATATAAATGAAAAAAACCAAGGTTTGATTCACCGATACGAGCATCAGTCTTTTGTTTCTTGTTTGATCAAAGTTGAGCGCGTTGCATTTTTTGTGATACAAATAAAAGCGGTTTTTGTGGGTGTATTGTTTTTGTTTTGGACAAAATTAATGAATTAAAGTTATAATCAGTTCCAGTTTATGAGGTTACTGGTTTTTCAGGTTTTGACCGGTATTTGAGGTGGACAAGATTGGTCTGTTCATCGAAATGACTCACTGGAAAATATGTGATAGAATTACGTAAGATCTTTTTGAAGTTTTACTGTTTTCTGATTGTCAACTTAGTTTAAAGTTTTAATAGAATATCTCAATAAAAGACAGTATTTAACGATGGCTTTGCCTATACTAATAGTTTTATTCTGACCAAAAATATGTACCTATGCCAAACTTTTCATATAAGAAAGTATATTCAAAATCACGTCTTTCCTTAGCCATGCATTATGCAAACATAATCAGATAACCCAACATGTTATATTAGAATTCGTTCATAAAAACGCGCCCCCAAAAATCACAATACAAACCGAGAGAGCTCGTATCGTTGTACTTTTAAATACTTGACATTCCCGATACGAAAGCTATGCAATATGATGAGTATAAATTTCATTTCGTTGAAAAAAATTCATCTCTAACGGACCCTTTCCATTCGAAAACCATACATATCCTCGAACGTATGAGTTCGTCCCGGAGAATCCAATAACGTGGTTTTATTAACATTTCGTTTGGATAATGTCTGATCATTGGGAAATTAACGTCAAAATTATTTCTCGAAGTTAAACAGAGGAGTAGAAAATTAAATAAGGGACATTCCTAATTAACTGGTCTGACATATTTGAACAAAAAAATAAAGATTAAACATTACTGAAATGGGATAAGATGAGGATAATTCGAAATTTAAGATTGGTACTTAGTGACTGCCATTATTCTTGTCAACTCACCTAGAGTCTTCGGCAGAAATCGAGAGTACCAAATATTTTGATGCTCACCAGAGTAATTCTGCCAGAAGGCAGCTCCTCCACTCATGATGTCGACTGGCGGCGGAGGGTAGTTCCACTGGGGCTTGTCGGGTGTGCGCGGAGGGTCGCGCTGGAAGGGAGGTGACGCTGACGGCGGCTCGGCGCTGGGAGGCTTGCTCTCTCGCTCCGAACCGTTCTCCCTCTCCGATCGCGGCGTCTCTTGCGATGACGGGGTTAGATTCTCTGTGGAATGAGGTCACGTTAGAAATAAGGTCAAGGGTGGGTGCAGCATAGCAAAACGTCTCGATAGTATTTTCTTTAAGTTATAAAGTGACTATATCAAACAGTGCAGTACTCGTATCAATCAAGTCAAACAGACAGGCAATAAATGTAGCAAACAACCATTATGCAACAAAATCAACTCGAATGCGTGTTAGTTCAGAACCCTCGTTTCAAATGGTCTGCGAAACGATTTCCTGACACGGAGATTAGTACAAGCCATCACCAGCGTTCACCCACCCTTCTTACATCACGCACTCGACACGCATCCACCGCCAATACGTCACAAATCATTCCCATCAGCAATCAAAAGTTAATCTTAACTTCGCTACGTAAAGTTCAATGTTCTACGAGTACTGCTTGGAACATTAGTATGTTATTAGGTGAAATTTTCGCTACACACAGATAGTTTGACAGACGGCAAGTTAACATGTCAGGGGCACTAACACATGTTGAAACTTGTTGATAGAGATGGTATTGACAATTTGACATGTTTAAGATAGGTAACATCTTAAAGGTTTCATTAGAGGTATTTGAGAAGATTACTTGTTACCGATCACTACTTTGGAAGATACAGTATTGAGCTCATGGCTAAAATAACATCTGCACGGATCGATTGCCTTTTTACGGTGGGAAATCATCCAATGACTACTTCTGCTTTACCTGCTAAAACCCACTCCTCAGTTCCAGGACCCCGCGTTTCTCTTTCGGAAGCTAACTCATGGACCCAGTAGGCTTCGGCCCTGCTACTTTTTCGTTGCTGCTCGTTCGATCGATCGCCTAGGTTAAGCAATGCTTTCCGGGGTCGGTATGTGGATAGGTGATCATTTTAACATACCGATATGCATGATTTGGAAAGCATGTTAAGCCGTTTGTGCTGGTTAAATTGTAATTTATAGATATTTGACAGTCGTTACGGACAGACGCTGGGAAATCAGACGGTAGTGCGTGTTATAAGTACCAGTTACGGGGTTGTGATGATCAGATAAATACTGGTATTCAGCTGGAGCAGATGCCACCGAGTATAGTTGAGAAAAAGCTTCAGCTGACAGATATTAAAATTTTGATATTGCTTACCAGTTACAATTCTGAGTATCTCGGAGGGTGCTCCGGACTGCTTGAGAGCCTCTTCTACTTTCTGTCGTCTTTTGAGTTCTAGTTCCAGCTGCTCCTGGATCATTTGCCGCTGTTTTCTTTCTTTCTTTAGCCGTTTTTGATACATCACTGCCAAAAGAAACATTAAGGTTAGAGAGGGCTTTTTATTACATCAGCAAGATACGAAACATGGGGACATTGAGAAAATCTTTTTATTTCTGTACATGGAAACATAAAGCATAATCAGCCTTTTAATGTTCCCGCTGCTGGGACTCAGGCCTCCTCTCTAAGAGTCTCTAAGAGAGGGAATGGGCAGTAATCCACTACGCGGATCCATTGTGAGTTGGTGAATCTCACATATCTTCACATTTTTGGTTCTAGGACATGCCGGTTTCATCACGATGTTTTCCTTCACCGTTTTGAGAGCAGTGGTGATGAAATAAATTTGAACCCGCGACCTTGCAATTCATAACTCGGAGCTCACCACTGCCCTCAAACTATTTGAATAAAATTATACGCAAATATAAATGTAATATTGTAATATCCAGCCCAGTTGTACCGTATCGAAGCAACAATTACTTGGAATACCGCACGCGGAGAAAAACAAAACAGCGACTAAATAAACGGTTTTGCGTATGCGTCGTGCGCCATACTTCTCTCCACCTGCACCACACACCTACGTATAAATCAACCTTAACTAACATATCATCTGTCTCTTTGCCTCTTACGTCACTACGTACCGAGCTTTAGAAGAAAACTTCAGAATTCCTTAATTCACCCGCAATAACCACCTTACGTTTGGGCCATTTCTTCGTCAATAATCTCGCGATCGGCCACGCATCGATAAGATTTCTCTTTCTAACTTATGCAGTAATGATATTTACGTCTTCTTTACTCCGGATTTCGATTGACGAATGATTGAGTCGGTACACGTGTTGATAGACGCTGGAGGCCCAGCCTCCGACAGGGCCGAGGGGGGCGCGGGCAAGGGACCAAACGATAAACCGATCGCTGAATGATTACAATTCTTGAACTTAAAGAAAATATTATTTTATGCATAAATTTCTGATGAGGTACTTACTAATCATGATGTAAAGGATAATATTAATAACAATGACAGTTTTACGGAACAAAACACATCACCAGATTAATATTTGCCAATGTACCTAAACTATAACAGAAGAAAATTGATTGAATTTATGAACAAAGCGGGAATCAGTGTTGACCGGTTGTTGTAGCGACGCTTGGGGGAGGTCTATGTCCAACAGTGGACCTCTCTCGGTTAAAAGGATGATGAACAAATCCGGATATCATATATCGTAGGTACATATGTTTTAGAACAAATTCCGGTTCAATCCAAAAGTTCTGTAAACAATTTTAGAATATCTTAAGCTTATTACTTGCGCCATCAGGTAAGTCGAGTAACAATCTCGAGATGGCAAAAGATAGAGTTTTGATGGAGTCGAGCGGCGACCAAGATGCGGATAACTCGTGTTATGGAAACGGTATGAATAATAAACTAATAAAAATAAGACACGCCTTCTTGTCGTTGCGATGCTGGAGTGTCGGAACGAGATTTGAGTACCGCGAATTTGAATATTGTGGCCGTTTAATTTCGGTGGGAGTAAAAAATATATTTAATGGAGTGAGACGAATTAAAGTACTGAATCGAACGTATATAGGTACAATTTACTGACCTATACAATACAGACAAAGTGCTTCATGTGTAGAAAAGTTTGTAAACATAGGTAACAAATACACATGAGTGTGAGATGTTACATTTTTGTTGGTCCTCTATGCTTTGCTATTAGGCGTACAAACGTTGTTTATTACCTTTAGATTTACATATTATCAAGTCTTTAATGCTAATTACCACCCATTGCAGTAAAATAAACAAAAATCGAGAAACACAAAATTAACAACTCTAGAGCAATGCGGAATGAAAATAAAATGAAAGCTCGTTTTCTCATTAAAGATTTGCTAGTAATTAATGTTGTTGCTAATGAAACGGGCGAGGTTCACTAGCGATCGACTCCTACGCATCATTTGTCATCGTACGACCTCCGACACGAGCCAGTAATAACGTACGGATTGGAAAGTTCGTTTTTATTTCCATTCGCATTTTTTGCAACAGAATCATACATATTAAATTAGGATCTGGATTTTGTCAGGTATTCCTCAATACATTTTTTGCTGCTTCAACCGAGGTTTGTTTTGCAACTTCATTAAAGTCTGCACCGTTAGACACAATGTCAAAAGGTATATTATTTACACGACCGTACATAATTACTTTGTTAACAAAATTAGGATGGAAAGGTCCGTACGTTAATTTCTCGTCAATACAAAGGTCTACGTCCAAAGATCCGTTCAGTGGAAAATTCGTCGGACCATCGAGTCCGAGTATCGATTCTCTTTAACACCTCTGAAAAACAGCTTTGCACTCGACTGAAGCTTATTTTAGGATCTTTTCATCTCACTTTTTGTGTCTATTAACGCGTAAACGTTTTATTAATTAGCCAACGACCAAACCTTTTCCTTACTTGGTCGTGTCTATATTTAGTTAGTCATCCGCCTTTTTTTTCAATATTGATCAGAGATAATATGAGCAACTTCAACTAAACCGTCAATCAAAGTTCCTCCTACGCATAATCCAGCGGCAGAAGCGCCGTCTGTGTTCATTGTTTCTACAAGTCAATATTTGTCTATGGCTCGTCGGCACCGCTTTGTGCTCCATAATCCGGCCTATTGCTTCCTCTCGCGAGTTCGAAACGATGAATCGTAATAATTCCTCAATCGATTATTTCATTTGACGCTAGCTGAACAAAAAGTTTTTAATCTTTTGTGGCCGCCTTTGTAGTCGATGATGGGACCAATTTCAAATAGTAGGGATGTATTCACCGATCGATGATATTATTATGTTAATATTTCTTTTGTTCCAATTGAATTCAAATTCAATTTATGAAGACGTATTGAAGTTAACTTGATCCATAAAAGAAACATTATTATTTGAATTCTTTTGACCAATGGTAATATTAACAAATACACAACCAGTTACAGCAGCAGGCAAAGTTGGCGTTAAATCGCGGTATTATGTATTCAAAAACAGGACAATAACAGGACACAAGGATTAAGAGAACACAACAAAGCTGTGATATGAAGCGAAACAATTCGATGACCGAGCGTATGAATAAAAACGAACCACCAAAATATTGAAGGAATCCGTTCAAAGGGGAAAATGCAATAAAAAGCCCGGCCCGATACAGAACGAGAGTGTGGTTATAAAGCAACGAACGAATATGGTTGCGAACATCCGCTGCAGACAAAAGTTGTGCTACTTGACTATGCAAATTATATTTGCGGACCGCCGCGGCTGAGACCCGATCTCCGACGTTTCGTTTCACTTTTACGTATATAAACTGTATTCTTTTCATATTTTCATCCGATTTCCTTCCCCTCCGTTCATTTTGTTCCGTTTTAAAAGTCGCGGAACAATACCGCTTTCCGCGAGGCTTATTCGCCGCAAGCAGTTTCCTTGCACGCGACTTCTTTCTCTTGTTATTATACGTATCTTTTTATATCTATCGAGTTTTCTTTTCTTTAATACTTTTTAACTCATAAATGCCTGATACGGTCCCCTAGGGTTTGTTGCCCGAATAACATGTAAATGAGTCTGTGCTCGAGTACAAATTTAAATGGGTTCCTCTGTTATTTCGTTGTTTAGTTGTTTATCATCTATAGCGATCGTTGTATTTTAATCGAAAAATGCGTAATTTGTATAATTTTTGAAACATTTTAATTTATTTAATGTTATATTTGGTACTTAGGTATAGTTTTTCATTATGATGATTGTCGTAATGTATTTAAATTAGCTTGTTAATTTACGAACATAAGCATATATAATTTGTAATATTTAAAGTTTTTATGGTTGTTGTTGTTGTCAGTTTAGATTACATAAGGGTTTAAACTTGAAATCATTCACGTGACAACTTTACAAGTTTCTTTGTAAGTGTTTCGGTACACCTACAGTTTTTATCTTCATAATTTTCATTTTACTTAACCTCATTTAACTACATTGCTACTATTAAGTTTTGAATTATTTCGTCATAATCTTTCCCTATAATCCATATTGCACATACAAGCAATGCGTGTCGTCTAAATAAGTAAGCGAACTATTGGTGGAGGCGCGGGCGCCGCTCCGTGTCGCCTTATCTGCCGTGCACAATAGGGCCGGGCCGCGGATGCGGATGTACTTATTGGTTTATGGTACACCTACCCTACGCGCAATATACCACAGATAGTTTATTTTTTTCAGAAAAATAACTAGTATAAAATGTTTTTCGAGGAAAATTTAACTTCAAGTTTCTTCAATTTATATCATGAGTGTTTTGGTAACTAAATAAAATTAGGCTAACGTAGTTTGAAAATATCAGGGGTAATAACAACTTGAGGGCAAAGAAAGCACAAGGTAACTATAATAATAACAAATGAGAACCTTGATCAGTTGATCTTAATTGCAGTAGTTATCTTATAGCTCTTCTGTTCATTAACAAAGTATGTTTAACATGTACTTTATTTTTAGCACGCATATTATAAAATAAACACGTAATGCATGGTCTAACAAGTACCTACACTTAGTTGTAATAAATAAACCATAGGTTAAAATGACCGGGACGAAAGAAGTTATTGAGATTTTGTAAAACAGAAGCTATATGCGTGCCCCGATCGCTTTTCAACGCAGCGTACATTTATTATGTGACTGGCTTATTGTAAACCCCGTAACTTTACAATAAATCGCGTAACATTGTAAACTCTGTTTTCTACAAAAAAACAGATCTATTGAAAACTATTTGAATTATATTTATTTACAAACATATCAAGAGCTTTTAATCTTGCATGATTTCTATTACAATTTTACGGTGTTTTCAAAAAGGTATTGTTATACATCATATGTGTATGTAAATGATGATAGACGAAAATATATAATTGTAAATATCGATAGAATCCAATAGTTTTCCCACTGGTGCAATATGACGTAAATAAGCATCCATACTTTTATGACATTTGCGCCCCTACCAGACGGAGCCGAACGATTTAGATAAGTCTTTTTATAGTTCTTTATTGAAAATAAATTGCCCAGAATAAAATCAGACACAGTCCAAATGGCTTTCCGATAGATGTGTATGAAATAATGTCTTTTAGATAAGGTGTGGCGTTATCAAGCCAGCGTATGTTACGTTCGGGTTTGATGAGCTGATTATGTCGACGTGTTTCGGTGACATCCGATAACTAATGTTAATGGTTTTTGATTTGAGATGTTATTTTTCTAATTTTCTTTTAGTATTAGTTTTCTTAAAGGTTTTATTAAAGGACGAAAACGTCGAGTTTCATAGTTCTATGTTTTTATAATTGCAAATTAAAACAGCAACATTATGCAAAAAAGAAGCAACTAAGTGTGAATCTAATTAATTACAAAGTTCAACTTAGATTTTAATCGTATTTGCAAGTAAAATAACGTTCTGCAATTATTTATTAAGATCAATTATCATATTAAAGTTATATAAAACCGATCGAAGGTGCAATAAAAAGTAAGTTCGCCATTTTGTTCTGTAGGAACATTTGTCAAACTGTCAGCGCCACTGTCTCGTACAGTCGCTAACAGCGGTTTAGCTTTTTATCTATTTCCACTGTTTTATTTCGGTAAGCGCGATATTTATGGGGTGGGTGTCGCGATAGATAAACATTTTCCTCAAAACTGTACGGATTATTGTTTTTGTCAGACAAGTGGGGGATCTAAGTTATGTGTTAGGAATGAACCTCCGCTGATAAAAACATTATATTTTCTTTGCAAAAGATCGGACAGGACTATAGAGATATAAACAAACAGATGTACGGAGTGCTTCCATATTTCATAACATTCCATCGTACATTTCAAACTTACAAAATATCAATAAAGGTACGGAGGAAATTTTTATGAAAAAAATAAGAAAAGAAGATCGCAAGCACTTTTATCAAACCGATCAAAGGGCCGGTCGGACATTCCGACTTCTTACGACGTTAGTAAAAAATACAATCTCTCTTTATAGTTACCATTCCACTGGTTATTATATCCGTATCGATACGGCTGAACTTACCGACCGTGAAATGCTCGATTCTCGATATTGCCTGCCCCCGGCACTACTACAGTAATTTCGGACGCTTTAAAAATAAAGAATTTACACAAAAAGTGGTATTTATTATGGATAAAACGCTTCATGGATATTTACGTAATTATTCGTAACACAAAGGTATTAAAATATTTGAGTAACGTATCAAGTATTATCAACATTTTCAAAGTTTTCTTAAAGTAGAGAAAACTAAGTTTACTGTGACGTTGTGTGTTTCAATTTTCAAAACAAAGCATGAACTTATTAGACGTCTAAATATATAAATGGTAATTTAATATTTTCCCGAATATTACTGACGTACGCTTCAAGTAATTGTCCATAAAAATATGCCGAATAGTCGTGTGACTTAACGATGATTGTGTCCGGAAGATAGTCGGCACTTCGCACGAGTTGTCATCCGCCATCGAAAATTTTATTGCATATAAAACATTGATCACCTGTGTTTATTTATGTTTCTATATAAAATATTGTATTTTCAGAACCGGGTCACAACATTTGTAACATAATCCTTATCAAACGCGCCGGTAAAAATTAGGATGGACAGATGAAATAAAAACTAATCGATTCTTAGTAAAAAATCGATGCAGTTCGGGATCGAATAATGTATTTATTTTCGTTGGAATGGCTCACCGGGCCATGCTTCCTGCGACATCGGTGTGGTCGTAACGTGACACCATTTATTAATATGCCTGAATTAATAATATTGTAGATATTCGTTGGCAGGGGTCGTGAGTATCGCGTGCGAATGTATCGTGAGGCTTCAGTGCATCGATTTGAAAATGAAATATCGATTTACAATATCTAAAGGTTCTAGTAACCAGTCCCGACTCCCGACGTAACATATTATGCGCATGTGTATGATGCACGAGGGCCGAACATAGCTCTGTTTGTTTTACATAAAATACGACTTTATTTTACAACACATAAACAAACTATCAAAGTATTCGATTTATTACGTCATTGTTGTCGTTTACGATATTATTTTATTATGTGGCTGAGGTCGATTGCACATGATTAATGCCATCGCCATCAATTTTATTTTATCACAATTTATGGACCTCAGTATTTAGTTATTAAATGAAGATTTGAATTGCAACAAATAATATACAGCAGACAAAGTTCATAAAGCCATAAACTCAATTTAAAGTTTAATTTCTTTACTATTTTTTTTATTTAAACCAATTAAAATAAGCAATTAGTGTCCCGCTTAATTGATCAGACTTTAATTAACAGCACTAATATGAACAAACATTTATCGATAAATAAATGATTATGGATTCAAATATGCAAATGTATAATAAGGGACTAATGAAACATGAAGCTTTTCGCAACAATTGATGTCGATTTATAAAAACAAGTGAAGCTGGGAACCTCTTTGTTCGTATAAAAATATAAAGCTGTAAAACATTGTAGCTGGTTATAATAAGTGCCCACTAGCAATTTCCAAGCAATAACGTAAAACACACGGCGTAGGTAGACAAAACACAACAAATATTGACAGTGGATGATTGCACTACGTCCAGCCGGAGATCCCCTTAGCAAACTGCGAATTAAAATGGGGACGAGAAAAATTAATCCTAATGCGATTTTAATGAAGCTGAAATGAACGAATGCAGTAATGAATTGTTAAGCTGCCGGTTATTCGTTTTGCGTTAAAAGGGAGAGGAATGGAAACGAGAGAAACAAAACCAGCCCACGTATACCTAGACATATACAGAGTCTACATAGCGTTTTGAATAATCTTGGGATAATTTGCTTTAGCATGTAGAAGCTCGTGAAGATTAAATTGATATATTATTACCCAAGCTCACAGTGTGGAGAGTGTATCGAAGCGTAGAGAAGATAAAATGTAATAATAATTAAGGCTCAGCATTGCACAAAGACGCACGCCTTAACATCGAGTATAAAGCACACAAGCGCTGAAAATGTACACCTGAAGTCTGTGCTCGCTTTTGCATTAACGAATGCGGAAGCGGCGCTGTGCATACAGGACGCGTCGCACCCTACCCCTCCCCCCGGAGCGCAGCGCTGGTGCTCCGAGCTCGCCCCCCCACAGCTACACCTCTCGCTCGAACCCTCAAACCAGACGCCTCCAGCAGCCTGCATGTCCCACCCGTGCGTTCATTACCTCCACGCGGCGGCGACCCAACAATTCAAGTTTGCTTTCCGCCACACAATCTACGCTACCAGACAGACTACACTACTCCCATACACTGGCCACTCGAATAATAAAGATGCAGAAATTAACCCGTCTACACTGAAAAAAAGGAAACTAAGTGAAGCTATCTCGACGTGAATAGAGGTAATGCCGCGCGAGCACTCGTACAGAGAATGAAAGAAACGAGCTCGGAATTGCTCGCTTGTTGAAACAGAGGGTAAATGTCAACCGCGGAATAAAAACAGTCAACAGATAAATGCAAACGATAAACACACTCGCACTGAAAAGGCAGAATGTGAGAGGGAATGTTTATTTTTCTCTGCATGGATAAACAAACTCGAAGTTTGTGGTTGGAATAAAATTAGATTCCCGCAAAGAAGCGTTTAGTTCTGTGAGAAATCAATAAAGTGTCCGCACTAAATTTGGTCCAGGCCATAAAATATTCAATTACGCATAAGCACACATTTGCTAAGGCTAACAACGACCACGCGGCACCCCCATTAAAGACGCCTAAGGGCCATTTAATCGGTCAGTGGATGTAAATTCGCTGGCCCCAAAACAAATATCCCGAAACTAATAAGGAAACGAAATATGTAAATCGGCTGCCATATTGTTTCACAAGTGAAATCTTCCTTTAATCTTATAACAAATCCGCGTCCAAATGGCCGGTCCGGGCTGAATTTGAATATAGGAGGGTTGAGTGAAGGGTCAGGTCGAGGAACAACCTTGTTGTGGCGACGAAGGAGCAAATGTATGCAAGCCACGCACGGCAGAGATAGCGCCGTAATGTTGTCCTATGCACATATTGCAGCAAATTAGTTGTCGACTTGTAAACAAGGAGGAGGAAAGTAAGGCCGCTAAGACGTCGGCGGTGGGTCGGTGGGTAGTTTGCATGGATATGAGAGCGCAATATAGGGGTCCGCAGCTGCTGGCTGTACTCATTAAGATGTTTTATGGTCGGCCCGCCGGACCGTGTTGCCAATTTAAGATATTTCTATGCGGGACGGCACCACGTTAGTTTGGCTTCCGATTAGGGGATTAAAGTGGTCCTTTAAGGTATTAGTGTAATAATTGCTCGGCCCATTATGCGGTTAGCACTGTCCCAGATACTCCCTTGTAACGCTTTTAAGGGTAATTTAAGATCATCACATATGCTGTGTACCTATATGTTGGTAAGAGAAACTGAAAACCAATAAAATGAGGGGTAGATTGGACAGACGAGTGATATAAAACAAAAACAAAACAAGTGCGCAATAAAATCGAGTTACAATGGAAAAAGACAAAGCTCAAACAAATTTGGTCCGATCCGTCGCACACCTATTCCCCGCGCTGCAAGTAAATCAAAGGGTGTTGAAACTTTACACCCACTTAAAGCCGGACACAGTAATAAAGCGTTCGAACTTCATCGACCCTGGACATCAAATGGGACACCCCTTCTCGCATTTTGTACGGGGGAAATTAAAACTTCTGAGATGCTAAATTGATGACCGACTGCACGTAGTTATATATGTCACATAGGCAGGTACTTATTGACTTGAATTATGCTTGAAACATTTAATTACTCTCTTGTGGTTCTGATACATTGCAAAATAATCGATATGGGTTCGTTTCTGAGTATAAGACAAGAACTGAGTAGGAGTTGAAGTCCTACAAACTAGCTCTTAGTTACCAAGAGCTTTAAACGGTGCACAACTTGCTTTCAGAGCTGAAGTGTCTCGTGTTTATAATTTTGTCTGGAGCAAGTTTACCTAGCAGGGAATCGGAGAGGCTACTAATATTGAACTGCCCTTGAAACATAATATTACAAGTAATAATGATAACTATAGTCCATAAAAAGAGGAAATGGACAAAATTATAAATTAATTCACAAAGCAAACAACAATAATTAACGTAATTGATGCGTCATATCTAACGTTGAAGATCGATGAACAAAAACCTAATAATAACAATTAAGTCCTTTGAATTTCCTTTAATTAAAAGTAATTTATAAGAACAGTGTTACCAGTGTTACTGGGTACATTAAGTTTTACGAGCATAGTTACGAAAGGTGCAACCCTACATCTTAGGAATGAGTTACTGACTGCTTAGCGTTCACCCGACACCGGTCAGCGTAGTCGGTCACTAGGGGACAATAATTACAGATGACACTTTCAAGCTTTGAAACACAAAACCTTTAAGGAATTAGATAAACGCACTTGGTAATCTGTAGTGGGTTTTAAAATTAACACGAATACCTGTCAAGAATTTTAGTTTTCCCAACCAGTTAGAATAAATTATCTTCCCTTTCTTTTTGCTTATCCTATCATTAACATTTCTGTCCGTCATCAATCATCAGAATTATCATCGTTTCAACCAAATCGTTAGTAATCTCGAATAATTTTACAATTAGCATCCACCCGCAACAACAAAACGATATCTCGATATGTAGTCAAGTTTAATTAAAGCCATATTAATTGTTTCTAAAGAGGTGATTTCATATGTACGCCCAGATTAAGTGCAGGACCCGCACTCGGAACCGAGGGGTTATTAAATAATTTATTGTCTACTAACTATTCGTGAGGGCACTGCTCAAATGGTCCGCTAAGATTTCGCAAAGTCTTGTTATGGAATATTGCTGGCGTAAACTTTGTCTATGAAACTTAAATGGATTCGCACAGCGATACGATGAAGACGTAGATATTTTAACCTTTTGCTAGCGAAATTGTTTCACAGTTGAAACATGGACGAACAATTTCATTTTATACATCAAACAGTAAAATCGGAAAGCGGTCTTGATTGAGTTTGGTCTGAACCTTTTATAGCTTTCAATGCACATTTCTGCCTGTCAGTGGCAAATTACGCAGGCTGCCCATTCACGCTCAAAAATCACTCTCAATTGAGTCAAGTGGGACAAAATAAAAGGTGAATTCATCATGGGGTGCGAACCAACGCCCCCTGTTGGGAAACCAAGGCGGAAAACGTATGTCCGGTCCATTTGTAAACACTAACAGGTACTGGCAGCTTTTTGACAGTTTATTAAATTAAATTGTATTGGCGATTGTTTGTGAGCGAGCAGTTTGTGAAGAAAATGCGTGGGAGCGAGGTGATGAATGGAAGCGAACTGTGAGATGTAATCAGTTTGTGTTACTAGTCTGATTGATTTGTTATGTATGTGGAGGAGTAAATGTATAAACATATACACCAATCTATTTGATAGTTTCTTTTTTGTAGAATATTTCTAATCGAAATATTTTATAGTTTTTTTTTTATTTGCCGATACGAATTTATAAAACTTTTAAAGTGATTTAGCTGAAAGTAATACTCCTTTTGCAAGTTAATTACAAATGACAGTAACTCGATTTATTCCGGACTAATTTACATAAATTCTCCATCAGTAAAGCACGACGCAATCATGAAATATGACATTTAATGGTTTCCATAGTCACAAGCAATTATACAAAGAGCATTTTGTTGTCGGTATACAATTTTTTAACAATCAATTTAATTCTGAAACCAAAGTAACCAGCACTGAATTTTAAAAAGGGTTATTTTATGCGTATAAACCAATTACTTTACCGGAGGCATTTATAAGTGCTTTGATATCCAAAAACTATGACTTGTTTGTTTATATTTGTTGATATTAAAACATGTAATGGTATCTACGTAGGTACTCAAGGGGAAATATTCCGTCTGTAATAATTATAATAAATGATAAATAATAATTAAATAAATAATATTTTCAGTAACTTTACGACAATAGGTCTTACAGAGGGATTCCTGTACTTGGAGGCCTCCTTTTCTAAAACTAGTACAAATATAGTATCCAGACTTGTGCTTACATTATCAAAATAGTCTGTCATGACGAAAATTAACAAACACAAAAAAAAATATAACAATAGAACCACTCCATAAAGGTCATATTTCCTGCATTGACTGGTCAGCCATAAACGATGGGGAAAGGTTTTCACGAATCAATTTCAGCTCTCGTCATTTGATTATCCCAGTCGTGTACATGCAGTACTTACACCGAAAGGGCAGGAGATAATTCATTTTCGTCGAAATATTGTCTGCTGCCCGAAAAAATTAAATTACACGCTTGTATCATTTTGCGAGTCGCTGTTTGCAATATGATGGATTAGTCCGAAATTTTTATTAATTTTAATGTGCTACTGTTTCGATCGCTGCTCTTTAGCAATAAATTTATTGTTCTCTTACTTTGTTAAAACGATTGCATCACTGTTTATTATTAAGTGGGACCACAGTCTAGCAGTAGTTTAAATCATTAAACAAAAACCAGTCAATAATACAGAATAAATGATGAAAGTTTTGCCGTTATAAAACTAAACCATTAATATTTCAACGAATAGATAAAGCTGTAAACAAACGTCTAAATATTACCATTGCCACTGATTCGTTTGCCTGTAACACCGAAATCAAATAAACAGTTCAGTCAGTATTAGAAGAGCAATAACAACTTGTAAAAGATAAACAAGCAAATGAGTCCGCGATAAAAAGCAATAAGTCGATAAAAAGAGTTCAGCTAACCTGAACTGAGCTAAGCTGAGCTGAGCGCATAAACCTTGTGTTTGTTCGCAAATCAGATGAGAGTATAAACTGGAATCATCTTTCACGCGCCGACGGACCGGCACACGAAAACAGAATTGATTTTATTGATGAAAGCTTCAATGAGATTGATTTTCCAGCTTATATTAATGAGATTAGTTTCGATTTATCTGAGAGATATTGAATAATTAGACCTGATGTTGAGTGAAATGCAAATGTATTTACCACAACATTAGCAAGCACCAATAAACAGATGCTTCTAATAAATAAATAACTAAGTAACCATTAAAAGTTTAATTGTGAATCAGAAACGATATAAAGCTTACAGATTGCAGTAACAAAACTGCAATAAAACAAAGCACTTAGCTGAACCAAGCCGGAAATCTATTTTTGTCACTAACTTAACAGTGGCAGCAGTAAATATGATATTAGCAGCAGCTTTAATACGATATCCTGCAATCAAATCAGCGTATGGCTTCATCGATGTCTGCTACTCGTGTGTGGTCGAGCCGTAAACAAAGATCTTAATGATCGCATACGGCCAACGTAAACAATTTATTAGCTCGCAATCGACAATCGTTACAATCGGTTCGTGCATTCGATGCATTGATACATGTTCCCTGAATCGAACTACTTCTCGTTTGCAGACGTGTCGATTTTAATTGCATCACTAGCTATAATTACGTAAACATGTTCTTTACTTGTTTTCGAATACGTGTCAGGTTTTATTGGCGATTCTTTGGTTGTTCTTGTGTCTGTCAAATTATTCAGTTCACTCATTGTTTCCACAACATATTGTCTTCATTGATAATGTCATTAAGCTTGTCTCTACTATATTTAGAAGACTACCACGACGCGTAAACAAGATTTCTTGACCTTTTTAAGAATATGAACGTTTCACTATAGTGTAAAATTTGTGATCAATAAGCGATTTCCCCGAGACACCGGATGCGGTCCGCCGTCCACCAAGTTCAATTATTATTGAATTTCCTATGTCCGGGGTGAGTGCCGTATCTACTGCCGTGCCGGCCACTAGGGGTGAGGCAATTCCTTTTTAACTTTCGTCAAATAATTTGCCAGTCCTTGATACGGTTTCTGATGGTTAAAGGGTTTTGGACTAAAATTAATAAACACAGTAGAAATTCGATCGAAAGACACGATTATTAACGACTCAATGAAAGGCGCTTCAGCATAAAAAACAACCCTACTATTTACTAAATCAAATTTGATTTTAGAAGCAGAAGTGAATTACGATTTAAGTGCACAATCGTCATGATTTACGCCGACTGTTGCTATAGCTTCCGATCTCTTAAACGCCACTTCACCCCTGTTGAAGAAAATTGTTTCCACAACAAAGAGTTTTAAATTAAAGTCCCGACTCACTTCGAAACTCCACTAAGACATTGGAGATTCCTGTTTTTGTTTGTTTCTATAATTAAAATGCGACTTAAACGCTCTTCCGATAATTATAAACCTACTTGATGTTGTTATTGCAGTGAATCGGATTTACGAGGGGATGTTTTGGGCCAATTTTCTTCGATTAGTATTGTTTCGGTTTATTGTTTGAACTGGATTTTATCAAGTCACGTTTAATCTTTGCGTTGTGGGGTTTAATCAACATTATCGGGATGTTCTCTTTGGACTTGCTCTTCTTAGGCGGTTATCACACTGCCTACGCAGAGTAGCGCGTGAAAACGCACACGTACTTGCGGGAGTGCAGATCTGCATCACTGTGCGGGTTTTTAACGCACTCACGCACGTAGGTTCGTTTTGTAAATTCACGCAGGCACGCACTCATTTCATACAAAATCACGCATGGTACTACGAGTTTCAGTGTGCCATACCTTGGCACTAAACGTGTCGCCCCGCACTCACGCGCGTGAATCCGTGTTTCTCCGCATGTAGGTGCGTGATCTGCATGAACGTGCGTGAATGCATTCTCAGTGTAGACTGCACGTGTTTTCTGTAGAAACGGAGATACTTACAAGCAACGTTAAGACACGCATTCACGCTCTACGCTGCAAGGTGCATGGCAGTGTGATAACCGCCTTAATCTTTTTATTGTTTGACAATGATTTCGAGAGCATTTGATCCAGTTGCACCTACTAATGTGTCACCGTGGCGGCGCGCGGTGTCGCGTCGTGACGAAGTGTAACGTTTACACATCGGGCCAGTATTTCGTGAGCAGTATTTCGCAGCGGCCGGCGCACGGGTGGGCAGTGTTCACATTACCTTCGCCTGGTGGCCGGCTGACTCATTCCAGTGTCGCCGACCGCCAGTTTTGAACAGAGTTCTAACTCCCAGTGGTCTGGCGCTAACACGCAACTCCGCCTCAGTAGTTCATACGCTCCGGTGGGCAATTTGGAAATTGTAGCTTAAATTTTGCTAAATTTGTTCATTTGTACTCAACTCGCTTGAAAACAGGAATAGTTTTGATTATTAATTAATTGTTGATCGCGTTACGTGTGCTCTCTCACCGAAACACATATGTACATACTCGATTCATATTTATATTCGGAGAAGACTAAACTCATAGACAGTGTTTAGCTTGTTTTCGTGGAGTTCATTAGTAGCCTTATTAAATATTCAATATGTTCGCAATGGTAACCTCTGTCGAATTGTTTCAATAGAGCGTTGTGAAAGCAAACACAGAATTTCACAATCAATCTACTGAAGCGAAATAGAGAGCCGGTGTCAAAAACTTTCTGCTAATCGTATTCAAAGCTAGAGAATTATAATTACAGTTAAAAGCGACAAGTTTGGTATCGGGTTACGGACACGGCAAGCTGGCTTACGGCGCGTGCACTCAGTTGTATAATCGACAGCTCGCGCCGGTCCGGGCACGTCACGGACGCGGCGCGGCCACGGCCCGGCCGCAACACTTCCAGCCGTGTTGACTCCGCACTACCGTCGACTTGCCGGATTGAAGAAACAGTGTCGTGATTTTGGTCAGCCATGTTTGGTTAAGTTTTGACTGAGTGCTTGATTGGATTACGTTTTGTTGTTGCCCACGATTAGGTGTTGAGCACTTCGTTGATCTATGAACTAGTTTGCTCCATTAATTTTTATTTATCTTACTGATTACTAGTTGGAAAAGTTTTATGTGCTGATAAAACTATTTAATTCTAGATCCTACATTGAGTGAAAATTTCTCCTAGTAACTGAAATGGCAACTCATAAATGGTGCGTATGAGTTCGTTATTCATAACGAAGACAATACATTGATTACAAAGTTCATTAGGTATTTCACCAATTTGCTGCTAAACTTCGTTTGAACTCCATCATATTACACGAAACATTATAATATACATTGAACCCGTTCTAACAATTTCACATACAATCATAAATTCTAATTTAGCTCGTTGGTGGATCTTGTTACCACCTCGCCTTCGGTTTTCCGGACTCATTGTATGTTACTCCCAAGACATCGCAGCCCCACAGTACGTATATACAAAATTAATTAGACAAAATCTCGGGCTCTTGTAATATTTTATTATTATTTCCTATGTTGTGCGAGATTTTATTAGGGAGTTATATTTATTACACTTCTCTTAGGTGTAATGAATCTGAATTGGGTCTTGATTAGTCGTTACTGTATGAATGTGTTGGCTACAAGTTTATAATTACACTAGTGTAATTACAAGGTTGCGTACATTGTGAAACCTTCGTCGGCTTTCCGTTTCGTTATCTTACTACGAATGCTGATGGTTTGTTAAATTAAACGTCATACAGTGGACTGTTATTTTCTTGATTATAAAACGCCTATCTTCGGATAGTTTGCACTGTTTTAATTTGTAAGTAATCGGCTACCTTCTTGATCACCTGGACGGAAAAATGCACCGTAAAGATTTTATAATTATGTTGTAAAGATAAAGCTTGAGGTTATATTCGATATCTTTAATTAATTTCATATCTTGAAAAACATTATTTTTTCTGCTCTTGTGTATTGTATTTTTATTTCTCTGTAGTTGCATCAAATAAATGTTCTATCTAGTATCTAGATATATTGGTTAATAACGTTAATGTTTGTAGAAGGTACCAAAGTAAAGTCTAACATTCTAGTAGCCTTTAAACGTTTTAGAGACAACCAAAGAAAACTCGAACAATACAACTATCAGGAAAACTAACAAGATAAATTAAAGAAGTTGGCCGCGCAACAGCCTACAGCATCCCGATAAGGATAAGACAAAGCACTAGTTCTTAAAAGGTAGTCAATTGGTGTGTCCATCGGAACAACGGCACGGGCCCAACATCGGATTCTACTTAGCCGTGAAATGTGTAATGCTATGCGTTTCGTTTCAACGTCTCCGCGCCGCCCTTGGATGTTACCTACCATTTCGCGACTTGTTCGCAAAGTTATGGGGTAATTTTCTACATTTCGATTTATTTAATCCAGACTACGAAAGAGGTAGAGCCGTCAGTATATAATATAAACCTTTAAAACAGAAAGGGGTTGGAAAATAGACCTACATGATGAAACACAAATAAATGAAAATATCCGAAAAATACAAATTGAAATGAAATGTATTTTTCAAATGCGTAATAGAATTAGGTGGATGGATTGGATCGGAAACTGAGAGCTGACCAGTCGGTGAAATCTAATCATTTGCATTACTTCCGCGCGCTGATCTCATACTGCGCTTCATTTCACGAGAACAGCCGCGGGACCTACACTAATCACATTTTTTAAACATATGTTGGCTCTTTTTTATAACTGACTACTATATATCTGATTGAATGGAGCTTATGGTCCCTTCCAATAAACACAAAACATACTTTTACAAACTTTTATTTATTTATTTTACATAGTTTCACCTGTCCCGATGTTTGTCTGTAATCAAATCTTGCAAATTAAATTTGACCCACTTCTCGGTTACCGATTGAGCTGAAATTTTGCATGCACGTTTAAATCAGATGACGATGCAAAATTATTATGATATGGAGCTGATCCGATGATGAAACCGGAAGGTGGCTATAGAAATTTGGTAGTTAAACGACACAACCCCATCGATTTTGAGCTCGTATGATTCGTCTTGACGAGTATTAATTATATAGGTATACCGAGTTATAAAAGCTTGCTATGAAAAAATGATTTTCATTAAAAGCTTGTTAAATAAATATTGTAAAAAACATATGAATTCCAGAAATCAAAATGTACTTTTATTCTCCTATATCAATTATTTTACTGTGTGATTGAGGGAGGAAAATGAAAGCTGCAAAATCATCACCATCATAGTTATCTTTACTATCAGTAAATCTTACTCTGTACCTACCTACACTTGAATCTGGTACATTGGAATCTTCAGTGCCACTACAGATGCGATCGTGTAGCAAGGGGAGCGTGTCCTGCATTCTAGAGGACACGCGTATCGGGAAAAAATGTCACGTAGTGGATACCGCGGCCGTAATAAGAACTGAGAAGTATGGCGAAGAATTAAACAGAACTGATGAAGAAATTATACGGTTTCTGGAACACGTTTTAGTGAGGAAAGAAAATAATATAAAATTGCAATATAGCAGACAATCTCAAGCACGAAATAATGTGGAGAAATGAATACTGAAGAATCACTTGGAGTGAGAAAGATAATAATCATAATAATTGTTTATTTCTCACCACTAAAAAGGTTTACAGTATAAAGGAACTTAATTAAAAAAGTACTTGATACAAAGCATACAAAGTGGTGTAATTTATACTGTAAAGATTACGTCAAATGTACAACAAGATAATGACACAATGACAATGTCCCAAGTCTTCAGAATCCTAAAAAAGGAATGTGACGATCGATTTTAGAAAGGTAGAAAATATAAAAGAAAATTAGGCTGTTAACGTTCAAATTAGAGGAAAGACCGAAAGAAGACAAATTATGAAAGCTACGAACAGATTGAAACAATTTTTCCATGGCCACAGTTGAACCTCAAGAAAAAAGTTGAATGAAACCGCCGAAGCAACGTTCCAGTGTAAATATTTACCCGTCGTCGCCCACGAAAACTTTGAAGCGCCGGTAACTTCTGCCAGACCTCACATTTGCAAAAAAACCTGCCAGGCTTGAGCGTAGGTTACGAGTGATGATTTAATATACTTTACTCGTCAATCAATTTTATATTTATCAAAAATTCATATTGGAATATGTCAATTAATTTCTGTCAGTATTATAAAATAATATTAGTTATAGTAACAATGAACAAAATAGTCTATGCCATATTTGGTATTTATTTTGTATCCTTGTGTTTTTCGTGACATTCAATATACCCATGATTCTTCTATTCTTACTTCTTCATAATATTTCCATTAATGTACTGTCTTCTTACATGTGTTAAATATTTATCCTGAATGTTTACATATATTCTGTCAGCGTTATCAAACATCTTCACTTATAGTATAAAGTAGTAAAGTTTAGTTTTTATTTCCTTGAGGGATTACCTCCTAATCTCTGAAAGGCTTTGTCCGATTGCTAAAATTTTTTACCAATAGAAAGCTGCTTTATTCCTTGGTGACATAGGTTATATTTTATGTACTCGGGTGAAGCCGTGGGCAAAAGCTAGTATGTGGTAAAATAAGCATACTTTGAAACGTTGTAGTAAAGATTGCTAAATATCGTAATAATGAAAAGTTAAAACCGGTCTGTGTTGGATGAAGATCTACTATTATGGTCCCGTACGTAACCTATGATTAACGGTATAACCTAAGCTTGATGATAGAAACAATTGATTTTTCTTTCTCAAATCGAATAAATTGCATGCTTGAGTGTTGTGTAAAATAGTTGCAAGTTATAGCGATATGAACTATTCTACCAACGATAAGGTTAGGTTATTTCACTTTGACAATATAACTGTCACAAAGAATGTCCTTATAACTTTCGTCGTGTTTCTACGGAAACCATATTAGGCTCCAAGGAACCCTAAAAAGTATGTAAGTGTTTTCGGTAATTGAATTCCGTACACGGCTCGTATCTGGTCCGGTCCGGCAAGCGCGGGGTCGCACGTCGCGTCGCGGTCAGGATTTACCGTGTACTCGGAATATTTTTTCATTTTACCACTCTTGGCGTGAGATATCCCTGGTATTTTTATGAGAACTCCGACTTCATTTGCGGATTCTTTTCCGTTGCTTACACGTTAATAGATACTGACAGTTATCGTGTCCTGTTATTGAGTTTTACCGAGATTGCATTACGATGAGTGATTCTAATGACTATTTTTCGGATCGTAGGAGATATCTAGTTTTGTTACTTTACTTCTTAGGAATGTCTGTCTGACCTCATGAAGTTGTATACCTGACCCGCGCAAGAAACTTTGTGATAGCCACTACTCAAATAATGAGTAACATGATACTAAAAATATTGTCTTAGAATTTTAAGAATTTTAGAAGAAAAGCAAAACAAATACCAGTAGGCAATCGTTTCTTTTTTTGTAGGTTACAAAGATTAGGTGGGATAGTATTATCTTAACTAGCTTTTGCCCGCAGCTTTGCCCGCGTAGGTACATAAAATATAGCCTATGTCACTCAAGAATAAAGCAGCTTTCTATTGGTGAAGGAATTTTAGCAATCGGACCAATACTTCCAGAGATTACTCCCTACATACAAACTTACAAATTTTACCTCTTTATAATATTATTATTATCTAAATACTCGTAACTCCGGGTGAAGCGAGAGCGATAGTCAGTTTTTTACTGACTAAAGCTCACGTGTGTTCCTTCAGTTGTACTTTGCGTTTTAGGCTCATAGTTACGCTTTCAAATAATCTCGCAGCCCAGGCAATACATGCAAACATTAACGAAGACCTAAATTAAATATCAATCCAACCACACAGAAGGGTCAATTCCCATACATCTGCAACGATTTATCAACAATCGAAATGGCTGGTAACATAGTTAGGCCATACAAACGGACTGCCTGCCTGTAATAGGAAGCTTCCGTCTGCGTCGCACAATAGCACCGACGTCCAATGAGCATTCGACAGATTGTATCTATTAAGGCCACAGTGTAGCCGAATTGAAGGACGCCAAATTGCTGTACTGATTGGTTGCCGATGAAATATTGTTTGTTTTGTATGAGGCTGTATATTATTTTTATGAATAAATGTTAGTGACTGGAAGATGAATATTCTAAGTAGTCATTTACGTTATTCACAATACTCTATTCTTGATAAAAAACGAAGAAAATAAAGAGGAACATAAAAAAGTTAGACGTAAACAAAAATACAGAAGAGTATTAGAAATGACTAGCTTTTGCCCGCCGTTTCGCCCGCGTAGGTACATAAAGTAAGGCCTATGTCACTGAGGAATAAAGCAGCTTTATATTGGTGAAAGAATTTTAGTAATCGGACCAATACTTCCAGAGATTACCTCCTACATACAAACTTACAAATTTTACCTATTAGTATAGATTACTACCTTCTTCTGGAAAAGAAAGTACCTTCGAGATAAATATAGGACCAATAACACCCGTACATTTCGCAAACTAAATTCACACTATATATGCAACCTCATAGACAACTGATAGTCCAGTCATCGCATTTCAAATGTGTATGAACTAATACAATTATCATAGGGGAGCCTAGTCAGCGATAGATCGCACTGACTACTGACGTATGTTGATACGATTGTCCGCCTGTTAAACGATTTCATTTGAATTTGATCACTCGACTGTCCGCCAGTGATAATATTTGCAGGGGCTGACTCACGTCAAATGTCCGTTTGCTAACTCTGCTTTGATGTACATTCACGTACAATATGCAAATGGAAATCTGTCATTGTATCTACTGGACCAATATTTTCATATACATTGCATGCTGTTTATAGGTTCTGTATCAATTACTCCATCGTTTTCATTTATAGAAGAATGATTAAGTGGAAAACAAATGATGATTATGAACACAAAGCATTATAAACCATTGTTTTCTTAAAATACTATAAATTATCCAGGATACTCTGCACAGGTCCCAATCATCATCAGCAATTTTATTATTGTTAAGAGTTGTAATAGCCAGCAATTAAGTGACGCTAATCAATCATCTACTAACATCGACTTGTACATCTTTAGTGTCAATTGATTCTTATTTATCATGTAAGATAATATTATTAACGACTTTTAGTTTATTAGAAGCATATTTAACTACATTCTGTTTAATTTCTTGATGTTTGATAACATTACGTTAATTTATTGAAAATTGGCGGGTTGGTAGCGGAAAATCCTATTTGAATTTTAGCTTCAAGCAATACAGAGATTTCATAACATGTTATCTAAAATCCACAAAATCAAAAGATGCATTTACTTGTTCCTCGTGTACAACGTACGAAGGCGGAAGAGGTATAATATCAAATTCCTCAATTCTGAGGTATATCTTTAACAGACATCGATAACCCTCCATTCCAGACATAATGTACGCATAATTGGCGTAACATTTCCATTGCGAACCCTTTCAAGACGCCTGTAATGTTGAGGCCTACATGTTATTAAATTACACAATCTCGAGCACAATGAGAATTATACCAACTCCTTTACGTCTCGACTGCATGGAGAGGGGTGACAGAGCCGTATTTGGATAGAGGGATGAGAAATACAGTTATGATGGTAAAGTACTACTATTAGATGATATTGTAAGAGGCGGTTGGATGGTTCATTTACATGATATTATCTGTCTAATGAACTGTTGATATTCTAATCTTATCAAGTTTTAGGAGGCCATGTATAAGCATAGAATTTTCCACGTTAACAATATTGAAACCACTACGGTTTGGTTACAAATCAGTACAAAGCCTGATTAAAACCAAAGGATATTTCTAATTGCAACCCTGCCTTCTAAAGGTTAAAGCCATGACCGGAACGCCTCAAAATCATAGGGCGAGAACTATGAAAGTCTTCCGATTTCCCTTCGAGCTCATAACATCCTCGGTAATGAAGGAGCGCCCTCAAGGGTGTCCCTTACAGGGGGTGCACAGTCCGACTCAATTATAAACGAATATATCAAAATGACTGAGTAAGATTTAGACAGAACCCTTGCATTACCTGAGAACTCGATAGAAAATTAATCAACCCATATTAAGTTGAAGAAAATGAATCGTCTTGACATTAAATCAAACTCAAAGATTGAAAACAGATCACTACTTTGAGATAGATTTTTATTCAGTAATAGCTGAAGTTATAAACCATAGCTACTTAAATAAATCATCTAATAAAAAATCTTTACGAACGGCTGCCAGCCAATGAATTCTAATTTTCAATAGTAAATTAATTACACAGATTACTGCATAGTACGGCATTTAAATAGAACCGTGCTGCATTACGAAAGCACTAGATGCCCATGCGATACTGGACTATTCAATACAATATCTATTATGAATGAACGCGGTCCGCGAAGGTTGATTAGGCTGGTCGGCTCTATTCCAATTTTCATGGTGTACTGCGATCCACGGGCCTGATTGATTGTTATTGGATCGCAGTAGCCAGCATATTCGACTTGCTCTAGAATCGCACGGAACTTTCGATGTGTAAACCAAAATAGTACAAGTAGTGTTGATACATAATATTTACTTTTCGTATTTAAAGATTGTGTTATAGCTTTATTTATTTAGTATGCTCTGTATTAACATCAACTACATTTACATAAATAACGTCATGTCGGTATGTGTATTTTTATTATGTCGATAGAAATCAACCTCAAAAGAATCTTAAGATCAATTTAACCTTATCGACATCAGAGATCGGCCATTTCACTGTTATTATCGATCAATTTTACACTGTTCAGTCATTTTAATAATCCTAAGGCGATATTTCCAAACTCGATCGCTGCAGTTTTATATCTTCGTTGATTTTTAAAAGAGATGGCAAGTGGATCAAATGCCCATAGTTTTGTTTCATATTTCAGGAATTTTGAGTTGAAATGTGTCAAAAATTGAACAGAATGTAATAAAGAGTGGTAAATTCCGGTGGAACGGTGACTATTCATCTCAGGTTCGTGAAGCACTATTGGTTGCGCGAGCTTTTGTAACTAAAGTGGTATTTCACAGCGTCGACGCGTATACCGCTATCTGATGATTGGTTTTTGGCAATTAACAGTATTGCTCACGTCGCAATCGAGTTCATTCACCGTGTGAATTATGTATGGAGCCTCCATTTCCCTCTTTGTTGCCCCGTCCTACTTACTTACACCTATACTATAGCGAAAATATTAAATCTTGTCCATGTGTTTGTATCCCACGCAGCGTGTGCGTGTAAGTTTATAAACGCTAACGTTTTTAGATCATATTTTGCATAAAAGTGCGGGACTTTTCTAGGTTATGGATCACTAAACATTATTACAATAGAAGATAGATAATTATAAGAAGTGACAGGTTGCGTGCTCGACACCTGTTGGCAAGCGAGCTGCAGACGACCGATAGTACGGGAAGAATATAGATAGATCCAGTTTAATCACATTAATACATCTTACTCCTTTACACTCAAACATAGAATGACCGAATGTAGATCATATTCTAAAATAGTTCACAGGATATTTTGATTCTGGAAGTAAGTACTCTTGGAAAATTTTCGACTTTCACAGGGCTTATCTGCTGGTAAAAGTTAGTTTTCGGATAAAAGAAAGCCAGTGTTGAGCTGCAAATACATTTCATATTAAAGCCAGATTACAAAACGGAAGAGCAGTCGATAAAGGTGTTAGCACGAGTAGATAAGTTGTCAAAAAGCTTTTAAACTAGATCGAAGATCGCCAAATAGTCTAGGAAACCCATTAGCAGCGATTTAACGGCTACTATAAACAGTGTACAATTTACACTGGCTAAGCACTAAGCACCCAGCTTTATGAACATTATTACAGATTGTTAGTCACAATTTTGTTGTGTGCAGTTAGCGGTCATATAATTATAATGCATGTTTCAGGAGCAATAATTATTTTCATTATACGCAACAACAGGCCCTGTCGTCCCTTTATTAACATTTAAATTAATAGTATATTACATTAACACAAGAGAAATGTCTACCTTGATAAAATATCTACCGCCACCTTTATGTCATTTGTGTCATGTAAAATCGTTCTCAGTTTTGATATGATGCGAATTGATGCGTTATTATTAAAAGTGTAGAGCTCAATATGGCTCGTGGTATTGTCTTCAATAGAATTAAACCCTTTGTCTCAAGGCGTCAGTTCACTGTTGCCATGTCGCCTGACATTTGTACAAAGGTTGCCTCCATTCTGTTGGTTTTCTTTTTACCGGCTGACATCACGTACCCGAAGAAAGGGTGGTATTGTGTTCGAATTAACCTTTACGTTTATTTGAACTAGAACTGTGCAATGCTAGCGCACTATTAATTTCGTTTACATTCAATCATGACGAACCCCACTTTGATACTTGCACTATGCAAAGTTATTGTAATTTCACAGATTACGAATTATGGCCATGCACATTTTCCAATTATGGTAGCTTTGACCCACAGCAATAAATGTAGTTACGTCGTTTATACTACAAACAAATTTAAACCTTCAATGTAGCGATGCAAAATTGTCTTAATAAATAGCATAATTATGGTGATTACGTAGACGTCAAAGGAACCCATAAAACTATCAATGAACCTATAAATCGAAGAAAACGTTGGAACACGCGAGCACCGGGCTTGGGAAAGTATAGAAACAAATAGATAAAATTAACAATAAGAGACGGTGTGAGGTTATAACGTGTGAAAATACGTATAAAAATGAAATTAATTGAACACCCACAACACATTGTAGCATAAACAATTATGGAAGAGACGCCGATGGGTCGGTGGCACGGAAAGAAAATTGGCAACATAAGTCACGCCGTGTAATATGAGAAAATAATAGTTTTAATGTTGGAAATAAATAACTCGACGAGGAGAAAGACAATAGTCCCGTAACAAGATCTCCTGTTAATTGTGGCCAATGCGGCGCGGACCATTCAACCGTGATTTATGAACGTGTTCAAATTAAGCCCTATTTGTTCTTTACTGAATCCTTTACTTGTTATCGACGGCTTTCCACATATTTTAGTGAAGACCGAGAATGCGTGTTCTGCAGTAATATTATCCTGGGCTAGATTCAGATGTTGGGTGTAATTTAATAGCACTCACCTCGCATTTTCTGCTCGTCGAGTAGTTGCCTTTCGAGGTTGTCTTTCACTTCCCGTTCCCTCAACACGTCCATTTTTAGTTCAGCTGCAACAATAATATCTATTGTAAGAACAATGCTAAAATATATACTAAAAAATTTTGTAAGATTAACTAAAGCATTTGTTTCTTCAGAATCGATATCGTAAAGTTCAATAAGTAAAATCCAATACAAGAAAACGTTGGCATAAACAACGTTTTAAGTTAAATAAATGGTTCATTGTATACAAAGGCATTGTATAAATTTAACAGTGAGCTAAACCGGTAACAAGGCTTCAGCAAGGGGCCGATTAGGAGCATAAACACGGATTAACTCATTCGGAATCCCGGTACTATTGTGAAGGAGTCGAATTGAGAGATTTGCATAACTTTCAATTAAACCTAACCTGACGGAAATGATTAGGGGAGGAAGTTCCGATTTGTGTGTACTTTGCACCATCTAGGAGCGATCTAGATGTGTAATGTGTCGATTTATTGATTTGATTAAATTTGATGAGACAAAAGATATTTAAGTTGCAATCGATTGATGGGAATAACAAAACATTGGAAGCAGGAAAAACGGTGATGACAAGACTAAATTATTAGTTAAATTTAAATTTAATGAGATAAAATATAGGTCAAATACTATGGAAATTATTAACCTGAGTGAAAATAATGTAGCCTAGGTAACAGTGGAAGATGTCAAGAAATTACTGTACCTAAAATAAGACTAGACTTAAGAGTAAATGATGATGACGATGATGAAACAACTAAACGACCTCATAACGATATTCACGTAACAGTTTAAGTTAATAGCAATTTTCGCACAATAACAAAATTAGTAGCATTTATAAAACTATTATAGCCGTAAATTCTAACTAAAAATAGTTCAGGGTCTGACTTTAATTGGCTGCAGGTGATACACTTGCATTAAGTATGCAAGATAGCATATCGACTGCCAAGTCTAATAAACACCTCAGTACTATGAAATTGCGATGACATATTGTTTGGACCTTTAGACATCATCTGCGTAGTCTTCTCCTAAATGATGTTCTAAATTCTTGCTAATTTAGAGCACTTTGCCAAATATCGTAATGTTGTCGTCGTGTTGTACGTTTTAATTTCTTTATCTCGTTTGGTTAGCGATACATATTTTAGAACACCATAGACAAAATTGGAAGACGTGTTATGTAACGAGAAAAGTAATTTTACAGAAATAATATTTTGACAATTGTTACATTTATGGCAGCCAGACTTTGAGATACCATTTTTGATATACTTTATGATATCAATGAAAAAAAAAACAAAAAAAATGGAATATAAAGGCCAATATAAGTATATAAAATATATGACCTGGTCGCGGAAATCCGATGTATGCGAGACGCAAAGAACCGGTCATTATGGCGACGCTTGGGCAGGCCTATATCCAACAGTGAATGTCTTTTGGCTGAAATGATGATGATGATACTCCAAACATTTTCGTTGTTTTTTTCCAAGGATTTATCGAAGTAATCAATCACCAGATAAAAACTATTATAATTTTATAATCATTCAAAATTGAGATGATGGTGTTATTGCTCATAAAACGTTTAATTAATCGTATTCTCGTGATTACGTACTTAGTATGTAGGTATACTAATTTTATCCCTGATTATTTTAATTTCTAGGCATAATTTACGAAACTATGAATAAACCAAATACTTATCTGGACCTAAAAAAATTCTGAAAAAATACCTAAAAATGTGATATAATACGAGTACATTTCACATACATCCACTCATATCTTCTTTGCTAAATTATATTTTTTTCCACCAATCATTTCAAATCTATTACGTCACACTCCTTTCATAAAACTATAGTCCCTAAACTTACGTAAAACACTGTACCTACTAAAACTGACAACACAAGACCCTACGTTTTCAATCAGGTTAATCTCGCCATCGATAAGCGCCTAATATAACGCCATATGTATGTAAAGTCATCTCACGAGTCGAATTTGAATAGAAAGAGGTCATGCCCGTTTAATTTGGTCCCTTATTCAATTAGGTGCCTAAGCTGCGTCTATCTAATGGAGGTCGTAAGGGGATCTCGCTGATTAACTCGCGTTGTTAGCACCTAAGGTTACTGCAGTGCATTACTTGAAAGATTTAATTTGAAAATATAGCCGAGAGGTGCTGCGAGGTCTGAAGCGGGATGTTTTAAATGGAATTGATGCTGTACGATAGTTTAATGAATGTTAGGCTTTGTTTTACTGTTAACATGGTTTGTGATGCTTTAGATTGGAATGGAGAAATCAGTTAAGCTTTTGACAAGTCAATAACGAGATCGATAGATATAGAGAATAGAGAGATCGCCATGGGCGATAAGACCGCCCATTGTACAATTATTTCTTTAAATGTTTATCCTATATATTTGTTTATGTGGTGTACAATAAAGAATATAATAAATAATGAAAATTATGTATGTAGTTAACTTAGTCATGGTTGGAGTCGTCTGAAACAAGAATCAATAAAACATTTTCTTCCTACATTAGAAGATATACAAATGTACATATACCCAGCTATATGTAGATTCGTTATCAAGTTGGTCCCGCAACTATCTTGTCCAATACAAGGCGAACAGTTTCGCTTAATAATTCCGTTAGCGTTTTAATTATGCCCGCAGATTCGATGTAAGGTAACAGTCTATTAAGAACGACTGCCAATGTATCTGATAATAGTGGTGTACGAACAGTGTTCTGTTCAATCGTAAGTGATTTATATGCAGGAAATAGGGTTATTGATTTATTATAGACAATTGTGATAATAGCTCAAAATTAAAGATTAGTAAGTAACTTTTTTGTTAATTACAACGAATTGACGGATTAAAATCCAATGTAAAACTTCAGATAAGGCTCTCTTCTCAAACTTGGAACAGTTGATATAATAAATCACTTGGAAATACAAAACAAACAACATCCAAACATAGCCAATTACCAGTAATTCCTAAAGCGTCAAAAGAACTGGTGACCAGCGATATGCATCTACAATGATACGAACATACGAGCAAAGAGGTAGCCCGGTCGATGCTCATGCGCCGTATCGACGAACAAAAATCTTCGCGATAAACCAGAGACAAGTTAACTTGCGCTCGCGGAGCTTATAATAAGGTCCCGAGATATATGTATGAATATCGCACAATAGCTATCTGGGATTGTGATCTTGTAAATTGAAACGTTGGCTTACTCATCGTTTGTTACTAATATTAAGTATTCAATCCAAGTTCTGGCCTCGAACACATCGTGGGCTTCGAAGGTTTTTGGCCGTTTGTTTTGTTTGGATCATGCATCGAGAAATATTACTTCATTTACAATTTACGTCCATCACAGAAAATTATTTGTAAAATTTTACTCTGTAGTGAGATAAACAATAAACTTAGCAAAAAAACTTAGCATTTTTGTCGTAACTTGTTAAGCAACCTCAAAAAAGAGGAGGTGCTTATTTTTATCGATTTGTCATAAATTCCCAGCCACAACATCTATAACAGTTTTTTTTTTCTTTTTATAAACAAAAAGCGTCAATCTCGAGACCGCATCGGTTGCGAGATTAATTTCGAATCAATCCCGGTGTATGCTGTAATTTAAGGGGCTTTTAGTTAAGAGTGGTTTCGCACATGAGACGTAAATTACCTTTGTCGAGGGATGGCCATTAAGGGCCCGCGTTGGTATGCGGCGTATCTCAGCATCTCGCGATTTGCGAGTAGAAGAGCCTTAACAAAAGGTGCTCCCGGTGGTCCCTGCGTACTTAGCAACCATCTAAGTATCTCTGTATTGTTTTAATACAACGATAGAGATACCTCATATCGATCGATTACTATGATTAGTTCAGTGCGCAGACTCGATACGGGTCATTATTGAATATCTTACAATAATAATATCTCATCTTAAAACGAATGAAATAAAAACGATTACTAACATCAAAATTAGCGACCCATAAATCATCAGAACACAGACACTAAGAAGGCAAAACAAAACCGATCCTATGAAAACGTTTATCGATAAAAGAGAAAACTAAAACATAAGCGGAACACTCGATTATTAAATCGATCTTTATATCGGATCAATCAAATTTAAAACTTGATCGACTTGCGTCCGACGAAAAAATTATTACTTTATAAATAAAATAACAATAAAAACGATGCGCTCCGTTCAAGGGAATATATAATTATGGACAATTATTATGATATCGAAACTCAATGGTCGATAGATGATTGAAAGGATCGAGACCCATAAACAAAAGGATCAATTTTGATTACGCAATTTAATAATGTTTCGAAGGTAAGTAATTAGCTGATAATCATAATCGATACTTAAACGATTTTGAAACAGGAAGACGAAAAGTCAAATGGGTTCTTTTTTTTTTGCCGGCAGTCAAATGTGATTCCCGAGTCGCGGAGGGGTGCGGGAATAAATTCTATTTCTCTTCAATTTCGTTGCACTCAGTAAAAACAACAATAATATTTAAATTCCGAATATGACGCCCTTTGAGACCTGCTCCACGAGATCAAGTGCGCACTAGCTTGTTTAGAATAACGACTCCGTGGAGATCCGTTTCCATTGCTTCTGATTTGCTGAACTGATTGAGAAGGCATAAAGATATCATTAGTAACTACAAGTTCGGATAATTTAAAAGGTGTTAGACAAAACTGAGAATTTATTACCTGTCTGTGAAATAGCTTAAGTACAAAGAATGAAACGGTTTAATTTCAATGAAACATAAGTCATAGGGTGAGCGAATTAAGACATATTTTCACAGCCCCCGCCTTCGCGAACACGAAGTTGAGCTTGCAGTTAAAATAACAATTAAAGTCTTCGTAAAATTTACGACTCAAAACTGGCAAAATAATTTAAACGAGCGTTGCGGTAGAAGCGACCGAAATGGGGCTTTGAATTGGGAAACAAAAGTATGCATTCAGATCACCCTCGGCACTGTCTTCAGACGTTTTAACATGAATGAATCGGAAGTCTTAAGGTGAAATTTTAATAGTAATAGCATAAGGAAATATTACTCACGAATATTGTTGATTTAAGCATTTTAAGAGCTTTAACAAAGACGCCTGATATGATTTACACAGAATCTTTTATGCACAGATTAAAATTTGTACAGAGATATAGGAGCCGGGCATCCCTACTTATAGATTAAGTATAAACACATTAACTGAATTGACGATCCTCTTAAAAGGTAAATTCAAAGTAACGGTAATGGTTGTCATGGCGCGGAAAACGAATTTTCTTCCCTATGCCTTTTTTAAATTTACAAACCGGCAGCAATTTTATTTTATTGTTATTAGATTTTTCCGGCTTATGTCACACAGCGATGTCACTGCGGAGGATTATTCCCGCAGTCTCCACGCTAATAATCATAAGAATTGCTTCCCTTTATTATGTGTGAAATTTAGAACGTAAAATCTTTTGCAGCCCGTTCTTTATTGCGCAAATTTTCACCCTATACAACACGAAATAAGAGTACTTTTTAAGAGGCAAACCCACGAGTGCCCTTCATAAAAAACACACTTGCTAGTACTACTTTATTTGACGGGAAGATTTTGTCATACATGTGTAACACATAATTTTATGAATATATTATAAGGGATTTGCATTTCGTATGTCGCTACCGAGTCGTAGGTTTGACGAGCGTCGTAAACCTTGGCACTCTTGTATAGCCTTATTACTAAGGTAAAGGTACAAATAATGAAGATGTCGTCGCAAAATGGATTAAAAAGTAGTAGCGTATCGAGCGTGCACTGTCTGAATAACTCGTGGTGTTATCGGCGCACGCGCACCCAATCTGCGATCGAAACACACCGGATAAGATTATCCGGTAGCCCTGTATTATTTTAATGAGACTACACGACTCCTCGAGATTCGATACGATACGAAAAAGCTTAGGTAACGAAGCGAATAAAAAATATACGGGTCAAAAGAGATATCAACCGGCCGCGGTGCGATGACGGGCCGGCCGACGGGAATACTTTTCCGAGAGAGATTTTTAAATTAGCCACCGAACACGATAAACTTGTGTACATCTACATACCAGCTGACGGCAGATCGGCTGATACCATTATGTCTCTGGTAAGGCACCGATTAAAAAATATCCACATTTATAAGCGGACAACATCTGGTGGTATTTAAATAAGATATAAACGCGGAGGTCCGCGAATGTTTTGTTTTTCGACTACACATTTTCTTCCCCGGTGGATGCTCCCCTTGCCGGATATATTGGTATTAAAAATGTAAGGGAGATTTATGCGAATGGCTCTAAGCTTTCATTAGTTGTTTCTTATGCGGTGTTTTTGCGGTCGCCGCTCCCTGACCGGTAATTTTTCATTTTTGTGCAAACTTCCCGATGTTTCCGCGGCGTACCTAAATTTAACTGCATATAAAGAATATTAATGCTCCTCCGAGTCGCGGGCAGGTGTACGCTATGACTAATTTTATTTCAATTCCCCATCTGCAATGGGAATAGAAATTGCTAGAAATGTTTTTAATGAAAAATAATGGAGCAAGTTCTTTTAATGGAAGAAGTGGAAAAAATTACATTAGCTCAGAGCTTTTTTTTGTTGTTGAGCAGCATAGATAATAACTAAGTTAGAAGTAACAAATGCAAATATAACTAGAGCAATAAACAGCACTATCAAACATATTATTCCGGCTCGTAATTCCGTATGTAAATTGGCAGTGGAACAAGCGTTCACTTTCCACCCCATAGAGACAATATACGACCACTATAACTTGGGCTCGGATTATGTTATCAAAACTGAGAATTGTGGATCTTATTCCTTAGCTAAGGAAACTATAGTTGTTTCCTTGGGTTACACGAGTTTTAAATATTAAGAGCACTTAGACAACCAAGTTACAACGTAGTTTTAAGATAACAACTGCTCTACTGTCAATAATATGCTTTTTCACTTTGACATACTTTCATACAATTTCATTATCTAAAATACTGTTTTGTATCCAAGTAGATTATTGTTTTAAATGTTTTTTAATGTTTAATGTGTACAACTGTCTCACATGTTTCAGCGAATTCTAATTAATTAAAAACGGATGATTTTAGCTAGATAAAAAACAAAAGCTTGTCTATAAACTTCCCGCAACTTGACTTCAGGTGTATTTGAAGAATCCTCAATAAATAAGGACTAGTTGGCGCATCCACAGTTCTCCACATTCTGTCGTAAGGGCACGCGCACACTAACGCGAACAATTCGGCGTGCGTCACATTAAATTATTTCAGCTAAGTAATTCCGAGCGGTTAATTATTGCGCACAACCTGCGACGAGAGTTGAGAATGTAATTATTATTAAACTTTACGATTGTCTCACTTTACCCCTTTGCTTTACCTTTCCGAGCCAAACTGACCTATCCGACACCAACCTACAAAGGAATTTAGACTTTAGCACCCAGACGATTAATTCAATTTTAAACACCTTTTGAGAGTCTGTACGTTTTCCGTTTTCAAATTGCGTTACATTAGATCCGGAGATCCTGAGGGAGTTTCTTAGCTTGTTGCGGCACAGGATTCATATTTGAGCCACTGTCTATAAATTTATATGTATGGCATAAATTCGGATTGCTATAACTTCTTAATTGAAAAACAATTCTATTTATAACTTTGTTACTCGATTGGTTAGTAACGCACCCAGGGGTATACCGAATGTCTAGGTCGAAATAATAATTATATCGCAGATTTAGTGCTTAAAAATCTTAGGTGTGTGTGATTTACACATATTTATATATTATGAAATTTAAGAAAACTGAATCCATTTTTATTTATTTTTAAATATATAAGGAAGCAGTAATAGAAAATATATTATAAATATGAGTGCTAATAACATTTTTTTTTAATCTTGAGATTTGAAAAGTAGATATTAAAAAAAGGAATGTAGACAAACAAGAAAATAGTTTTAATTATTAAAAAAGTGTATAAAAACCAGAAAAAAAGATTACGCAATGTCTTAACTAAAGTATGAAATAAACCTCCACATTTATATTTTAAATATTAATGAATTCGTAATCATTTTACATGATAATCGAAACAAATAGTATAAAAACGTAAAATGGTTTAGTTTTAAAGATAATTTTTGAAATTACTAATTACTGTGATTTTCTTTCACTAATCATCATCCTGCCCATGTCCCGTTTTATTTGGGGATTTGTGATTTTCTTTCACTGATCAATGCAAAGCTACTCTGTGTAACACGATACTCCTTTACTAAACTGGTGCCAAATCTTTGGGCTTATGTTTATTAGTAACGACTTTCAAAGATCTAATGACGACCGGGATCAACGGTTTAACATGCTTGCCGAGAAACAGAGGAATCTCGGTATATTAAGATGTTCACCCATCTACAGACCGACCTCAGCAAGCATTGCTTAAATTTGGAGGACGAGCTGTTATTACATAAAAAATAGTAACAGAAAATCGTAGTATGAACCACAGTGTAGTCACGTATTTTGAGCTTTTTCAGCCATGTATCTTGTCGTGGTGATGACTCCATAGAGCGTGTTGTAGTGCAGAGAAAAGTAGATGGCACTAGGACACGTGGTCAATCCGTAGTCCGCAATAAATGGCGCCGTATTACCAAGATCATCACGCATCGTGATTCACAATGATGATCACGACCGCTTTGGCCAGAGTGTGCCGTACGCTAGACATTTTATTCTTCTTCTTCTTAATTAAGAAGAAGAACAGAACGTCTAGGGCTCACGTTGCACAGTTCTACTAGTATGTAGTTTTGAATTAGCGTAGATAGTTATTTGGTTGTTGTTGGTTTTAATTGTTTAGTTTTTGTTCGGACGTGGCGCATAAGTTTTTTTTTTTTGTCTTGAAAATTGTGTTTTATAATAAATATAATAATATACCTATTTATGTAATATTTTAATCTTAAGTTTGCGACTTTTCGAGCAAATAAAATGTTTTTCTTTCTTTCTTTTTTTTTCTAATTAGGTATTGTCTAGTGAGTGGTTAGCTTAAAGCCATATTTTTACAATACGAGCAATGATCATCAATAGGCTTTATTAGCGGATGTTGTATTTTATTGATTAAATGTTTAACAGAAGTGTGTACCTCCACCACAGATTACAAATCTATCGCATGAGTGACTTGATGAATTCAACAGTAAGTAGTGATGTGGCCTCGGGTGATAGAACTCGCAACCCTTCCCCAGTCGATGAAATAGGATTATCATTCTTAAGTAGAGACTATACAGAACACGTTTTATCGACAATACTATTATAATGTTTGTATTTCGAATATGCATTATTCACTAGTTTACGTAGGACTATTATATTGAATTTTAAGTTTATGTTCGTATCCAAGTACTTCAGGTTGGTCTGTTTAAAATGTTCTCTATGATTTTTAATAAGGCAGGTACCTTATTTTTTAGCTATCAGATATAATATCTATGCTACTTATATATTATAATATTGTAAAGCTGAAGAGTTTTGTTGTTTGTCCCAAAAACTACTGGAAAGGGCGAGAGTTATGTCTGATACGGGCAACTGCTCGACAGATGATTCCGGGCTGTTGTAAATGTTCAAATCGCGCAGAAAACTCTAATTAATTTAGTTCTAATTGCGCGATGCAAGATATCGAAGTTTTTAGTTCATGTGTGGCTCCACAGATGTCACTACGTGTTGAACGAGGTAAGTACATATGGGTAATTATTTTGTAAGTGAATAAAGTCCTAAAAGCAGTTTTTTTTGCCGAAACGCAGTAGTAGTTCATGATACATGAAAAAAATTGGTTACAAAACCAAATGTACCTAACACAGTCGCATACAGAGCATTACAAAGCGACATATCAACAATAGACCAACGCCCGTATAAAAGTGAAATTTAATATTTCCATTGTTAATATTTGAGCATTACGCCCCGGGAGTAACACGCGCGCAAAGTTTTCCCCTAAGAAAATGAGGATAATTATTTATCCTTACATAAACACGAAAGAAGCATTTTCTGATACAATAACAATAATTGACTCATGCCTTATAAATATTCTATCTTCAAAAGTGTACGAAAACATATTTATTAAGGCGACCTTTTATCGAGAATATAAAAATATCACTTTGAGGACTTCGCTGGCACGTGTATTCTTTCAACTGTAGCTTTTCAGCCTACTTTTTATTTAACGGAGGCTGAAATTCTTTTACTATTGACAGCAAGTATTTTTGTCCTTGAAAGCCTTCATATAATAGGTACTAGCTTTCCGCCCGTGGCTTCGCCCGCGTGGACTACAGTTTATATCGCGCGGGCAGAGACCCGTGCTCAGCAGTGGAATTATAGGTAGCCTATGTGTTATTCCAGTGTCTCTTCTACCTACCTACCAAATTTGATCTAAATCCGTTCAGTAGTTTTTGCGTGAAAGCGTAACAGACAGACAGACAGACAGAGTTACTTTCGCAATTTATAATATTAAGTAGGGAGTAGGGATATAGTAGAGATTTAGATATAAGATCGTATGTTTGGTAAGTGTTATAATGATTGCAGTAGAGAGCAGTGGTGGCCGAGTGGTAATGGCCCCGACTTACGAGTTGTAGGTCGCAGGTTCGAACCCAGCCAGGCGCATTACTTTGTGTAATTTATTTTATCACCACTGCTCTCAAAACGGTGAAGGAAAACATCGGGAGGAAACCGGCATGTCCTAGAACCAAAAATTGAAGACATGTGACATCCACCAACACGCACTGGGCCCGCGTGGTGGATTACGGCCCATTCCCTCTCCTAGAGAGGAGGCCTGAGTCCTAGCAGTGGGAACATTAAAAAGGCTGATGATGATGATAGCACTTACTAAACATACGTCTTTACCAGCTTTTATTTAGTTTCACCTGTCCGGATGTTTGTTTGTAATAAAATCTTACAAATCAAGATCTACTTCCCGATTACCGATAGAGCTGAAATTTTGCATGCATGCGTAAATCAGATGACAATGCAAAATTATTTTGACTTGGAGCTGATCTGATGATAGAACCGTAAGGTGACTATACGAACTCGGTTGTTAAATGGCACAACCCTATCGAGTTTGGGCGGGTATGGTTCGTCTTGACTAGTATTAATTATATAAGTATTATACCGTGCTTTATAAGCTTGCTATGAAAAAAATATTTTCATTAAAACTGGTTTTATTTTTATACTATGATGACTTCCTATCAGAATTTAATAAGAATCTAATTAGTGTCTGTTCAAGTGTCGACATAACATTTCAGTTCACACTACTTCACAGATTTGCACATGCCTGTAATCCGGTAAGCCACATTCAATATTCAAAGTAGGTCCGCTAGATGGCGCGCGTGTGGTCGAGTCGCGTGCGCGTGCGCAATGTAACCGGAGCGACACGCGCAAGTAATCCAATATGGCCGCCCGTGTCTCTCGCGTATCGGTACATTGCAGGAATGGCATTTTAATATCCCGCACTTAATGTCACTTATTGTTTACTTAGTTCATCGAGCGAGCGAAAACCACAATGGCTTTAGCCATAGCTAGAGTTAGAACTTGCTAAACTAGTTTGATGCGAACTGACATAACAGTGAATCTTGGATTTAATAAGACGAAGCATATTCCATAATGCTCGGTAAATGGATGTAAACAAACAAAGATTGCATTAACCGATTTTTGCAGCACACCTCTGTTGCACAATGGTGCGAAAGCTGGCGCGGCGCGGCAACAATGCGTCGTTGCTTGTATCAGCGCCTGCGCATCTCGCGGTGGCTCGTTAAGGCGCTGGGGGCGGTTGTTTGTACTGCGATGGGAGCTAGCTACAACAGGCCTGGCCGCAGCTGAGTTATGAACTTATGACGGCCGCTCGTGATGAACACCTATACTGACAAATCCTGACTTTGTAGTTGAATCTAAATGTCGGGTATAATCAAACAGGCAACGCTAAATCAATTTGAGCTGCGATGTCGTAATTTTGCGCAAATGCTGCGATGTAGCAAGCTTTTGTTGCTAGTGGTAATGTCGGTTTTACTATAAACATAGCTATCGAAAGTTATATTGATTAGAATAGTACATTTAATATCATTCTGAAAAACTGCGCAAGTATCAGTAAATGTGTCATTAAACAGAACAACGCGTAATCATATCGTAAATCTGGCCAATCAGCAGCACAAATGTAAAATCGCACATAAAACAGTAATTTAGCTTCACCCCGATAATGTCGGGTCGTCAGCATTGTAAAAGCTTTCATATCAATTGAATCCATTAGTTGAGTACACAAGTCTTGTCCGTCTATTTGCTCATCAGTTATTATCATTGGCCAGTCCGTGTATGTTCGATCGGTCACTACGTTATTGATGGGCTCTTCCCCTATAACGTGTCATATTTGCAGTTTGGTGACGTCATTTGCGACACAAATTACAGGTGACAAGGACTTTTGTGTTTGGACTTGAAGCCATAAAAACAGCGATTAGCTGTAACCTTATCAATGTGTCAGTTATTGCAATTTAAACACTATTCCAATTCCATTTTAATAGATACCTCCGTAAAACCATAATTTTAAAAACATAAAGACAGCCTATTCCAAAAAAAAATATCTAAAAAATAAAACCTAAAAAAAATGGTTTCAAAGATTCCGACTAGATGGCGCTGTATGTACGCACATACCACAACTCAACAACACCTGCCCCGTCCCGACAACAAGGTATCACTCGTCTTACATTACATTCTATATTTAAATTAAACGCTTTCTTAAAGCAAATAAATACGAATCTTGACCGAAGCGCCATAAAGTGCTCACGGGCTATCTGCGCGCGCGCCATTTGTCCGTTGACCAGCACTTAGCTTAACAAAAACTGATAGTTGTTAAACAAAATAGCGTAACAAAACCCAGCCAACAAGATCGGACCATTTGGTACAGAAATAAACTAAGCAGTAAGAATTAACAGGGATAAAGGCTTAAAAGAGTAGCCGAAGCAGATTTATGTCGCAATGATCGCAATCGGCCGGTTCACCGTGTTACAGCCGTTTTGTTTTTTAGTTTTGATCAGGAATGCGTTGATGTACCGCTTTCGGAATTTCATGTGAGCGGAAAGAAAGTTTTTGTTCGGTTTTAACCAATTTAGCTTTGCATTCTTGAGTGTTTTTATTGATTGAATTTGTCTTACAGTGTTTATTCTAAAGAATATGCCCAAAAAGTTTCGTAAATATTATAACAAAAGCATTTTGTAGCATCTAACACCTACACAAAAGCGCTGCGATCTGAAAGCCCATCATAAAACATGAAAACACGTCAAAAACCTCTTTCCAAACATGTTATACCAAACGCACTTGAAAAGGCCACAATATGACACCTATTTCCCATTCATTGGCACTCTATTTACACGTACGAATCGACACCAGTTTATCACGCACTCCTTTGCTACCCCTCGCCCCTTATCTGATAAGCCGGTGAATGCAAAACATTTGTCTGCTCCAACCCATTCTGTACTAGTGTAAAAATCGTCAGTGACTGTCCTAGATAGTGATCTGTCATTTGCGACTGCGAGGGGACCTAGCCGACAATGTTTGCTTAGTCGCTCATACTTATAAAGGTTTTTACTCCTTTTGCAACTTTAAAAATGATTCCAGCTCGCTCGCTTTGAATTGAAAACAATTTCTGCATGCTTTTATCAGTAATTTCTAAAACTATGAAGGCAAAGGAATTTATTTTTCTAGAAATAGCAGTAATTGGCGCCCGGTTCTCTTTGAGCAATAACTTATGACCTTTAGTCGAAGCAGACGCTAGCAATCCACAGGGTAAACGCAAAAAAGAAGAAGGCTGCTACAATTATGACTATACACGTAACGAAATCGGTAGAGAGCGTAAAAGATGAACTCAAAACTGATTGCTCCTTACAGAACATTAAAAGGATTAAAAGAAAGAATCATATAGTAGGCATATAAGAAACCGTACTGGCCAACTAAAGCCCGATTCAGTCAGTAACACCTATCAATTGAGTCGGAGCGCAGCGAGCCCGATTGCCGTAATTTATATAAAAAAGAATTTCATCGGTAAAGTTCGCCAGACACATCGATTCGAAAAAATGTTTCATCAACAATAATTTTATTATCGTAATAACAAAATTACTGGGTTTGTTGACGTACGATTTTGATCCTTAAATATATGGATGTAGGGTGTTCGTTTAACTTTTACTTATATACCAGGGGGAGAAATGGAACCTTTTGTTAGCCTATAGCATTATTATTTCTCATTTTGTTTTGTTTATTAATACAATTGGCTGGAGGCGCAATATTGATATTCAAGTTTGATGATGACTCGCGAGTCTTCTCCCTGAGCTCTGTATTTTTATGGGTTTTTCATAACAATTGCGTTTCTTTTCTTTTTATTTAGGCAAACAAAAATTGAATAATGTTGTATAAACTTTTATAAAAAAATGTATCTTAATCTAAATTGGAAAATCTATGAAACTTTCCTTAGCGTGGTAGTTGGAACATAAAAAGACTCTTTGAAGACTAGTTATAAAAAGTAAAGCGTTTATTCACAATGAAACAGAATTATTTTTACGCGCCGTTCTCATACCATAAAGCACGGATTATTTCTCATGGAGAAAATGGAATGACGTGAATAAATAACTCGCAGAAATATCAATTAAACAATTATGCTGTCCGAATGGAATCGTGTGTAATGATAGTGGGCCCGGCTATAACTCAGGCGCATCTGTACTACGGCTATTTGCAAAAGGCACGACATGCGCCCGTGCGCACACTACCAACCCTGTCTCCGTTCTTAGCTTAGTTTATCTATTCTATTCTACCATTATATATTGCTAATTTAAGATTATTCTACAACAACGGAAATTCCATCGTACTTATCAATTTTATCGCTTAATTCCCTGCATTTAACTGCAATATATATCTACTATCTGGGTCATCGGTTTAAATATTCAAAAAAATGTGCAGTAAAAATATCGGAGATCCGCCTGCAGTAATTACGAACATTAGAAACCCTTCTACGCGCCTAAGGCAACAGGTGTCAACGGCGCAAGAATTTTTCGTGCATCGAAACTTAAAGTTAACGGCTCTGTGCTGCCCTGTAGATATAAGAAAATATTTCTTAAGCACTAAAGGCAGTAGGTCTCAATAAATAAAGTGCATGTTTATGTCGTAGTTAATTGACACAAACACATAAATACTCGTATCATAAAACTCAGCCCGGAGCGGTTCCATACGTGTCGGGCGCACATATCATACAAGTACCTATAATGTACAACAAAATTGCTGTTTACCGACTATTTTCTAATTTTAATAATTTCGCGTAATAACGCAATAAATAGACAACATATAATGCGATGCAAATGAAACGTGTGTCGTTAATACGCGCTCGTAGCAGAATGTAGAACTTACAGGTTAAAATACGTGATCTAAGCTCCTAACAGCGGCTAATCAATGTTGCTTATACGTCAGATTACCCAGAATCGATTCACGCGAGATCTCGACTAATATCGATTATAACATTTACATCGATACGGCTTCCTGCATGTTACAGTGTCTCCGTATTATAATCTATGATAATTTCATATGTAAATTCTGAAACGGTGCTTCCATATTTCTGAGAAATTCGTACCCACCTACGTATTTGCTACTGTTCAATGATCGCAGTTTATTAATATACACATTATTCTTCGATAACTTAGTAATTTTCAGGAGATAGTGTATCTACACGAGGACAAAAGTATGAACTCTACATTTTCAGGAACTTGTAAAGTTAGGAAATTTTTTCTCACATCTAAAGATTTATCTTTAGAGAAACAAAATCATTAGCCGTATCATTTTCCATCATGATTACAGGGTCCAGCAGACGAATGCCGTATAAGACTAGTCATAGTAGTTTATTGGTAAAGGACAACAACAACTACTACAGCAACAACAACAACAGCAACAAATTCTCCCTTCTCTTCTTTTAATTGATATAAACCAGTACTTGACTGCAATCCCACCTGATGGTAAGCAATGATGAAATCGTTGATGATGACTAGTCTTGAAGACACCTAAATTATAATCAGACGGGAAGACCGCAGCAGGTAAACTGTTCCAGTCTTACAAAAACAAACTCGTTTGAAACAGCTTACCTTTCTCGTAGCTAATTTGCCTCTCCTGTTGCCTGGCATTATCTGCAGCCACCTTCAGCAGGCCCTGTATGTTCCTCAGCAGCGTTTCGGTGGAGGACACCAGCGTGTCGGCGGTGGGGTCCACGGGTACGTTGGGCGGCGTGCCCGACTGGGCCGCGTAGCTCACCGGCGCCGGTGACGCCGATGCCGGCATCTCGCGTTCCCCGTCGCTCAGATCTCCACCTAAACAAAATGAAGCTGTTGATAAAATATTGGGTTTAGGTATCATTGAAATATTTTGTATATGTAATAATAATTTGGTAGATAAATGGGGGCTTTACATTTAAAATGATGTTACTTAACATGAATCAACTTAACTAATCAACTATAAACAGCTTAGAATAGACCAGTGAGAATCTAGGTACCTATACCTCAGCAGGCCCAGCTGGGTCGAAGCCTACCGGGGCCAGGGTTATCCGAAAGGAAGCTCGTGCCTTGGTTTGAAGGCTAGAAGGAACAGGGTGGGTTTTTAGTCAGAAAGAGTCTGACACTATCTCCCGCTCCACCCAAGGGCGGGGGTTGTCATAAGACAATTTTTGCCCACCGAAAAAAAAAATTACCTACACCTAAACAGCAACTATCCATTTTTCATAATTATAATATTAATAAAACTCTTGAAAACAATTTAACTATCAAATAAAGTAGGAAGGCCAGGTTTAACATTTTATTCTGGACATATTTGTCTAGGCTCAAACGATCGACCCGCCTCAATATTAACATACTGTATATTAAAATTAAGGTAGTAAATCTGAGAGCACAGATTCATACGACTATAATAAACGATTATTAATTTCAATAACAGCTTCATAAGAAGTCATAAATGGGTTGTATAGAACAAAAAAACTCGCAATACCGACAAACGAGGATATTCGAGAATCGCGTGCATGTATCATTCGGTTCGCAATTATTGTACCGATGAACACCGATATCGCGTGGTGATCATCGGCGCAAGGCTTTGATGGAGTTCGCCGAGCGTGGCCTGCTTATTCGGAAATATATTTCGAATGACGCAACGTTAACGATCGTAAATATTACTTGTCACACACAACTCGATTGTCAGTACAAAAGTGTGAAAGTTCACTTTAAAGCAAGGAAGGCTTTGATTCAAATTTTTAAAATATCGCAGTTGTGATCAAATAATTCGGGTCCATTTGATTATAAGAGTACACGAAAATTTCTCAAATCTACGTGTATTTGCTCACTTGAGCACTATGTATACTTATTAGTTTGAAACAACCACTGGTAACAATTACAAGATGGAATTTTCCGATAGTTCGTCTCCATGTTCACAGAATAGGGATACCACAAAGCCATTCGACACCGAATGGGCTGTCTCTAACCGATTTATATGCCCCGCTGCACTATGCCGCAAGTTATTCGCTACGACGACGGCCTAGCTATTCGAATATTATATCGATTTTATTCCATAATTACTCGCCTGGCATTTCAGACAAAGACATTAATTTGGAAAATCTGATGTCAATGGCACCTTTAAATTTTATGACGGTATTCACCTACTAAAAGTACATCCATAATACTCTGATTGGTGAACGTGATGAAACATAATAGGTATTTATTATTTTAAAAATGACGAGATAATTACAATAATGTACGCCTTATGTCAATAACGGACCTCACACGAAAAAAAAACTTGGATTGGCGTCTCTCACGGTCCAAAATAATCTATCGATACATTTAATTTAACTGACAAGATAGTGACCGCTCATCAAATAATGAAGACAACATCGTTTCGTCATTGTCGATGCGCACGATAGCACTCTCGGGTTGTCACAACACCATCTCCCTAATAAGGCCAATTAACAGGATCCTAAACATTTTAAACAAACGAACCTAAACTCTATAACTAATGCTAAGGACACAGAATCAATCGGCCCGTGCGTCCGAGGAAAAGACTTCACAGATATAAAACAAAATTAGATCCGAGATGAGAGCGTTGATTGAAAGGAAAAGGTATCTTCAGATGAACAAAGATCAAAGTTGAATGACACAAGCTTCACAAAAAGCATTTTTATAATCAGACTAGGGCGATCGTGACGAGCATGAATTACGTATAGACAGAATTAATTGTAAATTAACTATGAATATTAACGATTGCGACACAATTAAATTTGAAATGCCAAACTTTATATACAGCCTAGTTGATTTCCGCTGAAACGTTTGAATTAGTTACCGTAGCTCTGGAAGGCATAAAACTGAAAGACATATAAGTAGGTTTTAGTCACTAAAAGTCTGACACGCCCTTTCACTCCACTCTACAGTGGGAGAAGTCATTTGACGATAACCCACCTCAAAAAAAGGCTAACTGATTTCAGTTACCGATTTTCTCGTTGAACCTTTTGTGTGCTCGAATTTCCCGAGGCTCATCCCGTAATTCCGCGGCCGGCGAGCGTTTCCTATAAATCGTAGCCAGTTATCCGTTCCCACGCTCTCTGAGCATTTTGTGTGCAGCTTGCAATAACCCACACACAATCCTTATTGTTTCACTTAATTTAGCTATTGTATGGAACAAGTATTTACATTTGTGGATCAATGTTATGATTGGCACCGTCGCGGCGCGCGGTTACCGCACTGTGCACGCTATATCTATGCAATAGAAAATGTTCAATAATTAAATTACATTCTCATAGTTAGCGGAATTTCTTTATTGTTTATTTAATAAAAAAAAGCAATAAAATTTTTAAATGCTATCTCAAGATCTAAATGCGCTTGCAATGTTAGACCGTTATTTCTCTCCATCAGGCACTGATTTTATGATTTTCCCATTCTATTTTCAAATGGCTGTAATTGCGTTTATAAGTTAGTGACGTCGGCTTAATAACTAGTTTTCGCTTGATTGATGATCCAGAAGAAGATAGTATACTAAATTGATTAAAATATTTAGTACGGCAATAAACTCATGAATAAAAAGCTGAGAATAAAACGAACCTAATACGTGTCGTCGGAGAAATTGTCATGCCATCCATCACTTGAGTGTAATGGTGTTAATAGTTCATGATATATGATGGTTAACTAAACACAGGCCTTTCTCGTGATTAAATATTACTCACATGAGAGCAGACACATCCAACGGTAAGGTTGGATATTTTCTTTTTCAAATGTCCGGGGTTATTAGTAAATCTATATCATTACAGGGATACTAAGATTGGCTTTCATCTCAACGTGTTATTACCTGAGACAACTCATTTTAAAATAAACGTATAAACAACGAAAGGTCTCGAACTCACGTGTAAAATTGAATTGGGTCCTTTTAAGCGCTATTCATACATCATTGACGGCAATTGCGAGCGATACTCGTAATAAGATTTTATTATATAGGACCATTACAAGCAAACGTGCTGTGTCTAGGGATCAAGATGGGAAAACGTATGGGAACGCAGGCGCATGATCATTTGCTAATCGACCGCCAGGATGCGCTGGCGATGCACTCGCTATTGATTCTATACCATTATTTCTTTGCTGCAATGTAGATTTACTGGCAGAAATATACTGATTTTATATTACTAATTTATATCGAGTACTTAAGACCAATTCGACGTGAGGGCGATAAAATAATTAACATTGGTACGTATCTACAATGTATTGTCGGGAAGCCATTTTACACAAGTATTTCCAGTCTAGAATAAAAGGAACCGTGGTTTTATGGCTGATAATTTCCGAACTATGAATGCTGAAGGTTCCAGGGCTATTACTGGGTAATTTCGCCGTGCATTACATGCCAAGTATATTGAGCGGGTGATACCCTTGTGTTAATGTAACACGGACACTTTCTTGTCATGCCTACAGCCGCGCTGTGATTACCACGGAAAGATCGCCTCATTTATCGATACATCTAATTTATATGAAATTAAACAGATATTCATCGCTGTGAAATTGCGATTATTATATTCTGTACAAGAAAGTAAATTGCTTGGCTTCATTTATTACTTAGGGAAGATATAACAAAGACGGAGAATGTATCAATATTCCGAGGTTGTGCGAGGTGATTCAGCCTCTCTGTGGTAATTGTCCATGTTTTATGGTGAAACTGAGTAACTTCTTACAATGATTAAATTCTCAATCATTAAAATACAAATTTTCTGACATTTCTCGTGATCTTAGTTTCTTGGACGTTTGGAAGACGTACGAGGAGTATTTTTAATGAAATAAGGCCCCAACCGATCATAAACCTTGTATGCACTATGCAACCCCAGGGACAATTCCGGTTAGGGCAGGACATGGAAACGAAGATATTAGACAATAGTGACATCTGTGTCGCCACATAGCACCCAAAACATCAAAACCATGCATCATGGTATTCTCCGCGCGATTAGAATATATACAAAAGTTCGATATTATTTAACTACTATCCGGACAGTTGCCTTGATTAGACAGAACACTCGTCTGTGCGGAGGGTCCTCTCTTTTCAATAAAGATTTTCGGGACTTTACACCTTGTGCCTCATATCTATAAAAACCTCCAGGTTTGAGTAGCTAAAGTAGACTGGTTTATTACTAAGTAATAAACCTACGACTCACTGGACCTACGAGTATGGAATGACATATAATAAGGACTATACAAATATAGAATGTGAATTTTATTTGAATTATGACTTGGTTATGTAATATTTATCTATATTTAGGTACCTACTGATTAACTGAATTAACTGGTTTTGAATTTTTATAGTTACTAACATAGTTTTAAGTAAATATTGTTAGTAACCCTTTTATGAGTGAAAAACTTGAAATAAACGATAATAATAATATTCATAAACTTTCAACTTACCATCATCTTCATCCTTTACATTGTGATCTTCTTGATCTGATAATTGTGCGTCGCTTTCATCGGAGTGTGACCTAGGGCTGGCTGCTGCCGTGGCTGCGGAGGGCATTCGGGGAGGCTGGGGGCTTCGGCGAGACGCGGCGGAGCTTCGCCCGCTCGCGGAGCCTTCGCCCCGGTCGTTGCGGTCGCGTTCGCTCCGCTCCGACCGGTCCCGGTCACCACCAGACCCAGATTTTGAGAGGTTCAGCACCGGACTGTGGCCTGGGGAAGAACCTGTTAGATTGTACGATTAGCAGTCAGAACAGCAGCGACAAGCCATAAATCGTGTATCTGTCATATTGTAACGAATTTATATTTTTTAACTAGCCTCTGCCAGCGGCTTCGCCTGCGCACATAACAGTGACATAAAATATGCTATATTTTATGTACGAGGACGAAGCCGCGAGCAAAAGCTGTCGAAACAGCAGATTTTTTCCACGAAAGAGCATTTCAGTTAGTTGCTTAACAAACTTCTAACCGAATTGTCACGTTTTCTAACGTATATCCTTGAAACTAAAAGCTAAGATATCTAATTGGAACTAATTTAGATTTCATTATACGACTGTTAGTTCTAAATCAATTAGAAATTTTGCACCAAGTCGCAATTTCTGAGAGCCGTGTTTTACTTCTAATTGATTGGTAGGTACTTTTAATTAATACAATTTGTTCTAAAATCTACCACGGATGTTTCTATTGCTACCTATAGACTTAGTTTTATGACGTAAAGTGCAGCTATACCAAGTAATTAGTAACATAGTTTGCAAATGTTGTAAGAAATAATAGTACGAACAACATTATGGACTTATCGTGTGTCTAGCAATAGAACAATATCTTGTCTACAAGAGCGCTTCCAGCACGTAACAACATTAATGTCACAGAATGACGTACAGCTAAACGGGACTATGATAATCTCATGACGATTATTATGTCTTACCGTTATGTGAACCCTCCCGAGCCTTATCCATCGCCATAACTCGTTCCATGTCGCCTCGTTCGTCACGCAATCTACAACAATCAAATCGCACAATTAAAAACTTATATCTGTAACATTCGATATCTCGTTAACGGAATCAGATGTTGGTTGTCAGGAATCGGTCACGCTACCACGCGAAATGAATCCGAACAGAGCTACTTACAAACAATTTTATCATTTGAAACCATAAAGCATACTTCCCACTGCGTTGTGGAGCTACTACAAAGGCAAACGTATAATATTATAGAACCCCGCTGCGTTTCTTTGTGATAGGATGAAGACGGTGTATGTAATCATTTTGTATGCCGATCTCTTCGCCGCTACCCTAATTCTGTAGGTCCTTTTTGATTGTGAATTATTGGACTTTTGATGCTTCCGTTCCGATTCTATTTTTATTAATATTTACTTACTAACTTTTTGGTTTTGTTTGCTTCGGCTGTTTCAAACTTGATATAGCAGGTGCTTTGATTAGTATTCTTCATTCTAATGATGTATGCTTATTGTATTTGGAATAATGTACACCCTTATACACCCACTTAAAAAAATAAGATGCATTCATATTTTAAGCACTCAAATTTTATATAGGTAAATGTACTTAGGAAGAGTTTTTTTGAGAAGTTAGTTATTCTAAGTAAAGGCAAAGAATATGAGTAAATATCTACGCACGTTCACGCAAACACACTAGAGACGAAATCAAGATAATCAAGAATTTATCAGAGTAGAATTTAATAAAATACCTAATTGTTTCAAAAACAGTTGAAATATCGATTTTGTACACATTACTTTCAGGATTTGCATTTATTATAACTTCTATACCTAATCTGTGTTTTTTTAATAAAAAACACAGATTAGGTATTAAAAAAAAAAAAAAAAAATATTATTATTTATTTTTATTTATTATTTATTTATTTATTTTTTTTTATTTTTTTTTTATTTATTTTTTTTATAATAAAATTTATTTTAATTTAATAATTAAAATAAATTTTAATAATTCACATGAACTCGTAACAACAAAGCTAGTAAAATCCCAAAAGTATCTTTTTACAAATATCGAGAAAAGCACAGACATTGTAACCAATTTTTCCACCAAACCAAATTAGTTCATTTCAAATGGGGTTAGTCTGTACCTACTATAATTTTTGCGGAGTAATGCCTTTTGAGCATTTGAATATAAATGACGTCTGAAAGTGAAATGTAACATACATAATAAGTGGCTGTTTTAAGCCTTCGCGGAACCCTTTTGTGGATTACAGAGTAATGACAAAACAGAGGGCACAAGAAAGTCCGGATTGAATGGGTAAATTGAAAGATTTTGATTTTAAATAATTTTGTGAATTGAATGTGCTTGTCAAGACCAAAGATTAAGATCATTTGTTATTTTAGCTTTAATGTTACGCAATGTCGTAAACTACCTATTCCAATAGGTACTTAATTAATTAGTCGCTTAATATTCCTTTATAAGTTCTGTTACAAAATTTATTGAAACAACTTTCAACTGAATATAAAAAGATATCCATCATTAGTTACTTCATTTAGGAAATTGTTCAAAATTTGTGCATCCTCTATCTTTTGTGCTACTCTGTGTTAACCCTCCAAATAGAGTCGTTTGGTACTTTACTGACGAGTCACGGAGCTCCGTTTGAATTTAATATATTTTTCATTTCCCTCACCATTAATATGTAAATAATTCTTCAGACCGTTCAAATCTTTTGATCGAGTTTTTATTATATAAAATTGTACAAAATTTTTGAAGTGCCCTTGTACAAATGTATTCATAGCATAGCAAATTAGCAATCATTCCATATTTTACTATGCAAAAAATAATAACGACTTAGTTTAACATTCAAAAGAACATAAGCAGGAAGTGGCATTTGTCATTTATTTGATTGTATCTTTACGAATAATTAATCAAGCATAAATTGCAAAGGAACGTTTTTTCAACAGACATAACCAAACATCACACATTATGAACATTTTTTGTCAATTAAAAGCTCTTAACAAGGATATCCCGAGCCCTAACGAATCAAAAAGAAATGATCGACTCATCGCCTCCCGATCGGACAAAAGATAAGGGCTCAAATCAATAAAATAATAAATTATTTCTACTTCCTCTATTTTATTTTTATCTTTACAAAAGTGTTGCTTTGATTGATGATGTTAGCTCACACTTAAATTAAAACAGATATGGCTTATTTTCAAATGTTTGGTTACGAGGATGGCTCGAGATTATTTTGCCTATCAATCTTCGACTGCTACAAATCTTCCTTATATCAAACCGTGGATTATTAAGAGCGTAGTATTTTCTTATTCTTTTGTACTTGTCCAATTTTTAACTATTAGGCAAATATTTGAATTACCTAAGCGTAGACTATGCTAAGTTCACTCGTTGTTAAAATCATCATTAGTCCATTATCTAAGCTTAACAATTATTCTGATTACAAAAGTTACATAAAATCAATTAACTCCATGTCTAACAAACTCTATTCCACCGATACGTTCATTACTATTTTCGCTAAACGATTTCGCAAATAAACAATTTTCATTAACTACAAAATGCAGTTCTAACGTTACATTCCGATGTAGATAAATTAACAAACACCCCATCTGTCGGCGGCAGCCATCATCACTCTGCTAGCGAAATAATATTATTCATTCACTTGTCAAAACGAAAATTGGCGACGAATCGTTGCGAACACCGCGGAATTACAAAATGAAAAACAATGGAGAGGCAACAAACATTTTTTTTTTGACAAATAGACGAGGATAAGGTAATCGTGATTTATTGAGCGGAAAATGCAATTTATTGGTTACAAAAAATTACTGACGTAGGTATTTCATAATTGTTCGTGACGTAGTGAAGTTGTGCATTAGCGTACATGCACGTAATGGAGTCACAGGAAGGTTAACATAGTTAACGTTAGCCATTGCCATTACAGAATGGGTAGTGGCCTAAACAGATATTCCGGGGCCACGAGCGCGGACAATGCGTTGCAATCTACCACCAAAGCCAACGCACGTTGATTAGTTAATACTGGACCGTTCACATAACCTAATACCGCGCTACCGACCGTTCCGAACCGTTCTTGTATGCATAATCTGATTAGCGCAAGTATTAAACAAAGCTTTCGATAATAGTGCTGTCAATTTACATAACCGAATTCCGTACCAACTGCAATGTTTATTGAAGCCATAGAAACACAAGATCCATTTAACTATATACGTAATTAAGTATATTCTGAACGAACCCCGAATTTGCATTCTCAAGAATCGATTAAGAAAATCAAATCCTGTCGGAGCGTCACTGCGTAAAACATTTGCTTGACACCCAAATCAAAAATCGTTTTAGCTCACCCCAGCGAGGGGAGGACGGGGAAGCGTCGACGCCTCAACATTTATTATTTCAGACATATCACTCACATGCAAAACAAACTCCGTCCGATCCATCAAAAAGTTTCGTCTCATCCTCTCCCTCTCCGCTCCGCAACACAAATCGAGTGTGTAAGTGCCGCGGTTTCAAGATACCGATATTTAATCTATTGTTTTATGTTAAGAGGCATATTTCTTTCAAATAGTGTCTCATCTTCATCTGTTCTAAGACTGTGAGGTGTAAAAGCAAACCTATGTTCAAAAATATGAAAAAATAAGTTATGGATTACATTTCTTCTCAAGAAAATAGTATCAACCTTGAACAAAGAGTTTATAAGTTAAAGAATAAATAAGCTTGTTCATCCAAAAGAAATGAGCATTGTAACCCTCCAAACAGTCAACAAAGCTTCGAAGAAAATCGAGCGAAAAAAGGCTAAAAACACCTTAGGGGTTTACTAATCGAATAAAAAATATCAGCGACCGATGCCAATGTGTGGGGGAGAAATGGAATAAATTATAAAGAAAATACAAGTAGCGAAGGGGCTTTTGTTATGAGTAAAAAGTTCCAAGCATATGCAGATAACGTAATGTTGTGCTTTTGAAATGATGTAAAGGCAATATTGGCGAGTAATAACGCGGTGCATCAATTTGAGGAGGTATCGCAGGAGTTGGTATGTTATGTTGTATCAACCAGGACTTGAAACGTTGAGCGGCGATTGTACACGAGGCTTGGGGCATTTGAGGGCTTGTTAGGGTCGAAAGGCAATTGAAAATAGTCAGTTTATAGTCTCAATGCTTTACTGCACTTTATACAAGTCTATCCCAATATTGAATTTTTTATAAAATTATTAGAAAAAAAAAGCGACTTGAATAAGGCAATATTTAGAGTCTTGAGCTCAACAATTGTGGAAACTGTGTCAAGTATATTCAGTACTGCACCCTTACTAGTTTCCCTAAACTAGCTAGATGAAACCAAAACCAACGAATAAAATTGCCTTAAGTAAACAGAAGCCTTACTTAAAATAAAACTGTAATTTGCCTAATCAATATGATTGTAGTTACAAACATTTAGGGCGAACTAATGCAAAATAATAGGAAAGAAAGTAACATGATGACTTGTCGCCGGGCGGCGGCGGCGGGCCGCGGCGCTCCCTACGCATAAACGTCACGACGTCATTTGTAAAAATTGCGGCCTTACAACTTCTCCAATTTTCTAACAGAGAAACTGTGGAGACTTACTACTATATAAATCTTGAACACAAAATATTTATTTCGTTTTTATGATAAGTAAAACTTAGAATTTTATAGTTAAAGATATAGAAAAATATTTTATAAAGATATGTTTTAGATCGTACTAAATACTAAATATAGTACATATTCGTTTGAGACAAATTCGTAACAAAATTAAGTTATAAATTTATTTTTTGTGAACTGCAGCATTTTCTTTACGTATAGCCTTATATTCATACCTTAAGTGATGAGAGAAGATCTAGAAGATCTATTTGATTTTTTTTGTAATTACTTTATCAACAACTTTAACAATCAAACTTTTTATGACGTCAATATAAGTACAACATCAGGTCTACCTTTAACAAACTGTTTGTCTGATATTTCAGTTGATGAAAACTTTAAGCCACATGGCGACTCCATGCAACTTATATTCCGGAACGGAAATATCTAACCAAAATAACCAAATTCGGGGGCGTCGAAAAGAAACAGTAGAGACAGTGGGACCTCCGCGGGGGAAACCGGAGACAGTTATTTAAATTTGAATAATATAATATGAAAAAAATTACATCATTTAATACCGTAATAAAAGTGCACTAAGCGACCAGAGTATTACGCTTGCCAAATACAAGGAGGGACATGCAAATTCCGCTTATGAAACGTGAAATGAAATATAAAATGTTTTTGGTGGAAAATAAAATATGTCTTTCGGAGCTTAGGAGCTCATTACGATATTACAAGTACGTGAGGAGATTTAAGTTGTCGTTGGAAAAGCTGTGAAGATGGACGATTTTTTAAGATGTTTTTAGAGTTATGTGCAGTAAGGGATGTGATCAGATGCGTCGTAAAAACGTGATGTTGTCGTAATATTGATATAAAAATGTATTTTTTCAGAATAATAAATACTGAAAGATATAGAATGGGTATAATATAAAGTGCTGAATTCATACAAGTGAGGTCAAACCCAACAAGGTATTCCTAAGAGTGTATGAAAAACCTAACAAGTATTGAGTGGATTCAAAGATAACTATCATAAATATAAGTGCAAACAAGTAGCAGCATATTTCGCCGAGGCTCTAATGAAGAAAATAATAAAAGTGCACATAGTAGTATTGAAACAGCAACGTATTTGTTCGCAGTAGATTACCGTAGCGTAACGAGATTCTGATCGGGTCCAATGTTATTAGGATTTAAGCGCCACCGCGTCGCCTCTCCGAGCGCAATGTTGGATAATTATGCAAAATTGCTCCTACGATTCGTAGACCCCCAGTTTTTAGGGGCCATTACCATTATCTGTAATGGGAATGCGTTTTGATAATGTTGAATTTCATTGTACAATTATTAGGGAAATTTGTTAGAATCGCCATTTATGTTCGGCTGTTTTTTGTCAGTTTCGAACTTTTAATTCGATGAAGACTGAGCTGAATTTGTATCTTAAAATATTTTACCTACATTTTAGATCCCGACATAAAACATTGAAAAAGAGATAAATACATAAGCCTTGCATATAAACATATCCGTTACAACGTTTAAAAATGTGTTGTAATCCTAGCCGAACAATTCAGTAACCGCCGATTGCATAAATATGGCTTCAACGCACATGCATATGGAGCGACCGCAGAAAATTCACATCCATCGGCACACTTCCAATTCAATTCCTTGGATAACGTAAAGCGACAAAGATATGTGTATCTTCTAGCCGCTTGAATACTAACTCGTCGATCCGCATGAATTTCTTTGAGTAGACGGTTGAAATTGTGCATCGTTTGCAGCGGCTGCACGGGCAGGATCGACGCATGGGTAATGATTGTGATCGAAGTGATCGCTCGCGTTGACCGCAACATGTTTCGAACGAGACGATAATGGTGTATCGACGTACACCTTTTATTTTCTGCGGTAATACACAATTTTATGAATTCAAACGTGACACTACACACAAAGGTCCATAAACAGGAAGTTATAATTATAAAACTAGATTCGTGACTTGGACATAATTGATAAACATATCTCGTGATATAAACTCCTGTCTCTTTACAGATGTTATCAGGGGACAAACGCAGTATCTGTGTCGATTTATCTCGAACCAGAGTCGGACATTGTGCCGCATCCATCATAGTTTTGTCCACTCCATTGATAAGAATAACAACTTTATGTAGATAAACGAACATAGAGTTCATAAAATTAATGTTATAATTTGATTATTCAAAGTTAGATCAGAGATAAGTATTTTTGACCATATAATCAATGAATGATTAAGAAAAATACCATTTAGTTTTTTTGTGCGTCAGAATATGATAATAATTATCATATTAAATCGAGCTGTCTAGTGAGATTATTAAATTTGATATAAGTACTTAAAAAAACATGTGAACATAATATATGATCACAAACTAACGAATATGTTAGCATACGGAAAACTGTTCACGATTAAGAATTCACTCACTTGTTTAGATAAAATCAAAACTATGATAAATATCTTACTTTCGCTAAACGAAACCGAAGGTTTATGTGTAGGAGTAGTTAGTGTCTGACAGTTTGTTATGGCAACTACGCGACAACTAATTATGAAAAAATAATTAAATAATAATTAACTTAACAAGCGGAATTGTTCAGCTTAATGAGTATGACAGCTTGATCAGATTGGAGCTACCTTAACGGATTAGATGGTATCATAAATCATTAGCGGACTGAGTTTTTGTTTGAGAATAAAAGGCAATAAATTAAAACATAAAATATGCGATTTATATTTGAAAATGGACAGCGTATTGTCTAAACAATGTTCTTCGAACATTTAAAAATCGTGTAACAACAAATTGTTAAATGAACACAAACGAAACAAGCAGGCATCTGCTGAGCACACATACGTCACGTATCGAAACAGGGAGTTTGGCAGAAAGTAAACAGAAAATATAATTTAGAAGCAATTTGGCTCGGATATGTCCGCAATCAAATTGTCTCGTTAATACCGGTGCTATCAAAACATTTGATTTGTGGCGGCGTAGGGTTGAGCTGTTATTTAGCCATGCGATGGTTAACGTATGATGACCCCAGCTTGTTGTCAATTATTTATGACAAATACAATATATCGTTGTTTATAAACATAAAATGCGATAAATATTCATAGAGTTTGTTTGGAAATATTTATCGACGTAATTATTTAGTGTGTAGTTTTCTGTGTTATTTTGTCATCGTCTATTAAAAGTTAATATGTGCAGTGCACTGTCATTTCGTAAATGTATTTAATCGCCGGTGGCGAGCAATTAGTTAAGACCTGTCATAATGTTTTATCGAAACTCTGAATTATAAATGAAATAGACTATCAGGTCTAACATCCAGAAGAAGTGATACTGAAAAGTTAATATTATTTTTTAAGCAAAAAAAATAAAGCCTATTTCCGTTGCCACCAAAAATTTAAGGACAGTTACGAAAATAAAACACAGCACAATAAATCGAAAAAAATAAAAAGCAGAATTAGAATAATTCATACGGCAGCTAACAAATGTTTACATACATGAAAATAACGTGGTTTTTCCCGATTTATGCGCACTCACACTCGACTCGCACTCGACGCGAACTCAGCGAGTAAACACGTGAATACTTTTTATTCGCGTTGTATAATTCCCCCGGGAACTGGGATTTGCATAACAAAACGGGAAAAGGTCAGGAAGCGAACGAAATGGCAAGTGTCCGGTTTGATGTCCAGTCAGCAATGCTGGGTGACGAGAGCGCGCTCAAATTGGCCACTCGACTTGCGGAATTACTCGACTGCGACCGCAAATTGGTCTAATTTCAGTTATGAACACTCATGATTTATTATGAATTTTATAGTGTGTAGTTCTAAGCTCCGTTTTACAAATTCAGTAACGAAACTAAAAATCAGATATCACATCATTGAAATCTGTGACTAAAAACAAAAAAAAGTGTCGAATTTTATAAATTTTGAGTGTTAGCGTCAGTAAAAATGTTTTAGTTTCAAGTTTTGTATGTCACAAATACTTCAGCATAGAGAGCTTTGGTATCGACACGTCACACTTGTTAATTTAAACGGTTAAAAAAACATGTTTCGTTTCGTGACATTGGTTCGAAATTTTATGTGTTTGAACGCAGCACAGACTGTTCAAGCTCAGGCGTCCCGGATGCATATTCATGGTTGCTCTGCGCCACATGCAAATTATGATTTACACACTGTAATGAATTCTTTTGATCTGTGGATTCACATATTTGATTTACCCCATCGATGTCGGGTATTAGCATGACACGCTGATTTCATATTCATAGTTTCTGCGGTGAGCGATCTGCATTTGTTAAACGTGTTAATTACAGCAAAAAAATGGGAAGGGATGCGCGAACTCAATCTATATAAGTAATCTTTTTATTGTCAAATGAACATCGATGTGCACAATGTCGTGTTTACGATACAAAGTACAAAAACTGATTTATAATTACGAACAGCTCCCAGGACTTTCATTTTTATTTCGATCAATAAACTGCGAATCAGTGGATCGATATAAAAGCTGCATGAGTGATCCAAATGGAAAAAAAATCAACTAAAAACTTATATAATTACTTTAGTGATTCAACTGCTCGAAAGAAACGCAGAAATGACAAGACGATGACAAATGAGCATCGCTCGCATCGCAACACAGTCGGGTGGCGGACCTCATCAAATTATTCCCCACTTAAAAAATCTCCGTAAACAAAAACGGGCCAAGGGAAAAAACACTCGAGTCGCAGGGTAAAAAATAGGTATTGGCAACATTGATTGATGTGTACTAATAGGGCGCGAAGAAATGAGGCCGCTGCGTAATTAAAGGAAAAGTGACATCTTCTGTCAATAGCAGCGCTGGGCTAGAAATAGAACGGTCACGCCTTTTGGTGAGGAAGTGATTAGTGTAACAAAGTTATTAAAAATTATTGAGTGAAGGCGGCTAATTGATCACCCAGTCTGTCGTCGTGTCACACTCCGCTAGATCCTACCTATGTGTTTTTAATTTGCGTCTGTTTTCTCTAACGAGACACATTGTTTGTCACTAACAATAGTTTTTTATTGCTTAGATTTATTAGGTGGTTGCAATGCATATTAATTAAAAAAAAAAACAGGTTCTTCCTAACTAACTATACCTACTCCTTCGGTATAGGTAGTTAACTAAAGGTAAACAATCTTGATACTTGCTTTTTATTTAAAATAAATCGCATTAAAGACATACAAAGATTATTTTAAATTTAGTTAATTACCTAACGTTGGCATTTACCTAAAAATACCAAATTGTTAACATTTTTAGACATTTTTTAGAAAAATTTTTTTCGATAAAAGACATGATTTAGTAAATTACTTAAACAGATCGAGTGTACCTCCTACAAGAAATTATTATAAGTACTAAATGCAAGTAGGTATATTAGACGAATAACTAGACAAAAAAAAATCTTCAGCAGTAAATTGGTTGAAACTAAATAAAATGGGAATTAAAACCATTAGACACCATTTCTTTTTTCAAAAGAGAAAAAGAAAACAATATTTTTTTCTTTTTTCAAAAGAGAAAAAACATTTTATTTATCTTTTTTCAAAAGTGAAAAAAAAAATCTTTTTTCTTTTTCCAAAAGAGAAAAAAAAACATTGTTTTTACGATTTAGCTAATCCCAAGCTAGGAGTCAGTGTTTCAGCCGCCCTCTGTGGAAATGACACCCGAATGAAGGACGGCATAATGAATGTTTTCCACCACGGCCGGCACGCGACGCCGCATAAAATAACATTCGCAATTAACATAACCAGCTGTTAGAATATATCAACTTAGATTTTCGTAAATATTTTCATTTCAGACCACTATTTCTTCTGGTTGTCGATGACCTAGTGAAACCAAATCAACAGCGACCATAGTGTAGTTTTTTTTTATAATGAGTTTGACTGGTAGAGAATTCCTACTACGGCATTTTTTTTTACGGTGGGCAGAAATCATCTTATGACAACCCCCGTTCTTGGGTGGAGCGGGAGATAGTGTCAGACTCTTACTGACTAAAAACCCACCCCGTTCTTTCTAGCCTCTTCACACCGGGACCCGAGTTTCCTTTCGGATAACCCTGGCCCCAGTAGGCTTCGACCCAGCTGGGCCGCTCCTGTTTAAGTCCGCCTATGTACCAGTACTATACATACATACATTTTAAACAAATAAATAAATATTAAACAGCGACATTTTGTTCTGAATAATACTAGACTAGTGACCCATCTCGGCTTTGCACGGATGCAAATGATATACATAAACTTTGCTCAGTGAAAACCGCATCAAAATCCGTGGCGCCACTAAGGAGTAGTTAGCGTATAAACAGACAGACTTTGTTTTAATTTATACTGTGTTTGACGGCACAGTTGGCGCAGTGGTTGAGTGATTAACTGCAGCGCTGCGTGTTGCGAGTTCGATTCTCGCACGGGACAAATATTTGTATGATACAGATACCTACAGATAAGTGTTCTGGATCTGGGTGAGAGTTTACATGTTTGTCAACGCACCCATTGTGCAGGAGTTATTTCTAGTGTGGGGCAACGAACAAGTTTTTAGAAAAGAAAAGATAATAAAAAGATATAACAAGGCGCACTCTATCGTCGACCGCATCATCGCTTTCCATCAGGTGAGATAGCGGTCAATCGCGAACCTATCAACAATACAAAAAGAAAACTGGGCAAATGCAAGTCCGACTCGCACACTGAGGGTTCTGTGCAAACTACAACTGCCGAATGGAGTCTCGAAAATTTTACTGAATTGTAAAAAAAAATTTTTTTTTGTAGCGTAGGTAACAATACTGTTTTTGGATTTATTCCAATACCTGTGCTATAAGAGCTTGCTTTATGCCAAATTTCAGGATGCTGATCAACGTGAAGTACCTTATGAATTTTGATCTTTGAGAGTATCAAAATATATATTTATTTGCGACGTAAACGGTCGTATCTTTTTTACTTAACGAATAAAAAAGATACGTATTTTTTACGTAATTTAGGAATTTGATTATTTCACAGCTTGAAGGGATTGTTATATGGTTTTAATTCCGACTCAATACTTCCACGCGTTCTTGAGATAAAGGGTGTTAACAGACATACAAACGGACGGACAACAAAGTGATCTTATAAGGGTTCCGTTTTTTTTCTTTTAGGTTTCGGTACCTCAGAACCCTAAAAAATATACCCCGTATTCACGACTAAAATTACCTTGAACTCTAGATGTAAGTACTTTCAGATTTCTACAACAACCTAGTCTAAATACATTACATAACATGTTTCGAACCATCTAAAAATAAGTAACAAAAGCGCCACCAAATAATCAAGGGCGGTGACACTGAAGGTTTTCGTTTTTTCCTCCCAAAAGCTGCCTTATCGCTGTGTACATATCATTAGTAATGCAAAATAATGGGATACAGACACCTCGTGCCGTTTGCCCGCCAATGATTAATGCCGTTCGCCATTAATTCTTATTTTTGATGAGAAATTTGACTTGTGCTGTCAGACGCCGATCCAGATTAATAAAGGCTGACGGTGCAACTTACATTATGACACCGCCAGTCGCGATTACACTTCCCATTTATATCGAGATTTGGGGTTTCCATGTATAACGTAGTAGCGAAACATAGATTATGAGGTACGGAGTATTAAAAAATAAACTATTGTAATATAGATCTAACGACTCTTCTTCTTTAGGTTAAAGTTCTAACATGTGTGAATAGTTATATCAATATTTAATCACTTAAAAATACATATATTCGATACTTTTTATAAGGTAAGTACTTCTAAACTTTCTTGATCATTGTTTAGATACTTTTAATTAACAATGATCAAGATCTCTTAATTCACCTTGATGATTGAACCAGTGTATTTACATCAGAATTCATTTTACCCTAATAATTACCCAAGTCGTTTGACTTTTTGGACAGACTACCTCAGTCTCGTTAATTTATTTCGGAATTTTCATTGTAACAAAATTTTAATTCCAAAAACCACAAGCTGTAGTTGCTATGCCCGCAGGGACAGCCTCGTCCACGTGAATGTGACATCAAAGCCAACAAAACGAATAGTTCGGTTCGCCGACAGAACTAACCGAATAGTTCTCGCTGTAAAAGGGCAAAGTACAAAGAGCTAGATAAAATTCCAGTACGACCACATCGGCGACGAACTCGGAAGGTATTCAGAGGGCTGACGACTGCGTGACGCGGCACCCTTTACCAACCCTACGCATATTAGTCCACTGAAAATCAAAACTCGTTATTATTAATGATTCAACGGCATGACAATCTAAATATCTTCGGAAGCGCGCTGAAAGTTACGCACTAATCGCGCGAAATTACTCCCGACTAATCCCGGAGATATAAATGTACAGTCACCAGATGCGATCGGCGCCATCATCATTCAAAATAGCAGAAGAAAAATCACTTAAGATTCAAAGCATTCAGTATCTTTATCTAACGGATACAAGAGTTCATTTTATGACCATTAATTTCGCCTTTTCGTCGGGTGTTTTATCACAGCGGCTGCGAGGCTCTGTCGCCCGTCTCATTAATCAAAAGCATTTGTTTACAACGAAGGGAATTTGATTTGATTAAAATAATTCGCAATATCCTTGATAAATATCACCCTCAGTCTCCGTTTGATCTCACAGAAATTAATGGTGGAGGATTCAATCACGCGAGTGCTGACGCCGCGACGCCACTCTTGACGTTCTGTTACGTGACGATGACGTATACTTTCAACTTATTGTCTTTTGATTTATTGTTTCAATCAAGAACTTTAAACTTTGTCAAACAGAATCTAAAATAGTTTCTGAATTTCAGACTTTCCTAAAAGTTTTCCGAAGTTTCAACTAAAAAAATGTTCAGTATAAAGGGTGAGTAAACAATGCTATCTTGCCATGGCAAGGGGCACGGGGATGAATAACGAGCGACGTCACAGCGATGTGTGCCGATCCGGCGATCCGGCGATCCGGCGGGCTGCCGGCTCCCGGCGCCCGGCGCGGCTTAACCCGCCGCGCGACGATTAATCGCCGCCTAATTCCCACCGAAACCGAATTAAACCGGACGAATGCATTGAGCCGAACGATTTGTCCAATGTAATTGTCGTATTTGATTTACAACCCCGTTTTTTGAAAATGGATACGTTAATTGGCAGTATTTATTATAAAAATCCAAATGAAACTATCCTGCCTGATTCTATGTAGGTGTGTGCACTTAATGAAATGCAGATAGATACAATACATACAACTTCGGACTTCGATACGCATTTGTTGTGTTCAGGCCTTGTTATCTTCTGAATGAGCACTATTAACTTAGACGCGGTAATTAAATAAATTTGAATTTAATTGCAAATGAAACACGACCGAGTGCTCGTACAAGAGAAAACAAAACAAACAGTACGTACAAATTATATTAAATCAGAGATAATCCTGTCAATTAATTGGACTTAGCATTGAGAACCGGTCGCGAACGCAACGCATGCGCAAATTAAACGAAGCAAGATAATGCGAGAGCAAGGAAGCCCGCCATTCAGACAAGGACATTAATATGACTTAACTGCATTACCTGTTGTTCCACTCAATTGCAATAATGTTAGAAATAATTGAACTTAATTATAAAAACGCTGCTTATTTGGGGTTATAATGGCGATTTACCTACGCAGTTACAGTTATATGACTCCAGACTAGTTAAGTTCCAATATTAAGTATATTGAAAAATGCTTTTAAAAATACTCAATTGAATTTTGAAAAAAATAACAGAGTAATTTCTTTAAAAACAGCCCTAATCCGGGCCCGTGGCCGGCCGATCGCCGGCTGACAGTGACACATCGGTACAAGGCGCGCTGTCCGACTGTAATTCTACCCGGCCTCGATCCCCGGACCTACACACGTACGATTTTATATTCCAATCTACACGATTAATTAGATGGATTTGGGAACTGAACCTCATTTTACGTGTATTTTAATTAAACATGCCAACAATATCATATTATTAAAATTAAAACATTTAACCAAAATGAGCCACCTATGTTTGATTAAAACGCAGGTCTTCCAATGTGTCGGAATTTTGTAAAATAAATACGAAATTAAATACGTTTCTACGTAACGAAATCACCGCATAACCAATAAAAGCTTTTGACATGTTACCGTCCCGTGTATGAATAGCTTCAGACGCAGTTAAATCGAAGTCAAAACCGCGGAGTATCAAAGCGACTCGGCGATCAATCACCATCCATTAAACAAGAAAAGAAAAGTGCTTTCCCCCGCCGATTGGCCCTCGAATCAGCCCAATTTACATGAGAGCCGCTTTTTCCTCGCATCGAGATTAGCCCCTGAATGAGTTTGATGAATCGTTCGCACCCCGCAGCCGCGGCCGCCCGCGCTCTGAGCGGTCATTTGTTAAAAATACACCCGATCCACGGATCTAATTGTCTCCTCTAATTTCACACCCTCCTGTGATATCTGCGCCCCGTTCAAATTAACAAAGATTCCGCTTTGTTTTAAAATAATGATCCTTCCTAGGAGTGGATTTGTTTGTTTTATGTGTAATCTATACCTCTTCAAAATATAATTCTAAATCCTTAACTATTTATAGAATACGATGAGATTTGATGAGCGAAGTAATACAGTGAGAAAATAAAATAAAAATAGTAAAGAAGATCAAATAAAAAAGATAGCCACCCCATATTTTCTCTTGGTTTAAGAGGATTATCTTTCTAATCATCTCGATTATTTTCGAAGTTCGATTCTACGCAAGCCGATTCTTACCTTTCGAGATGTTTTACGATGTCCTCATATGCCGCTCTACAATTCTCCCAAATACCAGATCTGCAGACAAAAAGAAAATAAAATAAGAAAACCGAGGAAATAGTAAGTAAACTAGAATTTGTAATCATAAAATTAAGAAAATAAGAAAGATGGGAAGAGGTCTTATGAAAATCCTACTTAATTAGGATCTCTATTTAACTGATGATGGAATACTGAATATATTTAAAAAAATATACGCAATAAAACGTGCATTTTGTGGTCTTGCCTTATTATTTTGTCTTTATTACTGTCCGTGCAATAAACCAATGTAAAGAGGTCTTCAAACAAGTAAACACAGAAATCTGCAACTAATTACTCAAGTATTTGCAAAGAAAGTTTCATAAAAAGGGTTTGAATATGAAAGGAATAATTATGAGCACTCAATATTAAATGTTCCGTTGGTGAAGCGAGGGGTCGTTGAAATTATGTTTTAAAAACAATCGTTTATATTTGTACTGTACCCGTTCATGCGTGATCGTCCAAATTGTTTCTCTATTACTTAAGCTCTTTGTTTTTCATTAAACTTTTCTTCGTTATTTGTAATCAAGAGAACGGTCCTTTGTAACTTAGCGTCATCTAGTAAAGGGTTCTAATTCTTTGTCTTAAACTTGAGTGCCTTTAAAAACATCTTGATGATAGTTCCTTTCAAAGTAATGTGGTGGCTACTCAGACTCGTACGTTGTATGAATTATTAATAAATGTGTTTTGTTTGCACTCACTAGATATATTAAACGAAGCGTTAAATAGTATATTACCGCTATATTGTACGGTTTAATTGGTTCATGTGCGTAGTTCGGTAGAAAAACAAAGCTCTATATATGTTTCTGTCACAAGTGGTGATTGAATAATGAACTGTTTGTAGCAATTTGCCTTTTTCTCCTTTATGAACTTGTTAATTTTCCAGATGAAGACCATAATTATGCAATGCGTGTTGTAACGCACGAATTCACAAAACAAGAACTAATTGAAAATACATAAATAGGTATTAACATGGCGCCTAATGCCTAGCACCTCTTCGTTGTTTTAGCTTCGAATCAACATTTTCCTGTTAGCAGCAAAAAGCAGTTCTACACGTATGTACACACAACACCTAAAAATACGTACCCATACCTATACACTTGTACGTATATACTATACTATACTAGCTTCTACCGGCGGCTTCACCAGTGTGAAAGTAGGTTTTTTCATACAAACATTAGACCGTACAATCCTTTTAGGAACTGAATTTTGAAAAATCCTTTCTTAGTGCTCATCTCCTATGCTACGTTCCTAGTCCCAATAGTTTTGGCTGCCCGTTGATATGTTAGTCAGTTTCTCCTTCTATATTTATAAATGAAAATATGTTTTTTCGTACAAATTTTAGACCCCCTTCCATTCTTTTAGGAGATTAATTTTTCTTAGTGCTCGCCTACGTCACACAAGGAAACCTTGTGCGAAATTTCACACTCGTAGTCCCAGTTTTGTCTGTTCGTTGACATGCCAGTCATTGTATCCTTGTATATACATATGTATAGATAGATGACAACATTTTACAAAGACAGATGTCACGTATAAGGCTATAAAGACACACTTAAGTTACATGAGTGGCAGTAAGACAGTGGGGTAAGTCAAGTGAGCATTGTGGGTCTTCAGAACGGAAGTGAGGGCATTCAGTGTTTGTACTTATCTAACTGGATTAACTTCCCTCCTGGACATTTAACCTGAACCACTTGACCGGCCTGCTTAAAGGTTTCTTTTCGTGAATACTTTGTCAGTAAGCCGTTTATGACGTGTTTCGAAGATTTATTTCTTCGTCGTTTGAATATTCTAACTAGTTTGTAGTAGGCTTTTGAAGTGGGTTATCCAATTAGAATTTTCAACAGCAATTGAATTTTAAGACATACTTTAAAGCATGTAATTTTTTTTATTATTATTATTGATAGGCTCGCGTTTGACCACCATCTCACCTGATGGTAAGCGATGATGTGGTCGACTATGGAGCAAGCTTGCCTAGAAGTAACCTATTCACTCTTGACTTGAGTTTTGTTAAGAATTTTTGTTATATAGCCTATACTTTTCCACTGCTGGGCAAAGGCCTCTCCCAATTCCTTCCATGTATTCTTCTCTTGAGCCTCGAACCAACTCTTGCGATACGTGTCTAGGTCGTCCCGCCACCTCCTCAAAATTTTAATAAATGTATTTCAGTTTTATAACAGATTTCGTGAAACACAAATGTACGTAATCAGAAACAATGTTACAAATTTTCCTTCTTTGTACAAAAACACTGAGGTTACACGTGCCGCCCAAAATTCTCAGTACAAGTTTTAATTTTCCTCCTGAATTAAAATCTATTTGTGTTTCCATTGTTTTCCGTTCCTTAACACAACTGTTTCGAAACGCCTATTGAAAATCGTGCTATTTTAGTATATTAAATTAACCGGTTTCGAATCTTTTCATAAACAAATCTTCACATAAATTATGGTCCGTCAGTTTTTATCTTTTAATCAATAAAACTGAAATAGTCTCGCTTCCGGCCGTAGGGTTTATGACACCCATGTATGTAGCGGCCACTGTATGTCCAATCTTGGACAAACTCATAAAAGTGTGACAGAAAGCCTGGGGTGGATGCTTTTTATATTTTTCCGTGGTTCTCGAAATTACCCTGGTTTGATCATTAAGGACGACCAAGAGAAATACTGTAAAACAGTCATTGATTGTAGGTATCCTTATAATATTTATTTATATAGCTTCTTCAATAAGATATGATGGATACATGGATTGCACATGAATTCGTGAAATCGTGTCTTTGAATATAATATTGAGGCAGGAACCTAAGCCTCTCTCCAAGTGGCGTAGGTATAGATGACCTGCAGTTCTAGGGCAAAAAAAAAACTAGGGCTTCTTTCTTTTCTATCTATAAATAACTTCTTTTGCTCGGGATGGAGTGAGAAGAATGTCTAAATTTTACTGAATGAAACGAGTTGCCGTAATTATATTTCAACCTATTTTATGTAGATTTTAAAGCTACGATAATTTGTATATAGTTCAATAAGAGATTTGTTAATCAGATTTGTGGCCCCTCAAACTTGTGGGCCCCCGAACACCGCTGGAACGTAGCCCTTTGGTAGTTGCGCCAGTGCTCTCTCTATGTAATTATTAACTACTGGTAGACCGTAGCTGTCCTGGTCAACCAGTAAAACAACCGCTGCTGCAAAAGATAAGCCCCATAAAGTTTATGATGGGAATCGAACCCACAGTACCTTCCTGCCTAATACCAGAGATATGTTGCGCGAATCAGATAGGTATTCTCGAGGCGGAGACGCAAATGAAAGGCTTCGTGTTCTTAAATACTTATGTTTAAATTGTATGAAGCTCTTTATAATATACTAGCGGTCCGGCCCGGCTTTGCACGGGCAATAAATATGGCTATGTCTATGTTACTCAAGGTGAATGTAGCTTTCCAATGATGAAAGAATTTTTGAAATCGGCACAGTAGTTTTTGAATGTATTCATTACAAACATAAACACAAAAATACAAATTTTCCCTCTTTATAATATATTCCTATTAGATAGAATTTTTTTGACATCTGCCATCTATCATGTTTTGAACATCAACACCTGTCTTGCCAATTTGCAAGTTAGCAGTATATGTGTGGCCTTTATGGACGCCACAGTATACTCTACAGCATCATAGTCGTCAGGTCTTACCTTGCAAGTGCTTCCATATTGTGCATAGGTTGTCCTTTGATGATGGAGCCATCAGGCCGCGGCACACCGTGGTGGGGCATGCCAGGGGACATGAGGGCGTGCTGGTGCATGAACCCCATGGGGCCAAGGTGCGTCGGTGGAGCGTTGTAGCCATTCGCCAGGAGAGGAGACTTCTCCATGCGTGCCATTTCTGGAACAGAATGTTACGTTAGAATACTGTTGAGATACATGATCAACTAGCTAATGCCAGTGGCTTCGCGTTATCGAAAATTATCCCAAGGGAACATACTTCCTGGATAAAACGTATTCCAAGACACGTCTAGCACTGTACAAATTTTCATCGAAATCCGTTCAGCTGTTCGAGCGTAACCAACTTAGGTACACACACACTCACAAACTTTCGACTTTATACCTAATATCTATTAGTATGATAACTTTACCTAAATAAATAAAATTACTGACTACCATAGCAAAACATATTATTTAAAATACCTGGAATACTCGTACCGCCAAAAGTTTGGATAGTAAAGTCCCCATAAAATTGTAATATCAAAATCTGAGCGTTGAAACGGCATGAGGTTTGAGGTAAACATGAGACCACTTAGGCGTAACACTCAGGTAAAATCCAATTAATTCCCAGTATTATCATTTAATTACTCGTTCCAATAATCGAATCGCCCGTAAAACGGTGTATCAACAATAATAAAATGAGCAATGAATTTCGAGACTATTGTTTTCTGGGTACCACAAACAACCCGAGTAAACATAAGGGGGGTGAAGCGCAAATATTCTTAAAATGACCCCCCGTGAGGGTGTTTTCAGAGGTGGTCCTTTGCTGCCCATGACCTGTCTGCCTCCCCGAGGTCACCAAACCTACTGGGGCGTCGGAAACAATTAACAAGGTGTCGAATTAAACACGAATTAACGGTTGGACCGTTAAAGGAAAATACCCTTTTCCATTGTGGCAGCGTTTTACAAAGGATTTTGGGATTGCTGAATATTAAATATTGTGTGTCGCTTTGTTCCGCGATTAAGGGCACAGGTATGTGATGCGGTGTGTTTAATGCGAAAATTTTAATTATAAGCAAATCTTTTGGAAGACCACTGTAAACTGAGCTCTGATTTTGACTGTTCGTATCGTCAGCCGAAAAACTTTGGTCAAGTTGGTTACAGGAGTTCTCTTTAACAAAATTGTGGTTTACTTGGACAGAATTAACTGTAGAGTGGGTAGATAAATAGGTAACAACCCAAAAATTCAAGTTGGAAAAATCAAGGACTGGCTTTTACCTTGGACAGAGGATAAGCATTGCCATACAGTGTGGCGATGCTGCCAGTCTTTTGGGTACATTACCAGTCCACAGCGATTTGGTGGAGATGCGGTGGACTTTTTCGACGCCATACTTTAGGTCTTTATTTTATTTTTTAGTAAAGTTTTTTTTTTAATGTGTAAATATAAATTACGGTATATCACAAGTCAGAAATTAAGATTTATTATAAAAAAACTACCAAACTAAACCTAGAAACAAAGATCACCACTTCAGGCGTGTTCAATTCAAACTACAGCGAACAATTAGGGCTACAGAGAACATTTGGAAGAGTTACCATGACCCTGGACCCCAAAGAGTGAACTGAAGGACTTAAACCCACCTGTAGTTTAACGCGGCCAGAGTTAGTTTACTGGGGCCAGGGTTAGCTCCGAAAGGTAGGCCAGCCCCGGTGCGAAAGGCAACAAAGGGACAGGAGTGGGTTTTTAGTGAGTAAAAGTCTGACACTATCTCCCGCTACGCTCAAGAGTGGGGGATATCATTGGATGATTATCCCACAGAGAAAAAACCCATCTGTGGTTTTCACCACTAAAAGTCTGATACGCCCTCTCACTCTACCTTAGAGCGGGAGACTGAAATCATTTGATCATTTTCAACCACAAAAATATGTGTTTAGTTAAGTCAGTGTTTTCTGAACGGCCACATACAAACATGGTACACACCCAACACAAACACAGTCACATACATAGTTTATTCCAGTATATTCTACATATCCCCAGGTACAAATATTCTGAACTAACAAATAAATCTGCTTAACCAAAAATCAATCCAACACTGTGATCCCTAAAATAAGCATAATAAATATTTAGCTTACCACTCCACATCATACCTACCGATATTTATGAGTATACGTACGCAAATCAAACTCTAACAGAAATCAAGGGTAGCAAGTTACAAACAAACATTATGACCAATGGACCCAGAATTAATTGTTTGGGTCTATTTGCTTAGCTAACCGTTTCGGTTATCTTCGGAACCATACCGACCAACTTCGTATTTATTATTATAATTAATTATTCTACGTTTTGTGTGGCAACACTTTCATACGTCAACCTTTTGGCGACTGAAGGACTCTGTATCCATGGTCATGAAATAAATAAAAAAAACAACCTTTTGGCTAGCATCTTGGAAATTGAATTCTATTCTATTCTATTCCTGGCAATAACATGTGCTTAAAAGCTAAGTTTATATACAAACTTAGCTTTTAAGCACATGTTATTGCCAGGAATAGAATAGAATAGAATTATTATCATTAGAATTATTATTGTACACCGCTTATAATAGCGCACTTGCTTAGGATTATAATATAAGATTATTGTTTCGTTAAGACAAGATTACTCAATGTTTTTCAGCTGCAAAATGTTCCTAGTTGACTACGGAACCCTGAAAACGTTTATGAAAATGATTCTTCATAAAATATTTGAATTTTGATACTAATTATCTGATTAGTAAAGTTTTAAAACATCGTAAGGCGACCGGCATGTCCTAGAACCAAAAATTCAAAGACGTGACATCCACCAACCCGCATTGGGCCCGCATGGTGTACTACGGCCCATTCCTTCTCCTAGAGTGGAGGCCTGAGTCCAAGCAGTGGGAACATTATAAGGCCGACTATGCTAAGCTATGTTTTAGTTAAATTTTATTTCTATGATTGTAATTCACGGTAAAATTTCGTGTCGTTGATGGTAATGATCGGTAAAACTCTAAAATTAGGTAATGATTTTCAATACTTGCAAATCACAAAGTAGACAGGCCTGAAAGGCAATGAAGAACATGAGGTCTTATGAGGTAATATTTGTATATAGTTAGAAAACAAATAGGTAAATGAAAAAGTCGACGGAAAAAACGTGTAGCGACATCTATGACGCCACATAAGAACTACGAAGAACATACGAAATCCTGCTCCGCACAATCAAAGTTCTCGGTGCGATTTGAATATATACAACAGCCCGAAATCAACTATCGGGCAGTCGCCCACCAGACCATAACACCATGTCTGGCCGAACGGGCTCGCGGACGGCGAGCCATGGGTAGCTCGCTGTCCGATCGAGCCCAAGACGTCGACGGCGCGCACTGTTCCCGCGCGCCTCAAGGAGTTGTCAGCACCAGGAGGCGCCCAGCTGGGTCGAAGCCTACTGGGGACAGGGTTTTCCGAAAGGGAGCTCGTGCCCCGGTATGAAGGCAAGAAGGAACGGGATGGGGTTTTTAGTCAGTAAGAGTCTGACACTATCTCCCGCTCCACAGAAGAGCGGGTTTTGTCATAAGACGATTTTTCCCATCGAAAAAAAAAATGTCTGGCCGAAGGATCCTCCCTTTGAGGAGGTTTGCGGGACTTTACTCTATGTTCCGCGTACCTCCAAAACCGTTCAAAGATACATTAACGTACACCTATCAAAGTTTATTCCTAAACCGCCTATTCACACACAGATAACATAATATTTTAACAGTGATGGGATGCTCCCAAAAACCACAATTAGGTCACTAAACCAAAAAGCATATTTACAAATCCCCGGACTCGAACCCACGACCGCACCGGTCAACCGCACTTATTAATTAACTAAATACGTGTTAAATCTCGTAATAACCTGCGGTCGTAACAACCCTTGGTGTTGTCTCGTTCTTATTTACTGTGTTGTGTGGTTGCGTCTCTTTCTAATTCGTAGTGGTCAGTGTGGTTGTTTTGAACGAGTTTCCTTGCACTGTCTAAGCGTGAAATGATTTTGTTTGATAGAGTCTAGTTTTTATTTAAATCTAAGTTGATTTTAGTATGCTTTATAACTGTAAACTGCATTGCATTTTTCTCTTAGGATTGCAGATTTGATATTTACTCATTGGCAGCTTTCTAGGGTTCCGTAACTCAATAGGAAAAAATGGAACCCATATAGGACCACTTTGTTGTCCGTCTGTCTGTCAAAACCCTTTATCTCGGGAACGCGTTAAAGTATCGAGTTTAATTTAAATCATATACTCAAGTTTGTGGTCCCGTACTGACCTAGAATCCAAGAAGCAAGGTCTAATAGCACAAGTATAGGAAAAAATCTGAAAACTGTACTTAAATTTTTGGTTATAGCAAAAATTTTTGCGATTTGAAAAAGTCTTTGTAACTCAGTTCGGGAATAAAACTGTTTTCATAGATAGCGTTGTACGGAGCCATCAGTGCGCGAGTTTGACTCACATTTGCCTAGGTTTTTTTCTTTAACAGAGAACTGTCTTAGCTGAATCAACGGTCCCTGACTCCACAACCTCAACGTTATTTGTGCACTCCACAAAAAATACAAAACTGATCCTTCACAAATTGTTGTTCAATAACCGACAAAATTCATCGTTTAACATTATGACTATTATTAAGCGAATCCACTGATCAGGGCATTTAAAGAAATGAAACGTCGATTCCGAACCGCTATTATGTCGATACACATCGATTTATTGATCGAATATCGACTGTCCTCGACAAATGGTCGTACCAAATTACTGGCCATTATTTCGAATTAGAATCGATAGAATCGGGACCCCAATTATATCACTTATGTGTTTAAAGGAGGTTGGAATAAAGCCAATCATAACTGCAAAAACTTTAGGGACGCACTCTCTGATATAAAAAATCCAATTTCAGGAGTTTAGCTGTTTGTTTTGATTTTTATAGTAGAGATTTAAAGTTCAGTAAAGGAAAAACTGGTGAAGGTAGTACACAATAATATTATTAAGGAGAATATTTGTATGTATGTATGTTTATTACTCCTTCAAGCTCAAACGACTAAATGGATTTAGATGTAATTTGGCACAAAAGTAAACAATGACCAGGAATACTACATAGGTTCTATTTATCCCGAGACTATATTCCCTTGGGATAGTGGTTTACTTTCACGCGGAAAACGGAGAAAAAATATAATAATTTTAAATTACTTTAGTTTTAGGAACCCTCAGTGCTCGAGTCCGACTCGCACTTGCCAGGTTTTTTATTCTTTATTTGAATTCTATATTATTCGAATTTTCAAATTGTTCGAATTTTAAAACATAACAAAGGAGGTTACATTGGCAAGTTTCGAGATAATGGAACAGGCATAATAACCGTTGAGTTTTATTGCAGACAGATTACAAAATGACCAAACGAGCCGGGCATAAATGATTGGCCGTAAAGGAGCGAGTGCCAACACTGACATTGTATTCTTCCTGACGCTCTGACGCTTACATAACGTCGTTGAGTACTCATTATTGAGGAATTTTAAATTCACCAACTTATTCTGATATTAAAAAATCTTTTGACAGTCCATTTAATAACGAAATTGTCAATTTTGCATTCGTATGCACACACGTGTAGCTCGCAAACCAGATATCGATGGCCGTTGGGGCAAAAAGGTTCTGGAGTGGCAACGCGTACCGGAAGATGTAGCGTTGGAATGCCTCCTACAAGGTGGACGATGACCTGGTGAAGGTTACGGGAATCCGATGGATGCAGGACGCACAGGATCGTTCATTGTGGTGACACTTGGGGAGGCCTATGTCCAAGAGTGGACGTATATCGGCTAAAATTATGTTGCACACACATCCATTCAAGTCTTAAAATGATTGTTTTTGAGCTTGCGTTTACTGCTTACATTACACTTAAATACGATATAATTAAAATTAGCTAACAATATCCTTGCAAAATAAAATGAAACAAAAAATGTATTAACAACTTAATACCAGCTCTTGAAACATGTATTTTTTAATTATAGTTACAGATAACATACCACGATTGGCGAAAACGCACATGGTGGTGATGGTGAACGTCAAATATAACATATATTTTACTAAATAAATATGTAACTTACAAAAGAATATCAAGATATGTAACAGTACTTATTTAAAATTAATAAACGGTTTTTCAAGTTGAACATATTTAAAAAAGCCTTCCAATATATTTCGTCACTGCCTCATAAGAAGCTTATAAAGTTAATTTAAGGGATAATATTATTTGTTTTATCTTGTTCCATTCAACCTAAAATTATTTTTTATTTCTTTGGGAAAACATCAAATAACTTCACCCGCTTTGGGTAGAGCGAGAGGGATCAGACTTTTACAGCCTAAAACCCACTTGTGTTTCTTCAGTTGCCCTTTGCGGTCCAGAGACGTGGTAACTCTTTCGAATAATCCGATGTATTCTATAGACAAGGGCGTGTGAGTTTGCGCCACTAGATTTAATAGTTAGTTCATAAGACCTTATGTTCGAATACTTACTGCTAGAGTTGACTATACGAAAGTCTTCCCAAATTCTATAAAAATATAATTAAAACGTTCATTACCAAAAATACAGATGCGTAGGTACTATGCGTAGGTGCTGAAAAAATATGCAATAAAACACTCAAAAAATACCTACGTCATAGTGTTTCTTAAATAAATAAAAAATAGTATTTCTTTGGGTTGATCTTTATAACAAGCTATTGATATTAATCTAACAGACTTGTTAGGCTGAGATCAGACCCTAATCCGGACATGAGCAACATGGAGTAGGCACTTCTTCGTAGACAGTTGTTACTAAAATAAAAGGCAAGCTTTATTAAAGTTTTGTTGCTGTCGTAAAATAGCATCTATCGTAAACGTAGCCTCCTAGACTTTATAACTCGGTGGTTTTAACTGGAAACCTTAACATTACCGTAATGGCCTGTAAATCATGTGAAAGGAATAAATTATTGCATACATTAAGTCGCAGAGAGTAAATACGAGGGTAATAAATGCAATACATTGTAGTATTTGTGATTCGTCTTCGATAAACGTGAATAAAAACCTCCGCAAACGACAAAACGAAATACTAAACGAGCAAAACGCCAATGAATCAACAAAACAACTCCGAGCTTCAGAGTAACAAAGTGTTATGGAATACAACAAACCTTGGAACGGTCGGCAAAACGAAGAAACTCGAAAATGATACGAAAGAAGGCGAATTAAAAGCAAATTACAGTCAGCCGGCAATCGTAGCGTTTACAATAAATACATAATTGTACGGTCAGTATACCAATGGCATATGCGATTGGCCAAAATAACGGGCCGTGCGTTTGCACGATAAATCGCTCGAGTTGACGCTACAACTCGGTTCAGCGAAACAAAGTTTAAAATTGGAACACTTTGCTGATACACTGTCTGTCTAAAGCCTATCGGTTTACTAGCCAATAAATTAATTGTACTGGCAACACCTTGGTATCATTTCTAAAATAACAATCGTAATTGCGCTAGCGACTTTGACAGATCTTATAATTAGCAGTTGCATTATAAGGGAAACTCAAAAGCGTGGTTTTTGCTTCGTTAGCGCATGTTGCTCATCAGTGAATAATCGCAGTTTGTATTATTATCCCTCATAAAACGGATGCTTATTATTTACAGCAAGTGTATAAAACTATCAATAAAGATTTCCCCGATAACCGACACATAACTTTGATAAATAGACACATTAAGTTGTAGGGAAATGCCAGCAAGTATGGATGTCACATCTCATAAAGATTATTTGTTTATTATGGAGTTCTAATTTCAGCTAGCTAGGCAATACAGCTTTAACTATCAATAAATCGTTGAATATTAGGAAAGATAAAAATATAGACACTACTTTTTTGAGGGTTCCTTCTATTTGGCAGAATCTTGATACTCCGAATTTTATTTGGCATAACACACTTGGCATAATCTTCTTTAATCGAATATTTTTAAGGCATAAAAATTATTTAGCATAACTATTGATTGGCAGAATGTTTACATGTCCGAATTTGTAACGGCATACTTTTAACATGGCAGAACTTTATTTGGCATAATAACGATTGCCATATTTAATATTACACTTAGTTTCGTTTAGCATAATGTTACTTAAAGGGATGGATATTTGAGGAGCTGGTATTTTTTTTGCTTGAATTTTTTTACCGAAACCTTACCTATGACCGATGTCCTTTTTGCTATATACATTACTTGAAATACATTACAAAACTGTATCATAAAAAGTCAATATGTTATGCTAAAAACCGCAGCGCCGGAGCTGTGACAGATCGACGCTTGCTAAATGTCGCATGCTTGCTGCATGCTGCATGCTGCATGCCTGCTTGCGTGCTGCATGCTGCATGCCTGCTTGCATGCTGCATGCCTGCTTGCGTGCTCCATGTCGCAAGCTTGCTGCATGCTGCATGCCTGCTATATGCTGCATGCCTGCTTGCATGCTGCATACCTGCTGCATGTCGCAAGTTAATGTTAATGTTATCGTCGTAAATTCGTGGCGAAAAAAATATAGTGTGAATAAATATACTGATTGCGAATTTTCTGCGATATGATGGATGCTTTTCAATTATTATGGACATGAAATTTATGCCTAAAGATGATTCGGACTAACAAAATTATGAGTTTCGAATTTATAAGTGAGTGTATGCCAAACAACTTTCTGCGAAATGAAGATTATGCTATGCGTTGTTATGCAAAATAATATTATGACGAAAAAAGTTCTGCTTTAAAAGGTAGACCCCTTTTTTGAGGCGGGAAACCATCAAATGACTTCTTCCGTTGTGGCTAGAGCGTTAAGGGGTGTCAGATTTTTTTCCTGACTACAACCCACCTAAATTCCTACAGTTGCCACGGTAGCTCTTTCAAAAATCCACAACCCGTAGATATCTGCTGGACTGATTTTAAAGGTAAAAGCTCCACAATTGCATCTTAACAGCTTGGGTCAAGACAACTCATTAATTGGCTAATACTGTGTTTTGTGTATTCAAACCACGTTAAATACGTCCTTAGCTGTACCAACAAAAGAACTTTCATACATTCATTGACATTTGGATTACCCAGTAATACCAACTAATGAAAGAGCGTTTACGATTGTAACACAAAGTGATTGACGCGTCTGACCGGACACTCCTATACACAAGTCTTACATCTTGTTTATCAGTCGAAGTACAATCGTCGACACAAGTCACGCGCCGAGTACAATCAATAACAGTAATACACCATCGCCGACAAAATGCGAACGGTCAATATCGTGAGTCAACAAGACCGACCGATAGACGGGGTTGCCAGGTGCCAGCATAGAAAAATTGCATGTTATTTATTACTACTACGTTAATTTATTATGAAGTCCTGTCACAATTTTCTAATGTGATAAAAATTATGGCTTTGTAACGATATTAGTTTCTTCCTTATCTTTTTTTAATAACATTTATAGAACATAAATAAACGTCACCTTAAAATAGTGTAATTTAATAGACAATATTATTCTAGTAGTAATTCTGAAGTAATAAGTTATTTCATTTAATCTTATAATGAGACAAACTCCCCTACATTGGCAACACCGACCGACTTATGTCTCGCCATAAACTCTTTCATTTGGCTCGGACGAGCCTTATGAACAATAAAACGTTGAGGGCTGGAGATTTGGACTGTAATAAAATATTTGCCCTAGCACACGCTAATCCGCGTCCCTTACTTACGAACGCAATTTGAGAAGTTATAGTCCGTCTGCAAAGACGCTCATCTTTTAGAAATATTACACGTACTTACCTATAAGTACTGTTTGGTGATTTAGCTGTGTTTGAAGATTTCATGTTTCTGGGTGGATACTTTTAGAATCGACACTCTAATTCATTTTGAAGTAAGTACGTGCTAATGAAGGTAATAAGTATGTAGACTTCAACTAGTAATGTTTTCAAATGAAATAGATATATTTGAAATGTTGTAATCGTTTCATTTTTGAAGAAAAAATTGTTATAATAAAGAATGAAAAATATTTAATAAACCTCATTTGCAAACTGATATTTAACTGTCTTCAATTGACATAAACTATGATTTTTTTATGGAACTAAACGCTACAATTAAAACAATGTAGGCACACCACAGTAACCCCGTTCGTTCAATTATATATGTATAGCAATAAAAGAAAAATCAGCGGTTCACACCACACGCACACATTAATCAAGTTCCCGGGAAACCGGGGAAATCTTTACGCGTTGCCAGCCAATAGGATGGGAGTTTAGCGGCGACTCCGGACTATTTCAACGATCCAAATAAAAGTTCCTCCCTCGATGGGAAAGAGGGTCAGGCTTAATTACTCGTAAATTGACCGGGATACAGTTTTATCCCGGTCTCCGGATAAATGCATGCGGGGATAACGATGTGTCATACGTGTTATTATGTTTGGAATTAGGAAAAGGAATAGACTGTAATTATGAATACATATTTTTTAAGGTTTTTTTTTTGTTTTCTGTTTTTCGTGCTCTACAAGAAAGTTCGACTTCAAAGTTGCCTGTTGTAATTGACCAGAAAAAAAATATCGGTTTATTATTATTTTATTTCAATTGATGATGTTTTTTAATAGCTGCTAAATTAATGAGTATCTATTGTAGCTGTAATCAACATAACATTCTGGATTCAAATTATTTTATTCATTTATATGATGTAAAATCATCTGACCACCAAAGTTTTCAAGAATGTAGATCATACGTGGTATCTACAACCAAACGCACATTTAAACAACTGAGCAAGTGCGAGTCGGACTCGCGCACTGAGGGCTCGTAAGAAGTACCCTATGAATTTCGATCTTTGAGAGTATCAAAATATACGTTTTTTTGCGACATAAAGGGCGGAATATTTTTTAGTCGTTAACTTAGAAGTTTGTTTTTGTCCACAGCTTGAAGGGACCGCAGACTTGATTATATGGTTTTAATTTCAACTCGATACCTCCACGCGTTCTGGAGATAAAGGGTCTTGACAGACAGATAGACGGACGGACAACAAAGTGATCCTATAAGGGTTCCATTTTTTTCCTTTTGAGGTACGGAACCCTAAAAACAAAAAGGGATTAATCATAAAACCTGCTCAACATTTATTAATAACTGGGTAGGAATTAAAAAGTATCAATAATATAAAAGGACTATTCGTTACTCAAATAAAATTACAAGGACCACAGTATATCTGTATGTGAATATGATTTGTTAAAAACGTTACAAAAAGGAACAACTCATCCGTGAATGTTCACAAAAGGAGCTTCACCATTGTTACATAATAAGTAGCAAAGATACTGAAATATCCATCCATATTTTTATTAATAACACACAAAAGAGAGATTATCTGTCAGTGGTTTTGGTAGCAGCTGTTATTACCAAAGTACGTATGCTTTTGAAGTTATAGTATTACTATTAAAAATGAAATATATACTAACAGTAGCAATAGTAATAACTAGCAATATATTACACACTGGCATGCTTGGGTAAAGCTCTAATTAACAGTATAGTCATAAACCATAAATAAACGAACGTGCAAACCTTTAATTAAAATATTTATTGCTGAACAAAAATATACTGATCTGAAGTTAGATCCATGTTAACTGTCACACTAAAGCTTATTCATTTCCACTTTATGTTATTTATTATAACACTTCTCTATAATAATAATAATCGCAATAAACAGGTGCATTCGAGCACACTCGCTCTAATTTGTTAAATATCAGAAATTACAACGAGCTGTCGCCACTAAGAAAAAACTGGCAACACGACAACTCTGCAGTTCCATTTTCAAACAAGGTAATAAAAAAAAAACATTTAATTGTCAAATTAATCTTGGTCGTGTATGACACTCGGCCTCTTCGCAGTTAATAGGTGTTATTACGTGTCGTCAATTTAATAACAAACGGACAAGAGTTACGGAAGAGAGCAACATGTAATTTTGGATCGACGCGATTGATCGACAATGCGTTCGAATACGAACGTCGATCGTGCTCCAGGCGAAACCGTATAGACTTGTTGATAAGTGGTTATAAATCAATCGTATTAACATAATAATTATCGGTGTGATTGGTCGAGCATCGAATCGTGACCAAGGACGTTTCTACTAAAATATTCAAAGAACTAATCGAAAAATCGGATTGGTAATGTTTGTTTATCTAATATAGTTAACAAGCAATCATACTAATTATGGTTGATTTGGGGTTTGTGCTTAAAAACGGTAGAGTAATTGAATCAATTAAAGAAAACAATATAATACGGACTCCAACAAACAACGGAATATGTACAGAATGCGGTGAGCAGACGCTTGCAAAACACCGGTATTGCTAATTAAAAGAAATTCCTTCGCTATGCTTTTCCCCGGACAAAAAACATGAATCCACCGCGACGACTGCGAGGTGTGAGCAATGTCATAAGTGGCTAGTAGGACTACATTTTAATTGTAAGCGCCGGTACACACGACACAAACCGAGGGGAATTAAACACCACGTACGGCAGAATTACTGAACGCATATGTGGAAATTGTCCCGCGATGCAAACATTTCTTGTGACGCACTCACAAGAAACCTCTATTACTATGATGGCGGAAGAAAAAACATGCGTTAGTTAATGTTATTATAGCTACACATAATATGGTAAATTACATCAGTAAGATGAGTGCGAACAGTCAATACTATCAGAATAGATGTGTGCGTACGATGCGGTCAATAACACCGCTAATTTTATTATGAGATCATAATATAACTAGCGTCTAACCGCTTGTGGCAATTTTTTATAATCTAGAGTAACAAACAAAGAATCGTAAATTAGTTCTCAGCAATGATCTCTCTTATAAACCCTCGAGTAGAAGTATTGGTAAGGTATATTAGATAAGTCCCTAAGGCTAATGTATAAAACTAAAGTGATGGGCCACCTGTTATAAGTTTATCTATTGCCATTTGCCCCAGTTGGCAGTACTATCGGTCCCTTTACGGGCACATTTGAGGATGACATAGCTGGCAATACACAGTGAGGGAGGGAATTCGCATAATTCCACGCATGGATTCAATGTTCGGAATTCGAAATATCGGCTGCGACACAAGCAGTGCAAAGAACCGGGATACCTGCTTACCTATTGTGAATTTTGCCTTATGCATATTTGCTTTAACCGTTTCGTGGTTTATTTGAATTTGGAACGCATAGAATAGTTCTGTTTGTGTTATGATCCGACCTACTTCTGTACTTACTTGCTTTGCAATGTTCTGGAGGAAATGAATGTGTGTATGTAAAAAGAAAATTCCGGTATTAATCACCATTGTTTATGCAGCTACGCTAGATAAAAAGGCGTTCTTCAACTTCACAGTTGCACGTGCTTACAGCAAGATGTTAGTTACAGGAAATAAATAACTTTACACGACCCAGAAATCACAACTTTCTATATAAGTAATTGTTTGAAATCATTCACACCCTAGTTTATTTGATAAATGGTGGGACGTCTAAAATTGTGGCGCATGCGGGTAGTCGAATCGATGGTTATTGCAAAATATATCGATAATTGAAAATCGATTTAATCGGCAATGCTGATGGGTGACCGTAATCAGCAACTGTCTGCGCAGGCGCACGTGCCTAAGCGCAGGTGGACACAAACGACCTCACTTTTCACTCTCATTTACATACATGGTTGCAAACTTGCAACAAGTGATGCTCCCAGTGAACAAACGGCGCAATAACGACTGTTTTAATTAAAATGTTAATTGCTTAATTTTTATTGATATAACCTGTAACGAAGGCTAATGTAATGGGGTTATTTATTGATGCGATTGCATTTCGTTGACATTCGACGTCCATTTCACTATTAGCGTCCAAGAGGTATGTATGACGGGCTCGCGGACGGCGAGCCATGGGTAGCTCGCTGTCCGATCGTCCGGTAATGGACCGACTCCAAGACGTCGACGGCGCGCACTGTTCCCGCGCGCCTCAAGGAGTTGTCAGCACCAGGAGGCGCCCAGCTGGGTCGAAGCCTACTGGGGACAGGGTTTTCCGAAAGGGAGCTCGTGCCCCGGTATGAAGGCTAGAAGGAACGGCGCGGGGTTTTTAGTCAGTAAGAGTCTGACACTATCTCCCGCTCCACCCAAGAGCGGGTTTTGTCAAAGATGATTTTTCCCGTCGACAAAAAAAAAAGAGGTATGTATGAGTATTTAGTGAACCATCAATGGATACCAGACGCTACTTATCCTCGGTACTGTACATGTGAGCAATTCCGAACAACTACTAAGAAAATAAGCGAACTTCTTCTGTAGTTCCTGCTAACACATTCGAATAATTACCGAAGTATTTTCTATTAAGTAATTAATGTAACTTACATTGCTATGTGGTAGGTAACAGTATAACTGTTACCTACCGGACTCGATTATCAACTTACTTAGAAATAAAAATATATCCTCGAGGCGATCTACGAGACGGTTGTAAGAACTTACGGGCTTATTATGCTAAAATGGTAGAACTATGCAAAACTACTTTTAGTTATAGAACTAGTAAAAACTTCAATACTTGTCACAGTGATGTGCAAGACACAAATTTGCACATAATTAAGTGAAATTGCGGCTACTGCGAGTTACTGCGTTTTTTTTTCTGGTATTTTTGTAGAAATACTAAGTGGAGTAGAGTTATTTGAAGCCTAATTTATACTGACTGATTAAAGGCATAAACTTTATGCGGCTCCACATGTCGTTCATTGGAATTAAACGTCTCGTTATAAAGGCATATTCGTAAGTTTATGTGGTATTCAAATGTCCCGATCGCCACTAAGTTACACGCACTTGCCGTAAGCAGCTAACACTTCTTGGTCGTCTCGCATCGCCTCGGCGTTTAATTATTGTTGCCACCGCGTTTATTATTACGATTTCCTTATAAGGGGCAACGGCAATTTGTTTGATTACTTCCAATTGCCAGTTGATGTTTTAACCATTAAAAATTGTAAACGCAGCCGTGGATAGCAAGAAATTGCTATGATTGCCGACTCTGCTGGTGTTTATCGTACTTTCTTGCCAGCGTTCGATACGGAAATGGAAAAAATGGGCTTTCGATTCAATGATTGTGGAGAATATGCGCTTTTTGCGATACGATAAATGTGCAATAACGTTCTGCGTAGGAAAAAACGCGACTTAGATAATCATCGTCTGTTAGACCGTGAGTTTTTATAAACGGACATTGTAGCAGTGTTAGAAAATATAACAAGGCGATTATAAGTTGTTGTCAGTACCTCTTTAATTAAATTCATATTCAACTATAAACTCATTAAATGAAAATTATCTAACGATTTCATACAATTAACGTTGCTCATAAGATAGTTGTAAATTGCAACGTAAGTGGTAAAAACAGGAGCAACAAGTGCGGTATGAATTCGACCCATATTGAAACTGCAAAAACTAAGTTACATATTCAAACAAGACTAATAATTACTAACAACGCTACAACTCTCCAATACAACAACAAGGAAGATGTCAAACGACGAGCCATAATCAATGTAATTACTTACCGAGATTCATCCATCATTATTATAATAATCATCTCAATACGAACACAACTTTCATTGCAACAAACAAAGGCGTGAACATACAAGAGATTCGCAAATTGACTGATCCCTTCTTCCCTTAACATAAACAGGCAAATCCTTACTTAATTTCAGTCGCAGAATTCAATCAGAATGTAAAGCTTTGTGCCCCAGCGAGTAATGTTATAATGCCGTACATTATCCCCCTGTAGCGACTCGGCGACACCGTGCCGAACCTTTCATTATTATCAACACATCATTTTCATGGCACTTTCTAAAATATTAGGGCTGCCACTAAGAGTTCTATCATTCACCTCAATTATTTTCCTATTGCTTAACTTAAATCAATATTGTGCAGCTCAACTATCGCAACGTTAAATAACCCTAAATCCTAGCTATACGATAATTTTAATGATCTCTAGACCATGTCGAACTGATAAAGTTTTGTAATAATTTGCACGTTCAAGAGCTAAATTATGACTTGTAAATGTAGCGTTAAGGACGAACTGCAATGTAATAGCTATTTAAAAATACATTTACTTGATACCTTTATCGCAAATCAGAGTCGTAACGCGAAATGAACAACCGTTTAGATTTAGCGCCTTAAGATAAACATCGGCGGGTAACCCTTTCGACGAGCCCGTGGTGACGTGGGCCCACACATCCCTTTCGCGCATTTCATATTCCTATTTCCATTCCGTTCAACCTTCACAGGAGGATTATATTCTGCCTCCGATGTTTTCGTATCCTATTATTTCACGGGGTGAAAATGGGCCTCCCGCCTCCTCACTCACTCACTCAGACAGTGACATCCCTCAGATGTGTGACGTGTACCGACGTGGAGGCACCTGTGTGTGTGCACCTTCCCAGGACTGTGTGCGAGTGTGCGTTTGTTTCATCAACTGTAAACCACTGTCAACGACTCGTCAAAATAATATTGGCTTAACGCCGGAGCCCGTACACAGATATGGTACATGGAAACTTGATACACGCACGAATTTAATTAGATTGGCTTTAATATTACGGGTGATGGAGAATTACGTAACGAAATTATAATTTGTTTGATAGATTGGTGCTGACTGTAATTCTTTTCTGAGGTAGAGTTAATTTAGATTTGTGTTAAGTTGAATGGACCTTGTCACATGTCCAGTGCCATTGAAACCAACTTGAGACCCATAATTCCCATGAGTGTAAACTTTGGAAACTTTGGAATTAATTTGAACTAACAAAATAATCCCAAAAGTATCAAAATTTGTTAAGATTCTCGTAAAGCTATGTACACACACATAGACTAAAGTATCCTAAGCTTCGAATCTCAAATCAAACCCCTTGTGAGACCCATCCATCTTCCCACTAATTGTAAAATAATTAAAACTAACTGAGCATAGAGGATTGTGTTTCGTACACAAAAACAAGAAATGATACAGGAATACGAACGAACCGAAGGGTCGCATGTTCAACAAAAAATATGACTTATGGAATGGAAATGCAATAAGAGCAAAACAAAGAATTTATGCTTATTTCAGCTATGAGAGTGTTTCGAATTGCAAATTTCGGGAAAAAAGCGAACAAACTACACTCAAAGTCAAATGCGGCAGTGCGCGATAAGCAAGTGCCGCTTATGCAAGATCACGAATGTAATTGCTCCCTTGTCTGGCACGACACTTCGTGCGGGAGCGAGACAAAATGTGCCTAATGCACACGAGCAAAAGAGATGGAAGGTGGCAGTATCAACAAAGCCGTAAGCGACAAAAATGATTGATTGCTAGCCGTCTTGCGCTGAGCTCTATTTAATCACTTTATTCCCTTTTCTCCGTTTGTGTTGGGATAATTTTGTATTTGTGTAATTTGTATACGAAATGAGGAGGCATACCTCCCGAGAAGACGGGGTTCATATCCGGCGCGTATCCGGAGCTTACACAAACCCGATTTTGATGTTATCACATGTCATGGTACCGTTTGTTTTGATTTATATTACAAAGCCAGATTAAGTTGAGATTAATCTTTGGGTTAATAACTTGTGTTTAATTCGAATTTTAAGGCATCGCTGTGAAACCCTATGGTGGGAATTATACTCGGGTTGTTTTCATACCGTATCGTAATCTTGGTGACATCACATCCTGTTCTAGCTATGCTTCCATAGTGCAATCCCTTATCACATGCCTAGCGCGTCTATTCTATAACTACGGTTACAAAATGTACTCTTAAATAAAGAAAAGTTTAATGATGTTAATAACTTATCTGAATAGTTTAATTTGCCAAAGAAATACCCATTGGAATTGCTGGAGTGTCAGAAATAAAACTAAATCTTATCATACGTCAAAAGTTTCCGTTTTAGGCAAACAGGCTTAGGTGCCTCATCTCGCCTCAAATAGTTTTCTTTTACAAATTCATTACAGTACAAGGGTAAATCAAATTATGTCGACTTGACTCTCTTCGTTGGCTCTTACATTATTACTGCAGTAGGAAGTTTTAAAATTTTAGCACCTGGTCTCTGATATGCTAGGTTATATATATGAGATATTTTATATATTTAATGTTATTACTAAAAGCCAAGATGTGCAAGTGCACTTTCTTGCACCTCCGATAACAGTAGATCGAACTTCACTTGTTCATATACCTACGAATTGGGTCCAATATATTTGTCAAAAATTATACATCTTTCATTTGGACTGTATCAATGTATTGCTGGACATATCTCTTCATAATCGCATTCCAAAACATTCCAGCCTTAAAAGTTATCATAACGATAGAGTTATAGTAGATAGCTACTAAGGAGAACTTACCACTCATATGTCCGTTTTCATAAGGCGAGTACTCTCCATTCTCCAGGCGATGCTTCTTGAAGGGGTGACCAGGGAACTGTGTAGCGGCGAGAGATAGTCCTACTCCTGACGCACGCTTCGGTGGTCGGCCCGGTCTGGAGCTGCGGACATAGTAGCACGTTACTGCCGTTTAAGATGCTACACTTTACCTATGGAGGTTGGGGCCGGAGGGAGATAGAAAACATAGGAGCCTCTGAAAGCCTGGTCAATCAATCAGTCGTCAAATGTTTTGGCAATGTACCATTTGATAACTTTTAGTAATTTTAAGCATGTAAGGGAGAGTTGACAGCACATTAAGAATCAGACTTCCAGAGGCCAGAGGTAGTCGATAAACTCAGTCTATTGCAGTTTACAACAACAAAAGAGTCATAGAACATACAGAATTTACGATCAGGACATAAAGTTAGTACTTGACCGGAGAGGTTTTTCAATAACCCTATACAGAGTTGGCTTATCGGCATAGAAATTCTTTTTTAATAAATATTGCCTGCCAAAGGAAATTCTGTAGCACTCATTACCACTACGAGTAACAAGATTACTATATTTGCGTAAAAATATTGGCTACGCGGTCATTAACCCTCTGTCTGGCAGTGGCAACCACAAGAAATTGTAAGAAGTATTTCCTCAAAGAAATTAATATAGATGAACTGCGATAGACTGAATTAATAATACACAATTAATTTTATAGGTAATAGTGGTGTAATTACAGTTTCGATCAAAAACTAATAATTCAAGTTTGTCAAGTGTAGCAACACAAATCACACATTCTATTACTGCAATAAAAGTCACAGACGTGTGAAAAAATTAAAACGCTAATTGATAAAATCGTTCCAACAAAAAAGCGTGCATAAAAATCAAGTAAGAAATCGATCAATCCGCTCTTACACATGATTCATTCATTATCATTCAGTACTCATAGTAAATTCTCATAACTGCAACAAAAGAACAATAACTGAAATAGTCATTAATTAAATTCTATTAAAAGTGAGCAACGGGAGCTTCTCATGCGCTATCTTTACGCTGATCAGATAAATCAACATCAGTAAGGGAGGGTATAGATTTATTTTTATATATTTCACTCCCCCAAGATTTAATACCGCAACACGTCGGCCGCAGTTTCCACAATTTCACGCTTATTGTTTTCTCATCCGTGATTTATGTTCACGTAATAGACAACAGTATTTCTTGGACGCAATAAAGTTTGTCACCTAAATCTTTGCCCTTAAGCCTATTGCGTACTTGCGGACCTAAAACTTTGTTTACCTTTATTGGAGTTACTATTAGTTTGCGGTGGAAATAAAAAGGTGCTATTACTGAGTAATTAGGCGTGTGCCAATGAGTTTTACTGTAGTGGAATGAAGATGTTGATTGATTTGGCTGTCATAATAGCTAGCGGTATCTAAAATTGATGTTCCTGTAACAAGGAATTTAATGAAGCTCAAGATCCTTCCGAGAATTATTGAAAACTTTTCTAAAACGATATCTTATTAATCATTCCATTCAGCTGATTCAGCCTTGGAAGTTAAAATGGGAACAAATTTAAAGCGACGAAAAATTAGGATTATTCAAAACTGGCTTTGAATTAGTCACATCAATTATTTGCAAACTAAGAAATAAAGCCAAAATTATTGTATAAAGATAACAATGGTCACCTAATATTTACTCTACTAAAACATATAGACTGGACAACTAAATTGGATGAATAGTTGCTTACAGAGCAACAAGAAATGCCAAGGAAAGTGAACATAGAATACCTAATGATAATAGAGATGTGGGTGATAAAAAAGTAATATAGTATTATTTTTGATAAAGGGATCTAAACTAAAACCCTAAACTAAAATCAACTGTATTGAAAAAGATACAGATGAGTACTGCCAAATAACTCAAAATATTAAGGATATCCTTTATATTCAGAGGCCTATTTTGCCTATTCAACTAATAACACCAATTCCAGTATGATAGAAATAACGGCATGAAATCCCTGGTATACCAAGTTCTAACTAGGGTTCTACCTTAAACAAATAGAGCTGTCATATCGCAATTTTAATTGCCGAGAAAACCATTACAAATAAATATATGGACAGTAGCGGCTAGTTGGAAGTCCGAAGTAATTGGCGACGCGAAGTAAGATCAATTACACTAGTAGCAGCTAATCCGCACTACATTACAACTAGGTACCAGTACCACGGCAGAGGCGTCGGCCAAGTTCGGCAATTATCGGGGGAGCGATGCTGTTATCATAGTATCGGCTTACGCAGAAACTGAGTCTCGCCTATTTATTTTTATGTCAGCAACCGTCATTATGAGACACTCCATTAGCTTGGATTGCGGTGACACTCGTTTTCGGTTACGCTTTGGGGTGCGATTGTATGGTGCGACAGTTTTTTTCTTCTTCGTTGTCGTGCTCAGATAAAGGGTTTGTTATTTTGATGACCAATTTTATTTACGGACAACCGTAATACTAATACAGCAAAAAACTTAATAGCTTTAGTTTTTCTGTCATCTCCGAGACATTTGGCCATCGTCAAGGAACAATTATAAAGTATAAATAGTCTGAATGAACTTCAAAGGCCGCACATAAAAATTGATTTTATTTTAGATGCAGGCGAGTACAGTCGGGAGCAAAAAAAGCTAAACACAATCGCGCCCGCGACGAAATCGAATATTGAAAGTGTCGAGGGACAGAGATAAGGAGAGCACGTGCCGCTCCCTTGCCGCCACTTAGGCCATACCCGTAATCTGAATACCGCAAAGCTCACTGCGATAAACTGCCATTAAAAAGCGTTCGATTTATTACCGAACGATTTCCGAACGATTTATACGGGTGTGCAAAGTCGAGAGAGTATCATAAACCAGAGGGTCCTAGAGGGTAGAAACTTACTCAATACTTAGTATCTACGAAATGTAATGGAGTAATGAGATAAACACGAGAATAATGACGATATAAAATTCAATCAAGCTACATACAATACAAGTGATGCGTTAGAACCAAAGAAAGTGCAGAAATTGAAAGTATTGAAATAAAAATTAAAGTAGGAATAACAACTTTAAATAAAAATAAACAACTTAATATATTGTATTGAAAAAATGTTTCCATTAATGTACCTAATCAATTCAATACATAGGTACAATACACTTTATATGCTAATGTACCTAATAGATAAAATAGTCAAATGCTCAGAATTCCACAATATTCGTATAAAATCAAACGTGTTACGATTCTGCACATCGTACTCTTTCCTCCGACCAACCCTAGTGAAACTAACACCACGTATAGTTTTGCTTTTTGTATATTTGCTTGGCAATATTCATCACTCACCGCCCGTGTCACTGATCAAATAGCACCCACAAAAGAGTCCCCAGATATTTCTGACAGATATACCCTTGATAGATAGTTTCACAAACATTACGAAACAAATCCTGATCGACGGATTCTATAGAGCAAGATTGAAAATCTGCGGTATATTACAAAGAAGATAACGGTCCTAGTAAACGTGACTATAACAGTAAACGATTCAGCATCAAAAATCATTCCGACTATCTCCTTTCAATCTTCCCGACTTCATAAAAAAGTAGGATCTTAAACACATGAAGCTACTAAGTACACAAACAATATCAACACCATCGGCACACTAAGAATAGACTCGGCACTCTCTGTTATTATATTTGTATTACTATTCTCAACTCTTAGTGGACGTGTTCACACTCACTAATAATTACTGACACTAAATCATAACATTCACGTGGCGTAAACATCCTTCCTACCTTTAAAAAAAAGTGAAAAGACCAAAAACAGCTCGCTGACAGCATATTGTAAGCTAATAGTCATAATCTGTATATATTTTATGTTTTTGTTACTGAAGCGCCCGATTATTTACACGTTACAGCACTACAACCCGTATGGGAATGTTTACACATTAAATTAAAACTCTTTTTAAGTTTTGTTCGTCCAAATATAACCTTTTTCTGAGGGTTGTCATTAGAAGAGATTGTGTCTTATTACTTTAAGCATAAGTTATATATTCGTACGATACCTTTGAAGATACTTAACGCTTCTGATTCAATGCCACTGTTGTTTTATTTGCTTCGACTTAGTCGTTTTAGTGCTATTGGATTAGTGGCCTTATAATGAGATTGTAAGTTAATTTTATTTGTATTGAGTATATTTATTTCTATTAAGTATATTAATTCAGTTTTTATATAGCCCAGTTCTATATTGCTTTTATTTAATCCGACTACGATATTGACTTTAGTTGCTACATCAAACTCAGCTCTTACATTCTTATTCATTAGTTGTCTTTTTCTTATGAATCCATTTGGAAGCCTATCTGTCAAAAGTCTAACCGCTACTGAACTATATCTATACGCTCAAACTACATTATACCCGTTTGATGCATTATTTCCTTTTCAAGTTAGTGTCTCGGAAACACCATATCTGGGTATTACACCAAACAATGAGGCTCTGTCTTAAAAATGGCCCAAGAATCGGTAGACAACGTAAAACAAACGTACGTAATCTTATCTAATGTAAACTCAAACGCAGTAGCAGTTTGTCTTGGGTTCAGTGCAAACATGATAAATGATTTCGGTTCAAAAAATCGTTGCTCTATTTTTTTCTAAACGAGTTCCGGTCGGAGCGAGATGTAATCTCTCCTTGAATAGAAACACCTATTCACCTTGAGAAGTACCTGAGGAAGAAGAGAGATCCGAATTATTGATTACGTCTGATAACTAGTTTATTTCGTCTACATTACAGATATTCTAAAAACAACGGAAGGAGAAACTATAAAATTCGATAATTTTGTCCAGATGACGATAAAGTTTCATCATTAAAACCAATGTTTTAATAAAACCAAAGGAAAAAATGTAATTGAAGCCAAAAATTAGAGGGCACTAAGACAGTAACAATAAAAAGTGAAAGCAAAGCCGCGTTTAATTGTGTCGTAAAAATAAAAATTAAATAAAAAATGCTTTGGGGTGGAAAAGTTTAGCGACCGTAATCCTGCTACAATTATATCAGGTTCTGTTGCAGCAAGATGTTCTCCTAATGTTACCTGTCCCAAGGGCGAGGGATGCTTTTTAATTTATTAAAACTAAGTTTCTTATTTCGAAGAAGAAACTTAATACATTTGGACTCAAAGAACACCTAAACTTTTTACCACCAGTGCACCGAACTGGAAATATGTGTTAATTTATAGTTAACCATTACAAAGCGATATTTAATTTGAATTATACGTAATATTTATTTCTAAGTTTTTAAAAGAAAATAAACCTAGAAATTCTAATTAACATTGATACATATATTGTATTTAAACGCATAGAGAGCCAAGTAAATATTTGCATCTATTATACTGTAACATTGGCTCCGACAGTTGAAGATTTCATCTACATATTCTTAGATTCAGAAAATAATAGTTAAATCACTGTCGGGGGGGATTAACCTCTGTGATTCTATAAAGTTACAGCTCGGTTTAATAACACTGTTCTATCTGACAGTACAATCATAAGTTAATGTAGCAAGTCACCGCAACAGTCAGGTAGCTGCTACGTTTCAATTTCTTCGAGGCATTTTATTTACAAAACTAATTACGTTTGTCTGATAGGGTATTAAATAGCTCCCGGTGCTTCACTTGATTTGTTGACAGTTAATAAAGACATTCCAACGTATTTAAGATCTTAGTCTATTCCGTCTGTGATGTGATCGCTCCCTGATGAAGTTATTATAGCTTCTATTATTTGTTTCTTTTTTTCGCATTCGTCTATACTATTCTGTTAATCATCTCCAATATAAAATGTCTTATTAGCGATAGAATTAGATACATAAAAATATTAACTAGGTCGGACACGTTTTTTTATTGTTACTTTTTTAAATTTTATTACTGTTGGCACGAACATCATTGTCGGCACGCCACGTGGTCCGGATAATTGAAATGTCCAAACACTAAATTTATAGTTTGTACAACGTCACTATTTCTTTTTTATTGCTCCTATCGATGTTGCTACCATTGATCTAACTTTATTATATTGGACACAACTCACACAGCACGTCTACCGCAGATCCGTCGCCTTTGTGACCAGAACAGATGTTTTTTAATTACTCTTTAATGAATTCACAACATGTTGATGTGTTTTATTAACATGTCTCGTAGAATTTGCATAAACTCATATTAAGTTGGAGGCTATACTCAAAATATTTTTTATTTTATATATGAAGACATACATTTTAAACTGAAGCGAGTCTCGTATGAAAGCTCAGAGGAAATAATATTAATCCAACTTCAGAAACAAATGTTCTAGCGAGAGAACATTAAAATCTTAAATATTAATTGTAATAAGAGCGGCGTAGTCCCCAACATCCCTTTCTGCGAATGCTGGGGCAACATAATCAGCCCCCAAGGGACAACCTCTTGTAATTAGCGGCTGTTCATTTCTTAATTTCAATATTTAATTACAAAGGAAACTCGATGACTGCTCTGTATAGAAAGAGACGTCATCTTCAGAAAGTCTTTCGAATCCGTTTTGTTTCTAATTCGCTTATAGTATCGTTTGATATGGCTTCTTCATTGTTTCTTTGGCTGCTGTATCAAAGGGTGCTCGAGTTTAATCATTTATCTGAACAGAGCGTTCATCTTTGTGAAGTTTTATTCTTTCCAATCGGTTTTATTGAAGCTTCTTTGAAGTAAGTGTCATTTTAATTCGAGATATCTTATTGCTCGTATTTTTTTTGTAATAATTGTATTAATTTTCTTATTGAACACAAAACATGTAAATACAAAAAAAAACGAAACGATAGTGGTAGGTAGTTAATGAAAGCTAAAGCTATTCATATTTTCTATTACTGTTATTATGTGTAATGTAATACTGAAGAAGTCTGAGAGACAAGGTAGACAGAATTAATGTAACTTTATCGTATTCGTTGAACAGCCATCTTACAATTCCTCTTTGTCATCCCTATTGTAAGATGTAATAGCCCCAGACATATTATCGTTTTATTTCATTTCTCTCTCAAGACGCTATGAAATTTTCTTATAGCATTACCTGCCTAAGGATTTCATTACCTACAGAAAAGTCTGGCTGGATGAATTTTGAATGACTTTGTAGATTTGGGATTGTATAAAGCTTTATGTGATCGAATTCTTTTATTAAAGACATTTACAGGATCGCTTTCTGCATGGATTTGTTTACGTTACATTGTAGCTTTGTTGCTGGTTTATTATTTACAAATACCTTTTGGGCGTTGCTTGAATACTTTGTGATTCTCGCAGTTTGTGATGGTTCTCATTTTTGAAGGGGTGCAAAAACGGTTGATAAATTTTTCTCTTTGTGGTATTTTCATTGGGCACTTTTCAATTGATTCGGCATCAGTCGGGTTGCGTGCGTTTGGCACGTTTTGTTATGAATCGTTGACGGCTGTTGGTTCGGACGTGTCCATTCACGCTCACCCTGTATTGGTGGATTGTTTTGTTGCGTAAAATTATACAATTTCTGGCCGGGTGACCACAGCGCGCGGCCGGCCAACACCACTGTCACGCCCTCCGCCATTCGATTGAAAATGAAAAATCTATTATTATGAGCTACGACAAAAGGTAGTTGCTTCTTTTATTTTTGAAATGGTTTTAAATGAAACGGTTTCTGGATTTGCCTTAATAGTTGTGAAATATACCTAACTTATAAAAAATAAACCTACAAGTTACAATATTGGAAATAGTTTTTAAACACTCTATGACTAATTGATTTACGTAGTTTTTGCTGTTGGCGCCAGAAGTTGTTAATTTAGCAAAATGTGTTTTCTTTAATGAAACTTTTGGGTCTACATCCAATGGAACAGTATTTTGTTATATTTTTTTGATATTTAATAGTTTTCTATTTATACTGACACGCTTCATCAAGAATAATCGAAGAGATTTGCTACCGTTCCCGGCATTTGTAGTTTTTTTTTCCCAAACGGTCTTTTGTAGTGATACAAAAAATTGTAGCGAGCTACCTGGCCATCAACAGACACAGTTAGTCGGTTCCTAAATTAATTTCTTCTAATTCTGGCGACTGATACTGTCGAGTCATATAGGTCGTGTGCATGCCATCGGCGGCTTTTAGCTATACAAAGAAATTCGTTTGAAAAAACAACTGGAGCTTGTTTTTCGTCGGCTCGCATTAGAGAGACACTTGAAAGATAGATGCAGTAGTATTTAAAACGCGTTCGAAAACGCATAAATATACGCCATTGCATATCAAAATATGTTTAGAATAATATTATAATACGATCATGTCGTAAAAATAAATATTTTTTTTATATTTCCTTTTCAAACATGATTACGACAATTTTATATTCAAGTAAATAACATGTTCTTGTTCAATGCGTGTTTTATGTGTTAACTATTGTGGCGTTTCTTCCTCTACGCTACACGATCACGTCCGCTGTTCTCGTAATAACTTCAGTTTCTTATGTTCAATGAAAAATTAAAATAATCAAAACATACAAGCTTAGAGATTTGAAACAGAATAGAGTCCCGGACGTGTGATCGTTCAGTGTCGAACGAAAATAAACGTTATGATTTGTTAAACAGGTTATTAGAAAAACATCGGCGCTGTCGACAGGGAGTTTGGAAATAAACTATTAAAAAACGGTCAAGTGCGAGCTGGTTTATCTGCAGCAAGTTCAGCATATATACCACTGTTTTTTTTCGCTTAGTTTTTTATTGTTAGAGGATGTTCAGATATATCAGAAGCGCACAGTGCGCCAGTTACATACGAAACAGATGTAAACTTCATAACTAACTGTCTTAGTGGAAAATGTAGCAGAACACAACGGTAGCTGAGATTATTTAGTATCCACCGAACACTTTGATATCATTCCACATTCCTACAGCGCACAAAGGAAATAGACGAAATATTCAAAGATAAAAGTTTCTCGAATCTTAAAACAAAAGTGGGATTTTAAAGATAAACAGGAGTTAATCATAAATCATGCACGTAATAGTTACATTCTGACGCAGCGTAAGTACATCTGAAAAATCTTTTGTTTGATCAGACTCAAACATCTGGATGTTGAACAGAAGTTCATAATAAAATATGATGAAAAAATATGTTAAGTCCTTTTGTATCGACCGCTTCTGTCTATTTTTGTTCGACTAGTTAACAATCTTGATACTTTACGGTATTATTTTACCGATTAAAATGCAACACTACTTCAAATGAGTTTGTTGTGAACTAATTAAAAAGGTTGGAGTGAAACTACTTTGTATGAGCAATTATCATGTTTTACGAGACAGTGCATATTAAATGAGAAGCTATTGATGGTTTAACTTTATCGTTTGATCATCGCCAATCAATGGATGTAAAAAAGTTGAAAAAATTACAGTAACCCTTCGGCACGGTAGTAATGCCTCCACTAATTGCATTTGTTATATTCTGTATAAAGAAATACAATTAGTATCCGTGAATAATGTCGGCGTCGCGTCGTCGGCCCAACAGTTCATAAATGCCAAACGTCTACACTACATTGATATCGGTTAAGTTATTATACCTTTGCACCGTGACTTTACACAGCACCCACCTATCATTGACTCGCCAATAAAACACAAGAAGTTTAAAAGACCTTATAAGTATCTATATTGATAAAAATTACTTTAATAATTGATATTTTTAATTTTTTGTGCACCTCATTAATGAATTCTGAACGTTCTACAAGTCGGAGGGTGGCATTATCTACACACAACATCAAAGATCAAGCCGTGTACTCGAATGATCTTTAATTTATTTTCTGCGAGGCAGTTCATCTAGCGTGCCCTTTAATGCGTTCTAAGCACGGAGTCATTATTGAATTATTGTTGAATGTTACCCATCCGTTTCCACTAATATTAGCATTATTTATCTACGGACGTAGACAAGAGGAAACCCAATTATAATGGGACTCGCAAGCTATAACCATAGACCATTATGCCAATTAACTACTGTAATGTACGTATTACTCAGGCCGAGCATTGTGTCCACCGTCCAAATTCACTTGCATGTACTTGCTTTCAATTAATTTTTATGACGTTGTTAACATTTCATCGGTTATTGCCTGTAGAAATGACAAAACGTTTCTGAATGTCATGTGAAGTTGATCTTTTGTAATTAATTATCATTGAAGATAATTAGCCTACTTTAGCTGAACATGTTTACCAGTTCATGAGAAAAATATAAATAAACATAAATCTAAAAATCTTTAACTTCTAAATGTAAATTTATCGGAATCATAACAATAAATAAAAAAGAAATATGACAGCACGCTGCAGTGGTTGAGCGATTGGTTGCTGCGTTGTGTGTCGCGGGTTCGATTTCCGTATCGAACAATAATTTATATGGTCTAAAGACACTTGTTTTAGGTCTCTCTGTATGTGAATTTACATCTTTGTGCACACATCTAAGATACAAGAGGAATTCCAAGCGTTAAAAAAAAGCAAATATCAAGACCGTTTGGTTAATCGTCGAATTGCAGCCGAAACGTACCGCAGTGCTTCATAGTAACTCGATGAGATTTGTTTTGATAATACATCATAAAACTATTAAATATTGGATCGCTGAGTGAGACTACCCGCTACTGTTTCCACGTCGTTCTCCAAGTGATAAACGGTAGCGACTACACGTGTTTTGTATAAAAATGTTTGACATACTGAGAATAATATCCCATGGAATGTGAAGCATTACTAAAGAACTTTCGATATGTTTACACGAAGGAGGGATAAGAATAGGAAGGTAGTTTATCAAAAGGGTTAGTTTAACGTGGAAGTTTATAACTTGGACCATATTGTACACTGATCATGGCGTAATCGGTTTGTTATTTCAGCGTTTAGACGATGTTTAAACCGTGTTTTGTTTTGTCAGAAGCATGTGGGAATCATTGTATTGTGTTCTACATCCGGGATATGATTGGTTCGTTTGATTCCAATTTATAGATTGATTGGTCATTTCGAAGGTGTTGCTTTTTATCAACTTCACTAACGCCTCTATGGATTCGGTTTTGCATCCTGTATCATGAAAAACAATTTTTCTCTATTATAAGGTCCTTTAACTATTTACATTTTTATTACAACTAAGTTCTAACAAATGTTAATGGCCTTGTTGGAAGGAAAGAAAGAAAAGAAAGAAAGATAACACGTTTATTCCACTTAAACAGACGTATAAAACATTACAAAAATACAAAAACAAATTTCCCTGTCAGGCCATGTGTGTATCGGGCATAGGTATTACGCCTATGCCCGATGTTCTTTATATAATTAGACTGCAACCCATACAGCATGGCAATATCGCCAATCTATAAACATTACCAATCGATAGCGATGTGGAGGATTTTTTTGGCGTCATATTTTAGGTTAATTTTAATTAGTTTAATTCTTTTATTATTTGGTTTTACTATAATTATAGTTAATTAAGTATTTTTAACGTAACAAAATATAAATTGTTATAAGTTCTTTGCTACAAATCAAAATCGTGCCCAATAAAAGGAATTGGATATTGAAACCTAATACCGCTATTGGTGTATTGGGGACGTACCATATATTATTCACCTCCTTTGGGAATCATAAACACGATAGCTATAATGGTCAGTCAAATGCCAATAGTTTTTAAGAAGCATACTTTTATATTAGAATTTATTTATCTTATTGTCAGAGCACTTTCTCAAGGGGCTCATAAAGCCGACGAAAAAGGAATTATCATAATTAAATCAAATATAAACAAATTGGACACCGACTAAATATTTTTATCAAATGTATTTAGACATAAAAAGATACATCATTAGGAGTTGGATAAAACATACGATGTAATAACACTTATATACCTAGTAAACCTATCAACGACATATTTTTATAGGGATGCCAAATATCAATTAGTGCATATTTTCAATGAGATCAGGTTCTGGTGAATCAGCCACTTACGCTGCAAGACGAGTTACTTATTGAAACCGTGTTAGGTAGGTATATTTCTTTCGTGCTGAATACTAATAGAACCTCTCAGAAATATTTAACTAGAAGCTTTTTTCTCGATTTTTTTTGTTTTATAATAGAAAAAAGTGTCAGGTAATCAACCAAGAGCAATCGTCATAAAAACATATCAATTGTCTTTAATACTTATCGTGGTTTATTTACTCTATCTGTGTGTAGGTATCTACTGTAACCAGCTTTATGTTTTACCCCTATTACTTACATAGATTCTTAAATTTTTTTTATACTTAAAGTCAAAAAGTTGAGAAGTTCACGCAACCCTAAGTGCTTCTGTATTTTCAATAGTCATAGAGCGGTTTATCTGTTGACGTGTGTCATCTAGTCCAGCTACCTACCGACTTCCGTTCCCATCTCGCAGCTTATCTAACACAAATATGACAAATTAAACGAATCTTAAGAAGGGCCCCTCTGCTTACGTTACAATAGGATATTTAAACAAAGACTTAAAGTCATGACTCGGACTTAAATAGTTCTTTTGCTTGCCGCAGTAAATAAAAATGTATTTTTCATAAATTAGTCATCTGAAATTAAATCTTCATGAATGTAAATAAAATATACGAATAGATAAATTAGCTACTAAAAGATCTTGACGAACGTATAGAGTGTATAAAAAGCTCAAATTAAACTCGCTAAAGAACCTTCTAGATATCTTTTGTCAAAGCAAAAAAAACAAATGAAAAGTATCATCACAATCAAAAATATCGATTTAAACAACTGACAAACCTATTAACGGGATTCGAAATTTAAAAATAGAGTAAAAGCGCGGCCATCTTTAATAGTTAGGGCTGTCACTTTGAGGAACAAGTTAATAGACGTAATCAATTTGCTCGAAACCGAGTATGGGAGTAAAAAAACACATAATATTAAGCTGGTCGGTCACGCGAAGAGAGCTGTCAAAATTTAACCTCTCACTCCTTTTAGTTCAACCTTAACTGAATTGCTTTTTAAAAAATGGCACGTTTTAAACCAGTCTTTCTTTCCGAATTTTATACTCTTATTTTCAATCCCACTTATTCTTCTGTTGTTTTATATAAAAAACGTGAAAATTTCTATTTGTTACATGAACAACACATTAGATTTTGATCTAATTTGACATTGATAAGTCCGATAGACAATGTCATCATTCATGATAATGCGTAAGATGAATACCTAGTTTTTGTCATTGCATGAAGTAATATCTTTAGCCTACGAGTGAAACCGAGGACAAAAGCTAGTAAACCATATTTTTTAAAGCCATACCTACATTATTTATTAAATTAATAAACACCATTTATCTGTCATGTGCGACAATATAATTAAGAAATTTGCACCAGGCTATACGCTACCGTATTTGGGAGTGGCTATGAGTGCTATTTCATAATGAAATGAATAAATGCAGGCAATTCTATTAAGTCTCATTATCACCGGCACTTTTTTTCATGATGTAGGACGCCAATTTCAATGACTGAATGCGTGTCATTGGGTGCATTTAACTCCATTAACTATAAACGTTTGTGTAATCGTAAGGGAAAATAAGTACATTTGAGAGCATGTAGAAATAGAAATAAATATCATTTATTTGCCAATAATGTAGGTAACAGATATAGTGTTAATTTATGAAGAGTCCCAATACATTTTGCCTTACGGCATGCAAAAGTATTTAATTAATTTGAGCGGCTCTTGTTTCTTAGATTGGGAAATCATCAAATAACACTGCGTGCTCTGGTTGAAGCAAGTGTTAAACTTTTCTAACTAAAACCTACCCATGTTCCTTCAATTACCCCTTGCGTTGACTGTCGAATAATCCTGCAGCCCGACTAGCCATAAGCCCAAGAGGACCTTGTCAATTAAGCTGATACAAAACTCCGTGGGACCGAGCTTATGATCGCCCGTCAGACGGCGTCTCCGCGACGCCTACGATACCCACGACACTCGGAGCGTCTCTTACGACGGCTGGGGCGTGAAGATTGCCTCTCCCTCATCCTTTCCTCCAAATCCTTTGCTCGCAGTACTGCTGATCGTCTCCACGAAGACGCGGAGGTGCTCAGCCCAAGCGGGGCAGTGCTCTACTATGTCCTCCACCGTGTCCTTCGGGCGATCCGCACAATGGTAACACTCGAACGTTTCCTCTCGCCCAATTCAAAAGGATTTCATGCGGAAAGTGTAGCCACTATGGCGCTTCTCACTCCTCACATAGGGGATTTACCGTCGTGATTATGTCGTGCCCAACTTATAAGCAGCCCTGGCGTAATACGAAGTTTCAACGGAATGCAAGATCACAATAATACTGGTTTGGTTACCAGTGACGTGCAGATGTTCACCATAGTTCTAGGTGCAGTAGGTATACTTGGAACTATTTAAAAAAAAAACATAGTTATACTTGTATTTTTTCATATTCCAAACTTTTCGTAAATACAGAGTATGTAAATTATATTGTCTACACTAATATTATAAAGAAGTAAAGTTTGTTTTTCTATAAGAGTTAATCTCTGAAAGTACTGGTCCGATTGCTACAATTTTTTAAGCTGCCTTGTTCCTGAGTGATATAGCCTATATTTTAAGTACGCGGGCGTGACCGCGGGCAAAAGTTAGTAATTGATTTCTAAAAGAAAATTAATGTATCTTGGTCCTCCACTTTTGCTCATAACTGTACAATACATGGACAATTAAAATACGCGCGTCTCGTGCAAAAATCGAGTTACTGACAAGTACCTACACAACTGATGAACTTATTATTTCTGTAACGAAATAATTGGCCTTTTGTAGTGTTAATTAGTACTGAAAGGCTTTAATAGGGTGTAATTGTCGATATTTTAACAGAACATAAAACGAAGCGTGTTCACAATGTAAGGGTTTTGGTGATAAAAAGCGAATCTAGTAATGTTTAGTACAAATACAAAATCATTTATTTCAAATAGACCAAATGCAGGCACTTTTGAATATTCAAATGTCGGTCAGTCCAAGAAAAGTGAAGCTAAATTGCACGTTCCAAAGCGTAGATCCCAAATCTTCAACATCATTTACCTACATCAATCTCAACAAATAACATCAACGTTATTTACCAGTGAAATCTCAATATCCGTTCCAAAATCTTATTCACCAATTAGCCAAATCACGACCGGATGACATAATTATGGTCGAGACATGATTATCCTATTGTGCAGTCCATTCAGCATTGTTCGACTGATCGTTAGCGAGGAATGGGTGCTAATTGTCCAAAGATACGTTAATAAGTAATTTGAGAGCCCCTCATTGGTCGCGTGCCGCGGTTCTGTGGTCGCACTGCCCACGAACTGGCGTGGTTGCACATTGTGTACTTAGTTTCTGTTGGGTAATAGATATCACTGTTGTGTATAAAGCTTTTGTCATTGTGAATACATAAATTCATAGTTGAGAGATAGGATGTTTTTTTTTATTATTGACTAGCTTTGACCCGCGTCTTCGCCCGCAAACATAAAATATAGCCTATGTCACTCAGGAATCAAGCAGCTTTCTATCGGTGAATAAATTTTAGAAATCGGACCAGTAACCAAACTTTACCTCTTTATTATATTACTGTAGATACCATATTCTTATATCCCTGCTTATCAAAAACTCTAACAATCTTCCAGCCCCTACAATACTGGGGAAATTCTGAAAACCTAATTTACAGTTTTTACAATCAAGCCACGATTGCCACAACTTAAACAACAGCGGAATCTATAGAACCATCAAAAACAAACATAACTCGTTAATTAACTCTAATTTAAAAACAAACCTAGGCAAGTAGGCGCAAAACTATGCAAATAAACCTCCCTTCGTGACAAACAAAATCACTATTTACAATCACATTATGGAACGCACTCTTTCATATTGCTGCTACAAATCAAAACGCACCCCTTTAATTAAACTGCCGGCACTAAGTCAACTTTAACTATAGTTAGGTAAAACTAACCGTTGGATAAAGGTACACGTATAATTTAGTCAGCAATTGTCCTAGGTTGTTTGTGAGAGGGCGACTGAACTGTACTCCCTACCATGAGCTCTTAACGCGGTCCATTTGACGACTTAATCTAAATTGATAAAGGGATGGATTTATTTATACAATATTATTTTAGTACCTACATATATGCGAAACCTGAATATAGTTTGTTTAGAATCAGTAACTGAATCGATTTCAACAATTTGTACACCATGTTGTATTTTTTCTTAAAAATATTTTAAAAGTTAGACAAACTTGTGACTTTTTTTCCACCAACACTAAATACAACACAAGTCGCAACAGGTCGAACACAAGAACGCCAGCGTACAGCTGGGTGCAAAAGCAAAACATCCCTTCAGTCGCCCTGATAGCCCGGTGACCATGTATTTTTGCGGTCAACCAGGTAACATAATAAGCTTATAACTTTGTGATTTTTCATCATACAGTTATGATATTTTGTACACAGATTCTTTACAAAAAAATACTAGACACGTGTTTCGGGTTTCGCATACATGCGAGTATATTCAAACTAACGTTGTATAGGGTGATGATAGGGTGAATAGCTCCATCCCCCTTTCTCACTCAGTACACGTATAATTTACTCTGCAATTGTGCTGGGTTGTTTGTGAGAGGGTGACTGAGCTGTATTCCTTACCATGAGCTCTTAACGCAATCCATTTGACGACCTAAACTGAACAAAAGGTTAGAGCTATATAGGGTCTATAGCCATCCCTCTTTCTCGCTCGCACGCCAGACATTTTATCACGTCATGGTAAGGCCCCACTACCGACTTATATTAGGTTATCATTGAAAATGTGAAGGAGGGTAGTTATACGTTGATGTGTAAAGTAATGCTCGGTGCTCGAGGTCACCACGTTTGCACGTGTTGACTCTAACAAACGTCGGCTGTCCTCAGTAAGCATGTTTTTTTTTATGAGGAAAACATCAAATAACTCTTTTCGGTCTAGAAGGAGCAAGAGGGAATATTACTTTTTTACTGACTAAAACCCACCTATGTTCCTTTAGTTGTTCCTTTGCGTTTCACGGCTATGGTAATTCTTTCGAACAAACCCGCAGCATTATATTTTATATTTGAAATTTTGTTATTGTTATGTACATAATTTTCATATCTAAGCAACCTAGTTGTGTTTTGGCTAAATCTTCGGGAACAACATGTCAAGAATTTTATATTTTGGCAGACAGTTCCCGGTTTCGATCACAACAAACCTACAATACAGTAAATCAGCGTACCCACTATATAAGGGACCTGCAGCTACCGTACCGAATGAAATAATAATCGAACCTACGCGACGCCCATTCAATTATCCCTGAAAATTGAGGCTCATTAAAATAATAAAACAGCCGGCGGCAGAATCAAATTGAATGATAACAAAAGCTCGTGTTAATTCGAGGCGACAACCACCCACCACACAACTACATTAACAACTAATAATCGTGCAGACAAGAACAAATAACATGCCAATTAAAATAACGAAACACCCAGCAACGCAGAAAATAAAATACATTCACTAAACCCAACCAAAAGGCAAGCCAAAGTTGAATTAAAATACCGCACTCCATAATGCAATTAAGTTACAGTTCAATTAAAACCAACGAAACACGAGCATCAATTTAAATAATTGAAAGAGAAAATCAATAAAATCATCAAGCTGTTTCATAATCATCCGCTGTATCAGTCATTCACACGACAGTCCGATAAGGGCCGGTCCACATGAGCGGAAGCCCCTGTTTGCACAATAATAGCGACCGTGTGTCAGCTTCTCAATGCAACCCCAAATGCAATTGTGTACATTCGTGCGAGGATTGAGTTACAGTGAATGCGATGGAAACATTTGCATCTAGCGCCCGCACTCTGCTCTCCACTGTGGAGAGAGCCCCGTTTATATTATTAGTGCAGGTAACATTACTGAATGTCAATCGTATCGATGTATCGAGTTGTTTGACAGGTTGCATTCTAATACGAAATAACGATTTTGTTAACTTTTCTGAAGCATCTACAAGGAACACTGTTTAAGCCTATTTAAGACTAGGGTGAGCTTTGTAGTTCCTCCTCCTCAGTCGTACACTCTTGACTGAGTGGTCGTGGTCATGTCTCGGTATAGTCCCACACCACTGCCTCTCTCCCGATACGACGCGATGCAGCTCTATGTTTGGCGGCTTGGGAGCCATCATTAATCGCTGTAGTTTACTTTGTAGTTGTAATAGCTTTAAAGTTCTCGGACAGTGTATTTGTATTCTTCTTGCAATAACTGTTAGAATAAAAATCAATTTTTTTATTGAAATTGTCCGCGTAACCCTTTCCATATTATCGATAAGCTCGACGCCACTATCGCAATTACAGTAACTATAAATGACAATTGCCAGCCAATAGCACACGTACGGAGCCCAACGTTCCCCTATTTGGTGACCACTTGGCGGCACTGCCTGGTCATCCCGCAAATTGCTCTTTCCCAACAAAATTGTCAATAAAACTCATCTGATTCGCAGTTAAACAAGCGAGCGACATTATTAATTTATGCGTTGTAATATGGCGCAAACGTTGGCGTTATCCCGTGTAAATTATTAATAGTGCTGGGGTAAAAATTAAGCTTAAACCGAATGGGTAGTTTCGGCCATAACGCTCGTTTTATGTTTCCATGTGCAGATTAATATGTTGTTATATCCTGTGACGAGTCAAGCGAATCGGTTTTATTGGCAATCGAAATCGCGCGATGCTGTCATATATCGATTATGTCAACGACATTATTGTTAATGCGTCTGTGCCGATTGCTGGCAGTGCGATACGAGTTAATTTTAGAAGTAGGGTTGTCTGCCGCTGTCGATGTAGATGTCTGACCCGGAAATCTACATTGGAAGCAGTAACATCAAACAAATGCCCACCTCGCCGAGATGAAACACAAAAGTGAATAGCTCCCTTGAGATTCACCTCTGTTGTCTTAAGAGAAAGCGATTACACAAATCTGAAGAAGCTATTAATCCGGCTCGCTGCCCCCGAATGGCATCACGGTTTGTTTAATAAAATCGCGAATTTACATATCAAAACCTACAAAGGGGCATAATTGGACCCGATGACTTAGAAAACGTAGTGGGTGAGGCGGGCGTGCCACCCCAACAACAAACAAAGGAATTATACCCGCCTCAAGAAACTTTTAGCAATGGAAAGCTCCTTAACAAACAGACGCGTGTGTATCTAATGAAATTCCTATGGTTGCATAACATACTCGCGTGAGCGCTGAGCGTTATTAGCGGAATTATTTCTCCGGGTAAAATCTTTGAAGGCGGTTGCTCTTTCGGAAAAGTTGTTAAGAAAATGGGTTGAGATCTTTTCGGGATTTCATTAGTTTGTAACTATGCGGTGTGCTACGCGAGGCATCTAATTTATTAGGTAGGCGTAGCCGAGGGAACGAATGGGCAGCGAGCATTTGAAATTGGAACGGAATTGCCGAATCACGCCGCTTTGAGTGCAAGCCGCCGCGACACGATTCGTTAAGAGACAAATGTTTGAATTCAATTCCAACAGTTTTTTGGTGTGTAATTAGTAACGGTATATTTAGTGCGCGTTGGTTGTAGGACTGCACGGTAGCCGTGTTTTTTTCTGTAATTAATTTTTGTTGTTAATTTGGTAGCGATGGTGCTGAGGCAGTCCGATTTACTGGACTGTTGCGAATAATTGGTTGACCGTTTCATTGATAGTACTCAACCATATAAAGTACTCGAATACTATTCCACATTCCCACACAGTACGTAAAGTGCCATTATGTGCGATGAATGAATGAAGTGCAAGCCGACGACATACGGGCATCTTATGCTCCTGTTGCTCCATCGAGGATATTGACACTTGTTCACTGTCATCAGCTTTTGTTCCAGCACGTGTTAGGTTACACACATAAAATGATGCACGTGTTCATACCGACACGTACGTAGTACACTTGTATTATTTTTCACTGCATTTTTGTCACGGAAAGCGGTATGAATGATGATTCATAAATTGGTACGCTATATTGTGAGAGTAGTGGTGGCCGAGTGGTAACCGCTCAAACTTACGAGTTGTAGGTCGCGGATTCAAACCCTACCAGGCGCATTACTTTGTGTAAAAACGGTGAAGGAAAACATCGTGAGAAAACCGGCATGTCCTAGAACCAAAAATTCGAAGACATGTGGGCCCGCGTGATGAGTTACGGCCCATTACCTCTCCTAGAGAGGAGGCCTGAGTCCCAGCAGTGGGAACATTAAAAAGGCTGATGATGATGATAATGATTATATTGTGGCTATATGTTGTTTCTAGTGATTTGATTTGAAGTACCAACCATTTGCTTTTTGTAGTTTATGTCAAAATTTTGATAAAGATGATTTCGGTGATGTTCTAATGGAAAAGCAAAAAGCTATTGTGACTCAAAATGCTTCCCAACTTAGGTAAAGGACTGGGTAGGACATGTCTGCCGTATGCCCGACAAACTCTAGACCAAAGTAGTACAAGATTGGTGCTTTGAGACAGTAAAACGGGGTCGTGGCAGACCAAGATGGAGATGGCGACCAACATGTCAAGAACAGATTCTGCCAAAACTGAAAGGAGGTGCAGGCGTGAAACATGGAAGGCGTAGAAAGAGGCCTTTGCCCAGGAGTGAAGCAGAACAGTCTTTTTTTTATAGTGGGGAAAATCATCCAATGACAACCCCCGCTCTTGGGCAGAGAGGGAGATATTGTCAGACTCTTACTGAGTAAAAACGCGCCCCGTTCCTTCTAGCCTTCATACCGGGGCTCGAGCTCCCTTTCCGATTACCCTGGCCCCAGTAGGCTTCGACCCAACTGAGCCCCTGCTGTTGCTGACAACTCCGGTAAAAATATATATAACTCCTTTTTCTCAAAATATTATGTACGTCTTAAGACAGGAAGTCGTTAGAAAAATGCTAAATTAATCTTTCCGCCAATTAATTAAACAGTTTTTTTCTCTGCACATAGTTTAGTAATACACATACATATATCACCACCAGGCTGCGCTTGTCTAAGTGTCGGTAGTGGTTTCGCATCGGCAGTGGAAAGCTAATCGCGTCGCGAGTCGTTCGCGCGTTATAATTAGTACAAATCGTCTGCCTCGAGTCGCTGAGCGTAGAACTTACAACGTGTAGACTTGATTCATAGAGATCGTGGGTTATGATGTCAGAAAATATACGAAAATAGACGTTGTCAAGCAAGATGTTTTCAGTAAGACGATTTTAAGCGGTGGTGTCAGTATAAGTAATGAAATATTTTTGCTAATAACCACTTCCTTGCGGAAAGATTCCGCTGAAATAAGTGGAGGAATGGGGTAGGCCTTTGGTCCCCTGAAAGGTAAAAAAAAAACAATGATAACATAACATCGTTAATCTACTACAGTTTTTTCCCACAACAGTTTTACAGTTTTTATGTAACTCACTCGTCTTTTTTTTTCTTTTTAATTTTCAATATGACATAACCAGTAACCACTCTAGTCATTCCACAGTCTTTCTCTCGATGGAATCCGGTAATCTCGCCAGTTAATAGATTCGATAATTCATCGCGGCGCGCGTCTGAATCGATAGCAGTACGATTGATGGCGCCTGTCTTAGCTGGTGAAACGCTCGACATGTTCGTCACACTGTTCCACTTCACTACATTCGAAATTTGAAACTTTTAATGGCTGTTCTTTTGTTTGATGCTTGAATGGGAGTGTACGCGATTGTACGTTCATTCTGAAAGGCAATGTTTTGTTTTTTGTTTTGATTTTTGAATTTGGAACGGTTTGAACGTGCTAAATGTGCGTAGAGAAAAAGACAGTTTTTTCAATCGCTAACTTTACGGGAAAATGTTTATTTAATACACTTATCCGGAAATCCGTTCTTATCAGTACCGATTTCTGCATTAGTGCGGGAAAATGTACGCCTTCGTATATAATTCGTATAGGCTGGGCGCTAAGATACTCCCAAGAGTCGTCCGTCAAGCCCTGTATATTTATTTCTTCATAAGATGCACCTGGAATTTACCACTGCAGCATGCGGCTCCATAACACCCTCGCTTACGGCTCGGCCGATTTCCCCTTCGATCGCAATGTCATACTTGTATTCAGATGACCGAATTGAAAATTTCAATTAAAGTCTTAAATTAGGTCACTAATGAAACTAACTAGACAGAGACTAATACAGTTGGTAAAATGAAACTTAAAATTTTGATGAACCATCCGAAGGTTGAAACAAACTTTAATCGCTGCGACGTTAAATAGCCGCTCATCTTTCATTAACAAGTGTTTAGAAATCTATTAAACAATCCCACTTTTTTTAATTTTCCCATAGCAGTGATTCTACGAGTGACTGCGGTTGTGTCACTAAGCGATTCGTCTCGGTTCAAAATAGTCAAGTTCGATTCACATTTTTGTGAAGAAATGTCCGTTTTATTCAATTCTTTGTGGTCACATTCCAATAACGCTTCAGTGGCGATCTAGTTACTAGTTAAGATTGTTTTTTGTTCATAACCGACTGCTAAAGAGGTTTTCATAACAAGAGATATTTTTCTGATATTAAACTACTTTTTGGGTCTTTTTAAGTTTTCTTTTTTAAATAAAATTCGCCAAATTGGTTTAAATTTGTCCATAGTATGTATTTAGAAATAAATAAGAATGTTTATCAATTGTCTAGTACTCATAGCACAAGCTCTACTTAGTTTGGGACTAGATATCGTTGTGTGAAAGGTGGAATATTATTATTCAAATGTTAAACATGATACCACATAACACATAAATTTAATATTAAAACCAACTTTAAAGACCAAATCTTTACATTTTATCAGAGGCCCATTAAAAGTACGAATAAATTAAACTGTCTGACCCATAAAAACAGCGTTTATGTCAGTTGAAAGCAAAGAAACAATACTTCCAAAAAGTTTCCTCGTAAGGAACCTTTCACAAGCCATTAATGTCTATATTCCGACCCCCTAAAGAGTTGAAAACACGAAACGGAATTATGGATTCCCCTAAAAGTTGCCATTAGAATTAGAGAGAATTTATTTCGCACGGGGGCCCAATATTTCTGAGCTTCCTGTAGCCTGGGTTACTGCATTGCCACACTATCTCCTCAGCAATGGGACCTTAGCTTAAGCTTACATACGAGGGAGGATAAATATTAGATATTATTGTGATTAGTTGGTAGTTATGTGAAAAGTAATTCAGGTGCAACAATGTGTGGTGCTAACAATTAAGGAGATATAGGTACAGTTAGAGAATAATTCGTAGCTTGAGTCAGCTATAGGAAATACAGAATTTAATTAAGAGTTTCTTAAGATCAAGATACATAACAATTAATGTAGATTCAACCACAGAAACTCAAGCAGACCAACTTCTAAATGATTTTAAAGGCCAACGCAGACATGCAAACACATTAATTTATAGGCACGAAAACAAACTCTTTAAGTCTGTTACAGTCGCTCAACTTTTACATTAAGTCCCCAGTCGGGGAAGCAATTATGGTTACATCTACTACACCGACACCGTTTGTCTGATTACTACCATTTATTTCTACTACGTTTGAAATTACATTTCAGTTTCATGGAACACATACTTTCATAAAATCTCTAGATTTATAATGCTGTCGAATCGTAAATCTATTAAAACATAATTACGATTGAGAGTCCAATTTGCAACAATGTACTGATGGGCCCCAATAAACATTTCAACAAGCTTGCTGTCAAATAAAGCCAACAAATATTTTAATGGTTCCAAGCATCGACCCTTTTTATTGGCAGTATAAAGCGTCCGTCCAACGCGTAACCATCGCCAACCCTTAGGTTGTACAGTCATGTACAGCACAGGACAAAGTCTCAAGCTGAACTATAAAATAAATCTAGCAAGTTATCGTCCACAATAAACAGTCGCCGCGGAAGGCTATCGCCAATTCCCACGCAAAGTTGCTGTTAATAAAAGCAACAAAATTATATATTCAAGAGTTAGGAGGTGGTGGTATGGCAGTTAGGGCCTTCTACGTGGTCCGAGTTACAATGCAAATTGCCGTGGAGGGGTGCGCCGATGCCCTCTAACTGTGCGACTCGCAAAGATGGCCGCCGTAATGGCGAAATGAAATTATTAAGCATTGTCTTGTGAAATCGGCCGCAGTCGACACCTGAGACACAGGGCTCGACCACTTAGCGTGGATACGCCGCGCCGCGGGGTAACGAGCCTCGCCACCGCCGCGCCGCACCGCCCGCCGCACCGACCACGGGGATACAGTTTGACTACGCCACCTCCTAAATAACAAATAAGCCAAGGCCGTTATTGAATGTCACTGGAACTCCACACGGACCTGGAAACTTCAAATAGGAACGTATCTCAACTCTGTTTGTAGAACCAATTAATTTTCTTATGAATTTTGATAATGTTGCAAACGTAAATTACTGTTGGTAAAATAGTACTGAAAAATGGCCACGGAAGCACCTCCACACTTTTCCAACGCCAAGACATTACTTACGACCCTCGGCTGAAAGCTTTGTATTAAAATTTAAATCTACTTTGCAAAGTGTATTTTATACACGTGCTCTTGCAATTTTGATCGTTCATAAAGCTCCGAATAGCTTCTATTATTACGCTTTACCTTTGCGGTATTGGGTGTTACACATCTCTCCCCAACCATTCCTGTTAACATTTTGACTAAGTCTCCCATGAATTTGGTATGTATAATGTTAATATATTATAGATGCTTTAATTACTCGTTTGCGGTACAGTTGTGGTTCCTCTGTTAATGTTCATTTCTATTCGCTCGAGCTTGAACTAAGTAATATGCAGTACTATACGTTTATTGAATATATTATGTTCTAATCTAACAGACAGATGCGTGTATGTTAATGATTTCAAAACCTCATCATCCAAATCGATCGGAACGGAAACGACCATTAATTCCTGTAATGCGAAATCGATGTCCAAAAACGCGTCTTACGAAAATAAATTAATTTCACAATTTGTTTTCGACAACAAAGGCAGGATCCCTCTACTTGCTGGCCAAGTGAAATTCCTCTTTAATCCAACGCATGCCCACTCCGTGTTTTTAATTTCACACAAAAAACAGCTCGGAGTCGGTGATCAATCAAAACTGCCGCTCGTTTCTTTTTTCTATACTTCATTGCAACACACTTTCGCCTCTGTAACCGCTATAAATGTGCCTGTATTATTTGGTTTGTATAGAGGAAACGGGTATCCCTTAAATTAAATTAGTTTGACGGATTTGTCCTGATGTCAAAGATTAATTACATTTTACAAATGAGATTTTTTAATCGTAAGGTAATTAGGGATTCTTGTTATGATTATCGCCGTAACGGTTTGTTCTGCGAATTATATTTTGGACGTTTAGAAGCACATGTGCTACGGCCGTGGGGTATTTATTTGAGCTTGTTTATGCAAGCACGAAAAGCATGTGAAACGGATTTGCATTGATAAATCAAATGCGAGTTTGAGGTACAGTCACGAGCAAACGTCGACATATGATTGAGTGGTCGCATGTTGAGTGCCAATCGCAGATCTTAAGTCAGACGCCGCAAAACGTGTTTAAGAATGTGTTAGACTAAACCACTAAGCGATCGATACTAGGCAATGACTAGATATTGTACAGATAAACGTTAGATTAGGACAACGATACCGCTACGATTTCGTAGCATGCTCGTAGCAACTGACAAAATCTAGACACCTTAACATTTAGACATTTGAATAAAAATAACTACCGCTACGATTTCGTAGCACATTCGTAGCAATTGGCAATAATATTCGGGATCCCAATAGTGGTATTTATTTCGTGAACAAGTTAAAGTCTTATAGACTTTGTTACATACATTTTTAACTTGTTCTCTCCCGCGGCTTCATTTGCATCTTTGGTTACTCATTGTTAATGACCGTAGCGTGATGTTTTAAACCCTATAGTCTTTCTCGATAAATGACTATCTAACACTCAAAATATTTTTTTGAAATCGAACAAATAGTTCCTAAGAATAGCGTTTTCAAACAAACAAACTCTTCAGCTTTATAATATTATTAAGTATATAATTACATATGTATAGGTATATTTAATCACATTAATTGAGATCATGTAGCATTTATAGATGATACCAAAAATCTGCGAGTATAACTATCTACGAATATCCAAGTACACTTTAACTGTACTACTTAAGTCTTCCCAACTACAAATTTTCCTGCATTTTCCTACTCAACTTTATTGCCCAATGGCTCACATTCATAAGTCTATCTCGGATCTCACGAGCTCGTCGCAAAGTGCCCGGAGTACCGTGTAAATAAACATTCGTATTCGTTTCGCGTTCGTGATCATTCGGCCTCATTCGGCCCCGGTCGGGATTACGTGATTTATTCAACGGACTCTAATTGCTACCAAGACTTTTCTCACCGACTGTACTTGAGCATTCTTGAGCTATTTAGTTTTACTGTTTGGGAAGTTGGTAGTTTTTGAGTGGTTTGATGTTTTTTATTGTAAATCTGTGAGAATATTCAAACTTGTCAATAGAATTAGTAGATGTAAATTATTTGGAATATTTCATAGGATAAGATTAAGTTTTTTAAGATATTGTACTTTTCTTACTTTTCTTCCAATATTTGTATGTACCCATGTTTTCACTATCAAATAGCTGAACAGATTTAAATGAAACTTGGCGCGCGAGTATGTTCTGAAATAAGACATATCGTACTTTTTGTTCCAGGATTTTGATCGCTTGGGATAAACTTCCACTTTCACACGTGCAATGTTAACATACCTAATGTAGGTCGAATAAACAACTATCATCCAATTCAGAAATCTCATTTAAAAATTTAAATTAACATACAAAACGATTTCAACACAAAATATCAAAACTATCTTGTCTACATGACACGTCAAGATCACCTCCATCTGCATATTTGCTTTACGAATGGCTCCGTACATTCAAAGCGAGCATTGGTTTCTTTCATTTGCGCGTTTTCATTTCAGATCTGTAAACATAAAGGTCGCTCCGCGTTGACACAGCGATTCCCGCACAGATACACGGTAAGCAAAAAATCGTCTCTTCAAAGTTTTCATAAAAAACCTAAGCTCATATGGCTTTGCAATATCATTTGAAAGGTCGGCGACAAACCGATATTTTTTACGTTAAAAGATAAGATTATGCAATCTCTAGCTGGCACCGGCAATCTGCACTAAATCCTATTTTAAAAACACGCAACGGTGGGTTTTAAAGCGCCCTCTCGAGGACCAGCACACTCCCACACTTACACAAACCCATTTTTGTTAAGATGCAGTTTTTTGCACGCTTTTGTGTGCAAGCGCATTTGTAGTGACGATACGTGTTGTCTCTTAATCCGCTTGTAATTGAATTCGGTGTTGAATCCTTTGTGCGAGTCTGAAAGGATTCTCGAGTATATGACGAAGCATGGAATGTAAAGTAAAATACGTTGTAGTTGTGGTCCATATAAATTTTAGGTAAGTTATGGAAATCTTGAATATTATACAAGTCACCAAAAATATATGATACTTTTGCCATGAACACAATGTAGACTACCTAATAGGACACACAGTCCAACATTACTTCATTACATGGTCGTTGTTTCACAAACTTCGGAAGTTTCTGTAACACATTCTGAACAAACAAAGAAACACATTACAAAGCCATAAACCGAGCAACAAAGGCACCGACGAATACGTGTTGAAACTGATCCATCATGTCTCCTTTTAAAATAACAAAAAAAAACTCATACGCTACACACAACAGATGTTTTCGTAAAAAACCGACCCCTATCGACCCCAGCATATAAAACGCTGTCTATAATTTCTATTAAAATAACTGTAATTTCCCAAATTATCTTTCTATCGTAAACGTTTAAATGCAAATTGGGCATTCTGATGTATTAATGTGGTCATAGTTTTGACAAATTGGAGCAGACCTCGTGTCGGAGAATTAATTTTAGTAAAACAATTTCATCTATATTTGACAGGTGCTTACGTTTATGATCGAGCTTTTTGAACCTTTAAAAAGTTCGAGAACTGTTGTAACCATAATGACTTATACAAACTATTTACTCAAATTATGTTATCACGCCTAATTAAAAACATATATTTATGTCTTCTTGTTTTTTATGTTCACAAAATCTGCTTTTTTGTCAAGTGCATATCAGACACTTGGTGTAGATAAACAAACCTTATCACTTCATCTTGTTTATCTTTCATTAAAATGTAATTTGTTTTGGCGACACTCGTTTTGATAAAATCAATAAACAAGCAATGGAAAAACATGCTGCGTTTGTACATTTCCACTATTTGAGCATTAAGCGCGCACGGCCTGTTATCACTTATGAAACCGATATATATATGAATTACAATCATCAATATCGGAAAACAAACATAATATCGACCAATAAAGAGTTCAGCATATCAACATGCAAAATTCCAATTAGATTCCAAACATATGATTGTGATAAAGCAACCGTTATTGAAGTCGCTTATCTATGTAATTAGAAAGGAACTAAGCTGTAACCATTTGTGTTTATGGGAACATTCGAGTGTTACAGTCACGTTTCTGATAACATGTGTAGAAATAGTTGTTTTATGTATTGATTATGATCATGTATTTGATTTTTTACTAGGTCCACAACGGGCCAATCCTCCAGTTGTTTGCTGCTGAACATCTTACCCGAATAATTTTTTTAACTACACTTCTTTTTTGAGTAGAAAATCATCAAAAACCCTTTCCCGCTTTGGGTGGAACGCGAGGGGGGAGTGTAGGAATTTAACTGATTTATTTGGTACATTATGCTAATTATTCGATGTAATTTTAATCATGCTGAGACTCGTAATAACAACTTAGTTAAACAGCTTGTATATTGAGACGCTATAATAGCATGTTACACTTACGATAACATGAAAGTGTTATCTGTGGAAACGCCAAAACTTTATCCTGAATATACTAAAGGTTAACTAAACATTAGTGTCTACAGCACATTTATGCTTAAATCACAAAACTAATAAATTAAACATACATACAACAATTCTACTAAAATTTACTCAAATAACAAACCTAATCAATTAAAACTAAAAAGTTTCAATTTTAAACGTCTCCCTCTTTCGTGTTGTAGTAAAGTTTTATTACTGACTCGCTTTTTAAATAGAGTGCTACGAAGAAACATGATACAAATTGTTGAAAAATAAATGAAGAACACCAAGCGGTACAGCGGGACTAAGGGTAATGCGTGCGCTCGTTAACAGAGACATTCAAAAAATTATCTACCACGGAATCCAGTACTTTACACCCGCCGCGGATTCGTCAGAAGGGAATAAGGCATCAAATATTCAATTTTAAAACAGCCGCTAAAAGCGAAACGTCATCGCCTACGCAACCGCAGCTGGGACTTGACGATTTAGACATTTTGTTACAGATGGGACACGCACTCCGCTCCGGGAAAGAGATAAGTAAAAAATTGCATTAGCAAAGTGAAAAACATAAATGAAGATGACAACAATAATGTTTGAGATGTCGCGAAATTGCCTTCCTTAAATGTTTAGAGGGTGTGTCGGTGACGCACCAGAAGTGATTCCGAGTCCCTTGAAGATTATACTGTCAAGAACAAGAAAATGGCACGCAGAGTAGGAAAAATTTCATTAGCGCCAATCAAAATGACGAGGTCCAAAATGAAGCTCGCAAAGAGAGTCGTAATCACGGAGTTCACCAGGCACCCCCTCGACGTGAGGTCTTATTAAAGGAATAATATTTACAAAACGAGACGCCTCAGAAATCCCCAAATTAAGATCTCGCCGAAACCCGCCCAACTTCCACAAAGTGGAATCATTAAATTAAAAATGTAAACTTTTCTCTTAGCAAGGTAATGGGCATCCCGATGTAGATAAATAGATGGAATAGCTGCAAAAAGGAGCATTTTCCTGTTCATTAAATTTTTCCTTCGCTTTTTTTTATTTCGACCCCTGGTGCTAATTTTGTTGGAATTCACGCCCCTCGACTCCACCCGCTGGGACTCAATCACAGAAATTTTATATCCGGAATTAAATAAGTACCCGACAGTATTACGAACAAAATTTAATATGAGCTTATTTTTAGCGAAGATCTTTCCTAATTAATCTGATACTCTTCACTGTATTATTGGATTTAAATATTTCCCTATTCTAACAAACAAACAGAGCTCGATACTTTTCCGTGTTGTGGGAAATTGGTTTAGAAGTTGGTAAGAAGTCAACCCTGAAGGGAATATTTCCATCAGTGGTAACTTATTACAGAGGGTGGTTTGTGTTAATAACTCGATTGTCTATATTACTCAGCGATATACATTTAGTAGGAAACGTCAGCGATCTCGGAAGTAAATGCAATTAAATCTGCTAATATGCCGTCTGCAGCCGACGCGCTCGTCTCAGCACTGCTGCGAGCGATGCCACCCTTTAACTGTTCGGGGATCACTTCGAATTTAGTTATCATACTTACACCTGACTTTATTTAACCTAGATAGGTTCGTACTAGGTTGCAGCATATTTTTCGCTTAATAAAAATACTGACTTGAAAAATGTTTATCTATAAAATTGGGTCGCATGTCAATCATTCAAAAATTCCTTTGATGCCAAAATGAACCGCACCTATATTTTCTCTTTTGATTCTCAATGTCAATATCCAAATGTCTCCGTATTACCGATATCGAGTTCCCTTATAAGATATTGATTGGTACAAATAAGGAAATCGAATTATTCAATGTCCGCCCCTCATTTGTTTCCCACTCCCCTCACCAGAGATGAAGAAATTCTTTCTGAGTTTTCGATTACTTGTCCAATTAATTTTATAGATTCATTTGTCTTAGACGCTTTGAAATATGCACTGCAAATATTGGACATTTATTTTTACAACGCTAATTTCGGCTTTCTGTTACCGATCCATTTATTTCCTATAGCTTCAGTAGATCCCTTCAAGTTATTTACTTCCTAGATACTAAGTCGAGATTACACTGTGAGAACCAGGTGAACAATTAGTACAAACTGTCAAGTACGTCAGGCGTCAGGCACCCTTGTCCCAATAGCTACATAGATTACTTGTGAGCCTCACTCTCACTCAAGTGTGGTCCGGAGTGGGACAGGGATGTCGAGTGTTACGTAATACGAGCAGTTAGGGTATTCTGATGAGAGGGAAAGTTCACGTTCCGTTTCTCATCACGCCTGTGCGCGCAAGTGGGTGAGTGCGGTTACTGGCCAGAGCAACGCACCGGCCATTCATGACATAATTGGCAATCGGGCTCATTAAACAGATGTATTTTCACATGGTGAACATGTTAACACCTTTGTGGATGGCGTTCGTTGCGTACTGTGAGGGTGCGGTCTAGTGCACTGTGCGTTTTACTTGATATTATACATATTTCTCTGTTTGTTATTTGAAATTGTCTTGTAACTTAACACTGTAATGACCACAATTTTCTGTTTCAATAACTCACAGTAGTGAATAACTAGCTATTTTACAGATAACAAGAATGTCCGTGCAAGAAAAACCAAGGGCTCGACACGATAGTAACTCATAGCAACGAAACCTTCAATTATATTTCAACTGTGACTGTAATAAATCAACAATTGAATAGGCTATTATTGCTCCGACCAATCGCATTACAGCTCTGACAGTGTGTCGAATTACATACACATTGATAATCAAGGACATCAGTCGCGGCATTCTGAACTTTAACTCTTAGGAGATAAACAAATGACTAGCCAAGATTATTATTCAATTATGGGCTATAATAGGTGGTACAAGTTTCTAGCGATAGTATTTCAATCGGTCAAGTGAAATTAAACTTTAGATGTGGGAGTATTAGGAGTGGAGAGCCGCGTGCTAAGTTTGTCGGTGTAAGATAACAATGAGTGGTCAGACAAGGTGTTAAGAGAATACCTATTGTTCAGAGCGGCGTGAGCGCGGGGGCGCGCCGCGGCGAGATCAAAGCGGATTGACATTGAGACGTGACCACACCTTCGGCTCACGTTAACTATATCCACTATTCGATTGGAGATCTCTTCAACTGTGTTTTGTTACTTCCAATTGTCTATTTATGACTACTAATTCTAAGAATTGATATCAGAAATGAGATATGGAAATTTTATGACATCATTTTTATGATTGATTAATCAATCAGAGATTTGCATAATGGTATTTCCAGTTTTAGATTTCCTTGTCGACATTTTATTTGTTTGTAATGTATGTGAACTACCTTATAAGGTACCTCAAAAAAAACTTGACATCAATTTCAAACATTTATTATCATAACTCGTAAGGCCCTTATACTAACGGTCTAACAAAGTCATATTATGCCAGGCAAACATGTACACTCGTCCACAGTGTAGGGGATCTACTAAAGGGCATAATTTGCACACAAAGGCACACGTCATGAAACGGCACAGTCGGACACCTCCTTACGTCACACCGAACACTCCGTACAGAGCCTTATCTTGATATCACTCGATATTTCGTCACGCTACGAGCACCACGAATAACGACTACCGCACTGATTCTATACCATGTTCTTTACAACGATTAAACTTTATTTGACAGAAAAAACTTTACTACATGTTACTCTGATGAGTTTATTAGGAGTGTTACCTCTTCATAGAAAATCGTAGGTGTTTCTTTTCATTTTCTCACGTTTATTTTCTTAGGAACTTCTTTAAAACTTGTCTTATACTTCGGGGTTTTTCTTTTCAGATTTATAGCAGGTATTTTTTTTCTTTTCCATAAATGCTACTGGTTAACCTATCACAATTTAGTTCTATTGTTTAACTTCATGAAACCCGAATAAAATATATACACAATATTTTTGAAAATTATAGATTATCACTTCAATTCATTTGATTACAAAAATATTTTGAAAATAGCCCCACTTGGCTCCAGGGTGTCGGGACTCGAACCCTTCACAAAATCATTTCTATTCCGTTTTCCGTGAAAATTGCCCACCGACGGTCAAAGGGTTAACAATTTAGTGTTTATTTGAATTCCGCCTTTGTTAGTTTAAAAGGCGTTAGAATGTAAACGGATCCTTTGTTGTGATTGCCGTGTGTTTTGTTCCGGCCGTACCCAGTTTATTGTTTTGTCGTTTGCAAGGATTTCGTTCGCACCCCTTTACTTCTGACGTTTCAATTTATCGACAAATGTTACTCGAATTTAACGCGTCTTTACTTAATATTTATTTTTGTTATCTGTACTGGTTTTCGCTACATTATTGTGATTAGATTTGATACTTAATCTGTGCTTTCTTATTCTGGTTTAACTATTCTTTTCAAGCGCTTAAAACTTTTTCATTCCTCAATGACAAACCTATTCAAATACAAACCGATTCAATTAAAGCCTTTCCAATCAATCATAATAAGAAATACAAGAAACCCCAGAGTTCATTATAAGACAATTTTATCTTAATTCTCTAAAGTGTGTCAGGATTATTTTAATGTGGATGCTGACAACACACGCTATACATAAGCAGAGCTTTGAATTCCATTAGATAAAATTATATTGAGATATTGGAACTTGATTTATCAACTGAGCAGCGTATGAATGTGGTGCACTAATTTAATCGAACTAAAAGAAAACAAAACTGTTTAAGAGTTTTTACTTAGCTCTTAAATCATCTGAACGAGCTCTATTAATGAAGATAACTTCATTTGTTTTCTTATCAGAATCTATATTTTCTTTCATTGTTGTATGAAATAACTGCAGTTCCCATCTAATTGCATGTTATCTGATGTTTGTATGCAGTGGAACTATAGTGTAGTCCGTTACACTTGCTCATTACGCTTGCAAATCTGAATGCTGTAACAGAAGCTCTAACTACTTATTAAATTATTGATACATTTCAACAACAGATCATACAAAATGCAAGTTTAACAAGCAATGATCAACCAAATCGGGAGTTGGAACATTCAGCGCCTTTGTGTTCCTATTGTAAGTGCCTCAGCATGGCATCATTCTTCATTGAGGCCTCTCTGTGGGGAGCCCACAGTAGCCCGACAGTCTCTTTTTGTACGTCCAACGTTTTATCAAACATTTTAATGGCCGGCTTTATGGAGCCAACAAAAGAAGTGTGCCAACGGAGGCGTTAAATCCTTTACGATTTGATGATGATGATGACGCGATTGTCACTGCACCGCACTCCGGGCTCGTTGGCGGCCATGCGTGAACTTGCATATTGAAATACTTTTGTTCTGTTATGAGATCTTTTTTTATTAGTCTAACCTAGTTTTTTGTCACTTAACTTTTTGTATTCCTAAATCTCTGCCTAAAATAGTTGAAAGTAAAAAATGCAAATACTTACCCAATGCTGCCCCCGGAAGCATATTAAAATAAATAAATAAAAGGTCACAAACACAATCATGCTTACAAAACTAAACACAAACAACTAATGCATTCAGTAATACTACTACACATATAGTTACAATGTAAATTTATCTGTGGTTTTCAGTTTTAATCAATAGCTAGGGTGTAACCTGGAACCAAAACAACGACAACTAACATTTCACCCACAATTATTCCAATTACATTTAGATACAGAAAATAATCACACCATAGAGACATTATGCAATCGAATGTAAAGGACTGATTCACGGACCAACCAAGCATTTAAGAAAATCATTGCTTAATTCAAAATTCCAATGAAATGAAATGGGACCTACCTGGTAAGAGATGGAAATTGCGCAAACACAATCAAATAAAATAAATGAAAAGAAAATAAAACACACCAATAAGCAATTTTTTGGAAAGATAATACTGTCTGTAAAAGTCCTGCGTTGCGGGTGTAACGTGTGGTCTTCCAGGCTACCCCTTGGCCTGCGAGCAACCGGCCAGCGGCCGAGCCCGCTCGAACGTTTCCGAACGCAACCGAACCCGGCCGAACGAAACCGAACGCGCGGTGCAAGTGAGAGAGCGACATACCTGTCTGGCGCTTTCATTGACAGGCACCTGAAATGAAGAAAAAAATCGATCCAATTCGTTGAAAATTTTAAATTTCAAAATTTTGATATTCTACATTTGAGATTGACACAGATAAATTTACATGCAAGGATGTGTGTAGGTTGACATCAAATATCGATTGCTGTATTACATAGAAACTGGATATCGACTCCGGAATTGTGGATTGTTTGCTTTGGAAACGAAATTGTCTACGAGCAATGGATCTAAACTAAATAGAGAACAAGGGGTAACAAAAATGAATTATAAAAATTAAAAGTAAACATACCAAAAAAGAATAAACAATAATGTGGCAAAAACAGTTAAAAACAACATTGCAAGATGTATTAGGACAGTTGTTAAAATATGGGGTAGCGTCGAGCGGCTTGACTCCGCGGCTCCGCTGTTATTGTGCGCTTGCACGCGATCTCTCTCGTGTTTGCATTCGCACACTGATGCAGCTACAAGCCAACGGTTTGTTCCATTTTTGAATCATGTGCATAAAATCATTAACTATCCTATTAAGTATTACAGATACATTGCATTCCAATGTTACTGTAGCCCATATGCAAGGTTAATTAAGTTTTACTTGAGCATTGATAGTTCAAGCTGAGTGCATTAACAAAAATTCAACGGTTTCATACTAAACGTCATGAAAACTTTTATATTATAAATTAACCCACTTTCAATCAAATATGAAGCAGTTAACCTCCGTGACCATTAACCTAAACTTTCGACCATCATCAGAAATTGCAATGACTCAGTCTGTAAAGTAATCAATTAAAGAAATAAGTATTATTACCAACATGTTTAGGAATTGACCAATAAAAACAAATTAATATTGAGAGTCATTACAATACAGCAAACCCCCTCCCGATGGACGAATTTATTACATTATTACCGGACGAGATCACGCAAACGGAATCGTAAAATTAAAGGAAATCAATCCCGTTAAATTGAATCCAATTCCCTTAACATCATTTCATTATAAAGAGGGCATAAGGCACGTGATATCGGTCGGCACTCAAACGTAGTGCACGTCATATCAAAACTAAGTCAAGTGCCGCTAAACGTAGCGATTGTATCTTTAGACGGGTAATGAAAACGTCAAAGCTAAAAATAAATCTATCGAGACAGAACAAAAATATCAAACAATAAAAAGAGCTCGAATGAATAAAGTGGCGTAGAGTAGCGGTTCATACAATACATTTCACTTCGCGTGTGAACAACCACCGATGACTATCGTTTTGTGCTATTTTGACACAAATACTTTTCTCGTAGATATTGTAATCGATGGTATTCACCGCGTACCGACGCACATGCAACAAAATCAAAAGTCACCTACTCGAAAAAACCAATCTATCAATATTAGAACACAAAAAATATGCAAGTCAGTTAATAATCCCGAATCGGCAATCGACAATGGAAATAAAGTCACAGTCACTTTTTTAATAATGGCAACACAGTTTTTATTTTTTATTGCCACCCTAGGTTCGTTTGACATTTGAACCGGCTGATGACTTAGCCGCCATGATTGATCGTCGCGACCCAGTAAATGAGTGCAATTTAGCGTTTCTTTTCCCTTCTATTCAATGTTTGTTATTGTTAACTGCATAAAATTGTGTCCCTTCAAAAAATTATATGTCTATTTATTAATACCACGAAAATGGTCTATTTCTCCATCGTCCGCTACAAGGTTGTTGTAAAAAGAAATTAATTTGAAAGCAAACAATAAAACGAAACAAAATCATATTTACATACAAATTAACTGTTGAACTGTGACTGGTAATCATTTGTCAATTCCAAGTGTCATTTTGAATCCCACAGTGAGCTTTGAATGCCACATGATGCAAAATGCTTTTACAGAGCATATGTTTAAAGTTCAAAATAACTTTTCATTTCGAACAGTATGCCCGAGAATCTTCAAGAGAGTAAAAACTACAACTTTGAATCATAAGCTATCAGTTTTAAAGTTCAAAGTTCTGCGTTAGTAACACAAGGATTTGAAGAAAATGAGCGACTGTATACAATTTATCATCCAGCCAAGTATCCGCCCAAACCGTAACGAATCATTAGTAAATATATTGACCACAAACATTTCGGAGCATTTCTTTTGATGTAGCATCCAGAAACAACTTCCATATTAATTTATTAGTGATGTAAGTATCTTGAAGATTTGTGGCTCGGTTGATTTGCGGTGCCCGCTGCCATAAATCAAACTACTTGCGTTCCGTTCATTCTTTCAACATTTTATTACAATACAAGGATGGAGTACCCAAGCACTACGTTCGAACTATTCTTGTGTTAGCACAGCGATTGTAACACAGCTTTATTTCGAGACAGTAATATTGCTAGATTGTTTTCTGAGTTTTCATAAGCCTAAGAAAACAGAGAACGGAGATAGAGGAGTAATAAAACGTTATTAATCATGATATTGTTTTCGTCTGCCAACATTAACGTGATCAATGAAAACATGTAGTGGGTAGATCACGTGCCAGTGTTTTATATTATTTTAAGACAGTTTCACAATAATACTCCTCCCACAGGCTGGATGATCGAGATGATTGTAATGAGTCACAGAGCATAAATTACGTTTGACAGGTCATAGAATTAGATTGATACGTTCTAGGCGCATCCAATTGATAGTGATGTGCCGGGATGTGGGGGTCTACCGAATCATTTTAGACTACCACACTCTACATACCTATTATGTACAACGATCTATCAGTAATAAAGTACCCAGTTGGAACAATGATCTAATTTCATACATTCTTATCAATGGCTGTTTCGTGGTTTATCAATATTAAACACAAAATCTTATTGTTTTCATAGATTTGGCGTGTAACTTGAAAGGGTTAAACTAATATCTATTCAAATATAAGCTTTGTAAGAATATTCAATTTCATATGTATACGTAGCCGTATAATACTCTTATTTGTAGAATATTGAATGTAGACACAATATTCAATAACTTGTGTCTAAATTTAATATTCAATTACCAACAATGAAATAAATTAAACATAACGATCGCAAGCCGTAAGCAATCATAGATATAATTACAAGTAGGAGAGTATACATTCCCACTTAAGCAATGATCTGCTCAAGGGACTAGAAATTTCATAGCTCTCAATTAAAACGCAGAAATAATTATTTGGAAACATCCACCCCACTTGTAAATCAATTTATTAAAGTAAATGCGAGCCTGTCCCTCCTTGAAATATCACAAGTATCCATATTTGATATTTTAAGACTGGAAATAATTTACCGATTAAATTATATTATGATGTCTAAGTAAAAACCCTGTCTGTGTCTGTACGAGTGTACACTCAGTAAGTATTTAATTAGTCACTCAAAATTAATTTCTGCGGTTGTAATAAAATGAAACAAGTATCATAAACAAAACATGCTATGAACCTCAATGGCGCGAACTCCTTCGTCCCACCTGCTCTCTAAACAAACTTTTGACACGACCGTAACGAACATTTTTCGGGAAAAATAATTGCACATTTATCCTCCTGGGGGCATTAATTTCCCTTCAGCCACGATTCTGTTGAGGAAACAACCCAATTAGTGCATTACTTCTTACTTTAGCAAAGATCTGGTTCCTTTTAAAGAATGTAGCACAATTAAAGATAAGAACTACATGGCAATGCTTAGCTACAAATAAAATAAATTTACTTAACGCAAATTTATTTAACTATTCTGAATAGCGTATTCTCTTTGAATAATTTTATTAGTGTTGTATCATAATTACTTCACCTAAAATTAACTTTAACTCATAACATGACCGAACCGACGTCAAATTAAGACAACAATGAAAAGAAAATGAAATCGGCTATTACGGTGTTAATTACAATATTTACTGATAATAACACAGATGGAGCCACATCTTTCAGCAGTGCGTATACTTTTAATGTGAATGCGGACACAAATTGCGGCATAATTTAATAACAACACTAGTACGCATGAGCTATTCAACGTATAATTTTATGACAAAAACTGTCTTTGAAATGACCGCTGACATTAAGTTAATGTGAGCAACTTAGAGGTATTGACAATTTTATTCTTGACACACATTGTGAGTATCAAGTATCGATATATAACAAATATAATTATGTTGCTATAAATAGGTTAATAGCATCGTCTAAACAAGCGCAGTGTGTTACCGCCTTTATGTGTGTAACCCTTCCAAGTCTCTGTAGGACAAGATTTTTATTTTTGTTATTTATAACACTCGGAAGAATTATTACTTCTGAATCGTTTAAGTCCTTGCTCAGTGCTTGTAATCCCGAGCCGAGATTAAATTGCTCGCCCACCGCTAATTAAAAGGGTAACTTTTTTACTTAAGTAAATGATTAATCGAACATTTGTGTTCTTACTGTATTAAAACAAGGTAATAATAAATTGTTCTTATTTGTTTAGGCAAAACACTTCAGAGGATCGCAAAAAAATATGTTGGGATTAATTTTTATTTAGATAAAACTTAGTACCTAATAGCCAAGAGCTAAATATAAAAAAATACCTAATAACAAGATAAAAGGCTATAATACCATTTGACAAGGTTAATTATATTTTGGTATTTATAAAACAAACAGTTAATTTGAGCTTTACGGTTCGTTTTAATGGTCAACTTGAGTGACAAGAAAGACCTTTACGTAAACCTTTACTGGTAAGTCAGGGCAATTGATGTGTCGGCCTTTGTCAAGAGTATCTGCATTTTTTTTGCAAGAAATTATTCTCTCTATGGTAGGCGTTAAATAAATTTACCATAACGGTCATTGACCCACTGATCTATTCAAATTAATAATTAATTTCTCAAAATCTAAAGATACTAATATTAGAAAAGATTTGTATTTTGTTTGTAATTATTAAACTCAAGACTTCTGGACCGATTTTAAAAATTATTTTACCAATGTTGGTCTTTTACAATTTTTATGACTGTTACCTTATCTCTGAATGACATATGCTTTACTTTTCTACTTTCAGAAGCTATCAGAAATCTACACTAATATAATAAAGAGATAAAGTTTGTTTTTTTTTTATTTTTTTGTTGGTTATTTCTGGAAGTACTGGTCCGATTACTAAAATTTTTCTAGAAAGCTGCTTTATTCCTGAGTGACATAGGCTATATTTTATGTGCGTGGGCGAAACTGCGGGAAAAGCTATAGATACATAAACTGTTTTAAATTGACATCAGAAATGGACCTTAAAATTTTTTAGTAAGGTAAAATAATTATAAATTTAGTGTTCTGGGGTAGCAACGAAGAGATTCGATATTAAGGATAGGTCAATGTACTTTATTGCAAATTTAGCGGGTGCCTACCATAGTTAATAGTAGCGATGTCTCACTGACACCTGTCACGTGTAGGGTTAGTGACATTTTGTCGGCCTTGTACTGTAACACTCTTCAAACTAGATAGCTTGGCGGTATATGCCAACATAATAACTACGACACTTATGTGCAGTTTAGCTTTCATTTGATACCATTTAATGGACGAAACATTGAATAAAATGTAGATAGATAGACATATTCTTTGTTGCACACCAAAATAAAAATGACTACCTATATATTTATGTGTATATCTATATGTCACAGTCGATACTGTAAACTGGTCAAAATTTAATTTATCCGCAGTAACTGAGTAGAAATAATTTTAAACACTTAAAACTACATTAAAATGACTATTACTCAAAATAGTCAAGTTGGTAGGTTTATTTTAGTAACAATTTTTAAAACTTTTTTATGGTGATTGTAGGTTAGGTTTGTTTGATAGAGTTTGCCTTGGAACGCAATGGGCAATTGACAGAGCACAAGTAGGTTTTAGTCAGTAAAAGTGTAACACTCCCTCTCGCTCCAGTTAGAGAGGGTAGAGGCATTTGAACGCGTTTTAGCTTAATAAAATATTTAAAGCCAGCAAAAACTAGCTTTGACCTATTAGCATTACTATTGACGGTAACATAATAAGTTATGTAATGTCAAAGCAGCAAGAACAGTAATTTATTTCAATTTCTGCACGTATAACATCTATCTAGCTAGTAGACAACCAAATCATCTAGTCCATACATTTTAATTTACGAGATAAAAATAAAGTTGATTTTAAATTACACAGCTTATAATTATTATTATATCTGTGGTTATCATAATAAAATAAGATATCTATCTAATTAATAAGAACACGAAGATCCGATATGTTATATATGTCAGCACCTCTATTTGACGGCACGAAGGGTAGGAACGTCCGTAATTGCAATTGTTTAACTAATTGCGAAATTAATTATGATAATTATCGAGCGTCTAGTGGCAATAATTTTGCACGGATGCGGCGTAAGCGCCTTGAGTTATGAACGCCCTTTACCGCAAACTCATCCATTTTGCCCCACTCCGGTAATGACGGGCCCTAATTGTAACTATAAAAAACTGTTACAGTAAATGCATCGATGCACAGAATATAATAATATACTAACAACTTATATCCATAATCTTATCGAACGGAATTAATTCGTGAATAGAAAATGTCAGTAGCTCATCGACGATATTTCATTGAAAAACCAGACGCCTATTTGTCTTATCAATAACTACATGAAGATAAATATTTTATACAGGAACTATAACCATTTGTCAGACACAAATCTTAAAATATATATTTATTAATATAATATTGTTTATATTACGAGCTGTAAGACGTCAACAAAGTCAGAATAAAAGGCAACAGGAGCGATTAGCCCGAGGCACCGACTGCGTGGTCACGATTTATTGTACACTACAACCAAATTAATTTTGCAGTCACAAAGTTTAAATTAAACAACCCACTCCTCCGTTCCACTGTTCTAAATGGTTCAAATTAGTTTGGCAACTGTTTCGCTGAACGCAACAATATCGTGGTCGATTCGATCCTCAACACAGTAAAGTCTGAGCTGTTTAAGGAAGATACTTGTCTAGGCTCAGAACTAGTTCTATCTGAAATGATTGGCAACAGAGCTTAGGTAACAATTTGGCATTCACAATATATTGGTGGTATTTATAGTTTCTCTATTTAAATTAGTTGCGAAATAACTTTTCGTTTGAAAAATATTTGTCACCCGATAAAAAAGGTGCACGTGTAAGAAAAAAATGTTTATTACAGAAATATTCCATGAAATAAGTTAGAAAAACTGGCGAAAAAAATCTGGTTTCATTTTTGTATAGCGTGCTGGTCACACTAAATTTTTTGAGCAACATTTTTATAGATCGCCGTACTTTTTCGTGTAAACAGACAGCTGATTTTCTCGTTACACTTAACTATCTAGGTAGTTACAATGTATAAAGACGAGGTAAATTTTCAAACCGTCACACACAAGCTGATAGTATAAACGGGCGCTATAAATGAGAATTACGTTGTTACAACAACTGGCAACAATTTTTCTTCATACTAAGTTTGTTGTAGCACGCAAACCACGTCAGTATGTAATAAGTTTAACAAACAACCCACATTTTTAAAACAATCGCTCGAATACAGAGCTTTTGAATCAAGGAAATAAATTCTAGTGAGTTACATCATTGTAATAAACTGATCAGTCGTGAACATGGTCTTTTACGTAATTTATTGAAGCATTTGTGTTGATTTATATATCTTTAAAGTCATGGAAACCAATTTTGTGGTAAACATTCACAAGAAAATATTATTATAGTTTTATCGTTTAAAATAATCTGATCATCGACATCACATTGAAAGCTGCAATGAAAGAAACAATTATTATCAACACCAACCATAATGATAATGTATAAAAAGATGATTTTTTATAAAGTACTGAATTTCAGTATTCAGTGTATGGTATGTGTTTTTCTAGTTTTTTCTTTTGTTATAAATATAGATATGTAGATAAGTGTACCTTTATGTAATAATTTACTCTACGTGTATTGGTAACCTATTTACTCCTAAATGACTTGACTGATTTGGATAGAACTTTGCATGTATAACTAATTATGTGGGTTCCTGGACGGTTCGAAAATACAGTTGGACCTGGTAGGTGGCGCTGCAATCGGATCCTCAATGTTCTTTCTGACGGAAAGTCAGCTTTCGGACAGGATAACGTCTCTCGGGACCGCATTTATATTTTTTTTTATAAATAAACTAGCTGCTGTCAGCAGCTTCGCTTGGGTTAAAGTAAAAAATGGTCTACCCGTGTGCCAAATTTCACCCAAATCTATACAGCCGTACGAGCGTGAAGAATTAACAAACGTACACATACAGTCACTCAAAACCTTTACACTCATATTGTAATGATTTTGAGTGAGTGTGTGTGATAAGGACAGGCCAGTTACATTTTGCAATTTGCAATCCGACATTTAACTTACCTCATCACGATTCACCCAAAAGCACACAACGTTAAAATAAAGCCAACAAATTGTTGGAAATTGGTCTATTTGTGGCCGGTCTACCGCCACTCGTACTTCCGGCCGGCATTCATCACTCGGACGATATCATTAAGACATCACACGAGGGTAGAAACACACCATTATGTGTGCTTTAGGAAATCGTACTGGCTTATTTTAGTAAAAGCCTTTTATAATAATGTTTGAAAGAATTGTGGATGTTCCGGGAGGAAGTCGGATTTATTTATTTAGGTACATGTAAAAAAATTAAAGTGTCAGTTAGTAATATCCAATTTTTTTTTTCACTAAATGCTTATTAATTCATGAATCCCCAAGCGACCACCGGTGGCCGCGCATCTATTGTCTTACTATTGTGTCTCTAATTGACGGTATCTGAAGGGTTAATTCATGAATCCCCAAGCGACCACCGGTGGCCGCGCATCTATTGTCTTACTATTGTGTCTCTAATTGACGGTATCTGAAGGGTTAAACGTGTATTCGACCTATAACAAAACGTTTAGACCAATATCTAACAAAAAAGCAATTATTAAATTTTTGTTTGTAGCCCGTCTGTCTGTTTATTTCAGCTAATGTTCTAAGTGGTTGAACCGATTTCGATGGAATTTTCACTTGATCTTGCAAGGAGTAACTTAGATTACATTAATTTTTTTTCACAACTTGTTAACCGGGAACCTGAGTTGTACAAGGTGCAGCTTTGAGACTTCACAAAATTTCAGGAGATTGTTATAAAACTCTTCAATAATCATATAAAAATACTATACCTGGCCAATAATCAATAATACTTCTTATTTTTTTTTTTAATTATTATTTTGACTGATAATCAGAATAATTCCTAAATAAATCTCTTCAAAAAACAGAATCACCCGTTGGATTTATCGCGCGTTATGTCACTGTGTGCGTTGGAGCGACAGCCTGTACGAGGCTCCGCCCACTTACTCTACGTAACGCTTTTACCGATTTCAGTGAATTAAAAAAAAAAATAAAAAAAATACCTATGTACTTTATTTTTATTTTTATTGATTTAAACTAGTATTTGACTGCTATCCTACCTGATAGTAAGTAGTGATACAATCGTTGGTGGTGATGTGCAGTAGTTTATTAAGAGCCTATTCACTCTAGCCTTGAAGACACCTAAATTATAATCCGACAAGAAGACCGCAGTAGGCAAATTGTTCAAGTCCCTCGATTTACACGGTATAAACGACGAGGCGCAACGCTTGGTCCGGACCGTAGAGGTTTCAACAACGTAAGGGTGGATACTCGCCGTTCGTACCGCAGTACTTATTATATTGTTGTTTCGGGTCGAAAATCACTAACATGATTGCCTCCTCAAATTGTTTGCGGCTTCAAAACGGCCCCTTGAAAATATAAAATATTGCATCCCATACCTACTTGTATAAAGAGCTCTAGATTAGCTGATAATGTTAAAGCAAAAGATGACCAAAATATTCTAGATATTGCTACCAGTTTTTGGAAACGGCCCTTCAGGTCTACTACAAGGTGGTCCGAAGACCTGGTAAGGATTGCGGGAATCCGATGGATTCGTGACGCACAGAACCGTTCATTTTAGCGACACTTGGGGGAGGCCTATGTCCAACAGTGGACGTCTTTTGGCTGAAACGATGACGATGATGATGAATTAATTACAGTCACTATCAAATTCATACAGTAACAGAACAACAAATTGCACTAATTCAATAAGCAAGAGTCCTTATTACATTACATTAGTCATGAGGTTATGGCTTCAGCGATCAATTAATGTAAATTGTTAATTAGAAAACACGCAAAACACTCGAGCCGTGCCGATCCAATCAACGGCTACTATCTAACCAGTAACAAAGCTACGTAATCTAGCTATATATGTAAATAAAATTAAAGTGTCCGGTATGGCAATACTGTGCCAAGCAAATCTATCTGACTACCCTCTTTGTTTTTTTTTTTCAATTTTAGTTTTTGAATAACTTTCAATAATCGGTTCGGCTGGTCCTTACTTAAATGTTTAATTGAAAAGCAGTTTAATTATTGGTTAAGTTACTAACCAAAATATCATTTTATGGGAAGCTAAGGATCGAAAATTAACTGCTTGCATAGTATCTTAAAGTGGCTATGATAGAGCAATTTAATGCAGAAAGATAAGTCCTCCACATAAATCAGAGGCACATTAAAAAAACTTTAGTTATTATTATTATCAAATATTATTTATTTATAAGTTTTATTTTAATAAAAAATTGTAATTATATAATTATATATTTAAGATACAATTATAATAACCATAAAACCTATGATGAAATAGTATAAAAGATTGGTTTAAATTATATTTTAAAGTACAAAGAATGTACTTTTCAATGACATCTTTTCTTTATAATTGGTGCGATTACCTATAGTTATAAATTCATAATTTAAATTATTTTTACACTTAGAACTCATTATAAAAGACAATGTTGCCTGTGATACAATGTCTTTTTGTAGTGCCTACAGATACAAACGATACTATTTTCCTGTATTTACTACATATTAACTGGTGAAATTGTTTTTGTTTCTTGCCTGTATTTTTTCTGAAAAAACAAATCTATTTTACTCGTCATAAAAAAAGCGGAAGGTCACAGCAAAGCTTGACCAACTCACTTAACAGGAGCAAAGTCACGAGAGTCTACTAGTATTACGATACACACAGCCATAAAAGTTAACAAGCTGCACATTGAAAAAGTTTTTACCAACTTTTTAACGGTGCAGTTACCGATGACCGTAACACGAGTGGAATTCAAAATTAATTGTTCGGTTCGCTCGGCTAGGCGACAATGTGTAGTCAATTTTGATCCAATTGACACGAAGAGCTAGCTAGGTAGTTACGAAAGTGTACAATAATTAGAACTGTTGGCGAATGAAAAAATACCTGAGAATTCTGATTGCCAGATAAAGCGGCGATTGTCTTGGATTGCATATTGAAAAAACATGCAACAGAGATAAGGAGTTACATGGTTGAGCGACTTAAAGGCATCGCGGGTCTACACTGGCTAATTGCATTTCCTACCTAGTTACTACACTGGTGCATAACGAGTGCAGTTATTCAGCTCGTTAAATTTTTGATGGTTTGAAATATTGCTTTTTTAGCTGGCAACATGCTGGCTTATTTGGTAGTTCTTTATATTCTAAAGGCTGATTTTTTTTTTCAGTATTTTTCAAGAGCTGGTGGACAAGGTGAACTGCTGACAAGGTCACGGGAATTTGATGGATGTGAAACGCACAGAAATGGTTATTATGGCGACACTTGGAGGAAGCCTATGTCCAACATATCGGCTGAAATGATGAATTGGAATTTAGAAAAGATTTTTCAATAATTTTGACTGCAAGTTAGTTTTGGGCATACCACCCATGTTGTCTTCAAGTACCAATTTTATTTACTATATTATTCTACGAACTCGATCCTGTGTCGTTACACTTGCATGAACCATTCACGGTAGACAACATGACTCCTTCACATTATCATCTCGACTTACGGAAGTTGAATTACCGTATCAAACTATTTCTTGTACAAACAGCTTAGTTAGCGTCCTTACACCTTTGTCACACTCATACGAGACACACTCTACTTGCAGTATAAATTACATTAGAACACAATGGTAATTAGAAACAGTTCCATCTCCAATTCCATTGTGCAACAATTATCTGTGAAATCATGAATGGAGACATTTGTCTTAATGTTAATTTAGTTTTTGTGTAATTAGATAAGTAGAGTAAGCATGAAGTAGTATTTCATTTAAATGTTACATCATTCACAATACAGTAATGCTAGTGAAGTTCACATTATTCATATATTGTATTGTCTTTTAATAAAAACATAAAGTGTAAATCAGCAACCTTTTTATAATTAACAAACAATGTTTGTGTGTCTATATAACTCACTAATCTAATAAATGTCAAAATTTAATAAGTTTCTCATGAAACAGCTATAGCAGTCCATGTGAAAATTACAGACTAATAAAATATTACACAGAGTAGTTAAAGGATGACAGAGATTACATCACACAAAATTAATGATATCAATATAGAAGTTCCAGCGGCTTCTTTTTATGCTGTAAACAATGATGAGTGAAACAGTGGGTTTATTCATAAATTTTTCCCTATAGCTGATAAGGTGGATTAGCCCACCGGGAAGGCAGGATGTATCAGTAATCTTGTTTGCTAAGAACGTGTGTGTTGTGTTTACACCTCATTACCAGTCTTGATATAATTCTAAAGGGGACATCTGTGTAGGAGCTGAAACTCTTTTGTTTGTACTTTTAACTCTACCTTAAATCCTATGTTTCCACGTCTTCGCCTTGTCTTAGTAGTTTATGGCGTAATTTTTATGATGTGGTGAGTTGAAAAACGTATTTAATAGTTCTAAACTTTTTTGATTTAAAGTTTTATTGTAACATTCAATTACCTTAACGCGTCTGTCTGTCTGTTCACGTAAAACTACCAAACAGAGTTAAAGGACAGATCAGATGTATAATACTTGTAAAGGAACGTCGAGAATTTTAATAAGAGTTGATTGGGGCAGATTGCTAGTATGTTGAAAGATAATTTGGCCATGTTTTCTTTTTGTTATTGGTTAAGGGATATTAACAAAATTCATAAAGTTTCTGCACTATTTGACCATCAACCTGATATCATTATACTATCGCATATCGTGTGTTAAACAGTTACACTTCAAGCACATCACTACCTGTCACATCATACTAGTCGACTAATTAATAGAGCTCGACAGGTACATCACTACATTCCCAGTGTTGCCAGCACTATCGGACATGTTTACATGCGACTCAACGATCAATTGCTAGAATCGCATAATACAGTCGTATGTGTGCGATATACAAAACTATTCACTGGACAATAGAGATATCTGATTCGCAACAATGCATATGTATAGGAATTTTAATTGGAAATATGAGAAGCGAATGTTGCGTTGCACGATGTTTTGATTTAGCGCCGTTTCTATCCTGTCTACGATAGATTGTTACCAAGATACGTCCGTATTCTTTATGGCCATTGATTTCCATATGTAACGAGGTGTAATTAAGGAAAAAAAAACAGTGAGAATCGTATGCACACTTGTTTCGTATTGCAATTGCAGTAATGACCTGCTGTCTGTTCGAATTGTTTATTTGCCGCGGTAACTGGCGTCTAGTCTAAATGATTCTTACTGATGTTCATTTAATGTGAGCTGGTTATGGAAGTTGTTAGATCGGCTGATATATATTTTCTGTATTAAAAACTAGCTGCTGCTAGCGGTTTCACCTGCGTGAAAGTAAAAAATGATCCCAAGAGAACGTACTCCCGGGATAAGAAGTATCCTACGAACTAGACCTAGACCATGACGTTTGAAGTAAGATTGTTTAATGTTGTTTCAGTGTGAGTAAGAGACAGAGCTATAAAGGTTGTCTAGCGTCATCTCTTACCCACACGGAAACAAGATTAAAACAATATTTTTTGAACGTCATTGTAACCCCGCTAGTCCAAGATATGATCTACGTGTAAGCCAAATGCGTCCAGCCGACACTCATAAACTTTTGCGATTATAATATCTATTAGTGTGATGAGTACCCAATTTTTGTTCAATCATCATCATCAATGGATCCAACTCCTAAAGCCATTTTTAAATAGCAAGAAAAAATAAAAACAATCATTTCTTAATTGAAAATCACAGTTGAATTCCTTTTAGCAAAAAATTAAAATAAAATTAACAACGAGTCAATTACGGCCCCAGAACAAAATGAGGTATGTCTGTTGTAAAAAATGGGAGCCAAGGGTTGGCGAATTTCTTTCCGGTTCTGTACATTTGTTTAATTAATCACATTCTTACGAATGGGCCCCTCGCCGGTCCGAATGTCCGAATATTTGGAGTTCTTCTGTTTTACAAAGTGCCTACTTTATTAAGAGAATTCGTTTTAATATTGATTTTGGAATTATTTTAGCCGTCGTTTATTTATAATACTTACGTACTGATGTAAGTACAAAAGAATGGAATATTAATGCTATAATATTATCTGTTAAAACTTGTAATTGGCCTTCTTTCAATATTTTTCAACTATTTGTATCCTACCTGTAAGTTTTCCAAAAATAAAAAAAAAAAATAACAAGTTAATTAGTTAAAAAATATTTTTTGTCCAAGTAGTGTCTATGCCACGACATAAACCACCTAAGTCGGTCCTACGCGACTACTTCGCACCGCCTACGCAAATCCTACGCAGCTGCTACGCTCCGCCTACGAAATTGCTACGCAACGTCTACGACACTTGTGACGTTTTTATGGACAAAATAACTATTCTAATTTATAAGTGTCTCTATAACTGTTCTAATTTTAATATTTTATTCATTTTTAAAATAGTTTACTCGATGACAACTTGGATAAAAAGTGTATCATTAACCAAAATATGGTATGTAATTGTAAAATTAAAAACTGTTATATCGAAGGGGTCGTATTACAAGTCACTTCGCAACAATCTCGTTTATAATTACGTTAGACTCACAATAACAGGGGGGCTTTTTGGGAACACCAAAGGTATAGAATAGGTTATATGTCTATGAATATTAGGAATTTAAAAGGATTTAAAAAAAATAAATGAGACATTTATATAATTGTTACTTTATTACAGTGGTGGCCAGTGGTTACGGCCCTGACTTACAGCTATAGTATACGTCGTAGATTCACCACTAGCCAAGTGCTTTAATTATCGTAATTTATATCATCACCACTGCTCTTAAAACGATGAAGGAAAACATGAAGAACGTTTTGTTACAACTAAAACAGTCGAAAATATGTGACATCCACTGACGCACACAGGGCCTGCGTGGTGGATTATGGTCTATTCCTCTTCTCATTGAGAGTGGGGCTTGAGTCCCAGCAGAGGGAACATTATGAGGTTTATTATTTGCCTTCATATTTTAAGTAGCTTTTCATTTTTACGATGTCACAAAAAAGATTCTCATGTACGACGAGCGTTTCATAAGTTAAAATAATAAGATTGAATTTTATTATACTTTTATATAATTAGGCAATAGGCATCGCTTATTCGTTTAGCATAATCCAATTTTCCTGAAAATTAGGGAGCCGTGACCACCCAAGAGTTTAGTTTTTACATGATTTCAATAAAAAACTATTTCAGTTTTTATATGATTTCAATGAAAAACTATTTCAGTTTTTATTAAGTAACGTTAAACGTTACGCAAATCGTAATTTCGATGTGTCCAATCGATTGGCAACTCCATCGCACAGTGTTACAAACACGCACGCAAAAAGGAAAAAAAAGAATAAAAAGTGCAAAATCATATCGCTGTTACATCTCGAATGGTTCTTTTTTATTTCAATTTTCGAGGGTTCGCTAAACGTTTGTAGCGAACTCTATTATTCGGGTCCCGTTGTGACGTAAGCACATTCACCACTCAGCAGCCGTTTGTTATTAAATATAATAATATATATCATAACGTATTCATATCTATGATCTCAATGAATATGCCAATTCCATTATTTTGTGTTACACGAGATTAATATTTTGTATTCTTTGCCATATGCTATTATGCGTAGTAAAAATGGATCAATTTGATTGTACAGTATTGTAATAATGAAGTGAAATTAGTTTGTTTATGATGTTTTGTAAGCTTTTTTATATTTAATAGGTAGCCATTTATACGGAAAATCATTCATAATAAGCACAATATTATTTTAAACGAACATAAAGTATTGTGGAATCAAATTAGCCTCCCAATACATTAAGTTTCAAATCTCTGTCAGGTCACGCATAGTATCAAGTAATGTTGGAACTATAAAAATCTAATAACTCCACTAACAAAAACGATTTATAACCTTTCTTAACATCGTATTACGTCAGTTTCTATTTACCACAAAATGTTTCATTTGCATAATAGCTTTTTTTCCCGCCATTACTATTTACGTTAATATTCTGATTCGTCGGAGCGGGGGTCGCACGCACAGAAAACATAAAGACAATTTGTATGTGGCAGCCATTTATGTAAATAAATCTACGATACCGCATTATTACAACAATATGTACGAAACGGGTGTGGCCACTATTACCATTATATTTGGGTGGGGTTTTGTGTATAGAATAATTAAATTACTTTAATGCGCAACGGATTTGCTGACTGTCATCCTACTCGCCACTAAAATATTTTTAATATTTTTGAATGGAAGATAATTAAAATTTGCAACCCAAAACGGAATAAAACAACAGCAGAACTTAATAACAATTTCTGTTCGTTTAATCAACAAAACATCAGAAAGCAATAAGCTCTATTAAGAGTCCGATAGAATTTCTCATTTCATTCGTCTTAAGTCGTCAGAAACAAAGTGCGGCCGTCGTCGGTGGTGTTATTAACGCGTCTAAATAATTACAGGGCACATCAATCAGAGGGCATATGCAGATAGAGCATTTTGTGCGAGTCAGCGCGCAGTCGGCCCACTGTGCAACCCTTTCTTTGATATCTGTATGATATTACGAATGGAATTATTAAAACTTGTTCCAAAATACATATTTTTAAGCCGGTAGGGATGGGAAACAGTCGATATTTTTAATCAACAATCGTTTTTATTTTTTATTTTGTAATGTTCAATTTAAAACAAACTGTAAATAGTCTCATCATCGTCTCATTTATTAGATTTTTTTGTCAAACTGTAAATCTGAAATAATGTAGGTTAGGTACTCAATGAAATATGTAGATATAAAAAGTTCTAAACTCTTTTTAAATAACTTTGGTCACAACTGCATTGATGCTCTAAATCCTAGCATTGAACACTAAATACTATGATCAGTAGTAGTAGTGTGATTACTAATATTAGAAAGACAACATTTTTATGTTTGTAGGTATGTGTGGGTGTATATTTGTTACTCATTCACGTAACGGCTGAACAGATTTAGAAAAAATCCTGGAATTCTATAAAGGGTACTATAATATATTTTTTTTTACACGCTGGCAAAACCGTTATTAGAAACTAACAAAATAATATACTTAATCAATATTCGTAGAGAGGTATGAAGCCTTTGAGGTAACGGCTCGCCTCGCCAGCTCGCCTCACAATGATCGGCACATTTCGGCTAGAACGCCTCAAATTGACCGCAATTAAAAGAACAATGACTAGTTTCAATTCCCCAAACTTAATTTCCTCCATCGCAAACGTGTAACTAACCGAAAAACGCATTTATAAATAAATTAATACGCTTTGGTTCAGTGGACGTGTTTGTGTGGGTTGTAATTACTCAAAATATCGTGACGATATCAGAAATATTTAGACCCTAACGCAAACTGTGTAAGGGACTTACCATAATCCTTAATAATATTGACAGTTAGCTAATATAACTAAGTATATTATCAAAGAAATTGAATGTAGGCAACTATAAATCGAAACAAAAATACTAAAATTTTGACTGAATAATAAAGGGTGGGGGTAGAAAGGTAAAATCAGAAATCAGAAACGTTTATTTCAAATAGACCAAATACACTTTTGAATTGTCAAAATGTCAGGGTCAGTCAAACAAACAAGTGAAGCTAAATTGCCCGTTCCAAAGCGTAGATCTCTATGGAGAAGAAGTGCTAGAAACTCCATGAAAAAACTACTGTACGACCTATTGTCATTCCTACCAAACATAGTAAAATTAAAATCGATCGAGCCGTTTTGGAGGAGTGCGACCACAAACATCATGACACGAGATATTTAATTATTAGACTAATTATTGCCAGCGGCTTTTCCTGCGTGAAAATAAAAAATATAGGCCTATGTTGCTAAGCGATTAAGTAGCTGGTAAAATAATTTAAAAAATGGTCCAGGTAGTTTTTGAGTTAAATCGTAACATACAAACAAACAAAAAATCAACTCTTTTCTCCTAATAATATTAGTTTAGAAGAAGATTTCCCCATTGCATGACTATCTGAGTTTACGTTAAGAATCAGTCGAAAAAACAAAACTGAAACGTTTTTCTAATTATCGTTAAACAACGTTCACATTAATTAATAAAGATAATTATTGAATTAATTTCAGATACACAAACATTAGCAATCATAAAAATAATTTGTAGCTTAATTAACACTTTTATTAACTTCGGAATCTGATTTTTATTTCTGATCCGGTAATTAAAGAAAAACATAAAGTATATCGGCTTTATCTTACTGTATAGTTATAAAATTCTGCCGAGGGAAACGATTTTATGAATTGTTAGACAATCTGTTGTTTACTTAAACTTTTATACGTTCGTATTTTATAGATTTCAAGATTCGGTAGGGTCGATGGCTGTCAGGGTTACGAGATGGTTACCGCAGTCCTGGAATGCAAAGAGCAATTGAAAAAAGACAGATGAGATTGAGTCAGTAACATATTGACACTTCCTCTCCTTTTACCCCTGAGTTTATTTCGGTGTTTCTTCTCAGGGTAGTCAGATATTGGAGCTCGAGCCCCGGTATGAAGGCTAGAAGGAACGGGGTAGGTTTTAAGTCAGTAAGAGTCTGATACTATCTCTCGCTCCACTCAAGAGCGTGTGTTTGTCATAGGGTAGTCAGATAGGAAACATCATCTAGTTTAAACAGACGAAAAAAAAATTGACAAGTAAAAGTGTTTTTTAAAATCTACTTACAAAATAAATATCATTTATCTCGCTTCATCCACAGCGAAAAACGATATTAGATATATCTACCAAAAAAAAAGATAGACTTATTCGCTAAAACTTTTTTTGTTAGCATATTCCGTCCCACTTCTAGGTTTTTCTTACACTATTTCCATCTTTCGCGGGCCCACGGTTCTTCCTTCTAGTTCTAGCAGAATCGGTCTAGTTCGTCCGGCAAAACTGAAAAGTCTCTATATAAAAATAGCATAGCATAGCATAGTCGGCCTTATAATGTTCCCACTGTTGGGACTCAGGCCTCCTCTGTAGGAGAAGGAATGGGCCGTTATCCACCACGCAGTCCCAGTGCGAATTGGTGGATGTCACATGTCTTCGAATATAAAAATATTCTGACGCAAATCAGTCAAGCTTGCAACAGGCACAGCCCAAGTGTTGTACTGATCAACAAAGTACTACGTTACCAAATCTAAAACCATTACTATGTTACGAAACCGCTAATCTGTCTATTAAAGTAACTAAAATAATAATTAGTCTTTTGGCCGTGACTTGGCGGCATGGACGCACTGGGCTATCGGCACGCGTCAATACAATACTGACGGACATCTTTACCCATCGTCACCACATTACATCAAAACAAACTTAATAATACCATCGAACAAACTCAACTCCCCCATTCCAAACTTTAAACTCCAACAAATAAAGTTCAAGTTTCTTATCGAGCCAATTTCAACCGCATCTCCGATTTGTCAGAAGACTGTTACTCTGTCTTTGAAAGCAGTCTAATTAAGTTTTTTAGGACTATTGAAATTCATTATTGACTGACAGATGGCGCTAGCGGCTATTTAAAATAGATACATCGCTTGGGATGTGATTATTAAACTATTGTTTTGAAGGTATGTTTGAACAGTATGGCCGTATATTAGTTTTCGTGTACTTAATAATACTTGTATAATAGTTTTTCATGTTGTGTGGGCTAAAACACTTTAATTTTAAATCAAGCAAATAAACTTAGCTGTTCAATTTTAGTCTCAACAAAAATTTAAGTTACCTAACTATAGCTGATACTGTTCCTCCAGCTAAGGGGCTACTATAATAAACTGTTTTTAAATTTAATCCATAAAAAACATAGCTATGACGCTAATGAAGATGCATTTGAAAATATGGCAACAATTACGTGCGTGTAATCATTAAAAGTAATTCGCGATCACGTGCTGGAGCCGCCAGCCGCCAGCCAGGCAGCCACGGGAATCATAAAGAATCCATCAACATGAGCGCAACACCGATCACGAAATCCGCCATCAATCATAAACATCAGAAAGGATTAAAATCTACGTTGCACCTTCCGAAGCTCGAGTACCCTTGTTTTTCTCTAACCCGTAAATACTGAGGGGCGTAAGTATGGCCGGGGGGCGGTAAATATTATCAAGGGGGACAGGGGGAGACCCCCGCCCCCGGAGGGGGGCACTATCCCTTATCGCGAACGTTACCCTCGCCGCCGGCGGCCGCTAGACCGCCAAAATGTGGGGCAAATCGATTTCTCTGCCCCATTTTTGTGCATCTGGACCGGTATCGATTTTTAGCTCTCTCACAACAATCGATAATTACTTACACTGGCAACATTTTTATATTTTTTTTACAAAATAATTACAAAGCACGTGTTTATGTCGTTTATGTTATGCGCTAAAAGTATAAACATAAAAACTATTAATTTCGCAGTCGTAAAACTGTGAACTAAGTTATTTTAAGTGCAGCGACGATAATAATTATATTAAATGTGTCCGTCGTCGAAATGAAATAGTTTTATACCGGCTGTAAATTACTTTAATCGGAGTGTGATCCTCGTGGGCGCCTTCTGCGGCGGCCTCGATTACTATCACCCTACTATGTTGCGGAAGACACGTTAAATACACCTAAAAATGCTTTCCACCACGGTATGGTAATGACAATATTTAGGTATACATAATTATGATCATAGTCATACGTTGTGAAGTAACAACCATAGAACAAGAAGCACTCTAATGAAATCCTGTCAGTTGCACAATATTGGTCAAGGTTAGGAAACTATAGTTTAGGATCAAATCCACGTTCAAGCAACATCACATCCAGTTCAAGCATATGAACAATGTAGCAAATCTTTATTGGACAAACATGATCACTAAACTTACACAACGGACCTGCACTTTATTGCAGATTACAACACTGGATATCACTTTCACGGTCTGAATTTAAATCGAATTGATATTTATAGGATCTAAACCACAATTGTTTTAAGTGCAAGTGAGGTAAAGAGACAAGTGAAGGGCAAAGTTTTGAAATGAACCATCCAACTTTGCACGTATACAACTTACGTTACATTGTTAAATTTATTAAGGCGTGATTTGATTAAAAATAAATAACAGGTAGGTTGTAAAACGCAGTTTACTATCTTTTAACTGGCAATCTCCGACGCACAGTCGATACTCGTCTACTAAGTTTTTTTATCGATAACCCTTTTAAATTGTTGCAAATGTTTTATTAACTTTTATTATAAACCGTATATCAAGGTTTAACGAGGGCTCCAGACCGACTTAAGTAGCCCTTATCTCATTTTGTTTCTTTGTTACAAACTTTCCTATGTGTTTGTATAAAGTTGGACTTACGATCACTATTACTTATAATTTACATCTCTACTTTTATGTTTTCTAATACTTTCTCACCTTACTATAAATTTATTATGGCACCAATAAAGATGTTTTGTTACGCTCGTATCTTCAGAACCGCTTTTTTGCCAAGTAGATAAAATTTTCAGATTTTCTTGTGCGTAGATATATTTTACTTTGGCTAAATTACTTTCATAGCTCACATAACATAGCTTAGATATGTTACTTAGTAAGATAAAAAACATGCAAACTCAAACATCTTTCATTGCTTTTTTATTTTTTTTTAAACAATTCGTAGGTACGATCGGCTCTCTCTACATCGAACACTTTCATGTGCCTAACCAATAATTTGCAAAAAGCACGATTAGGTGCAGAAGCTAGTAAATTGATATGGTATCATGAGAAAAATAAGCAAAACCGCGGTACACGGCGTAGTATCAGTTCATAATGGACTAATTGTGCGAATGCATTTCTTGCACCGTCTCTGCTAATACTCCGTACAAGTCTAATGACTTTATTTTGTCACGCTGTAAGAGCGCACTTAGCTGTTTTTAAATTCAAATTAATAGAAACAATTACAATTCCATTGGCGCTTATTACAAATTGTAATTCGATAAATAAAAAGTTTATATACTGTTATAATCATGTGCAAGAACTAACTGTCGTATATTAGAATTATTGCTTTTTAAAATGAGCACTTTTTATTGTCTAAGACTCAATCTTGCGAGGTCCCACGATGTCGTTTGTATGTTTTAGCCTATCTACCTCCATTTACGATGACGGTAAGATTGATAGGTAGGTATAATTTTCATAAACAGACAAACACGTCTTAATTTAGACCACAAATGAATCTCGTTTGTTTGAACTTATAATTTCGCGGCAATTAGTGCGCGCGTCTCATTCACACAATGGCGGCTGAGCGGGTCTCGTCTCGCAAAAACGTCATTCCGCTGCATTTCCGCCTCCCATTGTCTCAGCTCTAATCTGCATTGGATTATTAACCAAGTACTGTGAGTGTACGGACAGAAGAAAACTTGTATTTAAATCGACTGTCTCCCGTTATTCACATCGACGCCGCATGTCTTCATTTCTTAGATGCAAGATTGGCGCTGCGAGAAAAATTTCATTTCTTGGTTTGTTTTTTTATGGTAAACTGTTTGCTTGTTCTAGCCTATATAAGCCAAATAATGTTTCTTTAAAATATAACTAATAACACAAATACAAAATAATAAGCAAATAATGTTATTTGCTTATTATAAAGATGGCTTCATCTATAAATTTTTTTTTGCTAAATACAAAACATATTTATAGCTCTTATCTATTCTAACGCTTACTAATTAATGTGAGCACCGTACTTTCCTACTCGCAACTGGAGCAACGTTTAATCCATCATTTTCTCGCGGCGTTTATACGTCTGTAACAGTTCATCTCATGATAAACGGCAATGACTCCTTCTTCTTACTATAATTAAACATGATTAGAGCTCAGCACATGGTGAGCCGCAATTATAAGACGGTACAACGGCTACCGGCGCACAGAGTACCGCCACACGCCATGCGATAGTTTCTATCAACCATTCAATATCTACCTAACACGGCAGCGAATTTTAATTATACACGCTCATTATTACATTGTCGCTTTTTGTGAATTGATCTCTTTTCGTCAGTTGACCACAAATGTTGCTTAGCATTTACATTCAACCGTACATGTATAACAACACGTCCTATACATTTACTGATTCGATCACAAGCTTTCAAAGTCGGAAAAATGTCGTAGCAAGGATTCGTAGCGGATTCAAGCGACACGTCCCGATGTCACCCGGCCGTTTTCCTGAATGACGTCGAATTGGAGACGCGGGAAGAAAACGCACATTCCGAATCCATTCAAATATACAGTCATGAATGAACCGAATGCGATAGAGACGGCGATACACGGTGCTCGGGAGAGTGAGTGAGACGGGATTTCAATAGTACGCGAAACGGAAATAGAGAGGCCGAGATAATTCTGTCTAGCCGGGAGGGATTCCCTCGTGTCATTTGTGTGCGTTCGCTTTTTCGAATTGTACGGGAGGATTGGAGTGTTGGCGTGCGTTCCGAGTGCCGCCGAGCACGCCACACGGCGCCGGCACTCCGAGAGTCGGAGGGTCCTTTATCGGTGTTCGTTTCAATTCGGAGGTTCTCGCATTCATTCTTTGCTTTCCGTCTGTGGCCCGAAGTTCCCCAGCTACTTGTTGATCATTCGTAATAAATTGCCTCCATGATATTCCCATTGTGGAACAGTTTGTCGCTTTACTGCCTCGAAGGAAATTGCGTTTCCTCAAGCCTCTTGACTTTATTTGCCGTTCAATTGTGGATGTAATGTTATTTGAATGATTGTTGTACATTTATTGTCGCGTTGTGTGGTATTATTAAAGTGAGTTGTCAATTGGAAACCTCGGAAGTGTGAAATGGTTTGAGTAACCACTGGTTGGGTACAATTAGAAGTCGGTCAACTATCAATCGAAATGCGGAAATCAAGAAAATAGAGTGACTTTTGATTGGTGTGGGTGTATGTCTGTTTGGATGGTGATAAATTGTTCATCGAGGCGTGAGGCGGCGGCCGCTCCGGTCCGTCGCCGTGCCATCGACGCCGGCGCAGCCCGCCGCCGATAGATGATCAAGGCAGATCACCGAGAACTAACTCATCTAACTAGGAGGATCACCAACTAATTCGGCTACCGATTTTGTGACTTTTTTTTATGAATTTCAAATTCTTTTAAATTTTATTTTATGATTATAACAAAGGTTTTGATTACCTACTAAACTAAATTAGGAAACCTACTAGAAGAAGTTGTGTTTATTTCACGATACACTAGGTAACGATCTCTTCCAATTTGACGGAAAATATTTAAATGATCAACCAAAAACATTCAAATTTCTAGGTACATTCACGAACAAAACCACTAAACAATAAATCGAGCAATTATTGTAAAATGTAGAAATGATTATGTATCTGTAGTTTAATTAAGATGTAAAATTAATTAATTTCAATAACATATTTTATTTTATTGTTAATCTAACTACATAAGATAACAATAACTAATTAATTTGACAACATACGCATCTCAGACACTGCATTGCAGTGTCTTGGTTTAATATTTCAATGAGAATCAGTGCTTGGACCAACGCCAGTCGGAGTCCGGACACAACATTCATGATAATAATGTATATTCTACATACGCTTTCATATACCTATGTGTATCTGTGCAAACAAATCACACTGTGCTATCCGCGAGATGTAAAACAAAAGCTAAAATAAATAATAACGAACTGAAACTACAATTACCCACGAACTGAACTAGAATTATAGCTACATTATTTACACAAACAGATATCTGTTTGTGTAAATAATGTAGCTATAATTCTAGTTCACCCAACAACTAACACTGAGCTGGTCAGGTATTCCACTTTTCAACAGATATTAAAATACTTGTTTTTACTACTATACTAGAAATGATTTATATTTTGTTTGTAATGAATAAACTTGAAAACTACTGCACCTCATAAAAAAAATCTTTCACCAATAGAAGGCTATTTTATCACAGAGTGATATTAGGTAAATATTTGCTATTATCACACAGGCGAAGCCGCTAGTAGTAGCTAGTAATATTATAAAGGGAAAATATTTTTATTTATCTATACTTATTTTATAAAGAGGAAAGATTTTTATCTTTGTATATTTTTTTGTAATCAATAAACTCAAAAACTACTTAACCAATATAAAAATTATTTCATCAATAGAATGCTACTTTATCATTTAGTGACATAGGCTTCATATTTTGCCCTCAAGCCTCTGGCAGTAGCCAGTAATATTATGAAGAGAAAGATTTGTATTATTGTTTATTACTAAAATAAACTCAAAAACAACTAGATCAATTTTTTAAATTCACCTTTAGAATACTATATATTTTCTAATCGAATGCTGTCGAAACCACAGGTAGAAGCTAGTGTTATAATTTTTTTTTTTCGACGTACGTGGTGTAAACGACGAGGCGAAACGCTTAATCCGGACCGTAGAGGTTTCAACAACGTATGGGTGGATGCTCATCGTACGTCGGGTTTAATAAAAACATCTTGTCATATCCGTGAACGTATGAACGGCTACCAAAACTCCAGACTACTTCAAGTCATTGAACATAAATACAAATTAAACAATACAAAGAGAACCTTTATCTTTTTCATAACCAGTAAATATACACGTATAAGGTTTTTTAAACTAGCTACAAAAACGCTTGAGAAGTTCTCCGTTCCACCGGCTCTACAAAGGTAATGAGGTAGTTATTTCAGTCCTTTGTTTATTTACAAAATATCACTCGTTTGAAGGCGGACCATCAAAATGAGTCGTAAAGCTGAAAATTCCATAAAAAGTCGTGTTGATGACCTCCGTAATTGAACATCGCTCTTTGTAGCAGAGACAATGGACGGAACCCTGCGCTTTGAATCTATTGATTAGAAGAAAAAAAATAGTCTATGGCAGTAGCGCCTTTTGCTTTTGTGTGGTTCAAGTGCTTTCTCTACTTCCTAATTAATGGAAGGAATCCGATTGACTGGAGGCCATGAACTTTTTTGTACCAAATAAAATCTAGATAGCACTGCTTCTGGTTTTCAGAATTAAAGTTTTGGAATCATTGAACTGATTTAAAAGGCAATAAGTAGACAAGATCCCTTTCCGATTCACACATTATTATTACCATTTCATAAAAGGCTTTAAAAGGCATTGTGCTTATCCATTAAGTCGCATAAAAGAGTTATAGAAGTAAAGTCAGGACACCCGTGCAGTTCCTCGGCAGTAACACGACACCTCTCGTTTATCTGCTGTCGAGCAATTATTGAAGCGTGAAAAGGAACGTCCTCCTATTATTTACACTGCGTTTTGTAATGCGGGCGTTCCGTTTTTATTTAAAAAAAATATCGCATTACCGAATGCGTGTAGTGAAGTGACATCCATTAGGTTTGTTTAAATTGTTTAATTTAATTAAAATTTCGGTTGTTATTTTATATTGTTGTAATTGCATTAATTTTTTAGCCACAACTTTAAAGAAATCTCTAATATAGAGCCAACATAAAATATATTTGTACCTATATTTATTAAACCTATATTTATATATATTAAACATCGCACGCTTTTTATAAAAGACCAAACTGAAAAATTATGCATGAAAATTGAATCACGAAAAATCTAATATTTTATGAGACAATTTTAAAGTACCTACTTTTTTGAGTTATTTATTTTTATGAATAAACGTGTAACATATTTAAAAATATTTAAACACAAATCATTGTTAATAAAAGTTATGTTAACAACTATAACAAAAAAAAACCCTAGCTAGTCAAATCGAAACATTTTTAATATCGACTGTACCAGCTGTAAAATAAAATAGCAAAGCAGAATGGTAGTTTTATTTTATATCAAAAGAAGTCAGGTTTAAAAAAGCAAATTGTTATTTATGTTAGAAACAAGATTCTTTTGTGGACTGTATTAGTGGAATCGTAATACTGGAAACATGTCAATACCAATCCCGTCTGACTCAGTGACCGCCGGCGAACGGCCGACTTTTTTCTTTATTTTATTTATTTCTACTCTGATTGGTATTTCTTATGATATGTTTTCTTAGTACATTCATTTATTTTTCGAACTTAAATTACTTATTTTAAATTAACACTTTCACTTTATTGACAATTTGTAATTGCTTTTTAAAGATTGAATACGAGTACGGATCTTGTTTTAGTGTATTGTTATTTATTCTCGTTTCTAAAATATTTTCTGTTCTCATTTACCTACTATTTTATTTGAATTAAGATTTAATTTTTCAATTAAGTTGTCTCATTTAAAAGATTTAATTGCCAATGACTACCTACAAATCAATTAAACATTTTATTAATATAACGTTATACAGTCTCAGTGCCAACTGTTATTTTATTTTTAACAACCCAGGCTCCAACATCAATCAAATTAGCGGAATTCATGTATGACATCATTAGTCATATAATTTAGGTGGATAGTGATTTCATAAAGTCAAACAAAAATGTGAGTCAGAGAGCGAGCAGCCGCGCGTCCGCGTCATGTCCGCGCTTCCGCTCAATAAACAAACAAACATTAAATATTACACAAAGCGACAATAACAACAAAAAAATTAAACTTTACGCCTCCCAGATGCACAATTCCCGGCAACATTACATTTTTAAAAACACATTCAGTAAAAACACCGATATAGGCCTACCGGGCCGCCGCGCGAACACAACAAAACAAGATTTTTTAATCTAACTTTACCGTTTGTAAAAATTACTATTTAAATATTTAAGCCGCAGCCGCTAATTAACTGAGATTTAACCCTTCCGTCGCCGACCGAAGCCCACTTTAATATTTAAGCCGTTGGAAATATTTTGCGCGTATTAAAATGTGAAAAATTAATGGATCGCGCGTCTCTCCCCGCGGGGCTATATGCAGGCGCGCAACCGCCACACAATTTATATTTTGCCCTGACGACCTTGGCGACACTTCCTGGCTCATCCTCAGCCTAATTAAATCACTCTCTTATAGCTAATTACACAAGTATTCTCCCAAATCATGGATCTCTCTAACCAGCCAGCTTGTTTATTAGGCCTATGTTATCCAAACCGTTCAGAGCATTATTTTCCTGACTTTACATTAAAAAAAAAATACAGTTTATTTGCCCTTTTGGAAGCATGTGCAGTTCATCAATATTCTACTTCTGTCATCCGTCAAAACTACTTCAATCCTACTCACGTGAAGAGGTCAGTGGAGGAAAAAGTGTGTCAGGGTTCATACAAAAACAACGAAAACGTAACGTTAAAATAAATAAATAAGCCAGTCACAGTTAAATAAAAGAAACACTATGGACACAGAGTGACACCTACCTGCCTGTCTGACCGGCAGCGGCAGGCCGGCCACCGGGCGCCGGTCAGACCCTCGGTCACACTCACACATGACAACAACAAGAGGTAGCGAGGTGTTCGTGTGGTGACGTACCTTGCCGTGGTGCAGTCGCGGTACAGCACGTCGAAGTCCTTGCACGACAGCAGCTTGCAGCGGTTCACGCCCGGCTGGATGGCGCCCAGCCCACGGAGGATGCGCACCTGCTCCACGTTGCACACCAGCGGCACTATGTCCAGTCTCTTAAGCTTGGTGTACACTGTGTGTAGCCCGCCCACCAGGTGTTTCAGGAACAACTCGAAGGCCTGCGGCAGGCACAGCATCGTGTCGCCCTGGATGATGAAGGCCGCCACCTTCTGGCCACGGTAGTCCACCAGCTTGCACTCGTTAGCGGAGGGATCGGACGTGGAAATGGGCGGCGGGGAGCCATAGCGTGGCGGGCCGTGATGGTGCGCGGCCGCCATGAGCTCCAGCGGCGAGTGGTGCATCATCTGCAGGGAGCCCAGCAGGCCCAGGCCCGGCGGCGGCAGCGGCAGGCGCGGTGCCATCAGCGGTGGCGGGCTGAGCGCGCGTGCTGGTGACGCCGCCTTCACGCGCGGCGAGCCCCCAGACGAACCGCTCACTTCGCTCGCGGTCGACGCTGAGTCCACGGCGGACTCCATGCTCGCGGGAGACTACGCACGCATCACACACCCGTCGCGCGCGCTGTTCCGCGCAACAATAAATAAAAAGCCGGAGCGCGGTGAGGGCGCGGCCGCGTGCGCGCGCCCGCCCCGGCCGGCGGATGCGATTGGTCCGCGACGGCTGCAGCTGCACGCTGATTGGTCGACGACGGCGTCGCGGAGTCTCCGCCTCTTTTTTCGTTGCGTTGCGTTACAAACGCGCGAAGAAACGTTCCTGTTTCTTTTGGGTGTTGTGTGTGGCGGGCGGCCGCGCGTCTGCTCGCTCGGGGAGGATTGATAACAATGTCACCGGCAATCAATATGAGCCTAGACTGGAGACGCGGCCGCGCTCTCCATCGCCAACGAATGCTAGTAACTGTTACTTCTACAATCTTTTTTAATTACAAACTTTGATTGTAAGGAGGAAGTCTTAGATTTATTTATGGATTGTAGTTATTTTATTTAGTGGGGAATTGAACTACGAGTATACTTTATATTTCTTATGTTCTTTTTTTATCTTTGATATGGTCAAGAACTTTGAAAAATAATTTTATTAATAAAAAAAAATTAAGGAATCCAGCTTTTATTTTTCTACCACCTATTTAAAATATTAATTAATGGACAAAATTTCAAATCTATAGAAGTGCCTCCGTTTTTTAAGGGTTAATTAAGACCCTGATTTGTACGAGTCCTTAGCGAGGTTACAGTTAAACTATAAACCCATGAAGGTTTGTCATGATAGGTTAGCTAGCTACTTATTATAATGACTTACTAGATTATGCATACTATGTTTATCTAGATTTCAAATTAATTACAAAAACTTGTAATATTTATTATAAAATAAACCTACTGTGTGAGAATTTTTTCAGCTTTAACAAATCGTTTAAACTATATTTACTCAATAAAGTTGACGATTTTTATAACTTTGTGTAATTAGCTATTGTCCCACCATTTTTCCAACTACCAACAATATAAGTACATACTTATTTCTACATATTACATCGTGATTACAATACAAAGGGGATGGAGTGTCGAAACAATAGCGATCTCAACGATCGACAACTTAGCGAAACTCCCGAAAGCCACTCCAATAGGTTCCGTCTTCAACACCACGATAACTTTTACACCACAAAACTTACAAAACACGCTAAAACAACCCTTATTTTTATTGGCTTAAAGGTTGAAAGTTTATTTGGAGATGGCAAAATTTAAGTTTGTTTTGAAAAGTTCTTTGTTCAGGATGTTTTTCAATGATTATTCTTTATAATATTGGTATCAAAATCAACATATAGATGTAGGGTACTTGTTGGTACTGTGTTATTCAATGTATTGAGTGTTTGTTTGGTTTTTAAGTTTAAAAAAGTACGTATTGTTTTTTAGTTGTTATAGTTCAAGTAGAGTCTTAAGTTTGGTGTAGGTACTTAAGGAAAGTTGTGGAGGGGACGTCTTAAGAAATGAGGGTAAGATCTCTGTTGTGTTACTTTATTTGTCATTAAGTTGTGACGCAGATATCAGAGCCCACATGAGTTGTACTATCATCATCATCATCATTTCAGCCGAAAGAGGTCAACTGTTGGACATAACATCCTCATCCTCCCGCAAGCGTCACCACAATGACTGGTCCTGTGCGTCACTCATCTATCGGATTCCCGCGACTCTGACCAGGTCATCGATCTACCTTGTCGCTGCTTTCCAACGCTGCATCTTCCAGTACGTGGTCGCTACTCCAGAACCTTTCGTCCATCTGTTCTGCGTGCAATGTGCCCTGGTCATTGCAATCTAAGTTTGGCGATTTTTGAGCTATGTCGGTAACATAATAATAATTAACAGAACCATTCGTAGATGTTGTGCCGTCAGTAGTTATTTTCTCTAGACAGTTAAAGCATTTTTATTTTATTTTGTCAGGTCAGTGCAAGGTGAGATTTCATCAATGAGCTTATAACGTACACTTTTATTAGCATTTATAACAAAAATGTACATAAATATCACGTTTTATCTAAATGGCCACGCTTTCTCTAGATCGACACTTGCGTCATGTCTGACGTCACTGTCTATGAGGTGCAGAAGACTGATCCGTAGTCAAATATAGAGATATACGCAAGTGTCGTAGGTCTGTCGATATCCGACACTTACGTAGCTCTGTACGTGAGTTAAAGAAAACTACTACACTGGTCAAATAGACAGATCTACGTCACATTATGCGTAGTTCGCTGTCCTACCATCCAGTAACTGTCCGGACCGAGCCCAACTCGTCGACGGCGCGCATTGTTCCCACGCACCTCAAGGAGTTGTCAACAACAGTCGGGACCCAGCTGGGGCCAAGGGTCTGTTTCTGAAAGGATGTCCCGGCCTAGGTATGAAAAGCAAGAAGTAACGGGGTGGGTTTTTTAGTCAGTAAGAGTCTGACACTATCTCCCGCTCCGCCCAACGGTGGGGGATGTTGTTTGGATGATTTATACACACTTAAAAAAAACACATGCCTAGCTCTGTACGCGAGGTAAAGAAAACTACTAGACTGGTCAAATAGACCGATCTACGACACATGCGTACCTCTGTCTACGAGTTCAAGGTCAAATAGACAGACCTATAATAATTGGCTAGCTCTGTATGTGAGCTCAAGAAGACGTCTACACTGCTCAAATAGACTAGTCTATGGTTTTACATAGCTCTATCTACGAGGTCAAGAAGACTACTACACTCGTCAAATAGACAGATCTATATGACACTGGCCTAACTCTGTCTGCCAGTTCAAGAAGACTGCTACACTGTTCAAAAATACGAGTCTATGGTACTAGCATAGCTCTATCTACGAGACCAAGAAGACTACTACATATACTATTATATGACACTTGCCTAACTCTGTCTGCGAGTTCAAGAAGATTGCTATAGCAGTCAATTAGACGAGTTCTTAGTACTTGTATAGCTCTGTTTACAAGTTAAAGACTTGCTACACTGGTCAAGTAGACGAGTCGACGATATTTGCCTAGCTCTGACTGCGAATTCAAAAAGACTGTGCTACACTAGTCATATAGACAGATTCACGACAAATGCCTAATTTTGTCTACGAGTTCAAGAAGACTTAATACACTGGTACACAGGTACTACATAGACGGGTCTACAAACTTGACGTAGGTTAAGAAGTACTACTACTACGCTGGTCAAATAGACGAATCTACGACACTTGCGTAGCTCTGTCTACGAGCTCAAGAAGACTACTACACTGGTCCGGTAGACAGGTCTACGACACTTATGTAGGCTTGTCTACGATATCTAGAAGACTGCTACGTAAATTCGGTAGACAGGTCTAAGATATGCGTAGCATTGGCTAAGGTTTGAAGAAGACTGCTACGCTGGTCAAGTAGACGAATTTACGATACTTGCGTAGCTCTGTCTACGATATTAAGAAGACTACTACACTCGTCAAATAAACAGGTCTATATGACACTTACCTAACTCTGTCTGCCAGTTCAAGAAGACTGCTACACTGTTCAAACATACGAGTCTATGGTACTAGCATAGCTCTATCTACGAGACCAGAAAGACTACTACATATACTATTATATGACACTTGCCTAACTCTGTCTGCGAGTTCAAGAAGATTGCTATAGCAGTCAATTAGACGAGTTCTTAGTACTTGTATAGCTCTGTTTACAAGTTAAAGACTTGCTACACTGGTCAAGTAGACGAGTCGACGATATTTGCCTAGCTCTGACTGCGAATTCAAAAAGACTGTTCTACACTAGTCATATAGACAGATTCACGACAAATGCCTAATTTTGTCTACGAGTTCAAGAAGACTTAATACACTGGTACACAGGTACTACATAGACGGGCCTACAAACTTGGCGTAGGTTAATTCATGAATTCCCAAGCGACCACCGGTGGCCGCGCATCTATTGTCTTACTATTGTGTCTCTAATTGACGGTATCTGAAGGGTTAAGAAGTACTACTACTACGCTGGTCAAATAGACGAATCTACGACATTTGCGTAGCTCTGTCTACGAGCTCAAGAAGACTACTACACTGGTCCGGTAGACAGGTCTACGACACTTATGTAGGCTTGTCTACGATATCTAGAAGACTGCTACGTAAATTCGGTAGACAGGTCTAAGATATGCGTAGCATTGGCTAAGGTTTGAAGAAGACTGCTACGCTGGTCAAGTAGACGAATTTACGATACTTGCGTAGCTCTGTCTACGATATTAAGAAGACTGCTACGCTAGTCTGATAGACGAGTCTACGGTACTTGCGTAGCTTTGTCTACGAGGTCAAGAAGACTTCAACGCAAGTCCTGTAGACAAATCTACGGTATTTGCGTAGCTCTGTCTACGAGGTGAAGAAGACTGCTACGATAGCCTAGTAGACGTATCCACGACACTTCTGTAGATCTGCGTCTACAAGGTAATCAAAACGCGTCTACTACACTTGCGTAGCTCTGCCTCTACGAGGTCAAGAAGACTGCTACGCTGGTCTAATAGACGAGTCTACGAAACTGGCGTAGCTCGGTTTACAAGTTCAAGAGACGACTGCTAGGCTACTCCAGTACTCGATTCTATCATTTATAGTAGACAGTTGTAGTTAGCAGAACTACAGTTGAAGATGGTCTACGACATAATTAGTATCTATTCAAAACCTTGTGGTGAAACTTGAGTAAAATAACGTGATTATAAGTCATTGTTTTATGAGCAAACGTGAGTAACAATAAAATATTCCACACAATACTAATCTAATATCAACGAAAACATGTTTTCCAAATTCGTATACGAGTAAGTCTAATCTATATTTACTTAGCCATATTCAAGACTATAGTCACTGACGTAAACCCACACATTAGGTACAAACCACTATAAGTATATGTATGTACTTTAGTACATTGATAAAATATCTATAGTAGTTATAAATCCACCAACCCGCACTGGGCCCGCGTGGTGGATTACGGCCCATTCCCTCTCCTAGAGAGGAGGCCTGAGTCCTAGCAATGGGAACATTATAAGGCCCACTATAAGTAAGTTATAAATGTACCTGTGTATGTTTTCCGTATACAAGTGAAGGAAAAATATATTTTTCTGCGTGATTATCAATCATATATCAAAGATAATGAGATGTCACCGAAGGGGCGTCGAAACAAAGAACGATGTTATCTACGAGTATATTTACCCACTGAAACACTGGGTAATTCATAACAGCTTTAAAATGGTTCAGTATTAAAAATGTTTTATGCTGTTAAGGGGAATACTTCTTGTTTCCTATATTTTTTTAAAACCATTAATTATATTAAGTATAAGCATAATCTGCTTTTTAATGTTTTCACTGCTGGGACTCAGGCCTCTTCTCTAGAAGAAGGAATGGGCTGCCGTAATCCACCACGCGGGCCCAGTCCGGGTTGGTGAATGTCACATGTCTTCGAATTTTTGGTTCTATGACATGTCAGTTTCCTCACGATGTTTCCCTTCACCGTTTTAAGAGCAGTGGTGATGAAGTAAATTACTTAAATCTATACTTATAATAAATCTGTAGAGAGGTCAATTCTGTACATGAAATATATTTCCAAAATAACTATCAGGAGGTGATTAGTGATCGATACTGATGCCAAAAATGCAAACAGTAAAATTTTTGTCTGTCTGTCTGTCTGTCTGTCTGTCTGTCTGTCTGTCTGTCTGTCTGTCTGTCTGTCTGTCTGTCTGTCTGTATGTTCTTTATAGAAACAAAAACTACTCGATGGATTTTAACTAAACTTGGTACAATCATTCTTCATACTCCTGGGCAGGTTATAGTATACTTTTCATCACGCTACGATCAATAGGAGCAGAGCAGTGAAGGGAAATGTTGGGGAAACGGGAGAAATTACTCCATTTTTTAAGCTTCCGTCGCGTTTGCAGCCTTAATGGTTAAAGCTACACAGAAATCATGTATGACGGAAATGTTCTCCTTAAAATTATATAAAAAATGTCCCACGACAGCATACGTCTATCTTTTATGGTTAACTCACAATAACACGTATAACTCCCGATAGCTTAGCAGTTCTGAGCTTTCTGTTTATTTTTGTCTACTCTTACGTTTATAACACTGAATGTCGCTGGCATAAGCAGCAGGATCCGCGTACGAAGTCGCTGGCAGAAGCTAGTATTATTATATTATTCTTAATTATAATTTTATTGAATACACTCTCATAGAGAGGAGACTTGAGCCCCAGCAGTGGGAACAATGACAGTCCCATATCATGTTCAGACAATTACTTTCCATTCCAAGTTGCCTGGAAGAGATCGCGGAATGCGATAATGCCGCCCCTTGTATGTCATGTGTTTAAGATATATTTTTTCTTTGTTATGTTCCTTTTTATACTGTACAGTATTTAAATAAATATAAACAGTACAAGGTCGATTATGTCATATGTTATATTATATAATACACTTATTACGAGTACCTACTGAGTAAGTTAGCTTATTTTACTGTTTTATTCATGTAACGTATAAGCAATTGTTGCGAAGAAATGTGATTCAAAAAATGGATTATGTTTTGGTGCATGTAATTCAGCATGAACAATTACTGAAGAACCTAAATAATAAATATTTAAAAAAAAAATCAAATAACTTCTCCCTCCTGCTCCCGCATTTCTCTGGAATGTAGGTGTGGAGCGAGAGAGAATGTCAGACTTTTACTAAGTAAAACCCACAGTGTTTATTCAGCTGCCCTTTGCATTTGCGGTAACTCCGCATTGGCAACTTCATGATTCTTGACTGGCCTGTTGGTCTAGTGGTTAGTGGCCCTGACTGCTACACCGAAGGTCGTGGATTCGTTCCCACCTAGAAGAAATATTTGTGTGATGAGCAGGACTATTTGTTCTATGTCTGGGTGTAATTTATCTATAATATGTATGTATTTAGAAATATATAAGTATGGTTATCAGTTGTCTAGTACTCATAACACAAGCTCTGCTTAGCTTGAGACTTGACGGCGTTGTGTGATAGTTGTGGAATATTATAAAAAAAAATATATAAGAGATGAACAGATAATTGAAAAATCAAATCAGGTTACTGCAAACATGTTGTTTAAATAACAGTTAAAAATTTTAAACAAGCACCCTATAAGGGCCACTGCAAGACAAATAAATTACAATAAAATAAAATTCATTTCAAGTGTATCTCTAGTACGTCTATAAAAAGTCTAAAATCGTACAAGTTCATTATCCTCATATTTACTTGGTTCTGTATCTACGGATACAGAATGAGTACGAGTAATCGATTGAATTAATTAGAGTACGCTCTGATTCACTCAATCGATTTGAGTCTTAAACTCAAATAGTATGTTATGAAACTATTATAAAAGCCATCTTGGAAAGCATATTATTTATAAATAAATAATGATGCAATGAAGAAATGTTTGTTTTGTTTATGTCGGAGGATTTCGAAATTTTGCACAAAGCTTTCTTTTATGATTTTTTAAAATTCACCCCCTTTTTCATGGTGGGGAAAATCATCCAATGATAACCTCCGCTCTTGGGCGGAGCGGGAGAGAGTGTCAGACTCTTACTGACTAAAAACCCACCCCGTTCCTTCTAGCCTTCATACGGGGGCTCGAACTCCCTTTCGAATAACCCTAGCCCCAGTAGGCTTCGACCCAGCTAGGCCCCTGCTGCTGCTGAGATCTCCTTGAAGCGCGCGGGAACAGTGCGTGCCGTCGACGTCTTGGAGAAATTTACCTCCTAAGGAAACGAAACGAGAGTGCGAAGTTTGTAAGGAAAAACTTACTTTCACGCGGGCATAATCGCTGGCACGTGGAGTAAAGATAGTAATATTATATAATAATAATAAAATAAACAGGATATCAGCCGAAGAACCAAGGTTACCGACATAGCACGAAGACACGCTAAACTTAAGTGGCAATGGGCAGAGCACATTGCTTGCAGAACAGATGGCCGTTGGGACCGAAAGGTTCTGGAATGGCGACCACGTACCGGTCCGGAAGACATAGCGTTGCAAGGCCTTCTACAAGGTGGACCGATCACCTGCTTGCGGGAATCCAATGGATGCAAGACGCACAGGAACGTTCATTGTGGTAACACTTAGGGGAGGTCTATGTCCAACAGTGGACGTCTTTCGGCTGAAATGATGATGATGATGAATAAAATAAAACAAAAAAAAAAATAACTTGGTGTAAAAATTATTGGAATCGATTCAGTTACTGATTCTGAACAAACTATATTCTGGTTACGCATAAACTAAAAATAATGTTGTATACTAACAAACTAATTAAGCCGAACTAAAATCCAAAATATGGTCGTCGTCGGTACGTCGGTCCGTCGAAGAATTCTTCCGCATCATTATCGACTAGTAATGAGCTCAAAGATTAAACTAAGTTGGAAAAGAAAAACTATATCTATTGTTTCTTGCTATGAACTAGCAATGTCCCTCGAAATTGCCTAGAGATGAATAAATAAAGACGATATTCACTGGAAAACTGGTTGTGTAGTGGACGTTAGCTTTGCTAGTTCTTTTTCAGGGTTTCATGTGATGACCTTTTTTAGAATGTAAACCACCCCGGGCGCTTGGGGACGCGACTGTACAGCTCTGCCCACTAATCTATGTCCATAAACTTGTAAATGGCGATCGTGCACATTGAAACTTACTAATATGTAATTGTAGTGCAGTAAATACGTAAAAAAATGCTGAAAAATAAACGAGAATTTAATTCTAATCAATTTTTCAGCAAACACAGCAAAATAGTAGCAGTAGTTAAAAAACATTTTGGGAATCGACTGTAAGAACTTAAAATAAAATATAGTTTGCTAATTAAATATTAAATTTAGAATAAAACTACAGGTATATTTTTTATTGTTTATTTACAGCTAGAAGTTATTATTAAAACTTCTAATATATTATTTTTATTTTACTTCAGTAAATTGAAATCAACTATTAGCACATGAAAATATAGTCGTACCTAAACTTTTTTTAATGTTATGAACAAGTCCTTGACTCAGTCTGCAATCGTTGAACAATAAGAGCTATTCAGTCTAGCCTTGAAGACACCTAAATTATAATTGGACGGGAAGACCACAGCAGGAAAATTGTTCCAGTCCTTATAGACTGATTTTGATTGTTCGAAAGATTTACCGTGGCTCTTAACATGAAAAGCACACAGATGAGTTTTAGTCACTTGTAGCGACATCTATGACGCTACATAAGAACTACGAATAAAATACGAAATCCTACATCGCGCAATCAAAGTTCTCTTCGCGATTTGAATATATATAACAGCCCGAAATTAACTATCGGGCAGTAGCCCACCAGACTATATAACACTTGTCTGGTCGGAGGATCCTTCCTTTTCAACGGAGTTATGTGGGACTTTACTCTCTGTTCCGCCTACCTCCAAACACTAAAAGTCTAACACTCCCTCTCACTCCAACCAGAACTGAAGGAGTTATTTAATGATTAACAATCTCAAGAAAAAACAACTAAGAGATATAAACACTTCACATAAAGGTGAAAGTTTGTCAGTTTTTGTTTGTTACTTCTTCACTCTGGAACGGCTAAACAGACGTGGATGAGACAGGGTAGATCACGTCCTGGAATAGCACATAGGATACTTCTTATCCCATGAGTATGTTCCCTTACTTCCCTTAAAACAATTTTCTGCTTTCACGAACGGGCAAAGCTGTTGGCAGCTAGTATGTTTATACAACCTTATTTTAGTACATGCGAAACCCTGAAACACATGTCTAGTATTTTTATGTAAAGAATCTTTGTACAAAATTTCAAAACTGTATTATGAAAAATCTCAAAGTTATAAGCCAGTTATGGTACCTGGTTGGCGACACAAATACATGGTCACCGGGCCACCCGGGCGACAAGGTTTGTTTTGCTTCCGCACCCAGCCCTGCCTTTAAAAATAACCAGAGTAGAGTTGCACGTCGACGGCGCGCACTGTTCCCGCGCGCCTCAAGGAGTTGTCAGCAACAGGAGGGGCACAGCTGGGTCGAAGCCTACTGGGGCCAGGGTTATCCGAAAGGAAACTCGAGCCCCAGTATGAAGAGGCTAGAAGAAACGGGGTGGGTTTTTAGTCACTAAGAGTCTGACACTATCTCCCGCTACACCCAAGAGCGGGGGTTGTCATAAGATGATTTTTGCCCACCGTAAAAAAAAAAAAAAAGTAGAGTTGCAACCCAGAACCGTTCTTTTATTACTCGAGTAATATAGTTATAAGGTAGCTCACCCAACTAACTCTAAATCTGAGCAGGGCAGGATGGAGTTATGCGGCTGTATGCTTGAAATTGACAATTGAACTCGTTTGCGTTCAAAATACCAGGATTGAGTATTTACCATATGACGTCATTAGAGTTAACTATAAACTCAAATTTGAACGCAGGGCAGCTGTGCTCTGTCGCCTAATGCCAGCCGCAGCAGATGACCTGCCGTGACCTGTTTTGAATTTAGTGTTGGTGGTGTCTCTAATTTTTGACCTTTTTTAAATATTTTTAAGAAAAAATATAACATGGTGTAAAAATTATTGGAATCGATTCAGTTACTGATTCTGAACATATATATACATCATATATTCAGGTTTCGCATTTACTAAAAATAATATTGTATAGATAAAAGAGTAAAATCAAAACGATGAGTCTGTAGAAACACTTTAAAAATAGAATCCCAAGCTAATTGCAGAGAGACTTTTCCCAGAATTACCAGATTATAATATTGACCTTAAGTAAACGTTATCGCCGTATAAAACGTGGAATATTTCCACCGGCAGATAATCTCCAGTACTCTTTATCAACAAACAAATTAACAGCTCTTAGCCTCTTGTTATCTGCTCTATAACTTACAGAGATTTCACAACATAATCATATGTTTATACATAATTCATTACCTGACACCTATTTATCTATGTCATGTTGTACTTTTTGTTCTAGGTTTGGTTTTTTTTTTCTCACAAAACAAGAGCTTATGATCTATATAGGTATACACAGTTATTTGTAAAACACTGGCAACCTATCAGGACTACATCACTCACATCACAAACAACAACTTTTATTCGATGACTTAAAATATATCATAATTTAGTTTATCACATTTTCATACAACAATAAAAATATTTAAATTCAAAGTTAATGGGAAGCAAGCGATAGTATAGTTCAATAGCGGAAGGGAGAGGGTTACGGGCGGCGGGGTGCTTGATGCGCTTGCATCGCGTCAAACAGCAACGTAGGTAGTTATAGCAAAATACAAAATTAAAATGTGTTAGATAGAATAACGAAATCTTGAGGGTTTGTTTTTGGCAAATTAATTATGTCTTGTTAAAAGTCAGAACAAAAGTTTTTGCTTATGACGTTAGTAATACAGTCCTGCAAGGTGCTTAGCCTTTTACAAATAACCCTGTTTAAAAGGAAAAACTTCTTGATTGACATATCAATACACAGCCGAATCCACTAGGAGTAAGAGTGTGATATTTTGTACAATATTTTTTTATGACGTAGGTGCTGAGCACTAAGACGGGATATTTCAAAATTCATGATGGATGAAACAGGGGCCAAAGTTCGTATGGAGAAACTTACTTTCACGCGAGTGAAGCCGCTGGTAGAAGCTAGTTAATCATATATAAATCCAAATAATTGACAGGAATATTTTTGAGTCAAATCAATATGGGGAGCTGTAGTCTGTTATATGAATTATCCTGTACCTATTACAGATTACCAGGTCCTCAACCTGTGAACAAACAACATAACAAATAGATACTGATTAAATAAGAAGACTTTACATAGAATCTGAAGTTTAACTTACTACGCTATCACTAACTCCCTTTTCTTTCATATCACTTCTCACACAAACCATCCATCTTTTCTTTGGCTCCCTCTCCATTCCCCCACATTTATACTCCATACGTACAAAGCGTTTTGGGAACAGATTCATTATACGTATAGCTAAGGAGTGGAATTCCCTGCCGGAGCCTGTGTTTCCTGATAGCTACAACCTATAAGTCTTTAAGTCAAGAGTAAATAGGCTACTTCTAGGCAAGCGTGCTCCAACGTCGCCCACCTCATCGCTTACAATCAGGTGAGATAGTGGTCAAACGCGAGCCCATCAATAATTAAAAAAAAAATACTCATAACTCTTCACCATCAATTGTTGGTTGTATGGAACTACAAGGCAGTGAAAACTTGTCGTTTTATAATCTGTCAAAATATCATTGTTTTATTTTGTGTAAAAAGTTTATTTATCCGTAGTTTACTTTAGTTGAAATTATTAATTGAAAAGTTAATTATTGATAAATTAGAACATATTAAAAATAAATTAGTTTAGTTATCCAAACGATAATTACCGTTTATCAATTAATAAATCGTTAGCTAAACTACTTTATGTAATGTCTTGCTTAAACTCATCTTTCCCTCCAATACTGAAAACTTAGCAGCTTGGTAATATATCGAACTAGTAACGCCATCTATCGCCGCCATGGCGCATCGAGACAACTGAATGTCGTCTTTACGTAGGTCACATCAAGCCGTAATGGTATCTGTTGTATACAACAGTATTATTGACTTTTTTTCATTGAGATAAACTAGTGCTTTAATGCGATCCCACTTGACGGTAAACAGTGATGCAATTGTTGATGATGAGACGTACAAGTTTAGTTACATTAAAAAATTATTCACTCTAGCTTTGATGGCACCTAAATTATAATCGGACGGGAAGACAGCAGCAGGCAATTTTTTTCAGTCCTTCGATGTATGCGATATAAACGACGAGGCGAAACGCTTGGTCCAGACCGTATAAAATCAATCTGCCGGTTTGTTTAAAAAATACAGTGATATTCATAATTTTAATACTAGAAACAAACATAAATTTGTAGTTCCAGCAACCAGGCTCAAAAAAATAGGGGGCTCATTTAGATGTCAATGTATACGCTTCTATAATAAACTTCCTAGTCATATTCAACAACTCAGCCTTAATAAATTCAAATCATTTGTAAAGCGAAAACTTTTCCAAAAAGCTTTTTACACTGTAAAGGACTATGTTGATGACGAAAAGGCTTGGGACTGACCTGCTCCAGTACCCTCTAATTCTTATAACATAACTGTTTTTGTTTTAAATTGTGTTTATTATTCATTCATTTTTTTATTCATTTTGACATTAATGTTTAGTTTTTACAATTTGACATTGTAATATTATTTTATTTTACAATTTGACATTGTAAATTATTTTATTTTACAATTTGACATGTTACATTAAATAATGTTTATTATTATTAATTTTTGACATAAATATTTACTTTGTAAGTATTTTTACATTGTAAAAATTAACTTTCTTTTTATTATTGTGAATGTGAGGACTATGTTGGTTACTTTTTTATTTCTCGTTATCGTTTGTCTGGCAATTTGAGTATTTTCTGCGGCCTACCCAAATGTCCTTTCATTGGTATTGTTCGTCAAGTCGTTGAGCTCCTTAGTAGTCCTGAGTTGAGCTTTGCGAATACTGACAAATGCTTACACTGATTGGACGGGTCCACTCAAATCTGTATGGTTCTTTCTTCAAAAGACCATCTCAGATTAATCGGCATGGTTCTCATGTGATTTGACCATTACATATTTATTGTATGGACTTTAAAAGAGACGTTGACCCCTGAGTTTGTTTCGGTGTTTCTTCTCAGGGTAGTCAGCTAGGAAACACCGGCCTCATCTAGCTTAAACAGACAAAAAAAAAAAAATTGACGTGTAAAAGTGTTTTTTTAAACCTATTTGCAAAAATAAATATCATTTATCATTTATCATTTATCATCATTTACATGTCAACTTTAACAATCAAAGCATGTTTGCTTTGATTGTTAAAGTAGTATAAAATCACTCCTACCAAATATTGAGTCAAAATATGTATCAATCGCGTTAATCCCTAATCAATCACTCGTAACTAGTCAAAATGGTTCACACAACACTTCTATCATTGCTCACACAAATCAAACAGGCGTTTCGACCACTAAAGTTCATCCCCACAACAATCAAAACGCTTTAATCGCAACAGCGGCCAGTTCGCGGGAAAAAATGAAGAGATACAGGGGGATTAGCCCACAAAAAAGTATCGGAAACAAATGGTCTTTGCCGAGCAATAAATCGAGCTCAACATTGGGAAGCTGCAACAGACTGCGCAACTCGTTAAACTTTATTTTTATATTAAAGCCGTAACTTTGGGTGCGACGGGCAACAACTGTAATCCCCGCTGTGAAACGTGAAAATTTTGCATAGATATTAATATTAAATGGAATGCTACAGATTTGATACGGTATTGTTCAATTATTTAAACAAATATACACAACAGATTTTGATTCGTAATGTACGATTACCTACATGTTTTAAATTAGGGACCCAGTAGGACCGAAGCCTACTGGGGCCATGGGTTTCCTTCCGAAAGGGAAAGCCGTGGTCCTGGAAAGCAAAAGGCAAAGGAGGAACAAAGGCGTGTCAGACTTTTACTGAAAAAAATTACTGTCAGTAAAAGTCTGACACGCCCTCCCTCTCCGCACTAGAGCGGGAGAAATAATCTTGATTGCTTACAGTACACCGCAGCCAACCCCTTTTTTTGGTTTAAGTTCTATTTTTCATCCCAAGGCTGTCTGGAAGCTATCGCTGTCAGCGATAAGACCGAATTGTAACCATAGATTTCAGTTTCTGTGAAATTGTTACTACTCGTATTTTTGGTGTACAATAAAGTTTATGCTATTCTATTCAATATTTCTCACCTTCAAAAAAACATATTTTAAATTAATTCAATAGCGTTGGAACACTAAATATGATGTGTGAAGTTTACATAGTACAGGCAAACGGAATGTAACGGAAAATTATTGGAGTGTTGGTCTAGTGGTTAGTGGCCTTGCCTGACTGTTATGCCGGAGGTCGTGGGTTCTATTTCCAGGACAAATGTTTGTATGATGATAATTTTCTGTGTCTGGGTGTAATTTATCTATAATTAGTAATATATATAAGTATGTTTAATCACCTTGCTTGCAGCTTGTGACAGCGTTGTTTGATAGTTGTGAAATATTAGTATAGGCATAATCAGCCTTTTAATGTTCCCACTATTGGGACTCAGGCCTCCTCTTTAGGAGAGGGAATGGGCCGTAATCCACCACTCGGGCCCAGTGCGGGTTGGTGAATGTTTCCTTAAGTCGTCCTTCGTTGTTGTGAGAGGAATGGTGATGAAATAAATTACACAAAGTAATGCGCCTGGCTATGTTTGAACCCGCGAGACCGCGACCTGCCACCACTGCTCAAATATGTGACACATTATTATTATAAATTAGGTTAACGGCAATTAACTATTAACTTCTAATACCACTCTAAACACATGCCATTAAATTTTTCGTCTAAACAAATAATGAGTGAGTCGAACAATGACAAAACCGCCGACCATAACCCAATTAATTACTTTGCTTTTCAGCAGGGGTCGAAAGTGCAGTAAATAATTCAACCAATAGGTGCGCGCCCCTGCTTTCATGAATCCTGGTTTCATGCATTTACTCCTGCTCGAGTAGGAAATTAAATTTGTTCACAATGCAAGGTGCCACCGCTCTACGCTTTCGATAAATTTATGTTTTCACTAATTTGCTTTTGGCGCCGCTTTGCGGGAATAGTGGGTACTAACGCTATATTAGTCTGTAGTGTTATTGATAGATTTATTGTGTTTTTATTAGTTGGTGGTATCAATTTATAAGTCACTAGCTTTTGCCCGCAGCTTCGGCCGCGTACATAAAATATAGCCTATGTCACTCAGGAATAAAGACGCTTTGTATCGGTGAAAAAATGTTTGCAATCGGACCAGTACTCCCAGAGATTTTTTTCTTATTGTTGACAGGTTTGCGCTTGACCTAATCTCACCTGATGAAAAGCGACGATGCGGTCGACGATGGAACGCGCTTACCTAGAAGAAACCTATTCACTCTCGACTTAAAGATTCCGGGTTGTAGCTATCAGGAAACACAGATTCCGGCAAGGATTACCAAGATTACCTCCTACAAACAAAAATACATAAAACACAAAAACCAAACTTTACCTTTTTATAATATAAGTGTAGATTTTATTTGAGTTTATTATAATATCGGTTGGCGAAATACAAATAAGCATCAATACCAATATTTTAAGAGTTTGTATGTCTTTGAAAAAACGTTATTGGGGAACAAACTTTAAAATGGCTTTTTTTACGTAGTTTTTTTCGACAAGAACCGTGCAATTTTTTGCTAAAAAGCCTATAAAACTCAATGATACTGTACCTCTTTATTAGTAAGACTTTCCGTAATCGGGATCAGTACTTTTTGCTATGACCTCTTACTAATAGACAATCATTGAAAATAATAAAAGATGTTCAGAAAGAAAGTGGTTTTTTTCTTCTTAATTATCCACAAACATACAAAATTGATACACAGTACACAGAGATTTGACAATTGGTAAAAGTGACCTTTTTTTTGTCGACGGGGAAAATCATCTTTGACGAAACCCGCTCTTGGGTGGAGCGGGAGACAGTGTCAGACTCTTACTGACTAAAAACCCCGCGCCGTTCCTTCTAGCCTTCATACCGGGGCACGAGCTCCCTTTCGGACAACCCTGTCCCCAGTAGGCTTCGACCCAGCTGGGCCCCTCCTGCTGCTGACAACTCCTTGAGGCGCGCGGGAACAGTGCGCGCCGTCGACGTCTTGGACTCGGTCCATTACCAGACGATCGGACAGCCAGCTACCCATGGCTCGCAGTCCGCGAGCCCGCGTCTACGGTGGCCGGAAATCGGGATCGGAATCCCGGCGACGGCGGCGAGGGCGCCGTTGCCTGATGCGGTCGGCCTCCTCCTTTGCAAGCATTACTGCTTCGCAGAAGGAGGCGACCGCCTGCCATTCCTCCTCGCTCCGAACCATGGCCTCGACCAGGGCCCGGCGCGATCGCCCCCACGAGGGCACGGCGATGCTCCGCCCAGGCAGGACACACCGCGACGGTGTGCTCCACCGTGTCCTCCGGGTGTTGCGCACAGTGGCGACACCCGGGCGTCTCTTCCGCTTGAATCCGATGCAGGAACCTCCCGAACTTGCCATGTCCGGTGAGGACCTGCGTCATGCGGAAGGTAAGGACGCCGTGAGGTCTTTCCAGCCACGCCTCAAAGAGGGGACTTACCGCCATAATGTCAAAGTGACCTTAACAATGAGTTTTCTCTCTCCAAACCTTTGAATGAAAGAGATTATATTCAAAGATTTACTTTTATTTACATTAGCCCACACTAGGAATTATTCCTGTATCGAGGGTGCGTTCAAAAACTTGTAAACTCACACACAAAAGCACCCAGAACCAGAACAAATATCTGTGGGCCATATCAATATTTTTTCGGTGCAAGAATCGAACCCGCGACACGCAACGCAGCAATCGCTCAACCACTGCACCAACCCGTAAGTAAGAGTAATATATATTAAAACATACATATAGTCTATTATTTATACTGACCAGAAGAATGGTCAATATCCACCAGTACTTTGTTGAAAACTCTACGGTTCTGATAAAGCGTTTTGACTCGTCGTCTATACCGCATACTGGAACAATTGGCCTGCTGTGGTGTTCCCGTCCTATTATAATTTAGATGTCTTCAAGGCAAGAGTGAATAGACTCTTAATAAACTAATGCGCCTTACCATCAACGATTGCATCACTACCATCAGGTGAGACCACAGTCAAGCACTAGTTTTTATCAATAAAAAAAACAAATATCAATATAGACTAGTAATATGTCAGTTATGAAAGGAAGTGTTGTTTAATTTTCCTCTTGAAGACATCCAGAGATGGGCTGTCGGGAAGGGAGAGTTGAATACTGACTTCAAAGTTCAAAGTAAACTACAACTGTTTGCTTGCGCCCAGTAAAGGCTGTTATCCCCACGTCAGGCTGAACAAAAACGTTACCACACCTCTCACTCATCAAATGTAAATTCTCTCTGGTCTGCTTTGAGATCGCGTTGCTTTTGATGTAAAAATCATAGTACGTCTCGCCCTGCAAGTGTCTGCCAATATTGACACGGCTTATGCGAACACCTAGACGCGGTACGGAGTACTCAACACAGGGAATCAGTATTCAGTTGAAGATCTACTTTTTTTTCTGTCAAAAGATAATTTTGATATGTAGAAATTCAGAAAATTAGTTTTGTAAAATTAGGCATTTTTTTAGATTTTACTACTTTTTTTTTTAGATAATCAAGATTGAATTATTGTTGTTTCTCAAAAACGAGAACAAGATTCTTACTGGTTTCAAATACTTTACAGCCATTTCTAGGAAATGAAAATATGTCAAAATATCTGCGCTTTTTCGATGTAAGAAATCATCAATTGACCACACAATCTGGGTGAAACGAGAAAGATAATTATTATTTTTACTCACTGCATTCCACCCGTGTCCCACGAGTTCTCTTTTACTTTCTTGGGCGACGGTATCTTTTTTAAACAATCCTGCAACCCTGGTAAACAGAGCTACGCTGACTGACAAAATTCAAGAAATAGAAATTACTTAAATAATTGGCGTAGCCGTCGTAGCACCAGTCGTAGCACTCGTAGCTCGCGTAGCTGTAATATCTACAAGATTTTATTAGACTTATTAGCTCCAATAACCAGCTAAAGGAGTTCTAAGTAAAGTGCAGGTCACCGATCAGTGCCGCTGAACGCCTCAAGATCCCAGAATAGTCCCCCGCACACACTCGTAAGGGGCAACTTTATTATTTTTCCAGTTTTCATCACTTCACGCTCCATCTGTCTTTTGATTCAATGGCTGTGTAATGTGCTGTTGCTGCATTTATTTTGCACTCTTACCTTAGTGTTGCCAGTTTATTTTGCATTCTCTTGGTGTTGCCAGTTATTCCCCAACGCTTTGAAGTCAAAGCTCTTTTGACTTTGCGAGGCGGCTTAGTCGGCGCTGACCGCAGTGCAGTATGAATGATACTTTTTACGCTGAATAGTCTCGTGTACATTTTTTTTAGTTGCACACTAGATTTTTTGCAGCGTTGTGTACTTTATGTTGTACACTTATTTTTGTTCCCCTGAAGCTGTGTAAAGGAACGTTGACGTGGTTGAGAAAATAGGAAAACTGTGTTTGACTCGGGCTCGTGCACCTGCTGGAATAAATGGTTAAAATGGATCGCTCAGAAACTGATGTCCGTGATATTGACTGGCCTGTTGGTCTAATAGTTGGTAGCACTGACTGTTATGCCAGAGTTCGTGGGTTCGATTCCCACCCAGGACAAATGTTTGTGGGATGAATATGATCATTTGTTCTGTGTCTGGGTGTAATTTATCTATATATGTATGTTTTTATAAATATATAAAAATGTTTATCAGTTGTCTGGTACTCATAACACAAACTCTGCTTAGCTTAGGACTAGACGGCGTTGATCTCAAAACGTTACACCGCAATAACGCATGACTGGCATTAGCCACTGTAGTTATATGACATTATAATGAACTAAACTCCCGATATCTGATAGCAGCTGTGACGTCACATTTAATGGGAATAGATGAAAAATTATTCGCACTCGCACGTATTGACTGTACAGTGTATAGATGGCTGTGGCGGGGCGGGCGCGTGAACCCGCGAAATATGATACAGGGCTGACAGTCGATGCTGGGAAATAATAAGCAGATTAAAACCGTGTCGAATTTTATTTAATATGATAAAATAAAAGCTTCATAATCGGAATTGGATCAACTATAATTATAACATCAACTATCCTATAATTATAATTTAATAAAATTATAATTATTTAAAAATGAAAAATTTAATACACACCTATACACACATGGCCTGACAGGGAAATATGTTTTTGTATTTTTGTAATGTTTTGTGCGTCTGTTTAAGTAGAATATTAAACGTGTTTTCTTTTCTTCTTTTCTAATAATTGTATACCAAAAATTAAGGTAATTAGTATCTACTCGTATGCATTTATAATAATGTACGAAGCGCATAAAAAAAAATTAGTTACCTACCTAGTAAACACTCGGGGGTGAAGTCGCGAGCAAACCGCTATACTTAAATAAAACTCGAGACCAAATTAATTATCGTATTTAAAGTTGTGTATTAAGTTTATTTTTATGTATTGTATTTAAATAACTGAAGAAGTGTAACTTGCAATGTTTAAACTTTGTCACGCACACACCATAATCAGCCTGTTAATATTCCCACTGCTGTGACTCGAGCCTCCTCTCTAGGAGAGGGTATGAGCTGTAATCCACCACGCAGGCCCAGTGCGGGTTGGTGAATAACACTTTTTTTCGAATTTTTGGTTCTAGGACATGCCGGTTTCCTCACGATATTTTCCTTTACCGTTTTGAGAGCAGTGGTGATGAAATAAATTAAACAAAGTAATGCGCCTGGCTGGGTTTGAACCCGCGACCGCGTTGAAGTAGGTTTCTCCACACAAACTTTGGACCCCCGTTTCATCCCTTTAGCGATGAAGTTTGGTTCCTCTCTTAGTGCTCGCTTACACTCGAAATTTCAGGGTCCTAAGACCAGTAGTTTCCGCTATGCGTTGATATATCAGTCAGTCATTTTCTACTTTTATTTGTATATCGACACGACGTATAAGGTCGTAAGGCAAATAGTGCATTTTTCTGGGGAAACGTTTTTGTAATTGTTAATTATTTGCATTATGTAATCGATAACCAGTTTAAGATCACAGAACTAGACGCTGGGTAGTGCAAGAAATAATAATATTCATTTATTAATTTTTTTTGTACGCGTAACTACGTCCAATTCAAGTTCGGTTTTGATCACGCTTGTAGGATTACTCCGCACATGTATCCCCCGTAAATGTCCATTTCATACAAGTATTTATTGTAATGCGTGGAATACCCATATGAGACGTATTGTTTTGCTTTCCAAAATTTTCTGCATGTGCAGCAAACCCGCATGCATAATGAATCCGCACGATATTAGAAACACTCAAAAATATGTTTCGAATTTTTGGGTATTAATTTAATATTTTTAAATTCGAGATATATAGATAAATATCTCGAATTTAAAAATATCAAAATAACAAGTAATGAAGCAGTTCAACCCTAAGCAGGCGTACGTGTTCGGAAACGCGGAGAAGTCGGATGTCAACGCGTGACACGTTTTGAATGTACCTCCGCCTGGCTCGTAATAAATAGAACATTTTTATCGGGCACACGCACTCTCCGCGCGCAAATATTGTGCCGCCTAATCTGACGAACAGCTCCACTCTTCTGCTCCAAGATGCTCCAGTGATTCAATGATCGAAAGCTTAGGTAAATTACTAATAACATGTGTGGGGAAAATACAGTTTGCCTTTTCAGGCGACCTGAGGTATAAAAGTCTTTATACACACCTAGGTAGTAGGTAGGTATACCTATTGATTGATAGCTCCAAAGTCGAAACAGTGAACACGGGCAGAAAAATAAGAAAGCCTATACCAATCAGTGGACAGAGTAACAAGAGAAAAAAAATTGTTGTTTATGATGTTAGTAATCCTGCAAAGTTGCTAGTGTTTTACAAATAACCCTGTATAGTTCGATCTGGGTTGGAAAGATGGATGAACTGCCTGTCTTTGGATCGACTCTCACCGTATCTAAAATTCATAAATACGGATATAATAATACAGATTTTTATTCAGATCCATATTACAATTATATAAAAAACAAAATTACAATTGATAGAAACCTTAAATTTAATGTAGTCTAGTCTTTTATTGAATTTGCTTATTTCCTGTAGATTTATTTGCCAGTCGAGATGAAAGTCACAAGTGGAATAGATTTGAGAAGGCCTTCCTCCAATCTTTTCCTCTCATGATTTTCTTGAGCCACTCTGTCGCATGTGACATCTGCCACTTTTTTGTAGTCTATCTTTTTTTCCTAATATTGAAAACTCATGACCATGGGAATTAACAGCGCTATTTTTTTTTGTGTACCATCTTTTTATTAATTAAGCTGTAAATGAAAATGAAAAACAAAAAATACGCAAAATTCGATTAAAAGGCTACTATTCCAGTTAAAACCGTATAGCACGTTCGCCCTCTAACTAAATAATTCTAAATTCAATTGTAAAAGATCGGTTACAGTGTTACGATAGGCCATCCGTCAACCGATCAACCCCTTGCCAATAAGTGTCATCCACGTTTCTATCTGTCAGACAGAAACTTCTTGGTTTTCTATGGGGTTAGAAAAAAATCTATGTTGTGCAACTGTGAAAATAAAAACCAATTTTTTTTTTACATTTACCTAGGGAATGTCCTATACCTATTATAGTCGTCTCTTTTTTAGACTGTGTGAAATAACTTCTCCTGCTGTGGCTGGTGCGAGACGGAGTGTCCGATATTTACTGACTAAAACCCACTCATGTTCTTTCAGTTACCCTTTGCATAACATGGTCGCGTTGACTGTTCAATCAGTCCACTGTGACAATCAGCCCAAACAGGCTCCAACTATGCTGATATCACATTCTTCAATGCTTGCCTGCGATCCTTATCAAGATACCTATTGCTCGCAATCCGTAAGCCCACGCCTATGGCAGATTAGTAGCCAGAATGTTTCTGCAACTCCCGACAAGGGTCTCGGGAGTTGCAGAGCATTTTCGGCTTCCTAAACCCTGGCCTAGGCCTGCGTTTCCCCTTCTCGTATCGATTAATCTCTAGTCTATTGTAAGAAGTAGGTACCTACGTAATCGTACCAACTGTTCAACTTATCATATTCCACGCTCTATGTTAAAATATATTTTTCAATTTCTAATTGAAAGCGTCTGCCTTCCTATGTATTATTTATAAATTTCAAATTTTCTGATTTGTAACATTAAAGCAAACATAAATTAATCTCTAGTCTTGGGATTTAGGAATTATGTTATGTAAGAGTAGTTTTGGCAGGCGATTTGCCAGAAATCTAACCTACCCAGGAACGTACCTACGTATACCTGATTGCAATCTATATTATAAATTATTTCGACAACAACGCATGCTAATTTTATTTAATTTTTATTGCACCAATACCTTGTTTTGAAAAAAAAAAGATAAATACACATTTGTAGCATATAAAAACAAGAGTTATCAATACCTCTTACGCAATCGGCCAAAAGCCCACTTAAAATGATTTATTTTCCCTTCGATTTTCCCTGAAATCTAAATTTTTATTAAGTACATAATTTTATTCGAACGTGAATATATCCGAACATATACAAAAGGAGTTTTTTAATACTGGTGCGTCTGCGATAAACACGTCTGGGACAGATTTAATTTGAATTTTTGCAACACTTTCGTTATTTGGTCAAAGGGAGGCTTAAACGTTTGATTGATCACGTGCAGTTGGCACCCACACCGCTTTTGTGTGTACATTTATATATATTTTAAAGAAAGCTTTGTCCCATACTAGAACTTACTCCTGTATCGTGGGTGCGTTCAGAGACATGTAAATTCACAGACATAAGACACCCAGAACCGGAATACCTAGGCATCTAGGTAGATACGTACTATATTATATGAAACGGAACATTTCAAAAGACATTCGAAATGAATTAACAAAAACCTTCCAGTCTGTTATAATGTTAGATAAGTATTTTTATTTGATCACCAGTTCGTCTAAAACTATCCTATTAACAGTAAGTTAACTTCAGTGTGTTTTCTTAGGATACCATCAAAGTACTCCTCCCGCAGTGGGTGGAGTGAGAGGGAGTGTTAAACTTTTACTGACTAAATCACACCTATTAAATCGACGGTTCACTCCATATTGTCACATTTTGCGAGCATAATTATACTAAACAACTGATGTTGTTCTTTTTTACATTTATTTTTTTGCATAAAACGTCTCTTTGATATTTTTATCAATCAAAGAAACGTTTTACCTTCTAAAACTTTTCTTTGATTTAACGTTTCTTACGTTTCTTAAACGTTTTACCTTCTAAAACTTATCTTACCGTTTTTCTTTTACCGTCTAAAAATTTTAGATGGTAAAAGAAAAATTGTTTATACAAGTAAGATTTCTAAACAGTCTTCGTTAAAACTGAAAGGGTCACGGAGTTTCTCATTTCACTAATTCCAGAAATATTCTACTTTGGTACTGTGAGCCTGGTCAGAGTTCATGAATATCTCACAGATTGTAATCTAACGTTATTCAGGCTGAGCTTTTAGTACATTTTAGTAAGTTTCGGCAACAACAGTACTTTGTATCATACGTGATAACGTGACTAATCTCATTACTGAAACAATGGTAGTGGCTAATCTGATGCGATGCTGCGAAACTCAAACTGGAACTACATTAGACCGACGCACACGTGTAACACGCCTGATTTGTACGTAGAACGACGTCGCGTGGCGTGGATTAAGTGTAGCTCTACAAGTCTAGTTACCATATATAATGTATGGAGACCGACGCGCCCAGATCGGCGTGTGTGGCACACGTGTGCGCAGTGTAGCTCTTCCTTTACACTACCCAGTATAATGATACTGCAAAATAATAAAGTTTTCTAATGTTAGGATGCAAAATTCTTTGAAAGAGTTACCGTAGTCCGTGATCTCAAAGAGTACCGGAAGGAAGACTGGAGAGTTTTAGTCAATAAAAGTGTAACACTTCTTCTCGATTCAGAGCGAGAAAAATTATTTGAGGATTTCCTACCTCAATAAAAATAGTTTCCTAATGTTTCAGCTGCAGTAAGCTCTGTAATAATGCATAGTTTTTCGTTTCATAGATACACATTAGCTTATTTGTAGGTTGTGTGGTGCACAAATAAAAGAAGTACTCACGGTGGCGGGAAGAAATGAGTTTATTTCACTTACACGAATTACACACACAAGAGTTCACAGATAGAAGGGGTAAGAGTCAGACAGATAGGATAGTACATAAGCAGAGAAAAAGCAATAGCGGAAAGCACAATCAGACATAAAAAACGCGGCGAAAGCTAGGCGGTATATTATAGAAAAGGTAGCTAGCACGCACGACAGAAGCTGTGGGCTCACTGTTCAACCGGGCCTGCGCGAGCGGCGCGAGCGAGCGCGACGGACGATCGTCTGTCTCGCTCACGCACGCAGTGCGCGGCCGGCTGGCTCTCAGCGCCAGAGCCAGAACAAAAGCTTACGTCACGAGCTTCGTCACTCGCCGATAAGGATTTAACTAATATGACAAAGTTTGTCCGTGTATGTTTGTTTGTACATATTAGTTAAATGATTATATTAATGTAAATAATTTTAATGTTAGTATTGATTTTATATAATATTATTGTTTGTTCCTTTAATTTATAATTATATAATATTAAGTTAGGTTAGTTTTATAAAATCATTAAGTTAACTAATATCACCGATATGATAATTATGTGGTAGGTCACCACATCACTCCCCTCCAGAGACCGTCAAGGGCGATAGTAATCGGGAAATCGAACGCGGCGTCCTGACCGCGTCGTTCTGATGACGCCGTCATCGGCATCAGGTAAGTCTTGTTTTTCCGCGCTTGGAGTGTCATGTTGAGTGTTAATGTTTGGAGGTATTTGTGATGAGTTGTGATGAATGTTTGTGGTAGGTGGTGAGTATGATGTATCTGGGTCACACAGTATGAAGGCCGGCTTAATTCGGTCTATCGATACGGTCGCATGTTTACCGTTAACCACAATCTTGAAAACCTTGTCCCCTCGTTCAATGACCTTATGTGGACCAGAATATGCCGGTTTGAAACCACCACCGGCAGTGCAGTCCTTAAGGAAAACGTGAGAGGACGTAGCTAACTCTTTAAAAATAAATATTTTAGTTTTGTTGTGCCTGGCTGCCGGTGATGGATGCATTTTGCGGACTAAATTCTTGATTCTGGTCAAGTAGTCCGTCGTGTCCATGGCCTCATCAGCCTGAGGGTCAAAAAATTCGCCTGGTAGACGCACTGGCTGGCCGTACACCAATTCAGCGGCAGAAGCTTGTGCGTCTTCTTTGTACGCGCTGCGAACGCCTAACAAAACTAGTGGAAGAGATTCCACCCAACTGGCATTAGCGTGGCAGGTTATTGCAGCTTTAAGTTGGCGGTGGAATCTCTCCACCAAACCGTTACACGCTGGATGGTAGGCTGTTGTTCGGCGGTGTTGAAAACCAGCGATACTGGCCAAACATTTAAAAAGTGCTGACTCGAACTGCCCACCTCTATCGGTTACGATATCCGATGGGCAGCCGAAACGAGCGATCCAACCGCTCAGCAGAGCCTTTGCCACTGTCTCAGCAGTTATATCTGCTAACGGTATTGCCTCAGGCCATCGTGTAAAGCGATCGACGGCGGTGAGACAATACCGAAATCCTTGGCACAGAGGCAAAGGACCTATTAGGTCAACGTGTATGAAGGCAAACCTTGAAGAAGGTAGTTTGAAATTGCCTATTGGGGAAGAGACATGCCGTGTGGTTTTTGAGCGTTGGCAACTTAGGCAAGAACGTACCCACTCACGGCAGTCCTTCCTAACTCCAGGCCAGACGTACCTGTCTGCGACCAACCTTGCGGATGCTTTGGTACCTGGGTGACTCAAGGAGTGCAGGCTTGTAAAGATTGACCTGCGCAGCTCCTTGGGTACAAAAGGTCTTGGTGTGGAGGTGCTGATGTCACAGTATAATTGACAGCTGGAGCCTGGAATACGCACCTGCTTTAGCTGCATGGATGTGTCACCAGCTAGCAGTTGCTTCAGCTCAGGGTCCTCCAGTTGAGCAGCTGCGATCTTCTCAGCATGCACAGGTTGAGCAATCTCCTCTACGCGCGAGAGGGTGTCCGCCACGACATTGTCCTTGCCCGATATGTGTCGGATGTCCGTCGTAAACTGGGCTATGAAGTCTAAATGACGGAACTGTCGAGGTGAACTGTTCTCTTTACGAGAGTGGTAGGCATATGTGATAGGCTTGTGGTCGGTATAAACGACAAAATGCCGAGCCTCTAACATGTGCCTAAAATATTTGACACTCTCGTAAATAGCCAGCAGCTCGCGATCATAGGGAGAGTATTTAACCTGTGCTGGTGTCAACTTACGTGAGAAGAACGCCAGTGGCTGCCATGCTCCCTCATTCAGCTGCTGCAGAACTGCACCGACGGCTTTGTCTGACGCATCCGTGACCAACGCCATCTTTGCGTTGCAGTCAGGATGGGCCAGTAATGCCGCCTGACAGAGACTGTTTTTACAGCTCTGGAAGGCCTCCTGTTCCTGTGGGGAAAAGCTAACTGGGTGTGATCCCTTTACTGAGCCGGTTAAAAGAGCGTTCAGGGGTGCTTGAAGAGTAGCTGCCCTAGGAATGAACCGGCGGTAAAAGTTGAGCATCCCAAGAAATCTCCGCAGCTCTCTTACGGTTTTGGGAGTGGGAAAATTTTTCACGGCTTCGACCTTGGCAGGCAGTGGCTTGGTACCCTCGGCTGAGATGTGGTAGCCCAAGAAGTTTACCTCCGACACACCGAACACGCACTTTGAGCTGTTGATGACCATACCGTACTCCTTGAGCCTGGTGAATAGCTGACGCAGGTGAAGCTCGTGGGTCTTTTGGTCTTTTGAAAAGACCAAAAAGTCATCCAAATACGCGTACGTGAAGTCTAGACCCCGGAGCATTTCATCCACGAAGCGCTGGAACGTCTGTCCGGCATTTCGAAGACCAAAGGTCATGTATGGGAATTCGAAAAGACCGAACGGCGTGGTGATAGCGGTCTTCGGGATGTCGTCTGGATGGACAGGGATCTGATTGTAGGCTTTCACCAGGTCAATTTGCGAGAACACGGTACAGCCAGACAGACTGTGCGCAAAGTCCTGGATGTGCCGGATAGGATACTGGTCTGCTACGGTCCGTGCGTTCAGCATCCTGTAATCGCCACAGGGGCGCCAACCATTATCCTTCTTCGGCGCTAGATGCAGGGGCGATGACCAGGGTGACTCGGACTGCCGACAAGTGCCACACTTGAGCATTGCGTCGAATTCATCCCTCGCAATTTTTAATTTATCGGGGGCCAATCGACGAGGTGAAGAGGACACTGGTGGCCCAGGTGTAGTGCGGATGTGGTGTACCGTGTTGTGTTTGGGTGTGCGATGTATGCCAGGTGGACGGGTGATGTCGGGAAATTCTCGTAGTATGTGTATGTACGCGGAATCACCAAGACTTACTTTCACCGAAGAGACAGCATCAGAAGGACGGGCAGGCAAAGCAGGGGTCGCTAAGGTAGTGCACGCGTCGATTAGCCGCTGTCTTCTTATATCTACAATTAAACTATAATGAGACAAAAAATCTACACCAATTATTGGCTTAGTTACATCTGCCACAATAAATTGCCAAACAAAGTCACGGCGTAAGCCTATACTTAATTTTAAATTTACGTAACCGTAAGTGTTAATAGCACTACCGTTAGCCGCACAGAGTTCAAAGTTTGTTTTTGTACGGCGCTCTTTCATGGCCGACCTAGGGAAAACACAGACGTCACTACCGGTGTCGACTAAAAACTGCATCTTCGTATGGTGGTCGGTCACAAATAAGCGACCTGTGCTTTGACAGTCGCCGGTCGCCATCACCGACTGCCCGCGGCTTTTCCCGCGTAGTCGCACGGTTTTACGCACCTTGTTGCCTTCTCACCGAACTTGAAGTGGTACCAGCAGTTCGGCCACCTGCGGTAATTGGAGTGCGACCTCGTTGACGATGATCGCCCCCGGCTGGTACTCCGGCTGGATCTTTGCCTCGGCCGCGACAGTCTGTTGACTTGCGAGGTCAAGGCTTGCACTTGCCGCGTGAGTTCAGCGATCTGGCTGTGCATCTGGTCCATGCTGCTTCCGGGGATCGCCGCTGCAGATGACGTTGCTGCCACTTGAGGAGTTGCAGGCACCAGGTCCAGTATGCGGTCAGCCAGCTCGGCTACTTCTTCCAGGCTCGCCTTGGCCTGCGACGCAATGATGGTCTGCGTATTGTTTGGAAGTCGGCTGGTCCAAATCGTGCGCAAAAAATCTTCCGGCACACTCGGTCCCGCTAGGTGGCGCAGGTGTCGCAAAAATTGTGAGGGCTTACGGTCTCCGAGCTCCTCGTGCGTCAAGAGCTGCTGCACCTTCTTCTCCTTGGATGCCGACAACCTCCTCACCAGCTCGGTCTTCAACCGCTCGTACTTGTCGGGGGCTGCTGGAGCCTCGACAATGTCCTCCACGTGGGCTGCGTATACGGGGTCCAGGCCACCCATTACGTAGTGGTATTTAGTGGCGTCCGCTGTGATGTTCGCCAGTACAAACTGGCTCTCCAGCTGCGCGAACCATAGCGCCGGTTTGTCGGGGTAAAAAGGAGGTACCCTCACTCCGACGCGATGTACTTCGACTCCCAATCCCGAGCGGTCATCGTGACTTGCGGTTTTCGCTTCTCGCTGCTGACTCATGGTGTTCTGACGGGGTCACCAATGTAGGTTGTGTGGTGCACAAATAAAAGAAGTACTCACGGTGGCGGGAAGAAATGAGTTTATTTCACTTACACGAATTACACACACAAGAGTTCACAGATAGAAGGGGTAAGAGTCAGACAGATAGGATAGTACATAAGCAGAGAAAAAGCAATAGCGGAAAGCACAATCAGACATAAAAAACGCGGCGAAAGCTAGGCGGTATATTATAGAAAAGGTAGCTAGCACGCACGACAGAAGCTGTGGGCTCACTGTTCAACCGGGCCTGCGCGAGCGGCGCGAGCGAGCGCGACGGACGATCGTCTGTCTCGCTCACGCACGCAGTGCGCGGCCGGCTGGCTCTCAGCGCCAGAGCCAGAACAAAAGCTTACGTCACGAGCTTCGTCACTCGCCGATAAGGATTTAACTAATATGACAAAGTTTGTCCGTGTATGTTTGTTTGTACATATTAGTTAAATGATTATATTAATGTAAATAATTTTAATGTTAGTATTGATTTTATATAATATTATTGTTTGTTCCTTTAATTTATAATTATATAATATTAAGTTAGGTTAGTTTTATAAAATCATTAAGTTAACTAATATCACCGATATGATAATTATGTGGTAGGTCACCACATATTTACATAGGTACTTTATTGTAGCTTTACCAAGATAATTAATAACAAATAAACATACAATTGTTGCCCTGGAAGGAGAAGGCCTTTGCCCAACCGTGGGACACAATATAAGATTTATACAAAACTAATAATTGTGATCACTTCCAGGCAATCTGAAATGGACAGAAATGGCCTGGATACAAAGCAAGGTTCATTTGGCGCAAAAAGAATCGAAACAATTATTTGGCCGGAATAAAGTAGGTACATAGGTACTTAGGAAATACTAAAATAAAGTAGATATTATATGTTAATACTGAATATGTAGACAAGAAAACCATTATTGTCAATTTTAATAAACTGAGGCCTAATATTAATTCTAATCAACTCTATCCACGCAATAAAAGTGCCCAGCAGCAGATAAAGCTGTAAATTTCATATAATTCTACGTGGGCGCGTCAGCAAATATCTTCCATTGTAAACATCGTAAATCAACAACACAAACTCAATGTTTCCAAACGAAAAATATTTAAAATTCCCCAAGGAAATGGCTACTCGAAATGCGTAATTCGACATAGCGATCCCCGGTCACCGGCTAAAATGTAAAATGGCTCCCTTGCATTTTTTCCTAAGTGCCATAAAGTATGACATTTATTACGGTCAGATCTGCCTCAACCACTATTGATAGGCAAATGAGAGAGTTTTTTAAAAGAAAAACGATGTCTGCTTTTTATGTGTTCTTTGGATAAGGATGTTTTAAGAAGTTGCGACTTGCTTGTTCGTAATGGCCGATTTTCTGTGTTTTTGTCTCCGCGCTGCTCTTGATGTGCGACCTTTGCGCTAACAGTTCAGTTTTCTACAAGATTTTCAACATTAACTTGACCATGACGCTACTCACCATACTTACAAAATCATCACTGAACCTACGAAAATGCAATTAGCAAGATATCTTATCAATACTACCAATCTTACTTAGATAGGTACTTAGGCACCTTTCATCAGGATACTTTATCCCTCACTAAAGCTCTAAAAGAATCTCAAAATTGAGCTATCATTGTCGATAAGGGCAATAACTCAAAGAATAGGTCAAGCACAATAGTGAGTGCCACCGATAATCGTATATTAAGGCCCTTATCCCTATGAGCACCTTTGCCACAATAGAAAGGAATATAATGTCGAAAAGTGGCCACATAAAAATGACATACGGTTGCCGCGTAGGTTTGGATGGCGAAAAAATAGCGGGAATAAACGTTCAGCGATATGGAGATGATAAAAATATGGCAACAATATTTTAAAGAAGATGTAATAGAAAAATAAAAAAAAATCTTAGTAAAATAAAAAGATACTTGACTGTTTCTGTTGATTTTTGGGAGTGATAAGGAAAGTCCAGAGCAACAGACCCTCTTTTTCGCCACGATGCCGATGGAAATCGTTTTTCCCATCAGGCGGCAAATGCGAAATCGTAATAAAACTCTCCATATGATATGTAAAGTAGCCATAATATTGAAAACTTCCAAAGTCCATCAATAAATGTGGCGCTGCGTGGGGAACGTTACGCAGTCTTATGGTGGCTAGTGCTGTGCCTACCTTAATAACGTAATCGATGATATCAGTCGAAAATTTTCCATGGTTTCCGTTGTTAGACTTATTATATTCTTAAAATTATAATATGATGAACGTTTTCTTCGAAATAATGTTTCTATGTGTTTTTTTTTAGATTATTTTGAATGTTTAATTCTATAGGGTGTCTTTGACATCGACGCACAAACGATGTGGATCCCGTACATGATTCTGCAACCCCCCGCAAGTGATGAAATTTTTGTCGGTTTTTCCTATTTTTCTTTTTTTATGGTTTTTAATGTAATCTATAAAACCGTTATTCTAACATTTTTAATAAGAAAAAATGAATGAATTACTTTTAACCCTTCAGATACCGTCAATTAGAGACACAATAGTAAGACAATAGATGCGCGGCCACCGGTGGTCGCTTGGGGATTCATGAATTAAAATAAAAATGTCATCGGGGTTGATTAGAATAACGATTGTATCTACCCTGATGCCTTTTTAATTATTATTTTTTTAACTTAAAATTTTATTACAATAACACGAGGTTGGTTAGAACAACGATTTCACACAATTTAAATTTAAAAGGTACACCACTGAGTTGTCCAGAGTCATTTACTGGATCCGTAATATTCGTTAGTGCGTCGATGTCAAAGACACTGTCTATAACTAGCTTTTCTAGGCCATTAGACATTGAAAAGTATCTAAAAACAATTTTAGATTATGTAGCGAAAGTAAGTATCACTGAACACAGCTAAAAGCTTCCAGAAACTGACTTATTAACCAATTTGTTTAACCACCTGATAGTGATACGACTGTCTTGACTCTTTGTTTTTAACTTTACCCTACTTAGAAGCTCAGTCAAATAGTAACATAAATAGGACCCTTAATTTTATAAAAAGCGAGATCCAAACAGGGTTTGATCGAGAGTTTGATATTTTATGAGCAAACAATAGGTATCGATAAAGCGTCGTCGCAGCACTACCCCAAGACGCGAGGCGTCAAAACGCACGACCGCAACTATCAAAGAGAAATCTTTTCCGTGTATCAATAACGTCGATCGAGCCGTCGACTAGACACATTGCGCGCTTTATGTCGCGAGATGTCACATTATAGTGCCATGTCGTATACCTACGTGATACGTGCCGATATGGTTAAGATATTTTCAGATTATGAATGAATATTTTGCCCTTGAAACGATGAAATAGAAGGAAATTTTTGTAAAATTTCTGCAACCTTTCCTTATTAAGTGGTGGTAAAGTAAACAGGGAGAAACGACTGGAAATGGTTTGGTCGAGAATACTCTAATATTTAAATTGTGTAAGGGGTTCAGGGAATTGGTAAGTACGACTGCTGTTTAACAAAAGATTGGTGTCATTTGTGGTGATGCATACCAATGTATCATTCATTCTCAACATCATCTCGGTGTTTATTTGTGTTAATTCATGAATCCCCAAGCGACACCCGGTGGCCGCGCATCTATTGTCTTACTGTTGTGTCTCTAATTGACGGTATCTGAAGGGTTAATTATTGGATATCAATCCAAAAGTAAAGTAGCAACAAATATTTTATTAATAAAACACTAGCTGCCCCGGCGAACTTCGTACCGCCTAATATGATCTTCAATTCAATTCTTTATTGTACACCATGATAATTAACAAAAAATGTGCATATCAGAGTTCATGTACATAGGCGAGCTTAACTCAAAGTAGAGTTTTCTTCCAGCAAATCATTGAGCGATAGAGAGATCACAGAACAATGAATCAACAAAAATCAAAAGAAAAAACAATTGAACGTGATCAATGAATGTAGTATATCTTTCGATTTAGTCAACTAATTGAGATGTGAGTACACACAATTTTAATGCTGTTCGTGCATATTACGTGATGTGCGCACAACTAACAACTTCTACAAATTTATTATATGCTTGGATAGATAAATTAAAAAATATACTCACCCGAGGAAATACCGTTTGGGATTTCTGGATACTCACAAGACACAAACATATCTAGAACACAAAAGGATTCCCAAATAGGTAAGCCATTTTATTGATACAGCCAAGTTATCAGCAGTACAGTGTATCACACTACCAACACCCACGCATCAAAATTATTCATAAAATCTCAACAATGGCGCATCGTCTCCGTGTGGTTAGGGCGTGAAATTATTTTCTTGGCGTATGCAGATTAGGGGAGGGTGACTGGTGGGGTTCCCGGATTAGTTCCGGTTTACTTTTTATAGGATTCCGATGATAAATGTTACTATTGGATAGGCTAACGGGTGGTGCGTGTAACTTATCCAAATAAGCTTTCCAAATAGCTTATAATGTATTCATGCAATCGATGATGTGAACATAAATGGCAAATAAAAAGTGTGATAAGTCTATTTGACGTTATTTTGCAAGTTTTTATTTTATCAAAAACAGTGAGCTGCGGAACTTATTAATAGGCCCCACGGTCCTAGAACGCAAGAGCAAATGAAAGAAAACAGATGAGTTAAGTTAGGTACTAAAAATCTTCCATTCCCTCTCGCTCTCTCCAAGAGCTGGAAGACATATTTGATGATTTCCCACCTCAAAAAAAAAGCCTAGATACTGACTGTAGATAGGTTCACAACTACTTGCGTAGATAGGCTCGTGATTTCTTTACTTTCGATTTCTATTTACCTAACCTTAATTTCCGTCTAAAGATCAATTTATCAAGATACAATTGTTGGAAACATACGGCACCAGCATATGTCGCCACCCTTCTATCACATCACTCGCTAACGGTTTAGGAGTCAGACAAAAAACGAGGAAAGTTGCCGAGCAGACGGGCGGATGGACGATTGCCGATCCCGAAATATGATTTATAGATCGGGCGTCATCGGCAATGCGCTTTCTATACGTCACAGGACATGTCACCGCCTCCATACCACAGTTCAGGGGAAAAGAAAATTGCGTATATTTTGGTGCTACAAAGTACACATAGATATACCGAGCCAACTTATAACATCACGTCAGAGTTTCCAAAATGATTACGTAATTATGTCATAGCCAGACCTTTACATTTTTCCAGCAATAGTAAAGTAATGTTAAAAACCTATCTAAGTAATCTATTAGTACCTACCTAGAATAATTACACAAACTATAAAAATGATTTGAAAATGGTCACAAAATAAACTATTGGTTTTTTATTAAACGTTGGTCTTTTGAGCCCATCCATTTACTACATAAGACAATTTCGAGGGGAGTGGGGTCGAGCATGCCTTATTTTTTCTTCTTAAGAGGAGGGCTGGGTCAAAAACTAGTGAAAATCGTTTTACGTAACAAATGAATGGCCCCTTTTAAAGTAGTTTCAAATGGTCAAAAGTGCTTGATGAATTTTTGCTTTTAAGTGATTTTTAACAATTAAGTAGGTACTTATGTCACAGTCAAGGACAGGCCTTATGACTGTGACATAAGTAGGTAGGGGTTAGCCTATTACCGTTATAGCAAAATCTTTGACAACACTTAGGAACAAAAACTACAAAATTCTGCATCGCGGTATAAATAAGCGATTCTCCGCGCAATTAAAACATAATTATTTTACATCAATGGAGGACTTTACACCCTGTTCTGCATCTCTCAAAACCATAAACCGGACATAAATCTTGACTCCAAGATGTTTTAGTCAGAGAAACTATTTTCGCTTGGGAAAATCCAATAACACCATGTCCACCCAGTGAATCAAAGTGACAACACCAGGATTTCACGCTCAGCGGCCAATGAGCTTCCGGGACAGTTACAACAAAAAGAGGATAAGTACAATTTAGAGTAGGTACCTATTCTGCGTATCTGGTAAAAGAACATCTATGAAATGAGCAGTTGTGTCCTTAACCACAGAACAGAAGTATGATTCCTTTGTTCTGTGTCCTTAACAGTGCCTGTCGAATATGGACCTTTTTTTGAGTTTACCTTTTGCGTTCCAGGGACTGCGGTAACTCTTTTGAGCAATCCCGCAGTCGAATATAGACCTAATTTGCAATTTAGCATCTTGTGGAGTAGGTACTCGAACTGGAAATCAAAAACCCTAACAGTAGCAAGTTTCCGAACATCCATCAAGAACCATTTTCATTCACCATCAATCCTATCCAACTTTCCTCCGACAAAAAGAGTCTCCGCGTCAAATGTTTCTCGACACGGACCGAACATTTGTATCAAATCGAACAATAATCGCTCATATTGTCAGTTACAATACAATTTGTTTGGAAACTTGACGCGTGAGAGAAATAATAACAAATGATTCGCGCCCTAACACCGCCTGGCGTTGAGAGATCACGCCTATTGCTCTCCTGCTGATGAAAAAAGTATACAATATTACACTGTAAGATACTCGTACATTGTTGGAAAGTCGTTATGTAATACGTACGAGGTCTTGTCTCATACTGCTGCTGTTATGTCACAGAAAATCTTTGTTTTAAACTACAGAGGACCGACAACGCATTTTATTCCTTCCTAAAACTGGGTAGGTAGTCCTTCAAAATGTAATCAGCCCATAGATATCCGAATCAACCACAAACAGTACCAATTTTAAGTTCTATTTGTTTTTAATCCATCGATCTCTGATCTTTAACCCGGTTTTTGAGTTTTTTTATTATTGATAGGCTCCCGTTTGAACACCATCTCACCTGATGGTAAACGAAGATGTGGTCGACAATGGAGCACGCCTGCCTAGAAGTAACCTATGCACTCTTGACTTAAGGCTCCTAAGTTGTAGCTATCAGGAAACTCCAGCAGGAAATTCCACTTACTTAAGGGCCTATTACACTGCGCTGAACAACGCGTGCGATATTCAGTCTCGTGCTATTTTTCATTCATGAAAAGACAGTCTAACCCACGGCTATCGGTCTAACCCCTATTACACTACCCGATACGTCGAACCATAGACTAGAGACGTTGAACCATAGACAAAACGAATCTGAATAGGCCCTTGAGTAAGCTGGTGAGCTTAGGTACTTAATATTTTCGTAGCTAAAACCTTCAACTTTACGCACACTGGTTTATCTTTGGATATAATTATGGCAATCAGTCTAATTCAGGTATTCTATACAATACCTAGGCAATGTATAAAAATCCTACGACTTCGCCTGCGTATATAAAATAGTCTATATCACTCAGAAATAAAAAAGCTTTCTATTAATGAAAAAAAATTCTTAGGGATACTTGTTGGTCGGTAATGTGTAAAATAGATTTGGGTCTATATCTATCAATGTTAACCGACCTACCTATAAAATGAGGGGTACAGTGCGAGTCCAACTCGCACTTGCCCAGTTTTTTTTTTTTATATATATTTCCCGTTACTAGGAATTACTCCTGTATCGTCGGTGCGTTCATAAACATACAAACTCACCAGCTTTTGTCAGCGGCTTCTCCCGTGTGAAAATAGAAAATATACTATGTGGCCTATGTTACTCAGTGATAAAGTAGCTTTCTACTGGTGACAGAATTTTGAAAATCGGCCTATTAGTTTTTGAGTTAAATACAAACAAACGAAAAAAAATTTTTTTCGCCTTTGTAATATCAGTTTACATATACCTACGCAAGACACCCATATGCCAAACAACCATCAGTAGACTAAACAAATATTGGTTCCGTGCAAGAATCAAACCGGAGACACGGAGACACGCAGCACAACAACCAATCGCTCAACCGCTGCGGACCGTATCGTTAAATCGGTTCATCAAATCATATTTTAAACGGATTTTTTTTTACGTATTTACCTTAGTAATTTGATAGAAAACGCTGCCATTGATGTACCCTTTTTGGGTTTTTGGTAGGTTCACCAATGTTAGCAGCAAACAGAATCATCTATGTTCATCGTAAGTAAACCACTATCATTAGGACCGATCCAATATACCTCGACACTACACACCGCACTGCTCGTAGTTATTGCTTCACCACAAAAATCATAGATGTCTCTGTTTACCATTATCACCAAAAAACATATTGAGGGACATAACGTCCCTCAATGTATATATGTACTCTGTTCAAAATAAAATTAGTAACTTATGATAACCTTTTATTACTGTCCGTTCAACCGATTTTGACAGTTCGTATTTCGTATTGTGGTAACAACTTTTTTGCTTTCAATGCCTGCATACGAAAAAGAAGTTAAAATTGGTTGAACACACAGTAAAATCGGTTTCTTTAAATTTCTATTCGCGAATAGGTTATAATATTTCTAAAACTCAACTATCGCTTCTTACTAAAAAGTTCTTTCACAACCCCTCCTTTTTTATGTGGGAAATCATCCAATGACATCTCCCGCACTTGCGCGGAGTGCGAAGACGTGTCAGACTTCTACTAACTAAAACCCACTCAACTTGCTTCAAAATCAAAATGTTGAAAGAATAGAATATCTTTTGTTCTGTCGGTATTTCAGATTTACCTACCGATCTTATTGTTTACTAGCTTTTACCCGCGGCTTCGCCCGCGTTTATTAATATACTTTAATTTAATAATAATATTTGTACTTGACTTCCCACTTTCTCCCCCTTTTCTCACTTTAATTCATGAATCCCCAAGCGACCACCGGTGGCCGCGCATCTATTGTCTTTTGGGGGGGATGCGGAACAGTGAGTAAAGTCCCACCAACCTCCGTTGAAAAGGGAGGATCCTCCGACCAGACCGGGTGTTATGATCTGGTGGGCGACTGCCCGATAGTTGAGGTCGGGCTGTTGTACATGTTCAAATTGCGCGGAGAACTATGATTGCGCGATGCAGGATTTCGTGTTTTCTTCGCAGTTCTTATGTGGCGTCATAGATGTCGCTACATCACTCCCCTCCGGAGATCGGAGATCGATGGTTCTTGATGCTTCTTGATGTGTGCCAGGCCAGCGGTAGGTTGGTTCCAGTGAGTCGGAACCGATGCCGCATAGTTCTCGGTGAGCCGGAACTGTCTGCGGTGATGCCCCAGTGAGTCGGGGTGTTGCTATCCCAGTGAGTCGGGATAATGCCCCAGTGAGTCGGGGTGATGATGTCCCAGTGAGTCGGGATGATGCCCCAGTGAGTCGGGGTGGTGCTGTCCCAGTGAGTCGGGATGATGCCCCAGTGAGTCGGGGTGGTGCTGTCCCAGTGAGTCGGGATGATGCCCCAGTGAGTCGGGGTGGTGCTGTCCCAGTGAGTCGGGACGATGCTGCAGTCTCCAGTGAGTCGGAGTAGTGCTGCTGGCTCCAGTGAGTCGGAGCGGTGCTTGTGCGACGTAGGGCTTGATTGCTGGCGTCGACCAGGTGAGGTTCTTCATGGCTCTTCATATGACTGGCCGAAGGTGCGGTGTGCCAAGGTCGCTGATGCGGCTGAGGTGGTGACCAGGTATGACCAGGTAGACATACTGGTGGTCAGGATACCCTTAGCCGTGGGTGCTGGCTGTATGGCTCGTTGCTCCAAAGCTTGAGGAAGTGATGATGACGTCACGAAGTGGTAGCTGCACGAAGGCTGCGCTGACGTTCTTTGTCGAGGGTCACCAGTTTGGGGGGGATGCGGAACAGTGAGTAAAGTCCCACCAACCTCCGTTGAAAAGGGAGGATCCTCCGACCAGACCGGGTGTTATGATCTGGTGGGCGACTGCCCGATAGTTGAGGTCGGGCTGTCGTACATGTTCAAATTGCGCGGAGAACTATGATTGCGCGATGCAGGATTTCGTGTTTTCTTCGTAGTTCTTATGTGGCGTCATAGATGTCGCTACAAACTTACTATTGTGTCTCTAATTGACGGTATCTGAAGGGTTAAAAAAAAATAGCCTATGGCCGTCTCCAGGGTCCCAACTATCTCTGTACCAACATTCATCAAAATCGGTTTTGCCACTTAGGCGTGAAGACATAACAAATAAATAAACAAAAAAAACTCACTTTCGCTTTTATAATATTAAAAGTAAGGACAAGTAAGGACGAGCTAGCAACACCGTTGTGCTGTCACAGTGATATAACCAGCGTTGCCAGACCGTACCAAAAAGTACGGTTTTTCGTACTATTCATCACAGAACCGTACCTCAGTGTAGACCGTACCTTTTTCGTACCTTTTCTATATTAGTGATTTATTTTTCACTACAAACTACAAAGGGTAAAAAACAAAAAAATAGCCTTCTCCTGTTTTTCTCAACATTCTGAATTTGCGTTTAAAAACTGTTTTTCTTCAAAAGGATATGGTAAAGTGACAAAACATTATTTCCGATTTCTAATATCAAAGAAATTCATTTGTAGAAATGAGGACCAATTTATAGAAATGAGGTTATAAAAATCAATACAGAGTTACAAAGAGATTCCAAAAGAGAACTCCAGCGCGTCCTGTCGAGAATTTTGAATACTGAAATAAGGTTTCTTTATATTCGATTTCCTATCGCTTTTTTTTTCAACATAATATTTCTAGTCGCAGACAGCGAACTCAAAGGAAAAAAAATCCAACCCAACCGTACCTTGAAGTTAAAAACCGTACCTTTTCAGAAAGTCAACCGTCCCTTTTTGAGTAATCATACTGGCAACACTGGACATAACTGACAGCAGCAAACGATAAATCAATAAAATGTGAAAATATCTATGAATTTTTGTAGTAGAAAACTGTCAAGTGTCAACATAGGTAGTATAAAGTTCATTTTCTGCAATCCTCCAGCATATTTTCCTCAATAATACAGAGAACAGCGCGGTTCCAGTGCGATCCGTCGCTTTTTAACATCATCCAGTGTTGGTAAACACTTGCCAAAATGAGATGGACGGTACATATCGAGGGCGGTCCAATGCGAGTAAATCACGCCGCAGTAAGCATCGGCGATAAAATTTATTCCTTTGGAGGATATTGCTCCACCGAGGAATATAAAGACTGGGAGCCAATACCAGTCCATGTCTTGGATACAAATTCCCTAAGATGGTCACCGGTGAATTACAAGAGGACTGATGTAGCGCCATTCCAAAGATATGGCCATACCACTGTCGCTTATGGGGACAAGGTAAGCTAAACAAAAATATAACAATCTAAAAATAGTCATCCTGGTATTGCTAAGTATTTTTAAACTATATGCACTCGTTTTTTTTTAGTTTTCAAAATATTGATTTTTTATCAAATGCACTAATAAGATTTTATTTATATTTGTCATGAAACATTCAACAACAAATCCGCCCCTAAGACGATCCACTGACCAAGATTAGATTATGCCATTTAATATATTCTCATTCTCAGTTGTGGGTGTGTCAAAATGACTGGTTATGCACAAGTGTTTAGTGGACATTGGCTTCATTCATTTTCATTTAAAGTTTAAGTCAGCAAAAAAATTCAAAGATACTATGGTCTCCATCACGAGTTTCTAAGTTGTCTGCCAACTTAGTGGAGAGAAAGAACATGATGTCCAAAGCTAGTTTAGTCTGAGTAATGCATCCTAAAACCCATTATGTAAAACATAAAACTGTACTTTCATGCTGTGTTTTCTTTCATTATTATGAAATGAAACCAAAATATTTATAAATAGCGGTCTTACAACCTATTGTCTAGGAAATGCTTTCTTTCAGAAGAAAAACCTTTTTGATTACAATAATAAATGAATGTTTGTATTCACAGAGTTATCGCTAGTCCTTGTCTATCTGCATAAACATTTATTGTGAATAAATTACTACATTCTTCCTCATTTACTTATGAATATTAAAAGTTGACCCTTTGATACTGCTAATGCTATGCTTGATAGCGGCTGGTAACTTAATCACTTACAATACAATTTACTAATTGCACCACAAGTGTTATCTGCAAAGATGATAGAATGATAAGTGTTTAATTAAAAGTATTTTTTTAAATTATTATTATTGATAGGCTTGCATTTAAACACTACCTCACCTAATGGTAAGCGATGATGTGGCCGAAAATAAATCTAATTCTAATACAAGCAAACTTATTACCTACTAGCTTTTGCTAGGGGCTTTGCGCTGTCGCTCAGTGATAAAATAGCTTTCTACTGGGTGAAAGAATTTTGGATATCAATCCAGTAGTTTCTAAGTTGAAAAAAAAACATAAACAAACAAACAAAAAATCTTATCTTTCCTCTTTATAATTTTAATTTAGATTTAGATATGAAAGAGCATACTGTAAGAACATGGGTTAATGTCTTGCAGGTTTACATGTGGGGAGGCAGAAATAATGCTGTGGCCTGTGACACTCTCTCATGTTTTGACACCAAGACTTTGGAATGGAGCACCCCAGCTGTATCAGGCATGGTGCCCTATGCCAAAGATGGCCATTCAGCTTGTGTGATTGGTAACAAGATGTACATTTTTGGAGGGTTTGAATATCTCACTGATCAGTATTCACAAGAAGTACACTGCTTGAATCTTGATACAATGAAGTGGAGCTATATTGAAGCACGAGGCACTGCGCCATCTCATCGCGATTTCCACACTGCTGTCGCTGTAGACGACAAAATGTACATCTTCGGTGGACGAGGAGATTTGAACAGTCCTTACAATTCCCAAGAGGAAATATACTGCCCCCAAGTATTTTATTTAGATACTACTGAAGACAAATGGGTGGCTGTGAATCCTGGTGGAACATGGCCTGAAGGAAGGCGCAGCCACTCTTCTTGTAAGTTTTTATCACCAATTTAAAAATTTTGGCGATTATCACATCACCACACAATGCGTGTTTTAAGTATCTCCGTTTGTATAGAAAACACGTCACACAGTCCATCACACAGAAAATGCATTCACGCACTTACGTGTAGATCACGCGCCTACAAGCACAGTAACATGCAACTATGCGCGTGGGTGCAGAGCGAGACGCAAGCTCACACAGTCTCTTGATTTTGGATCTGTGATTTTGGATGAAATGAGTCAGAGCCTGCGTGAATCTACAAAACGCAACTACGCGCGTGAGTGCGTAAAAAACCCGCATGATGATGCAGATCTGCACTCCCGTAAGTACGCGCGTAGGTGCGTTGACACGCAACATGCAGTGGATGTGTGCCAGTGTGATAATCGCCTAAGTCTTTAAAACCGACATGTATGTACTATAAAGTCATTAATATGATTTCAGGGGTCTACCAAGACTACATGTACATTTTTGGAGGATTTAATGGTAACTCAAAAACTCACTTCAATGATCTCTACAGATATTCTATCAAAGATAATGTCTGGCAATACATCAACGTGGGCGGCACAGTGCCCTGCAAGCGTCGACGTCAAGCTTGTCTAATACATAAAGATGTTGTGTATTTGTTTGGTGGCACAAGGTCAGTGTTTTACTGTTTTTTATTATTGTTTGTCTACTTCTGGTTTTGTATGTCTATAGTTTAAGGTCATATGAATAGTAAATAAGAACTGAATTTCAGTTACTTAATGAGATCACCCAGGCGTAGGCTTGATCCCAGTTAAAGGTAGAAAGGGTTCATTTTAGGGTCGAATCGACGATAAAGTAGGTACCTGGGTCTTGTCTTCGACAGCCAGTGGAACTTCGAGAAGCATCTCCGACGTCTGGTTCCCAGATGAGCGCGTGGAGTGTGCCGAGGCTGCCCTCAGCCGGCTCCTGCACAGTCTCAGGTGTCCCGACTTCTCCTGCCGGAACATCTACGCGGGAAACGTTCGATACGGGGCGCCGGTTTCGTATGAGTTTCAATGGCAGATAGGGGGGCGCCATAGAAATCACGCCCATAGCGCTGATAGTACTAAAACCGGCCCTGCATGTGGGATGGTAACATTATTAACGTGCGATGCGCTAAGCGGTCTATCACCACTGTATCCGGCTTATTAGCAACAATAGCTTTGTCATAGATGATAGGCCAATCCCAGCACAACGTGTCGGGCACGTACTCGTAATACGGTACCTCAATTTCACAAGTTTGTATTTCACAGCAATTTGGTGGTGGATAATTCTGACTGGCTCTTGGCCATTCCTGCGCAAACACTCAACGTTAGCGAAACGAGAACATCCAGAGACAATATGTTAGTTTGATGGACTCATTCTGATGTTGACTTACTCGACTGACGTTAACCAACAAGTCTCCAGAAGTTATTCGTCATAATAACTTCGTCTATAACCACACAGAAATATGCTTTGATTCCCCAAAGAAGTTTCAGTAATGTAAATGCTAAGAGATCTACTATGGGCTCATGTAGTAACTAACGATAGAAGCTCACGTAGAGCTCCTTGCCTTTTTATAACTTCTTACGGTCATCTTTAGAAAGTACTACAGGTTCATACCAGTCCACCACAACATCTCATTAAAAGCTAAGTATTCTCCGAGGCTGATTCTGCATGCAGCGTGCACCGCGAGGCTCTAGTCTCCCAAATACATGTTCAAGTTTGGGTCGAAAACTACAACATAATACCAGACAGATGCGATGAGAAAGTTTGTTTTATAATAATGTAAATAAAGTCCGACACCGTTTTGTAAAACTTTTGTTGGATTAACGCGAGTCAACTGTACTAAATTAAATGATGTTTGTCTGCAGCCCCTGCCCTGGTGCTAGACTACCGGAGAATGTGGATAACAATCCAGAGAGATTGATCGATAACAGTGACCTACATCTCCTTGACTACCAACCAACCCTTAAGACTCTATCTATTCTTGCTGTGCTGGAGAACAACATTGATACAACAATACTTCCTCGTGACATTATGTAAGTATTCATTGATAATATTATCATATAGGCACAGGCTGGAATGAAACTTATTATAATGACTGTGATTATTTTTTCAGTGTGGATATCCGCCTCATGACTCTTCCAAACCGAATCAGCCGGCCAATTAACCAATCTGGTTAGATTAATATTAAGTATTTGTACTTCCAGCTATACGTATGTAGAGCAGCTTTGTATACGAGGGTGAATCAAAGAATTTACTATGCCAAATCGAATGCCAAATAGTCGAACATCAATTAAACGTACACTTTCTTTACTATTCTATTTCGATAGAATGAATGTGCGATGCATTGGCCGCTAGCTAACTCTATACATTGAGAATACCGCTTTTCTAATTTTCTTATTTCTTCCGAAAAAACAATTTAATGGAATCTTCAAGATCTCAGCTAAATGTTTAATTGTTATAATAAATAAAAATAAAATAAAAAAATATTCTTCTGTCTTGCAAAAACAAATTTTTTATCATTTTCTTCCGTAACAGAGGTTGAAGGCCGCTCAGAGCGATTATCGTCTTCACAGCTCGATTTACTCTCTTTAAATTCAGCAACCCAGTAAGCCACCGTTGAATACGGTAAGGAATTATCGCCTAATGTTTGCTGAATGCTGAATATAAAAAAAAAATCTCGCGTTGGTATTTTTTTTAGGCACAGTAGTGCACGCAACTAAATTTTTTCCATATTTGAATATTTCGAGAACTCTTTGCACTAAATAATTTATTACTTGCGAGAGATAAAATTAAATCAAGTGAAGTTCTGCATAAATATTACCTATGCGATTCACTCTTTTAAATAAATATAAAATTACCCACAAAATAATTATATTTGCGTGCACTTCTAAGAACTTTTTGATTCACCCTCGTACTTCCATTTATTATATTTAGTCATTATGATATTTCGTCTATACCTATTTATATTACTTGTAAGTTGTAGCATGGATAAAAACCATTTCTTAAATGTCTGTATTACATTCGTTATACATGAATATTCTTAAAATAAAATGATGTAACACTTGATTCCAATAAATATACAAATATAATTACCAAAAGAAACTGATATTAAAAATTTAAAGACTGTATTTTCATTCATCCTCTTTAACAATATGTCTCTGTCGTTCAGGTACGAAGGGGACAGCTCCTGGCTTGCTATGCGCCCGCCGGTTACCTTCCTTCCTCTTAGACTTGTCTTTAATGGTTCTGATTTCATTCTGGGCATTCAGTATATGTTTGGGAACATGTCTATGTCGCGCTATGCGTTTCACTTGCGGGTGGTTTGCGAACTTCTCCTTTAATGAATCAGCGTAGTTTAATGCGGTTCTTTCACGTGGTTTCAGCTGAAAAATAATTAAAATTAACCATGAGAGACAAATGCATGAATTAGGTACTTGTGACCACGCTAATAGCACCGACAAACCCAGTTGATGTGTGTGGGAATCAAATCACTGCAAATTACCTACATGGATAGACATCTTCAAGGAGTTACAATGAAAGTAGAGCAAAGCACAACTTTAATAAGTCAAGACATAAAAATGAATTGAATGCAATTTACTGAAGAACAATAAAATTTTAGTCAAGTATGTTTGAGCTAAGGAAAACAGTAAAAAAAACAGACTACCAAATTGTACAATCTCCAAAAACTTTTAATAAGTAAAGCATATCAATAAAATTACGATGTAAATTGTATTTGTGTAACCTATGAATTTTTTTTTTTATATTGCTGAGATTTTGGGTATTTATAAATGTAAAATAAATATTGTAAAATCCGACTATCTACCTGTGACAAACAAATAAATGAATTTGAATTAAATTGAAAATATTACTTGTCAGCTCAAATCGCGAGCATTCATCAAGTCTGTAAACCAAGTGACATTTGTACGACGTGATAAAAACAGGTGAAGCTGTCAGTATGATAACCAAAATCACAAACTGTTGCAACTGCATATATATTTTTTTAAATCACGTGATTATTGTGAACTCTGGGATTTACTCCTGGGAAGCGAACAGACGCAATCCATGCAATCAGACAGGTTATGGAAAAAGCTTGCGAAAACAAACAATATCTGTGGATGATATTTATAGATCGAGAAAGGCTTTCGATCGTGTACCAAGGATGCTCCTTGGTACACAATCGAAAGCCTTATCTATATATGTAAAGTTGTATTATAACTTTTTAGTAAGGATGAGCTGGGTCTAATAAATAATCATAACGGCGGCCGGTCGTCGGAATCCAATTTTCTTATAAAAAAAAATTCAATCTCGCATGAATAATCCCGCAGAAAAGATGCGAAACGAGATTGGATTGCCTAGATCTAAGTGTGCGTGGTCTGTTAGTAGCGTAATGCGCGTTCGTATTGATTTATTGCCTGTAGTGGAGGTAAAGGGTGTGAGACAAGCGGCGACACTCGTTGTACAAATCAGAAAGTATTTCCTTTCTAACCTCTTTCATCTTTTATTTATTTATTTAATCTTCATGCAACAAAAAGTACAAAGGCAGGCGGGTCTTTTCTGTGAGTTGATCGGTTTACGCATAAGCAGAAACAAGACAGAGTACATGGTATGCAACTTCAACCACAATGAATCTATAACATCTCGTGCGGAAGTGAAATTGGATGGTATCGCCCTACCTAGAGTGAATAAAAATACCTAGGGGATCGGTAATCGGCATCGCGGAAGGCGGATTAATAACAGCCAACATTACACACAGAACGATGTCTGGGTGTGAACGATGAAACGGTGTCTGGGTGAATAAGTGTCGTACACTAACAGGAGTTCTCTGCGATCCTATAACGCCTAAATATCTGATAGAGAAACGTTGGCCTTAAAAAAATCCATGAGCTAAAACTTCACACCACCGAAATGCGCATGTTTCGTTAGGCGGGTGGAGTTAATCTCAAAGACAAAGTATGTAACGCTCATCACTGAAAAACTCATAGACTCCAGGTTAAGATGGTATGGACATGTCATGCGGAGACCCGATAAGTTTATCGTGAAAAAGTGCCTTTCCATGGCTACACAGAAGGGAGGGAGTTACCTGGATGATAAAATAATGTCCGCAAAGACATTCAAAAGCTTAGCCTTACAGATGACGATGCTTATCAACGAAATGAATGGCGCCGCATGATTCAGAAAGCCGACCCCGCGTAACGGGAAAAGGCGAGGGCGAAGAAGACGGAGATTATCGTGAAAAGGGTTTTATTTTTAGGTAGGAAATCATCCAATATTATCCGTCCGCCCAAGGGCGGGAGATAATACGAGATGCCAGACTTTTACTGACTAAAACCCATTCCTATGTTCTTTCGTTGCCTTGCATTCCAGGGCTGGGCTTTCCTTTCAGAATCGAACCCATGGCCCTAGTAGTCTTCGACACTGCTGGTCCCTTACGATTTGCTGAAATTGGGATCGAGATAGGCTGGGGCGTGAGGGCCATTCGCTCGCGCGTGCGTCTGCCTCCTTTTGCTAGCATTACTGCTTTGCAAAAGGAAGCGACCGCCTGCCACTTCTCTCGCTTCGGACCATGCCTCGGCGCGAATGACCAAGGTTTGGCGCGAGAGATCGTTGCCGACCAAGCGAGACACACATCTACCGTATGCTCCTCCAAGCAGTCCACACGATGGTGACACTCAGGCGTTTCTTCCGCACGAATCCGGTGCAGGAATCTCCCGAACTTACCATGTCCGGTAAAAACCTGCGTCATGCGGTAGGTGAAGACGCCATGTTGCCTTTCCAGCCATTTTCAAAGAGACCCCGCTTTGTTACCGCCATAATTATGGCATGCCCAACACTGGGTTGCGACAGTCGCTTTCGTCACTCCACCATGAGATCCCGGCGGAACTCTGTCTGCCACGCTGCGACTTGTCTCGGCAGCGGGGTTTCGCCCTGGCCAGAGCGGTGTTGCATCTCAACGCCCAAATCATACATAAAATCCAAAACCCCCATCCTACCCTTATTTCCTAGTGCAAATTCATCAAATCCCTATTAAAAGCTAATTAATTCTATGACACTTACCACACCAAGTTTTTCTGAAGCTCTTGCTTTCCACATTCTGATGTTCATTTCATCAGAGCCAGATAGAATATATTTATTGTCCAGTGTCCACTTAACACATGTCAGTCTTTGCATTCGTTTTGTATGGTACACATCTCTGGAGTTTCCTTTGAGACTCTCAAATATTCTGACAGTTTTGTCATAGCTACCAGCTACAAACTCTCGTCCAGTTGGTGCATAATCTACGTCTATGACTGCTGATGTGTGTCCCATGTGGATGTTCACTGGCTGTTTTAGTTTTCTTACATCAAATGTGTATAGACTAAAAATTAAAGGGGTAGACATTAGTAAAGGTTTTCTGTAAGAGATTGCATTGGACAATGAGATCATTCATTGTATACCTACTTGTTTTATGTTTAGGGGCCATTTATTTATTTATTTAAATCTTTATGCACAAAGTTGTACAAAGGCAGACTTAATGCCTTAGGCATTATCTGCCAGTCGACCTTAGGGTGGTGCAGAAACATAACATGGCAGGTGCAACTTAATAAATGAGAAAACAAATGAGAAAAAAAAAATGTAAATACATACTTAGATACATACATATAAATAAACAGAGCTATAGTGAAAAAAAGAAATCAGTGCGATGATGAATCTGCCAACATCCTGCGAATATGCTCTCGTGCCTTCACTTTCTTTCTTTTTCTCATTTAAGTATTATGTGAGCACTACAGAGGGATGGGAGGGCCTTGATTTGCGTATTATTGATGACATGGGGGATGGGGGATCTAGATGGTGATTACGTCAGCAGTATATGTTTTAAGTTTTTTTAGGGAACAGTTTTGTTGTTCCAAAATCACAAGAAAGTGTCATGGATTTAGAAGATTTAGAGTCATAGGTTTGTTTATCATGAACTAAGGACTGTTAATTTGAATTAATATGTCAAAATTTTAAATGAAGTTTGCTTTTACTTTTATTTTATCATATAGCTCATTTCTTATATAGCTCATAAATTAATAACAAAAAAGACACATTGACAACTGCTTGTACCAAAATGTTTACGTAAGCATGGGGTGGGGTGAGAGTTTTCTTATTTTTACTGACAAGGGGGAGGGGGGATTAATATTTGCAAAAACCTGGTTACGTAATATTTGAACGGCCTCTTATAAGCTATAAAATATAAAACAAAGTTTAATACATACTTATAATCTTCATTCGCTACAGTGAATATAAAGGCCTCCATAGGATTCCAAGACAGGGCATTAGACCTCAGCTCCATGACAACCTTCCTCAATGGACCTGATTCCCGACAGTCATAAAGAATTACACTTCTATCACTTGCACATGATGCTAGCAAGTTTTGTTCTACCTGAAAACAATCATAGTAGCAGCAATTAATTTAAATGGCCTGGACTAATAAATACAATATTTTTATGTTCAACACAGATTGAAAAAGATACCTGATTAAATGATACATGATGAAGACTGTCCACTCCCCATTTAAAAACTTTTACAGGCTCATTTCTTGTGTTTTCCCATAACTGACAGTGTTCACCACATGTGGCAAATATGGGTTTAGTTCTGTGATGTGTTACACCTGTGACTACAGACATGCTGAGCAAAGTATTGATGGGTTCCTCATCATCAGGAGACTGGACTTCAGCCTTCCATGTTTTAATAGTTTTGTCATCACCAACACTGGTGAATGTGTCACCTTTGGGTGTGTAACAAAGCGCTCGCACCCAACCCTCATGAGCCACAAAATTTCTTGTACATTTCCTAACAGCTAAATCCCAAAGACGAATTTCTCCATCGAATGCTCCACTGGCTAAGACTGCTAATCTGCTGGGATGTTTGGCGATACTAGAAACCCCATCTTTATGTCCATCAAGATTTCCAATAAAAGGTTTAGCAAACACTCGTTCAAGTTTAACAGCATTCATTGCGCGCACATATTCACGCGGCGCTTCTAGAGGATGCAAACTTGGATCATAATTCCTTGGTACTGTAACAATCAAATTTAAAGTCTGTAATTTTTTTTTTTATAACCGCGTTAATAATATTGGCGGTTTCGGTTGAAGCTAAAAAGTGAACGAACAGTTGTTTTCAGCTGATACCATGTTTCAATAAAAATGAACAAGTCCTTATCAAAAACAGGTCTCACTCAAATAAAGCCACTATAAAATCTCTAGATTTATAAATTCAGCCACAGTGTATTGTGAAAATAAGTAGAAAAGTAATCTTACGTTTGTGGATATCACGTTTTGTAGCACGCAAATAATCGTTTGGATTGCGACTGATAACTTTTATTTTCATTTTCGACATCTTGTAGTCTAGTCACTGTTTCCAGATTTCCAAATCAATCACAAGACTTTCTTTTGCGATTCAATAAGTCTCTGTGCAATAAGTCCACAACATAACCTCAAACTTATGATCATAAACAGCAACACGGCATGCACACGACCAATGACACTGACAGTAGTGACAGTACAGACACGAGTAGGCTTGGGCAAAAAATATCGACATTTTGCTAACCGAGGTCACTCAAATACGCGAAAACATTCGTGTGTCTTTACAAAACACAAAACGTCCGTTAGCGTCGTATGTGTGCAGGTTTTTGATTATGATGAAATTGAGTTTAAAATTTGTCATCTTCCGGTTTTTCATCAAAAACCTAATTTTGTAAAAAACCTGCGACATTATGGGTAATGGAAAAATTTCGGAATGAAAAGAAAAAAAAAATTCCAATATTTTTCTAATTTTTCAAATATTGGAAAAAAATGGGAAGTCGACCAAGATCAGAAAATAAAACAAGATAACAAATTTTTATTTGTTACTTTTTATCAAAATACTAAAATTTTTCATTTTTAGGATTCCGTACCCTATTATTATGACTGTTACTTATTATTTTTCTTAAAGACTTATGATTTCTTGCATAAGATTATACCGTTCATCACCGGTATACCGGTCAAGTTCATGCGAGATAAATTTACAAAACATTAAATTTGAAATTCTAATGTTCTCATTTTCTTCCACTTTGTACTCTGGTTCTGTCATCACCGCCGCTTCACAAAACTGTTTTTCTGAATTTGGGATTTGTTTTTGGGATCTTTAACTGTATAAGCTGGACTAGACCAACGTTGAGCGTACTGACTGTACTCATCTGGTTCTGATATGTACTTATCACTTCTAGGTAAGCTGCAATTTGGAGTATTGTCTTTTCCGGCGACTTCTGAAAGCTTTTTTTTTTTTTCTTGGAATGTAATCAGCATTTTCAATGAATAAATTTTCTGATTCATTACGCATATTGTCAAAATTACAGTTCATTTCAGTATCTATTTCACTATCTGACGCTAGTATAATCTTTTCTGAAAAACAAATAAACATACATAAACTCACGCGAAGGCAAAGCCACCGAGTCTAAAATATATTATAATGCTAAGTGTACGAGTAGTTAAACGAACGTGCGATATTAAGTAGATAGGTACCTACTAGTTTGTTGGTATTTCTGTTTATTCGATAACTAAATAAAAATAACGATATTTTAATTCAGATTTAGTTTCAGTGTGGAATACCTTAAAATTAAAAATAACAGAAGTTTTTGCTCACACCAATATTATCAATGAAGAAGAAAACCAAACTCTACTTGACAAAGTTGAATCCAGAAAAGGAACAGTTGTAAAACCTATCCATTTTGCTGCATGTTTGCTAGATCCTAAGATCTGTGGTGATAACTTAAGTAGTGAAGAAGATGCTGCAGCAATGAATTTTATCGATGAACTAGCAACGTACTTAAATATTGATAATATAATGGCGGATGTTTCCGATTTTAAATCAAAATCAAACTTTTGGAGTCAAAGATTTGTGTGGTCGCCAGTAAATAATGTCACCCCCCTTTCTTGGTGGCAAGGCATATGTAAATTTACGAAACTGAGAAAAGTGGCTGAAGTTATCTTCACGGCTCCTGTAACGTCTGCCGCATGTGAACGTTCTTTTAGTACAATAAGTGGAATTCACACAAAGAAGCGTAATAGACTGCTGACGGAGCGAGCTGAAAAAATGGCTTTTATTGCTTATAACTGGAATATGGAAAATAGAAATAATGATGATTTGTATATTCACAATAATCAAGAGGACGATATCAGTCCACCAACTGAAGATTTACTGTTTGTAGATGCAGATAATGTACAAAATGTTGATGACGAATTCTTTTATGATGATCATGATTCAGATTTGGATTCAGATTAATCATGAGTGACGTCGTTTATACCGCGTACTTCGAGGGACTGGAACAATTTGCCAGCTGCGGTCTTCCCGTCCGATTACAATTTAAGCGTCTTCAAGGCTAGAGTGAATAGGCTCATAATAAACTAGTGCGCTTCACCACCAACGATTGCATCACTGCTTACCATCAGGTGGGATCGCAGTCAAGCACTAGTTTATATCATATAAAAAAAAAAAACGTAATTATATATGTTTATGTGTAAAATAAACCATTGACCTTGAATCTGTATTAAAATATAACTTTGCACATTTGTTTTTTTTTTTAAACAACATGTAAAGCCATTAAATCCTTTGAATTTCAACTTATTATGAACTATATTTTATAAACTAATAATTACGATAAAAAGATATATTTCCATTATTTTTCCAATTTTTCAATTTTTCAGAAAAATAAATTGAAAAATTTCCGAGTTTTGAAATTTTTCGGAAAATTACCCATCACACTACGCAAAAATTCGAAGTTCACATGCTTTGATGTCCGTTAAAAAACCGACACAGCTTGGAAAACTGCGAATGCAGTGAAAGATTTGCACAAGTAGTTCGTGATTTAAAACGTTCAAATTAAATATTTTTATTTCTGTATGAAAATCTGATAAACTAAAATATGATAAATTTTCAAAATTCATAAAACAAAATTTCTTGTTTATGATGTTAGTAATATATTTCTGAGAGGTTGCTAGTGTTTTAGAAATAACATTGTTATCCCTGTATATCAATACGAAATAAGTCTTTTTTTTTTCACTCCCCTAATTTCATCTCTAAGAAGTATCCTCTTTTTCTTTGCTCCATTTATGCAGGCTAAGGTTTTTTTTTTAGTCGGATTGGAATGCAGATGCAAGGCAACATGCAACACATCCTAATCTTTTTGTAATATGTAGCAGCAAATATATCAATTCGATATGGTCCAAGCTACAAGTGATCAGGAGCTGCAGAGATTATAGAACCTCCTACTACATTTACAAGCCGTGTCTAGAAGTGTCGCTTCCTGAATCAAGCCCTTGATGCAGCCGCATCCTCCTCATGTTTGTCGTGGCACGAGGCTATAAAGCCATTGGCGGACACGACTATCGGTACAATGTATAATATTTTTTTTCGTGCATGGTAAGCGCAGATATGGTCGATTTTGGAGCACGCTTGCCTAGAAGTAACCTATTCACAACAATCACATAAAACTAGCTTGAGAAAAATAGGTAGTTTGAATGTTTTTAAACAATATAATATATGATAGCATTCCGCAGGGAAATATTTCAAGTTCCATTGTCTAACATCCATTTGAAAATCGATTAATCGATCGATAAATCGACCTCGATTGCTATCCTTCCCTAGTTGTCAATGTCAACTGTAAACTGACAGCAGTGACAGCTGAATCGGGCGATTAGTGTAGCGAAAAATAGTGTTTACTGCTGAAAGTAAAACTGATAAATTTTTGTTTTGTCAGTGTATTGAACCTTCTTTCGCCATTCAAATACCTCAGTCAAAATTCTGTTTGTGGATTCGATTTACAGGGAACAGTGGGTAAGAACGGAAAGAAAGGCGGAGTGAGTATTGAACTTTCCAAAAGTACAAGCTTTCATCGATTAAAATTTAAGTAAGCTTTTATTCTAGAAACAAGTGGTTTCTTCTGGCAAATTAAGCATTTTTTAAGTAATTTGTCCGTCTATTCTATTATAAAGTAGTATTCAACATCTAAATTTATAAAATTATAGCAGTATTAAATTGCATACATAATAAATTATTTTATGAGACACCAAAATATATGTGCATAAAAATTTAAATATTACTTAATTGCTAGTATTTATAACTGAATTATGTACTTATAATATATGTAAAAATAAATCATATGTGTGTGAAAGTACCAATTCCTCCACAAAATAAGTAAATGGTATAGGTACTCCATATTTAATATGTTTAAATTGTATATTTTTAAATATTTTTACCAATTATGAAAGTATTACAAATGGGTTGTGTAGTATACCTACAATTATTTCGAAAAAAGACCATTGTTAAATCTTCAATAAGGAAGAATTGTATTTAAATTGTTTTATGAAAACAAAAAAAAAAACCTACTTTTATTTTATTTAAGTCAAATCATACACTGTAAAAAGATTATATAATGTAAGCCGACTTCAGCAGGCCTGTGTTCCCCTTTGATTTGATGAAATCAATCATTTTTATTTATCATCTTCTCATCATCATCTTCCTGCCCTTGTCCCATTTTATTTGGGGTTGGTGCAACTCATTATTTACTTCCATTCTACTCTGTCACTCGTTACGTTATCACTACCTCTTTCATATCACTTCTCACAAAATCCATCCCTTTTCATTGGCCTCCCTCTTTCCCTCCATCCATCCACATGTAAACTAAGAATAACTTTTAACTATTGATGCTTATATATATTATTAATTGGGGTTGTAGGTTTCGTGTTTAATATTTTAAAATTATTCTTATACATTAAATAACTGTTCGGAATTTACATGTATCTAGATGGAATAAATATATTTTTTACAAAAAAAAAGATAAAAACGGAACCCAATTTTCAAAAAAAGCACAGCAATTTGCAAAACAAACGACAGTTGTGAGATGTTTTTATACAAAACTAGCTTTTGCCCGCATGGCTTCGCTCCCGCTCTTCCCTACTCTACCCTACTATACCCTACTCTACCCTACGTTACCCTACTCTACCTTACTCTACCCTACACTACTCTACACTACTCTACACTACTCTATTCTACTCTATTCTACTCTACTCTACACTACTCTACCCCACTATACCTTACTCTACCCTACCAAACTTCACATAAACCATCTACTAAATAGTCCAAACAAAGCCTAGAAATTTGGTTTGGATAGGTGAACCGTTCTTGAGTTATAAAATAACAACGAAAAGTGGCATTGATTTTTATATATATACATAAAATACTGTTATCATAATGCTTTTAATGATTTAGCATTTTACTTGAAGGAACTTTATTTTGATATCATGCCAAATTTTTTCAAGACTATATTTTTAGTGTCACTCTGGGTGTCAAGACAAAGCGAATTTTATCGTATTTGTTTAAACCATAGCACATTTTAAATCTCCATAATTGCCATCATCCTGAGCACATTTGTAGTGGCGACCGCATTCCGGAAAACACAGCATTGGAAGGCCTCCTACAAGGTTAACCGATGACCTGGTGAAGGTTGCAGGAATCTGATGCATGCAGGACGCACAGGATCGTTAAATGCGGCGACGCTTGGGGAGGCCTATGTCCAGCAGTGGACGACTGTCGGCTGAAATGATGATGATGATCACATTTGGTAAAATTGAATGGTTTTACCAAATCTCGGCATTACGTGCACATCGCGTAATGAGTGTCGTGGGCTGCGTCATTGTTAGTAAGAGGAACGGCGGCCCTGGAACGCAAAGGGCAACTGAAGCAACACAGATTGGTTTTAGTCAGTAAAAGTTTGACACTCCCTGTCACCCCACTAAGAGCAGGAGGAGGTATTTGATGATATTCCACAGAAAAAAAGGCGTCATAATGTTGCATTGACGTGATCACGTGACGTTGTTCATCAAATTCAACTCTTATTCGATTTAAACCTCGGGCTCACAAGGGCCACGTATGCAGTGCCACGTGCGCCAATGCTGGCGTAAGGGCCACTGACACCCCGGCCAAAAATATTATGGCGCCCAGGCGGAAGTATCGCACCAATCGTAAGCGTAAGCGCAGTGTGGTCGAGAAAAACAAAAAAAAAAAAAACAAAAAAACCACCCTCAAAAAAATCTCAATAAAAAATATGCATATGCACAGAGCGTAGAACACAGTTTTGAGGGTTTGCACCAGGAGAGGCAGGAGAATCCAAATCCAGACCTTGGCGCCCCCTGAATTTGTCATCCTAGGCCATCGCCCCATCGTGCTCCCCTCCTAACGCCGGCACTACACGTACGCCGATCTGGGCGCGTCAGCCATACAATATATTAAATATGGCAACTAGATTGGTAGTGCTATAGATCCACACCACGCGACGTGGTTATACGTACCTACAATAGGTAGTACAACTCAGGCGTCGCCCACGTCGGTCTAATATAGTTTCCGCTTAAACGTCGTCAGTACGGTTAGCATATTAGGTAAATGTCATAATAAAATCTGGTATAAAGAAAAAAAGAAATACCTATCTTTTTCTAAGGTGGGAAATCATTAAATGACTTTTGCTTCTAGGCGGAGCAGGAGAGCTTGTCAGACTTTTACTGACCAACACCATCCCTATGTTTCTTCTTTGCCTTTGCGTTCCAGGACCACGGACTTTCCTCTCGGAATTCAACTCATGGCCCCAGGTAGGTTTTGGCCCTGCTTTGGTTTTACTGACATCTCTTTGAGGCGGACGTGGAACACTACGCGCCGTCATCGGATAGACGTAGGCACAGCTTCCTTCACCGGACATGCTAAACTCGAGGGGTTTCTGTATGTCGTTTGTGCGCAAGAAAGGATCAGGTGTCCTCATTGTGAGGACCGCAAGGAGGTCATAGTGAAGGTGTGCCAAGCTTGCGTGGCGCATCGCCGTGTCCTCGGGGGCAACGACCTTTTGCGACGGAACCTCGTACAGGCCATAGTCCGGAATGAGGAGGAATGACAGGCGGTCGTCTTCTTCTGCGAAGCAGTAATGCTAGCGAAGGAGGCGGCCTCACGCGGAAGGGAATGGACTTCCTCATTCCTCAGCCGCCGCGACGGAATTTCGACCACGATTTTCAGCTACCGTAGACGTGGGCTACCGAGCCCGAGTCGTCGACAGTGCGTAGTGTTCCACGCGCACCTCAAGGAGATGTCAGCAAAACCGGGGCCCAGCAAGGTCGAAGTCGAAGCCTACTGGAGCCATGGGTTGTGTGAAAAAGAATCCCGGGGTCCAGAACGAAGGCAAAAAAGGAACATAGGAGTGGGTTTTAGTCAGTAAAACATCTGAGACGCATCCCGCTGCGTCCTAGAGCAGGAGAAATCATTGGATGATTTCCCGTGTGAAAAAAAGGCCGCAATAACTTTCGAATAATAATGCAGATAGAGGAGATTACTGGATGGCAGTTGAACGTAATTTGAATTATCAGATTTGAAGTTCATGTCAAACTTTAAAAAGAAAAGAAATCGTTTAAAAGGGCATAACCTATTCCATTTTTATACACCTATCATTTACAGACCAAATAGATCCTAAAATGAAAGCTTTTCCTTCAGAAACTGAAACTTTAACTACGCGAGCTTTTGTAAGTTGTGATCACTAATTTGTTTGCCGAAAATGTTTGTCTATAATTGTGTTGACATTGAATAAGTACTTGAATTTCGTCATAATTTACAAAAAGAAGTGGCCCGAAATAAGTAAATATTGTTTTTTTTTTACGGTGACGAGGTACGTACCTACGTCCAAAAGCCAAATAGGGTTGACAACCAACTTTGGTAACTGTTTTTAATATTTTTAATTTGAATTTATTGTATGAATATGAGATAACTCCCTAACTTTATATAAAAAAATATAAGTATCAATTTTAGGGTAGATTAAGCTTCCTTTCGCGCGTCAAATGTATGTCAAAAAAGAATAGCTATTCGTATCGCTTTGCTTTTTTTTGTCAGCCTGTGCTGTCCCACTCCTAGGCAAAGGCCTCCCTCCACTCCTTCCATCTTACGCGCTTTGCTAATAACTATAAAATAAAATCTCTCTTACAACTTAAAATTAGCAGGTATGACTTCTGTTCTAGAGAGGAGCGGGAGGGTGTCAGACTTGTACTGACTAAAACCAGACCTTGGTTCCTTCACTTAATCTTTGCATTCTAGAAACACGGATTAACTGTCCAGAAGTCGACCTATGGCTTTAGGCTGCTATCTGTCAAAAAAAGTCAAATATCTTTTGTCCTTTGCTTTCAATCACCATAATATATTATCTTGATAAATATAAAAAATTTAATCCAAGTTCTTATGTTGCTGACCAAGTGACCATATCTACTTAAAAACAGATATGTCCTAAGATATTATTTTGATTAAAACACTAGTAAACTACCATGATTTCGCACGGGTCAAAATTATATAATACTCATAAATTTCCTCATTTATTACTCTTACTTTTAGTGAAAACCGCATCAAAATCTGTTGCATTACACGAACAGCTACTTTGTTTTATAATAGGTCTTTACCTATGAAATTGCCGTTCTGCAGTACTGGCCATAGATGATTCATCACAGCTTCTTACCAAACGGGGTGAGCATTACTGCAGATGTGTACTGTGAAGAACTGAACACAATGATGGAGAAGCTGGCACATCTCCAACCAGCATTGGTCAATCGCTCGTCTCCGCTGCTCCTGCACGACAACGCGCGACCTCATACTGCACAGCAGACGGTCTCCAAGTTGCAAGAACTGGGGTTGGAAGCTCTCCGTCATCCGCCCTACTCACCAGACCTTGCGCCTACAGACTACTACTTTTTCCAGAATTTGGATAACTTCTTGGCGGGAAAAAAATCAATACCCGAGAGGCAGTACAAAATGCCTTTGAAGAATTTGTTGCCTCCCGTCCAGCTGATTTCTTTAAGAAGGGCATCAATAAACCGCCACTGCGTTGTCAAAGATGCATTGATTGAATGGGTGATTACTTCGATTAACACAAATAAAAAATACATGAAAAAAATTCGTTTAAATTTTTTCATACAAAACGGCAATTTCATAGGTAAAGACCTAATACTATGTAAAGATAGGCAATTTTTAATTTTAGCTTTTGTCTAACGAATTGTGCAACAACAATCTGCTGATAAGTTCGAATGATCTGTAGTCATGATTATTTCGGCCTGAAACAATAAACTTCACGCTAGGCGGTCGCAAATCAATGTAAAATCATCAGCGCTCCCCTAATGTATGTAGCACGTATTAATAAAGGACGTCATCTCGTCACAGTATAGTTAGATAAGGTCACCGGCTCGCTAGCACTCAATGGCAGTATTTTGTTCGTTGACCCGCGAACGGTTGCGCAGGCGCACGTTTGGATGCGAGCCGCGTTTGTTTGAGGCCTAATTTTTCACATTTTGATCTCCTATTGGTGCACTAGTGCGTAGGTTAATATTTAACACATTATTTTAGTGTCGCTATCGTGTGTTTTTTATTTTAAATATTTAAGCCACTTTTGTTGGTAAGTATTAAAGCAGATAAATAAACAATTATTGTGGTTCTAATCTTAAAAATCATATAAATAAATTCAAATAAGAAAATAATTTGGTAAATAAATTCTTTGAGTAGGCAGGTTTATTTTTGTTTACGCATGTAACTGTTTTAATGAGAATGTCTGCTAAAATAACATTGCCAACAATGACGTAAGTGCCGTTATGTTTCTTGTTTAAGAAAATATTTAGGTTCATCATATTATCTATGTTGTGACTAACACACTATGCTAAAAGATCTAGAAAATAAGTATTTTTAAAATACTGTACATTTGTACAATGCAGCTTTATTTATTGACCTATTTCCTTGTCGTGGTTACTTATCATATCATTTTTTAATTCATTTAATGTAATCCCCAATAACTACTTCAATTACCAACTGTGCCAAACTGACAATATCAAATTGGGCACGTATTTTTGATGAACGAATGTATTTGACACGTGTGAAATATCTAAGTATGGCTATTCTAAATATCGTCGAAGGAGCTAGAAATATCTAAATCTACTGCACAGAATAAGCGAGGAACAAACTTACAACACGCCTTGACTAGGGTTACCATAATTATCACAGGTATTGTCGTGAGATTTTTGGATTTTTGGACTCTTCTCAGGATTGCGGCTCAATTTTGTGAATCTCGTGAAATCTCAGGATTTTTAGAATTTTCAATAAATACAGCTTTGGTACAATAAAAAGATAAATAAACTATAATTAATCTTATTTTGGCAAAGGGGATTTTCGCTGCCATCCCAACCACTTTAAGTACGATGTGCAACACATTAGATTGTGAAAATTTCTCAAACTGTAAAAAAAAACTCAAACTGTCAAAAATCTTAGAATTTTTCAATGGAAAGCAGGCCTTTTCTTAACCCTTGACTGTAGGTACTTTCTATTTAACTCTGCGTGCATATTCCTCTTGTCAAATCAGTTGTCAACGAGAGTATTCGTGAGACTTCGAGAAAAATATTCAGAGCAGTAGAACAATATTCGATAGCAAATTGTGGACCATTTCGTTATCGTAAAGAACAGATAATAAAGCGGTCAGTTGCCGGCCGGCTTCCGTACGCGCTTTTGATCACGTCCACCACAGCAGACTTGCTTTTATTTATATTTTATGCAAAAGTTATTTATGAGCAGTAATAAACACGTCTTAAGATTTTATCAAAGTCCTGCTTGTGACAGAAACAGAACTTATTGTAATGATAAAATCTTCTTTGCTTTGTCTGTGGCACGTCTTCACGCTCGTCACGAGTTGAGGATAAGGGCCGCAAAAAAGTAACATTAAATTATTCGCACTCACAGCCTCTCACAATCTTTCGAGGGTATTCATAAACATTAAAGATTGAAAACGATTTAAAAAGGATATTTTAAATTTTGGTAAAATGACGCTACATTCAAGTCGGTACCACATTATAAGCCCTTTACGAGCCGAACCGGGCACAATGAATTGGTAATGACGCGAGCCTGCAGTCATTGCCCTACCGAACAATATAAATCAATCGAAATGATTCGCGCATTGTTTGCTTCATACGCAACGGGCATTGGGTAATGTAGACCGGTATGGCAAGTACCTAAGTACTAGTAAGCTTTAGAAAGTTTGAGCTTGCTTTACAACTATCTGAACTCATGGGAACTAAGAAGTACAGTACTTTACGATTAAATTATAAAAGCCAAGTCTACTTCCGTACTTCAATTGTGTTAGTTACCTTCACCTTCGTCTTTAGCTATTGTCTTCAAAATCTTTGGTTCCCAACTATCTTAGTTCCCAACAATCTTAGTAGTTTATTTAGGAAACTCCACTGAAGGAACTATTGACGTTCTAAAGATAACTTACAGAAATAAAAAGCAGTTGTGGATTAAGCTCGCCAATGTACATTTACTGTACTTTTAAAAACTGTTTGTATAAATTGTTTGTGTACAATAAAGAATAAAGAGTAATAAATAGTCTGTGTTTCCCGATAGCTACAACCCGGGAATCTTTAAGTCAAAGGTGAATAGGTTTCTTCTAGGTAAGCGTGTTCCATCATCGACCGCATCGTCGCTTTCCATCAGGTGAGATAGCGATCAAGCTCAAACCTATCAAAGAATAAAAAACATTCAAAAATTAAAATAGTGTTCTAATCTCAAAATCAAAGTCTACTAAAATCAAAGAGGCGCCTAAATAAACCGTTGTGATCCGGTCGTTGTCCTTAAAGTTAAGAGCCAGGTTGGTTTCGTAAGAAAAAAAAAACAGAAATATTTTGCCAAACCTCTTTCCGATCCTTACGTCAACTTAAATAATGACTAATCACTCACAGCATCTTGTGGTTTTGTGTCGTGCGAATTAAGCCGAAAAGATTTACGAAAAATATTTGTGTTTCTCCGAAGGCGTACATATGCATGTCTATAATATTTGGTTATAAGGAAAAAGTGAAAATAATCTTAAGACATAGGGCTGCCCTGTGGTTCCTGTTTTCACCCTACGGGTACTAATAGGGTTCCGGACTTCCGGCTTTTCCTCTTCGGGTACTATTAGGCTTCCGGCTTTCCGCTACGGGTGATATTAGGGTTCTGGTTTTCAACCTACGGGTACTGAACCCAAATATGGTTTTTACTTTTAAACAAAGATTAAAATTAATCAAATAAACAAGCGTGCCTAAACTTAATTAAAGCTATCGAAGCCGCAGTTCTACGATCGTTTTACTTGCTTAATTTATTGAATATCTATATTTTATTACCAAGATCAATAAATTAAGTTATGAATCACCACATTAGCACCTTTGAATATAATTTATAACAAAAATATGAACAGGTTTTTGTTCAGATCAAAATGACAAGCTATTTTTGGTCAATTATATTTTTACAGTTTATCCTAAATCATTTTAGCGGCACATTTATTAACTAACTGTACATAAAATATAAATTCATGAGCAATAAATATTATTAAATCATCATTTAAAATTAAATAAATTGTGCTTATTTTCATGTCTAGTCATGTCAGTCGTATACAATGTAGGTAACAATCATAAGAAATGACTAGATAGTGTTGTCTAGACATACTTGTGTTGATATGTTAACATATACATATATTTGTCACTGCAGTATCTACCGATATTTCTTTTATTAACTTAATTTCTGAACTAACATTAAAGAAAAGGAAGTCCTCAACTCGTCTTTACACTTTTTTTTCTTTGAACATATACACATTTGAGAATTGGTGTGACACTTCTATAGAAAACATTTTGATGACTTTTTTTGTTTCTAGGTTTGTAAAGCCATGAATATGGTTCCTAATTTGAACTTGCTGCACGTAATATGTTTCACACTGTTATTCGATCTGTGTGTGCGCACGCATGCGGAATTATTCACCGCAATAGCAGAAGTAGAACATTTACTGGAAACACACAAACGAATTATAGATGACTTAGACTTTTATATTGATAAGGAAGAGAAAAGACTTTCTATTCTAAAAAGGTAAGAATTCAAATAAGTATGTAAGAAAAAAAGTTAAATAGTACCTATAAAATAATATTTCTGAAGGCTCTTACTGACGGTGCCTAAAAAGTTTTTATTATTGTTCACAGGCATTTAAATCATTACAAAAAGGAACATGAAAAAGCGATGGAAGATATTCCCAATTACTTGGGTAATCCAATCAACGCTTTCACTCTAATAAAAAGACTGACAACAGATCTTGATCATATTGAAGATAGTATCAAGATAGGAACAGGTAAATATATTATGCTTTTTATTTATTAGTCTCACAAAAGATCTTAATGCATCGTTGGAAAAATGAAGAAATATGTAGAGTAGAGACCATGAACTCATACAAAACTTTGAGCCCAAATTTTTCATCATGTGGAATCAAATATGAAATGAAACGAACATTTAGGTAAGGAATGGGCGCTGGCATAGATCGTAGCAGACAATAAATTTTCGTTGTCGTCTAATTGATTTGGTCTGGTTCAATTGCACGATGTGCGACAAGGTTCACTGACATAAAAAATAGAAATCAAAATCACAAAATGTAGATTCATTTTGTGATTTTGATTTCTCTGTGACAAGAAGACATTTTCGCTAAAAAAGTTGGTTACATTGGGCACTGTAGGGATCGAAGTAAATAAGAGGCTGATTGACAAATTCTACAAGTACCTAAATACTTACCTGAAGTTTTTAATCTGTTTTTCATTTCTTTAAATAGAATTAAGATAAAAGACTATGTTAACAAAGACCCCGGGAAAATCATAATACACATAAACGCTATATGGTTATAATAAAAAGATAATAGGCAATTTATGCTGTGGATACATTAACAAACAACATTTACATTTGTGGATATATGTAACAATAGCATTCTCGCGATCACGAGAATCGTGTGAAGTATTCACCATCATTAAAATTGATTAAGGTTGAAGTTATACTTCCAAAGAAAAATCAAGTGTCATAATACAATAATGCGTGGATTATGTTTTTCTGCACATGAGCTGGGAACTGTGAAACGTTTGAGTAGTAGATTATTTCCCACCAGCATTAACGAAGGTGACGGAAACTGGTTGCAATCCTAATAGGTTTACTAATGAGCAATTGCAAAATTAGGACAAACTCGTGACCTTTTGGTGCAGAAACCATAGCTATCTAAACTATCTCCTTTCGTTTAGTCCGTCAGGTTGTCTGTGAAAGAGATTGCCTAGTGCTATAAGACCACCCATTGTACACTGGTTTTTGTACATGTTTTGGCCGGTGCTCATTATGAGGTGCGCAATAAAGTATATCTTCACATAGTACTTGCTTCTGCCAGCGGCTTCGCCCGCGTTATTCATTCCAAACCCAAAAAAGAAATCAAATATGTCCTCTTTAAAATATTAGCAAGTATACATAAAACTAAGACACTTTCCACTTCTGTCTGTTAATCCTCTAACTCGAAGTGGTTGATGGGGCCGAAATGTTCTTAAGTGGCGGTCGCATATCGGAAGACGCAGCGATTACCTTGTATCAAATAAGTGTCGCGGGAGACCGATTGAAGCGAGACATACAAGACCGGTAGTTGTGGCGACACTGTTAGACCCAGGTCCAACGTATTTTGACTGAAATAATGATGATGAAACAAGGAAGGGCTGATCACTATTAATTAATATACCATGTATTTAACGCGATTATCTCCTTCAAACAATTCTACCCCTATTCGTAAGTAATATCAAGAGTTTAGATTAGAATTTCAATCTAAGCTTGTACTCGTAGCAACTCGCATTTGAAATCATAATTTTAAGTCATTAAGATTGATTGCAGAATACATAAAGAACATTACGATGAACCATGACGACGTTAAATATCCTGCGCTGGAAGACTTGACTGGGGCTGCACAAGCACTCACCAGGCTCCAGGAGACCTACCATCTGGAAGTCAAGGACCTCTCCGAAGGCCTGCTCAACGGAGTTGCATATAGGTAAATTAGCCACTTTATTACATCGACCTGTCGCGCCGGGCCCTGGTCTAGACTATGGTCCGGAGCGAGGAGGAATGGCAGGCGGTCGCCTCCTTTTGCGAAGCAGTAATGCTAGCGAAGGAGGACGCGGCATGCGTGAGGGATCGAAGTCGACGAGCCACGGTAGACGCGAGTATGCGGAAATCGAGCAATGGGTAATCCGCCGTCCGGTAATCAACCGGACCGAGCCCAGTCGTCAACAGTGCGTAGTGACCCACGCCCTCTCGCTCCACCCAAAGCGGGAGAAGTCATTGGATGATTTCCACCCTTTATTACATCAGGCAAGGCACTTTATTACATCACAAAGTCATGAAGTTGACTTTTTGGAAAAATAAAATTTGCGGTGAATAATTTGTACTTGGCCCGTGAAATGATTGGATAATGTCTATACAACTTTTTTGAACAAGTCAAATAAGGTTACATAAGATAAGACGTAACGTAGCTACTTCCTTCCCGATATATCGAGTTAATATCATTCGTAGTCATGCTTTGTTATTTTTTCTCTTAAGTATAAACACGATGGATTTTTATTTGTATCTTAATTACCATTTTTATCTTTTAAATACCGTGTCATTTGCTAAATATCTAGCTAACAATATTATTTATGTGAAGCACTAAGTGTAACTAATTCTACAATTTATGTCTTGATCGCCGTGAAGCGTGTAAACTTTGATCGCTAACTAGTATCCATAATGCAACCGCCTAGCTTAATTCGCTATTGTGTTAACAGACTTTTGGGTTCAGCCATTCAATCAAACAGCTGGTCAATTGATTTGAATCGATAAAATTTTATTACTTGTTGAGTTCAGACATAAAAGTGTAAGCTTAAAAGCTGTGTTAAATTAATTTTGACTTATTTAAAGCCGGTAATGGGTTTGCTGGCGACAGTCATATATAAATTACTAGCAACCTGCCCCGGCTTCGCTCGGGTGTTTCTTCACTATTTAATGGATGTTATTATACATATAAACCTTCCTCTTAAATCACTCTGTCTATTAAAAAAAAACCGCATCAGAATCCGTTGCGTAGTTTTAAAGATTTAAGCGCACATAGGGATATAGGGACAGAAAAAGTGACTTTTTTTTATACTATGTAGTGAAGCCGACATATTTCTGTCTGTAGAATTTAAAGGAACCTAACGTGAGGAGGATGTCGGGGGCTACTTGCAGTGGCTTTGCTAGTTCACTCTAGTTTTGGTCATCTCTATCGATTATGTTCGATAGAGATGACGAAAACTAGAGTGAGCCTGTCCGTGTAGAGGTCCCTTTTTACGCCATACGGTCGTTCTATCGTATAAATGGCCATATCATTAGTCAGACCGTTAATTAAATATGGTATTAGAAGCATCGGCTGAATATCATTCTAGCCGCTAGTTAACGACGCCGTCTAAGAATCAAACCGGAAGGGAGCTACTGACAAAATCGCAAAACATCAATAAAATTGATATAGGTTTTTTTTTAATCCTGGCTAACCCTAGACGCTGCTAAGATTAAATTTTACATGGCAATGTGTCGGTAGCTCAACCTTGGTAAATTTAGTTTAGGTTACGATGGGGCTGACATGATCATTGCGTATTTCAATTGTTTTTTTTATTTTTGGAATGATCTAAATTTTTTATTATTTCTTTAATTGTGGTTCATAAAATCTATATTAATTTCTTGTTTTAATTTATTTTATTATTGCATGATTACTACTTTGTATGCCCTAGAGGCAAAACATAGCGCGCTCAATGTATTAAATAAGAACTTGTAATGTACCTACCTATGTTTTACAATAAATAAACGAATCTGAATCTGAATCTGAATCTAAAAAATAAAGAAAAAAAAAACGACGCTGTCTAGTTGTGAGGCTAGGATGTTAATTGAATGGCGAATTAAGCTAGTTTGCTGCTACATTCATGTTTAATTCTTATATATTTATGTGACAGAGTACAATTTTTGTTTGCATAATACTTTACATCATAATAAGTAATAGTTCAGATATGGTCTCCAGCTAATAGTGATTATTTGTTAGTGTTGATATTTATTTACCTTTGTAAGATTGGTTACAATAGGAAATAAATATTTTAGCTTGAACTTCTCATCATAATGTCAGATTAAGTACATATAATGAGACAAGACTAACTGACTTGCAGACATGTTAAAGTATGACTTATTTATTTTCTATTGTAAGCCGTTTTAAAGTATAATTAAAACTTATAGTTAATCCGAAGTTATCACAGCACAAAGTTACCCGTTTTATAAAACGGCAAAATCGGCAATAGGTAAAGACCGTTTTGGGGGTATCAAAATTTTATTATGATGTCTGCAACACAAGAGATGTTGCTGTAACAGTAACGCGCAAAATTTTTAGGCGGCATTTTAAAAGTAAATGTTTATTTCAGTTCCCCAATGAGCGCAGGCGACTGCTACGAGCTCGGCCGCGCATTGTACAACGAGAAAGATTTTACAAACGCACGCGATTGGATGATAGAAGCCTTGCGCAAGTTGAAGGAAGAAAATATTACTTACCCGTTCTCTGAAGCTGACGTTCTGGAGTATATCAGCTTCTCTTATTATTTACTTGGTAAGTGTTCTTTATTGATTTTGAAACTGTTTTTTTATTTATCTATTTTACATGACTGCGCCCCAAACATTATTTTGGAATTTCGTTTGTCGTAAATTTTTCAGTTCACACCATAATCTATCTCAATTAGGGCGCTCAAAGGATAATAGGTACCCTACCTTACCCTAGGTACACTATCGACAGATTGGCCTTTTTTATGACACTTAGCTATGGCCACCAATCTATTAGTAATCTATCCATTTTCCTCTAAAATATTTAAAAAATGCCTCCAAAATGAGGAACTTACTTTAGTGTTATACTTAGAGTAGTCTATACTTATTTATTATAACAATTTCCAGGTGACACAAGAAGCGCTCTAGAATGGACACAAAAGCTGCTAGCCGTGGACCCGAAACACTCGCGCGCTAAAGGCAACGTGCCGCACTATCAGAAGAGCATTGCTGAAGAAGAACTTAGGCTCAGGAAGCAGCGGCGTGGGGTATGTACTGCAAACTAGACCTATTGATTCACAATCATCTAACTTATTACAACATTTCTAGATCATTTTATTGGGACACAGTTCAGAAACGCGTATTTAGATATACTCGTATCTAATGGTGCGTCCATATCTAGCGAATGCGCCGCTCGCGAGCTTTCCGCGAGCCGCTTGTGAGCTGCGCGCGTGCATTTCATGGTCGTAGAAAGCGTGTGGCGCATTCGTCGGTTCTGGACGCATCATAATATTGAAGAAAATGGGACTTCCTTGACCCATCTCTAACACAGTGCCAGTGTAGAGCCGCTGCACTGGACATGCGACATCTGCTATGCTACTCCAGAATTTTAACGAGGCCAATAACAGAGCTGTACAAGTTGCCAAATACTGGTCAGAAAAAAATATGGTTTGGGTAGGTACATCGACGCGAAAAGAAGATATTAAAATACAACCAACTGCACACTATCCTATACTTTTAAAAAGGAATTGCCCAATAAATTATTTCACTTATTTGAAAAAGCAAAAACATAAATAACACAATTCATATTGTTACATAAATTCAAAAGTCAACCATTGATTTCGTGTAACATAGTTACACCGTTAGTTGATCTAATATAATAAATAAGGGGTGACATGAACCGATGTTAAAATTCATTTTATATTGTGTTAAGTTTTGTATGCAGACACAGGGTTGATACTCGCTTGGAAATAGTAGTTTTAGTAGGCCCTTTATCTGAATGCCTTCACAAGTTGATTTATGTATTTTTGAAATACGAGTACAAACTGTATAGATAATAATATATCTATCATAATGCACGTGCACCAGCACTGGATGTTTGTGATAGACCCCCGACAAAGTCACGTTTTGTCAATGCGAGTGGAGTTTATGAATCATGCTCATGTACATACTCCGTGAGTAGGGACTCGGATATAAATAGATCAGTCACAGAGTTCCTGCTCTGTGTAAGATTGCAATTTGTTTAACCCTTCAGATACCGTCAATTAGAGACACAATAGTAAGACAATAGATGCGCGGCCACCGGTGGTCGCTTGGGGATTCATGAATTAATAGTCAGTATGAACAGTTTTTTATTAGGTTACAACTTTTTATTATTTTATTTTTTGACATTGCGAGCATGGCAGTTGAGAGTTTGACATGCTCACTCAAATGTCTCGCTGTTGGTGGCGCGTGTTATTGGGTCATTCGGTTCCCTTCAAAATGGTTGAGCTGAGTGGGGCTGATGCACGCGTCATGCTCGTGAACGGGTGCCGTCAGATGAGACTGGTCATCTCTTAGCTGCCAGTGGCTTAATTCAGTTTTATCTTTTAATATTTTTTTATTATTATCTACATTGTGCTCACATAATAGAAGCAACAAGAAATATGTAACCAAACACTATATGTAACACATATGATTTAAAAAAGTGTCCATGGAGTTTCTTGCACGTTCTTCTCCATAGAGATCTACTCTTTGGAACGTGCAATTTAGCTTCACTTGTTTGTTTGACTGACCGACATTTTGACAATTCAAAAGTGCCTGTAATTGGTCTATTTGAAATAAACGATTTTGATTTTGATTTTTGATTTTGATTCAGTTGTTTAGTTTCTCTTCTCTTATAATAGACAAGCTTTTGCCAGCGGCTTCGCCCGCGTACATAAAATATAACCTACATATGTTACTCTGACACTTCTTTTCGCTCTACCCAGAACAGGAGGGAAAAAAATTGTCTCTTAGATTCACGTAATAAAAATAAATAAGCAATATGATTAATGTTTTTTTTTTTATTTTTTCTACTAGCTTCGAGTCAAAGATACCAATACTCGTTTTGTTTTATTTATGTGAATACGTCATAGTATTTGATGTAAAGGTCAATAACTTGGTCGGAATTATGTAAATTATTCTATATGAGGGTACAATCATAATTTGAATATAAACGAGAATATTTTTCATGTTATTTAATGGTTTACTTAACGCGTTTTTGATCACATATTACTAAATTCTTATCAGATCAGTTTGGTTCGCATTGTAATAACTGAAGAATTTATTGTGTAACGGTTTACTTTTGACCATTTTTCCTTATAGATAAAAATACTTCATGTTTAAGATATTATGTTATGTTAGTTAGCCCATTTATGTCCCACTGCTGGGTGAAGGCCTCCCTCACCCTTTTCCACACACGTCTGTCTACAGCCAGTCCCTCCGGGAGTTGTCCAGCTCATCTCTCCACATTGGCCTTGGTCTGCCGCGATGTCGCCTTACGTTCGATGGGACCCGATAAGTGGCCCATTTAGCCCACAGCTCATCCGACATGCGGCCGACTTCTCCGGCCCAAACCCACAGAGCCCTTTTAGAGTCTACAAAATATTATTTTTATTAAACTCACTTCGTTTGTAAGTAACCTCACTTAAAACGTAACGTCCACATGTGCTAATCAATAGAGTGCTTTATTGGCCTCTTGAGCTGGTCATTCTTGGTGCGAAGGTTGGCCATAGCTATTCAGCGAGGTAATGCGTCGAGTGTTATGGGCACCTTTGCACCGGGAACGATCAGGGGCAGGTTATGACATCTGACATTACATTTAATTGTAAAATGTTAATTATTTTGTGTTTATTGTTTATTAGACATTTGTTAAATTAAAAGTAGGTTGTGTTAACTCCAATTTAAATGTTTTTTTTTTGTTTCAGGAGACTGGCGTAGTGCAACCAGAGGAGAAGCCGGCGGAATTGACAGGATACGCTAAGGAGCGAAAAGTGTACGAAGCGCTATGTCGTGGCGAAGTGGACATACCTCTCGCCATGTCTAAAAGGTATTTTAGCTGGTCTTAACTATGAAATAGGTAATATGTAAGATGGCTTAAAAAGTATGAAAATAAATACTTGTAAATATAAAAAAGAGCTAGGATATATAGAGCAGTGGTGGCCGAGTGTTAATAGCCCCGACTTACGAGTTGTAGGTCCAACCTGGCCAGGCGCATTACTTTGTGTAATTTATTTCATCACCACTGATCTCAAAACGGTGAAGGAAAACATCGTGAGGAAACCGGCATGTCCTAGAACAAAAATTCGAAGACATCAGACGTTTACCAACCCTCACTGGGACCGCGTGGTAGATTACGGCCCCTTCCCTCTTTAAAACATAATTTTTTAAATAAACCTATTTATCTACACTCTCCGTACTAGGAATTTTTCTCCGATCTAGTAAGATATCTCTTACGTTCAGAATGCGATATTCGTATTATTACGATGTTTTTTTTTTTAAAAAAAAAACCTAATTTACTTTGAGATTTTGATAATATCTTCTTATTAGTTTATTACTATTGACAGAAATTCGCATTATAGGAGCCGAGTGAAGTTAATAAAATTATCATAAACAAAAACTGGTTCTATATTCATTTAACTGTGTATGGTATGGTCATCTTCCCACGCACAGTTATAATGGAACTCGAAAAACTAAATTACTGGGTAAACGGAGCTAAGGTACCGTAAACCATGATTACTTTTAATTTTGTAGTGTCGAGGTTTATCAAAGAAATTTACTTATTATGATGACAGAGCCAATTATATATTTGTGACCCGAGAGTACAGTCAGTTTTTTCTATTAAAACGTGGATGCAACGCGTTCTTGTGTTTTTGTAGTAGGTAATCGCTTGAGGGAGGCCTATATCCAACAGTGGACGTATATCGGCTGAAATGATGATGATTCGTCAAGTTTCGCTGAGATAGTCATTACCAAGATAAAATTCTCAACTCCTTTTACCGAGATCACGTATTTCAATAATTTTACAAATTGTCCTTATGTGGACACTTTATACAAAACTACACCGTTTTGACATCGCAATATTCACCAGGATATTGCGATGTCAAAAACGGTGTAGTTCAATTATTGAAAAAATTAAACCGCCACTGAACCACTTGAAAGAATCTCGACAAAAACATATGTAACATTTGACATCCAACTACTTATTTTATTACTATCCGCTCCTTTCATACATTTGACAAATTGCGAAAAAATTTTAGAAACAAGTATTTTAAAGCTCAAGGAAAATGTAGCGTAGTAAAAGTAAAAGCTTTTGTTTTCATCTAAAGCTTTAGTTTTGATCTAAGACTAATTTTAAATATACCAATATTTACTTATTCTTCTTTCCCTGGTCCCATTATTTGGACCCGACTCCTCACTTTCCTGCGCCAAGTAACTCTATCTTGGGTTGTAAATTTTGGCAACTGGGCTTTCTTGAGGTCCCTCTCTATATTTGACCACTAGGTCAATTAAAATATACATTTTTTTTTTTATTGAGAAAAATACATCAAATAGTTTCATCAAACAGTTTCAATAAAATTATGTTTCCACTCTGTACAGTGAACAGAGTCGATATTATTCTAGTTGTCATGTTTTGAATTTTATTTATTTTGTTTGATGGCAGGTTAACATGTCGTTACATGACAGAAAACCATCCATTCCTCCGCCTGGCACCCATCAAGATGGAAATGATGTACCTCAATCCAGATATTGTGGTGTTCCACGATGTGATCAGCGATGGAGAGATTGAGATGGTCAAGAGAATGGCCAGCCCAAGGGTGAGTAAATACATATTTCGAAATGTCTGGCATTATAATTATCCTGATTTATTTGATATCGGCGCAGATTAACCATATAAAGAGTAGGGATGAAAAGCATGTTACTAAAATAGTAATGAGTATAATGGATAGATTGTCTTATATGAATGTAAAAGGTCTTAGTGATAGGACAGAAGTTATTGATAGAATGAAGACTTGTTGCGACGACCCCAAATATGATGATGATTTTTAAAATCGGCGCAGCATGTCTTCGTCTTAAACAAAAAGCATATATTGTGTACTTCATTGCTAATTAGCTTCACTTGTTTGTTTGACTTACCGACATTTTAACAATTCAAACATTTGAATTGTTAAAACTAGCTTCTAGTCAAAGTAAAAAACATTTAACTTATATCACTCAGGCTGGTGAAAGAATTTTTAAAACTGGTCCAATAGTGTTAGAATTTACTCATTACAAAAATAAAAATCTTTCCTCCTTATAGTATTAGTATATATGTATATATATAGAAAAACAATGAACTTGAGATAAACTTTTTAAAATTTCAATTTATTTAAACTCCAAAAACGGAGAGATGTAATGGGTGCTTAATACTTTCGGCCGAGGCCGTATGCCAACGCCCTCACATATTCATATCCTTGACATTTATATCATCTAAATCGAATTTAAATGCTCGATTAAGTTACGCTTTTTTGATGTTTTAAATTAGTTATATCGCTTTTAGTTATAATCGTAACTTATTCGAATTTACAGCGTTTTAATTATTGAATCTTTAAAGCAGCTAATTAAACAACTCAAAATTTCTAATTAAACTAAAAAGTATTTTAACTGTCTCGTTTTATCAGTCGTATAAAAATGAAATAAAAACAAACATTACCATGTTAATTTTTATTTTATTGGGGACACTTCCATGCTCAAAAAAATACAAAAAGAATACAAACATATAAACTCATAGCAATGTTCAAATCTTTATGGTGTAACAGTTTACAGAATACAGCGATCTTTACGTGATACCTTTAAACAATTTGTTTTGCAATACATTATGTATAAAGTCATTACTTCCACTAGAAGCAATCCAATTTATCTTATTTCCATTTAATTCAATTATTATGTTTAATTCTATTTAATTCAATACACTTTATTTCAATTCTATACAATTTATTTTAATTTAACTCATCATCACCGATAGACGTCCATTGTTGGACATAGGCCTTCCCCAAGTGTCACCACAATGATCGATCTTGTGCGTCCCGCATCCATCACATTCCCGCATTAACTCAATACGATTTATTTATTTTTGTAATTCCTTTCACAGTTCAAACGTGCTGTCGTCCATGATCCGAAAACCGGTGAGCTGGTTCCTGCGCACTACCGCATCAGCAAGTCCTCGTGGCTACGAGACTCCGAGTCGGAAGCCATCGCGCGCATCTCTCGCAGAGTAGCCCACATGACCGGCCTCAGTATGGACTCCGCTGAGGAGTTGCAGGTCGTCAACTACGGGATAGGGGGGCATTATGAACCACACTTTGACTTTGCTAGGGTAAGTTTATCGCTCAACCCCTGATGGGTATAGGACTTCAAAAAGTAAACAAACAAATAGAGTTTTGGAAAAATTACTTTTTTACTTTACCAAGTCCATTAACTCCATTCTCCTTTCAACCACCCATTCATTCTCCATTCATTTAATTTTCTTACTTACCTATTACATATTTTCTACCTACTCCATTTGCGCTAAAACAAAAATAATAATATGGTTTAAAACTTTTTTGAATCGTGCTATTGTTCCTAATATCAACTTATTTGCTAATTGGTAAAGTAGATTCGAATAGACTACTATGAGCAAGTGTGGGATAAAAAAAATAGTTTTAGTACTTTTTTTATCTACTCGCTAATAATATTTTTTTAGTTTACTCTGTTGTTCGTCCTGCACATGTCTCTAATAAATGTTTTTTCTTTTATTACTTTCCTATGAATCTAACTTGACCTTGTAAAGAAATCCTTATTGTAATTTTACTTTCTCTCTCTTTATTGAATGCCAAATAAAATGCCATGTTCTTATATTTTTTTTTCTATTTTTTATTTTTTTTTACTCTGTTGTTTGTCCTTTGAGTATCTCAAATAAATGTTTTTCTTTATTTCTTTAATAGTAGCGGGCCTCGCCTGTGAATCTAATTTGACCTAGTAAATAAATCTTTATTGTAATTTTACTCTCTCTCTCCTTCTCTCTCTTCTCTCTCTCTTCTTCTCTCTATTGAATACCAAAGAAAATACCATGTTCTTATAATTTTTATATCCTTTTTCGTTCACAGAAACGGGAAAATGCATTCAGCAAGCAAGGTGGAAACAGAATAGCTACAGTTCTCTTCTATGTTAGTACCCAAATTCAAATAATAAACAGTTATAATAATATAAACAAACTCATTTATTTTTACAAAATCAGAAAATCAATGTTTAGTAACAGTTACCTGAATATAAAGAAGTCAATTAACAATTTGAAAAATTTTCGTCAGTCCGTTTGTCTATCTGTTTATTTGTTTCGGTTGATTTCCTAAACGGCTGAACTGATTTTGACTGTCACTAACGTCAAAAACAATGACGACATAGCTGATGTTACAAGAAATTACTTTTTTTTTCATTTTCTCGCGGGAACAGAATTTCAATCTACGATTATAAAAACTAATAATTTGCGAACTAAGTAGCTAGCTAGTAAAAAATAAAGAAAATTGCAAAAACTGCTCTGTATCGAAACATTCCTTTTATTAAGTTTAATTTCTCAGGCACCAGTTTACTAAATACAGTGCACATGATACCAGCTAATTTAAATCTTATTACGTAATAATAAGGTTTAAGTTAGCTAGTCCCGAGGTGTATTGAATATACTTGTGCCTGCTGAGAGGTTGAGTCGACAGAACAATTATACAAAATAAATATTCGTAATTTCTATTCTTCTTAGATGTCGGACGTAGCTCAGGGCGGCGCCACAGTGTTCACCGAGCTAGGTCTGAGCGTGTTCCCGGTGAAGCGAGCGGCCGCCTTCTGGCTGAACCTGCACCCCTCCGGCGAAGGAGACCTCGCCACCAGGCACGCCGCCTGCCCAGTGCTGCAAGGATCCAAGTGGGGTTAGTAACACCTTTATTTTAATATCCTTCTGGCTGAACGTTTACCATTACGGCAAAGGAGTCTGCTCCACCAGCCACTCCGCATGTCCAGTACTGCAGGGATACAAGTGGGGGTAGTAACACATTACTTATTTAAATATCCTTCTGGCTGAACGTTTACCCTTCTGGCAGTGGAGATTGGTCCACCAGCCACACCACCTGTCCAGTACTGCGGGGATAAAAGTGGGGTTAGCAACGCACTACTTAAGGGCAATTGAAGAAACAGAGGTGGGTTTTACCCAGTAAAAGTTCAGACTTTTACTTTCTAAAACCCACCTGTGTGAAGCGAGAAAGCACAAAGAGTGTCACGACTTTCTGGCTTCACCCTGAGTAGAAGGGGTTATTTAATGATTTCTCACTAAAATAAAGGGGTGTTTGTCGTCCACAAATGTGGAGATCGCATGGGCACCGCCCAATTTTGTCTTTTTTTCGGACCAGTATTTGGCAAGCTGTACATTTATGTTATGGGCCTTGTTGTATAAATCCTGAAAGGTGCAGGACGGGCAATATAAGAGGTGACACATAAAGAAAGAAAGAAAGAAAGAAGAACAGTTAAGAAATGGCACATATCTTAAAAAAAAAAATAAACAAGTAACAATAACGACTTAAAACTATCAGCTAGATAGAATATGCGTCACATCTGCGGAAAACGGCCAGTGCTAAGCATAATGCTGGGCCTCGTCCAAGACAGAGCCACAGCGCTGATTTTCAGCATCAGCCGTTGTCGACGATGAGACGCCAACCGGCCAGCAAGGATTACAATCATCTTAAAGTAAACTATACATCATCATCATCATTTTTTATTCAACTACTCTTTTCCCTGTTATGTCTGTATCGTGTAAATGTTATATAATCTATATGTCTGTATGTTATATATTCTATTTATTAATGAATTTAAAAAATCTTACAATATTCCAGTGTGCAACAAATGGCTCCATCAAGGCGGCCAAGAGCTGCTCAAGCCTTGCAACCTGGAGTACCAAGAAGAGGACATGATCCGCCAGATTCCTCGCCCAGTGCCCAAGACGTCCAGGTAGAATTACCTCTCCATATTGATAAATAAACTGTGCAAAATATAATTGATTAGTGCAAATGTCGTGATCTGATTTGTGTAGCAAATAGTGTATTTGATAACTATAAAGTATGTATTCGTTAGGCCAATGATATAGACGATTTCTGTAGCTGCAAACGTGAATGTATTATCTGGGGAGGGAAAGTGCAACCGCTTATTTCTAAAATTATATTTTAATTACCAAAGAGAACAAAAGACAACTTTATACATAGGGTACTAGCTCACAGTTTTACTTGTTGCGTATTTTGAGCTGATATTATCGATATCGTTTGGTCGAATCTCAACATCAGTCGGTATTTCATTCCTAATAATTCGTTATTTAATTTTTTATTTAAATAAAACTGTTTACTGATGAATACTTTCTAGTTGTCAAATAATATTTGCTTTTTTAGTTAATTGAGTACAAGACGATACACTAGCCATTGTAGTATTTAGTATGTATACCTGTGTTGTGTAATAATTTGAGCAAGTAATTATTTTAATTATCTTGCCTACAAATAGACTTCTAATCAAATGAAATATAAAGAGGCTTCAGTGTTGCCGTTTGTCTGTAAAACTAATGTAATAATTTATTGCCAGTATAGTTATAAATATAAGAATAGTGTCTTTAAATATTAATAGCTTTTATAGATCAAATTCGTCGACGCGCTGATTTACATACAAACGTATTTATATAATAAGTAAAAATTATATTTTTTTCATATTTATGTACAAATTATTTTAAATATTATGTTGATAAAAACCAGTCATTTAATTTAGTTATAAGTTACAAAAGATACAAACTTATGTTAAATCTCATGAAATGCATTTATTCAAGTTTTAAACATATCTAATAATGTAAGTATCGACAATATTGCTTTACTAGATAATTAACTAAAACATAACGCTTAAATTAAGTTGGTTTTAAATAAGAAATGTTTCTAAAATCGATTATACGTAAACAAGCATTGTTTTCCAGTTTTTGATTATACAATATCAGTTGATACATGGGTTTTATTAATGAAAATAATATCTTATCTAAAAACACTGTCTCCTTATCAATATTTGGTAAATCAATGGTAAATTATGACGAACACAAGTTTATTCAAAGTTTTCTATTTTTTTAATAAAACAGTTATTATGAAAAGATTAAGCAAAATATGAAAGAAGATATTTTAATAAATATCTCCACAAATCAAAAAGTTATAGAACTTTAAAGTGGCGCTTGTTATACTTTCGTTTCACGCGGTGCTCTTGTGTGTGACGTCTTACGACCTTTTATCATAGTGGTGAAATAAAAGAAAACGCTACCAATTAATGAAAAACAAGCTTGATAGCTCACGTGGAACTTAGAAACTCTTGTGCATTTGATTGATTATGGTGCGGAAATCTCAAATAGGTCAAATGACGAACCGACACTCCGAGACTGCAATCGTTGAAAGTAAACTTAAACAATTCATTTCTCAGTTAATTAATTGATGGATTTCATTGATTAATGAATATTGATCTATATTGTAATTCATATTAACAATATCGTGAAACTTCTCCTTTGGTTTCGAAAGTTAATTTCCTTGTTTTAAAAAGAATACAAACTTTACTATTCAGAACAAAAACCAAAAAATAAACATACAATCATCCGAACATAGTACGTCCTCCTTTTTGTGAAGTCGGTAAAAATAAAACGTGATGATGCGGTGCAAGCCATCTTCTTTCTTGATACGCTGTGAGGAGAGCAATTTAAGACAACAAAAACGTTACATATAGAATTATACGTATACTGTACATAACATTCCTGTTGTTTATACATTACCCTAAAGCTTCTCCCTCCATACATGTGCGATCCCGCGGCGCCGGCGATGCTCGTTAGAGTATTTCAGAACAAACAAAGTAAGTACATGCATGGTGGACTTTAGCATTGCACACTACTGTGTTTGCTATGAAACACTCTTCTTGTCTTCTGGTGGTTTCTTTTTTCTTGTATGTTCATCTTGGTCTTCTGAGTTTCTTGTATGTGTGTCTTGTATTTCATTTGTGAGTTCTGGTAATTTTACTGCGTAACTTAATTATCTATTTTATTGGTTACTACGGTTTTATTGGAAATAAATATAGCCTATGTTACCCAGGGTGAATGTCGCTTTCCAATGGTGAAAGAATTTTTGAAATCGGCACAGGAGTTTTTGAGTTTATTCATTACAAACATACACACAAAAATACAAATTTTCCATCTTTCTAATATTAGTGTAGATTAGTGATTTGCCCAGCTTCGTAAGGGTGTTATAAATCTTTGAAATTCTCGACTTTTTCTCTACTATAATAATATGTATGTGCACCTAAACTTTCCTCATGAACCACTATGTCTGTTGGTGAAAACGGTATGAAAAATCGTTCAGTAGTTTTAGATTTGTTTCCGAGCAGACAGACGCGGTAGAGAGGACTTTGCTATATAATATACATGGCAACAGTGATACTTTATAAATATAAATACTTACAAAGGAACTGCTTATTTCTATAGATAATTTTCAGCAGACCTGAAAAAGGAGACATTAAAAGAAATGTAAACAATAGTGAGGAAAAACAGGAGTAGAATGAAATGATATAAATATTGCTCTTCACTGGCCTGACTTAATGGTAATAATATCATCAACATCGTTTCAAAGTCTCGTTCACTACATTTCATACATTCCTTTGGTAGTTTCTTGGGTCTTCCTCTACCCATCTATCAACATTCATTTTCAAATCTTGAAGTTCTAAATAACTTTGGCCTCCGAAGATAAGCTTCTATTTATTACCAGCTGCTGCCACCGGCTTCACCCGCATCAAAGAAAAAAATCATCCCAAAGGAACTTTCTCCTGAGATATGAGGTACCGTAGTGTACTTTCTTAGCTCATAGGTGCTATTCCAGGGCCTACCTGTGTGCCAAATTTCATCCAAATCCCTTTAGCAGTTTTAGTGTGAAGGAGTAACAAATTTAAACTCACAAACTTTCACCTTTATAAGATTATTGTAAGTATACACCATTTATCTCTTGAGAACGGCTTGACCGATTTTGCTGATTGGTTTTGTTGTGTTCGTAATTATCAGGACCGGGTTCGTTTTTTTTTTATGTAAACGGAAATTTAATTACTCCGGCAAGTCGCTAGTTACTTAATGTTTCTAAGAGTCTTTAACAACTTTTTCCGACTCGAAATTTCACAGGATACCTCTCTCCGTATCTGCATATAGACACTGGACAGTGATACAATTTACTCAAATAGCTTCCAGTCTGCCTGTAGTTAACCTTCGGCGTTACATTTCATTGTCACAGAATAATGGCGCTTTGTTTTAAGGTCAATAGTGTAGTGATTGGAAAATGGGTTCTCAGGTTGCTTCTGCGGATTCCGCATTCACGGAAACGTTAATGTTTCCTCCTGAGTTCTCAATACTGCGCCGATTGTATATGGAAGTTATTGAACGTTGTTAGGCAGGCGCTGCTTATACATTCAGTCAAAAAAGTATCGGGAATGGATGATTTGTTTATGGTTCCAAATTCAAATTTTTGTTTTTTTGTAGTTGTTAGATTGGCACAACTGTTTTCCATTTTGGCGCGGAGTTAGAGTTGCATCTGTTATTTATATTAAATACAGTGCTGGTTTTAGTAATATCATATATAGTGTGTATTGCGAATTTCATAATGGACAAAAATATCGAACAAAGAGTTTTTCTTAAATTTTGCATCGCCAATGGAATTTCGTGTTCGGAGTCACTGAAAATGTTACAGAAGGCTTACGGTGAATCGACTTTATCAAAAACTCGTGCTTATGAGTGGTTCAAAGCGTTCAAAAGCGGTCGAGATGTGATGGAAGATTTGCCTCGCTCTGGTAGGCCGTCAACGTCTGCAACTGAAGTTAACATCGCAAAAGTGAAGAAAATAGTGACTGAAAATCCCCATTCAACTCTGAGAGAGATAGCCGCCGAACTTTCTGTATCTCACGAGTCGATCCGTACCATTTTAACTAATCATTTGGGTATGAAACATGTTGCTGCTCGGCTAGTCCCAAAAGATCTGAATTTTCTCCAAAAACTCAATCGCATGAAAGTCGCTGAGGACATGCTAGAACGAGTCAGTTCGGACCCAACATTCATGAAACGCATTGTTACTGGTTACGAGACGTGGGTTTACGAGTTTGACATGCAAACTAGTCAACAAGCTTCGGAGTGGCGCCTTCCAACTGATCCGACACCGAACAAACCACGCCAAAGTCGATCAAAAGTCAAAGTCATGTTGACTGTTTTCTTTGACTATCGCGGTGTTGTGCACTCTGAATTCTTACCGGAAGGTCTAACGGTAAATAAAGAATATTATTTGAGCGTTAGGCGGCGTTTAAGAGAGCAAATTCGACTAAAAAGGCCAGAATTGTGGAAAGAAAATTCTTGGATTTTGCACCACGACAATGCGCCTTCGCACAAGGCTATCATTGTGAACGAATTTTTGACCAAACACTCAACAAATACCATCCAGCAACCACCATATTCACCAGATATGGCTCCTGCTGACTTTTTTCTTTTTCGTAAACTCAAATTACCACTTCGTGGCACCCGTTTTCAATCGATAGAAGACATAAAGGAGAATTCGCGGCGAGAACTGAACTCAATTCAGGAAGCAGCGTTTAAAAAATGTTTTGATGAATGGATTATTCGTTGGCGCAAGTGTATCGTTTCTAAAGGAGCATACTTTGAAGGTGATAAAATAAATTTGGATGATTAACAGACATTTTGTGTATTATTGATCTTTTCCCGGTACTTTCTTGACAGAGTAGTATATCTTATCCAATACCTATCACTTAATGGAGTACCCCAAGTGGCTTTACTCCTGTACCATCGAAGATTTGTTAGACATTACAGAGGCTGCTATAAACGTTATAAACTCCTATTAGGTCCAAACTTTATAAGGGCTAACCAATGGCTTTTCAAGACTATGATCTTGAAAAGAAGAAGGTAAACCCGAAGTGTATGCGAGAAGGTATTAGCATAGGCCCTTGTTGTTGGGCAACAGTGATGTTGGTATTACAAAACCAAGGTCATCCATTAGCTAATTATTGCGAACAAAAAGATTTAAGCCACATCATAGACTAAATCCAAATAAATTAAGAATCTGAAAAAATAAAAACTATTATTATATTACAGCGTAATCCCTATTATATAACATAACACAGCGAAACAGTTTCAACAACTGTTACACCCTCTCTGATTTCAGGGAAACACAGTAATAGAATGAAAATAACCAATGTCATCAACATACAAAATGACAAGCAAATTGTTAAATAGAATATTGTAAAGAGTTTCTTCTTGTATGTGCTGCTGTTAATTTACATTTATTGCTTACACGACAATTTTCGGAGTGGAGTGGAGTTTGACGGATGCTTGAGTTGGAATGTTTGATTGGGGTGGCGGGGGTTAGTATAAGTATTTGTAATATTGTGTCGTAAGTAATGAGTTTTGTAGTGTATGATTTTGTGCAAAATTTACAAGAACATGCTGCTAAGACTCCGCTATGCAGTTAAGCAGATCTTATATTAAGGCTTACTATGTAACAAATTGCGAGGATATCATTAACCAATTGATTAATAATACTACAAAGATAGATATATTTTTTACCACAAAACACATTTTCTTCATGTCTTGTTTTTTATTCTTTTTTTATTTTATTTACTAGTAGAAAATGTCTAGGCACTATACCCGCCTCTGTATTTTTGGGTTTATAAAGAATTCAATAAATATCATTTGCTAATTATAAACAATACATAAATGAATTACAGAAGTTAAAAATAATACCTAATCAATACTTTAGCAATGGTTATCAAGTTTTCGATCTTTGTCAATAAATCAATTTCATGTCCCTCAATCAGTTTAAATGATCGATTATTGAGAACACCGTACCAGCTGGCTGATCTCGGTGTCGTTTATAGTTAAACTATTGAACAGCTGGGTCTGGAGTAATCGATTAAGTTCGTCGAAACTTCTGTATTGAAAGATTGATTCGGAAAGTTTGTAAGTTTATAGCAGCACGTGAAAATAATGGACCGAAATGTCGCTCACTGAAGTTCTTAATAGAATTAGCTTTAACAAAGTTCTCAAAAGACCGAATTATTCGGTGATTTTTATAAATGTTTGGTTACTCAACCTCTAAGCTGTACTCAGCACCCAATGGTTGGTACATCATTAAAGTTTCATTTGATCAGACGAACCCTATCATTTAATTGTAAAAAAGAAGTTCCATACGTACCTATCACATTTTTGAACATCAGGTCCAATAATTCTTAATTGTTCTTAATCAGATTGCTAGATTTTTAGTTTTTCCATTTTACAACAAGGAAAATAACTCAAATAAATATACTAGTATGTCCAGTAAACACCTATGAGATTGATTGGAAATCCTTAAGGCTTTGCATAAGCATTGCGACAATATACACAAGTACTTCCAATTCTATTATACTCCCTTCAAAAAATTATCACTCACCCTTTTCGAAGTCTACTTGTTTTTGTATACTCAGTAATCCTTCTTTAAAGGTAATTTTAATGAGCCTGCGAAAATTGATCTTGATTGCTGATGAATATTTTCAGCTGATTTTTATTGATGAAATTGCCAATTTAATTTAAAGATGATCCACGATTTATATGTAGATAGTTGACACTACACTTTCGAATCAGCCCAGTGCTGGTAACAAACTGATGGCTAGTGGAGTCGGTCGTCGATGGCTAACGATGAAACCGGAGCTGCTCACTGTAAACATCCAGTGACTGGAATCCTCGCAGGCTGTCGACGCGCCGCCGACACTCGCGCTCAAACCTCTATAACATTAGTAATATGGCATATTAAGATAACTGCTGGACCACCGGGGAGATGGATTCTCACGGCAGGCCCTTGAACTTTTAATTGGTCTAGCCGCTATACATTTAACCTATTTAAACATAGTAATTATGTTACTAGGGGTCAAATAAATTGTACATTATAACAGATGGGGGATCTCGGACAGTTCTGATCTTCAGTGTTTTTGCGGCGTCTCTCCGCGGACCATGTCTCACCTGCATCACGTGCCCTGTTACTTGTTCACGTAGGGACCTAATGACAGCATCAGCGGACAGCATTGTCGTTGGCCGAATTATAAACTACAATCCGAATTATTCGAAATCCGAATCTAACTGAGAATTCCGGATCTTGCCAAAAAGAAAATATACCATATTGGGTGGCAAAGCACTGAATGGGCATTTCAAAATCAATATAATTTTACCCAGATGGCTATTAAATGGTACATTTGAGAAGTACACAACTTTAAAGTGGTGTACGAGGGTCGTGAGGTTGTATTTTTTCGTAATAGGTGAGTTTATGCGGAGCATCAAAATAAAGGGTTGAGGAGATGATTCCAAAAGTGTAATAAGTTACATTTTGATTTGATGGTTTATTTTTCTACACTGTAGAGAGTTAAGATGTAAAAAATAAAAAAATACCTCCGTCTAAAATCCGACAGCAATAATAATTTTTAAACCCAATCTTTAAATTCCGGTTTTCAAAGATCTTTAAGTTTTGATACTTCACCCAGATGCGACTTGAGATATAAACCTCGGAAAGTTGAGTGAGTCTGAGTGAAACTCATTGCTTTTAGTGTAATAAGAAGGAAACATTTGGGTTTTCTCAGCATTAAACATATCCAAATTAGCAAAGACCTATTTATTGCCAGCTTGCTAGAACAAGTTCAAGCCCTCAACCATAGCCTCTCGGAGATGGATCTGTGATGAACTGACTCGTGTGTTGGAAGCGTATCTACTTCTCTTCAACAGTGTTTCCACTCAGTGGTGGGGCAAGACCTAAATTTGATTTGGGCAAGATATATTTTGCGAGGCCCCATGATGAACGACGCAAAAGGACGGATTTTGTTGAGAGAAAAATCAATTTTTCGTATTCAAATTTTTATTCATAAAATTGCAAACTTCTTCATTGTAATTATTTTACATGAATAAGTATACCTCTTTTCTGCTTTTAGCCTTACTGAACTCCCTAATAACTGTGTCGTAATCCAGATGAGATGCTTCTCGATAGATAAAACTGCCAAAGCTGAAAATCTATCCTGACCCATTATACTTCTGAAAAAATCCTTTCAGCTGAGGCTGTACTTGCTGGTACTGTTAACAATGACATGAGTAATCATATCTGTATTTGCGTTTGCGGGCTTTCGAGGCGCGAGGTCTCTTAGACCACGAGGTGTGGAGGACCGCGGTGGGCCACGTCGCCCACGCCTTACATCGCATCTGCTTCCACGTCCATACTACCACCATACCAACAATATTGACGACAGTACCCAACCCTTGAGAATCCCCGGAATTAATTTTCAATTGACCGGACGAGCAACCATCAATGTCCTTTCGGATGGATCGTCCTCGCAGGAAGTCTGCAATCCAATCATGCAATCCATTAGGTACACCGAAGAACGGAAGCTTATCAATAAGGATTTTGTGCCAGACTTTGTCGAAAGCTTTCGAGATGTCGAGAGACGGCAAGTGTCAGAAGTCGTATTGACGGTCACTAAAGATTTTCGGCTTTCTTCTCTCCTGAGTGTGACCATATTCTCGCTAGTTTTTTTTTTTACGTGGGATATTATTCAATGACTTCTCTCGCTCTAAGGAGAGGGAGTGTCAGACTTTTACTATCTAAAACCCACCTTATGTCCCTTTTTTGCCTTGCGTTCCAGATCAGTTAGAAGGGAACCCATGGCCCCAGTAGGCTTAGACCCTGCTGGATACCTACGGTTTTGTTGGCATCTCCTACAAGTGCGCGTGGAACATTACGCGCCGTCGGCGACTCGAACTCGGTTACCGGACCGCTGGGTAGTGAGCTACCCATTGCTCGCCGTGCGCAAGCCCACGCCTACGTTAGCTGAAATTCGGGATTGGGATCCCGGCAGCTGGGGCGTAAAGGCCGTTCTCGCGAAGTGAAGCGAAGGAAGCGACTTCCTTTGCTAGCATTACTGCTTCAACCCCTCAGTCGCCTGGATGGCCCGGTGACTATGTATTTTTGCGGACATAACCTAGACCATAGACAGTAGACATAGACATAGACAGACCACTAGACATACCGGACATAACATAACATACATGAAATGTTATTTAGGAATAAAGCAGCTTTCTATTGGCGAAAAAGAATTCGCAATCTGACTAGTACTTTCAGAGATTACCTCCTACAAACAAAAAGCTTATAAACAAAAAAAAAACTTTATCTCTATAAAATATCTATTAATGTAGATGTGTAGATAACAATCCAGTACATTGTAAATGATTGAATTCGGACGTGATTTATCGTATTCGAAATGAACTATCCATAAAAATACCGAGAGCTTACAAATAGGGAATCCAATCCCGCATCAAAATCGCGATCCCGCATGCCTGCGGGATTGAAGTCAGCAATCCTGCAGATCCCGCGGGATTGCTTCTTCTTCTTCTTCCTCTTCTTCTGCTTGGGATTTTTTATTTCTTTTTTGTTTTAAGTAGTAATTAACATGAATACCGGTCAAGTATGAGTCGGATTTTCTCACCAAGTATGTGTATAGCCAAATTAAAAAAAATAATAGGATGGAAGAGTTTATTAATAAGAACTTTATTAATAAACTCTTCCATCCTATTATATTTTATTTAATAGGGCTTACGCTAAACGGTGAGATGCACTCAATGAATGTCAACGATTAAAATTACCCTATAACCTTTAAAATTTGCAAGTCGGCTTATCTATTCAACCTAACGAAGAGGCTCTTCCCACGCTCTTTGTGGCCATCCTTAAAAACGTTACTTGTGCCTGACTTGACAGCATATTACGGGTAATTGCGTATTCATTCAATAATAATTATAGCATCTACTTTTATAACTCCTACTGGTCATTTATTTTCGAAATATTGTTGTAGAGTATGTCTAAAATGCGAAACCTGAATATAGTTTGTTCAGAATCAGTACTAAATAGATACCAATAATTTTTACACCAAGTTATACAACGTGTAACGTTAAATGCGCAAAACCTGAAAATAGTTTGATCAGAATAATGAGCAGAATCAATTAAACCACTTTTAATATAGGTTTCAAAGAAATTCTTTTCTTCATTAAATATGTCGCCCTGTCTATTAATGAATAGGTCAAACACAAATGGTTGGATTTTTATTTGTGTGTTGTTTTTTTTTTTTTTGAAATTTTGCATTTAGATCCTTTACATAAAACAAAAACACAACCTTTACCTCTTTATAATATTTAAAAATTTTTTCGTCAGTCGAATGCTACGTTATCATTGAGTGACATATTATTTTCTACTCCACAGGCAAAGCCACTTGCAGAAGCCAATGTCTAATAAATTTTTAATCATCAGCATTAAGGGCAGTTTTCTCTGTTCAAGTATTAATAATGTAGTGCGCACTCTTACACTAGAACTACATTAGACCGACGCACACTTGTAACATGCCCGATTTGTGCGTAGAACGACGTTGCGTTGCGTCGAGTTGCGTGGCGTCGAGTTGCGTGGATCAAGTGTAGCTCTACAAGTATAGTTTCTAAATAAAATGTTTGGAGACCAATGCGCTCAGATTGGCGTGTGTGGCATACGTGTACGCAGTGTAATTTTAGCATTACTCATACACATACGTACGTACACACGTTCGATCATGCCGTTAAGGTGAGTATAGACTACAAAATTTTATGGAGCATTTCTGTGTAATGTAACATTCTTACGAATGGTACAATACAGGCAAAAGCTCCCTTTTCTAAGCATTTCCATTTAATGTAACGTTCCTGCGAATGCTCGTTATGTTACGGGTAAATGCTCACAACGAGTTTGCATTTACCAACATTTCGTTGTACCTTGCGTTCATTTTTTTTTAAATGTCACCCGCAACCGCGCATTGCCCGCACTAATGGATCGACGAAATGTTACACCAATATGTTCGTTGGTTTGTAACAAAGAGGCGAGCGTGCTCGACGTTTCGTTCGTAAAAGAATGGACACTAGAAAATATCATAGAGCGGCTCGTTGTTCTGTTACAAGTAAATGTTGTAGTTTATACTCACCTTTAGGGTTTGTGTAAATAAAATGGATAAATAATTGTGTTGTGGGCACGCGCTTCAAATGTTTTCCAACACAAGAATCTTCGGAATGATTAAACAGGATGGGGCTTGAGTGAAAACTTGTTGTTTCTTTTTCACATGTTTGTAGACACATGTTGGAATGTCACGCGACCTGTTTACATAATATTTTCCCTGAAAAATGCTTGTTGAAGCCATAGCTGCGAGGAACCAATTTGCTTTTCCATAACGTTGTATTCTTTTAAGAATCTCCAGTGATGATACCTAATTAAGTGGGAAATGAAGATTGATAGGACTGTGTAGTGGTATGTAACTTAAAGTGGTATTATTATTACATTTACCCTGTACAGCTCCACTGCTAAGCAAAGGCTCCATTTCTTCCTCTAAAGGCTCCATTTCTCTCCTTTTTCTTCTCTTGTGGCTCTAAGCCATTTCTTCCTAATTCCTAAGGAAGACATCGAATTCTTCCCGCCTTCTCTGAGTGCTGAAGTTATTTCGAAATTCATTGGATTTAAATTGTGATTCATCATCATCATCATTTCAGCCGAAAGACGTCCACTGTTGGACATAGGCCTCTCCCAAGTGTCGCTATAATGACCGGTTCCATGCGTCTCGCATCCATCGGATTCCTGCGACCCTCACCAGGTCTTCTGTCCAATAATGATTATTGACTAGTAACTTGCCACAGCATTGTACGGGTATAGCAAATTATACACACATAGTTTATCGTTCTTTCTACACATCAAAATCCGAGGCATTGTTATAGATAGACAGACAGACGTGGAAAGTAACCTTGTTTTATACCTACTATGTAGAGAATAACCTTCCCCGCGTCATCGATGCTCGTGCCCCGTTTCAAAAGAACCAAAGTATTTTCGACTTTCTCAACTGTGGAAGATATTTTGTAATTGAATCAGAACCTTTTATAGTGTAGATAGGTTTTGTGACTTCCGACTACAAGTGATAAATGAAATTTATGAAACCTTTTTGAGCAGGTAGATAAATATCGAGTATCGTTAGAAAAATTAATTTAGAAAAAGTTACTACAGAGGTTCTACTATATCCTGTGGAATGGTTCGAAAGAGTTCCCATTGCCCTGGAACACAAAGGCCAACTGCTTTTACTTGCCCTTTGTGTTCCAACATAGCTGGGCTTTAGTCAGTGAAAGTCTGACACGTCCTCTCTGCCAGAGCGGAAGCACTATTGTATTCCACAAACATTTATAAAAATACTAGCTTTTGCCAGAACAAGTACTCCGTTTTGGTTCTACTCAATTTCAGGCCAACACACTCCAGTCTGTGCTACCTGGTGCTACCATACCTCCAATCTGTTTTGGACCTCTAGGCCACTCTCGGCAACCAGCACAATGTCATCAGCAAACAGCATACGTTGGACATCGGACATTCAGGAGGAGGCTCCCTGGGAGCCACCTTCTAAATGTCCGAAGTCAGAACGTCCATTATCATCAGGAAGAGGTAAGAGCTGAGAGCCGATTCCTGATGTAAGCCGACAGGGCACCACTGGAAACTTCAATGTGGTTGTCGGCTTACATCAGGGATACTGTGGACCGGACTTGGGTACTACATCGACTGTACATCGCTCGGATCAACTACACATACTTCCCAGGCACACCTTCCTCCTTAAAGGCCCACCACAGAACCTCACGAGGTCCCCGGCCATATGCTTTTTGGAGCTCTACGAATACCATGTGCAAGTATTATGCCGAAAAATTATATAAATACTAGCTTTTGCCCGCGCGGCTTTGCTCCCGCTCTTCCCTACTCAACCCTACTATACCCTACTCTACCTTACTCTACCCTACCCTATCCTACTCTACTCTTCCCTACTATACCCTACCAAACTTCACATAAACCGTCTACTAAATAGTCCGAACAAAGCCTAAACATTTGGTTTGGATAGGTTCTTATAAAATTACAACACAAGGTAGTTATAAAATTACAACGAAAAGTGGTATTGATTTTTATAATATAGATAAAGATAACATTTTTAATCATTTAGCAACGTCTAATATGCCTCTTTTAAAAAACTGTACAACAATCACTCCACAAATGTTATTTTGCTTTTTGATTGGATACTCAACAGATTTTTTTCTTTCCATTTGTTGACGGTGAGAAACTTTGGAGCTTCATGAGGAGCAGATAAGTATTCATGCTTTGACGATATCTGGTAACATCAAAATGGCCGGTCGTATGTAGCTTTGAAATTGTACCTAAAAAATACTTATTAGTTGCTTCTATTTGTTTACGAATTGCTTATTTCATGTGTAGAGTTAAAACTATGTAGAATCACTTCATGGGCCAAAAATTGCTTATCAATTGGTTATTTCACTATTTATAAGTCTAGACCTTGTTTCTTCTTTCTATATGCTAGCCAGCCACGACTACGAGTTTAAAACAGCTTGCGCCTGTTAAAAATATGTGAGCAATAACACGATAACATAGTAGGTAATATTGTGCCTTGTAAATTTATAAACGCAACGTGTTAAAAACATGTCACTTTGCTCCCATAATTTTCATAGGCGCAGGAGCTTTTGAACTCGTTGCTATTGATTGTCCAGTCATTCTGATATCAGAATGGACGGTCCACCTTACAGGTTTTCAATCATTTAAATATATTAACTAAGCAATTCTCTTATCATGGTAAGCAATTGACAAGTAATTTTAGACACAATTTCAAAGCTAAATTCTCAAAGAAGACTGCTGACCGGCCGTTCAAGATTTTTGGTGAAGAAATAAGTAGTTGACATACAATGCTATTATTAAATTGATAACCTTAAAACACAGCTGTTATAAAATTGATAACCTCACAACACTGCTTTTGCTCTGTGAGTACTGTAGGAGCTGTACAGCAGGGGAGTTTCAATGATATACCTATACCTAACAACGACTGGACTTCCAACTATCTAACAGCTAGCTGGATACAATTTTCCTTTTATTTATTTTTTTGTCTTTGGCTCCCAAAGATTTTGTATATTTTACGGGCTCCAAAGAGGGTTTAAAAAAGAATCGAAGCGATGCCATTATCGTATTAACAAAGGGCTGATTTGAATTTAACCTTTTTGTTTTTAATAAAACAATTGATAGGTTCAGCTATTTTGTCCCTTCAAAAGCAGCCAGAAACTTTTATTTGCCAGCCTGCACTCTATAAAGTTCTATGAACATAAGAAAGAAGTTCTATGTTCATAGAACCTTCAAGAACTTGAGTAGGTTCTTGAATAATATGTTCTGATCGTAAGTGGAAGTAGCGTCTTTAGTCTTTGGGGTTAATTGAAAAGCCCACTTACTTACTTAGGTTTATAAAGTTTATTTTTAGGGGCTAAGCTCGATTTTGAATATTTTAGTAGTCACTAGCAACTGATGTAACGTGTCTTACCTTTTTAGACTGAGGTTTCATCTGGTTGCGACGTCTCGTTACAAAAAACAATAATACTTCGTCTAGTTACAAAAAAGGGAGAAGAAAGAAAACTTTGTGCTCCATTTTCTCTAAGAAAGATATTTAACATCTGTGGGTGCGCTAAACTAAACCAGTTTAATTCCATTAGTTTAGTTCTGCTGATATAATGATAAATAAGCCAAAACTAAGTCTTGGTTTTTACGTTGAAAATCAATAAAGGATTTCTCCCGCTCTGTTTTGAGCGAAAGAGACTGTGAGGCTTTTATTGACTAAAATCTACAACTCCTTCGGACAATACTACACACAATTTCAAAGCTAAATTCTCAAAGAAGACTGCTGACCGGCCGTTCAAGATTTTTGGTGAAGAAATAAGTAGTTGACATACAATGCTATTATTAAATTGATAACCTTAAAACACAGCTGTTATAAAATTGATAACCTCACAACACTGCTTTTGCTCTGTGAGTACTGTAGGAGCTGTACAGCAGGGGAGTTTCAATGATATACCTATACCTAACAACGACTGGACTTCCAACTATCTAACAGCTAGCTGGATACAATTTTCCTTTTATTTATTTGTTTTGTCTTTGGCTCCCAAAGATTTTGTATATCCTACGGGCTCCAAAGAGGGTTTAAAAAAGAATCGAAGCGATGCCATTATCGTATTAACAAAGGGCTGATTTGAATTTAACCTTTTTGTTTTTAATAAAACAATTGATAGGTTCAGCTATTTTGTCCCTTCAAAAGCAGCCAGAAACTATTATTTGCCAGCCTGCACTCTATAAAGTTCTATGAACATAAGAAAGAAGTTCTATGTTCATAGAACCTTCAAGAACTTGAGTAGGTTCTTGAATAATATGTTCTGATCGTAAGTGGAAGTAGCGTCTTTAGTCTTTGGGGTTAATTGAAAAGCCCACTTGCTTACTTAGGTTTATAAAGTTTATTTTTAGGGGCTAAGCTCGATTTTGAATATTTTAGTAGTCACTAGCAACTGATGTAACGTGTCTTACCTTTTTAGACTGAGGTTTCATCTGGTTGCGACGTCTCGTTACAAAAAACAATAATACTTCGTCTAGTTACAAAAAAGGGAGAAGAAAGAAAACTTTGTGCTCCATTTTCTCTAAGAAAGATATTTAACATCTGTGGGTGCGCTAAACTAAACCAGTTTAATTCCATTAGTTTAGTTCTGCTGATATAATGATAAATAAGCCAAAACTAAGTCTTGGTTTTTACGTTGAAAATCAATAAAGGATTTCTCCCGCTCTGTTTTGAGCGAAAGAGACTGTCAGGCTTTTATTGACTAAAATCTACAACTCCTTCGGACAATACTCCACTTGCAAAATCCAAACACGAATATGTTCAGCAAACCTTTATTGTTTTCAAGATGTATTACATCAAAAATAAAAACATCTTATACATTTTGGCTTTAGCTTGTTAATACTTATCGAGACAAAACATTTAAAGTTTAAAATTCCACTACCCATTTATAACATTTAAGTATATTTTTTAAAATACATAAAGTAAATACTGATCAAACATTTAACACATAATAACATTTATTTTCTACGAACTATCAGGTAACACAACATTTATCTTGGAACAAATACGATTAATGATTATATACGTCGTTAGACCATGATTGTTTGAAAGTTGAATTGTCAAGGTTGCAGAAGGTAAAACAAAATAAACAGTCCTGTCTCGCAACGTTACCCTGTATATATCTCACAACAACATCCGTTATATACTCATTCTCTTTTAAAATAATATCATACTTATAGTAAGATAAAGAGGATCAAAAATATAAATCTTCAAAATATCGAGATTCTTTAAGTAGACAATATTGATCTTTAGCAGAAATGTAATAAATCAGACTCATAAGTTTATCAGGAATGTGCACAGCTTACATCTAAGGGGTAACAGCTAAGAGTGTTTAACACTAATACACCATTCTAGAATTGGGGGCTCCTACGCTAAAATCTGTTCCTACATACAACAGAAATACATTTAGTACACCAAACACAGTAATTATTATAGAATATCGAGCCACATTCGAGAAACGTACCGCGAGCTGACTTGATGAATATTGTGCCGTTATTTTATCATATAATATATAACTTACTAATAATAATTATCCTTAACTTTAAATATAATTAATAATTGTCAAATATAACATGACTAAATTTTGTAAATTTGTAATGGCAAGTGATAATTTAACAGCCTGGTTGCAAGAATATCACAAATATGTGACTTGGGTAATTTTTTAAATTAAGTACACAAATTCGTATCTAACAAAAAATAGAGATTAGGGCACAAGTAACCTCTTCAATTAAATAATAAATAATAAGAAAACAGTCCCAGGAGTTGGTCTCATAAAGTCAGAAGACTTTATTAGCCGAGAGAAAATGGGACTGTTGGGGTTTAGATCTCATAGTTGCGGAATTTGTTGATGACCTCAGACGGAGGTTCTTGGTTGCCGGTTCCCCAGCGGCCCCAAAGAGCGGCGCCGCCCTCGGAGGCGCGACGTGCGGCCGGGTTGGTGGGGCCCAGGCTGGACGGACCCGAAGCGCGGCCGCATTCGCCCTCCAGCATGCGATCCTTAGTATTGGGCTTAGTCCAGTGCATGGACTGCTGCACGTGGTCCTTCATGCCGAGCCACTGCTTGTAGCCCATGGCGATGCCGCTGTGACGCCACTTGTCGTATAGAGCGCGCTTAGACGGATCGCAAAGCGTCTCCTTCGCCTCCTGGTAACAGAAACATGTTTGTAAAGTATTTAATGAAGTAGACTCCTCACGTTGATGTAGACTTTAACAGCTCGCAGATTGAAGCGGTGGTGTGAGTTCATACCATAAGCTCGCCCCGAAATTTATACTTACTAAAGATGACAACCCAACTCTTATCAGCACTGGCGAGTTATTTTTACCTAATTTCATGATAATAGGAATATTGTTTATTAAAGACAGCATTTAGAATTCGTTCCACCCGTCAGCAAAGTTTGAAGAATTGAGTATTAAATATTGAAAGTTTGTACAGCTACTGAAGAAGATCGACTCGCCAAATTTCACAACTCGTGGCAAAATTGAGGACGTGCAACATGTGTTCATGGAGTGTGTTGAGAACGAAGTGGAGAGGGAGTCGGTGATGTGAAAGTTTAACATTAAAAGGATGGAAGTAGGAGTCATTCAGCGCGCTTTAGCTAATCCAGTTTCGGAAATGGCGAAAATATTTTACCAGCTACTGCCACAGCCATCCACACCAACTCCCTCAATAGCCAATAGAGTTGTATGATGTTTATTAGGTTGTTAGCAAATTAATGATGTAGATACGGTTTAGTGCAATGATTTTGTAGTATGTCCTAAAAGGAACAATAAAACCCTAAAAAAAAGATACGTAATAGAAATAATACTTCTGCTTCGTCTGATATAGAAATATCCAAATAAAAAACTGTGAAGTGAAAAGTACCTAATACATCAGTCGAATAAGATACTAAGAACTATATATTTTATTCAATGCGACAAACGTGGATCGGCGCCGTAAATATCAATGATACTTCTGCGGCCCACCCACCGCGATCGGTATTAATGTCGGTGTTTCAATATCGTAACCGCAAATGAATCGACTACCTATTAAGAACATATTCATGACAATAGCTTGCTGTTTTTTTTTTTTTGCACGTGTGTCAAGATTTTTTTCACAGCACGTGCTTTAATTCATGAATCCCCAAGCGACCACCGGTGGCCGCGCATCTATTGTCTTACTATTGTGTCTCTAATTGACGGTATCTGAAGGGTTAAAAAATAATTAGGAGGAGCTAGGTAGTTCTAAAATTCCTCTGTTGATGGTTGAATCATTGCTTCCTAAACTCTCTTCATCCCTTATTGAGAAATGCAGAAATTTGCTCAAAAGAAACGAAGTATCATATTGTCAAAGTTTTGCTTTTAAAGCATACGGTTATAAGGTAAAGACGATAATGAGGATCCCTTCAAGAAAGTTAGATAAAAAAGTCCTCGATTCACGAAAATAACGCACCGCATTTTATTTTTAGACAGGTCTGCCGCAAAATTCGTAACTCCAAAAAGCTAAAACCACCAGAAATGGATCTGAAACGAAATTACTCCGAAAAAAACAAACGAGGAGTAAGAAATGTCTACTCGTAACAATGTATTGCGAAACAGCGACAACAGAAACAGCGTTCATACAGATATTGCGAAAAATTCGATTTGCGAATGTCTCATTGTTACATTTTATAGGTTTCATGAAAAGATCAGTCTGAATGTCTGCTCTGATCGGAAAGCCCGTATGATTCACAAGAGAATCAATCTGTTTAGTAGCATTAATTTACTTTTATAAGTAATCGTTCCGGTCGATTACAGGTCATTAATCCAGTCTGAAGCCGGAACAACCACGCGACACAAGCTTTCCGCAGATTAAACAAATCTGATACTAAAAACAAATCATGACTATGGCAGGTTTTTAAGTAAAATAAGAACTGCGTTTTTTTTTTCAGCGAGATCTTTTTACTAGCGACTTTAACCGTCGATTTTCTGAATCTTAGTCCGACCGGATCGCAAATCTAATAAAGTGTCATGACAATTTTCGCGGAATTGTGAATTTTTCGTGTAATTGCAAATTTTCGTCTAGATCTCATTATAGAGCGGCGGCGCGTAAGTATAAATTGTTGCCGTTTTTTTTCCGTATATGTACCTAAAGTGCTTGGGAAATTACAAATGTTCAAACAAAATAAGTAGAGCTCGAACATCAACACTATTTCACCTGATCCTGCTTTTTTTTAGGTGGGCAATCATTCAATGAGGAGGGATCAGACTTTTACTGACTAAAACCCAATCCTATGTTCCTTCTTTGCCTTGCGTCTCGGGACCCCGGGGTTCTCTTTCGGACAACCCATGGCCCCAGTAGGTTTCGGCTCCTACGGTTTTGCTGAAATCTTTATGTGACCTGCGTGGTGTTCCACGCCCCGTCCACGACTCGGGCTCGGTCCCGATCGCTACCGGATGGCCGGAGGCCGCAAGCCCACGCTTACGGTGGCTGAAAATCGTGATCGGGATCCCGGCGGCTGGGGTAAAAAGTCTGTTCCTTCACGCATGCGGTCGCCTCCTTCGCTAGCATTACCACTTCGCAGAAGGAGGCGACCATTTGCATTTTTCTCCTCGCTCCAGACCATGGCCTAAACCAGGCCTCGGCGCTAGAGGTCGTTGTCGCTGATTGCCCCCACGAGGACACTGCACGACTTTCCAACCATTCCTCAAAGAGGGGGACATAAGCCACAGGAGCGGAGCAAGGTGGCGGAGCGGAGAAACGGAAAAATGTTTACCAATTTCCGCTCCTCTGATTTTGTGCAATCCTATTGGCAGCCTTACGGTTGTGGCAGTCGTCGCCATTTCACCGTGAGATCCCGCCGGAACTCTGTCCGCCATTCCGTGACTTTGCGGCAAGCGAGTTTCGCCCCGGCGGCGGCGTTACATCTCCATGCGCATATATTGTGCATGCGTGCTAGGAGCCAAGCACTGCTGCCTACAAATCACATGGTGGTAAGCCAGCAAGGAAACTCACTGCTTCGCGATCGCTTCGGATGGCAATGACGCTCTGGGATGAACGCATCCCAGAGGTGCTGCTGAACGCAGCTTGACCACCGGTCGCTTTCGCAGCGACGGCGCCCACACCGGCGCTCCTTAAAGGGACCGAAAGATCCCCGCGATAAGCCTGATCACCTGACGGTGCTGTGGCCGTATATCTGGTAGTCCGACGGAATCAATTTATACAATTCCGATCGACATTTCACAAAATGCATCTGACGGAACACCAACAGGCTAGCAACTCGATGGATCAATCTGTTAAAGCTTTGACTCTACAAAAAATTTGATAACAACGCGCAATTAAACTATCTAGTCTACCAATTAAAGTCGTAACTAACTTTGAAATTCAAACATTATAAATTCGAAGTTTCCGTATCATGTTACCCTATTAAATATCTATGTAAAACTTTAAGCCTAAAGGAGTTTACAACAGATTAAATTTTGAAACAACAAGTTAAAATACTTAACTAAACAATGAATTATAGTCTTTAAACATGATTCAGACGAATTATTTTAAAGAGTTGAAAAGAACTCAAATTATATCAATTAATGTTGTTATTACTGATATGAATTAGTTAAGTACCTTTGTAATGAATACTAGGATTTCAATAATTTAAAGTTGAAAACTCAAGTTAATTAGTGGATTAAATAGTCAGGGAATTTTTGTTTTAGAGGGCATGATCCTGTTTTTTAAATTTAACTTCTAACAATTTTATGTTAAATTAACAAAAGCAAACTGATAAGATTGAAGCCGACCGCATCAGGCAACGGCGCTCTCGCCGCCGCCGCCGGGATCCCGATCCCGATATCCGGCCACCGTACGTCACGGCTACGGCACCGACACGCGGGCTTGGGGACAGCCAGCCATGGGTAGCTCACTGTCCGACCGTCCGGTAATTGTCCGGACCGAGCCCAAGACGTCGACGACGTGCACTGTTCCCGCGCGCCTCAAAACTGGGTCGAAGCCTACTGGGGCCAGGGTAATCCGAAAGGGAGCTCGAGCCCCGGTATTAAGGCTAGAAGGAACGAGGTGGGTTTTAGTCAGTAAGAGTCTGACACTATCTCCCGCTCCGCCCAAGAGCGCGGGTTGTCATCGGATGATTTTCCCCAGCGTAAAAAAAAAACGTATAAAACTATTCATACCTTCAGTTGCTGAAATTTGGCTTCAGCTTCCTTGTCCCCATCGTTCTTATCAGGGTGGTGCTGCAAAGCCAGCACCTTGTACTCAGCAGTGATCTGCTCAACCTGTAAATAATGCATATATATTAGCATTATAGCATATAATTACAAACAATTACCAGGCAATCATGTTTAAATTATCGTTTAGTTTATCATGAGATCTTGTTGATTCATAAATTGTTATTACTTGGCCACAAGACGTTCATTCGCAGCAGAGCGTAATATAACGGGGAACTGGAAAACCCAAACACAAGACATTGACTCAACAAAAGCAAATTGTTTTTCCTTCAACGCGGAACGCGGACCTTCTACTTAATTAAAACTTTTGCAAACATATTACATTTGTACATGAAAGCTGTACCTATTTCTTTTTATCAAATGTAGGTCAACTCTCAGGGCCCTCGACAAAATAAGGTCATCGAGCAGTACAGTAGAATCAATAAACTAGGCACTAGAATCCGAAATCAAAGCGCATATCTGTTAATGTATGTAAATTGGGTAAAACATTTATAACAATTTGAGTAGGTACTTACGCTCGAGTTCTCGTCACAGCCCAGCAGACCGTAGAAATCGTCGTCGGGGTTCCGTTGATAATTTAGTATTTCATCGACGCCAGTCATTTTCACGACCCTCCCGCACGAGACCCAAGCAGATACTAAATCGGAGGTTGCGCTGCGCTCTCCTCTTACTAACGCAACCGACCTGTCGACATTTAGTCGACTCGCGTGAATCGAGTGACTTGCTTGGTACCGATTTATTTTGATGTCGAGTTTTGATTATATTATTAATTTGAATGTAAATGCAATGTATAAAAATATTAGTTTTGATCGTTATGTACCTAATGTCGAGATTGTACAATAGGCTAAATGCTAAAAAACCGAACCGAGTATAAGTTGTATGTACGAGTATAGGTATATGACAAATAAGTTAATAAATATTATAGGAAAATACAGTGAACGTTATCCTGTACTGGAGTGGTGATATTTTATTTTTCCGTGGGCAAAAATCGTCTTATAACAACCCCCGCTCTTGGGTGGAGCAGTATAGTGTCAGACTCTTACTGACTAAAAACCCCACCCCGTTCCTTCTAGCCTTCATACCGGGGCTCGAGTTCCTTTCGGATAACCCTGGCCCCAGTAGGCTTCGACCCAGCTGGTCCTCTCCTGTTGCTGACAACTCCTTGAGGCGCGCGGGAACAGTGCGCGCCGTCGACGTCTTGGGCTCGGTCCGGACGGTCGGACAGTAAGCTACCCATGGCTCGCCGTCCGCGAGCCAGCGTCTACGGTGGTCGGAAATCGGGATCGGAATCCCGGCGGCGGCGGGGAGTTGTGATATTCGTATTTTATTTTATTCTAAACACATTGTGCTGTTTATTCTGTAGTTTCGATAGTCTACTAGTCTAAGTTGAGTTGTGGTACACTGGAACAGATTTCGAATTGTTATTATTACAAGCTTTTATTTAGTTTCACCTATCCCGATGACTGTCTGTCATCAAATCTTGTAAATTAAATTTGACCCAATTCCAGGTTACCGATTGAGCTGAAATTTTGCATACCTGTGTAAATCAGATGACAATGCAAAATTATTATTTCAAGAAGCTGATCTGATGATGGAATCGAACGGTGGCTAATGTGGCTATAGGAACTACCCCAAACGACACAACCCCATCGAGTTTGGGTTCGTATAATTCGTCTTGACCAGTATTTTAATAATACAGGTATACCGAGTTATAAAAGCTTGCTATGAAAAAAATATTTTCATTAAAAGCTTGTTTTTATTGTAGTAGGTATCAAAGCATTGCCATGGTTGTCATTGTTAATATAAAATTGGCGCCTGTCAAGATAATTATAGCAGAATCTCGATTACACTTTTTTATCCTGCTGGCCATGAGAGAGTTACTATTCCTAGCTGAAAACTATGGTGTTATCAGAATATAGTTTATTAATGGACTCTTTCATTCGCATCTCATTCTTAGAAGAAGGCTTCAATAAAGTTACAACACAGCACCCGGACCTTCTGTAGATAACCCGCTTTCCCGTGTCTTCTTTTGGTCAGTGAGTGATATATGTTCCATTGGTAAAATATTCGACTATTATAACATAACTAATTAGTTGTTTTCGCACGCACTATTATTTCGCATACATAAAATAAAACACAATTAAAACTTTTAATCAGAGTAAACAATTCACTCAAAAACAAATCTGAGATTGTTTGAGCTACTTTTGTAATGTTTAGTCAATGAATCCATTATAGCCGCAAATCAAATATAATTAACATTTTTTCTGAGTTTTTTTGCGATAAAAATTACAACAATGATCATCAATATTGATTTGAATTTACTACAAGAATATAGGTAAGAAAACAGCTTTTTTCTCGCCTTCATAATTTTCACTCAAGAGGGGTACCCGAGGCAAATGTACGCAGCGATTTATATAATTGATATGCATGTATCGGTGATGGAAGACAATTAAGTACACGTTATAATACAGCTCCCCGCGCTGCGCGTCTAGTTCGCGGATCGATGCATTCAGGTGGCTAAACTGCGCGGACATAAAATCACTACGTTGCACTAGCCAGTCAGTGGCCTACACAGAAAGCTCATAACATGAAATATCTGTGGCTACATCTGTTGTAAATACTGCGTCATAACTCGCGAAGTATTAATAAATTGTCGTTCGTACATAAATTAACTGACTTTTATATCTGTCGTCAATATTTTCAAAGCTACAGTCGTTTTGATCTTACAAATCTTTTTAAAGCGTAGACCCTAGATAGAGGAAAAAACCTTAGGGTTTTTGAAGCTTAAAGCTCAGAGGACTTACGACTTGACATCAATGAACGCAAAATCCAGACAGTTTTCCACTCCCCGACCCCGTCCATTTACATGCCCGATTTAAATTTGCTCTGCTTTAGACTTGTCTCTGACTGAACACAATTTCCAGCCGAAACCGTAATCAAACATTCGAGTCCCAGTATCGGCCGAAACCTACACTAAATATAATATAATGTGATAACTGTCTATAATGAAAAATTTAGTCTCGAATAAAGTTATCTGACAATTACTTGTTGCCTAATGGCCTCTGTAAATTTGTGTGTTAAGTGCCAGAAATAAATAAAAGGATAATCAACCCTTAGTATTATGAAGAACTAAGTACATAAATTGATAAATCGATGATAACACCCATTGACGAACAAGACAGTCAGTTTTTAGACTCTATCACAACTGTTAAACCGAACAGAACCTAACTGTGGAACTAAATATTTGGGCACCTTTTAGCCAAACCGCAACTCAAGTCGATACTATAATTAAAAAAAAAGAAAACAGGAACCGGTCACTATAGTCTGTCTAAAAAGTCAAACGACTTGGGTAATTATTTGATTAAAATTAAATCTGATATAGTCAACAGTGGGCCAATAATCAAAGTTGATTAATTCATGAATCCCCAAGCGACCACCGGTGGCCGCGCATCTATTGTCTTACTATTGTGTCTCTAATTGACGGTATCTGAAGGGTTAAGAGATCTTGCTCATTGTTTAATAATATAAAAACCTTATAAAAAGTATCGAATATAAGTATTTTTTAAATGATTAATTATTATACAAAATTCTCAAGTCGTTTGACTTTTTAGACAGACCATACTTTATGCTTTCAAACTGTGACTACGACACAGTCTAGCGATTATCCCAAAAATAGAACCGTACTGTAATCACAACAGTTTAGTAAAGTTTAATTAAATTCCTTGTAAACAAAGTTTATCATAGACAATAAGGTCACTGCGTAGTAACTTATTTAATATTAGTATAATTGTACATACCGTAACTTACCGCAGTTGTACTTGATTTATTTCGTATCTATCGACGAACTTTACATAACCAAATAGGTATGCTATGTAATACATATAAAAGTAAATAATAACAATGTTTTTATCGTTGAATCTATTGACATTGTCAGCTAGTTTTTTTCATGATCTACGGCAAAATTATCTCAGACTTTTATTAAAGACCATTATAGAATATACAGAGACGCTGCTTGCTCCGTTCAGGCTTTTGGCATCCCTGCATGCTACAGCCTGAAAGTCTTGAAGGTGAAGCAATGAAAGAAGTCCGCAGGGGTCGATTTTGGGGCCTTAGAGGCATGATTTTGCATACCTATGCCACATAATTTATGTTTACCTATTATATGGTTTTTATTAAAAGGAAGGCTAAATATTCAAAAGCGGCGAGTAATATACATAAATACGAGTAGCTACTTTCCAACACTCAGCTTCGTAAATGAAACACCATTTTGTTTGTAGAAAAGTGACATAAATTATTCTTCTACCATTTTAACCTTGGACGAATTACGTTGCTTTGAGGCCAAAATATATTAGGTCACTCTTGCCCTTAGTACGAGTATGAGGCTTAATGAATTCGCCCCAGTTTATAGACTGAAGCATTATCCCACACGCTGTTGAAGGCCTATTGCGTAAAGTGGACCCTAACTACCTCATAACGTTAAGTAGAAATAGGATGGCCCACTATATGTGGCTTTATGACCATGCAGGAAGAGAAACAAAATCGTACACATACCTACGTAGGTACTATTTACTCCGTTCACATGACTAATCCCACAGGTAACTAACAGATTTACGGGCGTCTATTTTTATGTTCTTATTTCAGCTTACGGAATTTGATATTGATGTATCTATCGTTTAAATAAATTTAACATGTCTACATTGTACTTGTAATGTAGTGCGGTTGCCATTCAATATCTTGAATGCAGCGTAATCTTTGTATTGTGGCTTTTTGCGGTTACTGTATGTAAATGACCCAGCAAAGAACTGAAATTAAAATAAACATATACATACCTGCCTGAGTAATTACTTATCAAAGTACGTGTAAAATATACAAAATGCTATCCATTGAAATATGCGCGCCAGTGTAATCGTGAAGGCTGACGACATTGCATATTCCGTGCATGCTCTAGACATTGGCGTCCAACGCGCTTTTGCATCAAAAATAGCTACTGAAGACGCGCTAAACGTAAGTTTACGCGGCTGAGCGGCCGCCGCGGCCGTGTGCCCCGCTCCATACACGCATTTAATAAAGATCACAAATCGAAGTGCATTAATAAAGTGTTGTTTTCGTGAGTTATCGGGACTAAATCACAAGTTATATTATGTTCGGGAGGGGCTTGCATCGGTAGGCGCTGTCAACGAACTATTCGCTCGAAGATCTTCCATCTTTGGCAGCGGAAGTAGCGGCGGATGTCCCGGCAATGGGTGAGCGGTGGCATATGAATGCTTAACAACAATGCTCGCATCTTCGTTCCCATATTTTCTATGCGATCCATGTCCCTGCCGAAAGTTTGTCAACCTTTATTTTTTGTTTGTATTCGTCTATAGCTCTATAGGTAGATTTATATAATAAAATCCTTTTGCCCTTGCTAACCCTCGCTTAATGTTTCACTTCAGATTATAAATTGAATTCATAAGTACGACTTGACAAGGGTATAAGGTAGAGCTTTTGTGGTCAATTGTCTAACAAAATGCGTGTTGTTTTATCAAACATCGTGAGTTGATTTATATTGTACTGAAAAATCAAAAGTATATTTACGATTCTCATCACAGTCTATCTAGTATCTTGAATAAAACATTATATTTTGACACGCACCTGTCTGCTTTGTAAAATTATATTCGCGATAAAGTTTTTTTTTCTTTTGTATTAGAGCTACATGTGTTACGACCCCAAAAACGGTTAGAGTGGGTCAGGTGAAGTGCAAGGTCCCGGGTTCGCAGGCTTTATACCCGTTTGAGTAGGTACTTACTCATTTCACGTCCCTAATTTATGTGCTCATGTGTTTCCTAATAACTTTACATTTCTTTTTATTCTTTTATAATGTTTCGTAGAGCTTCACCAGCCCAATGTCCTATAATTCTATTTCGTCTATAGTATATAATGTTTTTAATATACCAGGTATCCTGTTTTATTACTAACTTTAATTTAATTTCATTGTTGCTGTTCGGATACCTGCCAGCACCAGTAATAAAACTAAACTCCCCACTCAACAATATTGTGAAAGCTTTGTTATGTGTTGTTAACTTTCTAACACAGATTAAATTAGCAGTTGTTTACTTAGGTACCAGCCAATATACTCTGAATTTGTTCAACGCTGAATCTAATTACAAAGTCAAAGCATTCATGTATCGGCGCCTTACAAAAGTAAACACATAAACTTTAATAAGTATTTACATCGTAAAATTAATTAGCCTACTGAGCTCAGAATAATATGTGTGACATTGACAGTATGGAGTACTGTTAACTGTGCCAAATAGATCTGTCTACGGGTACGGCAGCCGTGCCGTATTCAAAGAAGGCATCAATTAAAACTTTAATATTCATTGAATGTAGCGAGAATTGTAGATACTTTAACGAGCTTAGATAACGAGCCAAATTTAAGAAATAAGGTGATTTGTATTAACGATCGCGTCCGCTATCGGTTCACCTACAAGGGTTTATTACATGGTTGATGTTCAAAATGAATACCATGAATTTGTTGTCGAGCGTATCTACCTAAATTCATTGAAACCATCTCTAGACCCATTGACGTACGTAGTACACATATAACGATGTCTAGACCTAACATGCTTCTTGAACGAAATGCAATCGTGTGTAGTACCTACGATCTTTAAAATAATTGGACCCTGTTTCCGATGCCGCCGGTGAGCTATTCTTTATATTTTTTTATTTTTTTTTAATATATAGAAATGTAATTAATAGATACAAATACACAATAATAATATTTCTTTGCTAAAAATGGTATAAAAGGTAGAAATAAGGGCAAACATGTTTCGCTAGGTAACAAATATTTAATAACTTAATTTTTTTTTTTTTTTTTCAAATAACACAATAAAAATAATCACATGGATAGGTACCGGCTGCACTGTGATATTGTATATTTTGGAACGAAAGTATAAATAAAAAAATACGAATGTGATTTGAATTCAAAATCATATTTACCAGAATTAGAACGCTCGACTAGGCCATTATCGAACGAATCTACCCGGAGCACGTTCAAATGACGATTCTGTAACGTCTGCGTCTCTCCGTCCATCACTCACATTCAGTGATATATTAAAGATTGGGAATAAATACGAAATATTTTTTCAGCGGCAGTTATAATGAACAAGCACTTGAGTGTTATAGCAGTCTCATAAAATATGTGGGTTACGTGTGTATATGAGTGAGATGGTCTAAATCACACCGTGTCTGGGATGCGTTTCATGTGAAGACAGGTTGGTCGATGAACTCTTCAGTTCGGCTTTCTGGGACGCAGATACGGCCACTGGTATCTGGTTATCATCATATTTCATTGTTTACAGTCATTTCCTTAATACAGGAATATTCTAGTTTACTGGGCCAAAGTATATTGGGAACAAAGAAATGTAAAGTAATGCGTAGGTAGGCATTGTTATAGAATTTTATGGGCGGCTGTGGGCGGTTCGACACTTGTTTTAGGTCATTACTTAGAAGCTCAGTAAAACAGAGATTATGGCCGTGTTTACGTCTCAGATCTCCATCGTCATTAACTAAGTGACGAGCGATCAAATAGATTAGGTGGGCTGAACTGTATCCACTCAGATTTTCCTCTTAAATTATGTCATGAAAATTGTCATAGTCTTAGTAATACTTAATACTTTATTACAATCCATATGCAGATAGTATTAAAAATTGTAATAGATCAATATGGACGCTGTCGGGCACAGCAGAAAGATGGATACGGCTAAGTAACAATTCACAAAATTCAATATTATTGTAAATCTAATAGATATGCATGTTTAATTAGGTGTAGGTATGATTGTGATATACCTATGTTATTTATTCCGACTTAAAATATTGTAGCACCTCGAACCGCATATTTTATCTGTACACAAATGTCTGTAAATTTTTATAATTCACGCTGAATTACACAACGTATTGATTATTATTTAAGTTGGTTTCTAGCCAGGTTTAACCCTTCAGATACCGTCAATTAGAGACACAATAGTAAGACAATAGATGCGCGGCCACCGGTGGTCGCTTGGGGATTCATGAATTAATATTAATCTGTAATTTTTCCTTCCTGCGAAACAATATAAGTATGTAGGTCGTCTTAAAATTCGTGATTAATTGTTCTGTTTTGATAACGCCAATTAATGATACACTGAATAATCGTACCTACTACTATCTAGGTACTACAAAGTCAAATTTTATTTCATAATAAGCTGTTACTATAACTTCCTCCCGATGATGGGAAGTACGAGTACGAATGGTACGAAGATTTTGCTTGAGCCCGTGAGATAGTGTGCCCGTATTATAGTAAATAATCTACACCAGACGAGTCCATAGAGCAAAGTTCAGCCACCGGAAGCCTTTTGAGCCATGCATATTCTGAATTAGAAATTTGTAAAAGACGACACACACAACACCCTACTACGAGCTCTTAACGCGATCCATTTAACGACCTAAACTGAACTGTTAAAGGGATGGAGCTCCGTCCCTCTATCTCGCTCACACGCCTGACATTTTAACACACCATGGTAAGACTCCTGATCTTTTTCTGGTCCCAAAATTCATCTACACTAAGAAATAGACACCAAATAAAAATATTACACTTATTCCTAAAATCCCAATCAGAACTTATTTCCATACGCATCACGCTCAAAAAAAGGATAAACAAATTAATTCGATTTCTAAAATGTGATCATATTTCAAACATCGGATTGGTCGCTTCACGATGTTTATTGGAGACAGTTAAGTAGGTACATATACAGTAAATTGGTTCAAGAGGAACGGAAACGTCCAATTGTATCTAAGCCAACAGTCGTCGCGATGGTACGTATGAACTGCCTAACTTTATTCATGGCGGTCCCAATTTATTTCTTACTTTTTTGTACTCGTAATTCATACCAAAAAGGCGGAAAAGGTAGCTTGCATGTATTTATCTTACACGTGTTCATAAAATCTAAGATATACTAGTTACGAGTATAGAAGATCGAAAAAGACCTACTCTTTATCCTAATACATATTAAAAGTATTATTACTTACAATAAAAAAAATATTTCAGCTATGTCCGTTATAGACTTTGAAACTACCCATCTAACTGATATGCCCCAAACCGGCTTCATTAAAAAAGCAATTTTAGATCCTTAAAACAATGCTTTAAAAGCAAAAGAAATACATTTTTTTAACTAGTGCGCTTCACCATCAATTGATGGGGATTTGAGATTACATCACTGCTTATCATCAGGTGGGATCGCAGTCAAGCACTAGGTTACCTAGTTATATCATTTTAAAAAATGTATTTCCTTTGTTAGCATAGTATCTATGAGTAGCACACGCCGCGCGTTGGGTATCCGCTAGTACGAGTACCTACCTAGAAGATAGAATAAGACGTACTCTGTATAACATACAGTTACTGAAACAGAAAGTTACTGAACGATCTCATTGCTAAAAGCGCTCTAACGCTATCGACTTAGAATTTGATCTAATGATAATATCGCACACCCAGAACAACACTGCACTAAGTCTAAATAGCTCATTTTTCAGAATCGACGAAAAACCGTTATCTCATGTTATGTGACAGTTATTGCGAGTGTCCTACACATTGCATGTAAAGAAGCACATCTTCATCTTTACATGCAATGTGCAGGACACTCGCAATAACTGTCACATAACATGAGATAACGGTTTTTCGTCGATTCTGAAAACATGAGCTATTTAGACTTAGTGCAGTGTTGTTCTGGGTGTGCGATATCATCTCGTGCTTCGCTTGGAGCGGAGCTAAACAGGTAACTACCACGCAGGTCAATCGATCGCAAAGTTCAGACGCGCCTGCGCGGTCCAGTTGTCCTCTGATAGTCCCCAGTCGTAACGGGGCAAACAGAAGCCCTAAAATTTGATATCCTTTTCAGACTTAGGATATCTGCCGTCGTCTACCTATTCCTTATCTCTAAGATTCCCGTTGCTAGATTGCGGTTTAATACCCGAAACTTTACTAATCGGATACTATTTTGAACTTTGATTATTCCACCAAACAAATAGATCCCTCATCTCCTAATTTTGATAAATGGAAAGGTAAGGAAAACTTCAGTAAAAAATACGTATTCATTTCAAAAAACATAATGGCTTCGGAAAAGAAAAGATTTTTCCTTTACCAAGTTCCACGTAATCTCTGAAAAAGGTATGAACAACTTTTCGTCTCACATTTATGTTGAAATCAATAAGGCTCTAACATGAAAGCTTTTGCTCGAACCTAGTAACCTAGGTAACCTACTTAGTGCAGGGTGCACTTTAGCACTAAACGAGTCTTTGATGGTACAAATGTAATTAACGTTGGTGTAAAGTTGATTTACTATGGCTCCATTTAGGTATTACTTGGAATTTCGCGTGGAAACTACATCTAAGGCAAATGTCGATTAATTATTTCTTGATTACGAAACCAATTAATAAGACAATACAATGTCGGTTGTTATCGTGGCAGGTTTCAGTTACAGCGGTAGGTAGTTAAAAATGTTGTGCTGTTCTGTTAGTATTTTCAAAATTAATTGGTATAGCTATTGTCGCAAAATTAATTGGTAAAGCTGAGTATAGCTATGATCGCGGCAGACCACGCGATGTCTTAAATTGCTTAGGAATAGACAAGAAGTGGCTCAGAGCCGGGAACAATGGATGGATTTGGAGGCAGGTCTGTATGGGACAGTATCTAAGGCTACATAATTATAATAACAATTATGTACTTATATTTCCAGATCGAAATTATTTCTTTACCGGTACGACATTATGAAGAGTCTCATTTGTCCTTTTGTCAGTAACTCTTGGGATGATATAATGGTTTTATGTTGAAATTCACTATGGGTTTGGGCACCTCCATATAAGTACTATATTATCCTCTAGGGCGACGCTTCTTATTCCTTTCTATTTATATTTTAATACCTCAGCTATAATGTTTACTTTACGCATAGCACATAAAAGTTTTGTCAATATAAAAATTTAAAAACCCGTGGCTGAAGCGAGACCGCCTTTGCTTTTAACATCCAGCTGCAGGGTTCCTATTTATAAGTTTAGGACGTTATGATCGATTTTTCTTATTGCGTCTTGAGAATATTTCTAGACTAACCTTTACTTTGATTAACGTACAAAGTACAAGGGAAAATGAGCCTACCAAACAGGAGTGGCCAACTTAATTCGACCTATAATCTACCGTTTACTAACTAGATTTCGTCGTGCAATCTATCAAATACAAAATCAATTTAGCATTTAGAATAAAAGAGCGAGCAAGCTCAAAAAAATTTGCAAAATGCTTTGAAGAGTTTCAATATGATAAACTTTCATAATTATCGTGAATGGTACAAAAATTTTGTCCAATAATTCTAAAAAATCGGGTAGTCAAAGATGAAAGAACGGTCGAAGCTGGCTTAAAGTTTGAGCAACTTCCCTCGAATATGAATACGTTCGATTTTACTTTGACAAAGAAGAAGTTACAGGGCGACAGGGTAATTGAATGTAGCAGCTATCTGCTGCTTCGTGCCATAGTCTTCTTGGCCTAAAAGATCATAATGCTCATGCTTACCAAGATCTACTTGATTAACAGCCTCGATCGAACAATCGACCGGGAACGGCCCATTGGCCATCCCTGCTACAAGACCTATAGCTGTAGGTAGTGTAATGAACCTTAATTTATCTGTTCATCATCATTATAACGTGAATCCCATTACTTATCCTCCGTTGAATATGACCTACATATGGCTAAGCCAACCGAATTCTTCAGCTGCTCATTTTTTTACATGAATGGCTATACATTAAGGAAATATCCAATTACCAATACCAGGGCTCTGAAAACTGCGTCGTTACTTTTAAAGCTTCGATTTTTTTTTTCACAAAAATCTTTGCAATTCGACGCTAAAACGTTATTTTCTACTGCTGAGGCAAACTGATGAGCTCCCCGGCATATGTCCAACAGTGTACTTCTATCGGCTGATATGATGATGATGTGTGATGATGAGGCAGCTGGGTTTTTGTTCTGATGATCTTTTGGCAGATAGGCAAACCAATTTGTTGCGGCACTGTTTCCGGTAATAGTAGAAATGTCAACTCGCCCTTTCCTTTCGGAAGTGGGCAGGAACAAGAGGTTGTCACGTTGTACAATTCAAAGATAATGTAACAACGGGTATTGTGTTAAATTCAGCTAGTGTTGTGCGCGCTGTAGCGACAGATTGCCATCCCATCGCCCACGACACACGAGCAGTACTACAACACATTTCTCGCTTCAGAACCCAGCGTGGGATGATAAACAGCTGACACTCCGCTTTCATTCCACTTCCCGATTACTATTAAAATTATATTTTATGATTCAAATTGATGACAGCCATATTTTGCCGACAGATCAATGTTTTATTTCCCTGAAAACGTAATTTTAGGAACTTACACAAACACGATTTACGTTTTAGCCGGATCTCATGCGTGGATCATCGGATTCTGATGAAGTTACCAACTAAAGGTAACGGGGAAAACCAAATATGTAATATATATAATTATATTCTTTCACATACGATCATATCCGAACAGTTCTCTTTTCCTGAAATTCACTCGAGCAATGCCGTCCTCAAAAAGCTTATATTAAAATAATTGAATGAAATACTGATCATCGTATGGTGACTAATGGGGGATTTTAATCACAACGTGCCATTTCTCAGCGATGAGTACGAAACACAAAAATAAACCAGCTTGCATTCCCTGAATCCTACCTCGGATTTTGAACTTCATCAGCACATCAATATCTATCTATAGTCACCGATACGAAGGTAGTCATTGGTTTTCGGAAATTGTCATCATTTCAGCCGAAAGACGTCCACTGCTTGACAAAGGCCACCCCAAGAGTGGCCACAACGAACGCTCCTGTGCGTCTCGTATCCATCGGATTCCCACGACCCTCACCAGGTCATCGGTCCACCTTAAGGAAGACCTTCCAATGCTGCGTCTTCGGCTGCGCCACTCCAGAATCTTTCTGCCCCATCTGAAAGTTATCACTTCTTTTCAATATGAAGACCTAGGATGTATTTATTTTTATTTAAAAAGAGTAGAGCTGAAGTGCTTCACGCACCTTTAATCTTCTTCCATCATTAAAATCATTATTTTGACGATGACTTAATTCTTGAAAGGACAGTACATTGGTACCAGTACCTACATCTTCCAAGTCTTCAATTTCACTTTAGGCAGGTATGCACAATAAACATTTAGAAAAGATTCTACTGACATGAAATTTAATTTCATGTCCAAAACAAACAAACAGCTTCAAGAATATGTAAATATAGATGTAGAAACCCAAGTGGGTATAGTGATCCAATGCTTGCGCGGTACATCGCTATATGCCCTCTGTAAATCCTTGCGCCACAAGACCGAGCTTTGTTTTACAGCAGATGCAAGTAAACACAGTCGACCCGACATCTGGTATATTTTTTTTACTTCCACTGTACGAAGGACCTATTCCTGTGTCAATCGATACGGCTCAGCTGTACGAACTGTTTTGAACTCATGAAGCGAAAGAATACTTCAAAGAATCACAATTAATGCGTGTTCCGATTCTTTTGTTATCTAGGTACTGCCCTATTTGTTCCTAGAGTTCAATGAACCCATTATAGATATTTGTTAGGACAACAATGGAAAGGAACTGTATACCTTAACATGATATTATGTAATAAGACGTAAATCCATGCCACATTGTGTACGAGTACAAACAAACCATACATAATATCGGTCGGCGTCTGCTTTCCGGCATAATCTCATTTTATGTTCAATCTCATTGTATTTACTAAGTTAAACTAAGTTTGTATATTTTACTAACTAAATTGGATTACGTTATCGTCTGCCTAGTTTCAATTTGTATAATACGAAATCTAGTTAATAGAATATTAATTAACGTTTAATTAAACGGCTCTGTCTGAGCAGAGGTAATTAACTTGTAAGCCGAGCTCGTAGCATCTCTACAGCAGCCCGTTCTGTTTTCAAACATTAAAAGCTGTCTATAGCATAATATTATATTGTGAAGGTACGTAACTGTATTTTTCTGTAATCATAATGGCATAGCTTCTGTTAGCGGCTTTGCCCACTGCAGATAGTGTCTGTCGAAAGTAAGTAGAAAATCTGTCAATCAGTGATAAAGTAGCATTCTATTGGTGAAAGAATTTTAAAATCTTTGCAGTAGTTTTTGACTTTATTCATTACTAACAAAAAATATTTTACAAAAAGAAAACAACCGACTTCAGTAGCTATTTCGGAAGTCAGCGTTTCTGGTTTTATTTGTTTGCTAGTTAACATCGACATCCGAAATTAAAGTTATTTTCATAAATGACGGAGTTTTAAGGTAATAAACATAATAAAAAAATACAACCGAATTGAGAACCTCCTCCTTTTTTGGGGTTGATACAAATCTTTTCCCTTTATGATATTAGTGTAAAATATAGACGACCTCAAAATGTATCGTATTACTAAAATATTCTACCATAAAACGAAAATGAACTTAAATCTAAGCATAAGTTGGAAGCTCTACGCTTCGTAGCACTTGCTACGCCATTCAGCAATATCGTATGCGACTTTAATTCCGAAACATTTCAGTAATAGAGTCCGACGTCACAGTTCTCATTTTTCGAATGGGTCGACAGACGAGCCGAGATTGAAATTGTAATACATACGTACAGCGTCATGCACAACTGGCTCTTGGATGTTAATTTCAGATTTTGTGACTCGCGCTTTTAGCCGATATATACTGAAGTATCGTGTATGTATGTATGTAGACTATGTAGGTCGACATGCGCTTTAAGTAATACCTGTGTCTCGAATGTCACTGTCCAAACTGCTCGTTGGTTAATACCACTTCTAACTGCAAGAATTGGTCAGAAATATTTTTTATCAGTATAACTTTAAAATGGTTACTTAAAAACTTGATAGGTCAGTAGGTCTTTTTGTGACCATTTTAAAACATTGTTTTTGTAGTATTTTAAGTACTTATCGATAATTAAAATATATTATGTATAAAAATAGTAAAATAGACGCAATTTTATATGTTAAAATCGCGTCTGTTTTACTGCACATGATAACGTTTATTTCCGAAACTTGTAAAATTTGGTAAATTATGACTGCAACTCGTCTCCATACTTTGTTACAATTAAATTTACTGCGCAGCTGAAAAACGCCGTTCTGAAAACAAAACGAAAAAAAACCCTTCAACACAAGCTCCGGATATCCAGGCTCCCCCAAACCTTGTTTACCTGTAACATTCGGGGCTACATCCTCCCTTACTTCCTACAGGGTCTGTATCTATTATTAGAAGGGTTATAATTACTCGTGTGCAGTGTTCCCCGAGGGGTCTGTGAATGGGCGCGTGTTTACAAACACCACGCCTGACTCCTGCCCGACGCCGACGACGGGACGCAAGCAACAAACGCATAAACACTTAAAATTAAAACTGGCCACACAACTCCCCATTTCATGAATATGTACTGAAGGCGCCATGATTTGACTATGTGCCCGGATAGTCCTGGCCTGAAATGTTTCCATTAAAGCCGATGCATTGGTATCGTTGACAATTGTGGTTTGGAGGTATGCGGAACAGAGAGTAAAGTCCCACAAACCTCCGTTGAAAAGGGAGGATCCTCCAACCAGACAGGGTGTTATGGTCTGGTGGGCGACTGCCCGATAGTTGATGTCGGGCTGTCGTATATGTTCAAATCGTGCGGAGAACTTTTATTGCGCGATGCAGGATTTCGTATTTTCTTCGTAGTTCTTATGTGGCGTCATAGATGTCGCTACATCACTCCCCTCCGGAGATCGGAGATCGATGGTTCTTGATGCTTCTTGATGTGTGCCAGGCCAGCGGTAGGTTGGTTCCAGTGAGTCGGAACCGATGCCGCACAGTTCACGGTGAGTCGGAATTGTCAGCGGTGATGCCCCAGTGAGTCGGGGTGTTGCTATCCCAGTGAGTCGGGATAATGCTCCAGTGAGTCGGGGTGATGATGTCCCAGTGAGTCGGGATGATGCTATCCCAGTGAGTCGGGATAATGCCCCAGTGAGTCGGGGTGGTGCTGTCCCAGTGAGTCGGGACGATGCTGCAGTCTCCAGTGAGTCGGAGTAGTGCTGCTGGCTCCAATCTATCTTTTAAATGCTGAATAAGCATTATTCTGAACGGGTTTCTGGAAACCACCGCTTGCAGTATTCATTTCAGGCTTTCTTTGGGCACTTCCAAAGTTTCATTACTACTATAAAGCTGTTGCAGTTGCAGATTCTGTCCCAAAACTAAAATTCGTTATAAAAACAAAGCTTTTGTTTGTAGCTGCTATCATATCAATTCTCACGGAATGGCACTGGCACAGGAAATCCCCGGAAATTAACCTCCATCCATATCGTTCAATATTCATCGATACATGGTTACAGCGCATCAGGGCTGTGTATACACCGTGCGTTTCCTGTGCGCGCGTGCTAAGAAAGCTTTGCTTCCTTGTGAAAGCCCGCACGTGTGCGCCTAAAACCCGCGCTGTTCCACCTGCGCGCGCGCCGGATCCCGAGATACGCGCCGCGCGCAGAGCACGCCGCGCGCCCGTCCAGATGTGTCGTGTTTAGTGAACATACCGTGATCTCCACCATGGGACCTCAGTTTGACTATTGCCTTCGGGCCACAAGTGAGTTATCAATACTTTGCTTCTACTTGTTTGTTGTGTAAACCTCATTATGGAATCTCTGGATCAACCGCCTGCGCTGTGTATTAAACTTTTGCAATTTTCTAAGTTCAATAAGTTATTTAATTTTCCGATCAGAAGTTGCTTTTGAAAACTCGTAGGTACTTAATCTGTGATAAGTTTGTCTTCAATATTTTTATTGGCAAGCGTCAGTTATGAAGTTTAAAATTCGTATTTATATTTACAAACAAGCTTCGTCGTATAGGTATATGATGGACGCTGATAATTGTCCATAAGGACATAAAATACATTGTTTCCTAAGTAGGCATCGGTGTATATTATTAGTGTTGATGATAACTGTTCGCGGCACAGTAGGTATTGTCGTGGCTAATTAGTATTCAGGTGCACTCTCGTAGCCGTAGTAATTAACGGTGAAATCGAGGAAGCATCTAAGCTCTGAAACTACCGCACAATTTTAAACATATCGGTAAGAATAAAATTAGTCACTCGTCGAAATTCTCAAAACATATTTTGGCAGCTTTTTTAAGCTTTCCGAGAAATACGATTGATTCATTAATCAAGAGGCGCCTAACTTCATTTGTTTAGACTGCGACGGATGATTGTACTAATTAGAATTGTACATTATTGAAATTTTTAACTTTAGCTAATGAGTAAGTACAGGATAAATTGCTCAGTTATTTTAGTAGGTAGATACATATTTAAAAAGAGTTTTTAAATTAATTTTAAGTTATTTATAAATTCATATTATAGTTAGTTTTTGTTGTAGGTACCTAAATAATAACTAATAATTCCATATCAATCAATCAATACATATTATAAAACAAAGTCTCCCGCCGCGTCTATCTGTATGTCTGTTCGCGATAAACTCAAAAACTAATGCACCGATTTTCAAGCGATTTTCACCACTCGATTTTCGATTTATTATTATGTACATTAACGATATTTGTTGAACATTTCGGCTTATTTTTTAAACCGAAAGGGGAACCGTGTTACCCCGAATTTAACGCGAGCGAAGCCGCGGGCAAAAGCTAGTTAACTAATAACCTAAACTTGCTAGTTCAACATTATATTTACGTTGAGTTTTCTAAAGACAGAGAAGACGAAATCAAACATAATTTTTGTCCGTATATTTTTGTATAAATATATTGTTTTTTTAATAATGCCATAATTATTATATCGCGGTATTTTATTTATCCAACTATCTATAAGAAATCTCTCAAATCATTATTAGTACTTTTAACAGAAGCCCTTGTTACTAACCGAACTAAAATGCAATTAATGACTGCCAAATACGTCATTACTGGTCAATAATACAACAATAACAGTGAATGACATTGTACGTTTTATTTAGGAGTGGGTCCGCTATTGTTTGTCACTTGTTTTTATTTAGCCACATGTGCTAAGGGCCATTTCTATACCGCCCCATACTACTGAATCCGCCCGAAATCTCGCAGATGCGGGCTCAACAAAAAATACGAATCTGGTAAAAGCTCTTATTTCACATCCCATTCCAGTTTAGAAACGATTTATAAATCTTCATTAGCCACCATTTATCCTATTTTGCTTTGATTCTCTTCCCTTTCACACTATGATGTTATACTTCATTTACTTTATGATATACAAATGGTTTATGATGTAATTTCTGTCTCATTTTAAAGCGTACCGACACACATTCTAAAGTGCGTTAAATTCCTAAGTGTCGTTTACGACTGCTGATGCTGCTATTAAAATTAGCCAAAGTTATATAGCACTGAACGCAGTAAATGCAAGCCGTCAGTACATAGGCACTAGTAGCATCTATTACTGTACCACATTCCCTAGTACGTGTCATGTCAGCTAGCCAAATAGCTTATCATTGCACCAGTGAGACATCCAGATAGGGAGTAGACAATGGGCGAAAATTGCCTTCAATTCGCATTTTCCGGCCTTCAAAAGTAGGTTGCTACACTCGGCCCGCACTGGACGTAATGGAGAGCCGTTAGTTCATTGGGGTTATTGAATAATTCCCGTGTGTCGGACTCGTAGAGTACTGGCCACCGCCAGCGAGCGACGTCGCCTCGGCCGCCTCGATGATACTCGGTATTGTGTGCCCTTTGTATCATTTATCATCATTGGACCAAATGTAAATTGGGTAGAGATATGAAACAAAACTTTGTTTACTTACAATTGTTACGTTGTTTTCAGATAATCCGTCATATTTTGCGTTGCCGAACAAGGATGTGCCTGACAGCGGGGAATCTCAAGGCTCTTCCGAGCCATGTTCCCGGTCAGCGCCGGGTCGCGTCTGGCCGGATGCTGGGCGGCCACTCGGCTCCCCGCGCCGCAGGGAACCAGAGAGCCCCAGACGCAAGGAGTTCAGGGCTCTGTTGAGATCTCTGTCCGCTAGAGAGCCAGAACAAGCCGAAGCTTTTTTGAAAGGACAACCGAGACCAGGGGATTGCGCTCCTGGAGACATGAGACACACATTTACTGCTCCGCGCATCAAGTAAGCCTACACATATACAAACTTTATAGTACTGATATGTAATGTTGAATAATTAATCTTTCAATTAACTACTTGTTGTACAGGAAGGGCAAAATAAGCACAACAGTGGTCACAACAGATGGTCCACAGGAGCGCGAAGAAGTTTTTTACACAATCCCCCTTCAGGGTAGGAGAAGACACTCAGTTGGCGGGTACCTGACCACGGGAGCGGCAGGAGCGGGAGAGGTGACCGCAGTACCCAGCGAAGTACCACGGATGCCCCCACCGCGGTTCAACCAAAATGAAGATGACACCATCAAGAGAAGAAAACCAAAGAATTTCTCTTTCAAAGGTACGTTCAGATTCATTATTTGTAGTTAAAAAAAGTAGACGATTTTCAATCGTTATCTTTAAACAAAAAATCCATACTTACTAACATAAATGCGAAAGTAATCCTGTCAGTCTGTCTGGTACTTCTTCACGTCTTAAAACGGCTGAACATATTTGGGTAAAACTTGGTACACGGGTAGACCAAGTCCAAGAATAGAGGAGATAGGATATTTTTCACCCCGGAGGGAGGGGGGAGAGCCCTTTGGATGATTCTTAACTTCTACGCAGGCGAAACGCTGGCAGAAACTAGTGAAGAAATAAACGTATCGGAATCATCCATAAATAAATACGAGTATGTGTATCTAACTATTATGTTATGATTTATCTTAGCCGAGTGTGAATTATTTGAGGAACATATATTTACTTAGGCTGTTTGCTATCGCTCAAAACTCGTAATAGATTTGACTGAAGATTATTCCAGAGTGTAACGTAAACTATTGAATGGTATATTTACTATCACTTATTTACTTTAGGATGATTTACACTTAAACATTTATTTACATTTTATGCGGTTTGTATTTACTTGGCAGCTAGTTAGCATTGTGTAGTTGACATCGCCCACTTATGGATTACTTAAGCTAATTAATGTAGATGTAGTTAGACTAAGATATTATCTAACTTAACGTGATCAGGATGTAAAAAAATTACCATTTATATCTTTCTTTGTCTTCGTAATAACTTAATATTGAAAGTTGAAAGCGACAGTAAAGGAAGCGCCCGCAGTAAAATCTATTCTAAGATAATGATAATAGGTACGTGGAAGTGAATAATAATGATAAACGGTCATAAACAAGTCAATCGAAACCTAGGGCCGATACCGGAGATCGTTGCTCCCGACGGGCTGGCCGCCCTTCGACCCTCGCTGATACTCGCGCGGCACGATGCAGATGCATCTCCCAAATGTCCAACAGCCTCGCGGCGCTTTTGATATCTTCAATTCTTCATATCTCATTTGCCCTTTAACTACCAGCTATCTAAAACACGGATACGATGCAATACGTCTTATCATTAACAATAAAAATAAAAGCCAAATGTTACACAAGATATCAATTCGAGATTGCCTCCAAAATGATTTGTCTCAACTTCGATATCACGAAGATTGTCATGTCAACAGATCAATTTTCAGGAAACGTAATATTTCGCCGACTAGGCGTATCTGCGAAACGCAATCAGAATATAATAAAAACGTTTTTCGTGTTTACCATTTCTTATTTGGTCGTCGATAACGTTCGGGGAATATTTACACTTGGGCCCAAATTTGTTTTGCAAGATTAGGCGGTTTGGGCGTCAGGGATGGCGTTGGCGATGTCGCGATGGCGTTGCGACTTGCGATTATCGTTGTCGCGCCGAGCTTTTAGTATGCGAAGTGCGTGCGCCTGCGCCGCCGCCTGACGCCAGCGCGCAGTCGCCGGCCGCGCGCCACATGATCGCGAACCGACACTTCTCGCTGTCACAGTTCTGAGGGCTCTTGTATTAATTTCGTGCGCTTTCTAGTGCTCGCCTGCAGTCTAGTCAGTGCAATGACAAGCGGTTAACTTGAAACTGTACGGAACAACGTCTTCTCTCACTCGCGTCACTATGGAGGATAAAAAGAGCGAAACAATGGCCGATACAAGTGAGTTTATTTTAAAATTTAAATGTTTTAATGTGACACTTTGTGTTTTGAAAAGTTTTTCGCATGTTAACTATTTTTAAGGTACCGTTTAAACGACAGTACTTTTTTTAAAAAAAGCCTGCTGGTGCTTTACAATAGTTTAATTAATTTGTGTGTTGGTGCGAACTTGTGTTATCCAATTCACACATAACAATCACGTCCCTCAACTTGAGACAAATACAGCGTAATTACTACGTAGACAGTTAAGCGGATAAGTTAACTCATAAGCTCCGCAACCTATTCCATATTAATTAATTATTTGACATTACTTGCTTGAGTAAAGGAATTCAATTATAAATCTAATTATCTTACATAACGACTAAAGATAGGTATTAATATATTAATCTTCTACCACATTTTCCTTCATTTTGCACCAAGCTACGAGAGAAAGCTTTATGTTTCATTTCCACGGTCCTTAATTTAATGTCCCTGTACTTTCAGCGAAGAAAATGTGTTACGGGGAGACGTTATTACAGTTATTACATACTTACATGATATAGATTTACACGATTTTCTTATATATTATTAAATAAATTCGTGGATTGAATAAGTATACATAGAGTGGTTCATACAATGGTGCTATAACACTTGTGCATGGTGACCAGCTCAGCTACCTTAATGCGATTGATAATAAGCCATTGTCTTCGCTAAAGACGTCTTCAGCGGCCTTCACTTCACTGAACTCAACAACGTCACACTTTGTAATTCGAAAATGTCCAGCTCCATCCAAAATCAATGTCAAAGAAACACCGTACAACGCCACCAAATTAGATTCACCGGTTGCCATGCAGATGTTTATACGATAATGAGCTTTAAGCGCTAAGAATTAGGAATGGGCCCCATGGTTCGGTTGGCACCCGAGTTGGTCGCGTCGGACGCATTAAATATGCAGGGTGGCATGTATGGCTGAATAAACATAACGTAATTTACATGCATCGAAGCGACTCCCGTAATGTACTCGCATAGGGAATGTAAATGCGTAAACGTCTTGTATAACTTGTCTATATTGTCGGTAGGATCGCTCCCACAGATTGTGTTAACTGATGTAGAGACGACGCGCAATTGTTTAGGGACAAAAGATGGAAAACGTTGGCTTGTTGTTTAGATTCTGCACAAAAGGTACGAAACATAAAGCTCTGACTTAACCATCTGACGTTTACGAGATCTAAAAGATAGAATTAAAATCTGAAGAGAAGATTCTTAGATGGAAATCTTAAATTAATTTAGTAAAACTGTTTGATAGAGCCGCTTCCATCAATTAAAAATACCAATCATACAGTTATCAGTACTATTGTAGACACATGAACATACGTCTTCTTTTGTCTCTCAGGCTGTTGTCATGTTATCAGCCGGAGCATTGAATTATAACTTTGTTTGTGACGTTTATCGACGTTGTATCGTGATAAACACAAGACGAGACAAGACGTTATCTACAACGACCGCATACAAGGCTATTATTAGTTAAAACGAGGAAATTGTCTAATTACATCGAGACAACAAAATGCAAATGAACGTCAACACAGAAGAACAATAGTCCATTCGCATTAACCCAAAAAATTCAAGTTCTCTTTGTGAAGCTCAAAGGGAAGTACCATTTATCCAATTTTTTAATGAGTCAGTGAGCGGAATTTACAGTTTAAGCCAACATGTGTATGTTCACTGTTCGTAGGGCTTGGTAGTCTGCTTAATGATAATGACGGTGAGTCAACAAATAAATTATATTAATATAAAAAGTGTCTTATAATTAAACCAGAAAGTATGATTTAGCATCGAAGAACTGAAGGAGGAGCCAGAGAAAAAGAACGTTTATTTTGATATGATGAATCACATGGCGTCGGGTGCACGCCAGCGCACATTTACTATTTGTTAGCGAACATGTTTTATATTAACCCCTTTTTTGGCAAACAATAATATCCTCTTATTAAAATTAGGTTATAAACATTATCATAATCGAAACAAACACAGATTGATCAAATCAATTTTAACAACATCTGCTGTTAATGAATGAGTTCAGACTTCGGCATTACTCACGGGTTTTTTTTTACTGTAACTGCATTTTCGGTTACTTTTGATGCAACATCTCGTATTTAGTAATTCCCTTAAATGTGATCTCATTCTGTCTGACTTTGCTGGAAACCTACGGTGCGTTTCCTCGTATTTCTTAGAAAAGTCTTATAACGAAATGAATAGGCAACGTCGTGTCGCCCACGTTCAGTCCCACTGGGGAATATTGGTTGTCCTATTTACTAACAATGTACAAGGGCAGATGATACAATATTGTCATCGCATTATGTGTCTCACAATTATTTTCGTAACAAGATGAATAAGATCCAAAGGAAACTAATCTCACAAGGATATTATCGTTGGGTCAGTAATTACATTTGGGGTTCCAAATCTCGACCCTTTTGCCAACAGAAACGGGCAATACCTTTCTGGCTTGAGTAAAGAAAATACAGATTCAAAAGCTACATGCCATATTAGGAAGCGTTATAGAGCTACAATATTTTACTGGGAACATCAAAGACGTCTACGGCGGCCATTGAACTGAAAACTGAAAGCGGTGAAGCAGCGAGCACAGCCCCACTGTGGCCCAATGTACTTGCTTTGTTCCACTTTAAAACTTGCGTAACGTCCTTATTGTGCTGGTAAAAATAGGGCTTGAAGTGTAACCTGACGGAAGACATGCTGTGAGAGATTTGGTCCAACCAATTTGGTACTTAAACAAACATAAATAAACGAAAAGTGACGCGTTTTTATTTGCTTTGACGGATGCTTACTCGTAAAACAAATACATAATGTTACCCTACATTTTTAAAGATTGTCTTTTCAGAAATAAAAAGGGATTAAGAAAAAGAAAACCTGTGTAAAAAGATAGCGACTTAAGATAAAATTTTCGCCATATACATAGAACATGAACAGGATAAAGTGATATTTCAACAACTTTAGCCACACACCCAGACTAATTGAAGCAAATGAACTTAACAAAATTCCAGTCTAATTCAAAATCTTTCAAGAAGGCACTTCCGTTCTACTTGAGCAGAAAATAGTCGTATAGCAAGACGTAACTGCATATCGGGCGTCATATTCAGCCCTCCAATTCTGTTACTCGCTGCATTTAATCGGCTATAGTTATTCCGGGCGACGCTGATAGACGTTTGTCTATTTAGGAAACGGATATTACATTTAGTCGGGTCTTCATTTGGCGGCAGAGGTGGGTAAGTATAAACCCGTACGAGTTTCCGGCGCGCGCGCAGTGCATAGCATATTTTGTAAGCAGTCGATGCGTATGCGTGGCACTGGATGCAATAAAAAATTTAACAGCGACCGTATGCTTTCATTCATACGCTAGGAAAGGCGTATATATGTTTTTAGGACAGCGTTGAAGCTTTTAATGCTCTTACACCTAACTGACCATTATATATTGTGGAATGAAAGTGAAATATAATGGTTCCTAGAAGTAACATGATGTTTTGAATCCCAAAAATAAACTGCTCTTAAAAGATAAAAGAAAAATTCGGTACAGCTGCTGAGCTCACTTATGTTCTGCATCGAATATAAATGCATTGCATTCATTAATCAATAACGGCCGATTGATTTCAAGTGTCTTCACGATTAACGTAAGGACGCACTTAACATTAATTAAAACTGCATCATTACACGCACAATTGGCATCTTTATAAGCTTCTCATATAATATTACTTTTGAGTTCCCTTTATACAGACATGAGTAACCCTTTTGTGCACATCATTAAAAATAATGTGCGATTTGTGTACAAGTTTCTTGTCATGGATTTAAATTCAACATGTGTAGAGAGATTTATGAAGCGTCCGTGCGATCCATGAACTTCGATCCAGCCAATGACTCCCATCCGATATCAAGTGAACGACATCGTTCATGCCTTGATTATCCCTTGACAACACTTCCTTTCAATGTTAAATATTATATTAGAGCTCGCTACAGACTTATTCATGACAGCGACGAGTGACTACTTCATTCTGAATATATTATTTCTTATTACATGTTCACTGTCGCGCTTATCCAATTTGGGATGATTATTATTTATGTAAGTAGGTATTTCTGCGAAACAGAGTGTTATCTCCGAATAATTCTGAGACACTCCGGCAATTGAAGCACTTTGTAGAAAATCAATAGTCTGTTTAAAGCCAGTCGGGCTGAATGATTGATTAATTTAACAGGCTGACAATATTGGTTAAGTGGGTTCTCCTCCATTGTAAATAGGAGACGTTTCTGTCAAAATAAATACCTATATATAGAATCAGTACTTACTACTTGTAAAGGCAGGATTTGTTTTTGTTACAGAAATGGAAGATATAGCGATACTCTGGAGCTCTGGGTCTCCCGAGAGCGCACTATGGTCCGACTACTTGGTTGCAAGCTTTGATAAGATTATGTCGCAACGAGCTAGACATCATTACAGGTACCAACCACTTCTTTCATAAAATTTACTTGAATAGGTACTATTTAACCGATAAGGTTCAGTCACCTTGAAAAGTGCAAATCTATAATGTTTATAGATCAATAATGTTATAGATAACAATTTCCTTTATTTCATGACTATTTACTACCTACATCCTGTCTTATCGTTTAAATCAGAAAGTATGATTTCACTTTATCAAGCTGTTTATTATTGCAGAGTAACACCAGTAACAGCAGAGGAGTTGCTTGCAGCAGACTCGCAAGAAAAGGTAGACAAACTGACGAAGGCACAACTACAAATAGTGATCCTGTGTCCAATACTGGCGAATAAGTTAGCAGATCTGAAGAAGGACGTCAACGGAGACAGCTTGTTCAAAGTCGACAAGGTGCTGGTTATGCTGCTCGGAGTGGAAAAAAACCAAGTGATTTCCGCTAACTGTGAAGGTATGTTATCTAAATATAAAACAAAAAACAGTTATAATTCGGAAACTTTTAAAATTCTTTGAAAACGGGAATTGCTTCCAGAACTTTTGAACAACATCGCACTTTTAAAACTTCGGAAAGTTAATTATGAAAGCATAAGCAATTTCGTTGGCGAATTTTTGTTTTTCCTTAATTGGAATTTGATTTTCATTTATTACGCAATCTATTTGCGAGATCTCAATTAATTAGTAAGTTGGAAGTTTAATTTAGTGAAAGTACGTAGACGAACGTAATGAAGTAATTTCTTTTTTTTTTATAGAATATCCAACAATTGACCAGTGGCAAATGATGTGTGTGAGAGAGAAGGACACGTCTTTCGTGGACACATTCCTGACTGCTGCAGTCGGGATCCTAAGAACAAAAGACTGTAAAGACACAGCCACAGACAAAACGAGCTTCTCTATCGTCCCGAAGAAAGTTAAAATCGTAAGTAGTATACTACACACTAATTACAACAAAAACTATACGATAACAGCAACTAATTATCTTAACTAAACACAAGATGGCATACTTAACTGCAAACATACCACAAATTCTTACGAATCAATTTAAACGTTTACGAGGAAATCCCAAGTCCATTACCGACAAATTAGACCGTTAGGTACAAACGTTTGAGAAATGCCCACGCAACTTGCAACCTTATAGAAAAGGTATAAAGGTCAAAAATTGTAGACAAGGTTTCCGCCTCACAAAGTGAAGGCCTGTTTACCTTAACCAAATAAATTCACAACGTGAGTTAATTAATGTCGTTTGCACGCAGGGACAAAGTCGAGTGATAGCGCTCCTCAACGACCCTATTAGAGACGAGGACAGTATTAAGATAATGGTGGACAAGAAGGGGGAGGTTATTAACATCCCCAGCTTCAAGAAGAGGAACCCTTACACTCTTCAGTTTGATATACCAGGTAAGATGCTTGAGCATTTTTCTACAGGATGACCCATCCCCGAACCACTTGAACGTTCCACGAGTGAAAGATCGACTGAGAAAGCTTTGTGTTTTTGAATAAATATCGTTTGAAAGGTCTCTTTTATAATAATTTTCAACATAAAAGTACCTACTTTCTTTCAATTGACATGGAGATCATCTAGTCGCCTGTTCTAATTTGATCTACTCTCAGGTATTTTTTAATTTTGGTTATACAACATTATTATTAATTTAGGCGGAACCTGAATACGACGATAGTTTGTTTAAAATCAATAACTGAACGGATTCCAATACGTTTTACACCATGTTATATTTTTTCGCAAATACTTTAAAAAAGTTGTCCAACTGTGCAAATGCGACACAGATCACGGCATGTCATAGCGGGTAACAGACGCCAGCAAACAGCTGAGTGCAAGTGCAAAACAACCCCTCAGGCGCCTGGATGGCCCAGTGACTATGTATTTTTGCTGACATAACAAGCTGGACATAGCATACTGTTATGAGATTTTTACACGTGTTTCGGGGTTCACATATACTAAAACTAATGTTATATATATAATTGTTTTCTTCCGTTCAGTCCAGTCAACCGATATTATTTATTACAGAGTCATGTCTGGAAGTCTCCATGCTCGTTTGGGTACGTGTGAGCAAGAATGGTCAGTCGCTTGGACGAAGACAGATCAAGTGCGAAAGCAGGCTCAGGGAATTGGATCAGCTGCTAAGAGCTTCGGACCATCCTCTGGAATTTATGTGCCAAGTTAGTATTCTTTTATTTTTTAATGGCAGAATTAACGACCTACCTATGTTGAAGATACGATTTTGTCATAATTCTGTATATTAATTTAAAACATTGGACCATTTGAAGCCTCTTCTCTAAAAAAGAATGTTACTTTTCAGACTTTGGGCTTCAAAACAACCAGCAAAGAACAACTGGACAGTTGGATGCTGAACGCCTTCCAAAAGAACATACCACCACACTTCAACCTGCTAGCATCCACTGAACAATTTAACCCGAAAGCTGATATGTCGAGTAAGTTTCCTTTTTCATGCATTGATAATCACGACTAATAAGTGTCGAGTTTCAAATTATTTCATCAAAAGGGGGATGTACTTATTGGTAATTTTGTATTATTATTTGTGTAGGTGGTGAAGAATACCCAACGTTGCTACATTGGTCGGCACGGTTCGGGCTAGAGCGTCTCTGTTGGCAGCTGTTGGAATGTCCCGGAGGAGGCGCCGCCGTGGCCCTGCGTAATGTGCGGCAGCGCACGCCCGCCGACCTCGCGCGCGACCACAAGCACTACGCGCTCGCTGACGTGCTGGCTGACCATCTTGTAAGTTCCAACATACTCATAGCAAATAAAAGTTATGTCGAAGTACGAATAAGTTTCTCATGTATCATTTTTTTTTTTCCCAGAAAATAAATGAATTCTCCAACATGTATTATTACCTGAAAAATATGTCAGACAACGACAAAGAAGAAAGCCAAGACGAAGCTAAACAAGATGACCTAAGAATTGTAGAAACATGTGACACTGTGGACTCACCAGTACGTGACCACACTTCCACCGATCCCTTCAGCGAAGCTTGCACTCAGAACTTAGAGAAAAACATTGAAAAGCCAGACGATTTTGAAAAGAAGCAACGACCGAATCTGAGGCTCCCGAAAATTAAAGAACAGTTCTACCAAAACGAGTTCCCGCTTCACGACAACACGATGGACAGAATCCAACAAGCACTCGAACACGATTACTTAGTCCAACCTTCCAATATAAAAGTAGAAAGCCCTAAGTTCAGACCAAATAACTTGTACGCGAATAGCTCACGACTGATGCCGCAGCAGTCCGACATATTCTTGTACTCGCCCACCGAAGAATCAAAGACTTTTACCATTGACACTCCTACTAGTGATATAAGCCAAATAAATCTAAATACCAAAGACGTTCGCAGCAGTGGTAGTGTGAAATCAGGGAAAGAGACCTGTCCTCTGACTGGACAGGAAGAGTTAGCAGAAATAATAAACGATTTCAAAAACAACGTTTTCACGATATCTGAAGTTGAGAAATTGGTGATGGAATGGAAGAACAGAAATGAGACTCAACAGTCGCTCAAGGAGAAACAAGAACAGTTGAACAAAATGCGTGAGGAGTATGATAGGATACAACTAAAGATAAAAGACAACATGAAAAGACCCACGCCCTTCGAGAGGGTGAAAAAAATGTTCTCGAAGAACAAAAACAAACGTGAGTATATCATATAGGTACGCTTTTGAAATAGAAATATACAACCTGCGTTTTTATATGTGTTACTGACGATGAATAATTCAATTTCAGACCACCACAACGACAACAACAATGGAACAATTGAAAAACGAAATGGAAACACGAGACCAAATAGCAGCCTGAGTGAAAGTAAGTTGAACATACCAAAGTTAACAATTAGAATAAATAATATTTGACATATTTAACTGATAAATTCATTTGTTTTACCAGGTTCATCTTCATCGGGACGCCTTAGTACGGTCAGTGGGGGAAGTGTGGCAGAAACGAACAGTGTGCAGTCGGAGATCGACGACAAAGCTAGATCGATTGTAAGTGTTAAAGCTACTTACCATAATTATTCTTTCTTTGACACTCTTTTTCTTCTTTTTATTGTAATGTATCTCTTCTAGTTTAGAATCCCTTTCCGTTTTTGCTCTTGATCTGTATTTTTTTTTTGTTTTTCTCATTTATTTCTCTCTCCTTTCCTATTTTTCTTTCTGTTCATTCTTATTTTGAATATTTCATCAACTTTCTCAGATATCATCCAGCACGTTGACGATGCACTCTGCTTGTGACGGAGAGAACAGGATGGACGACTACTTGATCCCGCCGCCACCGCGACCTCTTAACGGCGGTTGTCCGCAGTTCACCACTTTTGGACACCCTAAACATGACAACAGGTAAATAAATTAACAAATTACTAGATAGGTATATATGTACCTCTTAGTTTTAGTAACTTCTGATCAGTCAACTGCTGGTAAATGTTAATACGATTGATCGAGTTGAATAAATAGATTTTCAAGAAATTGGGGCAACACAGAAAAATAGATGTGGATTATTGTGTCGTTCTGGAACTGCCGCGTTTTTACGAGTCTTGCCATATTACCGTTGCTGTGACTACTCTACAAGTGTGCGTGTATAGTGTGTATCAACCACGGAGTAAGTATAGAAGAGGAGGTGGCCTAAACAACTGTGCACTGTGACTCTCAACTGAGTCCTGACGTCATCACGGTGGGCGTGGCTTAAATCAGTGTATTGTTGGCGTTCGTCCTGTGCACAACTTCGTAAACCTACTTATTTGGCATTATATTCGCGATAGAAAAACATAAAAATTAAATGTTATATTTTATCTTGTAAAAACTACTTGGATAGACGTTCTGATGCTATGGATGCCATCACATTTCATTTGTAAGTAATTTTAGGCATAATTTATTAAAATACTTCTAGAACAATCTCTTAAAGTCAGCATTTCCAAATATAATTCTACTCGACATTAGATGGCGACACTTTGTGTCATGGGAACTAAATATATTTAGGCACGTAGAGCTCAGTATTAATATATTTTAATAATCATACGTACTGAAATTTGATCAACATTCATTCCTAGAGGTCCTTAATCGCCAAAATATTATTTTTGTAGTTTTTATACAATTTTGTAAACAGGTCGCCATCTATCGTCAAATAGCAAAAATACAGGGCAGTATTTAGAAGCCAATTATTTTACCGAATGTCCCACGGCTTATGAACTTGTAAATACGAGTATAATACTTATATTTCTTTAATATATGATTTGGTCGACCAAATTGTTTTTTAATTACCTCACATTTGGTGTAAAAAGTAGAGTATGCAACACGGGGATAACGCTGTCTTTGTCTTGGGCGGCTTGAATTCCTCACTTCACTCTGGTTTCTTTATAATCTCCCTCTCAATGCTCGGGAGTTAATTATATAAATCCCTCACTAACGTTCGGGATTAAAATCAGCAACCTTCGTTTCGTTCGGAATTCAACATGCCGCCCGCGACTTTAAGACACTGCTTTATCCCCTAGTCACATAATTTACTATTATTGAATGGTTTCGGAATTTAAAGTATTTTTTTAAACTAGCTTTTTAATCAATCTTGATCATTCTTTCTATAAAAATAAGCCTTTAAAAAAGTAAAACCTAATAAAAATAGAATTTAAAAAAATGTTACAATAAAAAGGTTTTTGATGAATTTCGAATGATCTTCATTCGTCATTCATCAAATAATAGTATGACTATTTCAATGAAAAATATACGTATCGGATGGTTTACACTTACACAATTAATTTAAAAAACAAATATCCCTGGTAATTCTGAGTGCGACCCTGTTGCATCCTGCACTTAATGACATCTAGTGTGAGATAGTTACGTAACTACAAAATAAAATCAACAGAACGAGCAAGTAGTTTTGCTATTGACCGGCAGATGGCAAATAAAAAAATGGGCGGAGTCTAACACCCCTCACCCCGCAAAATGTCACGCTTTTTTACTTAGGGAAATCTTATTACAACATCTCCTCTTTGTACTTGCTTCGTGGTATCAACACTATACAAGTGTGCTATCTAAATCTGCAAGTTATTTAAAAACGAAATAAATGAATAACCTACTAACCCAATATTCATATTCCAGGAATCAGCATATGGCTACGATAGTCGAGCGTGAAACATCAGCATCGCGTGAGACGCTGGAGTGCGACGCCGACACGCGCAGCGGCACGCACTTGCGGCTGAAGTTCGGCGCGCGCGAGCGGCCGCACGCGCCCGCGCGCTGCGACGACCGCGGCGCCGCGCACATGTACATGAACATATCTGCCACTCACACATAACACCTACATATCTTTAGCTCAACTCCAAATCACGCGACATTCTCGTTTTTATTACAAAAACATTCATTGTAGTTGTAGGTCACTCAGTAACAACGAATTGTTCACATACTGAAATAGATATGACTGTTTTTCGTGGGTGTTGTGTTAATCCAAGCGTAATTATCGGATCTAGAGACCGTGCCAAATAATATAAGGTTAGTCATTTTGTAGGACAAGTAGTTATTAACATAAGTCTGTACATGATGAACAAGAGATTAACTGACGAGACGAACGTTTTAGATGAGAGAAGTTTCAATATTATCCACTGCCTAAGCACTACATCGAATCAATAAAAGACCCATAGGCAAACCCTTGGTTACATTAGGGGATAAAATGACCTACAACGCACAATTTAGGTCACGTTGCAATGTTGCCTTATGTCCTTCAACTTGCCCCCACCACATTATGACCCGGGACCTGTTGTTGGACGATTTGATCGAGTTGCGCGACATGTTCGGGGACATTTTATCTCTTAGTGTATCCGAGACCTAAGTTTAGCAGTTTTGTATCAACATTCGAATTGTGCGATTTTCCATTAAAATATATGAAGACTGAAAAGATGCATGTAAATATTGTATATATTTTTTAATCATTTAAACGTAATATCGCTATTTATTGTCGTCATCGATTTTGAAGCAGATACGTAATATTTTAAATAGTACAAAATATATTCACTTTTAGTTAGTGTAGCCAAAATTAAGTTATTATTTAAGCATTTACCGTAAAATTAAGCAACGCATTAAGCATGAGATTTCGAGAATCTTGGCATAAAGATCTGTTTGAATAAAATAGTTTTATACCTAATGATACTCTTGTATTAAATCGTCCAAGATGCATTTATTGTACCATGTATACTATGTATTGTGAAAATAAATTCAAAATGCTATATTTTTTGTCGTATTCTTTTAATAACCCTCTCCCTTTAGCTGGGTTCCTGGCTAAAAATATAGTATCATCTAGTTGGGTACCGACACTGGAAGATTTACTTAACGTTTGTCAGACCAATACCAATCAATTTTATTATACAGGGTGTAAGGGACAGCCCTTCGCAAACTTTAAGGGCTTACTCAGTAGACGAAACTGAACAGCCTTCCACAAGATTTTTTTTTAGAAAACAGTAGTAAAGAATAACACTGCACACTGTTATTCTTTACTACTGTGCCTATACACACGTTTAGGCAAACGTGTACACAGTGTAGTTCCAGCTTAAAGAACTACATTAGACCGACGCACACGTGTAACACGCCTTATTTTTACGCAGAACGATCAAGGGGCGAGGATCAAGTGGAACTCTACAAGTCTAGTTTCCATATAAAATATATGGAAACCGACGCGCCCAGATCGGCGTGTCTGGCACACGTGTGCGCAGTAGTTCTAGCTTAAAGTAGAACTAAATTGCGTGTCGGTCTCCATACATTTTATATGGCAATTAGACTTGCAGAGCTACATTAGATCCACGCCACGCAACGCGTCGCTTCGTACAAATCAGTCATGGTCCACGTCTGCGTCTGTCTATGTAGTTCTTCCTTTACTTTATTTTATCAAGAAAGGATGGTAACTCAACAAGCAAACACATTATATATTGTTAGTATTTTAATTTGGCACTTACTTTATGCAGGCAATAAGTAAGCCACCAAACAAACAAATACAAAAACATTATTACGTATAACATCAAATTAAACGAACCAAAAATAAATTATATAATTTTAAGACAATATTTGTCAGTTGCTAAATTAATATAAGCACAATAAAATGCACAAAAATTTCGCTAATATTATTAATAACATACGAACAACATAACTTAATACTCTTTCACAGTTTCATTGGTATAACAATATGTAGGCAAAATAAATGCGTAAATAAAATAATTATTTGAAGATACGCGTTCATGAAGAGTATTAAAGTAAATGCAACTCACGCCGATCAGCAGAAAACAGCACAGTAGAAGAAATACTTTACACCAGAAAATAATAATATTTATGTCATTTCTTTAAGGCCAGTCAACGAAAGCGTATCTTTACAACTATTTCTAACTAAAAATAACCAAAATATCACATGGACAAAAAAAAATAAAACAAATTCTACCTACAATTCGTTACTAGACGTACATAATAAGTATAAAATACTTAAGAATACCATTATTGCCACTTCTACAAATAAATGTCAAAGTTTCATCGTTTCACTGCAGGTTAATTTCACTGGTTCGTATTATTACTTATTGATTTATTTGTCTAAACATACCGTGCATCGGCGCCTCAGAGGCTGTTCAATAATTGCGAAGCTTTAACAATTCGACAATTTCATTGTTCGAAAGAGAACTCACCTTATATAATTTAGGTAAGTACATAATTTAACAACTTTAGGCGGTAACTTCTAGCCGTTCTATCCAATTTACACACGAAATGTTAATCAGTTCTTATCGATGTACGAAAATGTAAAAATCTTACATATAAAATGGAGTTTCGTTTGGAGTAACTATAAGTGCGGTTTTTCTTTGGTATGATGTGCTTGTCCGTTGGCCGTTGGCTGCGGGGGCGGAGGCCTGGCAAGAATGGCCTGGTATATGGCCCAGATGGCCAGCGGCCGCATGTAGCCCACTGAACGATGGTTGCCGTTGGCATACAGAGCTTCTGGGGTTTCAAACGAGAGGCCCATTTGTGTTAATGTGTTGTGTAAGCCGCCAGCAGTCACGAATGCCTCTTCATGCATGCCTAGAATAAAACAATTAACATTTGAGTCTTAACATGAAGTTTATGAGAATGTAACACCATACGAGAACGTGCAATGTACTTATGGAGTTTGGGTACACTGGTACAGAAACACTTTTATTCAAATAAAATGTGTAGTAGAGATTGGAATAGGTAGAGTATATTTACCTAAACTTCTTGGAACTCACGCCGAAATAATATCATACAATACCGGGGATAAAGAATTTGAATTAAATTCTTAACCCTTCAGACACCATCAATTAGAGACACAATAGTAAGACAATAGATGCGCGGCCACCGGTGGTCGCTTGGGGATTCATGAATTAATTGAAGAATCTTTATCTATATATATAAAAATCAATGCCACTTTTCGTTGTTATTTTATAACTCAAGAACGGGCTTACGTATCCAAACCAAATTTTTAGGCTTTGTTCGGACTATTTAGTAGATGGTTTATGTGAAGTTTGGTAGGGTAGAGTAGGGTATAGTAAGGTAGAGTAGGGTAGAGTAGGGTAGAGTAGGGTAGAGTAGGGTAGAGTAGGGTAGAGTAGGGTAGAGTAGGGTAGAGTAGGGTAGAGTAGGGTAGAGTAGGTTAGAGTAGGGTAGAGTAGGGTAGGGTAGGGTAGAGTAGGGTAGAGTAGGGTAGAGTAGGGTAGAGCAGTGTAGAGTAGAGTAGTGTAGAGTAGTGTAGGGTAGAGTAGGGTAGAGTAGGGTAGAGTAGGGTAGAGTAGGGTAGAGTAGGGTAGAGTAGGGTAGAGTAGGGAAGAGCGGGAGCGAAGCCGTGCGGGCAAAAGCTAGTGTTTTATAGTTTCTTGCATAAAACTGATTAAAAAAACAAACTCTTTAATTTAAACAAATGTATTCAAAGCATAATAAGTATGTAAATAGCAATTTCATAAATTCCGGGATTTTGACAGCCCTGTTGATCTACAGTCATCATCATCATCATCAGCCTTTTTAATGTTCCCACTGCTGGGACTCAGGCCTCCTCTCTAGGAGAGGGAATGGGCCGTAATACACCACGCGGGCCCAGTGCGGGTTGGTGAATGTCACATGTCTTCAAATTTAGGACATGCCGGTTTCCTCACGATATGTTTTCCTTCACCAATTTGAGAGCAGTGGTAATGAAATACATTACACAAAGTAATGCGCCTGGTAGGGTTTGAACCCGCGACCTACAACTCGTAAGTCGGAGCCATTACCACCATGATCTACAGTGCGTTTCACTTAAGAAGTTAATGGCGTAATGTTGGCCCCCTGCCTGTCTACACATAAAAGAAGGGAAAAACGGATTTAACAGTAGTTGCAACACTTTTTGGAGAATTATGAGGGAAATAGGATATTATTTAAAAAAAAAGCAGGTCTAAAAAGAAGTCGTCAATAGAGAGGTACGATATTGGGGCGTCGCGTTTTCGATATTTGAAAGAATTGCAGGACAGTCGGAATGGAGCCCAGCGTCTTAAACTTTATACAAAAATAGTAACAATAAAAAAGGCAATTGTTAAAGTAACGAAGTAAGTCGATAATCTCCCTCATAACAAGTAATTTAATTGCTAAAAATGCACTGTTTTTCCGAATTGCCAACATTACGGCAAAGGAACCTCTTAACTGAAACGCACTGTAGTGATAAGTGGCCCGGCCCTGACTGCTATACCGGAGGTCGTGGATTCTATTTCCACCCAGGACAAATGTTTCTGTGATGAGTACAATCATTTGTTCTGTGTATATCAGTTGTCTAGTACTCACAGCATAAGCTCTGCTTAGTTTGGAACTAGATAGAGTTACTTGTGTGAAAGTTGTAGAATATTATTATTATTTAATTGTCATTTATGACTCCGTGATTTTTCAACTCTACCACCGCGTATTTCGACCTGTGCTGATTATCCAATCTACTTGTTTCTATCTACAAACAAGTACGATTTTAGCGAAATAATAGCAGTAGCACTTTTACGATAAGATTACAGCTAATGTGAATTTTTATATTCCCAATTAAATTGCAATTACTTATAATTGGTTTACTATTAAGGTACATATGCACTTATTAAGTACCTATATAGGTATATTAAATGTTTTACATTAGATATTTGGCTAAAATTGGTCATAATTTATGCTTGGAGATTTTTCCAAAACAAAAAGCTTTACTGTATGTTCAACCGATTTTAACTTCTATTTCGTAGGCATAAGGATGGAATTAAGAGCAAAAAAGTGGTTACAATACCAACTATTTACTGCAACCGCCCTTTGTAATGCTACCAACGTAATAAAAGTCAAAATCGGTTGAACGGACAGTAATAAAATTTTCATAAATTTCTAATGTAATTTTGAACAGAGTATAGTCTGTCTGTCCTTGCAGTTCACTGTCACAGTCACTAAGCTAAAAAGCAATGATATCGTTGCTACAGGTAAGGATAAATCAACCAAGCAACAAACAAAATCACTCTTATTTTGTTAAACAGGGTTTCAACAGTTCTATAATCTTCAAGGGTTACATCATCGACAGCTCAATGCCTTTCAAAAATAATAGTTTAAAAAATATCTACCTTCATAAATCATAAGCGCGGCCAGTCCATAGGTGACGCCGGTCCACACCTCCTCGCTCTGCAGTGCCGAGGTGTCCACGTGTCCCTGCGGCCCGGTCACCCATCCATTGACGGCGCCCATCTTCCCATCTTTGAACTGCTGCACATTGTTCTCGAACACGCTGGCGAGCGCCTTCCGCACGTTGGCCTCGGGGAACACTTGCTCGCTCCAACCAGACGCACGGAGGAACCTGGGTGCAAAGCATTTTGATGTAACGAATTGAAATATGAAGTGGGGATATTCCGACGTATAGATTCCATTTCAAAATTCTGAAGTTTTAAGAAATATGGGCATACACTTGCTCTCTGTGCTAAAAAATAGATGTCCATAGAAAGTGCATTGAAACAGTAATTTTCAACATTATGAGACATTTCGAAATGCTATTTTGAAGTAAAAACTTCTTTCTGTAGGCGCCATGAGCACCTTATTTTATGGGTATTGAATGAGACAGCCGTCACACTCGGCTATGTAACGCTCATTCGGGTATAGTCGGCTCGAGTCGACTAAGTAAGCGAGAAAGATACAGCCAACGAATCACTGCTATAAGCTGAAACACTCACCAGTGGCCGGCCAGCTGATCAGCCATTACTACTTTACTATTTGAAGGGCGCGTGTCGAACTTGTAGTACGAGCCGTTCCAGAGCTTCTCTTCGAACGAATGCTGCGCTTGTTCCAGAAGTTTAGCGAACTCTTTCTCGTCTTCTTCGTGGCCGAGGATGCGCGCCATCACGCACACCGCGCTCACTGACGCCACCCACAGGCCGCCACAGTATGCGCTGCAAGAACGAAGTAACATTTTAGTCCCTATGCGAACTGATGGCGAGAAGTCATGGTGAACACACACAAGACTGACGAAAGCTTAAGTAAAACATACTTAGGCTTTCGTCAGTCTTGTGAAACTAGAACGCACTTGTTCGTTACACGTACAGTGCAAAGCGTGCAAGTGAGGCTTTAAATAAAGAAATTTAATGTTTTGCATATCTACCTTTACACAGAAACACGATTAGACATATGAGAGAGAAAGCGAAAAAGATTAAAAGGAATAATAACAATAATAACTGTTAGTAAATATTACCTAGGTCCAGACATGACCCATGCGTCGTAGGTCTGGTCGGGGAAGCCGCCGTTCTCGATGAGCCCGTCGTCGTCCCGGTCCCAGCGGCGCGCCTCGCGCAGCAGCGCGCGCGCGGCGGGGTACATGTCGGCGAGGTAGCGGCGCGCCGCCCACACGGCGGCCGCGGGCGCGCGCGGCTGGGCCTGCTCGCCCGCCACCTCGGCCTCCACGTCCGCGCTCCTGTACAACAGGTTCAGTATATCCCCCACCCCGTACGGCTTCTCTTCGTGCGCCACGGGCGTCGACTGCTCCGTCAGGTCCGGAGACTCGTCAGTCGTCGAGTCTGTCTCGTCCACCTGCCCCGTCGATCGCGAGTACAAGTCGTCTTCAGTCCCGTCTTTCACGTCGTCTATGAACGCCATCGAGCGGTACCTGTCGTTGTCGAACGGCGCCGTGTGCCCTCTCAGCAGCCGGTAGTCCCTTATCACTTGCAGGATGAACTTGAGATTCAAGTCCTTCCAATCGCTCACATCGTGGATGTTGTAAGCGTTTATATGAGCGAATGGGACGTCATCTGTAAAGATACGTGTGTCGCTACTGAATTACGATTTCAACAACCGCAACATATTCTTGAAACTTGATAAAGTGAAAATTTAATTACGTTATTAGAAAGACAAATGACAATGGTGATATAAACTAATCCACAACTTTAGACACTTTATACTGATTTCAATTTTATTTACCAAACAACTTAAAAAGATCAGAGAATTGTGAAAATCTGACAAAACATTTACGAAATAATATTCCGAGACTGTGCCCTTATCATCAATAATAACTTGAGATGGCCGTTGTAAATAATTGTCATCACTTAATGAATCTGTTAATATACATTCAGTCAAAAAAGTATCGGGAATGGATGATTTGTTTATGGTTCCAAATTCAATTTTTTGTTTTTTTTTGTAGTTGTTAGATTGGCACAACTGTTTTCCATTTTGGCGCGGAGTTTGAGTTGCATCTGTTATTTATATTAAATACAGTGCTGGTTTTAGTAATATCATATATAGTGTGTATTGCGAATTTCATAATGGACAAAAATATCGAACAAAGAGTTTGTCTTAAATTTTGCATCGCCAATGGAATTTCGTGTTCGGAGTCACTGAAAATGTTACAGAAGGCTTACGGTGAATCGACTTTATCAAAAACTCGTGCTTATGAGTGGTTCAAAGCGTTCAAAAGCGGTCGAGATGTGATGGAAGATTTGCCTCGCTCTGGTAGACCGTCAACGTCTGCAACTGAAGTTAACATCGCAAAAGTGAAGGAAATAGTGACTGAAAATCCCCATTCAACTCTGAGAGAGATAGCCGCCGAACTTTCTGTATCTCACGAGTCGATCCGTACCATTTTAACTAATCATTTGGGTATGAAACATGTTGCTGCTCGGCTAGTCCCAAAAGATCTGAATTTTCTCCAAAAACTCAATCGCATGAAAGTCGCTGAGGACATGCTAGAACGAGTCAGTTCGGACCCAACATTCATGAAACGCATTGTTACTGGTGACGAGACGTGGATTTACGAGTTTGACATGCAAACTAGTCAACAAGCTTCGGAGTGGCGCCTTCCAACTGATCCGAAACCGAAAAAACCACGCCAAAGTCGATCAAAAGTCAAAGTCATGTTGACTGTTTTCTTTGACTATCGCGGTGTTGTGCACTCTGAATTCTTACCGGAAGGTCTAACGGTAAATAAAGAATATTATTTGAGCGTTATGCGGCGTTTAAGAGAACAAATTCGACGAAAAAGGCCAGATTTGTGGAAAGAAAATTCTTGGATTTTGCACCACGACAATGCGCCTTCGCACAAGGCTATAATTGTGAACGAATTTTTGACCAAACACTTAACAAATACCATCCAGCAACCACCATATTCACCAGATATGGCTCCTGCTGACTTTTTTCTTTTTCCTAAACTCAAATTACCACTTCGTGGCACCCGTTTTCAATCGATAGAAGACATAAAGGAGAATTCGCAGCGAGAACTGAACTCAATTCAGGAAGCAGCGTTTAAAAAATGTTTTGATGAAAGGATTATTCGTTGGCGCAAGTGTATCGTTTCTAAAGGAGCATACTTTGAAGGTGATAAAATAAATTTGGATGAATAACAGACATTTTGTGTATTATTGATCTTTTCCCGGTACTTTCTTGACAGAGTAGTATACTAGCAGTGAAAATAAAATGAATAAGTTTGTAAGCCTTTTTCATTTAAAAATGTGTAAAACTGATCAGAATTTTGTAATATTCCATCAAAACAATTTTCAATTCTTGACTATTACGTATTTAATGCGGTTTTCACTATCTGTATGTTTATTGCATGTTCATTTAAACACATTTATAATGTAAGCATTAAATAATATAATGAGGATAACTCACCGGGATCACCAAGATCGTGTGGAATTGAATCTTTTATTTTAAACTTCACCGTTTTTCCATCGTACAGTGACTGTCTGCATTTATCAGTTTCTAATTCAATTGTGTCACGGAACATGTATTGTAAAACCACCTGAAATTAATTGTACCATAAGCTGTTTAATAACAAAAACATTTAAAGTGATTTGATCTTGAACCAATATTACAAATATTGGTATGCGGAAGAGCGAAAGCGTGGAGGGGACATCTCGCAATCCCCTTTTTTACACGTGTAACATAAAGGCTGTGACGTCACATGACAGTTTATGCATTGCAGATTGGAAAGGTTTTTGACGGATTTGAACATTTCTATTTCCGATTTTGGATATACTTTTTCTACAAATGATAAAATTAAAATATAATACTACCATATTATTATATTCATACACATATACACCATACCATATTATTATATTCATTTCAATTTATTGGATATTTTAGTCTGTTTTGTTTATTGTTTTCGTCTAGTGTTATATATTTTTGATGATGAACTAACATAAGAATTACTACTTAACAGATATTGTGTTAGGAAGCAAATATCTACTTACTTGTAAATTAGGCCATAGCTGAGCTAGCGCGAAAGAAGCATAAAAGTGTACATCGTACGTATTATACATTCTATATTCGTGGCCTTCTAAATACCCGAACAACCCAAAGTCATGCCTAGAACAAAATTAGCAAATTAAAGTCGAGCAAATAAGACATTGAACACAGCCATAAACCTGACGTGTACTGAAATCTAATTGTTGTAAATTATCATGTGTACTGAAATTAGCGGCATAACTATAACATCTGAGGCCCATGGGGGGCCCCAGAAAAAACTTCACGTTGATATTTAATTTAATTATATTTTGTAAAATTGGATTCGTTCTCGAGCTCGGGGTCGGTCACTCGCACCAGGGGCCCCGTAGGATCGGAGACCTGTGGCAATTTGCCAGCCTTGCCATTCTATACTTCGCCACTGACTGAAATCTAATTAATGAATACTTACCTAGGATCGGTTTCGGGGAACTCGTCATGGACGTCAAACCAAATTGTGCCGCCATCAGCGACAAAATAAAGCTCGTTCATTAAGGCACTTTTTAACCAGTCTGGTATGTTACTGTGGAAGAAATAAACGAGTTAAAACTTAAATATAAAATAAAATATGAAAAAACTTACTTAATCTTTTAACCGCGTCATCATCATCACCGTGCCTTTTTAACGTTCCCAATACTGGGACTCAGGCCTCCTCTATAGGCGAGGGAATGGGCCATAATTCATCACGAGGGCCCAGTGCGGGTTGGTATGTCACATGTCTTCGAATTTTTGGTTCTAGGACATGCTGGTTTCCTCGCGATGTTTTCTTTGTGTGGTGATGAAATAAATTACACAAAGTAATGCGCCTGGCTGGTTTCGAACCCGCGACCTACAACACGTAAGTCGGGGCCGTTACCATTCGGCCACCACTACTCTCTCTCCCTTTCCGCCTCCGTTGGATATAACCGACAAACACTCTCGCGTTTATTCCATCTAAATACTCCATCTCGTTAGCTCTGCTGTGACCTATGAGAATTGAAGAGTTAAACGAGATAAAGTATTCAGTCGCCTTGGCGAATAGGACGCGAAAACACTCCGAAATCCGACGTGGCAGGTTAAAGGGTTAACATGCTTTATAACGTAAGCTTTTAAGATACTGCTGTCGCTGTCAGGTAGCGCGTAAAGTCAAACGTGCGAGCGAGAAAGCTAGATGGAGCTATACACCCAAAATAGCTCCATCCCTTTCAGTTTAACTCGTCAAATGGGTCGCTTTAAGAAGAGCTCATGGTAGGGCCTCAGATGACTTCTTTGCGATCATAGAAAAAGATCCGCTTCACTTCAGAGTCGTTTGCGGAGCAGCGATAGCGTTCTTCTATGTTGCTAGCAAGACTGAAGGCTACATAATGGGGCACCTGTGTGCATTGTATGTACTGTTGCCAGTTGTCTCCGGAAGGTAGTTTAATTAAGTACATATTATACTGTTATATTTTTGATGATACTAACATAGGTTAAAAGGCTGACCACACCAGGTTGCAAACCAATGTCCCAACCAAAGTGACCTTGCTAGTGTCAATCCGTGTAGACAGCAGTTGTAAACCATGACCTTCAACGCCCTTGGTTGGGTGGCGCGTTTTCCCAACCACGGAACGTGTTGACACGTGTACATCTGTGTAGCCACAACAAGCCAACACCTAGGTTGGAACGCCAGTTTGCAACTGTCTAGGGAATACTAACGATTTTATAGGTAACCAAAATGAAATAAAGATTAACATCAACAATTAAAAAAAGAATGGATGTAGAACTTTACCTATTATTAAAGATAGGGTCCTGCCACTCTGCAAGCAGCTTCTCCCAATTTTTATAATTTCTAAGCGCGTACGCAGCTATGCTGGCACCAGCGATACCATCGCTACCAAAATATTTCGTATAAAATCTGTAAGAAAAAAATAGTGCTTATAAAAGTAATTTGCTAGTAATAATTTAAAAAAATATATAAAGTTAATTTACCTCTTATGTATTTTTGTATCTTTCTTATATTTTACAATAGGCATGTCCCAGACAAGACAAAACTCGGTAGAATCCGTTCCTCCTGGTTCTAAAGACAAAACACTCGTAAGTGCTACTGAATCACCTGTAAATAACAAAGTTTGTTATAGGTACCTACTGTAGAGACTTTTTCATCTGCACTTTTTAGAGGGTTTATTATCTCCGCTCCCCATTACTGTTATAGTACAGTTACTCATTCACGCTAAAAAAAATAAATGATTAAGAAGGAAATAATTACATTTATAAATTTTCTTCTGTTTCTCCTTCTCTTTCTCTTTCTTTTCTTTTTCTTTCTCTTCTTTTGTTTTGTCCTTGTCTGGCACTTTGGGCGGCGGCGGAGTTAGGCTCGGATCTGGCGTTAACGTGCCGGTTCTCTTGAGGCAATCCCACACGTAAGCTGATGTCTTCGCGGCGTTCCATAGACAATAACCTTCGTGGATGGTCTCGTTTTCATCCTTCTTCTTGGCTATGGTGAATGTGCAAGGAGTCTCAGCGATTTTCTGTTCTAGGGTAACGCCACACGTGTTCTCCTCTGAATATCTCTCTAAATCCAGTTTAGCTGAAAGGAGTGACAATCTTTTAAGCATTTTGTCTACACCAAAATATGTCACGAATAACTCAAGTAAGTATTTTACTTTCTAGTAAAGACTATATGTATACCAACCAATAGTTTTCTTTCTGTGGGCGCCCCCCAGTACTTCAGTCCATGTAAAAGTAATACTAACATTTCTCTTCTCATTACTAACATTAATGGCTGTAAATACAAACACTGCGCATGGCAGACTGCTGTCCTGTAAATAAATATTTATTTTTACAAAAAAAAAAAAATGTAGTAGTCATGTTATAAAAAGGGAATAATGAATGGCTGAAGGCCGCGTAGGATGCAGTAGAGACGTCGAGCATGACTCAAACATTGAAAAGAAAACAGGAAAATATGCACAACAAGCAAGAACACTTGACTCATCGGGTCTTTTTTGCCTGGCAACCCAAGTGGGCGAAAATTGTGACGCATACGAGACATAAGGAACATTTGTATATTTACACTAATATAATAAAGAGGTAAAGTTTGTTTTTTTTGTTTGTAGGAGGTAATCTCTGGAAGTAGAAAACAAGGAAAATACATTGAGAGGATAAGCATTGTTTGTATTTTACGTCGGGCGTACGGACATAAGTCCGCAACTATCTGAGTAAAACGCGTATTCTGCGTACGAGTGGAACAAATATGTCATTCGATCCACCCCAGTTCCTCAAGGAAGGCCAGCAGTGTATTGGTGTAACTGATCATTTCGCAGAGGGTACTCAAAGTACCACTGGACAGCTTAGAAGTAGATGAGTTGCCTTCTCTATCTAAGCTTTGTTTGACAGAATAATCTGCATTGCATAGAATCAGTTTAATGCTGTTGGGAAAACCAGCCCCCTTAGCCAAGTTACAACCGTTTCGCTTGCGTCAAACGCTTCGAGTTGACCTTGCCGCCTTTTCCTTTGTTCTGACCACGTGACTGAGCGTTGAGACGACGGCGACGTCGTTCCCGTACATTTGAAGCTTTCTACTAACGTTACCTATTGCAGATTAGCAACTTGGCTAGGGGTCATCATCATCATCATCTTCCTGCCCTTGTCCCGTTTTATTTGGGGTCGGCGCAACACGTTTTTTTCTTCCATTAGGCTAGGGGTACTGATCGCATATTTGCTTGTAGATCAGAAACTCGAATCATCATCGTCTGTTCTCGTTCACAACAGAAATCTAAAATCATAATTATGACTCAAATGGTCTAACATTAAAATTACCTTGTAATTATGAGGTATGACAGGTGAGATCTGTCTGCAAACCAGCTTTATTCCATACTTGCTGAGGTCGTAAGTAGTCCACGCACGTGGGTATAGTGCTGTGTACTCACAATCTGCTCCATTTAGGTTCCATTCCCAAGTTGATGGCGCTTTCCTTGGTTTGCTAAAAATAATGTTAGGAATTTATACTATAGACATATTTTTATTTTTGTACCTCTGTTTGTGTATTACTAACACTAATTTTAAATATTTTTAAGCTTACTAACAAAGTGGACCGTATTGTTGTCTTTTTAAATAAAATAAAATATTATTTTTATTAAAAAATAGCCTAACGATTAGAATAACAATTTCTTGCACTGTTTAATAAAAAAGGTACCAATATACTTTTATTTTTTGGCTGACCAACTTTGCCACCTCTTGGTGGTCCACAACCATATATTAGATTTATGATTAGCGTTGATGCGTCGATGTCTGAGACACGGTGACTAAATAAGAATAAAATGATGTTCATCTGTAATGGCAGCACATTTATGGCTGTATTCTGTTTCAAAAATGTTCTGAATGAGTTACTTATGGGGAATTATGTCAAAAATTTTGTCAGAAACATGATTTTCTTAACAGCTTTTTTTTTAAACATAAATAGTTTTCATCTGGCATTGCAAATCTGTGAATTTTTAATAAGCGCGCTATCACACACAGGTGGACCCTACTATCTGATAACTTATCATTTAACAAATGCTTATAATTGTAATTATCTAAATAAATCTTTACCTGTCACATTAATTAACTGATAAGATTAAAGAACCATGAACTTAAACAGCATTCTAGTGACTAAAGTTCACAAGATAAATAAACAACTACCTATGAAACAATTAAGACAATTACCTACACAGCAATTAGCACTAACAAGATTTAAGGTTTTTTGATGCTAAAATGTTCATGCAAACATGCAAATTATATTAGCACTAGCATTATGGAAGAATATGAGTAACTTACTTATATGTTGACAAAACAGACTGGTAAATAGTTTCATTGTTGCCATTTCTGATGTTCACAATGAACTGACATTCTGGCACTGTGACATACTCATATATCCCCGGGCTTAGCTGGAAGCGACAGAACTCGCCTTTGTACCCTCTGCCTATAGTCCCACCACCGATACCTCCAATAGGACAGCCTATAAAATACATAAATATTATATTTTCATAAGTAACTATAATAAATTCTTACAGTTTTCAGGTGCAGCATAGGTAATTGAATAAATTTTGAAGCTTCAATAATCACATAAGTATACTAGTGTGGGATTGTTTGAAAGATTTACTGTGGTGGTGAAAAGCAAAGTGCAACTGAAGGGACAAGGGTAGTTAATTTTGACAGTAAAAATCTACAACTTCGTTCTGTGTAATCATCATAAAAAACCCTTCTAGCCAGTGATTGGGGCAAGAGGGGATTTTTCTGATGACTTCATGGGAAATCTCATACAACACATTTTACAGTGATTGGTTAGCTACTTAAGTCAGGGTGATGACAAAATATTTATTGGATCAAACACAAGAACAATAAAATGCTACTGCCACATGGAAATAACAGACAAAATTAGATGCCCTATATCAGTATAAAAAAAAGGTTAAAGACAATAGTTTGTCTTTGTTCTTTGAAAACTTTTCCTTTCTGAAAGTGCTCTACTAATAGGAACATCCGACTACTTTGTATCATCTCATCAATTTAGTTAGTTTTGTTGTAATGGATAAGTTTTACGAATCCCTTGTGAACTCAGCCAGTTGCAGCATTATCACGATATACATCACTGCCGAAGTGCCATTACGGCAGTGGTGTTGATAACAATATAAGCATTTCAGAATAGATTCTGAGCTTTACATTAATATACTGCCTCCATTAAAATGGCACGATTTTTTTTACAATCGTCTGACAGTGTTCAGAGCGTCAATATTAATTTGACATTGTAAAACGCATAAAAAAGAAACAAAATAGTAGTACTACTGTTTTCTTTTTTATACGTTATTTTGAAATAATTCTTGACACTAATAATATTGGGGTCACGGATTATTTCAAAATTGGTGAAATAGGTTCAAGTGCATTGGATATTGTAGAAATCTAAAGATTAAGTAGGTATATAATCATAACAAGTTGCAAATTGTAATACTTGGATCTCCACAATCAGTGATTTTATATGCTCGAATCTGTAGTGTTACATGATGGAAAAATGTTCTGAGTGAAGAAACATCTAAAGAGATGCTAAGTGAATGCAATAAGGCTGGCAATTGTATATTTTTTAAATATAAGGCTCAAATGTATTATTTACTAGCTGCTCCCAGTGGCTTCGCCCGCGTGATAGCAGAAAATTATCCCAAGGGACCATACTTCCGGGATAAAAATTATCCTATGTCCTATTCCAGGACATGGTCTATCCATGTACCAAGTTTCATCAAAATCGGTTTTGCCATTTAAGCGTGAAGACGTAACAAACAAGCTCACTTTCGCTTTTATAATATTAGTAAGGATTATCTCGATGTACAATAAAGTTTACATATATAAATAAATAAATAAGTGTACCTTAGTATTAAAATTTTATATTTTCACTTATTTATTCACCAATATAAGACAAAAACCATTGACTCTTACAAAGTCATTCTCAAATAAATTGGCAAACATTGAAAAGCAAACATAAGACAAGTTGTTTATAATGTTTGGATAATCTAGAATTTTATATTGTTAGGTAAATACATGTTACCATGTTGCTACTTTCTATTATTAGTTTTGGCATGACAAAAATCACTTATCATGTGCTATTCATTATTGTAAATCAGCAGAAATAAATCAGTGAGAATGTTAATTAGAAATTCACAATTTATTTATACTATTTGAATAGCATGAGTGCAAAAGTTTGCTTTTCAGACTGCAAAAGTAAAGAAAAGAAATCTTGTAAAGAATTTATTTATTTGGAATACCATCAAAGATGGTGTACATTTTAAATATTTTTAGATAGTCCATGACTTGCAGCTAGAGATAAGCAGTGAACCATGTTGTAATCCAATTATTGGGTCTAAACCCAACTCTTGACCTTAATATAAACAAGGTGTAAGGGACAGCCCTCCACAAACTTTAAGGGCTTGCTCAGTAGACAAAACTGAACAACCTTCCACAAGTTTTTTTTTTTTCAAGAAACGAAAAAAAGTCTGCCTCGCCATACAAAATTAAAAACTTGATTGGACAGTTTGTATGGAAAGGCCGATATTTAAAAAAAAATTATCCTATGTTAAAGTGGAGGTTGTGTCAGTTTTACTGGCTAAAACCCACCTATGTTCCTTCAGTTGCCCTTGGAGGTCTAATATAGGTTTCCTTTTCAGAAATTCTCCCATGGAAAAATCCACCCCGTATTTAAACCCTGGGGGTTTAAATACGGGGTGGATTTTTAGATGAGGCTGCGGCCAGTTCCTTAACTGACATGGGTAAAGGAAAATGATCTTAGAAGAATCTTTGAGAAATTAAAATGTGGCTAATTTCTGATGGTGGTAAAATGCTCATGGCATGAGCACTCTAGGGCTAAACATGCATGCTAGCTGTCAATATTTTCTAATAATTAGAGAAAACTGCCCATATCCAATTATCTTTTGGAATATTAATGTTTTTTACAATATGTGATTTTTGTAGAACTCGAATTTAAAAAGTTTTTTTTTACTTTACATATGTCTTTTCTGTGAAATGGTGGTTTAAGGCTGAGATTAGGGTCTAAACACATCTTTCACCCATAACTACATCCAGCAGATTTAAGCAGAGTTACTGCTAAAATCTATGGCAGAATTAAAAAAACTTACCATACATCCTTTGAGCTGATATCATGTTAATGTAATCCATTATAGGACGCTTCTTATTCCACTTCTTGCCTATGTAATATTTCAAATACCTGTAAGAAATATTTAAGAATATTATGTGCTGAATAAGAATAACTGATAATAGCACCAACTAATTATTAGACGTAAAAACAATTTGTGGAATAAACCTTAGGTCATCATGTGAATTTTAAAATGTTGCACAAGATTTATCTAAATAATACAATGTGCCCAACCCAGTTCTCGACAAAGGCAATATCAAGTTATAGGTACACACAATTATTTTACAAAAAAATATTTACCTTGCTGTTAATGGCATCATGTCAAAGACCTGGTTCGCTCTTGGTATGATTATTTGCTTACTTTGTAAGGGATATTCGTGGTCCAACGGTAACTTTAAGCCATATTTCGGAGGCTCGTGCAGGCCTAACCCGATGTCGCCAACAGTCTCCATCTCCATGATGATGAATAATCCCAGAATATATTTTAAAGCCTGGAATAAACTTAAAAGGCGAACCCTCTCACACAGCCTTTTAATAGAATAGTATTATCACATTATCTGTCTGTTCTTTCCCAAGATACGATAGCAAATCAATTCATCAAATTAAGATGTAATTTGAGCGTGACCCTGTTTCGTGAATAATAAATAATACAAAAACAAGACCTCTCTTCAGATAATATTCTAGAAGATATATTTCTCAGACAGTAACAAAGTTATATTAAAAAAATTTGAAAATCGAAAATAATGACATGAGAATGCATCTCTGCCGTCACAGATCACAATGTAAATGACATTTATCCGAGATTTGTGATTTGACTTGTCACTTGACACTGACAGATTCTATCAGTGCTGCCAGACTTTGCTTGATAATTTCTACTAACAATCTTCGCCCTTGCTTCATAGTATTTGAGATTGGCGCTACAAACATCATTAGAATATAACTAGGATATTAATCATACCTGGATGCGGTTCGTACAATGTGGCTGTGAACATATTTTAGATTTAAAATTACTAATTTTAATCAGTTGACAGATTATTAGGTTGTTAACAGATTCGAAGTTACATACAGTGCGTTTCACGGACGTTCCTTTGGCGTGATGTTGGCTCCCCTGTCAGTCTGCACAAAAAAGTAGGGAAAAAGGAAAGAGTTGCCTAGTCTACCAAAATAATTCCCCGAAATGCGAAACGAAATCGATTTTGACGGTAGTTGCAACACTTTTTGGAGAAATATTAGAGATTTTATTTAAACAAAGCAGTTCTAAAAGGAAGTTGTTAATAGAGAGTTACGATATTGTTGCGTGGCGCGTTTCGGTATTTGAAAGAATTGCAGGACAATCGGAATGGAGCCCAGCGTCCTATACTTTATTCAAAAACAGTTAAAAAAAAACAAAGATAAGGCAAATGTTAAAAGTAATGAAGTATCAGTTAATCTCCCTAATATTAAGTAATTTAATTGCTAAAAATATTGCAACACTGTTTTTCCGTATTGCCAACATTACGGCAAAGGAACGCACTGTACAGTGCGTTTCACTTAAGACGTTCCTTTGGCGTAATGTTGGCTCCCCTGTCTGTCTACACAAAAAAGAAGGGAAAATAGGAAAGAGTTGCCTACTCTACCAAAATTGTTCCCCGAAATGCGAAACGAAATCGATTTTAACGGTAGTTGCAAAACTTTTTGGAGAATTATGAGAGAAATGAGATTTTATGAGTAGGCAACTCTTTCCTTTTTTCCCTTCTTTTTTGTGTAGACAGACAGGGGAGCCAACATTACGCCAAAGGAACGTCTTAAATGAAACGCACTGTAGTATTGATTTTCTACAATAATACTTTTAAATTACCTATATACGTAATTTAACAAAACTATATTATTATTATGTACACTTTTTTAGGGTCCCTCAAACATATTTGCATGTAAGGCAAGTTTGTCCAAATTTTTTTTTTTTAATCTGCAATTTTTAATTTTTAAACTGTGTAAAATCGATTCTAACCAACCTCAATGATATTTTTAGGAAAAAAAAACATCATCATCATCATTTCAGCCACTATACGTCCACTGTTGGACATAGGCCTCCCCCAAGTGTCGCCAAAAATATATTGAATATTAATCAATAAAAAAATCATCGGGATAAATAAAATCGTTATTCTAATCTAGCCCGGTGACTAGGGAATGAAAATCTCGCGAGATTGGGGCTTCAGCGAGATCTCGCGAGATAGTTAATTATAATCGCGAGATTGGCAGTTTTGTGTGTTTTTTTTGCAAATATTCACAATGTGTGAATAAATTAGGATAAAAATAATAAAAATTATAAGTATTATAAGATAACCATAGGCGGACGGTGAGCAATGGGTAGTTTGCTGTCGAACCGTCCGGTAACTGTCCGGACCGAGCCCAAGTCGTCGATGGCGCGCACTGGGTCGAAGCCTAATGGGTCCAGGGTTAGTTCCGAAACGTAGCCCTGGTATGAAAGGCACGAAGACAGTAATAGTCTGACACTATTTCCTGCTCCGCCCAAGGACGGCAGATGTCATTTGGATAATTTTTACTTACCCAAAAGGAAGTATTATAAGATAAATCGTTTAAGGTTATGGCACGTGAACACATTCGCAAGAAATTGGCAGAATCATCACAGCTGTGATTTGGTGGATTTGTTTCTCATTATAATTTTGTTTATTTGTATGTATTTATATAAGTATTTATTTATAAAAGTTTTATTTATATTATTGTATATTTATTTTGGTTTTAGTTATTTTATTGGTTTGTTTGCCTTTATGTTGCACCTACCATGTTTTATTTCTGCACCACCCTAAGGTCGACTGGTAGAAAATGCCCAAGGCATTAAGTCCGCCTTTGTACTGTAATAGTGCATAAAGTTTTAATAAATAAATAAATAAAATAAACATTTATTTTCACGAATTTTTTCAATAAATTTTTTGTATCATACATTGTTTGACGTATCTGTCTATAATTTTTAACGTCCGTGTCAATCCGCGCTTCGAATAAGACGTTTTTATGCTGTTTGAGTACAATCTCGTTTTTTCGTCCGAGATCAATCTCGCTAAAAATGGCCGAGATCTCGCGAGTTCGAGATTGCATTCCCTACCGGTGACATTTTCAATTTTAAAGCAATTCATTAATTTTTTTCACTAAAAATGTTTTTTTGCAATTAACGATTTTATACAATTTATATGAAAAAACGTAAAAAAAAAATGGAAAAAACCGACAAAAACTTCCACCTCTCTGGGGGTCCAGAATGATGTATTGGATCCTTTGTATTCGTTTGTGCGTCGATGTCAGCTAGACAGCCTGTATTAACGCAGAAAAGCATTTAAAAGCATTTTAAAGACTTATCTAGTGTCATAGAAAAAACTGTTTTTACTAACAAAACTTTATTATTATTGTATACTTTATACATATATACATTATTATTTAAATGCAACCGCTTACCCGATTATGACGTTATTACACATTTTTCATCAGATATTTAGGAAAAACAGTATCTTTTGGATATTATCTAGGGTCTACACAAATTTAGAAATTTATTTCTATTGAAATAAATTTCTAAATTTGTGTAATACTAATCTAGTAAAGACCTCTGAAAATCTGCTATTTTGCATGAACTTTGACACTTCATAATTTACACAAAAATTAAAAAAGTAAAACTTGCAAATTTTTAATTGAGATTCTTAATGACCACAATTTTTTTTTTAACCCTTCAGATACCGTCAATTAGAGACACAATAGTAAGACAATAGATGCGCGGCCACCGGTGGTCGCTTGGGGATTCATGAATTAAACTTTAAAGGGTTTAAATAAAACAGGTATTTCCTGGAACAAGTTTTGTAAAATATTCGAGTAAATCACGGAATTACCGAATACTAACAGTCTTTTCAGGCGTTATCTCTCTTTTTTGCGTTGCCTTTTCGTAAAACATAGCGTAGTATTGCATTTGATGCATCAACAACCTTTTGAACCATGCTCGATGTTGACGATAGGCGAGTGGAAAAGCAGCCTTTTAAAGTTCTAGTTGCTAATAAACAATTTACATGTTATTTATTAAGTAGATACTTTTAAATATCATTTAACTAATAAAATATGAAGGTGCCATGAGTTTATTTCAATAATTGTACAGAACAGTTGTAGTAAGCCCACAGTTTTTTAGCCGCTATGTGGTGTATTACCAAGAATATAAAAAAAGTAGTAAATTATAGGATTTCATTCGGTTTAATTCAAAATTAGAGTTAAAATAAGTATTTAAGCGTACTCAATAGAGCACAATCTATCTAATACATTTCTGCCCCTGATAGTAAAAAAGACGTATCTAACAAAAACGAAAATGGAAAAAAATATGTTTTAATGAATGAAACGGGAAATCGAGCCTTTTTTCCTTGTAATAAAACCGCACTGGAGAAAGTTAGCAAAATATAAAAGATACAAGCAGATGCGCCTTGTTTTCCTGATTCCGGCAATGTATATAATATACTTAATTCAAATCTGGAAAAAATGTTAGATGCGTCTTTTTTACTACGGGGCAGATTTATAGAGTTTGGTAGAAAAAAAAGTACTCCGTAAAATAGAGTATAGTATTAGTATACATTAGAGTACGGTTGTTGGTAATTCGTAAACTAATCAATGTGAATTTGAATTAGGATTATTGTTTTTTTTTTTAATATCTTATTCTCGATATAACGACATTTTTAAATAATAAGATCAATATCGATATTTTTTTGGATTTTATTTCATCTGCTTTATCTTTAAAAAAAACTATCGTAAGTCGGCTCAAAAATAATTTACTCAGTTTATAATCACTACATAGTTTAACCCTTCAGATACCGTCAATTAGAGACACAATAGTAAGACAATAGATGCGCGGCCACCGGTGGTCGCTTGGGGATTCATGAATTAAAACAAAGTCGCTATCCGCCGTCTGTCTGTCCCTATGTATGCTTAGTTAGATCTTTAAAACTACGCAACAGATGAAGTTTTTTTTAATAGATAGAGTGATTCTTAACCCTTCAGATACCGTCAATTAGAGACACAATAGTAAGACAATAGATGCGCGGCCACCGGTGGTCGCTTGGGGATTCATGAATTAAGGAAGGTTTATATGTATAATCCATGCATAATATAGAAGAGAAACACTGATAAATTTAGAGGTTTCTAATGTGACGTCGTAAATAAGCACGTTTTTTTTGCGCTTATATTGCAAACGCTGGCTCTACCCTACGAGATAGACCAAAATAATGTACTACAGTATTGTCCACCTTAAAAAGTTCAACAAAAAAGTCCGCGATGGTATATGTCTATCTCTTAGGGATAACCCACCATAACCATTTTTATCCTTTACTAAGAAATGGTTATTTACGAAGTGATTTTAAACAATACAGCATTAATCCTTATCCAATTAAGTACTTTAAATAAATTGTGCATTTATTATAGATCAATATGCTTTTCACAGCATGTAATTTAAGTGAATATTTCCGAAGATATTATAAATTTAAAATGCAGGGACGGAGTTGTTGCGGCGCCGCGCCTATAAATAGCGCGTTGATGGTCGCGCTTCGTCCTACAGCACTTCATGATTTGCACCGATCGCACGCGTTTATCGGAGCCTCTAGCGAGGAAAATATCAATCCCTATCCCTACTAATATTATAAATGCGAAAGTAACTCTGTCTGTCTGTTACGCTTTCACGCAAAAACTACTGAACGGATTTAGATCAAATTTGGTAGGTAGGTAGAAGAAACACTGGAATAACACATAGGCTACCTATAATTCCACTGCTAAGCACGGGTCTCTGCCCGCGCGATATAAACTTTACTCCACGCGGGCGAAGCCGCGGGCGGAAAGCTAGTTCAGGATATTTATTCAACCTGAAATTATAAATATACACAAATATAAATTCCTATAGTAATTATTCTTCATTTTAATGAAACATTTATGCGTTGTTTAAAAATAGAAGTTTTTAAATTACTTGTTTCTAAGTTCAGCTGTTTGACTACTTCAATTATTATGCACTAAACGATTGATTTTAGAATCATTTGGATATTTCTTAATGACAATATACAGGTTGTTTGGCGCATGGACCGACACAATTTTTCCAGGGGTTTGGGAGGTCATTAGCTAGGTTCTACCCATACACCCTTTGTCCCAAATGTCACGGTTGGTTGGTACATATGATTTTATGTTTTTAATGAAAAAAATACCCATAATGTTTCCTTTAATTCGAAATAACTTTTTTGTTGGTGGGTGTAGTGGCACAAAATAAAGTTAAAGTAAAGTTATAAAAAAGGAGGCAAAACACCGGGAGAGATGGAAAGAAATGGGGGAGGCCTTTGCCCAGCAGTGGGACAGAATAGACTAGTTACTTACTACAGACTGGAGAATACAACAATAAATATTTTGTGCCACTACACGCACCAACAAAAAAGTTATTTTGAATTAAATCAGAAAAAAATCATATGTGACATTTGGGACAAAGGGTGTATGGGTAAAACCTAGCTAATGACCTCCCAAATCCCTGGAAAAATTGTGTCCGTCCATGATCCAAACACCCTGTATATCAATATTTTAATGTAATTGAATTTAAATATTGTTGAATGCTTCCCAATTAGTTGGCAACACTGAGTGATTGTACCGATTCTGTAATCTGTGTACCGATTGTATTGTATAGTAAATGAAAGCTGTTGTGTATTTTAATAATTTATGAAGTTCTAAGATCAATATTAAGCAATCTTTATTATTTAAGAAAATCTATAAATTCCTGTGGTATAATTGGCGGCAGTTAAGCTATTTATCGTTTATAGTGTATGGTGTTAATAGTTTGACATTATGTTGACAAGATAGAAAGCTTTGGTACATCTTTAGATCGTAAACAATTCATAAAGATGGATATCCCAGTGCAAATAGCTGTAAGGCTGAAGCCTCCAAACCTGGAGGATTCATCGCAGTGTATATTTAGTAACCCTGTGACCCAAATAGTAATTACTGAGAGTGGGCAAACATTTCACGTGAATAGGGCTTTGCCCGTGGATTGTACTCAGGCGAATCTCTTCAACTCGTTTATGATACCACAAATCAACTGCTTTCTGGATGGTTGCGACACTTCAGTCGTCGTATTCGGGCAGGCGAAGACAGGCAAAACTTACACATTGTTTGGCCCAGGTCAGTGGAAAGTCAAACATGTTTTATTTAATTTTTATTGACAGTAAAAATACCTTAGTTAAAAGTGAATCTTAATTTAAATTTGAGTTCCATAGGGTTAGTATCTGTCTGTTTTGTCCAGACGTGCCTTGTACTTTATTCCCCTTACACAGGTCAGTCCTGCCAAGTATGAGTACCAAAAAAGTAGAATAAAAGCTAAATGCCTGTACCTTTTGCAAATATCTGGCTCCTGGTCAGGATTTTTCAATTTCGAAACATTAGTTACATAATCTCTAACTAGATAATTATCACAGGCAGCATAAAATAAAAACTATATAAGTAGAGGAATGGCAATAACTTTGCAGGATAAAAAGTTTGCATGGAATCTCATGATCTTTCTGCATGTTACACACCAAAGAATGAATATTAATACTTTTTACTCTTTTAGGTTTTGAATGCATCCATAGTGAATGTGATCAAGGTATTGTACCTCGGTTCTTGTCTGAAATTTTCCACAAACTCAACCAAATGCCAGAAAGGGAATTTATTCTACATATAACATGGATGCAAGTAGTCAATAATAACATATTTGATGTGTTGGGAGCAGGCCTGGTGAGATGCTGTAATGTCGAGGAAGCTTTTCAGTATCTGCAGTTGGGTTGGCGACAGAGGTGTCAAGGTAACAATCACACCGTGTTCACTGTCAGTGTGGAGCAGAAGTGGGTTAGCACTAATGGAGTACTTAATCATAGAATGTCCACTGCCAGTTTCTGTGATCTTGCTGCATACCCAGAGCCTGGACTATTTGCTCTAGAGAACATAATAAAGGAACTGCTTGCTGGTAATCCACCAAAGCAAATAAATTATGATCAATGCATTCTCACCGCAATGCTTAGAGACTCCTTTGGGGGCAGAGCTTTTACTTGGGTTATCGGATGCATAAGTGCAGAACCTGAGGACTATCAAGACACTTTGAAAACCCTAAACTTATGTCTATGCTGCAGGGGTATCAAGAACTTTGTTACTGTCAACCTATTTGCTGATAATAATACTCCTGTTTATACAGATAAATCAGTATTACCACATTCGGACAATAATTTTAATTTACAATTTGCTACAACTCAGTGGATTAAATTGGTTTCAAACGCTGAGGGACTTTTCAATAAAATTCTTCAATCCAAGTCCTTGTCTGAAGCTGATATCAACCAAGTCAGTGAATGGTTGTTTTTAAAGGCAGAGTGTGATGAATGTCTGAATAATGATGCCAGTGTAGACAATAAGGATTCAAATATAAAACAGGGTCTGCCAAGAATAGCTGAAGACACAGAACCAAGTGAACCAAGTGAGTCAGATGTAGACTCAGACTCAGAAGAAGATACTCATTCTGACACAGTATTCCAAGATAAACTTGAAAAGTTCATGGAATATTTTAGAGAAAAGAATGACCAACTCTTTGCTGAAAGATGTGAAGAATATTTAAATCACATTGACTCTGATGATATTACAATATCAGAAGTAAGTGGATCTCAGTCTTTGCCTGTTATGACATCTCAGTCAAATTCTGGGCGAAGAAGAACCATACAACCTGGTGAAAGTTTGTCAGGAGCAGAGTTAGAGCTACTAAGGAAAGTTGCAGCTAAAGCGATCTCACCTGAATCTCAAAAGATACTTATAGAATCTCACAAAAAGGATGTTGATCCAGAACCTAAGTTAATTGAGAGGGAACTACTCAAAATGATTGACTCTCCAAAGACTGAAGAAATATGCAAAAAGTACAAAATGACTAAAGAAAAATATACTCAAAAACAAATACTGGCAAGAAAACTTTCAAAGGAAATTGGGAGCAGCCAGTCACAGCTGAAAGAACTGATAAATCTTTGTATAGCCAAAGAGAGACTGATAAATGACTTATCTAAATCTATGTGTCATACACAAAACAAGCATTATTCTGATAAGATAGAATCTAGTTTAATTGATCAAGATACTATGAGGGAAATAAAACGACATGAGACAAATCTCAAAACTTATAAAAAACAAATTGAACAAATTAAGCGGCAGATAAAGAAAGACGAAAAACGTAAAAATACATTAGATGTAGAGCTTGTCAAAGATAAGTTAAAGCTAGATGAACTTTCAGACACATCTATAGATGTTAAAGACAGAAAAACCACCTCGCTAAAACATTTTACTCATAGAATTACACAATTGGATAGTATTTTGAAGGAAAAGACTAATGATTTGGAGACCTTGGAAATGTCTAAAGAAAAAGAGTTATTGTTGAGGAAAGAAATTAAAAACTTGAGAAAGACCAGAGAATGCTTGCATGAACAGAGGTGTAGTTTAGGACATAAGAGAAAAATATACAAATCTCTTTCAGATTCTGAGGTGACAGCTCTTATCATAATTGAAAATTTTATCCTTTTGTTATTGAATCTACTTGTATTTATTCTAATTGTTATTGCTTTTCAGGAGCGCAAACTATTGGAATGCGAAGAAGCTATAGAGGCTATTGACACAGCAATAGAATACAAAAATAATTTAATTTGTGGCAAATCACCATCAGCATCTTTGTCCGATTCTCAAGACAATAAAGATTCTAGAAGTAGAGGGGAGCAAATGTTGATGGCACGGCTTGACAAACTCTCGCATGACGAGATGAAAACTCTACTTTATAGGTATTTCCAAAAGGTAATTAATACTTTTCACTTTATACAAAATCCAGTGCAAAAGTCACTGTTTTCTTTACTTACAGTATTAAGGCGTAGAACACATTTGTTTCGGTTTACAAGTAAACTTCACTATAGACTGCCTGTAATGCTAGTAGGTATATAATTTCCATGGTGTTGCTTATCATTCTCGGTAATTTAACGATTTTACCATGTGTTATCATGAGTGGCGAGTGTTATAACGTAAAATTTTCGTTTACGCAATACCATTATTCTGTTCATATTTTACTCACATGCCACCTATTTGCCTAGTAGTATAAAGTCGTCCAGAATTATTTAAAACAAATTCTTTCTGCACTGTACCGAATATGATAATGTTAAGATAGTGTGTTGTGATGTATGTGTGGTGTGACGAGAATAGATAAAGTGAGAAATGAGTGGTTAACTTAGGGGAAGTTTGAAAGTCTCCCCAGCGGGGTCAGTGTTGTCTACTGCGTTGACGACTTGCTGGTCCCTGGCACAGGGGAGTCACACCTGGCGGCGGCCGAACTAGCGACGCGCAGGGTTGCGATAGTCGTGGAGAAGAGCAGGCAGTTAGGACTCGAGGTGGCAGTGCACGAGTCCGAGGCCATGTGCTGTCATGGTCCTCAGAACGCGCCACCAGCGTGTTTCCAAATAACGGTAGAGGAAAGGTTCACATCGACGTCGGGTCGACGCTGAAGTACCAGGGACTCATCCTCGATAGTCGGTGGAATATTAAGGAGCACTTTTGATGTCTGGCTCCCAAACTGGAGCGGGCCGGGACTGCACTCAAGCGGTTCCTCCTCAATCTAGGGGTCCAGACGCCTCCTGCCGCAGGCTCTGCATGGGGACCGTTCGGTTCATCGCCCTTTAAGGAGCGCCGATGTGGGTCGCTGCGGAAGTAACAGTGGTACATTGGCCATTCGGATGGTGCGGGAACACCGCACGGTCTCTCACGAAGCGGCTTGCCGGCCTGTCGCCATGGAATCTAAAGGCAAATGTTTTTGCGCATGGAGATACAACGCCAGGGCAAGAGTCGGGGGATTGCGGACTGAGTTCCGGCAGGATTTCATGGCGATATGGCTACAGTGACTGTCGCAACATGCCATATTCATCAATATTCGCTCCACCCTAGAGCGGGAGAAATCATTAGATGATTTCCCACCTCAAAAAAAAAATGGAACAGACTGCCTATGCAATAGAATACATAAATTGTTTGCGCGTTAAATACTTAGGTAAAAAAAATTCAAAATTAATTAGGTTGATTTCGGAATGGCTCATATATAAATTTTGTGACGATGTTTGACTTAAGGTGGTGGATTTACGTGGCGCGTGTGCAGCGCTCGAAGCAGGCGTGGCTTCAGCTAGCGAGGAGGCGGCGGTGTGGCGCGCTCGGGCTGCGGCCGCTTGGAGACATGCACAACGACTCAGACCACATGCTCATTCCAGGTAAGACAAACGTGTATGCGACTGGTGTCGTTTTCTATAGGCTTCTATCATCACATTCCTGGAACAACCTACTTCGTCACCGTCCACAGAACGAATTCGCCTACTGCTGAACCTCTATTTTCTATTATTTTTTCACGCTCCTGTCTCAACCTCGGACGACTTACAGTAGAGGTTCCAGTCTTTGATGCCACTGCCTTGCCTTCCCTTTGCCACTTACCATAATAAACTCAAATTGAAAGACTCATTTACAGGCACTTTTGAATTGTCTAAGGGGCTATTTTTTTGTGACTAACAAAAATAAAGATAAAGTATTTGCGCATCCCAATGCGTAAATCTTTATGGAAAAGAATACGCAAGAAACTCCCAAGCATACTGTAACAAATCAGTAATCAATTACAAAATTAAACATACATGCGAGAAGATTACATTCTTCTCGCATGTATTTATAATAAAGACGACATAACCATCTTGCCAGTTTGACGAATATTTAGGCCAATAATGTTATGATTATATATTTATCATGTTTCAGGCACTTTCAATCATTCCATAGATGTCTGGACGGCGGCAATGCCGAGAGGGCGCTCTCTTTGGGCATGACGACTGATTCGGAGACATCGGACGACGCCATGCGATTGGTGGATCGTATGAAGCAGCTTGCGCGGTGTCCCCAGGTAAGGGTTATTTAGAACTTTACTCTTACTCCCCCTTTTCTCACTTAAAAAAAATTTGCCTATGTCCGTCTCCAGGACTATCTCTGTACCAAAATTCTGTATAAAAATTAAAACTCACTTTCGCTTTTATAATATTAGTAAGGAAGTAAGGATGGTCCTTTCTGTAGTCATTCATTAAACACGATTTTTGGAACATTTGTAGAATCGTATTTATAAAAATCTTTACTAAAACAATTATTACAAGCTTATATTGAACCTGCAGTTTTTTCATGATTATGGCTAATCTTGCAAATAGATTTGAAACAGTTACCCATAACCAATTGATCTGAAAGGTATACCTGTATGATTTGGATGTTATGCATTGAGCTGGTCTGATGATGGAGTCGGCTAGTGGTCGTAGGAACTACTGAGCGCGACAAGATAACACCATCGTGTTTGAGCAATGTTTTGGAACGGGTTTTGACTCTTGATGACGCGCGATGATATTTAGCTATGAAAAATTGCTTTTTTATTGTCTATATTCTTGTAGGTTGTATATTATGTAGCGGCATATATACCGTCGCAGACTAAAACTTATATCTGTTGTCACAAGTTACATCCACGATTCCCTGTTACATACATCTACTAGCGACCCACGCCAGTTTCACACGGATTAGAAATCGTTGAAATTCTCGGCTTTATTCTACTGTGTTAAGCATGTATTCTACGCCTAAACCTTCAATCTATTTGTGAAAACTGCATGAAAATCCGTTTTTAAGTTCATCGCGTTCATAAGACAAACGCGGTGGGGGACTTTATGTGAGTATTGGTTTTTTGCCAATAGTATGCAATCTTTTTATAGTAATTTATTTTCGTTTTCAGCCACCTGTAATACCTAGTCAAAATCTGCGACAGCTCATGCCAGCGACAAATCTGCCCGTGGCCAAAGTGACGAAAGAGAAGAACAAGCTCATCATAGTACAACAAAATAAAAAGCACTGATACTTGTACATTATTTTATTTACCGTTATCAATTCTTTCTTCATATACTTTTTCATAAAATACATAAAGATGTTTATTGAACTAGCTATGTAGTCATAGTATGTTATTATGAAATTCTATTGTAATTCCAATTTGCTAATGTAACATCACATTTTTAAATAATGCACTGTAAATAATTTAAATTTAATTCGCATTCATAATGTTTGTATATATTTTTGCCATTTAATTGATACTTTTTAGCGTGTATAAAAATATATTTATCAACATTTTTTATATACCTACATCCAACTAGATTCGAGCAATGTAAGATCCTAGTATGTGTATTCTATAATAAAAATAAATTGATTGATCTATATGTTATCTACATTATTATTTACACTTCCTAAGGCATTTAGGTACAATCTAGTCTCAAACTCAAGATTGAAAATTCCAAGGTATGCATAATATCCCTTCAGATAAAACAGAATAGTAATGGGTTATGTAAAGGACTGTTCCATGAAGTTTCTGAAACAAATAAAATATTTGGTTAAGAATTTTAGTATACATGTACAGTACAGTAACTAATGCAGTACAAATGGGTCAGGGTCATTTGTGTTGTCATCGAGGCGCCATAATTTTTATACGACTGCCCAGCGTTGTGGCGGCTTATGGTCAGAAAATGCGTCATGGAGAATATGTTATAATAAAGCGTCGTTGTATGGCTCAGAGGTGGCTAGTTACTTACAGTTGAGTTGTTGGATGTGAGTTGATGAAAACCACAGAGTTCACGATAATTGAGTTTATTCGCAAAAGTTACACTAAGTTAAGTTAGATGCTAATCCGCGGTAATAGCGCTACGGCAGCTATTGGTCAACTAAATTTATTATAATTACAAATATAAAAGTAAACAAGACGAGTAGCGAAAAGTAGATCGCGGCGTTAGCGATTTGCCTGTACGTGAACCGTACAGTCGTATTACACATGTTTTTATTAAATTTTTAAATTATTTGTTCCATTATATCGAAAATAGAAAAAAAAAAACTTTTTTTTTTACTAATGCTTGATTGCGATCTCAACGATGCAATCGTTGATGGTAAAGCGCACAAAATTAAGAGCATAAAGCATCTAGCTTTGAAGAGACCTAAATTAATCAGACGGGAAGACCGCTGCAGACAAATTGTACCAATTCTTCGAAGGCATGCGGTATAAACGACGAGGAAAAACGAATAGTCCGGACCGTAGAGGTGTCAACAATATACGGGTGAACATTCGCCGTACATTGGGTTGTCTGATGGTAGATAGGTGATGGCGGAATCAAGTCATGTAATTTCTGCGCACACTCCAAAATGCATCTCATAAAATACCGAAAGGCGGGCAGCCAGCCTTTCGGTATTCTACGCCTGTGCTTTTGAAGATTGGCGATAACCAACTCTCGATCACCAATTAGCCTTTTCGCACGCCTTTCCACCGAGTCTAAAGCTGCCAGACGGCATTTTAGATATTTAGTTAAAAACTTAACAAATCTGGTGGAAGGGGAAACTGTCATGTAACAGACAAAGGATGCACAAACTGCAGTGTTCGACGTTTTTTTTTTTTTTATTATTGATAGGCTCGCGTTTGACCACCATCTCACCTGATGGTAAGCGATGATGTGGCCGACGATGGAGCACGCTTGCCTAGAAGTAACCTATTCACTCTTGACTTAAAGACCCCCAAGTTGTAGCTATCAGGAAACACAGACTCCGGCAGGGAATTCCACTCCTTGGCTGTACGCACAATAAATGTGTTCCCAAAACGCTTTGTGCGTATGGGTGGGATGTCAACCATGTACCGGTGACGCAACGCCGAATGTCTTGTGTTCCGATGATGGAACGGACTTGGCGGAATCAGATTGTGCAATTCCAGTGCACACTCCCCGAAATGTAAACGATAGAAAACCGACAGACTAGCAACTCGACGGCGATGCTCAAGGCTTTGGAGCTTCGACTCCACGAGTGCATCATTGCCGATGATCCTCTTGGCTCGCCTCTCAATCGACTCAAGCGCATTAAGCTGGTATTTGGCAGATCCATCCCAAAGATGAGAACAGTACTCCGTACACGATCGAACTTGGGCTTGATAAAGATTGAGCAGCTGTTCCGGCGTGAAGTACCGTCTCACCTTTGTTAAGATCCCCAATTTTTTGGCAGCCAGTTGAGCCTTCGCCTCAATGTATGAGCCGAAATTGAGAGTAGATGATAACGTAACCCCAAGAAGCTCAAGGTGGTCGGTTATCGGCACGGTCACACCACGGAAAGATGGAGCCGGGTAGAATTGACTCCGTTTAGCAGAAAAAAGACACGCCTGGGTTTTAGATGCATTAAACTGGACCAGATTGGCATCGCCCCAATCGGAGACTGCCTTCAAGGACGAGTTCAAGCGTTCAACCATTGCCTCTCGGAATGACTGGATCTGTGACCCACTAGCTTGTGCGTTAGACACATATCTCTCAGCAACAGTGCTGTCGTCTGCATACCCAAAGATACCGGGCTTAAGTAAGTCATTTATGTGCAGCAAAAACAGTGTTGCCGAGAGCACTGACCCCTGAGGAACCCCGGCATTAATATCCATTTGATCGGACGAGCAACCATCAATAACCACTCGGATGGATCGATCCCTCAAGAAGTCCGCAATCCAATCACACAGACCAGTGGATAGACCGAAGGAAGGAAGCTTAGCAATAAGGCTTTCGTGCCAGACCCTATCAAAAGCCTTCGAGATATCAAGGGAGACGGCAAGCGCTTCCCCATGCTTCTCGATGGCCTCGCTCCAGATGTGAATGGCATACGCTAGAAGATCCCCAGTAGACCGGTTGTGGCGAAAACCGTATTGCCGGTCACTGAGGATGTCGTTAGCTTCAAGGTATGCCAAAAGTTTCCTGTTAAGCACTCGTTCCATACTCTTACAGAGGACGGACGTGACAGATATGGGTCGGTAGTTTGCCGGGTCAGCTCGACTGCCCTTCTTGGGCACAGGCTGCACGTTAGCTTCCTTCCAAGCAGTCGGCACTTTTCCAGTCTCATATGAGAGGCGAAATAGGCGTGTCAAGATCGGAGTCAATTCAGGCGCACAAGTTTTGAGCACGATCGCTGGTATCCCATCAGGACCGCTGGCTTTGTTCACGTCTAGGTTACGAAGCACCCTGCGGACGTCCTTCTGATGGATGCGAATATCTGCCATAGTCGCCTCGCATCGCTCAGGAAAGGCAGGTGGTTGCGCGTTACCAGAATCAAGACGTGAAGATTCCGCAAAAAAAGAGGCAAATAAATTAGCTTTCTCCTCAGCGGTGTGGGCCAGCGACCCATCGGGTTTCAACAGCGGTGGTAGTGAGGGACGGCAGAAGTTCGATTCAACCGACTTAGCCAGGGACCAAAACGCTTTACTACCTGCGGGGTATGAAGCAAGTTTGTTCCCAATTCGGCTTATGTGATCGAATCGAGACCTCCGCAACACCTTCTTGCAGGACTTGGCAGCCCTGTTGAAGGCCTTCTTCTTTTGAGCCACGTCGTTTGCTTTGCGTGCACGAGCGTCAGCCCAAGCTCGATATGCCGTGTGCTTAAGCGCGTCTGCGCGATCACACTCGGCGCCAAACCATGGACGAGCTTGGCCAGACATTGCTACGTCAGAGAATGGAATGAAGTACTCCATCCCCTGCTGCAACACAACCGTCACGGCATCTGCGCACGACGAAGCATCTTCCGAAGAAAAGCAAGTGGGCTGCCAAGGATAGCATGCGAAGAAAGACCGCAAGCCATCCCAATCTGCTGACCTGTATCGCCAAATCCGCCGAGTGCCTCTAGGGCTGGGATCGGGCGGGGAGTAGACAGACACAGACTTCACCAGACAGTGGTCGGAGCTACCTAAAGGCGAACATATCGACACAGAGTAGCGGTCTGGATCTGTTGTCAGCAGAAGGTCCAAGCAATTGGCTGTGTGTGACTCCACATCCGGCACCCTCGTTGCCCCCTGGACCAGCTGGGTCAGATTTAATGCTAGCGCTAGCTTTCGCATCTCACGACCAGCATGGTCTGTGGACTGGAACGGGAAAAGCCACTCTTGGTGGTGGGCATTAAAATCCCCCAGTACCACCAGTTGGGCAGAAGGGTACCGCTGCTGAGCCGCATCCGCCGCCTCACTCAGATGCTGTCGTCGAGAACCGGGAGTCCTCAAGGTTACGGAGACGCCAACAGCAGATGTCGTCCCGGGCGTACATACATACACCCGCACGTGGTTTGAAATTGTGCTCCAAGGTAAACCCTGGGTAGGAAAGATACGACACGTCCGACGGACCTCCAATCTGCGTCTCCGAAAGGAAGAAGAGAGCTGGTTTTTCAGTCTCCAGATGATGGTGGACTGCGACGAGATTGGAGTGCAAACCTCGTATATTAGTGAGGTGCACTTTATGCGAGAGGGAGTGCAGCCGCTGTTTAACCTGTTTCTTATTATGTCCTTTCATGAATTGAGTGAATGTAGGAGAGGAGTAGGAAGTGAAATGAGGTTCCACGCAGCTAACCTGCAGGCACGCACTGAATGGACGACATCATTGGGGGACTAGTCTGGAGACTGCGGGGACGCCTGAGCCCCCCCGGGAATGTCCATCGGGCCCTCTCGTCTGGTCGCCAACCAGCACGATGGCGCATTCCGGGATTTTTCGTCAGTTGGCGGGGCAGCCTTTCATGTGTGGCTGGCACATTACTTGGGCCCCCAACTAACTGCGGTCGGCCAGCGGTGCACCGTGCCTCGGATCCCGCTACCCTCCGCGACTAGCCCCCCGATACGGCCATGTCAGCACGAGCTAGGTTGGTCTGCTTGCGTTGGAACAGCTACTTCGACCCTACTCCTCTGGACTGGCTACACTAAGCATCATACCGGAACACGGCCTGGCCGTTTGGCGGTATGTCTTTGCTCAGTGGGTGGTCACAAGCCAACGGTCGAAACCTACCACCAGTTAGTGTCACCTGATTTGCACCACCCGGGGACCACGTGTAGGGACTTGCTTCGGGTATTCTCCTACGGACGAGGGTGACTCGGTCCCCAAAACGTTACTGCCATTAGGTTACGTGTGTACAAGAGATGGCGTGAAGTTTCTACCATGCTCCCCTTTTGCTCATTTCAATATTCAAAATCGTAATTGCTGCTTCATGTAACAACTAATTTTGATGCAGTTTTCAGAAAATGATATGCACTTTATTTATAAACATATCTAAAAGTTGAAAAAATTTAAAAACGCAATTAAATTAATATTTACCGCATGTAGTTGCTCCGTGCGCGTAAGCAGTCTTTGACAGCACTCGATCATGTATGCAGGTGTGATGCTGTCATCCTTCTGCAGGTCCAGAAGACCGAACCGTTTCATAACTTCTTTGTGGAGTGCTTTTTCCACATGCTTGTTTCTGGAAGAATTTTTTTTTTCAATGGTCAATAAAATTCTTTCGCAAACAAAACTTTAGACCATAAACTAACACCATAGTCATTTGTCAAGCGATACTTAAATACAAAAAAAAAAATGGCGCCCATCTCGTCTCCTCTCGACACCTGCTTTTATCTGTCTAAATAGGCAGTGAAAACAGGTTATCTTCTCAGCTGGACTAATAACTTACATGCTGTATTCTGTCATTAATAGGGTTGCTTGGTCCAAATTCTTGGCAATGAAATATATTAGTTCTTCAGCTGGGCAAGACGATGGTGTGATGAACTGACCCGTCGGCGATACCATTAGTGGGCCCGCTTCACTGAAATATGAATGGATTTTTTAGTTCAGTTCCTTTTTAGGGTTCCGTTCCGTACTCGGAAGGTAAAACGGGACCCTATTACTAAAACTCCGCTGCCCGTCTATCATCACGCTGTACCGTATGAACCGTGATATCGAGACAGTTGAAATTTTCACGGATTATAATATGAATAGCTAAAAACAGGTAAGAATGGAAACTTTTGACGCCCACCGAGGGACGACTGTCGGGCGCCAAAAAATAACTTCATTATGTTAAAAAAAAAAGAGTTTAAATAGGAGTACAAATTGAAACACTCATTTTTATGCTGAACACGATTTAATTTATGTCTGAATAGTGAAAATAAACTAAAGTAATAAATAGTTCGCAAATTATTCCAATAGTGTAGTTTCCAGGGTCAAAATATCTACATTTTATTTAGTCCGTATTTTAGATTATAAAAAAATACGTGTGCCTTATTTTTGAATAATCTAAAAGACGGACTAATTACAATTTTTTATGGCAACTAGCCTATTTTGGCAATCAATTGTTGATTTCTAAAATTTAGCTCTATGTGAATGACTTTTTGGTCTATTTTGACTGGATTATTGGGTCAGACTGGTAACTAAAGATACTTACGGTTCGATAACTATTTCGTATTTCTTTAGAGATTGAGGCACACCAGCTGGGAACTTTTTACCACTGCCATAAAAATCGCCTATTGAAGTGATCAGCTGTCTCAAATGGCTGCAGTACTGGTGTGCAGACACTTTTGGCATGAACTTTCTGAAAAGATAAATAAACGTGTGAGTTTAACTATGCTATGCCTAAAACAAGCTTGCCATTTAGATTGATTTTATACTGATATTGTTTTAGATTTACTGAGATTAATTATTATTAATTTAGTGATTTTGAAGCCTCAGATATATTAGGGGACAAAATGTCCCTCAACATGTCCTGAGTCACGTCAATGCTTGGTAAAATGTCGAGGGGCAAGCTGCGGGACAATGGGCAACGATGCAGCGTCACGTGGATATGGATTGCGCGTTGCGAGTCTTGTTAGGGGATAATTTGTCCCCTAGTGTATCTGAGGCTTCATTTGTCAAATTTTACAAGGTAGATGTAATAAGCATCCAAAAATGAATAAAGCTGAACAGCTTTCTTACCTACGGCATATGTGTATTTCTCTCAATATACTGGACAGTGCTTTCTCATAATTTGGTATCATTATTAAGGCACTATCTTCCTGGCTTACTTTTTTTATGAGCTGTAAAAAAGGTTAATTGATATTATAACGGACAAGTGGATTTTCGAAATTAGCTTACTATATTTAATTGAAGGTGTATGTTCCAAGGTAGCCCAAGGAATTAAAATTTTCTTAAGGTTTTTGCATTTTGTAATTCATTGTTAAATTGTGTGTTGATTAAAATATGATTTACGGAATTATAATCATTGAAATTGTCAATACAACCCTCTCAGTTCAGCTAACCCTATTGGATGACTTTGGGCGCTTTAAATTTATGCGTTTTTTGGCATGCCGACGGATGTAGTATGTAGTTCAGTCAGACACTACGTCCCAATTCCCAAGATCCACTACATAATTCTGGACCAGTGGTGGAATTTTTCGTCGATCTTTTTTATTATTTTTTTACGTTTTTAAATTTAAACTATATAAAATTGTTATTATAATATTTTTAATGAATTAATTACCTTTGAAATTTATAAAAAGGATTGATTAGAATAACGATTTTAAACAGTTTAAACTAAAATTTTTTTTTACAAAAATTAGGAAAAAGCCGACGAAAGATTCGACCACTGGGGGGTCCAGAATCATGTACTGGATCCGTGGTATTCGTTTGTGCGCCGATATGAGAGACACCCCGTATAAAATTCGAAATTAATTCACTGAAACATCAATATAAAAAATTAAAACACGAATAACATTACAGTTTATAACAATCAACCCAAACAATAGTTAAAATAATAACTACTAATAAAAAGGAACCATCTATACAATACATTGACTTGAACTTGCTTTTTTAAAGAGTCACCAATAGCGCGACGCTCTTAGGCCGTGCGCTGCGTTAGGCGTGCGCAGGGCGCGGGCGCCCGCGTGGCGTGCTGTTTCATGTAATCTCATAGATCAGCGCTGCGTGTAGCGGGTCGCCCGTCGCACGCGGTGCGGGCAGTGGGACCCGCCCGCGCGGGCGACGGGTGTCCGTGTGACGGAACACGCGAGCGGAGATGTTTCTAGGAAATCAGTGAGCGCCGTTGCGTTATCCGTGCCACACGTGCCGTGCTTGTACAGTCTTTCATAATTTAATAATAATGAGTATTATTGACACGGAACGTGTCATTTTAGAAGTCCAATATCGCCCCGTTTTATGGGATATGTCTAATGACTTATATAAATTTTCTCTTAATAACGTAAACTTGGATACAAATTCTCCACACAACAATCTAGACGTGACATATGGGCTGATTGGCTGTCGCTCTTGTCTACGCCGTCTTTTGGCTAGGTAGTATATCAACAAACAATTCATGACATCGACTGTACACCCGCGCGATCAAAATTGTACTGGCGGCGCTGCGAGAGGCGGGAGACCATCGCGGGCATCCGCGACGGGTTAAATTTGTCCGCGACGGAGCACAGCGCGGGTCCACGCGACAGACACCCACGACGAACGCCCGCCTAACGCAGCGCACGGCCTTAGATACGTAGCGTAATTCTTCACGTACTAATAGATTTTAAGTTTCTTTATCTTGTGTCATTGTTACTGAATTTTTTATTGGTGTAAGAATGTTACTTGAATTTCTGTACTAACACAATTAAGTTATCACTATTGGCACAAAATATACAGGGCTATTTGTAAAACACTGGTAACCTCTCAGGACTATGTTACTAACATCTTATAAAACACGTCGAACATCACTTGACGTCATGGTAAGTTGGGGTGTTTTGATTGAGACGATTAAAAAATGTGGTTATCAAATTGACACTCAAACTTATAAACTCACCGAAATCCATTCGTTTCGCACATCCATTATACTAAGGAAGACGTCACCATCCAGACTGACTCCAGTAAACTGTCCCAATGCTATTGTTCTGCCTGAAATTATGTAAGGGGAAAAAACGTGATTTGGTTTACCAAAAGTAAAAATACAAGACGTCTTATATTTTCCGGAGGATTCTTCTTCTCTAATAGCCTCAATAATTATAATTAAATTAATTATTATAATTAATAAGAAGAATCCTAAAGCCATGCAATCTTACCGATATTCACAATTGCATAGATTTTCATTGAGATTTACGTCTTACAAAAAATAAATCAATAAATAATAATTGTAATAAATCGTTAACAATCTTGACATACACTTTCGATCCGTCGTTTCGATCGGTCTGAAGCGATGGATCATACAGACAAATCGTGCCGTGTAATTTAGCGTGGAATCCTGCTACATAAAAATGACCGAAGAAAGGGATAATCTGAACACGGAAAACGGAGAAATGAGTATTGTGTGCGCTTGTGGTTTGCCGTGCAGATTGAGAGTGACTTATGTCCAATAACCTAATGTCCGTTTTCACTAAATAAAAACCACTTAATCTTTGTGAAAATGTTAATAAGGATCTCGATCTCAGTCAAGGTAGTTGCTATAAAATAAAAAATTACATAAGTAATAATTTATACTAACCTTCTAAATTAGTCATAACATTAGGATGCTGTGATGCCAGGGCAGCCAAGCTCTGCAAGGCCCCTCTTATATGGCTCATATTCCAACAACTGTCGTATTTTACCTATAGCCAAATAATATAAATATAAGTTATTTTTAGTTTCATTATGGTTTTATCAGTATATCTTGTAAATGCATATCAATGTTAGATTGCAAACCCATTTCAGATTAATGCAATGTGTTTATGGTAGGTGCTTTGTGTATAATCTATAGTATTTGATAATATTTATGTCCTGGTTTCCCTTCAGATACCGTCAATTAGAGACACAATAGTAAAACAATAGATGCGCGGCCACCGGTGGTCACTTGGGGATTCATGAATTAAAAATGTTTGTGATACTACTGAGCACTTTACAAATAACATTTTTTTTTATCTGAATTTATATGATATGTTAAGGGCCTACTACACTACGCGTTATTCAGACTCGTTTTGTTGTCTATGGTTCGACATATCTATTCTATGGTTTGACGTATCGCGTAGAGGGTTAGACTGTCTTTTTATGAATGAAAAATAGTACGAGGCTGAATATCGCACGCGTTATTTAGGCCCTTTATTATGAAGTGAAACTCAGTAAATTTAAATTTTGTGAAGCAAGCTTTTGATGAATGTTTATAATGTAGTGTACCAACTTGTTTAATACCATAAGTATTGCAAAGCTTGTCTATGAGCGAGCGCACTTGCTCCCTTATTGCTGCTGCTGCTTCGTATTTGTTCTTTGCGTCACTGCTGTTCGCCATAACCCACTCCCTGCAATATTGAAGATTATTTTTATAATAGGCTATTTGAGTGATTTTTAGAATCGATTTCATAAGTATTGTTTATAGAGTCTAGAAAAAGGGTTTTATTTTAATTCTTGTATATAATAATATTAACATCAAAAATAGCATATAAAGTAGTATTATTTAAATAAGCCGCGAAAGCGCCATATTTCATAAATGGCAGACATATTTATAGACTTGTGACGTTTAAATAGATTCAGCCAATAGCGTTAGCGACCGTTTTCAAAAACATGGCGCTAGGTAAAGTTTATTTCGTTTTTTTTTATAAATAGTCCATTATTTTTTAGATATATTGGTACAAATCGCTTTTAAAACCCATAATTTATTCTATCTATGCGTATGGCAATAAATATGAACTTATTTTTCATACTGTCAAATAGCCTGTAGTGTCCCACTGGGAAAAGGTGTCGCACTTTAGAAGTATACAGAACAGGGTGTAAAGCCTCTCATTTGAAAACAACTGCCCAAGGGTTTTTGGACTGTTGTATATGTTCAATAAATAAAAATACATAGAGTTTATACTGTGGTGCAGATTTTTGTAGTTTAGTTCCTATGTGGTAAAACAGATGTCGTTAACCTCAATTCCCTCTATTGTTCTTGGCTGTGGGACACTTCTTGCAATATTATAAAATAATCCTAGTCTACACATTTTTAAATAGATATAAACTTCTGCGAAAATACAGCATTTCAGGTGTTACTATTTACAATTATTCAATTTTAAGCAAGACTCTGTAGTGGCAATTATGTCATCAACATAATATGTGGTCCTGTAGTATGGGCTGATGTAAAGCTATGCATCCACTGCGTCGGGAGCGTACGGAGCGGATGGATTCATTGCTTTGTATTTATTTGTATGACACAGTGTGCACTGGATCGGAGATTGCTGATGCAAAATCCGAATAGACAGACAGACAGAGCAGTAAACGCACCGTATCGGCATTTTGTAAATACAGTTGGCTTGTACACTTTGATTTCGCCACTGTGTATGCTAAGCTTAACTGTAGACCAGCGATCATCCGTAAAGAGGTTGCATGTGTGTAAGGCAACATTTTTTTTTTAAATAAAATAAATATATTGATATCAAAAATAGTCCTGGATTTATAAGTTTCTGTCTAAACTTCTAAATGACTTACACAATATTAGCAATGGCAGCTTTTTTCTCAACAACTCTCCTCTTCATCTTAGATACATCAAATTCCTTTTCATAGTCTTCATATGCTTTAGTAAAGTCATATTTTCCACCTTTGCCGAACTCTGTTTTGCTGCAAATGAAATTTTTATTTAAGTTTGACACAGCAAATTAGAAAAAGTGCCCAGATTTTGAAGCAAATACTAGTTTGCAGGGGAGCACAATCTGATAGATATAATATCTTATCATAGTATTTATTGCTTGTTGTCCATCAAATTTAAAAATGTATCTTAGCCTGTATTTACGGATTTGAACAAACAAATGATTAGATAAAAACTAGTTTAGGACAAGCAGGGTCTCAATTCTTACCTAAAAGTGGATACTTTTGGTCTGTCTGGTATCTTATCAATATACTTGGTTGAGATAGCACAAGCATTCAGAACTTTGACTACTGTCTCCCTCACATTATCACTGTTTAACTGAATCTTTATGTGTTTGAACTCACCTGAAAATATGAATTCCTTTAGTAATTATTTAAATTAAGAATACAACCAAAACATGAAAATAGAGAGAAGTAAATTCTAGTTATGTGAAACCAGCTGCTGCCAGCGGCTTTGCCCAAATTATAGTAAAAATTATCAAAAGGAAACATCTAGGATAAAAAACTATCCTTTGACTTATTACAGGAATTGTTCTGTAATCAGAAATTGAACCTGTGTACCAAATTTCAAATGCTAGCTTCACTTTTTTGTTTTTTTGGATAACCAACATTTTGATAATTCAATAAGGTCTAAAAAAAAAAAAATGTTTCTGATTTCATCGAAATCCATTAATTCATTTGAAGACGAAGATCTAACACAATGTGACGTGCAAAAGTGTTTTTTAAACCTATTTGCAACAATAAATATCATTTAACAAACTCACTAAAAATACAGTTTACTGATGACTGCTGACTTGCATGGTCAGAAAACAGACTTAATCATTAAACCCAAGCGAACGCTGGTGTTCACTCTCCCACTGTGTCTCTAATTATGGTATTCGAAAGGTTAAAAATAGGTTTTCAGTAAGAATAACAAAACAATAAGATTACCATCAGGCATATCCTTTTGTCTCAAATAAAATGATAATGGAGGTACAGATATTCTTTTGCAGGATTGTTGGGCTTCTATTAGTGCGCTCAATTGTTGCAGAGAATGTTCATTAACTTTCTGAAATAATAAAATTGTTCACATTTGTTACTTGGTTTGACAATATCTAATTAAAATATTAGTGATAAGCATATCACTAATATTCTAATTAAAAAAAAAATGGCTAAATAAAAGGAGAATTTTTTATCATTTAAGTATTCAACTATGTTTTTCTGAACTGAGATAATTATTTGCTGTATAAGAACATAGCTTAGTAAGCTTAGTTCTGCTCAGTCTTCTGACGCGTTAAGTCCTGTGCTCATTAGAGAAAAGCAATAATTTTTTTATTAGTGTTTTTGGTGAATATTCACTCTCCTAGAGAGGCCTGAGTCCCAGTAGTGAGAACATTAAAAAGGCTGATGATGATGATGATGTATTAGAATGACATAATTTGGCTAAAAGTAGAGCTTGACATTACAATAGAATATTTTGCCGACTTACTCTTTGTGTTGGATATTTTCCAAATAAATCTGGATGAACACTGAAGTAAAAAGGGCGCAAGGCAGTAGACACTTCCGCAGAACTTAAAAATCTGCATACCAGACCAGTGGTACACCCACCACTGCAACAGTATACAATTATTAATAAACTCAAGTGTTAAAACTACTTGAAGCCTCGCATATAACTGAATAAAAGTAAAAACATCTATTTGAATATAGTAGGGGTTGTAAGTTCACTGACCATATTTTCGTCCTGCTATACATTTTGAATTAATTACTTGATTTACTAATTACAAAATCACATTAAGTAGGGATTTTTACGGAATTTGCGCAGTGGATAATGCAAAAATTAACCCTGTCTACAACTACATTTTCTCAGAGACGACCCTAAACTTGGCGAAATATTTTCAAATTGGAATTATTGACAGTGACAGCTATGACAGTTGACGTTTTTGTTTTGGATTATATTCTAGATAGGCTAACTAAAACAATTTCGAGTTCACACTTAGAGTCTGTCTAATGAAAGCGTAACTTGGAGTTTTTTTTTTAAATTAAAGTGGCTACATTATTTTGCCGCCAAAATCACGTCTAAGTCTATGATTGCAATTGTCAGTTTTTTGAAACAGATATTTATTTATCAACAATAACTGCTTTATCATGGGTAAAACAATATAAAGTTATGTGCGAAAGCTGCTACACACTATCATCAGTGAGTTTAAACAATAACAAGAAGAGAAAGAAGTTTGTTTTCTAAGAAAAACAACAATGTTTATACACGATCTTGGATTTTTAAGTTAGTGTGACTCTATAATCTTGATCATTGTTGACTGACCACTAGATATTTTTACGGTATGAATGATGATGACTATTTTATTTGATTATCGCAGTTTTGTGCTCTTGGTATTCTTGTCGGAAGGCCAAAATGCCAAATTGTAAATAAAGAATATTATATACGGCATTTTAGAGAACAGATAAAATAAATTTGGAATAATAACTAACATTTTGTATATTATTAACCTTTACCATACATCTACCAATAAATAAATCTACACAATTTTAAGTTCTTATACAACTATTGTACAATCGTCATATATAAAAAAATACTCAAGTACCAAAATTTTTTTCTCCTACTATTTCATTAATACCATATTCAAATTTTTGGGTTTCAACCTCCTTTTCTCAGGTCACGCTTTCAGTAGACGGACTCTATTTGTTTGTTGAAGTTTTCGTTATAAAACATAAATTGAATAAAATATCTATCTACTAAGACTAAAATGTTTAGTAGAAACCAGCTCATTAATTAAAAGTTTTTAATAAATTAAATTCAACCAATCCTTATTGATTTTGAATTGACTTATGTTAAAAACTTATAAGAAAAACAATTCTTGATTTATATCAGTTGAAAACGCAATATAGGTACAAGTGCACGTAGTACATATATATCGATGGTACAAGCCTTTTTTTATGGTGAGCAAAAATCATTCAATGACAAACTCCGCTCTTGGGCGGAGCGGGAGATAGTGTAAGACTCGTGCGGACTAAAAACCCACCCTGTTCCTTTTAGCCTTCACACCGGGGCTCGAATAACCCTGGCCCCTGTAGGCTTTGACCTAGCTGGGCTGGGCTGTTGCTGACAACTCCTTGAGGCGCGCGGGAACAGTGCGCGTCGTCGACGTCTTGGACTTGGTCTGGACAGTTACCGGACGGTCGGACAGCGAGCTACCAGGTGAGCCATGGGTAGCCATGGCTCACCGTCCGCATGCCCGCGTTTACGATGGCCGGTCATCGGGATCGGAATCCCGCCGGCGGCGGTGAGAGCGCCGTTGCCTGATTCGGTCGGCCTCCTGCTTTGCTAGCAATACTGCTTCGCAGAAGGAGGTGACCGCCTGCCACTCCTCCTCGCTCCGGAATATGGCCTGAACCAAGGCCCTGCGGGAATGGTCTCCGCCGCCGATCGCCCCCACGAGGGCACGGCGATGCTTTGCCCAAGCAGGGCACACCTCGACTGTGTGCTCCACCGTTTCCTCCAGACGTTCCGCACAGTGGCGACACCCGGGCGTCTCTCCAGCTTGAATCCGGTGCAGGAACCTCCTGAATGTGCCATGTCCGGTGAGGAGCTGCGTCATGCGGAAGGTAAGGACGCCGTGAGGTCTTTCCAGCCACGCCTCAAAGAGGGGACTTGCCGCGATGGTACAAGCCTACTTGTTGTACCAAGACAGGTTGGTATTGAATGTGTGTTGTGGCCTTGCTGGTGCACAGACGCTTTTTATCTATGTGTGTAGTGCGTAGTGGATCATAGAGTAGAGCATACATAAACGATGCACACCTTGAATCTACCTAAAAAGTGGTTAAGCGATTCGCTGCCGTGCTGCGAGTTTGGTTGTTCTATGCGGTTTCTCATGGAACAAAATTATTCCGGGACTGGGTGTTTGTTGTATATGAGTAGGTATACTTATTTGTGGGTTGACCCACGATACTTTTTACGAGTCTGATGCGGAAGAAGTCACGGGCACCAGCTAGTATAATATATAATAGGGGGCGAGCCTTCAGTCATGGGATCAGTTCTAGTTCTATTCCTAGTGGTAAAAGTCAATATTTTGTCCCGAGAATCGAACCTACGACACACGCTCAGCTGTCACGCAGTCGCAGTTCGTATTTTTATTTAATTTAAGCATTTATTACTCGTACCTACCTGTTTATCTGATTCGCGCATAAACTAGTTTTAGACCATCCTCGTTGTTGATTAATTTAATAAGTGTATAATGGAGTGTTCCATCGTTTCATTAGCTAGATAGAGTCCATCAGTCGTACAAGAACATTGCTTGGTTAATCCGTCAAAAAAATACTGACCTAGTAATAAGTAGGTACGATATTATGTATTAGCAGGCCAGTCATTTATTTCTGCCAATAACCATATGGGTTATTGATTGGCAATAAACCATCTATTTGTAAGCTCCTAATCACTATAAGATAAGCAATAATTCCATCTACCCAGCATGAAGTTTTCAGTAGATAATTTTATTTTCCGCAAACGTACGTATGCTTATATTAAAACATGTTTGTTTATAGTTATTGTAATGCATAGTGTAGTCATATAGCAATTAAGATGATATACCGCGGAAACAGAAGGCAGGAAGATATCGCTAAATGATGTAAGTTGGAGGTTAATGTTTTAAATGAATATAACAGGTGAGCAGCGGATTGGCTGTCGGCTGGCTGAGATAAAATCTGAAGGCTGCGCTCACGACGGCGCGGCGGCGGCGCTGCTGCGGCTGTGACGCAACGCGCCGCCGCAGACGCGCTAGCGCCGCGCGCCCTCGCCGCGCGCTGCCGAGCCGAGCTGCTTCATAATTGTTACACAGACGAGTTCAATAATTAAGCGATAAATATACCAGCAGTGGCGGTGAGAGGAGGGCGGCAGTCGAGCGGCGGCCGCGTTACGTACCACACACCCGCACCGAGTGATGGACCCGAAGCTCATTCGACATTTTTCTATCGGACGCCGTAGGAATCTCACCGGACTGGTTCCCGCGCAACGCTGCGTTAGTGCGCCGCTCTGGTGAACCCTTTCGCTTGTAAATGTGCCGATATTTACATATGCGCGCTCGATCTCGCGTCGAACTTTCGATCTGCGCCCGCGCCTCGCGGCTGAGTGCTGAGCCCCGCGACCTGGCAGCCGCCGGCGACCGCGCGCCGCCGCCGCCGCCCCAGCGCGCTCAACTGCTGCACGACGTGCGATGACCTACGTATGTCAACACCTACATATCACACACTATTTACATTCAATGATAAGCTTATTGTTTATGAATCATACAGTAAATAGCTTCTCTGATTCACAATTTTTCCCGTTGGAAAGAGGAGCTATCCATTGGATGTATCCCGTACAAGAAATTTTATCCTAAAACGTAGAAGAAGTTGGAATAAATAAATGGGATCAGATTAATCAGCTTCTTCTGTAAAATGGTGGCAGTTACTTTGAATAATACTGGATACCTACTAATTTACATATTTAATAAACAAAATCAAAACAGAACACTTCAACGTATTAAAATATAATTAGATACTACCACAACTAAACACGTTATAGAAACATTACGTATAATGTATAACTACGTGCGCAAACAAATTCTGAGAAGATCCAATGTCCATTTGTATTGATAATACTCAAGTTATTAGATACGAGTATGTAAATTATTACCTTGTTCCAATTAAATCACTAACAGTCAATACGACTGGTGACGTTTTTGGTAAAGCTGATATCAGAGAGACTTCGGATGACGTATATACCTTCACGTAGGTACCTACAGGCACTACAGATCTGTTTACAGGACACAAGAACGTGTAAATAGCAATTAATAGAAACACAATTTCAATGAAGTATAATATAAACAGGAAAACGAGGAATGGTGATATAAATAATGCTCTACATGCATTCGCATGTCCAATTTAAAAATGGTCTTCTAATCCTCCTTAGTCGTTCACTTTTGACAGAGTGGTCGTGGTTGACGATATTGCATTTTCGTTATGGTCTTCTAATGGTAAGCGTTTCTTGATCGGATTGTTCGTGACTGTCCTGTGTTCTGAAGTTCCTGATGCTATAATAAATAGTTACTATGTGATCTTTACGCGCTTTTTACGTATTGGTTGTCCCGTCTAAAAGGTGCCTAGAATATCTAAACAAATATTTTATTATAATAATTCCGTCTCATCTAGTTTTGGATATATCGTGAACTGGAATTCATGTCCGCTGCACATAACATGTGCATGATAGCTGTGAAATATATGGAAGGATGTGGTATTAACTGGTTTTCAGAAGTTCTAGAAGTCATTCGAGGTTAATTTGTCGTCATCATAGCTGTTTCTGATGTTAGGTTGCCTGTAACTATTTATATTATTTTTTGGTTCCTCTATTGTCATTTATCTGGTAAAATCTTTGGAAGAAATTGAGTAAAACTCATAGCAACCGAATTACCGAAGTTGTCCTGCAACCAGATTCACTAATCTCTACCGTAGATGATGATTTGATGGTAGTTGCCGTAGGTTATTTATGGTTTAGTTTATGAAAGCTTAATATGTATACTTAAGATATGAGACATATATATTTAAACTACTTAATATATGTCTCATTTCGATAAGGTCTGGCAAAGCACAAACGTGTCTACTGACTGCAATGTAAATTACTTGGAGAAGGCCTTGGTATGATAGTCTGTGGAGGGAAGGATTAGTCTATGGTGCATACCTTGGCTTAGTAGCGGCACTACCTCTCTACACAGAGATTCCATTGCTTCTTAGGATATGGGGCATATACGGATTAGTTTTGATCTCAAGGGAAAGGGAGACCACAGTTCTGCTGCGTGGCTGTTCAACTTGTACAAAGATATGCCCTGTCACTGTGACAGTGCAGTGGATTCAGGATAAATATGTTGACTGCCAAATGTATTCTATACGCTGATGATGAAGTTTATTTGCATCGTCAGCAGAAGTGTTGTTGAAGACATGGTGACTGAAGCCTATAGACGTAACTGATGAAAAGGATTTAAACCATCATATCCCTAGCAGCTTTTCCTAATTAGCTTTTCTTTTTGTATGGTGGGAAATCATCTAATGACTTCTCCTGCTCTGGAGTGGAGCGAGAGGGTGTGACCGAGTTTTACTGACTATAACCACACCATTGTCCTTCAGTTGCCAAACCTATCAGAAGTCGGCCTATGGCACGAGTAGGCTTAGGCCTTGCTGGACCCCTACAGTTTTACTGACATTTATTTAAGGCGCCATCTTTTACTGGACGCCCGGTCCTCTGGTGTGGTTACTGGACGACTGGTCCGCGTACGGCGAGTTACCCATTGCCGGACGTCCACCACCAAGGCATGTATCAGGGCCCGGTGTGAGAGAGAACGGTGCTCCGCTCAATAGAAGCACACTTCCACCGCATTGTCCACCGTGCTGTTATCCGGGCGTTTCGCTTGAATCAGTTACAGGAACCTCCCGAATTTAGCATGTCCGCGCGGTGACTTCTCTTCAGTCCTCAAAGAGGGGACTTACCGCCTTTGTTTATAGTGTACCAATATCCCCAACTAGCTTGGGGTCGGCCTCCAGTCTAACCGGATGCGGCTGAATACCTGTGTTGTACATGAACTGTTAACAGCGACTGCCTGTTAGATCTCCAAAACCCAGCTACAACACGATACTTCTTGGCTAGACTGATGGTCAGACTTTCTGGCGTCTGATTATCTGTAACGACTGTTAAAGATCTACGAATGACTACCGGGATCACCGGCTTTACGTGCTTTCCGATGCACCTACATATGTATTAAAAAATTAACATTGATACTTAATCGGTTTGCATGAGACGCTGGTGCCTTACCAATTACCACTAGTCCATCATGGAAAGAATTAATGTAAACCAAACGAAGGGTATGGTATATGAAAGAGCTATGATGACATGTTAAAATAAATGATAAGTGTGTAGAGTACGGGTATTGTATATTTGGGAATCCTGTTTACAAGAGATGGAAAGGAATATACTCAGGTAAATGCGGGAAATAAAGTGAATGATCCTACATATATACATAACATGCATACATAAGTAACTACATGCGATGGTGACCAAACAGTCAATGCCCAAAATGGCTCGACAGGCTGTTCACATTATACTGGTCTACGTTTGTTTATGGAAGTGAACACTAAGAGTAGCAAAAGAGACATGAATGCAATGCAAAATATAATAGAATATACATGTAATAAACATGTCATGCAGAATAAATACGTCTGTCATTTAGAAATTTTTTTCGCCAATCTGAGTGATATAGGCACACGGGGTACGTAGTGCATATATATCGATGCACACGGGCAAAGTCGCTGGCAGAAGTTAGTGCAGAATAATCAGGTATAAGTGATAGTTTGAGGACGTTTTCAAGACGGCGTTGAAAAGAGCTTGCCAAAATGATTAAGTCATTTAGAGGGGATACAATTCGACATACATTTTCACTGTTTTTCATTCAACCGCTCTTACGCGATTCTTCTTCTTCCTTGCCTTATCCCTTTATTTGGGGTCTTTAGGCGCCAGGATAGTCTATTCTGGGTTGTCTCTGCGTCCAGTTGAGTTCGTTCCAGATCTTTGGATGCGTTTGTCCACCACGTAGCTAGAGGGCGCCCTCTGCCTTTTTTTCCTTCCGGGATCACTATGGCCTTCTTTACTCTTCTTCTGGGTACTCTTCTCTTTATTCTGGGTACTCTTCGTCTCTGCTCATGACATGTCCGAACCAGCGCATACGTCTCTCTGACAACTTATCTGCTATGGCTGCAACTTTGAAGGAGCCTCTGATGTATTCGTTGCGTACCTTATCAAGTCTCGTAACGCCCGCTGACCATCGCAACATTTTCATCTCATTGACATGCAGTTTGTTCCCGTGAGTCTTTTTCATCGCCCAGCATTCAGTGCCATATAGCATGGCATGTCTGATAGCCGTTTTGTAGACTTTTCCCTTCAGTTTAATGGCATACTGTTATCGCAGAGTACTCCTCCACCACTCTTACGCGATTATGAACGTTTTTCATTAGAAATTTTGGAACCCAGTATCTTGTGGATATTATGTAGGCTTCTATTGAAATCAATTTTTAAATGTGTGTAAAACTAATCCAGTAAAGACCTCGGATTCCCGCGACTTTCACCAGGTCATTAGTACACCATGTGGAAGGTCTTCTAACGCTGCGCTTTCCGGACGCCGCCGCCACTTCAGAAACTTTCGGCCCCAACGACTATCTATTCTGCGAGCAATGTGCCCTGACTACTACCACTTAAGTTTGGCGATTCTTAGGGCTAAGTCGATAATAACCAAGGAAATTCCGAGCATAGCCCCTACATCATTAATTGAGAGATATTTTAAATTGAACTTGTTAAATAACCAATACTACAAATAACAGGAGAAAGTTACAGCAATTTGAACGCAATTTTGGTGTATATATTAATGGTACCTACCATCTATAGAAATGGCGATATCCCTGTTGTTAAAGGCATTAATTAGAAACTAGAAATGGTCACGTACTGCGTATGTTGTAATGAATGTGTATTAATATAAACAGATATTCATCAAATAGTATTGTATATATAAAATACTTATCCTAGGTCGTGTAGTAGGTATACCTATACATACCTAGGCAGTAAAACTACTTGTATTTAATTTATCCAATTGTTTAATAACGTCCTAGGATAATCTTTTGCAACAGGTGCACAGATAGGTTAAATATAAAACAAAAAGTAAAAATGAGGGCACAATACACATCGCTCAAATCCAATGTCCTAATTGCTTGACTTGATTCCGCCATCTTTCTACCATCGGACCACCCAACGTACGGCGAGTATCCCCCCTTACATTGTTGAACCTTCTACGGTTTAGACTAAGCGTTTCGCTTCCTCGTTTATGCCGCGTACATCTAAGGAAAGGGATAATTTAGGTGTTTTCAAAGCTATAGTGAATAGGCTCTTAATAAACTAGTAGGCCTCACTATCAACGATTGCATCACTGCTCACCATCAGGTGGAATTGCAGTCAAGCACTAAGTCAATGATTTAAAAAAAAATGGCTAAATTTCTTAACTACAGAGAAAGGGGGTAGACCAATTGAAGGTTAAAATGGAAGGGGTTTAATTCACTTACTACAGACTAGAGAATTCACAGGGACACTGAGATTCTATATGACGCACACAGGACTGGAACCCCAGCAGAACTATTTTCAAAGGGGTCCATCTTCAGCATATCTCCTCATACAGAGATACATAGAACTAGATAGGTATAGAAGCGATCAAGAGCGAGCAAAACGAGCTCGACTTTAGCAACCCACTCACTGCGGATATGTTCGTAATGAAAGTCTACGAGGCTTTTTATCTTGAAACTTAGAACATGAAGCAGTTATTAGTTATATATATATTGATAGCCAGGAGGTACAAGTGTATCCCCTTACAACTCCGCGGCACCTAGGCGTCCACTTTGTAATTGTTCAACTAAAGTAATTCCTTATGAAGCCTTCCAGGTGGTATCTATGTTCAATTCCAGATGACAAAGGATTATAGAGACGTCTAAAAGACTTGTAACATCTGCCTACGAGCTTATATCAATAAAGCATTCTTCAATACATTAATAAACACTCATCTCTGGTTGTGACGCAGTACTGTTATTAAAATATCCGCAACTACCTAAAGAGTATAAACTGCAGTCAACTTTCGAGCAATTCCACTTTTTTTTTTGTCTACGGGGAAAATCATCTTATGACAAAACCCGCTCTTGGGTGGAGCGGGAGATAGTGTCAGACTCTTACTGACTAAAAACCCCGCGCCGTTCCTTCTAGCCTTCATATCGGGGCTCAAGTTCATACCGGGGCTCAAGGAGCGATTCCACTTGAATTTTGTTGTCTCAATAGACCAATAGAACTTATTTAATTTTATATATTTATATTACTCACCAACCTAAACTGGTCCGTGTGTAGTTATAGCCCATTCCCACTCCTAGAGAGGTGGCCTGAGTCCCAGTAGTGGGAACATTAAAAAAAGACTGATTATGCTTATTATTTAGCTACAAGCTTAATCGACTCATGCCGAAAAAATGATGCCCATACACCTGTATTTGGAGGACATAATGAGTGCCTGTATAATATTCTATAACAGACTAGCTTTTGCCCGCACGGCTTCGCTCCCGCTATTCCCTACTCTACCCTAGACTACTCTACACTACTCTACCCTACACTACTCTACACTACTCTACCCTACACTACTCTACGCTACTCTACCCTACACTACTCTACACTACTCTACCCTACTGTACCCTACTCTACCCTACTATACCCTACCCTACCCTACCAAACTTCACATAAACCATCTACTAAATAGTCCGAACAAAGCCTAAAAATTTGGTTTGGATAGCTGAGTCCGTTCTTGAGTTATAAATTAACAACGAAAAGTGGCATTGATTTTTATATATATAGATATCTATGAATATGAACAACAAGTTTAATTCATGAATCCCCAAGCGACCACCGGTGGCCGCGCATCTATTGTCTTACTATTGTGTCTCTAATTGACGGTATCTGAAGGGTTAATAATATTTAGAAAGACATTATCATAAATTCTTTTTCATTAGGAAAGTAAAGAACGTCTGGTACCTGTCCGGACTGAGCCCAAGTCGTCGACGACGGCGCGCACTGTTCCCGCGCGCCTCAAGGAGTTGTCAGTAACCGTAGGGGCCCAGCAGCGTATAAGCCTACTAGGGCTAAGGTCTGTTTCCGAAAGAGAGGCTTGGGTCCGGTATGAAAAGCAAAAAGGAACTGAGTGGGTTTTTTATCTCACGCTCCGCCCAATGGCGCGGGATTTCATTTGGATGATTTTTACCCACCAAAAATAAAAGAACATCTGAAAAAAATCGAAATCTATCGCTAATCGTTTTTCCTGAAAATGATCGATACCATATTACTTAGTTACTAAGTTTTAGAGGATAGAAAAGAGGGATAAAACACGAGGTTTTTTTTATGTGAGAATCATCCAATGACTTCTTCCGCTCTGTCGTGTCTGACTTTTACTGACTAAAACCCACTCCTATGTTTCTTCTTTGCCTTGCGTCCCAGGATCCCAGGATTTCCTTTAAGATAACCCATGATTTAGAAGGAGGATGGGATAGGCTAGTCTGATTGATTTTAGCTAAAGGTTGAATATAGTTTTCCTTTCATTCATGCACAAAGGTTTATGCATATAAATAACGACACGTGACGCCATTGCGGTTTTCCTTGTCTCCCTATTTTAATTCATATCTTAGAAAAGCCATAGTCTTCTTGCTTTGTGCTGGCAGTTTGGCGTTATCTTCATGGGCAAATTAGTTGACATAAATCATGGTATGCTCACAGCCAATTATTTATGGAACATGAGGAAAGGTCCCATCTCGTCTTGAGGTTAGGTGGTTGTTAGGCTCATCTCGTGTCAGTCGATAGACGTCCACTGGTGGATATAGGCGTCCTCCAAGTGTCCCCACAACACAAGATCCTGTGCGTCTCACATCGATTGGATTCCCGCGACCTTTATCAGGTCATCGGTCCCCCATTTAGGACGCCTTTTAACGCTGCGTCTTTCGGTACGCGGTGCCACCCCAGAACCTTTCGGCCCCAACGGCTGTCTGTTCTGCGAGCAAAGTGCCCTGCCCATTGCCACTCAAGTTTGGTGATTCTTCGTGCGATGTCGGCAACTTTAGTTCTCCTGAAGGTATCCACTTCATTTCTGATTCGATCACGCAAGAAAATTCCGTGCATAGGCCCTTTCCATTGCCTTTACGGTGACTTTAAGCTTTCTGTTGAGGCCCATTGTGAGCGACCACGTTTCGGAACTATATATCGTCACTGGTCAAGACTTTTGTCTTGAGACACTCAGGTATGTTGGATGAGAAGATACCTCGTAGCCTCGAACGCTGCCCAGCCGAGTTAGATTTGACGGTTGACCTCTATTTCGAAATTAGATCTACCCAACTGGACTGTCTGTCCGAGGTAGATTTAGTCGTCCACAACTTCGAGTGCAGACTGCAGTCTCCGATCTTGATAGGAGTAGATTCTACATGGTTGTTTATCCTGCCTTTGGTTTTAGCCATGTTCATTTTAAGACCCACTCTTTCGGAAGTTCTACTGAGGTCATTGAGCATTGTGCTGAGCTCTTTTCGTAGTATCAGCCATGACTACTATGTCGTCGACAAATCGTAGGTGAGTGATGTTCTCGCCATTGACTTTAGTGCTGGTCCATTCCAGTCGAGAACCATGGACATATCCTCAATTGTGGCAGTGAACAGTTTCGGAGACATGACCTCTCCCTGCCCCACACCTCGCTGAAGTCGGACTGACATAGTGGCGTTTTCGTACAAATACTTCACCACTTTGATGTACCGATAGTCAATATGGCACCGTTGGAGAGATTGCAGCACAGCCCAAGCCTCGATCGAATGGCTAAACTGGCCTGGAAAGGCTTTCTCGTAGAACACAAATGCAAGGCAGAGAGGCAGATTACGTTCCTCGGTCTTCTGTATGGGCGGCTGGAAGTCGTCGAACCTAGGCGTAAAACGATTCGTAATGAGCCTGAAAAACAGCTTGTAGACATGGCTCCGAAGTGAGATGAACCTATAATTGAACCTCTGCTCCATGCCTGTGGCATTTTTCCCTCGAGTATAAATGAATCAAACAGTTTCTGAAGGGCCTTAAGAATCGGTTTCCCACCCGCCTTCAGGAGTTTGGCCGTAATTTCGTCATCACCCAACGCTTTGTTGTTATTAAGCTGCTTCAGAGTCATCCTAGTCTGTTGTTTGACTACCATGAGAAAAAGGGCCTGACACCCCTGGTGGCTAAAACCCCAGTCAAAATGTTGATGTTACAGAGGGCACAGAATAAGTATTAGTAAGAACTAAAAATTTCAAATAAGGAAAGAATTAGGTACTTACTCCTAAAACTGAATAAAAGTGTGACATCGTTTGCCTTTATTTTAAAACTTAATAGGAAAAAATATTTCAAATTGATCTTCTCTCTTTAATGTTTCAAGTTTCAAGCTTGCGCCATGTTCCGAAGGAAAACAGCTAAAAGGTACCTAATCAATGTTTTGCCTGCTGAATGATTCTTTTTTTACACGAGTAATCATCAAATTACTTCTCCGGCTCTGAGTGGAGCGAGAGGGTGTGTTAGATTTTTACTGACTAAAACCCACAATGTTCTTTAAGTTACCATTTACGAGGGCCATGGTAACTCTTTCGAAGAATCCCCAGCTCTCGCAGTGCGGAATTATCCTGTGTTTACATTATTCATAAATAATCTACTACCTACTACGTACATATATAATTTAGGAGTTGAGTAGGTATCTATTGAAATAACAGTCGTTAAGGAAATAAAATTAAAAATAACCTTATTTATATTGAACATTCTGAAATTAAATTATGATACAAGCACAATACAAGAACAAAAGCATAAATTACAAGTAAATCTAAACTGACTGAATGCAATGTACTGCTGAAACTACTAAAATTTGGAGCGTGAAATTACACAAACGTAGGCGAGCAACAAGAGAGGATTTTTCCCAAATTTCATCCAATATAGTGATGAAACGAGGGGTACAAAGTTAGTATGGAGAAACCAGCTTCCACGCGAGCGAAGCCGCTTGGCAGAAGCTAGTAAGTAATAAATACAAACTTCAACTGGGAAATGTGGACATGCACATAATTGTGAGTAACAAAACGCCAGAGTAGGATTGGTGGGCACCAGACCGTGGAGACAGAAGGCCTTCACGACCACGCTCCGGTGCGTCCACTGACGCCTCCTCTCTTACGCAGGCAATTATACTGCTGTGCACACAATGCCTAACTTGCTTCTATGTCACTGTTAAGGATAATAGGTAGTAAATAAGTTATTTGAAGTAATTCCAACTGGGAAAATATTGTACGACCAATAATATATATTTTGTTAAATCTTTATATAAACAGTTTTTTCGCTAGTGCGAATATGTCACTCTGTAAGTATACAAAACATATTGCCAACGCAAAGAAAGTCGTGATTTTTTGGTGCTTTGTACCTCATGTTTAACATCTTGTTTTACAGTTTGACAGTTAAAATAACCAGTAAGCCTATTCAAAGCCACAGTTAACTAAACAAACACAAAAACAAAATAAACAAACGCTACCAATTATAGTCGTAGAGTGTAACGTGTCAACAAGTTGACGTGAAGTAGTTAGAAGCCCTTCGCAGGCTTTGTCTCAGCAAGACAGATCCACAGGTTCTTAGGAGGCAGGTTTGGACCTCGTGTAGAAACAACGCGCCAACTATGTGTGCGTGTGCCATACTCATTTGTGCGCGAACCGGTCCTATAGACTCAAGCCACCGTTCGAATCAACCACATAATTTAAATAAATGATAAAGTCTCATGCTGGGTTTCACAATTAAAACTATTAAGGCCGACGGAACGCTACGATTTCGTTTGCCCGTTACATAAGTAGAAAGCAAGTGACAGAGGAGTAAGTCTATAAAATAAGAGCAAGTACTACCGAGTAAACATGAAAATCGCAATTCTAACATCCTTTCGATCAGTTCAGAGAGAAATCTGTGTAATTTTCATAAAGTTAATGGCTTACTACGTTTTTACTGCCTTGTTTAACAGGCTGGGTTTATAGAGTTAACTTAACTTTAGAGATGTGTTCATAAGCAGTTCTGAGCTAACAGTTTTATTTATCAGCTTCCGTCTTTATCTTTTTATCTGATCTCTCGCATGTGCGGAACCAACCTGTCCAGGCGTACGGTACATATTTTCGTCATTAAGTGATACCGTTGGTACTTGGTATTGTTGATACAGATTACTGTAGACTACAATGAGTTACAACACTTTGTTATTCAACGTGTAGATCTTATCTTCACGATCGTTTTCGCTAACGGAGTGACTTGAGCTTTAACTAGCACCAATTTAAAGCATGCTTTAAGCTTTTGTTCGAATAAAGTTTCTTTAACTTGGTCTTGGGTGGTTGATGTCGGATTTAAAGGATTACTAAGTTCTTTTTACTTCATGTTAACAAGATAATCAGGATACAATCTTCCGGAACCACTCGGAAAATATTCTTTTACGATGAAAATAAAAATCTCGTTTTAATCGTGCAAACCAGACATGTTTGGAAAACATTCTGAGGAAAAGTTTAGCATATTATTAGCAACAAGTAATGTTCTGGAAGCTAAATGTCAGAGTGTGCATAAAGAGTAGTTTGTAACTCATCGTCTACACTCTACGAGCACCTCACATTATCATTTCAACCGAAAAACGTTTACTGCTGGACGTTGGCCTTCCCAAGTATTGCCACAATGACCGGCTTTGGGCATCTTGCGTTCATCGGATGCTCGCGGCCCTCACCAGCCCAACCTTAGTTCTCCTGTGGATACCTCAATTGCTCTCACTCACACTACGAGCATATAGAGTCAGTTTTGCGACAACGTAACAGTGTGAAAAGACTTCTTTATATTTTCCATTTCTAATGCTATTCGTCTAAATCGTAATCCTTCACTGCCAGACTTTGTCCACTGCTGAGCATCGGCCTCTCTTTTCATGTGTCTCTAATCTTAACGTTTCTGTTGTTATTTTTACAAGCTTTTATTTAGTTTCACCTGTCCCGATGTTTGATTAAAGATAATCAAATTTGGCAAATTAAATTTGACCCACTTCCCGGTTACCGATTAAGCTGAAATTTTGCATGCATGTGTATCTCATGACAATGCAAAGTTATTATGACATGGAGCTGATCCGATGATAGTACCGGAAGGTGCCTATAGGAATTTGGTAGTTAAGCGACACAACCTCATCGAGTTTGGACTCGTATGATACATGTTGACGAGTATTATTTATATAGGTATACCGAGCTATAAAAGCTTCCTATTAAAAATGATTTTCATTAAAAGCTTGTTACCACTCGTGCTTTTCCCCATTTTAACAACAGTTAACTCGGTTTTGATTAGCAATACTCAGGTCTTCCTGCAGTACCCTTTGAGTATGAATGTGGAAAAGTGTAGGGGATTACTAAACCAACGAAGGATGGACAGCGAGAAAGATGAAAAGACTTACGAAGAAAGTAATCACTGAGATGACTGCATAGAGAAATATGCTAGAAGAAGATTGTGCCCGTGTCCTGCTGACCCCATTTTACTTGAGATGATAATGAGAGAATCTAATCAAAACAAAGATTTTACACTCATATTATATACAACGTTATTTTTAGTTTATGTGAAACCTGAATTTTGTTTGTTCAGAATCAGTAACAGAATGGATTCTAGTTTTTACACCATGTTAAATTTTTCCCCAAAAATATTTAAAAAGGTAATAATAGACACCACCGAAAATAAGTACAACACAGGGCAAGGCAGGTCGTTACGGGAATGAGGCGCCAGGAATCAGCTAGGTGCTAGTGCAAAACAACCCCTCAGTCGCCTGGATGGCCCGGTGACTATATTTTTGGTGACATAACTAGCTTTATAACTTTGTGATTTTCCATGATATAGTTATGAAATTTTGTACATAGATTCTTTACATAAAAACACTAGACACGTGTTTTGGGTTTCGTATACTAAAACGAATGTCTGCAACTAAGTTGTATATAAAAGCGAAATACCACTCACTGATTAATCACGAAATTTCAGAAACTATAACACCTACAAACTTTTGGCTGGTAGGTTCCTTATAGGCTGTAGACATCCGCTAAGAACGGATTTTCCGAAATTCACTACCTAAGGGGATGAAATGGGGCTTCAAAATTTGTATGAAAAAACTGACTTTCACGCGGGCGAAGCCACTGGCAGAAGCTAGTATTCTTATATTTATCATCTTCCTGCACAGTGCACATGTTCCATGTTACTTGGTGTCAGCGCAAACATAACAATATTTGAAGCCAGAAGTCAGTATCTTCTCAGATTAGTGTCACTTCCACCATATGGAAGTGACACTAATCTGAGAAGATACTGACTACTAACTGACCTGAGTTTAAATCCTCTCTTTGAGGAGTGGCTGGAAAGGTTCCTGTACCACATTTATGCGGAAGCGACGCCCGGGTCGCCATTATGCGGATTGCCCGGAGGACACGGTGGAGTACTATAGGTAAAAAATAAAAAAATACTCAGGCAGGCTCAAAGGTTTAGTTGAAAACCAGCGTCAAGTAGCTGCTACGTAGTTGTCTGGCATTATTCTGAATTTAAGTTATTTTGGCGCAACCGCGAAACAAACAATATCATTGTTATTTTTCTATGATTTTTTTTATGTAATTGCTTGTTCATTGAGTGCCAAATAAAACATATTTTCTTTCTTACCTGTTAGGGTTCCGTACCTCAAAAGGAAAAATCGGAACCCTTATAGGATCACTTTGTTGTCCGTCTGTCTGTCTGTATGCCTGTCTGTCTGTCAAGACCTTTTATCTCGGGAACGCGAGAAGGTATCGAATTGAAACCAAAACCATCTGCGGTCCCTTGAAGCTGCGAAAAAATCAAACTTCTAAATTAGCGAAAAAAAAATACGGCCATGTATGTCGCAAAAAACGTATATTCTCAAAGGAATCAAAATTCATTCTCTTTGACTCAGAATCCTGAAATTTAGCACAAAGCAAGATGTTTTAGCACAGGTAGAAGAAAAACTGAAAACAGTAAATTTGTTGTTACCTGCTTTACAAAAAAAAAAAAAATACTTGCAACTTGGAAAAATCTTTGAGACTCCATTCGTAAATTGTAGTTTGTACGAAAACAGTGGAATAGTCCGACTCGAACTTGCCCAATTTTTTTTTATACTGTGACTGTCTTTAATAAAAATCTGCTGAACTCCATTTTGACGATATGGAACGTTAGTAGTAGATGTAGTAGTAGAGTTCAAATGAGATAATCTTAGGCAAGACTAGGAAACATGGGACTAAATTGTAAGTCAGTAAAAGTCTGAAACGCCCTCTCGCTCCGGCCAAAAGCGGGAGAAATCACTGGATTACTTTTCACCTTTAAAAAAAAGCACTCACTTATATATATAATTTCTATATATAACATTTGAGTTTCCTCAACTTGTTTTGAGTATTTTTATTACTCGTACACAATCCGACCTGTTTTTTTACAAGCTTTTAGTTTCACCTGTCCTGTTGTTTGTCTGTAATCAAATCTTGCACGTTAAAGATTCACTTCCCGGTTACCGATTGAGCTGAAGTTTTGCATGCATGTGTAAATCAGATGACCATGCAAAATTATTATGACAGGGAATTGATCTGATGATGGAACCGGAAGGAGCTTAGTAGTTAAATGACACAACCCCATCGAGTTTGGGCTCGAATGATTCGTCTTGACGAGTATTAATTATATAGGGTTATTTGTAAAACACTAGCAACCGCTTAGGTGCTAGTTAAGAACATCATAAACAACATCTCACAATTACCAAAAACAAACTTTTAAGATTTCGTTGTTCTATCTAAAACATTTCAAATCTGTAGTTTGCTGTATCTACGGCTCTCGTGCACTGTTCTCATAATAATAGTAAGAAGGCTTCCGAAAAATTTTCATTACACCTAGCAAGCATTCGCACCATTTTCGTGTACTCATCACACTAGAAAATTGATACTCCAGCATAGACTTCGCAACATTTAGAACGTTCAATTTAAATATTTTTATTTTTGTCTGAAAATCTGTTGAACTAAAATATGATTTTTTTTTTAAAGTCATAGAACAAATGTTGTTGTTTATGATGTTAGTACTATAGTCCTGAGAGGTTGCCAGTGTTTTACAAATAACCCTGTATAGGTATTATATCGTGCTATAAAAACTTGCTATGAGAAAAATATTTTCATTAAAAACTTGTTTCAACTAAGACTTATCTAGTGTGACATTAGCGGTTAATTTTCAAATTTCTCAATATTGCTCTTTGAATGGAATTAGTTTTATTTTCGGTCGTGATATTATGTTTTAGCATAACAAGTTCTTCAAGGTTGAGATGGGTTAGACGCATTATTACTTGACAATATGGATGTCCCACTGTCATTCAGACGAATTGTACCTTTTTTGTCGTTTTTTATTGTGTTAAATATTTGATACGTTATCAGTGTTTCACGTTTCTTGCGAGTGATTAAAAGGAAAAAGGTGATTTGTTATTTAGATGAGAGGACGTCGATTTTCTTCAAGGAATTTATGATGTCAGAGTGGTGATGTATGTATGGGTCGTGTTATGTCGCGCGGACACTATGAGAGTCAACTGAGGTCAACTGTATGGTGCTAGAGGCGACACGATCTGTCCGCGCCGGCTTGTACAATGTTGCAGTCTTTACTAACTGCACCTTACGACCACACACGTGACTATATGACACCTGTAGGAATTATCTTAGGATTACGAAGCAAATCAAATCAACACTATAATATAATAAAGAGGTAAAGTTTGTTTTTTTGTATGTAGAAGGTAATCTCTGGAAGTACTGGTCCGTTTGCTAAAATTTTTCACCGATAGCAAGCTGCTTTATTCCTGAGTGACATAGGCTATTTTTTATATACACGGGCGAAGAGCTAGTCAGTAGATAAATCTAGTGCAAACTAGATTTTTTTCTCGTAAGTTCATATTCCAGAATGACCTTAGGGGTCTTTAAGAGGGTCCTTCTCCACTCGCTTATAGTAAACATCGAAAATGGTTTAAAAGCTTGTTACTTCATTTAATGCAATCCAACGCGATGTTTGACGAAAAGGTAACGCAAAAAAAGAGAGATAACGCCTGGAAATTCTGTTAGTATTCAGTAATTCCGAGATTTACTCGAAAATTTTACAAAACTTGCTCCAGGAAAAAGCTGTTTTTTTAAACACTTAAAAGTTTTTGAAAAAAGTTGTCATCATTTAGAATCTTAATAAAAATTGCAATGTCTCTAGAGAATTACTTTTTTGACTTTTTAAATTTTTAGGCAAATTATGAAGTGTCAAAGTTCATACAAAATAGGACATTTTCAGAGGTTTTTACTGGATTAGTTTTACACAAATTTAGAAATTGGTTTCTTTAGAAACCTAGATAATATCCACAAGATACTGTGTTTCCAAAATATCTAATGAAAAGTGTGTAATAACGTCATAATCAGTTATGAGCGGTTGTATGAAAAACAGTGAAAATGTGAGTCGTGATGCACCACCTTAAGTCAAGAGTGAATAGGTTAGTTCTACGCAAGCGTGCTCCATCGTCGACCACATAATAGCTTACCATCAGGTGAGACGGTGGTCAAACGCGTGCCTATCAGTAATAATAATAAAAAAATGACAGATTTACAGAATTGCCTACTTAAATAATGACAATCAAAAAAGAAAATGTGCAGAAACTAGTAGCCTGCCTCCGTAAAGTTACTTGCCATTTCTCAACCACTTTGAAATTCAATAGATTATAGAGACAAGAAGATTGACAGTAAAGTGGTCTATAGAAATAACCTAAAATATACAATTAAAGCACATAAATATACATTCCAAACTTTGATATTGTAAATGACTTATAATTAAAAACAGACTTCTTAGGAAGTTCACCTGACACTTAATTAGATACCAACATTTCAATAGAAGGCAAATATTGCATGATTAGCGTTTTATCCTTACTTCCTTACTAATATTATAAAAGCGAAAGTGAGTTTGTTTGTTTGTTACGTCTTCACGCCTAAATGGCGAAACTGATTTTGATGAATTTTAGTACAGAGATAATTGGGACGCTGGAGACGGATATAGGCAAATTATTATTTTTTTAAGTGAGAAAAGGGGTAGAAAGAGGGAAGAAAAGGGGAGAGCAATTAAAGTATATTAATAAACGCGGGCGAAGCCGCGGGAAAACAGCTACTAGGAATATAAAAATTCAAATACTAAACATGTTGCATTTCGGCTTTTTTTATTTGTGAGGTTTGCCCTTGTTGTTTTAAGCAAGTCTTTGACGAGTTCCTAGTCTGCAATATTATATCATCGCTTTAATTATGTCAATAGCAGTTTCTCAGAAATGTTAATTGGTGTAATTGACTAGTGCAAAGTAGATAATCGTTAACGACTGGAGTATTCCCCACTTTAATGTTCTGTGAATACTAAATGAAGCTTTGAACAATAGACTTTTTCCTTATTTTTGTAACCTGCTCTATCTATATATATAAAAATCAATGCCACTTTTCGTTGTTATTTTATAACCCAAGAACGGGTTCACCTATCCAAACCAAATGTTTAGGCTTTGTTCGGATTATTTAGTAGATGGTTTATGTGAAGTTTGGTAGGGTAGAGTAGGGTATAGTAGGGTATAGTAGGGTATAATAGGGTATAGTAGGGTAGAGTACGGTAGAGTAGGGTAGAGTAGGGAAGAGCGGGAGCGAAGCCGTGCGGGCAAAAGCTAGTATTTCAATATAATTTAAGTACATAACATAGATATATATTTCTATGGTAAATCATATCTATTAATTCATTAAACCCCCAACTCTCTCATTGTCTTTCTATTGTGTCTCTAATTACGGTATTCGATAGGTTTAATGTGGTTAGCAGTGGTGGTCGAGTGAGAGCAGTGGTGGCCGAGTGGTGATGGCTCCGACTTACGAGTTGTAGGTCGCGGGTTCAAACCCTGCCAGGTGCATTACTTAGTGTAATTTATTTCTTTACCACTGCTCTCAAAACGGTGAAAGAAAACATCGTGAGGAAACCGGCATGTCCTAAAACCAAAAATTCACAACACATTTGAACACATGTGACATTTACCTACTCGCACTTGGCCCGCGTGGTGGATTACCGCCCTTTCCTCTCCTAGAGAGGAGGCCTGAGTCCCAACAGTGGGAACATTAAAAAAAGGTAGGTGATGACGATGATGACGAAAGGTTAAATAGTTGACAGTACAATTGTTTCAGACGGAAAGAAAAATGGCTATGATAGCCATTTTTCTTCCAATATTATTATAATCAGATCCTTACAATTTACTTCATCATTTCAGCCGATACACGTCCACTGTTGGACATAGGCCTCACACAAGCGTCGCCACAACGAACGCCCCTGGGGCCGAAAGGTTCTGGAGTGGCAACCTCATATCGGAAGACGCAGCGTTGGAAGGTTTCCAACAAGGTGGACTGATGACCTGGTGAGGGCAATTTACTTAGGTAATTAAGTGTGCGTTAAAAATAACATCAATTTTTACTTAATTGGTTATTAATTCAAATCAAAATATAAGTTACTAGCTTCTGCCCGCGACTTCGTCCGCGGAAAATTTCTTGTTTTAAAATAAGATTACACTCGATTAGACGATGCGCACGTTCAGCGCTAGATTCCTGAGCACGGGCCTGTGATGTTATGGCATTTTGCCTAGCGAGCCGCTGCGAATGCTCAGCGCTAGTCTCCCTATCCCTTGTCTCAGAGACGTGCTGCCTTAAATGAGATAGACGCTGCGCACGTTCAGCGCTAGATTCCCGAGCACGGGCCTGCGATGTTATGACATTTTGCCTACCAAGCCGCCGCGAGCGTTTAGCGCTAGTCTCCCTATCCCTTGTCTCAGGGACATGCTGCCTTAACTCAGATAGACGGTGCGCACGTTCAGCGCTAGTTCCTCGAGCACGGGGCCGCGATGTCCTCACATTTTGGCTAGCGAGGCGCTGTGAGCGCTCGGAGCTAGATTCTCTAGCGCGTGCTTGCGAAATATATTCTCTATTTCTCGAGAGGCGCTGCTCATTTTCAGGGGCAGATTCTTCCGTACGGCGTACTCGAGCGGCTCTTGTCTGTGATGTCTGCCGGGACAGTTGAGATTTCCTTTTAGACATGCTCTCAACAAACTACGCACAGACTTGAAAACAATTATGAACAAAAGGAGAGCGACTCGAACACCGTCCGCCTTTACAAAACAAAACAATCGTAATATCGAATAACTCGTATCGATTATTACGATAGAACGAAGTACGAAACTACGAACATACAAAAACGTACAACGAAATTACGATATTTTCGATTATGAGGTATCTATCAACAACAACAACCATACGAACGAAACAACCGAAACCAATAAGCAACTGACAGAAGAACTCCAACTAACGACAACGTGGGCATAATAATTCGAGAGGGTCATCAATCCACAGAAAGTCTTAACACCGCGATTCAGAAAACATGGCAAGTTCGGGAGGTTCCTGCACCGAATTAAAGCGGAAGAGACGCCCGAGTGTCGCCACTGTGCGGAACGCCCGGAGGACACGGTGGAGCACACAGTCGAGGTGTGCCCTGCCTGGGCAGAGCATCGCCGTGCCCTCGTGGGGGCGATCGGCGGCGGACACCTCTCGCGGCGGGCTCTGGTTGAGGCCATGGTCCTTAGCGAGGAGGAATGGCAGGCGGTCGCCTCCTTCTGCGATGCAGTAATGCTAGCAAAGGCGGAGGCAGACCGCATCAGGCAACGGCGCCCCCGCCGCCGCCGCCGGAATTCCGATCCCGATTTCCGGCCACCGTAGACGCGGGCTCGCGGACGGCGAGCCATGGGTAGCTTGCTGTCCGATCGTCCGGTAATGGACCGAGCCCAAGACGTCAACGGCGCGCACTGTTCCCGCGCGCCTCAAGAAGTTGTCAGCAACAGCAGAGGCCCAGCTGGGTCGAAGCCTACCGGGTCCAGGGTTATCCGAAAGGGAACTCGTGCCCTGGTTTGAAGGCTAGAAGGAACGGGGTGGGTTTTTAGTCAGTAAGAGTCTGACACTATCTCTCGCTCCACCCAAGGGCGGAGGTTGTCATAAGATGATTTTTGCCCACCATAAAAAAAAATAGGTAAAACGTCTGCACAATTAAAGTTACGCTAGGGGCATTTTGCGTTTTAGTAATTTTATATTAACTTCGAAACTGTATGATCAATTGCTATGCTGTAAATGGCAAATCTTATCTGTATAATGTTCTTGTGATACTGAAATAATTTATTGTCATAAGAATCAATATTTTGTTGCTCAAATAATCAACCAAACGTAAGTATGCCGAAAAAAAATATTTTTAATGCAATAAAAGAAGTATAAAAGATGAAATATAAAAGATAGAGATATGGTACCGCGGACTTTTTTGTAGAAATAATTAAGACGAACCAGGTAGCCATACATTGTTTTTAATTTTAAGCAACTGTTTAGGCAGCGCACGCAAATAATTCTATTTTATGAGGTATTTTTTTCCGACTTGCTAGACAAAAGTTGTGATAGCTCGGTTAATATACATGCTATAGAAACAATTTATAGCCTATAGCACTCAGGAATAATGTAGCTTTCTGCCAGTAAAAAAAATTTTAGAATTGGATTATTAGTTCCAGAGATTACCCCCTACATACAAACTTACAAACTTACAAACTTACAAACTTACAAACTTACAAACTTACAAACTTACAAATTTTACCTCTTTATAATATTAGTATAGATTTTTCATGTAAATGTGGGCTCTATAATCAAATCACGTGAGTAAGAGTATAAATATATAGTTTGACGTAGATTAAACACAAATTGTCAAGCTCAGGGTCGTGGTACTGACCTGACAAGTTCCACTTGAAACTTTTCTTTTAATTTAAAAAACGTCCTTATTTTCTAATTTAGCCGAAAGACGTCCACTATTGGACATAGGCTTCCCCTAAGTGTCGCTACTACGGTCGGCTTTCAATCCATCAGATTCCTGCGACCTTCACCAGTTCATCGGTCCACGTGTAATTTATTTTGCAATTAAAACTTAAAATGGCACTGTACATTTTTTTAACAAATAACACTCAGCGACATATTTTAGCCAATGAAATTACTGTTTCGTTTTTTGGAACCCCAAAAAGCAAGCCTATTATTAAAATTTCAACAAATTAACCCTTCAGATACCGTCAATTAGAGACACAATAGTAAGACAATAGATGCGCGGCCACCGGTGGTCGCTTGGGGATTCATGAATTAATCTTGATTATTTATTCATAACCACGTGACAATGATGAGTTGCCTATCGTGGAAAAGTATTAATAATAGATAAATTTACTTATTTACGGTCCATGGCGTCGAACAAACAGGGTCCATATCTTTTCCAAACGTGCTACCGGCGTGAGGCGATTCATTTCGAAGCTTATGTCTTGATAATATACTCATTTAAAATCCATTATTATTTGCCACACACTGGTGGCAATGTTGTAGAGATGCTAATAGCTAATAATATATTAAACACTAATTTATAATAGTTTATTAGGCTTTGGTAGTTTTTTCAGGGACAACCACCATACAGGTGTTTGAATTTTATCAAGAAAAATAATTAATTTGACATCTCAAGTTTTAATCGTCAAAGAAATCTATTTTTTTTTAATCTTGATAGGCTCGCGTTTGATCACTATCTTATCTGATAGAAAGCGGCGATTTAGTCTAAGATGGAGCACGTTTACCTAGAAGTTATCTATTCAGTCTTGCCTTAAAGATCCCCAGGTTGTATTAGCTATTAGGAAACTGACTCCGGCAGGGCACCTTATTGTATATCCATTCGAAGATATGGAAAGGAACTCCTCGTAGGATCACAGCAGAACTGTCGTAACAAGTTATATTGCTTTGTTTATACGTATCTATTAGATGACTGACTGAAAGAAAAGGGGGAGGGGATAAATCGAACTGATCTGATGATGAAGTCGGAAGGTGGATTAATGTAATCTAACCGTGTTTGGGATTATTATAATTGTTACGAGATCATCATCATCATTATCATCAAAAAATGCTCAGGCCTCCTTTCTTTGAGAGGGAATGGGCCGTAATCCACCACGCAGGCCCAGATGCACGATTGTTACGAGATGCACTCTGGCTATAAGTATCATTGTATGGTGGTATGATAACTAAAAAGTGTAAAAATTTTTTTTTTTACAAAAAATTTACAACCGACTTCAATGTAAAAAAAAACACTGAAATGTTCAAAATAACTTTAATTCAGAAGCTGGTGTTAAATAACGAGGAAATAAAACTATTATAGAAACACCAAATTCCGAAATTAAAGTTATTCTGCACTTTTCAGTGTTTTTTTTTTTACATTGAAGTCGGTTGTATTTTTTTTTTTTTGTTATAATAGTAAGCTGATATAGTAGGTATTTTAAATTACAAAACAAATTAAACAGCTGTTAGTACCGGACGCCGCAGCAGGTACTTAAACTTATATTTAAAACCAATGTCCCTAGAAAATCATGAGTCAATTCTTTCTTTCTCTTGGTCAAAAGAATATATTTCAATGAGTCATAGTCCTTCCATTCTATAGACGTAGTAAAAAGATTTCGTTGATAACAGGAATTTTATAAAAGAAGCATTTCATTGATTACAAAATCTTGTGCAACCTATAGTCATTCTTTTTTAAATTTGTAGGTATTAAATAATTCTTTCCGCTCTGGGTGGAGCAAGAGGGAGTGTCAGACTGCAACTGACTATAGAGTTTTAGTGAGGGGCCGTAGCCCGGGAGTCCCTGTGTCTCTTTTAAGGTGTTTTTAATAAAGTGCGGTTTTGCTCACGCATGCGGGATTGCCCCACACGCGTTACCCCCGCAAAAGTCCTTTCTTACAAGTATTTGTAAAACATCATCATCATCATATCAGCCGATAGACGTCCTCTGTTGGACATAGGCCTCCCCCAAGTGTCGCCACTATAAACGATTCTGTGCCATCGGCCATCTGTTCTGAGAGCAATGTGCCTTGCCCATTGCCACTTAAGTTTGACGATTCTTCGTGCTATGTCGGCAACCTTGGTTCTCTAGCGGATATCTTCATTCCTGATTCGATCAGACAAGGAAACTCCGAGCATAGTCTTTTCCATTGCCCTTTGGGTGACTTTAAGCCTTCTGATGAGGCCGATTGTGAGCGACCACGTTTAAGAACCATGTGTCATCACTGGCAACACGCACTGGTCATTGACTTTCGTCTAATTAAGTATTTATTATAATGCATGGAATGCACGCGGGACGCGTTTTTTTGCATTGTGAAATTTTTTGCATGCGGAGCAACTCCGCATGCGTGATGCATTCCGCACGATATTGAAAACACCCTTAGTTGCCCTTTGCGTTCCAGGGCTACGGTGACTCTTTCATATCCTACAAACCTAGCAGTCTTCAGCTACCCATACTTCCCATTTATATTTTTGACTTTAATCAGTTTTCGTATACGTGTATACCACAACATTATACCCAATTATTTCGATTTGTTTTCCCAAACTTTTAAAACAGAGTCATTAAAAACCGATTACCATGTAGGCCATGAACGCCTCGTGCCAATACCTGCGTTCACAGCCTTCGATCTTTCTTACTAACTCTGTAAATGATATGACAGTGCAGCACTTTAGCCACTTCTGCCAATGCAACCCGAAACTTTGCATGCCACAATGTAACAGCACTAATATGGACAGGAATTTAAATTTAAAACTAGAATCACTTCTCTCAAGAGATTGCATAAACGTGTTTCTTGCTTTTGAGATCGGTTTTACTTCAATTTCTAGTAAATGGAAATAGGTTTATCGATTCAAAATGTATATCGATAAAGTACTTATATAAATATGTCGATATTAAGAATAGAAACACCGATAAAGTTCCAACTTAATATTGGTCTTATGACAGTAAGTTATTGAGAGCTTTTGTCATGACCAGCTGACATATTCAAAGTTTGCTTACAGAAAGTACTTTGACAGTTATAGCCCATTATCCCGGTAAATAACAAATCAATTTCTAACTGCCCATGGTATCTGGACCAGTTGTCATACATTATGCTAGCTGGTGAATGTAGACGATGACCCTGGTCAGGTTTAACCACCATGATGTTTTAATGAGGTAAAATAAGAAAAGAAATGCTTAGGACATAGTGAAATGAGGTGCAACCACTTGGTATCTAGTGTTTAGCCGATTCTAAAGAAATTACACACAAAGCCACAACCCTCAAATAAGTTTATATTGAGTTTCAATTTCCTTTTCAAAAATAGCCAAACAAAATGTAAGAAACACGAGGAAGACACATTTCATATAATTCTGACAATCTCTCAGGACACTTGGTACATTTAGTTCTGCTCTTATGCATATCAAACAGAAGCCATTGGTTCCCTAGCGCAGCTAGGTTACAGTTGTTTAGACAACTCGCCAGATACGCACATCATTCTGTTTCAATATTTGAACATAAATTGTTTATGTGTTCTAGAATTCTAATTCAGAAGATTATTTGTAAAGTGGGCGATGATTGGCGTAGATTAAAGTGTTTTTCACTCATTTTAAAAATATTTTACTCATTCGAAGCAACATCTAGAACGTGCCGGAGCACCACGCGTACTGCGAAGCGTGTGTTATCTTTAAACTCCATTAAGTCGTTTCGTGTTAAAATTGTTTTACACCAATTAGGGTTCTCATAACCCTTATGAAGAAAAACACACAAAAAGCAAAAGGCAAAGTGACGTGTCGGTGTTAATTTCCTTTAATCCAATCTTGAACAGAGACGCTAGACAAAAGGAGAACTGTCAATTACGGTAACGGGCATTTTGTCCTGGGTATCATTGAGGCGAGGAACGTAATCTGCAGCTATTCCCGTCGGTCGTTGATCTAATTGAGCATTTGAGCGGTGCGTGCGTGCTAATGGACTAATTACGTACATGGAGCGGAGAATTGGTGAGTCAACTGCAGGACGCGGCCAGGCAGCCGTGGGAGGCAGACGGCGTGGCTCCGCACTCTACACTGTGGCATACTTCGTTATCGTAAAACGTGATTTAAACTTACTTTGATAGTAATCAATAGTATGAATAGGCGTTAAGTAGGCTGTAGCGACTTGCAACACCACAAGGTTCTTCCCTGACCGGTTCAGTAGTTTCCGAATTGTGTTGTAATGTTTCTTGATAGCGATTTTAATTGCGTATTTGTCTTGGGCTATCATTTATTTATTAAAACGATGCACTAAACACTGTACAAAGGTATATATAAAAATGTATATTTAATATTATTCCACAACTATCACACAACGCGGTCTAGTCCCAAGCTAAGCAGAGCTTGTGTTTTGGGTACTAGACAACTGATAAACATACTTATATAAAGCCTTAAGCCTAAAAAGCCTAACCCCCCCCCCCCCTAGCTTAAAGCCTTAGACATTTTCTGCCAGTTGACCTTAGGATGGTGCAGAGACATAACATTGCAAGGGCAACTTAATAGGAGACAAACAGACAGGAAATAAGTACAAAAACGTCGTCATCAACCCTTTTCTCAAACTTCTTTAACATAAAGCTAAGGTAGCTACGCCTTTTTTATTCTTAGTATATGCGAAACCTGAAACACCTGTTAGTATTTTTATGTAAAGAATCTTTATACAAAATTTCAAAACTGTAAAGCTTGTTATGTCAGCAAAAATTCAAGGTCACCTGGCCATCCAGGTGACTGAGGGGTTCTTTGCACTTGCACCCAGCTGTTTGATGGTGCTCAATACCCGCTATGACCTGTCGTGACCTGTGTTGTGCTTAGTGTCAGTAGTGTCCAACTTGTCACTTTAAAAAAAAAAATTGAGAAAAAATATAACATGGTGTAAAAACTATTGGAATCCATTCAGGTAAAATAATGTTGTATACAGCCAAGCCAACCCCGATGATTTTGGTTATGTTGAAAATTCCAAAATTCCGATACTCTATAACCTCTATTTTATTTTTTGAGTTGGTATTTATCAAATAACTTCTTCCGCTCAGGGAGCGAAAGGGAATGTTACACTTTTACAGAAAAAAAATCCACCTGTGTTCCTTCAATTGCTCTTTGCGTTTCAGGGCCGTGGTAACTCTCTCTACATATCCCGTAACTGTATATCACCTTTTTATTGAGGTGGAAAATCATCAAATGACTTCTCCCATTCTGCGTGGAGCAAGGCGTGTCAGGATTTTACTGACTAAATTCCACTTGTGTTTTTTCAGTTGCCCCTTGCATTTCAAGGCCTCGGTACTTTCGATCTCGTAGCTGTATATCACCTAAACATGATTTTACTCTCTACTATCATTAAGCCCATCAGTAGAATAATAAAAAATATAAAATGTGGAGAAGTTGTATAAACCAGTTGTATTTTTAACGACAAAAAGTCAGCTAGCTGCGTAGTTTGTCTATGTTTTGTTATTAAATTAGGCAGAGAGCCAACACAACATAAACACAACTTTAAATTAAGATTTTTTTTAAATAAAAATGAATAATACCAGATATATTTATTGACACCAAAAATAGAATCTATATTCGCACCATTTACGTAAGTTTGTAGTTTTTCCGTGAATTTCGGCGACCCTTGGCTCTCCAAAGCCCCTCTAGGCCTGTGCCTATTTTTTTATTGTTGATAGCTCCGTGCGTTGACCGCCATCTCACCTGATGGAAAGCGACGATGCGCTCGACAATGGAACGCGCTTACCTAGAAGAAACCTATTCACTCTCGACTTAAAGATGCCTATGTCCAACAGTGGACGTCTTTTGGCTGTAATGATGATGATGATATTAAGATCTTCAGAGATAGGCAATTGAACTCTTCAATTGATGGCACGGTTGGTGCAGTTTTGAATCCCGCACAGAACAAATATTTGTATAGCCTACAACTACTTATTCCAGGTCTGTGTGGTCTTATGTATGTGGGTTTACGTGTTTGTGAACGAACCCACGATTCTGGAGTACATAATTCCTAGTGTGGGGCAAGGATTTCAAAAAGAAAAAAATACTGGCCAAGTACGATTCGGACTCGCTCACGAATGGTTCCTTACCATAATTTCCTTTAAAATGTTTGAGCTGAGTGGGGCTGATGCACGCGTCATGCTCGTGAACGGGTGCCGTCAGTTGAGACTGGTCATACCGGTAAGCCAGTGGCTTAATTTAGTTTCTATCTTTTAATTATTTTTCATTTTTATTTTGTTATCTAAATCCTGCTCACATAGAAGCAACAAGAAATATGTAACACATATTATGATTTGAAAGAGTGTCCATGGAGTTTCTTGCACGTTCTTCTCCATAGAAATCCACGCTTTGGAACGTGCAATTCAGCTTCACTTTTCTTAGACTGACCAACAGTTCAGACTATTCAAAAGTGCCTGCTAATGGTCTATTTGAAATAAATGATTTTGATTTGAATAAAATCGAGCAAAAAACGTCGATAAAATAACTTTTTTCTTTTATGGGAACCTCCTTTAGTTTTATTACTAGCGGGAATAGAATTACACATTCGGTGAAAATTTCAACTCTCTACCTCTTACGGTTCATGAGGTTACAGCCCGTTGACAGACGGATAGCGGAGGCAAGTAATAGCGTCCAGTTGGCAGCTCGTCATATCAGCCGAAAGACGTCCACTGCTAGACATAGGCCTCCCCCAAGCGTCGCCACAACGACCGATTCTGTGCGTCATGCATCCATCGGATTCCCGCGACCCAGACCAGGTCGTCGGTCCACCTTGGTGGAGGCCTTCCAACGCTGCGTCTTCCGGTACGAAGTCGCCACTCCAGAACGTTTGTTGAGTTGGCACCTATCGGATACAGAAACCTTACACCTAAACGCAAATATAGGCTTTTAATAAACCAGTGCACCTCACCAGTAACGATTGCATCACCGCTTACCATCAGGTGGGATCACATTCAAGTACTAGTTTACATCAATAAAAAAAATACGCGATTGCTGTGATTGGTTATGTATGGTTTTCACCACCATAACATAACATCACGCCGGTACGCTCTGAAGGGGTATCCAGATGTGTACAGTTTACACTGGTTCACACTTATTTCACTATCAGCACCAATGTGTAGATTTAGTCGTTATAGGCATGAGTCATTCCTATTGGAAAATTTACATTCCTAGTGTCAAAAAAAAAGAAATTAAACCAGAACACTGACTTCTCAAATTAAAGTGGTTTTCGTAAAAAAAAAACTGGGCAAGTGCGAGTCGGACTCGTGCACTGAGGGTTCCGTGCAAACTACAATTCCCGAATGGACTCTCGAAAATTTTTCCGAATTGCTAATTATTATTTTTTGTGACGTAGGTAACAAAAAATTTCTTGTTTTCAGATTTATTCCTATACCTGTGCTATAAAACCTTGCTTTGTGCCAAATTTCAGGATTCTGGGTCAACGGAAAGTACCCTATGAATCTCGATCTTTGACAGTATCAAAATATACGTTTTTTTGCGACATAAACAGCCGTATCTTTTTTATTCGTTAACTCAGAAGTTTAATGAGATGATCACAGCTTGAGGAAACCGCAGACCTGAGTATATGGTTTTAATTTCAACTCCATACCTCCACGCGTTCTCGAGTTAAAGGGTCTTGACAGACAAACAGGCAGACGGACGGACAAAAAAGTGATCCTATAAGGGTTCGGATTTTTCCTATTGAGGTACGGAACCCTAAAAAACGTATTTATTTGGATTGATTCTTTTTTTTGCAGTAGCCCTTAACCTAGAACCAGCTGATTCTTTCACTAGAAAGTTTTTTGCGCCTTTGCCTTTTAGTAATTCTGTTATCAATTTTAGGAAACTTATTTAGATAAAAGAAAAACATTTTTTATGGGTTTTTAAATCTTTAACTCCCCTTAAACTATAATAAGAGGGTAGTTCAATAAAACTAATAATGATAACCTATTATATTTACATTTTGATTTAAAATTATTTTAAGTTTATTAGAAATAAGAATTCTCCATATCTTTACAATCTCCTAAATTGATCTATTGGGGGTAGTTCTAAAAAAAGTAATGACAACCTTTATTATTTATTACAAGCTTTTATTTAGTTTCACCTGTCCCGATGTTTCTCTGTAATCAAATCTTGCAAATTAAATTTCCACTTCCCGGTTACCGATTGAGCTGAAATTTTGCATGCATGTGTAAATCAGATGACAATGCAAAATTATTACGACAAATAGCTGATCTGATGATGGAACCGGACGGTGGCTATAAGAACTTGGTAGTTAAACGACACCACCCCATCGAATTTGGGCTCGTATGATTCGTCTTTACGAGTATTAATTATATAGGTATACCGAGCTATAAAAGCTTGCTATGAAAAGAATATTTTCATTAAAAGCTTGTTTTCATACTCATATTATTCTTTTAGACTTTGCAATTTTGTATGGATAACAAAATCAACCAAATGTCTACCTGCTTGCTAGCAAATGATGCGCTGTTAATGAAAATACCTATTTTTTATGGGTTGGTTTTCATTATATTTTTGCATACTTTGTAATATAATTAGGTAATTATCATCATCATTTCAGCCGAAAAACGTTCACTGCTTGACATAGGCTTGCCCCAAGTGCCGCCACAACAAACGTTTCTATGCGTCTCATTATCAAACTATATCTACTAAGGTATACTACTCCCTTAGTGTCCAAAATTAAACTGGTCGAATCTCGTTGAAAAAAATATGTTGATAAGTTTTCATTTCACGTTAGAATACTATTGAAAATAATTGTTCCGATCTTAAAAAAAAAATAAAAAAAATCAAATATTGCGATAAAAAATGTATATCAAAAAACTATGAAATTTAACTCTAAACCGAAATGGTGCCAAAAACTTATTGTATTTATCGGATTTGATCAGCCTAAATTTTAGACGTCGCCTAGGTACTGAAATGGCACCACGTACCGGAAGGCGTAGCGTTGAAAGGCCTCCTACAAGGAGGACTGATGACCTGGTAATGGTTGCGGGAATCCGATGGATGCGAGACGCACAGGACCGTTCATTGTGGTGACACTTAAGGGAGGCCTATGTCCAATAGTGGACGTCTTGCAGCTGAAATGATGATGATGATGATTATGTCATAAAAGGAAGCATTGTGCAAAATTGTACGCTCCTAGTCCCTGCAGTTTTGGCTGAGCTTTGATATGTGTCAGTCGGTCAGTTTTTCCTTGTATATATAGATGAAATTCTCATCGCAAAGTTACTGTTGTGACCTATCTAGTATTTATTTATTAGGTATAAATAAGTAATTAGTTATTTTCTAGAAAGAGGATATTGCACATTTCTGGAGTCCACTCCCCAGATCCACATTCTAGAAATGTGCGACATCCTATTTCTTTCATATTTCTAGGGCTACATAGTTCACAATCTGCTTACCTATACAGGGTTATTTGTAAAACACTGGCAACCTCTTAGGACTATGTTACTAACATCATAAACAACAACTTTTGTTCTATGACTTTTAAAAATTTATCATATTTAAGTTCATCAGATTTTCATACAAAAATAAAAATAGTTAAATTAATGTTCTAAATGTTACAAGGTCTATGCGAAGCAAGCGATAGTACAATAGCTGTGTGAAGGAGGGTTGGTTGGCGGGGCTGCTTTATGCGCTAGCATTGCGTCAAGCACCCCCGCCTAATAGAACAAGGAAATATTGAAGGATTGTTTTTGGTAAATATATTATGTTTTGTAAAAAGTCATAGAACAAAATTTATTGTCTATGATGTTAGTAATACAGTCCTGCAAGGTTGTTAGTATTTTACAAATAACCCTGTATATGTATTCTTTAACAATCACACAAACGTAAAGTAAATGTTGACGATATGGACAATTCTTAAAAACTTATTAGAAAAAGCAGACAAGTTTTTATTAAGAAGACCTCTGACTCTACAACTTATTTATTCATCTACAATCAATTCAAAGTTCAAACAGGTTGACAAATCTTCAAAATACGAGCTCTACAAATCACGCTCCATAATTTTATGCTAACAAAGTAAGAATTCAGAACAAGTTTTAAGCAAGAAGTTATTAAAGCAAAGCTAATGTTGGCAATGTTTCAAATCGAACGGCATACGTCGCGATAGATTTAATATCAATTATTATTCTATATCTTCCGAATAAAAACTGGTATAAAGTGATTCTAACTTTCGCTACCGTCAAAATACCTCATATAACGGCTCCAAGAGACACGCGCCAAAAAAAGAACACATAGCCGACAGAGCATTAGTTATTTGCGCGTAACGGCGCGGGCGCAAGTCCGGTAGCAGTGCCGCCGCCGCGGTGCCCGGTAGCACTCAATAAGTTGCCGAATTTCATGCTCACAATAATTATTGCGGTTAGCTCGTATTTATGAACACTCATACTAAATAATAATTGAGGTTTATTATCGCTAATAAAACCGCATTGTACCGGTATCTCTTTTTAATTCTTCATTCGATATAGGCATACACTTGGAAGTTCTCGATTGTCTGGATCTTTTAATGGAGCGTTTTATTGGACCGTAGATAAAACTTGACTCTTTTCTTGAGATATTTATTTGAGTCTTCGTTAAGAATTTATATAAAATATTGCAGATAATTCAGGTTACGGTTTTTTAAAACGAATCATGAATTATGTTACGAGTTTGCGAGAAGGCGCAAGCGACGGGAAGACTTCCATAAAAATGTAACGGTATTCAACGTGAGGTTTGTTTAATATTCCGTTTATCTTCTCTGTTTAAATAATTGACTTATTGAAGTGTGAATTCACATCTGATTCTGAATAGTAGTTTCATAGTTACCTGCTAGTAAATTTTTCTGTTTGATTGCTCTAGGCAAACACAATCGTTATGTGATCACAAGGATTGTTTTTATTTTGTATTATTGATAGGCTCGCATTTGACGACCAGCTCACCTGATGGTAAGCGGTTGACGATCGAGCACGCTTGCCTTGAAGCCACCTATTTACATTTGACATAAAGACCCCAAGGTTATAGCTGTCAGGAAAGCTAGACTCATAATATGACTTATTTAGACATATAAAAGTTTATATCAGGCTCCAAATAATTTATAACACAGCCTCATACAATTATATTAATGCTGCATTATAGATTTTCTGATACAGAATGGCTCATGGCATTAAGCTTACTTTTTGCGCCACCTTGTCTATAATTAAATAGAGTTATTGCCTTAGAGTAATGGTTATTTGTATTTCGATTCTATGCGTCGTATATCATGGCACAAGTTCACATGTCTACGATACAGATCGGACTGTCCATTTCAGATAAAATATAAGCGCAATAAATGTGCCCAGAAAAACTTGACCTATCACACTCTGTTACGCAACTTAAATCAAAGATAACTGTGTTAATGTTACACCTGTTTTATAAAGATACGGTCGAGATGTACATCTGTGGAGGCACGTGGGTCAACACGCTGCCACCTGAAACACTCTCCAGCATTGTTCACGACACACTCATCGCTAAGACTCGCTGCTTGCGTTTTTTCTTCGCAATATTTACTCAAGCACATCTCATTGTTATAACTTTCGTGGCAGCTGCGTCCTGCATAAGAGAAAGGTATTTGACATCTACGCATCACCCATTATCTGAAATACGTGAAAAAGACAACGGCCAATGTATTAGAGGAAGCGCGTCGTAAACGATAAGCTCTGTTCTGACTTCTTATCAGAGGAACACAGTTTGGTGAGTGACTAATGCTTTTGTTTGAGGTCTGTAACGTTACACTGATTCGACAGTTGTAAAAGAGGTTCAAAAGGAGTATCAGCAAAGGTATTATCGCCTTGTCACTGCGGGTTTTTAGGCTTTGTTACGTGTTTCGTATCAGCTTCGAACAGGTTTTTTGGTGTAACTGTAGTGTCTTATTTGTTACTAAATCGATACTATTAACACCCAACTGTGTTGTGATTAAAAAGCCTTTATATTTTTTGATTCCGTCCAAGTAATATTTTTGACAATTTCAAATCTCTCCCGAATCGATTTCGGCGTAGCGCTCGTAGCAGCCGCGTAGACCCGAAATTACAAAAATAGATTAGTAGTTCGTAGCACAGTCGCTCGTTCGATTTCATGCGTCGTATTTTACATTGGCAAATATTTGTAGCTGCTGAAAAAGTGTAGTGTCACGGTGTGATAAGTGTTGGTTCTGCGGTTACTTTTAGCTGGCGCGGCGTAGCAAACAAACTTAGTGTGATTTTAATGGACGCTATGTTCGGCTAGTATCTACTACTAGTTTTGGACTATTCAGGGATTACGTTCCTTTTGAAAACTATAAATAAGCTATCAAGGTTCAGACTTTGAGGAGGTAAATTGAAAAGTTTTATGGCGAGTCGAATGGCGTTGAGGCTTCGGATGAGAGGATGCTCTGGTTAGTGGCGGTGGAAGCAGCTGCTGTTGTGGTGATTGGTGGTGGTGGTTGTGGTATGGTGAGGGTTGTTCCCGGAGTGGCAGGCATGTTGAGAGGCGGGGCGGTGCGTGCGGGCCGGGGGGCGGGGCGGGCACGCCCGCGCTCGGCGACGCCGCCGCGTCTGCCGCGCCCGGCGCTCACTCGGGCCGCGAGCGCAGCGCCGCGAGCACGCCATGCGCAGCACAGCCGAGCCGCACGCACGAGCGCGCGACCACTCCCGCGCGCCCCGACACAGTGATGTTACCAGACTCCGCTGTAATGTGCCATCGGTTCAGTAGTGATCGAGTGCCTCTCCATCTGTTCCCCAAGCGTTGACTGTGCCTTGTTCGAGGATATTGCGGATTTGCGTACCCGTCGACGTTGGATGCGTTAAAATTTCGGGTGAGTGAGAGAGGCGAGCGGTCGTGCGCCCGCGGCCGGTTTGACCGCATTATTTTCGAAATACGTACGCCGCAATCCGGTCGACCGCGCTAGAACGATCAAAACATTATAACAAAAACATATAAATTCGGTGACGTTAATACATTTTTCCAGATCAGCCAGTATTTTCGTGATCTTGGATACTTTCACAATAAGTTGTTTTTGTACAGAAAAAAATGTGTGTTTGTTTGTTTGTCATAATATTGGATTTAAGTTGGATTGAAAGACAAATTGTTAGATTCGGAATTTTCTCAAAGTTGTTTGTTAAATATATTTACAAAGAGTGTGTAGATTAGTTGCAGCAAAGGAAAAAAATAAATAATCGTGATTAAATAATGTCGTAGTCGTAATCAGCGCGTACAGTTATTCGTAGCAGCTCGAAACGCATCCCGTTGATGTCTTTTACTGAACGCTTTTGGAAAGTGCTTGAGCGATATAGCCATGTTTATATTGGGTGTTTGTGTAACATGACATGTGATTTTGGTTTCTCTTCATTTTAATATGGTGTGTATCATCAAACATGCATTTTTAGTAACTAATTTTTGAATTTTTTATTTTTCCTATTTAACACTATTTTTAGATTTATTAAGTGTAAATATTATAAATTAATAGGTATATACAAACTTAAAATAATAATATGTACAAACTAGTAAAAACTGGGAAAACTCAAAGGGCATCAAAAAATTCGTCCACATCGATGTCAATGGGAAAAGTGCCCAGAACTCTGGCAGCATTGCCACGCTGGATGGCAATGCTGTTTTTTTCCTATTTTAAGTTGCCTAGAGCGATATATCTGTATTTGTGCTGCAGATACGCATATAAAATAAATGCCAGTTGAATAGTAGAATTTCATTGATATTTAGTTTTCGTAGAGGTTGTAACTCATCTACATTTGAATGTAATCGCGTGACATGGTCACTTGTATTTTGATAATCCCCACTACTGGCTACGCCGTACAGATGCGAGTCTGCAAATGTTGTTTTAGACATATTTACGTTTGGAAAACTGGGTTAAGCTTTATAAATTTTCTTGTAATAAGTAAAAACGTTATATTACCGAAAATACAAAAACATGTTATATCTCATTGCATCCGAAGTGATCTCTGGTTTCTCTCAGTATTGGGAATATTCGCAAATAAATCCTCGGGACGAGAATACTCTTGCAAGTACACAAGTACAGGGAAGTTCCTAAAGAGTAAACAAATAACGATAAGATTATAAACAGCTGTGTTGTGCTCTGATGTTATTACCGCGTTATACCGCAAACATTGTTTTATTTAAGTGTTTATAATATTGTTTATCTGGTAATCTCTTTTCTTATTTTTCTTCTTGCGTATTTAATACTGGTCGTAAAAGCTTAGATATTTTTAAATCTCTAGCCATTTGTTTTGTAAAGTGAAAACCAGCTTTAAAAAAAACTGGCAAAGTGCGAGTTGGACTCGCACACGAAGGGTTCCGTACTGTCCTTAGGAAAATTCGTCAAAAAATCACGTTTGTTGTATGGGAGCCCCACTTAAATATTTATTTTATTTCGATTTTAGTTTTTGTTGTTATAGCGGCAGCAGACGTACATAATTTGTAAAAAAAATCTACTGTCTAGCTATCGCGGTTCTTGAGATACAGCCTGGTGACAGACAGACAGACAGACAGACGGACAGACAGCGAAGTGTTAGTAATAGGGTCCCGTTTTTACCCCGTTTGTACGGAACCCTAAAAAGTGTTTGAATTTTTAGAAAAATGTGTAAACGTGCAGATAAGATAAAGATTGCTAAAAAGAAGGCAAAAAACGATAAGGCTTTGATGGTGTACAATAAAAAGTAATCTATCTATTTATCTAAATAGCTCTAAAAAAATCGAAAACAAAACCCGTTGTGAAAAAAAATTGTATGTAAAAAAAAAACTGTTAAAATAATTCGGTGATAAGGGAGGTACTTGACCTTCATGTCGTACCGTCATCGCTGGGGGGCGTGGACTAGATGTCGAATAAAAATAGTCATCATCGCCAACCACTAACAGTCATCGCTCACCTCCGGTCGGAAACGTTCGCGTCCAACTGATGTCCTCCTAATGGACACGTTTCATAGGCTCATGTTTACTCGATCTTTCTCATTAATTAATAATTGCTCAACCATAAAATATCTGTAAATTTTCCTCAATTAAAACACAGCTGTGCATAGACTTACAACATAACCGATGTTTATTCAAAATTATTTTTCATACATAAAATTAAAATAAAATCAGAAGATATTGGAACACCGATGGTGTACTCTTATGGTAGGTACAAGGCATACATATGCTTGTAAAGTTTTACTTAAATGTGACTAGAGGTTCAAAACTTGCTTCTCCACTTGTGTATGTTGACCGGTACATGTACTACTCAAATGAATTAAATATGCATGAGTATATATTACAATGTATGTTAGTGCATTCATTAGAAATACACCTAGAGATAAAACGGGTGTCGGTTGGACACAGTATCAGTCTTTGTTGGCGACCAATTACTGGTAAAATGCATCAGTGTTGTTAGTTCTTTGGAAATTCTTACTTAATCAGATTAATTGTGTCAGTGATCAGCCACCATGCTGCTTTATATTATGATCTTTACTTCAATTCATCAATGTCTCTAGTTTTCTACATAATATCGCAAGGTCTGCTTGCCAATAACTTAGCTGCGATTAAACAGATTTAAATTAATCTTGTAATGCTAGTGAGGTCGTTTATTGTTTATGATTGAAATTTATAAAATTCTCTGCACCATCACGCGCACTCGTTTATATAAAGCGGGTACAAACTTGACCGCCGGAAAAGCTCATGGTTTGATAATACTGGCTTATCTTCTCGTGTCTAACATCGTATAGTTTTAAATGTTATTTTAAATAAGTAAATAATTGATTCTCTTATCCCTATATTAATAATCCTTATCCCATATTTTATTTCTTTTACCTTCAGTAATTCGGATCAACCCCCAAAAATTTATTTAGGTACTTGTGCAACTCTTGTCAAATTTTTTAATAGATATACAAATTATGTAGACAATATTTGGATTTTGAAAACCAATCTTAACATTTGTTTTTGTATCTTTGCAGGTGGGTCGAGGAGAATTATGCGTGGGGCGTGCGCATGCGCGGTGGTGTGCGCGCTGGTGGCGCTGTGCGCGTGCGCGGGCCTGGACGAGCGTACGCGCGGCGCCGCCGAGCGCCAGCTGCTGGCGCTGCTGGGCCTGCCGCGTCGGCCCGCACGCCGTGCCGCACCGCCGCCCGTGCCGCGCGCCATGCGCCTGCTATACGAGGCCGACGGAGCCATCCCTGCCGCCGCTGCCAACACGGCGCGCTCTTACCACCACACTCCCACCGAACTCGATCTGCGGTTTCCCGGCGAGCATCGATTTCGTCTCTATTTCAACTTAAGCGGCATCCCGAGCGACGAGCTCGCTCGCGGGGCCGACCTCACGTTCCAACGGGTGGACGGCGTCGAGGGTGCGCAGCGGCTGCTGCTGTACGACGTGGTGCGGCCGGGCCGCCGCGGCAAGACAGCACCCATTCTGCGGCTGTTGGACTCCGTGCCGCTCAGGGCCGCTAAAGGCGCCGTCACAGCGGACGCACTCGGTGCAGCGCGCCGGTGGCTCTCGGAGCCAGAACATAATCATGGACTATTAGTGCGTGTGTTAGAAGAGGGTCAGCAAAATGTAGACGCTAAACAACCTCATGTGAGAGTGCGGAGACGTGTCGCGGAGGAAGAAGAAGAGTGGAGCACGCGGCAGCCTCTGCTGCTGCTGTACACGGAGGACGCGCGGGCGCGTGCTGCGCGAGAGAGTGGCGAGACGCGCCTGGTGCGCAACAAACGCGCCACGCAACGCCGCGGTCACCGTGCTCATCACCGCCGCAAGGAGGCGCGGGAGATCTGCCAGCGCCGCCCGCTCTACGTGGACTTCGCGGAGGTGGGCTGGAGCGACTGGATCGTGGCGCCGCACGGCTACGAGGCGTACTACTGCCAGGGCGATTGCCCGTTTCCGCTGGCGGATCATCTTAACGGCACAAACCATGCCATAGTGCAGACTCTCGTGAACTCAGTGAACCCGGCCGCCGTGCCGAAAGCGTGCTGTGTGCCGACGCAGCTCTCTTCTATTTCCATGTTGTATATGGATGAACTAAATAATGTGGTGCTTAAAAACTATCAGGACATGATGGTGACGGGCTGTGGCTGCCGATGACGAAGGCGCCCGCCTCGCCCAGTGCGGACCTAGTGATAACTCGTGGACCCAGTGTATATATAGTGACGGCCTCGAACATTGTACATACTTATTTGTGTATATATTCGTGTAATTATTATTTTATTAAACTGCAGATGTAATAAATGATGTAATTTTAAATTGTATCTGTCTATTATTCATTACAATGTGACCCGATGAGAGACGAGGTGAAAACGCAGATCCAACGCAGTGGATGAAGATCTTGAACAGATTTGATTGTGTTGCCATACAGTAACAGGTATGTGAAATCATTTTGTCCATGATCTGTTTAGAACTCCATCACACATAACATTGTATTTGCTTATAATTAATTGAAATTGTGCAGTAAAAATAACTATAGTGTGCTCTACAATGTTTTAATTTTGGTAATGGGTTTAAGTTTTATTGAAAGTGCATCTATAAAAGTATATGTAATGACTGGCAGACGCTAAAATTTCAGCTTTTTCAGGACTTCCAAAGATAAAGTCCAGACCTAACAAAATTAAACCATTGTTAACCGGTATAATCCACTAATTTGGACGTGTAGGTCAGGTATCAATGGCTCCTTATCAAATAATGAGTCATACGCCGTACCATGACCAGTCTCAGCCTGCAACCATAACCTAGCTAACAACTTGGAGAAACGACGCCTAACGATCTCGGTACAATAACAAACCGCATTAACAGCAAGAATGACCTTTAAATCGGTCTCAATGAGCTAGAGGTCCCATTCTCACCTTTGGGCTCATGTTATGCCTACGGTGGCCGGATATAAGATCATGTTCACGTCGCAGTCAAAATAAGGCTTATTAGATGAACGTGGCGAAGCTGGGGTCGTCTAGAGGTGTCACAGTAACCTCGCCGCAAGGTTACTTATTGATGAATGAAACTTCAATACAACGAACTTCATATGGATGACTTTTTCCGTCTAGTTTGCTACAAAAGCTTAACATGTGTCATTTCATTCACTTATCATGTCAAAATTTGAGGATCTTTTTGGAGAAATTGGAACAATAAAGAAAGAAAGAAAACATGTTTGTTTGGCACACAATGAACAAACAAGTATTAAAAATTTTAAAAAGCTGTATCATCTGTTCTGTGGTACTATCTTATCTCAGCTTATCACGGCTGTGTAAGTTTAAACAGAAATACCAGCACTTGAATATTTCAATGAATGTGAAAATAACATGTTAAAATTATTTCTATTATAGAAAAGCCTAAAGGTAAAACTTGTTCCTAACTTATTTTTTATCTAGGTTTTCCTTGTTTTTAAGTCTTGATATAATTTTAGCCTCCTAGCGTTATTGGCAATATGATCTGCTACCGAAAGATAGCAGATAATATATTCATTTGATAATTTTTCCAGGAAATCACCAGAACTTTTCCTGAAAAGTATCAGGAACTCTAGAACTATGCTGCATGCGAGTAGAACTCTATTTTTTTTATGATCTGCTGGAAAATGATCAGCTAAGTTCACGGTTATAATAGCGTATGCCGTGGCAAAGAAATAGCCAAAGCGGGGGACGTGAAACTGAATGAAAATCAAGAAAATACCAAAAAGTCTTATCAAAAACCATACTAATAAACAGTCATAACTCCAAGATGAACACATAATACGAAACTACTTCTTCTTCTCGTGTTGATTCGACTCAGATTTTGTCCGACCAACACTTAGCCAGCTGGATAGCTCTATCGTTGGCCTCGTGTGAAGCTCCTTCAGAGGATATGTGTCATCTCTTTTCCTGCCCAGCATGCACAGCTACCTGCTCCTTAAATGATTTGAACGAAACTACTAAAATCACTAGACATACTGTCGGCTGCAAATGTGTCTACAAAGGTTTGTAAGACCCCTCTCCACGCTACAGATCATACATATTAACTCTAGAGCCATTTCGCTTGCATAGCAACCGAGCTCACCGAGTTTGACCGACTTCCATGTTGTTTAAAACCACAACAAGAAAAAAAAAAACTTTGAAACATTTACGTCAAGCAATGACAGCTTAATTATTCATATCGATCATATATAATGATCTTAAGCTAGGCTTCCGCTCGGAAGTTCGCGGCACTAACTGGACGCCATTGAACTACTGTTACCTGCTGAACCACACCTAGCTAGATGATGACTGTACCGATGGTTACTTTAGTTTGTCTATGAATGTTTGTATTTTGGTGGGAGATTCCAAATGTAATTTAATATACCAGTGTACCGCTAACTCTGCTTTTCATTGACGCTGCAATGACGAAATAAGTTTTCAATGAAAATCTTTTTTTTTTCATAGCTAGCTTTTATAGTGCGGTATATAAAGGTGGACAACGGAGCAGAGGTCACCCATACGAGCGCTGGTCCGATGAAATAAAAATAACAGCAGGAGCTGACTGGATTAATAAAGCTAGGGACAGATCCAACTGGAAAACCTTGGGGGAAGCCTATACCTGAAAGGGACCTTAATAATTTGGAATCATATTTGATTTAATTACTTTTTGTTAAAAATTATAAGGCAAATAAAGGCTATATTATGTGTATTGCAGTTTAAGCTATATTATTATTTTAATATTTTTATATACATATATTATATAATATATACCGCGCAATATATAATGAATGGACACCAAGACCATTCCAAAAAGCTCCAACACGATAGGATTTTCTTATTACGCTTCTTATTATACTGAGTTCCTATGGCCTATCTTCTAGCTCCATCATCAGGCCCTGGTTACCATTTAGCGCCAAAATACTCGTCAAGACGGATCAAATGAGTCTAAACCCGATGAAGTTGTGTCGTTTAAATACAGAGTTCTTATGGCCACCTTTCGGTTCCATCATCAGATCCGCTCAATGTCATAATAATTTTGCAGTGTCATCTGATTTACACATGCATGCAAAATTTCAGCTCAATCGGCGACCGGGAAGTGGATCAAATTTAATTTGCAAGATTTGATTACAGACAAGCAAAGGTCAGGACAGAAGCTAAGTAAAAGTTTTTAAAAATCAATCAATCGTTTTAAAATAGATTACGGTTACGTGAATTTGCTGCTAAAAACGAATGTAAATCTCGTAACAGAAACGTGAATCTTACTATATAAACAAAACGTTTCGAAGTCTTGAAGCTTGAATCACTGGATACACAATAATTTAATTGTCCAAGAGTGTAGAGTTTATTCTTGGACACTCCGTATGCCGTATGCATACGGGGCCGCATTCCTCCGAGGAAATTCATCTAGTTGAATTGTATACGGTTAACAAGACGTAGGTGCATGACGCGTACATTAGAGCCTTTCCTTTCTCATGGTATCCTCTTGCAAATTAAGTCCGCATCCAATTATTTCTTCGTATGTAAATATAATAGCAATATAACTTCATGGTCCACATTAATACTAAAAATATCATGTAAAAGCTTATGAAGTCGTCTGAAAAGAATGTCAGAGATAATATTTAAAGTGGATTCCATTTAGAGTGTGGCGGGCAGGTCTCCGAATTTGAAATATTTCGTCACAAGGCGGCTATATATCATGTTTTTGCCTGGACGAGGACGCAGGAATGCGCGCCGTATAATTTGGCCGGCCACCCGGCCACCCGGCAACTCTGCGTCTGCCGCGCCACCCGCCCTACGTCTATATTATCAGTAGATAAATTCAAGCTTTGTCTTTGCCTCGTATTTCGTCCTCTCGAGATTTTGCTTTTTGTTTTTTTTTTTCGTTCGCTTTGGACGGCAACAAAAAACTGAGTGGAGGCGAACGAAGTGGGTATAATTTATTTTATAGCCGGCTCGCTCGTAACTCGGCGGTGGACGGCTGGACGCCGATTTATCCCCATCTCGGCGTAATTAACGTAAATGGATTGGTCAGCGTCGGTGCCTGTGCGCGCGCGCCTCGGACTGCAGCCACTCCCTGCTCATCAGGACCAGCCGAGCCAATCCGCGGTAGGCAGCTAGTGCCTCCAGATAATGTTCAGGTGATCCAACTTAATCCAATTAGAGTTTTTTCCAACCGCAAGCCGAATAAGATACGAAAATCGTTTGTTGATTACGTAGGGTCGGTTCCCAAGCAGCACGACGACTTATCCCTAAGGGAATTATAATTGTTTTGCATTCTTGCACGGGTATAAGAACAAAAGGGCTCGCACGGCCCCCCGCGCGCTGGCAGCAGACCAGACTAAAGTCTGACGACTTGCATTCCCTTGAGACAAAAAGCTACAAATGAATTGGAGCGAGCTTTCGACTCGATCCACGTTGAAAGTGATTGGTTTTGTTTGAAATATCTACTTATCAATACATTGTTGTTAGGGTTGTTTTATTTTAACTGATTACGGTTTAATAAATACAATCATAAATAGATATACCTAATTCCGTAGGATTGATAAATAAGATCCGGCTCGAAGGACCACGCAGAAATTTATTATTTGTCTACGCGACACCAACTTTCTGCACTGGTTGACATTATAGTGATTTTTGTGATTTCATATTGGTTTTGTTCGATAGCTTGGTGTAATGATATGATTTTGGCTAATGAATTAGATTATTATATATTTTCACTAGTCAACAAGGTAAAATTGATTTAATTTAAAAGATAAGGTTTTTTTTTCAGTCTGGTTTGAGTTACACGATTGACAGTCGAACTGTGATAATTACTTAAGCTGGGTTTTATGAAAATGCACGAAGGCAAAAGTGCTGAGCTGTTTGATTATATTGCTCAAAACGATTATTGTGTTGTAGGTACTCTGAATTAAGTGCCTTTTTAACCGATAGTCCACTCAAATTAGACCAAAATATAGGTGTAAAGGTTAGAATAATTCGCACCATGAAAAATCACTTTGTTTTCCGTCTGTCTGTTTGTATGGATCTCGGGAACGCGTAGAGGTAAGTATTAAGTTGATTCCGAATCTAGTCTCAAAATTTTTTACAACTAAAAAAAAATGTAACGCAACGACAAATTTACAGTTTTTAGTTTTTCTTTAATACGAGTACTTATGTTATGAGACCTTGCTTCATGGTAAATTTCAGGATTCTAGGACAATGAAATAGAGCCTTGAGAGTGTCGAACTATACGGTTTTTGCAACATAAACGCCTGTATCTTTTTGATCCTTATAGGATGGATAACTTTGTTGTCCGTCTGTCTGTCTGTCTGTCAAGACTTTTTATCTAGGAAACGCGTGTAGCTATCGAGTTGAAATTTACCATACACTCAGGTCTGCGGTCTCTTGAAGCTGTAAAAAAATCAAACTTCTAAGTTAACTAAAAATAAAGATACGGTCATTTATGTCGCAAAAGACGTATATTTCGACACTTTCAAGGAAATCAAAATTCATAAAGAATCTTGATTCCCGTTGATCCAGGATCCTGAAATTTGTCATAAAACAAAATCTTGTAGCACAGATATAGGAATAAATCTGAAAACAGTCAATTTTTTGTTACGTCACAAAAAAAATGCGATACGGAAAAATCTTCGAGATTCCGATTCAGGAATTGAAATTTAAGTAAATAGTTCAATTCCCGAATGGAGTCTCGGTAAGTTTGTACGGAATCCTCATTGCGAGTGTCCGACTCGCACTTGTCCTTATTTTATTCAAGTCCACTTATTTTATTGAAGTTGGTTGTATTTTTTTGTAATAAGTTTTTTTATTTATACTGTAGCTGCTCGAATTTCTTTGATTGGTAAGAACAAAATGAGAATAATAATATATATAACATATTTTGGCTATGCAATAGAAATATATCAAATGTAAAAATGTATCACGTACATAACGTTCTTCTGTGCTTTTATTAGGTAAGTTGGATTGGTTATTTTGTTTTTAACCGACTTCCGAAAAATGGAAGAGGTTCTCAATTCGGTTGTACTTTTTTATGTTTGTTACCTCAGAACTCCCTTGTTTATGGACCAATTTGCATAGCTTTTTATTCCTTTTACATGATATGCTTCCAGATTGGTCCCATTTTTTTCAAAATCCAGTACTGATGATGGAATCCATGAGTGATTGTGGGGACTCGTCATTATAGGCAACTATATACCTAGTTATTTTAGTGTTTACATCGAGGATTTTAGCACTTACAGTCAAACAGTAATATTTGGTGTAGTGGAACTGGTGAAAAAGACCAGAAATGGCCAACGGAACTTCATACTCAAGCAGATATCACAATGAACATAGTGACAATAAATGAGCAGTTCTGAATAGTTATGTTGAAAATGGTATCATCGAAGTGATCTGATGATGATGATGGAGCCGGAAGATGGGCACCGGAACTCCGTGATTAATCAATATAGCCTAGCCGTGTTTAGGCTTATCAGAATTGTCTCTTTGGCTATAAGGTACTATCAAACTGATCTAATGATGGAGCCGGAAGGTGGAAGGTGAATACGGGAACTTAATAATAAAACAATGTATCCTAGTGAAGTGGCTAAGGACAGAAAAGAGTGGAATAACGGAAGGGAGGCCTTTGCCCTGCAGTGGGACACAACGGGCTCATAATAATAATAATAATAATAATCCTAGCAGGGTTTGAGTTAATTGGAATTGTCATGAGAAAAAGGTATCTACTCTGCCTACAATAGTATCGCAACTAAAAAGTGTGAAATAAAACCTTATTACAGTTTTAAGTTATTAGTGAAATCGGATATTTTTTTTTTTAAAGTGTAAAAATAACTGTAAAATATAAGCGATACTTTTTAGTTTAACTAATTAAAACAACCAGTCTTTAACCTCTTTCTTATTTCAGCAAATAAAATGTTACTCTTATTTATGCGGAGATAACCGAAGCATTATGTTTCAGTATTCCTGATATAAAGAAGTTGAACAGCCTAGTACACTATAAATCCATTAATTTTTTTCGTATTATGGACGAGGTCATGGTATCGACGCAACCAGCCTCAACATGGATGAGAGCTATATGAAAAACTCATTGCTCAGAGTAGCGTAATGGTTAAGTTTACAATGTTTTTATGCAAAAGGAAAAAACCAGTTTAATTTGTGCATGCTTGGAATATTTCAGAGGAGGCGTGCGGTCGATGGCCGTGCCAGGCCGCGCGGCTCGCGCACCACGCTGCTCCGCGGATGCGCCTGCGCACGCCACTTGTACACAGGCCAGGTTGTACCTTATCTTATCAAGCACACTCAGCATACGGATACCATCTGGCCACACGCGCCAACATTGCATGCTTTTATTACCAACCTTCATACACTTTTTGACGGTTTAGCTTATCTTAATCACAAGCTTTTTCATTTATATTTACCCAGAATTTGGTGTGTAAGACATGGTTGTAATATTTTAAAGTTTTTATTTATCTTCATATTTCAAAACAGTGTCCATTTACGTGGCAACCCTACCAACTACTTGTGTTACGTTTAAATTATAACAGCGTATAATCCGTCTTAATTCTTCGGTTCATTTTGAATTTTCAGAATTCTTGTTCATTTAAATGAAAAAGAATAACGCGCGCGGCGCAGCGTGAAATATTTAACACGTACCACCGACTTGTTTGCGTTTCGAATTTGAGCATCGGAGCGCATCTCGCTACCATCAATTTGTCTGTCCATCACACTTTCGACCTTTCCACCCGATGCTGAAGGTTGAAAAAGGAACATAATTATTTTGTCGATGTAAAAAAATACGAGTACTATAGTCGCGTGCCGCAGAACTCGCACGCCACGCGTTTTGTTTGTCTCGTACGCACCTCAATCACAATCGACTTTCACCATAAGGGCAGCGTCACATGGACCACCGCTGCATCATCGATCTCGGGCCGAGCATCACTAATTTGAGAACTAGGTTTAATTTCTTATAAATTGACTTGCTATGCAAAGTTATTTAAATAAATCAGCCAGTATGAACTCGGCTTTATCGTCAAGTGCAGTTTGTAAAGCGTGTCACTCAAGCATTACAGCTATCACGCTGAGCTGAGCTTTTGATGTACGCCCTTAGCTTGTTCGCTGATGTACAGTTTAATCATCCCGTTACAACATTGTAGCGAGCATTTCTGGAATGGTGGTTACATTATAAACGCTATTAATCACTTTCATGGGGAATAACGTTTATAAATACGTATTCATTTGTTACAAACAATCGTCTAACTTTAATTACGTTATTAGAAACGAAAAAGAATTAAAAAGTAGTATTTATTGAGTGAGAGTGCAGCTCTAGAGAACAGTTACATTGTGACGCAAAAATAAAGTTAATAAGCGTGGATGGTAATCCCACTAGTGGTGTAGTTGTCACGTGTCGGTATAACGGTGATGACATATTTAACCGGGCAGGCGGCCCGCGCAGTGCATGCTACAGCGCATCTCTCCGAGTCGTCGCGACAACACTAAACGAGTATTTTGTCACCACTATAAATGCAACGTAACATGAAATTCTCTACAAGACTGTGGCAAACGTGCCGATTACAGTTTAAAGAATTTTAATTTGGTGTTAATAGCTGCCAAGGGCTTTTGGTATTCTTCAGGAAAAGCTATTTGTTAAAATCTTACCTTAAGAAGGTAATTTAATTGCACCTTTGCAACATGGCATACAATACGTGTCGATCGAGTGCTATAATCCTCGCCTTATTAAGTCATGCACACTTACAACCTTTTCATAATACCTGTATGTAATTGGCACAGAATTCAAAACTGTTGTTTGAACTCTACAAATAGCCTCAGAGAGTAAAGCTAAATAATTAAACTTCATTTCTGAACTATTTTCTTCCACCTTTTCCTAGTCTGGCGAGTGCGAAAATCGACTTATGAAAATCGGGTTATGAAAATTGGGGTATGAAAATTGTGCTATGAAAATTGGGCTACGAAAATTTAACTATGAAAATTGAGCTACGAAAATTGAACTACGAAAATTGAGCTATGAAAATCGGGCTATAAAAATTGAGCTGTGAAAATTAGGCTATAAAAATTGAGCTATGAAAATAGGGCTACAAAAATTGAACAATGAAAATTGAGCTATGAAAATCGGGCTATGAAAATTGAGTTGTGAAAATTGGGCTATGAAAATAGGGTTATGAAAATTTTTCGTTATTTTTAATTTTTGATGTATGACAATTGTTAATTTCTGATCTTTTAGATACCACCATTTATTACAAACTTATCCCACACATAAGTGTAAATATTGACTGTCAGCAAATAAACGTAACAGAAGAATTCTAGTTCACAACATGTTGAATAGAAATTAGCACCTTATCATACTTATTACCTACTCACAGGCCTTTTGTTCGCTCGTAACAACTTAACACGTCCGCTGCGTTACCGACTTATTAACCGATCGTGTTAAGTTTCTTGTAACTGCGAAAACCATATATCTTAAGTAGTTAGCAACAGCCATAAAGGACGTATATCTAACTATGTTAGTCTTTTTGCTAGTTCAAACTAATTTATATAAGTAACTGGCACTTTGTCATTACCGTGTAGTGCATTGGACGATAAAGAAGTATTTATTTATTCTTCAAGAAGTATTCATTTCCTAACGTTACTTATCAAGACTTTCTAGTTACAAGAGGACATATAATCTTACAACATTCAACGTTTAATACATGTCAACAAGATAGGCATAATGGCAGCTCTAAAGCTCCGGTGTAAAAAAAAGTGGTCGGGTATGGGTTTTGATTCGCAGCACTGGGCAGCGCGCGCGGCCCGCAGTGCACGCTAGACAGACATAAACAGCAATTTATTTCTGGCAACGAACCCGCGTCCTTGGCGCCGACCTTATTGCGCAACACCGGTTTCGAAATGCGCGCACGCACGATCTATGTGTACCTATGTGCTTTGATCATTACAACCATGATACAGATATTGATTCTTGAATTCTTGATCCTACACAACATACGCTAATTTGAAAAAGCTCTACAGATTTTTTTTTCAAAATATTCAACCAAAAAAGAACGATTTTCATGGCGTAAATTATTCATAGATTAAGCCTTTAAAACTTGGTGATACAAGCCCACAGATTACCTACACCTGTATCAAATTCTTACCAAAGCGAAACTAATTTCTGTATACCAACGTCCAACGTTTTAAAACATACCTTCAGGCATCTACGAAGAATTTGCTTATGCATGTGTGTGTGAGTAACTGTGTAGTAAAAAACTATCAAAACAAGTTGCCAGGTGCGAGTAGGCACAAGTGAAAAACAAATTGTGTTGGCACTTACGTATTGTTTTCAAGTCAGATTTTTTCTGGTAAGAGTATGAACCTCCAAAAACTTGCAGCTACTAATCGGTGGAGGAGATATTTTTTTAACTTCTTCAAGGTACCGTTTTACTTTCGCCTGTCTTGAAGTGAGTTTGTGGTTTTATTAAATATTTAACAGCAATTTTGGCGAATAATGTACCTAATTGAACTTTTTTGTTAGATTAACGTTAAGTAATTTTCTTTTCTATTCTACCTCATTCATTAGCGGATAAAATCACTTTTGTTTCAATATTTTTTTTAGAAAAATACCACATCCATGCATTTAAAATAAGGTGTTTATGGATGCGCGTGGCGGTGGTCGAGTGAAAGTGGCAGCAAGCCTCTTGTCTCCGTCGCGCGAAGGCCGCCCAGAACGGGACTGCTCCGACTACGACGTTCATATTATCCACACAAAAACTGTTGCACTAACGCTGAACTAATCCATCATAACTTATAGCTAAATTATTTCCGATTTCCAAATAAAAAATAACTATGACGTGTAAGGAAAATTACTCAAAGGCCACTTGATGGTATCTCGCTGTTAAATCAGGGTCTTTTTATAATTTTTGCCTTGAAGCATAGATATTTTTGAGAAGAGGCTTCAGTTGGAATTTAGGACAAAATTGTCAAAGAAATGACCACTTTTTAAATATAATTATACAAGACTTGAGAATAGAAAGGTGAAGCTTCGCTAAGTTATTTTATAATTATAATTTCCAATTCAATTCTTATTTACAATAAATCTAAGTCTAAATACCAGAGTGAAGGTTAAAACTGTTATGCCAAAAGACATCTAATGGGATCTATGGAGTTTTCAACCCCATTAGAAGCGTTATGGCATCTCGATACTCTTGTAGATCTAGGCTTTGTAGGCTTATTTTGTTATTGAAACTCAGTGTCAATACAAACCTGCCAGGGTTGTAGCATTATGGAAAGAGTTACTGCGGCCCTGGAGTAAAAAGAGTGAGTTTCAAAACTGGAGGGACATGAGTGAGTTTTAATGAGTAACAGTCTAACACTCCCTCACGCTCCAATCAGAGTGTGAGAAGATATTTTATGATTTCCAAGTTACAAATAAAAAGAAAAAAGTTTCAATACAATAGATGTAGTCAATACACCAACATACATGGATGCATAGAACTGGGTGCTTTTAAATAAAAAAATCTCAGCGTTTAATAAAAACATCTATTCAATGACCTGCAAATTCCAGCCATCGTATTCGAAACTACCTACCTACTTAGATAAATTCTTTCGGTATTTTTAGCCGCAGTCTATTGCACTTTACTCTGGTCTCTGAACCTGTTAGGTACACGCAATCTGTCTCTATTGTTCTATTGAAGCTTATTCATTTTGTTTTAAATTATAATGGTGATCGATGTTCTAAATTGTTATCATAAACAGATTAATGTCATCTGTTTTACTATCGTTCATCAGTCGTCACTTCGTGAAGTGTGAAACCGCAGTAATATTTTACTCTCACATTAGCTAGCACGCTTGTATAGTATGTAACACATGGTCAATAGTAATCAGCCTAAAAACCATCTTACATTGGCACAACCTTGCGCAGCGGCCGACATTCTGTCAGTGTGTTAGGCCGCCAACGCGCAAACAATTTTTTCCACTACTACCGTTATCAAAGCAGTCATAAATTCGACGACGCTATTTACTGCTATATTTACATTTATTAAATCAGAAGAATAAATATTTGGCCAAAAATGTTACGTGCACAATGACATGCTGTGGAATTTTGCATAAAATTATTATTTTGTAGTGTGAATGCAATAACACGCTGTTATTTATATTTGGTATTATATGTAACTCATTAGTTTCTAGTTATAGAATCCGGATGTAAATAAATCTTGTAGCTTTAGCTCGGTTCTGTTCTGTGTGATGTGCGCTCGGGGCGCTCGCGGCGCGCGCTCTACAATTACCGGCGCGCGGCGTGGCCCGCGGGGCATTCCTCACAACGTTCAGCCTAATTAGTTCAGCGCGATGAGCCTTTGTCTAACAGTTCAGTTCACCTTGCCGAGTTTTTACAACTGGCGTGCATTCGCATATTTGACCTCTGAGTTAAGGACACGGCCCTTTTTGCTTTTGCTACGAAAAATATACTCTTATGATGCGCTATGATCTATAGGCAAAGATAAACTATCGTAAATTGTTGATTTAAATTATCTCGTCATTCAAAGCTAAAGTATGCATAGCATAAAGGTGAATAGGCGGGCCCGAGGACGATGACATCGAATAATGAAATACGGTTAAAAAAATCTCTATGTATTTTATCGATGAGCGAAAAAATCAATCACATTTTATCTTTTGAGTGGAGATACGTACGGGTATATTAGGGCGCGACTAATGTGTTGTTGGAACGGAGAGCGGTGAACAAGAACTAGTCGGTGAGCAAACAGTCGTGTGTGTCGTGGTCGTGTGGTGCACGCCGTGTGCCGTGTTTGCCGACGACGAGAGCACGGCGGCTCCGACTCGGACATCTGAACACTGTTACGTAAACATGTCGGACACATAGTGCACAAACACCGGCTGCACTGATCATATAAAATAATATTTATTCAACTACTGCTGCCTACCTCGCCACCTCACACTCCACGCTAACGGAGTTGAGAAGCTCGCAGTCGCGGCCTCGCACCAGGTGCGTTTGTTATTACGCTGGCAATTGTAACTATTCTCATTATGCAGATACATAAAGACATTACGGAAAAATAACAAACAGCGATGCTGCGCAAAAAGCAGGTAAACAATATATTATTGGGTATAGCTACTAAGTATTGTGTACTAGAATAATGTCTTGGTACTATACAGTCGTAGATAAATAGCAATGCACAACGCACTGCTATAAGTTAACATCTAGAGGGGACACTCCATTATTTCCTTCACACAACGATAAGTATGAAAAAGCTTCGAAAGCAAAACTGTATCAAAAGCTCGTTTTTAACCGACTTCGAAAAGGAGGTTGTATGTTTGGCTGAATGTTTTTTTTTTATGTGTGTTCACCGATATCTCGGTCAATGGTGGACCAATTTTGAATTATTTTTTTTAAAGGCTTCATGCTTTATGCTTCTAAATTTGTCCCATAGAAATATTGTTATGCTCTGATCATGAACTTCGAAGATATGGAACTCACAGAACTGTCGTAACAAGTAAAATTGCTATGTTTATACGTGTAGTCGATAAGTGACTGAAAGAAATGTGAGAGGGAATGTATCGAACTGATCTGATGACGAAGCCGGAAGGTATCACGTCTTGCCAAAGTTTTCCGGCTAATGTGCTAAATAGGCCCTACTTAAAACAGGACTGAATTATGAAAACCCAAACAGTATAGTTAACACACCTTTATTAAGAGTCAAAAACTTACAAACAAGGAAAGCAAGCGTGATAAGTGACACTGATAACTCTATAAAAGGAGCATCGTATGACAAGTCCAACGATCCTAGTTGGATACTTGGTATCTTAATTCTAGATCATTTCAATCCATCATCACCAACTTAACTCGCGATTTTTAAGTCTTAAAAACAATGAGTTGCAATGTAATTTGAACTATATTTCGTGTAGCATAGAGTTTGTTATTCCATAATGTGATAATTATCTCCAATTTTTTTGTATTATTATTGATAGGCTTGCGTTTGACCACCATCTCACCTGATGGTAAGCAATGATGTGGTCGACGATGGAGCACGCTTGCCTAGAAGTAACCTATTCACTCTTGACTTAAAGACCCCTAAGTTGTAGCTATCAGGAAACACAGACTCCGACAGGGAATTCCACTCCTTGGCTGTACGCACAATAAATGTACAAAATAGTTTCTGAATTCTAATACATATAGAGGTCTGACGGTCGTAGGCAGAATACTAATGGAGGTTTGTTGTTAGTGAGTAAGCTTATTCTATGTCGGAGGTACGGTCTGGTTTATAAATAGCTCGCGGCTCGGGCAGGTGCTGCCCGCTCAGACGGGCGGTCGCCGCGCGCCCCGCTTCCGCGAATCTCCTCACAGAATATCTCAGCACGCTATACACTTGATCATGCACTCGGCCTCACCGCCTCACCTACTTCGCTTCGGCTCACGATACCCCCGGGACGAGCAACATGTCTGCCCGTTAACGTCCACTGCCACAGGCCTTCTAAGACCGCTACAAATAGTTACAGCGAAGTTGTGAACCTTAGGACTCAGTGAACATGCCCGCTGGGGCTGAGGATGGTTCGAAAGAGTTACCATGGCCTTAGAAAGGCAACTGAAAGAACACAGGATTTTAGTTAGTCAAGGTCTGATACTCCCTCTCGCACAACCCAGAGCGGAAGAACTTATTTGATGATTGATTAGACACTTAAAAAAAAGGACTTTTAGATTCACATCCTGAGCCCCTCTCACAACAGCATCGATCTTCTGTTTGACTATTTTTATACAAAAAAGTCAGTTGTACCTTCAAAACCTAACATAATATCTACGCTCTAAAGGTGTGGCGTGCCAAAGTAACCAAGGTGCCTAGAAATGTGCGCCAGGTGTGCTCATACATTTAAACCACTTAAACCATAATAGCCTCGTATCTAATCCTTATTTTAATAAACAAGATACCTATAAATGTCGATTCTAAATGTTCGTATCGATATCATATTTCGAAAATTAATGATAAAATATTGATTCTCGTTCCAATAGATGGTTGGATCTTTGAAAAAAATAATGAAATCGTACACCGATGTTTTAGTTAATTAATATCAAATTAATTCTTTCCTTTGGCCGCGTGTTCCAAAGCTTACGTCATGAGAACTTTATTACAGAGATGATTTGGCAGCGGAACGGATTAATTAAATGGAAGATCAGAAAACAAAATCATTTAAAAGTTATTTCGCCTACCGTCATTATTGTGTGGTTTATTTTTTTCCGTTTTAGGTATATGGGAACGTAAGCTTAACTGACCATAAAAATATCGGTTTGTCTGATGATTTTAGAATTACGTAATGACCTTTTTCAAGTTGAGACCTACCTATGTAAGTCTTTAGTGGCAGCCAAAAATCATAGTTCAAAGAAAATGCTTTCACGCAAGCTTAATTCTATTTCTCAATAAATTTGCAGTAGAAAATACCTTCAAACGAACGAAAACATCTGCTGAGAAAAACCTAAGCTGAAGTTTATACACCTGATTACACTAGGCTGCAAAAAATGCGGGTCGCTAATAAAAAAATGTGACGAATAAAAGAAAAAATAAACATTTTGTCCCCTATTTAAATTGAATACCTAAACTACTTTTCCAATGTGTAAAAAAAATACAACAAAATCTGTATTCATTGAAAAACAAAACGCGGGGCAAGCAACATGAATTCAATACTAATCAATTAAATACATTTTGTATAATTAAAACGACAGCTCGGTGGAAACAAATCGAAAATGCATTATATTTGTCCCATATTCGAATTTTATTATGTTTCCTAATTCTGAAAATCTGCTAATAAACAGATTTTCAGAATTAGGAAACATGTAACTGTAACTTGTACAAAAAAAAATGTTATGATATTTATAATAAGCAATTTATTAGTGAATTTGAGAGATACCTATCGCAGTTTTTCTGTGACTCTTTATTTTTGCGGCTCGGTGTGTAAGAAGCGACTGGTGATCGCTTGCGATGCTGAGCGCTCCGCAATGCACCCGCGCAGCGCGCTCACCAGTCGCAGGAGATTGCTGGAAACAGAAAAAAATCATCAATACTTATAAATGGAATCCCGATGCAGTCCGCCTGCACCCGATGCGCTGCACTTTATAAATAAATATCTCTTTCGAGTCCCATCCGCGTTCCTTGCCAAGTAAAAAAGGGTATCAGTAACGGTTGAAAAAGTATCAGAATGAAATTAACTTTATTTCACTTCTTGCCCGGATGATACGCGTTGGACTGAAAGGAAATACAGAAAGGATTAATTAAATCGTGCAACGTACAACACGAAGTTTATATCTCAGGCAGTAATTACAGAAAACGTTTTTCCGGTCAATGAAAATTCCTTCGCAGACGCCTGTATAAACTGCTTTATTGTGCAATTATAAACCTACTTCAGATGAGTTTTTTCTTTCCGTCAGATTTTGTTAGGATATTTTTATAAAACCTTATCTAAACTGCCTTTATTTATTTTCGAAGCTCGACACTAAAAGCGTTTATCGATACAATAAGAACACTAAATATCTGCCCAAAGATATTAATATCTCACGATGTCTGCCCGATAAGTGGAAGTGCTGTTTGTGAAAAAAGGCTTCAGGATAAAAAGGTCGAGTGGTAAATAATGTTTGGATGGGAATAATGATAGGCGGTCGGTAGACGCTAGGGCGCCGCGAGTGCCGCCGCGCCGCCTGCGCGCGCGCTGACACACGCGCGCCCGCGCTCGACAACATGTGCGCCACACGCCGCCATACCTCGCCACACGCCGCCGAGCGCTTATCGCTGCTCTACTTTATAGTGCCCTACTATTCAATGCGTCTTATAAAGAGATCAACACAACGGTTGCGTGACAAGTGCAACTTTAACATCTCATTCAATTAATTAACAAGTCAGGTGTCACCGAGGTGTTCAGTAGCGTTAAACTACAGGTGGATAATTAAGAAATCATTACGAAAAAATAAAGTGTGCAATAATAAGTTGGTGTCTCGTTACGGTCTCCGTCCTAATGAGTTGCATAATGCTGCGCCTGCGCGGTGTTGGGCGCTGTGCGCGGCCGTGGCGCTCGAATTACCGCCGCGACCGTGCGTCCACCTGCGCCAGCCCGCACCACCGCCACTTGCGTCATTTACAACTTTAAAATAATAAAACTGGTTTTGATTGTGATCTATACGATGGTGTATCACGATTAATGTCCCAAGCAGAGCACCTGGCAGCGACCCCGTGCTGTCACGACACTTGATACCGTGTAACCCGAAGCGCCTGATGTTTGTACAATATTAAATCCATATTCATATCACAATGGCATTAACCAACTAGTTTACTGCCCGAATCTGACATAATCGTTCTTAATTATGTAGCCGGCTTGATCGCTATCGCCCATGTTCAACATGTTAATGACAATCAATATAGAGATGACGACTGATTCTTCTGAGCCACAACTCGTTTTATAATATAGGTTACGTTTTGATGGACCATTAGACAATTGTGTATTTTGAATGTATATATCCTCATCTTCTTCATCGTCCATCGACGACGACTTGCCAGTCTGTCGGTTTACTACCGGTTATATTTCAGGAAATGTGCGTCGGTATTGCAGAATTTAATTCCACCAAACCTGTTCCTTTATCAAACCACGAGATGTACGGGGTTAAGCCACCGGTACATGCTGGAGATCCCATCTATACACCCAAAACGTTTTGGGAACACATTCATTGTGAGTGGAATTCACTACCGCAGTCTGTGCTTCCTGATAGCTATAACCAGAATTACCCCTAGGTATTCAGTGGAGAGCGAATAGGTTACTTCTAAGCAAGCGTGCCCCATCATCAATCATGTTATCACTTACCAGCAGGTGAGATCGTGGCCAAATGCGAGCCTATCATTAAAAATAAAAGAAGCAGTTATGTAAAAGGGTGCATCCAAAGTGCATGAAAGACGTTTCTCAACAATGAACCTTCGTTTTCTTTAAGACATTCATAAAAACGAAGCATTTTACACATGATTAATTCTTAGTTGATTTTCCGTACACGTACGTTCATACATATGAGACGAGTGTTATTTTTTTAAACAAAGAAGACAGCGACGGATCAACGACCTGCCCTTATTTGGAGAATACAACATATCGAGTGCGGCTGCTCTTTGTGAACCCAGATAGCTCACCTGGACGTGGTGCAGTGAAAAACTGCGATGACCAAAATAGTTTACGTTGTTCAAAACTAATCGCTTTAAACCAGATGATACTGGTTAATGTTCGGAAGATCGTTAAAACGTTATATTCTATTATAAACGAGACAAAATATTAGTAATCGATATTTTTGGAAAATTATTAAAATGAAATAAGTTTGGTCTATTATCGTAGTTGACGTGAGGCTCGCCAGGCGGCCCGGCGGCCCGGCGGCCCGGCGGCCAGGTGCCCAGGTGTAGCAGTAACCTGTTCGATCTCAGTATCATGTTACACTAGGTTTCACATTAGGAAATTTATACGACGGCTCATATGACTACTGACTGTTAATTATTGTTTTATTGACGAGATAAATTATTATAATTATTAATCGATTCCGAGAATGTACAGCAAAACAAGGTGATTCATCGGCGTTTATTTCGCCGTGCCCCGCAGATGTGTGCTCGACTGCCGCGCCACGGGGACTGTTGATTAAATTAAGTGACATTTCATTTTAATTCACCGACATAAATCTCGAACATTACGAGAGCCATTATCGTAGCTCGCAGGTGCCGCGCCCGCTAATAAGTCAAAGGTCTCGCACGATAAACGGCTGACACAATGTCTGAGGAGCAGTCCACTTGTCGCCGATTATCATAGACTTATTATTATTGCTCACTCGCTTCACGCTTCACATAAACAAAGTTAAGTAACCTTATATCAATCACTTATTGTTGTTTTCATCGATTTTATGTAATCACGTGCTAAATGTGATGTAAGCAAACTTTGTATAAACAAACACTGAGAGTAATTGTTTACTCTTGGACGTCAGTGTAGCGTAGCGACCCTAAACCCATTCTTTGAAAGGCGACGTGTTGGAAGAAACAAACAAAGATTGTATTATGTTATGAACCCTTTTATACCAAGTTATGAATTCTATAATCGGTACAGTATGCATGTGTAAAAGCGCACCGATTCGGCCCTAATTCAAAGTTAGGATATATTTTACCAGTGATTAACCCTTCAGATACCGTCAATTAGAGACACAATAGTAAGACAATAGATGCGCGGCCACCGGTGGTCGCTTGGGGATTCATGAATTAATCGATAGCAATTTAGAACGCCATATAGCTGCAATCATAACTTAATGTATATGTGATTTATTAAAATAACTGGTGTATTTACTCAATGCGTCGTAAAACCGAGCGTTAATTCAAACAACTTAATTACATGCCATTTGCCTAGAAATAGAGTAACCGTCTCTTGTTTTAATATCGATAAATAACTTTGTAAATCGATGCAGCGCTCATTAAACGTGGAGCGTAGTGTGCGCGCCGCGGAGTCCCTTGCGCGGCTCGGATGTGCGCACCCAGGCCCTGTCACTTTTATGCGTCCACTTCATATATTTCCTTGTATATTGTTTGTCAATATACAGCATTTGCATAAGCGAGCCGGAGGAAATATTACGAGGTAGATACCGAGTACGAATGTAGCCGGTCCGCAGTCCGCGGTGCGTTTCCATTTTGCAATACAATCAGCGCTATGATACGTACGCCGTACGGCGGTACTCGGTACCGCACCTTATTATCATAAGTATTTACGAGCGCGGTAAACCAACACATTTATGTGTTTGTACTTAACGCATTGAAGATTAGGCACGGCCGTTAATCGTTCAGGTATAACAACCATTAAATGATGCATTAGCTGATTTATGTTGTATTTACTAATAGCGTTGAGTTATAGTGTTGTGTCGTTGTCGAGCGCCATCGAGACATCGCGGTGCTTAGCGTGAGCACTCGTGTTTCTAACTAAAAGCATGCTCAGCGTGTGGAAGGGTTAACAGGAGATTCGACTTTGGATTATACAACTTAATGTGTTTGTTGCTTGCTGTGTTTAAGGATGGTTACGAAGTGAAAACGTTGATGATTACACAAACAGTAAAGTCCCAATGATGTTCGATCGTTTTTAAGATTACACGTTTTATACTTTATAGGGTTTGTTTATTTTTAACTTTGCATCTGTTAAAAATGCATCATTCGTTCACTCTCTTCGAATATTCTGTCAAAGTTATTTGGTGGTGTTGGTAAACTTTAGCGGAGTTTCTTTTAGAGCAGTTTTTTATTAATGATAGTAAGTAAGTAGGTACCTAATATATGTATGTCGGCGAAGATATGGTTTTTTATTATTTTTTACAAAGTGTTGGTTGAGCACAAATAGAAAAGCGGTTAAAATTTTAAATCAGATTATAATTTAAACGAAAATTTACTGCAGCACACAATATAAACACCCACTATCTACTCGAGATACGCGACAGTTTTAAAGACGTGTTCACTCTTCGACTGTTACCGAGCGACTGAACTGATTCCGGTTGAACAAAGTGTTGTAGACTCCGACGAGCGCCGCTAGGTGGCGCTGACGTCCCGGTTAGTCAGTACAACAACTTATTTCTGGCACGGCCATCCTTGTCGCACACGTCCTCATGTCTTATTCTGCAACAACAAATCAACCAAAGACAAGGGCAAATAAGGTGAGTTGGGGTAAGATCGGCATAGGGGTAAGAACGTATAAATGTAAACAACAACAACAACAATCAACAACAACAACAACAACAATTGCTGGGCAAGGTGGACGGCATTATGACTCGGCACAGAATATAACTAACACTAAAAATAAAACTAAATAAGTGGTATAATTTATATTTGATATAATTTAGACTGGCCTGTTGGTCTAGTGGTTAGTGGCTCTGACTGCTATGGGAGACAATTTTGCGTCAGGAAGTTGCGTAAGTCACTATTATGTACAGGGTTTCACCCGAAGATATCTTGCCATCACCTGTCTAGGATCTAGCCACATCATCACTTGCCTGGGATAGCCCGCTAACTAGAATCAGTATGCAATTCTTCTGGTGTGGGTCATAAAACATTAAAACCAAGTGCTAAGAATTGAAAATAATTAAATGACAACACAGAAATAATCGCAGATTTATATTCGATCTAAAAAACGTCTGTGTCAATAACGGCAAAATTGTCTCTGGAGGACCTCTGTCAAAATATATTGGAACGGTTTCTACTAGATTAACCGAGGGTAGTTGTAAAGCGTTCAATATCGGAAGGTTCTCAATTCCGGACCTTAAATCCGATACTGGACAACATATTCCGGAACTCCGGAACTAGTCCTGGAATTGATAACGTTTTCTTTCTATTTGGTTCAGGTTCCCTTGTTTATCTAGGACAAAACAAAATTTTATCATTATCTCTTATTACTTTAATGAGAAATTCTTACAATAGTAAAATCAACATGATTTATACATAAAAAAAATGTGATTAAACAATTACAAAAACATAAAAAAACCATACTTGAAATACACTCTTTCCTGTTTAAAATTATTGCAAATCAGTCATCAAAATCATTTTGATTTACAAATTAAAAATATCTGGTCATCATTTTCCCTTATTACTCCAATTAGACATTCTCACTTCAATAGTAAAATCAACAAGGTCTACTTAAAACCAAACAAAATCAAACAAAAATATACTATAAATATATATTTTATGTTTTTTTTTTATGTATCCTTTCTGTCTAAAATGATGATGATTATTACGAAAGGAAATCATAATGAAAGGACTCGAAGCAGTTAAGATACTTATTAATTGAGATTCTTCGAGGTCAATTAAATTACATTTTTTTTTAACTTTGTTCTTTATAGTGTGTTCTCAAGAACGTCTAACATCATATCTGATAGTGAACTTCTTATTCGGTTATAATAGTAACCAGCACACAAAAATACTCTCACATTCTCTACGCTCGTGGGCAGAGACAGATAAAATCCAAGTGCATGGTTCTGTCAGATATTTGCCTCCCTCGGTTTTCTCCGTTATCATACATAGCTTTTCTTAATTTTACAAAGCCTGCGAGGTCGAAATTAGTTGAGGGATTTTTACAGGTTTTATTACTTTTATTTATTTATTTGTATAGTGCAGAGGGCTAATCAATTAGAAAGGGGTTGATGAGCTCACTAGGAATTCGGGACGGAGGCAAAACTACAAATCAGTCTTATTATTATTGATAGGCTCGTGTTTGACCACCAAAACCGCCATATTTTTGACTCTTATCAAAGAAGGTACCAATATCCCCGTTTGTTACTTTATCGTACGTGGTCACGAACCTATATTTAAAGGAAGTTAGGTTTAGTATAGTTTGCTAAGTAGTTATAAAAAAATTAAAGGAGCAGATCGAGAAATTTTGTTTGCAAAGATGCTTTGTGTTCTTACTGTCTTCACAATACCTCGACGAGGTACGTTAAGGTTGATTTGTTGAAGCAGTTCAAGAAGCAGAAAATATTATTTGCGATTTTGAACGAGAAAATCACATCTGCAAGGGTCCTATCATTTTGTGTTGATGACAATCTGAAGTAACCCATACGCTGCATGTAGACGGCTGTTTTTTATCTAATTGTCTGTAGGGACAACTGTGATCTTTATAACGCAGGTAGCCTGTAAAGTTCTGTTGGATTCTTTCAATACTGTTTACATGAACTTTGTAGGTTGGATTCCACGCTGGGGATGCATATTCCAGTACGCACTAGAGAGCTGGAAAGAACATTTATGGAGGTAGTACGTAATTTTGGATTCCCTACATGTTTTTTAATGAATCCTATCATTCTAGCAGCCTTTGCGATAATTTTATCAATGTGTAGAGCGAATTAGAGGTCACCGCTTAGCAGCACACTAAGGTCGCGGATGGTCTTCGCTTTTAGCAATGAGTATTGAGTTAGTATTGTTTATATCGTAGAGGAATTATTGCAACCTCGTCGACTAATTTTTAGAGTGGTGTAGTAGCAGCGTAGCAACTTTAGCTGAGCAGATCTTATAGCCATGGTTATATGGTAAAGCGGTTTTAAACCCAGCTGTCTCGTAACAGTTTCGAGACTGCGGCGTAACAGTGACGTTGCCGAGACGTAACAGTGCCGTAGCGACGTCGTAGCAGTGTTGTAGAAGCACCGTAGCACTGTTGTAGCCATCTTGTGACAGCTTCTAAATCGTAGCGTAGTAGCACCGTAGCACCGTTGTAGCCATCTAGTAACCGCTTTGAAACCGTGGCGTAACAGTGACGTAGCGTAGACGTAGCAGTGTCGTAGCAACGTCGTAGTATTGTAGATGCCTTTTAGGCACGGCGTAGCAAGCCGTGACAGCGTTGTAACCGTCTCGTAGCCGCATCATAGTGGTGTCGTAGACCGCCAATATTAAAATTTTAAAAGTAAAAATGTATGAAATCATTATTCGTTGGTCTTCTATCAAGCAATTTTATAACGTAGGAAAAAAGGTGAGTTAAATTTTAAGAGGAAACAGTGAGGGAAGAAAAGAATTGATGATCCCAGTAGGATATAATTCAATAAAAATTTTAAAAGTCTTTTAATGAGGAATTAGTACTGAAGTACTACAAAAAGTAGTAGTAACTACAAAAAGTACTGAACCGATTTTTTCAATTCTTTCACTAGCAGAATAATACTTTATCACAGATTTTCATAGGCTACACATATTTATTTTCTACTTTCGCACGGCTGAAACCGCTGGGAGAAGCATGTAAGAAATTAAAAGAATTTTCTGCAGAGTTGGTCCAGGTTTTGTAAATGTGAGAGAGCATATTTTGTAAGAGAGTGTGCGTGTAGAGACTAGACAGTGGTTGCAGCGGCGGTGTCGCGCTAGGTCAGGCCGCGCGGTGCAGTAGCCGACCTTGCGGGCGGCGGCGGCGGCTCGGGTGTCGCCCACATTGCAGCCGCTCGCCGCGCGTGCGGTGCAGCCCCGCGACGGAATGTCCATCCGATCCGATCCGAACCCCGACCAACACCCGATACACTCTCCAACATTTCTCACATGCCATACACGCAGCCAATGTAACTGTACGACAATCTCGTGTCACTGCGAACACTCGACGAGATCCTACTCGACTTTCCAAGAAAGTCTCAATGTCTCTTGCAGATGGACGAATGAGAAGCTGTGGCCTGGTTACACTAACACTTGCAGTACATTAAGGATTTTCTCGTCTGTTACGAAGGCAGCTGCACACGTTTCAATTATAAAGTCAAATGAGATCTAATCTTAACTTAGATCACATTATATTCTCGGTACACCTCAGACGTTTCAGTTTGAACATGACATGCAACAACAGTAAGCTTATTGCACAATGAATCGCTTTGTTCATTTGTTGCTACTGCACACATAAGGAACGTTTGACGTAATTAGATAATTAAATCTATACTTAATTAAGTATTTAATCTGCGAACTCGTATATGTCTTGATCTAGCCGCCTTGTAAGCAAGATAATCGTGTTGTGACGTTATATATCATAAGCTACGGAAGCAATGAAAATATTGTTAGTAAACATGATTGTAGAGATATCGCAAGCGAGAGGCGCATGTTAGCTGGCAGTATGTAGGCCTGCGGAGATACCGCACCAAACACGTGCGCCTGACACCAATCCCTATCTGACAATTGCACATATTAAAATTTATGTATCCACTTCTATTAATAACGCAGATACTGGATGTAATACCGAGGTTCGCATGATACGGCGGCGTTTACACGTCCCTCGATACCGCGCCGCGCACTCGCAGCGTTGTTCTGATTGAAACCTAAGCCTGCGGGAGAGAACTTTAAATATTCTATTGCTGTTTAAACAGCTATAATTAGACAAACGCCTATTACCTTTAGGTAATATGGCAGACTATAACTCTCGCAGGTCCTAACAGACTTCACTGCATCAGCCTGAATTGTTCAATGGCCAATTTCATTAACGCTACTCATGACATTATTACTGTTAAAGGATAAGGAAATACTAAGTCGGATTGCGATATAGTATTCAAATACTGTGACAGAATATACCTCTCCCAGCGACGTGTATTACAGGTGCTCATTTACCTACAGAGCTAATTAACATTGCAAATGATAAGCCTTTGAAATATGTATGCTTTTACTAAAAATATACCGACCGTTAAGTAAAATGTAAGTGGTGCTTTAGTTCTGAGTATTTGCATCTATTTTTAGTCCGGATTGTTGGCCGGGCTCGTAACCACAGGCGATAAATAATGCAAATAGAGCTTTTTGCATTGACATAGTATCTTAACTGGAAGCAACTCCCGATAAATTGTAAGGTGAACCCTGCACTGGATCGCAACAAGTGCACTGTAATGACCTAACTACGTAAGCAGGTAATTACGCCATGACGCCGCAGAGTATTCTAACTTAGTCTATACTAACATATTTCATTATTTATATACACTTAATTTTACACCAAGATAATAAATAAAACAATGCAATTGAAATCATAAACTAAAAGAATTATATCGTATTTCGAAATCTCATCCATGCAACTTAGAATTTTTTTTTGTTGCAATTCATTGCAAAATCAAGTTTAACTATTAGCTGAAAGAAGAAGTAATTACATACATATAAAATAGTTACGAATATGATTGTGAATTACTTCCACATAGACATACTTTACGCGTTCAAGTTGTCAGTTCAACTTAATCGTTGTTTTCATTTGTTGTGTGAGGTCTAGTTTGCACATTGTCCTTTAAACATTAATTCTCAACCTGTCAATTCATGTCGATTACAAGCAAAACAAATTAATAAATTATGACCGAGCTGTTGAAATGGGAATTTACGCCAATATCAATAACAAACCGTATCAAATGTGGGTAAAACAGATTGTGTTTCATAAAATATATAGGTGACGTAAAAGCAAAGACTGTCACTTCAGAATTGTATACCTCGTAGGTTATGTTAGTAACTTTTCCTCGGTTAAATGGAAGTTAAAGTCGCCTCACGAGATTGGCCGGCGAGCCGAGCCAGGTAAGGCAACTTACATGAAAAACTCACCTCGCTCGATGACACGTAAGCCTCATTGGAATCTATCGGCTGACAAATTCAGCCACCTTTTAACAGGTAGGTGATCGCACCGCCACGGCTTACTCGAGATAACTCGTGTTTTAAAGGCCCCAAAACAGAGGTCTAACGATCGATCATTAGGACTTATTTGTTTTTTGACTTTGACGGGACACCGACAGGGTTAGTAGTGGACGCGTTTTTGTTATTATCTATGGGTTGCATCAGGCCATTCGTCATGCTGTCAGTGGTACAGGGCCCAGCGAGCCAGTCAAAGTGACCGCTTGATAACGGCGCTTGGTGACGCTCTACACTTTCCCACTGCCTGGTGACCTGGTACACCTTGCCTCAGCTGCTTCTCTGACGTCTTTATAGCAGGTGTGTTTCACTTAGTATCATCTTATTTGTGTAGATCAGGATGAACAAATCATAAACAGTCGATATGTTAGCTTAATTCTGGAAAATCCATAAACTTTTAATATATCTAATTTGGGTTTACTAATGATACATTAATGGTCGCTTATTAACGTTGTCGAATATTATCGGTTTTGAGTTTTAAAAAGCATTGAATATAACGGTTTGTAACGGGTCAAACTACACTTTAGGCGATAATCCAAACAATTGTTTGCGCCAAAACATTTGTTACAATAAATTAATTAGTTTTTCTTCAGGAGTGACGTTACACGGGCGTTCTGTGGGTTAATATGATAATAGGTTCAGTGTGCTGTTGGGTCTGCCTAGATACTATAGTGCATCGGGCATGTTCTTTTTAGCGTATGGATGATTTCCACGCTACATTGAAGAAGAAGGCTGCCTCGTTGCTAAACAGATCTAGGACCAGCCCCAATGGTATTCTTCGAGCCTTAGCCGATAAGCATGATGTGTACCAGGGATCGATCACTGGTTGCAGTTGCTGGTACGGCAGCAGGTTAAGTTTTTTATATTTTTTAAGTGTTATCAAACCTTCAGTTGATAAGTTATTACGTCGAACCAATATTGTTTTAAAAATAAAAAAAAATATTAAACTCCTTATAATTAATAAAGAATAAGAAAAAGCTATTTCAATACTCATACTCTGAAAGTAGGTCTGAAGTTGCCTGAGGAGCGGGCTGAAAAGTATCACACTTTTCATCCCTAGGGAGTTTTACTTTCAACTAACAACTGTCAAATTATTAAAAAAAAAAAAACTAGGTCTTTCTTCTTGTATTCGTTATGAAAAGCACAGTGTTTACCTCGGGGTTAAAGTTACTTATTTAGTCCCTCGAATTAGCGAATTAAGACGATTAGATGAAATAAGTAACTTTCACCCCTAGTGTAACAATGTACTATTTCACACCACTGGAAGTTACTGAAAAACATTAAAATAAAATTTGTCACTGAAGGGACGGATTTAACCACTCATTCGTCTGTTCTATTCTTGTAAATGTCCAAAGGCGTTTATTAAATTCTATTATTAACTATTGACCGCAAACCACATTTTATATCATCGCACCCAAGTGCAGGGATTGCGACAGGAGTTTCAAGTAACTAGGAAGCATTCTGCATGGAACTGGCTCTTGATTATGATGCTGTAGAGAAAATCCTATCCTACTAATATTATAAATGCGAAAGTTTGTATGTATGGATGGATGTATGGATGGATGTATGGATGGATGTATGGATGGATGTATGGATGGATGTATGGATGGATGTATGGACGGATGTATGGATGGATGTATGGATGGATGTATGGATGGATGTATGGATGGATGTATGAATGTTTGTTACTCTTTCACGCAAAAACTACTGAACGGATCTCGATGAAACTTGGTACACGAGTAGACCATATCCCAGAATAACACATAGGATACTTTTTATCCTGGGATTATATACGCGGGTGAAGCCGCGGGCAAAAGCTAGTAATTCATAACTAATCAAATTTTCACTTAATTAAAAAATGTAGAATCTATGTTTGTGGATAAACATACATAAACACGCTCACATACACGTACACTGAATACACAGCACGACTTATTTAGTTAATTTTAGTGTCTATAACTTTTTTAGTTTTCAATTTCTAAAAGATGTGTTTTTAAAACCAATTTTAAACAGAAATTAAGCTAAAATAAAATGGGGCGGACGTTGGCTCCTGACATGCAGATCAACCTTATTCGGGAGTCAGAGGCTTAATGAATTGTTGCTATTTTTTATGACAATAAGCCTCAGATACATTAAGGGACAAGATGACCCCCAAAATGACACGCAACACTGCCAAATTCTCCAACATGTCGCGCGTCATGTGAGTGCAGTGCAAAATGTTAAAAGGCATGTTGCGGGACACTGGGCAAAGTTGTAGCATTACGTGTGCATATTGAGCGTTGCACGACATGTTGGGGGACATTTTGTCCCCAAATATGTCTTTTTTTTGTTTAAGGATTATTATTTAATATTCTATCTTCATTCTCTAGAATTTTCCTTCGACGTGTACAAATTTTCTTAAATATGTAGGAATGTAACATAATCACAGTGAACAAGCACTTTATGTCGTGACCTGTTAATCATTATAAGTTAGTTCATCTTAATAGTCCCAGTAGGAATAAAATGTGCATATTATGTTAAACCACATAATGCATAATTTAATACCTGTGTAATGTGCAAACTGTACTTTGTACTGATGACTGTCTGACTGACAGTGGTCGCCACAGACCTGTAGTGGCCACTATTCTAACATTTATCTTATTCTAATATTGTATATGATATAAACCATAGTCAGCTTTGTAATGTTCCCACTGCTGGGACTCATGTCTCGTCTGTAAGAGAGGGAATGAGTCGTAATCTACCACGCGGGCGCAGTTCGGATTGGTGGATGCCACATGTCTTTGAATTTTTAGTTCTAGAATATGCCAGTTCTCTCACGACGTTTTCCAACACCATTTTAAGAACGGATCCAAGATTGATGTAGATGTAATTCCAATAAATTATGCATTGTCAAGATTGATTTTAAATAGTCTTCATAAGTACATTAGCACTGCACATTGGAACCACTTTTACGACGCTCAGACAACATTCCAATACCTCCATTAATATTTAAGAAAAACTTAAATCCATATTAACTCTGATTAATGTTGATTCAACTTTGTAATCGAACCTCAAGTAGTTGTCGTTTTAAAATCATAATCCAAACGGTTGTATGTGACACTGGAATATTTGCAGGAATAATAACTTACTGACGCCGACCCGTCGACGGAGACCAGTATCTGCTCTACCACATAAATACATACTGATATCAGCTTTATCGTCCCGCAACAATCGTATGTGTTCCTATGGGGTCGTAATAACGGTCATAGTGGCTTGTAAACTTGATCGATGAACGGTAAAGTTATGTTTGTATTGGTGTACGTAAGATTATTGAAGGCAAGTTTTGCATACCGCAGGCCACTACCATAAAATACAATACATTACGAGCGAGCCAGCAGCTACCGTGTTACGTGATACGCGCTTCTAAAAGAATATCAATGAATATCAATAACTATTAGACACTTTCTTATTAATTGGGCAACCGTACGGTCCTCGTTTTTAGCATAAAATGTTGAGTTGTGAAACTGTTTACCGATTTAGGTATTTGATTACTATATAGCTAGGGTAAAATCTACAAGTCCGTGATAAGGCCTGTCATACTGTATGGATCAGAATGTTGGGCTGTAAAAAAGACGGATGAAAAGAGATTGCACGTAGCGGAGATGAGAATGTGAAGATGGATGTGTGGTGTGACGAAAATGGATAAAGTGAGAAATGAGTATATTAGTGGAAGTTTGAAAGTGGCGTCAGTGACTGAAAAGTTAAAAGGGAATCTTTTGTCTTGGTATGGTCATGTGAAAAGGAGGGACGAAACGCATGTTGCTAAAATAGTTATGAGTTTACATGTGGATGGATGGAGGACAAAGAAAAGATGGACGGATTGTGTGAGAAGTGATATGAAAGAAAAGGGAGTTAGTGATAGCATGACGAGTGACAGGACAGATTGGAAGAAAAAAACGTGTTGCGCCGACCCCAAATAAAACGGGACAAGGGCAGGAAGATTATGATGACAGCTTCTGCCATTGGCTTTGCTCAACATACTTCCAGAATAAGAAGTATATCAAGTGCTATTGTAGGACATGGTCTACCCGTGTGCTACATCCAAATTCGTTCGTCGTACTTACACGTACAAACTTTCGGAGTGATTATATCTTCATATATTACGCAACTGGAGAAGACCTAATGTACTATTAAGGCTGGATAAACCTCCACACCATCGTAATTAACGTACAAACATTCCATAATAAAGTAAGATCTCCGCTTAGAGCCCGATAAGTAACCTTTCCTTTCAGATGCCTATCACAAAATGCCATAAAATTCATTTCAAGAATGTCTAAGAGACGTAATATCAACCCTGCAACTGCCTATAAGCTCCAAATGATACGTGTCCAATAGAAATGAAATGACGTTTGATTACTCTCATTCATCGGCGACATCATAAACGACACAAATCCCATCCTAAAACATTGTTATCAGTGTTCCCACTCTAATCTTATGGCAATAAAATTTCGATGGCCCAAGAAAAACGGGGCAGCTCGATAACCATAAATTTGGGCCGAAACGGATGGGACAAATTTGTATAATGGGCCTCCCCCATTTGGGTGCTGAGTCGCGTTAATGACAACCTAACAGTTTGTTTAAACATCATTATAGGAGCGTATCGGGCATTCCATCACAGGTACCTGCGCACACACCCGTACAAATCTCTCGACTCCCCAGCTTGATACATGAACCGATTATTGTCATTCTCTTACCGATTTCCAGCCGATTATAATCTTGCTGACTCAATTCAATAGCGCTGGGTTAATTAATTACATTCCTAAGAAATATCAAGTTGGTTGTACTTTGAGTATCTACCTAAATAAAAACAGGTCAAGTAAGATTCGATTCTGATACCGAGGGTTCCTTATTGTAATGTTGGAAAGGGATCAAGTGAAGTAGCTTAGTGTTTTTAAAGTAGGATTTTATTTAATGGATACATTGTCCCATACTAGGAATTACTCCTGTATTGATTGAGAATACTTTGATAAACATATAAACTCACGTCCACAATACACCCAAACTCGGAACAAGCTATCTTTACGCAATACAAATATTTTTTTTTGTGCGGGAATCGAACTCGCGACACGCAGTATAGCAGTTAACCGCGCAACGGTTGCACTAACCGCGCCGTCATATTGGCACAATATATAATTTCGGGGATTTTGAATAAAATAGTTCGATACTACATTTATTTATTTTTGAAGAAAAGGGGCTATGCATCTCCCATAGTGTAGGAGATGTAGTCACTGCGACCTAAAAGATCTATTGTGACTCGCCACCTTGTTAGAGTAACTCTTTTAGCCGGGAGGCTTCCAGGAAGTCTAGAATACTCCTAGCTTTGAGAGTTTTAATCTCCTCCGGGCGAATAATGTGTCGACCCAGATGGATACTCCGTTTGTGGATAAGGGGCCCACATTCACACAACAGGTGCTTAGGCGTCTCCCTCTCCTGATTACAGTACCTGCAAACATCAGTGTCACTCAGTTTCATGTGAAATTGGTGCCTGTTTAATTTGCAGTGCCCGGTTAAGGCGCGGGCTATCGCACAAATGTTCGTCCTGCTAAGCTCAAGAAGCTCGGCAGTTCGTTTTTGTGAGTAGCCTTCTATTAGAGATTTGGCGTGTAGCAGTCCTGGTTGTAACAACCAGTGCTTTTTTGAATCGCCAAATAGGTTGCCCTTAAGGGTCTGCATGGCCTGGTTCTTTGAGATACCACAGAAAGGTTCTGGTCCTATCTGATGACCCTGAGCCCCAGTCCTTGCAAGTTCGTCGGCTTTTTCATTGCCAGTAATTCCAGAATGACCCGGTACCCATCTCAGAATAACTTTATTCCTTTGCCCCAGGTCATTTAGTTTGTTAACGCAGTCTTTTACCAGTTTCGAATTTATTGTATTCGAGTTCAAGGCGTTAAGAGCTGCCTGGCTATCTGAGTAAATCAGAATTAATTGATTTATGTAGTTTCGTTGACGGTTGGCTTCCGCACATTCTATAATGGCGTATACCTCCGCTTGGAATATGGTGGCATATTTACCCAGATTCAAGCTTTTGCTGAATTTCGGGCTAATGCCAAATATTCCACATCCTACATTCTCACCCATTTTGGATCCGTCTGTAAACCAGATCAGGCTTCCAGCCTTGCAAGTAATGAGGTTGCTTGCCCAATCCTCTCTGCTCGGCAGTTCCACTGTGTAATTTCTTGTGAAGCTACACTGCGGAAGCATGACGTCTGTTGTCATAGCTAGCTGATCGTGTTCAAGCACTGATTCGTGTAGCGATCTCAGTGCTTGAGAGCGCCAGTTTACTTTGCCAGTGCTGTTTATTCTATACATGCCCGCTTTCGCCTCCTTCGCAATTAATAGATGAAGTGGCGGAAGGTTAAGCAGGGCATTTAGAGCAGCTCCTGGGGTTGTAGACATGGCGCCCGTTGATATAATGCATGCAAGTCTCTGCAAACCATTAAGTTTGTTAATGACTGTCACTTGGGATGTTTTCCTCCACCATACTACGCAGGCATACGTTATTATCGGCCTGACTATGGCGGTGTACAACCACAGGGCGATTTTAGGGTTTAGGCCCCATTTCGTCCCTGCTAAGCGACAGCATATTCCTAAAGCTATTTTAGCCTTTTGAATCACATTATTAATGTGAGTGTTCCAGGTCAGTCTCTGGTCGATAGTTACGCCCAGGTACTTGACCTCATTGGAGAATGGTATGCGAGTCCCCTTTACAGTGGGCGTTACAAGTTTGTCCAACTTTCGCTTCCTAGTAAAGGGGACTATTGTTGTTTTACTCGGGTTAACCGATAAATTGTTCTCTGTGCACCATGTGTTTATAACGTTCAGAGATCTTTGCAGTATAGATGATACCGTGCTGTGACAGGGGCCGATAACACAAGCCACCACATCGTCAGCATAACTGTGTACATCTAAGTCTCTTTTAAAGGCTTCAACCAGCAATTGGTCAACAACGAGTAGCCATAGAAGTGGCGATAGAACGCCTCCTTGTGGGCACCCTTTAGTTGTTTTGAAGCTTTTTGTAGTTCCGTGTAAGGTAACACTGATAGTTCTGTTGAGGAGCATGAATTCGATCCAACGAGTAGTTGTCTCGTCAATCCCTTTCGCCTTCATTCCCTTGGAAAGGGCGTCTATGGTGACGTTGTCGAAAGCTCCTTCAATATCAAGGAAAGCACATAGGGCTATCTGTTTATCTTCCAAAGCCCTTTCGATCCTGTCTGTTAGTTCTAACAGAGCAGTTTCTGTGGATTTTCCTTTTTGGTAAGCATGTTGCTTCGGATGCAGAGGGTTAGCCCTTAATGGTCCATCCCTGATGCATTCGTCTATAACCTTTTCCATACTCTTGAGTAGGAAGGAGGTAAGGCTTATTGGTCTGAAGGACTTTGGTTGAGAGTAGTCTTTCTTACCAGCCTTTGGGATAAAACAGACTTTAACTGTAGTCCATTTCTCAGGTATATATCCCCAGGCAAAGCTTGCTCTGAAGATTTTGATTAAGATAGGGATGAGTATAGTCTTCCCTTGCTGCAGGAGAGCTGGGAAGATATCGTCATCACCTGCAGACTTAATCGGCTTGAATGAGTCTATAGCCCATTCTACCTTGTTTGGTCTAAAGTACCTCGCCGCTCTTCTCCAGTCTTCATTTGTAGGCCTGGAGAGGCGGATATGAGGTGAATATGGTACGATGATGTCTTGTGCCATCACCGAGCCAGGGAAGTGTGTTGACGCCAAAAGTTTCAGGGTTTCCTCCGCTGATGCAGTGAAGGCACCGTCTGGTTTCTTTAAGAGTCCCAGTTGATTCGTAGGCGATTTGGATAAGACTTTGTGGATTCTGGCTCCTTGAGGGACTTTAGTAATCTCCTCGCAGAACTTCCTCCATGAAAGTCTTTTCGCCTTTCGGATTTCTTTATTATAGGTAGTTAAAGCTTTCCGATACCGATCCCAGTCGTCAGTCGATTTAGCCTTATTGAACAACCTACGTGATTCATCCCTTAAAACATCGAGCCTTTTGTTCCACCATGTCACTTTTCTGTCCCTCACAGTTCTTAGAGGACAGCTCTCTTGGTAAGAGGCTGTAATGGCTTCAGTAACTTGAGTGACAGCATAGTCCAATGTTTCAGGGGAGCGTATGGTTTTAGGGACGTCTAGGAGTCTCTCCTGGAGCTTTCGTCTGTACAAGTCCCAGTCCGTGGTTTTCGCATCCCTAAAAGTGATAATTCCGCAAATGTTGGATGTATTCAAAGCGAATTCAATAAGTCGATGATCAGACATAGATGGTTCATCACTGACATGCCAATTGGTTATCAGCCTGGCAGTGTGAATAGTAGCGAGAGTTACATCAAGAACTTCCTTCCTCGATTTAGTTACAAAGGTCGGTTTACATCCCTCATTAACTATTTGGAGGCGGCAACTCACCTCTATCGTTGATGTCAGTGCTGCCCCAGTTGGTATGGTGGGCGTTGGCGTCACACCCAATGAGAAGCTCGGCATTGTTGGCATAGGCGTACTCTACTACCTTTGCAAGCTCCTCGGATGGGTCGGTTTTCGTCCCGTCCAGGTATGCCGAGCACACGATGAGGCGTCCATTTCCGCTCTTGACATTGACATAAGCTGCAATCAGGTCATCGCTGCACAGGCCTGGTATGCATAAGAAATCAATATTATTATTGAAAAGTATACACGCTCTTGGTTTGACTCCACCGATATGATGAGCGACCTTACCTGCAGAGCCCAGTCCAGACACCGTGTTAGTATTAGCCAGCCACGGTTCCTGGATAAGAGCGATGTGAAGGTTCTTTTGTGTGAAGAGTTTTTCCAGAACAGCCGTGGCTGCTCTGGCGTGATGCAGGTTTATCTGCACCACTTGTGTGTTCATGTGTGTCTGTGTTATGGTGTGTTTGTGTTGTGTTAGTGTTATGTGTTTGTGTGGGTGGGATAAGCGGCGTTATTCGACCTGCTTGGCTTCGAGGCTTTAGGGCAGCCCTGAGGTTTGGCCGGTCGGCTCGCCGCTACCGATCGATTGGGACGGTTAGCCCCTTTCGTCGGTGGTGCCCCGAGGGGGCGGTTCCTGACGCCCTGGCCTCCGGGTTTCGGCTTGGCGTTTTGCCGCTTTGCCGTTTTACCAGAGACCCGGTCGCTCGGCCCCGCCTTAGGAGCGTGTTGAGCAGATGGCGAAAACCTTGCGCCAGATTGGCTAGTCCCTGCCACCTGCTCAGCCTTCGCTGGCGTATTATCGCCGCGAATGCGTATTAGGACTTTACGAAAGCCTAATTGCGGCCTGCAGTCTAGTTTGCGCAAGGCTTCTATGGAGGCATCATCGATAGAAAGGGCGGTCGTGATTCCGTCCCCTTCTTTCTTGACGCTCAGCACCTTCCACAATCCAGTCTGCAGGTCGTTTTGTTTTTCCAAGAGATTAAGGGCATCTCTTGGAGTTTTGATGACATCTTCTGTCTTAAAGTGGAGGATCCCAACCTTGGCTTTTGGCAGGTCCTTCTCGTTAATGAGCGAGAGTTCCGCCTCTGGCCACGGCTTTAGTGTCCCCACTTTTTCTTCAAGCCATTTCAGGCTGTAGTCGTTTTTGATTACGACTTGCAGCCATCCTGGCTTGAAAGTGCAACCCTCGATTCGAATTTTGAATTCGGGGGCTTTGGGCATAGGGGCGTTAAGAATCGCCCTCAATATGTCCTTAGAAAGGAGCCCCAATTGCACGTTCGACATGGGCTCTCTATTACGGATTCCCACTCGGACGTTGGTTAGGGCGTCCTTAAAAGACACAACGCTTGTCCCAGGCGGTGGTCCGACCTGAGCTGCGGACGTCTCGTCAGGGATCATTGGAATTGGCCCTGACTTTTCGTCCACACGCGTTGTCTTTTTGGCATGATCTTTCGGCGACTCGTCCTCGGATCGAAATCGTTTTACCGGCCTCTTCCCCGATGACGTATCGGCCACCAGATCAGTCAAAGGAGCACGCGCACTCGCCCACTGCTCCGTGACCAGCTTGTAGGCCTCAATGGAGTCCATACCGCCAGCCTTGAGGCGCCGCAGGCGCTTACGCGCGGCTCCTGGCAACCGTCGTTTCCTGGAGCTAAAGTCAGTTCCCAACGGCACTTCCGAGTCCATCTCAGTAGGCCTCGTGCCATCGTTTGCCGACTCCAGCTCAGGAGGGTTGAGTTCGGTGTCTAAGGTGACTTGGGAGTCTCCCTCAGAACCGAGTAAGAGAGTAGTCAGATCAGGTATTGACCCAATAAGACTACTCGAGGGTTCCGGACGTTCATCATCGTCCTGAGATGTTTTTGTATAAAACTGTGAATCCATACAGTTCCCACGAGTAGCTAGGGAAATAAATAGTCCACCCCGGCAGAGCCCCGCTTGCCCGGGTAAGGCAGAATTTTACTACCCCAGGATTGCCATCTCGCTGGGGAGACACCGATAAGAACCAAGCTCCCCCTTGGCCACGCATCCCTCGGCTCGGTACGAATGACACCTTGGATTGGGATTCGCCAGGCGGTTTCGGTTACGTCTAATTCTGATGGAATTAGACCAAAAACGGGGTGGCAACCTCGAGAAGGTGGATCCGCCTGACTTGCCTTGAGGATCTTCACGACTGTAGCGCTCTCCCTCAAGACCCCGCCACCTTATCGCCTCTGAGGGAGGTGATAAGGTAGGCCTGCATCTATACTACCAAGCAAAGCAAAAGCAAAGCATGTCGTTGTGCAACCGCAAAAGCATACATACAGACCCTCCCCTCGATACTACAACGTAGTTGCCACTTTTTTTTACTAAAATCATAATCAGTTTTCCATAAAGAGCGAAAAAATTGCGTAATTTTTTTTTTCGTTTTGTGTTCACGATCTTCACGAGTCCAACAGTTTTAAATCGTTAGTTCATTGTGTTCTTTCGCTCTGCTTAATTATGGAAAAAGAAACGGCCGATCTAAAAATGCGGACTCTGTTTTTTTATTTATAACACAGAACCCAAAAAACGGTAACTGCCACTAATTAGAAACGGCTATTAAAATATTCCATTTTTTATATTCATTCCGACTGTCGTTCTCAATTATGTCGTTGACCTTTTGTGGCATTCATACATAGGACAACAGGAATTATACGGAAATGTTGCGTTTCACGGTTTAAATGTTCAAATATTTGTGATTTACAAGTTAGGTTTAGGCCGGGTGCGCGGCAAAACGCGGCGTCCCACAGCAATATATCCCGGGGACAGCTACACGCATTCACAATTACCTTATCTCGGTCTGCGCTGGCTCCTGACATCACGCGACAAATATTCGTGATCATCGCACCAGCATCGAACAACTAAGATACATAGGTATACCCCAAGTTCCTTACTCAAGCGTCGGTTACCTAAAATAATTTGATTACACAAATATCCTTCATTTTCCTTGTATTTTCTTGGTGCTAATCAATTTAATTTTGACAAGGAAACTCATTTGAAAAACTTAATATGCTAGTCCACTTAGTTGACATGCTGATTAAGCAAACCTGTCACGTAACATCTCCACATTATCCTCTTCTATAAAGAGTCCGCAAATTAGCATTCGGCTATAAAAAAGACAATAGAGCACTCGGCGATCGGAAATAAAAGTAAAAGACGCAGTTTTTAATTGATTTTAGGCTCGCAGGACGTAAGGTAGGAAATTGACATTTCAATAGCAAAAAAGAAGAGTGTGGTGGTACAGTCGCAACCGAAGTGATTTAGCGCAGTCGCAGACAGGCGCGGTTCCCATGGGAAAGCGCCCGCAAATATTGACACTAAGGCAACATGTTTATATGCACTTAATGCATCGCTCACCTTTTTATATTTTATTTGTTCTGAGCGCGCGAGGCAGACGAAACGTCGGCCTCTTGTTTAAGTTGTTTTTCTCGTAATTTTGTTTAACAGGTAGTGTCTAATGCTGGTTATAAAAATGTTATTTTAAAATAACGAAACATGTGATAGACATGTGTTTTTTTAGTTCTCAACTATTCACAGTAAAATATAAGGTTATATTATCTACTTATATTATAAACGAAAAAGTTTGTATGTATGGATGTTTGTTTCTCCTTCACGCAAAACAATACTGAATGGATTTTAATGAAACTTTACTAGAACATACCTACATCAGAATGACACAGGCTCCAATTTATAAAGTTTTTGTGCCTACCCGGCGCAGACGGAGTCGCGGACACCAGTTAGTACCATTATACACATTTTGACTGGCCTGTTGGTCTAGTGGTTAGTGGCCCTGACTGCTATGCCGGAGGTCGTGGGTTCGATTCCCACCCAGGACAAATGTTTGTGTGATGAGCATGATCATTTGTTCTGTGTCTGGGTGTAATTTAACTATATATGTATGTATTTAGAAATATATAAGTATGTTTATCAGTTGTCTAGTACCCATAACACAAGCTCTGCTTAGCTTGGGCTTGGGCGTTGTGTGATAGTTGTGGAATATTATTATTATTATTATTATTTGTAACTTTTAACTTTAACTTTTTGTTTTATTGTTAATATTACCCTTATTTTTCTTTAATTATGTATAATGTTCGGTTTACCAACAGTGTCATTTTCGTATTAGGGAAAAAGCTCTTCAAATTAAGATTATAAATCTATGCCTATAAGTCCGTTACAAAGTAAGAAACTCAATTAATTTTCAGGCCACAGCTTGGACCGGATACACCCAAATTATAAACCGCAAATCATAAGAAATGGTGAAACACGGAAACCAACTATTAAGACAATTAATAGCGAAAGGCAGGTTGAAAGTACTTAGTTAGTTTTTCTTCCATGTTGCCGCTAGTTACACCGTAACGTAACAAACACATGTGTAAGTGGGTCGTTCTTTTTATACCAACAATCGGTATTTACGCTTGAAATTCCAAAGCAGGTATCTCAATTATTTTTTAGTTTTAGGGTTTATTACTAAAATACATATCCAAGCTTGATAATAATATTTTCCTTTTTTTATTCTTGCGACAGAGTGGACGAAATACGCCCCGTGAATCTATGTATTGTCGATTTTTTTTGTTATTGGTAGGGTCGCATTAGACGACTATCTCTCCTGACAGTAAGCGATGATATGATCGACAATGTATGCTTGCCTAGAAGTCCCAGATTGTAGCTATCAGGAAAAACAGACTTCCCTATCGGAGAGAGACAACAACAAACAACAACAAAACGTTTTTTAAGTAGGTACGCATACGTGGGTCTTTCCGTATGGTGCTGAGACTTGGTCGCTAAAAGATGCTGAACGCAAACGCATCGACGCCTTTTAGATGTGGTGCTGGAGAAGAATGCTCCGTATCCCTTAGACTGCATTTCGGACCAACATATCCATTTTGCAAGCACTCAAAATGTCCTCGCGGCTGTCGTCAGAGTGTCTTCGCAAGGTTCTGCAATACTTCGGTCACATTGCAAGGAAAGACAGTGGTAACCTAGAAAGATTAATTGTGACCAGTAAATTGGATGGTAAATGTGACCTCATGGCTGCAGCGCAATGCGTTGGGCCGACCAGATCCACACCGCTCTTGACTCTACGATATACAATGCCCTTCACACCGCCAGTGACAGAAACAGGTAAAGAAATACCATAAAAGTTAAAATGTTGAAGCACGATCACGATCCTCAGCATTGAGGAATACGTCGCAAGAAGAAAGAGGAGGGATATGGAAAGCTATGGAAAAAAAAACGTCCTAAGTGCCAATTAGTGTGTGCGTTGTAATTAAAATTTATTGAGACCTATCTAAGATCTAAATGAGGCTTTAAATACTGCTATAAAGTTGATCGGATTATTATTATTTGTTTGCCAGAATTATAGGTTGTAAACTTGTAATACTTGGATCAACATCGAAATAATATGACATGCCTAATGTGATGTTCGTTGTGGAATGTCCATTGTCTACGACTAACATAACCATGATTTTGTTAGTGCATTGTAAAGAGTTTATAGACCTTACTAATAATGGAAAATAATCCTTAGGAAAACTTAAAGGCCATTTTGTGGCCATAAGGTAAAAAAAAATCTGTAGTAAATGTGTAGATAAGGAAAACTAATTTTCTTCTGTTGTCTATTACCATAATCAGCCTTTTAATGTTCCCACTGCTGGGATTCAGGCCTCCTCTCTCGGAGAGGGAATGGGCCATCATCCACCACACAGGTCCAGTGCGGGTCGGTGAATGTCACATGTCTTCGAATTATTGGTTCTAGGGCATGCCGGTTTCTTCAGATTGTTTTCTTTCACCGTTTTGTGTAATGCGCCTGGCGGGGTTTGAGCCTCGTAAGTCGGAGCCATTGTATTCAGTCACTCGGTCGGTTCATTATATCTGTCTATTAATTAAACTAAAATCACGTTTCTGCGGGGGACACGGTGTGACTACAGTCGCTCTGCGGTCAAAATAATGGGTCAAAATTACGTGTTATGTCCTTGCTTGTCCAAGTCCATGTGGGAATGCGCGACGTGGTGCGTCACGTCCCCCTAATTACGTGTCGATGTGGACGCACAAATTATAGGCTGTGACGGTCCTGGAACAAGCCACCATCCTGATCGGAATGGCTTTGATACGTTTTTGGCCTAATCATTTTGTGTGAGACAAAACCACCGGCGAGTTTTTACATGATTTATTGATTCACTTAGGCAGTTAGGGCCTCGCTTTTTTTCCACAACGTAGATGCTGCTTCAAATGTCTTTTTTTCGATCCCAACATATAATATTAGGAGATGAAAAAACATCTTACCTTTATTTAATGACTGGCGAAACTTTTACGACTCATGTAGAGTAATATAGAGGTCATATAATGGATTTTTATTACGTCGTGATTTCAATACCTACCGATGATATTGTTTCATCTTTTTCCCAAGTCTGTAAGGATATGGGAAGGAATGTGTAATGGTAATAATTAGATAACAACATAAGCACTCGAGTTATTAGTTAGACTCGGCGAGCAGAGCGGCGCTCTTTGAGCCGCCAACTTGTTAACACTTGTACGTCAACATTATCTCTTTTTATTTTATTCCTTCCAACAAAACCTCTTCCAATACATACCCTATTAGGTTAACCATAAAAGAAAAAAACACATCAAATTGTCTATACTTTATATTCAAGTCAAAACATATTCATTATTCCATGACATGGAATGTTCAAAACATAAAAGTAGGCAGCGTTTTTTTTTTTTTTTTTTTTTTTTTTATTATTGATAGGCTCGCGTTTGACCACCATCTCACCTGATGGTAAGCGATGATGTGGCCGACGATGGAGCACGCTTGCCTAGAAGTAACCTATTCACTCTTGACTTAAAGACCCCCAAGTTGTAGCTATCAGGAAACACAGACTCCGGCAGGGAATTCCACTCCTTGGCTGTACGCACAATAAATGTGTTCCCAAAACGCTTTGTGCGTATGGGTGGGATGTCAACCATGTACCGGTGACGCAACGCCGTACGTCTTGTGGTCCGATGATGGAACGGACTTACTTTGGTACGTTTATAAAAATACATTTCAAAACATACAATCGAGAATATTTTATGTTTAAGACATCAAAATCAATTATTATTCCCCAACTGGAGCTATCCTTTGGGTTATTTATCATTATGATCTCGATCACAAAAGGACAACAACATGGAATAACTTATTTAGTTGGTGCACACGACTTTATGTCTTCGGGCGAGGGCCGAGGTGCGTGTATCCTAGTATCGGAGCGGCCGATGCTCCGAGCGATTTCGATTTGGGATACATGAAAGCGTGCAAAGGATTTGGACTGTTTACGACTACGTGGGTGGTTGTGGGCGTGGCATCCTCCATCTTCGTTCCACTTCCAGTATTTTCATATGTCTGTCTCACCCGCGGCCGCTCCCACAGGACCTTTCTTGTTAACGTATTTTTTGTTCCTCTCAGCTCGCTTTATGGAATGGTCAGGCGAGCAAATATTTACTCACGATTTTGAAAATCTTGTTTTCATACTACCACCAGGGCTTAACGCACAGATGATGACTGGTCACTTTACAAGGATTAGGATCCTTTTAACATTGTGTGCATCTTTATGTAAAACATAAACTAAATGGATTATGTCCATGCAGTAAAATTAGGTTCATTGTTCTCATAATTCAATCATTGTAAGTGGAAATCATTAGAGAGATACTTGAGACGCAATCAAGAGATATAAATGATGAAACATAGCATCTTTCCCAAACTTCTCAGTAAAAAGAATTCGACGATTATTTCCTGACGCTCTCTTATTAAGCTTTATTTCCCACACTAACATTTATGTGTGCTATAGATGTGTGTGTATATACATTTTATTTCCCTTAATTGAAAAACACTTAGGTAGTTTGGGTAGGTGTTGGAGACGCGGCGGCACGGAGCAAAGGCAGCTCGGACCTCACGCGCGCCCTCTGAAGACGATAAAGAAATTATCCGCTTTCGAACATCTTTCGTACTAACGACCGCCAATCCGGCACACGGCACCTAATTGGTAGGTACCGACGCTACCGACACAACCTATCGAATCGAAGCCTTAAGAACATAATAACGAGCAACTATGTCTTAATACGTTTTATGCTGTAGATACATTATTTCCACCGTGAAAATGTCCTTGTTACGGCGAAGAGAAAAACTCGCATAGAAAAGATTTCAACGCGCTCGAAAAGTATTTTTTTCAGTTTAGTTTTGCAAGTTGAATCTTGTGAATTGGTTTTCTGCCTTTGTATTTACAATGTAGTATTGAATACCTTAGAATCTAGTGTCAGCTTTTGTCTACGTTATTGGTAAATGTGTTCAAGCCTACTTACATATTTACCGGTTGAAACTTGTTCCCAATTCTGAAAATTAACAAAACCGATAACATCACATCTCATTTTCAATGAAAAGGTAAACATTACTGTCTTCTTTTATGTTAAACAAAAGCTGTCGACAGGAGTTATGAACGTTTTTGAATAGGGCTACGTAAAAAATATTGACTCACCAAACGGGGCATGAATCACGCGACGTGAACAGCTATTTCATAACGCGTTGCTGATAACTCGATAACTTTACAAGTACATCAATTGTGTACAAAATGAAAGGACAGTAACGCCGTCGTAGCACAACAACGTGCAAAGTGTAATCCTTCTATTTTGAACTTAAATGTTCAAGTTAAACAATTGGTTTGACCAAAGATAAAAGCAAATACTTATAAGTACAGAAGCTTGTCTGTGATGCCGCTGGCGCTTGCAGCACAATGGCGATTATCTAACGCTCAGACGAATACAAACAGTACGACATTACACCACCGTGAAAAAATTGACAGCGGCGCTAAGGGAAAGTCAACAGGCATACAAAAGCCGGCCCACAAAGTTTTAAGATAACGCAAACACGCATTTTGTGAAATATGCGGCGAACGGTACCCTTTTGTGTAGCAGCGCATTGTTCTGTCCATACTTGTCCTGTTACATTTCTGAAGATGACGTCATAGTTCGCGTGACAATTTTCTCCCACATATGTGTATTGTGAAGAGAGAAAACTTGTTTTCCATTTAACCAAAACACTCTAAATAATCGGACCAGTCGTTGTGGCGACGCTTGGGGGAGGCCTATGTCTAGCAGTGGACGTCTTTCGGCTGATATGTTGATGATGACTCTAAATAATCAATCAATAACACATTAAAAACGCTATCAAAATAAATTATGCACTATTTACAATCAAAACCGCAATAATTATTTTCATCCGAGAAATTATTTCCAATAATTTTATTTGCCTACACTTGTCTTTAAACAAAGTTGACCGATGATTAAACTTTACACTACACTGCAAACAATACACCTAATTATTAAGTAAACCCATCTAAAAATAATTAAACACGCTAAAACATGTGTGCACATCGATTAAAATTAGCATTTACACAATCTGTATTGACGGCATACCTATCAGGTGACGCATTTGCAAAGAGTGCGGATTTCAGAAACGAGAGTGTGAGGCGGGGTGGCGCTAACGCACTATTTTGGGTCTTATATTAAATCTTTTGTGTCCGAAGTTAGCGCCACCATAAAAACTGTACCGACGGAAGTAAACTTACAAAGCGAATGCCTGAGAGCAAAAAGTAGATGAAAAAAACTGCATAATGCGGTCGAGAGGCAGTGAGCCCGTGTGGCCACTCGACGGCTCTTGTAAAATTTATAACAGCTCTATTTTGTTTACCTGCTTGACTCCGCTTTATATTGTGCAGTAATTGGAGGCATTTGACGATGACTTATTAATTTATTGACCATAGTTTCGCTTCGCGTTTTTATGGAGGTGCTAAAACGTTCGTCGTTCGCTTTTGTGGATGTAGGTAGACTTTTGAGGTTTTTATGCAAAAGCAATTTTTACCTTTTATTACATTATTGTTTATGAAATGACGTAATTTGTTTGTATTGTCTATTGAAACATGCTAAGTTGAATAAGACTAGCCTCAGCCTGCAACTCCACTTGCGAAAATACAAATATTATGTCTTTGTCATTCCGTAAAAAAGTAGCATTCTAATCGTGAAATAATTGGGCGATGAAGCAAATCAGGCCCGTATATGTAATACGCTTATTCACTTAGAACAAAAATACACTTTTCATTACTCATACTCTGAAAGTAGGTCTGAAGTTGCCTGAGGAGCGGGCTGAAACGTATCACACATTTTATCCCTAGGGAGTTTTACTTTCAACTAACAGCTGTCAAATTATTAAAAAAAAAACTAGGTCTATCTTCTTGTATTCGTAATGAAAAGCACAATGCTTACCTCGGGGTTAAAGTTACTTATTTAGTCCCTCGAATTAGCGACCTCGCTACGCTCGGCCGCCAACTCCTTCTCGGGACGAAATAAGTAACTTTCACCCCTAGTGTAACAATGTACTATTTTTTCCTTTGAACTATACTTGAACTATATTTCATTTCTATATTTTTTATTATGGATAGACTGACGTTTGACCACTATCATTAATTGAAGACTTTATTTTCGGTGATAAAGACTTAGCATATGAATCGTGCAATAATTGAAAAATCTAAATTGGACTCGCTAGTCAGATTCTAGACGTGGTGTACAGGTTTATATGTATAGGTGACCGCGACTCAAGAGGAGGGTTGTGAACACACTAACGAATTTGTACGTTTTTGGCACTATTGACTGGACAGGTCCACTCAAATCTGGGTGATCTTCCTCATAAGACTACTTCATCAGAAATCTGCTGTTTTTCATATAATTGGGTCGTTACATGTTTAAAGTAAGGTCTTTAAAAGAGACTTTGACCTCTAAGGTTGTTTCGGTGTTTCTTTTCAAGGTCGTTTTTAAGTCAGCTAGGAAACACCGGCCGCATCAAGATATTATTGACAAAAAAAAATTATGTAATAAAAAATGTTTAAAGTGTTTCTAAAACCTATTTATAAAAACCGGGCAAGTACGAGTGGGACTCGCGCACTGGGGTTCCGTACTAACTTACCTACCTATGAAAACTGCAATTTCCGAATCGAGTTACGAAAATTTTTCCAGATCACTAATTTTTTTTTTTTTGTGACGTAACTACAAATTCACAGTTTTCAGACTTTTTTCTATATTTGTGATATTAAACCTTGCTTCATGACAAATTTCAGGATTCTAGGTCAACGGGAAGTAGGTACCCTATCAATTTTGACTCCCTCGAAAGTGTCGAAATACATTTTTTTTGCAACATAAACGGCCGTATCTATTTTCATTAACTTAGAAGTTAGATTTTTTCACAGCGTTAAGGGACTACAAACTTGAGTATATGGTTTTAATTTTAACTGAAAACCTCCACGCGTTCCCAAGATAAAAGGTCTTGACAGACAGACAGACGGGCAACAAAGTGATCCTATAAGGATTCCGTTTTTTTTCTTTCGAGGTACGGGACCCTAAAAATAAATATCGTTTATCATTTACCGAAAGTTTTAAAATCAGATTTTCGAACATTTAGAACACACTAATGATTTTCCGGGGCGAGGGCATTTTCCAGTTGACCTTTATTAGTTCTGCAGCCAAAAATCGTCAATGTCCTGGACATATGTCTTGTCAAGTGGCGCGTGACAAGCCTGCAGACCTTCACACAAGACTAAATTGTGACTATTTGATTATGTATGTCAGTCACTGGCGTAGCTACCGAGGGGATACGCGGAGGAGTGCCCCGGGGCCCCCAAGCTCGGGGGTCCTCAAACGAGTTAATGAACCTCTTATTGAACTAGCGAAGACGTCTCCCTACAAAATCTAAATTAAATAATTTGCAAGACTAATTATTACAACTCGTTTTAGTCATCAAATTCTGGCATTCCCCCTTACTTCTAAGCAAAAAAAGTGATTTGCTGATTTCACACGTAAAAAAATGGGGCCCCAGTATGTTTTTGGCCCAGGGCGGTTGGTCATCGAGCTACGCCACTGGAGTCAGTGTTGAATGTTGTCACATGTTACAGTCGCGTGGCCGCCGCATAATATCCTGGACGGGTGCCCACTTGGCTCGCCCCTGGACAAGTCGCTTTCTACACTAAATATAACTTTGAGCTTATGTAAGGACTCATGCATAAATATGTCCTTACAAGCACTTACCTGCAAATATATGTACGCTTAAACATTCCTGGCAGCCCGAGTTATAAAAATAGGCAATGAATTAATGTACAATTTTTATTTTATGTTATTTTTATAATAAAATTACTGGAGACTCGGGTATCTCCTCTTTATTTTTTTCTCAGTAAGTACCTATTCCATTTTATAACTCATTTTGTGATTAAACTGGTATTGCATAATTCAAGCCAATGCCTGCTAGGGCTGCGGAATAATTCAAAAGAGCAACTGAAGGAACACGGGGTTTTAGTCGGTAAAAATTTGACACTCCTTCGCGCTCCAAACCGCACCCAAAAGCAAGTTATTTCACGACTATAATATCATATTGTACTACCTAAATCATTCATTATCATCATCTTTTAATAATACTTAGCATACATTAAAAAAAATGATCATCTACACTATAATAGAGTTTGTTTTTTTTTTTGTTTTTTGTTTATAGGAGGTAATCTCTGAAAGTATCGGTCCGATTGCTAAAATTTTTTCACAGGTAGAAAGCTGTTTTATTCCTGAGTAACAAACAGCTACATTTTTTTTTTTATATATATCCTTCTAAAAAAAAATTTATGGACGTGGGCGAAGCCGCGGCCAAAAGCTAGTTTATTATAAATATCGTCCCCTCTATATTACAACTGAAAGTACTCACATGACACGAATATATATATCATTACCGAGTACATACCTAGCACCAATTACCTACATTCGTATACAAAGTTCCTCACAACTCAATTTCGTGAGGTAATTTGAAATAAAGTAATTAGTGAGCTATCTATTTGCCGTCATGATGAATATAAACAGTTTGGTGTGGCCTGGGCAGGCGCAGCGTGGGTAAGAACGCTGTTCCAGCTGGAACCGGGCTCACACACGCGACCACTCGCGTTAAGCTCCACGTATTTGATACCATACTATTTATTTTTGAGTTGGGAACATCATCCAATGTTTTCTTTCTCTTCTTCACCTGTATCTTTCAGTTACCCTTTGCGTTCTAGAACCAGAAAATCTTTGTGGCCATAGCTGGCATGGAGACAGCTGGACTCCTACGGTTTGCTGATATCTGTTTGTGGAGCCTTGGGCTAGAACCGAACAATTACCAAATGACCGGACTCCAAACCTACCGTGGCAAGAAGCCGTCTACCAGCCATGGTAGGCGCTTGCTCCAGCCGCCCGCCGCACACAGGCGGATTTTTTAAAATTCCTGGCCAAAACCCCAATGTACGAAGTCGGTCATAATAGTCACGTGACGTAATTTTTTGAATCTGATTCCTTGCATCCAATGACAGCTCGCATAATATTTTAAACGAACGTTTCCATGACTACCCACTATTGCAAAGTATAGACTTCTAAAAAAAACTGAATGTTGCTTAAAATTGAGTTTATTGAAAAAATATATTGTCGTATTTCGAACGTGTTAAGTGTTACTTTTACCATGGATTGTGAAGCTGGAGGTATGTATCTATGTATTCAAATTAAATTCACTATTGTTTTTAGTTTGTTTGTTTACAAAAATAATTAAAGTAATTTGCAATATAAATTTTACGTAATGATTGCTTTTGGTATGCGCTAAAGTTGCAAATTCATTAGAATCAGACTATCTTGTAAAGATTATAATAAAGATATACATCTTAGCTGGCTATCGGTGTTAATTTTAGTTGCTAATATGTGCTACTCTGCTTTTCGTTGGACAATTAGCAATGTGAAGTAAGAAACACGAAAAATGTTTTATTTTATTTCTTCTTTATTTTTAGGTTCATCTTCTCAGAATGTCGTCATATTTCGTCAACAATTAGTTGAATATTATAGGAACTGCAATTTGAAAGATAATAATGAAAAATTTAAAAACTCTTGTATATAAAGTAAAAGTTTTTTAGGTGTTGATGATGATTTAACAGATTTTAGAAAAACTGAAGACTTACGTGCACAACTAGATCTTTTCGTACATAAGTCTTCAGTTTTTCTGCGTTTTGATCGATCACTGCTCTCAGAGAGATCTTTAGAAGGTCTTCCACCAACTTGCTTTGAAACATGTTTCTTAACAACAAAACAGATACCATTATTAAGCCAAATAAATTCTTTTTTATTAAATTACGCATTGTTTCTTTAAGCAGAAGCTCACTTCTGCTTATATTCGAATATGAACTTAGATAATAGTTGTTTTGCTCCATCTGTTAAATCATCCTCAACACCTAAAAACCTTTTTACTTTATATACAAGATTTTTAAATTTTTCATTATTATCTTTCAAATTGCAGTTCCTATAATATTCAACTAATTGTTGACGACATATGACGACATTCTGAGAAGATGAACCTAAAAATAAAGAAGAAATAAAATAAAACATTTTTCGTGTTTCTTACTTCACATTGCTAATTGTCCAACGAAAAGCAGAGTAGCACATATTAGCAACTAAAATTAACACCGATAGCCAGCTAAGATGTATATCTTTATTATAATCTTTACAAGATAGTCTGATTCTAATGAATTTGCAACTTTAGAGCATACCAAAAGCAATCATTACGTAAAATTTATATTGCAAATTACTTTAATTATTTTTGTAAACAAACAAACTAAAAACAATAGTGAATTTAATTTGAATACATAGATACATACCTCCAGCTTCACAATCCATGGTAAAAGTAACACTTAACACGTTCGAAATACGACAATATATTTTTTCAATAAACTCAATTTTAAACAACATTCAGTTTTTGTTTAGAAGTCTATATTTTGCAATAGTGGGTAGTCATGAAAACGTTCGTTTAAAATATTATGCGAGCTATCATTAGATGCTAGGAATAATTAAGATTCAAAAAATTACGTCACGTGACTATTATGATCGACTTCGTACATTGGGGTTTTGGCCAGGAATTTTAAAAAATCCGCCTGTGTGCGCCGCTACTCTTCCTGCTTTGCAGAAAGAGGTAACCGCCTGTCATTCTCCTTCGCTCCAGACCATGGCCTAAACCGAGAACTGGCTCGAGAGGTTGCAGCCACCTATCACACGACGAGGCCCCGCCGAAGACCACATTTAATTTCTAATATTTGTTATTTTTTATACCTATTGAAATATAGGTATTATATAGCACCAATAAACAAGCATACCAACTGGTACGGATTATACAGGGTTATTTGTAAATCACTCTAACACCTTTACAGGCCTGTATTAATAATATCATAAGCAAAAGCTATAATTGTCCTATGACTTTTTACAAAACAATCCATCTATCTATACTTATAATAAATCTGTAGAGAGGTCAATTCTGTACATGAAATATATTTCCAAAATAACTATCAGGGGGTGATTAGTAATCGATACTGATGCCAAAAATGCAAACAGTAAAATTTTTGTCTGTCTGTCTGTCCGTCTGTCTGTCTGTCCGTCTGTCTGTCTGTCTGTCTGTCTGTCTGTCTGTCTGTATGTTCTTTATAGAAACAAAAACTACTCGATGGATTTTAACGAAACTTTGTACAATTATTCTTCATACTCCTGGGCAGGTTATAGTATACTTTTCATCACGCTACAATCAATAGGAGCAGAGCAGTGAAGGGAAATGTTGGGGAAACGGGGGAAATTACTCCATTTTTTAAGCTTCCGTCGCGTTTGCAGCGTTAATGGTTAAAGCTACACAGAAATCATATATAACGAAAATGTTCTCCTTAAAAGTATATAAAAATATCCCACGACAGCATATGTCTATCTTTTATGGTTGACTCACAATAACACGTGAACTCCCGAGAGCTTAGCAGTTTGGAGCTTTCTGTTTATTTTTGTCAACTCTTACGTTTATAACACTCTCACTCATTTCTAATTAAAAAAAGTAAGTGGAAGGGAGAGATCTGGAACGTCTCGAATCGTCTCGCGCATCACGTTGTTTTCCAGTCTCCGGGATCTTAGAATTCTACATCAGACGTTTCAGATCTTTGATTTTGACGACCCCGTTGTCGCTGGCATAAGTAACAGGATCCGCGTACGAAGTCGCTGGCAGAAGCTAGTTTAATTTATAAAAAAACAACCAATAAGATCACGTTGTTCTATCTAACACATTTCAACTCTGTATTTTGCTGTACCTACTTACGCCTCCCACACACTGTTCTCGTAGTGTAAGCAGGCTTCCGTAACATTGTCATCGCACCTAGCAAACATTCGCACCATTTTTGTGTACTCAACATTAGAATATTAATTCGCCATCATTTAAAGATAATTACGTCCACACTGCCAAATTTCGGTACAAAGGACACGTATGACGCGACGCAAACGCATCAATGCGACCGACCGCGACCAACTAGTGAGGGTCGCCCGTACATAGGTCAAGTTCATGCTCCCCCACCACCCAATCCCCGCTCCCCTCCGCTATTGTACTATCACTTGCTTCACATAGACTTTGAAAGATTTAGAACGTTCAATTTATTTTTATTTTTTGTAAGAAAATCTTATGAACTAAAATATGATAAAGTTTTAAAAGTCATACAACAAAAGTTTTCGTTTATAGTGTTCTTAACATAGTCTTGAGAAGTTCCCAGTTTTTTACAAAAAACCCTGTATAGATCGCTAGGATATCCAGTGTGAGTGCGGAGTTCCTTTTATTACAGAATGTGAGACACGTTGGAGTACCCCAAGTGACTGACTGACTAAGCACTTTAGAGACTTATTTAATGACACTGATCTGCAATTCACGTAGCCACCTTACAAATAATGTAAGGAATCTTCTATCGACTGGAAAGGAAAATCTGAGTAGGTACAGCGTAGATCTATTAATAGCTGAGACAAAAATAGGATGCTTTACCTTGTAATTGTGTAGTACGAAAAGAAAATGTTGACATTCATTATCCCAAACAATTTTTTTTTTTCAAAATTTTCACCTATTTTTTAACCCAGATTTAAAAAATGGCCTTTTTAAAACCCCTATTTCGTTATCGTCATTAAAATTAAATTCATATTTGTTATTGATAAGCAAAAAGGAAAAATTACTCCGAGTAAGATAACGGGAAAGTTGGAATTTATCTCTTTCTTAGATCGTTTGTCAACTCTTCGTTGCGGCGTGGCTGGAAAGACCTCACGGCGTCCTTACCTTCCGCATGACGCAGGTCCTTACCGGACATGGCAAGTTCGGGAGGTTCCTGCATCGGATTCGAGCGGAAGAGACGCCCGGGTGCCGCCACTGTGCGGAACGCCCGGAGGACACGGTGGAGCACACAGTAGAGGTATGCCCTGCTTGGGCGGAGCAACGCCGTGCCCTCGTGGGGGCGATCGGCGGCGGAGACCTCTCGCGCCGAGCCTTGGTTGAGGCCATGGTCCGGAGCGAGGATGAGTGGCAGGCGGTCGCCTCCTTCTGCGAAGCAGTGATGCTAGCAAAGGAGGAGGCCGACCGCATCAGGCAAAGGCGCCCTCGCCGCCGCCGTCGGGATTCCGATCCCGATTTCCGGCCACCGTAGACGGGGGCTCGCGGACGGCGAGCCATGGGTAGCTCGCTGTCCGATCGTCCGGTAATGGACCGAGTCCAAGACGTCGACGGCGCGCACTGTTCCCGCGCGCCTCAAGAAGTTGTCAGCAGCAGGAGGGGCCCAGCTTGGCCGAAGCCTACTGGGGACAGGGTTGTCCGAAAGGGAGCTCGTGCCCCGGTATGAAGGCTAGAAGGAACGGGATGGGGTTTTTAGTCAGTAAGAGTCTGACACTATCTCCCGCTCCGCCCAAGAGCGGGTTTTGTCATAAGATGATTTTCCCCATCGGGAAAAAAAAAAAAAAAAAAAAAAAAAAAAAAAAAAAAAAAACTCTTCGTTAAAAATATTTGATTATGTTTTATTTTGATTAACCACTAAATAATGATTATTATTATAATGAACGCGAATGCAATTGAAACTTAGGTATGCCCATTGACACTACTATAGAAGTAACACGAAATAATTTCGACCTGAATTAATATTTTTGATCTAAACGTTCGTTTATAATAATTCTAAATCTAAATCTTTAAAATCGTCCAGCAGAAACCAAGTAGAAATCTTTTTAATTTCTGTGTAATAATTTTGATTACTGTAGTATATTCATAAAATTGTTCCCTAGATTATTTGATTGTGTAGAATCAAGAGTATCGAATGCCAGTCGGTTACTCGAAGTGCACTTCACAGCAGCCTATCAGCGGGCTGTGATTCTGTAGGAATTTGTGCCTTCACTAAATGATTATTACCTTTGTTTTGTTTTTCATCCGCGCCTCGACTCGTAATCTTTGAACATTATTATGAGTTTTATGTTGTGGGAGTCTGTGCGCCCGGGCAGCGCTCAGGCGGTATACATTCATGAATTATGTCGTGACAGAACACACACGAAACATTCCAAATATTTGTTTTCTTCAACTTGTTTTTTTTTTTAATGATTACTCACTTGTCAGTATCTAAGTAGTAGGACTGCAGCAACGACTAAAAAAAATACCGTGGCCTTAGAATGCAAAAGGGCAACTGAATAAACATAAGTGGGTTTTAGTCAGTAAAAGTCTGACACGCACTCATGATCGGATGACTTCTCCCATTCTAGAGTACCCTAGTAGGCAGTAGCCTAGTAGGCTTTGAATTTTTCCCACCTTAAAAAAAAGTATAACTAGTAAAAACAACTAATAAAATTCACAAAGTGTAATGTTTTATTGTAGTGAACCGAGCGTCCCATTAGCAGAACCATGCACTTTGATTACTACCCAATTCCATTGTTTGAAATATTGCCGGAAAGTAATGGAGCAATTAAAATATCTTTACCCACGACTACGACGGCTACGACATTTTATTGATGCCAGGAAAATGCCTCGAGGCAAAATACATTTCTGGTTTCTTCAACGAAGTTAGGAATAACGACTTGCTATTTATCATAAATCGGAACTCAGCTGAACCTGATGCTTCAGGCTTGTTGTCCCTAAGCAGGCCCGACTGCAGAAACCACCAGACTACATTCCAAATCGAGACAAAAGACCCGTGAGACCTTAGTTCGGTTAAAAATCTCCTGCACGTACTCTCATATATCGATATATACTAAATAGTATCAGTTGCATTTCCACATCGTCTGAGCAACGCTGTCGCCCGCGTGTCTCGTACTACTTACACCTGTGACCTTCACCAAAACATGTCAAAATCTCTCACTACGCAGCGACACCTTTTGAATGGTAATTACGTAACGCCGAGTAACACTGGCGCCCTGCGACACCACCGACTGCGAGGCGGCAATGGACATGTGACACACGAAATGCGTTATTCAAATGGTACCCGTGGTGCAGCATACAATTCAGGTTCTCTACGGCACCTGTAGACGAATGTGCCATTTACATTGTAATGCACGCGCACTGCTTCCAACCAGTTCGATTAGGAGGGGAATGCTGTCCACATCACATATCTAATACCGAGGTTTACAGATATACTGCTATTGTTCACTATTTTTATATGCATATTAGGTGCTGTTTGATGGTTGGGTAAGTATCGGGATTCGATTACAGCGTAGATGCTTATGTGGGAGTTGAAAAAGTGGAGTGATTAAGAAAACAATTAAAACAAACGTAATCAAATCATTGGACTGCGTTTATGTATCGTTTAATGGTTCTATTTAATTGCTGGATGTGTATGTATATGACAGCGAGTGGCCATGTGTACAGGTACTTACGTGATTGATCCCGGCGTGGGGGGGGTGGGGGGTGGTGGGGAATGCGCAGGCGCAGCGGCAGTGACCGCTGCAGCCAGGTGCGTGCGGCCATCGACACCATAAAATTAATAACCCGTCGAGCCTCCTAACCAATGCACTCTTGAGAATCATGCGCACTTCACGCGAGTATGGGACTCGCAATGATAAAATGACAATACTTTAAACTATATTAAATAACAGTCTTTTTAAAAAACGCTTTAACCATAGGTACGATTAGTTTAAAACTAATCGACACGTTTGATTGAACACTGATTAGCAGGTTCTAAATTCAGATTTGTATTTGGAATGTTTTTATAATTAAGACCCTTTTTTGGTGGGACATTATCAAATAACTTTTCCCGCTTTCGATGGAGCGAATGGTAATGTCAGACTTTTACTGTCTAAAACCTACCTGTGTTCTTTTAATTGATCTTTGCGTTCTAGGTAACTCTTACAAACAATCCCGCAGACCATAATGAAGGCTCTAAGTTACATTTACATTGAGCACTATTGTCAATTTCAGAAAAAAAAAAATCGATCTCTATGAAATTCTCATTAGAAAACATGACTCTTTTACCGTAAATCATGCACGAGACAATAATTTCCAAGAAAATAATCTTCCCTGTATGAATGGTCTCTTAGCTCCCATCGCATTGCACTAATAGGGAGTTCTCAGAGCTATGCCTGATTCCAGTCGCCATTGATATTTTTTCTACAGATGCTTTTTACTTATGAAAGTATTATAAGATAAAACCAGGAGTTTTTTAATGGCAATTGCTAATATCTTTTATCGATTATGTTCAATACAGAATAGCGCAATGATGAAGACTGTTTTTTTTAACAACTCCTCGTCTTATTGTAAATTATTTCTACTTGCAACACTAGCAACAGTTTAAAAACGTGTAAATTCGAATATAAATGTGATCAGGTTCTTTAAGGTCCATTATTCATAAAATATAAAAATTGATATCAAGTGGCGTAAAAAAATTACAAAGGCTTTTTCAAATTTTAATCCTGAAAAGTAAGAAATACAGCTATACATTCTACGGAGTCGTCCAACTAAAAGATGCAAGTAACTTTTGACTTTATTTATAAGTTACTTACAAAGGACTCAAGCTGTTACCTTCATGTAAAACTACTCCTAAATATGAGTTGATTTTTATCAGTACAGAATAAAATAAAGTCGTAAAAGCTTTCTATCCATAGAGCGTTAAAAGGTTTATACAATTTATAGTACACATAAAATATTTCATTCGTTCCCTCACAAATTGAATTATCATAAATTGATCCTTTCAACGTATTAGGCTTCATTCAGGGCTGATGTTAGATTCGTATTTAATGGCGGGCGAGGGCGCGGGCGGCTGCCTCTGCGCAGACGGACCGCCGCGACCTGCGGGCTGCAGGGGGGCACCGGGAGGGGGGGGGAGAGGGAGGTGCGGACTCCGCCGAGACGGTGAGTCTGCCTGATAAAGGAGGATTTTATCCGCTCGATTTAGCATGAAATTGGAACACAAAGTGAATAAAGCCACAAGATTGTAAACATTACGAGGTTCCCTTTTTTTATTGCAGACATTCGGCTTATTTACGGTTCTCTTTTTATTGGTCACCGGTGTCTGCCTCGAACCCTCTATTTATTACCTTGTTAAACTCTAGTTAACGAACTGATCGCTCAGTACCAGTTCAGTGCTTGCGATGCACTTAATTGGAAATTTATCGTTTTACCCCAACAGAGCTTAATTGATTCGCGTTGTTGCGACTGTAAACGGGGCTGTGCACCATTTCAGTAACAGATTCGATTAAACCGAAAAAAAAGGTATGAAAATTTAACTGGACAGTTTCAAGTGAAGTTAAGACGATCGTTAACGCGGGTGCGGCTCTCTAACGCAAGCCGTTCCCACGCGCGAGGGTAACGTCGGATCCACCGGAATGAATGACTCACTAAACTCAAAGCTCCATTTCCACAAGTCATAGTGCAATTAATAATATGCGGCATCCTGTCGAATTATCTCTCGTCGTGGCAGGGGTCCGGGCGGCTTTAATTTACCACAATGGAAGTTGGTTCTGAGAACCGTTCGCCGGCGAGGCGGGCCGATTCTTCGACGAAAACAAACAGAAAATAATTATCATAAAGATGAAGAGCGGCCGCTCGAGGCTCGCCGCTGCTAATGGGGGCCCACCTGGCAGCCTGGCTCCTCGCGTGTAGTGTGTACCTACCTACGGCAACACATTCCTCCGAGTCCAACAGACCAGCACCGTCATGTTCTCGGCTAAATAATAAACACATGATTGGTTTTTGATTGCGCCTGTTCGTATCTGGTAAACTAGAGGAATACCTAACGCGCCCGTAACTGCGCGTTTCGAACTTGAATCTATTAAACCTCCATACACGTGCCTACGTAACCTTAACACTTATTACTGTTTACTGTAGAGAAAGTTCGATGCGGAAACTTTCAATTTTAATCAACAGCTTAAACTACGGTATTTTTAGCGCTTATGTCATGTTATATCAAAGTACGAGTCTTGGAACTAAACCACGGAGCCATTTATCTTCCGATACACTACGGCGTAGTAAGGACCTCGTAGACTCTACGGACGATTATTATTAGATCTTTGTAGTTATTATATAACACGGTTTATCGTATTTTTCTTACCTATGAGCCATCTGCCGAGATCATATTACCTATTTAGAATAAGTTTACAAAAGTATGCAATCAATCATGTTATTTATTTTCCATTGACTATGGAAACTACTATAATATGATCTGTAATAACAGGTACGCGGTCTATACCTAATATTGTTTGTCGTCATTGTCTTTAGGTATAAGTAATTACACAGATACATAACTAATTAACATCAACGTATTAAAACAGTGTAATATTCCCACCCTATGAGTGAAATTCATTTCCGACGGAATCTCATGGTGGAATGGTGACAGTGACTGTCGCAACCTAGTGCCGGACATGCCATAATTATGGTGGTAAGTCCCCTCTTTGAGGAGTAGCTGGAAAGACGTCACGACGTCCGCACCTTCCGCATGATGCAGCTTCTCACCGAACATGGTTAGTTCCGGAAGTTCCTGCACCGGATTCGCGCGGAAGTAACGCCTGGCTGCTACCACTGTGTGGACCGCGTGGAAGACACGGTGGAGCACACGGTACAGGTGTGCCCCGCTTGGGCAGAGCACCGCCGTGTCCTCGTGATGGCTATCGGCAGCAGCGACCTCTCGCGCCGGGCCTTGGTACAGGCCATGGTCCGAAGCGGAACCAAACCGTTGTAGGGTCCCAGTAGGGTCATTCGACCCTTCGACTACTGAAGCCAAGTGTTTGTTTCTGAAAGGAAAACTCGACCATGGTATGAAATGCAACGAAGGAACAGGAGTGGGTTTAAGTCAGTAAAAATCTGACACACCCTCGCGCAACCATAGCGGAGAATGTCAATAGATGACTTTCCCACCTAAAAAAAAAGAAATAGCCCTATGAATGAAATTCATGGAAATGCTACTGTTTTTTCAAAAGAAATAAGATTGCGGTAATGTACAATGGGTAGGTGCAGGCTTAACGGTAGCATCTTCAATTGTTTTACCTAAATAGATAAGCTCCTTTGTAGTTCACGCAATACAGAAGCTCAGACCGCCGCCGTGTAGCCATTGTTCACTTTGGCGCCGATATTGTTCATAATTACTGTTACCTAACTTTTGTAACCGTTCCCTGATAACAACTCTCCACACAGTTTTATCTATTGATATACATTCATAAGTTTCCTAGAAATACACACATTTCTTAGTCAATGTTAACATTTTTGCGATATTTTTTATCTTTGTGTAACATTGGAAACCGACATTTTATCTCAGAAAGACGATTACGGTACTTTCTCCAAACAATCAAATCAGATGATTGCTACTTACTTAAAGAAATCATAAAATAATAAAGTTGAAGCAAAAAAGGTTTTTCAAAGGACATTTAAAGAAAATAAGTCTACGAATACGACTAAAGGGTCTCACATTACGTCGATAACTTTGTCTCGGCAATAACTTAACACTGGCCGCCATCGAACTGTGAAAGCCCGAGATAAAATACTTTGACGAATTCCTTGCCTGCCTACCTCAATGGCGAAATATGTTGTTTTTCGTATCCTTTTTCCGATGCCGATATTTCAGAGTGGTTTTTGCGTGGATGCCGCGGCGGCCGGTGCGCGGTGTAGCGCTCGGTGGTCCATTAAACGTGAACAATGGACCACTCAGCTCCTATTTGCCGTTTTATCTAACTTTGACGCACATTATGTGAATTTTGTCGGGACGTTTTTTGTTAACTTAATGACGCTCGCCCGCTGATGACTAATTAGGTACACGTTGCTATTTTTGCGTGATTCTTAACACTCGGTTACCTATTCACTTGTAGCCCACAGATACCGACCTACAGCGGAAATACAAACGTTGAGTAAAACAGGATTTAATATTAATGGGAAATAATTACACCGTCAAACTGCTCAATTAATTATAATCAGAAATTGATATTACTATAGTTTATGTTTTGCGTCATTCAATTAGTGTCAAATAAATTAATATATTTATTCGAAAGGGAGCCTTTTAAGTAAAATAGAAGGTACAAAATATGAGGTACGTGAAGTAACATAAATCACAAATGCTTATTTATAAACTTATCATAAGTAGGTAAAATAAACGAGTGTAAACATACGGCATCATCAATGAAATAAACAATATCCAAAGAATTATACAGAAAAAAATGAGTCACTTCTCGAAATAGTAAAATGTCGAGAAGAAATTGAGTGGTGTGTTGAGAATTTTATCAATTTATAGATGGTCCGAAGGCCCAGGGCGCGCCCCCCTGCCGTTCTCAACTTTAGCCTTTAACGTTAACATGGAAACGGCTTCTTTATTATATGTAATTAATTTAAATTAATTTTATAATGTTAAGGTGTCGGCATGTAATATGATATTGTTGTAAAGTCGAACTGTTAGCAATATCCATAGATCGGTCAGCTCAGGTGTTCAACTGAGGTAATTTATTGAAACATAAAATTATTTTGCGGTGACATTAATACTCCTTACACCTGCAAAATGGTAGACGAAGCCGACTACTACGACTTATTTTTCATTATAAATTAGTAAGTAATTGCTCAGCTTATACTACCACATATATGTGCCATAGAGTGGAATCAATTATTTACTTTGCTGTCTAAGTGTCGGTATCTTTAACTTCAGAAAAACTAGGTAAGCACCTACACTCAGATGTTGTCATTAGCAAAATCTCAAAAATTGCTCACTTTCTAAAATTATCGAGGTTGTGGAAAATATATTTATGTTAATCTTGATTATACTTCTAAGGACCGGGTTCTTTTCGAAAACCGTAAAAGAAAATTATCGATAGAAATAATTGTCGAACTTATCTCTAACTTTGAACTTTAATTTTTTACCATTTTAAAAGCCAACGCAATTCGCTAAACTTTATAGCAAATAATAAATCGAATCTTAATGCAAAATGGTTTGTAACAATAAAGTTTTGCATTAAGATTCGATTAATTATTGAACCTCGACTAATTCTTGAGTCCAATCAATAAAGTGCTTCAAATGCGATAAATTGCTAGCACAATGCTAGGTTGGCGCGCATTTTTCTTCTTTGCAGTCCAACAGTGAACGGGCTAACTTCATGTCACAAGCTTAAGTGTATTTAAAGCATTTCTTTCTACTTTATTCTCCCAATTATCCAAGACGATTCATATACACCCAACAAAAAAAAAATCATAAACTTACAACTTTCGCCCCCAACATTTAAAAGGGTGGGGGGGGTGGAAGTTTGTATCAGACTTCAAAATGTTAGGGTACTTCCTAAAGTGCTAGAAAGCCGAAATAAAGAAGAAGAAAATAAAGACTGCCTAGCAACTTACAAAAAGAACTGAAATCCCACCAATAACATTTCATTTAAAATATTGCCAAGACGACCACATAAGGTTTGTTTTGTGAAAAAGATATCAGATCTCATGTAGAGCCAAGCTTCTGAATCTACGCGGCCTAACTTTACCGACCCTAACTTCACAAATTCTACATATCAGTAAAAATGTATGGCTTGGTCGTTTCGTTACTTACTTCAGAAATTAAATATTCGCATCGCCTCCACGACGGTAGCGAAACGGCGAAGCCATACATTTGCCATACATTTGATTTGAAAATTAAAAAAAAAAAGATTAAAAGTGGAAGAGAAAACTGTCAAGTAACAGAAAAAGGTTACACATATTAAAATATGACGTCACTGCCATTTGGTTACGCGCTTACAAAAGAGGTAGCGAGATGTTCCCACCACGCTCCCACTTTTCCTAATATCAATATTTAAAATGCTAACATTGCCGCATCACATAATAACCAATTTCGAAGCTGTTTTCAGAAATAGATTTATTTCACAAGCTTTTATTTAGTTTCACCTGTCCCGATGTTTGTCTGTAATCAAATCTTGAAAATTAATCCCGGTTACCGATTGAGCTGAAATTTTGCATGCATGTGTAAATCAGATGACAAGGCAAAATTATTATGACATGGAGCTGATCTGATGATGGAACCGGAAGGTGGCTAAAGGAACTTGGTAGTTAAACGACCGACGTGAGAGCAGTGGTGGCCGAGTGGTAACGGCCCCGATTTACGAGTTGTAGGTCGTGAGTTCGAACCCAGCCAGGCGCATTACTTTGTGTTACTTTGTGCATTACTTTGTATTTCATTACCACTGCTCTTGAAACGGTGAAGGAAAACATCGTGAGGAAACCGCATCCACCAACCCGGACTGGGCCTGCGTGGTGGATTACGGCCCATTCCCTCCTAGAGAGGAGGCCTGTGTCCCAGCAGTGGGAACTTAAAAAAGGCTGATGATGATGAGTTAAACGACACAACCCCATCGAGTTTGAGCTCGTATGATTCATCTTGACGAGTATTAACTATATAGGTATACCCAGTTATAAAAGCTTGCTATGAAAAAATGTTTTTTTCATTAAAAGCTTGTTAGTGTTATCTATTGTTTATTAAAAAATATTGCACAAGAAAAATGTGAGAATAAAGAGGATAAAAACTTCGAGTAGTCAAAAGGAAAGCGTTCGCCTTATTATGTCATCTACGAAGCTATTCCAAAGTGAGTGCTTCGCGTGTGTTCGGGACTTTTACGATTTCTTCTACATTCCACAGAGCAGGGCGGACGGCAGACTATATATGGTACCTAAGTGTACCCATGTATTGTAGTATAGTGTATATTTCCCTAGTTATAGGAACGTATGTACAGAGAGTGAAACTGCACGTGAATAATTTTTTTTAACATGGCTTTAATAGGTATTTTATGCAACACCACAAAATATAAGGGACGACAAGATTTTGTAAGTACAAAGTATTGTAAAAAGAGCTTTATTACTCGGTCCTGTCTGTCACTTGCTAACTGAAATGGCAACCAGATTGGAACCTGGAATAAGTTGCTACTATCATCGCATCGTATTTTAGACTACCTCCTAGTATCTAAGAGAAGAGAGTTTACAAAAATCTTAGTTATTTAGATTGAATGGCAAACCAAACTCATTGGGTTTGTACACTACCCTGAAACGCATGGGACATCTGTATTATAGGCGGGAGATGTTAATTGACGATTTCCCAACTCAAACAAAAAAATCTATTTGTAGGGATACATACTTGCCAAAAGGTAAACGATGAGTCACAAATCAATGCATTGCAAACATTCTTGTGTCGGAATCACGTTTAATTCATGAATCCCCAAGCGACACCCGGTGGCCGCGCATCTATTGTCTTACTATTGTGTCTCTAATTGACGGTATCTGAAGGGTTAATTTATTTGACCAAATCAGAAATTATTTGAAGACTTGCACTAATTACTTAAAATTTATATTGTGTTAAAAAGGTTGTGAGCCTGGAGATCTATCATACAGGTCTCGAACCTAGTTCAAACTCCAGCTCTCACAAAGGTTTTAATCATAGCCAAAATGTATAAATGAACTTCTGTTAAAATGTACCTATCTTTTTTAAGAGAAAATAAAATGATTTTTATTTACACCAGAAGTCTAAATCTAGATCTGCAACAAGAAAGGACTTGTTTCTCTAAATGGTAATTTATAGATCTCTAACTTTAAGATACTCCTGATCATGGCTACAATATAGTAACATCAGCCATACAGGTAACAGGTTGATCTACTAGGTAAAACACTTTTTGCCAAGGTCGGTTAATTATGAGGGTTGCATATTAGAAAAGCAAAACTTTCTCGAGCAAATTTTAAAAGAACAATAAACGAAATAACAAAATTTAAATGACCAAATGGTTTTATTTAGAAAAAATTTAGAATCCCAATGTATGTGACATCAAATGAACGACTGATCGAAAGTTGCTAGATGTAATTTTAAAATATCAAATCATTACTAATCACATTACATAATCACAAATCCCTAAGTTCGACAGGCCTACTGGATAAAATATCGAAAAAAAAATTGATCTGTTTTATTTTGTGAAGTAGTTGGTCGGTTGGTCACCATTCTAACTTAACCTAAATTATTTCAGTCAGTTCAAAATAACAAATCATATCTACAATCTCTAATCCATTTTAACCTTTAAACGATTTGGTCAATAGTGTAATAAATAATTTAAACATTGGTATTCCTGACTTCGGTCAGCTGAACTTTTGATCAAATGACCAGCGTTATTTTAAACTCTGTTGATTTGTACGTTGTTCTTTTGAAATTTGCTCAGGAAAGTTTTGATTTTCTAATATGCAACCATTATGAGACATTGTGACTTGTAAATGTAATTTTTACCAATAAATATGTTTATCTGCTAGAACTAGAGTCATCAAACTTTGAAGCCTGACGACCATAATGATTTTTTCAGTATGTTCGAAGGGCCAAAACAGTTTAAATTTTTCTGCCATTACTTTATTTCTAGACGAGTTGCAAAGTGAAACTTAAGCATATGTATGCTTCTTTTGTATTTCTATAATGAGTCCTCCTCTGCTGCACGGGTATAATTTGATAATTTTTATTAATTTTCTGATGGATTGCTTTCTGTTTTTGATATCTACTACTTACTTGTGACAGAAAACGTTTTCACAGATGAAATTCACGAAAAATTTGTTAACTTCATCTTGGTAAACGTTTTCTTTTTAAATTAACCGATGAGCATTTTACTCATCGATATATATAATACTAGCTGCTCCCAGCGGCTTCACCCGCGTGATAGCAGAAAATTATCCCTAGGGAACATACTACCGGGATAAAAAGTATCCAATGTCCTACTCCAGGACATGATCTATCCGTGTACCAAGTTTCATCAAAATCAGTTTTGGCATTTAGGCATGAAGACGTAACAAACAAATAAACAAACTCACTTTCGCTTTTAAAATATTAGTAAGGATCCAGTGAAGTACTCGGTATGTTAAGGTGGTCACATACCTATCATCGGAGACCTCTCGCGCCGGGCCTTGGCAGGCGGTCGCTTCCTACTGCGAAGCAGTAATGCTAGCAAACGAGGAGGCCGACTGCGTCAGGCAACAGCGCCCTCGCCGCCGCCGCCGGGATTCCGACCCCGATTTCCGGCCACCGTACACACGGGCTCGCGGACGGCGAGTCATGGGTCCGACCGTCCGGTAACTATCCGGACCGAGCCCAAGACGGCGACGGCAGAAGGAACAGGGTGGGTTTTTAGTCAGTAACAGTTGCCGGGGTTTGTCATTAGATGATTTTTGCCCACAGTAAAAAAAAACCGAACATAGTTGAGAAAAGGCTTATCGTAAGGTGTAATATAAAAAATCTCAAGACATCATGCGTGCTTATTTACATAAGATATTTCTGTAAAAATTAAGGACCTGACAACTCTTTCGAGACATCTCGGCATTATTATCTCCTCGTCAAAGGGCAATGCTCCAAAGCTCGGGATAATAGCAGAGCTTCCTTCTCATAATTAGACGTTGTCCATGCGAATTATCCATCGCTCTTCCAGTAACAACCAATAGGAGTTGGTAATTCCTGTAGACTATGATTGTATCAGCTCAGTAACCACTAACCACAATAGCAAGGATCTACTCGACTTCTAATTGATTTGTTATAACGGATTATTCATGACTACGACTTCGACTTCATTGTCTGTCCTTCTGTCTGTCACCAGGTTGTATCTCAAGAACCGTGATAGCTATACATTTGAAATTTACACAAATTATGTATTTCTGTTGCCGCTATAACAACAAATAATAATAATAATAATAAATCTTTATTTACCCAAAAACATACAGAGTTTGACTTAGAGTTTGATAAGTACATACATTTAATGTTGTGAGTTCTGTACAAGAGTAATACTCTACCTCTTAAGCTAGGGTATACCTGTATTTTAAGAGGTAGTTTGCGGTCTAAGGTTACAGTAATTAGACAAAAAACTTATCACAAGTGGACTGTGTCATTCTACTGTATGGTACACAAAGAGTAAAAAAAAAAAAATTGTGTGTGTGTTAGTGTGTTGATGTGTTGATTAGTATGGTGTGTGCGTGTGAGTGTGTGTATGTGTGTATGGGTGTGAGTCTGTGTGGTGGGTGTGGGTGTATTACACAAGATAGGTAAGTAAATACTAACAAACAAAATAAAAATAAATATTTACCCCTCCCATAAAATTTCTATGGAGGGTACGGAAGTCTGCGTGCGCGAGCCTGTAACGCACTTGCCTAGTTTCTTATTTTTATTTCGGGAGGAATCCTGCTAAAGATGCCTGGACTTTTGAATCCAAGACCAGGGAGTGTGGGATTAAAACCACCCCGATGATCACCATCAGCACATGGAAGAAGGCAGGAGGGCCCAGCCGGGTCGAAGCCTGCTGGGGCCAGGGTTATCCGAAAGGAACTCGAGCCCCGGTATATAGGCTAGAAGGAACAGGGTGGGTTTTTAGTCAGTAAGAGTCTGACACTATCTCCCGCTCTACCCAAGAGCGGGAGTTGTCATTGGATAATTTTCTAACCGAAAAAAAAAACATGGAAGGAGGATTGTGAACTCTTAAAAGACCACTCCGGAACCCCCTCCGTGCAACGCCTATTCTGAATGCACACTACAACGCACACTTGGTGCGTTGTGTGGCTGGCTTCGGTTCCCGCACGGAACAAATATTTTTATAGCCTATATCCCGGGTTCACATATTATACAAAACACCCGGTTCTTGTATATGTGTATTTACATGTTTATTTTCCCACAGTACAGGAGTAGATCAACAGCAGAACATTTTTTTATAGTAATATAGACAAGTTCATATCTTGCTGAATGATTTTCATTTTTGATTTTTCCTTGTCTTTTCCAACCACCGTAATTTTCTTTTCGATGCAAAAGGCAACTGAAGGCACACAGTTAGGTTTTTTACTCCCTCTCGCACCACCCAAAGCGGAAGCTGACAACGAAACAAGCTTTTAACGTAATAATTTTTTTCATAGCAAGCTTTCATAGCTCGGTATACCTATATAATTAATACTCGTCAAGACGAATCATAAGAGCCCAAACTTTATGGGGTTGTGTCGTTTAATTACCAAGTTCCTATAGCCAGCTTTCGGTTCCATAATCAGATCACCTTTGTGTCATAATAATTTGGCATTGTCATCTAATATACACGTGCATGTAAAATTTCAGTTCAATCGGTAACCGGGAAGTGGGTCAAATTTAATTTACAAGATTTGATTAAAGACAAACATCGGGACATGTGAAATTAATAAAAGCTTGTAAAAAGGTTCATAAGTTTATATAATATATAAAATACTTAATATAATATATTTCTAATCCAAACAGTTCAGAACTAAGTACGAAACAATTGACGGTAACGGCTTGAGTAATTCTACGGAAGGAAAACAACAAACTATGTTTATATACTTTTCATAGAAAATTATTTAATCTCGCACGGCACAAACGAAAAACAGCACACCGTTGTTTGTAAACGAAAATACGGGAGCCTTGGGAAGTGCAGCTAACATGTTCCATCTTTAGCAAGCAAACTTGCACACAGCAAGAGAAATCCAACTCTTTCGACGAAAAAATAAGATTCAAAATCCAAAAATTAAACAATCCCAATCGTCTCTTAATTTGCCCATTAATCTTATTGGAAAGTAAAGTCTAATTCGCAGAACATAAGATTCAATTTGGCAATGTGGAGTGTTGGAATCTTCGGGAGTCGGGCACCAAAAAGTGTTTACTCGTAAACCACGCTCATTGTTTAAGTAAACTTCTATTTCGATGCTTTACCGTGAAGCAGTGGCCGCACGAGATTCGCGCTAACCATTATTTCTCGGTACCCTATAAGAAACGAAAGCTAACTGCGCACTTTTATATGGGCAAAGAAATATGTACCTAATCTAATTTATTTTAAAACAAGCCATGCTTGTAATGTTCATATTTTTCAATAAGAAGGTTCGTTGTTATGTTTATGCCAAGCTTTTAGGTCATCAAGACTACACGAAGAAGGCGGCCATCAGAGAGGAGTGGCGGCGTCTGAAGCTAGCCACCAACATCTGAAGTGATGACCACGACCTCTCTGTCAAGAGTGATACCGGCAGAGAATAAGAAGCTTTTAGACTGAATTTAACTTTGTCAGTAAAACTGGCCATTGATTGAGCATAGTCCGAGACATCTTTGTAACAAGTAGCCACATTATAGAATAGGCCGCACGCGTGAGGGAACGGATATCCTCGCGTCCAAGCCGCCGAGACCCCAACCCCGTCTACCAACCACCGTAGGTACGAACTTGCGGACGGAAAATGAACCATTCGTTTGAAAACTTTAACCACGCAAGTTATGGTGCTTGCCAGTAACTATCTACTCATAGCTTGCTTTCAATTACGTAATATAACTTCCTAATTCCAGTATACTGTTCTAGGTGTGAAAACTAAAATATGATCCTTGGGGAAATTTTGTATGACAGAATTCTGGATTCAAAATGACATCCGTAACATAAGAGTTAAGACCTTCGTGGTTAAGACCAATGACTTTCTATTCCCTTTTGTATAAGGCATATATATTTAATTGAATGCCAGGGCGGTACAAACGCCAGGCTTAGTACCTCCTCCGGTACTCATTTACTATGTTCTTTTTAAATGCCTTCAGAAACAGAGGTATTGTATTCGATCCATTTACTGTAGTGATGCAACGGAAGTATCTTAACGGAAGCAAAAACGGAAACAGATGTCAAAAGTAAATCTTAGCGGAACCGGAAACGGAAGTGAAAAAGCTTGCGGAACTTCTGCAGAAGCATAAGCAGAGGTTTGTTGCAACACTAATTTAATTTACAGGTATATTTGTAAAACACTAATAACCTTGCAGGACTGTATTACTAACATCACAAACAACAACTTTTGTTCTATGATTATTAAAAATTTATCATAGGTATTTAAGTTCTAAGATTTTCATATAAAAATAAAAATATTTAAAAACTTTCTAAATATTACGAAGTCTATGCGAAGCAAGCGATAGTACGCAGAGGGTACTTAAATATGAACTTAAATACCCCCCTCTGTACAACGCCTATTCTGAATGAATCTATAACGCACACTTGGTGCGTTGAGTGATTGGCTTTGATTCCCGCACGGTACAAATATTTTTATAGCCTATAGATAGTTATCCCGGGTTCACATATACAACACACTCAGTTCTTGTATAGTATTTACATGTTTACTTTGCCACAGTACAGAAGTAGATCAACAGCAGAAAATTTTTTCATAGTAAAAAAAAAATATGCACACCTACATACCTGTTTACGGTAGTTTGATAGATATATAGACAAGTTGTATATAGACAAGTTCTTCCTTGTCTTTTCCAACCACCTTCATTTTCTTTTCGACGCAAAGGGCGACTTTTTACAAAACAACACATTTACCAAAAAACCAACACATTTCAACTCTGTATTTTGCTGTATCTTCTTGCGGCTTCCGCGCACTGTTCTCGTAATAATAGTAAGCAGGCTTCCGAAACATTGTAATTACACCTAGCAAGCATTCGCACCCTTTCCGTGTACTCGACATTAAAATATTGATACACTATCAAGTAAAGATAATTACGTCCGCACTGTCGAAATTCGCTACAAGAACACGTGTGACGCGACGCAAGCGCATCGACCGGCCGACTGGTGAGGGTCGCCCGTAAATAGGTTAAGTTCATATTCAACTACCCTCTGAAATTGTACTATCGCTTGCTTGGCATAGACTTCGTAATATTTGGAACGTTCAATTTAAATATTTTTATTTTTGAAATTTGATGAACTTAAATATGATAAATTTGTAAAATTCATAGAACAAAAGTTTTTGTTTATGATGTTCTTAACATATACCTAAGAGGTTGTTAGTGTTTTACATACGCTGTATACATACCTATACCAACATAGATAAATACCTGGCGCCAGCATCAAGTACCGCACACATTCATCACCCATCTCTAGCTTCCACAATTTCCAAGAATATAAACAAATTGTCGAATGAAAAACATGAAAGTCTGGAAAATTCTCAAAATATACAATGTTGTACTACTAACTCTTTGGTTCTATGACTCATTTGTTTTGGAGTAAAATGGATCATAATAATAATACTTTTTACGTTCATTACCTACATTCATGAATCAGTTTTAAAAATATTGATAAGTGTCTGACGCTTCGAGAGATGGCGACGATTTTCAACCAAACAAACAGGCTCCGCAATGACTAACATGACGATGAAATGGGAATCTTAATTCAGTTGATTGGTATATATCGGGGTTATGTTGAAAACTCCATGCCTTACAAAATAGGTAGTTAAATGACCAAGGGCTTGACAAAGAGTTACTACAGCCCTCAAACGCTAAGGGCAACTGTAAGAACACAAAGTTACAACCGGCCCTGGTTTAAGCCATAGTTCGAAACGAGAGGGGCTGGAGACACGCATTACTCCTTCTAGCATAGCATAGCTTAATCAGCCTTTCAAAGTTCCCACTGCTGGGACTCAGGCCTCTTCTCTAAGAGAAGAACTCCTTCTGCGTAGTAGTAATACGTGCGATGGAGGTGGCTGAAACCGTGAGGGAGAGGACCTTCTGCTTCAGCTGCCGCCGCAGGAGACGCCTTGAGTGTCGGGAATCGCAGGGCGATTCGCGACCAAAGTAGGCGCGGGCTTGCGGGCTACAAGCCGTCCGGCCGTCCGGTAGACATAAGAGCAAGCACGAATCGGCAACACGTTGTATTGTACACACGCTTCAAAGACATGTCAGCAAAACTGAAGGAGCCTGGAAAGGTCGATGCCTACTGAAACTGCTGGAATGTTCGAAAGTGGCCCTCGAACACAAACACAGATGGGTTCCCCAGCTAAAAGTCTGATACGCCCTCTAGCTCCATCCCCAGCAGGAGAAGCTATTTGATGATTTTCCACATAAAAAAAAAACAGAATTAATAACTAAGGATCTTAATTAATCTCAATTTTTTATTGGGGTAGGCCAGCTACCCTCTAAAGCGCACTGGCGCTTTACGAGCGTAGACGCTTCTCCAACGTCTGCGCAGAGCCTACGTTGAGCAGACGGCGTTACCGTCGTAAGTTTCTTGCGTTCACCTCAAACCGCCATGTTAACGTCGTGTCTACACAAAGATGGCGCTGCGAAAAACGAGATTATGTGAAAAGCTAAACATCGATAAAACAAAACATGATAGGTCTCGTAGCTATCGATAAATAGAGCAATGGCTATAGCTCTCCGTCCGGACCAAGCCTAAGTCGTCGACAGCGCGTATCTATAAGTGTTCCATGCGTGCCTCAAGGAGATGTCAGCAAAACGGTAGCGGACAGGGGCCCACCAAGTTAGGTTCAGTTGAAAACTAGCGTCAGGCAACTGCTACATAGTGGCCTAGCACTATGCTGAACTGGACCTATTTGGCGCAGCCGTGAGACACACAATGTTTATGTATTTTAAGATTAAGTAGTTAAGTTTCTATAATCGTTATTTCATTGTGTGTACCTACTTGTGCTAAATAAAGGTCTTTTCTTTCTTTCTTTCAGCAGAGTCGAAGCCTACTGGCGCCATGGGTTGTGAGAAAGAGAACCCGGGGTCCTGGAACGAAGGTAAAGAAGGAACAGGAGTTGGTTTTAGTCAGTAAAAGTTTCACATCCTGCTCCGCCCAAGGGCCGGAGATGTCATTGCATTCAAATTGTAGAAAAGTGATGGCTCAGTGACAACTTACAAATTGTAGTTCGTAAGTTTAGTCAGGCGCTTTATTTACTTTATTATCTTCTATAAATATAAAAATGAGACCCGTTTTTCGTTGTCACGACTTAGCATGAAAACGGCTTGACCGATTTGGCTGTTTTTTTTTTTGTTGTTGTAGCGACATCTATGACGCCACATAAGAACTACGAAGAAAACACGAAATCCTGCATCGCGCAATCAGAGTTCTCCGCGCGATTTGAACATATACGACAGCCCGACATCAACTATCGGGCAGTCGCCCACCAGACTATAACACCCTGTCTGGTCGGAGGATCCTCCCTTTTCAACGGAGGTATGTGGGGCTTTACTCTCTGTTCCGCATACCCTCCAAACTGGTGACCCTCGACAAAGAACGTCAGCGCAGCCTTCGTGCAGCTACTACTTCGTGACGTCATCATCATTTCCTCAAGCTTTCAAGCAACGAGCCATACAGCCAGCACCCACGGCTAAGGGTATCCTGACCACTAGTATGCCTACCCGGTCATACCTGGTCACCACCTCAACCGCATCAGCGACCTTGGCACACCGCACCTTCGGCCAGTCATATGAAGAGCCATGAAGAACCTCTCCTGGTCGACGCCAGCAATCAAGCCCTACGTCGCACAAGCACCGCTCCGACTCACTGGAGCCAGCAGCACTACTCCGACTCACTGGAGACTGCAGCATCGTCCCGACTCACTGGGACAGCACCACCCCGACTCACTGGGGCATCATCCCGACTCACTGGGACAGCACCACCCCGACCCACTGGGGCATCATCCCGACTCACTGGGACATCATCACCCCGACTCACTGGGGCATTATCCCGACTCACTGGGATAGCAACACCCCGACTCACTGGGGCATCACCGCAGACAGTTCCGACTCACCGAGAACAATGCGGCATCGGTTCCGATTCACTGGAACCAACCTACCGCTGGCCTGGCACACATCAAGAAGCATCAAGAACCATCGATCTCCGATCTCCGGAGGGGAGTGATGTAGCGACATCTATGACGCCACATAAGAACTACGAAGAAAACACGAAATCCTGCATCGCGCAATCAGAGTTCTCCGCGCGATTTGAACATATACGACAGCCCGACATCAACTATCGGGCAGTCGCCCACCAGACTATAACACCCGGTCTGGACGGAGGATCCTCCCTTTTCAAAGGAGGTTTGCGGGACTTTACTCTCTGTCCCGCCTACCTCCAAAGTTGTGATTGTTATTGTGAGGAGAAGGTTCTTATGGAAAAAAAAAATTAGGGTAGTGTAGGGTAGAGTAGAGTAGGGTAGAGTAGGGTAGAGTAGGATAGAGTAGGGTAGAGTAGTGTAGGGTAGGGTAGAGTAGGGTATAGTAGGGTGGAGTAGGGAAGAGCGGGAGCGAAGCCGCGCGGGCAAAAGCTAGTCTATATATATAAAAATGAGACCCGTTTTTCGTTGTCACGACTTAGCATGAAAACGGCTTGACCGATTTGTTTTTTTTTTTGTTGTGATTGTTATTGTGAGGAGAAGGTTCTTATGGAAAAAAAAAAAATTAGGGTAGTGTAGGGTAGAGTAGAGTAGGGTAGAGTAGGGTAGAGAGGATAGAGTAGGGTAGAGTAGGGTAGAGTAGTGTAGGGTAGGGTAGAGTAGGGTGGAGTAGGGAAGAGCGGGAGCGAAGCCGCGCGGGCAAAAGCTAGTTTGTAATAAATCTTGTCAGCATTGCTGTCAAAACGGTAGAGAAAAACATTACAAAACCAGCATATCGTGCCACTAGCTCATAAAGAGTTGAGTCACTAACTCATAAGGGCTTGAGTCCCAGCCTTGGAAATCACTACATAGTATAAAACAAAGTCGCTTTTTCTCTCCCTATATCCCTATGTACGCTTAAATCTTTAAAACTACGCAACGGATTTTGATGCGGTTTTTTTTAATAGATAGAGTGATTCAAGAGGAAGATTTATATGTATAATAACATCCATTAAATAGTGGAGAAATACTGTTACTCGAGCGAAGCGGGGGCGGGTCGCTAGTGAGTTATAAGCTGATTTAGCTTGTGTCTCTTGTCATGGTAGTCAGCTAGGAAAGACAAGACTAATCTAGTTTAAGTCTTATTTAGGTAACTTTAACCAATTTGCAAAATAATTGGCGTACACCTTTATAGGTACATTAGCGTCTGTTGGAAATCCAATAAGTAAATAGTACGAAAGGCGAGATGTATTCTATTTCGGTGTATAGCAGCGCCCCCTATGGCCAGCGACTTTAGATGAAAATGGATAGTTCACTAAATTATATATTATATGTTTATTCTTGGTTTTTAGTAATTATATGTTGCTCGGTCTTTATTTTTTTAGGGACATCTCCTGCCCATGGGCGGCGCGGGAGGGATGTCAGACTTTTACTGACTAAAAATCTACTCCTATTCCTTCTTTGCCCCGAGGATCTCTTTCGCATCACCCATGGCCCCAGTTGGCTTCGTTCCGGCTAGGCCCCTGCTGTTGCTGACAACTCTTTAAGGCGCGCGTGGAACGCTACGCGCCGTCGACGACTTGAGCTCGGTCCGGACGGTTACCGGACGGTCGGACAGCGAACTACCCATTGCTCGCAGTCCAATCGCAAGAAAGAAGGGACAATTTTAAACAAAAGAAGATTAAATTAACCATACATATATTACTACAATTGCTACATTACATACAAATGATCAATGTGATTCTTCTATTAGAAACTCTTTAACAGATTTGTTGTATTTTTCTGGCAATATTTGCTGGAGTTCGTTTCGGGTTAACCAGTCAGCTTTGGTCTTGCTTGGCTTTCCGCTTTTGTAATTGGCGTAATAGAAGAATACCTGAAAATGAAGAAATGTTTTTAGTTTAAGTAATTTTTCATCATACACTATCTAAGTACTTAAAAATAAGCAAGCTATAATAGCAACTAGACTTGTGTCTGATCTAATGATTAATTTATCTAACAGATTTTCTACTCTTAACCCTTCAGATACCGTCAATTAAAGACACAATAGTAAGACAATAGATGCGCGGCCACCGGTGGTCGCTTGGGGATTCATGAATTAAAATTAAAACTTTGTTGGGAGAAAACTCATTGTTGAGTTTTTTTTTCATGAGAAATCATCCAAAGACTTCTCTCGCTGCAATGCGGAGCTGAAAACTTATACTGTCAAACTTTTACTAATAATAATAATAAATTGTTAACCTTGCCTTTGTACATGAATTGTTAAATCGCAATTCACCTTAACTTTTTTCACTAACCAACATCAAAAGGGCCTGTAATTGGTCTATTTGAAATAAACGTTTCTGTTTTCAAATTTTGTACAATAAAGAATTAGAGAGTTAAAGAACTGTCTATACTTACTTTAGCCCCTATCTTTCCGTTGACTTCTGACGGATATTTATATTTATAAAACCCACAAGGTGCATTTGATACAAACTGTACTTTTAGTTCAGGCCCACACTGCTCTTTTACTATCCTTTCTGCTGTCTAAAACATAAAAATAATATTTTCAGACTGGCATTTTATGGCAAATTATATTTGATTATGACATGGATAAGTTTCCGAGTTCTTATGTGGCAGATAACGAGAGCAGTGGTGGTCGAGTGGTAAAGGTCCCGTTACGAGTTTCAAGTCGCAGTTTCCAACCCAGCCAGGCGCATTACTTTGTGTAATTTGTTTCATCACCACTACTCTCAAAACTGAAGGAAAACATCGTGAGGAAACTGGCAATTTCCTAGAACCAAAAATTCGAAGACATGTAACATTCACATTCACTGGACTTGCGTGGTAGATTTGGCCCATTCCATCTCAGAGAGGAGGCCTAAGTCTCAGTAGTGGGAATATTAAAAGGCTGATTATGCTTATACATATATGCAGATTTGAAGCCCACCTGTCTTAAAGTTTCTCCTTCCTTCCACAAGCCCTGAGGCAGCAATGTCTTAACATCCGAACCCAACTGAATTGGAGTCACAAGTACCAGATGTCTTTGAAGACACCTTTCTAATGATGTCTTGTCACCTTTTTTGTCAGCATCTAAATAACACAAATAGATAATTTGATTAAATATATAGATAGGTTGTCCTCAACTCCTCATGTATGGGAATTTACAAGTTTGTGGAAACACCCACAATACGGGAGTAATTCATAGTGTAGGGCAACATTTAAAGTTTTTTTTTCTTAGTGGGAAATGGGATGACACTGTCCTGTCATCTAAACTAACATAATAAAAAGGTAGTTTGTTTTGTTTTTATATTTTTTGTTTGTAGGAAGTAATCTCTGGAAGTTCTGGTACAATTGCTAAAATCTTTTCACCGATAGAAAGCTGCTCTATTCCTGAGTGACATAGGCTATATTTTATGTATGCGGGCGAAGTCGCGGGCAAAAGCTAGTGCAACAATAAAGTCATGTTTTTCACAGTTGTAATATACAAAATGGATTTATATGAAACAGTATTAGTAATACTATTACCCACCAGTTTCCACACTAGCAAATTTAAACTGAGCCAGCTCCTCATTGGCAGCATCTTCAAAGTCCTGGGCTGTTATTTTGCTTACAGCATCAACGTCAACATCAGCCGATTCATTTTTCAGAAGATCTGCTTGAACTCTAAACACAAAAACATCTTATTTATACAAGTTACATTAGGAGTGAAAAGGAGTCTTAAAAATTTACTGTTACAGTCTGCTTAAGAAGTCAAATGACTTGGAAATTTTATATAATATTTATTCTTAATTTCAATACTTCTTATAAGATTCTTCTATTAGTAGACAATGATCAAGATCTCTTAATCAACTTTGATTATTGAACCAGTCTTGATTACATCAGATTTTATATTGCCCTAACAATTACCTAAGTCGTTTGATTTTTTAGACAAGACTAGACGATTATGATATGGTCTAAGCTCAAAAAAGCTATTGAAAACTTTCCACTTACTCTATGGGTACGCAAGCCGCAGCATTCGAAAATTTGAATTCACTTACTTATCACTTTCATGTCTAATCTCATGGTCAGACTTCATGCTCTTTTCAATTTCCAAGGTGTACTGCAAGTCCAAGAATTTTTTATACATCTCATTCAATGGAGGAGTGACAACTGGAACTCGTTCAACGCAAACACCGGTTACAATATCCCATGATGATCTGGTACTGAGTCCTGTTTAACATTACTTTATTAGTAAATGAACCAAAAATGTATTTCTTTACAAAATATAACCTTAAAATTCTTACCTCTTACAAAAATCCGGCGGTATAAGTTCACTTCTGCTTGAATAAATGTTTTGAACAACATTGTGATCACAAGTTAATAGATTTATATTTCAAATTAGTTATTTAATCTTATTTTCATTTATTATTTGTTCTTTTCTCAACCAATGTTTTGGTTTTTATTTTCCCGTACATGAGAGTTGTCATGTATGTGACAGCTACAATCAGCTGTTAAATGCCAAATTTTAGTTCCTGATATTCTCAGTAGGGATACTTACCAGATTATTTGTTACTTTTAGCACTATGAAATGAAAAATCGACTAACTGCTTGCTAATATCACAAAATACTCGATTGCCACTCGGACCCCGTAACTCGTTTTACCTACGTTTTAAACATGGTAGTTCCAAATCCAATATGATTGTCATATTTGCATCACTTGACTTTTTCATCAACACCTTGACTTTTTCTGCACTTGCAGCAGCCGCCCCAGCGCAATCTATCATGGATACGGAAAGGTTGTGTGTGACGTGGGCAGATCTTACAATTTGAATGATCATTAACATGATTCATGATATAAAACCTTGCCTGCTGGTCACATCATTCATTCATGATATTGGTAAGCAAACCAAATCAATGAACACTCTATGTTTAACAATATATGATATCTAAATAAACGCACGATTATTTCATAAACATTAAAAAAATCCTTTTTTCTACTTTGAATATTCTTCGTGTTGACTTCAAGTACTTTTTTCACCTATATATGTAAGCATCTAATCTTTATCTGTACTAATTCTAGCACAAATTTAGTTCACACTCGATTAAAAGTTAGGCGCAAATAGAATAATTTTAACTAGTATATTCAAGCTTATCGAGAATACCAGCCGTACGACGTTTCACAATTTTGTATACTAGCAACACCTTTTTGCCGTTTCTGCCTTTTCCGGCTCTTGTGTCAAAGAAAGTAGGTGAATATGTTTGTAATTGCAAAAATCCATGAAAATCTTCTAAAATATATTGTTTATCGGTGTGATAGTGATTAATATAAATGACCAATATCATATAGCACCAGTTCTAAACTATATTTCATTTACCAAACGTAAAACATAGCTTCCTGAGTTGACAAGTGTTACAAACAGGTTAAGTTCTGTAACTCAATTTATTATCGTTTTAGGCTTGACCATGAAGCAAATAGTTGCAAACCAAAAAGTGAAGATCCCTGAGGGTCTCACTGTACACGTGAAATCGCGGTTGGTGACAGTGAAAGGACCGCGCGGAGTTTTGAAGAGGAACTTCAAGCACTTGGCTGTTGACATTCGCATGGTGAACCCTCGAGTGCTGAAGGTAGAGAAATGGTTCGGCTCCAAGAAAGAGCTGGCCGCTGTCAGGACAGTCTGCTCGCACGTTGAGAACATGATCAAAGGTAATTGTTTACTTATGTTGTTATTCTACTAACTTGTGTTATAACCTGAAAAAATATCCGAGGTTAGTTTAAGACTCCCTGAGTATAGTTCTATATCATACGAACAGTGTTTTTTGAAAGATTACAGCATGTATAAACTTTGATTTCACAGTCTTAGAACATAGAGAAGTTATTTGTCAGTCTTTTTGGTTTATTATGTAGTAAAACAGGACAAGCACCTCTATCAGTGATGTGTAAAAGTGCAACGAGCAATAGTTGCTAGAAAACCTAGAACTTACTTTATTTGTAAAGGAGTATTGAATATAACTTGATTACTTTTATTAGCATAGTCTTGGTACTGGCATTAATTGTACTTAGGATTAGAAGAACAAACCCATTTATGTCTTTAGTACCACTGAGGTATCACTAGAACTTAACTGGGTTGAGAATGAGAAACATACTTCTTACATTCATGTTGATCTTAAAATTTTGTTCTGACCCAGTATTTGGTAACCTATACAGCTATCAAAACCATGCTGATATTTGTTGTGATTAGTGTGTGTCATTCTTGTTGATTAATTCATTAAATTCCAAGCAAACGCCAGTGTTCACCCTGTAATTGTGTTACTATTGTGTCTCTAATTACCTAAATCCAAGCTGTTAGTCTATTAACCCTTCAGATACCGTCAATTAGAGACACAATAGTAAGACAATAGATGCGCGGCCACCGGTGGTCGCTTGGGGATTCATGAATTAAACATGTCACATAAAAGGAAAAAGATTTGAATTGAAACTTTTAAAAATACTGGAATCTGCTTTGAATTTATTGTATTTACAAAGATCTTTATAAAGTACATAAGTTTAAAATTTAAATAAATATGTTTGGCCCTTCTTTTAAGCTTTTATAGTTTCCTGCATTTTATTGAAATCTAGCTGCTCCCAGCGGCTTTGCCCGCATGATGGCCGAAAATTATCCCAAGGGAACATACTTCCAGGATAAAAAGTATCCTACGTCCTATTCCAGGACATGGTCTATCCGTGTACCAAGTTTCATCAAAATCGGTTTTACCATTTAGGCGTGAAGACATAACAAGCAAACTCACTTTCGCTTTTATAATATTAGTAAGGATGAGTGCAATTCAATATTAAATCAGATTGTATGTGAAGTATTTCATTAATTCATTATTACTTACTAGCTTTTGCCCATGGCTTTTCCTGCTTACATGGCTATAAAATATAAAAGCTATGTCACTCTGGAATAAAACAGCTTTGTATCGGTGAAAAAATGTTTGCAATCGGACTAGTACTTCCAGATTACCTCCTAAAAACGAACTTGACCTCTTTATTGTATTAGTATAAGTAGAAGTGAATATGAAGAGATAAAGATTTACAATAAAATTTTTACTAACAAATAAATGTTGCAGAAAACCACCACACATTCAAACTTACTTTACTCAATCAGGTACTATTTGTATTAAATGGCTTACTATGAGAATTTTTATCAACTTTGACTCGGTTAAGCAGTGTTTTGAAACCTGCACAGTTTCTTCTTATCTGATATACAACAGTGGAAGGCCTCCCAAGGTACAAGGTAGACCGATGACCCGGTGGGAGTCGCAGGAATCAAAAGAATTCATGACACACAAATGTCACTGCAATGACTGGACCAGTCATTGCAGTGACATTTGGGAAGGCCATTAGCAGTCTTTGGGTTGAGATTAAGATGATGATGAATGTACCTACTTGCTATATTAACCTGCTAATCTTTAATTCCAGGTGTGACCAAGGGATTCCAATACAAAATGCGTTCCGTGTATGCCCATTTCCCCATCAACTGCGTCACCACTGAGGGCAACAGCGTCATTGAAATCCGTAATTTCCTTGGCGAGAAATACATCAGGAGGGTAAAGATGGCACCTGGTGTGACCGTCGTCAACTCGCCCAAGCAGAAGGATGAGCTCATCATCGAAGGCAACTCCCTGGAGGATGTGTCCAGCTCTGCCGCCCTCATCCAACAATCGACCACAGTTAAAAACAAGGACATCAGAAAGTTCTTAGATGGTCTTTACGTGTCTGAAAAGACCACTGTTGTACTTGATGAGATATAAGGACATAAAATAATTTTAATTTGATTTTTTTTTTGTATTATTTTTAATCCATGTAGTAATCCTAGTAATAGATAGTTATCGTGGACTTACCGGCCATTCACGACCTTCCCGCTGTGAGCGGCAGCGGCGAGCGGTAAGAATAAAAATATGAAAATGTTTGCAGCACGCTACAAGGCACCGCTCACAGAGGCGCGTGCACGCCTACCGATGCCGCAGTGCCTGCCGCGCCGCTCGCCGCTAAGACCGAAGTCGTGAACAGGTCTTTAGTATGAAAGGGCACACTATGCGTTGCGGCGCCGCAACGTTGGTATAGATATAGGTATGATGGGCTGTTGTCCGCAACTTCACGACTAAGGCGTGTATTTTGCGTACTAAACGCCGCAACGTTGTTATGGAGTTTATATTAAGCCGGCAACGCATTCTCCCCGTCTCGGTGGTTGCAAGTACGGTGCGACGCAGTGACACCGCTCCGGCGTCGCGCCGCAGCCGCAACGCGTCGTGTGTCCCTAGGGTCAGTGTTGCCTCCAGGCCAACGCTGCATTAAGCATCAACCTTAACGGTGTGCATGTAGTCGTGTCGATGGAGATCTTAAATGTTTTACTAAGTAGCAAAACGAGTACGGGCGCCCCGCTCCCCGCTTAACGCAGCATGTGCCCTCTGAACGACATTATAATAATCAAAGCTCAGACCAACTTGGCTCCGTTTAGCGGAAAAAAGACACCTGGCGGTTTTAGTAGCATTGAACTTGACTAGATTGACATGGCCCTATTCTGAGACTGCCTCCAAGGCCAAGTTCAAGCGTTTCCCCAATAGCCTCTCAGAGAAACTGTAACTTACTAGCTCGCGCGCCGGCCAAACCCGGCAAAGATACCGAGTTTAGTAGGTCTCTTAGGTGCAGCAAGAACAGTGCTGCCGAGAGTACCTACTGACATCTGAGTTACCCCGGCATTAATATCCATTTTATCCAACGAGCATGGCAACCATCAAAACCACTCGGATAGATCGATCCCTCAAGACGTCTGCGATCCAATTACGCACACCAGTGGGTAGACCGAAGGAACGAAAGCCTTATTGCTAACAATAAGGCTTTCGTGCGACCCTATCGAAAGCCTTCGATATATTAAAGCAGACGGCAAGCGTTTCCCCATGCTTCTCGGTGGCCTCGCTCCAGATGTGAAAGCCATACGCTAAAAGGTCCCCAATAGAGAAGTGAGGGACGGTAGAAGTTCGATCGGTTCGATTGAACCGACTTAGACAGGGACCAAAACGCTTTACTACCATCGGGGTATGAAGGAAGTTTGTTCCTTCTTCCGATAATGTGTTCAAACCGAGACCTCCGGAACACCTTTTTGCAGAACTTGAGAGCCTTGTTAAAGGCCTTCTTCTTAGTCATGTCGCTTACTTAGCGCATTCGAGCGTCAGCCCAAGCTCGATATGCCGCGTGTTTAAGGCGATTATCACACAGCTACGAAACACGCTAAATGTTACGTGTACACCTACGCGCGTGGAGTCTACTTGCGGGAGTGCAGATCTGCATCATCGTGCGGGTTTTTACGCACTCACGCGCGTAGTTGCGTTTTGTGGATTCATGGCGGCTCTGCTCTGACTAATTTCATTCAAAGCCGTTCGCTGTGGTGGTTAGTGCAGTGCAGAGCGTAGCGTCTGTTTTGATATTAAAAATGGTTATTAGTGTGGTACTCATTGAAGAGTTATACTAACTGTATGGTTTTTGTACAATCAATGCACTGAAAGAAAGAAAAATAATTTATTTGGTACAGCACAAGGCCCACACACAAATACAAACTGCACTGCGAGAAACGCGCGAAGGGTACCGTTGCTGAGCCGCATCCACCGCCTCACTCAGATGCTGTGTGAGGCCTATAATACTCCTGCGTACTTCGCTAATCTCTGTTAAGATCGGTCATCGTTATAGAAATATGAACGGGGAGGATTATCCAATTGACCTGATGAGCAGCCATCATGGATTATCACTCGGATGGCCTATCTCCTAGGAAGTTTACGATCCAATCACACAAACCAACGTGTAGACTGAAGGAAGGAAGCTTGGCTGTAACGCGTTCGTGCCATACTGTCGAAAGCCTTTGAGATAACAAGGGAGACAAGTGCTTCTCGATGGCCTCGCTCTAGATGTGAATGGGATAGGCTAGCTAAAAGATTCCCAGTAGACCGATTTAGGCGAAGCCGTATTGCCGGTTACTAAGGATGTCGATGAAGAGGAGGATACAGGTATCTGCATTGATCTTGAGCGCTCGGCGTCAGAGTGGGGACCGCTTTACGGATTCCATACATTGGCGAGCCAATCGTCGTCGTTGTTAAATACATGCAGCAAGCGCAGGGAACGAATCACGAGTGACGTGATGGCGCGGCAAGCCAATCACTGACGCTCCCCGCCCCCGCGTCTCATTTCATACCACTAAATAGGCCCGATATTTGACTTCTGCGCAACTTTAAGCTAGCGCTCAAGATCCGTGCCGGTATCTATACTTGGTTTACCACAAAAAAAGAATGATATGGTTGCTGCGAGACACTCGCTCGTGAGCACCATACCAAAGTAAAGTCACTACAATAAAAACAATAATCGATTTTCAACGTAAATAATTTTATTCAAACTATTCTATTGAACATCACTAACTCATAAACATTGTACATCTGCAAATATGGATGTGGATTAAAATGTTAAACTACACGTTAAAAGACATTATACACTTAATTTGCACAAACTCAATTTATTATTAAATAAAATACCTACTTATAAATGATAAAATAAATAGCTTTAAAAATAAACCATTTTCGTGACTATGGTGTTAATACATTGATATAGAAACTTAAAAATAAATTAAAATATCTATAATTATTATTATTTACAAATACACAACAAAATCATAAAAAGGAATCACGACAAACGGCAGTGGATATAACTTTGTGTAAAACTAGTGCTCGGCCAATATTGCTAATAATTGTTATAAACAGTGTCAAACCTCTTTGGTGGATTTAACAATTCATCAGTACTAATACACCAATTTGTTCGTCGTAATGCCTTTCTTGAGTCAAGTTTAAAATATTCTGTAATAATCGTCATTAGCATTTGTCATGTATGAGTTTATTAATACTTTAACATTCGCATTATATTTGAAACGTATTAATAAAATATTTAAGTACCATGTTTTTAATATTTAAAAGTATATGCATCATATTTTTTTTATACAAGGGTAATCCATAATACTCAGGGGTAATTATTACTTTGTTATTAGGGACATAATAATTAGCAATACATACGCCATGACATAACAACAAATATATTGCAACCTAAGCTTTACATGCTCGCTTCTAGTGCCATATTTGCAGATGAGCATCAATTATTCCGTAAGAAAATAAAATTCTCAATAAATAAATGTCAAACACTATTTAATTGGTGACATTTCACACCATATAACACAATTGCTTACTATAAAAATGATCAACAAACAACTTTGCACCTCGCCTAAAGTGTCAAGGAGGACAACGGTGTGCAGAAATGTCATGAGATTCAACGGTTACGATACGATACAGATTGCCGCTTGAGCAAATAATCCTGATTATGTACGTCTTACACTAGCCATGCGTGAGGTGGGTTCAACTACACAGCGACTCTATCATAACTAGTAGGTATACATGTTACAGCGGGGAACATCACCTGTGCACGTGACTCGTCTCATACGATAAATCCACTATCTGAATAATGTAATTATAGTAAACTCTTAACATTGACGAAAATTCAAAATGTATCTAGCAACCTGAGTAAATTAATATGTATAATACCATTTCAAAATGTTATTAAAAATACAATAAATTTACAGTTAATTGAAGCACAATTAGTGGGCCATGTCAAATAATTAAAATAATAATTCGATATAAAACTTGCATTCGACGACACGTCCTCGTTAATAGATTTGCACGATAAACATAAGCGTAAGTACAGTGAACAACAGTGAATGCTATAAATAGCGAGTTCTTGGTCAACAATTTATCCACATGTGACAATTTACATTAATTTTAGAAATAATCTCTTTAACGCTAAATTAACTCCGATATGGTCTATCTATCAAGCGGTGATTGAAGAAAGTCTGATCGTAATTCTAAAAAGACGCGAAAATCGCACGCTTAGCGCGCGTATAACATGGCGGCGACGCTCGGCGGCCGTCGGCTCGCGGACTCTACTGCTTATTGCTCACGGCTCGTCGCGCCACAGGACGCCTAGTAAAAAATATCGGAGCCGCACCTTCGTACGTAATGATGGCTCGTGGACTCGAGGCACTATGATAGGTACTAATTAGGTAGCGGCGCGCTACTACAGCGGCTCGCGGCGCGGGACCCACACCGCCGGCCCGCTCTCCGCCGTGATCACCGCCTTCACCTTGCCGTAGATCTCCTCCGGCGTGTCGCCCGTTACCACCGCTGCAATGCCACACAAAATGGTTATTTTAGTAAGATTTTACTAAAATCTTCAGTAAAAAAAAAAACAGTGTGTGTTCGAGACCAAATGACAAAAGTGGAAACGCCTGATTCGAGCTGATCTTAACCGAACGAGTGCTACAGATACCGGCATGAATCTTGAGCGCTCGGCGTCAGAGTGGGGATCACTTTGCGCATTCCATACATTGACGAGCGAATCGTCGTCGTTAGATATATGCAGCAAGCACAGGAAACGAATCACGAGTGACGTCAATGACACGATCGCGCGGCGAGCCAATCACTGACATTCCCCGCCCCCGCCTCTACTTCGTACCACTAAAGAGACCCGATATTTTACTTCTGCGCAACTTGAAGCCAGCGCTCAAGATCCGTGCCGGTATCTTTACATAGCCGAGCTCAGTATCATTCAATACACACAAATAAAGTGTTCAGCGCATTTTAAAAGTTTTCACTCCACAAAGTTCATAAACTTAAGCTACCACTGTCTAAATGTCACTAATGAACCAAAGTGAACTAACCGGTGAAATATTCAGCGAATTCCTGTTCCATTTTGAGCGCGCGTTCGTAAGTTTTCTTCGCTTGTTCTTCAGTCATTCGCTTATTCATTTCCCTGTTAAAATAATTAGATAGTCAACACATATATATAAAAGGAATAATATAGTTGTAACGTCATAAATACCAGATAAATACTTACATTATAGACTCTATGCTCTTTGGTTTTATAAATATGGCAATAGGGAAAAGTTGCGCTACTTGTAATCTCTTGATTGCATTGCCGCTCACATCCAAAATGCAATGTTTGCCCTGGAAAAGGAAAAAAGTGTAAGCCGTAATGAAAAAAGGCACGCAAGAAAGGACTCCGTGGGTTTCAAATCTAATCCGCTCAGTACTTTAACAGAGTTACTTTCATATTAAAATAATATTAGTATGGATTGTAATTTATTGAGTATCAGAACTGAAACGCGAATATGATGACGTCAATGTCTAGCTCTAGGTGTTTTTATTTGAATCGTACAATAAGAGCAGGCTGTTGGTTTTATCTTTGATCACAAGAAAATGTAATAAAACTCGTATTGTGCTACTTGTCTTATCTTACCAATACAAATACGACTGATGCTGGCTTCTATTGCGAAAGAGGATCACTCAATCAGCGAGAGTAAAGGCTTTGATTCATACGGCGAACAACACAGAACAGATGAAATAGGTTAGAATGGCCTTGTGGGTGGGACAGGCGTGCCACAAAGTAGGGTAATGCTCATAGTTCAACTACTAATAGCAAATTTGCGCGTGTAGCGGAGTTAAAGGATGTGAGACAAGCGACGACATTCGTTGTAGTACAAATCGGAAAGTATTTCCTTTCTAACCTCTTTCACCTTTTCTCTGGCGAACACAAAACAACACGTAACACGGTGTCCTACGTGGGATTCAATGCGATTGCGAAGCCATCCGATGCGGTTCACGCGCTTTCAACGCGACGCGGCGGCTTTATTCTACATGCACGCGTTCGCCGCTTCAACCATAATTTATTACACGTATTAACAAACCCCAACAGTCTGTTGGCAATGTGCCCTGCCCATTGCCACTTAAGCTTTGATCGCAATGCGTAATGGTTAAGCCATTGCGCTAAATGTGCCGTCACATTGTCATAGGCATCTCGCGACTCGCTACGGAATAGTAATCTGTTCATATAGTAAAGTACCTTCTCAGCGACCTCCCGCACCGAGGCGACGGAGGTGCCGTACAGGTTGTCGTTGTACTGGCCCGCCTCGATGAACAGGTGGTTCTGTATGTCGCGCTCCATCTGCTCGCGACTCGCTACAAAGTGGTAGTCGCGCCCGTCCACCTCGTAGTCGCGCCGCGGCCGGGTCGTGTCTGAAATGTTGGAACACCTTATTAGGGCACTGCAAGGCTGTTAAAAGACGATATGAGAAGCTTTCTGTCTACAAAGAAGAATAATAGGGGTTATTTACCCCAGCAATCGACGTGCACTGAATATTATTTTCAAGAATTGAAGGGGTAAGCGGACAAAGGTGTGAACTACTATTACGATTCTCCGGTAATATTTCTGCTGTTAGTACATTTCAAATCTGAAATATATACTTGATTGACAGTTAAAACCTTTGCTAGCATCCGTAACTATGTAACGAATTAGAATTGGAGCGTTTTAAATCTATGGATCGATTAACCATAAGGTAAAACCTATGTTGGATTTTTTTATTTTGTCAGATAACAAACACCTTTGTACACTTAACCCTTCAATTGTGAATGCAGCCGATAAAATTTAAATTGCTTTCTTTTTTTATAAGTTTAAGTCCAATCCAACTACAAACTAACACTGCCACTAACAGTATCACATACAAGATTTGTAAGTGATTACAGTGGTAGAAAGATACTTACGAGGCACGCAGCTGCCGAATTTCTCAGGGAACTCAGATATTAGATCGTCGTTTATTCTATCCTTGAGAGGGCCCAGGATTATGACAGGTCGCGTGTAAGTTATGGTCAACTGTTGTACGGTCTCATACGATAGCACCGTTTCATCTTGACCTGTAAAACATTATATATTTAGCATATAAATCATATAAAATTTGCATCATTTTCTAGCTGCTCGGAGAAGACAGTCAAGGTGCCTTTCTAAGTGCTTAAACTTTATTTTAACTTTGTTAAATTACAGGACATGTCTCTCCATTATTCTACAACCTTTAACTCCAGCTCAAATTGTTATATCGCTTGGATTCGTGTAACCATAACCATTTAAATGTGTACACAAGATCATTCGTGCTATTTGTGCTGATATCAAAATATCATATTACGTGCAAAACTTGTGCTGCGAAATCATCCCATTTTCATATCATAACACAATGAACTCGTCTATGTAACGAGATTTGTAGAAATATTTATAATTTTAACAAAGTTATGTTCATTTCTGACAGAATAACATTGTATATTATGTAAAACTTAATATCAAGCTTCACCTAATCCTAAGTCAAGTATATTTGTGAAAAGCAAATAACCTAATAGTAAAGTGTAAATATAGAACTAAAACTGGAAGAGTTCACGGTATTGTTTCGACTTACTTAGCTAGAAGGTATGCATTAAAACACCTGCCTGCTACGCAAAACATAATTCTGGAATAAAAGTACAGTTCGACACAAGAAATACTCATTCCATATGGTATTTATACATTGATTTGTCGATTTTGTACGAAAAGAGTATGAAATATTTCTTGGGTATCGAATTGTATAATGCTTTCTTCTAAATTACTCTAAACAACATGAATCTGTTCACTACTAGCCAAGATTAAATAAAACCTTTTCGTCTTGCCAACATGTTTCAAGGTATGATTTATTTAATTCTGGCTCAATAATTATGCCCATCAATATCATCTTCAACGGAAGTATAATAAGCAAGAGTACACAATTCAATACAACAATTATATGTATGTCAGCGACAACTAGGCTAATAAAATAATTACAGCACCCCTACACATCTGAAGCGAGAAAAACTAACTCTAAAAGAAACCAGCACAGCGTAATTTTGAAAACGATAACAAGCTCATATGAGAATGTCGTGAGATCGAGAGTACATTTGAAACATGCCAGTGACGTAGTGTGTTGTGTAAACTAAAGGCAAAGCGCGTATAACTGTGCGAACATGCGTGGCGCCTGAAGCATCAGCTAGTGTGACAGAGGCGGCTCTTGTGTCCTCGTGTGCTTCCAGTGGCCCCACACTCCCTCCACAACCAACCGGCCAGTCGAGGCCGACGCGGCGTGCGCGGCCTACGAGGCCTCGCCCGCGCCCGCTACTAGTGAGCCCGGCGTGATTCAACAATTTAGAAACAATGATCCAAACATTTTTCGTGAGCTCGATGGTATAATATTTTCGAGTGCGGAGAGGCTATTAGAGTAATCGCGTTGTATGAATTAAAAACAACTGAACATAAAGAAAGTATGACAAATAATAAAAAAACTGGAGTGTTATTGAAATGAAAACTACATTTCTAATTGATGATCATAACCAGAATGCGGGAGGTAAGGTATCGGCTACGGCACTCGCAAGCTACGCCTCACTCCCAAAACTTACTCTCGTCCTCGAGATAAATGAGCGTTATCTCCTCCATCATGGGAAGTTCCACTCGGTACAAGATTTCCCCTACACGTAGAAAAATTAACGTTACATATATTTATAATAAACGCAGCAATATGCGTCCGTACAGGGTACGGGACAGGGATGGGAACCTCCGTTCGGACAGAATGATCGACAGGGATGTTCGACATCACTCCCTAGCATATGGTTGTATAGCAGAACTCTACAAGTTCATGAATAGCGGTTGGGAAAATAAATAGCAAATAATAAAAACTCGTCTCATCGACGGGATGATCGGTAGATGTATGTATCGTTGGCTTCGGTAGGCAACTAGAAGCACGGGACGGCGGCCGACGTGTCTCAAACCAACCCGTGTGCTCGCTGCGACCACTTTTCATTATCAACATTAACTACTTGTGGAACACCAAATCGTAATTTATAAGCTCTCATCACACACCCATGTTTCATTATATCCGAATACCCAATTTTAGGTAATATCTGGTAGTATAAAATTCTGCAAAACATCATTACTGGTGAAGTAACACTTCCGTAAAACTATTTTTTTTTTAATTGTTCATATTTTATATATCTTTAGGATGCTTGGGCACCACGTATGTTAATAAACATAGTAGTGTGATAGGAGCTGCAGATAAAAAATAAAACTATCTAACACACAGAAGTAATAAGTACATAGCTTGTCACCGGGTGGCCGGTCGCCCACAACATCGTAAAGGACAAGCGACAATGATCTGCCGGGTACTGGCAACTTTGCTAGACCTATATTTTAATATTATAGGCATCACCATGCGTCTCCAAACACACTACAAGCGATAATTTACTCACATAGATCCGGTACATTTTGATTAAAAATAGATAATAGTAAAATCCACTACACTGTGATGTTATAGACGTACACACGATAATGGTTTGTGTTCCTTGAATTGACAATTTTGAATATGTTCCCAATATGATGTTACATTACACATTGCGATGATCAAAATATAATAAATATAAAATACATATAGTACAATAGAAAAAGGATTTATGATTTAAATATTGTTTTCAAAAGGGAAAATTACGAATTTGACAAAAAAATAGGGTATCATAATATATAATATACTGGAGAAGATCTATACTCAGGACAATCAAAAGAACATCACAGAGAAGTATTTCAAGTTATGTGATGTTAATTATTACAAAAAAAAAACGATTGGATTGCCCTCAGTAATCAACAGTGTACTCGTTTTTTCTTAATAACAATAACAATGAAACTCGTTCACGAGGGCAGCTTTATTAACTTGTTTAACATCGAACGTGAATCGGTTCTGTGGTTAGAATAAGCGATCAGCTCCAATGTAAAACGACCTAACTTTAAATAGTGGTTATTAGCAGCCGCATGAAAAAAAAACTGCGTAATGACCTACATACGATTAACAGCACAGTAGCGAAAGTAATAAATATGAGAGGAAAGGGTTTGTGCACTTACCGTCCGCGTTAGCATCCTCCTGTGTGTAACAAAGCATGAAAGCTGTAACAAAATTGTTTTATTAGTCGGTCTGTGCAGCAAAGCCTGTACTTACAACATACACCAAACCCCTGTGACGCTTGCGAGGGTGAATTACCAATTATTTCGTCGCTTTTGCACAAAACATACTGATTAATTCGTCGAACACTTGAAATAGAATCATTATCATATTACATGTACCACTGCACCATATAATACATTATTTATAATGTTTCTGACAAGTTAATGATATTTAAATGTATGAGAAGTGATTCACGTGCTGTGAATGTGTGTACAGTAGTGAGAGGATGTGGAGACATTGTTTGAACTTACGTTCTTGGTCTGAACCGTCTTCAGATTTGCCGTCCTCTCGACTCTTCATAAATGGAAACTTTCTGCTGAACGACAATGTTTTCTTTTTTCTTTCAAGCGTTGATTGGCTCTGTAAAAGCACAGAATAAATGATAATACGTGATGTTGCCACTGTTATGAAACGACTTCAAGATTCGAAGATTTTCGTCTTAGGAGATATTTGGTTGTTACTTTAATAAACATTTTATATTTGAAGCCATCTGCATGCAACTGACCGACTAGTAGTAAGGCCTACCCGTTAATAGGTCATGTGTTACTACCCTCCGCTATTTCACTATCGCTTGCTTCGCATTGGTGGACATTATACAGTAGGTTTTGCTGTCAGTTTTGCCACAGTCAAAATTTTGATGGTCGAAAAACCTACCGTCTAATGCGACGATTGACGTTTTTAAGTACTGAATTGATTGACGCTTGCATGACCGTGTAGTGGTCATCTTAGACTCCTGCGTCTGGTCAATATTTACAACATGAAAACGGATTTCTTTGTAAAGATACAATGTTTAGTAAAAGTAGGTTTACACTATCATACGTCTTTAGTATGTTGAATAAGTTATATCTCCTGTGCCTAAACGTGGATGCACGTCCACACCTTACAAATTTGACTTTGTAAATTACTTGTGACTGGCCTCAGTTACGCACGTGTATTATAAATAATTGAAATACACGGTTTCTCTCTAATATAACACGCATATTACACTTAAACCTTCCTCTTATTCCTTCTTCTTCTTATTCTTAATCACTCTGTCTATTGGTAAAAACCGCATGAAAATGAGTTCAGTAATTTCGAGTTTATCATGAACCTACAGACAAACAGACGCTTTGAGGGACATTGTATAATAATATATAAGGATTCTTTGGACGTTAGGGTCTACTTTTTTTGCATTGAAAGTGTACTTAATTAATGTCTCGGGCGGCTATTAGTAAATGGATCTGGGCGGGAATGACAAGAAAACAGTTTCGTGCTTTTTATCGTGGTGACGTAGGCACGCGAAAGGTTTTGTTTTTTGAGGTGTGAAATTAGAATTTATCCAATAACTTCTCTCGCTCTAGAGTGGAGCGAGACAGTGTTTCAGACTTTTACTGACTAAAACCACACTTGAGTCATTCAGTTGCCATTTGCGCTCTAGGACTACGGGTTTCCTTTTAAAAAATTCCCCATGCAGGAGGATATTAGGTTAATACTTAGAAATCCATTCAGGCATAAATACCTACAGTTGAATCACGGTTTGAATAAAATATTAGCAGTATTTATAGATTCTAGATTTATACTCTTGCTAACAAATAACATCATCAGTGAGGATATAAAAATTCAAGTAAACATTAATTTTTAAAGACAAAGACATTGAACAGTATCATAAGTTTATTTGTGCCAAAATCCAATATAAAACGCGATAAATATCCCATATGGCTTTCAAAAAGTCTTATAAACATTCTGAACGAAAAGGAAAAAGTTAGGAGACGTTTCAAAAAATATAAAAATCCCCGTGACGATTATGAATATAAAATATTGAGCCAAAGAGCCAACCAAATTATCAAAAGTAGCTATGAGGACTTCACTAGGAAGACGGAGGAGGGCATAACCCATAATCCCAAGCTTTTCTGGTCTTTCGTGAAAGCAAAAAAAGCAGGTACAGGTGAAATGCCGTCAGAATTAAAGTTAGGCAATGAGGTGGCGACTTCGGGAGACGGCATCTGCAATCTATTTGCGCGTCACTTCTCGTCAACATTTACTCAGTCGGGCGCCATACACTTGGAACATTGCTCTGAAGATGCACCGATCTACTCTAGCAATACTTTGGGCAATGTCGCTTTTACGGAAAAAGACGTAACCGGAGCACTAAAAAAGCTTAATGAATGCAAGGGTGCAGGTCCAGATGGTCTGCCACCTATATTCGTCAAAAAATGTACGATCAGTCTATCTCTCACACTCAAAATAATATTCAACCACTCTATTAAAACTTCACAATTTCCTGATGAGTGGAAGATAGCGCATGTAATCCCCGTCTTTAAAAAAGGTGAGGCTGACAACGTAAGCAATTACCGACCTATCTCTATTCTGTCTGTGTTTTCTAAAGTTTTTGAGTCTCTCTTGTGTCCCATTCTAACCGCTCATTTCAAAATAGAGGTGGCTCCACAGCAACATGGTTTTTGCGCTCACAAATCTACCACAACTAACTTAGTCCTTTATGTCAATGACCTTTGCAAATTGGTAGATTCACGCAAGCAGGTTGATTCTATCTACACCGATTTTAGCAGTGCGTTTGATAAGGTGGACCACAATATATTGCTACAAAAGCTGGCATATCTCGGTGTATTTGGTCAACTTTGGCTGTGGTTTAAATCTTATTTGACCGGCAGAAAACAGAGAGTTGTAGTAAAGGGTCACCAGTCTCTTCCTTACACTTCATCATCCGGAGTCCCACAAGGTTCCCATTTGGGCCCAATACTGTTTATTGTATTTGTCAATGATATAGCAAAGAGTATTAAACACAGTACCTGTTCTATCTTCGCAGATGACTAGAAACTATATCGGGTCATTAACGCAAGTACAGATATTGCCCTACTTCAGGAAGATCTCAACTCTGTGCAGGATTGGTGTACTAAAAATCACATGCTTCTCAATGCTGATAAATGTTTCCATATAACATTCACGAAAAAGCATCTTGCCCAGACTTCTTCTTATTCACTTAATGGTAAAGTGCTTCAAAGGGTTGACAAAATCCGTGACCTAGGTGTCCTTCTTGACAGTAAGCTTACCTTCATGCCTCACATTGACTCTATTATTTCTAGGGCTGCTAAAACACTGGGATTCATAAAAAGAACATGTTATGACTTCAAAACCAACCAAACCTTAATCATACTTTATAATTCACTTGTACGGTCTGTCTTGGAATATGCGTCACCTGTTTGGAATCCAAGTTATGCTACACATGTGAATCGCATAGAGCGAGTCCAAAAAAGTTTTACACGCTATCTTAGGTACAGATCAAATGACTGTCCCCAGGACGCTGATTACTCGCAAAGGCTAAGTCATTTTAAAATGATAACCTTAAAACAACGAAGGCAAACTAACGATTTGATTCTGCTTCACAAAATCATTAATGGATCAATACAGGTTCCGGATCTTCTTGCTCAAATAAATATATCTGTTCCTCGCCGCGCTTCACCCAGAACTGTACGCATCCTAGATGTTTTCACTCCTCTCCCGTCAAGAACTAACCTTGGACATTTGGCACCTATGAATAGGTTGATAAGAACTTATAACGATCTCCATTCTCGTTCCAATGGCGTTGACATCTTTGCCGGCAAGCTGTTGCAATTTCGCAAGCAACTGTTGTTGACCCACAGTGGCCACCATTGATATTTAATATTTATTTAATTACATAATCAGTCACTTATTCTCATGTTTATATATAATATATATTAATTAATTTAATTTTAAAAATTAATCACATTAGATTTAATTCATTTTTTTTCTCGTTTTATGTAGCTTTTTTTTTCTCAACCCTAAGACTGGAAAATGTTAATGCTGTGCATACTTGTAAGTGACAAATTCACTCTAAATTTTAAGTTTAATTGTTATATATAAAAATGTACTAGTGAATAAGTCGTTAGTGTGCCATAAATAAATAAATAAATAAATAAATAAAATTTAAAGTCATGTTTTATCTAGTCACGACAACATTAGCATAGTCAAACAATAAATTTCAATATTGCTAAAATGTATGTTTTTTTTTTGAATAGAATAGAATTTATTTGACGCAGGACGACATTTTTTTTTTCTATTTACGAAGCAGATTAATACAAAACCAAGCTAAACTCGATTTATCTTGTTTTCATAACCGCCATTTTTCAATTTCTACACTAATATTATAAAGATTGTTTTTTTTTTTGTTTGTAGGAGGTTAATCTCTGAAAGTACTGGTCTGATTGCTAAAATTTTTTCACCGATAGAAAGCTGCTTTACTCCTCAGTGACATAGGTTATATTTTATGTATGCAAGCAAAGCCGCGGGCGAAAACTGGTATTGTATAATTAGAAGTGTTTTTACCAAGTTGTATGCGAATGTCATAATAATTACGGCATTCAACAACGCCAATCGCAGTCCAAGACTGAACAAAAGATATTTCTAAAGTTGTGTCACTGTCCTGATTGTCCACCTTTCCGCATCCAATCTACACCTTTTTAAGTTAGTTAGGCAATCTTGGTGTAACATAGACATAATAATCAGCTATAGCTATAGATACTACTGTAGTAAGAGTCTTGACTTAGATCTAACACAAAACTGCGATACGGCGTTGCAATTTTATGAAGAAAGACCCAATGTCTTTCAGGTAATTAAACAATGTGTGACTCAAATCTATCCGTGAGTTCTTACGATGCATCTTGCGAATTCGCAGATTTTTACAATGCGATGGCGCATAGTAGTTTTGTATATGGGTCCATAATAAAGTTGACTTGTACGCATACTAGTATAGAATTTATTCTTATAAACTAGCTACTGTTTCCGCCTACGTGAAAGAAGAAAATTTTCCATACACTTTTTCATTTATTTAAAAAACGTTTAGCCACTCTAGGAATGACTCCTGTATCGTGAGCGCATTCACAAACATGAAAACTCACATACACAAGACACCCAGACCCAGGACACATATCAGTAAGCCATACAAATATTTGTTCCGTGCGGGAATCGAACCCGCGACACAGCGCAGCAGCCAATAGCTTAACAACTGCGCCAACCGTGCCATCTAGTTTTTAACCATCTTTATTAAAGAGTTTCTAAAGAACTGACAATTAATGTAAAATAGAAAATATAGAAGTACTGACAGTGCTAACGGGCGTGCCTTGTCCCTGGAACTTGACCTGCCGGTCGCGAGCCCTCTGCTTGCGCTCCCACCGCCGCTTCGACGGAATGATGCCGATGGCGTCAGAGTCGGATTTGTCGAGCCGCCTGTAAAAATTATTTGAACATTAATAGTAAGATTAATCTTTAAACGCCTTATAATACAAGGAAAGGTGGACGACTATTGGCAGCCGATTGAACGAATGTGCCCAGATGACTGCTAGCAGGCAAAAGTGGCGGGAAGTCTTGCGGCATACCCTGATAGCAGCCAGAGAGCTACTTTCATGAGAACCATGACCACTCTCGCAAAAGTGAAACAACCAAGAAGAGAGAAGGGAGAGCAAGATTAATCATGAAAGTACCAATTGGGTAGTTGACTAATTTTTTTTTTTAAATATTAGTGTCAAAAATAAACTAATTTGAAATATAAAGTTTTCAAATCCATGTATACTTAAATATATAATACCCCTTTTAAATCTAATGGAAGAGGAAGATATCAAATACAATAGAAGAAGGATGCACACATTGAGATATTAATAAGATGGTACTATTAGGTATATATGTAAGGTAGACTGTGCATACAAAAGAGCGAGTTATTTCCACCATGCCTCTACACTCTTCCTCATAGCAATATTTGAAATGTTAATTGCTGCTTCATAATTTTTGATAACCAATTTTCATGCTGTTTTCCGAAAAATATTTATTTTCAGTGTTATTTATTGTTTAGTATAAAATATTGTCCAAAAATAAACACATGACAAAACCCAATTGCAACAATGACTTCCTTATTTTGAGAATAGTTTTATTTAAGAAAACATCTTGTCAAGATTAAGTTATTAGGTTAATGACCACCAGCGTATCAGATAACGAGTCCCTTTTTATTAATATGCAAGCCATAAATACTTTGCCTGCTTTTTAAAACATGCCATACAACGTAACTTAAAAAAAAAAAACTATAGGCTTGTGCAGAAATGTTAAGATGAAACCACTTTGGTAAATAATAAAAAATATAAGGTACATACCTAGCTTGCCACCATTCGTCGTCGGAAGCGTTCGTAACGTGTAGAATGTCGCCGTATCTAAATGGCAGACCTCTTGAAGGCAGGCCGTCGTCCCTGATCGGATCGTAGTCGAACAATGCTCTGAAAAACAATTTATTACCATCGTGAACAATACTGATAAGTTAAGAGGAAATATTAAGTATTTTCCTGCAAACTCCTATTAATTAATCCTGTAAAATCCGAATGATTTGGTGTCTGAGTGCAAAGTTTATTAGTTATTGCTGAATGGATTCACAAGATTTTTTTATTAGAGATGGAAAATATTATAATGAGCACATTTTAATAAGGAAAAATAAGTAGATTTAATCTTTGTTGACGAGGATATATTTGCATTATTAATCGAGGTTCAACTATTGAATAATCACAACACCTATACGGGAAGGAAAAAAATTTTTTGTTTATACAAAATTACCTACTTATGTATTCATAAATATAAAATATAGATATGATCTCACCTAACATAAAGAGATCGCTTTTGGGATGTTCTCAGAAGTGTATGATGCTGCTTTAGCTCGTTGATACGCGCTTCAAACTTGTTGTACTCTTGAGGTCTGTACACTACTGTTAACTTCACATTCTGTCCTGTACTCTGAAATATATTAAAATGTTTGTTGAGAAAAAGTTATACCTGCCTTATAATAAAGTAGCTTGTAGTAACGTGAATATATTCATGGTTATCACTTTTAATATTATTTTATGCCTTATAAACTAAAGAAATTTAATAAAACTTTTATTTTATCGAGAGAACGTAGTGACAGCGCCTGGCACAAAAACACGTAAATGTTTGAAGTCAGTCAGGGTTGTTTATAAGTTAATAAATACTCAACATTTATCATTAGACTGGTTCACAGAGCTTTACTCCAGAGCTCAATAAACAACCTACAAGGCCAAACAAAATCAAAACATTCAACTTTCAATTATAAGCAATCAACTTCCTTATATATTTCAACACCAACAATGTCACACAATGCATCCAGTAGTTTTCAAATGACACTACAACAATTTATTGGCTCCTACTCAATGCTACTGGTATATTGATATTTTAGTAAATAGAATCAATGATGATATAGATTACCTTCAAGGCTTTCGCGGCTTGTTCGTGCGTGGCGTGAGTGATGTCGACGTCGTTGACGGCCAGCAGGCGGTCGCCGCGCCGCAGCTGCCCCGAGCGCTCGGCGGGCCCGCCGGCGAGCAGGAACGACACGTAGATGCCGTGGCCGTCCTCCCCGCCCACTATGTTGAACCCGAGCCCCGACGGACCCTTCTCCAGGTCGACGACCCGGGACTCTTCATTGCTATCCGTGACATCCTCACGACGCAACGAGTTCGCTGCGCTTGACGCCGTCTCAGTATTCTCGATCGTCATTCTTGTGGCTGTGTGTACAATATTTAAAGAGATAAATAAGTAAATAATAGTTAAGTACACATTACATCGGTTTGTGTGATCTAGTAATAATGTTTGGCATTGATGGGAGGCCCTATGACTTTAGGGCTGGGCTATAAGGTCAGTCGTGACGTAACTTACGTGTGTTGGCGCGAGAGGTGCGAGGGGAAGGCTGTCCGTGGCGCGGACCCGGCACAAGCACTAGCAGCACTCGCTCGCCCGTCGCCTTCAGCGCAGCCACAGCATCTTCATGAGTCACATTGTCTAGGTTTACGTCGCCGTGCTGAAAATAAAAGTGCATTATGAAATAAATGAAGTATTTGAGGTAATGGCGTTACACACCGAGACCAATGAAGCGAATCACCACAATCAAAGCTCCGATGCATAACGCCTATTGTTAATGTAGTCTTTAGCAATACAACTTACCGAAGTATTCTTGACCATTAGCAGTTTATCACCGACCCTCAAACGACCGTCTCTATGAGCAGCACCACCGGCCATTATCTTGGTCACATAAATACCATTGTCACCCGGGATATGTTGATTACCTAGCCCTCCCGCTATACTGAACCCGAGACCTGAGCCACCTTTCACCAGCTCAATCTCAACGGATTCTTCTGGCTTTGTAACTTGTAAAGAATTTGAAGTGTCTTCTGTCGCGCGACGTCGTATTTTCTGTAAAGATTATAAATAAAATTTTATAGTAGCGAAGACGGGCGGGTTTAACGGTAGTGAGTCATGTGTTTCGCGGGACAATGTTTATTGTAAAAGAGTCCTTGTGCGAAGGTCAATCACTGGAGTTTCGTATAGCAGTGTCCTCAATAGTTCGATTATGAATCAATGTTGGCAAGAAATGTTGGTCGCCAATCAATTCTCCTAACACAATGACGAAATGAGTCTGTCCATGAAATAATGTCACCACTTTAAATGTACCAATACATACATTGATTCTTCTGATTGCATTTAATAGTAACTCCTTCATGGCTCGTTTAATTGCTCGATACGAATTCACTTCGGAATGCGTTCACTTGCTGTAACACCGCGCAATACTACACGCGACAATGTTTATTCTTGTATCACCTGAACGGAACTTGTCACTAAATTCAAAATAATAACTATTTTGTGACCTGATTTTACTTGAAATTACACACCACACCTAATCAAAACTCAAGACTACGATATCCAGTATTTTATAATACCCGAATTTTCAAAGTCGTTGAATGCTGGAACGACCGTGTTATCAAAAGCCGTGAATGAGCCATTAAGCTTGTAGCTTGAGTCACATATTTGCTTAATCTCGTAACAGCTGGTGTTTGACTTGTAATAAAGTAAATAAACAAACTCACCAGTCTCACAGTATTGCCAGCCTTTTTTAATGCATCAACTGCATCAGCGTGCGTAACACTGTCAACATTCGTATCATTCACCTGCGGGACAAATAATACAACTTAAAAAGTAAACAGAGTAGTGTACCAAGTAGTAGTTGTGGCTACTGAACGTAACCAAGTGGCGTTTACGCGGAGTAGTGAGTAACTGGAGTCCTAATTTTTAGGCAATCATAAATTCAATGTCACGGACCGGAAATTCCTCATTATAAATGCGAACCTAAGCATCGGTCAGCGGCAGACGGATTTTGGCCTCCGCTCACTTTCTGTAGGTATAGGTAAAACAGGCTGGTATCCGCAACTCCACGACTAATGCGCGTATTTTGCGTACGGCACATTCTGTATTGGTTGATAACGTTCTACCTGCCGCTAATGCTATTTGTTGTACTTCGTAGATAACGTCAAGGACTCAGATGGCCTTCACCTGCTTTACAAGACATACACACTGATAACAGAAGTAAGACCTTACCTGCAATATGGCATCATTGATCTGCAGCTGGCTGGCCGCCGCCGCTCCTCCGGGAATGAGTTTAGTGACGTAGATATGTGGGTCATCAGCTACGTGAGGGTTGTCCGAGCCACCGGCGATGCTGAAGCCGAGCCCAGCGCCGCCAGCGCGCGATAGCACCACCGTCATGTAGATGTACCCATCCTCACCTTGTGTACGCTCTGTGCCACCACCTTCTATGCCATTTACCTGCAAAGGCTGCGAGTTTTGTTTAGTATATTGTTTATGATAATTTTATATGATGCTGAAGAGAATATCACAAAATTCAGTTAATGAAGTGATAATAAGGTTACAGACATACATACGGGACAGAAGGTCATCACTAACAGAATGTCAACTACATAGTATTACGTTGGAACAACATTATGGAGTTGACCAAACTAAACCACTACTATCTCTGTATTTATTAAGGGTTGAGCTACATCTGTCTGCACATACTTCTATCTTTTTCTGTCTTATATGTGTATAGTGTTATAATACAACAGTCCTCTACAAGAGTGAGCAAGACAGCGGTAGTGCGATAGCACGCGGCGCAATCGACCCGGTGGAACTAAGTGACAGAAAAGGACAGAAGCATAGGAAAGTGTGATTTGGTGCTGACAGTTGTAGGTCAACCCTAACACTCCTTTTGCTGATTCTTCTGTGGTAGATGAAATTTAGTAGATGATTAGTGAATTGTAGTAAAAGAAGAAGTTTGTGCAATAAAATCACAATGGAGTATCATCAATTAAATTAATTAATATGTTTGTACATTAATTAGTATATATTTAAATAATTACCTGCTTCATTTCTGGTGATGTGACGTGAGCCTGAAAATAACAGTTAAATTATTGTTATCAAATTAATGAGAGGATTACAATGAGTTTCTTTGTAATGTTTATAGTGAGTTAATAAGAAAAGTAGTAATGATATTCACTGTTAGTTGGCTTCCAGACTGACTGGATGCAACTGAATACCAGTATTTTACATGGAGGGATGCTTAATTGACCTCCACAACCCAGTAACTGGGTAACATATTACCCCTAGACAAGACTTTAATCAAATTTCCTGGTAACTATCTGAGATAAGTGTCAAAGATCTACAAAAGACAACCAACAGATCAGTGTGTTTTCCAAGGTATGTAAGAATCTTGGTATACAAAGACGGTCAACAATTATCGATCAACCTGGGGAAGCATTGCTTAACTTACTAGGTCAACTTATGCGGGTTTTAATATATTGCCAATCGCTACTCTGTCAACATATATGTTAAGGGTTCATTTATGTATTACATACTTAAATAAAAGAGTCAAGATGTTACATGAAATAATTAACAAAAAATAAAACCATAATACATAAATAGATATGTAAATTTCTGAACAAGTACCAAAATAATTATGCTTGAAGGCTTGAAATACAAAACATCTGTGATAATATTATCACACATTGGTTTGTTTACTAACTCAAAACCTGGGTTATCCAAAAGTAATATAGTCCTAGACAGGACAATACAAAATTTATATTATTTAGTATTGTATTTGATTACCTAAATTATTATTAGGTACTTAGGCAAAGAAATAGAGAATTACTTTATATTAGATATTTTATCATATTCATAGAAACATGTTAGTTCATCAATGAAAATATGCTTTTACTAATAAAATATCATTCAAATTATAATAAAAGGTCAACTTATTGGACAGACATTGCTTCAAAACAACTTTTTTCTTTGAAAATCTTGAGACAAGAACATTCTAAATATATAATTATTATATTGAGTACTCATTGACATAAGGTATTAGTTATAATGGATATTAACAGTAGAAACAAGAGGGTCAATCCAAACTGGTAAACATCATTCACACACAAAATATACAGATTGTAAGTACTAAAGAGAGACTACTAAATAAATAAGTCATTAAAATGTAAATAGGCACAGTATGTTATATCTATACTATAGGGATTATAGATATCATGATATTATACTGAGAAATCAACTACATTACATAATATTAGTGGAAATAATATAGTTTTACTTTATAAATTCTTTTATGAGTATATATGTTCTGCTAATAATTACATATTAAATATTTAAACTAGAAGAATAAGCAAGAATATTGTCATGTGACAATGGTGAAAATTCATACATATTTTTTATTTTCTGATACTGAATCATATTGAAGCCATGTCACCTACTTACCGTATCAAGATTAAACAAGGAGGAGACTTTCCGAAGGAATCCATTATGTGATTTTTTCTTCCGTCTTTCTGTCATTTTCAAGACCAAGTGTGCATAGCCCTCAGGGAAATTATTTTGTCGTCCGTACTACACTATGTACACTGCATGCATTGTTAGTTACACACTTGTGTCCACTTTCAGCTTACTTGACGATGTTCAGCATGCACCATTCTCTACCTAGAACCCACAACTAACTTGCACCAAAACATATCAAAAGTATGTGACCTTTTATAAGGAATGCGACCTCTTTTCATGTTGCAGGTAATCCCATTACATTTAAAGCTCTTTATCATGTTAGCTTGGTTTAAATTGCAGCAGTCCTTATCTAATGAATGGACGAAATTTAGCCGAGCCCTTTATTGATAGCGAGTTTAGTAGATAAATGTATGTATGGCTGGGTAATTATTAGGTGTGTTACCGACTTGTGTTCGATGATAGGATGGTATGAATGTCAAAGCGATGAACCTTAATTAGAATGTCCGTGTTACATTATTAGTGTGCAATTTATGGACACTTGATAGTATCATAGTACTTATATTGTACCTATCAACCATGAGCAAGTAACAGCGAATTGTTACAAGCAAAACTAACTCCGAAGTCGCATTAGTCTCACCAAGAATTGAAAACGTTCCCAGAGTGTAAAGAAATTACTAAACGTTTAAAAATAGATTAGTGTTTATTAAATGGCCTTACTTGCAACGAATACGAAATCTCGGCAGTGTGAATGTCAAAATTTTGTGTGCAATATCATTTCACTGATTATCATTTAGAGCAGTATACTTTCAGTCGATGTAGCGTTCGTACGTCATTGGCACAATTGTGAAATTTAACGGCACCAATCCACACAACGAAGAAACGTTAGCGCACATATCGCCGAAAACTTGTACTATATTTTAGGTTATAAATAGTACTACGAGACGCGAAACACCAACCATCCGCCATTACCGTCCACTTGTTGTACCTAGCGCTCCGTTCAGCCACTTTCGTAAACGTCACGTCATCAAAATAAAAAAAAATGGAATCATCGCATCGATCCACTGCCCGATCAGCAACTAAAACTCTTTGGATTGTACACTATTTACGAAAGATGGCGCTATCCGTAATGAAGGCGGTGACTATGGCAACAATGTTAATAATTTTTTTAAAAGATTCTGATGAAACAGAATATTAGATCCGTTGGCAAGAAATTTTCACCATCGTTTTCATGATATTAGCTATTTAGGTACCAACATTGATCTTTTTTTCAAAAGTTTCTTCTTTATTTAAAAAAATACCCACATGAAACACGTTCCATGAAGAGGGGTTTTTTTAAAGTTCAACTAGAATTCAATTTGTTTTGAAGTTCATTTTACGGAGTTTTATTTACCTTTTTTTCCTCGATTTCTCCAGTCGGAAGAGCGACAGAATAAGCCTATGAAAAAAAAGCATTATTATATATTAAATTTTTATTATTATTATACAACTTCGGGTAGTTCGAAGAATGTGGTGAGTGAGACGTCTAGAAATCCAGGTTCCATCATAGGTTAAGTGATCACTAATATGACCTTTCTGATTCGCATGAACAACCTTAGCTTATTTTCATTCTACAGTCAGATGACAAGGCTGGGGCAAATGTAGCATACTGGCTAATCCGTGGGATAATTTGATTTATGTTTAGAAGATTCCTGAGATTTGATTTAACGATATCCCTCGCGATAGTAGTGGCATCTATTGGTCGCGATTGAGATTGAGTTAATCTGTCAAGAGGACTCAGAGGAGGCTGTACCTACTACGTGCAAATGTTACGGCCATGGACTAATAATCTTATCATGATTAAGTAATGTGGCATAATGCCGGCTCGAATTGCCGATTTGCTTGTCCGATAGTCTAATCGGAAAACCGTCACACACGATAAAATATTTCAGGACGTTTTGTAGATAGCTATTCAGATGAAGAGCGTGATGTAATCGTGAAGTGGTCTTTCAAAAGATGGTGCTACTACTACTGCCAGGAATTCAAGATTAGATTTTCTTTATCCAAAGATGAAAATAATTTGGATAATAATATTTCCCTCTTTGGGTAAAGTAACTTCCTCTCATTTCGCAACCTGTACCGAAACAATGCTATTTTGGCATAGACTAGATATTGTCCCTTCCTTAGGTATAGGAAATTCAATAGGACAATTCAATTTAATACGATTAGAACCAACTTTTCGACCTAGGAATTTATCTTGTGTAAATAGCGCCAAAGACGAATTTTCTCTTGCTCTATAGTCTATTGCATGTTATATCCTTTTGGGGTCATTCTACAACAATTTAATTGAAATATTTAAATGTTACACACTATACAAACCTTCGTCGAATCTGGCGTGGCATTTCGTGTTTCTGATTTTCTGTGATTCTCTTGAAGGAAGGCATTGGATACGCTTCGGTAGTCGCTGTCTTCTGTGTGTGGTATCTGAAAAGTACGTTCAGTAAGAACATCATAGAATGATAAATGGTTTTTGTACCAGTGAGTCTCACTGGCGTTGCGTTTTGCTCGGCAGCACAAAAAGACTAAACTTCAAAGCCAACCTTTGTGAAAAAAGGGTGGTCCATGTTCATAAGTAAACGGACTACGCTACGATGCCGAGATATTACAAGACACTGTTTTAATGTAGGCTACATAGCCACTTAGAAATATCTTACAGCGTGTCCTTTTACCTAATAGTGCCTGAAACGTTTATGTCATAACTCATAATAATAGCTAGCTATGTATGTAGCTATCTGTTGTAATTTACACAGTAAAAACCACGCCGGTTTTGAGGTAAGCCACAATGAAATAAGTCAATAAAAAGAGCAGACATCGGGAAGTTTATAATGAAACTGTAAATAACCCAGTTAAAACTGCACAGTTGTAGAGCAAAGATTGCATAGACGTAACAGCGAAATCATTACTTTTTATTCGTACTTTGTACACCGATGCTTCTGTTAAAAATCTCTACAAAATAAGCATCATGATTTGCCAACTGTCTGCTCTAGTTAATTTAAAAGAAAAAAAACATAAACATAATAATTACCAAAATTATGTACATTAAAAATCACTTACTTCGCGTCGTACGTTGTCAGCTTCCCATTTGTTCGCGATGCGTATCGTTTCCGCAGTCTTTTGTTGAACCGACTTGGTGTCATCGAGAAGTGTGAGCTCGTAGAACTCTTGAATATCTGTGACACAGCACAAAATTATTGAATAGAATGCTTTCAATCAATCGATTTTCTCGAGGCCTTAAATTAGTCTCATTATATCAGCTTAATTCATGAATCCCCAAGCGACCACCGGTGGCCGCGCATCTATTGTCTTACTATTGTGTCTCTAATTGACGGTATCTGAAGGGTTAAGCATTGAGGTAGTTTGGTTACCTGTTACTCATTATCAGTTCTGATTGGATAAAGAACTCGTATAATGTTCGAGGATGTAATGAATTGTTTAGTTAAATATGCAGCTTATAAAAGCTTATCTGAAAAAGCTAATCTGGAATAATTCCATTCAATGGTACGAGGGTAGGTTGTAGAAACTATCGCGTGAGTCGTGTTGTGTTGAGATCGATATCGAACGAGCGGGCGGCGACCCCACGGTGTTTTATGTAGAGTGGATGAACTCAGTGCATAATGTATTATGAAAATTAACTAAGTAAGTAAGTATATTCGAGTAGCCAAGGCGGCTTTGGTCGAATTTTACAGTCTGTTTCACAGCACAGCTCGTGCAACTGTCAGATACTTGGTAGATAAAGATAGACGACATCTTCGTGAGTCACTATAGTTTCTCATCTATTATATTTATATGGAAAACAGCAAGTATTTTTGAGTAAATAATTCGCATCTGAATCTGAAGACTACTCTGAAATAGAAAAGTCTGAAGTCCGATGTAGGATCATCTATGTGATCAGTGACAGTTGGTAAAATACTGTGGGCATATGTATATTATTTACAGATATTTTAATGTCTAATTAACAGCTTTTCACGAATTATTTACTTATAAACGTTTACACGAAACTTACTATAGGTACCTACCAAAAAATTATTTGAAAATGTTATCTGTCGGCCTGTTTTTTTCAGCTAATCTCTAAAACGACTGAATAAATTTTGATGGGACTTTCACGGGCAAACAGCTAATATTATAAGGAGTAGGTAACGACCTAAGTTACTCCCTATAACTTTTATTTTAGAAAAAAAAAACAGGGATGCGCGTAAACAATACAAAACCCGTTGAAATTCTAACCGATGCGCATTGGTGCTGTTTTCCGGGTTTGACGTGCTCGAAGTGGTGAAACAAGCTTTACTGTACAGTATACGATGATCATCATTTTGTCAGTAGTTTTCTACATGTTACGATTCCTGAAAAAGAGTTCCTACGTACTATTTATGCAGAAGAAGTAAATCTACTTCCACTTGTATAAACGGCGAGCGCTAGCGATGAAGCGTTGTTTGTTCCCGTAATAGTTACACGAAGGTTTCAGCTCTCATACCTACCTTGTTTAAAATATCAATTGAAACATGTCGAAGAGCGAATTGTGTAGGCGAAGGCTCAGTTAAAGCCGGTGGCCCGTATGTGGCGATGTAGGTCAAACAGACCACCGCACATATTGTCGAGTTTACGAACATACGCATTCGTCTGCGGGTCTGCCGCTCTACGATATGATTTTATGTATTGTCAATCAAAGTTTCATATGAGTGTAGCCTGTAGGTACTAGGTATATAGCATCGAGTGACTTGGGCAGCCAAGCGGCGCGATTGTTCGTAATGTTTTTCATTGATAACAAATTGTTTTCAAGGAAAAGTCACTACTTAATGTGTAATTTATGAAAACAACAATAAGTTCAAAGTGCAGTCTCACTGCACTCTACTATTCCGCATATCTAAATATACACCCGTCCTTAATTGAGTTAGCGTAAGTGCTTTTCAATTAATAAGATGTTTGGTAAGTAAGTACTTACGTAGGTACGTTATGCAAATTTTGTTGTAACAGGTAACCTACGTTTGTACACAAATTACGCTACTACATGGCCTCTACCGACGTTCAAACACAATAGAGGATAATAGGATAACAACACCACTATGTACAATAACTAAACAACGGCGACATAGACCGAAGTGAGAATCTTCGAGCACACTGCATCTTGGTCTTGTGATTAGACCAAGGTAAAATTGAACTTTAGAGATCCTAAATACTTTATTTATATTCAATATTCTTCTTCTCAGATGATAATAAGCACATAAATATAACTTATCTATTTGAACCCAAGTACCTATAACCTACTCATAATAACCTTATTTTAAGGTCATTTAGTATCTTTAGGTATTTATAAAACTCATCGATAGAGGCTGGACCTCACAGTTATCACGTCCAATTTATAAACAAGAGGATCGAGACGCGATTATTCATATTATTTTCAACTGATAAATGCATTGCGTGCGTAAGCGAGCGACACATTTGATAAATAACAGAACTGTTTAATTACGTGCGTACTCAATCACACAGATCGAGTTTAATTAGTTTCTGTTTAGAGATTCGTGTCAACAGCAAAGCAACAATATATGGTCATCCAAATGTTGTGTTGACGGGTAAATATTTTAGGTCATTCTCGTTGGGAGATTACAATAACAAACTGATCTACACACCTATTAAATATTGACACGTGTGTTTCCTGATTTGAATGATGATATTGACATTCTCATTGTAAACGTAGGTAGGTATTTATTCTAAATTTCTTTTCTCTCTTCACAATGGAAAACACAAGAGTTAGGTATTATACGAACAAGTTGAAAAACTTCACGCCTGTGACTGTGATGCAGTGAAGCCCATGTGTGTTCATTACACATGACGCATGCAGTCAGCTGCAATCAAGTACGCATCGACTACGGGGCAAGGTTAATCCAATGTAGATACTTGTCTCGTTATATTTTTGTAAAACTTCCAACTAAACTTGGTTTCACAACTTCGCTACTTATTTTTCTGACAGATCAAACGTGAGCGAAATTAAAGTGCAATTTGTTCAGAATAACCCTGGCCAGAATTTATTTTGAAAACGACTTCCGATTTTTTATCTATCCGGTGTGAAATTTTGGCAGTGTTTATGGTCTTGCACTAACGTTATAGAACGGATAACTTCTAGTAAAGTTCAAGTAACCTGCCCACGTTCGATTTGACTTGTAAGGGGACTACCAAAATAAGCCCCCGGGGATTGAGACATTTTAATATGCATTCCTGAGAAGTGGGTCATCTATTCACACCTCCTAAGCCTATGTAGGTGCTTAGATTTTATGGGGTCTTTTTATTTTAATACGAGTTTTAAGCACAAGAACGTTTTTATTATAATTACATAGGTAGTTATACGATTATATTAAGGCTGGCCATATCAGCCAGCACCTTGGTAGGTTGCCGCAATTTACATTTTAAGTGTCTGCTTGAAATTAAGGTGCCTTTATACTTAGATAGGTAAGTGCTTATGTGGACTTCATTTGGACATGTCTAAGTGTCTAACAATATAAATAATACTGGACATTATTTTCACTTTAGGGCTTGTACTATTACTCATTCTGTGCTTTATGCTAAGTTTTTAGCCCACAAGAACCCAGATTTTTGTTTAAGGTGGGAATCATCGAATAACTTCTCCCACTGTGGGTAGAGCGAGAGGAAGTGACAGATTTTTACGGATTAAAACCCACTTGTGTTCTTTCAGCTGCTCTTGCAGTTCCAGTTCCAGGGCCATGGTAACTCTATCGAAGTCTCTGTAACCTGCCAAAGATTACTTAACAGTTGAGCTCATCATTTTTCATTTTATGGAGCGATTAAGTAGCCCTGGAGACTAGAATACACACAGAAAAACAGCTTACGAATAATTTATCCGCTAGTGTTCTGCGGGTAGAGACCTTCGTGATGTTGATATCAGATATACTAGACTAGTTACTGTTCATTACAACTGGCTAAATATATCGTATCACAATAGCAGTGTCGTGGTCAAGGAAGATTCAAGAGCGCCAGTGACGCGATGTGCGGTCACGCGCCTGTTTCGTATATTTATAGCATAGCGATCTGAATCGGTCCCTTCGACCACTGAACTTCAAAGTCGAACTGAAGTTCAAAGCTAACGGCTAATTCTAAAGGGGTGTTTGCTTTTTTTGTTGTTTATTTTAGAACATATATTATTCAAGGGGTGTTCGCGCTTGTTGCTAAGCGGGGGCTGATGGGCAATTGCAAGGCTTAATATGAAGCCTTTTGTTTTGACACAAAGTGGAACCAGATTTTCATTAATATAGTCTACTCGACGATCACTGGTCCCAGGACTGTACAGGTCTATGTGCTGTAACACACTGCGTGACATACTCGTCGAGTAGGTACGTAGGTACCCTCTCTCCTTCAACCCTTCACAGGAGAGACTTTTACACATAGGTGTAAGGAGTTATTTATAATTTTATGCTTTTACAGGTTTCATCCTAGTGACGTCATATCTTTTTCACCACATTGGGTTGGGAAGAAGGGTTATTTACGCATTTATGTAACATTACCACTCAAACCCCAAGCGAACGAGTGCGTTTGCGCGTGATTTTGCACCAAGTAAACGTTGGGTCCGCATAGATATTAATAGTAGATTATGCACCGATGGGCTAAAGTTGTGTCTTATGTCACGGGCGTCATATTGAATCTCGAGCGCAATAAAGGATTTGGGATTTAACTCACGAGCAAAGCGAGGGAGTTAATACAAGAATCCTGAATGCAGCGAGGGATTCAAGCTAGCCCAAGGCAAAGACACCTTTAGCCCAGAGGAGGATACTCTACTTTTTACACCTACTGTGAGAAAATAATAGTCACATTATTGACCAGCGGGTCATAATGAAATCCATTATTGACCGGCTGTGCCCCCGTCCACTAATGACTCACTTTAGGTTAAGGTTGCTTGATATATTATTTGACATTTTCGAGCAGGTGGTGTGAAAAATATTAAACTGTTTTAATCAAATTAGGATTTTTTTGAAAATAGAAGGCGTGAAGATTGTTTAATGTTTTTTTTTAATCTTTCCTACAATAATACAACGATGTCATTCCCATCGTACCTTTGTAGTTTGTCTATTGATAGCCGGTGGACCAGAAGCATTGCTAGAAACGCTTGCAGCTGCTCATGCTGGCACGGCGCGCGGCACAGTTTTCATTCAAGTCATGATGAATCAATTTAGACAGAACCATTTTATTTGACCTGTTTTTTATTTGAGGTCTGAAATCAAATAACCTGCTAAAACTATTGCTGTATGGCAACATCCTTGCCTTGATTTCCAGCTGGACCGAGTGGAGATTACGAAAGCTCCGTCCCAGAATACGCCTAATATCAAAGTTTTATTAATATGTAGATAGGTACTCGGAATATGAGGATTTGAAAACATTTGCTTGTAATTTGGCGTCATGACTATGACTCAATTAAGGCGCTTGTACATTCACTCATACCGATTTGCGGTTTTCGATTCGTAATCGTGATTATTTTTATGGATAAATTCAACTGGATAATTACTTATTGTTCGTGAAAATCACGAATACTATAAAATTCCGAAACGAATAAACAAAACAATGCAAATTCAAAATTGAGTCTAAACTAAATTCATGTCAAGTGTACATATAATTGGCTGTTTCAGTGACCCACAGCAGTTAACACGTGCTTAACCATCTGTTAGTTTTGTGTCGATGGCTATTCAGAATCTGAATGATACCTAGGGTATTTATAGTATACCAGTACCTAATATGGCATAGCATACATGCTCATAAAAAACTTCGCATAACAGTCTACTCACCAGTGTATATAGTGTATTAGACTTATACAATGAAAAACATTGAGCTTAATGTAAACGGGTTTTAATTTGACTCATAAATTACGACTAAACCAAGGTACCTATATCCTATCTGTGTCGTAACTTCCTGTTCGATCCCACAGAAAAAGTATTAGTAGATGAGACAGGTGGATATAATGCGTAATAATGTAGGTCACCCGAGTTAGGTATTAAAGCCGATAGGTAAGCACCTAAATTCAACCTACATAATACACTTGAGACTATGGTGTCGTATCGTACTATTCGTGTATACTAGGGTTAAGTGACGTAACGTAAAGCGACCTCAACGCAGCTCATAGAACAAGTTCGAATTAGAGTTTTTTACCCCTGTGAGTATAATGTAAACGTAGGCTAATAATGTCACAAAAAATAATATTGTATTAGTACTGTTGACTCACCAAGTAAAGCTTGAAACAGACGTGATTTAAATATCCTAATGACTCTCTCGATGGCAAGGCGAAGTTGTCGGTCCTGCGGTTTCACCAGTTTGCTGTGGTAGTCTTCCAGCAATTCTAATGCTCGGTGGGCCTCTGCGACACCAACACACCAATACATCAACAAAGGGCACATTGATTTGTCTTCGGTAAAAATAGGCACATCGAAACTGGGTCATGTTTACTTCTTGTTTTCAAAATTTATTAGACAGCTATTAGATACCAGGCAAGGTTACGAAGACAATAAAGTTTGTGGGTAATAGAGGCATGTTTTACTGCTACTAAGAATAAAATTACATCAAATGTATTAGGAACAGCAAAGCTAGGTAATGCGCATAAAGTGGATGTATGGGTGGTGGAGTGAGTAGGCTATATTATGCTCGACCTACATTTTACTGAAACGAAGGGCATGTTTTCTATGTGATAGCAGTAAAACAAAACAATAAGGGATTTATAGTTTTAATGCAGGAGGGTTAAATAAGACATAGCTGTAGCATACTCGGTATAGAACGCAGAAGCGGGTGTATTACAACCCTCATATTATCGATACGGATCAACAATAGGGTGCTGCGGCGAGCGCTGCCAACCCCTTGTGCAAATTAAATAATAAGTCAATGACAGCATGGACTAAACACGATCACTAAAGAGTATAAACGTCGATATCGGAATATCGAAATTCACCTTGCTTACGAACTGGCATCACGGCACCACCCCCTCACGATATTTTAGAAAACTAATACACTTGAGAGAAAATAAAATGGAAATGATTTTCACAGTGGCAAAATGATGACACTGATCATGTTAAACAATTTTAATCACAGCTAGGATGATTTTGGAACGGCACATATTGTCGCACAACGAAAACATTTAGAAGATAAGGTACGAAACGAAGCGCGGTAGTGATGCCGCTTATAAGGGCCATCGAATACTGCGCCCGATGGGATTGGTCGATTTTCACCGTGACGTCAGGGGGTGGAAGCATAGACAATGAAAATCGTAGAAGACAGGGGTTGGCAAAAAGTAAAAAAGGGATACCATGATGAGAAATGCTATATTTTCACTTTTAGAAATTAATGCGTTTTATTATGTTTAGGCAAAAAGTGAAAAATGTACATAAAACTGATGAAATGTAAAGTAAGTATTCAGGGTTCTTATATCTACCTTAAAATATTTCTATGTAAAGTTTTAACATCAAATTGATAAAGTTTGAGACAAAGGTTTGGTAAAAATTATTATATACTAGCTTTTGCCTGCAGTTTCACCCGCGTACATAAAATATAGCCTATGTCTCTCAGGAATAAAGCAGCTTTCCAATGGTGAAATTTTTAGCAATCGTACTAGTACTGCCAAAGATTACATCCTACAAACAAAAAAACAAACTTTACCTCTTTATTATATTAGTGTAGATTTGCAATATTCAAATGTAATTATTGCCGTAATCAATAAGTTTATTCAAGTTTAAAAGGAGGCCGATAACGTAATCAATAGGGCAATAGGGACCAGTGGTAGGTACCATATTGAGAGTCAGATAGAGATCGCTCAAAAATCAATGTAAATCGATACTTATTCTTATTAAAAGTTTTTTTTTTTATGTCGATTGCAATAATATTTAAAAAATTGTTTAAATTAGTTAAATTATTATTTTAATTTAACCAAAAGTTTTTTATTTGATATCTAAAAGTGGTTGTAAGCGGGGAAGAACCGTACTACGCGACGTAGAAAGTGTTTTTTTTTTTAATTAATTTAGCATGCGTAGAATAATATTTTACCAGATACCAGTTTATTTACTTACAATTAAGTAATACAGTTTTACTTGTATAATACACCATGTAACATTACTTGATTCTAGATATCGCCAGTTACGATTTGAAATAATGAATACATGTCATATAATTACGTAACTCATCTTTGTTTGATTAAAGAAAAGAGACGCAGAATGTTAAATACTAATAATATCTGCACGAACAAATTCATTTTGATCAAATGCTCCTAGTGCAAACTTGATTTTGAGTGGGGTAAGGTACATAAATGTGTGTCGTGAGTGTGACATGTTGGTGATAAGTTTACGTTTTATTTTTCCTATTAGCATTTGTTATCACAAGTTGTCATTTTGTATTTATAACTAAAAACGTTCATTTTATTTATACGTGTGGTTAAATACATATTAAAATGTTGAAATAACCCCAACTAAATAGAAAAAATGTTGTTGTTTTAATACAAACTATTTCTAATAATGAAGATAACGTCGAATAAAACGCATAACGGATTTTTGACAAATCGTCTGACCTTGGGCGCCCTGCGCAACATTCGTGAATCCAACCGAGCAAGATTATTGTTCTGTCGAGCTAGTCTCGACATACCTATCTACATTCTACAGTGTGTATGTAGATATTTATTAAGTAGTAGTGTAGTTCAAAATCTGCGAGTGTGGGGCGCGAAGATGCCTCTATTTGGCAAAAAAGATTTCGGGAGGAAGTCCAAAAAAGATGGAAGAGATTCGGAGAAGCAGCCGTCAATCGAAGATAAGTACGTAGTCAAAGATCTGCTGGGTACAGGAGCATTTTCCGAGGTACGTTTGATAGAGAGCAAAGAAAACGGGCAGATGTTCGCTTGTAAAATTATCGACAAGAAGGCTCTCAAAGGTAAAGAAGATTCATTAGAAAATGAAATTCGTGTCTTGAAAAGATTTAGTGAGCAAGCAAAAGGTGAGGGTGCCGAGAAAAAAATGTTTTCCCATCCGAATATTGTCCAGCTGCTCGAGACATATGAAGACAAAAATAAAGTGTACCTTGTGATGGAACTCGTCACAGGTGGTGAACTTTTCGATAGAATCGTTGAGAAAGGATCTTACACCGAAAAAGATGCGTCCAATCTAATTAGGCAAGTGTTGGAAGCAGTGGATTACATGCACTCCCAAGGAGTTGTGCACAGAGATCTGAAACCAGAGAATCTGCTGTATTACAGTGCTGATGAGGATAGTAAGATCATGATCAGTGATTTTGGATTGTCTAAGATAGAAGACTCTGGCATCATGGCTACAGCATGTGGTACACCTGGATATGTTGCTCCTGAGGTGTTGGCGCAGAAGCCTTATGGCAAGGCTGTGGATGTGTGGAGCATAGGAGTAATATCTTACATTCTACTGTGTGGATACCCTCCATTTTATGATGAGAATGATGCCAATTTATTCGCTCAGATTTTGAAGGGAGACTTTGAGTTTGATTCCCCATACTGGGATGATATTAGTGATTCTGCAAAAGATTTCATTCGGCATTTAATGTGCGTTGATGTGGACAAGAGATACACTTGCAAGTAAGTCATAATGATTCCTTGAAACATATTTCATTTCACCTTCCAATAAAACTCTAATTTCATATTACAATTGAGCGATTATTGTCTATTGCATGTGAGCCTAAATAACTTTTGTACAAAATTACTATAATTTTGGAAATAAAGGTAATATTCAAAATGATAGACATTTTGTACATCATTATATTTAAATTATAGCATTTAATTCATTAAACCCCAAGCAAATGCCGGCTGTCCCGCTGTCATTGTCATACTATTGTGTCTCTAATTGACGGTAACTGAAAGGTTAATTTTTTTTTGACACTTTATTTTTATAATGTATGCTTCAGACAGATTAATCTTCATAAATATGTAAAAGGAGAAACTGACTGACATAGTAATGCAAAGTTGAAACTTCTGGGCCTAGGAAAATAGTACACAAAGCTTCCTTTTATTACAAAGGTGAGCACTAAGAAGGGGTACTAATCTTAAGGGCTATATTTCACTGGGACACCATGGCGGTGCAGCCAGTTTTGCCACCATGGTGTCCTAATGAAATATAGCCCTAATCTACCAAACTAGACACCATACAGATACCAGAATCACCACACTTCATAACAGGTCACGCCACCAAATTGGTTGCACAACCAAACAGACACCAGGTGAGTAACTCTCTATAGAGCTGTATACATTTTGTTGGTAGCGGTGACTGGTCTTGCTGTCATGGTGTCTTGGTGAAATATAGCCCTAAGGGGTGAAAAATGGAATTTTGTTTCTATTCAAAATCTCATTCAGAGTATATACTTCAATGCTACACAAATAGTGACCCAATTGAATATTAAGGTGGTTATTATTTATTTGCAGAACTACCCTAAATGGGTGCCCCAATTCGAAAAATCCTTAAGTCCTAGTTAGGGATTTTTTGCACTACTAAAAAAGGTAGATTTGCCGTTTTTTCTCTATCGATACGTCCAACAATTTTTATGTTATGATATCCCCTCTCTGTTGGGATATAAATCTACCTTTTTTAGTAGTTTGGTGCCCACCCAAATAGAACAATTTTGAGGGTTTTAAAGATTGTATGGAAGATTCTTATTTTTTGGGTTAATAAACTTGAAACTTTGCACAAATTCTAATTAAAATGTATAACAAAGACTGCACTAATTATTAGTTTTTTAAAACTACCCTCAAAATACAGTTTAAGAGGCATCAAACTCCAGGAAAATATTCTATTGAACAAAATCAGTGGCACTAGTAAATACCAATTTGAAGTTTTGCAAAATGTCATGCAGTATTTTAAATTATTATTAAATACTGCTACAATAGGTTAAAATGTTTACATGAAAAGGTCAAGGCTAAACTACAAACATTTTGTCTACTATTATTATGAGTAGACAAGATATTTGTAGTTTAGCCATCTTTGGAAAACAGGTATCTAAATGTTTTTTTTTTTTTATATCTACTATCAGCCTAATGTGGCTTTAATTCATGAATCCCCAAGCGACACCCGGTGGCCGCGCATCTATTGTCTTACTATTGTGTCTCTAATTGACGGTATCTGAAGGGTTAATCAGATTTGTTGATAATAAAATGTTTTTGGAGAGTGCACATCCTGTGATGTGTCAACCCTAACTTTTCGTATTTTAATCTTTATATTGAGGCCAATCGCACTCTTTTCAGCCGGTATAAGCAGCCAGTTGTATGAATGAGCTGTGTTGCCAGATGATTGCTGTGTTGTTCTAGGCGTTGCTTGTAGGGTACACAAGACTTTTCTATTTCCTCTTTAACTGTTGGGATTTCCAGATATTCATGCACCTCCGTGTTCCTTGTGAACCATGGCGCATTGACTAAGGTCTTCAATACTTTGTTCTGGTAGGATTTCTACATTTGAGTGACTCGCTGATCCCCAGAGTTGAATGCCGTATGTCCATATCGGTTTTAGGATACACTTGTATATGAGGAGTTTATTTTCCAGATTTCATGTTGATTGCCTGCCCAGTAGCCAATACATATCTCCAAACTTTTTGTTAGCTTGTTCTCTTTTGGCTTTTATATGGTCTCGCCAGGTGAGTCTCCTGTCTAGATGCATGCCTAAGTATTTAACTGTTTTGTCAGTTGGTAAGATGGCACCGTCAAGTGTCACTGGGGAACAGTCCCCTGTCTTTAGTGTGAACGTAATGTGCATCGATTTTGCTGGGCTTGCGCGGATTCGCCACTTTTTCAGCCATATTCCAATTTCGTCCAGACATTCTTGAAGTTTCAGGGATGCTGTGTTTGGGTCTTTACTACAAGAGAGGACTGCTGTGTCATCTGCATAAGTCGCAGTCACTACTTCCTTTGAGGTGGGTAGGTCAGCGGTGTAGATAGTGTATAAGACAGGACCTAACACAGAACCCTGTGGCACTCCTGCTTCTATGGGGCAGATGGACGAGAGACTATCTTCACATTTGACTTGGAACACGCGATTTTGCAAGTAAGACTTTAGCAGCATGTATATGGCATTTGGTAGATGGAGCTTTATCTTATACAGAAGACCCTTGTGCCACACGCGGTCAAAGGCTTGCTGAATGTCGAGGAACACAGCTGAACAGTATTCCTTTCTTTCCAGTGCTTGTCGTACTGTATGAGCTACTCGATGCACCTGTTCTGTAGTCCCATGGTTTGCGCGAAAACCGAACTGGTGCTCCGGTATAGCTTTCTGTTCTTTTAAAACTGGTAGAAAACGTTTCAGAACCAGTTTCTCAAAAACCTTCGACAGCAAGGGAAGAAGACTTATAGGTCTGTATGATGATACCTCTGTAGGGTATCTAAATGTGATGGTAATGATTTACAGTTCTATATCTTCTACTAACATCATTTGTGCAATTATTTTCTGCACTAAAGTAGCATTGTCTTGTTGTCAGTTGTCATTTAGTAAACATTTATACTAAATAATATTTTCTTTTATCCACTTGCCATATTATCTTTGTAAATGGTTAAAGGGTAGATAATGCTTAAGGCATTAAGTTCGCCTTTGCACCTTTGTGTTATATTTTATGATTAAACTAATAAGCAGCGTTGGAGGGCCTCCAACAAGATGGACCGATGACCTGGTCCGAGTCGGGGGAATGCGATGGATGCGTGACGCACAGGACCGGTTGTGGCGACGCTTGGGTTGGCCATGTCCAATGTCTTTCAGCTGATGTGATGATGATGATGAAACAAATAATGTTGTAAATCTATCATCATCATCAAACCCCAATAACAGAACATCATCATCATGCCTCATTAACCTCAATCATTATGCCTCAATAACAGAACAGATAGAAGTACACCATGACCTGACCTGTCAAAAGGCGTGCTGTACACACCTTCTTATATTTAAGTAATTTGTATTACTGGTCTCTGGGTAATACTATTTATTAAAGAACATTAACACTTGTCTTTTCAGGAGGGGTAATTATACCATTCCTGAGCAGACAAGTGACAGAAATAATGTTTTTTTTTTGTGTGGTTTATCAACCTTTTCTGGGTGGAGTGAGAGGGATTGTCAGTTTTATCATTAAAACCCACCTGATGCTTTATTACCCTTTGTGAGGGTCATGGTAACTCAATTGTACAATTCCGCAGCCATGCTTTACAATTCTTCAAATCTTTAACAATGTACATAATGGTATCCATAAATCATAGTTGCAATATAACTAAGTACACATACCCACAGATTGTAATCTTAAAAAGGTTTCTTTAAAAGTCTCGTAAAACATGTTAATTAATGCACATAATAACAAAGTAATATTAAAGGATACATTGAGGTTCTGTCATTGTCATACAAAGTCTTATAATTAACGGGTTAAAATATTGTGTAGTACTGAGGTTTGTCGTTAATTTAATTGAAACCATTGTCTGCATTATCTTATTTAAGCTCAACTACACTTTGCCAGTTGCTTTGCCCGCAAGTAAGTTTACAAATTTATTTAATGTAGGTACTACTGCGATAAAAAATATCCTATATCCTTTTATTCAAACATAAGAATCTGTTCAGCCATTGAGGAAAAATTTAAGCAATGTTTTATTCCTTTTGCCCATAAACATTTGAAACTTAGCACAACTTTCGAAGATATCATCGTTTTAATCAGACGCGTCAAAATTGCGTGCGAATAATTCGCGAATGCGTAACATGTGTTGCACTGGCGCAATTACGGGGCCACAGATGAACAGATAATAACCCAAGTAAATAGAAAAGGTTAATTTTTTGAAACTACCAGATCTAATTACACTGGTCAACACTGGTTTTGCCACACGAACTTTGATAGCTAATTTTGTTTTATCAATCTACCCTCATTATTAAATCACAGTTGCCATATGTCAATTAGCCTCCTATTTGTTGTGATACGGTAATACTCATAACTAGTACTACGGCAGTAAATTAACAGAAACGCTTGCAAGTAAATCGTTATAAAAATATTAATCGTTGAATTTGAACACTTTTTTGGGATTTATTAACCCTGTGAGCATGTCAAGGAAGTGTATTAATGATCCTAACTCTTTTTGTTATGTCTGCGGAGAACTTACATTCAAAAAACAACGACGAAATTTTACAAATCTTGTGATGGAGTGTTATCACCAATGTTTTGGTTTTTCTGTCGCCCATCAAGACAAATCCTGGGCCCCTCATGTCTGTTGCATAACGTGTGTGAAAAATTTAACTGACTGGAAAAAAGGTGCACGACCTATGCCGTTTGCTGTACCCATGATATGGACTGAACAGCGAGATCACGTTTCAGATTGCTATTTTTGTCTCACTGACGTAAAAGGTATAAATTACAAGAAAAAAAACACAGTTATTTACCCTAACTTATCTTCGGCTATAAGACCAGTCTCTCATTGTAAAAAATTGTAAAAAATATCAAATTAGGATTAATAAAAAATTTTGTGAAGGCAATGGATCGCAATGGGAGTGGATTTTTGTATCTAAAAGAAAAATTCCCTAAAATAAGTGATGCAAAGATAAAAGAGGGTATTTTCGTTGGCCCTCAAATTAGGGAGTTAATAAAAGATTCAAGAGTTGAAAAAAAATTAAGCGATTTAGAAAAATCAGCATGGAAGTCTTTCAAAAATGTTGTTGCAAATTTTTTGGGTAACCACAAGAGTGACAGCTACAGAGAGTTGGTTAGCGAGCTGTTATTGTCATATCAAGCATTAGGTTGCAACATGTCACTTAAGATTAATTTTTTACACTCGCACCTGGATTTTTTTCCTGACAATTTAGGGGCTGTCAGTGACGAGCACGGCGAGAGGTTCCATCAGGATATTTCTAATATGGAAAAGCGGTACCAGGGCAAATGGAGCCCAAATATGTTAGCAGATTACTGCTGGACAATTAAAACGGACCAACCAGAAGCTAAATATTCAAGAAAATCTTAGATTTTCTAAGTCATTTATAAAAAAATAAACTTTTGATTTACGAGATCCGTATTTTTTCTTAATATTTTAAATTGCTCAATAGAATAAAATCTTTGTCTAGCAATTTTTTTTTAAATGTTTATTTTTTATTACAATCACCAATTAAAGTAAAAAATATCAAAAAAGTCCGTGTGGCACGACAAAGTTGAAATTTTGTTGACCAGTGTTATTTAAGGGTTGCTTAATGGTCGAATGAATGAATCTTATTTCACTGGTTATCTCAATTCTCACACAACTCTTGTCCTCGATAACCGGTGGAATTTCGAGGAGCACTTCTGACGTCTTTTTTTTTTAATGGTGGAAATCATCCTATGACTTCTCCCGCTTTGGGTGTAGCGAGATGGCGTGTCAGACTTTTACTGACTAAAACCACACCTGTGTCCTCCTTTCCGGACTACCGCCGTGGGATTTGGAGGCTACAGTCCTTGCAAGAAGATGCAACGCCGGGGCGAAACTCCGCTGCCGCGCCAAGTCGCGGCATGACGGACTGAGTTCCGGCGGGATCTCATGGTAGAATGGCGCATGTGACTGTCGCAACCCAGTGTTGGGCACGCTATAATTATGGCGGTAAGTTCCCTTTGAGGAGTGGCTGGAAAGACAACACAGCGTCCTTACTTTCCGCACGAGGCAGGTCCTCACCGGACATGATCAGTTCGGGAGATTCCTGCACCGGATTCGTGCGGAAGTAACGTCCGGATGTCATTGTGTGGACCGCCCAGAGGACACGGTGGAGCATACCGTAGAGGTGTGCCCTGCCTGGGCAGAGCACCGCCGTGTCCTCGATCTCTTGCGTCGGGTCTTGTACAGGCCATGGCCCGCAGCTAAGAGGAGTGGCAGGCGGTAGCTTTCTTCTGCGAAGCAGTAATGCTAGAAAAGGAGGCGACAGCACGCGCGAGGCAATGGTCCACGCGCCTCAGCCGCCGGGATTCCGATCCTGATTTTCAGCCACCGTAGGCGCGCGCTTGCGGACGGTAAGCAATGGGTAGCTCACCGTCCGGTCGTCGAAGCCTACTGGGGCCATGGGTAATGCGAAAGAGATCCCCGGGGCCCTGGAACAATGACAAAGAAGGAACAGGGTTTTTAGTCAGTAAAAGTCTAACACAGCCTCTCGCTCCGCCCGAGGTAGGGAGATTTAATTACATGATTTTCCCACCTAAAAAAAAAATCAAAATACTTATTGTTTTCGGTTTTCATTATGCTGCTCGTCTTATTGGCAACAATAGTCCTGTTAGTACTCAGTGATGATGGATCGATCCCAGTACAAAGAGATTTGACCATTATCAAGAACTGGGTCGGGTACAAATCTGTAGTACGACACTTCCGGCTCCACAAGTGAGTATTACAGAACAATCAACAAGTAGCTGTTAGTTAATCCTGTCCTGACTACAAGGTTAATAGGCATAACCTTAACACAAACCCTGAAGTACCTACTCTCCGTTAGATGAACGAGATCGTAGTGTTTCAGTAGAAACGCAGCCAGGTTATGGACGGCAACTGGTCTACATCGGGCTCATGAATGGTTCGGAAAAAACGCCCGTGAAGTTCTTACTCTGCCATAACTCTCTGCGATCATTAAAGTTAAGCATTATAGGTTTGCAATAGTTCTCGTTAGCCAAGGAGAGCGGGGTGAGTCCCTTTTTCACTGCCACTATATCTCGATGCATATTTATGTTTTTCAGTTGGAGAGAGGGATTTTAGTGTCAAGTTTATGGCATTCGTTGCGTTCCCATGGATTCTGCAACCTCCCCTCCACTTTTGTCCACATCGAACTCCATCTTGATGGCACTACTCAAAGTTTCAATTACCTTCAGTAGCTCCATCAGTTGCAGATTGTTGGGGTCAAAAAAATTCAAGTCGTCCTTGTATAGGAGGTGAGATAAAACCAGACCACCTCCTGAATTCTGTAGCAGTGTATTTAAAGGATCCAAGGTTAGGCGAAATCAAAGCGGTCTGAAACTATCACTGAATATACTAACGCTTGATTCTTAATACGTTGAGCGCCGTGTGTATCTGCAGGAAACATAAGGTACCGCTTTGAGAGGCCGTGTTTCCTTTATGAAACACAGTTGTTCATTCGGAGGCCTGTGTTTTCACACAGAATAACATTCTCATTCATTTTGCTATGGAATTTGACACCTCTGGCCTCTAGAATTGTTTCCGTCCGAGTGGGTCTTTTTGTTCGACTTTATTTTCAAAAGATAAAACTATATTACTTTTGTTTTAGTTTTAACAACCTCCTTCTTTTTGCAGTCGAAATAAATTAGTTCAGACTTACAGAGTACCATTTTGTTAAAAAAATATATCATATATATTATATATAAAAAGTCTAACATTTAGTGGAGAACATTGAATATTTTAACCTGACAATTTCCTTTCCTGAATCTTACAAAATTCCTGATTCTCCGATACCGATTTCCCTTTAAAATTTACCTACCTTGCATTACCTGAAATTGGCCCAAAGATATAACTGCAACATTGCAAAAAAAAAGTGAACTGGCAATTTTGCTTGTTTGTTTCGTATTTTTTTCTTTTACATCCAGTTTTCCCTTTTCTTTCTTTAATTTTATAACTTTCGACGCAACGTGCTTTTACGTTTTGGTTATCTACTTCTCTAAATTCAGTGATTTTAATCTGTTTATTGCGAGTATCTTCCGAATACAGTAAAAACATGAAAGTAAATTAAATAATACAGCAATAAATAAATCAAAGAAAAAAACATTGATTAAAAAAATTGGATGAAAACTTGCTGTTTTCAGGGGCTATGTGTATCTTTCAGACACACGTAAAAAATCCTTATGGAACAATGGCGGCCTTATCGCAGGCAGCGATATGTACCAGATAACCATATGATAGAATGAATAACTTGATAAAAAGGGGGTAGTTTGCGGTGCCTACTGTCAATTATGAAGTCAAAACTTTATTGTAGGTACACCAAAATAGTTACTATATATCTACAATTAATAAAGTTTTGTTCTTCTTAATTTTTACATAAGCGTAAAACTATGGGTTCAATGACGGCAAACAACCTTCGGATGGACTGTAAGATCTATGTACTGCTATAAATTAATTATATATTTAACTAGCTTATGCTCGCGGCTTCGTCCGCATACATAAAATATAGCCTATGTCACTCAGGAATTCCATAATTAGAGTTATGTTTATTCCGTAACCGGATTTGATACTTACTTTTAAGCTTAGTAATCCCTTTCTTTTCTGTCTTAACATTTTTTAGTCTTGCCTGTATAATTATGTGAATTTAGTATATTTCAAGCACAGATTGATTTAAAAAAAGTATGTGTTGGGTTTTTTATAGTAACCGGCAAAAATATCATTTGCAGTCGAAACTGTAACCGCTCCTCTTTCAGTTTCGGCTGTAACTGGAACCGATAATAAATAAAAATAATATTAATCTATAAAGTTATGCTTCCAACGCTACGTCTTCCGGTCCAATGGATGCGATACACACAGGACTGTTCATTGTGGCTACACTTGGGGGAGGCCTATGTCCAGCAGTAGACGTCTTTCGGCTGAAATGACGATAATTATGCTTAACTATAAATTATTTAGTTATAACTTTCATAAGTTACAAATTAATCGAATAAATTGACGATTACATAAAAATTATAAATAAAAACAAAAAACAGGCAAAAAAACACAGGCAACTAGTCAGTCAGCTCGGGGCTTAGCTTAGTGACCAGTGGTCAAACACGAGCCTATAGGACACAACAATAGAAAAAAAATCTCGGAAGACGCAAGTTTTGATCGAGCCGATTATTCGGCCCCTTTTTGGTCGAAACCAGTTTTTTTGGGAGTGACTGGCCGAAACCAAATATGAACCTTCAGTCGTAGGTCTCTAGTTTTTTTGGCAAGTTACCCGAACAACATAAGAATACAAAAAAAAAACAATATCTTGAAATGTTTTCAACTATTTTTCTGCTTGCTTCTTATTGCAAGAAGATGAATTTACATTTGACTACTTTCTCTCCTTATGATGATGCATCACAGTAAAGAATTCCAGTTAGCCAAGAAAGTAAAACATTGCCTATTATACTGCGGGAATTCTTACTATGATGTATGCATTTGTGCTAGCACATACATAGAATTATTAAAAGGAAAGTAATCATATTATGTCATAATGAAGATTTTAGCATTCCTCAAACGAGTTGGGTTATTGTTTGATCTTCTTTTATTATGAGCACATAAAATAGTCGTAGGCCTCCCACAAGGAGGACCGATGACAGGAATCCGATGGATGCGACACGCATAAAACCGGTCGTTGTGGCGACACTTGGGGGGTTAGGTTTAAATATGTGCAACATGTTTTGACTGAAATGATGGCGACGATAAAACAGCCGAAATTTTTTTTAAATAAATTCAAAGTTCTGACCACTAACTATGCAAATTAATTCAATATGGTTTAACATAATTACTTAAGTACCTACATCTTGTGATTTTTCCGTGCTAAAAAAGTAATTTTGTTTTAGGCAAGCTTTGGATCACCCATGGATTTCCGGAAACGCTGCCAGTAACAAGAACATTCATGGTACTGTTTCTGAGCAACTCAAGAAGAACTTCGCTAAATCGCGCTGGAAACAGGCTTACCATGCTACAACGGTCATCAGGCAAATGAAGAAAATGGCGCTTAACAGCAGCAGCAGCTCAAGTCGCACCAACGCCTCAGGCAAACAATAGCTGTATTGTCTGTCTAACCACCTTCCGATTGCCATTGTTACACCTGCCTAGAACGGTACCTTAATAAACTAGTTATTAATGGTCTCGAAATGACTAAGTTGGACGCGATCATGTTATTGCAGCGCCATTCGGTGTAATGCTTGTTAAATTGGTAGATATCACAATTAATTGGAATTCATTGTCAAAACAGTTGCTAAGAGACGAGGCTCAGACTCGTGTCATCACTATTATTATCGTGATGCCTTTATGCCATATTATTTCTTTAAATCTGCGCTTCTCAGAATCTATATGGGGCAGTGCTTATAAAACTATATTGTAGGCATGTTACATAATGATTAAAAAATCAACGAACTGTTTATAAGACATTATGTCTAGTCATTTATCTTTTCTGCTTGCATAAAGGTACCTATATACCATTTTAATTGGATTAATAATTATGAATAATATGATAACTGTAGTCAAAGGTAACAACATATTATGGAGTTACACTATGCTTACTTCTTCAACTCATCATTGATATTCCTATTCTACATTTCATGACACATGTACCTATCTCCTATTTGACAGACTTATATTTTAATGTCAAATTATATTCTAATTAACAGCAACATGTATGTATGTATATCTATCTATTTAAATTATAATACTATTACTTAACTCTTGACCATGAATCTTTTTACGAATTTTCAAATTTAATTTTTAAATGCATTTCGAAGTGAATCAAACTAATTAGGTAGGATAATAAAATGTTCTCTTTAAAAGATACTGACTAAATAGTTATTACTTAGGTATGGTGATACTGACAAATCACATAAAAATAAGGTCTGTTGCGAAATTCATTAGAATTACAAATTAATAAAGTGACGAATATTTACACTTGAATGATAATGGTTGGATATGATAAAGTATATTAGGCAATGAGAATGTTGAACCGCTTCTTATATCCCATATCCATTTGGAGTATCTAATTATCTAATTAGGTACTGGTCGACGAAGTTGCTGTAGTGACGACATGTATTGTGATTATTCTATTTGACCCTTCAAAGTAGTTGTTTTAAAGTTTGTTAAATGATCACCTATGCTATGCCTAGCGTAAGTTTTGTGATTCTAACGCTAAGTCCTATATATCCACTGTCATATTCAAATACCTGTTAAGTAGTGATTTATGATATCTTACCTATATGCACTGTTGAATTCAATGTTGTTATATAATACTCCGCGTTTAAAACGATTGTAAAATAGCGCTGTTTTCGCAAATGTCATCTCATAACATTTCCTAGCTACAACATGATTTAATCCAACAATATTTTGCGCAACTCAACTTATTGTTTTATCGGTAAGAGTGAAAGATCTGTACGCAAGACTGAAATTGTTAAGTGATAGCTAGTTTTTTTCTGTAAAACCCTGATGTAGGTAATTTCCACCGCATTTTCAATATTCCATTGTTTTGAATAAAATTTAAGGTAAATTGTAACGACGATTTGTGCATTTGATAAAATATGTTGTTTCTCCGTAGTTGTAGAATAGCGAAAATGTTTATTGGGTATAAACGATGTAAAAGGAGTTATCACATTAGCGCTAACACGGGGTTTATGTAACGCATAATAAGTCTTGAGACGAAGATTAGTAAATGTTCGACCATGCACATTACATTTTTGTGCCTAACTTCCTGCTACATTGTCGACAGCCCAATTTATTATATAAGAGCGTGTCATGTACAGATTCGATGAATCTCATTTTTTTCCATTTTAAAATACTTGTGTATAAAACAAAAACTGTTCAGTAATCACAACGCAGTCTGTGCTATGTTTTTTGAAACCAGCCTATTGAGGTAAATTTCCATTTGTTATGACGCAATGAACTTTCCCTGCCAAACGTCGAAATTTAAAATGTTAACATTCCGCATAGGATGATAAATTGGCATATTAGAAATGAATTCTATTTAAAACTTTTAACATTCCATTTCTTCATTATATTTTTATACAGGAATATTATACTGATTTATCTCGATTTTATTTGAACAAACAGTGAGGAAAGAGCATTTGTTTTATATTATTTTCATTAATTAGCGTTGATGTACTTATCTATTTTATACATCAATGGGAAGTACTTAGTAGATTATCATATTATGTATTTACAAAGCATATATACACAAAATTAATGAACATTCCAATTAGGATTTTATTTAGTTACTGTTTAAATACGAAAGCTACTTGTGTTCATGTGATCGTTTTTATGTCTAATTATATGGGGAATGGTGGCAATGCTAGTGCTTTTTGGAAAAGTCCGATTATTACTTTTGTAATAGCTATTTATTATGTATCTTCCGTCCATAACACACTGGGATTTTATTTTTGAACACAGCTTATCAGTCTGCAAATCCGTGCCATGGTGTTGCTAGTAATTTTATAGTACTTATTTGATAAATTACATAATAATATTATTGTTTACCAATTTTCCATTTCATGTATATGAAAATTGGCCTAATGAATCTTATAAGTCTGATAACATACTGTGTGTTCTGTCTAAATTGAAGCTTCCGTTCGATAACACTTTGTGATCTGCTTCTGTAACTTAAATAAAGGCCAATCAACGCCGTGGCGCGGCGACGTAATGTGCGGTATGCAAGTATTCAATAACTATCTCAGTAAGAATCAGGACAGGAAGGTATTGTCTTTTTATTTTTTCAAAAAATAAATTTTGTTATTTAGATGTATTTCATAATTATCTTGCCCCAAATACTTGTTGATAATCTGACTTATTGGTAATTAAGTGACGCGTCTTTAAGTAAGGCAAGAGCCAATCAACGTAAGTTATTCGTTAACGTTTCAAACTATTGTCATAATAAATCATCGCTTGATTGTTAAGCATGCACTGCTTTAAAGTTTTTAATAATTGTAAGTGTAGTAAAGTTCAATAAATAATTGTCTAAATGCGCCTTAATATCTGTGTAATGTTAGTAGTTCTGTCAGTGCTCCTTGTATTTACTATAGTTTAAAATTAAGAGTACTAATATAGGTTTCCATACTTATAGTTCTGCAGATAGAATTTCATTTAACTGTCGATGGAATTATTCTTATGTCAACATCTTATTTATGTAACTCCTTTGTGTATGTTTTATCAAATGTTGGTATACTATGTAAAAGTGATTGATCTTTATGAGGATTTTTATAGTCATATTGTATTTTATGAATTGACATACGGGCATAAACCCATTATAATCTCTTTAATATTATAGTAATCTTCGTTTTAACTTCTACCCAATTTGTGTCAATGGCTAACTATATAAAGTGCCATGTGTCTACCAATATGTGTGTTACTTATTTTTAAATTATGTGATCGATTTTATATTTCAATTTCCATGATCTTTTTTTAATTGCGCACAATGTTTTAAGTAAGTGTTAATTTTAAAGCTATTATTTATGTAAAAGTACCAAAACCCGGTGTTTGAGCACCTGGTTTGCTTTGTAATGTATCAATGATTCTGTTCCATTTCAGCACAAACACTTATGTCCACTAGCCCGTTGTAATCATTGTATAACCGAATAATAGTAGATACGCTAATGTGATCTTGCCATTGTTACACTTAGCAGTATACACGACTTCTGTTTGCTCTCTAGGTATTTCTCACTTTGTTGTTAGTTGAGTTTTCACTGTGCCAAAACCATATCATGATCAGTGATAAATATTATACTTGTAACATACTATAAGATTTCTTGTTCGTTAGACACTTTTAAAACGAGTTGTATCGCAATAGATAGCAGACCGCAGTGCTACGCGACATGTTCAAGTTCCTTGTCATTTGAATACTACTTATTTTTCTTTATTCATTAATGTATGTTTAGTGTAAGAGTAATCTATAACATATTTACTATTTTTCGAAGGTTATTAACTATGTATATGTTTTAAATAAACGTACACGTTTTAGTTTCTATATTTATCTAATTAAGCACAATAGTCTAAGGGCTGGGATGAAATTCAACAAGTTTGTTTATTAGGTATCAATGCAATGTGTTTCTGTTTTATCTATTGTTTGGGTTGTGAAATTATTTTTCTTTCGTCTTTACACGACAGACAATTCATCGGGAAAGTTGTAATAACTTGTGACTAAGATCTGATTAATGTTGAAAAAAAAATCTTGTGATTTAGATTTTATACTTCTTGTTTAAAACAATCAAAATTTATTAGTAGATTCTTAGATGTTAGCTATATTTTCAATGTCATTGTAAATAAAATGCCAACTTGTTGAGACATTTGTTTCATTGTCTTTACAACAAATCACCGATCTTTATTATAATTTAAATTATTTATAACTTTAGCTTTATATTACAATATACATAATTGGATATAATATCAGATGTGTGAGGAATGTCTACTGGATCTCCTCGCCCAGGAGGGACAGTTGCTTGAGGAACTGCGACGCGTTGGGGAGTGTGGTCGCGCCGTAGATGATCTTCCTGGTCATGCCGCTCGTGGCTTGTTGCTGGAAAATATTATTATTAGAAGAAAATGCAATTTGAGAGATCTAACATGTATTGCTTTCGCGTAGATATAAACTAGACGAGACGGCTGAATTAGATTTGACGACTTTGCGCAGACCGTAAGTAGATACTCTTTCTGATTCCAGAAGATATCATGTATATCAATAATATTCAAAGTCACGCAATTGAGTCCATGCTAGCCTGCTAGTAGAAGTCCAATGATTCATTTGAAATTTTCGTCGCTGTTTGTACAATATTGCACTTTATACAGTGGATTATTGAATGATATCAGAAAATCCTGGATATCATACACTCACTACGCAACTGATTTCTATCAGATCATCTTGGCTGTTACGCTTTCACGGTTAAACTACTGACCCGATTTCGATGGAATTTAGTTCGGAGTAAGCTTGAACCCCAAGAAAGGACAGACTACTTATCATCTGACTTTGCGTCCGCTAGAATTGACATTTATATAAGCGAAGTCGTTCGCAAAAGATAGTAAATGGAACGTCACACTGAGCTCAAAAAACACACGTTTATTAACGTTGCGGTAAAGAAAGTGGGAATGCGCCGGCCACGATTGCCAAAATTTTAAGAACTTGTGAATGAGTTCATAAGTAGTAGTAGTGTCATCGTGACAGACCACATAAAAGGTATCAGGATGTCCTAGACAAAAAAACAGCTTATCACAGTTACCTATCAGTAAGGGTCAATTTATACTAGCGCAGACTCGAAGCGCATCGAAGCGTCAAATTCTTTACAACTAAAGCGAAGCCGCACTCTTTTACGTGTAGTAATGGGCATCAACAGCAGTGCTATTGAATCACTTGTCAGTAGAATCTCGTACCTGAAAAGTGTGTAAAATGGTTGACATTGATCTTGCTATGATATTACTTTATCGGAAGTTGAAGGTATCGCGTAGGTTCGCTGGTGGGCGCATGGATACGTGAGAATGCGCGCGCACCAATCACCGTTGTACACCCGCAGACGCAAATTCCGAAGAATGCGTGCGTCTTTTTAAAATCTCAAAAGTAATGTGTGCGTTACGCTGTGGAGTTAAGGTTGAATTTGTTATGTTCAGTTTTGGATAGACGCTTCGACTCTGGGCTAGTATAAATTGACCCTAATACGAAGAGATCATATAAAAATTGAATTACCTTAGCCAAGTCAATAAGATTGTGATACTCGATGTAGTTGCCTCCCCCCACGATGAAGACAACAGCGTCCGTGGGCGGGGAGTGCTTGGCGGCGCGCGCGCGGGCGGCCGCGTCCGTGCGCGCCGCGCGCGGGTCGAGCCACAGAAGTTCACCGCCGGCCTCGGCACCGTTCAGCGCCGCCTCCACGGCACGACTTACTGGCAGTTTCTGTAGAGTTTGTGGACGAATTTGAGTTCGGTTTCAGTAGAAATATTTACAAGAATCTGGGATAGGTACTCATACTATCCTTGAATTCGTAATCCATGCTTTGCATTTTCAGATTTTGCAGCAAGGATTTTTTTTTTATTTGTTTTTTTTTTGTTAACCTGAACTGTAAGTACTACTTTTAGTTAAAAGTTCTCTATTCAGAAATATTATTTCGGAAATCATCTTCAATCAATCTTTTATAACTCCGTGTATATCTGTTAACCTGATTTACGTCCAGTTAGCATTGCAACCTTTAGTAACCAATTGGACACACATAATTTTTATGATTTAGTAACAACTGTGAACCCAGAAACAGCATAATGAAAATGTTATCGTAGCAATACTCACGTGTTTCTTCACGACTAAGTTCTTAACTCCCTCCATCACGAACGAAGATCCCTGGGACACCAGTTTGGAGAACATGGATACAGTCTTTGTGCCACCACCTTCGTACTGGCTGGACATTTTTGTGAAACCTCTGAGAAGGATAAAAATATTTTCGTAAATATTTTTGGAACGAAAATGGCCCCATTACCATTCTTAACACATTTTAACATACTTGCACTAAAGTAAAGCTATATTAAATCATAACCTTTTTTTTTATCAAGTAAATAAGTTACAGTAGTACAAAAAATAAAGTTAATACCTACCTGTTATGTGCTAACTTAATTGTCTATCTTTCGCAATTTGGTTCAAAAGCTAATCTTTTGCAACCCTTTTTAGTATATGCGAAACCTGAAACACCTGTTTCGTATGTCTATATATAGTATCTATGTACAAATGTTCAAAACTGTATTATGAAAAATCACAGTTATAAGCCCGTAATGGTACCAGCTTGGCGACATAAATACATGGTCACTGGGCCATCCGGGCGACTGAGGGGTTGTTTAATTGTTTCTGTACCTAGATGGGCGCTGACGTCTAATGCCCGCTATGACCTTCCGTGTTGTACTTTGTGCCGGTGGTGTTCAACTTGTGACCTCTTAAAAATATCTTTGGAAAAAAACATAGTGTAAAAAAATATTAGAATCGCTTCAGTAACTGATTCTGAACAAACTATATTCAGGTTTTGCATATACTAAAAATAATGTTGTATATATTAATGCAAAAAGTATAACAAATTAAAAATCAATTTTAAAAACATTGCCTTGTACTTTATATGAGAGAATTCTTCAAGGTTTACCTGTTACATTAACATTCAGTTTACTAAAGACTGATTGAACCACTGTTTTTTGATATTACAAAATTATTCAATAAAGAAATTATCATTAGCCTTTTTAATGTTTCCACTGCTGGGACTCAGGCCTCCTCTCTAGGAGAGGGAATGGGTCGTACGTAATCCACCACGCGGGCCCTATTCAAGTTGGTAAGAAAACTCAGAGAGAAAGGAAATATTGAAGATAGGAAACTATAGGCCTTTAATTCATGAATCCCCAAGCGACACCCGGTGGCCGCGCATCTATTGTCTTACTATTGTGTCTCTAATTGACGGTATCTGAAGGGTTAAGCTCGTAAAGTTTTCACATAAGTTTTGTTTAGAAGAAACTTGTGGAATCTAGAATTCAATCTACCTAAAGACCCTATTTATCGTTCTCCTTTAGGGCCTATGCACACCACGTTTTTTAAACGCGCCGTCGACGCGCGTTTTGGGAACGCGCGTCGCCGGCGCGTTTTTATCCTGCAGAGCAGTTTGTTGTCGTTTGTATCGATACAAACGCGCGTCGCCGGCGCGTTTTTATCCTGCAGAGCCGTTTGTTGTCGTTTGTATCCATACACACGCCCGTTTGCATCGCGTCTGTATCGCTACACACGCGCGTCTGTATTTATACAGGTGTGCAAAGGTCTACAGGCTGCGTCTGACTTGCGTGCGTATCGCGTCTGTATCGCTACAAACGCGCGTTTAAAAAACGTGGTGTGCATAGGCCCTTAAACCGTTTCCAGAAACTTAGACTGGGACTCCGGTAGGATCAATATTAGTGGAGAAATATTGAACCATTTACGCTTCGCTGATATCGTACTGAGACCCTACCTTTCAAATACCGTCAATTAGAGACACAATAGTAAGACAATAGATGCGCAAACCGGCGTTTGCTTAGGGATTCATGAAGGATGGAACTATAACGGGTGTATAGCTCCATCCCTCTTTCTCGCTCGCACGATTGACATTTTAACAAGTCATGGCAAGGCCTCTGGTCTGCGACAATTACAGATAACTGGAATAGGTATATGCTGCAAACTTTGTATAACAAAAAGAGTAGATAACATATTATCTACACAACTCTAAGTCCAGACTTGCAGTGACCTCTATGGAGTCACATAGAAAGTAAAAACTACGAAATGCTGCGCAATTGGAGTTGTCTGCGTGATTTGAACATACATAATAACCCGAAATTTTACTATCGGTCAGTTACCTAGATCACAGGTATAACATCTCAGGAATCCTCCCTTTGCAATGGATTTTTTGCGGAACTTTACAGCCTGGCCCTGTTCTGCAGTAGGTCTGAGCTGGTGACCATGAATTCGGAAAGAACTCGTGTATTAGGTAAAACGTAAGGAATTAAATAAGAGTCTAGTAATATTTAAATATGAGTTATTATAACATTTATAAATTCTACTCACTTCCACCGCCTCATGTAAGACATTGGTTTGATGTCACAGTTGGCGCTTACAAGTGCAGCTTCGAACCTCTTGTATTCCTCTTCAGGTATCTGTGTCGTACACAGATAATAAATGATGAACAACCTCATTTTGTCCTCAGGAGTCCCAGCGCTGGGATCCGAAATGAGGTCCATTACAGCCTTATATTCAATACCGCTGCTTTTGCTCATAATTTTTTCTTCTAATTCGAAAAATGAATCTAGTCTTCTGGATTTGATTGAGTTTAGAATAGCTGGAAAAATAAAATTGGATTTGAGTTCTTATAAGATCATACTGTATTTCTTTGAGAGTATACTAAAGCTTTTTCATAAAAGATATTATTTATTAAATAGCTTACATGCAAATGTGAGTATAGTTTGCGCTTAATTTTTAAGTTATCAAGTGAAATTTTTATAGCATTTTACAGATGAGATAGTGGGCTGTAGGCTAAGACCAAGTCTTGATTTGGCGTTTGCCGTATTTATTTCCGGGCATCAATTGTTGGTTAGCCTGCATTACCCCACTGTAGAGCAAAGGCTTCCCACAGTTCCTTTTGGAGTTTCATCTCGAGTAAGCCATCCTGCAATCCTCTTCTTGATTTACATCAACACTGTTTAGCTTATTTTGCACTTACCAGTAGCAATAGTGGTGTGCATATCGATAAGCCTTTTCTTCTCCATAAGTTGTGGCAAGGAGTTGACGGCGCTTGTCAGTCGTTGGGTGTTGTCGCTGACCAAGCTTAGGGCGAGGTCACTTTCGCCATCAAGACCCATGGAAGACTTTAACTTCTTCACCTCAGCCTCTGAGCTCCTATAGGAAAGAATGGATTAATTTAGTTTGTTCAAAATTAAAGACAAAGAGCACTGATGTGTTTGATGGGATGGTAATATCTAAATATGTCCTAAAATTGTGAATTTATGAAAGATTGGCTGCTGCTAACGGCTTCGCACGCATGATAGTAGATAATTATCACAAAACATGCTCTCGGAATAAAATGTATCCATATGTTCTATTTTAGAACATGGTCTACCCCGTTTCATCGAAATTCATTCAGTAGTTTTTACGTGAAAGAGTAACCATCATACATACATACAAACTTTCGCGTTTATAACATCAGTAAGATTTAAAACTGACTGTTTTAGCATCCCAAACCCCCCACAAGCCAGCCACAAGTCTTGAGGGAAGAACGAGCTTGAAAATGGCGTGATTGGGATACTTTTCGGGAAGATAGCTTTAAAAAGGTTGAGATTGACTGGCTTATTAAACCTGTTCTAAACCCCAATTTAGAACCGCCTGGATCGGCATGCAGCTTACCGGCAGTTGACTGCGATAGGCCGAGTTGATTGAGCATTACGAACTTGCCGCTGTGAGCGGTAGCTAAGCGCGGGGCGGCGAGTAGTAAGAACAAAAGTATGAAAATGTATGGAGCACGCCACGAGACCACAAAATATGTGGGTACAGAAGTCAATCTATATACAAAGCGCGTTCGAGCAACGCACACATAGACACCGCTTATGGAAACGATATCTCGGAGCGTTTCGGCCTGCTCGTCGAACAGTTCCGGCTTAAACGCCCATTAGTGTGCGTCCACCGAGTGTGGGTATAAAAAGTGAAGCACATACATGAGATTGTCTTCTGTACCTGTTTGTTTTGTGACGAGACGCCGCTCATAGAGTCGCGCGCCCGCTTACCGATACCACCCTGCTTGCTATTTCGGTCGCCGCTAAGACTGAAATCAAGAGCAGGCCGTTAGAACTTACCTATATTTATCAAGATCTTCTTGAATAGCCTCCGCAACGGTGGGGAACGGGCTGCCCTTATGTTCCGTCCACAGAGGGTCTTTGGAATCTAGATCACATACCCGCGTCTTTGTCTTCTGATCCTGTACTGTAGGGGTTTGATTTTCAGGTACCACTGCTCTGAGGAAAATATACACGTATATATTTTTATATTGCATTCAAATTTTAACTTCAATAGGTAAATATTATCTACAATCTTGACAAAATCAATTATCAGTTGATACTATCGTAAAACATACCTGTTTAATGATAAATCTAAGACATCATGTGCCAAGGCCTGGTAAGTCCATGTGTGATGTAATGGTGTTGCCATATCTATGTTCCTGTCTAACAGAATCAGCATAGGCCGAGTGAAACTAAATGATCCTGCTTGACCAGTGTTGCCGTGGAATAAATTATTTCTAGCGTCCCAGAGATTTTCTCGTAGTTTTTTGTCGAGCTTTTTCGCCACCATTTCCGCGGCGTTACCTTTGCTACTTCTTATTATAGGAACATTACCTAGAATTAAAAAAGAAAGAAATAATAACATCTAATACTTTAGATGAACACTGAACTGCTTATCTTTCAAATAAACACACTAAGGCAAAACTACACTAAGGCAAATTTTCAAACCTACTGCTTGTTATATTTAATAGACAGTAAATAATTTTAGTGCTCGACTGACTTCCGTGATTTATAAACTGACTAAACTGTCCTCCCCTGAGTTCACCCGCATTTTTGGCTACAGTTTCGTTTCTGTACGTCATAGTTTATACTCTTCGGCTTGCATCTGACTATCCAATACAGTTTTTTTTTATTCGCCTGTCAGTTCCAGATATTAACGCATTTAAAGAACCAAAAAAACCGCTTTATTATAAAGTATACAAATACTAATATTATAAAAATGAATAGTTTGTTTATTTGAACTCGCTAATCTCAGGAACTGCTGGTTTGAATTGAAAAAATCTTTTATAGTTGGGATAGACCTATTTAACGAGGAAGGGTATAAGCTGTATGACCAGTAACCAAAGACGAGTGAAGCTGCGAGTGACAGCTAGTAAAGTACATAATATATAGATAACCTTTAACTTACCTAATGTCACAAATACTGAGAACAGACTTTCGACTATATTGTCCATGATAGCCTCCATTTCGGTGTCCTTTGTGTCACCTCTGTTTATAGCTGAAAAGAAAAAGAGAAAGGAATTATAAGAATAACATTATTGAGGTTTGAGAATGTTTATTCCCATAAGAATTACATAAATTCACTTACATGAGAATTATAAAACTAAACATAAATCAATTTTGTTGGACGCATTACTAAATTAGACAACAAATATAACATGTTTTGAGGGTATTACATATTTACAACTTTTTGATTCTAGAACTGTCAGTCTTTTCAGAAAACTACAACTTAAGGGTAATACTTCTAGGCAAGCGTGTTCCATCGTCAACCACATCATCGCTTACCATTAGGTGGAATGGTGGTCAAATGCAAGCCTATCAATAAAAATAAAAAAAACTCTACACAGTTAATCTAGTGCACTATTATAGATTCTTCTTAATATTACAGTAGCACCCTAGTCTTTTTTTAATTTGGGATGTCATCAAATGACTTTTCCCACAAGAAGAAACACATCACACTCAATCCAGTATACCATCAAGTTTGTAGTGCAGTTCCTATTAGTATGCACGAGAACTTGTCTTGCCTGTACGAAAAATATGCGCTTTGAACGTGGCGTTGTGGACACCAGCCCAACACACAACTTGTCATGCATACTTTTCAAATATTTATTATATTTTATTTACTATTTAAATAAAAAAAATCTTTTTTTTTTTAAATATGTGCACTGGTTCTGGAGATTAGCCACCACAAAACACAAAATTCACTATGTCTAGATTATGTTATTGGTTGCTTATTGGACGACTTATTGCTTTGAATAGTAGGTCTTTCTAATAGAGATGTGGTTCAGCACCAAATAAATAAATTGGAGTTTAGAGGTAAACTTAAGTGATAAGTATTTGCTTTCTAAGTTACACCAATTAAAAATATTGTGAATATAATATTGATTCTTCTTAGGAATCAGCAGTTTGCATTTTTTTTGCAGGAATTATGAATGATTGAATGAAATTTTGAAAATAGGTTTTTAAAAAGCATGTGAAGTTTTTGTCAGTTTAAACTAGATGAGGACAGTGTTTCGGTAGCTACCTTGAGAAAAAACACCAAAACCAATTCAGAGGTCAAAGCCACACAGTAAACATGTAATGGTCAAAACATATGAGAACCACACAGATTAACCCTTCAGATACCGTCAATTAGAAACACAATAGTAAGACAATAGATGCGCGGCCACCGGTGGTCGCTTGGGGATTCATGAATTAATGAGATTTATCATTAAAAAAAGTATTTGTGTAAGATCTATCTAAAAAATACAACTTTTTATTGTTCCAATAAAATTATTATATTTTCATAAATATTTTTTGTTTATGAAAAAGTTGTCTATTCTTTCCTTTTCGTAAAATAAAATGCAAATTGTTGCTTATGATGTTGTTCCAGAGAAGCTTGAAATGTCAACTTTAAATAAATTAAAGCATTTATTTGCTATGAATCATCGTCTTCCTGCCCTTGTCCCGTTTTATTTGGGGTCTGCGCAACACATTTTTTCTTCCATTCTGTCCTGTCACTCCTCACGCTATCACTAACTCCATTTTCTTTCATATCACTTCTCACAAAATCCATCCATCTTTTCTTTGGCCTCCCTCTCCCCTTCCATCCATCCACATGTAAACTCATAACTTTTTAGCAACATGTGTTTCGTCCCTACTTTTCACATGACCATACCAAGAGAAACAATGGTACAAAAATATTTTGTTAAGTAAGAGAAGGACCCAATACATTCTACCATAAGGCATGCAAAATAATGCCTTGTTTTATGTATTAAGGTTTTCAAACTCCGTCCTTGTTATAATTAAAGTTGAATAAGTACTTACCATAATAAGACAATGCATCTGACTGTTGGTGTTTCATAATAAAAAGATCATCTTCCAGACAGATGAAATTCAAATATTGGTCAAACACCTTATGGATGTTCACAGCTGAATTGGATTGAATGGCTGATGCTGCCAGGTCCTCAAGTTTCTGCCTTGTGATGGGTGAGATGAAGTTCAAGTGATACTGGTCATAGATGCCATTGTCTAAGTCTTGGCAGATTCGGCCAAGGTTCTCCTCAGTTGGGGCACAGAAGTATACGGCAGGGACTTCTGGTATTGGGTCCCGATCAGAGTGTAGTTGGCTGAAATAGAATATAGGTTGTAGATAGAGAAAATGTATGAATTTAGAAATCACTATGCATGCAATAGTGCAACATGACACAAGTAGGTGGTAGGCAAAGTTCTTATTTTACTCAAATGTTTTACATCAATAATATTTTCATGTTAACAATGTCATTCACATAAAAGATTATGTATAGCATTGAACAAACAAAAATTAACAATTTAATTTAACCTTTCAAATATAGTAATTAGAGACTCAATAGAAAGACAATGAGAGAGTGAATGTCGGCATTCACTTGGGTTTTAATACAGCCACTTTTTAAAATTCTTATTGGTAAAGCAATGTATAACCTAGCTAATTAAACAGCGGATGTACCCAATCCGTATTACTATCACATTGTATGCTCAATTTGTGTTTGGGAATTATACGGTAAAAAAAAGTCCACTATAACTTCTGAATGCTTTTCAAATACAAATTATAGAAAATAAATTAAGTGCTGATGACACATTGCTGTGTTAAAAATGATTATATCATGTTTCTAGCCCTGACAGTATACTTCACAGCATTTTGTGACCAGAATTCAATTAATTCCAGAAGGGTGCTGTCAGTGATTTTTTCAAGTTTGTCAGTGTATAACTCCTATTGGAAATGTGTCAGGTTGTCTAATTGGATAATCAGGGACTAGCCTCGATAAGTACCAGTAATTAGGGCCTAAAGTACATGGTTTAACTATTACTCACACATGCAGAGTCACGCCGAGCTCTCGAAGTTCCTTGACAGATATCAGTGGAGATATTACATCTTGACCCACTCTGTCGTAGATCAACACTTTCCACGTAGGCTCAGATGCTACGCTCTTTGTTAGAGGCTGATTCAAATTCAGCATTTGCTTCAAAGCATCTGTAATATTATAACACAAATAAATAATCCATACGTAAACTACGTGTAATCGTCAATTAACATTAATTCACTATACGCACTGAGCTGCCGTTCACGTAAAGTACTCATTTTTATCTGCTAAACAAACAACCCTTTCATTAAATTGCAATATCTGTTTAATTTCACAACTTAAACATTTATTTCTATATAAGCTTATTTTCTTCGGGGAGTTGTATTTCTCCCAAATGTCAAATTTGACGTTTGAAACGGCGACACGTCGGCCGCGAAGGAGTAAAATCGGATACACTTCAAAATAAATCGTTACTGATTTCGGTTATTTCAACTAATTTTACTGATGGTTACTCAAATAGCACTTTGGCAGTTGGTTCGGCAAAATCATTAGAAACCATTTAATATTTTGTAATAAAAATGTTTTGATTTTGACATATTTTTTCATCTTCTCTATCATGGTCAGCTTTTTATTCCTCTTAATTATGTAATTTTTGCCGGTTTCGCCAGCGGCCAGAGGCCAGATATTACTCTGGCCTCTGGCTGCTGGCGAAACCGGTACACTTTGATTATATGACAAGTATATAACAGTACAATACAAAGAGAATATAAAGTAGTACAATATTGTACGAATAAAATAAATAATTATTTAAAAAAAAAATGATGTTCTTATAAACCAATTATTCAGTCGTTGGACGCGCCAATCGGTAATCGTATAAAATTTTATCATTATAATAGGCCCACAGGTCAGGTCAAACGGACGCCAAAAGGAGATCGAGGTCGACTGCGGCGAAGATGGTGTGAGTGTGACGATTTGGTCATGTTCGCGAGGCAAAATTGGCCAGAGATCGCCCTAGACAAAGAAGTTCGGAAGGAGAAAGGGGAGCAGTGGTGGCGTATGGTATGGGTGACGTGGGCCACCGCCTACGGCCTCGCGGTCCAAGGGGCCTCGCGCTTCGAAGACCCGCGAACGAAAGTATAGATAATAATTACTTATCATAAAGTTCTACTCATGAGATTTTTTCATATTTTCTAAACTTATGGTTCAAAAGTTAGAGGGACACACACACATTTTTTTTAAACTTTTGCAGCAATTATTTCCGAAAATATTAACATTATCAAAAAATTATTTTAGTGAACCCCTATTAATTTTTAAATACCTATCCTGTCCAGATTTGAATCCGTTAGATTACAAGATATGGCAACACTTGGAGGAAAAGGCCTGCTCAAAGCCTCATCCTGATTTGGAGTCACTCAAGGCATCCTTGATTAAGGCAGACCTCGTTCGTGCTGCGGTAGACGACTGGCCGCGCAGATTGAAGGCCTGTAATCAAAATCGCCGAGGTCATTTTGAATAAACTTTATTACCATAAGAATAGCTGTTTTGTTAAGTTCAACTCCATTACCTATTTCATATACGTGTGACAGAATTTATGACCTGACTAGGTATATAAAAACGTATATAAAAAAAATATAAAATCTCACAAACTAAACACTTACAAAATTAAAATGTTAGCAGGTAAGTTTCTAATAGGGTGTAGACAACTCCTAAGAATGGATTTTACGAAACTCCACCCTTATGGGGATGAAACGGGTGTCTATAGTTTGTATGGAAAAACATACATTCACGCGGGCGAAGCCGCTGGCAGAAGCTATTTATATGTATAAAATTAGCCAATCGACTGATAGTTACCAGAAAGGTTAAATTCTTCGCTACGACGATAATTAGCTATTGTATGGATAGCGAGTTTTCGACTTCAGACTGGTTACGTTATCGTACAAAATCCACTTAGGTAGAACTTTATTGTAAGATTGCCAGAGTGACCGAAACGAGCTTAAAAATTCTAGCTTCCTTTAAGCGGACCTATCTCTGGACGGTAGGTGGGGCTTCGAAGAGAACTTCGAGCGACTAGTTCCTCGCGCTGGAAGAGCAGTAGGTGCCTTGCAGGGCCCTCGGGAAGAAGTTCGCCGCCTCTACGCGGGTGTCGTGCGATCAATGGTCCTTTATGGGGCGAGAATGGATAAAGTGAGAAATGAGTATATTAGGGGAAGTTTGAAAGTGGCGCCAGTGACTGAAAAGTTGAAAGGAAATCGTTTGTCTTGGTATGGTCATGTAAAGAGGAGAGATGAAACGCATGTTGTTAAAAGAGTTATGAATTTACATGTGGATGGATGGAGAGGGCAAAGAAAAGATGGATGGAGGGTGTGAGAAGTGATATGAATGAAAAGGGAGTTAGTGATAGCGTGACGAGTGACAGGACAGAATGGAAGAAAAAAACATGTTGCGCAGACCCAAAATAAAACGGGATAAGGGCAGGAAGATGATGATGGGGCACCTGTGTGGTCAAACAGACTGTGGTGTCCGTCGCTGCAGGACAAAAATTAATAGTCTGCAGCGGAAAATGTCCATTCGGTTCGCACGTGGATACCGAAAGGTGTGTATCCTTCCAGGTGGCAACTCTCCTGACACGCTTTCCACCATTGGACATCCTTGCAGATATGGACGCGAGGGTCTACAAACGGATTCGCGACATACGTTAAAGTGGCAATAGCATGCCGGGGAAATATGGCAGGAATGGCGACATGCGCTCGAGAGGTGGGCGGGTCGGCGAGAATAAACAGCGCAAGCGAAGCCGAAAAGAAAGGAGCGCATCTCCTACACACTCACTCAGGTGCTGATCGGGCACGGTTACTTCGGTGAGTACCTAAATAGGATTGGGCGAGAGGCCACGGCAAATTGCCACCATTGTAGAAGCGCGGATTCTGCTGGACGCTGGAAGACTGTCCAGCGTGGGTCACTGAACAACGAGTCCTGGTCACCAGAATTGGGCATATCTCTACCAGCAGTAGTGAGGGCTATGCTGGCTGAGCCAGATAACTGGAAGGAAGTTGCCTCATTTTGTGAGACCGTAATGGCCCAAAAGGAGGCGGCCGAGCGAGGCCGGGAGAGGGCTGATCCCGCTCGGAGAAGAAGGCGTCGGGGAGGCAACCGCCTCGATACCTAACACGCCGAAACCCCGCTTGCACGGGCGTGCAGAGCGGGGACACTGCTCGCCATCGAGTGATTTCAAGGAAGACAGTGGCACAGTGACCACGTGCTGCCGCGCACAAAGAGGCTCAGGGGAGATCACTGTGCAGTGTCCTCAGGGATGTGCCCTAACAGGCGTTGCACAAAGGGGGTTCCGGAATAGTTTTTTAAGTGGTAACGGCGCCCCTTCTATGAGCTGATGGTGATCACCGGGTTGGTTTTAGTGAGGAAAAAATCCCACACTCCCCGAACTTATCTCCAAAGTCCAGGCGCCTTTTGAAGGTTTCCCGTCGAAAACGAAAAAATGGGGGGAGGAGGCGACGTAATTTTAGGGCACCCTGACCACAGAATACTTTGTAAACCCCGACAGGTGGGAGTTCTAAAATTATGTCACCTCCTTCATTGCTCACGTTTTTTACACAAAACATTGATTTTAAGAATAAGTTTTATTCATCCGTCATTTTATAAGAAGGTCGGTTAACTACCTAGATATAAATATAGTCCAACATCTATTTATTTTACACATTGCCGGTGGACCATCCGGTACTTTGTATAATCCCAAGGAATTCTATAGGTACCTACATTACATAAGTAAGTATGTACCGCATGCAGCGAGCTACCCATGGCTCGCCGTCCGCGAGCCCGCGTCTACGGTGGCCGGAAATCGGGATCGGAATCCCGGCGGCGGCGGCGAGGGCGCCGTAGCCTGATGCAGTCGGCCTCCTCCTTTACTAGCATTACTGCTTCGCAGAAGGAGGCGACCGCCTGCCATTCCTCCTCGCTCCGGACCATGGCCTCGACCAGGGCCCGGCGCGAGAGGTCTCCGCCGCCGATCGCCCCCACGAGGGCACGGCGATGCTCCGCCCAGGCAGGGCACACCTCGACTGTGTTCTCCACCGTGTCCTCCGGGCGTTGCGCACAGTGGCGACATTGTACAGAATACCTGCATTATACAGAATTGTCGGTAAAATATAAGTACGTAACTTAGTTAACCTACAACAAACAATATCCAATTATGGCGGTTGTATTACAAAATTTAGCTACATAAATTAGGATTAATCATGTAGTAAGTACCTAGGTTATTAAAACTTTTTTAAATAAATTCTGTTCTAGTTTAATGAGTTGACGGTTAATTTAAATAAGCTCGAAGGTAGTTACATATTTACAGTAGCAATGGCTGGGGTGTGCTGAACGTCGTGTTGTTTTGGTTGTTTATTAGGTAATTAATGTTACGAGCCTACCTACAAGTGTTAAATGATTTACATTTACAAAAAAGACGGTCTATTTTTGAAGGTATACGGTTTGAACCATTTATAAAAATTGACTCCTGCTAAATAATAATGCTAAAAAAGGAGGCTGCCGAAATCGTGAGGCAAATTGTAGGTAAGCCTTACGCCTAGTGAGGCGCAAGGCTACTACTACGGTGGCCAGAAATCGCTTCCTGGCCACCGTAGGAGCAAGTTTGGGCTACGACGGTGAGCAAGTTATCTAGCTTGCCATCCGTTGTGGTCAGTCTAGGTAGACGGCGCGTTGTGTTCCACATATGCCTCAAAAAGATGTCAGCAAGATTGACGGGGTCAGTTAGGACCTGTTGGGCTTCAGATTGTTTGAAAGAGTTACCATGGTCTTCGCAAAAGGGCACCTGAAGAAACACCGTGGGCTTTAGATAGTTAAAGTCCGACAGTTTCTCTCTCCCCCTGAGCGGGAGAAGTCAAGTCAAAAAAGGGTTGGCAATGCTGAACTGGTTAGCTGAAGAAAAGGCCAGCCATGAACTGCGAAGAGATAGCTGCTTTCTGATTGCACGAAAATCTCGATGAGCACTTGGACCTCATGCTCCAGTACTTATTTTAACCTTAAACGACTCATATACAATTACCTATTCCCTATAGGTACTTAAGGTTTTTATATTAGCGCTATTTGAAGTTCTTGTACCTATATAAGTTGGTACTAATATAACAGTCAATTTACATAAAAAAAGGAACTGCTAAGGTTGAATACTTACGAATATCTACAACTAATCTAATAACAGAGATGCAACCTACCTTGAAGAGCTCATTGTCACGTTATAGCTCCAATGCCATGGGAAATGGCATTACAACAAGTGACAATAAACATTTTCAAAGGTAGGCTGAACTAAAAGACAGTGTTTAACTGATTCATAAATGATTCAACTGTTATATTGCGTTCTCAATTTGCTTGTTTGCGAAATTAAATACATTTTGATAAAATAAAAACTTCATCAACAACGAAGGAAAGTATCTAAGTATAAGAAAGAGAAGTTCGACAATATGGTCTTTCTTCCCCGTACGGCCGCTACAAAAAACGGTAGTTCTATTTTCACATTTCTATTGAACCATGTCCCTATCCCTATTTTCTATACAGCCTCAATTACAATGCGATGTATCTACAATTGAAATAACATAGAAGTAAGTATAAATTCAAGAATGTATATTTTTTTAAATGACTGTACTATAATTTCCTTTCACCTATTTCTTGTAAAAAAACTATTAATAATGAATGTATGTTTTAATGATGAAAATGAAAAATACTGGCCGACCACAGAAGAAAAACAATAAATTGGCGGGAAATCAGAAACCCGATCTTCGTTTGTTTTTTCGAGTTATGGAGTTTGGTTTATACTAAAGGTCTGTTAAAAGAAATTTATATTAACACGATAAGTTCATCAGATTCAGATATGGATTTAACGCCAACTTCATAAGAGAAGAGAATTAGAGCATTAGTGGAAAACCTTTTACCGCCTAAATCAAAAGAAGATACCTAAAATCTTATGACGACTTCTGACGACGACTCAGTTTTTTATTTTTACATTCCTTGTATTCGTAATGAGAAAAACTCGGGTTAAAGACTTATTTAGTCCCTCGAACTATTGGCGACCTCGCTACACTAGGACGACAAATTCTTTCTCGGCACTAAATGAGTTACTTTCACCCGTAGGGTAACAATGTACTATTCATGCATATTCCCGGTTCAGGTAAAATGTTATTTAACTACTAGTTAATTGACGACTGTCAAAAACCTGAAAACAGATCTATGAGTGAAAATGCTGCGGAGGTGCTATTCGAAAGAAAAAGTCTCAGATACATTAAAACAATGTCGCCGACCAATTATTTAACTACATGACCCACGTTACGTGAATGCTTTGTAACATATTGAGAGGCAAGTTGTGGGACACTGGGCTACGTTGCAGCGGTTCGCGTCATATTGGGGGACATTCTGTCCTGTAATTTATCTGAAGCTTTACCACGGCCTTGGAACACGAAGGGCAACAGAAGAAATATAGGTAGGTTTTATTCAGTAAAAGGCTGACACTCTATCTCGTTCCACCCAAAGCGGATCAAATCGTTCCAGAGTGAAAGAATTTTTATGTTTTTTTTTAATTATTTTTACCAGTGCTCGACTGCGGCCCCCCCTAAGGGTAGGCTCGTTACAAAATAAAGAGTCCGGATGACATTTGAGAAAGACCCTTGAATGTAACTTGGAACGAAACGGAAAAAAAAACAATAAAATAATAATAAGGAATCCGGTGTAGGGTGTAGTAGTAGTAGTAGCTATTTTAGTAGTACCTACAGTACCTAGCTATGTACACTACACCGGACAAGCCGCTAGGTAGTCAAAATACAAATGTCAATGACGTAAAAGACGGTTTTGTCTTTTTATTTTTTGACAACTTTAAGAGTGATGCAAACATTGATGGTGAATCGCACTAGTTTATTTTCACCTCGAAAAAAAAAGACAAGAATGGAAAATGCCTACTCGTGAACACTCGATTCACTATTGAGATGTAGATAGATAAGATAGCTACTCGTGCCTGGTTTAAATTAAGGCTTTGTGGCTAGGCAACGCTAATGCTAGGCATCTTTAAATGAGGTTAAGTACTTGGTGCGGTCAGCATTAGTTATACTTAGCGTTTGTACAAGACAACTTTGATAGTACAAGTACGCCACTTAGCTATTGTCTTAAAATCTTTAGTCGCTTGTTTTTTTCGGTTAGGTACTTACTTTTCCACTTATTAGCCAGAATTCTGAAACCTCTTGCCGTTAAAATCTTAGATTGCCCTATTCAACATAAACAAAAAAAAAAAAGATTAATAATAGATAAATTGATTTGTATGATTTCGTTATCAAGTTGATTAATGAAAAAATAAATAATTTAATATGTTGTTAGCTACTTTTAAAACTAAAGATACGAATCCATACTTTTTGATATAATTTAACTTCTAATAAATAAAACCAGTAAATTATGGAAATATCTATAGTTGTTGCATTGATATACCTAAATTTAGTAAGCATCAAAATATCGCACGTGTGTCAAGGATCCTCAATTATTTTATTGAAGTCCAAACTAGCGATGCGTTCTGGCTTCGCGGGACCCCTATTTGATTACGTTTAATGATTCGATATTTATTATATCAAACACGGTGTGTCAATAATTCAGGTATGATCTTATATTCCATCGATGCTTTATTGGTGCGATGTAACATTTGTGCGAAAAATCCTATTGAAAAACTCTACAGCGATTGCTCATTAGTTCGATAGTACCTATGTCGGTTCAAAACGCCTACTGATACGTGACATTTAATATTAAAACCTTAATTAGGAAATAGATTCCTTTTATTAAAAATAAAATCTTACGTACAAATGTACAAATTATGTATTATCAATTGAGTGTTCTGACAATAACAAGCTCAACAAAAAAGACCGCCAAATCAGTCGAACCGTTTCCGACAAGATGGCGTTTTTAAAGGAAGACACTTCAAGACTACTTCTTGGTAAACATCTTTCATTTCTCACCAACCACAGTATTAAAAAAAGAAGAGCCAGTCAGTCCAGTCTCAGCCTTTTATCATTTTAAAATAAGAATTTGTATAACAAACGTGATTTTTCCAAGCGCATATTTATCTTAAAACTGAGATATGATGGAATACTTTTACTAATGAACTTGGTTTGTGTTTAAACATAATATACCAGACTATGTGTGTAATATAATTTCAATTAACCTTTTAACCTACGTCGGATATATCTGACTAACACTCTCGCGTTTATTCTACCAGGGTAGCACATCCACGACCAAATACTCCATCTCGTCAGCTCTCCTGTCACCTATGGGGATAGAAGAGCTAAACGAGATGGAGTACCCAGTCGTAAACATATCGTCACCCTCCCGGCTAACTGTCGTAACTAGCAATTGATATTTTTCCAGGGCGACCTTTTTTCGTTCGGGCGTTACAATCATGTTCCTGTAGTTGCGTTAGATGTAGCTTTATTAATAAATCAATAAGTGTTTAATATTGCTCTGGGCTTATTCTTTAAGTTAGTAGAGGCCCTAAAGCCCTAAGATACGAAAGTAGTAAGGGTTTTTCCCTTTTTTTGCACTTACGCAAAACAAAACAGGCGAAAAAAAAAAACGCGATTATCTTCTAAACGGTAAACGACGCAGATTTGACGATTGGACACGTTGGTAATATCAGTGCAGATAAGCCAGTTTGTGAGATAGAACAATTAGCGGGGAGGGCGACGATATATGACCCTGGCAAATAGGACACGTAAACACTCGTTGGACCAATTGGACACAGAGTTAAAAGATAAATTAAAAAAAAGTTAGAATTTTGTTGAGTAGTGCTATCGGATATTGAGAACCACCAAACGCTCACAGAACCACAGGATATTGGAATGGCCGACTAATTGGGCTGTGGAGTCGGTGGTCAGATGACATTCGCTACGAGTAAAATACTAACTGTCGCTAAGCAGGCTGTTCCTGGTATATCTGAGACGTGGATATTTTAACTTTGCTACTATTCAGACAATGGAGTTCGATTTTAGAACCAAAACGTAGCCGAATTTATTTAGACGGCAATCTACACGCAGCTAAGTATCACTGCATAAATATTCAGGGTATCCTTGTCTTCATGAAAGCCAGTCGCGATATAGGCCGAAGATAATGAGTATTTGCGTCGGTAAACTCCATAGAGGTGATGCTTTGAAGCTTCGCTTCCACTTTCTGCTGCTTGATTATCCTTCATATGCTTAAAAGGAAAGAACCAGCTCAACTTACCCGAGAAGCTGTGTTTAGAAATCATGACGGGTTATATTAGGTGTTTGCAACTACGACCTGTTTACACGCAGAAATACCTGCAAGAATAATCTAGAAGAATAAACTTGCATAAAATTCACAGAATTCATCAAGGTGATTTACTGATTGCCTCGATCGGTACTGACGATTTGCATTGGGTACCTAAAAGTATTTGAACTGGTTTAGACCTACTGCTTGTGAATATTTTTAGGTGTTGTTTTTCCTAGGTAACAGAAATGGTGACTAAAATCGAAGTTCAAAAATAAGCTCGTACGTGCTATCTAGTATTCAGGTTTATGAAAGTTTACTATTCCCATTTGAACCATCGTTCTGAAGCCGACAGCGTTAGCGAAGCAGTTACATGTTTTTATGTAAGGGTCATCTTCACCTATTGCATCAGTGCCTTTCCATTTAAAAGCGATTTATTATCAATATCATTGGTTGCACACGGAACCTAATTTGACACCAATGCGGTACGTAAGCAGCACCTACCTTTATTTGACGAATGTCAGGGGGTTTGAGGAGAAAGCCGCCCGCGGAGGTCGGCTGGTGATGGCAGCGCGCGGCTCAGCGCCGGCGCAGTGTGCGCGCGCCGGTGAAAGGCACCATGTCGATATACGCAGTGATCAGTGCGCGGACCGCCAGCGCCATGGCCGGCCTACCATATATGCGAATATTACTCATTTGTGCTATTTTAATCAATGGTTAGTTACATTTATTTTATCATAATTTTTTTTCATTTGTGAACATCTCACTCAGTGATAAATAATAACCTTAGAACAGTTTCTACATATAAGGAATTAAAAATCAACCGAACCAATGCGTAATTCGTAATCTTATGCAAGCGGTCCGGCGATCAATTTGTTAGTTGTTAACGTAACTGTTACAACGAAATGATACTTAGTGAAAGCTATGCATCGTGTTTAGCTAGAATTTTTACTATTTCATAAAATAACGTCGAATGTGAAAGTGTGCGCCAGTAATCTCTGACAGAAGAGTTTCTCATTACTATGTGAATTACGAATAATATGTTATATTTAGAAAGTGTCAGATGTGGCTGAATAATGGACGTGATTGTAATTCGTCTGGCACCTCCTTTCTTTCACTTGACATTGAGGCACATTGAGGCCTGTGACCGGTTGCGATCGAGGATATTGACACTTACGTCGGTACTTAATGTAGTTACCTGATTTTATGTCTACTTACCTTGCAAGGCTCTAGTCCGGAAATTTATAGCCGACAGCTTTGCAGACTTTTTTGTCGTTAAAGTCGATTCTCATTTGCTCGATAATTATGTGTTGAATGATAAATGAAGATAAGATTTTTAGAAAAGGTGGATGAAGTCAGTGAGAGAAAACTTGAAGCAAGTTAATCTCAACAAATAAGGTTAATAAAATTACAAAAGTTTTTAAATTAACTTCAGATCTAATTAAACCCACGCTGAAACGTCTGCACCTGTAATTTAGAAGTGCCTACTCCTCCAAGTGTTTAGGTTTACCAAAACGAATTTCGTAAATTCAAAGCTCACAGGAGCAAAGCGCGGCTAACTCCCCGGGACAGAAACCTGGTACAGTCTACAACAAAAGTAATTAACAACTGTCAAACAAACCAAAAGAAAAAAACCTAACAGATGTGTAGCGCTAGTATGAAATTGTCTACTGGATATACGTATATTTCTTCGAATTCATAATATCATAGGTGAATGCTCTAACGTAGAACGCTGAAATAAAATGTTTATAAGTTTTTTGAATTTGCAGTTCGGTATCGTATAATAAGATGTGTGTGTATATACAATTATATTTAATAAATCAATCATTATAACTTTCTAACTTAGAGAAGTTTTTCAATTTTCAATATTTTTTTTCGTGAGCTACCCTGGAGCTGTATTTACCTTAAGTAACTTCTAACGCAAAACATACATGCACAAAACATGAAGAAACTTCAGTAATGTACATTTCAAAACGAATGCTTACTTCAGTATTTAACAATTTATTGGCACGTTAAACAGACGTATACAATCAATTCACAAGCCTCTGAAGGCCCACTAAATTTTGTAATCAGTTAGCTTATAAATAATGAATGAGGTATGCGATGTGGTTTGTCTGTCTGTTTACAAACTGTAAGATAAGCAGTCAAAGGATAATCTACAATTGAATGAGTAGGAAACATTGACTACCAAAAACTCTCAAACCTATTGTGCCTACGGCTAATTGTTTTCTTAGAAAAATGCTGTATGAATAAATTGAGGGCCGCTGACTTATTTTTTTTCGTTTTGATGTTTGTCGTTGAACTTTTTTAATATAAAATTAATTATTTACAAATTACCTTAGGGAAATTGCGGTTAAGATTGTTCTCAACATATTTTTAAGAGAACACAGTCAATGAAGATGTTTTTTGGAAGAAAAACTGAAATGTCAAGAACTTTGTTAACGTCTTTATTAGAAGAAAATATCTTGTTATTATGCTGATGATGGATGTAAAAGAATAAGAAAATGTTACCATTTTTTTTATTATTCGAGTCCCTGCGGTATTTTAAAGTGAGACGTGAGGTACCAAGGCTTCAGACGTTACCAGACGTCTTTCTAACTGGCCGTAATTTGGCAAGATGTCTAGACAGCTTAGCGTCAGTCTTTTCTAATAGCTTTTATATTCTACGAATGTCTACAGCGGCTTTAGATTTGTATTTAGGCAAAAACAAAAACGAATATGTTTTTTTTAAAGTTTGACGAAGGTATACAGTTATGTATTGAGGGTATCATTATCTAGCTATCATATACATTTATCTAGCTTATGAAAGTGTTCTTTAATTGTAGTAGAAATTTGTATAATATTATTGCTACTGCCACTTTATCAGTCTTTTAAAATTGTACAAAATCCTTCATTAATTTACAAGATAAACACCTCATTTTGTCACATTCAAAGATAAAAATAAAACTGGTGAATATCCGTGATTTGCTTACGTTAACAAATAAAACCTTGAATTATTTTAAATAAAATTACGTATAAAATAATACATAATCGCTTCATTAAATAATATAATAGCGTCTCGCATGTTAATTAGGTATCTTGATTTTATGGTATAGGAATGTGATAATAAGTCTGATAAGGAAGCTCTATTAAATAAATAATATCTAAATCGTGACTTCCCTAAGCAATAGTGTTCAATCAATTCGGGACTATGAAATGTTTTGCGTAACAACTTTCTCTTTTGAATATAAAATAATACTAAAATGAAATTGAAAGTACTTCTGCTGGCACTGGCACTTATTAAAAGTTCGAAAATAATAAATGAGTTTAATAAAAGTTGAGGTTAATTTATTGGCGGTTTAATTAGTCATGGACGATCACAACAACACCGTGGCAAACTTAAATATACTACAAGTTGAACAAGTGAATTACCAGATGCGACATTATGTGTATCCGACTGTTAAGAAGTGCGTCTTTGTGTACCTAAGAGAAAATTCCTCTGAGAAAATCAAATAGAAACTGTTTTAAGGTTTTCCCTTAATAAAGTAAAGACTTTGTAGTCTCCTGTCTGAGTTAAGCTCGAAGCTCGCTATTTATTCAGGACAGACTTTTAAATACCTAGGACAAGGTGACACAATGCTCACAGAGCTGTCTTCTTTCAGAACTATAAACTGCTTTATTGATTTTCAGGAAGCTACCAGCAGCAGAAAGAAAAAGAAAAGGAGGACTTTGTTTGTCCCGAAGGTACTACGGGCAATGGAAATTTTGCTGACCCAGCCACATGCAGGCGGTTTTACCAAGTAAGAATTTTTAGTTTTTAAATTTCATCTATGTTTTTTAAAGGTCGGCTAAGTGACCCTTACGATTTACTGTTTCCATTAAAATACTTCAAATTGTGACTTGTCTAATGATAAAACCTTTTTGCGTAACTCACAAAAAGAACAAAGCCCTTTCATAAGTGGTGTGATAACCATTTAACAGCCGTTGTCGTCGACTGTACCTACTACACTCGACAAAATAATTAAGAAAAAAAATATAATTGGCCTAGTCGTAATTCCGCGTAGTTACCCTAGTTAAGGTTAAATATACCCTTCATATCTTTCTATTAGGTAAATAAGCTGCTTCCTGTATAAATATTATGTAATGAAGATTCAACTGTTTGCTTTTGATTACCAAACCTCACTGATTTATCTTCTAAAGCGAGAATGCGATCGCAATTTCGCTGGAAAAGCTAATTTTAGATTTACCTTATACAGTAATATTAATGGTGCAAACTGTGTCTACATTCAAAGATTCGAATGGTTTATTTTAGTTTGTATCCCGATATTCACCGTAGGTTTGCCTGCTTTGAATATCCACTAATATAATATAAAAAAATCTTATAAACTAGAACAGCGTAGTTGGATCGCACGATTCTGACTTATTATGCAGATTGGTATATTTATACATACGTAACAGTATAACTATTCATCTGAATGTGCTTTTAAAATTGATGAATTCGAGGAAAACACGTAAGCAATTAGGTCATAACAGTTTTAAAGAATTCATCAGTAACCCACCTTCACACGGATACTTTTACTAGCATTCAATGTGGTATTAATCGATCAAGTGAATTGTGATTATTATTTGTCTAGCCAACATATAGCACTAAATTGGTTAATCAACGTAAAGATTAATTCATACAAGAATACGATCAAGCATTCGAATTATTTATTATTGGCAATAGAACATCATTTCGATTATGATTAGCCGTAATTCTCGTAATAATATTTTATTATATGGATGGACGATAAAAATATTACATACCTCTCGATGAATTAGTTAGTTGAGTGTTTTATTAAGGAAATAGCATAATATTTATTTTTGCGCTTATTGACATTTTCGAATCTTGGCCAACCGGTTTCGTAATAACCAGTGGAATACTGGTTTAATTTAAACAATGGTTAAGTATTGGAATGAGAACGTTAAAATGACGGACCCAGTTTTTCCAACCAAGACCAAGTATTTGTCGAGGTATAGGTAGGTATCGGTATTTGAGGTATTTTTGTATGGGTGGCCGGACCTCGGCGGGGTTTTGTTATTCACGCGTCTTTATTACCTATGGGTGTTGAATGTTAAGTCGATGGGGGCACGATGGCCCGCTGTGTGACACGTCAATTCTTCGACAGGTATTGCTACCTGCGTCATACATGGTATTTGCAATTAGAGATCAGTCCCCTTATTTATATCTCTACGTTCATCCCACATCGATAATAGTAACGATAGTCCCAGTTATAATCATGTCGCTTTATTAAGCATCGTCTTTTTTTTGGTGAGGCGAAAGGGAGTTTCAGGCTCTTACTGACTAAGATCCACTCATCCACCAATGTTCATTTAGTAGCCATTTGCATTCCAGGGCTGTGGTAACTTTTTCGAACAATCCCGCAGCCCTAACTGAAGATACATCGCCCTAAGATGTCATTGTACTTACTACACAAGTGCAAAGATGGCTTACAATGTCAATGTACTTAAAGTTTTTATTGAATGAACACGGTCGCGTAACCGAATACTTACATTTTTATGAAGATTACGTTTAAATGTTGCAAAAAACCTGAAATAATTTCAATAAAATGCGTGTATTCGGTAAAAACTGTAACCTTGATCTTGGTTGGTTTGAGTTTAGTGAATTTGACGCTGTAGGGTCAACGAGCTATTGAAAATTGACCGTATTATTTTTTAAATACTAAAAGATTACAATTCCGATCCGGTAAAGACCTTAGTTTGAGAAGGGTTAGGTAGTTATTAATTGCAAAACTTGTATTTAGACCTGCATACTGGTTTGACTGGAAAACGAACCCCAACGTACGTAAATGACCTCATGCGAGGGTTACGGGGAATTTCTTTAAAGTAAGCTCTTGGTCCTAGAACGAATAGAGCAACTGAAGAAAAACAGGGATGGTTTTATTTAGTAAAAAACTGATTGGCGCTTCTCATAAAGCAGGAGAAGTCTTTGGATGATTTCGGAATAAAAAAAAAGGTACGCATATGTGGAAGATCATAAACATGTATTAATACAGAGGCAGGTAGATCCACAGGCGCTTATTACGATTCCCATATCCTACGAAGAATAAATAGATAAGGGGTAGGCACAACCGCTACATTCATATTTTTATGGACAAACACCGAACATTTTTCGCATAAAACGGTGGATTCCCTTTTTTCGTATGCCGTTGTATGTAATAACGTAACCCCGCGTGACTAACCCCCCTGGGATTACACTTGAGTTTATGTTACGTCCGCGAAATTGGACGGATTCAAAAATAAAAATGGCTACCCATAACCGTGGCTAAGGTAATATCTAGTTGTTTGTTATAGTTATTGTAGTGCTTCTTTTGTTTTAGTCGTAGTAGGTTGTTGCTTTGAAAGTGAGATATAAAACGTAATTCTTACCTTCCAGCCGGAGTATCTTTTAGTTCCGCTTTTAGTATTTTTTCAGAATCGGTTGTCACAAGTGTAAGATGACCAAACGAATAAATCTACTAATAGGAATGATGAGAGCAGTGGTAACCGCCCTGACTTATGAGTTGTAGGTCATGGTTTCCAGTCAGGTGTATTCATTTGTGTAATTTCGTTGGGCCCAGTTAAGGCCTATGCCACTGCAGACTGTTCGAAGGAATTTTCGTAGGCCCCTCTAAAGAAGCCAACTGAAGAAAAAAAATGGGTATATTGATTAGCACACTGTAATATAATATCGCACTAATATATTATAAAAGGAGAAAGTTAGCGAGTGTGCGTGTGTGTAGGTACGTTTGTTACTTCTTCACGCTCTAACGAGTGAACGAATTTCAACTAAACTTAGTACACGGGTAGATTATGTCCTGGAATAGCAAATAGGATACTTTTTAACTTCGGAGTAAGTATATTCCTGAATCATTTTCAACCATCACGCGGCCGAAGCCGCTGACACTGCTAGTTGGTTTATCAAGAAGATGCTCTTAAGTTGATTTTTTTTAAGTGTTCACATAAATAAATCAGTGTAGGTGCTCTTAAGTGACAAGCAATGACAAAAAACAATTTCAGACTAAAATCTATGTACCTATTTGAAACAAAGTGGTTTTTCATGTATAAAATGACTTGAAAGTCTTCAAAGTGACATCTGCGAGGAAATTGAAGTTGACACGTGAAATCATATTTATTATTTTATTTCCAAGTAAGAGGCGTGTGATGTCGTCGCTTTTTGCAAAGATTGATTTCCAAAAATATTTTTTAAGTATACCACTGTCTACCTTTTTCTATCTACATAGGTATCAACTTAGCTATCGTACAAAGAAATAAACGAACGATTTCGCACTGGTTTTATGTTCTTTTTTTCTGAATTTTCGTATTTATGGCAATCTATAATTTTACTAAGTGGTTACTTAGAGTCACGTTTTAGGTACGTAGATAAACGGCTTTGTAACCTGGATTTCTAATGATGAAGATTTATTATAAGTAGATATAAGTTAATCCATACTTTTTCATTTTATAAATGCAAAAGTAACTCTGTATGTTATCATTTTTTTAACGGCTAAAAAGATTATGATGACCCTAAGCACATAGAAAGATCATGTACTGGAATATCACCTAATTTTTTTCTAGGATTAAGTTTTAATTTAGACTTTTACGCAGGCAAAGCCGCTGGCTGAAGCTAGTAACTTGATATTCAAGGCGTCAGCAGTGGATCTCGATAAACTTAGAGACTTAGCCTTACATTTTTGTTACAGATGAAATGAAAATTGGCAATTGGCAGCAGCCAATTGCTCAACCACTGCGTTAACCTTCCCTGAACCAAAGAAGTGAAGTTTAGCGGCTTCTACTTCTTTACATTAACGCCATTACCTAGTTTTCCCCCTAGCACGAGGGTCCCAACATAATTACCCTGCTTAGTGCTTAGCAGGGGGATTGCTAACTTGAGCTGGCACAGTTTTCCTACTGTATATAAATAAACGTGCATATGACCCACTGAGTCTTAGCATATAGCATAATCAACCTTATAATATTCCTACTGGAATTCAGGCCTCGGTTGTCATTACCACCACCGGGCCTGGTGCGGTTAGATCGATGTCTCATGTCTTAAATTTTTGTTTGTTCTTGGACATGCTGGTTTCCTTACGATCACTTTCTTTAACGTTTTGAGAGCAGAGGTGATGAAATGTTGCCTGCCTGGATTAGAACCCCAGGTTATAACTCGTCAGCCGAGGTCGTTATCACTGGGCCACCCACCACTGCTCTCATTGAATCCTGAAAGAGATTTTCAGTTAGGAATGAGTCGCAGAAAAGATGTTGTAGAAAGCTGAATTTGGCCTAAAAGGTATACGGTGTGCTATTATAACGGATCCTTAGTGCAGGGGCGCCGACTTTTAGAAAACCTCATGGGTGCTCATGCTTATTTGATGACTCGAAAAAGTGGCGAAGTGTGAGAAGAGGAATGCACACTGATCGACCGACAAATAAATAAATATGCTACTTACATACTGCGTACTTAATTACTAATTCATCATCAGCCTTATGTTCCCAGTGCTGGGACTCAGGCCTCCTCTCTAGGAGAGGGAATGCGCCTGGCTGGGTTCGAACCCGCGACCTACAACTCGTAAGTCGGGGCCATTACCACTCGGCCACCACTGCTCTTAATTACTAATTACGTTTGATCAACAATAAACGAACATTTGTGTTGGTGCGGCAATCGAACCCGCTACTCCCTGGCGTCTCAACCAGCGCTTTAAGCCACTGCGCTAAATGGGTCTTCGGATAATGCTTATCCCTAAAAGGCGATTACTGATCTGTTTCCTGATGTCTATTCTCAGAGGTGCTCGGCACCCATTGTTATTTTTCATAGGTGCTTGAGCCTCTAAGCACCCACGGAGTCGACGCCCCTGCCTTAGTGTATGTTAGTTTAGTTATAATATATATTTGATCAATCAAGAAAAATTTAAAAATACATTGAGTGTAAAAACTCTTTTTTTAGTTTAAATTTCTTTGAAATATTTTCTCCCGTTCTCGGTAGAGCAAGAGGAAGTGTACTATTACTGATTCAAATCCACCCGTCTTCAGTTGCTCTTTGTGTTCCAGAGTCGGGGTGACTATTGAGTGTAACCAATATTTAAAACGTAGGCGGAAACCGGTTGGTTGGCTGTTTATTCAATTAAATTGAAGCTGCAAATCCAACTATGCACTAAGTTTTAGTAAAACTAGAGGAGCAGTTTGTTTTTAAGCTTTTTCACATATCACAACATGTATTTTCTCTTCCACCAAGGTTAAAAAATTTATATTAATTAAACGGTTACAAATTATTCCTTTGTGGGAGACTGGTGTCTAGTCTAGGAAATCCTGTGATAGAGAGTACAACAGCCTCCCCCCAACAAACGGTGTATTTTTTTAAATTTAAAACTTTTGGGAAAAAATAAATAAAAAACTAAAATCTTAAAGATGTAGATGTTGTGTGGAGTGAAGGCCGTTTGGTTGTGGTGAAGTTTAAAGTTCATATAAATACCTGTTGGATCGAAATCTTACCTAATAACAAAAATACCACCATCGAAATCAAGGGTATTATTGGCTATACCCATAAGAATTACTTGGCGTCTCTACACATGTTGTCCAAAAATGGGACGTTCCATTTTTGTACAACATCAAAAAACTGTTCCCGCTCTAGACAGGACAAATGTTTGTGTGATGAGCATGATCATTTGTTCTGTGCCTGGGTGTAATTTATCTATAATATGTATGTATTTAGAAATATATAAGTATGTTTATCAGTTGTCTAGTACCCATAACATAAGCTCTGCTTAGCTTGGGCGGCGTTGTGTGATAGTTGTGGCATTATTATTATTATTATATATTTATTTATCTCAGGACCCTAAGGTCCTGGACCTTTGGAAGGCGTACGAGGAGCCGAAACCAACTCGCAGAGGCCCTTTTAGATGCTTTTAATGATGGATTGTGGTACCAACCGGCGATTATCCCTGTATGCGCTATGCTCTCAGGACCCTAAGGTCCTGGACCTTTGGAAGGCGTACGAGGAGCCGAAACCAACTCGCAGAGGCCCTTTTAGATGCTTTTAATGATGGATTGTGGTACCAACCGGCGATTATCCCTGTATGCGCTATGCTAGTGCATCCAAGGACAACCCCCGGTTTGAAAAACTATTGCGATACAATATGGAAAACAAAATAATAAGACTATGATTTTTGGAGTCTTAGGTGGACTGATATCATGGAACTATGTTAAGACTATGGCCCCTGCCTGAACAATGTTATTAAGATCCATCGATAAAAGGCAGGGGGTGACTTGCACACTCAATAAATGGGCCCCCAGAAACGTTATTATTATTATCTTATTATTATTATTTATTATTATTATTAGATGGAGCAAGAGTTGGTGTTAGACATTTATTGACCAAAACCCACTTGTCTTCCTTCAGTAGCTCTTTGCGTTCTAAGCACGAGGAACGCAGGCCTGAAATTTTGACACCTTGGTAAGGTTCTTACTTATTAAGATGTGTTAAAATATCAAGCAAGCGAGCGAGAAAGAAGGATGGAACTATACACTATACACCCTATATAGCTTCAACAATTTAACGGTTTAGTTTAGGTCGTCAAATGCATCGTGTTAACACCTCGTGGTAGGGCTCTTGGTACTCATTCGACCAATCCTCTAGTACACCTCTACCAACCTCTGTCAGTAATACAAGCGTGATGTTTTATGTAACTTTTGTTTTGTTCCAGTGTGTTGATGGCTACCCCTACCTAAATAGATGCCCCTCAGGACTATACTTTGATGATATCAGCAAGTACTGTACCTTCAAAGTTGAGGCCAGATGCGGCCCCATCGCCACAAGTAGGTACCTATATTACAATGCTTTTGTAATACTTTGTTATTAATTTGACGCTTATATATTAATTGTAGGAATTCTTATACGAGTACCTCTAGGTCTATGACACAAATTATACTGGAAATCTTCCTCCTTGCCTTTCCGCCTCCCTTCCCTTTCCCCCTACAAGCCTCTATAAGTCTTCAGGAAGAAAATTAAAAACCATTTTCCTTTCATAACTAACATAATATTAGTATTTATTAGTATGTATATAAGATATTTTCTTTAAATAGGTGTAGGTTTGTACTTATGAGTGAAAAATGGATATGTACTTATGTGTGTAGGTTTATGTGTACACTAGATCCTACTCTCGAATGTGATCTCTCTCTCTCTACTACTCTAAGGTTCCTGAGAGAAAACTCATTGTTGAGTTTAGCTCACCTTTATACATGAAATGTCAAATCACTGTCTACTTATGTTAATTATTTACGTACAACAAATAATTAAGCATTATTATTTCTTTTAACATTATTTTAGTCCATTCTTTTTAGAATGGACTAAAATCATGTTTATCGAGGGTAGGGTTTCTGGTATAACTTGATACCTACATATAGAATTAACTAAAATACATATTGTATGTGTTTTAGTTAATACATATATATGTAGAGTTCTGCTGCTACTTCTTTTTTGGAAAACAAAAAGAAAACATTTACACATTGAATTAGGATGTTGTTAATTAGAAAGGAAAGTGAAGAGGTAGTAAGGCCAGACCTAACGAATGCATGCCTTTGCATGACTCATAGGAAGCTAGACACAGATGCAAATCAATCAATCACCTCATTGATTGGGTGTGAAATTACTGAAATTACACACCTGAAAGCTAATGCCTTGAATTATACTTTGCCTTGTAACATTTAGCTTTTCGCCACTTTTATAATTTTCAAAAAAGTTTGAAAGTATGCTATTATTAGTTTCTTAAGAAGTCCTCATCCCAGTTGACAGAAAGGTCTTGTGTTAAAGAGCTCTTTAGATCTTATTTTATCTTGATTGGTTTATTCTATTTAACTATTGCTATTTATTAAACACACTGTTTACATATTTAATTTTTTTTTAAGGTTTATACTCCCCTATTGAAATGCAGGATTCTCCAACCCGACGGATGTTACGTCTGGTTTGGGCAACTGCCCGATAGATGATTTCGGGCTTGTAGAAATATGTTTGAAACTCGTAGATAACTCTAATTGTGCGTTCATATGTGGCGCCAGCTATATCGATGCCAGTTCATCGTTATTCATCCCATTACAAAATTAAGTTACCATCCGCAGAATGAGTGGTCTGCCACAGTAGAAATTCTGCGACTCTCGAGTCACAAAATTACGCTCGTTTGGCCTCATCCTAAAACAAAAAGAATAAAAACGCTGTAACTAATTAAAACTAAATAAAACGGCCCAAAATATGGCGTCGAAAAACTATCTACTGCGCGCATTACCAAGGTAAAAGTCAACCCTTATTTTCTATCATTTTAAAAACTTATCTTTTCTTAGCGCCTGCACCGATAACAGAAACGCCTCTAGATTTGGCAACGAAGTGCGACACCAGCGAGTGCCAGTTGCCATACTGTTTCTGCTCCAAAGATGGCACCCTCATCCCTGGAGGTCTTGACCCTGAGGACGTAAGTATAACCACGCTTTAACAAACTACATTTTCTATTTCTACACAATATATGCTACTCAGCTTCTGCTAGCGGGTACTCCCGCATGATAACAGAATATTATCCTAAGGGTATAAACTCGCCGTATTAACCCTTCAGATACCGTCAATTAGAGACACAATAGTAAGACAATAGATGCGCGGCCACCGGTGGTCGCTTGGGGATTCATGAATTAAAAAAACATTTCTATCCGACATGCCAAATTTCCTCCAAATCCGTTTAACTGTTTAAGCGTAAAGGAGTGACAAACATGCACATACACATACTTTTCGTCTGTTTTACATATTAGTGCGATTGTTATTTATCAAAATCAGCCAGCCATTATGGCGTCATTAAGCACACATATATAGCAATCATATACACTCATATATCATACTTGGAATCAAACAAATAATATAATATAATAATATATTACAGCTATTTTATGTGATCGGTCATCGCATTATTTCCTAGTATCGTAGACGAATGGCTCTAAATATAATCGAAAATTCATTATAAATATTTAGTGCAACAGGTATAACTGGAATCAAATTAAAGTCAACAGTTGTTATTTACTACGAATCAGTAAGCCATTCACAAAATCAGCCTTGAAAATATTCAATACCTACATTAACATAGGTTTGTACATAATAAAATATTAATTTCAAGAAATAATTTCGTCTCGCATTGGATTTATGGAGCTCACAACTGCCTTAATTGTTTTTTATTAGTCGTAATATACCATAGACAACAATATCCAAATGTATAGAGCATCTCGTCTGTGACCGTATTTATTAAATCCTCCGTTGCATATTAATGTATAAAAAGCTTCGTCGTGCATGTTAAATAGCTGAAAACCCATATCATGTGCATAACATAGCATGTTGGTACGTTCATGGCCAATACTTTGAGAGGTAAATGTTTCGAAATAAACGTACCTTTAAACAAAAAATGTTCAGTTCTTAGAAAATAACATGGGTTGCGAATGAAAAAACTTTGCAGTAGCATGTACATACACACAGCTAGTAAAATTCTCCCGCCTGTCTTACCTCACCCTACCTGCGACAACTCAATGTACCTTGGCCAAATTTAATAAATAGTCTTCCTCCTCCTTACTTAGTTTATTTAGCCCATCTAACGGTCCATAAAGACGAAAATAAGTACGGTGTGTTTATGCGATAGACGATTCCGCTAAAGGCTTTATTGATGCGACAATACGACAAAGATGTGACTACGTGTTTTTATAGAAACGTTTGAATTAAAAATTTTTTGTTCTTTTAGGATAATAATACTGTAAGTATCAAAAGTAGGAACGAGTTAGGAAGAAGATGAAAATGGTTATTTGTTATACAAGAGTGGAAAGTTGCTTTTTAGCCGCGTGCAAAATTTTGATGACCAAGCAAGCGAAGGATTCTAAAATCGAATTAACCCTTCAGATACCGTCAATTAGAGACACAATAGTAAGACAATAGATGCGCGGCCACCGGTGGTCGCTTGGGGATTCATGAATTAAGAGTACAGCTGCGAGTGATTCAAAAATTAGAATCTTTAGCGTTAGCGAGAGAATCAAAAGAGCACGAGGTGAAAAATCTTTGCACTCGAATGCAACACGTAACTTTTCATCCCACCTCAGCGAGGAAATTATTAATGAAAAAAAAGAAAACAAAAAATTCACCAAGGAGGTTCCGAGTCAGAGTTTTTAACAAATTAAAACAAGTTGTATGATAATGGAGGTTTTTACTTTTTCCGATAAAAACGGCCTTTGCACTCAGATTTCGAAGAGCAAAAATACTCTTTCCGATATGGGAGGATGAAAAGAATGTTTATTATACATGTGTAACGAATAATGGTGGATTAAGCTATCTAAATTCACAAAGTATGTTGTTACTCACTTTAACGGCTGTTTTTTTTTTAACAAAATAAAATTAGACCTTGATAGTAATAAGAATACCGTTATTTCGACTATTCAAAAGAGGTTTATAAATAGAGTAAAAATCGACCTCAATGCCGTCAATAAGTCTGCGAATTTAATGCGCAAAAAGTCGTCTTAATAAATGACGTTCTCATTTTTTTCTTCGCAGACGCCCCAAATGATAATGCTGACATTCGACGGTGCTGTTAATTTGAACAACTTCGACTTGTACAAGAAGGTGTTCAATGGGAAGATCAAGAACCCTAATGGCTGCCCCATTAGAGGCACTTTCTTCTTGTCGCACGAGTACAGGTAATTATGAAAAAGTTCATTACAGGACTATAGAAGGCGCCAGATAAACTTTATAAGTACACTAGCTGTTCCCAGCGGCTTCGCCCGCGTGATGGCAGAAAATTATCACAAGGGAACATACTTTCGGGATAAAAAGTCCTATGTCCTATTCCAGGACATGGTCTATCCGTGTACCAATTTTCATCAAAATCGGTTATGCCATTTAGGCGTGAAGACGTAACAACCAAACAAACAAATAAACAAACTCACTTTCGCTTTTATAATATTAGTAAGGATTGACGTTTTCCTAATATCTCCAATATAGCGAAGGTCCCCGAAAAACCATTAATGAACTGTTTTCAGAAAAGGTTCACGATAGATGTCGACTCAAGACTGCTTTATGTCTTTAATTCCGTTTTTAAAATTAAGAATGTCAATAAATGTAGGTGGGTCAATTACCATTATTCCATGTTTATTTGGAGACCAAGCTTCAAACAATCGTGTTATTTCCGCTAAGGGCCCATACAGACAGTCAGCAATCTAGTTGCAAATTAGATTTTGTGCAGGTGACGTCAGTGCAACGCGAACTTAGCGGCTAGGCGGCTGTTGCCAATTGTGCAGTTCGCTTGAAGTAGACGACCTGTGTTAGGTCTGGTGACTGTTAAATATCAGACCTTCAAGCGTCAGTCAGTAATATTCAACACAATGAGATTGCATAATAATTGGTCTGTTGTTCTTTTTATTACTTTTAAAAACGTTGTTCATACCAGTGGTTTCCAACCTTTTTTTTTATCAAGGACCACTTTGATATTTTTGTTGTTAGTGGGCATCGGAAGCACAGAAGACGACTTAACTAAATCAATAAAAAGACCTATCGATATAATGAATTCCAAACTTATATCACACAGATTCTTTAAAATAAAACGTAATTAGTATTGTCATTAAAACACAACCTTTCCGTTGTTACTTTCCAGTCAAAACGTTTTAACTTTTTAGAGATTTTGCGGACGATATTTTAGCTCTTGCGGACTATCTGTCGTTCGTGGACCATAGGTTTTAAGTCACTGCTATGTACTTTTAATTCATTTTTTTTTCTATACACAACACACATGAATATTCCACACCCGGAACACGTACCGGATATTTATCGCGTGTGGGAATCGAACCTGCGACATTCAGCGCAGCAGTCGATCGCTCAACCACTGCGCCAACCGTGTAGCGCAATACTTATCGTAAATTAGAATTGTAACATTACTTATCTTCTACGTTCTATACAAAAAAAATGCATGTACTATTACGGTGGTTTTTAGCAGTAGATTGGTACCTTTGTACTTGCTCCGTGGTACCTATTCTAGAACGATATTAGAAAATAATTCGGTACGGCGTTACTTAACCTACTTTTCCGCTCGAAATTATCTCATGAAAGCCGTGTCCGAAATTAATATCTACCTACCTATATCTCAATTAATTAGTGACAAACAATTTGCTAAGTTCTTGTGATTAATTTGGACGATACGAGTAGTTTGGTAATTACTTACACACGTTTCGTGTTAATTACTTTATGGAGAGGATTTTTGATATGGGGCTGAAAGGAAGAGTGGAAGCTACAGGAAAACGATCTAAGGGGACTGTTTCATAAACAGACCCTTTAGATATCTTGATTTGCATTCCTAGGTTTTGAATAGAATGTAAATTATTAAAATTAAAGTGGATTTTTTTTTTAATTTTAATTTCTTTTTGAATATTAGGGTGGTTATCACACTGCCACGCACCCCGCAGCGTAGTGCGTGAATGCGTGTCTCAACGTTGCTTTTAAGTATCTCCGTTTGTATATAAAACACGCATAGTCCAATACACTGAAACTGCATCCACCCGCGTTCATGCAGATCACGCACCTACGTGCGGAGAAACACGCACTCAGGCGCGTGGGTGCGGGGCGACACAAATGAGTGCGTGTCTGCGTGAATTTACAAGACGCACCTACGCGCGTGAGTGCGTAAAAAACCCGCACGATGATGCAGATCTGCACTCCCTCAAGTACGTGGGTTGGAGCGTTTTCACGCGCTACGCTGCGTGGTGCGTGGCGGTGTGATAACCACCTAATTTGATTTAGCTACCGAAATGTGTGGAGTATGGCGGCTTTTGTGACTGTGTATTTTGGCTTTTGTCATGCTCAAAAAATGTTTGATCCTTATTAGAGAAATAATTGATTGGATAGAAATAATAGCATAAAAATAAACATAATCATTAATCAGACATATAATATTCATATGTAGATATAAGTTATATACATAATTTGAGATACCTCAGTTATTGGAACTTTGCCGGTAAATAATTATGAAAAGTTAATTGAATTAGGCATATTAAACGCTATAAAATTACTTGTTAATGAATTCCGAGTATTTCTATGTAACGGAGATTCATTAAAGTTGATATATAATAAGTATTAAATAAAGTAAATTGGTTTTAGTATCTAGTCTAAAACAGGCACTGTGTACGTAACAGTGTTTCAAATTTCGTGTGAGAAACTAATTATTTCTATAATATTCTAATTCGAAATTGTATGACAGTTTCTTCTTTACAGAACACCATATATTTTTTATTACAAGCTTTTATTTAGTGTCACCTGTCCCGATGTTTGTCTGTAATTATATAGGTATACCCAGCTATAAAAGCTTGCTATGAAAAAAAAAAATTTCATTAAAAACTTGTTATTATTGTACAATTCAAAATAACACAGGACAAATATTGATAAAATATGTATAAGAGTGTAATAGTCCTACGTGATGTTCGAAAAAGTTACCGTGGCCTTGGAACAAAAAAAGGGCAACTGAAAAGCACTGGAGAGTTTTAGTCAGTAAAAACCCTCTCACTAGGTACTCGACTCAGTATGGGACAAATTATTTGATGATCAACCACCTCAAAAAAAAGAGTGTGATGATCTTATCGTCAGTCAACCTTATATAATAATAATAATATCCCACAACTTTCACACAACGCTATCTAGTCCCAAACTAAGCAGAGTTTGTGCCATGAGTACCTACTAGACAATTGACAAAAATACTTACATATTTCTAAATAAAAGAATATCTATTATTTATAGATAATACACCCCGACACAGAACAAATGCTCGTGCTCATCACACAAACATTTGTCTTGGATGAGAATCGAACTCACGACCTCCGGATTAGCAGTTAGGGCCACTAACCAACAGCCCCCCTAGCCAAGTTACAACCTTTTCGCTTGCGTCGAACGCTTCGAGTTGACCTTGCCGCCAAATCTTTTGTTCTGACCACGTGACTGAGCGTTGAGGAGACGTTGTTCTTGTACATTTGAAGCTTTCTACTAGCGTTAATTATTGCAGATTAGCAACTTGGCTAGGGGGGCAGGCTAGTTGAGTTTTAGGATTGACGGAACAAAAGGGGTAGATTTAAGAAAGAGAGTTATTAAAATTATTTTTCCGTGTTTTTTACAGTAACTACGTGCAAGTGCAACATCTTTCTCACGATGGACATGAGGTAAGATTTATAAATATCTATATATGTACATACTTATGAAATACTAACCCTTTAAAACTTCCCTCCGTAGCCACCACAGAAAAGATGAAAGAGGTTAGAAAGGAAATACTTTCTGATTTTTATTACGAGTGTCGCCGCTTGTATCTCCCTTACAGGCAATAAACCAATACGAACGTGCATTGCCAAACTAACAGACCATGCACACTTAGATCGCAAGTTTGCTATTGGTAGATGAGCTATGAGCATTGCCCTACTTTGTGGCGCGACTGCCCCGCCTGTAAGGCTATTCTAACCTCTTTCTTCTGTTCCGTGGTAGGCACCATCAATAAATTAAAGGGGTGTTTGTCTTAATAAAACGGTAGTATCTGAACCCCTGTATATTTTTGACTTAAAATATGATACTTCAACAAATTGTAGGTTTGATCACAAAAGGTCAAGGAAGGGACCTCATGGCCTATTGTGAGATAAATATGATCCAAAATATTCTTAATTAGGACAGGATATTTCTAATGATTTCTCCTTGCTTTATTGTCAACCAGTTTTAAAAACAATAGGTTTTAAATATTTCTTTAATTTTCCAGCAATATCAGTATGGTATACAGCGCCAATCTCATTCACTGAGCTAACAGTATTGACATATCTCTCCATTCTTTTGACTATCTACAGAAACGATCTGAAAAAACAATGCTTGCTTCTCAGATAGCGACGGGGACGGTATCGCAGCAGCAAGGTCTGCAAGACAAAGGCTATGAAGAATGGGCCGGCGAGATGATCGGCATGCGCGAGATTCTCGGCAAGTTCGCCAACGTGTCGCGCTCAGAGATCGTCGGCACCAGAGCACCGTTCTTGAAGCCTGGGAGGAATACGCAGTTCAAGGTATTTATTTATTTATTTTATAATTTCGTACGTACACCATTATTTTTTAGTTTATGCGAAATCTGAATATAGTTTGTTCAGAATCAGTAACTGAATGTATTCCAACAGTTTTTACACCATGTTATATTTTTCCCCAAAAATATTTAAAAAGGTTACAAGTTGGACACCACCGATATCTACTAAGTACAATACAGGTCACGGCAGGTCATAGTGAGTATTAGGCGCCAGAAAACAGCTGGGTGCAAGTGCAAAACAACCGTCATTAGTCGACCCGGTGAATATGTTCAGTTGAAAACCAGCGTCAGGCAACTACCATGTAGTTGTCTGGCACTTTTGCTGGACTGGACCTATTTGACGCCACCGCGAGACACACATTGTTAGTTGTCTCTTTCTTTTATAAAATATTAGTGTCTACATGTTGTTACCACATTGTGTGTATCTAGGAGTGTGTATGCCAAATAAAATAGTTTTCTTTCTTTCTTTCTTCTTCCTATGTATTTTTCTTGACATAATAATAATAACTTTGTGATTTTTATGATACAGTTATGTAATTTTGTACACAGATTCTTTATATAAAAATACTAGACACGTGTTTCGGGTTTTGCATATACTAAAACTAATGTTATATACAGAAGAAGATACATTAAAAAAAATATACAAAGGTACTGCTCATTTCTAAAAGAAACTTCTTCCAGTGGACCTGCGAAAGGAGAGATAACAAAAAATGTAGACAATAGTGTTTAGAAATAAGAAAAGATGAGTTGGTGAAATCTAAAATAAATACTTATTTGTGACTTTTTGGAGCGAAGTTCCTTAAGGCTTTCGGTACGTGTGATGTGCGTGAAAATGTGTAAAGTCACGTAAGAATTTTGGTGTTATAGGTACCTCCCTCCATATTTCGATGAGCGTGAATAATGCATGAGTAGGCTGACAAGGGGTCTTTTAAGATCGCACACGCTTTTTTTTTTTAATCGACTACAATTAAAACTTAGATACTCGCAGTTAGAGCTTTGAAGTAATTTAGTGTTTAAACTAATAATAAAACATTAAGGGCCTTATTGATAAAAATCACAGAGTTATTTAGCAATTGATTTTAAATGCAAATTCTCAATTGAAAATTGAAATTAAATTTCTACCGGTCAGATACCATCTGATAAACAGTGTCGAGATTTCCAAACAAGAGAAAAATATCTAGGTACAAGCTGGTTTAAAAAACTGTAGGAAGAACTCCTTGGTCATCAAAAAATTTCATCGATTTAGGTACCTACTGTTAATGATAAAAGTGCGCAAAGGTTTGCTATGCCATAAAATATGGCAATAACAACCTTCTGTCCCAAATATTCAAATTGTTTGGTCTCTCTTTTAGGCTAACTCTTCGTGATCCAATAATAATAATCCTGCCACCCGAATTTTGATCATGATGGCCAATGTCAACGGGGATTAACTAAGAGCACAGGAGTTATCATAATGCACGGGTGTGTGCGCAAACACAGCTTTACTTTATTAGTCCAAGGGACCAGCAGATTAATGTGCTTGCCTGGCACAAGTGGTTCACACCATCACCTTCCAAAATCCGGGCTTCTACTGTGCAATTTCTAGTTAAAAAACCTAATGACACTATGAACTCGATCCGAGAATTGAGCTCAGGACCTCTACCGTTCAGCAGTAGCGCTTGCGATCACGAGACCAACGGGGCACAATATAATTTATTAGTCCCCATTCGTACTTTTTTGTTGCATAAAAAGAGTTAATAAAAAAGTACAAATAATTCTAATTACTTGTAGAACAATTGTACACCCGGAAATATCGCTTTCACAAGTGCATGTATACAGACCTACGAGGAATTATTTGCGGGAACTTCCTAAGACTGCATACTTAGAGAATAGAATTAGCAATTGTCTGCCAGGCAAGCTTTTGTCTTCAACCAAGGATGCGACAGCATTAAACTAAAGATATTTACAAACATTCTTCCTTCCGGAATTTTGAAATATTTTGTTAAAAATGTCAGCAAATTATTAAGCCTTATCAAGAAGAATATTTTATCTGAGGGTTTTGCGCTTTTTACAGGAAGACGTATTTTCTTTCCTAATTTAAAAGTATTTAGGTATGATAATAGGTACCGTTTGTATATAAGGTGACATCGTTTACACAAATATAAATACTTATGCCAAACTGTAATGTACTTTGTTGGTGGATGTAGCTCCTCGATCCATACAGCATTAAATTTGTACAATTATAATATTTATTCTTTTATAACAGAAACAAAGAGTATTTCAAATAAGTTTAAACATGACTTTATACTACTTCAAACTATTACAGTAAACAAAAGCTGACTTGCGCAATGTCAACTATTTTAATTGCGAAACAACGTATCATTTCATACCAGCATCTCTTCGAACATAAGTTAGTATTCCCTGAATTCAATATAACCATTTGCATCATGAAATTTTGACAATATTTGTTAAAAAGATACTTCTCTATTTTATTTTTAAAATATATCATACCATCTTAAAGTCACTATGCGGCTCTTGCGTTAGTTATTCAATCCTGCCTCAAAGCAACTTCAGTCGACAATCAAAGTCCCTGTACATACCTAAAGGAAGTTTACAATACAAAAAAAAAAACGTAGGATGCTTTTTATCTCGGTTAGGTAGGCTGTTCCTTTGGGTACAGAATAAAATATGAGGCTGAATAAATTTTCTTTGTGACATGACTCGCACACATCAATAAGTAATTTTAGGACGAGTAGGAGTGAACATTTTAGAACTATTGTAAAAAGCGGACAAAACATTTTATGTCAGAAGAATGAATCGCAAAAAAACATTGATATTTTTCTTCAAAATAATCCAATCCCTTTTACGTGAAATTGACGTTGATAAGTAGAAGCATAAGAAAATTATGTGTGTCGTATTTCAAAAGCCATATTCTACCTTCTTATTTCTGACGAATTTCTCGAATATTCTTTTGTCTCTAAATTGGCGCACATCGAATATCACGTAGCTTATTAGGGTAATATTTTGACAGTCATTCGATCTACCTACTGCGTACGTCGGTACACTTAGCGTCAATATCGGCGGTGCGTCTATTCGTTACCTAACAATTACGGCCGTCACGTTCGCAATACAAAGAGAAATATGTAGAGAATTTTTTTTTGCATTGCGTCGTCATCAGGGAGCGCCGTCAGTTGTCAAACAAGCCGGCACACTCCGGTATCGACGTTTTGATAGGCACCGATCGACGAACGTATCTAAATAAAACTGATTGAAGTACACTTTGTATGGGATTTGTTGTGCGAGATGACATGACGGTTGGAGCGTACGATTAAATTACACGTAGAGGAAAATAAATATTTTGAACGAATGTAAACATGGTCACTGTTGATGCACAGATGTAACATAGTAAATGCAATGTATTTTGGTAGAATAAACATACTCATGTAACAGGTAATATTGTGTCAATTACTAAACAAAACAACTAATAGGAAGCGTAGTTGTTGAAACAATTTCGATTGATGATTAGATAATAATTATTTACTCGTCAATTGATTTTGGCGGTAAGGTTTCTCTCATAAATGGCATCTGATGCCAACGGCTACGATGTACGTGATCGTACAAAATGGTCCCAAGTTGTACCTACTATTGCTAAACATATTCTATTCGTGTACCAAGTTTCACCTAAATCCGTTCAGCCGTTTAGGCATGATGATCTTGAAGTAACAAACACACACTCTCACAAACTTTTAATATTATTAGCGCGATTTATGCAATAGTAAACCAAAATCAGATTCAACGCTTTAGAAATTTTCTACCGGTCGACTTTGTGCAGAAGTAACATGCATTTAGTATGCAGTAAGAAAATGGTTTACCCACGATATCAGACTGGCTCAAAATAATCAACGCCTTTCGATTTCTGTCCAAATGCAACAGCCAGTAACCTAACATAAAAGCTCAACATAACCTCTTCGTTCACAGGTGCTAGAAGACTTCGGTTACATCTACGACAGCTCTGTGGGCGTGCCACCTCTGCCGATTCCCGTGTGGCCCTACACTCTCGACTACAAGATCGCACACGAGTGCAAGTCAGGCACTTGTCCCACCAAGTCGTTCCCAGGTGGGTACCCGTAACTTAGTGCTCGATAAACGAGCTAAGAACTAGAAAAGATTTGTTAGGAAGCGCAGCGGGACCGGAAATTATAGACAAATGATGTCCTTTGTGTTGGTTGATCTAAATTTTATACTGACGCCATTTCAGCTTCTTTAGATTCTACAGCAACCACAGCTATTGTTCAATTAAATGCTAGAAAAACGATAGCTATTTTGTTACGTCATATTCCTTAATTTCAAGTGTAAATAACGTTACATATTCTTTACTTAAAACTTAGGTTTTAAGTACAGAACATGTAACGTGAACTGTATGTATACACCACAGATTAATTATTATGTATAACAATCGAGTCAAACCATTTATTTCAAATAAACCATTTACAGGAATTTATGGATTGTCAGAAAGTCGGTCAGTCAAAAAAATGTATCAAATTGAAATCTAAATCTTTATGGAGAAGAACGTGAACTTCATGGGCACTCACTTTAATCATGTTACCTCTTGCAGAAATCCTGGTTACATTTTTCTTGCCGCTTCTATTATGTAGGCACAATGTAAATAAACAACTTAAAAAAATAGTATATCAGAAATAGAAATTGAAATAAGCCGTTGGCAGCCACTTTCAACTGACGACGCCCGTTCACGAGCATAACTACCTAAGTATTACCTACGTATACTATACATAGGTAGGTTTTACATGCAAAACCAATGTGATCACCGCGTTCCAAGTTTTCGCATCGCGTGTGGTGTGGCGTTAGATAGAACGAGGTGCTCGCACATTTCCTACACAAACGCCAAGTTGCTAGCTTCACGCGCTCAGAACAATGCACTCACCGACTTTAATTAGAATCAACCGAAACTATGCCATCAGTACTGTGCGAATAGGATCGATGGCCATGTTGTGACGTCACGTCATACTGTCAAATGGTTAATTTATTTACGAATCATGAACGAAAAAGTTTAATCGGAAAGATCGGAATCCAGTGGTTCAATTTTGCTCATCTCTGTGTGTAGTGTCTGAGTGTGACAAATGAAAAAAGAAAGCTATCTTTTCCTAACAATGATAATAAGAAAAAAAAAAATAGATTTTTTAAACTTATTATGACTTAAAACAATATATTTAGCTAATTTGTATTAAACAATAACGTTTTTAATTCACCTAGATTTAAGTAATACAAAGCAAAAAAACCTGTTATTAATACGCATAAAGTTTTTTTTGCAAGCCGTGCTTATCACTCAACATTTGAAAGATTGAGGTTATTGACTTTCCTATTCTCATTTGGAACGCTTTGTACTTTTTTGCTGAAAAACAATTTCAGGACGGAGTAAAACATAATTTTTTGGAGAAATTATTTTCTCGTGTGCATGTTGTAGGTACACAGAGTCTATTTGCACGTGACTCTGTCAATATTTTTTGAACTGTGCTGTATTTAATGATCGTCAGGGAATACACAACATGCATATTTGATTTAAAAGCATTTGTATGAATGAATAAACTTTTTACAAAAAAATATTACCGACTTCAATGTTAAAAATAACACTGAAAAGTACAAAATAACTTTACTTTACTGTTTTTATAATAGTTTTGTCTCTTCGTTATTTAACACCGACTTCCGAAATTAAAGTTTTTTTGTAGTTTTCAGTGTTTTTTTTAACAATGAAGTCGGTTATATATTTTTTTTGTAAAAAGTTTTTTATTTTACACTTTTTAGTTATAGCCTAACCCTTTTCATTCAGTCGTTCATCGACTACACGTATAAACAAAACAAATTTTATTTATTTTCTTGTACTTGTTACGTTACGACAGTTCTGCTGTGATCCTATGAGGAGTTCTGTTCCATATCTTCAAAGTTCATGATCAGATCATAACAATATTTCTATGGGACCAATTTGGAAGCATAAACCTTTCAATAAAAAATCCACAATTGTCAGAGATATCGGTGAATATACATAAAAAAAAATTAGAACCTCCTCTTCGAAGTCGGTTAATAAAGGGGTATTTGTTCGCAGGGCTGTGGGAGGTGCCGTTCAACGCTCACTACGTGGAGACGTACGAGGGCGGACACTGCCCCTATCTCGATCAATGTGTGCTGCACAATCACGATTCGGATGAGGTGAGTACACTCTACCTTGTTTTCGTTTTACTAAAATATATTTACCATCCATACAATATTTTATGTAGGAAATTGTCAAAAGACTAATAATTGACTACTCTCGATCTAATCATCATCATCCACTGTTGGACATAGGCCTCCCCCAAGCGCCGCCATAACGACCGGTCCTGTGCGTCACGCATCCATCGGATTCTTGCGACCATGACCAGGCCATCGGTCCACCTTGTTGGAGGCCTTCCAACGCTGCGTCTTCCGGCGCTAGCTCTAGGCCAGAGAGATTATCGGAATTTTACCGACTAAAATCCATAGTGAACACTAGGTATAGGTTTTTTGAAGGAACATTCTGTTGCCCTATGCGAGTATCACGGTAACCTCTTTAATCTTGGTGACGTTTTTTTGAGGCGCAGATGAACTACAACGTGGCATAGACCCGAGCCTGGTCCTTACTGTAGTTGAGCTACTAGTTACTCACCGTCCGCAAACCCACGCTGAAGGTCTTACGGAATCGCCCTGCGATTCTCGACGTCTGGGACGTCTCTGGCGGTTGGACATTCATGTTAGGATGTTTTTATTAGCTTTTTTAAATACTGGTACGAGTATTTTAAGCATGCTGTTATAAAAAGATATTTTAGAAAGTGAATAGTTATTAAAATATGATCGAGCAAAAGTCACGTCTATATAATATACACTCCTCATAAAGCGCTTTAAATTAATTAACTCGGACTTGACCAGTTTATTTGTTTATTCACGTAATGGCAGTCGATTAAAATCGTATTATATAATAGAACCGTTTATGGTAAATACGATGATATAAGCCCTATAAACATTTGCATAATTATGTAAAACTTTTGGAATATGCAATTACTAGTTTGCGTGCATTTCCATTTTTATAGCTACCTAGCTTTTGCACGCGGTTTCGACTGAGTGAAAGTAGGAAATGATCCGAAGGGAACATAGTTCCTGGATAGAAAGTATCCTATGTGCTATTTTAGGACTTGGTCTTCTCGTGTACCAAGTTTCATCTAAATCCGTTCAGCCGTTTGTGCGTAAAGAAGTGACAAACATACACATACAAATCGCTTTTATACTATTAGTGTGTTTTAATTTGCATTTCATAAGCACGCATGTTTCTATTGATCCACTTAGTAATATTGGTTAAATCCTAATTTACACGACTGCATTGCTGAAAACATAGTTTTCTTTGTTTGAAAATTAAATTTTGCAAATTATAATAATAATATTCCACAAATATCACACAATGCCGTCTAGTCCCAAGCTAAGCAAGCTAAGCTAAGTTAAATGAAGACTATCTACGTTATTCTTGGAAACTAAAACACAGACTATTTTTTGCAAACCCGACTGAACCGCACAGGGATTAATAGGGAGGGGTGAAAGGGGTTGAGCCTCATGCATGCTGCAATATTTCCTCGTATCCTCATATAGGTGAGATTGTGTTGTTGCAATAATAATAATAAAATTTATTGGTCTTAAGTTACAAAGCGTCCCTTAAAGGTAACTTAAAATATTTTTATAGTAACAGGTAAAATGAATAAAGTCATATAAACCCCAAACCAGGCAGTGCCTGTATCTTAGAGGCCTGTACCCCTAGCCAAGTTGCTAATCTGCAATAGTTAACGCTAGTAGAAAGCTTCAAATATACGGCAATGACGTTGTCTTAACGCTCAGTTACGTGGTCAGAACTAAAGAATTGGCGGCAAGGTCAACTCGAGGCGTTCGACGCAAGCGAAACAATTGTAACTTGGCTAGGGGGCTGTGTTGCATTAACTAAATTTTTCGAAAACGTAAAATTTGCAGTAAGTACTTATTGTGTGTATAATAGATACCTAATCTTGTGTCTTCGTTATTTAACACCGACTTCCGAAATTAAAGTTATTTTCTACTTTTTGAAGTCGGTTTAATTTTTTTTGTAAAAAGTTTTTTATTTTTCACTTTTTAGTTATGGTAGCACCACTAAAAAGTACCTACCTTTCAGCTAAACATAAATTACCTTATAGCCAGAGTGCATCTCATAACGATTCTTATAATCCCAAATACGGTAAATATTACATGAATTTACCCCCTCCCCCTTTCCCCTCCCCCTTTTCTTTCAGTCAGTCATCGACTACACGTATAAACAAAGCAATTTTACTTGTTACGACAATTCTGCTATGATTCTATGAGGAGTTCTGTTCGATATCTTTGAAGTTCATGATCAGATCATAACAATATTTCTATGGGACCAACTTGGAAGCATAAACTTACAATAAAAAAAAAATTTCAAAATCGGTCCACAATTGACCGAAATATCGGTGAACATACATACAAAAAAAATAAACATACATTCAGTCGAACATAGAACCTCCTCCTTTTCGAAGTCGGTTAAAAATAGAGCCGATGTCACTCGGAAATAAAACAGTATTAGTGAAAAAGAATTAATAATCGGGCTAGTACTTCCAGAGATTACCCTCACAACCAAAAAAACAAACTTTACTTTATAATATCAGTGTAGATATAGGTATAATCAGCCTTACAATGTTATCACTGTTGATGGAACTCGAGCCAATTCTCCTTATGCGAATGAGTCGTAATCTACCACACGGGCGGATTGGTCGATGTCCCAAATCTTCGAACTATTGGTTCTTTTATGACGTCGATTTCCTCACGATGTTTTCCTTCACCGTGTGAAATGAATTACAAAAATTAAAGCGCCATTCTGGGTGTCCACGACATACAACTTGTACGTCGGGGCCATTAATACTGGTCCACCATTGCCCTACATACATAAACCTAGAAAACAGCAGTTTATAATGATGTTAGTACAGGTAAACAAATGTTTGTTGTCGCGCATAGTTGAATCGAGAAGTGGAGCGGAAGGCAGCCGAGAATAATTTCATATACGCACGTAGGCGGCCGACTGGCGTGTTATTTTATCTCCCGCTTTAATTTTATAACTAAAACCCGGCTAAACTAGTATAAAAAAGTTTTTAATACCGTATTGTACTCCAGTGTTTGTATCAGTTAGTATTTTGTTATTATCTAGTTACCCCGGTCTTGATTAGGAGCACCCGACCAGTCGACCGGTCACCAGGGAGAGTGGAAACGTCGAGAGATGTCGTGCGGTGTTCCGCAGGGTTCGGTTCTAGGCCCACCCTTGTGGAACATCGGCTACGACTACGTGCTGCGCGGCGACCTCCCTGACGGGGTCAGCGTGGTCTGCTACGCAGACGACACGCTGGTTCTAGCGCAGGGAGAGTCGCACCAGGCGGCGGTCGCTCTAGCGACACGCGGGGTTGCGATAGTCGTTGGTAGGATCCAGGAGTTGGGACTCGAGGTGGCGCTGCACAAATCCGAGGCCATGTTTTTCCACGGCCCTCGGAATGCGCCACCATCAGACTCCCAACTTACGGTAGGAGGAGTTCGCATCGGCGTCGGGTCGACGATGAAGTACCTGGGACTCGTTCTCGACAGCCGATGGAATTTCGGAGAACACTTCCGACGTTTGGCTCCCAAACTCAACCGGGCCGGGGCTGCTCTCAAGCGGCTCCTGCCCAACCTTGGGGGTCCAGACGCCTCCTGCCGGAGGCTCTACGCGGGGATCGTTCGGTCCATGGCCCTCTACGGGGCGCCGGTGTGGGCGCCGTCGCTGGCAAAGCGACCGGCGTCCATACTGAACGCCTGCCAGAGGGTCATGGCAATACGGATGGTGCGGGGTTACCGCACGATCTCCCGCGAAGCGGCGAGCCTTCTGGCTGGCCTACCACCGTGGGATCTGGAGGCAACAGTCCTTGCACACATGCATGATAAGCGCGTGGAGATGCAACGCCGGGGTGAAAGTCCACTACCGCGACAGGTCGAGGTATGGCGGACAGAGCTCCGGCGGGATCTCATGGTGAAATGGCGTCAGCGACTATCGCAACCCAGTGCTGGGCACGCCACAATTATGGCGGTAAGTCCCCTCTTTGAGGCGTGGCTGGAAAGACCTCACGGCGTCCTTACCTTCCGCATGACGCAGGTCCTCACCGGACATGGCAAGTTCGGGAGGTTCCTGCATCGGATTCGAGCGGAAGAGACGCCCGGGTGCCGCCACTGTGCGGAACGCCCGGAGGACACGGTGGAGCACACAGTTGAGGTGTGCCCTGCTTGGGCGGAGCAACGCCGTGTCCTCGTGGGGGCGATCGGCGGCGGAGACCTCTCGCGCCGGGCCTTGGTTCAGGCCATGGTCCGGAGCGAGGAGGAGTGGCAGGCGGTCGCCTCCTTCTGCGAAGCAGTAATGCTAGCAAAGGAGGAGGCAGACCGCATCAGGCAACGGCGCCCCCGCCGCCGCCGCCGGGATTCCGATCCCGATTTCCGGCCACCGTAGACGCGGGCTCGCGGACGGCGAGCCATGGGTAGCTCACTGTCCGATCGTCCGGTAAATGTCCGGACCGAGCCAAGGCGTCGACGGCGCGCACTGTTCCCGCGCGCCTCAAGGAGTTGTCAGCAACAGGAGGGGCCCATCTGGGTCGAAGCCTACCGGGGTCGGGGTTATCCGAAAGGAAACTAGAGCCCCGGTATGAAGACTAGAAGGAACGGCGCGGGGTTTTTAGTCAGTAAGACTCTGACACTGTCTCCCGCTCCACCCAAGAGCGGGTTTCGTCAATGATGATTTTCCCCGTCGAGAGAAAAAAAAAAAAAAAAAAACCAGTCGACCGGTAGGGTAATATGTTTTATGTTGATGACTGGTTTGATATATGTAAACAACATTCGTTTTAGTATATGCAAAACCCGAAACGCGTGTCTAGTATTTTTATGCAAAGAATCCATGTACAAAATTTCATAATTGTATCAAGAAAAATCACAAAGTATACATATAACACATAAGCTTGTTATGTCAGCAAAAATACATAGTCACAGGGCCATCTAGGCGACTGAGGGGTTCTTTTGCACTCGCATCCAGCTGTTTACTGGCTCCTAATACCCGTTATGACTTGCCATTGACCTGTGTTGTACTTAATGTCAGTGCTGTCCAGCTTGTGACCTTTTTAAATATTTTTGGCAAAAATATAACATGGTGTAATAACTATTCAATCAGTTACTGAGTCTGAGCAAACTATAATTATGCAGGTTTCACATAAACTAAAAATGAGGTTGTATACATATTACAGTCAAAACTCTTAACCGGATTAGTCAAAAGTACATACTTTTGACCGCCCGGCAAAACCTAAACCCTACCTAATAGGATCATTTTGTTGTACTGTTTGTCTGTCAAGAACTTTTATCTCGAGAACGCGTGGAGGTATCGAGTTGAAATTAAAACTATATACTTAGGTCTGCGGTCCCTTGAAGCTATGAAAAAATCCAACTCCTAAGCTATATTTTTTCAGCAGAATTTTGACCGTGACTTATAAACGCTTTGTTATATTTTTTAACTCCTTAGTTATAGAGAAAAAGTTGAAAGTAATGTGGTGATGGTCACATGTATGTATGTACATACATAATTTATTATATCTCCATTTCTAGTTACATCAACGAGGTTCTCATTTTAATGCGGTTTTCTGTGATTAAAGCACTTCTTTGCGCGAAGTTGTAGACACACGAGAGTCAATACTTTTGTGCACGAAATATGAAAATAAATATTGGTATTGAACCACAGCAACTTGTTGATTAAGCGGTTGTTTGGTTTTGTTTTTCTTTGTTCAAAATGGTAATAGCTTCGTTTATAAAAAACTGTGGTGTTATTTGAAGTACTTGCTATTCCGCTCACCAATTTTCGTGTCAGTGTTTATTTTACAAAGCGTTTGAACTTTCATTTGCAATTATTGGTAAATTGATGAGCAATTATGATGGTTTGATAAAATACTAAAGAAAATTGAAGCTTTAACCTTCGTACAGTGTTACTAACAATAAGATTCTTTTTTATCGATGAAATAACATTGTTCAGACAGAGGTTATCCCTGCCTGAACTGGGGTCAGGGTTAGCTCCGAAAGGCAGCACAGCCCCGGTATGAAGGCACGAAGGAACGGGGTGGGCTTTTATAGTAAGTAAAAATCTGACACTTTGCTCAAGAGCGGGGGAAGTCATTGGTTGATTTTCCACCGAAAAAAACTCCTTCCTGAACAATATAGTATATTTTTTAAATTGATATTAACTAGTCCTGACTGCGATCTTACCTGATGGAGTCTTAACATGGATGCCACTCTTTTACACATAAATATGTGGTCAACGAATACCAATGCATTTCTGCGAACATCCTTAATGCACAAGTGAGGTTGCCCCATCAATTCCTTGTAATTATATTTTGAACGCGAAGGACGTACCAGTTTCGCAAAATATATTGGTTAAAACTCGTCAGTATCGATGACTTGAAACATTTGTTTAGTTTATTTGACGAATTTTACGAGGATTTTTGATTTCTGTCACTAGACTTTCACATTACCTCTTGCCCTTATTTCAACCTCTCCTTATCTGCTGGTCAAGCGTCGCCGCAAGACCGGTTCTATGCTTCTCGTGTCCTTAAGATTCCCGCGACGCGACCCTCTGTATTATTATGTTTTGATATTTTTCAATACACTACCACTTTTAGGCACGCAATTTACTGTTTTTCACACTTGTGCGGAAAAGTGCGCGATTTCGCCCCCACCTCAATTTATTGTATTTATCCTATCAGATCAGGCGCTAAGCGAACCCCACAAGTCGTCGATCAAACCCCATTTATTTATTTCTTCGTATGTGTATTGAAAAACGTCGTTTGATACACGCGCAAATTTATCACTAATCACATCCCATTTTAATGCAGGTCCTAGAATGGCTGCAGGAAGACTTCAGCCGGTACTACGAGCAGAACCGTGCGCCATACATGATGCCATTCCACACCAACTGGTTCCAGATTAAGGAGCTGGAAGTAGGACTTCACAAGTTCCTGAAGTGGGCTTCCAATGAGTAAGTATGCTTCAATGTTAAACTATCTTTACTAGGTAGTCAATTATTTTAGTACTATTTTATACTTCTTTTCACGCGAGAAAGCATTAACCCGTTGTATGCCGGAGCGCAAATCTACGCGGGACACAATGGCTTTTTCATTGTGTCTCTAATTACATACGAGAGGTTAAATGACTTCCTCCCGCTGTGTATGAAGCGAGAGGGAGGGTCAGACTTTTACTGACTAAAACATGTATTCCTTCAGAAGCCCTTTGCGGCGGGAACTCTTTCGAATAATCCTGCAACCCTGGCAGGCATCAGTCTTATGGGAACCCGTTAATTTTCTTGATATCACTTTGAGGCATGCGTGGAACGTAACGAACGCGTTGTCGACCACCTAGTCCTTAGTGGACTTGCTGGACTACTTACCGTCTGCAAGACCGTGTCTACGGTGGCGAAGAGTCGACCTGCGACACTGGGGGTGTCCTGACAGCTGACAGGGGCCAGGGCTTGAGGCTTGTCTCCATCTCACGCTTTCCGCCACCTCCTTTACTTACATGCTTCCCATGCCATCTCGTTCCGTCCCATAGCCTGAATGTTATGGCCTCATAGTAGGTATATGTATGGCGTGGCGTTCAGGCCGACCGTGGCGAAGGTGGTGTGACAATCTGATTACGTTTACGGGTCAAACTTGGCCGGAGATTGCGCAAGACAGAGAGGTTTGGTTTAGAATGACAATTGTTTTTAGAGCACCTTATTCTGAAACCATTGTGGTCAATGTATCATGGTTTTTTCACGTATAGATCTCAGAAACCTTTTGTTTTTAAAATTTCAGTTTGTTTAGAGTTTCTGACTCATTTTTTTTTATTATTTATATTAAAAGGAACTTTATTCAAAATAGCAATTAGAAATAATTTTTCAAACTCATTAAATATTAAGGAAGTTAGAAATCTTTTGGTGGAAGGAGAAACTGTCAAGTGACAGTATATTTTGACCGCTATTATGTTACGTATGTATTTATATAAAAGAGACAGTGAGATGTTGCTACCACGCCCCCACTCTTTCTCATAATGATCAATATTTTAAACGCTGATTGCTAGTTAATCCTATTTTCAAACAAGCTATTAATGAATTTTTTTTTTTTCATTGCAGGCTTTTATAGCTCGGTATACCTGTTTAATTAATACTCGTCAAGACGAATCATACGAGCCCAAACTCGATGGGGTTGTGTAGTTTAACTACCAAGTTCCTATAGCCCTTCCGGTTTCATCATCACATCAGCTCCTTGTCATAATAATTTTGCATTATCATCTGATTTACACAGGTCTTCACACGTTTTCGATACATCTGATTTACATGCATGCAAAATTTCAGCTCAATTGGTAACCGGGAAGTGGGTCAAATTTAATTTACAAAATTTGATGACAGACAAACATCAGGACAGGTGAAACTAAATAAGAGCTTGTAAGGATTTATTTTTGTTGTACAAAAATAAAAACGGATAATTATAAATATTATCAATTGTGGTTAACGTATCACGTTTTCTCCATCCATGCATCTCATTAGGCGTCGTTTGGTTAGAATGTCACTTTGTTTAGAACCCCTTATCCCAATTCAATTGATGATAACGTATCATATGTTGACCTCAATTGAATTGGGATCAGTTGACCGTTATTATTCTATAGATACATCTCATAAGCCGATGTTTTGTTATGCTCCTGTTCGAGTGAAAAGATCAATGTTCTTTATTCTAAATTTACGTATTACCTACTATAATATTAACAATAAAAAAATATTAATAAAATATACTCCTTAATACATTTCAAAGGTTTCGCATTTTTACATGCCTTGTAGATAACAAAGGTAAATCAATGTACCTTGCCTATTCCTATCTTCGACCTCTCAAGATCTCCTCAAGCCTCCAGTCTAACCAGTAGCTAAATATCAGATAACATGGGCACTCCTGTACATAATGTACATATCTGAGACCGTAGGAATGAAAATTTTCCTTCAAGTGTAAAATTCGGAACTACTATTTAATCTTCTCAAACAAAAGTTGGGTTTAATTATAATTAGGTATATTTTCAGTTCACTTAATTAGTTTTGACATAATTATTTTATTAGTTTGTTATTACCTAATCTTAATTAGATTTCAAAAATTAATTATTTATTAGTGAATCTCTATCACAATGCAGGTACTTAACATGTAACCTAGTGCAGAGTTTTGTTTAATCCAAAATTTATTTAATTATTAAAACTTTATACGAGTTGAAAATAACACAATATAATGGAGACGTTATTAAAATATCTTGCTTTCCTGGTAACTTAACTTTCATGTTATCGAACATTCGAAGCCAAGGCAGACGTGTAATATTTCGGAATGCTTTAGACTGGAATAATTGGCTAGAACGAAACTAAGATGGAGCGAGCTGCTGGCAAGAAATATGTGAGGGAATTTTAAGTGTGTTGAAGCAGAATACGTTGATGCAGAGTCAGCAGATAGCATATTGGTTTTTTATGTTTTTTCAATACAGCACGCAATTTACCGTTTTCCGCACTAGTGCAGTGTGGCCTCCCCGCTATAATTTATAGTATTTATCTTATCAGGCTGGGCGTTTAGCAACTTCCAGGAGTCGCCGGGCAAACCCCGTTTTTTTATTATTGATAGGCTCGCGTTTGACTACCACCTCACCTGATGGTAAGCGATGATGTGTTCGACGATAGAGCACGCCTGCCTAGAAGTAACCTATTCACTCTTGACTTAAAGATCCCTAACTTGTAGCTCAACATAATAAATGTGTTCCCAAAACGCTTTGTGCGTACGGGTGGGATGTCAACGCCGTACGTTTTGTGGTCCGATGATGGAACGGACTTGGCGGAATTAGATTGTACAATTCCAGTGCACACTCCCCGAAATGTAAACAATAGAAAACCGACAGGCTAGCAACTCGGGGGCGATGCCCAAAGCTTTGGAGCTTCCACTCTACAAGTGCCTCATTGTCGATGATTCTCTTGGCTCACCTCTCAATCGACTCCAGCGTATCAAGCTGGTATCTGGCAGACCCATCCCAGAGATAAAATTTATTTATTTCTTCTGAAGTGTATTGAAAAACGCTGTTTGATACATCACAGCTGCATTCGGCTTCATAACACCTTCAATTGGATTCTTGGAACATATTCAATTATAACACTGATTAGTACTTTCATTACTCTTGAAAATTTGAATTTAGAATATGCTTTTTTGTGGTCGTTGAAGTTTTTTAACCGACTTCGAAAAGAAGGAGGTTCTATGTTCGGCTGAATGTATCATCATCATCATCAGCCTTTTTAATGTTCCCACTGCTGGGACTCAGGCCTCCTCTCTAGGAGAGAGAATGGGCCGTAATTTACCACGCGGGCCCAGTGCGTGTTGGTGGATGTTACATGTCTTCGAATTTTCTGTCTTTGTTTCTTCACGATGTTTTCCTTCATCGTTTTGTGAGCAGTGGTGTTGAAATAAATTACACAAAGTAATGCGCCTGGCTGGGTTTCTTTTTTTTTTTTTCTGTCGACGGGGAAAATCATCATTGACGAAAGTGGAGCGGGAGACAGTGTCAGAGTCTTACTGACTAAAAACCCCGCGCCGTTCCTTCTAGCCTTCATACCGGGGCTCTAGTTTCCTTTCGGATAACCCCGACCCCGGTAGGCTTCGACCCAGATGGGCCCTTCCTGTTGCTGACAACTCCTTGAGGCGGACTCGCGGAGGGAACAGTGCGCGCCGTCGACGCCTTGGCTCGGTCCGGACAGTTACCGTACGGTCGGACAGCGAGCTACCCATGGCTCACCGTCCGCGAGCCCGCGTCTACGGTGGCTGGAAATCGGGATCAGAATCCCGGCGGCGGCGGCGGGGGCGCCGTTGCCTGAGGCGGTCTGCCTCCTCCTTTGCTAGCATTACTGCTTCGCAGAAGGAGGCGACCGCCTGCCACTCCTCCGCGCCTGGCTGGGTTCGAACCTGCGACCTACAACTCGCAAGTCGGGGCCATTATCACTCGGCCACCACTGCTCTTGAATGTATGTTTTTGAATAAAGACAAAGATTCCACGTTTGATTTGCCAAAAAAACCTGATTGAACAATTTTTTTACAGAATAGGTAGAGTACGTAGAGTACTCTCCTAGTTTTGCAAATAAAAATACAGCTACGCTATTTCAAATGGTGTTTTATTTTTGTGGTTGAATATTAAACTTTGTTTTTTTATTCGTTTTGCAAGAGCATGTAGGTAATAAAAGTTGTTTTATTTATGTCCGGGAACAATAAACATACAATGTATGATGAACTGTATAATTTCCTAGTCAAGTATATCAGAAGCAAGCGGAATCAGATGCCCATACATATGATATACTACATCAATGTTATGGATATATGCGCCTTTAATAATGGAACTCTTTTTACCCAACTGCTTAAAAGGGTTATGTTTTCGCGCGTATCTTGTATGTTTGTTATATTTTTTATTACCTCATATCTTCGAAACCGCTTAACGGATTTAAATAATTAAGATATCATTAGATCTGTCTTGATAACCCAAGAGTTCTCAGATAGGTGACGTTAAAAAACATAAAGACTGTGAGATGCTGTAATTTAAAGTAAAAAAAAATTTTTTTGGATGTTTTTGCACAAAATGGGTAGGGGTAAATTAAAGAGCTTAATCGTGAGGATTTGAAAATTGTATATCATGACCATATTATTTTCATACTATCTTGATCATTATGCGTTGTAATTGTCCTTGCAAGATGTGTATGTGAATGATATCTATTAAAGTAAAAGATAGACAATTTAAAATTATATTCAATAATAAATATTCAACAATTTTCAATTTACAACAACAAAAAATACATTTAAATCGTGAAAAGACACTCCCTTGTTAAATAAATAATAATGCAAGTAAATTGAACAAAGTAAATACAAAAATAAAAATATTTCTTACTATTGACATTAATATATATCTATCTTGATGAGACGAGGAAGCGAAGAACATTTCGAAACCAGAAGTATGAATTAACGTAAGGGACATTTTTACGTTTTGCGTAAAATACCCTTACGTCAATAATCGTAAGGAATATTTTTGCATTTTAAGTCAAAGTCCCTTACGTTAATTCATAATTCTGGTATCGATTTACGTAGTGTGTACATATAGGTACCTACTCGCTATTTGCACTTATACCAACTCCATATATATGAGTAATAAAATACAGATGCCTTTTAATAAACATATAATTAAACCTACAGGATGTTTCTCTCTCGTCATTTTTAAAGTAGCAACACTCAGATGTTGAAGTCTGTTATTAAGCTTATTATGTTCTTCGATTCCTCGTCTCATCAAATATCGTATTTAAAGTATTCCGTTCAAAGTGCCTTCCTTGTTAAGACTTGGTTAACTTGATATTACTTGGCAATTGGATAGCAAAGGGAGTCTTATTTTGCAACAGAATTCTATGTAACCAAAGCCGAAAGATTAGGATAAATTAGCTAACTGGTGCGCTAGTAGTCAAACGCGAGTATATGAATAATAATAATAATATTAACAAATTGGCAAAGAAGGCTGTTTGTTTAGACACAATTTAATTTATTGGCAATTATTCTTGAAATTTTTAGACATCATGCCATGATTTCCCATTATCAAAAATAACAAACCTGCAAACAAGCTTTCTTTCCTTATTTACCCACCACTAGACGAAATCTTTTTCCAAAAACTCATTCGACAATTCATTTTAAAAATTTCTGAATATTTGCTTGTTATAAATCCAGCAGTTTATGCTAAACCGTAGGGGCCCAGCAGGGTCGAAGCCTGCTGGGGCCATGTGTTTTGCGAAAGGCAACCCCGGGTCCCTGGAACGAAGGCTAAGAAGGAAAACAGAAGTAGGTTTTGTGAAATCGGGAGATGTCTTTAGATGTTTTCTAACTAAAAAAAAACAGTTTAGGCTATACTTCGTCTGCCTATCAATTAATTTAGGATAAAATAAAAAAAGCTATAGTCTAAAAAACTTATAATTTATTTTTCCTACCACAGGAAGGACGTGTGGTTCGTGACAGTTACCCAAGCTCTGACCTGGATGACAGACCCGAAGCCCGTCAAGTCCCTGACCAACTACGAAGCCTGGAGGTGTGACAACAAGGAGTATCCCCCTGCACCGTGCAATCTGCCCAACAAATGCGCACTGTCCTTTAAACCTGCTGACACAAACTTCACTGACACCAGATATATGGAGACCTGCAGCGATTGTCCTAATCAGTAAGTTGCCTTTTGATAAATTTTACTTATCGTAGCATAGCATAGCATAGTCGGCTTTATGATGTTCCCACTGTTGGGCTTGGGATCAACAGTAACCGCCAGATCAATTTAGAATAAAGTTTGGCTTCGGCACGGTTGAGCGATTGACTGCTGCACCATGTGTCGCAGGTTCTCTTCTCGCACGAAACAAATATTTTGTATGTCATACATATAGCTGTTCTGGGTCTGGGTGATTTGTGTATGTGAATGTACATGTTTGTGAACGCACGCATGATATAGGAGTAGTTAGTGCGGGGGCAATATTAAAAAAAATATCTGTGTAGGTACTAGAAATATAAATAATGAATTGTTTTTCATTACTCGAAAATGTATAGATATCGATTCAAAAACAATCGTTTTTAAATTAAGAATGTCAATAATATAGAAGAGTCAATGTAGGTATTTTATTCCAAATTTATCCAGCACGTACCTTAGTTTAAGATATTAAGGCATAGCGCGCACTGTCACCATTTTCCACCATTCTTATGAACCCAACATGTAGTGCGCGCACTTGAAGACGTGACAGTAACAAAAAATGTGTAGAAAAAGTTATTGTCACCGTGACAAAAGTCACCAGTGCGCGCTATGTCTAAAGGATGGCAGCTCAATACTAGGTGTAGCAATGGTGCATAAAGGCCTATCATATTATCCTGGAATGGCTCTTTTCGTTACGTAATATGAAACGGTACTGATATAAAAAAGAAATGCTGGAATACAAGAAACTTATTTGGATAAAACTTATGCACTATTGCACAAAAAAGGGAATTAGGCAGTTTCTTGGAGGATCCTCTTCGTGGTAGTTTTTAGTTAAGGCTCCATACATAATAATATACCTAATAATAATATTCTACAACTATCACACAACGCCATCATTCTAGTCCCAAGCTAAGCAGAGGGGGTGCCACGACAGAAAACCTCCACGAGTGCCCGCGGACTGTAGTTCCCTTGCGGATACGTCCTGAGGGAAGACCAGTCTGCGGGACGGTGCACCCTGGGAGGCGGCCATAGACTCCCTTGGGCACTCCTACCCAAGGGCCTCTATGGCCGTCTGCGAATGTTCTGTCAGACGGACCGCTTCAACGCGTGTCCCTCTGCCATGGCAGAGGGCACAGTGGCGAAGCAAGAGCGGGCTCGGTGTGCACCACGGAATAAAGAAAACTAGAGGAAGTGCCTCTTAGATATCGCCCGTGTGTCAACAGTAGACTAAATTCGCCTATTACATATTATATACTAGTGCAGGTGAATATGGCATCTATTTCAAAGGCACTAGCGTTCTGAATAGAATAAATTGGTTACAGCGCCATCTAGCGTTGAGTAGGCGAACTCGTTGTAAATTGGTTAAAACTTCTTTATTGTTCGTGTCATGTCAAATAATAACAACTTTCTTACGTTGTAATAAGACCTAATTTATGAAAGCAATAAGAATATGAATTGTAAAAGTTAAGTTTGTAATTCGTAGCTTCGTAGCCAATCATATTACTGTTTTTTATGTGTGTAATGTACAATTTGATACGCAAATGTGTGAGTTTGGCGACACTGGTTCCCGTGCTTAGCCACGTTAGGGGCATTTCTACCTATATTTTCTGTTCTGTGGTGTGCACTCACACTGCCGCCGGGCAGGCAGGGGGAAGACGTGTTCCTCCTTCTGCCACCGTTAGTCTCGTAGCCCCAGAGATTGTCCAAGGTCATGTTTCTGACTCTTGATGGGGGACGAGGGCCTTGGCTTAACCGCCCGGGCCGCGAGGAAGACAACCTCTATAAAAAATTACCCCAAACCTCCAAGCGGCGGCGCACCGTGAGGGAGGTTGTTAGCTTGACTAATGGGTAGCTTAATTAGTCTCTAGTGCGAACCACTAACTTTGAGCCAGTACCCAAAGATAATACTCGTGGGATCAAATATGGAAAAGACAAATTCAAATTTTTTTAAAAAACCCCTGGAGAGCGACGCGCGGTCGGAGTCCGATGCGCAGTCCGGAAGGAGCTCGGAGGGCTCGGAGTGTGAGGAGGCAGCGGGGACTTCAGGGAGAGGATCAAGTCTCTCCCAGAAGAAGCGCTCCGCTTCCTTTAGGAAGGAGGATGGGTCTTCCTGCTCGGAGGGGCGGGCAAAGATCCCCACCAGCAGCCGTGGCGCGGGCCGAGCCCGTGGGAAGGGACGGGGCCTCACGGCTAAAAAATCCGCTGAGCGGGCCAACAGGCTTGCCGCGGAGGGGCGCCACCCCGGCGCGGGCGACTCCGGGAGAGACCTCTCGGAGCCGTCCGGCAGCGAGAGGCGCACCGAGGCGGAGTCAGGCGGGGAGGCGGCCATGCCCTTCAAGGAGCTGGCCGTCACCCTGCTGCGTGACATGGCCCGCCAGCGGGACAAGGCCACGCGGGAGAGGACGATTCGTCGCCACGCCGCATCCCTCCAGGGGGCCCTAGACTCCTCCCTCGAAAAGAGGGTGGAGAGCCTCCGGAGCGAGCTTCGGGCGGAGCTCCGGGCTGAGCTCCGGGCTGAGCTCCGGGCTGAGGTCCGGGCGGAAGTCGCGAGGGCGCCAAACAGAGGCCGCCAGGAACCGATGGACGAGGGGCACGAACAGGAGCAGGGGCAAAGCCAACCCCAGCCCCAGCCCCAGCCCGAGCCGGAGAGTCAGCTGCTGACATTGATGCAGCGGGAACTCGCAGCTTTGCAGCAGGGGCTGCAAAAGCAGCAGCTGGAGTTCCAGCAGCGCATCGAGCGGCAGCTGTCTCTCCTGGAGGGCATTGTCCTGCGCCCTCCACTGGCGGCCTCTGGCCAGAAAAAGGCGATGTCCTATGCCGCTGCCGCGGCTGTGGCTTCTACGCCCAAGGCGGGCCCGTCGGGGCAAGCAGGGCGCAAGGCCGCGGCGCCGGAGCCCGCAGGGCCGAGGCCGGAGCCCGCAACGGCCAAGCAGCAGCAGCAGCGGCGGAAAAAGGGTGCGGCGGTGCCTGCTGCTAAACCGGCAGGAACTCCTGCCGCCGTAGCGACTAGGCCGCGCCTGCCACCTCCTTCACCCGAGGAGTCTGGCGCCGAGTGGACGGTGGTCGGCGCCAAGAAGCAGGCGGGCAAGGTGGCCAGAGCGGCCAAAAAGCGCGCGAGGCGGCAGGAGCGAAAGAAGCGGGCCATGGCGGCGCGTCTTCGCGCCCCGAATTCCGAGGCTGTAGTAATTACGCTACAGCCTGAAGCGGAAAAGAGGGGCGTGACGTACGACATCGTCATGGAGAAGGCGAAGCAGGCGGTGTTGCCCCACCTTGGCGAGCTCGGAGCCGCTGCGGGCTTTCGAATGAGGCACACAATCACCGGGGCCCGAATCCTAGAGGTCCCCGGTGCGGCCAGCGGTCCTGCAGCGGACGCCCTGGCCGCAAGGATCAGGGCGTCCCTCAGTTTGGAAGAGGCCCGAGTGTCCAGGCCCACCAAGTGCATCGACATGCGCATAATGGGCCTGGACGATTCCGTCAAGGTGGACGAGGTGGTGGCCGCCATTGTCAGGGCGGGTGGGTGCACGACCGAACAGGTTCGGGCGGGTGCCATCCGTGCTGACAGCACGGGCATGCGAGCCGTAACGGTGAGCTGCCCCGTGCAGGCGGCCAAGGCCATCACGGCCGAGGGCCGAAGGCTTTTGGTGGGCTGGGTTTCGGCCCAGGTTAAGATGCTGGAGCCCAGACCTCTGCGGTGCTTCCGCTGCCACGTGGGGCACCACGTGGGAGCCCACTGCGCCGCAGAGGATCGCAGTGACCGCTGCCACCAGTGTGGCCAGCCCGGTCACAAGGCCGCAGATTGCCGTGCTATGCCGTGCGGCGGCCGGCAAGCCGGCCGACCACCGGGCTGGGGGCAGGTCCTGCGACCCCCCCGCCAAGGCCAAGGGCAAGGCCCGCAGGCCCATTCCCGCCGAGGTCCTCGCCGCCGCAGCCACCTCGTTGGCCGCCGCCGCTATCGCCGCCGCACCCGCCGCCGCCGCGGCTGCGCCCCCTAGGGGGGCTCGGGAGGAAACCGTAATGGAGTGTCAATAACGGCCCCATTACGTCTCCTCCAGGCGAATATCAACCACTGCGCCCCCGCTCAGGATCTGTTGCTCCAGAGCATGGCGCAGTGGTTGATCAATGTCGCCGTAGTCACCGAGCCGTATTTTGTCCTGCCCAGTGGTGACTGGGTTCAGGACCTGGACGGCTCGGTGACCTTAATTACGTCGACCGCCGCCGGTACCCCGCCCCCCGAGTCCGTCGCGAGGGGGCGGGGTTGCGTGGCAGCACGGTTCGGGGACATCGCCGTGGTAGGCGTCTACCTGTCCCCGAGCCGATCTCTCGACGAACTCCATGTCTCCCTGATGGAGCTAAATTCCGTCGTCACTGGGTTCGGTTCCCTCCCCATGGTTGTTTGCGGGGACTTCAACGCCTGGAACACGGCTTGGGGTTCCCGGTTCACAAACCAGAGGGGTCGGATGGTGGAGGACTGGGCCTTAGAGCTGGGCCTGGTCGTACTGAACCGGGGTTCTGTCCCCACGTTGGTGCGGATGCGGGGTGAGTCGGTGGTGGACATTTCGTTCGCCAGCCCCGCTCTGTCGCCGCGTGTCGTCGACTGGCGCGTTATGGAGGAGGTGGAGACGTACTCCGACCACCGGTACATCCGGTTTGACGTCTCCGCCGAAACCTCAGCCGCGCCGGTCCGACAGAGCCCTTGCGGTCCGCGATGGGCGCTTAAGCAGATGGACCGGGAGCTCCTCCTGGAAGCCGCGACGGTACAGGCCTGGGTGCAAGCACCGGACAGGCCTGTCGACATCGACGTCGAGGCGGAGTGGTTCCAGGAGGCCATGTCGCAAATTTGCGATGCGGCAATGCCCCGTGTCCGTCCAGGACGAGCTAAGCGCCAGGTGTACTGGTGGTCGCCGGAGATCGGTGCACTGCGCAACGCGTGCAATCACGCGCGACGCCGGTACGCCAGGCACTGCAGGCGCCGCATCCGCCCGCCGGATGCGGAGGCCAGAGAGGCGGAGCTGTATGAGGGATACAGAGAGGCAAAACGCACCCTCCGAACGGAGATCAAGCGGGCCAAACTCGAGGCCCGCAACGTGTGGCTGGGGTCTCTGAACGCGGACCCGTGGGGGCGCCCGTACAAGTTGGTACGGGACAAGCTCCGCCCCTGGGCTCCGCCGCTGACTCAGAGTCTCCGGCCCCAACTCGTGGAGGGTGTGGTTAGCACTCTGTTCCCTGCGCGGGGGGAACACTCCCCCCCGCCCATGGCTCCGCCTCCGCCAGCGGTGTCTGACGCGGACCGCAACAGCGACGACGATGATAATGCTCCAGAAGTGACCGAGGTAGAGTTGAGAGTGGCGGTGAGAAGGCTGAGTGCCAAAAACACCGCCCCAGGACCCGACGGCTTGCCAGGAAAAGCCTGGGTCCTGGCCATGGAGGCTCTCGGGCCTCGACTGAGAGGGCTCTTCAGCGCATGCCTGGAGAGGGGCCAGTTTCCACTTCGCTGGAAGACGGGGAAACTGGTCCTCGTAGCGAAGCCAGGGCGCCCTGCGGACTCTCCGTCCGCATACCGGCCCATTGTGCTGCTCGACGAGGTGGGCAAGCTCTTTGAAAGAGTTATTGCAAACCGCCTCGTCGTGCGGCTAACACGGGTGGGGCCGGACTTGTCGGACGGACAGTTCGGCTTTCGCAGGGCGCGCTCTACAATAGACGCCATCATGCGCATGCGAGCCCTCACGACAGGGGAAGCGGTGTCCCAGGGTAGGTGTGTCGTGGCAGTGTCCTTGGACATTGCCAACGCTTTCAACTCCCTGCCCTGGAGTACGATCCGGGGGGCACTCCGGTACCACCGGGTGCCCGAATACCTCTGTCGAGTGGTCGAGGCGTACCTGTCAGACAGGTACATTGTCTACCCCGGTCACCAGGGAGACTGGAAACGTCGAGAGATGTCGTGCGGTGTTCCGCAGGGGTCGGTTCTAGGCCCACCCTTGTGGAACATCGGCTACGATTACGTGCTGCGCGGCGACTTCCCTGACGGGGTCAGCGTGGTTTGCTACGCAGACGACACGCTGATTCTAGCGCAGGGAAGTTCGCACCAGGCGGCGGTCGCTCTAGCGACACGTGGGGTTGCGATAGCCGTTGGTAGGATCCAGGAGTTGGGACTCGAGGTGGCGCTGCATAAATCCGAGGCAATGTGCTTCCACGGCCCTCGGAACGCGCCACCATCGGACTCCCAGCTTACGGTAGGAGGAGTTCGCATCGGCGTCGGGTCGACGATGAAGTATCTGGGACTCGTCCTCGACAGCCGGTGGAATTTCGTAGAACATTTCCGACGTCTGGCTCCCAAGCTTCTCCGGGCTGGGGCTGCTCTCAAGCGGCTCCTGCCCAACCTTGGGGGTCCAGACGCCTCCTGCCGGAGGCTCTACGCGGGGATCGTTCGGTCCATGGCCCTCTACGGGGCGCCGGTGTGGGCGCCGTCGCTGGCAAAGCGACCGGCGTCCATACTGAACGCCTGCCAGAGGGTCATGGCAATACGGATGGTGCGGGGTTACCGCACGATCTCCCGCGAAGCGGCGAGCCTTCTGGCTGGCCTACCACCGTGGGATCTGGAGGCAACAGTCCTTGCACACATGCACGACATGCGCGTGGAGATGCAACGCCGGGGTGAAAGTCCACTGCCGCAACATGTCAAGGCATGGCGGACAGAGCTCCGGCGGGATCTCATGGTGAAATGGCGTCAGCGGCTATCGCAACCCAGTGCTGGGCACGCCACGATTATGGCGGTAAGTCCCCTCTTTGAGGCGTGGCTGGAAAGACCTCACGGCGTCCTTACCTTCCGCATGACGCAGGTCCTCACCGGACATGGCAAGTTCGGGAGGTTCCTGCATCGGATTCAGGCGGAAGAGACGCCCGGGTGTCGCCACTGTGCGCAACGCCCGGAGGACACGGTGGAGCACACCGTCGAGGTGTGCCCTGCCTGGGCAGAGCATCGCCGTGCCCTCGTGGGGGCGATCGGCGGCGGAGACCTCTCGCGCCGGGCCCTGGTCGAGGCCATGGTCCGGAGCGAGGAGGAATGGCAGGCGGTCGCCTCCTTCTGCGAAGCAGTAATGCTTGCAAAGGAGGAGGCCGACCGCATCAGGCAACGGCGCCCTCGCCGCCGTCGCCGGGATTCCGATCCCGATTTCCGGCCACCGTAGACGCAGGCTCGCGGACGGCGAGCTATGGGTAGCTCGCTGTCCGATCGTCCGGTAATGGACCGAGTCTAAGACGTCGACGGCGCGCACTGTTCCCGCGCGCCTCAAGGAGTTGTCAGCAGCAGGAGGGGCCCAGCTGGGTCGAAGCCTACTGGGGACAGGGTTGTCCGAAAGGGAGCTCGTGCCCCGGTATGAAGGCTAGAAGGAACGGCGCGGGGTTTTTAGTCAGTAAGAGTCTGACACTGTCTCCCGCTCCACCCAAGAGCGGGTTTCGTCAAAGATGATTTTCCCCGTCGAGAAAAAAAAAAAAAAAAAAAAAAGCTAAGCAGAGCTTGTGTTATGGGTATATGGGTACTAGACAACTGATAACCATACTTATATATTTCTAAATACATACATATTATAGATAAATGACACCCAGACATAGAACAAATGACCATGCTCATCACATAAACATTTGTCCTGGGTGGGAATCGAATCCGACCTTCGGCATAGCACTCAAGGCCACTAACCACTAGACCAACAGGCCAGTCAATAAAAATTCTAAGCCAAAAATCCTTTGACGTATTTTCAGCGACAGCAATAACACTCAAGTTATGTTATTACTACGTTCATTTTACGGCGCACCACGTAGAGATGATCTTGCTTACTTTGTTGTGGGACTTTTAAAATTTAAAAGTTTTTTAACAGTGTCAGGGCTTCGTCTATTACGGGCATCGCGGCTTGACTCAGATTCACGAGCTTAGGGGAGAAATGTGATTTTGTAGCGTCGTTGTGTTGAATAATTTTAGTCCACGTAAGCTGGTATGCTTCTACAAAATTGTTGGTAAAGCTTCATTTGTTTTAGAAATTATAATGTATTGTATGTTTTATTCTGAGATATTGGGTGATAATAAATACGGTAGGGAGATTCGATATACCTATTCCAACATAAATAAGTTACATTTAAATATTTAACGTTAACACTGTTAACTTAAGACTAGTTTCTTAAAAATAAATTAAGTTAAGTCCCTTGACGCGAAAAGAAGAAAACTTTGTTGATGTTACATGTGTTGCAATTTCAAGACAAGATAAACCTGAATGAAAAGAATGCAGAATAAAACCTACCTATTTTTTTGTGGAGAATTCATCAGATAACTCCTCCCGCTTTAGGTGAAGTGAGAGGAAGTGCCAGACTTTACTGACTAAAACCCACCTTTGTTCCTTTAGTTGCTGTTGTCGTTACGCTCTTTCGAACAATTCCGCAGCCTTGACATTGCGTAACAATTTTTTTTTTTAATTAGCATATCATTCAATGACTTCACCCGTTCTCGGGTGAAACTAGAAGGCGTGTCAGACTTTTGCTGACTTAAACCCACCAGTATCTTTCAGTTGCTTTACGTTGTAGAGCCACGGTCACACTTTCAAACGTACCTACAGCCCATGAAACCTACCTAACCTACCATTCAGAAAAAATAATATTAATATACATAACTATTCTATTATTTCAGGTACCCATGGCTAGGTGACTCCGGCGGGACAGGCATACCCGGCAAAGACAACTATATTCCTGACAATCTGAGGAGGAAGTAGTGTGCAGACGAATAGTCCTCTATTACACTGTATATGATCTATTCAGTCCAACCGATTCTCGTGAGGCAATACTTCAGCTGGCACGTAACATAAAGCTTTTTATTGCTTGGAGATTATGGCCTTATAAAAATATAATTTAAGGTTAATGACGAAAAACAGTTTACAGTAATTTTCTTGAAAATATTTATATTCATAGGTGACAGCTATGCGTACCCATATTTTTAAACCAGCATTAGCTTATTGCAAAAACAAAATCAAGTTAAATATAGCTGGCGATTCGTCTCATCACATCTATTTTACAGATAAAACCGGTTATTAGTTACGAAACTTACCTATTTACTAAGATATATTCGGCAAAAATAAATAACCTATAGATTTGATCGAAAATAGTAATAATGTAATAATACAAAAATAGCTTTTAGTTGGTTTTTGCAATAAGAGTTCGTAATCTAGTTTGGAAACAATAAATATTGACCAGTTGGACTCAGTCAGTTCTTTGAATTTAGGAGCCAAATGTTCAGCATAAATATGGTACGAAGAACATACTCGTTTGACAAAAAATACCTTCAATGTGGCTTTAATATTCCACCAGCAGTTACGAATCCTACCCTGAATAGATTATATACAGTCATGTTGTATATATTTCGTTTTGTAAGTAATTAAGACATAGTGACTAGTCGTCGCAATTTATTATTTTTAATAATTATGATTTGAGACTTTCTAGTACTTTGTGACGAGACAACTCGAACAATTTATTTAATGATTTATAAGATATAAAATTTCGCGTAATTATTATTGAACAGTTGCCATTTTTTAACCAAAATAATCCTTTTAATAATGACAATGTCGGGGGCAAGCAGAGTTGTAGACTGTTAAAAGGTAACTGAAAATAATAAATTCAGATGTTATTTCGAAAATAAAATAAAACGAAGAAATGTAAATTTAAATATAAACATGTTGATCATAATAAATTTCCAATCTGGTGTTGAACTTTAGTTCTCGATGTTGTTGAACAAATACCTCGAAATACTCCTAGCTTGGTAATACATATGAATATATATTTCTGAACAACTTTGGTGCTTTGTATTAAATGATAAGTGAAATAACTGTTTGCATTGTTAACGAATAAATATGAATATTTTTCCAAAACGCCTGTTTATTTATTTCCTGCTGAACGAAATTACTGGATTCCGAAAGCCTTTTGTGCTATTTTTGCGAGATCGATTAAAAATTTAAATTATTTCGTAGAATGAAATATTTTATCTTGAAAAAAAAAAATCACAGAATGCGATAAGGTCGTCAATTATACCTATGTTTTTATTTTAGAGTTCCGTCAATTATACCTCTTCTATCCATTCGTGTACCTGCGGGCTGTGTATCACATAAACCATAAGAGGTTGAAATTTTCACAGAATGTGTATTTTTTATTGCCGCTACAACAAATAATAAAATTAAAATAAAGTCAAAAATTAAATATATATAATATATGAAATAATTAAAGCGACCCATACAAAAAACATTGTTTTGTCGGCGTATTTACGTATAGTGGGGGTACCTTAATAAAACATATTTTTCCACTTTGTCGGCGTGATTGATATACATATTAGTACTAGCTTTTGCCCGCGCGGCTTCGCTCCCGCTCGTCTCTACTCCTCACTACTATACCCAACTCTACCCTACCCTACTCTACCCTACCCTACCCTACTCTACCCTACTCTACCCTACTTTACCCTACTCTACCCTACTCTACCCTACTCTACCCTACTCTACCCTACCCTACCCTACTCTACCCTACTTTACCCTACTCTACCCTACTCTACCCTACACTACCCTAATTTTTATTTCTTTTTCCATAAGAACCTTTTCCTCACAATAACAATCACAACAAAAAAAAAAAATCAGCCAAATCGGTCAAGCCGTTTTCATGCTATGTCGTGACAACGGAAAACGGGTTTCATTTTTATATATATAGATAGATGATTATCAGCTTTCTAGTGCTAACGGTCACTGAGATTATCCGCGGACGGACGGACAGACAGACAGACATGGCGAAACTATAAGGGTTCCTAGTTGATTACGTAGCCCTAAAAATCACAAGGCGAATCTAATTCAAATATACATATATAAAAAGACATCTATTGATAATTATAAAATTGTTTATTAAGACAAGGAATTTAAATGTAACGCGATATTGTAACCATAGAAGTAAAGGCCCTAAGGGTATTATCCATCGGCGAGCAATGAGTAGCACGCTGTCCGGCCATCAGGTAACCACGCGCGCCTTAAGAAGATATCAGCAAAACCTGTAATCGTCCAGCAGGGTCGAAGCCTACTGAGGCCATGCGGTTCACTTCTGAAAGGAAAACCCGCGTTCCTGGAACGCAAAAGAAAGAAAGAACACAGGAGTGGGTTTTAGACAGTAATAGTCTGACACGCCCTCCCCCTCCGTCTTAGAGCGGAAGAAGTCATTGGATGGCATGCTAAACCTTGTTTCACACAGAATAGCCACATGTGATGCAAGCACAACATAAGTTGCTATGCGAGTCTGAAATAACATGCAAGGCAACCATTTCAGTGCGTTTGCACGTCAGTAGTAGATAGCGGACGTCAGCGCAATGCTCTGCTGTTTAAATACTTAGCGTGATGCTGTAGCGCTGCAAACGTGTTGCATTTGGTGTAACCAAGCTTAAGCGAAACCACAGGGTGAGTGTAACCACAGTTTATTCAGTACTGATGCCTTTGTAGGCGGTGTTTAGGATGTAGAGTATCTACGCTAATTAAATCTCTGTAGTCATTACGGGTTGCGGTATCTTAGCGTATCTTAGCCTCTATTGCTTCTGTGTGAATGTAAAAGGTAAATAATATAGGTGGGTTTTAGTTAGTAATAGTCTGGCATGGTTTCTCGCTCCACCATAGAGTGGCAGAGGTCGTCATGTAGCGACATCTATGACGTCACCTAGAACTAAAATTTAAGATGTCGTTCGTAAGATTCATTTTCCGTGCGATTAGAACATAAAATATATAACATCACGGAATCACCTATTGGGTAGTTGCCCAGACTAGACATAACAGCCGTCTGGTCGGAGGTTCTTCCTTTTTCAACGCATGTTTGCAGGACTTTATACTCTGTAACACATACCTCTAAACTGGTGACCCCGACGTGATGTGGAGACATCTATGACACCATAATTTAGTGATTTCCCACCTGTAGATCAAGTAAAAATAAAGTAGTGTAGTTTAACACGTTTACATACGCATCTACAGCTTAATAATATAAAGGATATAATTATAATTTAGGTGTCGTCTAGGCTAAAGTGAATAGGCTCTTAATAAGCTAACGCGGTTCACTATCAACGATGGCATCATTGCTTACCAGGTGGTGGGTTTACAAAGCACTAGTTTATATCATTAAAAAAAAGTCTTATTAGACAGACGGACAACAAAGTGGTCCTATAAGGATTCCATTTTCCTTTGAGGTACGAAACCCTAAAAAGAGCAAAACCACTCAAGAAAGAAAACCTCGTAGTTGTAACAATACACAAACTAGTCAGTTCTTAGAATTTCATCTGACACCAACACATGGGAGCTTAAAAAACAATTCGTGTTTAGCTTTATAAACAGCTTTGTGGTCTATACATTACCTAATAAAAGTCTTAAAAAGTCTATTGTATACATATTTTATAACGACGGCTGGCATTTCGCGTCTCCGACCCGCCGGCAGATTTAATTTGAGATTGCGCTGCGAATCGGTGCTCGGAAACTTTCGCCATATTCACATGCATTAGCTCCTATTACAGCGAGTTTTTGTTATACATATTCCGAATGGCTCCCACCCCATCCTCGATGTCTTTCTCTCAGAATCAATATTCTTAGTTACCAGTTTAAGACGATAGATAAGGGTGGCGCAACTTTGTCAGTTCAGGCTGCGGAATGTAATTTGTGAAGTTGAGATATAGACGTAGACTTGTGTCATTCACACGTCATTTGTGGACGTGTATTGGGATTTAGTAGGCAGTGAATGTTCGAGTTAAGCATCGTTTTATCTTATTTTAGGTGACAGGGGCACTTGAATAAAGGAAAGGACGATGGGCCTGGTCAGTAGGTATCTAAGAATTGACCTTGTACTTAAGCAAGCACATAATAACGAAAAGAAGATTGGATTGGATGAAACTTGGAAAATGGATAGAAAATATCCAAGAATAAGATATAAATAGGAGTATGTTGTTTTGCGTTAATTTTCGACTTTGAAGCAGGTGATTAATAAATACTAACATTTGAATTTGGAACATCACATCTCCGTTATGTTGCCGTTTGTGAAAAGGGGATTTCGAAAATAATTTCACAGACAGTTTAATATTACACCAAAAAGGATATTCGAGCAAAATCTTAATTTGAATAGGTCTCGTTTTCACAAAGAAATAAAATAACCAAATCCCTACACGCAAGTTCCTAATGTGAAATTATTAAAGCAATTGTTATCCAAGAACCCGTAGCCATAAATGTGCAAAAATAACAGCATTTTGGCACGTACAGAAAATAAACACTTTTCCTCAATACATGGACACAAATCACGGCACATATGAACATAAATACTAACAGCAGAGGGTAATGTAGAAAGGTGGTAATAAGATCCAGCGACATTGTCGCCGAGTGGCGAACATTACAAATCCCCTCAGGCATGCAAGGGAGCTTCATAAAATATAATAAGAGCACGCGAGCCCGCTGGAAGCAGGTCAGCCGCCTCAACCAAACGAAATAGGCTGAAACACCCATTCCTACGAGGTATGTTTGTATTTGTGACCGCAAATAAATTAGATTTACTATGTTTATTCGTACATCTGCAGGCTTTCTCCGCATTTTTCAGCATTCACAAAATGTTTTATACGTTAATAATGTAATGGCGCAAGAACTTTATGAAAAGTAAAATGTCCTTGATTTATCGAGAATGTCTGCTGTACCTACTAAATATAATTTTATGATGACGACAGCTGGCAATGTGTACGAAAATGTATATGCCAGCAATCCATTTCACGTGAAAATTATCCTAGAATTCATCTGTCTATCAAGTCGACCGTGAAACTTTACCAAATATGTAAATGGAAACGTTGGAAACAGAAAAGACATACTTTACGATATGGGGCAAGCGAAACCAAGTCATACAATTCCGAAAAATACTTTTCTGATTACAATCTCACCACGTATAATCACATCAGACTTGATTAAGTCGACCACAACAACAAGTTAATCGGAATCGATCCGTATAAGTCTTCTCATTATTTTCCCTTATCAATGTACGTACGCAGATAAAAGCTCCAAGTTATTCTCTTGGACGACATTTTTATGTCGTAAGAATAGGGAAATAACGAACTCATAAATGGCAGTCGGACGATAAACAAGCCATAGCCTCTGAGATAAGAGTCTGTTCTCTCTGCGAAGTAATGTGACTGCGAAAACGCGGATAATAACTATACTACCTGCTTTACATACGAAAAGCATACGAGTGCCGAACTGCCGAGGGTCCTCTGAGCGTTCGATACATGGCGTCATAAATTACTTAGATTAGCTTCTTATTTGGTCTCCAGTTGATTTTATTATCCCGGTGTTTATACAACTGAGAATTGCGGCTGTTTTCTTTGGCGAATATTTCTCGCGTTAAACATTTTTATTGTAAACGAAACCCGAGTTGATATTACTTTCCATAAAGAGAGAACGTAACAAGGGACTGGGCTCCGGTATAGAGAAGATGGACGAGGAACCTGTGAGTTCAACGAATGTTGTTTATAGCTGCAAGCGGTTCAGTAAGACATGGGTTTCTACTTACCCTGTCCGGGATAAAACTGTGCCACCCTCACCGTCACACACACGCGCTTATAATCTCTAGTGTGCAAACATTTCAAAGAGTCCTTCGTGTTGAGTTAACTAACATCAATTTTACATTGTTGACAGTACAACTGAAGGAACTATTGTGCAAGAAGTAACCCCAACATCTGGACACGAATAGCATAAGTTTCAAGTGAACACGGATCCAAAGATGTCAAGAGTTGGATTTCAAAGGAGCTTGCATTTCCTTCGTGAAAGTAACAAAAACATAATTCTACTGAAAAAATGTAAAAGAATTCTAACATTCCATTAGTTTTTGTAACTCTTTGGTAGATGTATAAGTATAAACAAGTGTTTGTCGTGAGGTTTAGAAATAGGTCGAGGCTGTCAGTGACATCTGACCCGCAGGTGACATTCAGGTAGTAGGGTCTATATTGGGCGGACTGACACCGGATTCCCCTTGACAACATCATAAGTTCAAGCGTGCTCATTACAGTATTATTTTCAGGTAAAATCCCAGTACCTACGTCAGGTTCAGGTGGAAGAAAACCTTAAATATGTACGAAAAATATAAACTTACTTTAGCATATCAGGTGTCCCGTAAAACAGAGAGAAAAAAGAATTTTCAATTGTGGGTTTTTGTAAAGACCATCACGAATAATATTGTTTAAATATAACCTCATTTCTACGGCTGCCTTCTGAAATTACTGTTGGATAGCTATATTATATCGTAGCTCTATATTTCGGACAGTGTTTGCCTTAAATGGCGTATAGCGTGCATTTTTATTGGATCAAAGACATTTTGTATTCCTAAGCAGTTCGCCAGCTTTGGCCTGTCCGGACGAAGGCATTTGGCTGACTTTTGTATTTTCCTCAAGACAAATAACATGTTTCATCTGATAAGGGCCTGTCGTCGGCTCGTCTGTCTACGGAACCAATCGCTTTGTGGACGTTCCTTGTTATTCCATCTTGTTTTTATTGCGCAAGCTTGAGCGTTTGTTTTTTGAAAGCCTATTAACGTCTCTCCTTTTGTAATAAGAAAGGATTCTTGAATCATTAGTGTGTTTATGTGAAGAAATACTTAGGTTTATTCCTTCGCATTTGTGTGGAAGAGATTTGAGTCATTAGGTCAAGGTTTTCTAAACAACATGCGTAGTAGTTTTTGTTTTTACTACGTTGAGTTATTAGAAAATTAGTGGGTACCCATACAATAAAAAAGAGAAGAAGAATGAAACAGAAAAATAGGTACAATGGTGATGCCGCGTGATGCTTACTTCTAGAACAAAAAGAAATCTGTTCCAGCGTCTCTCTAAAAGTAGAGTTGAAAATACAAAAGATCCAAACACGGTTTGTAATGGAAGCAGTAAAATCAAATACAGTTAACAGTTCACTTAGATATTAGTTAATATAAATATAAGAAATAACGGCCATACATATCACACTAATAAAGTTAAAAATTTGTAAGTCTGTGTGTGAATGTGAGTATGTTGATTACTTCTTTACAATCGAACGGCTGAACGAATTTTGGTGAAGCTTGAAATACGAGTTGACCATGTTCTGGAATAACAGATACGATACTCTTTGTCTCGGAAGTATGTTGCTTTGGGATAATTTGTTAATATCGCGCGAACGAAGCCGCTGGCAGCAGCTATTAAAAATACTTCAATAACAATACATAACATGTATTGTTATTGATGTATTTTAGATATTATCAACCTATATATCAGTAGATATTATCTACTGTTATATATAGTTGGTATGAACTACCCTCACATTAACAGGGACGTCCTGAAAACATAATGATATTGGTAAAGTTATGAAGATTACATTCAAAACGTCGGAGTTAACTCTGTAAGCACAGAGTGAGTGAGCGCTGCACATAATCGCCGCCCGGCTGCGGCTGCATTATGAATTTGTACTCTTTTGTCCGCAGTTTTTAATTCTGCCGGTAAAATGTATTGTTCATGGAACAAAAGTCTCTAGTGTCATTGTTGTTGGCCAAAGTTCATTTAAATTCCGTGCCCGTGAGAGGGAACAGTAGCAAATATGAATTCCTTTGCTCCTATTGTCAAACTGCTTTTGCTCGGTTTGGTATAATGCTTTTGAAAGCCACATTGTGTTTTATATACATGTAGGAACACAAGTCTATTTAAATCTTTTTTAGTTAACAAAGAAACAGAATGTAATGTAATTAAATATGTATATGAAATTAGCGTGTTTGTGTGAAATAAAGTTTAAGCCTGAAGGCATGGGGAAGTGTTCTAAACTGCTGTAGCTGACGGCGCACTCCTTTTACCTGGCTTACTTGCAAGTAGTCGTGAATAATTCAAAACGTTGTACTAATTAAAATTCCGAAATTGCACAACAGGTAGACGCTTTATACAGGGACATTTATCATTAAACAGGCTGAAAATTTAAACTTGCATAATCAGGTTTATTATGTTCCCACTGCTGGGACTGAAGCCTCTTCTCTTGCAGAGAGCATAGACCGTAATCTACCTCGTGAATGTAATTTTTCATCGAATGTTTTATTCTAGAACATACCGGCTTTCTCACAATGTTTTTCTTTACAGTGAGTACTGGTAATGAAATAAATTACACAAATTAGACCGGGACTCCACCAATGCAGAGATGTGTGCGGTTTGCTGTGTGCTGTGCGAGAAGAGATGTTTTTCAGCTCGGTGGACTCCACCAAAGCGGAGATATGTGCGTTTTTGTCGTACGCTGTGCGCACAACTCATGTCTCCGTTTCCATCGCGTCATACAAATATTACACATCTCCACACAGCGATCTCCACTGAAGCTGAGCGGAGAGAAGATGTGTCAATAACACAATTCTATTGGTTGTTTAAAAAACATCATGGAACAACATGGAATCTCGACCTTATAGTGCCTGAGGTTTGACACCGGTCATGACGTACCTCTAACTGACGTAAATTATGCCGTAACACTGGGCTATAACTGCTCACCAAAAATTCAACTTAAAGCTAAAATATTTTTAAAACATTGTTATACGAGTATGTGTAGCGCAGTAGTAATCGAAGCATTGCAAAGTTTCGATGGCTGGCAAAGAAAAAGGAATGACCGCTGCGCACTGGCGCCGGTCCAGATCCGTCGCTTTTCATCACGTTTTACAGGCGTTGCAACAAGTTATGGGCCTCTTTTTTGGAAACTCCTCCCCATCATACTTGAGGGATAGCGTGCAATACGGGATATTATCAATTCGACATACGTTTTCTCTATTTAATACGCGAATAACTCCGTGTTAATGTGTCAACCATCAACATTAATGTGAATTTAGATAAGTAAAGTAACTTATTAGAGCAAAAAATGGACGGACAAGACAATTATTCGCCAGAATAAGGAAAACAAAAATACTTAGTTACAAAAGACAATGAAGAAAAATGATAGAACCTTTCGCAGACGCGCGAACAACAGCGCTAATTACAATTAAAAAACATTTTTATACTTTTTAATGAGACAATTAATTCACACAGTTTCAAAAAAAATTTACATAATTTCTTTAGAAGCCATGTAGCAGTACCGAGCTGGGGGATAATTTGATTCATGTAATTATTACAGTCAATTTTCATCATTTCTTGGTTTAAACGGCGGGTTGCGGGGCTGAAGTAATTTTGTCCGGGCCAACAGAAGTTGAAAAAGGAAAATTACACAATTTGCTAATGGCCACGGCACGGATAATAATTTGTTGCGCGGTTTTTATTACTAGAGAAAGATATTAATGCGAATTGAAATTTATATTTTATGACTTATGATTGAGTCACGTGGCGGGCAATGTATTGGGTCTTTTTACGTTTTTCGATCAAATACGAATTTAATATAGTCGTCGACTTAGTTACGAAGATATTTTATGTACCCATGGCGTTAATAAAATTCGAAACAGGGATATACAGCAGGTTTTAAGCTCTTTTGGAAAGCATTATTATGAAGTAGTGACTCGCCCAAGCTTTTCATTGGTGTTAGAAATCTTTCAAATTTTCGGCTTTTATAATATCTATACTATGTATAGTCTTTTCTATAATTGTATAGGCTTGTCTATAATAGAATAGTCACACTATATATTACATTAATATTACAAAGGCGAGTTTGTGAGAGTGCTTGTATGTTTGTTAAACTTTTGCTCGAACGGTAGAACGGATTTATAAAATTTGTTATTATATAAATAGTTATTTTTTATTCTGGGACTGTGCGTATGTTCCCTTGGGTTAATTTTCTACTTTCATGCAGGCGAAACCGTTGGTACCAGCTAGTATGATAATAATTATATTAGACAAACCACGCGGTAGGGGTTTGTTTTATAACATAAAGATTTTTATGAATTTATTTGAGTTCGTACAGTAACTTTTATGAAATACCCATATTTAAAACTCTAACCTATTAACCCTTCAGATACCGTCAATTAGAGACACAATAGTAAGACAATAGATGCGCGGCCACCGGTGGTCGCTTGGGGATTCATGAATTAATAATAAAGCAAGTCTAGAAAGCAAAAGCAATTCCATTATAAATGAAAAACTTTCGGTAAGTAGTTTGGTAACTGTGGTAAAAGACCCAGCACCAAGACACGAAGACTTCATCGACACCAGCACAGTCGCACAAAAACTTTGCTATTCAATGTAGGTTAAAATAAAGAAACTAGGTAAAGTCCGCGGGAATGCTGCCACTGTCAACAATGCCCGTTGCAAACAGACCGAACTTTGGGTAAAAATGCAATGTAATTAAACTGCGAGATACAAAATACGAGCACTTTTGAAGGAAGTCCAGCCATTGTTGCTTTTCCACACCCTATGAACTTGATGGGGGATGTTAGGATTAGAGTGGGCTAGGACTTGTTGATTTTAGATAAATTACCATGCAGAATTAAGTATTTGAAAAAAGGTTTTTCCGCACTGGTATTTTTTACAAGTTTTTATTTAAATTACAATACATAGTTTTGCAATGAATGTATATTATCTATCTTGAGCAAATATTGCGAATGGATTTTTGAACCCATAAGTCACTGAACTGAATTTTAGATTAACTTTGTAACTTGGTTAACAATGCATTATGATACCATATATCATGGAACTGGATGGATTATGAAGTCAGATAGTGGCCATAGAAACTACTGCGTGCTACAAGAATACTCCAACGTTTTAGAGCTCTTTCAAAAGAAGTCGGTTTCCTGATAGCTATAACCCGGGAGTCTTTAAGTCGAGAGTGAATAGGTTCTTTCTAGGTAAGCGCGTTCCATCGTCGATCGCGTCGTCGTTATCCATCAGGTGAGATAGCGGTCAAGCGCGAGCCTCTCAAATATAAAAAACAGGGCTTGATGAGTACTGTGAAGACGGCAATACAATGAAAGGCTTTTGTGATCCAACTTATTAAGATTCATTCCTAGAAGCACTTTATAAATATTATGTTTATAGAAATATTTTTTCCACCTAACAGCTTGACATATCAAAACCATCCTTCTTTCTTCATATCAAATATGAACACCTTACATAAAGTGTAAACATTAAAAGTATAATTATCTTGTCATTTTGCAAGTTACTAAGAGTAATAGTAGCATGCGAACACTATCGATAACACAGTACTATACTACGCGATAAAAGCTTGCCATTACATGAAGAAAGTATTTTCATTTAAAAATTACATTCTATTTTGGTGCGTTAATCGTGTCGATGCCATCAATTCTGGAACTAAATCTATTGAATAAATATTTAGTTCTAACAAAGAATGCGATTTCACTACGTATAGAGCCACCCAAGCCAACAGCCAACAAAAACACCATTGTCTATAAAAACCTATCTAGAAGACCACAAAATAAATAGGTACATGGTTTTATGAATCTCATAACTAAGAGACGTTATTAAAACTATCGGTAGCAGCATCCGAGGCAGTTCAATTTTTGCCAGGTCCGTAACGAAAGCTGTTAAGACGTTTGAGGTCAGTCGAGTTGTATAAACGTCCAATTCGGCGGCAAATTTACAACTTTTTCTCACTTCCCTGTCTCAAGTCGGGGCAGTAAACTGGGAAGCAATCTCGCCCCGACTACAGAGTTATTTCGCAGAATATTGCGGAGCGAGACTAATAAAATGACAAATGGCTGGTGTTTGCACTAGAGAGCTGACATGAAGCAAGATGCATGCGGCGACATACTTTCCAAATGTATTTGCCAATAATTTGCATATAATGCGGTCTTACGATTCATATTGAAATATATTGCGATCATTCTATGTACCTACATCTATTACCTAATATAGATGTGTTCAGTCCTGGTTCCGGCCGAGTGAACATAATAGTAGTGTGTTCAGTGTAACCGATATCTTGGAAGGCGGGCTCGCTATGCTCAAATTGTTGAGTAGAAGTGCTCTTACCCACAATATCGGCCGGCCTCTCCCAAACGTCTCGATTTCACCTTGGCTGAGGACGTCGGTACGTTCTACCTGTGGAACCCTAATCCAATCTGTCCGTGACTGTATGCACGTTAACATATATAGCAACTTATAAGTGAGTCTCATGTTGCCAACTATATTGGTTTACAGTTTATTTAGAATTAAAATAAGATGTGTATTTATATCTACTTTTAACGCATTGTTTTTACCACACATGGTATTTATGTCTGTACCACGTGGTAAAGTGTCAGCCAAGATTGCGAAGCAAAGGGTGACACACCTGCACCAGTAGTGGGTTATCCAGGCATCATTTCGGCCTACTATTTTGGGAAGGTGTAGGTGGATAGTAAGACTCCATCCAAATTGCCTAGCAATAAGAAATCTTTTTGGCGACGCTTGGGGGAGGCCTATGTCGAACAGTGTACGTCTTTTGGCTGATATGTTGATGAAAAAACATTTTACTATTTACGAGATATATTAAAAAATCGCTATTTTAATCATTCAAAAAGAAGTTAAAAATTCGTGTGAAATCATTATTGGATTCTAATAGGAAAAAACAGAGTTGTTAATTCTTTGCGAGTATTATGTATGAATTGTTAAATAAGATAGCAGTTATCTCTCGCTTCGTTTAAAACGCTTAATAATAGTCATAGTCATAGTAGTAACAATACATAGTTACTATGTATTGTTATTGTTAAGCGATTTTACTCTAAATAGCCGAGAGCGTGTTTGTGAACGTGATATCGACATCAGTGTTGAGACCTGCTACAGTGTGATTCTGTAAACATCTCATCGTGAAAATGTAGGTGAAGTGAGTTTGAAGTGAGCTGTCAATATATGGTTTTAAGTTGAATAACAGTTGACTTTAAGATCATTTTACCTATGTTTTCACGGTAACATTTATATAATAAACTAGACTAGTTTCAGACCCAGAGTCAAACCGGACTGGGCTTAGATTTTGTGTCATGTATAATTTAACTTCAAATGTTCGTGTTCATCACTCAAACATTTGTAATTATAGATTTGACACCGTGATGGTTAAAAAATATATTAAACAAATATAGACTCTGTATCATACTTTCCTATAAAGAAAAATGTTTTTGTTCGTGAGCATTAATAAAAAAAAACACTGAGTTTAAACTATATTAAAAATAATCCTGTATACTGTACCCAAAATGACATATAGCTTGACACATAATGTCAAGTTGACACATGATTTAAATTTTTGTATTTTAGTAGTTTGAACACTAAAATTAAAATTGGTAGGTTTTTTCACGTGAGAATGATTTCTTCTCTGAATTATAGAATTGTTTTTGATGATTCAAAAACACTTCTATAGTTCAGGGTGGAGTTTGAGAGAGAGTCAGAGTTTAACCGACCTAAACCTACTGTGGTACGCCTTTTTTGGCAGGGCTGCGAAAAATTATAGATTTGTAAACCCGGATCAATCACGATCATGAACAATCAAGAATATTAAGTGACTTAGAACCTAAAAAAATTGACTGAAAAACTTTGTGCATGACAGGAGTTATGATTTAAGGAAATTCGAAAGAACTTGGTGCACAGTTAGATCTCACTACTGTTTCAGCGAAACCATTATAAAGTACTTGGCTTTGTTTCACATTTATATTTTTATTGGGACAATTCCACGAAAGCTGGGTTGGTCGTTTTTTTTATGGTGTGAAAATCATCTAATGACAACCCGCTCTTGGGCGGAGCGGGAGATAGTGTCAGACTCTTACTGACCCACCCCGTTCCTTCAAGCCTTCATACCGGGGCTCGAGCTATCTTTCGAAACTAACCCTGGCCCCAGTAAGCTTCGACCCAGCTGGGCCCCTGCTGTTGCTCACAACTCCTTGAGGCGCGCGGGAACAGTGCGCGCTGCCGGCGACTTGGGCTCGGTCTGGACAGTTACTGGACGGTCGGATAGCGTCAGTGGCCGGAAATCGGGAATCGAAGATGTTCGTGTGTGTAGATAGTTAACGAAGGCGGTTCACTGCCACAGTAGGTGTGGGCTTAAAGACGGTGAGCAATGTACCTAATTCAACGTCCGAAAAAGACCAAGCCTGGGGTGACAGCGCATTATGTTGCGGGCACACCCCAAAAAGTTGTCAGCAAAATTAATGGAGCCCTCTGATGATGGGGATAGTGATTTGAAAGAGTTACCGCGGCTCTGGAACATAAAGAGCAACTGAAGGAACACGGGTGGGTTTTAGTCAGTAAAAGGCTGACATTCTCTCTTCTTTATTATTTGATGAATTCACTTTTTTTTAAATAGTTAAAAAGTCTATGACACTGAGCGTACCTACTCACTTAAAATATAAAGTGTAACTAAACCTTCACACACAACCAAGTCCAACCCGCTTTTGCGAGATAAAACATACTTGTCTACACTACACATAATAGCCACTTCGTACGGCAAAGGCATCAAGGCTAAACATCTTAAATAAATTCTCCGAAACGATCGAATTATCCAGTCTAGAGAGGCGATTAATAAAGCCAAGTTCAATCACTGTTCGTTCGGCCTCCGATTCCGTAAATAATTATGTCCTACATACATACGTCACTCACAAAGAAAACGTGCCTAACCAATAAAACGAAACAACGAGGCTATCAGAAACAGACGCAGGCGTCACTGCCGCTCTGACATTGACAAATAAGCCATTCTGAAAAAGATCCCATTTTCCCCAAGACCCCTACTACGTACGACTATTAATAACAATTAAAGAAACGAAAATACCGCCGAAATGCAAATTAATGACATGAATATTTCAAGAATACTTGTTATTAAATTCATGTCTTTATTAAAATGTCGTCGGCTTCAATATGCCGCAGGTTTTTCACAAATTTATATTTGCGAAAAGAAACGATCAATAATTGCTCCCATCGTTCGTGATTGAACTTAATTTTCCCAAATTTGAATTTCTATTACAACTAGAACATCAATAAACGACCATTCTTCGTATTATTTAGGCTTGCTATCGTATTCATTAGCTTTTTCCGAAATAATCTCGTTGGTTTTAGATTTCATAATATCGAGCCAAACGGTTTTCCGTACAATACCCGCGGTTTTAAAATGTATTATCCGAACGTGTTGAAATGTAATTTCGTTCATATTGATACAATGTGTGAAGTTTATATTTTTATGGAGTAAACGTGAGGCTATGAAAACGGCATTCAAGGAACGAATGTTCGTTAAAATGGCTAAGCATTAAAGAATATGTGGCCGCTAATGTGTTTAATCTTGTATAGATCTAAAGTTATTTTAAATCGTTCCGTGCATGTAGACTGCAGACATTAGAGTGCTAGTTCGAATGAAACCCCATTCTTGTCCCCCACCGCATATAATTGCAATAAACTCGAAAACTACTCTATTGATTTTCATGTGGTTTTCACCTTTAAAATTCATGAGGATCTTTATGCTAATATACACTTTATTAGAGTTTATATCCTACCTATAAGATTTGAAGGCGCAGCTAAATAGCGTTTTTGTTATGATATGACCACTGTTGCGTCATTATAGTGCGGCTGTAACGTCTAGATACTTTGAAACTATGTTAGACTAGGTTTTCCGGGGCTCTACTTTCGGGATCTCCAGCGGTTCCGGTCGCTAATAAAAAGTAGCCTATAAGAAGTAAGAAAACTATTTTATTTGGCATACACACTCGTCGTCGTTATTTTTAGTTCCATTTAACATTAGATATGGGATGTTAGTTCCTCTTAACGCCACGACGGTTCTATTTTCACACAGACACTAATTATGCATAACACAATACGGAAAAACAGAATTTCAAAGATTTGTAATGCCAGTGCAAAGCTGGGTCATGTCACTTGTCATAATAGTCTTCATTTGAATCCGTTCGATCGGTCACACTACCGTTTTTGCGATATAATAGACGGGTAAATGCCGAATCCGAATACAATCTATTTCCTATAACGCGCATCATGTGACGCCTTTGTGGGAACGTTGAAGCTCCGGCGACATCAAAGGCGTGGAGCTAATGTAGCCGGTAGTTACTGTTCACCCCGTAGTAATATCGAGTTGCATTTGATTTGTAGGGTCGTAGGGCTCTTTGGAAAGGGACCGCGGTCCCACCGCGCTCCCGATCTAAAGAGCTCCACTTCTAGCTCTGATTTTTTTGTGTAGTATTTTGGGACTGCAAGGAAAAGACATAATTAGTGTAAATACAGTTACCAGAAACACCGTAAATATTTTATTTTTGGTCCCAAAATACTCACAAAATCCACAAAAATGCTTTTTTGGTAACAGAACTTTAATGCATTTTTCCTTGTGGTCCAAAAAATTACAAAAAAAATCATTTTACGAATATATCATATACCATAAATGAAAAGATGAAAAAAAGCAGAAAAAATTGTAAAAGTGATGATTATTTCTACAGAAATCTCTTCCAGCATACCTGCGAAAGGAGAGTTAGAAAAATATAGATATAAACACCGTTTGTAAAAGTAATAGGAAGAAAGAAAATGACAAACAAAACAGTTATCATTGAAATATACAGTATCAAGAGGTATAGGGAAATAGGGACCGATGTTCCGGTCCAAAAAGCCCCACGACCCGATTCGTAAAGAGAACTCGATATCTGTTAACGTTTACGCAAATTCCTGTAGTAGGCGCGCTGAATACGGAACTGAGCCAAACGGAAGCCGTATTACGAATTTAATCTCGCAGAAATGTGGTATCGTGGAAATTGCTGCAACAAAGCCTCTGTTTACGACAAACGTCTAGAAGCAATATTACCTAGGGGAAAAATTTAGACCAGCTGGATTACAATATTTTTTACATGAGTTTTTAAATGAAAATCTTAGTGCCATTGCTGCCAAGACTACGGGATCTTTTGAAAGAGTTAATGTGGCCTTTGAAAATAACAAATGTAGGGACACTGGTAGTGTTCTGCTTAGTTAGTAAAAGTCTTTGACACTCCCTCTTACTCGACTCAGAGGGCGAGGAGTCATTAAATTTCATGATTTCCCACTTCAAATCCACAGTTTCATTGGTAACTTTATCATGCCTTGACCGCTGCTGCAATGGCTTCTATTCTGCAATAAAAGTGGACTTTGTAAATTGATTTCTTCTTGTACTTGAAAATAAGTGAGTACTTGAAAATAATTCTGTTTTCATCAAGTTTTATTATTCTTCCAGAGCTAACGATTTCATATATTAAGAAAGATAAAACTAATCTTAGTAAAATCTTCACTAATATTAGTAAAATAAAAGTAAATAAGAGTATAATATAATAAAGAGGTAAAGTTTGTTTTTTTTTTGGTTTGTAAGAGGTAATCCCTGAAAGTACGTACTTTTCCGATTGCAAAATTCTTTTCACCGATAGAAAAATGCTTTATTCCTGAGTAACATAGACTATACTTTATGTATGCGGGCGAAGCTGCGGGCCAGAGTTAGTAGTTAATATTTAAGTTTGCTACGTAGTTTATTAAACCAATAAAATTATAGCTTAATATTTACTGGTGAAAAAATACTAAAATATAATTAAAAATATATACATATAAAATTTATTAAATGATATGTATTTAAAAAACTTTATTACACATCTATTTAAAATAGATGAAGCCAGTGTTTCTTAGTTGACTACTCTGAGAATACTGGTCTGTCGCATTCACGGAACGACAATTTTGTTGCTGTCCTTTGGTACTTGCACCTTTAGACAGCAACAAAATTGTTCTTCTTCTTTTCATGTCGATGGACTCAATTTTTTTTTCGGACCATTATCTGGCAACTTGTACAGCTCTGTTATTGGCTTCGTATAAATCCTGAAAAGTGCAGGTAGTTGTGCAGGGTGAGGAGCACAGCAGGTGACGCATGTCCTTTAAATCGGCTCCACACTGGCACAGTTTTAGAGTTAGGTCAATTAAGCCCCATTTGGCCAGATTGTTTTTGCAGCGGCCAATATGGGTCCAGATTGGCCACTGCAATTCAAGTCCAGGGGGATTGTGCTAAGTGGAGTGTTGCTAACATTGTTCTAAATCATATTTAGGTACTAAGAAAATAAATAAATAAAGTAATATAGTTGTATGTTACGAGAGTCTATAAGGTAATTAATTGTATTATAGGTACCAACAATAAAATGATTTTAATATAAATATATTTTTATCATAGATAATGCCGCATATCAGTGTTTCGCAAACTCTTTGTGTTCAAGGCATACCTAGAACATTAGAAAATTTTGTAAATGATGGTACATTTAAATTAAAAATCATTTTTTATATAATAATAAATCAACTTTTATTATTAATCAAACAAAGACTTTTCTTATTATAAATAATTACATAGGCTCGTGTTTGACCACTATCTCACCTGACGGAAAGAGAAAAAAAAATAGACGAAGCACAAGAGAAATTAAATAAAAATGATAATCATTAAAAATTTTGGTTTATTGCCAAGTTGAATAAATAGTGTATCGCTTATAGTTACGGTAATATGAGAGCCGGAGTAGAACAGGCACAGAGCAATAGCACGTTGCAGCATGAGAAGTTTTCCAATCTAACTTCATGGTACATCAGGAATTGCTCGCTTCTTACGTGCCGTTCTCAATGTAATTTTGTGTTTATACCCACAGAGCCATCGGCGCGGCGTACTTGCACAGCACCGGCGAATCATTTCACTAATGAATACTGTGTGAAGCGGGCTTTTAACATTAACTCTTTTAGGAACCCCTTAAAAGGGAGCTTTTAGCATGTTTTTTCAGTTTATTTCTGTAGCCGAATGGGAGCAGCGATTCTAGTTAGAAGGTGGCCGCTGACTATTCTAACGTACCGGGATTAAAGGATAGCGTTATTCAGTATGTCAACTCGGCAAGCGAAATGTTCAGTATAAATAATCCCGAATAAAGCCTTCACACAAAACGGGCGACACAAGTGGGGGGAAGGAGAGATTTATCCTCTTGAATCTAATCTTGCGGATGGCGAAAAGAACAGTTTCTACAAAAAAAAAATTGTGTGAGTTGTCGAGACTCGGCCCGTCTTGCGACTATATATTGAGACAATTCCCGCCGTCTGCGCTCAACTCATCTGGCGTCCTCGCGATCATGTCATCCGAGCGCTCTTTAAAAAGTCGTACAAACGTAAACTTATTTGTTGGGAGCATCTACCGAGCCGCGCCAAACTTACGATAAGAAAATAGCAGTGACTACTCGTTTTAAATAGTCTTCCGCAAACTTTTCAGTTTATTTTGAAATTATTTTTAAATTCGACAGACATTCAGACTAACAAATTAAAACTCAATGAAGAAAGCAAAATTTTAATTGAAATTAAATTCATGAAAACGATCCAATTTTAATATTTTCAATACATTAATGATGCCCGAGCCCACCTATATAAATGTCCATTGACAGGGGTTTCCGTTCAATTCTCTAGTTAATGAAGGAAGTTTTTATATAAAACTCCGATTTCCAATTTATGTTTAGCAACAAAATGTAGGCAGATATCAATTTTATTTTTATTGCTTGTCCACGTTACTGAAAAAAAACACCATTTTAAAATAGAGCAGAGAGCAGTGGTGGCTAAGTGGTAATGGGCCCGAGTTACAAATTGTAGGTCGCAGGTTCGAACCCAGCCAGGCGCATTCCTTTGTGTAATTTATTTCATAACCACAGCTCTCAAAACGGTGAAGGAAAACATCGTGAGGAAACCGGCATGTCCTAGAACTAAAAATTCGAAGACATGTGATATCCAACCCGCACTGCGCTCGCATGGTGGATTACGGCCCATTCCCTCTCCTAGAGAGGAGGCCTGAGTCCCAGCAGTGGGAACTTTAAAAAAAGGCTGATGATGATGATGATGCTGTTTTTAAAATAGAGCTGTATTATTTAAAAATAGAAAAGTAGACAAGTCGATATGGTTTTGTTTTCGTCATTGAAAGGTACTTGTAACTAAATCTATATAAAATGTGAAATAACGAAAACAAACAAGACGTTGAATGTTTAACACGTTAGTTACGTTACTCTTGTCGAATATACGGTTACTGTTCGACTGAGCTAGTCCGGTAGAATTGTTTCAGAGTTAATTTAAGATTAAAAGGAAATAAAGGTGCACGGTGAGTTAACTGGCCCGAGGTGAAGCAACTTTGTGATTAAGTGGCACAACCCACTCCTACACTCATTCTCTATGGATGGTCGGAACTCTGAATTAGTTTAACATTTTAAGGAAAATATTTAATTTAAAAGTTACTTATTTGACCTGGTATATTGCTGGTAATAAAATTTAGTTATGTTTCATGTTTGAGTGGCTTTCGTTTACTTAGTTATTATTAATGTTTCATAAACCAGCTAGAGCCACGAAATTTCCCAATTGAAATGTTAGCTTTAAGTGTTTTATGATGAAAATTGAAAAGTTGAGCATTACATTTTTGTGCTGTTTGAATTCGTTTATTTCTAAAGATTACAAATCACTTGTACAGAAATAAATACTTAGCATTACTGATTGATATATAATCAATTTCATAATCAACTTAACTTAGTTAAAACTAACTTAAAAAATAACTAAAAAAGAGCAATTTAAATTAAGGCTTCGAAAAATTCTTCCACAGCGCTGTCGACTGGTAATGTACCCAAAAGACTGGCGGCATTGCCACGCTGAATGGCAATGCTTAATCCTTTGTCCGAAGTAATTTATTTTTCCTAATTTTGTGCTTAGAAAAATTTCAGCAAAATTCATGTTTAGAATTGTATTTCCTAGCCACTTGTTAAATATACCTTAGCGAGTAAGCCTTACTAAAGAATTATTAAACTTATAGATTAAGAAAGTTCTTCGAAAAAATTACTAAGTTTAATAAAGATATTTTTCATCAGAAAAGACATTCTCAGTATAGGTTTTCATCTTAATAATTAAACTAATTTTACAGTATTTCTGAATAAAGTGGTTCTTAGAGATATGCACTGTGTAATTAACTTAGAAAATCTTGCAGTTTTATGCGCAAAGTAAATGAAAGAAGAGCAAAGCTTGCTTACTTTCCTAGAAACACAAAATATATCTGACGTTGTATAACGTGCGACGTAAAAGATTCCAAGAAGCGGGCTTTTGGAAAATTTTGCAAAATAAAAGGACCTAATATGAATATTAAAAATACGTGTGATCATTTACAGCTATTTTAAGTGTTACATACTTAGAATACCTATCTATATATAAAAGGAAAAACTGACCGACTGAAATTTCAACGCACAGACATTTTGCACAAGGTTTCGGTTATTTCGTAGGCGAGCACTAAGAGAGGATTTTCCAAAATTCACCCCCTAAGGAACAGAACGGAGGTCAAAATTTGTACGGAGAAATCTACTATCACGCAAGTGCAGTCGCTAGCAGAAGCGCTAGAAAAAATATTGAAAAATTCGTCCTGTATACATGTGACTGGGTGAATTTTTCAATATTTTTTTCTTTCGAATGATTAGCAATATTCCTATATTTTAAATAAAATATTTGAGTGTATAGCGCTAATGCTAAGATTAGCGATAAACACTCAAAAGGGTATTGAACCCGATTTTGTTGAAAACTAAAAGTGCACCGTGAGATCGGCTTATTGTCTAGAGAAAAAGTACACAATTATTATATACTATACTATATAATACTATATATACTATATAATATACTAGGAAATCACACTTGTACTGAAATGCTTAAACTTATGCTTCTTGAAAGAGAAGAGCATGCATCATACATTATGCATAATGTATGTGTGTCATATCGTACATAATTTCCAAAAGGCACAAAACACTGTGTATGATATCACTGAGATATAAATACATTTTGTGGAGTTCAATAATATCATTTACGATCTTTTTTGAAGTAAAATATCATTGGTAACTATCGTGTCAGTGCTTATGTTTTAGAATATCACACGAAAATCATAATTCCACCGTTTTTAAATTTAAATGTAGTTGTGAGGTACAAATAAACGTTTTTCTTTTTTTCTTTCTTTCAAAAACACCTTAAATCGTAATCATAAACAAGACAAATCATTCATAAACATCAGTATCAAAGTCAAAGCGCTCAATGATCCATCTATGTACTCTTATATCTTCACGGACGAGTGGCTTCGAGTCGACAACGGTTGATACAGAATTAAAATTGATGAGCGAAGAATTTATTCAAGCATCTTGATTTCAGCATAAACCATAAATCACGCAGCTTGTAAATGTTTTTACAAATTTTGTAATGGCGGATGAGAAAATACGTTTTTTGAGAAGATATAAAGCTTCTTGAAGAATATAAATGGTGCATGCAATGGTGCATATTGTCGAGCGCTGGACTCCGCTGGAAAAGTTTCCAATTTAAGATACTCCAGACTTCGCTTTGTGTGCTAGATCTCGGACCGATTAGTTTTTCCAAAATGTTTCTACTTTTGTTATTAATTCTCACATTTGTGGTAACCTACTATGAATAATGATAAATTATACTTATTTTGCACATATATAGTTTTTTTTTTTAAATACGTTTTACACGTAAATTTTTTTTTTTCACTTTAATCTAGATGAGGCCGGTGTCTCTTAGCTGGCTACGCTGAGAAGAAATACCGGAACAAATTCAGGGGTCAGTCTCTTTTAAATTCCAAAAATATCCAATGACGTTGTTGTCGAATATACTTCTAAAAGTTTTCATAATAAAAAAAAAAAAAATAGTTGAAGTAGGTAAAGCGAATGAGCACGGGATGAATGCACATTCAAGCACAAAAAATTTAAAAAATTCTTGGTTTTTTAAAAGATTATCTAAGCTAAACAATCGATCTCACTTGAACCGTCAGCCAGCACAAGTACTGGTGATTTTGTTTTCCTGTCATTCCCAAATCGGCAAGAAATCATACAACAAATAAGTATACGTAAATATCAATGTGTCTATTTGTCACATCCATTTTGATTGAAAGTAGAGCCCTTAGGGAATAAAAATAACTTTTTTGTTTTACGAATTCTGTGTGAGTGACGCCCGGGGCGAAAGCTTATTATAGATATAACGCTGAGCAACGAGTACCTATTCAATGTTCTCGTAAAACCAACGTAGAAGAACAAATACAGTACCTTAAGTAAGGTGTTAAGCAATTTAATAGTTTCTCGAAAGTTGTTAAACTTAAACGAAGCTTCTCTTTGTGTTTTACCAAGTTAATCTGTTTTAACCTTTAATTCTAGATAAGCATCTCGTGTGTTAACAGTTGGAATGTTCAGACAGGCCTGTCGATACGTAGTTCTGTAAGTTTGGACGGAGGCGGCGCGCGGCGGGTCGACGTCGAAAGTCAGATTTATTTAGTCACGTAACCCGAGTCCGAACTCACTTCTTTCGCGCACTTTCTAATCTGCTATCAAACTAACTTTTTTATTACTTGGTAACTAGTAAACAACGCTGCAGGAGCGTTTGTTTCCTGTAACATGACATGAGCTGAAGTCACACTAATATTATTAAGGCGAAAGTTTGTGCAAGTGTTTGTTACTTCTTAACGCTTGAACAGATTTCAATAAACCTTGGTACATGGGTAAACCATATCCTGGAATAGCAAATAGGTCATTTTTTTTGTCACACATTAGTACCACGCGGGCAAACAGCTAGTGTACGTGTTCTCTCAATCTCAAATCGACTCACTCAAATAATAATAAAATTAAACAACTATCACATAACGCCGTCTAGTCGCAAGCTAAACAGAGCTTGTGTTATGAGTACTAGACAACTGATAAACATACTTACATATTTAAAGAACAAGACCCAGACACAGAACAAATGTTCATGCTCATCACCCAAACATTTGTCCTGAGTGGGAATCGAACCCACGACCTCCGGCATAGCAGTCAGGGCCACTGACTACTCACACATTGTACGTCCAAAATAGCTGAAACTTTGGTAAGTAACATGTAAAAGATGTACAACTATATTCACTAGCTTTTATTGACGAGTGCTGCTATCTTCACATTGAGGTCGGAAAACTTTTCAAACCATCTCTGTATGATAAAAAAAATATATGTGTTGTCACAAATTAGTCATGAAACCAATTATGTTAGCACTGAATATCTCAACCCGAAAAGCTCTCCAACTACAGTCAGCCTTCGAGAAAATTTCCAAATAATCTTTTTTATTTATAATGCGATGAAAAATCAGTAGGCATCATCTATTCAATAAGTAAAAAGACTGATCGATAGATTGTAAATAGCCCCTAATCGCCATTGAAAATCGCGGCTGAAGAAAAATACATGATTGAAAGTAACAACGTTTTCCATTTTAATCATGATTTTCCTAAGGGGAGCGGTGAAAAATTGTGAAATCGAATCACGATTGCGGACGTGAGAAAGTAATCAAAATTTATTATTCCTCTCTTCAATGTCGGCGACGTTACTTACAGATCGAATATAAGCTTGGCTTGTGTTTTACTTTTATTATTTTCTACGTACGTAGCTGTGTGCCCTCGTGCGAAATCTGTAAGTGAAAACAGATTTTTTGTAGGTGAGAAATCATCCAATGTCTTCTCCCACTCTAGAACGGAGCGGGAGGACAGACTTTTGCTTACTAAAACCCAAAGAAAGAAAAAAGAAGAAAGAAAGAAAGAAAGAAAACACGTTTATTCCGCCCAAACAGACGCACAGAACATCATAAATACAGAAACAACCCTGTCAGGCCATGTGTGTATTACGCCTTATAACCATAGACAAAAACCCACTCCTATGTTCATCCTTTGCTTTGCATTCCTGGACTCCAGGTTTTTCGATTTTACAGAAGCGAACCTATGGCCCCAGTATGCTTCGACCCTGCTGGCCCCTACGAAGTCAAAGTCAAAGTCAAAATATTTTATTTCACATAGGCCTACATGGGCACTTATAAAACGTCAGAAGCTAGTGACGAAGACAGAAGTACGGTATGCTAGCATCTCCTTTAGTCACTCACCACCGACCGAACCTGAACCTGATCGAACCTGAGTCATCCGCGAACTGTAGTTCGCGGATGACTCAGGTTCGGTCCGGATGGTTATCGGACGGCCGGATAGATAGGTATTAATTACTAGCCATCTGCTAGTACACGATTACGGTGGCTGGAAATCGTTATAGATCGAATATAAAATTAGCCTGTATTATTTTATATTTGTACGTAGCTTTGTGCCTTCGTGCAAAATCTGTAAATGAAAAAAGTTGAGAATTACTCCACGCGACTAATTTTTGTGACGGAGTGGTGTTCCATGTTTTCTTAGGAAACGTCAATACAATTTCGTTTTTCATACATTATGTAAAGGCAAGAGAAGGAGAGACTCCTAGACGTCCCTAAAACCATACGCTCCCCTGAAACATTGGACTATGCTGTCACTCAAGTTACTGAAGCCATTACAGCCTCTTACCAAGAGAGCTGTCCTCTAAGAACTGTGAGGGACAGAAAAGTGACATGGTGGAACAAAAGGCTCGATGTTTTAAGGGAGGAATCACGTAGGTTGTTCAATAAGGCTAAATCGACTGACGACTGGGATCGGTATCGGAAAGCTTTAACTACCTATAATAAAGAAATCCGAAAGGCGAAAAGACTTTCATGGAGGAAGTTCTGCGAGGAGATTACTAAAGTCCCTCAAGGAGCCAGAATCCACAAAGTCTTATCCAAATCGCCTACGAATCAACTGGGACTCTTAAAGAAACCAGACGGTGCCTTCACTGCATCAGCGGAGGAAACCCTGAAACTTTTGGCGTCAACACACTTCCCTGGCTCGGTGATGGCACAAGACATCATCGTACCATATTCACCTCATATCCGCCTCTCCAGGCCTACAAATGAAGACTGGAGAAGAGCGGCGAGGTACTTTAGACCAAACAAGGTAGAATGGGCTATAGACTCATTCAAGCCGATTAAGTCTGCAGGTGATGACGATATCTTCCCAGCTCTCCTGCAGCAAGGGAAGACTATACTCATCCCTATCTTAATCAAAATCTTCAGAGCAAGCTTTGCCTGGGGATATATACCTGAGAAATGGACTACAGTTAAAGTCTGTTTTATCCCAAAGGCTGGTAAGAAAGACTACTCTCAACCAAAGTCCTTCAGACCAATAAGCCTTACCTCCTTCCTACTCAAGAGTATGGAAAAGGTTATAGACGAATGCATCAGGGATGGACCATTAAGGGCTAACCCTCTGCATCCGAAGCAACATGCTTACCAAAAAGGAAAATCCACAGAAACTGCTCTGTTAGAACTAACAGACAGGATCGAAAGGGCTTTGGAAGATAAACAGATAGCCCTATGTGCTTTCCTTGATATTGAAGGAGCTTTCGACAACGTCACCATAGACGCCCTTTCCAAGGGAATGAAGGCGAAAGGGATTGACGAGACAACTACTCGTTGGATCGAATTCATGCTCCTCAACAGAACTATCAGTGTTACCTTACACGGAACTACAAAAAGCTTCAAAACAACTAAAGGGTGCCCACAAGGAGGCGTTCTATCGCCACTTCTATGGCTACTCGTTGTTGACCAATTGCTGGTTGAAGCCTTTAAAAGAGACTTAGATGTACACAGTTATGCTGACGATGTGGTGGCTTGTGTTATCGGCCCCTGTCACAGCACGGTATCATCTATACTGCAAAGATCTCTGAACGTTATAAACACATGGTGCACAGAGAACAATTTATCGGTTAACCCGAGTAAAACAACAATAGTCCCCTTTACTAGGAAGCGAAAGTTGGACAAACTTGTAACGCCCACTGTAAAGGGGACTCGCATACCATTCTCCAATGAGGTCAAGTACCTGGGCGTAACTATCGACCAGAGACTGACCTGGAACACTCACATTAATAATGTGATTCAAAAGGCTAAAATAGCTTTAGGAATATGCTGTCGCTTAGCAGGGACGAAATGGGGCCTAAACCCTAAAATCGCCCTGTGGTTGTACACCGCCATAGTCAGGCCGATAATAACGTATGCCTGCGTAGTATGGTGGAGGAAAACATCCCAAGTGACAGTCATTAACAAACTTAATGGTTTGCAGAGACTTGCATGCATTATATCAACAGGCGCCATGTCTACAACCCCAGGAGCTGCTCTAAATGCCCTGCTTAACCTTCCGCCACTTCATCTATTAATTGCGAAGGAGGCGAAAGCGGGCATGTATAGAATAAACAGCACTGGCAAAGTAAACTGGCGCTCTCAAGCACTGAGATCGCTACACGAATCAGTGCTTGAACACGATCAGCTAGCTATGACAACAGACGTCATGCTTCCACAGTGTAGCTTCACAAGAAATTACACAGTGGAACTGCCGAGCAGAGAGGATTGGGCAAGCAACCTCATTACTTGCAAGGCTGGAAGCCTGATCTGGTTTACAGACGGATCCAAAATGGGTGAGAATGTAGGATGTGGAATATTTGGCATTAGCCCGAAATTCAGCAAAAGCTTGAATCTGGGTAAATATGCCACCATATTCCAAGCGGAGGTATACGCCATTATAGAATGTGCGGAAGCCAACCGTCAACGAAACTACATAAATCAATTAATTCTGATTTACTCAGATAGCCAGGCAGCTCTTAACGCCTTGAACTCGAATACAATAAATTCGAAACTGGTAAAAGACTGCGTTAACAAACTAAATGACCTGGGGCAAAGGAATAAAGTTATTCTGAGATGGGTACCGGGTCATTCTGGAATTACTGGCAATGAAAAAGCCGACGAACTTGCAAGGACTGGGGCTCAGGGTCATCAGATAGGACCAGAACCTTTCTGTGGTATCTCAAAGAACCAGGCCATGCAGACCCTTAAGGGCAACCTATTTGGCGATTCAAAAAAGCACTGGTTGTTACAACCAGGACTGCTACACGCCAAATCTCTTATAGAAGGCTACTCACAAAAACGAACTGCCGAGCTTCTTGAGCTTAGCAGGACGAACATCTGTGCGATAGCCCGCGCCTTAACCGGCCACTGCAAATTAAACAGGCACCTTTTTCACATGAAACTGAGTGACACTGATGTTTGCAGGTACTGTAATCAGGAGAGGGAGACGCCTAAGCACCTGTTGTGTGAATGTGGGCCCCTTATCCACAAACGGAGTATCCATCTGGGTCGACACATTATTCGCCCGGAGGAGATTAAAACTCTCAAAGCTAGGAGTATTCTAGACTTCCTGGAAGCCTCCCGGCTAAAAGAGTTACTCTAACAAGGTGGCGAGTCACAATAGATCTTTTAGGTCGCAGTGACTACATCTCCTACACTATGGGAGATGCATAGCCCCTTTTCTTCAAAAATAATAAAGGCAAGAGAAACATATTCGGTAAGTGCCTCATCGATTATGCTTTCCTATTTTGTAGGTAACGAATATATCGATACAGTTTACAATAGTGAACAAGGAACACTACTTATCGCTGTGTTATCGGTAGTCATCAATTTATTTTATTACTTATACAGGGTTAATTATTTGTAAAACACTAACCACCTTGTAGGACTGTATTACTTGGGCACACCATAATTATGGCGGTAAGTCCCCTCTTTGAGGCGTGGCTGGAAAGACCTCACGGCTTCCATACCTTCCGTACGACGCAAACCACTATGAGAGGCCAAAGAATGCGGTCGCTGTGGCCGAAAAAAAAATAGGCTAGATGGCATCATCATCATCATCACGACGTAGGTCCTCACCATTATGGTGGAGAAAATCATCCAATGACAACCCCCGTTCTTGGGCGGAGCGGGAGATAGTGTCAGATTCTTACTGACTAAAAACCCACCTTGTTCCATCTAGCTTTCATACCGGGGTCGACCTACTCTTTCGAAACTAACCCTGGCCCCAGTAGGCTTTGACCCAGCTGGGCCCCTGCTGTTCCTGACAATTGCATGAGGCGCGTAGGAACAGTGGGCGCCATCGACGACTTGGCAACTTAGCCTCGCCGTCCGCAAGCCCGCGTCTACAGTGGCCAGAAATTGGGATCTGAATTCTCTCCACAGATCGCCCCCACGAGGGCACGGCGATGCTCTGCTCAAGCAGGGCACACCTCGACTGTGTGCTCTACCGTGGCGATACCCGGGTCGTCACTGTCATGAAGTATCTACCTATAAAAAGCTAGAACAATAACAAGATTATCAACTCCGAACAGAACAATGGTCTAACAACGAAACTTGTGATCACTGTATTGTATACAAACTATTACGAAAGGTTTGATACGCAATCGTAGTCGGCTCATGAATAAAATTATGTAACTCGTCGAAATATTCCGCATTATCCGTCGCGCGGTGTAGGGGCTGCTATTGCTCTACAGGGTGTACTTACTTTCATTTTAACTTCCACAACGATGTGAAAATATTTCTCGAGGCGTTTATTGCTAACCAGAGAGTTGCGGTGCGAACTCAAGCCTGGATATAGTTACTCAGTTGAGTTATTATAACTACTGTATATAACCTTTGCGGGTTATATTAATGCAGGGCGTGTTTTTACCTGGTTTCCTTTGTGAGGGAAATATTTGAATCGGCTTATCATAAGTGTTTTGGTAGTAAGTTCTTGAGTTTTGTTTATGAAAGGTTTGCAAAGCTCTCAGGAGTAGTAAGCAAGGCTTTTCTTAAATATTATAAAACAAAGTCCTACCGCGTTCGTTTTCTGTATGTACGCGATAAACTTAAAAAGTAATGGACAGATTTTTATGCAGTTTTCATCCACAGAGGAATGAGGAATGTTTAAAAGTAGGCAACCCCGAGATACACCTTCATACAACGGCATACCGTTACGTGATTATGACATTATTACACATCTTTCTCACCTATCTTGTGTATCATAAATTTGTGCAACACTAACCCCGAAAAGACCTCTCAAAATCTGCTATTTTGGATGAACCAACAAGGTTTTAAACTATGCTCATTCTTATATTCTTTATTGAACACAATTTATATAATTAATGAAAACAAGAACAGGCGAGTTTAACCCATGTATTATGGGCTTCAATACTTTATTCCAAATTGTGTACATGGGTGATAATTGGAATTTCTTACAGCAAACCTATTTTTTTTATTGTTCAGGTTGATAATAGACTGGTTGGGTGTATAATAAGAGAAAAGATGAAAATTTCAAAGATCGGTAACACCGTACCGGGAGAAGCTAGGGCGGGTCGCCAGTGTTGGATAAATACACTTCAGTATACTCAGACCTAAACATTTAGGAGAAAATAATTCTTTAAAATAAATCAACGAACTGTTTCTGGGGTCGGTGCCAAACTGTAACGAATCGAAATCAAATCAAATTGAAGGCAAGGCATCGAATTGAAAACTTATTTCCTTATAAATTTGGTTATCTAGAATTCGTTTAAAATTCAACATTTACCATCTCAGTCAGTACATGATGTATCTGGCCACCTAAGGCGCGAGGTTCCGGACAAAGAGCAGTAAGGTGGCTCGCCGTCCAGCTGTACAGTAATGACCAAACCCGAGTCGTTAACGGCGCGAACCCATACGGGCCCAGCAGGACCCTAGAACGCAGAGGGCACCTGTCACTCGGGTGACCTTGGCTTTCTAGGGCCTCTGAAGGTCGCAGAGGGCCCCGAAGAACGCAAAGAGCCTCTGAAAGACACAGAGGATCCCTGAAGGACGCAGAGGGCACCTGCAAGACTTGGTTGGTGGACAGTTGGTTTAGTCAGTAAAAGTCTAACATGCCCTCTTGTTCTACCTTAGAGCGAATAATGTACCTGTCAATGTCAAAACGACCAATACAACCAAAAACGTATCTATAAAGTACGACCACCATATATCTCAGTCATAAATCTACAGTCAATAGGTGAAGACAGAAAAACTCCCCTGAAAACTGAACCTTTCAGTTGAAAACCATCGTCAGGTAACTACTATGTGGTTATATTTTTCTGTACTAAATCTGTTTGCTGCAGCTGTGAGTTGCGCTATTTTATTGTTTTAAATATAAGTTTCTACATATTTGTTTCTACAATGTGTGTGTTTGTTGTATGTGTATGCCAAATAAACATGTTTTCTTTCTTACAAAAGATTGTTTAGAAAAATGAAAGTCGCAGTAAAGTTTACAATTTCCTTGAGATACGTGAAGTATTTTATCCTGTTATAGTTGGACATGCAAGGAGACCATTTATCCCTGGGGCAAACAGGACTAAAACTAAAAAGATCGAACTAAAAACTTAATGTGTAAGTCTTATGTATGTCTAACAAACTACTTGTAGAATTATATTATATCGCAATATTATAAGAAAGGTTTGTATGTATATGAGCATGTACGTTTGTTATACTTTCACGTCGAAACGACTGAACTTATTTGGATGAAATTTGACACATGAGCAGACCATGTTCTGGGATAGCACATAGGATACTTCTTTATCTCGAGAATGTATTTCCTTGGTATAATTTTCTACTCCACGCGAGCGAAGCCGGCAGAAACTGGGTGGAATATTTTTAAAACCATTTTTATTCTATTCTATACAACCTTATTTTTAGTATAATTATACGAAACCTGAAACACCTGTCTAGTATGTTTATATGAAGAATCTATGTACAAAATTGTAAAATTGTTTTATGAAAAATCATAAAGTTATAAGCTAGTTATGGTACGTGGTTGGCGACATAAATATATGGAAACTGGGCCACCCGGGTGACAGAGGGGTTGTTTTGCTTACGCACTCAGCTGTGCGCTGACGCCCTGAATGCCCGCTATGATCTGCCGTGACCTGTTTTGTACTTAGTGTCGGTGGTTTCTAACTTGTGACTTTTTCAAATATTTTTGGGAAAAAATATAATATGATGTAAAAATAATTGGAATCGATTCAGTTACTGATTTTGAACAAACTATATTCAGGTTTCGCATAATATACTAAAAATAATATTGTATAAAACCATGTACACTGTACTCAAAATTATAACCTTGCGGTCGACTAGCGGTTTTCAGTGTGTCTATTCATTCAAGTAATATAACTTCGTTAGATTTAGATGCCATAATTTCGGAAAAACGAGGGATGAAAACTTTTATAGCTTCGAAAGCTTTTAACGTTGGTTGGTGTATCGGGGATGCTATAATTTTAAAGTATGTTCCCTTACAGCCCGAGAAAAGTTTTAGTGTGTTTTCTTATGTAATAGTCATTCTTGTTCATAAAAACAGTCTCGACTGACAAGTCTTTTTTTAATTATTGGTAGGCTCGCGTTTGCCCACCATCTCACCTGATCGGTCGACGATGAAGCACGCTTGCCTAAAAGTAACCTATTCACTCTTGACTTAAAGACCCCCAAGTTGTAGCTATCAGGAAACACAAATAAGTAAATAGTCAAACTAATATTGCAACAGTAAATAAAACACGACGTAGTACCACAATAAATAATAGCTTTGACTGAAAGAAATTGTATCGGTTCTCGATTGGAAATGTACATAGTAGTCGTACCCAGTGTAGTAGCGATAGGTACTTCGTTATTATGCCGCCTCACTGGGCACCAAGTACTGAGCACAGCTCTGTCGGTAAGTACTGGATTCTCAGCAAAAAATTGTAAAAAAGATGCTGTTTCATTCAAAGCGTACCAACGTTGATTGTCGCAAAGATTCTTGGAAAGAAAAATCACAGGCAGACGCTGCAGTCACAATCCCAGTCCAACACAGTTACCTGCCGCGGTGAGAATTCCAAGAAAGTGGGTTAGATAAAAATCATGTTAGAAATATATCGGGTTCCAACTTTCTTGATACTTTGTTTTGACCATTAAAACTTATAATGAGTCTTTGCCTTAATTGTAAAGATTTTCTTTATGATAACAAGGTAGGCAGACTATTTTTTTTTTAAGCTTGAATTTTTCTTGTTAATCCATTCTATGCTCAATAAATATTTAATAAAATGCTAATTTGTCACTGCAGTCCTCGGGTCCATAACACACTTGCCTACTACAGCTCGTGCGAATTCCACCTCGGTCGCAATGACAAACTTTCTGCACTTGTGTCAACATGTATTATAGTATCTACCTAACACATGTATAAACTTTAAGGTGAGAGGTATAAAAAGCAGATTGAAGTTATATTTTATATTATTATTTTTATAACATCTCATAATCGTATTCCACTATCTTTCTACGATTATTGCTATGAAAATTACACAGGGGACTGTAAAAATATATGCGAAGTGGAGTCTTAGTTACCGTCGAATCAATGGTACGGGGCCCCCGAGATATAGGAGGCACGATGTGTGCAAGCATAAATTCGTTACATATTATATCTGCAAACTTAAATTCTCCTATTAGTAAGATAAAGAATGATTAGGTATAATAATAGGATTTTCTAAATCTATAAGTAGCTCCACTCCACTGTATATCATTCTCTACAAAAGAGCACAATAAAAATGTAACCTATCCTAGTCCACGTGCTCCAATAAATATGCTCATTTTCAATCTAGACTAGTTCTATCCCAGTCAGTGTAATCGCATTTTCGAGCTCGGTGTTACATGATGACAAAGTAATTATAAACACTCTATTTTTATTTTGATCAAAAGGGCCCCTTTGTTTCTAGCTACGCCACTGTATACGAGGCGCCGTTATCACGATTTAAACCACAATCAAGTTTATACCCGGAGCGACAACGGCAAGCTTTACCAGAAATTAAAATTCCACACTTAAGCCAAGTACTAAAACAGATTCGCAGCGACTCCGCCTTAATTCTCTTCGCGTGCGACTTACCTACGTCCTAATTTATTGGAACAATGGAGCAAGGAAGAGTTCGATCGGTACAATAAATTTCAAATTTCATTATTTGAAGAGGAAGTCGCGAGTTGCCAATTGCGATTTGGTTTTCCGATCACGTCTCCATACTATTGGTGAGGATATTCGAGCCACCTGTGCCCGTACTCTATGAGGCTTTAAACGCGCCTCTCCTCTTTCGATAAACCGACTGTGAAATATTCGCGGTGTACGCCAGACGCCGCATTTCCTTATGAATGATACATGCCACACCGGTGGCCGTTTTCTAGCTGCAAACGTTATCGAACCACTCGTATCTGGCAGTCAGTGCATAATTTCTAACTCCACTGTGAAATCTGAGTCAGTACCAAGTGTTCATATAACTTAATAACTTTGTATAAAGCTCGCCAAGTTATTTGTCACCTCTGGTTGTAGTCCGCAGTCCGCAGGGCACGCTATCGCTTTGTCAAGACTCGGATTATACAGTTCGAGATAAATCTCGTAACTTATGAATAAGTCAGCTAGGTATTGTCAGATATTGTTTGATATCGATATTGGAGATTTTTTTTTTTTACTATAATAACATGACTTGTTTCTAATTAGAATTTATTTTGATCTCGCTTTTTTCCATAACTTGCGGTCGGTTATTGCGGTTGCAAAGTCGAATTTGAAGCCAGATAAAAAGTAGTAGTAGTGTGTGCGTGTAGTGTACTGTATTGTAGTGTAGTGTAGTGTAGTGTAGTGTAGTGTAGTGTAGTGTAGTGTAGTGTAGTGTAGTGTAGTGTAGTGTAGTGTAGTGTAGTGTAGTGTAGTATAGTAGTAGTAGTGTAGTAGTTGTTCCTTGGAGTTTAAGCTTATTCTTTCCTCCACCTTCAAAATCGATTCAGTAGTTTAATAGTGAAGCAAATACAAAGAAATATACATAGTTACTTTCACATTTATACTATTATTATTAGTGTCTAATTTTATAGGTTAAACCGGTCGATTCCAATTACTAAACATTCTTTACTATGAGATACATATTTACATATTTGCTGTGTAATTCTAAGTAGCTAATCATGTCTATTCATTTGGGTTGTTATTCATGACATCTAATTTGTTTTAATATTTATTTACATACTAGCTTCTGCCTACGGATTCATTCGCATAAAAGTAGATTTATTTCCAAGCAAATATGCTTGTGGGATTAAAAAGTTTTCTCTGTGATATTCAAGGAGATTGTTTACCTGTCTTTCAAATTTTATTCAATTCGGTTCGGCTATTTGAGCGTGAAGGAATAATAAACATATACACATACATAAATATATACGATATTTTTAAATAATATTATAGTGATTTGTATATTTATTTGTATATGATTTGTGTATTAGGTAATACCAAAAAATATCAACTCAGTCAGCCTTATCAGCTGTCTATTTTCCTTGAAATTGAATATACTAGCAAGCAAAGTAATTTTAATTTTCTTTATTATCATAATTTTCTTGCTCTTATGGCAATTAGTCATTTGGGGCTGTAGCGACATTTCTTTATCCATACTTCTATACAATTATAATTTTACATCTAAATGCTGAGTGTACTTGACCCCATAATTGTACTAAGCGATACATAAGACTTTAACCATTTTTTTTTAATGGAAATCTCACTTGGATACATGACTTTTCCCGTTGTAGGGCAGAGCCGGAGGGCGTGTCAGACTTTTACTGAGTAAAACCCACTCCTGTTCCTTCTATACCTAGCGTTCCAGAACCCCAGGTTTTTTCCTTTGGGAAGCGAATCCATGGTCCCAGTAGCTTTTGACCCTGTTTTGGGCCCTACGATTTTGCACTAAGCGCCGTCGACGAATTGGGGTCTGTACAGACGGCTACCGGACGGCCGAACAGTGAGCTACCCATTATTTGCCGTTTGCAAGCCCACAAAGATTTTATACATAGCATAAAATATTGGGCGAAAGCAACTACTGACTGGATTCCGAACAGCAGGAGCTGGCGACGCGGTAGACTCAGAAGGAGGTGGTGTGACGATTTGGACTCCTACCTTAAGGATTGGCCAGAAGTGGCTAAGGACTGTCAAGAGGAAAAACGGAAGGGAAGACTTTGCCCTGCCCTGCAGTGGGACACTACGGGCTCACAATAATAATAAAAGATACTATGAAATGATATAAATAATAATAATATTCCACAACTATCACACAACGGCGTCTTGTCCCAAGCTAAGCAGAGTTTGTGTTATAGGGACTAGACAAATTACACCCAGACACAGAACAAATGATCATGCTCATCACTTAAACATTTGTCCTGGGTGGGAATCAAACCCACGACCTCCGGCATAGCAGTCAGGGCCACTAACCACTAGACCAACAGGCCAATCAAAATAAATGAATATGAAATACATCACTATAAGTTGACATCTTATTATAACAGCTACACGAAGAAGCGAGTTCCATCCCAACATATATCATCAAACTGTTGGCCGCTAAAATGTGCCGAAAGCAGTATTAAAGTAACACAATGGCAGCTAATTCTGTGTATAGTTACGTAAAAACTTGGCGACGGCAGCGTGTGGTCGCGACCGTATCTCAAATTAAATCTCACCAACAAATCTTCGCGGGGGGATGAACCGCCACGGCCCCTACCATCGACCCTTTATATTCACTTTAAGTTTCTGTTTGAAGTTTCTGATATGGAGACTTGAACGAATAGTTTGAGGTTGTTTTGAGTCTTGATGAAATAAATTTAGAGTAGGGAGATAGATAGGTATAGTCACGAGCAAAAAGATATATCCATTGTCACATTTTTTTTTATCTAAGTATCAAACTTTTGCTTTTCAAGAAATATGTTTGTTTTTTCTTTTTAATTGGTATAAACTAGTGCTTGACTGCGATCCCACTTGATTGCTTACCATCAGAGATCCTCCACCACCAAAACGGAAGACTTATTTGATGATTTTCCACCAAAAATAAAGAAAGGACTTTAAGGTAACAAGAATTAATTTTATGAAATTATTTATAACTAAAAAAAAATATGTAAAAGTAAATATATGTATATGTAGATATATATTAATAGTAATTCGAGTAAAATAAATTATGAAATCAAATCGCATCTGTGCAACGATAAAGAAAGAAAAGAAAGAAAGAAAAACATTTTATTTGCCGGAATGGCCAAAAAGTATTTACTTTTTTTTTTTTTAAGTGGCGCTTGCTTTTTGAATAAAAGCATGTTTTCAGCGTGGGCCGTAATAATATTAACAAAGTAAAATAGTATAAATAAAATTGTTATAGGGAAAAAGAAAAATATGCAAAATAAATAAAGAATCAATAATGCTGGGGCCACACTAGCGTTTAACGTCAATGCCCATTATCGCGATAATTATTGCAATAATTTTTACCGCATTAATGTGGGTGGCTACACTTCAACGGTCAATTTAGCATAAAAAGACGCTCAATTTAGCATGTGATATTTAAAACGATAAATATTAACACTACGCTGATATTTTGCTAGGTCGCGCTGTGATGCTACGGACACACTCACAGAACATTTAAAATAATATATAATGAAGAAATAGATAAAAGGAAATGAAATAGGCTAAATATAAAAAGCACATAGATGTATTAGTAGTGTACCTATACGTGGTGTATTAACTGTGTAATAAACAATCGTTTGACGCCGAATGCTAAATACTCTTCGATAGACTGGACGCTTATTGAAGTTTTAACAAAAACTCCTTCTACTGTATCTCGTGATTTCTCACAGACTGTCTCGCCAGTTTGAGTTTCATAGTATGGGTTCAAGCTCGCGTCCTGGTTGCCTGCAAACGTTCGGAGTCGCAATTTGTTCCCGTACAGCCTTAAAAATCCACATTTTATTGTTCCGTCTCTCATTTCTACTTGAACTGTGCTCGCTAGGCTCTCAATGAGCTCACCCTTGCAAAACTTTCGTGTTTTTATAACTCAAATAACTATGTTACATTTTTTGTTTGATTAACATTAAACATTAATTTTTTTTTCTTTTTTTATTTCGTTTGGGCCTAAAGGTTCTGGAGTGGCGACCGTGTACTGGAAGACGCAGCGGCGGAAGGCCTCCTACAAGGTGGACCGATGACCTGGTGAAGGTTGCGGGAATCCGATGGATGCGGGACGCACAGGATCGATCGTTGTGGCGACACTTGGGGGAGGCTTATGTCCGACAGTGGACGTTTGTCGGCTGAAATGATGATGATGATGATGAAACATTTCAGGAACTCTTGAGAAGGTTATACATAGAAGGTTGGCTGTGAATGTCAATGAATTCATTTATTTTATATTAGTTAAATTTATGTTGATATTCAACAAATTACACCCATGGGTATGTACCGACTACACGCAACATAATTACAATTTGAACGGTTCACAAACAAAACTTTAATTATTCGTCTATTGAGGTCAAAGAATTTTGGGGATAGAAGTTAATTAAACCATTTGTGAGCCATCTAGCGCCAAAGTTAATTTTGATGTTAATAAAAAATGTTTTTATAAAAAACTTAAAAAAAACAAAAATGTAAAAGAATGCCAAGTTCTCCATAACAGCTTCGTTCTAAAAAGAAGTGAAATCTAACTGTATACCAACTTCTATTGAAGTTCCTTAAGTCATAGCTCCTGTCACGCAAAACTGTCTTCAGTAGCTTTAAAAGGAAATTTGTTGTTCTTTGCTACTCAATAGTTGTGACTTGGTAAGTTGGTACTTTTACTTTTTTTTTAGTGACATTTCGTTATGGCCAAGCATAAGTACTTCTATTTTTTAGTCTCAGGTTTGACTACAGATTCAGACTCAAGTTGGTACTTATATCGATAGAACGTTCATAAAGCCGTTCTCAGTTATCTAGATATATAAATTGAGAAACTGTCTTACTGACATATCAACGCACAGCCAAAACTGCAAGGCTTTTATGATGCAAGCTAGCACTAAGAGAGGATTTTTCAAATTTTGTCCACTAAGGGGAAAAACGGGTGTCCAAAGTTTGTATGGAGAAATCTAGCTGCACACAGACATAGCCGCTGGCAGAAACTAGTTTTGAATAAAATGGCTCTACAGTTACAAAGTTGCCTTATTCACGAGTTAGCTGCAAAAAAAATTGTCTTCTAAACTAACTGTTCTCATGGTGTTTTTTGTATAAATTATATATGTAATTTTTCATTTACAATTTTTAACTACCTAAGTCACCTAGAAGTAGTCTAACATTTTGATGAGTGAGTGAGTCAGTGATAAAAATACCGGTTTTCTGACATAATCTAGTAAATGGTAAGAAAGTCTTACTACTTAGTCACTAAGTAGTAAGACTTTGTCGCTAAGTCTTAGTGGATAGGTATGTAGAATTGCTTGTGTGTAGGTTTTAAGATTTTAACAGATTTTAAGTTATTATAAGTCGAAATTAGATTAAAATGGTTTGTATACGAGTAATATGATGCACAGCTGGTGTGTCACCCTTTGCTTCGAGAACTTGGCTGGCACACTACCGTGTATCTAGATGAAGAGAATTTAATAATAACGTGGTTTGACATTTTTAAAATAATTCATCATAGCATAATGATAGGTATTTCTAATAAATTCTTGAGATTTGTTTTCTATAATTTATAAAATTTGAACCTAAAAGTAGAAAAAGTTTTATATTTTTGTTTTATTTAGACTGATTTTACTACAGTTGAATATGCATGTTCTCCTGGAGTCACCTTTCACAAGTTGATACACCACAATCAAATAACCACTCCCACTCTGAATGGAGCGAGAGGGGTTGTATGACTTTTAAGGGCTTTAAGCGGTTCACCATATTTGCGGGAATTATAAATCGTTCACGAACTTTAGATATTTAACGAAAAAAAAAATGCATTATTTGGTGTCATTCACGTAAATATTGTCAATTGCAATGGACCATTTCGGGTATCTTTTACTGACTAAAGCCCATCGATGTTCCTTCAGTTACCCTTTGTGTACCAGGGTCACTGTAACCCTTGAATAATTCGCTGAAACACTTAGGTCTACGGTTCGATAAACTTTGTTGTAATACGTGTAAGGCATTAAAATGTTAAACCAATCGCTCAGTGACGTTTGAAGTAATTTATTGAAGAAATATATATTATAGATTAAATTAATCATTAATGGAACGCTGCACGCGACGTGTGATACACCGCACACCGGTGATACGAGGTTGTTTTCAGCCAAAAGTCATACTGCAGGTCAAAGGATACTCATTACCGAAATTAATCCGATGTAATAACTGATTTCTGATTTTACACGGCCCAATTTCAATATATAATTTCCAAGCTATCTGATTATTTTGACGTGTTCAATCAAGTGGATTGATTACCTGGTCTACGTGTTTTAATCTTTCGGTATTTATTTACTAACTAGCTTTTGCCCGCGGATTCACCCGTGTACATTATCCCAGGATAAAAAGTATCCTATGTGTTATTCTGAGATATGGTCTACTCGAATACCAGGTTTCATCAAGATCCGTTCAGTAGTTTTTGCGTGAAAGAGTAACAAACATCCATACATCCATCCATACATACAAACTTTAGAATTATAATAATATTAGGTCTTTACCTATGAAATTGCCGTTCTGCAATACTGGCCATTTCTAATCAAAATAATTTTTGTTTGGCTAAGAATTCTAATTGCAAATTAATTTTATTTTAAAACATGGATTTTTTTTTCCAAAAGTAGTCATTTGTTTATTGATTAGTGTTACATTTTCATCGCATTTCAATCTTTTTCGTCATCATGGATACGTTAAAAATTCGAGTAATTACGGAATATGAGTACCGTCGTGGTAGCAACGCGGCACAAGCGGCACGCAACATCAACGACGTTTACGGAGCTAACACTACAAAACAACGCACCACCTGTTATTGGTTTGCTCGCTTCCGTTCTGGAAATTTCGACCTGAAAAATGAACCTCACGGTCGTCCGAAGAATTTGGTCGACAATGACGAATTAAAGGCGATTGTGGAAGCTGATGATGCACAATCTACGGCTGAATTAGCAGCAGCTTTCGACGTTAGCGTCAAAACAATATTGGTCCATTTGCGTCAAATTGGCAAGGTAAAAAAGCTTGACAAATGGGTGCCCCACGAACTCAATGATCGCCAGCGCGAAGTACACGTCGAGACGTGCCTTGCACTGCTCAACAGACACAAATGAAGGAATTTTGAAACGCATTGTTACCTGCGATGAAAAATGGATTCTGTTTGATAACCGCAAGCGCTCAGCAAGTTGGTTGGATCCTGGTTCAGCACCTAAACAATGCCCTAAACGAAAACTTACCCCTAGAAAAGTGATGGTCACTGTTTGGTGGTCTAGCGCCGGTGTGATTCATCACAGCTCCTTACCAAACGGGGTGAGCATTACTGCAGATGTGTACTGTGAAGAACTGAACACAATGATGGAGAAGCTGGCAAATCTCCAACCAGCATTGGTCAATCGCTCGTCTCCGCTGCTCCTGCACGACAACGCGCGACCTCATACTGCACAGCAGATGGTCTCCAAGTTGCAAGAACTGGGGTTGGAAGCTCTCCATCATCCGCCCTACTCACCAGACCTTGCGCCTACAGACTACTACTTTTTCCAGAATTTGGATAGCTTCTTGGCGGGAAAAAAAATTCAATACCTGAGAGGCAGTACAAAATGCCTTTGAAGAATTTGTTGCCTCCCGTCCAGCTAATTTCTTTAAGAAAAATATCAATAAACTGCCACTGCGTTGGCAAAGATGCATTGATTGCTTGGGTGATTACTTCGATTAATACAAATAAAAAATTCATGAAAAAAAATCGTTTTTTCATACAAAACGGCAATTTCATAGGTAAAGACCTTTTAGTAGGACTAGCTGACCAGGCGAACTTCGTACCGCCTGACAGTCAATGAATGTAGACTAATCTGTTGACTATATCTTTCGATATAGTCAATAGATTGCGATGAAACAAAACCTAAGTAATATTTCAAGTTACACTAAATTTTAAACAATAAAAGTTATCTACATCGATTTCGTACATTATACGCAAGACGCGCACAACTAAAAACTTCTACAGAATTATTAAATGTATATTCGTCTATTTATTTCTTTATAAAAACTTCATGCAACACAAAGGTACAAAGGCAGACTTAATTCTCTAGGTATTCTCTGCCAAACATAACTAGTAAGTAAGTATGTAATAGTAGTAAGAGAAAGAGAGAGAAAGAGTTGTAGTAGTAGTGTAAGTTGTATATAAACTGGATCATGCGCTCGTAGTGAAGTCATCAATCCTACTCTGCCTTAATTCGTCGAAAATAGTCTCGCTGCTCATTACTGCATCTGACATATGCATAATATAGTATACTGCGTCATGGCGTCATACACAGGATACGCATTTGCAACGTTAGCGGAATAATTAAAGGATACCACCTATTTACATACGAATTCTACTTCATTTCGGGCCTCCAAATGAAACATAAATTATTTGTTTTGTAGATACAGTTTCGTGCACTGTTTCTGTTATTATTTTACTAACTTATTATTTTTGTGAAACAGCTGCTACTATTTTAATCTTAGCAAATCTTTGCGATGTTTTCAAGCATATTATTTGGACAACGGCGTCAAATGGTGTAGTTTAACTAAAATTATATTTTTCATTATAATTAAGCATGAGTGCGATGTTGGCAGACGACGCCCTCAGGTTAGACAGACCGAGATATGTCTGAAGGTTGCAGTCAAGCATGCAACACAGAAAAAAGAATTAAATAATGCTGTTTTTTTTTTCGCGTTGGGAAAATCATCTAATGACATCCCCCGCTCTTGGGCGGAGTGGGAGATAGTGTCAGACTGTTCCTTCGTTGCCTTTTGTACCGGGGCTGAGCTACCTTTCGGAATAACCCTGGGTCCGTGCTGCTGCTGACAGCTCCTTGAGGCGCGTGAAAACAGTGCGGATATGCTGGATCCCATCAGAGAACTTTTAGCTTATTTTAGTGACTTGTCGAAAGTCTGCTTGATATAGGTGATCTTCGAAACGAAGGTGTACATCCACGATAAACTAGAACCTTCGAAAATCAGCACTTCTTTTTCAAAAATGAGTCTATAAGTTTAACTCTTTCTAACATTAGCTCCGCTAAACGTCCCTTCTATCGAGCGGATGACAAGCCTATCCTCTATAAACCTTTTATTCCAGGCTCAGTATGATAAATACACGAATAAGTTGCACGGTCGAGGCTCGCTGACACACAAAGTGAAATAAATTGTATGAGTTGGTCGTTGCGTGCCATCGGCCGCGCCGCCCGCGTCGTCCACGCCGCCGTCCGACGAACGTGCACCTGTCAATTCCTTTCCCAACTTTTATTTTTCTTGATTCTATTCAGCTGGCATTTGGAATCTAAAATTTATCTCTATGTAGTTAAAAATGGCGAATTTGAACGTGGTAACAAATCAATCATGATCTATTCGGTTGGTTCAACTAGGTTATCTGTTAAAGATTATTAAGAGTGATGGTATTCTGATAAAACTGTTTTTAATGTGTTGAATTTATTTTAGATATATGTTAGTATTCATTTGTCATTGGTCCTTCAGTCTCGGACGACCTTTATAGATCAGCTTTACATCGCATCGTTGCGAATTTTGATGAAAAATACCAAACGAATTCTCGTGTGTAGTTTGATTGTTGCCAGCCGGACATGCTAACAATCACGCTCTGATATCAAAGCCCAAAGCCCTTATCAGATGAAAACTCAGTTAAAAAAGGAATGCATACAAATGACGCCACCGAGAGAAATAAAATATTAAAATAGTGAAAAGAGGCCGTATTACGCGGACGTTTCCCGCTGAGATTCGGATCGCGCTCGGAACAAATAACGTCAGTGGGGCCGTGGAAAATGGAGCGGATAAAACGCGCCTATCACAGCGTTCTTCAAGCACCTCTACATAAATTGCCTGAGCTTAATATACCTGCGGATTTTTCGCATAATTGCAAAAAATATATTTATTTTTTATTTTCGCGGTTTATGCTTATTACGTTTATGAGTAGACCCTTAATGATCAATAGAGATTCAATTAGATACGAGTACCTACTACATATTTGATGTATAGGATGTGTGATAGATTAATTTACCAAAAAAATTTTTAGTTACAGCGAACCCAACATTTACTTGCTTGCAAAACTAGTTATGTATGAAAAATACAATCGATTTCACTGTAAAAAAAAAACACTCAAAAATGCAAAATAACTTTAATTTCGGAAGTCAGTGTTGTCTCTTCTTTCTTTAACACTTTTTAGGTTTTTTAACTTTGAAATCGATTATAATTTTCAGATCAGTTCGAAATATGAAGGATATTTTCGTCCTTCTTCCTTCAGTCAGTCATCGACAACACGTATAAACAAAGTAGTTTTAAACTAACTTGTTATGACAGTCTTGTTATGATCCTATGAGGATTTCAATCCCCTACCTTCGAAGTTCATTGTCGGATCATAACAATATTTCAATGGGATCAATTCAGAAGCATAATCTTTAAATAAAAAAAAATCAAAATCCGTCGACAATTGGCCGAAAAATCGGTGAAAATACACAAAAAAAATACATAAAACCGAACATATAACTTCTTTCTTTTTGACGTCGGTTAAAAAGGAAATCTAAACGAGTAAAACTAAGCTAACAGTATAGTAATAATTTCAGTTGCACTTATCTTCTGAGTACTATAATAATACTAACACCGTAACAAAACTCCAAATTTTCAACTGCCTAAAACAGAATTTTAGATTTCCTAAACTTTTAGTTTCGAAAATGCACGAAACATAATAAACTTTTGATTAAAGTCGTTCTGTATTTTCAAAGAGAACTTTGAATATCCTAAAACTGCTTTCCCGAATCCTATGATTCAATGGAACCACATTTTTTCAGAATTACCTATCAAGTAAAATGTGAGCGAATGAAATTGACTTCTTTATGATTTCAATTTCGAAGACGCACGAGTCACGACTCCTTCCGAAAAAGTTATAAGTAGATATTATTTTAGTACACCAGTGTAATATTAGACCGATGTACAGTCTCGAACAGTGCCCTTAAGCAATTTTTTTTTCTTTTCTTTTTATATTCCACAACTATCATAAAACGCCGTCTAATCCCAAGTTAAGCAGAGCTTGTGTTATGGATAATGTCAACTGATAAACATACTTATATATTTCTAAATACATACATATTATAGATAAATTACACCCAGATGCTCATCACACAAACATTTGTCCTGGTTGGGAATCGAACCCACGACCTCCGGCACAGCAGTCAGGCCCACTAACCACTAAACCAACAGGTCAGTCAATTAAAATCCGGCAATAGGCCTCGAAAAAGAAAAGACACCATTAATAAAAGTTTCCCGCCACGCTTCGTTAGATAGTGTTACCATCATGAAAATTAATTACCCCAAATCATCAGCGTAATTTTTAACTGGCCAAAAGTGTTGCCTGCTGTGACAGATGTAATTACTTATTGGCGATGCGAACTCGCCATAAATGTAATTGGCTTCATCGTACTTTAATGGACTCGCATTAATACAAATGGATTAAGTGAGATTTTATGCATCCGTTGCGGATTTAAATATTAAATTTTGCGTTGATCTATGTAGCTTGTCATGTTGACGTGATAGGGAAACCAAACGCGGCTGTATCACACGTTTATAATGCAGGCTTTGAAATTAATTTATGGATATTGAATAGTTGGGTAGCTGGATAAAATACATTGATAACGGCTACACTATGTTGTTTAAGAGATAATGGGATTAGATGAAGCTTGAAATGGGAAATTTTATGAAGAAATATTCGATTTAAAAAAACCGGCCAAGTGCGAGTCGGGCTCGCGTACGAAGGGTTCGTAGCAAAAATCGTATGGGAGCCTCACTTAAATATTTATTTTATTCTGTTTTTAGTATTTGTTGTTATAGCGGCACAGAAATACTGAGTAAATTTCAACTGTCTGGCTAAACAGTTGTTTACTCAGTATTTCTCATTCATTTCTCATGAACCGTGATAGCTATCACGGTTCATGATACAGCTTGGTGACAGACGGATAGACGGACGGACAGTGGAGTCTTAGTAATAGGGTCTTGTTTTACCATTTGGTTCCGTACTCAAATAGAAAAACGGGACCCTATTATTAAAACAAAGTCGTTAAAAATAAGATGTTTTCAAATAAATACAAATTAAATTTTAGATGGTCAACGAAACATCACGAACACAGTGCCAGTGTGGAGTCCCTTCACAGGACATAAAGCGAGACCTCCTTTTCTGCCCGGGATGCACAACCACTTGCACCTTTCACAACTTATATGAGGGCAACGACAGAGTTAGTTATCCAGGTGGCTAAATATTGGTCGGACAAGATTTAAAGCAAAGAAGAAAAAAAAGGTAAAATAAACTGTAAATCTTTTTAAATAAAACATTTCTTTGTCTCAGGAAATAAATGTCCCTTTCAGAGGCACTCCTTTGCCCCAACTCCTTCTAAAATGACACCTTATTAACTCAAACATAATTACAGAGTGCAGCTATTTTAAAAGATCGTGCAAGAGTACCAAACGTTCCTCAGGTGTACACAGTATAAGTCCTCTACAATATTGTGTTACAACACCTAATTACTGTCAGGCAGCAAAGAAGAAAGAAAATGTACTCCATTGCTTTTAACTGGACGTTTTTGTTCCAATCTACGGAAGAACTGAATTCAACTAAAGTAAGAGAAGCTTTGTTTAGAACTTGCCGAGTTTAATAGTACAGTACATGTTAATAATGTAGTATGGCAATATAGAGCAGTGGTGCCCGAGTGGTAACGGCTCCAACTTACGAGTTGTAGGTCGCAGGTTCCAGCCAGGCGCATTACTTTGTGTAATTTATTTCATCATGAGGAAACCGGCATGTCCTAGAACCAAAAAATTCGAAGATGATTGAGATGAATGCGCACTGGGCCCACGAGGTGGATTACGGCCTATTCCCTCTCCTAGAGAGGACACCTGAGTCCCAACAGTGGAAACGTTATAAGGCAGACAAAGCGAAAATTGGAAATATTGTAAAAACAATCATTTGTATGGAGTGAGCCTGACCGTGGACAAAAGTGTGACCGTTGAGTTTCTTGCTGGTTTTTCTCTATAGGAAACGGCCAATTGGAACCATGCGCTAGCTTCTGGCGTTTTACAAGTGCCCATGTAGGTATATGTGAATTAATAGCAAGAAAAAAAAATGTTTCTGAAATGATTTGAAAAACTTTGTACATCGCTTTTTTATTGGTGGGAAATAATTAAATCCTCCTCCTCCCCGGACGGTGAGATAAAAATTGACAGACTTTTACTAACTAAAATTGATCCGTTTGCAGTTCCAGAGCCACGATAATTCTAGCGAACAAGCCCGCAGATAATCCGCATCGCTCCCGATGGGAAAAGTGACCAAAATGCTGGCAGCATTTTCACGTTGAATAATAATGCTATAGCCAAAAAAATGCCAGTCCTCTGCTCACGTGAAAAGTCTGCCAAATGCTCGGCGATGATCGAAAAAACCTGATGCTCACTCGAACCTCATGGCTTTAGTGTTTCAATCACAAATGACTCGTAATGCTCAATGAAGTCGCCCTCCTTTCTGTACCTAAAATTTTATTTCAAGTTTTCCCCACACAAGCACTTACCTTGTATCGTTCTTCGTGAACTTGTAATACTGCGAAACGGCCAGACCCGGGACAAATTAACTATCTGTAGGCCACACTAATATTTGTATACTAGTATTTGTGTTTTTTTTTTTGTTTTTTTCCGTGCAGGAATCGAACTCGGGACACGTAGCGCCGCAGCCAATAGCTTCAACCGTGCCGTTGAATATTCAGGCTACTTTGGATTTATTTGTCATATTTTTTTATTATTATTGATAGGCTCCCGTTTGACCACCACCTCACCTGACGGTAAGCGATGATACGGGCGACACGCTTACCTAGAAATAACTTATTCACTCTTGACTCCTAAGTTGTAGCTATCAGGAAACACAGACACCGGCAGAGAATTCCACTCTTTGGCTGCACGCTCACACTCATACTCATTACATTATTACTTTTCACACTCACGACTCTCATTTTCACTGTTTTTCATACAACCGCTCATAACTGATTATGACGTTATTACACATTTTTCATTAGATATTTTTGGAAACACAGTATCTTGTAGATATTATCTAGGTTTCTAAAGAAGCCAATTTCTAAATTTGTGTAAAACTAATCCCGTAAAAACTTCTGAAAATGTTCTATTTTGTATGAACTTTGACACTTCATAATTTGCCTAAAAATTAAAAAAGTCAAAAAAGTAATCCTCTAGAGACCTTGCAAATTTTATTAAGATTCAAAATGACGACGTTTTCAAAAAACTTTTAAGGGTTTAAAAAATCAGCTATTTCCTGGAGCAAGTTTTGTGAAATTTTCGAGTAAATGTCGGAATTACCGAATACTGACAGACTTTTCAGGCGTTATCTCTCTTTTTTTGCGTTGCCTTTTCGTCAAACATCGCGTTGGATTGCATTTAATGAAGTAAAAAGCTTTTAAACCATTTTCGATGTTTACGATAGTCGAGTGGAGCAGGGCCCTCTTAATAGTGTATGTGAAGTTTAGTTTAGTCGGCTTTATAATGTTCCTACTGTTGGGACTGAGACCACTTCTCTGGGAGAGTCTGGCCCAGTGCGGGTAAGATGTCTTCGAATTGTTTGGTTCTAGAACATGCCGGTTTCCTCACGATGTTTTCCTTCACCGTTTTGTGAGCAGTGGTGATGAAATAAATTACAAAAAGTAATGCGCTTGGCTGGGTTTGAATCCGCGATCTACAACTCGTAAGTCGGGGCCGTTACCACTCGGCCACCACTGCTCTCAAGAGAAGGTTAATAAACTTTATTTTCCTTTACTGCCAGACATAGGGCCCTATAATGGCCTCACTTAGCAGACTGATATGTCAGTGCTATCTTAATCGCTCCTTGTAGCAGATTATGATAACGCCCACGTTTAGGAGCGGGTAATCAAAGACTACTGTGCATTTAATTAACTTATATATATATTTAAAAGGATTAAGGAGGTACTAACTGATTTATCAACGCACAGCCGAGTTTCGGCTGTAGGCTTCGACCCTGCTGGGCCCCTACAGTTGCTGGCAACTCCTTGAGCCGAGCGGGAATAGTGCGCGCCGTCGACGACTTGGGCGCGGTCCGGACAGTTACCGGACGGTCAGACAGCAAGCTACCCAGTGCTCGCAAGCCCGCGCTTACGGTGGCCGTGAATCGGGATCGGAATCCCGGCGGCGGCTCATGAGGAGGTTGTCTCATGCGGTCCGTCTTCTTCTTTGCTAGCATTACTGCTTCGCAGAAGGAAATTCTTTTATGGTTAGTATTTTCGGGTGACCGGAGGGTTGGGCTTCTCTTTGGTCATCGGATCAAAATTGCCATTCAAGGTGCTAATGCAGCCAGCGTTCTGGGTACGTTTCCCATTGACAGCAATGTGGATGAATTTTATAATGACCAATGAGTTCTTTTTTTATGCGTTAATGGATACTAACAATTAAGTTATTTTTTAGTTTAGTTGTTTATTGGATATGTCTATAATGTATCAATAGTGTGTATTTAGCAAGTTGTCAATAAGTTAATTTGGGTGCACTTGTATTTATATCGTACGTTTATTTTGGAGTACCTACCATACCTACCTATACCTATTTCTGACTACGTAGCTACGTACCTTCTAAATGAAGGACCTAATGGACGGAACAAACTTAATAACCCACCTCCAGATGGTTACAGTTCCAAATCAGAGCTAACAGCGGTGCAGGTCAGAGCAGTTATTTAGTTCCTATGAACTGCGTATCAAAGGTGACTGCGGAAATTAGGGGCGGCACATACTCGCTGCACAAAGTGTTCGCACCTCACTAATGGCGGCACGGACGCGGTACCCCACGGCTCTTCCTAACGGCCATATTATCAACCAAACGATAGCACTCATTATTTACTTAAAGCTCGGTTATCGTTTTTCCATTTACACAATCTACCTCTCCAATTTTCTCAGGAAATCTCTGCGTTATCGATTATCAATAAGAAATAATTGGGTTACGAAAATATCTAACAACATCGCCAGTTTTTAGTACTTTCAATAACAATAATCGTTTCAAAACACTCCTACAGAATTGTACAGCTCTCAAATCAGGAGTCTTTATAATTATTATGCTAAAAGGAGAAGTGGAGCGAGTCGCGGATTCGTAAAATTGAAAATAAGATGTTGAAGTAGACCCATATTTTAGGGGACGACCAGCGCAAAAAATGTATTTACTTTTTTTTAAAGACACTCAGTTGTTTATAAGGCGGCCATTGGTCGGATCCCATTCAGTTCGGTCTCGTCGACTACATTAAACTGATTGCTGCAATTAGCGAATGGTGTAATTCTCGTTTTTCAAGCGTCTCCCGTCGCTGGGGCCGTCCCCCTCACCCCCTTTAGGAAATTACTTGAGCCCCGCAGGTCGTGGCGACTTTCCTGGGATTAAATAAAATTGAAGAACTCGAATGAAATTGTTTTGGATTTCTCGTCTTGATCAGTTAGGTTTGTCGGCGTTCAACTCGGCATTGTGGCCTTAATTATAGTAAGTGGATTGCTAATCGCATTTATTTCGAGATTGTGCGGAATTCTGCGAATTGTGGCGAGCTCGATTTGGCGACAGAATTATAGTGGTATTACTTTCGTCGTTACCGCTCCCACAGACGTTATTATTTTCAGGCGCTGTTTACTTAAAGAAAGGCTGGGATAAGGCTAATGTAGTCTAACCTAATTTAAAATTTCGTTTACGTTTTTATAGGTATGAATATTCTTAAGATCTAGTCACTCTACTGTTGGGTGAATAAGATTATGAACCCAAATCAGCCATTCTTTTCAATTGCATATTCACTTTCAGTTTTACGCACCTATTTCGCCAGATAAAGTAATACAATTTGTATTTCAGTGCAGTCGAATATATCGCCATTTCTATTCTGGGAGAAAAACGAATGTCATAAAGATTGCTAACTAGAGTCACATGACGGGCTCATAGGAGCCGAGCCAAGCAGTATTCTTAACAAGATGCAGCTTCGCCAACGATTCGGCGGCGAAATGAGGCAATACGGGAATCCAAAGGCGACGGTAAAGTGGTAAAATGATATATTTCTGGCGTGTATCGCGAGGACAATAGCGGATTGTGTATGGCACTGTTATACTAGTTTTGTATTATATGGAGGGGGATGGCAATAAACAGGACGATTGCACGGCCGGCCCTCGTCCCTGCTATATATGAGTTTATGTACGTGTACACTGTACATGTACACTCGCCGACATTGGTTATACGATGTAATAAAAATATATGTTTTACTAGTATTTTTCTGACATAAAATATTGAGAGGAACGCGATTGAGGGGTAGAGTTTACAATGATTGTAGATATATGAGGGTAATGAGGTGGAGGTTTATATTGCTTTGCGATGAATAGGAGCAATTGAATAAACACATAATGTGCTCGTTAGACGAAAAACATCCTAGGGAGGCAAGAGCATGAATCATAAATTTATCCAGCAGATAAATGTCTATCTACACACATGAGTGAGCATAGTTTTGAAAGTTTAGGGGTGACTCAATAGTATTCTATAATGTGGCGCTTAACTCCAGTATACGGGACATACAAACTTTATGGTCAAACGGTCACGCGTGAATTGTTCAAACTGCTATTAAATCTGCGACTACGTTACTACGATGTAGTGTGGTGACGTAACGAAGTTTCAACCGCTCTCGCCCATTCGCCCCTCGCACTATATCGACGGTAAAATGTAACATAGTGGCTAAAGTCGGAGTTAAGAGTGATTCATGTGGTACATACATGCAAATAAAATACCTCATAGTTATACTAATGTGAATTTACAACGAGACGATGAAGGAAAAATTGTGCTGCTACCGTTTTAATAAATTCTCAGGTAACTACTGTTATGGACGACTGTACGTTCGCACGTATCATGTAGAGCATAAATTAATGATGCAGTCGGACACTGCTTTTTATTACATGCTTACGTACGAAGGAAATGAGAAAATACATTTATTTTATTGTAGTTTAACGACCCCTCAATAGCTACCGAAAGTAGAAAAGGAACCCGGGTCACGCATCAAGACGTTAAGTAGCTTTAGGTAACAGAATCCCTCCTAGGTGGACCGTTCAACTATTCCAAGTTTCACGAAACTATTTGAGAACTTATAGAGGAAAGACGTGGTAACGTCGGGGGTTATTAGGCATATAGCTTACCCAGAACAATATCCTAAACATCGAGAGTAACATAGTTGGCGGACAGTTTTGTATTGTGTAGGAGCGGTTGCCCTGCCCACCCATAAACACAGATATATGAAAGTTAATAACATTTACCTAACGCAATAAAATATATTAATGTCAGTCCCTCGCAGGGCTGGGTGGCACAGCGACACAGGGGCGCAATATGGCCTGTATTCGTGCGATCAAACATGGCTACCGAACCGCACGTACAAATAATTCATCGCCACGTATTGTTAATCTCTCACGCATCACTCTCTCCACTAATTGTTTCTTGTCGTCTGCAGATAGTCATATAATAATTAATCAGTCATTTATGGGTAATACGTTATTATCGGGTATTTTGTTGTCTTTATCTGGTAGAAAAAAATATGATTACTTTGATCTTGATCGGCTTTTGTTTGCTTTTAATTTTTTGATGTAATTATAGCTATACATTATGCGGACCTCCCGGAGGACACGGTGGAGCATACAGTAGAGGTGTGCCCAATTTGAGTGGAGCTTCACCTTCTTCTCGTGGAAGCGATCGGTGGAGGTGACCTCTCACGCCAGGTCGTTGGTCAGCCCATGGTGTGCACGCATGCGGGCGCAGACATCCTTACCGGCTCGGGTGTCGGCAGTTGCAGGGCTATTCCCAGCTACCGAAGGTTCCCACCTTACGGTCCGCAAGCCCGCGCTTCGTTGCAAGTCAGACAATGGGTAGCTCGCCGTCCAGTAAAAATCCGGATCTAATCCGAGTCGTTGACGGCACATAGTATTCAACGCGAGTCTCAAAAAGATGTCAGAACCGAAGGGGCTCAATAAGGCTGATGTCCTATGATAATGTGTCTATGGCCATAGATTACTTCTAAAAACAAAACTTATAGCCCTGAAACGCAAAAGGCAAGAGCAGGACTCAGGTGTGATTTTAGTCAGTAAAAGTCTGACACACCCTTCTGCTTCACCCAAGAGCAGGAGAAGTCATTGGACCATTTTCCATTTAAAAATGTACAATGAATTTAAGTTATTACCTTAAATGACTAAGCTACTAGTATTAACCACTTTTAAAAATGGTTCTAAGTTTCTAACCTAAGCAGGGATCTTAAATAACACGCGTATATCATCGTTAAAATCCGCATTGGTTTCCAATATCCACACGTTTCACGTTCGCGAATTTTCGCAGGTATTACGCTAAAATAGAATAGGCATGATAAAATAAACATTTTTATGACATTGCTTGGGCGAATTGCTTCATAAAACGCAATTATCCTCGGAATAAGGCCAACCTAACGATATAGGAAGGTCATTGGTTAGTTGCGAAAGTATAATCTACTTTGATTTCGGTGAAGTACCCTTGTAATATTGCTCAGGGGTGTCTCTGCAGAGTTTCAGTATTTAAGTATCAATCACAGTGTTGTAATGGTTTAGTGTTCACGCAAACGGGCCTAAAAAAAAAGCCGCCACAAAAAAATGCTAGCGGCCATAAAAAAGGGCCATGCGTGCAGTATCATAATGGACTCTGACGAAGAAAAAAATACTTACTAAATCCGCGGAGGCATCATTATTACAAAAAAAACACCGCTACAAAAAAAGAAGCTTTTTTTTTCTGTCGACGGGGAAAATCATCATTGACGAAACCTGCTCTTGGGTGGAGCGGGAGACAGTGTCAGAATCTTACTGACTAAAAACCCCGCGCCGTTCCTTCTAGCCTTCATACCGGGGCTCTAGTTTCCTTTCGGATAACCCCGACCCCGGTAGGCTTCGACCCAGATGGGCCCCTCCTGTTGCTAACAACTCCTTGAGGCGCGCGGGAACAGTGCGCGCCGTCGACGCCTTGGCTCGGTCCGGACAGTAACCAGACGATCGGACAGCGAGCTACCCATGGCTCGCCGTCCGCGAGCCCGCGTCTACGGTGGCCGGAAATCGGGATCGGAATCCCGGCGGCGGCGGCGGGGGACAAAAAAAAAAAAGAAGCTAGAAGTGGCTTCAAGCGTTTTTTTGCATGAACCACAAAAAAAGGCCGCCTCAAAAATAAGCTTGAAGCGGATACTTAGTGGCCTTAAGGGGGTGCCTTAAGGCCACTCATGCAAAGGCAAGTGCCTATGTTATTTTTTTTTAAGTTTATTTAGGACATTATTGTCACTTCGTGCCTCAGTCAGCACGTAAAGCTGTTATCATTCATTGATTTTTGACAGTCGTTACGGGTAAAATCAGACGCCATAAAGTCTGAACATCAAGTCTATCCAAGAAAACTCGTGTTGCCCGGTAAACTGGGTTGTGGAGGTCTGATAGGTAGCCGCTCCAGGTAAAACACGGGTATTCAGCAACATCAGGTTAGACTGGAAGCCGACCCCAAACCAGTTAGGAAGAAGCTTGGGAGATAATGAAGTATCAATCGCACTGGAACGATATGGGTGGGATAACGAGTGTCCCCAGTCCCACACGGGCTTCAAAAAAACGTCGCTTCAAGCTTCTTTTTGAGGCGGTCATTGTTTCTCGTGTACGGCGGTGCCGCAACAAAACAACGCTTGAAGCTGCTTCAAGCTTCTCCGGCCACAAGCTGTCACGTGTTTCAGCTGTTTTTTTTTTGCGATGGATTCTAGCTTTTTTTTATGGCCGCGTCTAGCGTTTTTTTGTGGCTGCTTTTTTTTGAGGCCCATGTACGGGGATACTTAGGTACCGCTTCGGGCAATCAAGCGTAATTTATTTTTACAATTTTTTTACACTTAATTTAATGATATTACTTTTTATTATTATTATAAATTGATAGATCGTTTCGGATATTAAACATTTCCAAGAAAAAAGGACTCAAGGAAAAGCTACCGCTAAACTTCGATTAGATCTATCGAAGTTGATAGTCAACAATTTTATCAGCAGACAGCATATCGCCATTCTTTCTTTTTTTCCCAAAAAATACTGTCATGAACTCGGCCTAGAAACGGTTATCTAACATCGACTTACTGAAATGTATAGGCAGAGTATAAATACTGAGCTGGTCAAGGTAATGGCGCCGGCTATCTGTTACTGGTAGACCGACTAAAATAAATAAAAATAATCCGTTTTTCTACCTGTAGATTTAACAAAAAGAAACCTAAATGAGATTTATGAAGGAATACTTTAGGTATGTACCTCGAGCGATGCGTATTTATTTTACGTTTAAAGTACTTAGGTTGTTTATCAGTACAGTTGGCGCTATAGTTGATTGGCTGCTGCGCTACGTGTTGTGGGTTCGATTTCTGCACTAAATAATTATTTCTATAGCTTGCTGACGGGTTTAACTGTTTATATGTCTGTGAATTCACTTACGATACAGGAAAAGTCATTTTTTTTCTTTCAAAAAGGGAAAAAAAAATAAAGAAAAATTAATGCATAAAAATACATCTGATACTTATCCGTTGCATATTGCATAATGGCATATATGAAAAACACTAAATCGCTTGCGCATGTAGGTGGACCTGCAAACTTAACTTGGCAAATTGGGGTACTCTAGACCCATTGGGCCCGAAGCGTTCCGAATATGAGCTACACGTTGTAGTGCCTAAGTGCCTAAGTACCCACATTCCTGCACTTTAGAGAACTCAATGTATTCCAATGATGCTGCAATTCTCCACCCAGAGCGAGAAAAGCTATTTGATGATTTCTAATCTCAAAAATTATAATATTCCATAATTTGCACATGAGCTTGTGCTATGAGCAATAGAGAACTTACCAATTCACTATTATATTTCTCAATCATCATCATCATTGCCTTTTTAATGTTCCCACTGCTGGGATTCAGGCCTCCTCTCTAGGAGAGGGAATGGGCCGTAATCCACCACGCGAGCCCAGTGCGGGTTGGTGAATGTCACATATCTTCAAATTTTTGGTTCTAGGACATGCTGGTTTCCTCACGACGTTTTCTTTCACCGTTTTGATATTTCTGAATACATAAATATTATAGATAAGTTATACTCAGACACAGAACATATGATCGTGCTCATCACAGAAACATTTCTCTAGCTGTCGAGGTTCTTAAGATACAGCTTGGTGACAAACAGACGGACATACAGCGAAGTGTTACTAATAGTGTCGCGTTTTTACTCTTTGGGTACAGAACGCTAAAAAGGTCTAGACCTAGTAAATAGGTCCAGCTAACTATGTATATTTACTACGTTAGATCTAAACAGCTTATGATCCTACATACAGCTGATAAAAAGTTTTTATATAATCTCACTTGTGTGTATGTTTTTGTGCTCAACGGAAGGATTTAAAGGGTCCACTTTGGGTATAGCCCTAATGTCGCTTTGATTGAAACTGTTCAGCTTATATTCAAATAAAAAATTATACTTTGAAGTGTTATTGTAATATTACTTTGCTTTAGTAACTTACTAGCTGCTACCAGCGGCTTCGCCCGCGTGATAGCAGAAAATTATCCCAAGGGAACATATTTCCGGGATAAAAAGTATCCTATGTCCTATTCCAGGACATGGTCTATCCGTGTACCAAGTTTCATCAAAATCGGTTGTACCATTTAGGCGTGAAGACGTAACAAATAAACAAACTCACTTTCGCTTTTATAATATTAGTAAGGATTTATATATACAGTTTTACTATAAACAATTATTTTGGGTACCTATGTGTTTCGTGCATTAGTATAGTGATTCCATTTTTTAACTACAAAATATTCTAAGTCTGTGTTATGAATCTTTTATATAGATGGTAAAAAAAGGGAACTTAAGAGAGAACACCCTTACGCCCCACCCGCCACCACAGGAGGCGCCCTGGGCATTAGGAATCGTAGAGCGATTCCCGGTCACCGTTGGCGTCGACTTGCGGACAGTGAGCATTAGGGAGCTTGCCATCCGATTGTCTGATAAGGACTAAGCTCAAGTCGACAAGTCACATTGTTTTCCACGCGCGCCTGAAAGAGATGTCAGCGAATTTGAGCTGCTAAAATGCACAGAGCTATTGACAGAACACAGGTGAGTTTAAATCAGTAAAAGTCTGACACTTCCTCTCGCAGCTCTCTCTCGGATCGGGAGATTTTCCACTGAAAACAAGGCTATGTTTTTAATCAAATCAAACACGGAAGAGAAATTCCTTGCCATTATATTATTTGCTTCAACTACCAATAAAGAGCTCAACGCAGAATTAAGTTTTAATAATTATTTATGGCTAAGTATGCAATAAACACGCTTTAAGATTAAATTCGTTTATGAGTCCTTAAGCTAACGAAAATACCTCGTAAAGTACGGCATTTATTAATAATTTTATTATTTCTGGCACAGCACCACAGGTTGATTTATGATAATGGAATTACGGCTTTAATATCTAATATTAATTTAATATATTCGAAAATAAAATGATAATTATAATAGTTAAACGCCTAAGGCATAAAGTCCGCCTTCGTACAGTGTTTATTTTACTATATTATTTGTTTCTTTATGCACACAAAAGTGCAGAGACGGACTAAATGCATTAAGGCATTTTCTACCAATTAATCTTTGGGTGATGCAAAGACAAATTGCATAAAAAAATAATCAATAATCGCAAATTGGTGTTTCATTTGTGCATAAAGTTTTAAATAAATAATTGTACAGTTATGCAGGGTTATTTGTAAAACACTAACAACCTTGCAGGACCGTATTACTAACATCAAAACAAAATTAATTTACCAACAAATTTTCAAGATTTCGTTGTTCTATCTAACACATTTCAACTCTGTATTTTGCCATACCTACCTACGTCTGTATGACGCAACGCAAGCGCATCTAGCACCTCAGTCGCCATATCCCTGCTCCCCTACGCTATAAACTATCGCTTACTTCGCATAGTTCGTAGTATTTAGAACGTTAAATTTAAATATTTTGAATTTTGTATGAAAATCTGATGAACTAAAATATGATACATTTTTAAAAGTCGTAGAACAAATGTTGTTGTTTATAAAGTTATTAACACAGTCCTGAGAGGTTGTCAGTGTTTTACAAATAAACCTGTATTGCTATTTAGCAAGAGAAGAGAATTAGAACAGACTAATTGATTGTCAAAAGAGACGAAGATTCTCATAAAATGGGACACCTCAATTGAGAAGCCAATTTTATTGACTAGCAAACCGAACAGTCTCACAAAATTCTATCCCACATTCACTAAAATAGTTGAAAATTCTGCCGGCTGCACTTAAAAATCGCATATCTCAATCCTTTTGTTAGCTTTAACAATAGGTAACTGAACCAGTTGGCTGTTGAAAAAGAAACAATGGGATACAAATTTATAATGCAGTCTGGAAATGAATCACGTCATGGCTGAGTCCTCAGGGAGCCGCCCTGAATGAAAATGAACAACAATACTGATTCAACGTGGACATGAATATAAAATATTCTCAAATAAACCATCATAGAGTCGTCTCTCGTTGGCTTATTTTCACAGAAACTCGCAATTCGACGTAACTTTATTCCGAGATGCTTCTTTAACATGCCTTGCCTAGATTGTTAGTCTAGATTGTACCTGCAGTTTTGTAGTGGAAGTATACACAGCGCAGATAGCGCACACATCAATCTGTATACGGGCGGTGCATTTTTCTATTGACTGACGAGAGTCTGACGATCGACTGATGGAAAAATGATCACTCAATATGTATTCGTATTTCCAACACACCCTGCAAAGTATCAGACTCAGGAGCGAGACCTCGTATCACCTCACCACAAGTGATTAATTATCGGCTTATAATAGACATTTATCATCAGCCTTTTTAATGTTCCCATTTCTGGGACTCAGGCCTTCTCTCTATGAGAGTGAATAAACATTACATTGAAAAAAATCCCTTGTTCAATTTTACTATTGATTTCTAATAGTTTTTAGTGGTGGCTCAGTGAAAACAATTTGACGATACTTCAATCTATTTAAAATATCTGTTATTTATTTACTGCACACACCAACCATAGTGTTTTTTTTTTAAACAATAGGTTGACTGGTAGAAAATGTCTTGTTGCATTAAGTCCACCTATGTACCATTACTGTACATGAAGTTTAAATAAATAAATAACGGCGAAAACTTGTGAGTGGTAAGTCGTGGGTTCAAACCCCACCAGGTGCATTACTTTGCACTACTTCAACACCACAGCTCTCGAAACGGTAAAGGAAAATATAAACCACCATGTCCTAAAACCAAAAATTCTAAACCAAAACATCCAATTCGCACTGTACCCCCGTGGTAGATAGCTTCCCGTTCCCTATCCTAGAGGAGGCCTAAGTCCCAGCAGTGGGAATATTATAAAGCCGATTATGCTTAATAATAGTTTGGAATGAACTGATGCAGTTTCCATAATTGGTACACCACCGGTAATCAATGTTGCGATCATGCTGAACATGAGATATAAATAAATTAACATTGTGTGTCGCAGTTGTGTTAATTAACAGACCTGTACAATGTTAATAATACATTAACTGTAACTTATAATTAAAGTTTGATGTTATAGTACTTTGATATAAAATATTTGCAACCTTTCAGCTAGTAGGTAAATTCTTGGGATTAGTAGGTAAAAATGATACACAAAAATGTTAATAAAAGTTCATAAATCCAGCGGATAAATATGTATGAGTTATGTATATACAACTACGAGTTAGTTACTATGTAGTTCCCCTGTGCCCGAAAGTTTTGTAATAACGCTCAGTGAAAAAAGGGAAGTTGAAAAATTTCACGTACTCAATCAAGTGCGAAATCGTTGGATAGGTCGAAAACACGAGTCATCCATTTTGTAGGTACTGCTGGTGTACACTTGACTGATTTTGAACTCCATTACTGCGTGCCTTACTTAGTTTTATACAGGTCACGCCCGCATAGCTCCTATGTGTAAGCAGAGGTGAATAAATTAGCAAGAGGTGTCACTTTGATAACTTTAAGGCCGAAAGTCATTTAAAGGGCATTGGAGAAGGCTGTGTTTGGAGTTTGGAGTAAGGAAGACACATTGTTCGTAGAACGGATGGGTGATGGGGTCGAAAGGTTTGTGGTTTTGGGAACTTGGGAAGGTTTCTCACAAGGTGGAACGTTGATGTGGTGAAGGCCGCGGGAATACACTTGAAGCAAGACGCACGGGTGGGAGGGTAGATGCGGGCTTACGGACGATGAGCAATGGGTAGCTCGCCGTCCGACCGTCCACAGAAGTCGTCGACAGCGCTTAGTGGTGCACGCATTCCTTAACGAGATGTTAGCAAACCGTAGAGGCCCGCTAGAGGCACCGAGATTTTCTGAAAATTAATCCTGACTGGTAACTGAAGGATACAGGTGTGTTTTTGTCCTGGAATATACGATACTTTTCATCCCAGGGGTATATCTCAGGGGTCCTCGAGACAATTTCCTACTTTCACGTGAACGCACCTGGGTCGATGACTTGGTAAGGGTTGCGGGAATCCGGTGGATGCGAGACGCACAGGACCGTTCATTGTGGCGGCACTTGAGGGAGGCCTATGTCCAACAGTGGACGACTTTCGGCTGAAATGATGATGATGACGTAAACGAAGTCATTGACTGTCATCATAGTGACAGTGTTCATTTTTATATGAAAATTGAACGAAAATGACTACTATAAGAACCATACAACGTGATGTTACAAAGTACAAAAAAGCAATGGACAATGCAAATTATTTTAAATTTAATTTTAATGATGATAGGCTCGCGCTTGGCAGCTATATCACCTGATAGTAATGTGACAACGTTTAATGATATTGATCTCTTTTGAATTAATAATATTAAAATAAATACTTTGTACTACTTCGTAAAATTTTTTATTGAAATTAAAATATGAATGAAACATTTATGATGTGGTTGCAATTTATGTTAAATCATGATTAATGAGAAGTGTATATTGTATTGACCATTTTGTAAACCAATAGCTGAACCGACAGATATTGTCCTGTCAAACGAAAATTAAATAATCGTCGTAGTATTCTGAAATTTTCAAAGTTTCTCTACAATATTCCAAATTTTTTCTTTCAATTTAAGAGAATTCGCGAAATAGGTCCAGCCTTTCACGCGTGATGACGTTCCTTAGAGAAATAGGAATTTACTTTTATATATATAGATTTATCATCATCATCATCATCATTTCAGCCTGAGTTGGTTTCGGAGTTTCTTCTCAGGGTAGTCAGCTAGGAAACACCGGCCTCATCTGGTTTAAACGGACGAAAAAAAAATTGACGTGTAAAAGTGTTTTTTAAACCTATTTACAAAATAAATATCATTTATCATTTCAGCCGATACACGTCCACTGTTGGAAATAGGCCTCCCCCAAGCGTCGCCACAACAAACGTTCCTGTGCGTCTCGCATCCATTGGTTTCCCGCAACCTTCACCAGGTCATCGGTCCACCTTGTAGGAGGCCTTCCAACGCTGATATAGATTTATAAAAGTATTAAATTCATTATTTAGTAAATTCGTGTGATATAAAGTCGTGTTAAAAAAAACACTTAACGAAACTGCAACTCTAACACAGATCATTGTACCATTTGCTCGCAATTAAAACAGATTTATACTAAAAAAGCAGGTTAGTGTTCCATATATGTTTTGTAATACCATTGTAAAAGGCTTGGGTTCCGGTGCTAAGCCGTTAATCCGGCGGTTAGCCAGCTCACGAGGGTAGAGCGACACGACCATACCGCGTAATTGATTTTACGCGACTAACTGCAAAGTGCTTACCCTGCGAGGCTGACGCGAATGTTGCACTTGACAGCATTCATTGACACGCAAGTACTTCAAGAACGTAATTATGTCACTAGGGATGTAACAAAAGAAAGGGTTGAAATGCCATGTAATAATTGCGTTGTTATTACAGGCAGTCATCATCATCATCATCATTTCAGCCGAAAGACGTCCACTTTTGGACATAGGCCGCCACAATGAACGGTCCTGTGCGTCCCACATCCATCGGATTCAGGTCATCGGCCCACCTTGTAGGAGGCCTTCCAACGGTACGTCTTCCGGTACGTGGTCGCCATTCCAGAACCTTTCGGCCCCAATGGCCATTAGTTTTGAGAGCAATGTGCTCTGCCCATTGCCACTTAAGTTTGGCGATTCTTCGTTGCTATGTCGGTAACCTTGGGTCCTCTGCGGATATCCTCATTCCTGATTCGATCACGTAAAGAAACTCCGAGCATAGCCCTTTCCATTGCCCTTTGGGTGACTTTAAGCCTTCTGATGAGGCCCATGGTAAGCGACCACGTTCCGGCGGTTACAGTCAGTGCTAGACATAATATTTGATAACTGCGATGATATAATTAATCATTAGCCTTTTGTTTTCGGTTTTTCTATTTTCTGTAAATCACACATCCAGAACCCGAGTCGTCGACAGCGTGTAGCGCGCTTCTAAGAGATGTCACAAAACCGTAGAGGCTCTGCAAGTAATTAAAGCACAAAGGTATGGTTTTGAACCGTAAAAATCTGACACGCCCTTTCATTTTTCCCTGAAGCGGCAAAAGTCTTTGGATTATATGAACCACCTAAAAAAAACACCTAAAGTTAACATGGACAATAACACAGATCCACTTACAAAATTTCAAAACGCAACAACAATCGAAATGTGATTTTTATTTCAACCTAGCTTTGCCCGCGCGGCCTCGCTCCCGCTCTTCCCTACTCCACCCTATTATACCCAACTCTACCCTACTCTACCCTACTCTACCCTACTCTACCCTACTCTACCCGACTCTACCCTACTCTACTCTACCCTACCCTACCCTACACTACTCTACCCTACTCTACCCTACTCTACCCTACTCTACCCTACTCTACCCTACTCTACCCTACTCTACCCTACTCTACCCTACTCTACCCTACTCTACCCTACTCTACCCTACTCTACCCTACTCTACCCTACTCTACCCTACTCTACCCTACTCTACCCTACTCTACCCTACTCTACCCTACTCTACTCTACTCTACCCTACTACTCTACCCTACCCTACCCTACCCTACCCTACCCTACCCTACCCTACCCTACTCTACCCTACACTACCCTAATTTTTTTTTTCCATAAGAACCTTCTCCTCACAATAACAATCACAACAAAAAAAAATCAGCCAAATCGGTCAAGCCGTTTTCATGCCAAGTCGTGACAACGGAAAACGGGGGTCATTTTTATATATATAGATTACACGAAATATCACGTTGGAAAATGTACAGACAGCGTTAATTAACACAATAAATAACGCGATAGTTATCTAATAAACGAATTAAAACGATACCGAGTGGCCGAGTAGCACTAGGGGAAAAAACAACGCGTTGAGCACTCGTCGCCGTCATAAATCATTGTAGTACGCAAACTTAAGTAAAATAAACATGGTGGAAACTAATTAGTGTAGAAAATTCACGTGGGACCAAACAGGGTTATATGAGGGAAGCACAGTTTGATGTTGCGCTCACAAAATTAGGGAAGTTTAGGGCCAAAGTCGCCCCTGCCCGGAACAAGTTAATTTAAACTAGCCGAGTAATTTGCACAGAACCGTGACACTAATTCAATTAGTTACAAGGTATGCAAACAACGCATGGCCAACACAATTGTTCTCAATTTTCAACTGCCTCCACGCATAAATTTTTTGCTAGCTGCCGCCAACGGCTTTGCCTGCGTGTTAGTAGAAAATGATCCTAAGGGACTATACTCTCGAGATAAGAAGTATTCTATGTACATTGTCTACCTGTGTACCAAGTTTCATCGAAATCCGTTTAGACATTCGACCGTGACGAAATAACAAAAATATACAGTTATACACACACTCTTCCTTCCTCATTCATCTTTATAATATTATTTAGTGTGATTACCGTTCTAATAAAATATCTAAATAGATTGCATAAGTTATTCAGCGGAGTGTAAGTTACAAAGTTTTCTCCCTCCACTAGAAACAAAACACTCACATAAAGAATTTAACAGATTTCTTCACATAAATAGGTATGTAATGATCATCTTCGCTATCGAAATATGGCTTCCGGCGAAGAGGTTCGCCAAGAAACTCGGTAGTGATTTTCTCAACACGTCTGATATCAAGCGAACTGCCAAGACCTATAAAATAACTGTTGCCACAAATGGTCTGTTCTACCATTTCGGTATTACTTTAATATTTTATATAAATGAGCATCAAATCTTAAAAGTAAGACTGGGTGAGAATGTCTAGACATGAAGGCAAAATTCGTATTTATGTACTGCAAATTTTCTTTTGTGTTCGAACAGTTATTTATTACAAGCTTTTATTTAGTTTCATCTGTCCCGATGTTTATCTGTAATCAAATCTTGCAAATTAAATTTGACCCACTTCCCAGTTACCGAATGAGCTGAAATTTTGCACGCATGTGTAAATCAGATGACAATGCAAAATTATTATGACATGAAGCTGATCTGATGATGAAACCGGAAGGTGACTATAGAAACTTCGTAGTTAAACGACCTCATCGAGTTAGGGTTGGTATGATTCCGGGTATACCGGGCTATAAAAGCTTGCTATGAAAAAAATATTTTTATTAAAAGCTTGTTTTTCGAATTGTACTTGTTAAAATATTCATGAAGCTGATACAATGTGGGCCATGTAAGCGTTGAAGAGTTAATATTCTTCTGTAAGACGAGACGGTAAAAGCCTCTCGGAACCACGGCGGGATTTGGGAGGTTAACCCACCTTCTGCAGAGGTAACTTTAATTTAGTTACGCTGTTGGTCGTTTGTACCTTTGTCAAATTACATATCTACGTAATTCGTTCGTTGGTTTCTTGTTTATTAACCATGTTGTTAGGGTTACAATTTCACGAATGGCCAAATTGGAATTAAGGACTTGTGTTTTGTTAATGAAACTTGTGTATGTTCTGCAGGTAATATGAAAGTGTTTCATATTACATTCCTATATATATACCTTCTTCAAAAAGTAGGTGTATTTCGGAAGTCGGTGTTTCTAATTTAGTTTGGTTTCTTCTTTATTTAACATCGTCATCCGATTAAAGTTACTTTGCACTTTTTAGTGTTGTTTTTTGACATCGAAGTTAGTTGTATTTTTTTTTGTAAAATGTTTTTTTTTCTGGTGTGAATTTTAATTAATGAGAAAAAGGTGTTTAGATAAATCCCGTAAAAATTTTAGGTAGCAATTTATTTATAATATATGAAACTAAAATTTGTGCACATTTTGTAGGTATAAAGACCATTTTGCCATCACTTTGTACATTATGAATAAGTTTTGGAATAACCGTTAAAAAACATTCAACTTTGATTATAACAATATTTTTATAGGTTTCCTAATTCAGGAATGTTGTGCACCCAAGTTTTATTTATGAAACACTAACAAAATTAAACCGAAATTGCTCAAACTTTTGATATTATAATTTGTAATCGTATTCACTCCGAGAAGTTTTAATGAATGCGTTAAAGTTTAAATTAGTTAGGTATTTTAATTATATTCTTAACAACATAGGTAACTTTTACTACTCTACAGTTAAACATAATTAATAATTTTAAAGGAAACTCGAAAAGTAGACTGCTGCCATGACGATCTATACAATTTCAGTACCGGGATATTTATTTTATTAGTGGCACTTAAAAGTGTAAGATACTAACGAGTGGAATTCCTTGTCGGAGTCTGTGTTTCCTGATAGCTACAACCCGGGAATCTTTAAGTCGAGAGTGAATAGGTTGCTTCTAGGTAAGCGCGTTCCATCGTCGACGGCATCGTCGCTTCAGGTGAGATAGCGGTCAAGCGCAAACCTATCAACAATAAAAAAAAAACAGAATATAATTCATTTTGTTTTTCTCAAAGAAGTTAATTGACTTCAAAAACAAGGATGTATGTATTTGTTTTATGTATGTTCACCGATTTTTTAGTTAATGGTGGCCCTAGTTTGATTTTTTGTTATTTGAAAGAGTAGATATAGTCCCGAATTGGTTCCATAGAAATATTGTCATGGTCTGATTGTAAACTTTGAAGACATGGAACGGAAATCCTCATAGGATTATAATTACCACTGTTCTACTATAGCAGAATAGTCTGGTCGGAAGATCCTTCCTTTTTTAATGGAGGTGCCTTTAATTTCTGTTCCGCAGCCGTCTAATAACTCATTTCAGTGCTATAGTAACATTATCTTATTTTAAAAACAAGTCCAATTAATAACCCCTTTCTTTGTCCAGCTTATGAATGCAATGAAATTACACAGCCCTTCTTAATTCTCTCAATAACAATAAAGAAAGCAAACCGTTGTAAACAAAAGCAATGTTTTTATTAGCCATGAACGGTACGTTTTTTTGTCTTGAGAAGGGTTTCATCCTGTGTTACTGTATGACAATATGACTAAGATCCGGTTCCTGTGTCTTACCAACCGTTGCTGGTTAAACTATGAGCGCAGCATTTATTGTCCTCATGTTAACAATTAAGTATACAATTTGATGTACTGTCCTGATGAAAAATTAATGGGAAATTATAAATACTCGCTTGAGTATTTTTTGAAGAACATTTAAGAAAATCGTCATTATCATCACTTTTTTTTTGGTGGGATTTCATCCAATGACTTCTCCCGCTCTTGGGTAGATCAACAGCCTTTCTGTTAGAGCGAGATCGGAGATCGCGAGTCATTTTTAGGTAGAACTGTGCAGAGTGGCAACGTTGCATCAACCGTAAGTTTTGAATTGCGACAAAAGTGATAATACCGCGAACCCGACCAACGCACAACGTCACAATTATATTTCAATTGCCCTTATATGTTGTGACTATTAAATTTAGTCGGATTCGCGATTCACTTTTATCTCGATTTGGAACGCTAGGTACGTTGCATAGTGGTATCAGCGTATCGTAACTAATGCGAAGTTTAAAGTTTAGATTTTTATTTCAAATAATTATTTTATTAAGTTCAATGACTTAGATGTTAGGTGTCATGAAATTTCACCTCAAGCCGGGTTTTTTGCTTGTATTGCTCGCACGTCCCTGATGCCAAGGTTTCTATGAAATTTGGGCCTATCTCCCAACAGCTATGTGTGTTATTTTTTTTTTAAATAAAATAAAAGTGAAAAAAATAAAATAACACACAGCTGTTGGGAGATAGCCCAAAACCTTGGCACCACGCTGATTAAAAGTGAAAAAAATAAAATAAAAGTTACTATGGCACCAAGTTCCAAATCGTATGGTTTGGGAAACTTGGTGCCGTATTAACTTTTAATCAGCTCAAAATTACCTTTCCAACGATATAACACACATGGCTATTAAAAGGACCCAGGATTTGCATCTTTCTTTGACAATCTTTTGGGTTATGTCGGCAACCTTAGTTCTCCTGAGGATACCTTCAATCCTGATTCGATCACGCTTAATATCGTAGTACGCTTTGATTGAACTTTGCTACACAAGTACAGATACGTTTACTGTGCTATTATGTTGTGTAAAAAACTCGTTCACGGAATTTTGGTGTTACTTTACAAAACTTTTAACTGCGATTGAAATCGATTCCTCGCTTAAGCTGAAGAAACGATCCCGAGGGAAATTAAAAATAATCGTTCGGGTATCGTCGCAGGTAATACTTGTAGTGTCAGCGATTACTTTAAAGTATAAAGCTAAGTTAAATAAATGGTTTAGCCTTGATGGAGTTTTTAATAGAGGCTGGGTAAATGAAATTTAGTTACGGCTGATTACTCAATATAGATAACCTTCAAGGGAATGATAAATATTAAGGCAATTTAATATATTTATTATATACTTTGTTTTACACTTCGAAATGTGGACAGGATAAAGATTGGCAAAAACAAAGTGTACAATGGGCGGTCTTATCGCACAGGGCGTTCTCTTACAGACAACTTTAGGATGAGCTCAACGAAAACACATAGATTATATTTTATTTTAGAAGATATTTATTAATAAACACGGTCAAATTGCCATTTTTACCAGATTTGCAAAGGTGGCATAAAAACTACAATACATCATTATGGTTTTAAAAGAAATTCGTTTTATGACCTTTTTTATATTATAAAATCTATAGATCCATATTATTACACCAATAACATCTGTTGTTTTATGCTTTCGTAAAAATACCCAGAATTTCTCTTTTCAAACCGAATCAAACTTTGCTAAGTTTGATTAAAACAGAAAAGTTTTGTACCTTTGTATACGTACTTTTTACGAAGTTAGAAATTCTAATCTACATTAAATCCAGGCTATGTACACTTGGTGATCAAAGCAAGTCACTGAGAACATTGTAGTTTGGTGGCACTAAAAGGTTACTATGAATTTTTAATGGTAACTATTTTCCAAGTAGAGGGAATCGTATTATTGTTCGGGTCAAGTCGGGTCTCTTAATGTGACCGGAGAAAAGTGTCCATAAATAAATAAAAAAAACGTAGCAACAGGCCTTTGTGCTACGAACGGCTACGAGATGCTACGATGGCTACGAGTGCTACGACATGAACAGAAATTGTGCTTCTCTCGAAAAATGTAAAAATTATGTCACGGAATGAACTTGTTTTTATTAATTGTATCTAAGAAATGCAGTTGTGTAACATAAACTAATTTTACATGAAAAATTGTATTTTGTAAAAAAGATCGAAGTACGTTTTGATCCGAGGACTATACTTTTGTTACAAATAGAAAGATACAGTATGACGGATTACTATTTATCCCGAAGAAAACACGTTTACGGTGGGCCACGCGAGCAGTGACGTGGGAAAAGGCTAATCATAATTAAACTGTTGTTACAAACAACAGTCGAGAACACAAAAAAAAACATCTTAGACAACTTGTTATTATTATTATTTCTTTATTTTCATTTTACACATATTTTATATATTTTTAAATATTTCTTAAGGACACTTATAAAAAAAAAAAACATTTAAAAATATAAAAAAATAGTATTCCGCCGGTATCGGGAGCAAGGTCCAAGCTACCGGTGGTTAGGGCTCCAGAGACAGGAACCTCCTCACAATGCGAGCCGTATCGAGGAGTACTGCCTTCTGTATCAGGCCCTTGATCCAACCGCGCAACGACAGCTTCGACAGATGGTCGTCGAAGCTTTTGGCTATGAGGCCATTGGCGGTCACGACAATCGGCACAATGATAATAATAATAATAATAATAATATCGTTTATTTGTTAACATAGGTAAAAAATAAAGATCTTCTTTTCACTGAACAGAGCGCTATGTTATGCCTAGAGGCGTACAAATATGGGGTGCAATAGTTGCTGAGGATTACAATACAGATCGACAAGAAAAAAAAAACATGCATTATTTGTGGCAGTTATTACAATCGAAAAAAAAAATATTATTATATATTACTCCAATTATTAATACAATTAATTTGCAAAATTATTCAAATTTCAAATCAATCATACATTTAAAATGTCAATACAATTAAAATGTCAAATCAGTTAAATGTCAATACAATTAAAATGTCAAATCAATTAAATGTCAATCTAAATAAAATGTCAAAATAGTGTCAAAATAATTAAAATCTCCAAATAATTATAATATCAAAATAATCAAAATGTTCAAATAATTAAAATGTCATAATAATTAAAATATCAAAATTGTGTAGTATTGACAAAATGTAGTTCTATGATAGTTCATCATTTAAGTATTCGTCAATAGTATAATAACATTTGTCAATTAGAAACAATTTCATTTTTTTCTTAAACTGTATAAGATTCAATTCTTTTATAGCGTCTGGAATCTTATTATAAATGCGCGGTGCCATACCTAGGACACTTTTTTTTACTAATGCAGTTTTACATTTATAACTACTCAAAGAATTTTTGTACTGACTACGAATTGGAACATTTCTTACCATTGTAACTTTTTCAAAAAGGTTTGGATTTGTTTTGACGAATATACTAATTTCTAATATGTATAATGACGGTAGCGTAAGTATATTTAATGATTTAAAGTACGGTGCACAGCTGTCGTCTGTTTTCAGATCACACATGGCTCTAATGCACCTTTTTTGTGCCTTGAATATTAATTCCCTGTCCGTGGAATTACCCCAAAAAATAATTCCGTATCTTAAAAGTGAGGCAACTAGACCATGATAGGCAACAAGTAACGCGTCTATATTTACTTTTCTAGCCAATTGAAAAAGTGCATAGGCTGATTTATTTATTCTTTTGCAAAGTTGTTCTATATGAGGTTTCCAATTGAGGTTATTATCAATATGGATACCTAAAAATACACTTACTTTTACTTCTTCTATTTCAGTGCCATTATAATTAACATACATTTTTGGAGCTTCAATTCTTTGGTGGAAATGCATTACTTTGGTTTTCTTAAGGTTAATTATTAAATTATTCATATTAAGCCAATTAATTATGTCAGAAAGAGTATTATTAATGTCAAATTGATAAGTATTTAAGTCACTACATTCTACTATAGCAGTGCTATCATCTGCAAACAAAATCATTTCTTGTTCTGTCACTTTTGGCAAATCATTTATGTAAATGAGAAATAAAGGTGGTCCAAGCACGCTACCCTGAGGCACTCCATACTTTATATTTCTGAACTTTGACACATGAGTTCGTTCTGTTTTGGTTTTTGCGCAAACTCTTGTGATTTCAGTACATTGCAATCTATTACTGAGGTATGATTCCAGTAATTTTAAAATGTTACCTCTGATGCCATAGCAATGTAATTTGTCTAAAAGGATTTTGTGATCAACATAGTCAAAAGCTTTAGTCATATCTGTGTAAATAGCGCAGACGGGAGTTTTTCTATCAACAGCAGACATAACATTATTTAAAAAATCGAAAATAGCCATGTTAATTGTTCTATTTTTTCGGAAACCATTTTGTTCTTTGCACAAAATATTATATTTAGTAAGATATTGATAGAGTGAATTATAAATCACTTTTTCAAAGATTTTTGAAAAAACTGGAATTTTGGCTATTGGCCGGTAATTTTTTATATTTTTCTTATCTTCCTTTTTATGGAGCGGTTTTATTATGACTTTTTTCAATTCAGCGGGATAGACGCCCTCGGTAATACCTATATTCATAATATGCGCTAAGACTGGTGCTATAAGTTCAATGATATATTTGATTACTTTTGTTGATATACCGTCAATACCTACAGTACTAGTATTTTTAAGCGTCTTTGTGGCTAAAATAATATCAGATTTTAGAACCGGCTGCATAAACATTGATTGCATTGTCAAATTATCTAATTTATTATTTAATTTATTGTCATTTATTATTTTATTCTCAATGTCATCTATAAAGTAGTCATTAAATGCATTTGCTATGTCTGTCGGGTTTGTGTAAGTCAAATTCTCTGTTTTTATTGTCATTATCTGTTCTTTAGGTAAGTTAGTTTTAGAACGATTGATTATCTGCCATGTGGCTTGAGATTTATTTTGCGAATTGTTTATAAAGTAATTATTTTGTGCCTTCTGGGTTAGTCGAACAATTTTTTTGTACCGTGTAGTATATTTTTTCAATTCTCTTTTAGCTTTTTTTGTTGGGTGTAGTCTGTAGTTCCACAATAGTTCTCTCTGTCTTTTACTGCATGTTTTAATGCCATGAGAAATCCATTTAACCTGTTTCTTTGTTTTTATAGTTATTATTTTTTCTGGAAAACAGAGATTGTAAAACAACAAAAAAGTATCAAGAAAGGTCTTATAGGCTACATCAACATTATCACTTTCGTAAACTTCTTTGAAAGATAAGGTTTTTATACATGATTTAAATTTATCAAGATTCTCTTTGGTGTAACTTTTTTTTACTGTTTTCCAAAATTTTAGGCGACAAGTTTTATTAACAGGTATTTTAAGTATTTGTGATGTGTGATCCGATAACATGAGGTCAATAATTTCCGCTTTCCATCCTTTTTTTAGATTATGCGCAAAGTTATCAATACAAGTTTTACTATGAGGCCTAGTAGGCTGGTTTAGGGCTAGAGTTAAGTTATAGCTAAGTAGGAAGTGTTCCAAATCTAGAGTAATCTTATTTCTTAACAGTACATTAATGTTAAGATCACCACATAAAACAATTTTTTTATTCGATAATGAACAAACTTTTTTTAATACAATGTCAAGTTTTTCATAAAATGTCAAGTAATTATATTTTGGTACTCTATATACACATATAACAATAATTGAATATGTAATCAATTCTATAGCACAAATTTCAAAGACGCCTGATACAGAATGTTTAGCAATATCTGGTAGTTCCTTATATTGGTGCCCCTGTCTTACAAGGATACAAGTTCCTCCTCGATTTGTACTTCGTGAAAAGATAGCAGCTAAGTGGAAATTCGGAATGTACAATAAATCCTCATGTCCAGATGTTATGAAATGCTCTGTCAAACATAGTACATCTATAGTTGTCCCTTGATTTTCTAAGTTTTCTATTTGTACAGTTAACAAGTCTGATTTGTTTAGCAATCCAGCAATGTTCTGATGCATTACGCTAATACGACTGAAGAAAAAACTGTTCCGTGTCTTCTGATTCAGTTATCGTCTTCATTTGGTTGTCAGGTTGTTGGTGAAAGTCAGTGTTTGATGTTTGTATTTCCATAGTCATTTTGTAAATATCCTTAAAAATCGATTGCATTCCACAGTAATTTATTACACCTGTGTGTTTATTGAACATCGTGTCGTCATACTTTAGGTTCATATTACTGTCTAGAAAATATGCGTGTTCATGAGTGATGGTATCTAGGTATAATAAATTATTAAAGGTTTCCACTCTTGAATTATATAGGTAGTTATTTGTGAAGAATTTGTATGTCGGAGTGCAGATTATTATATTAGTGTTCGAGACTTCTTGTAACGTTTGCCGGATCAGTAAAATGCTATCAAAATATTTATTTGTTATTTTAAAGTCTGCCTCACCTATCAATATAATACAGAAATCCTGTAGAGTGAATTGTGACAACTTTTCTTTGATGCCTTTTAATAGAAATTCCATAGTTCCGTGAGGCGTGATGTGATGGCAGAGTTCATAATTTTGGAATCTATTTTCTGCAATGTGAAGCAATTTATTTTTGTTGTCTGTGCTTAATATGCAAATTTTTCTACGTTTCGACTGGGGGTTTTCGTTTGTTTTACTTATGTATTGGTTTATTGGTGGCGTAGGTATACAACTTTCTTTCACCATTTCAATGTTTTTGCATTGTGTTTTTACTAGATTTTTTGTATTATTTTTGTCAAGCTTGATTGTATCTGTTTGCGTTTGTTTATGATTTCTAATAAGTTTATTTGCCTTTTTTGTGGTAGGTGATTTAAGTTTAGTTGGACTGCAAGTTACTTTCTTGTACAGCTCATTTTGACTGGTCAGATTTATATTCATTGTTTTGAGATTATTATTTTCTAAAGTCAGGTCTTCAATTTCTAGGTGAGCGCTTTGCAGGTCAAGTGAGAGTTTAGTTATTTGATCTCGCAGTTTCTTGATTTGATCATCGTCATCGACGGACATCTCCGGTACACTAATGGCTGTCTCGTTTAATGTTGCATGAATAGTATCAACGTCACTGTCATCTAATATTGTGTCAGATTCAGTCCTAATACGGCGGATAGTAACATTTTCTAGAGAATTCATATTGGATTACAGATAAAACTTGGAAAAAGAATATCAAGTTCTCAGGTTTGAATTCGTGCACTGTCGTGTACGAATGTAGCAGTTGTGGTTCCTAGACCAAACGTATAATTAACTTGTAAGGCGAAATAGTGATCCAGGTTCGTCAATATCCTTCGTTTACAGTGACATCTATAGGTCACTTTGATATTCGTATATAGAATCAAACGCACGCTGCGGGATGTATGTTATCAATCGAAGTCCAAATTTAATACACAGTAAAAGCGTTAGATGGCGCTGTTACCAATTACATAGCGTGATCATAGTGATTTTGCACATTTGAATTTGTTTTGAATAACACTACCGTTATTTATTTTTTCACTTTTTTTTTATTTTCCAACGTAGTACTTTTAGGAAATGGTTTATTTGGCTTCGAGTAGTTCGGAAATTATATTTAAAGGGCAATGTTCACACAAAAAAAAAACCAAATATTATTGTTAACACTTTGATTTGTACTGTCATATTTCTCACTGTATTATTTTCACTTTATTGTTATTTTTACACATAGTCATTATTACGGTCCGTGCGTTTTAGTTTATTGTTCAGTTTGAATCACTTTTTATATAGGAATTAACACTTTTACTATTTATAAAATATAAAAAATCACAGAGCTGATGTTAACGTGACAATGTAGATGTCGCTACTTCATGATAGCTGAGTCCACATTCCACATGTCGACAACCTCGTGAGCTAAGTCGAGATATTTCATTTGTTTCTCCTTCTCAGCTTTCACGAGATTCTCGTCATGTGGGATGGTGACATCGACTATCATTGCGCGGCGCGCTAATCGGTCTATCACCACTATGTCCGGCTTATTGGCTACAATAGTCCGGTCAGTGATGATAGACCGATCCCAGTACAACGTGACATGGTCATTTTCAAGAACTGGGTCGGGCACATACCTGTAGTACGGTACCTCAGAATCCACTAGGTTATATTTAAAAGCAAGTTGCTGGTGAATAATCCTGGCTACTTGGTTATGCCTGTGCAAGTACTCGCCGTTAGCTAGACGAGAACAACCAGAGATAATATGTCTGATAGACTCACCCGGACGATGGCATGCCCGACACACGTCAACCGTCCCGTCCTTCATAATATGTCTCCGGTAGTTTTCTTCGTCCATTATCGCACAGACAAAACCTTCAGTTTCCCCGAAGAGGTTGCTGAATCGTAACCAGGCCACGGACGCCAAAAAATCTACATCAGGTCCATGAAGAGCCCGAAAAAAGAGTCCGTGAAGCTCCTTGCCTTTCCATATTTCCTTGCGGTCATCAATAGTAAGTACCACAGGTTTGCGCCAGTTCTCTTTAGCCATGGACAACGGGGTTAGTCCCTTGTCCACTGCGACCACATCGCGGTGCATACCCACGTCGGTTTTGAGAAAGTATTCTCTGAGGCTGCAAACCTCGCGGTTGTGTAGAGTCTTTGCGTTCAAAAAGCCACGACCTCCACACTTCCGCGGGATGTACAGTCTCATCACCGAAGATCGTGGGTGATGCATCCGGTTTGCGGTCAGCAATGTACGGACCCGCCTATCCAGGGCGTCTAACTCAGTCTGAGTCCATTTGAGTATGCCGAAAGAGTACATTAAAACCGGCATGACCCAACCGTTGAAGGCGCGCACCTTATTTCCGCCCGATAGAAGACTGTTTAAAACCTTCTTCAGGCGGCCAAAGAAGCGCTCCTTCAACGTTTGCTTCATGTCAGCGACGTTAATGCCTAAGGCTTCCGACATACCCAAATACTTATAAGTTTCGGTCGAGGAGAGGGTTCTAAGGTGAATAGAATCCGAGAGTTGAATTCCCTCGGATTCCACTATCTCCCCTCGCCTTACATGCATGACTGCACATTTGTCCACACCAAATTCCATCCTGATGGCACTACTGAAAGTTTCAGTTACTTTCAGTAGTTCCATCAGTTGCGAATTGTTGTGGGCAAAGAGTTTCAGATCATCCATGTAAAGCAGGTGAGATAGGACCTGACCACCTCTTCTCAACCGATAGCCCAGGCCTGAATCCTCCAGCAAAGTGCTTAGAGGATTCAGGGCTAAGCAAAACCAAAGTGGACTCAAACTGTCGCCCTGAAATATTCCCCATTTAATCCATATTGGTTCATCATTCTCCTGGATCGGTCGATATCCTGGATAGCAAAGGACCGTTTTCCATTGCCTCATACATGACTCAAGGAAGGTGCGTAGAGTTGCATCTATTTTATACAACTCCAACACCTTCATGAGCCATGTATGTGGAACAGAGTCGTAGGCCTTCTTATAATCTATCCAGCATGTCGACAAATCCTTACGGGATCGACGAACCTGTTGGCTTATGGCCATGTCTATGAGGAGTAGCTCCTTAGTGCCGCGTGACCCGTTCCTACATCCATTCTGAGAGGCAGACATAATTGAGTGGTTCTCAATGTGTAGATTAATTTTCACTCTCAGGATGGATGTAAGAAGTTATTATTATTATTATTATATACTTTATTGTACTTTGTTGTTGTGTTTCTTGTTTTGTTTTTTTGGGGGGAAATCATAAAACAGCCCCCTTACGCTCTGAGTAGAGCGCGAGAGAGTGTCAGAATTTTACAGACTAAAACCCACAGCTGTACATTTATTTACTTTTATGGTTAGTCTTGCAAATAATCTTGCAGCTCTAGAAATGGTACAATGCCTATATTTTTTGTTTTCTAAAGGCACACCAAAGTTCTCATAATTGAATTTCCAGAGGGACGCATCGTTCAACCGTACATCGTACTAGCCTACCTCATTCATCATATTAGTCTTGAATCAATTGTAGACATCGAACAGTCAAAGGCAATGGTGCATTAGCCAATGGCCCGTATGCAATCTGTCATAACATCACAGAGATCGTATCAACTTTGTAGTGTATCCACTAGTGCGAAACATGGCTTCAATTAGCTCTTTGAGTACTAAATGTTTTTGCTTATCTCAAGAAATGTACTAAGCCTGGCTTTAGATACGAAATGTGTATTTGGAAGTGTAATTTTTTTTATTATATGTTGCTAAGTGAAGTTGCTGCTAAAAAATGCTCGGGGCCTCTTGGACCGAGTTTCGAACAAACGCTTCCATTTTTGAGACACTGGGCAGCAAGGAACATGTGTCAATGCTGGGGTGCAGTCGTATTTTCAAATAGCTTTGGCCATGTTTGTCGACATGGAGGTGGCTCCATCAAACGCCTTGTGATACAAGGAAAGATGGATGGAACAAGGCCGCGTCGCAGACCACCGATGCGATGGACTGACCAAAACAAAACGGCTTTTGGCGGCACTTTGAACAAGTGCGCCCAAATTACTGCCAGCAGGCAAAAGTGGCGGGAAGTCGTGCGGCGTACCCTGACGGCTCCTAGAGAGCTACTCTCATGATAACCACGACCACACTGGCAAGAGTGAAACGACCAAGAAGAAGAGAAGTAAAGTTGTTGTGAAAAAACTAGATTCTTTATAGCGTGCTTGTAGGTAATATGATCTACGGAAGAGAATAATATCAATAAAAGAACTGCAAATGTAATAAAGAACTGCAAATGATTTACAGATGCGAAATGATTTTTGTCAATTGAAGCCAAGAAGTAAATATCAATATAATGGTTTGGTACGTGACGATGACTTGACTAATATAGCAAAGGTCCAAACTCAAGGTTTGCCAACGTGCTATGGAGCGCAGCATACTAGGTGTTAAAATAACGGATCGCGTTCGAAACACTACACTGCGCTCCAAAACTCAAATCATTGACGTGGTTTAGAAGGCTGCCCAGCTTAAGTGGGACTGGGCTGGACATGTCTGTCGCATGCCGATCGAGCGGTGGGCCAGGAAAACGCAAAATTGGTGCCCTGAAATCGCACGTCGAGGTCGCGGCAAACCAAGAAGGAGATGGCGGGACGACTTGGATGTCTCCCTTGGGAATTGGAAAGAAGTGGCTCAAAACCGGGAACATTGGAAGGAGTGGAGGGCGGCCTTTGCTCAGCAGTGGGACAATATGGGCTAGATATAATAATAATAATATAATAATACCGTGACGATGGGAAGAGACCAGATGGTATGCTGTTGGTACCATGGAAGGTGGGTAGGCCTCCGGTGTGGGACGCAACCTGTGTCGATACCCTTGAACCATCCCATATTTCAAGTACGGCGGGCTGTGCTGGTGCTGCTGAGAGCCTTAAACGGCGCAAATACTGTAACCTTATTGGTAATTACAGTTTTGAGCCGTTTGGGGTCGAAACGCTTGGTTCATGGGGTTGAGTGCGCGTCTCCTTTTCAAAGATACACATTTTACGTGACCAAAGGGGTGGCTCGTTCTTCGCCCAGAGAATTAGCATTGCCATTCAACGTGGCAATGCTGCCAATCTTCTGGGCGCATTTCCGGATGACAGCGATGTGGAGGAGTACTTTGACGCCTGAGCGTGCTTTGTCTTTTTGTATTATATTTATGTACATAGTTAGGTTTTAGTATAAATAGTTTATTTAGTATTTAAGTTTTTTTTAATGTACATATGTATTAAAACAAATTGAATAAATTGTTATTTTAATCAATATAATTGGGTGATTTTTTCTTTGAGGTCAATCATCTAATATTTTCTCATACTCTGGGTATAACGAGAGGGAGTGTCAGACTTTTACTGATGATTTCAGTTTCCCTTTGCGTTGAAGGAAAGTTTGAATCTTACATATCTTGATACAAGATGTTATTAACAACAATTTCTATCAACTAATAGCGAGGATTAACTATGTAACCTGAAATATTCAATTCGGATATCCGTCTTTGCCATAATACGGATCAATCCCCGATCACATAATTCAATTTACTTTATCCCTTGCCGAGAAAATGGCTGTGTATTTTCGTCGATAACTAAGTTAATAATTTTTGATGACGCCATTATTTCTTCGGAAATCAATTGCCATTGTACGAAATTAATACGTTCGCCTCTGTTACCTAACTAAGCTAAATTGTGTTTAAGAACTTTAGGATATCGAAGTGAATTTATGTGCATTTAGCTGCGCATTTGAGCAATTTACAAATTCGCCGAAGGCAGCGGTCAAATTGAGTTTAGACCTTGTAGTTGCCAACTTAGATACGAGTACTAAATCTATTTGAAAACTATTAGCCGTACAAGTGTTCAATAATCGTATGATTTGATTATGCAACTCTAGTTTTAGTGCATCCGAAACCCGAAACCCGTGTCTAGCAGTTGTATGTAAAAAATCTATGTATAGAATTACACAGCTGTATCATGAAAAATTACAAAGTTATAAGCTGTTGTGTTATGTCAGCAAAAATACATAGTCACCGAGCCATCCAGGTGACTGAGGGGTTGTTTTGATTTTGAATTCTTTTTTGAAAAAAAATTTAACATGGTGTAAAAACTATTGAAATCCTTTCAGTTACTGATGCTGAAAATATTGTTTTGCATAAACTAAAAATATTGTTGTATATAGAACACGCATGTCGAGTTTTGAATATCAATATTTGAATAGAATATTGAAAAAAAAAAAGATAATAACCCGTGAAATGTCCAAGGGGTTCAAAGATGCGAGATCATTCGATAAGGGGCTGAGCGCGGCCAGACAGCGATGTGAGCGGTTACCCAATCCTAGACAAATATTTGAAATATCAAGCAAATCATACGGAGAAGAGAAAACATTGAATTGCAGCGATATTTCGCAAATAATTTGAGGGATTATATAAACAAAATCAGGTCGTTGGGAAATAATTTATATGCTCATGTTCAGAATAAAAGAGCTGTGATGGCCCGTGGTAATGGTTCCGACTTGTCACGGGTTCAAACCCAGTGCATTACTTTATGGAATTTATTAAATCACCAGTTACCACTGCCGCCCGCGCGGCCCGCGGTTGCTGGCCGGTTGGCGTCTCATCGTCGAAAACAGCTGATGCTGAAAATCAGCGCTGTGGCTCTGTCCTGCACGAGCCCCAGCATTATGCTGAGCACTGGCCGTTTTGCGCTGATGTGTCGTATATCCTATCTAGCTGATAGATTTAAGTTCGATATTGTTACTTGTTACATTTATTTATTTTTAGGATATGCGTCATTTTGGACGCAAATAAACTCTTTTTCTTTCTTTTCTTTCTCTCAAAATGTTGAAGAAAAAACATAGTGAGGATACTTGCATGTTCTAGAACCAAAAATTCGAAGACCCGTAACATCCATCAATCTGCTCCAGGCCCGTGTGGTGAATTACGGCCCATTCCTTCGACGAGAATGCCTAAGATTCAGTGGTGGAAATATTATAAGGTTGATAATATACTTATGTTCAGAAGAAGACAAACACGGTGAAAATGAATGAATCTAATTATTTCTAAGATAAAAATGACAGAACTCTAATTTCTAAGTGACATTATTTTTTTATATTATCTTGTAAAAGTACGACAATGCGATAAGATTGAAATAAATCGTGAATAGACGTCAAGCACGAGTCAATCACAGTAATATAATAATGGGGAAAGTTTGTGTGTATATTTGGATGTTTGATAATTCTTTATGTTTAAACGGATTTGGATGAAATTTAGCACAAGGGTAATCTTTATCTTTGTGGTCTGGTTTCCACACTTAGTTCTTATCGGACCATTGTACGTGGGTCATGGCGGCCTTTACTCCAACTCCAGAAGATTCTCTTCAGTTTGCTCAGGGCGTATATCAGTGGATTCGGTGCACCCAAGGTTCGTGTTCTTATCTCGCTGACGGCTGTGCACTCGAGGAGCACATGCGCAGTTTCTTCTGATTCCATGCATTTTCTGCACAGAGGGCTGTCAGTGATATTCATTGTTAAAAAGTGTTTGTTCAGCGAGCAGTGTCCGGTGATGGTCCCTGCCACCAGACGCCGGCTGCCTCAGTCTAGTCGTAGAAGGTTGTGCAGCATTATCATGTTGCTTAATTCGTTTAGCTAAATAAAAACTTTTTCGTTCGCGTTAGTTTACCTTTTTCTAATATTATTTTTTTTGATTTGAACTTAGAATAGGAAAATTTGGAGGTTTGACAAGGAAAAATTTTATTTGTCATTCGGCGACGAAATTTTCTGAGAAAAAGTGCTTGATGAACACGAATTAAAAAGGAAATGTGATTATAAGTAATGATCTAACTGCGAAATGTTTGGTGAAACTCGGTAGTAAATAAAAAACCGATAAGTGATAGTCAATATAAAGAACCGATTATTTGTCAATCGGTTCTTCGAGTATTCTTGGAACATTCTTGGAGTATTCTTGGAGCTTTCTGGATATAGACATAGAAATTCACAGAAGTGGACAGTACAGCCCACTGCAATTCATAAATGCGTGCGCCAACTAGCGCATGACGATACAAGAGAAAACCCCGGTGGACATCGTGACGTCACTCCACGTGAAGTTTTCATGATCCCTATTTTTCCTTATTCTATAGCAGTAGCAAGTAATATTTGAGTAGTTTTTTTTACGCTATCTGTTTTATATGTATAATCACAGCAATTCGTGTAAAAAGGTTGCGGAATGAACTAATTTCTTTGATAGTTTACATGTCCGCGCCTGAGGTCCCGTGATTGCAATCCCGCACCTATAGGCACAACTTCCAAATTATAATTTTTTTTTTTTTTTTATATATCCATCTCGCCACCTTACTTAAACCCTATTTTTATATATATAAAGTCGCCGAATTTTTTTATTTCCTTTTATAATTTTTTCTATGTTGTTTTTTTTTAAATGCAAAATTATACGTGTACAAGTGGTGATTTTTTTTTTTAACGCTACAGTTGCTGGTGAGTAACGCGAGCCTATCGATAATAATAAAAAAAATCACGCAGGCAAAACCACTTCCAGAAGCTAGCATAATAATAAAATAAACTTAAATATATATTATAAGGAATTAGATTGAATGAGATGTTATTTGCTAATATTATATACGAGATTAAATCCTTTATCGCTTACAAAACTCTTTGAAAAGTACATCAAAGGTAACAATTTTAATATCTGTTTGAAAGCAATTCGGGTGGAGATGAAGGCTTCGAAGAATGGCAACACATATATCTCTGGCAGCGAATTTGTTCTGAATAGGTGGAGACGACACCTCCTGCCGTCATCTCCGAGTAGATGCAATAACGGCAACGTCGCCAAGACATGTGACCCACTTGATCATCTAGACGTCACTGGCTTGAAGGGAAAAAGGTAATAAGGCATCGCGGCCTATATAGTTTATGGTCTGCGTATTAATTAGGGTAATGGGGATAATAACCGGGCAGTGTTTAGGACTTGGTGTTCTTGTAAATGAAGTGTTAGGTAATTTAGTAAATTAATATTTGGCACACATCCTTTTTTTGCTGTACGAAGTTCAGAGACGGGATAGTGTCTTCTATGATGATCAATTGTTATATCTTAAACTAGCTGCCCCCAGCGGCTTCACCCGCGTGATAGCAGAAAATTTTCCTAAGGGAACTTACTTCCGGGATAAAAAGTCAAGTCCTATGTCCTATTACAGGACATGGTCTATCCCTGTACCAAGTTTCATAAAAATCGGTTTTGCTATTGAGGCGTGAAGACGTAACCAACAAACAAACAAACTCACTTTCGCTTTTATAATATTAGTAAGGATAACTATCTTTAATTTTTGTAGAATATTTTATTAATCGACTTCAAAAAGTAGGAAGTTGAATGTATTTTTTTTAGGTTGTTAAGACATCGTCATGATCATCATCACCATTTCAGTCAAGAGACTTCCCCTTTAGGATTTAGGCTTACTTTTGTTCCCGTAACAACCACTCCTATGTGTCTCACATCTATCAGGATCCCGCGACCCTCATCAGGTCATCGGTCCATCTTGTGAGAGGCATTCCAACACTGCATCTGCCGGTACGTGATCGCTACTTCACATTCATTTCGATTCTGGTAAATGCAATGTTGCTCCGGGGTAAACAAAAAAGAAAGATACCTATGTATCTAGAAGTTTATTATTATTAAATTTATCATCTACGTGTATGATGGAACATCGCTTCATTAGGTGAGATAGTGATCAAGCCTAACAATTATAATAATGCATCAATTAAAAACAAAAACCATTATGTGCTGCAAGTCAAGTCAAAATATTTTATTTCACATACATGCGCACTAATAAAACGTCAGAAGCTAATGCACGGTTCCAAATTGGTCGTTTTCTATGAGAAAGAACCGGCAAGAAACTCCATGGTTACTCTTTTTAAAAAAGTGGTACAATATTTATAGAATTATGTAAGAACAGTTTAGACCAGTCAACGTTGTACACAAAAGGACAATAAAAATAATCTTAATACATAAAAAATAAAAAAAATAAGTCGTAATATAAAGTAATCTAAGAAAGCTTAATTTTCAGAACAAAGTACCAAAGATATTTTTGCACATTCTATTATAACATTTTGTACAATTAACAAAATAAATGTTTATAAATTAACTAACTGTAACTATTTATAAATATGTACAGACAATTAAAATTCATCTTGTCGGGCAGATTGCTTCTTTTTAATTTATATAAACTAGTGCTTGACTGCAATCCCGCCTGATGGTAGGCAGTGATGCAACCGTTGATGATGAGGTACACTAGTTTATTAAGAGCCTATTAACTCTAGCCTTGAAGACACCCAAATTATAATCTAACGGGAAGACCGCAACAGGCAAATTATTTCAGTCCTTCGATGTAAGCGGTATTAACGACAAGGCAAAACGCTTAGTCCGGACCGTATAGGTTTCAACAACGTAAGAGTGGATAATCACTGTACGTCGGAAATGAGATAGCGGAATCAAGTCATGCAATTACCACGCACACTCCAAAATGCATACTGTAAAGGACCGAAAGGCTGGCAACCCTACGCGTGTGATCAAGGCTTTGTAGATTGGACATTAAACAATCTGTTTATCGTAAATAAAAAGCTAAATCACTCTATAAATAAAATCACAAACCAACTTCTAACTGTCAAATATACCTACTTCCTATAATATCACCCTAACCCTTTCCCTCTCACTTAACCCTTTTTGGAGATGTCAGGCAGCTAATGCACTATGTTTTCCCCCACCAGCACAATAGGAGGTAATGTGCCAAGATAATGCTTAACAATCTTTTTTATTTTTCCCAGTTGTTTTGGACATTTTCGCATTGCCTGTCCATTATCAATAATGGTTCATAAATCATTTAGCGCAAAGTATTTATACCAAGAGCTCCAAGCTGTCATTACTATCCTGAAATGAAAGTCGTAACCAACATTTGACAAATTGTATTCATTTATTTAGGTGATTTGCTAGCGGCTACATTAAGTACCCTTCTGTGTAACGTTGAGTTTTATCAAAAATTACTTGTATTTTAGAATATTTGTTTGTTTCATACTTTTCAGAATAAGACTTCTTTGTAGCTGCGTTTTACTGTCCCCGCACACGGGCTTCAAAAAAACGCCACTTCAAGCTTCATTTTGAGGTAGTCTGTTTTTTGTGGCTCGTGTGCGGCGGTGCCGCCACAAAAGAACGCTTGAAGCGGCTTCAAGCGTCACCGGACACAAGAGGTGTCGCGCGCTTCAGCTGTTTTTTGCGGGGGTTCTAGCTTTTTTTTGTGGCCGCTTCAAGCGTTTTTTTGTAGCGGCGTTTTTTGAGGCCCGTGTGCAGGGACAGTTAGCTGTTGAAATTATTTTTTTATTACATTGTTATAGTGTTTTCGTAAGGATATTAATATTTTTGAAATGTGCACTTCAATTGTTTTTATTTTATTCCTGACTTTATGTCCTCTAAAGGGCGCCATGTTGAATTTAGTGTCAGTTATAACAGATGATACCTCATTTGTTGCATTGCTTTTTGGAACAAATTGAATAATTTAATAATAATGACGACACAAGGTAAACCAATATACCTGACATAATTTACACACAGACATAATTATTATAATGATGTACATACATAATTACACACCCAATTAAACGCATTACATTAGATCTACAATACTATTGAATTCCGTAAATTGCTACTTAGCCCTCTTCTCTCCTGGCTTTGCTTTGCCCGACAGGGTCCATATTCTATGACAATTTTCAACACCATCTATGTATACATATGGATTGCAATCAAGTATTGAGTAAATCGAAAAAAAATATCAAGTACTTTTTAGAGACAAATAGAAAAAAAAAATAGAGACATTTTTAAATTTAATTTAGTGTTTTTTATTTTTTTTTCATCTATGGCATTTAATTTTGTGATATTGTCACAAAATGAATTAATCAAATATGTCATCATCATCATCATATCAGCCGAAAGACGTCCACTGCTGGACATAGGCCTTCCCCAAGCGTCGCCACAACGACCGGTCCTATGTGTCACGCATCCATCGAATTCCCGCGACCCTGACCAGGTTGTCGGTCCACCTTGTTGGAGGCCTTCCAACGCTGCGTCTTACGTGGTCGCCACTCCAGAACCTTTCGTCCCCATCGACCATCTGTTCTGCGTGCAATGTGCTCTGCCCATTGCCACTTAAGTTTGGCGACTCTTCGAGCTACGTCGGCAACCTTGGTTCTCCTGCGGATATCTTCATTTCTGATGCGATCACGCAGGGAAACTCCGAGCATAGCCCTTTCCATCGCCCTTTGGGTGACTTTGAGTCTTCTTATAAGGCCCATTGTAAGCGACCACGTTTCGGAGCCATAAGTCATCACTCAAAAAATCAAATATGTAACTTATTTTATTGCAAGAATATAAGTATCTTGTAAAATGTTTGAACTTCTGAATTATCATAGAAATAAGTGATAGGTACTAACATATGTATAATAATGAGGACTTAAATTAGTCTTTGTACAAACAAATAATTGTTATTTAGAATAAGTTCATCAGAATACGACGAACTTTCAATAACGTTCAAGTTATGTTGGTAACAGACAAACAGTATTTATTGTCAGCGAGCCAGCGTCTGTTCTACGCTTTTATTTTACTTTTGAACTAATTAACGTGCTGACAACTTTACAACTGGCTACCTATTAAGTACACAAAGTATTTCAATCCGTTGCGTGATAAGTCACTGTAAACACAAGAAACAGACGAAGTATTACGTTTAATTATAGAGTAACAAACGCTTATCTTTAACCACTCGAAGTTAACAGCTATGAACCCCAGAGCCTTCAGCGTACAAATTATATCGCTCCACACTTTAATGGATACGGTCCCGATAGTAACGTGTTTTGTGCAATTTGATATTAACTGCGATTTTTTTTTAATTGTATAGGACATGGTTTTATACGCGGAAGTGCGCTTGCATGACATTTGAATCAAGATATTTTTTTAAATGATGTGTTTCCCCTGCTTTGAAGTGAAGAGTACACGCAGAGAACCCAGAAAAAAAGAATTTTGTAAGCATAGCATAGCTTATTAAATAAAATAGAATAGCCTTTATTGCTGTTCCTTCCTTGCAATAATCAATATCAAAAATGGCTACTTAATAAAAAACTAAATTGGTCTAATTATTTCATAATTGCGTTAGGATGATCGGCAACTGGTTATTTATGTAGAAAAGCTTGTTTGTCAACAAGCACAGCATAATCAGCCTTAATTGTCCCACTGCTAGGACTCAGGCCTTTTCTATAGGAAAGATAATGGTTCGCAATTCACCGCGCAGATCAAGTGTGAATTGGTTGAAGTCACATTTCTACGAATTTCGGTTTCCTGTCGATGTTTTCCTTTACCGTTTGGAGAGCAGTCGCGATCAAATAAATTATAATACAAAGTAATGCGCCTGGCAAGGTTTGAACCCGTGACCTACAAACGTAAGTTGGGGCGATCTCCTCAGGGCCACCACTACTCCTGAATTTTGTAAAATATGTAGAGGAAAGATTTGTATAATATTTTTGTTTGTAATGAAGAAATTCAAAAACTACTAGACTCATTTTAAATATTCTTTCATCTGTAGAACGCAACTTTAAAACTAAATAACATGCATATATTATTATTTTCTTCTTTCACACGGGCAAAGCCACTTTAAGCTAGTGAATTATTATTAGAACGGGTAACTCTCAACTTCAACTTTCTAATACTCTTACTTCAACATTCTAAAAACGTGTGATTTATAAAAAAAAAATCGCGTACCTAAAGTTCTTTTTCTTCAATCTCTTTTATTTAAATGGTTTATTTTTCGATTACGCGACACGTTCAGAAGGGTTATTATGTAACATAATATTCCTTTACCTCACAAAAATAACTCGGAATGTCAATACTCTCACGTAACGCTACTTGTTCACGTAAAGCTAATAATGTAATTCGATCATCTTTTGTTCAATATTTACTTCCTCCACGTGCTGAATACCTCTAAATTGTGAAGTTGAATGTCTTTTGAATGTATGGCTTTATGTGTAAAACGAAGTCAAAGAGAGAGATATCGGGAGATGCTCGGTGACGGCGCCCGCGCCCGCGCACCCGCCCCACCCCCGCCCGCGCCCGCTACGTGAGAGATGGCTTTCAATATCAAATTGAATTCCGCGGTTCATTGATTTTCAATTTGTTAGGGAGTACTCTCATCGTTTACCATAGACACACTGGAGATCCGACTATTGTAAATCTTCCGAAAATTTTCACGACGAACAGTCGTCCATAACTTTTCACGAATGCAGGAATTTAGGAGGGTGATAAAGTTTCCGTTTCCCCTTTCAAGGTATATTTCAATTTAATCAGTTAAAAGTTCATGTAAAAAGGCAAGTAACCTCATTCAACTGGCTGTTTATCTTTCTTAAAAGCTAAGTGGAATGAAAAATAAACTAACATCCGATTTAAAATATGGGATTAACTGAGAGATGAAACCTTTCACGTTTCCGCTTAGTCTTTTAGTAACTTTGTTGAGAAGCTCTGCACTAATCTCATAGAATATGAAATAGTGAATGGAAGCAATAGATAATATAATCCATATTTTCTCAGTTGTGAAATGTGCAACTGTTGAAAGTATTTACAGCAAAGTTTCAGTTGTGATTTAGTTAAAATCCTCAAACTCGTTAAACTCCGACTGCGACTGTGCGTCGGAAGACGTTCCCATTTATTCAATCTCGTGAAATAATATATAGTATTTAGAGTTTCTTTTGCTTTCATTTGTAATTGTTATTGTTACCTGCTGGGTATATTTTGACGATTAAAATAGGTATAATACAAATAAACCATTACTTATATAATTATGTCATAGTCAAAACAGTAGAGATAAAAATAATTTTTAACTTCTAGTATTGGTCAGAAATATTTAGGTAAATAGGTTTTTATAGTTATATAGTAGGTGCGGATTTGCAAACGACGAGCGATGGGTAGCTCGCCGTCCAGTCGTCCGTTAAGGACCTAGCTCGAGTCGATGGTGCGTAGTTTTTCACGCGTAGCTGAACGGGTCCAGTAAGGCCGATACCTTCTAGGGGTGCGGGAACGTTTGAAAGAGCCATGACCCTAGAACACAAAGAGTAATTGAAGATCTAAGATTGGTTATAGTCAGTAAAAATCTGACACGCCTTCTCTCTCTCCACCCTAAAGCGGTAGATATCAACTGCTAATTTACCACCTCAAAATAAAAGGTACTTGTAGATAACTAAAACGTTTCGTATTTTTTACTGTAACAATACGCGTTGTAACTCATTTTTGATCAAAACCTATTAACACTTGATTTGACAAATAACAGTAGTACCATATACCCACATATAGTAGTGACCAAACGAAAAAGGACCGATTAGTCTTAATATTTGTTCAGACATCAAACCTCCGCAAATGTCTTATGTCGGTCAACCAACGGAAGGGTGGAGTCGAGCCAAAAGCCAAGTCCATTAATGACAAAAAAAATCCAGCTGTCCACACAATCGGCTTTTATTTATCAATAACATTGCAGAGAACGTTGGTATGGCCTAAGAATTTTGCGGAAAGGAAATGTGTGTTTCCCATGATTTATATCCCAAACAGGGGCGTGAGGTGCCGGCTCATATGAAGCCGGCTGCCCGCTAGCGATAAGCTGAAGCCTTTCTATACACAGAATACATACTAGGAAAGAAAATAAACAAGTTGCCCTCTCAACCTCCGCCAATAATCTCGGAGGGAACGAATAACATTGGGTCGTTATATAACTCTTATTACAGACGCAACATTCACGAAAGCATCGCTTTAAGTGCCTATAAACTACGGACTCCATAAAAACAAAAGGGGTTTTCAATTAGACTGTAGCACTCTTTGATTTTTATATCTTATAGTATATTAACAGACTGATTTCCGTGATTCCTTTTATTGGTTTCTAGGTAAAAGTACACGTACTTTTAGACGAATCGACGAATTTAATGTACTTTTACCTTTCTAGGTAAAAGTACACGTACTTTTAGACGAATCGTAAACCAATAAAAGGAATCACGGAAATCAGTCTGTTAATCTATACTTATAATAAATCTGTAGAGAGGTCAATTCTGTACATGAAATATATTTCCAAAATAACTATCAGGGGGTGATTAGTGATCGATACTGATGCCAAAAATGCAAACAGTAAAATTTTTGTCTGTCTGTCTGTCTGTCTGTCTGTCTGTCTGTCTGTCTGTCTGTCTGTCTGTATGTTCTTTATAGAAACAAAAACTACGCGATGGATTTTAACGAAACTTGGTACAATCATTCTTCATACTCCTGGGCAGGTTATAGTATAGTTTTCATGACGCTACGATCAATAGGAGCAGAGCAGTGAAGGGAAATGTTGGGGAAACCGGGGAAATTACTCCATTTTTTAAGCTTCCGTCGCGTTTGCAGCGTTATTGGTTAAAGCTACACAGAAATCATGTAGAACGAAAATATTTTCCTTAAAATTATATAAAAATATCCCACGACAGCATATGTCTATCTTTTATGGTTGACTCACAATAACACGTGAACTCCCGAGAGCTTAGCAGTTCGGAGCTTTCTGTTTATTTTTGTCTACTCTTACGTTTATAACACTCTCACTCATCCCTAATTAAAAAAAGTAAGTGGAAGGGAGAGATCTGGAACGTCTCGAATCGTCTCGCGCATCACGTTGTTTTCCAGTCTCCGGGATCTTAGAATTCTACATCAGACGTTTCAGATCTTTGATTTTGACGACCCCGTGGTCGCTGGCATAAGCAACAGGATCCGCGTACGAAGTCGCTGGCAGAAGCTAGTATACTATAAGATATCGATCATTCTTGATCGGTCAGCGTTTCTATTTAGATTAGAAAAAAATCCTTATTATCAAAATTCGTCAAAAAAAGTATTAAATTTTCTATATTTATATTTAATATCATAAAGTGGAAAAGGTCTGGGAATAAAACTTTCTGTATGAGATAGCCAGATTTATAACAAATAGCATTATGGGATTGAACATGAATAAAACCGGGCAATTGTGAGTCGGACTCGTACACTGAGGGTTTTGTACAAAACCTGTGAAAACAGTTCAATTCCCAAATTGAGTTACGAAGATTTTTCCGAATCCTAAAAACGGTTTTATTCGTTACTTTACAGTTTTTTGAATTTTTTCCTATACTTGTGCTATGAGACCTTCCTTCAAATTTCAGGTTTCTAGGTCCCCATTAATTTTGATTTTTTGAGTGTGTCAGCCGTAACTTTTTAATCATCAACTCAGAAGTTTGATTTTTTTACAGCATCAAGGGACCGCAGACTTGAGTACCTATATGGTTTTAATTTCGAGTCGATATCTTTACGCGTTCCCGTGATAAAGGGTCTTGACAGACAGACACACAGACGGACAACAAAGTGATCCTATAAGAGTTCCGACTTTTTCTTTTGAGGTACGGAACACTAAAAACAGTAACGGAGCACTAAAAAAAGACGCAGGCGAAACCGCGAAGACCAACTACTAACAAATAAAACCATTTCTGAAAATATGACCAACCCCTAAAATACACAGTAAATTGATCCCATCGTATAAATATTTTGCGTGTTTAACACCCTGAAAATGATATACCTTCGACAACATAAGCACAGGAATTCAGGGCAATAAATCAAAAGTAATAACTATCCGTTTTATCTGATCCAGACTCGTTCTATTGCTTTATAAAATTTTATAACGAGAAAACTAATCCAATATTTCCTAGATACGGCGAAGCAAAGAAATACTCCTTACGTAGAGAGTCTCATAAGAACATTGGTTACAGTATCTGTTAATGTTTAATAAAAACAGTGTAAAAGTACACGACAAGAACACAGTTATTAAGTCATTTAAATAGACGCAAAGTTCTTGACAAGTCCTAATTTATTGCACGAAATAAATTAGTCCGTTCTTCTCTTTTCAGAATTATTTTGGGCTACTTGTCAGTTAAGTGCTTGCGGTATCATAATGTGTCCCTATTTTCATTTACTGACGTTGAAAATGTGAGAGTAATCTGAAACCGGTTTACGAGTATTTAATCGTCAGCCAGTATTAACGATATTACAGAATATTAACACCTCTATCTGATATTTCTTGGAATTTTTAGCCTTGTTCTCACTAGGTGATAATTTAACGTGCCAAATGTTATGTGCTTGGCACATGTAGGTATTTGTACCAATACATGAAACACATCAATTAAAATATTCCACTACTATCACACAACGTCGTCTAGTCCCAAGCTAAGTAGAGCTTGTGTTATGGGTACTAGATAACTGATAAACGGAACACTGTTACGCAAAACCTATCAATATTTGTGTTTCAGTCTGGGCAAAGCTAACGTACCATCTGTTACGTCCTTATCGGTACACAGGTTCACCTTGCCCTACTATATCGGCAAATAGTGATGGGGTAAACAAGCAGTCAAGACGAAACGGTAAACAGACCGTTCACGCTAAAAAGCCTAGGTCTCTCTGTGAGAGCTCCAATTACTTCGGTACACAAATCTGTTGCTTGAACGCATATTTTGGTGAATCGGAGTTGCGATCTTACGAGATTCTATAGTGGATATCATTAAATCCATATTTAAAGTATAAGGGCCTCTACTTATTTGAATCTATTCTACGTATTTCACGTCTTTAGCATAGTGTTAATAATATTGACCATTTATTGATAACGGTGTAGGAAAACATCGTGAAGAAAACGGAGTGACCTAGAACCAAAAATTCATTATTGGATTACGGCTCGTTCCGTCTCCTAGAGAAGAGGCCTGAGTCCCTGCAGTGGGCAATGAACATTAAAAGGCTGATTACGCTAATAATATTGGATGACATATTTAAAACAAAAATTATTTTTCTAGCAATCTCAAGAATCTTCTGACCATTGCTGTCATCAAAAAATTAAACTTAACATTCAAATTTTAGAACATTAATACAAAGTATCCGCTGAAAAATAAATTATAAAGTTCCGCCATTTCTCTTAAACGAAAAGCTTTAACAAATTAAGAAGTTAATATAAAATAATGTTTCCGTAAATTATTCATCGTATTATCAGTCTGCTCCTAATAAGCTCGAACGTTGCCAGAATTAAGATGAACGCGGTTAAGTAAGGGTTAAATTGAACAAAAACATTTCCGTGCAGGTGCGTTCACTGTTATCTATGAGGAGTGCGAGCTTGAGACATATACCCTTAGTTGTTATGCTAATTCTGCGAAGATTATGTCCCTCTAAATATAATTTCCATGGAAACTTTTTCTTCCATCACACTAAATTACCTACTTATTCATTGAGTGAAGTTCCCTGAAGCAGAACTGCCACCAAAATCAACACACTACATATTAATAGAACATGGTCTATTAGGAAGATAATAATTTGCGTATGTACACATATAGAATATACCTATAATCATTAATTATAAACTAACCCTATTTCATTATGGGTTTAATTAATTGGGATTCCAGACGCGGTGATATTGATTTATAATTAACTAACGGGAAGGCAAGCTGTTATAGATGTATCGGGAAGTACGTATCGTGGCACATAGGCCGAGAACCGACGCCCGGATATCATTTTTGCGGAGATTGCTTCGAGAAAAAGGCGTGGTTACACGTACGAACCTAGGGCAGTACTTAGCTTGGTGGTGCAGTACTTCGCTACAATGGGTTACCGGTATAATGCAAAGGATGCGTATCGCATACTTAATAAATGTGAACGATGATAAATGATATTTATTTTTGCAAATAGGTTTAAAAAACACTTTTACACGTCAATTTTTTTTTTGATTGAAAGGTTATGCTTCCAAGTTGGTCCCATAGAAATATTGTTCGAAGATATGGAACAGAACTCCTCATAGAATCATAGCAAAATTGTCGTAACAAGTAAAATTGCATTGTTTATACGTGTTGTCGATGGCTGACTGAAAGAAAAGGGGGGAAAGGGGGAGGTGGTAAATTCATGTAATATTTACCGTATTTGGGATTATAAGAATCGTTATGAGATGCACTCTGGCTATGAGGTAATTTATGTTTAGCTGAAGGGTAGGTACTTTTTAGTGGTGCTACCATAACTAAAAAGTGAAAAATAAAAAACTTTTTACAAAAAAAAATAAACTGACTTCAAAAAGTACAAAATAATTTTAATTTCGGAAGTCGGTGTTAAATAACGAAGAGACAAAATTAGGTATATACATTCAGTCAAAAAAGTATCGGGAATGGATGATTTGTTTATGGTTCCAAATTCAAATTTTTGTTTTTTTGTAGTTGTTAGATTGGCACAACTGTTTTCCATTTTGGCGCGGAGTTTGAGTTGCATCTGTTATTTATATTAAATATAGTGCTGGTTTTAGTAATATCATATATAGTGTGTATTGCGAATTTCTTAGTGGACAAAAATATCGAACAAAGAGTTTGTCTTAAATTTTGCATCGCCAATGGAATTTCGTGTTCGGAGTCACTGAAAATGTTACAGAAGGCTTACGGTGAATCGACTTTATCAAAAACTCGTGCTTATGAGTGGTTCAAAGCGTTCAAAAGCGGTCGAGATGTGATGGAAGATTTGCCTCGATCTGGTAGGCCGTCAACGTCTGCAACTGAAGTTAACATCGCAAAAGTGAAGGAAATAGTGACTGAAAATCCCCATTCAACTCTGAGAGAGATAGCCGCCGAACTTTCTGTATCTCACGAGTCGATCCGTACCATTTTAACTAATCATTTGGGTATGAAACATGTTGCTGCTCGGCTAGTCCCAAAAGATCTGAATTTTCTCCAAAAACTCAATCGCATGAAAGTCGCTGAGGACATGCTAGAACGAGTCAGTTCGGACCCAACATTCATGAAACGCATTGTTACTGGTGACGAGACGTGGGTTTACGAGTTTGACATGCAAACTAGTCAACAAGCTTCGGAGTGGCGCCTTCCAACTGATCCGAAACCGAAAAAACCACGCCAAAGTCGATCAAGAGTCAAAGTCATGTTGACTGTTTTCTTTGACTATCGCGGTGTTGTGCACTCTGAATTCTTACCGGAAGGTCTAACGGTAAATAAAGAATATTATTTGAGCGTTATGCGGCGTTTAAGAGAGCAAAAGCGACGAAAAAGGTCAGATTTGTGGAAAGAAAATTCTTGGATTTTGCACCATGACAATGCGCCTTCGCACAAGGCTATCATTGTGAACGAATTTTTGACCAAACACTCAACAAATACCATCCAGCAACCACCATATTCATTGGCTCCTGCTGACTTTTTTCTTTTTCCTAAACTCAAATTACCACTTCGTGGCACCCGTTTTCAATCGATAGAAGACATAAAGGAGAATTCGCGGCGAGAACTGAACTCAATTCAGGAAGCAGCGTTTAAAAAATGTTTTGATGAATGGATTATTCGTTGGCGCAAGTGTATCGTTTTTAAAGGAGCATACTTTGAAGGTGATAAAATAAATTTGGATGAATAACAGACATTTTGTGTATTATTGATCTTTTCCCGGTACTTTCTTGACAGAGTAGTATTATAGAAACTTTTTGAAGTCGGTTTAATTGTTTTTTGTAAAAAGTTTTTAGTGTAGAGATACTTAATAAGTTTACTAATAATACGGGCTAGTAATAATTATTAGGTTTGTGAAAGTTACTTGGGTTGTAGACACTGATTTTATAGAACAATTCATGGCGAGAGAAAACACTAAATCAAAGCATTAATAACTAAAACGATATGTATATTATGTATTTTATAGAACAAAGTCCCCCATAGCTTCTGCCTAACTGTATAAACGTGATAAACTCAAAAACTCTTCAATGCATATTCTTGCGGTTTTATAAATAGACACAGGGATTCACAAAAAAGGCTTAGTTAGATGTATGCATGATACAAGCATGTTATGGAAAAGAAAAACTAAGAATTTTAAAGATTTGTAACAACCCTGTGAAGCTGGGGTGGGTCGCCAGCCTAATATTATAAGCTTTTTATTTAGTTTCACCTGTACCGATGTTTTTTTGTAATGAAATCTTGCAAATTAAATTTAACCCACTTCTCCGTTACCGATTGAGCTGAAATTTTGCATGCATGTGTGAATCAGATGACAATGTAAAATTATTATGACATGGAGCTGATCTGATGATGGAACCGGAAGGTGGCTATAGGAACTTGGTAGTTAAACGACACAACCCCATCGAGTTTGGGCTCGTATGATTCGTCTTAATGAGCATTAATTATATAAGTATGCCGAGCTAAAAAAGCTTGCTATGAAAAAATGATTTTCAACAAAAGCTTGTTGTCATTAAAAGCTTAAGGTTTTATTTGTACTAAATTATATTGGTGTTAGAAAGCCAACATTTCGTGCGTTATATCACTGTATGCGTTAGTGTAACAGCTTGCACGATGCTCCGCCCACTTATTCTACGAAACGCTTTTATCGATTTTCATAAATAAGAAAAAAAATGCCTATTTTATTGTTGGTTTAGGTCGAGGATCACTAACACAATTGTCCGATGATTTTTTTCAGATTCAAAACTGCACCTTATCTAATAAATACACCTTATAAAATAAATCTCTAATTTTATATTGGACCAGTTCACAAAGTCCTCACCGTTTAAATACAGCGCCGTATTTATTTCTGTCGGTGACATTTCGATTTTTGTATTCGTTTGGTAAACACAATTCGAATTTATTTTATTTACATCAAAGAAAACTGGCCTCTTGGAACAAAATAACATGCCTGCCAATTTTAAATGAGATGGAAAAAAATTATTTTGTTCATTAAAAAAAAAAACTAAATTTAATATTCAAAATATTTTATTTCACATAGGTCTACCTAGACGTTAAGATATAAGTGACCATGGACTTTTAAAATGTCAGAAGCTAGTACACGGTTGCAGTTGGTCATTTCCTATGGAGAAGAACTGTCAAGAAACTCCATGGTTTTACCAAATTTCACATCTTCATCTACATACTGGATGGATTTTTTGAAGTCATTATAATCATCATAGAGTGGAAACCAAACTAATTCCTAAAGCTCTTTATGTCATACTAGCTTTTGCCCGCGGCTTCGTCTGCGCACATAAAATATAGCCTAAGTCACTCAGGAATAAAGCAGCTTTTTATCGTATGAAAAAAACTTTAACAATCAGACTACTGATAAGATTTGTATTTTTTTTTCTTTCAGAGATTACCTCCTAAAACAAAAAAAAAAACAACGAAACAAACTTTATCTCTTTATAATATTAGTGTAGATTAAAGACAGATGCTGTACAATTTCATATAATTATAATAACTATAATTTCATAGAGACATACATAATAACAAACCAACGTATACGTTGTGCGTACTTGAATATACAACAATTACTTCTAGGTCATAATGCCGAAATAGAGCAAAACATTAGTATAATTAATTGCTGAAATGCAACCTAATCTCTCAGGGGAATGACGGGCTTTCCCCCTTCCCCTACTTGCCGGAATAACCCCCTAATGCATGGTTAAACTGTTAGGCAATAGATTAGCCTAGCACCAAGTGTACTAAATTATTAAAGAGCCGAGATAATTTGAGTGTAGAGCCGTCTAGTTTTCTTCGAAAAACACTCGTGTGAAATGTGTATGTGTATTTGAATTATTTTGCGAGATGTAAGAAAGCGATTCTGTTTATTTGAGTGAGATATTCCGAATTTGATATCAAGTGTTATTAAATCTATATATTTAAATGGTATAGGTTTCAAATGTCGCAAAATTTAAGATTTAATAATAATGTGATTTTATAATAATATTCATCATCATCAACATTGTCAACATCATTTCAGCTGAAAGGCGTCCACTGTTGGACATAGGCCTCCCCCAAGTGTTACCACCGACTGGTCCTGTGCGTCTTGCATCCATCGGATTTCCACGATCCTCATCTGGTCATCGGTCTACCTTGTGGCAGGCCTTACAAAGCAGCGTGTTCTGGTCCGCTCCAGAGCCTTTCGTCCCCGTCGACCATTTGTTCTGCGAGGAATGTTACTATTAATACTAGGATTAAGGTTATTACTGACATTGTGGATATTTTTTTGTCTGTGAAATAAAAGTAAATAATGTGCCCATGTGTGTAATAATATTATAACAATGATATTTAATTTATTCTAGTAGCTTAGTTTGTTGGTTGTTGATTTTAATTTTTATATTGCAAGTTCAATTTTTAAAACCTAATTATAATAATAATTAACCTTACAATTGTGTGAATTAGAAGTACAATGACAGTGCGAATGCCGGAAATGAAGTTTGCTTGGGGTTTAATTAATTAATTGAATATTAAGACCTACTGTAGATGCTGTGCATAACTAACTATAAGTGGCTTTTTACACAGAATACCCTCGTAAATGTTACTAGACAAAGATGTTTTGTAAGCAAGTCATTGGTATACTTATATAATTATAAATACACTAGCTTTTGCCCGCGACTTCGTCCGCGTGGAATAATGAGTTACGGCAGAATTTGGGTTTTTCACTTAGTTATCTCCTTTTCCATGTTCTATCGATTACATGTGTATACAAACATTTAAAAAATCAAATTGTCTCTCTTTGTAATATTAGTACACATACCTACAGATTTAGAAAAGCTAGTCAGACAATTGCAGATTTCTATCCTGGCAAGTACGTGGTGATATATTTATTTTCTAAGAGTATTTAGACACCACTGACAGGCGGTGAAGGAACACATCGTCCATGAGATGATACACCCGTCCTTCAATTTAAAAGTGGGCATAAAATTACCTTCCCTGATTTCTTTTGCGCCAAAAGAAGTCATTTATTTTGACTATTGTATTTACGTATATTTGTAAAAAAAATTACCAGATAATGGATGGTTATTAGTTAAAAGATTTTTTATTGGTTGTGGCGGCTCCTGAAGGTTAGGAAGACAAACTTTACCTAAAGCACAGCACGGACCATTAGGTTCGTCCGCCCATTTCTTGGCAGAGCAGTTAGAGCAGATCTTATTCACGACTCTGATTTGGACGGACGCTTGTTGTGCATAATCAACCTGCGGATCATATCTGAATGACAGTCTGTTGCTGTTAGCTAAAATTCGATTGCGAACTCTATTTGTGGACAACTGCTGTCTCTGCCTGAGCTCTAAGTCGCTGCAAACGCTCGACACTTGACTCTCGTTTTTTTTTTTTTCTTTGGACAAGAATCATCCTTTGAAAACCCCCCTCTTGGGTGGAGCGAGAGATAGTGTCAGTCTCTTACTGATTAAAAATCCACCCCGTTCCTTCTAGACTCTTCAGATAATCCTGGCACCAGTAGGCTTTGACCCAGCTGGGCCCCTCCTGTTGCTGACAACTCCTTGAGGCGCGCGGGAACAGTGCGCGCCGTCGACGTCTTGGGCTCGGTCCGGACAGTTACCGGACAATCGTACAGCGAGCTACCCATGGCTCGCCTTCCGCGAGCCCGCGTCTACGGTGGCCGGAAATCGGGCTCGGAATCCCGGCGGCAGCGGCGAGGGCGCCGTTGCCTGATGCGGTCTGCCTCCTCCTTTTTTTTGTATTACTGCTTCGCAGAAGGAGGCAACCGCCCGCCATCCCTCCTCGTTCCGGACCATGGCTTCGACCAAGGCCCAGCGCGAGAGATCTCCGCCGCCGATCGCCCCCACGAGGGCACGGCGATGCTTCGCCCAGGCAGGGCACACCTCGACTGTGTGCTCCACCGTGTTCTCTGGGCATTCCGCACAGTGGCGACACCCGGGCGTCTCTCCCGACTTAATCTGAAACAGGTTCCTCCCGAACGTGCCAAGTCCGGTGAGGACCTGCGTCATGCGGAAGGTAAGGACGCCGTGAGGTTTTTCCAGCCAAGCCTCAAAGAGGGGACTTACTGCCATAATCGTGGCGTGCCCAGCACTGGGTTGCGATAGTCGCTGACGCTTTTTCACCATGAGATCCCGCCGGAGCTCTGTCGCGTTGAATCTCCACGCGCATGTCGTGCATGTGTGCAAGGACTGTTGCCTCCAGATCCCACGGTGGTAGGCCAGCCAGAAGGCTCGCCGCTTCGCGGGAGATCGTGCGGTAATCCCGCACCATCCGTATTGCCATGACCCTCTGGCAGGCGTTCAGAATGGTCGCCGGTCGCTTTTGCAGCGACGGCGCCCACACCGGCGCCCCGTTAAGGACCATGGACCGAACGATCCCCGCGTAGAGCCTCCGGCAGGAGGCGTCTGGAACTTGACTCTCGTTCTCGTGAGTCAGAGGTCCTTACATTTTGTTCATGAAGACGTTGGGAACGCTCCAGCATCGACTCTCGTGCACGTAACTCAGAGGTTCTCAGATTTGATTGTGCAAGGCGTTGCAAACGTTCGCACTCGACTCTCGTGCGCGTACCTGAGAGTTTCTCTGATTTTGTTCAGCAAGGCGTTGTGAATGTTCAGGTGAAGATTCTCCCATTCGACGTATTCTTGCTGCCCGTGCTTGAGAACTATGTTTAGAAAGTTGAGACCTGGCTCTCTTAGGCATTTTCAAATGTTTAAGAAAATGTTAATAGCGTGTAATATTCCAGCTCTGCAAAGAACTATTGTTGAGCCCTGAAAGGAACTGTTAGTTAGCCCTGAAAAGAATTGTTGGCTACCCCTGAAAAGAACTGTTAGTTAGCCCTGAAAATAATTGTTGGCTACCCCTGAAAAGAACGGTCTGTTGGTTAGCCCTGAAAAGAACTGTTAGTTAGCTCTGAGAAGAACTGTTGTTTAGCTCTGAGAAGAACTTTTGCGTAGGTGTAGTTTTAAAAACGACATCTAAAAAAAATCGCACGAAAATTATTAGTCTTTCGCGCACGACCGCTGCGTAGGGAGCCAACCTCATACCTTACTCATAGATCTAAAGTCCCCTCCCGCACGCGCACGGCCTTGGTGATGCTCATTTCGAAACGGGCCTGCACGGCCCGGCAGGTATCGTAAAATTTTAATTTCGCCATATCTTCAAAACTAAACGTCTCTTAATCATTCAAAGACCAAATATTATCTACGAATTAAAACTTGATAACAATTTAAAAGAAATTATAGGTATTACAACCTATTCTCTTAATAACCAAGCTTAAAACTAAATAATTTAAAAGGAACGATCTAATTAATTTAAGGATAAGGGCAGGAAGATGATGATGATGATGATGATCTAATTAATTTAAAAATTAAACAGAATTTAGACATACTATTTTAGTATCTACTAATAAACGAGATCACACTAAACTTACATTATTCAACAACCAGACAACCCAACAAATAAACCTTTAATTGACAAATACAACGGAACCAATTTTAAATTTACAAAACAATCAATTCTCAATTCCACGACAGTACCGAAGCGCTCGGCCGATACCCAACCAAATGCATGTAACGAAACCATAGCGCGATCTATTTCGATCCCAACGCCATCTATCGAGCATAGTGACAACTCGGATTATTTATCTATACTCCGTTCGGGCATTTTCTTTGTACTAAAAGTTTTATTATATTGATATTATTTTTTTCATACCTTTTTACTATTTATTTACTTTTTACCGATGAATTAAAACAATAACATGAACCGAACTCGTGTAACGATTGACACCATTGCGCGGTCACCAACTCGACATATAGTACTATTATTATTATTATTTTTGAAGAAAAGGGGCTATGCATCTCCCATAGTGTAGGAGATGTAGTCACTGCGACCTAAAAGATCTATTGTGACTCGCCACCTTGTTAGAGTAACTCTTTTAGCCGGGAGGCTTCCAGGAAGTCTAGAATACTCCTAGCTTTGAGAGTTTTAATCTCCTCCGGGCGAATAATGTGTCGACCCAGATGGATACTCCGTTTGTGGATAAGGGGCCCACATTCACACAACAGGTGCTTAGGCGTCTCCCTCTCCTGATTACAGTACCTGCAAACATCAGTGTCACTCAGTTTCATGTGAAATTGGTGCCTGTTTAATTTGCAGTGCCCGGTTAAGGCGCGGGCTATCGCACAAATGTTCGTCCTGCTAAGCTCAAGAAGCTCGGCAGTTCGTTTTTGTGAGTAGCCTTCTATTAGAGATTTGGCGTGTAGCAGTCCTGGTTGTAACAACCAGTGCTTTTTTGAATCGCCAAATAGGTTGCCCTTAAGGGTCTGCATGGCCTGGTTCTTTGAGATACCACAGAAAGGTTCTGGTCCTATCTGATGACCCTGAGCCCCAGTCCTTGCAAGTTCGTCGGCTTTTTCATTGCCAGTAATTCCAGAATGACCCGGTACCCATCTCAGAATAACTTTATTCCTTTGCCCCAGGTCATTTAGTTTGTTAACGCAGTCTTTTACCAGTTTCGAATTTATTGTATTCGAGTTCAAGGCGTTAAGAGCTGCCTGGCTATCTGAGTAAATCAGAATTAATTGATTTATGTAGTTTCGTTGACGGTTGGCTTCCGCACATTCTATAATGGCGTATACCTCCGCTTGGAATATGGTGGCATATTTACCCAGATTCAAGCTTTTGCTGAATTTCGGGCTAATGCCAAATATTCCACATCCTACATTCTCACCCATTTTGGATCCGTCTGTAAACCAGATCAGGCTTCCAGCCTTGCAAGTAATGAGGTTGCTTGCCCAATCCTCTCTGCTCGGCAGTTCCACTGTGTAATTTCTTGTGAAGCTACACTGTGGAAGCATGACGTCTGTTGTCATAGCTAGCTGATCGTGTTCAAGCACTGATTCGTGTAGCGATCTCAGTGCTTGAGAGCGCCAGTTTACTTTGCCAGTGCTGTTTATTCTATACATGCCCGCTTTCGCCTCCTTCGCAATTAATAGATGAAGTGGCGGAAGGTTAAGCAGGGCATTTAGAGCAGCTCCTGGGGTTGTAGACATGGCGCCTGTTGATATAATGCATGCAAGTCTCTGCAAACCATTAAGTTTGTTAATGACTGTCACTTGGGATGTTTTCCTCCACCATACTACGCAGGCATACGTTATTATCGGCCTGACTATGGCGGTGTACAACCACAGGGCGATTTTAGGGTTTAGGCCCCATTTCGTCCCTGCTAAGCGACAGCATATTCCTAAAGCTATTTTAGCCTTTTGAATCACGTTATTAATGTGAGTGTTCCAGGTCAGTCTCTGGTCGATAGTTACGCCCAGGTACTTGACCTCATTGGAGAATGGTATGCGAGTCCCCTTTACAGTGGGCGTTACAAGTTTGTCCAACTTTCGCTTCCTAGTAAAGGGGACTATTGTTGTTTTACTCGGGTTAACCGATAAATTGTTCTCTGTGCACCATGTGTTTATAACGTTCAGAGATCTTTGCAGTATAGATGATACCGTGCTGTGACAGGGGCCGATAACACAAGCCACCACATCGTCAGCATAACTGTGTACATCTAAGTCTCTTTTAAAGGCTTCAACCAGCAATTGGTCAACAACGAGTAGCCATAGAAGTGGCGATAGAACGCCTCCTTGTGGGCACCCTTTAGTTGTTTTGAAGCTTTTTGTAGTTCCGTGTAAGGTAACACTGATAGTTCTGTTGAGGAGCATGAATTCGATCCAACGAGTAGTTGTCTCGTCAATCCCTTTCGCCTTCATTCCCTTGGAAAGGGCGTCTATGGTGACGTTGTCGAAAGCTCCTTCAATATCAAGGAAAGCACATAGGGCTATCTGTTTATCTTCCAAAGCCCTTTCGATCCTGTCTGTTAGTTCTAACAGAGCAGTTTCTGTGGATTTTCCTTTTTGGTAAGCATGTTGCTTCGGATGCAGAGGGTTAGCCCTTAATGGTCCATCCCTGATGCATTCGTCTATAACCTTTTCCATACTCTTGAGTAGGAAGGAGGTAAGGCTTATTGGTCTGAAGGACTTTGGTTGAGAGTAGTCTTTCTTACCAGCCTTTGGGATAAAACAGACTTTAACTGTAGTCCATTTCTCAGGTATATATCCCCAGGCAAAGCTTGCTCTGAAGATTTTGATTAAGATAGGGATGAGTATAGTCTTCCCTTGCTGCAGGAGAGCTGGGAAGATATCGTCATCACCTGCAGACTTAATCGGCTTGAATGAGTCTATAGCCCATTCTACCTTGTTTGGTCTAAAGTACCTCGCCGCTCTTCTCCAGTCTTCATTTGTAGGCCTGGAGAGGCGGATATGAGGTGAATATGGTACGATGATGTCTTGTGCCATCACCGAGCCAGGGAAGTGTGTTGACGCCAAAAGTTTCAGGGTTTCCTCCGCTGATGCAGTGAAGGCACCGTCTGGTTTCTTTAAGAGTCCCAGTTGATTCGTAGGCGATTTGGATAAGACTTTGTGGATTCTGGCTCCTTGAGGGACTTTAGTAATCTCCTCGCAGAACTTCCTCCATGAAAGTCTTTTCGCCTTTCGGATTTCTTTATTATAGGTAGTTAAAGCTTTCCGATACCGATCCCAGTCGTCAGTCGATTTAGCCTTATTGAACAACCTACGTGATTCCTCCCTTAAAACATCGAGCCTTTTGTTCCACCATGTCACTTTTCTGTCCCTCACAGTTCTTAGAGGACAGCTCTCTTGGTAAGAGGCTGTAATGGCTTCAGTAACTTGAGTGACAGCATAGTCCAATGTTTCAGGGGAGCGTATGGTTTTAGGGACGTCTAGGAGTCTCTCCTGGAGCTTTCGTCTGTACAAGTCCCAGTCCGTGGTTTTCGCATCCCTAAAAGTGATAGTTCCGCAAATGTTGGATGTATTCAAAGCGAATTCAATAAGTCGATGATCAGACATAGATGGTTCATCACTGACATGCCAATTGGTTATCAGCCTGGCAGTGTGAATAGTAGCGAGAGTTACATCAAGAACTTCCTTCCTCGATTTAGTTACAAAGGTCGGTTTACATCCCTCATTAACTATTTGGAGGCGGTTAGTTAGTACAAAATCATGAAGCAACTCACCTCTATCGTTGATGTCAGTGCTGCCCCAGTTGGTATGGTGGGCGTTGGCGTCACACCCAATGAGAAGCTCGGCATTGTTGGCATAGGCGTACTCTACTACCTTTGCAAGCTCCTCGGATGGGTCGGTTTTCGTCCCGTCCAGGTATGCCGAGCACACGATGAGGCGTCCATTTCCGCTCTTGACATTGACATAAGCTGCAATCAGGTCATCGCTGCACAGGCCTGGTATGCATAAGAAATCAATATTATTATTGAAAAGTATACACGCTCTTGGTTTGACTCCACCGATATGATGAGCGACCTTACCTGCAGAGCCCAGTCCAGACACCGTGTTAGTATTAGCCAGCCACGGTTCCTGGATAAGAGCGATGTGAAGGTTCTTTTGTGTGAAGAGTTTTTCCAGAACAGCCGTGGCTGCTCTGGCGTGATGCAGGTTTATCTGCACCACTTGTGTGTTTATGTGTGTCTGTGTTATGGTGTGTTTGTGTTGTGTTAGTGTTATGTGTTTGTGTGGGTGGGTTAAGCGGCGTTATTCGACCTGCTTGGCTTCGAGGCTTTAGGGCAGCCCTGAGGTTTGGCCGGTCGGCTCGCCGCTACCGATCGATTGGGACGGTTAGCCCCTTTCGTCGGTGGTGCCCCGAGGGGGCGGTTCCTGACGCCCTGGCCTCCGGGTTTCGGCTTAGCGTTTTGCCGCTTTGCCGTTTTACCAGAGACCCGGTCGCTCGGCCCCGCCTTAGGAGCGTGTTGAGCAGATGGCGAAAACCTTGCGCCAGATTGGCTAGTCCCTGCCACCTGCTCAGCCTTCGCTGGCGTATTATCGCCGCGAATGCGTATTAGGACTTTACGAAAGCCTAATTGCGGCCTGCAGTCTAGTTTGCGCAAGGCTTCTATGGAGGCATCATCGATAGAAAGGGCGGTCGTGATTCCGTCCCCTTCTTTCTTGACGCTCAGCACCTTCCACAATCCAGTCTGCAGGTCGTTTTGTTTTTCTAAGAGATTAAGGGCATCTCTTGGAGTTTTGATGACATCTTCTGTCTTAAAGTGGAGGATCCCAACCTTGGCTTTTGGCAGGTCCTTCTCGTTAATGAGCGAGAGTTCCGCCTCTGGCCACGGCTTTAGTGTCCCCACTTTTTCTTCAAGCCATTTCAGGCTGTAGTCGTTTTTGATTACGACTTGCAGCCATCCTGGCTTGAAAGTGCAACCCTCGATTCGAATTTTGAATTCGGGGGCTTTGGGCATAGGGGCGTTAAGAATCGCCCTCAATATGTCCTTAGAAAGGAGCCCCAATTGCACGTTCGACATGGGCTCTCTATTACGGATTCCCACTCGGACGTTGGTTAGGGCGTCCTTAAAAGACACAACGCTTGTCCCAGGCGGTGGTCCGACCTGAGCTGCGGACGTCTCGTCAGGGATCATTGGAATTGGCCCTGACTTTTCGTCCACACGCGTTGTCTTTTTGGCATGATCTTTCGGCGACTCGTCCTCGGATCGAAATCGTTTTACCGGCCTCTTCCCCGATGACGTATCGGCCACCAGATCAGTCAAAGGAGCACGCGCACTCGCCCACTGCTCCGTGACCAGCTTGTAGGCCTCAATGGAGTCCATACCGCCAGCCTTGAGGCGCCGCAGGCGCTTACGCGCGGCTCCTGGCAACCGTCGTTTCCTGGGGCTAAAGTCAGTTCCCAACGGCACTTCCGAGTCCATCTCAGTAGGCCTCGTGCCATCGTTTGCCGACTCCAGCGCAGGAGGGTTGAGTTCGGTGTCTAAGGTGACTTGGGAGTCTCCCTCAGAACCGAGTAAGAGAGTAGTCAGATCAGGTATTGACCCAATAAGACTACTCGAGGGTTCCGGACGTTCATCATCGTCCTGAGATGTTTTTGTATAAAACTGTGAATCCATACAGTTCCCACGAGTAGCTAGGGAAATAAATAGTCCACCCCGGCAGAGCCCCGCTTGCCCGGGTAAGGCAAAATTTACTACCCCAGGATTGCCATCTCGCTGGGGAGACACCGATAAGAACCAAGCTCCCCCTTGGCCACGCATCCCTCGGCTCGGTACGAATGACACCTTGGATTGGGATTCGCCAGGCGGTTTCGGTTACGTCTAATTCTGATGGAATTAGACCAAAAACGGGGTGGCAACCTCGAGAAGGTGGATCCGCCTGACTTGCCTTGAGGATCTTCACGACAGTAGCGCTCTCCCTCAAGACCCCGCCACCTTATCGCCTCTGAGGGAGGTGATAAGGTAGGCCTGCATCTATACTACCAAGCAAAGCAAAAGCAAAGCATGTCGTTGTGCAACCGCAAAAGCATACATACAGACCCTCCCCAAATATAGTACTAATAGAATTATCTATACTCCGTTAGAGCATTTTCTTTGTACTAAAAGTTGTATTATATTATATTTTTCATAACTTTTTACTATTTATTTACATTTTTCCGATGAATTTTTATTACTGAATTGATGCCGACTCTTGACCAATAGATGGCGCTGTATGTCCGGAATAAAATTTATTTTTTATTTTATTTTTTGTAATAAAAACTATCCTATGTCCTTTCTCAAGTTCCAAACTATGTCTGTACCAAATTTCACACAAATCGGTTCAGTAGTTTAGGCGTGAAGCAAAGACAGACAGACAGAGTTACTTTCGCATTTATAATATTAGTTTGGATTAATCAACATATGTATATATAATTTCATGGCTGTTTAACAGTGAATTAAAGGTTCTTGATTTTATTGTAAGATGAATTTTCATTTTTTGTCTGATGACCTGGTGAAGGTTGCGGGAAGCCGATGGATGCGAGACGCACAGGAACGTTCGTTGTGGCGACGCTTGGGGGAGGCCTATGTCCAGCAGTGGACGTGTATCGGCTGAAATGATGATGATGATGATGATTATGATGAATTTTCAAGCGCTTTTTTAATCCACTATTGTATGGTAGATTTTGAAAAATTCATTCCGTAACGAAACGAGTGGAATGTCAAATTCTAACAAGCCGCGTCCAAACTAAAACTTTGGACCAACTCTCAATTTAAATTGTTGCCAAATTCTTTAATTCCAAGGAAGTCAAAATTGCTATGTGAAATACCGCAGATACCTTTTTAAGAAATTCAAGGTAAGAAATTCTTTAAAAAAACAAGATACCGTCAATAAAAATGCCGGTGGAGTTTCATTACGTCCGGGAAAATTATTACGCGCAGAAATGACTTCGTTCGCACTTCTGTAGTTCACTGTACCTGCGGTGTTTGTGTACAATGAAAACTGAATATTTCAGTTTTCATTGTACACAAAAAGAACAGAAGAAAAATGTTGTGAGCGAAACTTTTATTAGCTGTACTCACCTTATTTGTTTTTTTTTTTTTAAGATACAGGTTTTCTCAAAACCTCCAACCGAGATTACATTAATTATTAAAATATAGCTACGCGATATTTTTCCAAATAATTAGGTTTTTAATCTTCTAAACTAAAAATTAACAGGTAAGTTAATAGAAATTCTTGAATATGCTAGGCTATGAATATTTAGTTGTTTTATCATCATTTATAAATATGATATTCAAAAACTATTTTAGGATTGAAGAACCGTGTAAGTGCGAGTCGGATGCACCGAGGGTTCCGTTCAGACTTTCCTATGAAAACAGTTCAAATTCCGCAGAGGTACGGACGTAGAGTTACGAGGATTTTTCCGAATAGTAAAAAAGTTTTTTCGGATGTAACGATTTTCCAGTAGTTGTTTACCAGTACAGTTTTCCTATACTTGTGCTATAAGACAAGTAAATATAATGCCAAACTTTCAAGATTAAATTATTTTCTTGAGAGTGACGAAATACACGTTTTTTGTGACATAAACGGCCGTATCTTTTTTTCGTTAACTTAGAAATTTGATTTTTTTACATCTTTAAGGGACCGCAGACCTAAGCAAACGGTTTTAATTTCAACTCGATACCTCTACGCTTTCCCAAGATAAAGGGTCTTGACACACAGACAGACGGACACCAAAGTGATGATGTAAAGGTTCCGATTTTCCCTTTTCAGGTTAGTTACAATAGGTAAAAATTCTTTCAACATATTCCATATCAGTCTACATTATATTTATCATTATTAAACAAATAGATATGACCTCTACCAGGATTAAGTCCTTTTAGAGGTCATATCTATTTGTTCGATATTTTTGCTTTGCTCGATTCTACGACTCAGTCAGACGTCTACTTATTTCCACTGAAATTATATTATTAAGCTGCCAGACTCGCAAATAATTCAAATAATATTTATAAAAAGTGGATTCCTAAAAAAAGAATAGTAATTGTAGGTAATACAGTTAATGAATTGAATAATTAATATGACGAAAATGAAAATGGATTTGCACAGTGTAATGTGGAGAAAGGTTTGAGGATTTGAATACTCTGATATTATTAAAAAGAGTTTTTCAGAGTTATATCAACGAGAACTGTTTAGGTAAAAAGAGAAAGCTGAATGCCAAGTTTCAAATTCGTAAGTATCGATGCCAAGTTGCTAGTCTGTCGTTTGTATTTCGGGTACTGTGCGTCGAAATCGCATATTTTAATTCTACCAAGTCTGTTCCATCAACGGGACACTAATTACGGTGATGCTTCATCGCATCGGCACATGGTAAACCTCGCATCAATACGCTGATAATATTTTGGAAACACTTTCATTTTGCTTGCAGCTAAAGGGTGGAATTCCCTGCTGGAGTCTGTGTTTCCTAATAGGTACGACCTAGGTAGGGGATATGTTATGATTTATGGTAATGCATAGGTTACATGCTCCAACCTAGACCATTACTATCAGGTAAGATAGAGGTCAAGCGCGAACCTATCAATAAAAACGAAGACGAAGAAATCGATGTAAATCTTTGCATACCCAATGATTTCGTGAAGATACATCATAAGCAAGATAGAAGATGGACGACTTACCATGCCAACCTCACCACAAACTCAGTTATCCTCACCTTTGGCCTATAAGTGCTGCAGAGAAATCTTTATCGATGTACAGAAATAGAGCAGTGACAAGAGATAAGACAACCGTCATGGTCGGGAGATGGTCTCTTTCAGCCGAAGATGTCAAACTTCCTTCTTTGTTTTTTGTATCGCTATCGGAATTATATGGCTATTGTGTAATTTATTTATTGGTTAAACTTGTGCAGTTCTGGTGAAATTATGCATTTTTCAGAGGCACAATAGCAGCGAACACTTACACCAAGTACTAACAATTTCACGGACTAAGCTCCGCAAATGTAGCTCACTTTTCTTTAGTAAGTATACAGCTCAAACGACCAAATTGTTTTAACCCGCGCTTTAAAGTAACTTTGAGTAAGAAAATTGCATCGTCTAACTCTAAAGGTCCTAGAGTAAGTGGGCTTAAAAGTAAGGGAGCGGAGAAATGAAATGGAACGTTGATTTGGATAACGCGCCAAGAACCGCGAGATTATCAGACCAATCTTGATTGTGACGCTAATGAGGGTGTTCAGGAAAATTCACACCACCAGATGACGCCACTTAGCCGAAACGTACTTTTGAAAACTTAGTGTCGTCGCACATGGTCCACATGCCACAGCTTAGCTGTACAGCTTGCTGTGCGTAGCTGTGGCATGTGGACCACGCCAACACGAGAAGCTAGAAGCAGCCACAAGCCACTTATACACACTCATGTACGCAGTATCATAATGGACTCGTCGTAGAAGTTTGACCACCAGTGATTCAGTCAGACCAATACACGACGCCACCGCAATCTGAGACGCGGGAGCGGGGAGAAGCCGGTGACTGTGGTCGTGTGTGCGCACGAGTCGAACGACGAAATGCGGCCACAAGAGCGCGGTCAACTCCCGCAGCTTGTGGCTCGGACGTGGCCACTCAGACGCTCGGTGTGTACCAGTGCTATACAAATGTATGTAGAAACGCGTCCGCAAGTTGTGGCGGCCACTAGTCGTTCTAATGTGGTCGCCACTGGTGGCTCAGTGTACGGGGGCTCTAAGTGCGCGAATGGCGAGTGGCGACGACCTTAGAGCGGTAGACGTTATTGGATGATTTACCTCCTAGCGAAAAATGGGTCACTTGCACAGTAATGCTCACTGCAATATTTATGTCACGTGGGACAATATTGTGTAAACCTTTGATGATAGTTGGCGGAATATTTTTATTTGAATGGCTGTTTTCACTTTACTTTGTTTCATCATCATCATCATATCAGCCGAAAGACGTCCACTGCTGAACATAGGCCTTGTCTTTACAAAAAAAGCAGGTTTCGGTTTCAATCCTGCTCCCTATGGTTTTGCTGACATCTCCTTGAGGCACGCGTGGAATGGGTTCCGTCCGAACGGTTACCTGACGCTTATTGCTCACCGTCAAGCAGCAAGCAGCAAGTCGGCAAGCCCACGCCTACGGTAGAAATAATTGAATAATCGAAAACCTTGAAACGGCTTACGGGTAATTATCACAGGGTATTAAGATAGATGGTACTTAAGAATAATGCGGGTAGATGTGGGTACGTTGTACTTTGAAAGTATGTAGGTACCTACTGTTATGGTTCGTAGTGCCACCAAATAGATAGGTACAGAAGACAATCTCATGTATGTACTTTACTTTTTATACCTAATTTTTGGTGGATGCACACTAATGAGCGTTTGAGCCGGAACTGTTCGATGAGCGGGCCGAGGCGCTCCGAGATTTCATGTCCGTGAGCGGTGTATCTATGTAAGCGTTGCTTAAGCGCGTTTTGTATATCGATTGACTTCTGTATCTATATATTTTGTGGTAGTGCCAAGTGGCGACACGATCCGGAAACTATATTGGAATTAGATAACTGGTACAGCTTAAATATTAAGAGGGTCCTTTTTCACTTGCCTATAGTCAACATCGAGCATGGTTAAAAGCTTGTTGCTTTCTAACTCAATCCAACGCGATGTTTGATGAAAAGGCAATGCAAAAAAAGATAGGTAACGCTTGAAAATTGTTGGCATTCGATAATTCCGCGATTCATTCGAATACGAGTATTTCACAAAACTTGTTCCAGGAAATACGTTTTTTGTTAAAGCCTTAAAAGTTTTTCAGAAAAATTGGCGTCAATTGGCGCCATTTTTGGATTCGGCTTCTATTGATTTACTTTTTCATATTTTTAATATATGAGTAGGTACATTATGGGGGCAAAGTTCACGTAAAATAGCCGATTTTCAGAGGTATTTACTAGATCAGTTTTACACAAATTTATGTTTTTATTTCTATAGAAGTCTAGACAATATCCACAAAATAGCTGTGTATTCAGAACATCTAGAATAATATGCGTAATAACATCATAATTACGTGAGAGCGGTTGTTTGAAAATGTACCTTGGAATGGACGGTTTAAGTCGGAATTAGTTTGTAGGTACTACGTAAGTATTGGGGTGCTATGTAGATATGGCAGCAGACCAATGCTAATTAGAGGAGAACATTATCGGTTAACAATTAAACAGGCCATAGAAACATCTTATCAAGAATATGTTTAGCAGCAGGTCTATAGCATATAATAGATAGGTATAGAAGAGAACCTCATGTATGTACTTCACTTTATAGACCTACGCTCGGTGGACGCACACTAATGAGCGTTTGAGCCGGAACTGTTCGACGAGTGGGCCGAGGTGCTCCAAGATATTGTGTCCGTGAGCAGTGTCTATGTGTGTGTTGCTCGAGCGCGCTTTGTATGTAGATTGACTTCTGTACCTATATATTTTATGTCTATAGGCTTGTGTGAGCTTTACTATCTATCATTGTACTTTTATGTGATTATTGCTAACAAAACTTTGACGGAACAGTTGGTCCAGTGGTTGAGCTACTTGCTGCTGCACCGCGTGTCACGGGTTCGATTCCCAAGCGGAACAAATATTATGGCTTACAAATAGTTGTTTTGGGTTGGTGTCTTGAGTATGCTAGTAAACGCACCTGCGATACAGGGGTTATTCCTGGAGTCGGGCAAGTGGGGGTTTTATTTTAATAAATTTACCTGAAAAAAAGATTTTTTTTACAGCTGGTTCGCTTTCTCGGTCTTGGTCTTGGTCCTGTCGTTCGGTTCTTGGAGAACCGTAAATTAACGAGACAAAAAAAATGAAAAGAATAAATGCTTTGATTCTTGATTCTGCCCCTCTTACCAAGTTAAAACCGTTTCTCTTGCGTCGAACGCCTCGAGTTGGCCACGCCCCCAATTCTTTTGTTCTGACCACGTGACTGAGCGTTGAGGTGATCACATTCAGGTACATTTGAAGTTTTATACTAGCGTTAACTATTGCAGAATTTTAACTTGACTAGAGGTACTGGTCAGAACAAGGTTCGTTTTAAAAAACTTTTTTTTCCAGACATTCTCTGTCTCGAACCAGTTCTTGTGATACGCGTCCAGATCATCTCACCACCTCTTTCCAGGGCGACCTCGATGGCGGTTTCCCTTTGCAGGAACCCACTGCGTGGTGAAATTTGCCCAGAAGTCACCGCTCATACGGCTGACGTGACCCGCCTAGTCCCATTTGAACCTGGCAGCCTTTTTGCCCACGTCTATTGTAGAAAAACTAATGTAGTTTAAAAAAAATAAACACCAGAGTGAAGCCGGGGCGGGCAGGTAGTGTTATTGTAATTTGAATTGTATCATTCGATATTTCAACGAGCTCAACAATATACAGCAACAATACGTACTCAGATAAGACTCTCATCGACATACACAACACAAGGCATGGTCTATTCAATACAGCAGAACAATGACAGTTCAATATCGACTATTGTATTATGAGCACACTTTTTGTAATCAACTATGACTGGGGTCAAATGTCAGGCAATATTGTATGTACTTTTTGTTTTGTTTATTAGACTCGTAAGGTAAGGTATCTGGAATATTCTTTTCTTTAAAATGTTGGCTCTCTCTTGGTGCATATATTGACACATACACGAGATTCTCTGACCAGTACCCCTAGCTAAGTTGTTAATTTGTAATAGTTAACGCTAGTAGAAAGCTTCAAATGCACGGGAATGATGTCGTCTCAACGCTCAGTCACGTGGTCAGAACAAAAGAATTGGCGGCAAGGTCAACTCGAAGCGTTCGACGCAAGCGAAACGGTTGTAAAAATATTTGTTAAAATGTTAAAAACCTATTCAAACTTATCGTCTGTATATCCCGCATAAATATTATAAATAAATAAAAAAGTGCAATTATTTGCCGATAGAGGGCTCATTTTATATTTAGTTTATAGTGTCACATCTGAATTTATTTTATATTTGTTAAATTTCATTTTAAACGTGTTTTTTCTGGATTATTAAATTTTTTAAGTTATGACACTATTTGAACGGAGCTGCGATATATGGATACTACCTAATTCCTAAGTCAACTTCTACCGAACAATCAGACAAAGCGAGACTTCTGAATCAACACATTTCGAGTTACCTCAGATCTTCGCACTTCATCGTAATTAGCGAGCGATTGTTCGAACAATGCAATATCGTGTCTAATGATTCTGTGAAATCGATCAATATAGAGATACCTCAAACGTAGGACTTAATATGTAGATGACGGATGTGATTAATCGAAATTCATGCACAATGAAATTAGTTCGCGTATTCTGATGCTATTGAATGCGCCATCGCTGCCACTTGATAACTTAAAAATACTTTGATCTTTTTCTTCTTCCTGCCCTTATGCCGTATTACTTAGGGTTGGCGACATGTTTTTTTTCTTCCATTCTGTCCTGTCACCCATCAAACTATCACTAACTTCCTTTTGTTTCATATCTCTCCTCACACAATCCTTCTATCTTTTCTTCGGCCTTCCTTTCCTTCTCCATCCATCACTCTTTTTGTAATATGCGCTGTATCCCTCCTCTTTACATGACCATACCAAGAAAACCAATTTCCTTTCAACTTTTCATTTATTGGCGCCACTTTAAAAACATCAAAAGATGCCAAGAATACTGAAGATGAGAGTACTTTGATAATAAGGCCTTTTTTTGGTTTAGGTGCTAAATCATCCAATGAATTCTTTTACTCTAGGATGCAGCGGGAGGGCTAAAATCCATTTCTTTGTTCTTTTTTTGCCTTTCGTTCCAGGACCCCCGGGATCTAATAAGCCCAAACTGCCTGTAAGACTGATTTGGACTTATTTCTGACCACATAGCCATCTAGGGCAAAACACAAAGAATATTTGTCAAGTCCACTTATTTAACTTTAATCTTAGGTATTATTTTCAAGTCTCATTTGACATTTTGAAAACAACAAAACAATTTTCTTTTGTTCCCATTTCACTTGTCTGATATCCGTTGCTGTCACTGTAATTATTTAAATTGAGCGTGCCGTTTCATTCCAGCTGACATTTCTAAGTACTTTACTTGCTCCATCCTTCTAGATTACCATCAAGTTAGTAGTACTTGAGTACAAGAGCAGTAACATAACATTAACAAAAGAGATAACATAACGTGCAACAATGGCAACAACGTGTGTGTTGGGCTAGCTCTCCACCGAAGATGAGCTAAGCGATAGATGTGTGAAGATTGGTACATACACCAATTTTGTGTTTCTTTTTCGTGTCGCAGCAACGATAGTTAGTATGCTTAGTTTTATTATTCCTAAACTTCACAACTTTGACAGAGTCCAGTAAAAAATCAATATTATCATTAGTTTAGCTGAAAAACGTCCACTGCAGGATATAGGCGCCCTTCATGTCTCACATCATCAGGAACACAAGAAGCGGTCCTGTGCGTCTTGCATTCCTCACGAGGTCATCGGTCCACGTTGTGAGAGGCTTTCAAATGCTGTATTTTCCAGCACTATCGGCCTCATCGACCATTTGTTTGCAAGTGATGTGACCTGCCCACGGCCATATAAGTTTGATGATTCTTCGCGCTATATTCATTTCATTTATGATTCGATCAGACAAGAAAACTCCGGGCAAAGCCTTCTATATTGCCCAGTAGGTAATTTTAAGCATTTTGATGAGGTCCAAGAAGTAAAAGAATAATCGTAAAAAATACTGCCCAATCACTCGAAGAACAACCGCTCTATCTCTCTTTTGTATCATACGTTCTACTGATATCAAACCAGAATGTCTGATTTGCGTAAATAAACTTTATTAGCTCTAGTACATAGTTTCGCAGTTTAGATTCACCGCTAAGCTTCTTTAGACTCTGGGGGAAGCAGCCTTAGTGACAGTTTGGTCCCATAGCCATAGCTTGCGTCAAGTCACGCGAATGTTCAGGTGCCTGCCGAAGTTTTAGATGAATGCCCACCAAAGTTAAGCCGTGAAGAGTTTGCCGAGTTACGCTCCGTCGTACGTGCTACGTACTACGGCTACGTAGTGCCGAACAATTGCACTTGAACAATTACTTACCGTAAAAATTTTGGTGTGATATTACGATATGTAATTTAGATAATGACGAATTATAGTTTTAAATGATTCTTTATAGGTGTCAAGGGTTAATATTTTTTAATGTAAATTTTAATGTTTGATTAATTTGCTAGCGGCTTACCGCGGACTACCCCCTTTATATATATCTTTTTTAAGTTCTTGCATTTCATTCTAAGGTTGTCTGGTAGACATCGCTGGTAGTGACCGCTATTGTATTCATAGATTTAAGTTTGAGTAAGACATAGTGCGCACTGGTGACTTTTGTCACGGTGACTATAATTTTTCTACCCATTTTTTGTAACTATCACGTCTTCAAGTGCGCGCACTAGTTGCATAGGTAACTTCTTTGTCACAAATCATCAGTAGGCGCTATGCCTTAAAGTTTTGTTACATATTATTTTAGTGTAGGTACAGTAAAATTTATTCTAGTCTACAAGTGTCATGTTAAATTGTTTTTAATCGACTTCGAAAAGGAGGAGGTTCTATGTTCGGCTGAATGTATGTTTTTTTTTTGTATGTATGTTCACCGATATTTCGGTCAATTGTGGACCGATTTTGAAAATTTTTTTCTGATTGAAAGGTTATGCTTCCAAGTTGGTCCCATAGAAATATTGTTATGATCTGATCATGAACTTCGAAGATATGGAACAGAATTCCTCATAGAATCATAGCAGAATTGTCGTAACAAGTAAAATTGCTTTGTTCATACGTGTAGTCGATGACTGACTGAAAGAAAAGGGGGAGGGGATGTATCAAACTGATCTGGTGATAAAGCCGGAACGTAAATTCATGTAATATAACCGTATTTGGGATTATTAGAATCGTTATGAGATGCACTCTGGCTGTAAGGTAATTTATGTTTAAATGAAGGGTAGGTACTTTTTAGTGGTGCTACCATAACTAAAAAGTGAAAAATAAAAAACATTTTACAAAAAAAAATTAAACCGACTTCAAAAAGTACAGAAAAACTTTAATTTCGGAAGTCGGTGTTAAATAACGAAGAGACAAGATTAGGTATCTATTATAAAAACACCGACTTCCGAAATTAAAATTATTTTGTACTTTTTGAAGTTGGTTTAATTTTTTTTTGTAAAAAGCTTTTTATTACAAGACATAATGAAGATTGAGTTAGCAAAGGTTTTTTTTTCTCCCGACGGGGAAAATCATCATTGACGAAACCCGCTCTTGGGTGGAGCGGGAGACAGTGTCAGAGTCTTACTGCCTAAAAACCCCGCGCCGTTCCTTCTAGCCTTCATACCGGGGCTCTAGTTTCCTTTCGGATAACCCCGACCCCGGTAGGCTTCGACCCAGATGGACCCCTCCTGTTGCTGACAACTCCTTGAGGCGCGCGGGAACAGTGCGCGCCGTCGGCGTCGACGCCTTGGGAGTTAGCAAAGGTTGCCGCAGACAGATGTGACACGTTAACGCGACAACGAAGCCACGTTTATTCATACAAATCCGTTGATCAAAATCTTAAAAAAAAAAGTAGTTACACTATGGGGAAGTGCCTATCTGTGGGAGCCATAAAATCAAGGCTATCCAATTCAACATGTGTGCTTTGGTTTTCAAATTGCGTAATCTGAAAAAAATAATTGCTTTTCCGGGAAACGAAAAATATTCACACAATATTCGCAGAATCCAGAGTAGAGTAGAAATCAAGCTGCGTACGAGTCTATTTTTACACGACAAAATATACAAACCGGTCTGGTCCTTTTTTTTACTACGGGTAGTCAAACAAAACCAGCGATAGGTTGAACGTAAACAATATCCAGTTTGTCTGTTGTGGTTGGAAATCATTAAATGTCAGACTTTTACTGACCAAAAGTGTGACATGTTCAGTTGCCTTTTGTGTTACAGGGTCACGGTAAATCCATCTTCATCTGCGTGGGCACGCCATAATTATGGCAGTGAATACCTTTTTTAAAGAGTGGTTAGAAAGACCTTATGGCATCTTTAACTTCCGCATGACGCAGGCCGGACAATGTCAGTTCGGGAGGTTACTGCACCGGATTCGCGCGGAAGAAACGAACGGGTATCAATACTGTGTGGACCATCCAGAGGACACGGTGGAGCATAGGATAGGTGTGCCCAGCGTGTCCTCGTGGGGACGATCGGCGGCAGCGATCTATCGCACCGGGCCTTGGTACAAGCCAAGGTCCGAAGCGAGGAGTAGTGGCAAGCGGTCGCCTCCTTCCTCAAACTTTACAATGACGGAAATATGCATACTTTCACATTTATATCATATTAGATGCTACCAGTAGCTTCGCATGCGTGAAAATAGAAAATTATCTCAAGGGATGGTCCCTCCACTCCCGGGAGAAAAAAACATCTTATGACTTATACCAGGACATGGTCTAACCGTGTGGAAAATTTCGTCCAATTCTGTTTAGCCTATTAAGCGTGGTAAAAGTAACAAACATACACACATACTAACAAACTTTTACCTTTGTAATATTAGTATGAAGTATTAATTTATTTATTAAAACTTCATGCAACACAATGGTACAGCATTCTACCAGTCAACCAAGAATGGTGAAGAGAAAAACTCCTGTCATAGGAGCATAAAATAACAAAAAAAAAAAAAAAACAATAAGTAAACAAGACAGAAAGCTCAAAGCTCAAGCTCAAAAAAACAGTACAAACGTACTTTGTGTATGTCAAGTATGGTTGATAGGAAATGTAGGATTACCTTCTTGAACCAAAACCTTGATAGCCTTTAAACCTGATAATCAAACTAATCAAAGCAATCTGGTGGGACTGAAAGCCGATCCTAATATACTCATCATCTAAGCTGATGACGGCTTTGACTCAAAATAGATGCAAGCCGACTTCGTCAGACAAACGCGCAATCAGTTAAGTGCTCGTTACGTGTGACAAGTCGAATGAATGCAACCAGCCTTAGATGGCTCCATAGATTCAGCGATGAAGTTACATTCAAGCCGGAATTAGGAATAGTTAGCATGCCATCTATCTTTGTAAATTGATGTTGATGGTGTTAGTTAAATGTCATATTTAACAGTATTTTGCAAGTGTTACTCATAATATTAGATATCTTTGGTTACCATTTGGATGGGTCAAATACCTTTCAGTAGATATATAATGTAGGTATATCTCTGATTTGTTAGGTAACTTTGGTTATCTATATTATGGATATTATTTTGTTTTGCCTTTTCACCCAGCTGTTTGTTAGCACCTAATGCCTGCTATGACCTGCCTGACCTACCTTGTGACCTTTTTGAATGTTTTTGAGAAAAAATATAACATGTAAAAACCTGGAATCCATTCAGTTACTGATTCTGAACAAACTATATTCAGGTTTCGTATAAACAAAAAATAATGTGGTATGTAGACTACCTTCTGCTTGAGGTTTCGACCACGTGAAAGTAAGTTTTTCTATACAAACTTTGCACCCCCTTTCATCACCAGAAGTTGAACTTTGACTTAACGTTTATATGTTAGTGAGTTTCTCCTTTATATACAACGTGTAACATTAAATGCGCAAAATCTCAGAAACCCCAAATGATTTTTAATTCAATTGACCTAATACTGTGAGAAAAAAAAATTAAGGTTTTAAAATTCGTATCTGCATTGAAATAAGAACTATAATTATCCTTCTTATGAAAAAAAAATATTGGACTACAACCATTTGTGTTTGTTTACCTATTTGGGCGGATATGCGCACGTGATGGCTTGACCTATTAATAAATAGACAGGGCAACATTTTTAATATTAATTTTTTTTTTTTAATTTAACCTATATTAAAAAGTGGTTCAATTGATTCTGCTCGTTATTCTGATCAAACTATTTTCAGGTTTTGCGCATTAAACGTTACACGTTGTATATTAACAAGTATAGTTAAACAAAAACAGTCCGATAACGTTACCTTATGTTATTCCACTCCAAGATCTCAGAAAGTCAATTAGAAAAGACTTAGAAAGTTTAGGCACAACATCATCTCTATACAAAAGGCAGCATGATAAACGATCGGCGAGGGATTGAAAGAAAAACAAAGTGAATTAGCGTCCTAACCGAACGTACGAGTTCCCAAAGTTAACTAAAGGCCAGTGGTTATTGGCTTTTCGACAGGTAATGCATTCATGTTATGTTTAACACGGCTTTAAGGATTAATTCGATGCCTGTTGCTCAGATTCCCTTAATATTGGTTAAGAGGATTTGGTCTTAGCTGTGTTTATGTTTACTTGTAGGCAAAACTGTTTTTTTACTGTTCTTCAAGATACAGAACTGTTTTTTTGTTTGGACGATAGTCTAATTTTTATAAATTTACACTTTTTTTAAGGTGGAAAATCGTCCAATCTCAATGCTCTAGGGCGTAGCAAAAGGGCGTGTCAGACTTTTATTGCCAAATGGGTCGAGGTTCAGGCGGTTGGGGCGTGAGGATCTCCGATCCCTTACGAGAGCTTCTGCCTCCTTCGCTAGCATTACTGTTTCGCAGTAATTCCACTTTGCTCCAGACCATGGCCTATACCAAAGTACGGTGCCGCCGATCGCTCCCACAAAAACACGGTGGTGCTCCGCTCATGCAGGACGCACCTTCAACGTATGCTCCCACAGTGTCCTCTGGGCGGAGGACACGGTGAATTGTTTATTGCACGAAGAAGTCCATCTTTACTGAAAGTGGGGTAGGTACTTAATAATAATAAATCTTTTCACTAATGTTACTTAAAGGCTAATCTTGCTTAATAAATGATTAGATACTTATTTTGCTAATAAAACTAAGATTTCTAATTTTGGACTAAAATGGGCTAACTTTTAAGTCTTATTTAAAGTAATAAAAGTCTTTACAAATCACCCTCTTAGAAAAGATTAAAACCCGCGGCTCATACTAAATCGAAAACGACTTAAGCCAGCTTACCTGCGTTCGTCGATCGATAAACATTAAATCCTCAATTTGTACTTACATATTTACTAATTCAAGTAAATGGCAGACAAGTTTAGAGCCGCATAAAACCGAAATCAAGGCTCGGGTGGGGATTTTCTAGGAAACAGCTCTGCCGAGGCGTTACATTAAACTTTCAAGCAGCTAGTCGCTCCGCGGCCGTGCAACCTCCTTCCTAGCACATTTTATCCCGTGTAATTTCACACTACAGATTTTCAGATAACGACCTAATAATGTTATCCTTCGTGTGTCTTGCTTGCTAGATTGGCACACACCTGCCCACTCAATATGAATGCCGAATACATTTATAATATTGTAATTCGACCCTTCGCAAGGCAATAACATTTTATTGGTTCACCGGTTCTTAAAATAAATAAGGTTGCTCCCAAAAACCGGATCTATGTTCCGAAACAACCGGAGGTTGGAATGTTAACGGTTCTAATAAGTACCCAAAACGCTTTTAGACTCATAAATAATAATAAAGCTAAAGAAAAGCTCCCAATAACGCGTGATTTGGCATAGCTACGACCATAATTAAATTCTAGCGAGCGGAAAATTTCTTGCAAAAAAGAAAGTAACAATTTTGACGTCAATTACCTACAACGTTTCAAGATATCTTAAAAATTAAACTCGAGTGCTTTCAATGTCAATTAGAAGAGGAATTGTCTCAGAATGTCTGCATTATAAAACAGTCGTGTTTATGTTTATCTTTGGCTTCTTCTACTTAAAAAGGAAACAATTATTTCGCGAACTAAAAGGTGTTTTATTTTCCTTATTATAAAAAAAATATACTAACAAAAATTTTAAAATTATTACGTCGAAGAAATATGGTTCCACGTGTTGAAATATCTATTTTAGAAGAATTGGTTCTTGGATAAGTTAGAGTACTTTTACTACTATCAGTTGCTTGGGTCGAAATCCAAGTTTAAACTACGCATGCTGTGGATGGGTGACCTACTCATTATCCAGATGCCGCCCTGCTTCGGAAAGCATGCTAATTCAATGTTCCTGGATGTCATCCGTAGATCTTTGACAATCGTTACGGATGGTCTATATGACGAGTCATGTGTCGTACACGCCCCTCATGTATTGCAGTTCAGCTTTATGTCGTCGCCTTGCACGAATCTATACTAATATAATAAATGGGAAATTGTGTGTCTGTTTGTCCGTCTTTCACATCATAGTTGGAAAAAGTTAGGGAGATTATGTTGGAATAACTTACTTTGACATAACTTCCAAATTAAACATAATTCATACACAGGTAAAATCAATCCCAAGGCGCCAAAATTACCTACGTCCCATGTGTGAACGCCTAATAAAGATAAGTCCTTGTAATACCTGACTAATTTATTACAGCTCCTTAAATAAATATACAGATCGCAATTTATAAGGCTGTTAATTCTCCATCGTTTAAATATTTTTTATAGCTATTAGATTAATGTAAAGTTAGGTATTGCTTAGGGCGAAAAGTCGGCGGCGCGTGGGCACCACGCGCGCCTCAATGAGGTCAGCAACCGTATAGGCTCAGCAGGGTCGTAGCCTACTGGGGTCATGGGTGATGCGAAAGAGATCCTCAGGGCCCTGGAACAATGGCAAAGAATGATCAGGACTGGGTTTTTAGTCGGTAAAAGTCTGACACTATTTCCCGTTCCGCTCAAGAGCGGGGGATGCCATTGGATGATTTTCCCACCTAATAAAAAAAAGGGCGAAGAGTACCCGGACGACATGGTGGAGCATACGATAAAGGTGTGCCACGGGCAGAGCATCACCGTGGCCTCGTGGGTGCGATCGGCGGCAACGATCTTTCGCGCCGGGCCTTGGTACAGGCCATGGTCCAAAGCGAGGAGGAGTTGTAGGTGATTGCCTCTTTTTGCGAAGCAGTAATGTTAGTAAAGGATTAGGTCGCACGAGCAAGCGCGAGGGAGTGGCTCTCAGGCCACAGCCGCTGGGATCCCGATCTTGATTTCCGGCCACCGTAGGCGCGGGCTTGCGGACGGCGAGCAATGGGCAGCTTGCCGTCTGACCTTCCGGACCAAACCCAAGTCGTCGACGGCGCGTAGTGTTCCACGCGTGCCTCAAGGAGATGTCAGCAAGCCGTAGGGGCCCAGCAGGTTCAAAGTCTACTATTCTGTTTAAAAATAAATAATACATTGAAACTTAGCATAAATATTAATCCTAGTAAATTGGAAAAGGTTTTTATTATTCATTATTCAAAACTACTCTCAATATACGGTTTAAGTGGTATTAAAATTTAAAAACATTCTTGCGAATGAAGTTGTTGAAAAAATGCTAGTCGTAATTTAAAAATAAACATTAAATCCACCTATCGGTTTGACAGCTGTCCTACCTCACCTGACAAAAAAATAAATTCCTCTCTTTTATCTATTAAATTCAGCAGCTATTCAATATTTGCATATTTATTAAAAGTACATTTATTTAGGTCCTTAGGTTCATCATCATCTTCCTGCCCTTATCCCGTTTTATTTGGGGTCGGCGCAACACGTTTTTTTCTTCCATTCTGTCCTGTCGCTCGTCACGCTATCACTAGCTCCCTTTTCATTCATATCACTTCTCACACAATCCATCCATCTTTTCTTTGGCCTCCCCTCTCCCTCTCCATCCATCCACATGTAAATTCATAACTCTTTTAGCAACATGCGTTTCATCTCTCCTTTTTACATTTAGGTCCTTAGGTTAATAGGTGCTATTTTTACCGACTTCACAAAAAGGAGGAGGTACTACGTTCGGCTGTTTGTATGTTTTTTTTTTTTTTTTTTTGTATGTTTGTTCGTCGAATACTCCGCCAAATGTGGACGGATTTTCAAAATTCTTTTTTTGTTCGAAAGGAGATAGTTTTGAGGTGGTCCCATTATCACCAAATTAGGATCTGATGATGGGATCTTGGAGAAATCGAGGGCAACCTTCAAATTTTATAGGCTCACTTATTGATTTTCGCATATTTTATGAAGTATCTTGTGTGTTTGCGTATGGTCGTCACCATCTCAGGTAGCTGGGCTGATGATGAAAGGTACAACTCCTTAAGAGTAAGAAGTTACTCGAACAGGCAAGGACTGTTTTAGTAAATTGTTTTGATGTTTGATAGGGCATTTGCCACATTTGGTCTCATGATCATCAAGTCATGACCTGATGCTGCAGTCAGGATAGTCTGCAGAGTACCTAAGTCCTCGACAACAAACAGCAGATATATCGAGTTTAGGCTCATTGAAAACGGCTCGATGTGTGGATAAACGTACTGCTAATAAAGAACACCGAAGTACATAGAGACCTGATGCTGAAGCCAGGAGCATCAGAAAAAGTACAAACCTTGAAATTACAGCACCGTAGTCGTGTTTGGGCTCATTTTAAACAGGACTAAATTTTAAGTTCATTGCAATGTTGACATAAATCTGGCCTGATGCTACAGCCGGGATTATTAGCATCTAGTCTAATGACTGATTAAAAGATTTACTTTTCGGCTTCATCATCAGATCAGTTCGATATATCCTTTCCCTCTCCAGCATCTAGTCTAATGACTGTTTGAAAGAAGAGGGGGAGAGGATATATCGAACTGATCTGATGATGAAGCCGAATGGTAAAGTAATGTAATCTAACCGTGTTTGGGATTATTAGAACCGTTATGAGATGCGCTCTGACTATAAGGTATTTAAGTTTGACTGAGGGGTACTTTTTAGTGGTGGTACCATAACTAAAAAGTGTAAAATAAAAAAAAACTTTTTACAAAAAAAATATAACCGACTTCAATGATAAAAACACTGAAAAGTATCAAATAACTTTAATTTTGGAAGTCGGTGTTAAATAACGAAGAGACTAAACTATTATAGAAACACCGACTTCCAAAATTAAAGTTATTTGATACTTTTCAGTGTTTTTTATCATTGAAGTCGGTTATATTTTTTTTATAAAAAGTTTTTTTTATATAACAAGCTTTTATTTAGTTTCACCTGTCCTGATGTTTGTCCCGGTTACCGATTGAAAATTGGAAATTTTATTATGCATATTTGTATGTGTAAATTAGATGAAAATGTAAAATTATAATTACAAGGAACTGATCTGATGATAGAACCGAAAGGTAGCTATAGAAACTTGATAGTTAAACGACACAACCCGATCGAGTTTGGGCTCGTATGAATCGTTTTAACGAGTATTAATTATATAGGTATACCGAGCTTTAAAAGCTTGCTATTAAAAAGTGATTTTCATTTTATTATAAAATTGTTTCACGATCTTTTTCGATATTGCAGTATTGTTCATTACAATGGATTATTTATGCATTTGAGGCATAAAACACTATTTTCACTACGTTATTGCATAGAAGTACACTTGGTACGTGTTTATTTCAGTAGTTAAATGTGTCAGGTGTATGAGTGTATTATGTGACTACCCTGTTGGCCTAGTAGTCAGTGGCCCTGACTGCTATGAAGGAGGTTAGAGGGTTCGGTTCTCACCCGAGACCAAAATCTGTGCGATGAGCACGATCATTTGTTGTGTCTGGGTGTAATTTATCTATGATATTTGTATGCTAGAAATATTACGTATGTTTATCAGTTGTCTAATGCTCATAGCAAAAACTCTACTTAGTTTGGGACAAGATGGCGCCGTGTGAAAGCGTCAGACAGTGTTGTGTTATGCGTGCATCTCACATGCACTCGGTATTAATTGGCCTGCGCACCGATTGAACCCGATCAGCTGGCTAAGCATAACGTAAGTGTATTTTATACATATATATATATATGAAAAAAAAGAAAAAAGTCTAAATATTACGAAAATTAACGTGAATTAAAAAAAAAGGAATTTCATTGTTCAGTTTTTGCATATTCCCATTTTTTTTAGCGCAAATTTATTGCGCATGCATATTTTGAAATTTTGATAGTGCATATAACCCGATGTATATTACGTTTTACGTTAACAAGCAGTGCAGTATAAAAGCGATTTGTTATAGCTCGAGCGACGGTGCACACACGGGGCAACTAACAATTGTTTTGTGTTAGTTTATGACCATGCTTAACAATGGAAACTTTACTCATTCTGTATCATAATCTACGCTGTAAAGCCCTTTGAGAATAGGAACGTAGCGTACAGGGCGTTAATAAAACAAGTGAACGTGCGCTGTGGACTCTGCTGGTTGTTTATGGGATTCACGACTGGAAATTATGAGATTGGGAATGCTTTGATGGTTAAGGTTTAGTAAAAGATTGTTTCTGTAATTTGCTGTTGTGTTAGGAATTAAATACTGGGAACGATAGGGGTTTTTTGTGTGATGGGAAATCTTCCCATGAGTGCCGCTTTAGCGTGAAACGAGAGTTTTTTTTTAAGGTGGGAAACGATACAATGTCAGCCTTTTTTTTTTTTCAAACTTGCCGTTTACCCGTCTGGTAATGACTGAGCTCGAAGAATTCAAAAAAATGAGGCCACAGGAATTTTCTGAAAAGGAAACTTGTGGTCCTAAAACATACAGGGTATCTGAACACACTAGTATGGTTTTAGTCAGTAAAAGGCTGTTATTTCCCCTCGCTCTACAAAGAGCGAGAGAACTTATTTGTTGATTTCCAAACCAAAAACAAAATGAAAGAATATATGTTACGCTGACTTCAAATAAATCTTGATAGGAACAAGTCAGAGAAAGGTGATGTTTGTTGGTTTTAGAGGGATCAGAGAAATTAAAACCACTTTTTACCCCAACACTGGGTAAAGGCCTCTCCCTAGATGATCTATGCTAGTACTAACTGGTTTGAGACAGCACGGGAGAAGAATACCCAGAAGTACTTGAGGGAAGAGCATCATCATCATCATTCCAGTCGAAAGATGTCCACTGTTGGAAATACTCCTCCCCCAAGTGTCACAACGAACGGTCCTGTGCATCTCGCATCCATCGGATTTCCACGACTCTTACCAGTTAAGTTAAGTTAACCTCTTGCCACTTAAGTTTGACAATTCTTCGGGCTATGAGGGCAACCTTTTTTCTCCTGTGGATCATTATTGATGTGATCACGCTAGGAAACTCCGGGCACAGCCCTTTACCTTTTGGGTGATTTAAATCCTTCTGAAAAGTCCACTAAATTAAGTTAATTTTATTCATTGTTTCAAATTCATATTTAAATTCAAATAAAACAAACTTCATCCGATTTTTCATCTACCGTAAAAAACACTTTACATGTTAAACAAAGTGAAAAAATAGAGAACTCAGTTTTGAAATCGCGAGTAAGTTTTTCACTGAAAAATACGAGCAAGAGAAAAAAGGGTGTAATAATTTTAATACGTTTGTAAGGCTCTGAATTTAAATCAGGGTAAGAAAATAAGTTGCCGTTTCTCACGACACGGCGTATTAAATCTTAGTGAAATTTGTTTGCCATAGCTACTGTTGACATTTTAGGCGGTGAAAACTGGATTAAGTTTTTTTTTTTTTTTTTTTTTTTAAATGGTTTATTTAAGTAAAATTACATAAAAATGATCACATAAATGTTCTGCCAAACTGCAGTACAGTTTGTCGGCAGTGCTCTCGTGGATAATTAAACAAACACAAATGTAATTAAACAAATACAGTAAAAAACGTGGATGTGTTGTGAAAAGAAATATGGGCACTCGCCCGCCAGGCCAGCATGAACGGCACTCGTGTTACGTGTACAATTTAATAGTCCGGCCGCCGGCGCCGCCGCCGCACCTCGCCCGCCGGAGGGAGCCGCGCAACCCAGCGCGAGCGAGGCACGACGGCCGCGTGATCGACAACAACACACCGCACGCGCACGCTAGCCCGGCCGGCAAGCGCGTCCCGCGACAAATATTACATAAAAACTAATGCTATGGACACAAACTTAAGTAGTGTTTCCGAAGGACACCTTTTAAGGCATTTTTGGACATAACTTCTGTTGCGATTTGTGCCGGTAATTTATTCAACAATGTTGGAGTGAGCCATTGCCGCGTCCTTCTACCAAAATAGTTGTTCACTTTAGGTACTGAATACTTGTTCCTCTGTGTCACTTTCAAATCATCATCATCATCATCACAAGTAAATTTTATTCAAGTAGATTAGGTAAACTTTGTTTGGTTTTCCATGTATTTAGGCGTTTTTAAGGGTATTAGGAGGGAGGGGAACAGGGGCTTAGCTCCCTCCGTCAATATCAGTAAAAAAAAAAAATATCCTAATCCTAAAGTACATCCGAAGGATGCGCCCTAATTTTTATTACAACCTAGCCTTGTATTTAGATCAATAAAGAATTTAATTTATACCTATAATGTACGAAACTAATAAAATATTGTCTTTACTTAGAATGCGCCCAATACCATTTTTGTTACCTATTGTCTTTATTAAGAGTAAAACAAAAAGCAGAAAAACATGCAAAATTGCGTTATGTTTTTCCGCTCAGATTTGCGATCGACACCATTATTTTAATGTTTAAGTATTTTCTACAGTTAATTGCCACTACATGCGAAAACAATGTAATTGAATCATGACAGAACATTGTTTAATAATGAATTAAGTTTTAATTAATTGATACGAAACGGATATTATTATTCTTTTCAGCTACCGCGCAAACCATAATATACGCTATGAATATTTATAATATCTACGGACACTAGCGTTGGCCATCGTTATATTTAAGCCGGGACTCCACTAAAGATGAGATGCGTGCTGTGTGCTGTGCGAAGAGAGATGTTTTTCAGCTCGGGGGACTCCACCAAAGCGGAGATGTGTGCGTTTTCGTCGTTCGCTGTGCGCACAGCTCACATCTCCGCTTCCATCGCGCTCTACAAATATTACACATCTCCACACAGCGATCTCCACTGAAGCTGAGCGGAGAGGAGTTGTGTCAATAACACAATTCTATTGGTTGCTTAAAAAACATCTCCTCTCCACTCGTCTCGTCTCTGCTTTGGTGGAGCCCCGGCCTTTCGATATTGTACGAGTATTCCACGTTTGAGAGTAATGCAACAGCTTGTAATGTGTCCGAACCACCTTCGGCTAAGTTCGGTTTATCGACGAATGAATAGACAATGAAGTAACACCATGTACCTGACTATGTCAGCGAATTTGTAGCTAATTGGAAACATAAATAAATGACAATCGTTTTTGTATTGACACCAAGGAAGTGAGTGAATTAATAGCGTATGCCAGCCTACTGCGGTCAGGGCTAGTTTCGAAATATATCTCGAGCCCCGGTATGAAGGCTTGAAGGAATGGGGTGGGTTTTTAGTCAGTAAGAATCTGTGTCACAGTACATCGAAAAGTCTGGCGGGGGATGTTTTGATGATTTGTCGCAAACATGTAAACTCACATACATATGTAATATAATATAATAATATAATATTCCACAACTATCACACAACGCCGTCTAGTCCCAAGCTAAGCAGAGCTTGTGTTATGGGTACTAGACAACTAATAAACATACTTATATATTTCTAAATACATACATATCTTCTATATATATAAAAATGACCCCCGTTTTCCGTTGTCACGACTTGGCATGAAAACGGCTTGACCGATTTGGCTGATTTTTTTTTTGTTGTGATTGTTATTGTGAGGAGAAGGTTCTTATGGAAAAAAAAATAGGGTAGTGTAGGGTAGAGTAGGGTAGAGTAGGGTAGAGTAGGGTAGAGTAGGGTAGAGTAGGGTAGGGTAGGGTAGAGTAGGGTAGAGTAGTAGGGTAGAGTAGGGTAGAGTAGGGTAGAGTAGTAGGGTAGAGTAGGGTAGAGTAGGGTAGAGTAGGGTAGAATAGGGTAGAGTAGGGTAGAGTAGGGTAGAGTAGTAGGGTAGAGTAGTAGGGTAGAGTAGTAGGGTAGAGTAGGGTAGAGTAGGGTAGAGTAGGGTATAGTAGGGAAGAGCGGGAGCGAAGCTGCTCGGGCAAAGCTAGTTATAGATAAATTACACCCAGACACAGAACAAATGCTCATGCTCATCACACAAACATTTGTCATGGGTGGGAATCGAACCCACGACCTTCGGCATAGCAGTCAGGGTCACTAACCACTAGACCAACAGGCCAGTCAGACATATGACACTGAGACACAGAACAACTATTCAAATATTTGTTATGGGAATCGAACCCGCGACACGGAGTGCAGTCACTAATCGCTGAACCATTACAAAAAAAATGCAATTTGGATAACGGTTTTTTTTAACTGTTTTGTTATTCATGGGATTTCTAATAGGTATAAATTTACATTCAGGCACTTCTAAAAATTAGAAATACTCCGTAAAAACAAATTCCCTATAAATACAGTATTTTGATATCCATTCGCAGTAGTTGTCCACGTTCATTTCGTTCGCAGTAATAACCAAGGCATACCTGTTACTTTAAAAACTCGATAACTGCTGATGCCTGTTATTGTGTCAAAATTGTGGGTTACCAACCACGGTAAGTGCTTTTTCGTTTAAAGTGATTTTCACCAGCGTGCATGGAGAAGCTATAATTTCATTCTTCAATAGTAATTGTAGTCGATGGCAGTATTAAGTACAGGCGGCCTTTATAACCTGTAGGTATAAACCTACTAAAATTTGCTTATGGTCACGATATTGTAAGGAAGAGAAAATAGTAAAGTGACCGTTATAATTGAACCGGAAGACACGGTGGAGCACACAGTTGAGTTGTGCCCTGCTTGGGCAGAGCATCGCCGTGCCCTCGAGAGGGCGATCGGTGGCGGCGATCTCTTCGTGTTGGGGCCAAATATCTTTTTCAGAAACAAATCCTTGGCCCTCGTAGGCTTCGATCCTGCTGCCCTTACGGTTTGCTGTCAACTCCTTGCGTGCTTCGATAAAAGAATTATTCCTAGTGTGGGACAACGGTTTTTCCAAATTCGAGTGAACAGGCTTCACAAATCTGTACCTATTGCTAGCTCTGGGCTTCAGACGAACAGATTTACAGTGTAGGTACCTACATAACTTCAGCGCCGGGAAATATCAGACTGTCCCAGAATAGGCGAATTCCTGTTTCAATTCAAAACGTAACAACAACATAGAGTCAAAGTTGAGATGAAACACAATCAGCTGTGTTGCATACTTGCGTACGTACACAGGATTTGTGTCCTTATTTTATTTTGGTCCGCTTTAGCTTGCGTAGGTTTTGAAGTCCGTTTAGATTTAACATTTATTACGTTCTTTTCTCGTATAAAATCGCAAAAATATTCAACCGCAAATGTTTGTTGAAAATCCACTCGTAAAACAGGGATTTATTTGATAATTTTAGTTATTAGCACAATGGCTCGTCTGACCTTACAGTAACATTGAAATCTTTTAACAGACTCAACCTCCATATGACTCGAGCTAGCCTCCAAAATAATGTTCGCATAATAAAGATAACTATTTGAGTATTTGCCTCTCATCACTTTTAATTTAAATTCTGTCTACAGCTAGTAGTTTGAGAAGAAATTTCGAACGTTAATTACGTTCCCAAGTTTTTTTTTCTTCCATTTTCAGAGGTTTCGTCGCAACGACTTCTGTAAGCCTGTGCATAGCAACTGCAATAAAGCTTAGGTCTGGTAAAGTTAAGGAGTTTGGAAGAGATACAGCTTCCAACTTACTCTCAAAACGTACAAGTAAAGTCGGACTGCGAAGTACCTCAAGTAAGACGAAATGTTTCACAGAGATTCGTGCCGTAATTTATTTGAGTTTTATAATTTTATGCTTTCATGTTCGTACGAAAAGGTAGAATGTTGTTTAACGGGCCTAAAATAATATGTTTAACATTTCAAATGTTTATTATAGTTAGATATAATAAGACTTGGTTTATGAAACATTTGAATGGAGCGTTTAATACGAAACAGATTTAGGTACGTAAACTTTTCATAACACCAAACTACTTAAGTTAGTTAGTTAGCCCATTTATGTCCCACTGCTGGGCGAAGGCCTCCCTCTCCCTTTTCCACACGCGTCTGTCTTCGGCCATTGCAGGCCAGTCCCTCCGATACTTATGAAGCTCATCTCCACACAAACTACATAAGACAAACTTTAATACGCTGCATGTACTAAAAGATAGAACAATAAAAGCTACAAATACAACAATTGCGGATAGTTTAAAACCGTTTCGTTTCGCTTTAGTAAAACACACGCGCACGGAAAGGGCCCGAATAATGAAATAAAGTTGTTTGAAGCAGCTGGCGTCTCGTGGACAGTTGTAATGGTAATACGATTCAACGATTATAGCGGACCCAATGTTCCCCTCCGTAGATGTTTGGAATAATGAAAATCTTAACGGTTTGAGCCCCAAATTAGTTCTGTATATTACACCTTACAGATGGAGGTAGGTAGGGGTAATGGTTATGGAAAAGCAGGGAACTTTTCCAATTGAGGGATTTTTTTTGACCTCGTCTTATATTAAATTTGAAATCTTCCCTCATACTTGACTACACGAGGAGTATTACGTTTTACGCTTCTGCCAGCGGCTTCAGTCGGGTGAAAGTAGAAAATATATTATTATATTCTATGCCACTTACCTACTGATAAAGTACCATTCTACTGGTTAAAGCATTTTTTTAATCGGTTCAGAAGCTTTTGTGTTTATTCATAAACATAAATAGTAATCTTTTTTTTTTTATAAAATAAGTGTAAATGTAGATTATACATACTCGTATATTTACCAGCAATCTGTATAATTCAAGTAATCTATATAATACCTGAGCAATGAATAGAATACCCGGGGCATTAAGGCAATAATAATAATATTCCACAACTATCACACAACGCCATCTAGTCCCATGCTAAGCAGAGCTTGTGTTACGGGTACTAGACAACTGATAAACATACTTATATATTTCTAAATACATATTACAGATAAATTACACCCATACACAGAACAAATGATCATGCTCATCACATAAACATTTGTCCTGGGTGGGAATCGAACCCACGAACGCGTAGCAGTCAGGGCCACTAACCACTAGACCAACAGGGCAACAGGCTCAGGCAATGTATGATATATTGAATGTTATTTATCTATTCATTTGTTTACAATTTACTTGTACATTACTGCCGAAACTAATGCGTTGTACAGACACTCAGAATTAAAAGAAGAGAAAAACAAAAAGAAAACATATACACTACCACTAAAATAAAATAAAGTAATGTTATTGTTCATTACAAACTTTATTTCAAAACATTATATACTTACATTTGTATTACATACATTAAATTTTGCATGTGCATTATTTACTTCATTACAACCTTTTTTTAGCCTTCTAACCTAACTTATCCGTGTCGGGGTGCCCTAACACCCTCACTTCCTTCCCTGCTCTCATCTTTTACACACATTACCGGCAGCGTTTTCGGTATTGTATAGAATACCTAGGAAAAATATAAAATAAATAATATTTAATGTATTATCTACACGTTTTAATTTTCTATGCATTGCCTAGGTATTGTAAGGTAAACCGGATTATACAGATTACCGGTAACATGTAGTAGATATAGAACAAAAAAAGTAACGTTTTTTATCAGTCTATTCATCAACTAACTCCACCTCAATCACGCAACGGAGTTTGATGCGGTTTTTCATTAATAAGAAGAGTAATAAACGAGGATGATTTATATATATAATTTACATCCGACAAAACCGGGGTGGTGACTCACCCCGGTTTTGTTCGGATCCGATGAGTGCATTATCATCATCATTTCAGTTGAAAGCTGTCCACTGCTGGACAAAGGCATCCCCAAGTGCCACAACTTCCGATCCTATGCGTCTTGCATCTATAGGGTTCCCGCAACCCTCACTAGCACTAGTACCAACCCGCGCTGAGCCCGCGTGGTGGATTACGCCCCATTCCCTCTCCTAGAGAAGAGGCCTGAGTCCCAGCAGTGGGAACATAAAAAAAGCTGATGATAATGATGATGATAACCCTCACTAGGTCATCAATCCACCTTGTGGGAGGCCCTCCAACGCTGCTAAAGTATAAAATAATAATGTAAAATAAACTCTAGTTTATTTATGTAACTCAGTACATTTTGAAATGAAATATTTTAATAGTCTCCACGTTTACTTAAGAACACAAAAGATGATTAATTTTCAGTGTCTTTAATTATTGTCGCCTGCTAAGGCCTGAATAGGGTTATTCAAAAATGTAGAGTAGACATTCTATTGTGTGAAATGGCGTGACTGAAGCAAATAACTTGGCAATTGGAAATAGAAACGCTTCCATTTGATTTATTAGGTAACAAAAATTATGTCAATGGTTCTATTCTATTAACAGAATAGTCTAGAATCATTTGCTTAATTTCTAGTTTATTAAAGACTGGCTTTTGCCCGCAGCTTCGCCCGCGTAAGTACATATAATATAGCCTATGTCACTCAGGAATAAAGCAGCTTTCTATCGATGATAATCGAGAGATTACCTCTTACAAACTTTACCTCTTCATTATATTAGTGTAGACTAGCTTCTGCCCGCGGCTTTGCTCGCGTGAAAGTAGATTTCTCCATACAAACTTTAGACCCCCATTTCGTCTCCTTAGGGAGCGAATTTTCGAATCTCCTCTCTAAGTGCTCCCTACATCATGAAAGGAAACTTTGTGTAAAATTTCCCGCTCCTAGTCCGATTAGTTTCTGCTGTGCATTGATATGTCAGTCAGACAGTTTCTCCTTTCATCTACTAAAGATTATTATAAAAAAAACCAACTAGCTCCGCCCTAAAGACCTCACAAAGTCCTTCCTGCGGCAAGATTAATTAATATTAGAGTATAAAATTCTTTGAAAGTCTCGGTTCGTCTAAAAATATAAAAAAGAAACATTATCAAAAGGAATACAGACTGAGCCTCTATATGGGGTTCAACAAAGCGATCTTGTTTCTTTACAACTCGAAACCATTTCTATAGCTTTGAGTTTAAAACTGCGGTCGTTTGTAATAAAATATCTATTACACGAGGACGTTGAACAAAACGGCCGAAGCTGATGGGGACGATCTCGTCTCACTTTCGGGTCATCGAATAGACACTCGGTACGCGCTCAGAATATATCGCTAATCGTTTTTATATTTTATTCTCATGTTCGCGAGTAAGTCATGGTACCTATTGTGTAATACACCGGCACCTTGTGGGGTATCGGGGGTAAACGCTGGCGAACGTTCCCTCGAACAAATTGAAAAGCAATGAACCGCGGAATTCAATTTCATATTGAAAGCCATTCATCTTTGCCGCTTCTTCGAGACGGTCTGAAAGCGTTACATCTCGACTTTGCCACTCTGCTTTATCCCTTAAAAAGTTCGCCTTTTTCTGAATTGTATTGAGTAACCAGGTATAGCATAGTGATTTGTGGCTACGTATCGTTGCTCCGTTTTTGTAAGAGCTGTATTAGACTTACACCCATATCGTGCGTATATAGTCCGTCTAAAAAGTCAAACGACTTGAGAATTATGTATAATTTTAAAATACTGTCTTGTATTACTTTTTATAAGGTTTTTCTATTAGTAAACAAAGATCAAGATCTCTTAATCAACCTTGATTATTAAACCAGTGTTGACTACATCAGATTTCATTTTGTCCTAATAATTACCCAATTCGTTTGACTTTTTAGACAGACTCTACGGCTAATATAGTTTTAGTAACAGTTCGTTGTGGGATAAATTGGGATTAGCATTAGATTCACACCAGATGTGGCTGAGTAGCCGCATCTGGTGAAACACGAAACCGATCCCAAGGACGGAAAAAGGGTAACTTGTCTGTTGATTAAATTAATTCAATCGATCCTATGGTTTACTTGGCTAGATTTACATTGAGTTCCAATCCAATCTATGAACGGTGAAAATTTAATTTGAAAGTAAAATAGCAACCGTCCTTAAAACTGGTGAAAAAAATAAATAAATCAATGAAATATATTTCGTGAACAGCCAAACAACTTGCACTGAATTAATAACGCAAAGGTGACTTTTCTACGTTGAAAGTAATAAAAAACCTTTCAGCCTCGCAATCATTATTATGAAAAATATTAAAAGTAACTTTGATAATTTGAAGCCATTTGTGGCTTATTGCTCCCCCTGTTATGGCTATGATTATGTTGGTACCTATCAGTTGGTATTTTTCGCGTAACAAACTTACGAACATTAACACTAATGTGCTGCCATGAAATGAGAGTTACCTTGGCGAAATAATTACCTTACTTCGGTGAGAGGAAAAAGTTTTAGCTCAGCGTATTCATTAAAGTATGGGCCATAAGTGCGCATGAAGCGTAAAGCCAGGGTTGTAATAATGTACTTACATACACTTATTATTGTGTTGGCCGTACTTTACTCGTATCCAAAATTAGAAAAATGATTTTTTTAGGGTTCTGTACCTCAAACGGAAAAATCGGAACCCTTATAGGATCACTTTGTTGCCCGTCCGACTGTCTGTCAAGACGTTTTATCTTGGGAAAGAGTAAAAGTATCAAGTTGAAATTAAAACTATACATTTAGGTCTGCGGTCCCTTGATGCTGTGTAAAAATCAAACTTCTAATTTAACGAAAAAAATAGATATGGCCATTTATGTCGCAAAAAACGTTTTTTTCGAAATTCTAGGGTAGACGTTGACCCAGAATCCTGCAATTTTGCATAAAGCAAGGTCTTATAACACAAGTATAGGAATAAATCTGAAAACTGAAAAGTTGTCACGAGACAATTTTTTTTGCGATTTGTAAAAAACTTGGCGGCACTAAACGGGAATTGAACTCTATACCTACTGATATTATAAAGAGGTAATGTTTGTTTTTTTGTTTGTAGCGGTAATCTCTGAAAGTACTAGTTCGCTTGCAAAATTTTTTTCACCGATCGAAAGCTGCTTTATTCTTGAGTGATATATTTTATGTACACGGTCGCAGCCGTAGGTAGCCGTAGCTAGTACAATGATAAAGAAGATCTTCAACTCATCTCCTTTAATTCTTCCGTTACACTACAGACCAAATAACTTGACTCACTTAGACACGTGTTTATGCATAACCGTTGATTGTATTTGTAACTCACATATTATTACTTACTCATACCGAGAAATCTTACGGTAAACCAAGTTTTGTTGACACATAACATAACTTTACAGATACTTGATAGTTGCTATAGTAGTGTTGATATTGCTCGGCACATACCTACCTGTTTGGCTTAGGATCTTTACTGTGCATAAACAGTTGCTTGCTCGTTGCTAACTTAATGCTGCCATGCAACGTTACGTAATGGTCCGGGGTCCATTAAGCGCTTTACCTGTTACTCGAAGTTCATTTTTATTGTGTGTACATGTATGCTGTACTTGTACGTATAGGTGTTATTGGCACGTGCGTTATAGATAAAGTTTGAGTTATCTGTACTTTTGTTTAACTGTCTTTAATTCTTTATTGTACAAAAACCTTAACCTTAATAGATACATTGATTAGAATGCACTTAAAATTAGTAAATACTTTTTGGCCATTCCGGCAAGTAAAATGTTTTTCTTTCTTTCATTTCTATCTATTAGATCATTTATGTACAAAAGCGAGCTTAACTCAACAATGAGTTTTCTCCCAGGAAACCTTTGAGTGACAGAAAGAGATCACATTCGAGGGTAGGATCCAGTGTATAACATAAATATATATATAGATATATAAGTACCAATATATTAATATTATGTCTACTATCAATATCGTCACTAGAATTCCATCAAATATTCGACGACAGTATGGACACAAATCTTTTCCCTAAGGGAACATTGAGTCTTGTACTTCACTCATCCAGTAGGTTTCTGCACTTAGGTATATAAAGGCGCTTGCTTTATATACATAAGTGCAGTGCAATAAGAGTTACTTTCTGAGTAAGTGTACTGAAAATTACAATTAGTATGTTGGTAATTTTTTTTTTCAGTTCAATATACTTAATTCCTATGATTTGTAGTGTAATGTTATAATATGTATTCAAATTGAACAAAAACGTGTTTAGGAAAAATTGTGTCGGATTTGAATAAAAGAAAAAACGAGTGCTTTATTTCTGAGAAACAATGTAGGTAAATCTCATTTTACCAACTAAACCTAAATGGCAGAATTATGAAAACATCATGTAGTAACTGAAGCGTGATAATATTTCTAATGTGCCTTTTAGGGTTGCGTAATCTCGGTTGGTAAAAACGGAACCCTTATAGGATTACTTTGCTGTCCGTCTGTCAAGACATTTTTTCTCAGGAACGCTTGGGTATGAAGCTGAAAATAATATACTCAAGACCGCAGCTACTTATTGGAGTACTAAAAAATTCAAACTTGCAACGCTATCTTAGGATAAGACGATTTATCTTTCGGTTTTTTTTTCGGTTTCTTTTAGGCGCATATTTTGACACTCGCAAATTAAAACTTATTGGGTGAAACTTGTAAGCCAAATGATCAAGATTATAGGTCAACGGAAAGAATCGTTGACCTATAATCTTGATATTTGGCCATCAGCAAGATCTTATAACACAAATAAAGGAAAAAGTCTAAAAACTAAAAAAAAAATAAGTCACAACACAAATTAATTACTTTTTAGTGATTCAGAAAAACATCTTCAAGATACTTATAAAAATAGTTCGATTCCCCAATCGAACTATTTGCATAGCTAAGTTTGTACGGACCCTTCGGTGCTCGAGTCCAGTTCGCACGTGACCAGTTTTAAGGCTAGACACGAAAACACGACAATGACGTGTTAAAATAGTACCTTAACTGTTTTAATAAGTAACTAAGTAACTGGTGAATAGGTGCCGTAAATTGAATGAAAACAGCGGGTTACACCACATAATGTTTATGACCCTTCATAGGGCGCTTATTAATAAAACCCCATAGAAAGCAGGCAGCGCGCAAACACGAATGACCCATGAAAAGAGCTAGCGAGCGCGTTATGTGTACACAAAGGCTTACAACATCTAACGTTTCCAGCCATTATGAGGCGAGACCACCATTCAGGGGCTCAAATGAGTCTTAATGAAAGGTACGATACCATTATGAAGGCAATTGTGAGCTCATAAAGGAAATTAAAAAGAGACAAAAAAGGCCACGCTAGTTCCCCGCACAGAAGGAATAACAAAAAGTGTGCGCGTATTCGTTGGTGAGTGCTTTATGGGCGCGTGGAGGAAACTGGTTTTTCCTCGTCTCATAATAATGATGAAATGATGGCTTTGGTAAACAATGGAGGAACATGAAGCTGGATTATTATAACAAACGAGTTTCACGTGAAAGCTCCAATGTTGACTGCGAAATTGAAAGTTTGCGTAAGTTTTTGCAGATTAAAGTAAAGTTACTTATTCATAATTAAAAAATAGATCTTTTTGACACAAATGGAGAAAGTTCATTAGAAATGAAGATATTCGCTGGAGAACCAAGGTTGCCGACATAGCACGAAGAATCGTCAAACTTAAGTGGCATTGAGCAGGGCACATTGCTCGCAGAACAGATGGCCATTGGAGCCAAAAGGTTCTGGAGTGGCGACGCGTACTGAAAGACGCAGCGTCGGAAGGCCTCCTACAAGGTGGACCGATGATCTAGTGAAGGTTGCGGGAATCCAATGGATGCGGGACGCACAGAATCGATCATTGTGGTCCATGTCCAACAGTGGACGTCTGTCGGCTGAAATGATGATGATGATTGAGAAAGTTTGTCATAGCGGTCAAGGCAGAATGTGAGCGACCCGTAGGCGATAGTGTGGCGCGGTGACGAATTTACACTTTTTTTTAGTACATTTACGAAAAAATACTTTTTCTGAATTACGCCTCGGTTGCAATGACAAAGTATCTCCACTTGTATCAAAATCTACTAAGATTATATTGTTGATCTTACTGATTATATTATAATTCCGTACCCTCCTCCAATCAAATTTTAATCAACATACACTTGATTGTAAAAAACAAAAAAAAAAACTTAAAAAAACTGACAATCGCTCTATTTTTTTTCAAAATATTTCAAAGATAGGTCTCCAGCTCCAAACCTTGGTATAGATCATGGTCCGACCAGTAAGGGAAATGGGCGGCGGTCACTTGCTTGTGCGAAGCAGTAAAGGCGGCCACACGAGTGAGGGAACGAACATCCTCATGCACCACAGTCTCCGAGACCTCGACCCCTTACATCTACCACCACAGGCCCACGCTTGTGGGCCACGACGACACTGGTCGTCTGAGCCCACGCTCAGACGACTAGTGTCGGCGCAATGGGTAACTCACCGTCCGGCTGTCCGGTAACGTCGACGGCGCGTATAGTGTTCCACTCGCGCTTCATAGAGATTTTAGCAAAACCGTAGAGGCGTAGCAGGACTGAACCTACTGGCGTCAACCCATGACATTGACGTAAACGGTATCTAAAGGAACAGAAGTGTGGTTATAGTCAGCAAAAGTCTGACACACTCTCCTTCTCCATCTTGGAGCGGGAGAAGCCAGAAGTGGTAGATGAGTTTCCCACCTCTAAAAAAACGCTTTCCCAGTTCTATAGAATTAGCTTAAGATTTTCTGTACAACGGGGGCGAGAAAAAACAGATACCAATTGCTAATTCCTGTAACAGGTTTTGCGATAAACTAGAACTTGTCTTAATTCCTCTTTAGGCAGAGTTGCAAATTACTCTTAATCCAGTTCAAAAATTAGCCGAATTCTTAATCAGTCGGAACGTTAACATTACAGTTTCCATTCTTTGCTGCTGACACTGCATAATTCCCTCTGGCTAAACTACCCTCATTAACTTTAATAGATAGGCCCTAGTTAACTAATTAATGAAACGTCGTCTTTATCTTTAATTGTATCATTATTAAGTTTCAAATTGTGCGTAAGATTACAAGTTTGTTAGGAACTTGCTGCTGTTTTCAGTAGCCACCAGAGAATTGTGGCTGCTTAACTATTTCATTACCGCGAGTTAAAATTTAATGAATTATTCGCTCTATGTTAGTTTGGGAACAATATGAACATGTAGATATTGGGAGGGCGACAATACACGAGCTGTCTTTGTTTAAAATACTACTTTATTTACGACGCTTAACAGATAAATAAGGCAAAAGTTTAAAACGTTTACCGTTCTTCTTAGGCCGGGACTCACAACGTGTGTCGCTACAACGAATGGTCGTGTGTGTATCATTGGTGTATTATTTGTGTATCATTTGTGTATCATTTGTGTATCATTTGTGTATCATTTGTGTATCATTTGTGTATCATTTGTGTATCATTTGTGTATCATTCGTGTATCATTCGTGTATCATTCGTGTATCATTCGTGTATTATTCGTGTATCATTCGTGTATCATTCGTGTATCATTCGTGTATCATTTGTGTATCATTTGTGTATCATTCGTGTATCATTTGTGTATCATTCGTGTGTCATATTTGTATTATTTGTGTATCATTTGTGTTATATTTTTGTATCATTTGTGTAGAATTTGTGTATCATTTGTGTATCATTTGTGTATCATTTGTGTATCATTTGTGTATTATTTGTGTATCATTTGTGTATCATTTGTGTATCATATGTGTATCATTTGTGTATCTTTTGTGTATTTTTTGGGTTTCATTTGTGTATCATTTGTGAATGTCTAGGTAATCACAATATAAGGTAATTATTTTTTTAATCACGATTTTTATTTAGAGGCTTTTGTCCAAAAAGGATATGTCAGCCCCATCGTACCTTATACTAATTACTTCACATACATACCTATACGTTTAACTTAACTTATACCTTAAGTTATACCTACACTTATACATAACTTAGCACACATCATAAATGTTAACTAAGACGAATCACTGCTGTGAGACCGCTATATACGACATACTTTTCTCGCCGCTTCCGAATTCGGTTTTGATAAAATGCTTTGAATTAGACCTAGCAGTGAGTCGCGTTCATCTTTGTTTCGGACACATTCCATATTCAGATGTAAGGTAATGATAATTACAACTGCAGGTAAAGGAGATCGATTCGGAAATACGTCTCTCAAAGTCAAAGCAAAGTGTTTCGAGAAGCGATCAGTATCGAGTAATTTTACTATATAGCGCAACAAGATTTCCTAGAAGCAACGATTGAAACAGTTTAGTACTGATATTAATACTAGGATCCTTGTTAGTACAGCGAAATAATTGCTGTCAATTTATCAGTATTAAGTCTCCCCGCACACGGGCCACAAAAAAAGCCGCTTCAAGCTTCTTTTTGAGGCGGCCTTTTTTCGTAAGGGCGCTTTTTTGTGGTGGCAGCTTCAGCTTTTTTTTGTAGCCGCTTCTAGCTTTTTTTGTTGCGGCTTTTTTTTGAGGCCCGTGTGCGAGGACACTAAGACTTATTGACTAAATCGAGTAACAATTTTGAAATTGGAAAATCAAACAATCTAACTAAGTTGACATACTGCCTAGTGTTTTCGTAACTGTTCGGGTCAGTTTTCAGTCCAACCAGATGCGACTGAATATTAATATTTTGCGTGGGATTGCTGCTTGACCTTTACAACCGGTTTCGCTCGGCTAACAGTTTTCTAAGGATGTACCAGATGTTATCAGACACTCGGGCTTTATTTTATGCGAAACCGATGACTCTTTTAGACATGAAATGGTTACTGGTCTCAGAATGATATAGACTAGTGCATTTTTTTTTCTTAAGGTCGTCCAGTGACTTCTCCTTCTCTAGGGTTTTTTTTTTATGGTGGGAAAATCATCTAATGACAACCCCCGCTCTAGGGCGGAGCGGGAGATACTATCAGACTCTTACTGATTAAAAACCCACCCCATTCCTTCATAGCTTCATACCGGGGCTGGGCTACCTCTCGAAACTAACCCTGGCCCCAAAAGGCCCAGCTGGGCCCTATCTCCCGCTCAGCTGACACTATCTCCCGCTCCGCCCAAGAGTGGGGGTTGTCATTAGATGATTTTCCCACCATAAACAAAACCCTAGAGAAGGAGAAGTCACTGGACGACCTTAAGAAAAAAAATGATTAGATGATTTTCCCACCATAAAAAATCCTGCATTGCTATTATCCATATTAATATTATAAATATCAAAGTATGTTACGCTTTCACAGCTAAATTACTGAATCGATTTTTATCGAATTGAGTACTTATACTATTTTGACTTAAACTCAATTCCATCAAAATAAAGTAAGCTTGAACCTCACTAAAGGGTATTGACTACTTTTTATCTGATTTCCGCATCGACTTCGCGTCCACGATAGATATATTCTCTATTACTCGGAAGAGGTAGCGGGCTAAAGAAAGTTAAAAATATTTTTATGAAATTGATTTTGAGGGAATAACTAACGATACAGTAGTACACAAATGTAGTTCCAAATAGTGAAAATGAAATTAGAAGAAATTAAACTTCATCCGGAAGACGCAGCGGTGGAAGGCCTCCAACAAGGTGGACCGATGACCTGGTCAGGGTCGCGGGAATTTGATGGATGCGTGACGCACAGGACCGGTCGTTGTGGCGACGCTTGGGGGAGGCCTTTTTCAAACAGTGGACGTCTTTGATATGATGAACTATAGATATAGATATACTATAGATAACGTAGATATAATTTTGGCTATTCACAGGAGTGGAGGAGAGCGGAGCGACAGTATGAAGATTTCGGAAAAGGCATGCAAAGGTATTTTGAATGTTGTAAAACTCTCGCCTCGTGATAGAATAGAATAGACTTACAATGTGAATGTTCAACAAACTTTTGAAGACAATCATTTTTTCATAACAAGCTTTTATAGCTCGGTATACCCACATAATTAATACACGTCAAGACGAATCATACGAGTCCAAACTCGATAGGGTTGTGTCGTTTAACTACCATGTTCCACCTTCCGGTTCTATCATCAGATCAGCTCCATGTCATAATAATTTTGCATTGTCATCTGATTTACACATGCATGCAACATTTCAGCTCAAACATCGGGACAGGTGAAACTAAATAAAAGCTTGTAACAAGCTTTTGATGAAGATATTGTTTTCATAGCAAGCTTTTATAGTGGCAAATACCTATATAATTAACCTGCTCGTCAAGACGAATCATACGAGCCCAAACTCGATGGGTTAGTGTCGTTTAACTACCAAGTTCCTATAACCACCTTCCAGTTCCATTATCAGATCAGCTCCATGTCATAATAATATTGCATTGTCATCTGTTTTACACATGCATGCAAAATTTCAGCTCAATCTGTAATCGGTAAGTGGGTCAAATTTAATTTGCAAGATTTGATTACAGACAAACATCAGGACAGGTGAAACTAAATAAAAGCTTGTAAAAACAAGTGAATCGCTCCTTTCGTTACAGTTACATTGGATATGTCAGCAGCTTAAAATCTGAGTAGGTACTCAACCAAACTAAGTTGTAACTTTGAGTCTGGGTAACTCTAGTTATTGACCAGATGTTTGGACCGTTCTGTCTTTGTGACTTTGTGGGTATCTACTGAGATTTTGATTCTTGGGCCACTGTTTTGATCCTTAGTTAGTAAAGTGGGATGAATAGAGAAAAAACTTTGGTTTTTTTTTTTTCTGTCGACGGGGATAATCATCATTGACGAAACCCGCTCTTGGGTGGAGCTGGAGACAGTGTCAGAGTCTTACTGAGTAAAAACCCCGCGCCGTTCCTTCTAGCCTTCATACCGGGGCTCTAGTTTCCTTTCGGATAACCCCGACCCCGGTAGGCTTCGACCCCGATGGGCCCCTCCTGTCGCTGACAACTCCTTGAGGCGCGCGGGAACAGTGCGCGCCGTCGACGCCTTGGCTTGGTTTGGACAGTTACCGGACGATCGGACAGCGAGCTACCCATGGCTCGCCGTCCGCGAGCCCGCGTCTACGGTAGCCGGAAATCGGGATCGGAATCCCGGCGGCGGCGGCGGGGGCGCCGTTGCCTGATGCGGTCGGCCTCCTCCTTTGCAAGCATTACTGCTTCTTAGAAGGAGGCGACCGCCTGCCATTCCTCCTCGCTCCGGACCATGGCCTCGACCAGGGCCCGGCGCGAGAGGTCTCCGCCGCCGATCGCCCCCACGAGGGCACGGCGATGCTCTGCCCAGGCAGGGCACACCTCGACGGTGTGCTCCACCGTGTCCTCCGGGCGTTGCGCACAGTGGCGACACCCGGGCGTCTCTTCCGCCTGAATCCGATGCAGGAACCTCCCGAACTTGCCATGTCCGGTGAGGACCTGCGTCATGCGGAAGGTAAGGACGCCGTGAGGTCTTTCCAGCCACGCCTCAAAGAGGGGACTTACCGCCATAATCGTGGCGTGCCCAGCACTGGGTTGCGATAGCCGCTGACGCCATTTCACCATGAGATCCCGCCGGAGCTCTGTCCGCCATGCCTTGACATGTTGCGGCAGTGGACTTTCACCCCGGCGTTGCATCTCCACGCGTATGTCGTGCATGTGTGCAAGGAAAAAAAAAAGGGACAATTATTATTATCTATAAACCATGCAAATATTTTTTCCGTGCGGAAATCGAACCTACGACATGCAGCGCAAACCTATAGAATTATATGTATTATTCATTTAATTAATTATCTACACGCTATACAAATATTTGTTCTGGGCGGGAATCGAACTCGTGACACGTAGTGCAGCAGCCAGTTACTGAACCACTATACCAATCGTACCATATACTCGCAATCGTGACTTAACTACGAATAAAAACTCGTACTTATTCAAACAAAAACATACCTGACGAAAAAGACAATCGGCTTCGGATTGCAAGCTTTTGAAAATTACTTTTGCATAGATTTTTAAACTACATCTTTTCTACGACTCAAAAGAAGGAATAGAGAATAAAATTTTTGCAAAAGAGTTCTTTATCTTTCAAATACATTCGTATGAAGCAGACAACTGCCCGAAGCGGGTCTTTCGAATAAACAGTTCACCCCATTTCACGCTGACGGAAATCTTCCGTTGTGGGCGCCAGGTTTAATATGTAAGTAAAACAAATGTTCTAGCAATTTGCAGGTTTAGTTTTGTGATGGATAAAAAAATAGAAATATTTATATACATATATTATATCCTTCACCGTTTTGAGAGCAGTAGCGATGAAATGTCACCAGGGAGACTGGAAACGTCGAGAGATGTCGTGCGGTGTTCCGCAGGGGTCGGTTCTAGGCCCACCCTTGTGGAACATCGGCTACGACTACGTGCTGCGCGGCGACCTCCCTGACGGGGTCAGCGTGGTCTGCTACGCAGACGACACGCTGGTTCTAGCGCAGGGAGAGTCGCACCAGGCGGCGGTCGCTCTAGCGACACGCGGGGTTGCGATAGTCGTTGGTAGGATCCAGGAGTTGGGACTCGAGGTGGCGCTGCACAAATCCGAGGCCATGTTTTTCCACGGCCCCTGGAATGCGCCACCATCAGACTCCCAACTTACGGTAGGAGGAGTTCGCATCGGCGTCGGGTCGACGATGAAGTACCTGGGACTCGTTCTCGACAGCCGATGGAATTTCGGAGAACACTTCCGACGTTTGGCTCCCAAACTCAACCGGGCCGGGGCTGCTCTCAAGCGGCTCCTGCCCAACCTTGGGGGTCCAGACGCCTCCTGCCGGAGGCTCTACGCGGGGATCGTTCGGTCCATGGCCCTCTACGGGGCGCCGGTGTGGGCACCGTCGCTGGCAAAGCGACCGGCGTCCATACTGAACGCCTGCCAGAGGGTCATGGCAATACGGATGGTGCGGGGTTACCGCACGATCTCCCGCGAAGCGGCGAGCCTTCTGGCTGGCCTACCACCGTGGGATCTGGAGGCAACAGTCCTTGCACACATGCACGATAAGCGCGTGGAGATGCAACGCCGGGGTGAAAGTCCACTACCGCGACAGGTCGAGGTATGGCGGACCGAGCTCCGGCGGGATCTCACGGTGAAATGGCGTCAGCGACTATCGCAACCCAGTGCTGGGCACGCCACAATTATGGCGGTAAGTCCCCTCTTTGAGGCGTGGCTGGAAAGACCTCACGGCGTCCTTACCTTCCGCATGACGCAGGTCCTCACCGGACATGGCAAGTTCGGGAGGTTCCTGCATCGGATTCGAGCGGAAGAGACGCCCGGGTGCCGTCACTGTGCGGAACGCCCGGAGGACACGGTGGAGCACACAGTTGAGGTGTGCCCTGCGTGGGCGGAGCAACGCCGTGCCCTCGTGGGGGCGATCGGCGGCGGAGACCTCTCGCGCCGGGCCCTGGTCGAGGCCATGGTCCGGAGCGAGGAGGAATGGCAAGCGGTCGCCTCCTTCTGCGAAGCAGTAATGCTAGCAAAGGAGGAGGCAGACCGCATCAGGCAACGGCGCCCCCGCCGCCGCCGCCGGGATTCCAATCCCGATTTCCGGCCACCGTAGACGCGGGCTCGCGGACGGCGAGCCATGGGTAGCTCGCTGTCCGATCGTCCGGTAACTGTCCGGACCGAGCCAAGGCGTCGACGGCGCGCACTGTTCCCGCGCGCCTCAAGGAGTTGTCAGCAACAGGAGGGGCCCATCTGGGTCGAAGCCTACCGGGGTCGGGGTTATTCGAAAGGAAACTAGAGCCCCGGTATGAAGGCAAGAAGGAACGGAAGGTAAGACTCTGACACTGTCTCCCGCTCCACCCAAGAGCGGGTTTCGTCAATGATGATTTTCCCCGTCGAAAGAAAAAAAAAAAAAGTAGCGATGAAATAAATTATACAAAGTAATGTCCTAGAACCATAAATTCGAAGACATGTGACATCCACCAACCCGCACTGGGCCTGCTAGGTGGATTAAGGCCCATTCCCTCTCCTAGACAGGAGGCCTGAGTCCCACCAGTGGGAACATTATAAGGCCGACTATGATATGCTATGCTACATTTATATATTAATAAATTTACTTTTTTATTGATATAAACTAGTGCTTGACTGCGATCACATCTGATGGTCAGCAGTGATGCAATCTTTGATGGTGTGGCGCACTAGTAGCTAAATTAGCCTGTCTCTCAGGAATAAAACCGCTTTCTATCGGTTTTACACTCTTATCAACTGGTTTGGATGTTACCTGCCTGCACAGTTTCAGAAATCCCTTTGTGATGCAATGAAAGAGCAGATCTAAATACCTTCCTCTAACCAGTTTTATATTATTTGGTTAATATTTTATTATTAACAGGTAAACTTTGCCATTTTCAGTTTGAAAATTGCACACGCAATGTTGGGGCAGTTTGTCGTCATTTGTAATCAAAGGATCGATAAGCTGGTGAGGGTTGGTAGAGTCTGCTGGATGTGATAACAGTAGGTCTAGCCACTGGATTAGGCACTACACGAAACGGTTGTAACTGTACCACCGTATATTCTTTATTGTACATAACTTAACAAATTATAAACAGTAAAAAAGCCGGTGTACACAGGCGAGCTTAATCCAAATTTGGGATTTCTTACAGAAAACCTTAATATTTAACAAGAATTTTTATAATAAGAGGATAACTGAAACAAATGCACAACAAAAACTAAGTAACGTTTCGTTTCAAATCTCTGTCTACAGTTGGTAACGCCTCTGATTCCTTTGTTCTGACCACGTGACTCAACGTTGAGAAGATATCAATTTAAAATTATTAAGTTGGCTAAACTTGCAGGATCCATCGATGTACTGTCGCTTGGGATAGCGTCCACTTTGTCCAGCCGTGGAATTTTTTCAACTCAACTGCCGCTGATATCTCGACATTAATTTTGATACGAATTATAATTAGATAACGCTGCATTCATATTATCTAATCAAATATAGACGCAACCAGGAAATCATTGCTCATTTCACTTCCTGTAAACAAAATCAATATGAATTAATTAATTATGAACTAAAGCCTGTTTATTGTAATTAATTATCCGAACCACTAAACAGTAGTACATTTTAATGTGTTCTACGTATGGTATTAAATCATGTGCAAATAATTTAGTTCGTGACTAACTGCCGAGTATCTTGTTACTAACTGTTAGTTGAGCATTACTTCAATTTTAAGGACAGGTCAAATAGCAAATAAGTTTGTTTGTCCTTTGTTGCAATTTTTTTTTGTTGGAAAATCATCAAATAATATCTCTCACTCTCAAATTTTACTGTTAATGGGTTCTTCAGAATCTAGAAAAATAATTTATGATTGGAATAATGAAAGGTTTTACGTAAATCATTGCTTTTTTTTATCTTTTTAATTAGTAAATAAAAACAAACGCACATATTCTATTACACACGTGTAGTGTATTATTCCACACACACGGGCAGTTATAATCATCCACGACAGCCTTTACGAATGTACAAACAAACACACAAATGTACAGCAAAGGTATAAACAGTCTACTCCAATTGCTTCTATTGTACAGAGAGGAAAGGGGTTTCGACCAAATCCGCCCAAACTTTTTTAATGAATTTGTAATTTCTCTGTCGCAGTCTGTGTTACAGGTTTCTTTTACTTTTTGATCAAAATTTCATTGTCCGCGAAATATTCACCGAAAATCTGCCGCAAGATGCCAAATAATGAAATAGGGTGGCTTTTGGTTTTTTACGTAATTGTCGCCCGTTTGATGGTTTCATTTTCTGTTTATAAAAATGTTTTGTTTGAGGACTTTAGATGATTGAATTAATTTAATTATAGATTAAAATTAACTTAATTGGACATCAATTTAGTGACTAAACTTTTGTATGGGTTTTTTTATGGTAGGAAAAATGATGACAATCCCTGCTCTTGGGCGGAGCGAGAGATACTTACTGACTAAAAACCCACCCCGTTCCTTCGTGCTTTCATATCGGGGCTCGGATAACCTTGGCCCTAGTAGGCTTCGACCCAGCTGGGCCCCTGCTGTTACCTTTTATTCGGGTACAATGTCGGCGATCTTCTTCTCTGTCAATATCACTCTTGACAGAGTGGTCGTGGTCATCATCATCACTTAAGGTCTTGGTGGCAAGCTTCACAACACGCCGCCACTCCTCTGGCCTCCAAGGCAGGGTTGGTGTGGCACAAATTGATGATTTTGTTGTTTTTTCCATCTATATTTGAGCATCCTGAATATGGTGTCAGTTATTTTTAGATTTAAGTCTAGTTTACTGGCCTGTTGGTCTAGTTGTTAGTGGCCCTGACTGCTGTAATATAATAATATAATATAATATAATATATTTATTCAGAATTAAAATTTGGTAAAATAGTTACATAAAATCTTAGGAATAATTACAATGGTATGACTATGTTCTGTGCCTGTACTAGGATAAACCTGTATCACAGGCGTAGAAGTTCTTAAGCTATGGTTTTTTGTAGAACAATAAAAATGATAACAATATTTAACAATTAAAGTCTCGAAACAATGAAAAAAATTATAATTTACTATGTTATATACCTAGTTTACTTAAACACTAAAAGTCATAATAATAGTCTAATTACACACACATGATTTTACGTCAGCAGAAATTATAATTGGGTTAAAGTCGAGGTTGCATCAATATTGAAGAGTTATGTTTACATTGGACACTTATATATACCGATCAGCTAATATGCTTAAATATTAAGAAAAACAATGGTTTGTAGGTCAGCGCACAAGAATTTACAGTCAGCGGTATGCGTTATACGGAAGTCTGGCCTTGAGTGTGACGCTCTAGGTGCCCTCATAATCGACAGAGTTTATATATCTGTATTCCGCAATTTTTCTAGCAGGACACTCAGCGTCTCCCGTTTTGTGGTTGGAGGGCTTTTTGAAACGAGAGCAAGTTGCACATTTCAGTGAGTCCGCTTTCTTTGCACACTCGGCCATCGAGTGTCCTGTCTCACCGCAGTGGCCGCACGTCGAGTTGACTTCTCTGCAGGTTTTTGCTGCATGTCCATACTGCTGGCATTTGTAGCATCTCGTAACCAGGGTGAAGTCCCTGACAGGGCAGGACGTCCAATTTATGAAAATCCTTGACTGGGAGATCAGAGCTCTGCGTATATTGGCTGGAACTTCAATCACGTAGTTACAAGTCTGCGAATCTTTTTTCCCCGATTTGTGACTTAATTTAACTGAGGTCAAAAAGGACTCCATAGAAATTGTCGGAAACTTTTCGGCCACATTCTGTTCATAAATGCACTGGAAGACTTCCGTTTCAGCCAAAGAGGACGGCACTCCTATAACTACAATCCGGGGTTTGCGCTTGCTGGGTTCGTCGGCGGTAAGGCCAGATGCAGATTGCAGGACTGCGAGCTTAATTTTATCCGCGTCATCTTTTGTCTCGGTACTGATTATAACGCCTCCGTTTTTAGTCTTACGGACTCCGCGTATATGCAGCTTGACTTGATCTGGTCGAATCATCTTTTGCACGAGGACTTTGGTTTCGTCACTGGACTTTAGCTTGTTGTTAGGATATATGGCCACGGAGTTTAAATTGTTCGGTCGAATGAAATTATTTGACCCCTTCTTCACCATGTCGGCAAACGAAACAGTGCCAGAGTCTTTAATCGTCTTCGTGAGGTTCAACACGTGATCAGACAAGTTGCACTTTTCCAACAGATCTTCATTGAGGATGCGCTCTTGGATTGCTTTCTGCTTTAAGGACTGATACAGGACTGCCATCTGTGAGGTCATCATTTCAGCCGACAGACGTCCACTGTTGGACATAGGCCTCCCCTAAGTGTCGCCACAATGATCGATCCTGCGCGTCTCGCATCCATCGGTTTCCCGCAACCTTCACCAGGTCATCGGTCCACCTTGCAGGAGGCCTTCCGACGCTGCGTCTTCCAGTACGAGGTCGCCACTCCAGAACCTTTCGGCCCCAACGGCCATCTGTTCTGCGAGCAATGTGCCCTGCCCATTGCCACTTAAGTTTGGCGATTCTTCGGGCTATGTCGGCAACCTTGGTTCTCCTGCGGATATCTTCATTTCTGATTCGATCCCGCAAGGAAACTCCGAGCATAGCCCTTTCCATTGCCCTCTGGGTGACTTTGAGCCTTCTGATGAGGCCCATTGTGAGCGACCACGTTTCGGCACCATATGTCATCACTGGCAACACGCACTGGTCATAGACTTTCGTCTTGAGACGCTGTGGTATATTGGACGAGAAGATACCGCGCAGTCTCCCGAACGCCGCCCAGCCGAGTCGGATTCGACGGTTGACCTCTTTCTCGAAATTAGCTCTACCCAACTGGATTGTCTGTCCGAGGTAGACGTAATCGTCCACTACTTCGAGTATAGAGTCTCCGATCTTGATAGGAGTGGGTGCTACATGGTTGTTTATCATGACTTTAGTTTTGTCCATGTTCATTTTAAGACCCACTCTTTCGGAAGCTCTACTGAGGTCATTGAGCATTGTGCTGAGCTCCTCCATAGTCTCGGCCATGACTACTATGTCGTCGGCAAACCGAAGGTGAGTGATGTACTCGCCATTAACATTGATGCCTAGTCCACTCCAGTTCAGAACCTTGAAGACATCCTCCATTGCGGCCGTGAACAGTTTCGGAGAAATGACGTCTCCCTGCCTCACGCCCCGCTGCAGGAGGATAGGTTTCGAGGTCTGGTCCTGAAGTCGGACTGACATAGTGGCGTTTTTGTACAAACACTTCAGCACCTCGATGTACCGATAGTCTATCTGGCACCGTTGGAGAGACTGTAGCACAGCCCATGTCTCGATCGAATCAAAGGCTTTCTCATAGTCCACAAACGCTAGACAGAGAGGCAGATTATACTCCTCGGTCTTCTGTATAACCTGCCGTAGCGTATGTATGTGGTCTATGGTGCTGAAGCCTTTTCGGAATCCGGCTTGTTCGGGAGGCTGGAAATCATCGAACCTGCGCGCGAGACGATTCGTGATGACTCTGGAAAACAGCTTGTAGACATGGCTCAGAAGTGAGATGGGTCTATAATTCTTGAGCAGGGTCTTGTCGCCCTTCTTAAAGAAGAGTACCACCACACCTCCGCTCCATGCCTGTGGCGTTTTTCCCTCGAGTATGACGGAATCGAATAACTTCTGAAGGGCCTTTAGGACCGGTTTTCCACCCGCCTTCAGGAGCTCAGCCGTAATTCCATCCTCACCCGACGCCTTGTTGTTTTTCAACTGTTTCAGAGCCATCCGAATCTCATACAGGCTGACGTCCGGGATATCTTCAGTGTAGTGTCGAGTCAATCTAGCTCTTGGGTCGTTTGCTAGATTTGCAGCGGGTTTAGAGATTGACGTGTATAACTGTCCATAAAAAGCCTCGATCTCTCCCAGAAGCTCCGATTTGGCGGATACGACTCTGCCATCGTCGGTCTTCAATTTCGTGAGCTGGCTCTGCCCAATAGACAGATCCCGCGCAAACACCTTGGAGCCCTTATTCCGCTCAATCGCGTCTTTAATCCTCTCGGTATTAAATCTGCGAAGGTCGCGTTTCAGAGATTTCGAGATCCGTTTATTGAGCTGCCGGTACGTGCACGCATCATCTGAAGACTGCAAAGTCATTTCACGCCTCTTCTTCATGAGCTCAAGAGTTTGATCAGTGAGCCTCTTGGTCTTGCTTGTACGAGTCTTAAAAAACTTAGACCCGACCGTATGGACAGTTTCCACGAACCCATCGTTGTATTCGTCCACGGAGCTTCCTAGGCACTCGAAACGATTTTGAAGTTCGAGCTGAAAGTTTTCGGAGTTTTGGATCTGGATCTGTGCAGGGCCCAGTTTTGCGTTAAAGTCCCCCATGACCACGGTGAAGTGAGTCTTAGGACCATGTATGGCTCTGGATATATCCTCATACATGGTCTCTACTTCGTCGTCGGGGTGTGTCGAGGTCGGAGCGTAAACCTGTATGACCTTCAACGAATATCTTGCTGATATTCTGAGTATAAGGTACGCTACCCTGGTCGACACACTCTCGATCCTCACCACATTGTTCACAAGGGACCTGTGGACGATAAACCCGACACCACCCTGAGACAGCCGGTCCCCTTCCCGGAAATAGAGCAGGTTACCAGATCTTAGGATTATCGTGTCCTCCCCCTGTCTTCGGACTTCGGATAACCCCACAATACTCCATCGTAACCTGCTCAACTCCTCTTCGAGTTCGGTTATCTTCTCGTCGGACCTGAGTGTACGCGTGTTGTACGTTGCCAGGTCCAGTCGTTGACGGTTAATCGATCCCGCCCGGAGATTTTTAGCACCCCGGACCCCAGGGCCGCGCTCACGCCCGTCCACGCTAGCACTACCGCTGGAGTCGCCGAGCACTTGGGGCCTGTTTTTTGTGCTTCTCTGCATTAAGGGGGGTTAGGACCTTAACCCGCCGCGCTGGTCCAATGCGTGTTGGCGGGTCGCCAGAGCCTCGTTTGTTCGTCAGCAGGGTGCACCACGTGCAGGTGAGGTTGGCTTGGGTCCCGATAGGTGTTGGTTGAGACCCCGTATACACCCCATCTGTGAGGTGCAAGATCCTATTTTACGGCACAAGGTTGAAATTTTCAATTTCTGCTCAGAGTTGTAACCTCGTGTAGATGCTGATCAATGGTCCATCTTTGTATCTCAGGTGTTGGAATAGCTTCGATTTGGAGATCAGATTGGGCTGGAATTTGCGTCATCGTCTTCGCTGGAGAGGCGGAGAGATTCACTCGATCTCTCGAGAACGGGCTGTTGTCCATTGTATTTAAAACTAGTTCACTTATTCTAAGTTGCCATTGTATTTACTAAACTACACACTAGGCAAAATTTATGCAACAAAAAAAGGTCACTGATATTATTTTATGAAATTAAATATTGCTACTGAGCACGTCTGTATGCTATGAGTGCAAAACGCTCTATCAATATGCTATGCCAGAGGTGGTGGGTTAGTCCTTGCACACATGCACGATAAGCGCGTGGAGATGCAACGCCGGGGTGAAAGTCCACTACCGCGACAGGTCGAGGTATGGCGGACAGAGCTCCGGCGGGATCTCACGGTGAAATGGCGTCAGCGGCTATCGCAACCCAGTGCTGGGCACGCTACAATTATGGCGGTAAGTCACCTCTTTGAGGCGTGGCTGGAAAAACCTCACGGCGTCCTTACCTTCCGCATGACGCAGGTCCTCACCGGACATGGCAAGTTCGGGAGGTTCCTGCATCGGATTCGAGCGGAAGAGACGCCCGGGTGCCGCCACTGTGCCCTGCTTGGGCGGAGCAACGCCGTGCCCTCGTGGGGGCGATCGGCGGCGGAGACCTCTCGCGCCGGGCCTTGGTTCAGGCCATGGTCCGGAGCGAGAAGGAGTGGCAGGCAGTTGCCTCCTTCTGCGAAGCAGTAATGCTAGCAAAGGAGGAGGCAGACCACATCAGGCAACGGCGCCTCCGCCGCCGCCGCCGGGATTCCAATCCCGATTTCCGGCCACCGTAGACGCGGGCTCGCGGACGGCGAGCCATGGGTAGCTCGCTGTCCAATCGTTCGGTAACTGTCCGGACCGAGCCAAGGCGTCGACGGCACGCACTGTTCCCGCGCGCCTCAAGGAGTTGTCAGCAACAGGCGGGGCCCATCTGGGTCGAAGCCTACCGGGGTCGGGGTTATCCGAAAGGAAACTAGAGCCCCGGTATGAAGGCTAGAAGGAACGGCGCGGGGTTTTTAGTCAGTAAGACTCTGACACTGTCTCCCGCTCCACCCAAGAGCGGGTTTCGTCAATGAAGATTATCCCCGTCGAGAGAAAAAAAAAGAGGTGGTGGGTTTGATTCCCACCCAGGACAAAATAATGTATATGTGATGAGCATGATTATTTGTTCTGTGTCTGGGTGTAATATTTATCTATAATATGTATGTATTTGGAAATATATAAGTATGTTTATCAGTTTTCTAGTAGGTACCCATAACACAAGCTCTGCTTAGCTTGGGACTAGACGGCGTTGTGTGATAGTTGTGGAATATTATTATTATAGTTAAGAAGCCATTGTCGAGTAATTCACTAACCTGACCTAATCTAAAATCTTACAGTTTCCAAAGCCTAACTCGACGTCTGGACGTAAAGATTATTTAATTGTTCTAGTGATATTGAGAAACTCACAAGTCAGTGTAGCGCAAATCCTCTAACTCAAATAATAGTACCACAAAGTTCTACACAGACCTCTTACATACTGAGATTATTTAATCTAGGACTCAGCACGTTAAATTTGAAGTTTGTCAGACTAAAGCCTTGTCCAGATTATGTAAGTTGGTTCGGTTTAGTTTCTATTACAATCTTGTAAAGTTATTTAGAAGTTTATTTGCGGGTATGAATAAAGTTGTATGTTTTGTGGTTTACTCATTGAGATATCAGTCGCAGAGCCATAAAGTTTTAAATACAATAATAATATTCCACAACTTTCAGACAACGCCATCTAGTTCCAAACTTAGCAGAGTTTGTGTAATAAAGACTAGACAACCGATCCCCTCAAACGCCGATTATTTATTATTACGTCTGTACAACTTGAATGACTTTGAAAAACGCATAATTGTCTTTTTGTACACACTTTAGTGCGAATTTTTTTTTGGCGGAAAATGGTTTCTATATCTTTGTTTTTCCTAAAAAAATCCAGAATTTTTTTTTTTTGGTGATTTTCTTAAAAACGTAAGTGAACGTTGCGGGAAACCGATGGATGCGAGACGCACAGGAACGTTCGTTGTGGCGACGCTTGGGGAGGCCGATGTCCAACAGTGGACGAATATTGGCTGAAATGATTATGATAAATGATGACGTAAAAACGCGCGACTATGCGAGGGGAAATACTTAAACATAGTACATTTTTAAATCTTTACCTATATAAAAGGAGAAACTGACTGCTTGATATATCAACGGACAGTTCAAACTATTGGGTCGTTGGCGAGCACTAAGTTTTCAAAACTTAACTTTCCTAGGGGGAAGAAACAGAGATCGAAAGTTTTTTTGAAGAAACCTACTTTCACGCAGGTGGATTATAAATATTATAAATAAATTACACTCCGACACAGAATAAATGATCGTGCTCATCACACAAACATTTGTTGCTTTGGGTGGGTGGGAATCGAGCCCACGACCTCCGGCACAGCAGTCAGGGCCACTAACCAGACAAACAGACCAATTGAATACAAGGCTGGCCACACAAAACTCAGCCACATACCGATAATATATCGATAGCAATCTAAATTCCTAATATGTATGAGAATATTAGTATTCACTGTATTCTGTCGGCTGAAGAGAGAGCGCATATTTACCCAAATCGATTTGTTGTGGACGGTGAGATTAACCAATAAGAGGCTTTTTTGTGGACGGCGAGATCAACCAATAAAAGGCTTGTAAATAAAACACGCACTGAAAGCATGCACCAAGTGGCGCCGCTCACTAGGAACTAATGGTCGCCGGAGCAGGTCGCGACAGGTTTCGACAGGTTTGGAGCAAAGAAATGGACTCGCCCAAACCGCCACAAAGGAGATTGGTCAAGAGAGGAATAACCAAGAAAATGATAGTTCACCCGAACCACTACCTCCACCCAGGAGTTTGGAGTATAAATATAGGCCGAAAACTCAGTTCGACACAGTTCGTCGGATCAAGCCCTCAAGAATGAAGAAGTAAAGTGCAATCTCTCTAAATGTAAAAGTGCTATGTAAATACCAGTTGTTATTATACTCTATTTTCTTATGTTTTACGTTTTATAAAGTTTATGTCTCTAAGTTTGTGTTTCTAAAGTTTGTGATTATTGTAAAGACTTGTGATTATTGTGAAATCAAGACTGAATAAGTGTAAGGGATAAATAAAAGACCACCAGCGACCTATAATTGAAGTATTTGTTTTATTTGGAACTATATACAGTCCACACCCAACACGATTCGAAAATTCAAATACGAAACTATTAATAACCACTAAGCTACTAAATTCATCATCGCACGAACATAATCAACTCGATCAAAAACCATAACAGACTATGAATAAACAAACGGTAGCCAAACAAATCAGACTAATAACCAATTTTGTAGAACAGACAACGCTATACAATAGAGTGAATAATGGTTTGACTACAACAGGTAAAAAGTAGGCAATAAGAGATTCGACGCAAATGGTTGGAACACTGTCGCATTAGTCATCACAGTGCCGACTTGCTGACGTTTGGACAGCCCTGACAAATGATACCTTTTATTGAATAATTATCGCGACTCGGCTGTCACGAAGTTAGAGTACATAAATATAGGGGTGTGCGATGTATTGTAGGTATACCTAATGTACCTGACGAAATAACAGCCAAGGTATTTGCTTATACTCGGCACATGTGAAGGCTACTTTAGTTAATTAAACAACGGGTTTTGTTGAAGTACTTAATAATGTGGTTTTGAATAAGTAATATTAGTTGTCGTCATGTCAAAGTATTTGATCAATGATGTCTAATCTGTCAATAAATGGTTGTTGAAAAACTGGTTTGTGACTAACTACAGAAGTTTAGAGGTATGCGAACAAAGGTGTAAAATCCCACATGCCTCTGTTATAAAGAATCCTCCCTTTTCAACTGAGGTTCAATCCTTGTCCGAAGTCGACGGCGCGCATCAACAACAGGAGGGGCCCATCCGGGTCGAAGCCTACTGGGGCCAAGGTTATACGAAAGGAAACTCGAACCCCGGTATGAGGAGGTTAGAAGAAATGAGTGGGTTTTTAGTCAGTAAGAGTCTGACACATCCGATGAATTATTTTGGACTGTTGTATATTCTAGTCGCGCGGAGAACTCTAAAGCCGCGATATCAAAGTGGTCGCAGCACAAGTATTTTACAACCTGCCCGATCCAGTTCATATTATTCAATCATTTGTGTGGGAGATGAGAAGAGAAACTAGATTGAAGACAACATAACATAGAGATTCTTACTGCTTGCGGTCCTGGAATTCAAAGAGCAACTAAAGAAACATCGGTGGGCTTTAGCTAGTAAAAATCTAACATGACCGCACCCAGATCGAGAAAAAAAAACTAATGATTTCCAGCCTCAAAAAAAATTGGTGCTTTTATCTGCACTAATATTATAAAGAGGTGAAGTGTTTTTTTTTGTTTGTCGGCGGTACTTTCTGGAAGTACCGGTCCGATTACTAAAGTTTTTTTAACGATAGAAAGGTGCTTTTTTCCTGAGTGACATAGGCTATATTTTATGTAGAAAAGCTAGAACCAAATAAAACATTATTTTAGACAGCCGTCTAGTCCCAAGCTAAGCAGAGCTTGTGTTATGAGTCCTAGACAACTCATAAACATAATTATATATTACTAAATATAAACATATATAAATAAATTATACCCAGACACAGAACATGCGAGACGCGCAGGAGCGTTCGTTGTGGCGACGCTTGGGGGAGGCCTATGTCCAGCAGTGGACGTGTATCGGCTGAAATGATGATGATGATGAGACACAGAACAAATGATCATGCTCATCACACAAACACTTGTCCTGGGTGGGGATCGAACCCCCGACCTCCGGCATAGCAATCAGGGCCACTAACTACTAGACCAAAATACCAGTCATTTCGGTAACGGTATACCTATACCTATTTATTTAGCTGTTCTTCGTATTGTATGTTTTATTATCCATAGCACACCTTTAATTATCTGTTTACATGTAGTCGGCCGAGCACGTTACGCTATCCCAGACGGAGGTACCTTTCTCGTATCCTCTCCAGGCTTACTGAAGGGTATGTACGTGTCTGGGCAAAATGTTGTTCTAATATAGGTACCTACAGTGTTATCTATACGTTTGTATTGCCTAAACAGTATCCTTTGGGATGGGTACAGTTAGGGCCAGCAACGAAATTTTTCTATTTATATAAAAGCGAAATACCATTCACTGATTAATCACGAAAGCTCAGAAATTATAATACCTATACACTTAAAGTTTAGCAGGTAGGTTCCTTATATGGTGTAAACATCCGCTAAGAAAGGATTTTCCAAAATTCACCCCCTAAGGGGATGAAACGGGGGTCTAAAGTTTGTATGGAGAAACCGATTTTCACGCGGGCGATACCGCTGGCAGAAGCTGACTAAAACCCACCGTGTTTTCTCAGTTGCCTTTTGCATTTCAGGGCCACAGTAACTCTTTTGAATAATCTTGTAGTTCTGGCACTAAGTTGACCTAAGTTGGTGATCATTTAGATAGAAATAAACCGTAAGGACGATAAAAGGACAATGAGGAAGTAATATTGAGCCCTTAAATGAATCCGAGAGTCTGATGTTTGAGAGTCCGTAAATGAATCCATCTATGTGGAATAGCATCACGTGAATTGCTTCCGAACTATCGTCAAAAAAGATAGTTGTTTTTCTTCTCAGTCGTACACTCTTGGCGGACTTCTCCGTCTCTCTCTATTCGTGGCATTGCGTATGCATTCAATGAGGGAACATTTTGTAGACGATTTGATAAGGTCTGTCCATCTGATAGGTGATCGACCGCGAGAACGTTGGCCCTCCTCTGCCCTGTACCACTAAACGTTCCAAAGAGCTGTTATTACGGATGATATGTCCAAAAAAAATTTAAAATTCGCTGTTGCATAATCGATGAAAATCTTTGTCTGGTGAAAAGCGCTTTCAGAATGGTAACGTTAGTGTGGTGAGCAGTCCATTTTATTCTCAGTAAACTCCTCCAGTACCACATCTAAATTTTTTGTACGGTGTTTTTTGTTGGATGGTCCATGTTTCAGCCCCATACAGCAAAATAGGGAATATTTTTTTATTCCCTATTTCCAGTTGTTGTCGAAACAGTGTTGCCTAAAAATTCGACCGAAAAAAAAAACAACTAAAAAGAAATAAATCACTTTAATTGAGATTCATCCCGTTGGGCCAATTTATTTTAGTTCAGTCATAGATTTGAAGCCATCAACTATATCTAAATGTAACTAGTTTCAACTTTTTAGTTCTTTTTTTGTGGGTCGGATTTTTGACACTGTTAAATCTTTTTATTTCTTACATTTTAAGAGAAATACTTTTGAATTAGTCTCCTCGAGCACTTTATTTTGATATCTTACTTGACTATGTCACGAGACAAATTAAAAAAATTCGCCATTTTCATTGTTTGTAATTTTGATGTACCCAGTCTCACTCACAGAACTAAGATATTTTAAATGTTGGAAAACTCTCGCCTCATGATTTGTACCTCTCTACTGTATTCTTCACTTACAATCCGAACGTTCAACAAGCTTTTAATGAAAATAATTTTTTCATAGCAAGCTTTTATAGCTTGGTATATCTATATAATTAATACTCGTCCAGACAAATCATACGAGCCCGAATTCGATGGGGTGGTGTTTAACTACCAAGTTCCTATAGCCACCGTCCAGTTCCATCATCAGATCAGCTCCTCTTTATAATAATTTTGCATAGTCATCTGATTTACACATGCATGCAAAATTGCAGCTCAATCGGTAACCGGAAAGTGGGCCAAATTTAATTTACAAGATTTGATTACAGACAAACATCGGGACAGGTGAAACTAAATAAAAACTTGTAAAAATCTATTTAGGGTCTGGGCCGTGCCAAAGAAATATACCTACCTACATACACTCGAAAAACCTAACTCTCCTAAAACAGTCGGCTAAAAATGTTACTCTTTTTTACAAAGTATTTTTTAGCAAAAAACTCACAAAGAGTACAAAAATACTGATTACAGACCACCTGATTACAACTCTATCTTTTCCGTAACTAGTACTTTGTTTACACTTCAAAACAAAGCAAAAGCCTTTTGGTTTCAGTTAATACAAACAAAGCCTGCGTCGACGGGTGAAGCGACATTTTTTGCTAGTTTACCCTCACGACTTCGCTCGTCCCTATGGACCATTTTATTTTTGCTTCGCTCTCATCTTTTCGTCGAGACTCACAGGTATTAATTATCTTGAACTCGAATTCGCTTCGTTTGCGATGAGAAATGTCAAACGGCAAATCTTTTCGAATAAAAATCTTTCAAGTTTTTAATCAGTGGAAAAGGTAGAGGTGCATTTTCGTTTCTTTGCTCGTTGATTGGTTTATGGTTAGTAAAAAACTAAGTTATACTCGTACTGGACTTTTGCTCCTAGAAATATTTCGCTTTTATGCTTATACTCGCTACTGCTAGCGGCTTCGCCCGTATAATAGTAGGAAATGGTCCCAAGGAAACAAACTTCCAGGATAAAAAATATCCTATGTGCTATTCCAGGACATGATCTACCCAAGTATTAAATTTTAAAGAAATCTGTTCAGCCGTTCAAGCGTAAAGGAGTTACAAACATACACATACACACACTTTCATCTTTTTCAAAATTAGTGAGTACCTCATCTTTTTCAAAATTAGTGAGTACCTAATCGTTCAAATGTTCCCACTGCTGGGTCTCTTCTTCTAGGGAAGAGGTTCTCTAGAAAAAGGAATGAGCCGTTATACATTACACGGGCTCCGTGCGGGTTGGTTGATGCCACAAGTTTTGAATTTTTGGTTCTAGGACATGTCAGGTTCCGCATGATGTTTTAATTTACCGTTTTGAAAGCATTGGTGATGAAAAGTAAAGTGCCTGCCTTGTTTTGACCTATGACCTAGAACTTATTAACTTTTCAAGTGTAAGTGCTTCACTTTAAAAAAACTGGGCCAGTGAGAGTCGACTCGCGCTCTGAGGGTTCCGTGCAAATACAATTCCCAAATGGAGTCTCGAAGATTTTTCCGAATTGCTATTTTTTTTCTTTTTTGTGATGTAGGTGTTTTCAGATTTTTTCCTATATCTGTGCTATAAGACCTTGCTATGTGCCAAATTTCAGGATTCTGATCTTTGAGAGTATCAAAATATATGTTTTTTTGCGACCTAAACGGCCGTATCTTTTTTATTCGTTACCTTAGAAGTTTGATATTTTCACAGCTTGAAGTGACCGCCGATCTGAATATATGGTTAATTTCAACTCGATATCTCCACCCGTTCTCGAGATAAAGGGCCTTGACAGACAGACAGACGGACGGACAACAGAGTGTATCTATAAGGGTTCCGATTTTTCCTTTTGAGGTGCAGAACCCTAAAAACACACAAGTTTACCCTATTAAACCAGTAAGTACGAATAACATGTTGCATTAAAGCGAAGCGTGCCACAAACCAGTGCATCTGTGTCCAGATTACTTATTTTGACCAGCTGTATTAATTATGTATGAGGGTGCGACACTCCTGTCTCCACCAGATACGGCGTTCAACGTAACTATAAAAAGATTGCCAGGACATTTTCATAGCAAACACGACTTGTTAATTTTATACATGGAGAACGGACTTAAACTCGTTAAAATGTATATGAGGATAGTTACTGGCGGTAATTTTCTGTTTTGTGGTTTAGTACTGCTTTGGAATTAATTGTAACTCCGAATTACAACATAGTTTGTTAGAAAAACTTTGATTTTGCGGATCAAAATCATACTAATATTATAAAGACAAATTGAAAATTGACTGGCCTGTTGGTCTAGTGGTTAGTGACCCTCACTGCTATGCTGCCGGAGGTCGTGGGTTTTATTCCCACCCAGGACTAATGTTTGTGTTATGAGCATAATCATTTGTTCTGAGTCTGGGTGTAATTTATCTATAATATGTATGTATTTAGAAATATATAAGTATGTTTATCAGTTGTCTGGTACCCATAACACAAGCTCTGCTTAGCTTGGGAAAAAAAGCTTTATAATATGCAGACGCGAAAGAGTTGTAAGCTGCTGCAGTTTAAGCTGTATACACCTCTAATTTTTTATTAGTAGCAATAATTACAGGGCTTATTAGAAAAGGTATTGTTATTATTTAAGTAAAGTCTCAATAAATAATATTCATAAACATCAAAGTTATTAGCATTGGTCATAACCCAAAATATCACTTAATTTATGGAAATATTGTATTGGTTATAGGTGGCATTTTGTAGTAGCAATTGTTATGAATAATTGTTTTATTATGAATTTACCAATTATGACAAATTTTCGTGGACAATTATGGGATTTCGTTTAATTTTACTTTTGACTACAAAAATATGATACGGGTTCGTACCCGTGTAAAATTGAACTCTATTCGTATAGAGTCCAATATTTTTGTACTAATAAAAAAATAAGGACGTATATGTAAATGTAGAAAGACGAAAGTTTGTGTGTGTAAATCCTTAAAAAATAAAATGAGAAAGCTATGTCCTGGAATAGATCATAGAATACTTTTTGTCCCGGGAATATGTTTCCTTGTTATAATTTTTCTATTTCCTCGCGAGCTAACTACCGTAACAGGTAGAACAATGCGCTCCTACACAATACTGAAAAATGGTTTCCTAAAACTGAACTTCGTTGGAATAATTCCAGGAATTTCCCTCTCGGTATGGATTTCACAACAGTTGCGTGTTGTTGGAACAGCTACCGGGAAACAAAAGTGATACCACGATATTCGCATAGAACAACTAATACAGCGCTCTTGAAAGCTAGTACGTTAGTAACACCTTAACGGAGTTTTGTCCGTTTATTTGTTACTAGCTTTTGCCAGTGGCTTCGCCTGCATGAAAGGTCTTTCTATAAAAATTTTGGACCCTCGTTTAATGCTAAATTCTAGCGTTTCATACATCATAAAGGAAACCTCTGTGCAAAATTGGGCATTGATGTGACAGTGAGCGATGAGTTAAAACTTTGACATTTTTTTTATTGTTAATAGGTTCGCGCTTGACCGTTATCTCATCTGATGGAAAGCGACGGTGCGGTCGACGATGGACCGCACTTTTATATACCTATATATAGGTATATTTAATTATATTTGTAGATAAATAAATATTAATTATAATATGTAATTAATATTTATTTGTTTTTTTTTCGTTTAGAATCACATGACTGGCAAATATTATAATTAATTTTTTTACAGTTTATATGACTGCGTGTAATTACTTAGTAATCCTATTAATCCGTTTGACACAACTTACACTTTACCGCTCCATTTATTCACTACACCTCCTGCAAGCGATGCCTCAACAACATATTGAGAAACATAAGCTTAGGTATTAGGTACTCACATGTAACCCTGTCAAAATTAAGAACGTTGCACTCTATTTGATACGACTTGTGTATATGTTAGTAGACACAGATTACACTCATAAAACCGCCTATAGATTATAGCAGATACGACTTTTTTACCGCTTCAGTAGATACGTCAAAAGTTACGTCAAGGTACTCAGATAATATAAGTTTCTCTCAAGTTGCCCGCATAAACAAAGATATACAGTCCGCTCGCTGTAAGTAAACTTATCTCAACTTCTAAGATATAAGAGAAAATATTATGAACATAGTCACTCACGTATGAAGGTAAGGAGTCAGATTAGCAGGACGCGTGTGACTCTCATTACTGGGAATTGCTGTAATTATGAAGATTAATCCAGTAAATGAGGCATTACACCAACACCGTAGATATAACCGCACAAATCTTCTTTGTGTACGTGAGGGTTGGCGTTTAACAGCTTTCGCTCCCTTCGACTGCCGCCGACTTCAAACAGTAGTTCAAGTTTTGGTCGTTAGTGGCCGAGATTTTGCAGACCCTTTAGATGTTCGTCGGACGAATAATAATACTCTAGATAAAAGTTGAATATCTGGCCAAGTGTGAGTCGGACATGTACACGAAGGGTTCTATAATAAAATACTCTTCAGATGCCGTCAATTAGAAACACAATAGAAAGACATTGACAGCGCGAACGCTTGGGGTTTTATAAACTAAGTTTAAGCAAAAAAAAAAAAGGCGAAATAATAACGATTCTTGTGTGGTGTCCGTTTAACTTTATTGTAATTTTATTATTTGTTGTTACAGCGGCAATAAAAAATACATTCAGTGGAAATTTTAACACTCTACCTCTTACGGTTTGTGAGCTACAACCGTTTTCAAACAGAAGGACGGACAGACAGCGAGGGCTTAGTAATAGAGTCCCGTTGTCACCCTTCGAGTAAGGAACCCTAAAAACGAACAATAGATAACAGAACGATGATCACGATGCTAGCTTTGTAGTTATCAGAAAAGAATAACAAGCTGTCGTGCAGTGTGTGGCAGATGCGGCCAATCTGTCTATCGAACGTAATGAATAATCGAGCAAACAAAGCTGACAAAATAACATTTCTTGTATAGTACCATTTCTCTCCAACTTTTATTTTTAAATAATTGGTTAAATTTTATCGATATTGTCTTTTAAAAGCCAGCAATTTTGAATAATAACACATGGATAACGTTGTTAATCGTGTATATGTTACTTCTATTTACCAAGTACCGATATAATTGTATTGTATACTGCGGTTTGTTATCCCAATAAAATTAAATAAAATGGCTGCTACATAACGGCAATAAAAATACACATTCTGTGAAAATTACAACTTTCTACCTCTTATGGTTCATAAGATACTGCCCGCTGACTGATAAGCTGACAGACAGTTTTTTTTTTCGATGGGTAAAATCTTATGACAACCCCCGCTCTTGGGTGGAGCGGGACATAGTGTCAGACTCTTACTGACTAAAAACCCCACCCCGTTCCTTCTAGCCTTCATACCGGGGCTTGAGTTTCCTTTTAGATAACCCTGACACCAGTCCCCCTTTGACACTCTTCGTTAATATATAACAGAACGATGAATACGATACTAATTTTATAGTTCTCGGAAAATAATAACAGACTGTATGTTGTGCAGTATGCGGCGCATTATAAAGCGGCCAATCTGTCTATCGAGCGTGTAATAGTCACGCTAATACTATGTGGCTCATTCATTCTATTGTGATATATTCGCATACAAATATTTGAGCTATTGTGATGGTAATTTATGCCACATTTCCATAGAAATTATGTATGTTGTTTTTTTAAAAAATTCATATAAACTAGTGCTTGACTGCGATCCCACCTGATGGTAAGCAGTGATGCAATCCCTGATAGTGAGGCGCACTAGTTTATTAAAAGCTTAATCACTCTAGCCTTGAAGATACCCAAATTATAATAGGACGGGAAGACCACAGCAGGAAAATTGTTCCATTCCTTTGCAATATTTTACAAAATTAAACTTCTGAGTTAATCGTGTTACAAGGGTAAACAAAAAGGATAATTTTGCGGACGCATAATTTGAGACGTGTTAGTTACTCTGTTGATTAAAGGTAGGTTTATACACAATCATATTTAAACAAGCTATAACAGGGTGCCTATTTCATAAAAAAGATATTGCATAATTTATAGATATAGTCTGTCTAAAAAGTCAAAGGACTTGGGAATTTTGTATAATATTTAATCATTTAAAAAATACTTATAATCTATACTTTTTATATGGTTCTTCTATTAGTAAACAATGATTAAGATCTCTTTATCATCTTGATTATCGAACCAGTGTTGATTACATCAAATTTCATTAATTTTTTCAAATATTCAAGTCGTTTTTTTAGACAGACTACATTACTAGGATACAGATAAAGTTAGTCCTAGGTACACTTAATAATAAAGCATAAGAGAGATAAAGGATAAAATAAATAATAGGTAAATATTATTAAGTGCGTAGATATCCGGATATGTGATTAAGTGTAATAGGTCCTATCACACCTGGGGACGGATCACAATTTATAATATTATAAAGGAAAAATTTAGTTAGTGTGTATGTATGTTTATTAGTTCTTTACGCTTGAACGGCTGAAGGGTTTTTGATGAAACTTGGTACATAGGTAGAAAAGAAATAGAAAGAAAGAAAAAGAGTTTATTCGCGTCAAACATGGCACATATCTTAAAAAAAAAATTAAACAAAAAACAATAACGACTTATAAGTAGAAGGTAAATATTGAGTCTTGCTTGTGTCGCGTTCCGATGCGGACGTGTTATATACGTTATAACTATACCGGTTAGCGCAGCGCAAGCTGTCGCTAGTAAGTACTCGTCATGACTGAAAATCTTGTGATTTCACATCAGAAGCTGGATGTTATGGACGAGGTGTCCGCAGCCCAGATCTGTACAACGAACTTCAGCGAGGAGGACATAGCTGCTGCGAAGCTGTTGCTGTTCAGCGTGCTGAATAAGCGCGACCAGATGCCATCCCGCCGGCGTGACGGGACTAAGAAAAGCCTGCAAAACATTATCACGCTGTTCAAGGAGACCGACCCTGATGACGTGCCCACGTTTGTGGCGAAGGAGCTGCACAATCTTTCTCCAGTCACCTTCGACCACATCGATGTCACTAGCCTTTTGAAGGACATTGTTTTTCTGAAGGCCAGTCTTGCGGATGTACAAGCGAAGTTAGATGCATTCCAGAAAACCGTCGCCGATTTACGCCAAGAGTTTGGTGAATTTCGCAACACAGTGGCGGTAACTAGGTCATCAGCCGATGCGTCTAATGTAAACATGCGTCATGGAGCTAGCCTCGATTTAGTGTCGCAAAACTCCGTGTCAGCAGTTTCGTCGCCAGTACGTCCGTCGTTTGCTGAGATTGCAGAGTGCTCACCCCGGGCGCTCCGCAACTCCGTGCCGATCACCGCGGCTCCTCCATGTGCCGCCGCCCGACCCCTTCGCTCCGCCCCGCTGCCTAGCTATATACGTAGCTCCAGTGAATCCGCATCATCGGGATTTCGCTAGCGTCACCGCGAGCGTCTCTGCCGCTCATATATCGAAGCCTTTGCTTGACAAGGCAATGAATAAGGCTGGTAACGAAGATGGCTTTGTTACGGTGCAAAAGAAGAAGCGCCGAAAGCAAGCCAACCGGAACCTCTGCGGCAAAGCACCAGTTACTCCTAGTGCGAGTATGCGTGCCGGTCAGCCGAAACGCCGGTGTATATCTCCCGCCTGCATTACACCACAAAGGTGGAGGACATCGTCGAGTATGTGCGTCAAAAGTTGAAGTACACACTGAGGGTGCAGTTGCTGGAGTTGCACCGTAACGTCAACTTCAAGGCGTTCGTAGTGCGAGTCTCGAAGACTTTTCTGCCCCTCGTGTTGAAGGAAGAGTTTTGGCCGCAGGGCGCGGTGTTCCGTCGCTTCCGCGGACGGGTGCCACAGAACAGCACGAAGTGAACTTAGTGCAATGTGAAGTGTTACTAACATAGATTTAAGTCTTATTTAGGTACAACTTGTATTTATTCTATATATATGTTAGTCTGTAAGGTATATATCTATGGGCCAAGATGCCTGATAATAAATGATTTATTATTATTATATTATTAAATAGCATATGCGTCACATTCGCGCAAAACGGCCAGTGCTCAGCATAGCGCTAAGCCTCGTGCAAGACAGAGCCACAGCGCTGGTTTTCTGCCGTTGTCGACGGTGAGACGCTGATCGGCCAGCAAGGATTACATCTTAAACTATATTATAATTACTGAATAAACAAAACTTAAATAATAATAAACTATTATACGTAAATGGGATACAAAAATAAAATAAAAAAAAAAACAACAAAACACAATTGGCAAATAAGACGGTAGTCCATGTGCTGCAATATAATATTGGATACATTTATGCTGCTCTCACGCAGGCGAAGCCGCTGGCAGCACTTGGTTTATAAATAAGCATAAGTACAATAAGTCTTGGTAAGCCAGAAAAGTATTGAAATATGAATGTTCCTACCTGCGCTGAGGAAAGTGTAGCTTTATTGGAAAGCTTTTGAAGTTTATTCATTCCACGAAAAACTTCGCAGTGCTGTCCGTTTGAAGTGTTCAGATTATTGAGCTACTAGCTTTTATCTGCGGCTTCGCCAGCGTTTATTAATATACTTTACTCTTCCTCCCCCTTTTCTCACTTAAAAAATAATAATTACCCTATGTCCGTCTCCAGGGCCTCAACTATCTCTGTACCAAAATTCATCAAAATCTATATATACTCTCTATATATAGACTATGGCGACTTTCATATGGCGCTGAGACTTGGTCGCTAAAGGCTGCAGACCGCAAACGCATCGACGCCTTTGAGATGTGGTGCTGGAGAAGGATGCTCCGTATCCCTTGGACAGCATTTCGGACCAACGTATCCATTTTGCAAGAACTGAAAATCTCCTCACGACTGTCGTCCGAGTGCCTTCGCAAAGTTCTACAATACTTCGGTCACATTGCAAGGAAAGACGGTGGCAACCTCGAAAGGCTCATGGTGACCGGCAAAGTGGATGGAAAAAGGCCCCGCGGACGCAGCCCTATACGTTGGTCCGACCAGATCCGCACCGCTCTTGACTCTACGATGTACAGTGCACTTCACATCGCCAGAGACAGAAACAGATGGAAAGACATCATAAGGGATAAAGTGATGAAGCAGGGAGGTCACGACCCTCAGCATTGAGGAACACGACGCAAGGAGGAGGGGATAGACTATAACCTCACAGTTCCCTTTTTTTCTGATCAATACATGATTGATAAGGAAAGTGGTTCTAGTTATCAAGAAACACAGACTTCGGCAGGGAATATCACTAATTAGCTGTACGCACAATGAATGTGTTACAAAATCGTTTTGTGCGTATGAGTGAGATGTCTAACATGTAGGTACTGCCCCCTAGCCAAGTTACAACCGTTTCGCTTGCATCGAACGCCTCGGGTTGGCCCCGCCCCCAATTCTTTTGTTCTGACCACTGGACTGAGCGTTGAGATGACGTCATTCCCGAACATTTGAAGTTTTCTACTAGCATTAACGGTTGCAGACTATCAACTTGGCTAGGGGCCTAGTGGCGCAACGCCGTACGTCTGGTGGTCTGATGATGGTACGGGCTTTGCGTAATCAATTCATGCAATTCCGACGCACACTCCCCGAAATGCAACCGGTAAAAAACCAACAGGCTAGCAACACGTTACCAATGCTCAAGACTTTGAAGCACTCGATTGGTACATCACTTATTTGATCCTACCAAGTAATCAGAATTATGTTAACACATAAAAAAAAGGAAAAATATAAAAAAAACAGTTCGACTTTATTCATATTCACGTTGCAAAGTCAATAACAACAAACAAGGGAGGAAGGAAACGAGAAACTTTACAAATGTAGATATCATACAGGTAGAAAAAAAAATGTCCATATGCCTCCCGGAACGTATTGAACTATTCTTATTTCTTTTGTTACGGCTCAACTTTGAAAAACAATTCACTTTATGCTAGACCTCCGTTGTCTATATTTGTTCCAATGACAATTTTGTTTTAACTCGATGGCTTATAGGTACAATGTTCTTACTATTTTTGAGACATCAAAGCCATGTTGTTCGATGAGCGCAAACAATTTGGTTGTTGAGATAAATTCTGTGGAATCCATAGAGCAGCTTATTTTTCATAGGTGTTGGGATATGTTTAACTCTTACAAAATGGTCAGCCTTTTTAAGGTTCCCACTGCTGGGACTACGACCATCTCTCTAGGAGAGGGAATAGGCAGTAATCCATCACGCGGGCCCAGTGCGGGTTGGTGAATGTCACACGTCTTCGAATTATTAACTATGCATCAAAACTTTAACTGTTCAATTGTGATAATTAGAGACACAAAAAATTTGAAAGACAATAGGTGCGCGAACGCCGAAATGCCTTGCCGTTCGCTTGGTGTTTAATGAATTAATTTATAATTTTATATCAAATAGTAATGGAATTTGGAACTCCCCAATTTGGACAAGAAAGGTTAGTGAAGGAATGCGAGGTCCAGTGAGCAAGCGAAACGAGCGAACACTGCGCTATCCCTTTCGTGGTTTTTTTTTTAAACCAGAAGGTCATATGTTATTATGTAATTAGTATTTTTGGTAGAACATAGGCATATTTTGTGGTAGAAAAATGGAATAAATTGAGAAACAATTAGATGCCTACTAACCCTGTTACCCATTAATATTGCGTTTTTCTTGATTCGGAGGAGGAGTACGTTTTTTTCTATGGATTTTTACAGATATTTAAAGTGCGGGCTATGTTAACTTATCATTTTTTACAATAATCAGAAATTAGATTAATTAGGTAGAAATTAGGTTATTTCAAAAAGACTTACATGCACGTTTGATTGTCTAAATGCTCAAATTAACCCTTCAGATACCGTCAATTAGAGACACAATAGTAAGACAATAGATGCGCGGCCACCGGTGGTCGCTTGGGGATTCATGAATTAAAGAGTATTTTTGATTTTAACACAACGTCATCTAGTCCTAAACTAAGTCGCGTTTGTAGTATAAGTACTAGACAACTGGTAAACATACTTATTTATTTCTAGATACTTACTTACATATTCTAGAAATAAAAAAAACTTACATTACACCTAGACACAAAACAAAATGATCGTGCTCATCACACAAACATTTATCCTGGGGGGGAATCGACATAGCAGTTAGGGCCACTAGCTTCTAGACCAACAGGCCAGTCAAATTATTGCTAGGTTAAGGTAAACAGTTAATGTCACGCTTTGGACCGGTGAATTGCCTGCCTAGATCCTGTGACATTCCAATACATTTTCCTTTGACACTGTGTAAATGTATATTTAGTTCAAAGTCAATATGAATAAGCCGCTTAAGATCCGACTAGAGTTTAGATTCTGTGACATCATACACTAAGACATTTTCCTATGGGACTATGGTTGGTTCAAAGTCTATATGTATAAGCCTTGTTCGATTGAACTGTAAGCCAACATCACACAAATCACGTATCTCGCCAAATACCTATCACTCGAAATGTTCGGTCGCGTCATCGATAATCGGAGCAGTGCAATGGGCCATGTTAATCGTAGTTAGAGACAATATAATGATAGAAATAGTCTTAAGTATAAAGAATTGTTCTTTTTAATCGACTTCAAAATGGAGATTCTATGTTCGGTTGAATGTTTTTTTTTTTGTGTATCTTCACCGACGTCTCGGTCAATAACTGTGGACTGATGTTTTTTATTGAAAAGTTATACTTCCAAATTGGTCCCATTTATTTATTTATTGGTTCATCAACACTTGTCAACACTGGTGTTATACTAAAGGTGATATGCAATAAAAAATTGTACAATAATGTAACAATCACTTAAATATAGGTAAACTTCGCATGCATTAAAGATAAGTTGTGATTACGAGAAAAAAATAAATAAATACAAACTTAACTGAACTAATCCAAAATAATTATTGAAAACACATGTCTAAAACAAATCGAGATGATATTTAGATATATTATTATAAAAAATGCAGATCGATATCGCTACAACCATTAAACATCTTACAAAATCTCGCATAAGGAAAATTGGAACCAAAAACTGTTTTCCTTTGCAATGGACATAGTGGTGTTATCTGGTTGCGGAGAATTCTTGAGGGCCCACGGATATTGAAAGTGTTCAGTATCTGTGGACAGTCAATCTCGTGAGTCAGCGTCCAGCGTGCGCATTTTATGCATTTTGAAATCTTTGGCATGCGGAGCAAACCACATACGTGATGAAGTCCGCATGACATTAAAAACACCTTAAGAGGGTCCTTTTCCACTCGCCTATCGTAAACATCGAAAATGGTTTAAAAGCTTGTTACTTCATTTAACGCAATCCAACGCGATGTTTGACGAAAAGGCAACGCAAAAAAAGAGAGATAACGCCTGAAAACTTTGTTGGTATTCGGTAATTCCGAGATTTACTCGAAAATTTCACAAAACTTGCTCCAGGAAATAGCTGTTTTTTTTAAACCCTTAAAAGTTTTTTGAAAAAGTTGTTATCATTTAGAATCTTAATAAAATTTGCAAGGTCTCTTGAGGATTACTTTTTTGACTTTTTTAATTTTTAGGCAAAATTCATACAAAATGGACATTTTCAGAGGCAAATTTCAAATTTGTGTAAAACTAATCCAGTTTTTACTGGATTAGTTTTACACAAATTTTGAAATTGGTTTCTATAGAAACCTAGATAATATCCACAAGATACTGTGTTTCCAAAATATCTAATGAAAAATGTGTAATAACGTCATAATCAGTTATGAGCGGTTGTATGAAAAACAGTGAAAATGTGAGTCATGATGCACCACCTTAAGTGCAGTTAAGTAGGTATACATCCTTTTGTAAATAGAATTAAAACACTAATCAATACACACACGTCATTGTTTGCATGCTATCGAGGTAAGCATGCTCATAATTTGCTCGTAACCAGGTGTGGTTATGTGGCTAGGTGTGGTTGTGCGGTCATTGATTCAGATTAAGACACCAGTCAGACGAAAGATTAGGCCGATTGTTCACTGTCAATTTGACTGTATTATTCACGCACATGTGTACATGCTTTAATTAACTATCCTATTGTATCCTCTGGTTAATAGTCCTTTGTCTCGGGTCGTTTTAATATGGAATTATGTTTATCATTTATGCGACCTGTTTAAGCCTATTGCATGCCTTGATTGGATGGACGCTTTGTCCAATCTGTGCTGTGTTTGAGCCTCTATGCGAAATTATTAGGGCATTAAGGGACCAATTTCCGGTTCTGATAGGCCACAGGTGCGCTTTTGGGAAATTGATAAGTTGCTAGAGGCTGTTTTAGTTGAAAATACACTGGCGTTGGGAAAATTAGATTTCTTTTCACGTCAGTATCGTGGCATTATTTCGTCCCAAAAAGTCATTAAGTGTAGAAAGTGTTAGTACATTATTATCTAGAAACAAAATAGTTAAGAGAGATCACATGAGAGCTGGTAGCTTTCTTTATTACTATTTTTTTGAGGTTGGAAATCATCAAATAAAGTCTCCCGTTCTAGGGAGGTATATTGCTGCATATAGTGGGTCAGTCTTTTACTGACTAAAATCCCACTCCTAGTTCCTTTGTTGCCTTTCATTCCAGTGTCGGGATTTCCTTTCAGAAGTGAACCCATGACCACTGTAGGCTTCGACATCTCCTTGAGACGTGGAACATTACACGCATTATTTAATCTGATCGGACGGCTACCCATGGCTCGCCGGCCGCTAGTCCACGGTGGCCGGAAATCGGGACCGGGATCCTGGCGGCTGGATCGTGAGGGTCGTTGAGGAAATAAGTGAGTTTTATCAATCAAGGCTGTCACTCTAAGTGTCTATCTTCAAAATACCTACTGAAAATATATTCCAGTTAAGTTTAAAAGCACGATTTCGTAGTTAGCAATAGTAATAGTAGTACGACTTGAATAAATAATAATACGATAATGTACAATAAAGAATTTATCTATCTATCTATCGAAATTATACATTACTAGCTTTTGCCCGCACGGCTTCGCTCCCGCTCTTCCGTACTCTACCCTACACTACTCTACCCTACTATACCCTACTCTACCCTACCAAACTTCACATAAACCATCTACTAAATCGTCCGAATAAAGCCTAAAAATTTGATTTGGATAGGTGAGCCCGTTCTTGAATTATAAAATAACAACGAAAAGTGGCATTGATTTTTATATATATAGATGAAATGAATGTTTTATTAATAATTCTAGAAAAAATCTAATCTTTTATTTATTTTCTTTTATATTTCACAACTATCACACAACGCCGTCTAGTCTCAAGCTAAGCAGAACTAGTGTAATGAGTACTCGTACTAGACATCCGATAAACATACTTATATATTTCTAAATACATACATAATACCTATGTATTATAGATAAATGACACCCAGACACAAAACAAATGATCATGCTCATCAATCAAACATTTGTCCTGGGTGGGAATCGAACCCACGACCTCCGGCATAGCAGTCAAGGCCACTAACCACTAGACTAACAGGCCAGTCAGTAAATCCATGTTATTTGGTCTCATAATTAAAATTTGTTCAAGCACTTTAATAAATCAGGCTTACAGCGTTTGTTCTAGCGCAAAAAAACAAATTTCAGTGCACTTTCATAAAAGCAAGATGTCATAAACTCTGTTATGAATAGGTAGATTGGGGGGTGGGAGGAGAGGGAGTGGTATTATGTAAACATGTAGTAAAAACATAAGTTTCAGTTACTATCTAACGGATACAGATATAACCCGCTCATGCAAGGATCATAGTACATTTTATTAGATTAAATAGAATATTGTCGGTGGTCTTATGGCCTTGTTTGTCATTCTGTTCCATGGTGTCTAAATCTTTATTTTTTATTCATATACATACAAACACTTAAAAACTAAAATATGAAAAATACAGATAGAGAAGTGCAAAGGTCATGAAGGCTGCTTATTTCAAAAGAAATAGCTTTCACTAGACTTGACTTGGATTAGAAATGTAGGTATAAATAATTGACTTGAATTTTTTAACTTAATCATGCATTATAATAAGAAATTCATTAAAAGAATTAAATAATCAAATAAACTTAAATAATTAAAAATTATATGCACTAAAGGCCTAGCTAGACATGACGTCATAAAACTCCTCCGCATCGCTGTTGACTGGAACTGTGGCCAAAAGGCTGGCGGCATTGCCACGTTGTATATTGTCGTACAACGTGGCAATGCAGCCAGCCTTTAAAAAAACAATAATAAATAGATAAAATACACAAATTACCTCTACTAAAAAAATACGTGTCTATTGTTTATTTACGAGGTAAAATGTTATATCTCACTTGCTTTCCTACCAGTTTTAACCCTTCAGATACCGTCAATTAGAGACACAATAGTAAGACAATAGATGCGCGGCCACCGGTGGTCGCTTGGGGATTAATGAATTAATATTGTTTTCACAATTAGTATATCTTTTTTGTATATTCATTGATAAACTGGTAAGTAAACAACTTTTTTTTCATGCATATTCCCCACTGATGCAGATGTCTGTTCTACGATTGGTTTTCTGGCCGCGCGTACCTTTACACCCGCAACTTTGCAGCATCCCCTTGGGAACTTAAACCGTATATTATATACAGTAACTTTGGATACATAAGACGGGGTCAGTTATCAACATTGATAGCAAAGTCATTTATAGGTCACCCTTTCAATGGCATCAATGGGCGACTCAGTACTTGTAAATTCATTACAGAAACTTTTGGATCACGATACCATTTGAAATTCATCTTTTGATGCAAGATTACTTCATAACTTTCTCTAGCAATTCAATTACTAAGCTATCCTTAGGATGGATTTTTTCACAATAAGCCTACAAGCAGTGATTGCAAAGGAATGGATACGTCAGTAACAGCGTTATGGGATTGACATATATACTTCGAGCGATCTCGTTAATTCTGTTCACAGTATCGTTATCACAGTTTGAAGTAAATGAATGACTTATCTGCTTTCAGTTTTGCAAATATTTACAAAACTAGAAAAAATGTAGGTGTAGTTTGTTTATTTGTTGCACTTGTACGAGGTGGACATTTCATTCCTGCACTCACATTCTGTTTACTGATAGTTACCTATAGAATTTGGGGATCTTTACTTCTAGGTAAGCGTGCTCCATCGTCGTCGACTACATCATCGCTTACCATCAGAGGGCTTAGCCAAGTTGATAATCTACAATCGCTAACGCTTATAGAAAACTTCAAATGTATGAGAATGACGTCATCTCAACGCTCAGTCATGTAGAACACAGAAATCGCAAGCGTCACCGACTCGAAGCGATCGACAAAAGAGGATCGAAACGAAACGGTCGTAGCTTGGGTAGGCCTGCAGACGAGATAGTAGTCAAACGCAAGCTTAACCACAGTAAAATAATATAAATTATAGCTTACTAGATCTTTGCCCGCGACTTCGTCCACGAGAAAGTTTCATGACAACTCGACTTGTCAAAAAAAAAGTAACACAGACATTGTTTTTATCATTAAAATTATCAACATTTCCTTGTTCGGGGTACTTCTGACATCAAATAATGTCAACCTGTTATTATTAGGTTATTTGAGGTTACGTTCAAGTATATGTGTGAATGGAATCAGATTTTTTATACAAACTAATTTCCCTATTTCACGCCCTTAAAGATATAATTTCCAAAACCTCGCCTACGTCACAAAAAGCACCTTCACGATCGTATTTCAGTAGTTCTGGCTGTGCGTTGACATCGCAAACTGAGAATGAACTGATCAAACTAAGGTGTCACTCAGAAATAATGTAGCTTTCTACTGGTGAAATTAATACTGGTAAAAAACTTACAAACATGATCGTTTTTGCGTTCTTAGTACATATTAACACTACTCAATCGTCCACATTACCTTAGTCAGAAAGTATGACGTCTGGTGGCCCTGGGATCTTATTCTATTTATAATATCACTAAATATAGATAAGAATCATCATTTGTATTACACTAATGTTATTTCCAAACATTAATCTTCTTTCATTTCCCTCGGTTACAATTTCAATCCTAAAAATATGAGAACATATTTACTGAACTGTATAAAACATACGTGACAAAAAAGTTAGGGGTAATGCAAAGCATCCCCGACTTATGAGTAAATGCCCCCCACTGGGAGACGGAGGCAGGCAATATTAATATCTACATACGTAATATGTTCACTTCGTCTTCATAAGTCGGCCACGTACATATTACACAATTTTTATTACGTTCCGGCCTAGCCCACCCTTCTTGAGGAATTTACTAAACAAGAAACTGCAATTTCCTGAGACTAATTCATTGCTAGTATTAATCTTGTGGTTTGTATTCTTATTTTCTGCTGGAATGTGGTCAAATGTTTATATGGTTGACCGTTTACGTCCGCATTTGTATGTATTTTTTTTTACGAATATTTTTTGTTGTGTAGTTTCATACATTTTTTCTGTGGGGTTAAGACTGGTAATATTTGATGAATAATAATACGACTATTTGTCCAATATTATACATTATTGTCATCATCAGCATACAGTAGATTACAATTGTAACCAAAAGAGGATATAGGGATGGGTACAACTGAAACTTTTGTTCGTCATTAACTGAGAAGTTTGAACGTTGGCTACTTCGAAAATAAAATTATATGTTCTTACCGTTGAACGGATTTGTAAAATTACTATTTATGATTTTCGGTAATTTTTCATTTTGCAGCAATTAATAAAAAATGTCGCCTAGAAAGAGAAAATAGAATAAAAACTAACCAATTCTAAACCAATGTCTGTGTTAGACTATTTAAACGTCAAAATTGTAGCTAAATCATATTTAATAATGCTCTGTACAGAAACACGTGTCCATAAAAATTTTAACGTGTGTAATGCCGTGAGGGCGATAGATCACTTGAGTGTGGGACACACCGGCGCTGCGCACTGTGCATACATTGGGTTAAGTGCCACTTAGTAACCAGCTAGAACATTTCTGCTACACGTGCTGCTAGTGTATTGGCATGTCTTCACTTCAGCAAATCATACTAATATAATAAAGGTGACTTTGTATGTATGTTTTTTTTTTTTGTTGGTGAGATAATCAATCACCCAATGACATCCCCCGCTTTTGGGCGGAACTGGAGAGTGTCTCACTTTTACTGACTAAAAACCCAATCCTGTTTCTTTGTTGCCTTTCATGAAAACACACAGCCCCTTGGCCCTAGTAGGCTTTGACGCAGCTAGGCCTCTACGGTTTGCTGATATCCTCTTGAGGCGCGCATGAAAACTAGTTTTTCGTAAATCCCCAAGCGAACGCCGGTGTTCGTGCATTTATTGTCTTACTATTGTGTTACTAATTGATGGTATTTGAAAGGTTAACTGGCTTGAAGCAAAACATTTGTTTGGTAAAACTGCGTTTGTTTTATTGTTTAAAAACTGAAAATAGTTTTAACTGGTCAAAACTAGTTTTGGTCAATTCTGGCAATTTAAAGTTGCTGTGACCAATTAACAGTTTTGACTATGACAAATACGTATACACTTTCGCTGTTTGTGTGTATGTTTGTTAGTCTGTAAGGTGACATTAAAAGAGACGCAGTTAATATAGTGCTTAAAAATAAGAGAAGAATATCCGAAGTATCAAATACATCACCTCACGCAAGCACTAAGTAAAAACCTTATGCTGCTAGATGAAGCAACGTTAAAAGGCCACCCACAAGGTGCACCGACGATCTGGTGAGGGTCGCCGGAATCCGATGGATGCGAGCCGCACAGGACCGGTCATATGGCGACACTTGGGGAGGCCTATACCCAGTAATATACATTTTTCAACTGACTTGATGACGATGATAACCTTATACTAGACTAATATTAATAAATATTAGTTATTTTCATTTGGCAATTTTTGAGTGATTCCAACTAATTTTGAATACTTAGATATTCATTATAAGTGTGTGAAACGTATTATTTTTTAATCAGCTGTCACTCTTCCGTCCAGATTGTGTTTATCCCAAATTAATTTAGTTCACAGTCACAAAGTGCGTAGTATCCAAAATACCACATAAAATTAGAACATTGCGTTAAACAACAAACAGGGTTATTGAAATTATTCAGTGTGAACATAATTTGTTTAAAAGCTAGCAGCAAAAGTCATTCAATTAAATTTAGTATTTTAGGCACATGCAGAAGGACCTATCTACATTGGGCCGCAAAATTCCGGCTCGATATATCTACGCTTTTCTTAATTTTGAATTTTGTTTGTTTTTTTCAAAATTCAGATAAACTGTTTCTTTTAAACAGTATTTTGTACAAAATAAGCCTGTTTTGAAAATTATAATTAACATTAATAATCAGCTTATATTATACCGCAATTTTTCCACATGACCCTTTATTTGTGCGGCTCTGTATAAATGTATGACATAACCTATTTAGTTTTCTTTTCGAGGTTGCTTAAAATACTCCTAAATTAACTTATCGCAAACTAAAATATGTTTTAAAATAAATCAAAATTAAGAATCATCATCATAATCATCATTTCAGCCAATAGACGTCCACTGTTGGACACAAGCCTCCAAGTGTCGCCACAGTGACCGGTCCAGTGCATCTCGCATCCATCGGATTCCCGCGACCCTCACCATATCATCCGTCCACCTTGTGGGAGGCCTTCCAACGCTGCATCTTCCGGTATGTGGTTGCCATTCTAGAACCTTTCGCCCCATCGACCATCTGTCCTGCGGGTAATGTGCCCTGCCCACTGCCACTGAAGTTTGGTGATTCTTTGAGCTATGTCTGTAACCTTGGTTCTCCTGCGGATATCTTCATTTCTGATGTTAAGGAAACTCCGAGCATAGCCCTTCCTATTGCCCTTTGAGTGACTTAAAGCCTTCTGATGAGGTCCATTGTAAGAAACTACGCTTCGGCGCCATATAATTAAGAATACAAACAACAAATTACCTGAAGAAGCCGTACCTACAATCCCACTTTCCAAATTCCAAACGATTAATTTCACGTCAATGAGCATAAAGAGAGGGAGAGCTGAGAACCGGAAAAAAAATCACAACTTCCGTTTTGAACCGTTCATAAATAGAATAACACCGCGATCAATTTTATGAAACAGAATTTTATTTATTATTTTCGTTTAGAGCGATCAAGTGTGTAAAGACAAGAGTATCGCCAGAGATTGTTGGCATAAATCATTTTTCAATTCAATTTAAACGACACAGTGTTGTTGTTGCCGATACCGGCGACTCGCAAGGCGGCCGCGACTGCTAGGGGATACACCCCGTATTTTTCTTTCCTATTTATTTCTAAGAAAGAAATAAAATATGTTTGTATTGATTTTAAAGTATTGTGTTATAGAGGTTTCGTTTCAGCATGGCAATAGCCAAACAGTGTAGGAAAACATCGTGAGGAAACCGGCACGTCCTGGAATCAAAAATTCGATGACATGTTTTTTTTTTGTTGACGGGGAAAATCATCTTTGACAAAACCCGCTCTTGGGTGGAGTGAGAGATAGTGTCAGACTCTTACTGGCTAAAAACCCCGCGCCGTTCTTCCGAAGGCTAGACCTTCATACCGGAGCACGATCTCCCTTTCGGACAACCCTGTCCCCAGTAGGCTTCGACCCAGCCAGAGTTGTCAGCAGCAGGAGGGGCCCATCCTGCTGCTGACAACTCCTTGAGGCGCGCGGGAACAGTGCGCGCCGTCGACGTCTTGGACTCGGTCCATTACCGGACGATCGGACAGCGAACTACCCATGGCTCGCCGTCCGCGAGCCCGCGTCTACGGTGGCCGGAAATCGGGATCGGAATCCCGGCGACGGCGGCGAGGGCGCCGTTGCCTGATGCGGTCTGCCTCCTCCTTTGCAAGCATTACTGCTTCGCAGAAGGAGGCGACCGCCTGCCATTCCTCCTCGCTCCAGGGCCCGGCGCGAGAGGTCTCCGCCGCCGATCGCCCCTACGAGGGCACGGCGATGCTCCGCCCAGGCAAGTCACACCTCGACGGTGTGCTCCACCGTGTCCTCCGGGCGTTGCGCACAGTGGTGACACCCGGGCGTCTCTTCCGCTTGAATCCGATACAGGAACCTCCCGAACTTGCCATGTCCGGTGAGGACCTGCGTCATGCGGAAGGTATGGATGCCGTGAGGTCTTTCCAGCCACGCCTCAAAGAGGGATTCGATGACATGCCACATTCAACAACTCGCACTGGGCCCGCGTGGTGGATTACGGCCCATTCCTTCTCCGAGAGAAGAGGCCTAAGTCCCAGCAGTGGGAACATTAAAAAAGCTGATGATGATGATTTTTTTTTTTTTTTTTTTTTTTGTCGACGGGGAAAATCATCTTTGACGAAACCCGCTCTTGGGTGGAGCGGGAGACAGTGTCAGACTCTTACTGACTAAAAACCCCGCGCCGTTCCTTCTAGCCTTCATACCGGGGCACGAGCTCCCTTTCGGACAACCCTGTCCCCAGTAGGCTTCGACCCAGCTGGGCCCCTCCTGCTGCTGACAACTCCTTGAGGCGCGCGGGAACAGTGCGCGCCGTCGACGTCTTAGACTCGGTCCATTACCGGACGATCGGACAGCGAGCTACCCATAGCTCGCCGTCCGCGAGCCTGCGTCTACGGTGGCCGGAAATCGGGATCGGAATCCCGGCGACGGCGGCGAGGGCGCCGTTGCCTGATGCGGTCGGCCTCCTCCTTTGCAAGCATTACTGCTTCGCAGAAGGAGGCGACCGCTTGCCATTCCTCCTCGCTCCGGACCATGGCCTCGACCAGGGCCCGGCGCGAGAGGTCTCCGCCGCCGATCGCCCCCACGAGGGCACGGCGATGCTCCGCCCAGGCAGGGCACACCTCGACGGTGTGCTCCACCGTGTCCTCCGGGCGTTGCGCACAGTGGCGACACCCGGGCGTCTCTTCCGCTTGAATCCGATGCAGGAACCTCCCGAACTTGCCATGTCCGGTGAGGACCTGCGTCATGCGGAAGGTAAGGACGCCGTGAGGTCTTTCCAGCCACGCCTCAAAGAGGGGACTTACCGCCATAATCGTGGCGTGCCCAGCACTGGGTTGCGATAGCCGTTGACGCCATTTCACCATGAGATCCCGCCGGAGCTCTGTCCGCCATGCCTTGACATGTTGCGGCAGTGGACTTTCACCCCGGCGTTGCATCTCCACGCGCATGTCATGCATGTGTGCAAGGACTGTTGCCTCCAGATCCCACGGTGGTAGGCCAGCCAGAAGGCTCGCCGCTTCGCGGGAGATCGTGCGGTAACCCCGCACCATCCGTATTGCCATGACCCTCTGGCAGGCGTTCAGTATGGACGCCGGTCGCTTTGCCAGCGACGGCGCCCACACCGGCGCCCCGTAGAGGGCCATGGACCGAACGATCCCCGCGTAGAGCCTCCGGCAGGAGGCGTCTGGACCCCCAAGATTGGGCAGGAGCCGCTTGAGAGCAGCCCCAGCCCGGAGAAGCTTGGGAGCCAGACGTCGGAAATGTTCTACGAAATTCCACCGGCTGTCGAGGACGAGTCCCAGATACTTCATCGTCGACCCGACGCCGATGCGAACTCCTCCTACCGTAAGCTGGGAGTCCGATGGTGGCGCGTTCCGAGGGCCGTGGAAACACATTGCCTCGGATTTATGCAGCGCCACCTCGAGTCCCAACTCCTGGATCCTACCAACGGCTATCGCAACCCCGCGGGATGATGATGATGGCAATAGCGGTCATTGGCCTTTTTACTTTTTCTGTAATAAAATAAATAATTCCAAAAAGCGGTGTAAATTGACTGAATATTTTGACTAGATTGACTCATCATCATCATCATCATTTCAGCCAACAGACGTCCACTGTTGGACATAGGCCTCCCCTAAGTGACTAGATTGACTCATTGATTATAATCTATCGCAGCCTTTTGTAATTTAAAAAAATTAATTATAGGTAAACGCAAATCATTGATGTGGTCAAGCACAAGTTTACATCAATTTAAAAAAATGTAGTTCTACATAGTTGTTCCGCTCTTACTCCACCTAATAACTTTTTCTTAAGGATTAACGTTTTTGCTAATTTCTCCACCTCAAAAAACATAAACCCGCTATTCTACCAATACAATAGTCAAGAATAGTAATAGTGAGTCGCAACTTAAACCGAATTTGCATTCCTTAAACCCTCAATGCAAGGTCCACGCTATTCTAACGCGCCCCAAAGCAATTTCGGCTTGCAGTTTATCAAATCCAACATTTAAATGACCAAAGTCGGCTTCTACAAACAACTTGTTTGGTTGATAGGATGGCATCGGGTCGTATTGCGTTTGTTTGGACCCGTTTGGACCTATAAATCTGTCTCTAACTTCTTCTTAACGCGTATCTAGTGTTTCGGCGACGGCGTCTCGTTTCGCAGACGCTGGAAAACCAATTTTAGTATATTGCATTAAAAGTTGTTGCCAAATGCAGTTTGTGTGTTGATTTTCTCGTTTTCTCACTCCGGCCCCGTACCGTGCCACATGAAGACGTATTAATGGCCAACTCATACAAATTGGAATTCACTTACCTACCGCTGTATATTAGAATCAAACGGTAATGGAAAATTTTGCGTTTGATTTCCTGTAATAGACGTGGGAGGTGAAAAATATTTTTCACTTGACGGTGTTTAACGAATTTATTTATTGCTTGAAGAATGTACATGTCAATAGAATTTTTACCTGTTTTTACCTGAGTGATTTTCAAAAATATTTGTATCGATAACCTACACGCGTGTACCGCTATTTCAGCCAATATGCCTCAATACAGTCTTACGATCCAATATGTTGTGGTGAGTTTTATCTAACATCAAAAACGTCCCACTTTTACTGGCGGGCGCTAGTTCACGGATAATAACATTCAATTTTAGTCGAAGTATTTACGCGTCCCCGCTAGGTCCCAACGCGGCAGATATTTATGGAGGTCTGTAGCAGCCTTCCCAAATTGAAATACATTAATATTTTATCATAAATGCGACACTTTCATGCGGAACATAACGTTATCGTAATTGGATTCTTCCTTCAAAACGATAAATGTCCACATATCATGTGAAAACTACCACTTCAAGTAATTATGCAAGATATGAGTTATTTATGGTATTGAACCTGGCAGTTCTTGTGTAGGTGGCAAGTATTACATACTTTGTAGCGTAATGTAACTTCTTCTTCTTCTTCCTTCCCTTATCCCATATTACTTGTGGTCAGCGCAACACATTTTTTTCTTCCATTCGGTCCTGTCACCCGTCAAACTACGATAATGTAACTAGAATATAATATAATTTATCATCATAATTTCGGTGGAAAAATGACAATGGCTGGACATAGGCGACCGGTCCTATATCCATCGGATTCCTTCGATTTTCACCAGGTCATTGGTCCACCTTGTGAGAGCCGTAGGTACCAATGCTGCCAAATTCGGGTACGCCGTCGCCACCCAAGAATCTCCATAGACTATCTGCTCTGTAATCAATGTGCCCTTTTAATAAATCTTTATTAGAAAGTTAACTTCTTAGTATTAAGTAATATATTTCTCTTCCAGAAGATGGTTTAACTTTTATATTTTAAATAGAGATTAGGTTTTATCACTTTTTAGTAGTTTTACTATTTTACGCATTTTTTACTTGTACTTTTTATTCGAGGTCACCTTCTCATGAGAAATGGAGGAGCTCGACTTGTAGAGACACAGGTAAGCTATTAAACTGAGGACCCAAAGTCACGAGACGATATATAATGCACAACACATCTATAAAAATACACGCGCCTTGTCGCACAAAGTTCACTGAATTTCTAGTCGCATGTGAAGGCACACTTACAGACGTCGTCGCGTCGCCGTGTCGTGCCCGTACACTCGCCGCCAATAATGTTGCGTTCGTAATACTTTTTAATACAGTAATGGTTTGCTCATCCATTCAAATACGAATACGTAGAGAGATCTTTTTATCTCGCGCCCAAATCGAATTTTCGTCTGTCGAGATATTCCGCAAAGATGCGAGTAGAAATTCCTTTGTGTTTCCTATGTGTATAGATATGCTGATATTAGGGATATAAGACGGAACTGGAAAAGAGCATAACTCTGTCTTCTCTGAATCGGGGTTGTCCCAAACGATAAGCCTTACCTACGTCTTCATTTCAGCAAATTGGAAGATTCCTGTAATGGACCGTTTTATAAAATAGCCTCTTTGTCTAAGGATATCGATTGAACATACCTTGAATAAGCCCTTTGTCCGTTGAAGAATACCCGTGAAGATAACACAGAAGAATACTTTTATATCGGTTATACAGCCAGTGGGTACTATACGCTTGTGATAACAAATGTAAATCAAATATTTTCTAGTACATCTCTTGACCTATATTGATCTGCGGGTTTATTAATTCTTTGAGATAGAAAACTCATGTGCGGGTTTATTTGAATCAAAGGACACCTGAAAGAATATGGTTAGGTTCAATCATATACAACGTTATCACACGTACCAACTCTGTAAACCGTTATTATGTGTATGAATATGTTAAAAATTATCAGGTCAAAAAGGGAATGAAAAGTTATGACATACGTACATTTACAATAAAATTATAATATTTAAATTATGACGGGCTGTGTTTCGTACTGACCCTAACAAATTGTAAAAATACTCATCAGCCAGCAGGCTGCCATTAAATCATAATTAGCACGGTCGGATCGTGCGACGGCAATTTTCTCATTTTCCTTGCAAAATTATTCCAACGAAATCGTCATAAACATTTTTGTCTCTTGTGCTAAATATTTCACTTTTATGCCCAGACTTTTGTAATCAACGTATTATTGTGTTGGTTAATAAGAATTTTATATCCCATTTCCACATCTGGGGGAAAAGCTAGAGGAAATGGTATTCTTGAATATTATTTTCTTTTGAAATCTTCCAATGAAGTCTTGTATTTATCTTGTATTTTGAAGAATAGAACTCCTAATCTTAATGAAAAAAAATGTGAATTTCAAAAACTTTTCCACTCATCATTATTTTATATATTTATATTTGTCAGAAATGTCACAACAAATTGTGATATATATATTAAGAAATACTTCAGCAAGAAGCATCAAGGCATCAAAAAGCTTTGTCGTCACAGAATTCCCAGAGAAAAATACTAGTTTCATGAGAAAATGTGCGATATATTTTATTTTTAAGGTCAAGCAGATCCGCCGCGGAGGGCCATTAAATCACAATTAGAAGTAATGCGGGTGGATGCGTGAGAGGCGACCGGAGGCTTAGCGGCGCGGGCCCTAGCCGGTGGGCTTTGTTGGACTTACCCTCTTGTCTTTTAATACTTATATTTCACGCCTCCAATAGCCATTGTTGCTAGAAATACGTCTTATTAAAGCTCCTCTCATACAAGCTGAACAACGTCCGAATTTATCTCCATTGAAGACATTGCCAGATAAAACTTTATTATAGCCGTAACATTAAGGTAACATTTAGAACTGATAAGTAATGAGACGACGGTGGCTATTTCGGCAAATGTACGTGATGTAGCAGACAATAAGATAGACGTCTGAGGTAACGACCATATTCCTTGAAAGCCTTCGGGTTATTGAGAAAACGACGCCTCGTCTCTTATGTCCCAATAGTGGGTCCCATCGGTCGGCCCAACAATATTAGAGGTCGTAAGGACCGATGCGAGGAACCATTCGGGACATTGGACAAGGTGGAATTGTGAAAAACTGTACGAAGAAGACATTTAGCTATGTCGCGATAGTAAGATAAACGCGAACTGAAGATTCTTAAGAGACTTATTACGGTCGAAAAATTACTGAGTATAGCTACTAAATCAATAGATAGCACTTTATCTAAAAAGTAGAATTATTGCTTTTGTGATAAGGAAAGAACTCGCAACTAAAACTTTGGCGGTACTTAGAAAGTAAGGTAACAGAAGGGTTTACAGTATCAGTTAACTTGAGATTTCAAATAATTTAGTCTGAGTAGAACAAGGCATCAGAAGGTTTAAAGTTACCCAAAGGACAATGGAGAAGGCTATGCTTGGAGTTTCCTAGCGTGAAAAAATCAGAAATGAAGATATTTGTCGGAGGACCCAGTTTATTATAAGGTTTCGCCAAACTGTTAGAGCCAAAAGGTTCTGAAGTGGCAACCGCATGTAAAGACGCAGCACTAGAGGCTTCCCACTAGGTGAACCGTTGACCTGGTGAGAATCACGGCAATCTGTTGGATAAAAGACGCACAGGAACGGGTGTCATGACGACCCTTGAAAGAGACTTACATCCAGCAGTGAAATGTCTTCCGTCTTTCGGTTGAAATGATGTTAAGAATGCTTACGTTCAAAGTCTAGTCCAGTTTAAAAATAAAAATCGATTACATACTAAATTAACTTCAAAATAAAATAATGATTGATTCTTCCCCAATGTCTAATGAGAGTGGACGTGAAGGAAAATTAAATATCCGGCACTCCGGCTCTCTTTTGTTCTTTACAATCTCATTAACGTGAAATACTTTACAAATACCATCCAATTCACCGCGAAAATCTTATTATCTCAGATTCAGGATTGTCTCTTATTAAAGAGAAAAAAGGAACAACGATTGACCGGGGAGGAGGACCCACAATTTAACACGAATTAACAACCACAATGGCTTGAAATAATGAGAGGGGGGAGGACGAAGTTTTTTGCTGAACCCTCTCCGCTACTCGAGAGCTGATTGATAGATTGAGTTAACGTGCGGACGCACTCGCGGTAATACCGATTATTGCGTATTGATTCCGTTTTATCTTACCATTTTCCCACTTACATACTTATTCGTACCTCTTACAGAGGTCAAGTGTGAATAAGTAAGTCTTTTATGTAAGTGTGCTTCTTTTGCAAGTCAAGAGAAAACACTCTTCATATCGAGGATGCTCGATGATTGGCCACATTGTTGTTCACGGTGGGGTGTGTTATATTATTCTGAATACAATATCTACAAATATAAATAAAATTGAAGGGTTTTAACTAAATGCATATGAAAGTATATTCGATAACTGTAACAAAAAACATTTTTTTTTAATTTTACCTGTCTGTTAGTTCTCAGTTAATCTTAAAAACGGTTAGACCAATTTTAACGGGACTTTCGCTGGTAGATGAATTATTGCTTCGCGGAAAAAAATCTTGAAGTTGTAAGCAAACGGCATTACTGAAGCTGTGTTACGAAGTCGACGGCGCGCACTGTTCCCGCGCGTCTCAAGGAGTTGTTAGCGACAGGAATGGCCCAGATGGATCGAAGCCTACTGGGGCCAGGGTTATCTGAAAGGAACTCGAGCCCCGGTGTGAAGGCTAGAAGGAACGGGGTGGGGATTTTAGTCAGTAAGAGTCTGACACTATCTCCCGTTCCACCCAAGAGCGAGGGTTATCATTAGATGATTTTTGCCCACCGAAAAAAAAAGCTGAGTTACGACTTTGAAGAAGGACGAGGACGAAGTCACAGGCCAGTTAGTTACTTGCTAGAATTTGTCATGTTCAAAGGTGTGCAGTGAACTTAATTAAAGAACCGAAAACCGTTGAGCCGCCGCCGCTGCTTAATAGTAAATCTTTTCTAAATTATTTTTTTTTAGATGTCGATTGTGACTTAGTTAAAAATCCGATGCAAAGAAAATTTACACTTGATAATAATCACATGAATATGAGCAGTCAATAATAATTTCCTAATTCAACTGTTTTAAGTTAAAATGTATGTGTGAGGTAGAAATAAACGTTTTTCTTTCTTTCGGTCAATATTCTTGAGCATATTTTTATATGTCCAAAACTTGTCTTTAATTGAAATATAATTCTCAATGAACATTAATTTAAATAAAATCAAAACCACCCACGCACTTAAAAATAAATTAAACTTAAAAAATATTCCCGAATCTACATGCAGGCGTTTCATTAACTTTTAACGAGAAATAAGGTAGCGGCATTTATTGGAGCAGATAGGTCAATCAATAAATCAGTCGTCACAGGCGGCCATTAAGTAACAGAGCAATCGAACATTGTTTGAATTCAGTGCAGTAAGCGAGTCCACTCGTGCGGAAATGAAGAACTATTCATTGTTGAATTCCAAGTTATAGCAGCGAACAGTGTATGGACAATGGACACTTTCTTCGTAATTGTGCTGTTTATTTTTGTTGTGTACGACTTATTTATTTGTTCTCTTGATATAAATTTATTTTTAAAGAAAGATTATTTTATTTTGCCATGGTTGATCTTTGCATCATCTATATATATAAAAATGACCCCCGTTTTCCGTTGTCACGACTTGGCATGAAAACGGCTTGACCGATTTGGCTGATTTTTTTTTTGTTGTGATTGTTATTGTGAGGAGAAGGTTCTTATGGAAAAAAAAATAGGGTAGTGTAGGGTAGAGTAGGGTAGAGTAGGGTAGAGTAGGGTAGAGTAGGGTAGAGTAGGGTAGGGTAGGGTAGAGTAGGGTAGAATAGGGTAGAGTAGGGTAGAGTAGGGTAGAGTAGGGTAGAATAGGGTAGAGTAGGGTAGAGTAGGGTAGAGTAGGGTAGGGTAGGGTAGAGTAGGGTAGAGTAGTAGGGTAGAGTAGGGTAGAGTAGAGTAGAGTAGGGTAGGGTAGGGTAGAGTAGGGTAGAATAGGGTAGAGTAGGGTAGAGTAGGGTAGAATAGGGTAGAGTAGGGTAGAATAGGGTAGAGTAGGGTAGAGTAGGGTAGGGTAGGGTAGAGTAGGGTAGAGTAGGGTAGAGTAGGGTAGAGTAGGGTGGAGTAGGGAAGAGCGGGAGCGAAGTCGCGCGGGAAAAAGCTAGTTTTTATATAAATATCCTACCTATTTATAAATAGTTACCAATAAAAATCCATCAAAGCAGGAATAAAATTCGCAACTTGTAGTTATTTTTATTTCATTTTAAGAACCCTATTGTGTTTTGAACCAAAACAATGCCCAACCGAAAGAAGAACCCAAATCATTAGACGCAAATTGTATGGTGTTTTGATGCTCGAATTTTCGAGAAAATACACTGTTCCCAATTACCGTTCGTTCCTTTTGATAAATTTTTATTCATTATAAATCTTTCAAACGAATTTGTTTACTTAAACAAAATTTATTACGGTAAATAGGCCTCTAATTTTGATTTTCTACTTCCTGAAATTTATTAGCAAAATATAAATCATTGATTTTTTTTAAGATTTATACAATTACAACTCATTATTTATTGATTATTTATTAGCTAGTGTTTATTATTTATTTTTGATTATTATGATTTCCCATTAGTTAATTTCTGATTAAATACTTTTAAAACTTATCCTGTTTGATATTAGAAAACATTGAAATCTTTGGGTTTAACTGAAATATTTTTTTGAAGTAAATAATTTGTTATTGAAATATTTGGATTTTTAAAGCTGGTTGACACGAAGTCGAAACGCACGTACACCGAATGATTTATTGGCTTTTAAATCGCTACAGAACCTAAAACAAATAGAAGTGTTTGGTATTTTATGCAAACGGAGTTAAAAAATAAAAAGAATATTAAAAATAACTTTGATGTTATAGTACATTATGATATAAGTGTGTAATGTTAGTAATTACTGTCGAGGCGGGTCTTAAGAGAGCCGAAAATTATTTATTACTCACGTGTATCATACGACGTTTTCCAATACACTTGTGAAGAAAATAACTATAAAACTATTAAACTTTTGTGGTAGTAAAAATCGGCTTTTACATTCGCGCCAATTTTTTTTTTCCTGGTGGGGTCGACGCGCGCACATTCTGATACGATAAATGTAACAAAATAATGGCAGGGGAGAGGTTGAACAAAAAGGTTTTAATCATATTATAGCACTAGTGCGTAATGGTATTAAAAATGTCAGAGTTTGGTAACAAGTGCCATTATATACCTTAGTGCAATGCAATAAGAGTCACTTTATGAGCAAGTGTATTGGAAAATAAAATTAAAAATAAGTTTGTAGTTAAATATATTCCAGTACAATGGCCGCACATAGAACGTTAAGAGAATGCAGTATGTTTCGTATTGCGTATTCTTATTGGCGAATATTTTCCGTGACGCCAGAATGAGCGCGTGGGACTCCGGCACGGAATAATATATTATATTGCAAGGAGGTATATCACGGCGGCGACAGGTGTGCGGAGGCAATCCTCTTTTACCCTCCTCCGAGCTTTTCGACCCCAAGAAACCCCTTTTAAGTAACATGACTTTTAACTTTGTGACCCATCTTTGCTTTAAAGTGCTTAGAGTTATCCAATTCTGGGCGCTTATTACTGAGCTTCCGAGGCGTAATTTAAGCGGAAAATCAGTGCGTTCCAGGCCATAGATCACAGTAATGCTCCCTTTGTATAGATTGACGAGTATAAAGGATCAAAATTACTGAGTTGCTTTTATAAGGGACTGACAGGTTTTTGGTAACGAACGTTTAATTATGTTCTATGAAGATTCAGTTTATTTAAAATTACTTTGCCTCAAAGGTAAATATGATGATTTTAAAGTGGAAATAAGCAAAAATTAAACGGGCTTTCGTTCAAAGCTAGCAAAAATTAAAAAAAAAAATACTTTATTCAACATCACGCTTAGGGTTGAGACAAAAAGGTTTTTCTGACTGATCTAATCTGTCATGCCAGACATATTTTTGTTATTTTTTAGACAACTCCCCGTTTCTAATGTATTTTTGTTATTTTTTATTTACCAACCAACAATGTTTTCTAATTTTTTATGATCTGTAGTTAGTGTTATTTTTTTTTGTTGGTTAGCACTACTACAGTGCTCCATCAAAGAACTGTGATGATATAAAAATAATAAAAAACGAAACATTAGAATTGATCATTGATCTTTAACATAATATGAACTAATACAATACAATAATACTTAATACACATTGCTATATTGTTGCTAATGTTAGAGATCATAAGGAATATTTTACTGTTTTAATACAATTAGATTAAAAAGGCTACTGCTTACCCAAACTTGGCTAACCAGACCAAAAAACCAATTCAGTAAAAATGTATAAAAATTTAGTTTAGCACACTAACATTCTAGCTACTAAAACTTTATTTTGCCAAGGTAAAAGCTACCTGCTTTGAAAACGTGCATCGTAAGCCTCGGTTTAGACAACAGCTTATAAATAAACAATCTTTGATGGCAGAGAGTGTAGCCTGCAGCTATTTTATATTATTCTGTGGACATATTTTCGGCGGCCATTTTCCATTGCCGATCAACCCTTTTGACAATTTATCGGGACATCACATTTTCATACAAGCGGGTGGCACGAACTACGCGACCGCGCCTCATACATATTCAAATAACACGCGCTGTACAAAGCAGAACCACGCCGAGCCCCCGACGTGTTAGAATTACAAAAAAGTATACGAATATGCCAACTGATAAACAATCTATATCGTGATAACTTTACAGATAGCATCTATGTATTACTTACTTTACCCGTGCGGGAGCCATATTTGTAAATGTTTCACGTATTTGCTGACCCTTGCTCGGAATATAAGTTAATATTATATCTATATTGTTTTAAAACACTCTCAGAGAGAATGTTTCTGAATTGGGTGCAAACCAAAGTGCATATTGACATTATTTAGCAATGCAATGTTCAGTCTAGAACTCGAGTCTGCTACTAATGGTACAAAGGCTAGCTAAACGACTTATAACTTCTCAGTGAAACAATTCGCTTTTTTATTTTCTTCACTTTGAATGTAGCCTATGGTTAAACTGAAGTCAATTAAAACTTGCTCTTAATTTCCAAGTTACGTCTTTGCTCTCCATCCAATGTTAATATCAACAAAATTATTTCCTACAGTTAATTTATATTCAAATAAAAGTGAATCAAATTACTGGCTGAAAATTACTTCAAAGTTAATAGCTATAGGCTACACAAACTTACTGTTATAGCAAAAAAAAAACTTTAAATATAGCCATACCATACACGCTAACCTATACCTTTTTTTTTTTCTGTCGACGGGGAAAATCATCATTGACGAAACCCGCTCTTGGGTGGAGCGGGAGACAGTGTCAGAGTCTTACTGACTAAAAACCCCGCGCCGTTCCTTCTAGCCTTCATACCGGGGCTCTAGTTTCCTTTCGGATAACCCCGACCCCGGTAGGCTTTGACCCAGATGGGCCCCTCCTGTTGCTGACAACTCCTTGAGGCGCGCGGGAACAGTGCGCGCCGTCGACGCCTTGGCTCGGTCCGGACAGTTACCGGACGATCGGATAGCGAGCTACCCATGGCTCGCCGTCCGCGAGCCCGCGTCTACGGTGGCCGGAAATCGGGATCGGAATCCCGGCGGCGGCGGCGGGGGCGCCGTTGCCTGATGCGGTCTGCCTCCTCCTTTGCTAGCATTACTGACGCTAACCTATACCTGGCAGGTTTGCCTGTACGGTTGAGTTTTACTGTTAAATCGGAACGTATATGTTGCACAACTGTGCAGGTTTACACACAAGCTTACCTGACAGGTATAACTATGCAGGAAAACCTGTCAGGTACATGTAACGTAACGTGTACCTTAGGGCTCTAGTGCCCGAGCAGTGCCATAGAACAGCGAATTTCTGAAGCTGATGGATTTAAAGGTCAGTAGGGCTCTATCCAGGCGCAGCTGGCCGGAATTAAATGCACACGTACCATACATATATGTGTAGAAATGCTGGCCAGATGTTGTTGTTGTTGTTGGAAGGGAGTATACGCCTTAATACGTTTTGTGTAAAAGACATTTTGCGAGTAACATTTCAAAGGACTTATGCGTTATATAAACGATCATGAAATAACTAGAGAGCAGCGAGGGTAGATCATATCCAGCATATTGGGTGTCGTGAGAGTCAACAGCCTGTATGCCTGATATGCGGTTGTGAGAGCGTTCTCCTCGCTACAATAAACACTGCGCGGCTATATTTACATAAGCCCTTCCTGACTTGCGTCAAATGCAGACTCATCTACACCTAGCAACTTCATAAGGAAGTACAATATTTTCGATGTAAAAGCGAAGAATCGTTGAAGAATGATTGCTAGAAAATTACTTCTATACACCTATACATTAATCTATACTAATATTATAAAGAGGTAAAATTTGTAAGTTTGTAAGTTTGTATGTAGGGGGTAATCTCTGGAAGTACTGGTCCGATTGCTAAAATTTTTTCACCGATAGAAAGCTGCTTTATTCCTGAGTGACATAGGCTATATTTTATGTACGCGGGCGAAGCCGCTGGCAAAAGCTAGTAAATAATAAAATTGAAGCGCCTGTTTGTAATATCAAAATATTTTTTTATATATTTGCTACCTATAAAAATAAAGTTACAAAATCAAACTTTTTGCCTGTCTGTCTATCTGTTTAAACCTGAAATGGTTGGTTTAATTTTGTTGGGAATTCCACTGGTGGACTTGGAAGCTTATATTATAATACCCATAGAAACTAAACGTCACATATATAGGTATTATACAACCTAATTTTTAGTACATGCAAAATCTGAATATAGTTTGTTCAGAATCAGTAATTGAATCGATTCCAATAATTTTTATACCACGTTTTATTTTTCCAAAAAATACTTAAGAAAGGTCCCAAGTTTACCACCATCGACACTAAGTATAACATAGGTCACGAAAGGTCATAACGGGCAATAGACGCCAGCTTACAGCTGGATGCGGGAGCAAAACAACTCCTCAGCCCAGATAGCTCGGTGACCGTGTATTTGTGCGGACAACCAGGTGATATAAAAAGCTTGTAACTGTGATTTTTCATGATAACGAGATTTTGTACATAGATTCTTTACATAAAAATACTAGACACGTGTTTCGCATTATATACTAAAATTATTGTTTAATAATATTTAAACATTCCATCTATCAGGCTCATGATTCCCAAATTAAACTGATTTAAATATTTATGCAAATTAGTTTAATTTGAGAATCATTTCTAAAACAACTTAATTTAAGATTAACTATTTCAGTTGAAAACAAGCGTCAGGCAACTACTACGTAGTCGACTAGCAATATGCTGAACTGGACTTATTTGGAGCAGCCGTAAGGTATACAATGCTTTTGTTTTAAATTTGAGTTTCTATATATTTGCTCCTACATTGTTTGTTAAATAAACCTGTTTTTTTTCTTTATACTCGACGAAAATGGGCTTTGTAGTGGTCAGTGCATAGAGAATAGAGATATTCAGTAGCAGTTTACATGTACTCCTTTGTGTGATCCTGTGTTATTGACAATCAGGAGTAAATGCTAGAGAAAATAGTAGTAAGTAGGTAATAATGTAGGAGACTAGATAGAATGAGATATGTATGGATGTACCTTTCAACCATACGCATAAAACATTCCAGTAACAAATTCATAGTATGCTAAACTATGAAGTGGAATTTCAACTTGAACTTTAACTCTTAATTAATGGCCTTTGCGGAAGAGACACCACAATTTTGCCAATAACACGTGCAAACTGTTAATAAACCATCAAACGTTTTCAAAATTTAGCATAAATTAACAGTAAAAAAATATCTTTCTATAGAATGAAGGTACAAAATAAAAGAATTTCTTCGTAGATACAGAATAGACTGACAAATTCTATGACCAGTACAATGTACATGACAGCAACTTGAGACCTTTTTAAATATTTTTGGGAAAAAATATAACATAGTGTAAAAACTATTGGAATCCATTCAGTTACTAATGAACAAACTATATTCAGATTTTGCATTAACTAAAAATTATGTTGAATAGTGGTCAAATACGAATCCATCAATTCAAAAATAGAAAGTGCATTCAAGTTATAAATTCTACAGTCAGTAAGTTCTACAAATACTTAATCGTAGCATTAGTAGATAGACTGTTCTTAAATTGTGTAACAATTTTTGGCAGATACTCATCAATCAAAGATCAAGATGAAAATTTCTGACCCGTGCATGTTGCCAGTGATGACATATGGCTTTGAAAAGTAGTCGCTCACAGTGTGCTTCGTCAGGAGATTTAAAGTTACTCAAAGGGCAATGGAACGGTTATGCTTAGAGTTTCCTTACGTGATCGCACCAGGAATGAAGATAATCGCGAGAGAACCAAGGTTACCGATATAGCCCAAAGAATCTCCAAACAAGTGGCCGTGGGACGGGCACATTGCTCGCAGAACAGACGGTCGATCGGACTGAAAGATTCTGGAGAGGCAACCGCGCACCAGAAAATGCAACTTTGAAAGACGTCCCACAAGGTGGACCGATAACTGGGTGAGAGTCATAGGAATCTGATGGATGCGTGACGCACAGGACCGTTCGTTGTGGTGACACTTGAGGTGGCCAAAGTCTTACAGTGGACATCTTGCGAGTGAATTGATGATGATGATATACACATGGCGACATTAACAAGAGGTCTGAATATCCATTCTGCATGATGATAAATCATCAGCCACAGCTTGGTGCTAATTTTGAGTGGTCACTAGAAAATGGAAAAAAGACAGCCTTTCTTATTGAGAACACGAAACTAAGCGCTCAACAACCAAAACATTGTAAAATATCTCTAATATCTCACATCTCGTTAAGCAATAACTTTACAAAGTTGCTAAATATACGGCTTGGTTCCACGATGACGTACGGAGAGCCTCATAAAAGTCTATAGCAGTTTTCAAACGTTTAATGGACGCCTTTCGCTCGCGTGGAATTGTATTCCAACTTTTAGCAGCAACTTTGAATTTCGTTGTGGTTTTTGTTTTTAAAGTAAGTAGGTACGGCATTTTCTTACATTTTTCTGTTCTCGGCAAGAACTTGTTTGTGTCAGTCTTTAACGTTATGAATGAATCCTTCTTACGAAGCGTTTTTCTTTAAAATGAAGTCGCGATCCTTAGTTGTTGGTTAAATGTAAAGAGACAAGAGAATACCACCTTGATAAAATTAAATTATGGGTTGCAGTAACGTATAAAAAGGAAAAGATTTAAACAGTCCTTTTAGATATTACAAAGGACTTCTTCAAGTAAGTTTGAGGTAGCTTTTGTTTTTATTTCTAAGGTACAATATTCCTGCCAGCATAATGTAATTTCTTATTAATTTTGTTAACCAATTTCTTTCCTTTATAAAGGAATATTACGTCAAAGTTAAAAAAACTCCAATGCGGAGCCTCGTATTTCTTTGCAATATAAATAATAATAATATTCCACAACTATCCAGAACACCGTCTAGTCCCAAGCTAAGCAGAGCTTGTGTTATGGGTACTAGACAACTGATAAACATACTTATATATTTCTAAATACATACATATAATAGATAAATTACACCCAGACACAGAACAAATGACATTTGTCCTGCGCGGGAATCCAACCCACGACCTCCAGTGTAAATAACTTTAATTTTGGAAGTCGGTGTTAAATAACGAAGAGACTAAACTATTATAGAAACACCGACTTCCAAAATTAAAGTTATTTGATACTTTTCAGTGTTTTTTATCATTGAAGTCGGTTATATTTTTTTTGTAAAAAGTTTTTTTTTTGTGTATACTTTAAAGCCAATTTCTTACACATATATGAGTAAATTACACTAATATTATAAAGGCGAAATTGTGTATGTATGTTAGTCACTTTTCCACGCTCAAATGACTTAATGTATTTGGGTTAAATTTGGTACACGAGCAATTAAAACATAAATCCTGATTAGCACATATAATAGTTTCTATGAACGAAGCCACTTGTAGAAGCTAGAGTATTTATTTAAATTTAAAACTCACACAAACTAAATTGATTATATTGTGAGGGTTGTTACAGCTGAATAACTCTCAAATCCGAATAATAAATTGAGGTTTAAATGAATATAACGCATATCGATATCAGACGACAATAAGTTAACACTGAATTTCAAACGAACCCTTAAAACAAACTTTTAATGAAAATATTTTTTCATAGCAAGCTTTTATAGCTCGGTATATCTATATAATTAATACTCGTCAAGACGACTCATACGAGTCCAAACTCGATGGGGTTATGTCGTTTAACTACCAAGTTCCAATAGCCACCTTCCGGTTCCATCATCAAATCAGCTCCTTGTCATAATAATTTTACATTGTCATCTGATTTACACATGCATGCAAAATTTCAGCTCAATCGGTAACCGGGAAGTGGGTAATATTTTATTTGCAAGATTTGATGACAGACAAACATCGGGACAAGTGAAACTATATAAAAGCTTGTAAAAAGAACTGGCATCACCTATTTCTAATCCCGAAGCACTTACTAACAGAACATATCAAATACTTAAGACCTAAAAGAAATCACCTTTGAGCGTGAATAAAAAATATAAAAGTGTCCACAGGTACATGTAGATGTCTAGCCACTGGATGTGACTGTCCACCCACTGGATATAATTTCTTAGTTGACTTTTACGACACCCTTGAGAACAGATGGGGTGACTTATTCTTAGCTTGGGACTCGAGGCGCAATGCACCTTCTTTTCTTTTGTTGTCTTTGTTCTATCGAGACCTGAAAGCTTCACAGTTCAACAATTATATTGAAAACTAGCTTTTGCTTGCGGCTTCGCCCGCCTACATCCTTACTAATATTATAAAAGCGAAACTGAGTTTGTTTGTTTGTTTGTTACGTCTTCACGCCTAAACGGCAAAACCGATTTTAATTAAACTTGGTACACGGATAGACCATGTCCTGGAATAGGACATAGGATGATTTTTATCCCGGAAGTTTTGTTCCCTTTGGATAATTTTCTGCTATCACGTGGGCGAAGCCACTGGGAGCAGCTAGTACAATATAAACCTGTGCCACTCAGGAATAAAGCAACTTTGAACGTGAAAAACATTCCGCAATCGGACCAATACTTTCAGAGATTACCTGCAATAAACATAAAAACAACCTTTACCTCTTTATCAATTTAGTGTAGATTAACGCTGTGTTATAAATGTTACAAATTCCTAGTAAATAAGTAATATATAAAAATTAATTGTGGCGTTAACTTATAAGTTATCCATATCAACTTGTTACTCGGTATTTAATCGGTAAGAACAAATAGTTTTTTTTTTCTTTATTTTGTTTTTGCACACAGGAACTTAACATAGTATATAGTGATTTGAAACTTCATGTACAAAAGTGAGCTTAACTCACCAATGAGTTTTCTCCCAGCAAACTTTGAGCGATGGATAAAGATAATATTCGCGAGTAGAATCCAACACATGACAATAAATACTAAAAATACGTCTGTTGAAATTAATGATATTATGTCAGTGATGAAAAGAAGTGCTCTTTAAGTTTCCTCTTAAAGAGATCGAGAGAAGGGCCGTGTCAGAAAGAATATGGGAGAGATTTATAGAAAAGAAGCCATCATAGCGACTGGAAGCGTGACGCAAAGTGCGAAAGAGAAGAAGTAGAGTAACAGGAATAACCCCCCGGGACGAGGTAACCTAAACGAAGAGGCTTTTCTAATTTTCCCATAGCTGGGACTCAGACCAGAGGGGGGTAGTTCACCACGCGAGCACAGTGCTGATTGGTTGACGTCACATATCTTAGAACTTCAACTTTTAGGACATGTCGGTTTCCCCACGAAGTTTTCTTTCACTGTTTTGGGAGCATTGGTGATTAAATAAAATACCCAAAGCAATGCGGGCTGGGATTTAACGCTCGACGTAGAAATCGTAACTGTCCCTGCTCACGGGCTACAAACAGTCGCTTCAAGCTTCTTTTTGAGGCGGCCTTTTTTGTGACTCGTATGCGGCGGTGCCCCCACTAAAAAACGCTTAAAGCCGCTTCAAAACGAAGCTTGAAACGGTTATTTTTTAAGTTAAGTCGGGGCTGATTGATTCATCACCCTCGATAAATGGATAGTGTATTCCCCGATGTTATGAATATGAATTAATCAAAATCTCAGTTTGCAATAATCCTGAGCTCCTAATAGGTAAACCAAAATCAATAACTATCAATATTTTAGTTACCGTGCACCATCACGTTGAAAACTTCATTATTTACGTCAATCAATACTCCTATTATGTTTGCAGAATATCGAGTGAAGGCTCCTTTGTAGCTACAGTATAGACTGTTACCTACACTTCGACATCCATTGTTTCGTTATAACCCGTCTCTCAAAGCGTGGACGTTGTAATCCATCAATGTACGGTGAATGAGTGACCATTGTTTTTGAAAGGATATTTTTATTTTTGATGTCACAGAATGGTTCTGCGTTGTGAGTAGTTATTGAAATTTTAAGAGGTAGTTTGCTAGTTAAATAGTGATTGATACAACCATAAAAACGGTAAATTAGATAGTTAGTAAAATCCTTTTTTTTTTGTAAAATACTAAAGAAAATTTTCTTCTTTTTAAAAAACATTGTCCTACCCGGTTACTCCGGTATAATATCACACTACGATCTATGGAAGTGAAGTAAAAACCGGGGACGCGGGTGCAACCGCAGGAGAGATTACAAGGTAAATACTCACCAACTTATAACGTACTATGAAAAATAACAGCTTTTGTCCATTACAATAACCATGAAACTATCAAAATACTAGCTCAATTATTTCGACCAATTACTAAAAATCTGCGAGTATCACGCGTCCAACTAAAAACTTAATTCGGTACAATTTGCCAACAAATAAAAACAAAACCGAATCGAAACTCGTATTGGAAAATGGAACACATTTCGCTAATTGTGGCCACATGCGCCTTCATACACCGTGTGTTCCTAGGAAATTGCAAAGTAAGGATTTCGAAAGAAAACATAAACAATGAGTTGAACAGAAGCTCTATCGTAAATCCAATAACAGAGAAGGCATTATCAGGCGGTGAACGCCTCCCCGTTAGAATGTTGCTCGTAAAAAAGTAATAGGTATAGCCGATAAAATTATAATCATTTTTGTCTATGTACTATGGTATTTGGTCGTGAAATTTTATTACTAGCTAGGTTAATATCTGTTAACGAGTTTCCTCGAATCTTTTATGCCGAAATTGAGTAATATTGAGAGTTATTATCGAGCCTATAATAGTAAAAATGTAAGTAGATAGTACTGAGTTACTGGTTATTATTTTATCATTACGTTTTATAATATTGATTTAATAACATTTCTCGTTATTAAATTTTTTATTTTCTTAGTTTTAAAACGTTATCTTTTTTGAGTTAGGAATTTATCAAATAATATCTCTCGCTATGAGTGGAGCCGGAGGTACTGTCAGACTTTTACAGATTAAAACGCACTTGTGTGTCTTCTGTGACCTTTTGCGAGGGTCACAGGGACTCTTTCTAAAAATCCTAAGATTTTCTAATAAAACTGAGACAAAGAAATATAAAAATATATTTAGAATAAAATGTATTATAATTTAATAATAGCGAGGATTTCTCAACAATCCTCAAAGTAACGGGCAATATGGCCAAGCGGCGATAAAGCTGATATCTTTGTGGAGTTTAGATACGTCCTCATGTAATAGCTAGCTCCAAGTTGTAAAGAGAGCAACGTCGAAAGCAATAAAATGACCGATAAAATTGGTTCGCCGTCCAAAAGAGGAAACTTTGCATACGAAAAGTACCTACAAACGAACATTATATACTCTATTTACGTACATGGAAATGTTAATGCTCAATTCCAATAGAGCACTCATACTGAAAATGTATTTTGTTTCGATTTAACATCCACACCTGCCACTTTAACGTTTATTTGGGAAACACGTCGCGAATAGAAACATATGTGCAGTATTTATTTATTTATTTACTACAGTATTGAAAATGACTGCAACACTACACGTAAGCATTGAAGTAGCTACTTTTTCCGATTAATATTTCAATTCAATAACATTCAATTATTTAAATATCGTTGTCATATTTTTCATAATTAATTTCCAACGAGCCCCCAATTTAAATACGACAGCGATAAACAATTTATTTAATCCACAAACAATAAATCATTATATTTTTCAATCCACATAAATAAAGATAAGAATAAATAGAGGTGGATACTCAGCATTTAAAGCGCAAAGCCACTCGCTTGCCGTATTTAAAATGAACGTTCGATAAGGACAATAAATTGGAATAGGAGCGGGCACAAAATAAAATTAAAACTGTGTACACATGCACTGAATCATGGGGTCAAGTGGACGTCCCCCGAGGATTTGGCAACCGATACACGACTGTGCACTTAGGTTCAGGCAGCTGGACCGAGGGGGCCTGGGAATACTGCCGCCGAAGTGATAATAGCCTTATATCTTAGCAGCCTGCGATTGATGTGCTTATGAATGGCAGTATTATTGTAATCGGTTAATTCAATAGCCGTTTCCGTTTTATGAGAGGAAATCATATCCCGAAATCTTTTATGCCTAACATCATCTCGGAAATAAAATTTAGAGCAGGATCCTATGCAAATTATTGGAGAAATTGTATTATCCTGATAATAAAATAAAGCAGGCCCCAAAAATTATGGGTCGCTATTAACCCTTCAGATACCGTCAATTAGAGACACAATAGTAAGACAATAGATGCGCGGCCACCGGTGGTCGCTTGGGGATTCATGAATTAAAAATGTTATAGTTTCTTAAATATATAAAATTAATTTTTCAACTATTGTAAGTTACACATAAATGAGTAAAACAATAAAGTAAAAAGAGTTTTTTAAAGAAAAGGTACTATTTGGTGGAGGACTAATAATGGTATGGACTGGAATATTTTACTGAGATAGATGGTGATGGTAAAGATTGAAAACGGTTATGATAGGTATCAGATACGTAGAAGGGATCTTAATAAGAATGCTCGTCGTTTATTAAGGAATCATCATCATCATCTTCCTGCCCTTATCCCGTTTTATTTGGGGTCGGCGCAACACGTTTTTTTCTTCCATTCTGTCCTGTTGCTCGTCACGCTATCACTAACTCCCTTTTCATTCACATCACTTCTCACACCATCCATCCATCTTATCTTTGGCCTCCCTCTTCCTCTCCATCCATCCACATATAAATTCATAACTTTTTTAGCAACATGCGTTTCATCTCTCCTCTTTACATGACCATACCAAGACAAACGATTTCCTTTCAACTTTTCAGTCACTGGCGTTTATTAAGGAATATGAACCCAAATTATACTTTTATGTGTAAAAATGTGCCGTTAAACAGTCGTCATTTGGTCAATGCGTATATTCAAAAATGTTGACGTTACCCATATGAAGTGGCCAGCTTGCTATAGAATATGAATAGTGTAGGAGAAGCAATAGTCAATATTCTGCAGTTACTTTATTCGAGTTAAATGGTATGTTAGTAGAGGAATGATCAAACATAGACCAAAATAGTATTCAAATTTGTTTGGCAGCATGCCACATTGTCTTAATGAAGTGATAGAGCACGTGGAGGAAATAAAAAAGTGTTAAAGCGACAAAAACAGTATTTAATTGAAATAAGATAGTGAAATGTGTTACGCATTTTCCTTTATCATTAATGGCCCGTAATTTTTGCTGCTCAATGTATTTTAGCTATAGCTCAAGTAATAATAAAATAAAATAAAACTAACAAACAAGAAAATGTACAGCCAAAAAAATGCCTTGATTGACAAACTAACAAAGCTATTAAGCTAGAAAGTACAGTCAACTTTAGATGATAGTCAATTTGTTAAACAACTTGTTACACTGACTTTCAGTGTTCAATGACAAATCAAGTAGCAACTATGCCCAAACAGGGCATAATGACGTGGAAACATCTGAGACATTTTGAGGGGTACTCGTACATTGGTAGAGTATACTCGTGATATCAATAAGCACCGAAGAGCCATTTACTTACCGTTTGAGATCGTCTTACTTCGCAACCTCGGGCTATGGAGCTATCCGGTGAGAATAAGTTGCCGTTAAATTGCTCGTTTATGTTGAAATCCTGTACGTACAAGTTGAGGAAAGTGACAACTAACTATATTATTGTTGATGGTCAGACTTGACTGTATTAAAATTACAGTGCGTTTCACTTAAGAAGTTACGTCGGCGTAATGTTGGCTCCCCTGTCTGTCTACACAAAAAGAAGGGAAAAAAGGAAAGAGTTGCCTACTCTACCAAAATTGTTCCCCGAAATGTGAAACGAAATCGATTTTAACGGTAGCTGCAACACTTTTTGGAAAATTATGAGAGGAATGGGATTTTATTTTAAAAAAGTAGGTCTCAAAGGAAGTTGTTAATAGAGAGGAACGATACTGTAGCGTGGCGTTTTTGTTATTTGAAAGAATTGTAAGACAATCGGAATGGAGCCCAGCGCCCTATACTTTGTACAAAAATAGTAACAATAAAAAAAGGCAATTGTTAAAGTAACGAAGTATCAGTTAATCTCCCTAATATTAAGTAATTTCATTGCTAAAAATATGGCAACATTATTTTCAATACTACCAACATGACAGCAATGTAACTTCTTAAGTGAAACGCACTGTAGTATTTCGCATAATAGTCGCATAGATTATAATAAATTATTGTTTTAATAGACAATCTAGGCAGCGAGTTCTCTATGGTTCAAGTAAGTTATGCCCGGTCCACACATGATATCATAGGGCAACTAATTTTTGTTTTATTTTTTTAAAATTATTTGTGTGTCTATACGGACAGAATAAACATGTTTTCTTTCTTTCTATTTCAGTCATAAAGAGTGAATTTGGATGTAGACTAATGAATCAATTAATCTTTCTTGGGTTGTACCCAATAAATGATCTTTATTTTGCAAATAGGTTTTATAAAAACACTTTTTACACATCAATTTTTTCGTCATATTAAACGGCCTTTTCAGAGGTCTTGACTGGATTAGTTTTACACTAATTTATGAATTGATTTCGATAGAAGCCTAGATAATATCCACAAAATACTGTGTTTCCAAAATTTCTAATGGAAAATGTGTAATAACCTCATAGTTGCGTAAGAGCGGTTGTATGAAAAACAGTGATAATGCATGTCGAGTTGCAACTGGAACTATACGCAGTCGATGATATGTCGTTTGTTGTCACAGACTTTGACGTCACGTAAAATACTGACTAAATGTAATAAAATATATATAATTATATACTTAACTATTATACACCAAGATAATATACAATGTCGAAACCTTTATTTAAAAGACATACAAATCTTCGGTCTTTTCGCATTCCACGATTTCTTTTTTATTATATTAATTACTAGCTTTTGCCCGCGGCTTCGCCCACGTACATAAAATATAGCCTATGCCAGTCAGGAATAAAGCAGTTTTCTACCGGTAATAAAATTTAGCTATCGGACCGGTACTATCAGAGATTACCTCTTACAAACAAAAAATAAATGAAACAACTTTACCTCTTTATTAATATAGTGTAAATAATAATAATAATCCTAATTGATGATAATTTAAATACCAGCTACAATGGGTATTATGGCATGTACTGTGTTAAAACTCAAACTTTAATAATTGTGAAAAAATGATATCTATCAAAATAATTGCCGTTATTAATATGAAACGTTTTTGCATTGATAGGTTGTTTGCACCGCAATTATATAAATTGGAAATGTGGTCGCACTTTATTTATATCATAGGATGAGTATTTTAAAATGATACCTACATTATATTTTTGTTTGTAATATTTTGATTTCATATTCATTTCACCGCCACTGTACCTATTCATTTACTAGCTTTTGCCACCGGTTTCGTCCACGTGAGTGTTGGTTGTTGCGGCCACAAGTTGGAAATAGAAGCCAGATAAAAGGTAGGCTATATCCTTCTTGATCGACATCAATATCAAGAAATGTCAGCAAAACAATATGGTCGAAGTCTAGTCGAAACTTTTGATAAGTTGCCGCGTCGTACCCAAAGGGCAAATCAAGGATTTTTTTACTAGCCCTTACTGTCCCACTGGTGGGCAAAGACCTCCCCCAATTCTTTTCAAACTTTCTTCTCTCGTGCCGTCTCAAACCAGTCCAGTCATATCAAGAACACGTTACTATAAAATGTTGTTTTAAAGTCTGTACGCACCTTTACCAACAAAAGCGATAGTTCACTCGCGCTACTTGCAAACCCATCAACAGTGTAGGTACCGCTATGTTCCGGTTAAATAATATAAGTTAAATAATGAGTATCAAAAAAGTTTCTTTGGGAAAGTTGTATTTAATAATGAGTACAATCACGTGTATAATTATCGGTCACTAATTAACAGTCACCCTATATACCCATGTATTGTTACTTCTTCACGTTGAAATGGTTGATTGAATTTGGCTAGAATTTTGCATACACACCTATATACACCACAAATTTTTAATTAGTACAAATACTTAAAGGATTTATTAGAAAAAGGTCTTGTTTTATTTGAGTAAAGTTTCAATAAACTATATGAATATTCATAGATAGTAAAGTTATTAGAGTTTGTTTATATCCCAAAATGTCACTCAATTTATGGAAATATTGTACAGGCTGTTGATTATAATGAATGAATAAATAACGATCAAAATGGAAAACACTGCGCATGCAATTCTTATAAATTTTATTATTTTATCAATTATGACAATTTTTTGTAAACAATTTTAGGATTTCGTGTTTTTTTTATTTTTGACTACTTTTGACACATATGATCAATAACGGGTACTGGGAGAACCTATTTTTTTATACTAATTAAAAAATAGGAATATATATACAGGTATCCTAGAATAACACAAAGGATATCTACTTATGTTCTATGTTCCCTTGGGATAATATTCCACTGCGGGAGGTAGCCGCTGTCAGAAGCTAGTTATTAATACAGGAAGCTCATTCAAAGCACTCCATAGAAAGTGTCTATACCGGTAAAAAATCAATAAGTTTTACCTTAATAATGAGGCGGCAAAAAAAATCCATTATTTACGCAGGCTGTGACACTTACATTCAGAATCCCTTCCTGTTTCTCTCTCCGTTTTACAAAATCCTGCTAATAGTATATTAGGTATTCTGGGCACGCCCTCCTCCTATTACAAGGTACAAATACAAAGTGAAAATCTAAAAACAAAACGTTTGTAAAGTGTAACCCCGAAATTGAAACCAAATAGAGCGTGCTGCCTAATAATACTTTTTATATTATTCAGAATATTTTTAATAGGAATTAACATCGAACTTTAATTCTGTCGAATCAAATTTTTATGGTATAGACAAATTTTTCAATACACTTGCTCATAAAGTGACTCTTATTGCACTGCACTTAGGTATATAATGGCATTTGTTACCAAACTGTGACATTGTGATTACCATTATGCACTAGTAAGTGCTATAATGTAGTTAAAACCTTTTTGTTCAACCTTTCCCCCCGCCATAATTTTATTACATTTATTGTATCTGGATGGGAGACCGTTGTCCCGCACGAGGAAACGAAAAAAAAAATAATGGGCGCGCATATGAATACATATTTTTACTGCCACAAGTTTCCTAGTATTACAGTTATTTTCTATACAAAGTGTATTGAAAAACGTCGTAAGATACACGTGAATAATTAATGATTACCGTTCTCGACTCTCTTAAGACCCTCGCCGTGGCTCGGGTCTAAATACCGATTTGACGGTAATCGCTAACATTACACACTTATATCATTATGTACTATTATTTTGCGATTTAAATTAATATTTTAGATTTTATATTAAAATTTACTATAAACACGAATTACGAATACTGTACGTTAAATTTTGAGATACTTAATTATACTCGTATGGTATCGCTCTTTTGTTCTTTTTGTAATAATACCACTCTTTGAGGAACAAAACTGGAATAGGATAGCATATTACTGTTCGTTATAATTATGTATAGATAATGGTGGTGTGCGATGAGGCTTCAAAGCGTCCATTTTAAATGCAAACAATATTCGTTTGACTGTCCAGACAGATTTCTATTAAAATTTAATTCAAATCCTTTGAAGAGCTGCTGATACTTAGCTGGCCAATGGTTCCGCTGTCTGTTGGAATTTCTGATTAAAAGGAAAGGTACAGTGATAAAGAGTTTTCAACCAAACCTTTCATTTCCCGTTAAAAATATTTATATTCCCGTACATTGAAATGGAATACTTAACGTATTTTTGATTACATGAAACACATAGGTAAATGTATCTTTAAATATACAAATACAATTAAAGTGTCTGTTTGTATTATCAAAATAATATATTTTTTTTACTAAATACTTGTTCGATGCTACAAATATATATATATATATTTTTAATAGTGGTATGTCTGTTTGTTTCGGTTAATTAGATTTTGACGGGACTTTATTGGTAGCAGGATAGCTATTATTAGCATAGCAAAATCAGCCTTTTAATGTTCCCACTGCTGGGACTTAGGCCTCCTCTCTAGGAGAGGGAATGGGCCGTAATCCACCACGCGGGCCCAGTGCAGGTTGGTGAATATCACATGTCTTCGAATTTCTGGTTTTAGGACATGCCGGTTTCCTCCCGATGGTTTGCTTTATCGTTTTGGGAGCAATGGTGATGAAATAAATTACACAAAGTAATGCGCCTGCCTGGGTTTGAACCCGCGACCAACAACTCGTAAGTCGGGGCCGTTACCACTCGGCCACCACTGCTCATATTATTATTAATAAAGAGTACCTAATTTACTTTTTTTAGGCCATGAATGAGGGTTCCGTAGAAAGTAAAAACTTCCTGAAATTATGACGAAATGGCAAAAAAATTAATTCATCGTACCGAATCATAATTTAAAACAACACAATTTCAGAAACCCATTAGCCGAGTAACTTAATCAGTTTTCCGGGTTTTAAATAGAACCTTTGTAAAGCGATTCGTTCGGGAATCGATTCTGGCAGACAAAGATGACTTTACGTATGTAAAATTCGGTCCTTTCCGGCCCGGAACTGAACGGTATTAGGTTCTACATTAAAATTGATTGCACGTGTCCATATCCTTTTTGGGGACTCATTTTCTGCAATATAAAAGGAAATGGGACGAACCGTATTGAACAACGTTTTTGTTTTCTCACCAGGACACAGGCAAAACTAGCCTAAAGCACCTTTTTATTCTGAAGGGCAAATGGTGAAGAGAAATTTTGTTCTGTAAATGAGATCATATCTTGCTTCTATAATGTCAACCGGCCTGGGCATTAAAATCTTCGGTAACAATGAGGTAATTGATTTGATATTTCTTCAAAACATTCATTTTGAAAGATCAGAAAACCGCCTACCCTTTTCTTTTTAGGTGGGAAATAAATGACATTTCCCGCCCTTGGTCGGGGCACCGCTCGCTTCGCTCGCTTGGCTCAGGCGCGTTAGGTCACAGTTCTAACCTAACCTATTTCATCCCATTCAAAATGATGAATCTGCCTGCAACTAGATAATTAGACACTGGTGAAAACATTGTATTGTGATTTTTTTGTAGTTTGTTATGTAAAACCTCAATTTTATTTCTCGTCACTGACTTAGCAATTTAGTCACTCACTTACTAATTTAGTCGCTTAGCTACCCACTTTTAGTAAGCTCGTTCTGGATTTTATTATTGATCAATATTTGTCGTTGAATTAGTTAATTTGTCGCTTACTCAAATTCATACCGATTAAATTATTAAAACAGTATCTCAACATCAGTCGCAATTTTTTTTTAAATCACTTGTATTTTTTTAATGATGTAGGTAATAAAACACCGTGACACATGGTCAGCCTAGAACTAAAAAGATTCAAAGACATATGCCACAGTGACATCCTCTAGCTGCATTGGGTCTATGTAGCAAATTACGACCCACCCCCTTCCTTGAAAAGAGGCCTGAGTTCAAGCAGTGGGAACACTAATAATTACGCTATTCAATGCAATTTACTGATAAAATTATTTTTCTGAATGAATTGATTTGCATAAATTGATATAGATATTTAAGTATACGAGTAGGTATACATAATATCAAGTTAACTGTTATATATAGATTAATATTTTAAATCTGAACAAAAATATCACAACATAACGGTACCCAAAGATTTTTTCAGATTTTTTTAACACTTCACTGCTTTTAATATTCGAAAGTATTTTCATTTAAATGATGGGATAGAATGTTTGTCAGGTATATACTTATATTCAATTTCGGTAAAAGCGGAAAAAGTGGAAGACGTGAAAAGCTTCCTTAAACGAGTCAAAAAAATATTACCGTGCCTATTTTATCTATGTTGTAACGTATTGAACATTGAACATAACACACCTCCGCTGTTCTGTTCAATTTGTTTGACAAAGTGATCGAAAGCCTCTGCCGAGTTCCATTTTGAAACACCATTTCACCTGTTATTGGCGTCGACAAGTGGAGTTTATGTCGCCACAAGTGCCTGCTCACAAATATATCAGAGTACCATAACATTGTATAACATTCAAATCAAACTTAAGAGCAGCCAACCCAACATAATTATGTACATTTTCATTGTTTTTCATGCAACCAGATAGGTTGTACGCTAATATTATTAAAAAAATTTCATTAAATGTTTTGGAAACAGATAAAACTATCGATATTATTTAGGCTCCTATTAGAATCAATTTATAAAGTTGTGTAAAATTTATCCAGTAAAGACCTCTGAAAGTCTATTATTTGGCATAAACTTTGACCCTTCATAATGTACTCGAAAATAGAAAAGTAAAAAAAAAAATACATTAAAATCATTGCTTTAATCAAGATCCTGAATGACCATTTTTTTTTCCAAAAACTTTTACAGTAAAAAAAAATCACGTAATTCTTGGAAATGTAAAATATTCGAGTGAATGACGGTATTACCGAGTGCCAGCAGAGCTTTCTGGTATTATCTCTTTGTTTTCATATTGCCTTTTTATCAAACATTGCGTTGGATGAACCGGCAAGCTTTTAAACCATGAGAATGGTTAGCGATAGACAACTGGGGAAGGGTTAATAGTGTAAAAATAATAATAATAAAAGCATTTATTTTTCTCCACCACGTAATGCAATAACAACAATTCACTAAAACAGTACTTTAATACAGTAAGGACATTTACATTGATGTTGTGGAGGCTGGAGTCTGTACTAGGAAAATCCTGTGTTTCAGAGCTCCAGGCCTCCAAACTACCCGTCTTTTAAGTGTATTTCCAGTAAATTCACGTCCATGGTCGTAATAATTAATGTTGATGATGAAGATATTGATCCGGGGCGGTCGAATGAAAGCAATAAGCTGGTTGACAACGGTCATCGGACAAGTTTTGTAATAACGTCCATTTCTGAGTGATCCTTTATTAAATCGGAATATTACTCAGTATACGTCGACCGTTTATTTCCTGATAAATGAACGTTTTGAAAGTTCCCCTGTCCCGATACTTCAGTTGGTTTGAAGTGGTGAGCGAGTGAGCGAAACTTTAACAACTGTGAACACTAAAAATTGTTTGAATTGGAAATCTATTAAAATGGAAATATATTAACATGGCTTTTAGGAACATACTCAACAGTTGAAATAGTTCACTTTCACCCCGAGGTAAATACTGTGCTTTTCATTACGAATACAAGGAAAATAAAAAGTTTGTAAAACCTGAGTTGACGTACCTATGATTTTAGGTTTAGTTCTTATAATTTAGGCGGTCAAAGGTTTTCCACTACTGCTTTATCTTGAAATTATCTCTCTTTCATGAAATTAGACGTTAAATCACTATTTCATTCTGATGCACTTATCATGTTACACTTATCACTTACAAATCTCTGCTGTACGGAAATATAAACAAAACTTTACAACTCGAAAAAACCACCGATGGATTACCACTATCCCGCCATTTTGTTTTTTTCTGTGGCCGGCCAGCTATTAAGCCTTTATTATTCATTATTGAAAAATTTTGAATAAATTGTATTTTTTTTTTAAATAAAGTATTTTAAATTTTAAAGCACAGATCAATTTATAACAATTAAAATATAATTACTTCGTAACAATGTTTTTTTTTGTAATTATAATTAGCCATATATTTGGCTAATTATAATTACAAAAAAAACATTGTTACAGCGTACTTTTTATATCCAATGTTGAGATAGACTAATTCACTTAAAAACGTCGTAAAGCATAAAACTGTAGGTTTTCATCGAAAATCTTTTTACCTTTATACGAAAAGTATCTCGATTTAACTTCAGTAGGTAGTAGCCATCTAACAAGCGAACTGTGCGAGACAGTGATGATCGGGACAAAAGGTAGCTTATGTTCTGCAGTTGGCACACCTGTTAGGGTGAAACGGACATGTTTTGAAACAAGGTGATCATGTCTTTGGAACTCTGGAGGAAGTCCTTTCAGTTACTTACAAGTTTTTTCGTGTTTTACTTCAAACGATTAGGTAGTTACTTTTGAGTTAAGGGTCGAGTTGTTTGTAGTAACATTATTTTTGTATGTAGTCGATTAAATTGGAGTATTATAACATTTTGAAAGCAGATGTTTTTGTTTAAGCTTCGTGTACGATAACGACAAGGTATTCTCATCTAAGGTTTGGAAACCTACAGTGTTATAGCTTCAAGGCTTTTTCATGAAACAGCTCTAAAGTGCATTTTCATGAAAACTGAAAAAAAACTGTTAAAACAGGGTTAGCTGAATGGAGAGGGCTATGTTAATGGGTTAAATGATATAGGCCTAGCTAAAAATGACGTCATAAAACTCATTTTTGGGCACGCTTCCACTCGACAGCGATGCGGAGGAGTTTTGTGATGTCATATTTAGCTAGGTTTTAGCGTTTATATTATTTCTAATTAGTTAAGTCTATTTTATCATTTAAATTGTTAAGTGATTGTAATTTTGTAAATATATACGGTGTTACGGTCGCTAACCATACTTTAACTAACATTCTACTGACCTGTAAAGTGTTAAAAAAATTATGCATAAAACTAAGAATGCATGCATAAAATTAAGAACAGTGGTGGCCGAGTTGTAATGGCCCCGACTTACGAGTTGTTGGGTTGCGGGATTGAACCCAGCCAGACGTATTACTTTGTGTAATTTATTTCATCACCACTGCTCTTAAAACGGTGAAGGAAAACCATCGTGAGGAAACCGGCATGTCCTAGAACCAAAAAATTCGAAAACATGTGGCATTCACCAACCCACATTGGGCCCGCGTGGTGGATTACGGTCCATTCCCTCTCCTAGAGAGGAGGCCTGAGTCCCAGTAGTGGGAAAATTAAATAGGCTGATAATGATTTTTTTTCCCGATGCGGAAAATCATCTTATGACAAAACCCGCTCTTGGGCGGAGTGGGAGATAGTGTCAGACTCTTACTGACTAAAAACCACATTCCGTTCCTTCTAGCCTTCATACCGGGGCACGAGCTTCCTTTCGGACAACCCTGTCCCCAGTAGGCTTCGACCCAGCTGGGCCCCTCCTGCTGCTGACAACTCCTTGAGGCGCGCGGGAACAGTGCGCGCCGTCGACGTCGCCGCTTGGTCCGGACAGTTACCGGACGGTCGGACAGTGAGCTACCCATGGCTCGCTTACCGCGAGCCCGCGTCTGCGGTGGCCGGAAATCGGGATCGGAATCCCGGCGGCAGCGGCGAGGGCGCCGAAGGCTGATGATGATGAAGTAAAATGTTAAAAAACCCAACAATAAAAAAATATTCCTCTAGACAAACCTCAGATATAAAACAAAAAATGGCCAATGTTAGTCATACTAGACTTAAAATCGAATGATCAAATAAATGAACGTGATTTATAGAACACACTGAAATGTGATAAAGTAACGCTTCAGAGAATCGTTCATGTAGAAGAAGCGTGAATGGAAGTCGATTAACGAAAGGGGTATATCGAGTGAACATGAGTGGACGTGTCATAAAGGCTCCCGGCAGACATATTTTATGCCGCGATCGGATGACGTTTGTCCTTCTGAAAGGTCAAGTACGTCAACTGCGTGGTGTAGAACAGGGATGCTATAGAGCTGCGTAACCGTAACTGATATAAAAGTTTCGGATAAAAGTGGAGTATAATCGAATTAACAGAATACGATAGGGTTTTGATTGTTTGTGCCTGCCAAATAAACAATACTACAAATACTATAAAGACAGAGCATTTATTGCACAAAAAAAGTGCATCAGGGCCATTTGCGGACTTCGTCCTGACGAATCCTGTCGGTCATTTTTTAAAAAGCTGGGTTTGTTACCACTTCCTGCACTTTACATATACGCAATCTGTAATTTTGTTTATAGTAATAAGGGATTGTTCAAGAAAGCATATGAAGTAAAGAAGTCCAAGGGATCCACACAGACTTGTAACAAACGATAGTCCAAAATCAGCTGAGTATGCTATGAGTTGTGATGTGTGTACGCATTTACAACAAAATCCCAAATGAATTAAAATGTATACATAAAGCGAATTTATTTAAAAACAAATTGTATAAATGGCTGAATGGACAGAATTTCTATGACATTAATGATTTCTTTGACATAAAATCATAATATTGTATCCATCTATTTATTTGAATTAACTAGATAGTTACTGTTGACTAGAAAATATTTGCATGCAATTGACATTTATTCTGTGTAGCTAAACATGTGGACATTATTTAAATAAGACTGACGGCATTATACCATGTTTAACGCAAATAAAGACTTATCTTATCTTATCTTATCTTATCTTACAAATCAAATGAAAAATTTTCAAATTCTAATATCCGTAATCAATACTATCCGAATCTAGTGAAAAATCCGATATAATTGAATATCCGTAACCATATTTGAAACTGGTATAATATTATTCTTATATCCATATCCGTATTCAATCTAACAATCAAATCGGTTGGTTGTACAAAGGTTGAAATAAAAATTAAGTCTCAAAAAACGCCAAAAAATTTTAATAATTCACCATGAAAGTTTACAAAGAAAAACCAAAAATAATAACATTACCTACATGTGTTAAAAAATAATTAAATAATGTCAAAACCAGATCCGAAACACATCCTTGGTGTTGAGTGTAGGCCTACAAAGTCACATCATTGCATAACTATATAGTGATGTATAGGTATAAAATATGTAGTAAAATATATAAAAATATAGGTACCTATCCCGCAGTGTTCCTGTAGGTAATTCTCAAAGATCTTAGGGTAAAGTTAGATGACAACAGTTGTCAGATTAATAAAGTGCCTATCTAGTTGTTCGTAAGACGTTTACGTTTCGATATATTGGAACATCAGATAGAAGTGGGAAAAGAATGAAGCGATAAGAAATATGTAACTAAGATTTTTACAACTCAAACTCTGCCCAAGCGGATGGGTGCCGCTTAGGCAGAGCACCGCCGTGTTCTCATGCAGCTGGGATGGTAGGCGGTTGCCTCCTTCTGCGAAGCGGTATGCTAGTGAAGAAGACAGCCGCTCGTGTGAGGGATTGGAGATCATCACGCCCCAGATGCTGTAACCCCAACTGCACCAGCCAAGGTAGGCGTGGGCTTGCGATCGACGAGCAACGGGTAGCTCGCCATCCAGCCGTCCAACCGTCCGATAATCGTCCAAACCGAACCCAAATTGTCGACAGCGCGTAGTGTTCTACGCACTCCTCAAAAAGATATCAGCAAACCTCATAAGCAAATGCTCTCTAAGGCCACGGGGATATTCTTAAAAGCAAACCCTAGAAAAAACACAGGTTTGATATTAGTCAGTAAATATCTGACACAATTCTCGCTCCACCCAAGAGCGAGAGATGACATTAGATTATTACCAACCTTAAAAAAAAAACATTTTGCACAATTCACAGTCTTTCGAACAATCTTGAAGGTCACTGCAAACACAAAAGGTAAGTAAAGGAACTTGGGTAGGTTTTAAAAGTCAGACACTACCTCTCACTCCACTCAGAGAGACTAAATCCTACCCGTGTTAATGCAGTTGCTCTTTGCGATCTAGCGGTGATTTTTTCGACCAATACCGCAGCCCCTAAGTAAGGTATCTCATAGAAAACTAATCAAGCTATCACGTTTCACACTTGACTGCTATTTCTTTTATTCATAGGTACTCCTACGTTAACTTCTGATCAAGGGTTCACTGTTCAAATCCTCGTTACCAAACCTGTGTCAACGTTGAAATCCAATTTGTTTTATACCATGAACTAAAATGTTATATCGAGCCTTTTTAGGAAGAACATCGTAAGCGACAGTGAGCGTTTTTGCAGTACTAGCAGATTTTCTCTTCCGTAATTAAAAAGTATTAACCCTTCAGATACCGTCAATTAGAGACACAATAGTAAGATAATAGATGCGCGGCCACCGGTGGTCGCTTGGGGATTCATGAATTAATTCATGATAATAAATAAAATATATATATATATATATAACTTTATATAACTACCGATCTAATAGAATTGTTGCTACTACATATTTTCGTAAATACTTTATAATTATGGAAGAGAAAACCTACTAGTATTGCAAAAATGCTCACTGTCGCTTACGATGTTCTTGCTAAAAAGGCTCGATATCTTCTTGTGAATATAAAATAAGGTTAGTTTTATTTTTTCAATAACGAGCTTAAGATTTTGCTATTATAAAGGGATTTAACTATTGATATCTTTGTATATGTCTGCCTATCATCTACCATTCTGAATCTTGATTCTTTTTTATGTTGAAAAATACGTAATGCTCATAGATACATAAGTGTCCCCGCATACGGGCTTCAAAAAAACGCCGCTTCAAGGTTTTTTTTTTTTGTCGACGGGGAAAATCATCTTTGACGAAACCCGCTCTTGGGTGGAGCGGGAGACAGTGTCAGACTCTTACTGACTAAAAACCCCGCGCCGTTCCTTCTAGCCTTCATACCGGGGCACGAGCTCCCTTTCGGACAACCCTGTCCCCAGTAGGCTTCGACCCAGCTGGGCCCCTCCTGCTGCTGACAACTCCTTGAGGCGCGCGGGAACAGTGCGCGCCGTCGACGTCTTGGACTCGGTCCATTACTGGACGATCGGACAGCGAGCTACCCATGGCTCGCCGTCCGTGAGCCCGCGTCTACGGTGGCCGGAAATCGGGATCGGAATCCCGGCGACGGCGGCGAGGGCGCCGTTGCCTGATGCGGTCGGCCTCCTCCTTTGCAAGCATTACTGCTTCGCAGAAGGAGGCGACCGCCTGCCATTCCTCCTCGCTCCGGACCATGGCCTCGACCAGGGCCCGGCGCGAGAGGTCTCCGCCGCCGATCGCCTCCACGAGGGCACGGCGATGCTCCGCCCAGGCAGGGCACACCTCGACGGTGTGCTCCACCGTGTCCTCCGGGCGTTGCGCACAGTGGCGACACCCGGGCGTCTCTTCCGCTTGAATCCGATGCAGGAACCTCCCGAACTTGCCATGTCCGGTGAGGACCTGCGTCATGCGGAAGGTAAGGACGCCGTGAGGTCTTTCCAGCCACGCCTCAAAGAGGGGACTTACCGCCATAATCGTGGCGTGCCCAACGCCGCTTCAAGCTTCGTTTTGAGGCGGCCATTTTTCACAGTAGTGGCAGTGCCGCCACAAAAAAAAAACGCTTGTAGCAGCTTCAAGCTTCTCCGGCCACGAGCTGTCGCGCGCTTCAGCTGTTTTTTTGCGGCGGCTTCTAGCTTCTTTTTGTGGCCGCTTTTAGCGTTTTTTTGTGGCGGCGTTTTTTTGAGGCCCGTGTGCAGAAACACTTAGTATCTAAGTTCTTAATCCTGCTCGTACTAAGGGTTCTCCTTTTTGAATCGAAAATAAACTCCTAATACTGTTTGAGGCCTAAAACCTACCTATGTTATTACTTTTACTCTTTGCATTAATGGACCACGATAATTTTTTTTTTTACTGGGTACTACGTTCATTTTACTGATATGTTTTTGAGGCTGGCTTGGCTTACTGGACGGCGACCTACCTATTGCTCACTGTCTGGTAAATCGCGCCTGTGGTGGGTGAGAATCGCCGTTCGACTCTCGGCACCTAGACCGTCTATTGTGTAACATCACAGTGGGGGCTTGGGGATATAATCCCCTTCACAATTTTCACATATTCCTTATTGGGATACCCCTTCTTATAAGGAGTTTATAAGCAATCATATGACTGCTTATAAAATTACCTTAAGATTATTTAATAAAAAAAAACATTGAAGACCTCGCATAATTGCACCCATCATTCAAAATCAGCTTTAGATAAATGGCCATAAAAGTCACCTCGATAAAACAATTTAAAAGGCATTACCAGCGAATTATCTTTTTTAAAACCGGCTTGAGCTTCATCGATATTTTATTCAATACTTGTTACATCGACTACTCAATAATCAGATTATGTTCGTATCTCATAAATATCATGTTTTAATCTGTACACAGAACAAAACGAAGCTTTTGGCGCACAATAAAGAAAGCTTAATGTGTAAGTTCAGTTTTCTTGTCACGTTTATTCGTCGTTTAAACGTCCTTCCAACAAATGGCTCGGAACATAACTACATCGGCGACCGTATACCTACTAAGAGAAATAAAATACGAGAACAGATACACACTTTTTGTCTGTGATAGAATTGAGGAAATGACCCCCCCTTGTCTTTAGATTAGGCGTCCAGAAGATTGAAATGGAAGAGACAACATTTATTTGTTTTTATTTTGATATTAAGTATTGCATTGCATTATTTGTAGCATTGAATCCACCTACTCACTGAAAGAGGGTGATGCCATCGAAGTCGACCTCGACGAAGGTGGTGTGACGATTTGTATTTGGGCAAGAAATTAATCAAATAAACAAAAAAATATTTCACATAAGCCTACTTACAAGGGCACTTATAAAAAGTCAGAAGCTAGTGCATGTGCACGGTTCCAAATTAGTCGTTTCCTATCGAGAAGAACCGGCAAGAAACTTCATAGCTACTCTTTTTTTTTTGTCAAGTTTGGCCAGAGATCGCCCTAGACCCATTTTTAGGCTATCCCTTCTCCTTCCAAACCTCTCTTGATTTAGAAGAAGAAGGGATAGCTTTTGTCTAGGAGTAGGTCACAATATTGGTTATTAAAAAAAAGTATTGCATGAGAGGTTATGGTTAGACAACACCATAACCATTCATGCAGTATTAGCTCAACATGAGCCTTTGAAGTATTAACCCTTCAGATACCGTCAATTAGAGACACAATAGTAAGACAATAGATGCGCGGCCACCGGTGGTCGCTTGGGGATTCATGAATTAATGTAATATTCGAGTTAATCCATACCAATATAATTTAATATAATACCTTACCTCTTTCGGGTACATAAAGCTTTAATAGATTTACCCAAAGGAATATTCTGCAACAATTTCATCAAAACTAAATGCTGTTATATTAACGATGATATTAATAGCATTAAACATCGAATAGTTTGTCGTCTTAAGTATAAAGGAGGTGCTTTTAGCGATAATTACGTTAAAATCTTATTAAGCGCTTTATATAATAATTTGAATAAATAACTCGATCAGAATTCTCTGAAACGCTCGTCGTCATCATGAGTTTAAAATAGTTGTTTATACATAGAATAGGTATTTCGCTGAAAGAGATATTAAAGTGAAACTTGATATAAATTATATAATTGAATTACATAAAATTCAGTTAAGCTTTATTCGGGATGAAACAGAACATTACGATGTCTCAGATAAATAAGTAGGGAAGTAGGATTGTAATGTATTCATTCCAATCTCATCCTAAATCCTTTTTGTTATTTTCTGTCCCCAATCCAGACGTCTTTGGGAGGAGCAAACCTCCAAAATTGCAATCACGCAAATTGAAAATTAATGGACCGCGAAATCCAATTTTGCATTAAAGCTTTCTGGTTGGTAAGTAGGCACTCGCCCCGGCTCCGCTCGGAGTGGTCATGGTATCATACTTATTTATGGTTTTAGAGACAAAAGTGAACGAAAAATATTCGTGTTCTTCTGCGAGTGGAAAAATATTATAGAATTGATTTCCGTCAGCTTGTTGTAAGCAAAATGAACTATAAGAAACACCTCTTGCATTATTTTTCAATATTCATTTTCTGCGCCTTTAGATAAATTAAATTTCTGTTAGATATCTCGTCAAACGCTAAGTATTTTGTACTTATATTATATGTATGACAATGACATTGATTTTAGGTATCGTGATCGCTTAAAAAGTAATCCGAAGGGTATAATGGCTTAAGCAACAAGATCCGCGTACGAAATCGTGGGCAGAAGCTAGTTAACTACTAAAAATACACTGTATTGTTATAAGTTAGAAACAACCACTAAAGACTAAGAGTAGACTGTGATCACACCAAACGTATTGTCAACCGCAGACTGTTAGCAAGCATTACGTAGTGATATGCTCTTATACTAGGTCTTACAGTGAGCTTGTATATAATAAACAACTGAATATACTCGTTTATTGTGTGTAATAAACACATTCTTATGTATTTTATGTATGTATTTGTGTTATTATGTCTTACTAATATTATTTCTGTTGTTTATAGTGTGTCTTTCGTTCAGTCCATCCATAGATCGTTTTGCCATTGTGGTTGTTTGCCATTTTACACTTATTATTAATAATGGTTGTCCTATATTTTCTACAATCGCCTAATAGAAATAGTATAACGGATCTTAAGCTAAGATTTGTAGACAAATGACGAGACTATCATCACTGGATGTAAAACTCAGTTACAGACAACTTGACTAGGGAAACTTTTTTTTTATGGTGGGCAAAAATCATCATGACAACCCCCGCTCTTGGGCCAAGCGGGAGATAGTGTCAGACTCTTACTGACTGAAAACCCACCTTTTTACCGGGGATCGAGCTCTCTTTCGGATAACCCTGGCCCCAGTAGGCTTTGACCCAGCTGGGCCCCTGCTGTTGCTGACAACTCCTTACGAGGGAAACCTGACAAAGTATTAGATTATTGTTTGGAAAAACAGATACAAAAAAAAAAATGGTGTACAATAACGAACGTAACAAACAATAACATTGTGTGTCTACTAAATAAATAAACAGCTACAATACTTCGTTTACATAAATTGATTACGTAAAACCTTCGTCCGAGCGATCTGTCTACTTCGTAAATAATATGCCATGAACATACGCACACGTTCGTTCCTCCGACGATACCCTCTTAACTCGAGGTCGGGCCCAAGAAAAGTGTCGTTTACCCTCACGTTATCTTCAAGTTCCAATGTCCAAATTCGTTTCATTTCGTTACAAGTGAAATATAGTTAAAGTCAAAAACTAGAACTCACTATACGACACTTCCTACGTTTCAGTTTCGGTGAAAAACATTTTGGATTCCTTCAAGTCATTGCCAAGTGATATTAACTCTACACGAAGCGATGTAAAAACTTTTTTTTATAGTCACGGTATACCTAATCCTAAGTTAAGTGCTCGAGATTCATAGGATAGCTAGGTACGAAAGACTTTTATGAGAGGAAAAACTATTTTCTGTTTGAAATCTTTACCTCGTCTTTACTTTCTTATCTCGGTTCAGCACGCTTAAGCTTTAAGAAGATTCAGCACTTGGTGTAAACTATCGTTATAAGAATGGAGGCATGAGTAACAAACTTGTTGTGAATGTTCTTTAAAAATTAAAATAATGAAGAAAACATCAGTTTTGTCAAATATTAAATTTGAGTCATAAATGGTTAACCAGAAATATAATTTCTTTTTAGTTGGGAAATAAGTTAACATTAATAATTTGATTTTTTATTGTTTGTAAGAATCTAAAATTTTTACCATTAGAAAGCTGCTTTATTCTGAATTGGCATAGGCTATATTTTATATATGCGAGCGAAACTGCTAGCAAAAGTTAGTGCTTTATAAACTGTGCTCACTTCACTAAAAGACAATAAGTGTAATTTTTTTTTTAATGCCAGTTTATGTACCTAATTGTTTTTTTTTTTAATAATATAAACTAGTGCCTGACTGTGTTCGAACCTGATGGTAAGCAGTGATGCAATCTCTGACGATGAGGCGCACTAATTTATGAGCCTATTCATTCTTGCTTAAAAGACACTGAAATTATAATCGGATGAAAGACCTGGATGTAACTGTCACCACACATGGACCTCAAAAAAACGACACCACAAAAAATGCAAGAAGTGGCCACAAAAAAAAAGCAAGACGCCGTCGTAAAAAACCGCTGAAGCACGCGACAGTTTGTGGCCGGAGAAGCTTGAAGCGGATTCAAGCGTTCTCTTGTGGCGGCACTCCTATCCCCGCACGTGACCCACAAAAAAGGCCCGCCTCAAAAAGAAGCTTGAAGCGGCGTTTTTTTGAAGCCCGTGTGCGGGGACAGTAAAGAAACAAAGGAATTTGTCTGACATCGATATAAAGTAACAAAGGTATTATTAAGGCATGATTATTATAATGAGTTCAGATGTAACAAGCCTACACGTAAAGCATGTACAGTTGCATGTTATGTCAGCTATTTTACCCAGTCTAACACATGATTAACATTCGCTCGTTGTCGCCTAAAGTACATTTCTGTGTTATGCCTAATTCAAAAACCGTGTCCGAGGTAATTAGGACGCATAGCTTAGGCGCGTCGGAAAAAGTCAAAGGGGAGAAAAAACAATGTGTTTTGGGTTTTACTGCATAATTCTACCAAAAAAGTTAGGTTAGTCCAACAATTTTGGGAACTTGTAACTAGGTAACAAAACTAGTGCAAACTTTGTGGATATTTTGTTTGTCTGTTTGTGGATACAAGGAGTATCCACGAAGTTAAAATACTGAAAACAATAATGGGAATAATAATATTATCATCATCATAATCATTTCAGTCGAAAGACGTTCACTGTTCGACATAGGCCTCCCCCAAGTGCCGCCAGAATGAACGGTCCCTTGCGTCTCGCATCCATCGGACTCCCGCAACCCTTACCAGGTCATCGGCCCACCTTATAGGAGGCCTTCCAACGCTACGTCTTCCGGTACGTGGTCGCCATTCCAGAACCTTTCGGCTCCAATGGCCATCTGCTCTGCGAGCAATGTGCCCTGCCCATTGCCTACAAGGTGGACCGATGACCTGGTGAAGGTTGCGGGAATCCGGTGGAGGCGGCACGCACAGGATCGTTAATTGTGGCGACACTTGGGGAGGCCTATGTCCAACTGTGGACGTCTTTCGGCTGATATGATGATGATGATGTTACATCGATTTTCAAGCCCGCATAGTGTGATATGGTACCTTCTGATTATCAAGATGGAGTTTTTAACGATGTTTTCCTTATCAGGTCTATGCTATTACACCCACATAGTTTTCGCAAACATAATCATAGAACTAAGGCGATTAAAGGATTATTTTAAGACTGTAGGGTATTGCACCCTCTTATGCGCTGTAAAGTATAAATCCCACTAACGCGTCTCTCAAGGTTATTATTATGGAAAAAATTCTATTATCACGTAAATGTTAGTTTCTTAAGTCCGAGACACGACTTTTCGGTACTCGACGTTCATGGGTTAATTTATTTATTTCGTACTAGCTTCTACTAGCGACTTCGCTTTCGTGATAATACTAAATTATAACAAAGCAGAATGCTCCCTGAAATGGGCTATTCTAGAACATTCTCCATTTATAGTGCTAAACATTCAAATGCGTTCAGAATTTTAAATGTGAAAGAGTAACAAACATACAGGCATACATACAAACTGTCGCCCATATGATATTAATCAGATAAATAGATATGGGGGCACGGCAGTGCCAGATACATTTTTAACCGACTTCTAAAAAGGAGGAGGTTCTCAATTCGGATGTTTGTATGTTTTTTTTTTATGTTTGTTCGCGCATAACTTAGTCGCTCGCTAACCGATTTGAAAAATTATTTTTTTGTTAAAAGGGCATACTTCCCAAATGGTCCCATAGTCACCAAGTTGGGATCTTATGATGGAATCTTGGCGAAATCGAAGGAACTCCTCAAATTTAATTTAATTTTTTACTGAAGTCGGTAATTTTTTTTTATAAAAAGGTTTTTTTTTTACTGATATATAGAATTTGTGAAGTAAGGTTTGGTAGAGTTAGGCCTCGTAGATTCAGAAGCTTGGCTCTACATGAGATCTCATATCTTTTTCACAGGACAAACCTTATGTTGTCGTCTTGGCAACATTTTACATGAAATGTTTTTGGTGGGATATCATTTTAGACTATTGGCTTATTGATTTTGTTTATGATGCTTGGTTTACAAGTATGCCATTAAAATGGAGTAGTTCAAATGGTAAACGATGACATCAGAAATGCACGGCAATAAAACCGCTTATAAATTTAAATATGTCAACGTTCCCTAAAATAAACAACCAAGCAAGTGCGAGCCCCGTAAAAACTTATCTATGAAACCAATTAAATTTACGAAATAAGTTACGAAGATTTTTCCAAATGTGTCGTACCTAACTACAAAACAGTTTTTTTTAATTATTGATAGGCTCGCGTTTGACCACCATCTCACCTGATGTTCCTGATGTGCCTGAGTTTCCAGATTCTAAGTCAACGGCAAATATCCTATGAATTTTGATTCCTTTGAGAATGTCTAAATATATGTTTTTTTTTTTTTCGTAAACTCAGTTATTTTTTTTTTATAGTTTCAAAAGTCATCAGACCTGAGTATGAGTATAAGGCTAACTTCAACTCGATACCACTACTTGTTCCTGGGATAAAGGATCTTGACAGACAGACGGACAACAAAGTGATCCTATAGGGGTTCCGTTTTTTTTTCTTTTTAGGTATGGAGCTCTAAAAATGAAACAATCTGTAAAATACGGCTGTCTTTGACAAAATTATTCATCATCAACATTGTTTTCACGCATCCATCGGATTCCCGCGACCCTGACCAGGCCATCGGTGTTTCATCGTCAAAGGACCAGTCGTTGTGGCAACGCTTGGAGGAGGCCTATGTCCATCAGTGGACGTCTTTCGGCTGATATGATGTCAAATAATGCTTTATAAAGCTGTTTATAGCACATTTCATTACATTATTATTTCGCATATCCTGCCCAATAAAGATGTAATATATCTAGTGGCAGTGTGGCAGTATTATCATAGCAATGTTCATAAGCACTCTCTCGGGGACGGCCGCCGGTTATAACTGTGTGCCGCTTAATTAAACTGACTTTTTAATTATGTGAGAGTCGCCTTTTTGGTCTAGCTTTCAGTGAAGGTTCGATTTTTAAATATTATTTATTTAATTTCATGTACAGTGGTGGTACATAGGCGTGACTTAATTTCACAAGTACCCTTAGCCAAGTTGCTAATCTGCAATAGTTAACGCTAGTAGAAAGCTTCAAATGTTCGGAAATAACGTCGTCTCAACGCTCAGTCACGTGGTCAGCACAAAAGAATTGGCGGCAACGTCAACTCGAAGCGTTCGACGCAAGCGAAACGGTTGTAACTTGGCTAGGGGGGAAGGCATTCTATAACAGTCGAGCATTGGTTTAAAAAAGACAACACTGTGGTAGGTGTGTGAAAAACATAAGAATATGTTACATCAATGCGATCAAAGCGATTGGAACTCAAACTAACTGCACTAAATACAATTAATGACTAGGCACCATGGTCTAAGACCTTATACTGTCTAAATAGAGCGAATGAAAAAATAATTGTTCGGCGATTAAAATGTTCACGATAAATAAAAATATTCTCATTGGACTGCTGTGTTGAAACCGTGTCCAATCAATAAAATATCTCTGGTTACCAAGGGGTAAAGGCGTGTCAATTAATATTCATTAAATTAATTTGCATGTTGATGTGATAACGGAAAAACAGTAAAATAGGTTCTATTTAATATACCAACCAGTATTTTTTTGTACTTTTTTTTTTCTTACTTTACTCTAAGTTATTTTGTATATTTTTAAAAGTATAATAATACTACCTGCCCAGTATCTTCTGCTATTTTACATTCTATTTGAAAACCTGCAATGACCGAACAAGTTGAAGAAATGTGACTGGGCTCGACGCGTAGCATTGTTGTTATTTGCTACGACATAACTCTCGTAGCGGTTTCGTAGCTTTAGCTACGATGCGGCGTAGCAACAATAATATGTATTATTTTGATCTATTTGTGACTAATGGTATGCAATAATGCAGCTTTATAATGTTTCCACTACTGGAGTTAAGGTACCTTCTCTTGGAGAGCAAATTTCGAAAAGGTCACAAACCAGGCTGGCCCAGTACAGCTTTTTTATGGTGTGAAAATCATCTAATGACAAACCCTGCTCTTGGACGGTGCGGGAGATAGTGTCAGACTCTTACTGACTAAAAACCCACTCTGTTTCTTCATGCCTCCATACCGGGGCTTAAGCTACTCTTTCAATACTAACCCTGGACCCAGCTGTGCCTCTGCCCAGTACAGCTGACATGCAATGGTAGTTATCATGTCTTCCAATTTTTGGTTCTAGGACATTATGGTTTCCTCTCGTAGTTAGGGACTGCTGAGCCATAAATACTTATAAAAAAAAAAACAGTCTCATTTAATTCAGCCCATAGCGTGACGTAGATCCTTCAGTATACTTGATAATTCCATTAGGCAAACAGATAGATCATTGAGAAAATTATGCAAAATCACCCAACTCTGTTTCAAATCGCTATTAATACCCGTGAGAAAAAGATGACTGGGGAAACTGCCCCCGGGCCGGGCAACCAGCCTCATACAGCCACCGTACCTTTTTCAGAAAACATCATTTAAAAGCATTCAATGGTTCCGTAGAGAGATCGAAATCATATCAGAGCAAATATTTTACCAATTTTAATGACAGAATGAACATCGGAAAATATGAGAATTATGAAGCTATTTTTACGTTTCGAATTTAATTCCCTAAAGAGTCAGTTTGTTTGTCACAGTTTTATTTATTTATTTTTAAACTTTATGTACCGTAGTAGTACCTACATAAGCGAGCTTAATGCATGGCATGCATGGCTTGAGGTCTTTATTTATGATTTTAGATGAAAATTTATTTTTTTATTGAAAAAGAGACACGTGTGTTTTACAAATACGATGTTTCGACTGTGTTTGAGTATTTATGCTTTTAAATATTCACGTAACATTTTCAACTGTCAGCAAAACTATAAATGTCAGTAAAAAAAAATGTTAGCAAACCCCGCCATTGTTCCACCTGGTACACATTGTGTATTGTCATTTATTTACCTCTCATAAATAACGACCCTTGTGACGGTTACAGCAGTTACGTCAGTTACCGCCCCAGTGGACAATGCGCCTTACGCAAGTTAATGCTTTGTGCCAAACTGTGAGTACCCACAGACTCCAGATATTCATAATTAAATTCTAGTTAGGAAGTAGGGACGCCTGTGGCACAGAGTAGCTTTTCAGAAATGGAATTTAACAATTCACACGAAGTTCCAACTAGAGACGGAGAAATTATAACTAGGAATAATAGCATATGTATATGTAATAGGGAGGGTGTTAAAGGGTGATTACACGGGCAATTTTTCAGCAATTAATGCGCGTTGACAGATAATTAGCTGCGGGAGGTATGTGTCCTTCTCCTGGCGTCGTACTCCTCAATGTTGAGAGTCGTGAGCCCTTCATCACCTTCATTCGACCGATATTCTTCCATCTGTTTCTGTCTCTGGCGGTGTGAAGGGCATTGTATAGCGTAGAGTCAAGAGCGGTGCGGATCTAGTCAGACCAACATATTGGGTTGCGTCCACGAGACCTTTTCTGATCTCACAGAACAGACTGAATTTTCCGACTCTGAAGCTGATTTTAAATCTCTGTTCGTCGAGTTCCAAGCTCAACAAGACTGCAAATTTGATCTTCTGAGCGAGGCCTTAAATACCATCGTGACGCAAAACCAAGAGATTAAAAACTCAATTGGAACACTCACGTCCCAACATCAAGAACTTCTTACAAAAATTGATAGCCTAGAAAAGGAAAACTACGAATTCAAAAACCGTGTTACTACCCTGGAAAATCGGATTGATCTCCTCGAAAAGAATTCTCAATGTACAACAATAGAGATTCGTAACATACCTAAGCCGGAGATTGAATGCAAAAAAACACTCTCCAGTATAGTTCTGAATCTTGGCTCGGTTCTGGGACTCGAGACGCCGATCGAGGATTCGGAGATTAGAAATATTTACCGCTCGAAATCCGAAGCAGTAGTGGTTGAATTTACTACAACAATGCGGAAGGAGTCTGTTATTTCCAAGTACATCTCGTTCAATAAATCTAAACGTGAACTTAAGGAACCTTGCCTAAACTCGAAGTACCTCAACGTTCCTGGCGAATTGCGGACAGTATTTTTATCAGAGTACTTGACAAGCAAAGCAAGAAAGCTGTTTTATATTGCTCGCCTCAATGTTAAAAATAAAAAGCTCTCTGCCGCCTGGTCATCTTACGGGAAGGTCTATGTCAAGAAGGTAGAAGCGTCACCACCAGTGCGTATTGACGATGAGTCCGAGTTAAACAAACTCATTTTATGACTGGTTATTTTTATTGTTCCTATTATAAGTTGTCTTCCATTGTTATTATCTGTTTTTAGCATAGTCCCAACTAGGATTATATCATTCATTTTATATATCTATACATGCGTTTTATATTGTGTTAAACCTTATTGCAGTCTCTTACAAAGTTCACTACCTCTCACTACACTCGTTCTACTTACTCCCAAAACACACAAAAGTAACTCAACACACATCGTGAACCAATCCTTGGACAGTCTAGCCATAATTATTATTAGTAACAGTCTGTATAAGCATCCTGTACGTTTACATCATAACATTGCAATGCCAATTGTCGCCGATATATCAGATCTGAGTGTTAACTTAATTCCTATCCTACTAAACAGGTCACGAAATAAACGTGACCTGGATTCTGCAAAAAGTATTTTATCCATATGATCCGTGGCCTTGAAGCTATTCACTCGGATCTGGATTCTCTGTCGGTGGCCCGTGTTGTTAGGTGTGAGGTAGAAAACATAAAAACCCATGTAAGTAATAATCGTCAACTTAACGTTCTCTCTCAGAATATACGTAGTATTTCCTGCAATATGCCAAACTTCAACACACTACTTCATAGGTCCAGTATAGCATGGGACGTGTTGGTTCTTTCTGAATGCTGGCTACGCTCTGCCAAGAATATACCTAACCTAGATAATTACAACTATACCTCAACCACATTGCATAGGACACAAAATGAAGGAGTTGTAATTTTCTACCAAAAACAACTCAATGTTACATTTGAGGAACCACAAATCAGCGACGCAAATTGTCTGTTGCTCAAACTAAACTCAGATACCTGTATCCTTGGGATTTATCGTCCTCCGGGTCAAAATAACACAAGTAACTTTATTAATTCAATTGATAGACTCCTTAATTCCTTAAATTGCTACAAAAATATAATACTTTGCGGTGACATAAACATAGATATAGTTATGAATAGCCCTGATAAACGCTCTCATGAATACCTTAATGTCTTGGCCAGTCACTGTATGCTGCCAGGTCATATTCACCCAACTCATGGCAAAACGTGTCTAGATCACATCATGGTAAAGACCAGATTGAGGGCTACCTGCTTTGTGATCGAATCATCGATCACGGATCACGAAAGTGTGGCCATTAGCCTTGAGTTTGCTCACAAGTCTCAACTAGAAAACCCAAACAAAATTACTCACCGTATTGATTATGATAACCTAGACATAGCTATGCGTAAAATAGACTTTCAATCTGTTATGAACTGCAGTGATGTAAATAATGCAACAGATTTGCTAGTCAGCTGTCTCTCAAGGTCTATAAAAGAAAACTCGAAGGTAATAAAAATTCCTAGAAGGAAGCTTACTGCTAAGCCTTGGATCACAAAAGGACTTTTGAAATGCATGCGAAACAGAGATAATCTGTACAAAAAGCTGAAAAGTGACACAAATAACGAAATTCTCCAAAAAACATACAAGCGTTACAGAAACTTCTGTTCTTCACTCCTGAAGAAAGCAAAAAGAAATTATGAAAGGCAAGAGATAGAGAATGCAAGTGGCAACAAAAAGAAATTGTGGGATGTCATTAAACGGATAAGCGGCTCCAGTAGGGCAACAGACCACTCCTCCTGTCTCATCTCTAGTGTGAATCCAGAAAAGAGCATCAACGATGTCAATGATTTTTTTGCAAATGTTGGACTCAAACTAGCCGAGAAAATCCCTGCTCACTCATTACCTCAGAGAACGATTCTTGATAACGCAACGGAAGGCGCTCCTCTTCATTCTTTAGTAATGCTTCCTACTGATGAATCTGAGGTCCTTCAACTCATTGACGGATTGAGGGACAATTGCGCTGTCGGTATTGACCAGATATCGAGCCGGTTGCTAAAGAGTTGCGCTCAGGTTCTCTGCCCCGCTATTGTTCACATCTGTAACCTCGCCATATCTACGGGGAAATTTCCACAGGCGTTCAAATCTGCAGTTATAAAACCCATACATAAGGGTGGTGACAGGGACTGTGTCAACAACTTTAGACCCATCTCTATCCTTCCAACGCTCTCAAAGATACTAGAGCGCTTAATGAATAACCGGTTGATCAGCTTTCTCGAGGGGAACAACCTCCTTTCATCTTCTCAGTTTGGGTTTCGGCAAGGCAAATCTACCAGTGATGCGGTGCACGAATTGCTGAGTTCGGTCATAACTAATTTGGACAGGAAAAGAAAATGTCTCACGGTGTTTCTGGACTTGGCAAAGGCGTTTGACACGGTTTCTGTCCCACACTTATTGGGTAAGCTGGAGAAAATGGGTGTACGAGGTCTTCCTCTGAAATTATTCCATGACTACCTAGCTAACCGAAGACAGCAAGTAAAAATTGATGATAGGGTAAGTAACGAACTCCCAGTGACTTTCGGTGTACCTCAGGGTAGCATTCTTGGCCCGACCCTTTTCTTGATCTACATCAACGACCTCTGCCAACTCGGCCTTAATAATGGTAAGATTTTTACTTTTGCCGACGATACGGCCCTCTTTTTTAGTGGTGATAGCTGGTATGAGGTCTTTGATGTGGCTCAACAGGGGTTAAATGGGGTTACTGAGTGGTTAAATAACAATGTACTGTCTCTCAATGTCACTAAAACCAAATATATAGCATTAACACCTCGATCAAATACACTACCCCCACAATCCCTTTCTCTAACGGCCCACACGTGCAGGTCAACAAACCAACCGTGTGCATGTACTTTTCTTCAAAGAACAGACCAAATAAAATATTTAGGAGTAATTTTGGACCAATTTCTTACCTTCAAACCACATATAAGCGCCCTGGTAGCGAGATTGCGTAAACTCATTTATGTATTTAAGAGTCTAAAATATGTAGCTGGCCATGGAACCATCAAGATGGCCTATTATGCTTTGTGCCAGTCGCTCATAGACTACTGTATCGTTTCCTGGGGAGGGGCTGCAAAATCGCACTTGATAGAAGCGGAAAGAGCCCAACGTGCTATCCTTAAGGTTGCTGCGGGCCTTCCCTTCCGCTTTCCTACAGTCGACCTGTACAAAAGGTGGGATGTCCTGACTATTCGACAAGCCTTCGTTTTGCATACAGTTCTCAAAAAACACTCACAGCTGGTCTATGAACCGGATTTATTAAGAGACAAACGAAGGAAGGGTACTGTGTGCAAAACCGAGCGTTTTCGTTCACGTCTGGCCCGAAAGTTTTTCCCTTACCTAGGAAATCACATCTACAATCACATAAATACCAGCCAAAATATATATCCTTTAACTAAATCAAGTTGCAAGCAAAAAGTTACTACGTTTTTGAAAACACTTACTTATGATGACACAGAGAAGCTACTTCATTCGGTTAATTAAATCTTATCTACAGCTCTGTTACTTATTATGTTCAAATTGTGGCTTTAAAATTCCAACCTCCAACGTTCACAAGACACTCACTCTGATACAACTACCATTCACATTCAAAACCGTCCTCTTGCACATTTCCTACACACTACATACACTTTTGTCCACACTCACATTTCCCACACACCACATTCAAAACCATCCTCTTGCACATTTCCTACACACTACATACACCTTTGTCCACACGCACATTACCCACACACCACTTTCACCACCATCCTCATACATATTCCATTCATATATTGACTGCACTTTTTATTTTATTTTTTGTCTTCTTTCCTTTTCTGTTGTTAATTTTAATTATTATCGTTTTTGTTTTTAAATTTGTGTTAGGCTGATAAGTGGGGCCTGGTGACCTGTAGCACAGGTTTCTCCGAAACCTACAACAGGCACCAGCTCTCACAATGCTTTATTACTACAAAATTGTTAAGTGCTAGATTAACATTGTGAGAGAAAATAAATGATATTATTATTATTTTCATTTCTTTATTTATCACAGGACCCTGAGGTCCTGGGCCTTTGGGAGGCATACAAGGAGCCGAAGCCAACTCGCAGAGGCCCTTTAGGTTATTCTAATGAATCTTGATACCAACCGACGATTATCCCTGTACGCGCTATACTAGTGCACCCAAGGACAATCCCCGGTTTGAAAAACTATTGCGATTTAATATGGAAAACTAAATAATAGGGCTATGGTTTTTGGAGTCTTAAGTGGACTGATAACATGGAACTATGTTAAGACTATGGCCCCTGCCTGAACAATGTCATTAATATCCATCGATAAAAGGCAGGGGGTGACTTGCACACTCAATAAATGGGCCCCCAAAAACGGTCGCTAGCACGAAGTGACGTAGCAACAAGAGGGCAACATATCCTGAGGCGCTTGAGGAGTGGAGAGGCATACCACGGCTATCAGGACAATCCCGGAAGTACGGTCAAGATCCCTACCAGCACCTTACTGGATTATGCATCCTTCTCCCGAGCATGTTTGCTCTTGCGAATCTCCACTCAAGCCAGCCAATAAAGGCAAGAGAGAGGTGGGAGCTCTGTTCCTCGTCAGTGTTCACTACGGCCGGCCAATAAAGGCAAGCCGGAGATGAAGAACAGGAATTCTCCCGGGAGATCGGGTCCGTGGGGTCGCTAATATCCAACAGTTCGCCACAAAACTGCCCTGCGGATTGTATCTCTCTTAGTCTGGCCCCTCACCCTAGGTATGTTACGGTAAAGGAAATTCTACCGATACAGACCTAGGGCATGTTGGAGCACACAAGCCCCACCACGACGTCAACGTAGAGATACGACGATGGGGTTATAGTTATTATTATTATTATTATTATTATTATTTGTCATCCTCATTTCAGCTGAAAGACGTACACCGTTGGAAATGAGTTGCTCCATGTGTCGCTATGACCACCGGTCCTGTGCGTCCCACATTCAGTAGATTCCCACGACCTTCTCATAGTGTTGGAGGCTTTCCAACACTGCGTCCTACGGTACGTAGTCACCATTCCAGAACCGTTCGACGCAAAACGGATGTATTGCGAGCAATGTTTAAGTTTATTTTTTTATAATAAAATGTAACTCCAAATTGTTTAATGATTATTCTGTATTGTAAATGAATGTATTGCCTAGCAAAAACAATTCTTTTTGTAAAATTTACTGATGTAACAGATCTATACTAAAAACTATAAGCTCTTGTAGATCCTAGATCCAAGATATACAAAATGTATGTTTCTTCTGTAATTATTATACGGTATGTAATGATACAACTGCATGTCCTAAAGTAGTCTTAGACTTAGTGTCAGTAGAAACACACAAACTAATAATGTACGAAAAATAAACGTACTATGTTATTACAATATTTATCTAAGACGGCCATACGTCAATGTAAAAGTGCTAAAAGGGTACAAAACCATAGGATAAAGCTATTAGGTTATACTTTTTACATAGGAAATCATCAAATAACGAGCGGGCAAGGAGAGTATTAGATTTTTACAAGCTTTTATTTAGTTTCACCTGTCCGGATGCTTGTCTGTAATCAAATCTTGTAAATTAAATTTGACCCACTTCCCGGTTACCGATTGAGCTGCAATTTTACAAGCATGTGTAAATCAGATGACATTGTAAAATTATTATGACATGGAGCTGATTAGATGAAACCAGAAGGTGGCTATCGGAACTTTGTAGGAAATACAATCCCATCGAGTTTGGGCTCGTATGATTCGTTTTGACGAATATTAATTATATAGGTATACCGAGCTATAAAAGCTTGCTATAAAAAAAGATTTTCATTAAAAGCTGGTTTTATAACCAAAATAATAGATATAATAAGCGGTAAAACAATATATAAGAGGCCTTTTAGACATAGAGCTGTATCAAGTTGTGGCATATCATTTGAAAGGGCAAAGTAATAACTCCATTTTATTGTACGGCATTAATAGTCTGAAACGTGCAAGGATAGATACATAGATAGATAGATATATATAGCATTTATTTGATGCACACAGAAAAATAAACAGGTAATATATATGTACAAAATCACAATAAAATTACAAAACTAAGCGCATAAATTAACAAAAAATAAAAAAGTTAACAATCACAAACATATTTTTTTTTCTACAACTATCACACAAAGCCGTCTAGTTCCAAGTTAAGCAGAGCTTGTGTTATGGGTACTAGACAACTGATAAACATCCTTATTTATTACTAGCTTCTGCCAGCGACTTCGTACGCGGATCCTGTTGCTTATGCCAGCGACATTCAGTGTTATAAACGTAAGAGTAGACAAAAAATAGAAAGCTCAGAACTGCTAAGCTATCGGGAGTTACACGTGTTATTGTGAGTTAACCATAAAAGATAGACGTATGCTGTCGTGAGACATTTTTTATATAATTTTGAGGAGAACATTTCCGTTATACATGTTTTCTGTGTAGCTTTAACCATTAAGGCTGCAAACGCGACGGAAGCTTAAAAAATGGAGTAATTTCTCCCGTTTCCCCAACATTTCCCTTCACTGCTCTGCTCCTATTGATTGTAGCGTAATGAAAAGTATACTATAACCTGCCCAGGAGTATGAAGAATGATTGTACCAAGTTTCGTTAAAATCCATCGAGTAGTTTTTGTTTCTATAAAGAACATACAGACAGACAGACAGACAGACAGACAGACAGACAGACAGACAGACAGACAAAAATTTTACTGTTTGCATTTTTAGCATCAGTATCGATCACTAATCACCCCCTAATAGTTATTTTGTAAATATATTTCATGTACAGAATTGACCTCTCTACAGATTTATTATAAGTATAGATTTCAAAATACATACATATTATAGATAAATTACACCCAGACACAGAACAAAGGATCATGCTCATCACATACACATTTGTCTTGAGTGGGAGTCGAACCCACGACCTCCGGCATAGCAGTCAGGGCCACTAACCACTAGACCAACAGGCCAGTCAATGTTACGAGTACCTATATTAAACAAATAAACATACGCTGACTAAAAGGAAATGACTCATATTTCGTAATTCCATACAATAGTTTACAGTAGCCCTTGAACAAAACTCCTTTACGCTCGTCTTGGAAATCGATGCACTAATCCCAACGTTGATTGGAAATTTTTAGAATAATCTTTTTTGGGAGGTTATTTAACTATCGTGTTTTGGCTGTTTCAATCTCGGCTCTTTCAAAGGAAACATTTTTTCAGCATAGTTCAAATCGGTGTGCACTGTTCCCGCGCGCCTCAAGGAGTTGTCAGCCACAAGGGGGCCCAGCTGGGTCGAAGCCTACTGGGGCCAGGGTTAGCTCCGAAAGGTAGCTCAGCCCCAGTATGAAAGACAAGAAGAGACGGGGTAGGTTTTTTAGTCAGTAAGAGTTTGACGCTATCTCCCGCTCCGCCCATCCCGGGCGAGGTATGTCATTTGGATGATTTCTACCCACGGAAAAAATAAAAGCATAGTAATTTTTTTTTTGCTTTTTTTTATATTGTTATGGATAGGTTCTCGCTTGACCACTATCTCACCTGATGGAAAGCTATAATGTGGCTGACAATGAAACACGCTTACCTAGAAGCAAACTATTCACTCTTGACTTAAGATTAACTAAAGTCACAATGGATCTAAAACCAAAGCAAATATGAACGGACAATTATGTTTTTTGCTGCCAAAAACTCACAGACCAGAAGTGAGTTACAACATTGCAAGGTGTCATAGTGAAGATAGACCACACATAGCGAATGCAAACTCTTCAGAAAAAAAATATTTCCAGAAATACTCCCTCATTACTAAGAATTGCTTAAAGTTGTCGTGCCGTCACGTTTGACCAGTATCGCTCAACAGCAAGCAATTTAAGTTGCTCGTGTGCACACACCCTAATAGGTAGAGTTGGTGTTACAGTTTGGCTGCGGGTCTCCATTGTTTGATGCTGCGGGTATCGGCCACGTCTGCTTGTTACTCAGCTTAGGGGCCTTATTAAGTCGTTTTAAATGTCATCATTACTCTGTTGTGAAAAAGGGATAGCGCTAAGTCTGTATAGCTCCATGTCTCTCTCACACATTAGAACTATAACATCTTTAAGACGGCATTGTAGGTACCCAAGACCGTTGATCCACTTACACTATTGTTATCAAGTTATTCCTTACCTAACTTCATGGAAAAGGGATTACATAAATGTCTTTAGACAATCATAATGGTGGTTGGACATTGAAAATAATATGTCTTATTTTAATATTAATGTAAATCTAACCTTAAATAAATTTATGTATCCATTGATGCGAAGTTAAGAGTTCTTTTTTTGTGGTGGAAAATCATCGAATAACTCTTCTAGCTCTTGGAGTCTTCTATTAGTAAACCATGATAAAGATCTCTTAATCAACCTCGATTTTTGAACCAGTGTTGGCTACATCAGATTTCATTTTACCGAAGTCGTTTGACTTTTTAGACAGACTCTAACAGCACATAGTAAGTACCTATTTAATTTAATTATATTGATCAGTTTTCCCAGTATTTTCTTATCAAGCAGACTATCGTTATCATCATTTCAGCCGATATATATCCACTGTTGGACATAGGCCTCCCCCGTATCGCCACAACGAACGATCGTTACGCATAATCGGTTTCCCGCGACCTTCAACAGGTCATACCGTTATATTAAAAAAAGCGAAGGTAAATAGTAATCAAAACAAGTTAGAAACAGCTTAGAAACCAAAACTTACTCAGACAAACTTTAGACTGATCTCAAGCATAATATAAAGTAAACGAACCTACACACATATATTCGTACACAAGTACGGGCACACATCTACCTCGCCTCAAGTACTGTCTATGCTGTGCCAAAATATGAAATTCAAATTCGGAGTGATGCACCTCAAGTCGTTACAAACTCGTTTGGTTAGCCTTTGCAGCACTTGATATATTTACATTCGTATATTGCACGTGAAGACACCGAGATCTAGAAACTGGCTAAGAAAATATTTCAATACAGATATTGTTTTGCTTTCAGAATATGATTAAACTAAAGAGTTTGGAGGGAATAGAGATTAATTGAAGTTCTTCGAGTTTAATCCACACTATCTACACTAAAATAATAAAGAAGTAAAGTTTGTTTTTCATGTGTTTTTTTTTTGTGTGTAGGAGGTAATCTCTGGAAATACTGGTCCGATTGCTGAAATTTTTTCACCGATAGAAAGCTGCTTTATTCTTGAGTGACATGGGCTATACTTTATGTACGTGGGTGAAGTCGCAAGCAAAAGCTTGTTATTATGGACCCGAAGGTCATTAATTGATGATTCAATATTATTATAGTGTATATCTAAATCTAATATTATTAATTCATGAATCCCCAAGCGACCACCGGTGGCCGCGCATCTGTTGTTTTACTATTGTGTCTCTAATTGACGGTATCTGAAGGGTTAAGGTGAAGAGTTAGCTTGTTAGTTTGAACGCGCTAATTGTAGGAACTACTGCTGCGAATATAAAAAATATTTTAATGCTGGCTAGTCCATTTTTCGAGGAAGGCTTATTACTACGTCACGCTTAAACCAATAGGAGCAGAGCAGTTGCCCGTGAAACAAATTCAAATACAAATCACACAAATGTAATTTAAAAAATATATATCAAAGAGACAATGCAAAATACAGCACCTACCCTAGGTGAGATACAGGCGATACTATGTTTTTTTTTACGGTGGCGACCATGCACCTAAATACTCAGCGTTGGAATGCCTCCCACAAAGTTGACCGATGACCTAGTGAGAGTCGCGGGCATCCAATAGATTTGGGATGCAAGGGATCATACGTTATGGCGACACTTGACCTATGTCCAACAGTGGATGTCTTTCAGCATAAATGACGATAATGATGATATGAGATGGTTTTAATAAAATAATTTTATGTTCCTACTTAAAGTTATTTTTCTCTATAGCTGGAGTTTTTTCCTTTATTTAGATAAGGCGTTATCATACCTTATACACGTGAAAGAGCAAACTAAGCTAGAAAAAGTTTAGCAAATGTATAAAAGCTCCTAATATTAGGGAAGAAACAGTTTCCTACCGATAAAAATACCATAAATCTTTTTCCCTTCCCTTTGATTGAAAACAGATAACAGTTAGTAACGTGTCTACAAAAGTGTATCTTGTCGATAAACCCCAACAGCCCACAAATCGAACGCTCGTAGAGCCGCAACCATTGATACTTAACCGCGCATAATATTTTCGTGAAATTTGCATCATCATTTTGCGTCAAATGTCGAATACGATTCCCCCCTTGTAGGCACGAACAGGTCTATTTCCATTTTCAAATGTCGGCCCGAAGCTAGAGGCTCAAGTGTTCCGTCAGAATATTTGAATATTTTAACATCGACGCCCGCGCCAAAATAAAATATGAATTTTTATTTTGTCGGTGAGCAACTCGATAAAAGATATCGTTACATGATTAGGCACGATTGATTAACCCTTTTAGTTTTTCGATAAACTGCAAGCGAGCGATGTTAAACTCCGATAAACGAGAAACAAAATAATTTGAGTCGGTTTCAGTTATAGTTTTGCACACAAAGTAACAGAATCTAATCTAACTTTAGAATAAATTAAGTTTGTGTTTGGTCGCCATGTAAGCTGTACCGTGTGAGTTTGTGGGATGAAAACAATTTGAACACCGCCAGGGCCCGACCACTTTTATAGTGACCTCCGTACGTGGACCGAATCCAAACCGCAGGGCATTAAAGCTGCAATAGGCATATTGCGCCAGCACCCGCGGCATTACATGCTAAATTCACAAACTTGACAACTCCTGGCTGTGTGGATGTATGCTATGCTGTGCGCTATTGTAGCGCTGGTTTTACGAAATTCATTAGTACTTTATTATGAGCTAACACTGCTGAAATGTTCCGGGTATACCAAAAACTAAAATAATATAATAGGACTATATTATTTTACACGTTTGGTAACGTTGAAATAATATGTTTCTCGTTTTTAGAGTTCTGTACTCAAAGGTAAACAACGGAACCCTATTACTGAGACTCCACTGTCCATCTGTCTTTCACCAGGCTGTATCTCTTGAACCGTGATAGCTAGACTGGCTGGCTAGAAGCTAGCTGAGATTTTTACAGATGATGTATTTCTGGTGCCGCTATAACAACAAATAGTAAAATAAAAACAGAACAAAATAAATATTTAAGTGAACCCTCACTTAAATATTTTCACCCCCCACACAAAAAATGAGTTTTTTTGCCGTTTTTTGTTCGATATTAATAGTAATAGTTATAATGTGTATATTGTATAAATAATGGTACGGAACCCTGCGTGCCAGTTTTATAAAAAAGTTTGTTACTATGATACTGTTAGTTGGTGTGTGTTTCACTGTAGTATCAGACACAAAAGTCCAAATCTAGGATGTGATTGATCAAACAAAGCGTTATTCAATTGTCAAATTGAGCTGTGTTTCAGCTGCGAAAGTGTACGTTTCAGTGAATTGTAAACAATTTCATTCAATATTATAAAAAGCGCAATTTCGGTTAAAATGTAGACAATATTGTGAAAATATTGGCTTTCAGGAATTAATCAGATTTTTTTTATTTTTTATTTCACATCGGGTACTTATATGAAAGAAAAGGGAGTTAATGATAGCGTGACAAGTGACAGGACAGAATGGAAGAAAAAAACGTGTTGCGCCGACCCCAAATAAAACGGGATAAGGGCTGGAAGAAGAAGAAGAAGACTGTGAGAATAGGGTACTTCTACATGGCCTACATGAGTACCTACTTATAAAAGGTCATAAGCTAGTGCCTGGTTCCAATTGGTCTTGTATTAAAAAAAAAAAATAATATAATATTCCACAACTATCACACAACGCCGTTTAGTCCCAAGCTAAGCAGAGCTTCTGTTATGGGTACTGTACAACTGATAAACATACTTATATTTATATGTATATATATATATATTTTTAAAGATTTTACAAAATTTCTATTTTAAGAGGTGTGATAGGAGTGTTAAGACCAGTCAATATTGTGCAAAAAACCTTAATAAAATAATAAAACAGTGTGTACCAATCGACCTACTTTTTATTTTTATTATTTACTAGCTTTTGCCCGCGCGGCTTTGCTCCCGCTCTTCCCTACTCCACCCTACTATACCCTACTCTACCCTACTCTACCCTACTCTACCCTACTCTACCCTACTCTACCCTACTCTACCCTACTCTACCCTACTCTACCCTACTCTACCCTACTCTACCCTACTCTACCCTACTCTACCCTACTCTACCCTACTCTACCCTACTCTACCCTACTCTACCCTACTCTACCCTACTCTACCCTACTCTACCCTACTCTACTCTACCCTACACTATCCTAATTTTTTTTTTTTTCATAAGAACCTTATCCTCACAATAACAATCACAAGAAAAAAAAATCAGCCAAATCTGTCAAGCCGTTTTCATGCTATGTCGTGACAACGGAAAACGGGGTTAATTTTTATATATATAGATTCTTATATAGCAAGTAATTTATGAATCCGCAGAGTCTACACTGTTCTCGCACATATTATAAAAAGAGGCTACACAAAAATAAAAAATAAACCTGTCAAAAAATGAAATGTTAACATCTTCATAAGCTAATCCATTACTAAGAAATTAGAAAGAAAGAAAGATAGAACAACATTTAAATTGATTGTTTGATTATAATGTTTTAATAAAATGGCACAGATTATATTTGTTGCTCGATTGAAAATAAAACTTACTTAAAAAAGGCATGACTGCAGGATTTTTCGATAGAATCACCGCAACTCTAGAATGCAAAGAGCAACTGAAAGAACAGAAATGTTGTAATCAGTAAAAGTTTGACAATCTCTTTCACTCCACCCAGATCAGGAGAAGTTACTCGTATTTGATGATTAATTTGATGATTAATTTAAATGATTAATTAATAAAAATAAATTATTATGATATTCAAACAAAAACTTAAATACATCTGATCTTTGCAACAATTACATTTTCATCTTTTAAATATTATCATCCTATTCACATTAGGTACAGTTCAGTAAACAGGTTTTACGTCAACAGCCTAACATGCCCGAACCAAAACAAGAAAATCATTTGCAACAGCTGCAGCATAGACGAACCTAGAGTTTGGGCATACATACATAACTAATGCCTAAGGCCTTGGAAATTCGGGGCACAATAGCCTAGTTCTGGTAGAATAACACTGGTTCTCAGAAAACCAGCCGACTCGTTTCATCAACAATGGAAATTGGAATAATTAACTAGTCAGGTTATGACTGTTATTTGAGTAATAAAATTATTGTGTTTGATATAGGCGTTAGATAGAAAATATGTAATATGTACAATGCGTTCCAAATGAGAATATCGATTGTCATGTTGTGACGTCACGATGTACTGTCAAATCGAAGAAAGAAATTTTTAAATGTAATTAATTTTCGAAAATTTTAATTTATTTACGAACTGTGAACGAAAAAAGTTTAATCAGAATCCAGTTCTTCAATTTTGCCAAAATTTCTTCGATTTGACAGTACGACGTCACGCATATCAAAATTGGACCGAAAAATCTTTGACTAAAAATTATATACATAATTAATTAAACATTAATTAATTTGACCATGGCCTGTACCAAGGTCCGGAGTGAGAGAGCCTTTATACGGCTTTGAAACAATGGGTCTTATCAGAAGATTTAAAATCACTTCAAAGGTAATGGATAGCTATGCACGAAAATTACTTGCTTGGGACCAGATAATAAGATATTCGCAGGAGAACTAAACTTTGCCCGATGAATAATTGCCCATACTTATGTGTCAGTGAGAAAGGCATATTACTCGCAGAACAGATGGCCTATGAGACGAAAGGGTTCTGGAGTGGCGATCACCTACTGGAAGACGTGGTGTTGTCCGGCCTCTCACTACGTGGAGAGAGTCACGGAAATACGATGTATGCGAGACGCGCAGGACCGGTCGTTATGGCGACACTTGGGGATGGCCTATATCCAACAATGGACGTTTTTCGACTGTAATGATGATGATGATGATGAATTTTAATACACTATATACTTATACAAATTTTAATATTCTATGTGCATATTCATATTCAGAATAAATAAAATCAAAGGAAACAAGTCTTGTGTATAATTTGCGGTTTGAATAAAAACGATTGTATCACAAAGCTCTAAAAGTTTTCAACCAAAGACAGAGAGATAAACGTGTTATTAGCCAACAAAAAGCAAATGTATTCATGTTTATTTTAAAACAAGATACCATTGAGGATATCTTTTAACATTTCTACTCGCAATCTTGTTGGAAATCTTTTCAGTTGTTCAAACTGCGCTATATTAGAGTTCAGAGATAAAAATAGACAAACGCAAAGCAAAGTGAAAGAAGGCTAATTATTGTGTATTCCTGGGCTTCCAAACGACACTAATTTGAAGGAAAAGAGTGTCATAATTAGTTGACTCCTACTTCGCCACACGAACGTGCAGGAAGCACTTAATTGCGATCCGAGCGTCGGAAGGCCGATGTACAGCATGCACACTTGTCTACTTCTTATTACTGTGGAATAAGGTTCAACTTGTGTTAAGTCGTTTACAAATGTATTTGAAGACAGATCAGTACAACGTTGCAGAGTTAAAATTGAACACATGGTGCCTGTCGGGCTGCGATGACGAAATGGATAAAATATCACCCTCTAGATATTTGTGACGATGTCATTGACACTTCCCAACTTCAATTTACATTCACAGAAAATTCTTTAGCTTCTATAAATTTCAATTCCATTAATGGCTATCGTTTTTAAGACAACAACAGTAAGAATAATTTAATAAGATTAAAAGGATTAAGCTGTTTATTTATGTTAATCTCGAAACGTAAAAAATGGAGACAAACGTGCCAGGCAAATTAGAGGAATTAAGGCAGGATTTTCGACTAATTAATGATGTTCCTACTAATTTATGATCAACGTACAACGTGTAACGAGCTTTGAAAACATACTTTCAAATAGACAGTTTTCACTTCAGTGAAGAAAAATGTCTGGACGTAATTAGGTCTTATAAATATACACAGTATGAGCTTTGACTAACATAGGCAATACACATAAATCTTTACTTGCAAATCAACTCATTCAAAACTACTATTTTTTCTCTAAATAGTGTTCCCACTATTCAAGATTCAAGTTATGAGTTTACATGTGGATGCATAGAGGGGGAGAGAGAGGCCAAAGAAAAGATGGATGGATTGTGTGAGAAGTGATATGAAAGAAAATGGAGCTGATGATAGCGTAACGAGTGACAGACAGGACAGAATTGAAGAAAAAAACGTGTTGCGCTGACCTAAAATAAAACGGGACAAGGGTAGGAAGATGATGATGATGGGATTCAAGTAAATGGAACAGGCCGTAATCCACGCGCTAGTGGGGTTTAGTAGTTGTCACATGTCACAATATTTGTTTCTAGGACATGCCAGACTCCTTATGAATTTTACCTTTGACGTATTGAGATACCTCAAAGGAAAAACTCACTGCTCACAATGATGATGAAATAAACTACACAAAGAAAAACAAAGTCGCGGGAATGCGGTGGATGCAAAACGCTGAGTACTGATCGTTGTGGCGACACTTGGGGGAGGTCTATATCCAACAGTGGATATCCTTCGGCTGAAATGAAGATGATGATGAAGCGTCTCACGACGTTATATGTAAACCGAGGCCGACACTACTAGGCCACAACTCCTCAACACTGGTAAAATAATATAAGCCGATCGTGAATGTTGATAACATTTTCCCTAAAGATAACACACAAGTACTTCCTAAACATAACGCCTCCGTCCGGGCATTAAGTATACCAATTATCCTTTCACACGTGAGCTGCTTATTAATAATTTTAATGAATTACAGGTTTTAATCAAATATGTTAACAAATGACGGCGTTACGAGCGTACACCTAAACTCCGAGTTATAACCGGCACATAGGGTGTGGTCGTAACGCGAAGGGTCGCCATTCAATGTCACCCCGCTTTGTTTATTAATGAGGAAGACCCAAGACACGGAGATTTAGTGGCATATTACCTCATAAATAAAGATTGTTAATTGAACTGATATTGGTAAGGGGATTAACGCTAGAATAGGTAATATAATTAGATTTGCGCAATAAGAGAGTTGTGAAAAGGCAGTTATAACAATTTGTTTTTTTTTTTTAAATTAGTTTGAAAGCACTAGCTTCTGACTTTTTATAAGCGTCTATGCAGGCATATGTGAAATAAAAATAATAATTTTGATTACTTTTGAATTTTAAAAGAAAAGAACAGATGAGAAAACAAAAAAAAAGATAAGAAATATACTTTTATTGTAGGTTCGCACAGGATAAACAAGAGAATAAAATAATCCAACCAGTTTTGCACTAGGCCGAGAAGGTGTAAAGGCAGGTCGATACTTTAAGATGAGCTGGATCCCTTTGATAAAAACTTGTCTAAAAAGTATTCTTAGATAGAGATGAAACGTAGAAGAGTAGAGAGGTACAGGATGACACTACACCGTACTTTGAACCCTAATCTCGACACCAGAATTAAGCCAAAACTGGTTTTTACGATCGTAACCTAAACCGAAACCAAATTTCCGCAAGTCTCAGTTTCGGCTAAAACCGAAGCCGAAACTTCCTTCCAAGGATCATATTGTTACGCCGTTAAATTTCAACACGTCATATCTCCGACAAATTAAAGAGTAGCAACGAATAATTAAAACGCATTACTGTTCGAAAGCTCTAGAACCAAAGTACCTACCTAGCCTGGTAAGATCTGGAACATTCCGTCATAAGTACCCGTTGTACCTACTATTTAGTAGGTATGTAATCTGTAGGTATCTGTAGGTGGATAAGGGAAATGGTACTTTCCGCCATTCACAATAGAGTCGAAATTCGCGTGAGTGACTCGCGAAGGACAAAGTAACAAAATTGATTTATGGCCCCGCGATGCGACTCTATTGTTCTGGAACTATCCTGAGACGTCAGTATCTAGAATTTTCTTTGCTCCGCGTATAAATACGAGCCCCCGAACGGAAGTGAGTCAGTTTTTTGATTTCGACTGCGAACGAGAGCGATCTACCTAAGTGTGCGAAGTGATTTTATCTAACGACCGAAGCGATAGTATAACGGAACTCTAGTGCTAACTGTGATTTGGATTATTGTTGACTGGACTAATTATTTATTGTTTGTGGTAAATAAAATTCTTTATTGGTAAATCGGCATTTAGTTACCCACGTACGTAACAATATTTTGAGAAAAAAATAAAGAAAATGTTGTTATAATGATTATAATAATGCCGGATACTTAGGTACGTACCAATGTATGTAAGTCTAAGTACCTCCTCGTTTAATTATAAGTGTGTTAATTTTATTTGAAAAGAAGAACAATTTGGGCAGTTAAGCTTACTCTACTTCTAGTGTTAAATACTTATATCTAACACTTAAATACCTCGGTAATAAGTATTCAAATTAATTTTGAAACTCTGAATCTCCCCACATTCACCACTAATAAACTATTGTACGTACCAAGTAACTACCTAATGTTGATTTAAGTATAGGCGAGAGAGATAAATCAACCAAAAGAATATTTAGTCCTTTATGTTAAACTTGATTCTACTATAGTCTATGTATTAGTTTGTTATAATGAATTCTTTTTTTAATGTGTGAGTGTTATATCACGTAAAAAAATACCAAATTCAAAATAAATCACACGAAAACAAAACATATTGCAAACTTAAGCCAGTCACAATATTATTTGGCACGTGGACGCAACAAAATGTCTTCGTCGCTTACTCACTTGAATAGAACGCGCCGAACATAGCCGATCACAGCCCGAGAAATCCCAAAAAGCAGTTTCTGTTTTGGTCGTAGTTTCGGCAGGTTTTCCACCGAAACCGAAACCGAAAGTAGTTTTTTTACCGAATCTCGACCAAAACCGAAACCAAACATTCGGTCGGACACTAGAGCAGTTATTTAATGGTTACCTACCTCAAAAATAAAGTATCATCCTCTTAAAGTAACGTCTTTTGGTCATCCTCTACGGCACCCAAGTGAAATTAATGGATTATTTTTCGGAAGAGACGGGATATAAAAGATTGTACCGTGAAACATTAATATTTATTGACTATGATTTGAAGAGATATAGCTAACGAGCCAAACGATCAACTACGATTTAAGGTCCTAACTCCCGAGCATTGCTATAAAAACTAGTGTTTTTCCAAAGCATACTCCTTGATAAAGGTTAGGTTATCAGGTTTAAAAAAAATAACGACATGATAGTTTTTTTACTGGTTTTCCCTAGTCCTTTTGGCTTTTATCTTAAGAAATATGTTAAAACAAAATAATTGCTGGATAAAATAATATTCTTCATATTATACTTATCTCATGAAAATCCATCGATATTTCACAAAAAAAAAAAAAATGGTTTTAAAGGTCTATGCCGGTGCTGGCGGAGTACGAGTATGAGTGCATATATTATACTAGCTTTTGCCCGCGGCTTCGCTCGCGTTAACACAGCACAACAACAGTAGCCTATGTCACTCTCCATCCCTTCAACTAGCTCCACTTAAAAATCACGTCAATTCGTCGCTTCGTTTCGCCGTGAAACAGACACACACTTTCCCATTTATAATATTAGTATGGATTATTGTTTAATATTATTTTATATATTTTTTCTATGGGTCTCCGATGCCTGAAAATAAATGGTAATTATTATTAACTCCGGCCTAATATACAAGGGACTATACGCCTTAATGCAACAAACGAGATGTTAAACAATAATTGATTGCGTCGTTCATTTCGCGTTATTTTCAAGATGTAGAAATTAATTAAGGAAAGTACTAAACATGAAATGTTTGCTTTTGATTCGAAAATGTAACAATCACTTTGGCGTTATTCGATCTAATTATATAACGCGACGTATGTACTTATATTGATCAAGAGTTAACGTTATGTAATTGAAGAAGGTTTTATTATAGTGTTTGGTGTAATTCGAAAAGGATTAAAACTGTCTTAAAGGTATAGTTTAAGACTGTAGACCGGAAGACGCAGCGTTGGAAGGCCTCCAACAAGGTGGACCGATGACCTGGTCAGGGTCGTGGGAATCCGATGGATGCGTGACGTACAGGACTGGTCGTTGTGGTGACGCTTGGGGGAGGCCTATGTCCAGAAGTGGACGTCTTTCGGCTGATATGATGAAGGTATAGTAATCCATACACGTTAGAGTGTACCTGACAGGTTTGCCTGCACAGTTATACCTGTTAGGTAGGCTTGTGTGGAAACCTGCACAGTAGTGCAACCTATAGGCTATGGTTTAAAACTCAACTGAGTTGAGTTTTACAAGTCAACTGTACAGGCAAACCTGTCAGATATAGCCTAGCGTGTATTTTTGTATTGTATTTAGATATGATGCTGTGAGATAGAGAGATGTGAGTTAAAGTTAGTTTTTTCACCAATTGAGAGGTGTGCCTACACCTATGTTGTGGACGGTGAATAACAGGTAGCTCACCGTCCAGTAAGGACAAGGCATGGCTGCGCCTCAAAGAGATGTCAGCTAACGGATACCTGCCAAGGTAGCTGGATTATTCGAAACAATTACCGTCGCCCCGAAATGTTGTGTACCATTACTTAAATCTGATACTCCATCCAGAGTGGGAGAGGTTATTGATGACTTTTTATTAAATAAAAAATTACCACATATATGAAAGAACTAGTTCTAAAATAAAATTTTACTAGGTTCTCGAAGGCGGATCTTCTGACATATTGCTCTTTCGACGACCACAACAGCATGGGTGTCGTAGTAGGCTTTCATGGTTTGAAACTGGACATGCTGCTCTAAAATGGTAACGAAAAGTATCGTAAGGAATCTAAAAATCAAAGACGTGACATTCGCCAATTCGGACTAAGCTCTCGTGGATCTACCACGCGAGCTTAGTCCGCACTCTCTGTCTTACGTAGTGGAAGTGTACCCCAACAGCTCGCAATGTTTTACCAAAGGTGTCTATCGCAAGCGCAATTATATGAGATATTAGCAGCTGCCAGTGTCTTTGCCCACGTGAAAGTACAAAATTGTCCCAAGGGGAAGCCCTAGTTCCTAAGTTCGGAAGTAAGTACTTCCGGTATAAAAGTATCCTATATGCTATTCCAAGATATAGTCTACTGATGTGCTTTCCTCCGAAATTCTGTTTGAGCAAATCAAATCGTCCGGGAGTGTAGAAGTAACAAACATACACACTCACAAACTCTTAAAACCGTCACTGCGCTTTAAAAGTTACTCCTGTATCAAAGGTTCGTCACATACACAAAACAGCCAAAACCGGATCAACAATTTATTATGTAGACCACGGATAGGCTATACAAATATTTGCTCCCTATAAAAGGAGTAGCGCAATAGCCTATCGCCTATACACTCGCCATCAAACTATAAAGTTTGGTGAGCTAAAAAAATTTCAAACTAATGTAAAATTCAATTAGAGTATCAAAAAAGGGCTTCAACCGTGCCGTGAATTATCGGATGATACCGTCTAATTATACATTAATAACTTAATTTGAATACCTGTTAAAATGTAACCAATTGAAATGTGTCCAAATATCCAAATATAACCATAGCATTTGTTTGATTTAAACACCCAAACTGTTGATATAATAAAAGACTTAATTTAATCTGACATTCATGAAACGGAATCGTCCACACGCATTTCTAAGTAGCTTATAAAATTATAATATAACACTGCGCACGCTTTGAACACTGTGACACGTTACAGGGAACTTCGACACGGCGAATTTTTATGAGTGTCGCCTCTACACGACACACCAGGGACCCAGTGGCTTTTGAAACGACTGGCAGTCAAAGAGAAATGGAGATTTCCCAGTTACAAATGTGGAAGCAGTAGGTAGAGGCTGTATTTCTTCGCGGATTACTTTCTCGAAAGCACACTTGTAACGCGCATGCCGGAATTTTTATTACTCGCGGTTCCCAAAGGTACAGTTTCACGACAGAGATACATTCGAATCATTATGTTTTGTAGCGACTGTACACGTTACTTCGGAATATGACTTTAAATAAAGAAACAGCTCCTTTGAGCGCGGCGCACAATGCTTTTGGCATAACAAATTTTATTACATGTTAATAAAATATTTAACGTCAGGACGTTTCTCTTTGACTAGATTTATGGCCGCTGCTTATTCGGGGTTAATTAAATTAGGAGCGCCAATTGATTCTATGGTGGAAACATTAATCAATTAACTGATTGCGCATCAATTAACATTACAATACATAGTCTATCGGTTGACAATTGTTGAATAATAGAATTGTGTGATGTAATTACCTGGATGGTGGTGGGCATGGTTATCTCGCTAATCAATAGGCACATATTTAATCTGATTTACATACACTAATACAAGATTAAAAGAGTTTATACAAACTAAATTCCTCAATTTTTTGGCGGAGTATAAAATTCTATATTAATCATTTATTTTACGGTTGTAGCAAAGTCGCAAGTTGTAAAAAAATTACATTTACATGCAAAAACTAGCAGAATATTTATGTTACGAGTATATATACAGTCTTTCTTCACTACCTACGCTATCTGTGAAGTGCCATAAGCTCCAACTCGTGTTAAATCACACATAAAACATGGCTCCCGCCACTTACCTGGAACATAACGCTCACTAGGTCGTGTGTCTTGTGCCGGCGGGACTCAGCCTGGTGCGATACTCGAGCCCAATATACTGTAATAAGTAAAATCGCCCCGAAGCTCCATTACACCTGAATCTTATCATACAAAATTTCATAACAAGTAGGTGCAGCTCCTTGTTACGTAGTTACCCCAACGCCCGGGCTCGCCTTTATTAAGGCTTGATGAAAACTTTACATCATCATATTTTCTGGATCGTTCACCTAAATTAAAGGTAATTTATATCCCAATGTACACAGGCGGTGCCCGTTGGAGCTTTATTAAACAAATAAAGTAATGAATTGGTGAGCTTTCATAAACAAGCGTGCAGAAATTTTGAAACTTTATTATTTACAGACGGTAAAAGACACAATGCTAAAATAAATGAAGGGTTCAGTAATGGCTTCGTAAGGTTTGTTCGGCTTATTTACTGTGGCTAGACTTTTGAAAGTTGGGATGTTTGTAGAGTTAACAACATAATTCTGTTGGTGTATTTTGCTTGAATAGGAGAAAGTTTTGCGTCAGCTATAACATGAAATCATAACATAGAATAAGTTAATCAGATAAATTCAAAGTTTAATTAAACAAAACAAGGGAGTTAAAAGTTGTGGCGTGGCTTTGGCATCAGGAATGTGGCACGTAGTGCTGGGTGCGACTGGTTGCCGGCGAATCACGTCACAGTGCGGCCTGGGTTCAATAGACTGTGATAGTGCCTGAGTGAGCGCAATGAAAGTTTGGCTGTGTACCAAAAATATTAACACAAATTGTAGTATAATCCTTGTGTGCAGAGTAGCGTGAAATTAAAAATATAAATATTGTGAGACACCGCAGCTGGTATTAATCCGAGGCGAGATTACGTACAGCAGGAGAGTAATGACACACGCGCCCGCGCCGCCTCCTCATACACTAACGATATTAGCCACCGAGCTCCAAAATGTGTCGTTAAACAATAACCGCATCTTACATTATTAATAATAACCAGATTCTGTTTCTCATTAGCATCGTATTCTTGGCTGCTTTGAGCTTCGTAAGTGATACTCGAGGCGCGATATATTACGATTATTACGAGGTTTTCAGAATAGGCCATAAGAGAGGGGGAGTAATGGTGCATTGTTAAAACTTGATTAATTCGAGAGGGGCGGGGGGAGGAGGAGTGGTAAGATGATGAATTGATAACTAATTGAAAGCGATTCTAATAATTTCTACCGACGATAAAGACGATGTCATGCTACTGTATTATGACGTCACGGTTGGAGCAGTTGTTGGTCAATTGGTTGTTGCGTTACATATCGTGGGTTCGATTCTCATGCAGAATAATTATACTCTAGCCAAAAGTTTTGAAATTTCGCCTTTCCACCAGCCATAACCTTCAAACAGTTACCAGATTTTCATTCATCATATAGTTTTGTAATTTACAGCCGTCAAAACAGGAGACGCTTCAGGTGTTGGGAGTCGGAGTGCGTTCCCTGGTCGCCGTAGACGCTTGCAGACGAAGAGCAATGGGTAGCTTGCCGTCCGGTCGTCCGGTAACCGTCCGGAGCGAGCCCGAGTTAACGCAGCACATGACTGGATCATAATTTGTATATTATACGGGACTGACTTAATCAATAGAACAACGAGCAGGGATTGAACTTACAACTGTTACGCTTTTATTACACAGACATTTCAGAGGGCCTAGGCAATGTGACATTCACGCTCGACAGCGACTGGTGCTGAAAATTAGCGCTGTGGCTCTGTCCTGCACGAGGCCCAGCATTATGCTGAGCACTGGCCGTTTTGCGCGGATGTGACGCATATCCTATTTACTTGCTAGTTTTAAGTCGTTATTGTTATTTGTTTAATTTTTTTTTTTAAGATATGCGCCATGTTTGATTCCAATAAACTCTTTTTCTTTCTTTCTACGTTCTATGAGCAATAACCATTTGTCAAAAAAAATTAGAATTGACATAATCATAATAGCCTTATTTAACTTTCCTAATGCTGGGGCTCAGGCTTCCTCTCAAGAGACTATAATCCACTACGCGGGACCTGTAAGTGATTGTGGATATCATATAATTAATTGTCTTCGAAATTTTGGTTCTAGGACTTGCCGGTTTCCTCACGATGTTTTCCTTCACCGTTTTTGAGAGTAGAGATGTTATCAATTACATGTAACTTGTAGGTCAGATCCATAAATCTACTGGATCACCACTGCTCTCAAGGGCGCCACAAATATTTTGAACAGGGTGGCACATTCGGTAACTATAGGACACATTTACACACTTCAAGTTATTTTTAGCACTCAGAATTGTCTTGCTTTGCATTATATTGTGCTTTCCACAATGGTTATGACAGGCAAGTCGTTGACAAGTTTTTTTGTAGCAATTGGTATAGATACCGGCACGGATCTTAAGCGCTGGCTTCAAGTTGCGCAGAATTCAAATATTCGGTCTCTTTAGTGGTACGAAGTGAAACGCGGGGGCTACGAGCGTCAGTGATTGGCTTGCCGTGCCATCGCGTCATAGACGACACTCGATTCGTTCCCTGCGCTTGCTGCATGTATCTAACAAGAACGACAATTGACTCACCAATGTATGGGATTCGCAAAGCGATTCCCACTCTGACGCCGAGCGCTCAAGATCCGTGCCGATATCTATATGCTTAGGTACGTCATTGTTGCATTTTTTTATAAATGTTCTAATACTTAGTTGCGTTATTTACACTAATATTGTAAACAGGTAAAGTTTGTTTTTTGTTTGTATGATCTTTGAATGTACTGGTCCGATTGCTAAAACTTTTTTACCGATAAAAAGCTGTTTTATTCCTGAGTGACATAAGCTATATTTAATGCACGAGAGCGAAGCCGCGACCAAAGGTAAGCTACGAATAAAATATCAATTCACTTTATTTTTTCTAGAGCTGTTGCTTCGTTTTTAGTTGATTTGCCTGAGCCAGTACGCGTAAACGCCAATTAGTTTACCACAAGACAACATCACGATTGACTTCTAGAAATAGATTTGACATTCAAATTAAGCTCCTTCAACGTTAAAGGGATTTTCTTTACACTATGAGAATAAAGCTAATTTCCAATTATGAATTCCTTTGTATACGCGGTTTAATTGGATACTGTTCTACAAAAGATATACCTACTTTTGTAACTATGCCAGTAGAAATATACGTGATGGTTGTGGAATAATATTAATATTATATTTATTATACAGTTACTGTCAAATTTTAATTTATTTTGGTTTTTGAAAAGCTTTGTCAATCTTATTAAAAAAAAAAAAATGAAATTATATATTTTACTAGCTTTTGCCCGCACGGCTTGGCTCCCGCTCTTCCCTACTCTACCCTACTATACCCTACTCTACCCTACTATACCCTACTCTACCCTACTCTACCCTACTCTACCCTACACTACTCCACACTACTCTACCCTACTCTACCCTACTCTACCCTACTCTACCCTATTCTACCTTATTCTACCTTACTATACCCTACTCTACCCTACCAAACTTCACATAAAACATCTACTAAATAGTCCGAAAAAAGCCTAAAAATTTGGTTTGGATACGTAAGCCCGTTCTTGAGTTATAAAATAACAACGAAAAGTGGCATTGATTTTATATATATAGATTCTTTTTAAAAACGTCGCACTGTACTAGGAATTACTCCTGTATTATGGTTGTGTTCCTACCCGCAATCCATTTTTCCCACACGAGAATCCCTTCGTAGCATCCCTGACTGTCATCCCATTTGTGGGATGGTAGTAATATCCTCCTGTATGTTAATAACATGTCCACCGGTACACATTAATCAATCCTTCTGTCAACCGCGGCGATTATTACAATACGCCATCTATGGGAGACGTTCCAATGAACAACAATACTGGCTGACATTATTGAATTGTTATTGCTTAGGCAGATATCTACATCTTGGCATAATATAAAACAAAGGCCTCATCGTGTCTGTCTGTCGGTTTCTGATAAATTCAAAACCTACAGAGAAGATTATAATATGGTTTACACCAATAGACACAGTGATTCATAAAGAAAGTAGAAATACATGATGACAGTGGTGTTGTGGTGGTGGTGGTGGCTTAGGCGGTTGTTTCACTCACCACCTAAGCATGTACCATCAAAGACACTTTCGCCTGACCACCGCTAAGTTCATTTTTGCTTGCATTGGAAACGAAAACTTTAAAGGTTTGGCGTCGCGTCGCAGGATTCAAGCAAACATTTTTCTAAGTAATCAGGCAGAAATTACCGCAACGGTAAATTGTGAAATACAATAAATAATTGAATATTGAGTGAATAAGCCTGTACATCTTCAAACAATTGATAATTTCAGACTTAATATCAACATTCTTCTTTAAAAATATCATACCAAAGACTTAATCAAGCGCATCATATCAAATGATAACTACACCGCGTTCTGTGGCTAACAAATGACGTCATACATCACTATGTATTAAACGCTATGCTCAAGCGACACTGCAGGTGCGATTAAGTCGGCGTGCGATGTACAATCCTGCCTCTTGATTTATACCACTGGCTCTGGCCAAAGATTAAGAAATAATGGCTAGAACAGATGCGATAGGCGAAACTATGAACAGAAACCGGCGGATTCTTTGCCTTACCCTCTTTGTTTTAAACCGATAGTGATAAAATTTTTTTGAGCGTGGAAAATCATCAAATAACTTCTTCAGCTCAGGCGGGCCGAAAGGGAATTAGAATTTTACTATCAAAAATCCATTCACTTTGCCTTTGCGTACCATCAGGCTTTTTTGACTGACTGACATTTTGACAATTTAAAACTGCCTGTTCTATTTGAAATAAACGTTTCTAATTTATGATTTTAAATGAATTTTCTGTTAACATTCCCACCAAACGCCAAGCACAAAACGTATGGCACTGACATTACCAACGAAGAAGTCACGTGTCAAGTGACGTGCCAATTAATATGAATCGCCAAGATTGTTTTTCTAATTGCAAAATGTAAGCATTTTTTTATGTAACTATAAATTTGACTTTTCTTTTATTTCTGCTATAAGTCCTTGCTTCTTTTCAAATTTCAGGATTCATGGTCAACAGAGAGAACCCTAGATTTTGATTTCCTTGCAAGTGTCCATAAATGGAACATAAATGGCCTTATCTGTATATAGCGTGGACTTAGAAGTCTAATTATTTCTGTTTCAAGTGGTAGCACATTTGAGTAAGTGATATTAATTTCAGCTTAATACCTCTACACTTTCTAGCACACAACAACAAAGTGATGTTATAAGAGTTCCGTTTTTGTTACCTCAGTGAGTAAAATGGAACTCTTATCTGTTTTTACTCACTGAGGTATGGAACCCTCAAAGGGTAGGTACATAACTGGAGTTTCACTTCTACACCGTTTGCCTGTTCTACATACCGAGGTTGCCGCTCCACCTTACTTTATTATGAATCACAATACACAATGCATGTGTCACTGAGCTTATCATTCTAAGTTTGGAGGTGTTTGTGAATGAGATTAAACTGGAGTTTGGTGATATTGTTGAAAACTAGCTGGATATGCTCACAGTATTAGTTTTGTTAAGATTTGCGGATTAGACAATGTAAGCCTCTCTGTACACGGGCCTTAAAAAACGCCGCTTCAAGCTTCTTTTTGAGGTGGCCTTTTTTTGTTTTTTTTTTTGGTGCGGTGGTGCCGTCATAAAAAAAAAACGCTTGAAGCCGCTTCAAGTTTCTCCGGCCACAAGTTGTCGCGCGCTTCAGCTGTTTTTTGCGGTGGCTTTTACATTTTTTTTCGACCGCTTCTAGCGTTTTTTTGTGGCGGCGTTTTTTTAAGGCCCGTGTGCTGGGTCAGTCAGAGTTTAATTATGCTTTTGTTTTGGGATGAGAAGACACGAAATACGTAACTGCTGTACTCTGGGTGAAGCGACAAGAAGTGTCCAACTTTTATTGACCAAAACTTATCTGAGCTCAAAAGTCAAAGTCAATTGTTTTTTTTTTTCACATAGGGCTACGTGGGCACTTATAAAACGTCAGAAGCTAGTGCACGGTTCCAAATTGGTCGTTTCCTATGGAGAAGAACCGGCAAGAAACTTCATGGTTACTCTTTTAGCTGCTCTTTGTGTTACAGAACCGCGGTAACATTATGGGACTAACTCGCAAGGGTTTGGTTATGCTGGTGATACATTAGTAGGTAGGTACTACTTTAATGCAATATTAGGTGGCGCTCGCATGAAATTAGTACTTTCAATCTGTATAATTAACAACTTCTGCCCGCAGTTTTCTCCGCGTAACATACTCCCGGGTCAAGTAATCTATATAAGGGCATGGTCTACCGTGTTATGTTTCATTCTGACCTGTTGGTTCAGTTGTTAGTGATCCTGACTGGTTAAGAAAGAAAGAAAATAAAAACGTTTATTTCTACCTCACACATACATTTTAACTTAAAACAGCTGAATTAGGATACATTAAAAAAAAACATATTATTATAAGGTTAGTGAAACCCAGGACAAATGTTTGTGTGATGAGCACGATCATTTGTTCTGTATCTGGCTGTAATTTATCTATAATATGTATTTATTTTTAAAATGTATAAGTAAGTTTATTAATTGTCTGGTACCTACTCATGGCATAAGTTTTGCTTAGTTTGGGACTAGATGGCGTTGTGTCAAAATATTATGGACTATTATAATATTCGAATCCCTTTCGCTCATTCTTAAGCGGTAGAGGAAATTAGAAGTAGCTAGTACATAAGAATAAAGTCCACTAAATATTCTCTATTACGATTTTATTGAGATAAACAACTGAAACATTAACCCAGGCTTTGTCGGAGTCACCTCACCTCAATAAGCAGTTATAAAAGATACTGTATAGCATAAAGAAAGTGCACTCCTAACTAATTATTTCTGCAGTTTTATCAAATTTCACACCACGAAATGTATGCCAAACGTAGCTTCAAGCAGTGCTTGGCACTAATTGTGGCTGTACATTACCATTTATAATTATTCCAAACAGAAACTACGAAAACTGGCCATAAAAATAAGGGTTTATTGCTCCACCTCGGGTAACGAGTCAGCTTTTCATGCCGCATATAATTTGTATATTTCGAAAGTTGTTGTACTTTTTAATATTGCTTCTTGGAGATACAAGTAAGAGAGCTCCAAGTTTTTAGAAGTCTCCGAGATTCACAATATCTTCGCGGAACTTTGCATCGTTTCCAAGATTTCCGCGGTTAAATTACCCAAGCTTTCACATCTTTTTCTTGGTACTTTTCGAGGTCTCGGGTGTTGCGGATCCCATACAATACGTTTCCCCGTCTCTCTATCAGAGGTAGTTTATATTCACATGAAACCTTTAGAACTTTTTGAAATATTTACTTTCTTTGCTGTGTAAAGGTATCGCACTTCACACTTCCATATCATGAGAGTAAAAACATTTGAATTCTTGAGTACATTTTTCTGATACATTTTGTTTTGTATTAAAACATCTTACTTATTATTTGGATGATATTTGCAAAAGCCTTTGGACTATCATCGTCATTAACTACACCCACTACCAAATTTCCAGCCGCCTGTAGGCGTAAGCTTGCGGACAACGAGCAATGTGTAGCTCGCCGTCCGGGTTACTCGGTGATTTCATCGTTTAACAACATAATGAGAAAAACAATACTTTCTATCTTGTAGATAAGGTTAACCGTGACGTTCTGGACACATTTTGCTTTGTTATGTATATGTGACTGTGGCGGTCAAAAAGTAAAGTTTGCTAATTACTCTAAGTCTTTTTAAGCCTTTCTTGTAAAGTTATTACTTACAAAAAAAACTTTATATTAATTTAAGGACATTAAGGAAGAATATTAAATACATTAAGAGAATCCTATTCTACTCCGCGCCTATCGTCAATATCGAGCATGGTTTAATAAAAGCTTTTTGCTTTATCTAACGCCGCAATCCAACGCGATGTTTTATAAAGAGGTAATGGAAAAAAGAGATTCTCTCTTTCACCTAAAAACTCTGTTGGCATTCAGTAATTCCGTGATTTACTCGAATATTTTACAACACTTGTTCAAGGAAATTCGTGTTTTTTTAAACCCATAACAAAGTTTTCAGAAAACCTGTCGTTAAAAATCTCGATTCATTCATTAAACCCCAAGCGAACGCCGGCGTTAGCGCACCCATTGTCTTTCTATTGTGTCTCTATTTATCACGATTGAAGAGTTAAATCGGCAAAGCTTCTATTGTTGTACTTTTTTATCATATTTAATATATGATTACATTATGGAGGGCCAAAGTTCACGTAAAATAGCCGATTTTCAGAGATCTTTACTGTATTAGTTTTACACAAATTTACATTTTGATTCCTATAGAAGCCTGTGTATCCAAAATATCAAGAGAAAGAAACATCATAATCACGTAAGAGCGGTTGTATGAAAATGTACTTTGAAAAGGACGCTCTTAATGCATGATAATTTACGCACCACCATTTTACATCATGCATTTTATCATACGCAAATGGACAGCAGAGATAGATAATGTGTTATGAGCAAATCTTGCTTCTACATGTTGTTTTGTTTATCTATCAATCAACAATGTAAACTGATAGTCATGTTTACATACATCATACCAACGTGGTGCAATGACATTGTTAACTTAACTTAATAATGGCCGACGATACCTAGAGCTTTCGTCTTCTGGCAACAAAACGGGTCACTGATATTGTTACAATATTGTGGACAGGACCTGAATGCGAGTGGATCGAATGGCATAATTTTGAGATAGACTACCTATCTACTTGTGGGAAATTATTTGGGAGATAATATTATACGTACTGCCTTTTGTATTGACTCGACATAAATAGACACGATGTAGAGAATCGATCATATAGACTAATGTTTTGGAGCGTGTTACGCAACTATGTCACCTAAGGACCGCTGATATTACGATTCGGTGTGACACACGGATTTTGGACAATGAGATACCGATATTGCACATCGCAATGACTAAGTGCCTACACAGCATTTCGCAACCGCGAACAGCACATCGCAATGCGCTCCACGGTCCCACGGTTAGGGCATTCTTGGTACAAACATCGACCAATTATCACTTACGAAATCTTAAGTTATAAATTGTAATTTCTTTTTATTTCATTAAATTAGTTAAAGCAAATTGGTTTTTTTTGCATCCTCCGGCCCCAGCAAATATAATTGGCGCAGCCGGTAGGATACTCGCGGGCCGGTTCGCGAGAGTAAATTCATAGGAGCGACTTTAGGATCGCGACTCGCGGGTCACCCGGGTGACTATCAAGCACCGTACGAGTATCCGGATCTTCAGAAGCTGTCGGCAGGAGGAGTATCCAGAAATCGATACCGCAGAGGGACCAATTATGTTCATGTGAGTACCCTAGAATAGTTCTTGAGTTGCTCATCCTTATCCTTAAACGTTAATCATACAAATCCAAGATTTTCCATCCCAGGCAATCGAGGACCCCTAGGTTAGTTAGATCATCTAGATCATCTTTAGTAGATTCATTTAGGCAATTAGGAAATAGAGAAATAACCATAGAAATGTCGGCGATAGACGAAATTTACAAGGCCTTACGAATAGTTCCTGAATTTGACGGAAATCCTAATGTCCTCACTAGATTCATCAAACTGTGCGACCAGTTAGTGCAAGCCTATGTTTCAGCTGAACCAGGGCGCGAGTTAACAAATTTGGCTCTGTTAAACGGGATTCTTAACAAGGTTACTGGACCTGCAGCCCGGTTAATTAACACCAATGGTGTACCAGAAACTTGGGATGGCATACGTAGTTCTTTAGTTAATAATTTCTCTGACCAACGCGATGAGACCTCGCTTTATAACGACATGGCTCTTTTAACTCAAGGCTCTTCCACCCCACAGGAATTTTACGAAAAATGTCAGACTTTGTTTGCCACTATTATGACCTATGTATCACTGCATGAAACGGTTCAAAGTACAATAGATTCAAAACGTTCACTTTATAAAAAATTAACTTTGCAATCATACTTACGGGGCCTTCGTGACCCCTTAGGTTCACGCATTAGATGCATGCGACCGGACACGATCGAAAAAGCACTCGAGTTTGTTCATGAGGAAATGAACACTCTCTACTTACAACAACGGAACGAGTATACACCAGCTAAAAAGCCACAACCTCAGGCACCAACTGATCTAACCAAATCATTCAATCCTGTCGTGTCGCATATTCCCATGCCCATGCAGAGGCCATTTAATTTTAATATGCCCAGTCCTTTTCGACCAAATATAGCTATGCCACATCCGACGCAACGTCCGCCGCAAATGTGGAGACCGGGGTTTAACCAACCACAGCAATTCCAGCAGCAAGGTCCGTCGCGTACGCAGCAGATTTTCGGGGCACGTCCTCCTAACTATAATTCGCAAAATAATTCATCCAGTAATAATCAATCTAAAGGGCCGAACACGAATAATACACCAAAACCAATGAGCGGCGTATCTCACTTCATACCTAGACCAATGCCATTCCGGGGTAATGATTGGTTTAGGCAAGGGAACCCACCACCGTCTAATTATTTCAAGACAAGAGAAATTAATTTTAACGAATGCTTAGAATATCCATATATGTTTGAACCTTATTGTGATAATAATTTCGATGGTTATCTGTGCAATTTCTTTGAACAGCCCGACTATTCTTACTATGACACTTTAGATGCATATATGAACCAGCAATTAGGCTCATCCCCAGAGGTAAGTCAGATGATATCTGAAAGGAAATCTAGCGAGGAGACAGTGGCTTCTAACCAGGATTTTCAGAAGGATCGGACTACAAACGAATCAAAATAGAGGTCAATCTACAAACGCAACGTTATCTGCCATATATAGTAATTTCAGACCCACCATTAAAATTATTAATCGACACAGGAGCAAACCAATCATTCATTAGCCCTGACGCTGTTCAGAGGTTTTACCCACATTTACCATGGAACTATGACCCTTTCGAGGTAACTAACGTGCATGCAACTAGCCGTAACAATTACTCCATTAACTTACCTTGTTTTCGGGAAATAAACGATAATAATGATTTAAAATTCTACATTTACAGGTTTCACGATTACTTTGACGGCCTTATTGGTTTAGACTTGTTAAATAAATGGGAGTCAAACATTGATCTTAAAAATAATAAATTAATTACAAAAGCTGCAGTTAACCCGATAGTTATGTACAATTCGCGCAATAGCAATTTATATGAGGATATTATCCCAGCAAACTCCTCAAAGTTAGTCAGAGTCCCAGTTAATATTCAAGATGGTGATGCTTTAATTCCTGATCAGATAATTTCAAATTGTAACATAAACGAGTGTATTACGAGTGTCAAAAATAATCGCGGTTATCTAGAAATTTTCAACCCAACTAGTAATGATTTAATTTTTTCAATGGATCAACCTGTTAAGGCGGAAACATATAATTTAGAATGTACTCACCAATCACCTCAATCTCGAGTAAAGGAAGTATTATCTCGGTTACGCACTGACCATCTAAATGAAGAAGAGTGTGCAAATCTAAGGTCCTTGGTTTCGCAATATGCCGATATATTTTATATAGAGGGGGAACCACTTACATTTACCAATAAAATAAAACACAGAATACGCACTACAGATGAGGCACCAGTTTACACCAAAACGTATAGATACCCATTTGTACACCGCGAAGAAGTACGCAGCCAAATTTCGAAAATGTTAGAACAGGGAATCATCCAACCCTCAGAATCGGCTTGGAGCTCACCCATCTGGGTAGTCCCAAAAAAAAACTGACGCATCCGGGAAAACCAAATGGCGAATAGTAGTAGATTTCAGAAAACTGAACGAAAAAACTATCGATGATAAGTACCCTATTCCCAATATAACTGATGTATTAGACAAATTAGGTAATTGCCAATATTTTACCACCCTTGACCTCGCCAGTGGCTTTTATCAAGTCGAAATGAATCCGAATGACATCCCAAAAACAGCATTTAATGTGGAGCATGGCCATTTTGAGTTCCTACGCATGCCAATGGGACTTAAAAATTCACCATCAACCTTCCAAAGGGTCATGGACAATGTACTTAGGGATCTCCAAAACTCTATTTGTCTAGTGTATTTAGATGACATCATCGTATTTAGCACCAGTTTACAGGAGCACATTATAAATTTGGAAAAAGTTTTTAAAAGACTCAGAGAGTCTAACTTTAAAATACAGATGGATAAGTCGGAATTCTTAAAATTGGAAACTGCTTATCTTGGACATATAATCAGTAAAGATGGCATTAAGCCAAATCCAGATAAAATTTCAGCAATCCAAAAATTCCCACTTCCCAAAACAGCCACAGAAATTAAAAGGTTTTTAGGGTTATTAGGGTACTATAGAAAGTTCATCGCCGATTTCGCCAAGATCACAAAACCAATGACCCAATGTTTAAAGAAAGGCTCAAAAATAAATTGCAATGATACCAACTATGTAAATTGCTTCGAAAAATGTAAAACATTACTTACAAATGATCCGATCTTACAATATCCCGATTTTAATAAGGATTTTCTACTCACAACAGACGCATCAAACTTAGCCATAGGAGCCGTACTCTCACAGGGGCCTATAGGTTCCGACAAACCAATAGCCTATGCTTCGCGCACACTAAATACAAGCGAGATCAATTATAGTACAATAGAAAAGGAGCTTTTAGCCATAGTTTGGGCAACTAAGTATTTTCGGCCATATTTATTCGGACGTAAATTCAAAATTATAACAGATCATAAACCGCTCCAATGGATCATGAGCTTAAAAGAACCTAGCTCGAGGCTAACTCGTTGGAGACTCAAGCTCAGTGAATATAACTATTCAGTAGTTTATAAGCAGGGCAAAAGCAACACAAATGCCGATGCTTTGTCGCGAATCGAAATTAATAACGAAGAAACGAGTTCCGTCATAGTTAATGTATCCGAGAAGCCACCTTCCATAGAAGGCTCATCCACACTCACAGCTCACACTAGTACCGAAAATCCAATATTAGAAATACCAATTTCAGATGACCCCTTAAATAGATTTAACAGACAAATACGTTTTACAGTAGTAGGTGATATAAAAAAACGCCCAGCAGTTTCTAAACCATTCGAGACTCATACCCGTACTTCTATCCAACTCTCCGAATCAAATTTAGAGGAGGATGTAATAAACGCAATTAAGGAATTCGCAAACCCGAAAGTTAAGACTGGCATTATAATACATCCCCCATTAGCTATGTATAAAATAGTACCAATAATACAAGAAAAGTTCAAGAGCTCCGCTTTGAATCTTGTTTTAACAAAAACTGAAGTAGAAAATGTCAAGGAATATCTCAAACAGCAAGAGATAATTCAGAAATACCACGAAGGTAAAACTAACCATCGCGGTATAAGTGAGTGTTACCTAGCCTTATCCCATAAATACTATTGGCCAAAAATGAAGGACCAAATCTCAAAGTATATAAATGAATGCGATATATGCGGACAAGCCAAATACGACCGAAATCCTATAAAACAAAGATTTTGCATAGTACCACCACCAGCAAAACCATTTGATATAGTCCACTTAGATTTATTTACGGCCCAAAACGAGAAATTCCTGACTATCATTGATGCTTTCTCCAAATACGCTCAGGCATACCATCTTAGAGATGGCACAGCAGTTAGTGTAGTACAAGCCTTTTTAAAGTTTTGCTCCCATCACGGCGTTCCGGTATCAATAGTCACGGATCAGGGACCCGAGTTCACAAATCAACTATTTACCGAATTTACGCGTGTTCATAAAATTCAACATCATAAAACCCTGGCTCATTCACCCAACGATAATGGAATGGTGGAGCGCTTACACTCTACTCTACTAGAACATTTGAGAATCCTAAAATTACAACACCGTAGTGAAGCAATTGTTAACCTTATGACATATGCCATATTAGCATATAACAGTAGCATACACAGCTTCACAAAGTGTAGACCACTTGAAGTAGTTACTGGTCATACGGATCCTCGTGATCCCTTAGATATAGATTTATCTGTGCACTTGCTACAACAGTACATGCAAGAGCATCGAGATAAGATGTCTAAAGTATACGAGACTATTAATGAAATGTCCTTACAAAAACGCACAGAACTAATCGAAAATAGGAATAAAAATAGGGAGCCTGAAAAGGAATACGAGCCAGACCAACAAGTATTTGTTAAGAATCCACTAGCCAACAGACAGAAACTTGCACCTCGTTATACATATGACGCTGTATTAGGTGACCTGCCCATTCATATTTACACAAAAAAGAAACATGGTCCCGTTGCCAAATCACGTCTCAAACGAACACCTAACACGAAACAATTGTTGCAGAATACCACTGACGATACTGCTACACCTGGTCCAAGCGGAGGACATATTACTTGAGCCGCTAGGAGACGGACCCGGATTACTCCCTTTCAAATTGGGACCTACAAAAATCGTGTCCCATTATCATTCCTTCCTCTTACACATTGATTTAGAAGATATTCAGTCAAAGGTTGATTTAGTTAAATCGCAACTAAGTGAATTTAGGCCATTAATTAACAATAAAACTCTGTCACTCTTTGAACCTCATATAAGTTACCTTGGGGACAAACTAGAAAAGATATCCATACAATTAGAAAGTTTTAAACCTAGTCGTGTTAAACGAGGACTCATTGACGGATTAGGATCAGTCATAAAAAGTATCTCAGGAAATTTAGACTACACAGATGCAATCAAATATAATAACGCCATCAAAGTTTTAGAAGGTAACGATAATAAGCTGGCAACGGAACTTAACCGTCACATAAGCTTGACTAAAGAATGGATGTTAGAGCATTCTAATGTATTAAAAAGCATAGTAGACAACCAGAACATTATCGCTAATAAACTTAACCAAATTATTAAACAAGACGCAACGAAACAGGCAGACCTAGTAACGTATGCCCATCTGGCTCAACATCTACTTATTTTAAACGATAACATAGAGACATTATCGGATGAGTTAAATAAAATAGAACTTATAGTAGCTTTTATGCATACTTCCAGCACTACTCATTCAATGATTAGTTTAAGAAATCTTAGAAACATGATAAGCAAATTAGGGTTATTATACTCAAAAGACGAAATCATTGATATCGATCTTCGAGAGTACTATAATATTTTAAAATTAGGATCGTATTATATCGATAAGGTAATAGTTATAGTTATAAAGGTGCCGATTGCCTTACCAAGAACCTATATCCTATATAAGTTGCCCATAATTCCTAACAAAAATAATATGGCCCTTATCCCTACCTCTCCGTTTATAGCAATTCATGGATTATATTCTATGTACATAGAGACAGAATGTCCGAAGCTTAGCTCATGGTACCTCTGCGAGGAAAAAGTCGGTTCCAAGATTATAGACAAGCCAGACTGCGTGCAGCAGCTCATCACTCAACAGCACTTCAACTCCTGTACATTAACACCAGTCATTCTACACAAGCAAGCGCTAGAACAACTTGACGAAAAACACTACACACTAAGCTTCCCGACACCTGCAAAAGTACAGATGTCATGTGGACAGGAGCAATTCAGAACACTTCAAGGAAGTTATTTGGCTACAATACCGCAAGATTGCCTAATAAAAACCACTGAATACACTATCGCTAACAATGAAAACCGAATTAAGGGACATGTAGTTAGAATACGAACGCTATGGGACCAGAACATTACGTCAAGACCTGAAGAATCATTGGTACAGCTTAATTCAATCAACCTCGAGAACCTCCACGAAAGTTACAAGAAAGTTTCAGTACAGCCTCCAGTAAGATTTAATAAGACGTCAGTTGAAAGCCTCTACCATACTACCATACCTGTGTACCTATTACTACTTGGTGCAGCGGTACTTGCTATTGCTCTTACATACCGACATTGGATGGGAAATAAAGTCAAAAAGACCGAGCCTACATCTATAGAAATGAACGCGGTTCAAGATATTCATACTGAAGCAGAACCAGGAAGGAGTATTCAACCTGCTGGAATTAAGATGGACCCCAGTCATCTCACAGCAACATTTTTAACAACAGTTAGCAAATAGTTGCTGTTCTACGGGGGGAGATGTTACGCAACTATGTCACCTAAGGACCGCTGATATTACGATTCGGTGTGACACACGGATTTTGGACAATGAGATACCGATATTGCACATCGCAATGACTAAGTGCCTACACAGCATTTCGCAACCGCGAACAGCACATCGCAATGCGCTCCACGGTCCCACGGTTAGGGCATTCTTGGTACAAACATCGACCAATTATCACTTACGAAATCTTAAGTTATAAATTGTAATTTCTTTTTATTTCATTAAATTAGTTAAAGCAAATTGGTTTTTTTTGCATCCTCCGGCCCCAGCAAATATAATTAGCGGTAAGAGGTTTGTTTGTTTATATAAATAATAATTTTATGTATATACCGTTAAAATACGGAATACTTCAATATGCACATTAACTTGGTAATCTGCAAATTACCGGGTACAATCATCAGTGTGAAATTTGACTCAAAATACTCGTAGCAAAATTGGTCTTAAAATAGCAGATTTCTCGAATTGACCTAGTTAATCTGCATATCAACGAATGCTACATCGTTAAATCACAGAAGACAGTGAGCGAAACACATTTGCCTTGTTTGACATTACCTGCAAAAAAAGCTTTATTTCAAGATATTGTATTTAAAAAATGCACTGTTTTTAGGAAATACGTAAAAAAAACATACATTTTTGTTTTTATTTTTGTATATGTTTTTATAAATGGTATATATATGGTTTAATGTGTTGGTAAACAATATAATGTATGACAATAATTTATTTTCTATAAGTATTATTTACCATTATAAACACTGTCGATCTTGAGTTATAAAATTTCGGCCAATGTATATTTTACGAGTCTGACGTGAAAAAAGTGACTAGCTAGTTTAGTTATACAAAGAAAATATCTAAGGATTATTTTTTTACTGAATAAATGTTATGTAGGTACTATAACACGAAATGTATGAAAAATTGAGGGTATGGGTAGCGATGAGCCTTGAATAAAATCACACTTTCCAACAAAAGTAATATAAGATTTCCCCAACTACAGAAACTTACTAACTGCGATTAATCATTAATAAGACTAACTTTTGTAATAGGTTTCAATCTTACTTGATGTCTAAATAATTACAATCTGAAACTGTATTATTGCTAAGATTTTTTTGTTTTTGTTTATTAGAGTACTATATTATCTATAATTTTCCAAGTACACGTGAATGATCAAATCAAAAACTATAAGGAATGGGAAAAATACTAGATGGAGTTTCAGGTCCAATTCAGGCAAAAAAAAAAATGCAATTTCAGTGTAATGATATTAATTTTGCAAATAAGTTATTAATTAAAAAACGCTTTACACGTTTTTTTTTTTTGGTTGGTAAATATTATCCAAATGACAACGCCCGCCCTTGGGCAGAGCAGAAGATAGTATCAGACTCTTACTGGGTAAAGAACCCACTTCGTTCCTTTTTGCCTTTCGTAGCGGGGCCGAGCTCCACTTTCGGATAACCCTGGCTCCAGTAGACTGCGACCCGGCTGGGCACCTGCTATTGCTGACAACTCCTTGAGGAACGCGGGAACAGTGCGCGCCGTCGACGACTTGGGCTCAATCCGGACAGTTACCGGACGGTCGGGAAGCAAGCTACCCATTGTTCGCTTCCACAAGCCCGCGCCCACGGTTGCTAGAAATCGGAATCGGAATCTCGGCGGTGGCTGGGGCGCCGTGAGCGCCATTGCCTGATGCTTTCGGCCTTCTCCTTTGCTAGTATAACTGCTTTGCAGAAGGAGGTCGCCTCCTTCCTCCTCGTTCCAGACCATGGCCTGTACCAAGGTCCAAGGCAAGAGATCGTCGCCGCCGATCGCCCTCACCAGGGCACGGGCGGCGATGCTCTGCCCAAGTGGCGCACACCTCCACTGTGTGCTCCACCGTGGCCTCCGGGCGTTCGGCACAGTAGCGACACCCGGGCATCACTTCCGCACGAATCCGGTGCAGGAACATCCCAAACTTACCATGTCCGGTGAGAACCTGCGTCATACGGAAGATGAAGACGCCGTGAGGTCTTTCCAGCCACTCCTCAAAGAGGGGACTTACCGTCATTATTGTGGCGTGCTCACCGGTTTTACGTAATTTTTTTTTCGTTAGTTTAAACGATGTTGCCCGAGTTTTCTAATTGACTACACTGAAAAGAAACATTGAAACAAACTCAGGGGTCAAAATCTCTTTTAAGTACCTACATACGAGTATAAAATCAAATTATACAGTTTAGCGTTTGAGACAGTTTTTTAAAGAAAAGAACCACACAGATTTTAGTGGACCTGGACAGTTCCACTCAAATGCAAGCATTTTTCAGTATACGTGTAGCTCAACTCAGGACTACTGAAGGGTTTTGATTCCTTTGTGCGCTATTCAACATAGTTTCGGATTGCTCCATTCGCCCAATTGTAAAAATCAAACTGTATCTGTGTAGTCCTAATTGATACAGAAAAGCCTAGCCTAAACCTTTGGAACTAGAGAGTTGAAATTTTGCACAAAGAAAATAATGAACGATATTCGAAAGACGGATTAAATTCCATCCCTAAAAATTTGAATCAGGATGAAAAATATTTTTGTTTGTTGTCAGATTTTTCACGAATTATGTGAGCGTAGTTGCAGACACAAGTTTTACAGTTATCACACTAATAGGTAAAGGCAAAAGTTTGCATGTGTTTGTGGGTGTGTTTGTTACTTTTTTACGCTTGAATGACTGAACTGATGTCGATGAAACTTGGTAAGTGAGTACATGTTTTGGAATAGCAAATGGCACTTTTTGTTCTGTTATGTTCTTCTGGGATCATTTTCTACAATCAAATAGGCGAAGCCGGTGTCAGCAGCTAGTCTAACATAAATTAAGAATATTTTTAATTCATATAAATACACATTTGGTGATCAATCTATAGTTGGCCACCAGCCCCCCTAGCCAAGTTACAACCGTTTCGCTTGCGTCGAACGCCTCGAGTTGACCTTGCAACCAATTGTTTTGTTCTGACCACGTCACTGAGCGTTGAGACGATGTCATTCCCGTACATTTGAAGCTTTCTACTAGCGTTAACTATTGCAGGTTAGCAACTTGGCTAGGGGTACACATACGAAGACCGAGCAAAACTTTGTGACTGCATTCGCAGCGCATCATCCTGTCTCGATCCCCCACTATTTCTCAGTGATTGAGTTGTGGACGTCAATTGGCAATCACTGATAACCAAATTGACGATGTGAAAACAATCACTAGTCTACCAAAATACAATAGAGTGGATATATATGTAGTTCTTTATTTTAATTACTGCGAACCGAGATTTTCTTAGTAATCTTTAGTTTTTTTTTTATGCACCTTCAATGTTTTCTCTTCATCACCCTTGGTTGACTGGTAAAGAATCCCTAAGGCATTAAGCCCGCCTTTGTAGTTTTGTGTTGCATTATATATTTTTAGTGTTACGATATTGTCACGCTAATATAATAAAGGCGACCGTTTGTAAGTTTATTTAAGATTGATAAAAAAATATACATCCTCGTCTTCTTTGCGTCGTATTCCGCAATGCTGAGGGTCGTGACCGTCCCTGCTTCATCACTCTAGCCTTTATGATATTCCTCCATCTGTTTCTGTCTTTGGCGGTATGAAGGGCATTGTGCATCGTAGGGTCAAGAGCGGTGCGGATCTGGTCGGACCAACGTATTGGACTGCGCCCGCAAGGCCTTTTCCCATCCACTTTACCGGTCACAATTAGCCTTTCGAGGTTGCCACCGTCTTTCCTTGCAATGTGACCAAAGAATCCAGAATCAGAAAGATGCAGAATCTTGCGAAGACTCTCGTTCGGCAAAAATATAGATAGACTAACCTAAAATGAAAATGAAAGTAACCTAAAATGGACATAGGTGGCTTTCATCCCAAGAGTATGTTCCTTTCAGATAATTTTCGACATTCACGTTGACGAAATCTCTAGCAGAAGCAAGTACACGATATGATCACTATAATATATCAGAAGGCCATCAAGCTGATGTAAAAAGTAATAACTTAACAAATATACCGAATGAAATGAAATGGCGGAGAAAGTAAGTTCCACAACATTTATTACAGTCTGTTAACCGAGGCTTTCCCGAAGTTATCCCATCGCTAATTGAATCGATACTCTCTGTTCAGTATTATATCTATACAAAATAAAGTGTTTGTTTGTTTAGTAGCGACATCTACGAACCAAAATCGGAAATGCTGTTAACAGTTCTCCGCGTGAATTGAACAATTGCGACAGCCCGCAATTAATTACCGGGTAGTTGCCCAGATCAGACAAAACATCCATCTGAAACTTCATTAGAAAATCGGTATGTCCTGTCCTAAAAGATTCATAGATATCTGACATCTACCAACCTGCACAAGACCTGCCAGAGGAGCTCTGAGTCCCAGCAAAGGGAAAATTATAAGGCTGATTATGAATGTTTTTCCGGTACTTTTCAAGAGGACTAACCTTTTAATTTTTTGTCTGACTGTTTTTTCGACTACTCTCCAAAACACCTGAACCTGACGGGACTTTCGCTAACAGCTGCAGCTTGTTATTAACCCTTCAGATACCGTCAATTAGAAATACAATAGTAAGACAATAGATGCGCGGCCACCGGTGGTCGCTTGGGGATTCATGAATTAATATATATGCATTAAAAATTTTGAAGTTAACATTTTTTCTACCGTAATTCGAGACACAATAGAAATACAATAAGACAGCGAACGCTGGCGTCCGCTTGGAGTTAGGTGAATTAATAAAATTATTTTTATTTTTAAAAACTTCAAAATTCACCTAAGAAAAATTCATATCCATGAAAATTTTAACAGACGAACTCAAAGTCACAGGCAAAAGCTAGTCGATTATAATTCTGTGACTTATCGAAACTCGACAAAACTTATCGAATACATTTTCTTCGCAGAAAATGGAGTTATCTTTTGTGTAGTGTAAACGGATTGGTGGGTATTTTCACGCTTGCGTGAGCTTGTGGGGGGGAGCAGAGATACTTTATTAGGTGTCAATCATAGTTGTGAGACTGACGCTCTGTATGAGCATTTCGGTGAAGTCAATTGGCTCGGATTATTGACAAAGTGGATTAGATTACATTACGCTTTTCTACCACCTTATCCTTGTATGTGTTTTTAACAATATTATTTTTATGACATCGAATGTATTTGACTTTTCCTATTCTATTTTCTGATTCCAGTTATAAAAACCACTTTTGCATACGTTTACAAACGATTTTAATAACGACCTCTATTTTAAAATACAGTGCACAGGTTGCAAATGATAGCGCTAGCATTTACCCGATACGTTCGCCACACACTAATGTAGCCACGAAGATGCTACGAGTGTAGCGCTACGGTGCTACGACGTGGACAGCTGCTACGTGCTACGACATACAGAAAATGAGTACTACGACACCAATACGACTACTTAGAGCACTTAAAGAGAGATGGTTTTATATAATTTTAACCCTTTAATTGCTTCTGTCGGATTTGTCAGACGAGATTTTTCGTGTCCTATTCGCGAGGGTTGTGTGTTTGCAGCTGGATACTCTATTTTGTTTACTTCTTCAATCCTCATAGGTGACAGGAGAGCTGACGAGATGGAGCGTTTGGTTGTGGATGTGCTACCCTGATAAAAAAATGCGAGAATGTTTGTTGGATCTATGATAACTCACATAGGCGGTTAAAAGGTTAAATGCAAATACTGTAATATTCTTTTTTTTTTGTATAGTTATGCCAATCACTCGTTTAATATAAAACAAGTAGAAAGAAAAATACTAAAATTTTTTTCCACTACAATTCGCAACGTAAATCGCAAACGTACATCCGCATCATATTCCAATTTATGTGTATGTAATAGTTACTCTGTAACTATTCTGGCACTTGTTAATTAGTGCTTACTTCGGAGGGGGAGAATTTAGGTTTATATAACAACGCAACGGTCGGAATAGCAAGAGTACCACAAAGATGTTACGCGTGTATCGCTACGGTGCTACGGCGTAGACAGCTGCTACGTGCTACGATATTCGAAAAATGAGCACTACGACACTAATACGACACTTATCTCCACTAATATAATATTTTAAAGACGTAAAGTTTATTTTTTTGTTTGTAGGAGGTAATCTTTGAAAGTACTGGTCCGATTGCTGAAACTTTGTCACCGATAGAAAGCTGCTTTATTTCTGAGTTACATAGGCTATATTGATTATATCTACGCGGGCGGCGCCGCGGGGAAAAGCAATTTAAAACTAAAAGAGATATAGTTTTACATAATTTTAAACGCAGCTACTGAATATAATTTTCTTTTTTTAGCACAGTTGTACAAATTAGTCGTTTAACATAAAGCGTTTAAAATAGAAACAAAAGTACAAAAAATAATTTAAACTGCAACTCGCGACGTAAAACGCAAACGTACATTTAGCATCACATTTCAATGTAAATACTTGCTCTGTAATCATTCTGGCACTTGTTAATTAGTGCTTACTTCGGAGGGGGAGAATTTATGTTTATATAACAACGCAACGGTCGGAATAGCAAGATGAGAAACAAGAACAGTGTCTGTAATTAACATAGTAATTATAGGCTCCTAATTGGCTCACTGTTCATGCCTTGAGTATCAAGCGGGCGTGACAGGACTAAAGAGTGGCGGGCTTGGGCGTCAGTGTTCGAGGCTATAGCAACAATATTTAATCAAGTAGATACCGAGGCATCAATGCGCTGACGGCTACAGGGGCCGTGATTGCGCTTAACGCCAAAATATTAATTAATATAAGCCGGCGATGATATGACATCGAGATGACTCGACGACATTTTCTAGACAGTTGATGGTTGCAAAATTTAATTTTCTTGTGATTTTGTTTCATCACTACTGTTTTCAAATAGAATACGAAAGGTTACGTACTTTATGATTACTAGCTTATTTTGATATCTATACATAAAATATGTACATGATATATATATTTGACTATGCCACTCAGAAGTAAAGCAGCTTCCTATTGATGAAAAAAATTGGCAATCGGACCAGTAGCTTGAGAGATTACCTCCTACAAAAAAAAAACAACTTTACCTCTTTATAATATTATATAGCGGCTCGTCCTGGCTTTCCACGGGCAATAAATATAGCCTATGTTTCTCAGGGTGGTCGTAGCTTTCCAATGGTGACAGAATTTTTGGCATTGGAACAGCAGTTTTTGAGTTTATTCATTACAAACATACACACACACAAAAAGACAAATTTTCCCTCTTTAAAATATTAGTGTAGATATAAGTATAGATTAGTTGCTGTTAGTGGCTTCAGCCGTGGGATAGTCGAATATTATCCTACGAGAACGTTCTTCTTTTGAGTCTATGCAATCTTGTCAGAGTGGTCGTGTCATCAATGTGAATCATGATGAGTGATCGACACTGTAATGCGGCGCCATTCATTGCAGACTGCAGTTTTCCAGGTACATTCATAAACCGAGCACTTAGTTGCGGCCTTGATCTGGTCTGTCCATATCATTGGTAATCTATCACGTGGCCTGGTGCCCTTAACATTGCCCTGCACTAGGAGACGCTCTATGGAGTCATTACTACGACGCGATACATGGAAGAAGTAGGTTAAAATGCGCGACTGCACTGTGGATGATAGGCGCTGTCTGATGCCGAGTTTTGTAGGGACAATTTTTCCTGAGATAATTTTTTTTTTGCGGCCTCTTCTAATTTTTTTTTGTGGCTGCTTCGAGCTTTTTTTGGACCATGTGCGCGGAGGCTGACTTAATATTTTCAAGTACATAATATCCAGCAGCGGTGGCCGAATGGTAATCGCCCCGACTTACGAGTTGTAGGTCACGGGTTCAAACTCAGCCAGGTGCATTACTTTGTATAATTTATTTCATCACCACTGCTCTCAAAACGGTAAAGGAAACATCGTGAGGAAATCGGCATGTCTTAGAACCAAACATTCGAAGACATGTGACATTCACCAACCCGCACTGGGGCCGCGTGGTGGATTACGGCCCATTCCCTCTCCTAGAGAGGACCTGAAACCCAATAGTGGGAACATAGAAAAAAGGCTGATGATGATGATGACATAATATATCACAAATGAAACTTCTAATACTTTAGCTCATAAGCACCAGTCAGATCTCAATTTTCCGTGTCCCCTAATATAAAGTGTTCCAAGACGGGTGAGAATTGAACGTCATAAATTACAGTTCACCGTTCATTCGCTGTTCAACTCTTCATTCGTTCTCTTCGAAATTCAAAGTTTCATTCATTCATATTGCCAGAGTCAAAAGTACGGACAAGCTAAGGGTACTTTTACACTAAAGATGTGCGAGGTAGAGGGCCGAAAAAGTGTAATACACGTATAAAAGGACCTAAGAATATGTGAGAGGGATATTGGTGAGGTGCGTATGACTGTGAGGGATACGTGCGTGGAACGTATAAAAGGAATGTGTATGCCCGTGCACAGCTGAACATAGTCCGCCAAGCATCCTCGCACAACTCAGCTACACACCGTTTCGAATCATAGCATCGCTAAACATCCTTACATCGCTCAAGTTTTTCGCACATCTTTGGTAGCACCATTCTTACAAAATTCTGGGCACTCCCAGAATTTTGTCTTCCCCTCTTTGAAGCGTGGCTGAAAGGCCTCACGGCGTCCTTACCTTCTGCATGACGCAGGTCCTTACCGGACATGGCACATTCGGGAAGTTCCTGCACCGGATTTAAGCGGAAGAGACGCCCGGGTGTCGCCACTATGCGGAACACCCGGAGGACACGGTGGAGCACACAGTTGAGGTGTGCCACTGCCGCCGGGATTCCGATCCCGATTTTCAGCCACCGTAGACGCGGGCTTGCGGACGGCGAGCCATAAGTAGCTCGCTGTCCGACCGCCCGGTAACTTTCCGGACCGAGCCCAAGACGTCGACGGCGCGCGCTGTTCCGCGCACCTCAAGGAGTTATCAGCAACAGGAAGTGCCCAGCTGGGTCGAAGCCTACTGGGGCCAGGGTTATCCGAAAGGAAACTCGAGCCCCGGTATGAAGACTAGAAGGAACGGGGTGAGTTTTTAATCAGTATGAGTCTGACACTATCTCCCGTTCAATCCAAGAGTGAGGGTTGTCATTGGATGATTTTTGCCCACCGAAAACAAAGCCTTACAAAATTCATAGTGGCGCTACGCATTATCGCATTGCTTAGCTACCTCGTACATTTTTGATGGAACCGCACCCTAAGTGTTCTTACTTTTGTAATAGTTCCCAGCCTTTGGTGAATGCTCCACATTTAAAGTTTCGTTACTTCATCAGAGGAGTAACTAGGAGAAAAAGCTTTCGTTGGTAAGTAAGCAGTGCTGTCTGTTATTGTCAGTTTTATCCAAAAAGGTTTTAGTAGCTAATTAAAGACTTAGTAGTTACTTTAATACTTTTTTAATCTTATTTATAAAAGCTTAGCGCAATTGTTTAGCACGTCTTTAAAATTATCGCTTTTTGACTTTAAGTAAGAGTACACCAAATCTGAGTACCGGACTTTTTTTTGTTAGGTGACCAATAACATTCCTTAAGAGAGCAGTGGTGGCTGAGTGGTAATGACCCCGACTTACGAGTTGTAGGACGCAGATTCGAACCCAGCCTGGCGCATTACATTGTGTAATTTATTTCATCACCGCTGCTCTGAAAACGTTGAAGGAAAACATCGTGAAGAAACTGGTGTTTACGCCTGCGTTAGTATTAAGGAGTGCAGTGTGCGTGTTTTTTGTTGTCTTTCCAAAAGACTAGGCGCCCGCGTCGTACTGAATGTGATTTTTTTATTATTCATCCACCTACATTTTTATGGACATCAAAATTTGTCATCATTTCAATCACCTCGCGCTCCGTCTATAAAAATTGTAAAAAATCAGTTTAAATCAAATATATTACCATACCTCGATACGGGAGTTTCATTGAAGTTCCACTGAAGCCCCAACATCTGGCGACCGTCGACCAAACCTGCAATTTTGTCGGAAACAAGTCCGCGACAACGTGACCACGCGCTGCTGGCCTAGTCATTACGCCGCAGCAACCTTTGATTAGGATCAAGAATCATACCTGGGTTCCCTGGAGGTGCACGAGCCATTGCAGCCACCGCCGGTCAGCGATCAGCATTCAGCATCGTACCGCAGCCTCGGCCAATGCAGCTAAGTGCCCAGTTTTCCTTGTGAAACCCCTGTTACCTAACCTTACCTTTTATACCCTTATCCATAATCAATCTATCCTGTACCTATTTAGAATAGCTTTCCATGAGTGTATAGGTGTCTGTAGTCAATGTAGTGTCTCTAAATATTGCAAGAATACACCGTACGCAGTTCATCAAAGTAATTTATTTAATTTATTGATGAAACCATAGTTTTTCATTCGTGTTTCCTCACAGGCTTTTATATATTATAAGGCATATAGTTCACCATTATCGCCGAACATTCCAGGTCGATCTCTCCGTGTAACGCAAACTCGGGACGCCTGCCGTGTCACCGTGTGACAGCGGGACTGAACGGGAGCCCTACTTCCGCGCAGAGCCGGCCTCAGGTGACGTTAGGCGAGAAGCGTGAGCTAAGTTTTTTGGTTTTTTCTTTTTACATATCGTGGACTAGTTTGTGTCTAAACATTTCCATAATCAAACAACTTAATTATTACATATATAATGGGAAAAGACTATGGAGGTGAAGCTAGCACAAACGATCCTCGTGAACTACAGGATCTTTTAGTGAAACGCAGCTCCATAAAAGGTCAAATAACTAAATTTATAAACTTTTTATCAAACATTACCTCTAAAGAAACGCTTTCTCAGATTGAGTTAGCTGAGTTAACATTAAAATTAAACAAATTCGAATCTATATATAGCCGTTTTGACGACTTGCAAAATCAGATCGAAGTGTTGAACTCTGAAAATTTATCTAGTGAGATTGATGAGCGTGATACTATCGAACAACTATTTATTTCTAATATTGCAATTGCTCAAAGTATTACACAAAAATACAACTCAAACCGTCATGATGAAAGTAATTACAAGGATTTAAATTCAAGTCAGATAACCACAGGTCCGTGTAATCATGATCATCATGATATAGGTTTTAAATTACCACAAATTCATGTTACTAAGTTCGACGGGTCTAGTTTTCGTTGGCTTGAGTTTCGTGACACATTCCTATCTATAGTACATAATAACGACCGCATCGCTCCCATTCACAAATTTCATTATCTTATTTCGTACTTGACTGGCGATGCAGCGCGCATTATAGCTAACTTGGAGGTATCAAGCGCAAATTATGCGTGTGCTTGGAACTTATTATGTGACAGATATGATAATACTCGTCAATTAGTGACTCATCATATAAATTCATTATTACATATAAAACCAATCGCAAATGAGTCCGATAAATCGTTAAGATTTCTTGTGGATCATGTTAATAAAAATTTACGTGCCTTAACTAGTCTCGGTATAGGTTCACGTGACTGGGATATTTTGCTCATTCATATAATGAGCCCCAAGCTTGACAGCTGCACCAGAGCAAAGTGGGAAGAGTACCGGGGCACGTTGGACACCAATATACCTAATTTGCAACATTTTTTCAAGTTTCTTATAGATCGCGCTGACGTACTTGAGTCAATAAACAGCAGCCAATCATATTCTAAACATAAAACTCAAACAATGTCGAAGCCTATTGATCCTAACAATCAAATAAAATCTCATCAGTCATACACTTCCAATAGTGAAGACAATAATATTTCTGATATATCATGCAGCGTTTGTAACGGTAATCATCGTCTTTATGATTGTCCCACCTTTTTGGCAATGAGTGTGAATGACCGCATCACTGAAGTAAGCAGATTACAGCTTTGCCATAACTGCTTAAGGTCTGGCCATTCCGCACGCAATTGTCGCATGCATCCGTGTCGCATGTGCAATGCAAGACATAATAGACTCTTGCATAAACAACCTACTAACAAAAATATTTCTAGTGTTGTCACTATTTCACCCGACACCACTGACGATACTATCGTTAATTTTGCAAACCAAAATACCCATCAAGTTTTACTGTCTACTGTTTATATTGAGGTAGCCAATCCTACTACCAATCAAGCACTGAAGGTTCGTGCTCTTTTGGATTGCGGTAGTCAGTCATCATTTATCACTCAATCTCTTAAAACAAAACTACTTTTAGAACCGACTACCACTTTGCATGTCAATATAATTGGCATAGGCAATAAAACTACCACTCAGGCTACAGAAACTTGTGTAGTCCAGTTAAAATCCTTGATGAAACATTTTACCGTCACTTCTTCTTTTCTGGTATTGCCAGTATTAACCGGTAATATACCTAGAATGCCCGTTGACGTAAAAAAACTTAATATACCAAATGACTACTTTTTAGCAGACCCTCACTTCTACCAACCAGCACCTGTTGATGTTGTCATCGGTGCCGATATTTTCTGGGACATTATTGGCCGTGATCAACTCTCTCTCGGTCATAATTCGCCTGTATTGAGAAGCTCTCAATTTGGTTGGCTAATAACTGGTCCTTTGTATTTTAATTTACCTACAAATAATAAATTAAGGAAAAATACTACAGATTCTAATCATTCAGTCGTTTCTTATGTGTCATCTGTTGACAAAATACATCAAGAACTCACCAAGTTCTGGGACTTAGAAGACATTCCCCAAACTCAACCACATATGAGTCATAGCGAGAAGGCATGCGAAACACATTTCTTATCGCACACCTTCCGTTTAGAAACCGGTAGGTTCTCAGTTGGTCTACCGTTAAGGGATACACCTGATTGTCTAGGTGAATCTTATTCACTTGCTAAAAAACGCTTATTAAATTTAGAAAAGAGATTTCGCAAGCAACCACATGTGAAATTGCAATATTTAGAATTCATCCGTGAATACGCGGACTTAGGTCACCTTTCAGAATCCGCTATACCTATACCTTCTACCTCTTACTTCCTCTGCCATCACGCTGTCTTCAAAGACAGTAGTGAGTCTACAAAGGTTAGAGTAGTATTCGACGGCTCAGCTCCTACTTCATCAGGTCAGTCTATAAATGACATCCTTATGGTTGGGCCTAATATGCAGGACTCACTGTTCTCCATATTAATAAGAGCTCGACAACATAAGTTTCTCCTCACGGGAGACGTCGAGAAAATGTACCGTCAGATCCGTGTCCATGAGGAAGATCGCAACCTTCAACTTATTTTATGGAGAGAGGATGAGTCCCTGCCCATCAAAACGTTTCAACTAGGCACTGTGACCTACGGAATGGCAAGTTCCTGCTACTTGAGCACTCGTTGTTTATGGCAAATTGGTGAGGAATGTGCTGATCCTATGATTAAAAAGATAATCCAACATGATTTCTTCGTGGATGATCTCATTACCGGTTGTGAAAGTGAGGACACCCTACGTTATATTCACCAATCTGTAACCGAAGAATTAAAGAAAGGATGCTTTAATCTTCGTAAATTTAAGACTAATTTACCCTCACTGTTTGACTCAAATACTCAAACCAACGATAATCTTTTAGTAAGTGAGTCAACTAGTACTCTAGGCATGGGATGGAATCCATCAACCGATCAGTTACATTTCCCTATAAAACTTCCACTTTCTACTAATAATAGTTTAACTAAAAGATCTTTTTTATCGTCTCTTTTTAAAATATTTGACCCTTTGGGACTGATAAGTCCGTGTGTAATAAAAATGAAAATATTATTACAACAACTATGGCTGCATAATTTGACTTGGGACTGTCCAGTCCCACCTGAAGTCCAAAGAGACTGGACCAACTTTATGCAGTCTTTACCTTCCCTTTTAACCCTAGAAGTTCCACGTCGTGTTCTTTGTAATGAACCCGCATATGTAGAATTACATTCTTTCAGTGATTCATCTCAACATGCATATGGCGCTTGCATTTATTTACGTTCCGTCAATGCTGGGAACGAGGTCACAGTCAAGCTGCTTTGTTCGAAGTCCAAAGTAGCTCCAATTAAAGGTACAACTATTCCTCGTTTAGAATTGTGTGCAGCCCTGCTGGCTGCAAGGTTATGCAAGGCTGTTAGGGAGGCACTGCGATATGAATTTCAGCATCAAGTACATTGGTGTGATTCGTCAGTAGTACTTGCCTGGCTTCACACTAGTTTTATAAATTTAAAGGCATTTGTTGCTAATAGAATTACGGAAATCTGTGAGCTAACTGATGCCTCCTCGTGGCGCTATGTGCCCACATCTGTTAATCCTGCTGACCTCATATCTAGAGGAGTCAGCCCAGACAAGCTCAGCGATACCAATCTATGGTGGTCAGGCCCTTTATTTCTCATGGAGCCTGAATGTAATTGGCCTATCTTAAAACCCAATAAAATTAATATTAATGATTTACCAGAAACCAAACCTAATTGTACTGGCTCTCATGTTGTCTTTCAAAATGAGCCTATACTTAATTTTAAAAACTTTTCTAGCTTATCTAAAATAAAACGATCTTTTGCTTACGTGCTTAGATTTATTAATAATTTAAAACCTAATAAAAATAAAATTTTTGGCAATCTAACGGTTGATGAATTAAAGAATTCATTTCTACATTTGTGTCGTTTCGCACAGCAAGAATCATTTCTCTGTGAATATAATTTGCTATATAATAGCAAGGCTTTAAGTACTAAATCAAACATTTTATCATTGACTCCATTTTTAAGCGATGATAAAGTTATACGAGTTGGTGGCCGACTAGGTTCATCTGACTATGATTACAATAAAAAACACCCGATTCTCTTGCATGCTTCGCATCATTTTACGAAATTGATTTTCGAATACGAACATAAACGTGGATTACATGCTGGTCCACAACTATTGTTAGCTACTGTTAGAGAATACGTTTGGCCGATTAACGGCAGAAACTTGGCTAGGCGCGTTTTTCATAACTGTCCCAGGTGCAGACGCTTGCAGGGCAAGACTATTGCGCCACTCATGGGGGATTTACCATCCCAACGTGTCACGCCAGACTTTCCATTTCAAGCAGTAGGAATTGACTTCGCTGGTCCATTCTTAATTGTAAACAAAAGAGGGCGTGGTGCCTCGCTAGTCAAGTGCTATCTTTGTTTTTTTATATGCCTTCGATATAAAATTTCTCACCTTGAAGCCGTGAGCGATCTATCAAAGGATGCATTTATCATGACTTTCAGAAGGTTTGTGTCACGAAGAGGCAGGCCCGCGGAAGTTTTCTGTGACAATGGACGCAATTTTGTCGCAGGAGCTAAGGAAATTAATTACTTTTTTAAGATTTACCAAAACGACTTATCAGATTTTGCATGTTCGGAAGGCATTCAGTTCAACTTCTCACCTGCTTACGCTCCTCATTTTGGCGGCATTTTTGAGGCCGGCATCCGTTCAGCAAAATATCATATTAGACGAGTAATGGGTAATTCCCACCTAAGTTACGAAGAACTTCAGACACTTTTCGTTCAGGTAGAAGCTGTTTTAAATAGTAGACCTCTCTATCCCTTAGTAGACCTCTCTATCCCTTATCCGCTTCTCCTAACGACTTCCAGTGCCTTACTCCTGGGCATTTTCTTATTGGCCGGGCTCTCACCGCTCTGCCTGAACCAGCTGTGGCAGACTGCCCCTCAACAAATTTGCAACGTTTTGCCAGATTGCAGCAAATATACCAACATTTTTGGCAACGCTGGCAAAGGGAGTATATTGCTGAGTTGCAGCTGCGGCGAAAGTGGAAAACCAACACCGCCTCGGTCAAGATTGGAGATCTGGTTCTACTGCAAGAAGATGGCGTTCCACCCCTATGCTGGAGACTTGGGCGCATTGAAAGACTTTTCCCAGGACCAGATGGTGTTTCACGAGTGGCCGACATCAGGACAACTAGAGGAACTATACGGCGCCCTCTAGTTCGCATCTGCCCATTACCAACCGAAGAGGAGTTTCTGAAGGGTTGAAACTTCGGAAGTTTCAACGGGGGGAGGATGTTTACGCCTGCGTTAGTATTAAGGAGTGCAGTGTGCGTGTTTTTTGTTGTCTTTCCAAAAGACTAGGCGCCCGCGTCGTACTGAATGTGATTTTTTTATTATACATTTTTATGGACATCAAAATTTGTCATCATTTCAATCACCTCGCGCTCCGTCTATAAAAATTGTAAAAAATCAGTTTAAATCAAATATATTACCATACCTCGATACGGGAGTTTCATTGAAGTTCCACTGAAGCCCCAACAACTGGCATGTCCTAGAACCAAAAATTCGAAGACATGTGTCATTCACCAACCCGCACTGAGCCCGCGTGGTGGATTACAGCCCATTCCCTCTCCTAGAGAGGAGACCTGAGTCTCAGCAGTGGGAAAATTAAAAAAAAGGCGGATGTGATGATAACATTTCTCTCTCTTGGGCGGAGCGGGAGGGAAAATACCCATTGCTGTTCTTTCTGCACCTTCATCCCAGGGCCGAGTTTTCCTTTCAGAAACAAGCCTGTGGTCATAGTAGGCTTCAACCTTTTAGTACCGGACTCGCAATATATTCGCATATATTATATATCCGTATCAGCATCAGACCCAGATGTGAGAAAAGAGAAGAGGAACAAACGAATCTCTACGAGAAAGAAAGAGCGACGATGATACACCGCAGTACTTGGGGCATCGTATCTTAGTATAACCAATTACAAGAATAATCAGCCTTAAAATGTTCCAACTGCTAGGACTCAGACCATCACGCGAGTCTAGTGCATGTTGAAGGATGTTATATGTTTTCGAATTACTGATTTTAGGTCATACTGATTTCCTCACGATGATTTTTATCACCATTTTGAGAACAGTTATGATGAAACAAATTACACAAATAAGGTAATTAGATGAGGCTAAGTCAGAACTCGTCAGTCGGAGCCCTTACCACTGGGCTACTCTTTATTCTCACATTTATTCGTGGTAATAGACTGATAAGGTATTAGCACAAAGTAGATAGGTACAGAAGACAATCTCATGTTTGTACTTCACTTTTTATACCTACGCTTGGTGGAGACACACTAATAAGCGTTTAAGCCGGAACTGTTCGACGGGTGGTCCGAGACGCTACCGAGACATCGTGTCCATGAGCCGTGTCTATATGTGCGTTGCTCGAGCGCGTTTTGTATGTAGATTGACTTCTGTACCTATATATTTTGTGGTATAAGTGGGTGTTAATAGACTGATGAATACAGCCTAACTAGATTAAAACCTAGCCTCTCTCTCCGCTCTGAACTTACAAAGTGTATCGTTTAAAATTACGAACCCTTTACAAAACAGTATTGAGTGATATGAAGATGAATAGGAGTCGATATTAAATTGGATCCCGTGGTTCATTGATTTTCAATTTGTATGGGCGTGCAATGTTCGTCGGGGAGGACATTTGGGTCTCAAATAGGGAAATAAATCTATGTAGAACCTACTAGTGTTGCGAAACAAACCACTTTGCGAAACTATTAAGCCAGGATAGCTATTACACGATTTAACAACGGCGTAGATTGAGTTATAAATGGTTATTATGTTGAAGGGTTTCTTGTTAAATAATTGTAAAGCGCTGCGAGTCAAGCAAGTTGAAAATGGAAGTCGGGTTTAAGCTGATCGACAATAATGATTGGATAGTCCTCGTGATATTTTAAATGTGCATATCTATTCTTTAAATTTCGAGCATTGTGTAGAATATTGATTTTTTTACTGCCCTACACACGGGCCACAAAAAAGCCGCTTCAAGCTTCTCTTTTTTTGTGGGTCGTGTGCGGTAGTGCCGCCACAAAAAAACGCTTGAAGCCGTTTCAAGCTTCTCCAGCCACAAGCTGATGTACGCTTCAGCTGTTTTTGCGGCGGCTTCTAGATTTTTTTTGCGGCCGCTTTTAGCATTTTTTTTTAAATTTATATTTTTCCCACCATGAAAAATAGAAAAGCAGGGTTTTCCAACAAGTACGATTTTGACAGACTGCAAGTGCGAGTCGGACTCGCGCACTTAGGGTTCCGTACAAAATTACCTATGAAAACAGATCAATTCCCGAATTGAGTTACGAAGATTTTTCATTTTATTTTGAGGAAAAAATTTTTTGTGTCGGTACAACAAGTTTCCAGTTTTAAGATTTTTCCTATACTTGAACTATGAGACCTTGCTTCATGCGAATCTAGGTCAACTAGGTACCTTATGAATTTTGATTTAATAATAATAACTTTATTTCGGGTGACATAGACCCATAGAAAAATTTACCTAATATATTTGTTTTATTTGCCATGACTGACCACTCCTATACAAGACATGACCCAATAATTTTGAAAGAGACAGTCAAACCGTACAGCTATTGCGTTCAGAATGCTGTTGATGCTACTCCGTATACGGGCCAGCAGGGAAGCTACTTCAAATTGTCGAAAAATACGTTTTTTGCCAAATAAACGGCCGTATCCTTTTTATCTTCAACTCAGAAGTTTGATTTTTTCATAGCTTCAAGGGAACGCAGCCCTAATTATAAGGTTTTAATTTCAACTGGATATCTCCACGCATTCTCGAGATAGGATATTGACAGACAAACAGACGGACAACAAAGTGATCCTATAGCTTTCGTTTTTTTTTTCTTTTCAGGTACAGAACCCTAAAAATACCATTTTGATCGCGGGCAGCATAAATATTTCTTAGTAATGACTTATCTAGTTGATAGTAGGTTAGGTAATTCCGTGCTCTCTGTGTATAGGTATTCAAATAGGTGTGCGTATTTATGTTTCACGTAGGGTTTAACAGCTTTACGCATATTTAAACATGATCCATCACGACACGATGTGGTTCACTGACATGACTCGAGTAAGTTATTGATAGTACGAGTATGAAACACAGGTACATGTTAAATATAAATAAATGATATTTATTTTGCAAGTAGGTTTTAAAAAACACTTTTACATGTCAATTTTTTTTAGTCTGTTTAAACTAGATGAGGCCAGTGCTTCCTAGCTGACTACCCTAAGAAAAACCACCGAAACAAAATCAGGAGTCAAAGTCTCTTTTAAAATCTCTACAGTAAACATATAACGGTCAAGTCATATGAGAACCATGCAGATTAGTGTCTCAGATGGTCTTTGAAGAAATACCACACAGATAAGAGTGGGCCTGTCCAGTCAGTGCAAGCATTTGTGTAGATCAAACTTTTAAAGTCTATGCTTTAAAACTATTGCAAGAAGAAGGCTAAGAGGTACATTAGATTGACGTGTAATTTAAAACCAACGGATAGTTGTTGTAAACCTCATTTTAAATCACTTAGAATTTATAAACTACTGCATTGTTCGTTAAGAAAAATAGTAAATTGCTTAAATAAGCCTCAAAGGAACGTTATAGATCGACAAGACCGAATATCGACACGAATTATGTCTAAGAGCCTCACAAACAGCCCTTATGCCCAAAAGCATTATCTGCATGGCTCCAAAAATATACAATAAAATACCAAATAATATCAAAGATTTGAACTTGACACATTTTAAACGGAATCTTAATGATTACTTAAATAAAAAATACTACTATACCATTCACAAATTCCTTCTTGACAAAATGTTATAAACTGACAAATAATATATTTATTGACAAATTAATTTTAAAATTTGATTTTATGATTGTAAATTGAAAACTTGACTAACTGCTTGTATTTTTAATGTTTGTACCTAATAATGTATTTTAATTTAATTTATTGTATTTTAATTTGTATTGTAATTTAAATCTTGCCATTTGTTTTGACTGTTATATCAATTTTAATCTTTTATATTGTTAAATAGGGTACGCCTAGCAGTTTTTTGAGTTACCATAAATGAACTATAAGACCTGCTGTATCAGCAAAAAGCATACTAATAAATACTTTGACTTTGAATTCTTCTTCTTTTTTTTCTTTTTTGATAATATCAACTCTGCTTTCCCAATCATCAATTCCAACACGTTAAGTGTCTTTGGATTGACTGGCAACGTCCAAAGAAGTAGGCAAATTGACTCTGGTCGTTCCCGACTGAAGACGAGGAGCTTAATCTTCAACGTTTTATGGACGACCCCAACATATCGACAAACATCGCAGTGCGAGAGCTTAATATGTCACAGTGCAGTCTGGTTTGCAGTTCACTTGTCAGGCTTATATCCATACCACTACAAACCTGTGTATTCATTAGCAGAGGGAAATCTGCCGTGACGGCGATCCATTTTCATCGGTTTGGATAGTTTTCATCCAACAATTGTCGAATTGTGACTCGATAGTGGGTTAGATATATGCGTAATGTTGATTAATCATGTTTGCTCTTCTTTCTTTCAGTGCATACATGAGCAATGCTGGTACATAATTTCTTAGGAAATAAAGTTCAGAAAGTTTTACATTTCGTGTTGGGTGTAAGTGATGTATGCCAATTAACTCGTTGTCGATAGTACACACCAAGACATTAAGAGGGTCCTTCTCCACTCGCTTAACGTAAACATCGAAAATGGTTTAAAAGCTTGTTACTTCATTTAATGCAATCCAACGCGATGTTTGACGAAAAGGCAACGCAAAAAAAGAGAGATAACGCCTGGAAACTCTGTTAGTATTCGGTAATTCCGAGATTTACTCGAAAATGTCACAAAACTTGCTCCAGGAAATAGCTGTTTTTTTTAAACCCTTAAAAGTTTTTGGAAAACGTTGTAGTTATTTAGAATCTTTATAAAATTTGCAAGGTCTCTAGAGGATTACTTTTTTGACTTTTTTAATTTTTAGTCAAATTATGAAGTGTCAAATTTCATACAAAGTAGAACATTTTCAGAGGTTTTTTACTGGATTAGTTTTACACAAATTTAGAAATTGGTTTCTTTAGAAACCTAGATAATATCCACAAGATACTGTGTTTCCAAAATATCTAATGAAAAATTTTTAATAACGTCATAATCAGTTATGAGCGGTTGTATGAAAAACAGTGAAAATGTGAGTCATGATGCACCACCTTAAGCGAAAACCTACACTGGGATGCGGTTGGTTTAAGTTTCTTAGGGTTTACTTCTACTTTTGGTGACCAGTTACGTTAGGTTATTGTAGTTATAACGTGACGCATTGATCTACAAAATGTTGATTATATCGGTCTACCAGTTTTAGATAATCGCCAATAAGTCTATCCAAAGACATTTGGGACAAAGACACCCAAAGACCTCCAAAGACATCCAAAGACATCCAAAGACATCCAAAGACATCCAAAGACATCCAAAGACATCCAAAGACATCCAAAGACATCCAAAGACATCCAAAGACATCCAAAGACATCCAAAGACATCCAAAGACATCCAAAGACATCCAAAGACATCCAAAGACATCCAAAGACATCCAAAGACATCCAAAGACATCCAAAGACATCCAAAGACATCCAAAGACATCCAAAGACATCCAAAGACATCCAAAGACATCCAAAGACATCCAAAGACATCCAAAGACATCCAAAGACATCCAAAGACATCCAAAGACATCCAAAGACATCCAAAGACATCCAAAGACATCCAAAGACATCCAAAGACATCCAAAGACATCCAAAGACATCCAAAGACATCCAAACACATCCAAAGACATCCAAAGACATCCAAAGACATCCAAAGACATCCAAACACATCCAAAGACATCCAAAGACATCCAAAGACATCCAAAGACATCCAAAGACATCCAAAGGTATCCAAGGACATCAAAAGACATCCACAGACATCTAAAAACACCCGAAGACATCCAAAGATATTAGCAACTTGTGGGAATCGGCGGTTGGGAAAGAAAGGTCCCTCCGCGCCTCAGCAGCGTTACCGTCACAAAGACCGTAGCCGTACATTACGTCAACGCTGAAGGATACGCATCCAGCATTAAAATATGCAGCTATAGTCAGCTCTTATGAAGGCACAGCACAGCACAAAAGCAAGATACGCGGGAACAGTTAGTTAAAACATGTGCTTACTTGTATGCGATGTAGAGTTGAAACTAACGCTGACGACTGACTTAACTTTAGCTGCTCCCTATAAAACTCTTCTCTTGCCTAATAGCAATAGCTGATAAGACAAGGATATTTTTCTAGTATTTTATACATCAGGCGTAGTACTTTTTTTGCACTAGACCACATTTTGTACGGAGTACTGGTAGAAGGTACAAGAATTAAATGTTTGATTAGTAATTAGTAATTTTTTTGGTTTTTAATTTAATTTTAGGAAAGTTCTGGTACGTGAACTAATGCGTACTTAAACGTAATGTGAACTTAAATTTCAGCACAGTCGGGACGTAAATAGTTTTCAAATTGGCTTCAAATGATTAAATTTGGGATTTTGCATAAAACAATCTAAAAATCTTACTAATTCAAAAACTACTGATTATCTGTGGAATATTTAGTGGCATAATTTGTTGCATTTTAGTCCTACCATAACGTCCTGCAAGAAATACGTCGAGTTACCAGTAACCATGTATGTCATCGCAATATTGCAGACTCCGTGTGGTTATAATACATCTTTTTTAGATGCTTCTATTAAACGATATATTGTGAAAAAAAAAAGTTTTATATACGATAAATCACATCGTAATTAATTACCTAGTTTCTAACATAATCGTGTCTTATTTAGAAAAAAATTGTTTACTATTTCTGGCGATATTTTACAAGATTTACAATTTTCCAGTGACCTATATAATATGCGCTGCACTTCCAGTTATGGTAGCCTTTACAATAAAATACAGGTATTGAAATAATAATATTTAAAAAAATTATCTAACTACAGTTAGTGGTTTTAATTAAATAAGCAAAAAAAACAGCATTGAAGCCGCAGTAGATTCACAACCTACCTACCTAAATGTAGGGTACACTAGGGATAACTCTTGTATCGTGAGGCGTTCACAAATCTGTAAATCCACATTTACAAGACACTCAGACCCAATATAGTTTATCGTTGCTACCTATTTCTAAGTAGCCTATGCGTGCCAGCTAGACTAAGTGATGTTCAATTACTTATGGTCAGGTGCTCGATAGTCTCGATAACCCGATTACTCAATTCAAGTTAAATGTAACGCAGAACTAGGATCTACGAGTAACCACAGAGCTATATTTATAGTAGCTCTAAGTAAAAACAAACTAAAACTTTCAAAAGAATCAATGTAATATCCAAGAAGGATACAGTGGAGCGTATGGTAAAAATTAGCCTATGTTGCCTTTTTTTTGTTTCGGTGGGCAAAAATCATCCTATGACAACTTCTGCTCTTGGGCGGAGCGGGAGATAGTGTCAGACTCTTACCGACAAAAAATTCACCCCGTTCCTTCTAGCCTTCATACTGGGGCTCGAACTCCCTTTCGGATAAACCTGGACCCAGTAGGCTTTGGCCCAGCTGGGCCCCTGCTGTTGCTGAGAACTCCTTGAGGCGCGCGGGAACAGTGCGCGCCGTCGACGTCTTGGGCTCGGTCCGGACATTTACCGGACGGTTGGACAGCGAGCCACCCAATGCTCGCTGTCCGCAATCTCGCGCCTACGGTGGAATTCGGCCAGGTAATACTATCAAGGCAAAATATCACACTAATGTTATATAGGCGAAAGTTTTCGATCCGGGCGGTTACTGGACGGCCAAACGGTGAGCTACATATAGCTCGTCATCCACAAACTCGCGGCCATTGTGGTCGGTAGACGGTGTTGCGGCGGTAAGGCATGAGGATGTCCGTGCCAAGGAAGTCTGATGATGTCTGAATTTAGTCACGCAATGCCAACGCATACCTACTCCTCAAAAAATACCTACTTATACAAAATACAAAAGCTCTTTATTAAAAACAAGGGCAAATTAATAGAATGCAGTCAAACAAGACCTAACTTCCAATATCTAGCAAACCAGACCGAGGCAATATACGTCGCATTAGCAATATCTTCCGGACTCCTGCGCCCCTGGTAATGGAAAAATGAGTTTCAAGCTGATATTGGATATACACTACAATCGTAGACTCGTATATAGGTATTTCATTACTGGGAGCTTCATGGAATCGAATAAGTTTGTTGTACTGGATTCCCGTATTCGTCGGAAGAGCTTTTATTAAATTTATTATTACAAATATTTCCTTTTTTGTATTTATGTATTGCATTATGTTGTTTCGTAGAATCTTAAATTGAAGAAGTTCTTTTGTTTTTTTTTATGTTATTACAAGCTTTTATTTAGATTCACCTGTCCCGATGTTTGTCTGTCATCAAACCTTGTAAATTAAATTTATACCTCTTTCCGGTTACAGTTGAGCTAAAATTTTGCATGCATGTGTAAATCAGATGACAATGCAAAATTATTATCAAGATGACAAAAACCTGATCAGATGATGGAACCGGAAGGTAGCTATAGGAACTTGGTAGTTAAACGACACAACCTCATCGGGTTTGGGTTCGTATGATTCCTCTTGACAAGTAGGTATTAATTATATAGGTATACCGAGCTATAAATGCTTGTTATGAAAAAATGATTTTCATTAAAAGCTTGTGTTTTTTTATATTAGCGAATGTATTGATTGAAACTACTCTCACGTGGATAATCCATCAAGTAGCCTTATAACAGAAGCATTGAAGTTACTCCATCAATTATGGCTTTCTTCATAATTCCAGACTTTATTTATATTACCTCATATTATTTTATTAAATAAACGAAATATGAATAGCGTCATCATCATCATATGAGCTGAAAGACGTCCACAGTTGGACTTCTCCGAGCGTCGCCACAACGACCGGTCCTGTGCGTCACGCATCCATCGGATTCCCACGATCCTGACCAGGTCATCGGTCTACCTTGTTGGAGGCCTACCATCGCTGCGTCAACCGACACATGGTCGCCACTCCAGAACCTTTCGTCCCCATCGGCCATCTGTTCTGCATGCAACGTGCTCTGCCCATTGCCACTTAAGTTAATAGCGTTATAATTGTCACTAATGCAAAAATGACTGTCACGTGTGTGTAGCGTTGGAAGGCCTCCCACAAAGTGGACCTATGTCCTGGAGAAGGTCTTGAGAAACCAGTGGGTGCCAGACGCACATCAGCAGTCGTTGCGACATAAGTAGGCCTATGTCCAACAGTGGACGTCATTCGGCTGAAATGATGATGATGATTTAAGGTAATGACTCACATTTTCACTGTTTTTCATACCACCGCTTATAACTGATTATGACGTTATAACACATTTTCCATTACATATTTTGGAAACACAGTATCTTGTGGATATTATCTAGGTTTCTATAGAAACCAATTTCTAAGTTTGTGTAAAACTAATTCAGTAAAAATCTCTGAAAATCTCCTATTTTTTATGAACTTGGAAACTTCATAATTTGCCTATAAATTAAAAAAGTCAAAAAAGTAAAACTTTACAAACCTTACAAATTTTATTAAGATTCTAAATGACGACAATTTTTCCCAAATACTTATAAGGGTTTAAAAAAAAACAGCTCTTTCCTGGAGCAAGTTTTGTGAAATTTTCGAGTAAATCTCGGAATTACCGAATACTAACAGAGTTTTTAGGCGGTATCTCTCTTTTTTTTGCGTTGCCTTTTCGTCAAACATTGCGTTGGATTGCATTAAATGAAGTAACAAGCTTTAAAACCATTTTCGATGTTTACGATAAGCGAGTGGAGAAGGACTCTCTTAATATAAGATACTAAAACATATTCTTTTTATAATTAACACCTCATATAGAAACAACAACATTAAACCTAATCAACCAAAAACCATTTCACAAGTCTCCCCCAGTAACCGATCGGTACAGTCTACACGAAAAGTATATTTGGTGCAGTGAGCATGCATTGTCACCGTCTGCACGTACCGACTCATCGGTTCACTAGCCAGCGCTGCCCAGATGTATTGGTAACCTAACAGGATGTCTCGCAAATAGAATGCGGGTTGCATACTGAATACCAACATTGAACCAGCAAACTGAACGCGAAATTACCTAGCTTAAACGTTTGGAGAAAAGTTTATGTGGGTAGGCGGTGAGTGCGGGTGCGCGGAAATAAAAATCACTGCTACCAAGTACTCACGGTTTACTTTGCTAAGTCCACACAACAACACAGAAGGAGAAGATGAAAAGACAAGGAGACACACAATATACAGTCACGGCACAAAACAATAGTTCACATAAAAAGTAAAAGACTCGCGTAACAATATGACGGATGCGAACGGAAAAAATCAGTGGCGCGCACGGCAGTTCTTAGCGGACTCAAGGTCAGCGTAGATCACTGCGTGCACGCACACATCGACATCCCTTGACACCACCGATGCGTTCCGAAATGTGATCGTTTTTGTATATGCTAATAAATATTAATAAATGTGATTACATAATTGTGTTGCTGTTATTGTGTTGTGTGATTTTGTAGTAAACATACATAAATTAATAATATGGTAGGGGTGAACCCTACATCACCCCCCTCCAGAGACCGTCAAGGGCGATAAAAGTCAGGGAACCTGACATGGCGACCAGAGCGTGTGGTGTACTCCTTGCTACTGCTAGGTGGAGTGACTTCCTCTGGGTCAGCTTTGTCTGCCAAAATATAAGCTGGCTTCAGGCGGTCGATTGAGACCGTGACCTCTCTGCCCTTAAATAATATACGGAAGACTTTGTCTCCCCTTTGCAGAACTTTGTGAGGACCTGTGTACGCTGGTTTTAGCGAGCCACGTAATGCGTCTTCACGAAGGAACACGTGATCAGTGGTCTGCAGATCCTTGTATACAAAAATGCTGGTTTTGTTGTGACGGGATGCTGGAGTTGGTTGCAGGTTTTGCGCAAACTTACGTATACGCGCAGTGAAGTCTGTGACGTCGGTTGTTCCTACGTCACTAGGTGCGAAAAATTCACCTGGGAGCCTTAGTGGTTCGCCGTAAACAAGTTCGGCTGAAGACGCTTGGGCATCCTTCTTGTATGCGCTCCGTATACCAAGCAAAACCCACGGCAAGGACTCTGTCCATTTGTCATTAGCATGACAAGTGATGGACGCTTTGAGCTGGCGGTGGAAACGCTCCACCATACCATTGCAAGCCGAATGGTATGCCGTTGTCCGCTTGTGCTGAAATCCAGCCAGTTTGGACAATTGCTCGAACAGGGCCGACTCGAACTGTCGACCTCTGTCCGTCACAATGTCTATGGGACAGCCAAACCGGGCAATCCATCCGGATAGCAGCGCTTTAGCTACTGTTTCGGCAGTTATGTCGACGATAGGTACGACCTCTGGCCACCTGGTAAAACGGTCGACTGCCGTCAGACAGTACCTAAAGCCTTGCGAAATGGGAAGCGGGCCCACAAGGTCGATGTGGACAGTGGTAAACCTTGCACGTGGGAGGTGATACGACCCTAATGGCGCAGATACGTGTCGGTTCACTTTGGCCCGCTGGCACTCAAGACAAGCTCGAGCCCACTCCCTACAGTCTCTCCTTATGCCTGGCCAAACGAAACGCTCTGCGATCAATTTGGCAGACGCTGAGACACCAGGGTGGCTGAGGGAGTGCAAGCTATCGAAGACTTGCTTTCGTAGGATTACGGGCACAAAGGGTCTGGGAGGCGTTGTACTGACGTCACAGTACACAAATGTACGCTCCCCTGGAACCTGCACCTTCTCCAAAACCAACGAAGTACCTCCCTGGAGTAGCTTAGACAGCTCCGGATCCGTAGTTTGCGATTCCGCGAGAGTATTGATGCTAACCGGTACATTTAGTGCTTCCACGCGAGATAAGGGGTCGGCTACGACATTGTCCTTGCCGGAAATGTGCCTTATGTCGGTGGTGAACTGGGCAATGTAATCTAGGTACCGGAATTGCCTGGGTGAGCAGTTTTTCTTCCTCTCGTGGAATGCGAAACTGATCGGCTTATGGTCCGTGTAGACGACGAAGTGTCGTGCCTCGAGCATGTGGCGAAAGTATTTGATGGCCTCGTAAATGGCCAGCAGTTCCCTGTCATAGGGAGAATACTTTGCTTGCGAAGGGCTGAGCTTCCTGGAGAAGAAAGCAAGTGGTTGCCAGCCATCATCGCTAAGCTGCTGTATCACCGCGCCGATAGCGGTATCCGACGCGTCAGTGACTAACGCGAGATTGGCATTGCAATCGGGGTGAGCTAAAAGAGCAGCGTTAGCTAAGCTCACCTTGCAGTCCTCAAATGCTTGCAAAGTATTCTCCGCAAGACATATGGGCTGCGAGCCCTTTACGTTGCCAATCAAGAGGTTGTGAAGTGGCGCCTGGATCTGTGCTGCGTGGGGTATGAAGCGTCGGTAAAAGTTGATCATACCTAAGAACCGACGCAGCTGTCGAACATCTTTGGGTGGCGGGAAGTTCCTGATCGCCTCCACCTTTGTGTCTAGTGGTTGGGTGCCCTTCTCGGAGATGCGGTAACCTAGAAAATTTACCTCCGGGACACCGAAAACGCACTTTGACGTGTTGATCAGCATTCCATAGTCCTTCATCCTGCCGAAGATAATGCGAAGGTGCTCCTCATGCTCCACCTGTGTCCTGGAAAATATAAGGAAGTCATCCAAATAACTGTAGCAGAAGTCCAAACCTCTGGTCATCTCGTCCACAAAACGTTGAAACGTCTGGCCTGCGTTACGCAGACCAAACGTCATGTACGGAAATTCGTACAGGCCGAACGGTGTGGTGATTGCAGTCTTCGGAATGTCTTCCGGACTGACAGGGATCTGATTATAGGCTTTCACTAAATCAATGGTGCTGAAGACTTTGCAACCAGAGATGCTGTGAGCGAAGTCGTGGATGTGCCTAATCGGATACCTGTCAGGGACGGTCCGGGCGTTGAGCATTCTGTAATCACCACAGGGTCGCCATCCGTTGTCCTTTTTGGGAGCGAGGTGGAGTGGTGATGCCCATGGACTCTCCGATGGTCTGGCGGTTCCATTGGCAAGCATCAGCTGGAACTCCTGCTGGGCAATTTTGAGCTTGTCAGGCGCTAGCCGCCGGAATGGTGATGATACTGGGGGGCCTGGGGTGGTGCGGATGTGATGTACGGTATTGTGAGGTGTAGTGCGTAACGTACCGGCGGGTCGAGTGATGTCAGGAAACCCGTCTAATATTCTATGGTACCTCGAATCACCAGAAGTTATTTTTACAGAAAATAAAGATGAATCTGTGTGATTCGAGGCAATGGTAAACACACTAGTGCTACTATCGACTAGTCGTTGATTACGACAGTCAACGACTAACGAGTAAAAACTTAAAAAATCTACGCCAATAATTGGCTTGGTAACATCTGCAACCACAAAACGCCACTTAAAGTCCCTACGGAGTCCTAAATTTAAATTGAGTTCAACATACCCAAATGTTTTGATGGGCGTGCCATTCGCGGCCACTAGGTCATAATTGGTGCACTCGCGACGGTCACTGAGTAGACGGCGGGGGTAGACACAGAGGTCGCTACCTGTGTCGACCAGAAACTGTACCTTCGTGCTGCGATCCGTGACAAACAGGCGACCAGTCGAGGGAAGGCAATCGTTTGTCGCCACTATCGACTGCCCGCGGCGTTTCCCTGCCGGTAGTCGCAGGGCTTGATGCACCGCTTTGCCTTCTCCCCGTGCATGGAGTGGTACCAACACACGGGGTGCTGCCGGTAGCTGGAGTCTGAGCGGGTAGAGGACCGGTGACGTGAGCGCCGTCGCGCGTCGCGGCCACGACTGTGGGAGCGGTTGCGCGAACGGCTGTCACGCAGCTGCAGCGCCAGGTCCTTCACTGCCCGCTTCAGTTCGGCGATCTCGGCGGCCATCTCGCTGCTCGAGGGTCCTGCTGCCGAGGCTGCTGCGACGTGGCTTGCCGGCGCGACGATGTCCTGGACGCGGTCTGCCAGCTCGGCTAGCGCGCCCAGGGTGCTGTGCGACTGCGATGCCAGGAGGGGCTGGATGCTGGTGGGGAGACGGCTGCACCAGATGGTGCGCACGAAGTCCTCGGGCACAGTAGGTCCGGCTAGACCCTGCAGGTGGCGAAGGAACTGTGAGGGCTTCCGATCTCCTAGCTCCTCGTGCATCAGCAGCTGCTTCACCTTCCGCTCTTGGGAGGCTGAGAGTCTCCGCACCAACTCCGTCTTCAGCTTTTCGTAGCGGTTGCTGGCAGGTGGGGACATGATAATGTCCTTGATTTCCTTGGACTGCTGGTGGTCCAGGTGTCCGACAACGTAATTATATTTGGTGACGTCGTTCGTCACCCCTGCGTTCTCGAATTGCGCCTCGATCTGCGCAAACCAAATTTCGGGCTCGTCTGGCCAAAATGGAGGTAGGCGCAATGCGACGCGGTATACCTCGGCTGGCTCAACCTTTGGACCCGGGGGGCGTTTGGCCCTGCGCGTGTGGTGCGCAACATGGTCATCGGGCTGTGATGACGCGGTGTGCTCCGTATCACTGTCACTCATTGTCTTGTGTTCGACTCGGGGTCACCAGTTTGGAGAAAAGTTTATGTGGGTAGGCGGTGAGTGCGGGTGCGCGGAAATAAAAATCACTGCTACCAAGTACTCACGGTTTACTTTGCTAAGTCCACACAACAACACAGAAGGAGAAGATGAAAAGACAAGGAGACACACAATATACAGTCACGGCACAAAACAATAGTTCACATAAAAAGTAAAAGACTCGCGTAACAATATGACGGATGCGAACGGAAAAAATCAGTGGCGCGCACGGCAGTTCTTAGCGGACTCAAGGTCAGCGTAGATCACTGCGTGCACGCACACATCGACATCCCTTGACACCACCGATGCGTTCCGAAATGTGATCGTTTTTGTATATGCTAATAAATATTAATAAATGTGATTACATAATTGTGTTGCTGTTATTGTGTTGTGTGATTTTGTAGTAAACATACATAAATTAATAATATGGTAGGGGTGAACCCTACAAACGGAACATTTTAATAATAGGATTCTGTTACAGACTGTAACTTATATAACTTTGTAAAGGATATATTCTTTGCATTTTATTTTATTTGTTTTGGTATCGTAATGAAGTATAACTGATTATTATTTTGTTGTTTATACTTATAATTTTTGCTGTGCATGTATTTGTCAGCTAACTTCTCCTAACGGCTTCACTGATTTGGCTGAAATTTTGTGTAGTAATAATAATATGAGTTCTGTTAGGTGGCGCTTCAATCGGGCTCTCTATCAAGATTGTTAGTATGATTGTGAATGTTAATACATGTCAACAACAACAACAAACAACAACACGAATGTTAACATGTAATATTAACATCGATGATGATAATGACGAGGTAGATGTTGATCAGATTTTATATTTGATTACGATCATTTTTTTAATGATAGAAAATTACATTATCGCTCACTGCTCTATAAGAAAGAAAAAAATGTTTATTTCCACCTTACAGGATCGTATAAAAACTTGGTAGTTTTAATACGATTGTGTGAGTGCTAGTAGTCCACGGATACTATTCGTAAAAAATGCACAATCTATGTAGTTTGATCAACATAATCGACCGCACTAAGAAAGATAAATGATTAACAAAAAAAAACCAACTCAATATAATTATGATTCGAGGAAAAAGGAATAAATTGTAGAATGTCTAAAAAATAATAACTGCTTCATCATCATCATCATCTAAGCCTTTTTAATGTTCCCACTGCTGGAAGTCAGGCCTCCTCTAGGAGAGGGCAAGGGCCGTAACCCACCACGCGGGCCCAGTGTGTGTTGGTGGATGTCACATGTCTTCGAATTTTGGGTTCTAGGACATGCCGGTTTCCTCACGATATAACTACTTACAAAAATAAATATTAGCAAGTTTTTTTAGGTCACGACTGTAATGAAAACCAGCTTATTCATATTTACGATAATTACTTAAAAGCAAAAAAGCATTATCAACGTACTAATAGAGGAAGACCCCCGTGCGTGGCAAATTGAAAGTTACGCGAAATACCCGGAGAGAGCACGCATAGCTCGGCGTTAAACAGAGTTGTAAATAACATTTATTTACTTGCGCCGCGCTGAATTACCGGCGTAATTCCTAATCACCGATATTACGTGCAGTGCCCGCACAAAGGAAAACGTTTGCGGCTTCGTTTGATGCATCATTCGCACACTAGTGCAGGTTTTTTTTTTTTTCTCGACGGGGAAAATCATCTTTGACGAAACCCGCTCTTGGGTGAAGCAGGAGACAGTGCCAGACTCTTACTGACTAAAAACCCCGCGCCGTTCCTTCTAGCCTTCATACCGGGGCACGAGCTCCCTTTCGGACAACCCTGTCCCCAGTAGGCTTCGACCCAGCTGGGCCCCTCCTGCTGCTGACAACTCCTTGAGGCGCGCGGGAACAGTGCGCGCCGTCGACGTCTTAGACTCGGTCCATTACCGGACCATCGGACAGCGAGCTACCCATAGCTCGCCGTCCGCGAGCCTGCGTCTACGGTGGCCGGAAATCGGGATCAGAATCCCGGCGACGGCGGCGAGGGCGCCGTTGCCTGATGCGGTCCGCCTCCTCCTTTGCAAGCATTACTGCTTCGCAGAAGGAGGCGACCGCCTGCCATTCCTCCTCGCTCCGGACCATGGCCTCGACCAGGGCCCGGCGCGAGAGGTCTCCGCCGCCGATCGCCCCCACGAGGGCACGGCGATGCTCCGCCCAGGCAGGGCACACCTCGACGGTGTGCTCCACCGTGTCCTCCGGGCGTTGCGCACAGTGGCGACACCCGGGCGTCTCTTCCGCCTGAATCCGATGCAGGAACCTCCCGAACTTGCCATGTCCGGTGAGGACCTGCGTCATGCGGAAGGTAAGGACGCCGTGAGGTCTTTCCAGCCACGCCTCAAAGAGGGGACTTATCGCCATAACCGTGACGTGCCCACACACTAGTGCAGGTGTGACGGAGAATTAAATTTAGCAATACATGCTAGCTAGTTGACCCTAACTAACAAACACATCAATATATACTTAACCAATGATTCATTTGTAGTTATGGTCTCGCTAAAACTTAAAAATGGCTTAATTTGAATATTACATTATTATAGTATATTTTAACTTTTCTCATTTATTTATACTATAGACTGATGTGTCTACATCTCTTATCCAACTCACATGTCGCAGTTTGCTGGAATAAATTTCATTTGAAATAAGCTGCACCTTTGTGTTATTCTAATTATAGTATATTTGTTTTTTTTTTTATTATAATTGTTTGTGTATAAATAAAAAAAAAAATTGTTTGCAATAAATAATTATTTTTGATTTTGTTCACTCTAATACAGAGTTGGTAATATTGTGGTTATCTCGCCATATAAGTATTAAAAAAGTCAAAATCTTGCATTGCATAATATTCTAATTAAATATATATTCTAATCGCACGGATACCCGTGCGATTAGAATATTATACAACAGTCAGAAGTCAACTATCGGGTAGTTGCCGGACCACACACAATACCTCCTCAGGATCCTCCCTTTCCAACGGAGGTATATGGTAAGCTGTTACAAATATCTCTACTGCATATGAGAAAAAATAAGTAAGGAAGTCCCATAAAAAATGAAAACTGGTATTTTTGTTTGGAAATCGCCTTTCAAAGTTGTGAAGCACTATTTTCATGGAAGCGGCTCCTTGGGCAGTAGCTTGGAATATGTGATTTCAAATGTATCTCATCTCCTATTCAGAAGGCCAGTGTGAGGTCAACTTTTTAAAACCATACATAGGTGAGAGCGGCCTAAGCCGCGGCACTACACCGAGGCCGTCGTCCCCGGACGGTCATTTTGCCCCAGCATCCTAAAATTGTCACCTCGCCCCGTCTTCATTTGCAACAAATATAGAACCCGAGGCTGAGCAATAAATTGCTGAATTTACTTTGCCTCCTTTTCCTCAGACGTGCTATTTTTCAGGCTCTTTGTTACGTTACGAACAGGACACTTAGCATCAATTCTTTTCCCGGAATTGCGTTTATAGGGACGCTGCAGAAGTAATAACGTAGATTCTGTTTGTATTTGAGGATTACTTCTCCTGAACGTGGACTTCGAAAGTCAAATACATTCTATTAGCTTTCTTTTACGGTTATTAAAGTATCAAGTTCAGTAAATCGAATGACTTCTTTATGAGTAAAAAATATGTGGCATGTAGCGAGCGTAAGGCAGCGTGCGGATTGACGCATGACATGCCCCTTAAGTGCTTTCGTATTACATTGTAATGTATAGGTACATTAATTTTTTGCTATCAGTCATGTCTTGAAGTAAATCTTTCATTCCTCCATTACTGCATAAAGTTACACTGAGTACCAAAAAAACATAGTGTATTAAAATAAGTTTGTTATGAGTCGCAAAGCTTGTAGCAAGGCTTATCGCTGCAGTAAAATTTTATGATAAAAATAAATTTTATTTACAAATGAAGTTATTTATCGCGAAATAGGCTGTTATTTGCTTGCAAGTACTTAAATAATGGGTGGACCGGTGAAAGGACTTTTATCAAACCAAGGGTCGTACTAAATCGAAGTGTCAACGGCAGAACCCTTGTACTTGACAATAAAGGGGAATATACAGTCTCTTTGTTTTGTCCTACAGAAGGTTAATCTCACTGAAAAAGTTTTAGTAGTAAATAAAAAAATAGGTCAGCTGTCATAACTTATTTACATACCGTAAAAACTGAGATTGATCTTAATAAACTAAATTGTTTGTGTAGCAGTAATTTTATTAGAATAAAATAAAATTATCATTGTTTTACTAGACACGTTTAGTGGCGCATATAACCCATTAAGTGTGGCTTTTTTATTTATTTGTTTTACTTAAACAAAAACGGTTATCCACTAGTAATTAATTTATTTTATGAATTGGGATATCGTCAAATGATTTCTTACACTCCAGGGCGGAGTGAAAGAGCATGTCAGACTTTTACTGATTAAACCTACATATGTTATTTAATTTGCCCTTTGCGTTTAAGAAGGGCAACGGTAGCTCCTTCAAACGTTCCACGATCTAAACGTGACTTAGGTCGTGGTTTAAAATTGATAGTAAATTTAATTGTCTTCGCATTCAAACCATGACATTAACAAATTAAAGAAAAAATGTTTTTATAAATTCTTTTTCACAAAAATCTTAAATTACACAGCCAAACAAAAGAATGCGAAGTATTGCTAATTAAGGGCTAGCTACATAAGTAGAACCCGACTCGGCTTTATAGTCCCAAATAACCGTAACTAAGAATTTATAATTCAGATAACGGTAATAAATCAAGCCAATAAATTCCTGTCTTCAGAAACGCCTAATGTCGAAAATTTTTCAGAAAACACATTGTTTCCCTCAGTAGCGGAAACCTAAAAAACTGTAATAGTAGAATAATTTAAGTTGGATCGAGTTGGCACAGTTCCAATTGTTAAACTACCTATAATTATGTATGTTAATACGTGCGAGGTGGTTCAGATAGCGTCTAACGACTTCCTTTGATAAAAATAAAGTTGCGTTGAAATTTTAGTTCCGTAGCTGCAAGTTTATTGCCGAATTGCGTGCAAAGTCTTGCAATCAAGGGTTTGCCATCGCCCTTTATATAGACATTGATTTAATTTACATAGGAATGTGATGGAGATGATAATAACAATCTAGATGTTGTCAGCTATAATGGATACGTATCAATTTGTTTGTTTTTGCGAGTGTACAGCTATGCCTTACCGGAGGGACTAGCCGGCAATGGCTGAGGACGAACGTGTGTGGAAAAGGGAGAGCTTTTTGCCTAGCAGCAGTTCAAAATAGGCTAATTTTTTATCATTTGTATAAAATATTATAGGATTATCTAGGTTAAATAGCAACCAAAAAACCACTAAGGTTTAAACTTGTGCAACCATGAATCTATCTCAATATCGAAACAAAATGAGTTTTTCTTTTTATATGTGTACGGTATTGTAGATATCAATTTATAAAAACTTTCTTTAAATAAGTAGAAAACATTCTTAAATAATACTTAAGTAATATTGCTTAAGTTTACATTAGATATTTTTTTGGTGTAATATTTCTTTTTATTTCTGAGGGTAGACTATTAATAAGTCTTGGTACAATATACCAATTAGAAGCAATGCTTGCCAGAGTTCTGAGTTTGTTCGATAGAGTTACCGTGACTATGAAACAAAAACTACTAAAAGAACACAGGGAGGTCTTAGTCAGTAAAAGTCTGATATTACCTCTCACTACTCCTGCAGCAGCAGGAATCATCTAATGATTTCCGAATGAAAAATAAAACCGAATCTATTTGTGTGTATTGAACAATCGTTGTGTAATTTAACCTACTCACTTTTAGATGCAAATAAATTGTTATCAATAAAACACAGGTACTTTTATTGCAATAGAAAAACAATAGCATAAATAAACATGAGTTTCAAACAACAAAAATGCTACCGTAAAAAATAGTTACCGCTATTTTATCATTTTACCGCAACATGCACTTCAATAAATGAAAAAAAAAAACAAATACAGTATTTTCATGACTACCGAAAGCACTCACCAATATCATATTATTCTTTCGTGATAATGAAAGAGCTTTTAATTAAGAAAAATACTTAAAACAAAGCCCAATGCCGGCCCGGAGCGATTACATTAAAAAAAAATCGATTGGGATTACTGAAGCTTGATTTCCTTTTACGAAATCTCGATTAAAGCCCAAATCTGTGTGTAAAAGGTGTTCTGGGCTCTCCAGTGGATCATTAACAAAGATTTTGCGGCGTCGACCTTAGTTACACCGTTTCATATTTAATGTTGTTTACTCTTTTACGGGCAGACAATGTGGTAATTTGTTAAAGGATAATATTTGAGCTCGTTTATGAGCGCGTGATGCGGCCGTATTTGTTTGTTGCTCTGCACCGACAATACGGGGCTGTCATCTGTCAAGCTCAACCGGCGACAATATGTACAAACGGACGACGAATAAATTGCCCATCATTTATATTGATGAGTGACGTCGGCGTTATTTTAATATATATAAATATATAGTGCTAGTGTAGCTAACAGTCGTGTTTTTACAATATCCATGCACTTTGTTTAAAAAGCAAATACTAGTTCTGATTGAGCTACAAGATTGATTGAAATCCCAGGTACATATATCTATACTAATATTATAAAGAGGTAAAATTTGTAAGTTTGTAAGTTTGTATGTAGGGGGTAATCTCTGGAAGTACTGGTCCGATTGCTAAAATTTTTTCACCGATAGAAAGCTGCTTTATTCCTGAGTGACATAGGCTATATTTTATGTACGCGAGCGAAGCCGCTGGCAAAAGCTAGTAAATGATATAACAAGCAGTGAAAGAGGTTGTGCATATCTTTGCGTTAACTTTCATGTTGATATTTTTATTTTTTATTATCGATAGTGGTCAAACGCAAGGTTGTGACCACCAACTCACCTGATGGTAAGCGATGATGTGGCCTATTCACTCTTGTCTTAAAGACCCCCAAGCTGTAGCTATCAGGAAACACAGACACCAGCAGGGAATTCCACTCCTTGGCTGTAAGCACAATAAATGTATTCCCGAAACGCTTTGTGCGTATGGGCAAGCTTTGTGATTGGAGAATACATTCGTAAAGCGATTTTTAATTTTGCAAAATTTGTAAGTATTTATCTATTGTAGTGTGATTGTCAGGTCAGTATGACGTGTTTTATATAAGAAACTATTGATATTATTACTCGCATCATGGCAAAATTATGTATGTATGTTCGTTACTTGTTCACACTGAAACAACCGCACGTATTTCCATGGTGTAATAATATACATCAAAATAACATACTAATTCATTTTCTTAGAAGTTTGGAGCACAATCTTGGTAAACAAAAAACTACTATGAGGGCATTAGCACTTGTCGTTGATTTCTGCAGTTGTGTAATTAATAAAGAAAGTTATAGTTTAAGAAGGATTATTGTTTAAGACTATTTCGTGTGTTTTATCAACCAAAGGCACTTACCTATTGCGAGGCTCCGGGCGGCTGGTCTTTGCGAGGCCAGAGATGATAAATTTTAAAATTGATGTTTGCGGCTTTTACTACGAATAAAATCTTGAATGAAAGCACAATAACTTACCGTTATAATATAACCTTAATAAATAATTAAGATTCAAAATCAAAAGTTTTTAATTTAATAAAATATAGTTAAAAGAAACTCTGTATTTTTTTTTTATTAGCTTGACGCGAGGCCCTTGCAAGAACGAGGCCCCGGGCGATTGCCCTGTTTGCTCGCCCCTAAGGCGGCCGCAGACCAAAGGTTGCACTGATCACGGCGCCGGATACCCATTGCTCATAATCCGCAAACCAACGCTTATGGTGGCCAGGGTTCACTCTACGACTCCCGACGCCCTGAGCGTGTCCGGTGATGACGGCTGAGGCCTGAGGATATCCGTTCCTTCACGTTTACAGTTATCTCTTTCGCGAAGCAGTAAAGCTATTGCTTCGCAGACAGAGGCCACCGCACCGTACTCCTGCTCCCTACAAACCATGGCGTAAACCCAGGTCCAGCGTGAATGGTCACAATCGCTGATTGCCTCACGGAAAGAGATCTAAAGATGGTCAATGGTCAGATAGTGTACAATAAAACTACTTCATGACAATCTCCAGTTTCTTAACAGTCAGACTACGCCATAACAACTTGTAATTAAAACTTAAACTGCGACCACAAAACTTCGTTAATAAGAACTTTGCTATTCTATCTACCGCGTATTGTCATGTAGGTCGGTATTAATGTCTGGCCAAAGTAATTACGAAACTTAGCGTGTGTACAGAAATCGTACAGCATTATTGCTTTGAAATTTAACTAATAATGGAGCTTGTAAACAATAGGCGGGAATTTATTTGAGTTTAACGTGGCATGTTCCACTTGAAATCACAATTTGAAATCATATTGTGAGTAAGAATATATATCCAGAATATTACACCTTCATAATCAATGTTAGCAGTAATTAATATTCCTACGTATTTGTATAGGTATATGAAACAAATCTACTGTTTTATGTTCAAAGGATTTCATATCTTTAGCACGTGCGCTTTGGCTCTGTACCACACAGCGCCTGTGGAAAAACAAGCAAAGCTGATGTAGTTTTCATTAACTGGAAAGCCTTCAATCTCATTACGGTGGCCGCCAAACAAAGAATTTGAGGAAATGCGTCCCGCCATTTTTACCCACAGAGTGATGCTAAAACGCATTTCGCTCTGATTAATTTAGAACAGTAAAAAATTCTAATGTTGTCCGAAGACTTTCTTGTTTCGTCGAAAAGAAAAAATAAAGCAGATTAATCGTGGAACCCTTATTAACAAAGCAATTGTTACTGGGGCTTAATTTTGAAAACCAACAATGGAAAATAAAAATGGAGTGGAGTGCGCTGCGTCCTCTCGTCCTAATGAATGAGGAGTAATTTCAGTTTAAATAAAAGAGAGAACAATAAAATACCCATTTTAAAAACAGTACGATGAGCAAATTGCCGTGGCATCCAATTAATAGACAATGAGCGCGAACTGTTAACATTGCTATTCCCATTAAGAATAGCGAGCGCGGAACACTGTTACAGTTCGTGGTACGGCTTTTGTTTCACTCGTAATAATATATATCCAAACAAAGAAAATATTGCGCAAATAAATAGACTATTCAATTTCAGACGTATACAAAAAATAAAACGATTGAGTATATTAATTTAATCCATACATTTGCATGAATTACTTTTTGGAAGCAATATGTGGTGTTCAATGCCAGCAGGTAAATACGTCACAGTGAACCAAATCCAATACTCTCCGATCGTTATACATACATGAACATACTAAATGAGAAAAGGGGAGTATTTTTTCATTAACTCCCTAAATTGCTACGAAATATTTCACTTCGATCGAATGATTGGCTCGAGCCCAACTGCGTGACTCGAAGGATGACAGACCTACGTTCACTATCAGATGTTCGAGGTATATGCTATTTTTCTCCGTAAGAATACAAATGTCTTGCCAAATTGTCTACCGCCGAACTAGTCCAATTTAGAAAGCAATTTCGCAACCAATTCGTTTTGTAAGCGGATCAAGAGGCCAACCTTAAATATGGCCATTAAATCGTTTGCGCCGAACCCACATTCGTCTTTTTAATGCGAACTTCCAACGCTAACAAATAAGAAACTCTTATCGGCGCTAACTTATCACGTCTACGGTACACGTTTCAGCTACCTATTCTACTATTTTTATAAATAAGTAAGAAATGACCAAGTAACTCCCCACTTGCAGAAAATGTCCTAATTCGTCTGGTGTTTTCCTTATTATTTTCTTCAGGCTGTTGTCGAGTGTACAAATAGAACTTAATAATATGTTTTTGTTGGCATTGTGTCTCTGGAGGACTGTTTGTTTTAATAATTTTTCTTCATGTGTCTTGGAGAGGGATATACCTAGTTATTAAAAGTATATAAAATTATATTCGCCGTCATCACCATTTCACCAAAAAGACGTACGCTGCTAAATATCCTCCTTCAAGTGTCGCCACAACGACTGGTTCTGTGCGTCTACGGTCCATCTGATTTCCAAGGTCTCCTACATGTTGAACCAAGGGCGTGGTGTGCAGGTCGTAGATCTGTCATAAGGGAGGCCTTTCAACGCTGCATCTTCCGGTACACAAGAAAAGCTTTTAGCCTTAATTTTCTTGCTTATTTTATATTTAAGAGGCATATTTGACTATCGAATGAAACCTGTTATTTCTTAGTTACACTGTGAATATTTATAATATTATTGTAGTAAATATAGTTTTGTAACTCAGTACGTAGGAGGGTACACCTACATAATAACGTTTTCAGGACACATGTTAACAAGCTTTAAATTCTCTTTCAGACGTAGGCGTCACCCGACATTCATTATAAGGTCAAGATGACGTAAATAAACAAAAAAACTTCCCGCTTTATATTTTAAAACCCTTCCCCAACAACCCACGCTCGGCTAATGTATATAATATCGATGTATACTGTTGACAGGGCACTTTCAACTCGCCTCGACATGAAAGAGCTATGCGTGAAATGTTATGAATGGCATTTGTTGACGTATATGTGGTCTAACGAGCGAAGTTCTGGCGTGATTGAAACCGTGGCCTTCCGATAGTCATCGCACCCTTTCATTCGCCGCCGACCCTCGGGGAAAGATTCCCCACATCCTATACACCCTTCATATTTGATAAAATAGCTTAATTAAAACTTTGCATAGTTTCGGCCGGACGACGAATAGAGCCTGTTTCCACCGCAGCAGATAAGATCCTTTTAATTACGTAGGATTTGAGTTAATTAAGACGAATGTGGTTTTATATGATGTAGGTATAGTCTAACTCTCGGCCCTGAATATGAAAACACGTCTCATCCTTTTCATCGAGAACTTTAATTACCTACAGCGAACAGCTCGGTTTCAGCGGGTACACGTATGAATGATTGATGAATGTAACAATTTAAAAGTTGGCCGTCTTGTTTCCCCTACTTTAGCGTAAAGTGTATTCATTTGTTTGAGTACATACGAGCAATTTTATAAACAGCATGGTGTGTTGTTTGTTGTTTCGATAAAAAAAAAAACTTTGAAACTGTGTGGAAATGTATGTCACAGGGTTATGATAAAAACAGAGATTTGGGCTATTCCCTAAGTGCTATGATCAAATCACGGTGGATGTTAATTACAAATAAACGTTTAAAGAAAGAAACAAAGAAAACTATTGTATTTGGCATAGGTACCACAGATACACATGTAGTAACAACATATAGACACTAATTATACCTATAAAAAAAAAGACAACTAACAATGTGTCTCACGGTGGCGCTTAATAGGTCCAGTTCATTAAAAAGTTAAAAAAAATCATAGAAAAGGTTTTTTATCATTTCACGAAACCACTTCTGGTATTTGCTCGAATTCCTAGATTTGTTCAGGGAAATGATAAAATAGTGTTGTTATTTTGACATCCTCCGTGATTTGATCAAATCACTTAGGGAATTGACCAAATCCCTGTTTTTATCATATCCCTGCGACATTCACATACATGTATGTACATTGCATAGCCATAGTTCTGATCGGTGGCGTGGCGTAGTGTTGATATTTCGCGCCAGAAAATAGACAACTACCAAACCAAACTGAAAAAATCTTTAATGGAACTCTTCCCTCACTCAATATCGGTTAAAACGTTTTTGCAAAAGGAAAGCCACAGTAGAAAACTGTGTGGTTTGAAAACTTCTCTCCATAGAATTGAATTTGAAACTTAGCAGCCTTGTCTAAGTTTAATAAATCATGGAATTTGACTTCGAAATTGACTATGAACCAATTTCTCTTTATCGTAGGCGAGGAATTGGTCCGTCCTTTTGACATTAATTTGTCATTTAGCAAAATATCTGAAGCAATAGTGCTAGTAAAGGAAGAAAGAAAGAAAAATAATTGATTTGGTACAGGACAAGGCCCAAACACAATAATTAAGTAGAAAAAATATGACGAATCAAAAATAAAAGAAGCAAAAAAATATTTATTTAAAGAATTATGTATAGTTGTTGTGTGCTTCACGGCTGCACCAAAAAAGGTCCAGTTCAGCATGAATGCCTGACGCTGGTTTTCAACTAACCTGTGGGAGTACTAGTGTACTTTATAGTAGGTTCTTAACAGTGATGAAATTACTAGGTGTCCAAATTGTCCCTACATCTGCACTTTGAAGGACCTTATACGCCACTGACCCCGCTATAAATATGGCCAAGTAATGGACCCAAATACTATGACGGAAACGAAAACTATCGATTTGAGAAGAAGAAGCAGAAGAACAGTGTCGATTATAAAGCACTATCTCACCTAGAACCTACAGTCTCGGGCATGATTAAATGATTTACGTGTATCTCCGACTCAATCACATTTATATTATCAAAAGTATTCGGGATTTGAAAACCTTTTTCACTTTTGAAAAACCAAGTAAATTAACTATTTTTTAATCTGGCTTTTTTAGTTTTACATTGACCTCTAACTTATTATTTGATAGTAAGCAATGACGTGGCCGACAATAGAGCACTTCCACTCAACTGTGATAATTAGATACTTATACTATATTATTTATCTATTTATAGTATTTGTAAATTGTTTATCTATTCATAGTTTTCTATAGTATTTATTTATTAGGTATTTATTAATATTTAAGTAGTAGTGTTTATCTCTAGTATTTATCTATTAAGTATTTATTAATATTTAAGTTATATGTCTATGTATATTTGATAATTTAGTTTAAGATTTTACTATTCTTATTCTCTCGTTTTTATACGCCATTGTCTAATTTTTTTTTTAATCTCTCCTTTTGCGGGTCTGCTGGAAAAAAATCTTTAGGTATAAGCATAGTTCGTGCGAGACAGATGTTTGCAGGAATATTGGCATGGCTAAGAACGTCATGTTTCAGATTGACCAAATCTGAAAGGATTGCAATATCTCCGTAAAGACCAAAACCAAACTGGTTTGGACTCTGATCTTCTTGATCTTTTCATTCACCGCAAATGCATTGACGCCTTTGACATGTGGTGCTGGGAAAGAATGTTCCATGTACCTTGGACAGCATTTCAGGCCAACGTATTATATTACGAGAGCTTAAAATCTGGTCGTGCAGTCCAATACGTTGGTCTGACCAGATCCGCGCAGCTCTTGACTCTACGCTATACAATGCCCTTCACACCACCAGAGACAAATACAGATGGAGAAATGTCGTTCGAATGAAAGTGATGACGCAGTAGTCACGGCTGTCAGCATTAATGAGTATGGCGCAAGGTTTTATCATTGTTAATTATAATTATGTTTACAAAAAACTGCTTAATATTTGGGGAGATATACGCAGTTTGTATGTAATAATAAATGTTAATAAAAAAGCGTTCATTTTCTGTACCACATAATGCAAAAATACCGATTTATAAATATAGTACGTTCTTACACTAGGTTTTACATTGATGTTGTAGAGACTGCTGACGGTACTAGAAAAAAAAATGAAATAATATTTGTAAATAGCGATGGTTTTGATTTGATGGAAAATAAATAAAACGGTATCAGCAATAGTTTCAATTTGAATAAAATAAATAAATCCGAGTACGCTAAAACAATGTGATTATTGCGCAATACGCACGATTTCGTATTCGGTTCATAGTTGACATTGTATGCTGAGAGCGATCGAAGTTTGATTCGATAGTGGAGCTAGCGAGCCGAGCAAGCAGTAAGGTAGCCATGGCACGTTGGCAAAGCAAACTCGCGGGACGTGAGGTACATAAACTTGTAGATCAAGCCAGAACCCCCCCAGGACATATTGGTCACGTATTTTCACCAGCTGCTTTTATTATCTCTTCGTCGTCGCTTTTAATTTTCTGCCAAAGTTAATCGCCGCTAAGCCGACTAACTGCCGTATTCTTCGTAGTTGGTTTTATGGGTCGCTTAATGACTCGATGTCTCGAACTTCTGGGCGTCAAACTTTATTAAAGGAATTATCAGGAATTCGTGAGTTACGCTCACTGCTGCTATATTTTCGTAATTGGAAAATGTTACGGTCCAAGTTAACTTTTGCGATAAAAATAGGCTCTAACATTTTTCTTTTTCAATAGCAGTTTCTTTTGAGTACCTAATTAGGCACTAAGACCAAACTTTGTTGTCTATTTGCAAAGTTTAGATAATGCTTGAGCAGTGGTGGCCGAGTGGTAACGGCCTCGACTTACGGGTTGTAGGTCGCGGGTTCAAACCCAGCCAGGCGCATTACTTTGTGTAATTTATTTCATCACCACTGTTCTCAAAACGGTGAAGGAATACATCATGAGGAAACCGGCATGTCCTAGAACCAAAAAATTCGAAGACGTGCGAGATGTCACACGTCTTCGAATTTTTTGGTTCACCAACCCTTTGTGGGCCAATATCTTTAAGACTCCAAGCATCTATTAAAAACACGATATCCGTGTAAGAACCATTATAACTTGTTGCCTTTCCAAATTCTCACCCAATTCAAGTAACAAAGTATTAACGTAAAGGGTGTGTGAGGCCGCTCCTTTGAGAATAACCGAAACTATTCCCGCTTTCTACTAGATGGCGCTGCTCCCAGAATAAATATTTAATTTCTAATACGGTGTTAAAATATGGGGTTACATTTACTTAGAAAGTAGGCTATGACTCTTGGCGAGCATGTTTCTGCTTTAGTGTAAGCCATTTTGCTATTGTCATGGCGCTCATATTTATTTTAAAGCAAGAAACACATTTAAATATTATCCTTTATTTCAATTTGCTAGCTCACAAACTTGTTGTATTCGAAAACTACTTGCTGTAACTAAGAAAACATTAAAAGTTTGCGTTTTATTATGTACCTAAGAGCCAGCGGCGTAGCTACGCCGATTCAGTTTTGATTCAGGGCCCCCTTAGAACTAGCTAACTCACAGGGGCCCTGTATCAAAGTTAAATTTGAAGGTTTTTCTTATACAATTTTGGCTCGACTTGCAGCGAACTGATAGCACAGAAATAGTGAAACGCAGTTTTGCGAAAGGCCACGACAGAGATGGCCATACTAAGTGGAATGATTATGTCCATAATGACTAGAAAACCTGCTGGTTCATGAAACATGGAAGGAGTGATTTATCATCATCTACGGCCGAGCTCTAAGATGAGATTACCCTTACTAGACCAGTACAAGTTATAATTGAAAATGGGCTCGTTTACACGATTTGGACCAGGATAGGTTTTTTTTTATTGTAATCTTATTATGATAATTCTTAAACGAGCGGAGTTATATAATACAAGCAACCTATCATATAGTCATTAATGTGTTTCTATGTGCGTTCTTTCTTGAAAATGTGTTTTCTTTAGTTTCTTTTTTTATTCATTCACTATGGGCCTAAATAGAATTAAGATTTTTTAAGCTTGTAGATAATAAGTTAAAAAAATATTGTACATGTTGGCCCTTGAAGCTAGGAGGCCCCGTATAATTGGTACGTTTGATACAGCGGTAGCTACGCCCCTGCCAAGAGCAGTATTAAACTTTTCTTGATTTCATTACTTTTATCTTAACGTAAGTACACCAGCATATAAATTACAAATAAAAAACAAACCTACCACGTCTACTTAGTTCCAAATAAACATGTTTTCGTCTACATTTCTACTCGTTATCCTAAGTTTCTAGGAGATAAAGATAAACGCTTATTTGTGAAAGTCGTTCGTCTTTCTCTCTACTTGGCTATAGCCGCTTATCTTCAATTTCTTCTATAATTATAACTTTCTGAACTATGATGTACTACCATTATGTTAGATACATTTTCTGTGTTAGGAAACAACAATAATTCGTTCGTGTGCTGAGAACCCGCTTCCTGAGTGATAATTTTTTTCGAGGTGGGAAATTATGTTCTAAGGACAGAAGTCCTTAGAACTAAAAATTAGAAACAAAATAATTTTTCCGCTTTAGAGTTGAGAGGGAGAGCGTGTCAGACTTTTATGGACTAAATAAAACTATACCTATATTCCTTTAGCTTTCTAGGACCACGAGTATCCTTTTCATACGTTTTTCCATGGTCCTAGCAGGCATCAGGCACTGCTGGGCCCCTATGCTTACATTCACACCACGCACCGGCGATGACTCAGGCGTGATCTAACAATTGCTCGTCCTTCACTAGCCCACACTTACGTTGGTCGAAGGTCGCTCTGCTATTCCCGGCGCGACTCCGATCGCGGCGGTTGAGGCGTGAAGTTCCCTCAGTCTTTCGGCCACCGCCTTTGCTGGCCTTGCTAGGTTACAGAAGGATGCGACTGTATCCCATTCCCTAAGCCCTCGCCACCATCGATAGCCTCCACTAAGCTACTGTTGACTTACGTTCATACTCAGTACTCGAATAGCGAGTACTCTAAGTCTGCTTGTTATACTAAGATTTATTTTAAGATTTTCGATTATTGTACGACCCAGTTAACGAGTTCCCGGTACTGAATGCGACGAAGAAGTTTATTCTTAATTTCGCACAAAATGTATTGTGAACACATTCATTGTGCGTACTGGTAAGGAGTGGAATTCCCGACCGGAGTCAATATTTCCTGGTAGCTACAATCTTTAATTCAAAAGTGAATAGGTTGCTTTCAGGCAACCGTGCTCCATCATCGACCAGGTCAGGTGAGACAGTGTACAAGTGCGAGCAATGAGCAAAAATACTTACTTATAAAAATAAAAAAACTGACTTCACTAAAAAATTTAATTGAATTTGAGGAGTTCCCTCGATTTCGCCAGGATCTATCTTCAGATCCCATATTGGTGACTATGAGACCATTTGGGAAGTAAACCTTTTTTCAACAAAACAAGAATTTTTCAAATCAATTCAATCATGGCAAGCGACGAAGTTATGCGCGAACAAACATAAAAAAACATAGAAACATCTGAATTGAGAACCTCCTCCTTTTTTAGAAGTCATTAAAACATTTTTTTAGCAAGCAATAGGTAAGTAGTTTCTCATATCTTCACCGCAAAAGGCATAAATAATGATAAATCTGAGATTATAAAAATAGAAAATGGGCTAGGTTATCTTATTGCTAATAGCGATGTCGTCCAGACAACCTTTGTATGGACAAGACAATACTGAGGTACAGCTCAAATGTCAATACCCTAATCTATTATTTATATTTTCATAAATCCTGTAAAAGCTGAATAGAGCCTTCGAAAAGAAACGACTTCGTTAGCGGTTTTTTTAATAAATTTTCTATGCTTATGAATAGGTGGCCATTGGGGCCGACAGATTCTGGAGTGGCGACCGCGTACCGGAAGACGCAGCGTGCCGTGCCCTGGTGAAGGTAGCGGGTATCCGATGGATGCGGGACGCACAGAATCGTTCATTGTGGCCGGGAGGGTCCAAGTCCACTGTCAACAATGGACATCTGTCGGCTGAAATGATGATGATGATGATGATGATATTCCCATAGAATAATTTTCTACTTTCAAGGTGAAGTCGCTCATACAAGCTAGTAGGATCATAAATATACCTAACAATATCTACATGTATGTATGACAAAAGCTTCTGTATGCAAAACGTCGTCGTTGAGTTTAATACTTTAATATGTTTGCCGTTCGACTTTATCAGGCATTGTTTTGAGCGACGAAATGAGCTTATACACTGGATTATGTTCTAATAATATTCTTACTCTCGCTGTAAAATCAATCCTCTTAGTACAACACTCTCGAGAAATTTATTTAATTTAAACTTATTTTATCATATCGTTCTGCGTCAAAAACAATTACCCGCATAAAAACTTTTGATCAAACCACGAAGACAGTAACCTAATTACGAATAAATTGATAGATAAACTCATTTTCAGCCTTTGTTTCCAAGCTCAAAACATTTTAGGCTCAACTTTAATGTAGGCACTCGTTCTGAGTAATTTTGATGTTCTTCGAAAACGTTATTTGACTTCAAGTTATTTAGGCGTCTCCACCAATATGTGAACTTAGCACCTAAGGTCGCATGACACTAATAAATTAAATGTAACGTGTTCTCCACCGAGACCATTATACACAGCCATTTGTGTCATACAGTTTGTGTACGTGTGAGAATATTAATAGAAAAAAAAACTCGTTTCACCTCGCAGCTTTGTCCCCTGTGAATAACCGGGATTAATAATTATTATTGTGACAGTGGAGTGCTTCGTGTCACAACCAGAGCAATACAACTCCTTGCTTTTCCACTTGATTACTTTCGTACAATGGTCTGAACAAACAATAATATAACCTCGGCTACCATTGTTAAAGAGAAATAATTCCAGTTACCAGCAGTCCCCGTTGTCCGCAGCTGTACGATGTCATTCGGATTTTTCCTTCCATTAACAGAATTTTTAATGCTTCGTTGAAAACAAGAAATGAATTCGCTCGCTGTCCCAATTTTCGTACGTATTATAATTGCCTTATTTGATATCCGGAACGATGGCAAGGCAAGCATAATAACATCAAATAGACAGAACGGAGTCATAACATTTATTTATTGTTTTATAACAGCAGATTATTATCCCTGTAGGCTGTTATTTGCCAAATTGAATTGACAAAACTTAATTACACACATACCTTTGTGTTAAAGGAAACTAATTAAAAATAAATAAACGCTACAACTAGGTTTAAATACATGTTCGAACACGCCGACGTATATGGCCATCGTAACATGTTCAGGTTGTAAAATTGTACCATAAAATAAATTTAATATAAATCCAGAGTAGAGGCGACACATAAAATTGGAGTAAATCACCGAAAGTCAGGCGCTGGAGACGTTTACAGCCTCGGAGGCTGTTAGTTCAGGAAGTGTGTCGGGATCGCGGGTACCACTCAAAACGCGCAATAACCGGATATTTATGTCGCAACTGCACTTAACGAGTATTCGCTGCCTTATTTTTTTAAGTTTCGGGTTTAACATTGCTAGTTTCATTTTCAACAGAGATTGAGAGCTTTGACTGCCAGACGTTTGTTATTTTATAAAACCTGAGAGTTTGTTAGTGCTACTATAAACATTCAGTTATTGTGGCTTTGGCAGATTCGTTATCTCAGCTGTACCTGCCTATGTTGGGGCATCTTTCTTACAGAGTGTTGGAGCTATGCAGTGACAAACCCTCAGTTTTTATAAAAGGTGGTAATCTGGCTGCCACGGGCTCTTATGCTAAACAGTCATCATCATCATATCAGCCGAAAAACGTCCACTGTTGGACATAGGCCTCCCCCAAGCATCACCACAACGAACAGTTCTGTTCGTCACGCATCTATCGGATTTCCGCAACCCTGGCTAGGTCATCGGTCCACCTTGTTGGTGGCCCGCTGCGTCTTCAGGTACGGTAGCTAAACAGTGCAGTGTGTAAATTCAACTAATTATTTATGCTTTTGTCCCATTTTACTTGGAGGTCAACGTTACAGATTTATTTCTTCCATTTTGTCCTGCCAACCGTCACGCTAACACTATAAGTACCTATCTTTTCTTTCATATCATTCCTCACCAACTATATTTTCTTTGACCTCACGCTCTCTCTCCATCTATCCACTACTATACTCATAACTCTTTTAGTAACATGTGTAAATTATAAACAAGTTAAGTTAATTCTGAATGGGTAGCCTCGCTATTTGCATTCGCTCGTGAAACGTATAACTTTACAAACGGTTTAGCTCATAGCTCTGTTTAATTGAATGGACTTCATAATCCAGAAATCTCGTTTTGATTTATTCATACCCCAAGTGAACGCCGGCGTTTGCGCTGTCATTGTCTTACTATTGTGTCTCTAAGTGACGGTATTCGAAGAATTACGAAGGTAGGTAGTGGTGGAAGGTGGGTAGGTTCGTTCGTTAGTTTTAGAAGTTTAATATCAAAAAATGTCAGCGTGAAGCGTTTGCACTGTCATTGTCTTGCTATTGTGTCTTTTATTGGTGGTAGTGATAGGTGGGTAGGTTCGTTCGTTAGTTTTACGAAGTTTAATATAAAACGTGGCAAAGTGGATGGAAAAAGGCCCCGCGGGCGCAGCCCTATACGTTGGTCCGACCAGATCCGCACCGCTCTTGACTCTACGATGTACAGTGCACTTCACATCGCCAGAGACAGAAACAGATGGAAAGACATCATAAGGGATAAAGTGATGAAGCAGGGAGGTCACGACCCTCAGCATTGAGGAACACGACGCAAGGAGGAGGAGGAGGAGGAATATAAAACGTTACGTATTAATTAGGAGACCAACTTTAATATAACTGGTATTATGTATTATATTTCAATTATAAATGTAGATTTATGAAATATCGTAAAATAACAGTACAATAAAGGTTAGTATTACAAAGGGAGAGACTATACATTTTTCATCTAACTTTAATACATAGTTTTACTAAATGTAATAAAATACGAATAAAATATAAAAATGCTGGCATTAAGTCAGCTTTTGTAGACAGGTTCATTAGTGCATAAACTAAATGCATGTTATAAGTAATAATATAAAATATATTCAACAGAATGACTGGTCTGTTGTTTAGTGGCCCTGGCTGTTTTTTCGTGTCATATCGAATATTTGTGTGGTGAACACGATTTGTGTGAACTATGTCTGGGTGTAATTTATCTATAATAATTCATATATATCTATTTAGAAATATATAATGATTTATCAGTTGTCTAGAACAAATAGGGTAAGCCCTGTTTAGTTTGGGACTCGATGTCGTTGTGTGAAAGTTAGGTAATAAAAAAAAATATATATTTTGTATCCAACTCATTTTATCTCGCAAGTAAATATTACCTACGTGTTCATAACGTTATTTCAAATAAGTTCTATCTAATCGTCCTATCTGTGTTGTTTACCGTTTAGGAGGTAATCACGTACTTATTTTGTTTTTTGCAAAAGTGCAAAAGGAGGGAAAATATCCTCACTACCTTCGTACCTTAGAGTCACTACTAACTTAAAGAATAAGCCAAGATTAATATAAAAAAACTTATTAATTAATTAATAAAGCTACAGCTAACGCAACTACAGGAACATGATTGTAACGCTCAACCGAAAAAGGGACGCCCTGGCAAAATATCAATTGCTACTTAGGACAGTTAGCAGGGAGGGTGACGAGGGCTATGTTACTAACATCATGAACAACAACTTTTGTTCTAAGACTTTTTACAAAACATATCTAATACTTTTATCAAAAACAAACATTCAAGATTTCGTTGTTCTATCTAACACATTTCAAATCTGTATTTGTATGTATCTACTTACGGCTCCCACGGACTGTTCTCGTAGTAAGCAGGCTTTCAAAACATTGTTATCACACTTAGCAAGCATTCGCACCACTTCCGTGTACTCAACATTAGAATTAGACACCATCACGTAAAGATAATTAGGTCCGAACTGCCGAATTTCACTACAATTTCCATGTACTCGACATTAGAATATTGATACACCATCATGTAAAGATAATTAGGTCCGAACTGCCGAATTTCACTACAATTTCCATGTACTCGACATTAGAATATTGATAGGTACACCATCATTTAAAGATAATTAGGTCCGAACTGCCGAATTTCACTACAATTTCCATGTACTCGACATTAGAATATTGATAGGTACACCATCATTTAAAGATAATTAGGTCCGAACTGCCGAATTTCACTACAATTTCCATGTACTCGACATTAGAATATTGATACACCATCATGTAAAGATAATTAGGTCCGAACTGCCGAATTTCACTACAATTTCCATGTACTCGACATTAAAATATTGATACACCATCACGTAAAGATAATTAGGTCCGAACTGCCGAATTTCACTACAAGAACACGTATGACGCGACGCGAGCGCATCAACACGACGGACCGACTAGTGAGGACTGCCCGTAAATAGGTCAAGTTTATGTTCAGCTACCCTCCGCTAATGTACTTTATAATATTTAGAAAGTACTTTTTTTTTTTTGATAAAAATCTGATGAACTAAAATGTGACCAATTTTTTAAAGTCATAGAACAAAAGTTGTTGTTTATGATAAATGATCTTTATTTTGTAAATAGGTTTTTAAAAAACACTTTTACACGTCAATTTTGTTTTCAGTCAGTTTTAACGAGATGAGGCCGGATGATGTTAGTAATATAGGTCTGAGAGGTTGCTAGTATTTTACAAATAACCTCAATATTTTAAGGCAATTATATTTATTAATACTTTTAATTAAAGAACCGGAAACAAAGACATAAATAGAAGTCTCAACAGCTTTCACTAATGAAAACGTAGCTAAATAGTTTATTGTCCGGCTTCCTACAAAGGGACATTAGTAAATGGGTACCAACAATAGCCACGCTAAAACGACTCATCAAATTGTCTACCTGTTTTCCGAACTTTTTTTTAACCCCGACGGAAAAGAGTGGTGTTATAAGTTTGAGGTGTCTGTGCGTCTGTCCGTGGCATCGTAGCTCCTAAGCGAATGGCCCGATTTTGATGCGTTTTTTTTGTTTGAAAGCTGGCGTTATCGAGATGGCTCTTAGACACAATTTATGAAGATCTGTTCGGATGTTCAAGGTCATCAGCTCGTTTGTTGGCTTTTGCAGGGATCTTAAACACTTAATGGATATAATTATACTTTACTAATAAATACATAACATGTGACCTAAGACGCAGTATTGGAAGGCCTCCAATAAGGTAGACCGATGACCTGGTCAGGGTCGCGGAAATCCGATGGATACGTGACGCACAGGACCGGTCGTTTTGGCGATGCTTGAAGGAGGCCTATGTCCAACAGTGGACGTCTTTCGGCTGATATGATGATGATAATGATGAAGTGACCTAATGTTTGAAATACACATGTACCTACATGCCGACGCTATCAAGTTGATCTAATGATGGAGGTCGGAGATAAGAAACGTTACCTGAGAATGCCTATTAATAAACCCATCCAGTTTCAGCTCACTTAGATTTATCTTAAAATAGTTGTGTTCGTTTCTCATGAAGTCGAGAACATGATGACGAAGAGCTGATGCTAGAACTGGGAAATGGCTGATGGAACCTTGGATTACCTGTTAATAAACCCGTCGAGTTTGGGCTCATTAGACTTGTCTTAACCAATTTTTTTTACTTTTTATAGAGTTTGAGTCGGGGGTATTTTAAAATTTTTAATTTTGCTATTGTTAATGAAAAGCCAACAAATAACTTTTACCTCTTTGGGTGGAGCAAGAGAGCCTGAGCCTCAGAGCTTCATTGACTAAAACCCACCTGCGTTCCTTCAGTTACCTTTTACAAGGGCCACGCCTGCCTTCCGGCCATTTGGCGTGGACCAAGACCAAAATGCTGGCGCTTAGTGTTTCATGCGCGCCTCAAAGAGATGTCAGCAAAATTGAAGGGCCCTGAGTAAGCCGATGCTATCCGAAAGGAAACTAGAGCCCCGGTATGAAGGCTAGAAGGAACGGCGCGGGGTTTTTAGTCAGTAAGACTCTGACACTGTCTCCCGCTCCACCCAAGAGCGGGTTTCGTCAATGATGATTTTCCCCGTCGACAGAAAAAAAAAAGCCGATGCTATGCGGGACTGTTTAAAAGAGCGACTATGGCCCTTTAACGCATAGGCAACTAAAGGACTCAAGTGGGTTTTAGTCTGTTATAGTCTGACACGCCCTTTCGTTCCAACCTAGAGTGGGATACGTTATGGAATGATTTCCAATCTCAAATAAAACCTGCATTGCTTTAGTAGCCGTTTGTATTCGACGGAAAAAAATACTACAGCCCTTCCGAACATATCAAAAAGATTAATTAAGAAAATCTCATTTTAATAACAACATAACACATAAACCTTTCAAAACATAAAAACAAATGCTAACGACGGACATTTCCGCAGTAGTACACTGTCACCTTCGCACAGTTTGAGCTCGAAGCAATATTGCCATGTTATTATTTGGGGCGTTTACACCGCTAAGCCAGACATATGGGCCATTTGCCGACAGAATCGTGTGAACCGCTTCACGTTATTCATGGGCGACGCATTAATATCGTCCAAATGTGCACTTACGTCCAAAAATTAAAGTAATACCAATGTTTATTCGTATTTCCTACGATTCTACTGTAATATATTACTATGTTTCTATTCTACTATCTACATAATATGTTGAATTTGCGATGTAAATCTGTCAGTCTGAAAATGAGCAGAATTTGATATAGTTTGAAATTTTGATTGGGAAAAGTTGAGTAAAGTTTAAATGGGATTAGGTCTCATATAGTCGGGAATATATCCAAAATGTTGGCAGTTACTGAAAGTTTCATAGAGACCATTTAATAGTAAAATTCTATCTGGGAATATGACTAGGTTCCAGTATCATCAGTAAGTATAGTAGTTATACATTATACGTCGTAAAATGGACGTAATCATTTATTTCTATTTTTATTTATTATTATTAGGTTCGCCTTTCGACCCCAACGGTCATCTGTTCTGCTGGCGACCGCGTACTGAAAGACGCAGCGGCGGAAGGCCACCTACAAGGTGGACCGATGACCTGGTTTTTTTTTTTTGACCTGCTGACGGCTGCCGGAATCCGATGGATGCGGAACGCACAGAATTCATCATTGTGGCGACACTTGAGGGAGGCCTGTGTCCAACAGTGGACGTCTGTCGGCTGAAATGATGATAATTATGATGTTTAGGTTTATTTTATAGTAACTTTTTGCTGCAACACTTAAAGACAATCAAACAACATAAAACAAAATGATTTTGAAACACATTAACATTAGTAATATAATATCCAGCTAGTCATTTGATATTGTATGTAGCCTTTTTTGGGGTTAATCACTAGATATTGTAATTAATACTCCTCGTGGTCACATCAATATTAACCAGTGATGAATAATACTAGAAGGGCTGCTATCGATAAATAATAAGTTAATGAATATTTATTTCATGATTGTGAGATGTATTATTGACGTACCTATTTGCCACTTTCTTTTATAAAAGTACAAATGAAGGTAGTGTGCCACTTTCTTTAACAAAAGTAGAAAAGAAGGTATCTAACTGAAAACAATCGATAAATAAGTATTGTTGCTCAACAATGGCGAGGGTTACACGTGGAAGTTGTTAACCGAATAAATAAAGCTTATTTGGCAACGGTATCCATTTCAAGGGAGATACTTTAGTTCAATAATGAAGCCACGAAATACGAAAAACCTCCCTTTCATCATTTTACTCGCTAAAATGCTGTAATTAACTCTGTTTGCTACTACGCCAAATACGCTCTTGTTACTTGGGCTACGATACACCACGCTTTTTATGCTATGTTTTGTGAATTTGCTATGCCATGCGTCTTTGTAACGTTGCGTTTAAGAGCCGGTTGTAGGCATTGAGTAGGTATTTTGTATAAACTCCGCCCGCGTCTATGTCGATTTCGCGGCCCCGTAACTGCAGTTTTTTTTTTATAAAATAGAAAACAATAACTATTCATGATTTTTGTTTTGCGAGGCTCTTTTAAAAACAAGCTTTATTGTTATTTTTTAATTTTCAAATAATTCCGTGAAGTAATTTCATAGACATATACACGTTTCAAATCGTAAGTTAGGGTCGAATCCGTGATTTTTTTTATCGAGCCAACTAATTTATGCCTGGGGTCAATATTGATAAAATATTTTTTTCATAGTGTTCTCTTTTATATTTCTGAATTTTTAGAGGTTTAAAAAAGTTCAAAATGAGTAAAACCAGGCCTTAACCACGCCATCTGCCTACTACGACACGCGTTTTTGCTACGTTCCGACTTCAACGATGCCATGTATCTTTGCTACGCCATGCGTCTTTGCTACTTTGCATATTTTAACTACGCCATGTGATTCCGCTAAACCACGCGTGTGTGCTACGTTGCGTACTTTTATCATTACTATTTACTTCTGTTTTCTGGCTTCTGGCTTACCGTAATGACTGTCAAAGTTGTGCAGATGATATCGGAGATTGCTTAAAGTGTTTTCTGAGGCACTGAGAAATCTTGGTGTGTAATATATGGTCGTCCAACCACTAACTGACCTCAACAACTTAGATTAATCTCGATCCATGTTGTTGTAATTATTTAGTTACAAGCTCCCGTGTTAGGCCGTCTGTCCACTGGCGCCGTCACCGGGATGTCACCGAGAACGAGATTATTTCGGGTCGAGTTTAAGTGTAAGATGCGCTCGGGTAACGGGCGTGCGGTGGACACAATGGCCATAAAAATGTATGTATCGCTAAATCGGCGCCGTCATCTCGTTCTCGGTGACGTCCCGGTGACGGCGGTGATGGACAAACGGCCTAGCTCGTATAATTATGGTCAGGACAAAACTTTTTTTTTTCATTGTAGCCTGTCACCTGTCAGCATGGTAGTGGGAGAGAGTGATATCAAAACACTCCTTATGCAATCCATTCACTTTGTCTTTGCCTCTTTCTCCCTTTCCATCTGTTCACATGTATTCTCAAAACTGTTAAAGTAATACGCTTCATCCCTGCTCTTCACATGACTGCAACAAAATAAACGATAAGATTTTTCAGTCACTGGTGCCACTTTCAATTGCCCTTTAATACAACGTGTAACGTTAAATGTGCAAAACTTGAAATTAGTTTGATCAGAATAACGAGCAGAATCAATTAAACCACTTTTTAATATAGGTTACATTTTCAAAAAAATCTTCATTAAAAACCCCGACATCTATTTATGAGTAGGTCAAACCCCTACGTGCGGAAACCCACTGAAATAGGTAAACAAACACAAATAATTGTCAAATTTTCTCATATAGGGGATAATAAAAGTTCTTATTTCAATGCAGATATGAATTTTAATTCATGAATCCCCAAGCGACCACCGGTGGCCGCGCATCTATTGTCTTACTATTGTGTCTCTAATTGACGGTATCTGAAGGGTTAAACAAACTAAAACTGCTCATAAAACCTAAATTTTTTTTTAATGGCTTTTTTTCTCACATAATTAGGTCAATTGAATTAAAAATCATTTGGGGTGTCTGAGGTTTTGCGCATTTAACGTTACACGTTGTATACACAGTAATAAAAAAAAAAATTGTTCCGTGCAATAACTTTAAATTGTAATAAAACAAGCAATAATGGGTGCAAACTCATCATTTACGGTCGTTCTAGTTCGAACGAGCTGCGTGTTCGAAGTAACCAAGTAGTTTACAGTGTTTCAGTTAATCTTTCAAGAACATCTATTGACATCAATTGGTTTTTAATCAGTGGTATAGTGTTAGGTTTAATTTAAAACGAAATAAATATTTCATTTCACTAGCAACATTAAATAATATATCAAACTGGGCAGATCAATTTTATTGTTATGGCAACACCGAAAACGGTCATTCGAAAAACAGACACGACAACGCGCTTTTTCGGTCCCGGCTGTCATAGAGGAAGGACGTGCACTGTGCTTGAGAATAGTGTGAGTCGAGTTCTACTATATAAAAGGTAAATTAATATTTAATTATGAATTATTGTGTTAATATTTAATTATGTATTATTGTGATGTGATTATTGTTAAGGAAGGAATAAAAGTTGTGATTGTGTAGCGTATATTATTTGGTTTTATCGTATAGTGAAATTAAATGAATTCATAAAGTATTACAGTGTTTTCTATTGTATATTCTATCCCCTTTAGTGGACACTTGCAGCTTCAATAGATAAATTTATAGTTTACCATGGTACCCTCAAATATAAATATTCGATAGTGAATTAAATTAGTTATCTTATGAAATATTGGTAGTAGAATCCAACAATAGTTATCAACAGAAAGGTTTCATGATTGACTTTTATCTATTTTTTTTTATACTGTCTGGTAGAGAATAATATGACCTGCCTATATGGACATAGGGGTCCAGCAGGGTCGAAGCCTACAGGGGCCAAAGGTCTGCTTCTGAAAGAAGGGTTCGACACGTTTGAAAACTGGGACCGTTACCATTAGGCCACAACTGGTGCCAAATGCCACATAGTATTAACTCAGCTTAATTTACTGTATGTACATTGTACATCCAGGAATTAAATAATCATATAATTGATGTCTACCGTAGCGGAATAACACAAGGTGTCAACCTCATTTCAAATTGACCTCGAGTATTCCCCTAAGCCCTAGGTATATATAAGTATATTTCATACACGTCATTGCCACAAAATAGATAGGTACAGAAGTCAATCTAATGTATGCACTTCGCTTTTCATGAGTATGCTCGATGGTCGCGCTAGGTCCCCCGCCATCCGAGCACGCTCGGGTGCGGTGATAAATACCTATTATAAAGTGTAAAAATCCACTTCCGCTATCTCGGCGCGAGGCTGGTGGTCACTGAGGTACTTACTAACCTAACTATTCAGCGTTACTTTAAAACAAATCATTAAAACACAAGCAAATACGTACTTACCTCTCTAAAACAACTGGTAGCCAAAAAAAAAGATAATTTACCAATTAATGTTGAATTCAAACCACAGTCCATTAAACAATTACATTTTTTTTTGTTACATGATTGGACAAAAAAGTTCACAGGCACGTGTCTCAAACGGATGGCACTCGCTCGCACTGGTTCCAACCGGGCTGAGATATGTCCGTGAGCGAAATCTGTGTGTGCGTTGCTCGAGCGCGCTTTGTATGTAGATTGACTTCTGTACCTATCTATTTTGTGTCATTGCTATCTATAATTAGACGTTACACGAGTTAGCAGTAGAAAGCCTGTAAACAATTATATTTATTCAAAAGTTACGTAACACTTGTAAGGTGGAAAATTACCAAATTTGCTCCTTCAGTTAACCTTTGCATTCCAGGGCCACAGTAATGCTAACGATATAATTATTATCTTTGCGCATTATTTTATTATTATAATATTGTAGATTACTAAAATTTTAACCGCCATAATACAATAATCTATATATAAGTATAGATTAATAAATCTGTAGAAGTGAAAATTCTGTTCATTGAAATATCAAAAAAATAAATGGTGTTACTAGACCGACACCGAACCCAAAAATGTGATTAAAAGAATTTTAGTCTGTCTGTTTGTTCAGGCATCACGCAAAAACTACCAGTCCGATTACGATGAAACTTGGTATAATTATTCTTTAATATCTTTGGCACCACACTGGGTACTTTTTATCCCGAAAAAGTATAGGTAACAAAAAAAAAACTTAATTTTGCGGTTCGATCTCTAGACCCGATTATTGTACCAGCCACAAATAATAAGTTTGTCGTAGGTTACGTCACCCGCAGTAGAGTTCAGTAAGGGGTGCTGCATACGGCTAAGATACTATAATATATGGGTAAATAGTATGTAGTTTCTGTTTTCTAACTAGATCTGGAACGTCTTGAATCGTCTCGCACATCACGTTTTTTTCCGACAACAGCGAATTCGACATCAGACGTTTTAGATGCTCGATTTTGACGACCCCGTTGTCGCTGGCAGAAGCATCAGGATTCGCGTACGAAGTCGCGGGCTAGTAGTATATAATATTAGCATACTCCGCAAACGCAGTTCTCTATATAACGCTGCTCGCCCACGTCAGACTTTTTGTAGGACAGATAATCGGGCGGATTTTGTTTATTTGTAACATTGTTTTGTATTTCTGACCGACTTTTTGTAGGACGTGTGTGTTGCACTATTGCTATCAGTGTGTTTTATTTTTCTCTTACAAAAAATCGATTATCGGACGTGAGCAAGCAGCCTTAATTATCAAAGTAAAAAATGGGAGGAATTCATGTAAATCGTTTACGTACACTAATATTATTAAGTTGTAAAGTTTTTTTTGTAGGAAGTAATCTCTGAAAGTACTGGTCAAATTGTGACAATTTTTTCACCGATAGAAAGCTGCTTTCCTGAGATTTTATGTACGCGAGCGAAGCCGCAAGCAAAAGCTAGTTCTAAATAAATGCTTTTATTCTTGATTAAGGTTTTCAGTATTCCTACCAAACTGAGGTAGTCCTCGCGGTAATTATTTTTGCCAATTCCCTTCGGTGCGAGGCAAACCACAGACAAAAGTTGGTAAGCTATAAATCATAAGTGTGCGGACCTCAGTACAATTTATGTATAAGGGCCATTGGGTGGCTTAGTTCTGTTTGATTGATAGTGTGAACGAGACCTTATATGGGAACTCATATCCGTTACATAATGACTCCCACACCTTACACGTGTGTCTAGTGTCATTAGAACCATATCCAATTAATTAAAGTTGATTGTTAAGGTGACGCATGACGAAAACCAACTGCTTTATTTGTAAAAGCAAATGACTCAACGATGGAAAAGTCTAGAGGTCAAAGCTAGGAAAAATAGCTAGCTAATTGCGGGTAGCACACGGAGGGTTCCGTACTACGAGTATAATATTAAAATTAAGCAAAAATATCGATAAAATAACGTTTCTCGAATAGCAAAATTAAAGAGAAATAAAAAAAAAAATAATTAAATTAAATCCCTCTTTAATTTTAACTGTACTTTAATTTTACTATTTGTTGTAACGGCATTAGAAATACATATAATAAATATTTCAACTCTCTAATTCTTACGGTTTTTGATATACAGCCCGCTGACAGAAGACAGACGGACGGTGGAGACATAGTAATAGAGTCCAATTGATCGTCCCTTTGGGTTCCGAACCCAAAAAAAAAAAAAGACTAGGCAAGTATGATTTGTACTCGCGCCCAGAGGGGAAAAATCTTCGAGACTTCATTTGAAAACTAAAGTTTCCGAATTTCAAAAAGTGACTTTCGAAATATACCTTTTTTGCGACATAAACGGCCGTATCTTTTTTATTCGTAAACTTAGAAGTTTAATTTTTTCATAGCTGTATATGATTTTAATTTCAAGTCGATATATCCACGAGTTCTCGAGATAAAGGGTCTTGACAGATGGACAACCAAGTAATCCTATAAGAGTTCCGTTTTTTTCCTTTTGAGGTACGGAACCCTAAGAAGAACGTGATTACTACATTAGTAATCACATTATAAGTATTTCTAGGTAAGTACGTAGTATTGAACTTATTCTTAGGATACCCAAGAGCTGGGACAGAGCTGGGGTTGACTTCCGAAAGGAAATCAACCCCACAAATCGTCGACCACATCGTCGCTTACCGTCAGGTGAGATGGTGGTCAAACGCAAGTCTATCAATAATAAAAAAACCCCGTGGTCCTAGAATGTAAGAACAAAGAAGGAATATAGGTGTGGGTTTTAGTAAGCAGTCGGTTAAACTCTGACATAGCGTGACAGACTTTTAATTACTAAAACCCACCTTTGTTCTTCAGTTGCTTTTTGCATTCCAGGACCACAATTATAACTCTCTCTAAAATTTCCGTGGCCTTACTGGATCTCTACGGTCTTTCTGACTTCTCTATGAGGCATGCTTGGAAGTGGAACACTACGCGGCATTGACGACTCTAGTTCGGCCCTTAACGGACGGCGCCCTACCCATTGCTCGTCGTCTGTAAGCCCGCGCCTCATCATTATAATTATTTCAGCCGATAGACATCCACTGTTGGACATATGCCTCCCCCAAGTATCGCCACAATGCACGATTCTGTGAGTCCTGCATCCATCAAACTCCCACAACAAGCCCGCGCCTATGCAAAGTAAATTCTGTAAATGAACATACAACAAAACCAGGTTTGTATCGCAATGTTTTATTTAACACAACATTTTCCCTTCCTTACCTACTTCAAAAGTATTGCCAAGTCACCCAGAACGCTTTCGAATAGTCACGACTTATCAAAAAAAAGAAAATATATTGTACATACCTCCGAGGCCAAATAAGTTTGGTGGAGCGCGAGAATTTGGAGCTGCAGCTATTGAAATGCAACAGCTGGTACTCAATATCAATTTAAAAAGTCGTTAAACTTGTCAGTACAAAATTGAAAGCTAGTAGTATTGTAAAAAGTGCTATAACTTTACTAATGTTTTTTTCTGTAACAAAAATATCTAAATGTATAGCTACGGCAAAGGTAAAGCTTTAGTCTTAAGGGGATGCAACTCGACCGCTCTTAACTCTGACGTTATTATACATTTTACATTAGATATTTTGGAAACACAGTATCTTGTGGATATATTACCTAAGCCTCTATTGAATTCAATTTCTAATTTTGTGTGACACTAACCAGTAAAAATTTTTGAAAATCTGCTATTTTGCATGAACTTTGACACTTCATAATTTACTCCAAAATTAAAAAAGTCAAAATAGTAAAACTATAGATGCCTTGAAAATTTTATTAAGATTCTAAATGACCACTTTTTTAAAATGGAAATGAAATGGGCATAATAGACGTCGGTAAAACGGCTGCTAGGCTCAAATGTGATAGGGTGGGTCACGACAGCCACATGCACAATGTCTTCTGGGCAAGACTCGCCACGCAGTAGGTTAAAGCAGAGGCAACGCGCCGTCGAGGCTGACCTAGAACGAGGTGGTGCGATGATCTGGACGCCTACCACGAGGACAAGTTCTAGATTTGCGAGAAAAGAATATCTTCGAGACTTCGGGGGACTCTTTGCCCAGCAGTGATACAGTAACGGCTAGAAAAAGAAAAGAAATCTGTGATTATCTTGTCTTACTTTGATTATTAAACGGTGCAATTGATTACAGTTGTGTGAAGATCTTTCTCTGTGTACGATTGTAGACCACACCTATGCTCTAGCAATGGATGATATTTTTTTGCTGGTGGGAAAATCATCTAATTACATTGCTTTTGGTCGGAGCGGGAGATAGTGTCAGATATTTACTGACTAAAAACCCACTCCTGTTCCTTCGTTGCCTGTCGTTCCGTGGCTGAGCTACCTTCCGAACTAACCCTGGCCCCAGTAGACCCAGCTGGGCCCTTGCTTTTACTGACAGCTCCTTGGACCGCGCGGGAACAATGCGCACCGTCGACGATTTGGGCTCGGTCAGGACAGTTACCGGACAGTCGGACAGCGAGCTACCCGTAGCTCACCATCCGCAAGCCCACGCCTACGGTGACCGGAAATCGGGATCGGAATCCCGGACGAGGAAAATGAGATTGACTGCCGAGAGGAATTGACTCAACCCTCGACATATATATAGAACGAAATATAATTAACTCTCATCTCATCCAACATTTTTTTGTTTCTAATATTTTCATCCGAGGGCGTCATGGCCCACGACCTCGCCTCTTGACTTTCATCGACTGTCTTATTACTATATTAACAATGACATCACTACAAAGGGCTCGCAATCTAATACGACGTAAAAGGCATTTTATTTACCAGACACGATATAAAACAATAGATATAAGATATTGCTTTGTGAGTGACTCAAAATGAAGTGTTTTCATGGATTATGTAGTAGATCGTTGAATAAACAAAGGCGAGAGTGCACAGCTGTTCACAAATTCTGTATTCATCATTATTTAGGCGAAAGACGTCCATTTGGTCATAGGCCTCCCCCAAGTGTTACCATAGCGACCGGTCCTATGCATCTCGCATTCATCGGATTCTCACAACCCTGTGTTCTGTGTTTCCTGATAGGTACAACTTAGGGGTCTTTAAGTCAAGAGTGAATAGGTTACTTCTAGGCAAGCGTGTTCCATCTTCGACCACATCATCGCTTACCATCAGGTGAGATGGTGGTCAAACGCATGCCTGTCAATAATATAAAAAAACCTTGTAGAAGGCCTTCTGACGCTGCATCTTCCGGGACGGATTTGCCAGAACCTTTCATTCCCATCGACCATCTGTTTTGCGAGCAAAATTGTTCTCAATATTCGGTATTCAGTAATGAAAAATCGCTCGCTCAGTTCCTATACAGATATTCGTTATTGTCCATAAAAATCGATAACCAAAAGAATTTCCATCAACAAAACACCACTTCGAGCGTGTATAGCAAAATCTTTTCACATAATTTTCAATTCTCACGCCTTCCGTTTATCCAATGAAAGAATTCGCGAGCTCGTTTAATTGAATTTTTTCACTTTGACAGATATTGATCGTCGGCCGTTTCAATACCTTTCTGTTTTATTCCACAAATACTTAGAAGCAGTATAATAAATCACTGAAAGCGAAAGCTGCTTTTTAAGCCTTTGAAAGTCTATAAATCATATAATAAATGAGGAGGCTCTGAACTATTCATATTTTTATTTTCATATAATAGAGAGAGGTTTACTGATCCCTTATTGAAATCAGTGCAGTAAACTATAAAACCATTAAGTGACTGGCGATATAGGTGTTCAAGTAAAATTATGTTCATATTTCAAATGTTAGGACATATTTTTTTTTGTAGTTTGTACAGAATTTCAGTTTTCTGCATCAGTGAACGTTTATCCAAACTTTTTTTTAATGAGTTTGTTAAAGTTCACTTTTTTTGTTGCTTTTAAATAGTTTACTTATTTTTAGAAGAGTAGACTTATCTATCTGTATATCTAATAACCCTTCAGATACCGTCAATTAGAGACACAAAAGCTAATGGTTCTCAATATTCCTTTTCCGAACTACCCCCAACAAAACAACTTTTTTCGTGTGTACGAGTACTTGAAACTTAGCACAAATTCTAATCAAAACGAATAATAAAGACAGTATTAGCTTTTCAAAACTACCCTCTTATTACGGCTCAAAACAATCCTTGTGTTTACGTTTTTAAGAAAACATACTCGCGAACGAAGTCACCGGCAAAGTGCTAGTGTAATATTTGTAGTACGATAGACTTTGTTTTTGTAGATGACTTTAATCAATATAGGTTCACTTAATTAAAACAATGGCAGTAAACACTATAGCTTCCATTGTTCAGGGTTGTATCTCGGAGTCAAGTAAAGTGTGATTAAGGCTTTATGCATGCCGAGAAGTGGCCCGAGATAGGTATTGCCGATAAATGGCGATAAGCTGGCTCTATGGCTTTGAAACCTAATACTGCTATAACGAACAAAGGATGTTCAAAAGAGCATATTGTGTTACCTATACATTGTTTGCAGAATCGTGCTTATACAGGGTGTAAGGGACAGGCCTCCGCAAACTTTAAGGGCCTGCTCAGTGGACGAAACTGAACAATATTTCACAAGAATGTTTTTGCAGAAAACAAAAATAAATTTCGGCCTAAACCATACTAAATTATAAACTTGATTGGACAGTTCGTATGAATAGGCCGATTTGTTTTTTTTGTTTCCTGAAAAAAAATCTTAAAGAAGGTTGTTCAGTTTCGTCTACTGAGCAAGCCCTTAAAGTTGGACAACACCTGTCCATCACACTTTGTATAGTGGTTTTAACTAGAATGGATGGCGTATCGGTTATTGTTCTTTATTGGAACTAAGATGATCTGGATAAAATAACATCCTATGTGCAGTAACGATAGTCCCAATGTCCGAAACGACTAGTCCACTTCGGTTTTGTACGGATGAAAATCGTATATAGTATCTAAAACTACTCTTGCTTATTTCTCTTTTCATAAGATAAAACATCAAAATGATTGCGTGGTTTTGGAAGAGCTAGGCCTTAAGCCGACAGACGAGGAAAGCGACTTTATAGGAATAGTATGATATTAAGATAAAGATTAAAATTTCATGTGGTTAGTTCTTGGCATATTGACAACCATTTGACAATCGTTTTTTTTTTTGTTTTTGTTACTTACGCAGTGCGAATAGCTAGCCACCAATATGATTAGAATCCACATTAATCACATATGTGTTTTAAACATGATTTCAATTTTAATTCCAGAAGGCGTTGCAGCAGATCACATTCAAGGTGGTGGGACATTGTTGAGTCTGTAGCTGGACAAACTCAATGGCCAAAAATTTCTCTGAATCAGCTTGACCGTTTCTTATTAAATTTTGTGGTCTGAGAATAGGACGTAAATTTTTTTTACAGCGAAATCACATTCCTTTTACCAATACACTTAAATGTAGCACAAATAGTAACCTAAGTAAAAAATAAAGGTTCTCAATATTCCTTTTCCAAACTACCCCCAACAAAACAACTTAGGGGGTTTTAAAGATTGTATGGAGGAAATTCTAAACAAAATGAATAATAAAGACCGACAGTATTAGCTTTTCAAAACTACCCTCTTATTACGGCTCAAAACACTCCTTATCTTTACGTTTTTATGAAAACATACTCGCGAACGAAGTTACCGGCAAAGTGCTAGTGTAATATTTGTAGTACGATAGAGTTTGTAGATGACTTTAATCAATATTCAGTCAAAAAAGTATCGGGAATGGATGATTTGTTTATGGTTCCAAATTAAAATTTTTGTTTTTTTGTAGTTGTTAGATTGGCACAACTGTTTTCCGTTTTGGCGCGGAGTTTGAGTTGCATCTGTTATTTATATTAAATACAGTGCTGGTTGAGAAGAGCTAGGCCTTAAGCGGACAGACGAGGAAAGCGACTTTATAGGAATAGTATGATGTTAAGATAAAGATTAAAATTTCATGTGGTTAGTTCTTGGCATATTGACAACCATTTGACAATCGTTTTTTTTTTTTGTTTTTGTTACTTACGCAGTGCGAATAGCTAGCCACCAATATGATTAGAATCCACATTAATCACATATGTGTTTTAAACATGATTTCAATTTTAATTCCAGAAGGCGTTGCAGCAGATCTCATTCAAGGTGGTGGGACATCGTTGAGTCTGTAGCTGGACAAACTCAATGGCCAGTAGGTAGTCCACTCACATGAGCTCCGAATCGAAAGAGCTAGCAGTCATGAAGAGAGGGTTTTAGTAAGGCTTTTACAGTTAATAAAAATTAAATAAAAACATTTTTTTTTAGATACGTCTAAGTACCTATGGCTATATCAATCAGAACAAGGAATGCTATAGTTTATATGTTATTGTAGTGAAAGTAGTAATATTGTGTACGCTGTATTTAGTACACAATAAAATCATCATCATCATATGAGCCGACAGATGTCCACTTTTGGACATACGAGGCCCCTCAAGCATATGCCCATAATAAAATAAGTTATGAAAATTTCAATCTTCGACAATTATACACATTTTTTAATAATATTTAACGATCGTTGGCTACGAAAGTTTTTAAATGTATGTGTGAGATATTTTCTTACTTATTTAAAGTACATAACAATTTAGAAACCCGATTTTCAGTTTTCTCTTTTGTAACGCGAAAATCACGAACTCGAAAACGAAAAGTCACGAAACGAGTCAGTGAGTCAGCATCGTCTTGTAATAGTGTGTATTCTCTTCAAGCAACCCTTGTCACAGCTGGCCAGAACCACTCAAAATAATTACAATCTCACAAAAATGTCACAAGCTCGGCTCCCAACAACAAAGTCGAGCTGAATAAGTGATGAAGCGAACCAATGATATTTATGATTGATGAGTCCAAGTCCAACATAGCGCTGCCGGCTGGGACGCGAATGAAAAAATGTTAATTCAATTATAAATGTTAATTTTGAAGTAGATTGGTTTCCAGCCACGTTTTCAGCTCACAAGGGGTGCGCTATAATTAATTTGAGTAGGGGACGTGATTTTTTTAAAATTGGATTTGAAACAAAAATGTTGCCATTATTTTGGATTTAAAATGAATTGGATTAAAATTAAGTACTTATCATCATTTTTATTTTTTTTTGTAAATAAAAAAACAAATTCTTCTTCTCTGGCGAAATCACTGTTGACAGAATGGTCGTGGTCATCACTTCAGTGTTGGTGTCAAGCTTCACAACACGCCGCCACTCCTCTCAATCAAATCAAATTCATTGCACACTAAAACTATTTCCGTGATTGTAAAAATTACACAGACTTGACATGTCAACGAATCTAAAAATGTTATCAAAATGGGAACATTTATATTGATTTAAAATGTCAAAGTCAAATATATTTATTTGTTACACATATATTTCATGTTGTACATAGTGTTAATTACAACATATCGTTTCACTATGGGTTACTTTACTGGGCATACAAACATTGTTTACAAAAATGTAGTTATTGAATGTGTTGGTATACAGATTCAACTGTTATTTGTTTAACATTAGATATATTCGTAAATTACTAATTCATGTTCATAGAATAGAGACCCGCTGGGGTCAACTTTATCTGAACAGTCTTTTTAGGGTTCCGTTACCAAAGTGTAAGAACGGGACCCTATTAGGGTTCTACGTCCGACTGTCCATCTGTCTGTCATCAGGCTGCATTTCAGAAATTGCGATATATAGACAGTTGAAATTTTCACAAATTATGTACTTCTTTTGCCGCTGTAACAACAAATACTAAAAACAAATATTTAAAGCGATGGGTACTCCCTTTAAATATTTATTTTATTTTGTACAAGAAACGCGATTTAACGGAAGCCTGCGTGCGCGAGTACTTGCCCAGTTTTTTCAGGTAAACGACAAACATATAACAAGACAGATATACTTCAACGAAACGTTTTCTAAAATCTACATTACAGACAACAGACAGGTTATTTTCTTATAAAAAAGATTTGGTCTAAGTTTGAATAAGATTCTATTTTTGGCGTTCGCAATTATAAATTCCATATAATTTTCCAAGGTAAAAGCCCTCGTTAAAGCCAAGTTACAAAATTCTTTGCTCAACTCCAACTTGTTTCAAGTAAATCACAAAGAGTTATGAATAGGTGTAGGTAATGTACTCGAGTCGACTTCTCAAACTGGCGAAGTAAGAGCTGCCAAAGTCAAACTCTCTAAGAGTTTGGCTCACTTTGTTGTAACTGGGTAGCGTGTGTCGCTACCATGCGTCACGTTCACAGCCCGCCAATTTGTCTGTCATTTGCCAAATCCGAACGCGCCTTGAATATAGACCGAATATCTACTAAATATGTATTCAGTGCTGCCACATACCTACTGTAATTTTACATACATTAGAATTTCACGGGCTGGTTGGCGCAGTGGCCAAGCGATTGGTTGTTGCGATACGTATCTTGTGTTTGATTCCCGCACGGAAGAAATCGACTGTCCCTAAGTAAACTCTCGATCTGAAAATTTTCTTTTTTTACGTTTTGTAGCTAGCTTAGCTTAGAGATATTTTTAATGTGCGTATTAAAAACCGATAATTATAAGTTTTTTTTTGAAAATAGGTAGTTTTTTTTCTTATTGTTGAAAGGTTCGCGCTTGACTGCTATCACACCTGATGGAGAATGACGATGCGGTACTAGAAGCACACTTACCTAGAAGAAATCTACTCACTTTCGACTTAAAGATTCCCGGGTTGCCCCTAGCAACGTCGCATACACTAGGTGTAGTTATTAGGGCTGCGTGATTATTAGAAAGAATTACCGTGGCCCTAGACCGTAAAGGGTAACTGAAGGAACACAGGTGGATTTTAGTCAGTAAAAGTCTGTCACTCTCTCTCGCGTCATCCACAGCGGTATGAGTCATTTGATGATTTCTCACGTAAAAAAGGGTACCAATATATTTTCTTTTGCGAGACATGTAAATCCACTGATTTGTATTCACACGTTGGTGTCACAGGAAATTGAGTTTTTTTTATAATGAAATAAGAAAAAAATCAAGATAAAGTCACGCACATGGGACGCTTATTAAATCAAAATATGCATATACTTCGTATTCATGTCAATATCAAGAGGTGAGCTGAAGAAAATTTGCATTTGTATTGAACAAAAATAGATCTCGTCTTCTAGACACTTATTGTGCTAACTGAATTTCAATATAATTAGAGAGCCGAGGAGAATGGATTTCTTAAAATAGTTTTATTATTTTAGGATTAGTGTATTTCTGCGAAACAGTAACTAGGATAATAGGCTTACAATATATGATATTAAACTACAAATCATACTAAAAAAAAAGACGTGTGGCACTCGGAGACTGCCGCGGTAAAGCTATTGCATAGCATTTTTTTATCAACTTTTAATTATTTATTAGGTGATCATTATTTGTGATTGAAGTTGACAAGTTGCCATGACAACCATTTAGTGGGGGGTGTTAGGTTTTTTTCGTTACGGATTTTCTGGATTCGGTCTCCACGCTCAAGGCCCGCGATAGAAGCTATGCAATGGCTTAAAACATTTTTTTAAGACAAACAAAAAACCGGTTATTGAATGACGCAGTAATTAACATTTTCATTCATGGCATGCGAAAGAGCTGGGGTGTGATGTCAACGTTTTAAATCGTTGTAGTAGTTTTTGAGTTTATTCATAACAAACAAAAATACAAATATTTCCTCTTTATAATATTATTTTATATGATATAATTTACTGTTCCATTTGACAATCGATTTTTTAATTAAAATATAAAATTAATTAGGTAAGGTTCTCAAAGTTTTTCTAAAAAAAATCCCGAGAGAATGCCTAGTTTAAAAATGAACCCGTATTTTTCGTTTACGCAAAATTTATAGTTAGCAAAGTTAAAGACCACAATTAGACAAAGTTTTCGTTTAAAAAGGTTTCAGTATTTTATAGTCTAATAAAAATAGCTTGTAGCTCCACTGTAGGGCACTTAGCATACCAAATAGGTAACAAATTTATAAACTTAACTAATTAGGCGCTTGCCGGACTGAGTTTCATGTTTGCTCTGAACATCGTAAACTTCTTCTAACTTTCTAATTTGGAACGGCCGTAATTATTGTTTATCTGAATCATTTACAAACTTTGTACCCCTTAGAGAAAAGTGGTAATTAAAAACGTAAAATTGTGGGTTCTGCCCTTTTTTATATGACCCATAAACTAGATTAAAGATATTTTTACTGCCGTACTGGCAACATATTAAAATATTCTTTTTTTTTGATACTGGCAACACTGGTAAGAAGCGACTAAGGGACATACCCGAGAATGGGCAGCAGCATTCTCTGTGGATTTCTACAACCACACTGCGATCGCCAACCCGCCTACCAAGCGTGGCGTTTATTGCAAATCCTCCCCCCAATTAACAAAACAACAAAAAGATGGCACTTTGCAATACCTGTTTATAACCTTTGGAAGAGAGCTTTACTTTCTGAATCATCAGTTCCAATAAAACAATATTAGTAATATTATCAATTTTTTACTTTAAATCACTTTTTCCTTTTTAAATCCACAACTAGTTAATTATTAGACCACAATTTTCTCGAGACAGACCGCGTTCGACGTCGAGCCTGCCGTGCCGCCACGCTCCCAGCGCCATATTTTTTGCTCGTGTTCTTTTAATTTTTTAAATCATGTTTCCTAAGAAATTCAACTAAACTAAATAGTGCAAAGGGTAGTCTTAATTAAGAGGGTCCTTTTCCACTCGCCTATCGTAAACATCGAAAATGGTTTAAAAGATTGTTACTTCATTTAATGCTATCTATCGCGATGTTTGACGAAAAGCCAACGCAAAAAAGAGAGATAAAGCCTGAAAACTCTGTTAGTATTCGGTAATTCCGAGATTTACTCGAAAATTTCACAAAACTTGCTCCAGGAAATAGCTGTTTTTTTTTAAACCCTTAAAAGTTTTTGGAAAAAGTTGTCATCATTTAGAATCTTAATCAAATTTGCAAGGTCTAGAGGATTACTTTTTGATTTTATTAATTTTTAGGCAAATTATGAAGTGTCAAAGTTCATACAAAGTAGGAAATTTTCAGAGGTTTTTACTGGATTAGTTTTACACAAATTTAGAAATTGGTTTCTTTAGAAACCTAGGTAATATCCACAAGATACTGTGTTTCCAAAATATCTAATGAAAAATGTGTCATAACGTCATAATCAGTTATGAGCGGTTGTATGAAAAACAGTGAAAATGTGAGTCATGATGCACCACCTCAAATGATTACTAATACATCTATTAACATAAAAATGAATACTAAATTCTTCAAAATATACTTATTATAAATAATGGATTATTTTAGAACAATCGTTGAAGTCACAAAGACGATTATCGCGAACTTATTTTCGACGATTTTATTGGAAACCAAACTTTTTTTTTTTTGTATAATTTCAAATATTTATGTAAACCGTGCACAAACTGCATGAAGTGCAGTTCTCAAATCACGTAACTTTTTTCGACTGACTGATATCCTCATGAGTATTAACAATTTACATATACAAGGTGTAAGGGACATCCCTCCGCAAACTTTAAGGGCTTGCTACAATTTTTTTAGGAAACAAAAAATCGGCCTCTCCATACAAACTGTCCAATCAAGTTTATTATTTTGTACGGTGAGGCTGATTTTTTTTTTTGCTGATCTGACTATCACTCAATTTTTTTTTCGTATCACTTCTAACACAATCCATCTATCTTTTCTTTGGCCTCCCTCTCCAATGTAAACTCCAATGATGTAAACTCATAAAAAAAAAAAACAAAATAATGCGCCTGACTTACACCTTATTAGTCGGGGCCGTTATCACTGGGCTGCACTGTTCCCAATATATTGTACTGAACAAAATCTTTATTTATAATAAATGGGTCAACAAGACATAGGCACTGTCAGATTCCGTTATTCTGGATGTTAAAATAACTGACGTATTAAATGTGAATGAGCATTTTTATTTAATCTTCAATGAGAACTATGAATAAATCTGAAAGCTTTTACTCGTGGGTCTAAAAGCATATATAAAAGACAGATGAATGAAATTTCACTGTTGTCTATTTCTGTATACAATATCTACGTCAGTCAGCCAGTACCTAAAAGTAGGTCTATCTAGCTGCCGTTTAACCCTTTAACGACTTGCGTCTGATTGGTCTGATTAGTATTTTCGGGTCCTATTAGCCAGGGTCTTTTGTTTGCAACTGGGTACTCCATCTCGGTAACTTTTACAAAATGTCACTAAGTTTACTTCATAAACACGTTAAAAGATACCTATTCAGCTACATATCAACACATTTTTTACGTGCGAAATCAAATAAGTTCCACAATTCTGGATGTGGTGAGTGGGAGTGTGTTCCGTCAGTTGTCTTAACGTGGACCACAGTAACGCTTTCAAACCATCCCGCAACCGTGGCAGGCAAGGGTCTTAACAGGCCTAATCAATCTTGCTGACCTTTCTTTTGAGATGCGTATGGAACACAGCGCACCGTCAACCCAGAACTGGCCCTTATCAGACGGCAGCTCGCCGTCCACAACCGCCTATCTGTTGGTTGGGACTTAACTACATCTGACAAAGCAAGTATTTACTAATAATATTATAACAATACTGCGCTTTAGTCCCAACGATTTAAGTGATTTCGAAAAGGATCCTGATCAGATTATACTCTAAAAACCGTATCTACGTGACCAAATAAGCGAATGTTCCTACCTACCTACGGACGCAAATAGGCATACCTACGTTGTGTAGCCTCAATTTGAGGTTCTCTTCCTTTTATCCCAGAAATTATCAAAGCTAACCGTTTTCCATATTAAATATTAGCGGGCATGTTGTACCCCGGTGGCTGTTATTAGAGTGACACGTTATTTTTGTGAGATGTGTACATACATAATAAAGGTCGGGATGACGCATTCGCTAGACGGGTACCAGCGAATTGATAAGGGTCACATCGGAACATTACCCCGTTGGACAAGCTAAGCCTCCTTTTGTACCTAAATTAGTTAAGCGAAACGTAACTCAATAACATTTTTTTTCTCCCCTCCGGAAGTTTCGTTATTAATTTTTTCCCTAGCAAACTTCTTTAACTTTTTTTAATTAGCTCCAGGGATTGTGTATCTAAATACCTACTGCTCTTTTTCATTACTTTTTATTTGTTCCACTGGAAATCCATCTTTCAGGATTAATTACGCGTTTATTTATTTTGCTAATGAATTCATTGCGTACATAGCAATATTCAATCAATTTTCATACTTTGATGGATGAAATCAGATCTCAATTAAAATTCTGGCAGGCTTCGCGGAAATCAAACCAGAATATTTTGAATGCATTTCTGAATAATTAAGCAATATTTTTTCAGCTTGCTAAGCACTCTTGAGCCAAAGAAAGATAACTTCAAATCAAACTTAATGACTTTCTTCACGCTGATTGGCCGTGAGCAAAGTACTAACGAGTCTTGATTTCAACAAACTTCGCAAATTGTTTGCTTATTCAACGTAAGGTAATAACAGCGGCGACACACGGCCATAAATTTCAGCAAGCGAGGTATAAAACATTCAGGTTCGCACTATACCGCTATCGATCTCTTTTGTAATTATTGTGCTCTACATATTTTACACTTTATGGGAGTTGGGTATCGAGTTGTGATTACAATCAACAATTTCGTTTGTGTAATGTAGATTTATTTTTTAACGCGACTGAAGTACGGTTGTAGTTTAATTGTTCAATTTTAAACGTACGTGTGTACGTGTAAAATTCCACGTACGTATGAATTATTAATCTTTATTAGATTGTCTGTACATCCTGCATTAGGTAAATTAGTTTATTTATTTATGTGCCTTTCAAAATATTATACCAAATTGATAAAGGTATCTATGACGACTCTGAGTTTGGCGGTTTCATTTCCCGGTAAAATATTTTGTAGGATTGGATTATTGCGTCTGAATATTTTCCCTGGAAAGGAATCATGTTACCCTTTGTTTGAACAGGGCCCCGGGGATGTAGCAGTTTTTGGTACCGTACCTACATTCTTCATTGACTTTATATGTAAAAATAAAGTATTACGCAATTAATACAAATTCTTGACAATTAAAAGAAAAACAAAATACTTTTTACTTTTGTACAAATAATTATTTCCATTAACTTGTACCTACATTGTTTTGTTAGGTGTAGGTCGACTGTTAAAAAATGGCTAAGATAAGTGAAGTCCACTTTTTAGTGTTTCTTACTAGTCCCAACAATAAGCTAGAACTGGGTCTTTCTCGACTGGTGGAAGTACTCGTAACTGTCGAGTGTCAGTCGAAATATAACCGGAACATTACGTTCGTTCTATCGAATAGAAAATCTTTAACCAACTCACATAGAAGTAGAGCCTGTACAGTCTCTTTTTTTACTATTATTGACTGTGATGATGTGTGCCACTGTGATCTGAATTCAGATCTCCTCTATAAATTTGACCGCCGTCTGAAAAACTGTATTAAATTTGTCTTCAACCTATTGTTCTCTTTTTGTATTGGTTACCTATTCATCAGGGTAGTGCATTAAGGGCCTTGACTACCCTGTTCTATTTTCTTTTTTCTTATCTGACTTCTCAAATACAATTCTTTGCTCTAAAGTGATGACACTCACATTGCACATCATTACGTCATCCTGATTCCTGTTGTAATAAGTTGGTCAAAAAATTATCACTGCGTTGATTTCTTAGATACGTTTCTCACAATAACAATGGTTGTTTGTGTGTACTTATTATTGTATTGTTTTTCTATTTGTTTGTTTGCCGCACCTATCATATTATATTGCTTATATAATATGATAGGTGCGGCACTATTACTGCTCCACCTTTAGGTCGACTGGTAGAAAATGCCTGAGATATTAAGTCCGCCTTAGAACATTGTTTACGATTACATGAAGTTTTAATAAATAAATACATAAGCTTCCAATAATAAAATAAAAATTAATAAATGTAGCCTTATCTAGGTTTACTAAGCGTAAATATCAACACAAGGTTTTTCAATAAATGTTTGCTAAAAAATATGATCATGTGTATCATCCGAGATATTGAACAGGAGTAATAAAGAATTTTTCCCAAGTTCAGAGAATGGCGATTACGGACCATTGAAATACGTCGAACTTGAAATGATTGGATCTTTGAATTTAAAAATCCTTTATCGACAGAATTAATAATGGCCGCTTCTGGCTCTACGTCATTCTAATTACTAAAATTATTTTTTGTAAGCTGAAGTATAAAAGCTTTTAAATTTTAATCAATAAAACATTACTTCAAATAAATTTAGTTCAAAAGAGCAAGCTATTTTTGTAAGTTTTTTATAGGTATACCAGATCAATTTATAATTATATACTTATTTAAACTAAGCACCCATCTCAGCTTCGCAAGGGTATTACAAACCATTGATATTTTCGACTTTCCCTACTGTGAAAAGCGTAATAAAATCTCTCCAATAATTTTTGAGATTATCACGTACTGACAAACAGACATGATAGGGAGCTTTATTTTATAATTGTATATAATGAGAAGGATATCATATAATTTTTTAGGTATTACTTAAACAATAGGTTGATATAATATCAGTATTTTTTAAATATTTATTTCCTGTTATTATAGATTTCTATTAGACATCTTTTACTACTACTTGTTGTTATGCACTTCGCTAGAGTACGATGCCAGTACTCGAAATAAGCGCCAACATATATGCCTTTTTTTTAGAATATAGTTGAATTCACTTCTGTGCACAAATGTAATTATTACACACTCTCCCTAGGTCACCACTTCATATACACACTCACTGACATAAAAGAGGTGTTCTCGTTTTTAACTTTCTGGCTTTTGACTGGGTACTTTGTTACTTTCTGAGTTCTGATATATGGGCACGCCATAATTATGGCGAGACGTCACGGCGTCTTCACTTTTCACATGTCGCAGGTGCTCACCGGACATGGTATGTTCGGGAAGTTCCTGCAACAAATTCTTCAAAACCGCCCGGACTGTGTTGACCGCCCGTAGGACACGGTGGAGCATACGGCAGAAGTGTGTTCCACTTGAGTATAGCCCCGCCCTGACCTCGTGGGGGCGATCGGCGGCAATGACCTTCGCGCCGTGCGGGCTCTGGTATAGGCCATGGTCCAGAGAGAGGAGGAATGGCAGGCGGTCGCCTCTTTCGTGACGAAGTTAATCAAAGCATTTATTTCAAATAGACCATTTGCAGGCACTTTTGAATTGTCAAATGTCGGTCAGCCCAAGAAAAGCGAAGCTAAATTGCACGTTCCAAAGCGTAGATCTCTATGGAGAAGAATGTGCAAGAAACTCCATGGACTCTCTTTTAATAAATACTAGGGCAGTAATACTAGGGAAGACTTATCTCCCCTGCCACCGGGATTCTAACCTCAATTTCCAGCCACCGTAGGTGTGGTGGTAGAGGTTCAATACAAATACTACTAACATACTATTTTTATTCTGTAATAGTATATATTTGTTTTTTTTTTTTTATTGTTTTTGTTTGCTTGTACAAAATATTGCAGCCCAATTAATTAATAACTTTGCAAAAATGATTGAAAATACCACTTTAATCTGTGAAAATTTCTCTTTGAAAAGTTGTTTTAACGTATTTTGTATGTCAACAATTTTAACCCACAACAGAGTACCGTATGATATATTACGATGCAATAAATAATTGAGTATTGAGTAAATGTATAATAAAAAGAACTAAAATAGACGAACGATTTTTCCTTATTGTGATGAGAAATCATCAAATGATTCCTCCTGCTAAAGGGAGCGAAAGAGCGTATCAGACTTTTGCTGACTAAAACCCACTTGTCTGTTTTATTTGCTCTTTTCACAGTCCCAGTTACTACTGGCGCCTTCTGGTTTGTTTACGGCACACGTGGAAAACTACATTCACACCGTTGACTTGGGTTTGTTTTGTAACGGACGGTTGGATGGCGAGCTAGCCATTGCTGGCTGTTACTAATCCTTGACAGAACTCTGCAAAGTGCTGCTACTTATTGTACCACCTGCGAACTGGTGGCCTACGACTATCCTTACTAATATTATAAAAACGAAAGTGAGTTTGTTTGTTTGTTTCTTTGTTTGTTACGTCTTCACGCTTAAATGATAAAACCGATTTTGATGAAACTTGGTACACGGATAGACCATGTCCTGGAATAGGACATAGGATACTTTTTATCCCGGAAGTATGTTCACTTGGGATAATTTTCTATTATCACGCGGGCGAAGTCGCTGGGAGCAGCTAGTGATGTATAAATCATCTTAGCATAACATAGAATCAAAATGAAGAAGCTTCTTACTATCACATTACTCCACAAAGATCACTGATCATAACATTCCATTCAGAAATAATATAGTCGACGGTTTATGAGGCCCCAAATCGAATAAGCGGTAACATAAATTAATTTCAAATTTGTGCAAATAAATTGTTCCGAAATTAGAATTTGTAACTATCGGGTCGGATCTATAAAATGACGACCCGTGCCAAACGAAGCTTGTCGAAATAAACTCATTTGCAGAAAGTTATCGGCGAGTCTGAATTCGTGCTACTAACGATTCCAATGGGATTCGGAGGATTCAGTGTATCCGCCTATTACTAATTACTGTTCGTTGGCTGTTAATTGAGTGATAGTTTTGATGAAGTTCCACCTAAATTTAAAGTTATGTCGCTTCCTGGAAGTCTACTCCGCTACCAATCCTTACCAATATCATAAAAGCGAAAGTGAGTTTGTTTATTTGTTTGTTACGTCTTCACGCCTAAATGGCAAAACCGATTTTGATGAAACTTTGTTCACGGATAGACCAGGTCCTGGAATAGGACATGGGATACTTTTTATCCCGGAATTATGTTTCCTTGGGATAATTTTCTGCTATCCCGCGGGCGAAACCGCTGGGAGCAGCTAGTTTTTCATAAAAAAATTCATAATTGGGTCTTTTATTCGTAACTATTACTACTAGGAAATACTACGCGGAGTGATTTTCTATTGTTTTTCATACATAATCCTGTACAATATATTCACAAACAAACTCTAATAACTTTGCTGTTTATGAATATTATTTATTGAAACTTTACTTAAATAATAACGAGACCTATTCTAATAAGACCTTTAAGTATTTCTATTAATTAAAAATTAGTGGTGTATGCAACCTTATTTTTAGTATATGCAAACCCTGAATCATCTGTCTAGTATTTTTTATGTAAAGAATCTATGTACAAAATTTCAAAATCACCAGGCCACCCGGGCAACTGAGTGAGTGTTTTGCTTCCGCACCCAGCTGTTTGCTGGCACCTAATGCCTGCTATGACCTGCCGTAACTTGTGTTATACTTAGTGTCAGTGATGCTTGTGATCTTTTTTAAATACTTTTGGGAAAAAATATAACGTGGCGTAAAAATTATTAGAATCAATTCAGTTACTGATTCTAAACAAACTATTTTCAGGTTTTGTATATACTAAAAATGATGTTGGAAACCCTGCTGTATACACATCATTTATTGAATTGGTACAAAGATTAGTAATAAAATTACAAGTATAATACCGTACATTTTATTCATATTTTTCGGGATAGTCGCTTTATAATACTGAGGAAACAAAATAGGGTATAAAGATACACGTGCCGTAACAGCACAATTTCCTCTTGACATTACTATACTGTAATAATCAATCCTCGACGATTAAAAACCTTAAATTGTTTAACAGGATCTTCATTGTCTGGCTCGAAGACGATATTCTTTAAACAACAAACTTAGCTTAGCCTGAACTAAGACTTGCCATTATAACTTAGTTATTCTCAAAGTGTACTTTGCAGAAGTGCAATGAGTAGCGTCAAAGCGTGGCTTATAAACTGACTACTAGGTCCCTGTGTAAATATCATGACTTAAACCAAACTTGCCTTTGCATAGTCCGTGTTATTGAGCGTAAAATCATCTCGCGTTATTAGAAAATCATTTGCCATTCGGAGTGAGCGAACGTATTACATAAATAAACTGTTTGCTCTCGGTTCGTGTTTACGTAGGAGGCCTATCGAGAGAGGAAACAAACACACGTGCCGTGGACGCGGCGTGACGTGCCAAGCACTGTGGTTTCACGATTGATCTGAAATAAACACACATTTTAGTCAATATACTAACAAGGTTTGATAATGTGAAATAATCATCGTAATGAAGCGTATGTAAGACGAATGGTAAGGAAAGCGCAAAGATATTCAATGTCTTTGAAGTTAGTTTTCAAAATAAAATTGATTGAGTCTGATGCTCTCAAAACAGTCATGGAAAACATCGTGAGGAAACCGATATGTCCTAGAACTAAAAATTCGAAGACGTGTGTAATTTACCAACAAAGATCGACCAAAAGGAAACCCTGGGGTCCTGGGGCGCAAGGGAAAGAAGGTACATAGGAGTGGGTTTTAGTCAGTTAAAGTCTGTCATCCCACACCACCATTATTTTTTTTTGCTTCGACCAAGGTCTGGCGCGAGCGGTCTCCGCCGCCCCAATCGCCCCCACAAGGGCACGGCGATGCTCCGTCTAGTCAGGGCACACCTCGACTGTGTGCTCCAACTTAATCTGAAACAGGTACCTCCCGAACGTGCCATGTCCGGTGAGGACCTGCGTCATAAGGAAGGTAAGGAAGCCGTGAGGTCTTTCCAGCCACGCCTCAAAGAGGGGACTTACCGCCGTAATCGTGGTGTGCCCATCCCACTCCACCCTAGGGCGGGAGAAATCATTGGATGATTTCCCACTTACAAAAAAAATGTGACATTCACTCATGTGGACCACGTGGGGGATTACAGCCCATTACCTTTCCTAGAATCCCAGTTTAGTCCTAATAGTTACCACTGTTAGGACTAAACCAGGATTGACATTATTAGGCTGATTAAACTTATGTCAATTACTTACCACAAGGAGATTAGCTACGAAGCTATGGTCCTTTGATCGTGTTCATCACAAACAAAGGTTATTAGGTACCTAATCATTGATCTAAACATGTCATGTCTTGTGCAGTTAGCATATCCAATCTAAAATCATGCATTAATTGCTTATGGAAATCATGATTGCTCATTAACGCATCAATGTGCAAGGCTTGTCAGGCAATTTCTGGAACGTCATTTGCACTTTCCATTTGCGAGGATGATGAATTAATCGGGAATCAATTTATTAAAGTTAGCTTGTGATTACACTAAACGTGGCGTTGACATCAGTTTGGACTGATGGGCTCGAAATGGGATTGTCAGAATGCAAGTAATTATGTTTTCGTGATGTCTACAGATCAAATCGTAAATGTTACATCTGCGAATGATTTGCAAATGAACGTCATTTTAACTTCGGTTTTGAACTGATGATAATCATAAAATAATATCTAATAGGTACATATTTTCCCAGTGACTCAAATTCTCATATCACGTTCACAAACGCTCAAAAAAATTCAAAACAAGTCGTGGCCCTACGCTAAGGCATATTTTATGAAGTGTCGTCGGAACATAGATGTTCTATATACAGTAACTATGTAAAATATTCGCGAAACCCACATAGGGACCACATCGGCTGATAGCTGATAAATTGAAGCCTGTACGTGACCGTTCGCGGGCCTTTCACGAGATGGGATCATGCTGAGTCAGCGGTGTCGCGAATATGAACACCCACGCTCTGGACACTACATGATATTTGATACTGAATAGATGTCTAACTGTCACTGGATAAATTACGAATAAAAATGAAATATTTGACATGTGTGACTCGCTCAAAGGGACGCAGTTTGGACTTTTTGAATATTTATATTTGAATTTGCAGAGGACAGAATTATTTCGTTTCGAGGGTGAATTTTTTTGTGCAATGACGTCGGACTTTTATATTACATTTGGTACTATTAAGGCTGACACAGACGGTCAACAACTTTTCGGTGTCGGATTTTAAGAAATCTTTCTATTTGGTCCTTTGCCTTCGTCAAATATTTCATGAAAATATTTGGTTGATCACATTATATATCACACTTATAGATAAGCAATATAGCTAACTAATTAATTTTAAAGGTTTGTATGTAAAATGTGGCAGAAAATAATCAAATACATAATAATTTTGTGGCAGTGTTTGTTATCGAACTCCTTCGAAACGATTTGACCGATTTTTATGATTTTTGTTGTGTATATTTGAGTCTGAGAGTAGGTCGTAGCCACGGTCGTAGCTATAGTTTTACCCTCCTATCCCTACCCACCATTTTTTTCTTTGATTTGTATACCTAAACAACATTTGCTGGGTCAACTAGGAAAGTATAAAAATGTTGAAGAACCTGTATTTGTAAATTGTAATACACTAATGTAGTATTGTTTTATTTTCATGTAACATAACTAACAACTGTAATTTAGGTGTTTTCAAGCTAGAATTACTAGGCTCTAATAAACTAGTGCGCCTTACCATCAAGGACTGCATCACTGCTTACCATCAGGTGGGATCGCACTGAGCACTGATTTATACCAATAAAAAAAAATAGGCACCTGCACAATTAAATAAGACCTAGCTATGCCTCTGTTAATAGTCGAGATCATCTCAAGGTGTCGCCAGAGGGGCAGTGAATTAAGTTTATTATTATTTATTTATAACAGGGTTACCCTTTTAGTGCGACCTTGTTTAGTGTTGGTGCTCGTATTTATCGTGGGTCCACAACATTTACCACTTTACATCTCTACCCAAATAAATTGAAAAAAAAAGTATAGCGTTGTTAGCATTTAAGACTTTGAGCTTTTGAGTACTTTTGGGTGCAGTTATCTGAACTTGGGTTGTTAATAGTTGTATCAGTTTAGATTTGGTGTTCAAACTCTACCTACTTTTTTTATTTTATTTTTTATGGTCGGAAAAATCATCCAATGACAACCCACGCTAACTAACTAAAAACCCACCCCGCCGTTCCTTCTATCCTTCATAGCGGGGCTCAAGCCCCCTTTCGGATTACTCTGGCAAACGGTACCTACTGATCTTGCTATGTAAACCAAACGTGGCTAAGGAGTGGGATTCCCTGCCGGAACTTATACTAAGTTATTTGCATCCTACTTTCACAGAGATCGCATTTCTGCTTACCGTCAGGTGGGATCGCAGTCAAACACTAGTTTATACCAATTAAAACAAAAAAAAACAAATCCGCTGGTCTACCTTTTGGGGAAAATTAAATTGTTCATATTGAATGTATACATTGCATTCTGTTAAAAAAAGTGGAAATAAAAGGGATTGAAACCATCCAGAAATAAATAATCCGACTCCATTGTGGCGTGTCTCATAACCACAAAGCATTCTGATTGAATGAGAAGGCCACCGGGAGTATTTCGGTTGTGGTCCTTTCTGTTGTGCCAATAGCTTATATGCTGCAGTTTTTTTTAGTCTGTATATTTTTTAAATTCTGCTCAATTTTTTTTGTGGGAATTGTAAAGAAAAATAAGATTATTGCATTCATAAAAGTCTGATTTGAGCCCACTAGGAATATGCGAGACAAAAGTTTTGAGTATTTGATTGTTTGATCAGGCCATGGGGGCCGAGTGCTCACACCACTATTTAAATATTTATCCATACACTTATTTGACACTCTGTGTGAGCTTGGAAAGGCATACTTTTGCCACTGCCAGAGATTAAGTATTGCCATATAATGTGGTCACCGATGACCTGGTGAGCATTGTAGGAATCCGATGGACGCAAATCGCTAATTTTGCGTCTTTGATTAGATGTCGCGACACTTGTGGGAGGCCTATGTCCAGCTGTAGACATCTTTCAACTGAAATGATGACACAACGTGGAAATGCTTGCAGTTTTTCCTGCACATTTCCAGTTGACAGCGATGAAGAATTTTTGGATGTAATATTTTAAGATTTTTTAAGTTAGGAGTGTTTGTTTTAAAATTTGTCTTAAGGCTGCGGTCTTGTAAAAATTCACCCGCGGCAAATTATTAGCGCATCTTTGTATGCTTTTTTTGAACAAAATAATGAAACAACTTGAAATATTATTATAGCACCAAAAAATGTGTATAAATTATTAGTATTTGTACACATGTTTTGGACATCTTTTAAAATCATTATTTTGGATAAATTATGGTGATTTAGATTTTAACTTTATTATTATTTGCTTTATTAGACTTTTGGCGTCAAAATAATCTAATTATGATGTAACTACGCTGCTTAGTTATTGTGAAAAAAAAAAAACATGTAATAAGAGCCAAATGTTGAGAATTTTGATGAAATTGTGACTTCTGAAATAAGAAAATGAAACATAATTAGAACTAGCCATGAATGCATTTCAAAGATGATAATGTTGCGCTAAGTTTCCATTCGTAAGATTTGTAAATTCGTTATATTATGCCATTAACGAAGCTCACAAACATATGTCGAAATGATGTTGGCACGAAAGAGCTATGTTTAACGCTTGATTTACCAAACATAATACACCCAAATTGACTTAAAAAAAATAACTGGCTACTACTCATACTGTGTTTAAATATGTGTTATAATAATATTTCGAGTTGTTTCATTATTTTGTCCAAAAAAAGCACACAAAGATGCGCTAATAATTTGCCGCGGGTGAATTTTTACAAAACTCCAGCCTTAAATCTAAACTTAGAAAAAGGTTAGTTTATTTCTCAGTAAGAAATAAAAAGTTGTATAATAAAAAAATACATAAAAAAATAAATTTCCGTTTTAAACAAAGTTAGAGACATTATTTTATTTACTTTTTATTGACAATCAATAAAAAGTGAGTAGAACGTTCTTTGGAGATTATATGCTACCTACTAAGCATTTCCCAAATAAGCAAAGCTAGGTCTGATACTTATACCTTTATATGTGAATGTGGATTAAATTACGTTACGTTCGACAAATACCCTATATAATTAACCCCCGACAAAAAAGAGGGGTGTTATAAGTTTAGGGTGTCTGTGTGTCTGTGTGTCTGTGTGTCTGTGTGTCTGTCTGTGGCATCATAGCGCTTAAACGAATGGACCGATTTGGATGCGGTTTTTTTTATTAGAAAGCTGACGTTACCGAGATGGTTCTTAGACACAATTCATGAAGATCTGATCAGGCGTTCAAGGTCAGCAGCACATTTGTTGGCTGTGGCTGGGATCTTAAACGCTTTACGGATGTATACTTTACTAATAAATACTTATGTGTGACCTAATGTTTGAAATACTCGTATACATTTTTCATGATGACGAGGACCTGATGCTATAACTGGGAGATAGCTGATGGAACCCTAGAATTCTTACTAGTAAACCCGTCGTGTTTGGGCTCACCAGATTTGTCTTAACAAGTTACAAACATTTTTCATGATTATGAAAACTTGATGCTAGAACTGGGAGGTACCTAGCTGATAAAACCCTGAAATGCCTACTAGTAAACTCGTCGAGTTTATGCTCATTAGATTCGTCTTAACCAGTTCTAAACATTTTTCATGATGACGAGGACACGATGCTAAAACTGGGAGGTAGCTGATGGAACTCTGGAATCAATATTATAAAATAGGAATGAAATTTAATTTAATGAAATTAATTAATTATTATTATTTAGAGGGAATTAATTTTCTAATTGTCTTGTCAATCAAGTTTTGAATATGAATGTCAAAGTTGTTTCAAGATAAACCTTAATAAAAAGTACATCTAGCCAGTTTGCAAGTTAGTAGTATTAGTGTGCCCTTCATGATTGTTACAATATAGAAAAGATAATATCACAATAATGGATTCCTCGATTAATTTTAAAAAAATAAAATAAAAGTAAAATTAAAAATTTTAAAAAACCCCCGACGCAAAAAAAAAACTATAAAAAGTAAAAAAATTACTTTAAAGTTAGTAAATTACTCTTTCAACCTTTTAACGTCATTAAAGCAATCTATAAATATTTAAAAGATGAGTGTCACTAAGTCGGGGGACCGCAATTGTCAATTTTAATTCGTTTAAGTAAAATAATAATTTTCATATTATATATATATATAGGTTGAAAGAGTAATTTACTAACTTATTTTTTTACTTTTTATAGTTTTTTTTTTGCGTCGGGGGTTTTTTAAAATTTTTAATTTTACTTTTATAGGATCAAGCTGTACTTAATACGTGAAGCGAGTGTATCAAACAAACCCAGAGACTGGCACATAGTGCTATGATTTAGATAAGTCGCCAGTTCTGCACGTTTCGATATATTCCGTTTGAGACCGCCGAATTTAAAGATATTTTATTTTTACTGTAAAAAGTCAATGTGGAAAAATACTTGTGCTATGTTTTTAGATGTTATGTAGAAGCTGTCATAAATTAATTTTAAACAAACCACTTATTCTTATTTATTGGAAATCTCCAATGAAATACACTGTACAGGTCAGGGTGGCAGGCCAGCAAGGAAACTTTGCGGAAAACCGTGTGGTATCAAATATATGAGAAGTAAATGAACGGCCCCCCTAGCCAAGTTACAACCGTTTCGCTTGCGTCGAACGCTTCGAGTTGACCTTGCCGCCAATTCTTTTGTTCTGACCACGTGACTGAGCATTGAGACGAAGTCGTTCCTGTACATTTGAAGCTTTCTATTAGCGTTAACTATTGCAGATTAGCAACTTGGCTAGGGGTATAGGAGACCACAGCATGCACAAACAACTGGATAGAAAACAAATTTTTGAAAACAAAAATGTGGTCAAAATTGTAGAGACATCTATGATACTCGTGCGGTTAGCATTAAACAACTATCGGCCAGTTGCCCTGATCAGACATAACACCCTTCTAGTCAGAGGATCCTACCTTTTCAACAGAAGTTTGTGAGATTTTACATCGTGTCCCGCATACATTAAAAAAAATAACATTTTTACTCGTTAAGGTGGTGCATCACGACACACATTTTCACTGTTTTTCATACAACCGCTCATAACTGATTATGACGTTATTACACATTTTTCATTAGATATTTTGGAAACACAGTATCTTGTGGATATTATCTAGGTTTCTAAAGAAACCAATTTCTAAATTTGTGTAAAACTAATCCAGTAAAAACCTCTGATAATGTCCTATTTTGTATGAACTTTGACACTTCATAATTTGCCTAAAAATTTAAAAAGTCAAAAAAGTAATCCTCTAGAGACCTTGCAAATTTTATTAAGATTCTAAATGACGACAACTTTTTCCAAAAACTTTTAAGGGTTTAAAAGAAACAGCTATTTCCTGGAGCAAGTTTTGTGAAATTATCGAGTAAATCTCGGAATTACCGAACACTAACAGAGTTTCCAGGCGTTATCTCTCTATTTTTGCGTTGCTTTTTCGTCAAACATCGCGTTGGATTGCAATAAATGAAGTAACAAGCTTTTAAACCATTTTCGATGTTTACGATAAGCGAGTGGAGAAGGACCCTCTTAATGTCTTGTAATGATTTAATTCATTAAATCCCAAGGGAACGCTCTCTCATTGTCTTTTTATTGTGTCTCTTATTACGTTATTCGAAAGGTTAAGCTATATGAGACTGGTATTATCCATCAGGCCAGCCTAGACTGGATTAGAATTGACTAGTAGAAACATCTAAACTGTTTCATCTCATATTATTTTACTGGCACAGACCAAACCAGATAATTTACAAACAGAGAAAAAAAGTTGGAAACTCATAATTGAAATGCTTATTATCTTTTACTTAGTAGCTATCTGGCAGGATCAGCGGGTCGTGTAGAGAGCACATCGGTCGCAGCCGCTCAGTTTCTGGTCGAACTAGTCCTCACACGGTGCATTACACTCGGCCACCGCATTCGAGAGCTATTTGCTGCCCGGGATCAGATTAATGTTGCCACTTTTCTACTTGTCGTAACCACCAAACTTTGCCCGACCGCCTTTGCCCACTCTATTGTATGCCAAAGGGAATTATTTTCGTTGAGTGGCTTGGTATCTAGCGGTTTTGGGAAATAATTGGGTATTACCCGTGAAATAAAACGAATAGATAGATAGTAGGTATACAATTGTTGCCAGTTGTATACCTTCTATCTATTTATATAAAAGGAGAAACTGAATGACTGACATATCAATGTACAGCCGAAACTGCTGGGACTAAGAACGTGAAATTTTGCACAAGATTTCCTTTTATAACGTAAATGAAACTAGATAACTAAAAAGGGGTTTTTTGTAAACTCAGTTTTTAAGGGAGTGAAAAGGGGTATTTGTTTTGTACGCAAAACCTCATTCCGTGTACCATTTATACTTGAAAGCACAAATAGTAACCTAAATAAATAATAAAGATTGTCATTATTGGTTTTCAGAACTACCCCCAATAGAAAAATTGGTTTTTAAAAATTGTATAGAAGCCTAGCTTTTGCCAGTGGCTTCGCCCGCGTACATAAAATAGCCTATGCCACTCAGGAATGCAAAGCAGCTTTTTAACAGTGAAAAAATGTTTGCAATCGGACCAGTACTTCCAGAGATTACCTCCTACAAACAAAAAAACATAAAAACAAACTTTATCTCTTTATTATATTACTGTAGATTGTTATTTTTTAGTTTTTAATGAACTTGAAACTTGGGACCAATTCAAATTAAATAACAAAAGGCTATCATTATTAGTTTTTCAAAACTATTCTCAAAATACAGTTTTAGGAATTTGAATTTTAATATTAAACTTTCTCGCGAATGTACTCGCTGGCCACTGTACCCACCGGTAGCTTTAAACAATGGATTTTTTTATAATTTCTATGTGGGCCCAATCGACCACCAAAAATACAGAAAATAAATTGTATGGCCGTATGGGCCCGCGGGATCAACATTGAGTGGGCCCAAACGACCAAAGACCCCTAGTCACTTCACTACATAGTATAAAACAAAGTCGCTTTTTCTGTCCCTATATCCCTATGTACGCTTAAATCTTTAAAACTACGCAACGGATTTTGATGCGGTTTTTTTGATAGATAGAGTGATTCAAGAGGACGGTTTAAATGTATAATAACATCCATTAAATAGAGGAGAAATACTGTTACCCGAGCGAAGCCGGGGCGGGTCGCTATTCCAAAATAAAACACAAATTATCTTCTTTTCATTGGATAAGAATTTATTTAATCATTTAGAACAAAGATAATGAATTTCGTAAAGAGGAGTGAGTACATTAGTTACTGACATGTAAGCTTTGTCTTTTTAGATCGCTTTAGATATAATTCTAGATTTTTCAATTGTATTGCTTTGGATTAGTTGAGTGCGAGCTATTAGGCTTTATTTACAAAAGACGTTTGAAGTTTCATTTTAATGTAGTAAAATAAAGTTAAAGATCTTAGATTTCACGGTTCATTACATGACCGAAATAATTTAAATTATACTTTACTTTATGGAATTCACTCGATTAGTTTACACATATTTATGATTTGATTCTTTTAGACACTAGAAACAGCATCAAAATATTTTATTTTTAATTTTACGAACTTAGGTATTAATTAAACTATTTATGATAAAACCTAAGTAAGTATATAAATATAATACAAAAACACTAAGTATATTCAGGCGTCGAAGTACTCCTCCACATCCAGAAATGTATGTAGTAATGCATTCACTCGTGTTTACTTTATTCATAACAGTCTACCGTATGACCGCTAACGTCTAGGTTACGTGGGAACCAAAATTATAATATTGTTGTAAAACGGTTTTTTTTTGTTTGGGTAGTTTTTGTCCATCCTAAGGTTGTCTGGAAGATATCGCTTTCAGCGATAAGACCGCCATTGTACCCATAAATTTAATTTTATATATAAGCTGTGTTACTTTTTGGTGTGCAATAAAGTTTATTCTATTCTATTCTAAAAGTCTTCCAAATGACAACTCCACCCTTGGGCGGAGTAGGAGATAGTGTCAGACTCTTACTGACTAAAAAACCCACCCCATTACTTCCTGCCTTTCATAACGGGGCTGAGCTACCTTTCGGAGCTAAACCTGGGTCCAGTAGGCTTCGACCCAGCTGGGCCCCTGCTATTGCTGTCAACTCCTTGAGGCGTGCAGGAACAGTGCGCGCCGTCGACGACTTGGGCTCGGTCTGGACAGTTAACGGACGGTCGGACAGCGAGCTACCCACTGCGCGCCGTCCGGACGTAAAAAAACGGATCACAATTCATCCGAATAACGTCTGGTCCTGGACGTAGGCTTCCCTCAAGTGTCGCTACACGACCAATCTTGTGTGTCTCGCACTCATCAGATTCCTATGATGCTCACACGATGATTGGTCCATCTTGTGAGTGAGAGACCTTATAATGCTGCGTACTCTGGTACGCTTTCGCCACGTCCGATTTTTTTTGGCTCTGTCTGTTCTGCCAGCAATGTGCGTCGTACGCTGTCACTTAAGTTTGGCGATTCTTAGGGTTTTTTCTGTCGACGGGGAAAATCATCATTGAAGAAACCCGCTCTTGGGTGGAGCGGGAGACAGTGTCAGAGTCTTACTGACTAAAATTCGATTCTTAGGGCTATAGCCATAATCTTTATCCCTTAATTTATCAAGCAAGGAAACTTCGAGCATAGCCTTCTTTATATTGCCCTGCCATGTTTGAATTTAAACCCATTGTGAGCGGTTTAATTTTACGTATAGTATATATATAATTTACGGGCTATACACACAGTTCATAGACTTTCATCTTGAGACTGTGGTTTGAAAGACGAGTAGACACCGCGAAGTTTTATGAAAGGTACTCAGCCGAGCTCGCATTTTGACGATCTATTGTCAAGACTGTCTGTTGAGTGGAGATATGGATAATATCTTGATAGAAATGGGTACTTTATGGGTATTTAGTTTGGTTAGTTTATGTTCCTTTTCAGACCCGCTTTTTCAAAAGCTCTTCTGAGGTAATCGAGCATAGTACTGAGGTCCTTCATAGTCTTAGCCTATACTATATCGTTGGCAAATTGAATGTGAGTGACGTACTCGACATTTAAGTCAGACAGTATTCTTTGTGATCTGATCTCCGCACTAATTAGCCTTTGGGGGACCATTGTACTTGCGATGTAGTTGGACGTTGTACGTACACAGCATGGATTAAAACGAATAGTATTGATAAAACATAAATTAAAGAAACTAAGTCCTTATTTTTGTAGAGAATTGGTGGCCGAGCGGTAATGACCCGACTTACGAGTTGTTAGTCGCGGGTTCGAACCCAGCTATGCCAGAAAAATTCGAAAACATGTGACATTCGCCAACCCGCACGGGGCCCATGTTGTGGATTATGGAACATTCCCTCTCTTAGAGACGAGGTCTGAGTCCCGGCTATGGGAACATTAAAAAAAGCCGTTGATGAGTATGGATTAAAACGAAAAGTATTGATAAAACATAAATAAAAGAATCTAAGTCCCTATTTTCGCAATAAAAATAAAAAGTTTCTGTAAGTACCTCACTAGCTTGCCAAAAAAGCAACCAGACAAAAGAAAAAAAACGAACAACTAGGTCCATTTAGAAACTGGCTCAGATTAGGCAAACAATAAAACGAAAATAAGAGACCTCCAATAAACTCCACCTTATCATACAAAACATGTTACTGAACCTACTTAAAAGAGAAATTCGAGGGTCCCAAATATTATATTCTAACGGCGGCAATAACCCAAAAACATTAAAATGAAAACTTTTATCAAATAAAATACAATTCAAGCGTGCGTACGCCGCGTGGGGTAAAAACGCGGTGAACGGTGGCAAAAGTAGATACATCCCTTTTACCTCGTGCTTCCGTTCACGCGCAGGTGGAAATATTACGGCGAGGTGTAAATGGGCCCCGGCAAGGCCGTTATTGCCGTCGTTAAGTTAAAATTTTCTCTCGTGAATAGCAAAGTGAATGTGAGACATAAACACAGACATTTATGTTATTTGCAAACGAACATCGAGATGAATATTATGTAAAATAAAGGTGTCTAACGAAAATTAGATGCTTCTTTATAAGCGAATAAGCTGGATGTGAGTTTATCTTATTTTTTATTGTTGTTAGATAAAGATGTTGTTTGTTTTCGATGTTGTTTCGTTTCAAATAAAAGGTTATAATGTCGGAAACATAAAGCTTTCGAGACAAGCGCAAGCAGCTCTCGTAGCAGGAATACAAAACAATCGTGTGTACCGTCACATTATTATTTTCCGAGACTTGTAATAAAGCACATTGTTAAGAAAGTTTGCATGCTGCAATGAAGAAATTCTGAGAAATATATCGGTTATGAACAATCAACAAACACCGGTATGAAAACATGGTTCACAGTAGATTTCTTTTTATGTTTACCCCAAAATGTTTTGTGCCTGAAATAAAAAACAGAAACGAATCAACTTAATGTTGCAGAAAAAATAGTCACTAAATTTCTTGTTCACCGTCCAATTCACTGAGTCAACTCATATTACCGTTAAATAATAATAAGTGGTTTCATTTGGTATGTTCAGTTGGCCAACAAACGTCAGTTTCACAAAACAAGCCGGCAATAGAAGAAATTTCCCTAAGGAGTGCTATATTACGACTTTCCATAGAGGAAATGTTCGTAAGTGTTCTGAAAAAGTGGGGGCGTTAGTAATTTGATGGTCGAATTACTTTTATGACGGACTGCCCCTTCTGTCACAAAGTAATGGTCTTTGTCACTATTTTGTTGTGGGTGTCAACTTTGTGGCTAATAGAATTAAATATGGAATTGGCATGGTTTACCAGTGATATAAAATAGGTATAAAGCACTTACCTGCCGATCATTTACAGACGCTGAGAATTTTGTTTTATTGATATAAACTAGTACTTGACTGCGATCCCGCCTGATAAACTTACAATAGCATAATCAGCCTTATAATGTGGAGAACATTATAAGGCTTATTACTACTATACTTCTGGAACTCAGGCCTCCTCTTTAGAAAAAGGAACGCACCGTAATCCAATACGCGAGCTCAGTGCGGGCTGGTTACTATACCTCTCAATACTATTTTACTAACGACATTGACATCTCAATGACATTTAAAAATGCGAAAAAAAAATTGCACCTTCTAAATATTACGAAGTCTATGCGGAACTAGCGATACATTAATGGAAGGGAGCGGGGATCGTGCGGGGGAGGCGTAGGTGGCTACAGCAAAATACAGAGTTGAAATGTGTTAGATAGAACAACGAAATCTTGAAGGTTTGTTTTTGGTAAACGTATTATGTTTTGTAAAAAGTCGTAGAACAAAAGTTATTGTTTATAATGTCAGTAATAGAGTCCTGCAAGGTTGTTGTGTTTTACAAATAACCCTATGTGCAATAAATTTCAATATAAAAAACTTTTTACAAAAAAAATTAAACCGACTTCAAAAAGTACAAAATAACTTTAATTTCGGCAGTCGGAGTCTCTATAATAGATACCTAATCTTGTCTCTTCGTTATTTAACACCGACTTCCGAAATTAAAGTTATTTTGTACTTTTTGAAGTCGGTTTAATTTTTTTTGTAAAACGTTTTTTATTTTTCACTTTTTAGTTATGGTAGCACCACTAAAAAGTACCTACCCTTCAGCTAAACATAAATTACCTTATAGCCAGAGTGCATTTCATAATGATTCTTATAATCCCAAATACGGTTATATTACATGAATTTATGAAAAAACATATAAGACTTACCGTGAGTTGCTGACTTCTCATTCAGCGCTAATAAGTTGAAGCAAGTGCATAGTTTCAGGTATCTTGTCACAAGGAAACCTCGACGCTGCGGTTAAACAGAGTGTTAGTAAGTACTGCTTCGGCAGCTTCTATGAAACTGGAGTTAAATTTTTCGCGGTATTACAACCTCAAATTAATAACAAAGATCTCTATATGCATGGATATGATTCTCCCATCTTTTCTTCTCATCAGAAACATGGTTATATAATCTAGTACAGATTCCATAGTGAATCCACCCGAAGCATTATCACATCACATTTCATGGTCAGATCGTGTTAGAAATACGAGTATAAGTGTCCTAGGCTAGCCAAGATCCTGAGTATAGAGGCCTACTTCATAAGACGTCAACTCAGGTTGTGTGAGCATCTGAGCATATCTCTGGGATGACAAACAGAGACTAGCTTATCTTCAGTTCTAAACTGTAAGAATAAAAACGACAGTGGTGGCCAGACGATTTGGGAGAAATAGGCACAAAATCGGGCTGATGGAGATGTCGTGTGCAGCGGCAGGTGGAATTTCTTTGAAAATAAAAGGAAGTCAAGATTAGACCAACAATGCCATGATCTCAAAGCCAGACCAACAACAGCTATAATTTATGGGCTTCATTCGTGTGATAATGAAGAAGAAGCCTGTTTAAAGCAATCAGTGCATACTGCATTAGCAGATCCCTTGTTAGGTAGTTAGTCGGCTTCATCTATCCATGGAAGTAGAGGATGTTGTGGAGTATATGATGAAGACTAAATTCACCTTGAGAGTTTTTTTTTTTTTTTTTTTATTCTTTATTTATTTAGGGACATTTATAATCGCTATGCGTATGTCAGTCCCATCGTATCCTAAATATATACATTCTACTCATATCAGGGCCATGAACCTAAACAGACTCTTCGCATCATCGCTATTCGGTCTAGATAAAATGTTGTGAAATGTTCCTACTTCAAGTCTGTTCAACTTCAAGACCCTTAACAGGTCATTTCTCTCAGGCTCATATCGAACACATTCCATCAATAAGTGGTGCAGGTCTTCAACAACTCCACACTGTACACAGTTGGGCGAATTCGTTTTCTTCATCATGAAAGCAAACTTATTACATGGAATGTGTCCAGATCTGAGTCTGTGAGCTATAACAACAAATTTTCTACTTACATGACTATCTACGAACCAGGGCACACGAAAAGGCTGACTCTGAATGGTTTTGTACCAGATCCCTTTGTCCAATGAGCGCTTGTCAAAATATTCCTTCCATTCATCATAACATTTATTTTTATATTTAGGTAAAAGTTCCGAATAATCCAAAATCACATTCATTTCCTTTCCATTTTTAACCGCATATTTTGCCAACATGTCAGCCTTTTCATTGCCCTGTATTCCAATATGCGATGGAACCCATTGCAATCTCAAAGTTACACCTTTACGAATTAGTTCATCTATTTTAGATAAAATAAAATAAGCTAGCGAAACACCTCTGCGACCAGAGGCGCATCGAGCCAAATGTTGTAAGGAACTTTTGCTATCTGTGCAAATAACAATATTTTTATGTTGACAGCCGTTACAATATGTAAGTGCTTCAGAGATCGCAATGAGCTCCAACGTCATTATGGAAACATCCTTATCTATTTTAAACCTTGAGAGTTGAAGCTACGACACTACTACTACGAATATTTTTTGTGGTGCGGCCGCCAATTTTTATGAAGGAACTTTGGCCGACAGGTGTCGTGTATCGCTCTATGACACCTCGACTTAGCGCAATATTCGTACAAATATTTAATAATAATATTCCACAACTATCAGGCAACGCCGTCTAGTCCCAAGCTAAGCAGGGCTTGTGTTATGGGTACTAGACAACTGATACACATATTTATATGTTTCTAAATACATACATATTATTGATAAATTACACCCAGACACAGAACAAATGATCATGCTCATCACATAAACATTTGTCCTGGGTGGGAATCGAACCCACAGCCTCCGGCATAGCAGTCAGGGCCACTAACCACTAGACCAACAGGGCAGTCAACCTTTAAACCAGCGACACGCAGAGCAGCGGTCCATCACTCACTCACTACATCAGGTCTGCGAGTTGCGACTCACTCGGGGACATCTCCTACGGCGGTGGCTAGGACGTGGAGATGTCTGCTCCTCCATCGCCTCAGCCGCCTCAGTCACTCGCATTACTGCCTCACATTCCCTCTCGCCTCAGGTCATGGTTAGAATCACGGCCAGACGGGAAAGGTCGTCGCTGCTGATCGCCTCCACGAGCATTTTAAAAAAGAAATTTCACCTAATTTTCATTCGTTAATTAACTCGAAATTTTAATTAAAATGATAACCCTGTATAACGTCGGCATTTGTATTTTTTTCTGAATAATAATAATAAAATCTGGGCAGAATATTAGTACATCATTTTATAATTTAACTAGCTGCTCCCAGCGGCTTCGCCCGCGTGATAGCAAAAAAATATCCCAAAGGAACATACTTCCGGAATAAAAAGTATCCTGTGTCCTATTCTAAGACATGGTCTATCCGTGTACCAAGTTTCATCGAAATCGGTTTTACCATTTAGTCGTGAAGACGTAACAGAAAAACTCACTTTCGCTTTTATAATATTAGTAAGGATTTCCCAGTAATTTATGCTGAAAACCTACGAGTATGGTGTGTTATTCATTATTTCTAGTAAAAAAAGCTTTGACCTCGAGTCCCTAGCTATCATATTATATAACACGGAGTGAACTTATATAAGCGTTAATTAACTTTATAGCAGGACACATTTTAGAACTTGAGTAATTAAAGGCTTAAAAAGCTCATTGCTGACGCCTATAGTGTTTCAAAGATACTTAATTACGCGACATAAAACCTTTTGTGCAGACGAGGTCGAATATGATATTATGAAGTATACTGTATCTAATTAGATAAATGAATTATTGAGGATGGATGAATTTACATATCCCGTTAAAAAAAGGTTAATAATAATATTCCACAACTATCACACAACGCCGTCTAGTCCCAAGCTAAGCAGAACTTGTGTTATAAGTACTAGACAGCTGATAAACATACTTATATATTTCTAAATACTAAAGATAAATAACACCCAGACACAGAACAAATGATCATGCTCATTACATAAACATTTGTCCTAGGTAGGGATCGAACCCACGACCTCCGGCACAGCAGTCAGGGCCACTAACCACTAGACCAACATGCCAGTCACCAGATCCATTTATTTATTTATTTATGTACACACAAACTATAACTGTCCCCATACACGGGCCTCAAAAAAACGCCGATGCAAGAAAACGCTAGAAGCGGCGTTTTTTTGTAGTGGCACCGACGCACACGAGTCACAAAAATAGGCTGCCTCTAAAAGAAGCTTGAATCGGCGTTTTTTTGAGGCCCGTGTGTGGGGACACTTAAAATCGAAAATAACAAAATAAAAGGATAGAAGAGTACAAAGGACCTGCTTATTTCTAATGAATTAATACGACAAGGTCACGTGGGGTACTAGGTATTCTGAGTGTCAGCCTTTTTTTATGTGGCATATGGTCCAAATTAGTTTTTCCATTCTTGGAGCTTTATAGTGTTTCCACTGCTGGGACGTCACCAGTGGGCCACTATACTAACCCCACTAGCAAATAATAAAAAAATATGTAGACAAGCTTCCTTCTTTCGAAATGTAGTTGGCCGTAAATGCACTATGCAAGCTAAGTTCTTTGTGGTTTGCTGATTTTCAGATTTCCTAGTACTGTCGTCACAGTACTGGGAAACTCTCTCTTTTCAAATCCCGACGGAAAAAGAGAGGTGTTATACTACCACTGTCCACTATGTGTGTACCACTGTCCACTATGTGTGTATATGTCTGTAGCACCAGTCTTTAAATGAGTAAACCTATTTGAATGTGTTTTTTTTTTACTTAAAAGCCAAACACTAATTAAAAACATATTTTTTAACATTTCTTCTCATATTATTTTTTTAATTGAAAATTTAAAAAAAAAAATTATCAAATATTTACTTTAGATTTTCTTATAAAAGTTACAAAACTGTCGTATCCATCTGATACGACAGTTTTGTAATGAACATCTTTTAATCAAAATCGGCTGAACTGTTTAAAAAATAAAGAGAGTGAAGGGGTGATTCGTACTTTACATTAAAAATGTAAAAACTAGGGTCGGATGATTTGTAAATTTTTAATTAAAGTTTAAAATCTTTTAATTTCAGAAGTTTTAGGACTTTCCTTACATTGTTTTCTGACGCAGCTTAGAATTAATTTTGACGCACTTTACATTAAGGGTGTTTTTAGTAATATACGGATTTCATCACGCATGCGAGATTGGCCCGCATGCAAAGAAATTTCACGCAGCATGAGACACTTCCGTCCGGGATCATGCCCGCGTCCCGCATGCGTATTCTACGCGTTGTAATAAATACTTGTATGGAAAGGACATTTGGGGGGCAAATCCGCATGCGTGATAAAAACCGCACGATACTAAAAACATCCCAAAATACTTAAATGTTTCCCTTTGGTCCTTAACAAAGGTATTTCTTACTTAAACCGAACTATTTTATTGCCTGTACATAATATTACTTGCCAGATATCCAGTAGGTTCGAGGTCAAGGGGTTCAGCCAGGCTTGAGACTAAATTATAGCGACTAAATAGTCCAAACACTTATGGAAGGCGAACTTTAGAAACGGTATAACCGACGCGCACTTCGACTGGTAAAACTATGTTAAGAGGACGTCAGGAATTCGATGAGCGGTACTGGTCCCTAACCCAAGGATAAAGTCATGTAAATAAATATACTAGCTTCTGCCAACTACGTCGCCCGCGTGAAATTCGATTTCTCCATACAAACTGACCCCGGATTCCGGTTTGTATACAGTACTAGCCAGATTGCCCGGAGCTTTGCCTACGTATATAAAATATAGCCTGTCACTCAGGAACAAAGCATCATTCCATTGAATCAATTTTAGTCATTGGACCAGTACATAGAGATTGACTCCTACAAAAAAAATAACTAAAAGAACAAACTCAACCCCTTTATTATATCAGTGATACACAAGCCACAAAAATAGGCCAAAAAGGCTCGTGTACCAAAAATGTCCATGCATTTTGGTAGAAAATCATTTTTGAATTACGAAAAATGCATGTTCATCTTTTACACATGAATGTACACCAAAGGAAATACTTTGTGACGAAAAATTTAAAATTTTGTACTTACTTCAGTGACATTTTTAAAGCAAAGGAATAGCGTTCCACTCTTAGCTCTCACGTTAATGTAGGTAGAGCATATTGCTCCCGGGGGAATTGTAAAATGCATGCAAAGGTGATAACTTAGATACTCCTACAACATGTTTACGTGTTTAGAACTTCAGATTTGATTAAAAAGATTGTAGATATTTCTCTAGAGATTGTTGTTGCTTGGATTTGTCGTTCGAGGTCTTTTTTTATTTTTTTTACTTGACAAACAACTTTGAGTTAGGTTAGGTAGTTTGTAGCACTTGGAATCTCGTCGTAAAATTCGTTTTGATTAAAGATATTTTTTATTGTTATCTTAAATTGATCCTTTCGAATACCGTAATTAGAGACACAATAGAATGAAAATGACTTCCAATGAATTCCATTTTTTTTTCGGTGGGAAAATCATTCAATGACATCCCCCGCTCTTGGGCTCTTTTACTGACTAAAAACCCACTCTCTGTTCCTTCGTGCCTTTCGTACCGTGGCTCAGCTACCTTTCGAAGCTAACCCTGGCTCCATCCAGTAGGCTTCGATCCAGATGGGCCACTACTGTTGCTGACAACTCCTTGAAGCGCGCGGAAACAGTGCGCACCATTGACGACTTGAGGTCGGTCGGTCAGTTACCGGACGGTAGGACAGCGAGCTACCCATTGCTCGCCGTCCGCAAGCTCACGTCTACGGTGGTTCAGTTACCCTTTGCATTCCAGGGCCGCGGAAACTTTTTCGACCAATCCCTGCAACCCTGCCAGGCTTTCCAAAGTTGCGTCTTCCGGTAAGTACGCAGACTCCCACTCCAGAACCTTTCAGTTCTATCGACATCGACATCCAATTTGTCGAGTAAAATGCTTCGCTCACTGATACTTATAATTACTGTGATAAATATATCCGTTTCTATCTCATAAATTACCTAGGTTACTAATACCTACATTGTCAGTCCGTTTAACAAGCGATACAATATCACTTCAATTAGCGAACTATTCTTATTAGCGTTGTTAACAAGTTATTGCGTTGTACCATTAATTTATTTTGAGAGCAGTAGTGGCCGAGTGGTAACGTCTTCGACTGACGAGTTGTAAGTCGCAGGTTCAAACTCAACCAGGCGCATTACTTTGTATATTTTTTTCCATTACTACTGTTTTCAAAATGGTTAAGCAAAACATCGTGAGAACACCGGCGGAAAAATGTCCTAAAACCCAAAATTCGAAGACATGTGACATCCACTAACCCGCACTTAGTCCGCGTGGTGGATTAGGGCCCATTCCTTCTCCTAGAGAGGAGGCCTAAGTCCCAATAGTGGATATGTCGCAGGTTTTTCACAAAATTAGGTTTTTGATAAAAAATCTAGGTTTTTGATGAAAAACCGGAAGATGACATATTTTAAACTCAATTTCATCATAAACCTGTTACAGTCCAGATTTTTTATCAAAAACCTGAACTAGTTTAGGTTTATGATGAAGTTCTGGGCAAAATTGATTTGTTTTAAGACAAAGTCAATTTAAATGAAACAAATAAAACAATCTATCATCATTTGTAACTTAGTAGAAAGGAAAAAAAAATATTTACCAAAATTTTACATCCATAATCCAATCAATATTCATTCTTTTATGGATTGAACGATTTAATTAAACTGGTTAAGTATCAATATTCTCGTTCTTCAATCTAATTATGATAATGTTTCAATTTTACCTGATTTTTAGTTACTATTAAATACGACTAAACAGAGTCAAATTAAAAAGAAATAAAAGTAATAAAGTATACCACGTGCTTGATTTTTTATAAATCTCTTATTATAAATTATTTATTATGACAGTTTGTAGACTTGTGACATCTAGAGTTGCATTAAACATTTTTTTTTGCATGCACGCCGATTAGTCTTGCCGATTAGTCTTACTTTAGATTTTTCACACGAGCATTTCTTAAAACCTTGACCTCAAAATAAAGACATCTTTAAAGCAATTTCACGCAAATTCAGTTCATTGGTCGTTACAGGTTCGTTACAGGCAGTTGCAGATTGATCATAAACCTAAACTAGTTCAGGTTTTTGATCAAAAATCTAAACTTTTACAGGTTTATGACGAAATAGAGTTTAAAATTTGTCATCTACCGGTTTTTCATCAAAAACCTAGGTTTTTGATCAAAAACCTAATTTTGTGAAAAACCTGCGACCGATACATTATACAGCCGACTATGCTAATTTATTAATTTATTTTTGCGTTAATTAAGGTACCCTCCTCAAAATTGTAAATATCCAATTATGTTTATTGAACTTAGGAGTTAAACAGAAGAACAAAATCTATTTATTCAAATTAACAGGACGTCTTTTGAAACTTCTTAGACGTCAAAAGTTATAAAGGACAGTCTTTGAAAATGTCCGCCTTTTAAGACTTCGTATCAGAATAAGAAATAGGTACCAGTAAAGTCTCCAGCCCTTTTTTATGTAGGAAATAATCATGACTTTGCTCTGGGTGAACCTAGGGTGAGAAAAATGAGTGCAGCAATATTACAGAAAAAAACAAAAACCGAAGAAAAATGATATGCCTTCAATTTAGAATTTTATTTGAATTTATAAACAAACATGCTTATAACTTATAAACATGTTTGCCGCATGTCGGATGAGCCACTTATTATAAAATAAATAAAATGAAATAAAAAAGCCTTTATTTACCTACTGAAGGAGCTTTACAAGTACAAACACCATTTATAATTTTGCAATAATAATTTTTCTCATCTTCGTATCAAGTAGACCTGAAAAATATTAATTATAATAGATTTGTACATATTTTTGTTTATTTTTTCTCGTTTTGTTTTTTTTTTTCTTTATTATAAAAGAGCCATTTATTAAGCCTCATCAAACGCGAGGCGAAATGGCAGCAGACCAAGGTGAAAGTGGAGACATAAGCTGGACAAGTACAGGAAGGACTGGCCCGCAATGGCCGAGGACAGACGTGTGTGGAAAGGGGAGAGCAAGGCCTTCGCCCAGAAGTGGGACATTGGGCTAACTAACTTATAAGTTGAAAATTTTATGGATAAGGACCCATCTTCGTGCTTTGTTCTCATGTAAACGTTAAATTAACCCTCTTGCATACATCCTTTTTTTACATGGCAAATCAGCAAATAATTTTATTTTGGTCATGATCATTGTTTCATCCGCTCTGGGTAGAACGGGAGAGTCAGACTTTTCCTGACTAAAAACCATCTGTCTTCCTTCAGTTGTTCTTTCGGACGATCCGGCCAACCTGGCCAGGAAGTTCCGGGAAGAATTGTGAACTGTATTTCTGATTCGGTTGTCGTGGAATGCTCCTGCTGAACATGAGATTCTAGATTGTCTATCCGAATCGAATTTACTGTCCCCGCACACGGGCCACAAAATAACGCCGCCACAAAAAAACGCTAGAAGCGGCCACAAAAAAAAGCTAGAAGCCACCGCAAAAAACAGCTAAAGCGCGTGACAGCTTGTTGCCGGAGAAGCTTGAAGCGGCTTTTTTGAAGCCCGCGTGCGGGGTCACTTAGGCTTTATCGGTACGCTACTTATATGCTCGCCCGCTATTATTTGTGACTAAAGCAAAACTATCCAAATGTGGAATTGTGGATGGACTAGATGGGTAGGCTGTTTTACGCTCGGTGACACAAGCATTAGGTATCTACCGATCCGAGTCACCAATTAAGAGGTATGCGGTACGGGATGTAAAGTCACGTATACCTCCGTTGAAATGAGGAACAATCAGACAAGTGATGCGTGTTGATTCTCAACGCCTGGTGAATTGATGCAGCTAACTATCCTGCATATATATGTGACGAGGTATAGGTAGCTACAATTCTAAAGAGACTTCAAGCTTCTTTTTGACGCGACCTTTTTTTGTGGCTCGTGTACGGCGGCTCCGCCACAAAAAAATCGCTTGGAGCCGCTTCTAGCTTTTCTTTGTGGCAGCGCTTTTTTGTGGTGGCATTTTTTATAATAATGACGCCACCGCATGCCATTCGCGTATTTAATCCTTCTTCGTCAGAGTCCATTATGATCCTTTACGCATGACCACAAGCTGATGTGCGCTTCAGCTTTTTGTTGTGGCCGCTTTTGGCTTTTTTGTGGCGGCTTTTTTTTTGAGGCCCATGTGCCGACACTAATGAATCACGCTGGACTTGGTTATCAAAATCGAAACTGTAGGTATAGTTTTGCAGCTGCGCTTATGACCATCAAACAAAGGTTCCCTCTGCAACATTGTATCTCTAGTTACATTTGTCACCGTTATCGTGTCACTATTTTGTGTTGTAGGAATTGTAAAAGCGCCATGCAAGCGTATCCAAATACGCTTGTCTAAATGGTATTTTCATCTAGGTACCTACACTCGTCTGTAATACTTTGGTCAGTGTTCACTTTTGATTTTATCTGAATATATTTAAAACTGATTAAAAAAATTAACATTAATCTGTTTTATTCAGGCTAAAAGAGCGCTATTATCTTGATTTTCTTTCCATTTCACAGACTTCCATTTTATTTTAAAGTGAAGTTACAAAAAATGAACGCTTGTATATACATTATTTTATTGGGTTAGCAAGAGCGGGTTTCGTCAATGATGATTTTCCACGTCGAGAGAAAAAAAAAAAAAAAAACCCTGTGGTAATTAACGTGACAGTAAACTTTATGTCAGTGTGTGTATGTCAATGACATGACGTGTAGTGTATTTCTGTGTGTTTAGTTTATACGTCAAACGTCAAGTTGACAAATCGTGACATTTGCGGATTTGACCATCTTTCGAAACTTTTGGATTATGCATTATCTTACCATATAAAAACTCAAGATATTTTATTAATTTTAGCTACATTTTAAATAATTCTGTAGCTACGAATAAATAAAGTGCTTTTTGTTTTAATTCATGAATCCCCAAGCGACCACCGGTGGCCGCGCATCTATTGTCTTACTATTGTGTCTCTAATTGACGGTATCTGAAGGGTTAACGATAACCATTTTTCAGTTTATTATAAAAATTGAAGCTGAAAAAATAATATTTAATTATGATTGAATCCTGAGTAGTAAGTGAGTTTTTGACCTCTCTTATAGTGAAAACTGTGGTGAAAACTGCAAGTGGCTCTCGGGAACAATAGAATAGAATAAACTTTATTGTACACCAAAATAGAAAAAAATAAAATTAGAATTAAAAGACAATTAAAAAAAACAATTAGAAGACACAGGTGGATAGCTGAAGTCAGTATAAGTCTGGTCAATACGCCTTTTCCCTCCATCGTAGAACGAGTGTGGAGCGAGAAGGAGAAAAAAAATCCAAGTCTTATTCTTTTCCACTGCTAAAAAAAGTAAGTACGAAGTTTGTTGAAAGATTTTTAATGATCAGCAGACCAACGATTAACTAGAACCTTTTCATCGACTCTTCGAGACATTGATGTAGTGCAAACAATACAACAAACAGGTACAATAATTGTGGTACATTCCATTTCCTTGTTCTTTTTAATGCCACAGTCTGTTCCGCGACGGATATTAACAACATGGAACAATGGATGCGAAGATGAATAAGTCGATAGTGTACGTTTATTTTCCTGTTCCATTATTATTATAAATATTGTACAGAAAGTATTGTTTGTTGAACGGAATACTGTTCAGAGATTTTTGATTGATGAAATTGATTAAATTTTGCGTTTTATGTCGACAAACTATTAGATTTATTCAATTTCATCATGTGTCGATAAGATAGGTAATGTACCTACCCTACCCCACCACCCTATCTTATGGTTGTCATCATCATCATCATTTCAGCTGAAAGACGTCCACAGCTGGGCATAGGCCTCACCTAATGTCGCCACTACCGACGGTCCTATGAGTCTCTTCCATATTCCCGCGACTCTAACCAGGTCATCGGTCCACCTTATGGGAGGCCTTCCAACACTGTGGCTTCCAGTGCACAGTCACCAATCCAAAACTACTTGACTACTTGACATACCTAATATATTTTTTTTCTTTTTTAATGATTGTTATTTTTTTACTATTCGTTGACAATTTAATGATTTTTTATTTTTTTATTTGATTGTTTTAAAATTTTCTGATTGATTTATGTAAATTATATTGTTAACGACCTCATTAATATTTGCATGCCTAATATAAGGTAGATTGTACAAGGCTCACCTAATTATTGTTACACCAAATCATTGTACCTACAATCTATGCAAATAAATTTTACTTACTTACTTACTTACTTACTAAAACGTTTTGGCCTCATACGACCATCAGGTCACAAAATAAATAATCTACTTTTTATATCGTTCAGGTAAGAATTAAATATTACTTAATTTTTGGTTTTGTTTAGGTACCTAATAACATTTTCCGTTTTTTGTTTTGTTAGCGATTTTAAATCTTCATAAAGCTTGTCAATTTAGAAGCCAGTTGATTAAAGATGCTTCTAGTTAAGGGTGACGCTTCAAATGTTTTCATTACACCTAAGGTGTACGATATGTCAAACCGTAAGTCTCATAGGTATACACTTGAATATCAAGTGGCAAAGGCTGCTACGGGTGAATAAACTCGTTATACGAGGTTCGTACTAGTTTGAGGGTTACTAATAGGTTTTTCATTCATAGGGAATTATTATCACGTTAAGTGGTAGCTAAAGTAGTGGTACGTCACCAAAACAGTTGGTTTTGGAAATAGTTTACGCACATTAAAATTATTTACACACATTCAGGACCAAACCATTTCCATAAGATAGAATACCTTGATAGGTAGGATATATATCCTAACTATCTACCTTTTACTACTCCGTAGAGGCCCAGTTAGGCCGAAACCTATTGGGCTACAGGTCGACTTCTGATAAACCCATGTTTCTAGAACATAAAGGGCAAATGAAGGAACATAGGAATAGTTTTAGCCAGTAAAAGTACAACATGTCCTCTCATTGTGCCCTGGAGTGGAAGAAGTCATTAAATGATTTCCCATCTGGCTGCATCAACGGCTGTGTCAGTTACCATAGTTGTCTTTATCTTCCCAGCCTTTTCCCTACTTTATGGTCGGCTTCTAGTCAAAGTTGCATTTCTTTTTTGTGACAAGTAACAACAATTTTTTTGTTTTCAGATTTATTCCTATATTTGTGCTATAAGGTCTTGCTTTGTGCCTAATTTCAGAATTCTGGGTCAACGGGAAGTGCCTTATGAATTTCGATCTTTGAGATTTCGGCCGTATATTCTTTATTCGTTAACTTAGAAGTTTGTTTTTTTCACTGCTTGAAAAAGCTACAGACCTGAGTATATGGTTTTAATTTAAACTCGATACCTCCACGTGTTTTTGAGATAACAGGTCTTGACAGACAGACAGACAGGCGGATGGACAACATAGTGGTCCTATAAGGGTTCCGTTTTTTTTCCTTTTAAGGTACGAAACCCTAAAAAGGCGCGAAATACCTAAGTTTACAGTTAAAATTAATCATTTCTATTCATTGCATCCACCCCATTCACCCTTAAGATACTTTAAGACTTTAAAATCATAAATCAAATCACATAAAATCAAAGTAGACGACCACTCAATCTACCACCAATAGCTGCGCAACAGCCCAAAATAACATCATAATCTATCCCCAAATCGTATTTAACGGTTAGCAGTCAATAGTTCCTATTTCACGGCAAATAGACCGACGCAATCATTCGCCGACACCTTATCGTCAGCTAGTTAAGCGTTTCGCTGATTGTCGGATTGAGTTATAAATCTCCGACGGCACGCGATCTATCCCTTGAAACGTGGTTTAGTGATACTGGAAACACCCCTTTGTAGAATTGATCTAGTGTATGGTGTTGAAGTGGAACGTCTGATAGTTTATTTGTCTGATACGTCTTATTATCGATTAGGCTAGTTGCCGTAAAAATGTAATTAGTCCGTCTTATAGATTATTCAAAAATAAGAGACACGTATTTTTTTATTTGTAAATTAAACCAAAAATGACAAAGATATAGCGCATCATAGTTACGTGTAACGTCACGCCGTGATGCATTTTTTCGCACGGGGTGACGTCACATGTAACTTTAATGAGCTATATCTTTGTTATTTTTTGTTTAATCTAAAAAAGAAAAAATACGTGTTCAATATTTTTTTTTTATAATCTAAAATACGGACTAAATAAAATGTAGTTATTTTGACCCTGGAAACTACCCTATTTGTACGTATTTTTTAACGCGTATTTCTTCTTTTGTCTACAAATGCCTATAGGAAAGTTATCATTATATCTATTTTTGATGTAAACTACCACTTGATGCGCTTTGGCAGAAAAAACCCGATTGCATTCTAGTCAGTTTTACAGTAAATTACTTTTTTTTTAAGGTGGGAAATCATCCAATGTCTTTCCCGGTCTGGGTGGAGTGGGAGGACTTGTCATACTTTTTCTGACTAAAACCACACCTGTGTCTTTCATCACTTGCCTTTTGTGTTCTAGGACTACTGGTTTCCTTTTCAAAACATCCCCGCCGTGGCTAGTAGTCGCGGTCGAGGTCTTGATTGCTGAGTCGTGAGGAGGTGTGTTCTCTCACGCGTGCGGCCTCCTCAATCACTACTATTACTGCTTCGCAGATGACGGCCACCGCCTGTCATTCCTCCACAATCTAGACCATAGCATGAGCCAAGGCCCGATGCGAGAGGTCGTTGCCACCGATTGCATCCACAAGGACACGGTGGTGCTCTGTCCAAGCGGGGCACACCTCCACCACATACTCCAACGTGTATTCCAAGGCGGCAAATGGCACGGCATCGTCATTCCGTTATGCTTTTACTATACCACCGCTGTGGACTTTCTTAATAAGTACGCGCGTGTACATAGATGTTTCATCTGTCGGGCCAAAGTATTTTTTCAAGAGTGTAAGATCGTGCTGTGTTTCAGGTTCAAAAATATTTTATATCACACAGATAGGCTTATTCTATAAACAGGTTTATTTATAAAACACTAACAACCTTGCAGGACGGTATTACTAACATCAAAAACAACAACTTTTGTTCTATGACTGTTAAAAATGTATAATGTTTTAGTTCACCAGATTTTCACACAAAGATAAAAATATTAAAATTGAACATACTTAATAATACGAAGTCTATGCAAAGCAAGCGATAGCACAATAGTGAGGGGAGCAAGCTTCAGGCGGCGGGGTGCTTGATGCGCTTACGTCGCGTCATACAGACGTAGGTAGGTATAGCAAAATACAGAGTTGAAACGTGTTACATAGAACAACGAAATCTTGAAGGTTCGTTTTTGGTAAATGTATTATGTTTTGCAAAGTCATAGAACAAAATTTATTGTTTATGATGTTAATAATACTTGCAAGGTTGTTAGTGTTTTACATATAAACCTGTATATGCACTTATAAAACGTCAAAGCTAGTTTATGGTTGAAATTGGTAGTTTGCTATTATTGGTAGTACTAGTAAACCACTCCACTGTAAACAATAATTTATTAAAAGAGTTAATCTTTTAATAAATGAATGAGTTTACAGTATTTATATTTTGCTATATTGATAGGAATGACAGGACAGTGTAGACCAGCCAACAGTAAATGAGGTTATTTTTTCATCAAATCTATAAAAAAGCAATGTGCCTTTATTTATCTTATCTATTATTTTGTAAATTTTTCAGATTGATTTTGCGAATGAAATAAAATTGAAAGCTTTTTATGATCGCGTGTCGGTTGTTAAGGAAATGGAGTAATCTATTCATATTAAGTAATTGGTATATAATATAATATATTGATGGGGAATTCACTAGAGGCTTCTATGTATTTATTATTGGTGTTTTTATTTGATATTGGAACCATGGCTTTTGATCGATTATGGTTAATATCGCATTGAGGTCTCCTTATTTTATATTTTAGTAATTCTATTAGTATTTTCTTGTGCCAATTCTTAATATATATATTTTTTTTAGTTACAAGATTAAAATATGTTTTTAGTAGTCTTCTTAAAATTATGTTAGGAAGAATCCTCTGCCACTGGCTCACAAGCGTAAAAATGAAAAATCACATCTAAGTGGGACATACTCCTGGGATAAAAAAATATATCCAAACATGGTCTACCTATGCGCTAACTTTATACAAATCTGTTCAGTCGTTTGAGAGGTAACAAATACACAACATTATTTTTAGTTTATGTGAAATCTGAATATAGTTTGTTCAGAATCAGTAACTGAATGGATTCCAATAGTTTTTACACCGTGTTATATTTTTTCCTAAAAAAAATTAAAAGGGTAGAGTTGGACACCGCCGTCACTAAGTACAATACAAATCACGGCAGGTCATAGCGGGCATTAGAGGCCAGCAAACAGTTGGGTGCAAGTGCAAAACTACCCCTCAGTCGCTTGGTTGGCCCGGTGACTGTGTATTTTTGCTCACATAACAAACTTATAACTTTGTTATTTTTCATGATACAGTTATGATACTTTGTACATAGATTCTTCTAGGTAAGCGCGCTCCATCGTCATCGCTTTCCATCAGGTGAGATAGCGGTCAAGCGCAAACCTATCAACAATAAAAAAAAAATCTTTACATAGAAATATAATAAATAATCTATATAAAGATACGTGTTTCAGGTTTTGCATTTACTAAAACGAATGTTGAATATACACAAATACAAATATATATGCTGGGTCAAATTTAATTTGCAAGATTAGATGACAGACAAACATCGGGACAAGTGAAACTAAAAAAAAGCTTGTAATAAAAACAAATGAAACTTCATAACAAATCCAGTCAATAAATCGGACCTAAATATGGTCCGCCTAGATCGAATGTTACCGTCTATATACCGAATATCCTCGGTCTCGATATTCATGACTTCACCTCCAAGAGAGCATGTACTACACGATCCTGATAGCATATTTGGTATTGGTTTCATTGGACCCTTACGTCGACCTGTCACTTTCGAAATACTCGTAGTAACTACGTATTTATCTTATCTTGTTGAAATGTTTCTACAAGACTTGTCGAGCTTCATTGCTTTTGCTTTTTTTTCTGTTGGTTGCCAGTATTGATTATATTCGTAGTTTTTTTTTGGCTTGTGTTGCTATCTGGAATTATGCTGAGATTTTTTTACATTAATCGTTGTACTTATTCGTTTTGTTTAATAAGTAATGTCTGTTTTTCACGATGCCAATAAATGCAATTTAGTTTCTTTATTATTTTTGGCTTAGTAGGCTTCGACCCTACTGGGCTCCATCGGTTTTGTTAACATCTTTAGGCACGCGTGGAACACCACGCGCCGTCGACGACTTAGGCTCAGTCTGGACGTTTCTCGGACAAGCCCGCGCCTAAAGGGGCCGGAAATCGGGATCGGGATCCTGGTGAAATTGGCCTTTGGTGACCATAATAATATATCAAGATTCTTCTCATGCTTCAGAAAGCAGTCACATTCACCGCAGGAATAGTTAAAAGAGTTACCATAGCCCTAGAACGCAAAGGGTAACTGAAGATACACGTATAGGGGACACGAATGTACCTAAATGCTTAATCAGCGATAATATTGTGACGCACGTCTGGCCTCTGGTACTTAGGCAATTATCACACTGCCACGCATCACGCTGCATGTTGCGTGTCAACGCACCTACGCGCGTACTTGCGGGAGTGCAGATCTGCATCACCATGCAGGATTTTTACGCACTCACGCGTGTAAACTAAAATAAAAAAGAAACATGAAAAAGCAAACCAAGTATTTAAGACCGTATTGTTTGTATGGAAATGCAAATGGAAGCTATAATCTCCTCTTGGCTCACAATAATTTGCATTAATTGCTTAGGATTACGGTTAAGCAAAGAGAACTAAAAAACTAATGAAAAGTCGCCGATAGTGGCTTATTCTTTGTGAACCTGTGTGAAAAGATATACTTTTTAATATTATTGTTTATTTTTCAAAACACGTGTAGGTATATTGATGAAATGTGACAGCTTGTTCACAAGTGCCATTATACAACATTACTTTTAGTATATGCGATACCCGAAACACAAGTCTATTTTTATGTAATGAATCTATGTACATTGATTCTATTGCCGAGCTTATTATGTTATCTGGTTTCTGCACAAATACATGGTCACCGGGCTAACTGGGCTACTGAGAAGTGGTTTTGCTCCCGCACCCAGCTGTGCGCTGGCATCTAATGCCCACTATGACTTGCCGCGACTTGTGTCGTAGTCAGTGTGGTAGTGTCAAACTTGTGACATTTAAAAAAAAAAAATTGAAAAAAAAAATTTACGAATTAAAAATTATTGGAATCGATTTCTGAACAAACTATATTCAGGTTTCACATTTAATAAAAATAAGGTTGTATACGGTGCTATTTGAGTTACTTTCTAAGCAAGTGGGTTTATTGTACTATCACCATACTGCCAAATAGCATATAATATAATAATAGCTTTATTAATTCCTTACACAGATTTACATATCTAATATTTTTTGTTGTGTTAGTACATATTTGCTTATCCTAGTTTGTTAGTATTGTCTGTTGGAAGGACCGCTCTGGTGGTGAAAGCCTCCTCCATTTTTCTCCATTTGTTTCTATCCTTTGCCAGTCTGTTCCAGGTTATTCCAACCATGGCAACTATGTCATCACTCCAACGTTACGCCAAATAGCATCTACTTCATTGTAATAGAAAATAAAACGTAATATATACCTTAAACTAGTATACAATTAAATGCAATTAACAAATATTGTGGTTTTGGTCTACAACATTTGTGCTTTGAGCAGCTTTTTTGTAACTGAACAATTGGTTCCATGAATCCATTTCATTAAATAAAAATTCCAGGTACTAGATTTAAAGTACTGCTCATAAAATTAAGAGAGCAGTGGTGGCCGAGTAGAGAGCAGTGGTGGCCGAGTGGTAATGGCCCCGACTTACGAGTTGTAGGTCGCGGGTTCGAACCCAGCCAGGCGCATTACTTTGTGTAATTTATTTCATCACCACTGCTCTCAAAACGGTGAAGGAAAACATCGTGAGGAAACCGGCATGTCTTAGAACCAAAAATTCGACGACATGTGACATTCACCAACCCGCATTGGGCCTGCATGGTGGATTATGGCCCATTCCCTCTCCTAGAAAGGAGGCCTGAGTCCCAGCAGTGGGAACATTAAAAGGCTGATGATGATGATTATGATGATAAAATTGCTTTGCTATCGAATATTGTTCAAAATATAATGCTTCAAAACCAAATCACAAATAATAATAACATAGGGTTTATAAAACAATACAATAATTTGTTATAATAAGCATTGGTGGAAATTAGTTTTGGCATTGTAATTACGTTTCCAATTCGATCTATTATTATTTAATATTAAATAGACACGACACGACAAAACAAAACTATTTCATTATAATTCAAATCCAAAACTGCACGATATTTTAATGATACAAACATAGCATAGTGTATTACACGTGTCTTCAATTCTTGATTCTGGAACAATTCTGGAACTGTTTCTTTACGATGTTTTCCTTCACCGTTTTAAGAGTAGTGGTGATGTATGTACATGAATTAAAGTGATTTTTTTTATGGTGGGCAATAATCATCTAATGACAAACCCCTGCTATCGGGCGGAGCGGGAGATAGTGTTAAACTCTTACTGACTAAAACCCACCCCGTTCCTTCTAGCCTTCATACCGGGGCTCGAGCCTCCTTTCGGATAACCCTGGGCCCCGCTACGACCCGGCTTGGCCCCTGCACTGGTTTTTGTTTTTTTGAAGGGTACTTATCAAATGCTTTCTCGTACTCTAAAGAAGAGCCTGAGGATGTTTCAAACTTTTGCTGACTATAACTCACCTATGTTTCTTAATTTACCTTTGCGTTCTAGGCCAATAGCAACTCTTTCAAACATTTCCGCAGTCCTTACGAAAATCGACTCCACAAGGAACCTTCAGTTTTACTGCCATCTCTTTGAGGTGTGCGAGGAATATTAGGCGTCTTTGACTCGAACTTGGTCCTTACCGGATGGCGAACTACCCTTTCATTTGCTGTCCAGAAGTCGGGGCGTTTTCTGCGGCGGTGACTGGAGGTCAACCCTTGGCCACTTGCCATAACCTTCCTGCTTCACTGGAGGCGGCTTCTCATTTTCTCCTCCTCTGGACAATGACCTGGATCCAAAATGCAAGAAACTGGGTGCGAGAGGTCCACGAGGACATGGCAGTGCTGCGCCCAAGCAGGGTAGACCTCCATCTTGCTCCGCCGAGTCATCTGGGCTATTCGCTCCTTGGTGATACCCGGGCGTTTCTTCCACCTAAATCCGTAACAAGTAGCCCTCGTGGTCAGTACCACGTTTAAGATACCCTTTTGCCAAAAACGCACTGATAGGCTTTAGGCAGAAGTCTGAACGCGTTAAACCTAAGCGCGTGTAATGAAGCCTATTGAGTAATGAAGTGGAACAAACGTCCGAAAATATTGACAACTGGCTGGAAACGTTAGGTGAGCCTCGTAAAGTTCATGGTAAGTAGTGCAGATTCTTACAATAGAGTAAAGATCTGCTGCGAGAATGTCATCTCGTAAAAGGTGGCAGCGAAAGGGAAAGAAAGAAGAATTCTTTCCCTCAAGTATTCCACGCACGCTTTCCTTAGAGGAGAACTACTCACCAATACGGGACGACGCCCATGAGGATGGGGTCACCATTCGTCCGAAGCAGCGGACTGTCTGCACGCTCAGGCTCAGACACAAGTTTACGAGGGAACCCCGGGATGTTTTCATCAGTAAGAGTCTAATAGACCGCTCCACCCACCCTAAGGTGACATCCAGGTGAGGAGGAGAAAAAGATCAAAGGCGTATAAGGCGCACACCTAATTCTAAATTCAAAATCTACGTTTCCTTACATGGGTTTAGAACCCACAAACTTAAGCCCTAGAAGTTGGATCATAAACCTCCGGTATACCACTGCAAATATTATTATTAACTAGATATTAAACGACCAAAGCATGTTCATTAATTATTAATACAGTGGTGCTGTTGTGTTGATAACATTTATCATTAAAATACGCTTAAATAATTCCGGCATTTATTATTGTTTTTGGTTAAGCGTTTATTTATTTTGCCTGCTAACAACCGGCGGCTAACTACAAATGGCTACAAGCTTTTCCAGAAATTAATGTAAATCAGAATCCATGTTTTTATGAACAACAATGAAAAACAACTAGAATCTTTAACAATGATGACCGAGCCATTTTCAATTCAGTTCAATTTAATACCTATAAAGGAAAATTATAAAACAGTAAACAAGCTAAAAGATAACGCTATAATGCACTTACACACGTAGTGTTTGATGATTGAGTATTCTATTTCAAGGACCTGTAGGGAAAAATTACAGCATGTTTTTTTTTTAATCATGCTGCTTTGTTAATCTGAAAAACCTATGAATAGGAACAGTAGGTCATATCGATTTAAAATATTTAAGTCACTTACAAACTACCTATCTTAATTTATAACAAAAGTAGTGTCTGATGATTGAGAATTCTATTTCAAGGACCTACAAAAAATTACTGCGTTTTTTTTTTAAATCATGCTACTTTGTTAATCTGAAAAACCTATGGATAGAAACAATCGTTCATATCGGTTTAAAATAATTTCTATCACAAACAAAATAGCTATGTTAATTTACGCTGTAAACTTTTAATTGCAAAAGTATTTAAAGCTGGACGCTTCCAGTATTTTATAGTCTTCGCTCTCCTAGAGTGAGCTTGTACTAATAATCGAGCTTGTTGACTGACAGCTTTCTGAAGCTACATTGTAGATGCCTACATGTAAATGGAGTAGTATTAGTAAGTAGACAAACAGTGTAGTCGTTTACAAATATTATTGAAAATGTATATTTGAAATTATTCAATCATCATTGTCTTCCTTGCCTTGTCCCATGTTACTTGGTGGTCTTGTGAAATGTTACTTGGCCTTGTTTCATGTTACTTGGAGATCTTGTCTCATGTTTTGTCTGGTCTTATCCCTTACTTGGTGGGCTTGTGGCAAGTTACTTCATGGATTTGTCCCATGTCACTTGCAGGCCGTATTCCGTGTTACTTGATGGCTTTATCCCTTGTCACTTGGTTGCACATGTTACTTGGTGGCCTTGTAAAATGTTACTTGGCCTTGTTCCATCTTGTCCACTTGGTGGTCTTGTCTCATATTGTTACTTTTTGATCTTGTTTCATGTTACTTGGTGACTATGTCCCTTATTTAGTGGTCTTGTGGCAAGACACTTGATGGCTTTGACCTCTGTCACTTGGTAACCTTGTTCCATTTCATTTGGAGACCTTGATCCATGCCACTTGGTGGCTTTGTCTCACATTACCTTATGGTCTGGTTCTATGTTACTTGGTGACCTTGTCTATGTTACTTGGTAACCTAATTTCATGTTACTTGTTAGCTTTGCCCCAATGTGTGTTTATGTTTCTTAGTGGCTTTGTCCCATATTACTTAGTGGGTTTGTGCCATGTTACTCGATGGTTTTGTCTTGGCCCTGTATCATGTGATCTTGACCATTCATGAGGGTCTTGGGCACACTATAAGTTAAACTAATTAAGTTCTTATTTAATTTTGAAACAAAGCAAACAGTTAATAGAAACACAATCACGGTATTACTTACTAACAGATAAATAACACGGTGTTAGAAATAACAGTTGGTTTTTAATAATAAAAAAAAAACTTTAGATAAAATTAAGCCCAAATTGCTTTTTGTAACAGCTACGAGTTTTATGTTCTCGGGGTGTTATCAGGACCACCCCATCCCTTCATACCCATGGGTGTCGTAAAACTTGAGATTGTATCATTATTTTTATTTATTAAATAACTAGAGACCGGCCATGATATCATGGGTTACTTTAGTAAATAATATAATTTGAGAAAAAAGTAATCCAGGTAATACATTCATAAAATAAAAATAATCATAGTAGGTACTTTAATTTCACTATCATAGAAATTTAATCTGAGAAATAATCGAATCCAGGCTATCCTTTTCAAAAGATCTTCTTTTAAAAATTATTACAGATCTTCAAGATGAGTGTTAAAAATAGGTTTAAATTTAGTTAAATTAAATTACAGCATGCTTTTGAGTACCAACTAAACTATAAAATATAAACTGTACAGCCTGACGTCTACTACTAGCTCAAATGAAAAAATTACAAAAAAACAAACAACTAAAAAAAAAAAACACAAAATAGAAATATCTTACTTTAAACATGTTGAAATACAAAACTCTAGTTAATTTAGTTATTAAATTTGGGCAACGAGACACAAATATTGATGTGGTGAGTTTAAAACAATGTATTAATATTGTCGACAAAGCTTTTTTCTTTCAAGACCATAAGACCATTTACTTGAAAACCATTCCTTCTCCTTCTTTTTTAATATGCCCAGTTTTACGCATCATCGTCAAGTTAAACATTTATAGCATAATAAGTCTTTTTCAATGTTCCCACTGTTGAGACTCAGGCCTCCCTATTCACTTTTAACTTACAAGACTCTTTAGGTTGTAGCTAACAAGAAACAGAAACTGGCAGGGAATTTCACTCCTTGGAGATGGAGAGGACTTGGTGGTTTATTAAATGATGCAATTCCAACACATATTGCCCGAATCTACTGGGACTAAGAGCGATGTCACATGCCATCGTATATTTGTTTCTAGGACATGCTGGTTTCCTCACGATTTTTTCCTTCACCGTTTTAAGAGCAATGGTGATAAAATAAATTACACAAAGTAACGCGCGTAGCTGGGTTTGACTCCGCGGAATACAACTCGTAAGTCGGGGCCGTTACCAATCGGCCACTCTGCTCCTGACCATCAAATATATTACGGACACAAAATGTCTCCTAACGTGACGCGTAAAGCTGTCAAATTGTGTCGGACATGTTCCGCGTCACGTGAATGTCTTGTAAAATATTGAAGCACAATTTGCGGGACACTAGGCAACGTTGCAGCGTTGGGGACATTTTGTTCTCTAATGTATCTGAAGCTTCTTTTAAAAGGTTTATTATGACGAATTAAAGCTATCATAGTAGCAGAAAGAGACCAAAAAAAAGAGCTATTCAGAAGGAATGGCACGATCCTATTTCACAACTGAATCGTAATGATATTGACTTGTCACATTATGGTCTTTTAACTCAAGACCGGTCGCGATGGGTGACTACTGTAGACCCTCTGCCCCAGCTGAGGCACATAGGATCTTAAGTCAGTCACCGTATTTTTAGTCTTTTTAAACCGTTGGTAGACAAGTACCAGGTGGTGGATGGTCATGTCCACATATCGACGTTAACAAGTAGGTATAAAGCAGGTCTTAAAATAAACGTGAAGCTACAACTATAAAAATCTGCGTCTGCTCTAATCTGGAAAAGCATGGCGGAAAGTAAATTAAATGAAACAAAAACAAAACCGTAGTAATGAGGTCGCCATGGGAATACTGTCAGGAGTGTGCTGCATAACACATAGTTTTAACAAATTCTGCTTGCTAGCAAACTTCTGCGGTTAGTTAATAATTTATATCGCACTCTGATTAAAATTCTCGCAGGGACCCGTTTCTATTTATTTTTTATCGTACTATGAAGCTATGTAAAAAAGAAACACGCAGAAAAGGAAGTGGGTAATCCAAACTTATATTATAAACTAACTGACCCGGCGAACTTCATCCCGCCTAAGCCATAGCGCGCACTGGCGCTGGTGACTTTTGACAAAAAAGTCACCGTGCCTATGAACCCAACATGTAGAACGCGCACTGGAAGACGTGACAGTTACAAAAACTGGGTAGAAAAATTATTTTTCATTACTCATACTCTGAAAGTAGGTCTGTACTTGCCTGAAGAGCGGGCTAAAAAGTATCACACTTTTCATCCCTAGGGAGTTTTACTTTCAAGTGACAGCTGTCAAATTATTTTAAAAAAGCTAACTAGGTCTATCTTCTTGTATTCGTAATGAAAAGCACAATGCTTACCTCGGGGTTAAAGTTACTTATTTAGTCCCTCGAATTAGTGACCTCACTACGCTCGGCCGCCAACTCCTTCTCGGGACGAAATAAGTAACTTTCACCCCTAAGGTAACAATGTACTATTTCATTACTCATACTCTGAAAGTAGTTCTGAAGTTGCCTGAGGAGCGGGCTGAAAAGTATCACACTTTTCATCCCTAGAGAGCTTTACTTTCAACTAACAGCTGTCAAATTATTAAAAAAAAACTAGGTCTATCTTCTTGTATTCGTAATGAAAAGCACAATGCTTACCTCGGGGTGAAAGTAACTTATTTAGTCCCTCGAATTAGCGACCTCGCTACGCTCGTCTGCTAACTCTCCAACTCCCCTTCGCGGGACGAAATAAGTAACTTTCACCCCTAGTGTAACAATATACTATTCACCGTGATAAAAGTCACCAATGCGCGCTATGTCTAACAGTCAATGAATGTACCTAGTAGGTAGGTATCTTTCGATATAGTCAACTGATTGTGATGACACAAACTCTAAGTAATATAATCAAGTTATACACAATTTTAATGTATAAAAGTTATCTACAACGATTCCATACATTTTATCTGATGCGCGCGCAACTAAAAACTTCTACAGATTTATTAATGTATAGATAGATGTGAAAATAACTCTGTGTCTGTCTGTTTGTCACGCTATCATTTCAAAGTAACGAGTTGATTTTTATGAATTTTGACACGGACAAAGGAAGGATGGACTTGGACATAGGCTACTTTTATCTGGCTTCGACTTCACATCCGCAATAACTGACATTCCACACAGGCGAAGTTGCAGACGTAAACTAGTAAAATAATATTAGTTAAATACCTCCAAAGTTTAAAACTCAAAAAAAATAAGTTTATATTTTTTTTTGTATTTCCATTTATGATCCATTTATGTCAAGAGAAATTCAAAATGGTGGATGCAAAGTAAATAACTATTCAGATCGTTATTATTTTTTTGCGATTTATTATGAAGATATCAAGTAAAAAAAAATAACGTACATTCTGACATTTCACTTACGATATCATCTCATTCAACTGCAAAAAATAAAGCCCATACATTTAATTGGCACCACCTTTTATGTTTGCTCACATTTTTATTACCTATGGAACAATGGAGTTATATTTTATTTTTCAATAGGCTTACAATATTGATGTGTTCGATGCAGTTGCAATATTTCACTGGCGTAATACATGGTCTGTGCTACAGTAACGCGTGGCTGTGGGCTCTATTCTGGCAATGACTGCAATATGCGTTCGACTGCATGAAGGGGGCACTGGGGAGCTTTCCATCTAGATTGGGAGCCCGGCTCTGCGAATATCAATTGCTTAAAAAATGTATTGTTGAATGTCCGCTCGGATTCCCGGTAAACTTGGACCGTTTCGACATTATTGACTTGGAACGCTAAACTTTGGAGCTGTTGTGTGTTGAAGAAGAATATAGTTTATGTAACTTTTAAGAATGTATGGGAACTGAAATAAAAAGATTTTGGCAAGTTTGTTTTTTGAAAGATATTGTGTGGTTTTTTTCTTTGCAGTCGAATGATGGTCGTGGCCACTTCCACATAGCGTGGAACAAGAAAAATTGCCAGACTTTTAGTTATAAATAATTACAATTATTTTCCTTCAATATTATTGCCCTTTGCTTTCCACGGCCGCGGCGAATCTTACGAACTACATTGAAATCAGAATAAGGATATTAAATAATAAATAAGTAATGAATAAACTCAAAAACTCCTGTGCCGATTTCAAAAATTCTTTCACCATTGGAAAGCTACATTATTGCCCGTGCGAAGCCAGGACAGACCACTAGTTAGTGTATAAAGTTGTAAATAAGTAAGTATTTTACTCGCTGTCTCCTACCTTAAACTACACTTATTTTAGCAGACATAGTTTAAAAATGTTACAATAAATTTTTGACTTATTTAAATCTTGTGTAATGAATTCTTTCTTAGGTGTTTTGGTCAAGTTATTTTTTAAAATATTGATATGCTTGCCATTAAACCAGGCGACCTAATAGAAAGCGAAGTGGGTGAAAGTAGAGCACCTATAACCTAGCTATTAGGAATCAAAGACTTCGGTAGGGAATTCCACTCCTTAGCATAGCACAATGGATGTATCCGCAAAATTTTTGTGCATATGAGTGGACTGAGGAAAAAACGGGTTCGGCGAAATTAGTTTATGTAATTCCGACGAAGACTCCCCGAAATGCAACCGGTAAAAAACCGACAGACTAGCAACTCGGCGTTGATGTTCAAGACTTTGTAGCTTCAACTCGACGAGTGCATCATTACCATCATATTGATCCCATAGTTTTTTTTTTAAATCATACGTAGGCACAAGGATAGAAATTTAAAAACGATTTACTTTATAAAATACTAGCTTTTACCTGTGGCTGCGCCCGCGTACCTACGTAAAATATAGCCTCACTCAGGAATGTCACTCAAGAATAACGCAGCTTTCTATCAGTTATAAAATTTTAGCAATTGAACCAGTACTTTAGAGATTACCGATTACTAAAATTCGGCACAAACAAGAAAACAAAAATAAACACACTTTACTTCTTTATAACATTAGTGTAGAAGTGTAGACTAGCTTCTGCCAGCGGCTTTGCCCGCAAAACATGTAGGTTTCTCCACACAATCTTCGGACCTCCGTATCTTTCTTTTAGGGGGTGAATTTAGAAAATTTCTCTTTTAGTGATCGCCTGCGTAATAAAAAGAAATCTCGTACTAAACAGCATTTACCTAGTCGGTGTAGTTTTTGATGTTCTTTGATATGTCAGTCAGTCAGTTTCTCTTTTTATATATAGATGAATATAGTGGATGGCTATCCAACTTAATCTAGGTCAGTTAACCTAAGCTCCAAAAAGAGTTCTAGTGAAAAATAAAACCAAGAGAAATAACCCGAATTTGTTTGGCAACTTTGTTATTTGTAGCCATATTGAATAAACCACATAATTTACCTTTTGGCTGCGTCGAAGCAAAGACATAGCTTTTAAATACCTGCAGAGTTTGTTGACCCAGTTCACATTTCAACTACGGCGAACAAACAGATCGGTATTCTATATCTAGCGAATTCTTAGAAAGTTAGCTTATTTATTCTGCCGCAGGTTTGGGCTGATAATCTGCATCGTCGAAAGTTTAAAGTACTTTCAAAATAGACAGTATATTCGGTATCGAAATAGTCTGTGTTCTAAATAAACTAGTTTTCTTTGTGTCGTATAGATGTGAGGTGTTAGTTATAGACAGAAAGTCCGCAATAAACATTCGTTATTGTCTCCTTATTGGTAAATTTCACAGTGAGTGACGCACACAGTGAGTGACGAATTGCTGCGGGAACATTTGAATGAATTACTACGCCCTAGAACGCAGAGCAAATGAAGGAACATATTAGATCTTTACATTTGCATTTTTTTTTAAATAAAAATATGTTATCATTGTAAAGGACTAGGTAAACATTAATTGAATATGTGTATTTTTTACCGACTTCACAAAAAGGAGGAGGTACTACGTTCGGCTGTTTGTATGTTTTTTTTTTTTTTTTGTATGTTTGTTCGTAGAATACTCCGCCAAATGTGGACGGATTTTCAAAATTCTTTTTTTGTTCGAAAGTAGATAGTTCTGAGGTGGTCCCATTATCACCAAATTAGGATCTGATGATGGGATCTTGGAGAAATCGAGGGCAACCTTCAAATTTTATAGGCTTACTTATTGATTTTCGCATATTTTATGAAGTATCTTGTGTGTTTGCGTATGGTCGTCACCATCTCAGGTAGCTGGGCTGATGATGGAAGGTACAACTCCTTAACAGTAAGAAGTTACTCGAACAGGCAAGGACTGTTTTAGTAAATTGTTTTGATGTTTGATAGGGCATTTGCCACATTTGGTCTCATGATCATCAAGTCATGACCTGATGCTGCAGTCAGGATAGTCTGCAGAGTACCTAAGTCCTCGACAACAAACAGCAGATATATCGAGTTTAGGCTCATTGAAAACGGCTCGATGTGTGGATAAACGTACTGCTAATAAAGAACACCGAAGTACATAGAGACCTGATGCTGAAGCCAGGAGCATCAGAAAAAGTACAAACCTTGAAATTACAGCACCGTAGTCGTGTTTGGGCTCATTTTAAACAGGACTAAATTTTAAGTTCATTGCAATGTTGACATAAATCTGGCCTGATGCTACAGCCGGGATTATCAGCATCTAGTCTAATGACTGATTGAAAGATTTACCTTTCGGCTTCATCATCAGATCAGTTCGATATATCCTTTCCCTCTCCAGCATCTAGTCTAATGACTGTTTGAAAGAAGAGGGGGAGAGGATATATCGAACTGATCTGACGATGAAGCCGAAGGGTAAATTAATGTAATCTAACCGTGTTTGGGATTATTAGATCCGTTATGAGATGCGCTCTGAATATAAGGTATTTAAGTTTGACTGAGGGGTACTTTTTAGTGGTGGTACCATAACTAAAAAGTGTAAAATAAAAAAAACTTTTTACAAAAAAAATATAACCGACTTCAATGATAAAAAACACTGAAAAGTATCAAATAACTTTAATTTTGGAAGTCGGTGTTAAATAACGAAGAGACTAAACTATTATAGAAACACCGACTTCCAAAATTAAAGTTATTTGATACTTTTCAGTGTGTTTTATCATTGAAGTCGGTTATATTTTTTTTATAAAAAGTTTTTTTTTTCTTTCTAATTAATTGAAACGTTTATCAAATCGTAAATAGTATGAATCTGCACACCGCAAAAAATTACTAACGTTATATTAGCACTGCACTGAAGATATACTTACTTTTATTATTTCTTTACTGTAAACACAATTTTAAACATACAATAAAAAAAAAAACTTTTTACAAAAAAAATATAACCGACTTCAATGATAAAAAACACTGAAAAGTATCAAATAACTTTAATTTTGGAAGTCGGTGTTTCTATAATAGTTTAGTCTCTTCGTTATTTAACACCGACTTCCAAAATTAAAGTTATTTGATACTTTTCAGTGTTTTTTATCATTGAAGTCGGTTATATTTTTTTTGTAAAAAGTTTTTTTTATTTTACACTTTTTAGTTATGGTACCACCACTAAAAAGTACCCCTCAGTCAAACTTAAATACCTTATAGTCAGAGCGCATCTCATAACGGTTCTAATAATCCCAAACACGGTTAGATCCAGTTCGATATATCCTCTTCTTTCAATCAGTCATTAGACTAGATGCTGATAATCCCGGCTGCAGCATCAGGCCAGATTTATGTCAACATTGCAATGAACTTAAAATTTAGTCCTGTTTAAAATGAGCCCAAACACGACTACGGTGCTGTAATTTCAAGGTTTGTACTTTTCCTGATGCTCCTGGCTTCAGCATCAGGTCTCTATGTACTTTGGTGTTCTTTATTAGCAGTACGTTTATCCACACATCGAGCCGTTTTCAATGAGCCTAAACTCGATATATCTGCTGTTTGTTGTCGAGGACTTAGGTACTCTGCAGACTATCCTGACTGCAGCATCAGGTCATGACTTGATGATCATGAGACCAAATGTGGCAAATGCCCTATCAAACATCAAAACAATTCACTAAAACAGTATTTGCCTGTTCGAGTAACTTCTTACTGTTAAGGAGTTGTACCTTCCATCATCAGCCCAGCTACCTGAGATGGTGACGACCATACGCAAATACACAAGATACTTCATAAAATATGCGAAAATCAATAAGTGAGCCTATAAAATTTGAAGGTTGCCCTCGATTTCTCCAAGATCCCATCATCAGATCCTAATTTGGTGATAATGGGACCACCTCAGAACTATCTACTTTCGAACAAAAAAAGAATTTTGAAAATCCGTCCACATTTGGGGGAGTATTCGACGAACAAACAAACAAAAAAAAAAAAAAAAAACATACAAACAGCCGAACGTAGTACCTCCTCCTTTTTGGGAAGTCGGTAATAAGACAGCTGTTAGAAAACCATATAAATGAGAATGAAATTTTGCATTTGAGGAACTTTAAATGTACAACAAAAATGAAACACATAAGTTAAATCTTAAAACTAACAATATACTAAACAGATATATGTACAGCAAACTATACATAAACATAACATATAAAATAAATAAATACCTATAAACATACATATTTATGGGTCATGTTCACAGGAAATATTCTTTAATTCTTCTCCTGAAAACCTACCATACAATGAATAAAATGGCAAACAGTTTCACAGATATTTCTAATATCAGTCTATTAGCCAGTCTATGCAGCACAGACTCCACGACAGTTATGTAAGCATGCAAGATCCCTAATCTACATTCTACAGCAGACCGAAGGCATTATGAATGTGCGCCACACTCTCATCACTTGACATTCAGAGCGCACTGTACTATGTTTATACTCCAAAAATATACTTTTTATTCGCATTTATGGTCTCTACGTGTAAGGCAACATAAGAGACTTACACCAAGATCTCGATTATGTAACTTTAAAGTTCGCTATCAGAAATCTCAGGCCACTTATATCACTTTTCGACAGAAGAAAATTGTGTGAACAAAGTGTGAATTTTCAAGAGGGAAAAATTGATATTTTTAAAGTTTAGTTTTACTCTTTCAAAGTGATAACTTTGATACAACGCTTTTGATGGCACAGAATAAGGGATGTTTAATTTAACTTGCATGCTTTTTATTAACCTTTTCTTCTGTTTTATCCAACGTAATTAGGTTCGTAGTTTATTAATTTTTATTTTGTCGTCAAAGGCTTTTTAAAGCAATAGGCGTCAGGCGTTGCAAGGTGATCTCCAGTCACTGTAGGTGTGGGCTGGTGAAGGACGAGCAACGGATAGCTCACCGTTCAACCACAAAATAGATAGGTACAGAAGTCAATCTACATACAAAGCGCGCTCGAGCAACGCACACATAGACACCACTCACGGACACGATATCTCAGAGCGTTTTGGCCCGCTCGTCGAACAGTTCCAGCTCAAACGCTTATTAGTGTGCGTCCACCGAGCGTAGGTATAAAAAGTGAAGTACATACATGAGATTGTCTTCTGTACCTATCTATTTTGTGGTTCAACCGTCCTATGAAGACTGAAACCGAGTTATTGATAACGCGTTGTGTTCCACGTGCGCCTCAAAGAGATGTCAGTAACACCGTAGAGACCGAATTACCGTGGTGCTGAAACACAAAAGGCAACTGAAGGACACCCACTGGTTTTAGTCCGTAAAAGTCTGACACACCCTCTCACCCCATTCTAGAGCAGGAGAAACGATTCAATGACTTCCCACCTCAAAAAAGGCTTTACAGAAAAAATACAAATATAATCATTTTATTTTCAGGTCAGGCCTGTTAATAAAATAATCAAAAAAAAAAAAAAAATTAGAACCTTTTAAATATAAAGATGTATGTAACAAAAAACCTCACTCCTCTATATCTTTGTACCTACGTAATGTATATGTACAAAACCTGACAAAAATATATACAACTAGCTTTTGCCCGCGCGGCTTCGCTCCCGCTCTTCCCTACTCCACCTTACTATACCCAACTCTACCCAACTCTACCCTACTCTACCCTACTCTACCCTACTCTACCCTACTCTACCCTACTCTACCCTACTCTACCCTACTCTACCCTACTCTACCCTACTCTACCCTACTCTACCCTACTCTACCCTACTCTACCCTACTCTACCCTACTCTACCCTACTCTACCCTACTCTACCCTACTCTACCCTACTCTACCCTACTCTACCCTACTCTACCCTACTCTACCCTACTCTACCCTACTCTACCCTACTCTACCCTACACTACCCTAATTTTTTTTTCCATAAGAACCTTCTCCTCACAATAACAATCACAACAAAAAAAAAATCAGCCAAATCGGTCAAGCCGTTTTCATGCCAAGTCGTGACAACGGAAAACGGGGGTCATTTTTATATATATAGATTACTTGATTATTTTTAACAACTTCATATCTACTCGTAATATGATTTTTAATCTCCACATAACAAACCCACTTTTACTTCAAGACTTTACTGCATGAAAAGTCTTTTAGCAAAAGATGTTCCAGCCAATTTCCATTGAATCTCTTACCAACTCGTTACGACTTCCATGTAGAGAAAGTAGTGGCTTATCCTTCACTGTGTATACTAAACTTCCAGATAAGCTTAAAGCAACTAACGAAAGGAATTTCCTCTAAGCCACAGAATTCCGAAGCGAATTTTCACTATCGCCTTATACAAGCGATCCTGGCCAATACACGCCTTCCATTGAGGTGCTCGCTCTCACATTATTCGATAACGCCGAGTGCATAGCTTACCTCTATTGTGGCAGAAGCTTATACATAATACCCTGACCATGAGCTTCCATAGAAAATAAGCCGTCACTCAGTAACGGATGTCCTTAAGAGGTGTGATCGCCTTTTTACGAAACCCAACCCTAATAATTTTACATATTCCTTTTTAGAGAGCGACTAAAATTCTTATAAAAGTAAGAGCATATTCAATGAATAGCGTGATTTGGCAGCGTGCCACAGGAACAGGTACGGCTAATACGTATCTCGAAGCGTTTTACCTCTTGTTTCCATTAATTTTACATATACTTGCCAAGATCCTAACGTTATTTTCCGTCTGTTATTGCGAATAAGAAAATGTTCGACATGTTTGGAAAAGAATTTTGCAGTTGATCACGATGGTTTTAGCGTATTTTTCTATTTGAGTAATTGACGGAATTGGCAGACAGCCCATCTGGCATCTGGTTTTCATTTGTACCCCGTTTCTGTCTCTTTTACTGCATTACCTCATGGCCACATTCACAAAAACGAATTCTCCGTTTCATTGCATTTTGGCTGTCACCTAAATTGAAAAGTCAGATATTCTGTTTCCATAAACCAAAAATACTTCTTTGTAGTAAAAACTGAGGAGTGGAAATCTTGGCCGTGGTCAATGTTTCTTGGAGCAGTTGTGACCAAGTGGTAATGGCCCTGACAATTACGAGTTGTAGGCCGCGGGTTCAAACCCAGCCAGACACATTACTTTGTGTAATTTATTTCATCACCACTGCTCAAAAGGGCGAAAGAAAACACCGTGAGGAAACCGACATGTCCTAGAACCAAAAATTCGAAAATATGTGACATTCACCAACCCGCACTGGGCCCGCGTGGTGGATTACGGCCTCTCCTAGAGAGGAGGCCTGAGTCCCAGCAGCACTGATAGGACATTTGAACGATTGATGATGATGAAGTTTCCTGATAGCCATTACAAGGGGTTATATAAATCATAGTGAATAGATTAGTTCTAGTTTACGTGCTCCAACGTCTACATCACCGCTAACCATCAGGTGAGATACTTAGTGGTTAAAAGCGAGCCCACCATTCAATTATGGCGGGGTATTTAGTCCTTTTTTTAACTTAAAATAGTACCAGTAACCTTTCACCACGAGTACGTATTGCTATTTACATTAAAGCCATAAAAGAGTTCAATTTCCATTATGTTTGAATAATAGCTTTAACATTAATTTGAAAAATAACACGTTTCTTTTGTGTTCACGTTACAATAGCATTTAAAAACCCTGCTTTTATATCTATTAGCGGTTATTATTATTTGTATTTCAATAGAGTATCTAGTCTAGAGGTTTCAGTAAAAGAGTTATGAGAATAAAATATAGGTTGGTAAAGGCTTAGGTAATACTAAATAGAAATAAAAAGTTAGGCTGCTATTATATTACAAATCGTTTGATATAAACATGTGGTACTTTGGCATTGATTGTACGAACTCACAGTCAAATTGTATGGCAATGGGCAGGGCACATTGTTCGGCGAATATTACACGGTAGAGCGGGTTTTGTCATAAGATGATATTCCCAATCGAAAAAAAAAAAAAAAGTTTTGCAGTCGGTTTTGCCACAGTCAAAACCTTGATTGACAAAAACCTACCGTCTAATGCGTTGCATGGCGGTTTTTAGTACTGATTGACGAAAACCATCGTTCATCATCATTCATGATTGATGGAATTGATTGATGCTTGCATAATCGTGTAATGTTTGCTTTAGTAGAACGGATTGCCGATGGGATCAATAGGTTCGGCAGTGGCAAAGGTAAACGGTGTAGTGTGGGTTGGCCTTCTACGAAGTAGACTTATGTTTTTTGTATTATCAGTGAGGTCTCTATCAGGTAAGATAGTGGTATCTCATATTTATGGTGGCAAGCGATGATGTGGTCGACGATAGAGTACATGGTAGGGTAGCGAGACTGGGCGTTGTGGCGACGACTGCAAAAACCTGTACTCAGAAGATTTTTTTTTGGGCCCATCCCACAGGAAAAATCTCATTCTTCACTTCATTCGGAAGTTTTATTTTTATTATATATTATACGGTGATATTAAGAGTAAGAGATTGTCAGACTTTTAATCACAAAAGCTTGCTTCAGTTGCCGTTTGCATTACAGAGCCATGACAATTATTAATCGCGACAACTGTTTCTTAGAGCATAAGGTAAATATAAAAATGTTAATAAAACCTAAGGGTGGAGTCCCGGTGTCCTAAAATACAGGCCCCAAGCCTGTTTTAGGCACCAGTCTCCCACAATATGCTTACTGTACCTACTTTCATCCTAGAAACTGTAATTATTGTGTATTCTGGCGAGAAAATAAATATATTATTATTATTTTTGTCCAACATTCTTACAACCCGACGTTTATTGGCTGAAATAATGATAATGACCAAATGACAACATTAAGTAAAACCGTAAACCAAAATAAATAAAGCAATAAATCCCCGTCAACAAAATTCAACAGAAAACGAAGGCACGACGGGTATTTTTTTAAACATGTCCAATTTCATCAAAGTGAAACCGAATCAATAGTTTGACAATTGTTTGACAATAGTTCGGGTACTCGGGCATTAAGACCGTTATGACTTGACAACGGCAAGTTTAAGGCCTGTAGCGCTTCGGACCCAATTGAATTCCGATATTGGCAGTGGTACAGTATGGTAAAGGGGCTTATACGTTTTATTGATTTCTGTTGGGCCAGTTGAACGCGAGCGAATGGTATTTTGTTTCAATTTACTTTGTGTTTTAACTTACAGTATATTGCCTTTTAACACAATTAGATTTAGATTTAATATAAATATGTTGGGAATTGGAAACAAGTGGCTAAGAGCTGGGAATAATTGAAAGAATGGAGAGAGGTCTTTTTCCAGCAGTGGGACAGTATAAGCCAGTTATAATAATTAAATTTTATAGAATAACAAGCTTCTGCCAGCAGGGCTTGCCGCGTGTGAAAGTAAAAAATATCTCAAGAAAACACGATCTTGGGATACACAGTATTCTTTGTGCTATTCCAGGACATGGTCTACCCGGGGGCCTTATTTAATCGAAATCTGTTTAGCCATTTGAGTGTGAAGGAGTAAAAACTTACACACAACTGCATATAAGCATAATATATCGCCTTTATAATTTTATATAATGTTTTATCTTATCTATAATATTTGAAGAGGACGACGTCTCGGGCTCGGTGCCCGAGTTATCGAAGACGCCACGCGAAACCGGGGTCCAGCAGGGCCAATGCCTGCTAGAAGCACGGGCAATTTCTAAAAACGACACCTGTGGTCCTTTAACGTAAAGAGCAACACACACAGGTGGCTTTAGTCAGCAAAAGTCTGACAATCCTTCTCACTCTATCCTGGAGTGGGAAGAGATTTTTAATGATTTCCAACTCAAGACCGAACTAAAGTTGAGGTAAAATTGAAACAAGCAGTATTTCCGAGTTTTACGCTTGAAGGAAAACTTACTTTCAGTTTTTTAGATATCAAGGGGAAGCACATGATTCCAGAGTTTTATATATAGATAATATATGTCACTGTAAAATTGTAAATACCATTATGATACAATCTATATCGAGAGATTGTATACTATCAAAAGATTGTGAACAATGTGAACCTTAACAAACAGCTGCTTTCATTACAAGGTTATCTCTCGAGATAGATTGTAATGTAACGGTATTTACAATTTTACGGTGACATAAATATAATATATAAATGATAAAGCAGGCTTATCATTCAGTGAGAACGAAAATGCATTCCACAATTTTGTCAACATAGACCCGCGAGGCACTTAACAAAACAGGGTACACAACAAACCCACGGCCAATAGGTTAATATAAAACTCGTTTCCGATACGTTTGCGATAAGGGCGCCGTGTAAGCGGGTCTTCAATGGTGGGATGGGCGCTTTCACTTATCCACGGCGATGATGGCGCCCCTGGCGTCAAACACGTGAAACGTTAAGAGACAAAGGTGCCTCTTAAGTCATAAGTATCGACGATGTTTTGATTAAGGAGAGATTTGATAAAGGGTTCAGACAGAAAGGTGACAGGAAGTGTGTGTGTGTATGCTGGGTTGTAATTAAATGATTTTATAAAAGTACCCTGTGAGATATACTTTGACCGTTTTCGCTCGGATGCACAAGTAAAATAGGATCAAAATTGTACTCCTATCGAGCTCCGATTGTAAATACATACGTCAGTGGTACAATAATTGACAGCACGGTTGGCGCAGTGTTAGTGCGATTAGCTGCTGTGTTGCGTATTGTTGGTTTGATTCCAGCACGGAATTAATATTTGTATGATCTACAGATAAGTATTCAGGGTGTTTGTGAACGCATCCACAACACAAGAGTCATTCTTAGTGTGGCACAACTGCACAAAAAAAAACTCATGCTTTAATTAATTCGATAAATACCTGTACTACCTTTCATGAAACTGTCTAGTAGCAACTTTGAAATCTGTAATATTCTATGTATTCATATTCGAGTCTATTTTACTTGAAAACAAAGCGTAGTCCCATTACTGGCGCCCAGGATTGAAATACACGGTACTCTCAAAGGAGAATATTCAAGTTTGTTACAAGCAAGACAATTTGTAGAACAACCTTAGACAATTTCGCGATCGGACGTCATCAAAAAGTGGACGAACAAGAGAAAACACCACGTACAGTCAAGAACAGTGATTTGAGAAACAAATAAGGGTTCCGTGATAAGACTCTCAGTTTACATTCAAGTATTTTCATTGTTACGGAACAAAAGGGGCATCGTTGTTTGAAACCTGTTTTGTGTAAAATGGCTAACAGTCACCGGAACTAAGAGAGTTTATTTAGAACAAAGTGACGGGTACACTCGAGTGTCAAGAATTTGCTAGTAATTGTAATAACCCGTCCCGTTAACTTTGCATTTTTACGAGAACAACCACCGCTCCATTGTACTCCTGCTTAATTATTTCATCAGATTTAAGGTAGAACGACATTGCGCACACGTGTGCCACACACTCCGACCTAGGCGCGTCGGTCTCCATACAATTTATATGGAAACTAGGCTTTTTTTTTTCGGTGGGAAAAATCATCCAATGATAAAACCCGCCCTTGGGTGGAGCGGGAGTAAGTGTCAGACTCTTACTGACTAAAAACCCACCCCGTTCTTTCTAGCCTTTATACCGGGGCTCGAGTTTCCTTTCAGGTAACCCTGGCCCCAGTAGGCTTTGACCCAGCTGGGTTGGGAGCTGTCAGCAACAGGAGGGGCTGTTACACAACTCCTTGAGGCGCGCGGGAACAGTGCGCGCCGTCGACGTCTTGGGCTCGGTCCGGACAGTTACCGGACGATCGGACAGCGAGCTACCCATGGCTCGCCTTCCGCGAGCCCGCGCCTACGGTGGCCGAAAATCGGGATCGGAATCCCGGCGGCGGTGGCGAGATGAAAACTAGGCTTGTAAAGCTACACTCAATCCACGCCACGCGACGTTTTTCTACTTACAAATCAGGCGTGTTACACGTGTTATGCGCTCTAATGTAGTTCTGGCTTTAATGATTTCACTAAATTTTAACAAATGTTTTTTCTCCATTTCATTATTTGGCCAGTGAATTCCGACTACATTTGGCATGGTTGCAGTTCCAACGGTCTTTCACAGTTAGTTGGAAAGGCCATGAAATACGATATGAGTGCTTTCTCAGATCCCAATTAGCCATTTATATTCCAGAATAGCCTATAATTAAAATCTAGGTTGTACGCTGGCGCTAATGGAAACGACTATACAGAGGGAGCATAAAATTAATACTGTTGTGGAAGTGTATAGGCGGAGGGTGGCTACTGTGTCGTATAATCATCATTGTTTTTCTTATCAGCCCGTAAACTGACGCACAGACACTGGAAGTATATTTTTATAGAAATATTTTGTAATTTGTGTACCTTTTTTATAAAAATAAGCTTGTTAGTATCGGTTACAAAAAGATCCGGTAAAGATGATCCGAAATAATTTTTGAGGCTTTTCCCACCCTAGGCTGGAATGAAGGGCGTATCAGATTTTTTCTGACTAAAATCCACATGTGATGTTGTTTCCTTTTGCTTTCCAAAGGGTAACTCTTTGATAAATTTCCGTGACCCTTGCAGGCATCGGTTTTTCTGAGGTCGTTCAGTTTTGCAAACATCTCTTTGAGACACGCATGGAAAGTGTTCCATCATCAAGTGTTGTCATCGTCGGTGCGTAGGTAGTGAACTACGCACCTTTCAATGACTCGGGGTCGATCCTTACTGGATGGCCGGACGGCGAGCTAATCACGTGATCCTCTGATATATATATATTTTATTATTAATATTGATAGCCTCGCGTTTGACTACTATCTCATCTGATGGTAAGCGATGGTGTGGCCGACGATAGAGCACGCTTACCTAGAAGTAACCTATTCACTCTTGACTTCAAGACCCCTAGGTTGTAGCTATCAGAAAACACAGACCCTGGCAGAGAATTCCACTTCTCTGCTGTACGCGTAATGAATGTGTTCCTAAAACGCTTTACGCTTTTTAATTGAAAGAGATTTTTTTAGGTTACTAATGGATTTCTTATGTATGTATGATAAGAAGCATTGGTTTTAATTTTATAATAGGTAAAGTTTTCTGATATCTGCAGAGTTCACAGAAGGAACGTGAATTTCTCGAGTATGTTTATAAAACCCAGCTCCTGTGACCCAACCTTTTGGCCTTTTATATTGGCTGGCACGTGAAACATCTTATAAGGCTTTCTAGCTTACCGGCTAACCTTTTTAATAATAACATAATTTTGTCTTTCTATCCGAGTAGGTACTAGACTTACGGCAGGGAACGTTGAGTGCGGATATATTGAGTTTCGCAGCAGACTCATGAGTTTTATAACATGATATCATCTTATTTAGATTTTATTACAGGTTGGGTACCTACTTCCCTGTGTTTAATTTTCTGCTAAACTTAATTTTACAAGCTTTTATTTAGTTTCACCTGTCCCAATGTTTGTCTGTAATCAAATCTTGCAAATTAAATCTGACCCACTTCCCGGTTACCGATTGAGCTGAAATTTTGCATGCGTGTGTAAATCAGATGATAATGCAAAATTATTATTACATGAAGCTGATCTGATGATGGAATCGGAAAGTGGGAACTTGGTAGTTAAACGACGAGTTTGACTCAAATGATTCATCTTGACGAGTATTAATTATGTAGGTATACCGAGCTATAAAAGCCTGATATGAAAAAATGATTTTCATTAAAAGCTTGTTTTTCTACTAAACTAAATTTTTGAACCTGTCACTTGTAAATATTTTATCTAACTTTTTCTGTCATATCTATTACCTAATTGTTAAGTTTTCGGTCAGTAATCTGTAAGTGAAGAAATCTATGTGTGATTTTTGTTTGTGTATGTGTTTTAGTCATTCATGGAGGTGCTCTATCGAAATGAAAAAAAAAACAAATATCACAATTTTTTTGTCCTCTTGTAAATTGCTTTTTAAAAAAGGAGGCAGACCTTATTATTTGAGGACGAATGGACGCGTAGTGGGAACTTCTCTACGCGCGTAACCTAATGGCGGTGACGTCACATTGTAGTTTATAAAACCTTTTTCTTCCGCTTTTCATTCGATGACATTTCCGCTCTTAGGCGGAGCGGGAGATAGTGTCAGCCTTTGACTAACTAAAAACCCACTCCTGTTCCTTCTTGCCTTTTGTACCGGGACCGAGCTTCCCTTTCGGATACCTGTTTCTTTTGCTTGACAATTATCCCTTCCACCAGTTCAGACAGTTCCTAACACACATCTAATTTACTTGATAGTTATTTTCGTTTTCGAATTACTTTTTGATACGAATAATAATAAAATAGTCAAGTACCCATTTGTGAGTGATACCAGCTGCAATAAAATGAACAAGTAAGTACTAATATAACATACGGGTAATTTGAAGAATAGAACGTGGGTGTGACTGAAATAAAGTGCCAAGTTTCGTGAGTATAAATTATGAGCAGGTATCGTAAGCCTCAGGGATTAATGTACTGCCGCTGTTCATTTTAAGACGTCCTAAAATCTGGTTGAAGGTAGATTTTATGATGATGTCAGATGGCAAACGGTTTGGTCGCAGTTTCTTCATAAATCATTTCGCACAAGTGTGTAGATTGCACATGTAGATATTTTTGTTCAAAATGATATTAGAAGGATAGTGGAATATTATCCTAATGCCTGCAATTTACGCTAGGGTATACCTGTAGGGTAGACAGGTTTCCCTGTACAGGTTTTACAGGTAAACCGCAGCGTGTATGTTGCAAACTGTGCAGTTTTCCACACAAGCTTACCTTACAGGTATAACTGTGCTGTTAAACCTGTCAGGTATACCCTAGCGTTTATAGCTTTAGGGAACATACTCCAGCCCCCTTAGCTAAGTTACAATAGTTTCGTTTGCATCGAACGCTTCGAGTTGACCAATTTTTTTTGTTCTGACCACGTGACTGAGCGTTGAGATGACATCATTCCCGTACATTTGAAGCTTTCTACTAGCGTTTACTGTTGCGGATTAGCAACTTGGCTAGGGGTACTGGTATAAAAAGCACCTATTCTATGTGCTATTCTAGGAAGTGATGACATTTTTTTATAGAAGGGTGATACATCCAATGAAATTTTTCGCTTTGTGGAGTGGGAGAGCGTGGTAGACTTTTTCTGACTAAAACCATACCTGTTTCCCTAAGTTGCTCTTTGCGTTCCAGGATCACAGTATCCCTTTCAGAAGTTCCTAGTGGCCCTAGCCAGTATCGGCTCCACTACGCCCCTACGGTTTGCTGACATCTGTTAAAGGCATGCGTGGAATACTACACGACGTCGACGACCAGGGTTCGGTCCTTACTGGGCGGGCGAACAGAGAGCTGTCCATTGCTCGCCGTTGCCATTCGACGCCTGGAGCGGCTCCTGGTCTTCTATGTGACTGCATCCGATATCTTTCACTCCGGACTCGCACTTGGTCTCATCATATCAGCGGAAAGACGTCCATTGTTGGACATAGGCCTTCCCCAAGTATCTCCACAACAACCGGTCCTGTCCACCCATACATACATGCATACATATCACACATACATACCCATACATGTCTACCCATATAATAATTCAAATTTTATTCAAATCTGGTCAGCCGTTTGAGAGCGAAGTCGCACAAACATACAACGCACACATACCTACAAACTTTTGTCTTTATAATATTAGAATGGTAAAAAAATTCCAATGACGCGAAGAAACCTAGACTAGATATGTGATATTCATTTTAATAATACAAGTCAAATGTCAATTACGAAGGCTTATTGAATTTCGATTCTTAGAAAATCTCATATTAAAAAAATATATATTGAAATGGTTTTTCATTAGTTCACTCAAAAGGCTATGAATTTGAGTGTCACATGTTTAAATTGGATATCAGTGAATGATAACATATCGTCTTTATAGCGGCTGGTTTCTTTAACCTATATGTTATATTAATTCAATGAAATTCAATGCTTTCTGAGAATTACGTAGTATATTTTTTCAAACACCTACGCTGTATATTTACCTTGTGGTTAAAGCAATAACAGCGACACAGGTTGTTCACAGGTTAAGCAACGTTTGCCAAGGTCAAACTGTGGTTCGGTGACCGTCTTAACATACCGAGATTCTCTGGAACGTCGAAACAGAACATTTGACCTGGGTGGAATCGAATCCACGACCTCTGGAACAACAAATAGGACCTCTACCCACTAAACGAACAGGCCAGTGAAAAGATTAATATTTTTTTTTTTTATAAAATTACTAAATTTTCTAGTTCACGTTAGACAAGGTTGATAAAAATCACAAAATTAAATAGAAATAAATAGTATATTAACATTATTTACTCTAAAACAATACATCTTTACAGCCTGATAAATAAATTTTATGTACACCACCGTTTATCATAGCCAGATTTACTGAAAGCAATGTCATAAATATACAGGGTGTCTTTGTTCTACTTTTGATTTCAAAGGAAACATCAAAAGGGATTGTGCCTAGATTCAAATAATGTAAGATATTTTCTACCAACAGCTTTTCGCTTAGGGATATTCCAGCGTTCGTCTTAGATCCCGACTGACGTAAAACCCGAATTTTCTCTTAATATTCGCCTGATTTAACTCTTAAACGTCAGTCTTCTACGTTTAAATACGTTAGCGCACCCTTAAGGGGAAGCTTTATCAGAGCAATATTAATTTGGCAGATGAAATATGTCACTACGACTGGGTTATCTTGTTTAGACAGCCTTATTTATTTAAGGGGAGAAATCATCAAATAACTATGGGGTAAACCAGCAATACGCGACCCAGTCAGTAACGTGCCCCACATACAAAACTAAGACAAGCGTTTAAAATTACTTAAGCTGTACAAGGCAAGCACAAAATATGTATGTACTTCACTTTTTATACCTTCGCTCGGTGGACGCACACTAATGAGCGTTTGAGCTGAACTTTTCGACGAGCAGGCCGAGACGCTCCGAGATATCGTATCCGTGAGCGGTGTCTATGTGTGCGTTGCTCGAGCGCGCTTTGTATGTAGATTGACCTTTGTACCTATTATTTTGTGACGCAAGTTTAACTTGCGTTGTACAGTTTACATCGCCGTCATATTTGTGAACTAACCAGTCCCCCTAGCCAAGTTACAACCGTTACGCTTGCGTCGAACGCTTCGAGTTGACCTTAGTAGAAAGCTTCAAATGTACGGGAACGGCGTCGACTCAACGCTCAGTCACGTGGTCAGAACAAAAGAATTGGCGGCAAGGTCAACTCGAAGTGTTCGACGCAAGCGAAACGGTTGTAACTTGGCTAGGGGGGCTGGTCGGCTCAAATAAACACCGAATTTTAAATACATGTCTTAGTTTTGCAAGTGGGGCACATTAACGACGGGACCATATATGCCTGGTTTACCATAGATATCTGCCGCTCACAGCCGCTCTGGGTGGAGTGATAGAGAGAGACTTTTACTGACTAAAGTAACGCCACGCCAAGATCCCAACCCAAGCCAAGTGAAGTCAATGCCATGGTGTGCCAGGGCATGCCATGCCAAGCCAAAGCCAAGCCATGCCAGCCAGTGCTCGTTAGAGAAGCCAACATCCAACGACCGAAGAGTATATATACTCTGATCACACAGTTTGTTCTCGTTTTGTGTGACATACACTTGACAGATTGAAAACCCTGTAAAATATAAATGATGATTCCAATAAATAATTCTGATCCTAAGAAAATAAGCAAATTATGTTTTACTAAATACTGACCTATTTTCCTTAAGATGCTTCTTGTATCCCAAGGTCTCTCTCAAAAAATCATGCAGCCCTAACAGGCATCGGTCCTACTGGGCGTTTGTCACAACGCATCATTGACTCAGGCTTGGTCCTTACTAGACGACGTGTTACCTATAACTCACAGTCCACAAGTCTGCGCTTACGGTGACTGGGAATCGCTTATTCGATGTATAGAGATACATTTTATCAGCGATTCCAGCCTTTATGGTTGTGTCACTCCTTTTGTTCGCATTACTACACCACAGAAGTTTTTTAGGCAGTCAGACTAGATAATATTAAGTACTTAAACGTAAGACACAAAATTATCCTTGCATTTAAATATATAATATACAATATTCTAGCAAGGGATTCTTGATGAGTTACTCATACATAATATACTAAAGTACCGTATCTTTTTCATGTACCGGCCAAACGTTGGGAAATAGCAACTTGATGATGATCCTGAAACCATTAATCTATGAAACAAGAGACGCAACCCACCCTTAATAATGTTACAACAATGGTTGGTACTTATAATTTTATCCATGCCCTTCCTTTCACCTTATACCTCCGATTTTGTTTCCATAGAAACCCAAAGGCTTTTCGCAGGACCCCTTAAAGTAAAAACATTTATTCCAAATTTGATCCACTTACGCAAGACCAGGCCCATAGTTTATCCCTTGTAAATATGTAAATACATTTAGCTTAACTTAAAAAACCAACACGTGGCAGTAGTTCACATTTAAGTATCTTAACCTGGTTTTAGCAATTTTATTTGGTTGGGTTTTACATAATTTAACATCAATAGGATCGTCTCCTTTTGAATAAACTGTATAATTCAAGGAGAAGCTGTGGGATAAAAATAATAAAGTGTAGTCCTAAGACCTTTCACAGAACTTTTTATTTCAATGTGACTTTTATCTAACCGTTTTTTTTAAGAGCCCACACTACCCCAGCTCAAATCGACGCGACGGCCCGTCAACTCGCAGCTACAGTCGCAACTCTCTCGCTCGCACCTAGTAGGTACGTTGCGCGGCAGAGTCCACGTTTTCCACGCAATATTTCGGTATAAAATTTCTAACAAAATAAAAAATAAAATTATTTTAAATTGAATACATACAATACACGTATTATATTAGTTTAGATTTGTGTAAAAAGTTTCATTATAATAGGTCAATTATTAACTGTGTACTGCTTTTTATTTACAAAATTTAAGAGGGAAGTTTGTGAATTTTTTGTATCGAGACTTTTTTTAGTAATCGTGTTTTTACAACATATGAACATCAGAGTATATCCTCAACTATACTATATATTTTTTTCAACACGATTGATTCAATACTATTATTGATATGCAACTTCAAACGCGAACGGTAAAGCAGTTTTGAGGTAGTGTGCAGTCTTAAGGGTGGAAAGTCTTCAAATAAAGTCTCCTGCTTAGAGTAGACCTTTAGACTTGTACTGACTAAAATCCACCCGGGTTTCGTCAGTGACCCTGTGCGTTTAAGTAACGCTGATACCGCGATAGTGCGCGTAATGAAGCGGTGCAGCATGCTGAGGCTCTTTGAGGACTGATGCCTGCTCGGGCGGCGGAAATATATGAAAGAACAAATTCAAATTAATTTATTCATTTTACGACCCTGGGCTCCATTTCGGTTGTCCTGAAACGCAACGTCATAATATCGTAATTCTCCATTAACACCTCCCTTTTAGACCTGCTTTAAAAAAAAAAACCTATTCCTCTGATAATTCTCCATAAAGTCGTGCGACTACCGTTAAAATCGATTTCGTTTCACATTTCGTGCAACAATTTTGCTAGAGTAGGCAAATCTTTTCTGTTTATTTTCTTTTTAAAAGCTTTTATTTGGTTTCACCAATCTCGATGTTTGTCTGTAATCAAATCTTGCAAATTATATATATTTGACCCACTTCCCGGTTACCGATTGAGTTGAAATTTAACATTCACGTGTAAATCACATGACAATACAAAATTATTATGACATAGAGCTGATCTGATGATGGAACTGATAGGTGGCTGTAGGAACTTCGTTGTTAAACGACACAACCCCATCGAGTTTGGACTCGTATGATTCATCATGACGAGTATTAATTATATAGGTAATATAGGTATACCGAGCTATAAAAGCTTGCTATGTAAAAATTATTTTCATTAAAAGCTGGTTGATTAGACAGACAGTAGAGCCAAACAAAGGAACTTATTACGTGAAACACCATACGGTTTTATAATTTTAATGTCTCAAATTTTATTTTAAAAACTTTGAACACTATTCTACATTTTTTTTTTTCTGGAAAAAAACAAGAAGAACGGTTTTTTTGGGTGATTTTAATTTTTCCGGGAATATTTACTTACTTATTTACATACTTTTTTAGTCTTAAAGAATATGGAATACATATTAACACCAGTCTAGAGTTTAATAAGCAAAGCTTTTCTATTACGAACGTAAAAAAAGCCGTAGATATTTTGGTCTGTAAAACGTTCACAAAACGACCTAACCACAAAATGCTCCTTTCAGCTAATAGTGCATAAATTACAAGTAGGACATTAACAGTTACTATACAAATACTTAAACTATTCTCGCTAAAGTAGTTTAAATGCTCCTGCAAATTAGTCATGCTGCGACGGGGCGGAATCTCCCGCCTACTCGACCCGCCATTGCAGCGAGCACATTTTTATTTAATTTACATGATTACTGAAACTCTTCACCATTTTGTGAAATTATTTTTAATTTTATTTCGGTTATATAGGATGGCTAAATCTGATGTATCCCTCTTGTGCGCGGGGATTTTATCATATTTCGTGATTGCGCGTTTTTACCTAAAACCATTTTTTTTTATTTGTTGTTAGTTTCGCGCTTGACCGCCATCTCACCTGATGGAAAGCGACGATGCGGTCGACGATGGAACGCGCCTACTTAGAAGAAACCTGTTCACTCTTATCTTTTCAAATAAAAAAAATATCATTAACATCTTGTGTCAGTCTATTTTCGAGAACATTCAAAATTAAGATAATCTCTGTTACATTACAGTTTTAGAGTTTTTCTACAGTTAGCAAAACTGAAGAATGCTATAAAAATAAAAGAAATCGTGTTATGACAGCAGTTACGTACGATTATTGCAAGGGAACGGTCCCACTTGAAGTCACAAACAGGCATCGTATATTAAGTTTTCAAGATCGCAGCACTACTTAGCCGTGACAGTCTACTGAAATATCGCTTTTCACAACATGTCTGAAGGTTATGGAGTAACAATTGATATTAAGAACTAGCTTCTGTAAGTGATTTCACTCGCATGAAAAAAGAAAACTATCGCAAGAAAAAACAACTGTATTTCTAATTCCGGGACTAGTTTACCCGTATGCCAAATTTTATTCAATTCAATTGAGCTGACACACACACAAACACATTTGAACTTTTGCCTTGTGACTTGTAGTGAGGGCTGCCCGTAAACAGGTCAAGTTTATGTTCAGCTACCCTACGCTATTGCACTATCGCTTGCAAATCTAGTCTCTAAATATCTATATATTACGAAGTCTATACGAATAGACTTCGTAATATTTAGAACGGTCAATTTAAACATTTTTATTTTTGTATAAAAATCTGATTAACTAAAATATGTCAAATTTTTAAAAGCCATAGAACAGAAATTGTTGTTTATGATGTTAGTAACATAGTCCTGAGAGATTTCTAGTGTTTTACAAATAACCCTGTATGTTTACACAGTAAACGCTATTTACGTACAAAATAAATACTATTCACCTAAATCTATTATGTCTATTTACAGATTCATAGAATAGAACAGAAAAACTTTTATTCAGAACAGACACAGCACAACAGTTGTAAACATAGAATAAAAAAAAAACAACAACAAAAGTACAAACATACATATTTCCAAGTTAACAACACACACACTCAATAACACAAAACACAACATACAGATTGACGTGACGTATTGGACACGCGCACGGTCGATGACGCGCCCGCACATATTTTCATCTACCGCCATATTATTATATTTGTTTCTAACCAGTCACAATTTACGCTGCCTACTAGATATACGTGCGCTCGCGCTGGTAAAATAATTGCATGAACTATTTTCTCCTACTTTATACTTTCTGCTTGTGGTTAGTTTGCTTGCGCCTAATAATTTACTTACAGTGTTGTAGTGTTATAGTGTAGTGTGTGATGAATTTACTTGGAGATTCAGCAAGGACTTTTATTTATTCAACACAACCCAGTGAGTACCTACACCGCACACACATACCATCTAAACAACGAAATCTTTTAGAATAGAAAAAACTTTGTTGTACACCAAAATAATAACCATTTCACATACACGTAAACGCGTAATGGCGGTCTTATCGCTGACAGCGATATCTACCAGACAACCTTAAGATCAGTATCCTTAGCCAAGTGCTTATCTGCAATAGTTAACGCTAGTAGAAAGCTTCAAATGTACAGTAATGACGCGCTCTCAACGCTTAGTCACGTGGTCAGAGCAAAAGAATTAGCGGCAAGGTCAACTCAAAGCGTTCGACGAAAGCGAAACGATTGTAACTTACCTAGGGGGGCAGCTGTAATAATTGTACCATTTGCGACCACTAGACCAAAAAAGTTGGTCCAATAGTATCCATTAGGTTTTTTGAGGAAACAATCGTGCATACAATTTAGTCTTGATCTTCTAAATATTCAATTATTCATGTCCACACTGCAGCAGTGGTGGCCTGTTTGATGAAATAGTCATTTCTGAAACATACTAATTCAAAGTGCTCGAATATTCTAGCTAGACTTAGTAAGCCTTTAGTCACGAGCTCCCCAGTGTTCCAAACGTTACGCTACAAAGAGGCGTCATTCTCGTCCGATAGCATAATATTCTCTTCAGGCAAGACCTAGACCCATCTGTCTAATGATACTGTACCGCTTTGCCTAGCCAGCCGTTTGACGTAGCTGGGATGGACAAGCTTTCACCGGCTTCCTTTAGTATATCTAATGGAGGTAATTAATCGATCTCTTGGAACCGCTTTCTTCTAAAGAAACTAAGATGATCATTAAAACTGAAGGATATTTAGGTATACTTAAGCATGCAATGAAATCGTGAATCACTCTTCCTCTTCTTTTTTCTTTAGAGGTAGGTAATCACCAAATAGCTCATCCTGCTCTAGGTTTTTTTAAGGTAGGAAAATCATCCATTGACTTCTCCTGATCTGGGTAGAGCGAGAGGATGTGTGAGACTTTTACTGACTAAAACCACACCTGTTTTTCAGTTGCCCTTTGTGTTCTAGGACAAAGGTAATCCATAAGTTTGCTTTCTAAGACTACGAAGAAACCCGTAGTCTTAGCAAGGAGCTAAGACTACGGGTTTCCTATCTAGGACTACGGATTTCCTTGATAGGACTATGGATTTCCTTTCTAGGACTACGGGTTTACTATCTTACTCTGGGTGGAGCGAGAGAATATTTATTTATTTATTTTATATGTACACACAACATACAGAATAAGATAACATAATTATAAAACTATGTACAAAGGTTCAATAATATAATAAATAATAGTATAAATATTGTCATATGACAATATTCTCTAAGGCAAATTTGTAAAGGGTAACTTCGTAGCTAAAATAATAACAGTCGCAAGAATCGACCTCTAAGGTCAGTCCAATGTCCAAGGTTACTCCAAAGTCAACAATTGCTGAGATTGGTCTGTAGATGGTTTTTTTTTTTGGTGGGTAAAAATCATCCAAATACCACCCCCGCCCTTGGGCGGAGCGGGAGATAGTGTCAGACTTCTACTGACTAAAAATCCACCCCGTTCCCTCTTGCCTTTCGTACCGGGGTTCCGTTTCGGATAACCCAGGCCCCAGTAGGCTGCGACCCGGCTGGGCCCCTGTTGTTGCTGACAACTCCTTGAGGCGCGCGGGAACATTGCGCGCCGCCGACGACTTGGACCCGGAGGCCCAACAGTTCACTTCTGAACGGAAAACCCGACCCTGAAATGAAAGGTAACGAAGGAACTAAGAATGGGTTTTAGTCCGTAAAAGTCTGACACTCCTGCCTTCTGACCCTCCTGCCCGATCAAGGGCGAGAGATGTCATTGGATGATTTTATACCTAAAAAAAACTTAAGTAGTTGGGAAAAATCCAGGCAAACTGATTGGTATGAGTTCCAGAAATCCTTAAATATTTATGACATGTTACAATATTGGCAGAACATTGAATGTTCACAAAATATTGTCGTCATTCTTTAATCAAAAACTTTCTGCCATCGAGCTCGACACATGTTATTATCTTGGAAATTGTCCGTAAATAAAAGTCGTACTCAATTTGCATATTAATACGATGAAAGAAAATTGAGTCTGCATGCTGTGGCTTTTGTTTTTTGCTTCGGACGATACGGGGCGGGAGGTTTTCTAACAATTTTTCCAATATTCCCTAACAATGGCTTGTAGTCTATCATTACAAAGCCAAACATAATTCTTAATTAAAATAGCTAACTTTTCCATTGCTGCTAAAGTCATTAATTAGTTAAACAATTACGTGATACCAGCTGATATCAAGAGTAATTATAACTTATTACACCAATTGATGAAAGTGTGCATCACTATTAGGTACTTATGTACTTGTTGTTTACATCCGTGACTGATTTCCTCGCATAAACTTTGAGTGTAATACCTAAGGAAGTTATTCGGCTCGGCACGTTTGACACTGAAATATGATGGCAATTTTCAAGCTGCCGAATATACCTAGCGGGTTGGCGGGCGAAACTCAGTCAATCCTACTGTTTGTCGATCAACACGCCTCGTATCCGGTGAAATTGAAAATGTTATTTGATTCTGAGGTTAGAATTTATTATAGTCAACTTTTGATGTCAATGACAGATGGTATTTTTAACTTTAGGTGATTTATTTTGGTCCCGAAAATATCTTGAATTCAATAAAGCTAAAATTGTTCTTAAACTAAATGACAAATAGCTTGTGTGTTATCACGTTTAGATTTAATTTAGAGTATTTATTTTTCCGTAGGAATTTTCTACCAGGCAACTTTTGGGTGATGCAGAGAAAAATAAAGGTAAGTGCAATAATATTGAAGCAATTTAAAATTAACATAGACAAAAACAAATGTAAAGTAGAAGGACAGTCGCGCAGAATAATATCACAGCTGATTACCCAGCCACACGGCGATATAATTAATTATACAGTCCAATTCGCAATACATACGATGGCTGTGTACCAATTGCATAAAATAATACCGAAGTCAAATGGATAGATACTCATAAGCAGGCTGTATAGAACGAGTATTTTACTGTGTTCCAGAATCAATTCTGCAAAATGATAATTTTATTCATAGAGTTCCCGCTAGAATCGTATCGCTTACTTTGTCCGTGATTCGGTTCAGAAATATTTTATGAAACAAACGTTCGCATACGCGTTGCTAATGTGCTAGTTCTCGGTCGAGTGTTCTCGAAAGGGTAATGAAGGCAATTATCAAGTTTTTGTTCGCGTTGGAGTTATGTAATTAATTACTGGTCGGGTGGCTGTCCTGACTAGATCAGGATATACTCCACACACACTATATATTATAGGAAAGTTTGGTTCAATTAATTCCAAGTAAATCGAATAATGAGTGGAATTCCCTGTCGGAGTCTGTGTTTCCCTTATAGCCTAACCTAGGATTCTTTAAGTCAAGAGTGAATAGGTTACTTCTAGGAAAGCGCACATCAAGTAAGTTATTAGTCAAACGCGAGCCTATCCATTACAAAAAAAATAATAATAATAAAGCGTCTAATAGAAAAAGAACAGACCTATTGTTCCACGTCTTTTTATATTTCTGGTAAGTCCTTATCCTTAATTATTATGAAACAAAATCCTCCACCACATGTGTCTGTCTGTTTGTGTATAACCTAAAATAATTACAGAATAATTGGTTAACCCTTCAGATACCGTCAATTAGAGACACAATAGTAAGACAATAGATGCGCGGCCACCGGTGGTCGCTTGGGGATTCATGAATTAATGAGATTATCACTAACAGACAGAGTGATTCACAAGGAAAATTGTAATACATGCAATATGCATACATGAAAAAGGCCGAGGATCGCAAAGAATTTTAACACTCGTGCAAAGTTGAAATGAATTGCTAGTTTTGTATTCAATTTAATTGATTAACAGCCATTTTGATGTAACCTGTTAATATCAATCAAATTCAGTCGATTTCGTTAATTAACTATCAAACTAATGGCGAAACCTTCATATTTTTACTGTTCAATGAGCACTGTTATTGTGTCAAATAGAAAGCTATTAAATTTCACTACACAAATCAACAATAACCTAATTCAATTTACGATAGAAACTTTTTCATTAATGTTTGTATAAGAAATTAGATTTACTTGAATAGTAAAGTCACCCAAAGGGCGATGGACAGGGCTATGCTCGGAGTTTCCTTGCGTGATCACATCAGCTATAAAGATCCGCAGGAAAACCGAGGTTACCGACATAGCTCGAAGAATCGCCAAATTTAAGTGGCAATTGGCAGGGCACATTGCACCTAGTACACATGGTCGATGAGACGAAAGGTTCTGGAGTGGCAACTACGTATCGGAATACGCAGCGTTGGAAGGCCTCCAAGAAGGTTGACCGATGACTACTCAGGGTCGCGGGAATCCGATGGATGCATGACGCACAGGACCGATCATTGTGGCAACGCTTGAGGGAGGCCTATGTCCAGCAGTGGACGCCGCTTTCAGCTGATATGATGCTGATGATGAAAACATAACATTTATTATTTTCGTAATTGATTGAAGGATTTTTGGGCCATGATTTTGAAGACGTTGATACATGGCATCCTATTTCATTGGACCTTGTAAACAAGAACAGCTATCAGTCAGGCTGACCTAATAGAGAATATAAACTAGGTACGTACATATATGGCATAAAACAGGCAACTTAAGTAAAGAATGTTCTCGAGGCACGCCCATGAGTAATGACAGGCATCGCTCTCCCGGTTCCTTATGAACTGCAGTAAATTCGTGTCGAACAAAATTTCACTCGTTCTTCTCAGGCTAATAGAAATTTAGGGAGACGTTCCAATATTACTTGTAAGAAGTCCAATTTATCTAGATGCTGTATTATTAAAGTTACTGAATAATAACAGAACACAGATCACGTTTTTGTTGTTTGAGGTGTAGGCAGTGTTGTGTGGACCTCCTTACGAACTAGCCATTGTTACTTGAGACGCCCCGACCATTATAAATCTAGATGATCACTGGCTAAATACCAATTGCTCGCCTTCCAAGCCTGGACCACAGGCGCGTTTTGTTCCTTGCGCGCCTCAAAGAGCTGTCAGTGAAATGGATGGAATCGTTCGAAACAGCTTCTGTAGCCCTGGAATACAAAACACAACTGGAGGAACACCGGTAGGGTTATTACCCACTCTCGTTCTACCCAGAGCGGGAGCAGTTATTTGACAATTTGCCACCTCACATTACGTAGTGATGTATCAAAGGAGCATAATATTTTCAATTAATTTTGGGAGGCATTGCGTTAATGAATCCTTTTAGTTCAAATTGGCGGCTTTGCTAATCGTTTCACTACCAATGTGAGTTCATCATCATCATCATCATTTTAGCCGATAGACGTCCACTGTTGGACATAGGCCTCGCCCAAGTGTCACCACAATGAAGGATCCTGTGCATCCGTATCTATTGGATTTCCGCAACCAAGTCATCGATCCACCTTGTAGGAGGCCTTGCGACGCTGCGTCTTCCTGTACGCAGTCGCCATTCCAGAACCTTTGGGCTCCAACGGCCATCAGTTCTGCGAGAAATGTGCCCTGCCCATTGCCACTTAAGTTTGGAAATCCTTCGTGCTATGTCGGCAACCTTGGTTCTCCTGTGGATATCTTCATTTCTAATTAGATCATGGAAGGAAATTCCCAGCATAGCCCTTTTCATTGCTCTTTGGGTGACTTTAAGCCTTCTGATGATTCCCATTATGAGCGACCACGTTTCGGAACCATACGAGTATGTCATCACTGGCAACACGCACTGGTCATAGACTTTTGTCTTTTCGATATGTAATTTCAAGAAAGAGGCCAACCGTCGAATCCGAGCCACAAAAAAAGGCCGCCTCAAAAAGAAGCTTGAAGCGGCGTTTTTTTGAAGCCCGTGTGCTGGTACAGTTATTGATTCTGTTATGAATTTACGAATTATGACAAATAATATTCATGGACAATTTCGGGATTTTGTTATTTTTACTTTTGACTATAAAAATAGGATCAGTAATGGGTACAGACAGAACCACATTTTTTTATACGTATTAAAAATAGGTGTGTATACATTTGAACATTTTTATCCGCCTTACTTCTATCCCTTTAAAACATTACGGGTATGATGAAACTACACAGCACAGTTCACACACTGACCAATTAACCAATTCCGACAAAAAAGATGGCGGTAACAGGTGTCAAACGTCAAAAGTGCCAGTGGCATTGCTTTGTGCAGTGCTCGCTAGTGGTGTCGTTTTACTTTTTGACATGACAAATAGTCTCATATAGCTCGTAGCGGAAAACTAATGGATTCTTTTTTATGACGGAGCTATAAGCCAATGAAAGGAGCCAAGAGGATCATTGGCATTGATGCGCTTGTCGACTCGAGGCTCCTGTCGTCCTGACGGTTCTTTGGCGATTGCATTTCAGAGTGTACGTTGGAATTGTATAGTTAAATTCCGCCAAGCCAATTATGTCGTCAGACGCACGGGGATGCACTATTGGCAAAATGGTTCCCAAAACATTTTGTGCACAATGGGCACGCCACAATTATGGTGGTAAGTCCCCTCTTTGAGGAGTGGCTTGAAGGTTGCGGAAGCAGGTCTTCTCACGGTGATCTCACCTTCTTAAACATGGCAAGTTTCGGTAAGAACCTGTGTCATAAGGTTCTCATGGTAAGTTTGGGAGTTACCTGCACCGGATTTATGCGGAAGTGACGCTCTGATGTCGCCAATCGTCACTGTGTAGACCGCCCGGAGGACACGGTGGAGCACACGGTAGAGGTGTGCCCCGCTTTTGGAAATCGCCGTCTTCTTGTAAGGGCGATTGGCGGCGGCGATCTCACTCAGCCGCTTAACGCCCTTGTCTCACAATAGTGATAGTGCACCCACGCCGCTTGCTTTTTTAGCCTGTGAAAGTCTGACATTTACTTCAGTTCGGAAAAAGTTATATGATGATTTCCAACCTCAAAGAAAAAAGAAGCATATGTTTATGCTTCTTTTTGTAAACTGTCATTTTGATGTTTCCAGAACAATTATTTTTTGGCACAATTATCAATTATATTATTGACTATTGCGTCACAAAATATAGCAAAAGAGCATATAGTACCCATATGATTCAAATGGTCTACAAACTGTATCATTTCCATTTATGAAAATGGAAATGATACAGTTTGTAGACCATCATCAAAACTCATCGGTAATTTCCTATCAAATGTATGGAACCAAACTCAGCTACGCTCACAAATTATTGTTTAATTAGTCTCAAAGGGAATGCGATGCGTCAGCCACTTAACTTGTTATACAATTCGATAACTATAGGTAACTAGAGCGTGATTGAGTGTCTAGCAACTAATTTAGCTAGGATATCTGACTATAGATACGTCTTTATCATCGTGGAGTGCTCGACCACTGTGAAATGACAAGACACAAGCTCTATAGACTAAAGAGGCATTTGGGGCCTATTCAGTGTGTATTACCGTCTATCGGCTTCCACTGTACTCACGAGTGCCTACAGCCGGTTTGTCCTCTATTGTGCGCGCTGGTTAGATCTCAAATAAGTGTTATTATATTATCGTTCTATTGTTCTCACCGTTAGATAAAGCTTGTGGAATTGGGACTGCCTAAATTATGTATTTATTCCAGTTCCATTCAGCTAGAAACACTTTGTTAGAATTCTATTGTAAGATTATCTTGAACAAGTAAGCTAGTCCGTAAGGCTTTGTGGTACCTGAGTAAGAAAGTTATCAAAGATATTACCAATAATTATTTTTCATATTTTACAATAGTAATATAACATTGTAATGTAATTTTTTTATCCCGAAACTATTCTTGATTATTTTAAGATAAAAAAGTCACCTATTTACAACAAATTCTTGACAAATCTTGATGGCATCGATATCACTAATGTGTTTGTGTGTATGTACATAAGATAGAAATACCGATTCATTACCAATGTAGTGCGTGGATTTTCATAATATTACTTTACTATGATTAAGATAACTTATTTAAAAAAAAAAACACTACCTAAGTGCAGTTAAGTAAAATGTCAGTGCTTGACGTCCTTGAATTTTGATTCTAACTTAATTTTATAAATGCAATGTATAAGAGGGTGTATTATTTCAGTTATATGCTGTATAATATATAGTTTTTAATATCATATGTGAGTTTCATATCGGGTAGCGAGAGACAAACTTTAATAGTTACGTCCAGCCGGAGAGAGAGGGAAACCGGTGGCCGCAGCCTCCCTAGAGGGCGAACATTTTGACCGTAATCAGGCTAATGGACAAACCCTGTGTCCGATCCGCACAAGAGGTTCTATTCAACTGACACTTTAACAACCTTATTTTGTTTATACACACTTACTTAGTACTTTAGTACGGTTGAATGATGCTTAACGTCATTAATAAATCAAGTTATTGTGTTAAACGGTCCCGAATGCGTTGGACAGACTTGATTGTTCTAGACCTTATCTTTCTCTAGAGATGGCCTAATAATATTACCATCGATCTTAATTCAATTGTATGATTCTCTTTTGTGTGTTTAACATAAATTGATTTAAGTTAAACCCAATTTAATAGCGCTCCCGCTATGAGCATTTTGCCGTTGACATCAAATATAGGTCGACAAGGTTTCAAAAGTATGCTAGATTTGAGTTTCATCTTCTTTCTTTTTTGTATCACTATTGACAGAGTGGTCGTGGTTATCACTTTATGGTGTTGGTGGCAAGCTTCACAACACGCTGCTACTCCTCTCTGATGGATAACTTCCTCGTGCATTCGTATGGTGATGATGAGCCATTTACGGCCGCTTTTATCTGGGCAGTCCACCTCATAGGCGATTTCCATCGTGGTCTGATACCGTCAACCTTTCCCTGGAAGTTGCTCAATCGCTACTTCCCTTTGACGGCATACGTGATCAAAAAAGGTGAGAATACGAGACGGTACCAAAGATGATAAACGCTGCTTGATTCGAGTTTAGCCCCCTACTATTCAACCAAGTGCAAGTTTCAGTACAATGAGTTTGCTGACGAGTGCATTAGGAAAAATATAAGGAAGAAGCCTGTTCGAAAGAGTTACGGTCCTGGAACACAAAGAGCAACTGAAAGAATATAGGTGGTTTTTAGTTAATAAAAGTCTGACACTTTCTCTTGCTCTATTCAGAGCGAAAAAAGACTCCTCCGTCTTTGATGATTTCCCACTTCTGAAAAATAAAAAAAGAGATGATAAATGCATGGTATGTTTATTAAAATTGTAGTAGAAACATTAAATGACGTTATGTATACGCAAATTTACTGTGAAATTACACACGTTGCGGATAATGAATACTGTACAGTTTTATAAACCGCATTTGTCGCTTATTTTTTACAATAAATAGGTACTTTTTTATTTTCTTCATTTAGATGGTTTACATCTACACTAATGTTATAAAGAAGTTTTTTTTTATAGGAGGTAATCTTTGAAACTACTGGTCCGATTGCTAAATTGTTTTCACCATTAGAAAGCTGCAACATAGGCTCTATTTTATATAAGCTAGTAATGTATAAGTTTATTTAAATAATGCACAACAATAAATGAATTTTAATATTTGAGTTATTAATTTAAAAAGTTTTAAATTAGGTATAGTTTTCACAAATGAATCTCACCAGTGTAACATATAGCTATCATTTCAACAGTGACCTTTCTGCGTATTAAGGTTAAACACTTTTTAATTAATACCCAATCCCTTTGATAAATATCACTCAGTAGGTAGTAAATTCTAAAACCGGATTTTCTGTTATACAACTTTAATCATATGAATATATATTTGTGCTGAAACCAAATGGAAAATGCTCAAAGGCATATTCGATAAGTACTATGTTTCATAACCTCATTCGCGATTATATTCCCACGTTACCGCTACACATATAAATCAGAGTCCCATCTCTTTAAAACGAGAGGTGTATTCGTACTCATATTTGAATAAATGTTTTGTTGCCTTTGTGGATCTACACAATTTTGTTCAAAGTTCCATTTTCCTAAGTAGATAGATCTGCTTTATTTAATTTAAAAGTTCTTTGTACGAAATATTCGAACGCAGTTTTACGTTATTCCAAGAATATTGTTAAAAAAGAATTTCATAAAACAATATTAAATAAATAATTAGTGGAACGTTCTTATCGGCTTTGAAAGAAAAGTTCGATATAAAACTGCTTAATAAATTGACTATTTTCTTTGTCCTTTTTTGTCCAATAATATTAATTTTTGACGTTGAATTTAAAAGTTGAAGTCCCAAGAGACACGCCTTCTGTTAAAAGACATTACGCTCCCACTAGTATTTTTTGAGTAAAATATTACAAAAGTCACATAGGGTAGCGTTGAAGCACGAACCTACTCTCATACAGTAAGTTTTAGAGGTGTTAGGTAAATTCTGACCTACAAACAGGCAGGTCCGGGGCACAGTCGGTCAGGTAGGTTTATCGCAGTATGTTTTTATTTGCTTTTCTTTGTCGGTCGCTTGTCATTCGCAGGTCGCTTTCATGAGTGAGAATTTTTAGTTCGAATGTACAAACGCGGTAGGTACATAGTGAAGAATACATCGGCTTAAAAATATGGTAAAAAATATGTTGACTTAAATGCTTTTTAGTTTCGTTTTGAACGCGAAATTCACATTTTATCAAGTTCTTTTGCCAATTTGAATGTTGATTTAAACATGATTTGTGACGGTAACAAGTGTTTATTAAAGGGGATTATAATCATTAAAATCATCAATTCAAACCTCGATCTACGTTTCTATCTAAATCAAAACAATTTTTTTTGTAATTCTAATCCAGTAAAGACATCTGAAAATCTTCTATTTTATGTGAATTTCGGTCCTTCATATGCAGTATGCAGTATGCGCATAAATTAAGACAGTAAAGAAAATCGTATGTTTGTAGCCTTAACCTTGACCGTTTAATCGGGACTTTGAATCATCATCATCATCATATCAGCCGAAAGACGTCCACTGTTGGACATGGGCCTCCCCCAAGCGTTGCCACAATGACTGGTACTGTGCGCCACGCATCCATCGGATTCCTGCGCGCAGAACATGGGGACGAAAGATTCTAGAGTGGACTTTGAAAATCAAAACCAATTTCCGAATTTGCCTGAAACAAGTTTAGGATGAAACTACAAGCTTTTAAAATCTGCTCAGGTTGACGATAGTCGGATCGAGTAAGGCCTCTTAATAAAAAACTCCGAACTATTTCTGAATAGCTGTGTTTACTCGTGAACGTTTGTATATTGCACGTAAGTAAAAGTTTACACGGGAAAGAAGTAGTTTAGTTTGATTGAGTTGGTTTTCTAGTTACTCATTTCGTCGCGTGTGCTATTTGTTTGTCAACACGAGATGAAATAAAGAACTTTTGAAAAAATGTTGTTGTTTACTGAGAAGTTTATTTTGTTAAGCCACTTTTTCTTTCTTTCCCAAAGTCGTGCTTTTCTTCTGTCGACACAATCTACATAGTTTATATGATAAAACTTGCTTCAGCCAGCGGCTTTAACTACTTTAAAGCAGATAATTAATCTAAGGAAAAATATACGCATATAATATTAATGATATGCGCTATTCCAGAGGAGCGTGGTTTGCCCGTGTGCTAAATTTCATCCAAATCCGTTCAACTGTTTAAGGATGAAGGAGTAACAAATATACATACAGACATACATCATCATCATTTCAGCCGAAAGACGTCTACTATTGGACATAGGCCGCCCCCAAGTGCCGCCAAAATGAACGGTCCTGTGCATCTCGCAACCATCTGATGCATACATACTTTATTATTATTGTGATGTGATGAGCCAACCTACGAACTTGGCTGCAGGACTGACAGCTCAGGGTACTTAGTACTGACATACTTGAGAGATTTTCTAGAGCCACTTATCATTTGAACATTAAAATCTTTTGAATGAACATTACTTTATGGGAATAATTATACATTATTAGAGGTTTAAGTTTGGCATAACTTTACTGATTAACCATACCCTACTTATGGAAAAGAATATTACAGCCTTATTTCTATGATTAACTAGCTAGTGCCCGCGACTTCACCCGCATACATAAAATAGCCTGTATCAGCTTTCTATTGTTGAAAAAAATTTAGCAATCAGACCAGTAATTCCAGAGATTAGGTACCTCCTACAAACAAAAAAAAACGAACTTTACCTCTTTATTATATTAGTGTAGATGTAAATAAACCACGTACGGTAATATGTATTCCAACAGTACATGGTTGATATCCCACCCATAGGCACAAAACGTTTTGGGTACTTTATGATTAAGATCAAACTTGGTAACGGATTAAAGTCTAGCTTAATAGACTTGTAATAAGCAATTTAATTCTATTATAAAACTTATTATTTACATTATAGATGATTTTAAAACTGACAATACACGAGTTCATTTTTATACAATTATAAAAAAATAATAGTATTTTGAGTGTCAGTTTGGTGACAGACAAAGACATGTGGCATTCACCAACCTGCACTGGGCCCGCGTGGAGAATAACGGCCTATTCCCTCTCCTAGAAAGGAGGCCTGAGTCCCAGCTGTGGGAACATTAAAAAGGCGGATGATGATGATTGATGACACAGCCACAATAATAAATAATCTTTCATCATTTGATTTAAAAAAGAGGTCACATCTTAACGAAGCCACACGATCGTAGACAGCCAAGTATCATGCATACCTAATGTACCAGTTAGCTCCTCGAAGTCAAGAGGAACATTCCACGAAATTGAGTTCATCCTAACCGAGTTAGTCCAACGGAATCTAACATGAATATATGATTCTCTGATCAAGGTTTTAGAATCGAGTGCCCGAATATATTGAGATGTTATCCAGCTGAACTTTTGTTTTGACTGAAAATACGATTTGTTAATTCAGTTATTTATGAATCCATTAGTTCTCTGTTTAAATCTAAGCTTCCATTAGAGCAGTGGTAGCCGAGTGGTAACAGGCCCGACTTACAAGTTGTAGGTCGCAGGTTCAGACCCTGCCAGGCACATTAGGTACTTTGTGTAATTTATTACACAAAGTAATGACCGTACCATTCTCTCTCACCTAGAGAGGAGGCTTGATTCCAGCAGTGGGAACATTAAAAGGCTGATTTTATTTATACATTAATATCACAAATAAACGATTTAATATTATTATATTGGTTAGTATATCTTAGAATCCTAGAGTCTTATTATTTTTTTATGATGGGGATAATCATCCAATGACAACCCTTGTTCTTGGGCGGAGCGGGAGATAGTGTCAGACTCTTACTGACTAAAAACCCACTCCGTTCCTTCTAGCCTTCATACCGGGGCTCGAGCTCCCTTTCGGATAACCCTGGCCCCAGTAGGCTTCGACCGAACGGCCAGACAGCGAACTACCCATAGCTCGCCGTCCGCAAGCCCGCAATCCTAGATTCCTGGATCTTTGTAAGGCATACAAAGGGCCGAAACCAACTCGCAAAGGTCTATTAGATAATTTTCGTGGAACGTGGCACCAACCGACGATTATCCCTGTACGCGCTATGCTAGTGCACACATGGCCAACCCCCGGTTTTGAGAAACTATGGGAAACAATGATATAGGGTTTTGAAAAGCTTAAGCGGAATGGGTATGTTAAGACTATGGCCCCCGCCTGAACAATGCTCATCGATAAAACCGACAGAGGGTGACATGTAAACTCAATAAATTATTATTATTATCTAAACACATACGGTACTTTTTACCTCGAAAGTGTGTTTCCTAAGGACAATTTTCCAGTTTCAAGTGGGCGAGGCCTCTGGCAGCCACTAGCGATGATTTAAAAGTAGTCCAATATGGATTTTATGTTTCATGCCTAATTATTATGGCTTATTTGATTATAAGCAAGATGATGTTTTGTTTATATTTCTGATTTGTTTTCATTTTAATTTTTATGCCACCTGCTCGATAATGGCTTATCTCCGGTGGCTTGGGTTTGTCTTTTCACTCCCTAACGATACTCGGGAGTTCATTAAATAATTTTCTAATGTGACAATTTTTTTGTTTATATTAAATTCAGTAAAAAGTGAATTAATTCATGAATGCTGCAATATTAACATAGTTTTTAAGACCTTGGTCACAAACATTATATGGACATTAACTAAACAAAGTCGGATGGAATTAAATATTGCCTACTTACTATACACTTATATTTGTAAATGTTTGTCCCTTATTAAGTTAAGGTGTGCAATCATCATCATCATCATATCAGCCGAAAGACGTCCACTGCTGGACATAGGCCTCCCCCAAGTGTCGCCACAACGACCAGTTCCATGCGTCACGCGTTCATCGGTGTGCAATAAAGTTATATTTATTATCATTCTTCTATACATATTTTTGATATTTTTAAATATTTCTTATAACAAATATATTTAAAAAAAATATTATTTTTATTTTATTAGTTAAGTTTATTTTATGATGTAACAGAAAAACATGTTTGACTATGTAAGCCTTCCCAACTTACTTAACTCACCTTGTAAGTATTCACACAACGTTGACTTTCACACGACATCAGAATATCGTATAACTCCCCACTTAATAACAATTGAGTAATCATATACACACGAGTACGTCTTGAAAGTCACTTAATCTTAACCCTTGAAAGACGACGTCGCTTGCTAGTAGTTAACCGTGTGTTGCCTACACTAATGTCACCTCGAAATAATATCTCGGCTATGCAGGTGGGCTGGTGGCTGCGCCGTCCGCCGGTACAAACGAGGTGGTTGACGAGATAAGAGCGCTCACGTAAGTGGCACCATTGTTGTTTCGAACAATAACCCCACGTTGCCAGCATTATCTGTAACGTCCCGGTCGGAACGACCTAATGGATGCCCTCCGAATACTACCCCCTCGTAATTATTTTAATTTTCGTTAAGTACATGTTTAAGTACTTTTTGATCCTTTTATCCTTGAAATTTAAGTAAATATCCGAATTAGGGAGTTGTTAGGAGTTCGGGTGCTGTTTTGTTAGAACGTGTTTTGTGACTTTTGAGGGAATAACATTATCTCGTTTTAATTGTTTTAATAGCATGGTTGAGCGATTGGCTACTGCGCTGAGTATTACGGGTTCTATTCCCGCTCGGAACAAATATATGTATGGCCCTCAGATTATTACTGGTCTGGATGTCTTCTAAATTTACATGGCACGTTGAGAAGTGTTTTTTTTTAATCAACAGATTTTTCCCGTTTATACTTGAACGTTTAGATACAAAGTGAAAATGCATGACTCAAGTAATAATAACTATGTACGTATATTATATCTATGTCTATTTCCAAACAATAAGCTATGGAACAGAACAACGGCATGGTGTAAGCTAATACCTTCTAAGGTAAATACCACACTGCTAGAGAGAGCGTATTTAAATCGCACTATTATGCGCATTATATTAGAGCATTTCCGCTAAAAAAAAAATGAAAATGATATGCTATACGTTAGTGTACTCTCGGTTACACTTTAGTTTAACTACTTTGGAAAATTAAAATGTGATGTTACTTTGTATTATGTGTGAATAAAAATACAAATCATTTGCAGGATAAAAAAATTTGCTCACTATCCACAAATTGTCATCTTTTATGTTAAATAACTAGAAAATACAAATAATGTTTCGGTTATTTCTATTATTGATTTTATTCATTTATAATTATACAATTAATTAATAATAATAATAATTTTCCACAACTATCACACAACGCCGTCTAGTCCCAAGCTAAGCAGAGCTTGTGTTAGGAGTACCAGACAACTGATAAACATACTTATATATTCTAAATACATACATAATATAGATAAATTACACCCAGACAAAGAACAAATGATCATGCTCATCACATAAACATTTGTCCCGGGTGGGAATCGAACCCACGACCTCCGGCATAGCAGTCAGGGCTCTAGACCACTAGACCAACAGGCCAATCAAAAAATAAAATTAATTATTTAAACTTTTCCAAGCATTATTTTCCTCTGTTAAATTGCAACATTTTGTAAATTTTAAGATAGTGGCAACACTCCATATTTTATTTCCTTCCTCCTAAAAAAACTTTTCTACTATCTACACGTTATTAGAAAAGTTTTTTTGTATTTGCCAAATAAAATGACAGTGTACTGCTCGAATATCTCAGTATTTTTATACAATATGGATCACATTTTACAATTTTGTATATGAATATATTCTTAAAATAATACACGCATAGCATTCCACACGTACGTGGTAAAACCAGAGTTCTCTTTATTTACAGCAACGTCATCGTGATTAGTAACAAAAATATGAAAGTCACGGCTACGCAAAGTAGGTACATCGCTCATATTAAATAGTCGCTTACGCCTTTTACTGTATTCATAGCCTTAGGGCATTATTGCAATCTGTAAACGGAAAGCGCACACGTACACATATCCACACATGTATAAGACTAATCTCACGATGCGTATGAAAGAAGTTTATCGCTCCAGTTAAAGAATTACTACGCCGTAGCAAATGTCGTAGCTGGGTGCTACGGCGTAGCATTATTTATCTTGATTTTTTCGTGTAAAATTCAGTGACTGTTTTAATTACTTGGAAAAAGATTCCTAGTGGATATTGTGCTGTATAAAATTGCTGCAGTTTTGTATCTCATTATTGTACGTCAAATTATATAAATAACATTAAATTTCAAATCAGATCCTTTCTCAAATTTGAAAATGAATTCTGAAACATAATTTCAAACATACATTGTTGAAATTTCTACAAATTTTACCCAAAATGTAAGCACGTTTTACGAAAAAGTATTTTCCAGCCCCATCATAAATAACAGTGGTTTTATAATTGAACGAATTGGTCAACAACGCTTTTATAAATTAATTATGGTCGTTCGCATTGTTATGGCATGTTTCGTCGTGTCCTTGCGGCTATTGCCCTTTCAACTTAATCCAATTTAATAAACGTTACTTTTATGAAAACAGGACTGGACGGGGAAAAAAGGGTATGGCAACATGTCCAAACATTGAGTAGATTAATCACTTTAGTTAATGTAAGTGAATTGTTAAAGTAGGTACAAGCCATATAAGTAATGTACAGAATTATAAGCTTATCGATTTATGGAATTAGGCTAAATTGTGTGGGTTGGGAAGATGGTCGATGGGGACGACAGGTTCTGGAGTGACGACCACGTACGTAGACGCAGGGTTGGAAGGATTTTTTTCAAATCATCCTTTGACATCCGCTCTTGGGTGGAGTGGGAGATAGTGTCACACTTTTACTGACTAAAAACCTACCCCGCTCCTTTGTTGCTTTGTATATCAGGGTTCTGGGTTTTCTTTTCAGAAGCGAACCAAGTAGGCTTCGACCGTATTGGGCCCCGACGGTTTTGCTGACATCTTCCTGAGGAGCACGTGGATCACTACGCGCCGACGACGACTTGAGCTCGGTCTGGACGGTTACCGGACGGCCGGACGGCGAGCTATCCATTGCTCACCGTCCACAAGCCCGTGCTTAAGGTGGCTGAAAATCGGGATCGGGATCCCGGTGCCTTAGGATCATAATAAATCAGTTGTGTAAGGCAGGAGATGTCATTGGATGACTTTCCACAAAAAAAAACTTTTTTAGATTTATTATGATGTAGACTTTAGGTATTCACTTCAAAACAGACCGTGAAATAGGTACTAGACTAGGTGTTGTTCAGACAGCTGCTGACAGAGAGTACAGCCTCGCGTTCCTTTTTTGTGTCCTTGGCCCTTGGGCGGAACGAGAGGGCATGTCAGACTTTTACTGGCCAAAACCCACTCCTACTCCCTTCGTCGCTCTTCATTCCAGGGCCGGGTTTTCCTTTCAAAACCCAAAGCCCCAGTAGGTTTCGATCCTGCTATGTCCCTACGCTTTGTTGACCTTTCCTCGAGGCGCGCGTAGAGCCCCGCATCCATGCGGTCAGAATTTTTATCTGTTTCGCTCGCGTGAATGTTAGCCTAGTACTACTAGCCAAGTTGCTAATCTGCGATAGTTAACGCTAGTAGAAAGCTTCAAATGCACGAAAATTACGTCATCTCAACGCACAGTCACGTGGTTAGAACAAAAGAATTTGACGAAAACTTGCATCCAAGCGTGCAACGCAAGCGAAACGGTTGTAACTTGGCTAGGGGGGCAGGTTCTGACAAAGTGACATATGACGTCAGCATCACTTCACTCCTTCATTCGTTCTCAAGCTTCCATACTTACTTTACCTACAAGGTTTTCGAATTATGGAATTGGGTTAAATCGAATGGGTTTCGATAATGACTAAGTTCTGCCTGCCTTTGTATACTTTACAATGTAATTATTTTTTAAATTTTCAGGGATCCGTACCCAAATGGAAAAAACCAGCCAAGAGCGTGTCGAGCTACGCTCAGTGTAGGGTTCCGTAGTTTCCCGTCCGACACAATAGGTGTCCCCACTTAAGATTTAAAAAAGTACAGCGCCTTCACCAAGTACCAAATTTCAGCTTTCTAGTGCTAACGGTCATTGAGATTATTCGCGGACGGACGGACAGACGAAACTAAAAGGGTTCCTAGTTGACTGCGAAACCCTAAAAACCCCATTACTATCACTCTGCTATCCGTCTGTCTATCATCAGTCTGTATCTCATGAACTGAGATAGCCAGATAGTTGAAATTTTCACAGATGATGACTGTATTTCTGTTGCCGCTATATCAACAAATGAAAAACTAAAAAAAGTTAAAATATAGTGGCTATTGTTGTATAGAGGCTGTTTTTTTTTACTTTATTGAATTATAAGTGACTATTAATTCCACGAACCTAATAATAAGCTTATAGCTGGCTTATAGATTCGAGGAATGAGATTAAATTGAATGAGTTTACGATAATCCCTAAGTAATAAAGGTGCTTTTTTTTTACTTTTAGCTAAGAAAATCTTTGGTGATAATGCACTCGTTGAGTGAAAGCTTTGAATTCTTGAGCATCGTTGCCGAGGTCCTAGCCTGTCGGTTTTCTACCAGTGGCATTTCGGAGATGCGTCAGACGCATGCTTACCGTAAGGTGATGTGGACGCTTTCTACCCTTGCAGCCAATTTCGTCTCAATCTGTAAAACAGTTTGAACGTTTACACACACGCGTAAACCCAATCTTTCACTACATAATATTAATCATATCAATATAATATAAAACCAATTGGCAACAGAGACGTCTATTCTCGGATTTGTATTTGTGTAATCAGGAGCCAAAGTTACCGATATAGCTCAAATAATCGCCAACTTAACAACTGGTAAATAATCTAAATTGCCAGTAAGAATTCCTAATCTTAAAGCTATTGAAACGAAAAAGGTTGGTTGCTAACTAAAAGAAATATTCACGTTGGCTTGCCTGTTGGTCTAGTGGTTAGTGACCCTGACTGCTAAGCCGGAGGTTGTGGGTTCGATTCCCACCCAGGACAAAATGTTTGTGTGATGAGCATAATCATTTCCTCTGTGTCTGGGTGTAATTTATCTATAATATATATGTATTTAGAGATATATAAATGTAATGAAATGACATTTCATTAATTCAAATTTGCGCGTTGAAGTTGTCAATGGAATTTATGTTCTGTGGAACGGGGTGACGTGTGATTGAATGGCAGATGATGTTTAGATTATTTTGCATATTTTATTGTTAAAAATTCTGTTGTAAAAAGATAAAATAAAGGGATATAATTGAGGAGGCGATATTAGTAAACTTTAAATGTCGTTTCTTTGATTTTCAGGTAAGTTATAGGTGTAATGGTCATAGTTAAACGTTGTAATATAGTAAGGACGTATTAAATAAACAAAACTTTGATTTTCAGAGAAACAATTTGTGGTTTATCTGGAAAATCCTCAATAACATATCTTATATAAATAAATAATACATTGTGGAATACAAAATCGCCAACTTAACAACTGATAAATAGTCTAGATTACCAGTAAGAATTCCTAATTGTAAAACTATTGAATCAAAAAAGGTTGGTTGCTAACTAAAAGAAATATTTACGAGAAAAAAAAGTATACCGAATAAAAATCCATATAATATTAAACTATTCTGTATGTGTCCGTGAGTGTAGTCTCACAAAAATAAACAAATTTTTCACTACAGATCTGTCCAGCAGAATTTATGCTGTGTAGTTACATAAATCATGTGCCTCGGGCACTCGCTAGCTAACTTTTACTCAGATAGGTACATATCATATCACTTTAATAGCCTACTTTTAGTTGCAAAACGAGGTTATTTTGTGCAATCCGATATGCAGGTTTCTGCGAGGCAATAATGGTAGCGAAAAAGACGGTGGCGCACGTGAAGGAACAGAGTTCTTTACGTCCCAGTCACCGAGACCCTGATCTTCAACCATCAGCTGCCGTAGGCAAGGTCTTGCAGATAACGAGTAATGGGAAGCTCACCGTCCGGCCTTTCGATTACTGTTCGGACCGAGCCTAAGTCGTCGACGACAGGTTGTGTTCCACGCGCCCCTCAAAGAGATGTCGGCAAACCGTAGGGACATAGTAGAGCCAAAACATACTGGCCCATGTATCGGCTTCTGAAAGGGAAATTCGTGGTTCTAGATCACAATGGCAACTGAAGGAACAAGAGTGTGTAGTCAATAACAAGAGTGTGTGTGTGTGCCGGAGGTCGTGGGTTCGATTCCCACCCAGGACAAATGTTTATGTGATGAGCATAATCATTTGTTCTGTGTCTGGGTGTAATTTATCTATAATATGTATGTATTTAGAAATATATAAGTATGTTTATCAGTTGTCTAGTACCCATAACACAAGCTCTGCTTAGCTTGGGACTAGACGGCGTTGTGTGATAGTTGTGGCATATATTATTATATTATTATTATTAATCTCTTTATTCACTATATAAACATATAAATTATATTTTTAAATATTTAAATAAAAAATAAAAAAACATTTAAAAATATAAAAAATAGTGTCCCACCGGTATCGGGAACAGGGTCCAAGCTACCGACGGTCAGGGATCCAGAGAAAGGAACCGTATTTTATTATTATTATTAATAAAAGTCAGACACCCTGCTTAAAATTTTAAATATAGAAATTTCATTTGAAATAAGTAGCACCTTTGAGCTTTGTATTTCAAATAAATACTTGTTCTATACTATACTTGTTCTTTACATTTAAGTGTTTTATATATATATTAAAGTTTTTCAAAACCATCAACAGAACTTTGTGCACTTTTTTTTTTTTTCTGTCGACGGGGAAAATCATCATTGACGAAACCCGCTCTTGGGTGGAGCGGGAGACAGTGTCAGAGTCTTACTGACTAAAAACCCCGCGCCGTTCCTTCTAGCCTTCATACCGGGGCTCTAGTTTCCTTTCGGATAACCCCGACCCCGGTAGGCTTCGATCCAGATGGGCCCCTCCTGTTGCTGACAACTCCTTGAGGCGCGCGGGAACAGTGCGCGCCGTCGACGCCTTGGCTCGGTCCGGACAGTTACCGGACGATCGGACAGCGAGCTACCCATGGCTCGCCGTCCGCGAGCCCGCGTCTACGGTGGCCGGAAATCGGGATCGGAATCCCGGCGGCGGCGGCGGGGGCGCCGTTGCCTGATGCGGTCTGCCTCCTCCTTTGCTAGCATTACTGCTTCGCAGAAGGAGGCGACCGCCTGCCACTCCTCCTCGCTCCGGACCATGGCCTGAACCAAGGCCCGGCGCGAGAGGTCTCCGCCGCCGATCACCCCCACGAGGGCACGGCGTTGCTCCGCCCAAGCAGGGCACACCTCAACTGTGTGCTCCACCGTGTCCTCCGGGCGTTCCGCACAGTGGCGGCACCCGGGCGTCTCTTCCGCTCGAATCCGATGCAGGAACCTCCCGAACTTGCCATGTCCGGTGAGGACCTGCGTCATGCGGAAGGTAAGGACGCCGTGAGGTCTTTCCAGCCACGCCTCAAAGAGGGGACTTACCGCCATAATTGTGGCGTGCCCAGCACTGGGTTGCGATAGTCGCTGACGCCATTTCACCGTGAGATCCCGCCGGAGCTCTGTCCGCCATACCTCGACCTATCGCGGTAGTGGACTTTCACCCCGGCGTTGCATCTCCACGCGCTTATCGTGCATGTGTGCAAGGACTGTTGCCTCCAGATCCCACGGTGGTAGGCCAGCCAGAAGGCTCGCCGCTTCGCGGGAGATCGTGCGGTAACCCCGCACCATCCGTATTGCCATGACCCTCTGGCAGGCGTTCAGTATGGACGCCGGTCGCTTTGCCAGCGACGGCGCCCACACCGGCGCCCCGTAAAGGGCCATGGACCGAACGATCCCCGCGTAGAGCCTCCGGCAGGAGGCGTCTGGACCCCCAAGGTTGGGCAGGAGTCGCTTGAGAGCAGCCCCGGCCCGGTTGAGTTTGGGAGCCAAACGTCGGAAGTGTTCTCCGAAATTCCATCGGCTGTCGAGAACGAGTCCCAGGTACTTCATCGTTGACCCGACGCCGATGCGAACTCCTCCTACCGTAAGTTGGGAGTCTGACGGTGGCGCATTCCGAGGGCCGTGGAAAAACATGGCCTCGGATTTGTGCAGCGCCACCTCGAGTCCCAACTCCTGGATCCTACCAACGACTATCGCAACCCCGCGTGTCGCAAGAGCGACCGCCGCCTGGTGCGACTCTCCCTGCGCTAAAACCACGCTGACCCCGTCAGGGAGGTCGCCGCGCAGCACGTAGTCGTAGCCGATGTTCCACAAGGGTGGGCCTAGAACCGACCCCTGCGGAACACCGCACGACATCTCTCGACGTTTCCAGTCTCCCTGGTGACCGGGGTAGATAATTGACCTGTCCGACAGGTAAGCCTCGACCACTCGACAGAGGTATTCGGGCACCCGGTGGTACCGGAGTGCCCTCCGGATCGTACTCCAGGGCAGGGAGTTGAACGCGTTGGCAATGTCCAAGGACACTGCCACGACGCTCCTGCCCCGGGACACCGCAACCCCTGTCGTGAGGGCTCACACGCGCATGATGGCGTCCACCGTAGAGCGCGCCCTGCGAAAGCCGAACTGTCCGTCCGACAAGTCCGGCCCCAGAACTTTGTGCACTTAAGATAGATATATACAAGTCCATTCATTCATCCCTCAGTTCTTAAATAGCTCCACTCCGCCGTATGTAAATTGACCAATCATTTTTGATGTCGATGATGTCAATCGATGCTGAAAATAAAACGCTATCAAACCAATACTGCGGACGAATGGTTGAGCCGATATCGCGTCATACGCTCCGTATTGACTGACTCTGAAATGCGAAAGCAGTTATGAATGGGGAGTGTGTTAATTGTTTGTTATCAGTTACATACACGCATGCAAAATGGAAGCTGTAGGGGTCATTTACTCTGCGAAAATGTTTTAAAGAGTTATTGGTGGCCTAGACCACAAAGGGCAAGGGAAAGAACACATGTGGGTTTTAGTCTGTAAAAACCTGACATGTCCTCTCCCTAAAAAAATATTATAATTCATTGATTTATGTCGACGCTTGGGGGAGACCTATGTCCAACAGTGGACGTATATATATCGGCTGAAATGAATGAAGTAATTGATTTATATTTTAATTATTTCATTTTTCAAATATGTGCTTATATAATATTTTTTACAATAAATCAGGGAGGGCGCTGACTCCTGTCATACAGGCTCGCCTAGTTTGGGAGTCAGAGGCTTCATAAATTGTACCATTATTATGCCAATAAACAATTATTTTTATTATTATTATATTTTATAATATGCTGCCAGCGTTCTGGGCATTTATCCTATTAACATCGACGTGGATGATTTTTTTTAATACTGATGGGTGATTTCTACACTTTGTAATTATATTATTATTACTATCAGTTTCTATATATAGCTTATTAGTATGTGTGTTAACAGTAACTAATGCAATGTTGTTTTTTGAATTTATATAGAAAGAATTAAGTGCCAGTTAAAAAGTAGATTTTATCCGCTGATGTGCTGTGCTTTTTCCGATGCAAAGAATGTCTTTAGCATTAGTGAAACTTCCTATCAACGACATACCTACAGTATCTAATAGGTATTTTATAATTGGAACATAATTTTCTGAGATTCCGCCAACTTTATAAGCTTACACTAATTGTTATTATCTACACTAATATAATAAAGAAGTAAAGTTTGTTTTTTTATTTTTTTGGTTTGTACGAGGTAAACTCTGGAAGTACCGGTCCGAATGCTAAAATTTTTTCACCGATAGAAAGCTGCTGTCAGCCTGAGTGACATGGGCTTTGTTTTATGAACGCGGGTGAAGCTACGGGCAAATGCTAGTTATTTTTATATAGTTTCTCATTATAATGAACGCTTTACCATTGTAATTTTTTAGATTATTAAGCCCAAACTCCGAAGCCGATGGGTATAACTAATCGGATTATTTTTTTTCCCGTAAAACGTCCTTTGTATCAAAATGCTGATAGCCATTCCGAGAAGGATTCACTTATACCAATATAATTGAACGTGATCCAATAAATAGGGGCAGGTTGCTATAAATAGATCACTTCGCTTTATGACCTCTTACCTATTTTGATTTTGGAACACCCGATATTTATAATAAACGCACAAACGATACGAGATTAGGCTTTTTGACATAAACAAATGGCTGTTCCCTTTTTTGGACCATCGGCACCATCATTGAATGACCAATGACCATGTTGTTCAATGGACTTCGAGAGATTTGTTCTACAGGTCCAAGAAAAGCAACTGATATAATAGCAATATTACTGTAATTTATTAAGATAACGAGACGAGACAAACATTGCTTATACACATATGATAAGCGAACAAACTATAGTACTGTCTATAAGCAGTTTATTGTACTGACAAGATACTCAATTCATTAATACAATTTTACATTTGGCACATTTAATAACTTTAAAAATATGTTTTTCTTCGGCGATTGATAATATTTTTAGTAATGTTATCTAAATAAATATACTTGGAATCAATTTCTATAAAAGGTCACAAGTTGGCCATCAAACGGGTATTAGGCGACACCAAACAGCTGGGTGCAAGTGCAAAACAACCTCTCAGTTGCGTGGATGGCCTGGTGACTATGTATTTTTGCTGACATTACAAGCTTGTAAGTTTGTGATTTTTCATTTATTTGTTTATAGTTAATTAAAACGGTTCACTTACATTAATCAACTTAGAATTGTAAAAACCTAAAAAAGTTATAATATATAACATACATAATGTTGAAAATAATTAATTTGATTATTATAATAGGATAGATAAATTAATCATTCAAGATCAGATACAAAAATACACGTTAACATAGAACAGTGGACACCCTTGCATACTGTCTCTCACAGAACACCAGACAAACACGTCTTATTTTATTCCATTCATCCGCAAACACATCACATTCAGAGTCAGCATTCAGGAGGGCGTTAAGCTTGATATAGTTATGAAATTTTGTACATAGATTTTTTACATAAAACCACTAGACACGTGTTTTGGCTTTCACATATACTAAAATTAGTGTTGTATAATTATATTGGTTGTACTCTCGCATTCGGTTGCCCTGTGAAGATAATATATAAGTTTCATAAATTGTTAATGAATAAATAATTTAGCTGTGGCTACCTTGTATGGTTTTGGGATTACCTAAGCGGTCCATTGAAAGAGCTAGTCCAATGATCGCAATCTTCCTCTATCAGTAACGGAGCGAGTAATAGTGTAATTAGCGCATTGACACATGAGGCCGTGGGCGTTGGGGATCAGTACTTTCTACCCACGCGATGGGCTTATTAGGGAAAACACACAATTTTACACGTTACTAATGTAGAGTTTAAGTAAATTTTATAGCAGTCATTGACATGCTAACTGCTTCGATTATGTATGTGTAATTTGTTTCTGTATGTGTACTTTGTTTTTGTATGTGTAATTTGCTTCTTTATGTGTAATTCGTTGTGTAGGGTATTATGTGTTGATTTGTTTTATGAATTCTGATAGTCCGTACTAAATTCATTATATTTATTATTATTTATGGTAAAGTAAGTAAGAGGGGATGAATTTAACTCGCAGAGGCCATTTAGAAACTTTTAATGGAACGTGATACCGACCGGCGATACGACGCGCTATACTAGTGCACCCGAAGTCACAGCCGGTTTGAGAAAAACTATTGCGAAATATGGAAAACAAATAATGGGTTCACGGTCCCATCGGAGCTACTAGTCGATCCAGTTCCAGTTATGGCGTTGGATCTGTTCTTCGATCGGGGTTTCACCACATTGTTCGCACAGATTTACGAAGACGTTATGGCTTAGTGACCATAACGAATTTTCCTTATGTATTTTTAAGCCTTTTTTTGAGATAGGTAATCATCCAGTTTCTACCCAGTTAATAAAACCCACCTTCAGTTACCCTTTGCATTCTAGGACCACAGTTTTCCTTTTAAAAATACGCCGTGACCCTAGCGGGTATCGCCCTACTGAATCCTGGCGGTTTTGTTGACATCTCTTTAAGGCTCACATGGAACACTACGCGCTATTGACTTGGGCCCGAGCCCAATACAGGTAAGGACCGATCCTTACCGTAAGACCGGACGGCGAGTTATTCGTTGCTCGCCGCCTGCAAGCACGCACCTACGATAGTTGGGATCACCCTGCGCCATTCGGATAGCAATCAAATTAAATGTTTAGTAGGAAATTTCAAAATATATCTGGATAGTTTACCTTAAACAGTAAATTAACTATTTATATCAAAATAAAAACACCTAGGCGTTCAAGTACTCTCTTCATAATTTTTTATATTAGTTTAGATGTAAGACTATTACCTTTTTTTTTTTTGTCGACGGGCAAAACCCGCTCTTGGGTGGAGCGGGAGACAGTGTCAGAGTCTTACTGACTAAAAACCCCGCGCCGATCCTTCTAGCCTTCATACCGGGGCTCTAGTTTCCTTTCGGATAACCCCGACCCCGGTAGGCTTCGACCCAGATGGGCCCCTCTTGCTGCTGACAACTCCTTGAGGCGCGCGGGAACAGTGCGCGCCGTCGACGCCTTAGCTCGGTCCGGGCAGTTACCGGACAATCGGACAGCGAGCCACCCATAGCTCGATGTCCACGAGCCCGCGTCTACGGTGGCTGGAAATTGGGGCTGGAACCCCGGCGGCGGCGGCGGTGAGGGCGCCGTTGCCTGATGCGGTCGGCCTCCTCCTTTGCTAGCATTACTGCTTCGCAGAAGGAGGCGACCGCCTGCCACTCCTCCTCGCTCCGGACCATGGCCTGAACCAAGGCCCGGCGCGAGAGGTCTCCGCCGCCGATCGCCCAAGCAGGGCACACCTCTACTGTGTGCTCCACCGTGTCCTCCGGGCGTTCCGCACAGTGGCGGCACCCGGGCGTCTCTTCCACTCGAAGTACTGACCGCGCCCGATGTTGCTTAACTTCGGTGATCGGACGAGAACCGGTGTATTCAACGTAGTATGGACGTTGGCGACTAGACTATTAACTCGGGATTCAAATATATGGAGGTACGTGTTTATTGGAAAAGGCTTTACTATTGGGCAACCCAGTACCTACGATACTTAGGTCTATACCGCAAAATTTTAGGACGTGCAGACTATTTTCACGCATCAATATAAGTTTGTGACACACAGACATAAGTTCAAACCAACAGATATCCCAACTTGAGAGATACAAGTTAGTTGGCGTAGTTAGCCTAGAGTAAATAGATTTACATGAAAATTCATAGTCATAGACTGTGTATCAACTGCTTCATTATCTATAACATATCTTCTATACATATATAATAAATCTGTTGAAGTTTTTAGTTGTGCGCAAATCACGTAATCACGTTGTTCCCGTACATTTGAAGCTTTCTACAAGCGTTAACCATTGCAGATTAGCAACTTGGCTAGAGGTACAGGTTACGTGTACCAATTTCTATTTCTTAGTTTTTTATTTTATTTTGTAACACTTGTTCCCGCGCGCCTCAAGGAGTTGTCAGCAGCAGGAGGGGCCCAGCTAGGTCGAAGCCTACTGGGGACAGGGTTGTCCGAAAGGGAGCTCGTGCCCCGGTATGAAGGCTAGAAGGAACGGCGCGGGGTTTTTAGTCAGTAAGAGTCTGACACTGTCTCCCGCTCGAGCCAAGAGCGGGTTTCGTCAAAGATGATTTTCCCCGTCGACAAAAAAAAAAAAAAAAAAACACTCGTTGGTGATCCTTAAATAAATAAACTAGCTTTTAATGAAAATCATTTTTTCATAGCAAGCTTTTATATCTCGGTAAACCTATATGATAACTACTCGTCAAGACGAACCATACGAGCCCAAACTCGATGGTGTTGTGTCGTTTAACTAGCAAGTTCCTATAACCACCTTCCAGTTCCATCTGATGATGATTTTGATCTGATGATGGAACTGGAAATTGGCTATGTCAATAATTTTGTGGAGCTCCATGTCAATGCGCAACAAGTGGAAAGTGGGTGAAATTTTATTTACAAGATGGTGAAACTAAATAAAAGCTTGTAATAAATCCACGTTTCCCAGAGTACTTGTAAAACAATTTCTTATTATTCTCTCAAGACGAGTCACACGCTAAAAGGACAACATGCGCGTCAAACAGCCCGGCCATGTATCTTCGTCATTATGTTCATTCGACTAAAAGCACTCGATCTCCTAATGCGATAGGTACTCGTATTTGTTCACATTTCTTACACTTAATTTAGTTTAAGTAGAGGGATCCTTTTAGTTATATAAGCGTGAAAGATTAAACTTTTTTGTGTACTGAAATATTTTTGTGCAAATAAACTTTGTGTTTGTTGAATTAGCTGATTTGATTTGATTTACATAATAGTAATTTTACATACTGTAAAATTACAGATTCTTGTAAAACACAACGTCCTTTTAGGGATAGGGTATTTTAGTCTTGTTTCTTTTTCTTTGTTTTTTATATGGAGCCTGCGGCTTGCAGTTTTGTAATTGCTATTATCTCATTTGTTCATGGTGCACAATAACCAGCTTTCGCTATTCTACCATTTTTAAATTTTGTCTTCACACTTAGCCTCCCCGCACACGGGCCTCAAAAAAACGCCGCCACAAAAAAAACGCTAAAAGCAGCCATAAAAAACAGCTGAAGCGCTTGGTAGTCCGGAGAAGCCCGCAGCCGCTAGAAGCGTTTTTTTTTACGGAACCGCCGCACACGAGCCATCCTTCTAGCGTTTTTTTTTTGGCGGCGTTTTTTGAAGTCCATGTGCGGGGACAATTAGCATCGATATATTGTACTAAGTCGATGACACTTAGTGTCCTATTTTTACGTTTTAATTGATCAACTGGTTAGATTATTAAGGGTAGCGTAGATAAATTTGGACTAGCGGTCATTGACTCTTCTGTAGTTATTAACTTTCTCATTTCAGTATCTAAAACGGAAATTATGACTGGAATTTACATCTGATCCTTTACATTTTCTAGTAATAAAAAGTTCATTGTTTGGTTTTTCTGGTAAATACGCTGAGATATCAGGAAAAGGCCAACGTCTGGCGTTTACAATAATGCCTTATTTCATGGACATTTCCTATGTATTGATGAATTTTGAGATCAGTGGTATCCCAGTGGTGATGGACCCGACATACACATTTTAGGTCATGGGTTCAAAGTCAGTCAGATGCATTATTTTATGTACTAAATTTATTTCGATATGCGATTTTCAATAAAATAATAATAATATGTATCATGACTCATTCCCGGCCTGATTCCCAGCAGTGGGAACATTAAAAGACTGATTATATAAAAAAAAAACTTATATTTCACACAAAGTATAGTTCGTATACAAAAATTGATGCTATTACTTATTGCTAACAGAAAACATTTTTTTTAACATGTATGATACGCCACAGGGACATGCAGGCCTATCCAATGCTCCAGTGCGCTTATAATGCTATTACCGAATTTTCACTTTCACTTGGTGCTATTGCGTACTTACAATCTCCTTTTCTTATCCTGAGTTTCTACACGTTTTTAACCCTTCAGATACCGTCAATTAGAGACACAATAGTAAGACAATAGATGCGCGGCCACCGGTGGTCGCTTGGGGATTCATGAATTAAAGAACGTTTTCAGCTCTATACTAAAACTGATTTACTTAGTATAAAAATTCATCATCATCATCAGCCTTTTATAATGTTCCCACTGCTAGGACCCAGGTCTTTTTTTTTATTATTATTGATAGGTTTGCGCTTGACCGCTAGGCCTCCTCTCTAGGAGAGGGAATGGGCCGTAATCCATCACGCAAATGCGGATGATGTCTTCAAATTTTTGGTTCTAACAATTATCAATATTTCAATTATTATTAGTTTGTCTAACGATATAACACTGATCAGTTACTAGCATTGTTATCGCTCCATTGGAAAGTCAATAGCAATAGTTATGAGACCCATCCTTAGTTTATGGACGAAGGTTCACATGAATTAGTACTCTTCTGTTAATTCTCGTCTGCATGAGGGTAGTCAGACTACACGTGTATTGTAGTCATTACGCGGCAATTTTCAATATACAGGCTGTTCCATGACATCCATTCATGCTACACAATGTGTTCTATTTCATCCCAGCTAGAGACGGCGGCCATTGTTCTCTGATAAGGCATAGTGCACAGTTTAGATGTTTACTTTAAGCAATTATTAATTTTTATGCATAAAAATAAAACTGCTTAAAATATTAAAAGGCACTTAAAGTGTCATCATAAACCATTTTTATATTAATGTTCTGTTTACGAAAAGCTAAATAAATAAAAACCTTTTATTACTAAGGTTTATTATGTTACCATTATAAATTAATACAATAATGTGACCAGCGAAGGTACATAAACAATATCTACGTACCTAGTAGGAAATTAGAAACGCAAATTGTGTGTACAAAGCCCCTAGTTTTGTGTGATTTACGATGTTTACTCAAGCGACGGCGTGTTTAATAACCCACTGAAAGGTATGTACGTATGTAAATGTGAGGGAAGTACCTAATTTACATAGGCAGACAGGTACATAGTTATGTTTTACTTTCGACTTGGTTCTCCGCTATATCGAAGCTGGATTAGCATCGCATCTGTACCTACATATAGGAGAAACTTACTGACACATCTACGCACAACCGAAACTGAATTTTGTAAAAGGCTTCCTTTTATAACGTAAAGATGCTAAAAAGTGATAATCTCTACCAGAGCGTTTCCTGACAGCTACAACCTAGGGGCACAAAATATACAGGTACAGAAGACAATCTACGTACAAAACGTGCTCTAGCAACGCACACATAGACACCGCTCACGGACACGATATCTCGACCCGCTCGTCGAACAGTTCCGGCTCAAACGCTCATTAGTGTGCGTCTACCGAGCGTAGGTATAAAAAGTGAAGTTTATACATGAGATTGCCTTCTGTACCTATCTATTTTGTGCTAGGGGTCTATTAGTAAAAAATTAATAGGTTACATCTAGGCAAGTGTGCTCCATCGTCGAACGCATCATCGCTTACTATGAGATGAAATAGTAGTCAAACGCGAGACTGTTTACAAAATTCACCAACGGGAAACGGAGGTCCAAAATTTGTATGATGAACACCTTTTGCATGCAGGCAAAGCCAGTAGCAGAAGCTAGTCGCTCTTGTACACTCCGTGGCACTAAAACACAAAGGCCAACAGAAGAAACGCGAGTGGGTTTTGGTCAGTAAATGTCTGTCAGAAGTTTCCAGAGTAGGAAAATATATTTCATGATTTACAACCCTAAAAATAATATGAACCTCCTTTTTTAAGCTCTTTTTTCTCAGGTGTGCCAATTCTTGGTATTTTTCACCCTTTTATTGAATAAATATTTGTATTCAGGCAGTCGAAACGTGGCTTGTATTTGGGTCATTATTAAAAAGGGTGTTCATGAATCGAACGCTCGAGTATGTTTCACAAACGACTGGCTTAAACACAAATATATAAGTAGATACTAAATCACTTTCTATCGATCCACTTTTTGTATACTTTAGTAAAGTTACTAAAATATACTAAAACAGACTTTTTATGAAGAAAAAAGATGAAAATAAACATGACGTTATCGCCCGTAAAAAATGAGCAAAGTGATATTTGCAGTGACCTCGGAACTTTGACTCTTGTAAGTTCATAGTAAAATATAATATGCTGAAAAAACTATCCGAAATCTGATGTGGGCCCCATCCATCATATGAGGCGACAGGGACGGAGGCTTGTCGACCCTAATCGAACCCCATACACATAATATAACCAAGTATACCCTTGTATCTCGCCATATTTAGATACTTTCATTTGTAGGCCTACGATACAACCCCCGCTATACATAATACATGAACGATCCTCGGTAACAACAGTGAAAATGTACCAATTGATTTATTACAAAACCAATGTAGTAAATAAGTAATTAATTGTCATTATAACTTCGCCTCATTATAAAATCATGAATTTCGAACTTCAATCTCAGAACAGTGTTGCTACCTATTTCGGACTGACAGAGCTAATTAAAACATTTAATTTTATTACTATTTATTTTATTTATATACACGTAACTTACATTGCCATATAGCGTGGTAATGCCGCCAGTCTTTTGGGCACATTGACAGTCAACAGTGGGGAAGTTTTTTGGTGTCATATTTTTGTTGGTTTTGGTAAAAAAACATTTACTTAATTGCAACAAATTGAAATTTCAAAATACGTTTCGGATATCGAAATAAAAATAAGTAAAATAATAATAATAAATATGTCGAGGAAAGAACAAACGCGATGATTAGACATGTTTTACTGCTCAGCACCACAAAGAGAATATTATATATCTGATTATTCATTTATTAGTTAGGGAATAATTTACATTTAAAAATTACTTAACTATAATTACAGTAAAATAAAAAGTAATAATAAAAACCCTACGTTCTGTTAACTAAGTTGGTTTTCAGGTAGTTTTAATTAGTTAGTTTAGTTAAATATTAAAACAAATGTAAATTATATGTATGTAAAATCATAGTATTTTTTTTAATGACTGGCCTGTTGGTCTAGTGGTTAGTGACCCTGACTGCTATGCCGGAGGTCGTGGGTTCGTTTCTCACCCAGGACAAATGTTTGTGTGATGAGCATAATCATTTATTCTGTGTCTGGGTGTAATTAATCTATAATATGTATGTATTTAAAAATATATAAGTATGTTTATCAGTTGTTTAGTACTCATAACACAAACTCTGCTTAGCTTAGGACTAGACGGCGTTGTGTGATACTTGTGGAATATTATATTATTAATCTAACCTGACTCAAAATAAACCTTCAGTAAATAATTGAACAGCCATGTTATTAATTGTGAATAACAACAGATTTATGACGACCTCGGCTGTTAATCACGAATCATTATGTCAGGCAATGAATTATTAAAATAAAATGGTGATCAAATCATTGTGTTAAACACTGATGACTATTAATTCAGCGAGTATTACAATACTAATATCACTGAAAGCGTTGTAACTATTAACATTATACCCGAACTAATTTCAACTGCTGCCTATTCATTTGAGGAACTGTTTAAGTTTCTCTACCCCCGAACTGAATCCCTATTGCGCGGTTTCAAACTCCTGTTAAAACACTGTATTATGGACGATCCGAACAAACACGGTATGAACTTATCTCTGATGTAACAAATCTGCTTCGTTTGTATGCAGCAGCAATTTATCTGTGGGTTTGCCGTATGTTTTATCAATCTTCCGATTGCCTTGCTCGCCACAGGCGACGGGAGAGCCCCGCCCGGGTACACGCGATACCTCGACAAATAAACCAGGTAAATACACTGTATTGGAATTAAAGTCCATTACAATGCTTTCCAAGTGAGTGATTCATCTTTTAGATAAAAACAGTGTTTGTTTTTCTAGCATTTTCTAGAAGCAAGAAATTTAAGGGAAGCAAGGTGGATGGTTTTATGTAGTTTTAAGTTTTGATAACACGCTCAATGCAGTGGCAGTATGAAGTCTTTTATGATCCCTTATTTTCTGGTGAACCCACAGAAGACGTTTTACTAGTGCTATTTTAAAAATTTTATAGTGTTCTTTTTTTTAATAACTTCATGTTCTATCTATATTTCTAACCAAACGCCTCGGATTTGTTATTGTAACTCACCGCCGCTGCCTACCGTAAGCACTCATACAATCGGATTCAATATCGATATCTGTTTTCGATATAAAACAGAAGTTTTTTCTATATAGAGAATACCAACTTTATAGTAAAAACTTTATAAAAATTTTGTTTGTTAGTTATAAGTGGTAATTATGTTTGGTGAGTAACTGTGTTTTAACAGTAAAGTTACGCATGTTGTGCTTACCTATAAGGAATTGCTGCACTAGTTTATAAGTTTACTAGCTTTTACCCGCGGATTTGCCCGCGTTTATTAATATACTTTAATTCCTCTCCCCTTGTCTTCCCTCTTTCGCTCCCTTTTCTTCCTTGTTTTTTTTAAACAGCCTATATCCGTACGTATCTCCAGGGTCCCAACTATCTCTGTACCAAAATTCATCTAAATTTGTTTTGCCATTTAGGCGTGAAGACGTAACAAACAAACAAACTCACTTTCGCTTTTATAATATTAAGTGAGTATTCCATGTATTTCATATCTTTGTATGTGTGTAGTCAATTGTTGGTGAGCCAAATAAAATAACATTAACAAAAACTTATAGTTTACCAAAACAAAGTATGACTTGTAGTTTATTCACGTTTTATTTGCCAGTGGAAACCACGACTTCAGGCTAGGTACCTATGCACCTCGTTTGCCACCATTTGGCACTCTTCCCACGGCAAAAAAGCAACGACATATTTTTTCAAAATTACAAATTATGCTGTGGGCATGCATGTTGTTATGTAGCAGTGAAACAGAAATGTATGTTATCCTTATCTTTTTCAGGTAAGTGGAGCGATGCAGATACTGTTGCTGAAGCCAGTTTAAGTAAACATACTTGAGTTTGTACGTTATAAAGTTTAACTTAATCCTTGTTTATTTTAATATTTTACTTATGAATAAACTACAACATAGGAAGTTATAGTCTGTCTAAAAAGTCAAATGACTTGGAAATTTTTAAACGAATAAAAAAATCTGTTATAAATTGTACATACAATATATTTTTTAAGGTTCTATTAATAAATAATGATAATCTCTTTGCAACCTTGATTACTCAACCAGTGTTGCTTCTTCAGATTTCAAAAATTAGATTATTTGATCAGATTGCTTGAGTCGTTTGTCTTCAGCAGGGGCCCAGCTGGGTCGAAGCCTACTGGGGCCAGGGTTATCTGAAAAGGACCTCGAGCCCCGGTATGAAGGCTGGAAAGAACGGAGTGGGTTTTTAGTCAGTATGGGTCTAACACTATCTCCCGCTCCACTCAAGAGCGGGGGTTGTCATTGGATGATTTTTGCCCACCAAAAAAAAGAAAAACTCGTTTGTCTTTTTAGACAGACTCTACCACATATTAATCTCTACCACAAATTAAAATGTCACTCTGCGAGCGAGAAAGAGAGATGGAGCTATGTACTCGATAGAGCTCCATTCCTTTAACAGTTCAGTTTAGGTCGTAAAATACAAAAATAATGGATCGCGTTAAAAGCTCGTGTTAGCATTGTTGGTCAGCGCAGTTGTTGAGCAAATGGCTGCTGACCTGCCTGTCTCACATGGAAATGTCTACAGATCCGGATCCGGCTCTGGGTGTTTAAATGGTTTAAATGATTGAAACACCAACAATACTTTAAAGAGTAAAAATAGTCAAAAAAAAATTTACAACTCTACAATGGAAAAATTTACTCACGGTAGACAAAAATACATAACTAAATATATAACTTTAAAATAATGTATGATTTACATTATTTTTAAGTTAATACTTATTAATACAGTTAATATTTATAAGTTAAGGTAAGTGTAAGTTTATTCTATCTTTTATTTTTATCTGTATCAGTGTTTGTGTTTTTCTGTGGTGTGTGTGTTGGTGATTTTGTGTTTTTTTTTTTATTAATGACCTCTTAAGATCTCTTAAGGAGTTATTGCATACGATGTTAGTAAAAAGTTGTACATAAAGATAAGTAGGTACATATACAATAACTTTCACTATGTATGGTTTTTAATTAATATTGTAATTAATCAAACGTAACTTATAAAATTTTGTGGAGTATCACGCAAAAAATTATCAAAATACAATTACCTAATTTTCACAACTTCCTCATAGCCTTATAAGTGTGTGAGAAAAATCTTCACAGTATCAAGGCAGGTAAATTATGTAAAGATTTTATACAGATTTCATTGGTGGCTTTGAATGAGGGTCAGAAGATTTCCATTGTCCTTTTATCCAAATCCGCTTAGTCGTTTGAGCGTCAAGGAGTAATAAACATACACATATAGGTATATATACTTCATCATCATTGTGGGGTGTGGACTGTATATAGTTCCAAATAAAACAAATACTTCAATTATAGGTCGCTGGTGGTCTTTTATTTTCCCTTACACTTATTCAGTCTTGATTTCACAATAATCAGAAGTCTTTACAATAATCACGAACTTTTAATCACATAAACTTTAGAGACATAAACTTATAAGACGTAGAACATAAGAAAATAGAGTATATAACAACTGGTATTTACATAGCACTTTTACATTTAGAGAGATTGCACTTTACTTCTTCATTCTTGAGGGCTTGATCCGACGAACTGTGTCGAACTGAGTTTTCGGCCCCTATTTATGTTCCAAACTCCTGGGTGGAGGTAGTGGTTCGAGTGAACTATCATTTTCTTGGTTTTTCCTTTTTCGACCAATCTCCTTCGTGACAGTTTGGGCGAGTCCATTTCTTGCTCCAAACCTGTCGGAACCTGTCGCGACCTGCTCCCGCGACCGTTGGTTCTTAGTTAGCGGCGCCACTTGGTGCATGTTCTCATTGGGTGTTTTATTACCGACTTCCCAAAAAGGAGGAGGTACTACGTTCGGCTGTTTGTATGTTTTTTTTTTTTTTTTTTTTTTTTTTTTTTTTTTTTTTTTTTTTTTTTTTTTTGTATGTTTGTTCGTCGAATACTCCCCCAAATGTGGACGGATTTTCAAAATTCTTTTTTTGTTCGAAAGTAGATAGTTCTGAGGTGGTCCCATTATCACCAAATTAGGATCTGATGATGGGATCTTGGAGAAATCGAGGGCAACCTTCAAATTTTATAGGCTCACTTATTGATTTTCGCATATTTTATGAAGTATCTTGTGTATTTGCGTATGGTCGTCACCATCTCAGGTAGCTGGGCTGATGATGGAAGGTACAACTCCTTAACAGTAACAAGTTACTCGAACAGGCAAGGACTGTTTTAGTAAATTGTTTTGATGTTTGTTAGGGCATTTGCCATATTTGGTCTCATGATCATCAAGTCATGACCTGATGCTGCAGTCAGGATAGTCTGCAGAGTACCTAAGTCCTCGACAACAAACAGCAGATATATCGAGTTTAGGCTCATTGAAAACGGCTCGATGTGTGGATAAACGTACTGCTAATAAAGAACACCGAAGTACATAGAGACCTGATGCTGAAGCCAGGAGCATCAGGAAAAGTACAAACCTTGAAATTACAGCACCGTAGTCGTGTTTGGGCTCATTTTAAACAGGACTAAATTTTAAGTTCATTGCAATGTTGACATAAATCTGGCCTGATGCTACAGCCGGGATTATCAGCATCTAGTCTAATGACTGATTGAAAGATTTACCTTTCGGCTTCATCATCAGATCAGTTCGATATATCCTTTCCCTCTCCAGCATCTAGTCTAATGACTGTTTGAAAGAAGAGGGGGAGAGGATATATCGAACTGATCTGATGATGAAGCCGAAAGGTAAATTAATGTAATCTAACCGTGTTTGGGATTATTAGAACCGTTATGAGATGCGCTCTGACTATAAGGTATTTAAGTTTGACTGAGGGGTACTTTTTAGTGGTGGTACCATAACTAAAAAGTGTAAAATAAAAAAAACTTTTTACAAAAAAAATATAACCGACTTCAATGATAAAAAACACTGAAAAGTATCAAATAACTTTAATTTTGGAAGTCGGTGTTAAATAACGAAGATACTAAACTATTATAGAAACACCGACTTCCAAAATTAAAGTTATTTGATACTTTTCAGTGTTTTTTATCATTGAAGTCGGTTATATTTTTTTTGTAAAAAGTTTTTTTTTTACAAGATTCTTATTGGTTGATTTCGCTGTCCCCAACAAAGATTCTTATTGGATATTCTCGCCGTCCACAACATCTTCTCCCCCCGGCGTAGCTCGCGAAGCCTCTTCTTTTCTTATGAGGACGACGAGTTTGCTCGTGGGGCGCCGAAACGTGCCGGTCTTCGTTCGGACTTCTGCGACTCTGATGCCGCCGTCTGGCCCGCGGTGTGTTTTCTCCACGACGCCCATTGGCCAGACGTTCCTGGGCAGGGTCCCGTCGACTATGAGGACCACGTCGCCTTCTTGCAGCGGTCGCACGTTGTTAGTGGGTTCACCTCGGGGTACTAACAGCGGCAAATACTCCTTTACCCAGCGCCGCCAGAACTTGTCGGCGAGCGCCTGACTGGCTCGCCACGTTCGGCGATCTGCCTCGTCGCATGGCCCTGTGGTCGGTAGGCCGGTCGATGACCCCAACAGGAAGTGATTTGGGGTGAGGGCCTCAGGATCTTCCGGGTCCACGCTCACGTGTGTCAAGGGGCGGGCGTTGACGGCGAATTCTGCTTCAGTCAACAGTGTTCTTAATATTTCTTCTGACGGTGCCTTTTCATTTAACGCAACACTGAGCGCCGACTTCACCGTCCTCACCATTCGCTCCCATGCTCCTCCCTGGTTTGGCGCGCCTGGCGGTATGAAGCGCCATTCCATTCTGTTCAGCAGCCCCACGTCCTTCAGGGTTGGCAGCCATTCTTGGTACGCTGCTTGTAGCTCGTGATCGGCTCCTCGGAAGTTAGTCCCGTTGTCCGAGTACATGGTTCGCGGCCATCCTCTTCGTGCCGCCATGCGCCTTAGCGCCATTATTGCCGAGTCCGTTGACAGCGACGCGACGAGTTCTAGGTGAATTGCTCGGCAGGTGAGGCATGTGAATAGCGCGCCCCATCTCTTTTCTCTCCGCCGTCCCACCTTGACCATCATCGGTCCGAAGTAGTCCACCCCGCAATTGGAGAACGGGCGGTGGAACGGGTCCAAGCGAGCACGCGGCAGGTCTCCAGTAGCCGGTGTCTGCGGCATGGATTTTCTCTTATTACACAATGCGCAACTTCTTTCTATTGCCCGTACGGTGGGTCGCAAGTGTAATATCCAATATTTCTGTCGCAGGTCGTTCGTCACGCGTTCACGGTTGGCGTGTCCAGCGGCGCAATGTTCGCGCATTACGATGAGCTTTGTTGTTCTGTGACGCCCGTCCAGGATGATGGGCCTCTTCGTCTCGGGTGGTGCCGTTGCTGCTTCTATTCGGCCTCGCACTCGTAGGAGTCCATCCTCATATACTGGATCCAATCTAAACAGCCTGCTTGTTCTTGATATTGCGCGAGCTGCCTGTATCCTTTTGATTTCGTCACCGAAGCTGTCTTGCTGCGCCTGCTTCAAAAGCTCCTTCTCGGCGCGCTGCACGTGTCGATGTTCTAGACCCCTTGCTTGGCGTCGACACATGTCGATGAAGGCGAGCACTCTTGCTGTGGCTCTGACAAGCGTCTCGAACTTTGAGAAGCGGGCAGGGTCGGGTAGCCAGTTCTCCCTTGTCGTGCCTTCGTCTGTGTGTAGGACTTCTTCTGGTTCTTGTTCTTCGTCCTCCATCTTGTGGGGCCACAGCTCCTCGGGATCATGCAGGAAGCTGGGCCCTTGGAACCACCGATCGGTTGCGCTGATCGGCGCGTTGGTGAGTCGGGTGGCGTCGTCGGCTATGTTTTCCTTTGTCGGCAGCCAACGCCATTCTTCTTTCTTCGTCAGCTCTGCTATCTCTCCAAGTCGGTTCGCGACAAAGGGAGTGTAACGTCGCCCCTCATTCTGTATCCAGTGGACGACGGTGGATGAGTCTGTCCAATATACGGTCCGGTTGACCTTGATCCGATGCTCTCTTCTCACGTGATCGGCGAGTCTCGCTCCTATCACTGCTGCCTGGAGTTCTAGTCGAGGGATAGTCTGAGCTCGACGCGGCGCCACCTTTGCTTTGGCGGCCACCAGTGTGATGGTTACTGTTTCATCTTCATGCTCCACCCTCCAGTAGGCTACGGTCGCGTATGCTTGTTCGCTCGCATCGCAAAACACGTGGAGTTCGATTCCTTTGAACCCCTTCATTGCGTAATTCCTCGGCAAGCGGAGTTGGGCGATCTCTTCGAGTCGGGCGAGCCAATTTGTGAACAGTTCGTGCTCCTTTTCTGGAATCCTCTCGTCCCAGGTGATCGTGAGGCGCCACAAACTTTGCAGTATAATCTTCGCTCGTATCGTGAAGTGGCTTAGCAGTCCGAGAGGGTCATATATTGACATGACAGCACTGAGCGCCTCGCGTTTGGTTGGGGCTCGCAGCTGCTGCCTTACTTCGGCTGGGACTCGGTTCATCGACGTGTTGAACCCCAGCTCGTCTTTCTCTGCGTTCCAATATAGTCCGAGTATCTTGTTCTCGGGCTTCTCTCCCCCCAATTGTGTGGGAGTTGTAGCGTGCAGTTCCTGGGGTATGTCTTTGAGCACCGCCTTGCTGTTGGCGCTCCACCCCCGCAGCGTAAATCCCGCTACTGCGTGCACCTTGTTAATCTCGCTGATTGCTTGATGAGCTTCATTCTCGCTGTCGTAGCTGGTCACTAGATCATCCATGTAGTGACTCTCCTTTATTGCTTCTAGTGCCCGCGGGTACTGCTGCCCGTGTAGGTCCGCATTGTAGTTCCGGACGTAGTGAGCCATGAATGGTGAACTGGCCATTTTGTAGTGGCGCGGTGGGTTCGTTCTGTCGCAGCCTCGCCATAGGAATTGCTGCGCGGGTTGATCTTCCTCTCTTATCTTTATTCGCAGGAACATTTCTTGGATGTCGGCCGTGACTGCTATCGCCCTTTCCCGGAAACGGAATATTATTCCCGGGAGCGACAGCAACAGGTCTGGTCCTTCCAGCAGTTTGTCGTTCAGGCACAAACCGTGACTTCTTGCCGCCGCGTCGAACACTAGCCGTCGTTTACCGGGCTTATTTGGATTCTGCACGGCAAAGTGAGGCAGGAACCATGAGACGGAGTTCGTTTGCTCCGTCCCGTCGCACGGCACTGCATACCCTTTTTCAAATAGGTTCTCCATCTGGGTGCTGTACTGCTGGGCGAACTCTGGTGAGGCGTCCATCTTTTGTTCTATTTTATGTAGTCGTCGAAGGGCCGCATTGTAGCTGGGCGGCATAGTGACGTCATCTTCCCGCCATGGCAATCCGACTTCATAGCCACTGTTCGTTTTCCTTATTGTTTTCGTGACTATGTCCATGGCGCGCTGATCTGAGTCGTTCACTCGCGGCTCTCGAGAGACTCCTATTGCTTCGAGTCTGAAGTGTGCTTCTACTTGTTCGTGAAGCTGATGATCTTGCTGACGATCTTGCTGCTGACGTTCGTTCTCGTAGATGTGCAGCACGTTGTCTTCGTTCACGACGATTCTTCTTGGTGTGGTCCCGTGTATCACCCAGCCCAGCTGCGTTAGGGATGCAGCGGGTTGGTTGGGGCCACCGACGCGTAGCTCTCTTGACACGATGCACTCCCAGTGGTCTGTCCCCACTAGAAGTCCCGGACATGTTGCCCCGTAACATACCTCTTCCTTCGGCAGGTCACGGAGATGTTCATACTCCAGCAGTGTGTCTGGAATTGACTGCTGGTGTAGCTTCAGGTCCTTCATGGTTCTGGCCCGAAGTTTACGTGGCGCGCTGTCCTTACTGACGCCCCTTACTTTTATGTTTACCACCCTACTATCCCGTTCTTGAGATGACATGTTGACCCCATGGATGCGTAGTGGTTGCGGTGTGCCCTCTGCCCCGATGCTTGCTGCCAGGTCTTCGTCTATGAGGGTGATGGTGGCTCCCTCATCGAAGAGCGCGTGTGTTCTCACCTCCCCCCGTGGACCGGCGATGATGACTGGGCACATCTTGAGTAGGACTGTCTTAGGGCCGGTGGTTAGTTGGGTGGCCACCGACATGACTGTCCCTTCATTCAGCTGTTGATCGGTTGTCGCCGTTGTTGGAGTCGCAGTCTTATCTTCGGACGCCTTCCTCTCCTGGTACAGCGAGGCGTGGTGCGGTCGACGACATTGGTTCACCCCGCACAGCTTCTCCCTGCACTCGATGCGCCTATGTTTCCTGCGGGCGCACTTGAAGCATATTTTATTTTCTTTGACGAACTCCCAACGTTGATCTACTGACAGCGCCTTGTATTTGGGGCACTGTGTTAGGTCGTGCTTCTGTTTACAGCTCGGGCAGTTGACATCTACTTCGTTGGTTTGATCAACTATGTTGTACACTGTGGTGGCTTTCCTCTTCGTTGTGGTAGCAGGCCTAGTTTCCCTTTTCATTGTGGTGGGTACGCTGCTTGTTGACGGGGCGTAAGTGTAGCGTAACGCCCTGTCTGCTTCACGCATAAGGAAACGAGATAAAAGCACTATCTCTGGCTCTGCTGTCCCTTCGTTGTCCGTAGCGAAGTCGCACCATCTTGATCTTATGTGTGGACTCAACTTGTCCATTATCTCTCTTGTTAGTAGAGGATTATATAGGTAACCTCTACGGTCGATAGTTTTCAATACGCAGATCGTGTTTTGAATCTTGATCGCGAAACTATTTAGGTCACTCGCTGACGTACCTGGTCTAGGCATTCTTCTAAGTTCTTCCAATGCCTTATCAATGATTACCTCAGGCCGGCCGAAGCATTGCTCCAGAGTTTTCATGATTATCTCTGGATCGGTGGCAGTGTGTAATAACGCCGACACTGCATCTCTTGCTTCACCTTTCAAACTGCTCCGCAGACGCTGTAGGTGATGACACGTTGTACATGTTTGTTGTGTCATGGTACGCTGCCTTGAACGGCAGCCACTCGCTCATGGCACCCGAGAAGTTCGGTAGGTCGGTATGCCGGAGTCGTGGTCTGGCCATCTTCTCCAAGGTCGCAGCCAATTGTTCAATACTATTCTTGCCCCTGGTTGGCGTCGGCGATCTTGCTCTCGGAGTTTCAAATCGCAGCTGTTTTTCATCCCTGCCATCCGTGCGTCCCCCAGCCTCCCCCCGTGTGATGGGTGGGTTGGTGCGCAGCCACTGGTCGACCTTCTGGTGCTGCTGTTCAGTCTGGAGGGGCTCGTCGTGGATGCTCTCTTCGTCTTGTATTACTGAGACGTCCACCGCTAACCTTTTCTTAATTAGGTCTGCCTCCAGGTCCAGCTCCTTCCTTCGTATGTCGGCCAGCTTCTCGGCAGCCTCCAGCTCGGCGACCCGTAGTCTCGTTGCGACGTTCGTCGTTGACCTCACTGATTGGGGCGGTGATCTGGCTCTATCCCGCTCCGATGGCCCTGCAGTTGTGAGGTCTGCAGTTGTGAGGTCTGCAGTGGTGGTGGCAGGCCCGATCACGCTCTCCAGCTGTGGTGATGCTGGCGGATCGAGTGACAGTCGTCGGACCCTCTCTAAATGTATGCGTTCAGCCTCACGTCGACGCATAGCGGTCAATTCGTCTCTGCGTTCTTGGCGTCTTAGTTCTTCTAGCTCAGCTAGGTCACTTTGAGACCTAGTTATGACCATGTCTTTTTAGCACTGGTTCACTGACTCTATTTACTTGTCAAAACACTGATGCTAAGTACTTGTTTTAGTACGCAAATACTGAGTCTAATACTGGTTAAACACTGACGTAAATACTGAGTCTATTACTGGTTAAACACTGACGCTACGTACTGGTGTTCTAGTACTTTACGTTAACCACTGAGTTTAATACTTTTCAACACTGACTCTAAGTACTGGGTCTAGTACGTAAGCACTGATTCTAAAACTTTTAAAACACTGATTTTAAACCCCAAGATCCTCGATCCGGCTCGATTGGACCAAGACTGTGGGGTGTGGACTGTATATAGTTCCAAATAAAACAAATACTTCAATTATAGGTCGCTGGTGGTCTTTTATTTTCCCTTACACTTATTCAGTCTTGATTTCACAATAATCACAAGTCTTTACAATAATCACGAACTTTTAATCACATAAACTTTAGAGACATAAACTTATAAGACGTAGAACATAAGAAAATAGAGTATATAACAACTGGTATTTACATAGCACTTTTACATTTAGAGAGATTGCACTTTACTTCTTCATTCTTGAGGGCTTGATCCGACGAACTGTGTCGAACTGAGTTTTCGGCCCCTATTTATGTTCCAAACTCCTGGGTGGAGGTAGTGGTTCGAGTGAACTATCATTTTCTTGGTTTTTCCTTTTTCGACCAATCTCCTTCGTGACAGTTTGGGCGAGTCCATTTCTTGCTCCAAACCTGTCGGAACCTGTCGCGACCTGCTCCCGCGACCGTTGGTTCTTAGTTAGCGGCGCCACTTGGTGCATGTTCTCATTGGGTGTTTTATTTACAAGATTCTTATTGGTTGATTTCGCTGTCCCCAACAAAGATTCTTATTGGATATTCTCGCCGTCCACAACAATCATCATCATCATTTCAGCCGAAAGACGTCCACTGTTGGACATAGGTCTCCCCCAAGTTTCACCACAATGAACGGTCCTGTGCGTCACGCATCCATCAGATTCCCGCAACCCTTACCAGGTCATCGGCTCACCTTGTAGGAGGCCTTCCAACACTACGTCTTCAAGTACGTGGTCGCGTGATCGTAGTTATATATACTTACGCCTGTAGAATATTAGTGTGATCAATTTTAAATTTATGTAAACATTTTACACATAAAACACGACACTACTTTACACTACTACTTGAAGTCTTCTCAACCTTAGTTTGGTCTTCGTCAGAATTGTTATTAAGTTCTCTTAATGATTTGATATTTTTCATAGTATTTTAGCATTGCAGTGCGATGCATGCTCGAATACGGTCGTGTTTCCACTGTGCACGGTACGAATTTTATTCGCGTGTTGCGCGGCAATAACCGCCGCCCGAAAACACTATGAGTTCCAAAAAACTCATAGTCAACGAATTGCTGGCATTCCTAGTCCATGCTATTGACTACATGGACGAGGTGAGCATCCTGCAGATATGCCGGTCCAACTTCAAGGAGGACGAGATCAGCAGTGGTAAACTGCTACTGTTCCAGTCTCTTGAAAAACTGGACCAGATGCCGTCTCGCCGAAGAGATGGAACAGAGAAGAGCATCCAAGATATCATTGATATGTTGAAGAAAACAGACCCGGACGACGTGCCAGATTTCGTGGCGAAGGAGCTGAGTAAGCTGCCCCCCGTCACGTTCGACCACGTCGATGTTACACGGCTGCTAAAGGACATCACTACCTTGAAAGTGGAGATGACCAAGATGCAGTCCAGAATGGAGGCGTCAGAAAAATCCAATGCTGAGCTACGTGTGGAAATAGCATTATTGCGCAACGTTGGTTCAGTAACTGGGTCACCTGAGGCCTCAAAGGTGAGCACATGTCAGAAGGCGCAAATTGTATCAGTCGGCGGTTTTAAATCGACGAACACAAGTGCGTCACCGGCTGCCGAAAATGCTGAGCAAGCGCCGCCCGCCGTCGCCGTCGCCCGCACCTCTACACCGGTTGCGGAAACGTCACACGTAGGTACGTTGACCCCTAAACGTGCCTACGCTGCTGTTGCCACCACCAGAAAACCAGGTACATCGCAACCTAAGCGACCAGCAAAAATAGGGGACAAAGTGAAAACGGGTTCTCAAACCACCCTGACAGCGGTCCGTGGCTCCTTGCCAAAAACGGGCCAAGTTGATGAAGAGGGTTTTACTAGAGTGGAAAAAAAGAAGAAAAAGAAGCCCTGTTACCGTAACCTGTGCGGTACCGCACCGACTGGACCAAATATGCTGCTGCGTCCTGCTGTGCCTACGACGCAGCTGTATATTTCACGTCTACATTGCTCTACGAAGGTTGAGGAAGTCGTAGAGTATATGAAGATAAAAAGCAACTGGACTCTGAGGGTCGAAAGGCTGGATTCGCGCCACGACACCAACTTCAAGTCGTTCGTGATACGAGTTCCAACCCACCATCTGGAGACCTTTTTGAGAGAGGACTTTTGGCCGAAAGGTGTCGTGTATCGACGTTTCCGAGGACGGCTACGCGACACCACGCAGCGGAACACGACGCCGATGTTACGTGTATAATTAAATAGTTCAAGTTTTGTTGTTATGATATTTATTAGTTTATTATTTTATAAGATTATTTTATGTATTTTTTCTATGGGCCTTCGATGCCTGAAATAAAGGGTTATTATTATTATTATTATTATTTAGCATATATATGTATTTTATTTTGTATTATTTACTTTTATTTCCTTTTAAAGTATTTGATATTTGTTTATTATGCAAACCTACCACAGTGTTGTTTTTTTAACCCAAAGATTGACTGGTAGAGAATGCCTTGTTGCATTAAGTCCGCCTATGTACCAGTATTGTATATAAAGTTTAAATAAATAAATAAAAATATATTTGTAACTTTATTTAAATTCACAATACTTACAATACGACAGTAAAGTTTACCGACCGTCACTGAGGGTACAATTTATTGTGAAACTTTGAACAATGTTGGAAAAGGGAATAAGTGCTATTTAAATACAACGAGTTTTCCGGCCACAAAGGCTTCAGTTGTTATTCTTGGCAGGACTCCGCTCCTGGGCTGGACATTAACCATCGCCTGAATGGGGGACCACGCCCCCTGGCACCACGACAATCGTAAATAAACATTATACTTCAAATCCTTGTTGAAGCACATATATATGTTAGTTATACAGTAATGATTGAAGAAATAACCGGCCCATTGTTTACTAACAAGAAGTAATTATAATAATGGTAATCTTTATTTTTGACTACCTTTTGCCCGTGGCTTAGCCTTTTTTTTTTTTGTCGACGGGGAAAATCATCTTTGATCTTTCTTTCTATGTTAGTTATACAGTAATGATTGAAGAAATAACCGGCCCATTGTTTACTAACAAGAAGTAATTATAATAATGGTAATCTTTATTTTTGACTACCTTTTGCCCGTGGCTTTGCCCACGTACGTAAAATATAGCCTATGTCACTCAAGAATAAAGCAGCGTTCTATCGGTGTAAAAAATTTAGCAATTGGACCGTTCGGGAGTACTTTCAGAAATTACCTCCGAACTACAAAAAAAAAAACAATGTCTTAGCAATGTTATAGTGTAGATTAGGTACTTTTGATTATAACCAGATAACGGAACAAATAGAGTATCTTTTGTGTTTTTTTAAAGTCATCATCTAATGACTCCCTCCCGCTCTAGGATGCTCCCTAGAGCGGACTAGAGCGGAGCTCCCTAGAGTCTGACAACCGCTCCTGCAGGTGCGGATTTTTTTTTTGACAATTATTATCGCAGACAGAATATTCATCACCTCGCATAATATTATAAACCGTTACCGCTTGTCCGCTCGACTCCATAAAATTGTAATTTAACATTATCAGAACTCGGTCCTCTACTTAGTTTGGGGACCACCAACCAAAAATACATACTTGGATAAATATAACAATTTTAAGCTAACTTTTTGTAACATTGAACAAATATACCTACATTATTCTTATTCTTCGTAGCCTCTAGCAAGCAAGATGGTAAAAAACACAATAGAAACTTATTACTCAAAATATCAACTTGATTAAAGTCATTTTGAAACTGCAACGGTACTATGAGTCTTATAAAAAAAATTCAAACTAACTACTTAGCATTCTTCGGATTAGATGTTATCCAAAGTTTTTACTTTACATAAATAGTTGTCATGAAATATTGCGGTTCTATTCAGACTAATTTATTAAGATCTTTATTTTAAACGAGTGTAATAATTTAGGAATATTCTTGTAATTTTTTGTAAAAATATAAAGCACTTAATAACACTTATTTTAGATATAGCTCAACGTGATTCAAGTTTCAAATAATAGATCTTCTACACTAAAGAACTGACTAGAATTTTAATGTCAAATCTTATGAAAGAAATGTAATAAATAAAAAGCACAAGTGGTTAAGATTTTTTTAGCTTGTGTGAAGAATAACAAAGAGTGTAAGAAAGGAGATATTTTTGGTTTTATTACAACATAGTTTGTGCATTCAGCCAATGTCAAGAAAGATGAAAACCTGTTCAGAAAGTATTTAGTTTTTTGATACAAACTATATACTTACAACATTACTTTCAGTTAATGCGAAACCTAAATAACCTAAATATAGTTTATTCAAAGTCAGTAACTGAATGGATTTCAATAGTTTTTGCACCATGTTATTATATTCCCAAAAATATTTAAAAAGGTCACAACACCACCGACATTAAGTACAACACAGGCCACGGCAGTTCATAGCGGCCATGAGGCTCTCAAAACGGTGAAGGAAAACATCGTGAAGAAACCGGCATGTCCTAGAACAAAAAATTTGAAGACATATGACATTCACCTACCCGCACTGGCCCGCGTGGTGAATTACGGCCCCTTTCCTCTCTAAGAGAGGAGGCATGAGTCCCAGCAGTGGAAACATTAAAAAGGCTGATGATGATGATGATGATGATGAGGTGCCAGCAAACCGCTGGATGCAAGTACAAAACAAGTTCTCAGTCGCCTGGATGGCCTGGTGACTATGTTTTTGTGAATTTTCATGATACAGTTATTTTTTGTACATAGATTCTTTACATAAAAATACTAGACACGTATTTCGGGTTTCGCATATTATATGAAATCTAATATTGTATAGTCACATGGTTTTCCATTAAAATGTGGATCTAAAACATTCTAATGCTTTTGTAGTATTTGGTTGCAAATACCTCGAATTGTCAGCCTTGTCGGCATTTTACCGAGATCGCACCGATTTCAATTATTCCACATATTGACTAATTGTGTAGACAGTTGAGATATGTCATGTATTTAATCAGTGCCAAATATTTGTTGAGTATCACGATAAATCTAGTAAAGCACATTCGAAAAGAATACAAGAAAAAAACCGGTCAAGTGCGAGTCGGATTCGCCCATGAATTATTTTAGAAATTACAAGGGAGGGGGCACACATTATTTATTTATTTCTACTTTATACCTTTATACCACCCGCCTTCAGGAGCTCAGCCGTAATTCCGTCCTCACCCGACGCCTTGTTGTTCTTCAACTGCTTCAGAGCCATCCTTATCTCGTACAGGCTGACGTCCGGGATATCTTCAGTGTAGTGTCGAGTCAATCTAGCTCTTGGGTCGTTTGCTAGATTTGTATCGGGTTTGGAGACTGACGTGTATAACTGTCCATAAAAAGCCTCGATCTCTCCCAGAAGCTCCGATTTGGCGGATATAACTCTGCCATCATCGGTCTTCAGTTTCGTGAGCTGGCTCTGCCCAATAGACAGATCCCGTGCAAATACTTTGGAGCCCTTATTCCGCTCAATCGCGTCTTTAATCCTCTCGGTATTAAATCTGCGAAGGTCGCGTTTCAGAGACTTCGAGATCCGTTTATTGAGCCGCCGGTACGTGCACACGTCATCTGAAGACTGCAAAGTTATTTCACGCCTCTTCTTCATGAGCTCGAGAGTTTGATCTGTAAGCCTTTTGGTCTTACTTGTACGAGTCTTAAAGAACTGCGACCCGACTGTATGGACAGCTTCCACGAACCCATCATTATATTTGTCCACGGAGCTTTCTAGGCAATCGAAACGATTTTGAAGTTCGAGCTGAAAGCTCTCGGAGTTTTGGATCTGGATCTGTGCAGGACGGAGCGTAGACTTCATCAGTCGAGATCTTTCAAGCCTGACATTAATATTCAATGTGCCTCTTACCATACGGTGATCACTCCCGGTTTTCACCGCATTGATCACAGAGACATCATTGAATATTTGCTTCTTCGTCGACATGATGAAGTCAATCTCATTTTTAGTTACACCATCAGGGCTTAGCCACGTCCACTTCCTGTGCTCACGCTTTCTGAAGAAGGAGTTCATCATGTAGAGGCTCTCCTTCTCCATAAAACTAGCCAGTAGGTGTCCCCGGCGGTTCCGATGTCCAAATCCAAATTGCCCCACTCGCAGCTCATCACCGTCTCGTTTGCCCAGTTTCGCATTAAAGTCCCCCATGACCACGGTGAAGTGAGTCTTAGAGCCATGCATGACTCTGGATATATCCTCATACATGGACTCCACTTCGTCGTCGGGGTGTGCCGAGGTCGGGGCGTAAACCTGTATGACCTTCAGCGAATATCTTGAAGATATTCTGAGTATAAGGTACGCCACCCTGGCCGACACACTCTCGATCCTCACCACATTGTTCACGAGGGACCTGTGGACAATAAACCCGACACCACCTTGGGACTGCTGGTCACCCTCCCGGAAATAGAGCAGGTTACCGGATTCGAGGATTATCGTGTCCTCCCCCTGTCTTCGGACTTCAGATAATCCCACAATACTCCATCGTAACCCGCTCAACTCTTCCTCCAGTTCGGTGATCTTCTCGTCGGACCTGAGTGTGCGTACGTTAAACGTTGCCAGGTCCAGTCGTCGACGGTTAGACGTTCTCGCCCGGAGATTTTTAGCACCCCCGACCCCAGGGTTGCGCCTACGCCCGTCCACGTCAGCACAACCGGTGGAGTCGCCGGGCACTTGGGGCCTGTGCCTTATATTACTAGTCATTGGGGGGGGGGTTTGGACCATAACCCGCCACGCTGGTCCAGTGCGGGTTGGCGGGTCGCCATAGCCTCGTCTGTTTTTCAGCAGGGTGTACCACTTGCAGGTGAGGTTGGCTTGGGTCCCGACAGATGTTGGTTGGGCCCCGTATACACCCCGTATACAACCGGTCCTAAAGGCCCTTCAGAAGTTATTCAATTCCGTCATACTCGAGGGAAAAACGCCGCAGGCATGGAGCAGAGGTGTGGTGGTACTTTTCTTCAAGAAGGGTGACAATACCCTGCTTAAGAATTACAGGCCCATCTCACTTCTGAGCCATGTCTACAAGCTGTTTTCAAGGGTCATCACGAACCGTCTCGCGCGCAGGTTTGACGACTTCCAGCCTCCCGAACAAGCCGGATTCCGAAAAGGTTTCAGCACCGTAGACCACATTCATACGCTGCGGCAGGTTATACAGAAGACCGAGGAGTATAACCTGCCTCTTTGCCTAGCGTTTGTGGACTACGAGAAAGCCTTTGATTCAATTGAGACTTGGGCGGTGCTGCAGTCTCTCCAACGGTGCCAAATTGACTATCGGTACATCGAGGTGCTGAAGTGTTTGTACGAAAACGCCACTATGTCAGTCCGACTACAGGACCAGATCTCGAAACCTATCCTTTTGCAGCGGGGTGTGAGGCAGGGAGACGTTATTTCTCCGAAACTGTTCACCGCCGCAATGGAAGATGTCTTCAAGGTTCTGGACTGGAGTGGACTAGGCATTAATGTCAATGGCGAGTACATCACTCTCCTTCGGTTTGCTGACGACATAGTAGTCATGGCTGAGACTATGGAGGAGCTCAGCACAATGCTCAATGACCTCAGTAGAGCTTCCGAAAGAGTGGGTCTTAAAATGAACATGGATAAAACCAAAATCATGATTAACAACCATGTAGCGCCTACTCCTATCAAGATCGGAGACTCTACACTCGAAGTTGTGGAAGATTACGTCTACCTCGGACAGACAGTCCAGTTAGGTAGGTCGAACTTCGAGAAAGAGGTCAACCGTCGAATCCAACTCGGCTGGGCGGCGTTCGGGAAGCTACGCGGTGTCTTCTCGTCCAATATACCACAGTGTCTCAAGACGAAAGTCTATGATCAGTGCGTGTTGCCAGTGATGACATATGGCTCCGAAACGTGGTCGCTCACAATGGGCCTCATCAGAAGGCTTAAAGTCACCCAAAGGGCAATGGAAAGGGCTATGCTCGGGGTTACCTTGCGTGATCGAATCAAAAATGAAGACATCCGCAGGAGAACTAAGGTTGCCGACATAGCGCAAAGAATTGCCAAACTTAAGTGGCAATGGGCAGGGCACATTGCTCGCAGAACAGATGGCCGTTGGGGCCGAAAGGTTCTGGAGTGGCGACCGCGTACCGGAAGACGCAACGTTGGAAGGCCTCCAACAAGGTGGTCTGATGACCTGGTGAAGGTTGCGGGAAGCCGATGGATGCGAGACGCGCAGGAGCGTTCGTTGTGGCGACGCTTGGGGGAGGCCTATGTCCAGCAGTGGACGTGTATCGGCTGAAATGATGATGATGATGATGACCTTTATACCAGTCAACCTTTGGGTGATGCAGAGACAAATGTGCAAAATCATACAATACTTAAACAAATAATCTGTAAAATACAAATACACTATATCTAATATATATACTTATAACTACTCAAACTACAACGAAGAAACATAAAAATAATAATAAAAAAATTTAAATGAAGAAAACATGAATCTAGTGAAATAAAATGGAAACAAATCAGCGCTGTGACGAAACTACTGCCAACTTCTTAAGAATGTGCTCGCGAACCCTTTTTAGCACTTCGGAAGTATATCTCGCTCAAACCATACAGTTTTGAAAAAAGTGATATTAAAAACCTCAATATCATTTTTAAAGACCTATCCATAGATACCCCACATGTGTGGGTTTGATGAAAAAAAGATTTTTGAGTTTCAGTTCTAAGTATGGGGAACGGTCCCCAAAATTTATTGTTCTTTTTTTCTATTTTTGTATGAAAATCTTAATACGATTCACACAAAATACATCTACTTACCAAATTTCAACAGCATAGCTCGTCTAGTTTCGGGAAAAAGTAGCTGTGACATACGGACGACAGACAGACAGACATGAAAGAAGAAAGAAAGGAAGAAAAACATTTTATTTGCCGGAATGGCTAAAAAGTATTTACAATTGTTTTTAAGTGCAAATGACAATGTTTTAATGACAAATCTATAAGGGTTCGGTTTTTGCCATTTGGCTACGGAATCCTAAAAACCAGTTAGAATAATGTCCACTATTGTAATGCTAAAACGCAAATGGTATAGGTATCAACCCTCACCATCTATGTGACAAAAGGTTCATCAACCCAGAACTTACAAACAAAACGTAAGTAGGTACATAGTTGCTTAACAAACAGGCCCAAAACCACCCCCATTCTAACTTCGCCTATTATAATTCTATAACAATAGCCATCTTCAATCCAAATGGCGGTCAATACCTTTAATAAATATTAAGGCTCCGGGATTGGAACCTTTCTGTTCAAACAATGAAACTGTAATATCTAGAGTATTTAAAAGTACTTGTAAGCTTACCGCAGACCTTGGTTGCTTTGTCTCTCTGACGTCACAATGGGTTCAAGCTCCTAAATACCGAAAATTGAAACCTAATATTCGGATCGTCGGCTATATTTAATTATTCTGTACCTAAAGGCGTTTTTAATTTTGTTCATTAGCAGTTTGTAGAACTTGTTTGTTGATAATATAATTCTTTAGTAAGTATATTTTTTTGTAACTTTATACGTTACTAGCTTTTGCCGCCCAGCTTCGCCTACATAACCTATTCACCTAAAAATAAAACAGCTTTCTATCAGCGAAAAAATTTTAGCAATCGGACAAGTGCTTTCAGAGATTACCTCCTACAAACAAAAAAAAAAAACAAAAAGAAGGAAACTTTCCTCTTTATAATATTGGTGTTGATTCTATCTTACTTTATATTTATTAAGATTAATTAAAACTTGTTATCTAATATTAGACAGTTACTGGTAATTAATTCAAAGATTAAATAGACGTGGGATGTCTCCCAAAACAAATTTTGCAGATTACATTTAGGTACAAACAATCTATTCTTATCTTATAATATAATAAAGCGAACGAAAGTTTTCTGTTGGATCTTTGGATCAAAATTGGAAAAATCTTTCTTTATATAAGATTAGCAGATTCAGGACGAATAGTGAACGCTTAACCTTGCAACATGAGTGAAACTACGATACCTATTTTATGTCATTCCATAATGGTTGGATCATTAGATAATTCCTGCCAAACTAAACAATCTAGCTTGAAACAAAGGAACTCAAAACAACAAGCATAACCATATATTATTTGCATAATGACTAATATCGCGGCCAGACACACTGGAAATAGGGATGCATCGAGCCGAGGGGATGTGCGCCACACTGTCATGTGTCAAACTGACTGTCCAATTGTTAAATGGATGGCCAGTATCCGTTGAGTGAGACGGACCACCCAGCGGGACGTCGCTAAATCTACCCCAGTTAATTGAGAGATTAAACTACATACCCACACCTATGTGAGTACCACCCAAATATTACAATAGAGGCGACATATCTCTACCGCGCTTGCAAGAAACTTCACAAAGAGATTCACGCATGAAAGCATCTAATAATTACCAAACTACCTACAACTATCAATTTAATTGTGGCTGGTTCTAACATCAAAATTAGCTTCGGCGTAATTACCACGATCATTTGTATCAAAATAGCTTACAGGGGAAAATATGTATACAACACGTATTTCATATTATATCTCGCTATCAAATCAGTTGTTATCATTAACAGAATCGGGAGCGTGTTCCAAAAATGCGCCCAGTTTATTACCCTACGTATCCGTATAATTTAGGGTTCCAATTAAGGGGGGGAAAGAAAAAAAAGATTTTCTTAATTAGATGCCAAGGTGAAGATAACTCGCTTGGAGCCAAATCGTCAGCTCGTTGCGTGACTAACCGACGATTTATGACTTAATAGCCAAGTCCGCGCGTTAAGTAGGCCTTAGATAAGGCGCTTCTAAGTGATTGTCGGCGCTCACAACAATCGTAATTACTCCAAACTACTATCTTCCTTCAGCCACACGCGATCTCTTTCATCGCCCAACTTGAATTCTGCTAATTGCTTCCCAACACTATTTCATAAATCATTGCCGTTCAATTCCAAGCCATTCGGGTTTATTAGGTGGTGTTTCGTTCAGAATTATGATAACTTTATATAAAATTTTCTAACATGCTCAATCAATTGAAAAGACAATGAATTTCCCTATAATTTTGAGTGTTGTAATTAAATTTTAACATCGTTGAGTGGATGTTCGAAGTAAAAGTAGGCCTATTGAAATGAATGCTTTTTGAAATGAATTTCGGACTAGAAAAACAATAACTTCCAAGAAAACAGGGTAATGGGCAGAAATAACTTGAACTTTCATTCTCGATGATTTTAATTGGGTTTATTTTGTACCGCACATAATATTTTACAAAAGGTTTTAAAGAAAACAACAGGCAAAATCAGTTTAGTTACTATCAGGGAAGAAAAGAAGAGAGTAAGGTAAAAAAAAGATTGTCATAAGAATACAGTCGTATATTACAAAAAAAAAACAACCTCGAGTTATTTATGAATATAAAGTTGACATAGCCCACTCCTATAGAGCTCCTTTTATTTATACGAAATTATACAGAATTGTAACGAAGTCCGCCTGACGATTCGCGATTAACAAAGTCACTGAGAAAGTATCTGCATTTACATTTCCATTCGACGTGAAGTTTTAACGAACATCCATCGTTACGACTGGCAGGAATACAATTTCGTGGGTCCAATTAGTGAGTTACATTGAGTCTCGACTACATCTCCTCTCATTTCTATACTTTCAGTCCGGGATGAACAATTGTGTGCAAATTAGCAGTGACAACCCGCGGCGGGGGACCGCGCCCCTGCGGACACACGGCTGCGAGAGGGCACCGACAGCGGCCGGTAAACAACTTCTGTTAACACGGTACAAGTTGGGAGTTCGATTGGTTTTAAATGAGTGGATAAGGCTAAAACTTAGTATTTGCTGTTAGGTTCCTTTGATATTTGAATCTTTTTAGACTACTAGTTAGTGCTCTCGATTTCGAGGTATTCCACTTTGGGCATTGATATTTTTCGCAGGTGGCCAAAGTGGAACACTTTATTATGTAAAATTTTATTCCACATATGGCACCTACAGCTACAGCTACTTGTGTTAGTATTTTTTTTTTTTTGAGTATGTTAACGCCCACGTCAGCTTCGTAAAACAGCACAAAGCCATTACAATTTCAAGAAGTTTTTTTTCTAATATCCCCAATTCATCACCATTATCTCAGTCGATATACGTCCACTGTTGGACATAGGCCTCCCCTAAGTGGCGCCAATTATTTAGATCCCTAATTATTATTTCCTAAATAAAAGCAGCCTAAGTTACTTTTTATATCATCTAGCAGTAAAAGTCTTCTCAAAATTGATAGGCAGTAAGCCTGTCAGACAGAAGGGAAAAAAATCGTAAAAAATTTTGTTATAGGTAGTGAATATGCAGTTGTTATATAGTTATGATAATTCAGTTTTATTTATATGTATAAAAGGAAAGATAAAATGGGCATTTCATGTCACAGTAGAGGATTCTGGTTTTCTGTCTGCAAGTTGCTCTGATTGAACTTGACCTTTAGTTGGACGAAAATTGCTTGCTCGTGTGTAAAAAGGAATACTAATCGTCCTTGCAAATAGTTGAGACCTTTATAATGAAGTTCCATTTCATCCACCGTGGCTTTTCAATTTTAATTTTCTATACTTAATATTAATAGTTTGCGACGGCCCTGCATTGTTAGGCAAAATGGTGATAAATATTTCATATTTGATGCTTTGTAATTTGCGGCATAGTGTGGGTCATATCTTCTTGCTTTTTAATGAAAATTACAAGCTAATATACTGTTGAATTGAAGAATACAAAATACCTACTTTAATAAACTTAATCGGCTACCACTGCAGGGACTCGGGTCTCCTCCTTAAAAGTGGGATTGGAATAGTTTGGGTGGGTGGATGTCACATGTCTTTTATTATTTTTTCTAGGTCATGCTTGTTTCCTTACAATGGTTCCTTCACTGTTTTAACCCTTCAGATACCGTCAATTAGAGACACAATAGTAAGACAATAGATGCGCGGCCACCGGGTGTCGCTTGGGGATTCATGAATTAAGAGCAGTCCCCATGGTGTTGCCACAACAACTAGAGTACTGTGTGTTTCGCATCTATCGGATTGCCGTTCGTAAACGTGGTCGCCGACCAACATGAGTAGAAAAAGATGTATTTGTTGTTTTAATGGTTCATTAAACAATTTTCAAGTACTGCAGTAATGATGTCGCAGGGTGACTCCTGGCCCCTGTGGGCGTGCTTGCGGTAAGGACCAAGCTAGCAACAGCAGCTAGCAAGCCCAAGTTGAAAGCGTGTTGTGTTCGACGCGCGCTTTATAAAGATGTCAACAAAATGGACTTGACCCACGAGAGCCCATATCTGCAAGAGCTGCGGAATTGCCAAAAGAATTGGATTACCATGACCCTGGAACGCAAAGGGCCGTTAAACTGAATAGGAAATCGTCATATAACACCTCTTGCTTTACATGAAGCTAGAGGGAGTTTTGATGACTAAAACCCACCTGTTTTCCTTTAGTAACCCTTTGCATTTCCAGTAACACATTCCCGCAGGCATGGCAATCACCCAAATCATTAATGTCGGTCATTACCGGCTTGTTAAAAAATGGACGTTAACAGATTTTCAACAGTAACATATTTTACTACCAACGGTAAATGAAACTGATAAGTTCAAAGTGTCTGCTTAACTGCCAGATCGGTCTGAAAAATAGAAAAAAGTAAAAGACTTTTAAAAAATTAATCAAGAGAAGTGGCTTAAAAGACAGTATGTCCAATAGATCCACTTTGACGATAAAAACGTCGCCAAATCGCGTTGCATTAATGCGAGCGAAGAACTTTACGAGCATTCACAGTGATGAATTTAATCATCTACAAAAGAAACTTCTATGTGGTACGGTTCATAAGATTACTAAGATTAACTACGGCAGCGTTGCCATAAAATTGAAAAGTTCAAACCGACTTTACCGATCCACAGCTATCTAAAAACTTAACAGACATAAAGAAATCCAAACTAATTTATTTTATCGCCGCAATAAAAATACGAATCTGAGCTATTTTTGAATACGATAATTTATATTTTACTGAATATAAATTGTTGGAATATCACCCTCGTATAAGTAATTCAATTTCCTTTTAGGGTGACCCCTTCTAGGCAATCTATCCTAAAATAACATAATACGTAAAGATAGCGGCTTATGGTAATGGAAAGGAATGAATTTTACATTGTAAATCAATATAGCCGAACGATTGACTTTTGTATAGCACTTTGAAAATTCAGGAGCTTCAATATTAAAATAAAATAGCCAACCATTTGAAATATTATAGATACCACTCATAGGTACAACTCGGGTATTATTTTAATATTTATTACACTAGATAAGTGTAGTAGTTAGGAGTGGGCGAATTGCGCCCTTGCCTACGGCCTCGGACCCAAAAGGGCCTAACACAGGGTTTAATTCATTAAACCCCAAGCGAACGCCGGCGTTTGCGCACTCATTGTCTTTCTATTGTGTCTCTCATTATCTCGATTGAAGAGTTAAGAACGAGGTTTTTTATAATTGAAATTCTCGCGTTTACTACTATTTCACCTGATAGTAAGAAACGATGCGACCAAACACTGTCTTGCTTTCGAATTTATGAAAGACTAGCTTTTGGCCGCGGTGTCACCTGTGTACCATCATAAAATATAGCTTATGTCACTGCTACAGGTATAAAGCAGCTTTCTAACGGTGAAAATTTTACCAATCGGACCAGTACTTCCAGAGATTACCTCCTATAAACAAAAAAATAAAATAAAATAAAACAAACCTCTACCTCTTTATAATATTATTTATTTAAAATATTAAGCATAGAAAATGGCCTCACTAATGTGCCTTCGCCCACGTCTAAATTAGTCCACGTTACGCCTCTGACGTATTAGATATATTATATGATCCAAAGCATGGGGAGGAGTATTCTTCTGTGTTTAATTACGGTTTAGGGTTAAATAAAAGACTCGAGTTATTATTTTACTGGGAATTCTAAAACACTAATTAGGACTGAAGGGAATAAATAAATATTCGTTTGGTCAGAGCTATTGGGTGATTGTTCCAAAGAGTTACCATAGCCTTTTTTTTGAGGGTACAATTAAAGGGCGTGTCAAACTTTTAATAAATAAAATCTACCTGTGTCCTTCAGTTGCTTTTTTTTTAATTTTTTCGCAGCCCTGGTTACCTTAACCCTAGTTTGTAAAAGACAACTGAAGTAAATATTCGATGATTTCTTCAAAGAAAATAAATGACTAGATCAGGTTGGTTCTACGTGAAATTTTGTTTTTTTATTATCGACTAGCTTCTGCCAGCGACTTCGTACGCGGATCCTGTTGCTTATGCCAGCGACATTCAGTGTTATAAACGTAAGAGTAGACAAAAATAAACAGAAAGCTCAGAACTGATAAGCTATCGGGAGTTACACGTGTTATTGTGAGTTAACCATAAAAGATAGACGTATGCTGTCGTGGGACATTTTTTATATAATTTTGAGGAGAACATTTCCGTTGTACATGTTTTCTGTGTAGCTTTAACCATTAAGGCTGCAAACGCGACGGAAGCTTAAAAAATGGAGTAATTTCTCCCGTTTCCCCAACATTTCCCTTCACTGCTCTGCTCCTATTGATCGTAGCGTGATGAAAAGTATACTATAACCTGCCCAGGAGTATGAAGAATGATTGTACCAAGTTTCGTTAAAATCCATCGAGTAGTTTTTGTTTCTATAAAGAACATACAGACAGACAGACAGACAGACAGACAGATAGACAGATAGACAGACAGACAAAAATTTTACTGTTTGCATTTTTAGCATCAGTATCGATCACTAATCACCCCCTGATAGTTATTTTGGAAATATATTTCATGTACAGAATTGACCTCTCTACAGATTTATTATAAGTACCTATAGATAGGCTCGACACTACATAACATAAAGCGAAGATGTGGGCGACGATGGAGCATACTTGCCTAGATACATAACTTATTCACTCTAAACTTAAAGACCCTATCCCCTTTAGACTTAAACTCCCTTTCTTCATATAAGATCATAGTACCAACAAGTTGTTGGATTACGGCCCATCTCCTTGTAGCGACATCTATATCAACACATAGGAACTAAAAAAAAGCTAGAACCCACCGCAAAAAAAAACAGCTGACGCGCGCGACAGCTTGTGGCCGGAGACGCTTACAGCGGCTTCAAGCGTTTTTTTGTGGTGGCACCGCCGCACACGAGCCATAAAAAAAGGCCGCCTCAAAAAGAAGCTTGAAGCGGCGTTTTTTTGAGGCCCGTGTGCGGGGACAGTATCAGACTGAAATCGTAACTATCGAGCAGTTGTCCAGACCGCCCGTCTGGTCGGGGGATCCTCCCTATTCAACGGAGGTATGCAAGAGTTTGCAACCTGTTCCGCATTTTTTTTAACATTTGAAAGCTGATATAATGTGTAAGTGAAAGTCCTCCGCAAACTTTAAGGGCTTGCTTAGTAGACGAATTTTTTTTTTTTCATTACCTGAAAAAAATTTGTGGAACGTTGTACAGTTTCGTCTACTTAGCAAGCCCTAAAAGTTTGCGGAGAGCTGTCCTTCCGGTTGCCCACCCTGCATACTTATGTAAACATATTTGTAACAGGGTAATATCATAATCCTAACATATTATCATATTGTACATCAATCACTTCCAATCATGCATAATAATGTCAACTATGTTTATTAAGTTTGAAGTTCCTGCTCACTGCACAACGCCAAACTTGTAGCAAATTGCATAACTGATCTGGGATTAAATATTCCATATTGCAAAGGTTTCCACGAAGTTGGCAGACGAAGCGAACACCCAACTTTGTACATGAAAAAAATATACACGAGTAATAAAATGTATTGAAAAGCATCTTTATCTTGAGTACTAAAAACATCCTCGCACTAAAATCACTGAATAGAATAAAAAAATATTTTGGGATCTACTTTTTTAAGCCGTAAAACATGAAAACATTATTGCAATCAATGCCAATCTCTCTCACTTCAGCACTCCGAACGTACCTTTAAATACTCATTTCATTAAATAAGTTAAAATCATTAAATAAACCCTCTACTGTGACAGCAGTGCCTCCCCTTGAATATTAATATTGCCAAAATAGCCATGTCACGGGCTGAGGTTCAAATTAACACTGACTCTTTGTATTGCGACTTGTCCCTTAACTTCTAGTCTAAAGACAGTGAAAATGTGTTTTAAACAAGGAAACTAATAATATTATTTTTGTAATAAGGCAGAAGAGGAATTCTCATTAAAATTTCTCGTTTAAGTCTTTTATGACGTGGTGAGATAGTAGCCCGCATTCTTTCCGAGATCTTTACCACAAATATGAAAATGAGATTTAAGAAAAATAATACTAAACTTTGTATGATACGGGCTGCCTTGTTTCATAACTTTGTAAAGGAAGACTTTCGACGATTCTTCATACATAACTTAGTTTAGGTAAACACATTTACATACTGAATGATATGGGGTAAGTAGAAATGTGTTTGTATCTTCTCATATTATATTAATGTTACTCTAATGGTAAACAACACTGACTGAACCTTAAAGTCCTTTAAACTATTTAATCCAAAACTCACACAATCAAAATTAGTTGTTTGTTGTTTTTTTGTTAAGATTTTTTTTTATATTTAATACAAAATATAACTAAACGTACACTTCGATGCAGATTAATGATAAAAACCATCTTTTCTGAGATCTTTGAACAGAAACCGTGACTAATCTTCGTCGGTGGCTGAACCGAGGTAGCGCAAAAAAAGAGTGTCTAGAATAATATAGATATCTTCCATTATCATCTTTATTATATTAGGCACCTTCTTTTCAACCCATATCATCTTTTAAATATGTTCTAATCTTGATATACATCATTCTTTTGTACCTCCTCTTAAACGACTTTTCGATGAAATTGTAAACACCGCTAAATTTTGATCGTTTTAATCCCGTGGAAAGTCGATCCGGTACAACACTATCGATCCCCACCAACCGTGTTCCCACGTTGTCGTCGTGGTGGGGCTTGCGTGTCTCAATGACCTTGAGGGCTATGCCGGTAGAGCTACTCATGCCGGAAGGCCTCAAGCGAGAGACCAGACCAAGAGGAACACACGGCGGAGTCCAGTCGGACCGCCCGGAGGGTGCGCTGTCCAGGAGCGCTGGCACCAACAGCTGTCGGCGCCTTCTCGACAGCGAGCTCGGTTCGCCTCGGGTACGTGTCTGTTTATCAGACACGACCACGATGACGAACGTGTATTGGGGACCCCACCCCATTGCCAAAAAGGCAAAGCTGTGATTCAGCCAAATCATGGACGCGACTCCTAAAAAGAAACTACCCCAGGAGGGTACCGCCTGCCCCGCAGGCGGAGAATCCCTCCCCGAGCAGAGCTCGGGCTGCCCCTCGTATTCTGGGGGGGGCAAAGAGCGCGCCAGATCCGCAATGGATCTGTTCCCGTCCTTCGTGGACGCAAGGAGCCAGGGTGGCTCACGAACCGGCAGTGCGGAGTCCCTGGGACAAGTTTCTAGCACGTCCGCGACGCCGGCGGAGACAGGCCGTAGTTTCGGCCTCAGGGAGGTGAGTGGAGATGCGGCGTCGGACTCTGATGCCGCGTCTGCACACAACTCGGAGGTAATGGAGGTGGAAGAATCCACCTCCATCAAAAGGAAATTTTTCCTTTTGCGCTCCGTGTCCGACGACGAAACGGGATCTGCCCGAAAAATCTCGTCCTCGGGGCGGGGCGCAGCTCGTCAAACGGGCAGAGGAAGAGGGGTCCCCGCTGAGAGCGCCAGAGAGGGACGCCAGGCCAGCCTCATACCGCCGGAAATCCCTACCGAGCTGCCGGAGGGAATGGAGGTGGCTATGGCCAAATTTAAAGAGGTCGTGGCAGCCGCCATCATGAGCGTGGCCAACAAACGGGAGAGGGTGGCCAAGAAGCGCTCCATCGAGCTGGCCAATGCCACGATTGGGGGGGCTCTGGGGTTCGTGTTCGAGCCCTACGAGCTGACCCTGAAAGGGAGGATTGGCCGGCTCGAGGCCTTGGCCGGTCTGCAGGACTCCCCTGTACAGTCATCGGAAGGACGGAGCACGGAGGCGGAAAGCGAGGTGCTGTCCCTGCTGCGGCAAGAGCTGGCTGCTGCCAGGGAGCAGCAGCAGCAGCAGCAGCAGCGCTTCCAGGAGCAAATCCAGCGCCAGCTTTCCGTCCTGGAGGGCATCGTGCTGCGTCCTCCGCTCGCGGCCTCCAACATGAAAAGGGTGGCGTCATATGCCGCCGTCGCCGCGGCCACGACAACTACTGCACCCAGGGCAGGTCCGTCGGGGCAAGTCGCGCGCAAGGCCGCGGCGCCGGAAGCGGCGAGGTCGGGCCCGGTGACCAGGCAGCAGCAGCAGGGGAAGCCTGCCGCCCCCCCGAAGGGCAAGGTGGCGGCTGCCACAAAACCGGCGGGGCCTCCTGCCGCGGCGGCGACTAGGTCGCGCCTGCCGCCTTCTCCGCCCGAAGACTCCTCGGCTGGCGCCGAGTGGACGGTCGTCGGCGCCAAGGAGAAGGCAAGCAAGGCGGCTAGGGCGACGAATAGGCGCAAACGGCGACGGGAGCGCAAGAAGCGGGCCATGGCTGCCAGACTTCGCGCCCCGACTTCCGCAGCTGTAGTGATCACACTACAGCCAGCTGCGGAAAAGAGGGGCGTGGACTATGACATAGTCATGGCCAAGGCGAAGCAGGCGGTGGTGGGCCACCTCGACGAGTTCGGAGCCTCCGGGGGCTTCCGAATAAGGCGGACCGTAACCGGAGCCCGAATTTTGGAGGTCCCCGGGGCGGACAGCGGCGAACTCGCCGACGCCCTGGCCGACAAGATCAGGGCGTCCCTGGACGTCGAGGAGGCCCGAGTGTCCAGACCCACCAAGAGCGTAGACATGCGCATCATGGGTCTGGACGACTCTGTCAGGGTGGATGAAGTGGTGGCCGCCATCGTCAGGGCGGGAGGGTGCACGACCGATCAGGTTCGGGCGGGCACCATCCGCGCTGACAGCACGGGCATGCGAGCTGTCACAGTGAGCTGCCCCGTGTCGGTGGCCAAGGCCATCACGGCCGAGGGCCGAAGGCTGTTGGTGGGCTGGGTTTCAGCCCAAGTCAAGATGCTGGAACCCAGACCTCTGCGGTGCTACCGATGCCACGTCGGGCACCACGTGGGCGCCCATTGCGCTGCAGAGGAGGACCGCAGTGACCGCTGCCACCAGTGCGGACAGCCCGGACACAAGGCCGCCGAATGCCGTGCATTGCCGCACTGTTACGCATGTGCGGCGGCAGGCAAGCCGGCCGACCACCGGGCTGGGGGTAGGTCTTGCGACCCTCCCACCAAGGCCAAGGGCAAAGTCAGGAGGGGCATCCACCCTGACGTCCTCACCACCGCAGCCACTACCCTGGCTGCTGCTGCTATCGCCGCCGCTCCCGCCGCCGCGGCAGGACCCTCACAAAGGGCTCAGGAGGAGACGATAATGGAATGTCAATAACGACACCATTACGTCTCCTCCAGGCGAACATCAACCACTGCGCCGCCGCTCAGGATCTGTTGCTCCAGAGCATGGCGCAGTGGTCGATAAATATCGCCGTCGTCGCCGAGCCGTACTTTGTCCAACCCCGTGGAGACTGGGTTCAGGACTTGGACGGCTCGGTGACGTTAATTTCTTCGGCCGCCGCCGGTACCCCGCCCCCCGAGTCCATCACGAGGGGGCGGGGTTGCGTGGCAGCACGGTTCGGGGACATCGCCGTGGTAGGCGTCTACCTGCCCCCGAACAGATCTCTCGACGTGTTCCAACTCTCCCTGATGGAGCTAAATTCCGTCGTCGCTGGGTTCGGTTCCCTCCCCGTGGTCGTTTGCGGGGACTTCAACGCCTGGAATACGGCTTGGGGTTCTCGGCACACGAACCGACGGGGTCGGATGGTGGAGGACTGGGCCTTGGAGCTGGGCCTGGTCGTCCTGAACCGGGGCTCTGTCCCCACGTTGGTGCGGATGCGGGGTACATCAGTGGTGGACATCTCGTTCGCCAGCCCCGCTCTGTCGCCGCGTGTCGTCGACTGGCGCGTTATGGAGGAGGTGGAGACGTACTCCGACCACCGGTACATCCGGTTGGACGTCTCCGCCGAAACCTCGGCCGCGCCGGTCCGACAGAGCCCTTGTGGTCCGCGGTGGGCGCTTAAGCAGATGGACCGGGAGATCCTCCTGGAAGCCGCGACGGTACAGGCCTGGGTGCAAGCACCGGACAGGCCTGTCGACATCGACGTCGAGGCGGAGTGGTTCCAGGAGGCCATGTCGCAAATCTGCGACGCGGCAATGCCCCGAGTCCCTCCAGGTCGTGCTAAGCGCCGCGTGTACTGGTGGTCGCCGGAGATCGGCGCACTGCGCAACGCGTGCAACCACGCGCACCGCCGGTACGACAGACACTGCAGGCGCCGCAACCGCCAGCCGGATGCGGAGGTCAGAGAGGCGGAGCTGTATGAGGGGTACAGAGAGGCAAAGCGCACCCTCCGAACGGAGATAAGGCGGGCCAAACTCGAGGCCCGCAACGTGTGGCTGGGGTCTCTGAACGCGGATCCGTGGGGGCGCCCGTACAAATTGGTACGGGACAAGCTACGCCCCTGGGCTCCGCCGCTGACTCAGAGTCTCCGGCCCCAACTCGTGGAGGGTGTGGTAACCACTCTGTTCCCTGCGCGAGGGGAACACTCCCCCCCGCCCATGACTCCGCCCCCGCCAGCAGTGTCTGACGCGGACCACAACAGCGACGACGACGACAACGCTCCAGAGGTGACCGAGGTAGAGGTAAGAGTGGCGGTGCGAAGGCTGAATGCCAAGAACACCGCCCCAGGACCCGACGGCTTGCCAGGGAAAGCCTGGGTCCTGGCCATGGAGGCTCTCGGGCCTCGACTAAGGGGGCTCTTCAGCGCATGTATGGAGAGGGGCCAGTTTCCACTTCGCTGGAAGACGGGGAAACTGGTCCTCATCGCGAAGCCAGGGCGCCCTGCGGACTCTCCGTCCGCGTACCGGCCCATTGTGCTGCTCGACGAGGTGGGCAAGCTCTTTGAAAGAGTTATTGCAAACCGCCTCGTCGTGCGGCTAACACGGGTGGGGCCGGACTTGTCGGACGGACAGTTCGGCTTTCGCAGGGCGCGCTCTACGGTGGACGCCATCATGCGCGTGCGAGCCCTCACGACAGGGGTTGCGGTGTCCCGGGGCAGGAGTGTCGTGGCAGTGTCCTTGGACATTGCCAACGCGTTCAACTCCCTGCCCTGGAGTACGATCCGGAGGGCACTCCGGTACCACCGGGTGCCCGAATACCTCTGTCGAGTGGTCGAGGCTTACCTGTCGGACAGGTCCATTATCTACCCCGGTCACCAGGGAGACTGGAAACGTCGAGAGATGTCGTGCGGTGTTCCGCAGGGGTCGGTTCTAGGCCCACCCTTGTGGAACATCGGCTACGACTACGTGCTGCGCGGCGACCTCCCTGACGGGGTCAGCGTGGTCTGCTACGCAGACGACACGCTGGTTCTAGCGCAGGGAGAGTCGCACCAGGCGGCGGTCGCTCTAGCGACACGCGGGGTTGCGATAGTCGTTGGTAGGATCCAGGAGTTGGGACTCGAGGTGGCGCTGCACAAATCCGAGGCTATGTTTTTCCACGGCCCTCGGAATGCGCCACCATCAGACTCCCAACTTACGGTAGGAGGAGTTCGCATCGGCGTCGGGTCGACGATGAAGTACCTGGGACTTGTTCTCGACAGCCGATGGAATTTCGGAGAACACTTCCGACGTTTGGCTCCCAAACTCAACCGGGCCGGGGCTGCTCTCAAGCGGCTCCTGCCCAACCTTGGGGGTCCAGACGCCTCCTGCCGGAGGCTCTACGCGGGGATCGTTCGGTCCATGGCCCTCTACGGGGCTCCGGTGTGGGCGCCGTCGCTGGCAAAGCGACCGGCGTCCATACTGAACGCCTGCCAGAGGGTCATGGCAATACGGATGGTGCGGGGTTACCGCACGATCTCCCGCGAAGCGGCGAGCCTTCTGGCTGGTCTACCACCGTGGGATCTGGAGGCAACAGTCCTTGCACACATGCACGATAAGCGCGTGGAGATGCAACGCCGGGGTGAAAGTCCACTACCGCGACAGGTCGAGGTATGGCGGACAGAGCTCCGGCGAGATCTCACGGTGAAATGGCGTCAGCGACTATCGCAACCCAGTGCTGGGCACGCCACAATTATGGCGGTAAGTCCCCTCTTTGAGGCGTGGCTGGAAAGACCTCACGGCGTCCTTACCTTCCGCATGACGCAGGTCCTCACCGGACATGGCAAGTTCGGGAGGTTCCTGCATCGGATTCGAGCGGAAGAGACGCCCGGGTGCCGCCACTGTGCGGAACGCCCGGAGGACACGGTGGAGCACACAGTTGAGGTGTGCCCTGCTTGGGCGGAGCAACGCCGTGTCCTCGTGGGGGTGATCGGCGGCGGAGACCTCTCGCGCCGGGCCTTGGTTCAGGCCATGGTCCGGAGCGAGGAGGAGTGGCAGGCGGTCGCCTCCTTCTGCGAAGCAGTAATGCTAGCAAAGGAGGAGGCAGACCGCATCAGGCAACGGCGCCCCCACCGCCGCCGCACACAGGCGGATTTTTTAAAATTCCTGGCCAAAACCCCAATGTACGAAGTCGGTCATAATAGTCACGTGACGTAATTTTTTGAATCTTAATGATTCCTTGCATCCAATGACAGCTCGCATAATATTTTAAACGAACGTTTTCATGACTACCCACTATTGCAAAGTATAGACTTCTAAACAAAAACTGAATGTTGCTTAGAATTGAGTTTATTGAAAAAATATATTGTCGTATTTCGAACGTGTTAAGTGTAACTTTTACCATGGATTGTGAAGCTGGAGGTATGTATCTAAGTATTCAAATTAAATTCACTATTGTTTTTAGTTTGTTTGTTTACAAAAATAATTAAAGTAATTTGCAATATAAATTTTACGTAATGATTGCTTTTGATATGCTCTAAAGTTGCAAATTCATTAGAATCAGACTATCTTGTAAAGATTATAATAAAGATATACATCTTAGCTGGCTATCGGTGTTAATTTTAGTTGCTAATATGTGCTACTCTGCTTTTCGTTGGACAATTAGCAATGTAAAGTACGAAACACGAAAAATGTTTTATTTTATTTCTTCTTTATTTTTAGGTTCATCTTCTCAGAATGTCGTCATATGTCGTCAACAATTAGTTGAATATTATAGGAACTGCAATTTGAAAGATAATAATGAAAAATTTAAAAATCTTGTATATAAAGTAAAAGTTTTTTAGGTGTTGAGGATGATTTAACAGATGGAGCAAAACAACTATTATCTAAGTTCATATTCGAATATAAGCAGAAGTGGGCTTCTGCTTAAAGAAACAATGCCTATTTTAATAAAAAAGAATTTATTTGGCCTAATAATGGTATCTGTTTTGTTGTTAAGAAACTTGTTTCAAAGCAAGTTGGTGGAAGACCTTCTAAAAATTTCTCTGAGAGCAGTGATCGATCAAAACGCAGAAAAACTGAAGACTTACGTACGGAAAGATCTAGTAGTGCACGTAAGTCTTCAGTTTTTGTAAAATCTGTTAAATCATCATCAACACCTAAAAAACTTTTAATTTATATACAAGATTTTTACATTTTTCATTCTTATCTTTCAAATTGCAGTTCCTATAATATTCAACTAATTGTTGACGACATATGACGACATTCTGAGAAGATGAACCTAAAAATAAAGAAGAAATAAAATAAAACATTTTTCGTGTTTCTTACTTCACATTGCTAATTGTCCAACGAAAAGCAGAGTAGCACATATTAGCAACTAAAATTAACACCGATAGCCAGCTAAGATGTATATCTTTATTATAATCTTTACAAGATAGTCTGATTCTAATGAATTTGCAACTTTAGAGCATATCAAAAGCAATCATTACGTAAAATTTATATTGCAAATTACTTTAATTATTTTTGTAAACAAACAAACTAAAAACAATAGTGAATTTAATTTGAATACTTAGATACATACCTCCAGCTTCACAATCCATGGTAAAAGTTACACTTAACACGTTCGAAATACGACAATATATTTTTTCAATAAACTCAATTCTAAGCAACATTCAGTTTTTGTTTAGAAGTCTATACTTTGCAATAGTGGGTAGTCATGAAAACGTTCGTTTAAAATATTATGCGAGCTGTCATTGGATGCAAGGAATCATTAAGATTCAAAAAATTACGTCACGTGACTATTATGACCGACTTCGTACATTGGGGTTTTGGCCAGGAATTTTAAAAAATCCGCCTGTGTGCGCCGCCGGGATTCCGATCCCGATTTCCGGCCACCGTAGACGCGGGCTCGCGGACGGCGAGCCATGGGTAGCTCGCTGTCCGATCGTCCGGTAACTGTCCGGACCGAGCCAAGGCGTCGACGGCGCGCACTGTTCCCGCGCGCCTCAAGGAGTTGTCAGCAACAGGAGGGGCCCATCGGGGTCGAAGCCTACCGGGGTCGGGGTTATCCGAAAGGAAACTAGAGCCCCGGTATGAAGGCTAGAAGGAACGGCGCGGGGTTTTTAGTCAGTAAGACTCTGACACTGTCTCCCGCTCCACCCAAGAGCGGGTTTCGTCAATGATGATTTTCCCCGTCGACAGAAAAAAAAAACACTATCGATTTGTAACGATAAAATTAAAAAATAAAGTATAACCTTTTTTATAACTCGAATTAATTTACGCATGTACGAAATTATTTTTTTTAAGAAAACGTCAGTTGAGCGAGTCCAATGACCTGTAGGTAGTTAGTATGCAACGCCGACTACTACCTAATTATTATTCATACGAACCAAAACTCGATAGGTCTATCGAGTTTGGGCTCGTATGATTCGTCTTGACGTGTATCAATTATATAGGTACACCAAGCTATAAAAGCTTGCTGTGAAAAACTGATTTTTATTAAAAGTTTGTTCTAATTAATCCATTAAACTCCAAGCGAACGCCAGCATTCGCGCACCCGTTGTCTTTCTATTGTGTCTCTAATTATCACGATTGAAGAGTTAAGACTTAATCGTTGGTCGCCGTCGGTTTTTTTAAGAACCTTCCTAATACGGGGTATAGGTGGTTGGTAGATATTTAAGCAGGGATTGTCTTAGCTTTGTGATCCTCCGGTCGGAGTAATGAAGCTTCCAACGACTTGCAGGGGCTTTGTTCCCATTTACCGTACCGTCTGTATTTAGGTACCTATATGGAAATCGTTAACGATAGCCTTTTGATACAGATAAATATATTTAGGTAGGTTAAATAGTTTCTGGAAAGATTTTTTTAGATTGTTGTTATAAGATCTTCCTGAATCAATTTAGTTGGCAAACATTTTTTTTTATCAAAGCGACAGCGACGCAACTTTTTCGTAAAAATTTGCTACCAATAGACGAAGTGACAGTTCCATAGCTGGACTGTTACTAAACCCGCGAACAAAAAGTCTCCAAGCTGTCGCGCATCACAACATACGTGCATTTTCATATAACGCCGAAGACTTGCCGTAAGAAGCTTGGCGTAACCAAGCAGACTTAGTTGCTCAAGAGAGAGTTAAGGAACCTCAATCTACTAATATTAGTTTCGTTAGTAAATAAGTATTTATTTTGTATTAGATGCATTTCTCTTAGGAAAATTTCATTATCTCATTATGTAGGGCATGCGTCAGAACTGATTACGTCAAACCAATAAGCTACGTTAGTAATAAAGTTGCTGTAACTCTGTCTAAATAAAGTATTTTTTCCGATAATTTCGCTGTCTCTCTCTCATCTCATAATATGTTAGTTGAGTTGGGCGCATAAGTTCATGTGAAGGTATCAAAACGCATATCTTTTTTTGATAACGCATATCGCTATCAAAAAAAGTTATGGGTGTACACCTGGATGGATTTTAAATAAGTACAACAGTGTTCAATGTTGGTAAACGTTCGAAGTAAGCACGCGTAAGACGACGGTCATCAGAGATCACGAAGTGGTCCGTAGGGCGGCGTCACGCACGCCGCACCTCACGCTGCCCCTAGCAGCCGAGATTGCCAAGTGACCAAAGGCTCCTGAACATTTTTGTCTAACCACACTTTAACATCAGTCAAGTTGTAACAGTCCATAAATTAATAATCATTATTTTATAAGAGAACCAAATAACTATAATAACCAACATAAAACATATTTTTTTTGTAGAAAAAGGTATTGTTTTATTTTGTTTTAAAACGCAGGACGTGTATTATCTTAACTAAATGGCACTTTTTCATCACTAAAAATGACTTTTGCGACGCAATTAGGTAGTGAGTTTTTTTTTTAAGAAATTATTCATTCTAATATTTTGGTAAATAATAAAGATAACACTAGGAGCGCATTGGTATTGGTATCTACGCACACACATACAATTAACACTCAATGACGCAATCAGATTGTTCATGAATTCGTTCTTATAGAACATTTTTTATCCTAAAATAATCCAGAATTATTTTAACATAAAAAATTACCTAAAGGAAAATAGCTGAAATCGATAACAGTAGACGATTCTGAATTTATATTTCGGGATATGTGTGTATGGCATTACGTTACAAGTAATTTTAAATAATTATATTTATAGACAGTATACTACCTACTCAAATTCTATAAGAATCAAAATGCCACCATATCATTTTATCAAACACAGCATAAGCAGCTTTTACTTCATCGCTAATTAAATTAAAAACTTAAGTCTATTACAGACGAAAATAAGCTTTAAATACCTGTTTATGAAGACATTATATGTTAGTGGAATAATGAGCAATTCCCGAATACCACATCACATACAAAATGGCTAAACATAATCCTCAATAATCTGATTATCAAATGGCTGCTTGCTAAATCACCGTTTGATTCACTTGGCTTTCAACACCGTTATATATAGGAAACCTACAGACTTTCTTATTCGTAAGAATTTTATAGAAAACTAGCTGCTCCCAGCGGCTTCGCCCGCGTAATAGCAGAAAATTATCTCAAGGGAACATACTTCCGGGATAAAAAGTATCGTTTATCCTATTCCAGGACATGGTCTATCCGTGTACCAAGTTTCATCAAAATTGGTTTTGCCATTTAGGCGTGAAGACGTAACAAACAAACAAACAAATAAACTCACTTTCGCTTTTATAATATTAGTAAGGATTCATAAAGTAAGTATGTAAACATTATGTAAAAGCCTAGGGGCTTTGTTCCGTTTACCCAGCAAAAGAAGACAGCCCCTATCATGTCTGTCCGCCATAATCATCACCATTTCAGCCGAAAGACCACTGTTGGTCTCCAGAATGAAGCATGGAAAAAAAATAACCGACTTTATTAAAAAATTGAATTGAATTTGAGGATTTCCCTCGATTTTGCCAAGATTCCATCATCAGATCCCAACTTGGTGACTATGGGACCATTTGACAAGCATACCCTTTCCAACAAACATTTTTCAAATCGGTTGGCAAGGGACAAAGTTATAAGAGAACAAACAAAAAAAAATACAAACATCCGAATTGAGAACCTCCTCTTTTTTTGAAACTTGGTTAATAAAAATGAAAACTAATGATTTATAAGGAAGGTTTAGGTGTACAATATTTTATATTTGGTATAGAAAAAAGCATTTCTTGACTAGGGGCAGGTCGCAAGTATAATTATAAAATAAATGGGACTGGGCAGGATTGGAGCCCGTTGGCGGGACAACCTAGATGGCTTCCTTATGAATTGGAATAAGAAAGCGAGGAACCGTAATCGTTGGAAGGAGTGGAGGGCGGCCTTTGCCGAGCAGTGGGACAATATGGGCTAACTATAATAAAAATGTTTGTCAGTTTGTTCCATCTTCACGTCTTAACTGCTGAATAAATTTTGATGACACATGGCATACGGTTAGACCTTGCCATGAATTAGGACCATAAGGAATACTTTTAATTCCAGGCATATGTCTCCCTGCAGGAGCAGTGGTGGCCGAGTGGTAATGGCCCCGATGTAGGTCGCGGGTTCGAACCCAGCCAGGCGCATTACTTTGTGTAATTTATTTCATCACTACTGCTCTCAAAACGGTGAAGGAAAACATCGTGAGGAAACCGGCATGTCCTAGAACCAAAAATTCGAAAGCATGTGACATTCACCAACCCGCACTAGGCCCGCGTGGTGAATTAAGGCTCATTCCCAACAGTGGAAACTTTAAAAAGGCTGGGCCGGCCTTTTTTTAAGGAGGTTTCGTGGTTGATGATGTGTCCCTCTGGGATAACTTCCGTCTTTTAAGCGGGCAAAACCACTTGCAGAAGCAAATGGAAAATAAAAAATATATTTATTACGGTTAGCCTAGGATCTGCTACTGTTAACCCTAACTACCACCCCCATTTATGTAAACTGATGTCTTCATAATCGACACGTTGTTGACATTAGGGTTAGCTGCCAAATCAAATTGCGTAATTAGGTGATTGGAATGTGGTTTCGTTTAGGTATCTATCTAATACGTAACTGTGTACTATATAATACTGTTACGCCGTTAAACTTCAACACGTCATATCTCCGACAAAATAAAGAGTGGCAACGAATAATTAAAACGCATTGCTGTTCGAAAGCTCTAGAACCAAAGTACCTACCTAGCCTGGCAAGATCTGGAACATTCCTTCGTAAGTACTTGTTGTACCTACTATTTAGTAGGTATGTAATCTGTAGGTATCTGTAGGTGGATAAGGGAAATGGTACTTTCCGCCATTAACAATAGAGTCGAAATTCGCGTGAGTGACTCGCGAAGGACAAAGTAATAAAATTGATTTATGGCCCCGCGATGCGACTCTATTGTTCTGGAACTATCCTGAGACGTCGGTATCTAGAATTTTCTTTGTTCCGCGTATAAATACGAGCCCCCGAACGGAAGTGAGTCAGTTTTGATTTCGACTGCGAACGAGAGCGATCTACCTAAGTGTGCGAAGTGATTTTATCTAACGACCGAGGCGATAGTATAACGGAACTCTAGTGCTAACTGTGATTTGGATTATTGTTGACTGGACTAATTACTGATTGTTTGTGGTGAATAAAGTTCTCTATTGGTAAATTGGCATTTAATTACCTACGTACGTAACAATACTTTGGGCAAAGGCCAACACAGAGGGAGAACAGGATAATATATATGTTTAGAAATATATAAGTATGTTTATCAATTGTCTAGTACCCATAACACAAGCTCTGCTTAGCTTGGGACTAGACGGCGTTATGTGATAGTTATGGAAAAAAAAATTTTACTGTAAAAATATTCACTATAATAATGCCCAAGGCATTAAGTCCGCCTTTGTGCAATTCTTGTGCATAAAGCTTTGAATAAATAAATATATAAATTCTGTCATTACTTCTAAAAAGGGAGTGATACAAAAACAGCCGGCATGGCCCACCGTCTCCTGAAACAAAAAAATCCCGTCCCGAGCACGAAACTTTGCTAACGATATTTATTGAAATCGGATATTCGGTCGGTGTCGCGAGCTTTTGACCCGCCAAAAGTATTGTATTACGAAAAACTCACTGACCCGTATTGTTGTTTATTTCCCTTTCTTTAAGATTAAAAATAAGAGATGAGACAGCGTTTTTTACTTTTGAAATATTCTTAGCTTCGTTTTTTTAGAATGAACCAGAATATACAACAGAAATTCGGTCAGGTCAGCATAAGTTAGGTTTTTCGACAAGTTTTCGTAAGCATCATCATCATCTTCCTGCCCTTGTCCCATTTTATTCGGGGTCGGCACAACATGTTTTTTTTCCATTCTGTCCTTCCACTCGTCACGCTATCACTAACTCCCTTTTCTTTCATAACACTTCTCACAAAATCCATCCGTCTTTTCTTTGGCCTCCCTCTCCCCCTTCATCCATCCACATGTAAATTTTCGTAAACATAAAGATGAAAAAAAATTTACATGGGTGTTTAAAACTGCTCGTTTGTAATTCGAAAACTCAGTCTTGCAAATGAAAATCTTCCGAGGCCGATGCGAAACTTTACAACTACTTTGGTAATTGCTCCAAAAGTTGGGAAATGAAAAGACCCCGCGGCTGCAGAGTTGAAATGAGGGATTCAATATAGAGCAAGAAGTATGCGGAACCAGTCGCTACTTAGGTGCATTACGTATAATATGCATTTAGATGCACCATATAACAAAAGAAGAAGCCTTCTGGGGCCAGGGTTAGCTCCGAAAGGTAGCTCAGCCCCGGTATGAATTGAAAGGCATGAAGGAACGGGATGGGTTTTTAGTCAGTAAGAGTCTGCCACTATCTATGTCATTTGCCACACACACTTTTTTCTCAAATATCAGTCACTAGCTTTTGTCCGTAGCTTCGTCCGCATATCTATATCTATACTAATATTATAAAGAGGTAAAATTTGTAAGTTTGTAAGTTTGTATGTAGGGGGTAATCTCTGGAAGTACTGGTCCGATTGCTAAAATTTTTTCACCGATAGAAAGCTGCTTTATTCCTGAGTGACATAGGCTATATTTTATGTACGCGAGCGAAGCCGCTGGCAAAAGCTAGTATGAAATATAACCTATGCCACTCAGGAAGAAAGCAGTTTTTTATCTGTGACAAAAAATTCGCAATTAGACTAGTACTTTCAGAGATTACATCCTACAAATCAAACAAAAGGTTTAGTCGATAAATATCAGATTCTACAAGTGTCACATGAATTTAAAATGCCAGATTCTACAAATGCCAGATTCTACAAATGCTAGAATCTACAAATGCCAGATTCTACAAATGCTAGAATCTACAAATGTCAGATTCTACAAATGCCAGATTCTACAAATATCAGATTCTATAAATGCCAGATTTTATTAATGTCATATTTTAAAAAAACTTGTTTTAAATACAAGAACAAGTTATTTTTAACTAAACTGATAGAAAAGACAAACAAACTTTACCTCTTTATAATGTTAGTGTAGAAGTGTAGATGAATTTGCTTCCATCTATTTGAAAATGTAAACTACCAGGCTGTATCCCACATGCTGTCATATACACACATAGTGAACGATCCCAAGGGAAATTGATACAACCACTACGATTGGCAATCGGATCAGTTTACTAGATCCTTCATTCGAAGCTTTCAACGTTGCAGTAGTTAATTAAGCTTATCGATCTTCGTGCAATGTAATTATGTCCTTTATTCATTCACATAGCGTTAACAGTTTTAAATATTTCTTTAAAAAGACATATAAAAAATAGTTGTCCGCCGGTTTCGGATGCAGGGTCCAAGCTACCGGTGCAGCGGTGGTTAGGGCTCCAGAGATAGGAACCTCCTCACAATGCGAGCCATATCGAGGATTACTGCTTTCTCGAACTTCGTGCAACGTAATTAGTATTACCATTTAGCCATTTATTTTTCCTTTATTCAAATTCAAATGACACAATCGTACCTACTTATTTTTTAATTAAATTTAAACAGAAACTTTCTTTTCCCTCATATTATGATCTATTTGTAAGACTTTATTAATAGTAAGTAGCTACTTAAAAATAAGCTTATTTTACGTAAGTATATGTTAAATTAAAATCTAATAAATGTCCATCAGATAAGAGTATATTGTGTTGGGATTTATTTTTTGTACATCACTTTTGTGAATTATGTATAATTAAGAAAACATTTTTTTTTTATTTATAGTTCATATTAATTTTATTTAATTAAATTATCATACCTAGTGTAAATTAAATCAGAAAAAGAAAATTTAAATAATTACTGTTTTTTTTTAAATTACTGTTTTTCGTTCTGCTTGGTTTGGGACTAGATGACGTTGTGTGAAAAAGTTGTTATAATACATATTATAATGTATTCTATTTTATTTTATTTTTTCGTGGGGAAACGGGCATGTTCTAGAACCAAAAAATTCGAAGACATGTGACATCCACCAACCCACGCTGGGCTCGCGCGGTGGTTTAAAGCCCATTCCCTCTCCTAGAGAGGAGGCCTGAGTCCCAACAGTGGGAACATTATAAGGCCAACTATGATATGCTATGCTGTTCTATTTTAAATATCTATTATTATATAGACCTACTACAGTGTTGCCTTTTTTAAACCAAAACTTGACTGGTAGCAAAACTAACAGCCTTGTTGTACCACTACTGTAAATGAAGTTTAAATAAATAATGACATGTGTTTGATCCAACTCAACTTTCAAGAGGTATACCTCTATTTCATACGTTAATATTTCTTTATACCATAAGGCAGTTCCATTTTCTAGGTTTCTTGATAAAAAGGTTACAATCCCGAGCTCACAGCTGAAACAGCAAAATATTATTTTCACGGCGTCTATTTTTCATTGAAACTGCCATTCGATTTATTTACCTGTAGGTATTATTTATTACTTTCTGCAGTATTGTTCCAAATATTATGCTTCGCGAAACTGATTTATATTTTCAGTTTTACGGGGATTGCTTGGGGTAAAAACAAAAGGTAGATTCGATGTGATGTAAAGTTTGTGAATAAAATGCAAGGCTACTGATGACTGATATTTGTATAACTCGCCAATTTTTTTTTAATGTGCATAATTAGATATTTATGTATGTTTATTTTTGTAAATATTTTATACCAAATAACACATAATACTAAAAATAAATCTTTTTTCTTATAACAGCATCAAAATTGGTTATTAAATGAAGTAGTAATTACGTAGTAGTACGAATATCTCGCATCCTTTTTGAGCACACGTAACCTTGTCGTGGTGATGTCACATTTCATTATATGCATCCTTATAGGTACTGTTCTTTGACAGTTTCCTCTACTACCAGATTTGAAAGGTTTCTAACTTGAACCTTTTCGTTATATTTGCAAAATTGCGAACTTTTTGACAGAAACAATAAAAAAAAACTAATTTTAGTACCCAATTGGAGCCATTGCAGCAATTCAAGCTCTTAATTATAATATAAACAGAGCATAAATATAAGTGAAAAATGTTGATTAATATAATTTTTACTCAAATGTGACACTTATTGTCCCAAATTAACCGCAGTTGTCATTCACACATTAAATATCGCATGCATATTCATTTCATGTGGCGAATCCATATTATGTGGTGCTGTGTAAATGTGTACGGGCCTTTAATGCTCCTGGAGTTATGTTTTCGAACAGCTTTGTGAGATATCTACGTGGTGAAAACTTTTACCTAAAACCGAGCTTTCAAAGTCTTTGGAAACTTTTTAACTGGGAACTCTATTGTAGCAGAAGATTAAAATTAATCCCGGTGAGGCGCTAAGACCAACTGCAATACGCCAAGACAAAGCGCTCGGCACAGATTCTCGAGATACCGCAGTTCCTAGCAATTTAAATGCACATATAATTTTGCTAGGGAATAATTTAATTGTGTAACAGTGCTTGAAATTGTTGTTTATGATTGTTGTTATACAATATTGTAGGTAATAGGTATAAGTAACGTCACCGTTATGAGTTTGGGGAGCAAAATCAAAGAGTCAAGAATCAAAGCATTTTTGGAGGTATGTGGAACAGAGCAACCCTCCGTTCAAAAGGGAGGTTCCTCCGACCAGACGGGTATTATGGTGGGCAACTGCCCGATAGATGATTTCGGGCTGTTCTATATGTTCTGATCGCGCGGAGAGCTTTGATGTCGCGATGCAGGATTAGTTCTTATGTGATACCATAGATGTCGCTACACATTTTATCTCAAATAAACCATTTACAGGCACTTTTGAAATGTCAAAAAGTCAGTCAGAAAAATGATGCTTATTGCACATTAGTAGATGTTTATGGAAAAGAATGTGCAAAAAACACCATGGACATTCTTTTCAATCATGTTATGTATATAATGTCTGTGTTAAATTTAAATTGTGGACTTGACTAATTATTTTTTGTTTGTATCAATAAGTAACTTTTTCCAAAATCGTAAATAGAAAGGAATTTTCAAATTCATTCAGTATCTAGTCAGAAGCTTTTCTAAACTGGTGGAAGAAGAAACTGTCAAATAGCAGTATAAGGATGCATATAAAGTCATGTAACGTCATTGCCGTTAGTCCGGGCACACGGGCCACTGAAAATTGCCGCTTCAAGTTTCTTTTTTAAGGTGGCCATTTTTTGTGGCTCGTGTGCGACGGTGCCACCACAAAAAAACGCCTGAAGTCGCTTCAAGCTTCTCCGGCCACAAGCTGTCGCGCGCTTCAGCTGTTTTTTGCGACGGCTTCTAGCTTTTTTTGTGGCCGCTTCTAGCGGTTTTTTTGTGGCGGCATTTTTTTTAAGCCCGTGTGCGGGGACAGTTAGATTACGTGTGCTCAAAAGAGATAGCGAGATATTCCACCACTCTTCTTCAAACCAATATTTGGAATGTTGATTACTGCTTCATTAACCAATTTTGATGTTGTTTTTCAATTTTGAAATTAAATTTTGTGATTTTATTATTCACATTATTTTTAGTATATGCGAAACCTGAATATAGTTTGTCCAGAATCAGGCTGGCCACCACCGCGACTAGTACAAGACAGGTAACGGCAGGTCGTAGTGGGCATTAGACGCCAACGCACACCTGGGTGCGGGAGCAAAACAAACCCTTACAACAAGCCCGGATGGCCCGGTGACTATGTATTTTTGCGGACAACCAGGTAACATAACGCTTATGACTTTGTGATTTTTCATAATACAATCATGAAATTTTATACATAGATTCTTTACATAAAAATACTAGACACATGTTTCGGGTTTCGCATAAACGACGCATATACGTTTAGTTTACTAATGTTGTATAAGTTCAGATATAGAATAAAATAGATTTTCCAAACAACCCCACTACCTTTCGCCTTTATAATATTAGTACGATATTATATATGAATATTATAGATAACAAACTAGCCCGCTTGTTTACTCAATATTATTATAGATAAGATTGGTTACACACATAAGGGAGTTCTCACCGATGCAGCCAGCTTTTTGTGACAGCTTTTAATAAGCTTTGGGCTTTTGCGTCCCGCGCCAGCCTCGAACACACACAGCCTAATAATATAACTTATTTGATCTCCCATAAATTAACTTAAAAGGTTCCTAATTATGTCGTATGTCGAACTTTTGGGGTTTTACATTATGTATACATACACTCCGCAGCACGGAAACTCATTTAGAATAACATTTGACGTAAGTAATGCGCTTACTGCGAGTATCACGTAACCGTCTACTCACTCGCTTATTCTGCTTTGCGAGTTTAAGACTCGTAATTATCGGAATCTATAAAATGTTTCCTTTAATGAGTATGTACTTATGACAATCTACACTTAATCGCAATCTCTGGAAGTACTGGTCCGATTGTTAAAATTTTTCAGCAATAGAAAGCTGCTTTATTCTTGAGTGACATAGGCTATATTTTATGTACGTGGGCGTAGCTGCGGGCAAAAGCTAGTTGAGTGTAAGGACGACAGCGACAAATCAGTGGCTCAGCTGTCATATGGTCCTCACGTTCCAGCTGCCAGGACCCCGATCTAATGTCCAGCCACCATAGGCGTGGGCCTGCGGACGATGAACAATGGGTAGGTCGTGTCCAGCCATCCGGTAAATGTCTGGACCAATGCCGACCTATGGCCCCAGCAGGGCCGAAATCTACTGACGGGTTACTTCTGAGAAGGAAACCTGGAGTCCTGGAACGCAAGGCTAAGAAGAATCATAAAAGTGAGTTTTAGTCAGTAGAAGTTTAACACGCCCAGAGCTCCACCCTTGAGAGGCAGAAGCCATTAGATTAAATCCCACCTGTAAACAAGCTTTTAATGAAAAACATTTTTTCATAGCAAGTTTTAATACCTATATAATTAATACTCGTCAAGACGAATCATACGAGCCCAAACTCGATGGGGGGTATTGTCGTTTAACTACGATGTTCCTATAGATACTAGCCACTTCCAGTTCCATCATCAGATCAGCTTCATGTCAAAATAATTTTGCATTGTCAACCGGGAAGTTCGTTAAATTTAATTTGCAAGATTTTAATTTAGAAGATTTTTTGGTTAAATTTGATTACAGACAAGCATTGGGACAGGTGAAACTAATTAAAATTTGTCAAAAAAATGTGGAATAAAAATAACAATTGCACTTCACAATGACATTTTTTTTTCATAGTACCTACATCATTATTATTGCATATAAATTACAAAATTAGGAGTGCAGCGAGCCTGTTTGCAACGTTCAAATTACTTGACGGATTGTCTCAGACTGCACCTTAACGTACAACCAAATGCAAAAAGTAATCGTCACCCCTCTAAACAATTCTGCTGACATGACTCATCAACAATATCACGGCTTTCCCCCACGCCGCCCGGTACTAAGGAATCAATTGAGTGTCATATTATCGCTAATTGTTATAATCGTCGACAAGTATCATTCTTGGGTGTTTGTGTGAGGTAATCTCTGAAAGTATTGGTCGGATTGCAAAAATTTTTTCACCGTTAGCAAGTTGCATTATTTTTAAGTGACATGAGCTATATTTTATAAAATCTAGTATTTCATAATGATGACAAATTGCTCAATTTTTTTGTTTTTTTTTTGAATACGTCATCGTAATGCAGTATTAGCATTTCAAACTTGTTAAGAGAAATAATGGATGCTTGGTGGGTTCGCTATCTCTTTTGTACACACGTAACCTAATGGCGGTTTCGTCATATTTTAGTGTGTTCATCCTTATTTTACTACTGGATGAAATGGCAACAGGTCACGGGAACAACTTGTGATCCACGGATGCCCCTCAAGTTGAAGGGTAAAATCTACAAATCCGTGATAAGGCCTGTCATACTGTATGGATCAGAATGGGAAAAAGACGGATGAAAAAAAATTGCATGTAGCGGAGATCACACTACATCAACAATGTGTGGTGTGACGAGAATGGATAAAGTGAGAAATGAGTATATGAGGGGAGGTTTGAAAGTGGCGCCAGTGACTGAAAAGTTGAAAGGAAATCGTTTGTCTTGGTATGGTCATCTAAAGAGGAGAGATGAAACGCATGTTGCTAAAAGAGTTATGGCCAAAGAAAAGATGGATGGATGGTGTGAGAAGTGATATGAATGAAATGGGAGTTAGTAGTATAGCGTGACGAGTGACAGGACAGGATGGAACAAAAAAACGTGTTGCGCCGACCCCAAATAAAACAGGATAAGGGCAGGAAGATGATGATGATCCTTATTTTACTACTTGACAGTTTCCCCTTCCACTAAATCTGAACAGTTTTACGTTTAATATTTAACGGGTTAAATAAAACATCTGTATTTGCAATAATGGATAAAGAAAATGAGACAACTACCCAATTGTGTGTCGACTTTGTTTGTTTGTTAAAAATAATATTTCAGTTAACGATGTTGAAATGAAAACAAACTATTATGCTCGCTCGTAAAGTCAATTTCATGTTAGCTTTCATTACATCGCACAATGTTGACTTTCACTAAATTAAAAAAGTTCACAATAAATTCTCAACTAAAACAAATTAAAATAAGTCGCGGAGCTTAAAACGGTGGCGTTTGCGGGCAAAGTTTAGTGGAGCGTTACCCAACTGAAGCCCACTCCACTATACGCAGCGCAAACATTTTTTGTGCATATGCGAAACAACAAATCGGGTGCTATATTCTTCACTGTAACTTCGGACAAAGTTGCGATGTAGCAACTCGAGCAATTAAAATCTGTAGAGGACGTAGAAGTAAAATTATGCATGGTGTGAGAGCAGTAGCCCTGGGTTTCTGCCCTCGACCATAAATATTAATGAACTGTGACACGCCGTTCAACCGAGCCCGTGACGAGCTCCCGTGTTTCTTTTGATTGTAAATTCAGTTTTGTTGATGTACTTGTTGCATACTGAAGTTGTAGCTTTGTACTCAGAACGTCGGGTTCCATATAACTTTGAGACGTAAATTGGAGCTGACGTCAGATCTCGCTGTTGATAATTATGTTTCACAGGGTTCTGCAGCACAAGTTATACCGTTTTATCTTAGAATTTATGTACTAAACAGATCTTCCTTGTATCCTTACCACAAGGTGACACAGTTTTACATAATATGTAGAAAAGCGTGAATTTATGTTCACGCTTTTCTGTGTTAATGTCAACTTGTCAAGTTAAACATATTGACAAGTTGACATAATAGTAGTAGTTGAATTTATAATTATATAACAATTCAGATAAAAAGTGGTGGGTATGTTATATACCTACTGTTCCATTATATTAAGATCTAGGCACAAAATAGATAGGTACAGAAGACTATCGCAAGTATGTACCTACTTCACTTTTTATACCTACGCTCGGTGGACGCACACTAATGAGCGTTTGAGCCGGAACTATTCGACGTGCAGGCCGAGGCGCTCCGAGATATCGTGTCCGTGAGCGGTAAAGACACCGCCCACGGACATCGCGTTTGCGTTGCTCCAACGCGCTTTGTATGTAGATTGACTTCTGTACCTTTATATTTTGTGGTCTAGGTATCTATGTGCCAAATTTTATCCGAATCCGTTCAGCCGTTCGAATGTGAAGAAATAACAAACATACGCACACTTACAAACTTTCGCCATATACTATTAAGTGTGAGAAGTACTATGAATGCTTTGATGGATACTCACGAAGCCAGCTTGGGCCAATGTGTACTGGAGTGGAATACGTTGTTAATTACTAAATCAAGAAAATAAAAGTTTCTTTGTTAACTAGTAAAAAGAAGTTTTAATTAGGTGTAAGTTTCGTTATTAAAATTTCAGACTGAACTTTTTATGAAAATACAAGACTGATGCGCAATGATGGTGTAATAAATGGACACGCCACTCCAGAACCATTCGGGAGGTTGGTTACAGAAATCCAATAGATGCGGGACGCACAGGACCGTTCATTGTGGTGACTTGGGGGAGACCTATGTCCAACCGTGGACGTCTATTGGCTGAAATGATGATGATGAGATGTGCGCGCCACAATCACGACGATAAGTCTCTTCTTTAAGGAGTAGTTAGAGAAGAGCCACTACGTCCTTATTTTTCACCTGACGTAGGTGGATGTTTAACAGTGTTTGACTGCGATCCCACCTGATGGTAAGCAGTGATGCAATCGTTGATGGTGAGGGGCACTAGTTTAATAACAGCCTTTTCGCTCCAGCCTTGAAACAATCTAAATTATAATTGGACGGGAAGCACGTAGCAGATAAATTGTTCCAGTCCTTCGATGGGTGCGATAGAAACGACGAAGCGAAACGCTTAGTCCGAACGGTTGAAGTTTGAACAATATAAGGGTGGATACTCGCCGTACAACGGGTTGCCCGATAGTAGAAAGGAGAGGGCGGAATCAAGTCATACAATTCCCGCGTTCTCCTCTCCAAAATGCATATTGTAAAATACCGAAAGGCTGGCTACCCTACGCCCGTTCCCGAGACTTTGTAAATTGGATTTAACTAAATCTGGATCACCAATTAGCCTCTTCACACGCCTTTCCATCAAGTCCAAATCTGCTAGATTGCATTTTGCAGCGCCAGCCCATATGTGGCTGCTGAACTCCACACACGATCGGACCTGTGCATTGTCTGTTTATTGTAATGTCTGTACATTACTTTAAAAAAATAAATTATTTTTTACTTTTTACTTTTACCTTCTCCTGGCAAAGCAAAGGAAGCGAGAGACAAGCTATTCTCACGCCCCAGCCACTGGAAAAGGTGCCGTAGGCGCGTGCTTGTGGACATAGAGCAATGGGTAGCTCACAGTCTGTTTAGGATAACGCCCGATTTGACGGCGCGTTTGGTTCCACGTTCACTTTAAAAAGCTGTCAGCAGAATAGACTGGACTCTTTAGTCCCATCCCTGCCAAGGGTGCGGAATTCAAAAGTCTGAAAAGGTAACGCGGCGTTGGAACCCAAGAGCAAAGGCCAATTTTAGTCATTAGTCAGTAAAATTCTGATGCTTCCTTTTTTACTATCGATAGGCTTATGTTTGACCACCATCTTACCTGATAGTAAGCGATAATGTGGTCGGCGATGGAGCACGCTTGCCTAGAAGTAAACTATTTACTCTTGTCTTAAAAACCCCTAAGTTGCAGCCATCAGGAAATACAAACTCCGGCAGGGAATTCCACTCCTTGACTGTACGCACAATAAATGTGTTCCCAAAACGCTTTGTGCGTATGAGTGGGATCTCTACCATGTACCGGTAGTGCAATGCCATAAGTCTAGTGCTTTGATAATGGAACGTACATGGCGGAATTAGATTATGCAATTCCAATGCACACTTCCCGAATTGTAAACAATAGAAAACCGACGGGCTAGCAACGTGGCTGCGATGCCCAAGGCTTTGGAGCTTCGACTCACTTCTTGCCCTATTCAGAGTGGGAGAAGTTATTTGACGATTTCCAATCCAAAAAAAAAAATTTGATTGCATGCTTTTGTTTAGATAACTATTTTAATACGCCATAGCTAGGTAGGTAGGTAGTCATTAAAAAGTGGTCTATTAAAAAACCGGTCTGTGTTTCAAATCGTGTGGAAATAATATTTTTAGGGTTCGGTACCCTATTACTAAGACTCCGCTGTCCGACCGTCTGTCCGTCTGTCACCAGGCGGTATCTCATGAACCGTGATAGTTAAACAATTGAAATTTTCACAGATGATACATTTCTGTTGCCGCTACAACCACAAAAATACCATGCAAAAATAATATGCATCTATTGTAAACCTAGTCTAGACGTAGATTTACTTAAGGTCAGCTATAACTAATGCTTTTCCTTGAATTGTTATTTTCGACAAACTGAGCCCACAGTCTGAAGTACAATCAAACAAACTCCTAGTATCCTAACTTGGAAGAAGGTAGGCATCTACTTTTAAACAACGCTGAGATTGTTCGAATTTGTTCAAATAAACATAAAAATGTCTACGGTACGTTGTTTATTGGAATTATAAATATTTTTATATGTAGATAAACTAAATAAACCGGATCAGGAACTTTACGACTGCACTTACTCTGACTGACACGCTGCCTATGCATAGCTGTGCGATTAAAATGGAACTAGAAGGTTAACAAATGTTGGAGAATCAATCCCAAAAAGCAGGACATGGCTAAATAGCAGCTTCAAAGAAGTAGCCGGACTCAAATATTGGTCTATGACAGTAGACCGAAAATCAACATTTGACTAAAAAAAGGGTTCAGTTTTCAGGAAGTTTTCAAATGTTGTGGAACTCTTTTTTGTGTTTTTGAAACGCAAAGGAATTCTTACACATAACCTACGGGGTTATCATGACGTTCAAAGTAAGATTGTTTTAATCTTGTTTCAGTGTGGGTAAGAGATGGCACTAGACAACCCGTATAGCTTTGTCTCTTACCCACACTGAAACAAGATTAAAACAATCTTACTTTAAACGTCATGGTCTAGGTCCCAGGCATATGTTATTGTTTATGAATATATACATATTTAGTCTAAAATTTTGTAATATTTGTTTTCTAATTAATATTTTCTCTTTTTTTATGCACCAGCTATATGTGTCTGCGTAACGCTAGGTTGACTGGTAGAGAATACCTAAGGCATTTAATCCACCTGTGTACTTTTTGTTGCATGAAGATTAAATAAACCCTTTTATTGACATTAGAAATCATCCAATAATTTATACTGCTCTGGGTTGAGCGAAATGAACCGTTAGACTGTTTCTGACTAAATTCCACCCATGTTCTTAAAGTTGCCCTTCGCATTCCAGGACCCGCGGAGAATCTTTCGAACAATCTCGCAGATGTTGCGGAACTTTAAGTTTTGAGAAATATCAAAGGCGTAAAGAGTAACAACAAACACTGTTGTTTCACTGTACATGACAGGGTATGTCGTGATACCTACACATGTGGACGTCATCATTATCATATCAGTTGTAAGACATCCGCTGCCGGACAGTGTCCCTATTAATTACCATAAAGAACGGTTCCGAGCCGCTTGCTCTATTAAATTTATTGCTAGTAAGTTTACTATGGTTAAGTAGAGGCTCATAAAATTAAATATATGATACCAGATTGCAAGCGCGCCGGGGCTTACTCTACGAGTTATACTAAGCAACTTACCTACGATTCTTGTAAAGAAAATATTCATGTATAATATTAATTCATGAATCCCCAAGCGACCACCGGTGGCCGCGCATCTATTGTCTTACTATTGTGTTTCTAATTGACGGTATCTGAAGGGTTAATAATTACTATGAATACAAAAGGAAATTTGTCAATCTACCTCTTTACGCCGTAATGGCTAAACAAATTTGATTGACACGTGCACCGGTGGGTATATCATAACTATGATATACCTATCTGACAGAAATTTTTCCTTCACTTTCTAAATAGCATTCCGGTATTGGTAATTGTTCTCTATTACTACATTAGGGTAAACTAGCTTCTGCCAGCGACTTCGTACGCGGATCCTGTTGCTTATGCCAGCAACATTCAGTGCTATAAACGTAAGAGTAGACAAAAATAAACAGAAAGCTCAGAACTTCTAAGCTATCGGGAGTTACACGTGTTATTGTGAGTCAACCATAAAAGATAGACGTATGCTGTTATGGGATATTTTTTATATAATTTTGAGGAGAACATTTCCGTTATGCATGATTTCTGTGTAGCTTTAACCATTAAGGCTGCAAACGCGACGGAAGCTTAAAAAATGGAGTAATTTCTCCCGTTTCCTCAACATTTCCCTTCACTGCTCTGCTCTTATTGATCGTAGCGTGATGAAAAGTATACTATAACCTGCCCAGGAGTATGAAAAATGATTGTACCAAGTTTCATTAAAATCCATCGAGTAGTTTTTGTTTCTATAAAGAACATACAGACAGACAGACAGACAGACAAAAATTTTACTGTTTGCATTTTTAGCATCAGTATCGATCACTAATCACCCCCTGATAGTTATTTTGGAAAAATATTTCATGTACAGAATTTACCTCTCTACAGATTTATTATAAGTATAGTTATCGAGTAAAATAACACCTACCTGGCGGAATGTAGGTCTCTAAGGCACTGTTCTACTTCTCTGATTGTCCACTATGAGATTTCAGAGAGTACGACAGCACCGTGATCACGCACTCTCATACTGGAGGATAGGAAATCTTCCAGTAACTTCTCCTGCTCTAAGGTATCCTTAAGTTGCGTTTTGCGTTTTTTGGACCACAGATTTGAAGAACCTTTTCAGAAACTCCCCGTGGCTCTAGCGGGCATCGGCCCTACTGGGCCTCTGCCGTTTTGCTGATATTTCTTTAAACTGCACGCCGTCGACTACTCGGCCTCGGTCATTATTGGATGGGTGAATGTGCGGCGAGCTACCTATTGCTCGAAGTCCACAAGCCCGCGCTTACGATAGCCGGAGATTGCTCTGCAACTCGTGCAAAGTGAGGTTCAAGGGAGACCTCAGCAATTGGTAGCTGTCCGACCGTCCAGTAACTGAAAAATGGAAATAAAATGAATATTACATTCTTCTACGAGATATGCCCTGGAAGGCATGGATTGCCACTTCCATTTGCTTCCAGGTGATCATCTTCATCAGTGGTTTTTATGAGGTCAGAGTCCGACTCTTCCTGGTCATTCCCCAAAAGTACTTTTACCACGCTTTTGACGAAAACTAGCTTGGCATTATTTTTATTACAAGCTTTTATTTAGTTTCACCTGTCCCGATGTTTGTCTGTAATCAAATATTGCAAATTCCCGGTCACCGATTGAACTTTGTATGTACGTGTAAATCAGATGACAATGCAAAATTATTATGACATGGCGCTAATCTGATGGTGGAACTGGAAGGTGGCTATAGGAGCTTAGTACGAGTAGTTAAACGACACAACCCCATCCAGTTTGGGCTCGTATGATTCCTCTTGACGAGTATTAATTTTATATGTAGGTATTATACCATGTTATAAAAGCTCGCTATGAAAAAAACATTTTCATTTAAAACTTGTTTTAATGACAACGACGCAAAATGTTAAAATATACTGTCACAACTGATTAGATACGCTTTGAACTTAAATAGGTATGTTATTTTTAGTCGCACTTGGATTAAACATGCATGCTATATTCCAGCTCAATCGGTAACCGGGAAGTGGATCAAATTTAATTTGCAAGATTTGATTAGAGACAAACATCGAGACAGGTGAAACGAAATATAAGCTTGTAATAATAATAAAATGAAGGTCTCTAAATAAAACGATTACTGGTCTCGGTAAGACAAAAATATTAATTAAGAAATGGTAAGAAAACATCCATGGCCATAACAATTTCTAGCCGTCTTCAATAATAGTTCACGATTTTTCTTTTAAAAAATTGCGAGATTTTCATTCTCATTAAAATGTTCTCCTGACAAGTTGGAATTCTTAATTAAAAGCAACACCGCAATAATATAAGACCAAAAAATAAATATGGCTGCCAGTGCTTGCTGCGGTTCATTTAGTAGTAACAGGTACCAACTTGAGAAAAAATATAAAACATCGTGCAAGAATCTCCATGATAAGATATTTAGTAATGAACAAACTCATTATAGACGGCCTACCTTTGACAGTATCTTTTCGAATCTGGAAAATATAAAATATTTGCTGGTTTTTCATGTTCTGTAAGATAACAGCCTTGAGCGCAGCGCTGGCCGCAGCGACAAAATCCAAATAGGTAGGTAAATAGTAATGTCAATGTACTACGCTCTCAACTCGTTGTTGCGGCCAGTGCTGCGCTCAAGGCTGTTTTCTTAGAGAATAGCATGCCTGGGCCGGGCTTTTTGTGTATGTGAGTTTACATGTTTGTGAAACCACACACGAAACAAGATTAAATCCAAGTGTGGCAACATATCAAAAAACTGGGCAAGTGCGAGTCGGACTCGCGCCCTGAGGGTTCCGTACAAACCTACCTATGTAAATAGTTCATTTCCAGAACGAATCTCAGAAGATTTTCCCGACTGACTCAGAATCCTTAATTCATAGGGTATGTTCTATTGGGCACGCCACGATTATGGCGGTAAGTCCATTCTTTGAGGCGTGGCTGGAAAGACCTCACGGCGTCCTTACGTACCGCATGACGCGTGTTTCAGATAAAGTCGAAAGAGACGCCCAGGTGTCGCCACTGTGCGCAACGCCCAGAGGACACGGTGGAGCACACCGTCGAGGTGTGGCCTGCCTGGGCGGAGTATCGCCGTGGCCCTCGTGGGGGCGATCGGCGGCGGAGACCTCTCGTGCCGGGCCCTGGTCGAGGCCATAGTCCGGAGCGAGGAGGAATGGCAGGCGGTCGCCTCCTTCTGCGAAGCAGTAATGCTAGTAAAGGAGGAGGTCGACCGCATCAGGCTACGGCGCCCCCGCCGCCGCCGCCGGGATTCCGATCCCGATTTCCGGCCACCGTAGACGGCGAGCCATGGGTAGCTCGGTGTCCGATCATCCGGTAATGGACCGAGTCCAAGACGTCGACAGCGGGCACTATTCCCGCGCGCCTCAAGGAGTTGTCAGCAGGAGGAGGGGCTCGCTATGTCTAAGCCTACTGGGGACAGGGATGTCCGAAAGGGAGGTCGTGCCCCGGTATGAAGGCTAGAAAGAACGGCGTGGGGTTTTTAGTCAGTAAGAGTCTGACACTATCTCCCGCTCCACCCAAGAGCGGGTTTGGTCATACGATGATTTTCCCAATCGCAAAAAAAGGGTATGTCCTATGAATTTTGATTTCCTCGAGTGTCAATGTATGCTTTTTGCTACATAAACCGAAGTATTCCTATTTCTAGTTAATTTACAAGTTTTTTATTACAGCTTCAAGAGTCCGTAGACTTGAGTATATAGTTTTAATTTCAACTCGATACCTCCACGCGTTCTTGATATAAAGGGTCACAGACAGACGGACGACAAATTGATCCTATAAGGGTTCCATTTTTCCTTTTGAGGTACGAAGCTCTAAATACGTATAAAAAGCTTTAAAAGGCTTTTGATAGAATAAGTATGAAATTAGATCAAAGAACCACGGTTTGTGAGACATTTTACGTAGGAATTAAGTAGGTAGATACATAAATCTTTTTCTGTTGTTTAGTGATTTCCTATATGTATGTAATTTTTTTCTGTTAGTACATGTTATATATAGGTATATACCATAAACTATTCGTTCTATTTCACTACTTTAGCAAATATTTTCTTGCGCATTTTCATTAATTTAGAATTTTATAATAGAATAATTTTGATAGTGATAAAATACTAGCTGTTGCCAGTGGCTTCACCCGAGGAATAGTAAAAAATATTCCAAGGGAACACACTTCTGGGATAAAAAATATCCAATGTACTAATCAAGGACATAGCAGATACACGTGTGTACCAAGTTTCAGCGAAATCCATTCAGCAGTTCGAGCATAAAGAATTAACAAACATACACAAACACACACAAACCTTCGCCTGTATAATATTCTTCATCTTCCTGCCCTTATCCCGTTTTATTTGGAGTCAGCGCAACACGTTTTTTTCAGGTTTTTTTGTTTCTGCTCTGTCACTCGTCACGTTATCATCAACTCCCTTTTCTTTTATATCACTTCTCACACAATCCATCCATCTTTTCTTTGGCCTCTCCCCCCTCCTTCCATCCACATTTAAACTCATAACTTTTTTAGCAATATGCGTTTCATATCTCCTTTTCACATGTCCATACCAAGACAAACGATTCCCTTTCAACTTTTCAGTCACTAGCGTCACTTACAAACTTCCCTTAATATACTCATTTCTTCGCCTGTATAATATTAGTGTGATAATATTAAATTAAGTACGACCACACAAGAAAATGGCGGCACATATTAGCTCTTGTATTGTTCGGTCGCCCCATTTTGTCATCTCTTACGTAATAAGCGACGTATATGTCTGGAGTCTTGAGTGGGCAGGCTGCTAAACTTACCTGGATATCAATGACGTCATAATGCAAAGATATAGCTTTCTTAGATATTCTGAAGTTGAAGATACAGTACAAGTTGTGTGTAAAATAAAATAGAGTAGGTGGAGTATTTTTATTTTTTTGAAACTGAATGGCAACTGCTTAGCACAAAAAAGCATGACAGATGAGCATTACGTTAATTGTAAAGTAAAAAAAAAATTGAGCCTTTTCAGGAAAACATCGTAAGTGATAGTGAGCACGTTTTAAAAATTACTAATATTAAAAATTATTTATAACTAGCTTTGCCCGCGCGGCTTCGCTCCCGCTCTTCCCTACTCCACCCTACTATACCCTACTCTACCCTACTCTACCCTACTACTCTACCCTACTCTACCCTACCCTACCCTACTCTACCCTACTCTACCCTACTCTACCCTACTCTACCCTACTCTACCCTACTCTACCCTACTCTACCCTACTCTACCCTACTCTACCCTACTCTACCCTACTCTACCCTACTCTACCCTACTCTACCCTACTCTACCCTACTCTACCCTACTCTACCCTACTCTACCCTACTCTACCCTACTCTACCCTACTCTACCCTACTCTACCCTACTCTACCCTACTCTACCCTACTCTACCCTACTCTACCCTACTCTACCCTACTCTACCCTACTCTACCCTACTCTACCCTACACTACTCTAATTTTTTTTTCCATAAGAACCTTCTCCTCACAATAACAATCACAACAAAAAAAAAATCAGCCAAATCGGTCAAGCCGTTTGCATGCCAAGTCGTGACAACGGAAAACGGGGGTCATTTTTATATATATAGATAATATATTTATAGGAACTATTCTAATAGATCAGTTGTTCTTTGAATAACAAGTCTATTTGTTAATAAGTTATTAAAACTTTCTAATTAATAGAGAGAAAATCTATTTATGTAAAAAAAAACAAATTGATGCTTAGTTTATGTTTAGATAGCGTTGTGTGAAAGTTGTAGAATATTATTATTAAGTAACTATTGTTTATTCAATGTGATCAAAATGATATATTTAAGCCACTTACAATCTATATACTATATCTATTTTTCTGTATGTAGATAAATAATAAACGATGCAGCCATACAAAACTCCCTAAGGATACGTTGTTATCTAAAACATCCGTAATAATATAAAAGAAAATATATCTCAATATCGAATCGAAATACAAAGTGTCAAAGCAAAATACAAAAGGAAACCGAAAATGAAGCGAATGGTAATGGCACTGGGGTGAGCGCGAAGCATGGAAAATAATGTCTCCGAGGGAAATTACTGCGAAGCTTAGGGGCTGCTCTATCTCCACACAGAAAAGGCGTGAGTGTGAGGGCTAAGTGTCTTTTTTCCAAGTTATTTGACGCGCCATTCTTCCAGTCATGTAGTCTCCACGAAAGGCGCAAAAAATTACCAAGTGCAAACTCGGCTGTCGGCGAATAATGTAATCACTTTCCACATTATCCCCAAAAAAAGTTCATACTCTGTTTTTATTTTTGTATGCTCTCTAAATGTACTGTGACTGCAATATATCACTTTTTATCGTGCGGGGCAAATGGAGCTAGAACAAATTCAATATACGAATGGCTGCGTTTAAACTCAGATAAGTTTTAGTATTAAATAGTTGGATTCCAATATATTGTCTTAGCACTGACAAGTTACTAGTTGCCGGCTTCGAGCGACGGAGTGGATAACTGATCACCATTAATTGACTTTTGTTGCTTGCTAGACGGATAAGTAACGACGTCTATATATTTTAGCTTTAATTATAATAATAATATATTGCACAAGTATCACACAACGCCGTCTAGTCCCAAGATAAGCAGAGCTTGTGTTACGGGTTCTAGACAACTAATAAAGATACTTATGTATTTCTAAATACATACATTATAGATAAACTAGCTTTTACACGCGGCTTCGCCCGCGTTTATTAATTTACTTTACTCTTTCTCCCCCTTTTCTCACTTCAAAAAAAATAGCCAAGGTCCCAACTATCTCTGTACCAAAATTCATCAAAATCGGTTATGCCATTTAAGCGTGAAGACGTAACAAACAAACAAACAAATAAACTAACTCACTTTCGCTTTTATAATATTAGTAAGGATTATACTCAGGCTCAGAACATTAATGATCGTGCTCATCACACAAACAATTGTCCTGTGTGGGAATCGATCCTACGACCTCTGGCTTAGCAGTCAGGGCCACTAACCACTAGACCAATTATTAAAATTAGGTCTGTCATAAATGTATCATAAGTGAACTTTAGAGCAAGTAGTGGACAACAGAAACACAGATCCTTGCTTTGAGCATACGAACTGTCTGCAATAAATATGGTGACCCAAAAACTGTCTTATTATTAATGATTAATATTCATCATCACTTCAGCTGAAAGACGTCTACTGTTGGACATAGGCCTTTCCCAACTGTCGCCATAACAACTGGTTTGGCATCTCGCATCCATTGGATTCCCATGACGCTCACTAAATAATCAGTCCACCTTATGGGAGGTCTTCTAGCGCTGCGTCTACCATTACGTGATCGTCGTTATTATTAATCTTACACTCCTTCCATACATCCTGCATCTAATTAGGTATTTAGCGAATTTCTAAGTTAACGGTAAAAAAAAAAATATACGGCCGTTTATGTCGCAAAAAACGTAGGTATATGCCAACACTCTCGAGGGAATCCACGTTCATAGGATACTTCCCGTTGACCTAGATTTCTGAAAGGCTGAAGCATGGTCTAAGCCTCCTCACACATGGGCCTCAAAAAACGCCGCTTCAAGCTTCTTTTTGAGGCGGCCTTTTTTTGCGGCTCGTGTGCGGCGGTGCCGCCACAAAAAACGCTTGAAGCCGCTTCAAGCTTCTCCGCCACAAGCTGTAGCGCGCTTCAGCTGTTTTTTGTGGCGGCTTCTAGCTTTTTTTGTGGAAGCTTCTAGCGTTTTTTTATGGCGGCGTTTTTTTAAGGCCCGTGTGCGGAGACAGTTATAGCACAAATATAGGAATCAATGTAAATTTTGTTGTTACGTCAAAAAAAAAACTTTTTTTGCTATTCGAAAAATTAATCTTTGTAACTCAATTCGGAAATTGAACTGTTTTCATAGGTACCTAAGTTTCTACGGAACCTTCAGTGCGCGAGTCCGATTTGCACTTGCCCGGTTTTTTGTATGTAGAAAGTTTTTCACTAATTAATACTAATTCATTTTACTGATAGTAAAATCTGAGAGTACAAATTCAATGTGTCTATCTATCCATCCTGAAAATTTAATTACATGTTATGCTTTGATTGAATTAATTAATACTCTAATTATTTTAGTCCCACATTTTAACCATATTACCACCGCTAGTAAATTTATTAATAAGCATGTATTTATTGGATTAGAGGAATGAAATATTATTTTACAAGGAGCTTACGGATAAAATGAATATTACCAGCAATCTGTATAATCCGGTACTTTTTGCAATACTAAGGCAATGTATTCAATACCTAGAACGTGTAGATAATGTGTAAAATATTATTTATTTCATACTTTGCCTAGTTATTGTAGGTACCTGAATACCTGGTGATACCTGAATTATACAGATTGCTGGTAGCAATTATGTATAAAAAATAAAAAGCCTACCTACCTACTTATGTCTATATAATTGCTGTGCCCGACAGGGTCCATGTGCACTTGTTTGAATTTTTAAGATCTTGTAACACATGTGATATAGCAATAAAGAATTGAATTGAATATAAGAACGGATAATATCAATTGCACTGGTCGATCTCCTATGATAAGCAATGCATGACAGGTGACTATACTTACATAATGAGATTATCTGTGTCTCGGAAAGCACGTTGAGTGTCCCCGCATACGAGCCTCAAAAAAACGCTGCTTCAAGCTTCTTTTTGAGGTGGCTTGATGCGGCTTAAAGCGTTTTTTTGTGGCGGCACCACCGCATACGAGCCACAAAAAAACGCTTTAAGCCGCATCAAGCTTCTCCGGCCACAAGCTGACGCGGGCTTCAGCTGTTTTTTGCGGCGGCTTCAAACTTTTTTTTGTGGCCGCTTCTAGCGTGCCCGTGTGCGGGGATAGTAAGCCGCGGTCAGCCGCGACAGCCGCGTCATTTATAGATCTTTGACAAACATTATATTTAGTCAGAAGCCAAGCTGGCGTCAGGAAATCTAACGCCAGTCTTGCCAAGAAGTATCTTGTTATCTGGATTATGGAATTCCAATAGGCAATCGCTCCATGTGAAATTTTGGTATCCAACTGCATCTGATTAGACGTAAAGCCGCCAACATGGTTCAGGAAAAGGTTGAAAATAAAACATTACATAAAATATTGAAGCTTTTATTTACAAAATTACCAACATATAATATCACTTTGGGAATTTGCAGGTTTACTTGCATAACGCCATAAATATACATAACTATTTATTACTATTTAATAAAAACAATAGTGATTACAATTCCTCAATTGTTACTTACAGTATGCCTACTATTATAGTAGGTGTAGAATGTTACGACAAAATGTTCATGTATCGATTATTGGAAGTACAATAATTGTTATACCTAATTACTATTATTATGAAAATAATATTTATGATATAAAAAGTATTTTCCAGTACGTTGGTGATCGAGTCGTTACGCCCACCGTTTATATTACAACAGATTTCGTAATTATTACTGATTATTATCAAATAACGAAGGAGAAAAAAGAGCCCTAAGTCCCAGCAGTGGAACATTACAAGACTTATAATGCTTTATCTTTTTTAGGTCAAAAAACACACTAAACCACTTTATAACTTGCAATGTATGTATGTTCGTTTGGGTCGAATTTTGCAAATGAATTTTAATATAGGTGCCACTAATCGATTGAGCTGAAATTTTGCAGACATGTTGAGTTTGAATGACAATGCATGCTTAGTAAAAAATATGTCATTCTAAGGTCCAGTGCCCACGGACGCGTAGCTTCATAGACGCGTATTCGTCATTATACGCGTCGTGCCGTCGTGTCGTTGCTGCTTAGTCGACAGGGTTTCATAGTTTTGTATGTAAGCTATGAGCAAGCGTACACTAAGTGTATAATGACGAATACGCGTCTAAGCGAAGCTACGTGTCCGTGGACAGTAGCTCTACATTCAATATGATGAACTCCTGAAGGTAGTCGATTAGTTGTTCTTTGTGCACACTCATAATATGGGTTTCAAAAGGGTTTGAATATTAAAACTAACTATGTCACAGTAAATCCATTATAGCGAACAATTTTTCAAAATGTTTTTTTTTCTAACGTTATCTGATTTTAATTGCTTATGTGTGTAAAGGTACAAGGTAGCGTTTTGGAAATATTTATATTTATAAAATATAATAATGAGAAATTATATTTAAGATTTATTTTAAGAGTTTAAAGGAATCATTAAGTAAAACTTTTTAACTGGTAAAAACTGTATCTGTTTTTATGTTACGGTTATACAAGTCAGAATTCTAAGACTTGATTATTTTTCTTGAAAGCATTTTTAGTGTAACTTAGTAAACACGACGATAAATAAAACTGTTGCTTATCTTGGCCTCGAAAGTAAATGAAGTTTCTTAGAAAATAGTCTACAAGAAAATGTTAAAAAGGAATACTTTATTCATAGAGTCGTAAATGAACAAGAACGCTCATTAGAAAACCGTTTTGAAGGTAAATGCTTAGTATAATTTATGAAACAGAAGTAAGTTTCTATACTTTATGAAAAGTTTTGGTGGGCGCACAGTAGGAAGAAAAGTATCCATATTATTGTAATGCTATTAATTGTAAAAAGCGTACACAATTCTGCAATAATTTATTCACAATGATTTTTTACGCGTTGCAATTTATTATTCTTTTTATTAATAATATTATAACAAAATTTTAAAAACCTATAATGTAATATATTTGACGCACATCTTTAACGTGATTGTATTTATAAAGGTGAGGCTAGAACTGGGCTATGCAAAGATTTTTTATTTTACAACAATCAGTATTAAAAATTCTACTATATCACTTTTTAATTTTTTAGGCCTGGTCTATACACACAATCACGCTACTTGTGAAATAAAATATCTAGATTCCAATCCAACAAAATATTTAAAAGAATTTCTCACTGGTAGTACCTACCAATTACACAAGCTTCTAAAATATTTCTAATATGTACAAATAACTTTCATTTTACATTAGCGCTGTTGTGAAATTTTGTTAGGAATATCATGTGTAGGTACGTGCTGTATAACCTTTAAAATATTTCATTAAATTGGAACCTTTCATAACAGTCTGCTCAAAGAAACTAAAATCATTTTGTTTGGCATTTATCTATGACTACAAAGCGTAATTTACATTTATTGTCACAGGTGTGAGAAGAAAAACGACCAAAAATAATAATTAATTAGAAATGTAGAAATCATTTTTATCGTTTTACGGTATTATGCGCCTTAAATATTTTTATTTACAACATTCTCTTTTACCATTTTTTTATACGTAGTAACAATTATTATGTCTGGTTGTATATCTATACAAACACGACAGATATGTTTCAGACTTCGTAAAATAATTAATCGATCACAAATTTATCATTTAGATACGACAAATTGCGGTAAACATCAACACATACAGAATAATCAAATAACCTAAGTCTTTTTTCCCAAATGCTAAGTTTTAATCTAATCATTGTTTTCTTTGGTTCATCATTTTTCGTTATAATTATATTTAAAAATCAAACATTGAATAGTATCCTATTTGCGTATTTTACGAAAAAAATAACAAAACTATGTATAAATCTTGAAAATATATATTTTATTATTCCCAAGCGTATTCCCTCCAGCTGTATTTTACGACGTTTCGTCAACGGTGTACTGATTTACTACATAACACCTTCTATTGCAATTCCTATCACGTTCTAAATGCAAGCTGTCAGTAACTTATGAATGTTACATGACAATTCAGCCGAGAACTCGCGACGCGAATAATCTTTAGCAACGCGGCTGCAAGTAATGTGGCTCATATACGTTTGAGCCAGAGATTTTATTACGTATCACCATTTTCTGAAACCGCGTTCTTCCGATAATATATTTTTATATATTTGAATCGTTACTCGTAAATACGACACCATCTTGAACAATTGAAATAATTATATAATTTTTCTATCTAAATAATTTACATGAGACAATTCCATTCTCGTTAGCAGTAATAAATCAGTACACGATTTAAAGGGAACGCCGCTCAATATATCCATAATGGTAGGACTTTGCCCGGGACCCTATAATTTATATGTTATAGATAATAGAGGAGATTAAGGGGCAGGCAGGCCGTCCGAAGGCGATCGGTCCCCGTCGATGAATTGAAGCTGCAACACAATTAGAAGGTAATACCATTGGATTCCAGTATAACGTATTGGCTTTCGCCCCAGCATGTACAAGCAATATCTCACAGTAGGCTTAGTCCTGCAAGACGAACCCTGTTTAGTACCTAGCGACTGTCCATCAAAAAAAATACTTTATATTATATGATACATAGTTTATACACTAGCCTTCGACTTCGATAACAATGCATTCATTGTTTTAGGTCCGGCATTTCACAAGGTACAGACAGTTAAAATATAATGGAAGACGAAAATAATAACAATAGAGTACCATAATTTTCCATTTAAATAATGGGAATTAACACTTTTTATAGATTTATATTTGCACACGTATAAAATTGTTTATTTTAAAAGTCTATTTACAATAATTTCTAACTACTCCTATAACGTTGCCTTAAGACCCTTCAGTGTATCATTTGAAACCACAAGTATGCGCGATTTAGAGTTTTGCATTAATTGTAAAAAAGAGGTAAATTAGTTGTTTTAAGGAAGTTATAATATGGCTGACAAAATACATTACTTGATATCAAAATAAAACTAATTTGTTTAAATTTTACATCGTTAACGCGACGAGCAACACTTTTTCCAATAATAAGACCATAAACAAAACATATGTTAACTATACCACTTTAGAATTCACCGTTGTGCTTGAAAACCTATAATTACGGATATAATTGAATAATTCAAGGTACTTATGTTCCTTTTACGATAATGATATACGGTTTAAATATTAATCCTTAATGACTATCATGTTTGAAGGAAAACTTCATGAGTACATCGACGAAGTGTGAAAATTCGATTTTATCAATTTACACGGTTTTATGGTTTATATCTGTACTTACTTGCTATGATGATTTTGCTGATAGGTAGGCAGTTACACTACCAAGATTTGGTCTTCATAATTTTACAAGCACAGGCAAAAAGCCTAGTAGGTACGAGTAAATAAACATTTACTGGCTTATGTACAAACGCATAAAATAAATAATGTACTCGGTATCTAACAATACGTTTGGCAATTGACATCCTATTTCATCTATTTGATGTGACGATTTACATGAGGCCTATGTTTCAGTGTATTATTTTCTGCGTTGTTTGCTCATTAGTGCTCTGACTCTTTTGAGGTTCGTGATGGTAATGTCGTCGTTGGGCTGCAGCTGGAGCGCCCTCCGGTACGACGTGGCTGCTGCAGCGTACTTCCCATTGAGGTGTAGAATAGCGCCAAGATTGGAATGGAACTCGGCGTCCTGAAACCAAAGTGACATGCTATTCGGGGAACTTCGTGAAACCAGTAATTAATTACACCGAACGGAATGCTTCACCGAATCCAAAGCAGAGATTATGTGATGTTTAGCGGTAAATATTTGCAATTCCTTTGATGTAAAGTGATGTAGGTGTGTACTCTGTTATACCTACATCAATTTTTGGAAGCCAAACGATGGTAAACGTCAATAAATGTTAGTTTTTATTGTGTTGCGCAGTGCTGGCTACAGTTTTGGTAACTGAGTTATTGACGAAAAAATGCTGCCGTTATAGACGTGTGAGGCAAACCTTTCAGAATTTAAAAATATAGAGGCGGTCAAATCTGCGGCTGCGGTCACACCACACACAACAAAAACGAATAACGCGCTGCGCTCGTTCTTGTTGATTCGTTTTTGTTTATACACCTGGGGTTGCCGTAGTTTTCTGTATTTTTTTTTTGTATTTCAGAATCCGAAGTGTTCAAAGATTATTGGTTTTAGATTTCTCTGAAAGAAGAACTGTTTTCTAAATCTTTCGGGTAGTGAAAATATTGGTTACTAGTTTCTGCCAGCGGATTCGCTCGCGTGAATGTAGGATCCTTCATACAAACTTTGAACCCCCTTTTCATCCCCTAAGGCGGTAAATTTTGGAAAGTTTTCTCTTAGTACTCACCTATGTAATATAAGGAAACAATCTTGGACCAAGTAGTTTTGGCTGTGCGTTGTTGTGTCAGTCAGTCAGTTTTTCCTTCTATATACGAGTATATAACTAGATAAAAGAACTATAAAACATACATAATTTACACTCTAAATCGAGTGCCTGAACGTTTCTTGTTTTCATTTACAATCAAAACAATAGTTACCTACCTAAACAAACGCCTCAATCGAAAAACTCGACAAATAAAAAAACACGTGTCGTATTTCAATAAACATAATTGGTCCCACAAAGGTCACAACGAAAGGAGAACAAAGAAAACAGCCGTCGGCGAGACCTTGATCTGACCATGTTTAACAAACAAACAGGAAAACAGGAATGTCCATTTGAACCCATATACCCAGAGTATACCGATACATTTTAAAGCTGTGTTCTAACCAAACGGACTGTCAGCCGCCGACTGTGAGCCCCAGTGTAAATGTGAAAATAAGCTGTATTTTTCGTTTACAGTATGCTGAAAATACGCTGTGTATCTACGAGTGTGTATGCCAAATAAATAGTTTTCTTTCTTTCTTTCTTTCTATACAATATACAATACGCGTCCGCGGAGCGTAGCGACACGCTATATTAATCGGCCGCTGAATTTAAGCGTCTACGCATAGCGTAATAACGTATCGTCGCGTCGGTTAGATGTGAACGAAAAAGTGAATATGTATGGAAACACAATAAACTGCGTAGCGTTCGCACATTTACAGCGGCTGCCAGTCAGTTTGGTTTGAACACAGCCTAAATAATTATTTATTAAATAATTTAATTTATTTTTTTAATAATTTTTTATTTTAATGAATATCGTCATACTAAATCAATTCAACGGACATATTGTACGTCGCGGCGAATCGAACGCGCGATTTTCATTCGAATCTCTGTTAGATATTATTGCAACAGTAAAAAATGCAACGGGAAAAACCTTTGACGATTTAAAGGTAACTTTATTTTTTTTAGTTCGTTGAATATGTTTCTGGGATGGTTGATACGGTTGGATTATTCCAAATCTGATGGTCAGAGTGAGCTTTTAAGTGGGGATAGACTATTCAAGCGTGCACAGGTACCTAGGTACCCTATGGGGAGATGTATTCTTGGGAATCTACATAATCACACGATCTCTCAACTTAAATGGATGCCTATTCGTCAGAGAAGAAGTATGCGTGCACTGACTACACTTTTCACTCTGCTCAACTCTCCCACTCCTCCATCCTATCTCATAACTCAATTTCAATATCTCTGTTCTTCGCACGCAAGAAATCTGCGTTCCTCTAACAATCTCCTACTGCTCTGTCCTTCTCATACTTCTGATTTCGTTCATTCTTCCTTCTATATACAGTCCATCCTTCTGTGGAATGCGCTTCCTCTCGATATCAGGACCGCCGAAAGTCGGTATGCATTTAAGCGGAAGTTACGGAATCATTTTCTACACTAATAGCAGAATCGTTTCAAAACTTCTTTCCTCACTTTATATAAATATATATATGTAGTATATATATTATATTAAATATATATGTATGTGTATTTTAACTATATGTATTCTTTTTACTCTTGTTTCCTAAACAAAAGTCTCTTTTGTGCGCCTACCATATTATCTCTTCACCTCCCTAGGTTGACTGGTAGAGAATGCCTAAGGCATTAAGTCCGCCTTTGTACTTTTTGTTGCATGAAGATTAAATAAATAAATAAATAAATAAATCTAATGAATTGGTAACTGTCCCCGATGTGCCACAAAAAAAGCCGCTGTAACCTTCTTTTTGAGGCGGCCTTTTTATGTGGCTCGTGTGCGGCGTTGCCGCCACAAAAAAACGCTTGAAGCCACTTCTAGCTTTTTTTGTGGCGGTGGCGCTTTTTTGTGGTGCCGTTTTTTTTATAATAATGACACCGCCGCATGCCATTCGCGTATTTAATCCTTTTTCGTCAGAGTCCATAATTATACTGCGTGTATGGGTTTAAAAAAGTAGCAACTACTGACCACAAGTGGCAGTCGCACGCTTCAGCTTTCTTTGTGCTCGCTTCTAGTTTCTCGTGGCAGCGTTCGTTATTGTGGTGATGGCCCATGTGGAGCGACATATAAGTGCAACTTACATCTGGATTTAACTGCACCGCCCGCGCGTACCACCGCTCGGCAGAGCGGCAACGTCGCGCGTCCCGCAGCGCCCGCGCAGCCGACGCGGCGCGCGCACTATCTGCAGGTGACAACTGAGCTGCGGCTACCAACTGCTCCGCCGACTCCCGAAGGCGACGTTGTGATCTAAGGAACATACCTATTGGAAAAGTGAGAGATAGGTGATAAAATGAATAAGAATTGTTATATTTGCTGCAACCAGTCATTAGACCGACGCACACGTGTAACACGCATGATTTATTCTCCTATTAAATGCCAATTCTCCTATTAAATGCCAATAAAACTAAATGTATAAAATTTTCATTACCTAGTGTCCCCCAAGTTGGCGTCAGTCTAATTCTTGATGACAAAAAACTTGATGTTATTGCGGACACTGTGTTCTTGGGTATGACTATCGATTCTAAACTGCAGTGGGGCGCTCATATTAGAACTCTCTCGGGAAGATTAAGCTCAGCTGCATATGCAGTTAGAAAAATAAGGCAATTGACAGATGTAGCTACGGCTAGGTTGGTTTACTATGCTTATTTCCACAGTATTATGTCTTATGGCATTTTATTGTGGGGATCTGCAGCTGATGTGGACTCAATTTTCATATTGCAAAAGAGAGCTATCCGGGCTATTTATAGGATGGGTCCTCGCGAGTCCCTCAGAAATAAATTCAAAGAAATCGATATTCTGACTCTGCCTTCTCTTTATATCTTGGAATGCATTTTGTATGTTCGTAAAAACTTAGGACTCTTTAAAATTAGAAGCGATTTCCACAACAAAAATACACGTAGTAAACACGAAATTGTATTACCCAAATGGAGATTAGCTAAGACCAGCAAGTCATTCCTAGTAAACAGCATACGTTTTTACAACAAGCTACCAAAGGCGGTAACTGAACTTAGTGAGGGAAAATTCAAAACGCATATTAAGCGTGTCTTAACCAAAAAAGCATATTACAAGGTTAAAGACTATGTCGAAGACACGCTTGTTTGGCAATGACTACCTCTGCACATGTGGCTCCCTGGTAACTCACCAATATTGTGTCTGTTAACTGCTCCACCTCTGTTTTAATATATACATTTTTTATTTGTATTTTTTTTTTCTATAGGACATTGCTTTTGCAATAAGTACTTTTTTTTAATTTTTGAGACTTCAACTACTTTAAACTCGTTGATAATTTATTTTGTTAACAATTTATTGATAGTTGCAATTATCTATATTTCTATTGCTTTTTTTTTTTTATATAGCCTCTTTTTCGTTTTGTAATGTGAATGTGAGAACACTGTATACCTTACAAACCTTTAGATTACTTCCTATTTAAATTACTTTTTTATTTGAATTACTTTTTTTATTTTTTGTTTTTGTGTACAGTATTGATATACACTGTTCTCACATACTATCATATTGTAACACCTACCACTTTTTTTAAAAAGAGTAACCATGGAGTTTCTTGCCGGTTCTTCTCCATAGGAAACGACCAATTTGGAACCGTGCACTAGCTTCTGACGTTTTATAAGTGCCCATGTAGGCCTATGTGAAATAAAATATTTTGACTTTGACTTTGACTTTGACTTTATACGTAGAATGACGTCGCATGGCGTGGATCAAGTGTAGCTCTACAAGTCTAGTTATCATATAAAATAGAGACCGACGCGCTCAGATCGGCAGAAGTGGCATACATGTAAAGTGCACTTCGTTCTACCTTTAAGCTTTTAATTTTGAAAAAAGAAATTAAAAATATTAACATGAACACAGATTCATCGTCATTGATCTTGCCTGCAAAAGTCATTGAGTAATGGACATCATTGAAACTACAAAAACTTTTTTTCATAAAAAGTCTACTTACCAAACTGATCTCTTACTGATGGATCGTTAGGCGCTAAAGTTAGTGCTTTTTTAAACCACATTTCAGCTTCAATACTCCTACTTGCCTGTAACAAAATATATTATTAATGACACTTGGACAAGTTTAATACTTTTGGCGCTACGATTAGTTCAGAAAGATACTTGAGTTGTAATTCTTGTAAGAGAATAATTGATCAATGCGGCGTAATAACGCAAACCCTTAAGGAGTAATAATCTCAAGATACCGCAATCTTGCCGCAGTAGAGAGGAATTTTAGCGGTTGTTGTTATTATGTGGTGTTTGTGGAGATGAAAGGAGGCTGATGGAGGACGGAAATGCTGTAGGTATCTATATATGTAAAAGGAGTAACTGACTTACATATCAACACACAGCCGAAACTGCTAGGACTAGAAACGTCAAGTTTTGCACAAGGATTCGTTGTAAGACGACCAGTACTAAGAAAGGATTTTCCAAAATTCACCCCCTAATGGATTTTTTTTATAGTGGGTAAAAATTATCCAATGACAACCCCCGCTCTTGGGTGCAGATAGTGTCAGACTCTTACTGACTAAAAACCCACCCTGTTTCTTCTAGCCTCAACTCGAACACCCTAAGGGATTGAAACGGGGGTCCAAAGTTTTTATGGAGAAACGTGCTCTCATGTTAAAACGAGAGCACGATGATACCACGTGTGGATTTATTTGGAAACACCATAGCATATCTTCATTGTCTTCCTTTTTCGTGCATATTCAAGTATTTGGCATCATCTCAGGGCAACTCTTTTCTAGCCATATGTACTACATAACATTCTCACACCAACATCGTGAGACAAAAACCAAAGTAGGTACTTAAGAAGCAACGGTATTGTTGTATGTAGAAAATAGATACGGAAAACAATGTGGTCGGAATTCAACTTTGTACAGAAAAATCCAAAAAGTATCGGAACAAAGGATCGATACTAAGTAAAGTCAGTCAAACTGTCAGTTACAGCTTCCATGCGAGTATCAACAACGCCAATGCGAGATACAGAAAAAAGTTCGCAAATCGGTAAAACTTTTTGCATAAGGGAAAACCACAATGCGTTGGATGGAGTTGTTTATAAATGACTGTGTGTGAAAAAGGCTAAAAAAGACGTAGCAAGTCATATATACGATCAAAAAAAAGATAAGTCAGTGATTTTTTCGAGGGTTTTCTAAAATGACGTTCACCATACTGGGTCATGAGGTCCAGGCCCCTGTCAAAACGCTTATGTAACGTCATGAATTCTACTTTTAATTTTTTTTTATATATTTTCAAAAGTAGAATTCATGATGACGAACTCTCTTATGTACAGTTTTAACACGACATAAACAAACGGCACACGCACTGACAAGCCGATCAGATCCTTACAGGTAGGTACTTAGGTAGGTCTAAGTGACGCCAAACTGGTGGTGTAAACTTTCCTGAAAGCCCTAATTTTTTTTGTACACTAGCCTGGTCACCTATCTGTTGATGGTACATATTCCACGCGTATAATTGAATTCGGAATTCTATTAAAGTATCAAATATTGACGCAAGTAACTGAATATTTTACAAAGTATAATATTGAGTTACTTGTTAATAAATAAAGTTCAGATATCATTGTAACTAATTTTTTTGAAGTATCCTTTTAATATAATTTATGGTATTTTTATAAAATACACCACGCTAGAGATAGAAAGGTTTTCAATGGTGCAATATTTTAGAAGAATTACTAATGCATGCACCGGAATGTAGACGACAATTGGAGGAACTCAAGTGGATTTTAGTCAGATAGAACCTCTGGTTCTACCCAGAGTGGGAGAAGTTATTGATGATTTCGCACCTCTAAAAGAAATAATTGTAAAGCAGTATTCCTAGAGATGTCTGTAAAATTGTAGGGGCCAGACCGATGCCTACTAGGGGTGTGGGGTTGTTCGAAAAAGTTACCGTAGCCCTGGAACGCAAAGTGTAACTGAAAGAACACATTGAGTTTTTGCTCAGAGTGGCTGAAGTTATTTGATGATATCCAATCCCAGCACGAAGGAACGGGGTGGGTTTTTAGTCAGTAAAAGTCTGACACTATCTCCAGATCTGCCTAAAAGCAGGGGTTGTCATTGGATGATTTTCCCACCAAAAAAGAAATATTTTTTTTAGCCTGTTCTGTCCCACTCCTGGACAAATGCCTCCCTCCGCTTCTTCCATCTTTTGCACGCCCCGACTTTTTCTTACCAAAAGGAATTATGGTGCAATATTAATTAGGTACAAGTACTTAGAACTGATGTTGTAATTTGTGACATAACTTACATTTCTGGCGAGTATCTGCGCTAATGTGACATGTGTGCCGGCGTGATGCGGCGCGGCCGCCAACGCGGACACTAAACTGTGCTCCGCCAGCGGCCATTGTTGGAGCTGAACATAAATCTCGCCCACCATTGATAGGACACTCTGCAAACAACACAACCGAAATTAGTCTAACGATATATCATACTAATTGCTTTACAGAAGAGGGAAAGAATAGATCAGCCTCAATTTCGATGCTTTGAAAATAGACACCTAAATGTCCATCATGCATAGCAATTTTTCAGAGCTATTCTTTACTGGTTTCGTAGGTTTTTATTTGACGATGTGGGCGTACCACAAGGCTTGGATTGCAGCCAGTTATTCTCCGACCTCCAACGAACAGAATCCATCGGCACGTGCCTAATGCCAACTTCATGAGACAACACTGTTGAACGTGTGTTGAAATGCGACCCGCTGCTAACTTACATGTCGAGTCCAGCCAACGATGGGCGTGTTTGTGTCAGGCAGTATTTGCAGCGCTTCTTTGTATGCTGAAAGTGCTTTATGCCAGTGCCCTCTCTGGGAGTGTAAGGCTGCTAACTGCACGAGCGCTGACACTCGGGCGGCGTCGTGTTCTCTTCGGTCACGCACTCGCACACCTTCAGCTCGCGAGCCGGCCCGAAGTGCGCTTGCGGCTTCCGCGAGGCGACCGTCCGCCATCAGTGAGGTTCCGAGATTCACGTACGCCACTAAAACAATGTTCATGTACTGAATCTATTGAAGTAAACGATCAAAGAGCAATGATATAATAATATTTGAGAAAAAAAGTGGATTACCGAATTCAAAATAATAAGAATGTTCTCTCAACATCGCAATAATATCTTGTTTACCAATACAAATTTGAATTTTAAACTCAATCGGAAAATAAATAATTACAACGGAAACCACAGACTATTTTTGTAAAAAAGTTAATAACTCCACAAAAGTCCTCTAAATATACAATATTACCTAATGGAAAATTCTACTTCTAAATCACAGACAGCTTGATTCAAAATAGAAAGCATAATGGCTGGCCCTATTACTAGTTTCAGTTCTACAGTAAAACTAGTTTATTACACACAACTTCCGAACAGAAAACAACTCAACTACAAAGCTCGAAGTGGTTGGAAAATATTTAAAATATTTATTCCCAACTGTCCGTAGCTTATTTAGTTCAAAACACTCCATTAAAACTTGTTCTTGTGTTTACTTAACAATAGAAATATTGTAAACCCTTTATTTCCAAGAAGACAATAACAAAATTAGAAGAGAATTAAGACTCGGCCGGCCCTCGTCTAAAATAATTTGAAAGGACAATCAAATTATTAGTAAGGGCTATGAAGAAATACCAAAGAAGCTTTGTTTTTAATAATTAATTTATCTCAAGTACTTACGAGCCATTGAAGGTCTAAAGTAAATTGCTCTCTCGAAACTTTTGATCGCATCGCTGAAACGTCTTTGGTTCTGTAGTAATATTCCCCTGAAACAAAGAAACACAATTATTATAGAAACGGTTATGGTTTTGAAATCTTCTTCACAGCTATTTATTTAGTCGATAATGTCTAATATTAATTAGCGTTAGTACTTCATTAAAATGCCCAAATAACTCTAATTGCCTTTTTCATTCACCGCGGCTTCATTCAAATTAGAAATTACTTCTCTTGGTTTCTTGGAGTCTATTCAATTATTCTGTTTTCAAATCTCTTGCTAAACGATTCTATTAGCAGTTTTAGCATAAAACTAATTACAGAAAGAGCTAACGTGTAAACAAAGAACTTTTTGTAAAATCAAATAGATTTATTAAATCTATTATTAGATTATCTAGACTAATAAGATACAATAAAAACCAAAGTTCGTATATCGTGTTACTTAAAAAGACTTTCGTACTTTAACAATAATCGTAGACACGTAGATGGCCTACGGCGTAGCAAAAATAAACGCGTCTTTTATTACTACGCCGTAGACCATTTATTGTTTACTGGGAAAGTTTTCCACAAACTTTTGTACACTAGGGTTTCACGTGAAGCCTTATATAATTGTATTAAAACATTTCCCTACAGTTTTTTTTTGAAGCCAATCATTGTTTGATCCACAAATAATTATACTCTTATCTTTGTGAGTAAAAATAGGTAATAGAATTTATGATAGGATACAGATGGTTGTTGATAATAATCTCTGAATAGTCCACGACGACGAAGCTTATAAAGAGCAGTATTTGAACAGTGCCTATTTGTCGTACATCCGTTCTATTCACACTATTCATCTTTCACAGCCACATCAGAGTCACCTTTTGTGACGTATTCATATGACGTATGAAATATTGAACCAGCCTCCACCCAGAGCTGAAGTTGCGGAGCTTGACGCTTTCATATTCCACATTAATATTGCGATCCCAGTTTCACATTTGGCGCTAATTAGTGATGAGCATTTGCTGTTCCCAAATTCATAGCTCATCAAACGTTGTTGTGCGCAGTTCCACGAACATTTCGTCACTATTCAGCTGTTGTATACTGTGTTTTGATTAATCAAAATGAAAATGGAATAGCGATCCTTTCAGGATCTGAGCCAAGCTCTATACTGAATTAGTAGTTAATAGTCATGTGTATGTGTGTGTTTGTATGTTTTGATATTGAAGAAACATAATAAACTAATGTCCATCGCTTTCCATTGTCGACCGCATCGTCGCTTTCCATCAGGTGAGATAACGATCAAGCGCAAACTTATCAGCAATAAGAAAAAAAAAAATATCCTTGAAATAGTATGTTCAGAATAGGCTACTGAATCGATTTTAGATATTTTTAAAATAGATATTTTTTATCCTAAAATATTTTATGATCATTAATAGACGAAAGTTACTTATCTATTACTTATATATTATTTAGCGTGTCTGTGTGTGTATTGTTATTTACGAACAATGCCGATGCGCTATCAATATAGTGCGGCAATGCCAATATTATTTTCCTACAATTAGGATAACTAAAAAAACACTAAGTGTATTTAAATAACCAATCAAGTGTATAATTTTATATGGAGTAGCCGATATTTTTTTTTTTGTTTCCTGAAAAAAAATCTTGTGGAAGGTTGTTCAGTTTCGTCTACTGAGCAAACCCCCTAAAGTTTGCGGAGGACTGTCCTGTGTTTAAAATTAATTGGATGCTACTAAACCTTAAAAATGGATTAAATCCTTTAATTGCCTATTATCATCATCATTTCAGCCGATATACGTCCACTGTTGGACATAGGCCTCCCCCAAGCGTCACCACAACGAACGATCCTGCGCGTCTCGCATCCATCGGCCTATCATAATACCATACTCCATATCTATTGCCTATTATATTTCACTATAATAAAAAGTTGAAAAATATGTTAACCATAATAGTTTCTAAATTAGAACCTGTTGATGAGGTTTACAGATGAGTTTTTGCCCGACACGCGTGGTGGGCTACAAATTTATTTTTATGGAAGTAATTATAAATTTTAAACAAAAAAAAATCTTTAAAAATTCTTTTCACATCATAATCCATAACTAATAAATTCATATCCAAAATCGTCTTTGACATGTTACCACGCGTCCAAATTCATAGCCAGAATCAAACAATCGGACGCCATTATTACACGCGAACAATGCAAAATGTCAGCCTTAATGAAACATCACCTGATGTAACCGTACAACGTTATAAAAGCTGTATAGATAGATGCGGCAGTGCAATATTGTCCGCATGAATAATGCAGGCCCACAACGAGCTGCTTCTACGTGGGACCAACGTACACTAATGAGAACCATCCAGCCCGGGCGGGCTATTATACCCTCCTCTTCGCGAGCAATAATTTGTTACTAATTCCCTTCTAATTATTGTAACGTTGGTATTGTGAGTGGAATTGCTTTTGTGCGGTTGGTGCAGCCTTACCAAACTTCACTGTGTTGACATCAAGTCTCTTTGTCGGACGGTATTTAATTCGGTGAAATGAAAGTATGCAACTGTTGTGCAGTTCATTATTATTTGAAATGTGGTGGATGGTGAACGTAGAATGAAGTTTGGATTGTACGTTAGAAGTTTGAGGAGCTTTTGAGGCAAGCTAACGGTTGCTTTTGACTTCAATTTAGAGGTCAAAAGTTTGGAATAATTTATACATTGTATTAACTGAAATTTAAGTCTAACCCATAGTGTCTGTTTTTCTTAAAACATTAAGTATTTAATAAAATTTAAGATTGTTTCCTACCACGTGCTAAAAACATCAAAATAATATCAAGTACCCGCGCGCCTCAAGGAGTTGTCACCAACGGCAGGGGCACAGATGGGTCGGAGCCTACTGGGGTCAGGGTTAGCTCCGAAAGGTAGCTCAGCCCCTGGTACGAAAGGCAACGAAGGAACTGGAATCAGTTTTTAGTCAGAAAAAGTTTGACACTATCTCCCTCTCCGCCCAAGAGCGGGGGATGTCATCACATGATTTTTCCCACGAAAAATAAAATTAACTTCGCAAAAAAAAATCTACTACTACTACTACTTGCTTTTTGGTGTACAATAAAGTTTATTCTATTCTATTCTTATTTTCATGAAGGCGATAGTTTTTATGTATGTTTGTATATTGTTACTCCTTCATGCTCAAATAACTGAACGAATATTGATGAATTTTTTCAAACAGGTAGACCATGTTCTATAACAGCACGCAAGATATTTTTTATCCAGGTATTATGATCCATTAGGATATTTTTTTACATCGTAGCGAGCGAACCCATTGGCAGTAATAAGTTTTCAATATTGATACTGCAAATAACAGGAAAAATGGCCGTTTTCCCTTATATAAAATTGGCTCTTTAAATCTAACCACTAACGAGCAAAATACTTAACTATCTTTGGCGTAGTATCTATAAATTAGCGGCGTATCGCCGCTTGTATACTATCGCAATTTTTATTCCTTGCAACGGTTTCCGCAGCTCGAAAGATATTTTTTGTTTTTTTTTTTTACTTTTCGCCCCTATACGGGTATGCAGTATACCTAAGCATTGTTATGTGTGTGGAGAATGCGTTTGTTTTTAGACGAATACAGGCTGGAAACAGTGTGTTAGTCTCGCCAACTTTAATTAACTTTAATTGGGTGCCAAGCGAACGCCGGCGTTCGCTTGGCACCCATTGTCTATCTATTGTGTCTCTAATTATCACGATTGAAGAGTTAAAAAGAGATCCTTTCACCTGACGGGGTTTCTTTTTTTCCGGTGGGAAAATTATCTAATGACATCCCATGGGCGGAGTGTCAGACTTTTACTGACTAAAAACCCACTCCTGTTCCTTCGTTGCCTTTCGTATCGTGGCTGAGCTATCTTTCGAAACTAACCCTGGCCCCAGTAGACCAGACGGGTGTTATATCTGGTTCTGGGAACTATCCGATAGTTGATTTCTGAGTTTTGTCTACCTATAATCGCGCGGAAAAGTATAATACCATGGTACAGCATTTCGAATTGTCAGTTCTCATGTGAAATCACAGATATATAAGCGCAAAAAGTACTTTATATAAAATTGATAAAGGTCAATTTTAAATTGAGTGGAAAACTGTATTGAATGGTGAATTTGCGTTAAAATTATTTAATTCGTATAACGTTAAATATAATAAATAATAACTAGGTACTGTTTAACGTTAACTACGTAAGCGTATTATACATATCCAAACAGTGTTATTCGACGAGAGAACAGTTTTTATTTTTATTTTAGCTTTGAAATTGTGAACGGCGCTGGTAACTTGGGCGTTACTATATGTCATCGCGAAGCCAGGGCGCCCTGCAGACTCTCCGTCCACGTACCAGCCCATTGTGCTGTTCGACGAGGTGGGCAAGCTCTTTGAAAGAGTAATTCTCTTTCAAAGAGCTTGCCCACCTCGTTGCGCGCCTGGCACGGGTGGGGCCGGACCTTTCAGACGGCTAGTTCGGCTTTCGCAGGATGCGCTCCATGGTGGACGCCATCATGCGCGTGCGAGCCGTCACGACGGGGGATGCGGTGTCCCAGGGCAGGTGTGCCCGACTACCTCTGTCAAGTGGTTGAGGCCAATCTGTCAGACAGGTATCTACATAGTCTACCCCGGTCATCAGGAAGAGTGGAGACGGCGAAAGATGTCGTGCTCTACGTCACTCAGGAATAAAGCAGCTATCTATCGGTTACAAAAATTTTAGCAATCGGACGAGTACTTCCAGAGATTACCTTCTACAAAGAAAATAATAAAAAACAAACTTTACCTCTTTATTATATTAGGGTAGATGAACAAACTGACTAATAAAGATTACAATTTATATTAAACCTATCAAAATTCTTTTACCAAAGTCATGTCCATTTTTTCACAAAACTGTAAAGGTACAGTAGAAAATTTTCCTCAAATTGTTGCACAGCTACCACTTTTCCACTGGATGTCAATGTTCCGTTGGAAAATATTGTGCACGAGTAAAATAGGCGTTCACACATTTTAGCAGCGACACTCGCAACCAGTCGGCTTTTAACACAACGTGTGATGAAAAGGTTTTTTTTCTCTCGCAGTTCATAATGCCCCGGTCCCTCGGCGACCCAACTGCACAACTTTCGATTAATACGCCTTTTTGCCCCACTACTTGGATTGTAAGAGTTGGATAAGGGTTCCAAGTTTTCATACGTTGTTTTTTATTTTCTGAAACATTTTAGAAGTAAGGATGGGCTCTCTGCTGAGATAAATGTTATGAAAAAACAGTTATGAAATTAAATTCAGATTTGAAAATTTATATTTGTTTTATAGGTTCTAGAGCAGATTTTTTTTATTGTTGATAGCTTGACCGCTATCTCATCTGATTCAAAGCGACGATGCGGTCGACGATGGAACGCGCTTACCTAGAAGAAACCTATTCACTCTCGACTTATAGATTTTCGGGTTGTAGCTATCAGGAAAAAAAACAATATAAAATAATATTCATCCCATTGTTAATGATAGATTATTTGAATATCTATTCTAGTAAATTCTAACAAACTGGTGCCTACTTAGCCTATATTTATTCTGCATAAACAAATTAATTTAAACGTTTCCAATTAACTCTTTATAACTAGTTAGTAACAAACTTGCGGTTACTGCAAACCATTTTACAGATCGATTTGATAAAATCATGGTAACAGGCAGTTTGCTATCGCAGTTAATTCCTAGATTACCGCTTGCATATAGATTCTAGGAATACAATTAGAATAATTTGTGTTGATACAATAGTTGAAACATTTTATTTATCAACTTTGAGTCATAAATAATTAGAATACAGATTTTTTTGTTTCGAGTATAGAGTATTCCATTACACTCAATAATAGTGCAGTTTTCAATAAATGTTAGAATTTTTCTAATCGAATCAGTACTTTCAGAGAATTACCATTTACAACCATTTAAAGAAACAAACAGTATAAGAAACTTACACTTTTTATCAGTAGTAGGGTAGTTCAATATCACTTAACTAACTCTAATTAAACACTACATCAAGAAACACCCTTAAATATTTAAAACAGACTTGAAAAATTCTAAAATATGGCATCATAAAACTTGAGAAATGAGTATATTAGAAGTTTGAAAGTGGCGCCAGAGACCAAAAAATTTAAAGAAAGCGTTTGAATCGTATTTTTCTAAGAGCTATGAATCCTTACTAATATTATAAAAGCGAAAGTGAGTTTGTTTGTTACGTCTTCACGCCTAAACGGCTAATCCGATTTTGATGAAACTTGGTACAAGGAAAGGCCATCTCCTGGAATAGAACATAGGATATTTTTTATCCCGGAAGTATGTTCCCTTGGGATAATTTTCTGCTACCACGCGGGCGAAGCCGCTGGGAGCAGCTAGTAATATATGTAGATAAATGAAGAGGGAGAGAGAAACTAAAGAAAAAAATAATTGATTATCTGAGGAGTGACAAGAAAGAAAAAGGAGTCGGTGATAGCGTGACAATTAGAAGTATAGAATGGAAAAGAAAACGTATTACACCGCCACGAATAACATAAAGCCAGAGCAAGAATATGAAGATGAATGGTATATAAGCAAAAAAAAAAAAATTATAATGAACCGTCCCTACCGTTTATTAGAATACACAGCGCCAGAATAATTTCTGTCGGTGACATTTCGATCTTTGTTCGTTTTGGTAAACACAATTCGGATTTATTTTATTTACAACAAAGAAAACTGGCCTCTTGGAACAAAAGGGCTTGCCTGCCAATTTTAGATGAGATTGAAATCAATATTTTTTTGTTTATTGCTCATAAACATATTTAATAATAAGTAAGCCATAAGTTAGCAGATTTTCAGAATAAAAATGGATTAAGAACAAATAGATTTAACGATATTTGTACATAAAGTGAGATAAAAGGAAGTCAGAAATAGTTTGACGGTTCTTCTCTCACTATCCTTTGTTCCGCGAGTAATGGCTTGCTTACTACCACTTATGTTTGGCAATTCTTCGAGTGGCTTGACGGTTAACAGGACTGAATGGAAGAAAAAAACGTGTTTACACCGACCATCCAAAGTAATACAGGACAAGAGTTTCTGACAGCGTCAACTTGGGTTACAGGTTACTTTGAGGCAAGCGTGTTTTGTGTTTCCTGCCCCTAGCCAAGTTACAACCGATTCGCTTGCGTCGAACGCTTCGAGTTGTCTTTGCCGCCAATTCTTTTGTTCTGACCATGTGACTGAGCGTTGAGATGACATTATTCCCATACATTTGAAGCTTTCCACTAGCGTTAACTATTGCAGATTAGTAACTTGGCTAGGGGTATTGATAGCTACAACCTGAGAATCTTCAAGTCAAGAGTGAATAGGTTACTTCTAGATAAGGGCGTTCCATCGTCGACTGCGTCATCATTTTCCATCAGGTCAGATGCCAATCAAGCACAAACCTATCAATAATAAAAAAACAAGGGCAGAAAGATGATGGCGTCGAAATACTCATGCATTACTGTCGCTTCTAATGTGTCCATTGTCCCGCTTCATTAGGTTAAGTTAAAAGCTATTTCATGTTCTCGTCCAATAATTTGATGTTATTACATTTACGTGTTACAATACTAATAATTACTTTTTTAAATTATTGTCAGAGTACGATATTCATCAGATTAGAATCCATTACAGTGACAACAAAGCTCCCTTAACATGTAAAGTAAATTAAACGAAAACGTGTGTAATTTCATTAGCTGTTGGACACAAAAGTTTTTACTGTTATTATTTTTATGTTACGCTAGTTTTTATAACGTTGTTTTGTGTAGCTAACCTTGTAAATGATGATAAAACTGACACAAATGTTTGTTTTACAATTGAAAAACGGTGTTTTTAACTTTTAATAATTCTCTTTACTGTTTTTATAGCGAGGTTTTTTTTGAGGTGGAAAATCTTTAAATAACTTCTCTTTTTACTTATTTTTACTGACTAAAACCCATCTATGTTTCTGTATTTTAGGGCTATGAAACTGTAACTTTTGCAAGCCTTTAACCCTTCAGATACCGTCAATTAGAGACACAATAGTAAGACAATAGATGCGCGGCCACCGGTGGTCGCTTGGGGATTCATGAATTAAATTCTTTCACTATTTTAATGAGTACTATGGGTTAATTTATGTCCTGAAAGGCACAATTTTTGAGAGACAGGCAACGGGAGTAAAACCGTGAATAATGCTTTGTTATATAAAAAAAACAAAGCAATAATGAAAACTTTTTTATTGGTTCACGTTTAACCACGCTTGCCTCGTAACCTATTCACTTCTGAATTAAATACCCCCAAGTTGCGGCTATCAGAAAACGTAAACTCCGGTAGGGAAGTAACTTGAACTATGATATCAAACCCATCCGTATTGATTTCGAAACTACACAAATTGACAGCCCGTTCCTAGCACGAAATTCATGACTAGGAAAGTTAAAATAATGATTTCGTAGCACAAAATTTCATTATATCAGAGACTAAGAAATCGTATCAGGATTATGACCGCCAGCAGTCTCGGCGGCCAATAAGATCATACTGCAATCGCTTGCTAAGTAGGGTAATTACGACCACGCTCCCTTGGGTCGGTACTGGCGGGTTATGGTACAGAAGTGGATGTTTATGAGCTGATTCCGATATTAGGGAACAGAGATCATAATACGATGGGCTGATAAAATAACGTTATGGAGTTTCTGGATATGTTTGTTTGGGCGTTTCTTCTGTAGTGGATATTAGAAGGCCAATTGAGTTATACACCAATACTATAAACGCGAAACTTTGTGAATGTCTATATGTGTACCTATATATGTATCTTGCTTGTTGAACAGCTGAACAAATTTTTAAGAAACTTGGTACATGAACACCAGCACACAGGATACTTTTTATTCAGGGAGTGTCTCCAGTAGCACAACAAGCTGTATAAGAACTTTATAAAAGCTCAAGTGTACACTCTAAGCTATATAGTAAGCTAAAAGCCTGTAAAAGCGCTTATACAGTTCTTATAACTGTAAAAAGGGCCCCACATTATACAGCACACAGTGTTAGTGGAGGATAGTTTCTGTATAGTAGCTGCATAACAGCTGTATAAAGGCCCATGTGTACACTCTAAGCTGTAAAGAAGCTATTGGTGTACAATGAACCATTAATTTTCAACTTTAACTCTTGAACATCGTTTAGCTGCAGATAATATTAAATATGATAGATGATGATCACACCAATTTTGTTATTATTATAAAGCTTACAAATTGAATGTATGTATGTATGCTTGTTACTTCTTGATGCTCAAACGACTGAATGAATTCGCTTATCGTTTGTCATCATCCCGGCAAATATTTACTTGGAATGATTTTTTATATTCATGCAGTCAAAGCCGTTGCCAAAAGCTAGTTAACTTAGTTAGGTGTTTCTAGGGAAAATAATTGATTAATACTACTTGATGACTAACGTCACTCAATAATCATATTTGACTCTATTGGATGTTCAATATTAGTGTAAGAACTGAAATTTCCAGATACGCCAAGCTGTCATTCCGTTCAATATTGAATTTAGAAGACGTTACCCGATACGACATACGGAATGAGACCTACTATATTTGTTCTCACTTGTTGGCGCCACTAGAGAGTAGGGTTGAAGCTTAAAAGTGGTTAATACGGGCAAAGTTTAAATTAAAATCATTTTTGATGCCGTGTAAATGCGATAAAATATAACATTGATAATGTCACAGTGATACACAGTCTCATTAGGTTAAAAAACAAAATGAACAATCGGTCAAATCTGCCATACTTCAACTGTCATAGAACAATACACACAAAAATCTTTAAAAAAAATATTGTCTTCTTCTCTGATCTTTTCCTAACCCTCAATTCGCTGAGAGAATACTCAACTTTGAGGTAAGCTTGCTAACATAATTTTGTATACAATCTTCTTCTTCCTGCCCTTGTCCCATCTTATTTGGAGTCGGCGCAACACGTTTTTTTCTTCCATTCTACCCTATCGCTCGTCATGCTATCGCTAACTTCCTTGATAAACAATAAAGAATTAATTAAATTACTCACGTCAAAAACCTACAAACAGTGCCGTTTGACAGGACCTCACGCTACATATTCAGCGCCATACAAACGTGATAACCCTTATTAGGAAACACCTCAAAAGTGACAGCTCGTGAGTATAAGAGCTTAGGCTTACTACACATATCCCATACAACATACAGGCACAGAACAAACGATTTATAAGCGTTGGTCGTGACGGGTGTAACGCAGTCACACGCGTTTGTAGGTGCGATAAATTTAATACAGATACGGTTTGTTAATGTTAACGTTGCATAAATTATGATGACGGAATGTTTGTTTAATTCGGCACGTTTGAGCGGCGACGCAAACGTTGCTTGGATAAATTGTTGGTAATTTATGCAGTGAATGCTCACGATTCTCACGACACGGGGCTGATGTCCCCGCCAAGCCGCGCGGGTGCGTCGCACGCGATACCGGCATTCCGCGATTCAACCGAGGTGACAAATTGTGGATTGAATTAATGTTTACCACCCTCGCTTAAATTATAACTTACGCATTATAACACTATCTTTATTGTTGCTATAATTCACAGCTCAACTCCAACTCGTTATACAAAGGGAACGATATTTTACTCCAGATTTATTTGAATAAGCAATTTGTCTGTTTCCATTAACTCGCCTTCCGAAATTTCAGTTTGCCGAATCGTTGACCGTGGTTGTATAAATACGACAGGCCCAATTTCATTTTATCGTAATTCGAAGTTTTATGAATGAATAACATAAATCTTAATATTTCAGAACTAAACTTTGAGTCTGCTGTTGAAGGAAGCTTTACAATAATTATTTCTTCAAATGTTTATTTCTTTAGAATGTTGTGAAGAGTACCTCCTTGTTAAGATTATGTTTTTTATTTTTAGAACAATTTCAAAAAAAAAAAAAAATATGAAAAGAAGTTTGCTGCCAGTTTGCGATTCATAATAACTGAACATCAAAGCAAGAAGCAGACAACGTTATCATAATTCAGTTTTCGAAACCAATTCAAACACCCAAAATCGCCTAGTTACAGTGATTCACCGCTTCGAGAATGCCAACATTGTGTCAGCAAAGTGTTGCTGATCCTCACACACAGAGATTGCAGAATTGTCCACTTAACTGCGTAACAGAATTATGCTCGCCACATACGCTGGCACTCGAGGGATTGGGTCCCGCATCCGTTGAGTGCACGTGCAGTATTTATCAGTCTTTAGCTATATTTTTATACGATGTTTGTGTATGCATGAATGGCAAGAGTTCGTTTTGTAATGGTGTTTATTTATTTTTTATTTACGACTCTTTTTTATGTTGCGACAAACAAGCATTTGATGGGTGGTAAATGGCACAAAGCATAAATATAATGTTGCCGGTGTTAGAAAGCGATATACCTTATACCTTAGCAATATTTTCTAAATAAACCTCAGTCAGTGATTATCCATAAAAACTGCTGACATCTTTGCATATGCTCATGACAATTTTGAATATACCTATGGCAACAGAAATGACAACTCTAGTAGTTGTCCGCCTGGCTAATCCATACTCTGTGGTAAGGGGTCACGGTCTTATTAGGTCAAAGCTATCTGTCACATACATAGAGAACATAGAGTAAAATTAAGTGAAAGAAAGTACGTTTTTTTTTTATTCTTGCCTCTCTAATACGATGATGACCGAAATAATAATAAAAAGAACAATACATGAAAAATAAACAAAAAAGCATCTACCCATCGACTTAGTACATTATATAAGGTGTAAGAGACAGACGTCCGCACAGTAGACGAAATTGAACCACCTTCAACAAGATTTAGACGAAATTGAACCACCTTCAACACGATTTTTTTTTTCAGGAAACGAAAAAAAAATCAGCCTCACCATACAAAATTATAAACTAAGACAAAAAAGACAGACACACACACACACACATTAAGACAGTTTGTATGGTGAGGCCGATTTTTTTTTGTCGTTTTCTGAATAACAAAAGTTTTTTGTGGAAGGCTGTTCAGTTTCGTCTACTGAGCTAGCCCTTAAATTTAGTGGAGGGCTGTCCCTTACACCTTGTATATCGATGCACCTACCTCAATTTGCGATGGTTTTACTTCCACTGACAAACATCATTTTACCAAATTCTAATAAAAAAAATAAAAAAAACTTTTTACAAAAAAAAAGTATAACCGACTTCAATGATAAAAAACACTGAAAAGTATCAAATAACTTTAATTTTGGAAGTCGGTGTTTCTACAATAGTTTAGTCTCTTCGTTATTTAACACCGACTTCCAAAATTAAAGTTATTTGATACTTTTCAGTGTTTTTTATCATTGAAGTCGGTTATATTTTTTTTTTTAAGTTTTTTTTATTTTACACTTTTTAGTTATGGTACCACCACTAAAAAGTACCCCTCAGTCAAACTTAAATACCTTATAGTCAGAGCGCATCTCATAACGGTTCTAATAATCCCAAACACGGTTAGATTACAATAATTTACCTTTCGGCTTCATCATCAGATCAGTTCGATATATCCTCTCCCCCTCTTCTTTCAAACAGTCATTAGACTAGATGCTGGAGAGGGAAAGGATATATCGAACTGATCTGATGATGAAGCCGAAAGGTAAATCTTTCAATCAGTCATTAGACTAGATGCTGATAATCCCGGCTGTAGCATCAGGCCAGATTTATGTCAACATTGCAATGAACTTAAAATTTAGTCCTGTTTAAAATGAGCCCAAACACGACTACGGTGCAATTTCAAGGTTTGTACTTTTCCTGATGCTCCTGGCTTCAGCATCAGGTCTCTATGTACTTCGGTGTTCTTTATTGGCAGTACGTTTATCCACACATCGAGCCGTTTTCAATGAGCCTAAACTCGATATATCTGCTGTTTGTTGTCGAGGGCTTAGGTACTCTGCAGACTATCCTGACTGCAGCATCAGGTCATGACTTGATGATCATGAGACCAAATGTGGCAAATGCCCTATCAAACATCAAAACAATTTACTAAAACAGTCCTTGCCTGTTCGAGTAACTTCTTACTGTTAAGGAGTTGTACCTCTTCCATCATCAGCCCAGCTACCTGAGATGGTGACGACCATACGCAAATACACAAGATACTTCATAAAATATGCGAAAATCAATAAGTGAGCCTATAAGATTTGAAGGTTGCCCTCGATTTCTCCAAGATCCCATCATCAGATCCTAATTTGGTGATAATGGGACCACCTCAGAACTATCTACTTTCGAACAAAAAAAGAATTTTGAAAATCCGTCCACATTTGGGGGAGTATTCGACGAACAAACATACAAAAAAAAAAAAAAAAAACATACAAACAGCCGAACGTAATACCTCCTCCTTTTTGGGAAGTCGGTAAAAAGTAGGCTTCTCTATCACAGCTAATCGATTAATACAAATAAATAGATCCTATCCTATTTTTGTTATGGTAGAAAATTATTAAACGACTGTGCCCGCTCCAGGTAGACCGAGAGGCAATGTCAGGTTTTTACAGACTAAAATCCAAGCGCATTTTTTCAGTTGCTTTTTGCATTCTAGGGCCTTGGGTGATTCTTTTGATCAATACTGCGGCTAGGTTACCATATATTCACACTACAAGAACAAAGACCACTTTCCAGCAAAATGCAATGTGCTATAAAATAGAATATAATAAACTTTATTGTTGTTGTTGCTTTGTTGTTGCTTTGTTGTTATTTTTGGTGTTTTTTTGTTGTTGTGTATTATGCTTTGTTATTATTGTTGTTGGTTTATTTTTTTTGTTTTTGTGTAGCACGTGGGCCCAGTCGGGGGTCAGTGAATGTCAAATGTGTTGTTCCTTCGATATTTTGATAGCAGAAGTGATGAATACACACACAGAGACAGTTCTAGCCTGGGTTTAACCTTCGACCTAGAAATACTAAAAGCATGAATTATGTTGGTTCAGCCTCGGTGAATCAAGCGATAGTCACCATATAATTCATATTCCTCAACCAATTCCTTACACTTTCTGTTCATGTAATTTATTACATTATAAGGTTACGCCACGTGTTGTCTATTTTAAGTTTATTACCCCTAATTCTCTATTGTGCCTTTTCCATATACTAATCAGATCATACAGAAAATTATCTATAACACCTACACGTTCATAAACCGTATCTGTAACATAAATCAGTAATCATGGGTTGACATTTGAATTTATTTAAGCTTTACAGACGAATCAAGGGTCACTATAACGAAACTTTGGTTTCGTTTCGGTCCACTACTTATATTTTATCAACAATTTATTATTTTGTAAAACTTTTCCTTAAAGGTCAAGTTAGCATTTAATGTTAAAAATAAATTTTATTAATATAAACCAAGCAAATTATAATTATTTATTTTTTTAACTGAAAAACTGTTTTACGATTAAGTTGGAAGAATTGATAAAAAAAAATTTTTGGTTTGGTTGGTTAGTGGCCGCTACACAATATAAATCGTCGCAGCTCGCTTCTTGTGGCTTGCACCGACTACTAGACACCGACACGAATGGCCGCCACACGCCACTCGCGCGTTAAACTTTCTTCGTCAGGGTCCATTATGATGCGCGAATAGGTTAAGAAAAATAGCAGCCATCGTCTACAAGTGGCTGTCGTGCGATTCAGCTACTTTTGTACCCACATCTAGCTTTTTGTGGCGGTGTTTGCAGCTGTCGCACGTGGCCCGTGTGCGGCTACACTTAGTGGTCTGGCCTGACCACCTTATCGTTAATGATATCGTTTGTAATCTATTTATCGATAGAGGATACCTGTATTTCTGATAGCTACAACCTAGAGGTCTTTAAGCTAACAGTAAATAGGTGGTCAAGCGCGAGCCCATTAGTAATTTAAAAAATAGATAGTCATTGATCTGTGTTATCTATAATCTACACTAATATTGTTTTTTTTTTTGGTTTTATGTTTTTTTTTTTTTGTTTGCAGAGGTAATCTCTGGAAATAGTGGTCCGATTGCTAAAAATTTTTCACCGATAGAAAGCTTCTTTATTCCTGGGTAACATAGGCTATATTTTATGTACGTGAGCGAAGCCGCGGGCAAAAACTAGTAATCGATAATTTTGTGATAACTTCGTAATAATGCGCCGCCATCTTGATATCCTATTTTTAAAACCGTGAATACTTTATAACTCACAACTTTAGTTATGTAGAAAATGAGACATACGGAATTTTTTTTTTTGGTTGGTAATTGTTTTCATATGTCTGTACCTATATAAATTACCTGCTAAATTATTACATCTTTTAGCTTTTGAGAAAGTTGTTTTAATTAATTCGATATTATATTAACCAATAACTTAACACAACTATAATTTTACAGGAGGTGAAGAAACGGTTTATTTT